>OW052005.1:0-10000000 GCA_932526365.1 Lobophora halterata | reverse complement strand
GATATGACTGTAATTACTTTGATAAGAATAATTATTTAATTATCTAACTTCTGTCACGTAGATTTATTGGTATTATTCGTGGGCTTATTCCATGATGCTTCCACTCTCATGATCCCAGTGGGATCATACAAAACTTTTTAGTTCATTAAGCTCCCACTATTTGTGGGATTCAAAAACTCCTCCGGTTTTACTCCATGTTGATCCTAGCTACATAGGGCTGTTATAGATAGCTATGGAAAAAATAACGTTTATATTTGCCTTAGATAAACAAACATATTAACAGACATATTATAATATTGGCCAATAATCAGCATTTTGAAAGTAGGTTGATAAAGAAAATAATTGTGTAGGTAACATCATTACTTCCAGGTGTGTGGATTATAATATAACGATGAGTGTTCACTGCTGCCTTAATGAACTCAACAGTTTTGTATGATCCCACTGGGATCACGAGGGTTCAGCATAATGTAATAAGCCTATTCGTGGGCTGTGAAGCTTTCTAAATATTTCTATGTTTGAGGAGTGTGCGCTTAACCATAACGATTTGATCAGTTTGAAGTGCTAACAATTGGGTGTGCTACTCACTACTTTGTATAGTTTAAAATGTTTTTTTTTCTATCCGTAGCGCACCCGTTATCGATTACCCAAACAAATTCAAATACAGAAGGAGATAGTTATGTGAATAAAAATGGCGAAGGATATAATTTGATTCTACCGTCACAGACGCCCTAAGTTGAAGTTATCCGTAATGGATTATTGATATGTGTAAAATTGAAATTGTTGAATGTGTGTTTTTGTTTCAATGATATTCTGTCACATTAAAGTTGTATTAAACATTTATGTTTTTATTTTATTTTTACTGCTGCATGGTAGAAAGCTAGTTTTAGTAGAGTTTTAGGCAGATACACTGTTGGAATGCTGTAGGTTACACATAGTAATGATTTTTCTTATTTTTATATGCTAGTGTGGTCTTTGTAAATATACGAGGTAAGTCCAATTTCTATTATACTCTTAATAAGCCATTCACAACCATATTAAAAACCAATTCATTCATTATTTTTTAAATAAAAGTAGAATGTTCCTACTACAATAATTTTTCGTTCATGATGGCATGTTTTTCTAAAATATTTTATAACAATTCTAATGTCTAACTCATCCATGTCATCCGACTAACCCACTAACTAACTAACAGTGCTCGAAAGCGTCCGATCCCGTACCGGAGGCCTACGCCTTCATCGCCGTCATCAGGCAGCGAGTACAGCAGCAGATCCTCGCCGCGGAGCTGGACTAGATCACCCAACATTGAGCGAGAATAACACTACGGAAAGGATTATATCAAAGCGAGAACTACACCAGGGATAGGACAATATTAAAGCCAAAGTAACACCAAAGAAAGATAATATCAAAGCAATATGAAAAAGTAGCAGGTTAGGGCTTTTAAGAGTTTGTAGGTTTGGGACTCTAATATGAGTGGTAGTTTTGGGGTTATAATATAAAAGCGTTGGTAGTTTTGGGGCTTTCATATGAAAGCGTTGGTAGTTTTGGGTCTCTAATAAAAAGCGTTGGTAGTTTTGGGGCTTTAGTAAGTTTTGCGACTCTAATATGAGAGCGTTAGTAGTTTTGGGGCTCTAATATGAAAGCGTTGGTAGTATTGGGGCTCTAATATGAAAGCGTTTGCAAGTTGGAGCTCTAACATGAAATAGTAAACAGTTATGTATGGGGGCTCTAACGTAAAAGTTATTCGCTAAATAAAACGTTTTAAAGAAAGTGTTCTTATGAACGGCAGATTTGGGATGTTATTGTCGGTATTGGTAATGACGAGAAAATTAGCAGCCTTTATGAGGTTAGAACGAAAAGATAATAATATTGAAGAATTTTCTAGTCAACTATAGTCATTTTGATTTCTTGTACTTACCTACGTATTCGAGGAATTGATGGGTTATTTTATCATTCTAGTCATGTACGAAACTTCATAGATCTCATAACATTTAGAATTGATATCAATTGATGCTGTTACATTCCTCCTTGTAAAAATCAAGCTATACGATCCGTATATCCCGGTAATCATTTGGTTGTTCTTATTTAGAATAAATATACTTACATGTAATTAAATATTAATTTGTAGAAATTGTGTTCTAAAGACAAAAATGCTGGTAGTATGTGAATTTTTTTAGTAGAAAATTATTTGTGAATACTCAAACCTTTTATAGTCTGTAAGCTTCTAGTCATACTTAAGAAATCTAATTTATTTATTAGCTTAGTTTTTAAAAACAGCGATTTGTAATTTTTAATCGATCTCGTTTCGTGTTTTCAACATATTTTTAGTTCGATACGAATCTATTTGTGTGATTAACAATTTTTTGTTGTAGAAATAATTTTATTTATTTTGTTATTAATATTATTGAAATACTCTTGACGATTATTTACTGAATCGCCGATGTCTAGTCTTTATTTTTATACCAGTGCAATTTTTATCATTGAATTCTATTTATTTAATGTAGAATGTAGTTATTTATTTAAATTATTCAGAATTTGCTAATTTATTGCTATTTAAAAGGATAGTTTCATTAGGTACCTATAAGTCAGTTGTTTTAATGATAATAAATACTCAAAAAAAAACCTACCTGTTAATATAGTTACCTACTTAGTAATTAATTTATTATAGGTTTAAAAAGACGTAAAGCATAAAAGCAATAAGCAGAAATTACTACCAATCAATACAATAAACAATTTGTAACAGAAAAAGTTTATTGTAACAAAAGTTATTGTTATCACAATGCACCTTACCATAATACGAAAATTGATCCCAAAATAAATGTAACTTATGTTTATAAATGCAAAGATAAAATTATTTGATCATTCCCAATAAACAATATACATAATACAATCATTTTATGACTTTTCTTACAACAACATTAAACCAACAAAAATAATGCTAAAGTTTAAAATGTGCGTTTGACTACGCAAAAACATTTATCAAAACGATACATTTTCTCTATAGTACCTCTTAAATTTGGCAGGCGATAAAGGCATATCAATTGACCTAATTTATTATACAAATCACAAGTACAAAAGGCATAGATAAAATATTGCATCACAGCATAACATTAAACATCCGCCACCGATCGCCGAGTGGCTTAGTTGCCCTTCTTCTGGCTTTGCTGGCGGCGTTTGCTGGCCAGGAACATGGCCCAGCCGAAACCGACTATATTCATGAAGAAAACTCTTAGCTGAAACAAAAAAAAACTCGTTTAGTGAAGAGCATGGGATTGCTGATGAAAAGAGATCGCTCCTGCCCCTTTATCCGATGGACTTAAAAAAAAATATGGCTTCGAAGTAAACAAAATTGCGTATTTTGCTTCCCTGTGACTTCTCAGTGGTGCCTACGGTCACTTGAACCGTCCGGTAGAAGTCGGTTGTTCTGTTTTTGTAAAATGCAGTAAGCCGCAGATGGCTGTTACTGTGTCACCGGACTCTATCGCTTCTGCCCATAACCAAAATAGAGCTATCTATATATATATATATATTTTGGCTGCTATCGTAGCTTTGTAAAAAGTCCGGTGCAGTAATATTATTAGCACTCTTACGTTTAGCGACATTTTGTAAATTATCTTCGTTCATTCTTTCACTGACGACACGGATGGTCGAATGGCAAGGGTATTGGACTGCCCCGCCGGTATCGCGGGTTCGAATACCGCTTTAGGACAAACATTTGTATAATGAACATCGGTGTTTGTCCTGAGTTGGAGTGTTTTATATGTGCACGAATTAAAAACAAAAAGTATTTTAGTATTCTATTAGTCTTCTACTACTCTCGATCCGCACTGAGTGTAGGGTCGGCTCTGTAATTGTCTTTACACCCAGCTTACGCCGGTGTTCTCCTGTGATTAAACCACTGGTAGTTAATATTATGGGTATAACTTAAGTGGTTTAATCACATTAGTATTTTACTCACACACACATGTGTTTTTGTGAGTGGTTTAATCACAGAAGAACACCGGCGTAAGCTGGGTGTAAAGATTATTACAGAGCTGACTTCACGGGTAAGGTAAGGTAACTCACGATAGGAGGCACGAAGGCCAGGTTGACGAGCTGGAACAGCGTGAGCCACTTCCAGTTGGCCTGCAGCACGGGCAGGTACAGCGCCAGCAGTTGCTTCACGGCCGCCGCGTGGTTTCTACCCTCGAACCGCGCTAGGGTGTACAGCGAAAACGCCTGCAAATGTATTATAGCTGCTTTATCAATCGAGAGACATACATACAGGTTATCTACCAAAACATAACAATTGACGATAAAATGTGCCAGATGTTTCTGGAGTTCAGGTCGCTTTAGAGCTGATTCGCACGAGAGATTTTTTAATGCGCGTTAAAATTCTTTCGTTTATGGAGAATCCTCAAATCCGAATTCCATACAAAAAATTTCGGACAAATACTCAAAAAGTACGCCGTATTATATTAATTTCTTTACACTATTTGTTTCGTCCATGTTTTTTGATTTCGTCAACAAAAAAAGTGAAAGGTTTCATACTTTAAGTTAGATTTTATACGTGTTTTTAAGTTAGTAGGGTTAATTTTATAACACGTGTAAAATCTAAATTAAAGTATAAAACCTTTCACTTTTTCAAAAAACATGACAAAAATCAAAAAACCTTGGACGAAACGAATAATGTGAAGAAATTACTATAATACGGCGTACTTTTTGAGTATTTGTCCGAATCATTTTGTATGGAATTCGGATTTGAGGATTACCCTTAATGCATTTCCAAGAAGCTGTTCGCACGTCAGCGCATTTGCGCAAAATTAACGCGAGTTCATAAAAATATCTCGTGCGAATGAATATTAATGGCTACTTGCACCAAACTGCCAAAGTCCCTAAGAAATTACTTACTCGCTTGGTAGTTCTTAACAGTACAGATTCTGACCGTTAAGAATTGTCAAGAGAGTTAAGTCATTGCTTAGAGTCTTTGACACTTTGGTGCAAGTAGGCATAAATGTTCTAAAGGTGTTCTGTAGTGACCGCAAGCGAAGTGTACGAGATCATTGGCTAGATGAAAAGAAGATAGTTATGAACCGAACTTCTAGCTTAGTGGCCCTTGGGAAGGACCTACGGCCTGCAATGGGCTGCTAGAATCTAGACTAGAATGATTTCTCGTTTTCGAAACAGTAAATACATGGAAATAATGGGAAAAAAATTCTCACGATGGTTCCTAGTAAAAAAATCCGTGGAAATATTTTCCCGGTCGTACCTAGGATAGGAACTCCCGACCGTTCCTAGTAGATATCTTAGTACCTACTCTGTGCTAGTAGTAACAACCGGGAAATATTTTCCCGATCGTACCTAGGAAAAATCGGGAGAAACATGCTGATTGTTACTTAGTAAGAACGTAGGGGCTTTTCTCGTAGGGGATTTTTTAACACGATGACGTGCCACGTGTAGCTAATGCGCTTGAGCATCTCTCAAGCGCATTAGCTACACGTGGGCGACGCGTCATCGTGTTAAAAAATCCAAAAAAAAATTCAGTAATTAAAGTTATATTTGTGGTTATTTATATTCACAATATACGAGAATATCTGTGCAAATGGAAATTGTCTCACTTATCGCCTCTTACCTGCATGATCGGTGCGAAAATCAGTCTTTCGAACAGCAGTTTCTTGGCGAGCGGGAATGCGACAAGGTCCTCGGGAAACACATTCTCGATGAAGTTGTAGAAGTGGTGCGGTATCGTGCCGCCGAATATTAACCTGAGGGATAGTGATTTAGCTCCGTATATCAAGTAGGTATAATCAAGTCAAGATTTTCGTGGCCAAGGTGCATTAAGCTCATTCAACGAGGAAGTTTTTTGAAGCAGCTTTAGACAATAAGGAAATAGTAAGATACCTATTGAAAAAAAAAACACACATTTGGTGCCCGTACTTAGTATCGGCACGAAACTTTAGCGCTGACCGTTATTGCGCAGAAGTAAAAAGTAAGGTACCTGAGGGAACTACACACACATACAATAACCATGCGCAGTAACCCACCCCCGCGCATCGTTCAGCGCTAGACTTACGCTACTTATAGGTAGGATGAAATTAGGATCTCGAAAAGGACATAGGCTACTGAAGTTACCTAGGTACTTAATCTAAGCGGTGGAAAGCTATCTAGGTAGTAAATGAAAGGCTCTTTATTAAGACCTACAGTAAAATGAAGGAATGCAGCTTTAAAAGATCATAGGAATCAAATCAAACCATTAATAGGAACTAAAGCTCGCTCAGCACATGTTGGACGAAGTTTTAGTGCTGGTAACGGTAAAATCTAAATTGAATAATATTAGTGTTAAATTGCAAACATATTTGTTAGCAACCTACTAAGTTATAGAATTTGATCTGCGCATTTCAGTCTGATACCTACCTATGTCCGAAGATGTTCCTTCTAAGTCAAGTATTTTATTCAAAGTGGACGAGCGCTATAACAATGTTGCACCGGCCTGTGTAAATCAAACTCTTGTGTAGCACTGTATTAGTCATAGGTAGACGTAACCTCAAGAATCAAGAATCAAGAAACATTTATTGTATAAAACTGTGTACAAAGATCTTAACATATTTTAGTAGGAAACAACAGTTTATCCTGATAGGACATACAATAATATAGGTACTTATAACTAAAATGAAATAGATACCTACCTAGTTTTATTACATCAGATGTAGTAGACTATAGGTGCAAACATTTGTTATTTTTTTTTTAAGTTAACTAGTACTTAGGTATTTTTTAGACATTAGTTTTTCATTTTCAAAATATTCTTTAAGTGTGTAATGAACTTCTTGAACAAGCCATTTTCTCAAAGTGTTTTTAAATCCAATACCAGATAGCTGCTTAAACTCTGTAGGTAAATGATTGAACCATTTTATTGCAGTTATATATGAACTTTTTTTAAACATTGTATTATTAATTTGAGGTATACATATATTGTACTTATGTTTACTTCTTAAATTCTCATGACGACTAGATTTAACATCGAAAAAATAATGTTCATTTTGTTTGACAAAGACACATAGTTCTAAAATATACATATCTGTTAGTGTTAAAATATTGTTATTTCTAAAAATATGACGAAGAGACTGGGTATTATCTATGTTGTAAATAGCTCTTAAACATTTTTTTTGAAGTATAAATGTCGATTGAATATTAACAGAATTTCCCCAAAAAATTAACCCATAACTTAATTGAGGAAAAACATGTCCAAAGTAAGCATTTTTTGATACTGACTTAGATGTAATACTACTAAGGATTGAAAGTGCATAGCAGTATTTAGAGATTTTGGCATTTACTTTACTTACATGTGATTTCCAACTGAGATAAGCATCAATTTCAACTCCTAGAAAGTTTATTACCTCGCTTTCTTCAACGATCCTCTAACCATTAGAACAGCGCCTGGCTCGTCTTGTCACTTTACATACCTACCTACATATAAACAGTAAGTATTGAAGTGAGGTCTTACCCATAAAACCCAAACGCTATGATGGGATCTAGTTTCAAGGAGTCACCAGCCACGAGCTGAGACGCAATGCTGCCTGCAGTTCCCACTACGCAACTGAAAAATATAATAAAATAAAAATTATTTATTTCAGACCATAGATCCATATTTATGTTACTTAAAAACTAGGGCACTAAGTTATGAAACATACAGTTATTAAATTTTGTAGGTGACCCAAATAATTGATTAATGACCGCATTATATTGAGTAGGTACCTAAGAATCGTATTATATGTACTTCATAAAACAACAGTAGGTAGGTAAATACTATGTACGTAATTCAATCTAAATTACTTGGACTTTGAAATTTAGTAAGACCTTTGGAACACACAAAATAATAACTTGAAAGTAGAATTAGAAAAAGTAATTAAAGAAGAATTTCTTACCTTGTTATAGCTTTCGTCCGAATTGGGTGTAAATACAAGTTTTGCAAATACGAAGACACTAAATTCATAATTGGTTTGGATAAAGCCATGTTTGAGGTTATTTCTCTTCTACGGGGCTATTCTGATAAATATTTACGTAAGAACCGCCAGTAAAACAAAATTGATAACGTTATCAAAACATATCAATATTAGAATGAAATGGCTATCACAACACTGATAGGTAATATCCAAAGCTATAATGTAGGTAAATGAGAAAGATAGGGATAGTGAGTTCTTGTCATCCACAACATAATTAGACCACAACACAGAGTATAAAACTTGCTTGCTTCAGATTGGGAGTGAATGGTACAGAAATCGTTACCGGTTATCGGTACTAACTAGCACATCCAACCCACACAGCAACGGTAATGATAGCCTCAAAATGGCAACCTAATGGTAAGTGCCATACTACACGGGCGGTTCTCCCGCCGCGGTAATCTGCTTCTAAACCGCCTAGACACAATTATTATGGAAGTTGTATGCTGCATACTACACTGCGCGGTTTCCTATCGCGGTTTACTTCCATATTAAGTGCCATACTACACGGGCGGTTCTCCCGCTGCGGGAATGGCACTAAGTCCTACCAACTTGTGACGTGGCAGAAAATAGAACTACAGCATCCATGCATAGAACAATTCAACTGCCAGTTACCGTGATCTACCGTTGCGAACACGGCGACGCTTCTCAAGTCACATAAAAGTTGTTAGGACTGTAGGTAGCATTTATAGACTTTATTGAACAGTAACAATTAATAAGTAGCCTATGTACACTTGAATGCCTCCCTCCAAAACCTCATACAGTAATAATTTACACATGAAAATCGATTAACCTAAAGATAAACTCTTTTATATAATTTAAATTTATTGTCACAAACATAATGAATTATTCAAAATCATGATTATAATCTAAATTCTAACTTAATACACGTTTTATTATGTATCATCAAGATTTATCATAATAGCATAGCAATTCTGAAATTCTACTTACTTATAATATCTTGAATTTTGTAGCACATTTAAAATATAACATATGAAAGTACCTAATTAATTATATTTTTTTTTAGAATTTGAAATACCAACCTGTGGCTTTAGAAAAACTATGACGATCGATATTTCATCAACATAATCTTTTATATTAAAAATCTTATATACATATATTTTTTCTACCGCAACTATTATTTAGTCATCATAAAGTTTATTAAGCTGATTTTGCAAATTTCGTGATATAATACTTGGAGTATCAGGAACCTCTGTTTGACCACTATTTTTTTTCGCACAGGGTGTAGTCAAATAGTTGTTACATTCTTTTATTTTTAAATACATAGTAAGAGCTTCTTCACTCATTTTCGTTGCTGGGCTCAAACTTTTTTTCTTCCGCATATGTGCATTTTTACTAGGAATCTTATATAATGGTGATTTTACTATTTTTTTGATCACGGATCCAGGTTCACTTATGATAATATTCGATACTTTTGGCGGTTCTTTGGCAGATTTTATCTCAGTCTCATCATTCTCATTTTTAGAATTCCATTGGCTATTTTTCTCTACAATCAATTTCTCTACAAGCTCTAGCGATTTCATCTGAGATTCTTTGAAATTGGTCAATACTTGGATATTATTCCCGATCATAATAATATTCTCTTTGATACGATTTCGCTCTTCCAATAGATCTTCCAATTTAATGTTTTGCCTTTCTGTGTTTGAAACGGTGGCTTTATTCAGCTTATCACACAGCAATAGGATAATACTTTCTTCTGCCTTATTTTCTTTTGTTTCTGAGTTCGGGAAAGTCATGATCGTATCGTCGTGGCAAGTACTTTCCTCGGCGTGACTGGAGCTATCCAACGAGTAATTTATGTGGCTTAAGTCTCTGAAAGGTTTAGAAGCTGTGGATGTTATTACTGCGATATTCTCAAAGATTTGCTCCTTTAAATCTTGGATGTTTTCAACTTTCTCTTCATGAAGTAGAAAGCTGTCATCACCACTGGACTGCCTTGTTTCACTGTCACTAATGGGTGTGTCGGGTATACGGGACGCCAGTAGTCTTTTGCGTAGAACTGATATTGGAGTAGCCATGAGTTTTTTGTTTTTTAGAATATTGTTGGGAATGTTTTCTTTGTTTAAAGTCTTTCTATTTTTCATTGGTTTGTTTTGAGTATCAGGAGTCTCAGGTATTTCGCAAATACCGCTGATACGGTTCTTTTTTTGAGCTGCAACATTCAGATATTGAAATAAAAAAACAGTAAATAATGCTACAAAATAATTATTATTCATTATTATTATTATATGTATAGTGCACGAAAGGAGCCTTTTCGAGGCGCACTTGAAATCCTTTCACCACACTGGTTCGAAAGAACTAGTGATACGATAAGAAGAAGAATTATTATATGGAGCTTACGCCGTCCCACTGCTGGGTAAAGGCCTCCCTCCATTTCTTCCATTCTTCCCTGTCCTGTGTCAGGGAATCAAAATAAAATAATGTTCAATTGTAACATTATTATTTAATTTGGTTAACCAGTAAAACCCGCCGTATCTGCCAAAGAGCCAACAACCATTGGGCTAAATGTGTTCTTAAGAAAGACCGCGTCTATCTAGGCCGGACGACCTTTGGCCACATGTAGCGATTATTTGCAGCTAAAGAAGCAGCAAAAGGTGGATGAGAAGAGCCGAAGATCGGGCTCAGTGGCGCGCCTCGGGAGAGATCTCCAGCAATGGACTGCTATAGGTTGATAATGATGATGATGATGAGTAAAAGAGTTACCTTGTATTGATTTCTTAACTTTTATTTCAGGTTTTAAGAACTGAGATGTTGCTGGATTTATCATAGTCATCCTTAAACTTGTTGATGACTGCAATAAAGTAATTAAAACATCAAACCACAATTAAATATGTAAATTTTATATAAACTTATAACGGAAAAAAATAAGCTTAAATACAATCTAGCAATTACAGTGTGAATTTTTATTGCGATGATTTTCTTAGATGGCCAAATGAAAGAAAGAAACTTATTTTCAAAAAAAATATAATAAAAAAAATATCTCCCAGACAATAGGGCCTATCTCAAGCTAAATGCTGCAACAGACTTACAGCATGTTGCAGCACTGGTATTCTGATAGGCTCCACCAGAGTGGCAATGACACCAACATTATTTAAATACTTACTAAAATTTGACCACATCAATAGTTACAAGGAATAGCGAAAAATTTTGTTCGCTTCAGATCAGATCAGATCAGCTTCAGATGACCATCCAAGTCCAGATAGAAAAATTCAGTGTACAATTTTTCTAATTGCCAAATGAGAAAAGAAAGCACATTTTTTTATTACTAAATCACACCAAATCTGCTGAACGAATTAAGTCACAATATGACCATAGTATTTGTCAATAGATATTTTATTATCTGTTAGGCTGTTATGCAGCATAAATCCATCCACAGGCTTGCTAACTTCTGTTGTTTTAACAAGTAAGCCATTTAAAGAATAATCTTTTTTTTAAATTTATATTTTTGTCTAACTATTTCTTGTATATGCAGAGTGAATGAAAGAAATGTGGAGACTTTTTACAAGCTTAATGTATTCAATTCAGTCTAGCTAATTAAGATTTCCATTCTGTAAATTTTCCTAAGAAAAAAATAAAAATAAATATTTTACCTTAGTTGCCTTGGGTTTGGTGGGTTGAAAGTTGAGTACTTTTCTAACACAGTGATATTTTGACGGCCCATTAGCTGTGTGACTTACAGTCTTGTTCTCCAGTTTACATGACGAGTTCCACCTCTTTTTAGCAGAAGCTTGGGCCTGCGCATTACGCTTGGGAGATTTAACTCGTGACCCTGAAATTACAAATTTATCACTAGCTGTTGACTGTGAATGTTTATTGCATTGTACCAGAATATATAAATTAGCTATAGAAGCTTATGTCCAGTTTATAGAATATACCCATACCAAAATTCAGCTCAATTGGTTTAGTGCAGGGGTCAGCAAGTAGTATTAAGTGGAGTCCGATACTGTTGAAAAAAATTATCGAGGTCCAGAATAAAACGTTTGTTTTTAATTTGCTTTCAAATTTAGTTATTAAGGTAGGTACGAAATGGTTTTTCACACGACTGACAAAGTGATGTTTCATTAACTGCACAATCTTCCAAGAGTTCTGACGCCAGCATTGTACGGTCATTGGCGGAATCGTGGCGACACAATCAACCTGTCGCGAAGGCCACAAATCAAGAATTGAATTGACAAAGTGACGACTGCCAGTCTGCTCTCTTCCGCGGACCCCCCGCAGTGTATGTACAAATATTTTTTTTGTCCCCTAGCTTGCTATCATTTCAAGTCGATTCAAAGTGTGTTTGTGTGGGCTACATGTATAATCAAATCACATCAGTTATAGACACTTAGATACTTGTATGTATGAAAATATTATTAAAATTAATATATAGCTATTATATATATTCGGCGGTCCAAGGTTAAACCTGCGATTGCCAATGTTGCACATTTGATGTTGTTTGGTGGGATAGTACCTACTTATTTACTATATTTCATTAGTTTCCCAACAGTGCATCCATTTATTACCTACCTACATTTATTGATAGGTACATAAATTTTACATAATCATTAGATTTTGTAATATACTTGATACTCAATCTTTATTTGCCTGATACGTAAGTTCTTAAATGTAGATAGTATCAAACATACACCCTGTAATGGCACAACAAATTTAACAAAATAATAAAACACATACATAACTTACAACTTTTATGAAGAGACTAATATGTAGATAATTGTGATACATACACGGAAGCCCTGCTTGTATTTCAGCAATAGTCATAGGTTTAGGTATTTTTCCAGCGGTGCTAGTGTTTGCCATAGTTGGACGGGGCTTTTTCGTCGTTGAGAGCGTAAGCCTGTGCGCCTGGCTCTTATCTATCATACCTGCAAAATAAGCACATTTGCGATGGAAAATTCAGATATTTAGAACTTTATATCAGAATGTATTATGAATAACTGTTAAATACCCACCAAGTTGAGGTAGCAGTTCTGATAAATTCATAGGCTCTAGTTTTGCATATTTATTTTTATCCATTTTGTTGAGTAGTATCAGTACAGCTAGATTAAACGAAACACTCGAAAATACTGCACTGATACTCAGCAAACTCAGTAACACTAAACATTAAACTCCTCGGAGGTTTGAAAATAATTCAATTTTGTCAACTGAACAAAATGTCAAAGAGTTAACGCGGGCTTTTTCGTTAAACGCAAATGGGGTTCCATTCATCAGCGCTACCTTCCTTTGCTTTGCCTATAATCCCAGTAAACTGCTGGATAATTACACGCAAATCTGCATACAATGGAACGTTATATTGTCTATGACAAAGTTTGTCGAAATAACGAATAGAGTTGCGATTTGGGAATGAATAAAAGTCCGCCGGAGGGCGAAACAACAGGTGGCCGGGCTGGGCTAATTTGTAGTTTTCGCAATTCATAGGTAGTTTCATTCAAAGCCTGATGTCCTTCGAATGTAAAAGTCATTGTCAGTGTCAACCTACTGCTGTAATTTGCCGTCCGTTCGTGTTTTCTCTGGGAGTTTTGGCGGGAACATGAAAAATGGCGCATTGGCGGCATTAAATTAATCGTCAAAACTTGTTTATCTTTGAGTGTTTAAGTGTAAAAACGGTGGTTTTTTATCCATTAAGTGCTCGTGAACGTGTATGAGTGTTGGTGAATAGTGTAATGCTGTAAAACGTGACTTTTCATGTTGCCTCCAAAACTCCATAGAAGCCTCTAGTAAAATCGCAACCACCACTACTTTACAGGGGCATGACTTGACTTAACGACTCTGACTTATGACAAAATAATCTCTCCAATTACTTGACACTGGCTATATACCTTTGATGTGAAGCCAAAACCGAAGAACTTAGGTTCTTCGAAAGAAAAAAAAAAAAAAGTGTTTTCTCTGATGTTTTGCAGCAGCAGCTGAGCGAGCTGTAACCGATTAGAAAATGGTTGTTTTTGAAGAAATCAAAGGTTTTGATGCATTTGCTGCGTACACGGAAAAGATAGATGCCAATGGCCCACCTGTGCTCTTCTACTTCAGCGGCGAAAAGCTACCAGATGGAAATAGTTGGTGCCCAGACTGCGTTCTAGGTAAGTTAAAATCATTTTGAAAATCATCTACCCCCTTTACTTCAAATCTCTGGTAATCTAAGATCCTGCGGTAAGTATTCATTCATTACCCATATGAAAACGCATGCTGTAGCCAGATTTACTGAAAGTATATTTTCATGCTGGTACTACGTACCTACTTATTCGTCTTATAGCTGTTTCCTACGGTCCGCGATATTACAGCCCGCACCGACGACTACAGAATATTGCCACCACTGACCTCTATTAGAGTACAGATCAGTGATTGTCACCAACTCAGTGTTGTCACCAGTAGCACAGGGATGTTCAGGTGCAAAGGGAGGTGGTGCGAAGTTGTCCGCATACATACACAGAGGACCATGTCAACAACATGGCTCAAAACCCTAAAAGACAAGCACCATTGGAGAGACTTGTGCACAAATAAATTCTAAAGTCGCGCATCATCAGAAAATGCTTAAGGGTAATCCTCAAATCCGAATTCCATACAAAATGTTTCAGACAAATACTCAAAAAGTAATACTAATAGTATAATACGGCATACTTTTTGAGTATTTGTCCGAAACATTTTGTATGGAATTTGGATTTGAGGATACCCCTTAAATTAAAACTTTTTAAGTAATTGGTAAAAACTTTGTTACTACTGTGTGTAAATTTTTTGCTTACTGCCAAAAAAAAAACATTTAATATCAATGTGTCATTGTGTCCAAAATGGTGAAGAAAAAAATTTCATATATAAATAATTTTGAAGACTTCTCAGAATTTACTGAAAAGTTAACAGAAAAGAAGAAACATGTTTACTTTATGTTCACTGGCCAGAAGAAAGAGAATGGTAGAAGCTGGTGCATTTATTGTCAAATGGGTGTGTTCCATTTGTATTGCTTGAATCCAACTCCACAGAATCCATTTTCCGAACAGAGCCTTCAAATTAGAGGCGTCAGATATACTATATTTGATACTAGTTTTCATACAATATTTAGACGCGCCACTATGTCACGATAGTGGCGCTAAACCTGCGCATCTAGATGTTGTATGAAAACTAGTAGAAGTGCGGCGAGCGGGCCATATTGGCGCCACATTGGCGCTTACTCACGCCTCTAATTTGAAGGCGCCATTAGATAATATCTACAGTTCTGTCGGTCGGTTGAGCTTGCCACTTGTACACATGTATTTGGAGCTCTTTGGCAAAACCTTCTCCTATAATGAACCGCAAGGGTTTTATTTAAGCGAGAAATACTTAGCTATGTAACTCACAAATTGAATTTTGTTTCAGCTGAACCGATAGTGAAAGCCTACTTGAGTGAACTACAGAAAAACGTCACCTTTTGCTATGTGGATGTTGGAGCCAGGGAATAGTAAGTTTACAATATAATTTGATACTACCATTACTACCAATTGCCCTCAGCTTTCTCTAGATAGATAGATGTTTTCTAATGTGACTTTTTGTGTTGCCTACAAAACTCCATAGAAGCCTCCATACTTTGATTTTATACAATAAAGCCTCCATAGTCACTTTACAGGGGCATGAATTAAATTGACCACAAATGCAACAAATACATGACACTGGATCATTACACTAAATTGTGGAGCCAAATGCAAAGAATGAAACATTCTTCGTAAAAAAAAGTGGTGAAAGGATTTCAAGTGCGCCACGAAGATGCTCCTTTCGTGCACTCGACACATGTTTTCGAACTTTTAGGTTCTACGACATGCCGGTTTCCTCATGATGTTTTCCTTCACCGTTGCGAGAACGTGGGATGCATACATAGAATTTTTCGACCGAAAAACCCCATTTACGCAGATTGCCACCGGGATTCGAACCTGCGACAATCAGATCGCAAGGTAAGTGCCTCATCCACTTGGCCACCACGTCCTCTCGAAGACGAAGAAGATTGAAATGAAAACCTCCTTTGAAACCTATAAATTTCTCAGCTGGAAGGACAAAGCATGCCCGTTCCGGACGGACCCGCGATGCCGCCTGATGGTGATCCCCACTATCATCAAATGGAAGGGCGTCCAGAGGCTCGAGGGCTCACAGTGCAACAACAGAGAGCTGCTACAGATGCTGTTCGAGGAAGATGAGGACTGATGTGATGTAGCTGTATGAATATGTTGTATATAAGAATAATCACGCGTTTTGGCATTAAAGATTTTTAATTTGCACAGACTCATTTCTACTAGACTGGGAAGAAGGGGGTTGCGTTATTAGAGTGTAGGTAGATATAACTCGGTCGAATTAACATGACACCTGGATGATACGACCCCGCTGCCCCGCGCGGCGCCCTCTGTGTTTCTTCTAATTGCGAAGCCTTATCATTACTTATCATTAACAAGTATTACAGGACCTCTTCTCTTACAAGATTATCCAATTCCACGCTGTACTTTGCACAAACGTCATTCGAGCCAGGTGTCATGTTCATTCGCCCGAGTTGTACCCTTTTTGTATAAAATTATATAGATATAAAATTGATAGGTTAGGTTGGTCTTACCTACCTATAAATTGAGTAAGATCCAGCAACCAATGAACTTTTTGGGCTTTATGTCCTCCTGGTACCTTGTGCAGAGACATCCTATCAAATGCAAACCGCAAGTATGAGTTAACACCCCGTAGGTCTTCATGATCTTACATGATCTTACTTCATGAACTCGGACGTAAGCGAAGTCTAAACCTATTGCGCTTATGATTTTTCTTTGGCTTTTCGTAGTCCACTCCATACCTACTTATCCAATAATGGAACTACTGGGAATAGTTATTCCCACTAGTTCCATGGAACTGTTTTTAATGGAACTACTAGGACCTATCCGAAAGTTTCATCCGGATCGAATCGGGAAGTGCTCGTAGAGTTGCAAGAAACTCCCGGAACGCCAGACAGACGGACAAGAAAGTGAGTGAAGTAAACAGAGCTTGTATTAAAAACTAGATTAGGTTTATCTACCTCTGAATCTATAATCCTTTAGTATTGATTGGTGTATAATATACCTACTATACTTAGTGCAGTGTGATAAGAGATTATAGTATTAAGGGAATTTGGGTGATAGGTAAAGAACACTTTTATTTAAAAAATAATAAAAAAACTAATTTGTCATTATCGTTATAAATATATTTTATAAATTTAAGTATAAAAATATCAATAGTTATCATTGAGCAACTTATAAACTTATTATTTAATTAAAACTTATTTAGCCTAACCCAAAAAAAATCTAAACATATTTATTTACAAATCCCTTTGTAGGTTTTTTTTATCAAGGTAAGTATGTTGTACTCGGGAACCCTTCTTATATATTGGTTTATCACTTATAGCTGACGCCTGCAACTTCGTTTGCATTGTGTATTAACAAAATTCATTTCTTAGTACGCGCCAACATTTCTTGAATAACATACCCTCAACATTTCTCAAATTCTCCTCAAAGTCTCTACCTCCAGTGGTCTGTCAGGACTTAGCCTTTTATATATATTGATATCGTGAGGTATGCATATTTTATCGTATCTAAATACGATAAAAGTTATAAATGTTAATCGATATGTAGAACAAAGGACAATTCACAGCCTGATTTGGATTTCACAAGCGATAAGTACGTAGAGTACAAGATAAGAACAACATTTTATCACAGAAACATTATACCCGGTGCACATTATTCCATTAAGCATTCGAATCCAGCGCTGGAATGTGCCCATTCCATTTCAGTGCATTCCATTGCTGGTTCACATTATTCCTGTGGCATTCCAGAGCTGAATTTTCTGACAGCTTTTCGGCATGGAATATTGTGAACCGGGAATTATTGAATCAATAACATGTTAACTAAATATAACAAAATGTAAATGCACTAAACTCAAGTCATATCCCTTAGCCCATATACATTATGTAGATAGTATAAAAAACGAGCGAGCCTTACAGTAGTCGCATAAGATGTGTAACATCAGACATCTCATTTAAATTTGAAAGGATCTATTACAACATTTCCTAAAGTTATTACCATCTGAACGCTAACTTCCTGTTACACACTTCCGTCCCATGTTCACGAAATGACCAAAAAGTGCACGAAAGGAGCTTCTTCGAGGCGCACTTGAAAACCTTTCACCATACTGGTTCGAAATAACTAGTGACATGATAGGAAGAAGACTGCCACAAATTGACAGAAAGCGAGAGGAAAGATGTTACACATCAAATAATACGACCGAATTGAGAAGTCTGTTGAAAAACTACCTATATTCTATCAACAAATTATATAAATATATTTAGTAATAAATCCGCTTAATTTCTAAACAAAGGTTTTAATTAACTTAACTTTAGTTCAACTAAACCAAAGAGTCAACGAACAGAAAACCAAAGTTTAAAGATACAAAAGTTTAAAGATGTATCTTTAAACTTTGGTTTTCTGTTCGTTGACTCTTTGGTTTAGTTGAACTAAAGTTAAGTTAATTAAAACCTTTGTTTAGAAATTAAGCGGATTTATTACTAAATATATTTATATAATTTGTTGATATTTATGGATTTCCGCAAAGTAACGCCTGAATCAATCAATTACCTATATTCTAGTCTTGCATCTCCTAAGCCGTTATAGGTTGACCGCTGGCGGCGGCCACGGGCACCCCATTGTCGTCCGGGTCATCGTTCAACATCAGGTCCCGCGCAGGAACCGCGATTAACACGTCATAGAACACTTTCTTGTTCCGCAGGAATGCGCTCTTGTTGTCGAATATCACTGAATCTGCAAAAAAGTCACAATTAATTATGTACAGTCAGCAGCACAGATATTTTTACACTCCCAAGCTTTTTAATTTGTATTATAACTCTTAATTTTGCAAAGACTTCTGAAAATAATTGTGACAAGTAAAATGACAACATTAATTTGAAAATGCTTGCGTTTTATAAATGTGACGGCTTGGGATTGTATGTATACATGTCTGTGCAGCTAACTGTACCTATGATTTTTCGTAGTCCATTCCATACCAATCGTAAAATCAGTTAAAACAGAGACTAGTAAAAAGGAATTCATTTAGTCCATTGGTTGATTTTTCCGGCGGAAAAGGTCTTCAAAGTACAAAATACGGGTATTGTACTGATAAGCGATTACAGCAGGCTTTCAGCGCCAATCTACCACCGGCGCTGATAGCCTGCAGTAATCGCGCTTAGACTTAGGGTCGAAGTGGAATTAGCACTGTGATTGGCCAATTCACGGTCCGCTCCTCTCCACTCTGCCCAGCTTCACGTCAGTAAAAACGCATCCTTAGAGCGGGTACTCATTAGGCGTTTTGTAGTGTACACATGCAAGCGTGCGCTGCTTGTCAAGCGGAATGTGAACATTCCAATAGAATTCAGGGTTCAAAACGCGCAAAGCAAAGCGCGCGTTTCAAATCGGTCAATGTGTACCCGCTCTTATACCTAAATTACCCGTACCGAGTACTCGGCCGAGACAGTAAAATGTTACTCGGCCGAGACAGTGAAAGCTTACGTCACTCGCTCAGCCGAGCACTCGGCGCTAAGTTTTCACGTACCGAGTACTCGGCTGAGAGCACTGTCCCGGCCTAGTACTGGGTACGTGTGATCTAGTCATTACTGTGCGGGGTACTTATTTCATTTCATTTATTTATTGTTTCATTTGCATACAGGTTATATAACTTAGGTGTAAGTGGCTTATAGGTACACAATGCACATGAACCCTGTAAGGGCGCAACAACTTTAAGTTAATTTTTTGCTCGGTAGGCATCTAATTCACCTATGTTTATTTTATAGTCAAATTAATTATGTATTACAAAAATACTAAATAAACTTACAAGTAGCGGGCCCATGCACGTTGATGACGCCCACATCGACGGGCCCCTCGGCCACCTTGCGGGGCCCGTGCACCACCTGCACGTTGCCGTCCTCGTCCCGTCGCTTTATTACAAACTTGATGTCGTGACTGTCCACGCCAATCTCCCATCTGACGACGGACGGTAACCGTTGAAGTGGTTTCATACATTAAGTCCAGCTATTACATGCTATTCGCGATTCTCCAAGACTTCTTTTTACCATTACCCAAATCCAAATTCTATATTTTAAGATAATTACAACGTAACATATTTACCTACATCCAATGTGTTAATATCCAATAATTATGTACAGTCAGCTGCACAGACAAGTATACACTTCCAAGCTTTCACATTTATGTTAAACTCTTAATTTTGCAACGACACTCTTCTTCTGACAAGTAAGATGACTACATTAATTTAAAAATGCTTGCGTGCACTTTTCTTTGCAAAATTAAGAGTTATATAAATGTGAGAGCTTGGGAGTGTATACTATGTATTTGTTATCAATATATGCAGCTGACTGTATATACATTGATAACTAAATAGTATATCAAATCTGTGTCTAAATATTGGATGCTTTTGAATTTGATTGGAACGTAAGTAGGTCTCTTCCAAGGCGCGCCACTGAGCCCGATCTTCGGCTCTCCTCATCCACCTACTGCTAGCTATAGTATGCAGATCATCGCTTCATCTAGCCAAAGGTCTACACAGCGCTTGCCCATTCTAAATATTCATCATTAGCTAATAGGTAGGTTCGGCACCCTACACTGTGTTTGCCGAATCGAAAGCTTGAAAAACCCCAAAAAGAGTATTGGGTAAATATTATTCTTCTTGCCCTTCTAATAATCTAATAAAATCTGTATAAATAAATAAATATTTTGGCACAATGCCATCTAGCCCCAAACTAAGCAAGCAGAGTTTGCACTATGGGAACCAGATAAACTGATAGAATACTTATATACTTTTTTTTTGTAAATAAATACATAGAATAAATAGAAAACACCTTAACTCAGGACAAACATCGATAACTTTTTTTTTGTAAATAACTACATAGAATAAATAGAAAACACCTTAACTCAGGACAAACATCGATGTTCGTCACACAAATGTTTGTCCCGAAGCGGGAATCGAACCCGCGACACTCAGCGTAGCAATCCAACGTACTTGCCACTCGACCATCCGTGTCGTCAATCTATTCTTCTAACACGAGGAATAATAAAATTCCAGTGGGCCAACTATTCTGGTGCCAGACACTCACTTCAATACGCTATCTTCGTCAACACACAGCAGCTCTACAGAGTGCTTCTCTCCAGTCTTGATGGTCACTCGCTTGTATTCCTTCTCAGGGTCTGTCGCATTCTTTGAGTAGTAGTGTTTAGGCACTTTGCCTCCGGGTTTCACCTTGAAATATAAAAAAAATATTCTATTAAATTCGAAAACTATACCTTAGAAGTTGTTCTATTGTCAGTTAACACAAGACACAGTCTCTGAGGTATCTGGGTCAAAAACCTATTAGATTCAATTACACTTTCATTTAAAATAAATACATATGTAAGAACGTATGGATGGTTATTTGTTGTTAATAACACTGAAACTACTGAATCGATTGAGCTGAAATTAGGACTATTTAGACAATTTTATATCTCTCTTTTTCAATAGGTGAAACGTATAATAAGTTGTACAATAAATTTCATATCTGAACTTAAACCATCTATCTCTTCTACAAATCCATTCCCAGTAGTTCAATGGAACTACTTCACATCTCAGTGAAAAATCCCAGTAGTAACGCTCAAATATCAATGAACCAATGGAACTGCTAGGACTTATCAATTAGGTAGGTACACATCTTCTAATCGAGTCACAAGTTCTTTCGAACCAGTGTGGTGAAAGGATTTTAAGTGCGCCTCGAAGAGGTTCCTTTCCTGCACTTGAGACATATTTTCGAACTTTTTAGGTTCTATGACATGCCGGTTTCCTCACGACGTTTTTCTTCACCGTTAAGCACGTGTTTAAATGCATACATAGATTTTTAAACAGTAAAATAAATACACAGATTTTTTGAACAGAAAAATACATAGGTGTAAGACCGGGTTCGAACCCACGATCGATTCGAAAGTCCTCCCACTAGGCCAACACGGGCCATCACAGCGACTTACAATTTTAGGCTAACTGTAACTTACAATGAGACTGCACCTCGGGTCCCCGTTCTCGTCGAGTAGCGTGCCGCCGTAGTGCTGCGGCAGCTGGTCCGCGTCGATGATACTCAGCAGCTGCGGCTGCCATTTCTTGGCGTCCGTGCCGAAGATCTTGATCTTGGATATCGTGTATTCGTGCATGAACTTCTTTACCACGGAGAATGCTAGGGCGAATACTTTAGGGGCTGGAAGAAAGTTTTTAAGACTTAATTACCTTCGTAAACAATAAATGCGAATGAAAATCTAGAAAACACGTTTTTATGCTTTTGCTCTATCATGCTTCCATTATTACAAGGTATAGCGGTTTTTATGATTTTAGAATGAAGTGTCACCGAATTGTGAGCTATCCTAAAAGTTTCAGCTGTATAGCTAATCGGAAAGTGCTCGAAATTCGAGTTGCAAGATTCCACCCGGAACGGATAGTTCCCAGTAGTTCCATTAAAAAAAAACATGGAACTAGTGGGAATACATTATTCCCAGTAGTTCGCGTGGTAAAAAAATGATGGATTTAATTAAAAAGTCCTACCGTTGACAATGAAGCAGATCTTGAGTATCTCTGGATAATTGGCCTCGTACACCTGCAGCAGCGTGAACACCATCTCCGCGGCCGGCTTCCACGCGTACTGGCGGATGTTGAAGCCCTCCAGGTCGAACAGTACTGTCACCTGGACAATCAGAGTTAAGAGGCATCCATTACGTGGGGTAATTTTGGCAATTTTTCGACCCCCCCCTACACGGAATGTCACCAAAGGTGAGGCCCTTGGTGACATTCCGTTCCGTGAGATTTTGCTCCCCCCTCTCTAATCTCACGTGAGATTTTTCGAAATAATCAACTTATTTATAATAAATTGAATAATCATTTTAATATAAATAAGTTAATCTGTGCTTGATTGCATTAGCTTTTTTAACTGTTAATAATTATTAGTTAACAACTACTAAATACTTATTAGGTAACAATTTAAAAATATTTTGAAGAAAAATATTTATTAATATTTAATTTTAATAAATGAAAGATTGAAGAATTTATTAATAATTCTTACAGCATAAAACTTTTTCCTGTGGAAAAAAAATTACGTGTGGTTTGCTGAAACCACTCACTCCACCACGTGAGATTGGAGTCGACCCCCTCCCTCGCTAAGAGTCTCGCGTAAATAATGGATGCATACTAATGCGGTTTCAGACTAGCGTTTTTATGTCGGGTCATTCCCGTTCGGTAACACCGCGTCGTCAACACAGTTGAGGAGCGGGAAAAAAAAAATCCCACTCGTTCACACCTAGTACAAGACTCATGTACTACTCGCTAAACTTCATAAACCGAACGCGCGAGCGTTTACAAAACAAGCAGCGGGTCCGTGCGTCTGCGCCTAGTTCCTGGCGACGGCGAGGTAGTGTTCCAGGTGCTTGAGCACCACGCGGATGACGTCGGTGCGGCTGATCGAGTGCAGCAGCCTCCACACGTCCAGACCCACGAACGGCACCACTATCACTGATGGTTGTTTGACACTCAGTATATCCTCATACCTTAAGAGCAGCGGGTCCGTGCGTCTGGGCCTGCTTCCTGGCGTCGGCGAGGTAGTGCTCCAGGTGCTTGAGCACCATGCGGATGACGTCGGTGCGGCTGATCGAGTGCAGCAGCCCCCACACGTCCAGACCCACGAACGGCACCACTATCACTGAAGGTAACACAATAACTCATAAGCGCAGCAGTCAAAAAAGGATTTTCAACCGACTTTAAAATAAGAGGTTCTCTTAATTTCAACAAACTTCTAAAAAAGGAGGATTTTCTCAATTCAGTTGACTTTTTTCATTTTAATGTTTGTTAAGCAGGGTTTAGACGAAGCCAGTAACGTTGGCGCCAGTCCTCAGACAAGCCAGCGCTGGCCTGGCCTGTGTTGTTTTTCGTGTTGTTTTTCCCGCCAGTGCGGGCAGCCAGCGCTGGCTTGTCTTGAAAAACTGTTTATAAATACGAGGCCAATAACAAGCCTTCTTTTTTCTGTTTGAGTGGATATACTTTCATATTATAGTTTTATCAAAATCGGTTCCTTCAGTAGTTTCTTAGTTTTTAAATCAAAATAACTGAGAAGTAGGTATGTTATCGAAGTAAACAAAAATGCGTATTTTGCTTCCCAGTGACTTTTCAGTGGTGTTTGTGGTGACTAAAACAGCCTAATTGAAGTCGGTTGTTATTTATTTTCGACCCCTCTTACGGTGCCGCACGATTAATGCGTAAAAATACATTATGTTTTATTTCTTTCTGCTAACGCCTTTGGTGAAAAGCTTTTAACTCTCATTTTTCCTGAAGTTTCCTAAAGATTCAATGTAATTACCAGGGGATCCTTCTTTGTCGAACCCAGGGCTACCACTAGGAAAGTGCTTCTCCAGGACTTCTGGTCCCTGCCATGATTGAAGTGTGGTATCCACTCCCCATTTCTCGCGCCATTTCATTGACTGGAAATTAAAAATATTTTCATAAATTATTTGTTTTACTTATTTTAGAAAAAATCACCACCTCAATAAATCGATAATTTCCGTAACATTAAATCTTTGTTCCTTGTTTTATATAGGTAAGAGTGGTTTCAGACTAGCGTATTAAGGCCCAGAATACAGCGAACTGCTATCTCGCTCGCGCAAATGTACATTTTTGAAGATATAAATTGGCTGAAAGAAAGAATAATCAATAAAGATAGAATAAATAATAAATAATACATCGGTAATTTTATTATTCGCGGGCTTCAATAGGTATTCTAATAACACATATAAAACGACCAAAGGGCTTACCTCGGTCACCTCTATCGGAGAATCAGAATCGCTATTAAACGAGTTTACGCCCTTGAGAACTATGCCCGTAGATAGTAACATTGTTTATTTTTAGTTCAACATACCTGATGTATGTAAGTACAAAAAGACTAACAGAAATATTTTTTAAGTTATTTTTACTATGAGGTTGCGTAGCACTATGCTACGAACGTATAAAAGACTTCAACGCGCTCAGTGCTACGAATGCACACCAAATTATGTACCACGTTGTTTATTCATTTTTCTTTTTACTGACATTAAAAGGTGAAGGTAATCAGCTTCATGGAAAAACCTATTACGAATACGTGGTTGATTTTGATAGTTAATTTAATAACTTACGACCGATCTAGTTACATCTTATTTAATACTTTATTGCACAAAAACAAACATAATTGTACAAAAGGTGGGCTTAATGCTAAAGCATTTTCTACCAGCCAACCTTACAGGTAGTGAAAGGTGTTGGCGTGCTTAACAAGAACAAGAAAGAAAGTACTTACATTTAAAATAATGCTACACATTTATGAACAGATTTGTGGAAAACAAAAGTACTGAGAGCAGATAATAACCTTAATCTTAACTTAACCTGTAAGAAGGTGACTAAAATAATCTAGACAAATAACGTTAATATTAAATATTACAGATTATTACTAGGTATATTAAAATTATTTTGTGAAGATAACCAAAACGTTAAATAAAAATTAAAATCATACACAGAATAAAAAAAGATGTATTTATCTTTTATTTTATTTTGTTTTAGGGTTTTAATTACTTTGATGAAACTTGTTTTGGATGGATGTATGGTATGCACTTTTTATTATGTAATTTAGTATGCATTTTTTTTCTGTCTCGGTACACAGTCGACGCCATTTTGATCACTTGCAAAGTCACCTACCGCAACATTTCGTATGTTCAAGGGCAAAATACCACTTAATTTATGGACTATGCAAATTATGGTCTTTTTGATTTACGTTTACAAAGTTGCTAGATAATTACACAATGATTATGTATAGGTACCATAGGTACTTATTTACTGTAATTTGTCATAGTGCCTGCGTATACATTTACATTGTTGATAAAATGATACCTAAGTCGATATGCTTAATAGGTATAACCCAGCCTCAGATAATGTATAATTTAAGATACATTTATGCAGTGCTTGTATATTAAGGCTACCTAATTGTTGTCTACGGTTTTGCCCGCGTGGTATTAATGGTGTTAATATAACAAGCTTAGAGTTTATAAAAACTGAAAACCTGACTGCGACATTATTGTACATTGATAGCCAATTCATTATTCCAAATTTAATTTAAACATGTGACATATATTTCTGTAATCTCCTTTTAATTTCCTTCACTTTGATACCCTAATCGATAGGTTTGATAAACAAAAATGTATTAACGACTTAGATATTAAAAATCCAAAAATCAGCCATTTGTTTTTTTTAAACCTATCTAAGGGCACTCAAGTTATTGAGACGAATCTAACGATACCTTAACTGTCAAAATCCATCTAGCCGTTTGGAATACAAAACAGATTCTTTATTGGTAACGTACATTACAATCAGTTTTCATTTTAAAGTAATATACAAGGTAACAAAGAAATCATAGATACAAGATACCTACGCGCAAAAAACATAAGAATTCCTTGGCATTCGGGTAATGAGTAGGTACCCTATGTCCTTTTCCACCTCATAAGCTATCATCATCATTACCACCAGCCTGGTGTCACCCACTGCTGGGTATAGGCTTCTCTCCCTTTGTGCTACCTCTCCCGGTTTTGGGCGTCTCTCGTCCAAGTGTTTTCCTACTGCTTTTGTGATATCATCAACCCAACGTGGTTTCGGAAGACCCAGATTTTTCGATCTTGGCCACCATGCCGAATGGCAGTGCTTCGATTTGGAAACATACACTATCCATAATATCAATTCTCACTAACTGTCGCAGTTATTAGTAACTATTACAGTTGGATTTAAGATAAATATTATGCAGAAAATTATACGGAATATATGTATTACATAATGTAGCGTTACGTTAAGCATAATTATACCTGTAGTTTTTTTATATTTTGTTTGTTACGGATGTTGAGTATGATTTCTATCATAATTTCGTGAGAAGCCTTTTTGTCGGTGAGTGCAAAAACTTTGTGTAGATGTACTTAGATAATAATGATTGGCAAAAAATATAAAACAAAAACGTTTTAAAAAAAATATTACGGAGTATTTATTCACGCGTATAATTATTATACACGTGAATACCTACTTTTTATAATATATCAAGCCAAGACACGTTGGCAAATTACTTATCGTGATAAAAAAACGACTAAAAAGTACCTAATTTGGTACTTCCATTGGGTATTAGTTACCTGTCGACTAGCATTATATGGAAGTTTTACCAGTAGGAAGGTACGTTTGAAAACTTTCTTTGCTAATTGTACTAGAACTATTCAGATGCAATTTGAGAATAAAAATAATATTTCTTTTTAGTAGGTAGTTAAAATTTTCCAGCCGATGAAAATCTATGTATAAAATATTTTTTTTCGATTTCAATAGTTTCACAACCTTGTTGAATACTAATGCATTGAAACCAGATATTAATTTCCATGTGTATGATTTCTTATGTTCCGGCTTAAAGTACACTGTAACTATATAGAGTAACTCGGGTTATATGGCTGACTACCTAAATGTTTTAAAGTGGACGAGTGCACTGGATTTTTTAATTTGAAATCGTAGCGTATAAGTAAAACCTTTCCATGACCAAAATAGTACCTTATTTTGGTCATGGAAAGGCGTGAAAGAAAACTTTTTTCAAAAAATTAAAAAACCTTGCTATACCGAGTGGGAGGTGCCTAGACTTTCGATCCGGAAGGTTGTGGGTTCGTACCCGGGTGTACATCAGTCGATTTCTCTGTTCAAAAAATCTGTGTGCATTAAAATACGTGCTTAACGGTGAAGGAGGTCATCAACATCGTGAGCATGTCATAGAACTTAAAAGTTCGAAAACATGTGTCTAGTGCACGAAAGGAGCCTCTTCGAGGCGCACTTGAAATCCTTTCACCACCCTGGTTAGAAGGAACTAGTGACACTATAAGAAGAAGAAAGAGTACCAGGGCTATTATTATTATTATTAATTGTTGATAGACGAGCAGCTTTCGCTGATGTGTCTATGTCACACAGTGGTGGATTTTTTAATAGTTTTGTGTCACTTTTTTTAACATAGTCTTGTTGATTCGTAACCAAGTGTCGAGTTTGTTCATGAACGAGTTTGTGGGTGCTGCAGAAACAACATATTCTGGCAGTATATTCCGGTTGTGCACCACCCGGTTGCTAAGGAAGTGATGAGCCGCAAGGGTGTTGGTTAGATCACGATTTAATTGGAGTTATTTGTGGGTGTGATAGAAAGCTCTTCTCACCACAATCTGTTCTTGTTTATTTTCGATTGTAGCTGTTGGGATGTCTCTGACAGATTTATTGCAGATTCAATTTTATTGTTTCATTCTAATATGTTTTAATGGAACTATCCATTCACTTTAATCATTAGTTACGATATATCCAGTCTAGACATTTACATAACTACAGTTCGCGGATGCACTATTGCGTGTATTTTTAAAACTGGATTGTTGCCTCGTCATAGTTTGTGTAACAAATATATAGCTAATTACCCGCGAGCTATATGTACCAGTGTGAACGCTATAAATGCTTCACTAATAAAATTCGCCTATTACATATTAGTTTTTTTTTCATTAATAAATAGTATAAATATATTTAGTAATAATACCGCTTAATTTCTAAACAAAAGTCTTAATTAACTTAACTGTAGGTTAGAATTTTAGTATCTAAACCAAAGCGCCGAAAACAGAAAACCCAAGTCAGAACTGTGCTTCTAGAAGACTTTTGGGTTAGATACTAAAATTCTAAACTAGAGTTAAGTTTATTAAGACCTTTGTTTAGAAATTAAGCGGACATATTACTAAATTATTATTCATGGATTTCCGCAAAGTAACGCCTGAATCAATCGATTGTTTTTTTCATGTATAATCTTTACTTGTGTTAGTAATAGCTTCTAAGTTATAAGATTTTTATATATACGTCATTTGATCAAAGCAAAAGTTCGCGGAAGGTCATAAAGAACCACCATAACTAAAATCTTAGGTTTTTTGCGTCACTTGTTCTTTACGCAATTTTGATGATTTGTTTACGAACAGTTCTCGCATTGCAATAAAAGAATTCACACATAGCAAGGATTCATAAAATTTATTAGGTATGTGTTAGATCATATGGTAATTTATCTAGATTTAAGTGTGTAGCCACGTTCGTCTACGATATGCGGTCACCGTACGCACGTTTTGACCTTTTCGACCTAAATCTATTATAGAATTGCTTTAGGACCTATATTTTTACATATGGAATAATTACAATTACCATTAGGTATATTGTAATTTTCATCTTACTTACATCTCTTAACATTTTCTCAGCTGCTTCAGGGTCCCACTGTCTTGCTGGAATCAAAAATAAATACGTAGATTGAAATAAGTCGTTAATATTAAGTAGGTACCTATATATTTTTATTGTTTTTGGACCAATAGGTAACATTTAAAGTCGAATATTAGAGGTCACGAGAATCGGTTTCTTATACCATTAAAGTTTAAATTCTTTAGTAACTAGAGTCTAATCCGATTCTCATGCAAGCCAATTTAATTAATGTTTATTACTTTAGTAAGATTGTTATAACTTTGTAATAACTCATTAAAAATATGTTGATGCGTATTGAAGATGTAAATATATTAAAATAAAGTATCTACCACAAGGTATTATAAAAACTAATTTACCCAAGCTATTTCTATACATTTTAAATTCAAACCTCGACCAAAAAAAAAAATGTTCTAAGTAGGAGTTTCTGGTCTCGATGCGGGAATCAAATCCACGACTGTGACCGTCCCACTAAGAAGCATAAGCCAAAATTTTAATACGGTAATTATATGTAGGTATGTATGTATAAAAATGTGTCACTGTCGAGCAGGTTGTGTGAAGAGCGTAAATGTGAATAAATAAAGTAACAAACGAGTATTTACACTTTATTTAAGGTAAAAAGGTCATTACTTCTTCAGTTTTGAAAGTCACTTTTAAGATTGTAAATGGATACGTACATAAAATGTCATTGACATAAATTATTTAGAGTAAAAATACGATTACTGACCTCTGAGCCATCTAAGGAGAAAATGGTCGTTGTGCTCTGGTCTCATAACATCTTTGACGCTCCGTCTGAACTGCAACAAAAAAAAATTAAGCTGTAGGTAGGTATCCATACACGTAATAAGATGAATTATGATTGAACACTCAAATAAATAATATATAAACAAAAACCAATCAATTTTTTGGTGGCGAATGATTCTCATTTAAGTTTGGAGATGAGATATTTCTTCCTCTTTTTTGTGACACTCATTAGTGAATTTTTTTTATCAACCTCGCTACAAGCAAGAAGGTTAGACATTATTAATATGGCAAAAAGTTTCCATCGCATGGCATGTGATGTCATCTTCACAGAGAACTTTTATGGTTGCCAAGCAGCGCCATTGACAAAATAACATAAGCTTCATGACATACCAACAGTTCGAAATAGGTAGTTAAATCCAAAGAGAATATAACCACTACGTTGAGTTAAATCATGGCGGAAGGCGATAATATATCCACGTTCAGCGCTGATGGGGGTCAGGATACGGTGGGGCTCCCAAGAATTGTGATGGTGACTGAGGGGTCAGACACTTCTGCTTCCTCCGCTTCCTCAACGTCCGCGGAAGAAGATAACTGGGCGGATCTCATAAAATCGACAGAAATCCCCCCAGAATACTGGCACATACAGAAGCTTGTGAAATATATGAAGGCTGGTAATCAGACCGCTACAATGGTCGCTCTATCATGCCTGAAAGACCACGATCTGACGATAGAGGTCAACCAGAGAGCCATACAAGAGATAGGAGGGCTCGAGCTACTCGTCAACTTGTTAGAAACCAGAGATTTGTGTTGTATTCTTGGAGGCCTTGCAGTATTGAGAGATATAACACCGAATATGGAAATCAGAAAAAAGGTTACGGACTTAGGTGCGATTCCGTTGCTTGTCGGTCTCCTATCCGACCCAGCGAGAGACGTCACGATCCTGGCAGCGGAGACGATAGCCAATCTAGGGAGGATCAGAAAAAGCAGAAAGTTTTGTAGAAAATTCGGCGGTATCCCCAAGTTAATCGACCTTTTGGATATAAAAGAACGGTAAATGCAAATATAACTTTTGTTTACTGACACATTATTACTGACCCACTTTGTACAATTAGCGTTTCAAATATCACAGGTACTTAGTAACGTCTCGCGAAGAGTTGAATCAAGATGAGCTGCAATTTTTGGATATCGCAAGAGCCGGGGCCAAGGCTTTGTGGTCGATGTCGGCTTCTCAGAGGAATCGTGAGGCGATGAGGAAATACGGCATGATTCCTCTCATAGCTAGAATGCTGAAGACGATACATCTCGACGTAGCTGTCCCAACGGTAGGATTGTTGCAAATGTGTGCAACGGAAACATCGTTCCAACTGGCTATTCAGACGGAAAAGATGGTTACCGACTTGATCACGCACTTGACTAACGAAGACAAAGATTTGAAGGTTAGTTGTCAATAATTATAATCGCTGTTCGCGCTAATGTTAGTACCACTAATGCTTTTGTGTAAATATTCAAGGTTGGCCGCTTTTGGCAATGCGATTATGATTATTGTTGAAATAAGTAATTAATTGTATACCTACTGGTGTGTGGTGAGATAAATTTTCTTGGTTTGCCAAGATGCCAGGAAAACAATTAACTAATATTTAAGGCCCAGAATCTCTTTCCATATTCCTGCAAAATTGTTTTCCATATCCCTTCGCTTACGTTAAACATATAAAAAAATATAATACAATATTTCACGAAGTTGTTATATGTTATACTCAGCCAATTTATATCTTCAAAAATCTACAAATGTGCGAGATAGCGGCGAGCGGAATTCTGGGCCTTAAAGAGATTTGAATAGACCTGTTGAAACAAGTTTTATTAATTTTTAAAAACTAAAATTTTATTTCCAGACCTACTGCAGTCTGGCTATTTACAAATGCGCAAGTGATCCTATAACAAGGGATATGATCAGAGAGGGTGGGGGCTTGGAACTGCTCGTCGAAGCAGCGCAGGACACGACCAACCGACCCAACAAACCTCTATTGGCTGCGGTTACTGGAGCACTGTGGAAATGTGCTAATAGTGACCCCAGCGTCAAGAAGTTGGACTCCCTTGGAGCTGTTCCGATCTTAGTTCGTTTGCTCGATGATGAGAATGATGGAGTACTGACTAATGTGGCTGGAGCATTGGCGGAGTGTGCTAAGTATCCTCCTAATAGGGATAAAATCAGGAGTGCCGGAGGGATTCCTATGCTAAGTAAGTTGTCTACTTGGTTTTAGAGAAATTAATGTTGCGTTATTTCATAAAATATTTCCGTTAACTGGAATCCGGGCTGCATGCAAGCAAAGCTGCAAACAACAGCGTACAATACGTACCTATATTTTTTTAAAGGTGCTATAATTAAGCCAGAAAAAAATGACTTTATGACCTCTAGAGGGCGCGATATTAAATTTAATGTGACGTCACATAGCCTGTAACCAGCGAACGATCGAGACACTTCTAACGATACCTTATTTGACAAATTACGTTATGTGGTTTGGAAGATATAAGGGAACAGATACATACACACATACTCACCCACATACCCACATACCCATATACATACCTACCGGTCAAAATCATAACCCTCCTATTTTTCGCCATAGTCGGGTAAAATATGTTATAGACAAATAAAATGTTTCCTTTTCCAGTTCATCACCTGAACAACACTTACAAGCCACTACTAGAGAACGTACCTCTAGTGCTGATGGAATGTGCCAAAGAACAGAATTGCATGCACGAGATCGACGAACTCGATGGCGTCAGATTAGTGTGGTCATTACTCAAGAACGACTCTAGAAAAGTCCAGACAAACGCTGCTTTAGCTTTGAGCCCGTGTGTGCAAAATGCTGCGGATTCCGGCGAAATGGTCAGGTCCTTTGTCGGAGCATTGGAACTGACTGTAGACCTTCTAGATTCGGACGACCATAATGTTTTGTCTGCGGTTTGCGCTGCAATCGCCACTATTGCTCGCGATCATGAGAATCTAGCAGTCATATCTGACCACGGCGTTGTTGGGAAACTTTCTAAACTCGGTAAGATGTTTTTATAAACTTTTTATATATTCGTTGATAAGCACATGTTGGGCATTTTTTTTTATAAATGTTCAAATGTGTCGAGACGAGCTAGGCGTTCTCCTGATACACCGGTACGAGTTCTTTGGATATCCCGGGGTCTCTCTTATCCGCAGAGTTCGGTCATCATTGGGTTTAGTCGGTAAGAGTCCGACATACCCTCCGCCTCCCCCCAGGGGCGGGAGTAAGCCATGAGGATTCCCCATGTAAAAAAGGCGTTCTCCTGATGGTGAGAGATAACGCCTGGCCATAATCAGAAGTGCTGTACTGGTCTTTGATTCACATAGTCCGGTGCAAAACTGCTTTAGCGCTCGTATAAGTATACTAATTTCACAGTCAGCACTATAAATCGGAACACAGTAATGCTTGTACATTACTGCTTTGCGGCAGAATATATAGCACTGTGTTGTACCCATCTAGACGGCATCCTGCAGGTGATGCCTCCCATTTTGTTGAAGCAAGTTTTTAGGTTTAGGTACTAAGCGACAAACAATTTGTTCGCTGGCGAACCACGTGATAAAGATGCGCAGAACCAATTTGACCTAAGAATTGCGTTCTGCGCATCTTTGTCACGTTGTTCGCCAGAGGACAACTTATTTGAAGCTTGGTATAGGTACCTACATAATTTCGGCTGCGTGTGCAAGATTATTTAAGTTTGATAGATCATGCGGAACAATTGCACAATAACACCGTAACAGGCGACATCGACAAAAACGTTTGCTTTTGACACCAATTTGTTAGCTTCCATTTCCCATGGTAATCAATGGTGTCTGACGCAACCTCCGTCATTATAAATTATTTTTTATCTGATCATGTGTCTGTTAGTTTTACGACGAAGTAATATTTTTGTTGCTTTGAGACAAGTGTGATGCAAGAAGAAGCAAGGCAACATATATGTATATTAAAAAAAAAAAATTAGTTGAAAACGAGGAAGATTTTTACTTAGAAAAATACCAAGGCCTCAAAAGCGGATTTTGAGTTTCAAAATTAATAATCACTCTATTCTGATACATCAATCAACTGGTCAAACTGGTCAAACCTTAATTATTTTCAAGTCTTACCAAAGTAATATACCTACACAGATAATAGATAAATATAATTTATTCGATCAAAAAAACAAGTTTTAAGTAAAGTAAACATTATGATAATCATAATCAATAATTTAGATTGTGTTGCATTAATTGGTGTGTAGTGCCTACACTAAGTATGTTAGGTACTTGTGTTGTAGGCAATGCTTGACCTTTGGGATAACGATTACATTATGCCATATTCTTAGCAGTTTCGAGAGTGATTATACTCCGCAAATGTGTAACCAGAAAAAAATACGCATACTCAGTGGCCGCTACTGGACACAGATATGGCAAAAAAAATTGAATTCATTAGGTCGAATTCTTTTCAAAATAAATTTGATAAGAATTGAACAACTGTTACCGTTAGTCGTTTTGCGTCAATAGATACTTAGGTACCCGACATTGATAATAATTTTAATTTCATTCATCGTTTGACAAACTTGGGTACCTAGCTCGAGCCTGCTCGCAAAAACTCGGCTCGGACGCCGCACTCACGCCGCTGTCACTCTGTCTTTTCTAGAAACTCGAAATTCTGACTGCACAGACGTAGCCTCCTGTATATTGCCCGTTTAAGTTTTTTTGGTAATTAAAAATGTATGGTGTATAATGAAAATTACTTTAATTGCCTAATTTTTACAGTAAGCACAACTGACGACCATTTGCGCGCGAATCTCGGGGTGGCAATCGCCTATTGCTGCGACTGGGCCCAAAACCGACAGGAGTTCGGCAAACGAGGTGCTATCACCCCCTTGGTGAACTACATGACGTCTAGGGACCCCAACGTACACCGCGCGACCGCTCTGGCTCTCTACCACCTCTCCTTCTACTCTATCAACTGCGTTACGATGCACGCTGTAAGTACCTTACAAAACTTCCAATTTACAGGGGTTCGAATTTAGTGTACAAATTGAAGCGATAATAAAACAGTTTCAACATCTCAACTAACTTTATTAGGTCCTTGGTGACCAGGGGCACACAATATTTTGAAAATTGTACACCGCAGTACCCCTGAAATTACATTTTACAATAATGTAGTTTGAGGGACAAAGTAAATACGATGTTTATTGCGAAACATAAATCTAAATAATATATAGATGTTTTAAATTGATGATAGCTATTTTTTTAAGATTCTTTGCATGAGGTTTTTTTTTTATAACTCATAAATTATTTTAATAAATCATTAACACTAAACGTTAAGTCACGATGAGATATCCTAAACTGCTTTTTAATGTAGCAGGAAACTAGTTTTTTATGAAGAAATAATGTCGGTACCTACTGTAGTTCTCCTTGAAGCTTTAAACTCCATGAGTTATTATATACTACTATATTAACTCAAACTTAACAAAAACTTTTCTTTTGGTAAAAAATACTGACTCGCATAAAGTATATTACTATAGTCTCCTACCTAAATTGGCAATGCATATTACGATACATATTATGTATTTATGCAAATAAACATGTTTTATGTACCTAACCTACCTAACTAGAAGACGGAATTAGAAATACCGGTCCACTATTTTTATTTATGACAACATAATTAAATAGATATAAACAAAAGTATTTCCCCAAACTATAGATATTTTCAACCTGACTTCCGCTCTAGCTTCAGTACGAGCATATTATGAGTTATAGGTCTGCTATATATTTTGACGTTACAAAAACAGTTTTTATACTGCAGCATCTCATTTCTAGTTTTTATTTTTACATAGTCTTAAGTAGCATATCATACTCTAATGCGGCTTTAAGTTGTAAAATGGTGGCAACTTTTGCAGCTTGACTCCTCTGAGTGGTTTTGATTCAAAATATACAACCTAGAGTTCATTTTGTAGACTTAACTCATATCTTCCACTCCTAACCAGCAAAAAGCTGCTTTTTCAACCCTTATAGCATTTTTATGGAAAAAGTTATAAACTTGCTGCAATAATCACTAATGCGATAGTTGTTAGCCCATCACATGCTGCGAATGACTCTACATTTTGTTTCAGGCTGGTGTAGTTCAATTCCTTCTAGAAACTATCGGCTCAAAGGATGCTATTTTGCAAGAAGCGTCAGCGGGATGTCTCTGTAACATCAGAAAGCTGGCTTTGGCCACGGAGAAGATCAAATTGAAGCAGTAAATCTATGATATGTTGCTTGCATTTGTCACCCTTGTCCATTTTTGGACGCCATGTTTAAGCTATAGCTATGATTCTGGGTTTGGCCTAAGAAGCCTATAAGATTTGAGAAAAGAACTATTTGAGAGAAGAACTGCTTCGTGTTTATACAAAGTAACGTTAAAATATAGATTAGAAAGGGTTTTCGTCGTATTTAGCTTTTCGAGTTTGAAATGAAATGCATTTTATGTGGTAGCCCAGGCCTTATTTATTATTAAACTCTTACTTTTTACAGAACTTTATTTATTTTAACACATTTATATCAAGTTACTTTTTGGTTTGTCTGTTTGTGTGTCTTTCAGTAGTTTCGGATAGGATCTTGAAACTCAAATTTCTAGCATGTCGTTGTTGAATAGTTTTTACAAAGTCTCCATTTGATTTCTCATAGCAATAAATTAATAAAACAGGTTTCAAGTTGATACATACATCATTTTGTGTACCTACATAGCTATTAAAGGTATGTAGGTAGGTAAGTATACTAAAGTCAGGTAGGTACCTTCTTGCCTAAGCACAGTTTATGATAGTCATAAGGTCGATCTTATTCTCAGTTGGTATACCAAGGAAGTATTTTTTTTGCAAATGTTTTTGTTGTATGATCATTAGCGAAACGACCGGTTTTGATATTCAGATATTTACCATAATTAAGTTTTCGCAGCACTTAATCGCTTTGTGAAAAATAAATTTGGTAACCACTGAATTAAAGCTATTGCATAAAATTGTAAGTACTACTCGGGCGAATGAACATGACACCTGGCTGACACTCTCGCTCGGAACTTGATGCTTCCCCCGCTGCCCCGCGCGGCGCCCTTCGTGTTTCTTCTTCCTCTAATTGCAGATCCTTATCATTACCAAGTATTACAGGACCTTTTCTCTATCAAGATTATCCAATACCACGCTGTAGGTACTTTGCACAAACGTCATTCGAGCCAGGTGTTATGTTCATTCGCCCGAGTAGTAATAACATGCATTCATGTTAATTACTTGAAATATGAAGTTTTTTTAGTAACAAAATGATAAAGACAATCAGGCATTTACCTTACATAAATTGGAATAACTTTAAACGACGGATGAGTTCTACTTCTAACTAATCGGTTGATATTGATACTCTGTGACAAAATAAAATAAAATATGTACCTACTGAAGTTTGCTAGATTCTCGAAGACTGAAGTACTAAATTAGAATTTCATCAGATAATTTGCATGCAACTTTTAAATGCAACGAGCTGCTATATGTAGGCCAAGATAAAAACACTGCATTTGATACGTAGGTAGTTACGTACTAGGTCATTCATCATATTTATTTTATAGACTTATATCGAATGTCTAGACATAATTGCATTCGATAGCCACTCTACTTGCATTTAAAAATATGTTAGTAGGAACGTTGGTGTTATGCTTAAGCAATTAGTTAGATGAGTTATGATTTTTGAGAATGAGAAAAGTAGGTAGCTAGCACGAAAATTACTACGTGGGTTATATTAATGTTAAAATTAATAGGCTTTTTCATCATTGTTAATAAAATTTCATCGCAAAAAGCAACAAACATTACCTACTTCGAGAGATATTTCATTTTTAATGACAGGGTGTCTGAATTTTTTTTGTCCGGTTTTGCGCATCCATTTTGCTTCGATACTGTCTATCTTGGTGTTCTATAGGAACACCATTATTTATCTATGCTTCCGCTATCTTACAAGAAAAACTACTTTGCTCCATACAAAGGTATTCCCCGCGAACTTGAACGAGAGGATAAATAGCTGTTTGCATCCAACAAACTCAAATATTATGAAACTCAATGAGCAAGCACCGTGAATTATTGCAAAATTCACAAAGGTATGAATCATATTTAGCACGCCAACTGTGCATAAGGTAGACTTCAATTCTATAAAGTAGAGGATTAGTACTCTACTATATGCCATCCTTTATTTAAGATGCAGAGGAATAATGATGATGATGAAGATGTTGTTTCTGCAGCATCCAACAAACTAAATGCAAATGCATATTTAGGTACTATAATTGTTGTGATTGACCTGTAACATAGTTGCCAATAAAAACTATGAACTATGAACTTGTTCAAGAACAACCTCGATACTTGGTTACGTTACAAACCAACAAGACTATGTTATGAAGTGACACAAAACTATTAAAAAATCCAACACTGACATGGACGCATCAGCGAAATAAAATAAAATTTATTTATTTGTTTAGAATTTAGGCTGAGTAAAACTGTTTAACATTACAGTCGTGTTTAGATTATACAAAGGATTACGGACCTTTGATTATACATTTGATCAAACAAGTATGTACCTTACCATACTTTTATTACATTCTTGGTCGATTTATTATCTCTACGTCAACTCTACATTTTTAACTCTATCGATGAAACATTTTTCAGGTTGAGTGCGAAGTGTATCCCTGACCGACTTCGAGTCATTCATTCGCACGTAGAGAGAATGTCAAGATTTAAAAGGTAAATCGGTGGGTTCCGTAACATTATATGTATGTACCTATTCCAACTTGGGTTTAGTTAGATCATAAAGTAGTTTTTGCCTGCTGTTACAGTGGCCTAAAGTAGAATCGACTACGTTCGTTCTAGGCAATAATAAATACGATTACTCGTTGGGAAAAAATAATCCCAACGAGTTACACCCTGACTGGGGGTGTTACTCGATGGGAAAACAATTCCCATCGAGTAACAGTGTTACTCGTTTGGGGGTTTCTTGATGGGAACCCATCATCTACATACATACATACACATACATACATACATTCATTACATATACATACATTGAAAAATGTAACCAGTAAATTGCTCGAGCATCTTTTCATTCATCTGAACTAACCCTGCTCTCCATCTCTTGTGAAATATACGATGCGGACAGACGTATAAAGCTCTTTGTCGGACTCGAAACTCTGATTGAGGACGCTTACTTTTACTTATTTATCTTATTTTCCCACGTTTTTATTAGATCAGTTTCTTGTTTATCTGTTTGTCGTTCCGGGTGGAATCTTCAACTAAAAACTCGAGCATTTCCCGATTAGCTATCCGGCTGAAACTTCCAGGGTAGCTCACAACTCGATGACAATGCATTCTAAAACCATAAAAACCGCTTTACTTTCGTAACATAAGCGAGGTGGAGCAAAGCATAAAAACGTGGTTTTTATATTTTAGTCTACTACTTCTTATACTTATTCATTCTTTACTTTTATGAGCTCTACGAACCCAGAGTACCAACTACCAAGCCAACGTCACTACTATCGTCCTAGCCACGCCCCGTTCTACGCATCTGTCTATCCGGATTCACTTTATTGAGTACTAGCTGGTGCCCGCGACTTCGTCTGCGCAGGTATCTTTATAAATTGTAGCCTATGTGTTATTCTGATGTATACGCTATATTATTGTAAAGTTTCATTAAAATCCATTCAGTAGTTTTTACGTGAAAGAGTTAACAAACATCCATCCATCCATCCATCCATCCTTACAAACATTCGCGTTTATAATATTAGTAGGATAGTAGGATTCTCGGCTCTAGCTTGTGGACTCCTAAGAAAACTCATTATTTGTCCTGCATACGCTTCACAAACACTGGTGGATTGCGTCCAAGTAGCGGTTTGCTGACCTTGCCACAGCGCAGCGGCGCGGGGTTACGACACCGGGCGATGGTAAACAGTTCGCGGGTCACCGTTCAATGTCAATGAGAGTCGGATGTGGAAGTTCCGACCCTTAGCAACCAACATGGCAAAGGCTAATAATGGATGTGTTCCACACACCTACACTTTTGTGTTTCACATACTGTTGTAGAAAAATAAAGGGGTTGCATACAATTTTAATACTGTATGGGTGTTGAAATTGTATGCAACCCCTTATACCCTTCTTTACATAACGTAGCGTAAGGAATAAAATGATTCTCGAGGCAGAACGGTACAGGCTTAAGTTGGTTAAGAAACAACCCAAGGGAATGGGAGAAATACTTTTTAATAAACTTCCGCTAAAGATTAAACTGATAGATAACTACAACTCATTTTGCAACGTAGTCAAAAAAATATTATTGCATAAAACTATTTATAAAATAAGTGAATACCTAACTACAGATTATAGTCAATTCGATGTAGAGTAGAATCAAAACCCGATCTGAACTATACATACTTACCTACCTAATACCAACCTAGTTTTACTTTTTTACATAACGACGCTCCTTTTACAGCTGATGAAATATAGTACGCCCCTTTACAGCGGAATGAAATAATTATTACATGTACATTGTTATAATAATTTTATCAAATACCTATTGTATTAATTACATAGATTACTACAGTTAGGTACGTAAGAAATGACGAGAAACTGATGTTACACCTTAATTAAATAATATTAATGTTTGTTATGTTACTGTGTCTTCATCCTTTTCAATAAATAAATACAATACAATACATAAAAAAATACATCATAAAGTTTAATTATTGCGTGATGAAAACATACCTACCGGTTCCAAAAAAACTTTTTTTTAAGTAAACAAGTGATGAGACGATCATTATGCTCTCTATACAACACTGCTAAGGCGCTCGTCAACCTTAAGGCATTTTGGTGGGCAATCACGAAAGCCCAGTAATTTAACTAGCTACAGTGCTCTTCAAACCGAAACACAGTAATGCATACATATTACTGTTTTGAGCCATACTGTTAAAATAAATCGCTAAATATGGAACGAATCCGCAAACATCGTAGAAAGTGCAATCGCTGCATTATTTATTGGTCTGCATTTATTTTCTAGTTCATGGTGATTAGGTGACATATTGCGTAAGTATCTACGAATACTTAAGTATTTATATAAACTTATTCTGGTCCTAAAGAATGGATACTTTTGTAAACGGACGCCAAATTTTATTTATTATGGTGTAAATGAGACCCGCTATGGCCTTCAATTGCCGCACACAGCAGATAAAATCTAACACTACTGGTTGTACAATAGCACTAAGTACTTACTTAATATTTTGGATGCTCGAGTGAAGGTAATTGTTTTATAAAACGTAATTAAACTAGTTTTAAAGTTACGTGCAGTTTGAGTTACGAATTTTAAAAGTAGTGAGCAATCAACAACAGTAGGTACTAGCTAATTTTCTTTCTACATATGTCTGTTCCCACATCATCTTCGAAGCGGTGTGTTGTTTTTTTCGAAGGTCCCAATCACCGCAAGAAAAATAATCCAAAGGTTGTCTGGAAGAAATAGTTTTCTAGCGATAAGACTTGTACCATTGTTTTTTAATGTTAAGATTTAATTATAAGTTATTTATTTTACAATATTTAGAAAACAAATAGCATTATTTTAAAAAGTATGGATTAAGTATTAAGATTAAGTTTTGGTGTACAATAAAGTATTTATATCTATCTATCTAAAATTAAATCGATCCATCGATTGGGACTCTGGTCCCAATCCGAGTGGTACCAATCGACGGATTATTAAAGGCGCGCTTCGTTCGTATGACGATAAGACATAAACATATTTTTTTATGAAAGAAAAGAATAATGCGAACAGCGAAAGATATGTTATTGTGCTGTGAAATGCAAGTAAATTAACGTGTAAGTGCAATTTTAGAGCAAATTCGCCGTTCGTATTTTGTTTATTGCAGCGCGTTGCGTCTACGCGCGACATTGGGCTTTTAAGTTTCGAGTACCTACCAATCCGCCCGTATACGCGCGACAAAAATACGCTAGTCTGAAACCACACTAACCCTCATAACTACATAGCCTGACTAAAACCTACCTATTGCACCTCAGCCAGCTAATTAGCACCAAGGAGGTATGCCATCTCACACACACGGGCCAAGGTGCGCCTTTGTTTGCCACAGACTGTGCCACAGACACAGAAGTATTATAGTACAGAAACACAATGTAGTACATTGAAAACGCGACCACTAAAAGGGAGCCACTTTGGCTACCTTCTAGTTAGTACATTTTGGTCCGATGCAAATTTTCGAAAAAGAGAACTAAAAGGGCTAGATATATATTAAATGTTAAAACTACTAGGCTTTTTCAAAACTACATCGTAAAAAGTAACAAATATTATTTGAAAATGGAGATATTTCATATTTATGACGAGGTGTCTGAAATTTTTTGGTCCTGTCTCACGACTTCATTTTGGTTTGATACTGTCCATCTATAGAAACAATGTTATTCATCTATGGCCACAGATTATACGCACATTCACTGTTTGCCGTCAAGCATACTGAAAAGGATTGCGTTTCTTGCAAATATAGGTAGGTACAGTCAGCATCGAAAGTCGATGACCACATTCAGATTTTCAAATCGCTATTAGACACTATAATAATATTATATTTTTGACATGATGTTCATTCAATACTGGCGCTTGTCACATTGAGTGATTTAGGTTTATTAAATAGTGTAAAGCGATTTTAAAAATCTGAATGTGGTCATCGACTCTTCATGCTGACTGTACCTTCCTACTTAACCTATAAGTATTGCGCATTGTGAATAGGTAATCAAAACTGGTTTGATAACCAAAACCGGTACTTTAAATAGTTTTTGATAGCATGTTGTTTCCGTCTGATTTGCCCATTACCTAATTTTCACGGTCATTGATTGGATAATTACAATATTAATCGATTTATTTATCTTTTGATAACCTCCAATAAGACAAACAAAACTTTGATTCAATACCAAGATATAATTAAACATTTTTTTTGTAAAAATGCATCTAAATTATACTTTTTTAAAGGTAAATCAAGCAAAAAAAACATAGATTTAATCGAATATTTTTTCTCAATATAGGTAGGTATATTAATGGACTTAAAAGATCTCGAAAAAAATTGTTGACACTTAAAAGAGTTGTAAGAGAATTTATAATCTGGACCCAAATTTAATTTTGATACTGTGAACGAGACCCATTTAACATGATATTCAAAATATTTAATTTGGTACAGTCAGCAAGAAGAAATCTACTCACTTATACTTAGTTAAAAGGGTAGGAAAAGTGCAAGAAAGGAGCATCTCTTTTTTTTTTTTTTAAACATTCACACACTTATTTTTTTCTTTTTTTTTTTTTTGATTCTTGAAATCCTTTCACCAAACTGGTTCGAAAGAACTAGTGACACGATAAAAAGAAGAAATACATTTTCCTTCTTCTAGGAATAGACACTACTTATACTTAACATTTTTTATTAACTAGGTATATAACGCCGGCATCATAACTACATCAGCTTTATTTTGCTCTACATTTACTCTAGCAAATAACTTCTGGTAATTTGTAACTACATTATTTCTGATCCATTTCCCCCGCTTCAGAAGAAAGTTACATAATTTCCTACCTCCTCTCATTGCTCTTTAGAAATCTAACCGTTAGAAAATATAACTTGTTACGCTATTCTTTGAATACGTGGAGTACTAGATATCAGTTTGGATCGACAAGGTCTTAATAAGGTTTGATGAAAAGATGTTTTACGTTAGGTAGAGTGCTGTGTAAAAACCACGCAATCATTAGGTACTTGTGTATTTACCTGTCAAATTATAATAATAGCATTTAAAAAAACTATCCTACAGATCGAACGTCACATTTTAAATTATTTTTCTTAGGTAGGTACGTACTTACCTACATGGTCTTGTAGGTAGACAAGATGCTATAGATTTTTCTGTTTTATTACCTATCCAGTAAGTTTACAACTTAATTCGTTCAGTCAATTCATTTATAATCATAATTCTATAAGTATATTACCTTAAAGCCCGAAAGGGGGTACTCCCCAGGTCCTGGCGAACAACGTTTGTAAATTAAGTGAGTTAACGTAAAAAGAAAACAAAAATAAAAATGTCAGGAAATAAACAAAAGAAAGGATTTTTGGGTTTATTATTTTACACCTTGTATATCTTACAAAATATTAGCTCTAGCGTAGGTAATATAATATCTGTGGTAATATGAATCTCGATTACAGCACGTATTGAAGTGATTACAGTTAATGACAGTTGCAGAGCAGTGCACTGCCTTGAAACTTTCCATTTTCTTGTTGAACAATACAGAAACACTATTTTCATAAGACGCAAATGATGATAGGGGATGAGATTAAAGACTACGTCAATTAAATGTTACTTGTGGGAGTAGTAGGTATGTACTCTACGGTTATAGGTAGAGTAGGTGGTACCTCCTATTTAAAATCTTCAGAAAGATTATTTTGATATGGTGATAACTTTGTATATAATCAAAGGGTGCAAATGATGAGAGATGATGAGTCTTTAATCTCTATTAAAGACTAACATTAACAACCAATCGTCATTTTTACGTAACCCATCCACAGTAGTACCTATGTACTCTACGGTAATAGGTAGAGTAGGTGGCCTGTACTTCCTATTAAAAATAGAAAGGATTACCTATTTAAAAATTTATAAAATACAATATTGGAATACAGATTTTTTCTTACCTATAGGTACATGTTATATCCCAGTCAAGCAATATGTAGGTAGATGTACCTATATAAATATATACATCTACATAAATAACTGTATAGAAATATCGTCACAAAACAAAGTAGCAATTAATTAGTCATGCTATAAAACTGACTGTATGATTTTACAACCGCGGCAATATATTTTACGAGCTGAATTATTGATGTGTAGGAAGGTTATTGTGTTACATTCTGTACCAGAAAAGCATTGGTAAAGGTTAGTGCACACTATTCCCTGTAAGACTCTTTTATGGTTCAACAATTCGAACAGTAAACACTGCTCGTCTCGTCTCTTGTAAGCCAGTGGTTGTTTTTGGCGTCACAGGTTTCAAATCGCCTGAAAGGTACATCGGTCGTATGACGTATCGTAACATAAAATACGTTTTTTTTGCGTTTATAATGGGCACAGAGGTTAAATGCTATATGCGTTCCATATTCTTAGTAAAAAAAACAAATAAAGATAATAATTGTAATTGGGTATCAAATGATCAACTTGTAAAACTGGTTAGACGACGGAAAAGCGAAAAAATATTATTCCCGACCGAACCGAAAACCGCTTACTTTTCGCAAGTGGCTCAAGTGGGCTAAGATAATACATATATTGTTCACAGAGCGAGGCTTTATGGATGTTAGTTCTATGTTAGCCAACTAATTCTATGAAAGTTGTGATGAACTTGGTAGTTGAACGTACGGAGATGATTATACTAAGTATAAAGACACCTTTACCAAACTATTGCAAACCAAGTGAAGTGGAGAAAACCGCTTACTTTTCGCAAGTGGGCTCAAGTGGGCTAAGATAACAAAATTGTTCACAGTGATTCCACGCGACTTCACGGATGTTAGTTCTGGCTAAGACAGTAATCTATGATTGGGATGTCACCGGGTCAGTTTGCATAAATGCTAAAAATATTTTATCGTAAGAGGTTTAACTGCGAAGTTAGTTTCATCACTGTATTAGTTTTAAATATCAAGCAAATTATTTTTTACTGGTTCACCTATAAAGCAAGTATCATTTCGCAATTAGAGTTCGCCAGAGTGCATCGGGTTTCGCAATACTTTTGTGATTGTGAAGCCAAGTTGGTCACTTACAACCATTCAGTAAAAAATACGTCGTGGCTTCGAATCCCGGCGGCAGTCATGCGTAAATGGTTTTTTTCGGTCGAAAAAATCTATGTAAGCATCCCACGTTCTCGCAACGGTGAAGGAAAACATCGTGAGGAAACCGGCATGTCGTAGAACAAAAAGTTCGAAAACCTGTGTCGAGTGCACGAAAGGAGCCTCTTCGAGGCGCACTTGAAATTCTTTCACCACACTGGTTCGAAGGAACTAGTGACACGATAAGAAGAAGTAAAAAATTATTTAGTATGACTCTCTTTAGCCTCATTTTCATAAATCATATAATACATATAAAAAAACGTGTCATGGGACATGTCGCTTTCGTGTAGTTTTCTAACATGTTGATTTCGTTTCGGGCGAAATTCTCGAGGTACAAATATCCCCTAATGAAAATGCGTCTTAAAGTACTCATAGTCAGTCGTAGTTGGGTAAAGGTAGAGTCAGAAGAATCGTGGTAAAAAAATAAACAAGAAGAATCGTAGCGTCCAATATTGTCAAAATAGTCATAAGGACACGAGTCACGAAATAGGGTCCCATATGGGGCCATGGCAGTCGCTTGGTACATTGTAATCTGTGACGGTAGGCCATAATGAACCAGAGGCCCTTAAGCTTCCAATCAAAATATGACTTACTCATAAAACCTATTTTACAAAAATATTTAGGCATAGGTACAAGGCTTTTTTCTTAAGATAGATCGTTGGGATAAATAGGGTAACTAACATAGTATAGGCAATATTATTTATTCTTTGGTATAGGTAGATGGTGAACAACCGAAATAAAATAATTTGAATTTGAATAGACAACCTTTTTACTTGGGGTCGATAAAAATAGGCTGGTGTACCAAGGTCTTGTGGCTAACAAATCTGTGTTGTTCCTATTTAATACGAATGTTGTGTAAGCTTGAGTAGTATGTGCACTGTAGGTAGGTACAGATACAGAGGTTTGTTTTTTATGTTTTTTTTGTACGTTACTTACGGACTGTAGATGTTGCCTAATAAATATAAGTAGGTATTCACCTACCCAAATCACGTAAAGTGCACGTTACAACATCATCAATAATTCCACGACAGGTACCTTTTATGGTATAGAAACCATTGAAAGGTGGGTACAGACAGACCTCCAATCCATGGACACTTTGTCGCAATGACTAATGTGTTAGGCTCAATTCACACCGGGATGGCAGATGCCGGTGGAGCACTTTCAGTGTCAAATAATTTTTAACCTTAGGTAAGTAGGTACATAATACTTACCTACTTTAAAGGGTGATTCCACTGACGCGGATTGGAGAGAGCAGACCGTGAATTGGCCAATCACAGTCTCAAATTTCACTTCCACTTTTTATTGGTTAATCCACGTTCCGCTCCTCTCCACTCCACCCAGCTCCACGTCAGTGGAAACGCATCTTTAGACTAGTATTGCAGGGCCGCTGAGAGGCCGCACGCGGCGCCAAGCGGCTACAAGCGACCTGACAGCAGTCTTGGAATACTGATATTTTTAATAAGGCAGAAGTTAAAAATTATTTGACGCTGAAAGTGCTCTGCCGGCCGCTGCCATCTTGGTGTGAACTGACGCTAAGTGCTGACTGCTGTCTGATAAGCATTCAGCACTTGGAGCCTGCACTTGGTACCTACCTATAAATCATAACGTTACTGGTTCTACGTGGTTTATGGTGCAATCCATCAACCTTTTATCGTAATCTGTGCCTGCGACTTTTCCCGCATTTCATACTTACCAAGATAAAAAGTAGTCTTCGTCATTTTTCAGATTATAATAAATAAATTAATAATAAATATTGCTATCTAATAATTAATATTAATTAATTAGCCTTATCTGATATTACAATGAAAAGTTGTTTTGTGTTGAATGTTTTGTTTTGAAGAGACAAAACATTGACATTGTACATTGCATTTTATGTAGGTAATATCTACTTACCTACTATAAAAAATATTTTCAAACAACGAAGCTATAAGGGGTCGAAAATGGCCTGAACTGCTTCGAGAAAAGGATAGTACGGCCGTGCCACTTTTTTGATCGACTTGGTGGGAGCACTGCCGTGCTCCCAGATGTTATGATGAGTAAGATAAATTAATGGCATGACGAATTTCCATAAACAATAATTTAACTTGGTTCTTTAGTTAATTATTTACATATTTTTTTCTGTGTTGATTGATAATGATCGCATTTAAAATACCTTATTATTGCTAATTATTATAATAGGTACCTAGACGAATACTAGATTAAATTCAACTTAGAGCAACAATTCTTATTGGCAAGTGGTCTGCCCATAACTGGAATAGTGCTACAAAGGGATTGAATTACAAAATCCAGTACAGAACTGCTATATATATAACGCTCGTCCACTTTTATAAAGTAGTTAACTATGAAGTAGGTAATGGTATGCAATCTGATAATAAATTACAAATATAAAAGCAAACTGTCCTTATTTCTATATTAAAACAAAACAAAAATGCAGAGTCGTAACAAATACCTAAGTAATTATTTGATTATTATGTGGTTCTAAAAAAATGATTAGGCAGGCATTCTAGGTTGAACGGCACTCTGAATTAATCATTAGTAGGTAGGTACGACGTAAACAATGGTGATCTCGATTTCGCTATAGGTCAAATAAAAACTACTGAAAGGGATACTACAGTTACATTATAATGTTGTTACCTTCATCAAAGCGAAGCGTTGGTCGTCGTCGATACCGACTACGTTGTTGGAGACTGGAGCCATTGCACAAACTGTTTGTTTTAGTAACGAGGCTGCACCCGTGTGTTGCCAGCGAGAGATCGCGCGCGAGTGAACGTTGCTTTGCTTTGTTGAGCTACGATTGAAGTTGGCTCTTGCTAAGCGGAAGTTGATAGGCATTACGCACTGTGTTTTATTATCTGATATTATTATTATTCAATGTAATATTGCTTGGGTAGGTTATGGTCATTAGTAAGGTAGAGTTGCTGTATAGTAGGTATGAGATAATATTACTTATTCTTTGGTATAGGTAATAGTTAGTTTGATATGAGGCAAATTCGTTTTTAAGAACCTAAGAAAATCAGTTTTATACAGTGAAGGAATATACAAAAAAAAAACCCTCGCTGGTTTTATAAAATAACATTACTTCTCTATCATACATAATAAATCAATATTAATAAATATTTAGGACATCAAATAATAACTAATTAGTCTTAATTTGAGTTCAAATCATAGGAGTTTAAAGTTTATCCATATTTTGTAATAAGGTCTTTTATGAGTAAAACAGTCTCACCTTTTATTCATGGTATTTTATTTCCAAATATTTTTTTATTTTCAAAAATAATAAAAAAATATTATATCACTTTAAAGTTCTTACAAACTACAGAACAGCTTGGCTGTCTATACATAATATACTTAGTCTGAAGATTCTCATTGAGACCAGCACTAAGATTACTTCAAAACAGTGAACACAACTCCTCCTTTATCAGGCTCCTCATCATGGACCTCCTTATCACTACCCTCTGGATCTGAATCATCAGAATCCCGCTCTACATCTCGATAGTTTCCAAAACTGGAGACATCGGCAGGGAGTTCCCCCATACTGATCTTACAAAGTAATTTTTCCGCTGCATGCCTTGCCTCAGTCTCTTTTAAACGCTGGTTCTGTGTTCTTTGGAGTTGGAGTGACTCTTCTATAGACAGTATTTTAGCTGGACCGTGGATGCTACAAGGTGGTGTAGCAGCAGTATTCTCCCAGTGTTCATGCTTTTTTCTCAGCATTTCTTTTCCTGGACCGTGTACATCTGTTAAAGTAGTTTTATATGGCTTGAAGTGACCAAATGCTGTATGTTTAGGTGCTTGTTCAGTTTTTTCTACAATGTATTTTATGTGAGGAATATCACCTATTTTGATAATGTCATTGGGAGTGACTAAAAGTTTCTCAGGCTGTAAGACTTTAACCTTTTTCTCTTGTGCTGTGTTTTGGCTAAGGATTTGTATTACGTCTTCTGGGTCACTGTCATCGTCAGAGTCCAGGTAGGTATTGGTTTTTTGTTGTATTTTGCCTTCCCATTCCACTTGCTGCACGGATTGCTTGTCTACATTCAGGTTTAGTTTTTCTAAGAGATGGTGTGTTTCCTCTACATTCAGTTTAGATTTCAATTCAATAATGACCTTATCGTAAAAAGCCTGTATTTTTGCACCTTTATCCGGTAACCTGTTGACAAAACTCTTGTTATTCAGCAACTTGAGCTGCCTTTCTTTGATCTCCAAGAGCTCAGGTATTGTTTTTTTTGGCAAGTCGGCGAGACCATCGATTTCTGTCTTCGGTGGAACTGGCAATAACCCAGGGATTTTTCGGTTAATTTTTCTCATAGTTTTAGTAACGGTCATTGAAATAAACTGAGGAAGTTGTATTAATTTTTGAATTATTTTGTACGTATGTAAGTAGAACCCAGTTTGTTTGTTTTCGAACTAAGTGTTGTCAGTATGAATTGCCGAAAAAGTACGAAGGCCTCGTTATACACCATATATTTTTAATTACCATAAAATATTAAATGGGCAATGCAGACGGGGTGCTACGTTGTATTAGTGCAGTCTGAATTTTGGATTTCTCCAAAATGGCAGAGTGGCAGCGGCGCAAGTGCGGCGCCCGAGCTGAGCTTTTGCAAGCTGGCTCGAGCTAGGGGCCCGGGTTTGCCAAACGATGAATAAAACTTAAATTATTATCAAGAAAGGGTGCCGCCTGACGCAAATCCATAGGAAAACGACTAACGGTAACAGTTATCCAATTTTAATCGAATTTATTTTGTCAAAAATTCGACTTAGATTTTTCAAGTTTTTTTGCCATTTCTGTGTTCAATAACGGCAACTGACTATGTGTATTTTTTGATAATGTGATTAAAAATGACCGTTTATTAGTATGAAAGTCAGAGTCGCTTAGATCGCTCTAAAAAGGTGCTATCAGACTTCAGACGGAATAATATCCAAAGTAGGTACAGTATGAAAAGTACAGACGGGCGTCAAAGGAACGTAACGTTTGACTTTTTAATGACTACTGGCAATGCTGATTCAAACCACAGACATCTTTTGACATCATATTCTTGTTTGATTGACGGTCTATTAAGTAACATAGATAAAATATACTTGTACAAAGGGCGAACCACACTTGCTCACGTTGTCCAAACTTAATTCCATACAATCAATATTATCCAATCACCTTTCGTTCGTTTCTAAAAAAACTCTATGGTCATCTGCATAACATTCATTATCTGTGAATTCGTTCATTTGTCACAGCTAAGTAGTAGCAATCGATTTTACAATTTGTTTTTCTGAAAAATAGCAAAATAATTTGTGAAAATGTTATATTTACTGCTAATGTGGTAATGCGATAAAAGTGTATGATTAGTTAAACATACCATAGAAGTTGTTTGATACTTTAAAACAACTACTTCACAATGGAAGACGCCACTGTATGTATTCCCAATTCGTTACCGTATCATCAGAGAGCACAAACACATAAGATCAGAAGAATGTTAATCAATTGCAGATACCGTTGCATCTGGAGCCCATGCAGCCAAGCGAGGTATCCGAGAAAAGGCTCTGGATCGGGAATCTGGACACCAGAGTTAATGAGTACTATTGATTTCTCTGTCCTACTTCTCCCCCTTAGTACCTTCGCTTACGTTCTCGCTATACCAGTTCCTACCTTTGATTTGGTGATGTTAAATAATCCATACCATTTCTTATTACCGGTATCAATTACTGAAAATGGTCCGCGTGTATGGAAACATCGAGAAGTTCGACATGCTGTTCCACCGCAGCGGACCCAACGCGGGGCAGCCCCGGGGCTTCGCGTTCGTCACCTACAAGCTGAGGCAGGATGCTATCAAGGCTATGAACTCACTGAACGGACAACAGCTAGGTTCCAAGAAGATCTGCGTCAAGTTTGCTAAAAACACGGTATGCATTTTGTATCATCATATTTATTTTTATTCCCTTCTGTAATACCTATAAAAAGTCAGTATTTTACTTCTGAGAAATGTCAGGATTTCTCAGAAGTAAAATAGGTAAAATAGTTCCACAGGTATTAATTGTTGATGATTAGACAATTTGCTAGAATTTAAGCTTGTTTTATAAAAAAAAATATAATTTTCAGGAAGACCATGATAAACCCAAACCTGAACTTGGCATTCCCGCCCTAGCTGGTGCTAAACCAGAATTGAAACTCAGCAAAAAGACCGCAATCCAATCCATAGAGGCCAAACTTAAGATGATGGAGAACATGAAAGCTGGTGATGACTTTGTTGTCAACAAACTGGCTGCTAATGAACCACCGATCATCACCCAATACCAGACGAATAAGCATCAGACACAGAATAAGACGATAAGTACATTCAGAAGGCGACACCCATACCATAAAAAGAGATAACCTGACTATCTAATTGACCCCGATTTTATATAGGCAGCATGATTGAACTTTGGAGACTGACCATCAAAAGGGAGTACTATATAATAGCTGTGTAGCACTGTTCTGGTCATGAACAGGCATGATCTCATACCGCAAACTCACCTTGTCGCTTGTTGACTTAAAAAAATAAGTACTTATGTATGAACTATACAATTAATGGTAGTTTTGAAAGATTTGGCGCTGTGCTGCCTTTATTAATAGTGGGACAAAAATCAACAGTATTCAAATTAGTTTGTAAGTTTAGTTTTATGATTTACCATCAGAGTGTTCACTAACAATGTTTTGTATTGTGGTATTTTTGCTTGGATGTATTTGTATTGATATTTGCAATGTACTTATAATGAGCTTTCAACATAGGGCCAAAAAAGCCTCTATACATATAAATCTTTCTATTATAGCTAACAACTTTCTTGCTTGTTACCACTTCTGAATCATATTATTATTAAGTAAATAGTCTTATTACGCTGAATGTAGAAGAAATGCTTTGCTGGTAAATGGTGGCTTCTAATGGCCTGTGTTAACGCGGCCGCGCCACGGGCCGTTTGAAGCGAGCAGCCCACGGCTAAACGGGCGGGCGCGTATTTGTGTCGGTTCACACAGACCGAGAAGGCTGATCCGGGTTTCATCCGCGGCACGCGCACGCTCGTACACCTTGGCGCGGCGCGGCGCGTGTTAGCACAAACCGTGAGAAGCCAGCGAAACGAATGATAGACCTTTTCAGTAAATAGGTTGGATAGTATGTGTAGACTAGTTCATCACCATAATCAATGTTTCCTCTTCCTCTTTATTTTTTTATAAAGGAATAAAAAATGCCATTATGTGACAAAATAAAATAATACTCAATCAAATGTAAGATAAATAGACTTAGGAATGTGATATGTGTTGTGAAAATGTGAATAAATGTACTAATAACAGTTTTTGTTTTAAATTATACCACCTTTTAATAATAAATAGGTAATAACACTTTATTTTAAAAAAAATGAGAAACTTATTACTCTTATTCTAATTAGTAAGGAAGTCTATTTGGACTTGCCTCTTTACATAACAAAATTAAATAATTTTATGAGTACAGTATTTCTGTATTAAATTCAATTTTTAGAGGCTTAAAAATGGCGAAACACTCATTTATTAAAATAACATCAATTGCATACATTTTTTTAAACTAAAAGCATGTATTCTGTGCTATAAGTATTGGTACAAAAAAAACAATAGAAACTAATACACAGTACATTTTATATTAGCAGCTCACTAATGTGAATAATAATTTAACAGTTGGTACTTAGATAAAGATTCAAACTGTTCAAAACTTGTTAGAAACTCTAGTATGGGTAATAGTCTAATAACAGAAATATTAATAAAATATTTAGAATCCAGCCAATCAGAGCAACAGTAAGTCACGTTATTTAACCATGTATCCCATTCAGTCTCAATCAGCAGCTTCTACACAACAGAGCTATAAAAGCCTTGAGATGTGTTTAAACATAAAAAAAGAAAACTCTTGTTAGGGTTAAGCTCGCCTGTGTACATGTATTTTCTTTTATATTTACTATATCGTGTTTTTTGCGTACAATAAAGAATTACAGAATTACAGAAACATATAATATATGTATAAATAAATTTATAAGTCGTCACTAACTATAAATCAGCATGGGTAAGGTTAGCTTCGACTTTGCGTAAAGTATGCAGTGGGACATGGACACTTTTATGCGCAATTGGTCGATGTTCCTAAGCAATTACTTTACTCTCTTGTAAGATCTTAACATTCATGATTAAGATTTTTTTAATTAAACATTAAAAAACCATTAACTTTTGAATTAATTAATATCTTCATGTTCAGATCTTCCTAGAGAGGAAAGTAATTGATTAGGAACTTTGACAGTTAAGTGAAAGTAGGCATAACAAATCCAATAAGAATATTTCTAGTATTAGCTATCTGTTTAGTTCATGTGTATGCTCTCACTAGTCCGAAACCCTGGCGAAACCCCGCAGAGGTTGGCCAATCGCTGCGAAGGACTGGCTGACATTAGGAAGTCATCATCCTCAGTTTCTAGTTTCTTCTTCATGCCGGAGTATTGCGTGTCATCTCCATCTGTGCCCCAGTCTTTATACTCTATGCAAAGGGGCCAGATAATCTTTCCAGATCTGTAACAAGTCATGGTAAGATTAAAACTAGGTTGTATTTTATGTGACACAAAATCATATCAATGACTCAGATGGTAGAGTGGCAAGTGCGTTGGACTGCTACGCCGAGTGTCACGGGTTCGATTCCCGCTTCAGGACACACATTTATGTGATGAACATCGGTGTTTGTCCAGAGTCTGGAATCCTATGAATGTGTTTTCTATGTATTTACAAAAAACAAGGATATAAGGATTCTATCAGTTAGCTGGTTTCCACATTACATGCTTGCTTAGTTTGGGGCTAGATGGTGTTGTGTGAAATGTCCAGATATTATCAAATTATTACCAAGCCCCGAAGTTGTGAGTGTCAGTTAGTCTCGATTAAATCAGCTTTTAAATTAACAAAAACCGCATTTAAATAAGTTTATCCTTTTTAAGCTATGATGCCAGACTTTTTACATATTCATAAGATACAATACCTTGGCAGTGTGTAAGGATCGTACGGGAACCACTCATCGTACTGCAGCGTCTCTGAGTTCTGCAGCGAATGTCTCTGGTTCCTCTCGATAATCGCTTGACAGTACACCACTTGGTGCGATCGCGTCACTGACGAGAAGGCGCGGGTCACTTGCGGCGGGCACGAGCGGAGCGGGTTCAGGGCGCAGGTTACCAAACGAGGCAGGTTGAGCGATTCTATGAATAGCAGACCTGCAGGCAAAGAGGAATATAATTAACTTAAAATGTATAAATAATTTAAACTGAAGTATGTTTAGATAAAACACAAGTAGATTGGTGGTTATAGATACTTTCTTATGAAAAAGTCGTGCACGAAAGAAGCCTCTTCGAGGCGCACTTGAAATCCTTTGACCACACTGGTTCGAAATAACTAGTGACACGATAATAAGAAGATGAAAAAGTCAATACTTGATGAAATAATATTGCGACATTTTTAAAATTTCTCAAAACTAATGTACAGCAAATTTAAGTGAAAATAAACAGCAGCAAATAGCAGACTTTGCTGTATTTTTTGTATTTTGGATAGTTTTTGAGGAATTTAAAAAAGTTTAAAATGCCCCATGGACGCCTTTATTTACCTCAGTTGACTAAATACATGTATCAGTGAGTCTGCTTTTACTCCAACAATAAGTCCTGAGTCACTGTTCTGGTCATAGATAGGCGTGATCATTCCATACGAGAGCGCGAAGCTCATTTAGCCACTTTTATTAAAAAAAAGTTCATTGATGGAATGGGGCTAGCGACTGCAATATTTCGAGATATGACGACCTTTGCCCAAAAGGTTAAAAAAAGGGTCTGTTAGAAATTTTACAATCTCAACTCACTCTCTTTGTTGCTGAACAGATGATGGTGTTTGAACGCGATCAGGTAGAACACGGCGTGGCAGATCGCATTGAACGCGCCGTGCGCCTTCAAGTTGTCAGCCGCTGTGGTCGACTCCTGCGCAGCCGTGATGTACGCGTGGCACCAATCCGTCATGTTTTTTAGGAAATGGATGATTCGGCTGTTGGGTATGCGCACGCAACGCGCTAGTAATCCTGGAGAAAAATTTGGCTGTATAAACTGACACACATGTACAGTTATGATATGAGAAATGTTAATTAAACAAATACATACATATACAAGTACAGGTCTGTTACAGAAAGCTGGCATGTATAACACTGAAGGATACAGTTATTGTTTTGCTTTTGCTACTGTTTATTAATTGTGTAATAGTAAAAGTGAAATTGCATTAGTGCGAGAACTTTAACAGCGTCAGCTTTCGTTGACCGACCTGTGCATGCAATAATTTGTAAGGGTGGATGGATTTTTCTGCTCAATCACGCCATAACTGATGTGTCGATTAGGCTGAACCACAAACCTTTTCAGGGTCTGCGTTAACCGACAACACGCGTCCGCCCGACCACTCACGGGGCGTTCGCTTCACACGGCCTGTGGCGCGGCGTGGCCCGTGCTAACACAGGCCATGAGAAGCCACCATTAGATGGCTAATCGTAGAAGCTAATTACCTGCCAGATGGCTAGCGGCTGTCCGCCTAGTTGCTAGAGCGCCGGGGCCCAGCCCTTGTAAGCCTGCTGCTACCGTCCACAAATTGTTCAGAATTCGATCCGCGCATTGCTGGTTTATCGATATTGTGTACAACATCAGGAACTGGACGTGTCTATAAATAGCAGGGTTAGGCATTAACAAAGTATCTAAAAATTACTTTGCCATGGTTGGGCAAGTGTGTTGGACTGACACGCCGGTGTCGCAGGTTCGATTCACGTGTTTTCTATGTATGTACATACATATTTACAAAAAATAAAAGTTTAAGTATTCTTTTAGTTTTCTGGTTCCCATAGTACAAGCTCTGCTTGGTTTGGGGTTGGTTGATGTTGTGAGAAATATATTTTTTTACTTCATATTTATAGTTTCATTTGCATACAGGTAATATAACGTAGATGTGTGTGTCATAGAGGTAGAGGTTAATTTTTATTCACGCATTTTTTTTAGTATACCAAACGAATGAAATTCTTATTAATATCTATAAAAAGCTTTGTCCTGACTGACAGACAACGCACAGACCAAACTACTGAACTTAGAGACCTGAATTTTCAAAGGTATGCTCTGCCTCTGCTGCATTAAACATAAGCGCGTACTGAGAAAGAAATTTTGTTAATTCGCAACACATACGAAGTTTTGAATTTCAGCTACATATAAAAACACTTACCTAATCCCATAAGTCGGTAACACAACCCTCTCAAAGACATTACACAGGATGTTTAGAATCGGGTCCCGTTCCTGTTGCATCCAATTTAGCACCTCCAGCATGCTGCAGTCTAGGGATCCCGCCACTTCATCCGGGTCATCCAAGTCCATTTCAAACTGTGTCTCATTGTTGTTGCTCTTATCACGTTCAACTACATTGACATCCATTACTATCATCCTGGAAGTGAAAAGAAGTACATTTTTTAGAGAGTGTAATTATTTTTCAGGAGGAAAGGAAGGAGGTTATATTCAATTTGAGTAGTAGGTTCCTACTAAGAGTGTGATATGACTTATAACTAACAATATTGTTACTGATAAAAAAAGCTTGTTATCAATTTAGTAGAATGTTTTTTTTTTTATATTTGTTACCTCAGAACTTTGTTGTTTATAAACAGATTTTCAAAATTATTATTTATTATATTTTTTTAAAGGAAATTCTTCCCAATTTGTCCCCTACAAATTTTATCAAAATCGGTTCTTACTAGTACTTTTGTTTTGAAATCAAAATAGCTGAAAAAATATGTTCTCGAAGTAAACAAAATTGTGTGATGCTTCCCTGAGACTTTTCAGTGGTGCCTACTGTCACAGTGGTCACTAGAACAGTCCGATTGAAGTTGGTTGTTATATGTTTTTGTAAAACCTTGATTATTTATATAAACAAGTGGTGAGACTAGCTAGGCGCTCTCCTATCGGCAAGAGATCATGTCTGCTCATGACCAGAACAGTGCTACACAGGATTTTGATATGGAATATGCATAGAAACAATTATTACCTATTGATAATAGCCATCATCAGCTGCTCCTGCATTGCAGGTAGGTATTTGCTCATCCAGATAAGGTTGTGTATGTAGCCACGGTTACAAGCAGCACCAGCTTTATAGTATGGGAACTGCTCTACCACTGTCTGCATTAGGAGATCACTGGTCCTGCAAAATAAAAATAGATTAGTAAGATAAAAAAAATATTTACTCAGGATAACAGCTATGTTCGAAGCAGCTCTACTAACATAATCATAACAGAAATACCATATTGTCTTATTTTAGATCTGTTATACTGAGATTAGAGTAATGTGCTTGTCTATTATTATTATAATTTTATGATAAATAAATAACACAGGATATTGGAGATGAATTTTGAAGGAATGCTGGGATTTTTCTTACAAACAGAACACAGGCCTTAATACCATTTTCTTTGTGTCACCTGGTTTACCTTGGATAAAAAGATTACCACATATTAACATTTATCAATATCCAAATAAACTGGACATGGAGACTTGAAATTTCGAGGCTATGTTTGTCAAGAAGTGAACACGCTTACTATGAAAGTAATTTTGTTAATTCACAATGCAATCTAGTTGCGGGTGTCAACTAATCAGCAATAAATGTATTTGCTATCACAAATAATTCTTTAGACAAAGGACTAATAAGTTAAATTGTGGTAAACGGGGTACATTTACATTCAGTTCTGCAGACAAACAATGTAAATGAAAAAAGTATTCATACTGTGTAATGTGTATGTAAAAATTATTTTTATCAGTATGGAACTCAAAATTATGTAGTAACTTACATAGGCATGATGGCGACAATTTGTGCAATAATAGAGTGAATGCTGGACCAACTTTTGACTTGTTTAACAGATGGGCCATTCTCGTCCCAACTTTCCGCTTTACCTGAAAATTAATGGACCATATTTTACTAAACATAAACAATATAACAAATTATGTATGAAATTTTAGTGTTTATTTCTTTAAAGAAATTAAATAATTATGGAATACTATTCTAATTCTAATTAGGGGAAGGGGTTACAGCCAGCCCAGCTCCCCAAAATAGCAGAGAAGGACCCTGGGTTGATGGGTGGTGTGTTCCAGTTTCCCGGTAGGGTCATCTGGGTCATCTGGGCCAATACTATTGTAACAAGAGCAATAATCCTGTTTTCTAAATTAAATTGCACGAAACATGCTAAATATGTGTAGTATTTAAAATACCTTGAAATAATTTAACTAAAGCTCTCATAACACTAGGACAGTGGTAGGTATGAGCGGTGACCAGATCCATTAAAAAGGTGCTATACAACTCCACAAGGTCATCACTCCGATGCACCCAATCCAACATCAGCACTGTATGCACAAATGGAACAAAATTTCTGCCCAACAATACAACACAGGATAAACAGTCGTCAACCACGCATTTGAAATTGTCATCATTCAACGGGTACTCTCTGAGAATTTTTATCAGCTCGTTGTATTGCACAACATTGGTGTGCTCAACTTGAGCAATAATTGCGGTTTCTACTTGTTTAGGCTTTATCTTCAGCCGCGACTGGGCGAGCGCAGTCTGGCGTTCCAGCGACTTTTGTACGAGCTGGGCTGCTATACTTTTCCGTACCACGACAGCCATTTTACTTTTTGAGATCAGTCGCAATCACTTTCAAATACTCTATTATTTCCGGGCTTCGGAGCAGCTCCGCTTTCTTGTGGTTCAGAACCTCTCTGAGGATACTGCTGTTGTCATCAAGAGCTTGCACTGCTTGCGGGGTTGGCTCAAAGCTGGTACTCGGTTTGCTGAAGATGAGACTCTGTTCAGCTGCTTCGGAACTTCTCTTATCTTTCAGGAAAGACTGCAATCGTTCTAAAACCACTTTGTTATCCCCTTCTTTCTTTTCCGGGCTATAACCTTCTTTGGACATAGCGTTGTGCACAACTTACATTGTCACGTTTGTTTCAACGAGTTTCTCACACACAAAATAAATAACTTTACGTTGCATTAATTAATCGCGAAATAGCAGTAAATCCAATGATTATTCAAGAAAATATCTAAGAAACACGTGCTACGCACTCACCGTGCGCGTAATTTTTTTAATTGTCTAATTTTTGTTGACGTCGATAGCTTGACAGCTGATGTTTGCTTCAGTTTGCTTGTCTATAGCCACCCTGTTTGGCTATTTGTAAGTCGTAGCTCGTATCCGGGTGGCGTATACGGACGGTCAAATCTCAAACAAATTGGCTGATTTGTAAAGCAGACGAGCAGATTGACGACCAAGAATCTTCTGACGACAGCTAAAGTTCATTCATTAGTCTGTCAATGAGTCATTGAACTTCTCCATTCAAAAGATTGAGAATCCATGATAACTTTTAGTCTGTGGACTTTCATTTCTCAATGAGTTTGGGAGGGGTAGAGAATGTGTGTGTATTTCTGAATTCCGGATCTAAGTTCAATTTGTAATGTACTAATATTTTATCAGTGCGTACGTGTTGTGAAAGTGTTATAGAATGAACCGTTTATATATTGCGTGACACCTATTAGTTTCTTTCTATGGGCGTCGATAATCATGCAAAATGGCCAACGATTTGTGGTCATGTACCTGTTGTACCGAGGCACTGACGTGCTGGCTGCGCTTGAAACTGTCCCCGGAGGAGATAGAGCAGAGGTCGAGGAGCAAGGAGATCGACAGGATCCTGGAGAAAGACCGGCAGACGCTGCGGCGGCAGGTGAAGCTGTTGCTGCTGGGCGCGGGTGAAAGCGGAAAGTCAACATTCCTCAAACAGATGAGGATAATACACAAAGTGAAGTTTGAGCCGGAACTGGTGCGCGAGTACCAGCATGTGATATATCAGAACATAGTGAAGGGTATTCAGGTGTTGGTGGACGCGAGGGATAAGCTCGCGATCCCGTGGGAGAATCCTCGAAATCTGGACGTTGGTCAGCAGGCCTTGCATTTCAACAGTTCTGCGTCGCTTGACAATCGGCTGTTCATGCACTATGCGCCACATATACATTCTCTGTGGCTGGATAGAGCCATCAAAAGGGCATACGACAGGCGGCGAGAATTTCAATTGGTAAGTCAATGTTTGTCAAGTAAACAAAGCAAGTGTGTCTTTGTCGGGAAGTTGTGGTTGTGGATGTGTCACAGGTGATGATATGTTTATCTTTTAATTGCATATTAATGTGTTGCAATCAATTTGTTTCTATTGAATGATGTAAGGTTTATCACTGACTATGAAATTTTCCACAGGAACTGAATAGTTGTTTGATTATGACGTTTTTATAGGCATTAATTATAAAGTACTTACAAATAAGCTAATAACATTATGGGTGAGTGTAAACTTGTCGCACAAATTCCTGTAACTAAAAAAAATCCCAACAAGTAACACCCTGACTCGTGGTGATACTTGTGTTACTCAAAGAGACCCCATAATGCTTTGGTGTCCCGCATTCCTAACATTTTAAGTATTTTGTTTTTAGGAAATAAGCACCCAATAGAAAAATCATTATCAAAGAATTTGAATGTTTATAAATTTGTTAGCAAATATGCATGTTTTTTCCTCAATTTTGACGACAAGGCCGCCTGACTAATATTAGGTACAAAAAGCTGATGCTTAGTAATGACTAGATGGCTTGACCTAGACATTTTCCAGAACTTATTACTAATGACCTCATCATCTCTTGTATGGGAGATTGGAAACCATAGCAACTTCAATTTTACTATACAGCTATAATACCTAAAAACCTTTTACCATGGATGTAACTAATAAATAAATAAGCCTTACAATACCAAGAGGCGTTAGAGCTAGTACCATGCCATACCAGATGAATTAGTTGCTAGAAGCTATCTATGCATACATCAAAAATGGATGCTTGTGACTCAAACTGCGGAACAGATTGGGATGCTGTGGGCATAGTTGTTACTACGATTAAAAAGTAGACTATAATGTTGTATGAACCAACAAGGCTATGTTAAAACTATAAACAGAATGTACCAATGTACATAACACAAAATTATATAAAATCCAACACTGTATGACATAGCCAAATCAGCGAAAGCTGCTTATCGGAAAAAAAAATCTATGCGACTAAATATTTCAGTTTAATAAATTAGTAGTTCTGGTGTACCTTTAACTTTCGCACATATAATTATTATTAGGATAACAATATAAAATAGAAAATACTGTGAGGCCAATTATATGAAATATCAGTTATGCAAAAATACAGTCATGTATTGTAGGTACTCTGAAGGAGATTTAATGCGACATCACCAAATAGCTCTGGCAAGAATTGAATAACATATCTGCATGCTGTGCCTGCATTGTGACTCAAGAGTCTGTTTGACGACTTTAAGTACCTATCTAATAAGGTTTTATCACTACTCTTCATATATTGCAATGTTTTTAATTAATTCTTAATATTGTACTAAAAAAACTGGTGCTAGTACAATATTGGTTGAATTAATGAGCTTTTAGGCCATTCTCATTAATATAGATCTCTTGAATGAGTTAACGAGTATTTAATATACAATACATAATATGCATAGGATACCTACTCTAACTAATCTAATGCTGGCTATTAGACCAATCAATTGATAAATCATCTATCATATTTCCATTAAGTCATTGAGGCCAATTTAATCAGCTTCTTGTAACATCCATTGCGTTAAACTCATTTCTATTAGAATTCCGAACATAGTAAAAAGAAAGTATTTAAATTGGTGTACTTATCAGGTTGTAAGTAGGTGGATAAATGAATTTTATCTTACAATTAAAAACAAGTTTCAAAACGCAAATGTGTCACCAATTCATTCAGCGTACAATAACTATAATTATCTGTTTTCTTCACTGACTAAGCAAACTATGTGTTTTTTGTCTTGTTATTCGTTTTTTAATCAAGTCAAAGTAGGCAAGCATTTGTGGATTCGTTAAAAAAAATTGGTATGTTTAAAAATAGTCTCTACTTACATCATTGTAATAGATTAATTTATTAGCATTTTGCTTTCATATCCCAAGTACATGCACGGACAAAAATAAACTTAAATTGACACTAATCAATTATTATTGATCTTTACAATAAAAGTTACAATGATTGACAATTTGGCAATTATCCATCGTTCAACTTTCATCAAGCAATATAAATCTAATTAAAAATTCTAGAGATAACTTGCCATTCAACTTACTAACTACTTTGTCGGGATTATGGAGTACTAGCTACTCCCCGTGGCTTCGCGTGCTTGGTTTTGGGATAATAACTAGTATGTTTTGCAAAGCACTCATTTGTTTTATTTTTAATTGATACGTCAAACCCTTTAACTTTGTACCCACATTTCGCATCGTCCATATCTGTCACACCATCCTTTTTTTTTTGTTTTTTTTTTAATAAATAAATAAATATTTCAGACATTTAACACAAAGCCATCTAGCCCGAAACTAAGCAGAGCTTGTACTATGGAAACCCGATGGCTGATAGAATACTTAAATACTTTTTTTTTTGTAAATACACACATATAATATATAGAAAACACCCAGACTCAGCACAAACACCGATGTTCATCACACAAATGTTTGTCCTGAAGCGGGAATCAAACCCGCGACACCGGGCGTGGCAGTCTAATGCACTTGCCATCCGACCATCCGTGTCGTCTTTGAGGCTAGACATACACTACACTACTCACCGCTCCTCTTGGAATCATGCTTTTTTCCAACTCACATACGATGCCGAATTTCAACCAAATCGGTTTATTAGCAATTTTGTGTGTGATGGAGGAAGGAACATCTATCTATCCATTCTTTCAAACTTTCGCTTTTTGTAACGTTGGAACTTGGATTTTTGGGATAACTTGTGAAGAGTGATTGACATATACCGAAAGACACGTCCAGCGCTGGCGCTGACAAACAAAATGGTTTTTGCTTGTTTTACCGTTGTGAGGCGCCCCTGCAGGATGCCTGATTTTGTGTTTTGTGTGTTAGCATTACTGTGCTCCGGTTGCAAGAGTGCTGTAGTGAAATTACTGGGCTTTCGAGACTGACCTTCAAAATGTCTCAACGTGGACGAGCGCTATAGATAGTATCAACAAATTATTATTTGTTGTATTAACCAAAGTTTAAAGATAAGGTTTTCTGTTCGTTGACTCTTTGGTTTATAATAGAGTAATATGTACTAAAGTTCTAAACTAAAGTTAAGTTAATTAAAACCTTTGTTTAGAAATCAAGCGGATTTATTACTAAATATATTTATATAATTTGTTGTTGATATTTATGGATTTCCGCAAAGTAACGCCTGAATCAATCAATTATCTATAGATAGTAGTTTTGCACCGGCCTATGGGAATCGAAGCCCTGAGTAGTACTGTTATGGTTGTAGGTTGGCGTGATCTCTAACCATAAGGAGAGCGCAGACCTAGTCTCTCCACTTGTTAACACTAAAAAAATGCTTTTGTATTCTTGAAGATGGAAAAACTATCCTGCTGAAAGCATTATTTACAAATCTATTGAAAACATCAGACACTGTAAATACTTGTGATAACTGCCAAGACATGTGCACAGTGCATGTTGTCTTATGGATTTAAGTGTCTCATTATTTGTCGCAAACTACAATGCCAAATGAACTTTAGACTACTAGCTCAGAGGAAATAGCTACTAGACAGCTGTTAATTATCTTAGTTAATACTTAGTTGCATAAAAATAAAACTTAAACTAGACATATTATCTTTACTTTGAACGAAAATTAAAAGGGTATACTTTTTGCCTTGCCCCTCTGTCTTTCATTCTTTTCAACAAACCTTAATCAAAAACATGAATCGGTGTAGTGTATGGCCTTTTTTACTTTGGCCTTATTGTGAATTTGTGACGCTTAAAAAAAATCAAATAAATCCATGTTAAAATATATAGCCCTGTATTTATAAATAAATATAGTTTGGACATTTCACACAACGCCATCTAGCCCCAAATTAAGCCGAGCTTGCACTATGGAAACCAGATAACTGATATAATACCTACCTAAATACTTTTTTTTACTACTTTAGCTGATACAATACCTAAATATCCTATGAGTATCCGAATCTGTTGAATAATTTTAATCTTTGTGATTAAGTTGGTATGTTTTTTATGTAACTTTTTTATTGTAGTTTACAATAAAGAGTTACTATGTGCATAAAGTATCTCCTATCTTGCGTGTAAACGATAAGAATAAAGAGAAATGTGTTAATGAACATGCCTTGTATAAAGTCATAGGACTTAAATAGTTTTTCGTTCTATTCGCTGATACAGAGGCTCAATTATTTCAAAGGACTCTTGTGGACTTAAAATAATCGTAATTGCATACGGTTATCTCATTTTGATTAGTCAGTCTGTCTGTGCGTCATGCCTTCCATTCCATGCCTCATGGTTGGCTGAGGATGTGACTGGATAGATTGGTACAGTCAGAGTCATAATTCGCTGTTATGGATTCCAAATGCCTACAGATACATATTCAATGTCATTCATTTTAAACTTTTTTTAATAAACGCTTTGTCATTTGAATGTTACTGTTTGGCGCTTTGGGTACAATCAATTAATTACGAAATCAGTATTTGCTTTGGTTTAATATGCTTGTCCTACGCGTTTATCAAGATGTTTAAAAAAAATTTAGGTATAATAATTTATTTTTTTATATATCTTTTTACTAAGTTTCATCAGTTGTTCATTTAATTATTGCTTAAATACGTCTGTTCTGTAATCAAGATTTAAGCATTTACGTAAAACTTTTAGTCACCTCCACAATATGCAAAGCGAAACAAATTAAAAAAGAGCTATTATACTGAAAGAAAACTCCTTAGCCAATTATTACAGTCTTGCGTTCTTAATGAAAGCATTGATTCTGCTTTCATTATATCGTTGAGTGTACCAACATGTGTGAGGTACCCATACATCCACTATCGTGCGTAATCGACACTATAAGATTTATTTACCTGATCACGCTAGAAACTGGTCTTCTAGGAACATGTTGCATACCCCCAGGATGACTCGCTTTTCCTTATAGGTACTAGGTTCCTACGATACACAGGTCTATAAAGATATTAGAAAATAGGAAAGAAAGAAAATTAATTTATTGGCTCCACAATAAACAAAGGCAAAATTTAATCTCTAAAACTTTGTGTTTTTCAATATTGTATATTGATTCTTAATTGCTAATTTCATCTATGCGCAAAAAGCTTTCTTCAGCTAACGTGACCAAAAATATGGTATTGTAAAAGTTGTTCCCGTCCAACAGTTTTAAAATACCTAGTGGTGACAAGTTTTCCCTATCAATCATCGCACCACACCGGTTTAGCCAGCATTCCTGCGCACCATAAACCTTACGGTTGTGTTGCTAAATGCACTATTCCTTCAACAGAATAGAGATAAAGTGCAACAGCCATAATCTACCCTAGATTAGTCCGGTAATTATGACGGAGCATGATTCGTAGCGTCCGGCCGGCAACCGCACGAAATATAGGACGGTACCATCTTTTGAAACCTTTATCTCGAGTAGAGATCTGATACGCTTGCTCCATTAATATTTTTCAACCGACTTCTAAAAAAGAGGTGGTTATCAATTCGGTTGTATTTTTTTTGTGACCTTAGAACTTTGTTTTTATCAACCGATTTTAATTTTTTTTAGACGATATACTTTTAAATTATTTTAGTCCTTTTAGAAGTTTTATCAAAATTGGTTCAGTAGTTTAGTTTTTAGGTAGGTATATCAAAATAACTGAAAAAAATATGTCGTCGAAGTAAATGAAATTGCGTATTTTGCTTCTCTGTGACTTTTTAGTGGTGTTTACGGTCATTAAAACAGTCCAATTGAAGTAGGTTGTCTACTTGTCGGCTGTTTTTGTAAAACCTTGATTATCTACTAACAAAGAACCAAACATTTCTTCATATCCAGGAAAGCTAAAATCAAGGTAGAGTGGGCGTTGGTTTGGTTACAAGAATTGATGTAAGTGAAAAGATTGATGTAAAATGAAATTCATGTAAACACCTGTATGTTTCTCAACTGATGACTCACACAAACATTTGCAATGTGAATACGTGAGATATCTGGTCCGACTGATTTCAAACAGATAATTTTCAAACATCGCATTGTCTCAAGGCGCTCTTGTTTTCTTCGCTTCTCAAAGCTAAAGGGTGTGAAATAGTAAAACCTTTGTACTAGTTATAAAGGTTATAATTACCATTGAAACATGCCAACAAAAGCCCATGAGCCGGTATAACCACTAAGCAAAGTGCCCCCGTTTCGTTGATGACTACTCACTTCATTCATTAAATTTTGTTACGTTTGGAGTGGATACTCCCGACAGAAAATATACGGCGATTGTATTATCCGCGCAATTTACTGTTCCTTTCGAATGTCCTGTAATTTATTAATTGGCTCTGCTCTCAGATTAAAGATAAATTACGAACAAGCCAATCATTCTGAGAAGCAGAAAAGCGGACTTCATAATCCATCGTTCTATTTCACCGTTTTGATTATATTATCAAGTGGCGTGGTAGAATGCGGAGTTGCTTTGTATTGTGTCATTGGCTACATTACATTTCGTGCTTATAAGAGAGTGGTTTTATGTTATTTCGTCATGCCATTTTAGGTATTTCCAACTTTTAGCAGTGATTTGCGTACCAAACTCTGTTGCATGGCGCTTGAGGCATTCGCCGGCCGGTGCGTGCACGGCTTGCCCTTGAACGAATAATATCGAAATGTTCTTGATATAAAACACCAAAATAGCAATTTTGCACGAGCAGGTAGACCAAGGACTGTCTCAAGTTATCGCGTTCGCATAATTTAGTAAATTATAGGTTGCCCTAGTAATTTATTTGGTCGCATTTACGTCAGCATGACGAATACATTTTGTAATCGGATCTATACTGTACGTGCTGGATTTATATTATAGGAAGTCATGTGTTCTGATGCAATGAACACGTTACCAAACTTCGAGACTGTATCCTGTTTACCGTGTTGTGTTTTGATGTCTACTGCAACATTACTTGAACAAGTTATGCATCTTCAATCTGATAGATGTTTTCGTAAACAAGGCACACTCCATTGATATTTGTGGTTAAGCAAAGTTATTGTATGCGTAAAAGGTGTAGCGTTTTATACTTTTGCATTGTTTGTGCAATCGTTTCGCTCCATTGTATGCGGTTATATTTATCAGGCCGGAGGCGTGACTTCAAAAGCTTGTTAACTAACTGAACCGTTATGTTTTAGACGGAAATCTTTGTTTTTGAAATAAAATATTCGCTAATGTCGTTTTCACAGAGTGCATTAAAGCATCCTCTTTGTTTTCTTATCAGTCTGACAAATGTATTTTCGTATGAGAGCCTTCTCTTTTGTTAATATCAACATTATTCCATGGAACTTTATCACTGTCGCGTTGATCAACATCATTATAATCTTATGGTACATAAATGAATACAAATATGTGTATTATGTAAACTGTTTTAAGTAAGATAATGCATTCGGAAACGTGTACATTAGATTTTCCTCATTTTATACGCGAGGTGAATTCTAATAAAAAAATACAATTAACTATTGGCCATTTTATATCGACACTATCATAGGCGTGTACCATTATCCTAGTTTTTTTTATTGAATATGCTAACAAGCTTAATAATAATAAATAATAAAATAATTATAATAATGTAATTAACTAACATAAATTTAAGATTTAATTATAAGGCGATTAACCCAATTATGGATCTGTACTGTACCTACATTACAGTGTTATCTGAAAAAAAATATATAATTGAATTGAATTGACTTAATGTTTAAAAAAACTGAAAACCCGACTGCGAAATAATTATGCATTCATTGTCAATTAATTATTCCACATTAAATGTAATCATATAACTTGTATATATTTTTTAATCTTCTTTAAAATACCTTCATTTTGATACCCTACTCGATAGGTAGGTTTTGGTCAACCAAAAATACAACATACATACAAGATCGAAAAACATAACCCTTCCTTTGCAGTCGGGTAAAAACAAGGATATTTATCCTTAATGCAAGGCTAAATTATCCTGGTATTAAAGTTAGCTTCTTGTACAACGTTATCTATTCTTTTTACCTTATCTAGTACTAAATCAATTACCTAATATGTATGTTATTATGAGAATAACACCTGTGTGTAGATCGCTTATCTCAGATTTGCGATAGCGATGACCACACCGCACCGCACACGATGTTTCCTTTATCATAGATAAAGCAGATTTTCTATGAGCCCATCCATCAAAAAATGTATAATGCATAAAGTATTCTACCAGTTATCTGGTTCCTATAGAACAAGCTCTATTAAGGGCTTTAAATTGGTGTTATAAGAAATTTCCAAAAAATACTATCTTTAGACATAGACAAGACAGTAGACACTCTGATTTACCTTATTTACAGGATAAACGACATATTTACAAGGTAGTGAAAAAAAAAACATACATAAGTTCACCTTTAAAGGTCTTAGTACTTTATTTTACACTGTTGCGCAGTATTTTCTACATTCCATTGTGATCACTCGCTAGGGCAATGGTACTAAGGTCGAGTTTTGCTAATTTGACTATTTATCGTTTAATTAGATCAGAAGGTATAACATCAATTTTTAAAAAGAATAGCCTCTAAAGAGACCTACGTAATATGTATATTACATTATACAGTAGTATGTAAGCATTTCTGTGTTCCGGTTTGAAAGACAATGTAGCTAGTGAAATTACTGGGCTTTCGAGACTCGCCTTCAAAAAGACTCAAAGTGGGCGAGCGCTAATAACAGTGTTGCATCGGCGGAGAATGAACGTCTTTTGTTGCACTGTTCTGGTAATTAGTAGACGAAATCGCTTATGCACCGAGTACTCGGCCGAGACAGTAAAATGTTGAGTGTGTTTGAAGAAAAACATCGCGAGGAAACCGGCATGTCGTAGAACCTAAAGTTCGAGCCTGTTCGAGGCGCACTTGAAATCCTTTCACCACACTGGTTTGAAGGAACTAGTGACACGATAAGAAGAAGAAATGAAAGCTTACTTCGACCACTCGGCGCTAAGTTGATACGTACCGAGTACTCGGCCGCGAGCACTGTCTCGGCCGAGTACTCGGTACGTGTGATCTAGGCATTACATAACAGTTAACTCATAGCGTATTCATCACATTTCAGAGCGACTCAGTGAGTTATTTCTTCGACGAGCTCGAGAGGATCGCGCGGCCGGACTACATACCTTCCCACCAAGACATCCTGAACTGCCGGAAGGCCACCAAAGGCATATCAGAGTGTACCATCAACATTAACAACGTACCCTTCGTGTTCGTCGACGTCGGCGGACAAAGAACGCAGCGACAGAAATGGACGCAGTGTTTCGACTCTGTGACTTCGATACTGTTCTTGGTATCGTCTTCGGAGTTCGACCAAGTGTTGTCGGAAGACAGGTGAGAGATACCTATTTTATTCATAGCGAATTCGTTACATTTCAGAGATACAATACAATGACATGTTTGATATTGTTTTTTTTTAATGTTTTGTATGCAGTGTAGGGTTCCATTCCTTTAGGACAAAAATTGTGTGATGAACATGTATGTTTTTACAAATAACTTTCATTTATCTGGTTCCTATAGTATTTATTACAATCTTGCTTAGTTTGGGGCTAGATGGCGTTGTGTGAAATGTTCAAACATTATTATTATACCTTTTATTATTATTTTGAACTAAACCTTTTACTCTAATTATAAAGATGGTGGTCAAACGCGAGCCTATAAGTAATTAGGTAAAAAAAATGCCGAAAAAAAATGATCGAAAAATGGTAAATTTTCAGCATCATATTAGAAGAAAAATTAAAAATAGATATTAAATTGTTTAAACGGCGTGTAATTCATGGATGAATCAAACATGGCTAGGCGCCAGTCAGTAGCCATGTCACTTTTCCCTCATTATACCTGATAGTGATAGAACGACCACTTTCATACACATTCTGATGTACGGACAACCAGTCCATTGAAACCTAAGCTTGGATCTCATGTATGTCCTAAAGTTATTGACACTTGCCATAGACAGTGCTTAACAGAAAACCAATCTCTCTTCACAAGTAAACGCATCGGAAACATTTCTTATTCTATTACTTATAAAACAATATGACTTTGCTGACAGACTGACTGATTCATTCAATATCGTCTACCGCGAATCTGCTGAACGTAGATACTTCAAACTTGGAATGTGTTTATTATTAGATTTAAGTGCTAACAGATATATTAACAGATATATATAATAGATTTAAAATCATTGTTTTATTTTCTTTATATTAATTGTTTTTGATACCAATAAATAGTAATGGATTAATGAAATTAATTTTGCAAATTCGAACCCCACGGGGCCAAGGGGTTAACACACTGTCCACTGAACTTTCTGAAAAAATAGATATTATTTTAGAAGGCAAAATAAAAAAAAACACTTCAATCAAGTTTGTTAATTAAATTTGATAAGAAAATACTAAGTCAATGCGAACAAAGTTGCGGGAATTATGCCGACTTGCACCAAACTTTCAAAGTTCCTAAGCAATTACTTTACTTGCTTGGCAGTTCTTAACGGTCAGAATATAGACTGTTAAGAACTACCAAGCGAGTAAAGTAATTGCTTAGGAACTTTGACAGTTTGGTGCAAGTAGGCTATGCATTAGTCTAGTCCTTCACACACAACCTTGCGTTTGCCCGCTGCTATCTTATGTGTGACTAAGTGTTAATTGGCACGTTTTATAGTTGATCAATTTTGATTATTATCAATACAAAATAGCCTCAGATATTTCCGCTAAGCATTATTGTGCCAGCGTTACATAGCAGAACAGCTGTGTACCGGTTTGAAGAACATTGTAATCAGTTAGTTCTTTCGAAACTGACTATCAAAATGTGACTACCAAAACTTCCGTTTCAAAAAGAATTGACTTTGAGATTCAAAGTGTAGCACTATATTGGTCATGGTTAGGAATCACTTTCCTGACCAACAACAACAAAAACAACTATACTGGACCTTTTATTACAAGTAAGCAACGATAATTAATTAGATATTTTCTAAAAATCCGTACTTATGTACCAATGTCATGGTTGCAATCTCTCTTGTGCCTCGGGTAGGTATATTGCCTTACTAGGCGTAACTGCATTGCCACTGTATAAACCGCTTGCAAGCAGAGAAGACATGCATTTTAAGAACCGATATCTCAACTCTGTAACAGAAAGGGGTGTAGTGGTCCCCTATAATTTAGAACTTCCCATTCCGCTTATCTACCTATCTATACCATAAATGCGTTGTATGGTCTCTTTCCACCAAAATGCATCTCGTCAATAGTTAGAAAATAAATACATCACCCGTATTCAAAGTCAGTCCTCAAACTCAAACTCTCCTTACGTAAGTAGTAAAATGGCCGCCGCTACTAAAGGTTTCGGCTTTCACCTGTCAAATTTCAAATGTAAGTATTTCCTTGATTGAAAAAATCGTCTTAGAATACGGGTGTGAGTCTTCTGCCGCACTGCTAGATATTCATTATGTGCACATACAACACCTGTTTCTAATACCACCCTAACTGCATGAATAAGGCATTATCATCGCAATGAGCGCCGATGTGCCGGTAATTACCTTAATACGCAACTTAGGCCATATTTTCTACACCCAAGTTTGTCAATCCAGGTTTTTGCCTATTTGTTATCTACATGTAATTTCACACTAAGAACATATGAGTTGTTTCTATTTAACTATGGGAAATCAATACTACGGCGCCACCATTCTTAGTGCCTTAGGCATTTATATTTTGTTGAAGTTATTTTTTAAATTTGGAAAGATGGTTTAGGGATATTGCTACTTTATGAATTCACTTTATGGATTGATCCCAGTCAGTCTTTGGGGTTTTCTACTCGGGGTTGCCTATTGATTGAAAGTCTTTGTTGTTTTGAATACGGTTATATTAAAGAAATCAAAATAAAATTTAAGTAATATCTATCCCCCGTGTCCCTACAGTAGAGAAAGTAAGAATCATTATTTGCTTTCGTTATAAAAATATTTGTTTAAATATTTATAGAAACTGAGTTTGTTGAGTACCCATCAAACTTCTTAGAATTTGCCTCCGTTGCGTTGCGTTATTTTGCGTCGCAGCGAATAGTGTACTGTGTACTTTATGATCAACTACAAATACTTGAGTTATATCTAACTCAAGTATTTGCAATTTTTTATCACTTATAACTTTATATATATTTTATATAACTTTATCAAGTTTACAATGAACAATCAATTAAATAAATTCAATTGCAAGTTCTTTGTGCACATTTATAAAACTGTTCATGCAAAATTATGCCAGTTATGTTGAGTGCAGAATGATGTCATACATAGTTTGCGGTAAAAGCCTACAGTGAAGAATGATAACTGGCGTCTGCCAACTTAGTCATTACCATCTAAACATTTAAAAAAAATGCGATAAAAAAGGGTGAAACTGGGATATCTTTATTTATTTATTTATTGTTTAAGAATTAGTACTAGTTCTGTAGCTTTCGCATATTTTCTTAGTTATCTCATGTTAATAAAATTTATTTCAGAATTGAATACACTTTGTCAATTTTCATATTTAGAGGATTAAATTAAAGTAAATCAAAATAAATTAAATTACATCAAAGTAAATTAAATAAATTAAATCAAAATAAATTACATTAAATAAAATTATACTAAGTCAAAATATATTAATAAAAAATAAATAAATTTAAATAGACATTAAGTCCGTTAAATAAATAAATAAATATTTGGTTCCCCTTGGTTATGGGACGAGACAACCGATGGAATATTAAGTGTACCTATAAAGTAATACTAAACTAAGTAGAGTTAAATGGCATTGTGCGAAATATCCATATAAGTACATTATTATAACCTATAATTTAAATATCTATGCATTCTAACAAACATTCACATGCGTATTAATATGTAGTATATGAAGTGTAATTGGTAAACACAAAGGTAACTAAAGAAAAAAAAAAAACAGTAAGCATATCCGTGAAAAAAAAAATATTGTCATTAAGGTACCCATTATCTTTTCTAGGAAAATTCATTGATTACTGCCCTGTACACCGGAAACGTATTAACTTTGTAAATGACTCCACTGATTCCGGCGATGTAATAGCTAGAAATAGAAAGTCAGTGGTTTAGCTTCACAGTAAAATGTTTTTTTAAAGTATTTATCTTGGATTGGTGTGATACAATGTTTATTCATATTTGTTACTCTTTTAAATAGTTTTAAGAATAGATCTAGATCCTCGTTGATGAGCTCATTTTGTTCGATTTCTGCTTTGGGGAACCAAAGCAGAAATCGAACTTCCCCGGTTTCAAATAAAAATACCTCTTTTTCCAAAAACAGGATTAAAAACATAGACGAAGAATCTAGCAAATTTGAATACTTACCTCTAGTAGAGGGATACACATTTACTCCGGTGTCGTTGGAGATGTACCTACATATTTTTTTAAATCGTAATTGTATCTAGAGCATAAAATTTTAAGTCTAGAACAAAACTTACCAAAGATAAAGTTTACCATATAATATTTTGGCTATATTCTGTTCATACCTTTTGTATTAAAATAATATTAAAAAAATGACATCTACTAGTCTGAATTGGGTCTGCATGTTTAATAGGAATACTTAGCTCTATTAGTCGTGATTAGGGCCGAGATCCAGCCCTGTACGCTGATATGCTTTACAAAATAGTAATAACTTTGATTTTATATTGGAAGATGATATGTACATAGGTACCTACATATTTTACATCACAATTTTAAGGTCGCCGCTGAAAATATACCTACTCTCGATTTCATTTGATTCCTATGGGATGCTGTACTAATCGTAAACATTATAAAGCTATTAAAATTGCTAATTATAAATATCGCTGTGATGTTGGTTTGTAATATTATTGAATTTGTAGTTGCGGTTTCGAAAACGCTTATTCAGTAACCACTGTTTATTTATGCGTGTTTAATTCATATTTTATTACTTGTTTATCGATGTTATTTTTGCTTCGCGTTTTGTAAATTTACGCACGGATATCTACTACTCATTTTATAACTTCTACAAGTACATATACTGTGGTTAATTTAGTACTCTGGGTGATTAAAGCCTGTATGAAATTAACATTTTTATAGATAATGCGTTCTTGAGTTTTGATTCATGCTAAATTGAGAGTCGAATCTTGTTTCATACGGACCCAGAAGTAATTATTATCCCTGCTGGATAACTAGAGCTAGAGAAATCTGCTTTTTATGTCCATAATATGAATAAAGTTCACTTATTTTTGAGTTTTGATTCATGTTAAATTGAGAGTCGAATGTTGTTTCATACGGAGCCAAAAGTAAATCTTATCGAGTAGAGATCCAGAGAAATCTGCTTTTTATATCCATATGAATAAAGTCCACTTATTTTTTGCTTGAGTTTTGATTCATGCTGAATTGAGAGTCAAGTCCCGTTTCATACGGACCCAAAAGTAATTCTTATCCAGCAAGGAGCTAGAGAAATCTGCTTTTTATGTCCATATGAATAAAGTTCACTTTTTTTTTTTGCTGACTTCAAGATATAGGTACATATATTTGGTTGGGAAATTTATTAACACTAATATTCGTACCTATTTATTTGATAGTTACTACTTAATTACATATTCGTTTATCTTATAGGTTATTCGTACTTTACACCTTTAGTCGAAACTCAGACAGCTCCAAGGCCGTCGACACTGAATACCTAACTAATTTCCCCGCTCCCAAACTTTCATTACAAGGGTTCCGCAATAATTCAAGTTCAAGAATCGAGATAAGTCGAGATATCAGGACATAAATCACCGCCTCTCGGCCAAAATTACTTGAATAAATTCATACAGAATACACAACAGTTGGGAAAAACTTACATACAGATATTAATAAGGTTTCAGGTTTTTTACTCCAATTTAGGTTACCTTTTAGTAGAGTTATTTTATCATATTAATGATCTGTATCTGTGTAAGTAAAAAACCCTGTGTTAAACAAGCTGATGTGATGTGAGGCTTAAATAAATAAATATTTTGGACATTTCACCACAACGCCATCTAGCCCCCAACTAAGCCGAGATTGTACTATGAGAACCAGATCACTGATGGAATACTTAAATACATAAAAGTTTTTTAGGTAACACTTTTCTTGATGATGTTGCTAATTGAAAATATTGGTAAATAAGCTGATAAGAAAAAAAATTGGATGAGTTGGCGAATACATATTTTGGATCCGTCATTTCATCCCAATCGGATAAAATTTAGTGAACGAGATGACGAACGATTCACTTTTTTATTGTAACGGGATAAAGAAGCATTTTACGTAATTGTGTCTCGTCGTGAACAAAAATCCATTTGTCCATCCATTCCATCATCACAAACTTGGCATTTAATTACGTAGGATATAACATTACTAGCGTAATGGAACAAGGCGCCTAAAACCTGTCGATCATAAGGATTCCAATAACTATGCAGTAGGTTCTGATCTCAAATTTTCAACATCTCTATTTCTCGTTTCAGAAAAACGAACCGCCTAGAAGAGGCTCTCAATATCTTCGACACAATCGTGAACAACGTGAACTTCAAAGGCATATCCATAATCCTATTCCTGAACAAGTCCGACCTCCTCGCGAAAAAGGTGGCCAGCAAAGAGACGGACATTCGCTGGTACTACCCGCAGTTCACCGGCGACGCGCACAACCTGAGGGAAGTTCAAATGTACCTTTTAAACATGTTCGCAAACGTCAGGAGGGAACCCAAAACCACGCTATACCACCACTACACCACCGCCATAGACACGAAAAACATAGAAGTGGTGTTCAACTCTGTAAAAGACACGATACTCAACAGAAATCTGGAATCTCTAATGCTGCAGTGAAAGACTTATATTGTGATAGTAATGGCAATACGTGAGTGTGCTACTCTCCAAATAATTGTGTAGGAAACCGATTTCATGACGTCACGATTCGTATTATTCTAGTTCTATGGTGGATTCTCATTGGCCGTTCGTGACGTTATCACCTTCCAATGAAATATATTCAGGTTTCTGAAGAGGTTTTGAAGTTAGCTGCAAATGGATCTCGTAAACGGGCAAAATTCGCATTGAAGTTGATATGCGCAATGGATGTTTTATGAATGAAATTTACATGTGGGCAGCAAAACTGATCCCTTAGAAAGGAGTTAGAATGAAGAGATAAAATATGGAGGGAGTACATACGATCGAAGACAGTATCTGCATATCTCCGACCAGCTTATTTGCCTTGCCCTCTCTTTAACCTGGCGGTTGAACCTGCTTATTTGCCTTGCCCTCTCTTTAAACTGGCAGTTGAACCTGCTTATTTGCCTTGCCCTCTCTTTAAACTGGCAGTTGAACCTGCTTATTTGCCTTGCCCCCTCTTTAAACTGGCAGTTAAAACTGCTTATCTGCCTTACCCTCTCTTTCAACTGGCAGTTGAAAGATAAGGAAAGGTAAATAAATAAGCTGGTCGGAGATTTACGGATATTGTCTTCGATCACACGAAGACTAAGAACTAAGAAGACTAAGAACCATTTTGTACCTAGGTCCATGCTTCAGAGATACCAAACAACGCTGCTCAATTCTTTTATCTTCGACACTGAAGTTGTTTATGGCAAAAGCGTTCTACTTGCCCTTTAAATAGCGTGGTCCGTATTTGCATCTAACTTCACACTATACACAGTTGTTTGATGGGCGTATACAAGACATTTCCATTTAGTTAGTGGTGTTAAAAGACAGCTGGGCCTTACATGTGGCCTACTTAGAGTATGGATGTATTTATTTACCAAAATTGTATATATGTTTGGTACGCACATAACTTTATATCGATATACATGTTTTTATGCACTTTAACAAGACATTATGTACATGGGTATTTGACAAATCAATTTTATATCTCACTAAACTAAATCTCGCAAATTCGTATGCGTGATTTCGTGCTCACTTCATATTTAAATTTTGGGAATTGCTGGAAATCCTGGAACACTTATTTTTTCATATCATTTGAGGATATACCCAAATTGTGAATGCTTAAATTAAATTTATGCTGAAGTTTTAAGCACCTGTTCGGACTCCAATTCTTAATGAAATCTAAGGTATAGAATGCCTTCCTTAGTTGCGCGTTTTTACCTTACAAGTGTTTTCGTTAAACGATTTCGGCTTGGCGATCAGTCGGTGTGTCAGTCAATCAATCAATCAATCAATTAATTTATTTTTCAAAAACAGAGTTAAGTGTCGTTAAATGATAATTGTTTTAACTTGTCAAATACCCTAAAATATCTCAAGCTTGTTTCACCCAGAATTAGTGATATCAATGGTAGGCTAGAGAACATTGTAAATGCCCATAAGTAACTCAAATCTTGATACTTGAGCCAGAAAAATATTAAAAGGAAATCTAACGCTAACAATTATGCAATTTTTATCGATTTTTTTCTGACGAAAAATTCGACTTATGTTTTTAAGTTTTTTTGCTGTATTTGTGTTTAGTAACGGCATCTGATTTTGCGCTTTTTTTTCTGATGATTAAAAATTTTTAGTGTGTATGTATTTTACCATCAAAACTTCAATAGAGAATGGTAATAACATTAAATTTAAAAAAAATGATGGTCATTCTCAACTCAAGCATCAAGATAAAAGTTCAAACGTAACTCTTGTTCAACGTAATGTTGACCAACGGTTCATAATGCAGTGCCAAGTTGAGACTAGACGATATCGTCATTGTACAGTTAAGTTCATAAGTTACTTCAAGAACTAAATTTAAATTATTATTACAAATTAAAATTAAATTCAGTGATCGAATACACTCGTGAAGTTGGTTAAAATTAACCCTACTAACTTAAAAACACATATAGAGTCTAAATTAAAGTATGAAACCTTTCACTTTTTTTGTTCACGAAATTAAAAAACATAGAGGAAACGAATAGTGTGTAGAAATTACTATAATACGGCGTACTTTTTGAGTATTTGTCCGAAACATTTTTGTATGGAATTCGGATTTGAGGATTACCCTTAACTGTACAGAAACGATCGTCAGAAAAATTAGTAGTAGTCACAAATTGCTCTTGCGGGGTGCCACGAATGTCCCTTCAGATGGGAAAGGATTTTTATATTAATCCCCCTAGGGAGTAAAAATGTAGATAAAAAAAGTTAACTGTGATGGAATTTGTATAAAAATATTTGGCTGTAAACAGCAACGAAGCTAAGTTTTTCGGCACTGCGTATACCTTGTTGATATAAAGTATTGGCTTAATTGAATATTGCTTTACTTTCAGTGAGTATATTTGAAGCTAGCTTCATAAAAATATATACAATTTTACACTGACTTCAATGAACTTAAGTTAATCCTAGAATGGCCTTAAGAAAGATCTTTAAAGGTGGGTTCTGACTGGTGTTACGCGGCGAATTTGAACGGTGTAATGTACCTTTCGCAGTGATAATTCGTGCATTCAGTAGCTAAACCATGTACTTTTGTGTTGACGTTAACGTAATGTATCCGCCACAGAGAAGTCAACACTTTGTATGACGTAAATATCAGAAATAATCATACGGATACGATACGTTAACGTGAACGCAAAAATTGCATGAACTTTTGCGTGATGTTAACGTATCCGCCACAGAAAAGTCAACAGTTCGTATGACGATTTAAAAAATAAACATTTTATAAACTGTTGACTTCTCTGTGACGGATACGATACGATAACGCGAACATGAACACGAGAGCAAACGAGCCTCTCGTTGCTCTTTGTGAATGCTCCGTCCGCTGTCAGTTCTTCACATGTTCACAACCAAAAACAAAAATTCAAAACAAAAATGTGCGAACGTCACATGTTCGCTACAAATTGTACATTACATCATTCGCAGCGATCGTTCTTCAGTCAGTACCTTAAAGGCACGCAATAGAATTGTAATTATTATATTTGTGTGAGTGTTCATTTTTGAATTTGGGTGCACAGTAGTGCTCTTGCCAAGGTACTTTTGTGTTTTGATTTGTTTTGCCTTTTCATAATACTGCTAACTTCCAAATATCACATCTACGTACGTAATCCGTCCCTTGGCACAAATTAAAGCAAAAACGTGTATTCTCGTGTTTAATCTTTTATAAGTACAATGGTTTTTTTTACAAAGATATGTCTATATTTCATTAAGCTACGAAGAGGACCGTCTACCGTCAAATAATAAGGAAAATTATGTTTTTTTTTGCAATAAAAATGTTAAGGTAATATGAATGAAATAATTAAGTACATATACAAATTGGTGATTTTTCTTACATATATTTTATGAATGAAAATATCAAAGTAAAATGTATTGATCTAGACTTTGACGAATGCTTTTCATAACAGTTTTGTAAGAATGTGTTTGGGTAATGATCTGATTTTAGTGATTCGATGCATAATCGGTATACATAATAATTATGTACTCATTTAGTTTTAAGGTTTAGTTTATTTATTTTCATTTAAGGTAAGGATAGATTTTTTACTTTGTCTAAATAGAATTTTCTATTTATTTATCCGTAATAATGTAATATATTTTTGGTCTATTGAGGCTATATTGTACATACCTCGTAATTTTACATTAGTATGTACATTGGTTTATAGTATTATACACTAGATTTATTATTTTGTTATAAATCAATCGTTTGATTCGATCGTGCAGTCTATTTCTTTTTTTCGTGATAAATTTGCATTTATCTGTGCCATTGACACACATACATACATACAACATTGTACTTCAGTGTCATTTCATTATATCTACTCAATATTTTTGCTCAAACACTATTAAATGTTTTAATTACTGTCTAACTTCTTATCAAACCACTTTTTTAAACGCTTATATAAACTTATAGCCATAGCACAGGCAATACGCCTTATGTATAATCTGTACTTTCTATACATGTATGAACCAATATTTTGTATTAAATTAAATGTAAACTTCTTGATCCTAGTGTTACAAAAAGTTTAGAAAATACCACAACCACCGATTCGACCAAAATGTGGCCAGTCTTTCTAAATTGTACCGGCCAAAAATATGACCAATATTATCTGCTATTTTTTGGCTTTGCTCACCATCGTATACTTCACTTATAACTGGCAATTAATATTTCTAAGGCAATCCTAAGAAGTAAAGTTAAAGAAAAATAAATAGGTAGTGGCCTTATTACCTTTCGTGTCTCATGTTGAAAAAAAAACTGATGATTTTGTAGATACCTATGTGAAATTGTATTGGAAATTTTGTTAATGACTGTACAAGGGATCACAGCCTTTGGAAAGTCGTTCAAAATGCTTTAAAGCTTGACCGGAACCGTTGTACCGGGGAGAGGGAAGGATAGAACACGAACTAAAGCTTTAACGTCGGAACGACTGAGACGCAATTGCACATACTTATGGTGCAACGTAACGGTTCCGGTACAACGGATCGGTTCCGGTCAAAACTCAAAACTACCCAATCATTTCTTATTCGACACATTGGATAGCTAAGAATTGCCTAACTATGTAGCTTAAACTCAATAAGTCTCCTATGCATATCTTTAATAGCTTTTGATACATAATAACGTAAATAAAATAACAAGGTATATTATGGGTAATTTGTGGAAATATCGGTGCGCCACTTATGCCTACTTGCACCAAACTGTCAAAGCTCCTAAGCAATTACTTTTCTTGCTTGCCAATTCTTAACGGTCCAAATTCAGACCGTTAAGAACTGTCAAGCGAGTTAAGGAAATGCTTAGGAACTTTGATGGTTTAGTGCAAGTCGGCATTAGTAATGTAGCGAATATAAAGACGAAACGAATATATAATTCTTAGGCTAAATTTATGATAGCCCAATGCTTTAAGTAGTCTTTCCTCTATAGAAACCTAAACCTACCTTTAATGTACCAAATATTGTAGCCATGTCAAATGAAGTTTTTGTCTGCGAAAAGTTGTGGTTTACTATAAAATGCTTAAAATTCTTAACAATAACAGAATCTATGTAGGCTCGGCTCTGTAATTATCCTTACACCCAGCGTACGCCAGTGTTCTCCTGCGATTCAACCACTTGTAGTTTATATGTCGTATCCGCCTAACCATTCTTATGAAATATGTATGTTATCTCTTGTTTATACATTATTATATTATCTATGCAATGGCTCAGCGACCGCTCCCGGCTGGTCGTGTCTTCACTCACACTGGGATCAACTGAAAATCAGCGCTGGATCGATGGGGTCATAGAACCTCATGCTCCAGCACAACGCTGAGTTGAGCCCAATTTTGCCAATAAATCTTTAGACTTCTGACTGAAATCACACTAAGTAGGTTGACTAAGTAGGCTTACTGTATCCATTAAGTGAGTAATTTGTTTGTTTTTTTTTTTGGCAAATAAAAACATTTCTATTTCTATTTCTATATTATTGGTATACCTTAAGTGGTTTAATCACAGTCAGAACACCGGCGTAAGCTGGGCGTAAAGACCATTACAGAGCCGACTGTACTTACTCATGGTTGTGTGAGTATTTTTATCTCTAAAAAACTGTCCATATACTTAACCGAGAAAATTTACTTGCTTGCTATTTACTTCAACACACACAAGTATCACTTTCTATAAATGGAAATTCTGCATTAAAATATATATATATATACTTGGATGTAATTTAATGAAATAGATTAAGAAGAACTATTATCAAAAATCAAATTAGCTTTTGTCTAAAAAGTTTGTTCCAGATGTCACGTACCTACTACTTTTTGAACTGCACCCCTGTACAACTTGTAGAAAAAGAAGTTTTCACTTTAAAAAATGAGAGAGCTTTATAAGATATGTTAAGTATGGACGGTTTTTTAAAGACATAGGTACATAACAACTTTCTAAGATACATGAAGTGCATTGTAATAAAACGCTATCAATGTTTATGAACTCTTAAAAATGACAATATAAACTCTACTAAAAATTGACGTTACACTCAATCTTTCTCTAAGCTAGCTAGTGCTATAAATCTGCTAAAATAATATACCTAGTAGAGTGTGGACAATATATTTTGGAACAACTGTATTTTATAAACAAAATATGATATTGTACAGTGTAATAAATTATCCTGCATGTATAGATTTATATTTATTATTTAATACGTCACATCCCTTTAAATATAATCATGGAACTGCTAAAATACACCTTTAAAAGTGAGTACCTAATTATTATTATCAGTCTGGTGGAAACAAAGTAAGGACACAGTATTTAAACAAAAAATCGTATTGAAACCTTTCGTTGCTAACTGTACAAGATCTCTTCGGATGCAATTTGGGAATAAAATATTATTTATTTTTTAGTACCAAAAATATTGCAGTCCATGAGAATGAATGTATGTAAATTATTTTTTCGAGAGCAATGGATCAGATGCAGCTGAGAACGACCCTATAAAACGTAGGTACTAGCTAGGCTCTTTGGTTTGAGCCTAGAATTAAAAATACTTAAAGTTATATTACTTTTTCGTTTTGTGACGTGTATTTTAAATATATATTAAAGGTATATTCTAGGTATAACAGTCAAGAGGATGAAATCTCTTGACTAAATAAAAAATCGCTGCAGCTCTATGACGACGTCACGTCTCCTTATTTCACTTTGCTAATTGCCTCATTAACTAGGTGCCAGATGTTGTAAAATCAAACAGGATGACTGAAGCGAGGACTGAGAAAAAGCTAATGCCAGTACCCACCTACTCGTAGTACGTAGGTACGGTCTACCTACCATCCAACCATAGTTCTCATTTTAATCTCTTAGCTTACCATTCTTATTCCTTACGGGTTTAAATTCTCATAAACTAGCTAAAGCATGTGTTACTTATGTGTTTAAAGATATGTAGGTATACTACCAACCTACAATACCTCAAGAAAATTAAAAAAAAACCTCGACACAAATTGGAAAATAGCTGAATAAGTATTTATCAAAAAGGTAACAACTGGATGCATGTTAATAATAAAGCATGAGTAGGTAAAGGTAGATAATTGTAACCACCTCAAAAAAATTGCTTAAACTTAGGTAGGAATGTAGGTAGGTACCTACTAGGTAGGTAGGTACGTATGTTTGAGTATGATTATGCATGCATTTATTAGTCAGTCCATCTTCAGTAGCATTTCATATTAGGTTCATATTATGTTCCTCGACTAAAATCATTTTCCCACTTACCTACCTAACTTACTGAGTAACTTTACCTACTAAATCACTCATAAAAACATTCTCAAGGGTAGAGTAAATTGGCAAACCGACGCGACGCTACCACCGCAGACCTGTGTTACTGCTATAAATATCCGGGCCGCAGTACCCACTCAATCTGTTCCACGTAAATTACTTTCCCCCTAACTCACCCTGAATGGAGTCAATTTAGTGCAATCTTGCCGCTATTTGGCGATTTGCCGCCATTTTCGTGGGGCAGTTGGTCCGGTGGCCGGGCTTGCAGCGGTAGCGTTGCAACTAGAATTGATGCAGTTCAGAAAGCCGGATGAAACATTTTAAATCCAATCACCTCACGTGCGTTGGTAAGAACAATCGAGGATTTATTTTCCCGTTTGTATCTAGTAAAAACGGAACGTAGGAACAATCGGGAATATATTTTCCTGATTGTCCCTAAGAGTGACAATCGGGAAAAAATTAAAAAAAAGTAAAACGCTGGGGGTTGGAAGGGACAATCGGGAACAGACGTTTTAAATCAAATAAGTATAATTTGCTGTACCCTATGGCTAACCCGCCTACTGAAACAAAGGGTAATTTACGTTGGTCCCAATCCCAAAAGACATTTCTATTTGCCGAGACAACTAATTAAAGTAGGTAGGTAAAGGTACTTAGGTACATCATACTCCTATAATAGTAACATTCTGTTCATTATGGTAGGTACCTTACCTACCAGTGGGTAGGTACCAGTTTTGTTGCCGATGCATTTTGCCTGATATCTGTGGCATGGCACATGGCCGTGTTAAAGTATTGCACTGGCAACTCTAGCTCTATGCTCTAGCTAAGAGAGAACGGTAAGCTAAGTTGATACATTTTCATTATACGTAGGCATTACGTAGGTAATTAGTAGGTATTGGTAGGGTAGGTAAAATGATTGGTGCTTTACATTCTATGGTCACAGCAATGGTAGAGGTTAGGTAGAGCAAGTACGTAACCTACGTGACTTGACTACGGCGGCGAATTAAAAGTTGTTTTCAGGGCAGACTAAAATATTTCGCAGATTGTAGAGGAATTTAGGTACCTACCCTGTATGTAGGTATATACCCATTACCCATGGTACAAATACCATTTTTACCACCTATTATAATTATTCTTTATAATTGGCAATAATGGCAATGAAATGCTACTCTCTCTCGCTTTGTTAGGCACAAAAATGAAACAATGATTGCTATTATTTTATTAGCACCAACCAACTAGGTAAATTATATTTAAAAAAAAAATAAACAAGACAGATACACGCTTACAAAAGGACACTTTCCTCGGGATAAGGTTATACCCAAAAATAGTAGGTTTTAAATTATGTTTCCAATTTTAATTTCGCCGTATTTATTAATGCTAAATCAAATCCCATTTTTCAATGGCAGTAGATTGGCTGGCAAGAGCGGAAACCGATTCAACCATGGCATCAGGTTGACAGTTTGATTGCACGTGTAAATCATTCCTCGGCAGAACCGAACCTCGAATTAAACGATCACGTCCAATTGGTTTTTTAAAGGAATTTTCGAAAATTACACCACCTACTGCAATACGATTGTTTGTATGGCTCACAGCCTAGATCTATATACCTATGTGTATGAATATTTGTTACGTTTTTAATAACGCGGACGAACGCCATAATTTTTGAATCGTTGATGTTGAAATATAGGCACTAGGCAGTAAGGTAAGAAAGAAGTGTCTTAGGGGAGAAGGTCTTTGTTTAAGCACAAACCTATCTACATAAGTAGGTGTTTATCATTTTAATCCCAAAACCAAGCATGCAAGCAATGCCGCAGACAGAAGCCAGTTATATTGATAAACAAGCGAATAAATAATTTCGTACATTTATAAAAACATAATTAAAACTCGCTGGATGAATTGATTAAAATACCTACTTGTTTATGTTTTTAAAATATATTTTAGGAAACTCAATTTTTTATTGATTTTATTGATTGTTCTAGAACAATTAATTACCAAAAATGCCCACAAAATTCAGTAGTTTTAGCGTGATTGAGCAACAAACGTGCATCTAAAAACTTCTGCATTTACAAAATATGAATTAAATTGTGATAATGTGACCATTATCAAGCCCAAACTACTAGATAGGATAGGATAGGTTTGATAGGCAAAGGACCTACAATAAGATACGACATCTGTTTTCCCTATAGACACAACCAAAGACCTACCCTTACAATAACATCATTACATTTCCAAAGATCTAAAGTAAGTATGCCCAACTAAGTAAGGAAGCATAAAAATATAATGGCGTGAAAACCTCCTAAATGGCCCTACACAAAATAAATTGAATTTTTCGCCTAAGCATTCCTTTGAAGTTTTCTTTAAATATTCCAAAATATGCCCCAAGTTTCTGCGAAGCTCTTCAATTAGAAGCGAGTTAAGTTTATTCGGGTGCCATTAGGGCGTCCGGGGTCGGGTCACAGGCTGTATGGCAGTGACTATTGGGAGCGCGATTTTTGTTTCGACTACATGCTTCCGATTTTTTTGGGATTCTTTAATAAAGTAATAAAAACTGTACCCGGAGTTTGAATCGCATTCTTACAAGTCCTACTCAGCGCCTTACGATCACCAGGGAAGGCTCGTATCTTCAGAATAAATGCGTAGTGAAGTAGGTATGGTACGCATTGCGACATGATTCGGTGACCGTATGAAGCTGAACAGGACCTAAAACAATGTTATCAAATAGTATAGTAGTAGTATTAGTAAAGGCACGAACATCTGACTATAACCTCTTCTGAGAAAAAAATCTTTCTTTGGCCATCATTTCCCATCAAAATGCCAGAAGGTTCATTAGCGGCCAGAATTATTTTCAAAGGAGTTTGAAAGTTCAGAATCAAAGTTTGAAAAAGTTTATAAAGAACAACGCACACAGAGATTGTTTGTAGAGTTTCAAAGTGTTAGAACTTGTATACAGGTAACTAAGTTTAGCTAGGTACCTACTAAGTTAGGGAGTTTGTAAGGAGATTACGAGGAACGCATTTGTAAGTGCTAGGTTTAGCTTTAGAGCCAAATTTAGTGCTTTAGCAGAGATAATAAAACAGCATGTTGAGAGTTCATAAGACAAGTAGGTAGAGCAAGACTTGCACTTGGCAAATTTATATAGTATTAGCTGACTGCGTTTATTTGTTAGCATTATGTTGACTTAGATAATTATGCAGATTTTGGTATATAAAAATAAAAATAAAACTTTTAAACATCCGAAATGCATAAACTGTAAGGTACAACAGAACTATTTAATTTTTACTTCATGTAATTTACATAGTTTAACAGTAAATTTATTTATTCTAATTCTTATAACATTACACACGAAATTATATACGAAAGAGCTACGAGCTTCCTCTACTACGGTAAACACACACACACGGCAAGAGTAGAGCTCTTGCCGTGTGTTTCTGACAAATAAAATATCTTTATCTTTATCTTTGCTTTTGGGACGGAACTCCAAAATCTTTACTTTGGAGCTCCGTCGTTGAATTCGGGAACGGCTTCAACACATATTTTTTTTTCATTTATTAGGTAAAGAGGAACCAAAATAGACATTATTATTATGAGTCTGTATATAAACTAACCATAGAAATATCGTTCTATTTTCATCATCGATATTGTACGAGCGTTTTGCGGACGCCTACATTGATTATTGTTTACTAACAAGGTAAAAATACTTTTTTTCTCTGAAGAAAAGATGGTAAACATGTTTATGAAAGGTGCAAAAACACTAATAGTGTTAGTTAGGTTGAAGTGTAGACTGTGGCAGAAGGTAGAGTAGACTCTATCTCGCTTTTTCTTTGGTGAACATAGGACTGGGTTTTGTCAACATCAGCAATGTCTCGTGTAACCCATATGATAGATGAATAACGGTGTTCCTATAGAATACCAATATGGACAGTATCAAACCAAATGGATGCGGAATACAGGATATAACATTTTCAGACACCCTGTCAATAAAAAAATCTCTATTTTCAAATAATGTTTGTTACTTTTTACGATGTAGTTTTATTGACAATGAAAAAGCCTAGTAGTTTTAACCAAAGAACTTGTATACTATGTATCTAGAATGCCGACTCACACGAAAACTGCGAGCCGAAAGAGCTAGAACCAGTAAGGAGTGTGTCTCGTTCTGTAGGGCGACCATAATTTTTGAACTTTGAATATTTCATTGAGACATAAACAAGCAACCAAGGGAAAATTCAATCTGCTCAATAAGCTATCAATGTTATATACATACGTTACTTTGCATTATTGTTTTAAAATTATATTATACATAGGTGCATTAAAATATCAACAAAAAAGAGGGCGGTGCGCCGCATTCTAGTGAGGTATATCTGATTCAATAATAATTTTAATACTGTTTCTTTCGAACATTAATTATTTTTCTCGGCAGTTAGGTACCTAACCTACATGACAGCGACTGTACTAAACCTTTCAAATGAATCTGAATAACATTTAGAGCAAATCGTCTAATTTCGAAAATTGTCCCACTTATTTCAAAAATTATGGCCATGTTAATTTTAATTGTTTGCTGGCAACTGTGTGAACGAGACACACTCCTTAACGAGGGGGTCTCTATAAAGCATTAAAATCCTTATATTTAGATTTAATTAAAAAATAACTTTATTTTCAAGTCATAAGGTTCAGAATTCTTAATCCTTAAATAAAACAAAATGGCGTGTTAGCTCTCTAGATACATAGTATAGAAGCTCTTTGGTTTTAACATCTAATAGTTATTTAGCCTCCTTACTTCTCTTTTTCGAAAATTAGCATCGGACTAAAATGTACTAGAAGTTAGCCAATGTGGCTCCCTTGGTCGCATTTTCAATGTACTAGATTGTGTTTCTATACTTTAATACTTCTGTGGTGTAACCTTATTCAATTCGTTTTATTTTAATTTTGTAAAATAGGAAATCTTGACCCACCATTTTCCTTCAGAAATAGTTTCTGTCTATAGTTAGAAGTAAATTTAAATTCCGAGAACCGTCTTTAAAATCTACACACGGCTTTGAAGAATACACAATTTTATGGGTGTCGTACTCATACAATTGTGTTCTTCAAAAAAGTTCCCTTCTTTTTTTCCGTAAAAGCCAGTGGCCATCTCTAGTGCAGTAATATGTTGGTATTACTGTGTAACGGTTGGAAGAGCACTATAGCGAGTGAAATTACTGGGCTTTCGAGACGAACCATCAAAATGTCTCAAGGTGGATGAGAGCTATTTATATAGCAGTTTTGCACCGGCCTACATTAATCAAATCCGTGTGTAGCACTGTTATGGTTATTGGTTATTGGCAGGCGTGATCTCTTGCTAAGCACGGAAATGACTGCTACTCCTATTTCATTGCCACATTGTGGTATAATTTCATTTTGTAACAGTTCAATAACCGGTGATTTTATAACACTGCTATTTATCATCAGTGGCATAATGTAACAAATGTTATATGCATTATGATTCACAAGACTTGGTCTCAGAAAGTAACAAATTTTATGTGTGATCAGTTTTATACCATGATTAATAACATGTTACTTAGTATAGTTTCCATGCCTATCTCTTACCAGGTATCGAAAACATATATCAAGTGCATGAAAGGAGCCTCTTCGAGGCGCACTTGAAATCCTTTCACCACACTGAAAGAACTAGTGATACGATAAAAAGAAGAAGACCATCAGGTGAGCGCCTAGTAAGTCTTGTTTACATAAAAAAAATATGAGTGTGATGTCTGATGACTGCCCAACAAATCTACTACTCGGGCTACGAATAAGCATGACACCTGGCTCGAATGACGTTTGTGCAAAAAACAGCGTGGAATTGGATAATCTTGTTAGAGAAGCTTTAGAGAAGAGGTATTGTTATACTTGGTAATGATAAGGCTTCGCAATTAGAGGAAGAAGAATCACAGAGGGCGCCGCGCGGGGCAGCGGGGGAAGAATCAAGTTCCGAGCCACGTGGCAGCAGGTGTCATGTTTACTCGCCCGAGTAGTATGTATCTGCGCGCCAGCTTACAGATCCATGTGTCGTGATGGGATCGCCGCACGACCAAGCGTGTTTAATAAAGAAGCTATGATGCGCAATGGGGCGTGGCGATTTCCATTGTCCATCCGCTGCATCGTGCCCCTACGGTTTAATTAAACTACAAGTCATGAGGACGTACTCAGGGTATGCTGGTATTGTCTGCTGGGGCTGGGGGGAACTCTATTGTTGATCGCAGGGTAAGATGAGGGAGCAGTTTCTATTTTTCCAGAGCTTAGAAAATAGTTCTTTCATAGCGTAGATGTGTGTAGTATGAAAAGGGTACTCTAAGTACTGTTTCAAGCGCGTGAAAAAAATGATGGTTTCCTTACAATATTATCCATCCTTCCATACCTACTAAAACATTACCAAGTACGGGGCCCGAGCCGAGCTTTTACGAGCTAGCTCGAGCTAGGAATTTGCCAAACGATGAATGAAACTTATAATAACAATTATGCGTACCGATAGCAATACCATAGAAAGAAAATAATGGTACCTAACAGAATGTTAAATTTTTTCCAAAAATATTTGGAAAAAAAAACTTAATTTTTTTTTGTCAATAATATCTGTGTTCAGTATACTTATAACTGACTTACTTTATATTTATTATGCATATTTTTATTTTGGTAATTAACACCTCGCAACTCATTCCAAGCCAAAAAACACACAACCATCTCGTCCAAAAATGTGTCATAAAACTTTAAAAAGTTATTTCTGTAAGAAGTCCTAACTCCGTCAACCTCCTTAATGACTCAGTTTGGAATCCAACGCTGATGTCACAGGGCTTGGACGTAATGAAATCCTGATGTACGGTAATGGCCGCCTTGTGTCCACAACACTCATAAGTAAGACAACCTATTTGGATTAGTTTTACGATGCTACTTACTTACTTACTGACCAAATGGTATTGACTGCGATTAAGTATATACCTACATTCGTTCAACATTTTAGTGGGTTCTTGTATTATTATTTATTCTGTTGGTTTACGAGCTGATTGTCTTGTGAATGGACCTGTATCTACACATGAAAACGAGCAAAAAATGAATCTTAATTTTTTTGCTCTTTTTCATGCGTAGGTGAAGTTAGTTATGTACTAATTTTAAACAAGGAATATATTTCTATGAGGCATTGACTCTTTGGTTCAGTGGTGGATTCTAATAAAGAACCAATAGCCACAACGGTGTACCACCACAAGTTTTTAATTACCAAAAAACTAGGTTGGCAATGCAGAAGGGGTAGGTACTACGTTGAATCTCAGGTACTCGTTGCAGTCAGAATTTTTTATTACTACAAAATGACAGAGTGACAGCGGAGCGAGTGCGGCACCCGAGCCGAGCTTTTGCGAGCTGGTTCGAGCTATAGATGCCAAGCGATGAATGAATATAATTTAAACGATGCGTACTGATTGACGCAAAGCCGAATAAGGAGTAACGGTAGCAGTATGAGAATTATTTATTTTAGAAAAATATCGACTTAATTTTTTTTTGTTTTTTGCAATCAAATTTATGTTCAGTAACGGAATCTGATTATGCCCATTTTTTTCTGGTAATTTAAAACTTGTAGTGTATAAGTATTCCAAGTTTTTTTTGTATTTCGCAAATATTATGGCATTTTTGGTTTCATTTGCTCACAATGATATTACGATTTTTCAAATCGATACCAATGTAAAAACAAATGAACGATAACGGGATCCTAATTGCCTGGGCGTGAAATGATCATTACGCGAAACTGCCATGAAGCTAAATTACAGTATCAGATCTAGCACATCTATTTTGTACGAGTATGAAGATTATGGATGGCACAATTCGTAGTATAATGATTATAGCCTCGAAGGGACCCTTGGAGTAGCTTCTAAGATAACGGCTGGTACATTACTCGGTTGGTAGAGCAGAAGAAAGTATCTGTTCGTAAAACGTCTTTTCAACCAACTTCATAAAAGCAAATAATTTCAGATTGGTCCCATATCAAAATCGGTTCAGTAGTTAAGGTTTTTAAATCAATATAACTGAAAAAAAGTCGTTGAAGTGAACAAAATTGTTCTAGGGACCGTAGGCACCACTGAAAAGTCACAAGGTAGCAGAATACGCAATTTCGTTTACATCGACGACATATTTTTTTCAGTTATTTTGATATACAAACTAAACTCCTAAACCGATTTTGATGAAATTTCTATGGGACCAATCTTTTAGATTTTTTTTCATCGGTTTATAAACAACAAAGTTCCGAGATCAAAATACATTTAAGAAAAATTGAACTGATTTGAGAACCTCCTTATTTTTTGAAGTCTGTTAAAAATAAGCATAAGCATAGCATAGCAAAATCAGCCTATAATATTCCCACTACTGGAACTCAAGCCTACCCAATTTTTATTTATATGAAACAGCGAAGGCATCGGTAAGCTATATTCCTAAAAACCCTTAGCGAGGATCACTATGGTCTGTGCTGAAAGATACCGCGTGTAATATTCATACGTTACTCCACTGAAGCGGTGATGAGCCGGCTAATTTGGACTTTATTACCAAGGACGAAGGTTGATAGTTGTGCTCATTGATATGCTGTATTTTGAGTGCACATTACCATAAATAAATGATCAAATTCTGTATGTATAAACAAATGTAATTTTTATTTTTTCTTATTAAGATCTTGCCTTTGACAAGACCGAGTAAAGATTTTATTATCTATTAATTTAGTAATCCTTTTCGAGTTTCTTGTTTAGATGGACTAAAAGCACCCAACCATGAAAACACATCATCGTCAGCGCAATTTAGTCTACTGCTGGACGTAGGCCTCTCCTATTTCGCGCCACTGAACCCAGTCTTCAGCTCTCCGCATCCACTTTTTGCCGGCTGCCTTACACAGTTCGTCGCTCCACACAAAATAGAAAATGAAATATGGAAATTAAAATGAAAAGTTTTTTATATTGGTTTTACAGAATAACTTGAAAAATACCCTAAACAAAATGGTTATACCTAATGTTTGTATTTTATTTTGCATGACACTAAAGCCAGCCACTAGTTTCTACGATACAAAATGGAAAGAAAAGAGCATGATTAACAAAATGCTTTCAAACTGAGTATAATAGTAACTAGCTTTAGTATTAAGTGACCCGCAAACGGGTCGCCAACTACAGCTTATTCAGCTTTTTCATATTTACCTACTATAATCAAATCTGCAATCCCTTTATTGCATACATACAAACATACCTACTATTTATACTGTGTCTCATACCTACATCATTTTTTGTTGTTTGTAACGATAAGACAGAAATATTTAAAACTACGCGTTTATGTAGCTCAAGACAAAATCTGTCCTTACTAACCTTTCAGGAAATAAAAATATTGTGGTTTACTATAAGATTAATGTAAATTAATAAAAAAAGCTACCGATAACGTTCGTCTGTCTGTTTTCATGCATTTTGTAGCTGTCACGTGCCGCTGATACACGTGTCGCTGTCGCCGGTGTCGACCACGCGAATCAACAAAATGTATGAAAACTGACAGACGCCGGCCACCGGTCTCAGTAGCCGGCGACCCGTTTGCGGGTGCAGTTATACCAGCACGAAGTAAGCCAGTTAAAATAAAAAGCAAGGAAAAATACAGTTCAGCATTATTTTCAGAAATCGTGAGAAAGATTTCAAAAGTATTTAAAAAGGTTGAGTTTATTGATTTCATTGTTGTATCAGTTAATAACAACATTACCTACAAAGTGACGAAAACATAAATATAATAAAAGAGGCTATAACTATATATTTCAGTTAATAAATGTATAAAATAAGTAAAATGACCTACCTAGAGTAAATAATAATTAAAACAGTATTTTTCTTTTGATTTATATAATTTGGCATGTTTTTGATTTTTTTCTCCAATCATAGTCAAAATATATTATATCGAAAAACAAGAACCAGTATTTTCAATCTTCAATAATACTAATAGTATAAGGGCGAAATAGCTTGTTTTCGCAAAAACTACATGAAACTATAATTATCTAGAGTTATTTTATGTTACAATCATCACGTTTACAAGCTAGGTATGCAATAATGTCACAAACACATTCCACTTACAATACATGCTATTAGATTGCCGTTCAATTAACCACGTGTCATACGTCATTACCATAAATACATTAGTTACATAATTTGATTATTAAACTAACGAAATAGCAATATTAACTGAACAATAATAGCATTTTCGAGGACGTACTACGTCTTGAAGAAAGCACTGAGCTTTCGACCCTGGCTAAGCTCGGCCTTAAATGTCTTACCTCCATGTATTGTTTCTCATGTATACAAAAAAGTCCTGTGTACCTAGCACGGTTCTGGTAATGAGCAGGCGTGATCTCTTACCATCAGCAGAGCACTTGAAATCCTTTCACCACACTGGAACACACACCATTCGAAAGAACTAGTGTCACGATAAGAAGCAGAGCGCTCAGCTCCTCTTTCCCATGCAGAATTCTGTATAGCTAGATGGATAATAACATCGTGCAGCCAAGCATTAATAATGTAAGCAACACGGTGTTCCGGTTTAAGAGTACTGTAGCTGATGGTTAAATTATTGGGCTTTTGATACTGACCGACGCCTACACTGGCCTATGAGATTCAAATTATTATGGATTGGTGATGTCTGGTCATAATGAATACTACAGCGTGCCAATCACTCTGCCGTCAAGCATTAATGTAAAAGCAACCCGGTGTTCCTGTTTCAAGGTCACTTGTAGCTGGTTAAATTACTGTTATTTTGATACAGAATTACTGAATAACGTATACATTGGTCTATGAGATTCAAAGTATTATCCATTGGTGATGTATGATCATGGGTTGGCGTAATCGTATACCATCAGATGAGTGTCTAGAATGTCTCGGCACTTGTAAAAAAATATCTTTAGTTACAGTAATGTTTCAATCAACGTTTGATTCGTTTCAAGGTCGTAGAATAGAGGTCGATTACTAGAGGCAATCTACGTAATGGTCGCTCGAACAGCTCATACGTCAGGGCGCCAGATGTCGCCCGCCCTATTGTAGGGCAGTTGTGCTTATGGACTAGAAATACAACTATAATAAAAAATAAAGGGATTTTGACGTAAAATGTGTTTGAAATAACTCAGATACGGGGACCATCTCAGAAAATACAAAATTAAAAAAAAGGTTTATTCCATTATTTTATAGATCAGATAAATAAGTTCAAGGATAAAATATTGCCATACTCTAACAGGGTCTTTGGTCTTTACCTATTTACACCGTAAATTTTTAAATTTAATCACCAGAAAAAATAATACGCATAGTCAGTTGCCGGTACTGAACGCAGAAAAAAACTTTAAAAAATTAAGTCGATTTTTAAAAAAAAACAACTTGATTAAAATTGGATAACTGTAACCGTTAGTCGTTTTCCTATGGATTTGCGTCAGGTACCCTTTATTGAAAATGATTTAAGTTTTATTCATCGTTTTGCAAACCCGGGTACCTAGCTCGCTAGGATTAAATTCAAACGCATAATGCCCGCGCGCACTTCAAACATGTTCAAAGTTGTAGAGTTTTTAATATGTTTTGGTATGTAGGTACGCCACGTATTACGCTTACGCGATACGCCTTGACTCAGGCACGGACTCAGGGCACCGGGTGTCCGGAGCTACATATGCTCTACGACGGTGCTACGAGTCATTCGAGTGCTACGATGCTACGAAACTCGTAGCTTCAGTAATTTGGCTGGATGTCATCACGTCGAGAGCTTTGTTTGAAAAGTGCTCGGTTCATAAAGCATAGAAAATTGTCTAGTTTGTTATAATTGTTCTTAGAGAAATTGAACTTACTTGCTGGTATTTAGCTTTGATTTATATGAATAAGTCATAATATTATTATAGTATAATCAACATCAAAATTTACTGTATAATAAAACGCGCTCAGTTACTATGAATAGAGTTTTAACTTTTTCTGGTCTTATTCTTATCGTATCACTAGTTCTTTCGACCCACTGTGGTGAAAGGATTTCAAGTGCACCTCGAAAAGGCTCCTTTCATGCACTTGACAGACATCGAGGCAAGTAGTCGAGAAGAAAAGGCAATAAAAGTTTTGAAACGAAAGTCGAGGCACCTTCCACTCGGCCAACACGGCTACTATTTCTGGTAAATACCTATATATCTAATTTTAACCTACCGTGCTTCATGAAAAAAGTGTATCATGATACTCAACAATGCAGCTGAAAAACAACAATAGTTTACTGGTGTCACACCAGTTGTGTGAAAAGTGACCATCCTACTGTAGAAAATCTCTAGACAACACGACATACCATTAGCGATGCGATCTCTCGTCTAAACGTGAGTAGCGTTCAAGAATTTGGTTGTTCAAAACATCTCCATTCAACGCAAAATACACCGGAAACTCCCAAACAACTTTAAGCTTTATTTATAGAATACTAAGGTTGGTATTACGATGTTTTCCACGTCTTCACCCATGTGGCCAGCAGTTGGTGGCCAAAGCTTTTGAAAAATGAATGCGCGTCGCGTGCCTTCTAGGGAATTCCTGCTGTTTCGACCGCTCTCAATATTGTGCATAACAAAATCTTGTCTCGTCCTATGTGAACAGTGGCTGGTTATGGTGTAGGAGAGTCGATATTACATAATCTAAAAAAGTGTTTGCTTTTATCTTACTGATTTACGCTATGAGCTTATTCGATGTTTTTTAATTGCACAAATATGCTTTGATGACATCTACCCATGACTTTGGCTGTTGTTTATACAGTTATACACCACACGTTTTTAATTATAAAAAAAAACTAAATAGATTTTTTTTCAAAATAAATTTGATAAAAATTTAACTAGTGCTACTGTTAGTCGTTTTTTTATGGCTTTGCGTCAACAGTCAAGCGGTCGGTACCACAGATCTCGGATCTTTATGGTCGGTACGCATCATTATAATTTATCCTTTGTCAAACTCAGGTACCTAGCTCAAACCCAGCACGCAAAAGCTCAACTCGGGCGTCGCATTCGCCCCGCTGTCACTCTGTTATTTTATAGTAAGCAAAAATTTTGACTGCACAGATGCTACGTAGTACCCCTTTCGCAGTTTTTGTAATTAAAACTTGTGGTGTATATTTCTGCCTACTACTGTCTACAATAGCTAGTAAATATGTAAAGTACAATAATTTTCCTCCGTCAATGATGTATCATTATCATGTTTATTTACTTTTAAAGGTAAATGTTATGGCGATTTCGCTATCAAAAGCTTTCATTTTTAACTATTATATAGATTCTTTATAAGACAAATAAAATATTTAACCAAAATTATTGTAGGTTCTTGTGTGTTTAAGAGTTGGCAGTTCCTAGTATTTGAAAGGCATCGCGTGGGTTTTATTGCGTGTTCTCGTGGTTCGATGATCTAACATTCTTGATTAGAAAATACTTTTCTTCAAAATTGGCCACAATCTATCAACAAAATCAATTACACGAAATGTTAGCTTGATCGAAACCATGGTGACGTATTTCCTAAATCTAGCTAGAACATCTATATAAGTTACAACCTTTACCTCAACCTTTAGTAGTAAAAACTGATTGAAGCTTAAAATTCAAGAATCTTTAGTACATACCTTATCACGTCAAAACCGCCCGACCGATTTGCTTGAAATTCAGTTTAGGTTCAGGATCTGGAAAATTATTTATATTTTTATCTCTAAACAATCAAAATCTTAAACCGTGGAAAGCTATTCTATGTACAAACATTTGGCTGAATGAGAAGATCTACTCGATTTAAGTACGCGTATCATAAATACTCATAGAATGGAAATAATTTTAGAGTCTCCATTCTGTGCTCCAATTTATAAACGATCAATTCTTTACCCAACTACTTCAACACACCCATTCTATTTTGGTTCTTAAACCTAGCGTTGTATAGTCTATTTTAAGTTCTATCAGTTTGGATAAAATTCTTGATTTCGCGGTCGAGTGACTTCGATGTCCAAGAATGACCATCGGGCATGTTGTCTGCGGCGAAAACGGTCCAATATTCATAAATTCAGGGTTTTCTGTCAATACCATTAAATTTTATATACTTAGAGACTGCTTCAGCGTTTTCATCGGAGCATTTAATGGACTATTGGCTCTTGTTTATGGATTGCGTAAGTTTTTATGGAGTTTAAAAAACTTCTAAGCTTTCTGAATTCTGAGAGCTCTAAGATGATATTGAGTTATTTATTATCAAAGATAACAAATAACTTCCTAGCTCGTTTCGCACACTTTCACTTAGGTAAACTTTGTTTCAGTATTCACCTAGGGTATGGTAGGTACATAATATTACTTATTATTTGCCTAGGGTCACCTATATAATTGGTATCTACAATTATTTTTATAAGCATTTCATTTTGTGCGAGCAAAAAAAAAGTAATTCGGGTATTGAGGTCAAAATGAGACGATTGCACGCCATAAGCTAAGGATTATGTTTATTATTAATATTCAAAACAAATTTAATAATAAATACCTACCTACTTACCGTCATAATATTCGTACTGCCTAATAATAATGGCAATTGATAAGTTTTTATAAATATATATGTTAGTCTCTAAGGTATTATATATCATATGAGGCCCTAGTTAGGTACACTGTACTTTTCTGTAATTCTGTAATTCTTTATTGTACACACAAACACATTAGAATATAAATCATAAAAGAAAAGACAAAGGCGATTTATTTTATTATTATAATTAATATCATTTACATTTTTATCAAAATAATACCTAATAATTAATTTCTTATTCTTGTACAAGATTCGCGCGAAAAACATAACCCTTCCTAGGCAGTCGGGTAAATAAAAAACCTAGCCCAAAGGTACAACAAGAAAGCGGCTGTTCCCGCTTTAGTTGATTATGTTTTCTTCATGAACCCTAACACTTCTATCCTTAGTCACGTAACGCATTAGTTTTAAGGTCGGTTTCCGTATTAAAGGCTCATTTCACCTGGCACCCTGGCTCAGTAATGGGTCGTCTAAGGGCAAATTACCGACATGCCTGGATAAACTCAATTATGGCCGCGCCTGTCTTGCTAATTCGATTCAATGTTGGGGTCTGCTGGGCGTTGCTTAAGCTTCATAGCTCATAGTTGGCAGGTGCATTGGACAAACTTTTTCTTCGAGTTTATTTACGAAAATCTGGTCTTGAATGTTGTATATTGATTCTCAATTCAATTCATTTATATACACAAAACATTTCACATCGGTCGGTTATCGGTGGCCCCACACTAGGCTCTCGGCCTGTTTCGTGGGAACCAAAATGATACACATTCTAATAAGTATAACATTTTTTTTCTCTATAATTAAAATCTGTTAATAGAGATGCGACTCACTATCAAATCATTTGCAGCACCCTTGCAGGGTCATGTGGTAACTATATTAATGCAATAAACACCTTAATAAAACTGTATTATATGTTACTAAATACATTTTTTATTTTTTTATTCAATAAACAAGTAAATAGAGCGCTTCCAAGTTTCATTCAACCTATCTGTGTCTGTCGCAAAATCATTAAACAATTCCTATTAATTTAGAATTCAGAGAACCCACAATCCGAAATTTACATCCATTATGCGAGATATATTCTAAATCTATTGTTTTGTTATCATTGGAACAGTGGGCATGAGAACAAAGGGAGCGGTGTCGAGGGTTTGACCACAGCTCCCGTTAAACTCTACCTGGGCGGTTCAGGGACTCCTACGGGACGGAACGGGCTATGTTTATTTATCCAAAAACTAGCTTTGAAGAGCTTTATCTAAATTTTTATTTTGGGACTAAGTGCCATACTACACGGGCGGTCCTCCCGCCGTGGGAATCCGCTTCTTAACCGCACTAGATACAATCAATATGGTAGTTGTATGCTGCATACTACACTACGCGGTTTCCCATCGCAGTTCACTTCCATATTTATTGTGTCTAGTGCGTTTCACAAGCGGATTCCGAGAGAACCGCCCGTGTAATATGGCACTAAGTGCGGTTTCAGATTAGCGGAATTGTTTCTTGCAGTGCCTGTAGACGTGCGTAGGTGCCTGGTCAGTTCTATTTTGTAACTATGACATACGCGGAGTAACATATTTTTGAAGTGGACACATCTTTGATTGGGAGATTATATTATATGGCTACAGTTCAAAATGTAGAACGTCACATCCGTTTTCACTATTATGTATTGTTTTTTATTGTAACTCCGACTCAACCCGTTGCTTCTTTTAGCCAACCAAGTGAAGACAGGCGCCTGTTCCGCGTTGTCCTGTTGGTAAATGAACACGCCTGCCCATGACTAAAACATTGTTGCGTAGATTCACATATGCCGGTGCAACACCGCTATAGCACTCGCCCATACATAGATTGCATTGCATTAGTTAAAAAAAAACCTTCTTTGAGTCTCTTCTCTGTTCCAGAGCTTGTAAAATAACGTAGGTACATAAATCACTCATACAACGGCCTGCTTTTAAACATAGTGAAATTTGATAAAGCTGGTGTTCAGAGGGGATTCTACGGAGTCTCCCATCCGGCACCGGACATAAGATATGAAAAATGCAATATTGGACATGAGATTTCTTGTTGCAGTATTTCTCACACCTTTGCTACGGGAAGAAAGCTTGTTTTCAACCGACTTCAATTCTTCTTCTTATCGTGTCACTAGTTCCTTCAAACCAGTGAGGTGAAAGGATTTCAAGTGCGCCTCGAAGAGGCTCCTTTCGTGCACTCGACACATGTTTCCAAACTTTAGGTTCTACAACATGCCGGTTTCGTCACGATGTTTTCTTCACCGTTGTGAGTACGTGGGATGCAAACATAGATTTTTTTCGACCGAAAAAACCCATTTACGCAAGACTGCCACCGGGATTCGAAACCGCGACCATCAGATCGCAAGGTAAGGGCGTCATCCACTCAGCCACCACGTCCACCGACTTCAATAAGGAGGAGGTTATCAATTTCGTTGAATGTTTTTTTATGTTTGTTACCTCAGAAATTTGTTGTTTAAAAACTAATTTGAAAATTCCTTCTTTGTTTGAGAGGATATACTTTCATATTGGTCCCATATAGATTTAATCAAAATCGGTTCAATAATTTAGTTTTAATACCAAAATAACTGAAAAAAATATGTTGTTGAAGTAAACGAAATTACGTATTTTGCTTCCCTGTGACTATTCAGTGGTGTTAACGGTCACTAAAATACTTAGTCCAATTGAAGTCGGTTGTACAATGTTTGTACAACCTTGATTTTTTGCAACTGAGTTTGTATTAATTTTGTTCATGTAGGTATTATAACAACTTCAAAGTGACATCCTTACTTGTATCAAAATTATACAACGTCTGTAAGACACGCGTAGTAGATACAATCTGTAGGTACTAAATGCATACGCTGCGCAGTAAATAGTATTTCGTTTCTTAGTATAAAAAAAACAATTTTATACCTACTTCAACCATAAACATTACCAAAGTCTGTTATTACAGTACTAAAAGCGAGTAAAGAAACACAAACCGTTTAGAAATACTATTAAATATCCGTAATACCTTGGAAAAACTTTAGGTACACTTAATGAAAAAAGTTTACACGCCATAAAATAAGTATGGTTTCTGGCATAATTTTGTTGGTCACGAACAGTCACAAAACTATGTGCCATAACTACATAATTTCGGAAAACATCTGAAAATAAAATTGGTATATATAAAATATTACCTACCACTCGAGATTCTGATCATTTAAATACCACTAGTGTACTAATACTAGTGGTATTTAAATACCTACTTGCTATCAGACTTTAGTGCACGTGAATTTATAACCCTATTGAATAAGAATTCTCAACAGCTTAATTATGAAACGAGGACTAAACTCGAGGTAGCCCCTGAGTTTTCTCAGTTCTAGACTAGTGTACTTCTTACAAAAAAAAACTTTCAACATAAAATTCAATATTTTTAATTCAAATTCATGACTTACGGAAAAAAACTGATTTTTTATCTAAACCTAAGTCGCCCGTTGTTTAGGGAAGGACTATCTTTGGCAGATTTTTGAAATGATATCTGATAGTTGCCAGACAACACGGCCTTCAGCGTAACAAAACCTTTTTGACCCTATCATTTACTTACGTTCCGTTTGCACCTGACTCAAACTACTTCTGAATTCGTGACAAAATATATATAAATGTCATTTACATTCAAATCAACTTTCATTATGGTTTTTTGGCGGGAACATGAAAAATGGCGTATTGGCGGCAAATTAATTGACAAAACTTGTATAACATTGAGTGTTTAAGTGTAAAAACGGTGGTTTTTTATCCATTAAGTGCTCGTGAACGAGTATGAGTGTTGGTGAATAGTGTAATGCTGTAAAACGTGACTTTTCGTGTTGCCTCCAAAACTCCATAGAAGCCTCTAGTAAAGTCGCAACCACCACTACTTTACAGGGGCATGACTTGACTTAACGACTCTGACAATGTATAACTGATGTAATAATGTTTTTACTATATATTTTTAAGCTTGTTTTTTGATAAATCAATTGAATTTGAATTTGAAATTGAATTTGACTTATGACAAAATAATCTCTCCAATTACTTGACACTGGCTATATACCTTTGATGTGAAGCCAAAACCGAAGAACTTAGGTTCTTCGAAAGAAAAAAAAAACTTTCATTAACTAAGAAGATATACCTAATTCTGCACAAATTAGAACAACAATGAAAAATCCTGGTACGCGAAATACTAATTTCATATTAATAGATCATAATAGAGCTGGTTGTAGACCCAGGTTAGGTTGAATGGACGAAAACTTCTAAGGTCAAAATGGCATGGTGCAAAGGTTGAGAATTTGTTATTTGAAGCCTGTTGTTGCGACGTTTAGAAAATAGACTTGAAATTCAAAGAATGAAAAGCTGTAAGTAATTTTGTTTTTGATGCTTTGACAGTAAACTCATTGTTCTATTCGAAAACAAAAAAGGTCATTGACTCAGTCTTCGAGCGAAACCACACTGCCTTGTTGCGTTGCGATGCGTCGCAGTTTTGTACTGGCAATGTCACTGAATGCGTTCAAATCTAGCGCTACGACACGCAATACCAGTACAAAACTGCGACGTAATAACGCTACGCAACGGAGCAGTGTGGCTTCGCTCTTAGATTTTATATATATCCTTTTGAAAACAGTGTTTTTAATTTGTAAAAAAAACAAATACAACACATTATTTTTTTTAATCCAGTTTTTTTTTGTTTTAATTTTTATTTTCGTGTTTCTACTCACAGGGTCTTAAGTGACTCTTTATGCAGCTTCATTAGAATACCAGCGTCTTTTGATAACTCAGTAGGCATAGCTGAGTTAAAACCGGGTTTATTGCTGTAGCTAGGACACACCAAATTTAGTGTTATACAATTTAATAAAAAACCCGTGTTGGCCACGTCTTCGTTCCGAAGATCGTGGGGTCGAATCCGGTGGTACACCAATTAATTTTTTTGTTTAAAAAATCTATATGTGCATACACACACACACATACACATACACGTGCTTAACGGTGAAGGAAAACATCACGAGGAAACCGGCATGTCATAGAACCTAAAAAATTCGGAAAACTATGTAAAGTGCACGAAAGGAGCCTCTTCGAGGCGCACTTGAAATACTTTCACCACACTGGTTCAAAAGAACTAGTGACACGATAAGAAGAAGATTATTCAATAGCTGTTGTTTCTGAATATTTTTGTTTTTATATCTTTGCTCTTCTTTTTTTCTTTTTTTTATACATTATAATCCTTGTGTTAACTTACTTGGTAAATAAATGTTTGTCTATGTCTAAAACAAAAGTAGGTTTCTTAATAACAGATCCAACTTAAGGCGTAATTACCACACACATCTTCAAATAATCCTAAAAACATATCAGTAATAGGATAAAAGTGTGCCGTATCCCAAGGATAACCGAATATAACACAAATGGTAGCGGAGGAACACGTTCTCGTAATTGTTCCACATCCTGTCGGTATACTTGCCGCGGAACCGGTATATTGCGCCTATAAATCGGGAATATAATAAGCGACGCTGCCTCTTCTTGGTCTCTGCTTTACCCACAAAACCAAGGGTAAATTATGGTTAGATGCCGCATAAGGTTAGGTGCCCCGTCTCCTAAAAATTACTTTCGTAAATCAAATGAAAGTAATAATAAGTAAGGTATGAAGCATAAAAAATATGTTAAAAACTTATTATTTGGGGCATGTAACCTTGTTTTGCCCTAGATATTTAGGGTAGGTAAATATATAAATGAGTCAACGGATCGCAAGGCAAGGGCCACATCCACTCAGCCACCACGTCCTCTAGTCAAAAGAAAATACCGAAATTATTTGAAAAAAAAAATACAATATAGGTAGGTAATGCCTCACTAGCTACACTCGCCTTCGAAAAAATTTAAGAAAATCAGCGTGTCTCTATGTTAGATTCTTGCAATTTATTTTTATTCTTCCGCGCACTAACCATTTCGGCAAATATACCAAAGCTCTCCGAAATTCCGAGTTTCGTCTTGTTTCCGCTGTTAGCTACGAGGTATACGAATATTATACATCCGATATTGTAGAATAACTTAATCTTTGTTCATAAGATTTTAAAGCACAACAGATTGATATGGTGGTATTGATATGGTTGACCACGAAATTCTTATTGATAAGCTTGAGTATTATGGGGTAAGAGGCAAAACTTTAAATCTTATGAAATCATACCTTCAAAATAGGAAACAATTTGTTGAAATAAAAAACATAGTTAATAGACAGGAAATCGTAATAAAATCTGAGGCAATAACTATAAAACGAGGAGTCCCCCAAGGCTCAATTTTGGGGCCTATATTTTTTTGTCGTTTTTCTTAATGACCTAATCAACTTCATTAGCAATGCTGTGCCTGGTATAAAGTTGGTAGTTTATGCAGACGATACGAATGCAATAATCCCCGCAACTAGCATTCAAGAACTTACCAATAAGGTTGAAATTTCCTTAGAGGCTTTTGAGAAATGGTTTAATTCCAACAATTTGAAACTTAATATATACAAGACAAATGCGATTTTATTCAAAACGACTGCCCATAAGCATGATACTATAGACATAGATAGAGGAGGGACTAAAGTTAACTTTACTGATAGTGTAAAATTTTTGGGAGTTCTCATTGATCAGTTCTTAAACTGGAAGCCAGAACTAGAAGCAATTGAAAACTCTGTTAGCTCGGCGTGTTATGCTTTGAGAAGTCTTAGAGATGAAGTAGATCTCATGCAGCTAAAAAATATTTATTATGCTCTAGTTGAGTCAAAATTAAGATACAGTGTTAAGTTTTGGGGAAATAGTTACATATATAATATAAATAGGGCTTTTGTAATTCAGAAACGGGCAATTCGTACCATAGTACGGATACCTCCCTGGGAGTCTTGTAAGGATCATTTCCGTAAACTAAAAATACTGACCCTTCCTAGCTTGTATATTTTAGTGGTTCTCATGGATATTGTGCGGCATCCACTTAAGTATGAAACATTAGAGAATAGGGCAAAGAGGCTTAATACTAGAAGAAAAGACCTTGAGCTTCCAATGCATATGCGGTTAAATGTGTCAAAGCATGGCTGTCGTTATCAAGCGGTTCTTCTCTTTAATGCTCTACCTAATGAGATGAAAACAATTAACCGTCCAAACGTGTTTAAAAATAAACTGAGAAAACTTTTGTTGGAGGGGTGCTTCTATACAATTGACGAGTTTATGACAAGATAGGTTTAGTGACATAGGATAGTATGTAGTTAGTAGGTTTGCTGCTGTTAGGTAGTAGTTTAGGTAGTGTATACTTGTACTTTGAAATTGTATTCTAGTTTTTTCTGTATTTTTATTTAATTTTTTATTTTTGTTTTGTGTGTGTGTACTATAGAGACATTCATATACGATTGTGAAATTGTGATTGAATAAATAAATGAAATGAAATGAAATGATTGTTTATATTTACCTATTTATAAATTCACTTCTTGTTTTCAACATAACATTCGATACTTACTAAAAAAAATAGCAATTAAGAATTTATAGATGATTTACAACATCTGAAGTTTGAAGTGGAGTACTAAAATTTTGTTATAGATTTACGTTACTAACTGTTCATTTCCAACCGCTTGGATAAAAAATATAACAAGAAAGAATATGAGTGTATTTCGATTGCCACCGTTTTCAAACGGTTTCATATTTCCCGGTTCTAGAATAACAAAAAATAAGCAAAAAGTTTTATCGTGTCAGGTGTCGCGAGGTTAGAAGCTATGCCAAGTTTTGAAGTAAAAATATCGTATAACGTTTTATTGTGTAAATAGAATATATATATAATAATACGATACAACAGTATTTATTATGGCCCTTTAAAACTGACAAGAATAATATACCTGTTATCTTATATTTCTTAGTAGAGTACCTAACTTTAAATCTCTATCTCTAGGAAGTAGAGTAGGACAGTAAAGTATATTGCCTAGTAAGTATTAAAAACACATCAAATTAACCAAATACATGTTAGTATTTAATTAAAGCAAAGACTAAGACTAAGATACAATATTGTTTTTACAATCATTAGCTGTTTTTCGACTAAATATCATTTTTGGAGATGTTTACGAATAAAATAGATGCTTATTATACTTTCGTCAAAATGCACAGCAATAAATTCGTAACTTCAAAATCAAAGGCATAGACAAAAAACTTATTTTACGAATTCAATAGGTATCAATTTATAATCGACGCCCATTGCTAGATGCCGTTCGGAGAACAACAGGAAAATTAACAAGCCACGTTCAAAAAAAATTTGCACGTTTCTAAGTTGAAAACGGCCATTTTAGACAATAAAGAAAATTAAAAGCCATAAAAACTCTTACATTAAATTACCACAGGGGTTGACATATTTTCTTCTGCATTTTTGCGTAAAATTCGCATTCGGGATGAATAACGGGTGGTGAGTGTTGTATGTCGCTCGTCTCGGCTCAGCGGGATCCTAATTTATAAAGACAAAGCCTCGATCTATCATAAGATATAATGAATGAAGTAAAACTTGTGCAGAAAGCGATAATAACTCCACGCTATGAGAAAAAATCCAAGACATTATTTTGAATAATCAAAGTACTTGAAAATGTATTCCGCTTTACCCATTAGTTGATTGCTTGATGGTTAAATTAAAATTCTGTGCGCCTAAATTTGGAATAATAAATTGACATTTCGCAGTCGGGTTTTCATTTTAGGCTTGTTTTGCTTTAGTTTAATGCGATAAAATATTATTGTCAGCAAAATAGACTAGCTAAATCATTTCGTAGCGTTTTTATAAAATATTTATTATTATAATATATTATTTTTAATTATACGGGACTCTATATATGATTTATCATCATCATTATTACCATAAATAATTACTATCCAACAGATTTTATCGAACGCCCCATTCTAGTTACTTTCGTTCTCGTTCGTACAACTTCTATACCTATCAAGATAGCTTTGGATACTTCCCAAAAGCATTTCTTCGGCTCAATGCTCCGTGATGACACCTCTAAAGGATTATGAGAGTATTTACAGCATCCGATAGCAATTCCGCACATTTTGAATAAGCCGTAACGAGGTGAAGCCTGAAGGGCGCGAACGGGAGACGTGACGCGCGTTCAAACGCGAAAATTCAAAAGTAATTGCCTTTTTGCATACGATCTGAACGGAGCACTTACTTTTGTGGAGATATATAAAAAAATAACTACGTAAGAACACACTTGTCACATTTTCAAATCAAAAAATCAATGGATTGTAGTGATCTGAATATATATTTTTTATTTTTTTATTTTAAATCATGTATCATAATAAGAGTAGGTACCTAGATGTTGTTAAATACTATAGGTTTTTACTTTTTTGTTCTTATACCACAAAAAAAAAAAACTAAATAAACATAATTATTTCTGACATTTGTTCCAGTACTTACGATATGCTCTTAATATTTGAGTATTATTTCTTGTTTTTTTTACTCTTTTTTTGGCTGCTGGTAAAACACTTTGATTTCATGTATTAAATAAGCTATATCATTTTGTGAAAAACTAGGAGTGCATTGGTAAATCTTCTTTATCCGAAATTTTGGCCAATCCAAAGTGTGCGAATTTGTTAGAATAAGAATTAGAAGTGTATGAAACAAACACAACTTTCGCCAGAGTTCGAGAGACAAATCCAGTGTAAGCTAAGATTATAAAGAAGGTGCTAAACTCGATAGTTTGTTACTGTTCAAGAAAAGAGAGTTTAAAACACTAGTTAAAATATACAACAGTTCTTATCCAGCTCAGTAGAATACTAAGTATTCAATTTGGATAAGAAATTCAGCTCTTTTTAGCTCACACTCAGTTGAAAGACTCAGTAACTGCTCTAACTTTGAATACCTTCGTGATTTGGACTTACATTGTTGCCAAGACTGATCCTAATCTACTCAACTGCATTAGTATGCGACACGTTAGCAAAAGCCAGCTGGAAAATCCTTTGACCTCTGTAAGTTACTCACCTGCCATATCAAAATTTCAACCGAATTGTTTTGTATTTGTATTTGTATTTATTTTTATTGCCTCCATGTACATACAGGTAAGTATTTTAGGTCTTAAGTGGTAGTTACAGACTAGGTATAGTACATGGACCCTGTCAGGGCGAATGCAACATGGTATTTCTGAGTTCGATTATATCAAAGGTCTATCTTATTAGGTTATTTTATTAGGTTTATCTAGGTATCGTATAATTTATAAATGTCATGACTAAATATTTAAAATGTAAAAAAGAAGTTAAATAATAATAACAAATTGTTAAAGAAAAATTTAAGTCTAAAATATAATCGAATTCATTTGCATTTCATAATAAAAAAATAAAATAAAAAATAATAATAATAATAATTAGAAATAATAACAATGTCATTAATGTACCTAATTATGTTATGCGAATTACAAGTCATTTAATGGGTCAACAAAGCCTAAGTAATAATTACACAGTCACTTCAGAGTCAGCTAGTACAATGCATAATTAACATTCTAAGATATTATTGTCAGTGAGAAATTCATTAACTGAGTTATAACATTTTTTGATAAGTATGGATTTGAGTTTATTCGCAAAAGGGTAAACTTCAGGTATAATTTTAAGATTTTCAGGAATTTTATTATATAATGTAATAAGTCTGAAGTAAGGGCTTTTTCCTACAGCTTTTAAGGTTGTACTAGGAAGCACTAATCTATGTTTATGACGTCTATTATAGTTGTCATCTAGTTCTATGTTTGATTTAAAGTAGTGTCTATGTTTTTTTACAAATATACATGCTTGCAAGATGTAAATGCAAGGTAGGCTTAAAATCTGTTTTTGTATAAAATGTGGTCTGCAACTTTCGCGATACTGGATATTGACTAGAATTCGAATTAATTTCTTTTGTAGTATAAAAATTTGGTCAAAATGAGTACTCTCGCCCCATAAGATAATACCATAGTTTAATGTTGAGAAAGCGTGGGCGTAGTAGGCAGATAAGGCAGTTTGGTAATTAGTGTTTGCTTTCAGTACACTTAGCCCATATACAAATCTTGAAAGTTTGGTCTTTGTAATCTCTATTTGCTTTTTCCAATTTAAATGTGTGTCTAGTGTAATTCCTAATAGCGAAAATTCATTTTGTTCTTTTATATTCATGCTCTCTGACAATAGTTTCAAATCTATAGGTTGTTTTTTGTAGGTTCTAAATTGGAGAATTTTTGTTTTATTGTAATTAATTTCCAAATTATGCTCGTTTAACCATTGTTCGCAATCGTTAACTGTATTCACAATGTGAGTGTTGTCGATATTCAGTGTGCTACTAAAAAGCAGCGACACATCGTCCGCGAAAAGAACACAAGTCGTATCTATGGATTTAGGCAAGTCATTTATGTAAATTAAAAATAAGGTACATCCGAGCACACTACCTTGTGGTATTGATGAATTTATTGTTAGAATTTCTGAAGTTATGTTTTCAATGTCGTGTGTGGTATTATTGTAGTGATCCAGCTGTACAAACTGTTTCCTGTCGCTCAGGTAAGACTTAAACCAGTTGTGTGCTATTCCTCTAATGCCAAGCCCGTACAATTTTTGTAATAGTATTTGATGATTTACTTTGTCGTATGCTTTGGTCATATCAAGGAACAAACCTATTCCGTATTTCCTTTCATTTATGATGTCGTATATTTTCTGTATGTAATTGTACACTGCGAGTGTGGTCGATCTACTTTTCCTAAAGCCATATTGGTTATTATCAAATAAACCATATTTTTCTAAAAAATTGGTTACCCGGTTTGACATAGCTTTTTCGAATATCTTTGAGATGGTAGGTAGGAGCGCTATAGGTCTATAATTACTTGGGTTTCCAGCTGCACCACCTTTTTTCGCAATCGGTCTAATTTTTGCTATTTTTAGCTGTTCGGGGAAGATCCCTTCGTGAAATGATTGATTTATTAGTTTTAATAGCGGTTGCATAACTTCCGATTTACATTTTTTTATAAGTAACGGGGGAATCTCGTCTACACCAAAACTTCGTTTGCTACTCATTTTGCTGATAACGCTGTTTACTTCTCGCTCGCATACCGGTCGGAGGTACATGGAGTTTGTCGCAGGCGCGTGCACCGGCCGACCGCACGCGCCTGAGCCTGACCCTGCAATTGATGCAAAATAGCTGTTAAATGCGTTCGCGACAGCCAGTGGTGTGTTATCAGTGTTATCTAGTGTAATATTTTTAGTGTAGGAATGTCTGTTTGGTTTTGTGATGTTGTTAATGATATGCCACATAGTTTTTATTTTATTTGTAGCTCTATTCATAGTCTTGGCGTAAATTAGTTTTTTCGAATATTTTATAGTTTTTTTTAATATTTTTTCATATTGCTTATAATATTTTTTGAAAACTTCATCTTTTAGCTTATTTGATAATATCTTTAGGAGTCGTTTGTTCTTGCAAGATGTTCTTAGTCCTTTAGTTAAGTAGATAGGTTTTTTATTTGTTATTAATTCGATACGATTTTTAGGTATGTATTTATTTAAGTTCAGTTGTAATATATTATAGAATTTTACAAAGTTTTCGTTGATATTACATTTACTGTCAATTATTTCGTCCCAATTTATCTGAATCAGCGATCTTTTAAAGTTGTCTATATTTTTTTCGTTAAAAATTCTTTTTGTGGTGAAAGCTTTAGTTGCAGTTCGAGTTTGGGTCATGTATTGATTGTATATAAGGCTGTGGTGGTCGGATAACCCATTGTTTTCTACTCTCAGTGTGCCGTGTTTTTGGTTAGTGAACATAAGATCAATACAAGTCGATGTGCTATTTGTTTCTCGTGTAGGTGATTTGACAATTTGATTAAAATTATGTTCTAACATTGTGTCTGTCAGTCGTTTTTGTTCATTTGTATTTGATAACATATCTATGTTGAAGTCTCCGGTGAAAATAACATACTTATGTTTATATTTCTGTTTTATCAAAGTAAGTAATTTATCTAAAACTACGTAAAATACCTCTATGTCTCGATCAGGTCTGTAAATATTCACTATTATTAATTTTGGTGACTTTAACTCTATAGCACAGCATTCAATTTTGTATTCAATTGACATCGTAGCGAAGTCTTGTAGTTCTTCGTATTCAAGGCCGTGGCGTGCGAGGATGGCCACTCCTCCACCTCGATGCTCTCGTCGGTAGAACGCTGCTGCAAAGTTGTAGTCTTCGATCTGTACTAGGTTTTTCTGGTTTTCATGAATCCAAGTTTCGGTTAGGCATATTGTATCGAATTTTCTTTCGATAAGAAGGCTTTCTAGGCAGTGTATCTTATTTTTAATACTTTGTATATTTTGTACTATCAGATTAAACTCGAAACGTACCGCCTACTTTTTGCTGGGTTTGTTGCGCGTTATTCAAAGTTGTGTTTTCCTGCGATCCAGGCATAAAGGAGCTTCGTCGGTCGGTGTGTTTTGGCGTGTGGAGAGTGTTGCTTAATGTACTCGTACTTGCTCTTCTATTGTTCTGTGTTTGTTCTTTTCCGTAGTTTTGAGAAGATGATTGTCCGCTTTGTTTGTAAATGTATCGTTTTTCTTGTATGGATCTTTTCTCGTGCAGTGATTTCTCATCAAGAAATTCAGACACATAGATTCCTGTGTTTCTGAATTGCCTGACATTATTTAATATGCATTTTGTCATCCGTTTACTGATCAGCTCTACCACAATCGGTCGTCGACTTCCGTGTTTACCCATTCGTCTAATTTCTTCTATGTAACCAGTAAGGTCAATATTCAAAACATCTCTAAACATATGTATGATTCGCTTTTCTAGTTGGTTTTCGTTTTCTTGGTAGTGCTCGTTAAGTCTATAGATGACAATTTTCTTGCTATTGTCTAGTCCGGTTCCTAATATATTGTCATTGGTTGTCTGTTGTAGTTTTCTTAGTTCTTGCTGTAGTTTAGTGTTTTCTATTTCTATTTTTTCAATTTTATCGTCTAGGTAGCTTATGTCTTCTTTTATGTTTAATTGTTCTGTATATAGTGTGTCGGTGTGTTGGGTAAATTCTTGCTTCATATCTAGTATTGCTTTGTTAATTTCAGATTGAAAGGTTGCTCTTATTTCCGTTACAATAGATTTTCGGTGGCTTTCAAGCTTTTTTTCTAACTGAACATCTAGAATTTTACAGAATTGGTCAATACTGATACTTTGTATATTCGTTGTTGTAGTATCGTGTGCTTGTGATTGGGGAGAAGTAAAAGTGAGTGTCTCCCCGATGACACTTCTATCCTCTTGGCAGTATTCATCCACCGACATTGTAGTATCATTTAAGTTTTCGTGTATTACTGATTTAGTGACTTCAGTTCTTGTTGGCTGATTTTTGTTTTCACACTGAGTACAGCACCATGTATTTGTCTGGAGCTGTTTCTTGGCTAGAAAGAAGTCGGTATTCATGCCTAGGCATTTGTAATGGAAAGTGTTGGTACATTTGCTACACTGCAGTAATTCGCCCCTGGCTATTTGCTTTTTGCATTTTTCGCAAACCATCTTCTGTTCGTAGTTAAATACTTGTTTTTAAACAAATGCTTATCAACAATCTCAAAGCTTTTGTGTGAGCGCTCTGTCGCCGTGCGCCGGCCGGTCAGCTGTGCGCGGTGAGTCACCGAACGGTAAGTTTTGACGGTTAGTTTACAATAATATCGGACTTATTTCGTTGATAACTTTTCACTGGGATATCTGATTTATGTTTATGTTTCACCACGTCGTAGGTAATCCAATAGAGATTTTTTACATAATAAGCACAGTCGCGTACTGTTTGATAAAACCGCCTCTTTCAATTTATTTTGTGTGTTCGGTCGTAAAGCGATGCGTGCGGTAATAGCGCGACGCGCGAACTCCTGTTTTAATACAGGAGGAGGTTTTCAATTCGTTTGAATGTTTTTTTTCAACCGACTTCATTCAACCGACTTCAAAAAGGAGGAGGTTATCAGGTATTTATGTTGCTTTTTGAAATGTTTGTTACCTCAGAACTTTGTTTTTTTATGGACCGATTATTAAAATTATTTTTTTTGTTTAAGAGGATTTTTAGACTTTCAAATTGGTCCCATACAAATTTCATCAAAATCGATTCACTAGTTTAGTTTTTATATCCAAATAACTGAAAAAGAGAATGTCGTCGAAGTAAACGAAGGTCACTACAACAGTCCAATTGAAGTCAGTTGTCTATGTTTTTGTAAAACCTTGATTATTAATGTTTGTTTCTATACACCAATTTTTATTTAAGAGGATTTATGTACTTTCAGATTGGTACCATACAAATTTCATCAAAATTGGTTCAATAGTTTAGTTTTCAGTGGTGTTTACGGTCACTAAAACAGTCCAATTGAATTTGGTTGTACTATGTTTTTGTAAAAACTTGATTATTAAGTACCTATTATGACCTGCCTGTATGTTTCTTTCTACGCAGATAAAAATTGCGTACCCAATCCCATTCATATTAAATGCGACAGATTATCAGAATCGATGGACAGATGTTTGTTACTCAATCACGCCAAAACTACTGAACTGATTAAGCTGAAAATCCGTATGAGTATGGTTTATAAGCTACTTTTATCCTTAACCACGCGGATAGGTGGAATGGTGGATGAGAAGAGCCGAAGATCGGGCTCAGTGGCGCGTCTTTATAGAGGCGTTGGAAGTTCAGCAGTGAAATGTACCTACTATCTTATCTTATCTTATTGAATGATTGAGTATCAGTGTTAATGTACTCATTGTTCAAAACTAATGAGGTTATTGGCCTACTTTTATGAGGATCTTATAAATTACGAACTTCAAAGAGTTACATGACAAAAGAAAACCGTACATAATCCTCGATTACATTCTTAAGCTAAGCGTCCACAGACCGGCATCAGACGTATCGGACGCATCGTACGTAACGGATTAATAATTAGACTGCGTCCACTGTATCGGCAGCGATCGGATTGCCGACGCGAGTATTAGCAATCGCATTGCCGATGTCACCTTCATTCGGATTTTAGTAATGCCTTATGACATTTCTCGCTATAAAATGATAATCGCGATTACGTTTCGCGACAAATGGCCGACAATGCGGAGCGAGCGCGCGGGGCGCGTCCACTGATCGGCATTCCGTATGACGGCATCGGTACGCATCGCATGTAGACGATGACGTCATACGGAATGCCGATCAGTGGACGCTGTTGTATGAGTTTTTATACAAGGCAACCTAAAATCCGTTACGTGCGATGCGTCCGATACGTCCGATGCCGGAATATGGACGCAAGCCTTTAGCCCACGCGTCGGAAGACTCGATTTGGTAAAAGTTTTGATAAATGAACCGGCCTACTGTAACGAAGCAACGTTACACATTTTTTATTATATTAACTTCTTTAAATTTAAATAAATAAATAAATAAAATGCAACAAATCACTAGTTTCTATTACATCTAGGCTTTACTAGTGCGTAATATGAAACGCCGATTTGTTCGCATGACATCAGCGGGGTCAGTAAGTGGAGAGGGGCGCACCGACAGGCTTTACTGCGTGCGCCCGCGCGCGTCTCGTCATTTGCTTTTAGATTGTTTTGAGGCCGGTCCGTGCGGCGTCTCTGCACGGACCCGGTATTTTCACTTTACTTTCTATCCCTGATGGCACATTTTTAGTCATTGTAATAGTCGCTAGGTACTTTAGCCGACGACTATAAATATGTAAAATCAGTTTTATTCCCGGATTAGGGTGAGTTTCTAATTATAATTCGTTGTAAATGGCAAACAATTTCATAACTTTCATTTGTAATTTTAACTTTAGTATCATTGTGTTTTAGCATTCTTTTCATATCATTCTCATTTAGCTTCTTTCATTGTATCTTTTAACCGTTAGATTGCATCATCTTTTTATTTTACAATCTACCCTAAATTTTCCATCATTAACGTAATTTTTTTCTTTGTTTGAGTAAATTCACTATTTTTCTTTGTTCATTTATTGCCTTCAGCATTATTAGCTTTCTTTTGCTTGTAAACTCCGTTCTGATTGTTTTCCAACACCGGCATACTACTACGAACGTACGTACTTCTCCTTTACTTCGTGTCGCCGGTTGGACTCTCAGGGCGGAGATTAGACGAACCGACTATAATTCCCGGTTTGTCGATTTACAGGAAACAACCACCAACTTTAAGAGTTTTAACCGTTCGGCGCCGACGGTTTCTGTGAGACTCCCGCCCACCAGAACTGTGGTGGGACGTTCCGGTGCCTGAGAGACACCACCACCGACTCCTAGTCCTCCTGTCCTTGCTGTGGCCGCCAACACCTTCGGCCGGACTTCTTCGCGCAGGAGAGTACAAACCTACCAAGGAGTACGAATAGACGGCCGAGCAACCACGACCTTATAAATTTTATGTGCCCTCCTTCTGAGCTAGTAAATTCATTTTCCAAATTTTAACATATTTTTATCCTTGTTTTTTTTTAATAAAATTTTTATTGTTACCGATTACCCTAGTTTTATTTACTACCACTATAGGTAGGTTAAAACTAGGGGCCAAACGGCACACTACTGAAGCTACCAACATTTATTAACTAAAATCCCTCTATCTCTGTAGAAAAATGACAACGATTTTTTTACAAAAGGCCCTCATATAGTTTCATAGACGAATCTGAAGTTAAATGCCTGTTCAGGCTTTTCAATGTAAAAAGAAAATAGATAAACTGTATGAACGATGAGTATAATTTTGTGTAGAGGAACGTGTCCCAAATTTTATTTATTTTGAAGTCGATGAGTCCCGATTTAAACCCGCTATGTTTTGCAGATCCTGTCCTTTTTAAAGCATTTGGCAATGCTATTATAATTTAGGTGTATTCAAAGTCGTGTCAGCGATGCAGAAGCAAAAGGAAATATAATAAAGTGTTTTAAAGTTTTACGAGAAATACTTACATAACTATTCTAACCAATTACATAGGTTTACTGGGAACAGGTTAGAAATAAGTATGTATTTCTTGTACGTTACAACTAATTAATTTTCAATCAAATTTATTTAACGATATTAATCTGAAATAACTCAAAAAACATGAACCGTCAACCTTGATTTGTTTTCGGATACTGTTCTGCAAATTATATCACAATAGAAATGAAAATATCGTGTTTGTAAGCGTTATTATCAATGTGTCTTACATTGATAATAACGTAAGTAAAGCTAAAATCTATCCGACATTTTCTTCTTCTTATCGTGTCACTAGCTCTTTCGAACCAGTGTGGTGACAGGATTTCAAGTGCGCCTCGAAGAGGCTCCTTTCGTGAACTATATCAGACTACTATCAGACATCTGTCTGATAGTAGATCTCTACTAACGGACTAAATTGTATCGCAAAAAAACATAAAAATTATAAAAGACGCAAAAGAAATAAAATTTTATTATCACAGATTGCCCTCGGTGCGAAAGTTAAAATGAACAAACATTATGATAATTTATGTAACCAGGTCAGGTTCAAATGATTATTATTCTAAGGCTTATCCAGCGCTGATTTGATAACAGGACCTTTACCATGAGGTCTTGAAGCAAACCCATTTCAGCTTTATTATGAAACGAGAACTAAACTCGAGGTAACTCCCTGAGTTTTCCCTGTTCTAGACAATCCAATCAATCAATCAAGAGTTCCTCTTACAATAAAGACACAAGGAAGACTATCCAAACGAGCATCTTTATTCATGACTTACGGAACGGACACGGACTTACGGACATTATTATCTATTCTAGACTAATCAATCTTTTATTATTATATTATTATTATTATCTGACTAGGCTCTCAGCGTAACAAAACCTTTTTGAGCGTAAGTAGGTATCATTCCGTTTGTACCATATTGAAACTATCTATACTTATTTGTTACCATAGACAACATGTAAATAAATGTCATTTGACATTAAAATCACCTTTCTATTTAACTTCGTCGACAAACTGTCTTTATAAGTATTTCATCCAATGAGTTTGTCTTTGAGATTGTTATGCAAATAGTATGATATACCAAACTCGACAGACCAGTATACTGTTCTGTTTGCTGATGACACAACAGTATTAGTAAAAGAAAACACTATTGATAGAGCTAAAAATGAAGCCAACAAAGCACTTTATGATATAATTAATTGGCTAGATTCAAACAATTTAAAAATAAATACAGATAAAACTAAATGCATGAGATTTGTGACATATAATAATAAAAGTAATAATGATATAATTAATAAAATTGACATAAATTATAATAGAGTTGACATTGAAGCAGTAAATGAGATTAAATTCTTAGGTATAACAATTGACAAATTTTGTAATTGGAAGACACACATTGATAATGTTTGCAAAAACCTTAATAGATTTGTATTTGCCTTAAGAAAAATTAGAAGTATCACAAATATTGAGACAGCTAAAGTAGTATACCACAGTCATGTTTGTTCAGTGCTAAGATACGGCATCATCATATGGGGAAACTCAACTGATATTGAAAGAGTCTTCATTGCACAAAAAAAATGTCTCCGCTCAGTATTCGGTCTAAACTGGACTGAGTCATGTAAGCCCGTTTTTGTAAAAAATAAACTGCTAACGCTCCCGTCTTTGTATTTATTTGAAATGGTTAAATTTGTAAGAAATAATATGTCATTATTTGAGAAAGATAAAAGAGCCGCCTTCAAAAGGAAAATTGTCCAAAAACCATTAGTCATACCACAATATAGATTACAATTATGTAAAAAAAACAGTTATGCAATGGCAGTAAAGATTTATAATAAATTACCTAATGAATTTAGAGACCTGAAAGACAATGAATTAAAACACAAGTTGTATAATTGGCTCTGTGATAGATGCTTTTATTCATTAAATGATTATTTTAATTTTAAGTTCCCCTAATATTAAATGACCTACTCAATTTGTTTACTCTTAACGAATTTTAATGTTTTTTGACGAATTTTAATGTAATAATACTATTAATTATTAATGAATTATTTTTATTAGCAATTTATTTAAGAATTATTAACAATTATTTAGCACTAATTTTAAGTATTTGCACGACAAAAGTTGATGCAGTGATTCTAATTTAAAGTAAGACCACAATGTACCTGTATTACGCAAATAAAGATTCATTCATTCATTCATTCAGATAATAAAGAAAAGATTACTATTATTATTATATTAATATTATCTAACAGTTTCAAAGTATAACCTGATAATAACTTTCGTAGTTATTATAACATAGAACAGTAGCTATACGATTGTAGTTTTGTTGATTTTAGTCAAGTTGTTGTCGGATTTTATGGAATTTACCGTTGGGAGGCGTCCTTTGCAGGATGTTGTCTATATAAGTACCAACAGTGTCACATATTCCGCCGCAAAGCATTAATATGTAAGCATTACTGTGTTCCGGTATGAAAGACACTGTAGCAACTGTAATTACAGAGATTCAAATCTTTCAAAATGTCTCAAAGTGGACGAGCGCTAATAGTAGTGTTGCACCAGCCTATGTAAATCAAAGTCCGGCTTAGCACTGTTTTGATCATGGGCAGGACATCAAGAGAATGTTTAGCTCGTCTAGTCACTTTTTTGCATAAAAAAATTAAAAAATATGTATAAGGCCTTAAATTGAGTCAATTTAATGTCCTGCCGCAATTGGCATGCAAATATTAAGTCTTATTAACTAAAGGGTCGATGACACAAGCTTTTTTACAAGCTGATTTTTTGACATTTTTAAACGCTAGCGTGTAAGCTTTTGAGAAGGATTGCCAACGAGCTGATTATAAAAACGCCGATGACACTTTACACGCTACAAACGAAGTCACTGGCGTGTAGCGTGTAAAAAGGCCGTGTGTCATCGTACTATAAGTAAAAAGATACATACTAAAACAAAAAAAATCTAATTAGTCTACTCTATGAGTTCAAGTATTCACCTATCGTATAGAAACATTTATCCAAGAGACATTTTTTAAGTTTTATAAAAATAGATTCCCAGAAATAGAATAGATGGATAGTGATACACATGTAGTATGCTTGCCGTTGTGTGAGAATCAGTTTGTTTCGTGGCCTACTAATCCGTTCAAAGCTGTCACGATACGAGCTAAAAGCTATCACTCCACGACACTGATTGGTCGTGACATCGGCTTACTCCCGACATCAACTGAACCCTAAATTTAGGTCCGGGTTTAGGCCCATTTTTGTCGCAATGTAGGTGATTCATAAATATGTAGGACCCACATACCGGATTATGGACAAGCCGGATTTGGGACGGTCACCGGTTAACCTTATAACCGGATAATGTATTTCCACAGAAGTATTAAAGTATAGAATCACAATGCAGAACATTGAAAATGCGTCAAAATAAGGGAGCTACATTGGCTATCTTCGAGTACATTTTGATCCAATGCTAATTTTCGAAATGGAGAAGTAACAAGCGTAGATAAATATTATATGTTAATAAAACTAAGAAGGCTTTTTCAATGTTAATACAACTACATCGTAAAAAGTAACAAATGTAATTTGAATTTTTAATGTAATGGTGATATTTAATCTTTATTGCCAGGATGTCTGAAAATTTTCAGTCCTGTATTCCGCATCCATTTTGGTTTGATACTGTCTATCTTGGTGTTATAGAACACCGTTATAATAATATGGTATTTTCATACTGAAATAAAATGCAAATAAAGATAAATCGCATCGTATTTCACGCAAACATTAACAGTGGCTACGTTACAAATTCCGAATTAGGTTTTATATGAACCCGGATTGTTTTATTTGTTTTGGGCAGCCATAAGCGACAATAAAGCCTCGATGACATGAGGATAGTTTAAGAGCTGCTAGTCGGCGACTTTAAAAGTTACCGAGTGAGCGAGTAATACCTAGATAACACAGGGCTAGTTTACAAGCTAGCGAGTGAGCGAGTTAGCGGTCTGGCAGAGTCAAAAATCCGATGACACCGAGCGAGTTTACAAGCTGCTAGCGAACTCGCTGGCTTGGAGTTTGTAAACTAGCCTCGTATTATCGAGACTTTAGCGAGTGTCGTTTTTTACAATCTGATAGTCAACTAGCAGATTACAAAAAAGCCAACTCGGGGCGAGTTTACAAGCTGCTAGCGAACTTGCTGGCATGTAGCTTGTAAACAAGCCCTGTGTCATTGAGGCTTGAAGTGCACACAATGTGAGGTTCAAACCGAGTTAATAATTATAAGCTTTATACACTGATGGCTTTCATGCCATCATGCGCAAGAATACCGCGTCCCTGATGAGCAGAATACGCAACAGAATCCTGTATTTTATACAGCCTTTATGTTTTAGACATATTAGGTATTATTAAATTCCATTTATTAATATGTAGGTAGGTACTCATTTCATTTTTAGGTCATTGTGAATCTATGTTTTAATAAAAATATGTTATTATGCACGATCCTTTATATGTTATGCATAATTAGTTAGAAAATAATAAATTTTACAGGCCGTCTCATGGTGGAGTATGCGAAACTAATCATTATAACTTTATGTAATAAACAATTTGATTTCTCTTCATCCTGAGTACCGGCATGACGGAGCATACCATATCACCGCCATGGAAGTGCCCTTGTGTAGAAGATTATCAACATAATGCGCTAATATTTAAGTTTTGAGATTGACTTAAATTGATTTAATTTTAGTTTCATTCAATTTTGTTAGGTATAATTAAATTTATTTTAATTTACTTAAATTTTATTCTACTCGATTTAATTTAATTTCAATTTAATATTAATTGTATCACCACACTACACGAAAGGTACGAAAAGCTTATAATTCAGACTAATATTGATAGGTTCATACCTAGTTTACAATCCTCTCCTCTCACGAATCTAGGCGCACTATACACGGTATATTAAATTAATAGCTTGTTCATTTGAATCGGTCTCTATTGGAATAGTTCAGTGATATTCACCCTGTGAGAGAGGTTTATTGTTACAAGCGATGTTATTGTATGTTAATAGTGTGTATCTGATAGGTACTGATTGTTACAAAATGAACATTGACTATTTTCACATTTGTTTCATTACAAAATGATATGCGCCTAATATTTGAGTGTGTTTGCTTAACATACCAACATTATTAATACTACTATTCACACTAACCTGGACCATCAATTGGAAATTTAATTGAAATAGAGCAATATTGAAATAAAATATGAAACTATAGAAATATGTAATAATAAATCTCTTTGGGTCTATTGGTAAATAAACTCTGACTGAATAATGAATTTTAAAAAGTGTACGCGCAACAACCCTCGTATGACTGGAATGCGTGTCGCGCGTACACGCGGTGCAAAAAACCCAAAATACGAGCGGCTAATCCGCTCCGTTTTACGCTAGTGTGATTATCAAAAATCAAATTAACTGCGTTTTAAGAAGTTGATCCGAATGTGACGTATTTAATTTTGAACTGTAGCCCTCCCTATAAACAAATAATATTTCAATTCATCACTTGGGTATTTAAAAATTAAGTTTTTTAAGAAATGCACGTCATTGTTCTGGCAAGCGTGATCACTTACGTATCAGTAAAGCATCTAGCTCGTTTCTTCGCATACAAATATTAGATCTAGTTTTGAAATAGCTCTTTGCTTCCTTTATGCGGTTCGAAGTCAAACCGGAAGTCGGCCGTTACTATGCTGGTCACACACTAACACGGTTTCATTAGCCGCCGGAGTTCACCTTCTATGAGAACTTGGATAGTCGCCAGTTACTTACCACGGGTTGTCGAATCGATATTATGAGTTTTCTTTCGATATTTTTATTTTCTTATCGTGTCACGAGAGACCTTACGAACCAGGTGAAATGATTTTTCAAGTGCCCCTCAAAGAGGCTCCTTTCGTGCATTATTGACGATATTTTCACCATTGATTTAAAGTATTTTGCAAATATTTTCGTGTAATGTAGAGCCGCAACTTGTATCAAATGTTATATCAGTGTTTTAGGAGAGCACCTAACTCGCCTTTCCATTAGTTAGCAAAGAAAAAAAAACATAACTTTGATCTTCTACTTATTCTTCGGGTCACTAGTTTTTTAGAGTGGAAGGACGTGGTGGCCAAGGATGAGGCCCTTACCTTGCGAGGTTGATGGTCGCGGGTTCGAATCCCGGTGGCAGTCATGCGTAAATGGGTTTTTCGGTCGAAAAAATCTATATATGCATCCCACGTTCTCGCAACGGTGAAGGAAAACATCGTGAGGAAACCGGTATGTCGTAGAACCTAAAAGTTCGAAAACATGTGTCGAGTGCACGAAATGAGCCTCTTCGAGGCGCACTTGAAATCCTTTCACCACACTGGTTTGATGGAACTAGTGATACGATAAGAAGAAGAAGAAGAATACTAGTTTTTTCGAACCAGAGTGGTGAAAGGATTTCAAGTGCGCCTCGAAGAGGCTAGTTTCGTGCTTTGATGACACATGTTTATGTAGTACTGGCGCCGCGGGCGCGCCGGGGCGCCGGTTTGATTCCCGCTTTCGGACAAAAATTTGTGTGATGAACATCGGTGTTTCTCTGAGTGTTTTCTATGTATGACAAAGATGCGCAGAACTAATTTGACATACAAATTGGGTTCTGCGCATGTTTGTCACATGGTTCGCCAGAGGACAAGTTGTTTGACGTTTACTATACTGTAAATTTACAGAAGTAGGGGAAATGATCTGGATTCCTAGTCAGTTAATTGTGGTTGAGGAAGTTGGCGCGAACCGAGGGCTTACCTCCACTGCGCAAAGTTAGGAAACTAGTAAAAATTGCTTGGCACCGCTATACCTGGGTAATCGAAGAAAGAGCTAATGGTGAGGTCTGGTAGAATTTGTAGAGTTTAAATTCAGCAGATTTTGTAGACAAAGTTTAGCTTGCAAAAAAATCTCTTCAGGTAATTAATTAGTATCTACTTGCCTAATTCTGTGCGATGAACTACATATAATTAAATATAATTACTTAGAGCTGAACAAAGTTAAGTCAGCAGGACTGCAGTGCAGGTATAAAGTTTGCATTTACAAGCTAAAAGTTTATAAAACTGAAAACCTAACTGCGAAAACATTATTGCCCCATTAGTGCCAGTGACACGCTAATTGATAAGTTTTTATAAATATTTATGTTAGTCTCTAAGGTATATATCATATGGGCCCTAGTTAAGCTACATTGTACTTTTCTTGTGTCTTAAATAAAATTATCATTATTATTATTATCGCTGAATTCGATTTTTGACACTTTAATTTCACTCCCATGACCAGACGAATCTAAATAAACATACTCTAATCACTGAAGAATTTTAGATGGTTTTTGTGATTTTTCCACACATTTTGGTACTTTACAACCGCCATATTGCATTTGAGGCAACCTGGCGTGACCCAGGCGAAAATTTGTCCACGAGCACCAGGATTTATTAGTTTTTTAAGTTTAAATTTAAGGTAGTAAGTGTTTTGGTTATAAAACCGTAAGCTTCAATTTTTTTAAATAAATAAATACAAATACATACATACACTCTAGAAACATAGGTAGCCCAGCCCTTTCTTCTTCGCAGTCGGGTAAATTTTATCGAATCAAGCGTAAGAGCCAGCCAGCCACATATACATAAAGTACATGTATATGCAGTGACGAAAAACATGAGCATGAGATTTTGTTTTGTATACATGAAATTTAAATTAGTATGATTTTGTTTTGCTCAGGAGTGCACGGAAATTATTGGTTCTGGCTGCAAAACTATAGTTAAGTTCTATAAACCCCGTTGAATCCCTTCACGCGGCTAGAGACTAGAGCTAGGGTTCTCACAATATTACTTATTTACCTATTCACTACTAAAACTTTACCATTTCCGCACGTTATTTTGAAAGTATTTGCATAGTGTTATTAATCTACCATGTTGTCGGGTACGGACTAACGGGTAATTTTTCAACTGTATTATGGACATTTACTATTGGTAGGATTGTTTTCCTAACCCTAAAGTTGATATGTTGGTCAACACAATTCAAATAAGGGAATAAGGACGCAAATGTTATATCTATCTATTCAGCCTGCAACACCCACTTTTGGGTAAAGGTCTCTATATGACGCCAGTCTTGTCGTTCTTGTACAATACGGATCCATTGTGTTCCTGCTGCCTTCACAATGACATCGAACCATCGGGCTAGAGGTCTGTCCTGAGCCCCAATGTACGCAAATATTGTTATTAATTCTTAACACCTTATTTTTAACCAAAGTCATCATATTTCTGCATGATAGCCAAGTGTTAATGAATCACGTTAATGAATTTAACAAAGCTGAAATTCAGTTGTCACAAACATACAATGAATGATTGTATAATAGTATATATATATATATAATATATAAATACTAGCTGATGCCCGCGACTTCGTCTGCGCAGGTTTCTTTATAAATTGTAGCCTATGTGTTATTCTGATGTTTAAGCTATATTATTGTATAGTTTCATTAAAATCCATTCAGTACTTTTTACGTGAAAGAGTAACAAACATCCATCCATCCATCCATCCATACTTATAAACTTTCGCGTTTATAATATTATATATATATATATATAAAATAAGTGACAACGATAAGAGTTCCTTCCAGCCTTGGCTCAATATTACAAGATCTCACGTATTATTGCGTTAGTAGGAGTAGAAAAGTTTGTAGTGGCTTCCTTTTTACATTAAAAAATATTTTTGCTGGGATTTTTATTCAATCAAGTCAACGATATTAAACTGATCGGTATAGGATATATATATATATATAAGAAGAAGAAAGAAGCTTAACCCGATACCACGTACCCTTATCTTACCCTATTCTTATCGTGTCACTCGTTCTTTCGACCCAGTATGGTGAAAAGATTTAAAGTGCACCTCGAAGGCTTCTTTCGTGCACTAAAGAAAGAAAGCAGAAAAGCAGTTTTAGTTAGAAAGCAGTTAGTTCCATTACATAACAATTTCCTTACACTTTGTCGGCAGTTAGGTCATTTATGGCGTTGTCGTGTTACATCTTAATCACTTCGGCTCGTTATGGGGGTACGAATTCAATTAGGTGACACGCTAGCCCTGTGTAGGGACCGTTATGTCCCAAACCTCAAAACGTCCTTAGCCCCAAAATGTCCCGTTTGGAATTAATCACGACATGCCTCGTGAACTTGAAAGACAGCTTGTCTAATAACAATGCCTTGAATTAATTATTCTTTTTACACATTGAATTTACTTAGGCACTGCAGGACAATATTATGCTGAGACCAGACCCAATGGCTTCCATATCAATTTATTAGGTACTAGCTGTACCCGCGTGCGACTTCGTCACCCGTGGAAGAATTGTTTATTGTCGATGTCGTAATCAGGGCCGGCTTAACCTATTGTGCAGGGTGTGCATTGCACACGGGCGCACGGTCCTAGGGGGCACCGAGTGCCACTCGATTTCCAGGTCTAAATCAAAGGCGCAAAATAAGGTTGATCAGGTTTATTTCATTGGCTAGCGATATGTGAGCGAATATTTGTGGCTCACTGTGCTCGCCGCGATCACATATACGCTGTTGTGAGTTTTAGTATCCTTATAGAGTGATTTTCAGGACTAAAATTTATTTTTGGGTGATTTTGGGTCCTGATAAATTTTGATATTTCCTAGATAGATAACCAAAACATCGATCACATGTAAGTTATTGTATTTTAAGGTCCTGATAGAGTGATTTCAGGACTAAAGTAAAGACGTCAAAATTACGACTCGCGATAAAGCTGTACATAACACAACTAACTCAGAAAAAAAGATCCCCCCCCCCCTCTTACTAGAGGGCGCTAGGGTATTGATTGCACACGGGCGCAACATGGGCTAGAGTCGGCCCTATTGTCATTTGTTCCGCCCGCGGAAGAAATGACACAAAATAACAATGTGTCAGTACTAAGCCAGTCAATCAAAACTTGCACATTTTGAAACCCTCTTTTTAACCACTCACATATTGAATTTAGTAGAAAACGGAAAAACATGGCGGTATTTATCTTCGGAGATTATAAAAATGCAACTTTCAATTAAATATGGTGTTTACCTGAGGAGACAGGTTCATTCAACTTTTGGTCTAATAACACCTTCAATCCGTACTTTTACATATTTTAACTTTAATTTTGAAAATCGATGAAACCCGTATCTAATTATTTATTTTGCAGAACGTAATCTCAAAGTTTGAGATAGATACACTCATAAAGAAAACTGTTTCCATACAAACTTTAAACTTATATCTATATCTACCCGTTGAAGAGATGTTAATATATAACCATTTCAGGCTTAGTAACTATAATATTGTAAAGTTTAAATAAAATCCGTTCAGTAGTTTTTACGTGATGGACGCACACACAAACAAACAAACAAAGTCTTCCAATAAAAAAATAGGCCAAGCTATTTTTACTCGTCTGAACATGTTTCCGTAAAAAAAAAACATATGTACAAGAATTCGGGGTCTCTTGCTTTATTATATGTATTGATATTCTATCCTGACTGACTGACCTACTGTCAGACAACGCAAAACCACTGGACATAGAGAATAAAATTGATATTTCGCGTGTGTGTTCGAGAAGAATGTGGGAGCGTTCATTGTAAGAAAGGATTTTTTTTAATTCGCAACGAAAACTCCTATTTGTCATGGGTACCAACACGGTGCTAGATATTCTGCCGCAAACCAGTAATATGTTGGCATTACTGTGTTCTGGTTAGAAGGGCACTATAGCTAATGAAATTTCTAGGCTTTCGAGACTGACTGACTATCAAAATATTAACGAGCGCTGTAGCAGTGTTGCACAGGCCTATGGGAGTCAAAGCTCTCCGTGTAGCATGGTTATAGGCAGGCGTGAACTCCTGGTTACATAAAAAAAAATCGTTAGGGTGTCAAACCGAGACCGCTTCTGAATTTCTATGGGACCAATCTGTGCTCTTCAACAAAAATTTTTTTTTTAAATCGGTTTATAAACAAACTTTATATATAACACATAAAAAATAATATTTAACTGAATTAATAACCTCCTTTTTAGTCGGTTGATAAAACAGCTCTGTAGAAACATGTTTAATTGTGACGTACCTATTACATAATTTCGAGCGAACACACTTCCTTTTCCGGTGAATATCAGCCGAAAATCAAATCGCATACGTAAATCAGCGTACCTATATGCTCGGGTGCGTGTCAACTCGACGTTAATGATCCCCCGGTGATCCCTGGAGGCGAATCCAGCTTCCGCGATTTATGCGAACCGTCGAAGCGAAATAAAAATATTGTCCCAACTTTTTGTTTTATGCGTCTGATGAATATTTAGAAGTACCTTAGATTCCCTTTATAAATTCCAATAAAATATTATAATTAATTATTCTTAATTGTTCAATTTAGTATATTGAATAATCTGTTTTGTAATACTTTTTGCTATTATACTTTTTAATAAGCTTTCGTTATAAATTAACGTTATGCCCACCGTCCTCATTTGTCCAACAGTATCCAGTCCATGCAAAGGTTGTCTGGAAGAGATCGCTCTTTAGCGATAAGACCGCCCATTGTCCACTGTTATATACCTAGCTTTATTTTTCCTTTATAATGTGTTAGTACTAAGATGGTGAGCAATAAAGTATATTCTATCTATCTATCTATCTATAAATTCCCATTAGAGCATCTTATCCTCCTCTTCCTCTTTGCGTCGATATCCTCACTCCTGAGGGTCGTGACCTTTACAAAGGACTTTTGTGTGGATGATGTGTCTCCATCGGGATCTGTCTTCTGCAGAGCGTATGGCGTCACCCACGCTGGACTCCAGCATAGAGCGGATATCGTCGCTCCAACGCAGTGGGCTTTTCCTTCTAGAGCATCTACACGGCACCGTTATTATTCCTCCAACGGAACACGAAACCGTTATTAATGGTAATAAATACCATTACCATACTTATATCACCAACGATTTAGAACATACCTACTTATTAGAGCGGTGTGCGGAGTATATGGGGTTGAAGTAAAATCGTCATCGGGTAAAATGGAGTAAATATCTCTTTTCAATATATATAAAGTCTTGGACCTGACTGTCTGTCAGACAACGCACAGAATAAACAATTGAACGTAGAGACTTGAAATTTGGAGGGTATGTTCTTCAAGAAATGTAAGCATGCATAAGGAATTTTGTTACTAAGAAAATAATTTTGTTACTTCACAAAGAAAATAATATGTTATTATGTACGTTTTACTTGTGAGGAAACTTGTTTTGTTTACAAGGGTATCACATTTTTATATGTCTCACCACTCACTGTGGCAGAGTTCAGGCAGAGTCATTACGAATTTTCGATTTCAGTTTGTAGCCTGCGTAACTATTTTTTTAAGTCACGTAAACTAAATTTTGTAAATCTTGCCTCTGGCTTTCTGACAATTTGTGGGTGTGATTTCGTGAAAATAGAACAAAAGTGTGTAACAGGATAATGGTACAAACCTCAAAAAAATAAAGTAAAAGATCTCAAATGCTACACTGTCATATGCGATACTGTAAAGTTCTCGTTTTATTTATCTCCTTATAGACTTAAAAAATCGAATAATTCTCAAAGCTTTTTAACTCGCATATCCAGTTTCATGCAGCATCCCAGAACATCTCAATACAGGTGGACATGGACTAATGAAACTGCGCCGCATGTGCTATTAGGATGGTTCGACTATTCGTGTACAATGGAACTGCAACCAATTTCAGGCTGTACTGGCTCGCTTAGAATATTTTTATGAACTCGTTCCTGACCATAGATGTATAACGGTGTTTCCATAGAATAATAAGATCAAACCAAAATGGATGCGGAATACGGGGCAGAAAATTTTCTATACAAACAAAACAAACAAACATTCACACACTCACACCCCTGCACTAGGATTCCCTGTGTCGCAGGTGGCATGGACACATACAACACATCACAACATCCAAGATCCGAGAACAAACATTTGTGTTCGTCACAAATATTTGCCCCGGCCGGGGATCGAACCCGGAACACCAAGTTTCGTAGGCAGGTTCACTACCAACTAAGCCACGGTGTCGTCAATTATATACTACTATCATTTTTCTGTTAAGCGTCGATGACACATAAGCTTTTTTACAAGCTGATTGTTGGTGTTTTTAAACGGGCGTTAGGGTATGAGCGTGTTAGCTTTTGAGAAGGATTGTCAACAAGCAGATTGTAAAAACGCATATGATACTGGGCTGACTTTACCGTTTGTCATCGTACTATTACACACGCACTTATGCCTACCTCACAAGAACGATCTTAATGGTCTGAATCTGGACCGCTACGATCTTGCCAGCAGCGAGTAAAGCAATCGCTTATGTTTGTTGCAAATGGACATTACTCTTTTAAAAAGATAGAATCTCAATTTTTTTCAAATAAAAATAGGTCCTTAATATATTTTAGGAAATCTTAGGGCAAGCTTTGCATAATTTGCACAAATATCCCAAGCTGTGAATTTCAGAGAATTAGAATTAATCCTATGAATTATGATTTGATCCCCCGCTTACAAATAATCTCATCTTCAAACAGTTTTCGAAAATCACATAATTATCAGGCGGTTTTTGCGTTAAATTTCTCAGTTTGTAAAGTCTCGGTTACGTCTCGCAGCGATTACACGTTGTCAGAATAAGGTAGATAAAGCCTACGTTACACGGTCAAACTGCCACCATTTTGCCATCAGCCCACTTTAGTCCACTGCTGAACGTAGTCCTCTCCTATTACCCACCACTGAGCCCGGTATTTAGCTCTACGTATCCTCTTTTTACCGGCTTACTTTCGGTCATCGATCCACCTGGCTGGGGTGTCCTTTAACTACGTATGCCGATACGCGGTATCCGTTCAAGAACACGCCAGCATATTTTACCTTCAATCCCATCAAATAAGTGGCTAAGATGTCAAAACACCATTATGTTGTCGGTCAATTTTATTTTCAAAATAAACGTACTTATATATTGGCGAAAAATTCATTCGTCACGTCTCGTCTCTAGTAAACCAGTGGAAAAGCTTTTTATCAAAACAAAATTGATAGTGTGTATGTGACTTAACAGGGGGGACCCGCTAATTCTCCGCTTGGTGAGCCTACTTCTTCAAACTTTCAAAAACACCTGACTGAATTTTAAGCGGACTAAAGTTTGTGACCAGCTAGATAAATCACAAAATGAACGGCGAAATATGCAAATGAACTATCAGTTAGTTGACTTCAAAAAAAAGGCTTGGCTACACAGAAGAGCTATTTCGTAAACGGGACAAAGGATTTTTGGTGTGGAATATCAACGCCGGGCTTTACACAAAACCCATAAAACATGAATTTTATGGGATTGTTTTTTCACCTAGACCTAGTCAATTTTAAAAACATTTTATGTATATGAAAAAAAAAGTTGTCTCGGGAAAAAGAGATTCAAAAATCATTAAGTGCATGTTTTTGAACCAAACAAAAACACATTCTCAAATATTTGAAGTGCAATCTTGCGTGTAGCGAAGGCTTATTATAAATTTACGAATACCTAGTTATGAAATAATGTTGTTCTCGTGCCCGAGAAGTTGCGCCAATTTAAGTATTATTTATGAACTATTTGGTTTCCGCGGAATTGCAGGCAATTAAAAACACGATAGCACTGAAATACTAGCTGAAAATATTCACTACTGAAATAAATTAATGGAGTTTAACCGCCACTCGAAATTCTACTTTGACAAGTGAAATAAAGAGAGGTATTACATTTTTATGATATTTTAATCGATAGTATACATAGGTACTATTCCGAGTATTTTTACAGAAGAGGAGGAAAATATATCAAGCGACTATTTGCTTACATGTGGTGCAGCATATAATTATGGGCTGACAATGAAAAAGCTAGAGGAATAAGAGATACATATAAGTTAGCCAAAAAATATAATAAAAAAGTTCCAGTCATGAGACAAAAATGAAGAAGCAGGAGAATTATTATGAGAATGATATTATATTTATTTTGTTGATACTTAAGCATAAAAAAAGTACTTTTTCCTAAAAAAACATATTTGATTTATAATATTAAGTGTAATGATATTTTTTATATCTAATATAATGATATCACAACTTACCTCGGTACCTGTCACAACTTACCTCGGTAGTAGGAGAGTTGTGACAGACGGAGTGGTCTTTAATTTTGTAAATTTTCTTAGAAACCATATTACTTAAATTAGTTTTGGTGATTGTTTTGAAAACAGAATGAATGCCGCTAAATTAATTACATGGGTCCATATCTGTGGAATGTTTCTTGAGCGAAATATGGCCCCAAAAGTAAAAACTGTTACAACCCTCCTAGGTCTCCCCTACATTCAAAGAAAAACGAAATGGAAAGTAAATTTTACCGCTTAAGCTTTTACGCTTCGAGTAAGTGAGGTTACTACTCAGTATTTAGATAATTCGTTAATGAATCGATTGACCTGAATTTTGTTCATAGGTTCATACTTATTGATGTCATACGCAGCAGCTATTACTTAGATAAAGAAACCTAATATAAGTAATAACGTATCCTAGGTATTTTTTTTGTATTTTACTTTACTAATAATGTCACTTTAAAAGTAATAGCTGGTTCATCAGCTCAAAACAAGTGCAGCTGACTAATCCAACTCTCGGAGGATAAAAAATCAGAGTTCCTTCGGGCAACAATGCACTCGGCCGGAACTCGCTACGTGATCCGGATTATTCTGGATCGAACCGGTAAATTGCGTTAAGCTCTCACTGCTCCACGTCGATAGAGGGCGCTTGAGTTTCTACTGCATTTTGGTACCTCTACGCCACAAAAGGTAGCTTTTAGTCGACAAAAAGTGGGATTTATTGGCGTTAAGTCTCATCGATTTTACAAGTATGAAAATGTTGCGATTTTTTATCAGTTTCACCACAACTACAAGGTATCACTAAAAGATTTTTAATACGCCATATTGAAATTTGACCAGAAATAACAAACTGTAACTATCGTATTTGAGTTAACTTAGAGAGAGTTTGCTATTAGAAGCCGAGTGGTTCCCAAGTATAACCACATGTAGAAAATAATCTCATTATACTTATATAGTTACTAAAGTTCTGTTCGAATTTGTGATAACGAGAATAATTTAGTTACGATTACAATAATAATAATTCCTGTTAACGAAATTTAGTAACGATTAAAATATAATAGTTTTAGCTAACGAAAGTTATTTAATGGTACAAGAAAATATATATTAGTTTACTATTTAGTCATCCTATCCCATTTTTTTTTCTCCGTGCTTGGCTGAAAATTAAGTTGTGGCAGCTTTTGTTACTTACGTTAAATTTTCGTTGTATAAATTAGCAGATTACATTTTTTTTTTAAGATATGCCCCAAAATGTCATCTACGTTTTTGTGCCATAGTTTTATTTCTGAATACTTAGATCTAAAGTTTTTAATCCTCAGGCTTTCAGTTAAGTTATTTATCTACCTTAACGCCGTAGCTGATCAACGGCGTAGCAGAGCAACGGCGGAGCAACCGTAGCACGTACTCACGTAGCACGACGAAGAGATTAGAACCCCTCTTTTATATCCACCACAAAAAATCGTAAAACGCTTTTTACGATTTTCCGCTACTCTAGGGTTGTGCTAATTTGGATCGCACGTAAGATTTCCTCTTCTCTAAGGCAGTGTCCTAATAGAACGCGATGACGCGACCATCGAAAGTTCGCACGAACGTCGATCGCGCGATCGCGCGACGGTCGCATCGCTTGCTCGCGCGACGATCGCGTGATCGCGTTCTATTAGGACAACGCCTAATTGAACAGCGTAGCCTTGCAGAGACAGTTTACAAAGTGTAAATTATTATTGTTAGTGAAATTAGGAAAAACAGTTTTGCCCATTCTCCTTAGTTTATGTTAAATATGTATATCGAAACATAATATATACATATTAAAACATTTCGTGAGGTTGTAGTAACAAAATCACCGCTCCACTTTTTTGAAATTTATAATCTGTCAGATTATGTCTTCATACATTTTTTTAATGCATAGGTAAACTAAAAACCCAGATTTTCCTAAATTGTATGGTTCATATAATATCAAGGTATTAAAAAATATATTAGACAACCGACTTCAATTGAACAGTTTTAGTGACCGTAAACACTACTGAAAAGATTAAGATTTTTTCAAAACGTAACAAAGTTGTGATGTTACAAACATAAAAAAAACATTCAACTGAAATGATGGCCTCCTCCTTTCGGAGTCGGTTGAAAAATACACATGGTATGATAATTTCCAAGATGTTCTACTTTTCACAGATATTTGGAAGGAAGGTTGAAAAATTAACGTAATAAAACATTACACACGCATTTCCCACGATTTGCTCACACGCGTATAAAAACCGCTGTCATTCTCGTAATGATGATGGCATGATAAGACCCAGTTTGAGGATGTTTTTAAGCATTGCACAGTTTATTCTACCGCTTAGCATTAATATCTTAATATTACTGTATTTCGGTTTGAGTAAGAACTTATCAATAAAATGTAGATAAGCGATATAGAAGTGTTGTATCCGTATGTGTTTAAAATAGAGGTTTTTATAATAAAAATTATGAATGGACGTTATTTATCTTATCCGTTATTGGCCAAAAATCTTCAGTACCTACTTAAGTCCATGTTTACATGGCCGTATTGGGTAATCCCAAAATCCTTTGATTTTAATTTAAAAGTTAGTTATTTAAAAGACACTTTTTGGATTCTGCGATTTTACAATCGAGTTTTTAAAATCCCGTTAATTACAATCTAGGGAAAATTCCAGGTCATTTTGTGACTTGACCAGACCTGACCGACTCCACTTGAATTCCAAAATTGACTAACCAATCAGTAACGTATGGTACCAAGAAATATTCTGAAAACATTAATCTTTTGTCGTTGACCTTCCTTGAAACATGAGTATTTGGTTCCATAATATTCTTACATCAAACAATATCGATGTGGTTTGAGTCTCGAGCGTATCACGTCGAATGTATAAATAGGGCTTAATCTCATACTCACACGCTCAGGAAATAGGCAATATTCACGCTGTCGCGGTTACATTGTGATAAATTACACGTATAACAGGGAACACATACAGATATGCCAGGGAATGGATCACGTCACCGCAGTGTGTTATAAGCTTTATTGTAATTTTATGTAACTGTTTAATTTAGGCTGATTGATCTAGTTGTCTTCAAGAGAGAAGGAAAACATATAATTATTATCTTGATATAAATTCGATACATGGCCAAAGAAAATAATTAAGGGATTTTGTCTAGATAAATATTAGATACTAACATGATAGAAAACCAGGTAGTGTGAATTCTGCCGCTAAACCCATATTGTACTACCTTTTTTCAATTAAAATGACAATAAGTATTCGCTTATGTTTTCAACCTATTTCATATTTAAAGAAAGTAGAAATTCAAACCCATTGGAAAAGTGCCAAAATGAGATAGGAAATTAAGATTTTTATCTATTATGCACCGTTTATGCTAAAGAGGCTTTCTTTGTCAGCTGCTTAGTCTTGGAAAATGCCACAATATTACCACTAGGTGCTTTACAAAACTGCTGACAAAAAATTGTCATCATTAATGAATAAGGTACAAATTCCTGAAGGGGCATCCTCGAATCTGAATTCCAACCTAATTTTTTCGGACAAATACTCAGAAAGTACGCCGTATTATAGTAATTTCTTCACACTATTCGTTTCGTCCATGTTTTTTGATTTCGTGAACAAAAAAAGTGAAAGGTTTCATACTTTAATTTAGATTTTATACGTGTTTTAAAATTAACCCTACTAACTTAAAAACACGTATAAAATCTAAATTAAAGTATGAAACCTTTCACTTTTTTTGTTCACGAAATCAAAAAACATGGACAAAACGAATAGTGTGAAGAAATTACTATAATACGGCGTACTTTTTAAGTATTTGTCCGAAACATTTTATAAGGAATTCGGATTTGAGGATTACCCTTAAGTCTAGATGTAACATACCGGATTTTCTAATAATCAACAAATCCAAAATTTTAAAAGCACATAAGTCAGAGTCGAGAGATCACTGAAATATTTTGCAAAACTGGACTAACCACAAGTTTCACCAAACCACTCAAGTACATGCATTATTTTGTAATGAAAACCAAAGTGATCTAAACATTAATGGTAGCACCCTTGCCGAGCATAATGTTTATTTAATTAGCCTAAACATCAAATTACTAAGACCCAAGACAAACTTAAAACAATAGAACACATAATTTTCTTGGCATGGGCGTTGAGACGGGCTTAAACTTGGAACATCAGTCATGATCAAGGATCTCAAACTTAGTATAGTGGTACCAAACTGGGGCCTATTATCCCGTTTATTATTGTTCGGACTCTTTTGTTAACCTCCCGGGGGATTTTATCGAGATATTTTCAGTATGACAGGTATAAAAGCTTATTCATTTTATTAAACTTATTGTGACAATTGACTTCCTATGTAATTCCGAGAGAGCAGTTGCCTAAAAGCACTTCTTTCTAATAAAAACAGATTGGCCTTAAAGTGAGACAAAATTGGCTCGCAGGTGTGCCAATATCGATAAAAACAGAACAAACTTTTATTTTGCTTCGTATAAGAAAATTGGTTCACATCACGTGAGGTCAACATTTTGTAAAATGTTGTTTCCAAAATTGAAGTCAGGTATTCACCAAAAAGCTGTCGTCAAATTGTTTTTTTTTTCTATCCTAAAAAGTTGGGTTCATATTGGATGCCAGAAACATTTTCCCAGATCAAAATTATATTTTTTATCATCGAAACATAACCAAAGGAAAATCATAGAGCAAATCCCTACCCGATTTTCAAGGATTAGATTATGCATCAGGCACGTAATTTTGTGCGCGATCTTATCTACTATGTACATAATTATGTTTTCACACCACCTGCTCGACAATATCCAATAACATATCATGCTATCATCAAGGTAAAGCAAAGCATTACCTACCAAGGGAGGTAATGTTGTATGAAACTCCCTAGGGCAGTAATGTGATTTGAATTTGGAACGTCAAATTCGTGTGGAAACTTGTGGAAAACTCTAAGTAAAAGAACGCCCGCCCATATGGCATTGTAAAAAGGTTAGTTCTAAAATCGAACTGGCCACTCATAAAAAAAAGAGAAAAGGCGCGACTTCAAAGATTGTAAAACAAAAGACGGTGTTGGCTGCTTAGTTCGGAGCCCTGGATTTTTAATGCCTCGCAGAAGGTGTGAAAAGTAGAGTATGCTCCTCTGGGATAAAGCCTAACTTCGTCTTGGGCAGCTTGAACCCCTCGCGTCACTCAGGACTCTACATAACTCCCTCGCTTCACTCAGGAGTTAACCGAGTCCCTCGTTAGCTCAGGGTTCAATATGCCACCCACGACATAAGACACTGCTTTATCCCCTTAGTGCATAATCAACTATTACGTCGCAATCAAGTTCTGAACTGTACTCTCTTTGTTAACCCATAATTTATATTTGTAGTTGTGATGTGTTTTGTGCGTTTAAATAAATAAAAATCGAATTGGCTACCATAAGCAGAACTCAAAAGAAAAAAGGCTCGAATTCATAGAACGTGAAACAAATGACGCTGTTTGTAGCTAGAGCCCTGGCTTTTTAATGTCTCGCGGAAGGTGTGAAAAGTAGAGTATGCTCCTCTGGGATAACGCCTTTCTTCGTCTTTGGCAGCTTAAAACCCACAATTCACTCAGGACTCTACATTACTCCCTCGCTTCACTCAGGAGATAGCATATTCCCTCGTCAGACCAGGGTTCAACATGCCGCCCGTAACGTAAGACACTGCTTTATCCCCTTGGTGCAAAATCTACTATTCCATTGTTTATTCGGACCCAGAATGCGAAAGTTAACCTAAATGAAAATTTTACGTAGAGTTTAGCAAGTATCAAGGAGGTACAGATAGCTGTTAAAACTTTTAATTTAAACCTGTTTTCCCTTCTATACCTACGATATGTAATTCAGGCAACAGCGATATTGTTTTTACGAATTAATGTGTGCGTTCTTAACATTTTGTGGGTCTTGTTTTTTAAAACTACTTTGTGCTCTTCCGATTTCTTAGGAAAAAAAAACTTATATGTCAAGCATCCAAGTAACCAGTTTTTCCGTCTCTCAGCCGTTAAATGGTTACGTGACTTCTTCCTCGAAGTATATTGATAGATTGAGTAGGAACAGTGTTTAAATTGGCTAATGGCTCTATAAAGCCTTTATTTCCACAAGTAAAAGGTTGTAGCTTCTCTACCTTATTTATCTTTCATTATTTGTATAGATTGTAGACTCATCAATTTCTTCTCGACTTTCTGGACCATTGTGATTTATCTCGATGATTGATTTTAATTGAACCTTTACAATGGTTCATCGATCTAGTCAATAGAGGCCACTTGTGCTTTCAGCTCTATAAATTGATAGCTGAGATAATTTGGATTGATTTTTCTCATTAATATTGGCTTACTTACTTTGAGTATTTTGCGGATAAGTTAATTCAACAATATTAATAATAATGTTGACGCTTGCAAAAGTTTAACATCGTTTGACTTGGCGCCAAAATGTAGGGCGCTATTTCAGTTTTGCTGCATCGGTGTATGGAATTTAAAATGTATAGAACTGTTTTGGTCATGGGTAGAACTTAATCTTACCAGTGGAATACCTTACCACCATTACATCTCGTTTTTCGTTTACATATAAACTGAAATTGCAGCGAAAACTCCAATATAATGATGTCTCGTGCGTTTCTCAAAGTTTTAAAAAGCCTTGTTGGCCGAGTGCCTCGACTTTCGATCCGAAGGTCGTGGGTTCGAACCCGCACTCCAATGGATTTTTCTGTTCGAAAAATGTTTGTGTGCGTACACGGTTCCTATAAAGGAAAACATCGTGAGGAAACCGGCATGTAATAGAACCTAAAAAAATCGAAAACATGTGACAAGTGCACGAAGGGAGCCTTTTCGAGGTGCACTTGAAATTCTTTCACTACCCTGGTTCGAAAGAACTAGTGACACGATAAGTAGAAGACTGAGTTCATAATACTAATCAATATTTTTTTTTTAAATCAGCTAACAAGATAATCGTTAAATCTTTACCCTGGACTCTTTCCGTGCCCTGGATTTACCCCCGTCCAGTTGTCAGTACAGTGACGCCATAAATGTCCCTGATTTTGCGACTGACCGCACACAGGACGGACATTCACGCTGACACATACCACGATAACATCTTCATGGAAATGTAGGAAATTGACCGATGAAAATACAAGGTTTTTTTTGTTGTTGGTAAAGGCAGACATGGGTAAAAATAATGACGTGACACGACTGCCAAGGAAGGGTTATGTTTTACGCGCGTATCTTGTATGTATGTATGTTTCTTTATAACCTCGTATCTTCCAAAAATATTCTTAAACGGCTGGATGGATTTGACAGTTAAAGTATCGTTAGATTATCGTCTCAATAACCCGAGTGTCCTTCGATGGAGTTTTAAAGAAAAAATCAAAATGGATGATTTTTGGCGCTAATTAGAAAGTCGTTAATAAATTTTTGTTTACCAAACCCATCGAGTAGGGTATCAAAATAAAGGAAAATAGAAGGAGATTACAACAATATGTATATGTCAAGTGTTAAAACTTAATTTCGCAGTCGTGTTATCAATTTTTAAACTTTAAGTTGGTTTGTTTTCGTAAAATCATAAAAAATATGGGATAATAATAATAATTTATTTAATCAGACATCTAAGTCCACAAGTGTTAGTGCTTACTATCTTATCTCAGAACTACATAAGTGTTAGTATTGAGTATATACTAACTTGTAGTATATTAAAGAAGTGGCATAGCAAGTTAGGCGCTCTCCTGATAATAAGAGGTTACGCCTGCCCATGAACAGAACAGTGCTTCACAGGGCTTCGGTTTGGTGTACATCTTAGTAATCTGTGCTTCGATTCACACAAGCCCGTGCAACACGGGTAAAGTGCTCGTTCAGTTTGACTTTAGCACCAAGCCTACGCCTGTCTGTCCTTACTTTTATAATATTCAAGCCTTAATAGCTTGGGTAGCCAGCTAATATTTTCACAAAATATTGTTGCTAGTTACAATATTCTTCTAAAATACTAGCACTTTCAGGACGCTGTTAACTGGCAGGGGTGCAAAAGCCACCTGAAAACTTATGCTTTTTCAGCGCGGGGCAGTGACAGGGGTGCATAATGACTTCCCCCGCACAATGGGGCAGTTCTAATTATTGCCGGTAGAGTCACAAGCAACCCCACAACAATGCGACACGTTTCTCTTTCATTGTTCGTTAATACGCTCGCGAAACTTCCACTTGATTAAGATGGCTGATTTTACACCGTGTTGTAATTTGACAATGTTTCCATCAAAAGTGTAAAGCATTTTTTCCGTATTACCTTAGTCTGGAAACAAAGATATAGAAAATATTTTATAAGCTTATTTCAAACTGTAATAAATTATTGACTTACCAGAGTTATGCAAAGTAACATTTTGGCTAATAAATGATTAAATTGAATTGAATTGCTTTTGTATATCATCGATATAAATTTTCACTATTGTTATTAGAACGAAAGTTTGGTCCAATCGACGAGTAGAAAGCAGTTTGTGCCTCAACCACGCTGCAACTACTGAATCGATTGAAATTAAATGAATACTAAGTAATTTTAGGAGCTGGAATGTTACATCATATTCTATTTATTCCAATACTGTGCAGGCAAAGCCACGAGTCACCAATAATTTATGTTTACTTCTCTTCTCCTTTCAATTCTCGAATGAGGTCGGAATAGTTATCTCACCTGTAGTGATAACTATTCCGACCAGGAGACGACTTTACTGGCAGTAAAATGTAATATGAAGCTGATTTCGCGAAGCGGCGTCAAAATATCTGATTTTATATGGTACAAAAACAGACAGGAAAATTAGTTGGTTTCAAAGCTGTCTTTTACACGTCACTCTAAGCACGCCAAATTAACCTTGGCTATTTCTATTCCTACCAGCTGCGTGTAAAATTAGCTCTATTCCATCAATAATGATGTACAATACAGGCTCATTTCACGGCCCAGCACGTTGTGAAACGTAGCGTTACGGTGTAACAGGCGGCCGTATTTTGTGAACTGAATTATAACTGAGGCGTTCATTGTTATTTGGATCGCCTATTACTTAATGTAGCGGAGCTTTCTTTCAAATTAACTAGTTTGGACTACAATTATACCGATTAATATTGGATAAGATTCCATTTATACCATTAAATTCAGTGTCGAAGTCTTGTTGTTAGATTTTTCATGCAGACGAAGCTCTTCGTTTATGAAATAGGCCAAGACGTTGCTCATGTTAGGTCCAACTGTGGCTTTTGCGTGTAAAATCCTACACTATTTTTGTTAATGGTCGAAACGGGCCCTCGCAAATGCACTTGTTTTAGCGAAAAGCGCCGTGCAAATATCAAGCGAAAATTTCGTAAACACAATTTTTATGCAAATACGCGAGTGCGAGCCAAATAACAGGAATAGACATAGGGTTATGGAGGGGTATAATATCGTTAATATTTTTGACGTTAAACCTCTTTAAAATCACACTTTTTCATACGGGTACCGGGTCAGAAAATTGGACCATAACGAAACGTAACGAATTGGTCTTTATCGTTTTACCTTTTAAGTTCGACTTTTAGTTATTAAACAAAAAACTATTAGTCATAGAAACATATTTCTAACGTCATTATAAAGCGTATCAGCTCGCTGTTACGACGACTTGCCACGGAGTCGAGTATAGTGGAAGTGGTGGAGCACTTGAGTAGAGGAACGTTTTATTAAACCAGTATAAAATCGTTTTGTACATTAATATTATTTTTCTTGACCATTAAAAAAACAACCCCTCACCAAAAGTACCTTGATTCGGCCCTGTACAGGAAGGTAACGTAGCGAGCGCTTAGCATAAGCTCTGCCTCCGTTTTAGAGAACATTGTTTAGTAAATGGAACAGCAAGGTTCCAAATCTGTGATAAACTTACACAATACGATCACTACGTACGTCGTACATACGTACATTACGTACATATTACTAAATAACGTTTTTAAGTGTTTCCTCATAAGTGAAATTCATCGACGGCGATACCTACTACTTACCTTCTCAAATTCAATCTAACACCTGTATTGAATGGAACATGCTCATCACCAGACGTTATCCATCACAAGTCCAACCACCCGATCATTTTGTCAGCGTGATTCGCATCCCGACAGTGACTGATTCGGCTTTTAAGGTGGGTATTGACCCGGCGTTACACTTACAAGCCGTAGGTACAGACAGCGTCATAGATAAATATCCCCCTTGCATTATAATATCCAGCTTCAAATCCCTTTATATCTCCGTCGCGGCGAATGGAGAAGTTTTGCCTTTAAAAATAGATTATATTTGTATAACCGTATGTAAGCCTAAAAATAATTTTAGGTATTACAATTTTTTGAAAGGATTTATAGCTGGGTGTCTTGTGCAAGGGGGATACTTATCTCTGACGCTGTCTGTACTTACCATTTGCAGCGAGCATGGTACAAATCAAACCAATAATTTATTTATTTTGATTTTTATTTAATTTTGAAAAAAAATCTATGGAACCAATCTCGAAGTACTTAAATTTTACCTTACAATAAAAAAAAAGAATTTTTCAAATCGTTTCATATACAAGGACAAGTTACAAGGTAACAAAAATTAAAAAAAAACATTCAACCAAATTTATCGTCCTCCTTTTTTGAAGTCGGTAAAAAAAAGTTTTTGTATATAATATAAAATTGCGTCCTTTGCTTCCCTGTGAGTTTTCAGTACGGTCACTAGAACAGTGCGATTGAAGTCGGTTGTTGTGTTTCTGTAAAACCTTGATTATTTATAACATGCCGGTTCCGTCACGATGTTTTCCTTCACCGTTGCACATGGTATACGCACAAATACCTGGGGGCCCGGCAACCCGTCAAGTCGAGCAATTTTCGCCAGTCCAGATTCTGACCATTAAGAACTGCCAAGCGAGTAAAGTAATTGCTTAGGAACTTTGAAAGTTTGGTGCAAGTAGGCATAGGTCCCTTAAGTAGGGACTTAATAAAGTAACCGACTTGGTGTTACATGGATATCACAACTTTTTACGGTAGAATGAGAGACTTGGTTCTTTTTACAAAGTTGTTTTTGATGGCATATTATTTCAACTGAAAATATAAAACCGTTGGGATTCGAACCCGTGTCATTCGGATCGAATCACAACGCATATCCACTCGATCATGAAGTGCATCCCACAACCACTACAAGCCTACACTGAATAAAAACAAATTGAAGAATTTAATCAAATTCATGACTTTTAATTTAAACCAGTACAAAAAATGTAGCAATCAGTGAAATCGGTCGCGTCTATCCACAAATAAAAATTCGTTCGCATTACCTAAGGTGGTAGGTATTTTAAATCGCGGCTCAGCTTGATTTGTGCTTGTTTCCTATATTTATTGCTTTCATTAGTTTTCTAGAGACGTAGAGGTTCTTTGTTTAATCAGGGATAGAATTATTGTATGTCGGAGATTATTTTTCCAAGAGCAAGCACCTTGGGCTGTTCGTGTAAAAGGCAGTTTTGGAGAAAAATATGATTGTATGAACAAGAAAAAGTTTAACGATCCATGAACAAAATATATAAACGTATTTCTTGTTTGAATGCAAATCAGCAAAAATAGTGTAGGACGCTCTCTGGCCAGGTGGGGTGACGATCTACAAAAGGCAGAAGGTGGATGCGGCAAGCCGAAGACAGGGTGCGATGGCGCAAATTGGGTGAGGCCTAGGGCTTTCAGTCTCGATGACTTTCTGAGTCCCGGGAAAAAAAATCGAGACTCGATGCGGTCTCGAAATTCCCGGGAAAAACGAGACTTTCGAGACTATTTCAATAGTACGTATAGGCACACTCATAGGATCGGCATTTAGGCATTTTATGGCCTATTAGTGAACCCATCACAGTTTAACTTTACAATCCAGTATTTGATGATGTTCGGTGTTGTTTGATGTTCCAGATTTATCAAAATCCGCGTTTTGAAATGGTTCCACATTCCACAGCAATAATAGTTTTTTTCTAATTTGCCATTTTTTGGCAGGATAAAGTCATAAGACTACCTTGTCTTATCCTTGATTTAGATTACTAAGGGCTACTTCTAAACTGAATATTGTTCTAAACTGAAGATTTTTCTATGTATCAAAAGTCTCGTTATTCCCGGTACCGAAACGATCAGTCTTGAGTCTCGAAAATAATAAAAAATCGAGACTCGAAATTTTCGAGACCAAGACTCCCGGGATGAAAGCCTTAGTGATGCCTATGTCCAGCAGTGTACTGCGATAGGCTGATGGTGATGATGATGATGTTGTATTTGTTGTCTGAGGCCGGATGAGAAACATTTCTGAGAATCGCAATGGTATCGAATTCGCCGCAGAAGGGCTATTAGGTTGTATGATTTTCTCAAAACGTCAACAAACTGTTGACTTCTCTGTGATACTAGTTTTAGTGTCTGTCACATTTTATTGTGATCAGGCCATTTTTTGATCATCTGGTAAGCGAGAATTTAAACTAAAGCTCTTATTTACTCTTTTCTATAATATTTAATTGAAAATACCGTCTCTGACCGGCAGTGGTAGGTATTATGTAATTTGAAGACAGCACCCGGAGTAATTCGACCAATGACAACACAATGATATCCAGACACGTAATTAATCTTGTCGTTCATTGGTTGATTTAACCGGTGACAGTAGTCTTCTAGTTACAGAATAAGGCAGCCGGTACCAAGATAAAATAAGTTAAATCAAATCAAATCAATTTATTTATCAAATGATTAGGTAATACAAATTATACACTAATTAATAGTACATTTAGCGCTTTCAATTTCAATGGCTTTGTAAATTCTTTAAAATAGCAGTAATTTAAAATAACTGACTTACATTATATTAATTAGTTATTATGCATGGTGTTGACCAAAGTTAACCAACGTATCTACCTAAATTGGGTATATTCCATATCTATTTATTCATGGGAAATGCTCCAGCTTTGGAAAATCCCCGTAATAACCAAACCTTGAAACATTTCCCAAGAGAATCACAAATAAATACTCTACCAGATATACAAGGAAGCAGGCTTCCGGTTATCTTAAGGTTTTATAGCATCACAACATTATTTCTTGATTCCCGTGTGACATCATAAATACTAAATTGTTTTTTTTTTTTTGCATTGATAGAAATTTTTTTTCGGTAAAATATTATTCAACCTTTTTTTTTACAGAATTTTATGTTGATAGGTTTTCACTGACCAATCAAAATTCCTGTGTAAAATATTTCTCTTCACAATTTTTCACGAGTTTCAGGTCTACATTCATGAAAATTATGGGGTATTTGGATTGAGATTATTCGTCCTAAACGGTTCAAAGTTTTATCTGTTGGATTTATTTCATTTATAAATCACGCAGATACGGTAGAGCGGAATAGCTTAAATTTTTGCATTGAAAACCGCGGTTTTTGCTCGATGGGAGCCGTTTTTCCGTTTGACGATAAAATAGTATTTATTACGTGGAAAATGTTGATACAATTTAATTCGGGGTGCTGTTTAACTTTTGAATTACTTTTGCAAATGAGCCAAAAGGTTTTATCCTTGCCCCAAGGATAATTTAGGATAAAAACGTTTGTGTTTACCAAAACTTTGGAAGGATTTTATTTTACCTTTTATATATTTAACCTTGGTAAGATAAAAACGAACTTGCCACAATGAAATATCATCGTTTCGTTTCTAAATATATATTAGTCGTTATCAGTCAACCTCAAAAAACATAAGGTTCATCATATGGATTTCTGGAAATAAAAACTTTTTACGGAACTAATTATATTAATACGGTCCTAAAAATTGGGTCACCGAGCTATTGAGCGAGGTAAGCAAAGGCACTTGGCACTTATCTTGGGTTTCCACCTCGCTGAGCGGTCACTTGAGGCTGGGGACAGATATATGGGTAAAGGATGGACAAGCGTCCATACCCCCCCATTGTTATTTATTACATATGGCGGGATATTAACCGCCAGTTTATACGTTACACATTAAGTGTTTGATTAGGATGAAATTGATACGAGATGCCGGATGTTGATTGCTATAAAAAAACTCTATTGTTTGATGATTAATTTCTGGTTGGATCGTTTGAAAGTTGGGAGTAATAATATGAAAATGGTAGATTGAAAATTACAGTAAGCATTTTATCTGTGCTAATTATGAAGTAGAAGTAGCCAATACTTGCACAGAACTAGAAAAGAGCTCCGGGAAAAATCATTTCGGGAATTTCGAATTACGAATTTCGATCTGAATATCGTCAGTTCGAACCCGGTCGTGCACCAATTGATTTTTCTGTTCAAAAATCTATGCGTGTATTAAAACACGTGCTTACCCGTGACCGAAAACATCGTGAGTAAACCGGCATATCATAGAACCTAAAAAAGTTCGAAACTTGTGTGTCAAGTGCACGAAAGAAGCCTCTTCGAGGCTTACTTAAAATCCTTTCACTGTTTCGAAAGAACTAGTGACACGATAAGAAGAAGAAGGGGCGAGCTAATTATGCCCTAGTATACGTACATACATAAAAACATTAGGTAAAACCAAAAAAGCTATTTAAAATTAAGATGGCGAAAGGAACGATATACAATGGTAGCCACTAAAAAGCCATTTTCAATTGTAATAAAAGACAAAATTATTCGCGAATAACAGTTCAAGTGGCCTGGAAAAATTTCATGAAACTAATCCACACAAAGAGAAACTTGGGAATCGTTGTGGTAAAATTTTGCGGGATTCGAACAAGTTTCATAAATAGGCAGTCGAAACTTCGAAAAGTATTTCTTTGTTCATTCTATGAAAAACCATCCGAACGATTTGTAGCTTTTTTTTATATAATATTGAAGATTTATATTTTGAATTATATACGATAAATTCTAAAGTTTACGAAGATGGATGGATAGATGGATGTTTACTCATCAATTACCTTTTTTTATGTAAACATGGGACGATCTCTTGATGGTAAGAGATCACGCCTGCTCATGATCAGAACAGTGCTACACAGGACCTTGGTTCCCATATGCTGGTGCAAAAATGCTAACTCGTCACATTGAGACATTTTGATGGTCAGTCTCGAAAGCACAGTAATTTCACTAGCTACAAACCGGGATAAGGGTAAAACCTTCAAACCGTGACACAGTAATGCTTACAAAATGGTTGAAATTCGTTATGGTGAAGTATAGTTTAATGTGCTAAAATAGGACAAAGGCTACCTTTTTCCTGTTACTAAAGCGTCGAGACACACAGCTTTTTTACACGCTACAAGCCAGCGAGTTCGCTTGAAGCTTGTAAGGTCGCCCAGTGTCATCGGCGTTTCTACAATCTGCTTGTTGACAATCGTTCCCGAAAGCTATAACACGCTCACATGCTAGTTTTTAAAAATGCCAAAAAGCAGCGTATAAAAAGCCCTGTGTCATCGACGCTTAAGCGGACGAAACAGCGAAGCATCAAGCAGCTATTCATTGTATAAATTACTTATCGAGCAAAACAGATGTCATTAAACCAAATGTATGAACCATTGACCAGAATTCATGGTATTCACGAGGTAGTTCAACTAAATCATTGTGAAATTAATAATGAAATTGATTCTGTTTGCAATATTGGAATTATTCCGGCAATTAAGTAAAATTTTCTGTGAGCTATCTATGTGAGCTATGTATCTCCATTTGGCTTCTCATGGTATGAAAACCGAAATATATTAACTGATATAAAGGTCCTTAGATAACGATCCTCAGTTGCTGACTTTCGCATATGTTTGGGAGGCGTCCGCCGCGCCGTCTAAATGAGTAGGTACCCATGCAGTGCCAGATATTCTGCCTCAAAGCAATAATGTGTAAGCATTACTGTGTTCTGGTTTGAAGGGCACTGTAGCTAGTGAAATTACTGGGCTTTCGCGCGTAATAAGAGAGGAATTTTGTAAAACGGAAAACGAAGTTGTGAGTGTCGGCTAGTAGCCTAAAAGATAATATAGATGTTGCTTGCTTGTCTTTTCAGACTGCAAAAATAAAACTTCGCCGACAGATTGAAATTCAGTTAGCGAAACAAGAGTAAGTTCGAAATCGAATTCGGCACTTCCTAATTGACTTTTGACGTTGTTTGGTTTGTAAATAGGTTTTATTTGCGATTGTGTCTCACATTTCTGTTGAGTGTTCTTGAGAGAGGTTAATGTGAGAGAGGTAATAAGTCAAGGAAACATTATTATTATTATTATTAGTCTGACATGTCCCACGGCTGGGCAAAGGCCTCCACCCCTTTTCTTCAGTCCTCTCTGTCAAGTGCTTGTGTGGGTTAGTCCTCTTTGTAAAAACCCAACTCATTCTTCCACCTGCGCCTTGGTCTGCCACGAGGGCGTTTGATTCCTTGAGGCCACAAATCTGTGGTGACCTTTCCCCATTGTTCATTCGTCATGCGGCAGACGTGGCTAGCCCAGTCCCATTTTTTTCACTTTTTCAGACAACGTGAGGGTTCATATATCTAACGTAAAACTAAAAGTTTTATTAATAAGATTGATTAAGACCTAGAGGAAGACCAAGGCGGAGGTGGAATGACAACCACACGGGAGTGGCAGGCGCTACTTGGACTCTCCCAAGATAGGCAGAAATGGCAAGGGTTGGAGAAGGCCTTCACCCAATGGGTGCCCCAAAGAAAATAAATAGAAATAAATTAAAGCAAAATAACGGGCAAACACAGCTTAATAAAAAACTAAAAAGATTGATTATTTATTTACACAGCTAACTACTCAATGCTAAGATATATGTGATACAAACTGTAGTCTTTGGTTATCGGATACGATAAGTTAACGTCAACGCAAAAGTTCATGCTTGAGCTACAGTAGATGACCCACGTTTCTATAATAACTACACAATATAATAACAACCCATCCATGCAATGTCATAGACATTGACGAACATAGACATTAGACAAGTATGCTAAGACACTTGCGCACTCCCAACGGAACTCTTTAAGAGGCTATGTGAAAATTTGGAGTCGCTGCGTTTCATTCTTACTCGGTAACGGTACAGTTTACAAACTTGATGTTAATACAGTGATTACTTGAGTATATAATCTAAAGAAATGTAAGACAGAAACACGATTAGTGAAACTTTTCTCGATAGATTTATTTTTTGAAATAGGCCCTCTTAAAATCTGATTTACATCCATCCTCCGAATTTAGAGAATATTTATGGTTTAAATTTTATACTATTGAGTGAGGAATCACAGAACTTAGATAAATGTAAAAGGATTTTTTTATAAATTTAATACTTTTCAAGCAATACGATGTTTTATCATTTGTCGCTTACGTCCCTTACTTTTGAGCGACAAAAATCTATATCTAACCTCTTCCCTCGGGGTAAGGTTTCTAATTGCGCTATCACTGTCTTACAATTCGGCAGCTGTCATTTCTGACAGTTTCACACATCCTCTTAAAAAGCTCCCATTTCCAACAACTATCGTATTTATTTATTTTTTTCCAACCTATTTTCGCTAGTGGAAGCTCTAGCTTGGGTCCTTAGAGAATAGTCTTGGATGTCCTATTTGAAAATAAAAATATAATCTAGTTAGCTTTAGGAACATTTCTTTTATTTTAGCAGCCATTCAATTCTATAGGGACAATGTCAATACGCTTTGTTTCGTTTATTCGTTCTGTCTGAGCGGTAGCGGCTTTCAGGATATGATAGATGAGAAATTCTACGTTTTAACGTGACCTCTTTTGGTGAATCGTAAGATAAGGATAAAGATAAAGATTCTGTAATGCTGTAGTTCTTTATTGTATACAAAAACAAGTTATAATATAAAACATAAAAGAAAAGACATGTGCAATGGCGACATTAACCCTTGCTATACTTACTTACTTTACCCTAGCTATAATACTTACTTTAAAAATAAAAATGATTTCTGGATTTGATTTCAATAAATATAAAAAAAGTATAAATACCTAACCGGCCGTTGTTTTCACCAGAAAGTAACTTGCCCCGGCGTTGCCACGTTGAATGGCAATGCTTATACGTTGTGCAAAGCAAAATCATGCATTCTGGTCACGTGTATCAGCGAGATCTTTATCTTTATCTTAATTAACGAACTCTCGCATTTATAACCATAAGTTTGGTACAATACCATACTCTTAAGTCCTGCAAAAAGCCACGTTGTATATTATGGAAAATATCCCAAACAATTTCCATGTTCTTTCAGCGCTGAAGTTATTTTTCCTGAAGTGTGTTGCCAACGCGAACTAATTGAAGTTCCCGTATGAGCTTGTCATTATGGCGGGGCTGTATAGCGGGAGTCTCTTAGCCACCTGGGTATTTGGGTTTAACCAAAAAAGTTGGGAGTAAATTACATCGGCTCGATACAAAACGACGTAAGAAATTTAATCACAAAATACTACTTAAATTAATAAAAATCCTAGTTTTATGATCCTAAACAATTTAGGAGCTATTTTAGAAAAAATAGAATTTTGTTACTCTAATGGTTATATTTTATCTCCTATATTTTACAACTGGTCTCCAGTTCCTGAATTTTTCTGGATACCGTCAGATCAAGTCAATGATACCATTAATGCATTGTCATCATCGGTATACTGACACAGTGTACACAACTTATTAAAATTATAAGACAAAATACTTTTTAAAATGACCACTCATATTGGTAATGAGAACTACATACATACTTAGTTTTTAAGTGTGGCATAGAAATAAATGTTTTTACCGTTGCGAAAACGCCTCGCAACGGTAAAAACGTTTATTGCAGGATGCAATCTAGGTGGGTAACAACACAGATATGCTGTCGCAGAGAAGTAATGTGTTAGAATTACTGTGTTCCGGTTGGAAAGGTACTGTAGCTATTGAAATTACTGGGCTTTTGAAACTGACTATCAAAATGTTTCAAGGTGGACGAGCGCTATGGATGCGCCTATGGGAATCAAAGCCCCGTGTAGCACTGTAATGGTTAAGGGCAGGCGTGATCTCTTACCATCAGGAAAGCGCCTAGCTATTCTCGCCACTTGTTAACATAAAAAAAACGCTTCAAAGTTTATGTTTAAAATATCGCTTACAACATTATACCCTCAGCCTTTCGACATGTGGAGTCATCGCGGAAAACGTCGGAGCTCTCAAATTTCGCCAAGTGGATTCTTGAGCACCTCATTAATTTAAAAGATTCTTTTGAAGGCTTTTTCCCTTTGCATGGACCACGTTGAGATAATTTGGAAGACGGCAGCGTTCTAATAAAATGGTAGACAAAAGTAATAATAAACTGAGTGTATTGTTTAACTGCAGTATTACGTAAAGTGCCATCAAATCATTGGGTTAAATAAGTGTGTATTTCTTACCTTCTTTTTAATTTAAGTTTATCGATAATGGTATAAGTACTTAATTTACGAAAGTTGGTTCAAGCAGCAGTCGTTGTAGAGGTGGAAAATACGATGATATTTTTTATTTATAATATCGCCGGACATTGCGTAATATAATAAACATAAGATATATATAACATATATAATCAGTCTATAATGTTCCCACTGCTGGGATTCAGGCCTACTCTCGGCAAGAGAGCGAGTGGGTCTTAATCCACCACGCGGACCCAATGCGGATTGGTGGATGTCGCATGCCATGTAGATTTTTTCTTTGTCATGCCGGTTTCCTCACGATGTTTTCCTTCACCGTTGCGAGAACGTGGGATCCTTATCCACACGTCCTCAACATAATATATAAATTATGATATTTATTTTAAATTTTGTAATATTTTAAATATTGAAATATGCGCCTTGGTTTATACTGCGTACTGCGTAGTAAAATGACTCGCTTCAGAATTCGCAAAACTCTTTGCTAAATTGCACTAAACATAATAAGCAACATTTACCAACTTCATTCGCATCATAATACCTCAGCTTACTTAATTGTGAGCTAAGTCTCAGGTAAACCCGGCTATAACTGTCAGGAAGTCTCCCAACTCCTGATATTTCAGCTGAAATATGTCCCAGTATATTTGTTGAGAGAACTTCTTGAAGAGTTTATCCTTCTCTTTTGTTTGGTCTTAAGAGAACCAATGTATAACCGACGAAAGTATATAAGGAGGAGATCAATTTAACTCGTGTATTTTTCTGCAAATACAAATCTCTTTATTGTAATAAACTATGTTGTTTACAGCTGTTCTTAAATTGTAATTTTGTGAATCAATAGTTTTGTGTCCTTCTCGGACATACAATAATGTGTATCTTATCAACTATGTTTAATTTACACCCTGTTAAGTCCTGGATATATATAATTAAGTAACAAAGTAACTACAACGTTTAGTTTGCGCCCTGTTAAGTTCCAACTAACTTATTAGACAGCTAGTCTGTCAGCTTAGCTATTAAAAGTATTTTGTATAATATATATAGATAGATAGAAATACTTTATTGTACACCAAAACTTATGATTAAATCTTAACATAAAAAAAATAAAGTACAATGGGCGGTCTTATCGCTAGGAAGCGATATAATGTATATTAGTAATTTGCAGGGGTCCATTATGTGTAAAAGTTGATTTATCTGTGTTACTAAGTATTTTTGTTTCATAGGTGTATCTTTGAACCTAGTCTTAGTTCCTTATAGTTTTTTTTAATAAATTTTATTTCTGCACTTGGACTGGTTTTATTTGATAATTTCATAATTGATTATAATATATTTAAAGCTAATCAAGATTTATCAGGATAGAAGGATATAACTATATGTATAGCAGTAGAGTGTAAGTAAAATATTATCGATGTTTGCAGTAAATAATGCCTATACACTAACTACATATGTAGGTACATACTTGGATTTCTATCTGGACTCTCTTCGTTATTAAAAACACAGTTGTTTTATTAATAAGCATACAACATTACGTAGTAGATAAGACTTCTTTGAATAGACTTCTAAAAAAAATTACAAGTTGAAAACATGCATTGAAGGTCACTGTTAGAAGTTACTGCAGTCTCGTTAGTGAGCTATTCGAACAGAACCTACAACTATGGTTGAAAATATCGAACATTAACAGTATTCTGGTTCACAGAACACACACAGAAGGTATCTTATTGTTCTCACACAATCGTTTATTAATGCTCCCCATATTAATTTGCATTAAATTGTACGCGTTGGTGGCTTCGAATCCATTTATTTTGTTTGATGTGAACTCAATTTCACGGTGGCTGTAGTAGTGGCTTCAGACACCGCCAATTTGATACCGTATAAGCAATTAGGTAGTTGGGAGATATTGGTATTCTACTAATCCTTCCTTTCTTTAATAACTTAAGTAATAAATGGAGGAATTTATGTAAAAATAAATAGAAATATGGATGTTAGTTAAAACAAGAATTTAAGCCCGTCACACACGTAGCTATAACATATATTAATATGATTATAGCAAGGCATATTACGGTATATTTTCTATACAAATATTCAAGAGACCGCACACGCAGCTATAATATATATTTCTATGACTTGAATATTTGTATAGAAAATATATCGTAATATGCCTAGCTATAATATATATTATAGCGACGTGTGTGACGGGCTTTAACCGATTTACTTATATAAAATTTGACATGATTGATAGTGTGTAGATTGCGTATCTATGCTACTTACTTACTTAACACTTAATGAAACCGGGATACATGCCCAAGAAGGATAGATGCCCCTTTTTCTAAAAATCTTACCTATGTAGCATTTATTTTATATTTTTCATACTTAAAATGGGAATCTCCCATTTTATTGTACCTAACCTGGTTGTACCCTATACAACCAGTGTATGCATACAACGTCACATTTTGTTCATACAAAGCCTAACATTAGTTTGTTATGAATCAGACACCCAATTGATTAAGATATTTTTCCTAAAGGCCTCAATACTACCTATATAATATATATACATATTAATTTAATATAAAAAATGTGCTATGAAAAAAAACAATATGAAACTGAATAATAGATGAAACCGCGAGCAGCAGCTAGTACGTAACTGAATATTTCCTAACAAATAACAGGAAATTTCCATCAAGGTTCGCAAACCATTCTTACCCGTGTCCAACGAACCAATTTCGCTACATTACCGCAAAAAGAAAACAGGAAATAAGCTTCAGACCCTATTTCCTGCGCTGAGATCGTCCGACGCGAGGTGCCTAGATCTAAACATCGTTATAGTACCTACATATTTCCATGTCGTTATAGACTGAGATTGCCTTATAAATACGAGTTATCCGAATGAAGTCAGGGTTTTACGTTAACAACAAACCATTTATTTTTACGTACTGGTTAAAATCTCTTCAAATTCGCAATCTCTATGAATCGTCTCCCTAGCTACAAAAACTGTATCGAAAATTGACGTAGCTACTACGAAACCTCTACGCTATCTATCGTAGCTGCTACGAAACCTCTACGCAATATTTGGAGCAGCTACGAAATCTCTACGCTATCTATTCCTAGCTGCTACAAAAACTCTACAAAACAATAACGTAGCTGCTACGAAACCTCTACGCTATAATTTTGTGGCTGCTACAAAATATCTACAAAACATTGACGTTGCTGCTTCGAAACTTCTACGCTATGTTTTCGTAGCTGCTATCAAAACTCTTCTTCTTCTTATCGTGTCACTAGTTATTTCAAACCAAACCAAACATCTAGAAAACATTAACGTAGCTACTACAAAACCTCTACAAAACATTTACGTTGCTGCTACGAAACCTCTACAAAACATTGACATAGCTGCTACAAAACCTCTACACAACACTGACGTAGCTACTACAAAACCTCTACAAAACATTAACGTAGCTGCTACGAAACCTCTACAAAACATTGACATAGCTGCTACAAAACCTCTACACAACACTGACGTAGCTACTACAAAACCTCTACAAAACATTAACGTAGCTGCTACGAAACCTCTACAAAACATTGACATAGCTGCTACAAAACCTCTACACAACACTGACGTAGCTACTACAAAACCTCTACAAAACATTTACGTTGCTGCTACGAAACCTCTACAAAACATTGACATAGCTGCTACGAAACCTCTACAAAATATTGAAATAGCTGCTACTAACTTCTACCATACATTGATGTAGCTGCTACGAACACTTTACGAAGCATTAACCGCTAGGAAGGCTATGTTTAAAATAAATCTTTATCAGCCTTAGTTGTCCACTTCTCGACGTATATATCTTTTCCAAAGGACATCACTAAGGCCGATCTTTGTTTTCATCTTTTTACATAAATTAAGGTTCAAATTAGTCTAACCATTACCACAATGGCGCGAAATACGACAAAACAACATCAAACTTTGATCGTACAAAGAAACGACCACTGAGAGCGAGAAACCTTTTCACAATTGAGCCTTTCAATAAAATACAACACACATGTGTATATTTCACAGCCCTTAAAGTAGGTTAACTTACAAAGAGAAAGAAAAATCGTAAACCCAGTACTAAAAGGGGTTTAATGTGTTCAAGTGATAAGCGAAAGTAGCTACTTCGGTCATTGATAACACTCGATTCTATGGAGGCTGGGGATATAGGTAAAAACAGAAATAGTCTCTTAGACTACAGGCTAATTTCGGGATACAATTAATTTCTGTTCGCGTTTAGTAAGTGTTAATTAATCTAATTACATATAAAATCACATTCTAAAATTATAATCATATACCTACAGCAAAGTAACTAATAGGATAATTGATTAATTCAGGCGTTACTTTGCGGAAATCCATAAATATTAACAAAAGTATAAATATAAATAATATACATAGTATAAATATAAAATAATAGTATAAGTATAAATAGTATAAACTTAAGTTAAGTTAATTAAAACCTTTGTTCAGAAATTAAGCGGATTTATTACTAAATATATATATACTATTTGTTAATAACTAATAGGAATATTTGAAATTCTTACAAGTATTGCTTCCGACTTCTAATCAGTCGGCAATCAGTATCATCAATTCATCATTTATTAATCAATATTAATAAAGGACTTCGTCCCGTCCTGTCAGACTGACACACAGACAACGCACAGGCCAACCCGCTAAACGTACAAACTTGAAATTTGTAGCGCATGGTCGTCAAGAAGTGTTTTACGTCCATGATATTTTACTTCAGACTTTTTTTTCAGATTATTTTTGTTTGTATGACTAAATAAAAAAACGCGTTGCTCATGCACTTACGCCATAACGGATCAAGTCATATCGAACCGGAGGTCTGTGTTTTACGACCTTCCGTCGACAATAAAAGTCATCTTCTGCAGTGCTCTTCGACTTGATTTGAAAAAGTTCTATGTTTTGACACATATTGAGCATATATTATTGCACATCTCTAATTTCCTAAATTATCGTTTTAATTTATTTTTCACACCACCTGCTCGACAATATCCAATTATATATCATGCTATCAACAAGGTAAAGCAAAGCATTACTTACCAAGGGAGGTAATGTTGTATGAAACTCCCAAGGGAAGTAATGTGATTTGAATTTGGAACGTCAAATTCGTGTGGAAACTCGTGGAAAACTAAAAGTAGGGTTTTTTGGCGGGAATATAAAAAATGGCGCATTGGCGGCATTAAATTAATTGACAAAACTTATAAAACTTTGAGTGTTTAAGTGTAAAAACGGTGGTTTTTTATCCATTAAGTGCTCGTGAACGTGTTGGTGAATAGTGTAATGCTGTAAAACGTGACTTTTCGTGTTGCCTCCAAAACTCCATAGAAGCCTCTAGTAAAGTCGCAATCACCACTACTTTACAGGGGCATGACTTGACTTGACTTATCGACTCGGACCTATGACGAAATAATGTCTCCAATTACTTGACACTGGCTATATATATACCTTTGATGTGAAGCCAAAACCGAAGAACTTAGGTTCTTAAAAAAAAAAAAAAAAAAACTAAAAGTAAAAGAACACCCATATGGCATTGTTAAAAGGTTTGTTCTAAAATCGAACTGGCCATTCATAAAAAAAAGAAAAAAGGCTTCAAAGATTGTGAAACAAAAAACGGTGTTGGCTACTGAGTTCGGAGTGTATTTTTATTGCCTCGCAGAAGGTGTGAAAAGTAGAGTATGACTTAAGACACTGCTTTATCCCCTTAGTGCATAATCTACTATTAAGATTATTATGAGACCAACTTCAGATATTTATATTTACATTTACAAACTGAAATACATAATATAAACCAACTTTAAAATATAAAAAAGAATGGTTACACAAATGAATAAATGTTAATTATAAAAAAAATATGTTTAAATGAGCACCAATAAATGGGTCGTCTACACCAGAAGGCAACGTGCATAGAACGCTGTCGGCATTGCTACCTTGAATGGCAATGCCTAAAGGCTGTGCAAAGTAAGTCCCCAAGGGTCTAATGTTGAAATATTATGATATCATACATACGAGACAACTTGTGGGGCCAAATAGGAAAGGAATATAAGTTTCTAGTTGCTATCCGTTGCTTTAATAAATCACTTTGCTTTGCTTTTGTCCGGTAGTATTGGCCACAGAACTAAGAGTCATCGTATTATCTAAAAGAATTCATTTTTCTTATATTTTTAGGAAATACCCGTTGATACCCTATTTTTAAATATAAATAGTAGAGATCAGCTTATTCAGAATTCAAATACACAAAGTCTCATCTGATATTACTATGTATAGTCAGCATGAAAAGTAGTATTATTTCTTACAAAAATTATTCATAAAAATCACACATAAAATGTTCTGCGTTTCATTGATAGTTTTTTGGAGCCTAAATATTTTCTTATCATTACCTACTGCTACAGCGTAGTGAAAGGAAAATCCATGTTGTGAAATGAATCGTTTTTTTTAACATTATCAAATTATCTAGTACCTGGCACATTTAAAGATAAAGTAACATAATATTTTTTTAAAAGAAAAACAGCCACATTATTTTTCGTGTTATCGACATTGCAGTTTCATCGTTCTAGCTGTAATCTACATAGTTCTTTGTTCTAATTCTGTGATATATACATATATTTTTAGTCTGGGTGTTTTCTACGTACCTCAAAAACAAAGTATGTATGTATTCTATCAGTTATCTGGTTCCCATTGCTCTGCTTAGGCGCAGCTGCTTATTAAAACGCTATCTAGCCCCAAAGGCTAGATAGCGTTTTATTAAATTTCCAAAACTATTTTTTTTTTAATTCTCATGGCGACTGTTCTCTGCATAGATGGCGTTGTCATGAGGCATCGCACCCCGCGGGCTATTTATTGTAGTTATTGCCGTAGATTTGTTTTATTTCGTGAACAGACTTTGTCGCAGTCAGAGGTGAAACGTTTGTTTAAATTACTGTTTTCAAGGTGCGGTAGAGTGTGGCTTACAAAAATATAGGCAAAAATTTTGATGGAAAATTATATTCGCTATTTAAAAAACTGGTGAGGAAGCTTTTCCAAAGCTGGAAAATATAAATATATATATGTACATGTATGTAACAGTGATCAAGATAATGATCACTGGTTCTAAAATACAGATTGAATAATCATGATTCTTGTAGGTTAGTTACCCATTACCATTAGACATTTTATTATTCCCTATTATAAAATACATTTGTTGAGTTGATTGAGCTGAAATTAGGTATGAATAAGGTCTAAGAGCTGAAAAAAACATATTTAAGCTATGCGAGCAAAGTCGTGGGCAACATCAAGCAAGCAAATCATACAAATTTTCAAAAGGAATAGCAAATTTACCATATTTAGGTACATAACGATGAAGTAAAAGCAAGGAAAATAGGTATGCACGACCAATTTGCTGATTCGACTAAGTGCTAAAGCACACTGTAGGTACTCTCATTTCGGCGTATTATAAATTAAAAATAAACTTGAGCCAGCTTTTTCTGAAGGACTTGGCTCCCAATTACGCAGTGCGAAAACAAGCGAGGCCTTGAAACAATCCGTCTTGCTCTCAGTTGTGAATTACTTGAGACTGATTCATTTGCTTAACGTTCTTGACTTACACTGAAGGAAATAACCGGGTGTTTTTTTGGCAGATAATTCTGGCTAAGCCGATAATAGACCTGCAAGAAAATGTCTAGAGCATTTTTACGAAAATACTATAGAGATAAATAAATATTTTGAACATGTCACACAACGCTATCTAGCCCCAAACTAAGCAGAACTTGTACTATGGGAACCATATATTTTTGTACATACTTACATGCGATACATAGAAAACACGCAGACTCAGGACAAACACCGATGTTCATAACACAATTTTTTTTTCCTGAAGCGGGAATCGAACCCGCGATACCGACTGGCGTGGCAGTCCAATACAATTGCCACTCGATCATTCGCTTGTAAAAAAAATTATATTTTACTAAATGAATTTCGCACTCAAATACTTCATGTAGGTATTTTATGAGTATGAGATTACCTAGTACCAAAACAGAACCACCGCGGCCGGGAACTAGTAGGTACTTACCTATAATTGATAGCTTGTTAAATCACCCCATAATGCGCCATACTTCATCGCTGATTCATGCGATACGTCGAAGCCATACGTCTCGCGCGGTCGAGAGGAGACAATTTCAACTGATTTTGATATATCGAGCTCGCTCGGCAGATTAGCTACGGTCGACTTGCGATTACCATCGTCTTAGCTCAAGTACCTCAGCTTTGGAAGAAATAGCCTACTCCATCTTAGCCTGGCTTATGAGCTCATCCACGTTTACTTCGACTTATAAACAAGTTTAAAGTTTATGCAAACTGAAAACCCGACTGCAAAAATTTATCGTTGTTAAGACGCTCCCATGATCACATGTGAACGTGTATGAGTGTTGGTGAATAGTGTAATGCTGTAAAACGTGACTTTTCGTGTTGCCTCCAAAACTCCATAGAAGCCTCTAGTAACGTCGCAACCACCACTACTTTACAGGGGCATGACTTGACTTATCGACTCTGACTTATGACAAAATAATCTCTCCAATTAATTAACACTGGCTATATACCTTTGATGTGAAGCCAAAACCGAAGAACTTAGGTTCTAAGAAAGAAAAAAAAAAAAAGTTATTGGGGGCGACAGCCGAAAGTATTCAAGATCTGTGGAAAAATCTACGACAACTCATTTGTCAAAGTCCATGGAGTCGCTTAGGATCTAGGGCGTTGCAAAATAACATTCTCACATATTTACTCCTCTTAGCAGTCGGGTAACAACAAAGCTGACTTTTTTAGGTTTTTTTCTAAATTGATTCTATAAATTCAAAAGAAATTATATACTTTTAACGAGCTGCACATACGATGCGAACTCTAAAAACATTATGATATATGTACATAAGTATAGAAAATGTATAAAAGTTCGTTGAACAACATTAGGGAAATCGCTCTCCGGAGAGCAGAGGATATGTCTCGAAGATACCGTGTCCCTCAGACGTACTGTTACTCCAACCACCGCAGATACTTGAATCACTGCTATTTACATTTAAATCGAACAGAGTTTTACTTCTTTTTCATAGATTTTACTTTGAAAAACCAATTTTGTATGTAACTAAAGATTTCTCGCCTCACGGACGGACTGGTAAAGATGATGGGAAATTGTACTAGCTTGTATTTTTTACCTGATTTATAAAATGAACATGCTTTTGAATTTGTATTTCCCATTTTATTTTGACTTAGTTGTTTAATACGTATGTTCTAGTTTTGATTAGTTCTGATATAGTCAGTAGATATGGTATTTATTATACATACAACCTGTCGTTCCTAGGTATTAGATCAGAAAGCGTGAGAAATATCTTAATCTAAGGAAACAAAAATGTTTTATACATACTGGCTATGAGAACCGCCTGTCGTACTAGATTAGTTGAACGACCTATGTTAGACCCGAAAGCGTGGGAAATATCTTAATCTAAGGAAACAAAAATGTTTTATACATACTGGCTATGAGAACCGCCTGTCGTACTAGATTAGTTGAACGACCTATGTTAGACCCGAAAGCGTGGGAAATATCTTAATCTAAGGAAACAAAAATGTTTTATACATACTGGCTATGAGAACCGCCTGTCGTACTAGATTAGTTGAACGACCTATGTTAGACCCGAAAGCGTGGGAAATATCTTAATCTAAGGAAACAAAAATGTTTTATACATACTGGCTATGAGAACCGCCTGTCGTACTAGATTAGTTGAACGACCTATGTTAGACCCGAAAGCGTGGGAAATATCTTAATCTAAGGAAACAAAAATGTTTTATACATACTGGCTATGAGAACCGCCTGTCGTACTAGATTAGTTGAACGACCTATGTTAGACCCGAAAGCGTGGGAAATATCTTAATCTAAGGAAACAAAAATGTTTTATACATACTGGCTATGAGAACCGCCTGTCGTACTAGATTAGTTGAACGACCTATGTTAGACCCGAAAGCGTGGGAAATATCTTAATCTAAGGAAACAAAAATGTTTTATACATACTGGCTATGAGAACCGCCTGTCGTACTAGATTAGTTGAACGACCTATGTTAGACCCGAAAGCGTGGGAAATATCTTAATCTAAGGAAACAAAAATGTTTTATACATACTGGCTATGAGAACCGCCTGTCGTACTAGATTAGTTGAACGACCTATGTTAGACCCGAAAGCGTGGGAAATATCTTATTGTGAGGAAACAAAAATGTAGTCAATCTTCTTCAAATGCACCTTATTTGAGAACAATTAATTTATTTAACTGCATAATATTTTATTACAGCATAAGCTAACTTCTACAATCTATATTACAAAATTTACGAAAGGAAACAATTGGGCCACCCATAGACTGTTAGACAATAATAATACTGCATAATTGGATTTATAATAAAATAATGAATACACACAGCGAAATCTAGCCCCAGCAGAACTTGAATTATGGAACTGATAGTTTTTTTTTTTTTTAAAATACATATCTATGTACAGACAGCGTCATAGATAAGTATCCCCTTTGCATTATAATACCCAGCTTCAAATCCCTTTAAATCACCGTCGCGATGAATAGAGAAGTTTTGCCTTTAAAAAATAGATTATAGTTGTATAACTGTATGTAAGCCTAAAAATAATTTTAAGTATTACAATTTTTGAAAGGATTTATAGCTGGGTGTCTTGTGCAAGGAGGATACTTATCTCTGACGCTGTCTGTACATAGAATACTATAGAAAAAACCGAGTCCGAATAATAAAATAAATAATTCTTTAGAATATTATAGAATTGTTAAAGTTAGTATAAATCCATATACCTACCTACTGCTCGATACCAATAGGCGGAAACATGATATCGCTAGGTACCGATTCAATACCAATAATATTGGAACCAATGAAAATAATGATCAATGACAAGCTTGTGAATTTAACAGACAAAGACACCGATAATACTACCAGGGGGTAATTTGAGTGGCATTGTTTGGGAAATAATTGGTTCCCCGGTACAAACAAGGCCTTGTAATTGCTTTCAGCCGGCTTCTGTTGGTTGGTTTCAGGTATCAATCAAGCTGTGAGGTTAGAAGGCCAGTTGGTTCGTATGGAATGACATTATACATGCTTGGTCAGAGTAAACCCGATACAGTCTCGCGCTTGTTGCTAACGGTTTTAGGATTAGGAATGATAGATGGATGGATGGATCTAATCATTGGAATATCATATCGTAAAATACAATAGTCCAATAATAAATGTTGTTAAATTGGCGTGTTCTTCTCTTTTTGATGGATTCGTTTTTAAGGCTCTGAATCCCGCGTTGTACATTTTTGAAGATTTCAATTCCATATTATTTATTTGCAGAAACAAGTGTTACCCCATGTTGTTCTAAAAGCTACTTAAACAGTATCAACTTATTACAATTAACATGAGCAAGCATCCTAATACAGACAAAAAAAAAATACATGACATATTCATACCTTTTATTTTTTAAAATAATCCATTCCACACTGATAAATAAATAAAGGCAAAAAAGTAAATGAAATCAATGTAAATTATCTTGAAGATAAATAGATTATAAATTGACTGATTATAAATTTCAAAAAAGTGAAGCGGTGAATTTGTTACTACAAAAATTTGTTAGGTAACCTAACAAGCGAAGAAGATTGGGAATAACAGTTATGCCTAATCCCCCTTGCTTGTGTTAAACATATAAAAAAGAGATACACTGAAACATTTCGTGAGGTTGTAGTAAAATTCGCGGGATACTGGGCCTAAAGATTTACTAATGTCCAAAGCAAATGCGAAGCCATTATTGCTTCAATTTATTAACGAGACGCATAAAAACAGCACCTTCTGTAAAGTTCTTACTTTAGGATCAGAATAGTTGAAAAGCCTGAGCCATATGTTACCATAACGCGTAATGCAAAGATACTTGTGGCTAAACAAAGCCCTATTTACACTGAGACGTAACGATTCAGACACGTAGCTTTTCATTATCGATGTACCTATAATATAGTGAATAACATAATGTGTTCGTTCCCGTCACGTTATCTAATACGATGTAGGTAACACCCACATTTGCTTATAGCGTAAGCAAAACTACAGTTAATTCACGATCAAAAGTTCTAACATAATGAGAAAAGAAAATAAACAAGCGAGCCTTAAGCGTCGATGACACAAGGCTTTTTTACACGCTACAAGCCAGCGACTTCGCTTGTAGCTTGTAAACTCGCCTAGTGTCATCGGCTTTTTTACAATCTGCTTGTTGACAATCCAGAATCCTTCCCAAAACCTAACTCGCTCACTCGCTAGCTTTTAAACTCGCCGGTTTGCAGCGTGTAAGCTAGCCATGTATCATCGACGCTTTACAGTAGTCTCATTATGATGTGTAATATCTGACATCTCACCTCGGTAATAAGCAAATTTTTTTTGGAATGACACTTATTCATTCATTTTTCTGAAGTTGGTACCATCTGACGGCCAATAGCCTGTTACACACTTCCGTCCCTTTTGACGAAATTACCCCCAAAACAAACTGACCGAAAGCGAGGGTAAATATGTTACACATCAAAAACAAAATATGTGGTCGGAGTTTACTGTTTCATTTCTTTAAGGCGAAACGTACCGCACTGACACGGTACTGTCCTGACTACTGACAAAACTGTGCTGGATCGTATCTGTACGGATACGGATCACGTGCCGGAAGATTATGGATGGAGCTCAAATTGTTGATGAACAAAAACATTTTATGGCCATTGGTAAAGTTTCCAGAGGTCAAATTCGTGAGGTTTTAACCACAATGTGTTGAGCCTGTATAAAGATACCTAGTAAAATTGAAATGCTAATATTTTAATTTTTTTAAGATTTGAGTTCGAGATCGTTTTGCTGAGACTCAGTTCACTAAAAAATAATTTTGATATGTGCAAGTCTTGCATGTATAGGTACTGTGCGGTTTTTTAAACTAAACCTTTTTGAGATTAATTATGCTGGCGATTTTAGAGTATGTCTTTAGAGTGTTGAAAGTACAGTCTAGGGCTGAAAACGTTTCTACTGATATCCGAAGGCAATTGAACACCACCTACCTTATGAACTGCTGCTCCTGGCTTGTTGGTTGGGTGGCAGGCAAGGTCCTGTGGACTGGCACGGCGAGTCCAAGTTCGAAAAGTCTTTGGAAAATCACACAACACGGCTATGAACCCACGACACTTCACTAGTATAAACTTTGGCACGGCCAAAAATGGAGGGAAAATCGACGGATTTTGAGTAGAACGTCCACACGCATCCGATCAAAATGACTCCCGCCAATGCACTGATATGAAGAGCATCGAGCTCTTTACGTTCGGGCAGGCGGTGATTTACCAAACTACCCTCAAAATAACAATAGAAACGCAACAGGTACAGTTTGGAACTTTCAATGCTGATAATGAATATGTATATATATAACCAGTTAATATATCAATATATTGAAAATAATTAAAAATTCCCTATTTACTTATAAGTTACTAGCTAACACCCCCAACTTCATTTGCGTTGCGAATTAACTAATTTCATTTTTAGTACGCGTCTACACTCCTTGACGAACATATCTTCGAAATTTCAAGTCTCTACGTCCAGTGGTTTTAGCCTGTGCGTTGTCTGTCAGTCAATCAGGACTAAGCCTTTTATATTTATTGATTAGTATTTTCATGGCTCGGCAATTCAGTAATGATTGTCAGGTCACTAATCTAAAACTGTGAGTTTTGAAATATTTAAAATATTTTTTTGTAGTTCCATCTTGAGTCTAACCATTCATTCATTCGTTTTTCATTAATTCATTGAAGATGGAACAAACCTCCATCAGGCATCCATCCATCCTTATGAAATGTTGGATTTATATATTAATAGCAAGGGATTCGAACTTAGTAAAATATTTTGACCGCGATCAGTACAACAAGGCGGCACGTACGAAAAACCGCATGTTTGTAAAGTTTTAAGGGCGAGCACACACAATGCTTACCGCAATATTTTAAACACATTGTGTACGTGAGTGTACAACACAGACTGGGATTTTATTTCTACCCAAGTACCGATTACTGCTAACAAACAAAATTGATAAGTGGAATGGGCGAACGTGTTGTGAAAGCTTTGTTACAATATTAACTTAACTCTTGATGTTACGAAACTTCGTGTTTTGAATGGAAACTAAGTTTAAGTTGAGCCTCAAGCCTCTCGCATATTTTTCAACAGCTTTTAATATAAAACTGTTTAAAATCTACGCTGGAGGCTCAATACGAACTCTAGCTTTGATACAGGCGTTAGATTATGGTTGCCTAGCCATATGAATTCAAAAATGCTATAAGTATCCTCAAAGAACAGACATTTATTTGATTGCTATCTTACCTTTCTGATCAACGATCAGAATTATATGAATAAAAATTATTATAGTTATAAAACAATTACAATAACTGTGTTGAGTAAACAAGAAAAAGGTGTTTCAGATCTTTTAGTCTGAGAATGCAAGGCCGGTCATAGATTTACCAACAGGCTAAGAAGGCTGGAGCGTGGGGCGGCAAGTTTTATGCGAATTTGTTTTTCACCACACCATGCTACTAGGACGATAGCGCACTAACCTTATACATAGAAAAAGTAGGGGCGGCGAAATTTGAATAAGCCTACAGGCGGCAAATTCGTTAATCCACCACGATACAAGGCCTTCTACTATCACCGCCTTACAAAGTCACATGTACTGCAATGATTTTGAAGGACGAAAAAATAACTCTTACCTCTTTCACTACTCTACATTTATAAAATATGTATCACAGAGCTCACAGTCCGCATGCCCATTGGAGTCACGTCAGTGTCCAGTGTCTGAGCGCTCTGGGCGGCACGTACCGTTTGACACACGGTACGTTGTACACGACCATTGTGATTCGACGGTTGACACTCCGCAGCCATTTGTCGTGCGTGTGATCCCAGCTTTACATTTATAAATTGCAAATTACAATGTAATCATTTACAAATTGTAAATTACAATATAATCATTTTGTTTGTTTTAAATTACAATGTAATTAAATTTGTAAATCTATCAAATTTTTTTAATGTATTAAGTTCGATGTATTAAAGCTGCCATAGGAAACGTAAATCGTTGTGTTCTCATATTATTTTCTTACTTTTTTTTTGTTTTTATCATTTATTTAAATAACAAACCTTGTGAGTATATTTTACTGACTTTAACATGTTGTATCGACTCATGAAGGTCTCCTTAGTATAAGTCCACCTTTGTTTTTTTTGTTGCACAGTAAAGTAGTGAGCGTAGTAATATTGCCTTTTTCTAGAAAACTTGTAGCCAATCTTTGCTGATTAAAGAAACTTGAAAGTGTTCCCCCTTTTATCCCTGACTAGACTACTCGTATACCATTCCTTTGTTGTATTGTAAATACAGTCATTTACAATAGTGGAGACCTAAATCTACCACAAAAGTAATGTCTAAGCCATTGTTCGGTATCTCGTGGTTGACTCTAAGTGTACTTTACTTGAAAAGTTGAGGTTGTTTTTGCCAAGCCTAGCCATTAGTTTGAACTTCGAAGAAATATCAAAGATGGTAAATAGCTCAGTCTCAAAGTAATTTGAGCTGATTAAGTAATCATCTTTAAAAGCTAAACTTGAAGAATTTCCAATAACTCGAAAATGTTATCGAGCCCTGAGAAAAATAAAACTATAGAGCCCAAAAACTTTATTTATTACGTTTTGTTTTTTACTAGCTTGGCTTTAGTTTGGAATAATGGACGTGTCATGCTATTCATCCATGACAAAACAGGACCGTCAGCAAAGAAAACTGTTCTGATCTCCAATATCGACGATCCGAGATCCTTTAAAACGACACAATCCAGGGATTCTTATACATGGTGAAGCAAAGCTTCAAAGAATTATTAACAATTATTTAGCACTAATTTTAAGTTGATGCAGTGATTCTAATTTAAAGTAAGACCACAATGTACCTGTATTACGCAAATAAAGATTTATTCATTCATTTATTCATTCAAGCACACAGCACTTTAGTAGATATTTTTCTATAGGATTAATTCATATTTAATTATTTGTGCTAACTGATTCATGATTATGTTTGTGAACATAATAATTTTTATTAAACTCGACAAAACGTAAAAAATGGTAAAATTAATGTCAAAAATTCATGTAGATAAATGTGATGTATGCCACTTCCACTTAGCTCTCTGAGATACATATATACTATTTCATCTTCAAATGACGTTTAATTGTGCTAAATTATATACACACAAAAATATTATATATTGTCGTTGTATAATGCCTGTGCTATGTAATGAGGCTGGTGTTTCGATATGCCCAATTGCCCATATCTACCTAATTTTGTTACAGCGACATGTCGCTACCCTTGCGGTTTCGTGAGAAACAATTCTTCAAGCTGTAAACCTTACAGCATCATAAGCACTCCACAATAAACTCTAAAATGTTAACGATAAGGTTGAAATTTAAATGAATGTGAAATATAGACATAAGCAATTGTGATTTTTTTAATATTAGCGCAGCGTCCGAAGTCTGCAACAATGAGACAGACAAAGGCACCGCATCAATCTCTCGGGCGACTAATATTTAGGATGAACGACGTTGACTGATGATCTGCTGAGATATTTAATATCAAGACTCCATTTAATAACTAGATTAATTAATACAAGTTCCTTTTTTAGAGGAACTTTGTTCGTGAACACGAAATAAATGAATTTGACTTCCGCTATCTTATTCGGAAATTAATACAATAAAAACGACTGAACTTATTGATTGAGTAAACAAAACAATAGGTGTATAGTAGTCGTATTAGGTTTTTCTTATTACAGTCACCTACACACCAAGTTAGGAACGTCCAAAGTTTCTAAAAAGATGCTACAGCGTGCTCAATCCAATATTACTTACATATACGCAGTGGGCTATAATTTAGTTAATGAAAGATGTTATAATTATTAAGAAAATGTATATATTTTAGTTGTTTGTTGTCCCAAATAAATAAAATAAAATAAATAAATAATATATTACTCAAGGGTTGTTTTTTTTCAATACCTAGTGAAACCTGTTTAGATTCCTTGCCACAAGCCACTTGACACTTATGACAAGGAAACCAAATGTGCCGTTTGGCTCCTAGTTTTAGGCTTCCTAAAGTGGCAGTAAATAAAACTAGGATAATCGGTTACAATAAAATGTATAAAAAGCCAAAGAGTAGTTTAGTTTTAAAATCAAAATGGCTAAAAAAAAATATCGTCGAAGTTAACGAAATTGCGTATTTTGCTTCTCTGTCACTTTAAGTGGTGTTTACGGTCACTAAAACAGTCCAATTGAAGTCAGTTGTAGTATTTTTTTGTAAAACCTTGATAATTATCAATTAATACTTAATGAGCTAAGTATCAGCATGTAATCACAATAGTTGGGCAGTTTAAGTCTGAATGAGGCAGTTAAAGAAGTTCTGAGTGGCATCGACCGGAAAACGACTTCTCAACTTGTGGAACAGTCGGAGATGTAAAACTGCAATTAACGACAGCCTACGTGTTTAGTAATTTAATTAGTGCGGACAAATTACTTAAGTTTGGACGATTTCAAAATTTAGTATAGTAGTAACTGGTCGACTTTTTGTACTAGTACTCTGCTATTCAGCTTGAAGCAGGAAAGCATACAGTCTAAAGTGCCTAGGATGTGGTACCATTTTAGACTATATGATTTCCTGCTTCAAGCTAAGCTAAGCTTCAAGGTTTTTTTAAGTATTTTTTTTATAATTTGCAGCTAACAACAAAATTGGCTAGTTTACTTAAACATAACTTTTTATACACATTACACACATAACTCTAAGAGCGATTTCAAATTTACGTCTGAAACTCTTTAAGAACGTAGTCATTGTTAGTACCTAAGTAGGCAGGTACTTTTTATGAAACCTATATTTTCGAAATAAACATTGTTTTCATAATTTTGATAGTATCTACAATTATTCTACTATTTCTACCATAAGTAGTAGAGTACAAAAGGTAGAGTTTTGATTGTAGACCACATGGATTTGATGATCAGTTAGACGCCATACTACGCTGTAAGTAATTATATCGTAATACTGTCTGTATTATTTCAATAATTATTTGATTTACCTATATTAATAATTATTTAATTTATTGGGTAACTACCAAAAATTCCAATCGATATTAAAGATTAGCTTACATTTTGTTGTATATTATACCATGAAACTAAATTAAATAATTAAGTTAAATTTTCTGTACCTGGGTTTTATGTTACCCATTGCCTTTTTTAGCCTTTGGCTATGTTACCAGTATGGCGTCTAACTTGATTATCAAATCCGTGCGGTGTGCGTAATTGCTGGCCGGATTAAACCACAGTTCAGTTGGATTAACTTGTCACATTGGGTTATTTAATGTCATTGACTAACTGATCGTGGACAACAACCGAGCCAATCCTACTAAAATATTACTTTCTTACCCTGTGCTACAATTTAAAAGGAATTCTACCAAAATCTTTACATATGGCTTCGTCCTCACTGACTGAAGGATTGACTGACTGACTGACTGACTGACAATCAATACTCAAGCCTTATCACTGAAAGTAGAGACTTGAAATTTCAAGAGTACCCTACGTTACACAAACGAAGTTGTGCGTGTTAGTTAGATTATTGTACATATTAAAAAGATTTTATATTATAGCATGTTTGCTCTTCAATCATACCAAAACTGCAGAGCCGATTAAGCTGTTACTTAGTATGAGTATAGTTAATAAGCTGAAAAATTACAAGGACTTCTTGTTATCCCGATACCTCATCCCCCTACTACGTAGTTGAAGACACGGTTAGCAATTATAAAAAACGTTAAACATCAACAATATACAATCCGCAAATTTTTAATCACAAAAAAAAAATACGCGTAATCAGTTGCCGTAACTGAACAAAGATAAATCCTTGAAAAAAAAAAAAAAAAAAAAATTGTGGTGTATAAAAGGGTTGGTCCTGACTGACTGACTGACAACGCACAGGACAATCCAGTGGACGTTGGGTTTTAAATTTTGAGGGTATGTTCATCAAAAGTTGGAAGTGCGAACTAAAAAAGGACAACGCAAACGACGTTGTATATGAAAACCAGATGGCCGATAGAATACTTAAATATTGAATACATAGAAAAACACCCAGAGTCAGGGCAAACACCGATGTTCATCACACAAATGTTTGTCCTGAAGCGTGAATCGAACCCGCGATACTGGGCGTGGCAGTCCACTTGCCGTTCGACCATCCGTGTCGTAATTTTTACGTAAACTGACGAAAAAATCCTTAGTAACTGTTCAAAATTCATAGCCGTTTTTGTATAGATAGTGTTTATTACATCGTAACTCAATCGTAAAGCCCTGAAGAGGTTTCTTAGCTATAACCTTTATGAGTGGCCTATTAAATTTTATTCACCTGAAAATAATTACCCAAGTTTGCGTTATGAATTTTGTTTTACGCATTGTATATAATTAGGTAGGTACTGAATCTGAATTTCTTCACCGTTTTAGTGTTGATGGATTTTATATACAAAAGAGTTACATTGGAACTGTTTATGTTAAATAACCTTTTAGACATTTTACATAAAGGCATCATAAGGCATACCTAGGTGTATAAATTTAGATTTAAAATATTAGAGCCTCAATGCACAGCGACTGGCAAATACTGAAAAATATTACTTAACTTCTGAAAGGGACAGATTTTATATCCGAGACCTGAAAGAATTTACGGGCTGCCTCAGTTATATTCACAGATCCTTTGATTTATTAAGTTAACCCTAATATTTCTTATGTGGATCGGTCATAGCTTCGAGTAAAATTTTATAGAGCCATGATTTTATGAAATAAACGTTTTTATAGAAGTTTTTTGTATGATTTTGGTGGTTAAAGGAAATAGGTTATGATATTTAGCTGAATATAATCAAATTTTTCCTTATTCTACTAACTGAACTGAATTAACTATAACATAACGGTTATTTTTTCAAAATTGTGTTATACATCACTTTTATAATTATAATTTATTTTCATAATTACGACGACTAATTTCCAACTTTGAAAAACGGTAATAATATCATTGATTGACCAACCACATGATGATTAAACTTTTTTATATAATATTGGTACAATTACCTCGGTCAAAGGATTAGCATCGCTATTCAACGAGGTAAAGTCGCCAGCCTTTTGGGTACTTACTACCCGTGGACAGTGACCTAAATTCTGTGTTTTATTTGTAATTTTAGATAGGCTAATTCTTTTTTTATACCTAGTTAAGTAATTTTAGTTTTATTATGTTTAAGCATTAAGTTAGTAATTAGTTTGGAAAATAAAAAAAATATAACAAGTAGGTACACATGTAGTCTGGGTGTTTGTTTTCTTTGTATTCAATGTACGATTTAAAAATATATATAAGTACCTGCATGAGTGTCATAGAACTTTGTTTTCCTATATCGTGGTTTTCATAATACCAGTTCTGCTTAGTAATATTATTACCTACACAGTGACTACTAGCCCCAACCCTAATAAGGACTAACATTAAAAACAGCTTTCAACAAACAACATTTCGGGATTCCATACAAAATGTTTCGGACAAATACTCAAAAAGTACGCCGTATTATAGTAATTTCTTCACACTATTCATTTCGTCCATGTTTTTTTATTTCGTCAACAAAAAAAATGAAGGGTTTCATAATTTAATTTAGATTTTATACGTGTTTTTAAGTTAGTAGGGTTAATTTTAAAACACGTATAAAATCTAAATTATATAATACGGCGTACTTTTTGAGTATTTGTCCGAAACATTTTGTATGGAATTCGGATTTGAGGATTACCCTTAGATATCAACACCTATTTTTATTATTGCAATATTTCTGCAGAACATAAACGCCACTATTACGCCACCGTTGAGTTTTGTACGGTGCTAAACGCGTCGTATGTTTTCACGTTGCAATTTGCAGCGCCCGCCCGCCCCTGATTTATGACATTGTCCCTCTTGAAACAGTTGGGTAAAAAGGTGTTATTGCTACCCAACTACAGGAAATGGGTACTTTCCTGGTGTATTATATATGTTCAAACTAATTTACCAAGTGAAGTTCGATCCGCCCGTATATGTGCGACAAAAATACGCTTGTCTGAAACCACATTTACAAATAAATAAATTTAAAAACAATGACACTCATCAACATGCACCGTAAAAATGTAAATTGCGACGTAGATCTATTAGTGTACCTACGTGTAGGCGACTGTACTGCTTTTGTAATTTTCATATTTTTTTAATGATTATTAAGTAATATATATTTAATTATCGCTGAAAAGTGATATAAGTTCTTATATTAGATAACAAAAATGAATTCAGAAAAAAATATGAGAATCTTTATTTTGTTCACACAACAACGGTATCAAACTGAAGGTCAAAATAAAAGTGTGTGGGCAGCTTTGTCGTAGACCTCTTACAAGTATTCTTACGATGGAAAAAATAAGAATGGAAAATGTTTAATTTTAAAGAAGCATAGCCAAGCTAAGCTATAAAATGCGATGATTTAGGATAAATAGTAAATCTGAAAAATATAATATAGATATTTCTTCTCGTAAATTGGACATAAGGTAATAAAGCCGCCATATTCACTGACTGAGTCACTCAGCACAAGTTACAGTAATCTTGTTACCTACCACTTTAAAGCTCAGGACTAGTAAGGCAATAATATGAGTAACATAATTTGTGTTCTTTGATGTCATATACCAGAGATACGAAGCGTAGACATCACGACGTATCGTTTCTATCTCACATCAAATTAAGTAGTGTTTCATTTCGTTAATTTTGTACTTTGACCAGCCCCGGATCTAGAAATTTTCTGTGGGGGGGCAAAAATTGAAAAATGCCGCCCCCGCCCGCCTATATTGTTACCTTTATCATTATCCTCATTTAGCCATCAGACGGTCATTGATGGACATAGGCCTCCCGGAAAGAACGGTACAATGACCGGTCTAGCGCTGCTCTATCTGTGTTAAGCTTATTTTTGTACTGTTTAGTTCTAAAAATCACTGTATAGTGACCCAAAAATAGCAATATGGTAATGAAGAGTTCCGTGCCGCTAATTTTTTTTGGGTATTAATATACCTATTACAAGGAAAATTGCTCTATAAAGACTCAAAAACTCTACATTATGAAATCCGATCGCGGCGAGCGAAGGGAGCCGCAAATTTTTTACGCCTTTGATTTAGACCTGAAAATTGCAGAGCACCACTCGCCTGGCGATCGGCCAGGACGTCCGCTGCTGCCCCAGGGCATTCGCGGCGAGTGGCGCTCGTTGGCCGCCCCCGGGCACCCGCGGCGAGCGGCGCTCGGTGGCCGCCCCAGGGTGCTCGCAATGGCCAGGGCGTCCGCGGCCGCACGGCAACCGCCCCCGCAACCGCGATCGCCAGGGCTTCCGCGGCCACCCCAGGGTGTTTGCGGCGAGCGGCGCTCAGTGGCCGCCCCAGGGCGCTTATGGTTGCCAGAGTGCCCGCGGCCGCCCTAGGGCGCTCGCGGCGAGTGGCGCTCGGCGACCCTAGGACCGTGCGCCCGTGTGCAACGCACACCCTGCACAATAGGTTAAGCCGCCCCTACCAAATTAACCTATAGGATAAAGCAGACCGCGGCGAGCGTAGCGAGCCGCAAATTTTTAACGCTTAAGTTTAGTTCGAAAAATCACTTCATTAGACTTAAAAAATCTTTTGGATTTGCCGCCCCCTGAATTTGGCGCCCGGGGCGCGGAACCCTGGCTGCCCCCTAGATCCGGGGCTGACTTTGACTTAACCCGTTTAAATTGAATCTTTAATAATTATTTTCATTGCGTACCTACATCTTAAAATATGTTGTTTCGCATAATTTAAATGAAGGAAAACTCTCGTACTTTTATTTATCTATAGTTAGCTCATCTAGTCTTGAGAATTACACTTTTAATTTTTTTACTAATGTTTACTTTCTTAATTGGGATTAATAAATGAATGTATGTTACATTTGTTGGTTGCATAACTTTGAATCACTATTTCAACCTTTCGTCCGTGTAGATGTTTTAAGTACAAATAGTTGCGTCACTGTTTTAAAGCAATGTGTACTATGCGACAGCCGAGGACAATAATAACCGAGACTTGAGACCGCCACCGGAACAAATGGTCGGTATATCTCAACCACTCCGTAACGAGACTGGAGTTCGGTTACTTCGTGTTTGCTTGAGAAACGCTGCTTATTAGTTAGGAGAATATTTTAGAATTACCTTCTGCCCGCGTCTTCGTTGGCGGAGTATCGAGATACAAAGTCGATGTCCTTTTCCAGTATCGTAAACTATAACTATACCAAATTTCAGTCAAATCTGTTTAGTACTATATAGTTTAAAAACGAATTAATAAGAAGGTCCTGGGTATGCCCGCGGTTTTTCAACTTCAAACAATTGAGTACTGAAAGGTTGATTAAGGTAGGTACTGAAAGAGATTTTTTTTAAAAAAATAAAAAAGTTTGTAACAGAGCAATAACAAAGGTAACAATAATAATAATAAACAATAACAAAGACGACACGAATGGTCAAGTGACAAGTGTATTGGACTGCCACCCTGGTGTCGCGGGTTCGATTCCCGTTTCAGGACAAGCACTTGTGTGATGAACATCGGTGTTTTTCTAAGTCTGGGTGTTTTCCATGTATGTATTTACAAAAAAAAAGCATTTATGTATTCTATCAGTTATATGATTCTAATTCCATAGAACAAGCTCTGCTTGGTTTGGGGCTAGATGGCGTTGTGTGAATTGTCCAAAATATTAATTTATTATTAGAAACGTTTTATTTGAAAATATTGCAGAAAATTTAGTAATAGAAACACAAGTTACGACAGTTTCTAAATTCGATACATACTTATGTCATGTCGTAAAGTAGAGTGGAATATATCTGAAGGGTAAATAGGAAGTCATCCGTATACGTGATGTCATCTAGTTTTATAGATCTCTATATAATATATATATTCTAATATATATATATATAATATATATATATATATATTAGAAGATTATGTACTCAACTACGGATATTTTACTCTTTCGGCTCATTGGACAGACAAGTCTCCTTGTCAACAGTAAAAGGAGCAATTTGTCTTGTTGTTCATCTATCTTGATCGCTGTCAGATCTTATCATATTTGTCGAAATACGACACGAGAAACATCTGTTAGATATCTAATTACTACGCTCTCGATACGATTATTGTATTATATTATATTGTAGGAGGCGGCTAGCGACCGCAAAAAGTGGAAGGGGATGTTTAATTAAATAATTACAAATTACTTTAGCTTTTAGTAATGTTAACACTGATAGGAGAAATTCAAAAAGGATTTCAAGTCTCTCATCGGTAAAGTTCTAAGTAGAGAATATAAGTTTTTTTTTACTAAACTCCAAACTAGAAACAAAAGAACGTGCCAAATGTAGAAAAATCGCAAAGATTACTCGTTCTAACTATGGGTTGCTATGGGCTCCATATGGCGCAAGGGTCAGCCTTTTCTATTTCTCTCTCTATATTTTTATATGGCAGAGAATAAAATGTAAAATACTGACCTCCTTAACTTCATCAGCGTTTTTATTCTTCCGATTTTACTTATTTTCGCCTGTCTGGTCCAAAAAAATACTTTCTTAAAAATCGCCTTTTTTGTGTGGGAGTGAGAATTCATCAAAATTATATTAGTTCCTTTAGTTACGGATTCAAGAAAAATAGGAGCACAACGATGTTCTAAAAATGAGCATTATTTTTATGGCTATAATATCGTCTAAACATTAGACGGCTTTATAGATATATAGTTCATTAACGAGTACCTATTTCTTCTTTATCAAACGCTACTTTATTCTTCGCCAGTTTCGTACTTCTAAATAACTTTCTTGCTTAGAAGCTCCTTTTGATTTATTTCCGTTTTATCTGTAAGGCTTCATTTTCTCGCGCACAATGAATTGTACTCCAGTAAATTTGATTTTACATCATATCTAACATTCTATTACCTATTTAGATGCAAAATGTTGATACTTACGCCTAAATTTGCAAATAGAACACTTTTAGCAGAACCAAGTGATTCGATTTGGGACCTAAAGCCTCGGCTGAACCTAGCCTGATATGTAATTAGACTGGCACTGTATATATACATATTACTATATATATATATATATATATATATATATACATATAGTTACACAAGGAGAATATGTACAACGGGCAGGTTTCAGCACAGAGAGATAAATACATAATGATTTTTATGCTCAATTTGTCCTAGACTGGTTCCAGGGTGGTAAACACATAATACAGGTGGTCCTTATTTAGTTTGTTCGATTCGCTGAAATATGGAATTAAAAGCCGAAAATCAGTTAGTAACACAGTGGAATTCGGTTTAAAGAAATTTATTTACTCATTAAGAACTTTACAGTTCACTAAGAATGAGCTTAATGCTATTTTACAGTAAGTATATTTACAAGGTTCTCATAAGGTAGGTCGATCTAAAGCTAACACAATAAATAAATAAAATATTATGTAGGTATAGTTAGACAGTGGTAAAAAAAGGAGTTTGTGAAGTCTGTTTTCAAACCCGTGCGGTTCTCAACTAAACATAAATATTATTGTAAAACATGAAATAAACGACTGTGTTTTGTCGTTAAAGCTACGGATACAAAGTAATTCCATTCTCTGATCGGCGCGCGCTTACATCATGTCGCTTCAAATTAAAGGTCGTAGCACACATATCGACTCGGAAAGGGATCGTCACCGTATCACCTTTCGCCTCGCTGTCAACTTAACGTAAGCAGGTTATAACGGGGGTCGACTCGGATACGGCTAGGCGATGCCGCGCTTACGGCTCGCCGACCGCTGGTTAGAGACACCAGTTTAATCAGTTTGAATTCAAACGTGAACATGGGGACGACAAGCCGTAAGCGTGGGGACGTCGAGCCATAAGCGAGGGAACTGCAGGTTGACCACGCACCGCACTGGAGCTTGTCTCGAGGCGAAGCGATTACATTACGTTTCCGATAGGTGTGCGTTGCATACAAAGATTACTGAACGACCCGAGTTGATACGGTGACGGTCGCTTTCAGAGTCGATATGTGTGCTACGACCTTAATGCGCCTCGTCACCGGTTTTAGGTTTTGAATTGACTTGAATTAAGATCAGGATTATGTAAATATACAGGAATATGTATTAGCTGTATGCCTACTTTGAATATAACAAGGGAAGGTGCTTAGCGTTTGTAAATTGAGTTTGAAATGGCCGAAAACCTACTTGGCATAATTTATGGATGGATGCTTCGGAGGAAATTTAATTAAGTAGGTACTGTATATTACGTGAAATGTATTATTCGCACCGAACTTCAATTAAAATAAATATAAAATTTTAGATACTATTGTTGGCTTTTTGATCCGAAGGTCGTGGGTTCAAACCCGTTCGTACACCAATGGATTTTTCTGTTCAATGTGTCAAATGTGTGCATTAAAACATGTACTTAACGGTGAAGGAAAACATCGTGAGGAAACCGGCACGTCATAGAATCTAAAAACTTCGAAAACATATGTCAAGTGCACGAAAGGAGCCTCTTTGAGGCGCACTTGGAATCCTTTCACCACACTGGTTCGAAAGAGCTATTGACACGATAAGAAGATGATTTCTAGGTTTTCTGTTGCTTATAGAGCGGGTACATATTGGGCGTTTTGAAACGCGCGCTTTGCTAACGCGTGTTTTGAGTACCCTGAATTCTATTAAAGTGTACTACTCGGGCGAATGAACATGACACCTGACTGACACGTGGCCAAAGAATAATTAATAATTTCTTCTTCCTCTAATCGCGAAGCCTTATCATTACTTATTACTAAGTATTGCAGGACGTCTTCTCTATCAATATTATCCAACTTCACGCTGTGCACTTGCACAAACGTCATTCGAGCTAGGTGTCATGTTTATTCGCCCGAGTTGTACACATGCAAGCGCGCGCTCCTTGTCAAGCGGCATGTACCCGCTCTCAAACGACAAGCTGGTACTCATTATTTCTTCTTTCTTGTAGTGGCTCTCCACTACTGGAGGTCAGCTCAGCGAACTTTTCTCTATTTTGTGCCAAGCGAAAGAGGTGTTTGACGCTGGCAATTGTTGTCCACTCCCGAATTTTCCGCAACCATGATTTCTCTCTCCTACCAACACGTCGTTTTTCGCTCACTTTGCCTATCATAATCAGTTGCAGCAGGTTATATCTTTCGTAAGACCCCCAAGCTGACCCGCTCCGCCGGCGGAGGACCGGAAGAAGACAGCGGGAAATCCACCGTCTACTTCCGCTCGATAAAGGCAAGCCGGGTTTGGGTGCAGGGCAGCCCCATCCCAGCATTGCACAGGCCTCTTACGCCGGATGTCCTTAACATACCGGGACATCCCCTAACCCCCCATAGGGGTGGCAGAGGGGTTCGCCTTAGGCGGACGATTGCCGACAGGGCCGCGGTCGAATCCGATCGGGACCCTGTGACCCTGTCAAGTGATGATGCGCCGTTGAGCCTCTCGTCTGGTGACGAGTGGTTTGAAGACGCATTAGTACTAAGGTAATTGAAGGCATGTCAACGGGTTTTTAGTCGGTATGCTACCAGTTACTAGCACTCTACTAGTAGCCTGGTGGTAAGCGCAACATACCCCTACGGCCCTCCCCGGGCCGAAAGATATGAGTAAACTGCATTTTCCCATTGTTAAAAAAAAACAACAAGGTTGTACCTTTCGTGTCTTAGTACTTAGATAGGCAACTTTTCTCCTCATTCTAAGACGATTGAAATGAATTTATTATGAACCACATAATCCATTAAGCTCTATTTTTTACTCGTTATTATGACAGGCACATCACGTATCACGGCTCCACTAGGTGTAATTCCATCGTAATGGCACCGTTCCGTTCGTGGTCTGAATACCTCGTCGTTTTAAAAGTTCATTTTAACGCAATGCGGTTTCACGATTGTGCCGGATTAACCATAATGTGAATTGATTTTTCGTGCATGTTTATTTATAAGGCGGTTTGGATTTTTGGCGTATAATAGGGGTCGTTCTCATCCGCTGCAAAAAAGTTTCCCAATTGCATTTGAATCCGTTTTAAATAAATTTATCATACATCTATCTATCTATCCATCTATTCAGCCGGTAACACCCACTGCTGGGTAAAGGCCTCTTCTCTATTACGCTGTTCTTGCCGATCATGTGCTAGGCGGATCCACAAATTTGCATAAATTATAAAAACCATTTTTATTCTCAACCGCTGCAGTAAGTTAGTGCAAAGTACAGTCAACAACGGAACGGCAAAAACTTCAAAATGTAAGAGCGAAATAGAATGACGACGCTCGTTCTCAAAACTAAAAGTGCACAAATCTGTTGAAGTTGAAGTCTTTTTACTATTCATAGCGTTTGACCGCCATCTCACCTGGTGGCAAGTGACGATGCGGTCGACGATGTAGCACGCTTACCTAGAATAATCCTATTCACTCTTGCCTTGAAGATACCCAAATTATAGTGATCGGAAAACACTGACGCCGGCAGAGCATTTCATTCCTTAGCGGTTCGCATAATGAAAGTGGAAGCAAAGCGCTTCCGGCTTATAGACCATGCTTTAAATACTTATGGTTATTATGTTTATTAGCATTATAATGTTAATATTTTTTAAAGTCGAGTGAACTAGGCTCTACAAAACAATAGTCAGAGTTAGCCTGGAAAATTGGAGACTACACATAATTAAGTAAGTTTCAACAAGGTAAGTAAATTGAAATGATCTCGGATAAGTACTTATGGTTTCGAAAATTTAGATTTTTGATGATTCTTAGGACAGTCATATGAGCAAGACAATTATTATGACACTGATTTTTACCATAATTTATCAGAAAATATCTACAACAACGATAATATCTGCTCTATCCACTCTACTTGATAATATTAACACGCTTTTATCTCTCGAAACGTAGTAAAAATATATTAAATAATAAAATATTATTTTCATAAAAATAATATGACATCCAGCGACGTCTGCCTGCATGTGTAATTTAATATTCCTTGACTACTTAGAAAGTCTACCATTTTATATTATGAGCCTCAATGCATGCCTTTTTATTACAGAGAGATTATTAAAATTTGGGTACACATAGAAATTCAAGAAAATTAACCGCATAAAATTCAGTTACAACTCAAAATATGAACGAATAATTTAATAAAATTCACTTCACAACATCATTTTTATTATTATTAATTTATAATTTAAGACGGTATTATCTATTTTCCAGAAATTTAATAATAAGATGTAACTAAGGCTCGTCACAAAGCGCGTGGCCGCTACATAACAAGTGTCGCCGCGCCGGCCGTAGCGTGTCGACGCACTACAAAGTGTATGTCAACTCATGGTCACTGGCTACCAGTCACTAACTAGGTGGTTCGTTTGTGGCGACCGTAATAATTAAAATAAGGAGGAATAAGAAATGTTTTTTGAAATAATGAAAAATCATTGTGTAATGTACCCAGAGCTCTTGAATTAAAATTAAATATAAACGAATACTTACTTAAAAACTAAACCTAAATGAAAACGAAGAGGAACATGATGTTATACAATACTGAAAGTTTGTGATGAAAGATAAAGATAAAAGTTAAATATAGAGTTATTCGTACCAAAAACAAGCATAAAAAATGTTGGTATTATTTACATAATTTATTAAAATATGTATAATGGCTTCTGGTGATATGATAGAAAGATATTAGTGTCTGCAAACTCCGAGTGGATTCGACAAAAACTTGGTCTAGGGGACCCGAATAAGCGTAGTACCTATATCCTAAAACACGCAGGCGTAGCCGCTGACAGTTGTTAGAATCCAGAGTGAAATAATAGAAATTCATGGGTCATTAATTCAGTAGGTATTCTGGCTCCGTATTACCCTTCTCAGATCCATAATCAACTGAATGAATAGCCGAAAGTTGTACAAAAACATGTACCCAGTACAAGGGTTGCAACGGACTTGTACCGAACTCGGCAACTTTCATTGTAACATTGCCTTTGTGTTTCTGATATATGGGCCTTAAATCACTGCCGACAATAAGTATTGGCAGCCCTAGAATAATCCTGTGTCGACCCTGGATAAGTAGCTCTAACTATGTTAAACGGTTAACTGAGATTCAATCGGGTGCGCTTCCTGAATGAATAATAAATTTAGCTGTGCTAGAAAGGTAAGATGGATAAATTGACCCCTGCGCTTTGTTGAAATAATATTTAAATTTGTTCCGTGAAAACTGAATTTATTTTACCATAAGTATAGTGCCTTGTTAATATTCTAATATCTTAACTTTAGTATATTACTACTAAATGCAAAATAAATATGAATAAATATTATATTCTTTTTTCCGTATCTGATCATTATCACTTTTTTTAACACTAAAACATCAGTTTACTATTTAAATACTGTGCATTCATTTATTTTTTATTATTATCTCGTCTTTATTCATTTCATATTTAATCAAAAACATATTGTACAGTAACTTTAAATACATATCAAAATTTTTTCAAAATTTTACAGTGACTACATTATGAACGATAAATTAAACCACATTGGGAGATTTAGTAAAAATCTAATCCAATGCGGCTTTAGGGCTTATTATTATTATTATTAACACTATTGGCTTGACATGTCCCACTGCTGGGCAAAAGCCTCCCTCCCTTTTCTTAGTCCTCTCAGTCAAGTGCGTGTGTGGACCTGTCCCTATTATATAAATCTAACTCATCTTTCCACCTGCGCCTTGGTCTGCCACGAGGACGTTTGATTCCTTAAGGCCACCAATCTGTGGTGACCTTTGCCCATTGTTCATTCTTCATGCGGCAGACGTTGCCAGCCCAGTCCCATTTAAACCTGCCTACCTTTTGCCCAAGGTCCGCGATATCTATTTATTATTAGATATATTTGCTTCTTCTTTATTAGGTTTTGATGCTCCTTTTTAGGGTCCGTTAGCAAAAAATATTATATTTTACGCAGAGATGTGAAATTGCGTAACTTTTATTCAATTGGGTAGACGAATAATATTTCTGTCGGCATTTTCGAGTCAAAATTGAAACATTCCTTGAGATTGAACTTTAGCATAACTTTGTCGTAACGTTAGTAAAGAGTCACTTTGGCATTAAATAACAGAGTTTTAGGAGTTTTTGAGAGCCTATACCTACAAAGTTAAAACTAATACAAGTATTATTTAAACAAGTGGGATTTTCTTAAAATTATACGTTTTTTTACAAATATTACCTAATTTTTTTTACAAAAAAAATAATTTTCTGTTAAAACTAATAATATGAAATAAAAAAGCCATCCATTAAAATTCACTTACAAAGATAACGCAGAGCAATAATATAATATGTATACTCTGAAAATCCTTGTAAGTAATGCTTTATCAAAGAATCCATGAACATGAGGCATCCGCAAAGAAAATACATTTTTTCGTCGTCCCGCGAATTGAGTTATTCACACAATCGGTTCAGTGTCCTCATACAATATTTATGTACAAATAATCACCAAATTCGAAAACTTATACAATATTTGAATTATAAAAAAATATGTATGCCTATTTAGAAACATTACACATTACATGAAACATTTTTTTAAATTAACCTTCTCTTAAAATGCAAAATACGGTACGTATTTTACGTAACAACAATACTAAGTGTTAATTTTACTCAAAAGTAGTATAAATAAAGTAAGACTTAGTATGAACATACCCTACTTAGGTATTTATAAAAACAAAGCCTCCAGGCAGCCCAATCGGGATAATAGAGCAAGCTAGGTTGAGAGCAACGCAGCTTGACACAGTGCTCAAGTGTGGTAACTAAAATAGTTACTGTTACTTAATCTTTGCACAGTTGCCGTAAACTCCAACAGCAGAAGCCGCTGGTTTACACGAGAAGGAAGGAAAGTACAATTTCCTGGCGACAGCAGCTGTTATTTAGAGATGTACCAAACGAGCACGCTCTTGTAGTTTGACTGATTGTATACAGTTTAGAAGCTGTGTTACTCCTTCGCCAATAGTCTACTAGTAGTCGAATCTGGTGTTGAGATTTTAACCCTAAAACCATTGAAGTTATATGGTGCAGAAGCATATTACGTAGTTTGGAAAACATAATATTTTTTGGGCACTTCCGAGTTCTAGTATCTCTAGGCTCGACCAAAATTTTGAACATGGAAATAACAGAGATTTAATTAAGTTTTATATCATTACTTTTTACTATGTTTTTGGACCAGGATTTCAATCCCGAAAGCCCAGTAATGCTTACAAAGCGTGAACAAAATGCTATTCCAGAAATCGATTTAAAAAAAGATATATATACTTGCGGCCTCATTTCGATAGGCAACCTGATATATACATAAATGTAGTCTCCTTTTATAAATTTATATATAAAATAGGTTCGATGATCGTAGTGATCCTGCAGTTGGATCATAAACTATGTCACCTTTATAAACAAATTAAAACGTGGCAAGGTTTGGAAAATGTAAGTTCCTATTGCATTCATCATCATTACATCGTTTATAACAATTTTAAAGCCCTTAAACTGAAATCTTCATGAATTTGCTGAAAAGTAAAACAAAATTTTTTGTATGAAACAAAGTTAACATGATTTAGTCATATGAAATTTCGCAAGATACAATTACATTAATCATACTTCGACATATCTTTTGGGATGAATTTCAACTTGGATGTAACTTGTGTTAGCTCTGTTCGAAACTTCAATTACATTTCACTGTGGAACTTGCTTGAAAGTCCTTATAAGATCTGGCTTCGTCAATCTGTTATTTTATTCTGTCATTCTGCAGGTAAACTACAATATGAAAATAACAATAAAATAAATATATCAAAACGTTCCATAAAATAAATAAAATAAAACTTACTCAGCTTACTTGATAAACAATGTGTGATGACAATATATTATGTTAGCCATAAATGTATTCTTATCATCATGTAAGTATTATGTTATTAAAAATAGGCATATATTACTTTCTTTCATCACACACTACCACATCTCCATAATAAGCAGAGGTTAGCTGGAAGATAATGCTAACTAGCATTAAGTTCGCCTATGTACTTGTTTTTTTTTTACTTTATGCAATAAAACATTTTATATCTACTATCTATCTATATAAGAATTTAAGTTTATATTGTTTCATTATTATCTTATTCTGTATCTGTATCTAAATTTTCATGAAACGTTTTGGTAATTAAATTTCAGATACACTATATTTCATTCTTTCGTAATTTACGTTTATCTCGTAACTTACAATAACAGCTGAATAGGAAAAGTCATACATAGGTATGTATTTAGTTGAAGTTTATCAAATTTCGGTTCCCAATGGGCGGAGATATTGCACATAAATTAAATCCAATATCACACTGAAATGTCTCTGGCACGAAACTTTAGACGAAGTCAAAGTTGGAAATTCCTTCGCTGATCCAACTTAACACTAATTAAAAGAAACTATTTCTTGGAATGCGAGAATTTATTAATTACTCGTCTCAGCAAAGTTATCAAACAGAATCGAAATGTAGAGCCGCATGACTGGATTATACGTAAAATGCAGTCACTGCCTGTGTTCAAGCGCCTGATTAAAGATTTCTACCTAAATTGAATTTGCAGTCTTCGTAAATATTAGTAAGTGTAATATTAGGTGTGTGTTCATTATTATTAAGTACGTATCAATTGTAGGTATTATTTGTGTATATCTTAGTACTCTGTGGTATTATCTTGCTTTTTTTAATAGATTTATTTTTTAATTTTTATAAAATATGTATTTATCTATGTATTTGTGCACATATTTGTATGTATATATCGTATATTTAGAATATGACTCACCCGACCAGACGCCGAATTCATATTACTCATCTCCACCCTAAAGTTGCCTGGAAGAAATCGCTTTTAGTGATAAGGCCGCCCATTGTAACCTCTTTTATTTTTGGTTGTTTAGTATAAGTTTTTTCAATGTGTATGTTTCTCCGGGGTTAACAATAAAGAATTATCTATCTACGGTATTTCTACGATAAAGTAACAGCTACATTCATCAAATTGACCATATGCATTTTTAGGTTAAAAAACTGATAGATAACTTGTCATTAGTATAGCTCGTTCATGAATTAAGTAGATTCCTAAAATTTTTTTCAGGTCTTAAAATTTTGAACGCAATTTTTTTTTCGAATTAGGCGGCTCCTAGATGATCAATTCTGTTGCGCAATATGATGATTTCTGCAATATTATTGACTGTATAAGGTTTACTTTAAATCATTATTTCTTTCAAATCCTATTGTACGATAAATATATTGTGCAATTTTATTGTATGTCTAGGGGACACCTTATACCAAAAGTGTTGGAGAGCACCTAATTATAAAAATCAATCTCGTCGGCTTTAATGTACCTATTATGTTTAGCTTTCTTGTATATTGAGACCACAGTTTTAACTATTTGCCAAACAAAAAACCAACCCAATAATGAAAAATTGATTTAGCTAACGATCATGTGTAGGTATGACCTAGTTTTTAAAGCATCGCAAGGGATTCAATAGACTAAACAACTTAGGTACTCGCTAGTGATGCAACTTTGCGTATTCCTTTGTATTCTGTTGTTGTTATAAACACAATGTAAGCAGGTTACCTTCTGACCTATAAACGACTTTTGTAAAAACATACGATTCACATGCCACGTAAAAAAGTGGTAAAAAACTTTAGAATTTGATTAAAAGTCTGAAGAATCAGTTGGCAATGATTTAATATATGAATTCCTTTTTCAAAAAACTTTCTCTCAATGAAAAAAAAAGTAAAGTATTTATTTTATCGTTGCTAAAATATTAATTAAACTACATTAATATTATTATTTACGAAATTGCAAGAGCAAGCTGTTTCTAAGATATTTGGTGACGGTCTGTATTGTATACCTACGTACGTAATTACAACAACATTTACAGCTTTTATACTCTACACGCAATAAATAAAAGGCATTGTGAGTCTAGAGAAGTTTGTGGACTAATGTTATTAAACTTGTACAATCACATTTGTGCCGTTAATTATATTTTCGTGGATACACAGGGGCATCAACGAAATATTACTTACCTAAATAAATTAATGTGGGGCGATCATTCAACCTCGTCACGATGTCGCCTTAATAAAGTTGTTTTTCAATTTATTCGCATTCGAAGCCAAGTAAATGAAATTAGGTCTTAAAAATAATATCTCTGTATATAATAATTAGGTCGAGCGAAGCAAGACCTACTTATTGATGTGACATACGACTTTGCATTGGTCCACTGTTGTGTTGATAACAATTTACATACGATATACTAACCTACGTAGAGACTTGAAATTTCGAGGGTATGTTCCTCAAGAAGTGTGGACGCGTAACTACTAAGAAAGGATTTTTTTATTGTTTATTCATCAATAATATTACGAGTTTATTATAGTAACAAAATTAGGGTGTCACCAACCGTAACCAACTTCGCCCACATCACGAGATGAGGCGCCGATACACTGGAAAAGCTTGTTATCGACGGGTAATTAGAGCGGAAATGATCGCGCGGTAGATCCCCAATCAGATAATCTGACCAGGTTGAAGATAATGCGTCATTCTGTATATTGTGCAGGCAGCCGCAGACCGGAAACGTTGGAGATACGTACAAAATGGGACACCAGGTTGATCACGATCTTCAGTAATGATATGAAATACAGACGATAGAGAGATATAGTCACAAAAGTGGTCATGGAGTCAAACGAGCCAGTTCTCGCTCATTACGCTTTCGCAGTGTCGCAGGCGGATATTAGGCTTCGAGGCATCAGTATAGCACCCAAAAGGAAAGGAAAAAAAACAACTATTATTAGGAGTATTTCACTCCCTTTTATTTTTATGACACATTCGAACCATCTGGTATGATATAAGGTCAAGACTCATTTTTTTAACTTTTAATGTAAACTCTGCCTTATTTTGTTTACATTGGAGTTGATTTTGGCAGGACTCGTTCGTGTTGGCAGTTGTTTCAAGTGATCAAATACAGCAAAGAGTTTGCCGATCGTCCGGGTACAGTCAAAACCAAAAACTAATGAATTACCTATATTATGGAATAGTGGTAATATTGGAATACTATCTGATCCGCCGCATGCGAGTTCGTCCACCCGTGGAGATAATTATTTTTGATGTTGAATGCAGACGAAGTTTCGGTTGTCAGCTAGTTACAGCATAAGCTAACTATAAATCTATATTAAAAAATGTACAAATAAAAAATTGTGCCAACCATAGACTATTGCAAACAATATATTGTATACATATTTATTTGTATTTATTTTTTAATCTATTCATTGAGTTTTTAAACCGGAAACCTTGAAAAAAAAGTACCAACATACTTTATTTCAAGTGCCAAGACGAGCAAACTGCTATCTGCAAACTTTGTGAAATAAATATTTTGTATATTATAATAAATTACACCTGCCGATTACCAAAACAGATATCTTCTTTGCATTTTCCCTGACTGTACTATAGCGAGCACATCTCTTTTAAGGGGTGGTTCCACTTTACCTCACTTCACCTCACTCTAAGAACAACATGCCTTAATTTAATTTTTCCGGACTCACTAACTCAACCGACTCAACACGTTTCTTTATCACCCCAGAAAGGGTGTAATTTATTAGGTTAAGACCCTGTCTCAACACTTTCTGAGGGCCTCGCAAACAAAATAGGATCTTTGGATCAGAATTTCCCCTAAGTAGCTATTTTTACATAATATTGCAACAATAAAAACTATTTGTTTCTTTATTAAATAAATGGTTGGTGTTTAGAAATAATTAGGTACGTGTTATTGCTACGTAGTTAGTCTTGCGTCCTAAGCTACTTATTTACTAAATTCTTTACTTATTCTATACTACAATTTAACTCAATTCATTATGTTTTTTCGAAGTGTTAGAGCGATAAATATACTTGTAAACATAACATCAAAATTTAATAATTTTGTGACAATTTTTTTTTTCAGATATCCAATTACGCGTAGCACAAAATGATGATGAGTACGTAAGCGGTCTAAATGGACTTGATTGCTAGTAGGTACCGCCATGCTCCCAGTCTCAGGACGGCCGCGTAGCTCGTAGCACGTAGCGGCGTTGCTCTCGTTAAACGAAGCGCTCGTAGCGCGTAGGCTCTTATAACGCCGTAGTACTCTACAGCTACGAAGTTTGCCAGTTCGCAAACATAGTGTTTTTAATCTGTTTTGTGTTTCTGTGGTTTAGTAAAAGGATTTTTTTAAGAGGGTAAGTACTTTAGTTCTTATCGTACTGTTATTAATTTTAGTCTTATTTCTGCATTGTCTTAATTTATGTATTCAAAAAAATTGTGAAGAAATTGAAAAGAAGTTTTCAATTGGTTTCAAAATAAGAATCAAACTGCTCTGTTGAGCTGCTCTTAAACAATAAATGTAAAGTGCAGGTGAGCCAAAACTTGGGTAAGTCAATTCAGAAAACTAAACTGTTTTATCCATTTTAATCCTTAGACATGTGAAACCAAGGCTTTATAAATAAAAAAATGGGGCAATATAATTTCTTAATTTTGTGAGTTGTAGGTTGATAGTTAGTTTTCCCTAATTATTAAGCTTTGATCGAGCACCCAATTTCAAATATGTATTCTTATTTCCCGAACACGCCTGGATAAACAAGTCACATATAATTTCAAATTGAATTATTCCGTGAAACCCAGTCGAACGAAATCAACGAAAGGATAAAATACTACATTAAGTTAATATTGGAAATTCTGAAATTTACGCCTCTATGGTTTGTTGGATGTGTATTTATATGGTTGTATTTAATATTATGTATTAATTAAAATATTAAACTTGCTTGGTATTCGCCATAAATGTTTACTTAGCGTTGCAGACATAGACATAGGCAAATGTTTTTTTTATCACCAAATGATCAAACGATGATGATGATTGAAATTACCAGCCTGTCTATCCTTTGATACAGACCAATGGAATATGTATGTCGTAAAATTAAAACAAACATCCATTAAGTGCTTAATATTTATGTAGCAACTTCATCGCTTAAATAATCTTATTGTAATAAAATCATTTAAAATTATTATACATAAATACAAACGTGCAATTAAAATTAAATAATATGATGAGTATGTGTGTGGACTGTGTATTCAATGTTTATTTTTTATTTATAGAAATATTTTATTTTATTTATAAATATATTTCTTTAAATGAGACACTCTTTCGAAAAGTACATTTAAAAACTAAAATGAAAATCATATAAATAATTTTAAAATAGGATGACGATTATCATTTCCCTGCCCTTATCCCACACTTAGGTGGGGTCGGTACAACATGACTGTCTTCTTCCATTCGTCTCTATCAGCCGTCCATCTCAGTACTCACACCTGCTTTGTTCATATCGTCTTTCACCAGTCCACCCATCTTTTCTTCGGTCTTCCTCTAAAACAGGCTGACGAATCATCAGAAAAAAAAACTAGATAAATAAAGTTCTCACGTCAGTTGTTCGACATGCAAAGCTCGCGGTATGAAATAGCTTTTTTGAAATATTCGTTTGAATAGAAATAGATATTTCCATTTTTCACGGGATTCCGGTCGTTTCACTTGTCAAGTAGGTATTGAACGATCTGTTTTGGAGTTTTTGCATCTCAACGAGAAAAACTCTCTTTTAATAGAGTCCGAGAGAAATAGGTATTTTTTTAAGCTCAGTAAAAAGAATCTAGCGTAATTGTTAAACTAATTGGCAAATAAATTTGTGCTTCATTGTATGAATCGAAAAGTCAATCTATATTCATTTGAGTTGATTGGATTATGTAATTATTAATGGACCAATTGGTTTTGACGCTCAAGTGCTTTTTTGCTCTTACACAGACTTGAAAGACTATTCAGATCGATTTTTTTATACTCATATTACTCACCTATTTTTATCTAGTTAATACCTAGACTTTTAACGCTTTGAAAGCTTATCCAATTAAATGCCTACATATTTATAGTGAAATTAAATGAAATTAGATTTATTTGATATATGGTCATTACAATTATTAAGTACCTCCCTATCTATCTGCTGGTAAAAGTTGTTGCGGTTGACTGTGGCATGTTTACTTAGTTCTAGAATATTCCTTTTAACTCGTGTCTCAAAGACAGTAGTGTAGTTATCTGGAAACACAGAATAGAGACATCTTAATGATAGTCGTCGGAAAACACAGACAAAACGTCGGTAGAGCGTTGTATTCCATTAGTTTTGAACAGAAGCCCTTCTAAATGGTTAGAACAGTTTCTTTATACCTACTTACATAATATATTGTGTATATCATATTGTAAGATACACTAGCTGACGCCCGAAACTGTATTAACGTTGCAAATTAACAAAATACCTTTCTTAGTACGCACCTCCACTTATTAACGAACACACGCTTAAAATTTCGAATCTCCACATTTAGCGGTTTGGCCTGTACGTTGTCTGTCAGTCAGTCAGTCAGGTCCAAGCCTTTTATATATATTGATGATGGATCATAGTTGAAAATATAGTTTTGAATCTAATTATAAGCTTATAAAATCATACTCAGATGTACTTACACGTATGTACGTACATATTATGTTTGATACTCATCACACCGAATTTAGAAAAGCGATTGTTATGAAGTTCTAAAACTTAGGCTACTTTTTCGTGGATATCAAGTAGGTAGTTCAAGCAACTAGTAATTAAAAAAATTACAAAGATAGACTCTTTTCCCTTCATTTATAGTTAAAAGTGCTGCAATAAAATGTTTTCTGCGAGACTAACATGAAACCACAAAAATAATAACAAAGACGAAAATATAAGTTCTCTTCATTAATTTGTATCATTACCAGATTCAGTACTTCAAATACGTATCGCTAGGTCTATTTGAGAAACCCAATTTCTTTTTAAGCTTTCCTCTATACAAAACCTGTATGAATGGGAAAATCCTTGATTGATGGATCTTCAAACGAAAGTCTCTTTCATTCGGTTCGCGTCTATCCAAGCAAGACTAGTCAAGCGGGTCTGATAGAATTTGAGATCTTAATTGGTCAATTAACGTATTAAGGGGTAAATTCGAACATCGTTCGTTACTTCTGTTTAGTAAGAGGGGTTTAAGTTTTATTTCATCATGTAAATGTAGAACAATTATTTACTTACAAGGAACACCTCGAGGCCTTAAGCACCTTAACGTGCTTATTTGTCTCAGGGTATAATGTAGTCAGAACAAAAACAACATCTTCGCCTTTACGAAGTGCACGAAATTAAATCGAATCAATCCAAAGAAGAGAGCGTTTTCGAGGCGCACTTCAAATTCTTTCACCACGCTGGTTCGAAAGAACTAGTGACACGATGAGAAGAAGAAATTTGAGTTTGACTTTGACTTTGAAAACCATAGTGTGCACGTTCGTTTGCGAACCTGAAACGAAAGGTATGCGTGAGGCTCGCAGCTAGCTGAGGATAAGAAAATGGTTTCACTAGTAAATACTATAACCTCATTACTGTACCATGCAAGTTACAGTTACAGTTGTTCAATCCAGAACTATAAAATTTGGAACTTTTGTAGAAAGTGAGTACGAGACAGCTAAACAATTGATACATACAGCTACTACAGTCCGCTTGAACAACTTATAAAGGACAAAACAAAACTCGATACTAGCTGTAGACGCGTGACAGGAAATAGATATTCCGTGATCTCAAAACGCTAGCACCGTTGACAACATAGTCACGTTCGCCATTTCATGTATTGCCTGTGCCGAATATGAATACTCGTACCTGCCTATACGCAACGGGTGATGGGTAACAGGGGCTGGACTGACGTACCCAGCAGTAAATCGTATTTGACCGAACGAAGTGAAAGAGTGAAAGTGTTTCAGATCGTAAATAAGATCTAGGAATATTTATTTTCAACCGAATTCAAAAAAGGAGGAGGTTATCAATACGGTTGATTTTTTTTATGTTTGTTACGTCATAACTTTTTTATTTTTATAAAGAGATTTGAAAAAAAAAAAATGTTGTTTGAAAGGATATACTTTAAGATTGGTCCTTAAGGCTCTAAATTTTATGAAAATCGGTTTATTATCGGTTATGAAATCAAAATAACTGAAAAAAAAGTCGTTGAAGTGAACAAATTGCGTATTTTACTTGCCTGTGACTTTTCAGTGGTGTCTGCGGTCACTATTTTTGTAAAACCTTGTAAAAGCTTTGGAGTATATAAATGGTGCAGTTGACTGTACATATTTGCAAGTAGTTCGCTCCGAATAGTGACTTCAGGCCGTTTATATACCCTAAACCTCTAAACCAATTAAGCTTACCAACTCAAAAAATATTTTGTAATTACCTATCCTGCCAGATTTCATAAGGATTGGATAAGCGATTCGGAAGCTGTCTTCCAACAAACATACATACTTATTTCTTCCATGTATGTATACATGTCTGTGTAGCTGACTGTACATAGTGCAATGAAACATTGGACCGATGCTGTTGGCACAAAACTTAACTCTGCTCGATTGGTTCAGAACGCATCATGCGTGCGTCCCTTGCTGATATATAGTTTGCTCGAAACTTGTACCTACTCATCAAATTGATCAAAGAAAATGTATAGATACTGTTTGTCTTTCCTTATATGGTACTCACACACGTTTTATGTTGTTTACCCGCTTAGCACTCAGTATCTCTAAGCTACTGATCATTTCTTTGAGTGAGATATCAACTTTCTCCGAAAAAAAAACTGTTTTTTTACCAGTAAAGTTTTGGGCATAGAACCAGCCTTGAAATAAGAATCGGCAAGAAAAGAGTCGACGACATTTATGTTGGATTACCCCACCATTAGTCACATTCAGAAAGGCTTAGCTAAGTTGAAAGATAAAAATTGTGAAGTAAAGTTGAATCTAGCTATAGATGTTACATTTTGTCGAATCGTCCGCAGACTACAGAGTTTCTTTTTTATAAAAACTAATAGGATGAGATCGCGCCTGGCCATTGCTAAAATAGAGCTACGCATTGTGATTAAAAACATGGGCCGTTTGATACTATTTTTAGTTCGAAAAGAAATTAACTAGCAGATATTACAACAATCTTAATAAGTCATTTGTTTAAATTTCATCATCATCATCAACCTATAGCAGTCCACTGCTGGACGTAGGTCTCTCCCAAGGCACACCACTGAGCCCGATCTTCGGCTCTTCTCATCCACTTTCTGCCAGCTATAGCGCGCAGATCATCGCTCCATCTGGTCAAAGGTCGTCCTACACTGCGTTTGCCTAGACTAGGTTTAAATTTAATTGGGATCTATTGTACATCTACATATGTATAATATTTTTGCATTCGGGTTTTCATTTTTTAATTGATCGATTCAGGCGTTACTTTGCGGAAATCCATAAATATCAACAAATTATATAAATATATTTAGTAATAAATCCGCTTAACTTCCAAACAAAGGTTTTAATTAACTTAACTTTAGTTCAACTAAACCAAAGAGTCAACGAACAGAAAACCAAAGCTTGAAGATACGACACGTGTTTCGCCTCTACACGAGGCATCATCAGGTGTGGACTCGCCGAAGTTCGAAACGAGAGTGAATAAACAACGTTGCCCGGCCCGTATTTATACCCGTTATGGCGATGAGTCAAGATGAGTCGCCCGTCGTATGATCCGACGTCACAAAAATCCTCAACAAAGGAGACCTTGGAATACTCGTATTTAAATCATTCAACAGCGTAATATTTGTTGTATTGTGTTTTAAAATTTCTAAACACTCCAAAATATTTAACCTAAAACTTTTTTCACATGTATGCAATATTTTAAAAGTATTGTTATCGTTTAAAGAATGACTAGTGTCTATTAAGTGCTTTGCAAAATGTGCAAAGCGTATACAAATAACTGTCCAGAAAAATCACATTTTGCAAAGCACTTAATAGACACTAGTCATTCTTTAAACGATAACAATACTTTTAAAATATTGCATACATGTGAAAAAAGTTTTAGGTTAAATATTTTGGAGTGTTTAGAAATTTTAAAACACAATACAACAAATATTACGCTGTTGAATGATTTAAATACGAGTATTCCAAGGTCTCCTTTGTTGAGGATTTTTGTGACGTCGGATCATACGACGGGCGACTCATCTTGACTCATCGCCATAACGGGTATAAATACGGGCCGGGCAACGTTGTTTATTCACTCTCGTTTCGAACTTCGGCGAGTCCACACCTGATGATGCCTCGTGTAGAGGCGAAACACGTGTCGTATCTTCAAGCTTTGGTTTTCTGTTCGTTGACTCTTTGGTTTAGTTGAACTAAAGTTAAGTTAATTAAAACCTTTGTTTGGAAGTTAAGCGGATTTATTACTAAATATATTTATATAATTTGTTGATTTTCATTTTTTAGTTAAGCTCTCTACTGTTAGATTAACTCGTAAGTTCCTATCTTCTCATGGTCCTTGCAAACGTGGCATAAGAAGTACCATCGATCATGGGTATTGTTTGTTACACACATTTATAATATTTTCTCGGCGACTTTGTGAGAAATTATCTACATAATCCCGTGACACTTTTCTAAGATGGAGTACGCTTTTATTTTTCACAAAAACTGTTTCGTCTTTATATTTTTACCATGATATTTATATTATACGAGTACCCACTCGAATTCAGACCAAGTTTAGCAAAATAATCATAGAATAATAAATGCCGCTGTATGAACATTGTGAATGATTCGTGACGACGATGAAACGGATGGTTGAGTGGCAAGTGTGTTGGACTGCCAAGCCGGTCTATCGGGTTTGATTCCAGCGTCAGGACAAACATTTGTCTAATGAACACCGATGTTTATCTTGAGTCTGGGTGTTTTCTATGTATCATATTATCAGTCATCTGGTTAACATAGTAGCTCTGCAGCTCTGCTTAGTTTGGGGCGAGATGGCATTGTGTGAAATGTTCAAAAAATTTTTTTTTGTTTGCACAGCCCAATAACATTCACGCCAATTTACTGTTTTTTTTCGCAAATAATTTTAATGACACACAATAGATCGGGATACAATAAATTTTGTGTTGGGTAAAAATAGTACAAAGTACATCTATTTGCATTGATTTATCAAAATTGTTATCTGAAACAGCCTCGCTTAGCATAATAAGAGTAAAAGAAATTAAACAGGGCTGTTATGAGATGACGTCGTGTAAAATATCCAGCCATAGGTTATAAGTAGGTAGGTTTTGTTCGAAAATGTTCAGCCATGACGCTAGATTTTCCCTAGCGCTATAAAGTTTTCTAGCTAAAGTACAGTTTATTTAAGGAAACGGTATCAGCTCTGTAGATGTTATCTTAGACAAAGTTGGGGCGAAGCGCTGCTCTGAATTATTTATGAAACATTGATACCGGTTTTCAGTTTCGGATTTCACTGCAGAGGCACGATCACCTGCAATGTTGCCGCAGTTAGCGAACCCTGTGATTACCATTTTATAGAGTTCATGTAATCGAACAAACCAGCACTGATTTCGCTTGGCTAGATTTCTAAATCTCGTCAATTCTTTAGCCTGATTGACATCGAGGTTACATACAGAGGTTAGCTGGAAGATAATGCTTTTTTTTTCTTTGTACATTATAGCATTTTCTATCAATCTATCTACATAGTGAAGATTGAACATTGTAACTTTTAATTTTTATTTTATCATTTTAATGACATTTATCTCAATACGTGTATAATTTTTATTGGAATATGTTATAATAGGTATCATTCTTCAATTAATATTATTGGTTGATCAATTTTAATAAAAGTTAATAAATAAAATACAAATCGTTGTTTTGTCTTGAGTCTGAATCGTAAACCAAATCACCTAAAATTTTAAAAAAAAAAGTTTAAACAAATTATAAATTAGGCTACTCCAGTGTCGTGGGAATCAGCAGCGGATATTAAATTTGACTCATATTTCATCAGAATATTTATGGCAAACCCTTCCATCGTTCGTTATAATTCAGAGTCCGTAAAATATCGCTTTAAATTAAAACGGAGAGGCTTTTTATAATTAAATCGATAGCTGGATGGTTTGTTAATTTACGGGCTCAGCACATGGAGCAATTATCAGTTGCCAACACTGTCAACTTATGCCTAGATCACACGTACCGAGCAAACGGGGGAGACAGTAAAATATTTATTTGGCCAAGACAGTGATGTAAGCTACTTAAGCTTACATCACTCGCCCAGCCAAGCACTCGGCGCTATATTTATACGTACGGAGTACTCGGCCGAGAGCACTGTCTCGGCCGAGTACTCAACTTCCGAGTACGTGTGATCAAGGCATATAACGGAGCCGTGTGGCTTCGTTCTAATGCCTTGATCACACGTACCGAACAGTTAGCTTGCGTTGATTTGCGTTGCAGCGCTAGATTAAGACGCATTATTTAAAAAATGCTAGTACAAAATAAGGACGCTACGCAGCGCAACTGAGCAGTGTGACTTTTTTGCTCTTATATAATTTCCGCCAGTTGCAGCGACAAAAAGTTGCAGTTTACGGTCGCAACATTTTATATGAAATATTGTGAGTTGCCTGTTGCCGGAACCAGTTGCTCCGTGTGCTGAGCGTCTCAGAATTTCTAAACGGGTGCCTATTATGTTGCGGGGTTTCATTTAGGCCCAGCGCACACCAACTTTTGTAGGTACTTATAAAACCTCTAATAAAGCCGTGTTGGCCGAATGGGAAGTGCCTCGACTTTCGATCCGATGATCGTGAGTTCGAACCCGGACGTACATCAATAGATTTACATGTGTGCATTAAAAAATGAAAATGAAAAATTAATAACATGCTTAACGGTGAAGGAAAACATCGTGAGGAAACCGGCATGTCTTAGAACATAAAACGTTCGAAAACATGTGTCAAGTGCACGAAAGGAGCTTCTTCGAGGCACACTTGAAATCCTTTCACCACACTGATTTGAAAGAACTAGAAGTTATACGATTAGGAGAAGACAATACCTCCTTTTATTTTATGCTTTTCATCGGCTGCATGAAAGTTATAAAGTTTGGAAGATAGAGTAGCCAGTAGCCACGTACTGCATTGGATACACTTTAATGATTTTATAGATTTTCTAAGCTCGTATTTTATTACATTTTCCATACTCACTAAGGTTTAATTTCCATCGACATTTCATTTATCTAGGATTCTAGGTCATAGAGCTGTGCCCGAGCTCAAGTGCTATCGAGTCGTGCTAAATATAGCACCTTTTGTTTTAGTTTGAAGATGAGAGTCAAGACGGTGAGTTAAAATGGTAGAGGTCGGGGCGCTTAACGCAAAAACACCGTGATGTTTTGTAAGAAATTTAAAAATAAATACTTGAATGAATATATCGCTAACTTATTGGTTTATATAAGTAAGTTCAAAGAAAGTCGCTTTCTGCTTTGATGAACTGATAAATTCGTGTTCCAAGTTTTACGAAGTAAAAGGTTGGAGTTAGATTTTATACATATTTCTTTTGTTTTCAGGTTCCTAAATATTATATCAATAGGTATAATCCCTAAAGCGTCGATGACACACAAGTTTTTTTAACAAGCTGATTGTTGGCGTTTTTAAATGCTAGCGTGTTAGCTTTTGGGAAGGATTGTCAACAAGCAGATTGTAAAAACGTCGATGACACTGGGCGACTTTACACGCTACAAGCGAAGTCGCTGGCGTGTAGCGTGTAAATAAGCCGTGTGTCATCGTACTATAAGAAACCATGATAAGGTAAACTTAATACGCGTTGCGTTCAAAACTTTGTAACTAGAAATTTTAATAAATATTATATTTTATTGCAAAAATACCAAGAGAGGCTTACCGTAATAGATGAAAAGAAATTACTTCCTCGGTGTTTCCTCTCCGTTTCTATGTAAGTAGTCGCAAATGTTCCGAAGACATTTGAGATAGGCAAATGGGGTACGAAATGAGCTGTTGAGCAATAAGAGACACATCAATGAACTAAACGCCTTCTGCGTCGTTAAACAGCTCATAGCCAGAACTAGCTGGGGTCTACGACTTCGGCCCGGTGGCACAACCCGCCGGGTTAGCGTTTTGTATGCGATTGTTCAAAGGAGCCTGGTTTCCCAGGCCGGCGGGCTGTGCCGGCGGGTTTGGTGTTTAGAGGCCTTTATGTGGTTTTTGATGAAAATTACCCTTCTAATGGTAATGATCCATCCGTCTATTCTCATGAATTTTTTCTTCGTATTAGTCTTAATAGAAAATAAATATGTACCTACTTTAATGCTATAAGCATGATTGCATCTTACGTAGTATCTAAGTTCTCTGTGCTATTATTAACATCATATAAGTATACCTACTATATAATATCTACATTTACATACTAGAAAAATATTAACTAATTTTAAAAATAAAAAAGAATCCAATGGACTGTAATAGTAAAAAAATAATACAAAAAAATACATTGAATACAAGCTGACCACTTTGTTTGTGAACCAACTAAGCAAGCTTGTATTATGAGAACCAGATAACTGATAGAATACTAATATACTTTTTTTTTTTAAAAAAAAACATACTAAGAATTCATAGAAAACACCCAGACTCAGGACAAACACCGATGTTCATCACTCAAATGATTTGTCCTGAACGGGAATCGAACCCTCAACACCAGCACGGCAGTGCCACTCTACCGTGTCGTCTAATATTGTCTATTATTATACTCACCATAAATTCTGATATAGCTACAATACGCTCACATTCACACTTTATTCAGCTCATTGATTAAAAGTGCATGGAAAGTATACCGAGTAACATGTTATTTATCATGGTATAATAACTGATCATACGTTACACTTATTACTTTCTTAGATCAAGTCTGTTACAAAATTACTGGTGTACACGGCGCGCCCCGGCATGCGATTTTGTATGCTGTGATGTCATGATTCTTGTCACCATTCACAATTTCATTTGTATCGTAATTATAACAATAAAAAACAGTCAATAGTGTGCTGACTGTGAGTGGGATGATCGTGACGTGACGTTGCGTCATGCGTGAATTATTTTAAAGAAATATTTACATTACATTATTACATTATTATTGTTATTTACATTAGGCCACTGATGAAAAATCACCGGTGATTTTAATATATCAAAATGAAATCATATCACCATGTGACAATAACATAGAAGTAGCAAGCATTTCCAAGCCTAAAAGTGCTAAAAGGAGAGTTGCAGCAGACTGATCTCCCAAAGTGACATTTAGCCCCTCTAAAGTGAAAATAAAGTTGAACCGGGCCAGCCAGTGTTTGCTTATGGAACCACTGTTTGCGTAAACTGTAGACTTGTAATTTCAAGTTACGAGTTGTTACCAAAACAATGGTTGTTGTTGTAAGCTGTCTCTAATATGGAAATTTGCTCTCCCGAACTTAACTAAAATACATAAAGATAAATGCTGATGGATCTCGAAGGAAATTAGAAAACATGTTTTTGTTATTCTGTGAGTGAGGTAAAATAAAGTGGTCCAGTGAGCTTTTGTGAAGTTTTTGGAAAAATAGTTAAGTGTGTAGGTAAACCTATTTAGGTTAAATTATTCCCTAAGTACCTATTTATACCTAAAGTGTCATGTCATGGCAGGTTTTATGTTTAATTTTAGTCTAAAATATGGTTTCTAGTAATTTTTATTTACATACTGTGTAATGTGTGTACTCTACCTTCCGATTACGATTTACGACTTTCGATCTGAAGGTCGTGGGTTCGAACCCGGTCGTACACCTATGGATTTTTCTGATCAAAAATCTATGTGTGCATTAAAACACGTGCTTAACGGTGAAGGAAAACATCGTGATTCGTGAGGAAACCGGCATGTCCTAAAAAGATCTAAAAAAATATAAATGACCTAAAGAGTTCGAAAACATGTGTCAAGTGCACGAAAGGAACCTCTTCGAAGCGCACTTGAAATCTTTTCACCGTGCTGGTTCGAAATAACTAGTGACACGATAAGAAGAAGAAGACTCTACCTTAAGACGTGTTGTAGTTACATTTCATTTTGTTACCTAAAAATAATTATAACAAGGCAAAAACACAGAAAAAGTAGAATTACGAACTACAAAACGAGTCATTAACAACAAAACGAATTTTCCTCTATTAAGTCGCAGAATACAGGTTAGGTAAACGGTCTTGTATGTACACTTTCCTAGTAATTTCACTTAACTTGGTAACTATACTAAACGACGTTAATTGTGATTAATAAATTGGTTTTCTATGTGATGAATATAGGTTCTTCCTAGTCAAGAGTAGACCTTTGGAGTACAACACTCGATTCATATCATCAAAAATCTGTTTCATAAAAAAGAAAAAGAAAGAAAAAGAAAAGAAATTTGTTTATTGGCTCCTCTAAAAAGGTATAGCTACAAATGTAAGCAGGTACATAAAACATTATAACATAAATAACTAGGTATGCCTTAAGTCATGGAGACCAATAGGTCCGGTCTCAGCATATAGTCGTCCTGAAATGCCTAGGTACCCAGCAATCTAGATACCTAGAGAAGGCAGGACAACGCTGGTTTTCTGCCCGGGCCTATGAGCAGTGACGCCTTCCTTAGCAATTGAGAGCTTAACAAATATATTATATTAAAACAAACATTAAATTGATTTAAATTTAAAACATTAAATTAAAAAAGTAGTACTGATGATGATTTTTATGTCAAAAGTGTCGAGGCGACTAAGTAAGGCCATCCTATTTTTTTGTTATTTGACACTATTTTACACCTAGGTATAGATAAGTTTCGGCTCTATTTTGCGTCAATAATATTGAGACTTTTTGATATTACTAAAAAAAATATCAAAAGTACAGGAAAGTCTATCATTTGGTGCAGTTTATTTTCACTAAAATTTACAACCAGACTTAACTGCAATTTTTATAGTTTTTGAGAAATTTCAAAAAGACTACCTTTTATAAATAAAGTAAAAATACCGTTACAAAAGGCACTAATCCTGAAAAGGCATAAGCACACGCTGTAAGTAACTTTCATTTATGACTTTATTCTTTTAAATTTTAACGACTTTACATAAACCAACCTTTTCATGAAACCCACCCATTTCAACAATTACAAAGTAAGAACACGGGAAGTAATTATCTTGCTTACTCACGAGCGGAAGGGAAGAAATTGAAAAATGTTAGGGAGTGAAATCCCATTTCAAATGTTTGCTCAAAAAACGTTCAATTGATGTTCAGGAATTGGTATTAGAATTTAATAAATTACAATTCCAATTTTAAGATATTATAATACATCGATTGCATTCGTTCTGTGGGTGCTTTTTACCCGACTGCCAAAGAAGGGTTATGTTTTTCGCGCGTATCTTGTATGTATGTATCAGTCAGTCAGTCAGGAAAAAGGCCCTGTAATGTATATTCATGATGATAAATTACATAAATTACTGGTTATTAAGGGGTATGGTGCTGTTGAGTGAAACGCAATAAATAACATAAACACATACATATGTAGATATAATGTAAAACATAAAGTTAAGCTACCTTTAGTTCGTTTGTAATATAATAGATTGTAGCAGTGCTTTAATAAATATTTATTTAATGTTACTTTATTATATTTACAGCCTTTTGGGTAATTTATGTATGTATTAGTCATTTATAATTTGAGATAGGATAAATCTAAATTTTTATAGGTAGTAGTTTTATTATGTTTAATCATTTATACATAAGTTAGTTGTGGAGGTAAATAAGTACTATTATTTACTCATAAAATTAAAACTAAACGTAAATAAATAAATTCATAATTATATATATAAATTCTCAAATCCAAGAAAGGGTAGGAGCTCTTCCGTCCTGTTGGTTTTCTTTATTTATATCAAGAGGAGCTGGCTGAGTCTTATATTAGTAAAGCTGATATAAAATTCATTGCGGCAACCGAAGACGGAAATTTTCATTTCAAGTGCCATCACGGCAAAACGAGAGCGTGCATATGGAATAAGAAATTACGTCTTTATTTGCATGGATAATGCATCAGTATAAAATATGAAAGAGTCACAGCCTTCCATAGAATCACAAGCCCATTTATCTTTGCTTATGCTTTGGATTGTAGTCTAGAACAAAACCTACCTTGGATTATTTTAACGAATATAATATATATTCGGCTATATTCTGTTTTGCATACCTTAAGTAATATAAAAAAAATATCTGTCGCGTGTAAATAGAACCCTTCTTGGCAAAAACTACGTGCATTTCGTTAAAGGAAATAATCAACGCCCAACATTTTTTTCGTAATTTTACGCAGCATAAGCGTACGCCTAACAGACTATTGTAGTGTTTATTTTTTTTCGACAATTTGTAGTTTAACGTGTTACAACACCGTTAAATTGAAAATTTACTTCTTACAAAATGACGGTAACATATACTACTCGGGCGAATAAACATGACACCTGGCTGTCACGTGGCTCGGAACTTGATGCTTCCCCCGCGGCTCTGCGCGACGTCCTCCGTATTTCTTCTTCCTCTTATTGTGAAGCCAAGCCATCACCAAGTATACAACATCCTCCTCTCGGCCATGATTATCCATTTCCACACTGTACTTTGCACAAACGTCATTCAGCTAGGTGTCATGTTAATTCGCCTGAGTTGTAGGTCCTATCTACCTTGTCAATAATAATCCAATTAAATGGCACCTCAAAGCGTCCTACAATGTCCGATGAATATGTATGTTTTCGATTCGAATAAGGCTCTTTATCTGTTACGATGTATAGCTTACACAAACATACATAGGTATGCTGTTCACTCGTGCGTGACCATTTAGGTATACATTAGGGATCTATACATATTTTAGTATAATAACGCTAAGGAAAATATCCTGCTGATATTATAAAGGCGAAAGTTTGGAAGAATAATACCTACATAAATAAATGTTTGGACATTTCACACAACGCCATCTAGCACCAAACTAAGCAGAGCTTGTACTATGGGAACCAGATAACTGCTAAACTACTTTTTTGTAAATAGGTACATACATAGAATACATAGAACCCAAACATTAATATTAGGTATTGTTCTTCCATTTATTTCAGTTTGAAACTCATTTTAATTATAATTTTACTGAAATATTATAAAAATATACTAATTAAATGTATTGTTGTTATAATTATTAAGTACTTATTAATTAATTAGTTCTACTCACTTTTGTATGGGTGCAAAATATAAACTATTTCTCTATCTGTCTGTCAATAAATTCCCATGTCACATTATGATTTATAGGACTCCCGCGATACAGGCTTGCCCTAGTGCGGGGTCCATTGTGAACTATTGTATATTTTCTGTGTTTATGGAAATAAGTATTGATCGATTGATTGATTGAAGTCCCTAGCGAGGCCTGTTGGGTAACCTACATCTAGAAGATACTACTGGTAGCACCCAGCTGATAGAGCAGTTACCAACTACGCTTTCATCTCTATAATACGAGAATGTACTAATTTGCTATGGTTTTAAAAGATTAAAAATAATTAATTTTTAAGTAACGGTAGTATTCCAAACACGTTGACATTATTCCCCGAAAGAACCAAAATAACCTGGTGCTGGAATTGGCTTGGAAACTCTAAATTCCAAACCAAAAATTCCGGGATTTCCAGGTAGATAGTAAGTAAATTGGCGCTATATTAAGGAGAAAATGAAAACTAATATTTTATATTAGAAAACCGAAATGAACTTCAGTCAGCTCCAAAGGTAATTTTCCCCACCAAACAAAATTACATCCCCGGAAATTTTGTTTTTCCCCTCATAAATTACATAAGAAACCCCAACTGACAGGTATTGAGCTGCTTGGATAAATGGAAGCGAAATGATTATTAGCTTTTTTCTGCTGAAAGTCGAATTATAACAACTAATTTTTCATTTTTATCTTTTATGAAATTAGTGCGTTTTCAGACTAACGTATTTTTTGTCGCGTGTATACGGACGGATTGGTAGTCGCGAAACTTCAAAAGCGTGTAGAGCGCACAGGTCGCTCAACGAAAGCTGGCGCTATCAATGAAATCACACTTATCCAATTTCACTTCACATTGACAAATTCAGGATGATAATTTTGACAGGTCACAATAGGGGCACGCCGCCGCCGCGCTCTTATTCACAGACACTTCACAAGCACACGTGTTGTTCATGCCAGCTTTTGTTATTAGTACTGTAAACGCGCGTACACCGGCGTTAACGCTCGGTTTTATCTAGTGAGTAGAATGAGGCGTGTCTTGTGGTTTGTACCAAAAAAACAAAAGGAGCGCGTCCACATGAGATATTTTGATGGTCAGTCTCGAAAGCCCAGTAATTTCACTAGTTACAGTACCTTTCAAACCGGAACACAGTAATGCCTACACATTACTGCTTAGCGATAGAGTATCTGACACTGTGTTGGTACCCGTCTGACGGTATTCTGCCGAGATACGCCTCCCAACAGTAAAGTTTCATGATTTCGTCTTTTAATTTTATTCTGGTCCAAAATAAATAACAATAAATACCTACTTCAAAATAAATCCTAATATTTAAGTTCGAAGTAGCACCTGCTTCTAAAAGAATAGCTGTTATTTCCTGTTCCAATTTAGACGAAATGTGAGACAAGACTATAATAACGACATTGACAGTCGTTATAACCACACATCTCTTGTTTCGATTTTCAGTTGTTTTTACAATGGTTATAAAACCCAAGGGCCTAAGGTCCTTTAACAAAGTGCCTCAACTGTCGCTTTTATGACGTGGATAATAAAGTTTATTTCATGTCCATCTACAGTGAGTTCTTAATACTTTAGCATTTTATTTCAAGCAAAAAAATTTGTATTCCACATTTTTGTACACAAAATATACAACGCTCTTTTTCAGATAATAAAAACGTTAATTTTTAATTTCATTACAAAATTGAAATCAAATTACCTACTTCCTCCCAAGTTGAGATCATTAAAATGTACATCTAATTAATCTAATTATGCTGCACAGGGAAAATTCGAAGACATTTTTAAAACAAAATCCACACACTTTTTAAGCTAAGTATCTACAATTCAGCGCTGATGTTTTTATCCGGCAATTTATTACTCAAAAATTACCCATATTACAGTACCTTCTAACACGGGCAATTTATGAGCAATAATTGCCCGGAAATCGTAATATATCAATCTGGAGCATTTAGTAGAGGAATCCGGAGCAATTGCAATACAAGCTACATTGTTAATAACATTGATTTTCAGTATTGAGTCTCCTAGCCGAGAATAGGCCTGAGTCCCATCAATGGAAAAATATAGGCTGATATAAGTATGATGTGTTTGTCACGTCTTAGTTGACTAAATTGCCTAGCTAGAATCGAGCATATTCAGTTGCCCGTGTTAGTGCTCCATAAGATAGCGTTCGTTTTACCGGAGATCTTTATATTTGTTAACCAATACCTATCATTGACGGGTGACTGTTATCTGACAGTCAAAAGAAAGGTAAAACCAGCGTTTTACTTAGAACAGTTTCAGACTAGCGTATAAAGCCACGCGGATTTGCCACTCGTGTTTTGTTTTTATGCAGCGCGCCCGTATACGAGCGTATACCGGCGTTTACGTTCGATTTTTTTGTAGTGAGTATCGCAGTGAAGTTGGGCGCGTAAGGACGCGTCGGCGCTCAGCGCTCAGCGCCGCCGACGCCCGGCGCTGAGTGGCGCGTACGTACCTACGGCTGTATGTACGTACGGCTCAGCGCCGACGATCGGTCAGCGTCACTAGGAAACGCTTCATGGATAATTCATGGGTTTATTGAGATTGGGGGTTTCAGGGAACCACATATTAGCCTATCAGCGCCGACCGTCAGCGTGACAAGAAAACCAGCCTAAGCGCAACAACGCTCGTATGAGTAGTCGCGTGTAAAATCAAAACACGAGCGGCAAATCCGCTTGGCTTTATGCTAGTCTGAAACCGCACTTAGAAGCCTTTAGCAAAGTAGGCGAAAAAAACTCCGGCGTAAAAGTGTAGGTTCCTATCTACCCACGTAGTTATTGAAAGAGGGTAAATGTGCTGTGTATTTTGTTTGTTAAATAGAGTTCTGACCTTTTCGACTGATGTGTTTCTTGTGACCTTTTTTACTGTTTCGTAACCGAGCTCAAAATACACTGCGTTTGCTGATCTTTTTTTATCAACCGACTTCAAAAAAAGGATGAAGTTCTCAATTCGATTGTTTTTTATGTACTTTTTTATCTCAGAACTGTGTTGTTTATGAAACGATTAGAAAAAAATCTTCTTGTTTGAGAGGATATACTTCTAGATTGATCCCATAGACATTTCATGAAAATCGGTTGAGTACTTTTTTATATATTTAAGTAGTGAAATGACGTTGTGATTGAACATAAAATCGATGATATTGTGTAGTGTAGTGCCGACTACTGGTAAATTTATATTTGACCAAAACCATACTTCCTGTCGCTGGTAAACGAAATTGTAGAGCATTTGTGTCAGACTGAAAGCGAACTTGAAAGCGACAATACCAAATGATGTTGCTTCTACGAGTATTGGCAATTAAATAGATTGCTTTTTAAATGTAGCTACCAGTAGTATTTAAATAAAACTTACTGTAGCAAAAACTACTACAATCTTTATCACAAAACTAGCTGACGACGCACGGAACTTCGTTTTCGTTGCGAATTAACAAAATTCATTTCTTAGTACCTGTGCGGTTTTTAAACCAAACCTTTTGAGATTAATTAATTAGGCGATTTTAAAGTATTTGTTTTGAGTTTTGAAAGTAGGTACAGCGTCTAGGGCTGAAAACGTTTCTACTGATTTCCGAAGGCAATTGAACACCACCTACCTTTGATTTGAACTGCTGTTCCTGGCTTGTTGTTTTGGTGGTTTGGTGGCAGGCAAGGTCCTGTGGACTCGCACGGTGAGTCCAGGTTCGAAAAGTCTTTGAAAAAGCACACAGCACGGCTATGAACCCGCGACACTTCACTAGTATCAAAATGTTGAGATGCAGATTTGGCACGGCCAAAAATGGAGGGAAAATCGACGGATTTTGAGTAGAATGACTCCCGCCAATGCACTGAAGATCCTCGAGCTCTTCACGTTCGGGCAGGCGGTGATTTACCAAACTACCCTCAAAATAACAATAGAAACGCAACAGTACCTCCGTGCTTATACTTCTTGACGAACATAGCTACGAATTTTCAGGTCTCTGCGTTTAATGGTTTGGCCTGTGCGTTGTCTGTCAATCGTCAGAGCGAAGCATTTTAATTTACAGGTGAATTTTTCAACTGGGCTTGGATGGCCAAAGCCTAAAAAATGGAAAAATTCGAAAGACGCTCAATGGACTCTCGGGGCCAATTTTGATTTTAACACAATTACTGATGATTTCACTGTTACAAAATAAAATCATATCACAATGCGACAATTAAATAGAAGTAACAATCATTTCCATGCCTACCATTATATAATATTGCTGATAAAATTATCAAATTCTAGGAAGAAAATGTTTAATGGCAAACTTATTTAATATAAACGGATATCAGAAATTGTTTGGGGGCATATTGTTTACCTTATCATGCCAAAATCATAATAATTATAATTTAATAAAAGAACTTATATTATAAGCCGATAAAAATGCTAAAATAATTCTTATGTTACTGGAGTTAACAAAGAAATCGACTTAATTATTTTATCAAAAGTATTAATTTATTTAAATAATGAACATTGCACACTTTAACATGTGAATGTTTTACAAAAACACATAGGTAGAGACCTATGTCCAGCAGTGTAGGACTGATAGATGATGATAATACTCATAGTAACATTAACTCACACGAGGTTGCGGCCGGAACAAACTCTATAGCGCGTGCTATCTTACTAGTGGCGCCATCTAGTTTCATTTTGTGTAAACTTTTAACCGACGCGTCGCGACTTGTAAACGTTCTGAGCTCTGTTTAAAATAAACTAAGTTAAGAGTTCCCATAGAAAATATTTTTTATCGCTTTTTTTATAAGGACTCGTTGGCGTCATAGGAATCAAAAATACAAAATCGGATGCAAATAAATTAAATTCATATAAGACTCATCAGGAGTCATCAGAACGATAAAAGGGTTTTTTCCCATTACCTCCCATTCGTTCGACCCCACTGGGGGCCAACACGATTTTATATCCTTTTGCCCCTCGCGTGGGAAGAATAATATGATGGGATCCCATCGAGTAACACCCAAACGAGTAACAGTGTTACTTGTTGGGATTTTTTTTTTCGCAGCGTGTCCACCCTGGCTCGGGATTTTACTCGATGGGAAGCGAATTTTATTTATTCTTAGTAAGATTTCCCACCAACTTTCTGATTATAGAATACCTGTAGACAAGTTTAATTAGGTTAGTACTGCAAAATAACACAAATGTAGAATGAAGAAAATAAGCCAATGTAACGAAACCTACGAAAAAGGGTCAAATATTCTCATTTCGTCATTTATATCACAATTTCTCCAGATAAGGCTATTAAAAGCTTATTAAATTTAATTGCAGCATAAACACAAGTTACTACATAATAATCGTGACTGAGCGAGCTTTGATAAAATATCTCTTTAATGTATTTTGGACTTTACTATGTCTAAAGTAAGGCTCAATATTGAGTGTTTATTGTGGTGTCAGTTTTAAGCTGGGATCTTGGAGTTCTCATTTTTACCGCTCATCACACAAGGAGGTATACAGGGTGTCCCATAAAATCCTATCCTTCCCACGATAATATTATAAACGCGAAAATTTGTGAGGATGGATAATTGGATCAGGTTCTTTAATAACGTCAAAACTACTGAACACATTTAGTAGTAAATTTAGTAGGTATAGGCGTAAACGTAGCTAAAAGAGGACGACTTTTCAAATGTTACTGACTACTTTCTAAATTTAATTTTAATAAAAAACATAGGTAATTTTATTATAACAACAAACATTTCCCCTTAGAGAGCGGTCAAGACTATTTACCCTGCATGTATATTTAAAATGTGCTAAATTATGCTTTGTTCTTTCTTTTGATACCCCACAAGAATAGTATTTTTTCATCATATTTTCGTGCTGTCTGTAGGTGCAAGATCTACTATTAGAGGGTACCTAATGACGAAATTACCCATAAAAATGAAGTATGCAACTAAAACTTAGCATAAAAAATGGTTCAATGACGAGTTTACCTCACTAGTCATTACGTGCCAAATAATCCCTTTGCGGAATCATAAGAGAACACCCTGTATTGGTATATTTCCTCTTTAAATATCCTGTACAAATAATCTGCGATTCACCCTCCATTGGTTTCTTTCATAACGAGCTTGACGGAAATGGACATGAAAGTGCCTCGGGAAAAGTATTTCTAATATTACCTATTCTTTCATGTTCTTTGAGACAAAAACAAACCATTTCTGAACCCATTAAGGATCGATGACGACATTAGGGAAAAAGTCAAAACTTGTATTTCTACACTAAAATAGAGTTAAATTTATCATTTGTAATTTTATTGCTGAAATAACGTTTATCTCCATATTTTCTAACATAGGTAAATAAGTTGTAAACTTTTTGTTTTGATAAAATACAATGAGTTCCAAAAATCCCCACCAAAAATATTTCCATATCGTTGTATGAATAACAAAGTTATGAGAAACTTCTAACAAAAACAATCCGCTAACCGAATTACTGTTCCCATCGGGGCGGTTTCGTGAAATACCAACAATGTGTCGATCTTGCTATTTGCGTTGACACAGGAAGTTGAAGACAGTTGAATCATTTTACTTTGTACTTATACTACAGGTATCCTCACGGTTTAATAGCACTGACCTTGAATGCGCAGAAGTCGATTTTTAGATGTGTTTTTCGGGAGGGGTGTGACTCGACAGGGAATGTGCCCGGCGGCGCCGGCGTCTATTGGTCGCTTAGCCCTCTTCCCGCCGCGGCGGAACCAATAGGCACCGTCTCGCCTCACCTCAGTTGCGCAGAGCTCTCCTCCACTTTTGCCGAGCGCTATTAAACCGTGAAGACACCTATACCTACGTGTATTTGTGGTACAACAGAAATTTGCAAGGCCGTTGGTCGCGTGGCTCTTAAAATATATTTTGCAACTTTTTTTTAACTATTTAAAGGCTTATGTTTGACCGCCATCTCACCTGATGGCAACTGACGATGCGGTCGACGATGTAGCACGCTTACCTAGAATAATCCTATTCACTCTTGCCTTGAATACTCCCAATTTTTTATTATATTTACATTCCGACAAAACCAGCTACATAATCTTTCGTCAAACAATAATTTTATTTTGGGTTGTAATCGGCTTATTGTATGAAACAAATATATAAAAACTTGAAGTTACGGTCGGCTTAAAAGCTTTATTTTACAGACCTTAATTTGGGATTCTCGATTGGGGTTGTATGTCTATTTAATCGGATAGAATATGAAGAACCAAACATAATATTATACCTACTTAAAAAAGTCATACTCGTGGAGATACAATTATTTCCTCAATCGTATAAATTTTGGCAATAACTTTAATGTACATAATATGTATACTCAATTAATTATATTCCGAAAAAGTTAACGGTGAAATTTGGGCCGTAAAAAACCTTGAGATTCGGATATTTAATAAAGGGAGCGTAACTTTAAAAAACTTTATTTTTGATGCCCCTTTCGATGAGAAAACATTTTTTCTGTATTCAGTTTACCCCACAGAGCTATTAAAACAAAAAATAATAGTTTACTCTCATTTTTGCAAAACGCACCGGCTGCTGGAACAAGTTTTTCATCGTAGTCACACGGTACAAAATACAAGAATCGTTCTAAAAATACAATGAAAAATTTCCAGCATTCGTCATCCGTTGCAGCCTGTAACCTGATGCGTGAGTGATCGCAATGTCCAAAACCCGGCCAAAATAGGGAAGCTAGTTTTTGTATGTCACCTAATAATGTAGGTACATTATTAGGTGACATACAAGTAGGGTAGGTACCCTGGGATCGACTTAGGGTACGATTACGTAACTTTTTTTTCAAAGGCGTTCCAGGGGCAGAATATTTACCGTGGTAGTTATCGAAAGATAGGATATAGGGACTCTTTTTTTACAAGTTCCATAATTTGTAAAAAAAAGAATCCTATATCTTGAGTCCTTGCATCCAATCTTGAGTCTTTATATCCTATCTTGAGTCTATACTCACGTTTGGTAACTATCTCACCTGATGGTGAACCCTACTTGACAGGGAAGTAGTTTTTATATGATTACTATTTTGCACAATGTGCTTCTGTACCTCATAGATAAAACTATGCATCGAATCTATACATTGACGACACCGCGGCTTAGTTGGTAGTGACCCTGCCTACGAAGCTTGGTGTTCCGGGTTCGATCCCCGACCGGGGCAAATATTTGTGTGACGAACACAAATGTTTGTTTTCGAGTCTTGGATGTTGTATGTCCATGCCACCTGCGACACAGGGAATTCTAGTGCAGGGCAATCCTGTTTATTCTTCCACACAAACATGCATTTTTTTATACTAAACTTATGAATGTGACTATGAACTAGCATGATAGTGATAGTATGTGCCTACCTAAAATATTAATATGTAGGTACAGTCAGCGACAAACTTACTTACTTGCGACCTACTTTGACAAGTAGGAACTGTTATTTGCAAAAGCGCAACAACATTTTGGTTTTCTCAAGGGAACAAAAGTGTCGCTTCGTTATGTTGTAGGCTCAAGTTTCTTTGTAATCCGAACTATTCTTGGTCGTTAGCCTCTTTCCCAACTTCGAAACGCAAACTCGCAAGTAATCAACGAAAAGTTCTGTGAAATCAAATGAAAACAGAACTGTTACCACAAACTTGTTCTCCTGTGTTTGTATTAAATGTAGGAAATAGGATGAAATGAGGAAGACGTCTTTGCGACCGCATTCCCATTTGAAATAGACCAATTCACAACTTTTTAATAAAATAAATTACCCAAGTCCCTTGAAGACAATTAATTGTTTATCTAAACGTTTACTGAAACTTGAGTTGTCACGACTTGGCTCCAACTTGATTCTGATGCCCGCAAAATCTTGACAGGCTCCAGAGCTTACTGTTTCTCTCAGGGGAAATATCGGTTCGGTTCAAATATTGTATCCTACTTAAATGATTAAAGCGAAATCTTGCGAGAATGCATGTATGTTTTTAGATTGACTTATGTATTACTTTATAAGTAACTGTTAATTTAAATTGGCTATTCTGTGTGTGTTTTGGAGTGTAGAACAATCATACCTTAGATATATTTAACTACGTATAAAACATTTCGATTTATTGTTTTGATACCTTTTGTCATATAAAGGATAGATCTATATGGATGTTTGTTCAAATCACGCACAAACGGGTTAGTCCCAAAATCCCTTGATTGTTCCCCTTGATATCAAATTAAGGGGATTTTGCACAAACTACGGACGATTGAGCTGAAATTTTGTATGGATAGTGAGCTGTAGAAATAACAGAATGGAATATCGAGTCACTGTTACTGTTATACTGTTGTGTAGATATCTCTGTTACTGATTATGGTAAATACTTTTATCCTAATATCACGCGGGCAAAGCAGCTGGCAATAATAAAATAATCGTACGTCGGCTCTGTAATGATCCTTACACCCAGCTTACGCCGGTATTCTCCTGTGATTAAACCACTCACACAAACACATCATTTGTGTGTATGTGAGTAACCTACTGATGTGATTAAATCACGTAAGATATACTCATAATATAAAGCACCAGTGGGTTAATCACAGGAAAACACCGGCGGCGTAATCTGTGTGTAAGGACAATTACAGAGCCGATCCTACATAATTTTTGCTTCGAGCATACCTGCCTTAAAAGTTTAAGATATCCGGAGAAAAGCCACTTAAAAATTTATAAGTGGATTACCTCACGTGCCGGATAAGACCTCATTATGCATAAGAAGTAAATTGGTGCGTGTCCGTTATGTTATAACTTTTTTATGTAAGTATGCAAGGCGCGAAACAAGCATGGCGTTCTCCTGATGGCAAGAGAGGCCAATCACAGCGCTCGAAGTGGAATTTCGGGCACTGTGATTGGCTAATTCACGGTCCGCTCCTCTCCACTCCGCCCAGATACGCTACCGGGGGACTGCTAGAACTTAAAAAAAAAAAAAAGTTCCATCTGTCCCCTTTTCTGCAACGGTGGGTCAGATATAACTTTTTTGTCCCATCAGTCACACTAGGCGGACAGAGCAGGGTGACATATGGGAATAACAGTAATTTCACTAGCTACGACGATAAAACGGATAACGGGCTTACAATAAATAGTGACCTCCATATAAAAAGGCTTGGCTAAAGAACACGCAATCCAAATGTTTGTATTCATATGTTACATGCATGATATTTAATAAATTTAACTTCATCATAGATAATTTAATTAAAATGTAGCCGTCAAGCTTCACGCAGGGTCCTGAATAAATTAAATTTCTGTAATTCTTTATTGTTACACTTAAATATATAAAAAATAAAAGAAAAGACTTGTACACAGGCGAGCTTAACCCTAATAATGATTTATGTAGATTTTATTCCCTATGTATGCTGAACTTTGTTTGAAAAATATGGTTTGTAAATATGTGTTTTTTATACTATTATTTTGATCCAAATATCAACGCTGATTATTTTGACAAAATCTTATTTCCAACATTTTTTTCACTGTTTTCTATTTATGTGTTTTTCATGCTATTGATCGTGTACATTTCTTTCACTTCTTAGGTACTTACTCATCCGATTTCACTTAAGCTAAGACGAGCGTGATCGAAACAGTTAGAAGCACGTTCCAAATATGTATTCCAGTATTTCATTTATTGCCATGAATCTATTCTTAGCTCATAAATAATCCAGTGATCCGTAAAAAGCGTTAGATAATGGTAACGTTATGGTTGTTAAAATAAACGTTGTTTATTTTGAATAAATATTGAAGATCCTTCAATATTTATTAATTCGTGATTTGGAATTCTCGGAAGATACAATACTAAAATATTTGATTGGTTGCTCTAAGGTTAGGTATTTGTGCTCATAGTAATATAAAAATTCTAAAATGGCAGCTTGCAGCAACAAATTTAAGTTTATAATTTATAGCTTGCCACTTCCGTGACCTAGACAAAAGACACCTCATTGGCAAAAAACTCTCCAAGTCAAATAAATCACATTTAACTTCTTTCGCATTCGTTAAGCGTCGATGACACACGGCTAGTTTACACGCTACAAGCCGGCGAGTTTTTCGGGAAGGATTGATAACAAGCGGATTGTAAAAAAGCCGATGACAATGGGCGAGTTTACGAGCTACACTTGCATCGTGTAAAAAGCCGTGTGTCATCGACGCTTTAAAAAGTTTGTATTCTGAAATTAGTGCTTTCTAAGTTTCTTTTGATTGATTGTAGGTTTTTTTTGCAGATGCTATGATGACGTAGCTGAGATGCGAGCGCCGGGCGCAACGGCGCTATTGCTGGCGGCTCTCACAGCGCTGCCTTGTCGAGGTAGGTACTTAAAAATAAATAAATAAAAACTTAAGAACATACAAAAAAAAAGTACCGACCCGCTAGTGGTCTTATGTTTTTATAACTCTGGATATCGCAGTGGGCTGTATTATTGTTAATCTGCTAATTCCAATAAAATTGTTAAGCAAAATGTATATTACAGTTGTTTGTTGTCCCGAATAAATAAAATAAATAAAAATTACAAAATTTTGAGGCGCTGCTGTGTATCGATCCCGGTACCTCTCATAAGCTAAGTGAGCGCATTTCTCTCATTCATTATTATATTTTTATTTCTTAGATTCATCTAAGCTACGCTCCCGATGAATATATTTAGAAAAAAAACATACATATTTGGGATACCTTTCACTTTTTAGGTTTTTCATAAGAATTCATTTTAATAAGGTTATTCGCTCGTACCTAATAATATCTGACTTCGAGCATATTAAACTATTCGCAACTTAAGGCTAATCCTCAAATCCGAATTCCATACAAAATGTTTCGGACAAATACTCAAAAAGTACGCCATATTATAGTAATTTCTTCACACTTTCACGTTCAGTATTTCTAAACAACATACAAATTAAGATAAAATACTACACGTTCCGAAAATTTGAATTCTATGAATAAATAAATTTAATATGATATCCATTGACCTAAATCCATAAATTGTAAGACAACACCCATTCGATTCCCGCAAATTGTTTACTCCAACTTCACGGATCATCCATCTGTTTTGAGTAAGGATCTTGTAAACGAACGGTACATTAAATATTTTCTTAATGCTACCAAATTTAATTCCAAACTCTAAGGGCTCGCTAACTTGTATTTCAAAGTGCCTTTATCATTCAAATTATCTTAAGACATTTCGAGAAGAAATTCCGAAATCATAAAGTAGCTTTGTAAACCAAACTTGGGTACTGTTTTATACTTATTAAAAAGAAAAGTATGTTTCTAATTTCTGATCATGAAACTTGTTTTTTTAAAATGGTATGTACTTGTAAGTAACTTACCTGTGTTTATCTTACTCTACTCTTTATCGTCCGTGTCTTGTTTGATGGTGATTGGTTGACACCTGTTGTGGATATGACTATGGGAATAATATAGACTATTTATTATTATTTTTAGCCTATACCTAATCTCCAAAGAAATAAAATAAATACCTATATTTTATTTCAGACTTTAGAGATCCATATCCTTATCCTTAAATAATAAATTAGATTAAATTATGATAATGTTAAGATAATATCTGAAAACCACAAAAGAAACGGAATCATCATCGTCTCATCTTACTACTAGAGTTTACTTCTAGAAGAAGATCAATACAATCTAATATTTTGTGAGGAATCGTTTTATAATCCATCTTCCCTTTTCGTACGCCAGTCGCTCGTATTAGTATCCTAAAAGCCTCTGACCTAGGTTGACGATTACACGACAATTTTTCATATTCACTTATCAGAAATACAGCATTAAAAACTCACTTAAGCGGTTAAAAGTTATTGTTAGAATTTCAATCTAAAATAATACAATCTAATTTTAAAATAAAAATTAATGTTTGAATGGATTACAATAAAAAATATAAATAACCCAGCCGGTCGTGGTCTCGACCAGAAAGCAACGTGCCCCGAATGCTGGCGATTGCCACGTTAAATGGCAATGCTTAAATGTAGAGCAAAGTAAAAGCCAGAATTCTGATCATGTAAACTGGTTGAAAAAACCAATATTTTTTTTTCTATACCCAGGAACTGATGCTGAAGCCTCAAGACTAACAAACGCAACCCACAATTCATCAACGCAGCCAATCATCACCAAACTTTACCAAATGCTCCACACATCTTCGTTAAACCAAACTGAACCATATTACAACTACTCCACGATACATTTTAACTTCCACGATAATTCTGAAATAAGTGAACCCAACGAAACAGTCAATGCATCAGTTGCTAGAGATATGCCAAAAAGGGAAAAACATATAAGTGTAGATGAGAGTAAGAGAGACAGAAAGAGAAGGGTTGTGAAAGTGGTTAGAAGTGAGGAGACAACGTCAAGTCCATTGGTGATGGAGAGGAAACGGAAGCCTGGAGAGACGGGATCCAGCGCGCCTCTGCTCAATTACATATTTGATACCTATTCTAACACACATCAGCATCATAGGAATGATAAGTGAGTAGAATTTTTAGTGAGTTTGTATTTTTTTTTTCGGAAGGACTTTTAATGCAGATAGCTGCAGATGGCTGTTACTGCGTCACCGGACACTTTTGTGTTTTCACCAGCAAGCTTTATAACTGGAGTCCGGTGACGCAGTAACAGCCATCTGCGGCTAACTGCATTAGACGTCCATCCGAACAAGTAAGAAACAAAGGTTTGACCACTACCTTATCTGATTGTAAAGGTGCGCTTCCACTGATGTAGAGCTAGGCGGAGTGGAGAGGAGCGAACTGTGAATTGGCAAATCACAGTGTTCGAAATTGAGTGGAAGTGGAATTTCGAACACTGTGATTGGCCAATTCAAGGTCCGATTCCCTCCACTCCGCCCAGCTCCGCGTCAGTGGAAACGCACTCTAAGTGATGGTGCGGACGAAAATGGAACATTAAATTGAAGCCGTTCAAAAATAACCCTGGATTAAAACACTCCGAGATTATAAAAGGGCCGGAGAAACGGGTTAGTCCCAAAATCCCCTTAATTTTGAAACTCTTAAATTTGAAAATCAAAAAGATTCCAAAAAATATAATCAAGTTGATTTTGGGACTTAGTAAACATGAGTTTTAAAATCCCTACATTTTTTTATATTATTTGGTGCCGATGAGTTTTTAACTATTTGCATGTGATCAAAATAAATATCGATCCGAACCGCTTGGTTCGAGTTGGAGAGGTCAAAACCCGGTTCTATCTTGAGCTCAGAAGCTCAGAATGCTCAGAAGCTGCATCAAGGTAATATTTCCAGGGTTGGGACTGGAAGCGGTATTTATGCCGCGGGAGCGCTGGAGATAGAAGCTCTGGTGGGTTCTACAGCACATCTGGACTGCAAGGTGGATGCCCTACACGACAAACTGGTAATAAAGTGTATTTTTTAAATACCGCTACTTGCGGCTAAGCCTTTTCTATTCTTGGTTCCAAACAATATCTATGACAAATTACAGACTCCAAAACTTATTACTAAACCCGATGGGTTCAATAGTTTTGGCGTGATTGAGTTGAAATTCATACAACCTCATATTTTTTGATTCTAACATAGACAAAGAACTTTCAAATACAAAAAGGGCAATGCAGCCAGTATTCTCGACACGCTGCCATCGGGTATTGAGTTGTAGCAGTTGAGCTACCTATAGATCGTTTTCAATGGTCTACGGTGGCCCAATTGTTTCCTTTTTTACATTTTGTAATAAAGATTGAAATTGTAGAAGTAAGCTTATGCTTCAATAAAATTCATACAAACTTTCGCATTGTGGTAATGTAATGTATGTATGAGTAAAAAAACACATTTAACTTATAAAAGTACTCACATAAAATAATTAATTATGGAATATTTTAGGTATCCTGGGTTCGTCGGAAAAGTGACGAAGATCCGATGGAACTTCTCTACACAGGAACTCAGCAGTACACAGCAGATGATAGGTATGAAAAAAATATTTAATTATATTTTACGAAATTTGTTTGACCATATTCAAAGCATATTTTTTTTCTAACGTTATTTATAAATCATTTTACAACAACTAAAATAAATCAAAGGATATGGAAAGTTTTCTACACAAGTACAACTCAAGCTTCCGTGTTAGCGGATGATAGGTTAAGCCCGATTGAACTTAACACGTGTAGGGTGTAGGTAAACCCAAAAGTTTTTGCTCTTATTCAACGGTCCCAAGTTACCGTTCTCAACTTTTTATCTAAGCCGAAAACCGCCCTGGGAATAAATCCTTTCATAGATAACTGATGGAAGTACCCCGGAAAATCTCATTTTTTGTTGTTCATGCGGGCTTCTAAAACGCTATTGTCATGAAAAGGTAAAAATATCTTGTAATTCTTTTCATATTCAATGGTATTATATTGTCAATAAGATTCAGCTTACTGAACAATGGAGATAATATTGTTAGTTTTTTATAATGTCAGTTGCTGTTAAAATTGCAGTCGGTTCAAGAGTAAAGAGTAGAAGCTACTCATATTGCTCGAATCTTATGCCTACTTGCACCAAACTGTCAAACCTCCTAAGCAATTACTTTTTTTGCTTGCCAGTTCTTAACGGTCCAAATTCAGACTGTTAAGAACTGCCAAGCGAGTAAAGTTATTGCTTAGGAACTTTGATAGTTTGGTGTAAGTCGGCATTAGTATTACTATACTTGGGAATACCCCGGAAAAACTCATTTTTTGTTGTTCATGCGGGATTCTAAAACGCTATTATCATGAAGGGTAAAACTATCTTGTACTACGTATGTTCAGTGGTATTCCAATGTCGACGAGCTACAGCTTACTGAACAATAAAGATACAATTGTTGGAATGAAATTGTAAAATGCTTGTTGCTAGTAAAATCTCAGTCAGTTCAAGAGTAGAGAGTAAAATCTACTCGTATTGCTCGAATCTGTACTAAGAGGTTGGTAGAGTTTTGTAAGTATTCTGCTAGTAGTTTTAAAAAGTCGGTGTGTAGTTTCATTTTACTATTCTTTCTATTATTCTATTGCGCATAAATCGTTAGTTCAAAAAAATGAATAAAAATAAAATATAGGTTATTTTTGGAAAAAATCGTTAAAGGCCAAAAATCGTTAAAATTTCAGACCGTTTACTTTGATTCCCATAGGTAAATTTCGTTATGTTTTAAAAATAACAATTTTTACAAAAACATACAACAACGGTTTTACAAAAACATACAACAGCCGACTTCAATCGGACGATTCTAGTGACAGTAGACCACTATCAAGTCACAGAGAAGCAAAATACGCATATTCGTTAACTTTGACGACATTATTTTCTTCAGTTATTTTTATTTAAAAACCAAACTACTGAACCAAGTTTCATGAAACTTCAACTCTGATTCTTTTCTAAAGATATCTAAGATCTCTTTCTAAAGAGCGATGATATTTGCACTTTATCTATTAACAGATAGACAAGGCCAACAACCACACATGTACTTGTATGTATTTGTAAAGACGTGTCTAGATTGATGATGATGTTGTTAATATCTGTATGTTACAGGTACTCCTCAAAGTTCATACCACCAGACATCTGGAGGCTAGAGGTGAAGGAAGTGCGGGCGTCAGACGCATCCCACTATGACTGCCAGATGCCGACTCATCCGCCCAGAGCAGCCAGGGTCACACTCAGAGTACCAGGTACTCTAGTCTCAAGTCTCAAGTATTCTATAGTAATTTCTTCACAGTATTCGTTTCGTCTATGTTTCCGATTGTGTCAACAAACATTTGTAAGGTTTCATACTTTAATTTAGATTTTATACGTGTTTTTAAATTAGTAGTGTTATTACTATAATTGTACTGTGAAGAAATTACTATAATACGGCGTACTTTTTGAGTATTTGTCCGAAACATTTTGTATGAAAATTTGCCTTGAGGATTACCCTTAAATATTTTTCTCCCTATACCAGAGCGTCCTTATCATAAATAAATAAAAGCCTTAATACCGAGTGAGTACACCACTAGATTTAGTGACTTGGGAGGGTATGTTGATCAAAAAGTGTAGGTAAGAAAGGTATTTTAATATATTGTAACCCAAAAGAAGTTGCAATGATGTTATTACAACAGAATACGTGTTTTTCTATGATTTTATAGAAATTGTTTTATGCTTTAGAATTTTAGATTTAAGTATCTAATCTTTTCCAAGTGTACACTAACCATGCAGCCTGGATGAAATCCTCATTCAAGATTATAATTAAACCATTATTCTATTTCCATTCCGAAATCATGCTTTAGGATTAATAAGCTTATTTACGCAAATTCAGCGATAAAAGCCAAAGCTTGAAGCAAGCTTCATTACCTACATTAATTAGCTCACAAAGAGGAAACAGCGTACAACTCCAGCTAAACCTCTCTCGTTTGCAAGCATCTCAAATGCATTGCGTTCTTTACAAACTTAACGTAAAAAGGCGTAAATATGCAATTCTAAATAATGGATACATTGTTTGAGCCGTTTGGGGTAGAGACATTAGGCCCTTGGGGACCAGGAGCACACAAAATCTACAAAGATCTAGCTGATAGGCTAAAATAGGTCTAGGTACACGTGACCAGAATGCCGGCTTTTACTTTGCACAGCCTAAGCATTGGGCATTGTCATTCAACGTGGCAATGCCGCCACCGTTCTGGGCACGTGTTGCCGTCCGGTGGTGACAACGACTGACTAGATTATTTATAATTTTATTTTATTAAATTTAGTGTAATTTATGATTCAATTCACTCTGTTAGTAGTAAGTTGTGTAAAAATTTTTATTACAGCATAAGCTAACTACTACAATCTATATATAGGTATATTACAAAATTTACAAAAGGAAACAATTGGGCCACCCATAGACCGTTGCAAATGATCTATAGGTAGCTCAACTGCTCCAACTCGATACCCGATGGCAGCGTGCCGAGGATACTGGCTGCATTGCCTCTTTGTATAGCAAGGCTTATTCTTTGGCCCAGATAGCTGCCAGCCCTCTGATCACGCGTCGCTTCGACCAGACGCTCTGACAAAATTTTAAAAACGCGGAAGGCTCCCATTCCTCATGGACCTAGGGTCTCGACCCCAAAGGGCTTAAACATGTACGACCTATCAAGACCTACATATTTGCGCCGCTTGAGATTTTCAGTTGTGTAAATAAATATACGTATAACAGATTATTTGGAATTCACGCTTTTAAAAGTGAATCAATTGATTTTGTCGAAAGAAGAATTCAGCTCATGGTATTGTTCTGTAGTACTGTTTCCTGAATGGGCGTTTGTTCAAAGCGTGGTAGGGATCTTGATTAATGATGGTACTGACGTGAGCAGTGGCCGGTTCTGATGACCGAAGCAGATAAAACCCTTAGCAAAAACTTTTTCTCTTATTACGAAATAAAATGGATAGCTTTTGAGAATTTGTTCTAACAAATTACATGGAACAACAATGCTTCAATTTTTTATTAATAAATATGCCTTCTGCTCATAAATATTTAAGTCGTAGTATAGGTATGCCACCGTCCACTCTTTATTTTCAATGTGATGGTGTACAATGAAGAATCTAGAATAAGAGAAAGAGAAAGAGAAAAAGAGGAAAATAGTAGAAAGAAATAATCTCTTTCATTTTTGATACATTTAACTAACAACAACAGAAGGGATTAAAATGGCACGAAGCGGTTCATTGAGAAATTGCCTGTTGCGAGAGAGCTTGCAGGCTTTTTCTATAAGATCTACACACTTCGATTGCATGAATTAATTTTTATTGTTTGTAGAGGTGTCAGTGCTCATCGTCGACGGCGCTGGAGCGAAGGTTGCTGAGCAGGTGTGTGAGCTGGGCAGCACCGTGGCGTTGAGGTGTGAAGTCCGCGGCCTGAAGATGGAGGGTGGGCCGTCTCTCCTGTGGTACAGGAAGGAGGATCTGTTGAATGATGACACCACGAGGGGTGGAATCAGGTAAAGAACATAAATTAGAACCAGAATTTATTCTTCTTGGGGCTTTGTCAGCGCTCTTTCGGGATAAGATTAGCCTAGATCCTTTTCCAGTTTATAAATTATACCGGCATCAAACATCAGTTCAAACCGTTTAGTAGTTTAATAGAAAATCTTTTACAATATAATTTCTTTGGAGATTTTGATTTGCAGCTTTCTCTTCCTTTCTTGGAAGTTACAAAACTTTATTATATTTAATCTCCATCGTCTCCATTTCAAATATTACTACATTAAATAATTATATAGAAATCATTATTATTTAATGTAGTAATTTTGTGCTCAAAATTTTCGTTCACAGCTTGACATGAACCCGCAACCTCGATTGTGTCAGGTTTATGCTATGGAATTTATCTATTTATTATTTATCTATATCTAACTCCCATTGTTTTCAGTGTCCGAACAGAGTTCGGAGCAAACGGGGCCAACTCCGTTCTGCGTGTGGCCCGGGTCCGGAACGACGATGCGGGCCGCTACACGTGCACGGTGGCCCGCGCGCCGCCCCCTGGCCCACCGCCCGCCCATGTCATCTTACACGTCATCAAAGGTAACTAATCATCATCATCATATCAGCCCTTGGACGTCCACTGCTGGACATATGCCTCCCCTATGATGTTTATTGGGGGGGGGGGGGGGGGGGGGGGTGTTTGCCGTAATCACCACGCTTGGCAGGCGGATTGGTGATCGTCGGGTCCTATTCTGAAGCCGGAAACCACCACGGCAAAGGTAACTAGCGAACAAGAAATATCTTTATTAGGGTATCAGCTAGTATAATATTATGTTGATGAATATTATTACCGTACCGTCTTACTATTTTCTAGCTCATATGTTTTTATTAGTTTGCATTTAATTAGGTAAGTACGTATTGAATCCTGTGCCAAGATATGATAAAACAAGCTTATTTTGAAAAGATTGCTACAAAAATTAACAGCATTTACTGTAATAAACCGGCAAAAAAAATCTTAACTACTTTTGGCTAGGAAAACGCAATTTTTACAATGATCTACTATATCAATATCAATTATAGTATTTCGACGAATTAGTAAATAAGTAAGTCTGCAATTTAATTCAATAAATCCCGCTCAAAAGTTCGCCGTTCTCCACAAGAATTTTGCAACGGGCTTTTTATTCCTACTGTTTTTTGTGTCCTACAGGTGAAAGCCTAGCAGAACTCCACCAAGGTGGTGGATCGCTCACGGCAGAACACTCGATAGTCGTCACAATATCGCTATACGTCTTTTTACATAATATATTAATTATATAATAAATTGTTCATATTTGTGATTTTGTTTCATTTGTCACATCACTATGAAAATGACCATGAAACCTATTGTTGAAATTTAAAAAGTCAATGACCACTTCAGATTTATAAAATCGCCTTACACCATTGATTATACCGAAATCGCTCAACATGACAAGCACTGGTATTTAATGGAATATCATTAAAGTTCAAAATTAACTGTACATTACATTGTCAAAAATATAATATGGTGAAAAGTGATTTTGAAAATCTGAATGTGGTCATCGACTTTTGATGCTGACCTTAAAGAGAGATAAGTATAGAAGGAATTTGAAGCTGGGTATCTGGTGCAAGGTGAATTCTTACCTAGTAGGTTCAGTTTGAGTCCTTTCTTAAGCATCGATGACACAGGGCTTTTTTACAAGCTACTTGTTGACTTGTATTTTTATACCTTCCTTAACCTTTACTTTTTTACTTTACTTTAGACCGTCCTTTTGGACGGTCATGAGCAGATTGTAAAAAAAGTCGATGACACTGGGCGAGTTTACACGCTACAAGCGAACTCGTTGGCTTGTAGCGTGTAAAAAAGCCGTGTGTCATCGACGCTTTATGCTCCCTTTACTGTAGTAGTAAAAATGTATTAGAACCTTATTCTTTTATATTTCATATACAAATGAAATATAAGTAGAACGTAGAACAAACTTTCAGAGTGGCCTGAATTAACATCATCAAAACAGAGAGCAGTCAAAACTCGTAAAACCAATATTTTTATCTTTCAATTCAATTGGTATACCACGGAAAATAGACATGAATAAAGCTAACAACACTCTATCAGGTCGTAAAACGAGTCAATAAAGCTCCGCAGCTTGTTTTATTATATTCCGTCCGATGCTAGGCAGAGACGTTATAAGGAAACACACTAAGGGGGCCACATATTTTTAATAAGGTGTGTGTTAATGTTTTGCAGCGAAAAACATATTTGATCAATCGACAGACCAATATTTCATTGACAGACCATTCATTGATGAGTTCTATGAAAAAGTAAAATACGGATACTGCAGCGATGAAGAATTTACAACTCAGCAGAAAATAACTAAGTTATTTGGTATTTGGAAAAAGGCAATAAATAATAGCCTATATTTATCTCGACTCGACACCACGCAAGCCAAACCACAGGCAATTTTATATTCTTCAATTTTATAACTTTCCTATCATTAAGTATAATATAACTTGCGAAATAATTTATCATTTAGGAATATGACCCTGATCTTAAGTCCGTTCCTGTTTTTATTGGAATCTGACTGAGCCACTATACTGATATTTGGCAAACTATCGAAGCAATATCAGCTATTTTGATTGCAATAGCCATCGAGGTCGCAGTAGGGGGTATCTACTCTTTTGGCTGTTAACTAGAGTTTTGAGTTTTGCGATGCTTTGAGAGTGAGAATGTTTATACTTTAGTTCACGGGCGTTACATAAAGTATTTACTTTGTTTTTGGTTTGTTTAAAACAATTTGGCCCAGCAATGAGACACAAAAGGTTAAAAAAAACTTAGATTCTTTTAATGTAGAACAAAATATTTTGTTTGCCAGGACGTAACCTTTCGAGTCTCTAACGGATATTACGTTCTCTAAGGGTGCTCCACAGACACTTCCGTGTCATACTTCGACCGGATGGCATTAGGCTAATTAGATATTAAGCTATATTAAAATTGACTAAAGTTTTACAGGAAGAAAGGCCTTTTCCTGCAACCCCTGGTTGCCTCCTATATATATATATATATATAATTCACGTTGTATAAGCAAATATTATCTAAACAAATTCATCAGTGCCCTGTTCCAATTTTGCCACTCGATTGCTAAATATCCTAAATTCACGCAAGAATGACGTCAGAATAATAGTGAGAAAATTTTGGAATATGGATTTCCATATTTATGAGGGAACCACAGTATGAGATTTACAGCTTATAATCAGTAAGTAAAATCCATTAATAAAATTACTAGCTTCACCTTGATTCGTTCGTATTTAAGAGTAAGTTTTGGGTGATATTTTGGATTTTTGGGTAAGTACTTCTTATCTTTCAATAAAGATTTAGTCAGACGCATGTGATGATGACAATAGCTGTTAAGCGTCGATGACACACGGCTTTTTTTTACACGCTTTTTTTATGTTTTTTTACAAACTGCTTGTTGACAATCCTTCCCGAAAGCTAACTCTTTCACTCGCTAGCTTTTGAACTCGCCGGCTTGTAACGTGTAAGTAAACTAGCCGTATGTCATCGACGCTTTACGCAGCCGAGCAGTAATGTAAGTATTAATATGTTTTGGTTAAAACGCCACTGTAGCTAGTGCAATTGCTGGGTTTTCAAGATTGACCACGAAATAATGCAGCAGTCAATGAGATTCGAAGTCCTGTGCAGAACTATTCTGGTCATAGGAAGGCGTCGTTCAGTAGAGCAGCTATTTCGTCTCGTCATATTTGTACTATACCATTTATGCAAAGAACAGCGTGGAATTGGATAATCTTGATAGAGAAGAGGTCCTGTAATACCTGTAATGATAAATAAGGCTTCGCAATTAGAGGAAGAAGAAACACGGAGGGCGCCGCGCGGGGCAGCAGCGAGGGAAGCATCAAGTTCCAAGCCACGTGTCAGCCAGGTGTCATGTTCATTCGCCCGAGTAGTAGAGAGTACCTAGATAGTACTGCTTAAACATTATGAGAATACTGTGTTCGGATCGTGTTACTCGATGGGCACAATATACGCGGGCTTCCGCAACTCTACCCTATTAACTGAATCCCAATTGATGAGCATAATAACATGAGTGTCTGTTTTCCATAGTCCATTATAATTAGTCATTCCATTACTGATGGAAGTAATAAGGCCAGAAGCAAACGAGCCACCGTACTAAAATACAAAAAAAATCAAAATTGTTTATTTCAAAAACTTACATAGACGTACAAAGTTATGGTACAGTCGCTGTTTTCCGTTTTAATTTTTATAAACTGTATTACAGAAATCAGAGCCTTTCCCGTTACAAGTTCGTATTTTATTCTATGCTGATTTAACAATTATACACCACCCATTTCTAATTACAAAAAAAAAAAAAATGGGCAATGCAGACGGTGTACTACGTTGCATCTGTGCAGTCAGAAATTTGGATTTCTACAAAATGGCAGAGTGACAGCGGTGCGGCCCAGCCGAGGTTTTGCGAGCTGGCTCGAGCTAGGTACCCGGGTTTGCCAAACGTTGAATAAAACTTAAATTATTATCAATTAAAGGTACCGCCTGATGCAAATCCATAGGAAAACGACTAACGGTAACATTTATTAAATTTCAATCAAATTTATTTTGATAAAAATTCGACTTAATTTTTCAAGTTATTTTGCCGTATATGTGTTCAGTAACGGCAACTGACTATGCGTATTTTTTTATGGCTATTAAAATTTGACCGTGTATGTATAATGTTTATGCTTAAGGTAAGTAGTAGTTAATAGGTATATTAGTATTAACATTAATATGAAAAAACAGTAAATTTATATTAACAGAGCAAACAATAAATAAATAAATAAATAAATAAAATAAAATAAAAATATTTTATTTCGGACTACAAGATCCATATTTCACTTGACACATTAAATTACATAAAATTAAACTAAATTAAATTAACTAAAACAAATAATAAATTATAAAGCAACAATAATATTGCAACTCGATGGTTTTTGACTAATGAGAAAAAAAATGATTGGATTTGTGTCACGCAAGTGACATCGGCTACTATAAATGTCAGAAAATCTTAGATCGCGGCTGCATGCGGCCATTTTATATTTTTATACCAACATCAATACTTACACGAAAAAAAGGGGATAGCGAGACAAAATAATAACCTATAATATATTTTCTTGTACCCTTTACTAACTTTTGTTAGCTCGAACTATTATATTGTAATCGTTACTAGATTTCGTTAGCAGGAATTATTACTATTTTAATCGTTAGTAAATTATTCTCGCTGTCACAAATTCAACTAGAATTTTAGTAACTATAACGAGATTTTTTTCTCCGTGTACTCGTTTTAGACAACTTTTTCAAAAGATTTTTCAACACTATCATAGGTAAGTAAGTTCAAGCAAAGCAATTCGTGGCGGGCAACCGTCAGATTACATACATTTTATGGCTGTAGCGCGTCGCCGCCACACGTGTTGCCGGTGGCGTGTTTGCGGCGACGACCGTAATATGTAGCACCAGTAGGTATAAGGAGATATATTCACTGCTCGCAAAGAACTTGAAATGAGCTTGAAAGACGTTTTTTCAGATTAGAGTGTGTATGGTCCTTTACGACCTACTAGTCTTTTGATACGCGATAAATTAAATTGTCATTTTTATAAAGTTAAAAGTAATGAATTTATGCAGATAAATAATCACAAAAAAAACTAGACTACGAATTTATGAGTATAACAAACATATTTTTAGACTACATTTTTAAATCCACCATTTTCTAAATTATTTTCAGCATTATACGGTTATTATCGTAACTAAATAAGTATTAGGCGCTGTCCTAATAGAACGCGATCACGCGATCAAACGTATTAACGTCAAATAGGCGTCCCGATTGGCAATCGCGCGATCGCGCGACGCGACGCGATGCCAATTGGGACGCCTTTTTGATGTTAGTACGTTTGATCGCGTGATCGTGCGATCGACGTTCGCGCGAACTTGCGATGGTCGCGTCATCGCGTCCTATTAGGACACTGCCTTATAATTTTAAAAGGTTAATAGAGTTTTGTTGACAACAACAGAAAAAAATACCATTGACTCGCTAAGAAGAAATAATAAAACCATTTCTGCACTTGGGTTCTAAAAAAATAAATAGGTTACGTAATTGCGCTACAAAATGTAAGGTACACCAATAGGTACCTACTTACATAGCTTAATTGAATTCCCTATATGAAACTCGTTGGTTCGACGAAGCCACTTTGCAAACAAAAGTTAGATTAGTTCCGTTGCTCGCTCCCGGCTTTTAACAGGTTTAAAACATATATTACCACTTATTATCGGAACTTTGTGCTTCTCCGGAATTTGTTACTAATTACAAATTTTACAGCGAAGGTCAAAATCACGATTACAAAACAGCCAACTCACAGTCCTTAATAAATAATTATTTTTAACTAGTTGAAAACCGCAATTTTGTTTGCGAATACACAAAACACAAAGGTATACAAAAATAAAAATTAAAACAATATTGAAAAAAATCTTTTTTTGTTTGAGAGGATATACTTTCAGATTGCTCCCATAGAAATTTCATCAAAATCGGTTCAGCTGTTTAGTTTTTAAATCAAAATAACTAAACAAAATTGCGTATTTTGCTTCCCTGTGACTTGTCAGTGGTGCATACGGTCACTTCTTCTTATCGTGTCACTAGTTCCTTCGAACCAGTGTGGTGAAAGGATTTCAAGTGCGCCTCGAAGAGGCTCCTTTCGTGCACTCGACACATGTTTTCGAACTTTTGGTTCTACGACATGCCGGTTTCCTCACGATGTTTTCCTTCACCGTTGCGAGAACGTGGAATACATACATAGATTTTTTCGGCCGTAAAAACCCATTTACGCATGACTGCCACCGGGATTCGAACTCGCGACCATCAGATCGCAAGGTAAGGGCCTCATCCACTTGGCCACCACGTCCTCGACTATGTATAATATATACGGTCACTAGAACCGTCCGATTGAAGTGGGTTGTTGTACAACCTTGATTATACCATCCTCTGGTGCATTCGGTGCCAAAACAAAACAGTGAGTAGAGCCCTTACATCTGGTTCGCGACATTGTACACTAACTTAATTCAATAGTACGAGTCAGCTTAGCAAGTTAGTTAATCGTCGCTCGCGTCCCACACGCCTGATTAAAACTAACGGGGCAAGTTAAACCAACGTTTGAATTAAATAAGCAAAGTTTGCGCGGCCACATCTCATAATACAGTTTCAGCTGGTTTGAAGCTCTTGAAGTTCAGGAGTGCACACATAAAACTTACGTTTAACCTTAGTCCAGTCCTAATATAATATAGGCATAAGGCACTTGTCTCACCGCTGATGATGAGCAACAAACGAGTACAGCTAGAAACTAGAGTTGGCGAGCAGCGAGAAGCGAGTGTATAGTTCCGATAGTTTGTTCGTTGGGCTATAAGGCAAATTACTCACTTAATGGATACAGTAAGTGCCTACCTACTTAGTCAAAATGGACCCGCACCAATCGCTCGAGGCGGTCATCCTGTCACTTGCTGCTAGGGCATCCATTCCGGGATCCCGGGATCTCGAAAATACCGAAACTATAAAAATTGGAAATTAAATTTATCTATTTTACAATAAGTTGAATACAAATCATTCAAACAACGTACTGTTACACAATTTTGCATCAGCGATCATTCGTTTTATGGGACAGTAACTTATGCAGCATCTAAGGAACAGTGTGATTTAAAGATATAAACTCGAGTAAGCCTTTGTAAAATGGTAAATACTGATTGCGAGATTATCTTCAACTGTGTGATACATTGGCCATATCTCGGATAAAATTTATGATAGAAGTTCGAAGGAGCACGGCCGCCCGACCGGCACGATATTGATGGACTTACGCGCCTCGGCTTTGCCTCAGTTTATATTATCACGTTTGTCCGTCAATAGACTTGTATAGTACTTATTATTATACTTACTTCTAGTTAATTGATGAAGCTAGTTCAAAATTTAAATATTATTTTGATCAAAATCTATAAAAAGCTTGGCCTGACTGACTGAATGACAAAAAAATGAATGGAAGAACACTGATCCACTAAATATATCAAATCAAATCAAAATATTTATTTCGGACAGCTTTAAATATAGATCCATATAAAAACATTAATTAAAATCATTAACAAAACATTACAAAAAAAAAATTAAACCTATCATCATGACCACCTCCATATATTATATAGAGGCTCTCTAGATGTAGAGACTTAAAATTTGGATGAAATGTTCATCAAGAAGTGTAGGCGCGTACTAAGAAAAGAATTTTGTTAATTTGCAACGCAAACGAAGTTGCGTATGTCAACTAGTATTATATTATTTATTTATTATAACACTAAACTTCAGATTTAGACATAGTCACATTGCCAGCTGCTGTGCGCATGTATTTGATCAATATAGCTATTTCAATTTACTTAAAAGAAGGTTGTCAGAATAATGATTAAATGCAAGCATAATATGTTTGAAAAAACTTTCTTTAAGATAATTGATTGATTCAGCCGTTACTTTGCGGAAATCCATAAATATCAACAAATTATATAAATATATTTAGTAATAAATCCGCTTGATTTCTAAACAAAGGTTTTAATTAACTTAACTTTAGTACATATTACTATATTATAAACCAAAGAGTCAACGAACAGAAAACCAAAGTTCAAAGATACGACACGTGTTTCGCCTCTACACGAGGCATCATCAGGAGGTGTGGACTCGCCGAACTCTCGTTTCGAACTTCGGCGAGTCCACACCTCCTGATGATGCCTCGTGTAGAGGCGAAACACGTGTCGTATCTTTGAACTTTGGTTTTCTGTTCGTTGACTCTTTGGTTTATAATATAGTAATATGTACTAAAGTTAAGTTAATTAAAACCTTTGTTTAGAAATCAAGCGGATTTATTACTAAATATATTTATATAATTTGTTGAACTTTCTTTATGCGATGATAGATAGTATGGCTGATTTTCCTCTCACGCTGACCGATGGCGTGGATGCTCAGCGTGTAGTCCGTCGACGCCAATTACTTGGATCGAGTCGTTTTAGTGTTACGCTGACCGCCGCGGAGTAGGTACAGTTAGCCAGATAATAGTGAAAATTATTGCCACGTATTACTTATGAAAAAAAAAACGTCTACAACAAAAAATATAACGTCATGTTCATCCATTGATTGAGCAACGATTGCTCAAAACTCTTTGGCCAGGACCCACCAGGACAGTCTGTCGCGTTGTATGGTCAGCTGAGAGATTACGAAAATAAGTTTTTTAATTTACTATGTCGTATGTCGTCAAAGAGTTTTGAGGAATTACTAGCCAAGTTACAACATAAACTGATCCTTCATCCGTAATGACTGAACTCGTCGGCGCGTAAGATCCGTGCGACACGAAATTGCTCACTGGCGGTAAGGACGCGTCGGCGCTCAGCGTTCAGCGGCTAGGACGCGCGGCGCTGCGGGGTGAGTGGTCAGCGTTACTACGTGGAAACGCTTCATGGCAATACATTTATACTAGCCTATCAGCGCCGGCCATTAGCGTGACAAGAAATCAGTTACACTGTTTTGAAAATCAACATTTAGAAGGCTTTGATTGAACAAAATACTGATGATATCTATAGTTTAAAATCCTGATTTATAGCAAATATTTGTATAAAGAGAACGAAAGTAACAAATTATTTTTTATAACGAAAAAGAGGTATAATTTCTTAAATATTACATATATTTTAGAAATTACACAATACCGGTATTGATACCGGGATCTCGAGATTGAGGCTCAACATCGAATTTCAGTACCGGTATTAAAAACCTTCCGGTATTGGATGCCCTACTTGCTGCTGGTATGCGCACTACCAAGCGAGAATTTATTAGCGAGTGTTCTGCTCACCAAGCGAGCATCGCTAAGCGAGTTTTGTCAATTTGACGAACTAGTGGAGAGTCCTCGCCGGCAATGTGAACAGCCAGCGATCAACTATTTATGTATCTTATTCGTTTATTGACACGGTATCTATATTACTTCTTAGTTTTTTGAGCGATAGTCGATAGCTTATCGTTTTCTCGTCGGCGAAGGCGATGAGACAAGTGCCTAAGTCGTAAGGATGGGTTAATGGATGATGAAACTACTGATCTGATTAGCTGAAATTCTAAAGTCAAGGTTTGTGACCAAGAAGATCCTTTATCAAAATCATATACCGTACGATATCAATCAGATCAATTCATATCTTAAATTCTTAAATTCTTTATTGCACACATAAAAACTATTAACACACGTAATTAATAAAAGGCATGTACATAGGCGAGCTTAACCCTTAAAAGAGTTTTCTTCCAGCAAACCTTTGAGTATAGAGAGACAGTGTTGTAATGGTAGGTTTGTGTACACTTACTTGCACTTACATATATAAGTTATTAACTACGAAAATACTATACATAATAAATAAAAATACATAATATACTACTTTAAATACATATTTATTATATATACATATTATACTCAATACTTAGGATGTGAGATAATGCTCTTTTACTTTACTTTTGAAGATGTTTAGAGAAGGGCTAGCGCGAATAATGTGTGGAAGGGAGTTCCACAGATTCACTGCGTGTATAGAGAAAGAGTCACTGTAGCGACTCGAAGAATGGTCGGGAATTTTGAGAAGAAGGGACTTGTTTGACCTGCAGGGATATCGTACGGTCAGCCGCGTGCACAACTGTAAACTAATAAGTAAGTACCAATTACTTAGATGAAATACTCTCTCATACGAGTTCCGGTTTGATAGGCACTGGTAGCTAGTGAAATTACTGGGATTTCGAGACTGACCATCAGAATGTCTCAAAGCAGACGAGCAATTGCTTATATGTTAATCAAAGCCCCGTGTAGCACTGTATGTGGGTATGTACTATATTATATGATATTTTGACCGACAAAAAGTGCGGTATCAGACTAGCGTATTTTGGTTAAAATATTTTTTAATTCGTAAATTAGTATTTTTTGAAGTATTAGGGTCACATAAAATGAGCAGTTCGAAGTTAAGGGAAAACTTCAATTTATTAAATGTTATTTTACACATGAAAATGTTAAAAATGGTTTTGTAATATATTAATTAGCCCATCAGCTGGTTTATCAAGAAGCCTCACTTGTTTTCTACTGATCCTATCAGTGTGTAACCGAGACTTTAAACTTGATGAAGCCTTCCGCTAGCTTAATTAAACATTTGCGTGTCCTAATTAACTTTAACGAGAACCTTAGTATTTGTTCCACTGTAACGTATAACGAACACGTTCCATTTCACAAAAGAACAAGAAAAGATAAATTTAGGATATTTTAATTTTTTTATGTTTAACTAATTCATGGCCCATCCTGTACATAAAAAAAGTCAGCCACGCCTATGATTTGCGTTGCTTGGTAGAATTTATTACTAGAATTTATTGTTGCCTAATTTTTTATGCAATTGGTGCCCCCTATTTTCTCATTTTTCATTCAATTGGTGCCCCTGTTGGTTCAGTGTTAATTATCACCTTTGCGAGTTTACCTTCGCGCAACTTAATTGTTTGTTATAATGGGCGAAATTTAAAGTAATTAATACAGAAGCTGTTATGAATAAACACATTTTCGTAATTGTGTAATTTCACTATTGAGGGGTAATATTATTGTTATGTAAGAAAATATGTTTTCCTGGAACTTTTAACCTTAAAGGAATTCAGAAGTTAAGTTGTGAACTAAATATTATGACGACACAGATGGTCGACTGGCAAGTGCGTTGGACTGCTACGCCGAGTGTTGGGGGTACGATTCCCGCTTCCGGACAAACATTTGTGCGATGAACATTTGTGGACAAGCATCGGTATTTTGTATAGGTACATACAAAACACCGATGTAGCCCATGTATATGTTTATTTATACAATTAAAAAAGCGTATAAGTAATCTATCAGCTATCGGCATATCCCGGTGAAACACTGCTCGTCCACATAAAATTTTTGGTGGACAGTTTCGAAAGCTCAGTAATTTTAATTTGCTACAGTGCCCATAAATTCGGAACACAGTTATGCTCACACAGCACTGCTTTGCAGTAGAATATCTGGCACTTAGTTCGTATCCTTTACAGAAAGATGCTACTATTTTTTCAGTGCCTATTTTGTAGTTTTGAAATTGCGCGTCCGTCTCAAATGTATCAGTGTCAATGACCTTATAAACCGATTCCACAGAAGTACCTACCCTTCCATCAAAGCAACTTTGTGAGTTTCGATATTTTTGATTAAATTCTCGAAAGGTCTCGTTTTACACCGATCGTAAGGAAAACGATCTTTCATCCAATTCGACTGTTTTTTTTGTTTAGTGCACCTAAATTACTTTTAAATGTACACTAATACTATTATAAAGTAGGTAGGTATAAATCTAAAACAAATAGTTTTTTTTAAAGAATAATTAGATTGCTGTACTCTAACAGGATCTTTATATTTGAAGCACTTAGTAATTAGTTTCCAACTGTATCTAGGCTTAAGTATAAGGTGCAATAAAAACATTTGAATTTGAATTATAATCTAGCCTATAAAGCCGTTTTGGCCGAGTGGGAGGTGCCTCGACTTTCGATCCGAAGGTCGTGAGTTCGAGCCCGGTCGTTTCAAAAAAGATATGTGTGTGCATTTAAAGGAAAAAATCATGAGGAAACCGGCATGTCAATGAACCTAAAACAAAAAAGTTCGAAAACATGTGTCGAGTGCACGAAAGGAGCCTCTTCGAGGCGCACTTGAAATCCTTTCACCACACTGGTTCGAAAGAACTAGTGACACAATAAGAAAAAGAAGAAGACAATTTAGCCAAAGTAATGAGTAATTTAGCTCTAACTTAGTTTTATAAATTAAAAAATATATCAAGAGTGTCCGCACATTTCTTAAGGGGAAGACACACCGTTAATGTGTTTTTTAAAAGTAGCACTATCACTGTCACTACACTACACTACTTATTACAATATACTATACTTACTCGAAAGGTTTCGTTCTTTTAGGTCTTCTCACTATGTCCGAGTTTTTTTCGAGAATCATAGACTTTTTAGTTTTCTTTTAAGTTTAATGGTTTAACTAAGATCTTCAGGTCAATCAATGACAATTTTTTTTATTAAGAATAGACAAGCGTTTAACCACTACCTCACCTGGTGGTAAGTGATGGTGTGGTCGAAGATGGAGCACGCTCAGCTAGTATGAACTTATTCACTCTAGTTTTAAAGACTCCAAAATTGTAGTGGTCCGGAAATACAGACGCCAGTAGCGAGTTCCACTCCTTGCTTGTGCTCAATATAAATGTTGACGTTTGCGTAAACGCCTGGTTATAATTTAGAGGTGTAGATCACATTTATGTTCAAATTTGAATAGATGTCTTATGTAATCTATTTATTCTGAAGTTCAGTGATTTCCCCTATCGTAAGAAATAACTGCGTGTGAAACGCAGACGAATCAACATTGAAAAGGGTGCAAATAGGGAAAAAGAAGATTTATCTTCAAAAATATCTAAATGTGCAAGCGAGATAGCGGCGCGTAGGATTCTGTGCCTTAAGGGGAAGGGTATGGAATTCGGATTTGAGGATAAGCCTTAAGCACACTTTGAAACAATTAAGAGCTCCTGAGAATGACATAAACCAGAAAGTTCTGTTTCTAAGGAGTTTTCGATACAAGATGATAAATAATTGAGTGAACTGAGTTCGCGGAAATTATCAAGATGTCTTCTCGAGTTGATAAAGTTGATCGCCGAGTTTTAAATCAAATCATGTCTAGAGATTTTTTAACAAATAATAAAGATTTTCAAAGCTAGCAAAGACCTAAATTGGAAATGACATGGAATGTTATTGAACAAAGAATGATGTCGATGGAGCATATTGAACTTAGCGCGATATTATCATCATCATCAAGCTATAGCAGTCAACTGCTGGACGTAGGTCTCTCCCAGGGATCGCCACTGAGCCCGATCTTCAACTCTTCTCATCCACCAAGGACCACTCAAGAACTAGTTTACTCCAAGGGTTGTCGGTTCTTCAACAGATATGGCCGGCCCACTTCCACTTCAGCTTGCTGATCCTCCGAGCTATGTCGACCACTTTAGTTTTCTGTCAAATGACCTCATTTTTCTTCTATTTTCAAGAGAAACCTCGAGCGTAGCTCTCTCCTTAGCTCGCTGAGCGAACGTAAGTTTGTGGACCAACCCTACCGTAAGTGTCCACGTTACAGCAGCGATTTTATCGACGCTATCAATGTCATACAAAATAATTAAAACAAATTATGCTCTTTAAGGGGAATCCTCAAGGCAAATTTCCATACAAAATGTTTCGGACAAATACTCAAAAAGTACGCCGTATTATAGTAATTTATTCACACTATTCGTTTCGTCTATGTTTTCCGACTGTGTCAACATAAAATAAGTAAAGTTACTTTAATTTAGATTTTATACGTGTTTTATTATTAATCCTACTAACTTAAAAATCGTATCGAGTATTTGTCCGTAACATTTTGTATGAAATTGGATTTGAGGATGAGCCTTAACCACTTTACAATACAAACCCTCACTGCTTTTTTTATTCCACTGCCTTGTAAACTCAAGTTGGCATGTGATTCTAAGCCTCAACGTACAGTCAGCTGCACAGACATGTAAACACTCCCAAGCGTTCACATTTATATTACTCTCAATATTGCAAAGAAAAATGTACGCAAGCATTTTCAAATTGATGTAGTCATCTTACTTGTCAGAACTCTTATCAAAAGAAGAATGTGTTTGCAAAAATAAGAGTATAATATAAATGTGAAAGCTTGGGAATGTATACCTGTCTGTGCAGCTGACTGTACATAAAGGTCTCTTGCATCCAACAAGTGCTTTTAGCCAGGGGTTAATTAGTACGTCTGGCTGTCTCGATCCAAGCACACATCACTGTAGTGAAGAGCACTTTGTCTATGAAGATAGATCGATTTGCTAACTCTAGTTGATTATGTACGGTTTCTAATTGGTTTTCTAGTAAGGCCCAGCATCCCACGCGCCGCTATCTCAATGACACATTTGTAAAATTTTGAAGATATAAATTGACTGAATAGATTTTTCTAAGAAGTGGAGTGATAGAATGTGTTACTAAACCTCACGAGATGTTTTAGTTAGTTTTTGTTTTGATATGTTTAGCTTAAGCCAAGGAAATTGGGAAAAACAGTTTTTATGTTGATGTTTAACTTAGGCGAAGGATATTGGGAAAAACAGTTTTATCCCTATCAGAATAAAAAATAGAGTTATGTAGTTTTTTATTGTATTTAATTGTCCTTATGTTTATAAAAGTGATCATACTAGAATTTTAATAATAATAAAAAATTATTTCAGGCAACTTAATATTAAAGAAAATAAATACATACATATAATACCTTACAGAATAACAAAAATATAATAAACACACAATACATTACAACATAGTAAGGATTTTTTCTTCGTCGACGCCATCCTGTAGCGACGGAACACGACCTCGGCAGGCCAGAAGTCAGATGCGAGGAACATCTCCTTTAAGCGACTGGCACTTCCCCAAAATGGCACAATTTGAATTTTGAAACGAAACACATGGAAGCTAATAGCCACAATTCGTCACCCAGATGTTTGTCTGTTTCGCGGTCCCGTTTAACCAAACCGAGAAATTGTTTAAGCAACACTTAGCAATATTTCATGTCCACAATTTCCTTGTTAATTTTGTTCACTTAGCGGACAAACTTTCGGCGGCAAGCTGTTTTCAGCCGCTCTAGATTCTGTGTCTTCCTGTTTTTTAGTTTTGAATTTTGTACTTTAAAGCTAGTTACGTCCTGTAACTTTTCCATACAGAAAATTAACAATTTAACTTGAAGAAAAAACTGCCACTCTCCGCTTAAACTTTTACTCAAAAAAAATTACCTTTCGAACCGATTATAGGTATTATATTTTACAAAGTTCTGTACAGATTTTATCATGAAAAAGAACTATATTTACTAAATTTACGATAAAAGATCATTGTAAAATGTCAAATCGATTAGACTGGTGTTATTTTTTTTAATCATACTGAGCGGCCTCGTACCATTTCGTCCGCTCGCTGTGTTTATCTATTTACATGTTCAAAATTTCATCGCGCAGCAATTTTGTGAGTGCGTATTTCTGTCCCGGGCGGGAAATAAAAACCCTGAAGGAAATATTTTTTGCTATTGATACGTTCCCTTCTACTGCGCTGTTACTTTCAATGCTACAACGTAGCTTCGTCCATCGTCGAGAGTTGAACATCGGGCTCAGTGACGCGCCTCTGGACTGCAGATGGATTCCTATAGGTCGATGATTATCATCATCATCAGCCTAACGCAGTCCACTACTGGACAAAGGCCTCTACCAATGTCCGTCATCGCGCCCTGTCTTCGGCTTGCAACATTCATTTTCTGCCTGCAACCTTTTGCAGATTGTCACTTAACTTGGCCGGAGGGTGTCCGACTACGCCAGCCGAGTCGTTGATTAATCATGATAATGAAATCCAACCCGCTCTACAAACTCTACATGCACAAATATATCTACTCTTTAACATGCAACTCACCACACACACACACACACAAAAACAAGACTTCCTCGCGTCTAGATACAAGAGTCTGTAATAGTACGAAGACACACGGCTTTTTTACACGCTACACGCCAGCGACTTCGCTTGTAGCGTTTAAGTCGCCCGTGTCATCAGCGTTTTTACAATCTGCTTGTTGACAATCCTTCCCAAAAGCTAACACGCTCACACGCTAGCGTTTTTTCAAAATAACAACAATCAGCTTGTAAAAAGGCTTGTGTGTCATCGTACTAAAAGAAAGGATTTGAAGCTGGGTGTCTGTTGCAAGAGGGATACGTCTGTAGCCTATTGTAGCCTCTTGATGAAATTATTAGAACCTAGATCTGCCAACAAATTCAGGTCATCGCTTATACTCGAGTTATTCATTTCAATGACAAATGCTTCACCTATTGAAAAATGCTATCTGAAAACCCGCACTTGATTGACAATCTAACAATGCGTACTTCATTAGGTATGTACCTTACTTAAAATCGTCCGCATGACTGGATTTATCTAGCAAACTTATCTGACTTTACGCGCAAATAATTAATAGAATATTTCATGTATTTAAGAATAATACAATTTGTATATAATGTATTGCTCAATAAATACACTGTAATTGTTTTTACCTAAAATAAATATAATATAATATTTTTTTTGTCAGCAGTATTTATTTTATTTTTATTTTATTTATTGAACACCAACACAGTGTACGCTAATAATTTTTTTTTCAGGAACATGATACGTAACAGGCCAATTGCCATTGCAATTATAGGATAAAATAATTATAGAAGACGACATGCAAGATGTAACAGTGTAACAGTATCCAGTCCATGCAAAGGTTGTCTGGAAGAGATCGCTCTTTAGCGATAAGACCGCCTATTGTCCACTGTTATATACCTAGCTTTATTTTTCCATTAAAATGTATTAGTACTAAGAAGGTGAGCAATGAAGTTTATTCTATCTATCTATTTATTTTCAAGATCATCCAAATTTTTACATTATTTAATTCTACAATGTGTGTCAAATCAAACGACAATTTTTTTTAAATTTAAAAACTTTAGTTTTTAAATTAAAAAAAAATTGTTTACTACTGAACCGATTTAATGAATTTTCTTTTGGAACAATATGCAAGCAAAAATAATAAAGTAATAATATTTTTTCAAATCGGTTGACAAATGACAAAGTTCATGTAACAAATAATTGAAAAAAGACAACCGAATTGAGAACCTCCACCTTATTTGAAGTCGGTGGAAAATGTGATAGTTATGGATTTGGAATTTACTAGCGTTTGTACAACGCACACAAAGCCGCACGCCGAAGCTAACATATTATAATAAAAATACTTTATAGCCATACTTTACAAAAATTTAACATACCTCTTGCTGTTGCGAAGAACTTCTTTACTATTTAGGGCGAATATTCTAAATATTTTGAAATTTTAAACTAGCTCAAGCCTTTGACTTTTGCTCAGTTAGTAAAATAAGAAGATTTTTTTATAGATAATAAATATTTAATATTTTTTATAGATAATACATTTTCAAAAGTTCGATAGTATTTGCGGGAGATCTCAAAACAGAGGCCATCCAAAGAAAAGAGCCAGCCACTGGCTTAAGAGATTGCTTAAATAAAGGCCTAACTATAAACTCATCTAGTTTTCAGCTTCGCCTCTCTTCACATTCGAGGTAATGACATAGGCTAAAAACAAACTAATCTAATTTATCTTTTATCCAACGATATCGCTATAAATACGAATGAACAACAACATAACTCATTAGACTTAACGATCCAACAAAATGATGACAACCGTCTTCAGTAATTGCTTGTTACTTGTTTGCATTTTACAAGTATCATTTGCTTTTGTAAATGAAAAACCTAAATCGTATAAAAACTATAAAGTTGTTGAAGTTGACGGAGCTGTAGAAGACCTAAAAGAGTTGGTGCAGAGTTTTGTGGAGATTCATGTGAGTACGCGTTTTATTTAGCAACTGTTGATGCCCGTAATTTCGTTTGCATTGCGAATTACCAATTACCAAATTACACTTAAATTTCAAGTCTTTACGTTTAGTGCTTTGTCTGTACGTTGTCTGTCAGTCAGGTCCAAGCCTCTCCAACCGACTTCAAAAAAGGTTATTTTTTTAATGTATGTTACCTCATAACTTTGTTGTTTATAAACCGATTTGAAAAAAACTTATTTTAAAGGATATATGTACCTACATAAGTACTTCTAGATTGGCACAATAGAAATTTCATGAAAATTGGTTTTGAAATCAAAATAACTGAAAAAAAAGTCGTTGAAGTGAACCAAAATTGCGTATTTTGCTTCCGTGCTTCCGTGTGACTTTTCAGTGGTGCCTAAAGTCACTAGAACAGTCCAATTGAAGTCGGTTATTGTATGTTTTTGTAAAATCTATAAATATTGATCGATAAAGAACAAATTGTTTGATAAATTATTCAATATATTGCTTTATTTATTTTTCTAGGATGTGCCAGTGTATCATCTCAGAAATTCAACTACACAATTTCTGGTTGCACCAGAACTGTTACCCACACTGAAGTTCAGCGCAGCGGCGTCTAAGCTAAGGGCTAATGTTATAGAAGAAGATTTTTCTACGTAAGATGTTTACAAACTGTGGTTGCCGAGAGAATTAAATTTAATTTGATCGTGGGTTCAAACCCCAATCGTAGTAGTACAGTCAGCTGCACAAAGTATACACTACCAAGCTTTCACATTTATATTATATTCTTAATTTTGCAAAGACTTTCTTCTTCTGACAAGAATTCTGACAAGTAAGATGACTACAATTATTTAAAAATGCTTGCGTGCATTTTTCTTAATTAAGAGCAATATAAATGTGAAAGCTTGGGAGTGTACACATGTCTGTGCAGCTGACTGTTCACAAATTGATTACTCTCATTACGCTGGAACATCATAATCAGCCTATAATGTTCCCACTGCTGGGACTCAGGCCTACTCTTTGCCAGGAGAGCGAAATGGGTCATAATCCACCACGCGGACCCAATGCGGATGTCACATGCCATGGAACATTTTTTTTTTCTGTCCTTTGACATGTCGGTTTCCTCACGATGTTTTCCTTCACCGTTGCGAGAACGTGGGATACATACATAGATTTTTTCGGTCGAAAAGAGCGAAATGGGTCTTAATCCACCACGCGGACCCAATGCGGATGTCACATGCCATGGAATTTTTTTTTTTTCTGTCCTTTGACATGTCGGTTTCCTCACGATGTTTTCCTTCACCGTTGCGAGAACGTGGGATACATACATAGATTTTTTCGACCGAAAAAACCCATTTACGTATGACTGCCACCGGGATTCGAACCCGCGACCATCAGATCGCAAGGCAAGGGCCTCATCCACTCAGCCACCACGTCCTCCGCTGGAACATACGAGTTATAAATTTTTATGTTTCTAAGATATGTGTATACTTATTAGAATAACTATACGTTCCGTAGATTGATTCGCTCAGAAACTTTGGCTCGTCGGAATAGTAAACGATTTTCTTGGACCGCCTACTACGATATCGATGATGTAAGTAAAAATTCATCTTTAATTTAATTAATGTATTATTATCAATACAAAGACTCCTCTATCCTAACTAACTATCCTCGGCACGCTGCCATCGGGTATCGAGTTGGAGCAGTTGAGCTTATAGATCGTTTGAAACGGTCTTAATGGGTGGCCCATTTGTTTCCTTTTGTAAATTTTGTAATATAGATTGTAGTAGTTAGCTTATGGTGTAATAAAATTAATGTATTATTCCTTATAAATAAATCATTTGTATCTCTATCTTATTCCGTAATTTCAAACTTAAACACTTTTTACTCAGGTATTTATTTACATCAATATGAAGATGCTAATTTGTGAGGAGAGATTGATTGAGTTCGGTAACTTTACTATACGCCGGAGATTTGGTTCCAATTAGGGTTTGGACATTCCACACAACGTTATCTAGCCCCAAACTAAGTGGGAACCAGATAACTTATAATACTTTTTTTTTAGTAAATAGGTACATACCCACAAAGAATACATAGAAAACACCCAGAGTCAGGACAAACATAATATGTCCTGAGCGGGAATCGATCCCGCAACACCGGGTTGGCAGTCTTAACACACTTGCCACTCGACTATACGTGTCGTCAAAAAAAAAAAATGAGCTCTAACAATAAACAGATAGGCATCACAAAGACCTAGTAACAGTTAGCGAAAACTTGTTCTGTCTTTCTAGATCCATGCATATCTCCATAACACAAGTAAAGTTTTTGCCAACTGGACGGAGCTGATCGAAGGCGGTCAGTCTTATGAGAACCGGAAATTACTCGGGCTCAGGATCAACACGCCCGTCGGTCGTGACAAGCCCGTCATATTCATTGAATCAGGTTCGTAGTATGATTGTGCCAGTGTGGTGAAAGGATTTTAAGTGCGCCTCGAAGAGGCTGCTTTCGTGTACTTGACACATGTTTTCGAACTTTTTAGGTTCTATGACATGCCGGTTGCCTCTCGATGTTATCCTTCACCGTTAAGCACGTGTTTTAAATGCACACATAGATCTTTTTGAACAGAAAAATCCATTGGTGTATGACCGGGTTCGAACTCACGAACTTCGGTTCTTTCGGAAATTAAATGACGTTTGATGCCGATGGCCGGTGACAAAATGAAGCTGCATGTTCAGGATGGTATCTCAAAAAGGACCTATCATAAAATAAAGTCGTCTTGGACAACAAAACGTAATATATAGCTCAGCCATTTTTGTCAAGAAGAAGTCGGAATTTGAAGTTTTTGACGTGCCTACGTCTAATAAATCGATGAACGCCGCCCCGTCGGCTGCATGCACGAAAACTTTGACGTCATTGTCCGGTAACGCTCATTGTCTAGTAACGGTCCGGTAACGCTCATTGTCCCGTTACGCGGGTAGTCACGTTAAACTATCGTCCATAAACCAACTTTATAGACAACCAATTTTTTTACCCTTTATGTTAAATTCTTGTTCTAGGAATCCATGCAAGAGAATGGATAACGCCAGCCACTACCACTTACTTCATCAACCAGCTACTTACAAACATGGATCCGAAGATAGGCGCCCTCAGAGAACAGTTCGACTGGCGCATCTTCCCTGTGATCAACCCTGATGGCTACCATTATTCATTCACCAAGGTATGAAACCAACTGAAAAAATACTTCATAAGATCTTGTCCCTTAGAAGATGTGTGTCTATCTAGGCTTTTGTTTGGGGGCGACCTGTGATGTCTGTTGGAAACAGAAGCTCTACGTGTATATGTCGTGACTAGATCATAGTATTGGCCACTTCATGATATGGCTGGCCATTTGTTGGCGATTTTAGCGCCTCTTAGTAAGTATTTTACGTGGCGTGAGTGGCCATGCGTTGACCTATTTATATCACCAAACGCTGATTTATTCATTGATCTGGCCAGGCCATTATCTTGATGTGGCATGCGGATAAAGGCCATTTCATAAAATGGTCAGCAATATCATGAAGTGGCCAATTCTATGATCCGGGCACGACATAATTATGCAAAGATAAAGGTACGTCTGATCGAAGCGATGCGTAACACAAAGGATAGCGAGTATCTTAGGTATGTTGGAAACATTGTGATAGAGAAAGTCCCGCCGTTACCTCCTGGATATTATTTCGTTGCAATTAGCATATTTCTGGTAAAAAACATTCTAAAGACATATCAATTTGTGTTATATTTTCGTTTGTAGGAAAGAATGTGGAGAAAAACACGGTCACTTTCCAAAAATGGCTGCTATGGTGCGGACCCAAACAGAAATTGGGACTATAATTGGATGAGTAAGTGTTTAGGAGCTGGATGTGTTAAGTTTATAGGTACCCGGTTTTGCTTTAGTATAAGAAACTAAAAACAGCTTCAGAGCTTTTATTGTCAATCGAATGAATGATATTGATTTTTTTTGTTTATATTTACACATCACGTATGGTGTATTTCCACCATTTAAAACTTTTAGGAGCTGGATGTGTTAAGTTTATAGGTACCCGGTTTTGCTTTAGTATAAGAAACTAAAAACAGCTTCAGAGCTTTTATTGTTAATCGAATGAATGATATTGATTTTTTTTGTTTATATTTACACATCTCTTACTGATGTATTTCCACCATTTAAAACTGCTGTGTTTGTCTGTTTTAGATTTTTTTTTTGCGTATTTTCTATATTTTGTTTTAACATTTTCTTTCATTTGATTTAACTATGAATTGGTATTTCATAACGCTAGGTATTTGGTTAAGGTTACTAGTACCTACTTGCACCAAACTGTCAAAGTCCCTAAGCAATTACTTTACTCGCTTGATAGTTCTTTACAGTCCAGATTGTGACCGTTAAGAACTGCCAAGCGAGTAAAGTAATTGCTTAGAAACTTTGAAAGTTTGGTGCAAGTCGCCATTAATCTTTTTGTGTTGGTTGCTCTATTATAATTTTCAAAAAAAATGGGTATTGTCAATAGGAGCTAGTACATGTTCTTCTTACTAAGCCTTATGGTTGGCAGTCACTGCAGTCAGACTGCTACTGCTAAAATAAACCAAATATTTTTTCAGAACATGGTGCTTCGAGTGACCCTTGCGACAGCCAACTTTACGGTGGTACCAAGCCCTTCTCTGAGGTGGAGACCCGAACTCTGTCGAACTACATCAAGCAGATTAAGAACCTACAAGCCTACATTGGTATTCACTCAAACGCGCAATGTCTCCTGCTGCCATTATCTGACTCTACAGACCACGTGGATAATTATGATGACCTGGTACATCGTTAAGCCAAAACCAAACCAACGCGCTCAGCTCGCGCGGTGGCGATGAGTTGTTGGCCAATCAGAGGACGCATAGATGTGAACACGTCACTATCGATTAGCCAACAACTGATCGCCACCGCGCACGCACGCCACCGCGGACGCGAGCTGAATGCGTTGGTTTGGTCAAGGCTTGACTCTTTATTTCATAATATTTTCTGGAGGTCTCAATTCAGTTGTTTTTTTTGTATTTTTTTTATTTGGATATGCTTTCAGATTGGTCCTATAGTAATTTAATTAAAATCGGTTCAGTACTTTGGTTCTGATATCAAAATAACATAAAAATTACGTTATCCAAGTAAACGAAATTGCGTATTTTGCTACCCTGTGACTATTCAGTGATGTTTACGGTCACTAAAACAGTCCAATTAAAGACGGTTGTAGTATGTTTTTGTAAAACCTTGATTATTTAATGTACGAAAGAAATGTAATACTCCCTTTTCCGCACTTCCGGACTCCTGGCTAAGAATTCAGCCAACCTATCTCCACCCAGAAGCACAGAATTTTCCTAGGTTCTGTACGGGCTTCGGCGGAGCGACCCTAGGTTTGTTGAGGATTTCTTCTAGAACTCTCTTCTCTCTTGATAGTAAGAGACCATGCTTACGCTTGATCGTGTGATATCGGCATGATTTCGATATGTCCTTGTACAGCTTTTAAACAATATTCATACCGAATTTTTGCTCAATTTGTTCCGTTACTATTATTTAAATTTATTATTTATTTACTTATTATCTATTCATACTCTCAATACTTTTACATTTGTAATCTGAGTAGGATGAATTTAATTCTATCTAAACTTTATTTCTAGGAAAAAATAGGAAAAAGATCTTTAGAGTATGGGCAAGCAGTCAACGGTGTAAAATTCAGAGGACCTGGCACTGCGGTTGAAATTTTAGGCTGTAAGTTTACTACATACCATAGGTATTTACCTACAAAACTTAAAGATTCTTATGCCTACTTGCACATTTAGACTGTTAAGTGTCAAGCAAGTTAAGTCATTGCTTAGGAACTTTGACAGTTTGGTGCAAGTAGACATTAAAGATGATTCATAGTCAATATGCTTTTGCCAAAGCACAATCTATGATTGTAAACACAAAAACTTTTTTAACGAGCAAAAAAAAGTTTTGGTGTCAAGGAAACACATTTTAGAGCCAGTATACTTTTACCATACAAGGGCGGTTTCAAACTATCGTTTTTTGCGTTCGTATACAAACGGGCGTTGCAGCACACACGATTCATAAACCAAACGCGCGTACACGAGCTCACACACGCATTTACGCTCGGTTTGTTAGTATCAGTAGTGATGCAGGCGCTCGAAAACGTAAGCTCGACAACGCTCGTACGCCGATAACGCTATTCTGAAACTGCTCTTAAAACTTATGTTGTTGTTAATAGCCCTTTGTATTTTTAACAGATAAGGTATCAGGTGGGAGTATGGACTGGGTCCGCCACGCACTCGGTACTCCGCTGGTATATACCTTCGAACTTCGAGGCCCTAGTTTTACCTGGCCTCCCCACCTTATCTACCAGCAAGGAGATGAGCTCACGCAAATGATGCTTGGACTCGTCACGGAGGCCAAAAACCTGGGATATTTTTAAATACATTGTATCAAAATACTGAAAAACTTGTTGTTTATTATGTATCCAGAAATATTAACAATAATAAGTACATTAAAAAAGACTTACAGTACACTCAGGCGGTTGCCGTTGCACCACGGTTATTCATTCAATTTCTGTTGTTACTAGCGGTTCGAAATACCTTTCAACTCCAAGGGCTTCTCTTCCACTGGCCATTCCACCTGATCTACCAGCAAGGAGTATGATGCTTCGACTCGTTATGGCAGCCAAAAACTTGGCTTATGTTTAAATACAGAGTAACAACATACAAACATTTTATTTTCTGTTCGTTGCTGCTAAATACTTGCAAGTTTTGAAATAAATAATTATGTCGGCTATCAAGAAACGTGTTTTATTTTCCTAGACTAGAAAAAAAAACGAAAACAAATAATTATACAGGTACCATAGTACCTCTTGCTCTTTAATAGGTATGTATCCAGAAAGCATAACAGTACTACTGGAGGCGCCACTGACCTTCGATTTACCAGAGGTTGATCTCCATTGGGGGGCGGTAAGCGAAAATAAGCGGGTTTGACCACGTAAGGTATACAGCAGACGAATCTACTGGTCCAAGCTTCTAGAAGACTGGAGCGGTGATTTTAAAGTAAAAATACTATGAAAAATCCGTGGGTTGGACTGTATTTTGAGGTAATGACGAGAAGACCCTGATGTGGCAGTAGAAATACGGCTGTAGGTTATTATGACAAGGCACAGGAAACAGCAGGAAATAAGGAACAACGCGTTACCTTTAGATAGGCTCTGCTCTCGTGAAGGCATCCATTCGTGAGCTGGGCTCACGATGTCCAGGTTTGCAGTGATTGTGATCCGATCTTCAAAGTGTCCATGCGCGCGCGCTTATCAATCAAATGACACTGACAAAACTCCACCACAACACAGAAAATCACTCCCGTCGTAATATTTGGCCATAGTCTTGAATTATAGTCCGAAATTGATAATTATTCAAAATTTGCAGGTAGGTATTCGCGAAGGCCGCTCAAGCGGAACTCAAAAGGTTCAGAAAGATGGCGAATTTCGTTTCATCTCTCAGTTGCGGGTATTCCATCATTTTCTTCTATAGGGCGCGTTGTGGGTAGGAAAAGGATAGGAGAAAAAGTATGCTTGGGTTAAGGAAATAAATTAAATTCTACTGCCACAGTTCTAATTATTTGAGAGTCGTCATAGGCAATAGAAGCGCGGTTTATTTGAATAATAAAATAGCTTATTATTATGGCGGTAACAACTACAACATAACACTAAGGCCAGCTGTTGCAACACTGCTATGATGCTCGTCCTCTTTAAGACATTTTAATAGAGGTCTCATCCAGTTTTTGCTAAATCCCTCCCGCAACAATTTCAACAATAACAGGCCATTGCCTCCTCCTCTTGAGCTATTCATTTCAATGACATATGCTTCACCCATTGAATATACTGCTATCTAAAAACCCGCACTTGACTCTAACAATGCATACCTACTTCACAACATACTTGAAATCGTTTGCATACTGTAAACTTATCTAGCGCACTTATCTGGCTTAGTGTGCAAGGAATTACTAGGTAATATTTTTATTTAGGTATGCAATGATTACATGATCGTATAGGTGAATGAAAATTTAGTGTTGCCTTAACTAAAAATAATTCCAAAAGCATCTAAAAGATTTACATCAATAATTAATTATTTCATCTTATTATTTCACTTCCCACTTATTGTTTTGAATGTGATTGTTATTGGTTGATGATGGATTAGTAAAAACTAGAGACTATTAGGATTAGAAATAGAAGATACATTATTTTTAAAACTGACATCTTTATTTAGTATATATTTTATACGTTTAGGAAAATAAATTAATTTTTGCATGCCCCAGTGGTAGAAGTAAGCTGGCAACACCATTTTTAGTAAAACGATCCTTGTTTGTACCCTTATTTGATGCAAATAAAGATTGAATGATTGATTGATTTTTAATTCCGATACTTCGCAAGCAAAGTCGCGGGGAATACCTATACTTAGTTACGTAGGTATTGAACTTTATGTAGGTATTCTTAAGTAGCTCATAAAGTATGCAATATACAAATATTTTTATAACACGTTTAATGTTTAGTGAAAATCCAAAATATTTTGAAATAAGGGGGGACTTTCGTTCAGTGCAGATCAGGCTGAAAAGTATTTGTTTTTAGTCTTCCTTTGGAAGGTATGAAAACTAGTTTACCAGAACCGGCTACAAGCTAAGGAGAGTAGTACCAAATATACTCGAAATTGTAGTCTATTTTTTTTTTTTAACAAACAAACACACACAAACACACACATAACACACACATTCACACACTCACACCCCTGCACTAGGATTCCCTGTGTCGCAGGTGGCATGGACACATACAACACATCACAACATCCAAGACCCGAGAACAAACATTTGTGTTCGACACAAATGTTTGCCCCGGCCGGGGATCGAACCCGGAACACCAAGCTTCGTAGGCAGGGTCACTACCAACTAAGCCACGGTGTCGTCATTATATTGTACAGAGATTTGTTCTTCCTTTAATAAATAAATAAGCCTTTGATACAGACATTTTTAACAATTTGTAATTTTTGATAGATAAGATTTCATTATTATTATTATTATTACCTAATTATCCCTATCCTTATCTATACACAGTCTCTATACACCGGCATGGTTTGTCTGTGTGCCCCTTGGCATAGTCTGGTCCTGGTCCAGGTCTGAGAACCATACGTCAATACTGGCAAGATACAATAGTCAAAGAGTTTTTTTTTAAGCTTGATGCTTCCCAATTAGCACAAATTCAAAAAAATTAAATCCAGCTATATTATTTTATTAATACAAATAAACAAACAAACACATTCAAAATAATATTAATACGATGCAAACTCTATATATATATGGCTGAATGTGGGTAACATAACTCAATGAAGTTATCGATTCGACAAAATGATTATCTTCAGTAATTGTGTGTTGCTCGTTTGCTTTTTAAAATTATCATATGCTTTTGTAAATGAAAAACCCAAATCATATAAAAACTATAAAATAGTTGAAATAGAAGGTTCTTTTGATGACCTAAAACAGTTGGTCGAGAATTTTGTAGAGAGTCATGTAAGTAGCTTACTACCTAGCTTACCTCCGTTGTTTGTTCCGTTATACAAAATTGTTTATTATATGATATAATAGTAACTATTTATTAGTAACTATTTTTTTTTTTTTGCTTTTTTATCATATAAAAACTATGTACTTAATTTTTTTATTGATATTGTTATGTCAATTACCTTATTAAATTAAGTTACATAGGTAAATTATTTTTTACTTAAATATAAATTATTTTTTATTTTTGTAAACTTACAATCATTAAATTGTTTTTATAAAGGAGAAGACTCAGGTTCCTGAAATCACAGCAAACAAGTAGCATGATGACAGTATCTTGCTACTTTCGGAACCTGTGGCTTCAAAAACTCTTTGTAAATATTATTATGTCTTAATAAATACTACTATTACCATTACTAAGCTCTTTTTTTCAAAGGATGTGCCAATATATCAGCTCAAAAACTCCTCATCACAAATACTCATTGCTCCCGAGCTGGTTCCGACGTTGGAGCTGACCGCTGCAGCATCTCAGCTTACGACTAATATTATCATAGACGACTTTTCCAAGTAAGCTGTTTAAATATTCAATCGCTGATCGATCATCACAGACCCTTTCGGGCACAACAGTATTATGTGAGAGAGAAGTTGCGATGATATCCGAGTGGAGGATGGATCAGTATATATGTAGCCAAATGACACCATATTTTGTTAGTACATATGGCTTATTCTAAGGTTAGTATAGTAACATTTATTATATATGGTAAACTGGTAAACTGTTATGATCTTTTGTATTAGACTAAATCTTACTATTATTCGTAGAACTTATACAGTCATCTATTTAGAGAGACCTGTAATTGGCTGTTTTATACATAACCTAGTTAAGTTACCCATAAACTATTATTGTAGCTGTTGGTCTTTTCAATAAAATGAAATAAAATAAAAATAAAACAAATGGGTACATTGGATCAGTATGTAGCCAAATAAGTACATACTGATCCACTACTCAGATATCTAGTCGGGTCAGATTGGACTTGTAGGGGTAAATATTAGTCTTTTAGGCATGATCCATCACACAATGTTTAATTATAATCATGATAGTAGGGCTAAAAGGATACTTTTAACATACTTATTTGTATACACTTTTCGTAGATTGATTCGCTCAGAAACTTTGGCACTTCGGAGCAGTAAACAATTTTCTTGGACCGCCTACTACGATATCGATGATGTAAGTAGCAATCGTATCAACCGTAAAACTTTTCTAGTTATAAAAAAAAATATCCAAGAAAAGCTGTTTTTTCGATATAATTTGAAATATTTATTATTTCCATAAATAAAGAGAACTCTTGTCTTGGATTAACGTTAATTATTGACGACACCATGGTTTTGTTGGTAGTGACCCTGCCTACGAAGCTTGGTGTTCCGGGCTCGATCCCCGGCCGGGGCGAATATTTGTGTGATGAACACTAATGTTTGTTCTCTGGTCTTGGATGTTTTGATGTCTTGTATGTGTCCATGCCACCTGCGACACAGAATCCTAGTGCAGGGGTGTGAGTGTGTGAATGTTTAATTATATATTAACATCAATGATATAAAAATAATAATTTGGGAAGATGGATTGATTGATGTTGTGTTACTTAATCGCATCAAAATTCTTGAACTAATTGACCTGAAATTTAATTACAGTTTACTTCTATCACGCGCCTAGTAACTGTTTTCGGGAACTTGGTCTGTCTTTCTAGATCCATTCATATCTCCATAACACAAGTAAAGTTTTTGCCAACTGGACGGAGCTAATCGAAGGCGGTCAGTCTTATGAGAACCGGAAAATACTCGGGCTCAGGATCAACACGCCAACTGGTAGTGACAAGCCCGTTATGTTTATCGAATCAGGTCAGTTTCAAGCTTCTTAGGTGATCAAAGTCAATAGGTACCACAGCCATAACTCATACTTTATTATTTTTTGTGGTTTTAGGAATCCACGCCAGAGAATGGATAGCGCCAGCCACTACCACATATTTCATCAATGAACTGCTTACTAACGAGGATCCGGAGATAGCCGCCATGCGGGACCAGTTTGACTGGCGCATCTTCCCCGTGGTTAATCCTGATGGATACCATTATACATTTACTACGGTATGAAACCGACTGATTATAATTAATTTCTTCTAATACGGGCTCTACATACCAATAAAACTAATTCAAATCCTAATTCAGTGTCAATCCCGTTTCAGTTTAAAATTTTGGTGGCACTCTTGATCTTTAGTGACTAATCAGGCTTGGATTTATCCAAGCCAGGAGTAAAAATAAACAGAGTCCAGGAAACGTAGTCAATTTCATTAATTTCACTAAATCTGATATCAAAACCGCGCAAGCCTATCGTATTCTAGAGCGCCAAATTACACGGAATCGGGCAGAACTGAAATTTACGATTAGGTTTATGAGTCACGGGTAGCATTTTTAACCTCTTGTAAGTTTGGTCTTGTCTCTTGACAGTTAGTTTGATCCTAGGTCTGGGAAGCGATACGTGGCCTAATAGTTGGCCGCTACATGGCGTCAAATTTAATCAAAGAAGCTTACAGAAAACCGCAACTTTGTTTCTGATAGTCGATTTTCTTGATCTGATCTTGATCTGGATATTTTGCAAAACTTACCTAAAATTGATTTGTAATAGTTAGCTTATTATGACAATTACGCCGGTATTTTTACATGTTATGTGTGATATTTTCTTTCTAGGATAGAATGTGGAGGAAAACACGGTCATTTTCGAAGAGAGGCTGTTACGGTGCGGACCCCAACAGAAATTGGGACTTTAATTGGATGGGTAAGCGTTTAGGAGCAGATTATATTTATCTCCTTTTATCTGTGCCTCCCTTCGAGAATCCAGCAAAAGGAGGGGTTTACATAAGGCGAACCCCTCTGCTGGCCATATAACCTTCTTGGCCATTCACGTTTAATAAAACTATACGCTATATTTGATAACTGTGTGCATATTTTAAGATGGTTTGCGAGATTATTATAGTATGCGTTTATATGAATTAGTTTTGTTAGGCGCGTGTGCAATGCGTCTTTACCTCATCCCCCTTCAAAAATGGCAGAAATAGTACATTACGATACGCGTGACCTAAGTAGTCTATTATTGCACGGCGTGAAGTTAGCGCCCGAGTGCAACGAGGGTGCTAAACGCCGTGCAATAATAGACTTAGGTCACAAGTAAAACCCAAATATCAAAAAACAAAAAAATCCATGGAATGTAGAGAAAAAGGTTATTCTTAGCAATTAAAAATTATAATTATATTTGAAGACACTTTATCAACACTTAACAACACTTTATCAACTGTACGTACAATATTTGTAGCATCACAATTAGGCAATAAGTAGGTAGATTATACGTAGATATTAAGTCAGTAGGGATGTGAAAAAATAATCGTTTTATAATCGATTTAAACGATTTTTTTACAATAAAAATCGATTTTATTAAGCGATTTGAATATTGGAAATAATCGAATTATAATCGATCGATACGCCCCGACATTATATATAAGTAAGTCTGGCCGGAGCGCGAATTACTATTAGGTCGAATTAGTATGAGGTCGAATTACTATTTGCACTATTAGGTACATTAACGCCACCTGTGCGTCAAGGCGTCTACTACGATGGCATCCCTATTGTGCTTTCAAAACTAAACAAAAGTTACACAGTCAAACATTCATTAGATCTAAATGGCGTTAGTCAACGAATCGTACTGTTTTACCGACATTCGGCTGTTTGATAAGTCATTGATGAAATTTCATTTTCCAAGAGACAATTTTATTTTACAAAAGTTTTTAGTGCTTGGTTTAGGGTTTTTAAAAGTCTATTTTTATACCAAATGTCATTGTGTTTCTAGTTTTTTTTATTTGAATGGTTTAGTTTGGTGTTATGTTGATTACAATTCTAAAACTGTGATTAATATAATATTTAGGCTGTTATTGTGGAATTAATTGGGAAAAATAGATTATTTTATCAAAATCGATTATTTTTAAAGGAAAATCGATTATTAAAACATCGATTTTATATTCTAAAAAAACTATCAATTAATTAATAATCGATTTTTTATGTAGAATGTCAGATCCCTATAAGCCAGTAAAATACATGTTTTATAGCTGACACCCATTACGATACCGAATTCTCGAGTTGTAATCTGGATCATACCTACTCTTACGGGCACCGAAACTACATTTCTTCAATATTAAGGTACAAGCAGATAAATAACACATTAGTTACAAGAAGAAAGTCTGCAAAGTTTTTTTTTTTTCAAAAAATTTGACTTCTCGTGCGGGCTTCTATACAAATATGCTAGTCAACAATTTTGGTTCCTACTTATATGCTGACCGTTTGTCATTTTATTGTTGGTCAAGCTTCAAATGAAGGGTACAGGCAAATAACAGGGAAAGCCACATCTGACGTTGTAATTTTCTACATGAGTGAAGTTAGTCAATTATTCATTTACGCACCGTGCAATAATAGGCAACTTAGGTCACGGAAAACCGTGTGTAAAGTGCGGGTTTAGGTCACACTGTGCTATAAATTATGTTAGCAGATTCTGACGTATAACCCCTCCTTTTGCTGGATTCTCGAAGGTGCTTCCACTTATAGTTGGCAGTTAGTAGGTACTCGTACATAAATCATGAATAAATTTTCAGAACACGGCGCTTCGAGCAACCCTTGCGACTACCAAACTTACGCTGGTTCCAAGCCTTTCTCCGAGGTGGAGACTCGAACTTTGTCAAACTACATCGAGCAGATTGAGAACCTACGAGGTTACATTGCCTTCCATTCATACGGACAATGTCTCTTGCTTCCGTATTCCGACTCTACCGACCATGTGGATAACTATGATGACTTGGTAAATCTTTTTTATGTATGTTTTTATACGCCGAAAATGTTTAAACACCAGAAAAAAAACGTATAATCAGTTGCAGTAACTGAAAACAGATATGGCAAAAAAACTTGAAAAAATTGAGTCAATTTTTATCAAAATTATACACCACCAATTTTTAATTACCAAAAAAATTAAATGGGCAATGCAGACAGGGTACTACGTTGTATCTGTGCAGTCAGAATTTTGGATTTCGATAAAATGGCAGAGTGACAACGGCGCGAGTGCGGCGCGAGTGCCGAGCTTTTGCGAGCTAGGTAGGTACCCGGGTTTGCCAAACGATGAATAAAACTTTAATTATTATCAAGAAAGGGTACCGCTTGACGCTAATCCATAAGAAAACGCCTAACGGTAACAGTTATCCAATTTTAATCAAATTTATTTTGTCAAAAATTTTACTTAGTTTTTTCAAGTTTTTTTTTTGCTATATTTGTGTTCAGTAACGGCAACTGACTATGCGTATTTTTTTTTATGGTGATTAAAAATTGACAGTGTATATGATAAAAATTGGTTTGCCTACGATCGTGCGTCAAACAAAATACCCATCATTGATAATATTATAAGTTTTATTTATCGTTTGGAAAACCCGGGTACCTAGCTCAAGCCAGCAAAAGCTCGGCTATGACGCCGCACTCGCCCCGCTGTCATACAACACAGATACAGTACTACCGCGTACTGCGGCATTGCCCATTTGAGTATTTTTGATAATTAAAAATGTGTGGTGTTTAAACAATATAGATCAAAAGACAAGGCGGATGCTCTCCTGGTATATTAGTGAGTGGGTACTTAGAATGAGGAACTAGTATCAGTACTAGATATTAGATAATCGTCGGCTTTCAATGTTATTTGAGTCTCAAAGAATATAATGTGAATTTCTTTGTTTCTAGGTACAAATTGGGAAAATATCTTTGGAGTACGGAAAGGCAGTCAACGGTGAAACTTACGAAGGGCCGGGCACCGCCGCTGAAATCCTCTGTAAGTTAAGTAACGAAAAGTTTATTAACCACTGCACCATTTATGATAACACAAAAATATATAAGTGGATTCTGAACCCTAGGAACAGACTTTGCTACAGACACCAAAATTTGTTTTTGTTGGTATATATCCCATTTTATATGTGCCACTTTATCATCATCAGAATATGAGATATTGTTGTGACTTGACCTAGAAGCATTTATTTTCTTAGCAAACTTTGTATCAGGTGGGAGTATGGGCTGGGTCCGCCACGCACTTGGAATTCCCCTGGTATATACCTTAGAACTCTGAGGGCTCTACTTTACCATCATTAGAATATGAGATATTGTTGTGACTTCACCTAGAATCATTTGTTTTCTTAACAGACCATGTATCAGGTGGGAGTATGGACTGGGTTCGCCACGCACTTGGAACTCCCCTAGTATATACCTTCGAACTCCGAGGGCTCTACTTCCACTGGCCAGCCCGCTTGATCTACCAGCAAGGAGACGAGGTCACGCAAATGATGCTTGGACTCGTCACGGAGGCCAACAACTTGGGATATTTTTAACTGCAGAGTAATAAAATACTGAAAAGTTTTTAATGATTCTTTATTTGCATAATAAAACAAGCAGAAATTATTCTTGCAAGTAACAATTTTGAAACTTCATATGTGAGATAGGAAGCACCATCTCATACATAAGAAAATCTAAAACTAAGTACAACAAATACAAACACTTAAATACCATACTTCTTATATTATAAACCAAAAAGCATATTAAGAAAATGAAAAAGAAAAAATATTTATCGCAGCAAAAACACACATCTAATACTTAAAGTAGGTAGAAACTTAGTTTAACCTTACCTCAACATTATGTCTTGGCTAAACAAAATATAGCTCTCGTCACGATTTATGGAAGGATTTGAGGAGGGGTGCTCTGCGCAAGTGAGGTGAGGCGAGACGGCGGGAAGGTGGCTAAGCGACCAATAGACGCCGGCGTTTAAACAAAAGTAAAGGGAGAGCAGGATAGACCATTAAAAGCAGTTCTCTGGCTGCAAGTCAAGGTTTATTTGTATTTTGATTCTTGTTCTCGTTTTGGCGTACTTATAGCCAGCATACATAGGGCTATATATATTTTCAGCCATACGAACGTAACGTGCAAGTGTGTGATGACCCTAGATCTATATCTGTTGTGATGTCCTTTAAGTGTGAACTTGAGCCTTTTCCTCAATAAGAACCACGTCGTCTTTGGAGGACTGAGGACACGGAGTAACGTCTTCAAAAGGACAGTCATCTACCACTTCAATGTCACACTGAAATAGGAGATTAACGAAAAAATCCTATATATTTTATATTGGGTTATTATTATATTTTATAGTCGCGCAAAACAATATTCCTTGATCAAAAAACACCTACTTCGACTGTTGACTGTACGAAATGGCACTCAAGCTGATTTCAGACTATGCTATAATATAATAGCACATAGTATAAAGCTCATAGCACAACAATATCGCGCACCATACATTGTAATGGACACGTTCACACTGTACTGTACAATATATTATTGGCTTACATCGCTATAAATTGGTGCGATGCGATGAGTTCATGCTGTGCTATCACGCGCCGCCCTCTTCCTCCTTCCTCACCCCCGGCCGTCCCGCAATATCGCGGTCAACCGAGCTTGCTATATACTTTAAATGCTTGCGATAATATCGCGTAATGTGAACGCCATGCTATATAGTATAGCATTAGGTCCTTCTTTGCTATACTATATAGCACAATAGTATAGCGTAGTCTGAAACCAGCTTTACTCATTAACAAAATATTGGATCTAATCTTATACATAAAACAATACAAAAATAAAAATATAAGCTATCCATATGTTTTTAACTAGACTGATTATCTAAATGTTCTACTCCGACACCGTTTAGACCAGGCACTCCTTGATTAGTATGTGTAGACTCCTTAAAAAAAATTAAGAAGAATTAATCAAATAGGTATATACTTTATATTTAAAATATTCAAAATTATAGGTTTGAAATCATTCGGAAAGTCAGTCGGCAGTTTGTATAAATATACAAAGTCCGCGTAAACAAAGTCGCAAGGATTAGTCTAGCAAGTATAGAAAAGTGTAGTTGAAAACTTGAGATATCGGTTAAACATAGAATTTAAAGAGACGATACTTTCTACGTACACATTTATAATAAAATAGTATATAGTTTGCAATTTCTTTATATCATAAAATAACAACGGCTGTACACTGTACAGTGCCTGGTCAAAAAAGTTGGTAGCAGTAAAAATAAAACAGCTGGGTATATAGGCCTCCTCCCTTTATAAATCTTGTCCGTATGGATCTTGCTGTCCGAAATAAATCTTTATTATTATTATTATTATTTTGAAAAACAAAAAAAACATTCTATCTTACATGATCTCTTTCAGTCACGGATGGTTTGTGACTTCTCCTGCTGCCGTTCTCCGAATTGAGTCTCTGAAGCAATTAAAAAGATATATTAGAAGACGGTACGTTCGGAGACATTTACTATACATGGGCATGGGCAGAGGGGGCAGAGAGGGCAGCTGTCTCCGCTGCCTGCTGCTCTCCCCTAATGCCTCGATTTTTTTTTATTGAAAGGTAAAATGGCAAAATTCGTAATAGCAAAAAAAATTGCGGCTCGCTTCGCTAGCGCGTAGACCACGCCACCGTTAGACCAACTTGTCAACCCTTGATCTTGCCTTAATTTTTTTACACTCATGTTTACGTCAATAACTACTCACTATGCTGCGTTTTCTTGTATTTTCCCGTAGAAGAGCTAACTTCTTCTTCTGTTCCCGTTGAAAGAAGCCGTACTGAAACGAATATGACGTTAGTAAATCAGCATCATTTTATAATAATAATAAAACAACCTTATCCCTAAACACAAGCGCACAAAAATGCGGTCTTATCGTATAAAACGATCTCTTACAGACTACCTACCTAAAACTAAAACTAACTCAACTACTAAGGGCACGGCTAAGGGTAAGAACTTTGCCTCAGCACAGTGGTTTTATGAGTGGTAAAGCCAGTGCTAAAACGTTGAAATATAAAGTCTTTGAGAGATACTGAACTGTCTTCCCACAACTGTGCCCACAGTAAGTACAGTGATTCAAATTGGTTTATTTCAGAAAAAAATATGAACAGACAAACTAAAAATGGTGAACAGACTGCGCAGATGCATGATGATATGTGCTTACTGATTTTTACGTCTGTGATCCATTGAAAGTTTTTACCGTAGACATTTAGTGTTGTTTCAGATTAGCGTATTAACAGCATAAATAATATAGGTATAAATTCAGACTTACCTTATATAGAGCTATTGCCAAGATGAGCAGTAAAACGACAGCTAATACTGAAAATATGATAACAACAACTAGCTTATTGTTGCCAACACCTAGAACTTCCTGGTATGATATGGGAGTTGATATGCTGTAAATGATAAATGAAAATGTAACAAAGAATATTATAAATATCAGTAAGTTTTTTTTCGACATTAATTATATTATCTCTGATTTTATTATATTTTAGAATTCAAAATCGCTAAGCTTCCAAAACATACTTTTTAGATATTATTTTGTCAGTGGGCACCATTTGTATTGAAAGATCAGAAAATGTGCATAAATTTCCTTTGTCAGCACTTTGTCCTGAAATAACAAATTGAAATGGAATTATTAGAAAACATAATAATATTATAATAAGTATAAATAATATACACAGCGTCTCATCTCATCCATAAATAAACATTGCGTAATGTACACTTACATACACTATATTTTTTTTACTATTAATAAGAAACGCATAAATATAAAATCAATGAAAATGACTCTGATCAGTCTGAGTGTGATGTGATACCTGGAATGTTCTTAAATATCGATTTCGAATATTTAATTCCAAATTGTGTTTTATGGCTTAGAAGCCGGTACTTAAAAACCAAAATGCATTTGTTAACGTTATTTTGTAAGAACCGTAAATTTACAATAAAATTTACCGTTTCTCAAAAACGATTAAACACAAACTGTCGAAAAATTTTAAACACTACGAAAGTCTGCTATAAAATTGGGCAATCAACGGAACTTATACAAATTCACGGTTTTAAAATTATAAAGTTGTAAATGATCACTCAATAAGGCATAAAAAAAGAAAATAAACTTTACCTACCTTTACCTTTACCTTTTTATTAGAGGGCGACTGCACCGTCATTGGTCTGCTTTAAAGAGCATGGGTACACAATTTTTCGACACTTTTTTTTACAATATAACGGTTTTCCAATTGATTAAAAATTATCGGTTTTTACAATTTTACGTTGAAATATCTATATATCTTCCATTCGTCTCTATCAGCCGTCATCTCTGTGCTTGCAGTTTACACTCCCTTCATTCATTTCATACATTTTACTCAGTCCATCCATCTGTACATAATAAGAGGTATTATTGCAGGATTGTGTTATGCCTAGTTCCTTACCAAATTTTTCTGTAGAAATATCAATTCTTGCAATAATTTTGGTTACTTCTCCTGGCTTTATAGTCATTCTGCAATGGAATACGTAGCTTTCACTTTTATATTCCTTTGTATAATCCTTACACTTATATTTCTCTGTTGTGGTAGTCTGAAAAAAATACAATACAAAGCTACTTAATGCCTAATACCACCAAAATTCATTACTAACTGGTGATCGTCCTAGCGAGTTAAGTAATTGCTTAGGGAACTTGACAGTTTGGAGCAAGTTACATTATTGTGCAAGAGACTGTACTGATTTACGAGAGATTATGGTTATATTGTATTTACGAGAGATATGTTGTATACTAGAGGTAGAATGCATTATTTTTACCGTAACTTTGTTGATAAAAGACTCCTTCTTGATTTTCAAAATGGCATTGAGGTTCCGCCATATCACGGGTCCAGTGTTATTTATCTAAAATACAGTTGCAAAATGTCAGCTAGTAATTTATAATTAACTTGGTGTCGCCCACGTGGTATTGCGATAAATAGCATAAATCCATTTCCAGCTCATAAACTTTACCTGATTTCATCCAAACGGTTCACTAGTTTTGATGTGATTGAGCAACCATCCATCCTCAAAAACTTTATTTTATGATATTAGTAGGGTATGGTAACAATCGATATTTAACGTGGAGTTACAAAAATAAGAGCAGTGGGGGGCTACCGCTGACTCAAATCCTAATACAGTTTCAATTCCAATACAATACAGTTTTTGTTACCACACTTGAACAAAATCATAGCGCAATTACTGTACACGTCAAATCAGACCAAACTGTAGTTCATAAAGCACAGAAACCTACGTGCCGCTATCTCGCTGGAACATATGTACATTTTTGAGGATATAAATTGAATTAATAGGTATAAATTTAAAAAAGTGGAGCGATGAATTTATTACTACAACCTCACGAAATATTTAAGTATATATTTTGTTTTTGTTAATTGAACATAAGCGAAGGATATTGGGAAAAACAGTATTGCCCGATTTCCTTCGCTTATGTCAAACAAATTATAACAAAAAAATATACTTACATCTTCAAAAATGTACAAATTTGCGAGCAAGATAGCGGCGCGCAGGATTCTGAGCCTTAACGGTCCAGATTCAGACCTTTAAGATCTGTCAAGTAAGTAAAGTAATTCCTTAAGTACTTTGACAGTTTAGTGCAAGTTGGCATAAGAATGTCAAAGATTCAAATCTTACTTTGTATTCATGGCTATCACTTATCGTGACTTTTTTATCTGCTATATCTTTGTCAGATATACTCAATGGACTACTTGATCTGCAAAAAAACAATGAAAAATTAAATTCAAGATACTTAGGTCTGTGTTCACCAATGATAATCGGAAGATAAGGGCTCTTCGTCCGTTATCTTTGACGTTTAATCTATGAATTTTCGTGGCAAAAATGTCAAAATATCTGTATAAAACTTAACCATCTGTTGGTGAACTCTGGTCTTAGGTCTATGTTCACCAATGATAATCGGAAGATTAGGCCTCTTCGTCCGTTATCTTTGACGTTTAATCTATGAAAATTCGAGTTAAAAACGTCAAAACATCTGTATAAAACTTAACCATCTGTTGGTGAACTTTGGTCTTAGAATAATTACTTTTAAACAGTGGTTAAGTTTTAAACAGTTGTTTTGACGTTTTTGACGCGAATTTTCATAGATTAAACATCAAAGATTATCTATTGGTAAACACAGACAGTCGTGCAATATCTTGGCTTTCAAAACTAACTACTGAAATGCCTGAAAGTAAGTGAAGGTATAAGCCTTCACTTACTTTCAGAAGAGATAACTTTAACCATCAGAATAGCGCTTCATAATTTATATACAATATAAATATATTAATAACCTTAGAAATATTTCCAACTCTATCTGTAGAAACATAACGTTTAAATAGTTTGATTGGTGAGTTCACGTTAACACATAATGGAAATAAAACTAATTTTGGAATAAATTGCAAAAATATGTAACTTCACACCCTAGTGTGAACCAAGTGACTCTACCCTAGTAGAGTCTCACAAGGATGGGGGGGATCAAAAACTCATGAAATTTGTGTGACGTAATTTGTGGATGGACCCTTAGTGGGATAGACGTCAGCCTCCTTCTAGAATACCGAGTAGGAAACTAGACACTTACCCGTTTATCATAACAGCCTCTGTACTAAATCTATATGGTATTTTCATCGTAACTTCTTTATAGGTAACATTATTTAGGTTATCATAAACTAGGGCTTTAACTTCAAGTTCCGATGCGCTGTATAAGTTACTCATGTCTAACACCACTGGTATCTTGTAGGGTTCCTGAATAAAAAGCAAGCAAGCAAGTTTTAAGAGCTGTCGTCCACTAGGCCACTGGTACCAGCCACTAAACGCAACCACATATTTTTTGATTTTTTGTATTTTTTCAACAAACTTAGGGATTTGTTAGCGCTCGCTACTTGGGGCTGCTTTTAGTGGCCGCCAGTAGTGGCTAAAAAAACGGTAAAAAAATATTGATCAACTACGCCGCTATCAAAGCAGATAAAAAAATAACTTGGTCATACCTACATCTAAGCTAAAAATATACGGTTCGGGTCCAAATGCAATGGCGATGGCGGTAAAAATTAACAATAAACTTCCAAATAAAAAAAAACCAGGAAAATGATCACATTTTCGAAATGAATTTAAAAGAAATGATTAAAAAAATTGGTATTACGAGCTGCAAAATTTTATGAATGACTCAGTCAGTGACGTGGAGTAACATAATATACAGTAGAGCCTCAGTAATCCGGACTCCCGCTAGTTCGGTTATCGCTGTAATCCGGCCGGGGAGCCGGGCGGGTTATAGGTGCAGTCTTTTGTTTATCAGTGTCAATTTAGCGCGCTCGCGCACATCATGGCGCCGCCGTCACGTAAACATTCAACATTAAGGGGAATCCTCAAATCCGAATTCCATATAAAATGTTTCGAACAAATACTCAAAAAGTACGCCGTATTATACTAATTTCTTCACACTATTCGTTTCGTCCATATTTTTGATTTCGTCAACAAAAAAAATGAAAGGTTTCATACTTGAATTTAGTTTTTATACGTGTTTTTAAGTTAGTAGGGTTAATTTTAAAACACGTATAAAATCTAAATTAAAGTTTAAACCTTTCACTTTTTTTGTTGACAAAATCAAAAAACATGGACGTAACGAATAGTGCGAAGAAATTACTATAATACGGCGTACTTTTTGAGCATTTGTCCGAAACATTTTGTATGGAATTCGGGTTTGAGGATTCCCCTTAACATTAAAAGACAAATTGCGGATTATAAAAATGTTAGATAAAAATGGCAGCTACCCTGTCATTGCTCGGAATTGGTACAGGCAGGTCAACTGTAGGCGACATAAAGAAAAACACAGACAAAATCTTAAAGTTTGTTGTGTAAAGCTTAACAGAACATGGTCCCGGTGTACGAAAACACTGAAGAAATCTGAAAAATCCTGTTTTTTTTTAAAGTTAAACATGTGTTTTATTACCATTAAATATGGCATACTATAATCCGGATGCCTCGATAATCCGGAAAGGGTCTTGTTTTTGCCTATCCGGATTAACGAAGCCCTACGTTAAAAAATATCGGCCCGTCTCTATCAGTTGCAAAAACGGGAAATATTGTGTAGCTGTACTTCTATCAATTTGACTTACCAAGACCTGAAATGTAACCTACCTACCCAATATTGCAAATAAATGAATACGATACCTTTTATCTACTAGTGGTAGCTATAAATGGCCCAAGGGGCGCTTATATGGGGCATTAGCCATTGAATGTTGGCTTCTCAATTTCTGACCGTTAAGGTTCCAATCATTGATGTTTTGTAAGTTTTTGTGATGCAGCTAAGTAATAATTTTCTTTGATTTAGGTAAAAACAATGTTTTTATTAAGCGTATACGCTTTGACCACGTATTTTTCCATCAAAGTAATTGAGGTATCAAATGATGTAAGAACGACGTAGTTAATTAAAATCTGATCAGCAGTTTTGGCGTCATAAAATCAAGTCATAATAATAATATTTGGACATTTAGCCAAAAAAACAACTCTGGATGGGCTTACAGAAAATGATGAACATACCTCGACTATCAGTTTCGGCAGTTTACACATGTAATGGAATTCGGTTTCGTAACTTCGAAAGCAATCATTCGTGATCAGCTGAGGCATTGGTACCCCTAAAACAGTCAGCTCTACGGAAACCTTAGTGGCATCAGCTTTGGCACTCGTTACTGTTATTTCAAAACTTCCATTCTGTAATAAGAATAAGAACATTTTTATTGTGAAAACTGGTACAAGATATGGTCATTGAATATTTATATGTTTAACAAACACTTTTGTCCGTTTCGGACGTAGGTACAATATTTTTACATTGGTACACCTATTATCTAAGTTCCAACACCAAAAATATATCTATTAAGTATATATTTTACAAACAATGCAAAAAAAAACAATTAAACTCAAACAATTTTGATGACTTGATAAAAACCACGTTTTTATGCTTGTGTTCTATTTCACTTGCTTTGTGAGATATTTATCTAGCGGTTTTTATGATTTCTCGCATGCTTATTAATGGATTTAGGTGTTAACTCTCATTATAAAAACTCTCGTTTTATTAAAACTCCCATTCTGTAAACCATTTTTAAATTAAAGTCATAGAAGAATATACAAGAAATGTAGATTAAAATGTAAAAACCACTTTTTTGCTTTTGCTCTATCTCGTTAGCTTTGTAAGATATTTATCTAGCGGTTTTTATGGTTTCTCGCAAGCTATAAATGGATTTAGAATGCATAAAAATTTGTAAAATATAAGCCTTTGTCATTCTGGAACGTATATTTTTAAAAGGCAATTTTCCTTTTAGCCTATTTGATTTTAAAAATGAAAAGAAAAAAGTTCCCTATCTCTGAAAAGTTATTTAAAATATAAAGGCTCAATTAGTTTTGAGCCTGTACACAACTGAACTTGCGACTTTTTCTCCGTTTCACCGTTCACATTGGTCGGCACATTACTGAATGCGTTCTTTTCGCACTGAATGGGAGGTTGAAGAGTACCTACTGGTGTTAAAGAGATGGAAATATATGTGTACTTTTTCTATCATAAATATATAATTTAATATTCATCGCATAAAATATAATTTTTTAAGTGTTTAGCTATGTTCATAACTCATTTTCTCAAAATTTTGAGTTGTACCCCTATCGTTCTGACGGTGCGCTTTGTCCTTTGTACGCAATATCGCTGATCGTGGGAAAGAGTCATATCATACCTTTGAGGATCCTACTTCATATGAATCATTATGTTCCTTTAAGTAACCCGTCCATTCCATTGTTAGAGATATTTCTGGCGTGCAACCCTCCCCAGTACAATATCTTTCAATGTAAATTTCATTATGCAACTCGCTGTAGGGACTCAGTACCACCCAGGGACGGTATTCTGTGTAAAAAAATAGGTCCAAATATAACTAAAACATTCTAATAATCAATATAATTCATAATCATCATCATCAGCCTATAGCAGTCCATTGCTGGATGTAAGTCTCTCCCAAGTCGCGCCACTGAGCCCGATTTTCGGCTCTTCTCATCCACCTTCTGCAAGCTATAGCGCGCAGATCATCGCTCCATCTATCCAAAGGTCGTCCTACACTACGCTTGCCTAGACGCGGTCTCCACTCAAGAACACGTTTACCCCAACGGTTGTCGGTTCTTCGGCAGATATGGCCGGCCCACTGCCACTTCAGCTTCACTTAACATCAATATAATTAAATTTGGCTAACCACTGGGCGTAGGAACTTGAAATTTGGAGGTTGAGTAGGTCCTAAAAACGGTTTTCAACATCTAACTATCAATGTTTCTAAGCAATAACTTTACCCGCTTGGAAGATTTTACTGGACCATTTAGATCTTTTGGCTTAGGATTTTTTTAGATTGTTGCAATACGCAGTAATGCTGACTGACTGCCATACTGACTGATAGACTAAATAATAGACTGACAGACTGACATTCAACGCACACATACCAACCGAAGATTCTTTAGATGGATACAGGGTTGGTATCTATCTTTAACTTCTATATTTACCAGCAGCCTAATTTAACTATAATTATATATAAGTTCCTACATTTGAATCTACTTACCTTTGTCATTAATCCTTTCATCGTGCAGCAATTTCAGTTTCGAACTAAATGTGTAAGTTGCTTCTTCTAATTTAGTCTGAAAACATAATGCGAAAGTTTAATAATATTCTAATCGCCTGAACTATGATTCAGTATAATTTATCACCAATTTTTTTTAACAGTCGTAAGACGATTAATTAAATAGTTATGTAATTTTAAAGATTTGAATGCTATGAATTTGTTGGATCCTTTAATAATATATCTCTTTATTATGGGTCAAGTAATATTACTAGCTACAGTGCCCTTTCAACCGGAACATAATAATTATTAGTACTATGTCCGTATCCATCATATAGATGAAATCTTGCAAGGATCGCCTTCAGACGGTTATAGATATACTATGTATAGGTATATTGATTTCCTATAAGCCCGAAAGGGGGGTATTCCCCATTTTCTGGCAAGTACCCAATGCTTTATTCTACCAAATTAAAATTTCGAAGCTTTTAAAAATTCATAAAAGTCATGTGAAAATATGTGATTTTTCATGTAACTTTTATATTTTTTTTACGTTAACAAAATCGCCTATCGATAACCTTTACATACTACCAAGTGGTTTACGATACTTACTAGAGCTACTATAACTTTTTCACATTTTCTAAGACCTTCTTTCTTCAAATCCAGTTCAAACTGTGGTTTTTTTAATTTAGTATTACCCTTGACATCGCTCGTCACTTGTAACCCTAAAACAAATTCAAACTCAGCATGACTCTTTTCAACCGAATTCAAAATAGGAGGAGGTTATCAATTCGGTTGAATGTTGTTTTTTTTGTTTGGTACCTCAGTACTTACTGCTGGCCAACATTTGATAAAAACGCAAGACTCGCGAACACGCCACTGTTCGTGGGCGCCTCGCAATCGTTTCGTATTACGGTTGCCGCAAACGAGCCACCGACTAACCGTTGGCCGGTGACAATCACTTTACTTTACATACATTTTAATGCTGTATCGCGTGGCCGCTAGGTACACTAGTCACCGGTGGCAGCAGGTTATGTTAACTGATTGACGCCGGCCGCCGCCGCCCCAGTCGCTGTGGTCGGTTGCTCGTTTGCGACTGGCCTTATAGTTTTTTTACGTTCATTACCGACGCAAGATGCGTCCCGCCCCTACGTGGCCTTGCCCATAATTCCAAAACGTACTTACTTCCTTCTACTTTTTCTGTGCAACTTGGATTAGTTGTTACCTTAAGGCAGACTTCAACTGTGAATTCTTTGGCGGGTAAACCTAGAGTCTGAAAAAGGTATGCACAATAAATAATAAATCCCTTCACATCACAGAAAATATTTTATGTGAGTATACAAAGCGGTCGATCTATTAGCTGATTTTTTTTAAGCGGCCTAAGAGAAGCGAGGGAGTTATGTAGAGTTCTGAGTGACGCGAGGGGTTCAAGCTTCCCAAGGCGAAGACAGGCTTTATCCCAGAGGAGCATAATAACTCTACTTTTCACACCTTCTTCGAGGCAATAAAAATCCAGGGCTCTGAACTCAGCAGCCAACACCGTCTTTTGTTTCACAATCTTTGAAGTCGCGCCTTCTTTCTTTTTTTTTATGAGAGACCAGTTCGATTTTAGAACAAACCTTTTTGCAATGCCCTATGGGCGTTCTTTTACTTAAAGTTTTCCATGAGTTTACACACGAATTTGACGTTCCAAATTCAAACCACATTACTACCCTTGGGAGTTTCATACAACTTTACTTCACTCGGTAGGTAATGCTTAGCTTTACCTTGATGATAGCTTGATAATTATGTAATTGGACATAGTCGAGCAGGTGGTGTGAAAAACTTTTGCTAAAATACTAATCCGTTGAAATTATTTGGTAAAATATATAATTATTATTAAGACTTGTAAAATAGTCACCTTATTGTCATAAAGTAAAGAAATCGTCGCGTTGACCACTGGCAAACATCGGAATAAAAAGACTGAGTTGCTTCCTGGGGAGCCGATTGCCAATTCTGCCAGAAAAAAAACATTAGTAAATTATTGACACTCTTATGCCTATTTCACACGTACCGAGTAAAAATGTTACTCGGCCGAGACAATGAAAGCTTACATCACTCGCCATGTCGCTATGTTTATACGTACAGAGTATAAACATAGCGACTATCGATTTTGACGCAAAGCATTACTGTGTTCCAGTTTGAAGGGAACTGTAGCTATTGTAATTAAGTACTGGGCTTTGAAGACTGTAATAACTTTAATAACATTTGGGCGTTTTTTGGAGTAATCTGTAATCTTTTAGAATGTATTTTTCCTCGTGGTGTACAATAAAGCGTTACTATCTATCTATCTATCTATCTGTCAGCCCTTACTGTGTTTTTCTAATAAAATATTAAAAATATGAAGGCTAAATGACCAACTTTTTTTGGATTTGCTTGATAACTATTTGCTCGATTTGGAGGTATGATTCTATATTTTAATACTTAAATGCGTTTACCTAATTATTTTATTTTGAATTCAATTTTTATTTATTGAAAATAATTATATATGTCTCTATTTCTTTATAGATAGATAGAAGATAGAAAATACTTTATTGCACTTGACAAATTAGTACAAAGGTGAACTTAATGCTATGTAGCATTATCTTCCAGCTAAACATTTGTGTATTGGTGGACAATTGCTTGGGTAGTGCACGACGAACAGAATTAATTAAGGAATGATTATTACACTAAATAAATATATAAATTATGTAATTTATCTTCTACATGCATAAATACATATATATATGTATATACACGGTCAAATTTTAATCACCATAAAAAAAATACGCATAGTTAGTTGCCGTTACTGAACACATATACGGCAAAAAAACTTTAAAACATTAAGTCGATTTTTTGTCAAAATAAATTTGATTAAAATTAGATAACCGTTACCGTTAGTCGCTTTCCTATGGATTTTCATCAGGCGGTACCCTTTATTGATAATAATTTAAGTTTTATTCATCATTTGGCAAACCCGGGTACCTAGCTCGAGCCAGCTCGCAAAATCTCGGCTCGGGCGCCGCACTCGCGCCGGTGTCACTCTGTCATATTGTAGAAATCCAAAATTCTGACTGCACAGATACAACGTAGCACCCCGTGCATTGCCCATTTTTTTTTTTGGTAATTAAAAATTATTGGTGTATATATTATTTATACTCACCATCACACCCATTTTTATCAATATCTTTGACCACTTGAAGGCTGAAACCAAATCGTGCTGCAAGAGAGTCACCCTCTAGCTTCTGCGTCATCTTCAACTCGGACATCTTTATTTCCATAAAAGTGTCTTCTATAAACAATCTTTGGCTGAGTTCGTATCCGGACAGCACGTATACTGCTCCAAAGTTTTCGTACACAGCGCTGACAAATATTTCTACAATAATAATCGTGATGGTAATAAAGATAAAGATAAAGATAAAGATAAAAAACATTTAATTCTTGTAGGTCTTACAGTATCTACGTACAAAGATAGGTAACAATTTTAAGTATAAATGAACAGACTAAAAGTATACCTAAATTAAATTATATTTAAGGTAAAAACTGTTGTAACTATTGTATGAATACATAATAATGTACTTTGAAATATTCATTGGAAAGCAAAATATATACAAATGAGTTAGTGTTGGCCGAGTGGGAGGTGCCTCGACTTTCCATCCGAAGGTCGTTGGTTCGATCCCGCTCGTACACCAATGGATTTCTCTGTTTAATAATTCTAAAAAAAACACGTGCTGACGGCGAAAGAAAACATAGTGAGGAAGGCATGTCAAAGAATCTAAAAAGTTCGAAAACATGTGACAAGTCACGAAAGGAGCCTCTTCGAGGCGCACTTTAAATTCTTTCACTACACTGGTTCGAAAGGACTAGTGACACAATAAGAAGAAGAAGTGAATCCACTGGTATTTACCGTACGGTACATTTTCTTGATTTAATAATTGGTGTGTTCGTTTTATGCGCAACGCAAACGAAATTGCGCGTACTAACTAGCTAATAAATAAAATGTATGTAAATTACATTGAGTATAAGTAATACATTTTCGTTAAGGTCTTCAGAATAAGGTGTTTAACAAGCTTAAAGTTTATAAAAACTGAAACACCGACTGCGAAAATGTTATGCATTGATTGCTAATTAATTGCTCCAATTAATGTTAAACATATGACTTATATATATTTTGTTAATCTACTCGATAGGTTTGGTTAACAAAAAAATATAAACGACTAAGTAATTAGCGCCAAAAATCCTCCATTATGGAAATTTATTTTTAAAAAACCATCTAAAGACACTTAGGTTAATGAGACGAATATAACGATACCTTAACTGTCAAAATCCATCCAGCCGTTTGGAAGATATGAGGTAACAAAAAAATTTACATACATATAACAATTTTAGTTTCATACAAGATACGAGCGAAAAACATAACCCTTCCTTGGCAGTCAGGTAAAAACAACTAACCTGGAATATTATCGCCATCAATGTCATTGGTAGCAATCGCCGATCCAAATCTACCTTTTTCTGAATTTGCAATTATTGTACGCATTCGGTTTGCGTCATTTACTGTTTCCTGTAAATATACATAGGTATTAATAGGTATAAGAACATCGCTGTGTTCACAAATCAATGATAATATTTGATAATTATTCGTTTATTTTTGTTGGCAAGGCGTTCTCTTGATAGTAAAAAACAACGAAAATAAATTTAATGTAGCAATACAAAACCATTTTTCATGGGATTGTTCTTAAAACTTTTAAAATAGCATCGGTATTTAACCTACCGATTTATGCACTGCATTTCAGTTCGATTCCCAGAGAGTTATACCATAATATAGCAAAGCATCAGCATGAACGTAGTAAGCTGGTAGAGCGCATTAAAAGCTCGTCTTCTAACACTCTTGGGATGTAAATGTCTACTTAACATCCTCATATCCCGCGGTTGGAGCTAAGGACAGTTAGTATGTCACATAATTATAGCAAAAATCCACATACGGAGCGAAGACGTGCGTGATACGCGCTAAAATCGCTCAGCTTACTATGAAACGAGCTTTACTCGGCGTCTCTCTGAAGGATAAGATCCACAACGAGGTTATCCGACAGAGGACCAACATCACCGTCATAGCTCAAAAAATTAGAAAGCTGATGTGGCGAAAAACCGATAACGATAACTGCTGAGGTCAACGAGACCGCGACTCGGCAAGTGTAGTCTAGGACATCCTTCGGTCAGGAAAGATGACAACTTAAGAAAAGCTGCAGGCAGAAGATGGATACGGCAAACGGAAGACAAGGCTTGATGATGCACATTGGGAGAGGCCTATGTCCAGCAGTGAACTACGATAGGCTGATGATGATAACACACTGGACGGGATTGAATTTCGAGAGTTCAACACCATCAAGACTGGAGATGACGACTGGAAAAGCCGTGTTGGCCGAGTGGGAGGTGCCTCGATGTTCCATCCGAAGGTCGTAGATTTGAACCCGGGCGTACACCAATGGATGTTTCTGTTCAAAAAATCTATGTGTGCATTAAAACACGTGCTTAAAGGTGAAGGAAAACATCGCGAGGAAACCGGCATGCCATAGAACCTTAACAGTTCGAAAACATGTGTCAAGTGCATGAAAGTAGCCTCTTCAAGGCGCACTTGAAATCCTTTCACCACACTGGTTTGTAAGAACTAGTGACAAGATAAGAAGATGAAGATGATATACCATATTTCCGCCAATGTATACATGCAGTGCGCCGGTTTCAATTCTATTTTCAACTGAGTACGCCGGGGCTCCTACTAAAAGCTCGGAGAGTGTGTCGAGGTTCAGATCAGCAGCCGCTACCGCGTATCCAAACATAGATCCAACTCTCTCATTGGTGATATAATGTGGCGTGTCCGCAGTACTACACATTATTTGCAACGTATTTTTTGTATTTTCTTCCAGGAACAATATCTGAAATAGTACAACGATGTAAAATAAATATATTGTTTAGTAACTGAATACACCATTTCTTCTTTAATTTCTATGAAACGAACACGTTTATTAAAACAACGAATAAACATTGTCGTAAAGTATGCCGTCCGTAGTCGGATTGTGACCGCATATTGTCAGTCGTCTGCGCGATTCAAGGTCTTTTGTAGTTATATAAGGTCCAACTTACATTTCCGTTTAAGTCAGTACCCTGCCAACTGACAGCGTATAATGAAGAGTTTTTGAAGAAGGTTCCAACGGCTAGCCCATAACCTGAAAATAAAATTATGATAGCTATTTTTATAAATGGGTTTTCTACAACAGTCCGAATACTTTGAAATTTGATTTTTTTTCGAGGAGTTAAGATCCAGCGGTTGCAAATGGGTCTTATGGTTCCGAGTCCAACATTTTTGTTTGACAAAGTCTGTCTGATCGTCCATCCGTCTTAAGGTCAGGCCTTTTCATTTAGAGAATTTTGGGTAGTCAAGGTTTTACAAAAACACAACCGGTATCCAATTGGACTGTTTTAGTCTTCTTCTTATCGTGTCACTAGTTCCTTCGAACCAGTGTGGTGAAAGGATTTCAAGTGCGCCTCGAAGCGGATCCTTTCGTGCACTCGACACATGTTTTCGAACTTTAGGTTCTGCGACATGCCGGTTTCCTCACGATGTTTTCCTTCACCGTGGCGAGGACGTGGGATGCATACAATGATTTTTTCGACCGAAAAAACCCATTTACGCATGACTGCCACCGGGATTCGAACCCGCGACCATCAGATCGCAAGGTAAGGGCCTTATCCACTCGGCCACCACGTCCTAATACACTGTTTTAGTGATTAGTGAATAGACTCCATTTGGAAAATTATATTATTTTTAAAGAAAATATTTTCAGTAATGTCCCATACTATTAACAACTACAGTTATGTAGTTTTTAAATGAAAATAAATGAATAAAAAATATGTCGTCAAAGTACCCAAACGAAATTTCGTATTTTGCTTCCCTGTGACTTTTAGTGGAATTAACGGTCACAAAAGAAGTCGGTTGTAATATTTTATTTTATTTAACATAAGACTCACAGTTACATTTTTTTCTTATACACCACCAATTTTTAATTACCAATAAAAAAAATTAAGAATTTCTACAAAATTACAGAGTGACAGCGGCACAAGTGCGGCGCCCGAACCGAGCTTTTGCGAACGGGTTCAAGCTAGGTACATACCCCCGGTTTTGCCAAATGATTAATAAAACTTAAATTATTATAAAAAAGGGTACCGCCTGATGCAAATCCATAGGAAAACGACTAACGGTAACAGTTATCCATTTTTAACAAAAAAAAATTGACAAAAATTTGACTTCATTTTTTCAAGTTTTTTTGCCATATTTGTGTTTAGTAACGGCAACTGGCCAAGTGTATTTTTCTTTCTGGTGATTAAAAATTGACCGTGTATAAGCTATGAAATATATACTATTCTTAAACCAAATTGAGTCTACATTTTGTTTACTGTAAATATATAAGAATTATAGGTAGGTAAGTCTGGGTAGATAATTAGTAACTCTAACAGCAGTAAATTACAAATTAGAAACAAACAACAAATAACTAATAATCGCATTGTGTCTGTCAGTGGTATATATATATATATATATATATATAGTGGTATATGTTTTTGTAAAACCGTGATAAAATATTTTAAGTTAGTTGACTTTAATCGAGGCACTGTAAAGCGTCGATGACACACAAGCGTTTTTAAAGCTGATTGTTGGCGTTTTTAAACGCTAGCGTGTGAGCGTGTTTCTTTTGGGACGGATTTTCAACAAGCTGATTGTAAAAACGCCGATATCACTGGGTGACTTTACACGCTACAAGCGAAGTCGCTGGCGTGTAGCGTGTAAAAAAACCGTGTGTTATCGTACTATTACGGAAAAAAAATATAACGATTACCCGCCGAACTACTCACCGAAGTTGAAGTATGAATTTTGAAAATTGTCTTTAAACTTTGAAGTCTTATTTTTATATATATTTCTATATATAGATTGGCTTATATTTAAGGGTTCTGCTATATCCACATAACTGACGTCACCAACACTGGCAGTTTTAGCAACAACGATTCGGCCATTTTTCTCGTCAACCATCGACGTCCCCCCGAGCCCTCCTGCTTCGATACCCTCTGGAAGAAAGTAATAAAACAAGCTTTAAGTTTAAAAAACTGAAAACCCGACTGCGAAATAATTATACATTCATTGTCAATTCATTATTCCAAATTAAATGTAAACATATAACTTATACGTATATATAATACCTATATTTGTAATCTCAATAAAATACCTTTATATTGATACCCACCCTACCTTACCTACCTACCTTACGTACATTTTGTCAACAAAAAATATTTTTTTAAAAACCCATCTAAGAACACTCGGGTTATTGAGACGAGTCTATAACGATACCTTAACTGTCAAAATCCATCCAGCTGTTTGGAAGATACGAGGTAACCCAGAAATTTACATACATACAGACAGACATACAAGATACGCGCGAAAAACATAACCCTTCCTTGGAAGTTGGGTAATAATAGGACTGTAATAAAGCCTTAGCTAACTACAATCTATATTACAAAATGTACAAAAGGAAACTGTTCGACTACAAACATTTCGTGCGGTTGTAGTATCAAATTCACCGCCCTATTTTTTTTATTAATACTCATTCCATTTTATATTTTCAAAAATGTGCGAGCGAGATAGCGGCGCGCGGGATTCTGGGCCTTAATAATAACAAGAAAATGAAGTAAAGCTAATAAGTACAAACAAAATATAATAAAGGTACTTACTAATTTTATCATTTACAAAAAAGTTGTCTTTATATTCTTTAAAAATTTTTTCTTCGTTGCGGTACACAAAGCATCTTCCGTAGGCATCAAATTGCCTATAAGCTAGAGAATGCCTCTGTGTTTGGTTCGCAATCATTAACGGTGCACACGTCTGTAATTTAGGCAATGTTTTAACTTACACTAAACTTGTTCTCTGCAAATGATTATGCATGTGTAACAAAATATTTTTGATGTGTAACGCAAGTAGCGCTCATAATTAGACGACAGTAATCTTACGGTTCTTACAATTTGAATACGAAAATGTTACTTACTACAAACATATCTTTAGTGGCTGCTAAAGAAGCCCCAAGGAAAAACTGTTGATCCGGATTCAAATACTCTGTAGCAAACAACGTTACGATTTGATTACACAAGGTGAAAGTATAGACTTTTTTCAGTACTACATATTGAAAGATGTATTAAAAAAAACGTGTTTTTAGTTGTAGATAGAGCACATACTCATTCATACCTTGAGCAAATTTATATTTCGATTTGATCTTTTTTTTAATTTCTTGCGTATCCATCTCTAAGCAACTTATATCTTCGGATAGAGCTGTTAAAGGGCAAAGATATATTTGTCCGATTAAATCGTGTAGCGGTGCGCCAATAACTGAAAAATAAAAGATATTCTTAGATTTATACCTATAGATTAAAGAGCATGGGCGCCGCGTGCCGCCAGGATTACCTTTAGGGATGTGCATCTGCATCTACACATTATAGAAGCACATTGAAAAAGGAATCTAAATAAGCTAACTTCCAGTGCATTTTGGTCCTATTTAAAATTTCGAAAGTTACAAAAATATTTCAAAATGGAGGTATGTATTTCATTTAGGTATGTTGACCGGCAGGCTTATTCTTAAATTATTATGCATAATAAGTTGCTTCGAAAAAAGGTGGTAACGTGCTGATAGTTTTGGCTTCGGCCTGTTTTTTTACATGGGGAATCCTCATGGATACCACCCGCCCCTGGGGGAGGGCGAAGAGAGTATGTCAGACTGGCTAAACCCCACGATGGCTGACCTTATGATGACCGCACATTAGAGGGACCCCAAGATATCCGAAGAACTCGTAGGTACCGGTTTCCCTCACGCACGCTGTGAGGCCCATCCCAAGGAAGGCTTGCGCCTACCCCGAGCTCCGCTTGCAATACGTGATCTCCTCATGCACTGCAGCCGTCCCGAGTTTATTACGGAGCAGCCAGAACCCCACTCCGACTGTTCTAGAACCCATTGAGATCTCTCTTCATGCGCAGGAGACAATGCCCAGGATGTCCCCCCTGGGCACCACGGCCCGGCACGGATCTGAACGCCTAGTACATCTTGTCATTTGTTTACAAGAAAATAAAGCCACTTACCTAATTGAGGTGGGTCAGTGTCTTGATATCCAATCGAAAAGCCAAAGTCACTTTTAATGCCTACTGTTGGTTTTAGGCAAGTCTTCGAAGGAACATGGAGAAAGTCACAAGACACATAACGAAGAAATCCAAACAGGTATATTAGGGCAAACTTCATTACTGAAAAAGAAAACGTAGGTACATATTATAACAGGATCATAACCAAAATAAAATAATTGGTTAGCTGTGTATATATCAAAGGCGTTGTCCTGACTGACAGACAACGCATAGGGCAAACCACTGAACGTTGAGATTTGAAATTTGGGGGTATATTTGTATCAGTGCCGAAATCGCAAAAATGTTAAAAACTGTAATACTGTGAAGAATCCAACTTACCACCCATTTTTAGCAAAACTTCATTGATTAGACACGACTGCTTTGGTTCACGGCACAACTATAACATTATACTAAAACCTCACAAGGATAAATTAATGCCGTTACAGTCCAGGCAAATTAATAAGGATATAAATAATTTTAATGTTAATATTTCCTGAACAGCAAGCACACAAATTATAAGAACACAGACTTATATTATAAGCGCGAAAGTATGTAAAGATGGATGGATTTTTTATACTTAAATTTCCAAGCCGATTTGTCTGAAATTTCTAATGAACATAGGACCTGGAAAGATTGACAAACACATCAATTGTCGGTCAAATAAATTACTAATTAATAGAGCTGGTTTTACCATTTGAATCATTTTTAACTCATTTTCCTTCCTGAATAGCTTATTTTGAGGAAATATTTTAGAAATAATTATGAAGGTAAGTACTAAATTGTTATTGTAACGAGGACACATCGATTCCATCACCATTATCATTGGAACAGTGAATGTGATCATCATGCATTGTGAGTAAATACTATTTTGTAAATTGATTTTATTAGAAACAGTTAATTTTGTTATTTTAGTGCTCAAAGTTTTTTGAATTTACGCCAGCTTTAAGCCTATTACTATTTTTCACTTCTCATGCTAGTAAAGTTCAATTTTATGCTACGTTCAGGGGGATTAAAACTGCATTATTGGTCCTAGGGCCAAAAAGTAATTCCTTAGAAAATGTGTTCAAAGAGGTTCAGTTTGTAAAATGACTTTTTAAAGAACTTTTCAACTTTTGAACTTCGGTCCTTACCATAACTATTTTTGAATTTTGAATATCGTGGTAACATTGGATAGCTTAGATTAGATGTTTTTGAATTACGAAATATTTTTATTTGTATTTTTTTCATTTCTTTGCAATTAATCTTGTGTAACACAACACCTGAAGCCCATTTATATCTTCGACATAATAAAAGTCTCGTATAAATGCCTTGCTTCAGGCCCTTGGTGTAAAAATAACTATTTAGAAGTATTTATTAAGCCATTTTGCCGTCCATAAATATACGTAAATAGCGAAGGCAGGGGAAGTTTAAGATGCCTAGACTTCTTAGACTGCCACGCCCGGTGTCGCGGTTTCGATTCCTGGTCTGGGTGTTTTTTTATTCATTCTATGCATGTATTTACAAATAATAGGTATCTATTATTCTATCAGTTATCTGGTTCCCGATTCCATGTTTGCATATTGCATGTATTAACAAAAAAGGTTTATAATATGTACCTACATATTTGAACAAATATCTGGTTCCCGTCTAAGGAGAATGAGAGGGAATCTGGTTCCAGTAGTACAAGCTCTGCTTAGTTTGGGGCTAGATGGCGTAGTGAGAATTGTAGAAATATTATTTATTTATTAACCTTTCATGAATCAATGAATGAGAACTCTTGATTTTACCAAATAACTTATATACAGATACAAGTTATGGAGCATCTACAATGGGCGGCCTAATCTCTTCCAGGCAACCTATGAGTATATAATATAATTATTAAACCTTTTATGAGTACATAATACCTATTTTAACATCACCTGCTCGACAATGTCTAATTATATGTTTAACATGCAATCTCAACGTAAAGTAAAGCATTACCTTCCAAGGGAGGTAAAGTTGTATGAAACTCCCAAGGGAGTAAAGTGATTTGAATTTGAAACGTCAAATTCGTGTGGAAAATTCTTAGTAAAAAAATACTCATATGACAACAATGTCAAAATGTGTAAAGAGGTTTGTTCGAATATTGATGGCCACTATAAGATGAACTCAAAAGAAAAAAGACACGATTTCAAATAACGTGAAACAAAAACCGGTATTTGTGGCTGAAGCCCTGGCTTTTTATTGTCTTGCAGAAGGTGTGAAAAGTAGAGTATGCTCCACTGGAATAAACTCTGTCTTCATCTTGGGCAGCTTGGACCCCTCGCTTCACTCAGGACTCTACATAGCTCTCTCGCTTCGCTCAGGAGTTAACGAATCCCTCATTTGCTCAGCATTCAATATGCCGCCCGCAACATAAGAACTGCTTTATACCCTTGGTGAATAATCTACTATTCTCTATTTTCAGGGTCTTGGGTAATAGCACTGCTGGCTTGCTCCTGTCCAGCATTCGCAGCTTATTACAACCAACTGGATGTGGCGACATTCGAGGTGGAAGGGTTGGCAAGTAATGCCAACTTCGGATTTAGCATCTCGTCAGTCTTCCGAAACAATAAGTAAGTCTAGCAAATAAGATAAACGAATATGTGTGAGATAATACACCACAATTATTTATTTACCAAAAAAAACTGAAATGGGCAATGCAGAAGGAGTACTACGTCATATCTGTGCAGTCAGAATTTTGAATTTCTGCAAAATGACAGAGTGACAGCGGGGCGAGTGCGGCGCCCGAGCTAAGAATTTGCGAGCTGGCTCGAGCATGATGTCCTGGGTTGCCAAACGATGAATAAAACTTAAATTATTATCAATAATGGGTATACCACCTGACACAAATCCACAGGAAAACGACTAACTGTAACAGTAATCCAATTTTATTATTTTAAACGTAAATATTTTTTTTTTGTAAATACATACTTATAATACTTACATAGAAAACACTAAGACAAAACCACCAAAACAAACACCGATTTTGATCACAAAAATACTTGTCCTGAAGCGGGAATTGAACCCACGACACCGTTGACATCGCATTAGGACAACTTTTTATAGGCAGAAGACTCCATATTTTACGCATACGCTTTAGCCGGGGAGGGCCAAAGGGTTATGTCGGGCTCACCACCAGGGCATACCGACTAAAAACCCATTGATATTCCTTCAATCATTTTAGTGCCAATGCGTCGTCAAACCACTCGTCATCAGACGAGAGGTTTGACATCGCATCAGCACTAGACAGGGTCACGGGGTCCCGGTCGGATTCGAGTCTGAACTCTGTCTCTGAAACTGACTCCTGTCTGAACTGTTGACATGATATTTCAGTTCGAAGCTGATCGTCGGCGCGCCGCTATCAGACCTCATAGGCAGCGTGTACCTCTGCGACCTGAATAAGGAGACTACTCCTTGTGAACTTGTACAGCTTGCGAATAACACTTTCCTTCAAGGTAAGTAGGTATTTTTCACGATCTTCGCCCGCCCGCCCTGTTAGTGGATTATAAAGTAGCCTATATAATTTGCCAATTCTTAAAATATTGCCATTTCAGCTCATTCGGTTCAATAGTTTTGGCGTGGCAGTAGCATGATTGAGAAAAAATCGATCGTTCGCCTTTATAATGATTTGCAGGAAGTATGTTTCTACTTTTCAGTGAATGATGAACGGTATAAAAACCATAAGTGTTGGCTTGGTGGATCAGTCAAGGGAACAGACGATTTCTTTGTGGTAAGTCGTAGATTATTTAAAAATATACCAAGAACATACCTAGATCAATGTGTAGACTTTTCTTATTTGTCCTGTTTTGTGTTTACCAACTTTTATTTACATAGGTAAATAGCTATAATGGTAGTAGGGTTTATGATGTTTATTCAAGATATATTTGATGAAGTCACCGAAAAATTACAAATACCAATACAAATTCATTTATTTCCGAAGACAAGTAACGGGATGGTAATATGGTTTTTCGTCGAGCTCTATTTCTCTAATTATAAAAACTAAGTTTACAAAATTTACCGTGTTTTAAAACCGTTAATGTAAACTTGCGGTTTTTGCAACTTTAAGAGTACAGTCAAATATTGTGGAATAAGCTGAGCTGATGTTTTTACTACGTGATATCAAGTAGGTAATTATTTATCAGCTGCCCATGTCATAGGTACTAGTACAGGTGAGCAGTGCAGCCTAATTATTTATTATAAATTATATCATGTATAGGTATTGGTTTATATTAATGCATAAAATATTCATTTCGGCGTCATCGAGTAAAAACATACCTTACCTACAAACAATAATGGAAATGAACAACTTTTGATTCACTTTAAAAATGTGGTTTTTGCAGGCTTGCGCACCGTTATATATCGAGGAAAAACAAAGTAAGTACATACTTTAAATTCATTTACAATGGTAAAATATGTAAGGAAATGTAAGAAAAACCCCAGGCAGGTTAAAATCAAGGTGCTGCCCGCGGGCGCGTCTACAAAGTGAACTTAGCTCCTTGCGAGTCATATGAATTCACTACGTGGCAAAATGAAGCTTTTGACGTGTTTTAATCCGGTCAATTTAGCTCTAAAAAGTAACCCCGCTTGCAGTAATTCGGACAGAGCTGAAAATTGGTACGAATGTTTAGGACACCATTATAAAAAAAACATTACTGTTAAACAGGCAACATTTATAATATAATTTTGCCTGTTTCCCACAAACAATTGCAGGGCATTATTATATGACCTGCAATTCTGGTCTTATAAGTAGGTATGTGATGCTAAAGCGGGACTGGGTCACGTACCTCGAATGCATCCGGATAGATGGGCCAAGATCTTGTGTCTGACCTGACAGATGGACGACAGCGCCGAGGTAGGCCGAAGAGACGTTGGCACGATGATCTTGACGCCTTCCAGACCAATTGGTGGGGAGTGGCGAGCAACCGGAAAGCTTGGAAAAGTATGAGGGATATCTATGTCCAGCAGTAACGCTGGGTAACGCACATTGTCCCGTTATGCTGGTAGTCACGTTAAACTATCGTCCGTAAACCAACTTTACAGGCAACCAATTTTTTTACAGTATTTGAAGATGCACCCCCGGGTACATATGGACGCTGCTATGAATACAACCTAACATTATCAGAACTCGAACAGATGAAGGAATTATCCAATCCTAAAAGGATCAAAAAACCCGATGATAAAAACTACAACACACCAGGTAATTAATAATACTTACTACTCGGGCGAATGAACATGACACCTGGCTCGAATGACGTTTGTGCAAAGTACAGCGTGGAATTGGATAAACTTGATAGAGAAGAGGTCCTGTAATACTTGGTAATGATAAGTTATGATAAGGCTTCACAATTAGAGGAAGACAACGTCGGCAACAAAGTCGGCACAATATGTCTTCTTCTTCTATTCGTCTCTATCAGCCGTCATTTCTGCACTTACACCTGTTTTGTTAATATCCTCTTTCACACATTTCATCCATCTTTTCTTTGGCCTTCGTTTAAATCAACAAAGCAATTGTTGGAATAGCGGGTTTATTCAACAAAGTTTGAATTAAATCACGTAAGTTTTATAATAGTATAATATTTTGTTGTCTATAGAAATATTTTATTTTTATTTTAGAAGAAACTATGGATACATTTGGATGGGGCCTTGATATCGATTCGGAAAAATCTGTTATTGTTGGCAGCCCTGCCATGAGTTCAGGTAATATACCAATCAATCTATATAAAAGGGTTAGACCTGACTGACTGACTGACAGACATCGTACAGGCCAAATCGCTGAACGTAGAGCGTAGACAGATAAAGATAAAGATAAGATAAAGATAAATTTATTTGTACCATAAACAAGGTTAAAAATATTATGATAATCTAAAAATAACATACATTATGATGGCTTGTGATGCTTATTTTTTTGGTTTGCAGTGCCTACACTAAGTGTTAAACTTGTGTTGTAGGCACTGCTTGACCTTCGGGATGTTACCATTGTGCCATGTTCACTGGGGCATCATAACTATCAAGCGTGATTAGATTACATAAAAACTAGAAGACTCTTGAAACTTGGAGGTTGGGTGTGTTCGTCAAAAAGTGCAGGCGCGTACCTACTAAGAAAGGAATTTGAAATAATAAAAGAATAAAATAAATAATAGAGCAGTGGTAGGTTGGGTGGAATGCTCCATTCTTAAGGCGTTTACAAACTAGCGTTTTTAGTGCGCGTATACGAGCGTTTCTGCATATGCGAGGAAAAAAAGCCGAACGCGCGTACACGCGAGTGTCAAAAATAATAAACGCGCACGCGCTCCGAAAACGCTCTGCAAATTAACTCTGTCGGAAAATATTTTCAAAGGAACTCGAATGTCCAAAGCATGTTATTGTTCTCTTTGTTTTTATAAAAATCGTAAATTTTTAATCACCAGAAAAAAATACGCTTAATAATATAATGAGTTGCCGTTACTGAACACAGAATATATGGCGAAAAACTTCAAAAAAATAAGTCAATATTTTTTTTTTCAAAATAAATAATGATAAGTTGTTTTCCTATGGGCCTTTCGCCAATCGGTACCATGCATTGATAATAATTTAAGTTCCATTCATCATTTGGCAAACTCGGGTGGGTACCTACGTAGCTGGAGCCAGCTTGCTTCAGCTCGGCTCGGGCGCCGCACTCGACCCGCTATAACCCTGTAATTTTGTAGAAACCTAAAATTCTGATAGTACAGACACAACGCAGTACCTCTTTTGCATTGACCATTTATATTTTTTTGGTAATTAAAATTTTGTGGTGTATAAATACGTTCCAACCTGTCAATATAACATTAACCTGAGTACTGTTTTTTTAGGTCGAGCTATGAAATACGTGGCCGTACATAACAATAACAGAAAGGCTTATCACTATACGCAGGGCAAAAATAATAATGTCTCTATTAATTTTGGTAAGTTGCATGTTGCATAATTTCGCAACTTTTTATTTTATTTATTTATTTATGAGCCCTCACTGTCCCACTGATGGGCAAAGGCCTCCCCCCATTATCTCCACTTCCCTCTGTCTTGGGCCAATTCATTCAGGACGGAACGCGATGAGCTCGTCACGCCATCTTCTCCTCGGTCTGCCGCATCGACACGCTGTGCTGCTTCGGGACTCCACTCAGTGGCTTGTGGCTACTAAGCCCAAAGATCGCTCGTCCAGTGGCAGTGGGCAGGTCGCTACTTTAATGTACTGAAATTGGACAAACAATGTTTGAAACTCGACGTTTTATTGTATTCATAATTCAATTCAAACCGAAACTTGTAAAGTTGTTTTCTAATATAAATAATTTGAGTAACTTTTAGTTATTTACACTATGTTAAAATAGTGTGTGGTATAAAATGAAATTAATGAGTAGCAAACATCTACCATCCACATAAACATTCGCTTTTTGAAGCAAACTTACAATTATTTTATTAATGAGTAAAAGTTTATTTTGTTAATTCTTTATTTACACACGGATGTTCGAAAGGCAAGTGTATTGGAATGCCACGCCCGATGTCTTGGTTTGATTCCCAATGCAGGACAAATATTTGTGTGATGAACATCAGTTTTTCATGAGTCTGGATGTTTCTATATGCCTATTTATTTACAAAAAAAAAAGTCTTTAAGTATTCTATCAGCCACCTGGTTCCCATAATACAAGGTCTTCTTAGTTTGGGGCTAAATGGCGTTGTGTGAAATTTCTTAAATATTCATTTATTTATTTATTTCTCAGGGTACAGTGCTGCATCTGGCATTTTTTCATCGAGTGATAGTATTATGCATGCAATTAGCTCCACATATGGCAATGACGGCCACGGGACTGTGAGTATAGATATATACCTCAATTCGTTTTTTGTCACCTAAAAACATAATTTGAGAGTTTCAACCGACTTCAGAAACGAAGAGGTTCTCAATTTGGTTGTATTTTAAAATTGAAAACTTTTTCAGGCGCACTGAGCAAAATATTTTGTGGGTATTATAGGGTGTGACTGGGCTCGTAATATTCGTTAAGTAACGCCGATTGTTCGGGTAGAGTCGGCTCGAGTCGCCTTTATAAAGTTAACACTTCTGTTGTGTGATCTTATGCACAATTGCACAGCCATTTTTTTTATGTTTGTTACCTCAGAACTTATTTATCAACTGATTTGGAAAATTATTTTGGAAAGTTCAGTAGTTTAATTTTTAAATCAAAATAAGAAAAAAAATATGTCCTCGAAATAAACGAAATTGCGTGTTTTGCTTTTCTGTGCCTTTTTGTGTGATTTCCGGTTTCATATCAGAAGTATATAATTGTTTATTCTCTGCTCAGGTCACCTTTTTGAATAATAAATTTATACGCGGGTCGGCGGGATATCTGCCAAGCGAGAAAGTGGGGATTATGTTCGGTGCAGTGCTATGTACAGCCAATTTGAGCAAAGCTAACAAACAATCAGACCTGCTAGTCGGAGCTCCCGCTTACGCGACCGACGACGATGACTACAATAGAGGTGTAGTGTATATCTATCAGAGCCTATCCATAGCAAAAAATAAGATGGAAATGACGAGAAAAGTGGAGGGATATGCGACCGGCTCGATGTTTGGCAGCGCCATCGCGAACGTCGGAGACTTGAACGGCGATGGCATCGACGATATTGTTATAGCAGCGCCCTATGAAACAACGATAGAGGAAAGCATCGGCGTAGTCTACTTGTACTCTGGAGCGAACCTCGTCGATCTAGAAGCTAAGGTGAAGGCAATCCAGACGATCACGTCTGACAACCCTAATCATAGGCTTTTCGGGTACAGCCTCACTGCGATCAAGGATTACGATAATAACGGTTATAATGGTAAGCGAATAGTTATTTTCCTATAACCATACAACTTGCTAGCAGTGCCGGATATTCTGCCGCAGCATTACTGTGTTCCGGTTTGAAGGCCACTGTAGCTAAAAATTGCAGCCACCCAAAACTTTGTTTGTGTTGCTAGATCACAAAATTTACTCAAATCCATCCTCCAAGTTTTTATTTACCCTTAAATTTAATTTAGTAATAGCTAAGTACTAAGACTGTGTCTTAACTTCATTGTGCCTGATTTTAAATCAAGTTCCCATAAGAAGTTTTTTACTATATCTACTACATTGTCGAGTCGATAAGGGTCTTCGATTGCTTCCAGAATTCTGGGCACGTATCTGGTCCAACTGAGCCCCGAATGTTAATATCGAGATCTGACCCTAGGTAAGATAGTGGAAGTAACAATATCAATGATAAATCTTTTAGAATTGCTCAAAGATTCAATTTATAGTTTGGAGTTACGATTACAGTTTTGGAAAATTTTATTTACTATATAAATACTTATAACTAAAAGGCCTTGTGATTGACTGACTGACAGACCAAAGTAACGAACGTAGATACTCCTGAAATGTTGAGGGTATATTAGTCCAGAAGTATAAAGCGCCTAAGAATAGTAGATTATGCACTAAGGGGATAAAGCAGTCTCTTATGTCGCGGGTGGCATATAGAACCCTAATCGCTCAGGACTTATGTAGAGTCCTGAGTGAGGCGAGGGGTTCAAGCTACCCAAGACGAAGATAGGCTTTATCCAGAGGAGCATACTCTACTTTTGACACCTTCTGCAAGGCAATAAAAAGCCAGGGCTCCAGCAGCGAACACCGTCTTTTGTTTCACAATCTTTTAAGTCACGCATGTTTTTTTTTTTTATGAGTTCTGCTTATGGTGGCCAGTTTGATTTTCGAACATACCTCTTTACAATGCCCTGTGGGCGTTCTTTTAATTAGAGTTTTCCATGAGTTTACACACGAATTTGACGTTCCAAATTCAAATCACATTACTACCCTTGGGTGTTTCTTACAACTTTACCTCCCTTGGTAGGTAATGCTTAGCTTTACCTTGATGATAGCATGATATTGTAATTGGACATTATCGAGCAGGTGGTGTGAAAAAATAATTATTATTAAGTATTATAAGTTACCTTATGTTTCAGAGCTTGCTGTGGGGGTTCCATCTAACAACTTAGTTATGGTGTACAGAAGTGCAGCTCCCATAACTATCAAGTTAAACAAACTGCCCGCCCAAGTGCCGGTAAGTTATCTATTTTTATATATGTACGGTAAAACCGGGTTAGATAGCATATTATTATTCTATAACTATCCATCCCAGCATCTAACCCGATCTTACCCTAAACAAGCGAAGAGACGAGCGAGGCGCTTTCCATGTGCACGAAAGGAGCCTCTTCGAGGCGCACTTAAAATCCTCTCACCACCCTGGTTCGAGAGAGCTAGTGACACGATAAGAAGAAGACGGCTACCCATGACCAAAACAGGACACAGGACTTTAATTTAAATAGGCCGATGCAATGCAGTGTCAGATATTCTGCTGCAAAGCAGTAATGTGTCAGCATTATTGTGTTCCAGAGTGAAGAGCGTTGTAGCTCGTGAAATTACGTTCGAGAAAGCCTTTCAAGACTGACCATCAAAATGTCTCAAAGTAGACGAGCGCTCAAACGGTGTTGCACCGGCCTATTTCTCAAAGTCCCGTGTAGCACTGTTATGACCGGCAAGTGTGATCTCTTGCCATTAGGGGAGCGCCTAGCTCGACTCGTCACATGTTTTTGTGTCATAAATATTATACCTACTATGGTATTTAATATTACTTATACTTTGCCTATACTGCTTTATTAGAGCCCGTCCACTTTTCGACGACACCGTGGCTTAGTTGGTAGTGACCCTGCCTACGAAGCTTGGTGTTCCGGGTTCGATCCCCGGCCGGGGCAAATATTTGTGACGAACACAAATGTTTGTTCTCGGGTCTTGGATGTTGTGATGTCTTGTGTGTGTCCATGCCACCTGCGACACAGGGAATCCTAGTGTGAGTGTGTGAATGTTTTTTTTTTTTTTTTTTTTTTTTTTAAATTACAAGATGCAGCTTTGCTATTGCTATTTATAATAATAATAATAATAATTTTATTTCAGACAATAAAAATACAATGTAGCTTAACTAGGGCCCATTTGATATATATGTTCCTTAGAGACTAACATATACATAATATTTATAAGAACTTATCAATTATCGTGTCACTGGCACCGGGGCAACTTTGCGCGCGGTGTCGCGTATCAGTCGTCCATAGAACTTACTGAGCACGACACCCTTCGGCCAAAATCCGGTGTCCATGAAAGTTAAGAGTCGATCCGTCGGCACTCTCACCATAAATGAGGCGAAGATTACATTACGGCGAGACTCCAGCTTCTGGACTCTCAAAATGATCCCGGATTTTGGTATAGAATAGAATAGAATATGCTTCATTGTATCACCTTAAAATAAATAATAACAAGAAAAATAAACTAAAATTACAAGGGCGGTCTTATTGCTAGATAGCAATCTCTTCCAGACAACCAGATAAGACTTATTGTTAACAGAAAAAAATATTTAAATTACAGTGGATAAAGGGTGTACCAAAAAGATATTATAGATAGAAAAAAATATATATATATATATAATTAACATTTTGACTAACTAAAATTATACAGAATATTACACAATATTAATACATATTATATTTACATTCTAATATCTAAATATTATACTAATACAGATATATATATATATATATATATATATATATATATATATATATATATATATAATATATATATATATATATATAATATATATATATATATATACCTATATACATACTCATAAACATATATATAAACACAATAAATATGACTGGTATTGTATAAATTATGTATTTGCAAAATTCTCCAACGATGGAGGGTGATAGGTAGGTATAAGTAAAATATTAAGGTAGATACTGACAACGACATTATGATGAAATCATCGAAAAGATAATGCCATAGAAAGACTAGGTCCCAGACAGGTATAGGTATATAGAGCAATACTGGTATAATAAAGCAATAGAGGATTTACATTTTAATTTGGCATGTGTTTTTCTTTGTATCTGTTCCAGAATGATGGTAGCGGTGCAACTCAAACTTTGAAGGTGTGCTTTGAAGTAGAATTTCCTAAAAATTTGCAAGTAATCAAAACAGGTAGAGTACCATAAAATCTAAACTTGTATTATTGCGAATTCCATAGTGCATTTAATAATGAGTTTTAATATGCAAGATAAATAATAAATATATTAAAAAATATTCTGGACATTTCACACAACGCCATCTAGCCCCAAAACTAAGCAGGCCTTGTACCTTCTATGGGAACCAGATGACTGATAGAATACTTATATACTTTTTTTGTAAATACATACAAAGAATACATAGGAGACACCCAGACTCAGGACAAGCACCGATTTTCATCACACAAATGTTTGTCCTGAAGCGGGAATCGAACTCGCGACACTCGGCGTAGCAGTCCAATGCACTTGCCACTTGACCATCCGCGTCGTCGAATTCCTTGGTATTCCTCTTTCGATCGGTTTTGGAAATTTGGAACGTATACATCTCAATGCAGACGACTGGTACTGTACCTATTTAAAATATATTTACAGCGATTAAGGTGGAATTGAGCATCGAACACCGTTACGCCGAATTAATTGGATCCGGCGAATTCACTGTGTCAGATTTCAGTACAAAAGAACAAATTTATTGCAGTTACTTTAACCTATCAATGCCTAAGGTATGTACTGAATTAATAAGTTAGGGCGCCTTCAAATTAGAGGCCACACACGGAGAAAAAAAATGGGATAGCAAGACTAAATAGTAACCTATAATATATTTTCTTGTACCAATAAATAACTAACTGTTAGCTAAAACTATTATATTGTAATCGTTACTAAATTTCGTTAGCAGGAATTATTATTCTTGTAATTGTTACTAAATTATTCTCGCTGTCACAAATTCAACCATAATTTTAGTAACTACAACGAGATTGTTTTTCTCCGTACATGCCTCTAATTTGAAGGCGCCCTTACTGACAGATTTTATATATTTGAAATGAAAACTTCTTTAGCCGCGCTGAGCGAAATGTTTTGTGGGTTAAATGTGACTAGGCTCGTAAGTTACGAGCCTAGTCGACGAGTCGTAACACTCGGTTATGTAACGCTCCTTCGGGTAAAGTCGGCTCGAGTCAACCGCGATGGGGGCTACCATGGCAGTCGCCATAGTTTTTGACCTGTGACAGCCATAAAAAAGGCCAAAATGCTCCAGGTTTAATAACCGATAGGAGACAAGCAAAATTGCGGGCGTCAGCTAGTTGTTTATAAAAAAATTAAAAACTTTATAAAGAACTTAAACTTTTTTTCAGTTCGGGCGTCAGTTGTTTATAAAAATATACTAACTTACGGATACTTAAAATATAATATAATATACAATATATAAATAAACTAAAATTTTATTTTCAGCTCGGTAAATACGATGAGCCCATAGAATACACGATACTAGCCAATGAAGTGTCTGACCCATCAGATAAATTTAAATTCAAGACATCTTACGTGACGCTTTCGGACTTGAGCGTACGTAATATATCCGGCTCTATCATAGCATCAGAGTGTAACGCGATCTGCGTGCCTGTATTGAAACTAAATCAAACTGAATTCTTCAAGTAAGTTTGTTTCGGTTAATATTGATCTGCAAATACTGCGTGGTTGTGGTGTATGGCAAAACAGCGCATTTAGATTTTTGATGTGTAACATCTTTCTTTTCGCTTTCTGTCAATTTGTGGGAGTAATTTCGTGAGAATGAGACGGTAGTGTGTAACAGGAAGTTAGCGTCAAATGGTACCAACCTCAAAAAACTTGTAAAGTAAATAGAATAATTCCAAAAAATGTTGCATATTACCAAGGTGAGGTGTCAGATTTTACACATGATATGCGACTACTATAAAATATACCTACCCATTCCGGATTTTAGCCAAATCAGTTCCGCAGTTTTGGCGTGATTGAGGAGCAAACATCCTTCTGAATACTTAGGTACCTTAGTATTCAGATGGATGTTTGCTCCTTCCGTTTGGTAAAGATCGCTTCAAAGCGATAATGCCGCCCATTGCATATGCAATAAAGACTTTTCATTCATTCATTCATCCATCAAATCCATCCTAACGAACTTTTAAACTACAATTACAAAACTCTAGAACCGTACTCTAGTGAGCGAGCCAGCGTTCCGGAAGGATACTAAACTGCTAAATTGTAAAAAAGCGAACTCGTTTGTAGCTTGTTAACTAACCCTGTGTCATCTGGGCTTTAGTAACTCACTCCTATTGTAGGTACCTTACACTTACTTTTACTTTAACAGAGTAAAGTCGTACATCATAGGTTCTTCGGACCGGCTAGATGTAATGGTTTCCGTTGTAAATGAAGGGCAAGTGGCGTACGACGCGTGCATGCACGTCACGATAACGGGCGTGCCACTCATGAAGCGGCCTGAAGGGTGCACACCCATGGGTCAAGCTCTCCAGTGCCTTCCTAAGCAACTAATAAGGAATAACCATTGGGTAAGTTTTTCTTTTCGGGCTGGTCCACAAATTGAAGGTCGCTCAGCGAGCTATCGAGAGAGCTATGCTCGGGGGATAGATTCCGAAATGAGGTCATCTGATTGAGAATTTTTTTTTAATTGATTTGCGGCTTTAGTGACACTGCGACCGTTGTCGGTCTATTGTGCTCGCCACTTGGACCTATGGCGGTTAGAGTTCCTCACTAAACCCTGCCGCTATGATGAACTGCAGGAGTTTTTTGTGAGAAAGCTAAACTAATTCATCAGGGCTTAATATGTGTTTTCTTAGATAAAAACTGCGGTTACACATTCCTTCAGAAAATGAAGGGGCGTTTCATCTGCCTCATTGCAAATTGCAGGAGCGCGTTTCGCTTAGCCTTAAGTTGAACATGTGCTTATTCAAGCAACAGAGAACTAAGGTGGTCGATATAGCTCAGAGGATCAGCAAGCTGAAGTGGCAGTGGGCCGGCCATAGCTGCTGAAGAACCGACAACCGTTGGGGTAAACGTGTTCTTGAGTGGAGACCACGTCTAAACGCAGTGTAGGACGACCTTTGGCCAAATGGACCGATGATCTGCGCGCTATAGCTGGCAGAAGGTGGATGAGGAGAGCCGAAGATCGGGCTCAGTGGCGCGCCTTGGGAGAGACCTACGTCCAGCAGTGGACTGCTATAGGTTGATTATGAAGTTTTTCTTTTAAAAAGTTCGGCGAGATCTTGATTATTTTCAAGAGGACTGGTGGACAGTTGCTAAAGACCGGAATGCGTGGTGTAAGTTGGAAGAGACCTTTGCCCAGCAGTAAGACGAGACAGGTTATTAATATAAAGGAAAATATATTTTTTTATTTTTTTAACGGCGCGGTCTGTTTATTTTTTTCTGATATAAAAGGTTTATATCAGAAAAAAAATACAGTGTAAGATTTTGTGTGCGTTTCGGTTTGTTTCAACAAACAGATATCAACAACCATCTTTCAGGGTGGTTATCTGATTAATCATACTATACTGTGTCCCCAATATAATAAATAGCCTGAAAGGGAAGAATTCCCCACATCCTGGTAAACAACATTTTGTTCTACAACTTTGAGGTATTGAAGTTTTTCATTCATACATTTTGAAAAATATGTATGAAAAAGTCCACGTGGTATACATATATGATTTTTCATAATTCTTATGTATCGTATGTCTTTATTATAATTCTGAAAGAGGGGAATTCCCCACATCCTGGCGAACTACATTTTGTTCAACAACTTTGAGATTTCAAGACTTTTTCATTAATAAATTTATGAATGAAAAATTCTCGGTTATCCATAAGATTTTTTCATTAATCTTCGCTTTCAGAATACGACGATTTCTTTGAACACGGGTGCGTTAACAAGCGAAGCGAAGAACGTGACGATGGAGGTATTGGTTTTCAACCATTGCGACGACAAGCACTCGGCGCATGAACACTATGAAGTGTTAGAGTTAGACAATGATTACAATGGCGTAAATGTCACTAGGTATGTTAGACTCAAAGAACTTGTATACTATGTATCTAGAATGCCGACTCACACGAAAACTGCGAGCCGAAAGAGCTAGAACCAGTAAGGAGTGTATCTCGTTCTGTAGGGCGACCATAAATTTTGAACTTTGAATATTTCATTGAGACATAAACAAGCAACCAAGGGAAAATTCAATCTGCTCAATAAGCAATCAATGTTATATACATACGTTACTTTGCATTATTGTTTTAAAATTATATTAAAAATAGGTGCATTAAATTAACAACAAAAAAGAGGGCGGTGCGCCGCATTCTAGTGAGGTATATCTGATTCAATGGTTTTAATACTGTTTCTTTCGAACAGTAATTATTTTTCTCGGCAGTTAGGTACCTAACCTACATGACAGCGACTGTACTAAACCTTTCAAATGAATCTGAATAACATTTAGAGCAAATCGTCTAATTTCGAAAATAGTCCCACTTATTTCAAAAATTATGGCCATGTTAATTTTAATTGTATGCTGGCAACTGTGTGAACGAGACACACTCCTTAACGAGGGGGTCTCTATCAAGCATTAAAATCCTTATATTTAGATTTAATTAAAAAAGAACTTTATTTCCAAGTTATAAGGTTCAGAATTCTTAATCCTTAAATAAAACAAAATGGCGTGTTAGCTCTCTAGATACATAGTATAGAAGCTCTTTGGTTAGACTATACTATTATTTTTTCGTAAACATGATTAGAAATTCTTTATTGAAATTTCTACAGGCGGGTTTTTTTTAATATTAAGCTTGTTTACACTTGTTACTTGTTAGGCTTTCTTTTTGCGTTGTTATTTATCTTTCGTGACAAGAAATGTTATTTTCAGCGTCACAGACGAAGGTGTGAGTGACTTGGTGAATCTGACAAGACAGCAGATATCTGCTGGCAAGGCATTCCAGCATGTTTACACGGTAAGAAGAGCTTGCATAGCTATTTCCTCTTGTAAGTCCTACCACAAGTTTGATATTACCAGAAAAATACGCATAATCAGTTGACGTTACTGCACACAAATATGGCAAAAAAACATTCGAACAAAACGTCAATTAATCATGCCGAAAGTACTGAACTAATTAGATTGAAATTTGGCATGAAAATCGCTCGGAGCTGACTGACAAGATTTGAAAAGGGTCTAGACAACTTTTATTTAAAAAAAAATGCAAAACATTGATAAAAATTGGCCATAAGTACAGTCAGCTGCAGAGACATGTATACACTCCCAAGCTTTCACATTTATATCATACTTTTAATTTTACGCGAAAGTTTAAGATGGATTTTATTCTAAGTATCTGATGTTTGTTGCATAATACTGGCGTATTTTGTGACCTGGAGATACCTCCTTCTCGCACAAAAACTAACCGTACCGTTAGTTTTTGTTAAAAAAAAGAAAGAAAGCCGAAACCCGTTTATTTTATTTCATTTTCTTGTCACGAAAAAATAATAATATAGGTATATATTTTTTCTAAAACTTACCAATATAATCCATGCTTGTGTATAAGCTACCTTCGAGGCGCTTATTACGATTACGCAGGCGAAAGCACAGTAGTTTTAAAACATACCTATTCATCTTTTTATCCATCCTTACCAACTTAATTATAAAGATATATAACATATATTTATTACAGCATAAGCTAATAAAAATAATAATAAAATAATAATAAAAATAAATAATAATAAAATATAATAATAATAATAAAAATAAATAATAATAAAATATAATAATCTCAATAAAAATATTATGTTTTTCTAGTACTTAATTATTATAAGTGTGAATATAAATTTAGTTTCTATATTACAGATCAGTAACAAAGGCATCACGAATTGGGTAAATGTAAAAGTTTCGGTGACGATACAAAAGCTTCCTTTCATCAAACACTCTGTTTTCGTAAGTATTAAATGTATTTACTCGTAACTATGCAGTGAAAAATAAATGTTTATCAATAAATAATAATAAATTTTATTTTAACACAAAAAATATATTACAAGAAATACATAATAATGATATAGGTATACCTAAGCAATTTGGAATACTTAATGAATTGGCAATCAATGTAAGTATATTACACGGAGAAAAAAATCTTGTTATAGTTACTAAAATTCTAGTTGAATATGAGACAGCAAGAATAATTTAGTAATAATTACAATAATAATAATTCCCGCTTACGAAATTTAGTAACAATTACAATATAATAGTTCAAGCTAACAAAAGTTAGTAAAGGGTACAAGAAAATATATTATCGGTTACTATTTTGTCTCGCTATCCCAATTTTTTTTCTCCGCGAAAGAATCGCATTCGGGTTTTCATTTTTTATAAACTATAAGGTTGTTTATATATTCTATAGACCTATGCCCAGCAGTGGTAGTTACAATCACAGTGGTAGATACTGATCATGATTATACTTTTGCAGTTAACTAGTGGTCAGCAGAGCTGTGACCTACAATCCAGTACTGAATCTAATGAGACATACTATTGCTTGGCGAGTGAGCTGCCGAGAGGAGCTGGGATCATTGTGAAAGTTATCATGACGGTTGTCCCAGATGAACTGAGTGAGTAGCTTGTTCAAGAAAAAATAGTTATTTATTATAATATAATATATTATTACGGTTAGTTTTTGTTTATCAAATCAAATCGTTTATTTCAGTGCTATTAAACCATACTTTGTTAGTACATATGGCTTATTCTAAGGTAAAACTAAAAATTACACATAACCAGTCATAAATATTAAATTGTATCTATTAATTGAAATTAAATTGGTAGGTATCAGAAAAATTGAAATTATGCGAAAGCCGAGATCCGTTTATATTTCTCTTTTTCTAGTGACAATAAAATATATAAATATTTTTTTTAAAATATACCGATCTTTTCTTGTGTTGCTTCGTTGTCCTATCTTTTTCATGGACAACATACTCAACTGACCGTTCGTTTTTGTTTTTATGCGAAAGCCGAGACCTCTTATTTTTTTTTTCTAATCACGAAAAATAAAATTATAATATTTTTTTTAGATTTGTTACAAAATTTAACAGTGTTGGTTTTTTTTTTATCTTGGTCATTTCAGGTTTCGCATAAACAAATAATAATGTTGTATAATATAAATAGTTATTCAAAACCCAAAGTATCATATTGAAAGCGTTTGTGGGTAGGTAAATTATACCTACTAGCGTTATTTTTTTTCAGATGATAGGATTGGCAAGGAGCACTTGACAGTACATTCTGAACTTACCGTAAACCTGGATGATAAGCATTCAACTTCAGCAAAGTAAGTAAAATATTAATTCCTTGACGAATATAGGGTAGTCACTACATTGTAATCTGTGACAGTAGGACATTTTTAGGGATTCAATTTACAGACTTAATTTTTCCAAGGTTGGTACCATCTGACGGCTATCCTGTTACACACTTCTGTTGCATTTCTGTGCACAAAAGGAGCCTCTTCAAGGCGCACTTGAAATCCTTTCACCACACTGGTTCGAAAGAACTAGTGACACATTAAGAAGAATATTGCATTTCAAGAAATCTATTAATGAATTATATTTTTTTTTAAATCTATCTTTACAGTGTGACCAGCGAGCTAAAACTTCTAGAGGTCAAAGTGGAAATATGGATTTACATAGTTGCTGCTATTTTTGCGTTGGTCATTTTAGTTATTTTCTTCTTCATACTGCGAGAGGTAACTTTTGCTTTTTTGTACTGACTATAATATACCTAGTAATTAAAAAAAAGATTAGTATGGAAAATAATTAAGTAAAATAAATTATGTAGGTAAGTACCTACCTACCTATAAAAGTTGAAGATCATTGACACCGCCTTAAGGCTAATCCTCAAATCCGAATTCCATACAAAATGTTTCGGACAAATACTCAAAAAGTACGCCGTATTATAGTAATTTCTTCACACTATTCGTTTCATCCATTTTTTTTTATTTCGTCGACTAAAAAAGTGAAAGGTTTCATACTTTAATTTAGATTTTATACGTGTTTTTAAATTAACCCTACTAACTTAAAAACACGTATAAAATCTAAATTAAAGTATAAAACCTTTCACTTTTTTTGTTGACGAAATCAAAAAACATGGACGAAACGAATTACTATACCTAATACGTCGTACTTTTTGAGTATTTTGTCCGAAACATTTTGTATGGAATTCAGATTTGAGGATTCCCCTTAAGCAACGTGTCCAGAAGTTGAATGGCAAAGCTCTGTGCAAAGTTTATGCCAGCATTCTGCTCACTTAACGTACATTCGACTAATTGAAATTATTATTATTATTGTAATTGTCTTTACACCCAGCTTACGCCAGTGTTCTCCTGTGATTAAACTACTCACACAAACACATCATGTTTGTGCGTGAGTAAACTAAAGATGTGATTAAACCACTTAAGATATACCCATAATATAACCTACAAGTGGTTTAATAATAACACTGGCGTAAGCTAGGTGTAAAGACAATTACAGAGCCGACTGTACTTACTTTTTGTAACCGGCCTAATTTTCCACAGTGCGGTTTCCTAAGAAGGAAGAATAAGGAACACTTGAAAATAGTAAGAATGAGTATAAGAAGGCAAACTACAATGGTAAGTTGAAATTATCGCAGCATGAGAGGTAATAAGTACATTATGATTTATGTGCGGTAAGTCGAGAATTACAGCCGAGGCGATATTGCTAGCCCGAGTCGTAGGTGAGGGCTACAAGAAAGCAGAGGCTGTAATTATCAAAGCGCACGTATGTCATACGGCCTTTTATAACACATTTGCGAGGACGTAAATAAAAATCGGACTTAACGACATTTTCAAATAAAAACAATACAGCGAAAAGAAACAGCGCGCGAAATAATTTTTACTGGTTGTCAAATTAGCGATGCGCGCGCATCAGCGCTTTTTTAAAATAGCCAGTAGGTATTATAATAAAGTAAATTATTATTTTGTTGTGTTTTTTTACATTTAAAGGTTGTAATATAAGGTCAATATTAATTAAATTAAATAATTAATTGTTTATTTATTATATTTTATCTCCCAAAGTTAATTTTATTCATAAAATGTTGACCACTTTTCTGACATAAAAACTCTTTGCAAAGATTAAAAAAAAAATTCGTTTGTTTTAAACGGAGAAAATTGATAAACCTTCCTTTTTTAATTACATTACCGCACTCGTGCGTTTTACATTACATTACCGCACTAGTGCGTAATGAGATACTATACGATATTGAAATTGGTGCAATAATAGACCCTTTACGAGCAAATGTGTTATAAACATACATTATAGTATACTAATTATAATACCTACATATGTATATATTTTTTCACACCACCTGTTTGACAATGTCCAATTACATATCATGCTATCATCAAGGTAAAGCATAGCATTACCTCTCTAGGGAGGTAATGTTGTATGAAACTCCCTAGGGTTGTAATGTGATTTGAATTTGGAACGTCAAATTCGTGTGGAGGCTCATGGAAAACTCAGAACAGTATAGTAATAGAACGCCCGCCCATATTGCATTGTAAAAAGGTTTGTTCGAAAATCGAATTGGCCACCATAAGCAGCAAAAAGGCGCGACTTCAGAGTTATTGAAACAAAAGACGGTGTTCGCTGCTGGAGCCCTGGCTTTTTGTTGCCTCGCAGAAGGTGTGAAAAGTAGAGTATGCTCCTCTGGGATAAAGCCTGTCTTCGAATTGGGTAGCTTGAACCCCTCGCGTCACTCAGGACTCTACATAACTTCCTCGCTTCGCTCAGGAGTTAACTGAGTCCCTCGCTAGCTCAGGGTTCAATATGCCACCCACGACATAAGACACTGCTTTATCCCCTTACTGCATAATCTACTATAACATTTAAAAAATCTTAACTAAAATATTATAAGGCCGTAATAGATCAATTACAAACCAACACAACATAATTCTGAATCTTTATTAATTTTTTTTCTTATTGTTACATAACGCATCAAAAGGACTCATCAAAGTCCTATCGTACGCTAATTATTCGTTTAGAACCATTCAGATTGACTCCTGTTTTGACCAAAATATAGTACTTAGGTATTTCTTAGAGATTTTGAATTTTAAGTTGTAAAGTTGTTTTATAGTTTTCAGATTTATACCTCCATACGTTCATGCGTAGGTATATAGAATATAAAATATAAATGTATAGTATGTAGGTACTTACCTACACACCGCAAATTTTAATACCAGTAAAAAAACGCATAGTCAGTTACCGTTACTGAACACAAATATGGCAATAACTACAAAATGGGTCCTTCTCGTCCCCTGCATAAAGTTTCCCAATTGCATTCGAATCTAATTTAAATAAATTTGCATAAATTATAAAAACAATTTTTAATCTCAACCGCTGCACACCAAAAATTTTGCAGCCGATGAGAATCAATGTATGAAATTTTTTTTTCGAGAACAATGGAACAGATGCCGCTGAGAATGACTCTACAAAATATTAAGTCGATTTTTTTCAAAATAAATATGATGAAAATCGGAAAACTGTTACCGTTAGTCGTTTTCTATGTTCTTGCGTCAATAGGTACCCACCATTAATAAATAATGTTTTTCATTTCCTTACCCCAATTTAGCAATGTTGTAAAAAAGATACACTATCAAAATAGAATATTTTCCTCAGTATTTGGCAGTGTTGTAAAAAAACAACATAGTGTTTTCGCAAAATGACTAATTCTAGATTTTTTTTTAGGTAAATAGTCTTCCATATACACTAAATAAAAGGTTTATGAGGTTTTCTCGTGAAAAAAAACTGAATAACATTTCTTGCCAAATTAAGGGTTAATAATAAATTAAGTTTAATTCATTGTTTGGTAAGCCCGGATACCTACCTAGCTCGAGCCTGCTCGCAAAGCTCGGTTCGGGCGCCGCACTCGCCCCGCTGTCACTCTGTCTTTTGTAGAAACCCAAAATTGGCAACTGCACAGATACAACGTAGTACCCCTTTTGCATTGCCCAATTAAGTTTTTTTGGTAATTAAAAATGTGTGGTATATAACAGCTCATAAAGATGAAAACAGACATTCGATACCCATATTTTTACAGAGGCAATCGATGATGCAACGCCCACGAAGCGAAGACTTGGATCGTCTGGTGGAAGACAACCAGCCCTCGATAGACTACAAAGTAAAGATCAAAAGGGACCGCAGATTGGTCATTGACGAATCTGAACATTGAAACTACACAAATAATAATTAAAGGCAGGCGTGTATACAGGGCGTCTCACGGATATGCCACATGGAGGGAAAGTGGAACATTTTACTGAAAGAAGACATTATATGAATTTAAAAAAAAAATACTGCATTAATGAAAAATTAATAATTACATGGTTGAACCGGGAATCGAGCCCGTTACAGCTTTATCATACTGATCGAAAGGTTTCAAATAAGGAATATTTTGTGCACAATGCAGTTTAAATTGTTTTTTATATTCAAATAATGTCAACTTTAGTAAAATGTTCCATCTACAATATTCAAGGTACTTTCCCTCCATGTGACATATCCATGGAACGACCTGTATAATATTTAGATCACAAACTGTAGGTTTTTTACATATACCTAAACACTAGATTGACGCCCGCAACTTGGGTAAGAGTAGTGTTTTTCAAAATAAGGTTAATGACAAGTAGGTTTACTTTTTATATGATTTATATAATAAAACTTATCTGTAAGCACTAGTTAAATAAACTTTAATATTAATAATTAAATATTGTGAAAATAAAGTGCCTACTATATAACGATTAAGTATATAATTTTATTGTATGAGGAACGTTGGCATAAATTACGATTGCCGTAAAAAATAAATTAATTTAAAAATTACGTATTAGCTGGTATTATGTAATTAAAATGGCGCTGCAGTCGTTGAATAATAGCACTGCTGATAACTGAAATCTATAAAAACCGCATAAATATAAAACACAATACTAATATGTACATAATAATAAATCGCCATAACCTATTTCATTACATTTTCGTAATCATGACAGCCTGTAAAATAAATAAAATTATGACAAAATTTCAATTTAACAAAATAGAAACTTCGTAATGTAGGTTTTACAAAATATAAACTTTAAAAAAACCGCCATCTTTTCTCTGCGGCTCGAAAGCTCTGAACAACCCCCGCTGAGAACGACCAAGAGCACCAGAATACAGATAGCTGAACATTCGGCGTTCCGTTTCCTCTATTTGCGTTGCACCTCCTTCTCGCAGATGAACCCGTACAGATGGCTACAGTTAACATCGTTGAATTTCCCATTGTTCCTGAAGAAAGAGCCACAGAGCTCTTTCCCAGATATGTTATTTGGCTCATTTGGAGACCACTCTGCGTATCCAGCTTCTTCTAGCGTTTGGTCTGCGAAATCAAGTTTGGACATTCAATTTCAGTCACAGCGAATCAAGAACCAAGCTCTAAACTTTTTTTGTAGTGAATATTTCTTTAAGCGCACTGAGCAATATTTCGTGGGGAGTGAATTATGCCTCGGTGACACAGGGCTAGTTTACGAGCTGCTAGTCGGCGAGTATAAAAGCTAGCGAGTGAGCGATTTAGCGATCCGAAAGGATTGTCAACTAGCAGATTGTAAAAAAACCGATGATACGGGGCGAGTTTACAAGCTACTACTCACTGGCTTGTAGCTTGTAAACTAGCCCTGTGTCATCGAGGCTTTAGACTGGGCTACTGGTCTCCCAACCCAACCCTCGGATGTAACACTACTTCGGGTAAAGTCTGGTTTAATATTACTAAGTGATGATGGTAATGTGTCTGTCTTTTCTTTTCCTGAACGACATCAAATAATGGTAGCGTAACATTATACCTAAAACTACAAATTAAAATGGCTGTATTGTGATGTTATGGCCGTGTACGAAATGTACAGTCAGCTGCACAGACATTTATACACTTACACATTTATATTAAACTCTTAATTTTGCAAGGACATTATTCTTTTGACAATAATTCTGACAAGTAAGATGACTACATTTATTTGAAAACGGTTGCGTGCACTTTTCTTTGCTAAATTAAGAGTAATATAAATGTGAAAGCTTGAGAGTGTATGTATGTCTGTGCAGCTGACTGTTCTTATGAATAAGCATCCTTTCTAAGAGAAAGGTCACCTGCGTTTCCAACGAAGCCTTCAACTTACAAACGAATCTTCTTACGCACTATACTGACTATATAAGAACTTAGAGTAAACTTACTGAAAATAGTTTTGAAGACCACAGTCTCGTTTCCCTGAGGCTCGGCGGCTCGGAACCCCGCTGAGAAGAACCAAGGGAACCTGGATCCTCGGACATGGTTGCCTATCGTGAGGTTCTTAACGGCTTGGCTCTCGGCTGCAGAGTTCAGTACAACCAGGTGGGAGCCTTCAGCGCGGCACTCGGAGTAAGCCTCATTCCAGGAGTAAGCCGTATTTGGGATCTTATAACAGCTGCCTATTGCTTCTACGTAAGTGTAACCTGGAATTTTTTTTCATGAGAGTTTTGATAATGAGCTATTGCAACGTAGTTTAGGGTTTTTTCTAGTGTTGGAACCCTAAATTAAGTTTGATAAATTAAAAACCAAATAAGTTTGATGATGATACTGATGGAATTATCGCGTTTAAACCGAGACTACCCTAGTATGGGCTTTACAATAGAGTTGTCCAGAATAACTAGCTGTTAGTACAATGACGTATAAAGTCGCAGCTTAATAAATTGTAAACGCGTTATGTAGGGTTACGTAACATACATGCCTACTTGCACCAAACTGTCAAAGACCCTAAGCAATTACTTTACTCGCTTGACAGTTCTTAACGGTCAGAATCTGTACTGTTAAGAACTACCAAGCGAGTAAGGGGGCGTCCATAAATTACGTGAGGTGTTTAAGGGGGGGAGGGGGTCGAGTCAAATCTCATCTAATCTTACGTTGGAGAGAGGGGGGGTCTCGGCAAATATCACGCAATTTTTGTTTCTGATTGCAACAAAAAAAGACCTACATGCTTAAGATTTAATCTTAAGCGCAATCGTAATACGATTTAGATCATTCACTAATTCGTTCGAAAGTACCAAAATAGTTTCATTCATACTTCGAAGTTATACAGCAATATTGATTTTTCTTTTTACAATAACAATCCAACGCGTTTACCTACGTAAGAAACCCACATTTTGAAAAATCTCACGTGAGATTGGGCGATGGGGGAGGGGGTTGAATAAAATCTCACGACATCTCACCAGGGGGGGAGGGAGGGACAGAAAATTTAAAAAAACACCTCACGTAATTTATGGACGCCCCCTAAAGTAATTGCTTAGGGACTTTGACAGTTTGGTGCAAGTAGCCGTAAGACTCACAGTACAGTAGTTTAAAGGTTTGTTATTTGAATTCCGGATAGATGTGGCTCTTTACTTTGATCAGTGCGTAAGTGTCTGCTGAAATGTCAGTGGGTAGACCATATAGCTGGTTGGCTAATAGACTAGATGGATACGATCAGAATATAAAAAGTTGCGTTCGTCAACTCTGTGAACGAGTGCAACTTTTTATTTCCCAAACGTCAACAGTTTTGATGACAGGGTGTTATTAACCAAAGATTTATAACGGTGTTCCTATATCACCAAGATGGTATCAAACCAAAATGGATGCGGAATACAGTCAGTCAGAATTTTTTCAGATCCCGTCAAGTTATATGAAATATCTCTATTTTAAAATTATATTTGTTACTTTCCACGATGTAGTTCCTTATTAAATGTTTGTCCCTAAGCGGGAATCGAACCCGCGACACTCGGCGACCATCCCTGTCAATGATAGTTATGAGATCAATCAATCAAATCAATCAATTTATTTTCCAAAAACACAGATATTGCACAATGGTTCACAATGGACCCCGCACTAGGGCAGGCCTGTATCGCGGGAGTCCTAAATCGATTAACAGAGAGATTAATTATTACAAGGTTGATAAATCAAATAAGGACAAATGAATAAGCATACGAGGCAGAATATAAAATAATTTGTTTAAACTAATATAAAAGTAAAAGTAATTTTCTTTGGATTTGGGTACATGGAGAGTGGCTTTAAATATGCGCTAATACTTATTTTTGTGTGTGTGTTGTTGAGATAGTAGGATACTGACTTGTTCCATACGCATCACAGAGTGAATCGTAGGGCGCATCGTCGGCTTTCACCTTGCAGACGAAGGGCAGCAGTTGGTAGCACGGGAACGTCGCGAGCTCGCCAGACCTGGATATAACCTCGCAGGAGCCGGTCGGGATATCTTCTAGCTCCTGGGATACTGCAATATTCACCACAAACTTTTAATTCTCTTTTTTTACGATAAGATAAAGATAAAATAAAATACATTTAATTTTTGTAGGTCTTACAGTACGTACAAAGATAGGTAACAATAATGAACAGACTAAAAGTATGCCTAAATTAAATTATATTATAGGTGAAAAACTGTTTTAACTATTGTATGTATACATATTATGTACTTTGTAATATTCATTGGAAAGACCCGAATTACCGATCTATCTTTGATATCTTTATGCATCTAGAATCCATTAAATTACATAATGTATCTTCATAACCAATACTTAATACTTTTTTGTTGTAAATGAATGACGAGACGGGCTAGCCGCTTTACTCCTGATGGTAATATCACGCCTGGACATGTAAAGGTGACTTCACACGGCCTGTGCTAGCTCGGGCCGCGCTACAAGCCATGTGAATCGAGCGGTCCGAGGCTACTCGGGCGGGCGCGTATGTGATCTGACTCCTCCGCGACGCTCTCAGATGAACTTGGCGCAGCGCCGCGCGTGTTAACACAGGCCGTGTGAAGCCATCATAACACCTACACAATACTTCACATAGGCCGGTGCAACAAGACAAAGGCTACTCACGATAGATGATGGGTTGTTCTTCCGCGACCTCGTGGGGCTGCCCATCAGAGGCGACCCAAGCGTTATTTGGCAGGTCTGGGAACTGCTTGAACATGGAGTGAACTTGGATGACGTCATCTTCAGACTCTACCCACAGGAGCTTCGAACCTTGAAGGACGAAATCTTTAAGTAAACATCCTACTAATGGAAGTTCGAAAAAATGTATCGAGTGCACGAAAGGAGCCTCTTCGAAGCGCACTTGAAATCCTTTCACCACACTTGTTCGAAGGAACTAGTGACACGATAAGAAGAACTAATGGAAAGCTATTCAGAATTTAGTCATTTATTGCCATAAGTAGGTAGAGTGCGTACATACATAATAGTAGCTTTCTTAATGTACCTATTATTAATTCATTTATTCTCAGACAATACATCCATATTATAGCACACGTGAAATAATTAAAAAATATATATATATAGCTATCGTATCTACAGTTACACAATATGCCTATCTACACTGCACTATTATACCTACATCTACTACTACATAATGGGTACGAGTACCATCTTTCTGTTCCGATACCATGACTGCCAGTAAAGAGTTATATAGGTACGTTACCTTCGATCTCGCAGACCTGGTCGGCGCTGAACCCCCGTCTCGTCTCCGAGTGGAACTTGTAGAAGGCATCAGTCTTGCGGTTGTAGGTGTAGTCTGTGCGGTAGTGCTTGCTCACACGCGGCGGCGAGGCCATCACAACTGATAAAAAAGTTGATGACAGATAGACGCACATGGAAATCGTTTCTTGATATTTGCTATTTTTTTTTTTAAACAAAACTGAGTTTTAGAATTTCATTAGAAATATTTAAATTATCAATTAATTAGCCATTTTCCTCTGAAGATTCCAAAAAAATCCACCAGAGGCAGGACCCCCGATGGGTACATCATTTTTGATTTCCCTAGCCAAGCAACGTTAAACGTACATTTTCAATCTCTCTTTTTACCCACTTAAACATTGAATTTAGTAAAAATCTGAAATACAAGGCAAAGCTTTTCTTCGGAGATTATCAAAATGTGACTTTCATTTAGATCTTGTCTTTATTTCAGGAGACAGGTGCATTTAACTTTTAGTCTAATAACACCTTCAATACGTACTTTTACATCTTATAACTTTGATTTTGAAAATTTGCTGAAACTCGTGTCTAGGTAATTATTTGTTTCGAAAAACACAATTCCAAAGTTTTAGACTGATACATACATTAAAAAAAACTTTTCCCATACAAATTCTGAACTCCTCTCTCCTATGCCTATCTGATAGGGGAGAGGCGTACAAAACGACATAGGCGGACAATACGACATAGCGGTCTTTTCTCCGAAACCACAGGCTATTTAGTTCCCATATCGATACACAGAGGCCGCCTAGTAACAGACAGAAAACTGTCGCAACCCCAGTCACGCCCGCACGGCCGTTTGTCGCGGACGGCGTTTCGCAAATTTCATACCACCACGAGTTTTGTTCCGATGGATTTTGTTTGGCGGTAAAAGTAAGTTTTTATAAAACTTTTATTTGTCTTTGATGTGTCTATTTGTTGTTATTGAACTAAAAAAGCTAGGTGATATGTTGAAAACTCATAAAAATAAGTACACTTTTTGTTTTTGTTACTGAGGTTGTAAATTTTGAAAGTGTACATAATGACATACCCCTTGCCCGGGTAAAATGGTATACTATGTTGTTTGACCCACCTTTTTTTTCTTCTTTCAGATCATAACTACAAACATCCACACATCATCATATTATGTCCGAAAATCATGCCTCGAAATTATGCTAGAAAAACAGACCGACAGGGTTGGGATAAAACCTCCATGATAAAGGATATTGAAGCTGTGAATAAAAATTAAATGGGTGGCTGATGGCTTCTAAAATGTATGGTGTTCCACAAGAAATACTAAGAAGACACGCACTAGGCGAAAATAAAATCTTAGCCCAACCACAAAGGGTATGGGAAGATACAGAAGTGTCTTGCTTCTTCTTTGCCCTTGCATCTATTGCAATGATCTGTACTCTAGGTCCAGGCCAAAGGAAGTTTGGTTAAAGTGCATGAGCTGCAAGAAATGGGCTCATGTATCATGTGCACACGTTCCAAAGAAGACGAAGTCTTTTATTTGCGAAACGAAAAATTTCCTATCCTATTATTTTGGTATACCATTTTGTCCACATGATGTATGTCATCTTACCCTCATAGGGCGGACAAAACGGATTTTGTCAATGTTTTTTTAAATGTTCTTTAAGTTTTTTGTTTTATTATTAAGTTGATTGATCTCTTTAATTTCGATAAAGTACTGAACCAAGGTATAAAAAGACTGATTGTAATGTTTAAAACAATTAATAAAACAAGATTTATGACTGATTTAGCAGAGGGTGTGTCATTTTGTACGCCTTTCCCCTACCTACTCACATTTGAAGATGTTGTTGACAATGGGTTTTATACTGTTGTTAAGATTTTCCTCATTTTAATTTGTGCCCTATACAACCATTGTGTACTTACTTAAAATACCTATAAGTAGGAAATAAATAAGCTTCTTAGTTGTACTTACATAAAAAAACAGTGTACAATATCACGATCTTTTCCATAATTTCACTAGCACTTGATCAGAAGCCAAGAAACACTGAACTGGTGATAAACAGACGTAAAGACCCTGACCAGCGATAAACGGTTGTTTACTTCGTCCAGGTTCATGATAAAATGATACATATTTATTGTGCCTAGGTATACTTAGATTACATACCTACTTACCTATTTTTAATGTTCTGTTTGTACTGTCTTCAGATTGTTAACTAGTCGCGTTAAATACCGAGTCTCACATAATCAGTCAGCCTTACGATTTTTTTTTTACCGTTATTTTGTAACGAAAGTACAATATATTCTAGATTAAACCAATCCTTGCCTCTGGACTTTGCTTTGATTAATGTGTTTACTACAAAGATTCAATTGATTAACACGATTAAAATAACTTTGTAATAACAACAGGAGAGTGATGATGAACATATTAATAAAAGAAAATATAATTATGCATAGTTTATTGTTACAGTGTCGCGGGTCGGCTACAATCTCCTACGCCAAATCCCGCACTACATACGTACTACGCACAGACGGCCACACAAACAAACGATCGGTAAACCTCTTTTATTTACACTTCTATTTTTAACTGTACAACAAGGAAAATACTTGAAAATAACAAAAGTTTTGTGAGGTTTTAGAATCTTATTTTATTCGATGCGATACGAAATAAATGGAATGTTTTTTACATTTATATTTTGTCTGCGATGGTTTGCGAGAATGGCCGTGTGTATGTATCACTACAAAATTACATTAGTTTTGGCAGTTGGCAACAATATGGTAAAATGCATCTAAGTAACTCGGTACACGACAGAAACACGAATCAATTTAATATTTACATTTACATCGCCTTCCGAGTTTCATATCGAAATAAATGAAAACTAAAGGCCTTACTACCTATTTCACATTGCATTTATCTCACCAGAATTTCGTGTCTCAATTCAACTATGGCGCTATTTTATAGACAAAAGATTCCATGAGACAATTGATTATGAAATTGGCAGTCTGAGAAATTATAACTAAACCATATCTACATTAGGAAATGTCTATTGAAGTCTGAAACTCGTCTCGAAGCGAACATAAAGGTGGCGGTTCGCGCCGCGACAGAGACAAGCGACCGAGACAGGAGACCGAGACCGGAGACCGTCACTTGACGTTAGGCAATGTATAATCGACAGTTCGCGAGCGAGACAGAGACGCGAGACAGGAGACAGCGAGACGGTCGCCGCTCCGGACTAGTAGTGTCTCGTGTCGCGCTAAAAGCACATGTAAAAGTATTCATTTAAAAGACTTATGCCTACTTGCACCAAACTGTCAAACACTCTAAGCAATGACTTAACTCGCTTGACAATTCTTAACGGTCAGAATCTGTACTGTTAAGAACTACCAAGCGAGTAAAGTAATTTCTTAAGGACTTTGACAGTTTGGTGCAAGTAGCCATTAACGTCTTTAAAAATTAATACTTTTTCTGACGAAGACTGTGAAACACTGATTGATTTTGGATTTGTCTCCAGTCTCGGTCCCGACCTACAGTACATGCAGAAGAGACCGAGACACTTGTCACAGTCTCCGGTCTCGGTCTCCTGTCTCGGTCGCTTGTCTCTGTCGCGGCGCGAACCGCCACCTTAAGACTTATTGCGTACGTTGTCTCGCTATACACTGACTAAAGACAGCCATTTGTTTAGACTAACTTAAAAAAACTATCAGTGCACAGAATACCTACTATTTACAAACCGACTGGTAAACACTAAAATTATTTATAATCATGAGTACACATTATTATCTCATTATTTTTTTGTAATTTTTCCATCATACAATTAAAAATACCAAAATTAATGTAGATTATTGAACACAAAACTTAATTACAGAGGACACACACTACCTATATGTACAGAAGGAAACCATAGAAAATACTGAACACTCCGTAGTATTCGAGCAAGTAATTTACTTAGAAAAAGCATTGGCTAACTGGCCGTACAAATAAAACGTGATGTCACCTATTAACTAAAAAAATCACTTGTGTAAATGAACAGTCGTGTACTTAAAACTTAAAATATTATACGAGATCTTCGGAAGCGCAATACGTACTTACAAATTATGAACTCGAAGCGTTTGCGTTCGTAGGCGCAACCCGCTATCCTCCGCAGCGGACCAAACAACAGATGTCATAAACTTCGATAAAAACGAGTCTACCTTATTAACAATAAATTTTTCGCAATTATCACACATAGTTATTAGATTGTAACCGGTATTCATCGCGCTCACCTTATCTATTTTAGTCCCGACGTTTCGACTGTATTGCAACAGCCGTGGTCACGGGTTGACTTAGGCAGCGCGATGAATACCCGTTACAATCTAATACCTAAGAATAAAAAAGCGGATAACCCAGTATAAAGATAAGTGGTAATGAAAAAATTATACAGGTCAACTTGAGAACTTTATGACCTTTTGGTCAAAAGTAATTTGAAACCAAGCATGGATAATCTCAGTAATGAAAAACAAGCAATTATAATATAATTTAAATTAATAATACACAATTTTATGATTTTACTCTATACTCCATACTCTATACTCCTTTTAGAAAAAAACATTTCTATGATATTCCGCTATATCTTGTAAGGGAAGTAAGATAGAGTAAAACTATCTTACTTCCCTTACAAGATATAGCGGTTTTTTATGCTTTTTTTGAATTTGAATTTTTATTATTAAATTTTATTTTATTACTTGAATGGATTTAGAATGCATTGTCATCGAGTTGTAAGCTACCCTGAAAGTTTCAGTCGGATAGTTAATCGGTGCTCGAAGTGACTTGATGAAAACGTAATAGTTATTGCATTGAATATTATAGATCAATGGTTAACAATTTTACACTGTTCAATTGACTTCCTTTCATAATGAATCTTCCAAACATAGAAATCTTTTCAAAAAGAACATCATAACATCTGCTGTTTCCGTCCACTACAAACCCATCATATTACCTACTTATCCTATTTACACGGAGGATTGTGTAGCGGTTACAATAAAAAGCGTTCTAATATAAAATGAAGACAGATTATAACGACTCGCTAGTATTTACATGACACACTGTAATATATAATATAGGTGTGTAACGGATCACAGTGACAGTTTTCTGAGATAAGGCAAGGTGGGTATGTCGCGGCTTGCTCAACCGTCAACAATTTCCACATTCAAAATTGAACTTTATTTAAATGTTAATAGGTTTGAATTTGTGATTGTGTGCTTGGAGTTTCATTTGAGCAAGATTTTGTGATGTGAAAACTGGCAACGATGACGCAAGCTCGATTCCTATGTACCATCGAAAGCCAACTGCTGTTGCGTGATTAGATACGACAATTTGTACTTTTTTCTGAATGGATGTTAATAATTCCTAGCATAAAATAAGTATTTTTTATTCTGGTAATACACAAAATAAAAGTTGTGTTCAAAATCAAAAAAATCGCACTGTTGTCGCACCTACACGACCTACAGCCATTTCTACATTTTTCAATTTGTTAATATGTAGTACGAACTTTTCAAACGACGGCTAATTTGATTGCTGATAACTTTTAAGTTAATAAATTTATATGATTGCCTAATAAGATTTTTAAAATGACCAAATTATCCACTTCTAATTTACGGTTGTATCTTTGACACAAACCGTTGTTTTTTTTTAAATGAATCACGCAGCAGCAGCGGTTTTTAATCCAGTGCGGGCTACTACATCGACTTTCATCCCATTACCATTTTACTATAAACTAGAGTCTAACATTAATACTATGCGTTTTGTTTATTTACAATTTCATACTTTTATAATAGTTTTGAACTAGTTTTAAGGCTACGACGTCGCTTGACACTCACACAAAGTCTTCCTATGCTAACGTTAGCAGCGTGATGACCATTGAACAAAAAAAAGTCAGGAAAGGTCACTCTCTATAAAAGTGAAGCCACTCTGCTCCGTTGCGTCGCAGTTTTGTACTGGCATTTAGCCAGTACAAAATAACGACGAAACGGAGCAGTGTGACTTCGATCTAATACACTGAAGACGAGACATTGTTTCTCTGTTGCAGCTTACTAGCCTAATTAGCCGTTAAATTAACAGCCTAGCCTATTTACTAAACAAACTTTCTTAAACTTTTTTAAAACTTTTTCAAACTGTATTAAATTTTTTACTTACCAGAGTTATGCAATGAACCATTTTATAATAAATTATTGAATTGATTTGAATACTTAGCGGCGTCGTTCAACTGGCAGCCTGACCGTACCCAGATTCTATCTGCCGTAGATGATTTTCTGTTATTAGGCTGTGCACGCTCGCTTCGCTCGTGTGAAAGCTACAGTCACCAATCTCCTATCTTCTTAGATGATTTCATCAACAGGGTTCATGTGGCTTGTGTACCTTTATGCTACGTACACCTATTATATTAATTATATTACATATATGCAAATAGATATAGGATGTCTCGTCTTCAGTATTTTATAAGGAGTTCACTTTCCAGCCTTTCCTATAGTTTTATGGTAATGACGAATGAAAAAATCCATTTTGTAAACAAACACGTATGAAAACGCCAATATTGACATCGTAATTAAAATATTCACGCACACTAACACATATTTAGGTACATTTATATCAAACTTCTAATATAAACTATTAAATGCTCGAATTACACATTGCATACAAACACATTGATATACAACGAGGCTTATTATGTTGGCACTTAACCTAAACTTAAAATATTAGCACCACTGTGTTTCAGTAACACTTGTAAAAACCACTGAAAAGTCACAGGGAACTATAAACGCAATATTTTTACTTCAACAAGCTATTTTTTTCAGTTATTTGGATTTAAAAACTAAAATAGGTTTAAGAATTCGTTTTTAATGATATATCTATGGGACCAATCCGAAAGAATATCCTTTCAAACAAAAAATAATTTTCAAAAAGGGTGAAAAATTACAATAGTCTGTGGTAACAAATTATAAAAAAAATTTAAGTGTTGAAAAGCAGTAGTGCTGAAATTTTAAATTTAGTTTAGGTTAAGATTGTTGCCAACAGAAATTCCAATATCTCTACGCGATGATCTGAATCGTACATTTTTTTTTAGTTTATCATTTCCATGTCATATTCTAACAGCTATACTATCCTAAATACGTAAAAATGTTCAGTCGATGTTACATACAAATGGTGTTAAGGGAATTAAGCTTAATATACACAATTGTAGAGCCGCGTACACACGTCCGTTTGGAGATTCGAGTTCTGATCGTTAAGTACGAAGCGGGCGTTTGTACGCGGCATATTGATCAAACACGAACTAATTTTAAAGTCATAATATAAAAATCATTTTTATGATGCGTAAATATTGCAAATTTTATTGCTTGCATCTCACATTCCAAAAAAACAGGCATAATAAGCCTGGTTTAGTAAAAATGTAGAATTGAGACACACACGAACACCAGTATTTTTTATTTATTTAATATAAACACAATTTTAATTGCACAAACGCATTTTAACTTGTGTGCGACGTCATACAATCATTACATTTATGGAATTGAAATAAAAAAAAAACAATTATATCTAACTAAAACAATAACTATACCTAATACATAAAAAGCTTAAGTAAAGAAACACACGAGTGAGTAAAAGCTAGATACATAGTATATTACACGAACTGACCCTACACACCAAACATTTTTTTTTCGGGTTCTTTCTATTGGGCATCTCTAGGTGACAATTCGTTGTATCTTTTATTACAAACACTAGCCCACATACTCGCTTTTTGACTTTATTTAATAACTTTTTTAAGTGACCGAGTACACAAGTACTAACTTACAAAATGTACGTGCTAGATAAATACGATAAACGTATAGAAGTCAAGTTTTTGGTAAAGCAATGCGATCTGTCGTTATTCAAAGTCACATCAAAATCCATCGAAGAATTGGATTTATGCCATATTAGTCCTGAGGAAGTTCGGCCCACATCCGAAAATGGCATAAATCCATTTCTTCGATGGATTTTTCTGGCAACGACAGCCGCTGAATTTTTAATGAGATTCATTGTCAATATAATTTGTGATGTCAAATTTTAATTTTATTTATTTAAATGAACAGCATAAAGCAGTATCTACTAATGTATTGCTAAACATTTCCTTAAAACTACGCTTCGCTTTAACGAGCAACCACTACAATGGAGTTTGAACCTTGCGACAACGCGATAAGGCATCAAACTGTACAACGAATGAGGTAAGGGTTAAGCCACAGTTACAGACTTAAAATGAAATAAACATAATTTCCTTCTCAGGTAAATGCCATAACAATTAATATTCAAAGATTCATTCATATTTAAAACGAGTTAAAACAATATAAATAAGCCATTAGTTTTTTTAATTTACAATTTAACTGTTATTCACAATGGCAATTACTATCGTACGGATGCGTGCAATTTCACATCTGAAACGAACAGCATACAGAAACCCGATTTGACTAACGATGCGTAATTTTTATCATCTGTAACTGTGTAGCTTCTCGTAAAGTTTACATCCAAGTGTTTTTGATATTGTGCCTTACACCTAGGAGATAAGGTAGGTTATCGCGTGTCGGTGTAGTAGGCGCGTCGTCGGTCGGAGCGTCATTCCCACTGGTGGGGTGAAGGCGGCAGTTCTGAGGGATGCGCGACTGTGGAGCTGGAATACGCAACGTGTCGAGGCCAGGTTAGTCAAGGCGATGGTGAAGAGTATACCCACACCCACGCCACATTGCTCCACGGATTCCGATCAAATGTATTCAACAGTTAAGAATTGGTTGTTGGAAAGTAAATGGATATTGTAAAGTTAACGCTCTTTTCGCACACAATTGTCGATTGCACAATTTGTATATTCAGCATTTCTTCATACTGGGACTGCAGTCGCATTCAGGCATTAATCCTTACCACACCATAAATATGCAATTGTAATACATTTTATTTTGAGAAGTGAATTAATAATAAAAACTGGTATATATGTATTTGTTAAAAATATATAGTGAAAACCCAGTAGTGAAACATGCTTGTTTATATTTAAAACTCTTTTCAGAAATGTATTATGATTTTGAACCGTTCATTTCCTCGAGCGTTCTTTACTAGAATGACCCTATTCCACAAAATATTTTTATTCTACAGAGTCTTTTCGTCCCTTAAAATTTCCTAGATACCACTTAGAAAAAGACTAACCTCCCCAAGAGTTACAAGTTCTTCATGTGTGCGAAGATTTTATAAAATGTTATTAAAAACATATTTTTTATCATATACTAGATCCAGAATCCGCCGAGCCAATAAGAGAGAGACATGCAAAAATCACAAATTGTCCAATTGGACAATATTTAACTTTACTGGAATCTTAATGATAATAAAATAGATTTACTCAGCAAAACTGCATCACAAACTACTTGAGTTTCTACAATACCGTAATGTTTCACCACAACCCTCAGCATGGCACTGTGCTTTCCTTCTACTGATCATGCACTACTAGTCATCCCAGAAATGTGAACTTTAATACCTTGCGATAGAGATCTATTTAAATTGACAATCTGGGATGACGATACGACCCTCTAAAATCCGAATAAATAGAAAAATATCATTGTTTTCAAAGATCTTTTTAACAATTGAAAACAATGATTTAGCGATTCTAAATGATAATAAGTTGGCCATTTTTGCAGAAGACTGAACCAAAAATGTAGAGTCTATGATTGCTGTTCCCATAGAAGCAATCATTTCTAAAATTGTTAAGTCAAGTCGCTTGATGAGTTTTGATACTTAGATTATAAGGCACAATTCCTCCTGGGATTGCAGCGACTGGCAGATCACTTTCATTTTAAACATTATGTACATACCTATAAGATCAGTATTGCAGGGTCGCTGACAAGACGCGCGCGGCGTTAAGCGGCAACAAGCGACCTGTCAGCGGTCCTTCAATACTGGTCTTTAAGGTAGATAATGTTTAAAATTGTTTGACATTGAAAGTGCTCTGCCGGTCGATGCCATCTCAGTGGAAATTGAGCCTAAAGAACTTATAAAACGCATAACATTTATGAACTTATAAATAGCCAACTTATAGCTCAGATAGAAGACTGCATACTCCGAAACATTCGCATATCATGCACTGCAACCGAACCGAGTGAGCCGAACGAATACTAAGGATCAACCCTTTTGAACGTATATATTTCGACTTTTGTACGGGACGGCAACATTTTTAGATAAATCCTCAATCAATGTTGCCTTAATGTACTAAGTCCGCGCACTACTACACGGAATCACTTTTAAAAGTTGTTTGAATTTACTTTAACTTTTTTATTAATTGTAGCAATAATCGCAATTATATTTTAAATATTCAATGGTCAATATTTATATACTTTGAACGCCTATATTTTTTTTCCTGTCCACGATACCATACCCATCTATCATGCACTATGTTTTGTTTCCCATTCGGTCAAACAACATTTAAAAGTACCAGGGACACATGAGTGGACATTACAAGTGCAAAGGCGTGCGACGCTTACTGGGATTGGCGTTTTACGCGGCGCACAGAAATATCACGGGCGATAGCAGTAGTATTTTTGCCGCCGTCTTGAAAGGGGAACAAACTTTTGTTTTCGTACCCGTTCTAGAGCTGTCGCAAAACACAGAAAAAGCAGGTTATTACGGATGGAGAAGGGGACGTCGGCTTCCCTATGCGACTCATACTTGTGAAAACGAGAAAAGTGGATATTGACATCAAAAAATGTAGTAAAGTGCGGTCGCGGAGTAGGAAGAATTTCGTACATTGACCTGTTATTACCTGACTTTGTCGCTCCCGCGTAAATATCTTACGTCACGCTCGCACAGACGGCGGTCATTGCATCTGTGCGAGCGTGACACAAAATATTTACTCAGGAGCGACAGAGACAGATAATAACAGGTCAATGTACGAAATTCTTCCTCCTCCGCAGTCGCACTTTAATAGAAATTCGGTCTAGAAAAACAAAAACAAACTGATTTTTACTCTACGGTAAATACCCTAGAGGGCATTTATTTCATAGTTTGTATAATTTTTAATGAATCAAAATCTAATTTAAATTTAAATGACAAAGCTACAAGTATAAGTGGCTTTGCAACGTACTTCCAAAATAATTCAAGTTATAGTTAGCTTGTGGACGCACAGGAAAACCAACTTTCTGCTCAGACTACACTACTCCGAACGGCTTCTACGGCTATAAGCGTGAATCACATTTCAAGAGGGTTGATTTTGCCTTGAAAGCGATTGCTTTGATTTATTGATTGATTGGTCATCGTCGAAAAACAAAAACCCATGCACAATTCGGGCTTTAGCAAAATCGACCCATAGGTACAATCACCTGCACTAAGATGGATCGTCTTTCAAATTGATACCAAGATACAAAATTTCATTAAAATCACAACAAATACCCAAAAGTAATATTACCTTTAACTTGTATTATCACCTAATTGTGCGTACAATTGCTCATCAAGATGATACATGAATAAGGCACAAGATGGTAACATTATTTTTAAACATTTGTGTGCATATTAATTAAATTAAGCTCTGTGACATCAGTGAAAAAGGTGCGTAGACATCTAATTGCACGAAGGTACTGTGAAAACTGAAATCTACGCGGGAAGGAGTTGCGACTTAGGCTCAATTCACACTAAGATGGCAGCGGCGCTTTCACTTTCAGTGTGAAATAACTTAAACTTCATCTACCTTATTTAAAATACCAATATTGTAGAGCCGCTGACAAGCTGCGCGTGGCCGCTAAGTCTGTCAGCAGTCCTACAATACTGGTCTATGTATGCAGATAAAGTTTGAAATTATTTCACACAGAAACTGCTCACCGTGTCGCAGCTATCTTGGTGTAAATTTAGCTTTAGGTTCTTTATTTGTGCGACCACCGGACTGGGCTAGCTTAGCTACTTGGTTTGATGAGTGCTCGACTTTGCACAGAACGCACCGTGCCACACCTAGTTGTGGTGAACGTTGCTTCTTCTGTTTTATTATCTTTAAGGCCTGCAGACAACACTGTATACTGTTTCAAAGGGGTGAAAGATTTGACTATTTATATGACGAGTATGATCTAACGGCTCAATTCCCACTGGGATGGCAGCGACCGGCACAGCACTTTCAGTACCAAACCATTTTTGACATTATCTACCTTATAAAAAGGCCAGTATTGAAGGACCGCTGACAGGCCGCTCGTGGCCGCTCCGGTCGCGCGCGGCTGTCAGCGGCCTTGCAATACTGGTTATAAGTATGTAGATAATGTTCAAAATTGTTTGACAATTAAAGTGTTTTGCCGGTCGCTGCCATCTTAGTGAGAATTGGCCCTTATAGTATGGATAGAAGTTCTGTCCAACACTGTTATAGAGCTTTGCATGAGCTGTCAAGCAAACATAGGGTAGTATACTGACTTAGAGGGGCGAGAGATATCATCTTTATGACGAGATACGTTTTTTTAAGTAATTTTTTTTATACATATCTCTAATGGTAAGAAATATCTCTATAAGTACTAACAATAGCAATGTTACAAAGGATTGGGGTCCTAAAGTTGTCTGGAAACCGGCAATGGTTTTTTCGCAAGAGTGTCAGCTGTATGGACGAAACAGACTAGTTTTGACTTTGAACTTTAATTGCATAATAACACAGGCTATGGTTGCATGTGGACCAGTGGCACGGAGGAAACCACTGGTCGAATATTTTATGACTTTTTACACGCGATTTTACTTGCTTAATTTATAAGCTGTTTTAGCGTAGCCAGTGTACCTACATAGCATAGGTAATCGAATTAATCGACATGGTCCATTGACCTAATTGCCTTATTGTGATTAAACGATTAAATCGATATATCCCTCAAGTATGAAAAATGTTGGTCGGAATGTAAATAGGAAACATATTTTTCTTTTATATGAAATTACGCTGTCTCAGCTGATAATTTTACTAATTTCTGGACAAACTAACTTGACTTGCATCACGAATGGATCTTTTTCTTCAAACATCCAATTTTAAACAAAGGCTCAGATTCTACATTTATTATTTAAGAATATTTATTTCAGCAGCCGTTATAGAAATATGGATAAATTAGTTTATTGTTTAACCCAAATAATTAACAATAATAAACCTTATTAAGACTCGATTGAAGAAAGTGTGTGTGTCTCAGCTGACGCACATCTTGGGAGTTTACTCCCATCGACTTAGTAACCATAGCACCGTATAATCAAAGTGAAATAATTATAAAAAAATAACTATAATATGGCGTACTTTTTGAGTATTTGTCCGAAACATTTTGTTGAAAATTTGCCTTGAGGATTCCCCTTAAAGATAAGTCAGTGTTGTGTGCACGCCTGGGTGGGTACTGGGTACTGGGTACTAGACTAGCGGGCGCAGGTGCGGGCGTCGCCAAGCGTGAGTATTGTATCGCAAAGGAATCACCTAGTGTCGGTCGGTTGCGGCAGGCGGCTCCTTACCTTGCGAAGCTCTTGAACGCGGCCGACTGCGGGTTGATGCACAGCGGCACGCGCGACGTTTGCAGCTGCTCCGCTATGAATTTGTGGATCTCCTCTGCGGATTGGGGGAAGTGGGGTATTAGTTTATTGAATCTTTTCCGTGTGATATACATAATTATATTCGTTATCAACTTATCGACATATATAAAAGGCTAAGTCTTGACTGACTGACTAGTCTGTTAATCGTCGCTACACGCTACAAGTCGGCGAGTGAGCGAGTCAGTTTTCTGGAGAGATTGTCAACAAGCAGATTGTAAAAAAGCCGACTGGGCGAGTTTACGCTAACTCGCTGGCTTGTAGCGTGTAAAAAAGCAGTGTGTCATCGACACTTGAGTCTTGAAATTTGGAGGATATTATGTTAATCAAACGACGACGCAAACGAGTTGCGGGTGTCAATTAGTTGGTAACATAATGCTCCTACAAGCCCAGAAGTATTCTACACGTCTCATAGCTAACAACTTTTGAAATTACGAAGATTTTCATATAATGTGATATCCATGTAATATGTAAGTATGATGTCCAGTCCATTCCTGAGTAGTAGTATGTCAGTATTACTTTTGACTTGATGTACTGAGTTGAGCTTTCTCTCCCAGCCGTCGTGGAAGGGATGCGGCGCCTGAGGCTCCAGGTTGGGCGAGTATTGGCGAGCCGCGGGAGGCGAGCTGTAGCAGCACTTGCACATACACGAGTGAAGCACAGCGCACTAGTGTGTATTACCTTTGACTTGATGTACTGAGTTGAGCTTCCTCTCCCAGCCGTCGTGGAAGGGATGCGGTGCCTGAGGCTCCAGGTCGGGCGAGTAGTGGCGAGCCGCGGGAGGCGAGCTGTAGCAGCACTTGCACATACACGAGTGGTAGCGCAGCCGCCCCTCTTCGAGGTACGGATGTGCTAGCGCGTCCACTACAGAGATGCGCTTCGCAGGGTCGAATACTAACATCTGGAATCACCAAGTTGAGGACTGAGCTACTTCTTATCGTGTCACTAGTTCTTTCGAACCAGTGTGGTGTAAGGATTGCAAGTGCGGCTCGAAGAGGCTCCTTTCGTGCACTTGACACATATTTTCAAACTAGGTATTCTGACATGCCGGTTTCCTGTTTCATTACCATGTTTTCCTTCACCATTAAGCACGTGTTTTAATGCACACAGATGTTTTAACAGAAAAATCCATTGGTGTACGAGTTCGAACCCACGACCTTCGGATCGAAAGTCAAGGCACCTCTCACTCGGCCAACACGGCTTTTGATGATGAATGAAATGAAGTTCAATGTTGATTGGCTTCCCTTTTTCATTAGGTTTACCAAAAATCCAGCAAAACAAAAAGTTTCAATAGAGGTCAGTTTAGCTTTAGTTTAGTTTTAACAGAATAGGCTGACATTCAGTAACTTTATCTGCACAAGAAGATGAGCACATTTAATCTCAAATATTACAATCATAATCAGGATTTTTTTCAGGAAAGTAGGTAAATTTTACCACTTGTCGACAGTTTCATGCTAAGTGTGCTGGCACGTTACCTGCGCGAGTAGATGCACGGCCTCGTGCGTGGCTTGAACGGATAGCGTGTATAACGCGGCGAGCGCGGGCGGGCGCGGCGCGCGGCGCAGCATGTGAGCGCGAGCGCCGGCGCATGCGTACCGCATGTCCTCCAGTGACGGCGTGCCTAGCAGCTCTGTTATCAACTCCAGCTGGAAACGATGATTCTGGCTTCAGACTTTGAACTGTAACCACTCCGCGGGGTGGGCTTCATTCGAAATGAGAAGGCCCGAATTCCTTAGCTGCATAATCACAGTGGCAAGCAACTTACAGATTTTTGTCAAGCCTTTGATTGGGTTGGTCAGTTCACACTTTCTTATTTAGCTAATGCGATTAATAGAAAAAACCTTCAACTGTTTTTTTAATTTTCTATTGATCAGATAATATAAAATTCCCTTGCTATTATATATTATTTTTTTTCATTCATCAAATATCTTCCGGGATACTACAAGGCTCTGTACTAGGGCCATTAAAGTTCCTTGTGTATAGCAACAGCGACGGATCTCACCTGTTGTACAGGACTCTGCGCCTGGAAGAGTATCCGCCTGCCGAGAAGTTCACCGAATATGCAGCCGACTGACCACACGTCCACCGCAGCCGTGTAGTGATTCGCGCCCATTAAGATCTCTGGTGCTCTGAAACATGAGTGTGAGAATTTAAGGTTCTGCAAATTGAGCGTAATTTCTAAAATATACACGTCAACTTGAAAGGAAATGGAAATCAATAAAAAATTAAAGCTCTACAATCATAAATCAATAATATCATTTTGTCTAATTTAAACACCAGAACTGAAGGATTCACGCGGTCGCCACGGGATATTATATTGGCGAAATTTAGCGAATACAAGATTAATCAAGTCCGGAAATGAAATCAACCTCAATTTGGAACGTTCAATTATTTCACATAAAGCCGTTTTCAATTTACTCATTCCGAATGTAGGATAGGTATACATATAAAGCTTTACGGATTAATTCTGAATGAACATCCTACACACTTAAATTTTATTTTCAAAGCTAGTGAAGGTAATAAGAGAATCCACATACACTTCAGCAATTTGCTGCTAGAAGAGCTAGGAATTCAACAATCGCAACTTTGCCTATTGTTAGTCAGCGGTACATTCTAGGTACGAAAAACTAGCGGTATATAGATTTAGTTATGGCTGTAAAAAAAGTTTAAGAGATTGTTTCCCACTGAGAACATGTAACAATTACCAATACTCCATAGTTCCATAACAACAGCGTCGCATAGCTTCAGTCTTATTTGCCCTTTATGGTGTTTGTATTACCAGTAAGACGACAAAAATTCAATGACATACCATACCCAATATGGATTTCCGTAAGCTGACGATTGAATACAATACCACAAGTTACATTGTTTCTTAGTTCAAATAAGAGCACGGTGTTCATTTTTAGCACCTGTACTGTACCTGTCACCTTGCTAGACGGGTTTTTATGATTTTTCATATGAGAATCGGAATGGGAAACAAAAGATCTTCACGTATTAAAAAATTACTAGCTGACGCCCGCCACTTTGATTGCGTCGCGGATTAATAAAATTACCTTAATAATTTTTGAAGAAGAAATCCCTTATAATTTCAAGGTTCTACGTTTAGTGGTTTGGCATGTGCGTTATCTGTCAGTCAGTCATTCAGTCAGTTAGTCAGGACGAAGCCTTTTGATATGTATACCTACTATACTAAGTAACTAAACTCAATCCAAAATAGTGAAATATTCTCAATGTGCATTTCGTATTTATATTTACAGGTAATAACGAAAAAATAACACACAGAAAAGCTTCTTCAGCAAATAAGCGCTACAATAATAACCTCGTAGATAGCACTTATAAAAGCGATAATATAAATAAACAGGAAAACTTACGCATGCAAGATACGGAGAGACGAGACAAAGTGGATGAATGTGAAACTGGTTATACGTAACGCAGGCAAAGGGAACAAGTAAACAGCACTATTCCATTTTTATGGCTTAGATTTATGTGTTTTCAATATGGAACGCACTGAGCCTGAATTCAAATTTAATATGCGACCAGTAATATGCGCCGGACATAAATAAAAATGTTGCTATCCTCAGAAAGGTCATGGACTCGTTTGCGCGCATACATTATGATAGTGATTTTTCAGAGACGAATGCCTTTTTTTAATTTGTTAACAAGAAACCGCTGGCAATTGTAAAAAGAAAATCTGGCCAGCCTTCGGAAAGGAAGCAAAAAGAACGGGGAAAGATGAAATTCACAAAAGCTCACGCTCTCGATCTGAATGACAAATGAACAGCGTCTGTGCCACGTAAGAGGGTACAAATGAGGCGCCTCTAAACATTTTAGTTGAATGTATGCGAACCCAGCGTGTCTCTTATTTTGAGGAACAAATGTAACGTACGAGCCGTGGCCTACTTGAAAAGGTGCGGTCAACGGGCAAAAGCAAAGGGCATTCATTCAGTTTTTACCCATTCAACACCCACGTAAGACTCGAGCTCGCTTCGCTAACTTTAATTAATCCCTGGGTGTAATTAAGAAACGTGTGACGACATAATTATAGCTTAGAACTGGGTAATGAAGAAAGTTCAAATAATAATTAGAAGTAATGATTATACATTTTAACAATACTACATCCGTATTTTTGGGGTTGAACTGAATGACTCACCGGTCTTTCATCGTCTTTATTTTAAAACATTAGTGCGGTTTCAGACTAGCGTATTTTTGTCGCGCGTATACGGGCCTATTGGTGCTCGCTAAACATCAAAAGCGAGTATTATCGTAGACCGGCGATTACGCTCGGTTTATTCTAGCGAGTGTCAGTAGCATTCTCTCGCGGCTTATCGCCCGTACATGCAAAAAACAAAACACTCGCAGCGAATCCGCCATTAATCCGCTAATTTGAAACCGCACTTAAGAAAATTAACGAATAGAAATGCAACATTTTCTGAAGAAAAATATCTAACTAAAACAAAGGTTGAACGAGAAACCATGACGCGTCCTCGCTTCGCCAAATAGTCCAGGGTCGAGACCAAAGTGAACAATGGCACTGACATTTTTACCTGAGAGAAAAAAGTCTTGCAATCATTACAATGTTCCGTTTTTTTAGCGTAGCGGGTAAATATTGCGGTTAAAAAATATCGGCTAAAAAGCATATCGAGACAACAGAACAAAGAAGAGCCCATAAACTACCTAACTATTTCAACTGGATAGACCTTAACTATAAAGTTATTGTAAATAAATGAGCAGTGTTGAACGAGCCTATGGGAATCAAAAACCCTGTCTAGCACTGTTATGGTTATGGGCAGGCGTGATTTCTTACCATGGGAGAGCGCCTAGCTAGTTTTGCCAATTGTTACCATAAAAAAACGAACAACCACGGACCATGATCATGTGAAGAATCTAAACACAGTTTAGGGTACGCCGGAGGAAGAATCGTAAACCAAACGTAATTCCAAGCTCATTTAAAAATTAAAGAAATTCCCACCATATTGTGCCTCTTATGAGACGGATACTCGCTATCGCAGAACCAACTGGAGACAAGCCTGGAGGGTTTTATCAAGACATTCTAAGTATCGTATCACGGACTGAAAATGTTTCCTCACCTATAATACTGCGTGACGACCTCCTGTGTCATATTCTTGCTGGCGTCAGGCTCCTCGACCCTCGCGAGGCCAAAGTCGCAGATCTTGAGGACACAGTTACTGTTCACGAGTAGATTGCCAGGCTTGATGTCTCGATGTAAGATTCGCGCTGAATGCAGATATTTTAAACCTGAAACATGAAACTAATAAAAACCGATGTCATGATAAAGGATGACTATATAGGAAGTGTTGTCATCTTCATATTAATTAGTGTTATAATTTGTAACCGGCGCTACTAGATTTGAGATTGAGGACGTGGTGGCCGAGTGGATGAGGCCCTTGACTTGCGATCTGATGGTCGCGGGTTCGAATCCCGGTGGCAGTCATGCGTAAATGGGTTTTTTCGGTCGAAAAAATCTATGTATGCACCCCACGTTCTCGCAACGGTGAAGGAAAACATCGTGAGGAAACCGGCATGTCAACGGACAGAAAACAAAAAAAAAAAATGTTCTATGGCATGCGACATCCACCAATCCGCATTGGGTCCGCGTGGTGGATTAAGACCCATTCACTCTCCTGCCGAGAGTAGACCTGAGTCCCAGCAGTGGGAACATTATAGGCTGATTATGCTACTAGATTACATTGCGACAATAAAAGCAAAATTGAGTAATTTTCTTCATTTAAGATCGCTTTTATATAATTAGTGAAACGTATTTGAATTATTGAATTCAAATTCCAAATTGACTAACCATTACAGCAGTTCTAACTAACCATATTTATTAGCTAGTAATTAACATCTGTTATGAGTTAAGCCCGGCGATCCGACATGTAATTTAAACATCAATATTAATCACAAACATCATTGAAAATTGATACGTCAAATGATGGATGAACGAATTTATAGTCGGCTTGTATTTGTATTGGCGTCATCAGCATTTCGAATCTAGCAATAGCATGGTAGATGGGGACTAGAACCGCTTCAGACTGCATTCGGGTGGGATCTAGGTAGTTAATATTAGTGCTGTTTTGTCGTCCCCAAATCCGGTTTAGTCCACATAGATCTTGTCGTCACCAGTTTCACACATTCGCACTCTTAAATAAATTGTGTACTGATGACGCGTATTATTTCAGCACGAAAATAATTTAAGTTTATTTGCATTTGATTAGACGATACATTTTGTAGTTGAAGGGATAAGGCAGTGTCCTAATAGAACGCGATGACGCGACCATCGCAAGTTCGCGCGAACCTCGATCGCGCGATCACGCGATCAAACGTACGCATTGCCAATCGGGACGCCTATTTGACGTTAGTACGTTTGATCGCGGATTCGCGCGACGGTCGCATCACTTGCTCGCGCGACGATCGCGTGATCGCGTTCTATTAGGACAACGCCCGAGACAAATGTATATTTCACTAAGTCTAACCTATAAGCGATTCCATAACAGTTTTTAATATGACATCTGCCGAGCTTTTATCTGGCCCTTTCTTTATTTGACGTATGCCTACTTGCACTTAACTGTCAAAGTACCTAAGCAATTACTTTACTCGCTTGGTAGTTCTTAACAGTCCAGATTCTGACCGGTAAGTACTGCCAAGCGAGTAAAGTAAAGGCTTAGGAACTTTGAAAGTTTGGTGCAAGACGCCTGTATCCAAAACTTAATCGAAATTTTACACATGTACAAAACCGAACATACCTTTTAAAATACTTGTTTTAATAAAAAGGGCAGTAAACTCTATAGATACTATGAAGTCCATCATAAAAGTAAGCGGTTGAAGTTCAAATTAGAGCGCATGCCGCTTTTAACATGCTGAGAGCAGGAACGGTTTCCGTCAAGAGCCAGATTTTCCACGCTGTAAATTACATTGCGTGCCGTTAGTGCCTAACACTTCCTGTCATATCATAGGTAAAAAATGCCGACACAGGTCTCTAACGTTGTACAAGATGCATTTTTAGGCCGATTTTATATCGTTTTGAAGAATGGGATTACGTGTTTTTGTAGAAAGAATAACGTCGCTGCAGCTATCATTAGGACTGGCAGATCACGCCACGCTTGTGGTTTGTGGGTTTGACATTTTCCGGAACATGAAATTAAATAACAATCAGAAGGACATAATCAAGAGATTCATAAAATAATACAAAGCTTATAGTCTAAGATCCCGCTGCAGGATCACTACGTTCATCTAGCAGGCGCTTAAAACCTATTTTGGACATAAATTTATGAGTGGGAGAGTATATCTACCTATCAAAATTTGGCCGCAAGTATTAGTAAAGAAAAAAAATTAATTGATATTTGAATTAAAAAATAACACACTTGTTCTTTATATAAAAAATATGAATCGATGAACGAAGTGATCCTGCAGCGGGATCTCGTACTATAACTTCATCAGTCCCATTAAAACGATGCCAGAAAAGTGCGACAGCTCAATAATTATGTTATTAACTAAACGGCTCAAACAGAAGCAATGCATAAATTTGCTCAGTTTTCCATAATAGCGCACGAGTCGGGCGGGCATTACCCCAAAACGATTAGCTCGGCTCATTCGGTCTAATGATCCCTAAACAAGGCAGCGCTCGCCGTAATAACAAGTTGTCTCTGTCTAGGTCTACGTTGGCAGAATTCGTGACCACGAACATTGTTTCAACCACATTGAAACTGACTGTTTCTCGAGACTCGGGACCACAGACTATTTATCAGGATCTATATCTGTGCTCGGTACTGTTAGGTCCCCCTGCAGGATGTCGTCTAGATGGGTACCAACCGAAATATTCTGCGGAAAAGCAGTAATGTGTAAGCATTACTGTGTTCCGGTTTAAAGGGCACTGTTGCTAGTGAAATTACTGGGCTTTCAAGACTGACCATCAAAATGTCTCAATGTGGACGAACTCTTTAGAAGTGTTTGTCTTGGTAGTGAGACGCGCTTTTTCACTCATAACGCGCTCGGTTTTTTTCGCCGTGAAACAGCAACAAATACGCATGGGCCGCCGCTGACTCGCTGTGGTTTGGGAGATGTTCGTAGCCTTCTTAAGTAATTAGTAGCAGAGCGGTACGGAGTAGCAGTACCGGTGCCGCAGACGTGTGTCACATACATAAATACAGGATGAGCGCGGTGACGCACAAAGGCGTGTTATGCGAAACTTGGCCAAAGCCCTGCCCATTGTAAGGGTGCGTTTCCACTGACGCAGAGCTGGGCGGAGAAGAGAGGAGCGGACCGTGAATTAGCGAATCACAGTGCTCGAAGTGGAGATTTCTGAAGGGTTTAGGTTTACTTTTAGGCTGGATGGCGTTGTGTGAAATGTCCACACATTATTTATTTATTTATCTATTTACGGTTACAAAATTGGAATTTTTGAATCTGTTATAGCAGCTTTGAACTCTTTAAACCAGTATGGTCTTTGTTGAAAAGTGCGTCAAAGGCATCGCAAGTTCACAATGAGTGAGTCAGCTGGTCCCGTTCAGAGGTGCCGGAGCTTTACAAAGTGACATCAACTGCGTTGCTAAAACAAATTAATGACACTCAGCAGGTACGGTAGGTAGAGTTTAATTTCCCAAAGGGTGTACCGCAGTTTTCCACACGCAGCGCCCGATGTTTCATATAACTTCTTGCGTACAGCTGAAGGTGAAAGGTTCAAGTACATACCGCCAAAGTTTGTAGTCATTTCAATTGAGCAAATTGCAAAGGTATTCGGCTTGAGTGCGAGTGTTTTTAACATTTTAACGGAAGATGAGTGTGAATTTACATTAATTTCTAACCTTAGCTCTATTCAAAATTCTGTCTATCTGTCAACAAATTATATAAATATATTTAGTAATAAATCCGCTTAATTTCTAAACAAAGGTTTTAATTAACTTAACTTTAGTTCAACTAAACCAAAAAAAAAAAAAGTTAAGTTAATTAAAACCTTTGTTTAGAAATTAAGCGGATTTATTTGGATTTATTACTAAATATATTTATATAATTTGTTGAAATTTATGGATTTCCGCAAAGTGACGTCTAAATCAATCAATTATCTGTCTATCTGTACAGTGGATTAAGTCAGAAAGAAAAAAATATTTCCTTTGGAATAAGTTCTCTACATAAACTGAAGAAAATTAATCCTTGAATTTGAGTTAAGTACCCTCACTACGAACGGACCGGTTTGAAACAAAGAAAATAAAGTGATTGAAAGGTAACGTGAACCCATAGTTAACTTTGAAGGGGTTTAAGAAGTGGCACATAATAAAATAAATAAATAAAAATTATTTATTTCGGACAACTAGATCCATACAAAAAATACAAAACATTAAACATTAAAAAGACAACATAATTTTAAACCTATCATTATAATCACAAAATTGAAATTTAAATTAAACTATATTAAATTGAAATTTAAATCAAAATAAATAAATAAAGTCAAATACAAAATTCGGGATGAGCACCTACAATCGAGCTTTATTAATTTAAGCGAAAGTTTGCATGATGGGCGAATCATATCTGCCCCCGATGACTTGTAGGATGCTGTTGGTACTTAGGCGGTTTTCTTGTATATAATGCAGGCAAGCATTAGCGTGGCAGGTCGTCGTCCGGCGCACGCGCAGCCGAGCGTAGCACTCGCCACAGTCCTTGCTCCTAGCAGCTATTCGCGGACAATGCTCCGTGCAAACAGTGATCGACCAACATCAACATTAATCGCCGTCTTCAACAGTGCGAATACGTGAATCAGTAAATACCTGGCTTCAAGGGCTAGGTGTAACTGGCTAACTGGTTTTCCTTATATGGTTCTTCCTAGTCCTCCAGCTATGTTGATTCAAACAAGGCATGTTATATACACAAGTGCATACTTCGATTTAGTTTTTTACGCTCGATTCGTTCTAATATGTCTGATTTAGAAACTGGTACAATCGTAACATTGTAGAGGTTCACACCGTGATGTTTGTTCACGACTAACCGCTGGACAAACACAGAGTGAGTGGTGCGTGTGCCACTATCTCACGCTTCTAGTGGTCAGGCTTTTAAATCTGAAACCAGTACTGTTTCTCAAGCTTTATGATTCCTGCGATCCGTAGCTGAAAATGGTATCATGGACGAATGTACTATTTATGATGTTGTCCAGTGTTCTGTTCGTGTTGTAGAATAATAACGAGAAAAAAATCTCGTCACGACTCAAGAAGTTTCTTATAGTCAATCACATAATTCAGTTTACTTATAACTGAATGATATTTCATAAATTTCCTAGACAAGTAGTTTCATGCAGAAATCCTAACAAAGATTTACGTAACCTGCAAGAGAACAGTTATACGAAATTCGTATAAATTAAACGTCACGAAGCCGCGCCGGCATTCACCCGGTTATCTCCAGTCGCAGAGATAAAGCTTCCTCGAGAGGCTGCGATCCTCATCCCGAGTACATGATCGAATAAATCACAGACTAGGCGCATCTCGCGTTAGATAAACAAATAGCTTGTTGCAATCGTTTATCTGATATACTCAACCTGTGGCCTTCGTGCTTATGTTGGAATATAGCACAGAAAAATACAGCTAAGCTTTTATTCTAGCAATAAGATTTTAAATAGGTACATGTTACATGAATTAAAAGCGATATATATACATATATTTCGGCGCTTTCGTTCAGGTAGGTAGGTAGGTGCAGTGCAACCTGTTACTAAGGCGATTGACGGGAACACGAAGGTTTTTAGTCGGTATTCTGCCTTATGGTGAGGTAAGTCCGACATACCCTCCGGCCTCCCGCAGACGGAGGGACGCGTATATGCATTTTCACATTGATCAAAAAAAAGGTAGGATGTTTCAATCGAGCAAGATCCATCACAGAACTGTAAGCTTTGTGTAATCCGCAAAAATAGTTGAACACGGCTAAAGTTTAGATTATGTTTTTTTTTTTTTTTTTTTTTTTTTTTTTTTTATTATATTATTATATTTAGCCCCATAGCTCCAAGTCGTGAACACTTCAGAGAAGAGATTAGCAACTCCGGGAAGGGACGGCAAAATATATCGTGCGCCAATTCCGCTGTCCACTGACGAATTATGTGGATCACGAGCTTCGTTTGCGGGATCTTAATACTTAACACGCAATAGGAATAGCATGTGCCAGGCGCATCTGTGGAATTCCGACCAAATATCAAATTCGAAAAAAAATACAATATCGTTTTGTTTTCATGCGGGGATTCTAGCCTCATCTCAATCAGCGAGAGACGTCACGTACGGATGGATCCCTTTGTGAATTGGGATATGTTCCTACCTCCAACCGATGTTATTTAGGAGACTTTTCCTTCATTCTTTTGGAGTATAATTTTTATCTATATTGAATACAGTGCAATTCAAACTCAATAGAGTAATATGAAATCATTAAAACAATCAATATTTTGCGAGCGACAAACCATGCCAAGCAAATTCTATTATCCGACGGAGGGAGACAGACCCCAGCAGGCTTTCCACTTAGTGGTTTTTCCGTCGACCGGCGCCGAAGCCCCTGCTGTGTCAATACATTTTCCTGTTTCTCCTTTGTCGCATAGTAAACAACAGAATAATAAACGATTCGAACGTTTTAGAAATTACCGTTATTTCAGAAAGTAGTTAAAATACATGAGGTACAAACGGAAGGTTGCCATTTATCAGAACGAAATCCCAAGTAGCTTACATTACGTGTGTGTGTGGAGTTGATTTCCTGAAGGAAAAAGCTCTCGTATAAATAATAGTATAGCGAGTGGAGGCGGCGCGGTATGGCAGCTGAACGCGGCGCATTTCCATAATTCTGCCCGTTACCTCCGGCGCGGCGTGCTCCTCTGCTGCGAACCCTTGCGATCCTATCTACTCGACTCGTTCAGTAAATAAATTACTTTAATTAAGGTTCATTTTAGAAACGACGCTAGTCGGCTAGATGTTATTTTCAATCAAAACCGTGTTCTAACAGTTTTTATTCGACTTCAAGAACTTCTGATAATATATTTTTCAACCGGTAACAAGTGGATTCAATCATCGTCCACTTCTAAGCAAAGCAGTTCAATCAAAACGACATAAAACATGTTTGAGACAGCAAATCTTTCATTTATTACGGACCCTTCATTTTTATGGAAAGGTGTTCCATATTGAATACTAAAGATAGTCAGGTAGACGGATCAATTGTTCAGCTGGAGTCAGACTCGTATGACGATCGCAAAGGCAGAGAATCCTTGTCTTATGTATGAGTAGCAGTAGGGACAGGTGTGTACGTGGCCGGGTTTGGACGCACTCTGTCGCATTGCAATCCATACATTATTAATATCAGGTAAGGCCGGACGAGCTCTAGCAGCGGATATGAGCATCTGAGTAGGTTTACGCGTTGCTACGACAAAATTACAATCAATTCGGAAGAAGATTTCTGCCAGCCATCGATTGATAATAAATGTAGTGGAAATAAAAATCATATAAGAAAAAAACAGCAAATTGCTTCTTTTCTTTTTGCAAGGTGAATGAGAAATATTTTAATACTCATGATCTTTAAATGCACAAGCCATCGGTGGGTGTGTATTATTGTTGCATTAAAACGCCCCTATCTACTGGTAAGAGAATAGGATAGACGGCAAATTAAGGCACGTACAAAAGTGCACGCAGAATATTAAAACTATCCACGCAGCGTCGCGTGTCAACCCTCCGATAATCGCGGTGAATGCATTCAGCTGCACGGCCGACACCGCCGCCATCATTACCATTCGCATTCAATTTCGCAGAAGCCCAATTCGCTACCTTTGTTTTGTTGCTGCATAAGTAGACTAACAAAGAGGATACAAGCATAAAGTTACTTAATTGTATATGAGATTGAAGCTAGAGCCACCAAGGCGGTGCAACAACAGTGAAGTTTTTAATTAAAAGAGTAAAGCGAGCTGGAGGCTTAACGACCACATTTTTCTAGATTCCCTTCGCGCTCTACTCCCGGGTAATCTCTTGTCACAGTACGAATAATTCCACAAATTAATAATGCTAAATTGGGAGACAGACGACGGCTGCGACGTTCGCTACTCTTTTTATTCGCTAAAGTGGACAAAATTAGCATAGCTGCCTTATTTCACGAAAGCTAAGGCTTGAGCCGGTCGTAGAGCCTGAACGTGGAGTTGGTAATGCGCTAGTTTTTTGCGGAACGTCGAGTTTGAAGTTGGGACTTGGAAGTTTAATTGATTTACGGGCAGGTGGATGGAAGCGGGTATGTCGGGTTGGGTAATGCGAGGCAAAGCAAGTGGCGAGACTGGGTGGCGCGCGGGATTGTCTCGACTCAAAGTGGGCCGCTCTACCGAGGTAGCTTGGTTGTTTCAAACTTGAATGTATAGACACAGTACTACGCTTGAAAACGGCCGCAATCAACTTCCTATGTTTACCAACCTGATGAACAAATGGAAAAACTTTTCAACACTCACATACAATACAAGCCGAGTACATCGAGACGATAGTGAGAATAATGAATTCCAATTCGGAAATAAAAAAAAAGATTTTACGAACCATCTCGACTGGAACACTTTCATTTTAAACCCTTATTGAGTAACTTCGACTACCTATTCTTTAAATACAGTCCGAATAAAGTTCTTAAACTTCGCAAAACGTTGTTCTGCTATTTTATGAATATTTTTCATCTTGCTATCCACCCATTCAATAATTATAGCCAACATGTCATCCGATTATAAAACGAGGCTCCGGCGTTTATGCATTATTTTAAATTAAATACAGGGAATTTTCCCCTGAATATTGTTTCTGTAATGGCTCTCGAAGGGGTTTGGAACAACAGCCCGTGGGTCCAAGGTTTGGCACCCTAACTTATGACTCAGCCTCTACTCGAATGTTATTGTTGTACCGAACAATAACGACCGTTTGTTTCTACCAAATTCTGTTCACGGGAGCTCAATAATATGGATGCCCCCATAGGATTAGAGAATGATGCAGCAGTGAAATCAATTGTAATAATTAAAAAACATTGGTTGTCTGTAAAGTTGGATTACGGACGATAGTTTAACGTGACTACCAGCGTAACGGGACAATAAGCGTTACCGGACAATGACGTCAACGTTTTCGTGCATGCAGCCGGCGTTCATCGATTTATTAAACTTGGTCACGTCAAAAAAAGAGAGAAATTAAAGCTTTAACTAGTAACTACTCTGAAAAAATTAACCGTATTTTTCAAGATTTAACTTTCTTTGCCTCAATCTTATTTTTATAATTAGGCTTGCCATAGCAAGTCTTCACTCACCTTCTTGTTCGTAATGAGACGAGAATAGTTTTTGATCATCTAAAATACTGGTTACCTGGTTAATTTTATGAGCGACGTGATATGTGGCTTAGCTATGGTGTTGTAGTTTTCCGGCCGCACTAGCCTTTTGACATGACCTACTATTGCCTAGTTTAATGAACAATAAACATACGAGAAGTAAAAACGTACTAAAGTTTTTGTAGAAATTACTGTACTTCCGAGACTTGATAACAAAAAGTGGAACATCGCTGCTAGTGTTGCGCCGGTATTTTCAATAAAAGTTCGTATTAAACATTCACACACTCACACCCGTGCACAATGATTCCCAGTGTCGCAGGTGGCATGGACACATATACAAGACATCACAACATCCAAGACCCGAAAACAAACATTTGTTCGTCACACAAATATTCGCCCCGGCCGGGGATCGAAGCTTCGTAGGCAGGGTCACTACCTACTAAGCCACGGTGTCGTCATTATTATTGCGTAGCACTGTTTTGGACGTGGGCAGGCATGATCTCTTACCAAAATGAGAACGCTAGTCTTGCCACTACTTTCAGCAATGGCTTGTACCTTCCGAAGCGAATATAAACACAAAAGCACTTACTTATTAAGAACGTACAAGAGAAATCACTCACCCCTCAGAATCTGGTATAGGAAGACTTTGATGTGGTCCGCGGAGAGGTGCTGAGGCGACACTATGATCTTGTGCAGGTCACTTTGCAGCAGCTCGGTGATCACGTAACTGTTTTATAGCTGTAGTTCAGGAAATTGATGCGCCAGCATGAGCCGGCGCGAGCAGGGAATAAAGCCAAATTGTTCACAGGTTAATGTGAGTGAGTAAATTGACTTTCGTGCAGTGTATGGCTGAATCGTCGACTGCAGTTTCGGTAATGTGAGATTTTTTAGATTAATGGTATATAGTACCTTGGTGGTCGGTTATGTTATTGGATTTGAAAATGTTTCTTTTTAATGTTTGGTCAATTCACACAACGCTTAGGGGTAGAGCCCTAAACTAAGAAGAGCTTTTACTATGAGATCTAGTAAGTGATACAATAATTACATACAAAGGTACTTTTATTTTTACTTTTTATAAACCGATAATATTTACGTAAATGGTGAGTTAAGATAACTAAGTATGATGAACTACTAACCCGCCACGTTCTTTATAATAGGCAAATCCTCGCCATTATACTATTTAATGAAAAATTCAAAGAAGTTTTCGGTTCAGAGAACTTCTTGTATTTATTTGAATACGAGAAATTACTTGGGTTGAATTTGTTCTGATCTAGATTAATAAATGTTGATGATGCAGCATGCATAACAAGCAGTGAAAATTAAATGGGGAATTAAAACTAGGTACATGTTCGTATAAAAAGCAAGCGTTTTGTTCACCTGGTAAATCGCTCGAGGCGCATAAGGCCGGAAATTCACCGAAATGAACCGAACACGAAGTACATGAACCATGTAGATTTATTTTTTATCAATAAGGTCCTTTTATTCATCCCAGCTTTAGTGGGTTATAAAAGAAGCGAATAGATAAGAGTAATGAGCAAATATCCGTGACAGGCCGGGAATTGACCGCCTACGCAAAGGGTGGCTCCGGTTTCACCCCCCTGAAAGCAAAAGCCTGGAAGCCCAAGATTACAGATGATACAGAGGCGACTGATTTGGAAGAAAAGTAGAAATCTGTGTTTTAATTTTTTTTAATTTAATTAGATGTTTACATGGCACGATACCAGTGGGAATGCATTATATTGTATTTATATACATACTAAAGGAAGAATAAGAAAAATTAGCGGACCGTCAATTGGCTAATGTGCTTGAAGTAGAATTTCGAGCACTGTGATTGGCCAACATTCCTCTGCCCAGCCCCGCGTCAGTGGAAACGCACCCTAAGGCCGAATGGGAGATCAACAATATTCCGCAATACCAACACATCTCTTCATTTCTCTAAAGCTGATCTGAAAAAATCAAATTGGCCGTCTTTTTATTTTTTTATAAAATATAATATAAAGAAGTATAAAGGAAACAACAACGTCACTGCGGGGATATAAATCCATAGAATCATGGGCTAATTGAGCAACTCTCCACTGCATCCACGAAGAGTCTGATTCAGAGACGCCTCTAGATCTTATCAACAGCACGCGTTCTGAGCGACCATTATCAAAATTACAGGACACGAGTCGTAGTTCTACGCACTTGATGTGGTGAAAGTGCGCTGTGGTAGGACGAGGCTTGAATCATAATGCCGGTTAATGTATTTGTAAGTGTTATGTACTTAATTATGTCTAAAGGTATAAAGGATTCTGTGTGTCTTCAATAAACTGTTTTTCTATAATCGTAGAGTAGTTTTGTTTTAAAAAAAAATTGATTTTATGCATTTTTTTTTAATTAGGCATGACCTAATTAGTTACAAATTAATACATTTTGCACGCCGTCTCACGGTGGCGTATGTAAAACCAATTATTATAAATTCGAACTTGTACACAATACTTCATGCAATAAACTATTTGATTTCATTTAGGACATATAAACATTCAACTCTATAATGTAAATCGAAACGTGTGTTCAAATTTGTATATTTTTTTAAAATAGGTACTGCAGTATGGATATTTCTCTCTTTTGGTGATGGTGTCAAGCAATTTGTTGCAATTTATAGACCACAGTTTAATAAAATGTTTTTCAAAATATATCGACAAAATGACTCAAAATAGAAACTCTCTTCTCTAGTTTTAAGCACAAAGATATTAAGATTATTTCAAAAAAATATATACGAAATAAAAAGTGCCGACCGACAAATTGATTGATATTTAGTTTGAACTACGCTTGATCCCTGCAACCTCATCATTGGCTGAGCAGACATCCATCACTTGATATTTCAGTGATTGTGTAGCGAAGTGTTCACTTCATTAATTCGTAATTCGTACGTAATGTACTCGTTATCTTCTACGAATGTTACATTTTATTACTTCTTTGCCGTGGGCTTACGACTCGTATACTATACTCGTACTGTACTATACATTAATATTTTCTTTCCACCACATCCGCGAGTATAATTTTTCATTTTTACCCAAAAATAATTTCTGCCCACGACAAAACTTCATACAATTTTTGTATATTTTAAAACAGAGGTATAGAAATGCTTCTATTACTGTTTCTGTAAAACCCTTTCGTAAAATAATATTTAACTATACCAAATTCGACACAAGCGGTACACGGGCACGAGACTCCGGCGAGATAGCCGCTTCGCATTACACTTTGTATCACGACCGTCATTCAGAGAACGCGACAATAAATTGCTGTCCCGCGACCGTTGGGACAGATTGCTCCTGCTACTACACTTACTATTGCACGATAACTAGTTGGAAACTATAACTATATATCTACATCACATAAACAGATATGGGTACCTGGGTTCTACAGGTAGAGCGGGTGAAATAAATTAAGAAAAACTTTTTTGCCGACTTAATTACACGAGTAAAAGGCTTAACTGACGATAGTAGATCCAGACAAATAATAACCTAGCGTTATAATAAAGGTATAAACTCCTATAAAGGTGTACCTACACACACACATGAATTTTATGCCAAAACAGAGGGATGGCTCATCATGTTCTGGGAAAGTGGCTTATATACAGGCGGTGCATACCTGATGTTCAAAACGTATACCTTAGTAGTTTGAGAGCATGTGCAATTGTACACACATACTCATATATAAATCGTTGCAAACAAAATATTCGCGTAGAAAAACAAAACAAAATTACAATTAAATTCATCATGTCAGATCAGAAGAAGATGAAGATGAGCATATGAATGAAAAACTGTTATAAATATTTAACGACACTTAATTGTAGAATTACATTCTTCGGAACCGAAACGATACAGATACGGCACAGATCTTATGACAGCCAATTTTCGTTATGTCCACTGATCACAGATTAGGGTATCTACAAATCCCACGCAATTACGTACATTATCTTTATCAGCCCGCATCACATATGCCTTTGAAGTCCGACGGATCCTATTGGGTTGGAAGTTGGATCAAAGAATATAGCATTACCGGAGTCAAAGTCACGTACGAGCCTGTGGTCAGTTGCTTAATCTATTTCAATTCGTTGCAGGTAGCCAGACCCTTGGTAAAGGCGGTTTCTCGTCCTACGAGATTCCATTAAGGCTGTTTGAGAAGGTAGAAAATTAGACTGCTTTGATTTTCTAAAGTTACGCGAAACTTGAAACTTCTTACGTAATTCGAGTATGGAAAGTCAAAGGTACGATGATTGTTTCATTTGTAAATTTTATGGCCATAAAACAGGTGTTATTTTATAAATTACACAAAACATTAAACAATTATATAGATATTTTAACTATTTTTAGACGGACCACCGAGGCACCATTGTGCGCGAACAGAGCAGTCAGGCATTGAATGCGGCTGTTAAACCGAAACACAAGGCCGAGAGTAATAAAGATATTTCATAAGTTCATTTACTTGATTCATGCGCGGCTTATTGGATAACCTAACCACATTGTATAATAAGCTCATCTCAACGCTTCGTGGAGATGTTTTTATGAGCTTTACAAAATAACTTTTATAAATGCCGCCGAATCAAAAGACTTGTATGCTATAATATTACATTAGTCCTCGTAATATTTAAACAGCACATTTCTATACAAACGCACCGTATGGCATGCAATAAACATTCCCATTACCATGATGCTGTCTAATGATTTTTGTGTTCGAAATTTTACGATCACTACGGGACTTGAACCCGTGTCCTTTCATGATGTCCATTACATTTTTTAAAACGATTATACTTTTAAAACGGCAGTACTTTAAACTCAACGATTTAGCTCTATTACTGGTAATGAAAAGACAAAAGTAGACGATAGGTATAAAGTTTAGAGGATAAAAATCGCCCAATATTATTTCGATACGACCAAAGATTTATTTCATAACCAAAGCCGTGCACCGGTCGTAAGGTTTTTCGGAAATCAGTAGAGGCACCCTCGAAAGGGACTGCGCCCCCATACGCGACACGACGTGGTAATTATTTACGAGGGGCCGACTCCGCCCCCGTCCCTTTAGACCCCACCATCCAGACAGACAACAGTCGGTATCGCGAATCCCTGTATTTAAGTTTAAATGGCTCGCTAAAATATTGCTTGAATTTGAAATCAAGGTTTTCGACTTCTTAGGAATAGAAATCAACGTAACGATTGGCACACTAAAATATTGTTTGATTTTGAAAATCAACAAGGTTTTAGACGTCATCGGAATAGAAATTAACGTAACGATAAATCATTATCAGCTTGAATTAGAATTTGAATTAGTGCACGAAAGGAGCCTCTTCGAGGCGCACTTGAAATCCTTTCACCACACTGGTTCGAAAGAACTAGTGACACGATAAGAAGAAGATCAGTTTGAATGTCTCAATGTCTATGACGCCTTGATTTTTATAAAACAATTTACTTTTTCTCTATAAAAACAAAGCATTTGGGGAATAGGAATGCTCCACAATCATCCAAAGAAACTTGAAATTCCACTTTTTAATTACACTTCATTCCAAGCACCAGCCGAGGCACCGTACTGGCGCAACAAAGATAAAGAAAGACACTTGTATTTGCTATCTACGAGTACATAGCGAGTGTAGACACAAAGCCCGGATGTTCTGCAGCTGTGCACCCGAACTCCCAACGGCCCTGTACAATACGTTTACAAAAAATCCTGGAACTGGAACCATTACGTTCATTTCCGAGCTTACGATCACAGCCAAAATGGAAAAATAGAATACTGAAATCCAAAAAAATTTAAAATAACTATTTTGTGAGTAGCGTCTTCGTCAATGTTAGGTGATAGGAATACGCTATATTTAAGTGTCCGTATAACAATGGCGCAAAAAGGTCCTAACACAGCATTATAACATGCTAATTTTGCAATGCAAGTTTAGTTAGTATTTAGCTATACTAAACCGTGCTTTAAAGTTAGAAGCTGCTTCTATTTACGTAGTGTACCCAATGTAAGCTTTTACTAAGTTGCAATGTTAGAGAGCACAGCAGAATAATAATAATACAAACCAAATATGTAGGTCTAGTCGGATGTATTCTTATTCTACAAGGACTACTCGAGCGAATGAACATGACACCTGGCTGAACGTGGCTCGGAACTTGATGCTTCCCTCGCTGCCCCGCGCAGCGCCCTCCGTGTTTCTTCTTCCTCTCATAGCGAAACCTTATCATTACTTATAATTATCAAGTATTACAGAACCGCTTCTCTTCAAGATTATCCAATTCCACGCTGTAATTTGCACAAACGTCATTCGAGCCAGGTGTCATGTTCATTCGCCCAAGTTGTACATGTATGCATCGGCGGCGTACCGTTGATATCACTGTTGGTAGGTTCCATATGAATTCAAGTTTAGCTGTCTACCTCTCGGTTGCATTCCTTGGTCGCGTTAGTGTGATAGAACAGTACTGGGTCCAGGCTTTCCTTGCACGTTGGAATGGACAAGCTCAGCGTATTAGCAAACCCCACTCCATTGTTCCCGACGAGCACGGAACAATGAGCACTTCGTCACCACAGAACTGTCACACTCACAATAAACTTAATAGCCGAGAAATGTATGGATATTCCCAGCTTATTATGTTAGGGTCAGCGAGTTTGTAGGACATAATTTAGAGTAATGTTGACTGACAGTAGTCTGGTCACACCGAATGCGACTAATGTATACGCATTCTTTGTTCCTTTTAGAGATTTTTAATTTAGTTTTGGTTTTATAAAAAGCAGCATAAGAACGTTTCGTGCTAATGGGTCCATAGAATTGTAGGATATCTCGTTGACATACATAACTAGATAAGTGAGAATAATAGCCACCACATTTTTCTACATTATTATGAACTATGTCCTTTACAACTGTAGAGTAAAGGGAACAAGGTGACATTGATGGATCATCGACACTGTTTATTGAACAGAGCCGATGGCCTCTGGTGGTTCGTCATTATGAGTATATTGCACGCACTTGAAATGTGGAAACCATCTCGCTCGTGACTCAAATGTTTACTACAAACAGCCACATTAAATTTAATTGGGGAAAAAGTTACAAGCTTTTTGAGTTCAATGCTGTCTTCAAAATGGAAGCAAAAGATGTGATTTGAATTTCAAAGTGGCTGTAAACATGTAAATAAACACGTAATAACGCAAGAGATACTGGTTTGAGACTCAATGAAGAATATGCAGATGGCGATAAAAGACGTTTTGGCGAAGACAGTAGTGCAAATGACCACGACGAAGGACACAGAATGGACACTTTGACAAATGTTATTTCCTGCGCAACGCAATGGACAAGGAAGGATTTAGATGGTTTACGTGTAAATCATACAAATAAGATCGTGAGATTTCTTTTGTATTATACATCCAGACATTTGTAATTATGAGAATGACATCCGGTCAGGGAAATGTTTGAGAAACTTGATTTTATTAGGTTCTTTATATGATATTTGTATTATTCTGGCAACGAATACTCACATAAACTATGTCTCTTACAAAAAACAAGCATATACATATGTATAATGATACATTTCTACCTTATTTTTATTTTCTACCGGTAACATAGAACGAGCAGAGAATTCAGGTGTTAATGTTATCGACGAGTGGATGAGATTTCAACATTGTTATCACAAGTTAGAAACAGTATTAGTGGCTAGTTGTAGCCGATTAGATTGAATTGATATGCAGATGGAATTTGTAATTATACATTGTTCCAATCGAATCCTTGAAACCATTATAATCAATTAAACTGGTGGTAATTTTCTAACAATACTAAGTGACCAGACATTTTTAAGTTAGATAACTAATTAATTTGTATTTTTAAGCAATGCAATTCAATGCCTTATTTCAGATATCTAAGACCGTCAAAAAAGCAAAATTTGGCTTTCATTTTTCAAATATATTCGCTGATTCATGATTCATGTGCTGAGATAGATTACAAGCAAACCAATCACAATGGAATTTTACTTGTTTTTCGCTGTCAATTTTGTGTCAATAAATTATCCACAAAATCTCCTGTTATCTCTCTTTCCTATACACGGCTTGGCAGAGAGCAGGTGATTTGATAATCCGAGGCAATGTGTGTCATAGTCGTCCCTTCTACACCCGCCATCCGTCAAGTTCGACCCGCTACGATCCGCATGGGTATTGGCGGAATCCAAACACTGATGCGGTAATCCCCTTTAATCTTTTAAGCTTCGGTTTGTTTTCAATTTGGAGTCTTACCGGGAAATTTGTTACTATAATACATTGGATTGGATTGAATATCTGAGTGGAACTTGATGTGTTTTGGTTTAACATTTCAACGGAGACATAAATTGGATTTCCGTTGACATCATCACATTCCCTTGACACAACAAAACCTAAGTTTGTTTGACAAGTTATTTCTAAACGAGAAACATCTACATTGTAATGATTCAAGCATTTGTTTCCAGTACAGTTTCCACGACCCCGTCGTCTATTGTGTCTAGCGGAATTTGTAGCGAGATATTACAAGTTCTCAATGAATGCGGATGGATTGTGATGAATATTAATACGTGCCCGTTAAGTTTGAGCCAACACGGTATTTAAGCGGCAAAACTGGCAAAGCTCGCAAGCGGACGTTGATGTATAGAGGCTTACGGAGTGCGAGTATAGTACGGCGGGCGACAAGGCTCGTGCTAGGATTATACGATGCATTATCGAAAACAGGATCCCGCGATTTATTGGAAATATAAAAATTTCATCTTATTAGATAGGAAGATTCGTAAGTAACCCGGCGGCAAAGCCAGATATAGTATTTGCGTGGCTATCGCGCCAACACATATTTATGAGCACTTTGCGTAACCTAAAATTTGTTGTAGGTAGGTATAATTCCGAAGTGTCGTTACGATAAACAAAGGTTTCTGCCAGTGAACAAACATAACCATGTCCATTTACTTGTAATAAGAAAAGTTTGTATAGAATCCACAACGAAGCTACGCCATTACGACGGGAGGCGGTGCCGATATTCCGTTCCGCGCGAGTTTCCGCCAACGCTCCCCCGTGACTCCGTGAGGCGGCGTTATCAGCAGGATGCTAATCTGCGCAATGGAAATTAACTAAAAAATAACAAACGAGCGCTCCCCATTCTCATTTCCACCAAGTAACCTCGACATAAAATATCCCTCTTCTTCTTCTTCTTACGTCTCGTCGTGTCACTAGTTCCTTCGAACCAGTGTGTGGTGAAAGAATTTCAAGTGCGCCTCAAAGAGGCTCCTTTCGTATACTCGATACATGAACTTTAGGTTCTACGACATGCCGGTTTCCTTACGATGTTTTCCTTCATTGTTGCGAACGTGGGATGCATACATAGATTTCTTCGACCGAAAAAACCCATTTTCGCATGAATGCCACCGGGATTCGAACCCGCGATCATCAGATCGCAAGGCAAGGGCCTCGTCCACTCGGCCACCACGTCCTCGATATATCCCTCGCTCCAACTTGACCTTTGAAAATTCGAAATCGTTCGTGAAGGGCAACGAATAAGTTAGACTACGACTGCCTCGAAAGAGACTCATTCGGTACTCATCTACTTCTTAAAAAAAAATTGAAGTATAAAACCTGAAACTCTGGTATACAAATAAATTTCGCAAACGAAAAATTCCGAGGACACCATTTGAGTGAGGTGAGGAATGAAGGACATTATAAACATTCAGGGCAAAGTTATCAGCTATAGATGTTGCTAGACGGACTATAGTACTGTACAGTTTTTTGTAGAATAAGTTACAGAGTCTATCATTAAATTAGCCGTGTCGTTGGCAAACATACAGCGGACTTGTATGTATTTACAGTTGAGTAGTACAGCGCTGTGGCGTTCGCTGGAATGTCGGCTCGGCATTTTGCTCCGAGCCCAAATGTGCCGAGACCGCAATAATTCTAAGCAACGAAATCCACAGCCAGGGGTCGATATTCCTCTCACAATTTAAATTTAACACCAGCGGTACGTGCAATTTTGAACAGCTCGAAAATACAAGTACAATTCTTTAACGAACGCAGTTGCCAGTTGTCGATTCAATGCGACGTGAGATATCTTCATTAGGACGACATGAATATTTTTACATTTACAATGATACCCATTTATGGTTACGTTGAAACTGGAACTTTTTAAGACTGATTTGTAGTTGTAAATAAAACCACTGGAATCGCAATACAGTAGCGTTGTGTAGAGCCTATCGGGCAAGCTTCCAAGACGTCATCGAGACAGACGGGGTAGGGGCTAGAGCACGAGGGGCCACGCCAGCACTGATCTCAAGCCTCGGCCAAGAAGGCTTGGCTCTCGGTCATCTCGTGCCAAGTGCTCCGTACGTGCGTCGTTCCTCGTAACCGTATGCCAAAGAACCTAAACAATAGTCCAAAACCGGTCATTTTTGACTAATGTATTGCCGATGCACCGCGCGATGAATCATCGACTTGGCTTTAGGTAGTGAAACGATATTATTCGATACGAGTTTTAAATCGAGTCATTGCAACAATAGCGGTTAATATTTTACTGTAACTGACGGTTCTCAGGAAGCATATGAGACTACAGCAGCATGATTAATCACACGTGAGAGCCGTGCGATTGTTGGTGGCGATCAAGCTCATTAATCGACGAGAACAAACGTTCCAACAAAACGTCCTATCATATATTACTCCGACCTTATGACTACAAATTCCGAGTAGTAGTTAGATAATTTGTATTTTATTATACCCGAATCTGTAAGTAGTGAAATTATAGCCTTGGACGTATCATTTGTCAGTTTTGATACCAGAAGGGTTCACAAAGCCGCAGGGGGCGATGGCACAAGCTTCATAGAAACTGAACTATAAATTCAAACTACTTCTCTAGAGGTAACTTGAAAGACTCGAATAATTAGTTTGTTAAGTTGCCCAGATAACAAGAAAAAGTAAGTAATAGAGAGGAGTACAATTAATCCAGGGCCTACACCTACCCAGAGCACAAGATCCCTAGAGGGGAGGCGGTGCTAGCGAAATTGCCAGAATACATTATCAGGGGAAGGGACCCTTCCGCCCTATCTCAACAACCTGTCCGGTAAGCTACGACTTACGTTCCCTGAATAGCGTTAAACAATTTCTATGCCTACAATTTCAGCGAAAATAAACTCACTTTCGAGAATATTCATACTTCGTAATTCAATACGAACCGTAACGCAGTTATGTTATTGAAGACATAATGAAGTCGTGGAAATATCATAAAAGCTGGTTATTTATGGCGAGATTCTTCTACCTTAAGCGGCGAAGTAAATAAAACCAAGGTTTAATGTTTCACGAGCGCCTTAACGTTATGCGTAGCGCAATTTTTACGTGATTTTGTTCTTTGTGTGCTAGGCAATTTGCGAAGTTTCAGGCCAAATTTGCCACTTTAAATTATCGAGCGTTATAATACTTGGAATGGCAGTGCGAAGTTCAGAAGTAACAGCACAAAAGCCACCCCGCCTTCTTGCCATTCGTAACGCTCTCAGACGAATCTTATGAGTAATTTAGCGCAGTTACGAAGTCCGTAAACTTTTGTTAAATAAAAATTATACGCCCTAAGAAAATACTTATCTTCAGAAACTCTGGTAAGTAACAGATTTTACTGCGCGTTCTACAGTTTTTACAGAACTTTTTATGCCTCTGCGGTTATGGGTTCATTTTTTATGATATTCACTGGATGCGCGTTCCTGGCGTATTTTGGAATTCAAGATCACAATCTACTCCCAAGTGAATGCTTTTCGAATACGGGGTATAGTTATAAATAAAAATGTTACACAAGTAACGTAACTGGGATGGATCATAAACATAAAACGTGTTACCGTTCCCTTGACGGCCCAACTCGTGTGCCATAAGAATACCATTCCGGGGAACTAACTTTCATTTTATATTGCTACTTATGTACGTACTCGGTGAAATGAAAACATTTCGAAAGGAACTTATTTGATTAGCTGTATTCGCTTATCTTGATGCTTAAATCTTACATTATTTTACGTCTTCACAAGCAATTACAACCAAATTCTAAATAATTTTAATAATAGAATAACAAGATATAGAATTAAAATCTAAAAAACCACGTTTTTATGTTTTGCTCTACCTCGCTTACTTTACGAAAGTGAAGCGGTTTTTATGGTTTTAGAATGAATTGTCATCGAATTGTGAGCTACCCTGAAGGTTTCAGCCGGATAGCTAATCGGAAAGTGCTCGAAATTCGTGTTGCAAAATTCCACCTTGAACGACAGATAGACACGACTGATAAACAAACAAGAAAGTGACAATAAAAATGTGATAAAAAGTAAGGGATCTAATAGTTCAAGCCTCGTGAGGAAACACTATAGAAAAGGATTTTAGCTATCAGAAATAAGCAGAGCCTCAGGGAGCGCGGAGGCATTAATCGAGTTAAGTGCGAAGGTAGAGCCGATAGCCGTGCGAGTCTATCTAAATCGAATCCGGCTTTCAAGTACTTCTGGAGTAGTCGAATAAGGTAAATTATATTATGTGCCTGATAGCTGAGTAGGTATGGAAAGTATACCGAATAACATATTATTTATCATGGTATGAAACTGATCACACTTATCACTTGTTACTTTCTGAGACCAGGTACATATGTTACAAAATCACCGTTGATATCCACCCGGCGCACCCTGGCAGGCGATTTTGTACGCCATCGGACGCTATGATTGATTCATTTCATTATACTTGTCGCCATTCACAATTTCATTCGTATCGTAAATAACAGTCAATCATTAGTGTGCTGACTGTGAGAGGGAGTGATTGCGTGACGTTACGTGATGCGTGAATTATTTTAACAAAGTATGACATTAACACATTAAGCTACTGATGAGAAATATATTTGGGATATAGAGCTGTTACAAACTGAAATAATATCACCATGTGACAATGAAATAGAAGTAGCAATCATTTCCATGCTTATAGCTGAGTTTCTTACGCACAGGTCTGTTAGTTCAAATCGAATTGATCGTTCACATCACAAGAGTATTACGAAGCTACGAGACTAAGGGCATAGAGAGTGCTTCGTCATCCTTGAGCACGCAATCACTTTTAATGGATTCCCGGCTTCCTGTTGATGACAGTTTGGGGATAAAAACAGATCTTATCTATAAAAAGTCACTTGCAAGAAATCCGAAACGAAGTTGTGGGAATTCGTTAAGTTAAATGATAAAAATATGAGGCCTTGGTCAGGGCTAATGAAGTTATCGAAAAGTAGGAGTTACTAAAATACCTATAATGAGAATCGTACTGAATTAAAGTATGATTAAACGTACAGTAGTTTAAATAGTGGAAAACCATATAAATGATCATTAGAATCGCAATACCGTTTGAAATTTTACCGTTGGGAGGCTTCCCCTGCCAGATATCCTGCCGCAAAGCAGTAATGTGTCAGCATTACTGTACTCCGGTTTGTGCACTGTGGCTAGTAAAATTACTGGGCTTTCGAGACTGATCATCAAAATGTATCTAGTAGACGAGCGCTAAACCACTGGCCCTTGTGAATCTAAGTCCCGTGTAGTACTCTGTTCTGGTGTCCTGCCCATGGCCATGCGTAATCTCTAAACATCGGGAGAGTGTCTAGCTCATCTCGTAATTTGTTTACAAAAAATCAAAATTAAAAGGTTCCAATAACAAGGAGTAATTAACAAGAATGAGACTGGGCAAAACAAATGCATTATGTAATGGTCCTACTGCTTTTAGTTTGCGGAGACAGTTCCAGTTAATGCAGTTCGTGAAAACATCAGATTGGCTGCTAATCCGTTGTTGCATAGAGTTATCCTATCGATCGGATAATTAAACAGGACTGTAGCTCATATAGAACAACTGTATCACTATATGATGTTAATGCCTATCCAAAATCCACGGCACTCATAGTAACATAGAGTGCAATTGTAAAAGTTCAGCCGTAAAATTATTTCACGTTTTTGTACTCTGTCTTTAAACTTAGTATATGAGGGTTATGTATTTTAAACAAAGGTTGAATCTATTTAAAACTGGGAAGTTTTAGTTCTTTTTTTATCTTAACATTGTGGCGTGACTAGCTAGACGCTCTCCTGATAGTAAGAGGTCACGCCTGCCCATAACGATAACAGCGCTGCACATGGCTTTGATTCGAAAGCCCAGTAATTCCACTAGCTACAGTACCCTTCCGACCGGAACACAGTAATGCTTACACATTACTGCTTTGCTACAGAATATCTGGCAATGTGTTGGTAGGTACCCACCTAGACGGCATCCTGCATGCCTCCCAAGTTGGGAGTCCCAACGGTATTTTATAATTGCAATAATGAATTCTCGTGCAAAAGGCAGCACTTTTGGCAATGTGTTCGGTTTAGCTATAGCCACAACTGCTAAAGCTTCAATTCGGTTGTTTCCATTGCAGCTATGGCGCTGACCATGCATAATGGCGTGTGGGTGAACCGACACCGAAGCCATAAACTGTGATCTCGCGAGTGCTATAAATACGCGCTTATCGCCATAACCGAGACATGCGCTTATAAAATAAACTCATTTGAAAGTTTGAATAAGCTCAAATGAGACCTCCAATATAGAGATTGAAATAAAAATAAAAATGTAAGTATATTGCAGTAAACATGAATTATGATAGTGGCTTATAGAGTAATCTAGCTTTTCTGGCGTGAGCGGATTTTGTTCGGTAAAAAGATTATATTCCAGAAGTGGAACTTATAATCCAGTATAGATCAAGTTAAGAAACACGCGAAGTTTGCCTTATAAGAGTAAAACCAGCAAAACTTTAATTATAATCACCACTGAAACGGACTTCAACCCAAGTCTTGGAGGTATACTAACTGTCGGAAATAAATGGAACCATTTCTTAATAAATCGTTCTTGCTTTGGCCAAGTGGACTCTGTGCCCATAAAACTTTGAAGCACAATAAACTTCAGCAGATTGCTGACAACGGCGATAAAGATTTTACGACCTAGAAAATGATAGACCTCAATACTATTTTAGCAGAGCAGCATCAAAACCAAATCTCGGCTTCAGGGTCTCAATTCCGCATTTTACAGTTATCCGGACCTAGATGGCGTCTGAGAGGACGGTCGTATAAAAATGGACAAAATATGGATCATATTTTGGCCGGACCCCTGTCGGGTTCGGCCATTTATTGACGGTATGTGCTACATTCACCCACTGGTCACCGAAGCACATCCGACTCGCTGCCAACTTCCTAGACCTGATAAATGACCATGTATTATTATAATCCCACATTCATATTTCACGGGATTCAGCATAATATGCGATGTTGTGTTAGTAATTAGTATTTATGTTATTGAGATAAGTTTGCGTATCCAAATCATTATTAAGATTTATTTGATATATAACAAAGATGTTAAACTAAACTTAGAGATGTTTAAATGATTAATACCGCTAGAAAATACAAGATAATAAATAACGAATAACTCGTGCACAATTTAAAACAAAGTATTTTATGAATCAGAGAAGAACATCTGCGTCGTACAACGGAGAACTGAAATATACAACGAAGCTACGTACCAAAATATACCTTAAAATTATTGGTCGAACTAGAGTAATTAATCATCAAATAGATAAAATCGTCTAAGCATTTGACCAACTAAACATTCGATCAAATATTCTCCAAATTCATACAAGTCGTTGACTCTCGCACCTTGAGACTAACTTGCCAGTGATGACGTCACGTGTCATCAGTTTATCACACTACAATAAAATGCGAGTGAAGCATAAATCATTGGGATAAGTAGTAAGAGTTCCCATAAATCTCTCTTGACCCTTGAGTAATTTTACTATAGCTACAAAGCGATTCAGAGTTTTAGAGCTATTCCTCTTAGAAAATCAAACTAAATGGGACAGTGACCTTGTACGTAGTAGCAAAGAATAGGTAAGTACTAGATATACAAATATATCTGTGGTTTACTTCGTATTATAAAGGTATAATTATTGAAAGTTCGAGGAAATGGATTGATGTTATTAGGAATGGATAGATTGTAGAATAGTTCATGCAGGCACCCGAGGCATTGAGGCTATCGGATAACCCTGGGTCACAGCACTCACAGCGCTATGCAATACCGCGTAGGCCTTGACATGCTACTAAGAATCCTGAGTTTCATGAGAGGATTCCATTTATCATCAATCGACAGGTTGATCGCTGAAAGGTATTGCTTTTATATTGGAGAGCGTATGTCCAGTGACACTGACCGTTTTATTCTAAAGCTTTGAGAATTTTATGTTATGCAGACAAGCACAAAGAACACGTTTAGCATATGAAATACAACGATGAAGGTTACGCGTAAACTATACAGGGTTAAGGACATTTTGACCTCTACAAGGTGTCCTAGGAAACACAATTTCTCAGAAGGCTTGTGAACTTGGCATAGCCGGTGGGTCAAGTTTTACAGACCCACAAATTAGCTAGCAGTTTGTATGTTAGGTAACTGTTGAAACGAAAAGGTTGAGGCCCTTAATTTGAGTTCCGTCGAAGCCTTTGAAATGCGTAGCGTGACCGACCAGTCTCGACCTATTGACTTTCAATCAATGCTTCGACCACGACATAGCTGACGGGACTTGCCTAATACAGGTCTTTTGTAAATCAAAGTAACGCGACCGATTTCTGACAAGAACCTTTAAGAAACAGTATGACATCCAAAGTTACCTTGATTGTGATGAATGCAATTGAATTGCTTGAAGAATAAAAAGCGATCATCCGAAGTTACTACGATCATGAATGAGACTTTCATCCAGTCTTCTTTATATCTGTTATCGCTTTGGAGTTGTTACAAAATCGTATTTCCTTGGAATATTAGAGAATGTAGGCAGTACAATGCAGGATGGTAGAGTCGATTCGATATCAGAGAGCGCAATGCGTGACGCGTCGACTCGAGGTTAAATCGGTCCAAACGTGCTACCTACGCAGACCCGCTAATTAGGAAACGTGGCAAGGGCGCTGCACCTCGCACGATGCGCATGCGCTTGCACATCTGAGACAAAGGCACAAAAACAAAAGAAACAGCTCATGTAACAAAAGAAACGGCCAAGAAACAATGGCCAGTCAGCGTCTCACAAAGGAGTGTTGTGCAAAACTTATTCTGTTTTGTGACGTCTCCTGCCGGCCGAGATCGCAGAGTGCCAAGGATTCTACGATGCGCGAAATTTAAACGTTACATTTCCGTATATTTCCTTAGATTACTCATTTTAGAACTGTGCTTATGAGAGTGCTGCCCTTTGTGAATTAATTTACACAAAAGGATTTAATATGAGACTTCAGAAGAATCATTAAGGAATGATGGACTTATTTTACCAACGGCCAATTTTCCTGATACTTTGTCTTTCGAATGGCTTAGCTTTCGCGAAAAGATGGGACTGTGAAACTCATTACGTTCCTTTGAATTGTCTTTCCCATTCAGCAGATTCGTACCTCTTGGCACAAGTGTTTCTTTCGTAGAGATTTCTTTATGCGTTGTCGACAAACGGACCAATTCATAAAACTTGTTTGGGAATGTCCAATTATTTGCGTGAGAAAAATATGTACAAACCAGTTCGGATGAATCAGTGTAATTTAGTGTGCCAAACAAAAGATATTTGAAAGATAAGGAGAGATATTTCCAAAATGATACAAGATTTTCTGAACCTCTGACATGTGTGATGCCAAGCACAATTTTCGTAGAGCATTTTGGAGGAAAATTCCAAATATCTCAACCGAAATTGAGTTTCATTTTGATATTAGCAAGGAGCCTTCGAGATTTTCAAGGACGTCAGAAAGCGCTGTGTTACGTAAGTTTGTTTGTCGAGCCAACGAAATATTCAGGCTTTGAGCCGCCACTTCCGATGCCACTACGAAATATTCTGTGGGAATGATTGTTATCATAGTCTGCGTAAGTTTTCCGCATGATGCATTCTTCTTTCATTGTATGCGATATCCTAACATTCTTTTAAAATATTTTATAAATAAATAAATAAATACAAATTCCTAACGCCTACGTGCCATTCCATAGGATTCTCAAATAGGCAACTATAAAAACTGCCTTCTTCTCCTCAACAAGAATGATCTAGCTAAGTTACGATACATCGTGCTGTAGACTGTGTTTAGAATAAAGGAGCTACGAGTTACTATTTGTCCTTGGGTAGTATGATCCTACAAAAATGTAAGATCAGAAACTATCGCAATTTCTCCTAAGGTGGGATTTTCATATCAATATTAATATTAGCTCTATAACTCTATTATTAATTTTGTTAACCCTTTTTTTGCTGAATTTTTCTTTTCTAGGAAATGTATGAGTAACGGGGTGGCAGAGGATGCACAAAGAGAGACACTGCATTATTTAGCGGAAGCTCTTGGTTCTATTTCTGTGATCCTTGCATCGTGTAAGCGAAGATCGAATAAACAACTCATCGCAGAGCTGAAATTATGCTCTTTATTACTTCCAGAGCATTATCTTTTATGACTTTTTTGATTATGAGCGGCTTCAGCCAAAACCAATACAGCTATTATGGGTTTAAAATCTCTAGAATTAAAGATATCTAGCGCGCAAAAATATTTTTCAGGAAGCATGGTTTTAATGAAAATACTTTGACTCATTGGCAAGTCATATAAGTACGGAATAAATTTGATTTCTGTGTCTAAGTAATTTCTCTCTACTCAAGTCGGTATAGTACTATACTATCACTCCTTCTCCTGTGGGTATTCCTATCAAAGGTTATCTTTAAGAAAAAATATGTTTGTGCAATAAAATATTATTTAAGATTTTTAAATACTTATGACAGTAGCTCATTTTGAGTTCTTACCCACCGTCCACCTCCCTGAGACCATGGTGCGGAGTTTAAGCCGCCTAAAGTCCTTGCTAAAGTTTGATATGGTGTAGAAAACTTACTTAAGAAAATATATTACGAAGTTACAGTGAAGTTCCCAGTTTCATTTATAGGTTGGATGAAAACTTCATTTATAACTTTTATTCCTTTATCACAAAAACATTCAAGCGAAGGACAAAAACGCAAAGGGATCTGATTTATTGCCAACGAAAAAAAAATCCTCGCATTATTTGTTCGGTCTCTTCTTACAATTGTATTCTATTATTTCCTTCACGAGAATGAAAACGAATGTGAAAATATTGGGATTATAAATAGATAATCCACTTATTTAAATACTTTTTTACAGGTTATGTCTCAGTTATGTCTGTCTGTTCATGTACAATAAAGATACGTATAGTTAAAAAGAAAGAACGTATTGGTATCTTAAACTTCTCGCAATTTTAAGAGATTCCACAAGTTTCTTTGAGTTTCGTCAAAAGCTTTTCCACATGCAATCCAATTTGAAGTACGCGTTCACGTCGAGTCGATCTGAGTCAGAATAATTAAACTTTAAACGTGCTATTCTTCAGAATGGCATCGGCGACGAGGTCTCCGAGTGTTTTCCTTTGATGTTCGGCTCGGTCTAGCTTCAGTGTGCTTAAGTTCGAGCGCGGCAGGCGGACGGGAGCCATTCCAATTTCAATAAAACTTGAAGGGGAATAAATCGACGGAGGGTAGAAAACGCCGGCCGATATTGTGCCCCACAGCTGACGCTATTGTGTTGCTTATCATTATCGACATAAGGGTCATCATGAATTATCTATGAACCTACACCCCACGCAATATGCACGCACAGCGAGAATTATTTCGGGGAAATATAAATAGCTAACAATATGATTATGTACAATTTGTATTGGTCAGGTTTTAATTCAATACATCTGGCGTTTTCAAGCAAGTTGAAAAGGTATTTATGAAATTTCTAAGTTCATTCAGTAAAGACTACAAATAGTCCGAAACATATTAGCGTTAGCGTATCATGTTAGCGATAAATTATTAAGGATAAAATAATAATAATAATAATTTGTAGTATCGACCAAAATTAAAACCGAATTCCCAGAAGCTTTCTTGTAGCACGAGTATCATTATATATAAAAATGTTTCAGTGGTTTCGTAAAAATTTATAACCTCTGAAAATTGATGACCGCGATAAATTGTAAATCATAATAAGAAAGTGGTCCAAATGTACCCAAAAATTATGTGGAGGAACGGTGACTAAATAATAAACGAATAAAATATCGAAACGTGAAATATGTGTCATAAAATCACTCGATGGATAGTCAGTCGCCGTTATAAAGTAAGTTTTATAAATCGTGGTCCAATCGACGAGAAAACCGGACATTAGTAATGCGTCAGCATGGAAAAATGGAAGTATACCGAGTAACCTGTTATTTATCATGGTATAAAACTGATCACACATAACACTTGTTACTTTTTGAGACCAAGTCTGTTACAAAATCACCGGTGATATCCGCACGGGCGCGTCCCGGCAGATACCATTCACAATTTCATTCATATCGTAAATAACAATAACAGACAGTGTGAGTGGGAGTGATTACGTGAGACGCATGAGCGTGAACAAAATCTAACATTATCACATTAGGCCACCGGTGACAAAATCACCGGTGATTTCACTAAGAAATAGAAGTAGCAATAATTTCCATGACTAGTAGAGCGCGAAGTAATGTTCAGAAAATGTTCACGTCGTCGCCAAACCGTAGCTAGAAGATCAACCTTCGATGCAATATGATACGACAGCGTGAAATTTAACATCGACGATGTCATGAAAATTTCTATCAGAGCAGAAACTTCAAAATTAGATTCTCAATGCGGGGAAAATAAGCCTGACTCTACAAGAAATTCTGGCAAGTGAAATCTACGGGGTATTCGACCTTCATAGAGATTTAATATCTGCAAGTAAACACTCAAAATATACAAAAGTGATAATTTTGCAAAGGTCGTCATTCATGTAATAACTACCTTGACATGCTTACAAATACACGTACCGTACAGGTTATTAATTATATTATTAACCTATACAGGTAGAGTGTTTATTTGCAGATCCATATTATAATTTGGATTTGATTAAGATAGGGAAAGGAATACTTTTTGTCCTACAAAAGAAAATAAGGTTAGAGTCCGGTGACGCAGTAACAGCCATCTGCGGCTAACTGCATTAAAAGTCCTTCAGAAAAAAAAAGTCCCAATGTGCGGATGGATACCAAGTAGAAATGCAATGTTGGGTAAGACTTATCCGTGACTGTAAGGTCAACGTGCTAGCTTCTCCGCAAAATCATTTAGCTTTATAAACAAACTCGCAGTACGATTTTAGTGTTATCTGATAGATAAAAGGATACATTTCTTGGAAGAAGTCGAGACTGGGCGGTTGGAGGATGTCTAACGCCGATAAGACCTGGAAAGATAAACACACGTTAGCACACACGCGGTCAGTGGTCACCAAATACCACTTTGACACGTAATTGAACTAAAACAATGGTCAGTGTAGGTACAATTTTCTCGTTTGTATGCAAATCCATGTTTGTACGTGGTGGATGCAACCGCAAACAAAACACGTTGATCGATAAAACACAGTTAAAATGAATAAATTATCAAGAGCTTTTATAATTATTTCGTGATAATGTCCGACTGGAACCCTACTATCATAATAAAGAGGTTCGAGGCAAGTGTATTTATAGGGATGGACGGTATCAAATTATTGGTGATCAAATTGAAAATGTGCCTGAATAGCAATTACCAAAGGCGTAATTGCAGTGGCAGGCGTAAATTTAGGGGCTTTATAATTAGCATTCATAAAATCAAACACGATCTGGAGGGTCTAATTACGTAGCTTTAAACAAACGTGTCGATAATTTATTCTACTTGAGCGTGTTAATAGCCGTGAGAATGGTTTGGTACTTGAAACATTCTAAAGTATACCTGGTTTTGACAAAGATAAAACTAAATTTAAATTTATTCTTGGAAGTGTAAGATAACGTGAACCTTTATTAATTTCAGGAAAGCGACTCTTTTTATTTTGTGGATTGGTTACTCATTATTTCTGTGCTGGGTTCCTTTCGATCTAAACTGTAACTAACAAAATAGCTGATGGGTATTATATTTCAAACAGAAGAAGTGTCCCTTAGCCAATTCTTTATAAAATTTGTATGAGCTAGCTTAAGAACATCGACATAGAAAATATTTTATAAGCTTATTAGGTATTTCAAACTGTATAAACATTTTTTGACTTACCTGAGTAATGCAATGTAACATTTTGGCCAATAAATGATTGTATTGAATTGAATTGAAAGAGCGTTTTTACATCCTTGGCCTCAAAACAATTATCGTGGTACTTCTGTGCGCGAACGTATGTACGTGAGATATTGTTACCGTCTCGTCGACGCTAACTCGAATTTCAAAGAAATAGGAAATTCCTTGACTCGACGAGTTTTAATTTACAGATGTTTGAGGAGAAATTCGATTTTGTGTATAAGTTAATACTTATTTCCCTTGTGAGGAATAAGGTCTTACCCGTTTAAGGGAATTAATTTTCCGCGTTCAGTTAATTAATTTACAAATGGACTTTAACAATAAGTAGCTGGAATGAAATCGCGAGGAAACTTGTGAGCATACAGAATATCGAAATAGCAAACACGAACTCACTCAAAGTAGGGATCACTCAATGAATTAAATTAAAATATGCAACTTACATTTTCGTGTTTGAAGAAGCAAAGCATCTTGAGCTCTCGGAAGACCCGCTTTGAGGAGACGAGCGATTGGAAAACGTTTGGCAGCTTTTTGAGGGCCACGCGCCGGCCATCTCGAGGATCTGTCACCGCCCTGAGAACAAAAGAAAATAAAATCAGTATTTTTTAAAAGCCCTCATAAATCAATACAAGTAATAGTTTAGTTAACTCAGAAAGAATTGCCTAATTTTGTTGCTTGAAATCATCAAGTCTTATTATTCGGTTGCTAACCAAACAAGAATTTGAAATGTAAATGTATTCAAACTGCATTCTATAAAAGACCCATTAGCGCAAATGAAAATTGTAACAAAACTACAATTCTAAAATGGGATAGGCTATTGTAGATGCTCAAAAACGGAGGTACCCTCACATTAAAACGACCGTTACGGCTGCCCTTGCGATTATTATCGCTCGCTCTATAAGCGCTCGGGACTGTGATAATATCCGTCGCAGCTCGACACAAGGGAAATAGGGATGGTAGTCAAGACCCGTGGGCTGAGAGCAACGACCTAGCCCGTGCCCAGCTAACCCTGGGAACATTTGGGATATTTTCATATTAGGGATGGCACTGATTTATTGTCCACGGCTACAAGAGGTTTGGGACCGGAATATGACATTAAATATTTCACAGTAAAGGTTATTTCATAAAATATGTACAAAGTACCAGGACTCCTAGGAATTACGTAATTGACAAACTTATTAAAACATTCTCGAATTCCTGGGGATCAAATAACTGAAGAGCTTGAAGATGTTAATATAACGTACAACAATGTACTACTTATAGTTCTACAATTGATAAAAGAGGCCCATTCAAAGGCACAGTTTGACTGCTAAACAATTACCTGGATTCGACAAGCTGAATAAGCATTGAATGAATTACAATGACAGGAAACATTTTCGGTACGAAGGTACAATACGATTTCAACACCCTTCTAAATTAGGTGCTTAAAATAAACTGGAAATTTTAAAAGTTGTTCTGAATAACCTCATACTAATATTGTTTATTTAACGATAAGCTGGATATAATATGGCTAAATATTATCAGAAACACGACACGTATAGTAAGCGATCCACCTAAAAATAGGCCTGATCGTAAACATGGCTCTGACCTAAATTGGACTTTCAATGGGTGGTGGAATCATTCTCTCTCGAAGCTTGCCCTTCAGTGCCATGTTATGACAGGAGAATGATGAGCCTGTATTTCTCAACTGCTAGTATAAAAGAAATTTCAACTTCTTCAGTATTTATTGCAAATATTGGGTAGGTTACATTTCAGGTGTTGTTAAGTCAAATGACTAAAAGTACAGCTACACAAAAAAGTTAATGTAAATCTTGCAGCTCGTTATAACATTTTTTTAACAGCATATCTTTTAGATTATTTTCAAAAATGTGATCATTTTCCTGGATTTTTATTTTGTCTGGAAGCATATTGTAATTTTTTACCGCCATTGTATTTGTTCCCGAACCGTACATTTTTAGTTTAGATGTAGGTATGACCAAGTTATATTTTCTTCATCTAAGTCTGATAGATAACGATCTAACTTATTGGCTTACAGCCAATAATTAACATCTACACCGCTTCTAGAGTAGGTAGCCCAAACCTTTCTTAGTAGTTTAAACCGATATCAAACCTCAATATTGACTGCTCATCAGGATCAAAAAAAATAACCTAAGTGTAACCATTTCTTCCCACAAGACCCACCCGTAATGAACCCGTTATACGTATCACATTTTAGAGTGAAATCAATTAAACCGTGCAAGTTGGGATAAAAAACAGTTACTAACCATTTTAATTCAGTGCAAAACGATAATTTGGGTGAGGAGAAATCGCAGACATAAATATTTACGCCTGGTCAACAAGTACCTCACGGCGGCACCACGAGCTTTTAAAACTGTAACTGTACTATGGATATGTACCGTTTCCCGGATATAGCTTTTACTCATTATTGCTTTTTACATAGCCTTGACTGATAAATTGTATAATCCTTATGTGGAAAATGGCGCAACTTCAAAAAACCCAAACACATAGTCAAATAAACTTCGAAAAGTAGGAGTTTATATTCACAGATACTGAACACCTGGGAGCAAACATAACAAAGAATGGCAGTGCTTAGAGCCTCTTTTCTGCACAAGAGGAGCGAGAAGCGCAATCGATAGCCAGGAAACTGTAAAATGTAAACTAACGAGGGCGTCTTGTTCTTGAAATTGGGCCACAGCGCGGTTGAGATCCACAATCTAACTCTCCCGAGGGCCTTCATGAAGTTTTGAAAGGATTATGATAAGAATGAAGCTGCGACGCAAAAGCTTAAGATTACTTATTGCTGATATACTTTATAAATCACACTACAATATACAAAGAATGACTAGTAAAAGCGTTGCTCAAACTGCTACGAATGCGCGTTACGAAAACAAAATTCCAGGGACAATAGGAATAAATTAACTTTATGGAACTGGGCGGTGTTTGCACTGTTCACCACATTTCCCTGTTAAACCTACACATCTGTACGTACAAAGGACATACCATAAACGTACGGTTACACGAGATATTTGATAACCAACTACGTAAACCGTTTGAGGTGTAGAATAGAGATAAGATAGACCATGGATGCAGTTGTCAAAACTATTCTTTCACAATTTCTTTGCACGTATGCACACAGCACATGTATATGTAGGTGTATGTATAATCTTGCCCTCATATACTCAGTTAAGATATGTAACTAAAGCGATATCAACTCTCGATATCATGATTCCATTTATCAAATGTCTATCGAGTTATACTAGATCACGTAGATTTAATTTGAAGGGAATATCGCACCTTACCACACCACAATTAAATATTTAGCATAACCCTAAGCTAAGGCTACGTAATGGGTTTAATAAACACTTGTTGTTGTTAAACAGAGCAGTAGTTATTATGCCAATTGCTACTTACAAGCGAAGAATTAGGAAACGCTATTACACACTACGATAACACGTTACATGACTAGAAAGTCAGAGGTAAGTTCAAGGATAAACTCACATTAACTTATATGTCAGAAGTAGAAAGAAACAACAATTATAAGTAAGTTACGGAGGACGTATGAAGCTGTTAATGGGTATAAAATATGTCAATGAAAATATTAAAACAAGGTAAGTAGCAATAAATGAGGGCATTCGTTAATTAAATGTCAAGAGTTTGCTCTTTCGCCTACACGAAACCCAATCTCTTCGAAAAATTCATTCTTTCTCTTGTAAGTAAGCAGGCCCCGAACCGCAAGCAACGCTTAGTTCAATGTGATGTTGTAAGTTTCGTAGAATAGCCTCGAGTAAACGCTTTGTATCTCCATGACAACAGTTTGCTATATGTCTCCCTAGTGAATTTGTTCGCGCTGAACAGAAAACAGAAATTTGGTCTCACGCTTTAAATACAAAATATCTCCAAGAATTTCAAGGAAAAGTTTGCGAACTTTGCTGGACTCTCAAAAGACTCGAAACTCCCGAGTTATCGCCACTTGTCGCCCAGTTCAGTATTTCTATTTAATGTTTCTTTGCTTCTTTCGAATCAGGTATTTCCAGAGCATTTAATTAATAAATATAAATAGGTGAAAATACATTGGTACACTTTAAAAAATCTGACATTGTGCGAGTTATCAATGAATATCCAGCATTTCTGTTTTACTTTTTAGTTAGAATATTGAAATATTGGACATCTTTTCTAACCTCGGTACGGTCTTTTACGTTTATGACAAGGAAAGATGGTTTGTAAATCGACAATAAGACAAAAGCATCAAATTTTTTTATCTCTGCGCATAGAATAGCGGCTCTAAAGATAAAAGATCAGGGTTTATTTCAGAGTAATGTTTCTATATTATGGATGAATGAAATTTTCTTTGACGGTTTCCTTTTCGTTTATTTAGGACGGGTTCAACTATGGAAACATAATTTTTAAAATAATGATGCAGGGGAGGAGAACTATTTCCCGTGGGCGGTATTACAATCAAGTTACAATATTTATAGCATTGGTAGATCTCAATATAATTATCAATATCTATACAAAAGGCTGAACCAAGACGCACTGGCCAGCGTTGTGTTTTAAGGTTAAAACCCCTCTTTAAGATACTGGATGCGCCTCGCATAACATCGCGACAAGTGGCATGAGAAAGAGGAGGCTTATACCCAGCAGTGGGTGCACACGGGCTGATATGATGATGAGGATGAGGATAAGGCTTGGTCCTGACTGACTGACAGACAGCCTACAGGCTAAATCAGTGGTCGTAGAAACTTGTTACTTAGAGGGTATGTTGTTCAAGAGCTGAAAGTGCGTACTAAGAAAGGAAATTTCTCAATTCACAACGCTATATATTACTAAACTGATGTACACACGCGAGCAGCTGCTAAACGCACAATATTTTTCGTCAATCTTTTGGGTTTATTCTGAAAAGTTGTTAAGGTAAGCGGAGTACTGATAGTTGCTTTCGATAATAACATCATTTTAGGTAGGTTATCACAACTACAAGTTTAAGAGCATCGTCAGATCTAATAATCCAAAGATTCTAAAGAAAGCGAAGAAAATAGCAGTCATAGCATAATTCTACCAGCGCAATATATCACAGTATGCATACTTACTCACTCAAAAATAATCAATTTTACGGTTTTCAAGTTTCGATTCATATAACCACATCCAAATATCGACCGAACCATAAATAGTCAGTGAACTTGAACTGAATCATAAACGGATGAAAAAAGGAAAACTAAATAAAAATTGTGCTAAACGAACGAAAAGCGGTTTTGAAACGAAGTGGACTAAAACGGAGTAAAAATATAAAATGACAAAAATAAATGGAGTTCCGAGTGGGAGCGGGCAGGAAGTCCACGCGGGAACTGTGTCAATGTCAGCTGTATCGGGGTTTTTACACGTCTGCGTGAATTATTGTAGTGGACCCGTGGCGATGTCGGACTTGGAAACCACTACTCGTATGCTAGATGTTAGGTAAATGAGGGTAACATTCCTTGATGCATGAGCTAGTAGCCGCCGCTGATAACATCGTCTGAATGTAACTTGAGATAAACATGCAAACAAGAAGACATTGTTGGCAGTCAATTATCAAATATCAAATCTGCTCGTGTGTTTTTTTTTGTAGTACGCGCGTAGCGCCACTCTAACGAGCGTTGTCGAGTGTTATCCCGTTTACGGGTCCCAGCACCCGCATCACTACTGACACTCGCTACCAAAAAAGAGAAAAAAAAAACTGAGCGTAAACGACAGTATAAGCCCGTTTTTCTTATCGTGTCACTAGTTCTTTCGAACCAGAGTGGTGAAAGGATTTCAAGTGCGCCTCGAAGAGGCTCCTTTTACGCGCGTGTACACGTGTTCGCCCTTTAAAATCGCACGTATACCAAGAGTCTTATACGCGTGCAAAAAAATTGCTAGTATGAATTCGCTCTAAATGATGCGATGTGTTTACAGTGTTGTAATGGCTCTCTATATTTATCGGCGCCACACCGGTCCTCGAACCTGGTACCGCCCGGAAGTCGTTAGAGCACCGGCGCTTGACCTATTATGCACGAATTAATTGCTGGAAAACAATGAGCGAGCCAATAAATTCACTGAACGACGTTATAACAACAAAGATTGTTTTGTGGGCAACGACGGTTTATCTACTGTGGAAACTTAGGAAATTACTTTTTGCGTTCATTGCTGGTAGGGAATTGAATACGGATGTTTTGTTCGTTCACCTGAATTACAAAGCCGTTTTAGTCGGAAATAAATTAATGACTTTACTTAACATTACATAATTAGATTATGTTGTTCGTACTGCTGGGACTCGGGCTTACTCTCGGCTAGGAGATTGAATGGATCAATTCGCAAGGCAAGGGTCATCCACTCGGCCAACACGGTTATGTTTATCGTTATTTTTAGTTACATAATTTTTATCGTTATTTTTACCACTGGCATACCTATCTGGGTATGCCAGGTGAACTAATTTATGTAGTAGAATGGAAAACTCGATGGCTGCAAAAGACTTTCAGTAAATTGCTCCATTTCAATACTCCGCCCTAACGACCAAAGATGGAGATTGAGGATAGTTTTAAAAAGTAATTTCAGTTTATGCACACGGGAGGTGTACGACGCAAATACTCAGGACTCTGGCCTCAATCTGTGGGGCTTCTGCACGAGCGGTTGGAGTGTACTTGCGACTTGCGAGTTCCGTACTGAAACGCGGGTTGATATATGAGCTTGCTTATATGTACAGGTACCTATGGTGGCGTAATATGTGGATGTAATCATAGAAACCTGGTAAAGTTCGAAACAGCTACCCGTGGAAAATTGTAAGCGCATTTCCACAATGACAAAGGATGCCAGTATGTGATGTGATTATATTCTATGGAGCTGATATAATTTAATGAATTCTGGCAATTGATAACAAAGCTTAAGTGGGTAAGCGCTTAAGCGGTTACTGTACGGTTACAGCACTTCTTCTTATCGTGTCACTAGTTCTTTCGAACCAGTGTGGTGAAAGGATGTAAAGTGTGGCGCGAAGAGGCTCCTTTCGTGCACTTGAAACATATTTTTGGATCTTTTCACCTGAAAATGTTCCATGACATGCCGGTTTCCTCATGATGTCTAATATACCTAAACATAGAAATACATACATCTCCTGCAACTTCATTCGCGGGAAAATTTTATTTCTTAGTGCATCCTTTCACCATTAAATAAGTTTACCTCCAAGTTGCATCGTACTAGTCATGAGATTTTTATAAATTTAATTTTTATAATGTTTTAGTACGATGACACACGGCTTTTTTACACGCTACACACCAGCGACTTGCTTGTTGATAATCCTTCCCAAACGCTGAAACGCTCACACGCTAGCGTTTAAAAACACCAACGATCAGCTTGTAAAAAAGCTTGTGTGTCATCGACGTTTTACGGATCAAATCACAGAGTTCCTACCATTTGTCACTATGACTTTTAGGAGATAAGCAAAATTTATAGCTAGGAGACAAAAAATACCGGTAAGTTCTCATGTTTTATTACCCCGAGTAGCCCCAAGTCCTAGAGCCGGTTGCAACCCGATACTCGCTGCGGTCGCAGCTGCCTCGCTACTTCATACATCAACGAGTAGATTACACATATCGTATAACTACCCGCATACAACTTCTAGGCCCTTAGTTCTGACATTCAGATGTATATTGAATTCAAGGTGTGACACGGTGGAATAGGTTTCCCAGGTGAACTAGGTAATTCATCTGACACCAGAAGAAAAATTAAATAATACTCCCAAGATCTTTGATTCAAAGCTATGTATACAATACAGAACAGCCCCGATTATACAACTTCCTGAAGACCACGACCGCTCTGTCAAGAGCGTAACGAAGAATAAGATGATATATCTTCTGCTATTATATATATAGCAATGTATGCTATGCTACTCTACATACAACATCTAACGTGCTGTTCTATATAGAACAGCAGTACACGTTAGATGTTGTATGTAGAGTAGCATGTTAGCTATGTTGTACGTAGTGCAAAAAGTATGTAATTTAAAAATACTGACAAAATAATTGCATTATTTATTAAACGGAACCGCAAAATACTGTAACAAGAAATAAATACAGTATAAAGAAAGCATTAATCTTACATGCAACAATGTTGCACTTACAGCAGTCAATACATTAACCTACAATACCAATAAACAAGACGATAAGACGCAAATAGCTTAGCAGATGAGAGCTTCATCAGCATTGCGAATCGAAATTGACATAGCGATCGTTTATTGCCGTAATCAAGTGGTGGACACTTTGAATAGCGGCTCGACTCAGCGGCGCGGGCTTGAGCAAGGCAAGGCACACGTCACTATGACGTGGGCCGTGCACGCCCCGCGCGACCACGTCACGCGCACAGCTGATCGCGCCAGCCACTCGACCGGTGTAAACAAATCATAGTAATGCTCCCACGCTCGCGACTCGACTATCATACCAATATGAATACGCCTACTCACTTTAGACCACATTAACATTTATTTAGGTCTCCACGTGAATACGTATAGATCTAGCAAACTTGCACTATTATTTCGCAGTTATTTCAAATTTAAATGATTTATTTGAAACATAAAAACGAGTACATTAGAAAGTTGGTAGTTGACACGGCAAAAGTTAAAATAAAACTGTGGCAGCAGTCAGTCTTAGGACAAACAATAGTACAAGGTTCCAACATGAATAAAAAGACTTAAATTAAAAACAAAAATACTAAACTCAAATATGTGGTAGAGCAAATTAAAATAATAGAATAAATTGAATTCTGTGAAAAATAGAAATTAGGTAGAGTAAGCATGTTTTATATATATGAAAGTAAATGTGTGTGATGCGAGTTTGAGTGAATGCGGGGGTGTGATGGAGGAGTGTGGATGTGTTGGCGTGTGTAGAGTTTGTGAGTGAGTGGAGGTATGTGTGTGTGGGTGATTTATAAATAATTATTATTTAGGAGTTTTAAGACAATATTTCTCTATCATATCCTCGATCCATCGACGAATCGCCAGTAAAGGTCAATGAAACGACGTTTTATTAGGTTAACTATTTTCGGTGGCAGCGTTTGAAACCGTTGTGCGTTTTTAATTAGGTGACCAGAAAAAAAACTGCGTCATTATAATGTAGTCGTCTGATCGGGGTCAAACATGGCCGCCAGCCACCATCGACCGGCGGGCCGTGGGGGACCGAATCAGGAATGTCCAACGATATGGGTTTGGTACCGACAACCAAATATGCGGTTCGAACAGATAAACTCGATAAGCATACTGGGTAATGTTACCGCTCATGGAAATAAGATGTATCAACAAAGTAGTTCAAAGACACAAGACTAAACTTGATCGCACGAAAGTTATTAGATCTACTTAGTAATAAATAAACATTAAATATTTTGGACACAACGCCATCTAGCCCCAAACTAAGTAGAGCTTGTACTAATGGAACCAAATAACTGATACAATACCTACTTATTGACTTTTCTTGTAAATACATAGAATACATAGAAAACACTAGGATAATACAGTAATACAGAGTTAGATGCCCCAAAAAGATGGTGAGAGCACCTTTTCCTAAAAACCTTCGATTCAAATATGAAATGGAAGTAATAATAGAGCATATTTTTTATGCTTTATACATATTACCTATTATTACTTCAATTAGCTTTTTGAAGGTAAGGTTTTACGATAAATGGGGCAACTATCCTTTTGGGGCATCTAACCCTGTTTTACCCTATCCATACAATGTCTTGGATACAATAAATAACAATAATTTATGGCCAGCATTATCATAATGGCTGCCGTCATTTATGATGTGATATTCATACGAAAACAAGTTACAACTAAAAAGAACCGACAAACATCATTAGTTATTGGAACAAACGATTCAGTAGAGCAACAAAATTGCTCTACAAAGATGCTCAATAATTTAAATGAAATAGAGCAAGAACTATCGTTTACGAGGACGATCCATCGCACCTGCTGCCATCGGATTCGTCACAATTCACACCTGCACTTCGCTATTCAAACCAGCGATTAAGATAATTGACATTTCAAAACATTCCAAGCTAAGAAATATAGATAAATAAGTAACGATTTGTTTTATTGTGCATTTACTCGTGTAATTATAATTTAACGACGCGACGTATACCTATAATAGCGAAAACCAATTCAAAGGATCGCGGTATTTTAAACGGAGATGGAATGAGAGTTTAAAACTATCCTGTGTGTACCGCCATTGCACTATTTCATAATCAGTAGCACGCGTTAAGCGTCGATGACACACGGTTTTTTTTTACACGCTACAAGCCAGCGAGTTCGCTTGTAGACTGTAAACTCGCCAAGTGTCATCGGCTTTTTACAATCTGCTTGTTGACAATCCTTCCCGAAAGCGAACTCGCTCACACTCTAGCTTTTAAACTCGCCAACAATCAGCTTGTAAAAAAGCCGTGTGTCATCGACGCTTTAGGTATAATGTAATGTAGTATTAGGAATTTGATAACACGCAATCCCGAGAAAGAAAATCAAACGGGCTGGCACCACGCAACACAACCAGATATCTGCCTCCTCAAGCTTCATCCCTTCATGGCTTATCTTCTTACTCTACCCGCAATCCAAAAGCCTCTAAGAAATTGCGTACGTCGAACAAAGAAATTCTATAACTAGATAAGCAACCAGAGCGAGTCAGGGGTATATAAAACTGTTCTTGCAATCTGATCTATGAGGACATCAGCTGCGTTAATGATGAAAATAAAATGATTACTTGATTATGATTACTGACAGATTTAAAAAATGCTTGCACTGACAAATAATTGGATTTTTTTTTATAAATCCTTATGAATGATAATTACAAAGTTATTATCATGATTTTATGTACGCTTTTTTTATGTATTAAAACTTTATCATAGAACTTTAAAAGGGATGATGGAATGGGGGATCTGTTAGTTTGATAATCCGCCAGCCGCCGCCCGTCAGAGATAGGGCGGTTTCGACGAGGGTCGTTGTCGGCAGCGAGACTACACGCGCTCAGTGATTCGATACCCCTCAACGAAAAAGGTTTAGACCTTGTAGGAAAAAAAGAATTGGTCGGGTAGACTTTTAGAGATCAAGCTGAAAATTTTAACGGGCGGTGTGAAGTGCGGGGCTTGCAAAAACCACAGCCATTAGATAAACGAGTGGCCCTGGGCGCAACCAATAAGTGCGCTACTAATATTTCACAGTTTACACACAAACGTGCTCGCACTGCCATTGTGTGTAAATCTGACTGAACACGTTCGTCGACCCGAACAGATTAATTCTATACGTGCTTTACCATGTTTTGCTCTGACAAGCTAAATAAATTGATAAGAAAAACGCATATTAATATTGAGTTTTGACACGACAGAGCAGCCAAGCATAGCCTTGGGGGAGGTAAATTCTCAATAATTCCTGAGACGCAGCGGGAAGTCTTAGGCGAACCCTCTTCGGAAAATATCATGTGCGAGGAATTTCGGGGGCTTTAAGTGACACGATGCTTCACTCGGGGGGCGCCGCCGACGGGCGACGGCTTTCGAAGACGTGGTACTATAAGATCTAAAGCCAAATATACCTGACTACTACGAGATATATGCTACGTTTTTTATAGGAATTGCACTGATTTCAAAGTGAAAAGTTCAGCGAAATAAACAAAATAATATTCGAAACTATAAAATATACAGGCGCATGAGGAAAACAACGGCTTCAATACTCGTAGCTGCTATATGGCATGGTCTTAGCACTTAAGACCTGTCAACTGCTAACTAAGTAAAAGTTGCGTTGGAGGTCGTGTGCCGTGAAATCCATGTGAAATCCGACAGCCACCTTTATCGGCGACGTGACATTTTCACAAACAACATACATAGGCGCCATAGTCGGCATAGGCTCCAGCCACCGTAAATCAGGGGAAAGAATGAAAACATCGGTAAATTTGGTGAATCTTAGAAACACTTAACTAAACATTATGCGTATGTTTAGTAAAAGCAGTCCTTTGAATAAACATACCCATAGAATATTGTTCTTTTTCTGATAATTATTTATATGGAGAGGAGATAACAAAGAAGTTTTATTATTACTAATGACCATCTATTTTTGATTGTTTGTTTTCGGAGGTGTTTGTTATATCGGTACCAGGAAAATAAAATAGAGTTGAGTTTTAGAAAATCAACAAACCAATCGTATTGTGTCGTGTCGAGGTTGCGAACAACCAAAACATCCATTATTTAGATAAGTTAAGATGGATAACTCAGCTTTAGAACAAATTTCGGTCCAATTTTCTAACTAAAGTATTTTATAAATAAATATATTTTGGACATTTATAGACTATTTTGGTTATTATTTTATTGATGACTGAGAACACCAGAACTAAATTACTTTTCTGTCATTTTTAAAGTCTGTTTAATTACCAAAGACCGGCTAGATGTTTAGAGAATAAAATATGACGGTGACCTTAATAATTGGATGTTAATGAGTTTTGTAGTAGTAAATAAGGCATGGTCATTGATTGATTCAGGCGTCACTTTGCGGAAATCCATAAATATCAACAAATTATATAAATATATTTAGTAATAAATCCGCTTAATTTCTAAACAAAGGTTTTAATTAACTTAACTTTAGATCAACTAAACCAAAGAGTCAAAGAACAGAAAACCAAAGTTTAAAGATACGACACGTGTTTCGCCTCTACACGAGGCATCTTCAGGAAGTGTGGACTCGCCGAAGTTTGAAACGAGAGTAAAGTTAAGTTAATTAAAACCTTTGTTTAGAAATTAAGCGGATTTATTACTAAATATATTTATATAATTTGTTGATAAGGCAGGGTCAGATACCATTTCGAAAACTTTGCTTAGAATTTAGTAAAATTACACAACTTGCCCAAAATACGTCCTAGTAGAGTATGTAGGTAGAGTCATTCAGTGTTTATTCCAGTTAAGTTCCGTAATACGATAATCTTATCGGAAAATAAAAGTAATTTATTACGCTACAGCATTAGCCGTAATATATTATTCGGCAATAACCGAGGCCCTTTCTGGAGACACCCTCGGAAAAGCAATCCGTTCGTTACACACGACGACGCGACGTCGAAATTACGGGAAGGACAAACCAAATATTGGGTATAAGCACGCCCCCCTATATATATATGTATATCACTATATCATTAAAGCCCTTGTTATATTTTTACTCGACTGCGAAGTTAGAGTAATGCGTTTCGAACTTTTGTGTGTATGAGGTGTATGTTTGTTTCTGACTCTTTGGCGCATCCTATATACCCATCGGCTCGATGGATTTAACTTAACGAATGTGTTCCGAATTCTGGCCTTAAATTACTACTCTGTGATGGATTCGATACAAATGCGATTGTCAAAAATGTTCGTAACAAGGCTACTCACGAATGAATCATCACGTTTTTATAAAAGGCTTGGACCTGACTGTCTGACTGACTGACTACGTACTAGCCAAACCAATAAACGTAGAGACTTGGAGGGTGTATTCTATAAGTGTAGCGCGTTCTAAGTAATTTTGTTAATTCGCAACGCAAACGTGGGAATAAAATAGCATGTGTAATAAAAAGAAAAACCCTTAATTATTTAATTCCGTATAAGCGTTCCAGGGTTCGTCAGTCTAGTACCGAATAGCTTCCTGTATTAGTCAAAATAACAGGCGATACAATAATTTCGGTTAAATGAGTCACCACAGCGCCGATGCCGGCGACCGTGCCGCGAGCGACATGGTACCGACGGGATTGCAACTCATGATAAACGGTACCGGTAGACTGGTCGGGAACAAAATCGATGCACGTTGCCAAACATTCACATCACAACATTAATGGTGAACATTAGTCTGGCTTTCGATAGCTTCCAAAGTTCCAATTGAATAATAATCGTCCGATTATTTTAGTCTGATAAAATCTTGTTTATTTTGAGATAGTAACTATTCCATGATCAATAAACACGAAATAGTAAAAAAGTGTTCAGTTTATGAATGAACTCTTTTCACTTCAAAAAAGAAGGCGAATATCAATTCGGCAAAGAACTTGTATACTATCTAGAATGCCGACTCACACGAAAACTGCGAGCCGAAAGAGCTAGAACCAGTAAGGAGTGTGTCTCGTTCTGTAGGGCGACCATAATTTTTGAACTTTGAATATTTCATTGAGACATAAACAAGCAACCAAGGGAAAATTCAATCTGCTCAAAAAGCTATCAATGTTATATACATACGTTACTTTGCATTATTGTTTTAAAATTATATTATACATAGGTGCATTAAAATATCAACAAAAAAGAGGGCGGTGCGCCGCATTCTAGTGAGGTATATCTGATTCAATGGTTTTAATACTGTTTCTTTCGAACAGTAATTATTTTTCTCGGCAGTTAGGTACCTAACCTGTACTAAACCTTTCAAATGAATCTGAATAACATTTAGAGCAAATCGTCTAATTTCGAAAATTGTCCCACTTATTTCAAAAATTATGGCCATGTTAATTTTAATTGTATGCTGGCAACTGTGTGAACGAGACACACTCCTTAACGAGGGGGTCTCTATCAAGCATTAAAATCCTTATATTTAGATTTAATTCAAAAAGAACTTTATTTCCAAGGCATAAGGTTCAGAATTCTTAATCCTTAAATAAAACAAAATGGCGTGTTAGCTCTCTAGATACATAGTATAGAAGCTCTTTGCAATTCGGTTAATGTTTTTTTTTTTCTCGCAGAACTTTTTAATTTTTATTTTATTACTTACTTCCAAATAGGTCCCATAGAAATTTTATGAAAATCACTTCAGTACTTTGGTTTTGATATCAAAGCCGAATTGAAAGAAATTGCGTATTTTGCTTCACTGTGACTTTTCAGTGGTGCCTACGGTCACTAGAACAGTCCAATTGAAGTCGGTTGTTGTATGTTTTTGTAAAACCTTGATTAATTATTTTTTTTTGTAGAGCCCTACAAGCTTATAAATCTATCACCAAATTTATTTTTTTACAGTAATTGTAGAAACAATTTTAAAAATGGTTTAAAGTTAAATGTCCTATTAACAATCGGACAAAAAGACCTAAATTTCGGCTCGCTCTGAAATGATAACGATAAAGTTCGTCCCCGTTCTCGAGAAGGGCAGGTTACCCAAGATAATGCAGGCAAATTCGCAAATCCTTGTCGCGTGGGTGGCCACAGGCAACCGTGAGAATGAGCACCGCACGATAAACCCGGCGACACTGTAGATAGCGTCGCAAAACCATTTCAAAATCACCAGATTGTGAAACTCCTAATCGCGCAATAAAAGGACATACTAATCCTGAAACCAAGTTGAATCGATGATAAAGTCCTGGCGCAAAGATAGCTTTAGAAACAACACGGCATAACTATAAAGGTGAAAAGAACAAAGGAATAACCAACCAGTAAACTACCTGGCAAAGTGGAAGAGTTTTACAAAGAGCATTCGACTAACAATAACACAAAGTATTCCAAGGGTTCTTAAGTTTTAGAATTCGCTGCGAACGCGGCACTAAATTCCAACTGAGTGCAAAAGAATGTAAACTGCCACTGACTGCAGTTTTTTCCATAGATTACTGCATTTTATGGCCTATCAATATAACTTGATTACTCAATGTTATTGCTAGTGTTTTCCTGTAAAGATTACTGTAACAAATCTATCTTTATCAATCCGTAAAAGTCAATTACCTTCGCCTATTGATTATTCTTTGAAAATTCAATTCCACCATATCTAATGTTTTAACTATCTAATGTTGAAACTAAAAAACATCAGGATAACTGTTAAGAATTATGATACCACTAGCCTGTCCGTGGCTTTGCTCGGGTGACATCAAGATAATCATAGTTTTCAACAAAAACATACAACAACCTACTTCAGTTGAACCTGTTCTCAGTGTTCTTTCTAGTGACCTTAAACACCACTGAAAAGTCACAGGAAAGCAAAATAGGCAATTTCGTTTACTTGAATGATGAATGAAAATGTATTTAATTTGGATTCATAAACTAAACTACTTAACTATTGTGATAAAATTTCTATGGGATCTGAAAGAATAACCTTTTAAACATTTTTTTTTTCAAATCAGTTTATAAATTACGAAGCTGCGAGGTAACAAACATTAAAAAAACTGAAATCCGAACCTCCCCCTTTTTTGAATTCTGTTGAAACTTGAAAATAGAACCTTTGGGCATAAGCATTTTGGGGCTTGTCATATTTAAAAAAGCATCTATCCATAAACATTTGCTTATATGATATTAGTGTGACTATCATCCACAAGGAGAGCATGTGAGTCAGGGACCAGATGCGCAGGTGCAGTCGTCCAGCCAGCTGTCGTTCCGCAGGCATTCTGACATACCTACCACCTGTGCCAGCGCCTGGCTTTTTGCGCCCTTCTTTGATTGCATAGCAATAGTATAGCATTTTAATAGCTAGCTTAGAAGCTACTAAGAAGGTACTGTAACAAGAAATGGAAATTAAAAATATAAAAACCGTGTTTTTATGCTTTTGCACTATCTCGCTGCTTTTACGAGATAATAGCAATTTTTATGGTTTTGAAATGCATTGCCATGGAGTTGTGAGCTACCCTGAAAGTTTCAGCCAGATACTTAATCGGAAAGTGCTAGTTTGAATTGCAAGATTCAAAAAAAAAAAATCAATATATTTAATCAGAACAATTACATAAAGGAAGTATGTTACAGTAGGAACGGTGAAACTAAAAAAGTTATAAAACTGTGTAGTAGTCTCAACGCCCTCCTCTCGGACACATAAACGTTAAATTAAACCTAAAAATGCAATGAATAGATCTTTTATACATAGACAAGCAAGTATATTATGTTCATGTTTAGATTATGACTTTAAACAGTAGAGATTCTACCCGGAACAACAGATAGACAGACAGAAAATAACTTTATAAAAATGTGGTAAAATTTATCCATTCCCACAGGCTACTACTAAGTAGTTACTTACTGTACATATACGAGAAAATTGGTAGATATGGTAAACATACCCGAATCTCGATCTTAAGCAAAGTTTTGGCAACACAAATTTATTTATTATTTAAATTCAAATAAGGCAGAAACTGTGTCATAAAATCTGTGTTAATGAGCACAACTAAAAGAAAACCTACTCCGAATTAATCGAATCCGAACTCATGAAAGGAAGATTGAATTCGTCCATTAGCAGCCAATTAAAACACAATGGCTAGTTATTCATAAGGTAATGAATTGGCTTTGCAATTATAACACGAAAGGTCATGTTATGATTGTCTATAAAGTAGAGTTGTATTAAAACAATGTACAGTAGACAGACACTGCGATTTTTGATTGACGACTCGAAAGAGTTTACTGCCTGCCTCCTTTATTTTGCAGCTCTATCTGCCTACGGAGTATTCATTCATAAATTCACGATTTACATACTGCTGTTGTGTGAAATATTTGTTATAGTACGAGCAATTTACTTAAGCTTCTTTGATGTTCAGTTTACAGTTTCGTGCCAAAACCTTTGTAACTTAAAGCTAGCTCATCACAAAACAAGTCCGCCATGCTCCACGCCACGTTATTTATTTTAAAGGGCATTTAGATTTTAAAAAAGCGTAAGAAATCGGGCATAGTATTTAGGACAATCTAAATAGAAGGTTTCATCATGACATCTTTTCATTATGACACTTTTTTTTAAATATAATCCACGATAAAATTAGTTCAAATTTCACTAGAAAGAATAGGTTTCATTTTGAGAAAATTACCCATTAATCAACCTGTAGGCAAAAAAACAACCTAATTCGTAAGTTTAAGTTTCATACTTTCAAAGTTTTGCCCACCGGCTCCCAGTCCGCCCGAGGCGACGCTTTGGCAATTTCTGAGATTGAATAATTGCATTTTAAATGTTTATAGGAACATCGACGTCGTAGTCTGAAGAACCGAAAAACATTTAGAGTATAGAACAAAACATGAATTCAATCAATGCCTATCAATCAATATCAATACCTATAAAAGGCTTTGTCCTGACTGACAGACACACAACGCAAAAGCTAAACCAGTGGACGTACAGACTTGATATTACGAGGATATGCTCGTCAAGAAGTGTAAACGGGAACTAAGAAAGGAATTTTATTAAATCAACGCAAACGATTGTTATACATTTTGTTGAATCGCAGGCGCAAGCGAAGTTGTGGGAGGTGTCACCTAGTTGCATATAAAAGAGTCGAATACGCATTTACAATGTTGTAATAGCGTGTAAACTTATCTTTGGTAGTAGTAAAAAATTACAAGTCAACGCTAATGAAGTGCCAGGGAAGCAGGTGTTTCTGAACACGACGGAAATGCGTCCCGGCCGGATGACCGGATCCTGAAGTGGATCGAACACTACATAACATTGCTTTTAGGCAAATTACTGGTTCCTACGAATTTTCCTACCCTTATCCCACTTATGTGGGGTCGGTATTTCTTCCTGAATTCGTCTCTATCAGCCGTCATATTAGTATGAACACTTCTTTCACTCATATAATCTTTCTTCTTCGAAACTTCGCGTTTAATGTCCTGCGTAGCACTGTTCTGATTCTGGGCAAGAGTTACTATTAGGAAAGCACCTAGCTCGTCGCGTCACTTTAAATATAAACCTACCTCTTAAGTCGAACAAGAGGGGATCAAAAGGGGTAACTTAAGTAACAGGCACAACTCAAGTTTTGTGACTAAAAACGAGACGATGGCAGGTAATGTGTATACTGAAGTGGTCTAATGGTGGACGATTAACCCAGAGACCTTTGTGCACATATCAGAGCGGGCTCTTGGCGATCGCGGTGCAGTGTTGGCACTACTGCACTCTCACGACCTACTTCAGTGCCTGCTAACACGCAAATTATGCATGGTAGTAGAAAACCATGCTGTGCGAATAACCCGTTAGTCTTTTAAACACATTCTACTAGAGTAGCTATGGTATCACTTATTCTGATGACATGATCTTCATCATCGTCCACTGCTGGACATAGGGCATAAGTTTTAAGACCTTCGATGTAACCATACTTCAGGCAAATTAAATCTTTTAATTTAATTTAAGACGCCATGACGTCCATGATCAATATGATCATCATAGAAGTAGAAAACCATGGCAGTGGAAATACTTTCCAATCTATTTTTTTCAGTACATTGGTACTAAGTTCTAATGATAATGTTTTTTTTCTATGAATGAGGTTTTATTTTCCTAACCTATACTGTCCTACTGCTGGGTAAAGATTCCCTCCATACTTTTACATGATGATAACAACGGTGAAATATTTAAAGGTTAAAATTTAAAGTTTAAAAACTTAATTTTTCTGACAATGAGACACTTTTGTACAAAAATTTTCATTTCCTCTACCCAATCACATGCCAGCATACTCGTAAAGCTCATCAAGTTCAACAACATTTTACTTCAGTAACAAAATAAACGGTTTATTTCTATTGACCATGTGACACATCGGCCGCATCGGTGGTCAAGTTAGCACACGGAGCGACATTGCAGCTAAATCCGTAGTGTGCCGAGCCGCAGTTAACCCACATCTCGGTTAGCAACTCCTGGCCCGGAAGTGATCGGACACGGCATCTGATTCAATCTAGCTCTAGATTTCATTTGCGACTTTACATTCTCAAGAACCCTATGGGGCAAGGGAATGCGTTCCGGGTATAAATATTGTTCGACATGCCTGAACAAGATCAATTTAATATGTAAATTACACCCGCCACTTCGTTTGAGTTGTGTGTGTGCGTGTGTATTTACCGTTCGTGACCGTCCCTACCAATTTGAAAGAAATTCTGAAATTCCTGAAATCGGCGACGATGAATCGGTGAGTAGGTATAGAATAATAGATAATTCTAAGTATATACTAAAAGGTAGATAAGATTTAAAACCTATCTTTACATTCCAATAAAATAGCACAGTGGTTCAGCAAAAACGCACAAACCCGTTTCCCAGAGCACAGTGAGTGAGTCCTAATTGGTAAGACAGGCATGATAGTTAGATCGCGCTTTGGAAGTTCATCGCTAAAATTATATTGTGTCAGAATGTCGTGTAAAAAAAATTTGAATCACTGGATGGAAACTGATACTTAAGACGGATTGGGAAATGAAGACAACACAGTGGGAAATAGATATAAATGTGATGTTTATGATTCGAAACAAAGAGATTTTAGTAAGACATTTTACTCGCGACATTCAACACCTTTACTTAGCTTTATCAAAAGAGTAACAGCTCACCACGCATTGCTTTTCGTTTTTTAATTTAAAAATAGTAAGCCTATATTCTATTATGATAATAATCATGTAGTTCAAAACTTCGACAAGCTTCTTACAGAAATTGTGTTTTACGAGGTATGCGACATGCGTGCAGTTATGCACTGTATAATAACTAAATTAGTTTATCAGGTTAAACCACACAATATATGACAGGTATTCAACGCATTACTGAACTGGATTTTAAAGAAATTGAATACATTTATCGAAACGTTTAGGCTACACCAATTAAATCTCAATTGAGCGTCAACCCTACAAATATTTGGGACAAGTTTATAGAAACTAGAACCAGTATCTCAAGTTTCGAAATTGTATAAATTAATTGTAAAAGTATAAACTATCCATTATTTGGTAGTCTATGAGCCAATCAAGTTGACACCAGAACCATAAATACTTACTAAAGAAGATAAAGATATTACGATTATAATAATTTGGCTTTTCCATGCCTTTGTTCTTTGAAAATCTATGTCACTATGCTCTGAATAGAATCATCATAAGAATAGAATAAGAATATATTTATTGATTTGTAACTTAAAATTACGTACTTAGTTATGTATAGTTGATTTGAAAAAAATGTTTTTCCTTTAAAAAACAAAAATAGCCAAAAAAATAAAAACATTGTTGAGAAAACAGTTTTGTGAGGACTTATTTCAACTTATGTAAAGATATTACGATTATAATAATTTGCCTTTTCCTTGCCTTTGTTCTTTGAAAATCTATGACACTATGCTCTGACCATCCACCTGGAAAATTCATTCAATCATCATTCGTCTTAAAATTTTGACTTATATATAGACAAACTCGCAACATTCTTCATATTATCAGTATTCAGAATCCCATAGCCATCTCAATACTCTACAATCAACAAAACAATCGCGTGACAATAACTGTTAAGATTATAATCGAGTCGAATCGAAATCAGATATCAACTAGTTAGACTTATCTAATGTGCTCTTACCGAACCGCGTAAGAAGAATCGATTATTTCCTCTCAATTAAGCAGACTCTTATAGCTCGATTCTCCAGACCGTAAAATGTAAAACTATGTGTGTACGAGTACCTCTTTATATCCTACGACCAGAGATTCGGAATGCCAAGATTTCCTTCCTATCAGATTTATTTTAACCGACCGAAATTCAAATTTGCATTGGATTTCGTGTGTCCTAATTGTACGAGTAGGTATAATATTAGGTAAGCTAGGTATGTCATTTCTGACGCCAACGAAAATACGGTACAGGGAATGATTCTAAAACAAAGGATATATATGTAACCTATATATGATATATATACATGATATGGATATATGTATGTATCTGTGTTTGTAAAGCTCTAAAAACATCTGTTGGCGTTTCCATTCTTAGCTAAAGGTCGCGAGCCTGAAGGGCGAAGGCAGCCATTGAATGAAAAATGATAAAAGACCCAGGCGGGGAGAGCAGGGGGCGCGGGGTACTGTACAATTACACCCCACTCCGCACCAACAACCCCAAAACTTTGATCAAGAAGCTGATCAAATCTGATGTGTTGTACGGTAATTTAATTAAGAGCCGGATTATACCTTGCACCAATTTATAAAGATGTCATACAAAGCGACCAACGCTGACAGTAAATCTCGGTTCTTGAAATAAAACGCATACCGCGCCGCTTAATGTCTACCTATAATAAATTGCAGAAGACCATCGCCCTAATAAAATACGACCGGACGCGACTGGGTTCCTCAACTGTTTTAGTTATGTTGTTACTAATGTGCCTTTTTCGCAGCAAGAGAGATGCATGGGCGGGACGAACGACCGAGGCAACGAGGCGCACAGTGACGTGCCCGCTCAGTGGGGTTCATCGGATCGCTTTACCTGATGTGGTTTCCGGCGGGCATTCCAGTCGAAACACTCGACTATCTTGGTTTAACTCATAAGTCAGGCGCATTTTAGTGGTATACTTTGCGCATCCAGTTAAACTCGCGCTAAATGTGAGCAATTACTGGAACAATGAAGTTGGTGTTGCGAGCACCTCAATGAACTGTAATTTCTTCATAGAGCCAGGCACACTTTAGCCATGTAAAGGGCCGTTAAACCGACAGAGGCCGGTGAGAAGCAATTTACGAGCAAGCATGAAAGAAGGTTATTAACAAACCGAGCCTTTGAAGACTACGGGGAGAACAGATATAATTTATGAATATTTTGTATTTGGAACTAATTGTAACTTATCTTTCATTTATTATAGTTTCATTAATTTATGCAGAGGACGCGAACATAAATAATTTACCATATATTAATAGTGTTTATATTACCTATGTTCTGGCGAATAAAAATCTTGAATCTTGAATCCTACCACATAGAAAGTATACATTTGGAAGAAATATATTCCTTACGCAATTCAAATATATTTAGTAGGTATGTTATAAACAACGCATTTTTATGATTCATGTAGGGATTATGTTTTGTAGGGAGAGCAAAACATCGAATTATTTTAGAAGATCCAAATTAAAAGAAGCTCTAAAACGCTACGATTCTACAGAACTTCAATCTCCTTTGTCAGGAGCGATCGGAATGCGCCTTTGTCAAAGACCCACTCCACGGTGCCGAAATTTGGGTCCGGCTTTGTCTATATAATTTTTAGCCGCGTACCTGTAGCAAACCTGTTCTACACCCGTCAGTTCGTAGAAGTGCTTTCGGTATTTGTCCTTTTATCTCGGTATTTTATTCCCGATCAGAAGATACTTTTAAGGGTGCAGAAGGCAAAATTACGAAAGCAAACTTAATCTGATTGGTATCAATAACAAAACACGAAAACATTCACTCACACCTCTCTGTACCCCATCCGAAGCAATGCGATGAGTAAGCGATTCCGTGATTCACTTTTACTGCACGATAAAAAGAAATACAAAAGAAAATTTATTGGATGTTCTGTAGCGTGACGGACCGCACTTAAAACAGACGTTTAATAGATATCGAACCGAAACCACAAGTTGATCAGGAATGATGGAGGCTGCGTATTGTACACGTGGGAAAATACAAGTGCGAAGCGAACGAAACCTTTCTCATTGTATCTACTTCGGCTACTTGTACAGGAAATTTGAATTCGTTAACAGCAATGGTCTTGTTGTTGCCTTTATCCTTCAATTAAATCGAATACCATTAATAATAAGGAGGGAGGAATGAAAAGAGCCGCCCCCCTATTTTTACCAAAAGCAACCAGTCTGGTAGATCGGTCTTTGTACTTGCTTGGGCCCCGGGCATCGATCGCGTGGTTGCGGTGAACGCACCCCAAACTCCGCACCCGTCGACCAAAGGAACGAGGGGCACGTTCTTTGCTTCGCAAAAACACCTCGAAACGAGAGATACCTAATATATATCGTACCAAGCTACAGCTTATCTAATGAGTGTGCTCGAAAGTTCACAGAGGACCGTTTACGGACGTTAGCTATAAAGTTTTGGAGTGCCGCCGGTGCGAGCATGGCATACGGGATATACGGGTGTGCGTGAACAGTTAATGGCCGTGTGACAAAGTCCCTGTGTCCGTGGAACTAATGATCAGTCGAAACGAGAAAATTACCAACTCCACGCCCGCCGACCGCATAGACCAGCCGAGTCACGAAGTAGCCGTTTGACTCGGTACTGATGAAACAGGAAACGACTAGGTATTTTGACTTTTATGTTACACATGTCGGTGTCGTGTTTTGAAAATGTAGCTCGAATATTCCATTTGGCATGCATGATTTTCTTGAAAAGCTAATCTGAAGGACGTGTGGTATGTGTTGTGTAAATTGTATAGCGTTCCCCTGAGCAGGGATCGGGAACACAAAAAGCGAGTGCTCGGCATAATATCCAGCTGCGTAGCGAGTGCGGTGACCTCCGCCGCATCTGCCGCACTGCCTGGCTTCACTTCACACATAACTACTACAAATCTAGTGTGTTTTTGTTTCAACTATTTATAATTCATATTTGTGGCCTGCGCGTTGGGAGCTTACTGATAACTGCGGCACGATACAGCAGCGTATCGAGATAAACAAACGAGGGAAATCGTCACGTTCCCATCACCGCACATGGTAAACAAACAGCGAAGTTGCAAACACGAAATGTGGTTCCAATTTACGTGGAATAATTCATTAATTTGTACAATTTGCACATTGGATAGGAGATCCATATCCATGGTATTTGTACAGATAGACTTTTCATTAGTAAGCTGCAATATATAAAGTTTTATCTCGGCTCCTTCCGCAACGCACTCAAGACGAAGAGGTTTTGCGTGATTACCATTATTTTATCATCGAGAAGTCGATAACGCAATAGACAAGCACGTATAATTTGTAGATATAAAGACACGTTTACATATTTAACAATGTGTTATGTAGAGGTGGTCTATGATTAATAAGTCGTTTGTAAAGGTTCGTCACCAAACAAGCTTCCACAGAATACCAGGAACATCTAGAGTTACCATAGTTTACACACAGCACAGAGAAATTAAATACTACGAACTAGTTTACAGTTAAAACATGTCCTTTGTTAAAGGGCAAACGTGCTTTTACAGAACAAGAGACCACACTTCTACAGTACCCGGGCATTTCACAACACGTTAGATGTTTTACATCCAGTAGAACAGGCTTAGAGCTGAACCAAGTTTTCATTGTGTCGGTGGCGTCGCCATGTCGCCGAAACCCTATACCCTACGTAACTAGATATGAATCAAGATCTGGAATCAAGGTGTTGGAAATGTTGTACCTTTTAATATGTTTTAAACAGAACGATCGAAATATACAATCTAACTGAAACCTTGTCACAAAAAATATTGATAGAATTTGAAAAGATACCTACTTAAATAAAAAAATCCTTCGCCTTTGTACAAGTCATTTCTTTTATGTTTCACCTATACTATAACGTGTTTGTGTGTTCAATAAAGAATTAGAAAATTCCTACAAAGACGACGGCCGGTCCTCTAGCAGTCAACACATCACATCACACATACGGCAATACGTAGGTTAGTTCCCTTCACTCCAGGGAATTATCAGACGTGAGCCGCTTGTCTGTGCAAGACCTTCTTTTCCAACAACCTACTATTATGAGGCAAAATTTGGGGGACCAGATGAATAGGGATAGATAGATGAATGTATGTTCCTTAATCACGCAAACTTCTAAACAGATTGGCTGTAAGTCGGCGTGGGTGTAGTTGATAAGCTGGAAAAAGACAGGCTGGCTAAGACGAGGGCAGCAAACAATCTACAAAGAAATCATTTTTTTTAAATATTGCGAAAAAGTTACGATTGGGATAGATTCTGGAAGGTAGGTATATTATTTATTCGTGCGTGGGACTTGTGGGCGTTAAGATTAATTCAGGTCGGAGAGCCGTTATTGATGACACTGCATAACTTTTTAAGGTTCATAATCAATACATACTTCTTCTTATCGTGTCACTAGTTCTTTCGAGCCAGTGTGGTGAAAGGATTTCAAGTGCGCCTCAAAGAGGCTCCTTTCGTGCACTCGACACATGTTTTCGAAGTTTAAGTTCTACGACATGCCGAGGAAACCTCACGATGTTTTCCTTCACCGTTGTGAGAACATGGGATGCATACATAGATTTTTTCGACCGAAATATCCCATTTACGCATGACTGCCACCCGGATTCGAACCCGCGACCATCAGATCGCAAGGTAAGGGCCTCATCCACTCGGCCACCACGTCCTCATACTTACTGTTTAGGTTACATTCGCAATCCATTTTGGGCTTGTTATACTTTTAGCTCACTTACTTGCTCCACCCGCAAAATATAAACAGTGCAGTTCCTTACCTGAAACAAAAAGAGCATAGTTATAACACAGAGTACTAAGATAGACTAGTTATAGTTTAGGCATATCTTCTATAGTAAATAAAATTGTTATAAACTAGGCATCTATCTATATTTTGATCATGATGTAGAAGATGATCACTTTTGTGTGTGCTTCACTTTCATGATCCTTGTTTTTGCAAGTTTTTCCTGTTTTATGGTGTTAATGACCCTTCAATAAAGAGTTGTCTCTATACATCTTATGTTATCTATACATCCTATCTATAAAAAGCTGCAGTAAATTGTAGACATAAATTCGTCACGGGTTGAGATGAGACGGGCGTGAATGCAATCACAGGCGGGAAGCTGAGCCCAGTTGCATCTCCGGAGCTTGGAGACTGGTTAAATTAAGGATTCCACACGTACTGCATCGACGACGCGCAGGAACGCGAGCAAAATTACGCGGACACCACCTATCTAGACAGATATCCTATACATACCACTCTCATTTAGATGAGATCGAAGGACGTGAATAGCATCTATCTAAAACGAATAGATTCAATTTGAAAAGATATTCCATCCATCTCGGCGCGGGCGAAGTAGTTCAGTACAGACATGTAAAAAAAATTAGTTGTCTGTAAAGTTCGTTTACGGACGATAGTTTAACGTGAATACCAGCGTAACGGGACAATGAGCGTTACCGGAAAATGACAGCGTTACCGGAAAATGACGTCAACGTTTTCGTGCATGCAGCCAGCGTTCAACGATTTATTAGACGTAGTCACGTCGAAAACATGAAACCAAAATCAATTAATTTTATTAGACTAAGATAAATTAATTGATGAAAAACAATTCTGTTGAGTGTTGTGAGTTTATAAGAAAGCGACATTTAAAAGAAGTGGCCAAACCGCGCACTAAGGATATTAAATTAATACGCCTCCTCGCTTGTCTACATTACATTATAGTTTAGCAGGGAAAGTTTTTTCTTTCGTTCAAGTTATAAGTTACTTTCGTCGTTGCCATAAAAGGACGAAGGAAATATATCGAGGTTGGGATATACTAAAAGAAATCTCTAGTTTTTTTTCTACAAATAAATTAAATCAGCATAATATATATAAGCATGATCACACTAATATGATGCGAATGTTAGGTAAATCAAAAATATTAGTTACTCAACGACGCAAAAACTACTAAATCGATTGGTCATAAATTTAATTACGACATACGAGTAAGAACATCAGGAGTAATTAGGATATGAATATATTGATTCAATCGCTTACATTTACACGCAGCACTGTACAGAAAGTTGTGGAAAAAGGGAGAGAGGCCTTTGCCCTGCAGTGGGACAGTACAGGTAACTAATAATATAATAATAATCGCTTACATGTATGAAATGGACAGAACACATTAATGGTAACACAAAATTATACCAAATAATAGACTTTTTATATTTCTGCACATAAGGACAAAAGTACAGATATAAAGCAAGTGTACAAACCGACGACGCCGACGCCCCTCTCAACAGGAAGGTCGTATTTTGCAACGGCAGGTAGGCAATTTGACATTGTGTAAACGTTTCACATGGGTCCGAAAACGGAACTTGGGTCACGCTCCTTGCATACAAAACAAAACACGTTACAGAATGGAAAACAGTCCTATACAAGTACCAAAAATATAATTCAAACGTTGGGCGTTTTAAGCCAGGCCCTTTCGATTTACAGAATAAATTCATTAAACTTGTAAATTTAATTAAAACTCGAACACGAAACCTGACTAGCATGATATTTAACGAGGGAAAAAACCCTACAATTTCTTGATGATTTGTAGCAGTATACCGTCGAAGTCACATTCTACCCGACTCGTGGTTTTGTAAACAACGGTTATTGAGCAACACGCTGTACATAACCAACAATTACTGCTCATCTGGCATCACTTTCTCTTGAGATAATGATCGAATCCGTACAAAAATATGCCAAATAACATGTTGTTCCGCTTTTATCATCACTCTAATTGCAAGTTAGATCCGAAAAGCACAGTATTGTTATCCGCAAAACAGTATTTTACGCGTAAACAGGCTTGGCAGCTCGGTACTTCTTATCAGGCTATCCGGTCAATAGAAACATATCAGCACCTGTCGCTGTCGACCCAGTTTACCAACAGTATCAGGAACGCATGAGTTCTAGGAGTTGGGCTGTGGCTGTGCAAACGTTCATAAACTCGATTAGGAATTGATTGATGGATAGGACGGGAGGGCATCGGGGACGCCGCGCCGTGTGCGGTCCCGGGCTCCTGCGTCGTGACGCACAATACCAGCACAGGATATTAAATAGTTGCTCGCTGGAAAAGGGGACGCAACGTGAGGGGTAGGGTACACGTGATCGATAAGCAGTTGAAAAAAACAATGCTCGTGTTTTTATCCACCTATAATTGCTGAAAGCTGCTTTCGCTGCTGCACATCTGAGATTTTGAACAGAACACGAACATTTGGTAATCACAAAATAAAAACGAATTGATCTTTCGAGCTGGATTGCTAAATGACTTTAAAAAGTTTTACTTAATTAAGTTGCATGCAAATGTTCATTAATCACAAGAAGTCTCCTAATTATTTCTGAATTTTCTGAACTAATAAATGTAGCTCCAGTTACGTACGCGCCTCAAGCCTCTTTATTGCAAACAAACCCGTAATCCAATTGCCACCTACGAGTGAACTCGGCAAAATGAGGAAAAGAGCCGCGGTTTTTGTGTCAACAACCTTTATCGACATCCAAACATTATAGAGATTGCGTTTTGATAGCTGTGCTGTGTGCGTACACGGAAATTTAATTTAACGACATCTAAAAACCCGTAACTATTCAACTCAAATGGTACAAATGAGTCTTCGATATCCTAGAATACAATACAACAAGAACAATAGCCTACAAGCATCACGCATAATCAGAGTCATAGCAAAAATAGTTTCGTAACGAGAAACATTATGAGTGGGCTAGTTAGTAAATCTGCTCCGAATGTCAATGTCACATAAACTTCAACAAATAAGTTCAGAAACTCTAGAAAGTCTTGGAGTTATCTAGACTTTAATGTAAACACTCAAACAGTCTGTTAGTCTTGTAACTAATATAATTTTAAAGGCGAATATTAGCCCGCTCATAAACAAATCTTGAGGTTGATTGAACCCCAGATGCCAAGCTCCAGGAGTATGGGGAAGTAAGCTGGCTTACCGGTCATTTAATCCCTTGTGGCAGACAACATTAGGCAACGTGTCTGACACGTACATTTGATACAACATTTTGACGGGCAGCCAATCCCAGCAACATTGTTTCAATCCACATTTTCCCGTTTATGAATATTCTATCTGTATTTGTGCAGCTTAATTTAGTCACACGCTTTCAAACAAATTGGGACATTCGGAATTTACTTTATGGTTGGATTTAGGATGAGATGGTGAGATGAATTCTTGATAAGTGGTGGTGAGGAAAACATCAAAGAAATACTGACACGGTAATTATGAGAACCTAACCTGACTTCACCATTTCCAACAGAACATGTTATGTGAAAGAAAATAATAAATCACAAGGAATAAAAATAATATGTTAGAATACACAAAGAGAATAATGAATGTAAATTATAATTATCTTGAGATTATATTTTACCAAACAGGACAGTTATTATTAGAAATTCTTATTGCGACGGATTTCTTTGGTCTTCTTATAATGTAGGTCATTGTCAGCTATATTATGTAAAACGTGACTCTACTCATTAACCCACATTCACATATCAGGTCTAAAAATATTAATATAGACTAGGGAAAGTGTTCAGCCTCAAGATCCTAGCCAAAATAATTAGGTTGGTATTGGTACTTTCAATATAGTAGGGTATTTAGGAGTCTACCTATCGATTCTTAGATGTGGGAGAGTGTATAAATGGGTTCCAACATAAAATTATCCGTACGTACGTAAATCTCTAAACCTCCACAAAATACTGCAACTTTGCAAAGAGTCAATATTGAAAGGAAAACGCGGTGTCATGGGCTCGCCGTTCCATGCGCCCTACCTATATAAGGGGACATAGATAAGGAGTACGGGAAATTTCGTCAGGAATATGGACGATTGGAAGGGGCGCTATATCTGTCCGACGGGAACGGAATCGTCGACGAGATACATGTTAGCCGATACAGGGCTGCAGCTAAATTAGACTCAGATTGCAATTTTTCTTACAGTTCGTATAGAGCATCCAGCTAGATTCAGATGAGAGTTGACTATGGAACACTTCTATGATTCAAATCTTCCATCCGATAAGTCAATCACTAGTTCTCACGCCACCAATTATCGGCCAACGGTGATGAAGCAAAAACCCAGTTAATGGCTGACTTGCAAGTTGCTCACCAGGGATGTCATGAATCAGAAACCAAATTGCCTGCGAGTCTGAGAAATTGATTAAATGTTGCGATACAACATAATTTAACGATGTAAGCGGTTCTTGCTTAGACTGCACTAACAGGTAGAGCGTCTACTCTATCACCATTCTGTAAGTACGTCAAGTTCCCAGACTTTATAGTTGAATGGAACGGGTTCTTCTAACGAGCCATTATCTAACCCAGATATCTGACAGACAATTAAATTATGTCATTCACATAATGCACACGCAGTAAGCAGAAGTAGACGACAAGCTACGTTCTTCGATACGTGACCTGGATATAACGGTAACCAAGCAGTTGCCTGCTGGCGTGTGGTGTGGCGCCGTTATCTTCAATGCTTCACCGATTGGCACATCTGCGACCTTGCCCTCGACTCAGTTTCAGACTAATGGATTCCGAATATTACCTCATTAGCGGATACTCGCATACCCACCTACTTTGCTTGTATTTATGCTAACGCGCTGGGCAATGTTGCAATTGCTTTAGGAATTTCATTTCTGCTTAGTGCTGTTTCAAGCCTCGTAGATTTCGTTCAAATATTTATACACGCGAAACTTCTGCGAAGTTATTAAAATTAGTTGCAGATGGCAATATAACAAGTTACTGAATTAGAGTGAAATCTACTAAGTTACGAATGAAATCGGAATTAGGTACAAAAAAATGTCGTAATGCAAAGACTTGGCAGTCTCGGTACAGTCGGTTCATTACCCATTGACTCTGGTCATGCTTTCTTGACCTAGGTAAGTATTCAATGATAGATAAGCGCAAATTAACTACGCCAATGCAGAACCGCGAGAGGCAGATAACAATAATTATTATCAGACGTAAAAACTTTGTTCAAACAAAAATAAGTAAGTAGAACACTAAATCATATTATTTTTGCGTACTGTAAATCTTGAACACAAGAAATCTTTGTTGTTACATACATACAGTAGGTACAAAGCGAGAAATTTTACAACCTTAAACAATGGATACATCTGATACAGACACAGAAAACCAACTTTTGGTGTATAGTAATTTTAAAAGGTTTCTACTAAAGCTATAAATTCTGTGGTGTAAAGAGTTTCGTATTTCGTTCCGAGCGTTGAACAAAAAGTATTTAGGCCTGAACCACTGGAATCGGGTATAAAGGCGGATGGATCAAGTTTTTCAACTTGGGGCGTAGGTAGGTAATTAAACACGGTAGGGAGGAGACTAGGCGAGCCGGCGGCGGCCGACCCGCGCGTCGCGATCAATCGGCCCACACCCTGCTTGTAATTAATAGCTGGTCGCTGGACCTGAACATTACTGAATCTGTAGAGTAGCTTGACTGCTTTTACAAAACTAGAATCATTCTCGCAACTTCGTTTGCGTCGGCTGTATTTCCTGATATTCTGTTCCTGACTACTCAATACCCGAAAGCTTTGTTAATTTCTGAAAATCCTGAAACACACTGATATTTTTAGTTTTTTGATTATAAAGGGTATTTATCGCATTACTATTACATTATTAATTTAACATACGAGATGAGCGCGATATATACCCGTTATAATCAAATAACTATGTGTGATAATCGCGAAAGTCTACGAAAACTACTGAAATTTTTATTTCATTGGAATGTTCAAGTTTGTGAATTGAATTCACATAGTTGAATACGAATCTAGATCCAAACATAATATTGTGCGTAGTTTTATTTTAAATTTACTTATATTTGACTGAGTAATCAAGTATTCAAAATTCTAATCCTATCGTAAAGCGGTTTCAGCTAGGCGATGATGAATCAGTTAGTCTGTCAGTCAGAACACGCTTACAGAATCCAGCTGGACTCTTTTCTGTGTCATTTATTCAACCAAACTGACCTTATCTCACTAGCCGAGTTTTCTATGTATATGGTCTGCGGATTATCGATCAGCTTTAATATAGGCGGTTATAATCTTGGCTATTTTCGTTCCATTCACTTAAATAAGATTAGCAGAACTTAAAGTACTAATTAATGCTAATCTTACTCTATATTTGTTTGTACAACATTACCAGTTACCACATCTTCAAATTATTCGGCGAGAAGTAACTGAATTTGAAGTTTGCTGTTTTGCTTTCGCCTGTGTAGCGCGAACCACCACATAACGGTTCCCTTAGCGTTTCGGAGAAATCGAGATTGCAGCTTTTTGAAAAAACGCTTAGGTGGGTGAGGGTGAGGTACCCAGTTTATTTTACTGCTAATTACTATTTCTATTTCTAATACTTCGGTCTGATAGGTAAACTTGTACGACTGAATTTTAAAATAATGGTTTAGATCAGAGACAGCCATGGCGAGTTTTGTTTGTGATAGTTTAGTTATATTTAGACCTAGATTTCTTGTCTAGTACCTATAGTCATATGCAGATGCAGCTACGCATTGTTAAGTTCGAGCGTAACGAACGAATACTTCATGGGTTTCGCTGAGCTTTCTATACTCAGGTTATTCATAGGAGCAGGTAGGCTAGTCATCATAAACATAATATTGTGTCTTGTCAACGCCAGCCAACCATGAATATAGAAACCGACAACTATTAATGCAATGCAGAGATGAGCATAACAGGAGAGTAAAATCGCATTGTGTTAAACATAAAATGGATTTTACTCATTGCAAGATTATAAACGAGGATCGTATCTATTCAGAAGGCTCAAAATGCACAGACGCTGAGCTCGGAATAAATTAAAACCCTTGTAAAAGAACAGAAAATAAACTAAAATGTTAAATGTCCTCATTTGCATTCAACAGACGAGTTTCGGTTCGGTCGAGGGCCGAGACTGGCGGCGCAGGCAGTCTGCGGGCCGGGTTTTAGGGCTCTCGAGCGGCGATCGACATGGTCTCGGAATAATCAGGCGCTCCCCGCGTCGCGGTCGTTCACACACAATCGACACGGAGCGCACGAGGACCCTACCTACGCACGACGGCTACACAAAGCATCCTCCCATACCTAACCACTACCCTACCCTCGCTGCACGAGCGTTGCACTAATTCAGAATTCGCTTTTACAACGACCATTCCTGTTTCAACGTTATCCATAGCTCATAAAGTCCACTATACCTCGGCAGAGAGTAATAAACATGCCTTTACTGCATCCATTTCGATAGCAGAAGGCCGCTAAGTCGTGTCAAAAACAAGTTAAAACTCAAGCAATAAGGCATAGTATCGTACGAAGGCAGACAGCGGTCGATGGACGCATGTGCATGAGATAGTGGAAGGTATGAATATTGAAAAGCGTTCTTATGTCTTGCACAGCTGAATTGAATACACGTCATCGGTATCGCAATCCCCACGTGTTTACAGAAGCCAACTGGCGCGGATTACCAACGTGCTAACTTCAGCGCTAAGTTTTCGATAACTTTTGTGAAAAGTTCAATATTTTTGAGCGAGTTCAGTTTAAACTGAAGTTATGTCTTTAATTAAAAGATCAGATTGAAATACCAAAAAAAAAAATAAGAATTCACTCGCTGAAATATAAATTGCGAATGACCTCCTGACGCCTGCTTTTACTGTACTTATATTTAATCTTCCAGAAGTGCTAGTTGGCAGCCAGATCTGCTATGTCAGGTCCTTTACGTACGCTTTTGGATAGTCATTCCAGGATTTTTCTATCGAGCAACTATTTTTTAGCCAATGTGTCCATCAGGTCCTATCTACGTCTCATATACGTAGACGTAGGCCTTTTCAAGAGTTATCGACTTGTCTCGAAGCAATTGAGGTACGTGCCTACCTTTTGAGTTCAACCTGTGCTGTGGCCAGTAAGTCTTAGAACTTTCCATTTTCCCTTGAGTGGGCTTGCCTAACCTCTACAAACAAACTGTTGGTTGTGGTTGGGAGGGTTTGTGTGTGGCTGATCCGACCCGTGGCGGTGTAGTAGCTACCTCTAGGTGTAGGTATGAGCAAAGAAGATTATAGCGGTATTCGCTTGCCTATTTCTATTTCCACGTTTGTGATCGTGCAAACCTCCATAGGCGTGGAAATTCCACGGTGGATATGGCATAATAGTCCCAGAACTCGCTATAAAATGTAGGCATACATGTATCAGCTACATCTATGGATTGCGCACGGGTCAGAATGTGGAGGCCTCACATTTTTTATGACAGGTCATAATCAAGGTTCGTTAGAGGCTCGTGGGCTAAATTAGGTATCTACCTACCTAAGGTGTGAAGTCTATGATTGTAGCTTTAATGTGCACTATAAGCCATCCATGCCATGATGTAAGACGATTTTAAGTCCTCGTCCAGAGCGGGGCCCAGCCCAGTGGATATCACGAATCCTTCTTCGATTTTATATCTGTTTGAGATAACGTAGGTAGGTTTTCAAAGGTGAAGTGTGAAATAATTGTAAGGAGGTAAAAGTTTATAAATCTTTTAAGAAAGTTGTGCATTATTTACAAATTCAAAATCCTCACCAGACAACACCGAAAGCGCCGTATCCAATGGGACGGTCTGGCTGCACGTCGGTGGGTATAGCCGGCGCCTGGTAGTAGGGCGCCGCCGCCGCCAGGATGGCACCCTGGGGCGCGCTCTGCGCTCCGCCCTGCATCAGCGACATCGACACACTCATGGAGACGCGAGAGTGCCGCGCGGGGCCGCTCACAGCCGCCATCCAACCGCTCGGCAGTCGGCGGCGGGTCGTCACCGCACACTTCTCTGCATCACACGCCGACACCCCGGCAACCGATCACCACGAGCACGAGCCTTCCGAGGGACACGCAACAATATTACCGGTTACTTCTTTATTATTCATGCTCGGTCGACTTTGCGGGAATTCACTGAACACACGAAACGCCTCCGGGATAAAACTATTGGTCGCACTCAAACTCGGACAAAAGTTTGCGAAGTTTTGAATAGAAATTTAACTTGTTATTGTCTTCGATCGCGGCTTCCTCCTGAACAAAGGATGAGACCGTGAATTTAAATAGCAGTGGAACGTAAACGTCCACTCTCCACAAAAATCGAGCGAAACTGGCGGGGCGAGAGGAAGGAGGCGGACGGAAAGGAGACAGAAGGGGGAAGGGGAAGGGAGGCACTCGGCGTGCACACGAGAGAGTGCGCTACGAGCACTGCTGCGAGAAAACGAGACCACAAATAACAATATGGCGCCTTGACGATGACGCTTGAACAGCTGTCTGTCTATTGTAGTTACGGCTTTCAGGAAATAATGAATGATGCATTCAGAAAGACAAAATGATTATGAAAATATAAGATTTTGAAAAATCTGATATAAACATTCATGTCTTCATTCATCAAATGGATTTAGAGCAATCAACTAAAAACGGAAAAAAATGTTTTAGAGTTGCCACCTTGTGTCAGCTTGGGATAATAAAAAGTGCATAAAATTCAATAGATGGCGCTTGACTGGCAAAAAGCTTCGAAAATCTAGCAAGCAAAAAGCCAATAGTATCACAAACAGAGGTAGATAACCAAAAAGGTAGAATTAGCAACTTATTCCAAAAATGTTTAATAATAATAAGAAAGCTCGCTCAGATTAATGGATATATCTAGAATAGAAATCACTAATTACTATACTGTAGAAACTGATTTTTTTTATTTTATTTGTAAGGATATACCTACTTAGGTACTTACCAGATTAGTCCCATAGAAATTTCATAAAAATCGGTTCAGTACTTTGGTTTCAAATCAAAGTAACAGTAAAATAACGTCACTTGGAGTAAACGAAATTGCGTATTCTGCTTCCCTGTAAATAAAAGTCGGTTTGTAGTATGTTTTTGTAAAACCTTGATTATCCTCAAAATGTTTTTGTCACTAGTTAGGTACATCTAATAAGTCGTAAAAAGAAAACACAAAATAATAAATATCAATTATATTTATCACAGAGAATCACATGGTGTGTTACATAAACATCGATACATTGTAATACAAGAAGTCATTGCAATGATTCATTTTACAGGAAAATAAGGACAAAAATTATGAAGAAAATACATGACAACTTATGAGAGGACGAACAACTAAAACGGCTGACTTTCTTTTCACTTTTTTTATAGATACAGATTTTCTGAATGCCTGTTATAGGTATACAGTAATGATAATGTAAGAATCCTAAAAAAGAAGATTGTACTAAGATTACATAGTTATTTATAAACATACCTAAAATCAATATTATAAAAGGCTCCTGCTGACTGACTCACTGACAGACAACCTACAGTATAAACCAGTGGACATAGACTTGGAGGATATTGTGTCCGTCAAGAACTGAAAGTGCGTAGGTATTATGGAAATTTGAAAATTCGTAAAGCAAGTTGCTGGTCTCAGCTAGTAACATACAAATAAAAACATTTTGATTAATTAAAATATATGCGTTCTAGGTTTTAGTGGTGATTACAATACTTAGTAGTAAACGGTAGGTATATTTTATGAAAGAGTTTCATTTCGTAGTCATATATATCCTGCGTGCTAGTACTTTGGGTTCAGTTTAGTGCCACCAGAATGTGTCCCTTTGTACTACTTATTTAGAACTCTTCTTTGGCTAACTGTAGTAAGTTAAAACGGGTAAATGTTATACAACACATAATGCCTATGATTACCAAGGTTTAAGGTTTCTGCCCACTACCCCGTCGCGTGACATGCACGGAGAAATGAAACGTGAAACAAAAACGTGAACAGAAAAATCCATTGGTGTACGACTGGATTCGAACCCACGATCTTTGGAACGAAAGTCTGCCAACACGGCTTTTTACTATATTTTTTTTTGCCTGACACGGTCCTAGCACAGTCATGGTATGTTAAGGGATAGTGAGCAGATTTACGTATAAAACTAATTTCACAATACAAACACCACCTAGTAACCTATATTATGATAAATAATTAATAATATGCCGCTTGATTTGGTTTTACATTAGCTTTTTATAAAGTAGTTTTTATACAAAATAATTTACAATTTTTTTTTACATAAAACGAGCATTATTTTTATTATTTATGTAATAAAAAATATACACAAACCAAGTGCGTGTACAACTATGATAATAAGTGCGGTTTCAGATGAGCGGATTAACCGATACATAGGATCCATCTTGTAGAATGCGCGCTGGATCTTCACGACCTAATCCCTCCAACCCCATTCTATCACCGAACTAGTAGACGTACAGGGGGATACCACCCTTGCTTAGTTAACATCCCCACAGCTCGAACAAGGCGTTTTAAGTCAACCTTTATATTGAGCACAAGCAAGGAGTGGAACTCGCTACCGACGTCTGTATTTCCGGACCATTATAATCTTAGAACCTTTAAGACTAGAGTGAATAAGTTCATACTAGCCAAGCGTGCTTCATCTTCAACCACACCATCACTTACCACCAGGTGATGTAGTGGTCAAACGCTTGTCTATTAATAAAGAAAAACACTTAGGAAACCAATTTATTTAAGACCATAATATTGTACTTGTGTTTTGCCAAATAAATTATCTTTATCTTATCTTTACCGGGCGGATAAACAGCTCGCTTTGTTACAGCGCGTGTACGCGCGACAAGCTGTGTGTGAGAAACGCCTCACGCTACTGACACTCGCTAGAAAAATCCAAGCGTAAGTCGCCGGTATACGCGCGTTAGGCTTTCGAAGTTTCGCGACTACCAATCCGCCCGTATAAGCGCGTAAAAAATACGCTAGTCTGAAACCGCACTAATATGAACAATGCGTGCATTAAACCAACACCGTTTTTACTCAAATTGCACAAAATCTGTGTAATTAAGTGCATAAAGGTAAAACGTGAATTCATGAATAATTTTAATGCGTGGATAAAAAAATATAATGCGTGCATATCAATTATTAGAGAGGTCATTAATATACGTTCCATTAATTTAGTTCATAGAGAAAATGACACGCTTTTTTAAATAGTACAGTCAGCTGCACATATATGTATACACTCCCAAGCTTTCACATTTATATTACTCTAAATATTGTAAAAAAAGTGCACGCAAGCGTTTTTAAATTAATGTAGTCATCGTACTTGTATTTATGTGAATGTAAAATCTCAGGAGTGTATACATATCTGTGCAGCTGACTGTACACGCTTTTCGTACAAACGAATATTAGGTACCCAAAAACTCACCTATCATCAAAGATAATAGTTGTTTGAAACGTAAATTAATAACAAAATACTGTACTTCAGTATAAATATATTAAATAACTCATAACAAACACTAGATAAATTCTTCAACCCCTACCATTTTATTGTCTATTTTATTTACACACAATACATTGGACTGGATTTGTATGAATCCGTTATTCCATTAGATATACCTACTTTATTGTAATGCTGGCCACACACACACCTTAGTCCTTACGATATACTTGCGGAAGTTTAGACTTGCAGAAGTCATATATAACTAAACTTGCACAATTATCTTTCAACAACTATGTGCAGCCAGTTGCACAGACATGTATACACTCCCAATCTTTCTTCAAGCAACATTTATATTACTCTTAATTTTGCAAAGAAAAGTGCACGCAAGAATTTTCAAATTAATGTAGTCTACTTGTCAGAAGAAGAATGTTTTTGCAATATTAAGAGTTTATTATAGATGTAAAAGCTTGGGAGTTCATACATGTCTGTGTAGCTGACTGTACCTATACTTACGCAAGTTTAGACTTGCGCAAGTGTCCGTTACTATATAATTGCACAAGTATAAAGTATCTTAAGGTGTGTGGCCGGCCTAAGAGATCTAGCCTTACCATATTTATTCTAAGAGTCCATTGTTATTTTCGTACTTCAATTGTTGTGAATGGAGCGTTTACGATGAAATGGCTAGCAAATACGATTTTTACTCGATTCCATGCCTAGATCCACCAGCTATTTGATTTCTATGATATATTTCACTAACGAATTTCTCCATCATTTGATTTAAAACGACGTAAACAAACCATCACATCTGCCGGGCTATTATATTATAAAACGTTTAAGGCGTCGATGCCACGCGAGTCCGCTAATAGCTTGTAAACTCGCCCGGTGTCATCGGCTTTTAACAATCTGCTATTTGACAATCCTTCCCGAAAACTACTCTTTCACTATTTAAATTTGCTATTTTTTAGGCTCGCCGGCTTGTAGCTAGCTTAACTAGCCCTGTGTCATCGACGCTTAGCAAATTGTAACGTTATAAAATAGAAAATACTGACTGATTAAGTTAAGTATAAACATTTCTATGACAGTCCAAAGTTTCATTTATTCCTGCTCACCCATTCTACTACGCGAGTCCGCCCTGTGTTTTGTTAGTCTATGACAGTTCAAAGTTGCATTTATTCCTGCCCATCCCTCTGTATTCTACTACGCGAGACTGCCCTGAGTTTTGTTAGTCTATGCCAGTTCAAAGGTGCATTTATTCCTGCCCATCCCTCTGTATTCTACTACGCGAGTCTGCCCTGAGTTTTGTTAGTCTATGCCAGTTCAAAGGTGCATTTATTCCTGCCCATCCCTCTGTATTCTACTACGCGAGACTGCCCTGAGTTTTGTTAGTCTATGACAGTTCAAAGTTGCATTTATTCCTGCCCATCCCTCTGTTTTCTACTACGCGAGACTGCCCTGAGTTTTGTTAGTCTATGCCAGTTCTAAGTTGCATTTATTCCTGCCCATCCCTCTGTATTCTACTACGCGAGACTGCCCTGAGTTTTGTTAGTCTATGCCAGTTCTAAGTTGCATTTATTCCTGCCCATCCCTCTGTATTCTACTACGCGAGACTGCCCTGAGTTTTGTTAGTCTATGGACAGTTCAAAGTTGGATCTATTCCTGCTCACCCCTTTGTATTCTACTACGCGAGTCTGCCCTGAGTTTTGTTAGTCTATGACAGTTCAAATCCAGTGTTGCTGGTGACAGCGTAGCGCAATTTGTCTCTAAGCGTGCTCCGTTTTTGGTAGTTGGGCAGTTTGAGGAGGTTAAAGCAAGTTGAGGAGGTCGGCAGGCGGTGGAGAGGATCCTTCTTCCGGATTGTGAAGAAACCTCGGATAACACTGCCTGTAACATAAGTAAATATCAGATGTTAGTCAGCTCGCCACATCCCGATGTTCGGCTATTCACATCTACCTTCTGCCAACTATGGAGCGCAAAACATCGCTCCTACTGGCCAAAGGTCGTCCTAAACTATGCTTGTCTAGACTTGAAATTAGTAATTAGCTGGGATTAGGGTTGCAATATGACAAAAATAGTACCTATAGTGTCCCCGGTATCCTCATCGTCTCCCACTTCGACGCACCGTATTGAGAACGGAGGTTTCAAATGCGCGAACCCGAGCACGGGAGGCTTTGAGCACGAAGTGACGAACTGAAATAGAAAATAGCATATAGTTCTTGCAAAATTCAAATGAGAGTAGGATTATATTTTATGTATTTTTATCAAATATGCTTTATTTTACGGTTTACGGTTTAAGATATTTATTCTTCAAAGATTTATACATAAATCACTTACAGAGAATACTTGATATATCTAAATTATTTACATTATTGAGCATTGGACACTTTATACATTTACATGATACTATATAATAGTGCAATAGTATTAGGTACCTACACACATACTTACAGATCGTATCATCTTAAGAGTAATCCTCAAATCCGAATTCCATACAAAATGTTTCGGACAAGTACTCAAAAAGTACGCCGTATTATAGTAATTTCTTCACACTATTCATTCCGTCCATGTTTTTTTGATTTCGTCAACAAAAAAAATGAAGGATTTCATACTTTAATTTAGATTTTATACGTGTTTTTAAGTTAGTAGGGTTAATTTTAAAACACGTATAAAATCGAAATTAAAGTATGAAATCTTTCACTTTTTTTGTTGACGAAATTAAAAAACATGGACGAAACGAATAGTGTGAAGAAATTACTATAATACGGCGTACTTTTTGAGTATTTGTCCGAAAAATTTTGTATGGAATTCGGATTTGAGGATTACTCTTAAGATGATACGATCTGTAAGTATGTGTGTAGGTACCTAATACTATTGCACTATTATATAGTATCATGTAAATGTATAAAGTGTCCAATGCTCAATAATAAGCAAATTCATTATCACAAAAACATTATAAACATGAATAACATTTCGGAATCAAAAATGATCATGCAAAATGTGGGTAGATAGTTGAATAATTTAGCAGTTGACCCAACAACAACATCGTATTCATAAGGAAACAAAAGACTTCGAACTCACTACTTGTTATCTTTGACATTCTTGGGGCCGGTTATTTTGACAACCTTTTTCGAGTTAAATCTAACTTGCCGGCCTAGACCTAAATAAATTACTATGAAATCTCATATCGTTAATCGCACAGATACAACGTATGTACCCCTTCTGTGTTGCCCATTTAAGTTTTTTGGTAATTAAAAACTAATGGTATAGGTTTTTAATTACCAAAAAACAAATAAAACAAATACCTTCAAGAACATGGCTCGCTCCGGCTCAGTGAAGTCCCTCTGCAGCACGTCCCACAGCCAGCACACGACGCGGTGCGAGTCGTGGAACCCGCCGTAGTACTGCGTGTGCCGCCTCAAGTCTCGCAAGTCTAGCGGCACATTGTCGCCGCTTATCAGTCTTTGGAGCTAGTTTAATAAAAATATATTGTTTTAATTTCGTTATGAATAAAATCGTGTATTTAATCCGCTTTATAGAACCCTAAATCACATGCCAGGCCGAGGCGCGAGTAATCTAATAGATAACTGAAGTCGCGGCACTGAATTCTGACATTCACTATGCCTTTCAAACCGGAACACAGTAATTAAATTAAATTTAATTTCAGACCAAGATCCATAGAAAAATTAAATGAAATGTCACAAAAGTTAAAAATACACAAAAATCAGCACAAAACTATTCAAATCAAAAAACAAGGAGCAATTAAAATTAGAAAGATAAACAAAAACCAAGAACAAAATCATTTTACACTTTAGGTAAACCTGAGGCAATAAATTTATTTAATTTTAATTTTATTGAATTTTATTTTATTGTCCTACTAGATTAGTAATAGGTTTAATTATAGCCATCCAGTGCCTCATGAAGGCAGACTGGTGGTAGTGGAAGGTAGGTTGGTGGCAACATCCTTCAGAAAACTGCTAATGTTATGCTAACACATCACTGCTTCGCGGCAGTATATCTGACACTATGTTGGTACCCATCTAAGCGGTAGCCTGCAGGGGATGCCTCCCAACGTTATGACCCGAAACGACTTTATTATCAAAATGTATTGTTTTGTTGAGATTCTACACCTTACCTCAGGAGTAGAGAATAGTGACAGCCATTCTGGATTGATGATAGTCCTGAATCCTTTGATGAACGCATTCGTCTGGTCCTTTATTTGCGTGTGCATTCTAAAGTGCGCCATCAAATGTATGTAGTTTATCCTGACGAATAAAAATATGTGGTGAGAATTTATTGATAAAAAAATCACAACATATTACACATCATCAACATATAGCAGTCCACTGCTGGATGTGTCTTCTAAGGCGCGCCACTGCGTCCGAACTTCGGCTCTTCTCATCCACCTTCTGCCAGCTATAATGCGCAAATCATAGCTCCATCAGCCAGAGGTCGTCCTACATTACGCTTGCCTAGACTTGGTTTCCACTCAAGAATAAGTTTACTTCTAAGGTTGTCGGTTCTTCGGTAAAAAAAGCATTTTGGACTTTGTACAGTCAGCATGTAAACAACAAGGTGTTCTCAATCCAATCATCAATGACTTTATACACTCCAGCTGTGTTAAGCCTCCTAGGTTCTATAACCAAGCTCGCTTCGCTCACTTCGCTCGCTCGCGTTTATCAATAACGAACTAAAGAACCACTTATGTACTACTCGGGCGAATGAACATGACACCTGACTGACACGTGGCTCGGAACTTGATGCTGCCCCTCACTGCCCCGCGCGGCGCCCTCCGTGTTTCTTCCTTATCATTACTTACCATTGCCAAGTATTACAGGACCTCTTTCAAGATTATCCAATTCCACGCTGTACTTTGCACAAACGTCATTCGAGCCAGGTGTGAACTTATCTGTGAATTGAGGAGCGTCGCTGTGATCGCAACGGTACACGACGCAACTGACAGTTGAATTAAGTTTTGTATGCAAGTGGCCGTAGTTCCATTTTCTGCCACTTCACAGATAAGTTGGTAGAACTGCACTTACTTATTTTCGTTGGTGACGGGAATGGCGCGGCCGCCCGGCACGAGCTCGTGCGTTACGATCTCGCCCAGTCGCTCCTCATCGATGGAAAACGTCAGCTCGAGAGATGACACGTCTCCCTGTTCAAAGTCATAAAAAAAATGGTGAATAATCCGGTAACCATATATAAAGCACAGCAACATAGGATAATTTAAAGGTAGCTTTCACACTAGATTTGGATTAGACTATATTGGCGTTTACCTGAAAGTGTTTGATGTAAGTAAGACTTCGGTAGAGGTCCCTATCCAGTGAGGGCAGCTCGTCGATCCAGCTGTACAGGGCTTGTTGGGTTTGGCCCAGCACTTGGCTTAGGAAAAACGACGCGAATGGGACGTCTACCACTATACCCTGCAAGAACAAAATATATTCACCAAGTAGAACTGCTCTTGAAAAATCCACCAAACAAAGTTTTCGAAAACCGTGACTTTATGACCTAAACCCTGACTAAAAAAACTTTTTAATGCAAATAAGTTACGAGCTAAGAAGCTAGGCGTTCTCCTGATGGTCACGCTCACGCCTGCCAATGACCAAAACAGTGCCAAACCAGACGTTGAATTTACATAGAATGGTGTTAGCGTACGCCCACTTTGAGACATTTTGATGGTCAGTCTCGAAAGTACAGTAATTTCACTAGCTTCATACTTCATACATTACCCTTCAAAGTCCCCTGCAGGATGTCGTCTAGATCGGTACCAACAGGGGACGCCTCCAGGCGGTGAATTGGGCGTTCTTTCAATGCCGTTTTAGGTAAGTAAACAGCTATGCCCAGTATAGCTACGCCTTTTTTCTGCAATAACCCTATTTTATGCAGGGGTTATTGCAGAAAAAAGGCGTAGAATGAGTTTAGCCGCTTTTCTGTTTGTATATCTTGTTTTGTAAGTTTCTGTGTGTACTCGTATATGTATCATCTAATTCCTAAGAATTAATTTGTAATGTTAAATGTTTTCATGATTAAACAAAGAATTTGAATTTACTCGTAGTCAAAGTGTAGTATAGGTATGGTTACCTCATAGACGGCCTTGCCCAGCATTCTGCCGATGAACTCGAACAGCTGCAGATGGTTGTCCTGCAGACACGACGTCGGGGACGGGTACAGCCGCTCTTCACTCGTCGCTCGGAACAGGTTCAATGATGGGTCAAACACGCGCTTTATCGTTTCTTCCAGAAACTCTGCAAACAAAGATTATGTATGAATGTTTAGTCCTAACTTGTCTTATAAGTAGCCGCACGTAAGTCTAGCGCTGAACGATACGCGGATGTGTAGTCCCCTTCAGGTACCTTACTTTTTACTTCTGCGCAATAGCGGTCAGCGCTAAAGTTTCGAGCCGCTACTTGTATAGTACGATGACACACGGTTTTTTTACACGCTACATGCCAGCGACTTCGCGTGTAAAGTCGCCCAGTGTCATCGGCGTTTTTACAATCTGCTTGTTGAGAACCCTTCCCAAAAGCTAACACGCTCACACGCTAGCGTTTAAAAACGCCAATCAGTAATCAGCTTGTAAAAAGCTTGTGTCTCATCGACGCTTCAGTGCCATACTACACGGACGGTTCTCCCGCCACGGGAATCCACTTCTGAACCGCACTAGTCACAATTAATATGGAAGTTGTATGTACTACACTGCGCGGTTTCCCATCGCGGTTCACTTCCATATTAATTGTGTCTTAGTGCAGTTCAGAAGCGGATTCCTGCGGCGGGAGAACAATGCGCTCTTTTGATGCCAAGAGATCATCTGCCTATAAATCAAAACGTGGTCAAGGATTTTGCAATGCGTCCGATCCTGCTGCATTGGACTGCAACAGAGCTCTGCTAATAATACTGAAAAGCTTGGACTTAACTTGAACTGGAATTGAATGTCGTTGTAGTTGGTGTAGCCCCTGTTCGTTAACGAAGCGCACTCTGACGCAACCCTCTCAACCCGCGCTCAAGCGCGCGCGGTGGCAGCGCCCCCATTTGCCTGTACCCGTCCTCCACCAACCGCGCTCGCCTCGCTTGCACTAGTGTTAGATAAAATGATGTAACATACCTTTGAACACCCCATCCTGGTCGATGCCAGCCTCGTCCAGCCCCTGTTCGTTGACGAAGCGCACTCTGACGCAGCCCTTGAGCGCGCGCGGGGGCAGTGCTCCCAGCTGCCTGTACCCGTCCTCCACCAACCGCGCTCGCCTCGCTTGCACTAGAGTGTTAGATAAAATATTGTAACATACCTTTGAACACCCCATCCTGGTCGATGCCGGCCTCGTCCAGCCCCTGTTCGTTGACGAAGCGCACTCTGACGCAGCCCTTGAGCGCGCGCGGGGGCAGTGCTCCCAGCTGCCTGTACCCGTCCTCCACCAACCGCGCTCGCCGCACCTGCACGAGGGTGGCACGCGCCGCGCCCATGCCGCCGCCCACACAAGCGCGCTCAGTCAACCCTAGCACCTCCTAATGATGAGAAAAATTACGATTGATCTTTTGATTGTGAACCCTAGTAGCCTTAACTAGTGGCAACCCTAGCACCTCCTGATGATGAGAAAAATTACGATTGATCTTTTGATTGTGAACCCTAGTAGCCTTAACTAGTGGCAACCCTAGCACCTCACCTAATGAGCAAAATAATTATTGAATGATCTCTTCTTTGTGACGACACGATTAGTCTAGTGGCAAGTGTGTCAGACTGCCACGCCGATGTCGCGGGTTCGATTCCCGCTACAGGACAAACATTTGTGTGACGAACATCGATGTTTGTCCTGAGTTTGGGTTTTTCTATTTAATCTATGTATGTATTTAAAAAAAAGTATATAAGTATTCTATCTGTTTATCTGGTTCCCATAGTACAAGCTCTGCTTAGTTTGGGGCTAGATGGCATTGTGTGAAATGTCCAAAAATATTTAATCTTGTTTTGATTTGATATACAAGCTCTTGCACTTCGGCCTCTGTTATGGAACTCCACAACAAAGACCCCGAGCCGCTTCTACCGACCAACAAAAAGTTTAAGGTTATCGTGCGGAAGTTTTTTCTAACCTTTTCATCATTGACGGCGCGTCTGAATAATCTGACTCGCTCTCCGTGAGCGATCATGTGAGGAGTCTTCTGTACTAGGACCTGCAACAAACAACATAACATATTCAGAGCTATATCACAGACATAGTACACTGAGTATTATACGAAACATGTAGTGACGAGTATAAATATAAACGTTATCATAGTTGTAATAAAGGCTAGTTAACCAGGCGCAGTTTTTTCCCCTTTTCAAAGTTGTGTATGAACTGAGATTTTAATATATTTCTCGCGAGCTAGAGATTATCAGTAACATTTATACAGAACTAACAGTAACGTGTGTACTAATATATACATTATGATTAAATAAAGCTTTAATAAAGGCGTGTACTAATATAATATACGTTATGACTGTTGTAATAAAGGCTAGTTTACCAGGTGCGGTTTCTTTCCCTTCTCGAACTCGTGTATGAACCGGCGTGTAGGGGCGCCGACAGTCGCGCCGATACAGAACTAACAGTAATGTGTGTACTAATATAAACATTATCACTATTGTAATAAAGGCTAGTTTACCAGGTGTGGTTTCTTTCCCTTCTCGAACTCGTGTATGAACTGCGAGTCTCGTATTTCTTTGGCGAGCCAGTGGTTGGCCGGCGTGTAGGGGCGCCGACAGTCGCGCCGATACAGAACTAACAGTAATGTGTGTACTAATATAAACATTATCACTATTGTAATAAAGGCTAGTTTACCAGGTGTGGTTTCTTTCCCTTCTCGAACTCGTGTATGAACTGCGAGTCTCGTATCTCTTTGGCGAGCCAGTGGTTGGCCGGCGTGTAGGGGCGCCGACAGTCGCGCCGATACAGAACTAACAGTAATGTGTGTACTAATATAAACATTATCACTTATTGTAATAAAGTCTAGTTTACCAGGTGTGGTTTCTTTCCCTTCTCGAACTCGTGTATGAACTGAGAGTCTCGTATTTCTTTGGCGAGCCAGTGGTTGGCCGGCGTGTAGGGGCGCCGACAGTCGCGCCGATACAGAACTAGCAGTAATGTATGTAATGATGCGAATAGCTCGTTGTTTTGAATCGTTTTGAGATCTGGAAATAAGTAGGTTTGTATAGCAATATAGCGCAGCGTGCTTTTTGCATATTTATAAATATTATTCATTGTCGCCATCGACCTGTCTTGCGCTGCTTTGCCACTCACTCGACGTATTTTTTTTTAAATGACGCCTTTCCTTTAATTTGTTATTAGACATTACTTCTAGCATTCCATCCAAACAATACATACAAACAAAAAAATATAAGCAAAAGAACACTCAAAAACAAAGGATATTTTTTTTTAATCAACGGGTTTGTTACTTGCTATGCAGTTTTAGTCTCCATCGAAATTGGCCCCGAAACACCTTTGACCATTTATCAATATTCCCTGTACTTTAGAATTTGGTTATGCAAGCCCAGTAGAAAAATATTTTTATTGGTCAAAGGTCAGCGTGTCTTCTACAACCAGCGAACACTTTTTCTTCACATTATTATGTATATAAAAAAGGTAACTTACCTAAAAGCTGTCCCATGATAGTCTTGTACACAAACATGTTCAGGAACAGCGACATGTTGATGAAGTCTTGTAGTTTGAATGGCTCCTGTTGCTCGTACATTTCCATATCGTCTAGTATCCTGTGAAATAACATACTTTTAACCAGGGTTCGAAAATATCCGATATTCATTATAAATATCAAAATATCGGATATTTATGATATATATCGGATATATATCAAGTTTGATATTTATAAATTTTGTATGAAATCCATACTATTACTTTATTGTATTATTTATGAATACTATTTGCATGTGTTACAAAAACATACTAAAATTATAAAAATGTTTTATTTATTTAGGTACTTACTTAAAATCAGACAAATGAAACCAAAACATAAAATAATTTTTTAGATCAGGCATAATCAACGAAAAAACATAAAATCTTTTATATCAAAAACTCAACTCAAAAATATTTAACCTTTTTTTATTAATTCTTATCACAAACGCTAAAAATAACTTAATAATATGAATTTTTTAAACCATTTTTGTATTGCAATATTTTATAAAAAAAATCATTTGATATATATCGGATATATTAGCTTGATATATATCTTGATATATATATCCATTGATATATATCCTCTAACCCTGCTTTAAACCAACTCAGCTAAGCAGCCAGGACGTAGGTTCAAACCCTTCAGTAGTCCTTAAATCTTGAACTCATAAAATATCTGGTAACTGCTGCTGCCCACGACACCCGTGTGTTATATAGATTAAAATTATGTCCTTTACCGTTCATAAAGTATACCAATTTCAATTTTTTAGTTCAATTGATTCAGTGGTTTGGCGTGTTTAGTAAGGAAACATCAATCAATCTATGTTCACAAACTTTTGCTTAAACCTTTGTTATAGCAAAAACAGTTGATATAAATAAAAACGTAAGCTGTCACATATTGAAACAGGACAACCGTTGGGGTAAATGTGTTGTTCAGAAGAGACCGCTTCGAAACATGCGTAGTGTAGGACGAGACGAGCTATGATTTGCTACTATAGCTGGCACACAATAAAGTGGTAGAATCGCATGTCCTTTGGAGCACTACAATATCTATAGGTAGGAGGCAGTCAGACCGGAGGTTTTGTTTTCTAGGAACATTAGGTAAGTTATCTAAACAAAAAGATACAACTCTCTAATGTACATACTTTCACAATCTAATATTACCTACTTATAATTATTACTAAGCGCCCTTGTAAAAATAGACATACGAATTGGAAAGTACTCTCCAATACTCAGTAACTCACGTGACATAGTGCGTCATGCAGTCCGCGAAAAGTATGAGCATCTGGAACTCTGGCGCGGACGTCTTGGAGTTGACGGCGAGCAGGTCCAGGAACGACTTCAGGCCGCAGTGCGGGCCCAGCGTGCACAGGAACTGCCACAGCGAGTACAGGATCTCGTCTTGATTGCACAGCCCTGGGAATCGACAATATAGTTAGCATAAGTTAGGATGTACATTTTAAAATAAGTGTTATTGACGTGACTAACTACGTCTAATAAATCGAAGAAAGCCGCCGCGCCGGCTGTATGCACGAAAACGTTGACGTCATTGTCCGGTAACGCTCATTGTCCCGTTACGCTGGTAGTCACGATAAACTATCGTCAGTAAACCAACTTTACAAACAACCAATTTTCTTTCTTTTTTTTACCCTCTGTGTCCCATTTTAGGGCAAGGTCCAAATCCTTCCACTTATCGCGGTATTTTGCGGCATCCCACCATTCCCTCTCGAATCCGTCCAGATCGTCGCTCCAACGCTTTCTCGGCCGATCCCTACGCCGCCGTCCGTCTTCAGGTATTCAGAGAGTGGCTAGTGTTGCCCACCTCTCCGGGTACATGCGGCTAACGTGCCCCGCCCAATCCCATTTAAGTCTGGCTATTTTCTAGCCTTCGTCGGCAATGCCAGTTAATTAATGCAGTATGGTGTTTCTGACTCGATCGGTCCTCTTGATACCAAGTATACTGCGTTTGATTGCCCTCTGGCAAAATTGAATATTTTTTTTTACGTAAATGTCTGACGAGAGAAGCAAGTTGCTCTTAGGTGGTCATGCCTGCCCATCAACAAACAGTATTACACAGGACTTAGAAAGAAAAGTTAAGAAAAGTAATTACTCACCCGTGAGAATATCTAGTTTGACTTGAGTCATGGTCTGCAATGCCGTGTGGTACATGGAGCATATCAATGCAGCCTTTGTACTATCAGGTGAACCCAGTTTTCTGAAGTTTTTGTTGGCGTTTGATCTGAAAAATGTAAAGTAAGTAGGTATATGATAATAACTTGTTTACAAATAAAAAGTGACCGTCGCAAAACTTGCTTTTTTCAACAGATGGCACTTATTAGGGTACCTTTTCACCAAAGATGTGCTATGCTGCGAAGATGTGAATTCTACGCTACGAAAATATGTGACCGTCTCCACCAATACTAAGCTATGTAGCTGTGCGAGGAAAATGCGTTATGAAGATGCGCCGCCGCAAAGTACCTGTGCGAGAAAGATGCGCGAGCTATGCGATATATCAATAGTAGGGAAGCGGCGAGCGGCGAGGCCTATAGCAGGTATTATTTATTATTATTTAACACTTTAACACTTACATAAGTGAGGGAGGACTTAATGCTATAATAGCATTTTCTACCAGTCAACCTGGGCGTGCAAAAAATATGGTGTAGCGTGTCATTTAATACATTACAAAAACAAAGAGTGTAAAAAGTAATCAAAGTGGTAACTTATTAATGTAAAAAAAGTGTAGGTACGGTATAACTATAGGTAAGTAAAGTACTTAATACTATAAATTATATATAATATAATATAATCTAATATATAAATATTATAATATATAAATAATATAATACAAATACAAATAAATACAAAATATTTATTTCAAAAACAGGTTACATATATAATATATAAATAATAGGTAGGTATATACGTAGTAATATACTTTTAATATAATTGTCGTCTTGAATAGCAAGAGGAAGATCAGGAAATAACAAATATAAGAGATACAACAGTATTCATGATGCAAGAGAAACTTTAAGGAAGTGTTCTCGGACGGATTTTTTAAACAGATCCTTTGTCTCAGCCTTTCTTAAATTCAAAGGCAAACCGTTCCAAAGACGCACCGCCGCTGCAGAAAACGATTTGGTCATAAACGACAAGGTTTGTTTAGGAGTGTAGAGAAGAAGATTGTCGGCTGACCTTAGGTGTCTGTCGTGGCGGTCCGTCATGTAACAGAAGCGAGATTTGAGGTAATTCGGCGCATTGGGGTCATTATCCATAGCACGCATCCATGGCACGCATCCTTACATATAAAAAACATAGCTTAGTTGAATCCGTTTCCACCAGTGCACATAGCTTAACCAATGAATATGATTGGTGGATATCAAACGCATCCATAGCAACGTAGCATAACACATATCTGGTGGAAAAGCACCCTTATGATAAGACTATTTATGTGACTATAGACCTATACCTATTGGTCCTATATATCCTATGACTACCTATGTGATTATACCTATTGGTCCTGGCTTCTATCGCGCGGCGTATAAATGCGGCTGGGTTGCTGCTCTGCACCGGCGTGGAAGGCTGTGAAGGGCCTGCTCCCTCTTCAGTCACACCTCCGTCCACCATTTCCTTTATCGGCTGGGCGAGGAGTTTCTTCAGGAGTGGAGCTCCCCATAGAAGGGAGAGCTGAATTCGAAGGTTACCTGACAAAATCAGTTAAACTGATTGTACTTTATGTATGCAGATGTAGGTTAAGATTTTGTTAATCGTTTCCAATACTTGGAAATCTTTAATTCATTTTGAGAATTAAAATAATGTAAAACTGAAAAGAGTTGTATATATATGTTTAAGCCCCAATATAGGAACACAAATGCAATCTCAAGCACAATTTATTTGAAAGCTTTTACATTAAGAAATCTCAAAAAATATGTGTTTTGACCAATTCAAGCACAAGTATTGTTTCAGAACACCGGCCTAAGAATCAGAAAACATCATTAACACAACAAGTTTCTTCAAGAAACGAGGAAAAAGATGTCTTCTAGACTTTCGAGATTCATCGTCGGCCACATCATAACTTATCATCAGGTAAGATTGTGCTCAACCGAAGGTCTATACAAAAAAAAAACTTTTTTACACCCACGAATCATTTGTACTCTATAAAAATAAAATAGGAAAGGAAAGACGATGAAATAGTGGTATTAGCAATATCAATATTACCCATAGCCGGCGGGAGGTAGGCATCGAGGCTCTGAGAGAACCAGCCGAGGATTGGATGCCAGTTGCTGAGGTTTCCTTTCTTGCACACCACATACTGCTGGCACGAGTCCAGGAAGCGCGTCACGACTAGCTGCGGACATTGTAACTGTTAACATATTTTAAAAAAGAGACTCAGAAAGTCAGTACTTAATACTCAATACTCATATTATTGTCATAATGGTAAGAAGGTTACAAATACATATAGTGGCAGGATCACATGTGAAACCATTTAGGGCACTGCAATAGAAGTCAGGTAGACCGAGGTTTTGTTTTGAAAAGTATAGATATTGAGGTATGACGCAGGTTAGCAATATTATGAAGCAAACTATAGTCCATCCATAGTTAGTTAGTCTATAGTATCTTTCAAAATTAATTTATTCAAGCAAGTCATTTCATATCATATAAAATATAGACCTTATTAATAGTATTACTTAAGATTAGATTATTATTTATATTATTATTACTTAATATTAGATTCTTATTTATATTATTATTATTTAAGTAAGCATGTCAATTGTCAAATTTCACTAACGAGTGTCCTCACGTCACCCCCTCTCTGATGGTATCATAAAAAGTAGGTGTTAATAAGGACGCCGAAGTCTTTTTGCCTCAGATTAGATAAAGGGGTCCAACATCCATTTATGTAATAACTTGTAACAACATACGCATTTTTTGTTTCACTCACCACAAACAGCGGGTAATATGTGTCTGGTTGAGCGTGTTCCCTCTCGGAGTGCGCTAGGTGTACCAAGTTGGCGAGTAGGCACAGTGCGTAGTTCCCTTCCAGCGTGTTGAACACGATTCGCATGTTCTGATCCGTGCTGAGGAATTCCACGCATTTGTCGAACATACAGTGCGTTCGGAACACTGCGATTGACTGTGAAAATAACACATTATGAATAGATGATAGCAACTATTTGCTTAAAATGACACAGAAGACTTCCGTATCTGTACATTATAAGTTCATGCGCTTGAGGTATTCCATCTATAGTTTATGATATAGCTGCGAATTTTTTTGTAAAAACTGACATTGTAGAATTCCTACGGCTTTATCCAAGAATGAAAGAAGAGAGATGGTCACGTAGGCATCTCTTAAGTGTAGTTTCAGATTAGCAGATTAGCGAATTAACCGGGCGGATACGCCGCTAGTGTTGTTTTTCGGAGCGCGTGTACGCGCGACAAGCCGCGAGAGACACCTCATGTTACTGACACGCTAGAAAAAAACCAAGCGTAAACGCCGGTACACGCGCGTACTCTTTTAAGTTTCGCGAGTACCTATCCGCCTGTATACGCGCGACTAAAATAAGCTAGTCTGAAACCGCAATATTTTTTTGAATAATGTTTGGACATTCCTCATGACGCCATCTAGCCCCAAACCAAGTAAGCTTTTATTAGGGGACATGACTCAGGACAAACGCGTAAGCGGGTAACAGGTAAGCGGGTTAGTAAGCGGGAATCGAACCCGCGACAGCAGGCGTGGCAATCTAACACACTTGTCACTCGACCATCCGTGGCCTAAGCGACAGAATGACGATGTCAGTGAGTTAAGTCACCTCACTAGCTCACTCATACCTCAGGCGATATCTGCTGCATGTGGAACACCAGTGTGGGCACCGACAGGATCTGAATGATGTACATTGTCAGCAGCTTTTCTGAGAACTGTGCTGAGACGAGCGGCCGGAGCGACAGTGTCACGATGGCGGTCAATGACACCGTCTTCAGGAATACTTTCTCGCGGCAGAGACCTCGTAGGAGTAGGGACTGTAGAAGGAATAAAAAAACTTCGTTAGTTTAATGGAAAAACGCGCCGCTAAAGCTTTATGCCCACTATCTCATATCACCATGACCATGTCAGACAAATAAATATTCTTTGCATTGGAAAGTATTTTATATTTTGCCGGTGCAGTTCTGACACGCTCCATGCATTGCACGCGACAGCGTAGTGGGCAGAAACTTGCTTAATTCACACCAAGATGGCATCGGCCGGCAGTGACGCAGCGAGCATGTTCAGTGTGATTATTTTTAAAACATTATCCACATACTCAAATACCAATATCACTTGAGAAGCTCGAAAACAGGCCTCAGATCTCAAGAGATCTGAATCCTCACACGGTTTTTCGCCTCAAAAATCTTCGGTTAGTCAGTGTTGAATAGATCACTGTGGAAGCTTGACATACATGGCGAACACGAACTAACGATAGATTTTCACGGCAAAAAACCAAGTGTGGAAAAGACACTTTAGATTTTATTAATAAAATAAATTAAAATATTTACCTTCAGGGTTAAATAATAGCCCTTATGAAACAGAGAGCCCATAACATTGGCACAAAGTTGAGTCATGCCTCCTCTGAGTTTCTCAAAGTTCTTAGACCGTGTCAGAGCCCAGGTATTTGTGGCTGTGTACTCTAGAAGAGTGTGAAGATGGACTAGAATGCTTTGCATGTCAACTGGGGACTCTGGTTTAAGGGTATCAAGGTAGAGGCAGCATTTGTAAAGGACATCCTTTATGTGAGCAATCCATCGCAGGCTGAAAACAATGAAACAAGTTAGAATGGATAGTTTGTTATAATGTTCAAATTAATAGGAGATTGAAGGGTAATTTAACAGTGATTATAGATAACTTTTTCGATAAATAAATGATTGCAAGCTATTTCCTGTAGACGTAACAATACAGTGTGCATAAAGCACACTACATTCTAAATTTAACAATTCAGGATTAAGATCTTTGTGTACACAGTTTTATACAATAAAAATATTTTGATTCTGATTCTGATTATGGATAGAACTTTATTAATTTTAAAAAGTTCCATCTGTTACTCTGTTGCTGAAAGGGGGACAGATAGAACTTTCTTGGATTATTTGTCACCCTAGGGGAACAGAGCAGGGTGACAGATGGGAATATTTTTTATTTTAGTGGGATAAAAACCTCATCTTAGATCCCTTTTCATCATTTTTTTTTTTTTTTCATTTTTTCATTTGGTATGAATTTAATTTATAAGCTGGACAATGCTGAAGACTACTTTTTTCTCTATACTACACAGTCAAAGCTGCAATCATCAGGTAGTAGGGTGATAACTGGCTTTCACCTTATGCAACACTATTCAACCAGGCAATCTTTTGGGTCCAAACGCAATACTGGATAGATGATGATAAAATCTAAGTCATATCTCACCTATAATCTTTATTCAAGAACACTCCAACATAAGATGTCTTCACCGACTCTGAGTGTAGACTGTGCACTATGTACTTGCAGAGTTTCTCAAACCGGTTCCGATCCCTTTGCTGTTTGAATATGAGGAACAGCCGGCATGTGACATGGTATACATCTAGTGCCGGTTTTAGTTCTAGCGGTTGTGGTGTCTCATCTTGTGAAGCTGTGGTGTTGGGTAGTGCTTTATCAAAGTCATCTCTGGAATACATAATGCTATATTATTTCTCATCGTGGTTGGTAAGATATCAAAATAATGAAATCACAGTATTCCACTTGGAAAAGCCTATACCTAGCCATCAGCGACATTGTGGCACATAGTAGAATCGTCTTCTTAGGGAGTCAAAAGTAACAATGATTTAATGATCTTTGAAAGATGAGGCCAGCTTAACTGCATTGTCAGTTTCTATTGTAGAAGAATGACAAATATGCCAAATATTTATGTAATTAATGCATCTGTTGGTATAGGTACCTATACTTAGATAGACTCTAGCTACTAAGCTGCTAGATCTTTCTAACACTTCTCAAAACCACTGCAACAGACAGAGAGGCACACAGTGGAAACCTTTGCCCAACATCACCATTGAGGCGAGATTGGTGCATCATTCATCATCCACATCCTGACTTCATCAACTGCTTGGTTTAGGCCTTTCCCTGCTGTCGCCAATTTCCCCTAGGCATGTGCTAGGGTTGTCCAAGTTCGACCTAAGGCTCACAATAATAAAACAAGACCGCCAGCCCGATGGTCGGACGACATCGTTGAGGTAGCTAGTTTTCACTGGATTCACTTGGCGCAGGACACGGTGGCGAGCTAGGGAGCAGCCCTATACCCAACATTGGGTCGATGTGTAAATAAATAAATATAACAGGACAGGCACTCACAATATTTGCTTGTAGAATCTCCGCCTAGCGATCCAGCCCCTAGCAACAGCCTGTATTCTCACAGCTGATTGTTCGCGTTTCTTTTCATTGGCGCGCTCTTCTCTAGCCGCTTTCGTCTGCTCCAAAAAGGAGTCCTTGTTTGTAAGGGACTTTGAGTACATCTTCAATAAACCGTCGAGACAACCATTCAAAATAAATCGCTTTGTTTTCTTTTGGTTTCTGGCGGACTGTAAGGCATATGCCCGAAATGGTAAACGATTTATCCCTTAAATAGATTCATAGTGTAATATAACGTTGAACTGTTTTCAGGATATTGTTTTACACCATGATTGCGAGATATTCGATAACAAATTCCGTATGAAAATATTATTTCGTAGCAAAATCTAAAACTCACAGACAGGACAAAAATAATTGTTCTGTCAATTTTGACATTCTAATTTGGACGGGACTTTTGGTGATGCCATTTAATAAAAGAACATTATTACTAAACATCTTGGTAGCTTTCACTTTCGGGTTGGGCCAAAAACTTCAAGCCCAAATTGTAAATGCTACATACCTATTAATTAATTAGATAGGTTTGAGGGAAACTAATTGATGGATTTAGGTATTTGGCGATAATGTTTTCACTAACGGGTTTTAAATTTTAATAAAGTTCATGCTTGATTCTACCATTATCATCATTGTTCATTGTACTAAATATGGCTATGACTTACTGCTGCAGAGACACCTATCGAGAATTATTGGTAGCATTGCTTGTGATTGCAAAGTTTGTTTAGTTCGTTTCTAGATGGCGCTATTAGCAAAAACTGTCTGGCAGTACCAAATAATAAATAATATTATGGCAGTACCACCAAAGAGAATATAACCACTAGTACCACAAACTTAGTTTTCTGGGCGTGGTTCTTGGATGACCAAATATTATTTTTTTGAGAAATAAGGAACGTTCAAAGGACTTTCGGGGCCGATTATGATTAAAATGAAAACTGCATATTTAATATAACTAAGATTTTAAAAAAAAAAATTCCCGAGCTAGTTATCAAACCTAATGATATAAATTCATTCAATCATTTTTCATCAGATGTGGAATGTGGATTTATTAGATTTGAGATAATGCTTCGTTATGTAATTAATGCTTTTTTTAATGTTCCCAAGCAGAATTTTTTTTTCAGCTTTCGTAATTTTTCTTCTTATGAAGAAGATGAAGTTTCCATACCTACATAAGCTCGAGGATTATAATATGAGACTGACAAACTAGAGATTCCTTATAAACTTACTACTTACCCAAATATATTTAATTACATAGTCTGTCTGAATTTATATACCTAGTAATAGTAACCTACATCGAGTCTTCTCCCTGAGGGCAATAGCGCGTAGGCATAGATGAATAACGGTGTTCTTATAGAACACCAAGATGGACAGTACTAAATCAAATTGGATGCGGTAGGTACCTATATAGGACCGAAAATTTTCAGACATACCCTGTCAATAAAAATGAAATATATAGGTACCCATCTATTTTCAAATAATGTTTGTTACTTTTTACGATGTAGTTTTATTGACAATGAAAAATCCTAGTAGTTTTACCATATAATAGTTATTTAGCCCTGTTACTTCTCTTTTTCGAAAATAAGCATCGGACCAAAATGTACTAGAAATTAGCCAATGTGGCTCCCTTTTCTTGGTCGCATTTTCAATGTACTAAATTGTGTTTCTATAATTAAATACTTCTGTGCGCGTAGGTAGTATATTCGCGAATATAAATTAATAAAAAAAACTTTTTTCTATTAAGTGTAACGAATAGCTCGTGAACGAAGGAACTTTACTTACCTACTCAATGGTAGGTTAAAGTTAATTAAAGTTTCGGTCACGGCTATAACAATTAAGTTGTAGTTGTCAAGTAAGCGCCTTGGTGCGATCTGAAATACTTAATATAAAAATACATGACGCTCCTTCACAGTCGGGTAAGCCGCAGTTTTACCTTGTTGTGCCCTTACAGGGTGAATGTTTGGCACCCATTTATTCTAAGACATAAATATGTTTATGTACCTATAATATACCTCCCTACTCCCTAGAACGTATCACATAGAGTAAAAGCGGGATAAATGCCCTAGAAGGATAGGTATCCCTTTTCCTGTAATCCTTACTTTCGTAAAGCAAATGAAAGTAATACCTACCTACATACGTGATAATTATGTGAAGCCTATACATGTATTAATATTACTTATTCTTTGCCTATACATATATCTGTGAGGTTATAAGAATCTAAGAAATAAAGGAAAATTAGCTCTACCATACACAAAATTGCAAATAGTCGGATCATATGCCCATCATATGGCAGTCAAAATATATATAATAAATTACTTTTAAAGAATTAAAAATATATCTAATATCCAAGTGTTTTTATGAGTTACAAGAATATTTTCAATCCAAAGACTAATTATTTATTTAATATCCACCTAATGTAAATGATACCACGATTGAGAATAAGATAATGAGATACTGAGAATACGATTTAAAGTTCCTTTGGTAAGTTTAGTTTGTTACCTTAGTTGATTAGGTAGTCACCAGAAAGAGCTTAAAAAGAGGTGCATTAACTTCAAATACCTAGTATTAAAAAAAATAAAGCTGTGTTAAAAATAATAAACATTTATTAATTAAGATATATTATAACTATGCTAGAAACATTACATAATATAATGTTTTCATATTTTGATTTTCGAAAGTAAGGTTATTAGGAGAGTGGCACTTATCCTTCTGCGGCATTTATACCGGTTTTACCCTAGATTACTACAATTTTTTCACTGCAACCGTCCCTGGGTGAGTAACGAATGCCTTGATGACACGACCGGCCTAGATAAGATTTAGGGCCATTAGTAAATCCTGTGTGATAGTGAGACAAAAGAAATTGCACAAAATTTGTGATAAGTGACAAATTAGGGAAATTACTCATTACTTTGTGACTTGTGAAGACAATATGCGAGCACTTTTGTGTTCTTATCGTGGTAAAAAGTGGCTTCGCAATTTGTGTGTTACATTCCATACTTTCAAATCATCATTACTGAGCTTTTGCTGAATAATTAGGGAATACAAGTAGTATTAGTGTAATTATTTTAGTGGTTGAGTCAGGATATGGTAAGTAAGTGTGCGAGTGCTGTGCGCATCCGCCGCCTAAAGAGGGTGCTACTTATTTTGAGGAGATTGGAGTGAATGAGGGGCGGTGCATACTAGATGTGGATGGAGAAGCGCCGTCCAATATGAGAGGAATTGATCGTCAGCTGGGTCGCGGAAGGCTTTTGCTCCCGTGGCCCAGCAAGAATGGCGAGAGAGGAACACCGGAGGGGTTTTAGTGGGTATTCCGTCCTCCCATGAGGGCGGCGAGTCCCACATAACTCCGGTCCCCCCGACCGGTTTATTCGTAAATGAATTTCCCCTCTGAAGACAAAAAAAAAAAAAAAAAAAAAGGATATGGTAAGTGTCTATATAGTTTAAAAATACCTACAGAAATATAATAAAAGTATGTAGGTACGAGTATCTTTGTAAAAAGTAGATAGCTAGGTAAGTTTTAGTTTTAGCCGTGTTCGCCTTGTTATATTATGCAAATAGATAAGATCCTACTTATTAGGCCTAAAATCCACAATAATTTAACAATCAGTACGTAAGTTTATCTACCTTGAGGACTAAGACATCGGAGCTCAGCGCAAAAACTCGTAAAACAAGCGAAAGTGACCTTTACAGCAAAAATATAAATTGTTATATTTAGCTATTTTCGAGAATTCTACATATTACATTTTTTGTCAACTTTTTAATCATAATATTTAGTTTTTAATTACCTCGATGACTAGGCATTTCTGTTTACTCAAAATTAGTTAGACATACTCTGTAGGCCATCAACATTAGGTATGTATGAAATAAATTAACTAAAAGCTTATAACAAACATAATTGCCGCTAATATTCTGAATATTTAGGCAGGTTTTATTCAATCCTGTGATGTTCTTTTCAATTCAACAATAGCCCTTCATCGATACATGCGCCTACGCAACAAATCGCTGCGTCAATCGTCATAACAATCGCGTTCGATTACCTGTCAAACGTGTGGGCGGGCGGAAAGCTCAGGGAAAGCCGCAGCCAGCAAACCTGCGTAGCCTTCGTTGCTTCACTCCTATTGACCCGTCGCAACGGGTCGCCAGCCAATCAGAGAAAAGGGGAGTAACGACTGCGCGCGCGCCGCCCGCATCGCTAAACCGATTCAGTGTAAACGCAGCTGTCGCCCCGTTGTCACGTCCATATATTCCTTTAAGTTTACTTATTATGAACTTTTTCTGACCACGACAAAGTGCTACACAAGTTTGAACTTTCGTGTTGATGCAATAAGTGTTATTTGAGCTGGGATAGCATGAAATGATTCTGTGAAGTGACTGAGAGTAGCTGGAATTTTGATTGTTGGTGTTCCTTGTTGACGGTTCAGGATGATGATGGATCAGGCACACTTTGGAGAGTATTTGCTGAGGCAGCAAATGCTGCATGCTGCATCGCTCAGTGGACTGCGTAAGTGTCGTCATAACTATTTGTAAGCAGTCTAGAGGCTAATTTGAGATAATTCAGTGTAAGGTATAATAATGGTAAATACTCAATTACCCATAAACTTGTAAATTAAAAACACCGTCTTATAAGTAGGTATGTACCCTGTAACTGTGTATTAGGAAACATGAAAGCCACGTTTATATTAGGCCTACAACTACTATTATATGTAGGTACCTATGTGCTTTTTTAATAAATTTATTGAATTAATAAAAATGAAAAAAAAACTTTCAAATTCGATTATTTTGATTACGTAATAAGTTGGATAAGTAGGATGAGTAAGCAGGTTCGTTAATCTTAGCTTTCTGTTCAATCAAAATATATAAATACCTACATAAAATACTGCAATCGATCATCGATAAATAATATTAATATAATATTTATAATATAAACTTTCGCACCTTCTCATTTGCCAGGGACGCAAGTTAGGGCTGGTGCGGCGGCAAACTCTGCTGAAGATCTCAAGCGGCGTCAATATGTAGGTCTTGATAGGTCGTACATGTTTGAGCCCTTTGGGGTCGAAACCCTAGGTCCATGGGGAATGGGAGCCTTCCGCGTTTTTAAAATTTTGTCAGAGCGTCTGGTCGAAGCGACGCGTGATCAGAGGGCTGGCAGCTATCTGAGCCAAAGAATAAGCCTTGCTATACAAAGAGGCAATGCAGCCAGTATCCTCGGCACGCTGCCATCGGGTATCGAGTTGGAGCAGTTGAGCTACCTATAGATCGTTTGCAACGGTCTATGGGTGGCCCAATTGTTTCCTTTTGTAAATTTTATAATATGCCTATATATAGATTGTAGTAGTTAGAAATAAAATTAAAACTGTAAAGCTGGTTAAAATAACATGCTTATTTCATTTTTTCTTATTTTGTAATCACGATAAGTAAAGACAGTCGCGCGTTGATATCTTTTCTATACCTCTCTCTATTCGTAAAAAATGGCTTCTCTTATACCTGTAGGCTTCTAACGAATTTTTATATTATTAATTCCAACTTTTGATATAAATATGTACATATAGCTAAGTCATATATAGATTTATAAAAATACTTAAAAACCACCACGACATAATGGTGATAACTAATGATACTTAGGTTTTTCCTTTATTGTCGTGATAAAAGTAAAAGTAAAGGGTAACGTTGATGTATATGGAGATATTATGAAATTAGGAAATCAACAACATCGCAGGCAACATCCACCATTTTTATGGTACCTACCTATATTATTATAATTATACAAAGCATGCATATAAATGGAGACCTACCTTTATTAAATTCTATTTGTATTGTAATTTTATGATAAGAAGTATTTGTAAATAATTGTGCACTTCTTTATTTGCTGAAATATTATTAATTGAATGATTCATTCAACAAAATATAATCAGCCATTTTAATAAACTGTAAAAACTTTTTAATGATGAATAGCTTAGAAACTGAACATCCCATATTATGTATACAAAAATTAGTTCTTTAAAATAATGTCTGAATAAAAGTAATATCAGATGTACCTACTATCATATTTATTCTACCATGACACGGTTCCGTTTATAATATTTATTATTATGTAATACTTACATATTATATTAATATTTTCATACCAACCTATTTTGATAAACAATTCACTATGTAATCTAGCGTAACCATTTTTCCGTAGAAAAGACTTCAACGCGCACCTTATTTGTTGGGTAAAAATAAAAAATCTAGCGAACCATTTTCCCGCAGAAAAGACTTCAACGCGCACCTTGTTTTTTGAATAAAGATAATGAACATCTATAATAATCTAAATAGTGCATTCCGTGATTTCATGTGATATTAGAGTTAGGTTATATTACATTTCTTACTTTCTTGTTCAATTACAAAAATAAAACACACGAAACAATTTAATTAATGGCTAAATTACTAAAGTTTGTTCAATTTTGTGTGAAAATTGTTGTTTTTCAATTTATGTGGCCGATTTTTGATTCACCACTGACCAGGAGAAACACTTTCTTCACTTGATAGTAGCATAGAGTACTAGGATATATAATATATTTGTTTGCTAAAATTTTAACAGGACTATTCCTGAGCTCAGTGTACCCCTATTATTATTGTATTTAAAATGGTATTAAAATTATTTATTTATTTTATATTTTTGTATTTTATTTATTTAATTTACATTCAATATTGTATTAAATAAAAACAGAATTTATACTGATCGATTTTTTTTACACAGTAAATCAATTTTTTACATTTACAATTTAATTATTTTGACTGTCACTCATTAGTTACTCGATTCTAAATATTTTTAAATTTTTAAGAAATAAAAGTTGAAAGTTAGGTATAAAAAAAATGTTTTAAGTTCCTAAATATTATTTTTGCTATGCTGAGTAAGGTACTCACTCATCGCAGTTCCAAAGCTGTCTGCGTAGGCCAAACTTTTAAATTTAAATAGATTGATATTTAGTTACAAAAGAACCTTTTTAAATTGTGTCTTTGAAACCTCATTAAAAATCATAATCGTTTATTGAGTAAGCGTAATACATGTAAGAACTTGCTCTTTCACATCTTCTTGGAGTATTCGAACACTTTTAACTTTAGTACCTTCATCATAATATTATTTTTTAGTGAATTTCTTAAGTTTTACGTGTAGTTTAATACTAAATCTATTATTAATATTCGTTACAAGTTATTTTTTTTTGGAATAAACTTTTTTTTTTCTTAAAACTTTTTATTTCTTAGAATACCTAATATAATTTAATTATAAGTTTTGGCGCGACCAAAATTCATGTATCCATCCATCTATCTATCATCATCACTATTCGTTGTTAATACTCATTGTAAATATGATAATTAAAAAACATTAAAAACGCTTTGTTTACTACTTTTCCATTTCCAATAGAATATTAACTTTTCCATGATGATTTAATTCAACGTCAATGTTTTGCTCGACTGACTAATAAATAATTAAATGTTTTTAGAAATAATAACTAAACACTTTATTTACTAATTAGAACTACAAAATCAGTACTTACTCAAGGCTAATCCTCTAAATTTAGATTTTATACGTGTTTTAAAATTAGCACTACTAATTTAAAAACACGTATAAAATCTAAATTAAAGTATGAAACCTTACTAATTTTTGTTGACACAATCGGAAAACATAGACGAAACGAAAAGTGTGAAGAAATTACTATAATACGGCGTACTTTTTAACTATTTGTCCGAAACATTTTGTATGGAAATTTGCCTTGAGGATTAGCCTTAACTAAATTAAATGAACTTTCTCAAAAATAAAACATCAGTTATGAACAACAACATCAGTTGTATTTTTTTTAATGTTTATCATTTTGTACTTCGTCATCTAGCAACCAATTCGGAAATTTATTTATATATGAAAGGTTATCGGTACTCTCAGATTATTCTATAGAAATTTCATTAAAATCGGTGCAGAAGTTTAGTTTTGAAATTAATATAACTGAAATTAATATGTCATTCAAATAAACGAATATGCCTATTTTGCTTTCTCGTTACTTTTCATTACAATATAATCCCAATTGAAGTCCGTTGTATTATTTCATGTTAAAAAGTCTTGTTAAGGTAAACGTGGTAAACTATTTATAAACGCGTAGACGAGACGAATACAAAAAGCAGAGCATGTTTTAAACAGCCCTTATTCCGATGATATTGTAAAAAACTGATTGACATTTACGTTCCGAGAGCTTTAATAACCATTTACCATGAACAACATGTGCTCTACATAATATACAAGATTATGTTCAGTTATCTACAAAATAGCTAATTATTATACCACCCAAAGTGACAAAAACTTGGGTATTTATCAAAGGGCAGTTCTTCTTGTACTTATTTACTCAGCATTCACAACTTGTTACATAGACGGGTTTGTCAAAAAAGAGGTAAAATGCGTCCTAATAGAATATCCGCCAATTATACTCTACTAAGTATACTCGAGTCATTTTTTGTCATAACATTATGGTTTTTGTGTCGGTTTCTCCTAATTTAATTCACCTGTTGATTCTTGTGGTTTTTTACTGTAATATTACCTTATGTATTCTGGGTTAAAGTATTTTATATTAAATATTTATCAACATTTAAATTATGGCAGTGTACAAAAATAATAATAATTAAACTTAAATTACTTAACTAGCTATAAAATAAAGATTTGACCTATCTAAGATTATAAATAATAAACAGAATTTAAGTTTCTGTCCACGGGTATGTACAGTCAGCTGCACTAACATGTATACACTTTCAAGCTTTCGCATTCATATTACTTTTAATTTTTATTTGGAAATAAAAGTTCACGCAAGCATTTTAAAATAAATGTCGTCCTCTCTTACCTGTCAGAATTATTTTCAGAAGAACAACAATGTCTTTGCAAAATTAAGAGTATAATATTTGTGCCAATACCAACAGGAAATGGATAAAACCAAAATTATCTGAACTTTTTATAGTTATAAAAACAGTGGATTAACTCAAACTTTATTTTTCAACGTCAATTATCTTAAAATGGATGTATTATTTAAGATCCTCAAATCCGAATTCCATACAAAATGACGTGTACGTGTACGTGTTTTTAAGTTAGTAGGGTTAATTTTAAAACACGTATAAAATCTAAATTAAAGTATGAAACCTTTCACATTTTTTGTTGACGAAATCAAAAAACATGGACGAAATGCATAGTGTGAAGAAATTACTATAATACGGCGTACTTTTTGAGTACTTGTCCGAAACATTTTGTATGGAATTCGGATTTGAGGATTCTCCTTAACATGGATGTATTATTTAAGATCGAATCTTTAACACAAATAAAAGGGTCCTCATTAAAACGTATTCATTGGTCATGATTGACAATAATTTTGTCGTTTCAAGGGAAATCACATCTCTCGGTATCTGCTCGTATCAGTGCAGGTTCAATTACCGGACCGGCACTTTTGAGCCGCCGCCGGAACGACCTCCGCAATAAAATACCAATATTAAGGTGTCATTGGATCGACGAACTGGAATATTCATACAAATAACGTATAAACGAACAAATAAACTGCTTAGTTTTATTAAGAGAGGTATTAATAACTAAACGTTATTTATATATTTGTCGATAGACGAGCAGCTTTCGCTGATGTGTATAAGTCACACAGTGTTGGATTTTTTAATAGTTTTGTGTCACTTTTCGTAACATAGTCCTGTTGGTTCGTAACCTTGTGTCGATTTTGTTTTTGAACGAGTTTGTTGATTGTTACTATTTTTTAGTCACGCAAAAAAGTTATTTTAACTGACAAAAACTTCATAAATACGATATAAATTTAATTTTATTACTACTTATCTAATGATATTTTTTATTATTATGTTCTGCAATTTTTAGTTTTCGTTGGTGCGTGGTGATTTATTTTGTTCAATTAACGCATGGACAGTCGAGAAGAATAAAAATCTACCGTGTGGACGGACAGTCATGTAAAAAATTATAACTCATTTATATGCATACGAATCTGCGAATGAGGTTAGAAATTAAGTTTTCATTTAGGTATTTACCCAGGCGTATCAGTGTAAATTAAGACCTTTTGGTTAGATAGGTACGCTTTTTTTTAAACTATACTTATTTCAATAAATTTATTTTTTATTACAGCATAAGCTAACTACTACAATCTATATATAGGTATATTACAAAATTTACAGAAGGAAACAATTGGGCCACCCATAGACCGTTGCAAACGATCTATAGGATCTATCTATCTATAAATATATCTATTAATTTAATATTATGATCATATATTAATTTATAGCTCTAATTATAGACTAAAGTATGTGTACGTAACGTAAATACGTTTGTCTATAATTTGCGATTTAAAAGAAAGCTTACCTATCTCAGTGTAACGGGTAAATTATAAAAAAACATATTTTCCGATATTGGTTAAGATCTAGTAATCGAAAGACTGAACGGAAGTCAATATATAAGCTTAAATATTATAATTGTAGAGCACCGTATGGGAGCGGACGCAGAGCCGCCAGCTTGCGAAGCGCGCCTGCTGAACGCCGACCTCTGGCAGAGGTTCCACGACATCGGCACAGAGATGATCATCACTAAGGGAGGACGGTGAGTGGCTTTACTTATTATCAATGAATGGTTTTCGTTTCTCATATATGTAGTGATTCGTATGGGAAACAAATGCCTGCCTGCGAAGAGCGAAATTTCATACACCTGCCGTACTAGTAACCGATAAAGAAGTTGCGCGGTTTTAATATAGCCAAGGAGTCATCTAGGGTAGCACAAAAACAATTGATTCTACTAACGCTCGGTCGTCGATCTGTTAAATTAATCGATACATCTGTCGAATCCAAGAAACGAATTTACACAAAACCATTACTCGTAATAAATTATAAAGTAATCATAAAAACTTAACGAAAACCCATTAGGGCTGCCGAATCTGACACGGGGCTTGTTAACGGATAATTTGGGGCTCCGGGCCGGACCTCCGTCATAGACAAAACAAACAGCTGCCTCACAGGCAATTTGTGCATTTCTCTAAATGGCCGAGCACAAATTACAGCTTATTATAAGCTTGTTTGCTTTACGACGTACCCCTTCAATTATTTTTTTTCGTGATCGATAATGTGGGACGAGCAGTGAAGAAATTACACAGTCGTCGCGAGCTCGGCGCCTCCGCCCTTCCTCCGGCGACCACCGCGTGCGTCCGCGGCTCTATCATTATGTGCTCCATCTCGTTATTAGTAGATGGCAGCCCGCGGGCCGCGTCCGACTTACCTCGTTGTGCACTCTCTCCCAACACTCCACCATATATCCACAACATCCGGCAATGCTGTTGCGCTTGATTGTCAAATCGTTACGTTACTTCTTGCTATAAGTTGGGCAACAAACGCCGGCGGCACACTAAGCACATACCGGATGTTTTTTTTCTATCTATAGTTTGAAGGCTGTATCCTAAAAGTAGATTAGCAATGAATGCCACGTCCGTCAGACTTTTGATAGTAGTTCAATAAAAATATTCCGTAATTAATGGCGTGTAATTAGGCCCGACCGCATAGGGACTGAATCCTCTCCGTTATTAAGATGAGCGGTAAAAAGCTCCGGTGGTTTTCCGAAACGCATCGCTATCGTACGCGGAGTCTGTACCGGCGCGCCTGAGCATCGCGGCGGTTTTTGCGCGCGGATAATTAGCCGGGTTCATCCGAGCTTCTGTCATCTCCTACACGTTTTTTTCAACTCGGCCTCCGGCGCAGACCACCGCGCGGTCGCTAAAATACTGATAAATTTACCGCTTTATCCGAACGTTTGGTGAATCTCGTTAGCTTAGCCGGGGTCCGTCTAGAGGTCACTTTTGTTTGTTTTGTATTAACGAGAGAGCGCGGGCCAGGGGCGCGCCGGCGCCGCCGCCGGCTCTGGCGCCATACGAATATCCAAATGGGTCCAAAATATTTGATCCATTTCTCGTATTGAGCCCTAGCCGTGCGTGCGTCGAATAATTGAGTTATTCTATGCACTGAGAGCAGCGCGTTCTCTGTACCCACCCTGGAGGATAATGGTTCAAATTGCTTCTTTGTGAAAATGCTTTTAGCCGTTGTTGGAACAGTGGTAAAAGCTGTTCTTGTAGTAATTCCTTATCCGTCTTTGGAGAGGGGCTGGGTTTTGGTAAATTGAAAATGCAAACAGTAAATTTGGGCGGTTCGTTTGTGCGGGTCGGGTCGGAGTCGAAGTTAACACCTGCTCGGCGGCCATCGCCGCTCTACCTTATGTAGCAGCTTCAGCTTGCGATTGTTCCATCTAACAACACCTGCAGGTGTTAATTATATATGAACTTACTTGTGCATATAGAGGGGGAAAGATTTTTCATTTAACATGGTCCAAATTGGACCATGCTAGCTAGAAGCTAGCTTTGTGTACTTATCATTTTGTGGTTTGTCTTTGGCATCTTACCCGCATAAACATTTGTCTAAAAATCCCTTCCTTTCACAACTAAACAGTCCTAATCGATGATAAGTCCCATCTGCTCAAGTCCATGTTCAGAGATAATACTAAGCCCTCAATAATCGTCATACAAACAAACACCGGTTGGGATAGAGTAGGTTATTTATTTTTTCTCAAAACTGAAATATGACAAATGGGCGAGGCGCGCCGGCCGCTCGCGTGTCGTCGCACAGACCTCCCGCCATTTTAAAAACAAACACACAACACAAAAACTCGTTATTTATTCTTGTGTTATTCGATGGGAAGGGCGCGCCCGAATTTGCTCGAGATAATCATAAGTTATAATTAAAAAAGTCTGGAATGCAGGTAGTGGCAGTGATGAAGTTTCAGTAGAGCACAGAAACATCCTCGTCTGCCTCATCATCGACTGCAATGCGTTTTGAAATCAGACAGCTTATAATTACCGGTTGCTTTCCACGTTTTATAGGCGGTTAATATGTTAACAGTCCCCTTCGGGAAGCTATCTCATCTCAGATCTGAAACGTCCACAAAATCATATCTAATAATCGAGAAGCTCATTCGGCGCTTGTTTTAACAGAAATACCGATTAATTGATTTGATCTGTGTCGTAATTAAAATGGGTGATTAGGGCGCGGGGACCGGCGCCGGCGCCTCAAAGCGTCGCCGGCAACATTCCTTTTGTTTTACCACGGGTCGTTTGTCGCCTGGTTGCTGGATGCGCATGTTGCCGCTGCGCTCTGAGCGGCGGTGGCGCGTGGGAGTGCGAGCGAGAGCGGCGCGGGCGCCGACCGCCTGCCGCGCGCCGCCGGCCGCCCGCCGCGCGCCCCGCCCAACGCACACCAATAATCTGATTATGACAGTCCATCGTCTTCTTGCTCTTCCTACATTCACTCGACTCGTCACTCGACCCATCCTGAAAAATTGACAGTAAAATTTTCGAGACCGACAGATCGAAAGATATCTACAGCACGATGCGGAGCTTATCAGCTGACATAATGTTCTTTGTTTAAGAGCCGACCACAGCAGGCGGTATTTCACATGAAGCCCGATTATAAACGTGAGCAATAAAACGTTCATAGGTAAGTAAACTCCCGGTAATATTCCTTACACAGCGCCGTGCACGCACCCCCACTCCGTATGTGGTGTATGTGCGGATACAATTAAGTAGGTGATTTGATCTGTGTCGTTAATAAGAGCTCAGGGAACGGTGCGCTCTAATTATTCTAAGCACTAATGCAAAACATGGAGAAAAAAAAATAACACTAGTTAGGTATTTATGAACTTAGTTTGATTTACGTTAAAAGTGTGAAAGCCTCCGGTTTAGTGTTTACGAAAAACATTACTGACATAAAGTACTACTATTGCTCTAAAATCGATAAACTTGTTTGTACTTTTAAATTGATAGAAAACGTTTACTATAATGAAGGCTTAGAAGAAATTGTTTGAAGCGCTGCTGCCTTGCGTTTGAAAACGTAGTGTCATCGGCCGTAATGGGTAATTCTAGCGAGGGCAGCCCGGAATCTGAAACACGCGCCGAGGAGTCGCCGTCAACTGATCATATCGCAATATCTCCTGGGATGACATCGAACGATACCTCCCTCAGACTTACACGAACTCGAACTCTATGTTTTTACAATGCTGACAAACATGTTATTAACTCTTCCCTGCCTTATCCGGACCCGTCGATGTATATCGTGCTACGGCGTAGAGGCCATCCAATATACGATAGAATTCCAGCTCGAGCGATCAGTAGAATCGCGGAGTCATCGCTAGCTCCCGCGGCTTTTTGTCTCGCCACAAGCTAAAACAATCGACGAACGAGAAAAAACAAAAAGATAATTTCGGTCGTAGAATATTTAAAAAAAAACGCCCGCGCTCATTGGATCTGTTTTTTTGCCAGACGACAGCGGGTTTGATGATAATTTCTCATTAGGTTATAACATTTTTGTCGGTTGAAACGTCGTAAATTCCACGAATAATTTAGTAAAGAAAGTGGTCGTGTTGAAGATGTTTTGTTTTTATGGCGCCAACGAACAGTTCGGGTTAGATCGGTATCTCCCGATACAAGCGTTTAACCCATGTTACTCGGAACTCGGAATTATTCTCACGAGTCCGACTGCCGACTCGCAACCTAACAAATTGTAATGTGAGTGGATGAGACGTCCACATTCTTTTACAAGTTATCATGATGCAAAAACTTGCTGTACACTTACAGCGGTGTCTTTGAGCATAAATTAAAGTGGCGCATGTAGTCAGTTTTAGCGGCTAACTCAGTGGTTCATTTTCATTTGTATGTAACCTGATATACTTGTTCACTGCCACCTCTCGGCTACTAGGCATTAATTTCTTGTCCTGATCTGATAAGGTACTTAAAGACATGGAGACACGTATCGTACGTGCTTATATTTGAGGGTACGTGTCCATAATGCTGTACTAGAGTCGTAGTCATTATCCGGGACAGAGCAGGGTGCGTCGTCAATCATAAGAGCCGTAAAAACAAGCGCACGTACGAGACCGGTTAAAAATCTAGTCGGCCATCGGATTTGTTACATTTCACGCAAGATTTGTCACTAACGAGTGCAACGAGCCGTGTGCTTTTTTGTCCTCATCATTACGAGTAAACAACTTGAGAATATTCGAGTAAGAAGTTTTCTCTGTATCGGCTGCTTCTTTGAAAATTAATTTGGGTGTAATTTGGACGGTAGGTATGGTTTTTCAGTTTATTGAGCGGCCATTTAAAAGACCTCTTTATTTCTCGATAATCGGAGACAGAGCTCCAGTTGCATTATACCCTAAATTAATTATTATAATTATAAATTGGTACTGCTTACCTTTATACATAAGATCAGCACTAATCCTACAAGTTTGATATTATAAGCCGAAAATATGTGAGATCGATTTGAGTTCTGTATGCTGCTAGGAAGCATTTACATATCAATACAATAACTGAATCCCCAAGCGTACAAAATGTTCCAAAGGTAAATAAATATATATATATATAATAAATTTGACTAAAACTAATAAAATTGAAATTTTCAACTTACTGAAGATAACCGCAGAAATTGACAGAAGCTAATATTTTTTTTATTTTGAACTTACTGAAAATCAGTACCGAAACACACGTGATGTGTGACACTTATCTCATGGTCCGAGGCCAAGCCACCCGCGCGACTCGTGCGCAGATAGCATCGCCCGCGGCTGCGCCTGCGCCGCCCATCGCGACATCACGCGCAGATCGTATCGTGCCTCGCTACCGAAACCCTTGATAACGACTAGGGCTGCAACAGAGCTTTTCACATTTAGATGTAGGTAATTCAATATATGGAACTGTTTTGGACAACTGCCATGATCACACACACACAATGTGAATTTGTACATTTTTAAAGATGTCAAAACAAAAAATATACTGAAATATTTCGTGAGGTTGTAGTAACAAAATGACCGATCCACTTTTTTTCAATTCATACTCAATTTATATCTGACTTGTATATGACTATATGTATACTGACCAGTTGATTACTGAACTACACCTGGATATTTTTATACACGTAAATATTTTTGTTCTAATTGTAATTACATATATTTTGACAATAGTTTTGACGGAATAAGATGAAAACACTAATCAGCAAACACTCGCTGTTTCTGTTTCTGTAGAAGTAACTTTTAGCAAATTTTAGTAAAGTTCTTTCTTAGATTTAAGAAACTTCTTTGTCAGATTGTGACACCCCTTGACCTGGCTGACCCGGGTGAGGCTGGGTGCTTCATGACGCACGATTTTCTAATAAAAGTGTCGCTGCGGCGTCATAGCCTGCTCGTTACAGTTCTGTGAGAAACATTTTAGTCATGAGACATGAAAGTTGCTGTCTGAGCATATAAAAGGCAGACCTGCTTCCAAATAGCTTAATTTCCAACATACATATGCTTAACAAGATAATTCTCCAGGAAACTGGAGAAGGATTTAATTGTCTTAGCTGCTTTTGTGTTTCCTGTATTTGCGTTAGCCACTCAAGAGTGGAGAGACTCCAATCCAGACGCAACGCTCTACGCACTATTTTCTTTGCTTTTTGCGCGCTTTGCTAACGCGCGTTTTGAGAACCCCGAATTCTATTGAAGTATACACATGTAAGCGCGCGCTGCTTGTCAAGCACCCAATGTGTACACGCTCTAATTTATCTGCTTCAAGTCTTCTGTAAGTTTGGTTTCTTCTTTTGAGATTTCTTATCCTTGACAATGTCATGTCAATGTGCATCATACCCTGGTCTATTTAAGAAGTCTCATTATGTCCTTATCTGAAGAAGTAACTACATACATACATGTATAATAAGAACTACATACCGATTGAAACATCATGATTCATGCATTCATTGCATGATTATGGACAACAAGACTCACAGTTTTCCGTATCTAATATATATGCAAATACACTTTATTGTTTAAAACTAGGTATGTCATTTACAGGTAAATTGTCATGTTCAATAGTTGTTATCCGTTTTGGACATACAATTACCTAAACTAGCGACTATAAACATTTTTACTCCCTGTAAGGTTCTTACTTAATTCTTATATAGCCTAGTTAGTCAGCTCAGTTATTTAAAATATTTACCTATTTACCATTTTATTTATTTACATAAGAACTTAGAAAATGAATCATTAAGATTGTAGAGCACATTATAAACCAGATAATTTCTTAGTTTAACTTTATATATACTATCTATTTTACTATATACTATCTATTTTACTATCTATTAATTGCGACTATATATAATCTCATTTTACAATTTTAATTTGCAATGCAGCTCGGGATATTTGTGATCGTTATCAATGTACATTTTACATTCACTATGCGTTTTGACGCATTCTGTAAACTTATAATTAAACCCGTCAATGTTGTGCAAGATTAAAACATGCTTAAATTGGCCGAGACACTTCCACGCGACTGCGACATCAAAACACAGTTCTGTGAAATATGTAACAACGGTTCAATGTCAATAGGAGACCGGAGGACGTAGCCAGGGTTAGCAATCAGGGGCGGATGGAAATCATCTAAATAATTATATCTAACGATAACACACAGTATAAACTCGACCATAATTCTTTTATTAGACAGAATCGGACGGACGTAATAAAAATATAATTTTCATGCAAACAAAATTGCGGAAATTGAATTGATTTGTTTCACAAAAATAAAAGTTATATACAATTTGTAACAATGATAGTGTTACTCACTTTGGACATTTTCTATTATAATTAAAAAACGGTATGTGGTTAAGACCAGATAACAGAAATGAAAGCTTCAACAAGGCGACCCGACCCGAATTTTCCCGAATGAGTGTTACATAGCCGAGCATGATGGCCCAGTCTCATTTAATACCCACAAAATGAAGTACTCGGCGCACCTAAAAAAGTTTTCGCTTCAAAAATATATCTAAAAAAGAATCTTTCAATTATGTATATTTATTATTTATTGTTTATTTCATTTGCTCACATGTAGGATCGTCTTATTAGCTTAGGTTCTAATATGGTAGCTTGCGGTGTACATGACCCTGTCAGGGCACTGCAAACATTCCTTTTAAATGATTTTAAATATTTTAGATTACACACAAATTCTAAATGTCATTTTAAATGAAAATAATTCATGATGTCAGGTCAGGTCAATAGTTTTAGCATAATAATTTGTTTTGAATGTCATAAAGAAATTTAAATTCACGAATTACTGTTCGAGGTCAATTTTATCAAGTAGAAATTCGTTAACAAAATAGTATAAGTAAATTTTTAAGTTTTTTGTAAAATATATTGTAATTATTTCATTCTTAACAATGTCAGGGATTTTGTTGTAGATTGTTAGCGTAGATCGTGTAGGTCATGTAGAGCCGCCTGCTCTCCTGGATGAGTCCCTGAACAATGTCGCAACGCCCACTAATTGCTCTGATGACGCGACTGCGGTGCGTTTGAACTCCCATGCTATAGACTGATCATTCCAGCAGCCTTGACGCGATTCCTGGTAGCGAGCGTGGCACCAGCGGACGCGGCCAATGACAGGTGCACACATGGGAAAAGTTCCTATTGGGAACATTTTTGTCAGTTCAGATAAGATAAGATTTATTTATATTTGTATTTATTTATTTTAATCAGAACGGTCACAGACCATTAACACTAATTAATTGTTAATATCACACATAAAAAATATACAGTTCTAGTTAAAATTAAAAGTCATGTTCTAAAAATTTAAAAATCATTAAACAATAAACAAAATATCACATGTCAATAATATAATTCATTAGAAATTAATTCATTATTATTTTCATTCATTACTCTCATAAAACACCAGGCACTCTGTCATCAGCTTCTTCCATTCATCCGCAAATACATCGAAATCAGGATTTTTCGTGAAAACCTTGTTAATATAATCATTTATTTTCTATATAGGTTATTACATAGTAAATATTCAAGCGGTCCTATATATCTGCCTCCTATCGATGCGTGCAAAGACATACACTATATAATCAATATAATTAAATTTAAAACAAAATGAAATACCAAATTAAAATACAGTGTCGAAGATCAATAATATTTTTTACAATATTACTCACAATCAACTGGAACTGGAAACAAGGAATATATAAATTTTGTAGATGACGAACTACAAAATTGATGTATTTCTTGATGTCGTAAAACATTTACAACAACATTTTACTATCAGCCAATCATTAACTTAAATTTTCAGTTATCGTGAGCGCCTCAACTGAGCTTTGTAACATAATGCCTCAAAATAAAACCCATAAAAGAAACTGAAACGATTCTGAAATCATGCGGAAACGATTTTATTTTCAAATCTTAAAGTACTTAATCACATAATTGATTCTATGAGATCATTCTTGAACAGGGTTACAAAAAACACTTTGATTGGTTAAAAAGTAACATGTGTAAGTAATGACTGCTAATTACAGATTTTAAAAGCATAAATTATCAAAATACCTATGTTACTGAGCACGAGTCTGTCAAGCAAAGAACAATAAGTTTAGAAGTCTATAGTTTAGGTACTAGTTAACACTAACAATATTCCTTTTTAGTGCGCACCTACATATCTTCGAAATTTCAAGTCTCTACGTTCAGTGGTTTGGCCTGTGCGTTGTCTGTCACTCTGTCAGTCAGGACCAAGCCTTTTATATACCTATATTCATGATAAAGACCAACAAAACACTGCCCTAATCTAATCGGAAAGTCATAATATATCTATCGTGATATAACTCCAGCTAGCTCTGTTATTCGCCAGCGGCCAACCGCTTACACCATGCACATAGAATTAATATCAATTAACACACACTGGCTTAATTGTGAATCGGGCGCGGATCGCGTGCGGCGGCCCCTTTGTCGGTATCACTGATCTGCGCCTGCGCCTTAATTCGCAACAGTAGGTATCTATCTACAGTATCCCGTACTGATATGATACAGACGACTAAACGAGCCGCATGCTATCCGGAGCTTCGAAGAAAAGCTCCCGTGATTTGCGAGCCAATTGTTTTGAAGATAAAGCTGTGACTACCGCTCTACCCAGAGCTGTCATTTGTCCAGGCAAACTTTGCTGTATGAAGTAGTTGGTTCAGAACATACATTGGAAACATCATCTAGCCCTAAACTAAGCAGAGCTTGTAATCACTATAATAAGTCTACTAAGTGCTTAAAACAAAACAATTTTAAAAGATCTTGGTCTTTTCAAGAAGCGAGTAAATAGGTGTCTTCTAGACTTTCGAGATTCATCGTCGGCCACATCTTCATTTAACATCAGGTGAGATTGTGGTCAATCGAAGGTCTATCTCCAATAAAAAAAAAAAAAATATTATCAGCACTTAGTAAACACAAAACATTATAATTATGTAATATTGTATCTACTAAGTGATTTTTTTTTTCGGTTGCCATAATAGTAGCAATGATGTTTTGCATGCAATGTGTTTTCGGGATATTAGAAAATAGTTTACGGCAAAAGCTTTATAATTGTTTTCAGCTCTATGTTATGCACTATAGTCTATATACAGGCTTTGTCGTGCTCACTGATAGACTACGCACAGACCAAAGCACTGGACGAAGTGAGTATCAGCTAGTACCTATTCTACTAGTATAAACCATTCAAGCAACGGTCAGAAGAATGCAAATTCCTGTGTGCACAAGTCCTTACTTCCTCGAAGAGCTTCCTAAAATAAGCGCCACTTTGCACTTCCTTCACAAGAATGATCTGTAATGCAGCGACATATGAATGCAATTAGGTCCTGGTTCTAGGTACGGTATCACGGGCGGACGAGCGCAAATCCTGTACTTGATTGATTGACCCGACTCCCCACTACTCGGGTAGATAAATGGTTATTGGTGCTATCCCTAACGATAATTGTTAGCTACTTTGACATCTACAACTACATATTTAAGATAATTGATTGGTTCAACCGTTACTTTGCAAAAAAAACCATAGCAAATTAAAATAGATGGGAAAAAATATTGTTATAAGTTATTAGCCATTTTTAAGTCCAAAATATATCTAGTCAAGAGTTTATTCAATTTAGGATCTTTTTTTAGAACATAAACTTAAGAACACAAATATAAAAACCCATGTCTTTGAGATGTTAACAAACATGGAATGAATAATCGCTGAGCTTTCAACTAATGGTAATTTGATCTCAAAATATAATGTCCTTAGCTACTATCTTCCCGATCGGCTATCTTCGATAGAAATCACCGCATTTCAGGCTATCATCAATTCATCCGTTATTCGAGCTTTGACAGGATTATAATTAGAAACTGTCTGTCCTTATGGCTTGTCGTTTTTAATGTCGCTAGTCTGGTCCCATACTGCGCTCGCATTTCATTAACTAATGTTAAAAAAATGTGAGATCTCATAAAACGAGGTGATTTATTCGGGGTCGGGAGCAGCGCGCGATCGCCACCGGTTTGTGCACCGGCGACACTCCAGCCCAGTACTGGAACACCTGTATTACCTTTCATCAAAGTTCAATATAGCTTGGTGTAATCCTGAGAACGTTTGATCGAACAATCAACTTCCATCCATACAAAGCGATTTTAGTCATCTTCATTTTATTTGCTCTTTACTGTTCGTCCTTTTGAATCTTAGTAGCATTTACATTACACTTTATCTTTACTTCGACTTTAACTAAATACGCAGGTATTTATTCCCTTTAGGTAATTTCTAATATGGCTTTTAATTATAGACAAAACTCGTATATATATTACCGAACTTTTTTCTCTTGCAGAATACAATCTTAACGATCTGTTGTCTTCTGTGTTCGGCGTCAAGCTCGTAATAGTGTTTAGATGGGAAGGCAGATAAGCTTTGTTGTGCGCGGGCGCAGTGCGCGGCGGTCCCGTCTCTCCCTCGCCGCTGTCAACTAAATTACCTTCCCGTTTGTCGGCCCTTCCATTCGCAATTTACGAGCCCCGAGCACCGAGCTTGCGATGCGCCGGCGCCTAAAAAGGTCCCGAATCGATTCCACACTTTCACCGAAACGGCTGCATACATATTCATTCGAATTTTGTAAACTTTTTACCTAATACATACCAAGAGGTGTCGATCGGAACAATGAAGTGGTTTACGCTTTTTCCCTCGCCTGTTGGTACACTGCTTGTGAAATTAATGAGCGGAATCTCACATTTGTAATTTCTTCTTTTTGGAACGAGCTTTCTCGACATCATCTTTATCAACTTGTTTACTGTCGCGAAATCCAAGTCCGCCCACTGAATTTATTAATCATACAAAAGTGGATTTACCTTACTATTAATAAAACCAATCAGTGGAATCGTAAATTAATCGGTGCGGTAACCTTTGAGGATGCGCAATCTGTAAAGTTAAGCATAATGGATGCAATTGCGTACCAGTGCTACGTTGGGAAAAGATGCCGCCGCCTTGGTGATTAAAAGAATTCAATTTCCGCAACACTACTTATGTCTGGTTAAGCTGAGCCTTGAGGGTCGGTGGTAGTACGTACATAAATTTGGCGAATGGTGCATAAACATGTCGTCGGCAGGTGCTTACCCCGCGGGCGTGCTTTGTTCCCGCCCGCCTATCAGCCTATCAATGCTATTGGCTTTTCTACTGCTACTATTTGAGATGCCGCATTTCACCTTTCTCGACCATTAGCTTTGATTTACACATGCTCCTTTCGTATGTTAATAATATTTTTATTGCGATCCTTTTCATGCTATCTTTTTCAACCTAATCAATTTACCGTATCGGTTCTGCTGTAACTTCCGTGGTTGTTTCTTTGTTAAAAAATCAAAACAACTGAAACTGTCTTTTTACAAATTTTATTGTGCTCTTCATACTCTACCTACTTCTTTCTGATTGACAACCGATTGTGAAATTCACGATAATAATTCATTTGCCCTTCATTTTTCATTCAAGGACTGATCCATCTAAAGTATTGTCAAATTTAAGCACCGTGTTAAAATTGATTTAAAAAATTAACCACCTTTTTACGATCTTTTTGTTTTTACGTTGCGCAAGCGATCCCTTGCAGGGTTTTTGTTACCACCTGCAGTGGCACTCGGCAAAAACTAGCCAAAGAAATAAACTTTTTTTATTGCAATCTTTATGATTGAAGGTGGTGTCGCTGATTTCAAACAAAGGACACGAGATATCAGTCCATCAATATGGTAATGTCGATGTAGTGCATCCCGAGACGATTTCGAGCATTTTTTGTGACCGAGCCCAAATTGGTTTATTTGTTTTGTTACTACAAGCGTCCTTATAACTTTTATAAGTGTTTGGTTTGCGGAGGCGAGGTTGAGGGGCATATGGAAGGATGCTTTTTATAAATTCAAGGTTTATTTGTACTGCAATAAAGGTTGTAAGTTTGTAAGAGTTTTGTCATTGTTGTCAACATGATTTCCGGTACGTGCGTATTGATTTATCGACATCCTGATCCGCCTATAATGTGTATCGATCTTTGAAGTGGGAAGATATAACATCGATTCTGTTGACAGCCCACTTGCAAAAGAACAATGATTTCAACCATGTTGTTTGCGCTCACACAATTGTGAACAAGACTCTGAGCAAACTCACCAACGGAAACCTTGTCTTTGCGCTCTGAGTTATTTATCTACTCGTAATTTTTTATCTATCAATTAAAAAAAGTACCATCTTTAAAAAGTAAATTGCCTATGACATCCATTTAAATTCTATGCAAACTCCTACAATATATATGTACGTATTCTTCATCAAGATTTTTGGAATGTATCAATAAAAAATTGTGTATCTCATTTATATGAACCTGATTCTCGGCTCTGAAGTACACACAAATATTAGCCGTGTACAAACAAAGTTCCCTGCGATTCTCACGGACGCTCTCACCGTCCGACAGAGTGAACAATTTGACACATCCAGGTGTATGATTTTTTATGAACCACTACAATGGTGGAGGTGTTTACCCAGGCCCACATCTGGGTGGACGAAAAAACCGGCCGGACCTCTCGTATGTGCGCTAATGAGAGCTCGAAGGATACACGGCTTACACAACCATTTTTGTATCTTACTTGTTTATCGAAAGCCTCAGAAACAGATGTCGCAGGACAACGGAGCCACTGTCTTTGAAGACTATTAACATTGAACTTGAGCAATAAAAAGCCAATGAAATTAGCAGTTAAGATAAAGGATAGGTTACGGTTTAAAGACCACATTAGAAGCGTTAACTACCATTCTCAGGAGTAATGGTCTCGTTGCACCCAACTTTTTAAATTACATCTGTGTTTGTACGCTGTCAATTTACACCATAAATATTTCGACCCCTGAAAGGGTCTTATGTGGAGAGCAAAAGGGATGTATTTCACATTTGGCACTGCCCGCGGACCATTTCAAGTTTTCGAGTGCGGATGCTAGAGCGGATATGTCGGTCTCTCTTAGTTTAGCGCCTCCGTGTGGCAATTGGCGAGTTGTTACCGATTTATAGCCCACTCTAAAGTTCATTCGACGCGATTTTGGTGGTCCCATTGTGTTGGACCCTTCCCACCGGCAGAGCTTGCGGCTTAGCGCGCTCTCGAGGTCTTTTATGGTTCTTTTTATGGTATCTTTATTTCATTAACTATATCGTAAACAGAATTCCGAACGGTCGATTTAAAATTCCGAATATTTGACATGACTCTTCGATTAATCGTTATCGCTTTTGAAACCGCTTTGTTTCGCTGGACTGGATAGTACCTACTAGTGGGAGCTAGGTTTTTTTTCTGACCGGTAAGGCTACCCCTGACATACGAACCCAATCGTAAATTCCGAATCAAACCAATTCGGTGCAATTTGTCACTCTGGATGCGATATTACCGCAGTTTTGATTTCAAATTCCATCGAAATCGCGGTCGCGGTTTGACGTTGATAAATCGAGCTTGGATTTTGTTGAAGAGTGCCAACGAAAACTGAAACTGTATTGGTATTGAAAATGTATTGAGATTTGAATTAGATTCAGGAGTAGCCCCCAGGAGGCTGTAGAGAAGCTGTGTAATATATTTTGCGCGAGGCTCGTCACCTCTTTGTCGGCGCGGATGCACTCTCAAACGGGTCGATAAGTGGCCGAGCGATGATAAGAGTGTCTTGCCGGAACGGTAGCCGAGTGAAGGGAGGGATTTGTCAAAGTAGGGTCAACAAGCAAAGCGTACATATTTGTGTTCGGATTTAACCGTGCGTTTGGGCGTATGTTTGAACAGGATACTTGAAGGCGAGTAATGAGCAAAAAAGAAAGGAAGTTGTATTTTCTAAAGAAGCAAGGCATTCTTACGTGTTACTAACTATATTTTGCTTCAACCCATGAAACAGTTAAGCTACAATAAATTCCTAAAAAAATATTTCTATTAGTTGTTTTAAAGGCAAAAGTTAACAATCTTGCAAGCTGCTTATAAAAGTTAAGAATAGATCATTTTAACTCTACCTAATGTGTAGTCGGTACAGTACTTAGCCACCTAATCTTCTGTCGGTACTTTGTCCTGGCCACGTAAGGCAGTAGCGGTCATCGTAAACTTTAAATGGAGGCTAATTTAGTTTGTTGTTAATTGAGCTTCTGTCGGCGCGTTATCTGGAGGCTGCATTAGTGCGCAGACACAGCCGCGCTCTGATATCCTCTGTTATGACTGATGGACTGGCTTACCCGGCGAATATTTTGATTAGAGGAATGTTGTTGGTGTGGAATGTGTTAGTATAGAAATTTTCCTCATTTGGGATGGAGCAAGGAGTTTTAATAAATAAGAAACATTGAAAATAAAATATTTATTGAGATTCAAGAACACGATTGGTCGAGTGGCACTGGCATTATTTTGGACTGCTACGTCGGGGTCGCGGGTTCGAATCCCGCTTCCGGACAAAAAATCGTGTCATGTAAATTTGTGTTTGTCCTGAGTCTGGGTATTTTTCTATTTATTCTAAGTATATATTAAAAAAAGTATATAAGTATTCTATCAGTTATTTGGTACAATCTCTGCTTATTTGGGGACAGATTGCGTTGTGTGAAATGTCCTAAATATTTATTATTTTTCTTACTGACCATTTATTTCATAGTCATTATTATAAAAGAACATAATAATTTGGTCCTAGTGAAAACAAAAATAGTACGAGTCAAAGGTACGAGGTGAAAATGTTAAATTTAAACTTAAGTTTTACTACTACAGAAGTCGAGCAGTTTTAAAACCTGTCACGTTTCCCGATCACCATAGTAAACCACTACGCTTGTCCATCATAACCAAGCGTAGTGGTCTCCTATCGCTTACTGTTAATGCCCCTGGACCGTGAAAGCCACCCTGAAGCAAACGGTCAGATAAGGCGGCGCCACAGTATCGCTCATTTACGACACCGACGTCGAACAAACGGGTGCCAAAAGCTCGTAGCTCGACACATTACCACTATCACATGCCTTTATAATCCCGATAATTTGGAGGGTTTTGTGACGAGACGATTCAGGAACGACAAAGATACTCTTTCGAAAGATGTCTATTGTAAAACTTTTCATAAGAACTTGTGCGCTTTAGTCTACACACAGTAATAATATTTATGTGATTTTCGAAAGATTTAATAGAATGATTCTACATACTACTTGTACCTACAACCTATCTAACTAATAAGTTATCGACGCATAAATCAAGTTTTATCCCATTAAATCTAGGTTTGTGGAGATATTCCATAGTTGCACTATGATAATAATACTATTTTCTTCGATATACTATAACAAAACTATGAAAGTTTTAAGAAAACTCTTTTATTTTTGTTTCACTATATTCTTTTAATGTAAATAAGTGACAAAACAAGGAGAGCAAGGAGTCTTAAAATCTCAGATCACAGTCACGTATCGGTCCCGTCCCACAGAATTAAATAAACTTTTACAAGCAAGGTCCATTGTGATTTGTGCCTATTATCGTGTGGGAGCCGTAATTTTATTATCACCTTCTTTGTTTCTGTAAGTAAAATGATATGAGAAATGGTTTTAGAGGGTTGAATGGAATGATGAGAAATTCTTCGAGACAGTAGCTTTTTGTACCCTTGAGATGCCACTTGAGTTTGAAGATGTTTGAGTCAAGAACAAATAATCAAACTTGTGGTTGTATTATGCTTCTTTTTGTAGTAGACAGACCTTCGTGCATTATTATAATATAAACACAGGGAATCCTAGTGCAGGGGTGTGAGTGTGTGAACGTAAATATGAAAAAAAATAACTCTTAATAGTATTTTGATTTCAGTCTTTAATTACCTACTCCCTTTCCTCCTCTTTCCTTTTATTTTCTCTATAATCATTCTAGATATTAAGTAGGTGAACTGCAACAAAATCTTATGTTCGTATATGACAAGAGGACGTATAACGATGTATTTAAATAAATTAATTTGCATTTGAATCATTCTTATAACTTATCAGTTTATTCCTATCATTAACCCTAACTTTCTTGTTACAGGCGAATGTTCCCTTCCCTTCGCATCTCTCTTTCGGGGCTGGACCCTCGCGAGGAGTACTGCGTGCTACTAGAGATGTCGTTGGTGGGGCGGCGGCGGTGGCGGTGGGCGGGCGGTGCGTGGGCGGCGGCTGGTGGCGCTGAGCCTCAGTCCCCAAGGAGACTGATGCTACACCCTGACTCACCAGCCCCGGGACATCACTGGACGGCGAACCCCATCTCCTTCAGCAAACTGAAACTGACGAATAATACTATGGATGCGCAGGGACATGTAAGTTAACTGAAAATTATCAGTGAGCCTTATTCCTAAGGACTGATCTGCACCCTAACTCACCGGCCTTTGGACATCACTGGACAGCGAACCGCAACTCTTTCAGCAGACGGAAGTTGACGAATAATAGGTATTATGGATGCGCATTGCGCAGGGACCTGTAAGTAATTACAGAGTGTCAGGAAACTGAAGCAAACGAATAATACTTTGATGCAGGAAAATGAAAATAACTCAACATTCTTAATTTTTCTATCAGTAGAAAGGCAATAAATAGGGAATTTATTAGCTTTTTCTTAGTTTCATATGGTAATAATTCCGTACGAAAATAATATTGTAGTTAAATTTCAAGCTCCATGCTCTCCAGTTTATTAAAATAACACAGATCAAATGAATTTCCCATTTTCCTTGAAATTATATTATATTTCTAACATATTTTTCGTATAAATACCTGCATTTCTAATCAAAGAGATGTTAATATCACCTTGCATTTACTGTGAATATTTTTTACAAGCGAATAAACTCAAATGAATGAATGATTTATCTCAAATATGGTTAGTTACAGATGGTTCTTATGAATTTATAAAGTAGAGTCACATACTTAATTGAAGAATACAGTATACAAATTTTATTTTAATTGATATGGCTTATGTTTCATGGCTCATTTACTGGAACATGAAATGAAATGAAAACGCTGGAACACACACAAAGTCGTGTACCTGTAGTTATGTACAGTAACTAATCACTTATTGGAATGCTCTATCAATTACTTGATTGCTCCGCTGAGATTGTGGGAAATAAAGACATCTATTGTTCCGTGCCGAAGAACAAATTCCCCTCAATTATCTTCCAACTGCAAATTGAGAAACTTATGTATGATAGTTGGAGTTAGGTCTCGTAAAAACAAAACACACAGCGTTATTTAAACCATTATTATAATAGAATCTTATATCCTATAGTTGGAGTTAGGTCTTGTCAATCCTAACATACAGCGTTATTTAAACCTAGTGTTATAGGCAAAAGTGTCTCGTGCTACTTGGTAAATTATGTTTCTTTTTCTTCCCAGCCATTAAAGGCCCAGAACTCTGAATGCCGCTATCTCGCATTTTTGAAGATATAAACTGATTGAGTATAAAAAAGTGGAGCAAGACTGTTTTTGCCAATCTCATTGGCTTATACATATCTAAACAAAAATATACTAAAAAAATTAGCACCATAACCGCTCCATTTTTTTTTAATTTATACTCATTTAATTTATATCTTCAAATATGTACAAACAAATGTGCGAGCGAGATAATTGGCGCGCAGGTTTCTGGGTCTTAACACCCCAAAAACTATGAAAAATGTTTACAGAAAAGCAATGACTTAAGGCAATGGTCACATTGTCAGTGACACATCGTTCTAGAGTATTGTCGCGTCACGATAACACAAAATAATTTAAAGACGATGATTTGCGAGTTCGTCACGTCGGAATGCAAAACTAATGTTATCTGCTTTTTCCGGGCCTTGAGTCATTTAGTAAAACATTGGAGAGAGCTTTTAGTGTCTATGTGATAATTTATCAATTTCTCTAGAGACAATTTGTAAGAAATTGTAATAATATTATTCGTTAGTATTGAAAAATAAATTGCGAATTGATTGTTAATGTTGCCGTTATGAACATTTTGATTAAAACAAAATTATCCGTCAAAGGTTTAGACTTTTTTATTACTAAGATAAATACCGCATCGATAAATCTTGATAAAATTTATCAGCCTTTTAAATAAAAATACTGTTACGTTTTTATTGCATCGGCATTCATACTCGTCCCGAGATATTCGTGACTTTTTCCATCTCATGTTTTGCTAGAGCCCCAAGTTTTAATGGAAACGCCTACTATAATCCAACTCTATAATAAGTACACGGGAAAGAAGCAACCAATTTAAACTGTATTTATAAATAAATAAGAAACAAGGTACAAAGTTACAATGTATCGTAGCACAAAAACGTAGTTGTTCTTGCGTTATCAAGGAATAATCGAGCTTGTTCTGTCGATATAAAGCTGAGATTACACTGTATGTCGGGATGCTTGATACCCGCCGCCACGGGAGTCGCAGCACACAAAGGTATCTGTAAGCATTTCGTCACTTGAACAAATACGCTGAAAGGTATTGGAGTATGGAGGCTTTTTAGCTGTGGGTAACTGTACTCCTTTCTTCGGGCGGCCTGTTTGGACAGCGCGGTTGACGCCTCGATTAATGATGCCTGTGTACTCTAGCACTAGGTTTTACTCAATGTTTACGAGATGTAAACTTGTAGCTTGATGACTGTTGCATTTTAATACTTTTTGTTTTATGTTTATGGTGGGCAAACTCATGAATGTGAGACGCATATATGTTTTAACTCTAGGTAGAGCATTAATCTGTTATAAAAGTCGCTTTTACCACATTTCATATTTACTGGCTTCATTTAACGTAGATTTCCATAATTATTACAATTCGTAAAGAACACATCGTTTACCTATCAAAACAAACATCTTACATGGTTATCACGCAGCACAAAACGTCATAACACATATTATTATGACAGGCGAGGTTGAAAAACTGTACGCACGCTCCACTGAGCTTGGAATAGGCCTCGACATCAAGTCGGGGGCGGCGTCTTTGTCATCTATTGTGTCCAAAGCTTTACAATAGAAGTCGCTACCGGGACGCCAATTCACATGGAAAATTTTCGCATCACTTGTGCACTTGAAAACTTACCACTTGTTAAAAAGGATAAAATAAGGTCCTTCTTTGTGCCTTTTGTTAAGTTATTTTTTATCGTAACTTCAAAGGATTGTGGGCCTATGAGAAGAGCGAGGTGCCTAATTACGAAACGGATTAGTAAAACGTATAAAGACAATTATAAGAAAGGGATTAAAAATCTTTTTGCAATTATGAAAGTGAGAACTTAAGTATGGATTAAGTAGAAACGGAATTCAATTAGCATAATTTTATTGTAAAACCATTAAGTTCCCAAAGATTATTACCTAACGATCATTATTTAGAATGACATACCTATTAATAATACTGACTTATAAAAATTACACAATTCATTATTAATGTAATGATTCGTTAAGCACTAGGTTCTACTACTTTTAAAATAACTAAAAAGTAACCAAACAACACCAATTAAAAAAAAAACTGTGTGACACGCAAGAGTGTTTAGCGTAAAACACATGTAAGTTAAGTTTTATCGACACATTTAACTATCGAACATGCATCAGCGTGCAGCCACGCGGAAAGTGTAGGGGGTTTGAATCCCAAAGGTGTAAAAAACGAGGCACAATGTTTGTAGCCTTTCGGTTCGTGACAATCACAACCCTTCTTATCTCCCATCTTGTCATTGGTTTGTAAAATTAGTAAATAAAACTACACTTTTTTATTAGATAATAATTAAACTATCAATTCAGATTATTGTTGCCGAATAAACTGATGTCATAAGGTAATTTAATACTTTCAAAAAATGATATATTTTGCCTTTTCAACCGACTTAAAAAAAAGAGGATGTTATCATTTCGGTTGAATGTTTTTTTATTTTATGTTTGTTACCATATAACTTTGTTCTTTATGAACCGATTTGAAAAAGTCTTTTTTTTTGTTTGAGAGAATATACTTTCAGATTGGTCTCATAGAAATTTTATCAAAATTGGTTCAGTAGTAAGGTTTTAAATCAAAATAACTATTTTGCTTCCCTGTGACTTTTCAGTGGTGCCTATGCCTACGGTCACCAGACCCATCCGATGGAAGTCCGTTGTTGTATCTTTTCAGTATTCAGTATTTATTTGCAATATTGGGTAGGTTACATTTTAGGTCTTGGTAGGTCTAATAAATAAAGTTTTTGGTAAACCTTGATTATTATCTTACAAAAGCCATTATAGAAAACTTAATTATCTAGCTAATAATATTATGCACTGGTCGATAAAATTTTGGCCGGCCGTAGATCTTAGCGCGTTGAACTCTTTTGTATCGAAATCCATAAACGCTACAAAAGTGGCGTTCCAAGAAGTTAGGACTTCATTTTAATGCAATAAATTGTGTGGGCAGTTATATTTTATGATATGTCTAAGCAAATACTTGGAACCAGGATATTAAAATTAAATAGAAGATGTTGTTGATTGACCTTCTTTAGATTATGTAATAATTTATAAGGGGTTCCATCAGATATTTAATTACATACCTGCATACTTATCAAATAATAAACGTATGTAGAGGTAATTAATTCAACTTTATTTTTTACAAAACAGAGAAATAGGGAAATAGGAGGCGTAAGATGTTTTAAAATAGCTTACAGAAATAAAAAAATCTGAATATTATTTTCTGACTGTATTCCGTCGGAATCCTAAAAAATATTCCCATCTCAACTATATCTCGATTTCAATCTAATTTGATTGAATACGTATCTGTTTGATGGACGAGCTTCCGAAATGTTCACTCTCATCATCTATCTGTCATTCAAACGCTGGGAATGTGCTATTCCGCTTAAAATTTAATATAAAAAAGTTAAGACACTACCTCACTTAAAAAAATCGTTCTCTTACCTTTATTATTTTCATTAATACAATTCACTTAACCCTTTATTAAACAAACAACACCTTGCACATAAATCATTTATCATAGAGGCGTGGCTGTTGCAGTATTTCATAAAATGGCATGCACACTTGCCTCCGCTTCGCTGATAGCTTCGTAAATCGTAACTATCAGCTATTCAACCGAGGCTATTGATAGGTACCGTGCAATTAGCCTATGTCTACGACTTTATTGCGCCACACGCAATGCAGTAGGTAATTGAACAAGCACTCAACAACTGTCTGATAATTTTATCAAGTTGTGTCAACCGTGTGTAAGATTTATGCAAAGTAATTGCCGGCAAAAAGCTTTCTGCTTTGAAGCGCATTTTCACGCTTTGAAACTAAAATTATCCCTAAAACGATTATTTAAAAGAAAAAAAGTAACAATACTTATCTATGTATTTACCTTTATAACTTCTTGTTATCAAAATACTTATCTAAAAACTTGTGATATATTTAAAGACAAATAATAATTGAAATTGAAAGTTAGCTAGAGTTTTCATTTTTTATTCAAAAACCAGTAAGACGATAAAATATACAACCCCTTTTCAGTTGTAGTGGTTGCATTTGCGGCTACAGGTAGCGGTTCATCACGTGCCACTAGGGCCCTACACAGATAGACACCCGACGCCCGACGACGCGACAGTTATGTCGCCAATGTATACGGCTCTTTGGGCTGTGTTAGTCTATGGGATCTAATAAATAGTCTCATTATATAATAATAATAATAATAATATTTATTTATTCAGACACAAAGATACATAACACAGTAAGTACACACAAAAAATACAACAATATATTGCCATTTTTTTTTTTGTTCTATATATTTATTGAATGTATTAATTCCTTTCTTGTGTGCTTGTCGTCTTTTTGTCAATAAATACTAATTAAATAAACAAATTATCCTACTAATAGTATAAATGTGAAAGTGTGTATATTTGGATATTAGTTTTTCAATAACGCAAAAAAGGCTGAATGAATATAGAACAAATTATTATTAATATTTTTACTATACCTAGATTAACACATAGGATACTTTTATGCCGATACCTAGCGGTCGAAGCCGCGGTTAGCAGCTAGCGAAGAATATCTAACTTAATAAGTAAAAGTCTTTGTGTAATATATATTTAGTTGTTAAGATAATTTACAGGTACATAGGTTGTCTTGAAGAAATTAACTTGTTACACGTTTTACAATAAATAATTTGATTTTTTTTATTTTGGGAACAGTAAATACTGTTTTTTTACGGCATAAGACATTTTTTTTTATTTACTTCATAATGGTTTGAACGAAACATTCATAAATGGACAGGGATCATGAGAATCGCTGAACTGTTTCCCCTCGTAAAGGATCTTGAAACATCTTGAGAGCTGAATTCCAACCGTCCCTAGCTGGAGTGAAATGATCGTATTGTGATTGTGTCATGTGCTTGCTGCAGATGGTGTTGACTTCGATGCACAAGTACCGGCCGCGGGCGCTGGTGGTGCGGGCGCGAGATGCCGCGGCGCTGGCGTGGGGCGCACCTCATGCCGCCTTCTCCTTCCCGGAGACTGAGTTCATCGCTGTCACTGCTTATCAGGTAATATACTATTCTCTAACCCTTTTTACCAGCATTCATACTTGACTTCAAAAGAAGACTCTCCTAGGCAAGCTTACGCCTATTGGCCACAACATAATGCCTCATCAAAGTTTTTTCAAAATTAAAGAAATCAGTCATCCATTATTTTCATACAGTTCTAGCTGGTCCTTTCGCAAATCGTTGCCCAACTAATGGTATACTAGTTGGTAGACTAGATAAATTTTCTAAATGGCTGAAGAAACTATTAGAATTGAGTACTTATCTCAATTTTAATGCCCTAATTATTCGGAATTAAATTTTAATGTTTTTCTTTGATGAAAAAGGCCCTAATTTTGCTTTATTGATCAACGATCAAATCTCAATTTGGTGTATAGGTGTATATGGAAAGCCCTCCGATAGATAGGATCTAGGGTAACCCCGCACGAAATGATCACACCTCAAAGATTCCCCGAAAATGTAGTACGTTTCGGAGAACATGCGGCGAATCGCACTTATGGCGACCGCATTTTTTTCGCACCAGCAGGCGCCAAAGCTTTTACGAACGTATGCATAGCGGAGTCTTAGCCCACAGAAAAAATGCGAAGATAGCGGCAGGCGAGCGGCGACACAAGTGTCCATTGTGTAAGCTCCCTTAGCGAAACAATAGCAACTAATTTGGAGTTATTGTTCCGGCGGCGCGTATCGTTTGTTCAATTACAATTCTTTTGGCTCTCGGAAACACAAGGAACCGTAGATTCAAACCGTTATTTGTGCTTCATCTATATGTATCGATCTCATTCTCTTTTAACTACACCGAACAATGTGAGTAAGGATGGATCCCCGATCTAACATGCACGGTTGCTGACAATTAACGTTAGACCGTGATTCTTAATCCTGTATTAAATCTACCCGGCGCGTCGTCGCCAGTCTGCTATTATGCTGGTCGCTGACAGAGCTCTCCCGCTGTTTGTTTTCCGACATTAAAAAGCATCCCTTTGAGCGTCAGCGCAGCGTGACGTTTCCTTGCATAATCCGTCGCTCCGTAATGAGCCCAAGGCGGCATCTTTGCGGCGCAGCTTTGCATGTCGCCTGCTCTGCGCCGGCGGGCACCGAGGCGCGAAACTCTTCTCGCGTCCATCTTCTCGGCGGCTTTGAAGGATTAGCCGAATATTGTCCGCGTAACGGGATGCGGCCGGACAATGGGTGCCCGGCACGTATCGTTGCGCATTATCCGTGTTCGGCGACCGCTCACCATTGTTGCGAATTACCAACGAATTAGACTCCGCTTTTAAAGAAGCCGACGCTCTATTCGGGAGCGTAACTAGGTGGCAGACCAGTTCAATTACGACAGCACAAAAGTCTTGGACAAAGACGCTTCGCATAGGTAAATATTCAATTTATTTGCGCCGTCTCGCCATCGATTTTCTCTCTCGACACATTCTTCCCGGCTCCGCCTGATAATTTTGGGTTATCCACTAGATAAATAAAACAAATATACCCAAACCCTAATTATACATTCCCAAAAAACCGGCGACAGTCGCCAATATGTGAAATAGTCACGCAAAAAGTAAATTGACGGCAAGTTTGAGGGGTGACGTCACGGGCGACAGGGCGGGCCCAGGGCGGCGCCCGGAGCTCTCCAGCCGGCTAAAAAATGCACTTGGCACGACTCACACAGGCTTTTAGCACTCCTCATATCTGGAGCGGGTTGCGGTTATCTGCTGCCGGGAAACATACGGCACCCGCCGGGGCGGTGGCGCCTCCTTATCGCCGGTAAACACTCATTTACAAGTGACTGCGTATTTGCATTTAGGATTTCGCTAGATAAGCGATCAAAAATCTATTTGCGAACAGTCTGGTCAAAAAAACATGCGACATTGGCCAAAAATGTCACCGTCACTTAAACAAACTGCAACTGGGGCTATAGGTATCCAGTTACGGTGATTCTCTAGGCTGGAGGCCGCAGGCGCCACGGGGCGGGCGTCTCCGCGGCGACATACTAGTCTGATCCTCTGAGTAGCAGCTAATTGCCCTGTCGCCATGTCACGCCACATGTGCGACAATTATCCCTTACAAGCTATTAACGACGAGGGATGTATGCGGAAACGGATGTTTAAATTGCACTCACAACGAGATAAGAAAAGTTCCGTGAGGCGACATGGATAAAACATAAACCCAATTAAATATTAGTCCGTTACACGTGATTTACAAAGTACCTAATCATTTGATATACCTAGTAGAGTTACAGAGACTTTTTTCATTTATTTCAATTAAGTTCTATGTAGAGTTAACAGATTGTAATAGCTGTACTTACCCGCTGGAAATAGGTAAGCATATTACCTATAACTAAGAAAGAGGAATTCGAATATTTCAAAACATAAAGAGTACTTTTGCTAACTTATCTAATAACCAACTTTTCTTTGTCCACAGAATGACCGCATAACCAAACTAAAAATCGACAACAATCCCTTCGCCAAAGGGTTCCGCGCGTGTGGCCAGTCCAAGTGCAAACGGAAGAGCATCGAGACTGACTCAGAGCCATCTGCCGGCGAATCAAGTGAAGCTAAGCGACCATGCTCCGATGCTGCCTCATCCTGCTCCGAAGAAGGCAGTCTCAGGTCCGCCTCACCGAGATCACCACCTTTGGTAGAGTCGCCTGCCCCTGTCGTGCCAGAAACTACACCCCCATTCTACCCACAAGATTTGCCCTACATGCCGCTGCATATGCCGATGCCCCTAGGCCTGTGGCCGAGTAACCCAATCCCTGGATTCTCGTGGGGCCAGGCTTTGCCCCCACCTCCCCCTGAAGTCCCGACTCCGCCCGCCCCGCGTCGCGTCAAGAGTTTTACTATCAGCGCTCTTTTGGGCGAAGGCTGATTGTAAGAAATTGTATAAAGCAGAGTTGCATCAAAATATAATCGCGAGCATTTTGGACTATTACCACATGTACTATTTGAAATGAAGAGTGCAGTGGTTTGTGGTGCAGATATCTTTGTAATGCGACGGGCATGATTCGCAATAATTTTCTACCAATAAATTAAGTTGTCTCAATTGTATACGCTAGCCTTTTGGCTTATCGATCTACCTCTTAGGATAATTTTGTATTATGATAATAGTTATTTTATGTATAAAATGTGATAATTATAATGTTGTGCCTTCTGTAGAATATTGCTTTAAAATAATTGTGACTCTAGTTAAGCTTTTGTACTGTACCTTCCTATCTACTTTCTACAAAACAATGTTAATCGGATCATTAAATATGTGGGTAAATATATACTTTTGTACCTTTTGTAAGGTTTGTACTTTCCTATAAACATACCTACTTAGAGATAATTTTAATTTTTAAATTACCTATCTTATTTTGAATTTTTTTGAAGTTATCAACGGTAATTATTTTTAAAAATTATAATATTTATCCTTAAATTTATAGCGCCATTGTACATAGGTAGTAATGTAAATAAATTAGAGTATTTTTGATATAAATATGTAGTTAAAAATGGGCAGTTGATTTCATAAATTTTATTATTCACAATAATAAATCTATAATTGAAATATCTACGATTTTTATTACTTGATTAACTAGGTACTAAGTACAGTCACGGAAACACCAATAATAATTTGGAGTTAAGCATTTTGATCTTGCTAGTACATACTTAAACTGTGTTAAACTGTGTTGTGGTAAAGATAGCTTATGTGGATTAAGTAGATATCCAACCTACATAATAAATTATATTAAACTAGGTACTTTCATAGTTAAAATCATGGATCGAGTTTTAATCTAACGGCTAGGTCTTTAATCGAAATAATTATGTATTTAATTAGTAGCCTTGAATACAATTTTTGATACATGCTCGAAGTATACAATACTCGTGGCGCCATCTATCATCAATTGAAAGCATTTTTTTCTCATACTGAAAGCACTTTGCATACAAACAATAACCCACAACTAAATTTGAATCGAATGTCTAATTTTTACTACCTATGAATTTTAGGTACTTCATCAAAACATTGAAACGAAACAATAACATACACCCTGAAGGAAAATTAATCTAAAATTGCAAAGTAGGTATTGACTATCAATTTTATTAAAATCTGTTAGTGAGCAACCACAAAATAGGCCAGCTTCACACTATACAGATGAAAATAAAACTACAGTAGGTACTTGTTATACTTAATCTTACTATGTATTAAGGGAAATACACATTATATTAAAGCATCTCACAACATCGAGGAAACAATATCTAAAGTTTCAAACTATAAGTGCCATTGTCTAACTTAAATATTGGTGAATCAGATCCTAACCGGTTATTAAGTTTTGAAGCTCGGAACTTAGTTCATTTGTGTCTATAATCTTGGTGGCGGTAGAATTGGTGGTTGCAGGAACGCTTCCCTCGCGATTACATGCCTTTTTGTGGACAAACCAGTGCAGACGTTGGCATTCACGGTCACAGTATTGCACAGACTTGCATTTGGAACATTTCTTAGCAGGCTTCTCTTCCCCACAAGTACTGCAGTATGGAATAGCATCAACGAAGCCCCTCTGGCCGTTAATCGTACAGTTGATGACGGATAGTGCGGTAGGAGGATCTTTACTGGTCAAAGACGACACCATCTGATGGAATGTAGTGCACTCCCTGTAAGGGAACTCTCTCACACAATCTTTCAGGAATGAATCCATCAGATCTAACGAAACACCATCTTTCCCTGGCTTCAACAGCTTTTTCGAAAACATCTCAACTATGTCATATTTCTTTTCCTCCTTATCTGAGCTTGGTTTCTGCTTGTCTCTGATGTTGTTGATCTCCCTAATGATGTATGCGAGGTAGTGGTACTTGAAAGACATGACTTCGTTTGTTTCACTGCCTCGAGTCATCTCCTTTTTACTCAGTAGCTCTAGAACTTTGCTGGCCTTATCCGCGTTGTCTAGGAGGATGGGATTGCTCTGTAGATTGAGGGCCAGACGAACCGGGTGGATATTGACGCCGAGAATGAATTTGTGGAGTGGGTCTACTAGGAATGGAGGTAGGTAAGGTTCCGTCTGCTGTCCTTGAAGAATGGTGTAGTGTGCGATCTCTGTGCGAGGGACGAAGTTGTTAATGGTGGCTACGGTGTGGTGGTTGCCTACGAAAGCCGCCATTTGCGAAGCGGTCCTGCCCACTGAGTTGGTGGCCGTGGGTTTCGCACCCGCGTCTAGTAACAGCTTGCATACATCGGAGCTCCCGGAAAGTGCTCCAAAATGCAGCGCAGTGTAGTTGTACTCATGTTTTCCGGAATTCACGTCCGCGCCCTGTAAGATGTCAACAAACATAATAACTCACTCGAAACACGTACTAAGCCGATTTTATAATGTATTTCACGTACCCTATCGAGCAGTAGTTGCACCATATCCTTGTTCCCTTTATAGGCGGCGTGCTGGAGGGCAGTCATACCATTTTCGTCAAAGAAATCAACGCTATCCTTGTGTTGGGCGAGGATGTTCTTGAAACTATCCAAGTCATTTTGGGCGATGGCATCGAATATGCTTTTTTCAGATGCAGGACTTTCCTCGGTTTTAGCTTCCATATCGATTTTCTTTGAGCTCATGAATTAAAAAAGCAGAAGACACCACAAACGCACAAACAACCTAGAAAATCAATGACAATTTGGAAATCTAATCTAGTGATTTGAAAAATAGGGGGCCTAGTACACGGTCGGAAGGATGGCTTCCGACTGCAACAATACATAAAATACAGTACTATACTAAATTCTACTATAGACATCCATCTCGTTTCCTACGTTATTTCATTTAATAAATCGTAAATGTCATCCACGTAGTGAATTTCTGTGTGTTTGAGATGGCTTTTGATATATATTTTTATTGTTGTTGTTGTTACAGCCTGAAACAATAAAGATTGCAATAAAGATTATGATTATGATTAACTAATTTTTCAACCATTGGTACCTATAAGTAGTGTGATAATATGTGTGTGTGTGGTTTTTGATTCTTTAAATTCAATTCATGATTCAATTCACTCTCTTGGTGTATGTGTGCAAGAAATGGATTTCTGTAATTAAATAAAGTGGATGTACTGTACTTTAATAAGTAATAACTAAAATATTGTGCTTAGCTTTTGTGGACTATGAGAAGGCCTTTGACTCTGTTGAAACCTGGGCTGTCCTGGAATCCTTGCAGCGATGCCAAGTAGACTATCGTTATATCGAAGTGCTGAGATGCCTTTATAATGCTGCCACCATGAGTGTCCAAGTACAGGACCAGCAGTCTAAACCCATCCAATTGCGCAGAGGGGTGAGACAAGGGGATGTTATATCCCCAAAACTGTTCACAAGCGCATTGGAGGATTTGTTTAAGACGCTGGACTGGAAAGGTCTGGGCATTAACATAAATGGTCAATGCATCTCACACTTACGATTCGCCGACGATATAGTCTTAATGGCGGAGTCGCTGGAGGAGCTACAACAGATGCTGGACGGCCTAGCATCAGCCTCGCGACAGATAGGTCTCGGCATGAATTTGGATAAAACCAAAGTCATGATCAATGACCACATTGATCCGGGACCTATCGTCGTAAATGGCCACCTTCTTGAAATTGTTTCAGAGTACACGTACCTCGGGCAGATTCTGCAGTTAGGTAGAAACAATTTTGAAAAGGAGGCCAAGAGGAGGATTCAGCTGGGCTGGGCAGCATTTGGAAAACTGCGTCGGGTCTTTTCGTCACCCATACCGCAAAGTTTAAAAACGAAAGTTTTTAACCAGTGCGTCCTACCCGTCATGACATACGGAGCTGAGACGTGGACACTCACGGTACGGCTAGTCCACCAGTTTAAAGTCGCTCAGCGAGCTATGGAACGGGCTATGCTCGGCGTCTCTCTGAAGGATATGATCCGTAATGAGGTTATCCGACAGAGGACCAAGGTTACCGACATAGCTCAGAGAATTAGCAAGCTGAAGTGGCAGTGGGCTGGTCATATCTGCCGAAGAACCGATAACCGCTGGGGTAAACGAGTTCTTGAGTGGAGACCGCGAATCGGCAAACGTAGTGTAGGACGCCCTCCGGCTAGGTGGGGTGACGATCTGCGGAAGGTTGCAGGCAGAAGATGGATGCGGCAAGCCGAAGACAGGGCGCGATGGCGCTCATTGGGAGAGGCCTATGTCCAGCAGTGGACTGCGATAGGCTGATGATGATGATGATGAACTAAAATATTAAAACTTAATTCAATACAGTGGCAGTCGGAAACCATCCTTCGGACCATCAAGCACAATATGACATTTCAATGCTATTGTCAATGTCGGAACTAACACTTGGAGTGTGAATAAAAGTAAAGGCTGAGTAGTATCTTGCTGTGGTAGAATTATGGTAGAAAGTGTAGAAAATGATTAATTAATATTTTTACTCTGTTTTCCGGTCTAGCAGAAAGGTGGGAAATCCTAAAATGTCTTTGTCCGCACATTTGGTATGTATATAATTATTTTATTATCCTTCCCGGTAGATACTTCGCTGGCCGCGCGAATCCAAACTTGTCTGGGTGAAAATTATCTGTAAGTAAAACCAAACGATTAAACTAGGTATCCCTTGCAACTTCTCGTTGGTGATTCTAACAAATGTTTGCGCAGTTTTTTTTATCCTGAATGTCTCTTTCTAGCTAGAGCATAATAGTGTAAGTTTTAGCAATATACCTACTGTCTAAAACCGAAACCTCAAGTCGACTAACTAAATACTCTACTAGGTAGCTTTTATTGTAGAAGTGTACTCCAAATCTTCCTTGCTATTTAATAAACCGAATTCCGACTACCTAAGTATATCGTTCTTAAAGGCGGTAATTTTTTGTTGTAGGTAAAATTTCATCTAAACCATACTATGCATTCTGAGAAAACCACCCCTGAGTAGGTGTTTTGAAATGACGCCACTCATTGTCTTTGTTAAAAAACTTAAGCCTGATTTTGTCGCCCTTAAACCGATAAGATTCATAAATCAAGTTACATCGTTGGTTCTATTTGAAAATGCACAGTAAATGTCCAGATATAAATTGACAATGTTTCTGTAATTTAAGTAGGTCAAGTTTTTTATGGAAGATAGGATTTTAATGCATTTTATTTATAAAGTACTTATCAAGTTTATAAGGTACCTATGTACCCATATTTTTGTCATTTTGCCAATTACTTAGTCAAATTACCTATTTAAGTACTTAGTTTAAGGTTGTACGTTGTGGGAAATGTTTGTTAAACCCAACCATTATTATTCATTCTAAAATTGTATTTAGTCCAAGCACAGAGAGCTTTTCATGGTGCTGACTGTACTTTAGTGGTACGATAAACAGCGGTGACGAATCGCTACTAATAATATTAAAATATTGCAAATCGCTACAGTGGCAAATGTACACTAACCCGGTATTCATAACTGCTTCATCACTTTCATGTGCAGAGCATAGGGTAGGTATAAATGTTATTTTTTTTTAATTCAGTTATAAATAATTAATTAAATTGGACATTTCACACAACGCCATCTAGCCCCAAACTAAGCAGAGCTTGTACTATGGAAGCCGATAACTGCTATAGGTAAGGGAAATAATTCCCACACGTAAAGCAGTTCTAATGTATTCTGGGCATTTCTGCCATTCTCGTCTGTCCTGATAAAATAGGTACCTAATTAGTTGGAGGTACCAGGGTACACAGTAAAAATAAATCATCTTGTAGGTAACTATTATGTAGTAGGTATGAATTTAAACTTTTTAACATAAGTATCTTATTTGGCTAGCGTAGGAAGGTAGCTTGTGTGTGACTATAGGGGTAAATAATAGTCAAGGAATTTTAGGTAAGTACAGTTAATATAAATATATTTAAAAGATCAAAAGTCACAATGGCTGGTATGACTTTCGACCTATCAACAGCTGAGAATACATTTTTTTAACACAGCTCTAGACACCAATAAACATTATAACATTAATGTTAACGCCTGCTCAATACATTCAGAAAACACTACAATCACGAATGATGTAGTAAGCAATAAGGTAAGTAATAGCACAGAGAAATAATCCTACGTAAGGTTAATAGAGAAAACTACGAATTATGAAATAACACTGAACTACGAGGTGAGTACCGAGTAGGTACTATCTACCTACATTGATTCATTGCTAAGGCCCCCGCTACATTCTGGTACTTCAAACCTGAGTGTGGAGCGAATCACCCATATTTTTCATAGGTTTATAACATTCCAAATGATAACAAAATAACAATATTTTTTCAATTCATCAGTCCGCATTGCCCATGACGGAGTGATGAAATGAGTTCAATCATGAAAAACACAAATTTATTAAAATGGAGCACCAAATAATAATCTAATCACAATATTCAGAGATTGAAAGAGAAAATTGATAAAATAGAGAATATCGATAAAATTTATGAACTTGAACACCTATTTCTTACTTTTTAACTTTTAAATAAAACCTACGATTTTTTTTATATCTTACCACATTAACCAGATAAAGTCACCTGAGGTAAATGCGTCAATAGGCTTTTAGGTAGGTACAGCAAAGTCTGCCATCTGGTGGTGTTTATTTTCCCAAACATTTACTACTAGTTTTGATAGTTTTTGAGAAATTTCAAAAAGTCGCAATAACAATAGCATTGACGCTTTTACCTTAGTTGACTATTTAAAGTTGAACTATACTATCTTATCATGGGCGTACGAACATTAACAAACTAGCTAGGTAATTTTAACAATAAAGATTAAATTTTAGAACAATTATCTACAATCTAGTACCTCTATTCTTAATAACCTCAGTAGGTTAGGTACATCTATCTATCAACTACGATTTTCTATTATCTACACAGCATCTTTGTTTTTCTTATTCTACTAATATTAACTACTTAGAGAAAAGATCAATGGAATTTTACTATACTTATTGCAATTTTATCTTAGGTCAAAGGTTGAGTTTAAATTTCCTTACAATCTTGAAAATTCAGGTTCTAAGGATCTGAATTTATCTCAGATGAATATCTCAGATTATTTAAATATTTTTTCACTAACGAAATGTAGGTACAACTAACTATATTTTATTAAGTAACTACTTTTGGAAATGGGTTCTTTTGGTAAACAAACAGTGAGATTTGTTCCAGCTTCAACCGTGTTTTTACAATATGTACCAAGCTATACTTACTATCTACCTACATGACATCGACGGTTCTCTGAATTATTATAATAAGTAATATATTGAAAGCAATACATAGTAGCAAATATATATTTTAATCTATCTTATTTGATAACGATTACTATCATAAAGTACCGTTATATTAGTATTACATTATTATAATATAATTATTTTTTCTAAAATATTTGCTCTACACACAGCCTTGCCTAACATTTATTACGTGTAATAAAAAAAAACAATATCCATTTTCATCAGCTAAACTTAAGCATCAACTTGGGAGTGGTTTAGAATAAATTAATACACAAAGCTTTACATCGAGACTAGAAATTTTTACTTACCTATATAACTATGTCTAAGTATATTATTTTAACAAGCATTATTATTTTGGAGTATGCGTAACTTACACTGAAGTCCATTGATTTTTTAACACTTCACCCTCTCACATCCAGCTACTCTATCACATTCGACGTCTACCCAAAAAATATTCTTACAAGCTAAAGCAAAATTCTACTTACATTATATTACATTGCTCAATAAGCGATAAACATTAAAAGGTCTCGAAAATCTTTCTGAGGAAGCACAATTCATTGTGAGCATAAATAAAATAAAATACGATTTACAAATAAAAAAGACCTATAGAATCCTAATAATCGAAAGCTTTTGCCTAGGCTTATCAGCAAAAGATATCACAATGCTATAGATAGAATATAAAATGGGTCCTAGTAAAGGTCCTTGGGGAACGCTAGGCTTTACACGTAGTAGACGTCAAAGGAGAGCGATGCTCAGACAAGCGTCGGGCCTGGGGCCAGAGTAGGCGCGGAGTCGACGGGTGGCGGCGATGTCGGCGTGTGGACGGCGGAGGTGAGGCGTACTCCGCCACTCTCAGACACCACCATCCCATTGTGGGCCGAGCCATTGCGTTCCGTGTCCTCATATGGGGTTGTTAGAATCGTAAGTCTCTGAAAAGTCGAAAATAAAATCAATATTAGATTTTTCCACAAACAATTATCAGAAAAACCTAAAAGTATATTTTTACATGGCTAGATTTTAGAAGAAACATTAGCCAAATAAAAGTCATCCAGGTAAGTACCTCAAAGAAAGTGCCCTTAGTCGTCAGCAGTTTGTAAATAGCCACAGTTGGGATACACATGACACTAGAACCAGCTATGCCCCACCCAAGAGCATTTGCCCACCACGGGTACACATAGTTCTCATACTGCAGAGGCTCGTAGTCCAGGAGTCCGTACGCTATGATGAAGAGGAGGAAAATGGGTGCGATGTATCGCCAGCATACGCGCCAGTACATCCCGGGGCGGAAGCCGATCATGTCGCGGATGTCTTCGCAGAATCTCTCAGTACCTGGACACAGATTGTCAATGAAATCTTACAGATTCACATTAAAGTACCAAGTTTTAGTTATTCAGTGGGTTTGTCATGTAAGTGCATATACATATTGTATATCTCATTGCCGGAGATAAACAACTAAAGAACGATGACCAAATAATTATTGAAGAATAGTGCAGTATGTTGTAGAACCTCTTCTTGAGCATACAATGAATTTAATGTAGGTTGCGATAAGTAGACGTAGTAGGTATATTTAGTATCTTTAAAACAGGATAATTTTAAACAATTAAAAACACGCAAATAGTCTATGTCAATCTTATCTTTCAAAACATTAATGAAAAAAAACTGGACATTAAAAACTCACCATAAATCCAGGAAACAGCAATAGCCTCAAAGAATACAGCCACAAGTATAGAATACCCGGCAGCGTAACGATCTAGCAATTGGAAGAAGTAGAAGCCGCCCTTGGTGCAGGAAGCCAGTCCCACGAAGAAGTACAGAGTGAAGAGACACGCCACGAAGATCTCACGGTGACGGCCGATCGGAGGGAACTCATCGCTCAGAGCTGTAATAATGGCTTCTGAACCTCCGAACTGGAAAAGGTAAGATAAGAACCTAAATAAATGAAGCTTAATGGCTAAATGTAATAATGTGTATTCATTATTGCCTTTGGATTTATAGAGCAATGTAGCAAGTGAAATTACTTAAGATTTCAAAACGACTTTAGACCCGTATTGAAAAGATCTTAAAATAGATGAGCACTAAATAGCAGTGCTTCGACGAGTTTGTAACTCAAAAGTTCTGCTAAGTGCTGTTTTGGCCATCGGCAAGCATGATCCTATAATTCTTCTCTTCGCTTGATATCAATGATTACGAAACTAATAGGATTAATAAAGGCTGTGAAGCATTTCATTTCAAGTCCTTACCCGACGTAGGTACTTCTAGTTATATATTTTTGGCAAAGCAAAATTATTTCCGAGATCTAAACCAAAATGAAAATTGTTTGTCTCCACTAACCGAGCTATCCAATCCAAGTGTAAGCAGCATCATAAAGAATATCAGCGCCCAGAAAGTGCTTCCCGGCATAGTGGCTATAGCTGCGGGGTACACCACAAACACGAGCCCTGGCCCTTCAGTGGCCACATCTTGGATATCCCGCCCTGAAGCTTGCGCCATGTAGCCGAGCACGCTGAAGATCACGAAGCCGGCGATGAAAGAAGTGGCTGAGTTGATGACGCTGGTTAGGATGGCGTCTCTATCATAGGAAAGAAAGATTATTCGATAGTAAATAAGGTAGACTAGGACGATAACTAAAAATGTGAAAACGAAAATGGAAACAACAGAAAAAAGATGAAAAACGGCTTATTTTACTCTTATTTATTGATAGTGTCTTATTTATTTATTTATAGATATCTCTGGTAAAAGAACATAACAGTGAAATTGTTAGGTATACCTACAAAAATAACTGCAAAGAACTAACGAAGAAGTGTATAGATATGCGTGAAGAACTAAGGATATATTGATAAAAACGTAATCAGTATTGAAGAAAACTTACTTGTAGACGTTGTTATGATACTTGTTGTAAGATGCGTAGGCCAAAAGAACGCCAAAACCAGGACCAAGAGAAAAGAAGACTTGAGTAGCTGCATCTACCCAAACCTGTTAACAAAACAATAGTAAAAAACAAACTCAAAGAAATGAGATAAGAATGTACTTAATTGAATCAGAATTTTACCTGTGGCTGTGTAATGGCCTCAAAGTTGGGGCTCAAATAATAAGCAATGCCAGTAGCGGAGCCAGGGAGCGTGATCCCTCGAACAAGGAGAATCAAAAGGACAGCGTATGGAAATAAAGCCGTGAACCAAACTACCTGAAAACAAAGTAAGGTTAAATATTGCACAAGAAATAAGGTAAAATGAATTGTGTAGTCATACTTTGCCAGAAGTGCTGATGCCTTTCCACAGAGAAAAGTAGCAGATGATGTAGACGGCGAGCAAACACAAGGCCATATCCCATTTGATGGGACCCAGATCGTGCAGACCATCGCTTCCTTGGAGTTCCAAAATCGCGCGGCTAAAGAATAAAAATATGGGGCAGTAGGTCAGAAATAGTCGTGAAGAAATAATAGACGTAAAGATAAGACTTACTTGAAATATTCAGAAGCAGCAGAAGTGAAAGGAGTGGTTTGAGCTTGGCCTAAAGCAGAGTTGTTCCGCAAACGAGAGCGATTTGCTGCTGACGGTTCCCAGATGGCTTCAAACTATAACCACAAAAGAATTAGGTAAATTCAAAATGCTGACTTAAAAGAAGCAGAAAATCTTCCGCATTGGTGAAAAGAAGGAATGAAAAGAGGTTTATTTTATTATGGACTGTCAAGTAAATGTTAATATCTTGGTTTACCGGTCGGCAGGCAGGGGTATTCCACTCGTTATCGCAGTTGGTCCAAGGCAGCATAGTGGTGAATGATGCGAAGAAGAAACGTAGAGCCCAAGCGATGATCACGTTGTAGTAAAAGTCCACGTAGAAGGCAATCAGGACCACTGCGTACCCGATACCTTGACACACAACATTTTTATTAAAACCTTTAGGTCTGTACTAAAGTAGCTCGTTGACGTGCAGAGGTTTGAAGAGTTTTTGATCCCAAGTCATTTTTTATAGAAGCAAAACCATATTTTTTAATAAAATGTGTACCTACTCGTATGTCATTCTGAGCTGCATTATGCTTTTTGTAGTCCTAACGATGAAAGTCGAAAAGAAAAAAAGCAACGAACATATAAAATTTTATCGGTCAACCTAAGTCCACTCCAAATCCATTTCAATAAAAAATATTGCTCTGCGCTCTCTCGGATTTCCCGGCACCTTTCCACTCCATTACCAATTTTATTCCTCCTCAAAAATCATATCGGAGAGCCACTCAGGGGTGCCGTGACAATCGGGTGAAATGAAATCAACGAGCATAAGCCTCACAAATCTACGAGAGAGGTCGTGCGGCACTTACGGCTTAAGGGGTGGGGAAAATGGTGTCAATTATGGGTGTTAAGTGCGGGAGGGCGTCACGAACGGTTTTGCATCTTGAGTTGTGAGGACTGACCTGGCCGTGAAAGGGTTTTTGTTCTGTTAACAATTCTTCAGATTATTAAGGTACCTACTTAATTTCTTATACGTTAGTCGATATCCCTATTGAATAAAATTGAAAAGTTTACTCTAGCTACCAGTATTTAAACAGTTCGTATCGTATCTGCTCCAATAAAAGGTAAGACAATGTATTTAAAGATTCAGGCAAAAAAAAAAGAATATTTGCTACTCAATGAGATTTAATTGAGATTTTTTTATTCGAAACACGCTTTGAAAAATTGTAGCACTTCCAAATCTACAAGAAAAGCCCCGGCATGTCATAACAGTTAGGTACTTTAGTAAAGTGCTCAGTGCAATAATTCAAGATCGCAGAGTCAGCCCGGCTGCGTACGTGACTGGACGTCTTCGTTATGAGTAGAAGTGTACCAACTTACTTATTTTAGTTTATGTGTTGTTAGCTTTAAACTTGAACTATATTACCCAGAAAAGCTTTTTTGCACAATGGATCAATTAAATCACTCACCTTATGTAAAAAGGTCCCTACGATGCTCCACAAAATAGTTTACCTACCACTGAATAGTGAAGCTTTAAGAGTAGATGATTATAAAGAAGAAGAAATGGTACAGAGGTGATTTTATTGCTAAGTAATATTATCACCCAATTTAACCTTTGTGTAATGTAAACACGAAAATCGTTGGTAGTACTCGACAAAAAAAGACCTGGATGAAGATTAAACAATATGAGTACCCAATGTTTAGTACACTCTTATAATTTTAATCGTAATTGTATACTTACCGGCCTATGTGAATCAAAGTCTTGTGTAGCAATGTTCTGATCATGATCAGGCGTGATATTTTACCATCAGGAGAGCGCTTAGTTCGTCTCGTCAAAGGCTAACATTAAAAAAAAGTCGTAGTTCCGTATTCAAGATTAGTAGAATAGTAAACACTAGACAACAATGTACATCGAGCGTCAGGTGTAACAGGGAAAAGTCGAGGGCACACGAGGGCGAGGAAGATCTCCAATGCGATGGACGGACCAAGTCAAAAAGCACTAGATGGTCTTCTACACGACGAATGTACTAGGAAAACCGCTGTCAGAGATGAATGGCGTAGGGTTGTGAAGCGTGTCACAACCCCTATCATTACAACCACGACCACTCTGCCAAGAGTGTAACGACCAAAAAGAAGAAGAAACACTAGACAGGTATATGGGCAGATAGTTACATGGCCTTACCTTTAAAAAGTGGCACGAGACGGCCCCAGCAAGTGATGGCTCCCTTCCGGTGGAACTGGCCCAGCGCCAGCTCCATGTAGAACAGCGGGATGCCGCCCACCACCAGCATGATGCAGTACGGAACCAGAAACGCACCTACCAACAAATGGACACATAAATTGATAAGTACAAAACTTTATTATCTCTACTGAACACGCCACTTCGTTTGCATTGCGAATTAATGAAATTGCTTTCTCGAAATTTCAAGCCTCTACGTCCAGTGCTTTTGGCGCTACAATTCGGTGTTCACTTTCGACTAAGAGAGCGAATGGGGCTTAATTCACCACGCGGATCTAATGTTGATTGGTGGATGATACATAGGTCTGTACTAATGAATATTTCTGTCTTTTTTAAATAACCTTACTAAAAATAAGCTAATAAATAATTATTTTATTCAAAAAGTAGTCTATTCCTACTGTATGCGTATGTAATTTTAAATAGCCTATAGGTATTCTTCCCACTAATGAGACTCAGGCTTACCCCACCAGGAGAGCGATCACTGTTTAACATTGGCTTTATCCGTTTTAAAACGGGCTGTTTCCCAATAAACCCAATTCCCAAAAACCCCAAAACGAATTTTTATACCATTCCCATAAAACCCAAAAAAATTAAAAAGCTTTAAATGAAATGCCCTCCTACCTACAATAATTTTCATCTAAACTTATTTTATAAGTCAACATTTTTTCACAAAATTCAGCAAGATAAATAAAAATCTTGTATACATTTGTAGCGAGTACCAGTACAGTTAATAATTTCATACCTATCAGTCTCGGGAGGGTGCAAATTGTGCGGTAATTGGCCTTTTAGACGCCACTTACAATACGCTTTTATCGAAGTCGAAGACAGTCCGCCTTTTCTTCGCTATTGAAAGTTACTTTGTAAAAATTATAAATGACTGACTGTAATAAATGGTGCAGTTGTAAATAAGTATTATAAATTGTATATTTATCAGGTACTCTTTGACTGTACTAAAATACCTCGTAGCACACTACGAGAATCTACGAAAACGATGGTCAGTCAAAACATGTTTGTGTCTAAATCACGAGCAATACAAAATAGTCCTCATAATACTCTAAATACCTACTATGTGTATTATGTGTATGTGTACAACTCTAGCTACTTTTCAACCGACTCCTAAAAAGGAGATGGTTCCCAATTCGGTTGTGTTTTTATTTTTGTTACCTCAGAACATTGTTATTTATAAACCGATTTGAAAAAATCTTTTTTGTTTGAGAGAATATACATATTATTACATACATATTATGTTCATAGAAGTTTTTAAATGAAAATAACTGAAAGTTCGGTGGTGTTAACGGTCACTAAAACGGTCCAAATAAAGTCGGTTGTTGTATGTTTTTGTAAAACCGTGATTATTATAACTAAATAATAGAGTTTGTTGATACGAGAACAAACTTGGATTACCTACAATCCCAATCGACCAATTTTTAAAAATACCACTTAAATCACTAAGTTCAAAATGCATTTGATCCACAAATAACCACGTTCTCTAAGAAATATAAGATCTCGAGAACTAATGAGTTCGAACGAAGTGAACGGAATAGTTAAATGAGCCATTTCCGTTAATTGTGCAATAAACTTTACCCACGGCATCCGTTTAGATATTAGACTGTGGTAAATTGATGATCTCTCTTTGTTAATGTGCTGGATGACACTTTGAAATGAGTAGATTCGATTTTTTACGTGTAGAAGTATTTAATTAATGCTCCTAAAGTTTCAACTTTATTAAAGTTGCACGGGAACTTAAACTGCATTTTATGCTCTCGGGTAAAAGTGCTAGCATTAGCTAGCACTTTTTTCAATTTATAAAAAAAATATCAATTAATACTAACATATTTTATAAAAAATATGGTAATATTCATTTGTATATATTTATAGATACATTTGTTAAAATAGGTCATCTGTTAAAATAGGTTTCATGGAGGAAGTTCAACATTTTTTCAAATTTCGAACTTCAGCTTGCTAGATTCTCGAAGAATTCAGCCCTTTATAATAATTAATAATTAATTCATTTAATAATACACTATTCGATTTTCGAATCGTGAACATTCTAGCGTATTTTAATTTATCACCAAAAATATTCGAACTTTTCCCAAAAAAAAAGTTAACACTCTGGAATTGCAATCTTTTTTCTTCCTTGATTTCCCACTCAAGATAAAATACGGCCGATATAATGTGAGCATCTTAAAGTGAGGGGGAAGGGATTTACTTTATTGCCGGATGCAACAGGTTGCGGATGAGGGAGGCATCTTAAGAAGTTCCGGTAGAAGAGGGGTAATAATATAGCTTCTACGTGCATGTGAACAATACAATGTACCTTAATTGTAGCTTTTGAAATTTCTGGGCTTTTGAAACTGATCATCAAAATATCTTACAGTAGTGAACGCTAGCAGTGTTGCACCAGGCCGTGTTTTTTGTATGTACAAATGGCGAGAGTAGCTCGGCGCTCTCCTACAGTGCTACACTGGGCTTTGAGACCCATCTTCTTCTTATCGTGTCACTAGATCCTTCGAACCAGTGTGGTGAAAGGATTTCAAGTGCGCATCGAAGAGGCTCCTTTTGTGCACACAACACATGTTTTCGAACTTTAGCTTCTACGACATGCCGATTCCTCACGATGTTTTCCTTCACCGTTGCCATAACGTGGGATGCATATATAGATTTTTTCGACCGAAAAAACCCATTTACGCATGACTGCCACCGGGATTCGAACCCGCGACCATCAGATCGCAAGGCAAGGGCCTCATCCGGCCACCACGTCCTCTTGTCCTCCTTTGAGTCCCATAGGTCAGTGCAACACTGGTATAGCGCTCGTCCACCTTGAGACATTTTGATGGTCAGTCTCGAAAGCCCAGTAATTTAAATGTGACTAAAAGTCCTGTGTTGCAGTGTTCTGGTCAATTGCAAGCGTTTTTTTATCTATCAGAACAGCGTATAGATTGATTCGTAACTTTTATGCTTTAAAAAAATTGTCTTTAAAACATCTATCACATAAACATTAATATAAGTAGAACAAACCATTTAGATACCGTGACTGATTTATCAATATAATTAATGCAACTTAAAAATAATATTTTTAATGATTTTTTTTTTAATTTAATGTTACTTGCAATTAAATTTTAAGTTCAATTTATGTTACTTACTTTAGAATAAGCCTTATGTACGAACAAAATATGGTATCATTGAATGTACTGAAATAAACAATTTTGATTTGATTTGATTTTAATGAATTAAATTGATAATTGTACGAAAAATCCTTTGGTTTTTTTATGGCTTATTTTTGTCATATTCCAAGAACAGATGCGATAAAGTCGTATTAATGTACTACGAACCCAGCCCTAGAATCCATCGTTATACCCTCCAGTTTATCAGACGCCCGAAGTGGAAACTCACACATGGAGTCAGTTAGAGGGATAATGGAGCTTTGGGGTCCACGCTTATGTCGTTATGAAATGGCATTCTTTTAAGTTTCACTATTCTCCACTGACAATTTAGTTTCCACTTTATATAGAGTAGCAAAAACAATTTTTACATTAGTATTATTTTTAAATTTAGTAATTTGGTTGTATGACAAAATAAATTTACCTACTATTAGAGTGGAGAGAAATCCAACAAATAGAAAATCACTACTATTAGAGCGGAGAGAAATCTAACAACAAATCAAAAATCAAGAAAATTGGGGTCCATCTTTCTATCGTTCTTGAGTTATTAAAGTTGTTTTTTATTTTAAAAAGACGATTTTCGTCAAAAGTTGAACATAAAATAAAACTAAATAGGTATGCAGTTATTGTTTTCTTTAAATCGAGAGCAGGACTCCGATTTTTCTCTAACTCTCGTGGTTTCGGACTTGGCCATCACCGCTCTTCTCAAAAAAAAACACCCTGTATATATGTATTGAGTAACTATCCCGACTTGTTATAAATATTTATAAGATTACAACATTTTCTCTTCCAAAGCAAAAAAACAGTAAAAATATCTTTAAAAATGGTCATGTTTCTTTGTACTGATTGAATCGCGTCCTATTTCAGACGCTCCCGACGGACGCCGCGGATGATTGGGTATTACGAGATTATAGATAGGTATTAAATCATCGAGGGTCCACGGATTCATTGTTTCGGAGATAGGTACGATGGGAAATTGGTGTTCAGATTTGATTATGATAGGTAACTGTTCAGATCTATTTGAAACTGTTAAGTATTGTGTTTCGGAAAATAAATAGGAAATGTAGGGTTCCCTGAATAATGACAATCATTTTCACGTGACTACGTCTAATAAATCGATGAACGCCGGCTGCATGCACGAAAAATTTGACTTCATTGTCCGGTAACGCTCATTGTCCCGTTACGCTGGTAGTCACGTTAAACTATAGTCCGTAAACCAACTTTACAGACAACCATTTTTTTATAGCTCTTACTCTACTAAACTAGACTCAGGTTTATCTCTGGCGTGCCACTGAGCCCGATCTCGATTCTTCCCATCCATTTTCTGCCATCTTCATACATATTCTGTACTTCTACAGATACAATAAAAATGTTACGCTTTACTATTTTATCATTAGTTCTACACCTTTTAATGTAAAATTATTATTCAGATGTAAGTGCACATGTAAGGTTACCGGACAATAACAGCGTTACCGGACAATGAAGTCAACGTTTTCGTGCATGCAGCCGGCGTTCATCAATTTATTAGACGTAGTCTCGTCAAAATACGCTAACCTGAAACCGCACTGAAAGTAGGTTCCCAATGTATTATGTATCGCTATATTTTTATAAAGGGTTAAGCTTACTGGCCGCGTCAAGCATGCATGATGGATGGCGAGCGAGGGTCGCATGATGAAGTGTCGCCAATCAATTAGCAATGGGAAATCATGGTGACCGCTCGCTAGAGTGTCCGGCGATTCATCTCTGTAGTGCTATTAACGCACTCAACTCATGCCTGGTGACTTTGATGAGGATGATTGGTGCAATTTTAGTGGATATCGTTTTATTTTATAGTTTTTTTTAAACTGTATCCCGATACAATGTTTAAGTATTTTATTTTGTGCAAATTTAACAATGACAGTTTTTATTACTTATTTAGCTATTATTATTAAGTCGGTTTACATTATTAAGAATGCTGTGGCTGTAATTACTAGCTGTATTTGATAAATTAGATGTTACGACATTCAATCCTATTCAATATTGCAGTAGGTTTGGTACGTAGGTAAGTATTGTCATGTAAGATCATATAAATATACATAGGTAAATATGTACCTATAGTATAATTACTTACCTGCACAAATTTAAGCCATTTCGAGAACGTAACGTGGAAAGAGTTTCATTTTGTTTAGTAACTTACCTAAATAAATTAAATTTATCCTGAAAATACTCTTCAAATAATAATCTTGTATCATGTATAAATAAAATGCCTTTACACACTAAATACATTTCCCAAGCAATCTCAAGCTCGCATTTCAGCGCTGCTCCAGAATTGCCATTTAATTAAATCTCACTGCCGATCGGCCGGATGACCTCCCCCTTTGCCCTTCCATTAGCTTATTATTATTACCCTCTTCCATTATTGCGTTACTAATTTTCCTGCAAGCTAACTAAGTTTCAGCAGTTTCAGTGCCAAAGGGAGCTTTGATTGTCAATTACTGACTCCTCAAAGGACGCTCGAAGCAAAGATCGGATGCAATTATCGTGTGGGAGAAACTTTGCGGGCAAAAGTTGGTGTGGACAGGCTTTGGTGGCCGCGTTTTAGAACCGTAAGTGGGCATTTTCTTTTGTTTTTTTATTAATTTAAGAATTTTAGTTTATAACGGGAAGGGAGCCTTCGGCGTTTTTAAAATTTTGCAGCTATCTCGCCCATAGAATACCTTGCAATACAAAACGAAGAGGCAATGCAGCCAGTATCCTCGGCACGCTGCCGTCGGGTATCGAGTTGGAGCAGTTGAGCTACCTAGGTATAGATCGTTTGCTATGGTGGCCCAATTGTTTCCTTTTGTAAGTTTTGTAAAAATATTGTAGTAGTTAGCTTATGCTGAACTAAAATTTTATTATTATGTTATTCATATAGACATAAAACTCCAATATTTGAGAAAAAAAACAGTTGAGTATACAAGAGAACCAATTTTTTTTGTGGAAGATACATAAATACTTCTGGTTTATATCTGATCTCCATGAATGATGACTACGTAGTACTGACTCATCTGTGATGATGACTGAAAAAGTCTATTTGACATGTTCAATTTAGATTTTTATCTTATTTCGGCATGTTTATAATTTTGTAATAATCTTACATTATTTTTGAAATATAAGATTTTTTCCCTTTTTTGTGTCCAAAAACCTATCCAAGATGTCTAGTAGCAGCAGTTCAGAGGAGGAAGAGACGCGGATAATTTACAAGATTGAAGAGCAAAGTTCTGGTGACGACCCACCTATGAGTGAGTGGTCATCTTTAGAGATGGAATTATCAGAAGAAAATAGAAAGAGGCATCTCTACTCACAGGGTCTCTATTCCCCTGGCAGTGGGGAAGTGTGCAATAAGTACATTGCAATGTCAGACAGCGACATCTTCCGTCACGTTTACTACAACTACCCGGCAGTTCACGATCCAGGAATCGCTGCAGCCATTCTTTCAGCTGAGAAACCATTGATTCACGGAGACGACGGCCAAAGCCTTTACCTTGCCCTATGCAAAGAAATGAATCTCTGTCCAGTGAGGATGTTTCATAGAAACTTGCTGAAGGATGAAATCAACCTGAGTTATTACGGAGTCAATCCTCAAGGTGTTCGCGCAATGGCTATGGCATTGCAATATAACAAATTCGTCAAAAGATTCAATCTAACCGATAATTTTCTAAATGATGATGCCTGTTATCATTTGGGCCAGATGCTTAACTCTAACGTGACTCTTGAAGACTTGAATCTATCTGGCTGTCGTATCGGTGCAACAGGAATATTACGCTTAGGAGAAAATATGCACGTAAATAAATCGTTAAACTTTCTGAACCTCGCAAAGAACAACATTGGTGATCAAGGAGGGATACACTTTGCTAAAATTATATTCAAAGGAATTGGAGTCAAACAAGTGAATCTCAGTAAGAATGATATAGCGAGACAGGCGGCTTTAGCGATCGCTGAAGCTTTCGAGTATAAAGATACAATTACACATTTAGATATTTCATGGAATACCTTATATCATTCTCCAACGTCTGCAAAATTGTTGGAACAACTCTCGTGCAGTGAAGTACTAAAAGAAATAAACCTAGCTTGGAATTCGTTAGAAGGGGAACGCGTCGCCGATGCCATTAAAAACATTTTGGCCATTCCTACACTCACCATTTTAGATATCAGCAACAACAGATTGCAGGGTGAAGCTATCGTAATTATTTTTTCCAATCTTATGAAAGCAAAGAAACTTATCACTTTAGATCTCTCATTCAACCCAATGTCCACTACCGATGCTATAGTAGCTCTAGAGAAGATGCTACGACCTCGCGTCAAACTGGAGAATCTTTTCATGGATAATGTATGGGTAAGCCCAAAGTTCATGGTTATTCTTGAGAGAGTAAAGAAAATGAAATCCCGCAAAAACTTTGTTTGTACTTTTGGCGGAGTGCTCGAGAACTGGACCATAGAAGGGCCTGAAGCTAGAGAGGTCATATTGCGAAGAGCAGACTATCTCGGTAATTTGAATAAAAAGAACAAAGTAGATATTGCGCTGTTCTTTTTGGCTCTAGCCAAGGAATATCCGAAGCCTATTCCAGTAAAGGATATGATGGACAGGTGTGATACAGATCAGATACCGATCGATGGCGATTTGATAGCTGAGTTGGCCGTGGTGTTCCCCGGACCGAAGTCAGCGAAGACCAAGTCAATCAATTTGCAGATCATATGCGAGTTCATGCAGCGCATTTGGCCCGAGAGGAAGTTACCTCCTACCCCTCCGCCGGAGCCAGAACAGGAACTAGCTGCCCCACCAGAACCAGTAAAAAAGGGAAAAAAAGGAAAAAAATAATGGTTTCTAGTTTTGTTATAATCTATTTAGAATTGTTTTGTTATTTTTGAGGAATGTTCTTTCTAAAATTTTAATTTAGATATTTTTAACTTGCTATTAATTTTATTTTTATTTTTTGTTTCATAAGTCATTTTAACAAGAGGTACTTTGATAAAATTATACTTCGCTTACGAAATACAACTTTGTTTATTCCATATGCGGTTCACAAATTGTGAGTAGTGATCGCGGGCTAAATTTATCTGGAATAGAACTCTTCAAAGGAGTCCAATTTGCGAGGTTTCCGGATGCCGCGTCGGCCGCGGCCACGCGCTTTGCCAGCACGGACTATTCATTTCCGCTGTCGCGTCTTTTACTGGATTATACGGGTCATGTCATGTCACTAACATAGTACAGCTGGATATTAAAATTAGAAATGAATATTTCAACTATGTGCCGTATAGCCTGAAGAAGTGATATGTAAAGATCTTAATTTGACTCTTTCTATTCTCCTAAACCGTTTGTTGGCAGCTGCATTCATAGAATACCTACAGTCCTACACATTCATACATCGCTCAATGCATTCCCACATGCACTTCACCATAGAACGCTGTAAGCCTTCAATTAAAGCCAACGTGAAGCGAGTAGGGCGGCTCAAGACGATTGTTAGGCACCTATTATGCGGAGAGCGGTGCAGTGCGAGGGCGCAATCAACGCGCGCTCTACACTCAAGTCGCTGGAGATCTATTCGCATTGAAATGGAATTTCAGCTATGCATCAAAGCTGACGTTCATACAGAACAGATATCTTGTTTATTTTCTATCGTTCCAGTTTACCGTGAAGCTGTTTTAGTGGACGGGACGGTTAATCCTATTATAATCTAGAGTTGTATCAAGTATTTTTAAACGTGATTTTCGACTGCCATTGAAGACGAAAAAGTCACCTACAAGTAGGTAATACCGTTTAACAGATAATGTTCGATCTTGTTTCTCTCAACTTGAAACAAAACCAAGGAGCACGATTCTATCACACGTTCAATAATCTAGGTGTTCTCTCAATACGTATATCTATCTTATTAAATAGTGTAGATTCGAGTTCGTTACTCATAAACCATGTCTCCGAAGTACCTACGTAAAATACTTTGACCGCATTCTACCTCGTGCATCAAAGTGCATTTAAGCCCGTGCGGCGATAGCTGATGGCTCACACCGCGCTCGAGTGTCGCTAAGTGCCACTTGCCACGCTAATTACGGACCTGTCTTCGCTCCCGTCTTACGAGCAGTTCCTTTACATTACAGACACCAAAATCAGTTACTCCGACACAATAAGATAATAGCACAGTAGTATTAAAGTATATAATCACAAATACAGTACCGTAGTTATAGTTACATTGAAAATGCGCCAAAAAAAGGGAGCCACATTCTGGCTAACTTCTAATAAGTACATACATATTGGACCGATGCTATTTTCGAAAAAGAGAAGTAACAGGGCTAGATTAATATTATATGTTAAAGGCACTATGCTTTTACATTGATAATAAAAATACCTACATCGTAAAAAGTAACAAACATTATTTAAAATGGAGGGAGATATTTCATTTATATTAACAGAAGGTCTGAAAATTTTCTGTCTTGAATTCCGCATCCATTTTGTTTTGATACTGTCTATCTTGGTGTTCCATAGAAAACACTGTTATTCATCAATGGGTAATAGCTGCTTTTAATCAAATGGTCCCATGACTCGCAAGGGCTCTGACTTCATTCTAGACCTGGAAATAGCATTTACCTCCTCCATTCTTGTAGCAGAGATAGAGGAATCTCCACACGTTGGCGGAGTCCACCGCGAAGCCGATCACAGACAACAGGAAGTCCACCTTCTTGCCCCATGTCTCGCACTGGCTTAGACCTGGGAATGGCACTTAGCTCCTCCATTCTTGTAGCAGAGATAGGAGAATCTCCACACGTTGGCGAAGTCCACCGCGAAGCCGATCACAGAATACAGGAAGTTCACCTTCTTGCCCCATGTCTCGTACTGGCTTCGATCTGGGAAAGGCACTTACCTCCTCCATTCTTGTAGCAGAGATAGGGGAATCTCCACACGTTGGCGAGGTCCACCGCGAAACCGATCACAGACAGTAGGAATTCCACCTTGCCCCATGTCTCGCACTGGCTTGGACCTGGGAATAGCACTTACCTCCTCCATTCTTGTAGCAGAGATAGGGGAATCTCCACACGTTGGCGAAGTCCACCGCGAAGCCGATCACAAAACACAGGAAGTTCACCTTCTTGCCCCATGTCTCGCACTGGCTTCGATCTGGGAAAGGCACTTACCTCCTCCATTCTTGTAGCAGAGATAGGGGAATCTCCACACGTTAGCGAGGTCCACCGCGAAGCCGATCACAGACAGCAGGAAGTCCACCTTCTTGCCCCATGTCTCGCGCTCCGCGACGGCCGGCGTCGGGCTCTTCACCGCCATTCTACACGATCATTCGAAGCCGCCACGATCTGCTGCCGACAATTTAAAATATTAGCAAAGCCTACTTAAAGCCTAGTTATTAAGTTTTTATTTTAATCAACTGTAACTCTGTTTTATTTATCCCCTTATTATGTTGGTGGTCTTCACTCTTCCTTTACCAAATGCAATCACTACCTACCTGGTAAAATGAGTTCATAAAAGAACATTTATCTATTAACCCTCAAATAACTGTTAAGCTGTTTGACCTCTGTCCTCATAATTAACGCCCAATCTGACACGCAACGCGACCTCTCACGACTCTCCATAACCCGAATCCAATGAAGTGACAATGTGGAACTGCTAGGGCTGTCCCTAGCTGGTTCACACACTTAAATAAAACACATTTTTAACATAATACTTTAAGGTTAAAGGTTTAGGTGTAGGTTTAAGGTTTAATAAATGCATATGTCTTGTTTTTATCCTATAAAGAGTTGCACGACAGATTTAGACTGATTATTTTCTAATTACGATAGGTCTACGAACTAGCTACGAGAGTGCTACGAAAGTTTCGAAACTTCTTTTCAGATACTATTATTACGAGTAAGTTTATCTTCTATTTTACCGACATTGACGTTCCAAAAACATTGAAACAAATGCTTATTTTTTTATTGCGGATAATTATGATATTATACTTCTTTTTAAGGAGTTTTTTTTACAATAGACTTCTGTATCTTTCTTATTTCATATTGAAATCTAAAAAAAGAGATCGTCAGACTGTAAGGTGATATCACTGTGTACAAATGAAGTTGTGAATCAACCCTCAAATTCGGTTTTGGAAACCACACTTAAAACACCCGGCCGGACCGTTCAGTCAACGCTAGAGTGGATGTCATCATGTCCAGTGAAAAACCTGACGTCACAGAGCAACTCAACGCCATGGACAAATTGGATTTCGCCAATACAAGTGACATTTGAGTGTTCAGTGCATTTTCGAATTAGTTCGCTGTTTTCGGGTTAAACGTAGTTATCGTTTTTTTTTCTTTCTTTAACATACTTCCAATAATAGGTTCTTACTTACTAGATTTTACTTTAAATATTATGTAACACGATTTCATTTTACATCAGTTTAAATTTTCTCTCACAATAAAACAACTCGATCTGCTTGTGCTTAAAAACAAAATCAAAAGTACAGCAAAGTATGCCATCTGTTGCTGTAATTTTTGGTGAAAATAATTGTTTAAAGCATAATTCCAGTTGTAATACAGATAGTACTTGTAGGTACTTGGAGGTTGGTCAAAGTTATCCTAAATGAAAAAAAAAACTAACTTTTAACTTGATAGATAATCTAAATTGTATGTAGATATGTGGATCATCAAAGTAGGTAGGTAATAAGGTACAAAACTTGAAGGGGTCGTAATCTTATGTGCTCCTTCAGTTTTGTTGCGATAATTAGGTAGGTATGTTATAAACCACCATGTAAAGTAAGGTGCATGACATTAAATATTGTGTAAAGAAAAAAGGTTTGATAAAAACTTGGAACTACTTAGTTGAAATTAAACGTCTCTCTGAGCTTTCTCTGAAAACTAAACGATAGAAGTTGCAAAAACCAAATTTGAGATCGCTGAACGTCGAAAAACTTGATTCTGATTAAATAGCAAAGGTTCATAAAAGTTTTAGACGGAATAAGAGTTTCTTCAGCTTCTCATAGAGAACTACCGAGAAAAGCTGTGCTAGAAGCTCGATTTACACCACAGTAATAGACTCCGATATGAGTTTGACTAGATTTTAGCTTGTTTCAGAATACAATCCTTTCCTTTTCTAAGTTACTGATTATCTAAATAGTTCAACTATTTCGTTTGAAAATTAACTCACATAATAAAATTCGAACTTCAAAGGGTTTACAGGAGGTCTTAACATGAATGCGTGATTTCTCAGACACTGCTTACACAAGCAAAGCACTTTAAATTGAAAGTACCTAAGTATGTAGAAACCTCAGACGAAATGCAGAACACATTTTTCAGGAGTTGGAATATTATACGAAATATTAGAAATTAAAGCCAAGGAAAATATGTGGTCCACGTAAACCGGTAAATTAAAACAAAAACCAAACTTCTTAAAATTCGAATGGTAAAAAAATAGTAATGTACTTACGTGCGGCTCGGCGGGCGCAGGACTCGCGCCATGACCGCGTAGCTCGGCGCCCTAGCCTGAGTGCCGCACCGTGCCGCAAGCGACACTTCAGCTACGACGCTGGGCGTAGCCCATGAGATTGTACGCCTACCCGACGCTCCTGCTGCTAAATGTGGAATACTTACTAGAATTAAAAAGCTTTTTCTATATGTTCCGAAGTGTTAAGGAGAAGCTATGTTTCGCAATGTCCATCTGCTCGTTCGTTTATTTGTTAGGTAAAATAGTCATGCCAACTCCGGACACGGACAGTAGACACATATACGAATCATAGGAGCTTTTGAAGTCACAAGGTTGTGGAAAAGTCCTGTTTTTGAAAACCAAATAGTAAGCTCTGCAACTTTAAACTTGCTTCAAACAATCGTTATCAAATGAACCAGATAAACGTGATACACTCCAAAAGACGAACCCAGTCAAGATTTCAAATTCAGCTTAAATTAACGATTGCCTCCTTTCATCAAGGTAGCCTAAAAAGCCTTATTTTGTCTATAAATAAATGTTATCATGCCTTAAAAATTCCCTGCAGTCATTAATGAAAAAACAATTATAGCTGGGCGGTGCCTCACAAACCCCGCCTTAATGTGACACAAGGCGGTGCCACGCCCTGCTTTCCAACGCACGCTGATCCTATAATAAAATTGCGAAAGCCTGTCTGTAAGTGGGTCAGACTACAGCTTGTGTCGGCAAAGAAATCCTATTACCTAGTTGAGTTGAGGGATTAATTTTAATAACTAGGCACGCTAGGAATCTCTCTAGCTAAGGAGTAGAACTCGCTACCGACGTCTGTTTTTCCGACACTTTAATCTTGGAGCCTTCAAAACAAGCGTATATTGTTTCCCTACGTACCTACTACACTTCGTGTTGGGCATTTTCATGTCAACTGCGTTATCGCTGACTTCATTGAGATCGTCCTTGGAGCTGGTGTTAGCACATGAAACAGTCACGCTTTAGTCTACCAACTTATGAAAGTAGTCAACCTTGTGTATATTACTTATAAATGGACTACTGAAATACTTAAAGGTAGGTATTTTTAGCTACGTGTAGCTCAAGACGAAAATTGTGTCTACACAAACATTTTTCACAAGCGGTTTCAGTTTTAGGATACAAAAATATGGTTTTGACTTCTCACGCTCGTAAAGTTCAATTTTATATAGGTGTACAGGAAAAGTAAAACTGAATTTTAGGTCCAAGGCTAGGACAATCTTGTACCTATCACAAGATAGGAATTCAATCTAAAATCATCGCTCATTTCGTAAAAAAATCAAAATAAGAGACCCACCAATGACCACGATATTCTAAATCAGAAAATAGTTATGTTTAGGTTCCTCCACAGATTTATCAGAGAACTAACGTAGGTTCCTCTCATAATATCCTCACCTACGGGTATGATGTAGTAAAGTATTTGAAATAAGTTCTTAGCTTCCGTCATGAAACAATTACAAACTGAACTATAAAGATATTACCTATAGGCTTTTAAGCAATTACCTACTTTTTTGCCCTTCGGCCTAAAATGCAGTTTTCTCCTCCTATACCTAGCCTCGCATGGTATGTGAATGTGAATTTTCTGGTTCAGATTCTGATTCTGACAAATCATATTTTTATTCATACTGACTTGGAAGCATTAAATTATAGGCAAGACTCGGGAGCCTAACTACATCTAATTTTGCGTTGCAACAACACATTCTTATCCGTTTTATAAAAAAAATCTAGTGTACTTTATATAGTCACCGGAAATGAGCTACAATTTATCTCAATTTTTCGTAAAGGTTGAACCGTACTAGTACCATTTATTCCATATTTCTACCACAACCGTAGCATTTTTTTATTATAACAACATTCAGTTTTGTGCACCTGGCAACCTCAATTTTTGATTGGATAATTGACAGCCATTTACTTTTGACGTCAACCCAACATCAACCAATAGGAAAGCTCCAAGCATACAGGGAAAATGTCGTCAAAGGAATAGTTATTTACTGCAATTTTACAATAAAATAGCTGATTTTATCGTTTCGACTCGGCTGCATTGGATTTTTTATTCATAAAACGGTTTTCATTTGTGTCTTTCAATAATCTGCACCAGAAGCAGGTATGAATTGGCATCACGATCGATTTACTTTCCCTTCCAGCTACCAGATGATTTCTTGCTCAATGTTTTTTTGTGTTGTAAATAAAAACACTGAAGTCTTGTGGTTTATACTTTTCAATAGGGTACCAGTTTTTGTGCGTTATTTTGTAATTCGGCAGTGCTTGTCTGTCGATATAATAATTTGTGCCCTAAATTTACTTTGAAAACATCGCGGAAGTACCACTTTAATCGGGCATCCGAGGTTTTTGTGTGATAAATAAGGTGTTTTTGCGCAGTATGGGAGACGAAATGGATCCTTGCGAGTGCCTGTGGAACCATGAGCTTGCGATGCGCCGTCTTATTTCCTTGGTAAGTATACTGTACTTGTATTGCTATCGACCTCGCATATCATATCATCAATGGGTGGTGGTTTATTCCACGTACACATCGACAAATTACTTAAATTGCTATTGTTTTTATAAACTATACCTTTTACAATAGCTAGATAATAATAGTTCACAGTAGAGATAGGTACCTACCTTCTTGTTTTAAAAGTAAATTTATGTAATAATAATGCCTAAAAAAGTTCAAAAGTTGACTTGATCTTTATAAGTAGGTTTCTATTGGTTTGGTTAGAAGGACTTTAGTCATAATATCATGTCAATGCAACAGGAAAATATGTGTTAGTACATTTATCAAGCTATCTCTGTTTAAATCTAAAAAAACTTGGTTGTTAAGTTTCTTTGCCCAAAACTTATCCTGTCCTCCTAAAAAAAAGGAAAAATATGCATTAAATCTTTCAGGATGTTACCTTCACTCAATTAAAAAGTAAAATCAATACAAAAATATTTAACATACAACAGAGAGAAGTATGATTCATTGTTATCATGTTTTCAACTTGTATTGTTAGCGCTATTAGAGATTGGCAATCAGTTGGATTTTTCACATTCATGGAAAGCAATTACTTACCAACCATTTATGCATGTTACACGTGTTAACCACAGTTGCCTACAAATAGCCTCCAGACTATGACTAGACAAACAAATATAATTTTACAAGTGAATGCTTGAGCTTTTTATTATTTATTAGTGTATTTTGTATAAAATTAGTAAGTATTATGTTATTAAAATAAGCATTTATTATTTTCTATCACAACACATCTAGCATTACCACATCTCCATAATACACAGAGGTTAGCTGGAAGAGAATGTTAAATAGCATTAAGTTCGCATGTGTAGGTAGTGTAGGTACTTGTTTATTTACCTTGTGCATTAAAGCATTTTCTATCTTTATATCCATCTTATGTTTATTGCTCTTCTTTCTCATTTATTAACAAAACTAATCAATCTATTCTACACTAAAAGGAATAGGAATATGCATTTGCAGTCAAAATATTAAATATAGACAGGAAATACATAACTTGCATTGTTATGGTAATTAATATATAAATACCATCAACAAACAAGATGGGAGGATGATCTAAAACTAGCACAAGACAGAACCCAGTGGAAGGGGTTAGAGGAGGCCTATGCCAAGAGGCACACAGAACTGCTGGACATCCTTTAATACTTTATTTATATTATAACATTACAAAAAACATGTAAACCCAAAGTTTGGAATAAAATGCTTATTATTATATTATTTAATATTTATAAATACCTACAGCAATTTTATTTATACCAAGTATGTACATAAAAGCGACGATAATACTATAAATATATATATTATATATATTATTAATTAGGAACATGATTATTTTGTATTCTGCAACCAATGCTTGTGAAAAACACTTGAAATATGTCGAATTTTCATACAGACTTTATTAACTCATTCATGCTGGGAGATATTTGGAATATCTGGTTACTGCAGATTGCTGTTGTGATATCACATATTACTTTACAAATGTGCTTATATTACTCCAGCTAGAATGTCAACAAACAAACAATAATTAGGTACAGTTGCATGCAATAATATGTACCTATACACTGTGAAATTTTCAGAATTATGTGAAAATACTAATTTGCAATAAGTAGGTACACATCAAAACAGAAATAAGTAAACACAATTATTCTCATAAATATGTAACCAAATCGAGTTTCAAAAAAATAATAAATACATTCAGTTGCATTGAAATGTAGTCATTACTTCCTTTGAAAAGTTTATATCTCATTGCAAATTAGTATGGTGACGTAAATTTGTCTATTTCGGATGTATACATATTATTGCACGCGACTGTACCTATCTCCATCAATTTACCTGTACGATGTATCTACTCGTTATTTTCAGGAGCAGTCTTATTACACCATTTTAAATTGGCGACGTTATTGAGAATTTCGGATGAGCGTATTCATATGTAGCCGCGAATTCCGATACTAAATTATATTTTCTGAGTAATGAGGTCATTCCATACTGCATTAAATGGTCACAGAAATTTACAATCTTTCGCTTGGTAGTAGTAGTAATTATCTATTTTTTTTTTTTAAATCTAGCTAGTATCTGATGATGCCAATATTATCCCATAGGTCAGTGCAACACCGCTATAGCGCTCCACCTTGAGACATTTTGATGGTCAGTCTCGAAAGCCCAGTAATTTCACTAGCTACACAGTCTTCTTATCGTGTCACTAGGTTCTTTCGAACCAGTGTGGTGAATGGATTGAAAGTGCTCCTCGAAGAGGCTCCTTTCATGCACTTGACACATGTTTTCGAACTTTTTAGGTTCTATAACATGCCGGTTTCCTCACGATGTTTTCCTTCACCGTTAAGCACGTAAATACACCTCAATCTATGTAGATTTAATAGAAAAATCCATTGGTGTATGACCAGTTTCGAATCAACGATCTTCGGATCGAAAGTCGAGGCACCTACCACTCGGCCAGCACAGCTACACAGTACCCAGTAGTGTTGGTATCTAGACGGCATCCTGCAGGTATCCTGCTACTCCCAACAGTAATTTTTATAATCTCCGTAGCTCCGTCAAAGCCAGACGTACTGCACGGAGGGCGAATGCCTCGACGACCCGACGCTGCCGCGGCCAGACGCGGCCGGCAACGGGTTCCTCACCCTGTTCCTGATGATGGCCTTCGCTATGGTCATGTATGTGATGCGCCCGCGACGCACGCAGATACAGGACGCGGCAAAGCCCAGCCCTGCCAACTCTCAGGTAGGTACATTTCTAACCAGGCGAAGCAAAGGTCAGTCTATGCCTCCAGGAGCCACAGATATTGATATCTGCAGAGGCTGCCTGCTAGACCAAGCGACAGGACAGGCCTGCGCAAGTTATTGGACTCCTCTCGACCTAACGAGTCAACAAGCACGCTACTGGAACAATGCTGTCATCAACCCAGAGTTCTCCGCTATTTCAAGGAGCTAGGATTGCTGGGGCAGGGTTAGATATTGGGGGAAAATGCATCTTTCAACGGGTAGCCAGTGCAGACCGCTGTACCCCTTTTTAGAACTAGAATTGTCTATCTAGAGATTTTTACATTAACAAGCGACGAAATAAGCCAAGTGCTGATGGTGACAGATGACGTCTGCCCAAACAGTGCTACACAGAACTATGATATATTTCATATTATATTATACTAGCTGGTGCCCGCGACTTCGTCTGCACAGGTATCTTTATAAATTGTAGCCTATGTGTTATTCTGATGTATAAGCTATATAATTGTAAAGTTTCATTAAAATCCATTCGGTAGTTTTAACGTGAAAGAGGAACAAACATCCATCCATCCTTACAAACTTTCGCGTTCATAATATTAGTAGGATGGAATCTATTTTGAGACAATTTAAAAAACCCAGTAATGATACAGCAAACATATGTACAATATTGCACCTAACTACCGCTATTAACACAATTATTCAGTCCTTCCTTTCTTCTCGTTAAAGCCAGTGGACGGTTAGGGCATCGTTACAAGCCGCCCAAAAGTCTCTAGACTACATTTAACGACTATAAGGTGGCCTTTTGATGTTAGCGACCGCGATAGACGACGACCGCGAACGGGTCGCGCGATCAAAATTTCATTTCATAAATATCCGGGTCGCGCGGTCGCTGGTCGCGGTCGCCAAAATCGGAAGGCTACCTTAACTATTGCTAGAGGCAAGACAGTAGCTCATTTGAGCCTACCCATGGCCAGTAGAGCAGTACACAAGCTTCATAGTTAATTTGTGTAGCTTGTTATCAGAGAGATAACTGAAGTGGGCCAATAAATTATCATTACTGTGTTAGTTAATGATGACATGGATAACTTTATGCTAAGTACAGGGGGAGTAAACAGCATTTTAGGCCCTAGGGCAATAAGTGATTACTTTTAAAATTCAAAGAGGTTCAGTTTGTAATACCAGGTAATGCAAATGAAAAAAAATGAAATTTCGCATCATAGATCAGTTGTGTTATACCTATATCTCGTTCCTGACGCCCTTTTATCCTCGACTTAAAAATCCGCCCTCGCCTTTCGCTGGGGCTGATTAAAATCTCTTTGATTAATGGCACAAATACTATTTCTTTAACAACTAATACTAAATAATAACTAATGGCGAATAAAAATCTTGAATCTCATAAAATGGCTTGCTTCAGGCCCTTGGTGTACAAATAACTATAATATTAAAGACAAACTTAAGTTTATCTGATTTTTTTTGTTTACTTTTTACTCTTGAAACATATTATTGTGTCTATAGACACAACAACGAATGCTGCTTATCTATAACCTATAATAAACATCAATCTTTAAGTTTTGAAAATATTAAGTTAATGCTTCACATAATATAGTTTCCCGTTACATGAATATTAGTAATCTGAACTCGACCTTTAGTTACATACGATTTTAATTATCATGACGTACTCCTTGATTATATGCTTCTTCCTGGAACTCTTGGACTTTGACCTCACTCCAATTAAACGTTTAGTAGACTTTCACTATGCCAGGTATTTTGTTAATAACCTGTTGCACAAACGTTGACGGGATGATCTCGACTCTTCTCAAGGAGACTGGTGGACAATGGCCAAAGACCGGAAGGCGTGGAATGAGTTCAGAGAGACCTTTGCTCAACAGTGGGACGATATAGGTTAATACTATATAGAATTATATATAAAAAAAGCTGTTGCCCGCGTGGTATAGAGATCAAAAGTAGCCTGGTTTTCAACAGACTTAAAAAAAAGAGGTTATCAATTCAGATAAATGTTTTTTTTATGTTTGTTACTGGTAACTTTGTTGTTTATAAACAGATTTGAAAAAATCTTTCAGATTGTTTGAGAGGATATACTTTCAGAAAGGTCCCATAGAAATTTCATGAAAATCGGTTTAGTACTTTGGTTTTGAACTAATATTAATCAATGGTTTACTAGCGGTATAAAACATCAATACGAGAATGTCACATAATTCAAACAATTTTGCTACTTACTTGCTTCTAAAAAATGTGATTTTTGTGTCCAGGATCGCGATGGAGCGCCCCCGACGCCCCCCAGAATTTAATCCTCACGAAGACCTTTCGGGAACTTGCCAACTATTCCACATTGTATTATATTATAGACAAGTGTTGCTAGTTGGGACTACAACACTAAACAAGCGAAGAAACATCGTCAGGTTTCGCAAAAAACTAAATTAAAATTTTGACAATTTTAAATACAATTTGAAACTATCACGGTTGATCATATAGTGTGAAAGAAAGAGATATTTACCCGTGACTATTTTTGAGTTTTTTGAGCTTCCGATATACACCACCAGTTTATAATTACCAGAAAAAAACGCATTATCAGTGGCCGTTACTGAACACAGATATTATGGCATAAAAAATAAGTTTTTATTTTCTTCAAAATAAATATGATACAATTCTGACTGCACAGATACAACGCGTAGTACCCCTTTTGCATTGCCCATAAGTTTTTTTTGTAAATAAAAACCAGTGGTGTATAATGATTAATGACATAGATAACCACGGTAAATATCATGTATACACTAGTACCGATTGTAACATTTTAAATTCTGTAAAATATATTTCGACGAACGCAATCTGACGGTTCAAGATCTTGTGTATAGGTATTAAATACTGTAAGTAAAGTTATTAATATAACCGTTGATTGTCTGAAATGTATATGTATAGGAATAGTGGTAATTTTACAGCGCTGCCGTAGAAATGACACGTACCTATCTATTGAGTTAGATAATATTCTTTTGTGAATCTTAGATTCGAAATACTGTGATGTTATATCGAAATGTCTACTTTTTATCTGTAGCTTTACGCCCCAAGCGTGTTGGTTGGCACCAATTTTTTTTAATTGTTCGATTTACAAAATCAACTTACTAAAACAAATAAATCTTTATAGTTTTAATCATTGAATTCTAACAACTCAAATGTTTCTGCAAAACAGATCTGAATGTTTTGAAATGAGTAACCATTAATGAATTTCATGGCTTAACTTGCTGTAACCAAAAGCAATTACTATTTTATCTGAACTCGGATAAGTACACAAAATACCTGTATATATTTGTGTTTGCATTCCACTAGCAAAGGGCCAATCATGCATGTTTTATTCTTCTTATTCGCCTATTTTTTTTTAAAGTTAATAATGTATGAATGTACCTATGTATACCTACATAAACCACTTTTAATTAGAAAATAATGGTGTCTGTTCTGTGATAAATTTATCTACAGGTAGCTTTAAAAAATATTGTTCATTGTAACAAATCTCAATAAAGATCTCAATTTCCAAATATTTTATGCATTCAAAATGTCCGACGAATACTGCCGGGTTTGAATCTGAGTCTTGACTGTCTACTGCAAAGATTTAACAGAATAGACACCATTCAAGTGTTATGCTTGTCCGCACGGTTTTGTTTGCTTGCACTTCAGTATACACTTGATGTTAAAATCTTTTTAAAAATACAGTTCTACATTGTCTAGAACTCTGAAAATATTGGTGTTGATTCTACAGGGTGTTACGCAAACCTTTGTGTTGGTGTGAAGGATGTTGTTAGGTATTGTTGATCACTAAATTCTGATTCAATCATGTGATGCACAGGGTTTTCGTAACACTCCATATTCTACTGTCTTTCTGATGATCAAGCATAGGAGACAGCAATGATCTTAGAGCTTTCAATATAGATGGTGATGAACACTTTTCATTAGAAATTGGTCACATTATTTTCTGAAGTCTAGCTGATTGAGACTTCAATTAAATGTAGATCTGTGAATAAGTGCGGTTTGAGATTAGCAGATTAACCGGGCAGATTCGTCGCTCGTGTTTTGTATTTTGCAGCGCGTGTACGCGACAAGCCGCGAGAACATATCATGCTACTGAAACTCGCTAGAAAAAACCGAGCGTAAACACCGGTATACGCGCGTTCGGCTTTTGAAGTTTTAGTGCCAATCCGTCCGTATACGCGCGACAAAAATACATTAGTCTGAAACCGCACTTACAAAATAAGTTTATATCGTCTGACCCAAAGTCTATACTCACAGTGAGATATCCTAAATCCTAATGCACAAATCCATTATTTTTAGTTAATTATATATCACGTGGGGGTAGGGTTTATATTTCATTATCATTACTTACATATTTTTTATGTTATTTGAAAGACAAACCAATCGAGATTGTATTTATTTCATCAATAAAATATTTTATTTGAAAGAAATTGATTTTGTTTTAAAATTAAGGAAATGAAACTAGTTTTAGTACAGTTTCTTTTTTTATAAAAAAATAATAAAACTATGTATGTTGGTATGTACAACAGTTGTTGGAATTTTGTATACATAAGTACATAAAATGGTTGAAGCACCAAATGATAAAGTCAAAGTAATTCTTCGAAAATTCTTGTTAGAAGTGGATGAAAAAGTACTGAGTATTTACAATGATATATGCAGACATAATTTAAAATAATATTTTTTCGGCAAATCGCACATTCCTTAAAATTTTAATATATCTTTTAACTAGATAAAATAAGTTGCGCCTCACAATTACAGGCAACAACAAACAACAGTTAGATCTCTGATACTACGAACCGTTTTCACGAACGACACCATTGTCTCTTGAACGCAATTTCGATTCGTGACGATAACGGCACAAAAACTGTCATCACATCCAAAAATGGACGAATCACATAAAAAAATACACTATGACTTAGCAAAAGTACTTCAATGTTTCGCCACTTCAATGGCACGGATTAGGATTCCTGAATTTTATCCACTTGGTCTTTAACCTTTTTTAAAAGTGTACTTATTTGTTTGTACTTACCCGTAGAGTCTGGTAGGTTTTCGAAATTGATCACGTCACAGATATCTTTGGCGAACTTTACGTCGCTCGGTAGTTTCGTGAATGGTGACGCTCCGTTTATAATTGGCGTTCCGTATTCTGTGCCTCTGATCATTTTTGGTTGGAATTCTGGAGTTGGTGTTCTATCTATATCATTGCCCATTTTATCGGTTTTGGTTGTGCTAGAACTAGGTTCGGCTTTGTCTTCGGTATTTTCAGCTATGCATGGTTCTTTGGGTTCGCTTGATTCTTCTACTAGGTCACTTTGCGTTTGTGTGTCATTGGTAACTTCATTGTCCGGGCTAACTGTTTCCTCAGTACATTGCGTTTCGTCTTCAGTAAGAGTTGTGTTGGTTTTGGCAGTGTCTGTTGTCTCGGCTTCATCTTCGTCAGCCTGTATAGCGCCTGTGTCGGATTCCTGAGCCTCGCTGGAGAGTGCGTCTAACAAAAGCTTTTTCTTCACTTCTAGGTCATCAAGGCTAGGACTTTGGCGTCCACTGTTAGGTTCAGATTCCTGCAACAAAATTACATAATGGATGACGAAATACTAAGAAGAAGAAGCTGCCCGCGGCTTCACTAGCATGTCTTCAGGACAAAAATAGCCTTAACTCATGATTTGAACAACACTAACACTAATTATTAGATAATTACGGGTCTTTATCATTAAAGCCTCGATGACACGAGGCTAGTTTACAAGCTACAAACCTAAAATCCTGTTTAAAAGCTAGCGAGTGCGCGAGATAGCGGTCCCGCAGGATACTCTTTAAGCAGATTGTAAAAAAACACGTGGCGAGTTTACAAGCTACAAGCGAACTTACTGGCAAAATCAAAATCGAAGATAAAACTAGTATCTAAGTTTTCTAATTTTAATGTAAAAACCTTGTAACTCACTAAGTGGGCGCGCCTTCTATCTCAACTCCAATTTTATTCTTTCCTTGCCGGGTTTCCTGGAAGAGATCGCTCACAGCGATAAGGCCGCCCCTACCTTAAGGCCTTCGTATTCTTGTTCTATTGTTTTACTCTGCTTTGTTCTTGTTGGTGTACAATAAAGCGTTCATCTATCTACCTATCTCTTCGAGAATCTAGCCAATGAGACGTCAATGCAAGACGTACCCCTCTGTTGGCCACATAACTTTCTTGGCCATTCACGTTAAATAAAACTATACGCTGTTTGTGATAACTGTGTGCATAATTTAAGATGGTGTGCGAGATTTTTATAGTGTGCATTTACATGAATAAGATTTTGTTAGGCGCGTGTGCAATGCGTGTTTACCTCGTCCCCCGTAAAAAATGGCAGTTTATGTTTGTAGATTCTGACGTATAACGTCTCCTTTGGCTAGATTCTCGAAGCACTCAATGGATTACTTACGCCTTCTTCATCAAGCACAATCAAATCGGTATCGTTTATGCTGGACAGCTCTGATTTGTCGGAGTCTTGAGGGAGTGGTATGGGGAGGTCTTGAGGGAGTGGTATGGGGATGTCTTGGGGAAGTTGTATGGGTAGGTCTTGGGGAAGGGGTATGGGGAGGTCTTGCGGGGGTGGTCCGGGAGGGAGGGGTGGTGGAGGGGGGAGCGGCGGTGGTGGCGCCTCATCCGGCAGCGGCGGCACCGACGGGAACTCCGCTGATTCTATAATAAAAATAATAAATTGATGACACTGATGGTCGAGTGGCAAGTGTGTGGGCTGCCACGCTGGTGTCGTAGGTTCGATTTACGTATCTATCCCGTATCAATAGCTAAACAGACAGATTTAGTCTAACAAGTCCGCATTATTCCACTGATTGCCTTAATAAGTCGTCTCCTGCTTGGTTGGTTTAATGCAGAATCTAATTTGGCAAAATAACCTTTCGCTGTTTTATTCACATCAATTTAATCAAAAGCCTTTATCCTGACTGACTGGCTGACTGCACATGACATTTTGATGGTCAGTCTCGAAAGCCCAGTAATTTCACAAGCTACAGCACCCTCCAACGGGAACACAGTAATGCCAACACACTGCGGCTGCTTTGCGGCTTTAATAGGTTTGGTAAACAAACATTTTTCCTACTACGACCTACTATTTAGCGCATAAAATCCGCTATTTTGATTATTTTATTAAAACTCATCTAAGAACACTTGGGCGGGTTATTGAGACGAATCTAATTTATTTAACACATCCAGCCGTTTGGAAGATACGAGGTAACAAAGAAATTTACATACATACATTACATACATAAAAGTTACCGACTTACGTTACGGACCCGACTGCCAAGGAAAGGTTATGTTAGCGAAAAACATAACCCTTCCTTGGCAGTCGGGTGAAAATCCATTATTACCATCTCCACTGTCGAGTTCCATCTCAGCAGGTTCCACGAGAGCGGTCTCCGCAGACGCAGTGGGGAAGAACGTGAGCTTCTTCCGTTTGTACGCTTTCATCGCGTTGGGCGCCAACAGCTGCAGCATGACTAGTTTGCTGTCTTGCTCAGATATTGGAGGCATGCCTAGTTGTTGGTGTTCCTGGAAATTAAAACATGTATCTTACTTTAAAAAAATCTCTTCCAATATGAAACAAAATCAGTGCAAAGCGGTAAGTTTTTCATTCATTGTATTGATTTGAAACCATTCATTCGATAATACGGCAAAGTTTAGCAATTTTGTCAATTCAGATGTCAATTTTTTATTAACAAATTCGACTGAAACATATTCCATCCTTTCTATTTCGATCGTTATAAAAGGAACAGCAACATTTTCAACCGACTTCAAAAAAGAGGAAGTTATCAATTCGATTGAGTGGTTGAATTAATGTTTGTTACCTCCATACTTTGTTGTTTATAAACCAATTTGAAAAATTTTTGGAAGGATATACTTCCAGATTGGTCCCTTATAAATTTGATGAAAATTGGTTTTTGATCATAATAACTGAAAAAAAAAAGTCGTTGAAGTGATCAAAATTACGTATTTAGCTTCTCTGTGACTTTTCAGTGGTGCCTACGGTCACTAGAACAGACTCATGAGACTGCATGAGTCTGTTGTTGTATGTTTTTGTAAAATTTTGATTATTAGTGCTGTCAAATTAGTTTAGTTTTTAATTATGAATTGACACCAATGTTTGAAATTACTCATGTGTGTTAGTTACTATACCAATAAAATGAGTAAGATCAGTTTCAAATTCGTATGGTTCAATTTGTATTTGTTGCGTGAAACTTACGTCCCGGTAGCGCTGACTAACGGGAACATTGAATCCTGGGAAGTCATGGATTTTCTTAATGTCGAACTGGTCTTTAGAACCCGGCTCGCAAACTTCACCTTCCTCTTCGTCTGGCTCTAATGTAGCTTTGCCCTGGAACACACAGATAGTGGATATCTTTGAGTTATGGTGGTGGTCCGTGTTAGCACGGGCCGCGCCACAGGCCGTGTGAAGCGAGCGGCCCGAGGCTTCCCGGGCGGGCGCGTATCGGTAAAAACAGGCCTGTCTCGGACGAACTCGTCCGCCGCCCGTACGTAAGGATGATCTTGGCGCGGCGCGGCACAAGTTAGCACGAACCGTGTGAAGCCAGATCTTTTTGAGGTTGTGAACCCTAAAAAAGATCCTATCTATTGTATGTATGTATAGGAATGTATACATAGTAAATAACAGTATCTTGTACATAGACTTTTTTGTGGATTTGAAGGGTTCAAAGGATTAATATATTATCGTAAGTTAGATCGCATTTGGACTCTTTAGTCGCATGTATGCAGGTTGTAACCTAATGGTATGCTCAACATAAAGAGAAGTTGTTCATTAAAAACATTAAATACATACACATTCACACACTCACACTCCTCCACTAGGATTTCTCGTGTCGCATTCATTCTATGTATTGTTATGTTGTTCTTACAGTTGAGTCATAAAGCGCGATCCCGGAGTGGGATATCCTTGCATCCTCCAGCCATCCAGGTGGATAGCCCATCGTTCGCATGCGGTAGATGTGCAAAGGGATCTCGTATCTCTTGAGCCCGAGAGCCGCGCGGAGTTTGCCGGATATCCGGCCGGGAACTATGTGGCCGAATCTTTGATCATCTTCCATGTGATACCGCCTAGAAAAACAAGAAAAACTTTAAAACTAGGAAAGTGCAGCCTCAACTAGAAAATAGTCACATTTTAAGGGCTTTACATACATAGGGCTCAAATGAGTTTTTAAAGTGTTTTTTTTTACCCTTCTGAAGATGGAGAGTCGTATTTTTTTAATAACTTAGAAGTTGGGTTTCTTGTTTTTATAAAGTATAAGCTAGTTTTTCTATACAGTGCTGGGCACAGGTATTCCCTATCATACAGTCTATCCCACTATTTGCTGTCAATTTAAAATTTCCCACAATATACAAGCAATTGGTGGACAGAGGCTAAAAACCGGAAAGCATGGAGTGAGTTGGAGAAGACCTTTGCCTAGCAGTGGGACGAGACAGATTAATTAAAAAAAACATAGAAGCAAGCTCTTACTCTTTCTTCTTCTTCTCCTGTTTGTTCCTCATCTCAGCAATTCTAGCATTGTTCCGCTTCAGCTTACAGTCCCTGAGGGTATGGTCTCCGTCACAGTTGAAGCATACTGGACCTCTCCTTAAAGGCGGTGGAGGGCTTGCTGGACCCAACTCACTAGGGTTTGCGAGGAATGAACCATCCTAAAAAAAAATTATATTATTAATTTATTTGGGAAGTAAGGGTCCATGCAGGGTTCTTCAAATTCTACTACATAATGGCTGTATCCCCTACACAAAATAAGACACCGTTACTGTACTTGGAAACTCCTCTTTTACATCATCTTTTACGTCATGGACCACTGAAGCCCTCAGATAAAGGTAGCAGAGATAAAGAAAGAAGCTCAGTAGTAGATTGCGCAGTAGTAAGAGTATAAAGATTTATATATTTTCTTATATCAACATTCTACACAAATATGATTTCTCATATCTACACAAATATGAAGCCACAAGTGGTTTGTTTTAGAGGTGTAAGTAAGTCATAGAAGTATTAAAAGTATAGAATCACAAAAAAATAATCAGCATTAGCTAACTTCTAGTACCTACATTTTGGTTTGATGCTTAATTTAAAAACAGAGCAATAACAGGGAAGTATAATATTATAGTTAAGAATTACTAGGCTTTTTCATAGTTAATAAAACTTAATTGTTACAAAAAATATTTCAAAATAGAGATATTTCATTTTTATTTATCAGGTGTCTGAAATATTATTGTCCACCTACATCTTGGTTTATTACTGTCAATGTTGGTGTTATATAAGAACACCGTTTATTATATGGTGTAAGTAGCCTTCTCTGTTTCTCACCTTGACATTGATGTATGATGGTATCTGTTCATAATGGCTTCCAGGCGCAGTATCAACAAAGAAGAAGCTATTATCATCAGTCTCAGGCTCCTCAGCCAAATCCTCCGGCCAAATATCTAACTCCAAATCAGTCTCATTATCAGACTCAAATGTATCATTTCCATGTAACTTGATCAAGTCCAACATAAATGCTTTTATTTTCTTTTTACAAATCATAGCTAATTTGCTATCTTTGAAACGCACTGTGATAAGAGGAGTCCTATTTTCACATCCTACGACACCTAAATCACTGTTGCAAGGAGAGTCTATATCAATGTCTTCATGGAAAATAGTCGTTTTATTGCCGTTTGTACCCTTTTTATCGGCATCGAGTTCTATCGCGATACTTTCCGGTGCTATCGCATCGTCTTCGACAACAACAACAACGCTGTCGTCGATGCTTTTCCCTCCATTCTCATTGATGCTAGTAGACGGAACTTCACAACTTGTATCGAGAGTGCTATCAACATCTATGACTTCATTAACGCTATCTTGAGAATTAGAGTCACTTGTAATGCTTATTTCTTCTTTACGAGTAACTTTTGCCTGTATAACCTCATCTTCGCTGCTGAGCTCGATATCGTCATTGTCCAATTCGTAAATGATATCGTTGACAGCAGCCTTTCTTTTTGCCATTGCACTTTACGAAACACATGTAGATGTATATGTGACGATAGCAACCAAAAACTACAGGCACATTTCTGAAAAACTGAGCAAATTCAAAACAAAATTGAATACAAAGAAAGATTAAATGAAAATCGTCGCAACAATTTTGACAGCGAAATGACAATTTGATGACAACGAAACGAAAACAGATTATAATTTTGACCGAATGAAAGATTGAATGAAAAATAGTGATGTTCTGAAAAATTAAATGTTGGAACTTGTGGTCAAAATTAATACCTTATGCCCTAGCTTTAATTAAGACATAAATTGTCAAAATCAAATTTATGTCACTGTCTATTTCTCAGTTTTTGAGGTTAGGATACGAAAATAATAATTTGATATTACGAAAAGTATAAAAACTATATAAAATGTCCTTGTTAATCCGTAAAATAGGGACTAATAACATCAGGAATGCTATTCTGAGACATAACGAAACCCCAGTACTGATTATATCTTGTAGAAAAATAAGTGTTGTTCCATCGCTGTATGGTAAGTAAGATTTATCAAAACATTCTAATATTTTGTTTATATTTTCATTGTTCTGCACATAATTCTCTACAGATGGCGAACAAGATCCAGCGCCTAAGTTTTTCTCATCAAATGTCCAAGTCTTGTTGAAACGATTGACTCGGCCTGATTTCAACAAAGTATTTCGAAAGAGGACCAACAGTGGCTTGAACGTACTCAAAACTCCCAAGTACAAGTTCTTGACGAATGAGGAATTAGAAGCTGAGTTAGCCAAAGCCAACGAAAGTGCGGAACGATTGCTTCAAATGCCTCCTATAGTCAAGGTAATTCTCAAAGTATACCTAGTGTAGATAAATAAACCATCAATATCTTTGTAACAAGATGTATTATAATAAGCTATAAGTATTTAGCTTACTTTTTTGGTGTGTTTTCAATGTACTACAGTATTAAATTTTTTCAATTTCAATTTTAACTTATTTATTTGTCTCAATTGCGGTTAGTTACAAACATGTCTTATAATAAGTGAGTAAATGGTAGACTATTTTAAGGTATTCAGTAAATAAAATCTTAGTGCAGTTAGGTGACTACCCTCTGTACTAGTTTGCACTGTATGACGGACAAGCATCGCTCCTCTTCAACACACAGTATGATTCTATACTTCGATACTTCAATAAATAGTTTAAAATTAAATAATAAGATATAATGTTTGAATAATATTGTTATATTTTACAGACACACACACCAATCAATGACGTACTAACCAGGGATCCAGGGTTAATGGGCTATGATTCATCAACACACCTATTCACAGACATCTCATTTGGTGTGGATAATCAGCACAGAATCATCGTTCAAAGGTAGTCGTCTCTATTTGCCAACATTTGTGACTACAATGTAGTTTTGGTCTTATTTGACTTGATGGTATGAAATGGACTTCACTCCACTTCAATTGGACTGTTTAGTGACCGTTAACACTATTGAAAAATCACAGTTAAGCAAAATATGCAATTTTGTTTGTTTCAAGTTTTTCAATTAATTTGATTTAAAAACTTAACTATGGTACAGATTTTAATAAAATTTATATGGGACCAATCTGATATATCTAACCTACTTTCAAATATAAAAAAGATTATCTAAATCAGTTGCTATTACAAAGTTCTGAGGTAACAAAAATTTAAAAAAATAAAAGAAATTGAGAACCTCCTTCTTTTTTGAAGTTGGTTAAAAAAATGTTTTGGGAATTGTTTCATAGATTCAAAAACTATGTTTCTGGACAGAGATCCTGACGGCACTCTCCAGAGCTGTGACCATGACGTCAGAAAGAGGTTAAATCAAGTAAGTAAAAACCTTTTCATTTAGATATGTAGATGTGCAAAGCATAAGTATATAAATATTGTTTTTAAAAAGCAGAAGGATTTTCTTGTAAAACTGATCCTTACAAAAATTTTAGTAGTAAGTAATTTCTTATCGTGTCACTAGTTCTTTCGAACCAGTGTGGTGAAGGATTTCAAGTGCGCTTCGATGAGGCTCCTTTCGTGCACTTAAAACATGTTTTCGAACAGGTGAACAAATGGCGAAGCTCTGCTAGTTAGAGGCTAGATAGCGTTGTGTGAAATGCCAAAAATATTTATTTATTTCATCATCATTCTCAGCCATTATCAGCCCACTGCTGGGCATATAGGCCTCCTCGATTAAATGCCAATTTCGTCTGTGCTGTGCAGATCTTAACCAGGTTTTGCCTGCAATATTGCGTATGTCATCGATCCATCGGGCTGGTGGTCGCACAACGCTGCGTTTTCCCTCCCTAGGCATCCATTCTGTCATTTATTTATTAATGATTATACAATTTTTCAGGTGTACTTCCCAATGGATGGCCGCAAGATCCGCGAGCCGCTAATGTTCACGGATATAGAGCGGCTGACTCGCGCACTGGATCGCGGCGAGTATCAGTTCGTACTGGACCGCGCCTGCGTGCAGTACGAGCCAGACGAGCCCGCGTACCAGAGGATCACCAGCATCGCTTACCAACACGTTGACGCCAACGGCAAATACGACTTGCTTAGGTAAGTAATACTGCTAAGAGGGATAGGACCAATTGAGCGAATGTTTTCGCACGTAGAGCGGTCATGACATATGGTTTTGAGACGTGGACACTCACGATTTGAGACGTGGCCACGGACGGCTATACTATCAGTTCAAAGTCGAACCTTTACTTTTCGATAGTCCTTTGGAACGGGATATGCTCGGCGTCTCTCTGAATGATAAGATCTGCAATGAGGTTTACCGACATCGGACCAAGGTTACCGGCATAGCTCAGAGAATCAGCAAGCTGAAGTGGGCTGACTATATCTGCCGAAGAACCAAAAACCTATACCGCTTACCAACATGTTGACCACAACTGCAAATACGACGTGCTTAGGTACCTACTGTACAACAAAGGCGAAGGTTTCCGAAGATGGATGGATGTTTGTTGCTCAATTACGTGTAAACTACTGAACCGATTATAATGATTTTCAGTATGAATAAAGTCTTATGAATTTAATTTCTATTTATAGTGGCGGTAAACTTTTGGATCTGTTTATTAGGATTCAAGATATTTTTTATTCCTTGATAGTCATTTGCAAGAGCATTAAAAAACAAAAAAAACAATTACAAACCAGCCATTTTACCAGCTTTTTGTATAAAAGTTGGTGGTATATCTTCAAATGAGTTTAGTAATGTAATATAGACTTTTATCGCAGTCATCCTGTTGAAAATTTCACCCAGTAAAATTGCAAATATTAGTTTCACAAATCGCCTCCTCTCCCTCTGCTACAGTGTCCTTCAAACCGAAACAACTAGTTAAATAAGATCTTAATTCCAGATCCACAAGACACTTTGGACCGCTAGCGTTCTACCTAACCTGGCATCAGAGCATCGACAATCTGATGCTGGAGTTGCTGCAAAGCGGTGCCGTGAGAGAGGCCGTCCTACTCACTGCGCTGAGGCAGGCCATTCACGGCGATGTGGGACACTTGGAACCCATCACGCAACAAGTGAGTCTACTTCTATCCAAGATCCCCTTTGTTACGGATTTTTGTGACGTCAGATCGTACGACAAACGTCTCATCGAGCGCTGGCGATGACGCTTCGGGTAGGATCGGTCCGCCGCAACAGGTATAAATACGAGCCGAGCGACGGTGTTTGTCCACTTTGGTTTAGATACTATAATTCTAAACTAGAGTTTAGCGGATTTATTACTAAATATATTTATACTATTTATTAATATCCAAAGAACTTCTAAACTATAGAAGATCCTTGCAGTAGTTGATTTGCAACATCTGAAGGATTCTATTTACTTCATTTTTCTGAGGTTGGTACGATCTGACGGCTAACTTCCTGTTACACACTTCCGTTGCATTTCACGAAATCACTACCGCAAATTGTCAGAAAGAGATAGGAACACATCAAAAGTTGTAGACATCAAACATTTAAATTGGTTTAAAATTTAAAGCCTAACATCTGCCACCTTACCCCGGAAACCCAAACATCTATATTTGTCTTCAGATTTTGCCCACACCAGTGCAACTCACAAAGCAAGAACAACTGACCGAAGAGGACATTGCCCTCGATAACCAATGCATTGAATGCATCGAGAAGTACATCTCATCGCATTCGGCCATGAAGAGCCAACATTCTCTGGCGTTGCAAGGGTTCCGCGAATACCATCAACAGTTGGCAGAGCTCAGTCGCGGGTTATTGAAGGCTCATGGAAAAATATAATTATGTACTTTATTTCTTGTAGTATTCAATATACTGGATAGATAAGTTATGTTGTGTGTCATATTTTATTGTTGTTTTGTGTAAATGTTTTGGATAATTATGTCAACGTAAACTTCCTATTGGGAGATGGATTACAGGTTTACGATTTTAAAACCGTTAAATTGTGAGTGGTCATTTGATTGGTTTATTTCATAGCAGACTTTCGTAGTATATACAATTTTTCAACAGTTTATTATATCCCTTCCGCGCATCTTTGTTACGTGTCAACAAATTATATAAATATATTTAGTAATAAATCTATATATATATAAACTCTCGTTTCGGACTTTGGCGAGTCCACACCTCCTGATGATGCCTCGTGTAGAGGCGAAACACGTGTCGTATCTTTAAACTTTGAAATTAAGCGGATTTATTACTAAATATATTTATATAATTTGTTGATATTTATGGATTTCCGCAAAGTAACGCCTGAATCAATCAATTATCTTTTGTTACGTGGTTTTGCCAGAGGACAATTTGTCGGTTCATCGGAGTCTAGTACAAAAAAAATCAATTTGATGGTCCAAACCGATAAATTGTAAAGTACCTACCTTGATTTTAAAACCCTCAATTTGTTAAAGGTCATTTTATTTCATATTTTCATTGCAGACGTTTGTAGTGTTTAAAATTTTTCGACAGTTTGTTAATTCCGATCAAGGAATCTAGCACGCGAAAATAAAAATCGCGCTGTGAAATATCCAAAGAACTTGTATACCTACTAATGTATAAAAGCTCTTTGGAAATATCGCAGTGCGGACAGGACCTTAGACGCAAAGAGAATATAACCACTACGTTTACTTAGACGTATGATTTCGTTGGCCTTGTCCATGATTTCAGTACATTATCCAAAGAGTTTGTATTACTTAATTTTTCACAGACATTATCTTTGCCCTTGTCATTAAACTGTCACCCTTCTGCCTGTGTTTACAATTTTAAAAACTATTTTTAGAATTCGTAATTTCTTTCTAATTTATTTTATAAACTATGCCCCTTTATCACAAACCGAAAACTTTTACACCTATATTAATAGCTGCCGAGAAGAAAGCAGTCAAAAACGGCTGCCACCATTCTATATTCACCTCCAGATTCGATAAATACGTTGGCGATTGGAAGAAAGACTTGAAAGAAGGTGTAAAATTATTCAATGCATGCCTAGAATGGCTACACCAAAGCCTACAGCTTACAGTAACCTACATTAGCTCATTCCTTGATGATTCAAATTGCATTGATCCATTGGATTGCATTCTAATGCGCTAGTACCTAAGTGCACCTGCAAACGCGTCGCCGACTACAGCGACTGGTAGCCGGCGTTAGTTAGTTTTCATACATTTTGTAGTTGATGATATACCCGTCGCCGGTGGTGGCCACGCGCAAAAAATGGATGAAAGCTGACGCACGGCCACCGGTCGCTGTAGTTGGCGACACGTCGTTTACGGGTGCACTTAATAGCGCATGCACTTAGCACCCGGAAACGCGTCGCCGTTGAATAGATACATAGATGTTCGTTCCTCAATCACGCAGAACTACTTAACAGAGTGTGGTAAAACCTTGCTAAAAACATTTTACTTCTGGATAGGGCATGTATCTTTTAAAACCGATACCACACAGCACAGGCGAAGCCGCGAGGAGCTGTTGGTATTCAATATCTGATAATGGTTATCTTTCAGGCAAAGGGTTGTTTCTCACTATCACAGGGAAGCTCTATGAAGGAGACTGGTTCAAAGGCTTCAGGTAGGTACTTTTTCATATCAACATAACACTGATCACATCCCATTTCCATCATGTTGACTTGTGGACTGACAATGACATAATGTAGACCAATGACAGCTGTAAAACAAAAGACTCGGACTTGACTCGACAAAAATATATGGAGCGCGGTGAAAAATCATGGCATCGAGATAGGGACTTTTGTTATGTGTTTATTGGATTAATATGATTGTATTTCAGCTCTAAGGTGGTATCTAGCACATTAAGTAAGTAAATTCTACAGTCAGAAGTGGTAAAAACTCACCGATGTGATCAGGTATGTCGTATTTATGTTTTAATTATCTGATCGGCACAAATATGTTGATTACATATTTTACGCAGAAATTCGATGTTGTGAATACGAAAATCAAATCAGTGTATTCGCTTCAGGATACTCAATATGAATTGGTGCATTTCAAGATAAAATCGAGCTTATCTCACGTCTAGGTATGTGATGTGAGATCCACGAGAAAAAAAATCTCCTACCCAGCTACGCGGATTTGGTGTTGTAATTTACAAGTAAACAACTCTGAAGTATTGCCGATTGATTATGTATCGAACCATAGTTATTCAGGCTCAATTTCTGAAAGTTGTACTTACTTACACCAAGCTAAATATAAATAGCATTGATTTAACATTCACTCAATCAACGCAACCCAAGGTGGCAGAAGGCATGGCTACCATAAATCCTACAAGTTGTTTCCGTGATATATTGGAAATAAAACTACAAACTACTACTACTACTATAATTATCTGCTGCTATCAGTCATACAGTTTGGTTTCTTAAACTGAACTTTATGATTATTAAGGGTACATACTTTGTTAAGCTAATATAAATCAACAGTAGTAAGCCTATTTATCTATCTATCTGAAAATCTTATATTGTATGCGCACTAAGCGGACCTGAATTAAAATTCATAAAACATTAAGCTAAAGATTTACTTAAGTAGAAATGTTTAGGAGGGATATGAACTGTAACTTGTTTCAAAGAGTGCATGAGAAAGTAGACACTCTTAAATTATGTTTACTCACTAAAGCTGCTCACGTTGATAAATAAAATTGTGTTAATACCTACCGACCTGCTAGTGGTCTTCTTAGGTAAAATTGTTTTTATAACTTTGTGGATAATGCAGTAGGCTGTAATATTGTTAATCTAAGATGTTATAATTATTAAGCAAAACGTATATTACAGTTGTTTCTTGCCCGTTTGTTGAATAAATAAAAAAAATAAAGAGACTGCTATAATTAGATACATAAATAATTATGGAAGTTTGGGTGTGGTGTCATAACTACTCCTAATCGTTGTCATAGTATTATATTTATTTAAGAACATCAACGAACACTGGGTTGCTTTGAACCATTACAAATGGCAGTGCAATTATAAATTCAATAAATTATATTACATACACAGTAACAATTTATGATTTATGGGATTAGTCCTATCTGTATGTACATATATGTATGTATCAGGATATAGTGTCCATATCTAAGATGTTGATGAAATTTATTATTATTATTTAATATTTTAAAGAGGTAATTACTTTAAAAGTTGTATTTTGGGGGATTAACAACTAGAACACACATTCTGAAGAAACAGATAGTTTTAAATACACGACAACAACCTGCAACCCGTTTTCAACTTAATGAAAATGCAAATTCAAATTAAAATAAAAACTGAGTACAATGGAGTTAACCTCTATGGAAGTGAAGGCTGCACTATTCGCTTAATGTGTGGTGTGGTAAGACATGTCACTGGTTTGTTATTTACACTACAAAAAAATAAATAAAAAAAATAGCACTACAATTTAATGCTCTTGAAACTATTTCAAAGAGATTTTATACTGATTGTTGCAGTAAGGTTCTTTTAACCTGCTGGTATCAACTCTGCACTGAAGCTGAAATGTATGAGATGGATCAATCGCAGTGAAGTAGAGTTGAAACTCGATAAGTCCTTAAAACTGATTTGAAATCATCCTCGAAGTACTTTTCTATGGTTGAATACCACTCCATCACTGGAACATACTACTTATCTAAATATGTACTCACATATTAATTTAGATATTAAATCTTCACTATTCATTTTATAGATGAGATAAGTTAATGGTTGCCTAGAGGTCACATCGCTTTTAGCGATATGGCCACCATTTTATTGTCCCTCAAATAAATTGTGACTAATTGTTATTTAGTTGCGTGTTGCAATAAAGTAATTAATTACCTATCTATCCTGAAGGTTACCATTTATTTACCTAAATGTATAAACATATTTTCATATAAAGGGTTATTACTGGTTAATTGTGAAGCAGTCTTACACATTCTTCCTTTATTAAAAAAAGTGTAAAATCGACAAATCGTCGACTACTGGAAGTAGGTTTGTCTGTAAGTTGAACGTTTGGCTGACGAAATTGTAACGGTCGCGGGGAGTCGGCGTATAGAGACGGCTCGAGACTACATAAACGCAAATGCAAACACAATCTAATAAACCTACACCTAGTGGTAATATTGGTGATACTTATTTATAGTTTCATAAAGATTAAAACGATTATCACGGTGGTTTTAACTGAAAATATTATAGTGTTTTCAAGGTGACGAATAAATCGACTACTTAAAAAAAAAAAAAAAAAAAAAAAAAAAAAAATTAGATTTTACAAGTTTTCAAGCATTACTAGTATCATGAGCTTATTGCAAGAAGTCATTAACCGACTAATACAAAATTTAGCAAATTTTCAAGAATGTACCTATGTTGGATATCGTCGACTTACTGCAAGAAGTCATTAACCGACTGACACAAAAGTTTGTTAATTTCAATTGAGTTAGTCATTATTTCATTAAACAATGAAACATATACAAAACAAAACATAATTATAAAGTTTAATATAAAGTAGTATATCTACCAATGTAGAGAATATAAACGGTTTTTATTTATTATTTCCGATTTGTTATTAAATTAAAATTACTTCCTGGTATTGGTATTGATGCTTATCGATGTATTGTAGTAAGGAACTAACGACATCTACTTACCAAACTCGGCTGTGCTTGTTAAATTGATGTTCATTGTTAGAAATATTGAATTATAAAATATAAAATAATCGGTTAAGGTTTGTTCACACTGCTGGGACTTGTAGTTACTTATTTGCTAAGCATAAATGTCTTGATCGAAAAGTGATTTAATTATACTGATACTATTCAAATATAAATGGCTCATATTAATCAATAATCAAACGAACTTACCTCGTGAAGTTCGATCCTAATTGATTATTAAGCCCAAATACAGTTCACAATATTAAAAGGTATATCGACAACTTGGAACTTAGTTCCTACAGTATAAATACTGTTAGGGTGCTTAGGGTATGACGATCCTTTTTCATAAACTATTTAGTTTTAGTAAATCGGATAATTATATACCTAATTATCAGTAAACTGGATTAATTATGAAAATCCATTAAATCAATGAGTATTTAAACAAGACATAAATATTAACTAGAAATTAATATATAAATAAAATTAATCATCAACAATCATCATTAATGAAAAATAGTTTTATGTGTTTCTAAAGTCTAAAGTAATTATATTTATCTGGGAAACTGAACAGAACTATGATACTTGTATAAATTTTAGACGAAATAAAATAAAACAAAATCCAATTAAGTTTTCATAGATTTAAAAAAAAAATACGCATAGGAATGTAACAAAGATGTAACAAAATATTATCGGAAGCCAATACAATGATGACATACGATGATCATCTATGAAATGTAATGTCATTATCATAGCACACATTACAAATTCTGTCGAAATAAAGACAAAAAGAAGCAAAATAAATAGGTACCTAATTTTAGTAATTTAGGTTTAAACATTATGCGGATATTGCAAATCATTTCTAACTGCGGTTTAAAATCCGCAGAAAAAGATCAAGTAATATGTTGAATAAATCTTATTAATATATTTCTTGAAACAAAGGTATTGAATGCATTTTAATTTGTAATGGCGTAAATGTCGCCATAGCCAGCAAAGCTATGTATATTATGTGTTGCATCGATTATTATAAAATTTAGCTTAATTGGTAACTAACACTATGATACAAGGGTATTAGGTGTGAATACTTGCTGATGAAATAATTATGTTTTCGAATCATACATTAGATCAGTATTTTACAGTATGGTATCAATGAGAGCTTCATAAATAAATTCACACAGTATCTCCACTTGAAGTCGAACGGTATCTAATATCTATCCGTCCTACTCACTGATTAAGTATCCAACCTGGTTTGTTTTGAACTTAGTAGGAACCAAAAAAAAAAAAAAAAAAAAAAATGCGTACCAGACGGCTACGTGCTTTAACGTAGGCCGCATCTGTTCAAAGTGCCTTGCGGTAGGACTAAGTTAATGTACTTCAACTACACAAGTCACATCTTGCATGTACTATAAAGATGCTTTAATTAATTGTTGAAGAGACAGATATTATATTTCATGCTTTTCTGAATGCATTCTCAAAGGCTAAATCGTATATTTGTATTATTAATTGTATTAGGATAATTTTGACGAAATGAATTATTATAGTATTACATCGGGAATCCCTGTAATGAATAGTTAGTTATTCAGTTAATACTAAATGAGTAACATTTGCCATATCCATGATATGAATTGATGTGAACAAGAGCCTGTTAATAATTATATCATTTGACTTGTTGATTACTTGAAATCAAGAACATGTTCGAGATACCAAGATCAGTTTCAATAAAAGACTAAGTATGCGCTCATGAGCATGAGCTACCAAGAAATATAATATAAAATTTACCTATTAAATAAAAATAAATGAATAAATAAAAAAAAAAAAAAAAAAGTGTACATAATTGCAATCAGTTATTATATTAAAATATAAATAACATCAAATTCATATACTGTGTTACAATCTCGGAGAGTAGCACGTGTTATCTGTGAATGATGGTGACGGTTAAGTTAATACCTCTATTTATACTCAAACAATTTTATTACAAAAGCTGCGAGAATTCGGAAGAGTTTCTATCATCATTCTAATTTAAAATTATCCTCATACGATGAATATATTAAATTATTCGGGTTTCCAGTTAAACCTTTTTTATTTAGAAAAACTATACAATACTTGGAGCCTGATAAATCATCGTTATGGTAAAAATGCGTAATTATAAGTGCTGAGGCTGAGACCAATAATAGGTATGAAGAATATAAAATTTCGAGTTTGCAAATGATTAAACGAAGATAATAATAATGCAATTGAATAAAACTGAAAGAAGGCATTTATTTTAATATAAATATTAATGAAAACTAGAATAAAAGCATAACAATGAAGATAGATGAATAGTTTATACTACCTAAAAAAAAATATATACATAAATGATCACTCAAAGGCAAGTATATTTAAATAATGTAGAGACCGAGAAAAGAAACGTATTATAGATTATGTGCCACATGTGTTTACGTAAGCCAATTCTATTTTGACTGGTCGATCATCCATAAGCGTGAGCAGATTGAATGGGACGTTGTGTCAGCACATAGTAGTAGATTCAGATGGTAATAAAATAATACAAAATAAAAGTCAAATATCATAACATTCATCAAAATATAATAAATAATAGGCATAGATCACCAATCAACCTATGACAGAGTATGTAATGTTTATCTGTACAATAACATATTATTTAACAACCAATCAGGCTTGAATTTTGGAAAAGACATGTCATGTCTTAATGGGATGCAGTAAACTGGCAAATACACTACCACCATTATAGTAAGCGATAAGTGGTTACACATCAAAAGACTCACAAATCAGGTCTTTAGATATATGTGTAAATATATATAATATGTATATAAGTGGCGGCAGAAATGCTTGTGGTTGTTACAAATACATATATCATTAATACTTTAACATGAATGATATCTCTTTTGATAATCAGTTTTAGGGTAAACTAATATAATAACAAATAAGAAATTATCACTTTGACCTCACTAAGTATCTTCTCTTAGTAAATTAAACTAAAATAATGTACAATATTATTATAAAAAAAAAAAAAAAATTGCGAATGTGCTTCTTTGAGTACTTGAAGTCCGTTCACTGGACTGGTTCGAGGGAGCTAGTGTCACGATAAGAAGAAGATAACATCATCTAACTTTACGATTTATTTATCTAATGTCTACGACTCCTTCGGTAGTGAAGTCGGTCAAAAAATAAACTAGCCGAATATGAATAATTACTGTGACTGATGTCTTGTGGAGAAGGTTAGAATTAAGACATTAATTTCAGTTTTGGTTCCAGATAATCGGAACCGAGTTGTCTCCAAAGCAGATAATGGGAAAATGGTTTCCCTAAAGCACAAAAGTCTAGGACAAACGTTGTCCTTGCAAAGAGTCAGTAATGGATCTCCCTCTAGTGAGTAGGCTAGAAATAGAGTTTTCTAGTGAAGTTCACTTGAGGGGAGAATCCACAAAGAAAGGGAAAAAGGTATCCCTGAAACAAAGTATGGTCTAGAAAGAACGTCTTTCTAGTAAAAAGTATGTGAATGATCTCTCTCTAGTGAGTGGGCTAGAAAGAAAGTCTTTCTAGTGAGAAGCTCACTGGAGAGGAGAGTCAAGTAAAGATAATCAGAAAGAAAGTCTTTCTGTGGAAGAGGAGGCCGAACATCGAGGGAGTGGGCAGTGCCGGCTCAGGGAAGCGGTTATCACCTAAAGGTAGTTGTAGCTGGTGCCTCGAAAAGAACGGCTATCATCATTGCTGGAAAGCTGGTAACAGACAATTTAATTATTTTGCAATGTCATGTATTCTGATTTTTACATTTATGATCTGAACATGTATTTCCTTGCAACTTGTATGTATTTGTGTATGAGGTCATACACAAAACGAATAAATGATGGCCGGAACGTGAAAATTTCAACAAGTATCTGAAGATGAAGCTGGACTCATTTTTTTTCCAGCTCATAAACTAAACCTATACTAGATTTTGGCTCGCTCAGCTTAGTGGCTTCGGGATTGAATAACAAACATTTTTCTATAACATATATTTTGTGTTATTTAGTGAAATTTTCCAAGCTGATTTCCACAACTATTTGTAAGGAGTCTAGACTACGTTCTTTTCCAACTCATAAACTATAGCTATTATTACTGGATTGAATGGATTGATTAACATAAATTCTCCTTATCATTTTGTGTGTTATTTTCGATTTTTCAGTGATATTTTCTTCGATAAATTCTACAACTATTTGTAAATGAGCCTAGACTATGTTCTTTTCCAACTCATAAACTATAGCTATACTTACTGGATTGAATTGATTGTTTGACATAAATTCTTTTATCATCTTTGTGTAATATTTTGGATTATTTAGTGAATTACTTAGTGATTTATTTTATGAACAGTTTCCTCGATTATCTCTAGATGTCGCTGGACTGTTCTGATCCAGCTTGTTAACTATACCTAAAATAAATTGTGACTCAATTGATCGTGTTTGAGAAACAAACATATTTTTAGAATATATTATGTTAGAAAATTTAGATTATTTTTGTATTTAATTTGTTATTTATTACATTTTTGCTTTTCAGAAAACTGGGTTTCGGGAGTTTGAACAACAGGCACCTGTGTATCCATCCGTCTGGTTTTCACGTATTTTCACTCACTATGGTATTGCGTAAGCTCTGGTAACTCAGTGTTAGCCCCGTTTCTCTCTTCTATAAGAGGGTAGGATTAGGGACAATCCTTATTTCAGTATGGCCGCCTGTTGACTTGTGGACTGACAATGACATAATGTAGACCAATGACAGCTGTAAAACAAAAGACTCGGACTTGACTCGACAAAAATATATGGAGCGCGGTGAAAAATCATGGCATCGAGATAGGGACTTTTGTTATGTGTTTATTGGATTAATATGATTGTATTTCAGCTCTAAGGTGGTATCTAGCACATTAAGTAAGTAAATTCTACAATCAGGAGTCCACTATTTTTACCATTGTTTTCTACTCTCTGCGTATTTTTCTAATGGTGTGCAATAAAGAATAATCTATCTACTTCACCTACCTACTACCTATTATGTATATGTTTTAAGGATTGTGTGCTGTGTCGCGATACATAGGCACTTACTCAATGACATAAATATACATATACTTCGTTCAAGTACCTACCTACTTATGTAGTAGGAATTTATTATACCTACGAGACGAGTACCTGATCCTAATTCCCTATTTGTATTAAAACATCCATCACCCAGACATGGCTTCGGCACCTTGAGCAACCGACTCCAAAACGGTACATTCAGCCTCGAATACCGCGGCGAATGGGTTCGCGGGAAGCCCGAGGGTACCGGCTGGCGATACTACACCAACGGAGACGTGTACTTCGGCTTCTGGAGACGTGGCCAGCGGCACGGCTACGGCAAAATGTGGTACGCAGACGGCACGCTGTACGTCGGGTATTGGAACATGAGTAGGAGGGATGGGCTTGGCATGTTTGTACAAGGTTATTTACTTTTTGAAAGTCTCTAAGGTATCTTGATATGGAGCATGCGGGCCAGCCTAGGTACTTAGGTAACGGGCTCTCAAAAGGACCATTATCATAGCATAGCCTAGCCAACAGTCTTGTGAGAACTAACGTTTGGATCGGGCGCTCCGGTGATGGAAAGCTGAGCTGTTCCCTGCGATATTATATAAAAGGCTTGAACCTGAATGGAAAGCCAAACCGCTGAAAGTAGAGAATTGAAACTTGGAGGATGTGTTGCATTTGTCAAGTAGACAGTGCAGGCGCGTACCTATTTACTTAATAAGAAATACATTTTATAAATTCGCAGTGCAATCAAACAATTTCAAGTCTCTAAGTTCATTGGTTTGGCCTGTACGTTCTCTGTCAGTCAGGCCTTTGTATTTAGGTATATGTATAGATTTATAAGCCCTCACTGTCCCACTGCTGGATCACGCTATACCCATTTTCAAACACCTCTACATCAGGAAACGGCAACCGCTACGAGGGTAACTGGAAAGACGACGTGAAGCACGGTCTAGGCCGGTTCTATCACATGCATACCGGTCAACTGCAGGAAGGCTGCTGGACTCATAACATCTGTGTCAAGTCCAAGGTGTCGGACATCATCGTGCGGCAATGCTGCGACCTGCCAACACGGTACCCTGTTCCACCGGTAAGTTCGAAGAAAATTGTTATGCGAAACGTTTGACGCTGAGATTTTGAAACCCTGTCCCTGAGGTAATCTGATTCTTAAGAATCAAGTATCAGAAGTAGGTACCTATATTATATTTTTTTTCTTTCAAAAGTATTAATAATTTTTAAAAACCAGACGGTACAAGTCGGTAATTTTAAATTCCATTCAAATTACCTACCTACTTAATTTTGTTAACATTGAGATAAAATTTCATGATGATGAAAATTATCGATTTGGGTAGCCTTGGGAAAGACCTACGTTTAGTAGTAGACTGCTATAGGTTAGGTTGCTGATAGTTTAGGCATCTTTGAATTCACGTTAAGTGTTACGTTCATGCTTAATCTACAGGATTTTTCAGCTCATAAGCTTAAGCATAAGCCAAATTTTAGCTTAATTCGTTCAGTAGTTTTGGTCTGATTGAGGAACAAGACCCATCACAACCTTACAAATTGCGCGTAAATAATTTTACTAATAATATAATTTCACAAACCTTCAAACCGGAACACGTAAGTATGTATGTTATTCTACGTACATACATACCTACATTTATATAGGTACACTTATTTTCCTGTTAGAACAAAAAATACTTCTCAATTTTTGTGTTTCGCAAACAACTATTATTATTAGCATTGATAGTGGTTTTATCTAATAGTAATGTTATGTTATGTAGGCTATTAATGCTATCATTGTTAAGTAGGTAAGCGTCACTTTAGCGGCAGATAAAATTTTATTAGCATCAAACCATTTACTAAGTAGGTCCGTTGGGATCCCTGCAGGATGCTATCTAGTTGGGTACCAACAAAAACAGTGTCAGATATTTTGCCGCAAAGCATTACTGTGTTCCGGTTTGAAGGGCTGTAGCTAGTGAAACTACTGGGCTTTCGAGATTGACCATCAAAATGTCTCAATGTGGACGAGCGCTTTAGCAGCAGGCGTGATATCTTACCATCAGGAGAGCGCTTAGCTAGTCTCAACCAATGTTTACTTAAAAAAAAAATACGATTTTTTTGTGATACACGTAAAACTAGCTTATTGTTTATTAGTCACTGATTACAAAACAGTGAAGAAAATTCTTTTTACGTAGCTGGTTACGAATCAGTTAGTTACCAAAGTGGCTGAAGGGATCTTTTTTCCATAACTAAGTAAAATTACCACGTATTTACCTATGAACCTTTTTAAGGCTAGGTATCATTCATTTACTAGCGGATTAACTAATATATTTCCCATTTACAATTTTGTTGATAGATACTAGAGACTATTGATTTCCGCAAAGTAACATTATCTATTACCTACTTTACTTATCTCCAGTCTTTCGTAAAGGTCATGACCATGTCAGAGTCATGTCATGACCCTCAGGAATTACTCATGCTAAATATTTTCACAGGAGTGTCTGAAAAACTCACGGAAGATTCTTGAAGAAGGTGCATTCTGGCTCCGGCAGAGGATCGGAAATATAGACAAACAACTACGTTTCTGTATCGATCAAATGTATTAATTCATGAGCAATATTCGAAGTACAATACATTGTCAGCATTGGCGCTACAGACTTGGGAACTTGGAAGACAGTGGTTGGGTTGTCACTAAGGAGGCTTGAGGTGGTTTTCTGATATTTGAGACATACAGTACGCGCGCTGAAAGAATGTTTTATTAGTACATTAATCGCTACTGCAAACTTCCCATCACTTCAGAGCGCGTACTGTACTCAGTATTCAAGATATATTTCTTGAATACAGAATCATTTATTCGCAGAACCATGTCATAACAGGTTCTTAATTTTTTTATAATGTCTCAATACAATCTTACCAGTTATTTATGGCGTGCAAATATACTAGTATTGACAAAATTCTTATTGCCTAAGCCAACGAAACCTGCAACTTGTAGGTTGATAAATAAGATTTGGATATGCCGAACAACCACTCGTCATCGACACTTTAGAAGAGAAGAGATTTGAAAAAAGCACTTTATATCGTGTCTTAAATATGCAACTGCCAGTGGCAATAACCAAAGCCTGTTCTATAGTCTACTTTGAGTTGAGTATATGTTGAACGAGTCTTTATCAAAATGAGTCATAGCATGTATGCTTAATAATTTAACAGTGTGTGTACCAATTTCAAATAATTTAAAGGTCGTATATCTACATATTATAAGGCTCGTGTGTGGAGGGCTCGTTTACAATTACAAAATCATAAGTTTGGTATCCGTTTACAGCGGTGCTTGTTCCTCGGATTAAGATTACAATCGCCCATTTTAGATCAAATACATAATTATGAAACGTACCTACTTACACGGATAAATATACGACCTTTACCTTGTTTAGAAGGAGTTTCTCTATAAACGTTACACACTTTTATATCTAGTGAAAGATGCTAAGGCACTATAGTACTGACAATAGCTGCTACATATATATAAGTAGCTTACTTTTATAGGGTAATTGAAAACGGTGAACAATGGTAAAACAGTCTGTAAGCGCCATAACAATCGAAAGGTAAACTTTTATAAAACCTTTTGTTAATATAATGGAGAATAAATTTTTCTTACACTAAAACCATTGCAATGTCATTCTATTATATCACAGTACTTAGAACTATTTACAGTCGAATATCTTCATTATTGCCTTTTTATTACAATACGTTTCGTCGCTAACATATCCATGATGATGACCTTTTGTGTCCTCATAATTTCACACAAAATTACTTCTTAGTAGAAAGATAGCTGTCTCAGATTTTACTAGGTACTTAATAAGTACGAAAGATTACGAAGCCTTTGAAGTATTATGATAGAGAATTATTTGAATTGACATTTTCTTATACCATTGCGTGATCTTAATTTTATACAAAAAAAATCTATGAAATATTTGAAAGAGAAAAATTCTATATTCTATTGTACATCAATGAATTTCATCAAAGTACCTATGTAACCTTACATATTTTCGTGTGATACACACATAGCCTTCACAGTAAATAAAAATATAATGGAACACGAAAACTTAGGGAAAAACGAAATTCCTATAACACGTTATATTAACCTACTTACCAGAAAATCATACTAGGTCGTTACAAAGAATCATAGAATTTTATTTACGAATGTGCTTTTTTCCGAATCCTGCGCATGACCTAGACTCTGAATACACGGATAGGGCTAAATTATCTTGTGTTCCATATAACATGTAACAGAAAATTTGATAATAATGAAAAGGCAAACGGAGGTCGGAGCACAGGCGGTCATAACATTGACCGTTCAGAGATTCGTCTGTCATGATTATTTATCTTTATGTAGTCATTCAGCACCACAGTTTTTGCATTCATTATAACCGTCTCGGAAAACAATGCATGTCAGGTGATACTCTCATTAAGATAATCAAATTACAGACAACGCCACAGGATCTTGCCACTTCATTTAAGTTTAGTTATAGTTGGCTGCCTTTATGGGTCAAGCCTAGATAGTACGTCAAAGATCAAGACCAAATATTTTATCAATTCGATTGTTTGATAAAGTATTCTGGATAAATGCCTGTAATTTTTATTTTATAGTAAAATGTAGTGGATGAGATTCCATAACGATGAGTATGTTTAAGTACCAAAGTAAGATGACCTTTCAGTGAAATAACAAATTATTCATTGTGCAAACAAATCGGCACAATAAGTACAATATTATAAGTACGCCTAATATAAATAACAATCGAATATAACACTCCAAAATAGGATACGCTTAACAATATCACACAATACGACTCTGGTCGATGAGAGTTAGATTATTCATTCGCGAATCGTGATCACGATCGCCCAATTCTATCTGTTGTTTCAGCAATTCCAACTCCTTTATACCGGTACGAGTCACCTCATACTTATGAGTAGCCAGCGACATGTAGAAATGGATTGCAAACGCTAGGAAAACTATCATGACAGGAATTAAAACAACGCACGCCGACCACGCAGCTGTGTGGCTAAGATCATAGAACTTAACCCAGCAGAGAATAGCTATTTCTATAAGGAAGAGGATTAGTCCTAAGAGGGTGGAAAAGGCCCAAGCGACTTCGATGTACCAGTGGAGTCTTTCGTGGGGCGATTCGTGGACCAATGCGATGCTGTGGAGGTTTCCGACCGCCTCTATGTTGGGGAGAATGCAGGTGCTGATCATGAGAGCCAGCATGTGAACAGCTACGAGGAGAGTGGTACAGACCGTGAAAGCGACGAGCATACCGTTGGGCACCGCTGTGGGGGCAGGGTTGAGCTGTACTTCTACCATGGCTACCTGTGGACAAACAACGTGATTTGAACAATCGTATTCTGGAGTGGGGGTACAAAGGTCTGCACTGGCCTCCCGTTGTAGGGAGCATTGTGCATTTCCCTCTTTTTTTTACATTGGGAATCCTCGTGGATACCTCCCGCCCCTGGAGGGTGACGAAGAGCGTATGTGAGACTCTGACTGACTAAACCCCATGGCCATGACTAAACACTAGCCACCCCATTAAAGCATCATTAAAGCATCGAAGCGGGTCCTGGGTTGATAGCAACACTGCTCAAGTAATTGGCTGGAAGACACAGTCGCTAGGACTGAGTCCATCAGTTTAATTTGAAAATGTGAAATTAAGTATCCATTTTAATGTTTGCAAACGCGAAGGATTCAAGACCGGAAAAGCGTTTAAATGTTTATGCATTGGCGCCCGCATAATCCTTTGTCAATTTGCCTTGAATAAATAATTGAATTTGTTATTTTATTTGGGTTAAGAATTTATTCACTTTCTTAATAAAGAATGTACGCTATACAACACAAAACTAAAACGAAATAGTACTGGTAAGATTATAAGGCGCCCCTTTAATAGAAAACCTATGTATTGTAACTTTTGAAGAATAAATAAATACAAAAGAAACCTATCAAGGCCAACTGTTAAGATTAGATCGATAAATAAGTTCTTATCCAGATGGCGAAACTAAACGAGCCGGGCAAATATTGACTCAGTTGAGCCATGTTTTTCTACAGAAATACGCTAGCACTAGATACATAAGATAATTAAATAGTCAATGATCTATGTATCTATCTTATATTATGTAGGCACTGAACGTTTTTTTTTTACATTATAAAACGATAAGTTTCGAGAAATAACGTTTTTCTATTCCAGAAGTTGGAAGATACTAGACTCCCGAGAGGCTTCCGACTTTTTCTAAGATAGTTAAACAGGCGTATGGATTTCATACATTTTACTATGGTTACTCTTTCTTAGGCCTGAGTTCCAGCAGTATGAAATTGACTGATTATTACTATTATGATGCTGCTTCTGTTGATTTGTGATGAATCCATCACTACACTATCTACTAGTTAATGATACATACCATTGCGAAGCCAGATAGTAGGGCGGACGTCTTGCTAGAAGCCTTCAGCTTGGCGCGTGAGAGCTGCAGCTTCCTCCATGAGAGATAAGCTGGCGTGTGGAATCCGTCCGCGGACTGAATGGGCGTTTCACACGACATCATGCAATTGTGCTGGAAATGAAGAAACTTCATTTATACTTCAATTTATACCCACCGTAATAGTACTTTATAACATACAACACAAAAATAGTTCAGCCTGAAGATGTAACCAACACCATTGACGTGTTATATTCAATCAAAGTATAATATAAGTTTTAGCTAGTTAATGAGTATGGTAGAATACAACCAACACCATTGTTTTTTATACTACAAGTGAAATAATTTTTGAGAGCTGATGCCAGGATGATATCAAAGTGGTTTATAATATTTAACTTATTAATTTAATGTTATTTATGGGTAGTGAGGGACATTTTAGAAGAAATAAAATAAATTATTGAAAATTTCGCAAATTTTGTATCAGTAGAAGACAGTCACATATTTTGAAAGTGTCTGTGTTTTTTTAATCATGTAAGTATATGTAATAACAGAGATGATTACAGGCTCATGAAAAAGTAGAAGACTTTGTGCAGTTATGGTAGTGGCAAAATGATTGTTTAAATACATGTCATAATTTTTAGGAGAATAACAAATGAAGTTATTCAAACATTTTAAACCAGTCACCTTCTAACGAAAGAGTTGTGTCAATTAGTTGGGCAATGTGATAGCAGCAGCACATTAAGATAATAATATGCAGTAATAAGATATAATAGGTAGCTATAGTTGCAGATTAGGTGAATTACCTACGTAATAACCAGACAAAAGTAACCTTATGTAACAATGTGACTAACACAGTCAGGTTATTGCAAATACCAATTTATGTATGTAACCTTAAAGTTTTAAAACCCATAAGTGTTCAAATTAACAATTTATTATACATGTTTATTATATAAACTGTTGAAAAATTATAAACACTACTAAAGCCTGCTATGAATTATTCCAAATAACTGACGGACTGTTCAGTTTACATTATTCTGATAATTTGTGAAGTGATCATTAAAATACCATATACATAAAGTGCACCTTGTTTGTGTAAAAGCAATTAGTCTGATTTAAAGATCGTGGTTTTTAAGCTCACCATTAAATTTTTTTCAAACTTTTTTTTTTTTTTTTTGAAGAACCTAAGTTCTTCGTATTTGGCTTCACATCAAAGGTATATAGCCAGTGTCAAGTAATTGTAGAGATTATTTTGTCATAAGTCAGAGTCGATAAGTCAAGTCATGCCCCTGTAAAGTAGTGGTGGTTGCAACTTTACTAGAGGCTTCTATGGAGTTTTGGAGGCAACACGAAAAGTCACGTGTTACAGCATTACACTATTCACCAACACTCATACACGTTCACGAGCACTTAATGGATAAAAAACCACCGTTTATACACTTAAACACTCAAAGTTATACAAGTTTTGTCAATTAATTTAATGCCACCAATGCGCCATTTTTCATGTTCCCGCCAAAACTCTTTCAAACTGTTATTATGGGATAGGTATCTTATGTTTCTCTTTCTTGTTATCTCAGTTTTTTTTTTTTAAATACAGTTTGGTAAAAAGTATTGAGAGTGCAATATGTTTAGTCAGCGGTAAAGATTCAAAGAGCATAGAAAGCACATAGATTGAAACAGCATGAGCACCCATTCCGATCTATCATAAGTCATAACTCACTGTAGATTAATTGTAGAGAACAGATGCCAAATGTTTGGAGAACTAAAACCAGCAGTCAACTGTGTTTAAAAAAACAAACAATAAATAGGTGTTACTTTAAACTACAACATGCAATATTACTCAAACTTATCATAATCATGCCAATTATTTATTTTGAAAATAATAAACATTGCTCAATGTTGTTATTAAATGTAAGTCACAACACACACAACTATTTAATAATAAAGGTTTTGTAAAAGGTGTTTCATGATTAATATTGCCATTGCGGAAGAAAATTATAATGCAAAACCTACATCTAACGGCATAATTACACAGATTACTTCAAAACTAAAAATAACGAGTTCGAGATAAACTGGTATTTTGTACAGCAATAATTTTTTTTTTTTGGAATAGTTCTTGTGAGAATCATCAAACAAAACAATGAACTTATAGTATTCGTCAAAGTTATTTTAATCGTACCTTACTTTGGCCGTGGCGACTGCTAGGCAGAGCGCAGTGATGATTATTTCCAGCTGTACTGGCTGACCAAACCGACATACCTAAATAATAAGCACGACAGTCCTTCGATTTCAGGCGGCGAGGTCACAATAGAATAATTGACTGTAACTGTTTTTTCCCATGAAAAATATGTTTTCAATAGATAATGTATTGTGCGTTCTGTCTTTCCAACCTTGTTTATTATTCATTTAGCTTAAATCCATCGCTCATTTCACATTTTCAGGATGTGGAAAAAAGCGTCCATCAATTAAACACACACACACCAACATCTACTTCGTAAGTGTTGCCAGCATACATTTCCGAAAAAATACAAAGTCTGCTAAAACATAATAATAATATAATAACGCAACAATAAGATCATTTATGAGTTATTGTTGTGAAATTATATGTTATATATTTTTATGTACGTAAGAATGTTCTTTGTTGAAGTTAGTTTTATGGCTCATTACATGTTGCTATATTCGGTGCCATTGATTCGTCTAAGTCACGTGAGTGACATAGCTACACGGCTAACTAAAATGTCAACAAATCCAGTTTTAGCCTTTTGCATTTTAAAGTAAATAATAGCTTTGCCGAAAAAAAATCTGCAAAGCTTGATTTGACATAAAAAATTAGGTAAGTACTATAAAAAGCTTTTTCCTCAATAACCTTAAAGGTAGTAAGTAGGTAAGCCGATTGAACTGAATTTAGTATGAACATAAATAAGGAGTAAGCACCTAGGTAAGTTTATTAAAGTTTCAATAGATATTTTAAAATTTACTTCCTCTTGTTAGTGACCCCGGCTGCGTTTTAGAAAATCTTAACTGTACACTGGGTGTATAATAAATAAGACTACTCCTAAAAACAAAAAGCACGTATTTAGGCCATGAGTCCATGATTTTCAAATTAATAAGACCGAAAAATAAAAAAACAAAAATATTTTATTACCAATCAGTTATTCTTAAAAGTTAAAGTAGAATTAATAACTAGTTATTTTATTTAAACGTAAAACAAATAAAAAATATATAAAGTCTGCAATTTCAGCCGCGCGTAAATCAATAGAATCAGCTAATAGGGAACTTTATTTTTCTGGCCGTTTTATGCTATTTTAGATAACCATTTAAACGATGGGGTACTTTGTCTGTAACAGAAAAGTACGGAATAATAATTGATTGATTCAGGCGTTACTTTGCGGAAATCCATAAATATTAATACATAGTAGGTATATTTAAATATATTTTTAGTAATAAATCCGCTTTATTTCTAAACAAAGGATTTACGATTACATCTCCTGAGGATGCCCCGTGTAGAGGTGAAAAACGTGTCGAGTTCTGACTTGGGTTTTTTGATTTCAGCGTTTTGGTTTGGATACTAAAATTCTAAATTAGAGTTATGTTAATTAAGATCTTTGTTTTGAAATTAAGTGGATTATTACTTATATATATTTATACTATCTATTATAATAACTCAATGTACGGAACGGAAGTGAAAGGTACATTAACTTCGACCGACACACACACACACACACACACACACACGCGTCCGTCATTATGTATACGTCAACTGTCAAGTAAAATCGTTTGACTTGACAGACAATGACATTAGCAATTTTTAAGTCACAGGCTATAAATGATTGAAGCATAGGAATGGAGCAACGAGGATTGAACGAAACGAACACGTCGCGATATATGAAAAAATCGACACCCATGTACGACATGGTAATGTGTAGCTCAAAAATATGCTTCCAGTGAGGGCTTTTCAATAAGTTATTTAAAAACAAGTGGTTGTTATAAACTAAGATAGATGGCGCTTCATGAAACGCAAGTGCCAAAAATCAAGGAATATAAGTAATCAGTGAAAACAGAAAATTTCGTTGTTTATTGACATTGACAATTGACTTTTGTGCTGCGCTATCTAGTGACCAAAATAAAAAAGCGTGATTTTTTTGTCAATGTGCAAAAATTATAAGACATTCAAATAATCAAAGCGTTCTAAATACAATGTGATTATGTGTGTAAAAATCATTGCATAAGGTTGGTATCATTTCAGGTTAGCTAGAATAGAAGCTTGACGTAACATTTCATGTTGCCTCCCAAACTCAAACAATGATTAAAATGTGAAAAATAAAAATGTTCGTAGCTTTCTTGCCAGGCCGAGCATTACCATGTTGTGCAATATCATGTCGTACATTACAGTCATCCAAAAATCGACGACGGACGAACATTCAGTGAGTTGATGAGTTGAGTTGGTTTTTGTAACGGTGTTCAGCGTCTGTCTACACGGGAGTATCCGTGAGAAATTGGACCAACAAAACAACGAGATGATAAGCGGGTGACAAGTGGATGGACAATTGTTCTGTGGATAATGTGGGTCGGGTGTTCGTTTGTTTTGGTTAATGTGATTTGTTACTGAGAATTTTTTTGGAGAGCGCTGCATTTTGGACTAGTCGCGGGTCCTGTCGAAACATTCTTTTGATTAAGTGGTTGTATAAGTGCGTCGCGATGGCAGAGGCGACAGGTGTCGTGACCACTAGCAACCCAAACGCGGAGATCATCCGTAATCAGGTGTTCGAAGTGGGGCCAAGATACACCAGTTTGCAGTACATCGGAGAAGGAGCCTACGGAATGGTTGTGTAAGTAAACTATTCCACTTTTTTTCCAAGTTAGGGGCAAGCTTGTTCCAAAACAATTTTGTTAGGAGGAACATCCACAATGCTAAACTTTAAAAACTTCAAAAGTCTCTCATGGTAAGTTTTTATTTTGTGTAATTTTGACCATAAAACACATTCTGATAGACATGAATTATTATAAATGACATCATACACACTCCGTATAATTATGTGCAAATATTTTATCACAACTTACAGCGTATAATGTTGATATTATGGTAAGCTGTATGAAACAGGTAAAGTTAATTTACCATACTATGAAATGTACTATGTAACGGAATGTTGTTTTGTAGAATGCTACTGAAAATCTTTGATTTATTAAATTTAGACAGACTATTTATGTAAACTTGAAGCAGACTCTCTCTATGCTTGGTACCTTGGTAATGAGCCTTCTGTTAGTCTCAAACTTCTATCAAATTACAACTAAGCCTGAAACTTTTTATTATTTTCCTTGGGAAGAACATTATTACTTCACTTTGGTGATGACAGTAAGATAGTAATGTGGAAAACTGCATTAGTAAGATTTAAATAACAGATTTTGCAAGTATAATGCAGTTGAAATAATAAAGTGAAAAATTAATTTTGAACAGTCCAATCAATTATTGACTAGGATTTCCTCAATACTAAAAAAATAACAATTCACATAAATTGAGATTGAACAACCAAGAGGAAAATAATTGAATTAATTTAGGTTATACATAGACTATTATTATTATTTATTTATCAGCCATGATCGTCCCACTGCTGGGCAAAGGCCTCCCTTCTCTCTTTCCATACATCTTGCCATAGGGCATCGGTGGTCCATGTTTTGGAGAATGAATCAAGTTCGTCCCGCTATCTTCTCCTGGATCCATATTCCACCCGTTCCTCTTTTCATTTAGTCTCACTTGGGATAAAAGGAGTTTCTTCCCAATAGGTACCTATAACATCCATGCTCCATCAGGTGACACATTATATTGCCCTCGGATGCTAAATAAATATATTGTTTTTTTGTCATATCTACACCCTACAATACTTATGAAAATGTAAAAATCAGACAGAGAGGGCAGAGGGTAATCATATTTTTTTTTTCCCTAAACTTGTTTGAAAGGGTATACATATTATTCTTCTTCTTCTTATCTTGACTTATCCTTTCGAACCAGTGAGGTGAAAGCATTTCAAGTGCGCCTTGAAGAGTCTCTTTTCGTGCACTTGACACATGTTTTCGAACTTTTAAGGTTCTATGTCATGCCGGTTTCCTTACGATGTTTTCCTTCATCGTTAAGCACATGATTTAATGCACACATAGGTACCTATATATTTGAACAGAAAATAAATCCATTGGTGTACGGCCGGGTTCAAACCCACGACCTTTGGATCGAAAGTCAAGGCACCTCCCACTTGGCCAACACGGCTTTTTAAATATTATTGAACACTTAACTCTGAATAAACTGATAATAATTCTTATCAAACATATTGACTGTTGATATCTGATAAATTCTAATATGAAAACTTACCACCACATAAAGATTAAATACCTTTTTTTTGCAATGAGGAAATGCAGTTAAGCATCCCCTTGCCCCCAGGGCAGGGAGGGCCTTAGGGATATGTCATACTCATCACCAAGTTACTAATTCAGTGCTAGTAACTGGTAGCATACTGACTAAAAAAAAACCCATTGACATTCCTTCAATGTTATTTTACTATTTATTTCATTTCATGGAGAGAGAATGTATGGATAGATGGATGGATGTTTGTTTATTTTCAAACAACTTCAAAAAAGACTGAGGTTCTTAATTCGGTTTTTTTTTGTATGTTTCTACCTCAGAACTTTCTTGCTTACAAACCAATTTGAAAAATAATTTAGGTATTTGTTTGAGATGTTATACTTTGAGATTGATCACATAGAAATTTTATTAAAATTGGTTTAGTAGCGTAGTTTTTAATTTAAACCAAAATAACTGAAAAAGAAAAGTTGTTGAAGTAACCAAAATTGCGTATTTTGCTTCCCTGTGACTTTTCAGTGGTGCCAACGGCCACTAGAACAGCCCGATTGAAGCCAGTTGTTGTATATTTTTGTAAAACCTTGATTATCTTTATCTTATCGTGTCACTAGTTCCTTCGAACCAGTGTGGTGAAAGGATTTCAAGTGCGCCTCGTAGAAGCTCCTTTCGTGCACTCGACACATGTTTTCGAACTAGAACCTCGCTAGAAAATACCGAACCGGATGAGCGTAGTTTAACAATAACAAATATGTTATTTTATTTTTCAACAAACTTAGGTCAAATGCTGATAATGTGGCTCAATCATGAAAAATTCTGACAATCGAATTCGTATCGTAGTCGTTTTGAAAAAATAACATAAAATTGATATAATACTGCGAGTGACGTATAAGATACGAATTCGATTATCAGAATTGTGATTAGATTTCTGATAGATTATACTTCCAAAATTAGCTTCTAATTCTGATCACGTGCGCCCCACAATCACCCATTCGAAATATTAACATTGTTTTAGCATAGCTTAGCTTAGCTATCATTTGTAGTAATGCCCGAGATACACGAGGCTATTTTTCCAAGCTAGGATAGGAAGATAGTTATAGTAAGCTAGCAGCTCTGGATTCTTGCAAACAGAACTAGCTTGATTTCTAAGCTAGTGAAAAAGTAAGCTACTTCTGTTTACACGAAGCTAGAGCTGCTATCTTGCTAGATTACTATCACTATCTTGCTCTCCTGGCTTTAAAATACTATCCTGGTGTATCTCGGGCATCAGTTTACGCTACTGGGTTTAATAAGTATGTCATGTCATTTGATTATGATCGAAACGAAAGATTATGTAAGCAAGTTCTGTTTACACGATGCCAGAGCTGCTATCTTGCTAGATTACTATCACTCAAAAAAAATTCAAAATTCAAAAATATTTATTCAGAACAATTACACAAAGGAACTATGTTACAGTAGGAACGGTGAAACTACAAAAGTTATAAAATCACTATCTTGCTATCCTGGCTTAAAAATACTATCCTGGTGTATCTCGGGCATCAGTTTACGCTAATAGGGTTTAATACGTAATGTCAGTTTGTCATATTATTCTATTATGATCGAAACGAAATATATTTTTTTTCGTTCAAATTTTCTTAGGTGAGGACATGACTTATGTCACATGAGGCTACAGCAGCGCCCGTGTTTGACGCTTCATAAAATCCGACTTTATCATCAGTTTGCGTTATGGTTGTTGTAAAAGATCAGTAAAATAAAAATGGAAAAATTTATTTTCCCATTAAAGCGGTCGATCTCCTCCGAACGACACCCTTTGCAATAAATTACCAGTAAATTTAGCCGTACGCTCTAGTTTTAGTCTTATACTTAAAAGTCAATGATTGGATCCCTCCCAACGCTAGAAGGCGGCGCGGCAGACCGCGGCGAAGATGGCGCGATGAGCTAGATAAATACCAACCTGACTGGCCCACTGCAGCACTGGACAGAAAATTGGGGAAGAAAGGTAGGGAGGCCTTTGCCCTGCAGTGGGACAGTACAGCCTAGTAATAATAATAATAATAATAAATATTAACTTAAAAGTCATAGATTAATAACGGTGTTCCTATAGAACACCAAGAAATACAGGACAGAAAATTATAGACACCCTGTCAATAAAAAATAAATATATCTAATTTCAAATAATGTTTGGTTCTTTTTACGATGTAGTTTTATCGACAATGTAAAAGCCTACTTAGTAGTTTTAACCAACCCCCCCTTGACGATCCTTATCAAAATATCAGTATAATGTAGAGAAGAAAATATTGTTTTTCTTACGGTGAATATTTTATATTCAAACACGCTAGCTTTTCCATGAAAAGATAAAACGCTCTCCGACCACCAAGCCACATATTGTTAAAGTGAAAATGTGTTTACGTTGTCTGGGATGAAAAATATTACAGTCCTGAAAGATCTTCGCTACATGAACTTTTGTTGGCGGTGTCACAGTATAGATAATACAATGCATACAAACTTTACACTTGGCACTTCAATAATTCTATTTTGGGTCTCTTCCACAACTTGATCGGTCGCCAAACAAGATCCATTAAAGTTTCTTTAACTTCCTTTCGAACTCTCCACCGTTTACCAAGTATATAGGAATTGAGTTGCCTGCACCTTCAAGAAGGCAGGGTGTTTTATTTTAAGTGGCTTACATAAATAAAAGTGTACTGCCCTAACACTGAAGGAAAACGAATTCCTCGAATGGAAAACATTTTATCAAGTCGCTCGGGAACGAACAAAGCTTTAGGTAGAGACGGATGGATGCCTTAGTAGGTATTATATCTTGTGAATTTTACAAATGACCAACATTCTTTCGAACCGCCCGCCCCGCTAGCTTTTATGAATAAAACCTGTTACTCTCTCGCAAGTAAATAAAAACTTATTAATAACAATAAATACTTAAGGATAATGGAATGCATAAACTAAATTCCATGTATAAACTAGTAGAGAATCTCGTCGCGGTAGAAACTTAGCCTGTCTGTAAAGTTGCATAACTTTGAGGTATTCCTAAGTTCGCAACTTCCAGCGTCAAGCATAGCGCATGAAATTTGATGCCCCTTCCATATCGTCGAGCATGCAAATTCCTTCCACTGACTGAGCACTGGCGACCTTCGAGACTCCTGTCTGCACTAGGCATGTGCCAAGCCGACCACGAACTTGCTAATTTGTCACATGGCTGCTTTGTAATATTGTTTACCAGCCAACAAGGCTATTAAAGAAACATTAGTAGTTCACTTTCCACTTTGATAGAGAGAATGCTAATAAGCCTTTATTGCGTGTCTGCAAACCCACGCATCCAGTAGTGATTTGTCATCAGCTGATTTTCATGTTTATCATCAACATTTTTTCGATTTCTATAGAAAGTTTAGTTTACGAGATGAAAAACAACCGTGAATCATCTACAAAGCGAATTATTCCAAGCTGATGCTCATTTCAAACGATCTCTCCATTTTAAGCTGCAAACATTCACAAGTTCACAATTCTCCTCTACCAATATTCGAACCTATATTGGGAACTCTATCATTTGCCATCGCAGCTCAGATAGAAAGAGCACTCATCTTATTTATTCCACTTGTCAGGTAATAGAACTTAAGTAAATTATTTCTGTGGCAAGGTTTAGTCTAGCCAGCTAGTGTGAATCATTCCAGTAAATTCAACATTAGTGTAAGTTCACCAAGCATTCACGTCTTGACTCCACACAATGCCGTTACAATCTCTCGCCCACGCAATGTTACTAATAGCTTCATATTGTGTCACAAAATTAATGAAATCGAGACACGTTTGACCGCTCAGCTAAATCAATGTAGAGATTAACCTCACATGTAACCCTACTTGATACCTAATATTGTTATAACTTGTCTCGCCGCAGGCTGTATGTCATAGCAATCAGGTTGAATTTGCCATTAAATTGGACGCCTGGTAGATAAATCAATAGTTTGAAGTCGATCAGCCAAATTGTTTAACACACACAACGATGATGAAAGGGCTGAACGTTATTTAGCCTCTCGGTTTAAACAAAACTTGATTCAACGTAAGTGCCACAACTAGAATTAAAAGAAAATATAATATAATATATGTATGTATACTCTAACTAGCATCTATCTATTGTGTTACTGTTTAACCAAAAACGTATCGGAAAAAAGTACTTTATTAGAGTGAGTAATAAATTGTTATTATTAGATACTTATTATGAAAATATTTCGAACTATTTACGTAGATAGGTCCAGTATCTGAGTTCCGTTGGCAAAATACGTTATTCCATATCAAGTTAATACGTGATAAATATTATACTCGTAAGTCTGTTCGAAAACATTGCTGTAATGATAAAACAGTCATTTATCACGTACTAACAATTCAGAGAATTGTCTCTATCAAGGTCAGGGATTAATTAAAGAAGGTTGGACAAAGATAAATCCTCAATCGTTTGTTCCAAAGACCATGATTAGCCGGATTCGGGAACGGCCCCGTCAGGCTCTTTAATACGCTATTATGTTTCCTCTCAATAGATTATCCGCGGTGAGTCAGCTTTGAGATTCAAACTTTCGCACGGTGTTTATCGGGGCGAAGTTTAATATTATTAATATAAAAGGCGAATGAAGTTTGCTTACATTATTCAGATATTCATTGTCTCGTGAACCTTCAAAATGTTAAATGAACCAATTACGGTTTTATAAAGAAAGGCTGTTGCCTCGCGACTCCGGCACTCCTGAGGAAACTTTTTCAAAGTTATTTGGTAATATGTACTTTCCAAATATTAGGCGCGTGTTCCTTTTCGCTGGAAACTTTGGGCTCATGTCAAAGCTCCCAAAAGAAAAAATGTAAATTAATATCTCTCAATAATTTAAGAAACTTATTACAAGCATGTTCATTCTAATTGATATTCCAAATACATTAAACATTTTCTTAGAAATAGTTGTAAATCAGAATAAACTTTACGGTTGCTAACCGTAATATTAATTAGATGAAAGGCCCACTGTTGTGCGTGACAATATAATTACAACATAGCCCAAATTGTTTAAATCATGGCATGTTGCGATCCCTCACCCTCAGGCTTGACGTCAAATGACACCCATTTGGGGCGCTGATGGCTTTTTATTAAGTCTATGAAAGGCTGGCCTCGACGTCAATGAGCCCTGCCTATGCCTATTGTTCCGGTAGAATGGAAAAGTCGCATCCCTAGGTTGTGCCCAGACTGCGGAGCTAGGCAGCCACAAGCACAGACGGTACATTTATATGATCGGAGTCTAGTTCCAATGAAATAATGTAATGGTTAATGTTTTACTAGCTGCTGCCTGCGTAGTATCAGGATAAAAAAGAAGTATATCATGTGTTTTCTAATACCCTTGAATGAGCCCCTGTGTTAGATAGATGATTAGTCAGCTTATCAGTTACTAGCTGATTCCAGGGTGCACCTTTTGGTCGCGTGTAATCTGAAACCGAGCCATTGACACAAAGAATAAAGAATTACTACTAGAAAAACACACGATAGGCTACTTTTATCCATAATCTTATACCACCTCTACTAAATTTCAGCTCAATCAGTTGCATAGTTTCGGCTTGATTCAGGAACAAACATCTATCTTTCCATCTATTCTCACAAAACCACCTTCATATTATTAGTAGGATTCATCGTATGTCCGTCATGTGTATATTTGAACACTCATCTAATCATGCTTGTTGAAATATGGATGTGAAAATATTGTTAATCTCAAGGTTACTCTGCAGAAAAACCTTAAACCAAATGATACAATCGAACACATGTTTACCGTACCGATGAAGTCACACTACATTTTTGCCATATATCTTGATATTCGGAAACGAATGAATAACTACTCGGTTGATTCGCCTGATTGTACAAGCGGTGAGTCAACACCACTTGCGTCACAGCCCAGCAGCGTTGCGGATCTTCAATTGACAGTCCGCTCGAGTTTTTCATGCAGCGAGGATATGAACTACGTGCTTAGAACCCTGTATGCTTAGAAGTCTTAGAACGAAGACTGTTCCGTGGTTAGATTAAAACACAGACTTGTATTGTGCCTCATGGATAAAGATTTGTGACTAGTTGTGACCTTGGAACTATCTGTGTACGCAATGTTATAGCATTGGTTATCTCGCCTTATCTAATAGTAAACCATTATTCTATCGGACAAGTGTAATTTTATGTAATAAGATTGAGCGTTTAGCAAAGTAGAGCTTACGTTTTCAAAGAAAATACTCACCCTTCAGTTACATTACCAAGATACTTAGAACACATTCCTTTGTGCAAAATTAGGTTGTAATAATACTTTCCAGACTAGTAAATAACATATTACCACTTCTAAGCTCTAATCTATGCGAACAAAAACAGAATTTGTTCTAAAAAAACACTGGCAGTTACTTAATCGCCTTATCTTATCCCTTTTCTCTAATACCTCCATTACCTTGTCCATTACCTCGAGAAGGTAGATTAGATGGTCTGGTTTTTCAATAACCACTACATCGTGTGTGTAGCTAAGCGGTATCTTTTACCCGCTCATTCCGACTGCCTTTCGGTCGGTATACGGTCTAAAGTCGACCTTTGCAGTCCCAGTGAATTAATTAAAACGGTAACAGTATGCTTTGTGTAAGGGTTTGACCAGCTGGAACTCGACATGGGTATGAAGTGGGTTCTTGTAACTTGGCAACAGAGTTATAAGTATTCACCACCAAAAACACCAAGGTTGTAACATGGGTAATTGCCAGTCATAAATCACCTATCAAGAAGCGAAGACTTCTCGGTTCATTTAGTTCAGCCTCAGTCGAAGCCTTATTGAGAAAGGTTTACACTACATTCGTTATTTATTAGCTCGTTTCCTATCGTATTCGCCTTGCTCTTTCCCCCATAGCAACCTAGTACGACTCGATTTACGAGCAGACTCCGACATTTGTCTTCATCTCGCCTGAATGGTTCGCATTATCGTTCCGAAGCTGTTACCTTAGAATCTATTCTTCGGTGGACAGGGAAAAATGTTATTATAACATGTCTAATGCTAGCGTCTAAAACCGTTTAGTTCAATAGCTTAAACTTTTTTGAGTATCGTTATTGTAGTCATTGGAATGAAAACTAAATCTTCATCAGTCTTTGGATGTCTACTGCTGGAAACAGGCTTCCTCCATAAAACTCTACGAAAAGTGGTCTCGATCATCCTCCATCCACTGACTTCTCTTAGTTCATCGTGGGTGAACACAGGCCCTCCCCTTTGTAGGGTGCATTTGCACTGACGCGGAGCTGGGCTGAGTGGAGAGGAGTGGACCATGAATTAATCAATCACAGTGCTCGAACTGGAGTGGAAGTGGAATTTAGAGCACTGATTGACCACTTCACGGTTTGCTCCTCTCCACTCTGCTCAGCTCCGCGTCAGTGGAAACGCACCCTAAGTCCATGACAAACGATCTCGGGCCACCTCCAATCGCCATTCACCAACTTCCTGCGACACCAACAATGTTATCGGTATGATGTGATAATTGTAGTTATTAGAATAAAATGTAACTGTTGCCATGATACTACTATTTGCTTGCCCCATACATAAAAACTAAGGACCCTATTATATCGGCGTTCAACAATAACAGTGTTATGTCAGTACACAAACAAGCTCGGCAAATTAATCGACGAACAATATTGTATTTTCCTTATTAGGTTTGATTGAACCAAGCAGAGCGGTGTCGTGTAACATACTTAGTAATGCCAGATTTTAACATGTTTTTTTCTCTGATACTTGTTTTTTTTTAACATCATTTTAATAAATTGTGTTCGATTTCTAGGAATTTGTATCTATACAACTATAAATGCAAAGTTTACTTCACCAGCAATGCCTTTCATTAGCCACATCTGTCTTGGCTGGTTTACTTACCGTTCATGTATTTTTGGGTATCCGTATCCGATATCATGTCTTGTCATCCAGAGCCGAAAGTCGATATTTTGTACAACCCTGTGTAAAGCGAATTAATACAATCTGCAGTTAAGCTAATTATATTGGTGATGCTGTGATTATAATTAGTTACACAAGGTGTCTATATATAACCTATTTTTCTTACCTTTATTTCATTAAATACGTAAAAAGCCCATTAATAGAATATTGACGTTGTATATACTATTTATGGGCAAATTTTGCGACCGCGTGGTTGGTAAACAGGCAATCAGAAGGGTGCTGGCAAAAATAACTACGCGTCTAGGAGTTCAGCCTTACTACATATTTTTATGAGGGCATTATTCTCCCAAAATTAATATATTATGGACCAAAAACAATATAGACACTCGTATCTAAACTTTGGTGCGTGCCTTTATTCAGTACGTTTTCGCATTGTTTAACCAACTGAATTTTTTTGAATGTGTAAATAACTTATAAATATTTTATGTAATATCCCCAAGTTTACATCAGCATATGAACTATGAACGGTCAAAGTAAATTAGGCTCAATTTATAAAATACCATCATTTATAAGCTTTGTTTACAACTTCTCTGCATGTTTGTTATTTTCAACATTCAGAAAAACCTGAAACTTATTTCGAAAGCAATTTCGTTTGAATTACTTTTTGATGGTGTTTTCAGAGATCTCTCTCACTCAGTATATCGATACAAAGTTTGTTCATTGGGCAAAAAGCTTATCAAAGTTACTATTTCAAATATTATTTACTTTTTAAAAATAACAAAGAGTCGACGCGAGTATCACCCAAAGCTACGAGAAGCTCATCGTCGACGCAGAAGTTGGATAACTTCACTTTGATATTCTCTTTGTAACTTTTCCAGATTGCTATTATTATTATATATTATTGCAATATCTTCTAAAGGCCAATTTCATTATAAAAATTAGAACACTAAATAAAATTACTATTTAGAAGAATTTAAGATTCAATCTTGTATTTTCATTATTCATGATTTAAATTATACGTACTTTTAAATCCTTAGACGTAGAAAGGAAAGTTAAAAAATGATTATAAAATCTGAAAATAGGAATCTAATGAAATATCTGACAGAGTTGAAGTGAAATTGCTTTTTTTTAATGATGATTATTAGAATTTCGCGTAACTTTATAACTCACTCACACATAATCTGGAATATATTTGGAATATTACTTTCACGAGCTGCCTCCAAAAACTTGCCAAATTAACAAGAGTGTGTGGTTGTCATCCCATTAGAAGGGATGTTAAAATAAGTGGAACCACCTCGAGGCACAAAAAAATTCTTCCCTTTTGTTTAATACAATCAACCTCCTCGAACAATTGTAATAAGATTGTATCATTTCTCTTTGAGTTTTTCTCATCAAACAACCCTTGATTTTTAGCTCGTTTACCAATTATTTTCATAAATTGGTATTTATTTTTATTTTTGCTTTATTTTATTACCTTTACCTTTATCGGCTTCACCTGGTTTCTGAGCGTAATTTCAAGCTTTACAAAATAGCAAAAACTACAAAATAAACTGTAAAATATCCTTATAGAATGAAAAATAGGTGCTAATAATATAGATAATTATACAAGCTAAACAAGCCGCATTTACCCCGTAGTAGTAGTTTTGGCGCGAGTTACTACCAAAAAAACAACTACAGACAGCGTTCGTATTTTAAATATCGGTGTGATAAACATCCTTTTTGGTGGAATACTTTATAATCTAAAACATGACACTTATGTAATGGGCTCTAAATCTTCCCTTTTAAAATATTACTTTAATCAACGATTCAACCGGGTTCTGACCTCGTTTTTCGCTAGCTTTATGGGCTGGGTTTAAAGCCTTCCCTTGAGGCATGCATATCAACTAAGAAATTACTGGAGTCTATAATGTACAACCCCGGAATGTACAGCCCCGGAATCCGCGTCCCAAGGGCTTTCTATTCCTTGGCTGTGCGTTACCATGTCGCGCATTCCACCCCTATCCAAAATTTGCACGGGAAGGAATGTACGAGACGGGATTGTACGTCACGGGAATTGAAATCTTAGGACTTGGATTCCGTGGTGTTTGTTTGTTTGTACCGGATTGAGTTAAAACGGACCAATAAATGTATGACCGTGCAGCGATTTCTTCGTTTTCCGAAAGTTCATAGAGAATAGAGAAATTAAAATTGGTAGAGTGATACAACCAAAACGGAGGAGTCCGGTGACGCAGTAACAGCCATCTGCGGCTAACAGCATTAACGTCCATCCCAAAAAAAAAAATACAGTTTCTTATACAAGGTGATATACCCAACATTACAGTTCCTAATCGAATTACAGCCCGTCTCTCCCATTCGCAGTGACATCTCATATCCCAGTGTCTGAAATCCAATAAACGTTCCTGTTATATTGAAAATCATGACGTCTGCGATCCTCGCTGTTGTATCATTGGATTAATAATATTGGCAGTACAAAGCCGTCACACGAATAAATTAATTATTCGCACTGTTAACCCCTCCCCTTGCCTGCCATTGTCATGGATAATCGCAATTGTCCTATAACCTACACGGGTAATGACTTGCCTGTATGAACTAATTTTCGTGTTCTGTTTGCTGTTTTATAGCTTGCTTTGATACGTATTGTGTAAAGCGTATAATGATCAATATTTCAACCTGATTTAGTATTCTGTTTAGATTGTCGCCGCTATGAGCTGTCCTCACAGGGTGCCTTATTTTCATGGCGTTATTATTGTAGGGCTTTAAGGCTTCGTCAAACAGGAAGCGCTCTCAGCGCGGCCAAAGAATAAATAATATTATGTTCGGCGCTATAGTGAGGCGTCAACTTAGCGCCCTGACGCGGCGTAAGTACGCGTTCTGTTTGGCGAAGCCTTTATAGTCACAGTACAATCTTCAGCATAAACAATACCTGCGTGCTATTCTATGCAGGTTATTATCCTACCACTCACCCAGGTGTTACAGCTTACAGCGGAGCAAATCTCTCGCCTAAAGAAAGAAAATAAGGCTTCGCTCATGGCTCCTCTAATGCGGAACCCATTTTACGAGTATTTTGTCCAAACAAATTTAGTCTCACTTCAATTTTCGCGCGCCAAAGGCATCCCAAAAATCTTCACTCAAGGTTGATTCCACGATTATAAATGAAGTATGAAGCCTTGCTTGACCTTGTCACAATGCAGGAAAGATGTTTTTTATTATTTATTGTATTAGTAAAGTTGTCCAGGAAGTTGACTGTAAGTAAACGTGACAATACCCATAATAATGTACGGAACCGTAGATGGTGTTGTAAAATATGTTTTATCGCCGTTGTTTCGGCTCAATATCCTCATTGTGTATCGTAAGTAGAATAACAGGTTATTAATTATTCCCATCTGTCACCCTGATCTGTCCCCCTAGGGTGGGCCAAAAAAGTTTTATCTGTTCCCCTTGCAGCAATAGGGTGACAGATGGAACTTTTTTTAATTGATAAAATGTCTAGTTGTCCCCCCCGTCAGTAAAAGGGATATAGACAGAACTAACTTATTCCTGTCTGTCTCCCATAAAAAAATTGTAGATGCACTATAAATAACCTGAAAAATGTTTTTCTAAGAGTCCCGAAGTTTATGATATTACCTGTATAAAAAATAATCATTGGTTCAATATTTCACGAATTGATGAGTAAATCCGCAGTTTTTTTTTTATCAATTTGATTTGCCATACCAATTTTATTCAAATTGAAAGAAATTGTTATAATTAAGACTACAGATTACACGAGTCTGCAATTTATATTGCGTATGAACCTAAAAGTAAAATGAAAACCGCAACAGCTATTTGCTGTAACCATAAAGACTACTTTTAAAAGTAGGTAATGCAACTATTATTATACTGTTGGTTTTGCCGGAGCAAATTTGTGCAAATTTTGTCGCATTGCGCGCTTGCCACCAGGTTTCCTGGCTTGCCTTGAAATGCCTACTACAATAGGCAATACATTACTCATGCAAATCTAATATCAACAAAATAATATCGTGATATAATTAATTAGAAAATAAACAAATACGTTAAGTCAGAAGTAATGTCCAAATTCTCTTTGCGAAATAAAATTATTGCTCTTGAATGAAACCTTCAAGATTATTGAAATGTACGTACATATTTCCAAACTATTATTAATCTAAGAAAGAAGAGTTGCTTAAATTAGTTAGCGACGTAATTGATTTTCTCAAAACATGTTGTACAGGCTCTTAGGAGCAGCTTGTGTGTAATTTTCTCGCAATTGGTTAATCAACGTTTGATAAAACATTATTGTATTATGTTTTCCTCGAGTATCTTTCACATGACTAACTACTTAACACTTAAGATTATGATAAAACTGTTATCGCTCACTTCAGCCCTTAGTCTATTTTGAATCGGAAACTTATTCCGCGAAATCGTAAAATATCTACAGGCTGTATTATTTTTACCAAGCAGTTTAAGCCGCGGGCAAATGGTAGATAACATTACTGTTAGAAGGCGTCCCCTGCAGGATGCCGTCTAGATGGGTACCAAAACAGTGCTAGATATTCTACCGCAAAGCAGTCATGTGTGTGCATCACTGTGTTCCGGTTCGAAGGGCACTGTAGCTAGTTAAATTATTGGACTTTCGATACTGACCATCAAAATGTCTCAAAGTTGACGAGCGATATAACAGTGGTGCACAGGTCCATTTGAATCAAAGTCCTATGCAGCACTGTTTTGATTATGGACAGGCGTGATTTCTTACAATCAGGAGAACGCCTAGCTGGTCTCGTCACTTTATTTACTTAAAAAAAAAGAACATTGATGATCTCTACCTCCACGTGGAGGTCGAAAATAGCAAACAATCATTATTTATTGTTATCCCTTTTGCGCTATTTTCATGGCCTTTGAAAGCTGTAGCTAGTAGGCATATTGCACGTCAAATCAAATGATTAATGATCTCCTCGCCTCCGCAGGTCCGCAATTGACAACGTGAAGAAGGCGAAGGTCGCCATCAAGAAAATATCACCCTTCGAACATCAGACTTACTGCCAGAGGACACTACGAGAAATAAAAATCCTAACTCGGTTTAAGCATGAAAACGTAAGACATTTTTTATGACTTTCTTTACGGCTGAGCAGTTTTCGAGACAGAGTTTAATGTCATTTTTTGTTCACAGATAATCGATATCCGAGACATTCTAAGGGCGGAAACTATCGATCAAATGAAGGACGTCTACATCGTACAATGCTTAATGGAAACGGATCTATACAAATTGTTAAAAACACAGGTAAGCGGCAATACTTAAACAATACCTACAACTCGGTCGAATTAACATGACACCTGGCTCGGAACTCGATGCTTCCCCCGCGGCCTCACGCGGTTTTCTCCGTGTTTCTTCTTCCTCTGTGAAGCGTTATCATCACCAAATATCCCAAGTCCTCGTCTCTACTAAGATTATCCAATTCCACACTGTACTATGCACAAACGTCATATAGCCAGGTGTAATGTTAGTTCGCTCGAGTTGTACGTCACATTTCTCGTGGAACAGTGGCCTGCAAACTTCCATTAGCTGAGCAAACTTCGCCGGCCTCAGCTTAACTTTTTTAGCTTAACTTTCCGAATACACTCACCCAACTCACTTCACACCCGCTCATCAATACTCGTCTTAAGTTTTAATGAATCCATTTCGAGCATATTCCACATGTTGTATTATTCAGGTTTTCCATTTTTGTTTGTTTTGTTTCAGAAATTAAGTAACGACCATATCTGTTACTTTTTGTACCAAATCCTTCGTGGGCTGAAGTACATCCATTCGGCTAACGTGCTCCACAGGGATCTGAAGCCTTCCAACTTACTCCTCAACACCACATGTGATTTAAAGGTAGGGCATTTTTCTTTCTCTAACCGAAAACTGTAGAATTTGACTGTATAAGCATTTTTTTAGAAATAAATATACATTTTGGACATTTCACACAACGCTATCTAGCCCCAAACTAAGCAGAGCTTTAATTGTACTATGGGACCTACACCAGATAACTGATAGAATACTTAAATATTTTTTGTAAGTTTGTAAATTAAAGAAAACACACAGACTCAGAACAGACCCCGATGCTCATCACACAAGTACTTGTCCCGAAGCGGGAAGCGAACCCGCGACAACGGCGTGGCAGTTCAAAACACTGGTCACTCGACCAATCGTGTCGTTGAACACGGTTTTGCGAATATTTGTAGAACGATTATCATGCGATATGTAAATGCAACACGACGGATGGTTTGCTTTAACACATTCAAAACAAAACCTTATAAAATGGTTAGCAATTGCACATAATCCTTGCTCTTACTAGCTCAGTCACACGAAAGTAACATTTTTCAACTGAAGAATTATTTCTCTACTTTGACAATGCAATGTGACGTAATACATTTGTTCAACGGTGCAATGCTATGTCAAAATCAACCAGCTGAAACAATAAACACTGGCGTAATGTTATAATTTCTAGAAAAGTGTAGTTACATACTCTAGTTCACCGCTCAACTAAAATCGATTGGCAAAATAAAGTGATTTTTGTTCTTCTATCGTCAGGAGCCATAATGGAAAGTATTGAAGCTGAAATTGATGTATGAAATGTACAGTCAGCTGCACAAACATATGTATAAGTACACATTGTTTTTGGTCTTCTATCGTCAGGAGCCTTAATGGAAATTATTGAAGCTGAAATTGAAATGTACAGTCAGCTGCACAGACATATATACAATCCAAAGCTTTCATATTTATATTACTTACTCTTAATTTTGCAAAGAAAAGTGCACGCAAGCATTTTCAAATGAATGTAGTCATCTTACTTGTCAGAAGAAGAATGTGTTTGCAAGATTAAGAGTATAATATAAATGTGAAAGTTTGGGAGTGTATACATATATGTGCATCTGACTGTATATGTACCCTACTCAAGAAAATAAATCTCTACAAAGCAATATCAGTGCCGGTACCTTGCTTGCTAACAAGAGCGCTGACCGCAGTCCCGCGTTCGCTATTGCGTTAATATTGAACCGCACAACGGAATTGTAGCCAGGCAAGACTTTATATGGCGTCATAAATAGGAAAATCCTATTGTTATGAGAACGCTGGAAAAGCTTAATCCGATTTTCGTGTAGCTGAATATAAGTAATATTTTCCATTCTTTGAAACCGACAGCATAAATATCAGTAGAAAATAGTTTTAATATTTATTTGTTAATAGACGAGCAGCTTTCGCTGATGTGTCTATGTCACAGTGTTGGATTTTTTAATAGTTTTGTGTCACTTTTTTCAACATAGTCGTTGTTGGTTCGTAACCAAGTGTCGAGTTCAATTTTAATTATTTATTATTATTATATAATTAATTTAATAACAGATTAATATCATGTGGTGTCACGCTTTAGATCTATAGATTGTAGCAACTTCTACTTCGGATAATGTATCGTCAGCTATTTTAACATGTTTGGATTTACCTAACTGTTGTCTGTATGTCAAACATTATGGTATTTTATAAAAATTTAAAATTTCGTTTTGAACGAGTTTCTGGATGCTGCAGGAACATCTTCTGGCAGTATATTCCGGTTGTGCACCATTCTGTTGCTAAGGAAGTGATGAGCCGTCAGGGTGTTGGGTTAGATCACGATTTAATTGTTGTTAGTGCCAACGAGACGATTTTAGTGGTTTCTTTCTTGTGTATATGCTTTGAAGCTGCGGCAGGTTGTATTGATGGGTCAAAATGTTATAAAACTTTATATTTTTTACTCTACACAAGTACCTAAGAAAGAACTTAATATTAGATCAGTTCAAGTTTCGCACAAGTTAAATAAGGTGTAAAGTGTCAAAACAAATATATTCATACACAAGTACCTAAGATAGAACCTTAATATTATTTTAGTTCAAGTTTCGCTTAAGTTAAATAAGGTGTAAAGTGTCAAGGCAAATATATTCAGTTTCCTTGGCGTCGCATTTAGTTTGCCCCAGTGCTAAGATCTTGATGAAAATTGTATTTGAGTTGTTGATATCTATTTCTTGCTACGCCTTCTAAAATCTCTTGAAGTGGAAATTACAGTTTCAGTCATTATACAGCTAAAAGTTCTTGTTGATGACTCTTCGCGGGTACGCTCAATGGAGGAAATGGGGCGCAAATTTACATTTCAAGCGGTCGTCCCTCTTATTGATGAAAATATAAGTGCCCCGCTAATACTTTCACTACATAATAGTGCCTGCTTTTATCTCTTAGATTATAAATACAACACCTATGTACACAATCTACGATATTTTCTTATAAATGTGTTAGATACTTAAAAAAATCATAAATCAGACGCAAGAGCTGACTCGATTGGACATTAAATATTCCTAATTAAAATTCAATTGATTGCGACTTCAGTTGGAATATGAGTTTTCCAAATTTTACCATATTGCCTATATCCAATTAGATTATGAATGAAATAAATTCTTAATTAATTCAACATAAGATAATACATATTTTCAAGTAGCTTGAATGAATAGCTTTCTCCACTTTGACAAACAACGTCTCTAAGGGATGGTCCATGTTATCGTAAAAAACTCTACCAATAATGCTAGAGAAAGCGCTCTCCTGGTACTACCCGGCGAGAAAAAGGGTTTATTTAGGCTGTAGTGGTAATGCGCTACAGTGAAAAAAACCGCGCGAGTACCATAGCAAACAGAAATTGCCGCATAAGCGCGATTTTGATGATGTCATAAAAAAAAACAATACAAAATTGCGCTGCAATCGAGCTTAACCTGCGCGGGCGCAACGTACACGCTTTTATAAATCAAAAGTCAACGTGTGCTTACTTTATTCTAAGTAACTTTTAAACTATAAAAGCCACTCTGATGAATTCTGATTGAGCCACACCACTATTTAATTTAAGACATATGTAAATTAAATAGTGGTGGATTCTACAAAGAATCCCTTACCTACTGGGTTATTTATGATTGTTTTGTTGTGACCAGATTTGCGACTTCGGTCTGGCGCGGGTGGCGGACCCCGACCACGACCACACCGGCTTCCTCACGGAGTACGTCGCCACGCGTTGGTACCGCGCCCCCGAGATCATGCTCAACTCCAAGGTAATAACTCTTTTTACCCGACTGCCAAGTAAGGGTCATGTTTTTCGGGCATATCTTGTGTATGTATGTATGTAAATTTCTATGTTACCTCGTATCTTCCCAAACGGCTGGATGGATTTTGACAGTTAAGGTATCGTTAGATTCCTCTCCCCCGTACATTTGAACAAGAAGTTGCCTATGATTTTTTCTAGCTCATCAATATACCCTTAGACAGACTATAATGCTATTCCTAAGCAATGATTTTACTTGCTTGGCAGTTCTTAATGATCCAGATTCAGACCGTAGGAATTAATATAAATTGAATGAAATGTAATGATCTGTCAGCTGAGTAAAGTAATTGCTCTGAAACTTTTTGCAATTAGGTGCGGTTTCAGACTAGCGTAAAACCAAGCGGATTCTACTATAATATAATGCAAAAACTGTCTTTGAATTGTCGTAGATTTAATTTAACGACAACCAAGTGAGTTTTAGGATAAGTATGAGTGATATGTGTACATAAAATAATATTTAACGCAATATAAGACCTGGTAATGACCATACTTCAGGCAAATAAATCTATCTTCTAATCTTCATTGTTAATGTATTTTCGAATGTGAAAGGAGTACATTTTATCATTAATCCCAAGTACTAGTGTATATTTTCATTTCAACTGCAGAGTTCAAAAACCAAGGTATGATTTTTCAAAGTACATTTTAGTTTTGTAAAGCACGTATAACAAGTAAACACCCAACGAACGTTATTTGACGCGCGTAAAGTTCAGCTCACAGCGCTACACATAAAACAACAGAGAACATTGAACTTGGAAGCATTCAGTTTTAAGGCTTAACTATGGCAGTCGCTACATTGTAATCTGGAACATAGGCCAAAATGCTCAGGTTAAAACAGCGTCAAGGGGTGTTAATAAAAATAAAAATAAAATATTATAATATTATTTGGTCTTTTATCTTGAAAATATCAGAGAAACATTTATTATATTCGCTTATTTAATATGAATAAAAAAATCTCAAAACAAAGCTGTTTCGGGATGGTTTTTTCGTATCTCCTCCTGAACGGCATTATATATATAATTTATTACTCGATCGAATCTGCATATAGAAACTTGAAGTATGTGATCGTCGAGAGCTGAAAGTGAGTACTGGCATGTAGGTAGGTAGGTAAGTAAGTAAGTAGGCAAGTAAGTAGACACTTGTCTTACAAAGTACTTGTAAAGTTACTTAAGTAGTACTTAAGTAAGTAAGTTAAGTTAGGTACTTACTTAAGTAGGCAATAAGTAGGCACTTGTTTTATTTACTTAAGTACTTACTTAATTAGTAAGTTAAGTTAGGTACTTACTTGGGCAAGTAAGTAGGCGAGAAAGTAGGCGAGTAATAGGCGAGTAAGTAGGCAAGTAAGCAAGTAAATAGATAAGTAGGTAAGTAGGTAGGCAAGTAAGTAGGCACTTGTCTTACTAACTTAAGTACTTACTAAAGTAAGTATTCACTAAAGAACTTATTTAAGTAAGTAGTCACTTAAGAACTTACTTAAGTAGAATTTAAGTAAGTAAGTAAAGTTAAGGTAATTACTTAAGTAGGCACTTGTCTTACTTACTTAAGTACTTTCTTAAGTACTACTTATGATATTTAGTCAAGTTAGGTACTTACTTAAGTAGGCAAATAAGTAGGCACTTGTCTTACTTACTTAATAACATACTAAAATAATACTTGAGTAAGTTAGTTAAGTAAGGTTCTTACTGAAGTAGTACTTAAGTAAGTAAGTAAGATAAGTTAGGTACTTACTTAAGTAGGCAAGTAAGTAGGCACTTGTCTTACTTACTTAAGTACTTACTTAATAAGTAAGTCAAGTTAGGTACTTACTTAAGTAGGCAAGTAAGTAGGCGAGTAAGTAGGCGAGTAATAGGCGAGTAAGTAGGCAAGTAAGCAAGTAAGTAGATAAGTAGGTAAGTAGGTAGGCAAGTAAGTAGGCACTTGTCTTACTAACTTAAGTACTTACTTACTTAAGTAAGTTAAGTAAGGTACTTACTTAAGCAGGCAAATAAGTAGGCAAGTAAGTAGGCACTTGTCTTACTTAATCAAGTACTTACTTAATAAGTAAGTTAAGTTAGGTACTTTCTTAAGTAGGCAAGTAAGTAGACACTTGTCTAACTTACTAAAGTACTTAGTAAGTAGTACTTAAGTAAGTATTTACTTAAGTTGTACTTACTTACTTAAATTCTTACTTAAGTAGTACATACTTAAGTAGAACTTAAGTAAGAAGTTACTTAAGTACTTACTTAAGTAGGCAAGTAAGTAGACACTTGTCTTACTTACTTAAATACTTATTAATTTAGTACTTACTGAAGTACTTACTAAAGTAATACTTACTTATGTAGAACTTAAGTAAAAAGTTACTTAATTAGAACTTACTTAAGTAGTACTTTCTTAAGTAGTACTTACTTAAGTAGTACTGAGGACGTGGTGGCCGAGTGAATGAGGCCCTTACCATATATATAAATACTTGTAACCTACTTCAGTACAACTCAGTTTTGAATATAAATAATCGCATTTTAGATTTACTTTTTTCAAATCACGACATAGCAGTAAAATCATGTAACGCCTCATTAGTTCCAGAAGATCCCCATCATAAGTCACTAGTCGTCTCAGCTGACTTTGTTCAACTTCACTCCATTAAGCCTCTGCCGTATAATAAATTTCTTTATAAGGATGGTGACTACGGCCTAATCTGTCGTAAGCTCGATATCATTGATTGGCATACGGAGTTACTTAGTAGATCTTTTGAAGATGCGATTGCATATTTTTATGATTCTATTTATGATCTGCGTAATATCCATGTACCATCCAAACTAGTAACACCATCCCGTAAGTATCCACTATGGTACAAGCGACCACTAATTAAATTACTTAAAGAAAAACATAAATATCATCAGAAGCTCATAAAATATGGAAATGAATATGATCGTCTATCATTCTTAACTTTAAGAGCGAGAGCTAAAGTCCTTGAAAGCGAGATGTATAAAACCTACATTGATAGTATAGAGCACTGCATTATTACGAACCCGCGTGCATTCTGGTCGTATGTAAAAACCAAAAAACAGTCAAACTCATATCCATCAGTACTTCAGTACGGTAATCGATCTTCGGATCGAGGTGATGAGATTTGTAATATGTTTGGCGAATACTTCCACTCCACTTTTCTCAACGATACACCGATACATACACAAATTAGGATAGATAGTTCTCTGAATTATGTTCCTTCTTCTGATATAGGTGCAGTGGAAGTTTCTGATGAAACTGTGTTCAAAATGTTAACTTCACTCGACCTCAATAAATCAGCTGGACCTGATAACATACCTGCCGTCTTTATAATAAAATGTGCCAAAAGCCTTACGAAACCACTTTCTCTTCTTTATCGTCGCTCACTCACTGAAGGCATAGTCCCAAATATCTGGAAAAGCGCTTTTATCACCCCAGTTCACAAAAAAGGACCAAAAAATAATGTTGAGAATTACAGGCCTATCTCTAAGTTATGTCTATTCTCTAAGGTCTTGGAAAAAATCGTTTATGCTCAACTTTACTCCAGTTTAAAACATAGTCTCGATCCTCATCAACATGGGTTTCTGAAAGGCAGATCAACCACATCTAATTTGATACTATGTAGTGAGTTTCTATCACGCTCTATGTCTGAACCTTCACAAGTAGACGTAATCTACACTGATTATAGCAAATGCTTTGACAGAATTGATCACGTCCTTCTTTTAGAAAAGCTGCAACGCATCGGCATCAGAGGAAACTTATACAGGTGGTTTTCCTCTTATGTTCGTAACCGGTGTCAAACGGTAGTACTTAACGGTTATTCTTCCTCACCTATGTATATCCCATCAGGTGTGCCCCAGGGCTCCCTACTTGGACCATTGCTTTTTATAATTTTTGTTAGTGACATATCTTCTTGCTTCATCCATTCTAAAATCCTCTTGTACGCTGATGACATGAAAATTCTACATCCGATCAATAGTATTGCTGACTCCATCTGTCTACAGAGTGACTTGGATAGATTCCAACAATACTGTACACTTAATAGGTTAGATCTTAATGTATCTAAATGCTATGTCTGTTCCTTTACAAGGAAAGTTGACTTTTTGATATTTGATTATAGCCTACAAGATACAATCCTGTCGCGAGTTAACACAATTAAAGACTTAGGTGTCACCTTTGATCAGAAACTATTATTCGACACACACATCAATGACGTAGTCAACAAAGCGTCAAAAGCACTCGGTTTCGTTTTAAGAATGTCTTCTGAATTTTCAAGCATTAAGACTTTTAAGATATTATTTTGCGCGTACGTACGCAGTCATTTGGAGTACGCATCACAAGTATGGAACCCTAATTACAATGTATATACTACTCGTATTGAACGCATTCAAAAAAAGTTTTTAAGATTTCTACAGTTTCGTGCTAAAGTTTACCTACCTAATTACATAGCTAGATGTCGTAAGTTCCATTTTCTACCACTCGAAGAACGGAGAAGAATAGCCGACTTATCTTATCTGTTAAACGTGGCGAATGGGACGGTTGAATGTGCGGAGCTACTCGAACATATTGGACTGCGAACTAACATAATTTCATTCCGGAAACCTAACTTGCTCAATGTTCCTCTAGTAAGAACCAATTACAGACAAAACTCATACATAATAAGGGTATGCAGATGTTTCAATACTTTAACTACACAGGCAGATATCGATATTGATCTATTTTGTACCAGCGCTACTCAACTGAAGCGTGTATTAGGAAAACATTTCTTCTCAAGTACCTAAACTCAGTTATATCTATATATCTACGTTAAATGACGGATAGGCTTAGACGTGTGTTATCGTCTACGTTTCTTTGTTTATTGCATTACTTAATTATTATTTTTTGTAATAGGTGGAAACTTTTAATTGGCCCTAAGCACTTACTTTCTAGACTATAGTTCTTAACTAGCTGTAAGTTTTCCAAAAATTGTAAAAATAAAATAAAATAAAATACCTTGCGATTCGAACCTTGCTTTCTTACACCGGGTTCGAATCTCGGTGGCAGTCATGCGTAAATGGGTCGTTTCGGTCGAAAAATTCTATGTATGCATTCCACGTTCTCGCAACGGTGAAGGAAAACATCGTGGGGAAACCGGCATGTCGTAGAACCAAAAGTTCGAAAACATGTGTCGAGTGCACGAAAGGAGCCTTTTCGAGGCGCACTTGAAATCCTTTCACCACACTGATTCAAAAGAACTGGTGACACGAAGAAGAAGAAGTAGTACTTACTTAAGTACTTAAGTTAAGTAAGGTACTTACTTAAGTAGGCAAGTAAGTAGGCAAGTAAGTAGGCGAGTAAGTAGGCTAGTAAGTAGGCAAGTAAGTAGATACTTGTCTTACCTACTTAAGTACTTATTTAAGTAGTACTTAAGTAAGTTAGTTTAGTTAGGTACTTACTTAAGTAGGCAAGTAAGTAGGCACTTGTCTTATTTACTGAAGTACTTTCTTAAGTAGTACTTAAGTAAGTAAGTTAAGTAAGGTACTTACTTAAGTAGGCAAGTAAGTAGGCACTTGTCTTACTTACTTTAGTACTTTCTTAAGTAGTACTTAAGTAAGTAAGTTAAGTAAGGTACTTACTTAAGTAGGCAAGTAAGTAGGCGAGCTGGAATCGAACTCACAGTAAAATACTAATCTGTTCTGTACTATTTGTTGATATTAGGTAGGTACCTACTTACTTATCTTTGAATAAACTATGTAGGTAAATACCATGCAATCTCGCAATCATTTTTTTATACTGAATACTTAACTGGTTGAAATGTCGGTAGGTAGTTGAACGATGTTATTTTTTCGGCCCGCAACAGTAAGTAAGTGGGTATTCAATAAATATCCTAAATTTATTTTACAAAAAAATATGTACCTACTTACGAAACTTTTCTTACTATTACTACTCAAATGATTGTCTGAATCAGACCTTACGCAATGGTAAAGCTACGCGCCGTCTGTTTCTGTTAGTCGTAGTGCGCGTGCGGGTTGCGGGGGACAAATCCGAGTGATCCCGCCCATGACGGATGACCTCTAAGCAGCTACAACGGCCTTAATAGAAGAAAATGCACTTGAAATAATTCTGTGTAAACGCAACAGTGTATTCTTTGAAATTACTTACTCAGCAACTAACTGTAGCAGAAAATTGGAGAAAATTCATAAGGTTGATTTAACAAGAGCACGGAACGCGCCTGAAACAAGACTCCTTTGTCACAAAATATAATTTTATTTAAGTTAATGTTCGCAATATTGTTCACGATATTAGGAATTACTGGCATTCGTGGCGTCTGTTTGCGGCATTCTGATAATATTCTCCTCTTTGACAAAGGCCCGTCTTACCGCGATATATCTGGAATCTGATAAAATCAAGCTTTATGGCACTTGACAGCCAACGTTATTAATTATCTTCTTAGTACTTAGTACTAACCTTATTTCAGTACACGAAACGTATCATGATTATTATCTTATTTATGTTTGCTTAAAGCACAGAGAAGTTTAATGCTACGAACAACTAAAAGTTGTAGGTATGTCTTTTTATTGATTTATTTATCAAAAGTAACAATATATCTAATGTTCTATATTACAGAGAGATTAAGCCATGTTGGCCGAGTGGGAGACGCCTCGACTTTCGATCCGAAGGTCGTGGGTTCGAACCTGCTCGTATACCAATGGATTTTTCTATTCAAAAAATATATGTTTGCATTAAAACACGTGCTTAACGGTGAAAGGTAAAACATCGTGAAGAAACCGGCATGTCGTAAACCTAAAGTTCGAAAACAAGTGTCAAGTGCACGAAAGGAGCCTCTTTGAGGCGCACTTGAAATCCTTTGACCACACTGGTTTGAAAGCACGGTAAAGTACGGTATTCTTAATTCCCGACTATGTCAAGTTTTAACTATCTAATAAAATCTAGCATAATAAATGCTCGAGCAATTCCCAAAGCACTTTGTGATCCTTATTATGTTATTAGAGCTGCACAATTGGGAATTGAAAGATGCTTTGAAATTACACTCTAAAGCTACGTAGAATAAATATTCCTGAGATTACAGCGGGCTTTGTTTGAGCGAGTTTTTGCTTGATTGGAAAAAGAAACGTTAAAAAGTCATTTGCTAGTCGAACAAAGCTTGCGATGGCGCGATGGCGGCGGGAAAAATACGTATTTCTTCGTACAAGACAGTTTTATCTATTGGGTTTCCCATTTGAGTCAGCGGGCTTACAATAAACTGTACTTACCGTAAATATTTTTGGCATGTGTAATTAAAATATTCATTAAATCATCATTCAATGCGCACTATTGATTTCCCATTGTTTATGTTCAACGTTTCATATCAGTCGTCTACTAGACAGGCCTCTCCCACAGTTCTTCTTCAAGGCCTGTCATTGGTGCCTGTCGATTTATCTAAATTTTATTTTTAATAAATTAAATATAAGTAAACAAATATTTTGGATATTTTACACGATGCCATCTAGCCCCAAACTAAGCAGAGCTTGTACTATGGGAACCAGATAACCTACACAATACTTAATTACTTTTTTTTATACATACTTAAAAAAAATACATTAAATGTATGAAAAATAAAAAGTTTAGCAAATGCCACTTTTGCGTAGGTATAAAACGAGGGTTACGAAATGAAACGTTGTCCAAATGGGATGTAGCCCTAAAAAACACCCAGACTCAGGACAAACACCGATGTTCATCACACAAGTGCTTGTCCCGAAGCGGGATTCGAACCCACGACACCGTTGTGGCAGTCCAACACACTTGCCACTCGACCAATCGTGTCGTCACTCTCTCTGTCTCTCGCCGCAGAATCCATCAACCGTGTCATTCATCAATGTATTATTTTAACTGGCAAAACGAAGCGTTTCGCGAATCCATTTGTTTACGGAAATAAATAAATCTATGATTTAGATACAATATTTACCTTCATAATAGCCTTCACCAATCTTTTCTAATAAACCCTGACATATTTTTCATTAATATCTTCCATGGTACGTTATCTTTATTTATCTTGATCTATTCTAACCGCACCTACAGAACTCGCGATCGCTCAACGTCGTACGGTCGTACCACAATAGTACAAAATAGGCATGGAAATGATTGCTACTTCTGTTTCATTTTCACATGGTGATATGATATCATTTTGTTACTCCCACTCACAGTCAGCACATTACTGACTGTCTGTTATTGTTATTTACGATACGAATGAAATTGTGAATGGTGACAAGTATCATGACATTACAGCGTACAAAATCGCCTGCCGGGGCGCACCGGGTAGATATCACCGGTGATTTTGTAACAGCTTGGTCTCAGAAAGTAACAAGTGTTATGTGTGATCAGTTTTATACCATGATAAATAACATGTCATGCGGTATACTTGCCATGCCTAGTACAAAATGTACAAATATACTCACTCCAAGTATAGTCAGTAATATTTCAGCTTTACGAGTGCTGAGCTTTGTTCTTCAATAACAGTCAGACATTGTCCGCGGGGATGAAATGCCATTTTGGTGGAATATTGCGAATGAGACCTTTTTGTCCAATTGACGACCACTGAGCGTGTGAGAGTTTTGAGCACTACACTGATTTTTTGGCTAGCGAAGGTTTCTGTAGTACAGAAAACATCGTCAACAACAATCGTTTGTTTAATGTACACGCTGAGTCTTTGAGTACATTGAACAAACAAACAAACAAGATTTTGCATTTAATTTTTTTTTGATCCAAGATGAAGAAAAAAAAGGGTTTTGGATTTATTTTCTTTGGAACAAAATTCTCAGGTTAAGAATTGGTCTCTCGGAATTCGAACTGTTTTTTCATTACGATTTCTGGCCTTATTCATAAGGTCCTGTTACATTTTCATAATTAAATCTTACGTGCAACAATGAAATAAAAAGGGCTGGCAGCTATCTGGGCCAAAGAATAAGCCTTGCTATACAAAGAGGCAATGCAGCCAGTATCCTCGGCACGCTGCCATCGGGTATCGAGTTGGAGCAGTTGAGCTACCTATAGATCGTTTGCAACGGTCTATGGGTGGCCCAATTGTTTCCTTTTGTAAATTTTGTAATATATCTATATATAGATTGTAGTAGTTAGCTTATGCTGTAATAAAAAATACGTTATTAGAGAAAAACAATGAAATTGAAGTATCGATCCAACTCTACCTCATAGATATTTTTTAATTCCAAATTCATTTCTTTATTTGTCATTGTATCATTGTTGTAAGTGTAACTAATTCAAACACAATGTACCTAAATACTGTATTGATGAAATAAAATCTAAAAAAAAAATTATAACATTTAAACAGAACTTAATTTAAAACAGAAAAATACAGTGTGTTTTCTTGTCACGCAGGGCTACACCAAGTCAATAGACATCTGGTCAGTGGGCTGCATCCTGGCGGAGATGCTGTCCAACCGGCCCATCTTCCCGGGCAAGCATTACCTGGACCAGCTCAACCACATCCTGGGCGTGTTGGGCTCACCCAGCCAGGAGGACCTCGACTGCATCATCAATGAGAAGGTAAAAATCTGATAGTACGGTTCTAAAATAGACTTTTTTTTTAGTCTGGGTTATAGTCTAGTCTAGACCAGGGGTCACCAATTAGTTTCGCTCGGGGTCCGTTTTAAGATATGAAATGACCATCGCGGTACGTACAACACAACATTTTATAGAGAAAATATATATTTAGTAGGTATTTTTCTACATATCAATAAGAAAAAATAACATTTTGTGAAGTAAAAAAAAATCTCCAGGATTAAACTTGCTTGGTGCAAGCTATTGAAATTAAATCCTGGATTTTTTTTTGAGTTGGAGATGTTCATCAGGTAGAGATTGAAAATACATTTATTTTAAAGTTCATCTTCGAAAATGCTGCAAATATGTATAATGTTGACCGTGACCCAAATAATGTAAAAAGTTTCAAAGCTATTTTTTGTAGTTCTGGATATTTTTTACCATACACAAATCTCTGTAGTGCAACTGTGTTCACGCGGTTCGCATAATATGGGTCGACGGTCCGGATGCGGACCGCGGTCCGCCATTTGGTGACCCCTGGTCTAGACTCTAGCTAGGTTATTCTATCTAAGTGTTTTATTTTAGTAGCACTATGAATATGTTAAGTTTGTCTTGAAAACTTAACATAATTACAATTTGTAGGTACTTATTACTATATTCAAGGTTTCAAAGCGACAGATCTTCAAAGTAATCAAACAGAATAGTCATAAATGAATAGATTTTTTTTTTTCAGAAATAAAGTGAATAGCGTTCAAAAAAAATATATATATTCCAGTTCACATTTATTCGCTAAATTCGATAAGTCTGATGAAATTGATGTTTGACAAAAGCTTGACATTCAATGAATAACTAATACCATTTCGATGCGAGCCAAACGTACTCAGTCAACATCAATACGAGAACAGCTCCAATGTCATATCAATACTCATAAATTAAACCTTACGGAGTTATATGAGAAAATATTTTTGGTGTATAATTTTCCGCTGGGTTGAAACTTTTGATGGAAATGGATGTATGTGTGCGTTGAACAAATAATAGAACCCAAATAAATACTGTTGAATGATATTTTGTTTCAGTAATGTTTTTTTTTACTTCAATGTTTTGTTCATTAAAGAATTAAGGGGTAGAAACAGGCTCTTGGGGACAAAGTAGATAGATAGATAGATAGATAACTCTTTATTGTAAACCCCGGAGAAACATACACATTGAAACAAAAACAAGACACAAAAAATTGAAAAAAGTAGACACAAGATCTACAAAGATCTAGCAGGGCTAGGCTAGGTTTTACAAAAACATAGTACAACCGACTTCAATTGGACCGTAAACAGTAAACACCACTGAACAGTTACAGAGAAGCGAAATACGCAATTTCGTTTCGACGACATTATTTTTTTTCAGTTATTTTGATATAAAAACTAAACTACTGAACCGATTTGAATTTAAAATTTCTATGAGAACAATCTGAAAGTATATCCTCAAAAACAAAAAAAAAAAAATTGTAAAATATTTGTAAAATAGGTTTATGAACAACACAGATCTGAGGTAACTTTTTTTAAACTTTATTGAGAACTACTTTTTATTGAGAACCTCTTCATTTTTTGAAGTCGGTTGAAAACAGTCTTCACGTGACCAGAATGCTGGCGTTTACTTTGCACAGCGAATAAGCATTGCCATTCAACGTGGCAATGCCGCCAGCGTTCTAGGAACGTTGCCTTCTTGGAGACAGCGACCGACTGGGTTATTTATAATATATTTTTTTTATCCTATCCTACTAATATCATATCATTGACGACACGGATGGTCGAGTGGCAAGTATCTTGGACTGCCACGCCGAGTGTCGCGGGTTCGATTCCCGCTTCATGACAAACATTAGGGTGTTTTCTATGTATCCTATGTATGTATTAAAAATACCAATATATGTAAGTATTCCATCAGTTATTTGGATCCCATTGTACAACCTCTGCTTAGTTTGGGGCTAGATGACGTTGTGTGAAATGTCTAAACATTACGACTATTTATCATTTATTCATTGTAAAGGCAAAAGTTTGTAAAAATAATAATAATAATAATAATGTTTGGACATTTCACACAACGCCATCTAGCCCCAAAGTAAGCAGAGCTTGTAGTATGGGAACTAGATAACTGATACAATACATAAATACTTTTTTTTAAAAATACATACATATAATACATAAAAAACACCCAGACTCAGGACAAACACCTATGTTCATCACACAAATGTTTGTTCTGAAGCGGGAATCAAACCGGCGACACCCGGCGTGGCAGTCCAACACACTTGCCCCTCGACCATCCGTGTCGTCAAATGTATGGATATATGGAAGTTGGTAATGTATTTTGAAAATGAATAGGTGTTTATATCTGACTTATAAAAGTTGCTTCCCGGACCTCACACCCCTCAGTAATTTAATTATATCCTTCCTCCAAAACACAATTAAACTGTAACAAAAATACCCTCTGTCTGCCACATCATCTGGTATCACGAAACTTTCTGATACTCCTGACAGCAAATTGGTTCGCTTTTAAAGTTTTCACCCGGTGTTTTGTTTATTTAGGACTGTATATTTTAGCCCGTGGAAGATTCCACGAACGTTTATTGTAAAGTTATATTAATTATGTGGATTAATTCGACGCCATTAAATAAACGTCTGCAGTTAGTTTTAATTTAGCGAATATAATATATTTTTAGGTTCTATTGGCGTTTTGTTAATTGGGTTTACTTTTGTTGCTCTTCTAGCCTGAAAATAGTCAAGTTGAGGAATATAAAGTAATTACATTACATTATTAAAAACCTGTTTTTAATAATGTAATATAAATTACTTTATATTCCCCAACTAGACTATTTTCAGGCTAATTGCGTAGCTAAATTATTCATGCTGCGACAGGCTGGTCAAAAAGCGTGTCATTTATGCAAATAGGCCAAGTGATTGGATGTTTAAAAGCGAGCAGCCGCACCATAGAGCCCTCGATATTTCATTGTAAAGAATGCAATATTATTCGTATTTATTGCTCTGGTTGGTGAAATATAAGCTGTTTAAAACGTTCACATATTACTATGTCTAGGTCTAGGACTAGACTAGGACTGCCACGCCGGTGTCGCGGGTTCGATTGCTTGCCTGCTTCAGGACACGACCGATGTTACTTGTGTAATTAACATCGGTGATTGACGGTCTATGTTTTCTATGTATTTCTACTTAGTTTGGGGCTAGATGGCGCTGTGTCACTGTGTGTGAAATGACCAAAATAATATATAATAAATACAATTAATAACTTTTATTCCTCGCAAACGTTCGATAAATACAAGTGTGATTGTTGTCGGCAGGCTCGCGGCTACCTGGAGTCGCTGCCGTACAAGCCGCGCGTGCCCTGGGTGGATCTGTTCCCGGGGGCAGACGCGCGCGCGTTGGACCTGTTGCATCGCATGCTCACCTTCAACCCGCACAGGCGCATCACGGTCGTGGAGGCGCTGGCGCATCCCTACCTCGAGCAGTACTACGACCCCAACGATGAGGTAATGTGACGTAGCTCACAGGTTACTGCATCTGTTGCATCGCATGCTCACCTTCAACCCGCACAGGCGCATCACGGTCGTGGAGGCGCTGGCGCATCCCTACCTCGAGCAGTACTACGACCCCAACGATGAGGTAACGTGACGTAGCTCACAGGTTACTGCACCTGTTGCATCGCATGCTCACCTTCAACCCGCACAGGCGCATCACGGTGGTGGAGGCGCTGGCGCATCCCTACCTCGAGCAGTACTACGACCCCAACGATGAGGTAACGTGACGTAGCTCACAGGTTACTGCACCTGTTGCATCGCATGCTCACCTTCAACCCGCACAGGCGCATCACGGTGGTGGAGGCGCTGGCGCATCCCTACCTCGAGCAGTACTACGACCCCAACGATGAGGTAACGTGACGTAGCTCACAGGTTACTGCACCTGTTGCATCGCATGCTCACCTTCAACCCGCACAGGCGCATCACGGTGGTGGAGGCGCTGGCGCATCCCTACCTCGAGCAGTACTACGACCCCAACGATGAGGTAACGTGACGTAGCTCACAGGTTACTGCACCTGTTGCATCGCATGCTCACCTTCAACCCGCACAGGCGCATCACGGTGGTGGAGGCGCTGGCGCATCCCTACCTCGAGCAGTACTACGACCCCAACGATGAGGTAACGTGACGTAGCTCACAGGTTACTGCACCTGTTGCATCGCATGCTCACCTTCAACCCGCACAGGCGCATCACGGTCGTGGAGGCGCTGGCGCATCCCTACCTCGAGCAGTACTACGACCCCAACGATGAGGTAACTTGACGTAGGCATTTTACTAATAACGATGCATTTTCATTCAATACAGAGACTTTTTGAAGGACTATAATCATAATGGTCGTCAATTAGGTATTTACAATGTGCAATGGGTCAAATTAAAATAGACCATGAAAAACAGTTACACAATGGCAACTTTTAATGCCTTAATTGCTATAATTATATGAAAGCATTTTTACGAGAATAAACTTTATAATTACTTATTAAAATGAAATTATGAAATTTACTTAAAATAGTTATCAAAAGTATGAAATTATAGTGAAAAACAGGAGGGCCTGAAGCAAAACAGAGGCCGATTTTGGAATTATTGAAGTTTATTTTTATAAAATTATTGTAACACCGTATTCTTGTTCATGTTCCTAAGCATTTCGCGTGAAATCTGGACCATCGTTTTTGACGTTAATAGAATATATTTTTTTGGTATGAAAATGGACCAAAATTTTGGTAATAGAAAAAACATAAATTTAAGAATGTTGACACCTAGCTGAAACTCCGCACGTATGCAAAGTGTTGATTCGAGTTGCACGCAGTGCTTTTGACCATTTGTCCGTGTCTCAGTCTAAAAATATGAGATTTTCCAGTTGTACCCAGTTTCCCAGTCACGCTCATGCAAATCACTCAAGTTGATTAATCGATGTCGAACGTGACTGCTTGGGCGTAACGTTCCCAAACATCCTGCTCAATTTTGACTGGAAAATAGCCACCTATTGTACTGTACGATAGATGGATACTTTATCGTACACCAACACTGCCGTCCTATGTCTAAAAGATAACTGTCTAAAAGTAACATAAAACAATTTTTGGGTACAGCCAAAAACGTGCCCATTAGTACTATTAGGAGTATTCCTAGACGTTCTAAATTGATGGCTGATCCAAAAACTAATCCTAGTGGTACTTAGTGGCACGTTTTGAGCTGTACCCAAAAATTAGTTCGAGTAACTAGTTTTTAAACATAGGACGGCAGAACATAAACAAAACCAAAAATAATCAAGTATAGGGAGGCCTCCGGTAGGGGCGGCCTTATCGCTGCTAGCGATTATTTCCAGCCCCCTGTATTTAAATTTTTATACAGTAAAGCTTTTGTACTTTGGACACACTAGCAGGACCCGGCTTTGCCTACGGAATACCGAGATAAATAGCCAACGTTAATAAAAAAAAAACAATCGTTATGTTTCGATAAATCGAAAATATTATGTTACGTGAATTTCCCGTCTTTCAAATAATTTCGCATAAAATAATATCATAGGGACGATTTTAAATATGCCTCTTTTGTTTAAGAGTCTGAAGCCTTTTTGTGACTTACAATTTCAAAGTCGACACTTTTTTGAATTGACTTTCACTTTGTTACTGACAAACTCATTACAACCAATAGAGCACGAAATGGATGACGAATCTTTTGAAACTTATACTTTTGTGTGAGTATCAAACAATCAACTGTGAAAAATTATATCCTCTGTCGTAATTTCGATGGAAACTCTGAAATCAACTTTGAAAAATTATATCCCCGTCGTAATTTTGATGGAAACTGTTACTGAGTTTTTTTTTTCTTCTTATTCAGAGTTCGTAGCTCGAGGAAAATTCTACATACTTATTTTATTTGCAAGTGAACTAATTGGGCAAAGATTTTACATAGATATGTATAGATAGATAGAAATACCTTATTGTAACAACAGAACTAATGATCAAATCTTAACATAAAAAATAAAAATAACAATAGGCGGTAACAGAAATCGCTACTTAGCGATAAGACCGCCCATTGACACACTATAGTTTAGGGTTTGAAAACAAAAAAAAATAAGCTTTATTTTAAATAAACACTTTCCAGGTATAGCCGCGTACATAAACTAGTTAAAAATATAATTAAAAGCAAAGTTATTTTACGAGTTTGGAAGCTTGGAAACAGTGTTCAACTCACTTAATTAGTGGCTTAGCCGCTGCCCCTCGAGAACCGAATGATATTATTTGGCTAAATGTTCTAGCGTGAACGCCCTTAGTTCAATTATAAAGTTCGCCGTCACGAAGTGCGCGTAAACCTACCGGTAACTTGCTTATGTGAGAAGTGTGAAGCATTTTCAGCATTCGAGAGACTAAAAGATGTGCTATGGGACACTTTCTTGATATTTTAATTTATAAAACTAAGAGCTAAATTAATCATGGCCTATTTTGGCTAGATTTAATAAAGTATTTTTTTTTATTTCTATTTAAGTACATTAAACTTGGAACAAAGCTCTCCCTATTAAACTAAGCTGAGAACAACTTGTGTCTTGGTGGAAATAGTGTTAGAGTAAATTAAAAAGTAACTAATGTGCATTAAACAAAAAAAAATACATGAATAGCTAGACTGTATGGTAAGGTAAAACAGGGTAAGATTAAAATTATAGGTGAAAGGTGTTTTCCAAAAATCTAGCTTTAAAAAATCAAAAGAAATACTAAATACATTTATTGTCTTCACATGGTAAAAATGCTAACAAATAGGTACACAATAAAGTGGGAGAATCGCATGTGAGCACCTTTGGGGCACTACAATATAATAGGTCAAGTATGAGCATAAAAAATATGCAAAAAGGATTTTTCACTCCGTTCTATTAACTGCTTGGTTAGACATGGCTAGACAATGCATTCACTACACAATAACAATGATTGTTCAATGCTCGTACCTACTCATAACCATCAAATGGTATTGTTTTTATGGGTGCGCGTCTCATTAGATAAATGCATTGAACGCAATACGCTTCAGCTTGTACGATAATTTATAAAATATACACAACATTTTTTTAATTACCAAATAATTTAAATCGACAATGCAGATGGAGTACTACGTTGTATCTGTGCAGTCAGAATATTGGGTTTCTATAAAATGATAGAGTGACAGCGGCGCGAGTGCGGCGCTCGAGCCGAGCTTTTGCGAGCTGGCTCGAGCCGAGTACCCGGGTTACCAAACAGTGAATAAAACTTAAATTATTATCAATAAATTATATCTGCTCTATTGCTATAATCGGTACTGACATTCTAAAGCGCACTCCGAAGCACAAAAAATGCTTTGTATTATACCACTCTTGGTGACCCTAACGTCGACGAGTTATTAAGACCGACCAAGCAAGTACCTAACTCGTATGCTACGAGTGCTTCTGTATAATAAACCAGCCATTTCATCAAAAACTGACCTATGTCGTTGCACGCTATAGGGAAATCAACCCCTTCATCAACGCAAAGGTAGCAATTTGCCCCCATTGTTATGTGAAATATTGCCAACATTTGCATTGGGTTCGGTGCGGTGACACGATGGAACCCAATTAGGATTCAATTTCATTGGTTAGGTTATTTATGCTTCTGTTGCTTCTGTATAAATTGCGCGCAGTTCTTCGAAGTTTCTAAATAATACAACAGTAAAATAAGACTACGCAGTGTGGTGAAGTTGGTTTACTTCAAGTAATTATGTCTGACTAGCTGGTGCCCGCGACTTTGTCTGCGCAGGTATCTCTATAAATTGTAGCCTATGTGTTATTCTGATGTATAAGCTATATTATTGTAAAGTTGCATTAAAATACATTCAGTAGTTTTTACGTGAAAGAGGAACAAACATCCATCCATCCATCCATCCTTACAAACTTTCGCGTTTATAATATTAGTAGGATAATATAATTACTTGTAAAATAATTGTCTTTAGTTAGTCGTGGTATTTTTGGAGTACTTCATGTGCTATCATTTTGTTTTAATGTATGCAAGAAAATATTGCGAGGAATATTGTACCTACATATGTACATATGCACAGGTTTATTTTCAAAAGCTGGCACAAACATCACATTCACACGCTCGCTTGTGTAGTGTCTGAATAAGAGCGCGGCGTAAAGTTGCTCTGCATGCGCATCTTGAAAAGTCTGTCGGTCTCTCTCCAGTGCGGTCAAGCTTATGAGTATGAAGGAGACAGTTGTTGTTTTGCTTTTGTGATCTGTCAAAATTATCATCCTAAATTTGACAAAGTATAGTGAAATTGCATTAGTGTGAGTACCTACCTACTTTGACAACGACAGCTTTCGTTGACCGACATGTAGGTAATTCAAGCCTGAAGCGTAGATGACACAGGGCTAGTTTACAAGTAGCTTGTTTGCTTGCTTTGCGCGATACGCCGTGACTCAGGACACGGACTAAACTAACTGATGCTGGATTTATTATCTTTTTTTAATACTTTTTTTTTGTAAAATTAAATACATATATAGAATACATAGAAAACATCCAGACTCAGGACAAACACCTATGATCATCACACAAATTATATCTAGTCTGAACCTGGAGCTTGTATCAGCAGCTCCTAGCATTAGCATAAGGCTGAAATGAATTTATAATGTGGATTTATCTATATTTTATTCAACATTTGGTATATTTTCTCAAAAAAATTTGCTAGTCATAATGTCCGTCCAAATTAGATTCATGAATAAAATACGCTATTTGCATTAATTGTCCCTCGTATTTATGAAATAAATTAAAAAAGTAGGCTTTCTGGTTGAAACGAAAGAAAAATTATACATTTCAAAAGACGACATACATTACGTTTACCTACTTAGTAATACAAAAAAGCATTACGGAATTATAAAATCAAGTGTCGCCAGACATATACCTACATAGTTTGTATATGTAAGTATTAACTTTATTACATCAGCTACAATGAAAAAGATACCCATACATTTCGAAAAAATCAATACTTAAAGAAACATTACAATATATTATTACAAAACTTCAAACATTTTTATAAATTAGATAAAAATTGTAAACAGTTCCAGGCGACACGCTAGTGCGGAGCATCGTCTTATAGTACGATGACACACAAGCTTTTTTACAAGCTGATTGTTGACGTTTTGAAACGCTAGCGTGTGAGCGTGTTAGCTTTTGGGAAGGATTGTCAACAAGCAGATTGTAAAAACGCCGATGACACTGGGCGATTTTAGCGAAGTCGCTGGCGTGTAGCGTGTGAAAAAGCCGTGTGTAATCGTACTATTAGTGCGGTTTCAGATTTAGCGGAATAACCAGGTGGATTCGCCGCTCTTTTGTTTTTGCAGCGCGTGTACACGCGACAACGCTCGTTGTCGCCGCGAGATTCGTCAGGCTACTGACACTCGCTAGACAAAACTTAGCGTAAACGCTGGTATATGCGCGTGTACAGGCGTAAGGCTTTTGAAGTTTCGCAAGTACCAATCCACGCGTATATACGCGATACTTACATTCGCGCCGCTTGCCACGCTTGTTCACACACCCGTCGCACGAGCACAAGCGCTGTAAAGCTGATAAACTGTTTGCTCGCTCAACACCCAGAACTGGACTTCTTCCACGATAAGGTGGGCAAGGTTAAGGCTACGGCACATGCTTACCTTAGCTCCACTCTGTAACGCCTTGGACCTATTCTATAGTCTGAAGTTACTGTTTGTCTAAAATGAATAAATACAAAATAAATAAAGAATTCATTCTGATGGAAAATATCGATTCATATTATACCCAGTTAACTGTTAATTTACCTAAGATGGTTAAAATAAAATATTTGAACGAGCAATGAACGCGTTTATTGTTCATTCATTCGACGATACGTTCCCCTACCTAATGTTTGAAGAAAATATTTTTTTATTCTAAACTGGGGTTTTGTTGTGTCAATGTTATGTAAAATAATATGTTTGTTCGCAGCCGGTGGCTACGGAACCGTTCCGATTCGCGATGGAACTGGATGACCTGCCGAAGGAGACCCTTAAGAAGTACATCTTCGACGAGATACACCTTTTCAACCAGAACAACGAAGACGCGTAAATACACAAATCGCCCGTCTCACACAAATTGTCGAGAAGTAAGTTATGAAGTGTAGCACTTTGCTGCTAGAAGCACTGTTGCCGCTAGGAGCACTTTGCTGCTAATCTAAACAAATGCAAAGGCAGACGTGATCTCATTCCATCAGGAGAGCGCCTTGCTTGTCTCGTCACTTGTTAACTCAAAAAAATCCATTATTATCTGATATCATAATAAGCATATGTTACAGATCATGTTCATTTTGGCTTGGGTGGAATGGTTCACATTTGTAATTTAAGGCTCAAATTACGCATATTCAACAAAAATGGGTGTTCCAAACGGGGCACTAAGGAAAATAAGATTTAGAATTTTTTATTGTCTGAGCACGCTCGGTTCGCTCGCGGTTGGACGCAAAAAAAAACACCATAACCTACTGTCACCCAGCTTCTAACGGTAGATTTTGACCTCTAGCTAGACGGTCGTTGACCTTAGAGGTCAATGCTCTCAACTAAAGTTTCTCCTGTGTTCACCTCTAATAGTACCATAAAAAGGAGGTGTTAATAGAGAAGCAAATTTTTCATCAAAAATTGTCAGTATTTTTGCCTCAGTGCCCCGTTTGCTACACCCCAACTCAAAAACGTAACTGTCCGCTCACTTGTGCTCGAATAAGATTTTTCATTAACCGATATCGGCGTCGGACTCTTCAAAAACTCTCCTTTTTTAAACTGTCAACCATGGCATAACATTTGCATCGCGTCTGACAATAAACCGTGTCCACTTTGTAATGCGATTGATACCATACAAACATTTCCTCATTTCTCTTTCCGCATATATCTCGGTATTTTTGAAGTTGTGTGCGTAGTCTGAACCTATTCCATATACCATGTGTGTTCCCAATGACGTCATCTTTGAGACTAATCCTTATCACGTCTGTCCACTATCTAATCGCTTAAGATTGCCCGCGGTTCATAATAACATCGAACGATGCTACAGACGTACAGCCAGAACTCTACAGCTTTATTTAGAAACGAGTTTTACGCCGACTAGGATTTTTCATTGTTGTTCCAATATGCGCAAAATTATATCGTCGTAGTTATTGAAAGGTGATTTGAATGTAAATGACATTTATTTATTTTTGATCTATGGTAACGAATGTAGTTTGAATATGGTGCAAACGGAACGTAAGTCATTAACACGCTCATAAGGTTTTGTTATGCTGATGGCCTGGATTGTAATTTTACCACTCACACAAACACATCATGTGTGTGTTTGAGTAAACTACTTATGTGATTAATGTGTGACATCATCATGTGTCTGTGTGTATGTGAGTGGTTTAAACACAGGAGAACACCGTCGTTAGCTGGGTGTAGAGACCATTAGAGTTCCGACTGTACAACGGGAAAATACATGAAGCCTCCGAGCAAAACCAATAACACAGTCTTGACGATGTCGAATCTTTAGCAAGGTTAACCAAAGCCGTTCGTGAACCATCATGTTGTATTAATTAAGTATTCGACGTGACTCGTCGTGTTTTCAGTTGAGCGCTTGTATTGTTATTGGCCTCTAAAATCGGGAGGAGGGATCGGTATTGAACGCCACAGAACCGTGAAGCTTTCGAGGCAGAATCGACTTTTAATTTCTTTAATGTCGAAGCGGAGGGAAGAATATTCCTTTGTGTGTCGTCGGCCAATGCATAATAATGGACTTTCAACTGCCAAAATAATATTCGATTATTTATACGATATACACGGTCAAATTTTAATCACCATAAAAAAAATACGCAAAGTCAGTTGCCGTTACTGAACACATATACGGCAAAAAACTTGAAAAATTAAGTCGAATTTTTGGCAAAATAAATTTGATTAAAATTGGATAACTGTTACCGTTACTCGTTTTCCTATGGATTTGCGTCAGGCGGTACCTTTAATTGATAATAATTTAAGTTTTATTCATCGTTTGGCAAACCCGGGTACCTAGCTCGAGCCAGGCCGCAAAACCTCGGCTCGGGCGCCGCACTCGCTCCGCTGTCACTCTGCCATTTTGTAGAAATCCAAAATTCTGACTGCACAGATGCAACGTAGTACCCCGTCTGCATTGCCAATTTAATTTTTTTTGGTAATTAAAAATTGATGGTGTATTATTTTGTGTATCGAAGTTATTTTATTTTCAATTTGCAATGCCGTTGTTTGGCTGGATTGAAGTGTAGTTAGATAAAATAGTTCCGTAGAGTCATAGATAGGATTTTCTGAAAATAAATGTTAAAAATACCTAGTCTTACATTCTAAAAAGAGTGTTCGTCAACGTAAAGATATATTATAGTGGGTATATTTAACAGTATTACAAGTCGAATTAAATTTCGTAGTATGGAAATTTCGAGGTGTTATTACGCGCTCGTGATTTAGGTATAGTCAGCATCAAAAGTCGAATACCATACTCGAATTTTCAAAATCGCTATACATCATATTATATATATTATATATTATATTTTGACAATGTGGTGTAAAGTTAATTTTGAACTTTAATGATGTTCATTCAATATCGGCACTTGTCAATGGTGTTAAGTGAATTTGAAAATCAGAATATGGTCATCGACTTTTGATGCTGACTGTACATCTGAGAGATTCCGTGAATTCAACTGTAGTCGATGTTTATAAGAATATTTTTGATGTTTGATGCGAGGGAGAAAAAACACATTAAAAGGATTCGGAATGTACGCTCGTTTAACTGCAGGGAAAATTATCTACCACAGCTAAATAAGACACATTAAAAATAAGAAAGATAAAGTAATAATACACTTCACGTCGACTAAAGCTTAGGTACTTTGCTTGATTGAGCTAAAATATGTGAGCTAATAAACGCTTGATGCCTCTTTGGGGCCATAAATACGGTAACAGCATATTAGGTGAATGTGAATTGTTCAGTGAGGGACAATGAAGATTACTCACTTTTAACTTTTTGTCAATGCCTGCCGTTAAACGAAGCTTATCGTAATCGTGGTAAATAAGAAAGAATGATGTACATATTTTTACATTTGAAATAAATGTAATTTGAAGCGTCACCGTGTAATAATATCGAGCACTGCTAAACTTTTTTTCATTAATTCTGATGTGATGTAATTACGAGTAAATTTATTAAACGTACAGAGCGGGTTGTTCGTTGAAAAACTTGCATTTTTATAATGGTTTTTCAAAGAAATGTCGTCTTCCTTGTAATTTCATGTTGGCGCACAAGAAAAATCTAGGTTAGTCGTTCTTCATATCAGGTATTTTATCGAGTTGTTTTTGATACATGGGAAATTGAATTGTGTACGCGGTTAGCCGTGGTATCAAGTTTTTCAACGAACTAGGTAGGAGTACACATATACGTGATACGAGAGAGACAAAGGCAAAGTCGCGGGTCTAAATCTGTTGTTACACTTCATATGTCTATAAGATGTTGTTAGAGTGATCTAAGCCTTTTCCATTATAACATTGTTATTCTCACAAACAGAGTGTAGAAACTACTGGAAAACTTATTCTAGCCGATTCCAAGCAACTTGTTTTTTAAAGCTCCTTGGATTTTCCTTTGATCCAGCTCATATTTTAGTCTCTTCTGAGCACCGTCTAGCCAGTTTACGATTTAGTGCTCTATAACATTGTGCCGTACAATTATTTATTATTTCGAAAACTTGTCTTTCTTTGGTACGAACCATTGAAATATGTATGAGAATTCTAGTTTTTTTTCTCTCTTTAGTACGAACCATTGAAATATGAGTATTCTAGTTTTATTTACGATCTATGGTTTCAAAAGATTATAATACACTCTGTATGTGATCGTCGCTTTTCTATTGTACTAAGACTTGAATAAAGTTGTTTGTTGAAAGTATTTTAGGAAGCATTTTAGAATTAAAATATTTTCTCATTACATAATTGTTGCCTCTTAGTCTAATTATTGGCGCATTTGGCATTATCATTAAATTGTTAATACTTAAATGGAATCTAAGCGTTTATAAAAAATAAATTGAAACATTTTTATTTTTTTGGCCTTTTATACTTGAAATACTAACTGTATTTCTAGTTCAAAAAGCCATAATAATATTTTTTTAAAGAATTTGTTGCAAATGTTTTTTTGCTGGCTTTGTTACGAAAAAGCTTTTCTTATGCTAACGCCCAGTTTCTCTTTTTTCCTAGTAGGTTGGTTTTATAAAAAAGTGTTGTATTTAAAATATATTTAAATTATTGACAGCGTGTTTCCATTTAATCGTTTTGGTTGAATGGATTTTATTCAATCAAAGCGCAAAATGAGTTTGATTGAACGAGCAATCTGGAAACTCAATTTCAGCGTAATTGCTAAACCGGAATTTATTTTCACATGTTTCAGGTTTCATTTATAAAATCATGTGTATTAATTAAGACAATTTGAACAAATATTTACAAATAATTATTGAAATTATCCGTTTTATAGCTATGCAACGATCGTTTAAATTCCTTTTTCATTATTCTAGTATAAATTCTAGAAATACATCTAAATGTTTTTAATATAGGCTTAATTTATAAGTGTTAAAAAATCAAAAATCATCATTCGTTACTTGATCGACGTGGTTTTACATTTAATTTAACATAAGCTACTTATTTTCATTTTCTGATTCACATTTTTTTTTCTTCAGAATAGAACATCGTATTCTTAATTAATGTTTTTTTAATACTTATGTGTTTTATCACCTTTTAAAATGAGATTTGTTTTTATCAAATCGTCGTGTTACATTTCTAATACAATGGTAACACTATTTGAATATAAAAATGTTACTATTTAGGTAATCTGCAATGTTACATTTTTTCATGTATAAACAAATTTGAACACTACTTTCTCATTTAGTTGTGTGGTAAAACAGGAATTATTATTTCTACTTATAAGTAAAACAGTGACTTCTTAACGACTAGGTTATTTATTGTGAATAGCATTGTACATTGCGAAAGGCAAGTCTCATATCGGTTTTTTCGTACTTTATCTTTTTATTAAGCAAGGGGATGAAAAGTAACTTTAGATATCAATTAACCTAAAATTTTACCTGAAAAATGAAGCTATTGATAAAAACCTGACTAAGGCTTTCCATTCAAACAATGTTCCATTATTTTGTCTATTCCTTGTACTTTACATTACACCCACACAAAGCTATCAAGGTGTTAAAAATGTAACATTTTCAGGCGCATTTAAAGTTTATTGTCTCGCAAGAATAATAGGGTAAATCTGTAGATTCAAAAGTTTAAATAATAAGGATTAATATAATTATTCTTTATCCCCTTGTAAGTTTGCGAAGCTAAATCATAACCCTTGTTCAATTAACGATATTCTCCAAAGTCGACAATAGGTTGGGAATTTGAAGTCGTTGATTAAACTTGAGATTTCAGCTTTTAACTCAAGACTTAATCTTGACTTGAAGGTTGTAGTGCGCGTTTACACGATGCGAGTTACTAAGCTCTACGAGTAATAATCTGTATCGCCTTAGTGCGTGATTGAATCATGAATGGTAGAGATTTTTCAATTAAAGGGTAATCCTCAAATCCGAATTCCATTCAAAATGTTTCGGACAAATACTCAAAAAGTACGCCGTATTATATTTAGTATTATAGTATTATTAATATAGTAGGGTTAATTTTAAAACACGTATAAAAACTATTATTATCTTTAATACACGTATTAAAGTATGAAACCTTTCACTTTTTTTGTTGACGAAATCAAAAAACATGGACGAAACGAATAGTGTGAAGAAATAACTATAATACTGCGTACTTTTTGAGTATTTGTCCGAAACATTTTTTATGGAAATTTGCCTTGAGGATTCCCCTTAAACAAGAAATGTAGTATAAAAATCTTAAAACCACGTTTTTATGCATTTGCTCGCTTCTTTTACGAGATATAGCTGTTTAATAGTTTCAGAATGCATTGTCATAAAATTGTGAGCTACCCTGAAAGTTTCAGCGAGTTGCAAGATTCCACCCTGAACGACGGACAGGCAAACAAGAAAGTGACTTAATAAAAACGTCGTAAAATGCTGCACTCGCGTGACCAGACTAAGTACTTACTTATTGCATTTGTTCGGTGGCGATAGTAAGGGCGTACAATTCTTAGACTAAAGGTTTCTGCCCACTACCCCTGGCGTGCCATGCACGGAGTGTGTCGGCACTGGCAAAATATAGAAGTGTATGGAACGCGACCGTCGGTGACGGAAAAGTGTAGTGGGTGTCATACTTTTCAATACAGAAAATATTTTTTGCCTGACACGATCCTAGCACGGCCATGGTATGATACGGGATAGTGGGCAGAAAGCTTTAAAGATCTCTACCTATAAACTCTATCAAGAAACCCGCTTTAAGGTAAAGCCTACTCGCATCGTGTAACGACTACGTTACAGCTAAACCGTAACACCATCATCATGTATTTTTTAATACTGAGTGTTGCCATATTTTCTTAAGTCATTATGTACAAATTGAATATTGTAAGAACATTTGTTATCTGTCAACAGTTGAATATTACGAAAATAAATCGAGTCGAAAGATTCATTGTTTCATTTATATTTTAATGAGCCTTTTAGGATTAACATGGATTACGTCGAATGTAATTTCGGCGAGAAATGCTCGCTCATAACGAATTAATGAATGAGGTTTTAATCTTTATACCTGCAGATCCGAATAACATACAAAATAAAATAAATCTATTGTAATTTTTTAATGGATGCCTTATGCGATGTGTTCCAATCAGGTTTATTTGGAAAATATATGTGATTTGAATTAGAAAATGCTTTTACCTATATTAAATGTTCGCCGTAGGGGCTCTGGAGTAATCGAGTGAGGGTAAGTTGATTGAATCACGCTCTAGTATATTGAATTCATTGATTAATACATCACTAACATTATTCACGCGAAATATTGGAATGTGTATCACAGAAACGGTAAGTACCTTTTCTATCATTAGTTTAAGAAGGAGTAGGTATACTTTTAGGTAGGTGAGGTACCCTTTAAGATGTTTTAATAAAGAATTCCTCGGGCTATAGACACAGTTTAAAAACATGAGCAACATTTCAATTTTCCTTTGTAAATTATACCTTTTATATAGAAATCCTAAACACCTGTGAGAACCCTTTTGTTTCTACATCGTTATTTGTGCTCAAACGTTAAATTGAATCGTATATTACATTTTACAATAGCTTAATTGAAAAGCTGGTCTACAGAATCGCGGCACCGAACACAGCTTACTAAATCCTTTTAAATCCATTTGATGTTTTTCCGTTTAGTTGCGCTGCGGGATTTATTACTAAAAACTCGTTTTATTTTTCAGCACATACAATATGTTGAAAAAAAAGTTTAATGCACTAACATTTTAGGAATTAAGCATTTTAAAACGTACAAATAAGTTTTTTAGTAACGTTCTTCTTTGTTGAACGTTTGAAAATAATCTTAGAAAACATTTATAATATGTTTTTTTTAAGTATAAGTACCTACAAATAAGTGTTTAATAATTAATAAAGGTTTTACAAAATCATAACAGTAAACTTTTAAACTTAAAAGTAACAGGGAAGCAAAATACGCAATTTTGTTCACTTGAACAAGTACACTTCATTGGCTTTTGACATTTAAAAAAATACGTTATTTAATTTTTATCTTAGTTGAACAACATTAAAACACTGGAGTTTAAAATTGCCTGAAATTATAAAAGGAACTGAGTCCATATTTTTATATTATTCATACAATTTCAAAAGGCGGTAGGTAGGTATTCTTTCAGATCGTACAAAGAATAAGTTTTATAACACATTCTTAAAAACAAGCTCCGGGTGAAAAGTTCTCGAATGGCCGAACACGCTATTTGATTCGAGCACTGGCTCTCTGGTAGTTAAATTTAATTTGGCCGAGTTGATGAGAGGTTCCCGTTTTACGAGTCTGACGGAGTAGTCTTGATTACTTTCCCAACTAGAAGTAAGGTAAGTACTTATAAATTAGGACATCATAAGTTCCACTCTTGAAGTCCTTCAAATGCCCTTACATTTTTATGAACCAGGCAGGGTTCGTAGAAATGTAATCACAAAATCTTTTTGCTTAGGAAACTTTTTTTTAGGTCATCGTGACATCATGGTACACATTAAGAAGAGCAATTATAGTACTGAATCCTATAAAGTCTCTCCAGGTCTTTAACTTAAACTTAATAAACTTACCTACTAACCTCCTAATTACCTAGCCCAATTCTACTTCTAGCTAACTTCTAGAACTACTAGATCTAGATACCTACTTACATTTTGGTCTAATTCAAGTAGTTTATTCTATAGTTACAGTACATGAGTTAGAGATTCCCTTTTAAGTAAAAAGATACCTGTGTATGTATGTACCTGTGAACCTTTCTCTTCCGTTACAATATTTAGCTATTTGATAAGTTTAAAAGGTTAATAATATTGAAAACAAAGAAGACAGTAATCAAAGGCTAAATTTCGAAAATGAGAAGTAACAGGGCTAGAAAAAATATTAAAAGTTAAAATTACTATGCTTTTTCATTGCCAATGAAAATCCAAAAATATTTGAAAATTAAGGATATTTAATTTTTATTGACGAGGTGTCTAAAATTACGCCCTTGGTGTTCTATATAAATAAAAAAAAATATATTTTATTTCAGACTACTATGATCCATATTTCACAAACATTATTAAGATTCCAAAATTCCAAAGAATAAAGCTACTAATAAATAATAAATTACAATTACACACAAATTACAGTTACAAGTAGGTACAGGTAGCCGCACACTCAGTGCCAGGTATAAGTTGCTAACACTGAGTGTGCCCCTATCCAATGCCGCAAAAGGCAACCGTCCATCTGGTCGGCTAAAACGTTCAGGAGCGAGTTGCGGCTGGCGCGCACGCGGCGCCGCAGCGGGCGCGCATCACCGCTGGAAAGCTGTCTACACCCGCGTCGGCAAACATGCCCGACGCGCTGCACCACGGCGGCAGCCACAACAACGCCCTGAACGCGTTATTGTATTGAACACGAAGGGCATTCAAGGACTTTTGCCTATAGTTGGTCCATAGACTACAAGTGTACAATGAGGTGCAGAAAGCTTGAAAAAATGTTACTTTCACTGGTACTGAGCAACAGCGAAATCTATGAGCCACCATGTTCGCCCTGGTTGCAAGTGCCCTTCGTTCACGTTTAATATCTTCATCATCAGACAATGTTTCAGTTACCAGATGCCCTAAGTACTTGAAAACAGATACCCTTTTTAACGGACTGCCATTAATTGACACTGGGGGTACATAAGATGGACATTTAGAACCAGACTTAAATACCATAAACTCACTCTTAGTTACATTATACTTAAGACCATGACTAAATGCATACTGCTCACACGTACTGACTGGCTTACGGAGCCCACCGACTGATGGGTTAAGCAGCACCATGTCGTCAGCATAGCTGATGTTATTGAAGCTGACGTCATGCATCCGACATCCCACATGCTGACTGCTAAGCCCAGCAATCAGTGCATTAACATAAATGTTAAAAAGCTTCGACGAGCTCAACCCCCCCTGCCTCACTCCGCACTCTAGCCCGTACTCATCCGATAATGTATTACCCCATCTCACAAAGTTCACCTGAATAGCATACCAATTTCTAAGTATGAATTTATCCTCATTGGGTACTTTGTATTCAATTAGTTTATTACAAAGTATTTCATAATTTACTAAATCAAAGGCCTTTAATAAATCCAGAAAGCAGGTATACACAGGTGTCTTTCTGTGAGTATAGTATTTGACAATTTCCTTGAGGCAAGTAATGGCACTTTCAGTGGATAGTCCACCTCTGAAACCAAACTGAGCATCATTTAGTTCTATGTATTTATCTAATTCTGTATTCAGGAGACTATCAAAGACCTTTGCTATAACAGTAGCAAGAGAGATATTAGCTTTAGATGAGATGTCGCCAGTCTTGTTTTTTATTATAGGTACAACAATAGTTTTAGTCATTTCACTGGGCACATAGGAGTGACTCATACATAGACAGAACAGCATTGCCAACAAGCTGGCAATGTGTGGGCCAGCGTGTTGCAGGTGCTCGATGCTGAGACCATCATGACCAGGGGACTTCCCTCTCTTCATGCCTTTAATAATAATAATAATTTTATTTCAGACACAAGAAAAGTACAATGTAGCTTAACTAGGGCCCATATGATATATACCTTAGAGACTAACATAAATATTTATAAAAACTTATCAATTAGCGTGTCACTGGCACTGGGGCAATGACGTGCGCGCGGTGTCGCGTATCAGTCGTCCATAAAACTTCCTGAATACGACACCCTTCGGCCAAAATCCAGTGTCCAAGAAAGTTGATGACTTTATCAACTTGCTTTGCATAGAACATTGTTTGGAAGCTCCCCTCCCCTCTGGTTTCAGCATCCGGCACCTTTACATGCTGCGGCTTCACAGAGAATTGCTCTCTAAATAGGTTGGAAATGCCCTTGGGCTCAGTCACGCTATCAATGCTCACAGGTAGCCCATGTTTACTGTTAAGTTTATTTGTGCCTTTCCAAAAACTACGGAAGTCTTTTTTGGTGTGATGAGAAGCAAGGACATCAAGCTTTATTTGATCCTGATGTTGTTGACACCATTTTAACTTGGCCTTGAAAGCTTCTACTGTTACACATCTCTTCATACACTAAACCCTCTACCGGTCTACCATAAAGAACCCAGTTGTTAAATCGCAACCTGGCCTCCCTGTGAACACCAGCAACATGCTTGTTCCAACCCATAATTTGGTTTTTCTTTACATTTGCACGACGGTTACTATGATAGGAAGCTTTTGCGGCTAATGTCATTGAACTTACAATTTCACTATATAATTTATCAATAATTTTTCTATGTTCTAAGTTTTTACAAAACTACATATAGGACCACCGTTATTCATCTACGTCTCACAATGTAAAATATTTTTTATTTTTTTTTACAGTAATATCATATCTTAGTACTCTGTGATAATAGTGAATGTGTGGTCGTGGATGGAGCACGCTTGGCTAAAAGAAACTGATTCACCGATTCATCATTCAGATTGAGTCACAAAGTTTCACCTTTAATTATTCAATGTGGAGCACTTTATAAGTCCGTTGTAACGTTTGTTCTCACTAGTTCGAATCATTTGTTCGATTGTCGAGCCAGTGAGAATTTTCTTTCTTATTATCTGTTGTTTAATGTGGTTGCAGACCAAGATTTATGCTAAGTTAAAAAGCTCGCATTTTGATGCAAAAATTTAATTTTTATATAAGTATTTAATTCTCATTCCAAGCGAAAACAAGCAATCCGGAGATTAAAACGCGAGTAGAAATTATGAGATAAATGAATTCAAGCTCAGTTTTTGCGGGAACAATTTTCCCGGAGCGAGCCAATTAGGGCCTTCGTAAAACTTTATTATTCCGTCTATTATCATTGTTCTGTGTTTATTTACATAACAAGAAGTTATGTTTAAAATTCATTCTATTTCATAGTTTCGTGGCCTCAAAAGCAACTGAAATAAAACTAAGTAAGCTTGTATTGTGGGAACCAGATAACTGATAGAATACTTACCTATAGTAGGTATATACATACATATATTTTTGTAAATAAATACATAGATAATAGCTAGAATAAGGACAAACACCGATGTTCATCACAATCACTGATGTCAATCTTCTTATCGTGTCATTAGTTCTATCGAACCAGGGTGATGAAAGGATTTCAAGTGCGCCTCGAAGAGGCTCCTTTCGTGCACTTAGCACATGTTTTCGAACGTTTTTTTAGTCTCTATGACATGCCGGTTTCCTCACGATGTTTTCCTTCACCGTTTAGCACGTCTTTTAATGCACACATAGATTTTTTGAACAGAAAAAGTTTCGCTATATAATATCACGTATTGCTACTTAATTTGAAATCTGAACAATATACCTACCTACTATTTAACATGAGACGAACTACTTGGCAGGAGAATACCTTAGAACTTTGCCATCTAGACGGAATCCTACAGAGGTTACTTTCCAACAAAGGATCCTACTATAATTTATGCAAAAGTTTTTTATAAGTATGGATTGAGGGATCAATTTGTATAATAAATAAATGTCTGTGTGTAAAGATAGGCGTATGTTTCTTTCTCCATCGCGCCAAAATGACTGAACTAAAATTTGGTCTGAGTATACATAGCTTATAAACTGGCAAAAAAGGAAAAGGGCCTGTGCTACTTTTTATCGCAAAAGCTGCAAAAAGTTTGCTATACTTTTTTCAATTTCAATTCGCTCGCTACTTCTAGAATAAATATCGGTATTTTCTTTTCCCCTAGGTCGCCATTTATAGGTATACTCGGCTTCTCGGATTGCTATTCCAATATTGTAGCAGTAATCCCCGTAGCGGCTTCGTGCTACGTCGCTACGGCGCTATGGCGTAGCCACGTAGCATTCACCGTATTTTTTTATTTTCTCGTTATATGACTGACTACGTTAGATCTATGTCTACAAACTTTTGAGTAGGTAAGCGAACTTGGTATATACGGCTATGTTTTTGTTTATGCAAAAGCCTATACCCGTTTTTTTTATAATCACGAAAAAATAATGTATTTTTTTGCCCTCTAACGAGAATCGACACTGGCGTGGCATGGCTATCCAGCTATCCATCATGTCACTCGACCGTCTGTACAATATAATTTTTAAGTGGTGGGACTAGTTAGGCGCTCTCCTGATGGTAAGAGATCAAGCCCGCCCATAACCATAACAGTGCTACACAGGGCTTTGATTCCAGTATTCAGTATTCAGTCTGTATTCAGTCATTTATTGCCATATTGGGTAGGTAGGTTACATCTCAGGTCTTAATAACAATAAGCCCCTGCAACACTGCTATAGCGCTCGTCCACCTTGAGACATTCTATGGTCAGTCTCGAAAGACCAGTAATTTCACTAGCTACAGTATCCTTCCAACCGGAACACAGTAATTTATTACACATTACTGCTTTATTACAATTACCTGGCATGGCGTCGCTTGGGGTTGGCTTTGCAAGTATCCAACAAGAGTCGCAATATCACGCGTCGAGCACCCTATTGCGCCGCTATAAACTACGCTCGAGTAACGACAATAAGGCTGTCGTTACACGAGGATGGTTTCATGACATTGTTTGTAACCGCGGCCCGGTCGGGACAATGATGTTAATCATAATTATTAATTGTAAAGCCTGGACACACGAGGCTAGTTTTCCAAGCCAGGATAGCAATACAAGCAAATAAAATGTACAAAGCTAGCAAGCTAGCAGCTCCAGCTTCGTGTAAACAGAACCAGCTTACTTTTTAACTTGCTTACTAGCCTAGATATTAAGCTTGTTATGTTTTATGGTAAAAAAATTAATAACGAAATACGAATATTCCCAATATGCGTAAAACAATATTAAACTAAAACATTTAAGTGTTTGAATACTGAACCCTTCCTTTGTCATACGAGTCAGTGGTTAGAGTTCCGCAACACGCGCTGGAGCCGCAAACCCTTTGAAAGGTAATACTCAGGCGGAAAAGTCAAGGCTCTACCCGGAAAGTGTAGAATGAAAGCCTTCTTTTTTTGTAATTTTTTTCCGAGAATTCGTAGAGGCATCACATATTATGGCAATACGCACATTTGCTAAACTAGCGGAAATTCCCAATATATACACCGTAAATTATTAATCACCAGAAAAAAAATACGCATAAGTTGCCGTCATAACACACCTATGGCAAAAAACTTGAAAAAAATAAGTCTATTTTTTGTGAAAATAAATTTGATAGAAATTGGACGACTGTTACCGTTAGTCGTTTTCCTTTGGCCTTGCGTCAAAAGGTACCCATATTGATAATAATTTAAGTTTAATTAAACGTTTGGCAAACCCGGGTACCTAGCTCGAGTCAGCTCGCTGCAGCTCGGCTCAGGCGCCGCACTTGCCCCGCTGTCATTTTGTCATTTTGTAGAAACCCAAAATTCTGACTGCACAAAAACAAAGTAGTGCATTTGGTCATCAAAAAAATGTGCTGTATTTTGCTCAAGCTAGAACAAGAATTAGATTTTCCTGAGTTATGTATTAAACGCAAAGAGCGATGAAGTAAAGTTTAAATAAAATATTAATTTATTTGTTATATTCATTGCGTTTTACTTTTTTGAAAAGAGTATCGCTATAAACGGAATTAAAAGTAGTAATGATGAGGTCTTCCAAATATTTTTTGGTGAAAATTTCACTCCAAAGTCGCCATTTCTATTTTGTCCACAATATAACCTCAGTCAACAGCAAGGGAGATCTGAGTAGAGATACTAGTAGTACAGACAGCGTCATAGATAAGTATCCCCCTTGCATTATAATACCCAGCTTCAAATCCCTTTAAATCACCGTCGCGATGAATGGAGATGTTTTGCCTTTAAAAAATAGATTATATTTGTATAACTGTATGTAAGCCTAAAAATAATTTTAAGTATTACAATTTTTTGAAAGAATTTATAGCTGGGTGTCTTGTGCAAGGGGGATACTTATCTCTGACGCAGTCTGTACCTACGTAGTACGAAATGCCATTACTATGTATTTAAGTTAGCCTATTTTTTCTACGTATATGTATGACGATATTCTTCGAACCGCTTTTCCGATCCCTTCCAAGAGATTTTCGGCCAACCTTCCAAAGTGATGAATTAATTGGAATTCTTTGTCTCTTTCTCTCGTCTTCAAAAAAATACCACACTTTAGGCATTCGATCATGAAAAAAGAAATGTATGAATGCTATCCTATTCAAAGAATACCCACAAAATCGAGTAATCGGAGCTACGTGATCCGTAGAAAATATACGGGTATTAAAAACTCTATTTTTTTTATGTAAACATGGGACGAGACGAGCTAGACAGGTGCAATACTGCTAATGCGCTCATCCACATTAAGAAATTTTGATGGTCAGTCTCGAAAGCCCAGTAATTTCACAACCTAAAACCCTTCAAACCGGAGCAAAATAACGCTTACACGTTACTGATTTGTGTCAGAATGTTGGTACTTAACCATCTAGACGGCATCCTGCAGGGACGCCTCCTGAGATTTAAGATGACGACGGACTAAAAATACTCCTGTTCACTTCAACTATAGGCGACTGAGAACTTTTATCCAACTACGTTCTTTCTAATCCATCTATCTTGGATACCGAAAGTTATTATCTAATAATAGGTCTAATAACATTTATTCGACTACACAAGATGTTCGATCTATGTCACGTTACAAGCATGTTACGAGTTATTTTATGTGTCCTTATTGTGTTATGCCACACTCATCATTTTCACACTTGTCTTGGAAAAAGTAGAGATGTTTCAGTCGAAAAATGCACGCGTGCACTTGCGCGAATAATCTGACCCCGTCTCCCTCTAAGATGACTTTTAATGCGATTTAGCATTATAATTCATATTTAGCCCAAAGCAGATGATTCGCTAACTATCGTTGTCGCTACACTGACTTTGGTACAGATGTACCAAAGTTAGTATAGCGACAAGGATCAATGTTTTATTTATTACGCGATAATCGATCCACTTTAGCTGTTTCTTTGCTATCGACTTTCCAGAGAGGTATTTTCCGAATTCCTCAATTGGAAAACTGAAAGCCGAGATCACGGGTTTAAGTCACGCTTTGGTCGAACATTTTGAGAGAACATTATGATGTAAAGTATGACAACAAATAGTGAGAATGGATATGGTTTATACGGAAACCTCTGTGTGTGCATACAACTTGCACTTGGCTGTTTTTTATAATAACACAAATTAATAATATATGTTTTTTATAATAATTATTTGTTATAATATTATGTTTCAATAAACACTTGAATGATTTATAGAAGCCTTTTATTAGGTTCTTGAGCTAATTCTCGGTGAATTACTAGGGATTACTGGCTGTACAGGGCTCATTCCTTTGTGCCTCGCTTAACATGTAGTATGTTTTGGATTAAAGCTGTCATGTCTTTATTTCAAAAAGCTGAGATACGGGGATAAGACGTTAGTTAATCCCTATAGATTACAAGATTTATGCCCCAATTCGTACCTACAATAATAAGCTTTCTAGCACAGGGCAAGTATAGCGAGTGTCAGAAATTATGCCGCAAAGCCTTACCTTGTTCCGGTTTGTAAGGCACTGTAGTGAGTGAAATTGCTTGGCTTTCGAAATCTTACACTTAGGAGATTAAATTTTCAGCCTTTTCATCGGATTCTATTCACAGTTTATAAGCAGCTTACCCTTACTTTGTGAAAATATCATAAGCCAAGGCCGAACGAACGAAGTAAGCAATTTTGAACGATATTTATTTCGAAAAAAGACTATAGGTATCATTTTCTAAATTTCTACAAAATAAAAACAGAATTTCATTTCAAGAAACATTTTCATTTTGCGCACTGTGTGGTGTGTGCAGATAGCATGTCTGTAAATTTGTCGATACGTAATTTTGGGGCAAGGGAATCGGCGCCGCCCAGGGCACGATCACGATAGATAGGGTGCCCGGATTACGCTCTATTTCCCGCGCAAACAAACCGTACTCACATAAGGACGGAAACTTTGCGGAATATGCATTGCTATTTCGATTTTGCACACACCACACAGTGCGCAAAATGAAAATGTTCTATACAATAAATTAAATATGAAAGTGGATGGATGGGTATGGGACAAAGAAAAGATGTATGGACTGTGTGAAAGATGATATGAAGAAAACGGGTGTTAGTTTAGAGATGACGACTGGCAGAGAAAAATAGAAGAATACACGTTGTGCTGACCCCACTTAAGTGCGGGATAATGGCAGGAAAATTATGTATCTTATTACTATTTTTAAGTTTAGTGTAGTAATTATCTTGTCAGGCAGCATAATCTTAGTTTTATAAAGTAAATACTAATATTGACTAACTTATGTGTAAGAAATGTTTTATTATTATTATCATTTATTTATATTTTTCTCTCATTAAAATTTATTTTTTACAATAATATTTAAAAAATAAACTATTTAAAAAAACAGCAGTATTATTGTAAAAAAATATATAAAAACGGTGGACCACCAGCCGCGGAGTAGAGCCCAAGTGGCTGGTGGCTAGGGCTGCAGAGTGAGGAACCTTCTCACCATGCGAGCCGACTCTAATAGCACCACTTTTTGTATCTGGATTACATTGATTTTATATTTAATAACATTTAATATACATTGCTTATTATTATTATTATTATATTGAGCCTGCGCTGTCCCACTGCTGGGCAAAGGCCTCCCCCCATTTCCTCCACTCTTCCCTGTCCTGTGCCAAGCTGTTCCAGTCTGGGTGGAACGCGATGAGCTCGTCCCGCCACCTTCTCCTCGGTCTGCCGCGTCGTCGCCGTGTCGCGTCAGGGCAATATTCGGTGGTCATTTTAGCCCAAAGATCGTTCGACATGCGGCAGACATGACCAGCCCAATCCCATTTGAGCTTAGCGGCTTTCGAAGCTACGTCGGCGATTTGTGTTTTGGAGCGCAGCTCGGTGTTCCGGATCCGATCCATCAGCTTGACGCCGAGGATGCTGCGCTCCATCGCCCGTTGGCAAACCCCGAGTGAAATGTTTTGTGTAATTATATTTCCTTTCACAGTAAAAACATCAAGCGTTTGTTATTTTATGCTTCACGTAGTTTACAGTCAACATCATAAATTCTTTTGATCATTTTTAGTACTAAAAGTAAAAATGGTTTTTATAAAAGAGTTATGTAGTAACACTTCGTCTCCTTCATTACCGACTTGTTCATTTTTTTCACATACATGTCTTTATGCCTGATAACACTACCAAGAAATTCCTTTTTTAAAAAGGTTTATTTGAGATGTGACCTTATTTATATTCCTTCGTCGTTAGGAAATACTTTCCTTGAAATAATAGGAAGGAAGAGTTGTGTTCGCAGGAACGACCCTTACTCTAATGAGGGTTGGTTAGTGACTTCAAATTACGCAGTCAGGTTTGGTCAGGTGTCATTCTCGCATTTACTTGACATTCAGTACCATTACAGGAGAAAAAATGTTAATCAAGCATTTTTTTTCTCACGCTTGAAAATTCTTAGAATTCTATAAGTACCTATAATGAATAGTAAATCTGAACAAAACACATATAATATGTGAAAATAGGAGCCACGATCGAGAAGTCGTTTTCCCCGAAAAAAGACTTCAGATCTACATATATGGCTTGCCAAGGTCTACAATAGACATTCGTAAATTTATTAATAAGAACGTATTACTATATTTATAACGTAGACCTTGGCTAGCCATATATGTAGATCTGAAGTCTTTTTTCGGGGAAAACGACTTTTCGATCGTGGCTCCTATTTTCACATATAATATGTGTTTTGTTCAGATATCAATGCTTTTTGTAAATAAATTTATTACTATTCAAAGGTATATAGGTTAGGGACCTACTATAATTATAATAGTTACCTACCTATTTGTTTTCCTTACTTACACACCACCATCATCGCCTCTAAATGTATGTAGGCAGGTAAAAGTATAATAAGTTAAGTACCTAACCTACCTAAATAGCGTAAATAAGGTGTGGGTACCTGCCTTTGTAGGTAGTAAGTACATATGTGCCGGGAGATTAAAGTGTTTTCCGACAATTTGCATTTCCACTAGCTTGCGTTCATCTGGGCTTTTGTAAATAATTTTTAAATTATTGGTATTAAAGTAAGTACATAAAACGATAAAAACAACTTTTCATCATGGAAATGGAAATATCCTGCAAAAATTTGCAAGGCAATTGCTCTCATAATTTGCTAGGCGCTAAATTTACCTCATAAAATCGAATAACTTGAAAAAAAAATCAAATCTTATAAATTTACTGTTTTCTGATTTTTTCCTTTGTATACACACAATTACCTAGCTGGATACCAAATTTGAACTTTCTAGGTCATCTGGAAGTGGGTTAGGTTTTACGTCTATATGTCAGTCAATCAGTGATAAAAATGACGATTTTTGAACGTTAATATCTAAATAACCGTTTAAGTTGTGTTTATGAAATTTGAAGTACTTCATTAACTTTGGGTTTTCAATACATAAACCAAATTTGGTATGTTTATATTGATTAGTTTTGTAGCTATGACAAGGTCAAAAGTGGCTCCAAATGGTTCGTGTAAACTTAGACACAGTGCTACCCGCCAGTTCGCTGGGCCTGACCGTGGCTGGACACACTGTCGTGTGTCGAGATACCTATATTGACAGGGATGGTCGAATGACATATTTATTGGACTGCCAAGCTCTGGTGTCGCAGGTTCTATTCCCGCTCCAGGAAAAGCATTTGTGTGATGAACATCGGTGTTTGTGCTGAGTTTGGGTGTTTGTGTTGTATGTATTTAAAAAAAAAGTATTATATCTGTTATCCGGTTCCCATAGCTCTGCTTAGTTTGGGGCTAGATAGCGTTGTGTGAAATGGCCTAAATATTTATTCTATTTAATTATTATATTAAACTTTTTAATGTACAGTCGGCTCTGTAATTGTCTTTACATCGATGTTCTTTTGTAATTAAACTACTTGTAGTTTATATTAGGGGTATATCTTAAGTGGTTCTATCACATGAGTAGTTTATTCACACACAAACATGATGTGTTTGTGTGAGTGGTTTAATCACAGGAGAAGCTGGATGTAAGGACAATTACAGAGCAGACTGTACAATGATGATGTTATCAATCAGTTAATCGATTTTGGTGGGTGTATCGGGGAGACTAAATTTTTATAGCAAGAATATTACGTAAGCACAATACAAAGGTTTAAAATCCTAAGTATGTAGTGTGTTGTCACGTACTTAACTAAACATGTATGTTGAACATAAACACTAGTTTATATGTAAATTGTGTCTACGCATATTCCTTTATTTGTTTATGCTAAAAGGTCTATTCGTTTTATTAGGTAAGTGCCGCCAAACTAGGGTATAAACTCGTAATTCTGGTTATAGCCGTATTTAATGTATTGCTTCGGTTCACTCACATCAGTAGAAATTGTTTCCACACCATCAAATGAAAATGGACCATATTTTATGGAAATAAAGTGGGAAATAGCTTGGTGAGAGAGCGAGACTTCTCGTTGGCAACTGGAAGAAGTCAACGTACTCCGTACGAGCCGTGGTACAAATAATATGGTATGTTACTCCGGAGAAAAACTGCTTTTGTTTTGTAAAATATAAATATATATATATTACAAGTGACACTGATTTTTTTAATTGAAAACTTTTTTTCTTTAGCCGCTCTGAACAAAATATTTCATGGGGAGTGAATTGGACTGGGCTCCTAACGCTCGGATTTAACACTACTTCGGGTAAAGTCGGCTGGTATAATAATACTAAGAAACATGGTAATGTGTATACTATTTTTTCTTTTACCTAAACGACATCAAAAAATGGTAGCGTAACATTATAATACTACAAAATAAAGCAACTCATATCAAGAATGTTTAGTTTATTTTTTAAAATATACCTCATTTCAGAGCTGTTTAAAGCGGCAATATAGCGGTGATAACGGAAGTTTCAGTGTCTATACAAAATCCGGCTTACGGAATATCATACCGCATTATTTGTACCATAGTAATTTTATACCAGATAAATTATTACTAGACCTGAGTAAAATGGTCTTCAAATACTTAGTAATTAATAGCGTGGAAATATTTATGTTTATACATTTGAACGCCTTTTATCAACCAACTTCAAAGAAGGAGGTGGTTCTCAAACCTAAAGTGTAAAATGATTTTGTTTTTGGTTTTTCTTTCTTGCCATTGCTCATTGGTCATTGCTCTTTGTTTTGATTGGATTTTTTTGTTTTGGGTGTTGATTTTTGACCAGTGTACTTTTTAATTTTTTGTGTGATTTTTAATTGTATCGTATTTTATGGATCTTAAGGCTAATCCTCAAATCCGAATTCCATACAAAATGTTTCGGACATTTGTCCGAAACATTTTGTGTTTTGAAGTATTTACTCAAAAAGTACGCCGTATTATAGTAATTTCTTCACACTATTCGTTTCGTCATACTTTAATTTAGATTTAATACGTGTTTTAAAATTAACCATACTAACTTAAAAACACGTATAAAATCTAAATTAAAGTATGAAACCTTTCACTTTTTTTGTTGACGAAATCTGAAAACATGGACGAAACGAATAGTGTGAAGAAATTACTATAATATGGCGTACTTTTTGAGTATTTGTCCGAAACATTTTGTATGGAATTCGGATTTGAGGATTCCCCTTAATCTGAAATCAAAATTTATTTATTTATTTATGATTCGGTTGATTTTTTATTTATGTTTCTTTATGTCTTCAGATCTTTGTCATATCTCAACCGATTTGGAAAATTGGTCCCATACAAATTTCATCAAAATCGGTTCAGTAGTTTAGTTTTTAAATCAAAATAACTGACAAAATGTGTCATCGAAGTAAACGAAATTGCGTATTTTGCTTCTCTGTGACTTTTAAGTGGTGTTAACGGTCACTAGAACAGTTAAATTAAAGTTTTATAAGTCATGAAACATGACTCATGATGTTATTTCGGATAATATATTACGTACAGAGCTTTTTTCTTTATATAGGTAGTAATCATAATATCATAATTATAATATATGTATGTTATAACATGGATTAAATGTATATTTGAATACAAATTATACACTCTGTTTAATGTCTACTCGTAACCAAATACATCACAGAATTTCTAGCAAAATATTAAACCTCTTTGCACATAAATATAATCTTGATACTTCTGTAGCCCTACAACCAAATATTATATCAAGCGTATTCGTGTCGAATCGGTGACAGAGAAGTGAGTGTAAAGTGTAACTATAGCCCAGCCCTATCACCAAATTTTTAGACGAGCGTTATTCTATATCGAAGAAGAAGAAGAAGAAGAAAAATTATTTATTTGTGATAATAAATTAAGGTACACTAAGGACTATAAGTACGCTATATCCAGATGACCAGTGCTCAAACATTAAAACATAGTGACACTACGAGAACAATTTGCGGACAAGAAACCAAGGCAAGTTGAAATTGAAGAGAACCTACCTATCCGATACATTGTGGATGAAGGATGCTCAGATATAACATAGAATATAGACTTGTGCATAATTTAATTAACTATAGCCATGACCTATGCTTGTAACCACATTTTGAATAAAAAGCTTGAGTTTGAGTTTCAGATTGAAGCTGTCAAAGAAGCGTTGAAGCTGTCAAAGAAGCGTTGAAGCGGGTCATTTTTTTTTTTCAAAACACTTGTCAACAGTTTGTTTTAGATACACAAACTATTGACTTCGGTGTACCGGCCAGCTTCGATAGGAATACGCTTGTCAAAAATTTTCGTGATAGAGCTACAGGTGTTTCCTTTGTAACCACAGTTTACGGATCCGGAGATTATACGGATTAACTGAGAATGTTTATAGAATATTACATCAAATAAATTTGCTACGTGTTCGTTAGAACGAGCTTAGTTTAGAGCCGCTTAGCCACACAAATTGTTATTTACTGTTCACAAATTGTTGTGTACAAAAGTACACAAATTATTGTGTACAGAACGGATGTTGGATGGTGATACAAACAGTTCGTCGTATACTAATACAATTGAGACGAATAAATCGTTTATTAATTCATTCATGTAACTTTAAACTAGCTGACACTCACAATTTTGTATGGCCATATGAGTAGATGTAGATTAGAACTGTAGATTCACTGCAGGTAGCATCTTGTTTATATCGTAAGAGTAGATCAGTCAGTAATGCAATTCATAGCATTGCCTAGCGTAGTCAGCTCTGCGAAAGCGTAGCAAAGATCTACGAAAGCGTAGCAAATCTCTATAAAAGCATAGCAAATCCTTACGAAACCGTAGCAGAGCTCTACGAAAGCGTAGAAAATCTCTACGAAACTGTAGCAAAGGTCTACGAAAGCGTAGCAAATCTCTATAAAAGCATAGCAAATCCTTACGAAACCGTAGCAGAGCTCTACGAAAGCGTAGAAAATCTCTACGAAACTGTAGCAAAGGTCTACGAAAGCGTAGCAAATCTTTACGAAAGCGTAGCAAAGCTCTACGAAAGCGTATCAAAGCTCTACGAAACTGTAGCAAACCTCTACGAAAGCGTAGCAGATGTTTAAGAAAGCGTACCAAAGTTCTACGAAAGCGTAGCAACGCTGAAAATAATCAGCCTATAATGTTCCTACTGCTGGAACTTAGGCCTACTCTCGGCTAAGAGAGCGAATGTATGTGCCATTCTGTGGCTTCCACCTTATAAAAACAATCTAAAAATTATAAAGTAATTAATTATGTTTGGACATTTCACACACGCCATAGATGACAATTGACGTTAGAGCCTCAAAATAAACAAAGCTTGTACCACAGCTTCTACAATGGGAACCACATGACTGCTAGAATACCTACTTATACGGGGTGTGTCGTAATGAGTGGATAATCTTTCAGCTGCGGGTGGGGACCCGCACTTCAGACTTCACATACTTCAGACTTCAGGACTGATCAGAAAATGAAAATATGTACCCAGTAAAAATCCTACGGATTTTGAGTTACTGGACGTTTTCAAAACTTCCATCTTTTTTTACCTTTGTCCATTGTTTTTGCTGCCAAGATTACAAGTCTAGGAATTTTCTTATTTTTTTTTGCTAGAGCATTCCAGTTCAACTGTGCTATCGAATGGTAATTCCTGTTGTTGTGGCATTGGTACAGTTTTTATAGTACACCATTATTTACACACAAATATAGGTACCAATCACACCAAAAATAATGGATTCCTTACTTCTATTATACCACGGGGACAAACACGCGCTCAACAGCTAGTCTATTACGAGTACCTTTTAACTCAGTGATAAATATTTATTATCGAAGTATTACCGCGGTTTGGTAACAAATGGGTCGATAATCCCGGGGATTTTGGTAACACGTCGAAGGACCCCAAATTTATTATATTACCACAAATATCTATTTCCGAAAATTTCAAATGCCTATTAATTTACTTCCCGCTTCATCGGTGTTTATGGTATGCTCATCCTTTTTGGTTTTTGGCACTTATTTTTATGTGCCTTATTATGTATTTACTTTTACGTACAGGATGAATTTTCATCTTGGTAACCAAATCTGAAAGCACTGGAAAAAGCAAAAAAGTAATTTCATAGTGCCCTTCAAACTGGAACACAGAAATGCACATATTACTGCTTGGCGGCAGAATAGCTATTAGTGTGTCTAAGCCAGCAGCTAACGAGTCACTGACCACAGCGACCGTCAGTTCACATGGGTCGCCAGTGGTGGCGACGCGGTGGCGACGCGTCACAGCGACAGAATGTACGTAAATTGTAAACTGATGTTCGCGCACGACCGAGGGCTTATTTCCTAAACTGTCATCGATTCTCGTTATCGAATGGTACGTCCGATTTGGCAGTTTGGTCCATTTTGTGCCAAAATTGTCATACCATTCGATAGTGAGAGCTGATAACAGCTTAGCAAATTAAGCCTCCGTTCGCTGTGATCGGTAGCTCGTTTGCGGCGACGTAAACTCAAATATAATAACAGTGAGTATGATTCGCTGAACAAAATCCAATTTTCAATCACACTCCACTATCCTAAGGCGAACTCCGATGTAATAAAAATGCGGGTTGATATAATTAAATCCACGATGATGGATGGAGTTTGTTTGATGTAGATTTATTAAGCGCTAAGCTGAGGCGTAATTACTCACAGCTGTGCTGCTAATAGCTCACTCACTTAAGTTTTTTTTGTTCAACTGAGCAAGTATCTTATAATTTAATTTTAAATGTCTTTTCGATGGTCAATTTCGATGTCGCGGGTTCGATTCCAGCTTCAGGACAAACATTTGTGTGATGAACATCGGTGTTTGTCCTGAGTCTGGGTGTTTTCTATGTATGTATATAGCTACAAAAAAAAGTATTTAAGTATTCTATCTGCCATCTGGTTCCCATAGAACAAGCTCTGCTCAGTTTGGGGCTAGATGGCGTTGTGTGAAATGTCCAAAATAATTATTTATCTATTTTATTTTATTTAAGAATCTCATACAACTGAAGCAAAATAAACTAAATAAAGGCGAGGCGAGCTCGGCGCTCTCCTGATGGTAAAAGATTACACCTTCCCACGACCAAATCAGTGATACACATAACTTTGAATTACATGGGACGGATATAAATATTATTATTTTTATTAAGGTTGTTATTTTAGTTTCCATCCAATTTAGTCAGAGACATCTTTGTATATTTTGAATTTTTGGTATGCCAGTTCTTGGTGCGACATGTATGTATGTACCTAGTCTCTGTTACCTAGCATCTAACCAACCGTGTTTCGTGCAAAATAAAAATCTATCTTCATCTGTGTTTCTCCTTACTTTTGCTATTCCTTGCATTTATTTCATCGTGACTCTTACAATGAAAATAACTAAAGGGGTATCCTCAAGGCGAATTTCCATACAAAATGTTTCGGACAAATACTCAAAAAGTACGCCGTATTATAATATATTATAGTAGTTTAAAATTAACCCTACTAACTTAAAAACACGTATAAAATCTAAATTAAAGTTACCTTACTAATTTTTGTTGACACAATCGGCAAACATAGACGACACGAATAGTGTGAAGAAATTACTATAATGCGGCGTACTTTTGGAGTATTTGTCCGAAACATTTTGTATGGAATTGGATTTGAGGATTAGCCTTAAGAACGGAACTCTGTAAAGATAGATGTGTTTTTTATTAGTTCTTATATTATCTAGCTGTTTTGGGCCCAAACTGTGTAATAAAATAACGGGCCAGTAATTGAATCACACAGGGATTTCAAACACTTACGTTGATGAGCTTAGTGTCCAACGTTCTTTCAGCTTTTAGCGAATAGGTACAAGGGTAATGAACATTTGAGGCGCCGACCTCTATTTTGGATTTTGAGTTTACAAAACGTATAGGCACAACGGTTCTTTTAAATTAAATCAGCACATCACTCGGTGCAGTTTGTTTACCTTTATTCTCAGATAATTACCTATAGTTTGAGAATAAATTAAATAAGTCTAATTATTAGTACTTAGATTAAAGCTTAGGTATGCATGAAGGGGGTAGAGCATCTATCAGCTTAAGGTGATGTCGACCATTCACTTTAAATTCATTTTGAATTAAAAAATACAGGGTGACCTTCGAGAGCAAAAGGAGGGGTTATAGGTACGTAAGAATCTGCTAACATAATTTTTTGTCATTTTTGACGGGGGACGAGGTAAACACTCATTACACACGCGCCTAACAAAATCTTATTCATGTAAACGCACACTATAATAATCTCGCACACTTTGGCTAGATTCTCGAAGGGGGTGTCAGCCGAAAATGAAAATAAAATTAAACAATTTATTCTGACATTCTCTGCAACATATGAGAGCTCATTCGCATATTTTGCGCGTTCTATAACGCTGACGTGCGAACAGCTTGGCAATTGGAAATGCATTTGTTCAGTTTCAATGGATTTGTTACGCGCGTTAAAAACACTCTCGTGCGAATTAACTCTGGCTCAAAATAAGAAGATTACTCAAAATAATAAAAACAAAAATTGACTGACTTCTATGCGTGCAACGATTTTTGACTCTTGAATGAGAGGCAACTATAATTTCGGATGCAAAGGCAATGGATGAAGCCAACCCCTATAATTAGCATCCAGTTAATTAGCCTGAAGCGTTATTCCTACCACGCTAGCGGTTGCACGACCGTGCCTAATTACTTGCACTAATTGCAATGTAGGTTACAAAAACCTCATTAAATCAAATGTAATATAATCATTGATAGGCAAAGTAGCTAGTTTAGGTCACACATTAGGTCTCCTTCTTATCGTGTCACTAGTTCCTTCGAACCAGTGTGGTGAAAGGATTTCAAGTGCGCCTCGAAGAGGCTCCTTTCGTGCACTAAGAGGCTCCTTTCGTGCACTTTCGTACATATTAGGTAGCACTAAACAGTAGCACTATGTATAAAAAATGTCCAAACATTATTTATTTAACCAATTCTATTTTTTTTTCTTCGGGTTTTCCTTGGTTTTTTAATGATCTATTCTACCAGGTGGAGCGACGACCTATAAAAGGCAGCAGGGTAAAAAAAACTTTAGCAACGTGACAATAATTTATTGAACTCAAAATATCATACTTTGCTCAAAAGAGTTCTGCTTCTTTCTGGTACATAATATTATTCTTTGTACTACGTCCAGCAGTGGTCTAAAGTGGGCAGATGATGATAATGATCTTTTTTTTATCGTGTCACTAGTTCTTTCGAACCAGTGTGGTGAAAGGTTCTATGACATTGATGATGATGATGATAATGATTCTAATGTATGATGCGTTTCCAACGAAACCACACCAATTACGGCCAGATGTGTCTGTTCACATGCTTCCAATTCGGAAAAATGAAATTAAATTGAGATTTGATCAAACCGACGGTATTTTTCAATTTGTTTTCCAATCCTGTTTGTATTTGCAGCGGTTGGTGGCGGATCAAATGGACGAGCGAAGCGCGGTGATTGATCAGCTCACCCGAACTTGACTGATATTGATGTGTGCCAGTTTTACAACTGACGAGGAGAGAGAACCACCATAGAAGTATTTTAGTATAGAATCATATCGTAGTAAATGGAAAACGCGCTAAAAGAGTTGGCTAATTTAGTCAAATTCTGGTACATTTTGGCCCGATTCTTTTTTGAAAAAGAGATGTAACAGCTATAGAAATTTTGAAGGTTAAAATTACTAGGCATTCTTAATAAAACTCCATCGTTAAAAGTAATATATCATCAAAGTATAATTTTTATCGATGGGGTGTCTGAGTTTTTGTCCTGTTTTGAGACTTCATCTTGATTTGGAGATGTCAATCTTGGTGTTCTATACTATGTATAGGTTGTTGAACTATGATTACCACTTACTAAAATTATAATTGACATGAGAATCCTCATCTGACTACATCTAAAACAAACCACTTGTGATTTTTAAGATTTAGTTCTTTCAAACTTTTACGTAAATACCTACTTACTTACAATTTTACTATGAACAAATAAAAAAACCGAAAATCATTTTTTTGTTAGAACTGTAGGTACTTTATTTCACAACAATAAAAATAGTCAATAATTTTTTGTACATAATCTGTTAATTGCCAATCACTGTTGCCAATCTACCATGTCCATCTATGTCTTTTTTAGTCACCATATTTTAATAAAATTAAAAACTTTTTGCGTTGATGAATGAGTTTTATAAAATTGCAATCACATTATCGAAAATTTCGGTAAAAATGCTCGAATCCCAATAAATTTCTTTAAAACATCTAATCTAGTTAATAAAATGAACCAATAAAGGAAATGGAAAGCATTATTTAAATTCAGCAAAGCACTACGCAAACAGGCTCCAATTTGTATAAAAACGGAAAAATCGCGCAGAAACTGCGAATGAGGATCATCGGATATTATCTGAAGATACCCATTTTCATGCTGCCTGGCAAATGTACCTTTTTGATGAAAATTAAATGTAAGTACATTAAATTTACTTACAGATATACAATTTTGAGTACCAATTAAATTTCTTTCTAGCTGGTCTTGCTCTTTTTTACCCGATTGCGTAGAAGGAGAGTTACGCTGAAAGTGGACCTGACGATACCTTATTATATTATTATTAATTCATTTATTTTCAGACAATACATCCATATTATAGCCCACGTAAAATATTTTTTATTATAATTCGGTCAGCGTTTAAAAACGCCAACAATCAGCGTGTAAAAAGCTTGTGTGTCATCGACGCTTTACAAACTGTTGACTTCACAGTAACGAATACACTACGATAACGTTAACGCGAAAGTTTGTGATCGGGCCTCGGATCATATCATTATCTATTTTTGATGCTAACATACAACAACATTAAAATAAACATTCGCATGTTCCTCGCAACGTAAAATACCTACATAATGTGTATTTTACGTTGCCGCATGTTCACAAGTAGTGTACCTAGTTCACAAGTTCGCAAGTTACTTAGAATACTGGAGGTATATAGGTATCGGTATCGCCTTTAAGTCAGCTTAGGAGTACACTTTCAAAGTTAGTATTAAATCTATTATAGGCGAGGTTAGGTACCTATGCCTCATTTGTAGTCAATTGGTGGACAAGCCCGGGCGCGATATCTCAATGTACCTACGTAACTTGATAACATGAAAGTAAGTGTCTGTCTACACATTTAATTAATGAATCCTTTTGACTAAGTTGTGTTTCTGAACTAGTGTGATTGAGAACCTTCTAGGAATATTTACATAAAGTTACTTAAGAAACTTTATAAGATTACCTATTCATTTCTAGTTCATTTTATTACGTAGGTATAGTATAGTTGAAACCCGTACCTTCGTTTGCGTTGCGAATTAACAAAATTCCCTTTATATGTACATACGTGCCCACACTTCTTTACGAATATACTCACCGAATTTCATGTTTCTACGTTCAGTGCGTTGTCTGTCTGTCAGGCAGTCAGTCAAGACGAAGCCCTTTTGCCTTTCAAGAAATAGACGGATGGTATAACGTAGAACCTAGCGAGTGGAGGATTATTATCTAGCCTATTACCTACGTATTTTATACAAGATAGATATTAAACGTTTTATAAAATCATTTTTCACGCTTCCTAAACGAATCAAAGCGAGGTGCAGAAAATACCCTGTAGCTATTCGTAGAGTAATATAACTCAACACAAGTAAGAACCCAGTTCGTTCGTAGTTTGACTGAACTACCGTAAAATTAAATAGCATTGCATATACCTACATTGTAGCTAGGTAGGTGCTAGTATAACATTGCTTGTTTGGAATCCCAAAGCAAATAACCCAGTTATATATTTTATCTTTCGCTGATGAAATAAATTTCTCTGATGATAGTTCTAATTCTATTACCTTTACTTTACCAAATTACTATACATTCCTTCCTGGCATAAGGGTTTAAATACTTATTTATGTTGCTGAGTTTTAACGATACACGACTGTAACTGTTGCAGGGATTCGAATCCACGACTTTCAGATGGCTGGCTAAGGACACATTCTCTCAACCTAGATTGGGTAGAATATTTCATCTCTGCGAAGAGCGTGGGACTGAGTATTGGATTCCGGAAATAGATTGTTGTTGAAGGAGAAAACTGCTCGTAGGTAGACAATTGTGTTTTGATACAGAAAATATTCTTTTGAAATATTTAATCCAGCTATTGCTAAACCAAGGTTCTTCGAAAAACAACTTAGGTAGCTAACTTAAGCCGTATCAGCACAACTGAAACCTTTTCTTGGTAAAAGTTCCTAACAGTTATTCGAAACTCATATTTTTAGAAGTATAGCTTAAAGATTTCTTTTTCTTATATGTTTTCTTATTTTTATGTTCTTGAAATTTCTAAAATTCTTAGCATTTGATGTAATGAATAACCTGTACCCAATCTGTAGAGTTATATAATGAGTATACCTTAGCCCCTAAGGTTTGTCTTAGGGGTACATAGTTTGAAATAATTTAAAAAAAATATTGAAATTACTGAAGCCGTTTGGTTGGGTCGACAATAGAATGAACAATCTTATTGATCTGCTATAGAATTGCATTACAATAAGTACAATAAATCTGTCATTTTTCAAAATACCAAATGATTAATCAACGTGATAATCCAAACCAGTTCTCCGCAGTATGTGAGATAAGTGACCAAGTACAAACTTCTCAAAGTACTGCAAGTATTTCACATGTATGCCTATGGAATTACAAATTAAAATTACTACATTAAACACAAATCGTATTTTTCATAACCGTATTTTTATCTATTACCAGAATTTATTATTTATTAAATAATTATGAAATTGAAACTATTTGGCTCTGTTTAATTTGAACAAATAGGTATCCAATTTTTCAGCACCTAATTTTGACCTAATCTTTAGACGGGACAAGGTATTCAGTGCACACTGTAAGAGGAAAGATTTATCAGCGCTACATGACAGAAAAGGGTCATTTGTCGGCGTCCCGCATTTGAAATAGGTTTGAGGTCACTTCACACCAATCCAGCTTATTATTAGGGGTCACATTCGACCCATAAATGTTGATACAATCACTGAAGTGCGATAGTAACAAGGATCTTTGCATCTTACATTAAATCGCACTTCACTTTTATAGACTTCGTCGTGAGTATTTGGCAAGTTTTATCGTAAAAAAAAAATACATAATCAATCAATAGGTGTAAATTAACGTTGTTGGTTATTGGCTGGTGTTATTAATAACCATCCGAGGTAGGTAACTAAAAAAACTGACGTCATGATATTGTACCCATTATTAACATAATAAAAGCAAATCTAGCACAAAGACCAAAATAGTAAAAAATGGGAAGGCTTTTACCCAGCAATGGAACATTACTCAGTCTATAATAAATATGTAGGTATTGATAGGTCGTATATGTTTTGTTTGAGCCCTTTGGGTCGAGACCTTAGGTCCATCCAATTTTTGTCGGAGCGTCTGGTCGAAGCGACCTGTGATCAGAAGCTATCTCGGCCAAATAATAAGCCTTGCAATACAAAAAGGCAATGCAGCCAGTGTCCTCGGCACGCTACCATTGGGTATTGAGTTGGAACAGTTGAGCTACCTATAGATCGTTTGCAACGGTCTTTGGGTGGCCCAATTGTTTCCCTTTGTAAATTTTGTAATTTAGATTGTAGTAGTTAGCTTATGCTGTAATAAAAATCAATAATAATGATTTATAAAATAATAATAAATTAATTAAATTTCTTAAGGAGCGACCTTTGCCCAAATATGGGACACACTAATAGGTTAAAAAAATATTCTGGCTTGAGGGATCGTTCTCACCATTTTAATGAGTTCGATCCAAAAACATTCAACCTCTTAGCTATGTACGAATCCCTGAACGCAAGGCCGCACTTTGAGGCTGAAAACGACATACTGCATGTAAATTTGAGCTCTATACTCTATTTACAGATAAATAGTGTAGAGATTTGCAAGTCAAATGCGACGACGAGGCCGGCGACCCGCAATGAATGGACGATGAGACACGGAAAACGGTTACATCGTAAATGTACGCACAGAAAGCATTCATCAGTCTTTTTGCTGGGCCAACTAGAAATAAATATAAGTAATGAAAGTATTCTGGTAAAAAGTGGTGAGATCGTTTTCGGGTTCTGAATAGTAATTCTGTGTCTACAGGATCGTGTTATGAGTGAAGGAAGCTAGTCTGATCCGTTGCGTTGTACCTGCATTTGCGTCGCAACGCTAGATTTTGACGTATTCAGTGCCAAATTTCAGTACAAAACTGAGACGCAACGCAACGCAACGAAGCAGTGTGGCTTCGCTCTTTTTCTATTTGTGTTTTCTTCACAGATTATGTGTTATTACCGCCGATTTCTCAACATTTAATAAAAAATAAAGTAATATATAAGAAAAAGACTATTTTATCGAGGATTTTTGTTTTTGTGATGATCACTCATCAACCAGGCCTTTAGTGATGTTTCTTATTCTATCTGTCTTGCTCCTAGACAAATGCTGGCGCCATCCTTTCAGTATCTCACCTATTTCGAAGCTCATTTACCCACATATACGACTTCGTATGCAAATTATGTTGCCTTAACACACTTCCCACTCTAATTTGATTTGATACTCGGTCAATCCCTGGCCATTTCCAATTAATTGCGGTTCGTGGACGTAATAATTCAATTGGTTATTTATCTACTGCGTGAATTGCGTGATGAGTGATAACAACAGTGTGATGCTACCAATCGAAAAGTGGATAAATAATGAGTTTGTTATAGAAAGCAAATAAAATTAATTTTAACTTTCAAATTTAGTAGGTAAATAAAACGAAATAATAACTACATATACACGTACAACACGTGTATATGTAGTTATTATTTCGTTTTATTTTCGACTAAAATACCTACAAAGTGCGTGTAAGCCGTCTAACGTTTGTTTTTTCTTTTGAATTGATGAATAAAAAAGTACCTACGAAGTTCGTAGGTAATTATAAGCGGCCATGATAGATGACTGAAGAAATGTAAAGTTATGGCTTATTTATATATATACAAAGTAAGAGAGAGGACTATGGGAACTCTAAGGAGCCACCTTGTTTATACCTCACTTACAAATATCTCAAACAAACATAAAAGCAAATAAGAAAAGAAAAAGATAAAAATTAAGGGCTGAATAAAAAAATAAAATAATCGACGTGTAAAACCCCCGCGGGTAATAAATACTTGTAATAAAATAAGTCATGTTCAAAGACAAAACTTAAATTAAGGTTAGTATCTTCAAAAGAAATTAAAACTGCTCTAATGACGGTTATATTTTAGCTAGCGGGGCGCCTTCCCTCATAAATCTAATTTTAATTAATTTATATTAAGGCCAATCCTCAAATCCGAATTCCATACAAAATGTTTCGGACAAATACTCAAAAAGTACACCGTATTATAGTAATTTCTTCACACTATTCGTTTCGTCCATGTTTTTTGATTTCGTCAACAAAAAAAGTGAAAGGTTTCATATTTTAATTTAGATTTTATACGTGTTTTAAAATTAACCCTACTAACTTAAAAACACGTATAAAATCTAAATTAAATTATGAAACCTTTCACTTTTTTTGTTGACAAAATCAAAAAACATGGACGAAACGAATAGTGTGAAGAAATTACTATAATACGGTGTACTTTTTGAGTATTTGTCCGAAACATTTTGTATGGAATTCGGATTTGAGGATTCCCCTTAAGCGATAAGCATTTTATAAAATGTCGGGAGTAACAAACGAACACTATTTCCATTAAGGGTAGCTTGATCTAGCAAAATGAAAATATTTATAAGTGTAGGTAGGTATTTTATCCAACTTGTATATGCCCCAAAGCTATCTCATTTAAGAAATATTATGAACTAAGACATCGATCAAATAAAGGTGTACAAGCTGTATACAATTATAAAGATCTATGTTCTTCAAATACTCGCAAATTGGATGTTTGCAATTATTTCAATGCTACATCGTGGACGTCGCATTGAAATTCGCATCGTCACTTACCTACCATCAGGTGAGATGTGTAACGATCCGTAGTCACTACGTACTGTTACGCACAAATATTAGGGTCTTTGATTTCCTAAACTTTAAGATAAAACCTATTTCATAATAAAGCCAAACTATTTGAACGTCAATTGGTCTGTATCATCCGTTTTCAAATTTTGAAAGGTCGGACTAGAATGGTGTCAGAGAAGTCAGGGGAGAAAAGTGGGGAATTTTGGATAGGGAATATTTTTCGGTAGGAAAATTTAGAAAATTCTTGAAAAGAATTTTGATATTCAATAAAATCTAAAACTAGATTCATTTCCATTAAATTATTTAGTTAAAGTATTTATGTTTTCAATATCTGAAGTGTGAAATGGGGTTTGTATGTGTTTGTGTGTTTTCTGATAGAAAATGGATGGGGTAAGTTTTTGAACAAAATCTTTACTTCGGAATGATTTACAGAAGTCTTCATTATGAACTAATTTAAAATATTATACAAAGTGATATTTCTGAAAATGTTATTGATGTGAATTTAATATAGGTAGGTAGGTATTGTTGTAAATAAAAGACTAGACTAACAATGAGACTTCTACTTCAAATTGAAATTTAGAGTTTACCCAATTGTCTTTACTTTCCAAGAGTTCTAGAGTTCTTGGTTCCTTAAACAGTCAAGTGCTGTTTCATTGTTAATATTAGAATGATTGAGACTTATTATTTTATTTGCTATTCCAAAATCTATTTTATTTTCTATTATGTGTTTTTATTTCAGCTACTATTTTTGATTACGTATTTTATTCTCCAAATATGATTCTATCAATATGGTGAATGACCAAACTCAGATTGAGGATTCTAAAGAGTCACTGGATCAGCCATATATTAACAAATTCTTCATTAACCTATCTTCGAATATGATTCTATCAATATGGTGAATGACCAAACTCAGATTGAGGATTCTAAAGAGTCACTGGATCAGCCATATATTAACAAATTCTTCATTAATCTATCTTCGAATGTGAAATTATCAATATGGTGAATGACCAAACTCAGATTGAGGATTCTAAAGAGTCACTGGATCAGCCATATATCAACGAATTCTTCATTAACCTATCTTCGAATGTGAGATTATCAATATGGTGAATGACCAAACTCAGATTGAGGATTCTAAAGAGTCACTGGATCAGCCATATATCATCTATTTCTTCATCATCTTCATTTACTCATCTACTTATCTCCGATTGTGAGACTATTTATATGGTGATTGATTAAACTCAGATTGAGGATTCTAAAGGGTCAATGATCAGCCATATATTATCACTCATATCATTATCATTACTCATTTTCTAATTTGAGTTACTTTGAACTCTAGAGTAGTTCATGTCATTTAAGTAGAGCCAATAGGAGCCTTTTAAATACTATAATCAAGTATTTTTAAAGCTCCGAAGTAAAATTTGGGCTATTCCTCTTACTCTTTTGCAGGACTACTTAGTAACCAACAGACTTCAGACTTACTTCGAAGCATTGTTTTGTTGAGAATCCAGCTTCATGACAATTCTTCAAATTATCATGCGGCTGTAGCTTTTCATAACAATTCCTCTAATTGTTATTATAGTGTAAATACAGTAGGTCCCTCATAGGTAGTTCGTACGCTACCTACGCCACTTCGGTGGCCTAATGGAAGACGGATATCCAAGTCAGGCTTTGTCGAAATCCGATTGTTTGCAGCGGAGGAGGTGCTGCTAACCTAAGCCAGACAGGCCACGCTGAATAGCTTTCACATTTAATTAAACAAAAGAGAGCTATTCAGAAACTAGAGTCAATTTTCATAGTTTTATTTAGACAGATCTAGTAGAATCAGATAATTCTACTACATCTTTCTTTCAATTCAATACATGTTCACATTTGATTCATGGAACTACTCTATTGAAATCAAGTGAACTTTATTCAATTCAACAACTTTCTAAGCCCTTAGTATCTAGATAAATCATTAGAGTAGCAGAAAATCATCCTTTTACCTTTAAAGAATCTGAGTTATCACGAGCACATCGTAAGATCCTATTACAAAGCTAGACGATCACAAGGCCAATATATTCGTAAATCACAACAAATATCGTAATCTTTAGATAGGTCTTCAAATAAGTATTTAAGTTATCACAAATAGTTTAAGACATAATGTGTAGAGGGGGGTTGTTACAATTTGTTGCCCGTGACCATGATTAGGAAAAGGGTTATTAGGGTTAAAAGCTTTATATTTGATTCAGAAGAAAGGTTTATTTGTTGTGATTCAGGTAGATTTAAGTCGTGCGATACTCGCACAATTTGTTGCTGTTGGAATGGAGAGGTGTTGGATGATTTTCTCAATAAAAAATAGCTTAAATTAAACAAATAAAGGGTTAGGGGTTATGAGGCTTTTACGTAGGTATCTAGTTATATGAACTACCTATTGCTTTCTTTGGTAGATGGTTAATAAATCACATTTGTTAACAAGAGGTATCATAAGGATCCATGGAATTTGACAAACCTGTCATTCTCGCCATCTACTTATTAATAGATTTTCAAAAAAATATTTACTGCTTAGCAAAATCAATGGGCGTTAGGTTTTGCAAGCTGTCGGAATGAAAGGTTTATATAGGGTTGATATTCAATAATATGGTTATAGGCAAGATATGTTTTACTGTAGCTACTCAATGCTCCAATCATCACAATACACATCAGTAGTGCCCGTGATGTAGAGTCCGAGAGTGGTTGATACGAGGCGCTTTATAAATATAAAAAAAAAACAATAAAAATATAAATAGTACAGATAGGTTATAGTTAGAATGTTATTCAGTTATACTTTCCTTTAGTTTTAGAGCAAGGCGCCCCAAATTACGAGCACTTGCGCTATTGAATGAATTAATTTATTTCACTAACTCGAGCAAGCCACTCACACTATGAGCACTTGCGCTGTTGAATTAATTCATTTCACTAACTCGAGCAAGCCACTCACACCACGAGCACTTGCGCTTTTGAATGAATTTATTTCACGAACTTGAGCAAGCCACTTCACCATGAGCACTTGTGCTATTCAATGAGTCTGACGCTGATGTGTAGGATTGTCTGGTTCAAAGCCAAACAAAGTTTGAACAAATCTATTGGTATCAATCACCTCTATTCAGATAGTGTTATGATAATCATTTATTTAGTAAATAAAATATTTACACGTCACATATGATAATTAAATATAGAGTACCTACATTCAATACAATAAATATACAGCTGTCTGTCATGATCAATTTGAATATAAGTAATTACAATTAAATAGAAAATATAAAAAATAAATTACAGTTATATACTAGCTATGAACTCTTCATAGCTGTAAAAAGTTTTATCAGTGAGCCAGCGCTTTTATCTAAATTTAAAGGACACCGTACTATTTGCATCTGTGACGGAGTTTGGCAAGTTGTTATATATCGTCGGTCCCATTATATGCGTCAGCTTGTTTGACTTAGCAAGTGTGCGGGGTAAGCTAGCAAGCTTGTCGTCATGACGAATGTGGTACGCGTGATTGTCACTGTTCTTACTGAACAGAGTCAGGTTATCGCGCACGAATACTGCCACCTGAAAAATGATTATAGATGGAATAGTCATTATTTCAAGCTCCTTGAAGTACGGTCTCACTGAAGTGTCTTGTGGTATCATTGCAAAGGCAGGCACCGCCCAGCTTTCCACACACTTTATCAATGTGGGACTCCCAGGTCAACGTCCTATCAAGCTCAAATCCCAGAAACGTAGTCGTAGATGCCTGTTTTATATGTGTTCCACCCGCAAGGACCGTAAGATTTATAGGCAATCGTCCTGACAATTAGACGTAGATGAAGTGTGTCTTCGATATGCTTAGCATCAAGCCGTTGTCCTCGAACCGTTCTCGAACCGTTGTAACTGTAGAAAAGGTAGAATATTCTTGGAATCATTTACCCTTTTTGTTGCTTGTTTTATGTTATTGTTTTAAGGGCGGATGTAGGTTGTAATTATAAAGGCGGTTGCTTTTCCATCAGTAAGGACGGTTGTTGGTTTTAAGGGCGAATGCGGATTGTAAGGGCGGTTGATTTTCAATCAGTGTATCGCTACTGTTGGTAAGAGCGTTTGCTAGTTTTAAGGGCGGTTACAGGTTTTAAGGGTGGTTACATAAATGAGTAATTCCTGAAGTCAGGTATTCTTGGCAGTTCGAAAACTTCCACATTCTTATTAAAATTAAATGGAAAAATAAATTTTTCAAGTGTTCTGACGATCAATCAATTAAACCATAAATTTTGACATTTTTGACATCACTCGTCATAAACGTCATAAACGGTATTTATGGTTTTGTAGAAAGAAGGTAGTAACAGCTGTCAAAGGTTTTAATTCGTAGAGTAATTAATACACAGACGTCGTTCTATAAACTAAATAGTAGGGGTAATAGTTGTCAGAGATTTTAGACCGTAAGGAAAATTAAGTAGTAGATTTGTTACATATAGAAATAGTTTAGATTAATTCGCGCAATTATAATAAAGTATTAAACGGAAATTTGATTAGTAAAACTATTGGGAAACTAAGAAGCTAGTTTGTAAAATTTATTCAAGAAAGTTTGAAGGAAATTTAACTAGTAAAACTATTGGGAAACTAAGAAGCTAGTTTGTAAATTTTATTCAAGAATGTTAGAAGGAAATTTGACTAGTAAAACTATTGGGAAACTAAGAAGTTAGTTTGTAAAATTTATTCAAGAAAGTTTGAAGGAAATTTGACTAGTAAAACTATTGGGATACAAAGAAGCTAGTTTGTAAAGTTTATTTAAGAAGGTTTGAGGAAATAATTATAGTAAATTATTTCTGGGATAATTACTCAGCAGCAGGTGAGAGCACTTTGCAGTAGTTATTTGACTCAGGACTCTCATAGGAACTGGTTTATTCTGATTTGTTCGGTTTGTTTAAGATCTACTCCTGAAACGGTACTCAGGAATGATTTTTTAGAAGAAAGGGAGATAATTTTAGAAAGAATATTGTATTTTTCAAATTCATGTGACAATACGCATGGTAGAGCGGGTTCGACTCCTGTTTTAGAACAAACATTTGTGAGATGGTAAAATTTCAACAAATGGTCTCCCAGTCAGAACCCTTTTATAACAAGTTTTTACTATTTAGTGCAGTAGTTCAGAATTTCGTTGTTATCTTGGTTATCTTTCCTCTTCTTAACATCTAATTCTTTTTGCGTACTTTCAGGATGGATATCAGTATTGGAAAAGTAGTCATGTTGTTTCGGATGGTCTGGCTTATCATTTGGATAGAGATGGTAAAATAATAAGGGCGGGTATCTACTTGCGAGTACTTACTGTGTTTTCTATCTTGTTTATGCTAGTCTTGAGACTCGGTTTGGAGTAGGAACTTTTAAGTCACACGTAGGTTCAGACTTGATTTGATAGCAGCGAGTGTATGATTTGCATATGTGAACCCAAATCCATTACATTTATTGGGTTTATCAAAGCACAGGGGAGCTTGTTTGTTAAATATCGCACAACATGATCTTGATAATTCGATGTTATCTTATTAAAAAGAAAATAGTGAATTTATAATATTATTTTAGTAATGTAAAATTGTATATTATGTTGGTATGTCTATTTGTCCGGAAATTTTACCTTAGTGCTTGTCCTACGTTTTCATCGTCATTATTCATAAGAATTCATAGTTGAACGTGGCTTTTTCCTGGGGTTGTGTGTGTGAATAATAGACGCCACTGAGCCCGAACTTCAGCTCTTATCATGCACCTTCTGAAAGCTATAGCGCTATGTTTTCATAGACCGACAATTTTACATCGAAGGGAAACGAAGTGAAAAATGGTATTTCACGAAAACCTATATAGTAAATATATAGACCTATAGGTCAGGTATGGATGTTGTTAAAATGTTTTCCAAACATTGGGTTGCAGGCGAACCCGACGGCAAATACTACTATACTTATGTGTCAAAATAGTTTTAGTCTTTGGATATGGATGTCAAAGTAGCAACTACAAAAATAAATTGACATCAACACTAGGGTTGACATAGATGTTGACAACAAAACATAGAGTAACCTTTATCAGAGAATCTCATCGAGTAGAGACATCAAAAAGTATGTTTTAAAAAAAAGTTTAGTATAAAGGGCGGTCTTATTATCTCAAGTAGATAAGTTTCTTCCAGGTAACTAAGTTATTTGGTTTCATGCAAAATAAAAATCAAATCTTTAAATAACAAAGTAGAGACAATAAATTATAAATACTACGGTTTTGTAGTTAAGCTGCTAAAATTTATGTCATTATATTTGATAAGTTTGGTTAATACTTTCGTGTTGTTTTATCATTATTATTATTAAACTTATTATAGTTTAGACTTCTCAGATATAGCTGAATTGAGTAACACTATTCAGCTCGTGGAAGGTTTTTTCTACGTACAGATTTTCTTAGGGTCTTTAAGGTCTAGGCTCTAGACAAATTGGCGTATGTATGTCATGTATGTATATTTTTTACAAATAACTATTTTTTTTGTCAGTCAATAACTTCAAACCGTATATCTAACCGATCTTCAAACAATCTGACATTTAGGTATCATACGATTTTGAGACAGCAGTAGATCCTAATTAGTTTGAGAGTATAGTAGATAGGGTCCCCCTATTGTACAATAGCTATTTCTTAATAATTAAGGATTTAAATGGAATCAAATTGAGAGTTGAGCTGAGATGTTCAGGAGTTTCGGTGATTAAGGGCGCTTGAGGTCTTTTAGAACAAAGCAGATCAGTTGGTTGATGAATGGTGTGAATAATAGGTGTCTTTAGGTAATAATATGGTGGTTCATAACGAATAATAAAGATCACCATTGAGCATTTATCAACAACTGAGATTTGAGGTAAATTGTTTGTTGCTAAGGTGATAAATATGCTTTTTAGTGAATGCAAATAAATAAAAAATGTACTTTGTATTTTTAACACCTAATGCTTTTATTTTTAACGCTTGGATAATTTAGTGTCTTATTTTTATTAGCAGATACTTGATAGTATCTATAATTTGTTGGTTTGCTTATATTTATATCGCTCAAATTAATTAGGTAATTCGAATTTGTAGTTTTTATTTTCAGTTGATTGATTTATAAATCACTATCTCGGTAAAATTAAGGGATGATCATAATTTTTAAATGACTATCAATACCCATTGAAAATTCCTTTGCCTTTAAGGAATGATTGACACTTAATGAAGAGATTACTAATTTGAATTTTGATATAAACGAATGAAATGTAGATTCATATTCACAAGTAAATGAATTATTTACAACGTCGATAGTTTCATTTGTTATCTGTCAGTAATGACAGTATTAAATTATTTCTTTTAAATTAATTTGTTTTATTTCAAGGTAATTGGAGGTAAATAAATAAAATATTTAATTAAATTCGTAACAGAATGCGAGTTTCGCAGTTCGGGTTTTAATGTTTGTTGTTGGGTTGTTCGGGTATTCGAAAGACAATGTGAGTTTTGTTCTGTGAGTTTGAATGAGGATTTTTATTATAGTTAGTGATAGAATTTAGTATTTTGAATGAAGCGATCTAAATGATTCAACAGTATCTTAAACTTGAACGGTTTGTTATTGGTTGATCAAGCAAACATTACACACACAATGAAATTTTACGATGAAGTTAACATTGGTGTTAGGATAAGTCAATTGACAATATTATCATCAGCATACTATTATTTGCTGATAACGTAAAATGGTCATACTCTACATGCAGCCAGTGAAATTTTCCCCACACTGATACTCGTATTCTGGGATAGTTTTGTACTCTAACTTATCTTGTGTTAGTGGTGGAATTGCCATCGCTTTATTTCTGTTATATCTGTCATCAGTCAAACCTCAATGTGGATGTTTCCTTAGGTGTCCACACTCAAGGAATAGAAATCGTCTTAGAATACGGGTGCTAACATGTGCCAAGTCGAGAATCTCAAGTGTTGACGGGATGTGTCTAGGCGAGATGTGGCTTTCGTGCATTAACTATTCTTTGACGGCCTATGGGGAAGTTTTGATTTTGGAAGGGGACTGGAAGACGTTACTAGATTTTACCGGAATGTTGGGTTGTTGAGTAGCGTCTTCTGGGTATCACTCGGATTGACCTAATTCACAGCCAGGTTCCCTGGAAGGATTGAAACTATTCCTGCAACATGGGGGTATTTGTGCATGACTGACACTGTCTTTTAAAGCCGCAATGCATTCTTTAAATATTTGCTATTTTTGATTTGGTTAATTCTAACAATGTAGTATTTAGTTTTAAATTGTTTTGAATCAATCAATAACAAATTAGAATCGTAATCTGTTAACGAATTATAAAACGGTAATGGTAAAGGTTGACATTGAAGGTAAAGGTAATCTAAAGGTAACGGTAAACGAAATAAGGTAAAGGTAATCGAAAGGTAATGGTAATGGTTGGTAAACATTTTGAGATAGGTAGGTTTACAGGTAATTTAATATTTGTGATTTTAGAGGGTTTGGTAAATTGTATTGGATTATAATTATGATTTAATTACATAATCCCATACAATTTAAAGGGCGATGTAACGATCCGTAGTCACTACGTACTGTTACGCACAAATATTAGGGTCTTTGATTTCCTAAACTTTAAGATAAAACCTATTTCATAATAAAGCCAAACTATTTGAACGTCAATTGGTCTGTATCATCCGTTTTCAAATTTTGAAAGGTCGGACTAGAATGGTGTCAGAGAAGTCAGGGGAGAAAAGTGGGGAATTTTGGATAGGGAATATTTTTCGGTAGGAAAATTTAGAAAATTCTTGAAAAGAATTTTGATATTCAATAAAATCTAAAACTAGATTCATTTCCATTAAATTATTTAGTTAAAGTATTTATGTTTTCAATATCTGAAGTGTGAAATGGGGTTTGTATGTGTTTGTGTGTTTTCTGATAGAAAATGGATGGGGTAAGTTTTTGAACAAAATCTTTACTTCGGAATGATTTACAGAAGTCTTCATTATGAACTAATTTAAAATATTATACAAAGTGATATTTCTGAAAATGTTATTGATGTGAATTTAATATAGGTAGGTAGGTATTGTTGTAAATAAAAGACTAGACTAACAATGAGACTTCTACTTCAAATTGAAATTTAGAGTTTACCCAATTGTCTTTACTTTCCAAGAGTTCTAGAGTTCTTGGTTCCTTAAACAGTCAAGTGCTGTTTCATTGTTAATATTAGAATGATTGAGACTTATTATTTTATTTGCTATTCCAAAATCTATTTTATTTTCTATTATGTGTTTTTATTTCAGCTACTATTTTTGATTACGTATTTTATTCTCCAAATATGATTCTATCAATATGGTGAATGACCAAACTCAGATTGAGGATTCTAAAGAGTCACTGGATCAGCCATATATTAACAAATTCTTCATTAACCTATCTTCGAATATGATTCTATCAATATGGTGAATGACCAAACTCAGATTGAGGATTCTAAAGAGTCACTGGATCAGCCATATATTAACAAATTCTTCATTAATCTATCTTCGAATGTGAAATTATCAATATGGTGAATGACCAAACTCAGATTGAGGATTCTAAAGAGTCACTGGATCAGCCATATATCAACGAATTCTTCATTAACCTATCTTCGAATGTGAGATTATCAATATGGTGAATGACCAAACTCAGATTGAGGATTCTAAAGAGTCACTGGATCAGCCATATATCATCTATTTCTTCATCATCTTCATTTACTCATCTACTTATCTCCGATTGTGAGACTATTTATATGGTGATTGATTAAACTCAGATTGAGGATTCTAAAGGGTCAATGATCAGCCATATATTATCACTCATATCATTATCATTACTCATTTTCTAATTTGAGTTACTTTGAACTCTAGAGTAGTTCATGTCATTTAAGTAGAGCCAATAGGAGCCTTTTAAATACTATAATCAAGTATTTTTAAAGCTCCGAAGTAAAATTTGGGCTATTCCTCTTACTCTTTTGCAGGACTACTTAGTAACCAACAGACTTCAGACTTACTTCGAAGCATTGTTTTGTTGAGAATCCAGCTTCATGACAATTCTTCAAATTATCATGCGGCTGTAGCTTTTCATAACAATTCCTCTAATTGTTATTATAGTGTAAATACAGTAGGTCCCTCATAGGTAGTTCGTACGCTACCTACGCCACTTCGGTGGCCTAATGGAAGACGGATATCCAAGTCAGGCTTTGTCGAAATCCGATTGTTTGCAGCGGAGGAGGTGCTGCTAACCTAAGCCAGACAGGCCACGCTGAATAGCTTTCACATTTAATTAAACAAAAGAGAGCTATTCAGAAACTAGAGTCAATTTTCATAGTTTTATTTAGACAGATCTAGTAGAATCAGATAATTCTACTACATCTTTCTTTCAATTCAATACATGTTCACATTTGATTCATGGAACTACTCTATTGAAATCAAGTGAACTTTATTCAATTCAACAACTTTCTAAGCCCTTAGTATCTAGATAAATCATTAGAGTAGCAGAAAATCATCCTTTTACCTTTAAAGAATCTGAGTTATCACGAGCACATCGTAAGATCCTATTACAAAGCTAGACGATCACAAGGCCAATATATTCGTAAATCACAACAAATATCGTAATCTTTAGATAGGTCTTCAAATAAGTATTTAAGTTATCACAAATAGTTTAAGACATAATGTGTAGAGGGGGGTTGTTACAGATGGTGGCAAAAAAAAACCATTTCAAAGAGATAAGTTTAATCTGACGTCACCGTGACTTAGTTGACGACACCGTGGCTTAGTTGGTAGTGACCCTGCCTACGAAGCTTGGTGTTCCGGATTCGATCCCCGGCTGGGGTAAACATTTGTGTTCGTCACACAAAACATTTGTGGACATCGTGGACGTCGCATTGAAATTCGCATCGTCACTAACCATCAGGTGAGATGGTGGCAGAAAAAAACATTTCAAAGAGATAAGTATAATCTGACGACACCGTGACTTAGTTGACGACACCGTGGCTTAGTTGGTAGTGACCCTGCCTACGAAGCTTGGTGTTCCGGGTTCGATCCCCGGCTGGGGCAAACATTTGTGTTCGTCACACAAATGTTTGTTCTCGGGTCTTGGATGTTATGATGTCTCGTAAGTGTCCATGCCACCTGCGATACAGGGAATCCTAGTGCAAGGGTGTGAGTGTGTGAATGTTTATAAAAAAAAACAAGGTTTTACAGTAACGCAAACAATGTTGCGGGAGTCAGCTAGTCTTAAATTTTGTTGACATCTTGTTTCTCAGAAAACTTGAATCAATTACAGTTTAAATATCCTTGTCAGTTTGAAAACTGAGCCTCGTCTCCTAAGGATTGAAACTGTCCAGATAACATCCGGAGGTTCTATAAATAAGGATTCAATTGTCTATTTAACTTGTTACAATTAAGCTAAATAAACAGCATTATTCTCTTGAGATTCTCGTTTCACTAAATGGTACGAAAATATTTGCTTTAGAAATTGCTAATTTTAGCAAGTTATTTCCTTTACTAGCAGGCGCTACATCGTTTAAAAGATGCTACGACACGTAGCAGCAAGCTACGTCGCGTAGCACCGATCAACGTCGCGTAGCACCGATCTACGTCGCGTAGCACCGATCTACGCCGCGTAGCACCGATCGACGTGGCGTAGCACAAATCTACGCCACGTAGCACCGTTCTACGCCGCGTAGCACCAATCTACGCGTCGTAGCGCAAAGCTTTCGCAAACTGTGGCACAATTTAGCGCTATTTGACAGCACATTTTGGTGCATATTCCATTTATGTTCTCCAACATTCCGACCTGTTTTCTACTTCATGCAAATACAATTTTAAGCTAGCTACGAAGAACAGTCTGAGCGGCAGGTACCTATAATAGGTACCTGAAGAAGTAGGTTACAATAATTCTAACCTACTTCCTATCTCACTAATATTTCTAAAGTTTCTAGTGGTGGATGGATAGATATTTCTCACTAAAACTACTAATTGAGCTGACATTCATTATGTATATTTCGTAGGTTGTATTGTAGCACAGAGTACTAAGGTAGTTGTTGTAACAAATTCGACCTCAATTTTTTGAAATTTATAGTCAGTCTATTTATTTTATTTATTTGAACACTTTAACACTTACTTATGTGAGTTATATCATCAAAAATGTACAAACGTGCGAGCGAGATGGCTACGCGTAAACTAGTTTGAGTGAATACATGAAGTGTTAAAAAAACCTTTTTGAGCTGCGGTAATAAAATTGTTAGTTAGTGGTTATTCTATTTTAGCTATTTTTTCAAGAATTAATCTTTAATGTTAAAAAAATGTAACGAACGTCCTTTCGCTGTAGCATTTCGCGCAAATAATTTTATTACAATTTCCAAAGTTAAGAAAAATATTGGTGGGTTACTTTCCTAATATTACGGTAACATCGCCGCAGCCTCAAAACCGGCTCGTTAACCGTTAACTATTTAACTATTAATATTAGAACCCTCTGAAAACATAGTTGGTGCGGGTCTTAATTAAAAGATGAACATACTTAGTTCCTGTTTCACGTCTGTCCTCCTCTTTATTAATAAATAAATAAAATAAAAAAAGCTTTTATTTCCTTTACGCAAATAATATAGTTATTATATGTAGGGACAGCCTATGGCGGTGAAAGCCTTCTCTTCATTAGTGTAGCACAAAATCGAACATAGAAATAAATTAAAATGACAAGCTTATTATATTAAATCACTAGCAGTCGGTACACTTTATAAAGAGGTTGGTGACCGAACGTAATGAAAACACAGTTAAAAGGTGTAGAAAGTCTAGCTAGGTAGATACCTACTAGACGGATCGGCGTTATATGTGTGTGTGTGTGTGTATGTAAGTAGGTATGTTTGCTCGATGATAACTCTCAAACGTGATCATGGATAAACTCAAATATATAAATTCAAAAATGTTCATTAAAATTTTACAAGTTGATATTATATAAGGTTTGGCTCTTCTAGTAGGTTTGATAAGCCTCTGTTAGAAGAGCTCCCTCTTATTATCTACGGTCTATGTTAGTGATTTATATTATACGTAAAAAAAAATATAAGACAAGATTTACATAAGTCAGTCAAGTTCGTTTTTGTAGCATTAAGCCCGTCATTTTCGTTCGTCAGGTAGAACAGTTGTATGCAGGCAGACACGATTGGTCGATAGCAAGTGTAGGTATGGGACTGCTGCGCCCGCCGCGCCGGTGTCGCGGGTTCGATTCCCGCTTCAGGACAAACATTTGAGTGATAAACATCGATGTTTGTTTTAAATCTAGGTGTTTTGTTTTCTATCAATGCAAGCAATACCTATTTACAAATGTACAATTTCTGCTTAATTTGGGGCTAGATGGCGTTGAGTAAAATGTCTTAAAATATTTATTACTAAGTCTCATGAGAAAATTCTACTAAAAAAGCTAGATTAAATATCAAACACCAAATCAAAAAAGATTTTTTTTTCTCGCAGCCAAATCTGTAAGGTAAGCCAGATTTTCAGGTGAAAATCAGGAGTTCAATTTACCGTTATATGCTGGATAAATAGAATAACATTTTGTGAGTAACCTTAGTTTGTAAGGTTGTCACGTATTTTTTTTTTACGTTTAGAAATGAGATGTTTTTCCCCTAGCCTAGTAGATAGTACCTATGTGCTTTATGTGTGTTGACATGAAAATAAATGTAGAAAAATAAACTATAAGAACAAGTAGTAATAAATCGAAAACCTCTTCTTTCTTTGAATCCGGTTAAAAGTAAGAAACAAGATCCTAAAATCGCATTTTATGAATTTTAAGTTTTAGTTTGTCCCAAAGCGGAATCGAACCTACGAGTCCGGTGAATCAGTGCAACATACTTGCCACTCAACCATCCGATACGTAGTAGGTATATCTAGTCTCTGCCTAGTCTGAGTGAGCATCCGTGTCGCCAAAGTTGTGAGCTATTATTATTGTTCTGTACGATGTGCTACGCGTCCTCCCACCCCTAACTTTACGAGGCAACTGAACGCATCGCCCTCTAGACACCGTTCCATCCTGATCAACTTGACTTTTAGTTTTATTGCGTGTCTCTATTTTCAGCCGATGTAATTGAATAGGCTCGACGAATTATAGGTAAATACAGACTACAAACGGCTCTTTAAATGTCTTTACACCCAGCTTACGCTAGTGTTCTACTGCGATTAAACCACTTGTAGTTTATATTATGGGTATATCATAAGTGGTTTAATCATATCAGTAGTTTACTCACGCACACACATTATTTGTTTGTGTGAAAGGTTTAATCACAGGAGAACACTGGCGTAAGCTGGGTGTAAAGACCATTACAGAGCAGATGTACTACGCATGCACTATGTTTATAAGCATACAATTGAAATTCTATTGAGCATTGAGTATATAATCTTTCATGGATATTTCAATAAAAAGGAACTTTGATGTATCAACTAAAAGTTACTTTTAGAACTTTTTTAACCTAGAAAAAAAGAGTAAATTCTAGACTAGGAAATTAATATATGCTACTAAAATTTGAAGCTCTATCCAACCGGATTTCATATAAAGTATGTTAAGTATGTACCTACATTATATTAATTAGCTATCACACATCATTATTATTACTCTTTAACAATGTAGGTACGAGTATACAAAAGTATCTTTGTCCAGACTGACTGATAAAAAGGTAAGCTATACCACTGAACGCAGAGATATGCACTAAAAGACAAGAAAGGGTGTAATAGCAGACGAAATCAAATTCATAACTTCTCAAATGAAATGAGCATGAACCGGAAGATGTGTGACGTCATACACGGGAAGTTAAACGAGAGTTAGAATTCGGAACGGGTACAAAGGAAACACGACAGAAGGGAAACATCCGGAAACTGGACGCTCGAGTTGTAAGTTCATTTCATTGTTGGGTGAAACAACCGTAGCCAAATGGCTAACTTTACGTTTGTCCTCCAAACACATTGTCTCATAATAATCAAGGTTTTACAAAAACATACAACAACCGACTTCAATTGGACGGTTTACGTGACCGTAAACACCACTGAAATGTCACAGGAAAGCAAAATACGCAATTTTGTTCTTATATTTTTATTTTATAATCAAAGTACTGAACCGATATTCATGAAATTTCTATGAGACCAAGATGGAAGTATCCATTCAATTTTTTTTTTTTTAAAGTTTATAAACAACCAAGTTCTGAAATAACAAACATAAAAAAAAAATTTAACCGAATCGTTAAACTCCTCCTTTTTTGGAGTCGGTTGAAAATAGAGCGAAAAATTGTGGTTTTTCGCTTTTCTACTTTTTTTATATGCCTGCTATATCGGCTAGCCATGACAAATGTAAGTATATAATACAAAATAATGCAACAATAAAATTGGTGGCTTTATATGAAAAAGTAAAGAACAAATTTGATAACAACGTATTATTAGTTTAAGAAATTTAAAAAAATACGCCAATTTTTCCTTAACTTCTTTTTCAGTAAAAGCCATACGTAGGTACCTACATTATTTTGTATTAAATACTTACATTTGTTATGGCTAGCCGATAGCCGATATTTAATTAAGTTAGTATGTCGTTGTCGATACCTCGTTGTATGGAAATAACGCTTTTAACAAAAAAAACAATAGTTATACATTCATATTACTTACAATCTTTTTATAGACATAGGTTCTTACTTATAATGCTAAAGCCTTGAATTATTATGACACTTCAGAGACCAAAGACTTTTTGTTCTATCTATTTCACTTAGGTAGCTCAGCGGCTTCAGCAGCAGATCCCTAGATGATATTTCTGGCCTCCTGTCGGTTATGACGGCACCTATCGTTTATTTCAATATTATCTGCGTAATAAACACCACACTCGCTCGTAAACCTTTGATAATGTGCCAGCGAAGGCTGCCGAGGTAATCTAGCCAGGATTGCTTTTTAGGATCACCTTTCATAGCTCAATGATTTCTTTATAACTTCGCACGGCAAGGTATCTTACGAGTATCTATAAGGTTACGCAAGAAGAGTTGGCGCTGTGAAAGTACTCACACAATGCAATTTCACTACACTTTGACTTTAGATTGATAATTTTGACAGGTCACAATAATTATACGGACACGCCCTGCGCTCTTATTCACAGACACTACACAACCGCACGTGTGCATATGTGTTTCAGTACGTGCCGAATTTCAGTGTGGCACATACTTACCTAAAGTCTACCTAGCTATAACTAAGAATACCTATATACAGGGTGTAATTTTGTACCTACTAGGCTTGAACGGCCAAATCAGGTTTATGAAACAGCGAAAACTGATCAAAGGAGTCTCGGGGCATGCCCGAAAAATCAGCCTGTATAATTCTGTAATACTAATTTTAGGGCTTAAAATTTTCTTTAAATAAGTATTGAAGTATTACGGAAGAAGCTAGGCGCTCTCCTGGTGGTAAGAGATCACGCCTGCCCATGACCAAAACAGTGCTACACATTTAAACAGTGTAAATTAACACACCCATAACAACAACAACAAATAAAACAAAAAGTGACAAAATAAGAGGAAAATAAACACTTTTGTAATTATTTTACCTACGACATCAAGGTTATTTCAAGAATAAAAGTTACCTACCTACTTGGGATTGGTTCTCAGTTAATTCCAATTAAATTGGGTTTCGTTTGTCTTACTTAGATAAGGGTTCCTTTGACGTAGACAGGACAAAAAGACATCCTAAGGTCGTCTGCCCTTTGGATGTTCTTGAATCTTGAATCTCCATTTCGATTATGGCTAGATATGATGTAGGTTCTTATATGTATGTAGTAGATCATAACATTTTCTTGAAAATACTTATTGGGTAGGCAAAATGTATATAAATAAAAGTATAATATGAATAATCATATGAATTATATTAGTAAATAAATTTAATTTTATAATTTTCCTTTATGATTTTTATGCAATTAGTTCCAATATTTAATTTAATTAAAAATGGTAATTAATGAATGACATGAATTCAGTTTTATCTTATATGATGTAATTTCTAATTTATGTAATATATGATCAATATAAAATAATGTTTGTCTGAAATGTAGAGAGATAGTAACACTTAATTGTACACCCCGAGGGAACATACATTATATAAAAGGAATCTTAAAAATAAATTAACCAAAAGTAATAGAGGCTACAATGTACGACCTTTGGATGGAGAGGTCGTTATAAAAATATGTTTGATATATATAAATATTTACACATAAATAAAAATAACTCAGTAATATTTACTCAAAGCCATGGGTAGGTAGCATCATTCTACCTATCATACAAATGTTTTATTTGTAAATGGGCAGTAATTCTGTGGCAGGTAAAGATATAAAAGAATATGACGAAGTCGAAGGTATCCGAGGAGAGAGGTAAGTAAGTACCAATCAGAAGATGGGATGTTTGCAGCGTCCCGTGGCGTCATCGACCGTGACCCATCCGTCCCCTTCAAACTCGAATTTTATAACCACTTCCGAAAATTTATATGTAGTAGGTAGGAAGCATAGATTAACGGTGTGTATAGAACACCAAGATTGACATATCAAAGCAGGATGAAAGCGGGAAACAGGACAAAAATATTTCAGACACCCCGTCAATGAAAATTAAATACATAAAATTAAATCTCTATTTGCATTTTTGTTACTTTTTATTTTTACGATGGAGTTTTATTAATGTAAAGTTTTAATAATTTAAACCTGTATTTTTCTAACTTCTCTTTTTTGAAAAGCATCGGACGTCAAAAAGACGATTACCGCTCTTTGAACTCGCTCAAGATATTTCACTTGTGGATATTACCTTGTCTTTACATATTTATTATTTTTCTACCATAGAAGTATTATAGTAGAGAATCATACCTAAACATATACAAAATATACTAAAACTAGCCAACTCAACGACGCGTCGTTGAGTTGGCTAGTTTAGTCAACCTTTATCGGCGCGTTTTCAATATACTACGGTATGATTCTCTACTATAATACTTCTATGGTAGGAAAATAATAAATATGTAAAGACAAGGTAATATCCACAAGTGAAATATCTTGAGCGAGTTCAAAGAGCGGTAATCGTCTTTTTTTTTCAAGAAAAAGAAATAAGGACGTTGGAAATCAATTAAAAGTTGTGTCTTCGACGAAATGAGTTCTTAGTTCCATGTGGTTGTTGAGACACCAAGTAAATTTGATTTTTAACTAGTGTCATCTTTAAAGAATGTAAAGTCAGCTGCACAAACACTCCCAAGCTTTCACATTTACATTACTCTTAATTTTGACAAGTGCACGTAAGCATTTCAAAATTAATGTAGTCCCCTTGTCAGAAGAAGAATGTCTTTGCAACATGTATAACTTTGCTAATTACCTATAATATAAATTATAAAGTTTGAGACCTTATACATAAGTATTGGTGCAGCTGACTGTACATATGTGCGAGTAATATCATCTACTCTGGTATATAAAATAGGTCGAGTTTTTTATTCAGACATATTCAGATAAATTGTCTGAATCTCAATCGTACAACTTCAAAGCTCAAAGTAAAATACATACTTACGTAAAGTATCATGACGTAGAATAGGTATTATTTCTCTGTGTGAATAGTAATTAACGTAAATATTTATTTATAGGATGGTGTTGTGTGAAATGTCGAAACATTAAATTAAAACAAATATGAAGAGAGTGAGAGAGAGTAGGTACCTTGTATTCAGTTTCACGTAAAGAGTTATCAAACCGGTAACTTCAGTCAAAACGCGTGATATTATAAATATGTATAAAGATTTTTTTTTTATTAGTAGAAGGAAAGTTTATAAGAGGACGAGATGACGAACGATCGCATCCATCGTTAGATAATAAATTAATTAATTTAAATAAAAAAGGACGTTATCAATTCGGTTGAATGTTTTGTTTAATGTTTGTTACCTTAAAACTTTGTTGTTTATTAACAGATTTGAAACATTATTGTTTTGTTAAGATATAGGTACTTTCAGATTGGTCCTAATAGAGATTTTAACAAAATCGGTTCAAAAATTTAGTTTTAAAATCAAAATAAATACTTAACTGAAAAAAAAATATCGTTGAAATGACCAAAATTGCGTATTTTTGCTTCCTGTGACTATTCAGTGGTGCCTACTACTGTAAATCAATTCAATCGGACTGTTTTGTGGTATCACTAGAGCAGTCCAATGGAATTCGGTTGATATATGTATTGTATTGTAAACCTTGACTAAAGTTACATTAAAATTAAAAAATAGAGTATTTTTATAAAAGAAAAAGTTTTAATCTTAAAATACGCCCTACTTATTACAATACCGACAAGTGAGCAAGGGTAAAATGGTATGGGTTGTAGAAAACTAAATAATGAGAGGCCACCCGACACTGCGCCATCCTTGACCTATATTTGAGGCTCTGTCCGTGGTACTTTGCGTACGTACCTATTCCCGATGCGTGATGCAATTCAAGGTCCTATTTTAAAGAACTATAGATGAATAACGGTGTTCCTATAAAACAATAAGATAGACAGTATCAAATCAAGATGGAGTTGCGTAAAATAGGGCAAAAAAAATCAGACACCTCGTCAAATATCTCCATTTTCTAATAATTTTTGTTACCTTTTCTTTTACGATGGAGTTTTATTAACCGAAGACCGAGAACCTCTTCCTTTTTTGAAGTCGGTTGAAAATAAAATAAATCACGAATTTTCATCGTTGGGAGGCGGTCCCTGCGGAATTCTGTAGTACCGACACATGACTTGTATTCTGTCGATAAGCATTGCTATTAGCATTATAAGCATTGCTGTTCCTAATTGAAGGACACTGTAATCTAACTTCCGAGACAAGATGTGAGAAGTGGACGAGCGCGTAGTGCTGCATGGCATACATAGTTGAAAAACTGGTTTGGTCATGCCAGGCGTGGTTGGAGTGGGGGCTCTGGCTACTCCTTAGGGAATATGCCCAACTTACGTGACCCGTTCAGGGGGGGAGGCCTTCAAAATACCATGCTTGGTCACAGGGAGGAGCGGGTGGGGCATAGGTTTGGTCACGTAGTCAATATCCTCTAAAGGAAATCTCTTTCGAGCTATATTCAAAAAGTTCCATGAACATGCATAAAAAATAGTCAAAAATGGGTACACTTAATTTAGTGGCATGCACTGCCAAAGGGACCTTGGGGTTGGCAAGATGGGCCTCAAGGGCAGCGTGCGTGAGGGGCACCGGTACGTGTTCTGTACATCCCGGGTCCCTCTAAAGTGCAGAGGTCGGCCGCCATGAGGTTTTAGTCAGTATAAGTCCGACATAAGCCGTCCGCCCTCGGTGGGTATCCATGAGGATGTCCCCATGCAAAAAAAAAGGCGTGGTCTTTGACCATAAGGCGCTCTGTCCTAATGATCCTACGAGCAAACGATGCGATTTAGTCGTACGACGAGATTAAATACACTAATCTCTTCAGTGTCCTGTCCAGTCCAATTAGGAAATTGGCATTGAATGATCGTACGATCATTCATATGGCTAATTTTCATCGCGCGACCAAAACGCATCGTTTAATCGTACGATCAATGCCAATGCGGCCCGCTCGTCACTTGTTAATGAATGATTTTATCAGATTGAAAAAAAAAAATTCTTTGATAATTTTGTTTATTCTATATTTCATTCTTGAACAATCAATATGTATCTATGACTAAGTAATTGCTGTTACCTTGACCAAGTTTTTTTGTTAATACCGCATGTTTCTTGCCTTTTGGTAGCGCCTAATGAGTAGGTATATAAAATAACTGACCTATTTAGGATTCTTGGAACCTATGACAAACAGATTAGGTAAGACCAACAAGTTAGCTGTTTAATGCCTACTTGCACCAAACTGTCAAAGCTCCTAAGCAATTACTTTTCTTGCTTGCCAGTTCTTAACGGCCCAAGTTCAGACTGTTCAGAACTGTCAAGCGAGTTAAGTAATTGCTTAGGCATAACTGTTCTAGTTGTAATCTAACTAGTTTCTATCAGTAACAGTCAAATGAATTTATGCTAACCCTTCTCGTTTCTTCCATTCACTCTTTAATTGGGCCATTTTCTTCTTTTTTGACTCTGATTTTCTGTATTTATTGGCTTCGATCCTCTTCTTCTGAGCTGCGATGCTTTCGTCGCCATTTTGGACCTCGTCTAATTTTGCGATTAGTAAATCCCGCGCCGTTTTCCGGTTCTCGTCCTGGCACCTGCTAGTATGGCACTTTATTACTGTCCCTGTAAATAAAATAATCAAGGTTTTACAAAAACATACAACAACCAACTTCAATCAAACTGTGAGGCAGTGTCCTAATAGAACGCGATGACGCGACCGTCGCAAGTTCGCGCGAACGTCGATCGCGCGATCACGCGATCAAACGTACTAACGTCAAATAGGCGTCCCAATTGAATAATAGTCTAATATTATTTAAATAGACGTTAGTACGTTTGATCGCGGATTCGCGCGACGGTTGCTCGCGCGTGATCGCGTTCTATTAGGACAACGCCTTAAAGTGACCATAGGCACCACTGAAATGTCACAGGGAAGCAAAATGCGCAATTTCGTTCACTTCAAAAACCTATGTTTTTGGTTATTTTGATTTAAAAACTAAACTACTGAACCGATTTTGATAAATTTTCTATGGGACCAATCCGAAAGTATGACCTTTCAAACTAAAAAAGATTTTTTCAAATCGGTTTTAAATAACAAAGTTCAGAGGAGACATTAAAAAAAATCAACATTTAACCAAATTGATTACTACTACCTCCTACTTTTTTGAAGTCGGTTGAAAAAAGAATCACCATTAGCCGCTGGCCACAGACTCGTCTATGTGATATCAAAGTAAAAGTAATTCCAGTGTTTCTTGCATACTGTCATTTTGGATATAGCATATATCACAATGTATAGCCCAATGCAGAATCTGACTCACATTTTTTTTCGACTCACATCTAGGGACTCTCCCAATGGTAATTCACGTAAATGTTAACTTACCTGTAGGTAAATGAGTTAGTACAACACAATTCGAATTTTTGTTCACAGCCGAGCCTCCTGGACCTCCACCCCTTATAAATTGTTCAGTTAAATCATTCTCATTGATTTTGGGGACTTTAGAAAAGTCTATGGTGTGTTTGAAGGCTACGGTCACTAGTTGGAACCGAGGGAGTTGGTTTAACTTTATTATGTTCATCAGAGACATGGCTATACAACAGATCCTCGACTCAGCAATGACTGACCTTTCTGAAAGAAGAGATTTTCTAATTATCATTTATTGAAACTGAAAGGGATATTGGTAGTTACATATTTTAGAAAACAATATCATTATTGAAAAATGAGGATGAATGGATGATTGTTACTCATCATTATCATCATCTCAGTCAAGTAGGACCCACTGCTGGGTACAGGCCTCCTTTCGCTTTAGCCAGCCTCCACAATGTTGTGCACCTCTGATCCGGGTAATCCCCATGACCGACTGTTACTCAACCGTGCCAAAAGAACAGAATGATTAGGTTAAAACATAATGTAGATATTGTTCATATTATTATTCTGATGCCACTCAGGCAAAGTTACAGACATCAGCAAAGTTTAATTTTCATAAAAGTAAACACAAGGACGAGACAAGTTAGGCGCTCTCCTGGTAAGAGATCACGTCTGTCCATGACCAGAACAGTGCCACACCAACACAGGACTTTGATTCATCTATGTCGGGGTAACACTGCATGTTATGTCTATAAATAAATTTTATCATAGGGTAATGGGTTAAAAATATAATAAAAACTACATCGTATTATTTACCTGAAAAGCATATGTAATATCTTCTTCTTTACTGAGAGTTTTGTTGTTTCTAAACTCCGTAACAACTCGTCGTTTGAAGTACAAAGGGTCAGTGAGAGTTAACCTTCGTGAGTAGAGCATCAAGTCCTTATACAAACGGAGAATGTCGACCCGCGAGATTTGCATGGTAGCAAATTAAATAAAGAAAACATAAATTCTTGCAGTTCGTTCAATGCTACTTTGTCTTTTCTAATTTAATGAAAAAACTATTTGTTGTTGTTATCAATTTTTTAGGTTATCTGATGCTGCCAGTATGCTTTTTCAAAAAAATATGAAAGGTTGCTTGAAAATGATAAATCCACTTACTTACCTATGTTTATAATAAGTAATGTTTCATAGGTAATTTCTTGTTTCATGTGGGTACAATGATGTGATAAGTGTTTTTATGTTCTTTTCTTTTGGGGTGATAGCTGCGTGATAGGCACGGTCGGTTGGTGAAAGTAACGTAAATCGTATCGTTTAGATAAGAAGAATTGGCATCACAAATGACATTTAGAATTTCACGATTTTTGACATTGACATTATGAAACCATATGACCATTAGCTATGTCCACACTGTGACGTTTCATCTTAAACTTTTGTCTTCATCTTTCTTTTCAAGTTTCGTTTGGCGCTTTCAATAATTGAATGCGTTAGCGAACGCAACACCAATATAGGTACTGATTTAGTTCAGTCGTAGTTTCTATCAGCATTTGGAAACATGTGCGACGAGAAAATTTTTACTTGGTGGAATAAGTATGGTGCATTGTGCGGCTTAGGTAGGTACTTGGTTATATAAGAAATTCGAGAAAAAAAAGAGAAAGTTTTGGATACGAGGTTATTAAACTAATCGAAGTAACGTGATTATAAAGTTGTAGGAAACTTCTTTCTTTATTCTTCAATAAACTTCAATGTATTAATTTTTTTTCGTCCAGCATCTTGTTGTTGAACACCAAAGAGATTGGATATACTATCATTCTTCTGAGGTTGAACACTTTTTTTTTTTTTTTTTTTCTATCGAAGAACCTAAGTTTTTCGGTTTTGGCTTCACATCAAAGGTATATAGCCAGTGTCAAGTAATTGGAGAGATTATTTTGTCATAAGTCAAGACATGCCCCTGTAAAGTAGTGGTGGTTGCGACTTTACTAGAGGCTTCTATGGAGTTTTGGAGGCAACACGAAAAGTCACGTTTTACAGCATTGCACTATTCACCAACACTCATACACGTTCACGAGCACATAATGGATAAAAAACCACCGTTACACTTATACACTCAAAGTTATACAAGTTTTGTCAATTAATTTAATGCCGCCAATGCGCCATTTTTCATGTTCCCGCCAAAACTCTGGTTGAACACTTTGAGGCACAAAAATCCACCCAACACGGGACAACGTTTTTCACAGCGCGCGCTTCGCTTTCATTTAACTGTCATGCATTAAGGGCATGCCTCACGTGCGCTGTTGACTGCGCTATGACCCTTGATGAACAAAAAAGTCACAGTGTGGACATAGCTATTGAGAGTAGCATGAGCACAGACATAAATCTAGATAATATCTGTGAGCATGAGGAAGAGCAGGAGAGGTAGTACTCTGACTAATCTGTGAGGAGAGGTGAATCCCCGAAGTGCCCTTAGATTAGTATTTTCCGCTACATAGTTTTACCCAAAATACAAGGAAATAATTAGACAGGTACAATTGCTACCGTAACATAATTTTGAATTTGGAATTTATGTATAAATGATTTGAAAGGAAACAAGCAATGTAGATATTTTAGCATTCAGCAATGAAGAGATCTGAAAGCCATGTTTATGATTTGCTTTGGCTCTATTCTCGCTTCATTTACGAGTTACAGCGGTTTTTATATTTTTTTCAATGTAAGATATCACTATTATAGATAGACAGACAAACAAGAAAGTTACATAAAAAAAACGTGGAAAAATTAAAAGTAGTCTTACTCATGACATCAATAAAGTTCCATGAAGATTGAAGAGTGAGTGGGGTAAAAAAAACGAAAAATTGGTAATCCGTTTCACCCACCGTAGTCAAACCGTAGTACTCTGACTAATCTGTGGTTTCACCACGTTAGTGGTTATATTCTCTTTGGTTTCACCTTATAATTATTTTTTATTCAAGCTGCTCGTCATTTTAAAGGAAAAATATTTATTTCTTTTGTTATTGGAACTGTGCTGTGTTGTTAAGCTTTGCTTTAAGCAAAGCTTTTGAAAAATCGTTCTCATTTGCGTTAAAAATGTTTCGTTCCGATGCTCAAGAAAACAGAGCAAGTTCTAGAAATCTTGAAGGGAACATTGATACGATAAACGAAGAAGTGATAAATGAAATAGAAAAGGAGCTACAGGACAGCCCTGACGATATCATATCTCTTGTTTTCCTCCTGTACGATGTCCCTGATACAGCATTGCAGCGGCTTATTGTGTATCAACGTGTTTACAGAGACGTTATATCGACGAATCTAAACTTGCTTCTCGAATGGGTACACGGTGCTAAGTCAAGATCTACCTGGAAACATGAATTTCTCGAAGCCCTTCTCATCTGCCAATTGTACGGCATTGTCCGAAAACTCGGCTTTCACGTACCAACTGTAAAATCGCATTACCAACCAGACAACTTGTATGCAAACATGCATATCAATCCTATGAGAAAAGCATTGTACAAAGTTTGTGAGAATATAGACTTTCAAAATTTGGACAGGTTAAAAAGAACACTTCGGAGCTACAAAATTGATACAATGGAGTTTGAAACTTGTGAACTTATTTTTCTGAAGCTCATGTCGGAAAAATTTATTACTACAACTCAAATACAGTATGATAAACGAGTGCTTGGATGTGAATACAAAGTAGAAAAGTTGGTAAAGATTCTTGAAAAGTTGCCTGGGCTGGAGGATATTGCAAAGAAACTCAAAGAGTTACAAAATAAGAACAGAGAAGATCCTAACCAAGAAATGCCAGTAGCTGCCAGCACTTATTTACCATCTTCAGACATGTCAAAGCCAAACCCTGTGGAATCACCGATGACTCCTAACGATTTTGCTGAAGTCATGAATATGTGGAATGACCTGAAAATTGATGAAGACCATATTAAATCCGATAATAAAAGTTTGGGCAAGGATAAATATACCATCAAAAATTCAAAAAAAGTGGGTGTCTGTCTCATCATCAATCAGGAAGATTTTTGTCTCTCTGAAAAAAGTGTAGCAGATGACACACTTACTACAGTACTGTGCAGGAGAGATGGATCTTCTGCTGATCAGAGGGTGTTAGAAGCCACAATGTCTTCGTTTAACTTCGAAGTAGTTACAGGTGTCAACCTAAATTACAATGAAATGATAGATTTCATAAAAGATACTATAGAATATAAAGTCAAAGATTATGACAGTATTTTCATGCTATGCATACTTTCTCATGGAGTTAGGGGACATGTGTATACAGCTGACTGTGTCAAAGTAAATGTAGAGGATATCCAAGGCATATTGGACTCAGACGAAGCATCCAAATTACGAGGCATACCAAAGGTTTTGATAATACAAGCCTGTCAAGTGGATGACATTCCGCAGTTGGATCTTGTAGCAGATTCGCCTAGTTATGAAAGAAAGCATTACTACTTGAAGAAATCAGATTTCCTCATTTACTGGGCCACCGCACCACAGTATGAAGCTTTCAGGCATGAAAAAGGTGGTTCTATATTCATCCAGAATCTGTGTGCAGCCATTCAGAAGAAAGGCAGGAAAGAGCAACTCTCTGACATATTTACTCAAGTCAACAATCGTGTCACATATTTGTGCACTCGACACAAGTATATGCAGGTGCCAATATTTGAGACTACTTTGAGGAAGAAGCTTTATTTACAAGGACCCGAGTAGAGAGAATGAAACATGTATATTACCATACTGGAGTGAGCTTTACAGGGGCATTTACATCTATTGGTTGAAATGATCACAAACCATAGTTATTATCGATTTATGGAGTGATATTTTGATGCATAATAATATAGTTTTAGGGATATTAGTCTTTCTTTATATATTTTTGTTAGTCAAAATATGAATTAATTTATTTATCGAGTTAGAGCAGTTGAGCTACCTATAGATCGTTTGCAACCGTCTATGGGTGGCCCAATTGTTTCCTTTTGTAAATTTTGTAATATACCTATATATAGATTGTAGTAGTTAGCTTATATTTATTTACAAATAATAAAATAAATGATTTATGATATATTTTCTATATTTATTTTTACATCAGTTTTAGTGAAGTCCATCACAGCTGCTTCAAGATTCTTTCTTTCTTCTTCTGTCTTTAATTTTGACCACATAGTGTCTAAATATGCTCTTTGATGTTTTTGTATAAACTGAAAACTGTTTTTCAAAGTAGCTCCTACATGTAGTGTGTTGAGACGAACATCTAATGTGCCAATTTTTGTCACAAATGGAATGGAACTAGTGACAAATTTGTGTGGACCGTGTCGAGAACGTATTATAGCAATCCTTGTGTTTTCATTGCAATATTTTGTAAGAAATCCTGATTTTACTGCTGCAACTCCAAAGTCTCCATGCATTTGTTGGATTTTATTTATTAGAGTATCATGGAATATACTTGACTTCAAGGAGAGAGGTCTACTATCTGGAACCATTGGCGAGATGATCTCAATAGTTATGTACCTGAAAAAACAAACAGATGGGTCAGATTTTATTATAATGTGATTTCTATAGGTACTAAAATAGGGAGTCTAAGCACCTTTAATTTTATCCTCGAAAGTCAGTGATTCTTAAAGTGGTTATTAGTTTTTATAAAAGAATAATAAAAATTAACATGGATAGCAGCAGTTATTTGGGAGAGATGTGCGAAGATATGAGAAATTTACCTGTTTTTAAATCTAACCATCGTTATAAGTAATTAAAAAACCCCTATGACAAAGATTTATGTGCTGCAGACATTTATGAAATAAAGCCAGTTATTTATTATTACATTTACGAATCAAATAAACTTTCACCGATCTTCTATTTTACAGTTTTTTTTTTGTTGTGCTTCTGCTTTGATTGTTTTTTTATTTGTTTGACACTGACATGCTTTTAGACTCAAGATAAATTCTAGGTTGTCTATGCTTTTTGATTGCGGTTTTTTTTTATCATTCCCACGTCATTCCTTTTTACGAATAGTGCTGTACTAACGTACGGAACTTGTGTACGGAACGAACAAACAATGCCGAATAACTAACGTATACAACACAGCACAGATTAGTCAGAGTACAGTTTAAGAAATGTATAGACATATCTATTTACCAAAGAACTTGTATACCTATATATAAAAGCTCTTTGCTATTTACAGATTACTGAAGCCTGATAGATATTAAATAAATTACTTAGAACAATTGAGATAAAAAAATAGGTCATATTGAAGCATGCAAGACGGCTATAGGTACAAGGTCAATCTTGGCCAGTCTTATTTGTGTCGTTGTGTGTGTGATGATGTTGTTATCTTTTACTAAAGCCAAGGTTATCTTACTAGTAAGTAAATAATTATTCATTTTATGATTTCTATAAGTAGGTACGAAAGGCATAACGAGTGAAGAAGTGCTGATCTAGAGGCGATTAGCTATCTCTCAATAAATAGTAAAAATAGTGCTATAGCCTACGACACGTTTGATCTGTTATTGATTGGCTACCTAGGTATGTAAGTCCTCATCTATTTACTTACTTTATTTTTACAGGAATATGGCTGAACAGGTTTATTTCATTGGTGTTGATGTCGGTTCTGGTAGTGCAAGAGCTGCCCTTGTTGATACCAAAGGTCATGTTGTAAATGTCTCAGTGAAAGAAATACAAACATTGAATCCAAAAATAAACTTTTATGAACAATCATCTAACAATATTTGGGCATGCTGTATATCTGTTATAAGGGTAAGCATTTAAAATATTATTATTACTTATATAAACTACTTTAAGTAAGTATGTTATTGTATTTTTTGTTTAATCTCCATAGTAGTCATTAATGTAAATAATTATTAATGTTTAATATAGGTTTATGTAGTATAACTTCTATTTTATTACGTCAACATAATATTATAGTGCCATTGTTTCTAGATCCATCCAAAGGTTGTCTGGAAAAAAATGATTTTATCGATTAGACCACTCACTGTGCTTTACTTTTATGAGTATTACGTATTTGTGTTTTTGTATAGTTTTCTTAATTTAGGTATGGTGTTCAATAAAGTGTTTAAATATACAATTAGGTGCTTATTTAATAAGATTTTACTATTATTAATTAAACTCTCGTTTATTATCTCATTAAAATTCATTTTTAATTATATATATTTTTTTAATTATTAAGTAAAAAATATATTATTACATTGCTTAATGGGCGGTTTAATTCCTAAAGGCATTCTCTACCAGCCAACCCTTGTAGTACAGTATAGTAAAAAGTGTATAATTTAAATATTTATAAATATATTTTTTCTTTCAGGATATAATTGTAAATGTAAATCCAGCATCGATCAAGGGTATTGGGTTTGATGCAACATGTTCGTTGGTAGTCTTGGATAAAACTTGCAATCCAATATCTGTTAATGACTTAAACAAAGGGGAACAAAATATAATCATGTGGATGGATCACAGAGCTCAAGCTGAGGCGGATTTGATAAACAAGACTGGTCATGCAGTACTTAGATATGTTGGTGGAAAAGTAAGCTTAGAGATGGAAATGCCAAAATTACTGTGGTTGAAAAAATATTTACCCCATAAATGGAAAGACATCGGATACTTTTTTGATCTTCCTGACTTTCTAACATGGAAGGCGACGGGATCGTTCAGTAGGTCACTGTGTTCACTAGTTTGCAAATGGAATTATGAATGCTCTAAAGATGGCAAACAAGGGTGGAATCAAAATTTCTTGACTGAAATTGGGCTGGAAGATTTGATAGAAGATAATTTCAAGAAAATAGGAAATAAAATACATATGCCAGGCGAATTGTGTGGTACTTTAAGTGAAGAAGCTGCTAGCCTTATGGGGCTGTTGCCTGGATTGCCCGTCGCCACATCCATTATTGATGCCCATGCTGGTGGCCTAGGAATGATTGGCTCCTATGCTAAGGGTATCGAGACTAATATGTCATCACGCCTAGGACTTATATGTGGCACTTCCACTTGTCATATGGCTGTGAATGAGAAACCTGTTTTAGTTCAAGGCATTTGGGGACCATATTTCAGTGCCATGGTTCCGAATATGTGGTTGAATGAGGCTGGTCAGAGTGCCTCGGGTATGCTGTTGGACTTTATTATTTCGAGCCATCCAGCTGGAATTGAATTATTAAAGACCAAACATACTGGAGAGTAAGCAAAAGGCATAATCTCACTGAGTTTAATAGCCAGCTAAGTGCTAAGACAGTTGAAAGCTAATGTTTTTTTTTCAGTGTTAGAAGTCATTTGAGGGGACTACTGACTGAAATGACTGAAGCACAAGGATTATCAGATGTTAGCTTTCTGACAAAAGATATCCATGTGTGGCCAGATTTTCATGGAAATAGGTCACCGTTAGCAGACCCCAATATGAAAGGCATGATATCAGGGCTATCTATTGATGCTAGTAAAGAAAATTTGGCTCTTTTGTACCTTGCTACACTTCAAGCGCTTTCGGTAGGTACTAAACTAACTCATTTTATTCCATTATTCATCACAACTCATTACCTGTAGGTATGATTTGAAATTCTGTTGAAAAAATATTTTGTTTCAGTATGGCACAAGACATATAATTGATGCATTAGTTCTATCTGGGTACAAACCATTTAAATCCTTGCTTATATGCGGAGGAATCACAAAAGATCCCTTGTTTGTACAAATTCAAGCCGATACCGTTGATTTACCTATCCTTAAGCCACATGAAAAAGATTCTGTATTGGTTGGATCAGCTATACTTGGAGCATGTGCATCTCAATACTTTAAAAATGTACAGGATGCTATTCAGAATATGGGTGGCTCAGCCGAGATAATACGACCAAGTGCGAACGCAAAAGAATTTCATGATAGAAAATACAGAGTGTTTTTAAAAATGTTTCAAGACCAAATGGAGTATAAATCCATGATGAGTGAGAAAGTAAAGGTGTCGTAATCTAGCTACCTAAGTACTTAAAAAAATATTGTTAACATGGGGACAGGACAAAAATAGTACGTGGTAAACATTAGGGATGAAGTTAAATAAAAATACATATAACTAAAGCCCTCCAGTTTTATTTAAATAACTACCATTATGTAATCCTATTCGAAAAATAAAATCTATACCTAACGAATTTGGTTCCATCCAGTTAGTGCAATAGAGTATTTACTCAAACACTAGTTAAAACTTGTAAAGTTGGATGATACATACATATTATATTATTATGCGTCGAGAGCACAGTAGAGTTCTACTCTCTACGCATATAATATACATCATCCAACTTTACAAGCTATGATAAAAAACGAGCAAGTCTCATTTAATACGTGTGTCACTTAAAGAAGTTTTAACTCCAATAAAAATATCGCCCCAGGCACCCCGCGGTGGGCCACTGGTGTCCAGTGTGGTAAGAGTGTTAGAACATTTCAACCGGTGTTGTGCTAGCGCTTGTTTAGCGCCGCACTATTTTCATTCATTCAGAAAATTATCTATGGCAAACTGACAAACACAGCGCGTAGCTAGCTCCACCTGACGCATTTATTTTCAACTTTGCACCGCCACTGTAGCTTTGTAAAAACAATTTAATTTGTGTTTCGTAAGCAGGGCGGGGGCGTTGATATATCTTTTGTTGAATACTGAAAAATGATTAGCTTTCAAGGTAGAATTCGATCTCAATCTACAGTTGAGACTTTTCACTAAAACAGTACCACTATTGACAAGCAGGTGAGGCCAGGTATGTAAGTATAACCCGAACCAACCGAAAAGGGCAAGGTGGGTATAAACGGCCTTCTCGCCTACCTTCTTTTCGATTTGTCGGGGTAACCTAAATCAATAACGTCGATGCTATTTCTTGGACATTTTGTAAATAGCATTTCATCATAATTCGCTCAAGCGTCGGCTCTGTTTTAGGTCAAAATGTCCAAGCGTCCGACTGAAGAAAGCGGCAATGGTACTAGCCAGCCGCCTATCAAGAAAGTCCACTTCGAACCCCACCTTATAGGTCCAGTTTCTACCCTTGAGGAAATGGACATAAAAGTTTTGCAGTTTCAGAACAAGAAACTAGCTCAGGTTCGTATAATGCCTCGTAAATCGTCTGTAACGTGTACTTACATAGGTTTGTGCAGCTCACTGGCCTCTTCCATCACATGTCACAATCAGCTGTTTATCTGCATTGAATCAATCCAATGTCATTTTTGTGTAATTGTGTTGCTGCAGCGTTGTGAATTGTCCTCATTTTCTGTACTCTTGACCCTGTTATAATTGGTATAACCTATAAAACCTGTTAGCTCACATAGATTGTAGGTCAGGTACTCAGATGAGCTGAGAATACAACTTTATAACTATAACAATTATACTAACTCAGGTGTTATAACTATTACTTATTTTTGTTTAACCATCTCTTGTCTATCCAAAATTTGCCTGGATAAATGGTCGGTCTGCCCATTTGTCCACAATTTTTTACCATTGTTTTTGTGTTGGAGTGCAATATCTATCTAACTATTTGTTCATCCTCTGATGATCTGGCAATGAATCAACTAAAGTCAAAGCCAAAATGTGGAAGACACTAAAGTCCTACAATATTATTATTATTTATGATACACAGTCAGCTTTGAACTGATTATGTATCTTGATTATATCCTTGTACATAGATAGTGTACCTTAAACATCTGTCCACCATATCATAGGGTTCATTGATGGGCACTAGTTACAGTCTGTTCTGTAGTCAATATGTCTAGTAAGATAGTAAGTAAATTGTTGTATACGACTTTGGGAATTGCTGTGAAAGGAATCCTTTACATTTTATTACCATAACAGATACAGGCTTCAATTTGAGGTCACAGTGACCTCAATCATCACCTCTTCAAGATAGGAGCCACAGACATAGATATCTGCAGGGGCTGCCTACTAGACCAGGAAACAGTGGAGCACGTGGTGATCCACTGTCAAGCGACAGAGGAGAGTAGGTTCTAGACAGGCTTGCACAAGTTATTGGACTCCTCTCCACCTTACGTGTCAATAAGCACGCTATTGGAACTGTGCTGTCATCAACCCAGGGTCCTGCTCCGTTATTTTAAGGAGCTAGGATGGCTGGGGCAGGGTTAAGTATATATCGGGGGGCAATGCACAATGCACCCTACAACGGGAAGCCAGTGCAGACCGCTGTACCCCCTTTTTAGAATTAGGCTTCAATTTACGAACAATTGCAAAACTCTTTGCTGGCTCAATAGTATCAATAGTAAAATCGTCTTGCAGAGAATAGAGCAACGTCACAGATGTGAAGCAGAACTCCGAGCCCGTATTGAGCAGCTGGAGAAGCGACAGACACAGGATGATGCAGTGCTGTGTGTCGTCAACCGGTATTGGAACTTACTGAACGAAGACATCAGAGTGCTTCTGCAGAGATTCGATGCGGAGACTGCAGACGAATCTGAAAACAAAAGTGAGTGTGCAATGTGCATTGATTTATTAAGCTAACTTTATTTTTATGTGTGTAGTCATAATAGCTGCTAGTTTCATAGCAAGCTAGTTCTTATTGAGATAAATGAAATCTAACAGTCATAATTATTTTTTTTTATTTTTTTTTAGCTTTTGCTGATGTGTCTATGTCACACAGTGTTTGATTTCTTAATAGTTTTGTTTAACATAGTCTGTTGTTTCGTAACCTAACATAATTAGGTAGGTACAATAAGTACTTCACTAATTATATCCTAAAACTGGTTTTGTAACGTTATTATAATAATCTAAACCTAAGAATTATATATAAATACGACACATAATATAAAACTTACTTAGTACCTAATAATTGAAGATTTAACTCTAAATACTTATACCATATTTAATTTGTCCTATTTTGCATCAGTTCTGTATAAAACTTGCACAGCACTAGTTTATCGAGTTGTGTGGAAGAGGAACGACGCCCGTCCGTCATACAGTGCAAACTTGTATGGAGGGTAGTCACCTCACTGCACTAAGATTTTATTTACAAACTACCTTAAAATAGTCTATCATTTACTCACTTATCATAAGACCTGTTTGTAACTAACTATAATTGAGACAAATAAATAAATTGAAATTGAAAATTGAACCAAGGGTCGAGTCTGTTCTTGAACAAGTAAGTGGATGCTGCAGAAACAACATCTAGTATGTATATTCCAGTTGTGCACCACTCTGTTGCTAAGGAAGTGATCCATAAGGGCGTTGGTTTGATCACAACTGGGCTTTTGAGACTAGCCACCCGCCACTAGACTATGGGAATCAAAGCCTAGTGAGGCACTGTTATGGTTATGGGCAAGCGTGATCTCTTACCATCAGGAGAGTGCCTAGCTAGTCTTGCCACGTGTTAACATAAAAAAGAACTTGGGAACTATTTGGGAAGGACAGTAGTACTGTTTCATAAAAATCAATCCATCTGTTACCAGATCATTGGCTCATTTCCATGTTGCAATGCCTGTGTTTATGTAATAATTATGTTTGGACATTTCACACAATGCCATCTAGCCCCAAACTAAGCAAACTTGTATTATGGGAACCAAATAACTGATAGAATACTTATATACTTTTTTTTTGTAAATACATCATCAACACACAAATGTTTTGTCCTGAAGCGGGAATCGAACTTGCGACACTCGGTGGACACAGTCCGATGCACTTGCCACTCGACCATCTGTGTCCTCAATGTTAATGCTTGTTCCCAGATGAAAACGAAGCCACCACATCGTTCCTCATGCAGTTGTCCACTTGGGACAAAGAGGAGTTGGACGCCCAGCTCGCGAACCGCGTCCAAGTGAGCAAGCGCGCCGTCGCCAAGGTGTTGCAGGCGTTCGACCGCCTCCAGCAGCGGAACGACAAGATATGGCGCGCCATCAAAGGGGAGGGAGAAGGTGACTTTTAAACTTACAAAATCAAGAGACCGTGGAGCATGTGATCATCCACTGTCAGGCTACAGAGGAGAGTAGGGTTAAGGGAAATCCTCAAGGCAAATTTCTATACAAATACTCAAAAAGTACGCCGTATTATAGTAATTTCTTCACACTATTCGTTTCGTCCATGTTTTTTGATTTCGTCAGCATAATAAGTGAAAGGTACTTTAATTTAGATTTTATACGTGTTTTTAAGTTAGTAGGGTTAATTTTAAAACACGTATAAAATCTAAATTAAAGTATGAAACCTTTCACTTTTTTTGTTGACGAAATCAAAATACATAGACGAAACGAATAGTGGGAAGAAATTACTATAATACGGCGTACTTTATGAGTATTTGTCCGAAACATTTTGTATGGAAATTTGCCTTGAGGATTCCCCATAAGACAGGCTTGCGTAGGCTGCTAGACTCATCTCCACCAAATGTGTCGGCTCGCACTTTATTGGAACGGTGCTGTCAACAACCCAACATCCTACTCCGTTACTTCAAAGAGCTGGGATGGCTGGCACAGGGTTAATGATTTTTTTCGGGGGGCAATGCACAATGCACCCTTCAATGGGACGCCAGTGCAGACTGCTGTACCCCCTACTCAGAATAAGGTGACTTTTAATTAAAGCAATTTGGGAGAGGTCTCAACTATGTGTGAAATAAGCCAAGAAAAACTAACTGGTTTTCCAGGCAAATCTCAGTGCAATCTGTCATTGAGATATCTATTTATCTAATCAGCCTACCCAGGTAACTTCTGTGCTTCTGGGCGGAGCTAGGCTGGCTAAACTTTTAGCTAGGATATCCGACGCACAAAGGACCAACAGGAGTCCCAAGACCAAAAGTGCGGAAAAGGGAGTCCAATAAATATCTATTTAATCAGCCTGCAACACCCACAGCAGTTGAGTAAAGGCCTCTATGACGCCAGTCTTTTCTGTCTTTTGCAAGACCCTTCACGATGTCATCGGACCATCCGGCTGGTGGTCTGCTTTGAGACCCTCGCTGATCTCGTGGCCTCCATTCAGTAACTGCTTTAGTCCACCTGTTATCCTCCCGCCTTGCCAAGTGAAAACTTAGTTTTTTTTTATTTTTTCTCAATCTTTTTGGTATTTTGCGATCTGCCCCTACGGACATTGAGCTAGAGTTGTGGCGGTTTAGTTAGATATTATAACATGTATGGTGCACTCCCAATGGAGTACCCATTTCTAAATTACTCCTAATCCTTAATTAGGTCTTGAGGAGCTCTTCTTTTTATTCTGCAGAATGTTTAGGTTTCTGTATTCATCAAACCTCATGAATACAGAAACCCAAACATTCTGCAGAATAAAAAGAAGAGCTCCTCAAGAATAAAAAGAAAGCCAATTCATTCGGGTGATGTTCAATGCGTTTGGCGTAAGAATATAATGCCATACTAATGCCATCTTTGAAAACCTAGATATAAAAAAAATATAATTTGATTTGAAATTATAATTTTGACTTTTTCTAGATCATCCAATGAATTTAATAGGTATGTTCTCCCCAGAAGGCGCGCCGGCCCCATCACTAGACGAAGTGGTCCGCGCCACAAATGAAGAAGTGACAGCGGAGAACATCCGCCTGCAAGGTCTCTGCACGCGCCTGCACGAGTCGCACCACGCGATGACGCTGCGAGTTGCGCAGTTGCAGGACGCCGTCAACAGCCGCGACACCGAGAACGCGGAACTCAAGAACCAGATCGACGACTTGCAGTACGAGCTGTTGAAGGTCAGTGTCAATAAAAAAATATTCTATTCTATTCTAGTCTTAGCAAACAAACAAAAATCCGGCATGTCATAGAACCTAAAAAGTTCGAAAAACATGTGTCAAGTGCACGAAAGGTGTCTCTTCAAGGCGAACTTGAAATCCTTTCACCACACTGGTTCGAAAGAACTAGTGACACGATAATAAGAAGACCAAGTGACAGCGGAGAACATTCGCCTCCAAAGTCTCTGCACAAGTCGAACCACACAGTGACGCTGTGAAGCGCGCAGTTGCAAGACGCGAAACTTAGGTTGTTCTATAGTAAGTTTTCTCAACTCAAACTTTTTATGCAATATGTGATTACAAACATAGGACATGACTATAGTTAATAAAATTATGTACTAGCTAGTCTATTCTTTGTTATATCTATGTTATACCTACTACCTACATTGAAAATATGTGTAATAGAACTTGAATTTCGCTACATCTTTGTAAATCATATTTCTTAAGAGGGACTTCCTATTTCCTAAGGATTTCTGAGAATGCCATCCAAGTTCTAAAATAATTCCATAGATCCGTTCCCGCAACGACAAACTAGAAAACCATTTAGCGGAAGCTATCGAGAAGTTGAAAAGCCTCCACCAATCGGGGGCCACCGCGACCGCGGCCGCCGGACCCGCCACCTCCAACGCGCACGGCGGGGGCGCCATCGCCGTCGCCAAGCTGGAGGACATCGCCGCCGAGCTGGAGGAGCAGCGGGAGCTGGCCAACAACAGGCTGGCCGAGCTGGACCGGCTGCACAGGCAGCATCGCGACGCGCTCAAGGAGGTCGAGAAACTGAAGATGGACGTGAGTATTCACCTATGTCATGTGGCTCCACCAATCAGAAGATATAGCGGCTAGGCTTATGAACAGCGGGAGCTGGCTAACAACAGGCTGGCCGAGCTGGACCGGCTGCACAGGCAGCATCGCGACGGGCTCAAGGAGGTCGAGAAACTGAAGATGGATGTGAGTATTCACCCACTATAGGTAGATATGAAATGTGGTTCCACCAATCAGAGGATACCGCCGCCGAGCTGGAGGAGCAGCGGGAGCTGGCCAACAACAGACTTGTGGAGCTGGACCGACTGTACAGGCAGCATCGCGACGCGCTCAAGGAGATCGAGAAACTGAAGATAGATGTGAGTATTCAGCTACTATAGGTAGATCTGTCATGTGGCTCCTTAGGAAAGAGCTGGGGTTAGGAACAGCGGGAACCAATACCAGACTTGTGGAGCTGGACCGACTGTACAGGCAGCATCGCGACGCGCCCAAGGAGGTCGAGAAACTGAAGATGGATGTAAGTTTTCATCTATTAGTGGATTGGAGGATATAGCGACTGGGCTAAGGATCGGCGGGAACTGGGCAATAACAGGCTGGCGAAGCTTGAATGACTGCACAGCCAACATCGCGACACTCTCAAGGAACTCCAAAAGCTGAAGATCGATGTGAGTATTCAATATCAAGTTCATTGTCCATTGGTTTATCCAATCAATCACTTACTCACAGACTCACTCATACCTACGCCAACCACTGCCACTTGATGCAGCTGATTGGTGTAGGCATAAGACTTGTGATTGGATTAAGCTAATCAGATATAGACAGTAACACTTTATTGTACACCCAGAGGAAACATACAATATCAATAGAAGCTTAAAAATATCATTACCGAAAAATACAAATCTTGTTTTAGATCCGCCAACTCCCAGAGTCAGTAATAGTGGAGACTACAGAGTACAAATGCCTTCAAAGTCAGTTCTCGGTTCTGTACAACGAGTCGATGCAAATGAAGACTGCGTTGGACGAGACGAGACTACAGCTACAGAACGCCAAGAATCTTCATATGAGACAGATTGAAATGATGGAGGTTAGTCTTATATAAATCAAGTAAGCAAATCAACTAAAAAAAATCTCTAATATGTATTTGTCCTGATTGACTGACTAACTGGCTGACAAACAGACAATGCACAGATCAAATCATCAATCATCGATCATCGTGAGGAAACCAGCATGTCATAGAACCTAAAAAGTTCGGAAACATGTGTCAAATGCACGAAAGGAGCCTCTTCGAGGTGTACTTGAAATCCTTTCAACAGACTGGTTCGAAAGAACTAGTGACACGGCAAGAAGTAGAAGTGACTTTTTTTACTTCGAATATTTCTTACATCTGATGGTTTTTTGCATGCAACTGTCTCATTTATCGCAAGATAATTACAAGAAAAAGGCAGCAAGTCAAGGGCAAGTCCATGTTAGCCTGGCTTATCTGTATTACATCAATGAAAATGTAATCTGGCAGTATTATGGTGGCTTCACACAGCCTGTGCCACGCGCCGCGCCGTGCCAAGAACATCTGTACGGGTGAGCGCGCCGTGGATGTGTCCAGAACACCCCTTCTCACGGCCTGTGTTAACTGACAAACAGCCTCAAGCCACTCGCTTTACACGGCCTGCTTCGCGGCACGTGCTAACACAGGCCATGAGAAGCCACCATTACACAGTATGGGAATTGGACGTGATTTCTTATTATTTTACAAAACAAGCTAATATTTTTTTTCAGAGTGAAGAATTATCTCGGCAAAAATCCCTCCGCGCGGAAATGATCCAACTAGAAGACGTTTTAGGCCAACTAAGGAAAGAATACGAAATGTTGCGTATAGAGTTCGAACAGAATCTCGCCGCGAATGAACAGACGGGGCCCATCAACAGGGAGATGAGGCACCTCATCACGTCGCTGCAGAACCACAACCAACAGTTGAAGGGGGAGGTGCATAGGTACAAAAGGAAATATAAAGACACCAGCCAGGAACTGAATAAGGTATGTACCCACAGCTATTTACCGGCAACTTTGACTTCTTTACCAGTAATAGTCATCTGCGGCTATCTGCTTTAAAAATCCATCGAAAAAAAAGAGCGATTTATCGGAGGCATTGTCGTGGTCGTTGGAAGTCGATGAATGGAAAACGCTCGAGACTGCTCGTCGTGGCGTCTTAAGGCTTCTACACACTATACCGGTGGCCTGGCCGGGCGGATGTTTGCCGCGCGGAATGCCGGCGGCACTGATCGCAAAAACTGGCACAGCGCCTTATTCAATAACTGCTATGATAACCACCTACTTGTAAAAGCACTCAGAAGCCCAACATACAAACTCTCAGCTTAGTTTGGGCCTCACCGCCACCTACTTACTGTAAATGGTATCCTACATGTGTACAACCAATAGCGCTAAATTTGCATTAATTAGTGTATTTGTATAACCTAATCATTTGATAAATAATTTGATTTGATTTTGTTTGAAAGCCGCAGAGCATCATTTCACTATTACTTAAATGCCGTGTCGTGTGTAGTAAAGTATCGTTGTTTGTAGGCTCGCAAGGAGCGAGAGGAGACGACGGCGCGTGGCGGGCCGCCCACGCCGGGAGCCGCCGACCCGCCTGACGAGAAACCACTCACCATCAAAAAAGAAGAGCCCGATGCAGAGGTGAGCTCATTATCTAGTTGTTGCCCGTAGTATCGGTCGCGAAAGGGTGGTTTCACACAGCCTGTACTAACACGCGCCGAGCCGAGGTCATCTGTAAGGGCGAGCGCGCGCCTCGGACTTCTCCGGATCACCCCTTATCACGGCTTGTATTAACGCGGGCCTATGTTAACCGATAATACGCGCTCGCCCGTGCAGCCTTGGGTCGCTTGCTTTACATGGCCGTTGGCGCGGCGCGGCGCGTGCTACCATTACCACAAATTTTAAATTACCAAATAAAAACTTTAATGAACAATGCAGAAGGGGTATAACGTTGTATCTGCGCGGTCAGAATATTGGATTTATACAAAATGACAGTGACAGCGGGCGAGTGCGGCGCCCGAGCCGAGTTATAGCGAGCTGGCTCGAGCTAGGTACATACATGGGTATGCCAAAAAATTAATAAAACTTAAATTATTATCAAAAATGGGTACCGCCTGACACACATCCATAGGAAAACGACTGATGGTAACAGTTACTCAATTTTTAACAAAATTTAGACAAAAAATCTACTTTATTTTTAATTTTTTTTATGTCCTTTACCATTAAAACTAATGTGTGTAATTAATTGCAGGGTACGGAGAGCACAGAAGCGGCGGGGTGCGCGGCGGCCGCCAAGGAACACGCGCGCGTCAAGATGCAGGAACAGGACCAACTCATCAAGGATCTCAAGCAACAGATCAAGTGAGCATCTAATATAGATTGATGATAATTATGAATATACATGAGTAGATATATGAGTAGAGGAAGGTATACGAAACGTAAGTGGGCAAAGGACCAGGAAATAATGATGATACGATTAGAGGAATGCCAAAAATGACCTGAAAATTAAATGAATGAAAAAAAACCATTTTGACCAGCAAACGATTGAATTGAGTTAATTGATTGAATGATGGATGAACTGTGTGAAAGAGGATATGAACAAAACAGGTGTTAATACAGGAATGCCGGCTGATAGAGAATAATGGGAGAATAACACACGTTTTACTGCTCCCACCTTAAGCGTTGATGACACACGGCGTTTTTGCTCGCAACAAGCCAGCGCTTGTAGCTTGTAAATTCGTCCTGTGACATCGGCTTTTTTAAAATCTGCTTCTTGACAATCCTTCCCGAAAGCTAACTCGCTCACACGCTAGCTTTTAAACTCGCTGGCGTGTTGTGTGTAAACTAGCCGTGTGTCATCGATGCTTAAGATAAGGTCAGGAAAATGATTTCTTATAATAACATTATGATAACAGTGCTGATTGCTGCTCGTTTCGCAGGAAGGCTGTGAACGAGCAAAAAGAACTAAAACTACTGCTCGACATGTACAAGGGTGTGAGCAAAGAACAGCGGGACAAAGTACAGCTCATGGCGGCCGAACGCAAGGCTCGCCAGGAGTTGGAGGACCATCGACAGAAGGCCAAGATACAGCAGGTAATACTGATAAAAATAGACTATTAATTAAGTTCTTTAGTGGAGATGGTGTATCGGGTAACATAGTGTGGGACGCAAAAATAGACTTATATTAAGTTCTTTAGTGGAGATAGTGTATCGGGTAACATAGTGTGGGACGCAAAAATAGACTTATATTAAGTTCTTTAGTGGAAATGGTGTATCGGGTAACAGTGTGGGACGCTCCCTAGCCAGATGGAGCGAAAACTTACGAAAGGCAGCTGGTAAAATTATAATGTAGATTAAATCTAAAAACTACGTGTTTTATGCGTATGCTTTATCTCGCTTCATTTACGTGATGCAGGTTTTATGGATTTTGAAGTTAGGTCGGTATTGCATGCTAATAAATGGATTTAGAATGCATAGTCATCGAGTTGGGAACTACCCTGAAAGTTTTAGCTGGATAGCTCAATGTGCTCAAAATTTGATTCGTAAGATTCTACCCAGAATGACGGACTGACAAACAAGAAAGTGACTTTAATAATGTGGTAAAAATGGATATGGAGAGCTGAAGACCGGGGCTCAGTGGTGTGTGATGGAAGATGCTGCTGTGATGATGATGAAGAGATGATTCTTTCTAAAGTGGGCTTATGATGATACTCATAATATTATATGTTTCTGCAGAACTTAGCCTTAAAGAAAAACATTGAATGCAGATTTGGTTTACACACTATTATTTATTACTATTATTATTATTGGCCTGACATATCCCACTGCTGGGCAAAGGCCTCCACCCCTTTTCTCCAGTCCTCTCTGTCAAGTGAGACTTGTGTCTTGTGTGGACCTGTCCTCTTATATAAATCTAACTCATCTTTCCACCTGCGCCTTGGTCTGCCACGACGGCGTTTGATTCCTTGAGGCCACCAATCTGTGGTTTACATATTGCATTTAATTAAAATAACTGTTTCAATTCGTCAGGAGAACAAACGCGAGCGACGCCTGGCGGACGAAGACGCGCTGCGGAAGATCAAACAGCTGGAGGAACAGAAGTACGAGCTCCAGAAGCAGCTGTCGTGCGCGCGCCCCAACGCCGACCCGTTGCACGGCTTCACGCGCCCCTTCGCCGGCTCACAGGTACCTACCTAGTGACACGTACGGTCCATCATCATCCCCATAGAATAAAATATCCCAGCAAAACCTTTTTAATGTAAAAATTTAAGCCAAAACGAGGTTTTTCTGCCGCAAAAATACGTGAAATCTTGTAATATTGAGCCAAAACTGGAACTCTATTTATTTCAAGCTTTTACCACAATCAGTAACAGAGATTTAAGAGGCGTGAAAAGTGCCTGGAGTTGCTTCGAGAAAAGGTGGTTACGGTCGTGTTGCTCGTTTCGGCTTCGGAGGCACTACCGTGCCTCCGAAGCTCCAGATGTAGGTACATACTTGTTACGGGAAGAGCTCTGAATTCTGTAATACAGTTTATTAGCACGATGGACGTGGTCATTTATAATTGAAATTGCATGTAATTTAGATACTATAGAGATATATAAGAAATGCTCGACACCATGTAAATTTTGTTAATGACCCAAATAAATGAATTGAATTGAATAAAAACTAGTCACCTATTCATAAAAAAAAAATTATAACCAAACAAAGCTTAGACTTTTTGACCTGGAACCTACATTGTTCCAGCAAATAAAATGTCTTCTCAAATTGTAAAAGGAAGAAGAGGCGCTTCTCAACGAAATGGAGGTGACCGGCCAGGCGTTCGAGGACATGCAGGAGCAGAACTCGCGCCTCATCCAGCAGCTGAGGGAGAAAGACGACGCCAACTTCAAGCTCATGTCCGAGAGGATAAAGGCGAATTCGCTGCACAAACTGCTGCGGGAGGAGAAGCAACTGCTGCAGGAACAGGTGAGTTCTTTCTACCCGACTACGTAGAAGGGGTAATGTTTTTGCAGCTTATGTATGTATAATAAATAAATATTATGGACATTTCACACAACGCTATCTAGCCCGAAACTAAGCAGTGCTTCTACTATGGGAACCAGATAACTGATAGAATAGGTACTTAAATAAGTTTTTTTCAAATACATACATCGAATAAAACACCTAGATTACTAGACTATTATATTATTTAGATTATTAGACTTAGACAAACATCGATGTTCATCACAAAAGTGTGTCCTGAAGCTGGAACCGAACCCGTGACACTAGCGTGGCAGTCGAACACACTTGCCACTCGACCATCCTGTGTCGTCCATGATGTACATATACCTAGCAGGTTCGATTTTGCTTTTACATTTCGAACTTGTTTTAAAAACTGTATCCCTGTAACCTATCTTGAGAAAATAAAATGTTAATTCCAATATTTATCCAGGTGTTAACACGCGACCAACAGATCGAATCAATGGGCGCGGTGGCGAGGCGACTGGAGGAGAAAGAGCGGTTACTGCAGACCACGCTCTCTGCCGTCGAGAAGGAGCTGCTGCTGCGGCAGCAAGCCATGGAGATGCACAAGCGAAAGGCCATAGAGTCTGCGCAGTCGGCCGCCGATCTCAAGTTACATCTCGGTAAGTTACTGCTGCGACAGCAAGCCATGGAGATGCACAAGCGAAAGGCCATAGAGTCTGCGCAGTCGGCCGCCGATCTCAAGTTACATCTCGGTAAGTTACTGCTGCGACAGCAAGCCATGGAGATGCACAAGCGAAAGGCCATAGAGTCTGCGCAGTCGGCCGCCGATCTCAAGTTACATCTCGGTAAGTTACTGCTGCGACAGCAAGCCATGGAGATGCACAAGCGAAAGGCCATAGAGTCTGCGCAGTCGGCCGCCGATCTCAAGTTACATCTCGGTAAGTTACTGCTGCGACACAAGCCATGGAGATGCACAAGCGAAAGGCCATAGAGTCTGCGCAGTCGGCCGCCGATCTCAAGTTACATCTCGGTAAGTTACTGCTGCGACAGCAAGCCATGGAGATGCACAAGCGAAAGGCCATAGAGTCTGCGCAGTCGGCCGCCGATCTCAAGTTACATCTCGGTAAGTTACTGCTGCGACAGCAAGCCATGGAGATGCACAAGCGAAAGGCCATAGAGTCTGCGCAGTCGGCCGCCGATCTCAAGTTACATCTCGGTAAGTTACTGCTGCGACACAAGCCATGGAGATGCACAAGCGAAAGGCCATAGAGTCTGCGCAGTCGGCCGCCGATCTCAAGTTACATCTCGGTAAGTTACTGCTGCGACAGCAAGCCATGGAGATGCACAAGCGAAAGGCCATAGAGTCTGCGCAGTCGGCCGCCGATCTCAAGTTACATCTCGGTAAGTTACTGCTGCGACAGCAAGCCATGGAGATGCACAAGCGAAAGGCCATAGAGTCTGCGCAGTCGGCCGCCGATCTCAAGTTACATCTCGGTAAGTTACTGCTGCGACACAAGCCATGGAGATGCACAAGCGAAAGGCCATAGAGTCTGCGCAGTCGGCCGCCGATCTCAAGTTACATCTCGGTAAGTTACTGCTGCGACACAAGCCATGGAGATGCACAAGCGAAAGGCCATAGAGTCTGCGCAGTCGGCCGCCGATCTCAAGTTACATCTCGGTAAGTTACTGCTGCGACACAAGCCATGGAGATGCACAAGCGAAAGGCCATAGAGTCTGCGCAGTCGGCCGCCGATCTCAAGTTACATCTCGGTAAGTTACTGCTGCGACACAAGCCATGGAGATGCACAAGCGAAAGGCCATAGAGTCTGCGCAGTCGGCCGCCGATCTCAAGTTACATCTCGGTAAGTTACTGCTGCGACACAAGCCATGGAGATGCACAAGCGAAAGGCCATAGAGTCTGCGCAGTCGGCCGCCGATCTCAAGTTACATCTCGGTAAGTTACTGCTGCGACACAAGCCATGGAGATGCACAAGCGAAAGGCCATAGAGTCTGCGCAGTCGGCCGCCGATCTCAAGTTACATCTCGGTAAGTTACTGCTGCGACAGCAAGCCATGGAGATGCACAAGCGAAAGGCCATAGAGTCTGCGCAGTCGGCCGCCGATCTCAAGTTACATCTCGGTAAGTTACTGCTGCGACACAAGCCATGGAGATGCACAAGCGAAAGGCCATAGAGTCTGCGCAGTCGGCCGCCGATCTCAAGTTACATCTCGGTAAGTTACTGCTGCGACAGCAAGCCATGGAGATGCACAAGCGAAAGGCCATAGAGTCTGCGCAGTCGGCCGCCGATCTCAAGTTACATCTCGGTAAGTTACTGCTGCGACACAAGCCATGGAGATGCACAAGCGAAAGGCCATAGAGTCTGCGCAGTCGGCCGCCGATCTCAAGTTACATCTCGGTAAGTTACTGCTGCGACACAAGCCATGGAGATGCACAAGCGAAAGGCCATAGAGTCTGCGCAGTCGGCCGCCGATCTCAAGTTACATCTCGGTAAGTTACTGCTGCGACACAAGCCATGGAGATGCACAAGCGAAAGGCCATAGAGTCTGCGCAGTCGGCCGCCGATCTCAAGTTACATCTCGGTAAGTTACTGCTGCGACACAAGCCATGGAGATGCACAAGCGAAAGGCCATAGAGTCTGCGCAGTCGGCCGCCGATCTCAAGTTACATCTCGGTAAGTTACTGCTGCGACACAAGCCATGGAGATGCACAAGCGAAAGGCCATAGAGTCTGCGCAGTCGGCCGCCGATCTCAAGTTACATCTCGGTAAGTTACTGCTGCGACACAAGCCATGGAGATGCACAAGCGAAAGGCCATAGAGTCTGCGCAGTCGGCCGCCGATCTCAAGTTACATCTCGGTAAGTAACACTTGTTAGTAACTGTACTAAACTCGCCTGTCTACACACGCGGCGAGTTTAGTTGGCGGGGTGCGGAACACGCACGAGCGGGTTGGACTTGCACTTGACTTGCCAAAAAAATAGAACATCATACCTCTGTACTTAATCGTTAAGTAACTACTTAACTGGTAAATCCCTGTCAAAACGATGATAAGAATTAACTCGACAAGACCGCTCGCTACTGTACTTAAGGAAGTGTTACGCCATCGCTATGGAATGAATAACAGATTTTTTTGTTGCAGAGAAATACCACGCGCAAATGAAAGAAGCGCAGCAAGTGGTCGCGGAAAAGACGAGCGCGCTAGAAGCAGAAGCGTATAAAACGAAAAGACTTCATGTGAGTATTATACTTGAAATATACTGGTCTTTATGAAATCTGCAGTTTTCATGCACATGTTCCTGTATTATTAAAACTGGCATGAATACGTATTTTATCTCATATTTACCCGTGACTTAACCAGTTTCCTCCTCAGTTTTCCAGTTGCCATCTTATTTTCCTGTTCTCTCCTTACTTTACCAATTCCACTGTATTATTAAAACTGGCATGAATACGTATTTTATCTCATATTTACCCGTGACTTAACCAGTTTCCTCCTCAGTTTTCCAGTTGCCATCTTATTTTCCTGTTCTCTCCTTACTTTACCAATTCCACTATCTATACACCAGTTCCATATCCATGCTTACTTAATCAGTTACCTACTTACTCTACCAGTTACCTCCTTACTGTACTAGTTACATCCTCACTTAACCAGTAACTTGCCTCCATACTTAGCTTAACCAGCTCTCTCCTAACATACCAGTTACTTCGAAACTTTACTAGTTACTTTCATAATTTACCAGTTCTCACCATTATCTTATCCAACGCATGTTTACAGGAAGAGTTGGCGATCCTGCGGCGCAAGGCGGAGCGCATGAAGAAGATGGAACAAGCCGGCAGCAGCATGGATGAGGTGCTACTCGAGGAGATCCGCGAGTACAAGGAGACGCTCACCTGCCCTTCGTGCAAGGTACCTTATACTTATTATGTATAATATAAAGCCGTGTTGACCGAGTGGGAGGTGCCTCGACTTTCGATCCGAAGGGCGTGGGTCGATCATACACTTCGTACACTAATGGATATTTCTGTTCAAAAAATGTATGTGTGCTATACACGTGCTTAACGGTGAAGAAAAACATCGTGATTCGGACTGTCGATAGCTTTAAACTCAGAAGGGGAAGAAGAACGCATTAAAAAGGTTAACCGCCTGATATTGACAGCCATGCATTGTTATATTTAGCCTCGGATACCTTGGGGCTTCGAGGTATTTTCTCCTTGTATTAAGACGTTTCCTCCTACTCTCTGAAACATCATCAACGGATGGCGGACTATGTCCATGAGAACTACTAAAAGAGTGAGAATTTTTAATTTTAGTATGTTGTCTCACGATTCCCATGGAGGTATCCGCGAATGGCACGTTTTTGTATAATAAAGGCTCTATACTTGTCAGGAGTCGTCTTACAGCCATGAAGCTACATGTATCTATGTATGTATCTATCTATGGTGACTCCTTTTTCCGGAATTGGACTCGTTAGATGACACGACTGGTCGAGTGGCCAGTGTGTTGGACTGCCAAGCCAGTGTCTCGGATTCGATTCCTGCTTCAAGACAAACATTTGTGTGATGATCATCGGTGTTAATCTTCTGTCTGGCTTAAGTATGTATGTTGTATGCTATGTATGTATTAACAACGAAGAGTGTACAACCTTACTCCGTCCAGAAGCGCAGAATATTCCTGGGCTTTTCACAGGCTTTTCACAGGCGGAGTTGAGCGTAATAAATATAAGAGTCCGGTGACGCAGTAACAGCCATCTGCGGCTAACTGCAAGTCCATCGTCCAACGTCCATAGACAACACCGTGGCTTAGTTGGTAGTGATCCTGCCTACGAAGCTTGGTGTTCCGGGTTCGATCCCCGGCCGGGGCAAATATTTGTGTGACGAACACAAATGTTTGTTCTCGGTCTTGGATGTTGTGATGTCTTGTATGTGTCCATGCCACCTGCGACACAGGGAATCCTAGTGCAGGTGTGTGAGTGTGTGAATTTCTTATTATTATTATTATTATATCTTTGTTATATTATCAAATCCTATATTTTTTATTCCATAGAGCTATTTCTAGAGCGATTTGACACATTTTTAATACAGCTCATAGGTATATGTTATCTTCTTAACTATAATCATCTGCCTATTAGCCTCTACTTAACATCACTACGTATAATCCTGAGCTACCTAGTGCAGGGTGTGAGTGTGTGAATGTTTATTTAATGTTTATTTATCCGAAAAAAAAAACCTAATAAATACATTTAAAATTAACTGTTGATTGTTTATCAGGTGAAGCGCAAAGACGCGGTGCTCACGAAGTGCTTCCACGTATTCTGCTGGGACTGCCTGCGCACGCGCTATGAGACGCGCCAACGCAAGTGTCCCAAGTGCAACGCGGCGTTCGGCGCCAACGACTACCACCGACTGTACCTCTCCACCTAGGCTCCACCCGATGGGTTTGTACATAGGATACACCGCAGCCTGACTTAGGCGTGTAAATAGACTGCCACGAGTGACCCTGCGCATGGTTTACATGCTACGTGTGCTTTGAAAGGTCGCGTCGTGTGTTAGCAATAAAAGTGCAGAACTGCCGGTTGCAGATTCGTAAACGGGCTACTAAGGAAAATAGGATTTAGATTTTTTTAATGTCATAAGGATGTGCACGCTCGATTCGCTCGCGTATGGACGCAAAAAGGTAAACCATAACCTACCATCATCCAGCTTTTATTTGGTAGATTTTGACCTCTAGCTAGGCGGTCGTTGACCTCAGAGGTCAATGCCCTGAACTTAAACTCTCATTACATCACCCCCTCTCTGATGGTACCATAAAAGTAAGAAAGCAATTATTTCGTCAAAAATATTCTAATGCCTACTTGCACCAAACTGTCAAAGGTCCTGAGCAATTACTTTACTTGTTTGCCAGTTCTTAACGGTCCAAATTCAGACCGTTAAGAACTGTCAAGCGAGTTAAGTAATTGCTTAAAAACTTTGATAGTTTGGTGCAAGTTGGCATAAGTCTCTTCGCCTCAGTGCCCCGTTTGCTACACCCCAACCGAACTGCCTGTTACCGAAGCAGAAGGGTCACGATTGGTTACTTTATACAGTAGACGCGATTGATTGTGCCGTCGTACGAAGTAGCAAATATGACCAGAAAATCGCTGATGCGCGACTACTGCGGATAACTTCAGGTACGGTCAGCATCAACAGTCGATGACCACATTTAGATGTTCAAAATCGCTTTACACCATATTATATTTTTGACAGTGTGGTGTACAATTAATTTTGAACTTTGATGTTCATTCAATACTAGCGTTTGTCATGTTGATCGATTTAGGTATAATAAATGGTGTAAGGGATTTTTAGAATCTGAATGTGGCATCGACTTTTGATGCTGACTGGTCGTAGCGCCTACTATAAGTATAAATGATGGAATCGTCGGTTTCTCCCGCCGAAGAAGTTTACGTTGGCTGGATGCATAGGTTTGAATATTGTTACTTGTTATATAGGTAGGATCCTAATAATGAATTTTATTGTTAAGTTACTCGCAATCCATAGAGATTCACTACCGGTTCAGTTTTAAATAATTTATGTTTAGAAACATATTCAATGATATTTTAAATGAAGATGTTGTTGCCACAGTAATTATTCATAGTTATTTATCAGCTGTAGATGTTGCATTTGTCATTCTCTTTATTAGCTGTAGCAGTGCAGAGTCTCTTCATTTCTAATCATTTTGTCGAATATTGGTCCATTACACCTTGATCACACGTACCGTACTCAGCCGAGACAGTGCTCTCGGCCGAGTACTCGGCACGTATTAACATAGCGCCGAGTGCTCGACTTTACTGTCTCGGCCGAGTACTTGGTACGTGTGATAGGCATTATTGAAGTGATTCTCTCATAAATGTTTAACATTCATTCCTTTATCGTGTAAAGCCCTTGTTCTATGAATATGAAGTAAGCGGCGTTTTACATATTTAGTTTACGTATGAATTTACAATGCATTTCGCATGCTTGTACATTGGATACTTTGTATAGTGAGTAATATCATGAAATCGAACAAGTGCGCGTACTAAAACTGTATTTATTTTAAGAGATGTAGTAATAGTTGAGATGGTATGATCGGATTAGTGGTAGAAGATGGATGTTTTCTATTTTAGTTAGGGAAATCTAATTGACAGCCCGCTCTGACTGATATATTTATATATTTTAGGTTATACTATCGTTGGGCTTGGATATCTTGTCAAATATTTGGTGATTAGTATATAAACGGTGAACTAGTTGAGGGTATAGAATGATTGTTGTGGCGCTTTTAGCCGCACTTCCGATATAAATTAAATTAAAGTTGCGACTCAATGTAATGAACAGAAGTTCTGACTATGACATTCGTGATGCGTGAAAACATGTGTACTTGTTAAGTAAATCTACGGCGCGGCCGTACATTTATTTCACTATTGCAAGATTCTACTGAAACTAGAAGCCAACGCACAGTGGGTTAATAAATAAGCCGCCATTCATAGGATTTTTGAAAATGAAAATGTGTTTCTTACCCTGATTAGCGTTGTTATGCCACAGATGCGAACAATATAGCTAATTAGGTTTGTTTGTATGAAAAATAAATTGATACTAAAAATTTTAGAATGATACTAATTACTACTAATATATACTAATTTTTTGAAAATTGAACGAAATCTGGGAAGCTTTAATTCATCCACTGTGCAAGCGCGCAATTTTTTCTGTTACGTTCACCAAATGTAGTAACGTTATAACGTTTTTCTCTAGTGCACCGTCATTGCCAGGATCTCACTGACCTCTAGCACATTCTTGCTTCTGAGAATTTGTACATAAATCTTTTTTGGTGTTAATTAAACATTACAACTTGAGAAATCTGCCGCAAAATAAAGCTAGTTTCACTTAAGAAAATCATTGTTGACAGTATTTTATATAACGGTTTTTTACATTTCAATGTAAATATTTCTGTGTGTATTCCTATAAGTTGGATAGAATTTACCTATTCTCATACTTATTATAAGCGGCAGAAAATTTGTGAGACAGTATTTAAAGTTTCAAATGTCGCTGACGGCCCACTTTGTATAAGTATGTATATTTTAAGATGAAATACATTATGTATTACGTTTCTACAAATAAAAACAACACTTGTTGATTTACTGGACATATAAATAGATAAGTAACGCAATATTTTTCTACTGTTCTTGTTAATTTAATAATAACTTAGGTATGGTTGGATATTCTAACATGTACAACAGTAAGTTAAAATGTACAGAATTATGTAAACCTTAAATAAATTCAAGCAATATACATATTTATAGCTGTTTTTAGGAAACAAATTTTGTTAAAAATGAATTTCTCATGCCAGACAACATTCTTGTTTTAGCTCGAAATCACTATAAAATGCGTAGATAGATACATGTCTGGCTATTACTTGAACTTAAATAAATGTCATCATACAATATTATCATGATTTTGATTTACTTTTTTCATCCTTTTATCTAACACTTCACTGTAGAAAAGAAAATCAATGAAACGAATGTTTTACTTTTCAATAGGTAATTTTATTTACATACAATATTTACATCACATATGTAATTTGAACATACATATAAATTTTGTGAACAATGTCAATATGATCAATATTATTTATGGTTAGCACCTAAAACATACTAACTGGATGGATGAAAGCATTTGTTACTTATTTACCTAAAGAAATAGTACTGACTACATTTAAGTATTTTGTAATTACCATACTTCAAGCAAATATATCTCATTTCATTTCATTTGGTACGTCAATAATGAATGACACAATTAATGCACATTTCTCTGGAATTATATGTACACATACCTGAATCAACATTTATAGAGAACGTATTTAAATTCAGTCTCATTTATTCAAAATAACCTTAATTTTGCGAAAACATTCATGATTGTCAAAAAATAACAATATTGCTTTATTTAGTGAATTTTTTACAATAAACTATTCAACAAAGTTAAGATACTTTTATTGTATCTCATGTCTTAAAAATGACTTAAAGAGATTGAAAAAAATATGCTCAACATGATTGAATTGCCATCAATTCTTAAAAAAGGGGCAAACTCTACAACATTTATTTTAAGATACTTTTACAATGATTTTATTTAAACGTTTATTCACTTCAAATTAAGTATCATAAATGTTACCTTGACTAGACCACAAAAATATTTTAGTAAATTTGTATATATTTAAGAATTGATTTCATAATTATTTTGTGATGTAAAGTAAATGAAATAGTAGTGTCTTAAATCTATGCCTGCGACTAATCTTAGTTGTAGTTAGCAATAATGGCACTAAACATTAAATTTTATGTCATCTCGTGTTCTGTTACATTTGGCGCGGATTTTAATCCTAAAAATACTTATTTTAAGTTCTCAGAAGTTCTGTGAATAAAGACAAGATGAAAAATAGCACACTAAATGAGAAGTTTGTCAAAATGCATTTAGGAATGAAGAAAGTTAATCTTACACTATGAAAATCGCTTACAAATTACCTAGAATTATGCAAAGTACGAAACAAAACCTATACAGGGTGTAGGTATTCCTCTCCACACAATATGAGATCCATCGCATATTTTCAGTCCACTTGCTTAGAGAGAACGTTGGAGTGTTTTAATGATCCCTTAAATCCCACAGACCAAATAAAAAAAAACTAGAAAAATGTGAAATAACGTATGTATAGTCTACTCGCAAGTTACTATTAATATTACGGTCAATTGACTTTAAAATGGTCATGGAGTACGCATTGGACGGATGACAACAAGTATGAAAGCTCAAAACAATTTATGACAACTTTTGTTTGACAAGGATAGTTCCCAGTAGTTTCATATTAACCATAGATGAATAACGGGTGTTCATATAGAACACCAAGATAGACAGTATCAAAGGAAAATGGATGCAGAATACAGGAAAAATGAATCAGATTTTCAAATAATATTTGTTACTTTTAACGATGTAGTTTTATTAACAATGAAAAAGCCTAGTAGTGTTATAATATTTAGCTAGCACTGTTCTTTTTCGAAAATTAGCATTCGACCAATATGTACTAGAAGTAAGCCAATGTGGCTCCCATTCTCCTGTCATATTTTCAATGTTATACATTATTTGTGGTTCTATAGGTACTTTAATACCTCTTTGATATTCTTTTATTGGAACTACTGGAAACTATCCATAATTATACCATTTCTAGGGCTAGATCAATACGGAATTCTAATATCTGTGAACAGATCATAGCAATGGCTAAGCGTATGCTGATTCTCGTCCAAACGCGACCTATATTATATTTAATTTTACAAATGTCGTTCAGTTGCAGATTTGCTTACGCATTGCTTATTGTATATTTTAACTATTGACACAAGACAACTACACCCAACAATTAAACTCTTTTCTAGCTATCGAACCTTTTTATCGTCAAATATATTCTAAACATTTCAACTTCGACCAGCGATTTACGCATACTCGTATGTTACTTACTAGGCAAACATTTTCCTTGTACCTACTCTTAAGTATTATTTCTTTCTGTACTTTTCTAGACTACATTTTTTTATAATTTTGACCACCCAGGGACTCCATTAAAAATTACATGTGGCTGGATGCCTTAAATTAGCAGTATGGCACGGCCATATCTGCAATGGACATACCGACAAATGCGGTACCATCGGTAAGCTCTCAGTAATATATTAATAGTAAATACCGCACTGAAAACTCAGAGAGCGGCGACAACGACACGGTGCTGCGCGTGGAGAGACGTAGCTAGTGTCTTGTCACTGGGCATGTTATTATCTCGGACGCAGCGGCCCCCTATGCGATGAACCAACGACATTGCAGTTGCAGTCGGAAGTCGTTCGATGCAGAAGGTTCGAGGAGGCCTATGAGGCAGTGGACGTCCAAAGGCCGATATGATGACAATGTTGTAAGTACGCAGTGTGCAGCGTCGTGGTAGAGAGCGCGATGTGGCCTGTGTGCTCGTTCATGTCGCTAGGTACACTACACAGTGTGTAGAGTGGCGTTAGGCCGTGATGTGCAGCGCGGGCGCGGGGTACGCAGAATGCGTGTGCAGCGGTGCGCGGTGTGGCGCAGCGAGCGCGCAGGCGAGCCGCGCCGCTGCATCGCTCGAGCAGGCCGGCGAGCCGCGGCCACTGCAGAGGCGCCGCGCCGTGAGTACATAGTGTGCGGCGTCACTTTAGGCGGTGGTGTGCAGCGCGGGCGCGGCGGGCGCGGCGAGCGCGTGCAGCGGCGCGCGGTGCGGCGGCGCGGCGAGCGCGAAGGCGAGCCGTTCGAGCCGCGCATGCAGTCCGGCGAGCCGCGGCCACTGCAGCGGTGCGGCGCCGCCCAGCGCGCTCAGGGCCGCGTCCAGCGCCTCGTAGCGCTGCCGCCGCTCGCTCTCGCTGCACGACGCTAGCTCCTGTTCACATTCATAAACCATGTGTAATCACCTGAAGCTAGCTGAAACAGCGAATCCCTCGTCTCTACTTACAAGTATCATACTTAGTTGGAAAGAGGTACTCAAAGATTTTTCTAAGTCAGGTACATTTACAGTTACATTTATACTTTTAGTCTGTTCATTTAATACTTATACCTGTTACTTATCATTGTACGTACTGTAAGAGCTACAAGAATTAGATGTTTTTTACTTTTTAAGGGGTGCCGCTCACGTGACCACTGGCGGCCACTAAAAGCGACCACTAATAGCTAAAGGCTGCCGCCCACTGGGTCACTAGTGCCAGTTTAGTGCCATTTAGTGCCGCTAATGGCCTAATATTATCGAGATCAACAACCCATTTTGACAAACTTTCGCTTTATACGCTTACGTAGGTACCTACTATTTTAACTCACCTCTTCAAGGAATTCTAAATCATCCTTTTCACCTTGTTCCAGTTGCTTTTTGAGCGTCTGGAAAACAAAATTAGCAATTAGCAAGAAACTCCTGTTTTACTAATTGAACAAAAATCTTATGAATAAATAAATATTCCCTCGGCACGTTGTCGACAAGATTCAAAAACAGTAAAAAAAAATACAAATGTAGTCTTCAACTTTATAACTTTTTTATCTTCATTTTGGGTTTTTTTTTTCGAATAAGTCGCAACTTATCGACTACGTAGCAGGAGTTGAAGTATCAAGGAAATGGAAGTGACCATAATCTTGCCATACTACGGTTATTTACATACATTATTATTCAGCCATTTTGCGTTATTTACCGTCTTTTAATTTTTGTATTCTAAATTTTGTTATTATATAGGTTTTTATGCCAATTATTTACAAGTCAGTGATTGTATTTACAAGTTGTGCCTAATATAGCCCAATGCAAATGCTGATCATATAGAGTCAGTATGTTCTTTTTGCTAAAATATGTATAAAAAATTAATCACTCTTTAATTTTATACTCTTGGAATTGCAATTTTGTGACAAGCAACTGTATTTAATTAGCCTAGATAATTTTCTCCAAAAGCAGAAAAGCCGAGAAAAAATTACAGAAAATTATTTATTTAAAAGGAATAATTAAATAAATATGCGGATTAAATATTGTTAAATATAATAACTAATAGAGAAGAGCTCTGCATGTCTAGCGGAGAAGACTCTCTTTAAACAAGATACTAAGTCCACCCGCAAACGCGTCGCCGATCACACTGACCGGTGGCCACGCGCAACAGCTACAAAATATATGAAAACTGAACGCCGGCCACCGGTCGCTGTAGTCAGCTGCGCGTTTGCGGGTGTACACTAAAGCCTCGATAACACAGGACTAGTTTACAAGTTACAAGCCAGCGAGTTCGATAGTAGCTTGTTAACTCGCCCGGTGTTTTTTTACAATCTGCTAGTTTTTAAACTTTAATTAGAGGATTTTAATCCTTCCGGACCGCTAACTCGCTCACTCGCTAGCTTTTAAACTCGCTTGTAGCTTGCAAACTAGCCCTGTGTCATCGACTCTTAAAAATACAATTATTAGTAGTTTATTTGTTTTACATTAATTATTTTTCAAGAACATAGATTTTTATTACAGCATAAGCTAACTACTACAATCTATATATAGGTATATTACAAAATTTACAAAAGGTAACAATTGGGCCACCCATAGACCGTTGCAAACGATCTATAGGTAGCTCAACTGCTCCAACTCGATACCCGATGGCAGCGTGCCGAGGATACTGGCTGCATTGCCTCTTTGTATAGCAAGGCTTATTCTTTGGCCCATAGTGAGGTATAAATTATAATATAAATAAATAATATAATAATATTTAAATATAAATAACTTTGAGAACATAGTGACTCCAGTGCAACTATAAGCCGAAATGAGTATGTATCATATTAACCTTGACGCTTTATTCTTGAGTCGAGATCGCCAAGCAGGCCCTGAATGGTGTAAATACCTGTTTCATATTAAAACAGTTAACGGTACTAACAAAACCAAACTTAACAAATAATGAAAACTGAAGTAAACTACTGATAAATATTATGTGTTGAATTAGAATGAGAAAACACTTGGTATTGAAAAAATACAAACACAGCTTTCATCTACATATTTTATTAAGATAAGTAATATAAAAACGCAATGGTATTGTAGCTTTAGGCTAATCCTCAAGGCAAATTTCCATACAAAATGTTTTGGACAGATACTCAAAAAGTACGACGTATTATAGTAATTTCTTCACACTATTCGTTTCGTCTATGTTTTCCGATTGTGTTAACGAAAATTAGTAAGGTTTCATACTTTAATTTAGATTTTATACGTGTTTTTAAATAAGTAGTGTTAATTTTTAAACACGTACAAAATCTAAATTAAAGTACTCTAATACTGCGTACTATTTGTACGCAAACATTTTGTATGGAAATTTGCCTTGAGGATTACCCTTAAAATTAATACTATGTAATATAAAAACGCAACGTTTTGTAGCTTAAACTCAAGGCTACATCATTCTAGTTCAACACAGATGTTAGGTATAATGTAGTATAGCGACTCACTTCCACGTTCTGTCGGTACTCCTCCATCAAGTGTTTGCTGGCGTCCAATTCGGCCAGCTTCTTCACGACCACGTCCGCAACGTTCTTTTCCGTTACGTCTATTTTTTCTCTGGAATAGCGATACATGAATGTTACTACATGAGTAGCTATAATGGTAAGTTGTTCAAGCACTATGACGTGACAAATTTTTAAGTAAAAATGTAGACCCAATGCGGTTACAAATCCGCTTTGGGTCCACATTTTGGATGGATGGAAAGGTAGACTCAATCGCTCTATTAGCAAAGTCTTGGACCTTTACACTCGTCGAGTCTAGCAATGGGAAAACTATACGCGTGCAGCCAACTAAAGTTTAAAGTGGATTGTTTAAATTAGATGTGATATCGATTAACGATGCTGATTCTAGCTATCTCTCACCTGAGCGCTGCCACGCGCGCTATCAGCGAGCTTGCTCTTATCTGAGCGCCGCTACGCGCGCTTTCTCTCACCTGAGCGCTGCAACGCGCGCTATCAGCGAGCTTGCTCTTATCTGAGCGCCGCTACGCGCGCTTTCTCTCACCTGAGCGCTGCCACGCGCGCTATCAGCGAGCTTGCTCTTATCTGAGCGCCGCTACGCGCGCTTTCTCTCACCTGAGCGCTGCCACGCGCGCTATCAGCGAGCTTGCTCTTATCTGAGCGCCGCTACGCGCGCTTTCTCTCACCTGAGCGCTGCCACGCGCGCTATCAGCGAGCTTGCTCTTATCTGAGCGCCGCTACGCGCGCTTTCTCTCACTTGAGCGCTGCCACGCGCGCTATCAGCGAGCTTGCTCTTATCTGAGCGCCGCTACGCGCGCTTTCTCTCACCTGAGCGCTGCCACGCGCGCTATCAGCGAGCTTGCTCTTATCTGAGCGCCGCTACGCGCGCTTTCTCTCACCTGAGCGCTGCCACGCGCGCTATCAGCGAGCTTGCTCTTATCTGAGCGCCGCTACGCGCGCTTTCTCTCACCTGAGCGCCGCTACGCGTGCTATCAGCGAGCTATATCTCACCTGAGCGCCGCCACGCGCGCTATCAGCGAGCTATCTCTCACCTGAGCGCCGCCACGCGCGCTATCAGCGAGTTAAGCTCTCACTAGAGCGTCGCTACGCGCGCTATCAGCGAGCTATCTCTTACCTGAGCGCGGCCACGAGCGCGACCATCAAGCTATCTCTTACCTAAGCGCCTGAGCCAGACGGATGGAATCCGCGTCGTCGTCGGCTGGGGCGAGCCTCAGCGCCGCCAGCAGTTCGGACAGACGCACGTCGAGCGCCGTCACGCGCTCTATCAGCGTGCTATCTCACCTAAGCGCCGCCACGCGCGTTATAAGCGAGCTATCTCTCACCTAGGCGCCGCCACGCACGCTATCAGCGAGCTATCTCACCTGAGCGCCGTCAAACGCGCATTCAGCGTGTTATCTCTCACCTGAGCGCCTGAGCCAGGCGGATGGAGTCCGCGTCATCATCGGCTGCGGCGGCGGCGGCGGCGAGCCTCAGCGCCGCCAGCAATTCAGACAGACGCGCGTCGAGCGCCGCCACGCGCGCGATCAGCGAGCCGCGTTCGTCCTCCGCCTCTGACCGCTGGCGGTTCGCGATCGCCGCTGACAGGTTGCGTAACGATTCCCGCTCCGAAGCTGATGCCGATTCTGGCTCTGAAAATAACCAGGGTTTAGTTTAATTTTAAATTATAGACGTGAATTTAGTTTCATTCGTGAGGAAATCGGCATGTCATAGAACCTAAAAAAATCGAAAATTTGTGTCAAGTGCACGAAAGGAGCGTTTTCTAGGCGCACTGGAAATACTTTCACCACACTGGTTTAAAAGAACTTGTGATACGACAAGAAGAAGTTTGATTTTATTTGATGATTTGATGTAATTTACTATTTTTGTTATATACAATGTATCAATGGCTTTCTGAAATAAATAAATAATATACAATACAATAAGGAAATCTGGTGATTGAGTCATCCGATTGCGATGGTATATCGATACTTTGCCTGATGCCATCTAACCATCCAGGCATTATAAACCCAAAAGACCTGACAACAGAAAACCAGGCTAGTTTTCTGTATTACATTTTGTCCACAAACGAATTACGAAGTACACAAAAAGCAAGATGGGCATTTGCAATTTAATGTTCAGGCATATAGGGGTACATTTAAGTTTTTAATAAAAGTACCTTTATCGATGTCGGGACAGGAGTCGCGTTCGGGCGACAGCTCGTCCCCGCTCCAGGCGCCCGCGCCCTCCGCGCCCGACCACCACTCCTCCGCGCAATCTACGACAAACAGCCTCATTACAATGGTTTTAAGGGGAATCCTCAAATCCGAATTCCATACAAAATGTTTCGGACAAATACTCAAAAAGTATGCCGTATTATAGTAATTTTTTCACACTATTCGTTTCATCTATATTTTTTAATTTCGTTAAAAAAAAAAGTGAAAGGTTTCATACTTCAATTTAGATTTTATACGTGTTTTAAAATTAACCCTACTAACTTAAAAACACGTATAAAATCTAAATTAAAGTATGAAACCTTTCACTTTTTTTGTTTACGAAATCAAAAACATGGACCAAACGAATAGTGTCAAGAAATTACTATAATACGGCGTACTTTTTGAGTATTTGTCCGAATCATTTTGTATGGAATTCGGATTTGAGGATTGGCCTTAAGAAGGTTTGATTATTTTCATTAATACAATAACAAGATACTTTTTGACCGAACGAAAAGAGGTTTAAGTCTAGGTACTAAGGCGAGTTTGTATGTATGTCTAACAGTCTAGCTAGATATACTAAATGATAAACAAGTTGTCCTCTGGCGAACCACGTGACAAAGATGCGCAGAGTGCATTTTGGTCAAATTGGTTCTGCGCATTTTTAACACGTGGTTCGCCAGAAGACAACTTGTTTGTCGCTTATATATGTCGCTATGCGAATCGGCGTTTGTATGTGCGTCTAAGAGTCTAGCTAGATACTAGGCGATTCGGCGTTTGTATATGTATAATGTATATATGTGTGTATATATTTGTCCGACGATAACGCTCGAATCGCTCAACAGATCGTCACGAAATGATATATGCTATGTCCTTTAATGAAGACGATACAGGAGTGTGGTAGTGACGTCACTCACCCGCGTCATTGATGAAGCAGGGCTCAGTCTCGGAGTCGAGAAGGTCGGCGGAGTTGTCGTTGTCGTCCGACACCCGCGAGCGGTCGTCCTCGGCCGCGGCGGGGGCGGCGGGGGGCGCGCAGCGCAGCGCGCGCACCACGGCCCCCAGCAGACCGCCGCGGGGCTCCTCCTCTGGAGATAGGGCTTCGCCACTGTCGCTGCGACTGGAATGGAAAGTCAGTTGTAGTATGATTTTGTTAAAATTCTGATACAATTATTTAATTTCAACCGACTTCAAAAAAAGGAGGAGGTTATCAATTCGGTAGAATGTTTTTTTTTTCTTTTGTTATGTTTGTTACCTCAAAATTTTGTTGTTTATAAACCGATTCTAAATATTCTACCGATTTTTTCATATGAGGATATTCTTTCAGGTAGGTCCCATAGAAATTTCATTAAAATCGGATCAGTAGTTTAGGTTTTATATCAAAATAACTGATAAAAATATGTGGTGGAAGTAAACGAAATTAATTAAATTAAAAACGTATCGTCTCACCTAAAGGCGTCGTTGTGGTAGACGGTAGGCTCGAGCGCGTCCTTAGGCAGCTTGTACGCGCGCAGCAGCGCCCGGGTGAGCCGCGCTAGGCGTCGCTGCAGCGCGTCGCACCCGCACCGCCCCGCGCGCCGCGTTATTTTAAACTAAAAACGTGTCATCTCACCTAAATGCGTCGTTGTGGTAGACGGTGGGCTCGAGCGCGTCCTTGGGCAGCTTGTACGCGCGCAGCAGCGCCCGCGTAAGCCGCGCCAGGCGTCGCTGCAGCGCGTCGAGCGCGCGCGCCGCCCCCGCCCCGCCCCGCGCGCGCGCCGCCAACGCCAGGCTCTCCTGCCGCCGCTGCTCGCACATCCGCACCAGCTGCCGGCATTCCCCGCGTCTGCGACCACACAATAACTGTTTGATATAGATAAATAGAAAATGCTTTATTGCAAAAGTAAAAAACAAGTACATAGGCGAACTTAATGCTAGTTAGCATTCTCTTCCAGCTAACCTCTGCGTATCATAATACGAGATGTGGTAGTGCTAATTGTGTGGTTGGTGAAAGAAAATAATATAATAATATGCTTATTTTTAATAACATAATACTTACGATATTATACAACATACAATTATAAATAATAAAAAAACTCAAACATTCTGAAGTGCCAAGTAGTGACTGAATAGTTTGAATTTTGAATTTGATGATGATATCAAGCCTCTTGCACCCACTGTTGGATATAGGCTACTTCTTCAGTACGCCACTTTTTGCGGTCCTGGACTAGCCGGATCCATGGGATAGCAAGCAGAGTTAATATTACAGATTTCTCCATTTATTTTTATTTCGTTACACTATTAATTACAAAGGTCTCTGAATAAAGTACTTAAATAACTTACTTACCTAATAATAACAAAAATAACATAATGCAAAAGAATAATCGTAGTAATAGTAGTTACATAGACTAGGCAGGTAAATCACAATAATATTATTATTAATGAAATGATGAGCTTACATTTTTGCAAGAACGCTTACTCCCACCCTGGGATAACCCGTGTACGATTGATCTGTATATGACGAAAATCCACGTCAAAAAATCCCATCTTAGTGTCGTGCAGTGAAGAAGTTAGTGTAAGTGAACTCACTTCTTATCGAGATCGGCGTGCCAGTCAGCGTGATCAGCCTCAGTAAGTGAACATGTGAACTCACCTTTGTTGTGATCCGGCGTCGCACAGTTAGTGAGTTAGCGTAGTTGACATCAACCAAAATTATTTCTGATCGGCCTCGCGGTCTCTGCCTCGGCGTCGTGCGTGCAGCAGTTAGTGAGATCAAATAAACTCACCTCTTATCAAGATCGGCGTGCAGTCTCGCGGCCTCTGCCTCGGCGTCGCGCAGTTAGTGAGATCAAGTAAACTCACCTCTTATCAAGATCGACGTGCAGTCTCGCGGCCTCTGCCTCGGCGTCGCGCAGTGAGTGAGTGAGCGCGTTGGTCTCTGCCGCGAGGAAGTCCTGCATCTCAGCTGCCTCCAGCTCAGCCGAAGCCAATCGAGCTTCGGCTAATCGCGCACGTTCGCGCTCTGTACATGACTCCTAATGAATAAAAAATGATTTAGTATAACAAAAACAAAATGTACTTGACTATTTTTAAATAGGACACATTGGTTACGAAACCATCAAAGAAATGTGCCTTCCCTAATGTGCCTCATAATGTAAAAAAGCTTATTGTACATCCGTAATGTAAAATGACTTGTACCTATTTACCTCAAATCTTCGTTGTACCAACTACAGTTTAAGCAATAAAAAAATTCTGATTCTGATTCTGATCATAGCCTTTCGAAAATGGTCACTCCATCTGACTGGAGGGATTGTATCGTTGTTAAACAATAAAAATCGCGCTGCAATCGTGCTTTACCAACGAAACGACTACTCATTTCGAAATCATGCGATAAAAAATGTGCATAGACTCTAAGGGCGCCTTCAAATTTGGGGCATGAGGAAGAGCAACTGTGGCGCTTCTACTAGTTTTCATATAATATTTAGACTCGCCACTGTAGCGCCACAGTGACACGTCAAAAAGCTTCCATAGTCATCCATTCAACACTGCTGACAGTGCCAACACACGGTGAATTAACTAGATTTTCAGGGCAAAAACCGTGTGTGGACAAAAGGCTAAGAGATGACTTACGGCATGTAGTTTGTTGCACTGGTCCCTCAGCGAGTCTATCTCGGCGCGCTGTCGGCTCGCCAACTCCCCGGCCGCCTTTAGCTGATCCTCCAACGCGCGCAGACAACCCTCCGCACCTGCGCCCGCCCCTGACACAATACACATACAACATTAATAACAAATTAATTGGCAAGAGTGAATTTGTTGGCCACATCAGGACTTGATAGCACTCGTCCATTTTGAGATATTTTGATGGACACCCGAAAGCTATAATTTCACTAGCTACAGTGCCCTTCAAACCGATACACATAAATCAAAAATATAATCAAAATAATCATTTGAAACCTAAAGAGATATTCTCTCTCTCATAACAAATTGGGAGCGTCGACCACTGCAAAAGTTAAAATAAATCTGTGTGGCAGCAGTCAGCACCTTCCTTAGGACAAACCATAGGCATAGGTTACTATAGTATAAGGTAAATGCTTATACATACTGCTTTGCGGGAGAATATCTGGCACTGTTTTGGTACCCATCTAGACGGCATCCTGCAAGGGACGCCTCCCAACAGTAACGGAGATAGTAGCGAAACTCGTCGACAATGCCCAACCTCTATTAGTATGTTACAATTTTCAGGATTACTTTGGTAACTTTCGCGTACTTTATTCAAAGCACTGACCTGCAGCCCCAGCCAGCTCCAACAGCCGTTGCGAGTTCCTCTCAAGTTCTGCCAACACGGAGTGCCTCGCGTTCCTCTCCTCTGCTAACGCGGCCTCGGCATGCAGCCGTCTCGCTCGCTCCTGAGCTGCGGCTGCAGTGGCTGCGCGCGCGTTCTCCGCATCCCTCCCACTCGCTTGCACGCCGCGATGGCACTTAGTCACCTCCACACGCCTGAAAATGCAATTGGCGATCAGGGTTGGAAAAAAAACCAAATTTTATAAAACATACCTACTAGTTCAAATTGTTTTAAACAAGTGTTTATTTTCATTTTTTTTAGTTTAGCCTAATAATTTAAAATCAATTAGACCTATTATATTTCATTTTTGGCCTAGGTATTTTCAAATTCACGATAGCAAATTAAATATTTAAAAAACCGATTAATGGATAAAAAGTATTTTATGTTGCGTTGCGTCTCTCTACTTATTACTGAACGCTTTACATTCACCTAATGTTCATTTTTAGAAGAGGAAACCCAAATATTTATTTTATTTTATTTTTAAATAAGGAGAATATCCACTATTCCATTGAATTACTTTCTTTCGATGGCCGACATAGGGACTTTCCTAGCGGGACTTTACCGGCGAGGAGTTACCAATGAACTATGAATTCTATTCTAAAAAATATGAGTTCCTTTATTTCTAATACACTATAATATGTATTCCATTAATCTGTGTGAAAACACGTTATAAAAAAACACGGTTTTAATTCAAACTGTTTTAAACACGTGTTTTAAAACAACTAATTTTAATCATGCCAGGGTTGGCATGATTAAAATTTAGCTTAAGTTATTTAGCTAAAGTTAGCGATACAAACAAAAAGCCCAGTATTCTGAAACAGACCCTGGAATTGAAGTAGCATTGTACCTCAAGACATGATCCCAATTGTTCCACAATAGAAAATATTTGGAAAGAGTTAAGTGACGCCTATGCCTCGTAGTGATTCATTCATATTTCAGACCTGGTTAATAATAGGTCAGTTGATGTTTGTTGACAACTTGATATTATTTCTGGGACATACACAATAAAAGAGTCAAGGTTGATGGTGTTCAAGTGGTGAACGTAACGGGCAAGTTCATTATCTGCTATTTTTAGTACGCGCCGGCGCTTCCTGAACATAATTCAATGACTATGTCAAGTACTATGTAGAAGGTACTTACGTTTCAATGTTGGGAACGATGCCGCCGAGAGCTGATTCCACATCGGTCCCCAGCAACACGGTTTGGCAAGTCTTCTCCGCGTAAATCCGAACTCGGGTTTTCACCGCAGAGCGGGTTGAAACGGACCTTGTCACTGTCGGTCTTCTGGAAGACGGCGGTGTAATGTCATGCTTAGGGGACCCATCTGACTCATCTCGGCGTCGTCTTGGTAGAGTCCCGTATTTATCGGCGGCCATCCGAGCGGCGTTCGTATCAGGCGTAGCAGCCAATCTCTGTCCGGCAGAGGGCCATCTCTTTTCTTCGCTGGGAGAGCTCGGTGTTCGACATCTAGCGGTTGATGTTTTGGTGGGCTTGGCTCGGAGAGCTGGGCTCTCGCGGACCAGGTTGGGTAAGTCAGTGGTGGGTCGAATGCGCGGCTTAGGTGTGAGCGGGCGAGGTTTCTCCGGCGGCGTTGGTTTCTCTCTGCTCCTAGCGCGCTCCCGTGTGGCTAGGTTTGGTCCGCGCGGTGCAGTCACCGGCCTGGGTGTAGAAGATCCAACCGGCGAGCTTCGTTTGGGTTCCGCGACGTTAACGTTGACTCGGCGCCTCGGTCGCGGAGGAGCCCCGGCTAAGGAAGAGCTTTCGGAACCGCAGCCGGAGCCACACGATACTACACTGGAGGCGCAAGATCTGGAGCCACCGCCGCTGCTCAGGGCACGACCGCACCCCTCTACTCCACTGTCGCTGCCCGCAGCGCCCAGTGCCAGCTCGTCACCCGCCGGTAAGCTATCTAAGTCTTCGAGCGAACGAGCATCGTCATTCACCTCGCAAGGTTCATGATCGTTACACGTGCTCTTATCAACCGACGGACTGATTTCCACCCCATCCATCAGGACTCCACTTTCATCATTCGTGCCTACACTACTATCTTTCGTAACACTATCTTCTTTGTTTGTTACACTATCTTCATTCTTTGTTACACTATCTACTTTGTTAGTTACACTTTCGTCTTTATTGTCCGCACTTTCATTATTTGCACACGTATTGTCACTAGGATCACTTTCTAATTTTGTTTCTAATTCAGGCACATCTTCATTGGTCTGCGTCTCGGTCGATTGGGGCGGTGTGGCCTCACCGACGATATTGTTTCCTTCTTCTGCCATGGTGATATGATGTATATTACATGTTCTGTAACAATTAAAAGTAATATGTGAATACCGTATGGGTGTGAGTGAAGTTAATAAAGGAATGAAGGAGCGAATCGCGGTCAAATGCCTATTGTTTTCGAGCCTCGCAGGCTTCCGAGCCCTCTCAGGAGCTTATTATACTCGTCCCTTGCGCGTCTATTCAAACGCTATCTAAATAATACCAGCTAGGTATACGAACATAACAGTTATTTAAGGATTTACTTCAAGGCGTCAAGGTTCACGGTTACAACACTTGCTAAGCAGGTTTATGGCTTCAGTTTACATCTGCATCATAAAAATACCTGTCTACACGCAGACTACAATATATCAGCTTAGTAACAAGTAGTACATGTAAGATCTAATAGACAATTTGTCGAATAGAGAACACAAAAGAGGAGGGTATTAGAACGTCAAACGGTGAAACCAATAACAATGCGCAAAACCTATCGACGTTTTGCAATGCATCGTTTCTCTGTAGCTGAGCACAATGGTTCTCAGGGCTGGCAGGGCGATCGGCCCCACGTTCCCTATTCATGTTCATGTCAGTTACATTACAACTGTTTGTCTCGATGTTTTATATAAGCGCAAAAACATGAGTAGGCGCGCTGCGTTGCACAAGTTTATTACATTCTACAACATTAGGAAGGCATTTCAAGGAAGGTATTCAGAGAGAAAGGGGTTCCCGCTTTTCAAGTTTATACTGACTTGACATAACTACTTTCCCTAAGTTCAGACTGTGGTTCAGACGAAACAAATTAAATTAGGTTCGACAAACTTAAGAAAACCCCCATCAATAATTCTCATTACAAAATGAAAGATAAACAATGAACAATATGTTGAAAGAAACGATTTAATGAAAACATCGACCGATAACATCGAACGATTACTTTAAACAGGGAAGGGATATCATCAAATACTTGGGGTCCCGATATGTTATCTTCTTTTCATTAACCAAGATTATTAGACAGACAAGAGACAGAATAATGTAGAGCAAGGCAGACAAGGTCTGGAGGTCATCGCACTGCAATTTGCTAGGGGAGCACGAACGAGCTATTTAAAACGTACGTATTTAATACCTATACCTACATATTCAGTGGTATGCGTGGGTAATATGGGAGGCTGGGTCAATTCGTCATGGTACTGACTACCGACTGTAGTGACAAGCCGTCTCGTACCAGCGTAGAATAGATTCTATATGTAGCTATTTCCATTATTTCCGAGTCTATACTAAAGGCCACGGTGAAGGCTTCCACTGGTGTCTTGCAAGGTTGTTTTCTAAGTCCGCGTTTGTAAACAGGTTTAAGTTTAGACTAGCAATTTGAACGTTTAGTAGAACCGGCTAATGTAAACCACGCGATGACGCGATCGTCACAAGCGGGTGACGAAACTCTTGAAGCTTTCATCGAATAAGTACGCAGACTGAATGAAATTTCTACTTGAGTAACTTTCGCAAGTCATGAACCCCGCCGTAAATACAAACAAGATTAATCCTAGGTTTATTTTAAATTCTAGAGAAGGCCGAGTTTGCATTATTTGCTTCGTAAGAACCAAATCACGTCTTCGTTTGGATTGACTGGAAACTAATTTTACCTTTTGAGTAGTTTCATTTTCTTTCTGATTCAACTCTACTTTATATTTTTTTAAACTATTAAACAATAATAAGATTATGATAAATAAAAATAACGCACCATATACGGGCGCATATTTTATGATTCTGGGCGGCATTTCAAATTGAGTCGTAAAACGAGAATAATCTTTATTACAATGAAATACGATTATGGCGGATCGAAACACTTTCATGTTAGCAGGAGACCATCGCAGGCCTTACTGCTGGATAAGGTTTAACAAAAATAGACTAAGTAAAAATAATAAAGCTGGGATCACAGAAGTTTTTTAACAAGCAAACTTCATACAGATATTTAGAGGGGTATTATGTAAAATCTAGTGATCGAATTCAGGTGCATACTCTAAAGCGATTTGGCGAGGATCCATCGGTCACCGATATAAGTTAAATTATAACGCGCATCTGGGTTAATGTACACAGTACGCGCAAACGAGTAATTTCAACCCAACGGCTTACCAAAGGTTGGGTTTGTCAATACCTAATGTGTTCATGAGTTGCAAGAGAAATAAAATTAAGCAATCATGACATGCTGGATGAGGTTGTTTAATGACGCTCGGAGGCATTTTCATTTTATTACGAGAAATTTTATAAAGCACGAAAACATTATTTTACCGTACGCTTCGATGATCGCGTACGGCTTACAAAAGATGGGTTGGGTACTATTTAAAGTTCATGAAACCCTGCAAATCAACGAGTTCAATAAATATTTAGGAGCGTTAAATTCTAAATCCATCGCTCAGGTGCGCCGATTCGTATATTTACCTAGTATATAAATAAAATAAATTAAACTTCAAACTACGCATCGTATCAACAAACTATTGATGGATTACTAACTTGTTAAAGTAGGTTACTTTATCTGGGTAGTAAGGACCTCCGAGGTCGCACGAACGAACGAGTTTGAAGGACTACTGAACAATTAACCTACGCACGAGAAACTTGATGAAACGAAATCCAATATTTTAGATAAAGTACCACTATAATATTTATGTATTATTATTTAGCTGCATGTACCCGGAGAGGTGGGCAGGACCAGCCACACTCTGGATACCTGAAGAAGACGGTGGCGCGGCGTAGGGGTCGGCCGAGAAAGCGTTGGAGGGACGATGTAGACGGATTCGAGAGGGTATGGTGGGAGCCCGCAAAATACCTTTACCCAACAATGGGACACAGAACGTTAAATAACAAACTAATAATTTATTATTCAATCATATCATAAGTCTATCAGAGGCGAAGCTTATACAAGGTGCTCAGAAATCACTGGGAAAATTCAGTTCCGACATCACATTTCACGCACATACGTTGCACGCAAACACGAGAAGTGTGTTTTCGAAGCAAACAGTGTCGGATAGCGAATTGACAGGGTCTTCGCTGGCCAGTGCCTGATTGGCACGACCGTCAACAGGCTGTCTGATCGGATAGCTAGCTAACATGAACAGATTCAGTATTTTTGCAATAAAAATAAACATAATTTAGAGTAAAATTATATATTTTATACCTACAGCTCGAAAATTAATATAAGTCTGATCTGCCTTTATTTTTACCTTTGTTCATTAGTTTTTTGTACGGCACGGGTATTAATTTTTTTTGTCGTAATTAAAGCTGTGTGTGGCATATTAACAGGCTCTATAAAAGACTAGCATGTAGAATGAAACAAAAAACATAACTATGGTAGAGCCTTTCGAAGTTCGCAATATGATTTAAATATGTAATAAACAGTAGAGGGGCCCGGTTCAATACCTACGCCTTATTTTTATGGCTCCAGCTTAGACGAGATCTGAGCAACAGATTACTCTATAATAAATTAGAACTACAAAAAGTTAATAACATTATGTTTCCAGTAACGGCTTTAGCCTTATAAAAGTTCAAGCTTAAATGTTTCGAAGCTGCAAAAAGTTTGCCATTTTATATTATGTTTAGAATAAGACGCGTCTGTCCTTCAACATAATGACATGGTACTTGGAGGCTAATGCACCCAGACTCACACATTCAGATCGTACTTACTCTTTGTCAAATATTCTCAACAGATATTGCAACTGTATGATTTTATAACGTAAAATAAATTGCGCTTTAGCCGACGCTAGTCATGACCATAACATTACTTAGGTCAAATAGCTAACTGGACGCCAGGCTTGGCGACATCCCCATGGGCTTGGCATGAATTACGAATACCGGGTCACTTCGCGACGAATATCCCTTACAATGTAATGATAAAAGCATATAGGTTATTAACATTAACCTTTTAAATACAAGTCATACTAGAATTATACCCCATTCACCAGGTAAACAACTTTTTGACAGATTGCCTTATACCACGTTTCGTATCAAAAATCAAAATGTTACGTTTCTGCATGCATTAGTCAAGTCAAAAAGTTGATAGCATTATGAAAGGGGAAAGAAATAAGATCACGAATTCACAATGCTAAAATAAGAAAGACTGCTAGACAGATGTTTCGAGCCGTTTGCGAGAAGTTATCTGTCTGACATTCAATGCAATCAACGTGCAGCGCAAGAACGGTTTCAGTAATGGATGAAACCCGTTTGTCTCGAGGCTTGTGCGCGAGTATTTCATAAAAAGGTGGTTTATAAATATGTAATTGTGGGGTCAATAGCAGGTAGCAGTAGCAGCTGATTGTTAGTCCTTTCATTAGGGTCATTACAGACGGGGCGTGGCCGGATGCGCAGAGTTCGTTACGGACGAGCAGACCGATCAAATGGGACAGTAAAGCTTCAGGAAATTGCAAAAGCTTAGGCAAATACATCACATTCGTTAATCGAGAACGAGGACAGGGTGTGATGTGAATTTGGGCTAGGCTAACATGGAATCGACTTCATAATATGAGAAACTACATAATACTATTAGTTGTGTATATCTTCTGTGCTATTAGTTACATGTGATAAATGTAGAGCACTTTACAATTGCAATGACTCATATCCAATCATGTGTTTTAGATACCTTTATAAGAGTCCATCTTATCAAATCTGAACGCCTTATTTATATGTTACTAGTGTCGCCTGAGGATTTAACAAATACCCTACAATAAACCTCATAATGTAGGGACACACCGCTCTATGATAAGAAACAGCGCAGTCAATACGTCTCTCGTGGCAGTCGAACACTATTACACGAATCCGATCAAAGTGACCCTCATAAATATTCCATATACATATGTACCATAAATATTCAATCAAGATAAATGGAATACTCAAGCAAGGTGAAGGTTGCCCGCAAGAATGTAAGTAAATATGGTCGTGGCAAAAATATTTGATTGGTGTAAGTGTTGTCTATGACAACAGTTTTATTGTGAGAATAAACACTGGGTTCCCCCACGAGCCCTCATCACGGCACCCTCGCTTGGTCGCGCCGCGATGGGAATGTTAAGATAATCCATTGATTTTCCGAATTGTGTTGTCGACAGAGCGATGTTATCAGTGTTGGGATAATATGTATTTTTTGGGTAATTCTATATCACTGAATTAATGGAGTTATAAATGTTAAAAATAGTTGAATGTGTTTCAAAATGAACATAAATTTTATTGAAGCTGATGGCATTGTGGATAACAACTACGATCGAATACTTACTAAGCCTAAATGTCGCGTTAAGCAAGAACAACTCGTATACTTAATATTCTTGCATACTCATCTGTTTAAAATAAAATAACGAGTATATAACTCATTATTTATAGCTCAAGTCTGCTTAGAAATGGTTTTGTGTTCATTAAATTAAATGCCACGTCCTGGATTATCTTGATTAGTTATAATGCCTTAGTATTTTATTGATAAAACTGATAGTTTATCTGATAGCGATGCATCGGTGACGTCAAATTAAAAACACTATGAACTGTTCGCATTATTTTTCATACAATAAATAGTGTACCTATATTTATGTCCATACAATATATTATTAAGTCAGCAGCAAAAACATATAGAAGAATAAACATAACTCAAAACCACGGAATTATTAAGAGTGGTAGAGCTTTCATTGACAATTAAAAAGGGCTTCCAACTATAAAGTCTTTGATAGCATTCACTTTATTTACATTAGCATACCTGTAAGTTTATAGAACTGAAGCAGGCACGTGCCTTCAGCACAAAAACTTTAACTTTTGAACACAAACAGGAAATTCCGTAAACGCGTCCGTATCCGAGACCAACACGGATGAAACTACCTAACGAGAACCGAATAAACGGCAGCGGAGACCGGAGGGGCGCGGCGGAACGTCACCTCGCCATGTGTGCAGCAACCCGCCAATTCGCATTTTACATTTCGCTCACCAAATTCATACATGTGTACGACATTCTCAACATAGCAAGTTTATAGCCCCTCACAGCCCTGCAGTTGCAGCCGAGAAGGCCAACTTACAAATACAATCGAGATTGATTCGATAAGTAATAAACATAAACCGGACATACGATATCCCCGATTAAGGACATAAAACACGTCAATTTATTCCACCGTATTGCACTGAAAAGCCGTTGCAATTCAAGATGTTTACAAACAAGGGTATGATTGATTTCAGAGCAATTCAATGGACTCATAACCTTGCCGATATTATTACGCAAAGTGTTCTATTCCTGCTATAATGATCTCAAATTGGCAATCCGTTTCGCTTGGACGATTCAATTGCGAGTAACGAGGTAAGATTGATCGGATGCGCGGAATCAGTCTGCATCAGCGATCTGAGAGCAAATGCAATAACAGATTTTCCGCTAGACCGGTATTGCGATTTAAATAACTGTCACAGTATTTTTCTGGCTCGTTAAGCAAATGAAGCACCCACATGGCACACCCAAGCCAAGCATAAGCATGAGATGAAAGTGAGATAACTTTATTTGTACCAAGATATATTTACAGTTAAAGCCACGACGTAACCGTGGGAGTCGAATTTGGCATAACCCAAATGTGGAGGACAATAAAATCAAGAAAAGTTAAGTTTAAGTTAATTTCCTAAAGCGTAATTTAGAATGTCCACGGTAATAAGTTTCACAAAATTAAACGACAATTTCATTTTAACTTCATTATAGCATAGACAAAGAATTGTCTATGTCTAGTCTACAAAATGGGTGCAACACGTCGCAATTCGTAATATCCTGTCTAGTCGAAAGAGCAGCGAAGGGTCGATAATTTGATTTTGTCTTATCCATTGGCCAGCAATCGTAATGATTTGATCTGAAACGCGACTTTTGATGCTATATCAGTTATTTGGCTTGCTAACCAGCGGCAAATATAATGGTTATGGAAACTTCACCGGCATCAATCAATTCATAAGCATTGCTTTTCTATTGCGCTCGCTCGTGCTTGACAAAGTCGTTTTTTATAACACCGTTAAACGATGAAAGTCCACTTTGAACTTTCACGTTCTCCTTGTATGGTTAATCGATCTCACATCGATTGAATAGATAGAATTCTCAAAATGGCAACTGAAAAATAGTATACAACGCGACTATTGATAGCACGTCTCGCAGTTTCATTGGCAAATTTAGGTCAAAACGTTAACACGAAAGAGATAATTTTCCATTGAACTTCTTAAGTGGTTCGATATGATCGTGCGGCCTTGACCAGCTACGGCCATATGGTGCTGAAGGCGCTTCGAGACTCGACTCTCGACGTGAGACCAGTGCCTTACATGGCAGAGCTATCACGACGATCCACATGTACCATGGTCGACAGGCTCCAACAAGCGGTTGTTGTGGTACACAAGAAATAAGGTCAGGCATAGAAGAAATATGCGAACGATGCGTTGAAAACACATCGATTTATAAACTACCTTTCTGTATTATTATTTGAAGTTTAGAATTCTACACAGGTATAATGCAACAAAACGATTCAACTTAAATTAAAACATAGTTCGAGACGCAGACATTGTCTAAAGTTAAACCAGCTATTGTAAGGTCAGACATATACCCAAGAGAGAGAGATTTTAGATATTTAACTCTGAGAATCACAAATCTCATTGCCAAAACTGCCAGCCATGAGATTGAAGGCAAAGCCAAGTAAAACGATGAAGATGTTCAAGATAATAAAGTTGAAAATAACAATAGTGCACAAAAGAATGGCGAAACTTCAGATTACCGTTTTTATTCCATCTTACAGAAGATAAGGCAGACTTATATAATCGTGAGCATCTGTGTTAATAGGACGTTTTGTATTATAAATACGAAGAATTCAAAACAAGTGATTATAAAGTTATACATAACATAATTATGATAATGACTTCTAATTTTACATGAAGGTGACTTGCTAAACTTGAAAAAACCGAGTTTTTTTTTTAATTACTGGCTGTTAGTTGCGGCTTTGCTCGTGTCGGGTGGGTTTGGTATAAGAAGTAACCTTTCTAGCTAAAATAACTATACCAATACCGAATTCAGATTTTCAGGTTCAGTAATTTTAGTATGATTGAAAAACAAAAATGCATCCATTCATCCTTACAAACATTCCCAATTTCAAAATGTAGTATACCTATCCTGATTCGATTTGCTCAAGTTGACTTTTTGAGACAAATTGATACCTTTTTATCTTTTTTTACAAAAAAATATATCTACTAAAATGATAAGCAGATATATAGTTTGGTGGATATTTACTGATTCACACGACTGCCTGCATATTTGATAATAATAGTTATTATTATTATTATATTCTTTATTGTACAAAAGGTGGGCTTAATGCTAAATCACTTTCTACCGACAAACCTTATAGATATTGATAAATGTTGGCGCGCTAACTTATATAACATAAACAATGGTATTTTAAAAACAAATCAAAAGTTACTCTTATTAAACAAATTTGGTTACAGAATAAGCAGTAGCAGAGAAAAGTTTAGCAGCATGGTAATCCTATACCTACTGCAGTTTAAAAAGGTCTGTACATGGTATATCACCTTTGTTGATCATGTAACCGTGACCACTCGCGCTTGCGATTCACAGACGTCTCTGACAAGGCTAAGTATCGCACCGATTTATGGTACCATTTCCTCACAGCGGTTGCCTATTTCAAGTGAATTGTTGAATTAGATATCAGAGTAACATAAACTCGAGATAATCGACTCGCTCAACAGTTGTTGCTGTTGTATTTCTTGCACTGTAGGTACAGACAGACAGATCGTCTATTAAAGTGGATAATTTGTCTGTTTACGCTTTAAGTGCCTGCGCCTGCAGTTTGGATCATTAATGGCTAAATTGTTAATTGTAATTGGGGGGCACGAATCGTGCACGTTACTGGTAAATGTAGTTAGATGTCATAGGAAAAGGATCAGAGACTGAGATAAGAATATGAAAAAGGTATTTTTTAACATTAGGTATTTATTGAAACACTTCTCTGACATCCCAATGCAATAGTGAATGATCTCATAATGGTGATAGCTATTAACAAAGACAAAGGATTTTATTACTGGTTTTACAGGTAATACCTGTCAGGTATGATATAAATATAATATAGGATGATAAAAAAAAAAAACTCAGGCTGTTAGATCAAGAATCGTGCAACTGGCTCTGCAACGCTTCATTGGGTATCGAGCTATAAGGTCTGAGCCATCAATCTCGTTGCAGCGAGATTGCATCCGTGTCACAGAGCATTGCGTTGCGACCTGGCTGCAACAAGATACTCCAGGCACCGGCGGAACCGATCAACCGATCGTCACGGGTATCAGTTTCGATGGGCTTGTTAGCTGGCTCTGAGAACTTAACATTGAACTCGGTCGCTTTACATGTTACAGAAACACGTGCTAGTTTTCTATGATATCATCTCATCATCATCATTATGTCTGTCTTTGGTCGTACACTGTTGTATATAGGCCTCCCGTATCAAGGTGCGATTCCACAGACACAGTGCTGGCGGAGTGAAGAGGAGCGGACAGTGAATAGGCCAAGCACAGTGCTCGAAGTGGAGTTGAAGTGAAATTTCGAGCATTGTGATTGGCCAATTCACGGTCTGCTCCTCTCCACAACGCCCAGCTCCGCGTCAGTAGGAACGCACCCTAAGACGCAACGATGAACGGTCTCAAGCCTTCTGCCATCCACTGACTTCCATCAAAAGACGCCAACAATGGCGTCGGCCCATCATGTGGGAGGCCATCCTACATACTAGATGTACTAACTGCAATAGTTGCAGTTTTGCACCTGACACTTGATTGAAGAAAATCGATTGGAGTTATTAAATAATTAGCTTTGCCGTCAAGCTTGAAAATAGAGTGCGCTATTGTATTGAAGGCGACTTTCGCAAAGAAACCTGTTAGTGCAATTATTGCCTAGCTTGTTTAAGATACTGTATTTATTAGCCTGAAAGGAAAATTGAACCAATGCACAAATGAAATTTCGTACGAAATTGATAGAATAAAAGGAAAACGTCTGGTCTGTAACGAAACTGAAGTGGTAGTTTTTTGGATTCAATTAATTTGATCCTTGTCTTGTTAAACTGTGTTCTGTAAAAGTGTGTTTTTTTTTACGTGTGATTGCTGATTGGTCGTCTGTTGGCCAAGACTGTTGAAAAAATGTACAAAGAAATGACATGGACTAAGAAAATATAACGTGACACAGGCGAATAGAATCAACGGTTTTATTCAGACAGCCGTGTCATCGAAAAGGAACAAGATTTACATGAAATGGTAGTCTAATTATATCTTTCGGAGTCGCGTGCTTAACATTCCAGCAAAGGGGGGCACATTCAGGAATGTCGCAACTATGGGAGGTGGCACTAATTGTAATACATAGTCTGTGGTAGATTGTGGACAAATTAGTAGGAAAGTGTGAAGAAAGGCAGTTTGTATCTTTTTAGAGCTATAATTGGACAGCTAAAAGCTTTGGACCGCAACGATAACTTTTCTTCATTACATTTTAGTAATGGGGCATGAATATTTTACGGCTTCATTTCGTTGTTTTCTCACCCCTTTAAGGTTTACCAAACAAAAACGGTATTATATTTTTTTTATTAGTAGGATTTTAAATAATTCTGTTGTTTGAATTTAAAAAGGTTAAAATTTATGTAAAAATCGATTTAAAAAATACATTTTAAAACGTCAATAACCTTTATATAAGTATTTTAAAAGAACGGAATATAAATACAAAATTATGTAAGAAAGTTAGTCATAAACTGCGCCAAGTGGCGCAATATTGTGTGCTTTAGAAAAGTTAGGATCAAAAACCTTCTATAAAACATAAAACACATTTATCGAGAGTAATTTACTTGGAACATAAATTCAGCTTAAACACTATGACATCGCGGACTTTGCAAAACCATAGCTTTTAGTAGAGCAAATACACTAACTATACATATATGTGAGCGAATAAAATACGAATATGATGTGTCTGACATACAGCGGAACTTTGGAAGCCGTGAGCCGGGAGCGGCCTTCATTTCAGCATGTTTGGTTTGGTTAGACTACTTAGAGCGGTTATACGCTGCAAGCCAGCGAGTTCGCTTGTAGCTTGTAGAGTCGCCCTGTGTCATCGGCGTTTTTACAATCTACTTGTTGACAATCCTTCCCGAAAGCTAGCTCGCTCACACGCTAGCTTTTAAACTCGCCAACAATCAGCTTGTAAAAAAGCCGTGTGTCATCGACACTTAACGGAGCTTAAACGCCAGCGTAAGCCCGTATACGCGCGTTAGGCATTATTTGGTATACGCATACAAAAAAACGCTAGTCTGGAACTGGAGCTAGATTTAGGCCGGCACTTTACTGAAACGAAGATGTGAAAATTAATCAATGGAATAGCCATTCCATTGATTAATTTTCACATCTTCGTTGCAAGCCTGCAATTCACATCACCTCATTTCTATTTTATTTATTTTACATAACTGTCGTGTACAGTACAGTACCTTAATCCTTAAAAAGTTCGGTACATACTCTACTGACTAAAATGTGCGAAAAAACATTGTACGCAGTACTGTGTAAATTCTAAGCGACGTGTGCAGTACCTAACTAAATCATTTCATAAGTACCTACTAAAATGTGCGAAAAAACATTGTAGACAGTAATGTGTGAACTCTACTGCAGTTTTCAATGTTGGATCTCGCGCGCGCAATTTCGCTAGATTTGTTCCTGGCATATTAGTTTGTCGGCCTAAAGCCGGCTATGAAAAGCCAGCGTCCACAGTGCTGATGTAAATCGACTACGTTTCCGCATAGCGTTCTAAATCTAAGTTTTACTAATATCGTAAAGGCGTTGAAATGGGAAATGATTTACGATCTATGTTAACGCTTCGTTCAGTCGTTTGTGAAATAAATGAATGTTGTGATCAACATACATTTCATCCGTTACTTTATAAATATGCGTCACTTTGAACTTTTTTATAACGATTACTAATTCTGTCGACGAAATTACCATAAAATATGCTATGAGTTATGAGTAAGATGCATTGTTTTTATAATATCGTTCATTGCTAAGCATAGCTAAGGGAAAATAATATAAGTTTGGCTAATGCATTGTCCTACATCATAAATAAACTGAACTAAATTGAATAATTTCATAATATAACGGTCAGTATCATAAACTCCTATGGGAATGATGCCCCGGTCGTGTTGTGTTGTGAATGATGATTGTATGAAGTGGTCTAGAGGTCTCGTAAATTGTAATAGAGCTCGTTTGTTCCATCGGAGATCGTGGGAGAGATTTACTCGTAAAAGTTTAGTGAAAACCAATTGGAACCAAAGCGAAATGAAATATAGACAGAACCTAATGCTGTTAGTGCAAGTAAAGATTTGTACTACTCGGGCGAATTAACATGACACCAGGCTCGAATGACGTTTGTGTAAAGTACAGCGTGGAATTGGATAATCTTGATAGAGAAGAGGTCCTGTAATACTTAGTAATGATAAGGCTTCGCAATTAGAGGAAGAAGAAACACAGAGGGCGCCGCGCTGGGCAGCAGGGGAAGCATCAAGTTCCGAGCCACGTGTCAGCTAGGTGTCATGTTATTTCGCCCGAGTAGTAGGGTGTATCTAAACTAAATTATGTAGGTACAAATTTACAAGAGGGCTGATGTACCATTGACCATAACCAATAGCTTAGTATTTTAACTCCGTGTCAATAGTCACCAACAAGTACACAAGGACTCCAGCATCGAACGAGTCGCTAAATAACCGACTTCCGTTGGGGCTGCGCGGGCGCAGATATCGACCGACCACACGCAAACGTCTATTTATTACACTCACTTAGGAATTACGCTTAACATAATGGGAAGACGCAAGAGGCAAAGCATGTGCAAAATATACTGAGTTTATATGATTTGAGACCAAGTTTTGTTTCAGATATACATAATGCTGGATATTGGAATAAATTATTTGAGCATACGGGACTTACACTACTTACGGGGCGAAGAAGACAAGCTATGATTGACGATGTTTAAAATTGGAAGACTTTTTTTACGTGAACAAGTGGCGATACTAGCGAGACGCTCTCCTGATAGTAAAAGATCACGCTTGCCCTGCCCATAACCATAACAGTGTTACACAGGGCTTTGATTCTCATAGGCCCGTGCAACACTGGTATAGCGCTCCTCCACTTTGAGACATTTTGATGGTCAGTCTCGAATGTTCAGTAATTATAACTTCCTACAGTGTCTTTCCAACCGGAACACAGTAATGCCAACACATTACGGGTTACAATAAATATTTTACGGTCGTTTTTGCGCCGGTAATAATAAAGTCCGCATTGATGGGGACAAAACAGGAAAACTAAGCATTTACATGTAATGTAGAGCTATGTTATCAATCTACTTCATTCCCCTTATCATGTTGTGTGTTGTTACTTTACCTAATAATACAAAAGTCAACGTTATAATATACACGGTCAAATTTTACTCACCATTAAAAATATATACGGCAAAAAAACTTGAGAGAATTAAGTCGAATTTTTGATAAAATAGATTTGATTAAAATTGGATAACTGTTACCGTTAGTCGTTTTCCTATGGATTTGCGTCAGGCGGTACCTTTAATTGATAATAATTTAAGTTTTATTCATAGTTTGGCAAACCCGGGTACCTAGCTCGAGCCAGCTCGCAAAACCTCGGCTCGGGCGCCGCACTCGCTCCGCTGTCACTCTGCCATTTTGTAGAAATCCAAAATTCTGACTGCACAGATGCCAACGTAGTACCCCGTCTGCATTGCCCATTAATTTTATTTTGGTAATTAAAAATTGGTGGTGTATAAGGTGCATTTATATTATTGTCTGAAACTAAACAAAGTTTACCATGTATTCGTTTCAAAAGCAGCAACATAAATATTGTTATTATTATCTTTGATTATACACAAAATGTATTAACCGAAAAGTAAAAAGGTCTGCCCTCTCGAAAACAGACAGCAGCTGTGTAAAGCACGTGTTTTTTGTATACAAAGAGAACCACACGTGTAACATCGTAACATATGAAACGAGAAGGCTCCTCAAAAGGACAGCAATTGTAGTTTATGATAAATATTATTATTACATATATTATTATTATTATTACATACCATTAGATAATATTATATAACACTTAGTTGGCTTCCGCAACTTGACTTTTCTGCGTTCCGAATTATCAAAATTCCTTTCTTACGCGCCTACACTTCTTGACGAATATTTATACCCTCCAAATTTCAAGTGTCTACGTCCATTGGTTCGGACTGTGCGTTGTCTGTCAGTTAGGACCAAGCCTTTTATACATCGTGTCCCTAAATTCAACGATAAGCTGGTAGCGGATGGTGGGTTTGTCGTGTCTACTCGAGAAAAATAAGAAAACTTTTATTTTATTACAGTACAATTTATGAAATCCTTCGAAAATTGACACCCCTTATGATACTTAACAACCATGGCCCCATTTCTTCAAATAATAGTGAATTGTTTTTTGCATCGGCAACCTAAATAATACTTTTATTCACCACAACCCTTAAACATATCAGAATGCCAGAAAAATAAATTTACTGTAATAAAAAAAAAATGTTTTCTTTTATTTTCTGGAGTGGTCACCAGACCCACCATCCCCTATCCGCTTATCGTTGAATTTAGGGACACCCTGTATATAGTGATGATTGATTATACACCACAAATTTTGAATACCAAAAAAACATAAGTAAATATATTATGACGGTACGATTGGGCGAGTGACAACTGTGTTGGACTCTGATTCGATTTCCGCTTCAGGACGCTTCAGGACAAGTACTTGTGTGATGAACATTTTTTTCGGAGTCTGGGTGTTTTATATGTATTTACAAAAGTATTCTATTAGCTATCTGGTTCCCATAGTAAAAGCTCTGCTTAGTTTGGGGCTAGAGGGCCTTGTGGGAAATATACATTTATTTATTTATTATTAATAGCGAAGAACATATTAAATAACAATTATTACGAAACTTTAACAATCAGGTCGCGTGGGTTTTTGAGTCTCAGAATAGTATATCCTCACGTGAATCACTGAGATCGTTTATGGCTTGGGGTACCCGTTATGGCAAGGACTCTTCCTCGAAGTTCGTTGCTCCGTTGTTTTGCATTGTACCTAGCGCGCAGTCTGCATACTAATCGGTGGCTATTCTTGTATCATCAGTTTATCTGCCTTGAAATAGCCGATACAACAAAACCGGAAGTACTAAGGCAAAACCTGCTTTCACCAAGACTTAAGTCATAACCTGAGATGAGACATACAATCGTAAGTTGCTGCAAATTACTAACGAAACGTAAACTCGCTAAACAATAATCGTCATCTGTGATTTGCGCTAAAGCGTCAATCACAATCACACGGATGCAGGGCTATTTGCTAAGCTGTCATTAGTTCTCGTTAAAAATCAGAAAATCTCAGAAAATGGCCGACCTCTCGAAGCCGATAGCGACAGAAATCCTATGGTGACGTCATTTTTTTCCCAGTCTTGACCATCAACTTAGACAGCTTAGCAAATAGCCCTGCTGTACTGTAGCGTGTGAACTCGCAGTGTCATCGGCTTTTACAATCTGCTTGTTGACAATCCTTCCCGAAAGCTAACTCGCTCACACAGCTTTTAAACTCGCCAACAATCAGCTTGTAAAAAAACCGTGTGTCATCGACGCTTAAGTACATAGCTTTATAGGCTAGGCAGTAGGTATACGCATACGAGTACAATGGTTCGGGAGATGCTCTACTGCAGCCGAGAAATTGTTTTCTACATCCGGGACAGTAGGTGTAGCGTAAAAACGATTCAATCGAGTAGCTCAATTTCTCTACCTCTCATTTAAATCGAATAATCTTCAAAAACAAAACAAAGTTCGCCGCCTGACCTTTCTCGAGCGAAATATTAATAGTTTCATAGACACCGATACTACAAAAGCCATAAATCTAATCAAAGACCAAATACCTTTGGACTTTTACCCTCATAATAGGCGTCTCCAAAATATAGTCCCCAGGAGCTTTCATAAAAGGTCGCGTAACAATAACCCATATAGGGGCAGGCTTTTCGCAATTCAAACCCGTAGTCGCGACTACCCGGCGCCTTCTGCGGTAAGATTTCTGTCACAATGGACAAATCGGTGGACAGATTAAGCCGTGGTGATATTACGAGTCAAATTAATATTCGATTCCTTATAGAGCTTGTGAGCATTGGGTACAGAAAGTAAACACGCAGATAGAACCGTAACCACAGAGGCTTTACGGCCGAGTCTGTTCGCTAGCCCGTAAACATGTCCATCCGAATGTTTGGAAAACCAACTTCCAGAAATATCCATCGACAAACAAACAATAGCTCTCTGTGAGGTAACTTTGAAAGTTTCCGCTTTTATTGAAAACTTGAAAAGAGACTTGTAAAAATGGTAAAGCTTGAATTTAAAATTTTTGGCTAGAGGCCAGCGCACAACATATTGTACAAACAGATAATTAAAAAGACTTTATGTTATAGCTTGGAGACTAGTGTATAGACCGAGATAGGTAAATGTATGATATAAACATATACCCTTCTTCCTCCTTGAGAAAAACTTACAAGATAACTCATGATTCTAAAAATAACTCGGAATTTTTACAAGATTACTTCTTGAACTAGTCTGAAAGTAAAATTGTGACACTATAAATTATGTAAAATACAAACCTCAGTGAATTATCATAAACCTAACGGTATGTAAAACAAGTGTCGTAGAAATAAGCGTAGGGCATCAGGTCATGGCTGTTATAACGGAAGTTTGAAAGGGCATAATATTTCTCGAAACGAAAAGCTATTTGGATGAGTGGCAAACCATTCAAACTTTTATGGGGCGAAGACAAAAGTTACGGCCTGAAATTAATAATCTTGGCATTGATGAAGTGGCGAGCGAGAAGCACAATGCGAGAGAAATTAATCTTACAATCTTACTGAGTGCGCTAAGAAAACAGACCAGAGAAGTGTGATGCACTCAGAAACAACACTTCAATGGAAAAATAGGCCACAGAGAAAACACACTTTCCCGTAGGAAATTGTGAGGAAAAAGCTTGTGGAAGTGAGGAATGCTAATAGGCTCGTATTTCGGTCTGTTGGCGTAAATCGTGACGGGAATCTCTCTTGATTAAAAGGAGGCTTATTTCACTGCCTTTTTATTGTATGGGTGTGGTAAATTCTGATTTATCGCAGCTATAGTATTGATACAACCGTACACAGTTTAACAAAGTGCCGAAACGGATCTAAGTCAAGACTTGCTCAGTTTGCTCACGGCACTGGCGTCATCGCTCGAAGCAAACGGAGTTTTTGTTAACATCTTTTATAGCTTTGTGGTGTCGGCAAATTAAATACGGATATTACTTTTCCTGTAGAACATATTGAGAGTATAATACTTCTATCAGTGGGAAGTGTTAATGATTTAAATCGCAGAAATGCATGGGCTAGTCTAAGTTCTAACAAGGTCGTTGTTCTAAATAATCTGTTGGGTTCGACGGCCGATGGTCAGTGTTGTAGTATACCACGTGTTCATTATTTATATACTGCTTTATATCTCCGCACGTCTAATGATTCCCGGAAGATGGTGTGTCGTGTTTGAGAAGCTATTTTCTCATTTTTAATCACATGCTTCTACTTCAATTTTCTTTTGTGGTTATGGGTAAGTTAGACGTTGAATAAGAATTACCTACCTAGTGGGTCGTTGCTGCTTCGGTCGATCGTGTCAAGAAGCATTTCTAAATCATAATGCATGACAAGGAAAATTGCAATAGAAATAAGTGGAATACCTAAGTTCAGTAAGCATAGCCGGACATTAAGCCAGATTGATCGGGTTAGACGGGTTTGCGGTACTCACTTTACATTTGCAAATACCTCTTTAAGAATTAAACCTATGCACATGCATTACAATTCCGATCCGGTTTCAGTAACAAAACCCTCACTTTCGAACCGGTCTCAAAACGGCCGTCGCATGTTTGTTTCATAAAGTAATAGTCACAATTACATACTAAAACAACAGTGCATCAGAAGAAACACCCCTTGTTTTAAACACTGCAGCATATACACTACATGTGCTCACCAGCCTGGATCATTGACATTAAAAGGAAACAGACTACTCTAAGTCTAAGTCTAGCACTTACACATAAACATCACTCGAAACCGTGTTGCGATTCATAAATCCGAACGTCACTTCAAGCACGAAAGTTACAGTTTCATTGAACTGAACAGAGAGTTCACAAATGGGGATAAAGGTCACAAATTCGAGGGAGAACGCCACGCGTCCAACGCAGACGCAGAAATAAACGTGACTGCAATCGCTGAAAGTACAAACCTCACTGTAGTCGAGCAGCGAGCTAGCGACAGGCGATTAAGCTGCAGCGATCACATTCAAACCCCAAGTAGCTTGGTTAGGAATACTTAGGAACTAGGCGTTTGTGCTATGATAGTGCAATTCACAACACTGCGAGTGTTTTTATGTTTTGAATACACAAACCTTGATGTAAACAACAACGAACGCTTTGAACATATTCACTGAAATCATGATGATCTAACTATTTTCTTACTCAAATAATCTGATAAATGTGGGTAACCAAACTATTGAACCGTAGAAAGCTGAAACTAAATCTGACGCAAAGACGCCAGTTTCGTTTCGACCCAATAAAATTGTGGAGGAGTTTGAGTCAATATTTATTCTGAGAAAACAGAGATGACCTTTCAGGATTAACAGATAAATTAGTCTGGAACTGCTGCCAAATAATTTATCGATGTGCAAATCAATATAGTGGAAACAAAACGATCTACACGAGCATAGTTAATTTTAGAGAGGTGTCCGATGGACAGTTTCTAGATTGGTTTTAGGCCTTTCAATCAAGATACCAATTCAATTATTTCTAGATTAAACCATTATCGCAAGACTGATCGCCCCGAGAACTTGTAATTAAATTCTTTACAATCATATAATTAGAAAAGAAATGTCCAATTTATCTAATTGGCGCGAATTGGTCACACGGCGGGAGTTGCTTGTACTTGTGTTATTTCGTAAAACGGTCAAGTTTGGACTATTACAAGAATAGAGTTTTTAACTTTTTCGTTTGTATTTTGTTACATAAAATCCGATGTAGAGTAGCTCTACCGCGACCAACCGATGGCATAGATATTTTGTGGGAAAAATTTCCCTATTCAGCTATTTCCTGTTGTACAATAAATACCTACCTGCAAAATATAGTTAAGTTTGTAGGAAATAAGGTGAAACTTTCATTAGATATATGTATACTTTTACAATATACTTATTTGGTTACAAGACAAAGATAAGTGCAAAAAATGCACGATTCGATGACACGACTGAAATTGATATAGAACAGGGACACATATTGAGTAATTTTGTTACTCACAATCCTTATTCACTTCAGTTTCATTCGAAATACATGAGAGACACGACAGGAAATCGCTAAGGAGTTACCGAATCGAGGGCGTCGTGGAACGAGAGACAAAAGCTTAATTTATGGACGACAAATGTACGACAACTACAGACAGACGACAAAAGTCATTTTTCATATTGTCCTTTTAATTTATCTTTATTTGATGCCAGGATATACTTGTAGGTCGTAGGCACATTGTAGATATTATTTTCTTTTTAAGTTGAGTGATTAAAATTGTAACGGGACCTACATTGCATGATTCATTGCAAAATGTTGCAAATTTACCAATTATAAATATAAATTTATCGCTAAATTGCGTCATATACTTATAAGTAATTTTAAAGAAAAGTGAGTGATACTTTCTACAAAATCAAGGGACAGGAGACGCTTCAAAGACCCTATTAATCCGAGCCGTGTTTATATTCGGGATTTAACATTTTGGGGAGTCACCGGTTCGCGCTCGTGACCTAGTTCTGAGGTCTGCGACGGAGGCTGCGGAGTACGCATCGAGAGGTCATCGCAGCTGTAGTCCATGACACGAAACCAGCCCGGTAATTATATCGAAATAGCACTGGTCTGCATGGAAGCAACATCTACTACTCGACAGCACGCAAGCATTCTTGCAATTTTACAGCCAATTACCTACTTTTGTACAACTTATTTTAATACACAGATGTTGGAAGTTGCCCGTTACTTGGTTGTTTGATTTCACTGACATGAAGTCTTTGAAGCGGGAATGAGTAACATGTTCCATGTCTAACTCATCACTATTGCTACACTGTTAAATTTAGAGCCCTCATTTCCTTTGTTAAATGTTTTCCTACATCGATTATACTGCATATATCCTGAATGTTTCATAATTTTACGAAGATATTAAGATAAGGCCCAGGAGATAAATAATACATAAATAAATAAATCGTTAATTGGTTTCATAAAATATGGATCGGGTACATTGTAATGGTCTTATCTTAGGTTTTAGATGTACCTACTGGAGCTCTGTACCCTACACAAGGTCTCCTCAAGCGCCTGTATTGTAGGGTTACATACAGTGAATAAGGACTTGATCTCTATTCATTGCATTTTTAGGTTTAATTTAACGTTTAGTCATATATGCTCTTAGCTATGTTTTTTCTTTAACGCAGAACGTAAATGTGTCCGGGAGGAGGGCGTTGAGACTTCTACACAGTTTTATAACTTTTGTAGTTTCAACGTTCCTACTGTAACATAGTTCCTAAAAAAAAAAACTATTAGAAACTACATTATTAATACGTTAAAACTATATTATGATATGAATGATTGCGGGACGATTTGGAGCATACTACATACCAACAAGGATGAGTGTCGCCCTTGGCCGCAAAGAGTGGAAGGAGAGGAGTGAGGCCTTTGCCCTGCATTGAGACTCGAATGGCTAAATGATGATAAATAAATAGTATTGGAAGTACGGGTTCTTGGAATCGTCAGTTAGGTGAGTGTAGCATATGGGATTCAAAATTAACTTGAACCATCGATCGTATAAATAGCTACATCACTATAAATAACGTTTTCTCACTTTCGTTCTCTTCTATCATCGGTTTTCTTATTACTAGCGTTTTATTTATAGATCGGTATGTGACAAGGCATAATTGAAACCGCTTTAACAACCGAGAAGCGACAAGAACTGATGGAGTAATAAGTCGTGATGTCGATCAACGGTAACAAAGGTATTCTCAGCTTAAAATTCCGCTAAATTACGTGATTTTGATGACACGGAAGAAATATTGGAGCTACAGGAGACCCGTACACTAGTAGCTTTTAGACATGTAATGCAGTCCAATATGTAGCTTGTTGTGTGCGGTTTCCGGGTTTTTCTCGAGATTTTTAGTGTACCTATTACATAGCCACGGATGGCGCTGGTGAGTAGTGACACATCAGCAATATCTATCAGTATTCGTTCTATCATTTGCAATGTTCGTTCATACCTTTTGCTTGGAACGTGGTGGTATAAAATAAAATGTTAGCATATAATACTGCTATGGTAGAGTCGGCTCTTCATACTCTTTTCTCTCAACACGGTACAAATTCTCACGTGATATTGCAATAATCGATAAATACACCTAACTACATTGTTACAGAATTCTCATGGTATAGGTGAAAGTTCAGATAAAAAGATTAAGTTCCGTATGTGTAACAGCAATTTATGGGAGGTGATTTGTGTAATAGATATGCTGTTATTTATGCGGTGTATCATTTTATTGTTCAATCAAAAAGTACGATGAATGATCAGCTCGATAAAAATCTGATAAACATTTATTTTGTGTAGAAAGCGTCAAAAAAAACTTATCACTTCTTTTGCATTTCACAAACTTGAGGGCCATAGAGATAAGTGTTAGACAGTATTAAATTCTTTTCTCAGAGAAAACATTTAAATAAAATGTAACAAAATGTAACGGTACAGTATACTGACCCATTTGCCTACACTACCTATAGCAATCAGAATGCGAAGACAGCATGCAACCATTCCGAAACCAGATTGATTGTGTTGAAAGACGCAAGTCATACCATGGACTTTTTAATTTTGAGCACTTTGAAGTGAAGTTTCGATCGACAAATTGTTGAAAATAAAAGCGACCGACGCGACGACGCGTTTAATACTTATGTAATGTAACGTGTAAAGGCCCATATCCTGCGCGCCGCTATCTCGCTTGCACATTTGTACATTTTTTAATATATCAATTGACTGAGCAAAAGTTTTATTATATTTTTTTGTTTTGATATATTTAACATAAGCGAAGGAGATTGGTCAAAACTGTTTTTCCCAATCAATATATATCTTAAAAAAGTATGTGCGAACGAGAAATTGGCGCGTGGTATTCTAGGCCTTAATAACATTGCACTATATAAATATATGACGACAAAACTGTTTTTCCAAATCAATTATTATCTTTAAAAAATTACGTATGTGCGAGCGAGATATTGTCGTGCGGTATTCTGGGCCTTAATAACATTGCACTATTTAAAAAATATTACGACAAACCCTGCCGTGTCGATGCATTTAGCGAAAATGTCAAACCTCTTTCGAACATCAATAAGTAGGTATCGATTATCGACAGGCACTTTCGCAAGAGAGTAAGAACAGTTAGGCTGTGCATTTTTACTTTCACCACGGCAAGCTGTGCAATTTTCTGCAATTATCACGGTGTGATTGTGGGGCAATTAGGCGGGCGGATGTACGTAAGAAACGCGTGCGCATCTTCCTGCTACCGTCTCGTTGCAGGAAGCGTGGGTTGTGATATCATGATTTTTATTATTCCGACGTGCTTGTGAATTAATTAGCTTAAAATTGAAGTGGTCATATCTAATAGGAAGCTTGAATGAGGCGTTAAGTTGCAGTTTATACACATTTTTTTTATGTTAACAAGAGGAGAGACGAACTACGCAGTCCTGATGGTAAGAAATTACGCCTGCTCATGACCAATTTATTTTGGGCAAAGCTAGTGACGTCATAAATGAATTAAGTAGCATTACTGTGTTCCGGTGGGCACTGTAGCTAGTGAAATTACTGGGCTGACAGTGAAAAGACTGACCATCAAAATGTCTCAAAGTGGACGACCACTTTAGCATTGTTGCATCAGCCTATGTGAATCAAAGTCCTGTGTAGCACTGTTCTGCTCATGAGCAGGCGTGTTCTCTTGCGATCAGGAGAGCGCTTAGCTCGTCTCTTCCCATATTTAAACAATTTAAAAAAAAAGTGTCCAAGAGACAAGAGTCCTGACAGTTATCTGATCTATGTATGTGCACAACACCATTCCAATTGGATTTGAATAGTTGCATGTGTACAGGTGCAATTATAATCTGTGGTAATAGTAAATTACACAACACTACATAACACGCTGTAAGAATGTATGCAATTTTATTTTTTGCTCCAGTATTGTACCTCCAGAGTAATGTAAAGATGTAGAGCCTGCCTACCATTTGTTGAACTCTGCCACGTCTTCGATTGAAATGAGCGAATTTAATTTAAAGTCTAATAGACAGACTAACTAACTAACTAGAATATTAGAATAATACTGTTAATGTTTATGTACATAACTAGAATATTAGTATAATACAGTTACTGTATTATATACATAGTCTGTCTACTTGAGTATAAATTAAATTGGCTCATATCAATCGAAGACGTGGCAGAGTTTAATAAATAGTAGGCTCTACATCGTTACATTACTCTGGAGGTGCAATAATGGAGCAAAATGTAAAATCACTAAAATATTCATATTAACCATACCGAAATACAAAGGTAACGACCGACCAAAATAGCCCTCTCAGGCTTGGGAGTTAGGCGATGAGACAGTTATATGAACATTTTGAACCAAACGAACTCAAGTCTTGTTTATTACTCTGAGATGCTACGCCTGCTATAGGAAAACTGTTTCGCTCGGTAGAACATATTCATAATAACTTATGTACTTGTAAATCTTCTTCGAAAATATTATGTGTCAACAGAGTTGGTCGATGTTTTTAGGAATTAGTTAATTTTATGTTTTCAAAGTATTTTTAAGTCAACAAGTGACTAGACGAGCACTTTCCTGATGGTAAGAGATCACGCCTGCCTATGACCAGAATAGTGCTACACAGAACTTTGATTTACATAGACCGGTCCAACACTGTTAGACCGCTCTTCGATTTTAGGTATCAAAGTACAACTAATAGCTGTCGTAAAAATCGAACCGAGATAACTTCCGAGGTTTAGAGCGGTTTCAGACTAGCGTTTTAACCGAGCGATTTTACAGCTAGTGTTATGTTTTTTGTAGCGCATGTACGCGCGTAGAGCCACTTGTACGAGCGTTATGGCGCTTACACGCCCGAGCGCCCGCGTCACTACTCACCACTGACAACAGCTACCAAAAACAAACCGTAAACGCCCGTAAACTTGTATACGAGGATGTACGTGCGATCGGATTTTTGGAAGCGGGAATCGAGCCCGCGACACCGGCGTGGCAGTCCAACACCCTAGCCGCTCGACCATCCGTATCGTCATTCGTTAATTTATTGTGTCAATGGCTCGGTTTCAAATTACTGTTGACCAGAAGGTGGCTTCCTTCATTTGTTCACTACCGCATCTGGGCCTTCGTTAAGGTTTTCTCGAGTGCTGAAAGTCTCGGGTGTTGAAGCCGAAACGCGCCCGTATATGTACGGCACGTGTGCAAAAAAACGCTAGTATTAAACCGCTTTTATGCGAACCCACGCATGGTTGTAGAAAGTTTATTTTGAATTGATTTTGTAATAGTCCGTTACTTCTCCGTTTACGTCGTTCTATCCGACAGAGACAGATATAGTGATTTCCAATTTTCATACTATTTTCCCACGAACTAACAATAAAGAATTTTGGGTTAAAAGCCACAACTGTATGACGTCGTTAAGGTTGTTTCTGCTAAATCTTTTGAACGTGAAAAAACTATTTACAAAGAACACCTACAGAACTGACGAATTTCGTGAAAATATAAATAGAATTTGATGATGAAATCCGCCATTTTTTTTAAAGAGCGAAAAACCTAAACCTAAACCCTTCGTTGGCAGTAGTTTGGCGCGTACTAAGGATATTTGTTAATTCGCAACGCAGAAGTTAACTAGTTCCTAAATTTTGTTATTTATTGTGAGATTTATTAGAATGAAACATGATTCAAATACTCAGTTGGCGAAATAAAGTAGTTACTCACTGATATAAAAAGTGCATTATGACTGAGAACAATAGGCCATTTAACATAATGGATGTTTGTTTTATCAATAGGAAAGAGAAATGACGTACCTACAAAAAATGGCGTTCTCTGAAAAATATTGGTAAATACCTAGGTGTTATGTATGAGTAGGTAGTCATAAGTAAAATAAGAGGGAAGCGGTGTTTGAACCACAAGATAAGTTGTAAATGCCTAAATACACAACACTAGGGAACCACTGTCGAAGTAACTGTTATTTATCTGTGCCGCAGACCCCTCTAGCAAATCCCACCAGTAATTATCATTGTCGCGACAGACGGCTAGAATCGAAACAAGGGGTGGCTCGGCCTAGCAACAAAAGCCAATACCCCCTTTTCACTTTTGAAAAAAAAAAATGTCCTACAGCATTTAAGCCACTGATTACCATTGTAAACCTTCAATTCAGAAAAATTGCTTGTTCTGCGAAATACCGAGTATTGAAGTGTAAATTTCCGAGAGTCGGAAGAGACAGGAACCATCCGTGCGTATTCTCGCGTGTTCCAGACTACCATTTGGAGACATTCTGTTCCACTTATAGTTGACATTTCACTTGCACTTGCCGTGTGCATCACGAATGTACTGTTCCAGGAACGGAGCAAAGTCACAAAGCTGCTAATTATAACCAGCACCGCGTTCCGAGCATAGCTCTACGACTCTACGAGACTCTAGGGCTGGTTAGAATGTGCCAAAAAACACCCATTCCACAAAACATCAAGACCATTAGCATCGGGGAAGTTGATCCAATGAAATACGCGAATGAACTCAGATACTTGTTAAAATAATCTTATCGATCACTAGCTGAAAACCGTAACTTCGTTTGCGTTGCGAATAAAAACAAAAATACGAGTACGAGTACTTAAAGCTCTTTATTTTATTTATTGATCACCAACACAGTATACACTAATACATTCTCTTGACAAACGCACCCTCCAAGTTTCAGTGGTTCGGCCTGTCAGTCCTTCAGTCAGGACTAAGCTTTTTATATGATGGTGATTGGATGATTATCCCAGTGGAATTGATATCGTCTTCAAGTTATATATATATTTAAAATAAGTATATAAAATATTTTTCTGATTTCTTATTAAACCATGGTTTATTATTATTACACTGCCTTTTATATATGTATTCTTATGTAAATATTTTATTGTTCTTTCTTTTTTATAAGTAATTAGATTTTTTTAATGTTTGTTTTTATATAATATTTTTTTTAAGCTCTTAATTGCTAAGGAAGGCGTCACTGCTCATAGGCCCGGGCTGAAAACCAGCGTTGTCCTGCCTTCTCTAGGTATCTAGATTGCTGGGTACCTAGGCATTTTAGGACGACACTATGCTGAGACCGGACCTATTGGTCTCCATGACTTATTAAGGCATACCTAGTTATATAAGTTATAATGTTGTATGTACCTGCTTACATTTGTAGCTGTATAGCTAATTAGAGGAGCCAATAAACATTTTTTTTTCTTTTTTCTTTTCAAGTTACAATGCGGATAAAGGACTTCCATTGTAGAAGTGGTTTTCTTAAACCATAAAGCAAAAGTTGCTTTTGCTCTACAATGTACGGTTCTTTGTTCCGTATGATCCGTATCATCGTACCAGCCAAGCTTAACAGAGTGCCGCATCCACAACAAAGCCGCTTAGCTATTTCTGGCAATAAGAGGCACTTGCGAACGATTCATCTTTTAAGGTTCTTGCATCCTCAAGGCAAATTTCCATACAAAATGTTTCGGACAAATACTCAAAAAGTACGCCGTATTATAGTATTTTCTTCACACTATTCGTTTTTTATACGTGTTTTAAAATTAACACTACTAATTTAAAAACACTAATCATAAATATTATAAGTATAAAATCTAAATTAAAGTATGAAACCTTACTAATTTTTGTTAACACAATCGAAAAACTTAAGACGAAACGAATAGTGTGAAGAAATTACTATAATACGGCGTACTTTTTGAGTATTTTCCCGAAACATTTTGTAACGCAATTTGCCATGATGATTACCCTTAAAGCCGTAAGTATCGAGAGTTGTTGGGAGAATTTGATTGATGGTTGGTTGTAGAGTAAGACAGAAACGTACCGTTCACGCCTAATTAATATTATTATTCGTTCTGTTTTGAGCTGATAATTTAGGTTTATAGAAAGAGATATTGACGTTGATTTGTTGCGTGATGAACACCAGGGAAAAACAATGGTAGGGCAAATAGAACAGGCGTACTCTTCTTATAAAAGAAAACCTTTCAAACATGACTCTCCATATGGTTCAACCAGAACTCAAAACTCCAGAGAGCTTTTTGAACGCAGGTATATGTAGTGAAACCAGAAAATGATTGATTCAGTAGTTCGCTAGCAAAAACGGTAACATGCCAAAGCAAGACTTTGTGCGTGATTTGCACGATATGAACATCGGATTTGCGGTACCGTAAGAACAAGGCCATCGAATTTATCCTAACCAGCACGTATGTATAATCAATACGCTTGTTTCTAAGCAAAACAGTCAGAGGCAACAAACTACAAAATACTAATACTGCAAATTTTAATGCCAAAAAATTACATATTACAGTAATTTTACATGCAGATAACTTTGATGCTAAATAAAGAGATGACGGCTGATAAAGACGAATAGAAGAAGAAGACATGTTGTGCTGACCCCACCTAAGTGTGGGATAAGGGCAGGGAGGTGATGATAACGTTGATGCTACGTTGACTGCTGAAATATCGAGTATTAAGTTCACATAAGTTAAATGCTTAAATAAGTTTAACGAGGACTGTTGATACGTAGAACTGGGAATAGAGCGGAATGGAGGATATTGGGGTAGGCATATATTCAATAGAAGAGAAATGTTGAGAATGATGAAGTTAAATGGAAAGCTCAGTTGCAATCAGGAAATGTCATGGTAGGCGTTGTGGGGCGACGACCTATAAATTTTATGTTTTCTAACAATAAGCCATAAATCCAGGTCAGGTGGTCTATATCGGGCGAGTAGGAGAGTTAGCCTCGCGAAAGGTTAATTAACTTGAAGGAAAGTGCTAAAACTATTCGTAAGTTATAAAGCAAGTCACAAAAGGGAATGGTTTGCTGAAATGAAGACAACCTCACGTTTAGGAAAGTGCAAAACTATTCGTAAGTAATAAAGCAAGTCACAAATGGGCACGGTTTGCTTTAATAACGAGAACCTCGCGATTCGTGGTGCGACTGGCGACGAATGATATAATACCTACAAGTAATTTATCAAATATAGGTATATCCACATTCAACTGATGTCTAGAGAGCCTCACGTTGCGTGTAGCCACTGGCGACGGATGATATAGCTACAAGTAATTTATCAAATGTAGGTATATCCACGTTCAACTGATGTCTAGAGAGCCTCACGTTGCGTGTAGCCACTGGCGACGGATGATATAGCTACAAGTAATTTATCAAATGTAGGTATATCCACGTTCAACTGATGTCTAGAGAGCCTCACGTTGCGTGTAGCCACTGGCGACGGATGATATAGCTACAAGTAATTTATCAAATGTAGGTATATCCACGTTCAACTGATGTCTAGAGAGCCTCACGTTGCGTGTAGCCACTGGCGACGGATGATATAGCTACAAGTAATTTATCAAATGTAGGTATATCCACGTATAACTGATGACTGGAAGACACGGACGTCTCCGTTTTGAGTAACGACTTGTGTCGCGTGTTGTTGACACTGCTAAATTTGATCAAGGTCAGGAAGTCGAAAGGTTAACCCTAATGTGACTTCAAAATGGAAAAGTAACAGTGAAAAGTTCAAATACTTGCTTACTTTTTTATTCTGTTTAGGTTCTTAGCGAAGGCAAAAACGCAATGTAGCCGATGGGTCGATAAGAGAGGTATTTGAATTTGGTATGTCTGGGGTTAAGTCAGAATTGATCAAATCAAAACTATGCATTATTGGATTAAATTACTTGGTAATTCAAACGCATCAATTATAGAACCAAAGTGTATTTGTCTCTACTCTAGACTTTCGGATAAAGTTACTTCGTAAACAGTTGGCGCTTGCTAAGAGATAATCAAATTCAATTGCAGAACAATCAAAAGGATAGAACAGATAGATACACACACTCATAGAGGGAAAAGATAAGGCCTTACAATGACTATCAATCAGCAGATTGCACTTAAATTGAGATATAATTGATCAATTATAGTCTCTTCAACATTGATACCTACTAACTTTTAATAGTCATAGATGGACCATTCATTACGACCCTTCTCTCAAGTTTAGATCAACATTCATCAAGTTCAAGCCTGTTCTGTGTAATAAAACTAACTTATTACATTTAGCAAAACCCTGTAAATAGTCATGTTTAAATATTTACTTTTTAGGCTTGTAATTTTAACCAATTGCCATAAGTAAGGCATATTGTATGTACATACTGGATAAACTGTAGTTTCCAAAAAATAATTTAGGATCTTTGTGTACACAGTTTCATACAATAAAATATTCTGATCCTGATAATTCTCATAACTTCGGTTTAAAGATATTTATTTCCCAAAAGAACAAATACAGTTCACTTATATGAGAACATACGGTATTTATACCTACACATGTATAGGTACTTATTTAAATGTTTAAGCGCTAGTGTCAGAGCACATAATCAATATAATATACTTAACTAATAGTTCGTACAAATAATATGCCTACTTATTAGTAACATAACCAACTTAACAAACAATAGGTAACAATAGGTAAATAACTATTATTGGAATCAATCGAACGATCTAGGTTTATCGCGATTTTTGTTTGGTGCTTGTAAGTGTGCGTTGTTATTAAACCAGTAATTGTTATCAGCTGCTGCGGCAAACAGGACCCGCGTCTAAGTGTGCGGGGCACAGTTAGTTGCACACACTAAAACAATTCATTGAGCGACCTTATTATCTTTATGCATTCACATTGTGTTGCTTGCAAAAAAAAAGTCTAGGAGCAGCAATTATTATGCCTATTTGCTTCCAAAACATTTTTATATTTTATCATATAAGATTAGTAGATAGTCAAAAGTAGGTATTGATAAAGTAGTTATATAAGTATGTATAAATAATTTGATAAGTAATTTATATATGTATAATATTTTTTTTTATATTCCGGTGTTATATACTTATACATACTTATTTATTCATATACTTTATACTTATCTTATTTACTTTAAATATAATTATAGCTTAACACATATTTTTATACTTTTTTATGTTAGGTATTAATGTATAATATAGAGGTAGGTATATATATTTTTTAAATTTTATTATGTTTTTTGTAAAATTATAATACCTACATCTTTTGGTTGCATGCCCAACTTGTTTATCCACGAAGGATTACTTTATTTGCTTTTTAGATTTGTTTCTTTTTTTTTATTACTGTTGGTACTCCTTTTATATATTTTATGGTTAGGTCGGTTTCTCCATTTTCTTCACGACGACGTATTTCGGATTTTAAGTTCTGCATGTAGCTTCTTTGTGTTGGCGTTTGGTCTGAATAGATACGGATAGGAACAGCAAGTTTTGATTTATTTTTGAGTAAGTACTTTGAAGTATCGGCATTCTCAAAGAATACTCTCACTGGTCGTTGTTTATCTTTGCTGTACTTTCCCAGTCGCATAGTTTTAGTTGGTTTCGGACAGTTTTGATATACCATTGTTAGACAGTTCGTCACTGCTTCAATATCATAGTTGTTTCTTACTTTAAGGTTCTTGTCAGTTGTCTCAGGTAATCCAATCAAGATAACATTTTTTTCACGCAATAGCCTGTCTTGTATCTCATGGACTAAGTTGTGTTGAGTTTCGAATGAGGATGTTTGTGTAGGTTCTTGCCGAGTACTTTTCAGTTGCAATATATCAACTTCTATTGATAAAAGTTTGTCTTGAGTTATCTTTTGCTTAGATGATATATTGTCAACAACTTCATGAAGGTGTTTATTATCAGCTGTTAGATTTTCTGTCGTAATTTTTATGGAGTTCACTTGATCTTTTATTTCTTGGATGTCTTTGCGAATCAAACTGGTATTTTCGTTTTGTGCGGCGTTACCTTCTCTAATACATTTCATAATTTCGTTGCGGAACGATATTAGATTATTTTTAGATTATTACTTACTTAATTAGGAATTTCAGTTTAAATGTATTGCTTAGTTTACTAGGTATTAGGTTTATAAATAATGAATCTTATTTTAATCTTTATGGCATTAATTAAAAGTTGGGGTCAACTGGAATAAAAAATCTGCTCAACACCACTGAAAACAAATAGGAATAACCCATATTATTCTAATGATGACTCAACTATTAGTAGTCACTCCGTAAATTCATTGTTCACAAAACTGGCAACCTCTGAATTAGATGCACTTTATTGTTCGGGGTACACATTATGCATTCAAGGTTAAACATGGAATAATGTTGGCAAGTTGTAAGTTAGCTTTTTTAGAATTTCGATAGATATCTATCTAATGTCAATAGGTAGTAGCAATTATACACATATATTAGAAGTAAAAATGAGAGCTTTGAATGTGTCGCTTAGGCTGAGACTCGTAATAAGCACTATAAACATTTTTTTAATAATTTAACACTTTTAAGAATAGGTACTTTCACATCGTTGATATTTTTTACTAACAGAAATATTGTAAATTTATTTCATAGATATTTTTTTTAATATTTATGGATAGCTAGCCACAAAAAAAGTCTGGAACACTTAAAAGATGCCACAACACAAAACTTAAATAGTAGGTACACTGTAACTGAAGCTCGATTTTTTTATTGCAAGTAAAGTACCATGCATTTACTTGTTGTGAGGTAATTACCTACTTAGTTATGTAGATTTGTATTTTTCGGCCCAATTCCGATCCGACCAAAATATGTTTAAGTAAATATTTATGTCATGAGTTTAGAATCATCACGAACTTACTTTTTAGACTATGTCTTTTCCACAAACCCAAAAAGATCGATGCTGCAAAATAATCGCGGGACATTACTTGTAAGGAATAAAAAAAATGTTAATTATAAAAGAAAGCTATAGTAATCGTAGTATAAATATACACTTACATGATTCCAGATTTAATTGTGGTATTTTCTTTCCTATATCCACTGAAATAACACTAATTATCGATCAAAAATAAAAATCCGAAATCCCAAACGTCCATACTCCATCAAAGTTTTTTACCGTAGTTCTTGGTGTGACCTGTGTAAATTTACATAACAGAACAAAAACTGATTAAAGCGTGTCGATGCACAGGACTAGTTTACGAGGTGCTAGACGGCGAATTTAAAAAGCTGACAAGTGAGTGAGTTAGCGATCGGGAAGGATTGTCAACTAGCAGATTGTAAAAAAGCCGCACGGTCGAGTTTACAAGCTACTAGCGAACTCATTGTCTTGTATTTTGTTTACTAACTAGCCCTGTGTCATCCATGCTTAATTGACTATCGAACAAAACAAACCTCTAATACCAAATACTTATAAGAACTTACTGTACAGTACTTTATCAAGCAAATAAAATATTGAGTGGAGTATTGAAAGAACAAACGCATTTATATTGATTAAAAAAAATTAACTGATAGCTGTTGGTACGTAAATCTTACAAAAATGTGAGTATTGGCAATATTTTTTTTAGTTTAGATATATCAAAATAACATAAGTGTCAATGTCAAGGTATTGAAATGTCATTTGTCAAAGCAATATTTACATTTACAGTGCTGCCAGTACACGAACGAAATAGTCAGATTTACGTACCTTCTACCAGCTGTCCATCATCCTACCTTTTACATACCTACCCACCTTGGCTTTTTTCATACCGTACCTTTTATTATGTATTGTATTTACCCAAAGAACTTGTATACCTACTGTAGAAAATCCTTGTATTTACCTACTTACGAAATAATAATGACATTCACTAATCACTTACAATTTTTTTGTGTGCGATAAATCTGTACTTTTATCGCACACAAAATAATGCGTAATTCAATCTAACTAGATTGAATTACGCTTTTCGATTCGAATTTCGATATTCTTACTGGCAACTGGCAACACCATACTTGAAAAGCAAGAAATTTATTTCTGATCTCCACCTTTCTTTGTTATTAAATAATTAAGAATCAAGCATTCTTAAGAAGAGGTATTAGTATGGAAGCTGACTCTACTACACATGACAATAATTCCAAATCATCGTCAGATGGACCATGTTTTCCTTTCAATGCTTGTCCAGGGTAAGTCTCATAGCTTTCTACTTTCTCCCTTCACATGATCTCTCCCACCCCTATTTATATTGAAAAATAAAAGAAGCCAGATTCTACGATACTTGCCTTAATTTGGCTCATACTTTCTTATGTTGTGCAGAAACTTCAAGCTGTATCAAGAGTTGACAAAGTGCAGCAGTGAAAAAAGCATTGAGGGTCAAATTGTTGAAAGGCTACAATTATTTGGTTTGCTACCAAGCAACGTCAAGTGTCAGAGCAATACTCCTGAATGCAGGGTCATCTGCAAACCGGCAAGAGTTGTAGATCGGTAAGAAAAATATGTCAACATTTACAATTTACAAATTTGATAACTTCCACCCCTGCGGAACAAGATTCTTTATCAACCACATTGGTCATGACTTATCGGAGAAAACTTTAAGCCCTAAAATATTCCATCACATTCCTCCATCAACTTGCGGTAATTAGTCATTTTGATGATAAATGTCAAAATATCATGTAAAACACAGCAAGTAGAAACCCTTAGCTTACAATGAAACATTACGTCAAGATACACCCAAAACTTGGGAGCTGAATAAGGTGAAATTTAGGCTACCTCCTACCCTATTACAAGCTACAAGCCAACACGGGCTTTCATTATCTTAAATTTTTTCCAACTTTTTTACAAGCAGATTGTAAAACGGCCGATTACACTAGGCGAGTTTACACACTACAAGCATAAATGGCTTATAGTGTGTAAAAAGCCATGTGTCATCAACACTTTAATGAAATGAACTGACTGAGATTCACATTGGAAAAACTATGTTGGTACTATCCAGTCTTCTTAACTTAATTCCAGAGTACAATGGGTCTGTGAGGCGTGTAGGAAGCGACAGTCGATCAGAGAAGGGTCCTTCTTCCTCAGAATGCCATGTTCTATCATGCAAGCGTTGCAGATTATGCTAGCATGGTGTGAAGATGCAGAATGTCAAACTGCAGCCGAGCATTTTGGTAAAACACCTATTTTATAAAATTTAGATTTAGTGAATTAGAATAGAAGAATGAAAAGTGGTTTATTAACACACCTAACATTGCATTGCAACCTATTAACATTGCATAATAATTTTAAATGTTTTTCATGCTTTCAATCAGATAACAAGGTAAGTAACTCCTACACTGCTCTACCCTTACATATTATAAAATATATAAAAAATACAAAATTATAACATATTAAAAATTATAATAAAACCAAGATTTCTTTACTGTTAAACTATTAAGAACTACTTATGGTAACACAATAATGCGATAAGCAATAATCTAAAATTAATTGTAATAATAATTGTATGATTCAAATGTGTAATTTAATTGTCGGGCATAAGGTGCATATTCTCCTTCATGAACATTGACATGTTGGAGTTTTTTTTTTTTTTTGTTTGCTATTTGGCGATCAGTATGTTTACTATGGGCAAATGTTCTGTTTTGTTTTTGCTGTTTTTGCGTGGATCGCACATCTGCGATCTAACTGCTTTCTGTTAAGTATATGCTTTCTCTTCAATCTCCCTTTGTACTTAGAGTTGAGAAGTTCTCGGGCTAGTTCATTCGGGTGGCTCTCCAGTCTCGCCGAGTAAGTGCGAGCTATCGCTTTTATCTCGTCGGATACTGGGGTGATTGTGCTGTTTTTGATTTCTTCGTACAATTCCGTGGTTTTTATGAACCATCTCTTTACGTTACTTTACTTTACGTTCGTCTCTTTTCTTTTGAAGATGTTTTTTCCAAGTAAGTCGCCGATCGAGGTGCATTCCCAGGTATTTGACTGACACATTGTGTGGTAAGGTTGTGTCTCCGAGACGTACAGGCGGACAGTCTCCCGCGCGAAGAGTAAAGGTGATCTGGGTTGATTTCGAAGCACTGGCCTTTATATGAAGTTCTCGTCTGAAAGCGAGGCTCGTTTTGGTGTTAAAATGTCTTTACCTATGGAAAAAAAGATGTTCAACCGCAGCGCTTGAGGGTATAGCAGTATTGTATTTAATGAATAGATTAATGAATATCTGTTCCCCGAATAATGCAGCATCATTGAAAGAGTCTTTTGATTTCATGTCCAGCTACATTTTAACGAGACTTAGCGCTTTACTTTTAAAGAGTTGGAGCTCTTTGGTTTTTCTATTGACTATTTCTATACCGTGCGGTAACTATTATTAGGCATTGGATTAACGATTAACGGACTTCTGCATATTGTGCCATAAACATGTTTAAAGTTCTAGGTATAATCCAATAAAAATATTATATTTTGTTGGCTTTCTATGTATTAGGCAGATATTTCTAACAACTAGACATCCGAAAGCTAATTACTATAATAATGTCATAGGTAATGAATTATTAACACAATCTTGTTTTTAATATTTCCACAGGAGTAAAAACAAAAGTGGCCAGTCAGATATACGACAAGCTAGATGAGCAGGCTGTCAAGGAGTACAGTAAAGCCAAACTAGGAGGCGGCAACAGTGTCGTTCTGGCTGAGATGTACCCGCACTGTATGAACCGACTCTCGCCCGACACTACTGACCATCCACATGCACATCGAATACTGATGCTGGCTGATACTAATGTGAGGATCTTTTTTTTTTTCATTTCTATACATTTATTTAGGTAATTAAATTAAGGGTTAACAAAATTTACATGGTGTTGTGCATTTGTTATACATCTATAGTAACTATGTTGCATGCAACTTCAATTTTAAATGACCACATAGTGCATGAAACTTAGAGTACACAAACTACTGTTTCAACCCCCCTAAGCATAAAAAAATGACTTTAATAATAATAATAAGGCTCTCGCTTGGTGGCTGGGTCAAGGGACAGATACATAAGGTGGTACTATTGGAGTCGGCTCGCATTGTGAGAAGGTTCCTAACTCTGCAGCCCTAGCCACCAGCCACTTGGGCTCTACTCCGCGGCTGGTGGTCCACCGTTTTTATATATTTTTTACAATAGTATTGCTGTTTATTTAAATACTTTAATTTTTTATGATATTATTGTAAAAAATAAATTTTAACGAGAAAAAAATATAAATAAATGAGATAATAAAAAAAAATCATTTTAGACACAAAAAAAAGAAAAATTAGAAAAAGACAATGTAGCTTACTACTTTATAGACTAACTTATATATTTATAAAAACTTATCAATATTCGTGTCACTGGCACTAGGGCAATGACGGTTCAATGAATGAAATGGGGCAATGAATTTTCACGCATTGCTATCTAGCCTCTAACTAAGCAGAGCTTGTGTTGTGAATACCAGTGGTACAGATATTTCAGTTTAATATAATTGAACGTCTTTTTAAATCGTCGATGACACACGGCTTTTTACACGCTACAAGCGAGTTCGCTTGTAGTTTGTAAAATCGCCCTGTGTCATCGAATATTTTACAATCTGCTTGTTTACAATTCTTCCCGAAAGCTAACTCGCTGACACGCTAGCTTTTAAACTCGCCAACAAGCAACGTGTAAAAAAGCCTTGTGTCATCGACGCTTTAAGAACACTTTAAGAAATACCTATGTGTATATTTTTCAGCACATTCCAACATACTATCGATTACAAGTGCTGAAGGAAGACCTGAAAAAAACTAATGCACTGAACAGCAGTCAGGTATGTTGCCTACTCTTTACCTACTTAACTAAGTAAGATAAACAAAGTTGCTGAAGTTATAGGATAGGTAACTTATAGTGATAATCCCAGTTCCGTTCTAAGAAACAAGACTGTTGTGTCATAGCAGTCAGGTTTTAGTCAGATGTGGCTAAAACCTTTTTTTAAGACGTTGCCTATTTCATCACGGTGTTATTTATTATTATTATATATATATTGTAATTATCAAACCTTTTTTTTAAATAGTAATTCTCTTTCAGAATTTAATAACTCAAATCCAGAATGCGGTCGCGAACGCCGTAACTCCTGAATCCACCGTAGTGACTGGCAACACCGTACCTCTCATAGATGGCGCTGTTCCCATACAACAGCTAACGCAACAATGCGATGCCGACATGCAACAATTCTGTGAGTTTACTGGACACTACGGGGTCTACCCCTGAATCCAATTCAAATCCCAGTACAGCATTAATTCCAATACAGTTTCAGATTTTTCTGGACACTCTTGAACAAAATCCAAGATTAATTTGCAAACGTTAAATCGTGTCAGGAGTACCTTAAACTAAGCATTGCGACCGCGTAGTCGATTTCGCTTAATTCCATTAAATTCCACCAAATCTAATCTAATATCTTATTTAAGAGTGCCTTATTGCATCGAGTCGTAAAGTAATGGGATTTACGACTGGGATCGTGAGTGTAGCCTTCCAGCTCATAACATAAATAAATTAATGAATTGCCATTTCGCTTCGAACCAAATTATTAGTTTAAAAACAGTTTTCCGGATATTTCGGATAGACTATCCGAAATATCCGGAATCTATATGATACTATGTAAAATTTGGTAGAGCTCTACAGTTTTCCGCAACTTTAAGTCCATTTTAATTCTCCGTTCTAAATGATGTCATAAAAGGTATATAAATAATCAAAAAATATTGTTTGTAGTGAGCTCGAGAATTTGGCGGCAAGCGATAACGCTCTGCGCGGCTTCCCGAGACTTGTGCGCAGGCGCAGCCTTGCCACAAGTTTGCGCCACCTCGGTGCAGCGCTACCTCGACGCGTCATTGTACCGCATGCGGTACGGAGACGGGTTCTACCAACACATGCTGAATGACATCGCCAAAGAGTATAATAAGAATTTGTGCTAGATTTGTAAGTTGCTTGTGTTTTGTAGTGACGTTAGCGCCATCTTTCTGTCAGTGAGTCCGACCTCAGTACTAAGTTACTAGTTACCATGCTGAATTTCAACACCGATGTATGCTACCAAGGATTTTTACTAGATTTGAAAGTTACTTACTTCTTTTTTGTAACGATGCTAACGCCATCTTTCTGTCAGTGAGTCTGACAAGTACAAAGTTACGTACCGCATACGGTATGGTGATGGCTTCTACGAATTCACACTGAATATCACCGACGAAGATTATGCTACCAAGGATTTGTGCTAGATTGAAACGTTTGATATTGTATCTACCACAATACAAAGTTATGTCGAAGCGTCTTTGTCACTTATTGTATCTGCAGTTTGTATGGAGACGACTCCTGTAAATATTAAAACTGATGATCCAACTGGGCTACTAGTCGCGACCACTAGCTACGGATTTGATTTTTCATACATTTAATTACGTTAATTTAGTTCGAGTGGCTGCGTCCGAGCCACAAGCTGCGGAAGTGGTCAGAGCTTGCTACACGTGGCTGCGTTTAGTGGCTGCGTCTATTGGCCCAATGGGCGGCAGATCTGAAATGCTGAATGTGAAATTTTCTTATTTTTGTAGCCGTTCGTAGGTACCGAAAATGCTAAATATGAAATAATACCTAACCTACATTTAGTGTTTTTGGTCGTGACTTCGAAGTTTTGTAATGTCGACTGTGACAATAATTATTATACTAAAACGTGATATTTACCCCTTGAAGAAATGATATTATTAAAAAAATAACTCATTTTACAAGATGTATTTTTCGTAGTGTGCGTAAAATACAGAAAAGTTAAAAATCTTTACAAACGTTGTGTACAAGTCGGTTTTTTTATTATTCATAAGAAATAATTATTGATAAATATTGTTAATTGGTTTAGTACCTAGATATTATTTTAGAAACTTTGCGACAAAAGTGTGCCTTACGGATTTTTGTCTTCCCAAAACTTGTGGCCTTATTTTGTAAGTTAGAAAGATAATATAATAATTATGTTGTTAATTTTAAGCAATTATTACCAATCGCACAATTGTAGCGTAATAAGATGATATTTTTTGTTTTTAAAACTTACCTTATTAGGGTTAAATAAATAATAGTAAATATTTTTGTGATTTAAAATTGTTAGTATTGTTACACCAATGTTTGTGATGACAGATGCATCTAGCTGGCTAGTTTAAAAATAAACTTTACTTTTAACTGTTCCAAAAAAAAAATACAGCAAATTATCAGGATTTTTCAACATAAAAACGTTTAATAAAAAACCATAGCATACAACTTAGTTTTATTGGCAAGAAGCTAATCACCGTTCCGCTTTACTAACTCCAACTGACGATAGTCCATAAAAAGCTATAATGGTAACTGGTCAATAATGTAGGTACAGGTAGGTAAAGTATATAATTCAGTTCAAAAATATACGCCCTTCTACTCTCGCGATCAGTTTTAGCACTTATCCCTTATTTTGTAAGTATATTGGAGTGGTGTTATTACACTGAAAGATCTCAAAGTATTGAACAAAAATCCGAACGCGTTTTGTCAATATCAAATCGCTCCAGGAGTATCAAAAACTTCAGGATTCAGTCGATTCCGTTTAGTTCCATTAAATTCCATAAATTTAATTCCAAACCGCGCTGGTTTCGTATTCAATAGTTCCAAATTGATTGGAATCGCACTGAAACGGGGTTTAGGTACGATAAGGTTCGTGTTTAAGGCGAATCCTCAAATCCAATTCCATACAAAATGTTTCGGACAAATACTCAAAAAGTACGCCGCATTATAGTAATTTACTCACACTATTCGTTTCGACCATGTTTTTTGATTTCGTCAACAAAAAAAAGTGAAAGGCTTCATACTTTAATTTAGATTTTATACGTGTTTTTAAGTTAGTAGGGTTAATTTTGCCCGCGGGTTCGCCTGCGAGATAAAAAGTAGCCAATTTTCTTTTTGTCAAATTTGTTAAGTATTTTGACGTGATTGAGGAGAAAAAATAACTATTATAAGATGAAAGTAGGTGATTACCTACTTTTTAATTAGAAATCTAGTTATTAGATTGTATAAAGAAAGTAGCCAGGCCACCAATCTACCTACTTGAAAAGCTACGTTCCAGTCTTGGGCTAGAAAGCGAGTCTATAGAGACTACAGATTGCTTATTATCTATAAGAAGATAGAATAGATACAATCACTGGTATGAGTGGCTAAACATTAAAAAAAAATGTCAAACCATACTTAGAAGAAATTACACTACTCACTACCGAGTAGTTGTAAGTAATAACAAGTTTTTTTTTATGCATTTGAAGCGTATGATAATAGGGGAATCAAACGTTTACGTCCTGAACCTAATTTTAAGTCAAATTTTTTTTTAAAGATAAATATAATTTATTTGCCAAAACACAAGAAGTACCTAAAATATAATGGTCTTAAATAAACTGGTGTCCTATTATGTTTTCTACCTTAAAAAATATTATGTTTCCAAGGGACGGGACGAGCTAAGCGCTCTCCTGATGACTCCTGATTCACATAGGCCGGTTTAACATTGATAAAGCGCTTGTCCACATTGAGACATTTGATGGTCATCTCAAAAGCCCAGTAATTTCACTAGCTACAGTGTCCTTTAAATCGGAATCACAGTGATGCTTACACATGCAGGCGGACAAATTTATCCATCACAATTGCAGGTATATGGTATATGAATGCGAGCTGGATGAATTTGTTCGCCTGCATGTGTAAGCATTACTGTGTTCCGGTTTAAACCACCAAGTAACGAGGGACAAAAATCCGTTAGACACCATAAAGCTGCGGATGATCTCAATTCAACTTCTTATCAGGAAATGCAAGACACGGATTGGATAAATCAAACCAGGTCGATCACTTCGTAAAACGGTTAAGGGCACGCAGAATAAAGCTTGTAGAGTACCGTTCCGTGGCAAGTACAAATACAGTTAGTCGAAAGCTGCGCCGCCGGAGCAAGATCCGCATCTTGGCAGGTGGCTTTGAACGCGGGAATTGGTATTTCATCTGTATATTTTCGATCTGTGTCAGGGACCAATAGTACCTATTTACTAGAGCACTTTACGGCGTGTGTATAACCTATAATGAGTCTAGAAATATGTGGAATTTAGCACTAACTTAAGTATCTAATGGTGTAATAACTTAGTTACTCGTTCAACGAGAAGTAGGTTGAAAGGTACCTAGGTACCTATTAAAATCTATTTGCTAGATATAACCGCTATGAAAACATAAGCAAACATTTTCTTTCTCTCTTTAAAAAATATTTACCTTAAAAAAAATCCAAGCAGCAAAAAATGGGTCAACATTTTGCACTGTTTGATTTGAACTAGGATTTGATAAAAAAAAATCTGATTCATCGATTTTTTTTCAGGTTTGATATATCTACTTACCTGTATGAACCTAATTTCGTGTGGAGGTCATTGGGTTACGCATATTCAGGTTCAAGTGCTTCGTTACACTAAACTCGTTTTCTAAAATAATACTTATGCATCCTGCCTGACCGACAAACTGTGAGATTTTTGGCCAACTTTTACCGTTTCCTTTCTTAAAAATACGTATATACTTAGGTTTATATAAATGTATGCCTGCCTTCATGCATAGTTACTTACCTATCAGGTAAGCTTGATACCTACCCGCTCCCTGTGGGATTATCTAGTATAGATTTAACTAGGATATTTACCTACAAGAGATAGTTTATGCTTCCAGATTTAATCTTAGAATTAAAAGGCCACATACTTTAAAAGCTTTAGTAGAGTCGGTGGTAGATAAAATAGGTGTCGCCCGGCCACTCCTGTCCTATCAGCTAGATTCACCTATACTTATTGAAATCGATCCGTAACGGGTGTTTTCTATCGGAAATGTCCACTGCATCGATTCCAGTTTAGCTAGTGCGGTTACTCGGGACCTGATTTGTACCGCTATCTCGGCGAATAAATACAAGATGCAGTGGAGAGTGGGTACATAGCGGGACCCTCGACCGCGGCCGAGTCTCAGTTAGTCTGCAGGCACCTTCCGCAATGGTCAACTACAGGCGAGTGGTGTGTGAGGTGGCTATCTTCGCCGCCGCATTATCGGTGCTGTCTGCAGCACCCGTTTCCGACAACGAACACAAGCTGGTATACGACCAACGTCAAAATGGTTCGGAAAACTACAGACTGAGCATTGACGGGGTCGTGATCGCCGTTGCTCCGGCAGAATCCTTTATCTCCGCTCTGTCAGACATCGACTTCACCGATCTGATTGACTTAGAATCGTTGAGCGATGAGGTGTTGAAGCCGAAACCGCCGGCCTCGTCGATTACGCCGCCTGAAGAGCCATCAAAGCCGGACGAGAAGCCCGACATGGACGCCAACCCTGAGAAGCCTCAAGACAAACCAGTGGAGGCCAAACCAGAGGACAAGCCCGAAGCTCCGACGAAACTAGACGATATCTCCATGGAGCCTGCTGCTGTCGTGAAAGGACTCAAAAAATCAGCGGTGCAAAAACGACAGGAATCTACAAACAGGTAAGATTAGTGTTTTTTTTAGATCTACCGCTCCGATATTTAAGGAACGCAAAAGCTAAAGCCCAGTCCAGCAGTTATAAGATAGCAGCAACAACACTTGTGATATCAAAATTGAGTAACTTATCACATGCCTCAATAAATAATATGCAAACATAGAATGTACATATGCACTTATTTAATAATGTTTTTCTTTTCAGACTGAAACAACGAATTGCGAGCATCTTCTTGCCTTTCCTGCGAAAAAGGCGTCATCATTAAAAAGTCGAGACGAACGAATTCAACCCATCATTCAAAATTTCAATGAAGTCTTGTGATTTGGCTTAGAAAGTGCATAGTAGGGATGAAACTACATGAAGAATAAACACATTGTATGATGTGTAAAATTTAATTGAACGCTCGTGATAGAGAAATGCATTTACTTAGTAATAAGTTTAGAATAGACAATTGTATGATTGTAAATTGTTTTTGTTGAAAATAAATAATAATTCTTATTGAAAAATCTAAAATCAGTATTTTTCATGATTTATCATCTCTTTGCCTTTTTCTCACTAGGTAAATAGTAGTAGGTACTCTTCCTCTAGATATTCTTTTAATGCTGTCAGCTTTATTTTCGAATCCTTATACTGTCCTTGAAGCACTAATAAGTTACGTTACATAGTTAGAGTATAGATAAAGTAGGTAAGTAAGAACGATTTAATAAATAGGTTTCAGAGGCGCGTTGAAGAGACTGATAAGATGCCAATTTAAACTAAACCATAATATCTGTAACATACAGTTGAAAATGTGGAGCGCGTTGCGCCGGCTCTCGTTGCCGCTACCTTATGCCGCATTATAGGAAACTAGCTAAAGCCTACAACTTCATTTGCAATGTGAATGAATAAAATTCCTTCCTTAATACACGTCTGCATTTCTTCACAAACACCCTCCAAGTTTTTAGTCTCTACGTTCAGCGATTGGGCCTGTAGGTTTTCTGTCAGTCAGTCAGTCAATCAGGTCCAAGCCTTTTATAAATATTGATAAGGTTTAGTTTCCATTGATGACTTCTAACAGTCTCTTCGCTACTTTACCGCAGGAGGGCGCTGGACTTTATGTCTAAAGAAAACAATTTCATACTGAAAACTAGATTAAATTATTGATTTACACCAATATTCTAAGTCGATTTTTTCACTCAAGGGAATACGTGGGCACTCAAGGGGTACGTGAGTGGTCAAATGGCCGCCGCTTTACCAAAGGTTCGGCTGTCACCTGTCAAATTTCAAATGTAAGTATTCACTTGAGTGAAAAAAAACGACTTAGAATATGGGTGTAAGTATATTGATTATCGATTGATTTATTAAAAAAGTTGCAGCAACTTTGTGGAAGTTGCTCACTTTGTGCATCGCTACAACAAAAATACATAACATGTATTGTATGCCTTAGTCATTAAGCCCGCCCATTGTGCAATGTAATTTATATTTTGTGCAATAAAGAATTTTAATAATAATAATGTATGTCAGCTTCATAAAAAATATATCACATATTAAGTCGTAAAGTACCTACGTCCTTTTAAATGAGTTCGACCCCGCTGCGCATTTTTTTAACGAATACCGAGTTCAAGTAGGTATTTAAATACTACTATCGATTGAATGTATTATAAACTCGTAAAATTAAATATTACCTCCCACCAATACAATATCTATATCTAATCTAAACTAAAGCTATCATATTTGTTTGTTGCAAAAATAATTGAGATAAAATATAAATACTTACTTAAGTAGGTATGTAACCTACTTTAATATTTTTATGATATTTTAATTTTATCTAATTCTATATAGGTAGGAAGGTTAGGAACCTACGTCTTTTTACCTAACGGTGGAAAACAGATTTTACAAAGTAAGAAAAAAAATCCGACTTAGAATAATTTTTAATAAATAACATTGCAAGTCTTTTTAAATATATTTTTTTAATAAGTACCTAACCTATCTAATCTAATTTTATCATAACCACAGATCTCGGATACTTTCGGCTGTCGCCCCCATAACTTTATGATCAAAACCGATAAACAAAAAATCTAAACAAAAACGACTAGGTAGGTTTATGAAGTCAGATCGGTTAACGCACAACATAATAATAATAATAATTTTCAATGAAAAACTGACTCTAGCTGTTATGTAGAGCAAAGAGGTAGACTTCTCTCTATCTTGTTAATAATGTTATTACTATCTTATTTGTGCATGATCAAAAAGGAAGGGCTTATTGCGTCATGCAAAGACAATAAGCCGAAACTGATATTGTATGTCTATTTTTAGAGTTTATCATTATAATTTTATAGTTATCGCGTCCACAAGTTTTCAGAGCGTGCGCGTTAACTCGGTTATCGGGTGACCGCTGACCGCTGACCCTCGTTCACTGTCAGTCGATTGTGCGAACCGCAGTCCATTGCGCTCCATTCTGGCTTCGCATTTCTATACCTAACCAACATTCTCCCAAAACGACTCAATTAAAAATCAATAAAATTAGTGGGAGTTTCAAATACTGACCCATCGTAAGCTGTAACAAAGTAGCATTCGAAGAGAAAGGATCGTGCCGGGCCGTTTCATTTTGCCTTCAAAGTGTGCCGTTCGCAGCGAATGCATCTCGTTAATCTTCGAATTGATTAGAGCTTAGTTATAGTACGCAAGCCTGCGCCACATTCGTGTCGGTTAACCGTTACCGTGTACCCGATTCGAGAGTCGGACTGGTTCATCGGTGGCCGGTAAAAGCGGCGCGGGAGTAAACAGCCCGCAGTCAGTGCAGGGGAGATCACAAAGACGCACGCGCATCATGCTTCTTACATTCCTGTGTGTGATATCCGGCGCGGCGGCGCTCCCGATGTCCGTGCTCTACGACCGGCGGCAGGACGGCGAGCTCAACGTGAGTGCAGACGTCAGCAACGTGCTCATCCTAGTGGCCGTGCCTGAGAAGGTGTCCGTCCCCATCGATCTGTTCGACGGCTTCCTGAAGTCCAACAAGGGGCAGACGCGCCACCCTGAGGCGCAGGAGAGAGCGGATCATGTGATGGACGCGTTCGTGGAGCCGAACACGCCCTATCAGGTAGAGATCGGGAGCGACAGGAGCGCGGGGGGCGGCGGTAGAGCCGTCGAGGTGGTGATCGCTGGCAGGAGACGGATGGAGGCCGAACCCGAGGATAGCGACGAGATCAAGCTGATCGGTGCGACGGAGCAATGCGGCCCCGAACGTGAGCGGGACCCCGTCACCCTCATGTGCCGGTTCAAAACACTCGACGTCAAAGACAAGCCACAAATAGCCGCACAAACCCCATCCCAGGTCCAGAAAGAAGAACCCCTACAGACGCCCGAAGTAATTTCCTCATAGTCATTGATCTCCATTAATTAGGTTATTTATTCGCAAATATCTCGCCATTGTAAATTATTTTAATTATATCTTAACTTATTCAATTCCGGTGTTTTTATGTTACTCATACGTATGAATACTTATAGCTCTACCAATTTCTCTTAAATCTCGAATAACGTTGAAAGTTGTAGTGCAGTTCAGTAACGCTTACGTTCACTGAACTGCACTGCAACACTGAACAACAATGTTTTTTGGTTTAAAAAAAAACGGCTGTTATTTTAAGGGGAGTGAGGTAGATCGTGGGATGAGATTTTATCGGTACTTAATTTACCGATAAAAAAACTTGAACTTGAAAAACAACCCCAGACAGAGTTTGCGAAATTACGATCGGTAACTTAAGACCGGACACATTGTACATAAGTATATATTCTACTCCTTATTATTTCTATCGATGCAGGTAATATCGAGATTATTAGAGTCATGTTTTTGTTAGTCAGTTGGACACCTGTATATCTTATCGCGTAGCCTTTAATTGAAAACTGATTAATATGTGTTGATAACCTAGCTGCATTATTAGTAATCCATCATAAAGTAAGAAGCAAGAAACATGGCCGCAGGGTTTGAGTACCGTGATCTAGAAGCAGAGGAAATAGCAGATATATCTGAATTTTATTATAATGGTAAGTTTAAAATACTAATAATTTGATTACCTACTTACTTGATACTATCTAACTAATAGGTCAACGAGTAGGTAAAGAGTGAAAATATGAACAAATTTTGAGCGTAGTTATATGTAGTATAAAAATGTTAATTTAGAATAGACGGTGGTACCTGCAGCTTTGCTTGCGTTATCTATATCGGGATATAAATATGTACCGAATTTCAGCCTTTTTGGTTCAGTTGGTTTGGCTTGATTGAGGAACAAACATACCTACATCCTCACAAACTTTCGGCTTTAAGATATTTGTATGATATGATGTTATTGGGGGATTTTCAGTAAAAGGAGCATCTTACAATTTCGTTTATGCAGCTATATGGCGATTAGTAAACGGAGCAACTGGTTACGGCAATAAAAAACTAGCAACTAGCTGTTTATGATGATTTTTAGGAAATCGTGCATACATAGAAAGCAACTCTAGTTGCGAGTTTCGATGATTTTCGATCCCGTGTGCGCCAAGTACACGATTTTCTCTTGAGTGCTTTTGATGTCACCGTTGGCTAGTCTGCAAAGTTCCCAAATAGGTAATAGTTCTCTACTCTTCATAAATAATAAATTCTTTGAATAAAAAAATAAATAAATTCGTAGCCGAGGCAAACGTGATGAACATAAAATGTTCTCGGATCGATATGTCTCGTATGTCTGTACCTATGTAGAGACTAGCTCCTAGATACTGGAAGGTGCAGATCGTTGTCGTTTGTTTGTTTTTCTATAGGTATCATGGCAGGATACCAGCGAGTCGGCCCAAAGGGGTATTTATTACCCGCCGAGTACAAGAAACTAGAGTCAGATATCCTCAACATGGCGCTGAGGCCTGATGACATATTCATCAACACCTTTCCAAGATCAGGTTTGATTAAAATAAATAGATATACCTATCTATATTTGACGCATGAGGAGAAGTGCTTCATTAACTAGTAGTAAAGGTTGGCTAGTCTATTCTGCAAATTTTACATGGTAAGTATTTGGCGAGGCAAAACAATTCAGATACTTACCCACGATCCCCGCCCATTTAATAATGCTTCGCAACATTTGTCATACAGTTCACAGTAGACATCAGTTGCTCGAAATGGGCTCCATTTTCTCGGATACACAAATTTATTCTTCGAACGGAATCATTTCTAGTAACCTTTAATAATGTGTTTTGATTGAGATTCCACCCTGTATAATATATATATCGAAATAAAACTGTACCTCATAATGTATTATTTCAGGTACCACGTGGACCCAGGAGCTGATCTGGTTGTTAGCTAATAATTTGGACTATGAGCAGGCTGCTGCAACACCGCTAAATGAAAGGTTCCCTTACTTAGAGTAAGTTAAACCATAAAAAAACATTAGAACATAGTCCAAAATTTTCAGTTCTATAGTTTGTATCAATTTAAATGTACTAACTTTATATATTTTTGTGCACAGAAAAGAAATATTTTACAATTAAATCAAATCGAACCGTCAAGAACCGTCTCCCAAAACCGGCACTGACTCTGCCATCAATAAAGAGTCACATCAAGTGCTGGCTGCAGTCCCTATTTCTGCAATAAGTGAAATAGCTAAGACTTCTTCCCCGCGATTCATCAAGACCCATCTGCCGATGTCCTTCTTACCTTCAGGACTTTTAGACACTGCGAAAGTGGTGTATGTGGCCCGAGACCCCAGGGACGTTGCAGTCTCTGGCTTCCATTTTTTTAAGTTATTCCCAGCGTTTATTTTCACTGGAAACTTCAAACAAATTTGGAACCTAATTCATAAAGATTTGTGTGAGTTTTTACTTTGTAAATCCTATCAGGTGCCTTATCACGGTCGTTGCGAAGGCATTTTTTTTTTTATGTATTCGTTGAATTCAAAATATGAAAAATATTTCCTTCTTGTAGATACTGCACATAATTATTTATTGTCAACTATTGGTGGTCTAAGTACTCTGAAACGATCCTAGGATCACATCCTAGAATACATTTACAAATGAGTTATTTTTCCAGACAGGAGATCTCCATATTTCGAACATGTCAAGGAAGCCTGGGAGTTGAGACATCATAAAAATATGCTGTTCTTATTTTACGAAGACCTCTCCAGGGTTAGTTTAGCTATTTTGTTTGGGCACGCTCCGGGCAAATCAGGGGCAATCTGTTGAAGTGACATGGCTGTCTTATCCTCCACCAATTTTTAATTACAAAAAAAAAAATGGGCAATGCGGACGGGGTACTACGTTGCATCTGTGCAGTCCGAATTTTGGATTTCTACTAAATGGCAGAGTGACAGCGGAGCGATTGCGGCGCCCGAGCCGAGGTTTTGAGGGCTGGCTCGAGCTAGGTACCCGGGTTTGCCAAACGATGAATAAAACTTAAATTATTATCAATTAAAGGTACCGCCTAATACGCAAATCCATAGGAAAACAACTAAGGGTAACAGTTATCCCATTTTAATAAAATTGATTCATACAAAATTTTGATTTAATTTTTTCAAGTTTTTTGCCGTGGGTTAGGTATATTATGTAGATATTCAGTAACGGCAACTGACTATGCGTTTTTTTATGGTGATTTAAATTTGACCGTGTATAAGTCCATTTAACATTCCATACGACACAGAGATTCCATGCAAGGGTGTAAATATAAATGGGAAAAAATACAAAAGAAACAAAAAGTAATCAAGCCGAATTTGCAGGATTTGCCGGCATCTATTCGGCGCGTGGCAGAGTTCCTCGGCAAAAAGCTGACGCAGGTGCAGATGGAGCGTCTCTGCGACCACCTCAGCATCGACAAATTTAAAAAGAACCCGTCAGTCAACTTAGACAACATAAGAAAACTCGGGTACCTCGCCCCTGGCGAGACTTTCATCAGAAAAGGTTTGTGATTGGTATGCAATGCCTTTCCAAGGTATTTTTGTAATGTCAGATAGGGGATAAGCATAAGCCCGTCCTGGCAATAGCCCAAGCCGAGGCATATCAAAGTTCGTATCTAGAATGCCTATACATATACAGGGTGGAATTTTGTGATGCCACCTGAAGATAAAGTACTCTTAATACTGTAGATGTAATTTTACTCAAACAAAACATTCCTTTATATTTGAATAAAAATTGAACTGCATTTAAAGATTTTTGAATTTTTTTTCGCTTGCCAAAGCCGGGAATCGAACCGACTAAAATCTGTAAAAATTACACCCTGTTATTTTATTTGCATCTATCGTTAGGATCAAATATAAGGATGAAATCTCAAAATGTTCTATCTACAGTATTAAGAGTACTTTCCCTTCAGGTGGCATTACAAAATTCCACACTGTATAAGTAACCTACACGGTGGCTTAGTTGGTAGTGACCCTGCCTACGAAGCTTGGTATTCCGAGTTCGATCCTCGGCCGGGGCAAATATTTGTGACGAACACAAATGTTTGTGTCCATGCCACTTGCGACACAGGGAATCCAAGTGCAGGGGTGTGAGTGTGTGAATGTTTATGTAAATGTATGTATGTTTATATAGCTTGCTCAGGTACATATATTTTCTTTAATGTGTTTCTACTATATCTATATTATTTTAGACAGTTTCACATATCCTCTTAAATTTAACGTTTTATAGGCAAATCTGGCGGATGGCGTGAGTATTTCGACGAGGAGATGAAGCAGGAGGCGGCGCGCTGGATCGCGGACAACCTGCGCGACACGGACCTGCGCTTCCCTTCCATGGAGGGAGAACTCACTATATGATAATAATGGTGTTGAAGTAAATGTAAAAAAAATTGTGTTGTAGAGTAAAAAAAAAAGAATGTATCCTATCTATGGGTATGACATACATAATATTATTATTTTGTAGAGATTTAGATCTAGAATTATTTAATTAGCATAGGTACTTTAAGAGGATAATAGAGCATTTGCAACTTGGTAATCTGTAACGGTAGGCCAAAATGCCCAGGTTTAAAACCTAGGCGTCAAGGGGGGTCAATAATAAAAAAAAAATGTACCGATATTATTTGGTCTTTTATGTTGAAAAGCGTAGAGAAACATTTATTTTATTCGCTTATTTAATATGAAAAAAAATACCAAAACAAAGCTGTTTCTGAATGTTTTTTTAAATTATTCTTCTAAACGGCATAAAATATATTAGGTATATATTTTTATACCATTAGCTAGGGGGAAAAAGTTTAAAAATAAACTGAAGCTTTTTATGATACGCAATTTTTTCTTGCGACAAGGAATTAATTTACGTTAAAAACGATTTTGAGAAATTCCACTTCTAAGTGAAAAAAGAAAAGTTATAAGAGGTGGGACTTTTTTTGTGTAACATTGTTGTTAATGGGTCTACGAGTCTGAAATTTGGTAAGCATTTTTTTTTTAAATTGGAATTTCGTATTGCGCTCTCTAAATATTTCAAAAACGGTTAGGTAAGCGTATGTAAAAATGTTTGAAGCAAAATCTATTGCAAATGCTATGTTCTACATATTTATATTGGATGTTAACAATTTAACATCATCGGGGCTATAGGAAGGAACCGAGATAATCGTGAATAACCGACTTATGAATTTGACTTTGCATATTTTTTTTTGCACACGTGGGATATTTTGGGACTTTTCACAGTTATAATGATGTCCCCAATATTCATACCAATTTTCAACTCTGTGCGTCAACTCGTTTCACCATCTAATAGTAGATTATGCACTAAGGGGATAAAGCAGTGTCTTATGTCGCGGGTGGCATATTGAACCCTGAGCTAACGAGGGACTCGGTTAACTCCTGAGCGAAGCGAGGGAGTTATGTAGAGTCCTGAGTGACGCGAGGGGTTCAAGCTACCCAAGACGAAGACAGGCTTTATCCCAGAGAAGCATACTCTACTTTTCACACCTTCTGCGAGGCAATAAAAAGCCAGGGCAGCAGCAGCGAACATGTACCGTCTTTTGTTTCATAATCTTTGATGCCGCGCCTTTTTTCTTTTTTTTATGAGTGGCCAGTTCGATTTTCGAACAAACCTTTTTACAATGCCATATGGGCGTTCATTTACTTAGAGTCTTCCCACGAGTTTCCACACGAATTTGACGTTCCAAATTCAAATCACATTACAATTACCCTTGGGAGTTTCATACAACATTACCTCCCTTGGTAGGTAATGTTTTGCTTTACCTCGATGATAGCATGATATGTAATTGGACATTGTCGAGCAGGTGGTGTGAAAAGATAATTTATTCGCCGTGTACTCATCAGAGTTTTGAAAAAGTGCCAGACCCTCCGGACACGTGATCCAAACGAGCTACCCGGTGCATCTCTAGAAATTATATCTCAAGATAATGCATGTTTTCGTTTATTAGATAAACAGCATGCATTATCTTGAGATTACCATGTAAAGCTTATAAATACGCCTTTCACAAAGGTATTGATCGTCAGTAGGACCCAGGAAAACCAATGTTCACAAATAAATAACATATAATCATATAATATTAGTAAGGTGTATTGAAACAACCTACCTACTGATTTATTTTTTCATAGAATAATACAGAAAAAAGTATCTAACAACATGGACAAAGGATTCGACTATCGCGATGTTACAGCGGACGAACTTGCAGAATTACTGAAACTGCATTGTGGTAAGTGTACCTATTTGTTACTGGAAAGTCGTAAGGCTATCGATGACACGGGTCCAGTTTACGAACTGCTAGTCGCCGAGTGTAAACGCTAGCGAGTGAGCGAGTCCGGAAGGATAGTCAACTGGCAGACTGTATGCACAATGCACCCTTCAACGGGAAGCTAGTGCAGACCGCTATACCCCTTTTTAGAATTAGAATTAGAATTAGCTGATTGTAAAAAAGCCGATGACATGGGGCGAGTTTACAAGGTGCTAGCGTCATTGAGGCTTTATGACTAACTTTATCTAGCCCTTCAGGTACTAAATAAACGTTCGCAAAATTTTATAAGATAAAAAAATACTTTTAAATAAGTAGGTAATAACAACTAGCTGTTCTTGAGTGGAGATCACGTCTAGGCAAGCGCAGTGTAGGACTTTTGGCCAGATGGAGCGATAATCTGCGCGCTATTAACTGGTAGAAGGTGTATGAGAAGAGCCGAAGATCGGGCTCAGTGGCGCGCCTTGGGAGAGACCTACGCCCAGCAGTGGACTGCTATAGGTTGATGATGATGTGATGATGATGAACTAGCTGATGTCCGTAAATTGGTACCTATGTGTTGCGATTTTTTTAAATTTATTTCTACCTAGAAATAAATTTTAAAAATAATAATACCTATTAGGAAACGTAAAAAAACTCTAAACGCTAAAAAAGCACTTTCAGCTCTTGACGAACACTTTCCCAAATTTCAAGTGCCAGTGCCAAGACACTTCAATCGTTTGGCCTGTTCCTGGTCTGACAGTCAGTCAGTCAAGTCTTTTATAAAAAATATTAATGAATATTTAATATATCACACAACGCCATCTAGCTCCAAACTATGAGTAAGGAGAGCTTGTAAAATGGGAATCAGGAGCTTAATACTCATTACTGTTATCGGTTATCGGAAAAAAAATGACGTCAATTAGAGGATTTTAGCTAATTTGATCGATTGAGTTTTGGGGGGGTCCGCCATTTTGTTTTGATCTTGACGATACCATTCGATAACCATAACCGATGACAGCAATAGGAATTAAGCCTCTGTATTGCTGATATAATTCTTAAACAACTTTTAACATTTTTTGTAAATACATACATACATAGAATGCATAGAAATAAAAATAATATTCACAGTCCACAAGTTTACGGTTTTGTGCCTGTACGTGAAGTTGTAAACAATCACCTTATTGATAGGATGTTGTCATATCGAGATATATAATCGCGATCGCAATGACCACGAGATATCCATTGAATTAATCTAGATTACGAGAGTGACAATGAGGACATTGAATGTCATCTGTGAATGTCGTGAAATCTAATATGGCGGCTGCACGCGACCATTTTTGTTTAAAATAAAAAACAATACCTACCTATACACTTTTTTTACATTTTGATAAATAAGATCCAAGCCTTAGGAAGTGTCATAGGATCTTCGAGAATCTAGCAACATAGGATTCAATTTCATATTCGCAATAGTATTTACAGTTATTGTTTAATTTTACCTGTTACTTACTCTACCCGATACAGGTTTGCCAGCAGAATACAAGCGAGTGGGTCCAAAGGGTTACATACTCTATGGCGAATACAAGGAACAAGAGTCCGACATCCTCAACATGCCACTAAGGCCTGACGACATATTCGTTGCCAGCTACCAAAGATCAGGTTTGATATGACTCATGAAAAGTATGATTTTGGGTGTGCTAGCCATACTCTTTTTTATAGTCTATTCATTAATTCATCGTTTATTCTATGGGAACGTATGTATGTTCTTTTAGCATCTGCAATTATAAGATAATGTGAATGTATTATTTTATCAGATTTTATTATTTGTCAATATAAAATAAGGTTTATATTAATTTTGATGGCGGGCAAAGTTATCTGGACTTTTTGCCAACATTGCCCACGTTGATTTTTGAAGCAAATAAGGACTCTAAACAGATTATATGAAGTCCAATTCAAAGATTTTGGCAATATTGGCGTATACTCTAGAAATTAAAGCGATACCATGAAAGGTTTCCTACCAAAGTGGCTGGGCATCGTTACCCTGACCTTTTTTCTTTTTTTCATACAAACTGAATTTCACCGTTTAAAAATGCTAGGGTTGGCACATCTCAGTAAACCGTTTACGGTACTGAGTTAATTTAATTACTTTATCGCATTATTGTATTGTATTCTTCCAGGTACCACATGGACCCAGGAGTTAGTCTGGATGGTAGCGAATAATTTGGACTATGAAAAAGCTGCTGCTATACCACTTATACACAGATACCCATTTTTAGAGTATGATTGTCCTGTTTCAACTATTTTTGTATCAAAAAAAGCACTAAACATAAACAAGGTATCAGTTTGACACTAATATTTTTTTTTGTTTCACAGTATGTCGATGTTGATCACCGATAAAGTAAAGGAACGCACTCTTAAAAAGAGTATGAACGTGGAGCAGACACGTCAATTGTTGGAAATGCTATCCACTCCTGCAACTAAAGTTCTCGTCGAGACTCCTTCCCCGCGATTCATAAAGACCCATCTGCCGATGTCCTTCTTGCCTTCAGGACTTTTGGACACTGCGAAAGTGGTGTATGTGGCCCGCGACCCTAGAGACGTTGTAGTCTCCTGCTTCCACCATGCTAAGCTTTTTACATCTATTACTTACTTAACTGGAGACTTAAAACAGATGTGGAATGCATTTAAAAATGACATATGTGAGTGTTTATCATGTAAAAGTATTAGCTACAGAAACAATTACTAAGTAAGGGAAAATGGGTAGCATTCGTACAGTGGTCATAAAGTGGACTACGAAATACATTTTTTTTTTTTTTTTGAGAGGTTGGGAAAGGTAAATGTGGGAAAGGCTGATGCTATCGGTATACTTCGGCCTTTCCCTCACCTTAGATGTTGGGGAAATAGGGATTGGTCTCTGACTCCCCAGTCTTCCCCCAAGCTTCCTCCAATTTTGGATTAAGGCTTGAGGGGAATGAGGGGACCCCGAGACCAATCTAAGGAATTTGGAATGGAAATAAATACGGGAGATAAATAAGGCGTATAAGGAAGACAATAGAGAGAATGAATACAATGGAAAGAAGGGAAATATCCCTTTTATAAGATTGGTAATAGAAAGTGGTAGGAGATAGAGTTGAGCAAAGGAGATAGATAAAGAGGTTATGGGAAGGCAGTAGGTTGAAGGAGGGAAGGGGACTAACCCTTTTTTTTTTTTTTTTTTTTTTATATTTATTTTTAAGTTACAAAATAATTACATGAGTTTGGAACATATGAAAATAGAACTTAGACTAAGCTTATAGAAAACAGATAAAAGTTACTTACAGAGACATTAAAATTACTATGAATTAACAGAATTTGACTTAATTAATTAATTTTAGACGGGTTTAACACGTATTTACAAAATAAAATTACTATTTACAATTAACATTACTAACTACAAATTAAAAATTACTATTCAGAGATATTTAAAATTAATTTGCCTACAGAATTTTAATGCTTACTAAACTTAGAAACTATGAACTAATTCAAGAGATAGGGTTACCTAGTCCCAAGCGGAGAGCTTAGCCCACCCGGGGTCCCGGGGCAACCGCGCCCCGCCCACCCAGAAGCTCAAGATATAATGCGCCCCCTGAGTGCAGCTCGGAAACCCAGCAACCCGTAGAGGTTGCTGGGTTTCCGAGCCCCGACCCAGCCCTAGGGCACAAAAAATTCCGGGCTCCCAGGGTAGCCGGTGCACAATTACCCCAAGACACCCATACCCTCCGAGTGAAGATTCGCAACCCGATCCCTCAATACCCTTATTACCCCACCGATTACAATGATTTATAGCATTAGATATTAGATAATACATATATACAATTCGAGTTTGTTCAGAAATGAAAGGTAAATCAGACTAAGCTAATACATAGAAAACGTATTTACATATTAAAAATATTGTTTAGTCTTAAAAATAACTATTTACAAATTAAGATTATTATTATAAGTTAAAATTACTATTTACATGACTTAAATTAACATTTACAGATTTTTTTTTTTTTTTTTTTTTTTTTTTTTTTTTTTTTTTTTTTTCATTGGCACGTCTGCATTTGTGTGCGTGACTCTTGCTTGAACGCCTAGGCTAACCACGAAGTGGGGTTGCTGTGCGGCCGCTGGCTTTGCTGGGACGAGTCTAAAAGTGTTTTTGGGATGCGTAAATAATTTTTGGATACACCTTTGCACACGTTTTTCTCTAATAAGTTTAGCTCAAATTGTAAATCTAATTTATTATAGTTTATGATATGATGCCCTAGATTAATATGCAAACATTCATTTTGGCAAAACCACTACAGTTTTTTTTTTTTTTTTCCTATTTACCTTCGTACAGTCATGAGCGGGGTACATTCGTACAACCCACTTATGACCTGCGTCAGGAAGTTTGCTTAACAATACCTATAATTGTATTTCAGCATAATCCCGCGAGTTTATATAAAGATGACCCAGGACAGAGAGGAGACTTTTTCATATTTAGTTTTGAAAAAGACCAGTCTTTGTACAGTACCCAATAGTGGAATGGGCATAATATGCAAGAATAGTGGTATTATACGATGATGGTTAAATATAATAAAGATTTAATTTCCAATCAAGGACTTTTTTGAAACCTGTTACTCTAAATAATGAGTAATTTTAATTTCATTAACATGTTTTAGAATAAATTACTAAAATATGTAAGTGTTTAATTTTTTTCTACTTTATTTGTTAAACCAATGTTGTCAGCTATTATTACTTAATTTATGGCTGAGTCTCTGATAATTTTGAGCCCATTATTGTATATAATATGGCCTTTTGATTGCTATGTACGAAGGCACCCCACTATGTACGAATGTGCCCCATACTATGTACGAATCCACTACACGCGCGGGGTACATTCGTACGTTTTCCATTTTTTTTAAAACTTCTACTGCTCTTTCATGTTGCATTGTATCCACACTAGACTGTATTATTATAAAAGCCAGATATATAGTTAATATATCAGCATTGTAATTATTTTGAAATAGCTGTCAGAATTTGTTTTACAATGCTTAGAGTAAAAAGTGTACGAATCCTCCACACTTTCCCCTAGTTATGACGCCCGATGTACCTAATCTACATCTATAATAATATAATATGTATATATGTCATTTTAGTATCAGAATCTTCAAGATTTAGTAAGATCCTGTAGTAAGTTATGAGTCGGTTAATTAATTCGTTGGTTTTTCCAGTTATACTAACCCCATTCTTCGAACATGTCAAGGAAGCCTGGGCGTTGAGACATCATAAAAATATGCTATTCTTATTTTACGAGGACCTTTCAAGGGTGAGTTTATATTTGCAGTAAGAATAATTATACAGCTTTTTGTAATATAAATATAATTTTAATATAAATAAATAATAGTAGGTACTTTTTTATTCGTAATACCTCAATATGCACACCATTTATTTCAATGTATTTATTTTTAAAGGACTTGCCAACATCTATTCGGCGCGTGGCAGAGTTCCTCGGCAAAGAACTGACGCAGGCGCAGACGGATCGTCTCTGCGACCACCTTAGCTTCGACAACTTTAAAAACAACGCGTCTGTTAACTTTGAGGATTTGAGAGAACTGGTTGTCTTTGACCCCGACGAGACTTTTATTAGAAAAGGTTTACACTACAATGAGTATTTTATCCTATTTAAAAAAAAACGTTTAACGCATTACCACTCTACTTCAAATAAAAAGATCTATAATCCCTTTGTTATGTACAGTCAGCTGCACAGACATGTATGTATACACTCCCAAGCTTTCACATTTATATTTAAATTTTGCAAAGACATACTTTTTTTGACAAGAATTCTGAGAAGTAAGATGACTACATTAATTGGAAAATGCTTGCGTGCACTTTTATTTGCAAAATTAATAGTAATATAATCGTGAAAGCTTGGGAGTTTATACATGAAATGAAATGAAATGAAATCGTTTATTGCATGAAGTATGGTATACAGTTCTTAAATTATAATATTTGGTTTCACATACTCCACCGTGTGACGGCGTGCAAAATTTATCATGAATTATATGTCATAGCATGTCTATGTGCAGCTGACTATATCTATAAACAATACGTCATTATGATAATTTTATCAGATAATTGCCACATAGGTATTATATTTTGTGTTTAAAACTTTACAAAACAATATCAGATAAGTTCTATATTTTATAGGCAAATCTGGCGGATGGCGCGAATATTTCGACGAGGAGATGAAACAGGAGGCGGCGCGCTGGATCGCGGACAACCTGCGCGACACGGACCTGCGCTTCCCTTCCATGGAGGGAGAATTCACGATATGATAGCTAAATATTTGTGTTGTACAGACGGCTCTGTAATGTTCTTTACAGGTTACGCCGGTGTTCTCCTGTGGTCAAACCACTCACACAAACAACAAACACATCATGTTTATGCATGAGAAAACTTCTGATGCGATAAAACCACTTAATAATATACCTATGATATAAACTACAAGTGGTTTAATCACAGGAGAACACTGGGCGTAAGCTGGGTGTAAAGACAATTACAGAGCCGAATGTACATATTAAATGAAAATAATGTATTGATCACTATACTTTACTCAACTAAAAAAAGAAAAAGGAAAAGAAAGCTTGTTCAATTTTAAAGCCAAATTAAAACGCTGGCTTGTTGAGCAGACATTCTATTTTTTCGAGGAATTTATTAATACTAAATCTATTGATAATTTATTGTAATTAATTAATTTATTGTGAATTGACTTATTTTTATGAATTATTATTTTGGTTTTTCTTTAAATTTACTTATGTAATTAATTTTATTATTATAGGACGTGTATAAGTACATTATACAGCTTAGTTCTTAAGTTTTTCACTTGTAATAATTATTTTACCAATAAATACTATTGAACTATATTTTATAACAACTTATTTGTTTGTAGGTATTATTGGTAGAAAGTAGAATATCAAGGCTGAAATAAATAAATATTTTGGACATTTCACACATCATCTAACCCCAAACTAAGTAAAGTTTGCACTATGGAAGCCAGATAAATAGAAAACATCCCGACTCAGAACAAACACTGATGTTCATCACACATGTGCTTGTCCTGAAGAGGGAATCGAACCCGCGACACCGGCGTGGCAGTTCAACACACTTGCCACTCGACCAATCGTGTCGTCAAAATAAATATAACCTATCTTTATATTGTTTTTTTTTTATTTAGAAAAAATAATATATATTTGAAAAGTAGCACTTAGGCTTAGTATGGTTTCCCTATACAAAAGATACCAACGCGCTCCGTTAAAGTGATTTGCTAGTTTTTGCTTTGGAGGCGACAGGTTAGTTCTTTTTTTTTTATAGGATAAGTTTAGATAAGTTATACCTTTTTTAAACATTCACACACTCACACCCCTGCACTAGGATTCCCTATGTCGCAGGTGGCATGGACACTACAAGACATAACAACATCCAAGACCCGAGAACAAACATTTGTGTTCGTCACAAATATTTGCCCCGGCCGGGGATCGAACCCGGAACACCAAGCTTCGTAGGCAGGGTCACTACCAACTAAGCCATGGTGTCGTCAAGTTCTTAGTTATCTGAAGTGGCTGTTCTTTTTGTTTTTAAACGAGACCATCCTCAGAGTATACCCTACTCCCGTTTGAAATAAAATAAAAAACACACTGTGAGGAATATAAAAATGAAGATCTATGGAATACTAACTTATGAAAATAACTAAATGCTCTATGAGCATTCAGCTAGTCCATCATGTCCATATGTATGAAGAGTTTAACCATTAAATTAGTGTACCTTTCTTAATAATTCCTAGTCATGATGAGAGACAATTCTGCCAAGCTTAGGTATTGAATACCTACTGATATTGTCCGTGCAACAAGATACCGCAATATTTTCTGTTATCATATAATCAGATAAGTGATATCTTATCAATTTAAATGCATTTGTTATGATTATGTAGATGTTTTTTTTTCAACTGGTCCGATTGAGGTAAATTAAGTAAAAAGCATAACCTAGATTCAGGACAGATAGGCTGCGAGCAGATAAATATATTGCATGTAATTGGACAACTTTTAAATCATATTTGTACTTGGACATGAAATCTCAAAATTAATTTAATAGAAATAAAAAATAAAATGAAAGGACATAGACAGACACAAATAACCCACTTATTAGTATAATACAATCAAATAAAACAATTATAATATTAGAATAAAAAGTAGAACATTCACAATACAAATATATATTTTTATAATCGGCAAGAACACACAGGCGCAGATGAAGCGTGTCTGCGACCACCACAGCTTTGACAACGTTAACGTAGAGGACATGAGAAAGTAAGTAGTACCGTGATAGTCTTGTGGAAGTACCTAACCTACATATTGTAAGTAGCTAAACATCAAATCAATATTTGAGAAAAAACTTTCTAGGTACCTACTCATGATATGAAAATTACCTATCACTCAAATATGCTTTTTTTATATTTTTTCAGCAAGCGTTCAGTGGGTCTTGAGATACTGTTTTGAAAGTACATTAATACACCTGCCGATAACATAAATAAAATAATAAGGATATACTACTTACCCATTTATTGATTCTGTATATTTCAAAGAATATAGAAAGCTACCAACATGGATAAAGGGTTTGAGTACCGGGATCTCAAGATGGACGAATTAACAGAATTAGCGGCACTATGATGGTAAGTGTTATAATTAAACAGAAAAAAATAAATTCTTACAACTACAAATATTGTATAAATGGAAGGAAGGAAACATTTTGGATATCAATGGATTCGTCTTGATCATATTGATAGATAAAGATATTAACAAAAAAGTATATAGCTTTAATATTAAGTATTTGCACGTTATGCAAATAAAGTTACATTCATTCATTCATCCAAAGTGTTAAAAGTCTAAAATGAAAGCGGATTTTTGAAGGTGGGTTTGAGATTTATGAATTTGAAGTTTGTAGTTTATCCATCTATTACAGGTTCGCAGACAGACTTTATGCGCGTTGGTCCAAAGGGATATATCCTTTATAAAGAGTATAAGAAGCTAGAGTCGGACATCCTCAACATGCCGCTCAAACCTGACGACATATTTGTCACCAGCTACCAAAGATCAGGTTTGATTCAGATCAACACGTAGATACTTCTACGTTTTCCACACATATTTTAACAGTTTTATAGAAAACAGTCTTCTATAAATGTTGTCCCAATATCATTAAAATAATCTTCTAATAATGAAGAAAACTTTAACTTAGAAACTTAAATTCGATTGAAAAGTATCACAATTGTACGTCAAAATTGTAGAAAATTGGTGAAAATTGTAGTTTGGTGAATAATATAAGATTTTACTTTATTCAGGTACCACATTGGCTCAAGAGCTAGTTTGGCTGTTAGCGAATAATCTGGATTATGAGAAGGCTGCTGCAATACCACTCACTCAAAGATACCCATTTTTAGAGTAGGTAAAGATAGTCGAGTTTTGATCCAATAGGCTGCTCCGCTATTGGATTAAAGCTCGATAGGAGGTGCTCATGATGATAGGTTTAATTCTTTTGTAATGTTGTCTTTTTAATGTTTTTATATGGATCTACATTAGTTGTCCGAAATAAATATATTGATTGATTGATTAATATACCTAATCAATTATTACGAAATTTACAATAGGAAACAATTTGGTACCTATAGATCATATCAAACGATCTATACTCGAATCGATCTATACGAATCACTACTCTTGGGCCCGGACTGAAAACAGCGTTTTCCTGCAAGCTGGGTATCTAGCCAGTTAGTAGGACAACTTTATGCTGAGACCGGACCCACAATAATTATGATGTTTTTCTGGCATACTATTTTTAATTTTTGTATGTTTCTTTTGTAAATAATTATTTTCTCCTAACATAACTATCTGAAAAATTTAGATACCTACTTAATTTTATTAATTTTGTAGGCTCAATAGACCAGACCAATCTTCTAAGTATAGGCCGTGGTATAGGAATGCAACTTTTAACTACTCTACTAACTACTAACTACGAGTAAATACTCGTTTAAAATTCTATGTATAATAAGTAGTTTTTGACTGTTTTTCGTCTGTGCAGAGTGGCGATGATGTACGACGAGAAAGCAAAGGAACGCACTCTCAAAATGAGTACGAACGTGGAGCAGGCACGTCAAGTGATTGATATTCTGTCGACTCCTGCGACTAAGATGATCTCTAAGACTCCATCCCCACGATTCATCAAGACCCATCTGCCGAAGTCTTTCTTGCCTCCTGGACTTTTGGACACTGCGAAAGTAGTGTATTTGGCCCGAGACCCCCGAGACGTTATAGTGTCTAGCTACCACCATTCTAAACTATTCAAAGTGCGTTACTTTGCTGGTGAATTCAAACAGATGTGGAACATATTTTATAAAGATTTGTGTATGTTTATAGCCATATAACCAAGTTTCCCCTGTTATTAAATAGTTATTTGCACCTTTGTAGTAAGTAGGTATCTAATTTATTAGTAAGAGAAAGGCAAGTGTGTTGCCCGCCACGCCACCGTCGGTTTTGCGGGTTAGATTTCCATTTCAGGACAAATATTTGGGATGAGTCTTGAGCCTATTTCTTCCTATGTACACATTTACATAGGTTATAGCTCCAATAAATTTGGAATGTTGGGCATTGTGCGTGTGGTGTAGTTAAATTATATCGATTTATTTAACCAATCCAAGTTAGTTGTAAAAGTCACTAAATTTTTTTATAGTTTTACTTACACCATACTTCGAACATGTCAAGGAAGCCTGGGCATTGAGACATCATAGAAATATGCTGTTCTTTTTTTTCGAAGACCTTTCGAAGGTGAGTTTAGTCATAGTATAAGATAAACGAATTATGCTATATTTTAAAATATCTTAAGAACTAAATTAATCGTTAGAAATCACAATACAATACTGGCCAAGTAAAGACCACCTAACGGTTTGATGTGCAGGACTTGCCGGAATCTATTCAGCGCGTGGTAGAGTTCCTCGGCAAAGAGCTGGCGCAGGCGCAGATGGACCGTCTCTGCGACCACCTCAGCATCGACAAATTCAAAAACAACGCGTCTGTCAACTACGAGGAAATGAGAAAGCTGGGTATCTTCGATCCTGATGAGACTTTTATCAGAAAAGGTTAACAATGGGTTTTTTTACCATATTTAAAAATACTTTGTTTCAAGCGTTACCATTCTACCTGCAATAAAAACCACTATAATCTTGGAGCCTTCAAGACTAGAGTGAATAAGTTCATACTAGCCAAGCGTGCTCAATCTTCGACCACACCATATCAGGTGAGGTAGTGGTTAAACGGGTCCTTCTCATCCGCTGCAAAAAAGTTTCCCAATTGCATTCGAATCTAATTTAAATAAATTTGTTTTTGCAATTTTTTTTCGAGTTTTTGCAATAAAACTGTTGTTTTGTAGGCAAATCTGGCGGATGGCGCGAGTACTTCGACGAAGAGATGAAGGAGGAGGCGGCGCGCTGGATCGCGGACAACCTGCGCGACACGGACCTGCGCTTCCCTTCCATGGAGGGAGAACCCATAATCTAATCACGAACATAGAAAGATAAATTGCTGCTATTGTCTATAAGTCTTGCTATATATGATAGTACTTACATATATTGCAAAATTTAAAGTTCAACTTAGGTAAATGCGTCAATCGTTTTGCGAGTCTGTCTAATATTAGTTGAGGTTTTGGCTCTGTCTAAATTAGTTCTGATCTCACTACTAGTGCATCAGGCTTGCTCATGCAAGCGTGATCTCTTACTAACTAAGCGCTCTCATAATATGAGAGCGCTTAGTTCGTCTCAGCCCATGTTTAGGTAAAAATAAAATTGTGAATATTGCTAAATTTTGCGACTTTGAAATTAATAGAAAACAATAAATAGTACAGCAAAGTCTGCCACCTGGTGCTGTAAATTTTAGTGAAAATAAACACATGCACCATATAATACGTACGACATCATATAGGTACGACTTACCCCCAGTATTTTTATTTTGTGCCCCACCAGTTATTAGCTTATAGGAAGGTTAACAACGGCTGTGCTCCGGCTTACGATTAGTTATGTTAGTAGGTTAGGCTTATTCCCAGGAGCTTCACGAGTCCATTGTTCTCAAAAGTTAAAGTGGCCAGTGCAGTGACGTAGGCTTTGACAGAGACTTTACACTTCAGCTTCAGCCAAATAAAAAAGTGCTTAAAAATTATATAACAAAAAAATCCACGAACATTGCTAAAAAAATTAATAAATCTATGTATACCTACATTCTACATAAACTCTCCTTCTAAGATAGATGAGGGTCTGTAGTTGAATGCGTAAGTATATAAGTAGCTAAACTTTAAATATCAATATCAATAATAGATAAGCTTACTACCTACTCATGATATGGAAATTATCACCAAGATATGGACTTTGTTTTTGTATATTATCAGCAAGCGTTCAGTGGGACTTAAGATACTACATATTTTGACAGTACCTTACCTACATTGATTGATACACCTGCCTACTATAATATCGAGATAACTTATATAAAAAAGAATAAAGGTATACACTACACTACTTACCCATTTATTGATAAGTACATATTTCAAAGAACATCGAAAGGTACAAACATGGATAAAGGGTTTGAGTACCGGGATCTCAAGATAGACGAAATAACAGAATTAGCGGCACTTTATAATGGTGAGTGTTCTTAATTAATCAGTAAAAAATAATTCTTACAACTACAAACGTTGAGTAAATAGTATTAAATTACGTTTTGATTATCAATGGATTCGTCTTGATCATAATATTAATAGTGTCATAGAAATATTTGAATATAATCAAAGTATTAAATGACTGCAGATTTTTGCAGGTGATGGGTTTGAGTTTTATAAACTTTAAGCGTGTAGTTTATATCTATCCATCTATTACAGGTTCGCAGGCAGACTATAAGCGTGTTGGTCCAAAGGGCTATATTCTTACTAACGAGTATAAGAAATTAGAATCGGACATCCTCAATATGCCGCTCAGACCTGACGACATATTCGTCACCAGCTACCAAAGATCAGGTTTGATTCAGATGAACACGTAGATATTTCTACTCCTTTTAATTTTAACCTTTTTTTTAAGTTAATAATCTTCTATAAATGTTGTCCCAAAATCATAAGGATAACCTTATAATTAAGTTATAATACCCATTATAAACTTTAAATTCGACTGAAAGTAGCACAAAATTGTAGGTCGGTGAATAACATAACATTTTACTTTATTCAGGTACCACATGGACTCAGGAGCTGGTTTGGCTGTTAACCAATAATTTGGACTATGAGAAAGCTGCTGCAATACCGCTCACTCAAAGATACCCATTTTTAGAGTAATATAGTTTAAATTTTACTACGAGTATAGATACACATTTAAAATTCTATTATATGTAATTTTTGACTGTTTTTTGTCTGTGCAGAGTAGCGATGTTGTTCGACGAGAAAGCAAAGGAACGCACTCTCAAAATGAGTACGAACGTGGAGCAGGCACGTCATGTGATTGATATTTTGACGACTCCTGCGACTAAGATTCTCGCTAAGACTCCATCCCCACGATTTGTCAAGACTCATTTGCCCATGTCTTTCTTGCCTCCAGGACTTTTGGACACTGCGAAAGTAGTGTATGTGGCCCGAGACCCAAGAGACGTTATAGTGTCTAGCTACCACCATTCTAAACTATTCACACTGCTTAACTTTGCTAGTGAATTCAAACCGATGTGGAACATATTTCATAAAGATTTGTGTAAGTTTATAACCTTCCTTTCTTGGTTTCTTAGTTATGTTTTGTTAGTCACATATTTTTAAAGTGAAAATTTCCTTAGGTGGACTTCTGTCATGTGGTCCTAAAAACACACCGTTTTTTTTATAGTCTTACTTACACCATACTTCGAACACATCAAGGAAGCCTGGGCGTTGAGACATCATAGAAATATGCTGTTCTTGTTTTACGAAGACCTTTCGAAGGTGAGTTTAGTCATAATTAGATAACCCGTGACGTTATAATAATTTATGGCATTAATCATTAAGAATCACAATACAATAGGTCTGCCACTAATCACCATATCACCAACGGGTTGATGGGTCGTTTCCATTTGCATCTATGAGGCAACCTGTTATCTAAAAAAAATTTCATATATATTTGCAGGACTTGCCAGCATCTATTCGACGCGTGGCAGAGTTCCTTGGCAAAGAGCTGTCACAGGCGCAAATGGAACGTCTCTGCGACCACCTCAGCATTGACAACTTCAAAAACAACGCGTCGGTCAACTACGAGGAAATGAGAGAGCTGGGATACCTTGCACCCGGCGAGACTTTCGTCAGAAAAGGTTTGCATTTGTTTTCGTCCCACGGTAAGGCCGTGTAATGCTTTACAGCCGAACCAAGGTCAGGGGTGATATAGATTTCTAGTTATAGGTACAGGGTGAATTTTTCAACTGTATTTGGATGGGCAAATCCTAAAGTATGGGGAATATGAAAAACACAAAACATAAAAATCAGTAGCCGGGAATCGAATCAGAAGATTCTCGTAAAAAACATCACATCCTGAAATAATGGGCTATATCGCTTATTTGGATCAAATTCTGGGAAATAGTCTTATTTTTAAGAAAACCAACGTCATGCGGCACTCCTTCCATTGAAAAATGTATGCCATTAAAATATACATTATAAACGTTTGAACCAAATTGTACTACAAACAGAATTTCGTTTCGAATAATGTACCCACCTAAAAGTATGTTTCGGGTTAAAACAAACGTGACAATTTCATAAAGAAAAACATGTAAGTTTTTGCAATAAAACTGTTGTTTTGTAGGCAAATCTGGCGGATGGCGCGAGTATTTCGACGAGGAGATGAAGGAGGAGGCGGCGCGCTGGATCGCGGACAACCTGCGCGACACGGACTTGCGCTTCCCTTCCATGGAGGGAGAACTCACGCTCTAATCACGAACATACAAAGAGAAATTGCTGTTTTTGTCTCTAAGCCTTGCTAAATATGATAGCAATATATTGCAAAACATATTAAACTCATTTTCAAAACATTGAATAAGGTCAACTGAGGTAAATGCGTCAACTATGAATTATCGACTTTTTGAAATTTCTCAAAAGCTTTCAAAAGTACAGCAAAGTCTGCTATCTCATGCTGTAAATTTCAGTGAAAATAAATAGAACCAGGTGGCAGACTGCTGTACCTACCTACTATTGATAGTTAATTAGTAATTTCAAAAAGTAGCAATCTAGCAACTGACGCATTGACTACATATACCTTTTTTTGGTAATATGTCGTTTTTATTTCATACAAATGGTGAGACAAACTAAGCTCTCCTGATGGTAAGAGATCACGCCTGCTCATGACCAGAACAGTGCTACACAGGACTTTGATTCACATACATTACATATGTACCGATGCAACACTGCTAAAGCGATCACACCACACCTGCTAAACCTTCAACTAATATTAAACATTTGCCTAGATTTTTACAATTGCTTACACCGGTGATGTTGGCTCTACCACAGCTTTTAAAATGCAGGCATAGTTCAGTCAATGTCAGTCTTATTGAAGATTTATGGGAACTGTTTCGATAAAAAAAAAATAACAATAATAATTATCCTTGAAGTAGAATATCACTAGCTTACTACCTGAAGTAAATATGATACCTACTTCTCAGTTTGTTGATAGTACGATATATTATTATATATTAAACAACGTAACGTCTAATATTTTTTAAACTCCTGTAATAATCTGTAGAGCAATAATAGATAGGTAAAACACACTCCTGCCTGACATAACAAATCTAACAATCTTCTGTAATTCTGTAATAATTTATTGTACACACAAACACATTAGAATATAAATCATAAAAGAAAAGACATGTACAAAGGCGAGCTTAACCCTTAGTTTTCTTCCAGCAAACCTTCTGAGGTTAGAAAGAGGCCAATGGAAGTGTGGGGGCGTGTACAGTAATATAAATAATAATGGATGAATTAAAATTATGAAGTAGAAAATACACATAATGTTTGAATAAATATATCTAAATACATATAATAAATACTACTAGATATATACTAAATAAACTAGAATTAATACCTATACATAAATAAATATATAAGTAATCTTGAATTGCTTTACAGATTATTATTATTACTATTTATCCAATAGTATCCTACTGCAGGGCGAAGAACTCTCTCCTCTCCTTCAACCCCTAACGGCAAAGGGCGTCATTGGCCCTTGTTGGCAGGTCGGTCATCCAAATCGTCCCGACATCTCATTTTGAAGGTGTAAATCAACTTACAACCCAAGTTTATTGACCGCTGTCCGATTCGTTTACACCGTTGCCCTTCGTCGATACTTATTAATATCCTAATCATTTGTATTTTTTATTGAAAAAATGAAGGTCGACTGAGGTGAATGCGTCAAAGTGAAAATAAAACGAAACCCTTAGATGACTTTGCTGTAAGTTGGATAGTTTTGTAATAATTGACTCATTTACCTACCTACCTCTGTTGACTATAAGTATTACTGTAATTTTTGTATCAATTATCGATTTCACTTATTCTGCTAAGCAAACTTAACTGTGCTAGATGGCGTAGCTTCCTATTTATTTATATTATAATTTTTTAAAATTTTATAGTTTTCATTTCATTTTAATTTTTTCATTTATTTATTTAATCACATTATACATTTATACAAAGGTCTATATAACTATGGCCCCACACTAGGCTCTAGGCCTGTGTCGTGGGAACCAGTCGTACAGTTATAGTTTATATTCAAGGCAGTCCTTAAAGTCATGTTATCCAAGCCACGTCGCTTCGCCACTAGCGTCCTCTACTCTCTATCTGAAGTCCTAACGGTAAGACAGCTGTTTATCATAGCAAATGTGTTGCGTAAGCACTCTGAACTAAAGTTCGATGTAGTTAGCTATACTACTAAACGTCGCACTGGAAAAGTATGTAAAATAGACGCAAAAAGGTCAGCTTGGGCTGGACGTCATTTCCTTTATTCTAGTTCCTTGCTCTACAATAAAGTCAACAAAATTCTAAATATTTATCACCTCACATATTATCAAGTTAAATTGAAGTGTTTTAAATGGCTCATTTCACTTTCCTATGAGGAAACTGAAAGTATCCTAATAACTCCCAGATGATTATAAAACCCATAATCACTTGCAAACACATTCATTTATACATACCTTTTTATATCCATACAAACACACACACACACACACACACACACACACACACACACACACATATATATATTTATATATACACACACGCACACACACACACCTTCAGCAATTTACCCAAAATTGAACCCAAGACTCTGTCGTAGGGCTGAAGGGACACCACACCTATACTCAACATAATACACACAATATGCTCACATAGCTTCACGATCTCAAATGTCTTGTATTTATTGCTTGTCTATGTATAAAAGATCTATTCATTGCATTTTTAGGTTTAAATTAACGTTTAGTCTTATATATTATGTTTTTTTTCTTAGCTTGTCTTAGCTATGTTTGTTCTTTAACGCAGAACGTAAATGTGTCCGGGAGGAGGGCGTTGAGACTGCTACACAGTTTTATAACTTTTGTAGTTTCACCGTTCCTACTGTAACATAGTTCCTTTGTGTAATTGTTCTGAATAAATATTTTGAATTTTGAATTTTTGAATATTACTTATGGATGTAGGTAAATGTTAATAAGTAGTACCTACCTATACCATAGTTATGTAATATACCTACATAGTTAAGCACTTAATTAAATTTCTACTTGATTTCCCCATAATTTTAATAAAATACGTAAATGTAAACCGGGCCGAGTATGATCGCATGCAAAAGTAAATTGGTAGACTAGATTTCATACATTTAATTGCACTCTGTTATATCCTTAATTAAACATTGTTGAGGCGGAAACTGTTACGACTTCTTTTGTTTTGTTTCTTAGCAGTCGTTTTGTTTCTCGGGAACATAGATTAATAACGGTGTTCCTAGAGAACACCAAGATCGACAATTATCAAACCAAGATGGAGTCGCAAGACAGAACCAAAAAAAATCAGACACCTCGGCAATGCAACTGAAATATCTAAATTTTCAAAATAATGTTTTACGATGTAGTTTTATTAACGATGTCTATTAAAAAGACTGGTAGTTTTAACATTAATATTTATCTAGCCCTTCTTCTTCTTATCGTGTTACTAGTTCTTTCGAACCAGCGTGGTGAAAGGATTTCAAGTGCGCCTAGAAGAGGCTCCTTTCGTGCACACTACACGTTACACATACCTAGCCCTGTTACTTCTCTTTTTCGAAAATTTGCATCGGACCAAAATGTATACTACAAAATAGCCAATGTGGCTACCTTTTCTTGGGCACATTTTCAATGTACTACATTGTGTTTCTATACTTTAATACTTCTGTGCTTGGTAATAAAAAGCCTAAATGTAGTGCAGCACAGTAAGTTACTCCGACCCTACCACGCTGCGAGCCACTTCAACTGCGCATGAGTCGCATACTGGTCTCGACCGCGGCTCAGTTCACTCACTTTCACTTATAATATTGCCTTTGTTTTGTGTCGCGCGTGGAAATTTCAAGATGATGGACGCAGAGAATAACAACTTTCCCCTGGAGATCAGGGATGTTGAGCCGAAGGTGGCTGAGGAGCTGATGAAGCAGTTTACTGGTATGACCCTTGTCTTCTTTACCTTTTTATTTATTCATTGTCAACCGACTTATAAAAAGTAGGAGGTTCTCAATTCAGTTGTTTTTTTTTATGTTTGTTACTTTAGAACTTTGTTATTTATAAATCGATTTGAAAACATTTTTTTTCTTGGTAGACTATACTTTCAGATTGGTCCCATATTAATTTCATGTTCTTAAATCAAAATAACTGAAAAAAAATGTCGAAGTAAACGAAATTGCGTATTTTACTTCTTTTTTTAACTTCTTATTTGTGACTTTTCAGTGGTGTTTCCGGTCACTAAAACAGTCCAATTGAAGTCGGTTTAAATATGTTTTTGTTAAACATTGATTTTATTATTCATTTATTTATTGCCATATGTAGGGTACGTACGTACACAAGTACCTAGTAGGTTTCATGATGTATACCTAACTACAGCCACAGAGTACTAAGTTATACACGACTACAGCTAAGTATACAAAACACCTACAACCTGTAGGTATGCGTAGGGCAATGCAATTTTGCTGCATTGGCTGAGAAATGCAAGCAAAGGGGTTTTATACCCAAACTTGCAACTATCTTTTGCTCAAATATCCACCATGCAACTTTATTCGATCGAATAAAATCAATGTGAAACTAATACAATCTTTATTACAAAATGTTCACAACATTTCTTTGATTACCGAATATAATCATAACTACTTGCCGCTGCCCTTTCCCTTTGTGGTATCGAGATAAATAAAATAAACAAGGTTTTACAAAAATATACAACCGACTTCACTTGAACTGTGTTAGTGAACGTAAAGACCACTGGAAAGTCACAGAGCAGTAACATACGCAATTTCCTTTACATTGGCAACTATATTTTAGTTATTTTGATTTAAAAACTTAAGTGCTGAACCGATTTTGATGAAATGTCTACATAAAGGACCAATCTAAAACTACCTACATAATATGTATGTATTTTTGTTTCAAAGGAATTATTATATTCTGTGAAACAAAAAAAAATCAAATCGATTTTAAACAACAAAGTTCTGTGGTAACAAACATTAAAAAAAAACATCCTAAATGAGAAGCTCCTCCTTTTTATGAAGACTGTTGTAAAAATCAGTTCAGTAGTTTTGGCTAGTTTTGGCAGTGAATATCCAACCATTCCATCCTCGCAAACTTTCGCTAATTGTTAAAAACATATAAAAAAATTCAAATCAGTGTAGGATTACCAAAGAAATAATATTAAAGTAATAGGTACCTACAGGTACTATAAATTTATTCATAGATCAGCTTACCTACTCAAGTATGCGAAGGTTGCACGAAGTGGTCCTCAAAGGGCTAGTAGTTAAAGGCAAGTATTTAGATCTGTTTACATGTAAAGGTCTCACAAAATATTCCTATAATAAAAATAACTGTGTAAGTATTTACTCACTGATGCGGGGATGGAACCTGCTCTTAGTTTCGATTATGGCTACTGAAGACTGAAGAAAATCCATTTATAAAAAACTATCTATAATTTAGCTTGTCTATACACCGAACATTTTTGATATATTTTAACTTTAAGCTTGTTGTATATTTACATTAGGGTTAAGTGAATGGAAGAATAACCAAGGAGTTGCTTGAAGGTTTAGCCCATACATAAGGTTCATAGTTCATACCTACATCATAATATATATATATCAACAGAAACGACGACACGATTGGTCGAGTGCCAAGTGTAAGTATTGGACTGACATGCCAGCGTCGCGGGTTCGATTCCCGCTTCAGTTGAAGAGAATGAAAGTTGAGAATGTTTGTCCATTTGTGTGATGAACATCGGTGTTAGTCCTGAGTCTGGGTTATTTCTATGTATGTATGTATTTTCAATATAAAAAAAAATATTACAGTACTATCAGTTACCTGGTTCCCATAGAACAAGCTCTGCTTAGTTTGGGGTTTGGGGCTAGATGGCGTGACTGGTGCTGCGTCTCCCACGAAGTAATTTCACACGAAGGGGGAGTCACTGAATTTCAAAATAAACATTATTAAACATCATTTGTGTTTGTGTGAAATGTCTAAAATATTTATTATTATTTATAAACATTGCTTTTCTTTTATAAAAAAGATATCTATGGTTTATCTAGTTAGGTATATCGGTCAACTATTATAATAAAAAACAAGAGCAGTGACCGCTGCATAAGTAGGTATCATCTAAATTAGTCATAAGTATAACATTAGTTATCTTTCTTGACATAACTTGATATGTTTAAGTATGTAACTGGCTTACAGCTGCAAAATAAATAAGTGATGTATAAACAAAGGTAATTATATTGGTAGGTAGGTAGGTAGGTACCATCAATATCTTTGAAAGGCTTAACTGACTGACTTAATGACAAACAACGTATAGCAGGCCAAACAACTGAACGTAGAGACTTGAAATTGGAAAATGTGTTCGTCAAGAGCTGAAAGTGAGGAAAGGAATTTTGAAAAAACGCAACGTAAGCGAGGTTGGCCGGGCGTCAGCAATTTCTTTTAGATAACCTTTCGTAATAAAAATACTTAGACAAATATTTATAGTTTTAAATTAGCTTATCTTAGTTGAATATGTAAAAAGTAAAGTAAACATAAAAAAGTAGGCAATCTTCTTTAATCTTTGTAGTCTGGGACTCTTTCTATTATTTCATCATGACATAAATATCTATAGATAACGTGAATAATGTTTCTAGTCCATGTGAATACAATACGAAGTAATTAAGTACAGTACCAATTTAGCTTGGTAGATTTTGTAGGTACTGAATTCTAGCAATGTATGGAATAATTAGTAGCAATGTATTTTATCAAAATGGCCGCCATACAAAAAAAGATGGCTGCCATACAAAAAAAAAATCTCCCATGAAAAAATTTGTCGGGAGGTGGCGAGCGCAGCGAGCCACCGACCTTCGAACCGCGAATCGTCAACCTTCGCTTTGCTTTGCAGGTTGAAGATTCGCGGCACGAAGGTCGCTGGCTCGCTAACGAATTTCACCTCAATTAGTTCAGTCGTCTTGCCGTTACTGAACAACAAACATTCATTTTCACAAAAAAAATCGCTTTTATATTTATTATAGTACCTAGGATGTAGGAATATATAATTAAAGAAATGTACCCCCCTAGATTCAAACTGAAAATCCACGCTAAATAAAACTTGTACAAAAGTAGGCATTTATATTATGTTATTTGTTGTTTTGCTTGTTGTTATTTTTTTGTTTGAATCCAAGTTAAGTAGCCACCCAATGCAAGGCTACATTGGCCAGGAAGTTGGTGTAGGTACTCACGCACGTCTATGCTATGCCTTCCAATTTAAGATTGAATTTGAACCAAGGTTCAATTTAATAAACAACCAATGATTCTATTCACTTCGACATGGTCGAATGCATTCAACACAATCAAATAATTATATTGGTTATAATTTATAGCCCTGAAACATAGCTAAAAATAAATATTTTTGAACCAGTAAGTGCAGTTTCAGACTAGCGTATCTTTGTCACGTATACATATACGGGCGGATTGTTACTCGCGAAACTTTAAAAGCGAATCGCGCGGATTCGCGCGTACCTATGTATACGTGCGTATACAGTCGTTTACGCTCGGTTTTTTCTAGCGAGTGTCACGTCTCTCGCGGTTTCTTGTTGTTGTATCTACGCGCTGCAAATAAAACAATGCGGCGAATCAGCTCTGTTAATTCGCTTATCTGAAACCGCTAAAAAACCGCTACCGCTATTAAAGGTGAGGTAGGTTTTTCACGTTTTCTTTTTCGGGTTTCCAGTTTAACAAGTAGCCTTTACAGTTTCACGCCATGCCCTTGTCCGACAGTAAGTCCGTTAGCCGCAAGCATTTTATTCAGAGACGATATCACGCCTGCCCATGACCAAAGCAGTGCTACACGAGACTTTAAATTACATTACGACATGACGACACGAAGGGTCGAGTGGAAAGTGTGTTCGATAAACACGCCGGTGTTGCGGGTTAGATTCCCACTTCAGGACACACATTTGTGCGATGAACATCGCTGTTTTCTATGTATTCTATGTAGGTATCATCATCATCTCCCTGCCCTTATCTCACACTTAGGTGGGGTCGGCACAACATGTCTTCTTATTTTATTCGTCTCTATCAGCATTTATTATTTATTAGCTAGTTCGCCAATGTACGTACGTGTTTTTATATTGTGCAATAAATGATTTTCTATCTATATATCAGCCGTCCTCTCTGTACTCACTATGTATTCAATGAATGTATTTACAAAAAAAGTATAAGTACTCTATCAGTTATCTAGTTCCCATAATACAAGCTCTACTTAGATTGGTGCTAAATGGCGCTGTATGAAAAATCCAAAAATATTAATTTATTATTAAGTTGCCTCTCAAAGGGTACTGAGAATAAAGTTCGTTCCAGGGGAGCACACCGGGTTCGTCCAGGTGGGACCCAAAGGCTACTTCCTGCCAAACAAGTTCAAGCAGGAGGCGAGCCACATCTACAACATGCCGCTGAGGCGCGACGACGTCTTCGTGGCCAGCTACCCTCGATCTGGTCAGTACCTGTAGGTGTAGACATCTTGTAAGATGTCCGCGTAGACGTAACTTACTTTGCTGCTCTAATATCTAAGTTTGTATGATACCTATATTAATCATGAAGTATTTTATTACAGCTTTCAACTCCACCATTTTTAATTTCTAAAAAATAAATCGACAAAAATAACTATTTAGCGATCGAACCTGTTCACAAAATTTAACGAGAATCGGTTGAGAAATACGACGGAGAAACAGCCGGACATGTATATTACTCCACTCTCAGACATACGAAAGTATTTTTGCCCAAGCTGAAGCAGAGACCTTAGCTCGCGCTTCGCGCTTGCTCGGTCAATTAAAAATGTACCTACAAATGGAGATACGTACCTACATAATGTTCTTAAATATGATGGATCCATAGACGGCATATCTTATGTTCAAATAAATCGTATTATCCGAACCCTATCCAAGTCATTACCTAGTTAGTTATTTGTCACACGAAGCAAAGAAAATTATCTCCTCATGTGTATTGTGTACCGATCCATTTAAGGTACATTAGGTACAGTTCTAATCTATTTATTTACCATAGCTTAATTTTATAATCTCGATGCAATATCACGTTGTACTAATAGTAGAGTTGAAACCGCTTATTTTAATAGGTAGGTAAATCACTTACTTTGTACAAACAATCTCAGAATATCCTCATCATTGTTTACCATCATATAGGTACTCGTATTTAACCAGTATATTTCCTTTGTGCATCGTGTCAAGCAATTGCGTTGTTTTCCTTTTATTACTTGCCTTTGCCAAACTTTTTCGACTTATGTAAAGAGAGTACTTTGTAACGAAAGTCTTGTCGTTGTCTTGTAAGTAAATCTTGTGTACTTAGGTTCAATAAAGAAATATAGATCTATTAATTGTAAGTATAATAAATTAAACATCTTACCTAACATTGCAAGATATTCTTTCGCAAAGCAGTCAGCATCATTATCATCATAATCTATGGCCTGTTTCATCTATGGAAGATGATTCAAGCAATGCAGTAGTAATGTGTTAGTATTACGGTGTTCGGTTTGAAGGGCACTGTAGCTAGTGAAATTACTGAGCTTTCTAGCCTGACCATCAAAATGTCTCAAGGTGGCCGAGTGCTATAGCAGTGTTGCACCGGCCTATGGGCTTCAAAGTCTTGTGTAGCACTGTTATGGTTATGGGCAGGCGTGATCTCTTACCATCAGGAAAGCGCCTAACTACTCTCGCTACTTGTTTACATGTTAAAAATATATACATAACTGATAGGTACTTATCTATATTTCAGGAACAACATGGACTCAGGAGTTGGTTTGGATGGTGGCAAAAGACTTGGATTACGCAGCGTCGGACGCAACGCCACTTGTCGAAAGATTTCCATTCTTAGAGTAAGCATTCCAGGCTCCTACGAAACCTGAGAGTTAAAAGGCGCTTTTTTGATGTTAGAAGATCACGCTTATTATGCATTTGATTATGAACAGAACAGTGCTACACAAGACTTTGAATAAAATGTTACAGACGTAGACACAGTACTTCAATTACGCTGTTTACTTTTATAGATAAAATATCTCTCTCAATAGTCTCGAAAGTAGGTAATTTGAATAACTACAGCACCCTTCAAACTGGATAATAGCAATACCTACTTATTTCAGCTTTTTTGCAGGTTTTCGGTATTCGTCCACCCGATAATGAAAGAACGATTCAGAGCGGAGAACATGGACTCTGAACACAAGCTGGAACTCCTCGAGATGGTCACGCAGCCCGCGACAGAACAGCTGGCCGAAGCGCCTTCTCCTCGCTTCATCAAGACCCACCTGCCGATGTCGCTGCTGTCTCCGAAAGTGCTCGAAACTGCCAAAGTGGTGTACGTAGCGAGGGACCCGCGTGACGTCGTTGTCTCGTTCTACCACCTGAACAGGCTGATCAGGACGCAGGGATACATTGGAGACTTCAAAACGTACTGGAACTACTTTATCAAGGACTTGCGTGAGTATTTGCCGATAAAGTATTGAAAGGCGTCCACTCCAGTGCACTCCAGTGTTTTGAACTATTGAATGTTTTTTTTAAATGTTTGTTACCTCAGAACTATGTTGTTTAGATTGTTATAATAAGCGACAAATAACTTGTCCTTTGGCGAACCACGTGACAAAGATGCGCAGAACCAATTTTACCAAACAAATTTGTGGTCTAGAAACTGACATGAATAAATCTTTTTTTTGTGAGGATATAGGTATTTTCAGATTGGTCCCATAGAAATTTCATGAAAATCGGTTCAGTAGTATGGTTTTTAAATCAAAGTTACTGAAAAAAAATATTTATTTTATTTTATATCATACGCAAATGAGATTACAGCCTAGGCCAAAGCGCCCGAGTGTTAAATTGCAGATTACATTACACATTCATTACATAACAATAACATGATTATACATTACAATAACATATGAGTTAAAAAACAGGAAAGCAAAAATTAAAAATCATTAAGAAAACAGTAATGAAAAAAAGATAATGGCGTCTTGACAGTGGTGCCTACGGTCACTAGAACCGTCCGATTGAAGTCCGTCGTTTTATGTTTTTGTAAAACCTTGATTATTTTAATATAACATGCGACGAAGCGAAAAAGGCGCCTCTCCTGGTGGTAAGAGTTCACTCCTACCCATGACCAGAACAGTGCTACACAGGACTGTTGAAATTCAACGGGCCGAATATTTTTCCGCCTAGCAGTAGGTAAGCATTACTGTGCGATGGTTTGAAAGGCACTGTAGTTATTGAAATAACTAGATCTTCAAGACTAGGCAAGGTACACAAACAAACATACATAATAATAATGCTAATTGGAAAGGTACTTTCAAAGATATATCTCATATAAGTACCTATAGCAGTGTAGCACCGCACCGAAACAAGTGTTTCAAAGTAATGTGTATGTGCGGTTTTTAAACCAAGTTTTTGAGATTTATTATGCTGGCGATTTTAGAATACGTGTTTTGAATTTTGAAAGTACAGTGTCTAGGGCTGAAAACGTTTCTACTGATTTTCGAAGGCAATTGAACACCACCTACCTTATGAACTGCAGCTCCTGGCTTATTGGTTTGGTGGCAAGGTCCTGTGGACTCGCACGGCGAGTCCAGGTTCAAAAAGTCTTTGTAAAAGCACACAGCACGGCTATGAACCCGCGACACTTCACTCGTATTAAAATGTTGAGATGCAGATTTGGCACGGCCAAAATTGGAGGGAAAATCGACGGATTTTGAGTAGAACGTCCACACGCATCCTATCACAATGACTCCCGCCAATGCACTGAAGAGCATCGAGCTCTTCACGTTCGGGTAGGCGGTGATTTACCAAAACTACCCTCAAAATAACAATAGAAACGCAACAGTGTACCTAGTACCTATACACTACTGTAAAATATTTATTTAGAGATACTGATAGTGATCCTTACGTTCCAGATCACTGGACGCCGTTCTTTGATCACTTGAAGGAAGCATGGGATCAGAGACACAACACGAACATGCTGTTTTTGTTCTACGAAGAGTTATCAAAAGTAAGTTAAAATAATATAATTAAAAGAACCTATCTACCTATCGTTTAACTTATGAAATGAGATGCCAGCCACTGTTTTAATTTAACAAATAGTATTTTTTCAGTCCAGCCCCTATAAACTAGAAGAGATCGCTTGTTAGCCATAAGACACTCATTGCCTACTATTGTATGAATATTTTTCTTAATGTAGGTATAATTTGTACTGAAGATGGTTAAGTGCGCAATAAAAAATATTCTATCTTATATTTTCAGGATTTGCCGGCAGCGGTCCGCAAAGTAGCAGCTTTCTTCAACAAGCAGTTTTCTGAGGAACAAGTGTTAAAACTTTGCGACCACCTCAACATCGATAACTTCAAGAAGAACAAATCCGTCAACTATGACGTCATGAAGGAACTCGGCATCCTGATTCCTGGTGAACAGGCTTTCATCAGAAAAGGTAAGTAAACAGGCAGTTCCGAATTATCCGTGTATGGACTTAGCCTACCTACTTACCGAGACTACCTATAATTTAGGATAATTCTGTTTGTTATTGACTTCATACTTCCATACCTTGCAGCCTAACACGGCTCTTCCCATGTCTAGGTTACGATGTTCTGATTCCCTGATAGCCTAGTTCCAGTGAGAAATAGCCAAACATATCTGGCCCTCCGTTGTGTTGGCACGTCTCGTGTGGTGTGGCCCATTTAGTACCTAGTTATTCATTTTTTGCCCAGACCAATACATTTCATATGGGCATATTTACTAAATCCAAATATTCAGTATTTTGTGGGTATCAAGAACTTCATTATTTTGTCCGCAGGCAAGTCCGGTGGATGGCGGGATTACTTTGATGCTGATATGACGAGGCAAGCGGAGCGCTGGATGGCGGACAATCTCAAAGATACTGACTTCAGATTCCCACACATGGAAAATATTTTTTAAAAGTATTTAGCTTTATTTTGTGGACCCTTTCTATTATATAAATACTTTAAATACCCTTTGAGTTACAAAGGGTAATCTAAGAGAAAACCTAAGTTTTCTAAATTTAATGTCAACGTAAAATGTCCAGTTGTATAGGCTGTCGCAACCAATACGACGCTGTTTATTAGGTAGGTAAGTAATTTATTGTAAGAAAATTAAAAGAACAAATTGTGGGGTGATATCATTTATTCGATTAATATGCTCTATTTATGTATTTCTTTGTAACACCATATTTAAGTTTACATCCATATAATGAGAACTTTATAAGTAAGATTCTAGCAAATAAGTAAAACAATATTATTTCTAACCGCGTTTCAATTATAACATCACTAGCTAATAATTTCAATTCCACATAATTAAATAAAACAATGTCTCAGTCCTTCTTCACATTTTATTAAATAATAATACGGTTATACAAAGGAAATAAATTAAAAGCCAGATTTATATCAATCATTCGTTGGTAATATAAAATTCTAAAACAGACTTATAATGATAATAATGAATAATAACCGTCTCGAGGGGCGGGCGGCGCGGCGCGCGGGGCCGCCGCGCCGCCCGCCCCTCTTCCTCAACGAACCGGCAACGTACACTATAAAAAGCGAATCTATAATATAAAACTGGGAGTAGCCTCCCGCACCTAACGACTCGCCGCTACTAGCGACGTTTAAACTATCGTACACTTATAGAAAATCACAAAATTCAAGCGGAAATAATAGGAATCTGTTGACGTGTTCGTTCACGCGATGACGTCGGGCAACAGCGCGTTGTCTTGCGCGGGCGGCGACGGCGGCGGCTTGGCCGCGTCGGCCGCGCCGTTCGACAGCCCGTTCTGCGCCGCCTCCTTCTTGTTACCATCTAATGACTTCTTGATAGGCGCGATTCTGCTCACTGCTGTCTTTGTGCTCGGAACCTGCAAGTTGAACACAATAAAAAGCTGACCTAGTTCCAGCCGTAGCCGTATCCCTTAGGATACGGCGGCCGAAATGCGGCGGAAGTTTTGTTGTACTTTCTAAAATGGTGTACTTCCTATAAAACTACTATTGTAATTGCAAGTCTGTGATGGTTGGATGTGTACCTTAGCGGCGGCGGTCCTGGGCGGCGCGGCCTTAGCTGTGATGCGTCTGTTGGCGAGGTCCTTGGTCTGCTTGTCGAGCGGGGCGGCGCGCGGCGCGGGCTTGGGGGCCGCACTTCTGCAGAACATACCAACCACTTGAGTTTCAAGACATTAGAGAGTTACATGAAGATTCCTACACTTACTGTGGCTTCCCGGCTTTTACACAATGTATTTTAGTCTTGATATTTGTTCGTTTGATCTACTCTTAATATGAAATGAACATTGTGATTTTTGATTTTTAGGAGTATTCAATCCAAACCAGTAGAAAGAACATCTTACGAGTAACATGATAGTCATAATGTTTTACCTGGCGGATGTAGGCGGCAGTGTAGTGGGCCGTGGAGCTGGGCGCGCGGGCGCGGGGCGCGGCGCCGGCTTGGCTTCCTTTACGTCGCCGTTGGGCAGCGGTTTCTTCTCGGGCGCCTTCCTCGCGAGCGCGGCGGCGGCCGGGCGGGCGGGCGCGCTCGCGGGGCGCGCGGCGGTGACGTTCGTGGCGCGGGGTGCGGGCTTGGACGCCGTCGTGCTCGGTCTGGGCGCAGGGGGCTTGGGCGCCAATAGACGCGCGGTCGCGGGTTTAGGCGCGGGTGCGACGCGGGGTCCGGTCGGACGGGGCGCGGCGGGCGCTGCCGCTTTAGGTGCAGGCTTGGCCGCCGGCGGAGCGGCGGGCTTTGCGGCCGGGGCGGCAGGTTTCGTGGCTAGCGCTGCGGCGGCGGCAATCTTTGAGGGCGCGCGGATCGGAGGCGGCGTCTTTGAGACAGGTGCGACTTTAGGTTTCTCTGCGGGTTTGGTGGCTGACGTTCTTGCGGCGGGCGCGCGCGGAGCTGACAGCGGGGTGCGCGCGGCGGGCGCGGTAGCCGGTCGTTTGCTCGCGGACAATGGAGTGCGCGGCGCGGCGGCTTTCGTAGCCGATTTAGGCGTGCGAGCGTCGGTTTTAGTGAGTGGCGTCGAGGGTTTCTTCGCGGTTGGGGTTTTCGGTTTGGTCGCGGCGATAGCGGCTCCGGCGACGATGGTGGCACCGGCGGCTGCGGCGGCGGCCAGTGGCGCCGCGGCGAGAGGCTCGACGGCGGGCGTGGGCGGGGGGGTCTCGGTGCCGGCGGGACGCTCGCCGTCCTCGAGGGTGATCTCGCTAGTGACGGGCATGCAGATCTCCTGCGCGCGCGACTCGGCGATGCCGGCGTCGAGGTCGGTCACCTGCTCGGACAGCAGGTCGGGTGCGGGGGCCGGGGGGGCCGGCTCCGCGGCCTGCGGCGACGGGGAAGGCTCTCGGGCGATCTCCACTGTTGGCGTCGGCTGTCTCTCGGACTCGAAGAGCGGTGCCTCTGATGCAATTTCTATAGGAGCTTCGGTAGCTGGAGCGTCTAGCGGTGTGCATTCGGGCTCAGTGGGTAGCGGAGAGGCGACGGGTGCGGGTGATTCACAGGGCAGAGAAATTTCTGTCGGTACTTCCGGTGCAGGTGATGCTGCAGCAATCGGTTCTTCGACGGCTTCTAAAGCGGGTGTAATCTCGATCTGAGCCGCGAAAGGCACAGGCGATGCGATAGGCTGTTGCAATAATTCGGGCAGCGGCGACCGCGCTTGAGATTCTGTGATTCCCATCGGTACGGGTGACTCGACGGGAACGGGTGATTCACTTGGTAATGACTGGGGCAACGGTGATTTGGTCGGGAGCGGAGACTCACTGGGCAGCGACTCCTGTGGTAGCGGAGACTTGCTCGGCAGAGGGGAATCACGAATGAGCTCTTGTTCCGTAAGTTCGGGTTCGTGCGGCAGCGGGGATTCGGTCGGCAGAGGCGAGTCGCGCGGCAGGGACGCGTCCGTGGGGATGGGCGAGGCGATGGTCTCTGTGGGGAGAGGGGAGTCTCTCGGCAGTGATTCTTGTGGGAGCGGGGAGTTGGGCGGGAGGGGCGAGTCGCGGGGCAGCTCGAACTCGTGCGGCGCGAGCGGCGAGCGCGGTGGCAAAGGCGACTCGGCGGGCTCCATCACCTCTTGAGAGAGACGTTCCTGCGCCTGGATGTGCGGCGCTTCTATCTCGCTTTGTGAAATGATGTCATCGTCGCTTCTCTCTGCGCTCTCGTGGACTTGCGCTTCGATATTCTCTCGTTCGTGCGTCGGCTCGGGCGTGATAGCCGCATCGCTCGTCTGCTCAGGCGCGGGGGAAACAGGCAGCTTTTCGAAGGAACAAACACGCTCAGTTCCAAGAGTAGGTTCCGATTCGGGCAGAATTTCGGCTTCCGCAGATACGATCTGTCCATCATTGAATAATTTCGGTTCTGATTCGGCCACTTTGATTTCATCGTCTTTACTTTCAGTGTCGATTTCCTCGGACGTTTCGTCGCGCGGCGTGACCGCTCTGATATCACGCTCGCTCTCCGAAGGATCGAGCGGATCGTCATTATTGAAACCTAATTCGGAGCTCTTCCCATCGGGTATTTCCGGTATCTGTTCAAAGAGTAGCTTGTGAGATTCGGGTGTGTCGGTCTGCTGGACTATGTCCCTAGGAATGTCTGTTTCGAAGTCTATATCGGAGAATGGTTGCGAGTTGTTGGCGGGGTAGTCAGCGAAGTTGTCGTTCTGTCCGAAGCCGGCGATGTTGTCGAGTAGGCGGTCCGTCCGGTCGTCGTGGAACCTCAGGATGTCGTTGTTGGGTTCGTGCGCGAGCGGCGCGCAGAGGTCGTGCTCCGCCGGCGAGACGTTCTCCTTGTCGGCGGCGGGGGCGGGGTGTGCGGGGTGTGCGGGGTGCGCGGGGTGCGCGGGGTGGGCGGGGCGTGCGCTGGGCAGGTCGTCGTCGTCGCTGTCGGGCAGCGGCTGCACGGCATTGAGGTCGACGGGCGGCGCGCGCTCACACGTGTCATCGTCCTTCTCCTGGTAGAAGCTCATGCTCATGGGATCTCTCTCCTTATTTTTCAGTCGCTCAAAGAGCTCCTCATTGCCTTCCATGGTGAATGGATTTGTTTCTGTATGTGTTTGGAATACCTGAGGGAGAATAATGTGATATTTGAATATTTTATTCCTAATGATTGAATAAAAAAAAAACTCGTGTCACTAGTTCCTTCGAACCAGTGTGGTGAAAGGATTTCAAGTGCACCTCGAAGAGGCTCCTTTCGTGCAATGATTGAATAATGAATGATTCAATGCTAGATTGTACATAGTTTTAGATTTTTGGTAAGTACCTACATATTTCTATAGTAACATAATGTTGTACCTACTGTACCACAGTAATAAATACTTTAAAAAGAATTGGTTGTCTGTAAAGTTGGTTTACGGACGACTACCAGCGTTATCGGACAATGATCTTTACCGGACAATGACAGCGTTACCAATGACGCAAACGTTTTCGTGCATCGATTTATTAGACGTAGTCACATCAATAATATTTTGTTAAAGAAATCACTACAGCTTCAATGAATTTACTTATAAATGAGGAGCATTAGATGCATGCTGCTGTTTTATATATTGTTTTTCTTTAAGTTATTTGAATTAAGGCTAATCCTCAAATCCGAATTCCATACAAAATGTTTCAGAAAAATACTCAAAAAGTACGCCGTATTATAGTAATTTCTTCACACTATTCGTTTTGTCCATGTTTTTTGATTTCGTCAACAAAAAAAGTGAAAGGTCACATACTTTAATTTAGATTTTATACGTGTTTTTAAGTTAGTAGAGTTAATTTTAAAACACGCATAAAATCGAATAGATGTCTTTGTGATAAGAAAAGATAACAGTAGCAAAATAGTATAAATTTAAATGTGAATAGCTTACCTGAATGTCACAGAAGTCTGTGGTATCCTTCTGTATTCTTTCAAAGTCTTGTATGAGGCTACTATCCTTGACTTTATCAGGTTCAATGCCCACATTGAATCCGAAGCCCAAACTGTCCATGCCATTATCATTGCCGTTGAGGTGTTCCTTTATTTCTATGGAGGCATTCTGAAACACATTAAAATAACTAATGTCATATGTAAAATTAACATTATTGCATTTTTTATTCTTAGCATCATTGGTACAAGTACAACAAGGCACAAACAGGAAAACTACAAACTTATTATTATAATGTGGTATGATTTATTTTTATAATGATGAGTGAGAGGATTCTCGAAAATTTTGCATAATTTAATATAAGGTGAAAGTAACATAGTTACATCTTGCCACTACTCTGTAATTATCTTGCTTTGAAGATATGCTTTAAATTTTAGAAGAAATAGAAACTTACTGTATGTTTCAATTTGTTTTTAAGATACCTTTTATACAAATTCATTTGTATGCATGTACTAATTTTTTTATTTTATTATGTGTGTTACCTCAGAACTTCGTTCTTAATAAACCATTTTTTTGATTTTTTAGATTGGTCCCATAGAAATTTCATCAAGATCGGTTCAGTAGTTTAGTTTTTATACATTAAAATACCTAATAAAAATGTCTTCAAAAACGAAATTGCGTATTTCGCTTCCATGTGACTTTTCAGTGGTGTTTACGGTCACTAGAACAGTCCAATTGAAGTCGGTTGTATGTTTTTGTAAAATCTCGATTTCTATCTTAATACAAGCGTAGTGCGTGCAGCAAGTAGAAAGCACAAACTCACATGATGCCCATTGAGTTGATCACAGTTATCCAAGTCTAGTAATTCCGCGGGGCGCACCACCGCCTCAGTCTCAAATTGCTTCACGTCAGGCAGTTCAATGTCGTCCATGGGGAGTGGTTTTCTTGGAGACTCTGCCAGCAGCACGTCGGGGCCAGCCACGGAGCCCGGGATGAACACGGGCGCATCGGGGTTCAGCGGGGAGCTGTTCATGTCTACCGAGCTTGTCTCCCAGGCTGACTGGAAATGGGATGAAAATATCATGTTAAAACTCTCCGCTGTCAAGCGACAGAGGAAGAGTAGACTCTTCTCCACCTAACGTGTCAACAAGTACGCTCCTGGAACAGTGTTGCAGGCAACCCAGAGTCCTACTCCAGTAATTCAAGGAAAGTTCCCCAGCTTGTCCATCGCATAGCATCCACTAGGATGGCTGGGGCTAAAAACCTTTGTTTTTGTTGGGGTTTTCTTTTACTTATATATAAATAGCTGACGCCGCCCGCAACTACGTTTGCGTTGCGAATTGACAAAATTCTTTTCTTACTCCAAGTTAAAGTCTCTACATTCAGCGGTTTGGCCTCACATTGTCTGTCAGTCAGGTCTTTTATGTAGGTATATTGATTTAGAACAAAGTAATATATTATAAAAGCCTATTTTGAAGATAAACTTTATTTAGTTACATAATAGAGTAGGCAAATTAATCTTTATGACTCATAGGAAGTCTACCTAGGTGTGTCGAACAGGTTTAGAAGTCTAATTTTTATTTGCATCAGAAAATTATGGTTGTGAAGATTTATTGTTTTAACTTTAAGTCTGTTACAACATATTTTCAGATGAAATATTCTATTCTAAGCTGAGATTTGTAAAGGTCTTTACTCACGTAGCACTGAACTTTTAAGAATTTTCAGAAAACAATTCAATGACACTTTAGCTGTTGCCCTCAGATTCATGCGCATGCTATTGTGATAAACAGTAGCCTATGAATTTCCAAGATATGGTGTATATTTAATTAATGAAGTATTCATGAAATAATTACCCGTTTATGCCCTTAGCTTGATTGGTTCAGAATTTTTGGCATGATTAGAGGTACAACCATCTTCAGAAACTTTTACAATTCTATTATTAGTTAAAAGTCTGTACTAATTAAATAATAACAATATTGGAAGGCACTATTTACCATAGTACAAGTTTTTCAAACTTAGTTTGGTAACTAGGGCTTATGCTAAAATGTAAGTACTTCAGATAAATTAAGAATTTTATTATTTATTTATTATTAGTAGTGAAGGATAGAGGATGTTTCATGAGTGGAGTCATTGTAGTTAGTCAACCATATGACTGTATGTCCCCAATAGGTTTATCATATAGTTCTGGTCCACACATTATTACTGATTCTGACTATAAGTAGGTACTCTACTTGTTTAAAAGTTCCCTAAAAGAGGTTACTCATTCCACAGTCACAGGAGGCTATTTTGTGATTGCCCAGTTTTTTTGCAGGCACAAATTGTTAGTACCTATTCATCTCATTTTATCGATTGCAGATTTATTTCATATGGGTTAGAACTGTTGCGGCAATAACATAAACAATAGAAGGAATCTGCTAAGGGTAGCATTCAATTGTTTGTAACTTTGAACTGTACGCAGAAAGTGATAAATAAATGTTGTGCGCTTATCGGAAATGTTACTGAACGGCCTTGAACCGCACCGTGAGGTGGTATAATCGGAAGAACATCAATGAAATTTGAAATTTTGAAAGTAGAATGTTTGTGGAACTTACATTATCGTGTGTGGGTGTCTCTGAACGTGGCGGCTCCTGCTCCTCGCTAGGGTTACCCTCGCCCTCGCCTTTGAAGTAGTTCCACTCGTCTTCGGAGTCGTCGCCGCTCTCCGCTACATTATCCACCAGCGCTCCGTCGACGTGGCTCTCTTCCACTGCACACACGAATACGAACTTTCACAATGTGCAGAAACACCTGGCGAGTGGCGAGCAAGCTCGGCTTAAAGCTCGAGCAATCATCGAAATCAACAAGTGAGGGTGAGACACACCCTCGAAACTCTTCTCATGTGACGTTTTATTTACCTAGATATCCCTAACCTAGAGTCCGAGAGATCGAGGCAATTATAAAAACATCTGTCGAAGCCGGCCGTTCGCGGAAGCAGTTAGAGACGACGTAATTTTTACCGGTCGCAAAATTCAAACTCGCAAGGACGACGTCTCGGGCGCCATTTCGAGCATGAGAACCGACACGCCCGTCTTGCAAGGATATCGACATGCTGGGTGTACCTCCGGGAATCCTGCACTTCTGTGTCCACAGAGGGATGCGTCTTCGGCCGAACCGATCTATTTACAGAACACCACTCCGCATGAATCAACACAAAAATAACCTTTCACAAACCATTTGGAATGTGAAAATAAATCAACAACATTCGCTAAAAATCACATACCGTGAACGGTAATTTCACTGCACAGATTGTTATCTTCACTGGAGGCGTAATATTCGAGCCGTAAAAATGTAGACAAAGCCCCGATTACAATAGCAGAGCGGTCGTAGAGAGTAGCACAGATCCAACCGACGTTCAATGAGCGACTGCGAGGGGAACGGGGCGCGCCGCGCGGCCGGGGGCTGGGCGCGGGGGGCACCCGCCACCCGAATAGGGATGCCAGTATCCTTTTTTATTCATCTGTGGTATAGTGGTATTTTATAAAAATGCTTTTCTATTACTCGATAATTTGGGGTAGCCTACTGCACAAATATTAATTCCCTAAAATATACTCAATACGTATTTTGGAAACCTAACACGAATTTAGAATGTTTTAGATTTAGGTTGTTCATTTAAGATAATACGGTCATCAGGAAAAAATGTATGGTGCACTGTAATAGTGCCACAGTCAAGAGTCAAGATTTTAAACTTTCATTAGGTAGGTACCATTTCATATTTTAATATCAATTAAGTAACGTCCTACTGACAATGCATACAGGAAGCTCGAAGTCTTTATTTCGCCTCGAACGGAAGATTTTTGTAGCAGTTTCCCTTAGATTTTTACAGCAGGTTTTTGGTCCTATGTAAATATCCGGTGTTATTTTTTATTAATACCTACTACTACAGAATATCAATGTAAATAATCACATTGAAAATGCGACAAAAAAAGAAGCCACATTGGCTAACTCCTAGTATTTACATTTTAGTCCGAGGCTAATTTTCGATAAAGAAAAGTAACAAGTCTAGATAAATATTATATGATTAAAACTACTAGGCTTTGTCATTGTTAATAAAACTGCATCGTAAAAAGTAACAAAGTGGAGATATTTCATATTTATTGACAAGGTGTCTGAAACTTTGTGGTCCTGTCTTACGACTCCATTTTGATTTCATACTGTCTATCTTGGTGTTCTATAGGGACATCTATGCCTACAATATATTATGCACACCGGCTCACCACACATACCAAAGTTTGATTTTACTTCTCGGCCTGCTATAATCTTTCTCCCAGACTGTATAACAAGCTTGCCATATCTGACACAATCAGGTCATCATAATCACCTTTTCATTGAGTCATCTGCATACAATCACATCTCCGAGACGCCGAGATAGACGTGTTGGATGTGGTGTGGGTGAATGTGAACGTACAATCGATAAACCGTGACATATCGATTGAGTACTTTTTGTTTCGATTTCGTTGAAAAGCTTTTATCTTCATCGTTGATAACCATCATAAGCATCGAAGTTTCTTACTAAAACTACTTTTGTGGCAACTGGCAAGGTTTAAAATAAAATATTTTCGTATCAAAATAGTACCTGCTCATCATATATGAATAAAGGTGTTCCTATAGAACACCAAGATAGACAGTATCAAAGCAAAATGGATGCGGAATACAGGACAGAAAATGTTTCAGCGACCCTGTCAATAAAAATGAAATATCTAGCTTCCGACCAAGATGTACAAGAAGTTAGCCAATTTAGATCCCTTTTTTTTGCTCATTTTCAATGTACGTACATTACATACTACAGTGTGATTCTATACTTTAATACTTCTGTGCTACTCACAAACCTAATTCGAGTTTTCAACTGCTGTTTTCTGTAGTTTAATTCTCTGAATAAGTATATTCTATTACTACAGTACCGTCGAAAACTCTTGGCAGCCCTGAAGCACAAATAGCATAATGCGTAAAATACGTACACGCAACACAATTTTAGTGTATAAAGTGTCTATTGCCCAATCAAACGGTTACCTTTTGGGTTGCCTACTGGCTGAAACTTCTAAAAAACACTTACCAGCATGTACAGGTGGAGTGGGTGCTGCTGGCTCGTGGTTCCTCTCGGCGTCGACGTCATCTGCGTCGACGGCAGTCTCAGGGCCGAGGTCCTCGCTGTCACTGTCGGAGTTATCGACGCCGTTGTCGGTGTTGCCTTCGGCGTCGGCGGCGACGGCATCGGTGCCGGCGGCAGCGGTGTCGGACGGCCGCTTGCAAGCCTCCGTCTCGCCGGCGAACGGTGGTGCGTTCGCCAGCGCGTTGTCCAGCCTAACATACCATTCAACGTTATTTACATTTATAATTATGAAACCGCTTTGCAGACAGGGTTCATCAATAAATATCTGTTTAAGCATATACACGGTCAATTTTAAATCACTAGTAAAAAATAATACACATGGTCAGTTGCCGTTACTGAACACGAAGATACGGCAATTTTTTTTTTAATTAAGTCGAATTTTTGTAAAAAAAAATTGTATAAATGGTTAACTGTTACCGGAAGTAGTTTTCCTATGGATTTGCATCAGGCGGTATCCTTTATTGATAATAATTCAAGTTTTATTCATCGTTTGGCAAACCCGGGTACCTAGCTCGAGCCAGCTCGCAAAAGCTCGGCTCGGGCACCGCCGCACCGCACTCGCGCCGCTGTCACTCGCACATTTTGTAGAAATTCAAAATTCTGACTGCACAGATACAACGTAGTACCCCGTCTGCATTACCCATTTTTTTTTTTTTTGGTAATTAAAAATTGGTGGTGTATAAATATGGCCGATGTGAAAATTTCACTTATTATATTCCACACAGGTTCTGTAAACGATACAATACAATCCTCCGTCAGCTAGCTTCGTGTGATTTCCACGTGTCGTCGTTAGAGTATAATTTTTCTATTGAGTCTTATTATCTTTTTATTAATCAACAAAAAGTGTTTTGTCGCTAATGAAATAAATGTATTTATTTTAACCGAGTTTGGTGTCGCAGACAATGTCAAGGGGTGGCGAATCGATGTAAGTAATATAAGGACTTTCGTTTTCGAAGTATGAGTCAGGCCAGCCAATCCTCTGTACAAGGTCGTCTGGTACAAGATAATGTCATGGATTTCCAAATTTTATCCACACTTTTGCTAAAACCGGTTAAACAACGTGTCTATTATATGGGCAAATCGTGTAGTATCATGGCAATACCAGAATCGCCGAAACATTACAAACGCAAGTCGCGAAACTGAACTTAACTGTTGTTGAATATTAAAAAGGTAAATATGAAGTTTTCAACCTTATTATTATTTAGGGAAGCCATCAATTTGGTAAGCAGTTTCATTGGTCTTACTAACATTACTCTAAACGAAATGTATCCTGCACTGCTTTCTTTAGTTGTAACACGCTCAAATATATTGATAAGTAAGTTTCACGCTTGTTTCTGAAAAAAACGAGTATACTTTAATTCTTCATACATCGGTATAAATTTCGTCGTTGAAAATGATAAATGCATTATCCAATCCGCTCAGAGCTGAGGATTATCGCACCCTCATGATAATGGATGAAAGCAGTCAGTAAAATTAATTTTCACATGTTTATCACATACGCCGAATTATAATGTGCAGATTCGCGAGTGTCGTGGGCTTTTATTTAAAAGAATATTTTTAAAATTGATTTTTAAAATACCTCGCAATGCCTTATTTACATTTTGGAGTGAAACAAATATTTTGCTTGTCCTGGCATTCCTACCCTTTCAATATGTGTCTATCTATCATTTGCAAGTTGTATGCCTTCTTGCACCAAATCTTAGCAATTACTTTACTCGTTAGGGAAATATTAACGGTCTGAATTTGGACCGCTAAAATTTTCCAACCGAGTAAAGTAATTTCTTAGGAACTTTTGACAGTTTGGTGCAAGTAGGCAGTAGTCTCTTCTAAAGTCACTAAGTTGTCAACAGTCATTAGGTAAAGCTCACGTCCTTTCGGCATACACCATGGTAGTCTTTCCTCTGTGACCATGGTAACGATTAACAGAAAAAGACTAAATGGTTATTTTTTCTTTTGCTTTATCAAGAATTACCCAAGATCCATGGGCGATCGATTATCAGCGGCGATGTCACGTGGGTCCTTCAGGAACACCACAATAATGGAGATGTTGTCGGCTGAGCCCTGCCGCTTGGCCTGCAAGATCAGACGCTTCGTCACCGCCTTCAGCTCATCTGCGCAAAGGAAAGACACATTGTAACATGGTACATCAAAGAAAAATCACATAAAATTGACAAATCTAACAGCCTTGAGAGAGCAAAGCTGTTGACTTCTATATTTCAAGAAGATGCCGATTCCGCGTCTTTCCAAATCATTTTATCATTTTACTGATCTTTGGCTATCAGAATTTTCTTTAGACGCTAATAAGGCTCAATCATCCGTCATAGGATAGCATACAAGCCTCATTCATCAAAACCATTATTGAAGGCATCTTTTCACCATCTTAATAAGACTGTGACAGAGTTTCTTAACACAGTTATTATCCTTAAAATATCAGTGTGTCATCTAGCAATGTTGGTGTTGCGAAGTCTATTATGTCGGCAATTTGTTGCGGCACAATGGTGAATAGCTCTGACGGATATGGAGTAACTATGTTTATATTCCGATTTGCCTCAGCGCCGGCCGGCTGCATGTAAGGATGTCCTTGTTCTGTCTCAAGCCGCAGCCGCTGTGACTCACCGGTCACCGCTATTGTGCCCCACAATATGCAAGTGCGTGATATGCCTACTACACACATATTATAACGATGATATCTTTTATAACACTGAGAAGTCACGCAATTAAACAATGAGTCCCAACCTTGACTGTCCGAATTGCGTTATCAACCCTTATAACGTTTGATGAAAATATAACAAATGTATTAGTACGACTGCGGCATTACAAGTTTGATATATTGAGGTCATTTGGGTGTGTGTTTTTAATGTTAACTAGGGGTAATGTATTGGGTAGTGTCGTCCTTTAGAGAGTAGCTGTACTATCATGGTGGATTAATTTAATTAGTTAAAATGATGGCAGTTGAAGCTTTCATCGGGGCAAGCCGGGGCGCTCCCATCCCCCGAGGGCGTGTCTGCCGACGGACGGCCTGGAAGAAAGCGTGTTGCTAGCTATTTCAACAACATAAAAGGCATAACTTTAAAGCAAGTGTTGCCAGGTTAGCTCGTCTAAGCACACGCCTTGACTTTGCTCGCTATTTCGGGGAGCGTCGCCGCTGCCCTTGTTTTTTTACCCTGTTTGGACTGGCTACGAGCCAACCGCTCCCTGTCTACTCTTATTTCAGCCTTAACGCGATAGATCGTTATTACATTAATTTATGTTCTCGTATAATTCTATAATGGCCGGATATCATCAAATGGCTTTTCATCGTTCTCACTAGAGCTTTTCTGTGCCTCAGCTTTCTGATCCCTGTATTTCTGATACATTCCATAATTCCATTATCATTTTCATTCTGTACCTGCATTACTTTGCTTTAGAAAAAGTTTTATTTAAGAATTATTGGTAATCCTCATGCCGACAGTCATTTATTACCCGTCCTCGCCTTTAACGCATTGAGCTTATCAAGTCATGATTATTAAGTTAGAACTTTAGAAGTTTCCTATCGACTTGCGTACGAGTATTAACTTAGCTTAGCCTGTACTTAGTGTCTGTTCCAAGATGGTGTTGGATTATTGAGCTGTTACATTATTACTGTTTTTATGATAACTGGCTAACGGGCTCTATGGTATCAATGGCGCGATGGAATTTATACGAAAAACATGCCACACCAGCTAATGTAATCTTCAAGTACCTACATTACCTGTAAGTATGGTATTTATTATTTCAGCGGATATGCTTTTTGCTATGCTTGTGATAACCCGTTTTCACATTGCAATACTTTAACGAATGTCGAACATAAATAGAAACTAACTTGAAACCAAACCAAACATTCTGATTGCACAGATACAACGAAGTACCCCTTCTGCATTGATAATTTTTTTTTAAATATAATTTTGTGGTGTATTAGCAGAAATTGTATGATGTCGGCAGTAGCTTGCAATGGACAGCGGACAGCGCAGTGGACGATGATCGGCGCGATTACCGGCGGGTAACGGTGACGGATGGAATGCACGGCCGGCCATTGTTCCCTGGTGGCGATGGCGGGCGGCTACCGAGCTGCCTAGCTGTGTTGGACAAAAACGGATCACGGCCTATCGACGCATACTAAGCCGCGACCGCGAGACACCTGCCGTTTATTGATAAGTACTTGGAATCACGCTGCTAGAGTACATAGCTACATGGTTATAGTGACCATCATGAGCGAACTGCATGAAGGTATTTGGTCAACCTCACAAAATTCCCTTTTTGCTAGTACGTTTTAGTACAGAAAAAAGAATAACGCTCAAAGCGAATAAGTTAAAGTTCAATACCATACCAATTTTGAAGTTGAAATAGATACCGCATATAAGCTGAACTAAGGATGTAGTACAAAGTATAGCACGGAGTCACTCTTGTTACTATCTCAGTTATATGGTTGTGGTAGGTCGGGATATCGAATATAGTAGTGGAGAAGGCAGACAGGAATGGGGTGGTGGGCGGATCAAGCGAAGCAATTTCCACAGCGCCAGATAGTGGAGGATTATTTTCATGTCCGCTGCATTCAATCAACTATGTCTATAGTCACCGGAAAGCAATTTTATTTATAAGTATAATTCATATAGAACATGCCTTCTAGCCTGCGAGCCTGTAGTGCGATACTTAGGTAGGTATCGCATCAACTGCATTATGCAAAACAGGTACTCGTAGAAGGTAAGTTAAATTATGTAAAGTGAACATGCTAAGAAAATATAACTTTCAGCATTTACTAGGTAATAATGATAGTAACGCTACGCTAGCCTACGCTATTTTTGATATTTAGTTCATTAAATTTAGCACTGACCTCAATATTCTCAATGAAGAATGCGAGATTTTGCAAAAAGATATTAAAAATTATCGGTTAGATAAGATAGACTAGCTAGAGCGTTGCATTCTTATGTAGGTACATTATATCATTTGCTATATGGATAGGGACAGATGGAGGCAGTCTCCCAAGCGACGCCATTGACGTCTTCCAGATTCCATTAGATACGTATATTTAACTTAGTACTTATAGGTACATATTATAAAGTAGACGGTAGAAAACCTTCATCCGCATCACCGGATGGGATAAACCATAATAATGCGGGTTGCATCTCGCGTTGTGGGAGTTTTATCCCGATAATAAATATTGATAAACGCAGTTTATAGCGACGACAGCACCAATTTAGTTGAAAGAAATAGGAAGATAAAAATTATCCATTGAAAACATTAAGTAGAAACGTTAAAAACTATTCCATAATTCGTTAATGTTTTAATTAGGCGTAAATATCGCTAGCGGGGCGTGAGGAATGCGAGACAATACACGCAGTATTGTGCAATCGGGAATCGAACCCGCTAGACACCGAGTCTGCGGTCTAACTGTATGCAAGACGCACATTGCAACACGACTATTTATAAATTTACTGCAACCACTCTAGATAATGCCTCGAAGCAATCAACAGCTGCTAAATCAATTGGATATTTACTAAATTGTAAATTATATGCGTTCAGCCCACTCGTACGCTGAAGTGTTAATTAATGTACGTAAATACGCTCCTGGTAGGGGGAGGCTGATATTTACTGACGCATTATCGTAGGAAAACAAACCCGACAGGTCTCGAGCAGGCATCTTAGCGGATGAGTGGGCTTCTGATCTTATAACACGCTTCGACGCGACAGATGACAAACATTGAACGGATGCGCAGAATGACGGTAAAAGATTTCCTCAAACGTAATTTGCTATCACAGTAGCTAGGTCACAATAAAAAGTACTCTGCTCTAGATTTATATATTATTTTAAAAAGCTGGCGCACGTAAATTCTGTAAGAAAACTGTGCTGCCAATCTTCCAATCGATAAAATTAATAGCGTTCTATAGAAACCTCTCTAATTGTTAGTGCGCACAGCGAAGCGTAATGAAATTGAGTGGGAACTTTCGTGCACGCTCCGCGTTCATCAGTTGCCCGGTAATTGGTTTACGAGCAGACGAGCATGGTGCAGAGTCTGTAGAGTGGAGAGCTGGATGTACGTTACGTACGTAGGCCGTGTTCGTGTGTAGCCGGGAATCCTACTAATTACCGTGACTGCCCCGCGCGCGCTCCTCATACGCTTTTTAATTGGACTGCCCATTTCGTTTTGTCGCCACAGTAGCTGTAGCTTTGACCTCTTCGTGAATGTCCTTCTTAAAAAAACTTAACTGTGCTCTGCAAGATACTTCCTTATTTGAAAGAGACTGAGAATATGCATACAAGCGAGCACGGATTTAACACAATTAAAAATTGAACGCGGCACGAAAGTAATTCCAAGCTTAATTTGTATAATCGGACTTTCATGGCTTGTATGCAATCAGAACATAAACGTATTTCGGTTGTTTTGGGTCACTTTCGGACATAATAGGATAGATGTTGATTGTGAAATTTCATTTCGGCGCTAACTGCGGCTGCTGGCGGAAATGTGAATAAACGGCCTGTTATGCAGGCTGCATCCTTGTGTTCACAAAGCGACCTAAATTTCGGCTCGACTGCATTCGCTATAAACGTATGCAGTGTGAAAGATGAGAATCGTACCAATTGCTGAATGCAACCCAGTTCCTGGATATGGCGCAAATTGTTGCAAAAGAGTTTAATCATAGGTTTCACACTGTTTTGACACTAGCACAGAGTAGAAGCGATAATTCTGGGAAATATGCACCCGAGTTAAATAGCACAGCCAAAAGATATTCAAAGATACAGAGTATAGTAGAAAGCTCATCAAACATTATGCACAAGCGACTTCATTGAGCCAAGTAATGTCACGCCAAACCATGCTTTCATGTATACTCATTCTTATTCAAAGGTTCGATCCCACGCAACAAGTGCCACTTGACGGGCTCGACAACCTTGCACTCATATGGTTCCATTCTCTTGAAATTTGTAATATTGATCCATTTATCATGATAGTGATATGCGTTTCTGTGAAACAATAGCTCCAAATCGTAATAAACGAGATAGCGAATAAAGTCCTGATAAAAATGCAAGGGAGCGCAGTAAATATTGCGTTTCATAATATCGCTATCAGGCTATCAGCTGTTATCTTGGATGAGCAATACAATCAAGGTGAACATTTTACATTATCTACTAAAAATCATAAGCACCTACTTACTTTCTTTGGCAAACAATTAGAATTTTAACATTTTACAGCATCGTATCCAGTACTGAATCAAGGAATTTATTTTATAATTTTAAGTGAATAAATCTATCATTAAGCTTACGTTCACTGCAGGTTATTAACCAGATAAACACAGACTGTGCTGACTTTATAACATCGCCAACGTCCGCGTTTACACGACTGAAGTCAATGCTCCCCAACGGATGTCGGACATTTTGCATGCGACATCAGCCGAACCGAAATTTACCTGGCATGGGTAAATTGTTTAACATAATATCATCGCACCGCCAAGCTTATCAAATCAGCGATCAAATCAACCCGTAAATTCAGTGACTTATCAGTTGACGCATAAATTGCACCATTGTCGTACGCATTCGGGTGACCACGAGATTCAGCGCCTTGTCCATCCGGCCAAAGACCTCAGCTGACCCTAAGATAAGAAATAATTTCGGCATAATAATCACTCCAAGTCTAAGCAAATATAAAATTATTGATAACCTCAATTTCCCTCACGAAGTTTACTCATACAATGAGTGAAAAAAACTTAACAATAGCAATTGTTCTCATGTAATGTAATGCATGAAAGAAACACACATAATTTTGATGTAAATAAATAATGGGAAGGTATAGAAGTCACAACAACCGAAACAGCACTAATCATAGGTGAAGCTAGGTTAACGCAAGATGATATGCGGTCAATTGTATATGCGATGCCATTTTTTGTTTGTTAAGATAATTCATGCCACCTCGCCTGCAGAAATATCTAATACCCTGTGCGAAAACCTCGCACAAAACTTTTGAATTATTAAGTATTAGTACCATCGCCACAGAAGACTACGTGGGCGCTTGACAGGAGTCCAGATATTACTTGAGAATAAGCACTGCGTAGGGATATACAGTTCAATAAACGTTAGAAGTGGTCAGTCCGGTGGTAGGTGCTAATGCAAAACCCTTGTATCGCAGAAAATATTTGCGAGGGCGGAACGACTGGGAGGGAAGAGGTGCGGCCGGGTGTGGGACTTAGAAATCGATGGTTGATTAATTTGACAGTTTATTTTTACCCTTTTTGCCTTGCTGGCAATAAGCATGATGGTAAAATTCAGATTTTATTAACATAGCTATTCAAAGAAACATGTGGCTTTACTAAAGTCGATGCAAATTTTTACCATAAGTTACCAAAAAAGGAATCCAGCTTTCGCAGAAGTGAAACTGGGAAGATCGCAATCTGCGTTAAAGGCAATACAAACTGGCAATTGAGTGTCATTGTGTCAAGCTGCCAACCGAATCCTGAACCTATGTGAGCGGTAATTGTGTATCCGATATTACCGTATGCGCTTGGGATCTGCATCTCACTATGTAGCTTCGAGAACAGGACGCACGAAAAACTACCATCCATGTATTTTCTTGTTAATCTGCCTGCTCCATCTGACCTGGGATGCAATCATTCGTAATTTCCGAATGGCTCTGCGATACGATTATTGGATTATCAGATTCGAGTTTCATTCGACGCCCAATCAATGTATTACTTATCTGACGAGGACGGAAAAGCGCTATATTTCCATTTGATGGCACGACCGATTCAGAAATTGGATGTGTTCCATTAAAAATCTAACAATCTAGTTCTTAGCTTTATGTTTATCAAATTGTACTTTCTGTTTCTATATCAATAGTTCTCTACGTATACTACTAACGTATTTTTGGCGTCTGTGCTTCCTTTAATTTTTTTTTTTATTTAATATTTTATTGCACAAAAACAAACATAATTGTACAAAAGGTGGGTTTAATGCTAAAGCAATTTTTAACTTATTAAGTATAGAAATTAACAGTATTAAATAAATTAATACAACTTGTTCATTTTAATTATATCATGAATCAAGTCGTTAAGCGAAGAAATTTTTAGTGTAATAATTAGTTAAAAAACAACTTTACGTCTGAAAACTGTAATATTACTTTGGTGACGAATAAAAACACTCACAAGAGATAACCAACTTCCTCGGAATAAACCTGATGTACAAGAAAACTTGATCTCTTTGGACAATAAGGTTTTTTTTATCTTTAAGAACGAAAAAAATACCAAACAAGATTTGAACTTGGTCATGTAAAATTAATTTTTTTAGTGTAACGTATTGCGATATGAAGAAAAATCTGTATAGTTTACTCACGGATTAGGATTAAAATATATTCAAACCTTCAGTTATGTTATGTTGTTATCATTTGTATGATATGTAAGTTTTGATTTTATTCAGAAATCGTTCCCAGCCAAAGTTAGTAAAATATTAATGCATATACACATTAAATCGTTGATTTATTAGTTGAATACTACTAATATAAAACTAAATACCGTAATCGGGTCAAAATGCATTCTTTTCAAATCAAATATTGATTGTTATAGAATTAAACTAAGTGTAATCAGTCTGCGCCAGCCCACTGCTGAATTAGCAAACAAATTGAACCGGGATTGGGTCCGTTCAACAGCTGTGCAAATATCTGCCTAATTTGAATTGTATATCATCAGAATATACAAAGTATGTGCTGTATTATGTACTTACATTTACTTTACATTTTAATAAAAGATTCTACCAACTTGTTTTGGTACCACCTGTAGGAACTTTCAGGTTTAACCTGAAAAAGTCGGCTCATTAACTGATGATTTGTTTCAAGTTTTGATGTAACGAGTTGAGTACTTCAGTGAAATTTCGTGGATCTTGAACATGTATTCTGGCAATAAAAAGCAAGTCTACATGCAATCTCAAGAATAATTGCGCTGCTGCCGGTTAATGACCTGCCAGTTAAAAATAATCTTGCGTCTCCCTCCCACGCGGGGTCAAGGTATAATCTATTTTACAGTGAAGTCTTTGAAAATTTCAGAGATGAAACTACATCGCTTAGATCTGCTCCGTGACCGCCGCAATTCTGAGCATTTCAATATTTTAATGCGACTAGCAAATGTATTATGTGGTTCGAGACACACTAATGGTTGTGCATATATTTTCAAGCAGGTTTCTATGGTTTAATAAATTTGAGGCTCTACCTGACTTTGCTTATTTCCTTTTTTAATTCTTTACTTTCTTTTAAAAAATAATATTATTTTCGGTAACTCTAACTCTAATAACTGAGGGGTTATTCATTTATTTCCAGTAAGCCAAAACATTAGAATATAAGAAGAAGCTGCAGATAGCAGCCCTTCGTCAAGGGTCAAAACCAAATAGATGGAAATCAATAAAATAAACTTCCTGTCCGAGATGGCAGTTAAAATCGCCTCACGAATGAAAGTTATCATTTCGTGAATCTGCAAGACTCCTCATCACGACATAAATCGTGAGGAAAACACAGGTATTAGATAAACAGCACTATGCTTAGTGATTAAACTACGCGACACGGATGCTAGTCAGCAGCTGAAGATATAAAAGAAAGCTGAGAGAAAAGTACACAACGAAACTTCACATGAACATTAAATTACAATACAAGTATGCAGAGTGCAAAGGAAGACGTTTCGAGAGTTCAAAATAGAGTTCGTTTTGATTTGGGCTGTATCGTACCGAAGACGGCGTTTTTCGAGAAGAAGCAGACGCAAGTAAGGCGTCGGTGGGCGCCCGCCCTCGCCTTCTTTACATACAATCATACAGCGCGGCGCTCAGCCTAGCTGCACAACACCCTGCGCCGGCCCACATCGCAATTGTCTGAATCATCGGCGCCGGCGACGCACACGGGTTTGTTTACACTCCGTTCGATAAATTACACTCGCCCGACCAGTAAGTGATTCGGTACCATTACCGCTGCCGCAGATTACGAAAATCTCATTTGTGATACAATGACCAATGCTCACATATATGGAGCGAGCTTTTACCGATCGGATATCTTGTTGCTTAATCATCTGTTAAAGTGTCCTTTCCTCAAACAGATAGGAGTCTGATGTGAGCCGTTTATCAAAGTAAATCAATGTCTCAATTGTAACCACGAGCACTTCTTCACGGACCAATGAAGCACGCACTTGTATTAAGTGAGCCGCGACGGACTCGAGGAGCCCTATTTGGCGTGTACTGCAGAGTTGCTTAACTATAAACGAATAATTAAAGCAATATTAACCCAAAACAAGTTACCGCCTGTCGAATACATAGGACGTTCAACAGCACACAAGATTTAGATTGACTGAGATTACTAATAGAGACCTGTTTGTTGTTGAAACGAAATAAATAGTGGTTAGTTAATTAAACTCAATATAATACGCTACGGTAAGTTGGACTGCAATGTTATATGCTCGTAAAGCTAGCATAAGTATAGCCTAGCAATAGCGTTGTCAAACTACCGTTATAAAACGCCGATAGCTCTTTGAAGGGCAGTATCGCAGTATCCCTCCTTATTGTTTCCTGGACGCTCCATTAACGCCCACTATTCTATGACTTAAATAATTTATAGATTCTTCTTGGTTGAATGACTCTACGTTCCGCATTGCATCATAGTCGTATACTGCAACTATTATTGTATAATGATTACTTGTTCTATACATGAATCGCCGTCAGCATGATAATTCATCTGGGATATCTTGCACTTTTTGATAACATTCACACATTAACCTGTCAACAATGAGATTTGATATGAGGCAATTACTTTTGATCTAAGACAATGTTACGAAAAACATTTGTTAATACAAACGCGCGTCTAGAGCTTGTAGAAATGCTGCTGGTCAAATTCTCAGTTGAATAATATAATAGGAAGGAACGCCATATGAAGTTGGTCTCGCTTATTAATTAAGAATTTGAGTAATATGAGGATTTAGTATGCAATATAGTTGAATAAGAAGCTAAACCGCGTGTTACACGAAGTGCGTGCTGCATGTTAGAGGCCGAAGCTGAGAGAAATCGAAGCAAACAATACATAACGCTCAAGAACAGTACTAGGGCACTCGTAAAATGTACCTCCGTGAATTTACAACCGCTGAATATTATCTGCAATTTCTACAATAGATTTTTCGATACTCATTTGACAGTAGCTTATTCCTAAATCGGAAACATTTATTGAATAAACAAAATAAAGATTCTTATTCTTAATCTATTCTTATTTATCAGCATTAGACTATTCTACATTTCCTTCCTCCTAGAGTAGAAAACACAATACTCGTAGGTAAAGTTGTAAAGAAACTTTTTTCCTCTAAAGTTGCTCATTGCCGAAAAATTGTGAATCAATTAGTAATTTACCGTAACCCAGATAACCAAACATTCACCGTTGTTTCAGTTTAATGAGATAATGGAATTATTTATAGTCATGATAAAATTGGCTGTTAATGACACACAAGAATTATGGTAATATAAGTAATTAGTTTTTTTTTTACCAAAACGACTTATCTTTATGTTTTAGTCCGAATAAAAAAAACAATTATGCAATTCAGTGACCTACAGTATTATATTTTTGATAATGTTACAAATTAGCACATTTACAAAAATCAATAAAAATAGGACTATATTCAACGATTTCACGCAATGTGTCACTAAGGGTTTTCCCCTGAATATGATTAAAGCTTGAATATGATTGGCTTGAGATCAACGATTTCCAATAAATACCTGTACCAGTAAGTATTTTATAAAATCGCAAGACAGCAATGAAAGTCAAGAAATATAAGGCGATGCAGCTCACAACGATCGAATTACAAAAGAAAGTCTCGTGTCACCACATACGGACATACAGAAATAATGCCGTTAAGTTTGATGCGTTCAATATTGAGAATATGAGCAAAATAGCATCGGCATCTCCAGCAGCGAAGTGCATTGGTAATGACGGAATTATCGGACGCATGCGCTCCGTGGGGATGGGGTTATTTCCGTTCGTTTCGCGAGAAATGTCGTTTACCATCGAGATTTTGCCGGCCGGCCGCGGGGCGCGGCGAATGGTGTTGGTTGCGGAACATCGCATGCGTGCACCGGACATCGACGATCTATCTCCATAATAAAATTATGACCAATTCAACATCAACCAAGATCAACAAACTTTTTCTGACCAAAAGGGTGCTTGTGGATTATTAATGCAAAATTCAAAACGATAAAGAAGCAAAAATGGTCTGTTTCAAAAACAATTAGGGAAGGGGCCTTCTTCACTGACTTGATTCGTCTGATGAATAATGTTGAATTTCATCGTCCTGATAAGTTTTATATTATTACAGAGTTCTATGGAAGCAGTGAGAGGATATGCGTATATTTATGTGATCAGTTTTATAGCAAAGCAACAACAAAATACCTAACTAGAAAGGACCGCTACATCAAAGACATGGTTAACTACTTTGCCCGTTTAGGATGTCATAAAAAATTGACGAGGACTTATACCCTCTGCTTTAAATATCTACAACAATAGTATACACATTCATGTTTAATTTATAATTTTTATCATTAAGTAAGTATTACAATATAATACTTAGGTACTTAATGATATTATCTCCATCACCAACTATTACTTACTGATTTGAAATCTTACTTAAAAAATTATAAAACAAAATAACAAAATTATAAATAAAACTGAATGAAAACCATTGTGAGCCCTCACATCTGCATTGGCGATATATTTTTTGCAAGATCAAGGAAAACTTATTAAACTTATTGTAACTCTTCATATGTGCGCAAGCAAACAGATGGTCGCGCACATTTCGAAACCTGAACATGTGACTGTACACAAAAAGCTTTGCAGCTTTCTGCCGAAAGCCGCCGGACTGGTAGTGCTTAATCTGAGAAATCAGCGCCTTCTTGGGAATCAAGACGAAACATACGATCGAGAAAGTATATGAAATATCTACAACGACTCTATAATATTCACATTCATGTAGGTACTGGGTATGTTATGTCTAGAAGAGAGGGGGAGAGCAAATGGAGCGTGCATCAATGCTCGCCTCCACTCGTGTATAAATAAATATGCGGAATGCAAAAAGACCGCAAAAATCACGGAAGAATGCGTCGCCCGACACCGGAGCGACATGACAGCCGCACGCGTCCCTTCATTTCACACTACAATTTGCGCCCTCGCGAAACGTAGGAACAGGCAAAGGTGCACTACACGTAGGTTAGGAGTGAATAAATGCAAACATTAGTCACTTCATAGATGATTTATTGTCTGAAAACATATATCTAAAGCCAATGACGGTATAATTACTCACTTTTTTTTTAATATCTATAGTTTATCCAATTGAATTAGAATTCCAAACGGCTTAGAATTAGCAACAGTATTCAAACGAGGACATTGAAGCATCTAATCCCCGCATGATATCATTGGTTTTAATTAAAGGAATCCGAAGTACCTACTTGTCGGAGACTCGTTGGGTTGGCGACACTAAAAGGACTCGCCTGAGCCAGATACTTGCGTAAGTAAATACTGCAACAGAATGGCCGCTGTCACACGAGTCCAGTTGCAAACAGGCCTCTGCGAGAGCGTGAGAATATATTACAATGGTCGCATACGTTAATTACAACAAAAACGATTTGAATATACATAAACAAGATAAACTTTCACGTGAATTGGTGTAAGATAAATAATCCCATCGTTATTTTGGCGACCCCAAGCGATGAATCAGTTGGTCACGCGACTCTATTTGTTGATTCAGCGCCTCTGAAAGATGCATTGTTCTCAATGAATTATGGTGGATAAAATTCCACTTGTTGTATTATGGAGCAACAACGACATAATATCTCAAATACTACTTTACAGGAAAATATGAGGCTGTTGAAATGCGGATGGTATTATAAAAATTAACACTACGACTCATAGAGATAACAATAACAGTGCTGAAAATGAGTCAGTGAGGATTACCGACGAGGTCAGGAGGATGGCGACAGCGTGGGCGTGGAGCCTGCACGACTCGTAACAGGAACCTGTTTAGGTCATGAAACTCATGCAATCTATTTAAATCCCGCGCTCAGGACCCAAACGAAGGCATAAGCGCTTAGTCGCGGAGCGTCCTTCGCCTATTTATAGCGGAGCACCTTTCTGCTTAATGTTGCACAGATTTCTCTATTTACTGCTTTGGAACAGTTTGTGTTGGCATTTAGCAGATAAATTAATGAACGTTAAATATAATTGCATACAACCACAATGTTGCTTATCGACAAGTTAACGTCGATATTGGATGCAATGGCTTTGTAATTACGGCCGCGTCTAATGCTGTGAGAGCTCGAGAATCTCGAGATATTCGAGTTACAACAGGTTACCAGCTCGCCTCGGAGGAGCAGCCCATGTGGGTGGACACCGTGAGTTATCCTGTAGAGTGTAGAGGCTGCAGTAACGAGCGCGCAGATATCACCGTCGAGCCACAACCTGTAAAGTGTGCTATACACTACAATTAAACCACTATTTAAATCGTTTACCTATTAATGAGAAGCATTTCGTAACCTGCCAATGCTTTAGTTATAATGCCCAAGACAGATTAATGGATGTTTGCGACGTGAGTGCTCATGTAGGAGTAGAACCCGAATTGGTTGCATGAAACAAAGATAATATAATAAACAAGTCTATTGTTTCATGAATATGTGATTTGGGGCGAGATTGAAAGGTCTCTCAATCTCAATTGTCTTTCAAAATATTGTTGCTCACACCAAATTAGAAAATCAGGAGTCTTACTAAGCCTAGAGCTATGCATGGAATAGCAACTACGGCTGCAACAATAAAATAGATCAATCGTACTGTGTTCACTGAACTATTAACATTCCAGACTATTCGCACCATTTCTATGATCCGCATTTAGAACATAAAGATACCAGCAACAAGCGCGCAGACTACTCGTACGTATTCTAATAGCGATGTAGTTATACGTAGTATTTTAATGTATCTGCGGCCGTAGGCATTTAAGCCACATTCCAACAGTGTCGTAGTGATCATCTGAGTAAACGAGAATGTAGTTTTGGCCTAAGTTCTCAAGCCGCACAGTGCTGATGCAGTCCACGCATAGTAGTAGTGGAAAGTGGGAAAGAGGGCAAGAGGCCAGGCATCAACATAATAAGCTGACTCATAAGACGACGACCGGTACACAGGCACGTAACTTGCAGCTTGTAAGTCTAGAGAAATCTACACGAACATGGCGCATCCTTAATGTAACTGTTGGAAACCATTTGAATGTTCAGTTTAAATAACAGTTAATATTTATCCCACTCAAATATCAAAATGCATAAGTTATTAAGTCTGAGTGTCAGTACTTGTGGGCGAAGTGTTTGAATTACGCAAGTGTAATGAGATCTAACTTGTAGAGCTAAATGGGTTCTTGGTTACAGATAGTTTTTACATCAATTCAAAACGAGATCGTGATGGCATTTGCTGCACGAAGCGTAATCCTTGCCTTTCACAGAGCGGAGCGTGTGACATTTAAAACTTCTGGTAAGGTAACGGGACTCACGACTTTTTCTATAAAGTATTTTTTTTTTAAATATATTCATTACTTGAATGAAATCCACAAAATGGAACAGCAAAATCAATAAAGAGCACCGACACGCCGAACAAGCCGAATATTGTAACCCCTACTAATAATAAGACAATCAAGTCATGAATCATGTGGTTCAAAACTACTGAAAAAATCTATGATTCAGCTGTAAGAATTGAGGCGTATCTTTAAATTGAATGGGTACCTAAAAATTAACAAGGACCCATTAATAGTACAAACTATACGACATACTTGTGCTCATCTGTTTTTCCGATCAATTCCCAGAATTAGCAACTACAGCTTGTATCCAGCCTTGATTCATCCCCAGTTTCTGGTGCAAATAAGATTCCAAGATTGCCAGTGTTTTCGCGCAATTAGCGGTTAGTCAGTCGTAGGAATAATTGTTTTTGTCTTTCTTCTTACAATGACCTCGTTAGGTAGTATCGGAAAAACACTGTTTTCGTTTATTCGGTCTAGACGCGCAATTGCAAGTAAATAACAATGAGGAGTGACCTTCAGCAATTGCAAAAGAAAGAGCTGTATCGCCGGCCGGTGTGCCATGACGGCATTGACCACAGCAGTGGCAACTCGGCGGCGAGACTTCCGTTTCGAACGTTCTAAGTTTGCAAATTTGCAATGTTATAGACTTACTTGCTATATTTTTGTGCAACACGCATTAAGTTAGAAATGATTACTCCTTCGGGTACAGTAGGTATCCCTATTTCAACATTCATGAGTGGCGCGTGTCTCGTGACAAGTTCCTTCCGAGACATGGTCGTATCCCCAGTCATAATTGCAGCCATTAAGATGAGTCACGCTTAGTGACGCGACACCACTGTGCTAGCTCCGCCTGCCTTATCAATCGCGATCGTCAGATCTGACGCCTCCTTGCTCTCTCACTGCTTCTCAGCCTAACGTAATGGCGCTCTCGCAGCTGCAAGTTATGATTCATTGTTACTGCGGAGCGTGTTCGGAAGGCTGTTTCCCACAGTGTCGCTATCATGACCAAAAGCATTCAATCGAGAATAGCATCATTAAGTTGCTGCTGTCGGTCAGCCGCCACACGCTGTATTGGAAGAATTGTCACTATCTTTTTTTGTGAGCTGTGAATCTATGATGCTATTTTTTTGGCTGAGGCCAGATGGGACTGCAGCGTGAGCAGCAGATAGCCCTATACAACATTTTTGTCTAATTCGAAATGGCCTTGAAGGGCACGTGTTGGCTACTTGGAGACCGAAGTATTGCTTAGCTGTTGCCGCAAGGCAGAGAAAGCGTCGGTCGTTGTCGTTTCCGCGCGAGGGCCCCCGGTAATGGCGGACTGTTGTCGACGGCCACCGCGAACTCCCCACGGATAATCTACCACTTATTCTGTGCCACAATGACGTCAGCGCGGCTAATTAGCAGGCAGGCGCGGACACGCTTATTGCAGCGCCTTACGAAGCCCGCAGGAAGCCGCTTACATCATCGATGATTCTAAAGAGTTCAAACTATACGTAAAGTTTATCGATCAATTATCTAGCTAGGATCTAGCTAGAACAGAAAGTACAATTGTAGGACTACCGCCGTTAAGAGGATATGTGAAAATTTGGAGCCGCTGCCACAACACAAATAAGACCAAATGTGTTAACATCTTATTTAACAAGTTTTATTTCTACGGACAGAATCCAGACAAATGCAAAATGCCGAGGTCGAGCCTATATCACTTACCTCAATTAGTCAACGGTAATGTCACTCTTTCCCTACATAATAAATTGGTTTCATCGGCCGAACTGAGCGAGCTCTGCTTTCCGTCAAGGGGATCGTCCCGCATTCATCACCCTCGAATCTTTTGATGTACCCCACTCCAGCTCCACTTATTGACCGATATAACTAACTACCATCAATCTTGTCACTTCTCTGCCTTCTGAAACATCTCCACTGTCGGCCAAAATGAAATCAGGGCTCCTTTGAAATTAGCCAACATTCTTTTTATATCCAAAATCTGGCTTAAGAACGATGGATGGTTCATATCCATTTACGGTATATAACATATCAACTCTCGAATGATGTGAGGCAGCGAGTCAGAAACCATTCTAAATAAGGAGCGTTTATAAATATCCCGTGACGGAGTAAGAATTTCGAAGGGTATGAGTCCGCGGACGCTCAGGACGAAAGAAATAAAATAAAATATCGTGTGACATATGCCAGAGCACTAATTTAAGTCCCCGCACCTAAAGTCGCAGAGGCAGTAAATCAAGGCGCTCCCGAGCACGAAATGTAAATATGGCCATGAGTGAGCACGCCCAAGCCGCCTCACATGCACACCTCCTGATCATGATAATAAACCTGACACGTGAATATTAATATTCATAATTTCATCACTGCCTTAACAATTTGGAAAATGAAGGAAAACTTCTATGTTTAAAAATGCGTTAACCCTTAAGCCTTTCAGGAGTGGTTGAGTTTTCTAAGCGTTCCATGAAAAGGGAAACATGTTTGAAATGTGGTTAAAAGAATCTGAACAGTTCAATCCACACCTATAGCAATTACTCTTGGTTAACGACTAGGCGCGCCGTGAAAGGGCCTTCATAATAACAGATAGCGTGAAGGCACGTGTGGACTATTTTTACGAGATACCAATCACGCCTATCGTCCATCTGTAACTACACTTTCTGAAGCTATTATCGTGTTTCTCAGTAGAAACACGGAAATTACATCATTATACATTCACTATGATGAATTTACTTTAGTATTTGTAGACATTAACTACGATACATTTACTTAAGTACTTAATTGATCACTTATAGATACTTTGATAGAGCTAGCAATTAGCTTAATCTTAATCGAGCCAATTAAGTTATATGTAAGGTCTTCATAATCTTATGCAGCCGGCTTTATGGTTTTACGAAAAAAAATTACGACCCCAAATATTATAGGTCTTCAGATTTGTGCTCCAACTGGACCGGAGAGATGAGATGAGATGGAGAGATAATAAGAGTACTCACACGCGAACCTACAGTTTTCATAGCTATTTATTTTTACATTTCATGCAAAATTCATGTAATGATTATGTATCTGTCGATGTGATTTCCGAGCAGTTACAACGTCTAGAATCCATCATGTTCCTATCTCGGCATGACTGCTAGCCGGCGGAAACATTTGTTTTATTAACGGACAGGAGTAATGGATTAATGTTTACTCTATGAAGAGACTATTAAGTCTCCTACTAGGGAGTTGGACCTAGCGATGCCGATGGTTGAACCACCTTTCTAGTTTATGTAAGGCTTAATAATATGCTCTATAATTAAACGTCCATGATTAACATTATATTACTTCATAAAATGAATGAGTTGCTCGTTTAGAGTATTTTCAACAGACTTCAAATAATCAATGAGGTTTTACAAAAATATAGACAACAGACTTCAATTCAACTGTTTTAGTGACTGTAAAAACCACTGGAAAGTCACAGGGAAGCAAAATACGCAATTTTATTTACTTCGACGACATATTTTTTCAGTTATTTTATTATAAAAACTAAACTACTGAACCGATTTTGATGAAATTTCTATGGGACCAATCTGAAAGTATATCCTTTCCAACAATAGTTTTTATATCAAAATAACTAAAAAAAATTGTCGTCGAAGTAAACTAAATCGCGTTTTTGGCTTTCCTATGACTTTTCAGTGGTGTTTACGGTCACTTGAGAAGTCAGTTGTACGTTTTTGTATAAACTTCGATTATTGTAAGTTCTCGCTTTAGTAACCGAAGATACGAACGAACACACAGACAGAATGTAGAGCGTTCCGTTACTGAATCATACCAAGTGCTCTACTTGAACAAGAAACACTTAAGATTTCTAGAAAACTGTATTTTGCAGTTGTAAAGTTTGTATTTCCAAATCAAAAAGTTTAATTTTAATGTTTTTGAAAATAATTTAATTTTAAACGTAATTTGTAAAAAATCCGTTCAGAGAGGCTTGAACCTGCGACTGTGAAAATCATTATGATAATTTTATATATAGCCAGCAAGCGTGGATTATCGCTTATAAACAATCTAGACTAATAATAATACTTACGTATTTACTAGTTCGAATATTTTTGTAACGGTAACATCATTTTATTCGACAAAATGATGTCGTGGTATACAATTTCGATTGTGCCCTAAATCGATAGGAACTCGACTCGACAGAGGGACATTTCCTCACGCTCCCAAGTAGGCAACCCTCAATGAGGGAACTGCTACGTGCACCAAATACACAAAGCAGGCGACGACGTAGCATCTAATGCTCTACCTACAAACTACAGAATCAAGACGAAATCAAACAACTTTTATTGGAGGAGCGATATAAGACAATAGAGTAAAAATCACCGTTGGCAGGATGACATCTAGATACCAACACAGTGTCTGATTCTGTAGCAAAGCAGTAATGTGTAGTCATTACTGTGTTTCGGTTGGAAGGACACTGTAGCTAGTGAAATTACTGAGCTTTCAAGACTGACCATCAAAATGTCTCAAGTTAAAGATGGACGAGCGATATAGCAGTGTTGCACCGGCCTATGGGAATTACAGTAGTCCTGTGTAACACTGTTATGGTTATGGGCAGGCGTGATCCTGAAAGACCTTGATGTCCCAAGGTGTCCGAGGCTAAATGTAGCAATGCATGGCTGTCAATATCAGGCTGTTAACCTCTTTAATGCTCTCCCTACTGAGTTTAAAGCTATCGAAAGTCCAAATGTGAGGAGTTTTTGGCGGGAACGTGAAAAATGGCGTATTGTCGGCATTAAATGAATTGACAAAACTTCTATAACTTTGAGGTTTAAGTATAAAAACGGTGGTTTTTTATTCATTAAGTGCTCGTGAACATGTATGAGTGTTGGTGAATAGTGTAATGCTGTAAAACGTGACTTTTCGTGTTGCCTCCAAAACTCCATAGAAGCCTCTAGTAAAGTCGCAACCACCACTACTTTACAGGGGCATGACTTGACTTATCGACTGACTTATGACAAAATAATCTCTCCAATTACTTGACACTGGCTATATACCTTTGATGTGAAGCCAAAACCGAAGAACTTAGGTTCTTCAAAAGAAAAAAAAAAAAAAAAAAAAAGTCCAAATGTATTCAAAAGTAAATTGAAAAAGTTTTTATTAGTCGGTTGTTATTACTCTGTCGATGAATACAAGCTGCAGAAATTAACGAAATAGTAAAATTTTATCATGTTCTCTGATTTTTAGTATTATGTAGTATTAGGTAATTGATTATAATTTAATGTAGGTGTAATATAATAATATTAAGCATAATTTTAAGTTAAATGTTCAAATACGATTGATAAATTGTTTATGAATAAATGATATGATATAATCTCTTACCACTAGGAGAACGCCAATTTAGTCATGCCACGTGTTAACAAAAAGAAATAAAAAAAATGAAATAATAAAGAGTTGGTTTAAAAAGAGAAATATTATAATTAAGTATGTATTTTTATGCTTCTACCATTTATTAACATTGATGTTGTTATTAGTGTTAGAGAAAGCTTAGTTTTATTATCATAAAGTGGTAAATAAAAAAATGAAAGGTTCTAATTAGACTGGCAAAATTGTAATTTTAATCGGCCTTTTGTAGTTCAAAACTGCATTAAATTCTTAGTGGTCGTTAATTTATTTCGAGTCAGCGACCCGACTTTATCGAACTGTTTTGGTCCAAAATGTATACCAGCCATTTGTATACGTCTAAAAATACAATTTTAAATAAGAACTACCTAACTTTGTGCATACAAATGTTTTTGAAAACCTGAAACTTACTTTATTAACTAGAAACACGTCTCTATAGTTTAGTGCTAGAAAGTTGAGAGCCAAAAGTCACGACAATTTTGATATAAACAAATAAATCAACGAATACGAACTTTCTAGGAACACGCGAGGCCCGAAGGTATACAAGTAATGTCATTTTCGCACTTATTAACGGTGGTGTACAACTCCCACGAGAAATTTCGAAATCAGGTGGGGTGGGTTGCGCAGGGGTGATATTACACCACCAAGACAAAAACGCACTCGATTCCGGGCTATTTCATAAATTGCAATAAAAATAGGGGGAAGTAGACATGCAGGAACGTTCATGCACTTTGCAACGTAACATAACAAGATATGGTAGGTACCTGATTAGTTTAGAATATGTTCAAATATGGGATTATGATAATTGATTGATTCAGGCGTAACTTTGAGGAAATCCATATATATTAATAAATTGTATAAATATATCTATACTATTTATTAATCTAAATATAAAGACTCACTCTACTCTCGTTTCAGATTTTGGCGAGTCGACGTCTCCTGGGGATACCTCGTGTAGAGGCGAGGCATTTGTCGAGTTCAAACTTGGGTTTTCTGTTTTCGGCGCTCTGGATTGGATACTAGAATTCTAAACTAGAGTTAAGTTGATTAAACCTTTGTTTAGAAATTGAGCGGATTTATTACTAAATATATTTTTACTATTTATTAATGGGATTATGCATTTGTTGGGCTGCCAGATAACTGCAGTCTTCAAAATTAGAAACTTATTTATAATCAGAATACTTAGTTAAACTTTGAATCGCCCTAATAAAATAATAAACCTATTCGAAATTCCAGTCTGAAAATTATTCAGATATTTTCAGTAGTAGGTTGCCCCAGGTCAGGGGGCAGGCATTCAGGCTGTATGCTTTAATATAATAAGTTATTCATGATTCCAGTACTGTAGCTCTACGTAGGCGTGGCGAGCGGCGAGCTTCGAGGGTTGAAGGGGTCAACGACCCAGCCGAGACATGACGTCACTCGCCCTACCAGCTGTCATGACGTCATCATATTACCCTCAAACAGATAAAACACACTTGCCCACAAACCTAGGCCCAATCAACCCAAACATCAGAATATGGTCGCCATCTGTCTCCGATTGTTGAACATTACAATACGTATCATCGTTTGATTTGACGCAATCCTGGGACTTATGTGAACACTTGTGTGTCGATGAGAACTTAAAAAAAGCAGCTGAGATAATAAGCCATGACCGAATAGCCGATGCAATTAGATTGGTTTCGTCAGACAGATTAAAATAGATTGTAGAGACTGAACTCTTTAATTAATACTAAAATAACAAGGCAGATGGATAGACACCAATAATTGAAAAGTGACCCAATGAGAAAATAATGCCGGTTTACAGACGACTTTAACAAATTGTCACAATTTATAGCCTGTCAGAGGAGAGTAAAACGCAGCATCACAAATGGCTGTGCGAGTGATTAATTGACCGCATTGGTAAGACAAAACGCATCAAGAGAAGCTTAAGATCCATAGAAAGTACCGTAGCGGAGAGTAGCGGGATCTACGTGATTTCTCATCATAACAGCTAAGCCTGCGCCCGAGCCGCGGCTAACACGCCAAATTGTGCTCTCGAATAGACTTAGAATATTTCACGTGCAACTGTATTTAATGACGGTACGGACGGTAATAGCCTGGGAATCCAGCCTGCAATATCTTGTACAGGTACCTACGAGATTATAGGAGAGATAGCCGAAACAATGAATGCAACGATACTTATATGCAAATAGAACACCGATGTTGCAAAAACCTTTGCGCTCCATGAACCGTTCGCATGATTTATTTTCACAGTATTTGCTCTTCCCCTCTCATAAATAAAATTGGATTCAGAGGGATTCGTCTATGACTAACGCTGTTTTTGCAATACATTCTACTCACTACGAACGATGAGTAATCTTAACTATACGCTTTGTTAAAGATTGCGATAGGCCATGAGCAAAAAAGGCAATAAACTTGCTATGGATAGCTAATTATGCGACTTTAAGAGCAATTTAATTTATAATAAAATTGTTTTGGTCTTCAGTAAAGCGAGCATTAAAATGGTTAATTATTATAACTCTTGATAAATTTCATTACTATCGATAAAAAAATCAAAATGATAATAATGGAAACTGTTATTGAATCTTATGTGATTCCATTAGAGCAAAAGCTTTTAGAAGATTCGTGCCTTTCTAAGCACGTTTAGGCCGCGAGAGATGAAATCAACAAGCCGATCGCTCAGGTGGCCCTTTGTGCAGCGACAGTTCAATAGAACATACATCTGTCTTGTCTGAACGTCTGCTGAGCCAACAGAGGCTATTGCGTCAACCGACAGGTATCATATACTGTGAAAAGTGCAAAGACAAGATGAGTAAAGCCAATGAAGACAGTGCACAGTACATGATTCACAACCAGTAGGTCGAAGAAGTATCCAATGAGATATCAGAAGGTAGGTATAACATCTTATGTGTGAGAACGGTTTCGAGAAAACGAAATTAACTTTTATTAAGATAAATATACATGACATTGATGAGTGGAGGGAAGTTCCCATGGGTGGGACGAAACTTTTAGGAATTCAGATAGCAATAGTAGAATAGACAGTAAATCTATAGAAAAATTGCATGAGTCATCGGATGATTAATATTTACTAGGAGCTATTAGTTCTATTCGTTATGTATGAATGAATTAATGAATAACTCTTGTATCTATTACACTGGAAAATAACATTGACAATAAAAATAATATTAAAACAACGGTAAATTTAAATATAGTAATTAAATGTGTCCCAAAAAAGGGTTCGTAATCACAATTGATAGTGATGTAATAAGTTAATTTTAACAGGTATAATAATATATTCGGAATCGCATTTCATGATCAGGCCAGGCGACCGCCTATAAAATAAATCCATCTCGAAACGACGCAGTGTCGTGATAGACTCAGTTATTACCTAGACATAAACAAGCGCGAAATAGCATTAAGAGCATCGTGCAATAATCTCATTTTCACGGTAGTTCGAAGACCCCGACTGAAAGTCCGGCTTGGTGTTTCGCGTGATCGCAATAACGCCACCCAGGAAGAATTTATTTAATTGAAAACTACTTTATTTTTAATCTGGATGCAGCAAAAAAAACTATGATAAGTATTTCAAATATATTAAATTATTTAAAACACATCATATTCTCACCTCGTATCATCAAATAATTTTAAATTGTCTGTAGTTACTCTCTGGATATAAATGAAAGCTGCCATCTTGAATCGGAGTAAAGTTGATTATTTGCTACAATTTTCTTCAAACACCAATCTCACTAGATCTCCACGCAATCAAACATTCAATCTTATCATAATCACAGCACTCAACTTTCGATCCAATTGCAATCATACAACGACAGGTTAGGAGAAACGCCGGCCGGCATGGGCATCGCGAGCCGGCAGAGTCGCAACACTTTCTGCGTCGAAACTGCTGCATTAGGCAGGTGTCTTTAAGACAGGTTGAGTAGGATTGGCAGTTGGACTCACATAAATGCAAAGCGCAGGGGTGCAAGCCGCCGGTCCTGGGAAGTCACTCACTGCACGGTGTGCACGGATCGCGTGTGGCCGTTCGCGCGGCCGGTGTCTCGGGGACTGGCGGGCGAGCGCGCGGCCCGGTGCAGCCTGGGCGCACCCCGCGGCCCCTCCGCAGCCCTCCAGATGCTACCCATACCATACCCACTCGCGCCACCATCGCCATACCCCGAACCGCAATCCGCCAAATCGACATCTCACTACTATTTTGACATCCTATGAACCCAGTAAGAGTTGATCTTTTATGGGAAATTCAGACGAAAAACTGTTTTTATAGCATTTATTTATTTTTTTGGACTTATTAACGTAATACAAGCCTAAATTTATTCGTAGCCAGTGTTTTGTGATGTACGAATATAAAGTTGCTTAACGTGATATACCGCGGACGGTAGAGGTGGTCGCGACTCGCGAGCCGACGACCCCGTCGGCGGCCACGCTCCGCTGGCCCCGCCTGCTCCGCCTCGCCGAAACTTCGCACTTCACTTTTCCACTAGGAACAGTTTAAAGACGTACGAGCCGTGAAATTACCACAATACAGAGTTATCTGAAGAAGCCGAAAACTAACATATCATCAAAGAGTTGTCTTGTCATACGACGGCAGACGGTATGATTTAAGACTGAAATGAAATTCCCGACATAGAAGAATCTTATATGGGAGCACTTTAAAGAATTACCGCACGCACAGATACAATATTTAGCTACACCATTAATGATTTTCTAGATAAATTACTGCAAATAGCATGAGGAGAGCAAGCACTCTTGCACAATGCTTAGTCATGAATCATGATCATGACCACTTTCTTCAGTGGCTGGCATTACATTCTAATCAGGTAAAACTTAAACGGAAACTGTTGCAAATGACAGTGTCGTGTGTAGCTTACATTACCATGCAGACAACTCTCATTGAGCAATTAACCATTCAAGCACAGCCTTGCTTTCGCCAAATATAGAAACTCAAATGTTTCATGATACACAAGTATAAAACATCGTTTTGATACGGAGAAAAAAGAAGACGTTTCCAAACGCTTTGGAAATCACAAGAGCTTAAAATGTAAGTAGATGCGCGATGCAAAATGTTCGCGCTTACAAAGTGAACAATAGAGACATTACTGGTGGCCGGATAAGGTGAAGTTTGGTCCATGTGGTATTCGTGCTGAATCCCAATGAGGCAGAATTGCTCGCGGCATAAACTATTATTCGACATGACTCACGCTCGCTATAATCAATGCTTATCGTCACACCTCATTGCGTACTGACAATATATTTAGCAAAACATTTTTCTTAGGTTTTCCGTAAAAGGATTCGGAGAGAGATTTTCACTACATTCTATTTTGAGCAGACAATTTATAAGTCTCCATTATGAGTACTGGCTCTAGACGCGGCGCAGTTCACATAACTTGAGCAGATCATGAGGGTACGCTTTGATAACATTTACAGTTAGCTAGCGGATGTCACGATGTCTTTATTTAATGGCGATAGCCTCTGTTGCCAATTACGGATCATTACTCATGCGTGTGATATTTATTAATAAGTATAAATATTGTACCTAGCTAGAGCATGAAGTCTTCGGGTATCTATCGGGGTCTACGATCATGGCAATAATGTCACCTCATGATTATAATTATACCTTATATTATAATCTACAATTTGTAAGCCGGTTGTACGAAATATACGCGGCCGTTGAACTGGCACCATGTTCACAAAAAAAACAACGGTCGATTGTATGTAGAGCCTTGCATGAACCGCAGCGGAATCCGCGCTACGCACACATTTGAACTCTAACGTGCCTGAGAAATACCTAACAACGAAAAGGAAGACAAATAACAGGGCTTTGTCTTTTTTGCCAACCCTTCCGAAAAAATAAATGAACTGTTTCAAAAACTGCAATCGAGTCGTTTAACTTCAACTGAACTTTGATATTTCAAAATCAGTGTGCTCTAGAACAATTTTTTATCATTTTCGCAACGACTGTCTTGCTGCTTGTCTCATCAGATTGGGATGGCAGGACAATCGCGGCACTGAACAAACATGGATCAAACCAAACATCACTGACAAACATTAACTGGCCCGCCATTCTCAGTATAAAATATGTTCCATGCAAATTTATTCGTCAAAAAATATACTGCAAGCTTTTTGAAACCCAAAATCTGAAAACCTTTTAAGGCGCAATTTTTTAGCTGAATAAATTCGTAATTATTTGATACTGTATGGTTTACGGTATACTTGTAATGGTACTGGTTCCCGGCTAAATATGGTGGTTCCAAGGAGGTGCAGAAGAATCTTCAAACTCTTCGAGATTGCTTGATTATCGATGTTCAAACTTGTCTTACATTTGAAGATACAAAAACTACACGAGACTTGACGTGACACGCGTCATATTCACAGAGGTTTTGGTTCAAATGGGAACAGCGCATGTACTTACAAAAATATATGTAGCAAGCTGTAGCAAGACGTGACACAAACATTATACAAAAACATAGTTTGGACAATAATCTCGGAAATGCAGTAAGTACTAGAATCGTGACTTTGCATCGAATAGAAACATCTTTGATAGACTTTAGACGCAACATAAAATAAAAGAGTCAAAGTTGAAAATGAAATAAAGACTTTTAACAATTTCGAACAGAACTATGATTAAAATGAATAATAATTATAATGTCTTAATCAGTAATGTGGAACGCTTATAAATTATATGAATTGTTGTCAACCAAATTTAATAGAAGTGTTGGAATTCTTCACGGTACGGTAGCACGCTCACTAACCCCGACCAATCAATCTAACAATAAATAGTACTTTAAATACATAATTATTACGTGAACGAACACGAGCAATCAAAGAAGACTGTACTTTAGAAGCATTTTTTATTCATCGCTTGTTCGAACACAACTTCTTACTTCTACAAAAGCGAGAAGTGGAACTTCATTACTTGTTAACAATCCTAATTGTCAAGAGTCGATTATTCACAGAGGAATTTGTGATTAAAGCTGACAGTAGAATATCTTCTATACTGACCAGATCCTTCACAAGTCTTTTTTAACCGAAGGATATATTGGTAATATTTCGTAGGTTAAGAATGCTGCCAAATGCTTGCTTTGCTCCTGTATCTCTACCGATAGGTGAGTAAGCCATGTGAATTGCTCAGCGATTAATGCATTCTTCAGCTCTGTTCATGTGTAAACTCAATTAGATAGTTTCGTTGTCGTGTCTGACGCCAGCAGCGGCATGTCCGCAATTTGTTCCCGCGATGTTGTTGCAGGTACAATTAATTGGCGAAGAGGAGTTGACGTGATGAGATAAGGAATGCATAAACAGTAAGCCCGGTAGCGAATGCACACTTTCTCTCATTTCAAGCATAGAATTGTGATGTGCAATCGTGGCCGAGGATAATGTTTGATAAATTTATATCAATATTTCGAAACTATCGTTAAGAGATATTTTACAAACTTACCAAAATATAACAAAATATTTGAATTTACAAAGCAAAGATTGGATTCCAAGAAGCAACCAAAAAGTTGAAGCTGTTGTGTAAGCCGATCTTACTCAAACACGAGTCGTTAACCTTTACTTACATAATCGGTTTACATTGGATTATATTTATCCGTTTAACAAAAAGGCGCGATAATTAACACTGCACAGAGCTGCACGCAACATGTAGCACATAAGTAGCTGCACAACACTTTCACTTGAGATTTTTCGTGACAATCACAATCCCGAATCGAAAGTAAAGTTGAACAGATATTTTAATGAGGATAGACAATAATAGAAAGAGTGTTGATAAACAAAAACAGGATCTAACGTAATTATAAGTGGCTAAGTCGGCAAAGTCACGGCCATGACATGACTCTGTAATGAACAATTGGGCATACCAAACGTACGATTTGAAACAAAGTTATAATTACTTTTGAATATCACATCACGGAAGCTAAATAGAACATTGGGTTCAGCCTGACCCCGCGTTCCCACTTGTCGGGTGTCGGGTGCTCCATTTTATATGAATCCTTGTCCGACCCGATAAAAAATCGTGTCGGATAAATGTGAACAGCTTCATATAAAATGTTTAGTCACTAGAGCATCTGACATTTTGTCGGGCCTGACACCAGACAAGTGGGAACCCCACCTGCCGGCTCAGGGACTCCGGATAAAGCGCTCCGATTACCGGAACTGGATCGGCCCTAGGGCAGACCAACTGTTCAATAATCTGTGCCACGGGACAACACCGTCCCGTATCTGATACATTATTTACGCCAAAAGGATTCACCATGCCATCATACTTCTATAAATACAGCGCCCATGTTTATGCGCTACAAATTCGTACTCGAAAATTCAAGTCGCGCACATTCAGAATATTTGCACATGATTCATGCATGATGGAATGAGTTTGAGGATTGAGGACCTCTTTTTCATCCAAAAACTAAAATAAAATAAAAATAAAATTCTTTATTTCTCTCAGGTACTTACATTATATTATAAGCCCTAGTTACCAAAACAAAACTATACCATAGCATAGAGCTAACAATAATTATATGTATTTATTGCCGAGGAAACAAATTTATCCGTTACCGTTACTATCATATTAGCTAAACATTCACATTCACCTTGCCTCAGTGTACCAGGCGATAGCAAACTCGCCTTTGCAGGAGCAGAGCAGTTTATAAGCCTATCATAATATGCAATCTTGTCATTGTTATTATGAGATATGAGAGCGCCCACCCACAGTCCCGGAACCGCGTACACGTTACATCTGGACGCTCTCCAATAGACAATTTACGACGAGATAAAATTAAAATGTGCAAGTCTAGACGTCATTGATGATAAGATGATTTTAGATTATACATGTACAAATAGGATGGCATCGAAACCGAAAATGTGGTTTGGTTACGCAAAAGCTCGCATAAATTACACAAGGTAATCCCTGTTATTCGATTGAGAAGATTACTACGTCCTTTATCAGCCCTTTAGAAGAGGGGGCTTGAGAGATACAAATTGAGGCAGTGCGACCTCAAAACGAATACAGGTGCAGAAATAAATGTTTCCAATTGAAGAACCAATTCAGGCAACTTTCTAGTGAACTTTAACAGAATACGGAACTTACTCCCGTAATTCGAATATTGTTGCATAACATAAGGCAGTGTATAAAAACGTAATATTTTCTACATAAATCATAATAACTTTGCAGACTACATTATGGCTATTGTAATGAGACCCGCCCCTAAAAGTTAACGAAAATAAGTTAAGCAAGCTGGACAATAAAAGGTACATGATACTGGAGTTTCTTTTCGAAATAGATTCAGAAAGTTTAGTTGAAAAGCAGACTTTTGCAAGATAAGGGTGCTCTGCGGGCATGCGGAGACCGAAGAGACAGGGGCGGCGCAATAAATGTAATGATATCAAAGAGACTACGGTCGGTCGGCGGGCGCAGTAACGAGCGCAGCCCTCCCGACAACCCTACATTTATATTGCATTCCACCCCCTCGCTTGCAGCGGTTGAGGCCACTCGACTGCAAAATGCATAATCACTACTCGCCTATCTACATGCTAGATCTTAGTGTAAACACAGCACATAAAAGAATATATTTAGATATATTCAGAAACGTGAAACGAAGAGCACTTTATTCACACATGGAGAAGGCGGCAAATGTAAATAGAGGGGGGAACAGTGGTGAAAAGTTTGAGTTTCATTCGGTAATGGACTATGAAGTTTCGTGGACATTTAAGTTCCGGTGTACAAACAGCACTAAAGAAAACAAACCCGTTTAGGTGTTTATTTATAAAGTAAATGACGTGTTATTGGGAACTGCCTGGACATACAAGATGACTAAAGTTATTTGTGAAGCGATGCATGGTGGCTGAACGCGACCGGTGGTCACCGCGTGTGTAGTACACGTAGAATGCAAATTTATCCACAGCTCACAGCCAGCAGTGGCGCGAGCAGCATCGACCGATATGTCATATGGAGCGCGACTGCCGTATACTTTCGTAGGGAATAGAGCACTTTCAACAATCTCATTTGTTTTTATTTGGCTTTTTTTACTACTTTTAGAAATGTTGTTAACTTTCATTTCTGCTTCAGATAAAGCCACATGGTGTTTCTTCTGACTAATGGGTGTACGCGTTTTCCTGTCTGAAATTGGTTTTTAAACGGTAAGAAAAGTAAAGCTACCAATATCTTATTAGGAAGTAGTAGTAACTCTAGGAGTATTTAAATTTCCTGGAGATTAAGTCTGCATCTCTTGATGTATTGTAATCTTCTTAGACGATTCTTATCTACAGTCCAGATAGATACCTAGTTATTTCTACCGTTATTTGAATACAAAGTGGTTGTAAATAACTCTAGGACTGCTTCGGTTAATAACTTAATCTAAAGGTTATCTAGGCATGCGAATTCCGTTTTCCAGACGTTCACCGTGAATCGAATAACGAAGCACATTCCATCTCGAGTAATTTATCTATCGTGCATTCACAGCTTACAACCAATCACAATAAGTAACACGGGTTTTACGTTATACTTTAAATAACGTTGCTTCGTTATTGTTCTCAGAAGACGTCATTCTCTTAGTCTTAAAATATCAATTTATAAAAAAGATAACCGCATCACATTGATACCATCTCACTACACACTAAACCTACTAACTAATATTATAAATGAAAAAGTTTGTGAGTGTAGCTTATAGCTAAATCACGTCTAAACTGTTTAAATATCTGTCCGCTACCCTAAAATATGTAGATTACACTAGCTAGCTAGGGTATACGGTAGAGCTTGGATTAGGAAAAGTAAGTATTGATCGATAAGTAATTTAAATACCATTAAATTGAATACTTTTCAGCTGTGTTTGTTTTGAAGTTATTCGCGTTTTCAGACAGTTTGCAAACACGAATCTAGGACGAGCGTCGAGATCATTGACACTAGTCTAGAGTACTGACTTGACTACGCAACCGCAATAACATAAACAAACGTACGATCACTTCTTGAGTTCTCGCTATTATCACACAAGATCACATATTGAATACTAAAAGCAGTTACTAAACTGTTTCACTCATACGAATATACATATATGTACATATACTGGGGTATATCGGACTTGACTATCGTTACTTTTTATGTCGATAAAATGCTAGCAAAGCCGCGGACAGCAAGAAGGAATAATACAAAGATGAATTCCAGATAGTACAGATTGTACATAATATACTAGAATTTCTCGATATACGAAGGAATTGGAGACATTTTTACGAAAAGATGGAATGAACATTCATACTCCATTTTAGGAAATTTTATTTATTATTATCTTGTCATGAGCGATAAACGAATTAAAGTTATAAATGATTTAGTTAAATTCATTCGTGTGTACTTTTGATAAAAATACTATATTTTAGGAATAAATCTACTAATAAAAAACAGACTGAAGGAAAAGGGCCAGGAGGATCTAAATGAATTCTAGGTAATATGTTGTATAGAAAAGAGTTTCTTGATATACGAAAAGATGTATAATAGAGCGTAGGTACATACGCGAAGCAGAGAATAATCCTGATAATGAAAAACAGAAAATAGGAATAGGGCATCAGTCTCAACACCATTCTAAAGTCTATTAAGACCTTTAGATTATTCAATGCACGGTTTGTTACAAGGTTGTCTACTCTCGTTAATCAATCCATTCTCTCTCTTCGTCTAAACGGCGCATTTCTGTGTTCAGTCCATCTCTTTAGCGCTCAGTCTTTTAGAACGGCGGTAATGACGGATTGTTCATCTTTTGTATTCGTTTTATTTTATTACGATTGCCTGGTGGGTTTCTTAGGCTACGTTTTTTAAAGATTCCTGGGCCACGCAATATTTTACCGTGCATATTATAGTTAATTAATAATTGTGGTTGTGCTAGTTTCAGGCGAGTTTCTCAGGATAGTTTTTCTTTTTATAGTCTTCTATTTATGGACATTCTGGTGGTAGAGTTGCTGGTCACCAAAATTTGCTAAGTGATGGATATTTTGAGTAAGTTTAGATTTCTATTCGCAATTCAGAACCATAATCAACTTAAAATAGCCCGGCAACGTAATCTGTGACCAAATAAATTGCGTAACTAGTAAAGTTCACGATGTTATCGTTCAATCCATTCGTTAGACGAGCGCATTAATTAATAGTAAACAAGATGTTCGCCTTTGATATTATCGTGATATGTGAATGAAAGTTGGCAGATTACGCCGTGGCTGGCAGCGCAGTGTCAAGGCCGAAGCGTGTGGATGCCGGGATGCCGCCTCGGCCAACTGACGCGTTATTGCATCGTAGGCTTGCAAGAATAATGTGTAAATAAATGTCGCTAAGAACTTTATCAAGAAATTTTTGTTTGAGAATATGCAGTTTGAATCTGAACATTATTTTTTCTTCTACCTTTGTGCGAGTCAAGTGATTATTTTGTTAGCTAATGTATTGAAGACTATCTGATGCCCGCAACTTCCTTTGCGTTGCAATTAACTAAATTCCTTTCTTGTTTTAAGTCTCTACGTTCATTGGTTTGGCCTGTAAGTTATCTGTCACTCAGTCAGTCAGTCAGCCAGGACCAAACCTTTTATATATCTATTGATTTTGCAAACTGAATGCCCAAAGCCTCTCTCTAATCAACTGATATTCTCGTCAGAAATGAACAGTCACCGAATTTCAGTAATAAATAACGGTCGAGAGAATAAATTGCATGCATTTTAATTTTATAGTCGTTGCAGTCCCAGGTTTCGCCACCCACAACAATGAGTTAATTGAAATGCAAGTAATGATTTACGCAGGTTTTGCTTATAAATCGTATGCGAGAGCTCATGCGTGACCACCTGACCACACCACATTATTTCATAGTTTATCGCACTATCAACGAGCTGGCCAACAATGCTATCGATGGTTGTCAAGCGACGCCACAACACAGGTTTTGACATCGGATTTAGTCATGAGTAGTTTACCATTGTTTAGCATTAACATCTCGATAAATTGTTCTAGTACGACCAGTTGTAAATGATTGCTAACTACGAAAGTCAACATACATATGTATGTATTATGAATCAAACAAATGTTACTGCATGAGCGACAGCTACCGCTACGTTCAAACGGAGAAAGTGTAATATGAGATGAGGGCTCACCTGAGCTACGTCGGTCTGTCTCTATTTATTTACCTGAATATACGAGACAAATAAAATATGACTCTTGGTGTTCCGCAATAAGGATTAAAGTAAACTGCAGTATAAAATTGTGACATTTATGACTCAAAACGGCTGCGGCAACCCCTCTTTGGGACCGAACCTCACGGCTGTTTAAACTCTCAAATCGCTTAATCCAATGAAGGGGCCTAGCGTCCATCAGAACTAAAAGTTTTAATACGGCAAAGGGATTTTGACGAAATGAATATTAAATTATGACCTTTGAATAGATGAAACCATGTGTGATTAAATTGTCGAGGTCATAAAGTCGCTAGCTCGGCAGTAAGTGTTGATTTTTATGACCTCATTAGAAGCGAATGAAAATGGATTATATTTTCTCTACCGCGTCAATTTCGAGTTAACATTGCTTTTGCTTTCACCTTCCTGTGTAAACAATAAGTCTTATAAAAATGACGCCTTTACGTAGCTTGATTATAAATTAGAAAGGCTTCGTGTTCGAAGGGGCTGCGACAGGGGCACAACAAAGTAGGTATCCAATTTCTCCAGTTCTCCACTTCCGACGCAATTACGACACTCTGCTGTGGCCGGTGAGGTCGCGGGCCGACCGCAGCCGAGCTAAAATCTAGGCACCGCAACAATCTCGTTACGGAACATAAAATAATACATTGTTGGTGGATTTTTTCGCAAGACCTATTCGAACAAAGAGACCTGTTCTGGTGCGCAGACCGCGCAAATTAGCAGGTGTTTTGTTGTCGATTCAACGCAACCGAATTGGAAACACGACGAAGACAACAAGCTTTATGCGTGAACTAAATATTTACAATGCCTTAGTATTAGAAGCTAGAAAGTTTAACGATCATAATCACGAATTATGACTTAGATTCTAACTCATACTCACTTAGGATGAATTACTTTTCTACGACTGTTTTCTACTTTCTCTATTGTCGAACAGTAAATTAACAATTATAACCCGTAATTACTGCTCCCATTTTCTACTTACAATGTGACAGGAAAATTGGATAATTACAGATTTATCAGTAACATTTCGAATACGATACTCTTTTGAGCTGTCAAATGGCTACAACAGAGTGTGATGGATCCGCAAAGTCCACGAGTTGAGATTAGGGGTGCGTCCCTTTATGCGATGTGTCAACATTTGAGATTACAACGTCTACGATTTAATTACATTTCACCCCACTTTAAATAGTAATACAAATGAAATTCTACCCTAGAAAATAGCTTACTCAAAGGTCACACACAAATACTACTCACAAAATATAGAACCCTCCACCTGAAGTTCACATAAAGCGCTAATATAATGTAGTACCTACTAAACAAAAATATTTCTCTTTTTGAAAAATTGCGAAGCTCTTATAGCCCCGAGCGCGGTAGAGTTCCATTAGAGACACTTTATACAAAGATTCGAGTGCACAGCTACTGTTTTAACCAAAACACAAAGGGCACCCAACTTCAGTGTTACGTTTGAGGGATGAATGTGGGGACGGAAATGTGTCAAAGGTCTCGTAACAACGGCACTTGTAATTTGTGGAACAAGTTATGCTGAGTAATCTCGGCTTATGATGACACTTTTGTAACAAAGGGTAATCAGTTTCATAATAATTGACGAAACATTACTAGTTAGTTTTTATTATAATTTTGTATCTATAGGTAAATATATTAACTTTGCGTTGCAGACTAACAAAATTCGTTTAGTTAGTAAGCACTCACACTTCTTGACCAACATTCCTACCAAATTTAAGTTACAAGGATTTAAGATAATTGATTGATTCAGGCGTTACTTTTCAGAAATCCATAAATATTAACAAATAGTATAAATATATTTAGTAATAAATCCTTACTTTGTTTAGAAATTAAGCGGATTTATTACTAAATATATTTATACTATTTGTTAATTACAATGAATTGCCTTGTGAGTTGTATGTCAGTCAGTCAGCAGGACCAAACCTTTTTTATATATTTATGTATCTTTGATTATGTAACGTAGACTCTAGATTGGTAGAGTCAAGGTCCTGCTCTACACTCCTTGAGGAAACTTGATTACAATAATAATAACAGATCGCTGCGTCACTGCCAACTCAACTAAACATTTCCGTATGCATTTTAATTACTTTTTCAAAAGCCAAGGCAAATTGCCGCGAGTACGGTCACCGCGCAGTCTGAGCCTTACCTTGTTTTGACGGCATATAGTTATTTTGCAACGTCTATTAAATGACTCATGTAAACTGTAGATGGCGAGTGTAGATCGTGATTCAAGGTCAGCATAGATCGATTAATTCGAAATTGAACTCCATCGCCGTGTTTACAGTAAAAAGTAATACTTGGGGGAAAAAACTTGTCGCTTTTTAAGTGGTCTGACGCTTGCCTGACGCACTCATGCTAGTACTTATTCCAGTAATTTATCCTGATTTAGATATTTGTGTTGAGCCGAGTGTAAGATGTTTTGCTTTATTTTACGAAATATGTATTCAGAATACAGAAATGAACGAGATGATGAATTGACTTTCAAAGGTCTTGCGACTAAATAAAGGAGAGATTCTATATTCGACACTCATCAGTCATGATTAGAATGGCAAAAATGTACGAATCTTAACTAGTTTTCACCAACTATGATTGTCAAATGTTGAAATGGGCCGCATTGATGTTAAAGGCAATTTAATCAGCCATCATAAATGAGTGTTGCTGAAGAATCTCATGCTGTACCTTCATTAAGTTTATTTCGGAAACTTTCCGTGCTCGTTGCGCATTTCACGTATGAATGAAACCTGCTTTTCGCTAATTCGAATCGGTATATCGGTAAATCGGTATGCTTATTGGCACCAAATTTGCAAATCACCTTCATACCTATTGCTACGATTTAAATGCCAAAAGTTTAACAGCTCTAGTGACGTCATAACGTGTGTCAAAAAGCACGCAATATATAAAAACTAAAATCCATAAACTAACAGAATTTTCAGTCTATTTTAGCAGCGTAAAATGTCAGAGTTACGATTGTGTAACGTGAAACGTCGGAAAATTCACAAAACGCCCGTTTACATAGTGTTGTAAAACATGAACCCTTGTAAATTTTGCTTGCAAATTTCCATATTTATTTATAGACATGCGTATCTGTGTTAGTCATTTTCTTGTGCTTACAATACAACCTACGTACTTGTACAGTAGACATTTGTAGTGATATACTACCACTACATCATCATCATCAATTAGCATCTTCCACAGCCTCTGCCACAAGCGGTCTCGAGCCGCTTCCATCCACCAACTTCCTGCGACACTCACCAACAGATATAATCAGTCGCATCCATAGGCCAAAAGCCACGCGCGTTCCTAAACTGCAAAGCCTAGGCACTAACTTGGATCAGCTGCGACCTGTCTGTACACGGACAGCGCGACATCGTCTTCGCTCACGAAGTCCCAGAGACCGTCGCACGCGACCACCACGAAATCCTCGTCTCCATCCAGATCTACCGTCGCAATCTCGGGCTTCGCTGTCACGTACGGCTTGTATTGAGCGTCACCTGGACAAAACACAATTTATGTACATGGAACAACGTCCTTAAGGCTCAATTTCCACTGAGATAGCAACGACCGAGCACATTCAGTGTCAAACAATTTTAAACATTATCTATATACTTATAAGACCATAATTGCAGGGCCACTGACAGGCCGCGCGCGGCGCCAAGCGACCACGAGCGACCTGTCAGCGGTTCTCAAAACTAGTCTTTTTAATAAGGTAGATAATGTTTAAAATTCTTTGACACTGAAAGTGCTCTGCTGCCGCTGACATCCCAGTGGGAACCGAGCCTAAGTGTCGGGTTGATGACTTGACAAAGTTGTAAATAGGACGAAAGGGAAGCGGGAAACATGACGAGGGATGCTTTGGGCCAAAAGGGCAGGCACGCAATGAGGCATAATCGTAGCTACCCCGCAGTGGCCGATTCCGGGCTTAATGTGAACGATAAGTGCACTAAAAACGACAACTTGCAGCTACCTTGTAGGTTGACATCTAGATGTTGTAGACGCAATTTTCAGTGAACGAGGAGGATCGAGCCACAGAGAGCGTCTTCGTTTTGGATTAATTACAGACTAAATAAAAGCAAGCTCATCGTCTAGCTAATTTGCCGACTAATACTGGAGAATTCACGAATTTCTAAATCTACTCTGGCTTATATTATGTCCTCTTTACCTGATAAAAACTTATATCCTTATTTTTGGAGGAGCAATTTATTTATATTTTCCCAGATAGGTCAAAGTTTGCTTCCACAAAAACCGAATATGATACTAAATCTTTATCTCGCAACAAAGTAATAGCTACTTGAGACTTCGTAAATAATGTATTTGCTGAGAAGATTGAGTCCACAAATAATGTGGTTCGAAGTAACTCACGTAACAAACAACTTAGTGATGGAACTGGCAAAGTTCCAAGTTCCACTTGAAAACAAATTGAGGTGGAATAGGCTATGATAAGATAACTAGATACACAAACCCATCTGACAAGAGACAATAACCAAACTGCTTTTTTCAAGGTTCTACTATACAGGATCAGCCAAAAAGTGACGTAAAAAAATTTTTTTTAGATTCCGCTCACCTGGGTGTATCCGAAAATACCCCATGTATGTTCCGCGATTTTTAGTAGTTTAGATGTTATGATATTTTTTATGTGTATTTTCGAATTTACTTCCGGAGCACCTTAAAAAAATCATAACTTAATTAATAGTAAGATTTTTTTTAATTTTTTTTCTCAAACATGATTGTCTTGAATTACTCTTTCATACGTTATAATCTTGTACTTGTAACTTAATTTGTGTGTTATTGTTTATTGATACGAAAACAAAGCAAAATAACCGTATTAATTTATACATATAATAAAGCAGAAGACCCCGAATTTCTGTACATATGTTTTTTTTGACGGAAACGCGTTCAGACGATATTAAAATACATGCCCCTAAAAATTTTTTTTTGATTGGAAGACTTTGTTTGTTTGTTTGTGGGTTTGTGTGTTCGTCCATCATGTAAAAACTACCGAACGGATTTAACTGAAACTTTACGATATCATAGCTACAAAGCCTGAAATGGTTATAGGCTATATAATATTACGCTAAATCACTTCAGAGGGTAGATATAGAAGTTTAAAGTTTGTATGGAAACAGTTTTTTTTATGAGTGTATCTATCTCAAACTTTGGAATTATGTTCTTCAAAATAAATATGTAATAAGATACGGATTTCGTCGATTTTCAAATTTAAAGTTAAAAGATGTGAAAGTACGGAATGAAAGAGTTATTGGACCTAAAGTTGAATGAGCCTGTCTACTCAAGTGTACACAATATCTCATAGAAAAATGCATTTTTATAATCTCCGAAGATAAATACCGCTAAGTCTTTCAGTTTTCTACTAAATTCAATGTTTGAGTGGTTAAAAAGAGGGGTTGAAAGTGTGCATGTTTTGATTGACTTGCTTAGTACTGACACTTTGCTATTCTATGACATTTCTTTCGCGGGTGGAACAAACAACATTGACAATAAACAATTCTTCCACGGATGACGAAGTCGCACGCGGGTACAGCTAGTGTATAAAAAACCAAATTCATCGTAAAATTGCCTGTTAAAAGCAACATTTTTTTTATTATTTGGCAAGCTGACAAAGTGCTGAAGTTTTTAAAAGTAGTTTGAACCTATGAAAGAACAATTTTGTACTGTTGAGATAATTTTGAAAATTTTACTCCGTTCAACTCAAACCTAAAATTTTCACTTTCGACCCGTTTTTCGGTAACTTGTAATGAATAATGTTGTGTAGTTGATTATAACGTATGAAAGAACAATTCAAGACAATCATGTTAGAGAAAAAAAAATAAAAAAAATCTTACTATTAATTAAGTTATGATTTTTTTAAGGTGCTCCGGAAGTAAATTCGAAAATACACATAAAAAAATCATAACATCTAAACTACTAAAAATCGCGGAACATACATGGGGTATTTTCGGATACACCCAGGTGTGAGGAATCTAAAAAAAAATGTTTGACGTTACTTTTTGGCTGACTCTGTATACTATTACTTTTAATGTAAGAAACACCTGCATAGTTATAACCAACCAGTCTTCGAAAGCACTCTCCTCTCACACGCTCTCTTTGGCCACAAATATAAAGCCACACGGAAAAGCACAGGTGAGCGATTAACTTCACACTAACTACGGTCAAGAACGAGTTCAATTGTAAGAACTCTGAACTTTAAAAAATCGTAAAAATCTTTCACAAGTTATTTTCTTTTGTAAGATGTCATTTATAATAACTATTGCAGTTACTATAAAAGTAACAATTGCATATTTTTTTAAACATCTCTTAGCGAGTCTCTCTTTTTAGGAGCACTGCGTATTTTGCGTCGAATCGACACCATTATTTCATGGTTATTTTATACAATATCTCTTGACATACAAAGCGAAGGATAACGGGTCGGGTTTTATAATGCAAAACATTTTCATAATCTACATGTAGGTTAATCACTACAATAAATGATATCAAGTCGCTTAATTATTATATCAAGTGTATAAAGTATCAACAAGCTTACAGTACTAAAATTCTTATTTCATACGTAGATTACCTCAGAGTACTCCGAAATCGTAAAAGTGACAAACTACCAGGGTTTTCACAACTCTCAAATTACCAAACAACAGCGTACTTATATCACCTACCTCGTAAAACAGCTAAAGTAATGTTAATGCTTTAACTACAGGTAAATTCGCGTGAAGGGTACAAGCGCTAACCTTGTATGAAAACCTGAGACTTTCGAAGGGGGAATTTCAGAACTTCTCACGAAGAATGTAACATCGATGGGTTTCGGTCTCTCAATACGAGGGGTGCTCTGGAGAAAATGTCAACATTATATCGAAAAGTTTATACGGACGCCCGTGTGTGATATATTACTATTTTATGGATTTGTGTGGCGAGTAAATTAATGTTAGTGATGGGGTGATTGTTGCACGATGAACGTAAAAAATGTTTTGTATTTAATAAGATCACAAAAGCTGTAGGAAAATCCTTCACGAGAGACGCCCAAGACCGAGAGGGGTGACACAAAGGGAGGGAGGCCTATACCCAGCAGTGGGTGACACCGGGCTGATGAAGATAATGAATGAGATAGAGTTTCGGACAATTTGATGTCAGTTTTTGACTTACCTATCACAAAAAACAAATTACAGGTATTAGAACGAGTAGTGAGTAATATCCAACTCATAATAATTGCACCTATCTATAGTTTTTTTTGTCAAATGTTTTTTGGTCAAGAGTTAAGTTAAATGCCTGCAAAAAACAGCCAAACATCACAGTTAAGCTACACCTGTTAGAACCCTTTTGCTTTTATCATCGATATTTAAAGTACCCCATCACTAAAGTGCACGGTCCAAGATCGATAGTTGGTGCGTGCAGCGAGGGTCACAGCCCAACGAGGGCTGGTACAGAAGGGTGGCCCACGACACATCGGCGCCCGGCGCGCGCACTATAATTGACTTGTAAATCTACACAGGCTCCATTGTTTTAAAATGTTTCACACTCGCCGCCTCGATATTCATTTGCGCTATGCAAATATTGGCGATTTTATGCAGATGTGATTGAGCACTTGACAATCGGTGCGCGAAAATAATTGGAAGTTTGTTCGGATAGCTATAAAATTTGATTCATATAACAGTCATCGCTTCATTAAACTAGAAAACCGTAGCCATTTTAATAACGTTTCACTGATTTATTAAACAAACCAAAGCCAAAGATCTGTTCCTACCCCGAGTGTAATCTTGTCTTGAAATACGGCATTTTCCTACGCAGAACAACAGACACGCATAAATATTACTCGACTGCAACATCATCATCAATATACCTATGTATAACAATATATGCCTTGGGTCCTGACTGACTGACTGACAAAAGACCAGGACAAACCACTGACCAAAAGTCTTGAAATTCGAAAAGTATATTCGTCAAGTCGAGTAGGAGCGTAGCGTACTAAGAAAGGAATTTTGCTAATTCACAATGCAAATGAAGGCCTTAAGCTAGTCTATATCTATGAATCTCACTCGATATATGAATACGTATAAAAAGGCAGATAAGTACGCAATTCTCTTCATTCATCTAAAAGGTCTCATTGTAGCAACATCCATTCAAAAATGAATCGGAATTAACCCCCAAACGCATACGGAGCTTATCCATCAATTAGCCGCCACATCCCGAACAGTGTAAAAGCCATTACTCACACCTCCATATCCTGACTCCCGAGTAGTGTAAAAGCCATTACTCAGCCAGTTTATCCCCAGCCGGGAAGCTAACTGGTAAATGGTTGGCACACGCCGGTAACGATGGTAACCCAATAACAACTATGGACGAATTAGGGATGGGATGAATGCAAAATCGGAGTCCGAAATTCCAAATACACATCAACTAGCTTCTAAGTTATGTATGTATGTATGTATGTATGTTGACTCCTTTTTCCGCAATTAAACCCGATTTTCGGTCTTTGTGCTTCTAAGTTACTAGATATTAGTTCTAGGATCGCATTAAAGCGTGTAGAAGTTGAAGCGTTGAAGTTAAGTTGAAGCGCCTTCCACCTAGTTTAAATCTGATCGCAATTTTCGAAACATGTAAAAACTAAAAAAAAACTGGCAAATTAAAATCAAACTAAAATACTCGTGTAACTTCGTAACTTTAACGACTCGCCCTTAGTTGTGGTAGTCGTTGCTGGATTTAGATTGCAGGTTAAAACTTTCGGAGTGATCCACCCTTTTCGAAGTTACATCCCTAGTAATCGGTAACAAAGAAAGCTCATTATGAACGATGGCCGCGCAGCGATCGAGCAATATTAATAAAACAAGCGATTTAGCACCAACTTCACGCCCTATAGGGTTAACGACGCTCCAACCCCTTGTAAAAACTTTCGAGAGAGCCTTTGAAGTGGTTTTAAAACTCATTTCGAAAGAGAGAAATAATTATAATGAGCTCCTAATAAAAAAAAATGTTTTTTTTACAGAAACATCATCATTTTATTTTTTTTACAAAAATTGCACAGCTTATATAGAAAATAAGTATAAATATACATTTATTTATTGGAAAGTACCTGAGTTAGTACCGTAAATATCCATCTAAAAAAATAGAAACCTAAGTAAGTAGCGTAAGTATCTTAAAAAAAAGTTTAAAATGGAAATACCTACATCGGGATACATAAATCTGACCAGCTGCTGTGAAAAAGAGCGTCAGTAAACATGCAGAAAACGGTAAAATTTTACGATTGCCCATAAAAAGTTAAATCCCGGCCGAGTCCTCGTGAAAATGTCGTAACTGAACGTTAAAAACAAACTGTACAACAATGTAACATTTTTCGAACCTTTTCGCCCATAATAAGGATTTAGGATGTAAGCTTCATTCATACAAAATAAGTGCTCACCTCAGCTGTGAGCGAAATTAATTGTAAGGGAAATTAAACATGCAGTAATTAAAATTAAAGGAAAAAAACCCGTTTACTGAGATAATAACCGTCGCCATATTGGATTTTTTGACACTTTCATTTTATCCTAATACAATGAGTTCTTCATCATCTCCATGATCAAGAGATCAAATCCATTATATCAGTTCGTTAAAATCCATCAACTATCGATCGTTGTTAAAGATTCAATGGCAGCTTACAGCCGCCATCTTTGATTTATTTTTATCTAAGTATTTTGTATTTCCTTGTCTGTAGGCTTTGCTTTCCGTAGGTACTGCACAGTTGGCTTTTTTAGGAGCATCACAAAATTCATGTAAAGTAGAGTAGAATATAATTTGATTGTTTGTCTTTATCCATATATCAATAAATATTATATGAATAGAATACATCCACTTAACAGTAAAAGAGTCCTAAACTATTCAATGTCGTGTTAAGCGTCGATGATACAGGGCTAGTTTACGAGCTGCAAGTCGGCGAGTTTAAAAGCTAGCGAGTGAGCGAGTTAGCGGTCCGGAAGGATTGTCAACTAGCAGATTGTTGGGGCGACTTTACAAGCGAATAGCGAACTCGCTGGCTTGTACTTTGTAAACTAGCCGTGTCATAGAGGCTTTAAATAGAAACTTCGTACGTATACAATACGTCAGTTTAGTGACAACTCACCTATCGCCCGTGATACTGCCAACTGCCCGTTGACTCGCCACGTGCCCCAGAACATAACTGTGCCCCCTGATTTCTCTATTCGATCTCTTTCATCCTGAAACAAAACACCACATTAAGTTTGCTAGATTACAAAAGGTGAAATTTATGAACGCGCAAACGGGTCGTCGACTGCAGCGACTGGTGGCCGGCGTCCTTAAATTTTCTAGCATTTTGTTGATGTAGGGCGTGGCCGACACTCGCTAAACGTGTAGCGGCCGCGCAGCTACAAAACGAAAATTGACGGATGCCGGTTACCGGTAGCTGTAGTCGGCGTCCCGTTTGCGGATACACTAAGCCAATAGGTTCCATCAGGATCAGAAATTGATGATCTAGAAATATCACCTAGCGTAAACATCGATCCAATAGTGTTGTGCCCAAGTATATCGTACAGACAGCGCCATAGATAAGTATCCCCCTTGCATTATAATGCCCCGCTTCAAATCCCTTCAAATCACCGTCGCGATGAATGGAGAAGTTTTGCCTTTAAAAAATAGATTATATTTGTATAACTGTATTTCCTCCTCCTCGATCGGTCCCTCACTGCTGAGGATCGTGACGTTTTGCAAGGACACCTTCAATTGCTTTTCTCCACTTTCCTCTATCTTCAGCTTTGTGGAGTGCGACATTCACTGGCATTTCGAGACATTCTGCCACCTGGTCTGACCAACGCATAATAAATGTATTTAAGCCTAAACATAATTTTAAGTATTATATAATTTTTTGAAAGGATTTATAGATGGAGGTCTTGTGCAAGGGGGATACTTATCTCTGACGCTGTCTGTACCTTTAGATTTAAAAGGTTTTTTGCTACAGTGTCTGGTTCGATCAGCTCACCTGTCTGCTGGGTTTGTGCGGTCGCACGAGCTGCATCAGTCGCATGCGCTTGGCTAGGAGTGCTAGGGAGTCGCCGGCCCACGCTGCGATCAGTCGCTTTCCTCTTACAGTTACTGCTACCGCTGTGCTACCACCGCATACTCGCTGTAACAAAAGAGATTCGCAGGTTGGTAGTGTTTTTTTTAAATACAAGCCAAACATAATGTTTCACAAAGGATTTCGGTAAACATGTTTTGTATATAAAATTATTACTTATTATTGTCTTCTTTTTTTAATCACTCCTTGACTTTAGGACTCACACTTGGGTTTCTATTTACTTAGGCAAACATACTTTTCTGTCCTAACGAGCCAGATCATATAGTATATTATGTATAATTGACCAGAACCATAATTTATAGGGCAATCAAGAGGTAAGATTGCAGTCTCACCTCTCGATTGCCCTTCCTTATGAACTCGGCGTCAGTCTAAGGAAGGTGTCTCGTGGCCTTCGTGAGGTCGGTGGTGAATGCGGACTCTCCACTAAGCACTGGTGTAGATGTGCCACGCAGACTGTAGCATCCTAAGTAAAGAGCTAACGACAGCTACTAAACCTCACCTCTTGATTGCCTTTCCTAATAAACTCGGCGTCAGTTCTGAGGAAGGCGTCTCTCATGGCCTTCGTGAGGTCGGTGGTGAATGCGGACTCTCCACTAAGCACTGGTGTAGATGTGCCACGCAGACTGTAGCATCCTAAGTAAAGAGCTAACGACAGCTACTAAACCTCACCTCTTGATTGCCTTTCCTAATAAACTCGGCGTCAGTTCTGAGGAAGGCGTCTCTCATGGCCTTCGTGAGGTCGGTGGTGAATGCGGACTCTCCACTAAGCACTGGTGTAGATGTGCCACGCAGACTGTAGCATCCTAAGTAAAGAGCTAACGACAGCTACTAAACCTCACCTCTTGATTGCCTTTCCTAATAAACTCGGCGTCAGTTCTGAGGAAGGCGTCTCTCATGGCCTTCGTGAGGTCGGTGGTGAATGCGGACTCTCCACTAAGCACTGGTGTAGATGTGCCACGCAGACTGTAGCATCCTAAGTAAAGAGCTAACGACAGCTACTAAACCTCACCTCTTGATTGCCTTTCCTAATAAACTCGGCGTCAGTTCTGAGGAAGGCGTCTCTCATGGCCTTCGTGAGGTCGGTGGTGAAGTGCGGACTCTCCACTAAGCACTGGTGTAGATGTGCCACGCAGACTGTAGCATCCTAAGTAAAGAGCTAACGACAGCTACTAAACCTCACCTCTTGATTGCCTTTCCTAATAAACTCGGCGTCAGTTCTGAGGAAGGCGTCTCTCATGGCCTTCGTGAGGTCGGTGGTGAAGTGCGGACTCTCCACTAAGTACTGGTGTAGATGCGCCGCGCAGTACGTGGCCGCATCTGAGCCCGCGTGTCCATCGTACACTGCGTAGAAACTGGTGGGTTCTGTCGACTGAAAAGGGTTAAAATAAATACCTATTGCTGTTTATACTCAATATCAGAAATGTTTTTATTCCGCAATGATAGAAACCTAACTTAAAGTCAGGGTACTTTGCCAGTGACGCAAAGCTGGGCAGAGTTGCAGGAGCGGACCGTGAATTGGCCAATCACACTGATCGAAATTCCACTTCCACTCCAGTTCGAGCACTGTGATTGGCCAATTCACGGTACCTCTGCTCGATGATCTCGGTGTCTGTCTGTCCGTCTTTTTATTACTGTGATTGTTTTTAACTTTACATTTCATCGACATGTCAAGTTCAAAGTGAAACGGTACATCTTCAACCCGAATAATTAGCATAATCACGTTAGTTTATGCGTTCACTGTTAGCAAACATGTAAACGATGCCGTCTAATACCAATAGACACGATGTAAATAACTACAAACACTGAACAACCACTTATGCATAGTAAAATGTCTTCGAGCGATAGAAATCTCTATCTCTCAGATATCTATTCAGAAAGCAAGTAAAAGATATGGATAAGAGCAAGCTTCGAATAATTTAATGTTAGTAATCATAGGTAACTTAACTTAGGTAGTCACTATACTCGTAATGCAAGAGCACGCACGAGATGTTGCGATAATAAATCCGTAAGCAGTCTATCGAATGGATTTATGACACTTGCCTCATCGGATAATGTATTCGATCGCGTCTAGATAAGTGGAATAATCTTAACGTTTTGTATTCTAGATTTTAGAGACTAGCTAGACGAATAGGCACCACTCTTTTGAATTTCAATAGCGTGGAAAATTAAAAATCTATTAGACATGTCAATGGAAATATTTTAAGAGTTAATGGGAATCCTCAAACCCGAATTCCATACAAAATTTTTCGGACAAATACTCAAAAAGTACGACGTATTATAGTAATTTCTTCACACTATTCGTTTCGTCCATGTTTTTTTATTTCGTCACCAAAAAAAGTGAAAGGTTTCATACTTTAATTTAGATATTATACGTGTTTTAAAATTAACCCTACTAACTTAAAAACACGTATAAAAACCTAAATTAGAGTATGAAAACTTTCACTTTTATTGTCGAAACATTTTGTATGGAATTCGGATTTGAGGATTAGCCTTAAAGTAAAATATTTGCATATTTTATAAATCCAGAAAAATGTATCAGTTTAACAACAAACTACGGCCAAGCTTTAAACTACGCGCTTGTTCGTGGTGATTTTCTTTACTCTACTATTTAGTACTTGTCTCGTTTAAAGACAGAACAGCGTTCAACTTAGTTATAATGAGCAGCTTGTGCTCAGTTAGATGACAATAGAACTGACAAATAAAGATACATTTGTGTACTGCCTGTTAATATTGTATCACCTAACAAAGTTGAAGGTTGAATGGCAGACTCAGTTAAAACTTACCTCAACACCAAAAAGTGCTTCCAAGTTTCCTATCTCAACATGTCTGTCTTCCATGACTCGGCGGGAATTCTTCGTGGCACATGACACAGTCTTGAGGTCTCGTTGGGCGGGCGGCGGCGGGGGCGGCAGCGAGTCTAGGCGGGAGTTGTCCAGGTAGCGGAGACAGACGTCGTTCACTCGCGCCGTCACCGCTTGCATCAGTCTGAGGGCTATGTACACTGAGAGGAAAGAAAAGAAGTCATTTTAAAAATTCTAGATCTTTTAAATTTATAAATCATGTATTTATTATTAATGGATAATTAAATTTTATAAATGGGATATAATTATATTCTTACAAGAATCATACTAAATTCAAAGGAAGTACACAGATAAACTAGTCAAGTCTACTTTACAAATTACAATATTAGAATATCTGCTGCAAAATGGAAAATATGGAAATTATCTAATTCCATCATCATAATCAATATTGGCGATATATATTCGAACATTCACTGGACATCTAGCTCAAATGTCGCACACATGTCGTGTGGGTTAACGAAACTATCAAAAATGCATAACCGAATCGATCAACACATATTAATGCCTTGATCACACGTACCGAGCAACAGTGCTTTCGGCCGAATACTCGGTACGTATAAACATAGCGCCGAGTGTTCGGCTGAGCGAGTGATATAAGCTTTCACTGTCTCGGCCGAGTAACATTTTACTGTCTGGCCCGTTTGCTCGTTACGTATTATCTAGGCAATAGCGCACAGTTCTCGACTGAGCGAGTGATGTAAGCAATTGCTTACATCACTGTCTCGGCCGAGAAACATTTTACTGTCTCGCCCGTTTGCTCGGTACGTGTGATCTAGGCATTAGACGTAATCGGACAACAGACGCGCTGTTACGGTCAGTGGACGATGATGTAACTAAATAAACAGGCCGAGATTGTATGATATCATGTCCGTCTTTGTTTCTACGCCCTAGATGGTACAGTAATATAGAGATCCATTCAAAAAGATTACAACAAATAACCGTTTGCGTCAGTACTTCAATAGCGCGTCAATCTTACAAGTATTTTTCTGGAAAACTAATAGCGAAGCAATTATGATTGAACAACCAATATTCATTCGTTTTATTAAGATTTAAGAATGAGCATCAATTTGCTGTCTGGATGGAAGATTCATGAACCAAATGTCAACGCAAATTCATTAGGACCCAAATAGCAATGAAAGAGCAACGACTGTGACTGACATACTCATTTGGTGCTGTGGGAAATGATTTCATTACAAAGCCCAACATTAGCAAGATAAATGGTGCATTGCGCCCTCCAAAATAATCTATAAGTCAACTTATAAGATAGATGACGCAGCTATTAAGATACAGCAGATCCCTCGAAAACAAAGCCATAAAATGGCATTTATCAGATTTCGAGGAAAACCGATAATAGCTTTAGAAACAGTTTTACATCTTCCATATAGTGTGTGTTGTTTGGGAAAGCATGAGTAAAAGCACAATTCTGGGTACCGAACAGTATAACTGCGATGACTATAATTATTTCTATTCAGTTTCATTACTCCGAATCATGTTTTCCTGGATTCTAAATCGTGTTGAAAGTCATAATATATATACATCGTAGATATCATAGACAGTCTCTTGTCGGGAAATCATCATTATGCAAAAGAACTTCAAAACACTATTACCAGATGAGGATACTTTTCGTCAGAAATTAGATGATACTGTTGTTAAGAGAAATATACCTACCGTACCAGTTTGAAACTATATCGTTTAAGTAATAGTTCGTTTTCAATTTACCCACCTGATTCTTCTGATTTGTATCCGAAATCGTTTGGGTATTTCTTGGTAGCTACTCGCACCTCTTCCAGCACTATCCGCCGGAGAGGCGTCAACAGAGTGAGCGGGCATTGTCTGAAAACAACAACACATTAAATTTATTAACATTCATAAGCGATGAATTATACAGGAAACCACCAGGAACTTGACAATATCGTGCCAACAGCCAGTAAAATGTAACTACGCGTCGCGACAGATTATGGACACAAAGTGGCGGGTTCGTTGGTCCCGGTCCCGATCAATGGGAAACGGAAAACCAGAATATTCTTGGTAACTAACGTTGAGCAGAAGGTATAAGTTAGAGTTTAACTTATACCTTAGACTAGTCTAACTGTTAGACTACGACTATGTTGTCGGTATTGCCGCAGAATAATGGAGTTCTGAAGTAGTCTTACATAATAATGCCCTCGCAGACTCGTGGCTTATTTCCTCAAATCCTTAGGGTTATGGTGGGAGACCCTTGTTTCATGTTAAACGAACATTGTTTGGGGTTTTGGTGTAGGTTTGGTACGTAAAATTAAACTATAAAATTTGGTATTCGATGGCTCTATTATGTTGCAATATGAATTTTGTAAAAAATATAGTCTTGTAAAAATAGGCCTAAAATATGTGTAAGGTACATTTCGGTTCTGAATTTACTTAGTGAAGCCTCTGCCATTTAAATCATTTTTGCAATCAAGGCGAACTATATTCTTGTAATTAATCTAGCAATCTATAATAAGCGAAACCAAGCGAAACAAAGTGTGCAGAAAGTTCGACGTCTGATATCGTTATCGTACGGGCTACAAGTGGATCTCAAGATAAAAGCTAACATTGCGTTTAACACAAGAACTGATTAAATTACCTATGCACCTATAATTATTTTACACATATTGCGCTCTAATACGAAATCCGATCAATAATATTTTCCACGAGTAAGAGGAAAGAAAGATGTGAAATTACACATAATTGTAGCATTTATATCATTTGTTTTTATCAAGCTGGTCTTTTATTTTCATTTTATATACTCGCATATAATAGAATGAATGGTGGAAGATAACACGTTGTGCCAACCCCACATAATAGTGGGAAACAAGGTTAAAAAAGTGATCTTTTAGTTTCATCACATCAATTTTGTTCATCAGAACAAGAAATGATACTGGAATGGAACAAACACCAATGATACAATAAATAAACCTACCGGACATTCAATGTTCCCATCCAACGCCTAACATGTGTTCGTTCCCTCGGAATTCGTAGACACGTAGATTTAAAACGCGGACGTGTACGTTTGTCCGTACAATATAAAAAGGTCAGTGAACTAATTTGAAAGCATACTCTCTCATTTCTAAGAGATATTTATTGACTGGATGATCGAAAGTAGTATTTCATAGAGAAAGTTGAAATTGGGTATGGTATGAAATAGGCCTATGAAACAATATTTCTTTATCGTAGGAAAGAAAGTCTGTTTGCGTTCCCTGATTCCTGTTCCTGATAATACTCGTACAGACAGACACTATCTTTGTCCGATCGTAATATAGATGATAAATAAAAGCTCTTGAAAATAAAGTCGGTTAATGGATAAACATTATCGAAACGGGGCGCACAATCTAGTTTCGTAATAGTTAGGCCTATTGATTGATTTATCAACAGATACAAAAACTCAGGAGCGCAAAATGTAATTTACGTTGTGAAAAATGTACATATATACCTACCGTCTCTACCTCTAGCCTCTACATTACTTAGTATTGTTTCATAATGTCTCTATGCCTACTCACTCAACTATTAATATCAACAGACTTCAAAAATGGGAGGTTCTTAATTCGTTGAATGTTTTTTTTATGTTTGTTACCTCAGAACTTTCTTGTTTATAAACCGATTTAAAAAAATATTATTCTGTTTGAGAGGATATACTTTCAGATTTTTAAACAAATTTAAACAACGGTTAATAACAACGGATAAAAACGGTTTAGTTTTTATATAAAAATAACTGAAAAAAAAAATTCGTCATCGAAAATTGCGTATTTTGCTTCTCTGTGACTTTTCAGCGGTGTTTACGGTCACTAAAACAGTCCAATTGAAGTCGGTTGTACTATGTAAAACCTTGATTATTTCTCTGTGTTTGTCTATGGCACGGCGTTGAGTAGATATGTTTTGGTACGCGGGCGTGTATTTCATTTGCATCCTTATCTCTTTTAACCTTATCAACGTTATCAAGCGAAAAAGATCTGCAAGTACCCAGTTCAGCAGACTGATTGTGATTTGTGTACAACATTTTCTACTCCTGCATTCATTCATCAAGTTATATTTCACGGATATCTGGTACTGGTACATAACCAGTACATTGACAACGGTCCGAAATACTATCAAAAGCATCCGCGTCGACCCACGCGACACTCGTGCCAATTTATACTCTGAGGGAAACATCCTACGACCTCCCACAGACTCTAGACGTCCTTAGAAAGCTAGTATTAACTTTTCTTCTGATTCCTACCTCTTAGTCAAGTAAGACAGTCATAAGATAGAAAAGGAGTAGTGTTGTAAAGCGAACTACAACCCTGAACGTTGACAACTATAATCATATCCCAGTAAGGATAAAAAAAGACTTTTACAAGTCTGACGGGGCGGGTCTTCGTAACTTAAGTAAGCTGATGTTTAGCGCAACAACCTATTTACATATCTATTACCTATTTACATTACCTATCCCTAGCGTGTTAAGTCCAATCCATTGCACAACTTCAGGCTTTAAGACTTGTCGCGAGACTTGTTTAAAAAGTTTTTTTCACAAAAGATCGATATTGTAACTAGTTTGCAACGCCATAGTTAAATCATTTTAGATGCATTTAGAAGCAGGGATTTATCTTGGCTCTAGGTGTGTTTGTTTGAGTTGTAGTACGTTTGGATTTTTGTGTCTTTCAGAATCCATGCAAGAGATCGACTCTACCTTCTGAAATCTATTGGTAAAATTTGAAATGCTGTGTTCTCTATATCTTTCAAGAGTTTATGAAACGGGCTATTTGAGGCCAATTCAGTTTTTCAGTCATTATCAAATGACCCATGCGCGACTCTCTCTCCACCTTCCAAGGTGTAGGTGATTGGCCTTTAGTCCTGACCTCAATTGAACAGATTTTCTCTTTCACACCTACATCCTACAGCTTTCAAAACGTGACTGCAACAACACAATTCTGTATGATGACCTCAACGGATTGGCAAATGGTGTAGTCTATTTCGAGTACGTTAGCTAAACGACACTTGAGATACTCGCCCAATTGGTCATCTTATCAAAACTGCATCTATGTCAATAATAAATAGTTTTATGCATTTATTGTTGACGCGTGCTCTATCACCGCACCTCGATGCTCACAAAACGAATTGTTATACATGCAATCGTATTTTTTTTCATGTCATCGTTAAAAAGGTACAGCTTTTCAAAATTGTTTGCTAAGTCGACTTATTCTGTCTGTAGAATCTACAGGATAGGATGGCTAAGCAATTTTGCTGTACAATATTAACCTTATAGTCACTTAAGAAAGTCTCTCAAACTCTCAACATAAGTAGATGCCACTTGCCTTCGCCTTGATTTCAAAGCTATCAGAAAGGCCTCTTCTTTTACAGATGTGTGGACTTCTATATGCTTCTATCTTCAACGTTCAGAATGAGGGACTCCATTGTCGATCATAATCATAATGAATAAAAATTTACACTTGGAGAAAGTTCAACCAAAAGGCTCCTCCTCCCACGTCTTTATTTTTTTAATTAAGTTATTGCACTGTCTGGCTTTCACAATTATGACGGCCCCATTTAAACAGACAACACTCAACAGAGTTTCAATGTGTATTCAAGGATGTGGGAAGTCATGTTCCTTTCCCTCGGACTAGTATCGCAGACTCATCGATTCAATGGTAACTTTTTAAGATCGATCTCATAATTTTATGATGTTTTTCGTACGTAATCGAAACGAATGCTTTCGTCCGTATACCTGCCTACTTAACTTACCTTGTACCTGCATAAGTAAAATACACCTTACCTGTTTTATATTTGTTGTACACTACTTCTCATAGTAAGATAAGGTCTAAAGGTCTTGTTCAAAATAACTTTAGGTCTAAATCTTACAAAATGCATAGCGTGTCGTGGGCGTGGAGAAGGACTCAATAAATTAAATATTGAGTGTACTTATCAATCAACTATGTTAATTTTTCTGTATTACACAAAAGTAATCAGAAGTGTATGATATGGTCATTGGGCATCGACACTATGCAATGCAATATTTTACTTATTCACGGCATTAGAATTAAATGGAGCGTTTATTAACACGTAAAATTGTAGTTCACATGTCGTAGAAAATTATATTAATGAGTTCATCAAATGCACTGTAAAATAATTATACTGGCTTACAAGTTAATTTTGGTATATAGCTTAAGCTAGGTACATATCATGTCTAGCTTAGCTACATTACCTACCTATTTAGGTGTAGGTGATCTAGGTAGTAGTGACAAGGGAAAAGACGCTAGCTCTTCGTAGATTATTTGATCTTTACGAGTTTTTCGTTACTTTCAAAGAGCTCGCCCAGTCTCGGAATTTCTCGCTAAAATATTAAGATTCTTTCTTCGGCAGTTTTTAAAGAGCTGACAATTGATTCAAGTAGGAAGAAAGGATGGGCGAAGTGTCGTATACATCGGTATTTCTACTGCGGCTCCTTCCTCACCAAAAACACACACACATAAAATGTATGCGAACGGTAGGTCGCCAACGAATACCTACGAAAGTAGGTAAACTAAGTACTCTGTGGTAACTAATCGGTAAGGTGTCGAGTGAACAGACCACAGGAACAGACAGACCAAGGTAGGTAGGAAGTAGGTACATACATACTTGGGTAGGTACAATCTAGGTGTGCGTCATTTGACAAGCTCGCGTAGTTTTCCGCTTTTAAAATCACCCGTCTCATCATATGTAGGTTAGGTACACCACTTCCTACCTACCTGTCTCGTGAGTCGTTTGTGGATGCTGGATGTGGATCGCGAAATGAATAACGCCCTAATTGTCATGCCAACCATGAACTGTTGTTACGCAAATACGGTCAATAGAGTACTGTCAGCTGCAGAAAAGCTAATCAAAGTATAGGCCTTCCAACTTCTGTAGAGCATCAACATGCAATTTAGAGTTCTGTTAGTTTTGTTGTGTTGGCTTTATTTAGAGCCAATTAATTTTGTTTCTGACTGTACTACAATCATTAACATAATAACATGCTATTATACATAGTGGTAGTATGTAACTAGTTACAGGTGGTATTTATCTTCATCTCTATTTGAACTCAACAATAGCAGTACAAAAATTCAACACCTGTTTAAATATTATGTTATTGCATGTATTGAACATACAAATGCTTTTATCCCTAGGAAACTTCATAAGAGGTCAATGATCTATGGTAGGCTTTGACAATTTCATTGTGGGCAAAATTTATTATTTTTGAGAAAGTCAGGCCATGATGCGTTTAGGTTTTTTAGAAATAGAAGAAAGGTGACAATTTTATTTCTAGCTGTTTGTTTTAACAAAAATAAAAATACTGAACACCCACAAACCAAATTCAGCGATCCACAATATTTTTGGCTTGAATAACAAACATGCTAATCTAATATGTCAATAAAAAATTATCCACCTATTTTTCCTATAATTTCAAATTAAAAGGTTAGATTCCTCAAACAAACAAAGCAAAATGTGACTATTAAATTTTGAATGTGTGTACGTTATACATTCAAAATGTTAAAATACAGGTTCAGAATGTGCGGTGAACAAAACCTGTGTAGTTGACCTTGACCCTTTTGAGGTCACTTTGCTTAGGTGGCCGACACTTTTACATTTCTAAAGATTCAGAAGAACTGCTAAACTTGAAGCATCTGACACACCTGACCTAAACCTCCTGGAAAGCCTTTACCTAGCAGTAGGCTTAGGGGGTTCAGTCCTTGTTGGAAATTATGTTTACAACATACAATAACATAAAAACAATTATCCTAATTAGCTACAATGAGTGACATACAAATGATGGGTTTTCCTGCTCAATCATAAAACTCACTCAGCAAGCAGGGAATATTTAACATTGTGTGTCATCAATAGGGCTTGTCTTATCTAAACTGCTCAGTACAATACAGTCTACCTTTGTATCATACAATAATTATGCATGTAATTTTTTTCCCGTGGTTGTGATAAGTTATGAAATTATAACGTATTCTACTGTAATTCTAGCTTACTTTTCGGTCAGGTACTGAGTTATCCAGTAGAGCACCTCGCCAGTCAACTCTGACTCTGAGATCGTGTACCCAGCGATGTTCACGGGGAGTTGATCCTCCGGGTTCACGGTAGCTGCAAATCTCTCAAAGAACACTCTATACAGAGTCAGGTAATCCTCTTTATCACTCATTTTTGTCCTTTCAATCCGTGAAATCGATCAAAATCCACTTTTACACGGCACCCAACTAGCACAAATATTATACTTATAATATATTCACAATTATATGTTTAAGATCATTGCACTGGTTAAAACGATTAGCATCACGCAATAACTACAAAAATAATGCATTTACACTGGGAATTATGAAGTTTTAATTTTCAAGAAAATCAAAACAAAAATTACATCCTCACACAATCCATCGCAAAGGCGTTAAGTGTTGCCAGCTTGCTTGCCAGGAATCTACCGAGTTGTGTTCGTTCTGTCATCTATAATACTATTCACCTTCCAACCCAAGCAATCAATCTCATCCAACTTAGATGCTTGATAGTGTATACTCATTTACTTCCGGCAAAGATTTTCCGATTCAGATTAAATTTAATATAGCGAAATGTTTGAGACCTTTTCTACATCGCGTGTGCTAAGGCTAACTCGGCGTCCACACTTGTATAGGAATTTGGCATCTGGGGCCCAGTGATGTGAAATTTTAGATTATTTAAAACCTCATTGGAAGATTTCGAGAATTAGCAGCGGAAAATTGTATCGTTGAGTACTGGCGCTAGGTTTTCACATGCAAGAATGAATATAACTAAATCGTGGAGCAAGATGCTACACAACTTTTTTTATGCCTCAAAACAAAATGTCTCGAATAATAGAAGTGTAGCGTAAACGGCTTTATCTTGACCAAAACGATTCAATTTTGGGCCAAGAGGGAGCTAATTTTGTATTTCCATCAAAGAGTTTGGATATACCTATAATAGAGATAATCATAGGAAACTTCAAAGAAAGTCCCACAATTGTTATGTGGGACATAATTATCCAACCAAGTGTATTGTTAAATGGTTCTGTCGCTTTCCATCTACATTGACTATCTTTCAAATTTAATCTCATAAAATGTCATTGTTTTTGTTTATTTTTCAACGGGGTTTTGGTTGTTTTATATTGTTTAATACGTATTGAACTATTGTAAATAGTGAAAAAAATATGTGAAATGTCGAATTGTGCCCTCGTATTATGCCAGTCTTCCGCAAGTATCATGAAAAATCAAGAGAACCTGAATTTTCAGCGGTAAGTATCTATTTGTGTATTTACTCATTAATAACCCATATAAACACATAATTATTACGTAGAAACATTGAATAACGTCCAATAAGTATAGAAATATGAAGAATCGGCGTTTTTCATGCTAAAATCATGAATAATTCGAGGCTATGATATACTAACTAGGGATGTCATAAAACGTAACGTAAATGCAGACTGAGTATAGTAAGATTTTTCGAATAAAGTGAGCCATTGAGGGATTCCGTAGCTGACCCATCTCACTTACACACACTCACACTCTTTGTATTTCGTTCGATTCATATTTTATTTATTGGTATTATATATTTGCCGTCCTGCTTACTGTATCATGGTTAAACACAATATCTATGTGTTCACTGTTCAACCATGATAGTGTAATATACAAAAAAGAGAGCTTCAAAATAATCACGGCAAATATTACGTTTACACTATTAATATTTCAGGGTGTCCCTTTGGCGTCCAATAACGATCGGCAAGAGCTAAAATGTTCTTCCGGCTATTCTTCAACTTGAACCAAATGCAATGCTCGTGAAGCGTCGCAAGCTAACGCACGTACGTCGCAGTACTGAACTTAAAATTGCGTGTTATAGGTATATTATAATTATTATTACATGAACTATAAATTAAAAATATAATGTGTTTCAGGATATCCCTTTCATCAATGTACCTAAACCAGAACCTTCGGATATTACAGAAATATATTCATCAGTGTTTTCAGACGTACCACCGAAGAACACTAGCATAGAATGTACAGAATGTGCAGTGTGAGATGGTCGATAAAAATCTAGCCTACTCCAGTTTGCTAAAAATTAACTGTTTTAGACAGCGTACGAAAAGCCATGAAAAAAAGTAGTGATAAAGTATACCAAGAAAATATAATAATAATTTTATTAACTTTATTTATAATTATTATAATTAAAGTTAAGGAACTAATCTATAGGTAGGGGGCAGGCAGAACAAGGTTTAGCTGAAAAAAGTATTTAGCTCAAATGTGAACTTGTGTTAAGTATAAATTTTGTAATGTACTCATTGACCTGTGTATGTTGTATATTGTTTTATCTAATAAACAATTGTCATCCTAATTCGTGGTTTTTACAAAGTTCAAGGTTCCTTTAATCCAGAGTGAATCTAGATAACGTTATCATAGTCACGAACTTTAAGTTGTTAGGATTGATATATCGATATCGGTATCGATGAGAATAATTGTGGATCATCGAACTGTTAATATCAATATCGATATTTTATGACTTGGGTCATCTCTGTGGCTCAACGAGTAACAGATTCCCCCTATAATCTGACGTACGACAAATGCATGTTTTGTCTCGTTTTATCTAGTGCAAAAAGTGGTATGCGCAAAGAAGATAGCGAATTTGTCAAATTTAGGATTCATTCTATTTACTTCATTCTTCTGAGATTTCCATCAATTTTGGAAAAATGACAGCGCGAATGTTAATTTGTTTATTTTTTTGTTACTACTTATAAATTTTACTTTTAATAATGCTGTAATATTGCTAAGCTTGCGCATGCCTTGCGATCCGTTTCTTTGGCTGTTGCCACCCTTCGCTGGGTAACTTCTTATTGGTCGTTGCTGTTCTATGCAGAAAAGACCCAACGAGGGTCAGTTCAATCCAAAATTGGCGATTATTAAGGCATCACGATTTTTCTACGAAATACGTGGCAGTAGAAACTTTTTATCATAGCTAATTTTTGTGTAAATAGGTAGGTATGCAATGTTAAAAGACATTCAAAATCATTAAATGTTAAAAGAAAATGATCCTTAGCTGAAAAAAATACTAAAAAGGATTTATTATTTTGAGTCATAGACAGCATGAAGTCTTTGTATACCAAAAAACAATGGTTTCTAATGTTACCTCTACCTACTTGGTGTTAGTTTACTAGCCAGTATCTAAAAAATAAACAATGGTATATTCATCGGTGACGTACTAAGTGAGTGATGGCAGGGAGGGCTTTACCCCGACCATTATTAATATTAAAATATAGTGTAAAAATATATTTCACCTGAAAAGAGTAGTAAAAACAAAATAATAAAGGATGAAAATAGCAATTTATAAATTTAGAGACAAAACGAGGGTTCTGCAAAATTAAATTATGATATTGAGTAGCGAAAAAGTTCTGCCTCTGCAGAAACAACTTTTCTTTTTTAAATGGCGTCTCTTGTTATCCTCATAATATGTATATTTAACAAATGTAATGTAAAATATTACACCAAATTTAAACATAGGCTGTTCCGTTCTGTCTGACCTGTCCAATCTTCTTTCTTCGAGGATGTTTTGTGTAAGATAAGTAACCACAGATTTTTTGTTGTAGAAGTTAGAATTTTCTTTCGTACTTATTTCAGAATCACACGTTTACGATATTAATTTTTCATAAAATAAAGAACTTTCTTCTCTGTATTTACAAATTACAAGAGAACGAGAAATTGGTTCGCCCCTGCGCGTTAGTCCTAGATGCGTCCACTTAGTGACTGTAAATTAGCCTGAGCCTCCATTATTTGTCACTGACAATAATAAAATTTTGACATTAGGCGTCAAGTTTAAATTTAAAATAAAACCTCTTTCAGTAACTGGCTATGCGAGATGAACTACGTGGGCTGCTAGTGTTCCGTACAAATCAAAATGTCTATGAATTGGAATTAATCGATTTATTACATAGCATATATTAAATTTTCGATACGGATCGACTAAAGTAAAAATCAATAGAGATATCTGTTGCACTTTGAACGACTTCTGGCTCTAGAAACGACGAATATGATAATTCCGTCGCTAACAGCCCGTTTTTAATATTTTGAACTTGGTTGCTAGACCCTATTAATTAAATTCGATTATAAATAGATGACAATAGATGTCAAAAAATCGAACGAACCCTTCGCGTGAACATCATGAGTGTGGATCGTCCATAAGAAAAATTGCTGACATTGACAAAATAACTACACGCAAGAATGATGCTTGCAACAGTTTTTTTTTTGAGTTTTGTTTACCCAAAGAACAAGACAAGTGTGAAAGTAAACTATGTACGTATTTAGAACGCCGACTCATACGAAAACTGCGAGTCGAAAGAGCTAGAACTAGTAAGGAGTGTGTCTCGTTCTGTAGGGCGACCATAATTTTTGAACTTTGAATATTTCATTGAGACATAAACAAGCAACCAAGGGAAAATTCAATCTGTAAGATAGCAATGTTATATATATAAGTTACTTTGCATTTTTGTTTTAACATTATATTATACATAGGTACATTAAAATATCAACAAAAAAGCGGGCGGGGCGCCGCATTCTAGCGAGGTATATCTGAGGCGTTGTCCTAATAGAACGCGATCACGCGACCATCGGAAGTTCGCGCGTACGTCGATCGCGCGATCGCACGATCAAACGTACTAATGTCAAATAGGCGTCCCATTTGGCCTTCGCGCGATCGCGCGACGCGACTAAAATGTTTGAAATTCTATTCGCGCGAATTTCAGTCGCGCGAATTTCAGTAGTAGTAGGTACCTACCTATTGTGGGTACTTACCGTAACATCCTTATTCGGTGACGTAGCGAACAATTAAAAACTTTTTTATTTGAAAGTGCTAGGTAGGTAGGTACCTAATGTAAGTACTTACTCTTTCCATTTAACGTAGCGAACAATTAAGAACTTGTTAAGTATATAAACGTGATAAGTAGTTAGGTAGTAGGTACCTAATGTAGGTACTTACTCTTACTATTTAAAATAGGAAACTATCGCACAAACAAAACCGCGCGCCATTACTAGTAATAGTGATCCGTGGTATAGACTCGTTTTTAACCCTGACCTGTCTCTGTTACAGTGACATATCATGACACTTCTTTGTTTACAAAAAAATCTTGAATTTTAAATCGGGGTATAGATCAAACAGAAATCATTGTAAACAATGATTAAAAGTATGATAGAAATAGGTATCTGAACTTAAAGCAAAAAAGTAGAGCAATGCTGTTTATCTGCTTCAGTCATTACTTGCTTGCATAAAGCCACCGATTGCCAGTTAGCATTAATTACTTCTGTTTTATCTAAGTAATAAGCGGTACGTGATTGATAATTATTGTAGATAAGATAGTGCCTACTATTTCCAACTGTGCTGTGAATCTGACTGACTGACTGGCTCTCTCATTTTGATACAGGTTGTTCTGTAGTGACATACTTTGTGATACATTTTGGAACAATGCCTTCCATCGCTGGAAAATACCAACACTACAAAAATGAAAATGTTGATGATTACTTCACTGCTGTTGGTAAGCACTAAAATACATATATACCTAATTAAAAGCTCAGGTCAAACATGTGAGCCAACTTAGCCTAGCTTAATATGTAATTTTGTACTTCATACTTGTACTCATTTAAATTTCATTTACCTCAGTTCATTGTTGTATGTATGCTTTGTTGGTTTCATTATGATGATATAGGTACAATGTATAAGTACTTACTTAATTATTTATTGTATCCATACTATGGAGTAAGTACATCAAGATTCAATTTAGACTATGACGTCAACATCGATGGAAGTCCTTCTGGAAACAATACTTAGTAGTACCACAGATTACTAAGATACTATATTAGTACCAACTGAAACAAAGTTTAATTTATCTAAAAAAACTTTTTTTAGGTGTTCCATACATGGGACGCAAAATGATGGGTCTATCTTCACCGCTGATGGAGATTGTAGTAGACGGTGACACCATGACCATCAAGAACTCTTCTCTGCTGCGAGTTGCGGAAAACAAGTTCAAACTTGGAGAAGAATATGAGGAAAAGATGCCCAGCAATGTCATCAAAGTAAGTTCATGAATAAAAATTGTTTTTTCTCTTGTAAGATAACTGTTTTGTTTAGTCTTTGGTTGTCTAAAAGATATTGCTGTCTAGCATTAAGACCACCAATGTATAAGCATAATTATATCTTACAACAAAATAATATTCTGGGAGACGAAAGTATTACTTATCTAGAGTTAAATGTCAAATTGCTAATCAAAAAAAAACACATAACTTAATGACTGTAGATTTCATAGTTTTTTTTTGCCTGCTCTCAAAAAACTTCAAATCATATTTTTTACCGTGTGATTTTCAAGCTATATCTGGCTGAGTAACATAACAAACATCTGTGTTCTTATACTTTTGCATTTGAAATATTATTGTGATTTTTTCAGAGTGTAACAACAAAACTAAATGATGCTGAATTGGAAACAAAATCTGTAATCCCGGAGACTGGAGTAAAATGCGCTCGCCACTACCTGTTTAATGATGAGGAGTGTGTTGTTGTAAGTTACCTAGTACCTCAACTACCTACAGGAGTTTTGGCGGGAACGTGAAAAATGGCGTATTGTCGGCATTAAATTAATTGACAAAACTTGTATAACTTTGAGTGTTTAAGTGTAAAAACGGTGGTTTTTTATCCATTAAGTGCTCGTGAACATGTATGAGTGTTGGTGAATAGTGTAATGCTGTAAAACGTGACTTTTCGTGTTGCCTCCAAAACTCCATAGAAGCCTCTAGTAAAGTCGCAACCACCACTACTTAACAGGGGCATGACTTGACTTAACGACTCTGACTTATGACAAAATAATCTCTCCAATTACTTGACACTGGCTATATACCTTTGATGTAAAGCCAAAACCGAAGAACTTAGGTTCTTCGAAAGAAAAAAAAAAAGAAAACTACCTACAGGAGGTAACTGTTTATAATCATGCCATGATAAATTGCAGCTTTAGAATTCACTTCCTTTATAAATAAATATGCCTATACCCAGCAGTGGATCAAGTCAGGCTGCGGATGATGATGATAAATAAATAAATATTTTTGGACATTTCACATAACGCCATTTCGCCCCAAACTAAGCAGAGCTTGTACTATGGGAACCAGATAACTGATACTTAAATACTTTTTTTTGTAAATATAAACGCAGAATACATAGAAAATATCCAGACTCAGGACAAACACCGATGTGGCGGTAATCGAACCCGTGACACCGGCGTGGCAGTCCAACACACTTGCCACTCGACCAATTGTGTCATCCTTTATGCTTTATGAACATACAGCATTATTTATAATCAGCAGGCAAAATTCAAACTGAACTAGAGCTTAAGTAATTTCAAGCCATATCAACTCAACATAATCAACATGGTTTGATTCTTGATTGTGGTAAATTTTATACAATCTACTGATGGTGCCTTCACTATGTAGGACAGTTTAGAGTAGTTAACTATAGGTAATATCATCTTTATTTCGTCCATAATTTAAATATTAATAATTTATATAGTGTTGTATTCTTTTCAGACTCTGACCCATGAGCATGCCGCTACGCCCGCCAAACGCTACTTCCGTCGAGTATAATCCTAAAACTACTTTAAATCTTTATAGTAAGACTCAAACTCTTACTACAGCAAAAGTAGACTAATGCTAAATAAACTATTATATTTCTAAAACTTAGAGCTAAGTGAAATATCTTAGATAGTTGTAAGTGAAGGTTTAATTTGCAGTGGGGTTTAATAGTTTCTACTTCGAGGGTTGTTATGATCAAATGTAATCTGTAAATTCTGTAGAGATAAATGTTGATATCTCTGATAATTCCTTTTACAAATGTTGATACATAATAATGATGCTTAATGTGAGTGGGCATGTATATTTTCTATTTTTATACATTTTTATGTTATGTTAATATTAATTGTGCACAATAAAATACACGTTATACAATCATGTATTTTTATGCATCAATCAATACGTTAAGTAGTCAACATTTAGCTGTGCTGTGCTACATCTGAAATGTGATCGACCAAACCGCTGTAGGATTTTTTTCTTCAACGGTCTGGTGAACATGGGTGGAGACACACTGTCTACCGGTAAAGAAGAAAGAAATAAGGTTGGATGTGTGTTGGAGAAGAGAAAAAGTTAATATTTTATTTGTACAAGTACAAACAAATTGATTGCTTCTGGTACACACTGCTGGATTCTCGGATTTCTCGGAGGGTACACAGCTCAGATCTCAAAATAATGACAACTTAGCAACTTAGATGCCGCTGTTCAAATTGAAATTATTGTCTAGCTCGTGCGTTTAGAGTATGTTAGCTTTAGCAAACAATTCCTTTTTAATTTTTTTGCTAATGTTCGCTTGGCGAATTATTTCATACTGGTAACATTGTGAAATTTTGGTCTACTAATGTTACCAACCTAGTGTTTTTTGAACTAGATTTAGCGCGAAATCTGCTCAATTTCATCATCTCCCTGCCTTTATCCCACACTTAGATGGGGTCGGCACACCATGTCTTCTTCTTCCATTCGTCTCTATCAGCCGTCATATCTGTACTCACGCCTGCTTTGTTCATATCCTCTTTCACACAGTCCATCCATATTTTCTTTGGTCTTCCTCTTCTCGTAAATCCATCTACTTTCATATCTAACACTCTCCTAGTGACATGGCATTCATCCCTCCGCATCACATGCCCATATCACGATAACCTGTTATTCCTCAACTTATCTGTCACTGGCGCTACTTTCAAGCTTCCTCTAATATACTCATTTCTTATCTTATCCATCCTTGTCACACCACACATCCATCGCAGCATTCGCATCTCTGCCACGTGTACTCTTCTTTCATCCGTCCCTTTCATCGCCCAACACTCAGAGCCATACAATACGACAGGTCTAACGATCGTTTTGTAAATTTTTCCCTTAAGTTTAAGGGGCATTCGTGGATCGCAAGTTGTTCCTGAGACCTGTCGCCATTTCATCCATCCCGCATTTATCCTATTCTTTTCGTCCTGGTCTACGTCACCGTCGTTCTGGATCAATGACCCGAGGTACCGGAAATTGGAGCAGACTGGTAGGGATACACCATCTAGGGCAATGGGAACAAAACTGGAAGGACCACCGAAATCGCAGAACAGGTGTTCAGTTTTGGTCCTGCTGATCCTCAACCCTACACTCTCCAGTTTTTCCCGCCATTTTCCCAGCCTGCTCTGGACCTCAAGGGCATCTTCTCCGACAAGGACAATGTCGTCGGCGAACAGCATGCACCAGGGTGCCTCCTCCTGTATGTCCGATGTCAGTGCATCCATTACCAGGAGGAACAGATAAGGGCTTAAAGCCGATCCCTGGTGCAGCCCCACAGCCACACTGAACTCGCCGGTAACTCCAGCTTCAGACCGGACGTGTGTTCTTGTATTCCTGTACATAGCTTTTACAAGCTGTACGTACTTCCCAGGCACTCCTTTATCTTTCATAGCCCACCACAGAACCTTTCGAGGTACTCGGTCATATGCCTTTTCCAGATCAACGAACACCATGTGCAAGTTCTTGTGTGCACGTCTGTATTTTTCGCCTAAGGGGGCGTCCATAAATCACGTGAGGTGTTTAAGGGGGGGGAGGGGGTCGAGTCAAATCTCATCTAATCTTACGTTGGAGAGAGGGGGGGTCGCGGCAAATATCACGCAATTTTTGTTTTTGATTGAAACAAAAAAAGACCTACATGCTTAAGATTTAATCTTAAGCGCAACCGTAATACGATTAAGATCATTCACTAATTCGTTCGAAAGTACCAAAATAGTTTCATTCATACTTCGACGTTATACAGCAATATTGATTTTTCTTTTTACAATAACAATCCAACGCGTTTACCTACGTAAGAAACCCACATTTTGAAAAATCTCACGTGAGATTGGGCGATGGGGGAGGGGGTTGAATAAAATCTCACGACATCTCACCAGGGGGGGAGGGAGGGACAGAAAATTTAAAAAAACACCTCACGTAATTTATGGACGCCCCCTAACTGGCGAAGTGCGAATATGGCGTCCGTTGTTCCTCTTCCAGGCATAAAACCGAACTGGTTCTGGGTTATATCACTCTCTTCTCTCATTCTTCTTGCTATCACTTTCTCCCAAACTTTCATACTGTGTGACATGAGTTTTATTCCTCTGTAGTTGTTACAGTTTTGTACATCACCCTTGTTTTTGAAAATGGGCACCAGTGAACTGTTGCACCATTCATCCGGTATTGACTCTTCCTGCAACAAGACCTTATTGAAGAATACACTCAGCCACTTCCATCCATCTGCTTTTAAAAACTTCCATACTTCTACTGGTATATCATCCGGTCCTACCGCTTTTCCATTCTTCATGCTTTGTACTGCTTTCTTAACCTCCATCACGCTGACTTCTTCCACAACTCCCTTGTTTACCGGCATATCATCTAAAACACTCAACTCCAGTCGTTCTCTTCATTCATTAATTTATTAAAATATTCTTTCTATCGTTCTCTTATTTTCGCATTATCTATCAAAACTTTGCCTTTGTCATCTTTAATACACCTAACATGCATAATATCGCTTGCATTCCTCTCTCTCTGCTTTGCTAACCTGTACAAATCTTTTTGTCCATGTGGGCTCTTCTGTGAATTAAATATAGCTCATCCTGCACTGTGGCCCTGGCAATAGCAACAGCTTTTTTCGCTTTCTTCTTGCACTCCACATACAACATCTTTCTATTCTCTTTCACAATTCCTCACAAAACTTCTCCTTCACTCTATCGTCACATCCCGTCTGCGGAGCATACACACTTATCACGTTTAAAACTAATTCACCTAATAATAACTTTACTACTATAACTCTGTCATTCATCCTCTTCACACACTTTTTTAACTCACTATCTAAAACGATCCCCACTCCATTCCTTTTACCATCACTCCCACAATAATAGAACTTATAACCCGCTCCAATTTCCCTTACTTTCGTCCCTTTCCACTTCGTCTCTTGCAAGCACGCCACGTTTATACGTCTCCTTTCAAGTAAATCAGCCAATTCCCTTCCCCTTCCAGTCATCGTCCCAACATTCCAACTTGCAATCCTCATTTTTACTTCACGGACTAGCTTCTTACGTCGCACCTGTCCCTGATGCGACAATCTTGGTCCATTTCTCACAACCGCCGGGTGCTGCGTTTGCGCGTCGCCTTGGGGGTACGCCCTAGCATTCACATTCTCTTCATTTACTTGTGACTCCATGTTGTAAATGATTTGGGTTGGATTTTTTACGACCGGCCGTCTGCCTGACGTCAACTCTCTTTGGGAATACTAGTTTGAGTCGCCGGAGCCTCGTCTGTTAGACGGCAGGGGCACCACGTGCAGGTGAGGTCGGCTTGGGCGGCTAGGTGGTATGCCGCCCTTATCCCCCTAAAAATCTGCTCAATTTATTCTAAAGAATTAGGTAGGCTCATATTTTATTAATAATATATATCTATCAATATATATCTTTCATACACAAAATAGCAGTAAACCCCAAATTTCTATACGTATGCTTTAATTTTGACGGAAACGTGTTCAGGAGAGTTTAAATCGTCTAATAACATGCTCCAAAATAATTGTTTTGGCTTTCTGAAAAAATAAGTTGGCAGCACTAGTCTTGTCAAACAAAATCAATCAGTCAAAAATTGCTGCTGAGAATGAATGCACTTTCTTCCAGGCTGTCGAAACTACGGGCTAAAAAAACTTTGTATGGACGGAGGCAAAATTTTAATGGTGGCTATATATACGTTTCACTCACGTCTCCAACCTCTCGCTCTTCTGTCTCACGTCATTCATTCGCGACATTCCGATCATTGCTTTATTTATTTCTAAATTTTCTTATGTGATTTATATCATATATTAGTGGTTTTGTTACAAAATACTTTCAGTTTTATGACTGTAGAATGTTACTATGACGTACCGAAAGTGTGAAATTTGTGGTTTGATATCGAAAAGAAAAGATGGTAAAAGAAGGTATTTCATGGCAAGATTCCCTCGAAATGATGAATCTCGGTAAGTACAACACAAGTAAAATGATACAATGGTAAACAGTGTTTAAACCACATCATATTATTTACATTTTATTTGTAAAATAGTGGATTTGGAAATTAGTGCGTCAAATTAAAATATCGATATCGATAAAATTATATTTGTTCTAATGTGTACAGGTGCAAGCTGTGGGTTAAGATGACAGGGAAAGAAGATTTGGCGTATATACCCATTGAAAAGTTATACGCAAATAAATTTATATGTGGCAAACATTTCCACGACAAGAATTTCAAAAAGAAAAAACCCTTTTGAAAAATACTGCTGTACCTTCATTACGACTAACAGCTCAACCTCTATCAGACAAGATTCTATCAGAGTTCCCATATCATGTTTTCTCTGATTGTTTGAGCCTAAATAAAAGTTGTACAACAAATGAAGGTATGTGTTAACTAGACGTGAACCAGGCTCGTTGTATGGGTGATTTGCAAATAAGAGGCCTTGCAAACCACCACTTTACGACAAATAATAGTACCTATTTATTGTTAAGTGTCAGATTTCTTTATTTGTATTTGTTTTGCATTGGACTACTATCACACTTGCTATCAAATTATATTGCTATTTTGTTTTTTAAACAACATTACAGAACATTCATTAGCCCATGCTACAGATATGTTTCACGAGGAGCTAATTATATACCATGAGTATGAAATTCCGATAGAGAATACTGTCGAAATCACAACATGTGATCCTAGTAAGTTATATACTTTTTTATACGGTGATATATCTTGTAACTCCATAAAGAACTTTATCGATATGCGAGAAATTTTAATTTAATATTACTTTTGTTGCAGTAATAGTAATAGTAATAGTAATAATAATAATAACAGTAATAGTAATAGTCTAAGTCTGACAAGAAACTTGTAGTTAACACAATTTGATTTAATTATTACTAGAATTTTGAGGCTAACAGTCCAATTGATATATTGTATATTGCAGGATACAGCACCGCGCGCGTTGAAATATGCAAAGGGACGTTTGGACGTTGCTCTAGACTGGCTGTGGAAGCAGCAGGAGACCTTATAATAATAATGCGTTCATTTGAGATGTAATGTATATATATATATATATTCTATATATAAACTGTAAATTACAAATATATATATATATATTTTTATTTTCATTTAAAGCCACACAATGATTATTTGAACAAAAAATATTATGTTCAATAAAATGTTAGAAACCTCGCATTTTAATGAACATGGTATTTTATATTCAAATAAACATGTGTGACTTTAAATCTCTACTGATTCAATTAAATTAGACAAGCATCGATATGTAAGCTATCGATAATTTTGCCAGGACGTCACTAGTTTTTTCTTCATGTTGGTAAGGCTCCTAACGATTATTTTGTTAGAATGTTGGTAATGGCGATTCTTCCTCGTTTTGACGTAGAATGATCAATGTTTTTTTTTGTTGTTTTTTTGTTTGAAGTCCCGTCTCTTCAACGTAGTGGTTATATTCTCTTTGCTTTCTTCATTTTGAATTTTCAAGAAAACTGAGCTATCTCTTATTATTGCGTTTTACTAGTCTAATTTGAACTTTTCTCCATTTCTGAAGAAAAGTTTAAAATGGCTAGTTATGTTGCCACTCAAGATCAGGTAAGTGCGTGAACCATTATATTTCTTGGTACCCACTTTTAATTATTCTCTTTGTTCTGTTCTTAGGATATTTAGCGTTGAAGACCTTTGCTATAAAGATAAAGTCTGCCTTTCTGCATTACATTTACTACAGTGCAGGAATAACTACTATCTAGTACAATACTTTTTACAAAACAAGGCTTTCATCTGAAAAAAAAAAGTTCCGTCGTAGTTGCTACCATGAATATGATAATAGGTACCACTGTTAAATTTAATACCGCTCCTTTATTTACAGGATGAACAAGTCAAAAAACTTCGAAGACTATTAGAAGGATGGCGAATGGCCCTTCTTACCCTAAAGTCTGTCATTCTCTGGGAACAGCAATGGCATCCGTGTGTTCTATTCGGGGCAGTCACTTCCCTTTATTTCTTTGTTTGGATCATGAATCTGAACTCTCTGGCAACATTTGCTATGATTGGCCTCCTGCTAAACTTTGTAGATTTCATAGTGCCCCGAGTCTGTAACCTGATCTATGGCTCTAGCAATTGGACTGGCCAGCATGAGAAAACATTCATTGAGATTTGTAACAACATTGTTGTGAGCTACAACAAGATTTTTCACAGTATTCGTACCTTCTATTCTTTGAGGGAAACAAGCCCTACTGCAGTAAGTTACAAAAAACTATATTATCCCATTTTTATAGCGGATATGTTGGATTGAGCAGCACCCTAATTTACCAAAAATAATTCAATACTAATTAAAATTGACCAAAGCCTCTTGAGTATGTATGAATGGACAAAAGGTGCCTAAACTACCTACTGAACTCATTACAGTACCTACATAAATTACTAATCTAATCATACACAAAACTGCATTAGGTCTTTGTGGTAGTAAGACCCTTTCACTCTAGTTAAAAGGTCTGAGTCCTAATTGTGGGAAATAGGCTGATAAGCTGCGTGACAGTAGGTGTTTTTTTTGTGCCCACACGAATTAAGTGTATATTGCACAGACTTATGACAATAAAAAAATTAAATCCTATTTCCCTCAGTGCCGTTTGTGACACTGACTATTCAGTGTAGGTACATACATTTCATACAAACTACCTTGATTGCATCATGCAACTAAGCCCTTTGTTTCAGTACTTCACCATATCCATCAGCATGCTATGCACACTGGCCTGGATTGCTTCATCTGTCAACAACACATTCCTGCTGTACATCCTCACAGCGGTAATGCTGCTGTGGCCGGGACTTGCTCGCACAGCTGCTTTTAACTCCATGCTGTCACTTTTCAACATGGCACCTAAAATACCCTTCCTCAAGACTGAGTAATCTCAAGCAATTAAGCTTTTTTTTCTGTGATGTCTGGTCATAAGTTTTAAGTTTAAAATTAGAGTTATGTTGTTAAATTATGGGTTGCGTGATATTTAATAAAGAGCCAAAGCTACTTGAATTTTTAAATTGTGTATCATTTTGTAAAAAATATTTTTGTCGGATCTGGAACCAGTAGCTATCGTTCCGCTATATCCATCAATATGTATAAAAGGCTTGGTTCTAGCTAACAGGCTGTACAAATGGACATAGTCTTGAAATAGTGTAGGTATGCTCATCAAGAAGTGTTAGCGCGTAGAAAAAGATATAAATTTTGTAATTTCACACAAAGTTGCCGGCGAAAGAAGTTTACATGTTACTCGTGAAATGAATAGATACCACCAACACTATATTTCACCACTTTTATAGACTTACGAGTATTATAATTTACATCAGGATATTATACGCCTAGAAATATTGAACAACGAAAAGTACCGTGCTCAATACGACTTGTCACTTGTACCGACTGAATTCAACTACCCGTGTTCAATGGATTCTTTTCCGAAGTTAGCTCGGTAGGCATCGATATAAAACCGTTTTCAACGCCATGGCCGCTCGGCCTTCCTCGCTTGGAACCCGTTATTCACAAACTAGTGTTCCCAACTAAAAATACTCAAGATATCGTTGCCATCTTATAGAAATAATACTAGAAAGTTACAAATATATCAAATTATTTCAATAGATCACGACACTCGGGTCTTGAGTATGAAATGTGGTAGGTACTTAATTAACTTTTTGGTGTACAATAAATTTAATTTCTCTTATAGCCTGAAGTAGAAAATTGACTTCAATAACTACAGCAAAAGTGTAGTATAGGTATATATACACAGAAATAGGTTGTAGGATGACAAAAAAAAAGTGATATTAAATAGATGTATATTTTCTAACAAATTCTTATACTACACGATTTATCATTGAATGAAAACGAAACGATTTATAATATCATTTCATTCAATTAATAGGCAAGTAATCACAATAAGTGCAGTTATCGCACTCTTCTCATTCTCCACTAGTCATCAAAAAAACATATCTACAACTGCATGTAATACTATTTATTAGTGCATAAAAGCTACTAACATTTAAATTAAAAATTGATCTGTAATATATATATATATATATATATATATATAGGTTACATATTTAACTATTTCAGTTTTAAATTAACCATCAAGTGCTTACAATGACATCAATATTATATAATTCCAAAAAGAAAATCAGGGCTACCTCAGTTGTCTTATAATTTATATCATTTAATCTTCACAATGCGGGAGATTCTCACAGCTCATATTTGCAAACTACAAATCTAGAATCTATTTAAGCATTGACTAAGTTTCGTGAATCGTGAACCCCGGTCTGATGTTAGAGTTCTTAGCTTTCGTAACTAAAGGTCCTTCCCCTTTGCTGGCCACGCTGTCACTAGACGTGCTAGGTCGAAGTAAGTCTTCAGCAACGGGCGTGGTTTTGAACCTACTACCTACACTAGCTTGCGCATTATTGCTTTTCACCGCACTACTATCGCTATATCTCCTACTTCCATTGTTCAGTAATTCGTTTTTTAAGGGTTTGCTTTGCAGATTCAGAGATCCGATATCAATGGTCGATTGGTCGTCTTTCGTGCACTTTGGGAAGTCATTATCTATGTTGTAGTTTTTGCTGCTTGAAGGAACGTCTTTGTAGAATGTTTCTTTTGTCTGTTTGAGGTTTAGTCCGTAGAGTTCTGCGCTTGTGGATGCGACGCTCGTTGAAGGTTGGGCGGTATCGAGTCTCAAGCTCGAAGGAGGGACTGAGCAGTGAGTTTGAGGGCTGAGGTCGTTGCGTATGATCTTCATAGTCGACCCGCACGCATCTGCAGATAAGGTTTCTTCATCGTCTTCGCCTTCATCAGTCTGCAAAGAAAAAATAACTTAGTGACGTTATATCATAAGGTTGCATTTCCACTGACGCGGAGCTGGGCGAAATGGAGGAGCGGAACGTGAATTGGCCAATCACATTGCTCGAAATTCCACTTCCACTTCACTTCGAGTACTGTGATTGGCCAATTCTCGGTTCTTTGAGGGAATCACTTTCCCTTTTTTCAACTTTATAAATGCGAACATTTGTGACAATGGATAAATGTTTGTATGTGGCTAAATCACGCAGAAACTGCTGAACCAATTGAGCTGATATTTGGTAAATGTAGTTGATGACCTTGAAAAGGACAACTTTGTATGTCGATATCATGCGGTATGGTATAATAACTCAAAGTGGAGCAGTGTTGTGATTTATTTGTCTGAATATGGTGTACAGTGTTCTTATAATAATATATAAATGTGATAGTTTCTTCATACCCTTTCTAGCACTGTTCTAGTCATGGGCAGGCGTGATTTTTTACTTCAAGAGAGCGTTTATTTGTAAGTTTCGTAACTAAGTATACCTAAAAAAAAATTGGGAACATACTTACATTCAATTAATTAATTAGTTATATATTTCAATAAATTACTGATTTCTTAGTTAAGCTCTTGAAGTAAGGTGTTATATGTCTGAACTAGCTGACACCCGCAACTTCGTTTGCAATGTGAATTAAAATCCCTTAGTTTGCGCGTGCCCTTCTTGACGAACACATACTTCAAGTTTAAAGTCAATGCGTTCAGCGGTTTAGCCTGTACGTTGTCAGTCAGTCAGGTCCTTTTATTTATATTGATGAATGAATGAAATATGTCACAGATATACATACCAATAGGTCGTGGTCAGTGATGGAGCCGGCGGTCGCTTCGTTGCTGCCAAACTCCAGCTCCGAAGCGACCGACACGGGCGTCACGTCGCCGCTAATAGACGAACCTGAAACAGATACAGATTCTTTATTGGTAACATACATTACAGGTCAGTTTTAATTTTATAGTAAGAATACATTTAGTAAGTGAAATAAATAATTTTCACTGGCTCATTTATTAAACACCTTAAGTATAATCACGGGTATCATTAACTTTGGTTGCGTCTCCTTTATCATTTAAAAAATCACTAACAGAGGCTTTTATATTAAAAATAATATTAATCTATTTTTGAAGATGGTATCGGTAGCAGCATTTACAATCTCATTCGGAAGGTGATTGAAAATAGTAGTTCCCGCCAAATAGTCTGACTAGGCATTAGTAGTCTATCTCTGTGTCTGGTGTCACAGTCAACATCGGCCTCTAGTCACACGCAATACCTGAAGCACAATGGATGGGTTCGAATCCTCAATTCTGAAATATTATGACAAACTAGCAATACTCAAACAGTATCTATTGTACATACTTCCAACTGACTTCAATTATTTTTTTTATATTTGTTACCCAAGAACTTTGTTGTTTATGATCCGATTAAAAAAAAAAAATTGTGTGGGAGGATATACTTGAGATTGGTCCCATAAAAATTTAATCAAATTCAGTTCAGTAGGTAAGTTTTCATAGTAACAAATTAAATTTGAAAAAATGATCTATCTCGTTTAAGGTTTGCAACATGCTTCCACCGCTGGCCAATTTTTGTTGCACCACCGCCCATGGGCGTTTATTAGGCATCTCATTATAATCTACATAATAAAAGGACTCTCAGATCCAAATTAAGATTTAGGGTGCAACAAAACTTCCAAGTTTGCCAATGTCGAGTTGAGTAGGTAACGATTATAGATTAATAACGGTGTTCCTATTGAACACCAAGATAGACAGTATCAAATCAAAATGGATTCGTAAGGCAGGACCAGAAAAATTCAGACACCTTGTCAATAAACATGAAATATCTCTATTTTTATATAATGGTTGTTACTTTTTAACTATGAAGTTTTATTAACAATGAAAAAGTCTAGTAGTTTTAACAAATAATATTTAACAAGCCCTACTATTACTCTTTTTCGAAAATTAGCATCGGCCCAAAATGTACTAGAAGTTAGCCAATGTGGCATCTTTTTTTTTGTCGCAGTTTCAATATATATACTACATTGTGATTCTATACTTTATAACTTCTGTGGTACAGACGACATTCAAAACAAAACCACAGATAATGATATAAACAGCATCAATTTGTTTCCAGCTATTGCCGTCCTGTTGCTAGTGGCGCTAGTTTCGATGGCAAAAGTGCATTCCGCGACAGGTGGGCGATGGGCTAGCGATAGGCTTCCGTAATACGGTTTTTTTTACGTTTTGCAATCAATCGCGTAGTGGTCGCTACTGCTGTTGTGATTGTTATGGTAATTGCTGGAATTACGTAATAGCCCTGCCGTTTGTGTGTGCATCGAGCCCACTATGGGAACGCAATGTCTTACGTTTTTGCCGTTGTATTTCATCTTGTGCCCATTAAAGCACGACGTTTGCACCCGACAATATAAAATACATTGGCTACATCATAACACGCTCATAAAGTAGCAAATACTTGTTTTGTATTTATTTGAGGTGAGTTAATCATTTTTAATATAAAATTTCTAGAGAATAAAGGAAAAATAAGCATTGATAGTTCATGCAACCATGAAGTTGAATGTCTTTGTTTTTCAATGTAAGTAAGTATATTTTTAACTTTTAACATTTGTAGATAATTGGTTGTTTGTACGCAGATGATGCGTTAAAATACACGTGCATTACGTTCGCCGCAAACGAGCCACTGATTGTCGCCGGATACCGGTCGCTTCGGTCGGTGGCTCTTTTGCTACTGGCTTTACATGCAGAGAATGATCGTCATTAGGCAAGCGACGATACCGTGCATGCTTGAGCGTACCTGTCTGGGTTGAAACTTATACTTACTGTGCAGTTATTTATTTATACCCACAAATAGATGAAGTTTTAGCTTTTACGGGAAATCTAGGCATTGCTAAACCGTGAAAGGTAATATGGAATGAATTCATGTGGTTATAAATTGGCCTATCTATATAGTCCATCAAATATATAATTTATCTCTCTCTCTCTCTGTCTGCCTATTTCCATCATTGTCAGATCTAAGTTCAATAATGTTTAACCGATTAGTTCCACTTATAGGTACGAATGTTCTGAAGCTATCTGAAGCTTTTATAAATTTATTTCAACAACAGATTAATTACAATATTGTATTTAGTTATAATCAAATAACTATGATCGACAATCGCGAAAGTCTACAAAAAACTATTGTATTTTACATTAGAGATAAGCAAATATGATCAGGAGACAATACTAGCTGACGCCCGCAATTTTGTTTGCGTTGTGATTTTTACGAAATTCCTTTCTTCGTACTCACTTTCAGCTCTTGACGAAGACACTCTCCTAATTTAGTGTCTTTGTTCAGTGGTTGACCCTGTGCGTTGTCTGTCAGTCAGTCAGGACCAATCAAGCCTTTTATAAATACAATATGTCCGGTCTTGTGTTACCGAAATTCAAGGGGGTTCTTTTTCAAATTTTTGTACATGAACAGACGTAATTTCGATTAAAAAACAAAATGGGGAGAGGAGTACCTCTCTCCTAGAAATGGCAACCATTTTCGACCTACTGGTCGTGGGGAGGGGGATTTACTGATAAAAAAAACTTGAAAAACAAACCCTTAAATATCGGTAACTCAAGACCGGATATATTGTATACAAGATATTGATTGTAACCGGCTGCCGTAAAAAGGGGGATGTGTATACCTGCGACACTGCAGTGCGGCAGGAGGGGGTGGAGACTGGCTGCGCACAGTGTGGCCGCCTCGCCATCCCAGCGCGGGATACCTTTGCTCCACGCGCTGCTGGAACCAACGGCACTTGTCCACAACCAAACGAGATTCAACGTGCCATAACAAACTGCATTACGTTCTTTGTATATTTATTTGAATGTTAAGCTCCGTACTCACATACGGTTTTACTCGATAGTTTTACTCCAAAATGAGTAAATATTAACGTGTGGACCGCAAAACTCACAGCTCGAAGGCTAGCATCGAGCCGGCTCGATGGAATTAAAGGTTCGAACGGTTCGGTGAATACTGAAAAGTGCGCGTCACTTGATAGATTAATGCTGAATGTGTGGACGAAAGTCCATGCCATGGTTTTTACTCGACATGATAGCTCGATCAAGCAAAACCGTATATGAGTACGGAGCTTTACGGGTATTTATCGCGCTCACCTCATATGTTTTTGTGTCCCATCAGTTGCACACCTTATCTCCGAAGAAATTGAAGATCCAGTTCGTGCTGGAAATTGCGAACAAAATCCGCGATCTTGAATTTCTTCGGAGAAAAAGTGTGCAACTGATGGGACACAAAAGCATATGAGGTGAGCGCGATAAATACCCGTTACATACAAATAACTACGTTCTTTGTATTTAGTATGTGGCCACAGAAGTATAAGACGGCAGCGCCGTTATCCTTATAATAGTGGCTGACCGCGGCTTGTGAAACATTCTCATCTCGTGGAATATTTCGAGCATAAAATTATAAATAATGCAGTTTCTTCTAACAAGTTGCAACCTTTGCTGGTACTCTTTCCGGTTTCTCACCCTAGGAATATCAAAAACGAAACAAGTAGTAGGTAATAATTTCTTCCACATCTTAGCCTGATCCCTTCCTGTATTACGCCGTCGGTCGGTACCAATTTACCCGCGAAGGTAACTCTATTATCTATGTTGTGTGTATGAACATGGAAAATATTAGCAGTTATGACAGTGTCTGTACAAGTGAGGGTGACTGAGTGTTCCGATGAATGAATCACAGAAGAAGCAAACACTGGACGCGACTGTACTAAGACTAATCGTAACTGACCTATGAAGTAATTACCGAAAAAAACTATTCCTAGTAAGCTTTTTAATCTATATATTCACACTTTTTTATAAGTCGTTTTAAATAGAAACTTTAATAATCGCAGTACAGTCACACCCAAAACATCTAATTGAAAGACACATTCAATACTACAGAGCTAAAGCAATATTACATCCTATTACTTTGTCACGAGCCATGAGCCTTAAAATGTGCTTTAAAGGAGGTAGTAGACCAGATGAGTGCGAGTCACATCACAGCATTAAAGTGCATGACTTTAGTATAGTATAAATGACGTGACACACCAAGTGCGCTATCTATCTATGCAACATTGTACTTGATTAACAGTAAGAGCGGTTTCAGTCTAGCTTTTTTTTGCGCGCGTATACGGAACGCGCGCGGCTACAAAAACCCGTACACGCGTATGCGGGCTTATACCGGCGTTTACGCTGGGTTTTTTGGCAGTCAATGTGAGTAGTGACGCGGGCGCGTAAGCGCTACACCCGCTCGTACGAGTGGCGCCACGCGCGTACACGCGCAAAAGACGAAACACTCTTCATTTTTCTTTACAAGTTATTTATTGCAGACTACTTCTAAGTCTCAATTCCTACTGGGATGGCAGTGAACGGCAGATAACTTGCGGTGCCAGTCGCTGCCATCCTAGTGGGAATAGAACCTTAGACTAGGTATCAGTTCAGTTTGTAATGCAAACACACACAGTACTGTATTGTGATGGAACGCACACGCATGCATCATTTGTGCCTTTTAAAAACACACACACAAATAAAATTAATAAACTTCCGGCTCGTGACTACATAGCTACAGTACCTGTCGCATATGTTCTTGTGTTCGGATGTGGATGCGTAGTTGGAGTTCGGGGACGAAGGGCCAGCTGAGGAGAGACCGCTGGGGAGCTCGCCCGAGGACGACATCAGCGATGACGGCCCGCTCCAACCCACGCCTAAAGATACATAAAATCAGTAGATATATAGAAAACTCTTTTTACTATTAAGAAAATACAAGTCGTCGGTAGTCTTAACGGTTGTTAGTATTCTCTTCTAGTTAAGAGTGAAGCCACACTCCTCATTGCGATGCGTTGCGTCGATAGTTTTGTACTGGAGTTTTGTATAAATAATTTTGTATTTATTATATACTAGCTGGTGCCCGCGACTTCGTCTGCGCAGGTATCTTTATAAATTGTAGCCTATGTGTTATTCTGATGTATACGCTATATAATTGTAAAGTTTCATTAAAATCCATTCAGTAGTTTTTACGTGAAAGAGTAACAAACATTTATCCATCCATACTTACAAACTTTCGCGTTTCTAATATTAGTAGGATAGGATAGGATTTTATTTTAATTGGGCGGGGCACGTTAGCCGCATGTACCCGGAGAGGTGTGCAACACTAGCCACTCACTGGACACCTGAAGACGGACGGCGGCGTAGGGGTCGGCCGAGAAAGCGTTGGAAGGACGATCTGGATATATTCTAGAGGGAATAGTGGCAGATCGCCAACGACCGCGACAACTAGAAGGATTCAGGGGAGAACTTTGCCCAACAATGTTACACCACAGGTTAAATAAATAATTGTATGGCAGAATTTTCACTGAGCCGCTACGAACGTCGAAGTAGCGGTGTTACTTTGCGTCGATGCAGCTCCCGGTGCACCGAATGCGTCCAAAGTAGATAGGGTTCAATATGTTCTATGTTAACTTAGTAAACAATGTAACACGACTTATTGACTACAATAAGGATACTGTGATGCAAGCTGATGCTGAGCAAAGCAGAATCGTGATGCATGGAGAAAAACCGTGGCTGAAGGTGTAGCCGCTCATGACAATGCTTGGCTTGAATACTCAGCTTATAAGCGGACTTTAAGACATCAACGGGCCGCTAACCCCGAAACACCTGCAGGGACATTAATTTGTCAAAAATGTGGTCGAGGCTGCCGCTCCCGCATAGGCCTTTTTAGCCATGCAAAAAAGTGCCTAACAGTTCAACAAACTGATGCCCCCTTAATCATCTTTAAATAGATGGAAAAAGACCAATGATGATGTAAATACTGAATACTAGAAGTTAGCCAATGTGGCGCATTTCTATACTTCAATACTTCTGTGAAGTGGACAGACTCACTGTTAGTGGGCGAGGGCTGCTTGTTGGGCGGCAGGGGCGCGTGTTGCGGCGGCGTGGCGAGCAGCACGGGCGCGGCCGCCACGCGCTCCAGAAATGCGTCCAGCTGCCGCAGCGACAGCGCGTTGTGCAGCGTCTCCAGCGGACGGATCGCTGGCACGCCGCCGAACCCTTCTAAAGCCGCTGCAACGTTTAGTATCAGTGAGATTTAATAGGGGGGAAACAGGGTCTTTTACAGAACATGAGGCTGAAATCGTGCAACTATTTCAATTTTGTGGTTGTGGGGTATCTCTCTATACTGTAATCACTATGAATTATCACTGAAGGTGCTGTCTAGTACACAAATAGTCAAACATGATTTTACAGAGAGATTTATTATTACAATTACTGGGAGACGACTGAGGTGTGTGGCGAGACTGGCGAAGCACGGTCAAAAGTGCTGATCTTACATTTAATTATTGCGTCACTCGCCATGACCCTACAGTGGTACTGATTCTTGTTGTCATCCTCGAAAGCCTAGTTGCGATCTAGTAATTTCACTAGTTACAATGCCATTCATGAATACAGAACAGAGTTATGTTTACACATTACGGTTTTGCGGCCGAACGAGCACTTTATTGATACTCATATAAAAGGAATGAGGGCTTTTCAATAAAAAAAATCACGCTTTTTATTTTGGTTACTAGATGGCGCTGCACAAAAGTCAATTGTCAATGTCAAGTGTCATAATAAACAATGAAATTTTCTGGTTTTTTTTTGTTAGATTTTTAATACTTGCATTTCATACAGCGCCATCTATCTTAGTTTATGGCAACCACTTTTTTTTAATGTCTTATTGAAAAGCCCTCATTCGGCTAGGTACGAGTACACCCTCTAATTAAGCAGTGCAATCCTTGAGACGCAAGGAATTTCCGAAAAATCTGTACCGAAGAAACGTGACTCACCATTAGAAGCCGACGAGGTGGGTATCATGACTCGCAGGTTGGGCGCGGAGCTGGAGCCGGATATAACGGCGGTGGAGAAGAGCCCCGCGGCGGAGAGCTTCCCGCGTGCGCCCAGCCCCAGCATCTTGAGGTAGCTCATCTGGCCGGCGATGCTGTGCCGCTGGCGCCGCCCTGCCCCCCACACGCTACAGTCGCCCCCGAGCCACGGCCACGACGACACCCGCCCCCCCTCCAGTGCCCACCCCGCGCCCGCGCTACCCCCGAACGTGATGGCACACAGGGGAAGCTCATTAGTCGAGGACTCGACGCCGTCCACGTTAATGAGGGGGGTTAGGGGGTCGCCGCTCGCGCGCCGCCCGGACGGCGCCGTCACGGTTAGTAGCGGGAGATCGCGCGGATCGCACGCTGAGGGCGCCACGATCCGAGACGATCGATGGCCAGCGACATTAGTACGGATTAGAACGCGCATGTTACGTGATGTGCGAGGGTTAGTTTACGGGATGATACAGAAAAATAAATTAGTAATCAAATAATAAATAGATAAAACAATAAAATAAATAGACAGTAAATCATAATAATTACAAATAAGTCGAAGCGTATAGGTTTCGAACATCACGATGCAACCGTAACCCGAATGATCGCGTGTTGACAGTGTTCCGTCGCAACGTGCCTCTCGGCGTCGCCACCTCACTCCTCGGAGCACGGAAGCATGCCCGTGCTCCGGGGAGAAAGACACGACTGAAAGTGACGTCACGACCGCACATCTTAAACTATAGTTAGCAACATGCTTTAGAACAAGTCAAACGCACACACAAAGGAGCAAGGATGCAACAACACACACAAAATCGCCGGCCAGTATGAGCTCAACGCCGCTGTCCCGCGGCGCGTCGATTTGCTACGGACTCAGGAATCATATCAAATAAACGACGCACACAAGAAAATACAGACACTACTATTGAATAACAATAGGACGCACTATATGACGCGGATAAAGCAGTGAACTATAGTGAACTAGAAACAAACTGGGACCTATTTGAATTTTAAGCTACTTCTTCACATTACAAATGATTCGTAAACGGTAAAAGATGAAACACCGGGCCGCGACAAACAAATACTGAGTATATAATGCTTGTATACGTACATATGCTGTCTTGAACGCACAGTACGAAGGCTTCAGCCAAGGCAAGACATAACGGATAAAGTAATATTACACGCACGAACAAGAACCCTACCACCAGCTAAGATTATTCTTAATAGAGTTTTAAGGGGTCTCAGTACATTAAATGTTTGTAGAGATTTATTATTTCTCGTGGGATTGCTCAAACTCATTTTAATTGTATATAAAAATGAAATATATTTTCATGATGTGTCACATGTGCGAGTGTGTGTCGAGAACGAGTGAGTTTGTGTGTCGTATGTGCGAGTTTTTGAGTCGTATGTACGAGTTTGTGAGTCTTATGTACGAGTGTGTGACCAGAGCAAACTAATTTTGCCTGTCCACGGTTTGTTCGCTCGTGTAGCGCAGAGCGGCATCTGACAGCTGTCCAGGCTGCGACACTTTGTATTATGTAGTTTCTAAGATGTCTTGCAAGCGAGTTTGTGAGTCGTGTGTACGAGTTTGTCGTATGTATGAGTGTGTGTCGAGAGCAAACTGACCTTGCCTGTCCACGGCTTGCAAGCTCGTGTAGGACAGAGCAACATCTGACAGCTGTCCAGGGTACACTGCGACACTTTGTAGTATGTAGTATGGTTTCTAGGATGTCTTGTGAGCTCGTTAATGAGTCGTATGTACATACGAGTTTGTGACTCGTATGTACGAGTTGGTGAGTCGTAAGTACGAGTTTGCGAGTTATATGTACGAGTTTGTGAGACGTAGGTACAAGTTTGTGAGTCGTTAGTACGAGTTTGTAAGTCGTATGTACGAGTTTGTGTGTCGTTTGTACAAGTGTGTGTCGAGAGCAAACTGACCTTGCCTGTCTACGGCTTGCAAGCTCGTGTAGCGCAGAGCGGCGTCAGATAGCTGTCCAGGCTGCGACTCTGGCGCCGCGGCACAATGCATTATGTCAGCGCATTCCGTTAGTTATACACACAAAACTATTGCAGTAAAATACTATTTGTGTTGTGAAATGTCATGTGTTTACAGTTCTAGAAGTATTGTGATTTTTTGCATAATTTTTATGTGGTTATTTGGACAATTAAGTGGAAGTTTACATGGTTTGCAGGCATCAAATGCATCATATACAAAACACAACAATTAAACTATAAAAGTAACAAGAAATATTACAATGGTGGTAAGTAATATTACAAGGTATTCCGAGTTCAACTAGATTAATCTTCTTATCACAAGAAAACAATCAACCTCTCATATTTTATATATTCTACGTTCGACTGTTCGTATGTTACTGCAACTAATTTTACATAAGCAAAAACATGTTACCAAAAAAAAAGGTTGTATGTACAGCAAGCATAGCTAGTTAGTTCCATACTTCATTTTTCAAACCACTCAATATTTTTTTATAGATAATAGAAGGTTTTAATAGATAACACATCTCTGTCTAATATACATTCTCTGTAGTAAATTATATGAGTTGGGTATTTACTATCAAAAATGTATAATTAATAACAAATTATAAAAACCGAAGTTAAAGGTTTTAAAATTCAGAATAGTTACCGATTTGCATTGCATACTGTACAGGGAAAAGTGATTGAAACAAAACTATAACACAATTCAAAATATAAAATGGTCATGATTTTGATGGAAATAAATCAAAACGAAGAGGATGTGCAATTTTTGACGTAGCATCTAGATTGAAGAGAAATTAGATTTGTGCGTTTTGTTTTAATCACTTATTAAAAAAAAACTGTTTTTATTTACAAATTTTAAAATCAAGTGTTTCTATTTACAGGATTGTCGTAAAATACAGTACGAGGATTCGAGCTAACAACCAAGCATTCAAAACTCAAAATCTGCAGACTAGGAGCTTTCTAAGACTTTTTTTAGAGTTCGAAATAATGAACACCATGTCACACTACTCAATATTCCACGCCAAAGCTATTAGATATATAGTTTTCTTTTGGTTTAAAACATGGGACGAGACACAATAAGCGCTCTCCTGATGGTAAGAGATCACGCCTGACTAGAAAAGTACTATACAGGACTTAGATTCACATAGGCCGGTACAACATTGCTAAAGCAGTCGTCCACATTGAGACATTTTGATGGTAGATATCTATGTGATCCGCCCATAAGATGACAAACACAGACCATTGATTTAAAACAAATTAAAAAGAAAACCAGAAAAAAAAAATATAAGAAAGAATTCGTTTTAGATTGAACATATGTATCCACATCATCATTTCTGGTACTAAGTCCTATCGCGAACCAGCCAACAACCACAGCGACTGGTGGCCGTCAGTTCAATTTACAAAATTTATGTAAACTTTAGAGAAGGTCATTTTTTAAATTTATTTTTTAATCCGCCATAGTTTATTATTATTAGCTCGGACACAGTAAAGGCGATCGAGAGGTTAGGGGGTATGGTATCAACCAGCCATGCGTGGCCGCTGGCGCGCGGGACACTTACCGTTGTCGTGGCTCTGCTTATGCTGGTCGTAACTCCTGGCGCGTGGCGGCGCTTCTTCTGTCTCTTTCGGCTCTTTCTCGTCGCTCTAAAATTATTTGTTAAACTCGAATAACTTTATTATGATCTAAACATGTATCGAGGAATACCCCTTCACAGTGTTAGATATCTATCAGTTTAAAAATGCACTTTGCACGTCCCGTCACTGGCGCGATCAGTCTAAAAAGAGATTCCTTCAAATTAGAGGCGTAAAGAAGCGCCACGACTACATGGTGCTTCTTCTTGTTTTCATACAATATCTAGACGCGCAGGTGCAGCGCCACTATCGTGACATAGTGGCTCTAATTTGAAGGCGTCATTTGTATGAAGGCTGTTGGACTGTTTTAGTGACCGTAAACACCATTGAATAGTCACAGGGAAGCAAAATACGCAATTTTGCTCACTACAACAAACTTTTTTTCCTAATTAATTAATTTTTTAATTTTGATTAAAAAACTACACTACTGAATCGATTTTGGTAAAACTTCTATGGGACCCATATAAAATTAAAACCTCTCAAACAAAAAAAAATATTAAAATCGGTAAATTTCTGAAGTAACAAACATATAATATTAAAAAAAAACTATTTGAGAACCTCCTACTTTTTTGAAGTCGGTTGATAAAACACCCGTGCTCATAGCAATTGTACAGTGCAGACAGACGCACCTGTGCCCTCTCCCTCTCTCGGACCTCCCCGTCCGCGTGGCTCCGCGCCCGCAGTTCCTCGTTCAGTCGCGCCGCCAGGGTGGAAGCCTCGTGCCCACTCACTGTGTAGTGTAGATTACTGCCAACCATACAAGGATTTATTACAATCAAGGTTTTACACAAAAAACTTCTCCAACCAACTCCAATTGGACTGTTTTAGTAACCGTAAACATCACTAAACAGTCACAGGGAAGCAACATACGTTTACTTTGACGACGTTTTTTTTTCAGTTTTTTGAATTAGAAACCTAACTATAAAACCGATTTTGATGAAATTTATATGGTACCAGTACTAATCGGAAATTATATCCTCTCAAACAAAAAAAAATTGTAATATTGTTTATAAACAACTAAGGTTTATAAACAATAACTACTACAACTACTACAACTAACAAAGGTTTGAGCTAACAAATATAAAAAAAAAAACCGAATTGAGAACCTCCTTCTTTGTTTGAAGTCATAACCTACCGTACCTTGACAAAACAATAAATTCAAAAGTAGTAAGCGATCATAAGCTTGAGTGGAGAGTGGCATACAACCACGGACCACGGCACGTAACAATTTCAGAAGAGAATATTTACTGGTTTCGTACTTTTTAGAGCATGACTTTCCAGTAGTCGTCGGGTTTTAGTATATGAACTTCACTTTTATGTATTTTCAATGCAACAAAAACAATCATACCTTATTTGTAACAAATCAAATCGTCTTGATTATGGGAGTGTGATAGGAGAAATAAAGTTGTGTCAACAATCCAATATGGTAGAAATTTTCTATAAATTCAAGGCTTGTTTTTTTTTTATCAAGTGACGAGATAAGCAAGTGCTCAGCTGTTGCATGGCGCCTCCATGACCAAAACGAAGCTTACTAGAGGCGACACTTACCATATCGGTATTGGGTCTGACGGCCTCAGTTTATTAACCTTCGATGACTTCTTCGGTGAGAACGTATCCATTTCATCGTCCTCCTGTAACGTATTGTCAAACATCACCTAAACAGAACATCAAAAACAGCTTTGAGATTATTTTAATTATATTTGAGATTTATTATCAGATAGATAAAGTTCAAATTACTGAATCGAACCACAATCCTTACCCTTTTTTGAAGGCAGAAAGAATTTAAAATGCGAAATTAAGTGAGAATAGCTTAGGCTGAGATTTAGTACCTATTTAAATAAATACATAGTTTAGGACCTAGAAAAGGAAAAGGGTTACAATTCATCAGGATAGTACACAGGTAAAGCCGCTAATAAATTGTATATCCAAGCTAGAATTTATCTGTAACTCTTAGCATGAACCTTATTTGTAAGCAAATAAGGTTGAAAATTGATAACTTACAGCCTGCAGTGTCTCTTGACTAGCCATAGTGTCGTCTTCTCCCTCTTCCTCTATGCATTTCACTTCTTCTGGCGAACTCTGATGACAACAAGAAATGCAGATTAAAAATCTAAAAACCACTTTATTATGCTTTTGCTCTTCCTCGCTTATTTAACAAGATATAGCGGCTTTTACGGTTTGAGGATGCATTGTCAGCAAGTTGTGATCTGTTCTGAAAGTTTCAGCCGGAAGCTAATCGGGAAGTGCTCAAAATTTGACATGCTAGACCCGGAATGACAAACAGGGCAGACAGACAAACAAGAATGAATATACGCCATGAGCTCTGAGGTGTGGTTCATTAATTTAATTGGCGTAAATTATTATTTTTATTTAATTTTGGGAGACATACGGAATTGTTAGTGGTAGAATGGTTGCGACTGTGCGGCCTGAAGCCCGGCCCGGGTGGTAGATTCTTCTGAACACAACAATTCACGCCTGGACTGAAATGTAGCTCGACGTGGAACCTGGAACAAAAAATTATACAGTAAAAAAAAAACCAATGCCGACTTGCAACAAAGTTTCGAAGTACCTAAGCAATCCAGATTCTGAAGGATCTGTCAAGCGAGTAAAGTAACTGCTTGGAGACATGAATCATATATTATTTTCCTGTCCTTTGCATAACCACACTCCTTTATACAGTAACTTAATATCCTTACGCATTCCTTTTCCTCTGAATGTTCCCACTTTACTATGTTTCCTAGATTTTAATATATATAACTTATTAGCATCTTTTATCACTGAGAATTATTTAAAAATATAAGTATTTATTAGTTGTAATAATTTGGTTTTGTTTTTATATAATATTTTAATAATCCATTACAATCTATGTTATAAAACCTACCTGATCTATCCCTTAAAAAATCCTATTCCTTTCCCGCGTAATAAGCTTCCCAAACTTGACACTGGCAATACTATCCAGTTACGCCACAAAAAAAAAAGTAACTGCTTAAGCGTCGATGACACACGGGATTTGTTACACGCTACAAGCCAGTGAGTTCGCTTGTAGCTTGTAAACTCGCCCAGAGTCATCGCCTTTTCTACAATCTGCTTGTTGAAAATCCTTCCCGAAAGCTAACTCGCTAGCTTTTAAACTCGGCGTCTTGGAGCGTGTAAACTAGCCGTATTTCATCGACGCTTTAAGAACTCTGACACTTTGATGCAAATATTCAGTAGAGTAGAATATCAGACTAGCGTATTAACCAAGCGGATTCGCAGCTCGTGTTTAGTTTTTGGCAGCGCGCGTACAGTACGCGCTCACGCTTACGCACCAGAGCGCCCGCGTCACTACTGACACTCGCTACCAAAAAACAAAGCATACAAAACGCTGTTGTAAGCCCGTATACGCGCGTTCGGCTTTTGAAGTCGCGCGTGTGCCAACGTTCGTATACTCGCTAACGATTATCTAAAACCGTTCTAAGACTCGCTAGCATAAGTGTATAAGCCTATTATTTTCGTACTACTATGACTCAGGCCTACTTTCAATTAAGAGAACGAATGGCACGTAATCCACTTCGTGTGACGTACCTTTCTTCGGAGCACGGGTCCTTAGTAGGGTCTTCATACAGCATCACGACAATCTGCGACATGTAGTTCAACTCCGACACCATCGATACGTATTCCATCGCTCGCCGCCATTGCTCGTCTTTCAACACCTGCGAATCGATCAGATACAATGAAAAAAATAATTAAATAGCTGAGATAAAAAGTAGCCGTTGTTTTAATTTTGCTAAAGTTAAAGAGCTTCTGGACTGCTTTTGGCCGAGTACCAGATAACTGATAGAACACATAAATACTTTTAGGATACATAGGGAACAAACACCGATATTCATCGGACAAATGTTTGTCCTGAAGCAGGAATCGAACCCGCGACACTCAGCGTACCAGTTCAACGCAAATGTCACGCGACCATTTGTGTCGTCGAGAAATGTCTACACCTCACATCCATACCTCCCTACAGGTTTTATAATATAAGTGTATAGTGTAGTCTGATGTTAACTTTACCTCAGCAACAATAAAACTCAATATTCATTGAACAAACGAATCTTATAACAGAAAATAAGTGGTACACTCACGTCCAAAAGTCCCCCGAACCGTAACACAGTGAGCAGCGAATGCACGTGGCTCTCGCTGGTGAAGTACAGTCGCGTGCGCACGTGCCGGCCCGGGCTCGACACGCCGTGACTGTACCTGTACAGGCAAACACTACTTGTGGAATAAAAAAGCAGGCAAAATTGATATTTGACTGGATAAGTAAGGTTGAGTCACTTATTTGTGATTGTGAGGCATTAAAAACACGTGCTTGACGGTGAAGGAAAACATCGTGAGGAAATCGGCATGTCATAGAACCTAAAAAGTTCGAATAGCATGTGTCAAGTACACGAAAGGTTTCGAAACATTGTTTCGAAAGAACTAGTGATACGATAAGAAGAAGTAACTCATCAAAACCAAAACGAAGAGATACTCGCAATTAGATTACAAGCCATCTCGCCAGGGATGATGACACAGGGCTAGTTTACTAGCTTACAAGCCAACATGCCAGCGAGTGGCGAGTAAATTAGCCCGAATTTCTATTTTTTCACAGCCTTTTCACAGGCGGATTGTAAGCAAGCAGATTGTAAAAAAGCCGATGACACTGGGCGAGTTTACACGCTACAAGCGAACTCGCTGGCTTGTAGCGTGTCAAAAGCCGTGTGTCATCGACGCTTTAGGTTCCTGTTTCCCTAATAAGTGTTGTGTTGATGTGGATCCATACCTAGGAGGGCAGTAGCCTCTTTCTGTGAGACCGTCATGGTTCAGAAAGAGGCTTCTGAGCGGGATCGCGAGAGATCCGATCCTGCTCGGAGACGGCGGGGCCGGGGTGTCCAGGTTCCCACCTGGACACCCATCCCGGGCCGTCCGCCCCATGAGGGAGATCTTGATGGGTTCGAGAACGGTCGGAGTGGGGGCATTATACTCGAACCCGGGACGGCTGCAGTGCACGGGGAGGCATGCACTGCAAGCGGAGCTCGGGGTCGGCGCAAGACTTCCCTGGGATAGGCCTCACAGCAACGTGCGTGAGGGACACCGGTACGTGTTCTTCGGTTATCCCGGGGTCCCTCTAATGCGCTGAGGTCGGCCACCATGGGGTTTTAGTTTTTTGTTTTAGTCGGTATGAGTCCGACATACCCCTCCGCCCTCCCCCAAGGGCGGTGGGCATTCATGAGGAATTCCCCATTTAAAAAAAAAAAGGGTCCATACCTGGGGTTGAGTCTATTGACGGTCTCCTCGCCGCTCTCCTCGATGTTCCGCTGCAGGTCGGCGCGTATCTTCTTGAGTAGCGGCGTGCAGATGCCCTGCCCGATTGTCATCTTCTCCTGCATCGTCAGACCGTATTCCTGACGAAGGCAAATTATAACTGTGAGATAAGCGTTAGCACAACAAAATAAATACATATTAAATATGTTAAAAATCCCAAAACAAACAACAAACAAAACTAACTGACGTCCGGAACTTTGTTTGTGTTGCGTATTTTTAAAATTCCTTTCTTAGTCCTCATTTTCGGCTCTTGACGAACACATCCTCCAAGTTACAAATCTCTATTTCGGTGTTTTGCCGCGGCATGAATGTGAATAAAGTGGATATTACCAGACCGTGTCATTTTATTTATAACAGATTTTTTCTTATATTATTATTCTCTCACTTTGACCATTTACTATAATATATTTATGTTAAAGAAGACAAACCAGCAAACGGCAGACAGATAAAATGAGTCCGCCGTCATCTATTGATACCTGCAACGCTGAGGGCGTTGTTGATGCGTTGTCTATAGGTCCTATAATAGTATGGTGGCGCCTAATTGTAAAGTTAGTTTATTTGATATTGCACCTTATGTCAGTCAGTAGAGGTCTATAATCCCACCTATCCTTTCCCTAATACGACACATTCGTGCCCTCTACTGAAGTGTGGACAACACCAGTTGCACGAAGCAAGCTAGACATTGAAGACATTTTTTCCTACGAATATTTTCAAATTACATGGAAAGCCCTCAAAACCAAACTGTGATGTGATTTGAAACAGTGAACGTAAGTGAAACTTTGTTGGTACTCAAAGGATTTCAGTTTTGGAAGCCCAAATTGGAGATCTCCAGGTCAGTGCGGTGTGTCATTTCCATCCGTCCAGATTCCTGTATTTTGATTTACTGACTATTTTCACATTGGGGAATTTTTGTTACAATCACTTGGGATCAGCTCTCAATACTAGATACAGTCCAAATATCGAAATCACAAAACGCTAAACCATAGTATCCTGCCTATAGATCCCTGTGCACACGCACGCACAGTCTCAGGACTGCAGCCTTCACAAAGGACCTATTGGAGGTCCTATTGTATAGGACCTATAGGATGTTTTATTGTATAGGACCTATAGGATGTCTTATTGTATAGGACCTATAGGAGGTCCTATTGTATAGAACATATAGTATAGTTCCTCCTATAGGGTAATATCACTATTATATCACGTATTATATATTTGATGACTATTTTAAATTTATAATTTAAGTAATTTGTAATTTAATTTGTATTTTAATAATTTTATTTTTAATCTTTAAATAATGGAATTGGTTGTTTAACCGTTTTATTTAAAGTAAAATAAATAAATACTAAATACTAAATCACTTACTTGCGGTATAACAATATCAGCCAAGTATTTCGCATATATGTACAGTTCTTCCGCCAAGTCGAACTGCAGCGTGTGTTGGTTGTGTTGTAGATCGTACTTGATGCAGTCGTAGATATCCGGTATTTTGGAAATGTCGTACGTTTTGTTCTTAGTGCAGAAGTCCTTTTCGATCTTGCCCCATCGACGGCCCATTAGCTCCCACGTTTCACCGTGGTATAGGATTGTATCTGGCAAATGAACGAAGACTGATGTATACCCATAATAATACATACATAATAAGGCTAGTCGCAAACGATACACCGACCACAGCGACCAGTGGCCGGCAACGAATTAATTTTGCTCAGTTTGTGTATCTTTGATAATTTCATAGTATTCCTTAATCTGTGATACTAGTTTTATTGAGAAGGAATTGGTCCTTGTGATGTAGGTACTCTTTCGATCGGCATTATAAAATACAAAATGAGTTTTTTTTCTGATTTAGCAGGTTCGAGTTGGGTAATGCAAGTAAGTCACCAGCTGGGTAAGCGATTTTTTAAAAATCTTTGTATGCAGTATTACTGACTTTCAAAAATGAAGGCAAGTAAAAAAGTAATGCAATAAGTCTTCGGGTCGTACTTCTTAGTGATGACGATGTGCACCAGCAGCGCACGGGGTTCTTTACGTAGTCCATGGCGGCCGCTATGCTGAGCGACGTGCAGGGTTGATGCGCCCCCGGTCTCCTTTGAGTAGTCTAACACACATGCCATTCGACCATCCATGTACACTTACCTTTAGTCTTGGGGTCGTCTTTCTTAGTAATTACGATGTTCACGAGCTGCTGTATCAGCGTGTGCACGTGCGCGCAGCAGCGCACAGGGTTTTTCACGTAGTCCATGGCGGCCGCTATGCTGAGCGACGCGCAAGGGTTGATGCGCGCGCGGTCTTCCTCCGTAAAGTCGCGGTCTACTTGCATCGCCTCGTGGAGACGCGCCTTTGCCCTGGTAATAATAGCTTTTCAAGCGTGGATCTTACGCACTAAAAGACACCTACAGGAAGTGCTAACATAGCAAATTTTCAAACAGTTTAAAAAAAAAATACATTGCCAAATTTACAACAGTAAGTTACTTTTGAACTTCGTTTCGTACTATTCTGTTTCTTGCAAAAATCTTAGAGCGTATCTAATACTTTATAGCGTCATTACAAAAAATATAATGGGTCAGTGAAATACATTTATAGAAGGACGGATTGACTCATAAATCAGTCGTAAATAAATTGTTGACTGTTTAAATTAGAAGTGTTCCCCTCGTACTTTTGTATGTTTATACAAGCTGATTGGAGAATCTAGGAAAGCTTAAGGGGAAGGGGAAGGGGAAGTTTAGGAAACATAAAATATCATTGAAAACTAACATGTTCTGAACCTTAGACGAGTCGCAATCGTTATCCAGTAGTCCATTGGTATTGGCCGACTTAACCATTTGCACCAAGATGGGCGTCAGTTCTCCCTCCAATGCGAGCAGACCCTTGGCGAAGGCTGCGGCCGTCATCTGCACGCGACCCTCGTCCGACGCGTAGATTTTGAGGTCGTGGCGGAAGGTCGAGTGGAGACGAAGGAGGCCTAATCCTTGAGTACCACCTTCACCTGGGTAGAGATGTGATGTTTTGATATGAAAGTGGTTTAGATCAGGTGTAACCTTCCCTAGGTTACAATTTTTTGGTAGTGCCGAGCCAAGCATCATATTTGGCATACTGCTGGAGGCTACAGGACTTAGATCCCTCTGTAGCAATCAATCACAAATTATGAAGACCGCGTACTTTATAAAAAATATCAGTAGTCGGCACTACTACACAGATTACACTTTTTGAAGTGGGACGGGTAACGCGTCAGTTTCTCGCCCCACTTCAGAATCAACACTAAACACTCACCGGGTATATGCCTCCCTTGCCTATCTGGATACATGCAATTTAACATCCTGCGCAGCTCCTCAGCCTGGATGCGGTCCGTGGACGTCAATTCCCCGCCCCACTTCAGAATCAACAGTAAACACTCACCGGGTATATGCCTCCCTTGCCTATCTGGATACATGCAATTTAACATCCTGCGCAGCTCCTCAGCCTGGATGCGGTCCGTGGACGTCAATTCCCCGCCCCACTTCAGAATCAACAGTAAACACTCACCGGGTATATGCCTCCATTGCCCGCCCGGGTACATGCAGAGAAATCCTGCAATCCTGCGCAGCTTCTCGGTCTGAATGCGGTCCGTGGACATCAGTTCCCCGCTCCACTTCAGAACCAACACTAAACACTCACCCGGTATATGCCTTCCTTGTCCGCCCGGGTTCATAGAGAGAAACTTCCTTCGTATCTTCTCGGCCTGAATGCGGTCCGTGGACATCAATTCCCCGCTCCACTTCAGAACCAACACTAAACACTCACCGGGTATATGCCTCCCTTGCCCGCCCGGATACATACAGAGAAACATCCTGCGCAGCTTCTCGGCCTGAATGCGGTCCTTGGACGTCAGTTTCCCACCCCACTTCAGAACTAACACTAAACACTCACCGGGTATATATGCCTTCTTTGTCCGCCCGGGTACATACAGCGAAACATCCTACGTATCTTCTCGGCCTGAATGCGGTACATGGACGTTAGTTCCCCGCTCCACTTCAGAACCAACACTAAACACTCACCGGGTATATGCCTTCCTTGTCCGCCCGGGTACATGCAGCGGAACATCCTGCCCAGCTCTTCGGCCTGGATTCGACCCGCGGGCGTCAGTTCCCCGCCCCACTTCAGAATCAACACTAAAGACGGATCCCCTTCCGCACCCACTGTAACGATACCTACTGTGAAGACAAGTGTCGTTTAGAAGAATTATTCAAAACAGTACAGTGTCACATAACCGGTTAAAAATTGTGCTAACAAAGCGAATTCTCAGAAGCATATAACCGTGATGCAGAGAGCAATAAAAAGCATGGTTAATGAAATGATTTAGCATTTTGTTTTCTACTAGCCTAACTACATTATAGTAAGAAGCAAATGGGTCAGAAAAACATATATAAATTTGTTTACCATCATCGGAGCTAGATCCTCGCGGCCGCCCTCGAGGCTGATACTTCATCTGCACTTTACGATTGATGCCCGAAAAATGACCATACCTGCAACAGACGTTGTAGGAACAAATTGGAGTGATTGTAAGAGGATATTTGCAAGAGTCGATTTTCACCACAGAACTTAGGCAGCACGGCGAAAATCGGTCATGTAAAAAACAAATCGACTGAATGAATTGATGAAATCGACTTCAGGTTATTTGATAAGGCTAAAATAAACCAGATCAGTGTAAATTCCATATAACAGCATCCATCCATCCCTGAATTCTTTAGCATTACATTATACTAGCTGACACCCACAACTATGTTTACGTTGCGATTAGCAAATTCCTTTTTTTTTTTTAGTACGACCCTTACTTCTTGACAAACACATCCTCGAGCTTCAAGTCTTCGTCTAGAGATAGACAGTTCTACGTCCACTGGTTAGCCTGTTGCTTGTCGGTCATTCCTTCCATTTGTCTGTGCTGTAATATAATTCTATGGTAATACCATAGTTAATACTCACATTTCTAGAACACTTTTGAGTTGTTCGAGTTTCCCCTGTTTCTCCTCTATCTCCGGATCGGCGTGTCGTGTGTGAATATCGGAGAGAAGGGCTCGCGCGATGTCCAATATCTCTTGCAGTTGTTTCGGCTTCTTAAGCTTTACGTGGCCGCGTTTGTAGCCGTCGTACTTCTCGAATATCTCAAAGAATCTATGAAATGAATGAGTCAATTATAAAAACATAAGAAATCTGCTGTTTTTGCACCAATAAACCTCAGTGTACCCTACGGCTTTAGAGCTAGGAAAAAGACGATATTAAATAAAAACACGAAGGTGGTGAAATCGTAATAGAGGGCCTCTCCTATCAAATCAAATCAAAATATTTTTTTTAAATTTAACATGCCGTTTTTTTACAAGGTTTGGAGGTTCTTGTGGTGAGTTTGATAAACCTGTGTTAGAAGAGTCCATGCCAAACTATCGGCATTAGCTAGCATGGACTTATAGGATGGACCTATCTAAGGCGCGGACAGATATTCCGGGCGTTCTGCAAATATATCTTCTGTTTGTGTGCTGTCACGCCTATCAAAAATGCGTAGCAGTACGAAATGACAAAAATACATCTGTCCCGTTCACTCACCTAGGATGCCTCACTTCCACCTTCATCTTCTGCTTAGGCGTGCGGTCTCCATGCCTGATGACCGCCACCACACAGCGCAGTTCCATCATCTTGCCGAACGTGGTGGGAACGATCGGCGGGTCATCCAGTTGAAAGGGCACCGACCACGGGATGTGTAATGTAGGCGCTAGTTCCCGTAGTATCATATTGCCGAGTATTTTAGCGCAGTCATCGTAATACTTATTAGAATTTTTGACGAATGAAAATCCGTTCACGTCGCATACAAAGGATTTGCCGTTTGCTCTGGGAATAGGTGCAAAGAAACTGTTTTGGAATTGATCACAGGTTTATTAATTAGATACTTAATAATCGAGGATTTTTTTTGGTATCATACTACAAATAAAAAGTATAGTTATAGGACAAAATATGCGGCTGGATAGAGAGAACGCACTGAAACTGGTAGAATTTAGATGAAAACCATTGAAACGGTTTCAATGACAAACTTCGAAAAATACAAAAATAGAATTAAAAAAAACTAGTAATATTTTTCAAAAATTAAAAAGTGTGTAGTATTTTATCGATATCCAACAAATGTGGAGAATACCACGAGTTTTTGTACCCTGTAGAAAGATGATGCTCATTTCCTATTCTCAATTTCTCACCTTAGCAAATCAAACCCGCACACGGTCTGCTTAAACGCGAGACAGACTTTCCTCGAGATGAGCTTCTCCTGATTGGACAATATCACGGGGTATCGTATCTCTTTGCCTTCCGAGTCCCGTTCCACTTTTCCGTCGAGCGCCGGGCTTTTTCTAGCCTCAGCGTGCGCGTAATCCGGTCCTACTGTGTATACTTTTACATCCGTACCTGAAATATTTGTGAAAAATTATCATTAGAGGAAATGCCTCAAAGTGGACGAGCTTGTTTCACCGGCTTATGTGAATCAAAGTCCATCTGTGTCTGTCAAAATCTGTGTAGCACTGTTCCGGTCATGAGCAGGCGTGATCTCTTACCATCAGGAGAGCTCTATCTTGTCTCGTAAAATACTACACATAAAAAAAAGTAGTAGCAGTGTAGAAAAACAGCAGAATGTATAAAATGAGTAGGACTTTGTGACTCACCATCGGTTGGCATAAAATCTTCATAAATAAATGACCCTGTTTTCCTTACTCTTGATTCTGGTGAATAAATACTACTTCGGCTTCCTATCTGGAAGAGAAATTTACATTTTGTTAGGTGCTACTGAGGTATCACTCACAACACGTGGGGTGTGCGTTTCATCAACACAGTGGGCAGGACATAAAAAAAAATGATTTCGATAAAATTCCGAAAAATTACATGTAGAAACTACTAAGCTATTATCACACAGCGCATAGGTAAGGATGTAATGTACACTGTGAAAAAAATATCAAAACCACCAAAATCAATTTGTTTACGACTAAATACCATAAATCGTAAAAGGCATCAAATTCTCACCTTTCTAAATAGTCTTTGACTCCCCCCACCTGCTGAAGTTGGATAATAAATATAAATATTATGATCTTCGGCTGACACTGGTTTCTCCACAAATGGCTTATTGAACACTACTCCATTCACTTCGACATGATCCTCAGATTCCACTAGTTCATGATCTGAAAGATTAACCACAATTAAGCCACAATATTTTAACTATGATAATTTAAACGCATAAAAATAACTTACGCTTTGGATCTGGTGAGTCTCTATCTAAAACAGCATATCTAGGAATTTCAATACCTTCTCCTTCTAAAATTGCGTAAACTCTTCTTCGATCCTGAAATAAACAAAAGAATTTTCATTAAGAATTTAGTAATATTATAGAATACGTATGAAAGTTTTACTTGAAAATACGACTAATCAAGTAAGGAACATACCTGAATATCATACTGCATATGAAGATTGTTTATCACATAAGGCTTCCGTAACTTCTCGTATTGAATTGCTTTGTCTAAAGGAAAGCCTTTCGAATGAAACGAGATCAGACAATCGCAGATAGGCCACTCTTCCACTGGACTCTGCAAGTTATTTGAAATACATCACTTTCCTTAAACTAACTACCAAAATTTACGAAAAAAAATATATCTCACAAGACGATGAATGTTAATAGCAACTGGTGTCACCCAGGGCAGTGAATTGGGCCCTCTGCTGAATACAGTTTACATGGACAATCAATGTGTAATGTTATAAGCTGAAAGCATGGATACTAATAAACTTGAAACACAAAACCAATTTCTAACAAAGCATGTTAGTCATAGTTACTAGAGCCATTCAATGGAAACATTGGCAGTGTTCACAAGTGGAACTATAGTTAGTATATATATATGTTAGTATATTATACTACATACTGTCCACTTTATGTATGTAGGTAAGGCAGATAGAAGGTACAACATTGGTTAGTTTTTGAAATGGAAAGAAATATCTACAGAAAAACATGTGAAACAAAATATATGAAAAATATACTGTTTTTTACTACAGAAAATTATTTTTCTACAAATGCAGATAAATTGTATAAATAATATATTCTGATTTAACAAATAAGTATGCTAAACTCAAGGTGGTGTGACTAGTATAATAAGTACCAAACTAATAGGGCAACATTACTGTAGGCATTAAAATCATTAATAATAGCCAATAAACGATGTTACAAGATCAACAAGAACATTTAACCTCATTAAGAATCCAAAGGCCTAAGGAAGGTTGTGTTAATTCAGAATTTTCCCTTTAGAATTATGACGAAAAATATCATAGTAAGTAATAATTTAATTTATATAGTTACTTTATTTATGAATGTCACCAAAAATCAACTCTATATTTAAAGACTGTACATTTAAAAGGCAAAATAAATATTTTGTTCCACAATAATGTTAGACAGAGACGAGAACCTTAAGGATAACCTCCTCAGGGAAGACCAGCATCTTGATATATTCGAACTCATCTAGCCTCGTCAGGATCTCCTTCATGGGTTTGGACTGAGACTTCTTGGCCATGGCGCAGACGCCGACCACCACTTTCTTGCCGCCACCATCGCAGTGTGGGTCCAGAGACTCGCACAAGTCCAACTCACCCTGTACCGAAAATACTAGTCTATAAACTTTATGATGACTAGCTGCTTCCCGCCGCTTCACCATATCCTTTTCTAGCTCATAAAGTATACCCATACAACATTTTTTCCAAAACAGTTTAGTAGTTTTGGTGAGATTGAGAAACAAACATCCATCTATCCATGACAAATCACCACATATCACAAATGTTTGTCTTTGTTATATTAGTAGGATAAGTACCTCAGCCTGGGAAATCTGCAAATAGGGTTTACTCATCCCTAACATAGGCATCAAGATAATAATCACAGACTAAATAATACTCAGGCAAGATTTATAGCCAATATATTGGCCTCATGATAATATAGATTCTACCTAGCAGCTAAAATACTGTTTTTACCAATATAATAGATATACTTCGAGCTGGACTATGTGTGTGGACTTGACTTACATTACCTGACAAGGAATCAATGCACACACTGGCTCCATAGAGTAATGTAAGTACACAATAATTATAATTAAAGCATTCCTAAAGCTAAAGCTAAAGAAACCAATATTTGGTTAGGTAAACCTTGCAGTGACAAATCAGGCATAAGATAGTATAAGATATTGCTCAATATCTTATTGTAACCCTTAATTAGAAACTATTTGGCCCCCAAAGTATGCAGCATACATATAATATGTATATGCTCTAACCCTGCCCTCTTGATCAGTATACCATAGCATGAATGGTGACACATAGTTCAGTGCTCATGTCTTTTGTTTGTTTTGGCACTGTTTCAAACAGAGTAGGATGCTTTGTTTGCTTTGTAATTACTCACAATAACAGTGGGTGGACTTTTATTTATCTAGAGTTTGCAAACATAATTGCTGAAATATGGAATAGTAGTGATAAGATAAGTACTATCTGATTCTGTACTAATTGGGACAAATAAAAAATTAAATATAAATCAACTGATTATAAAACACACATGCCTATTTAATTAAAAGATATAACAAATGTAGGTACAACTGTTACAACATACCTACAATGCAGCATTTTGTTTTTCATTATTATGAATATGTTTGCTATAATATATCAGTAGTAACATGCACATAGCTCTAAATCAAACTCATAGTAACCTTACATCGGGCAAACAGTCGTCACAATAACATATATCATCATCATTCTGCTCTTTCTTCACTTTCCTCCATCGTTTCAGCCTCCACCAATCCTTTAGCCACTGCCACTCCATCACTGTTCACTATCAATCTATCACTTTAAAACAATATCCCCCATGATAAGACCTAACAGGTAACCTTGCCACTGATTGGCCAGCGAGCTATGATAAGTAAGATAAACTTGACATAAATTAACATACTACATTACCTCACCGAACATCACACAAAGCACTTGTGTTGCTATAAATAATATCTAAGCTAATACAATTAGGCTGCTAGATGTGTAGTCCAGAGCTACCGATCAAGAACTGTGTCCTCTGAACGCTATCTCATAATCCATGTATAGTGCTTGTGCTAATATTTATTTAAAGTGTGTTTTTAAACAGATTACTGGTCATATTCACTATATTAAGGAAAGTAAAGTGCATAGTTTGCACAAACAGCACAATTGTTGAACTGTAGATAAGAAGGGTCATGATAATAACAAGCTTTGGTCGATGATCTCAACATGTTTTCCGTATGAAACTGTTGAATTTATCGAAAATAACTCATCATCAAATGTGAAGACTTACGGAAGATCTTATTGGTACGAGATTTCCATCGTCCCCGACGTAGAACTGTGGTTGAGCCGCTTGCCGCAACCCTTGATAGCCATGTTCGAGCTCAGTATAAGACATCACCTAATACATGTGCCTTTCCAAGTAACAATGATGGATTCAATTTAATTATACAATAAAAATAATCATCAAATCCAACAAATGTACTCAATAAAAATATGTATTTTTCGTGTTTTTTCTCCCAAATAATTATGTTTCGAAACTGCCAAAAAACAGAAGATGAAAGTTTATTGAGCATTAATTTAGAGAAATAGCAGATACGATATATTAAATGATTGCGTGAGTGACAGAGAAAGAAGAGTTACAAATAATTTATTTTTCTTTTTTCTATTCAAATTCTATTACATTCATGACGTGACAATTACTTTCTAATGTCAGTGTCATGTAAATACATCAGCTGTTTTATTTTGGTGGTTTTTGCTTTTTGGTTACTTGAGTAAATTAATTATTTTATAAAAATGAGAAAATCGATTTCCAAAAGCCCGGAAACTCAACTAGCGCCTGTTGTTTTCTGGCATTCGATCGATATTTTAATTACCAAACCGCATGTTGTCAACAAAAGGTTGTGGGGCTGCAAAATATGGTCGAGAATAGACTGTAAACCTGTGAACAGGTTGAAATGGGTATTACCGCTATATTTCAACAGACTGGAGTGCAGTGTTACCGCAGAAAATGTGAAAGAATGCATGAATAAAGTATTACTTAAAAGAGACATTGAAATATGTACTCCAGATGACAATAACTTAGAAGTTATCCTCACTGAACTTTACCCCAAAAGCTTTAGCAAGAATCAAGTTTTCCAGCTTATCTTATTAGATAAAGAAAATCTATCCGTATCGTTTTATGATATTACTCAAGAATTATTCAATCAAAAGTTGTGCCCAACTTTTCCATATACATTAGAATTGGACGGACAAGCAATCACTTTACACGCTTGTTGTGGTATGCCCTAATATATTCTTTTATAGTAATAAGAACTAATTTTATTGGTACTTTCTTACATTTACATACTGTTCTTTTTCCCTGGTTCCAGGTGAAAATGACAAATCCTTTGCATGGCTAAGCAACAACCTACTTACTCAAGTGGTGAAATGGAGTGAAGAAACCTCAACCAATTCATACAGCCAAAGTATTTGTAAGGAGTCTCTTGCCTTAGTACCTCAAAATAAATATTATATAAAATATAATGAGTTGAAAGAAAAATATGGAAAGGAAATGGTGAAGGTAAACAATTATTTGGATTACAGATGTGTGTCACTATATTTTGGTATCTTATAGGTGTTTCATTACACTGTTTTGTTTAACTATTTCTAGGTTTGGCCAGAATGCACAGACCCTTCAAAGTTTGTCTATGAAGACATAGCAATTGCCACATACCTACTACTGCTCTGGGAAGATGAAGATAGGAGCCAAAGAAGAAAGCAAAGGTTTATTGACCTTGGCTGTGGAAATGGATTGCTAGTTTATATCCTGACCAAGGAAGGCCACACAGGAGTTGGTATTGATGTCAGAAAAAGGAATATTTGGGATATGTATTCCAGTGATGTTATTTTAGAAGTAAGTTAATTTCTTCATCAAAATTAAATCACATTTTCATTGAATGCTTTTCATGCTCATTTTATTTTCAGGAGAAAACTATTGTTCCATCTGATTCTTCTTTGTTCCCTGATACGGATTGGCTGATAGGCAACCACTCTGATGAGCTAACTCCATGGATACCAGTTATAGCAGCAAAGAGCTCCTATCATTGCAACTTCTTCCTACTTCCTTGTTGCGCCTACAACTTTGATGGCACTAAGTATCAGAGGAAAAACTCCTATAAAAGTCAGTACACAGACTTTTTGGAACACATTAAAGAGCTCATTGAGGACTGTGGCTTCAATGTGGATGTAGATAGACTGAAAATACCAAGCACTAAGAGAATATGCCTTGTCAGTAAAGGCAGAACATACACAAAAGAAAAATATGAAGAGTATTCTTGCAAAATACAGGATATAATAACTAAGGACACTCCTAATACTGGTGATAAGACATGGGTCAAAGATTTCAAAGCTAGAGAGCCTGTTGAAAGGGTCAGAAATTGCACACAAGTTGACAAACATGTCATAGGATCAATAGTAAAACATATTGCAGATTATTTGCTAGAAGGGTCTAGTGGGGAGTCCTGGTATGGAGGGAAGACTGTATACCTCAGTGAACTCATACAACTTATCCCTCAAGATCTCCTGAAGCAACTCAAGGCAGAATGTGGTGGTGTTCAGACTCTTTTAAAAAATAATCACAATATTTTCAAAGTGCAAAGTGGGAAAGTTCATTTGAGGTATCCTCAGACAGTTGATGAGGTGCACAGTAGAAGTAAGGCAAAAAACTTGAAGGTAAGACAGAAAATCTGCTGGTTTTACCTCAACCACCCACAAGGCTGTCCATTATTGGACACAAAATGCAGTTTTTTACATGTTAAAGATTTAAAAAAATAATAAAGAAATAATTTATTTTGTAAAAATTTATACCCCTTAAAATGTCATCTTAAATTAAAATTGGATACAATCAAGGTACATTTACAAGGTTTATCACTTACACCATATCACCATTTTAAAATCCTTATAATAATACCCTTTTTATAGGTTGGTAGTTCTAGATGAGCTCAGTTAAATAAGAACTACGGAATTATGTCTGTTTTACTTTAGCTACCCAAAGTCATATATTGTCGTCAAGTATAATCCTCACTAAGCAGTGGATTTATTTTTGTAATTTCACGAATCTATTTCAAAGAACTTATTCAACTCCACCAAATTCTTTTGGTCCACTAACTCAGCCACACGGTGCTCCCCCATGTATGAGCAAACCATCCTCAAGGTTGTCCAGATAACTGGAGATGTGGATTCAGTGGTCACAGAGTCTGGGTACAAATTCTCTGCTTTGTACTGTTGATTGAGAGCCACTAAGAAATGTTCTGCTGCTTGTTTATGAGCACCTAGATTCATGCATGTGATGCCAACATTGTACCGAGCCCTCACAAACCCTGGCTCCAGATTTAAAGCTTCATGATAAGCATCTACCGCTTCCTCACATCTATTGCTGTTGGCTAGTGTAGCACCCAGTCTATTCCACAATTTAGCATTGTCACTGGCGACCATTAGAGCTGTTTTGAAGCAATCCACAGCTTTATCCAGTTCACCACTCACGTTGAATACTACTCCTAAAGCATTTTGAACATCTGGATCTATTTGATTTGGACTGAGTTGAGCTGCTTTTATGTACAATGACTCGACATACTCTCTTAATTTAACTAGGTCTAGCTTCTTTGGGTCCACATCTTGAGGGATCAGGTCACTGTATTTAGGGCTGGCTTTCAGCCAATCTAGTAAAGCGGATAAAGAGTGCTTGGGCATGCTTTCATTTGCAAAAGCAGCCCCAAGAGTTATGTAAGCTTCTAGTTGTCTTGGGTCGATTTCTATTGATTTTCGGAGTGCTACTATAGCAAAAGGGTCCTGTTCATTTTCAGCTTGAGTAGTTCCTAGAAGAAGCCAGACTTCTGCAGACTCTGGTTGTTGCTGCGCAGCGGCTTCAAAACACAACACAGCTCCGGGTACATCACCCATTTTTAATTTCTCTTTCCCAATTTCTAGTGCATTCTTATTTTCCAGCATCACATTGCCTTTTGTGAATTCATATTCTTTGGGTATACCACTAGTATTGGACTCCCAATCTGTGATATCACTTAACTTTTGCCACTCTTCCTTATACTTTTCTGACATTTCATCAAGTATTTCATCCCTTGTAAGGGTTTTCTGTGATGCTTCTGTTGATTCACCTAGGTTCATCTCTCCTGCACTGATCTTTTTCATAAATGACATGAACTCGTTGTATGCTTGGTCTCCATCATCCTGCACATTGTCCACATATTCCTGGGCCTTAGCACGGACATTATCATCAGTAGTTTGCATTTCAGATTCATCCATGTACTGTATTTGAACATGAGATGTCTGTGGCTGAACGAATGGCTGAGGGGTCATGAAAAAGTTTCTCATTGGTTGTTGAGGTAGGAATGACGTGGAGGGGCCTGGCATCCATGGTCTACTCATATGTGAGCTACTAGGGCCTTGTACTGTATAAGGGATCTGTGCATTCTTCGGTTGTTCGGATATAGGCAAGTTGTTCAGTAAAGTGTTCATGTTGAATGTTTGAGGTAGCTGAGCGTTGTTCTGTGCCATAAACTCGTGAACGTACCGATCTGCCAGTGTCGGAGCCTGCGAGAGGGCTGCATCTCGACTGACGATGTTAGAGAACTGGACTAGAGAGTTGTTCCCACCACAGTCACCGCCACCGACGAGTTTATTTAGAGACATCTTAATACTTAAACTTTTAAAACACGACACTACACAGCGCCAGTTGTTTGTTCAAAGGTCAATAATATCTTGGTCCGGTGGCTCTGGCTAGCTGATAAGCAGAGATATAGTTTTTCGTGAATAGGATTCAAACACTAAAATATTATGTTCTTTTAGACTTTGTAGATTAGGTAGTTATCAACATATTTTAATAGAATCTCCATACAATGAAATCCGAATCCACCACGAATCTACCAAGTACCAATCATCAGGGAAGGAAAGCAACAATAAATAAATACCACAACCACCACAACACAACTTTTTTGCGAGAATCACACACAGCTGACAGCTGACAGCACAGAAAGAAATGGAAATGTCAGAAATTTTACAGCAGTGCTGCCAACATATACCAAATTTTACCCCCAAATATTTTTTTAAATCCCCCTAAAACCCCTAAATAAATATTTTTCTGAAGTTCTTTTGTTTGCAATTTTTTTTTTGAAACCATTAAATAACCTTAATAAACCTGTAATAAGAACTGTATTTTTACTATGTTTGGAATATTAATAATAGGTACCTACCTACCTATTGTTAAAATGTCCGGCGCGGACGCGGCTTCTCAGGGTGGCGCGCATCCTAAATGTCCAATTTTCGATCGCTCTGGCAGACTGAATATAACCAATGGCATGGGTTATTGTTATAGTAGCTTTGATAACGCTATGGTTTGTAGCTTATTCGCATAGACATGCGATTAAGAAAACCCCACAAGAAATCTAATGCATAGCTGTTGTGAGTTGGGTCAAATCGCACCATCTCAGTTGCCAGTTCACATCCCCTCCGTGAGATGACTAATATGACTATGCCCTCAAATCGCTCTTGCATTCTGCAAGAGCGACATTCTGTCCAATGTGGCATTAGCCGTGTGTCGCGTAGCGCCGTCCTGTTGAAACCACAGATCTCGGATACTTTCGGCTGGTTGAAACCAAAGAGTTTGGATATACCTATAATAGAGATAATCATAGGAAACTTCAAAGAAAGTCCCACAATTGTTATGTGGGACATAATTATCCAACCAAGTGTATTGTTAAATGGTTCTGTCGCTTTCCATCTACATTGACTATCTTTCAAATTTAATCTCATAAAATGTCATTATTTTGTTTATTTTTCAACGGGGTTTTGGTTGTTTTATATTGTTTAAAACGTATTGAACTATTGTAAATAGTGAAAAAAACATGTGAAATGTCGAATTGTGCCCTCGTATTATGCCAGTCTTCCACAAGTATCATGAAAAATCAAGAGAACTTGAATTTTCAGCGGTAAGTATCTATTTGTGTATTTACTCATTAATAACCCATACTAAACACATAATTATTACGTAGAAACATTGAATAACGTCCAATAAGCATAGAAATATGAAGAATCGGCGTTTTTCATGCTAAAATCATGAATAAATCGAGGTTATGATATACTAACTAGGGATGTCATAAAACGTAAAAAGATTTGTCGATAAGGCTATGCAGACTCGACGAGTATACGAGTAAGATTTTTTGAATAAAGTGAGCCATTGAGGGATCCCGTAGCTGACCCATCTCACTTAAACACACTCACACCTTTGTATTTTGTTCGATTCATATTTTATTTATTAATATTATATATTTGCCGTCCTGCTTACTGTATCATGGTTAAACACAATATCTATGTGTTCAACCATGATAGTGTAATATACAAAAAAAGAGAGCTTCAAAATAATCACGGAAAATATTACGTTTACACTATTAATATTTCAGGGTGTCTCTTTGGCGTCCAATAACGATCGGCAAGAGTTAAAATGTTCTTCCGGCTATTCTTCAACTTGAACCAAATGCAAAGCTCGTGAAGCGTCGCAAGCTAACGGTCAGTACTGAACTTAAAATTGCGTGTATAATAGGTATATTATAATTACATAAACTATAAATAAAAATATAATGTGTTTCAGGATATCCCTTTCATCAATGAACCTAAGCCAGGACCTTCGGATATTACAGAAATAAGTTCATCAGTGTTTTCTGACGTACCACTGAAGAACACTAACGTAGAATGTACAGAATGTGCAGTGTGAGATGGTCGATAAAAATCTAGCCTACTCCAGTTTGCTAAAAATTAACTGTTTCAGACAGCGTACGAAAAGCCTTGAAAAAAAGTACTGATAAAGTATACCAAGAAAATATAACAATTATAAATAAAATTAATAGAAATATATTTAGCAAAAGAGTCTTCGCCACATGCGTATAGCATTGAGTTAAAAAGATTTGATAAATTAAACTTCTACCATCAATATGTGATCGTCAACGTTATGCTTACCCCAATGACGGGGAAAGTACTCAATACTCAATAAATTTATTGTCTTCACATAGTAACATACTTCTATATCTACTACTACCAACAAAGTGGTATAATCGCATGTAAGCCCCTTCGGGGCACTAATCTATAGGTAGGGGGCAGGCAGAACAAGGTTTAGCTGAAAAAAGTATTAAGCTCAAGTGTTAACTTTTGTTAAGTATAAATTTTGTAATGTACTCATTTACCTGTGTATGTTGTATATTATTTTATCTAATAAAAAAATGTCATCTTAATTCGTGGTTTTTAAGTTCCAGGTTCCTTTAATTTATTTTATTTATTTATTTATTTATTGATGAACCAACAGCTATACTTCTAAGTATACAATAGTTTAGCTTTAGAGAGCCAATTACAGGTTCCCATGGATAGACACGAACATTAAGAAAATTATGGTAAACTAACTTAAGATTAGTGCTTACATAAGAATAAAGAAAAGGAGAACAACAATATAAAGCAACTCAATACTTAACTAATAAATAAATGAATGCCACTGGCATGTTATTTAGACATTAATTGTACGCTAAGAAGAAAAGAAGAACTCCCTGCTCAGCCGCGCTCGCGCCGAGGGGGTGCTGGCAGGTGCAGCATGAAGAATCTTAATCCAGAGTGAATCTAGATAACGTTATCATAGTCACTTGTTAGGATTGATATATCGATATCGGTATCGATGGAAATAATTGTGGATCATCGAACTGTTAATATCGATATCGATATTTTATGGCTTGGGTCATCTCTGTGGCTCAACGAGTGACGGATACCCCCTATATTATGACGTACGACAAATGCATGTTTTGTCTCGTTTTATCTAGTGCAAAAAGTGGTTTGCGCAAAGAAGATAGCGAATTTGTCAAATTTAGGATGGATTCTATTTACTTCATTCTTCTGAGGTTGAAACCATATGTTGTTGGATGTTGGCGTCCACGTCATCCTCAGAAGAATGAAGTAAAGGTATATCCAAACTCTTTGACGTCATCCAATTCAGGCCAAAAAAAGTTGGTAGATAATCATGACCATTCGGGTTGCATTGGACGGTCTCATGTATCGGTATGTGATCGGTATCGTCTCAAACTCGTCAATTTTGTTTGATGACGCGTGACGTACCTACCCATTCATCCAGATATGGGCCTCATCGCTGAAGACGATTTTTCTTTGAAAATTATGGCCAGTTTCCAACTGCTCGAGCACTACCCCGCGAGCTCCTAATTGCAACAAGCACTGCATACTAATTAGACTTGATCCACCATTACTACCTACAATAGTTGCTGAAGAGAAAAAAAACTGCTTCTGGGGCGGTGCGTCTCGCATCGCTTGATCTCCTGAAAATGTTAAATATTGCTGAAAGGGTAATTGACGGGCGCTGTGTGGCGTGATACCTGAAGAATAGATTGTTTCCTGCCCATCAGCAACAGAATCTCTAAACACTAAACCAAACGTAGTGGGCTAATAACCCACAAATCGTAATGCTTCACAAAGCCATTAGAAGGCAAACGTAGTGGTTATATTCTCTTTGGAAGGCAAGAGGAGCAAAGTCCAGAGACTCTAGTGTAGTCTCAGAAGAATGAAGTAAATATATCCAAACTCTTTGGGTGTAGTAGCTCCCGAAGTTGAAGCCAGGGAGAAGAGGTACCTCGACCCTGACCACGCTTCCCACAAGGTATATACGTTGCGTAGTACTCTGACTAATCTGTGGGTGAAAATCACCCAAAGAGCTTTTATACTATGTTATACAAGTTCTTTGAAATCACCTAACCTAAGTGATAGTATGTAATAATATTATTTATTCTTTGGCGATAGTGTGATCAAAGAGCTTCTATACTATGTATCTAGTATACAAGTTCTTTGAGTGTGATCTAGAGTGAAGCGTTGACAAAATTAAAGCCGCTTCATCAATTTATAATTCTGTGGTGTTCTGACTAATCTGTGATTCTGTGTTATAATTTTTGTGTGAGATAATATTGTTTATAACCCAAAGAAAGAGTTTTGGCGGGAACATGAAAAATGGCGCATTGGCGGCATTAAATTAATTGACAAAACTTGTATAACTTTGAGTGTTTAAGTGTAAAAACGGTGGTTTTTTATCCATTAAGTGCTCGTGAACGTGTATGAGTGTTGGTGAATAGTGTAATGCTGTAAAACGTGACTTTTCGTGTTGCCTCCAAAACTCCATAGAAGCCTCTAGTAAAGTCGCAACCACCACTACTTTACAGGGGCATGACTTGACTTATCGACTCTAAAAATAATCTCTCCAATTACTTGACACTGGCTATATACCTTTGATGTGAAGCCAAAACCGAAGAACTCAGGTTCTTCGAAAAAAAAAAAAAAAAAAACCCAAAAAAATTTAGGAAAATCTATTTGGGAATGCGAATAAACGAAATCGCACTGTAAATGAGTAATATATTCTTTGGGTAAGAGTGTTGTTGAGAAACCAAGGATGTTAAATTGCCGCCAAATTATATAATATATATATATATATTAGAGCAATAAGAGGTTATAAACCAGATCTGTTGATTTCTAATTAAAAATGACTGAAGAAAAGACAGAAACTAAACCAGTAGATGCACCAGGTTCGGAGGAGCTAGCTGAAGTCCCAGCTGATGAAAAATGGCTGGTATGTAGCATTTCATTCATATTATTAGGTATATTTTAACCTTCATAGTAGGTATTTGTTATTATTTTACAACAACGAAATTCTGCCTCTCGCTATGCCTATAGAATATCATTGATTTACTACAAGTGTGTTTTGAATGTTAGCTTCAAATATAAAGAATTTTAGATGAAAAACTGAAACTAAAATCACTTCACAAAACTTCACATACTTGTTTCTCAACATATTCTACTATCATCTACTTGAGATTTTCGAAATACACTTGTTTGGTGCCTCTGTTCCTCTTAGTGAGTTGATAATACCGACATTAAATGGGTTTGGAAAGAGGAGAGGCCTGCCCAACTGAAAGCTGGGCAATGCTATCATCATAATTTAAGTTAGATTATTTATTTAATTTATATAGAACGGCTTACAATAATTATTATACTTATTTATAATAAGTGAATAAATGCCGTTTTTATATTTTTTATTTTAATTAAACATAGTCAACATTTGTCAACACTACATGATTATACATATAAAAAAATAAAATAAATATTCTTTAGTTATCTTTTCTTAACCCTCGGCATGCCTGGTGGAAAAAAGGTACATGGTATGCCTGGTGGGTCTGTGAGACCCGAATCTTTAAATATTTTTTTTGCCAATAAATAGGTGTCAATAATTAATATTTATGGTTTTATAATAAAATTAAAGATGCTTTAAAGGGTTTTGAATAAAAATAGAATTCGAATCAATAATATTCATTAATAAAATTTCTAATTAAACTCATATCGAGTTTTTTAACATAAAATGAAACATTGTAAGTTTATAAACTTGCCAAACCAACTAAAACAAAAGCGATCTGAATTAGACTTTGGGGAACATTAGGCACATAATATGTTATCTTGCATTAAATACTAAAATAATTAGTTTTCTTCATTTACATGAGCTTTGTTTTTGAATCAGCTTTCGCACTGGAAATTGCACACGTGACTCTAGCAGATCTCATAGATGTATTGTGTTTTGCAGTCTTGCTTTGACGGACAGACATGACATCTACGCCTTACACTGCTGAAGTTGAAAACTATATCATTTTCATGATTTTCATCTACCTCTTTGAGTACCAACTTAATTATGTATATGTCAAGTAGGGTGCAGCCCATTTTGAACTTTATAGTTCTTCTTATTATTATTATTTATTGTATTCTTTATATAATACGATAAAATACATTGAATTCAAAATAAAATAATAATTTTCATTAATAAAATCCATCAAATTATTTATAAATTTCAATACAAAAATTCATAATTTAACGTTTTATTTTAAAAAAGCGTTCATAGTTAAAATATAAAATTTATTTTTTTCAACTAAAACACGAAATCACGAAAAGAAACAAAATAAATACCTACATTAAAATGTCACGCCGTATGCCTGGTCAGGTCAGTGAGACCCGAGCGCACTTTACATACGTTCTATCACTACTGGAATGCACCCCGGACTGAGGTAGCGGGCTGAAGGCATTCAGTAGTTCACTACGGTCAGCTATTGAGAGTGGTTACGCACGAAATTCAAATTTCAATGAATTGTAATGGTTTAACTATTGCGGTGGGTCTCACAGACCCTACCAGGCATGCCGAGGGTTAAACATCCACAACAAACTGCAGATCCATCCATAAAATCTTTTTTCATCCATCCGCAAACAGATCACTTCTTCTTATCCTGTCACTAGTTCTTTCGAACCAGTGTGGCGAAAGGATTTCAAGTGCGCCTCGGAGAGGCTCTTTTCATGCACATATCACTTTTCTGGTTGTAGAGTGCATTTTGTATTGACCCCTTATTTAACTAACTTACTTTACTACATTACGGCCTTTCCTTTTCTGCAGATAAGAGACTGTGACACATACTATGAGGAATACAAAGAATGCACCAGCTTTAGAGGGAGGTTCCACCAATATTTCATATTTGGAGAGTCATTGGACTGTAACCAGTGGAAGAAGGACTATGATAACTGTAACAAATGGGAGTCCAGTCAGGATTGCAAAGCTGGGGTAAGTTATGTGGGGGCACAACTGAAATATACAACCGGAAGATGTTGTTTCTGCAGCATCCACAAACTTGTTTAAGAACAAACTCGACACTTGGTTACAAACCAACAAGACTAAGTAAAAAAAAGTGACACAAAACTATTAAAAATCCAACACTGTGTGACATAGACACATCAGCCAAAGGTGCTCATCTATCAACAAATTAAATAAAGTTTATTTACATGTTACTTGATTTAACCTAGACACTTCACTAAGAAAATTAAATTAAATATGTGGATGAAAGCATTTTCTACCTACTTTTCATTGTTACTGTGAGCTAGTTCTAAAGAAATTGTTTGACGAGACTTATTGCCACTTGCACCAAAGTCGAAAAATCGAATACTTTGATAGGATTTTTTTAATATAAGTACTGCCTAAAACTTTACTTAGATCAAACGAAACGAGACTGTGAGACTGAATCGACGTAAAACGGTCGGCGAATTTCACCGAAGAAAATAAATTATAATGAGTTCCTACAACAAGAAAACGCAAGAATATTGTGTAAAAAACGTTTGAAGATTCAAGAACCAAAAAAGCTGTGAAGAATATAATGCCAGGATCTTAATTCTAGCGGTTTTGTAATGACTATACGTAACCGGTGTTTGTTTATGAAATTATATATTTTTGGCTTATCAATGTGTTTTATACGGTTATTATGAAGGGCTATGTAGGTAAGTGAAGAGTTGGGGTCCGTCGTTGTCTAGCTAGATCATCTAGGAATTCTAGATAATCGTATTTTAATTTCATATGGGTAGGTAAGTAGATACAGTGCTGCCAGTACCAAAGAGAATATAACCACTACGTTGAAGAGACGGGACTTCAAACAAAAAAAACAACAAAAAAAAACATTGATCATTCTACGTCAAAACGAGGAAGAATCGCCATTACCAACATTCTAACAAAATAATCGTTAGGAGCCTTACCAACATGAAGAAAAAACTAGTGACGTCCTGGCAAAATTATCGATAGCTTACATATCGATGCTTGTCTTATTTAATTGAATCAGTAGAGATTTAAAGTCACACATGTTTATTTGAATATAAAATACCATGTTCATTAAAATGCGAGGTTTCTAACATTTTATTGAACATAATATTTTTTGTTCAAATAATCATTGTGTGGCTTTAAATGAGAATAAAAATATATATATATTTGTAATTTACAGTTTATATATATATTACATCTCAAATGAACGCATTATTATTATAAGGTCTCCTGCTGCTTCCACAGCCAGTCTAGAGCAACGTCCAAACGTCCCTTTGCATATTTCAACGCGCGCGGTGCTGTATCCTGCAATATACAATATATCAATTGGACTGTTAGCCTCAAAATTCTAGTAATAATTAAATCAAATTGTGTTAACTACAAGTTTCTTGTCAGACTTAGACTATTACTATTACTGTTATTATTATTATTACTATTACTGCAACAAAAGTAATATTAAATTAAAATTTCTCGCATATCGATAAAGTACTTTATGAAGTTACAAGATATATCACCGTATAAAAAAGTATATAACTTACTAGGATCACATGTTGTGATTTCGACAGTATTCTCTATCGGAATTTCATACTCATGGTATATAATTAGCTCCTCGTGAAACATATCTGTAGCATGGGCTAATGAATGTTCTGTAATGTTGTTTAAAAAACAAAATAGCAATATAATTTGATAGCAAGTGTGATAGTAGTCCAATGCAAAACAAATACAAATAAAGAAATCTGACACTTAACAATAAATAGGTACTATTATTTGTCGTAAAGTGGTGGTTTGCAAGGCCTCTTATTTGCAAATCACCCATACAACGAGCCTGGTTCACGTCTAGTTAACACATACCTTCATTTGTTGTACAACTTTTATTTAGGCTCAAACAATCAGAGAAAACATGATATGGGAACTCTGATAGAATCTTGTCTGATAGAGGTTGAGCTGTTAGTCGTAATGAAGGTACAGCAGTATTTTTCAATAGGGTTTTTTTCTTTTTGAAATCCTTGTCGTGGAAATGTTTGCCACATATAAATTTATTTGCGTATAACTTTTCAATGGGTATATACGCCAAATCTTCTTTCCCTGTCATCTTAACCCACAGCTTGCACCTGTACACATTAGAACAAATATAATTTTATCGATATCGATATTTTAATTGACGCACTATTTTCCAAATCCACTATTTTACAAATAAAATGTAAATAATATGATGTGGTTTAAACACTGTTTACCATTGTATCATTTTACTTGTGTTGTACTTACCGAGATTCATCATTTCGAGGGAATCTTGCCATGAAATACCTTCTTTTACCATCTTTTCTTTTCGATATCAAACCACAAATTTCACACTTTCGGTACGTCATAGTAACATTCTACAGTCATAAAACTGAAAGTATTTTGTAACAAAACCACTAATATATGATATAAATCACATAAGAAAATTTAGAAATAAATAAAGCAATGATCGGAATGTCGCGAATGAATGACGTGAGACAGAAGAGCGAGAGGTTGGAGACGTGAGTGAAACGTATATATAGCCACCATTAAAATTTTGCCTCCGTCCATACAAAGTTTTTTTAGCCCGTAGTTTCGACAGCCTGGCCAGTACTAATGCATAAAAATGTACCTACAAAAAACTGTTCAAAAAGGTACGTTATTTGACTGAAAGATACTTAATTTAATTATAATAGGAGTAAAAGGTACGTAAATCAAACTTTTTAGTACGTACTGGCATTGCTGGTTTAGAGTAGTACTGATATAGTAGGTATGCTCAATAAGAGTGAAAGAGACAGATATGTATTCTGACAGAAATGACATGACGGCTCATTGGGATAGGGAATTTTTAAGTGCTATGAGGTCGAGCAACGGGCTCCCAAAGTTAAGGAATTCTTTAGACATTAGATGAATACTTATAGTTGGTGCAATGAATTTGGATCGTAAAGATCTCCCTAGCGAGTAAAATGATTGTTTAGGATTTTTTTAAGGTTGGTGCAAGTAGCCATTAATATTCCTTCTAATGTTCTATAGGTAATTTTAGTTTGTGAGAATTTATAGATGGATGTTTATCTCCTCAATCACGCCAAAACTACAGAACCGATTGTGCCTGAATTCAGTATAACTAGCTTAGACAACACGGATGGTCGAATGGAAAGTGTATTGGAATGCCACACCCGGTGTGGCTGGTTTGATTCCTGCATCAGGACAAACATTTGTCTGATGAACATCGGTGTTTGTCCTGAGTCTGGATGGTTTCTATGTAGTGTACATATTCTATATGTATATGTATTTACAAAAAAAAAGTATTTAAGTATTCTATCTCATTCCCATAGTACAAGCTCTGCTTAGTTTGGGGCCAGATGGCGTTGTGTGAACTGTCCAAAATATTTATTATTTATGAGCTGAAAATACTTTTATGCTTTTGCCATACAAGCGAAGCAGCGTGCAGTAACTAGAAAACGTTCAAACAAATGGTTTTTTTTTCAGCTGGCAGTAATAAGCAGTGAGAAGACGCGCAGAATGCAAAGGCTACGTGCACACTACAGGAACGACACATGGAAGAAAAGAGACACGCCTCCCGATGACTGGAACAAGCCCTTACCAGAGTGGCTGGTCAAACGAGACGAGAACACATACCTTGCAGAGAAAGCCAAAGAGTTAAGGGAAGGAAAATCAATTGAAGAGGACAAAAGTTTTTGTATCATAATGTGACCCTGGCCTGTTAAACTGTACAAATAGATAAGTAGATCAATTAAATTAATTTGCGTTATGATTATTCTTTCGAAAACGTTAGGTTAGAAGACCATTAATCTAATAGGTCAATTTAAAACACAAAGTTTAGTAATGAACACATTACAACATAAGTTTTTAAGAATAACTAAAATTAATTAATTTTAATGGAAGTTGGAAGGTATAATTACGTATATACCTTCTCAAACATACCAAAATCACTAAATTAATTTAATTGAGCTGAGACTTAGTGAGAATAGTTTAGGTAGGTCAGTTATCCTCACGGTTTAATAGCGCTGACCTTGAATGCGCAGAAGTCAATTTGAGATGTGTTTGGCGGGAGGTGTGCGACGCGACGTGGAAGGCCGGCGACGCTGGCGTCTATTGGTCGCTTAGCCACCTTCCCGCCGCCTCACTTCACTTGCTCAGAGCTCCCCTCCACTTTCGCCGAGCGCTATTAAACCGTAAAGACACCTGTAGGACCTGAAAAAATACATTTTAGGCAAAATTTTAATATTGATATCATGCAGTTGAAGCCAGGAGCAACAGCTTGAATTATTATTATTATTTTCTTCAAAAATTCAAAACGATTTATTTGGAACATAAAAAAGGAGCGTTGACCACTGCAAAAGTTTAAAATAAAACTGTGTGGTCAGCAGTCAGCATTATTAATTAATATGCATTGTCTAAGTATATTGTATGACAAAATATAGCAAGTTATCCAATCGCGTTATTGCCGCCTGACCCAGCAACTGACACGTTATCGCACTGATAACGCGTAGTTATGTTTAATTGTTCACAAATAAGATAAAAGTTATTTGTCGCTCATCGCTTCGCTGGGCCCGTCGCACTCATGAGTAGGCTACTGAGCAGTACCGTACTTTCACTGCGAGTTCTAAGAATACCAATGGCTCGTAACGCATCCGGTTTTCTGATCGAGGACCCGAAGTACTCCTTTTTGAAGGAGCTCGGTCTGAAGGAGAAAAATGTTGGTGTGTTTAATGGGAAGTGGGAGGCTAATGGACAGGTGAGTTTTATTTTTATTATTCTCAATGTTTATTGCTGATTTTTAGAAGTAAACATACTTATCAGATTATGGTAGGTAAGTACATTACTGTCAAAAGGATATTTTCTGAATTATTGAAACTAAGCACTTCATGTACTTATGAGAAAGTAAGGTAAGTACTTATTTGCCACGGCAAACATCAGTCTTCATTATTTACATTATACGATTCATTGTACACGAGAAAGATTACAAGGATAACTAGTGGCCTTATAGCTAAAAGCGTTTTAATTATTTACTACAGACCTATCCTTCTAATCAAAAGCTTACATTTTAGAAAGGCTATTTTAAAAAGCTACTCTACTTAAATAAGTTTATATTTCATGTATTTTTAAATCAATAGCACCAACATCCTCTGTCAACGATACAATCTGACCCTAACCTTCAGATAAGCAAAGTCACCGAACTTACCGACACGAATTAAACAGAACATTTGAATTTCATCATCAGACTATCAAGTCGTACAGTCCAGCCAATGGGAAGGTGATCGCCGAGGTGCAGTCGGCTAGTGCGGCTGACTATGAGGCATGTGCTGCGGCAGCGCAGAATGCATGGCACGAATGGGCTGAGATGCCCGCTCCGGCGCGCGGCGAGGTCGTCCGGCAGATCGGAGACGCGCTGAGGGAAAAACTGCAGCCGCTGGGACAGCTCGTGGCTTTGGAGATGGGTGAGTGACGTGTGTAGCGCAGGAAGTGGCGTGAATGGGCAGAGATATCCGTTGAGATGGATCAGTAACTTATATAGGGCAGAAGTTACCACGAATGGGCAGAGATGCCCGCTCCGATGCGGGTTAGTTCGTCCAGCAGATCAGAGACGCGCTGAGGGAGAAACTGCAGCCGCTGGGACAGCTCGTGGCTTTGGAGATGGGTGTGTGAAGTGTGTAGTGCAGGAGGAGGAATGAATGGGCAGAGATATAGTTTCCGGCGCGCTTCCAGGGAAAAAATGACGTCGCTGGACATCTAGTGGCTTTGGAGATGGATGAGTGACGTATGTAGTGCAGGAACTTGCACAAATGGGCAGGGTTGCGGCTTTTTTCAAACAAACTCTCTGTCGACGCGGTATCGATCACGGAAAATCTGACTACACGGATGGTCGAATGGCAAGTGTGTTGAACTGCCACGCTGGTCGTGGGTTCAGGACGAACATTTTTGTGATAAAAATCGGTGTTTTCCTGAGTCTGAGTGTTTTCTATGTATTCCATAAATGTATTTTCAAAAAAATTAAGTATTTATGTATTCTATCAGTTGTATAGTTCCCATAGTGTCAGCTCTGCTTAATTTGGGGCTAGATCGCGTTGTGTGAAATATCCCAAATATAAAAAAAAATATCAGCACCTCATTGTTTCCAGGTAAAATCCTCCCCGAAGCGATCGGCGAGGTGGTAGAATACATCCACGTATGCGACTTAGCCCTGGGTCTATCGCGAACTCTGCCGGGCGCCATCTTCCCTTCGGAGCGGCCCGGGCACGTGCTGATCGAGAAGTGGAACCCACTGGGACTGGTCGGCATCATTACCGCGTTCAACTTCCCCGTCGCTGTGTTCGGGTGGAACAGTGCTATCGCCATGGTGAGTTGGGGATGGTTCTACATATATTATTTAGTATTTAAATATTTTACTTTAAATAAAACGGTTAAACAACCAATTCCATTATTTAAAGATTAAAAATAAAATTATTAAAATACAAATTATTAAAAATTAAATTACAAATTACTTAAATTATAAATTTAAAATAGTCATCAAATATATAATACACTTAATTAATTATATATATGTCAAAATTTTGATTGGCAGTACCAATGGAAATCAGAGGTGAGCTCTTTCCATTGATCCGCAAATATGTCACTATGTGGACTGGCTTCTAGGAGGTTGTTGAGGGCAGTTAGGGACCTAGGTATCGGTGAGTTGACGCGCGCGACAGTACGGCAGAAGGGCGGAGCAAAGAGCCTGTGCTTTCTGCTTCGAGTGTAGTTATTAGGCACCAAGAGTAGAAGTGACTCACTAAGTAGATCAGGCGCATCAATTGTACCGCGGAACACTTTGCAAATAGTTGTGATCTGATCCTGCGCTCTCCTGGTTTCAAGAGAGTTATAGCCCAGACATCCAAGAAGAAATCTCGTCGGGTACATAAATGGATAGTATCCCAGCCTGTGTTTGTATAGAAATCTGTTTATAATTTATTATCATCCTTTAATTTACATTTGTGTGGGTGTGACAAGATTTTTATAACGATGGATTTTTTAATTTATATGACCAGTGAGAATAGTAAGAGAGCTCACGAACAAAATGTTTGCCCCATAGCAATAGATACGGCCTAAAACGCATCAAATTGATAGATTCAATTATTTATCCTGAGCTCGAAATATCAATATCATAAATTTTCACCTAGCGTTTGACCTGGGCAAATTATCAAACATGTCAAAAAATTACCGAACTGTATCAAGCTGTCTGATTTTGGACTGTAGTTCGGTGATAGTTCGATAATGAAGATAACGAAAACAAGAAAAAAGGCAGTCCCTATTAAATGTTTTTTTTATTAAATAAATCGTCAAAATATGTGGGCATGGGGTTTGAAAGCTCTGACTCGAGAGCCACTTGCACCACATAAGAGAAGAGAAGGGTAAGACCTAAACAAAAATTGGCTATAAAAACCCAACAAAAGATTATCCTCCTAATAAGTAATCAGACTGATGTCTATGTCCATGATGACATTTCTCCAATCTCTCGCCAGGTCTGCGGTGACGTTAGCGTGTGGAAACCCTCAGACACGACTCCCCTCGTAGCGGTGGCCGTTACTAAGATAGTGGAGAGCGTGCTCCAGAAGAACAACATTCCCGGTGCAGTGGCCTCGCTGTGTGTGGGTGGGAAGGACATCGGGCAACAGCTGGTCAAGGACGAGAGAGCCAAGCTGGTATCATTCACTGGCAGCACTGCAGTCGGACAAGAGGTAAGATCATATCTATCTATATCTGTGAGTAAGATAGTGGAGAGCGTGCTCCAGAAGAACAACATCCCCGGCGCAGTAGCCTCCTTGTGTGTGGGTGGGAAGGACATCGGACAACAGCTGGTCAAGGACGAGAGCCAAGCTGGTATCATTCACTGGCAGCACTGCAGTCGGACAAGAGGTAAGATCATATCTATCTATATCTGTGAGTAAGATAGTGGAGAGCGTGCTCCAGAAGAACAACATTCCCGGTGCAGTGGCCTCCTTGTGTGTGGGTGGGAAGGACATCGGACAACAGCTGGTCAAGGACGAGAGAGCCAAGCTGGTGTCTTTAACTGGCAGCACTGCAGTCGGACAAGAGGTAAGATAGTGGAGAGCGTGCTCCAGAAGAACAACATCCCCGGCGCAGTGGCCTCGCTGTGTGTGGGCGGGAAGGACATTGTACTACAACTAGTCAAGGACGAGAGAGCCAAGCTGGTGTCTTTCACTGGCAGCACTGCAGTCGGACATGAGGTAATATAGTGGAGAGCTTCAGAAGAACAACATCAGCAGCGCAGTGGTAAAAGCTAACCAAAGATGAAAGAGCTGGTTTCTTTCACAGGCAGTACTGCAGTGGGACAAGAGATTATGCGATAAATTGTGCTACGTTGTCGGATCATTGCCCCCCAGTTAGCACAATTTCATAGTTGTCATAATCACAGTCTTATCTGATACTGATTTCGCGATATCGCTTTTCAAATATATAATATTAATATTGTATAGCTTTGCTTACTTAATGGAGTGTAAACAGCGAAACTAATAATGCAATATTTAGCACAGTGAAATAATAAAGTTATTGTATCACTAAGAAAGAAAATGCACGCGCATTCGGCTTTGAAGCCGCGCGTGTGGAAACCTAGTAATAAAACGCTAGTCTGAAAAAGCTCTTTCTCGTTTCGACACTCGTTTACATTACAAAAAATAAATAAGTACCTGCAAGTACGAAAAGCATAAAAGGGCCTAAAATTCTCAAAGTAAATGAAGTTTTGCCCTATATCTTAGTTTGTATGTTATCTGTGTTTACTATGGACCTACAATCTCGTTTTCTGAACAAAAAGATGTTTTATTAATAATCTAATCTAATCGCTAATAAAATATATAAAAGCTAATCGCATTATATTATGACGTTATGCACTTGCTAAACTGCAAAATGCTGTACTCAGGTGGGAGTGGAAGTCCAAAGACGCTTCGGGCGCCACCTACTGGAGCTGGGCGGCAACAACGCCATCATCGTGAACTCGGACGCCAACCTTGACTTGTTGCTGTCCGCGGCGCTGTTCGCGTGCGCCGGCACGGCCGGCCAACGCTGCACCACCACCAGAAGACTGCTTATTCACAAGAAGGTATTATTTTACAGGAATGAATGATTAGGTTATAAATAAAATAAATACATATATTTGGAATATCTAGCTCCAAACTAAGCAGAGCTTGTACTATGGGAACCAGATAAGTGATAGAGTAACTCTTATACCTACTTTTTTTTGTAAATTTTAAAATACATACAATAATACGACGACACGGTTGGTCGAGTAGCAAGTGTGTTGTACTGCCACGCCCCGGGTGTCGCGGTTTCGATTTCCGCTTCAGGATAAACATTTGTGTGAACCCGCGACACAGGCGCGGCAGTCCAACACACTTGCTACTGGACCAATCGTGGCGTGCCTTGTTATTTTATTTTATTATGACAAATATTTGTGTGATTGATAATATCGGTGTTTGTCCTTAGTCTAGGTGTTTTCTATGTATGTATTTAAAAAAAACGTATTTTAGTATTGTATCTGTTATCTGCTTCCCATAGTACAAGCTCTACTTAGTTTGGGGCTAGATGATGTTGTGTAAGTCCATAAATATTATAATTATTGTTCCGTAGGTGTACAGCGAAGTAGTATCACGTCTATCGAAGGCATTCACCGGCGTGGTGAGCAAGATCGGCGACCCGCTTCTGGCTGAGACGCTCATAGGCCCGCTGCACACGCCCGCCGCTGTCGACGCCTACAAGCGGACTGTGGCCGAAGCCGTCAAGGCGGGGGGCAAAATCGAGTTCGGAGGAAAGGTAGGCAAATTGATATTCATCACTCTCTCACGCACAATAAAACATTTCATGACCTGGATCTGTTTTGCTTATCTAAAAATGTTTTCAAATCTAAGGTTCTTACTCACTTAAAGGACCTTCAAAAGCTACAAAAGAAATAATCTCACTTTTCCATAATCCCGAACATATAAGTTTTAGAATAGAATGACCATCATGTAAACCGCACCTAATGACAAGTTTGTTTTTCGAGCGCATACTTCATGTTGCAAGCGTTGCAGGTTAGGTAGGCACCTACTCATTAAGACTTCGCACAACACACACACACACATACATCACATTCACACTCCACACACACCACTGACAAACACAATGCGATTATTTGTTTGTTTGTAATTTACTGCTGTTAGAGTTACTAATTATCTACCCAGACTTACCTACCTATAATTTTTATATATTTACAGTAAACAAATAGACTCAATTTGGTTTAAGAATAGTATATATTTCATAGCTTATATAAGAAAAAAAATGTAACTGTGAGTCTAATGTTAAATAAATAAAATAAAATTAAATAAATCATCATCATTATGTCAACCTGAGGCAATTTTTGACTTTTTTTATTTACTGGAAGTTTGTTGTTTGTCGAGATATATTGCCTAAATCTAAAAACCACTTCTTTATGCTTTTGCTTTATCTCGCTTCCTCTACGAGATATTGTGGTTCTATAGTTTTTGAGGTTAAATCGGCAATAATCGGCATTGCATGCTTATACATGGGTTTAAGATTGCATTGTAATTGAGTTGTAAGATACCGCTAAAGTTAGTTAAGTTTCAGCCGGATTGCTAATCGGGAAGTGTTCTAAATTTGAGTTGCATAATTTCACCCGGAACGACAGACACAAAAACAAGAAAATGACTTAATAAAAACTCTGAAACCATAGCTGGCCACTGAAGAAGATAGTATTCCCCTGAGTAAGAAGGCATGCTGATACCCATATAGGTTTTTTTTCTTTTCATGTAGGACTAGTAGAGACATACAATCACAACATAGATTCTTATTGGTTTATGTAGACGGAGATAGAACCACAGCGAGTTACAGGCACAAGATAGAGGCGTGAAGTGTGTGTGCAGATTTCTATACAACTACAAGTTACAATATGCCATAGGCTTTCGGGCGGTTTAGGCTAAGTTCGGTTGACCGCGCCACTTGGTACAAGATCTTACTAATCAGTGCTTAAGGCTAATCCTCAAATCCGAATTCCATACAAAATGTTTCGGACAAATACTCAAAAAGTACGCCGTATTATAGTAATTTCTTCACACTATTCGTTTCGTCCATGTTTTTTGATTTCGTCAACAAAAAAAGTGAAGTCATACTTTAATTTATATTTTATACGTGTTTTTTAAGTTAGTAGGGTTAATTTTAAAACACGTATAAAATCTAAATTAAAGTATGAAACCTTTCACTTTTTTTGTGGCCGAAATCAAAAAACATGGATGAAACGAATAGTGTGAAGAAATTACTATAATACGGCGTACTTTTTGAGTATTTATCCGAAACATTTTGTATGGAATTCGGATTTGAGGATTCCCCTTAAGGTCACTTAACATTACCGCGCGGTTCAAGTTCTACAAACCTCATTTGACCCGTTCAACTGAACATAGCCTTTACATATTGACTGTTTGTAAAATTAAAATCCCTTCCAATAGTTCACATATCATTAGACAAGACTACAAACACCATTATTCTAGGTAATGGAACGCGAAGGCTACTTCGTGGAGCCTACAATAATCACCGGGCTGGCTCACGACTCGCCGCTGGTCAAGTCCGAGTGTTTCGCGCCCATCGTCTACTGCATCGAGATCCCAGACCTGGACACCGGGATCCGGTACAACAATGAAGTGGACCAGGGGTTGTCCTCCAGTCTGTTCACTGAGAACCTGGGGGATATCTTCAAGGTAAACTTATTTAAATTGTTCAAGCAAGTTTAGTTAAGCAAGCTCAGTGAACTCTTTCAAAAATAGACTGGACAACTGTCAAAAATAATCAAGATATACACACATCAGCTTTAAGCTGCCTGTTTATCATAAATAATAATAATAATGTTTGGATTTCAACAAAAGTGTAATTGGATTCCTCGAGGTTATGCAAACTCTTTGCGTCGAAGCCACCGGCGACGCTGGCCACCGGAAGCTGTAGTCGGCGACTCGTTTGCGAGTGCACATAAATGTCAAGAAATTTGAAGTGGCGGATGCAACCATTTCCATTGTTATCAAAATAACAATTTTAACTTCTTGAGTTTTTTTTATAGATGAGATGAGCTATCAATAGATCCCTTAAGATCATAGAATTAGGGCTCATTCGCACGAACGATTTTTTAACGCGCGTTAAAAACCGTTCAAACAGAAAAAAATAAGAAAAATGCGCAAAATGCATTGGACAGTTTGAACGGATTTTTAACGCGAGTTAAAAAAATCGCACGTGTTAATGAGATCTAAAGTAGAATCTGAAATGGCGGCATTATTTCTACGGGCAGGTTTTTTCATAATAAACTTAAAACTTTTTTTTGAGGCACATTGTTTCTGTATTTCCAGTGGATGGGTCCGCACGGCTCCGACTGCGGCATCGTGAACATCAACATCCCGACAAATGGGGCGGAAGTTGGTGGAGCGTTCGGTGGTGAGAAGGCCACTGGTGGAGGCCGCGAGTGCGGATCTGACTCTTGGAAGAACTACATGAGGAGGTCCACAGTCACTATTAACTACTCCGGTGCTATCAAACTGGCGCAGAACATCAAGTTTGGCGACGAATAAAATTTTAATTTTTATCAATCAATCAATATGTATAAAAGGCTTGGAGCCGACTCCAGTGTCGATGACACACGGCTAGTTTACACGCTACAAGCCAGAGTTTAAAAGCTAGCGAGTGAGCGATTAGCTTTCGGGGAGGATTGTCAACTAGTAGATTGTAAAAATGCCGATGACACGAGGCGAGTTTACTAGCTACAAGCGAACTACTCGCTGGCTTGTAGCTTGTAAATAAGCCCTGTGTCATCGACGCTTTACTAACGAGACAACGTATAAAAAACGGCCATTTCGAGTATACTCTTTGATTAAAAGATGAAGAATTTTGAGATGAGTTAGAAACGTGAAATTTGGATATTATCGTATCGTTATTTAGACGTGTGTTAAATTGTGTCATATTTTGTACAGCAAAGACTGATAAAATAAAATATTGTTTTATACATGAGCACATTTTATTGTAAAATCTTTCTTACATTGATTATTTTTACATGTAAAATTAACTAATACATTTTTTTCAATTTCATTTAAGTTAGATGGTCAAACATAATAATAAGCTCTAATTTTGTAAAGATAAATACATAGTACAAGTTAATAAATTTCTATGTATAAGTGCAACTTATGCACATTGGTTTTACGATCCTATTATGAGCATGTGGTTAAAGGTGCCTTCTCACAACATTCAAGGTTCGCTGCTATATACTCTCCTTTAAATATAAAGCTGGTTTAAGACTACGATATAATAGTATATAGCTCATAGCACAACAATATCGCGCACCATACATTGTTATGAACACGTTCACACTGTACTGTACTATATATTATTGGCTTACTATACGCTATAAATTGGTGCGATGCGCTGAGTTCATGCTGTGCTATATCACGCGCCGCCCTCTTCCTCCTTCCTCACCTCCGGCCGTCTCGCAAGATCGCGGTCAACTGAGCTTGCTATATACTTTAAATGCTTGCGATATTATCGCGTAATGTGAACGCCATGCTATATATAGTATAGAATTAAGTCCTTCTTTGCTATACTATATAGCACAATAGTATAGCGTAGTCTAAACCAGCTTAGGGCACTGTTCCATTGCAACGCACGCTATGGATAGCTGCTTTCCACGGTAAAAGAACGCAAGGGAAGTTTATTACATAGTATTTACTCTATCAGCGTGCGTAGCGCGTGCCGCAATGGAACATCCTAATCTAAGTATACTCGTAGGTATAATCATGAATGAGGATGGTGTACCCTCCACAAATCGACCGCGATGTCGAGGGATTGTCGTTTGTGAAACTTGTATGTGGCCGGCAGGTCGTATCTCAGTTCTGCTATCACGCTGCCTTTCAAGCCCCAGTCTTTTATTTTATTCATTATGTGCGACCTAAAAAGAAAAATATTATTGAATTATTGCAATAAATGGGGTGTTCTTTAGTTAAAAAAAAAAAATATGACGCGCAATGGGCAGTCCTATGATGAAAGATACAGTGAATTTCATCTTTTAATGAAAAAAATTACGAAAAATAAAGTTATGGTCTTAAGTCATTGTTTTATAATACATTAGATAATAATAAACTTTTGCAATATAGCAAACACTACGAAAGTTTGCTATAAAACCAATAAAGCGCTAAGGTCCGATCACGTACATTTCTGACAATCGCAATCGCATCGAATCCGTCACAGAAGGGAGATATTAGTTTGTATGTTTTTTATCAAACTGTTGACTTCTCGAGGGATAAGATCTGATTACAATTTTCAGAAATTTTAGTGATAAAGATCACTTTTATGAGCACATCAATTTGTAAACAATCACGTTAGTATGGATATTATAGTTACCTAGTCGCTGTTTTGTGTAATGAGTAAACGCTATTAGAGCTTAGAAGGGTGCCCTTTCGTAGGAACTTGAGGTCCATTCCAGCATTGTTCTTGGTACCAAACGGAGGGTTCATTAGCACTGTGTCAAAGTAGTTCTCCCATCTGAAACAAGTGATATTTTGAGTTATACAGGGTAAATTGTTGGTGAGACTTCTTTAAACTATTAACGCTATTTTCTATACTTTCGGATTTGGGTCGAAAATTTCCCCTGGTATATTCAAAGTCTTTATGATTTCAGTTGCAGTTCTATTTACAGCTGTATGACAGTTCAAGGATAGCATTTTGAACCGACCTGAGTGGTTCAGACTTGTGTAGCACTATTATGGTCATGGGCAGGCTTGATCTTTTACCATCAGGAAAGCGAAAGTGACAAGATTTAGACGCGGAACTTTCTTATACAATAAAAAAATTACCTGCAAACATCAGAGTTCAAAAAGTCACATTGCAGTGCATCAATATTTGAGACCACCATCTCTTCTACATTTTCTTGGAATACTTGTAAGGCTGCGTCGTCGATGTCCACAGATAGCACAGAGGCGGCTCCGAGCAGGGATGCGCCTATGCTCAGGGCTCCAGGGCCGCAGCCCGCATCAAGGATAAGGTTGCCTTCTATGTCTTCGAATTGTGTCTGAAATAAGTATATGATATAAGTATAGTTACAATAATGCTACATCAACCAGCTACTTATAAATAAATATAATATTTTTACTTAGGCCTGCCTTCCTCCTACGCTGATGTTCTTCCCGTACATCCGTAGCGCGCACTGTGTCGCGTCAATAAATCCGACGCTGACATCAGCGTCGCACTGCGGTGCCTCATAGCATGCCGTGTATAGTCGTACGCTCGACCCGAACGACGGCGACCGACTTCTTCTTATCGGGACGCCGACGTGAGGACGTCGTGGCCAAGTGGGTGAGGCCTTTGCCTTGCGATCTAAAGGTCGCGGGTTCGAATCCCCGTGGTAGTCGTGCATAAATGGGTTTTTTCGGTCGAAAAAATCTATGTATGCATCCCACGTTCTCGCAACGGTGAAGGAAAACATCGTGAGGAAACCGGCATGTCGTAGAACCTAAAGTTCGAAAACATGTGTCGAGAGCACGAAAGGAGCCTCTTCGAGGCACACTTGAAATCCTTTCACCACACTGGTTCGAAAGAACTAGTGACACGATAAGAAGAAGTCGGCGACCGACGTCAGCTTATGAGGAAAGCAGGCCTTAAAATCTAAGAATTTCAATTTTACCTGAATGTTGTACAAAGCTATTGAAGCAATATGAGGAGGCGTCTCATACTGTTCCAACTGAATCTTGGGATTGCTGAACCCATTCAACTGTTGCAAATGACTTTGCAGTGTCTTCATTTTCATACAAGCCCCCATTTTGATCTCAGACTTGGTATTTAAGCCTATTTGCTATCAAATCTGGGTAGAACGGGTAAGATCTGGTTTCCAAACGAGGAATCCTGTGAGACAAAGTAGCCACAGGAGGTCGCGTTCGCGTGTTGTAATGCTGCCCTGTGACTTGTGTTTATTATGTTTGCTTCAGGCAGTTGTGGAAATCCCTGAAATAAATAAAAATTCTTCAGTCATTTTTAGTCCTTTCAGAAGTTTGGCTTTTGTCAGCATATTTGAAATTCTTAATTACTATTAACATCATTCCCACTTGAGTATAGACAAATGTTAATAATTACTCTCACAATAACTTCTTAACTATTTAAAAGTAGAAAATCAGGTTATGTAGACAGATTAAGACCAGAAAGAAAAAGGACTTTTTTGTGTTAGTGAGTGACAAAATGATCATTTATTAATAATTCAAAGTATTTATTAATAGCAGTCTACAATGACTGTGGATAAGAAATTCCCACCCAAAACTAACTTACCCTGCCCGGCGTAGCGACCCGAGCCATTCTAACTCAAACCACTGGGTAACCCAAGAAAGGGATTAAGTTACAATTATCTATAGGTAGATATTATATGATGACTCACAGCAGTAGCAGACACGGGAGGTATTGAGCACATAGGCAGCTGGTTGACGGGGCTAGGCTGCAGCGACAGCGAAGTGGCGGTGAGAGGGGATACGGCGCCTTGCTTAAGCAGCATCTGCTTCTTCAGCTGTAGATCTTCCAAAATCTTTCTATTTGTCAATTCTAGAATATTCATATTCATAGTTAGTGTAAGGAAGTGGCGACATACATAGATATCTGCAGAGGCTGCCTACTAGACCAGAAAACAGTGGAGCATGTGGTAATCCACTGTCAAGTGATAGAGGAGAGTAGAATCAGGACAGGCCTATGCAAGTTATTGGACTCCTCTCCACCTAACGTGTCAACAAGCACGCTGTTGGAACTGTGCTGTCATCAACCCAGGGACCTACTCCGTTATTTCAAGGAGCTAGAATGGCTGGGGCAGGGTTAAATAAATATCGGGGGGCAATGCACAATGCACCCTTCAACGGGAAGCTAGTGCAGACCACTGTACCCCCTTTTTAGAATTAGATTAGTGTTTCATTTGCATATAGGTAAAATAAATTACAGGTGTAAGTAGCATATAGGTACTACACAATGCACATGAACCCTGTAAGGGCGAAATAACTTTAAGTTCAGTAACGATGATGGTTTATCACGTGATCATTTACAACTTGCTGCTGCCCACGTCTTCACCCAAATAGTAGTTTCAGCATTTCACAATCCATCAGTCCATACAAACATTCGCATTTGTAATAAAAAAAATCTGACTTGTAACCATGATGTTACCAATAAATGATTTGTATAATATTACAGTGTGTTGTGATAACAGGAAGCTAGAATCTGAAAATAAAAAGAAATAAACTCCAAGTTCATCTAAGACAGTATCCAGTACAACTTTCTATTTCTAACCTCTTTGAGCGTTGGGCTGAGGAAACGCCATCTAATAGAATATTCACAGGAACTAACGTTTCTTCTGTACCCTTAGTACGAGTTTTGATAGTTTTCGAAAACTTTATGTAGTTTCGTTTCCTTCCATACATTTGCTAACAGCGCCCCTAGCGAAAACTTTCATGAACTAAAATCGGCAGTATGAGTTAGATCGAAACATAGTATTCGAAAACCAAAAAAGTTATCGAGCTGTTTATGGCACTTTGGTAGTACGAGTTCTAACTTTGACAAGTCAGCGATAGTAAACTATGACGTTTACGAAAACTTTTGTAGTATTCGCACTCACTAGATAAAATTCGGTGAGAGCTACGCGAACAAGCTAGTATTTGTAAATATTTGTAAATCCTGTCACATTTTGTTACTCTCAGCCTGACATGAGGGCCTTCGGCCCTCAGAAGAACGAAGTAAATAGAATCCCTCCTAAATTTGACAAATTCGCTATCTTCTTTGCGCATACCACTTTATGCACTAGATAAAACGAGACAAAACATGCATTTGTCGTACGTCATAATATAGGGGGCATCTGTCACACGTTGAGCCACAGAGATGTCCAAGTCATAAAATATCGATATCGATATTAAGAGTTCGATGATCCGATACCGATATCGATATATCAATCCTAACAACTTAAAGTTCGTGACTATGATAACGTTATCTAGATTCACTCTGGATTAAAGGAACCTTGAACTTTGTAAAAACCACGATTTAAGATGACATTTTTTTATTTGATAAAATAATATACAACATACACAGAAAAATGAGTACATTACAAAATTTATACTTAACAAAAGTTAACACTTGAGCTTAATACTTTTTTCAGCTAAACCTTGTTCTGCCTGCCCCCTACCTATAGATTAGTCCCCCGAAAGGGCTTACATGCGATTCTACCACTTTGTTGGTTTTTTGTAAGTATTTTACTATGTGAAGACAATAAATTTATTGAGTATTGAGTACTTTTCCCGTCATTGTGATAAGCATAACGTTGACGATCACATATTGATGGTGGAAGTGTTAATTTATCAAATATTTTTAACTCAATGCTATACGCATGTGGCGAAGACTCTTTTGCTACAATATTTCTATTAATTTATTTTCCTTAACTTTATTTATAATTATTATATTTTCTTGGTATACTTTATCAGTACTTTTTTTTCAAGGCTTTTCGTACGCTGTCTGAAACAGTTAATTTTTAGCAAACTGGAGTAGGCTAGATTTTTATCGACCATCTCACACTGCACATTCTGTACATTCTACGCTAGTGTTCTTCGGTGGTACGTCTGAAAACACTGATGAACTTATTTCTGTAGTATCCGAAGGTCCTGGCTTAGGTACGTTGATGAAAGGGATATCCTGAAACACATTATATTTTTAATTTATAGTTCATGTAATTATAATATACCTATAACACGCAATTCTAAGTACAGTACTGTACTGACCGTTAGCTTCACGAGCATTGCATTTGGTTCAAGTTGAAGAATAGCCGGAAGAACATTTTACCTCTTGCCGATCGTTATTGGACGCCAAAGAGATACCCTGAAATATTAATAGTGTAAACGTAATATTTTCCGTGATTATTTTGAAGCTCTCTTTTTTTGTATATTACACTATCATGGTTGAACACATAAATATTCTGTTTAACCATGATACAGTAGGCAGGACGGCAAATATATAATATTAATAAATAAAATATGAATCGAACAAAATACAAAGAGTGTGAGTGTGTTTAAGTGAGATTGGTCAGCTACGGGATCCCTCAATGGCTCACTTTATTCTGAAAATCTTACAAGGTATACTCGTCGTGTCTGCATAGCCTTATCGACAAATCTTTTTACGTTTTATGACATCCCTAGTTAGTATATCATAGCCTCGATTTATTCATGATTTTAGCATGAAAAACGCCGATTCTTCATATTTCTATACTTATTGGACGTTATTCAATGTATCTACGCAATAATTATGTGTTTAGTATGGGTTATTAATGAGTACATACACAAATAGATACTTACCGGTGAAAATTCAGGTTCTCTTGATTTTTCATGATACTTGCGGAGGCCTGGCATAATACGAGGACACAATTCTACATTTCACATATTTATTTCACTATTTACAATAGTTCAATACGTTTTAAACAATATAAAACATCCAAAACCCCGTTGAAAAATAAACAAAAACAATGACATTTTATGAGATTAAATTTGAAAGATAGTCAATGTAGATGGAAAGCGACAGAACCATTTAACAATACACTTGGTTGGATAATTATGTCCCACATAACAATTGTGGGACTTTCTTTGAAGTTTCCTATGATTATCTCTATTATAGGTATATCCAAACTCTTTGCTTCGGCCGGTTTATATAAGTCACCATTTCTAAAATTATGGATATGGGTAGGGTTATTATACAAATTTCGAGACACATCTTGTAAACTTTTTCCCAGAGAGAGAAATAATTACCACTCTATGAAATCTATCCATAATTTTAAATTGTGATGGGCTCATTTTTCCTTTAAAAAAACGATGCCTCCATAAAAAAAAAAAACGTATGACAAGGCAGTATGGTCATATGACTTTAGCCAACACTATGCGCAAATTAAAAAAAAAAACAAAACGTGGTACAAAGCGCCAAACGTAAAGGATATGTTAGTCTCTTTCTTTTGCCGACGTGTAAAAGAGTTAGAAGTATATACCATGAAGTTCCTTCAATCGAGCTAGTCGATGGTTGATATCGTGTAAACTTAATACGAAAAATTTAGCCCGTACTGCCGATTACAACGTTAACTATTCGTTTGAGCGAGCTCACCAAAACTAGAGTTTTGGAAACTATCAAACTCATACTAAGGGTACTGAATAGCATTAAAGACGTTGTATCACAATTTACAATCGATGAAATTGTAATTTAGCTATAATGTCCAAAATATATTTATCACGATAAATGGTAAACAAGAACTTTTTGATTGACTGACAGACTGAATTGATCATTGTACTTGGTTGACTGATTGTGATTGATATAATTAATATACGTGAAACGGAATGTAATTGGGGTCAATGATCTCTAGTGCTGCTCTCAATAGTATGAGATTTTACATTGTTACCGGTTTTTAAGTTTTATTAAGTTGGTAGAAAAAGCTACTGCATTTTTTTTATTGCGGCAACACAGAGTTCGGGTATTTGGGTGTTCAAATAATTTACATTCTCTTTGTTCAGAGCACCGGGATGCTCTACCAGTAGGTATAGTAGGTACTAAAAGGTAGTAGAGTAGGAACCTGTATAGAATAAGTACTAAACTAAACCTAGTTGGGTGAAGCAAAAACAGAATCTAGAAAACAAAAAGCATTTTTTTTTATAAAAGCATTTATTTTAAAACAATGTAGGTAATATACTTTCTGATTCTTGGCAAAACAGTCTCACATAAGCAAGTCAACATTTGGCCTCTCTTAGAATAAAATAAGACTAACATGCGCTGCCATTACTCACAAAATGAATAGGTTGGTTTAAAAGTTTAACTGAATACATCAGATAAATAAAATTAAATCATAAAAAGAAAAAGTATAAAATTATATTCATTATGTCTACATTGCAGTTAGCATTGCATCTCAGTTGAGCAACCTTAGATTAATTTGTTATAACGTAAATTATTCTAAATAAAGGGAACATTAACATTACTAGAATTGACTCTCATATTAGCAATATATAAAAACCGTCTACTTAGGTACTGTACCTAATCAGTAGTTCACAGACGCAGACTCACTGTCCACAATGAGTTTGTGGTTTAGTTTTGATAAAAATTTACAATAAATGCACAACAAAAATATAATTTAAGTTGCCTTTGTCTTTTAAGTTTATAAAAATATTTTTATAACAATTTAGAAATAAATATAACAGTTTTTTTCATTCCTACAAAACAATTTGGAATAATATTGCACAAGCTAAAAGCTAAATTATTATGTGCATTGTATATAAAAATCTATAATAATAATAACAAACCAACACAAAATTCTTATAAAGCAAAGCAAATAGCTATTATGACTCATGTTTTATTGGGACAGAATTAATTAGGTATTTAAATTACATTATTAAATAAATCGACAACTATAAGCACTCCTTAAAAAATCCTCTTCGAAAAATGGGTTTAACTTTTAAATTTAACGTAATAGTCTTGTTTTAATTAATTTTCTATTATTAGTAGCATAGTATTGAGATCTGGGAGCTTGTAGTTGTCAATCTACGACTAACACAATGTGGCTGACTTAACTACAATGATTGACTAAACTTACGATAAAATGGACTTACACGTTAAAAATATATTTAATTTATAAATAAAGATAAATTTGATTTTTACACAGCGAAATAAACCAGACAGAGCTGCAACATTCAGTAAAAATTTTGATATGTTATTTTAATTAACTTCTATAAAATTTATTTTAAACTCTTCCATAATAAACAATAATGTAAACACAACAACCACATTGTGCCCCTCTTACGAGCTTCATACAGAGTGTTGGTTTGTCAGAGTATATGTCACAGCACGGGAACAAACACATTCTGGACTAAATAAAATCTGAAAAATGATAACAACATTTGTTTTTTAGACTAGCACGTAATTTTGGCACTACGCTGTGTCCTTCCAGAGCACAGTGGCATCGATGTTGTTCATTTTACATAATTTAATAACTGCTCTGTGAATCTGCAAGGGGAGGCAAGCAAGCAAGGTGGCCTGGTCGAGTGCAGTGCGGTGTGCGGGCAAGATGACCGACAGTCGCGATACAAGTCGCGCCTGCTTGCTTTGCGCCCCTTATCGCAAGTAGGGTTTCACAAAGCCTTCCCACACAATCCAACCAGGAACATTTTTTAATAGATAACATACAGCAAGCGAAGAAAACGAAAGCATATAACTTTTATTATTAATGAATTAATACATATTTGTGCCCAATATGTCATGTTCGATGTATTCTTTATTTTCTTATGAAACCCTAAAATCTAGTGAACGATTCTATCATTCACTGTTACATATGGACAGCTGCCATTACAATAATAAAATGCAAAATAATGTATTACAGTATTAAACTTCAGTGTAAAAATTATAGTAAATAATAAAAAAAACTTATTTGAGTAAATAAATTCTCTTGTTCCATTGCTCATTCAGTGCTTTACATAACAGAGTGTAAAAATAAGTGCGCGTCATATCCATATAAGCTTTTACGCGTAAACACTTTCCCGCTTCGAAGAGTATTTTAGTTTGGCATTTTGGAAGAATTTGATATGGTAATTTGGAAGAGGTCGGACTATTCTAGGGTAGAAAAGGTGCTTATAGCTCAGGCCGGATCCGCTGCGCCTTCACAAGGGGGCGGATACGTTTATTTTTACACCCTGCCGCAATGAGTATTTTACCTCAACAACACTCCTAATTCCAACAACAATACACACCTAACACGTTCCCTGTATATAAATATTACGAGTCTTGTAAAAGAAACATTTCGAAACCTCATAGGTCATTAACACTACGTGAGAAATTACACAAGAGCATTAGGATACGATATATTGCTACGAGTTAACTTATCATTTGGCACTAAATTAACATATTGCATCTCGAGCATGCGTCACAAAGTATTTATACTTGCAAATTCTTCAAACTCTCATTTTAAATTTCCTTATTTTTAAATAATTTTATTATAACTTCACTAATGATATATTTATTTGTTTTGGCCGAAACGTTAGTTTTCCACGATTTTGTATTATGTTATCTAAAAGGAATTACACATTATTTCTTACATTGAGCAACGTGTCCATTCCCTCATCGCTTCGACTTGAGTAACGGGAATGGCCAACCGGGGTAAATTAGTAGACAAGACGCGCTTTCGGCAAGTTAAAATTTGGCAAAATTGAGCATTAAAGACTTTCAATTGGCATCGTAAAATATTACATTTAGTAAAATGTTACTACGTAGCACTGCGTGACTACTTCATATATCCTAATTCTGGTAACTGTAACTTATTCATAGGTACAACGATCTCTTACAGTTTGCTTACTTGTTCGAGGCCTCAGTAAAGTATAGAATCAGTATGTCAAATGCAAAACTCAATGAATGCTTTCATCATTCGAGGAATTCCTGTTTTAATATGTATGGTATGTACTTGAAAGTTGTAGATTCTAAAAAAAATACGTTTCAAAACTGCAAGATATTAAGGATAATTTTAAGCCTTTAGAGCGGCTTTAAAACTTCGACATTAGAGCCTCTAGCTCATACAAGCAAGCTGTTACACAACTTGTAATATTTATTGAACTTAGCGAGACCCCTTTGTGCGTGTCATTAAGATAAGGTTTATGTGATTTATATGAATGAAAACAAAGCATGGATTGGATATCACGGGGTTATGACTTCCCTTGGGAGCAGAGTTCAATTGACAGTAGTCGGTGTTAATATACCGCCCCCTATTGCTGCTAATTGAGCCATTCCACACTTGTAATAAACCTCTCTGTAAATACAATGGAAATGGCATTTTATATTAACCCCTTGATTTTTAGAAAGCAAAATTATGGTTAAGATGACACACTGAAACTCTATATTTACACTGCGACCGTACACAGCTCAGATCATAACAGGGAGGCATGTTCACTAAAACCTAACCAAAAATAGTGCTTCGATTTTACATTATTTATCTTTTAGTTTTACGTAGCTCATAACCTCTTACACTACTGTTGATGCGATCTGATGAAACCGATTATGTATCTTTAGTACGTTTATGTACAATTGTAGATAGTGAAAAATCTAGTACTGTATATTGATATGATATACATGATTAAGAGGATTTCGTTACCGTTCAAAAGAACCGTAGAAACGTGGACTTCTCAAGACCTTTTTTGATTTACTAACTACGTTTTTACAACAACATGGTTAAAATAGTTATTTTAAAAATGAAATATCGTTATTTTATCAAATAATAGTTATTGCTTTGTTTTGATATGATACATACTGTGTGCGCAGTGCGCAGTCGAGCCGCGGGCGAATCGCGCCCCGCCGGAGCCGCGTTACCTACAGTAATCCGTACTATTCACATAATTACGTAATAACTCTTATACATACTTTAAAAATATGACTGCTTTATTATATCCATCATGATCACAGCTCTCCGAAGACTTTTCAATATCCAAACCTGACACTCCAAAATAAATTCTTTATCATTACACCTATAAAACGAAATGACTACGATACGTCTAAACTTTAGCTCTAAAATTATGCCATTTGATAATATTACTTTGCAATTGCAACGGTCCCTCGTACAGCACTCAAATGCCTCATATACAAATTTTAAACGTAACGATGAAAAATGACTCGATTTCTAACACATAAAACAAGGGAGCGATAACGCCGTCCGTGGATATTATGAATTTGGAAACAAAGCGGCAGTGTTTGCGATATATCCGTGCAAATAGAAATCTAACTACAAAACATGTCTTAGGAACCTGATAAATTATTGCTAGGGCTCCCGCCGACTCTTGCTCACAACAATGCGTCGCCGGCGCCCCGGCGGCACATAACGAGATAAAATCTTATCAGTAGCCAATAGAAAAATATCACCTAAATAAATATGAATATTTTACAGACGAGCCGCGCTAAACCATCACGTTAATTTTAGGCGTTGTTCTAATAGAACGCGATCACGCGATCGTCTCGGAGCAAGCGATGCGACCGTCGCGCGAATCCGCGATCAAACGTACTAACGTCAAATAGACGTCTCGATTGGCAATCGCGCGATCGCGCGACGCGACGCGATGCCAATTGGGACGCCTATTTGACGTTAGTACGTTTGATCGCGTGATCGCGCGATCGACGTTCGCGCGAACTTGCGATGGTCGCGTCATCGCCTTCTATTAGGACACTGCCTTATGCGAGCGATGCGACGCGAATGCGCTCACAGGCTCTGCTCTCTGCACAACATACTCCACACCACTGCGATACATATACAATGCTTGGCACTTGTCTCCTGAACTCTACGACATTAATGCCTACTTGCACCAAACTGTCAAATTCCCTAAGCAATTACTTTACTCGCTTGATAGTTCTTAACAGTCCAGATTCTGAACGTTAAGAACTGCTAAGCGAGTAAAGTAATTGCTTAGGAACCTTGAAAATTTGGTGCAAGTCGGCATTAGAGAGTGAAGCTTTAAAACTTAGAAAAGTTCAAAAGGAAAGAAGCCCAATTTTATAACAACAAATTATATAAATATATTTAGTAATAAATCCGCCTAGCAATGCTTCAATTACGGCACGCGCGCTTCATGTCAAATGTTTGAATTTAACGAAATACGGATCCGACACCCGATAAGTGGAAATGGGCTCTTAGCAGCACTTAAACTTCCGTCGTAATCAATGAAACAGATGAAAAAGAGCTAGGATTGAATACAATTTATTCATCCGTCTTCACAAAATTGTGGCTTCAGATTCGTGTGATAAAAATATTTTTGAGTATTCAGCAGTGTAACGACTTTGATAAAATTATATACTTCAACCTACACACGGTTTGACGTATTGATTCAACATGACTAGTCACAGCAAGATGAAGTAAATTTGAGAATTATTGGTGGCAAAATCCGGGCAAATCGAATTCAAAATCAAAATCCGTTCTCAACGGGAGTGGCCTATTTGCCTATTACTTATATACGCTGATTTTCCCAACATCAGTCCTTGTTTTAGTATTTTTAAGAGTACGAAAAGGCGCCATCTTTGTTTTTTATCTCATCCAAATTTTTATATTTGACTAAAGTTTCATGCCCAGTTCTAAGCCGTAGTTTCAGGAGTTGAACTTACCGCATTGTGGAATAAAAATTTCGACTTTTTTCAACGTGTTTGAAAATCGTTGAATTGAAAATTTACAGTTCTTACGGTAAAATATATACTTATCTTGATAATTTTTAGTGTGCATTTTCTTTTTTTTTTGTTTGTCTATTTTTTTTAATATAATAGTTATTAGATTGTAACGGGTATTCATCGCGCTCACCTCATCTATTTTTGTCCCGACGTTACGACTGTATTGCAACAGCCGTGGTTTAAATATAATGACATAAGTTTGTATAGTTTAATGGCAGGAGTATGTTGTGCGTGCGAGTATCGATATGTTTTTGGTGTATAACAATATAATGCAGTGTATATGGGGCTCACGGCGCCGCGTCGGGCTCCTCCTCGCGGGGCCCATCGCAGCCGCCGGGCGCCTTCGATGTGTCACTGTGGACAAGGAAATTAACATTAAGGCCTCTACATACACACCAAAGCCGCCGGCCTGGGAAACCAGTCTCCTTTTGAACAATCGCTAACAAAATGCTAAATAACAAGCGGCACAACCCACCGGGCCGGCGGCTTTGGTGTGTAGAGGCCTTTATAACTGTGGTAGACAGTTTTGACGGAAACGTGAAAATAATATGTCGACGGCATTGTAATATTTATCAAAACTCCTATTACTTAGAGTGCTAAAGTGTAAAAACGGTGGTTTTTTTACCCATTAAGTGCTCGTGAACGTAAAGCCTCTAGTAAAGTCAAAAAGGGGCATGAACTATCCTGACCACGAATGCAATAAATTACTTGACACTGGCTTAGTACTCTATGTGTGAAGCCAAACGCAAAGAATAATCGTTCTTCGTAAAAAAAAAAAACTAGTAGACATCGTTCAGTCTAAGAGTGCACGCCCCTCCACCATCAACACCATACAAATAAAGATAAACATAAATTAGTTTTCCTATGGATTTGCATCAGGCGGTACCTATCATTGATAATAATTTAAGTTTTATTCATCATTTGGCTAACTCGGGTACCTAGTTCGAGCCAACTCGCCAAAGCTCTGCTCGGGCGCCGCACTCGCCCCGCTGTCACTCTGTTATTTTGTAAAAACCTAAAATTCTGACTACCCGCGTTGTCCATTTAAGTATTTTTGGTAATTACAAATTTGTGGTGTATAAAATCAGACACTACGCCGATCTTCCGTCGCGGGTAGACCGCCAACGGAACTTAGTTTGGGTTCATGTTCGCGGACATCGGTGACGGAAATCCGTTAAATGTGTCGTGTTGTGGTGCCCATGACTAAATCAATGCTAAATGTAAATGGATGGTCCTTTGTGCGTCGGATATCCTGACTAATAGTTTAGCCAGCCTAACTCCGCCCAGAAGCACAGAAGTTTCCTGGGTTCTTCGCAGGCTTCGCGGAGTGACCTCGGATTTTTGAGGATTTTTTCTCGTTGTTTTGCCACTCCCACGCATTCCAGGATTACATGAGCGGGCGTTTCCTCCTCGGTCAAGATGTTTGTTGAGCAACCAATGCGCCGTGATAGTTACCACAATGATTCCTAAAAGTGGTCGTTAACTAAAACAGTGCTATAATAATATGATACTTACTAATTGGAGTATGGAGCGCGCGCGCTGCCGCCGGGCGCTTCGTCGCAGGGCGGAGGCCGCGCGGCCGCGCTCAGCAGGTAATTGGTCGAGTCGCTGAAACAGTTGGAAAGCCTGCTTCAAATTGTATTACTGCCTCAAGTCACACTGTACAGGGCACTTACTAATTAAACATCAAGGTGATACTACATTTATTCACCAGGGTGATATTACATTTTCACACCACCTGCTCGAAAATGACCAATTACATTTCATGCAAGCTCAAGGTAAACCAAAGCATTACCTCCCAAGGGAGGTAAAGTTGTATGAAACTCCCAAGGGAGTAAAATGATTTGAATTTGGAATGTCAAATTCGGGTGGAAACTCTTGGAAAACTCAAAAATAGGTTTTTTCAAAGTTCAATATACCGCCCGCGACATAAGACACTGCTTTATATGCCCTTAGTGCATAATCTAGTGAATAATAATTCACCCGGGTAATACCATATTTATTAACCCGGGTGATACATCATTTATTCACCCGGGTGATACAACATTTATTTACCAGGGTGAAAATGCATTTATTCACGAGAGTGATACTACATTTATTTACCCGGGTGATACGACATTTATTAACCTGGGTGATACGACATTTATTAACCCGGGTGATACTACATTTATGTATTTAGAGGACGATGTTAATCTAGGTCATGGACTGCCAATCCAAACATGCTTATCAATATCAACCCATATGCAGATTATATTAGAAGTAGCATAGCAACTACTGTTGCTAGAGTCATTGAACCTAAGTAACTCGAAATTAAGGTCTTTGGAGAGGAAGCTTTATTTTAAATCGAGCGAGACTCAGAGATTTTTTAACAGTTTTTAATTTAGAATCATCATCAATCATTTATCTGTTGAAAGATGTTTTAGGTAGAGGCATTTTATTTTTTCATCATTTCAAGTTTAATTTTTATTTTAGGTTTTATAACTGAAATGTTTCTATGCTTGGGCCTTGATTTAATCTCATGTTGTTTTCAGAATAAAGCTCGTAATTTGTCATGTGAAAACATCTTAACTAAACACATACCCGAATAATCTCAGTATTTATAGTATAACGTCACTACTGTTTCGTATGATTGTTCAACGTAAAATAAAAGTAACCAACATCCGTAAATGTATCAAACTCTGTAAAAAGTCCAAACACTAAACAACAACTTAATTTTTTTGATTTGTAAAAAAAAAATTGCGTAGTTAAAAAAATATGTCATTGATCTCCAGAACCTCCACAAACCCATAATTTTCCTGAGAATTGACCATAACCGCAACTGCGCAATTAATTATGAGTAATAACTCATACACATAATTACTTTGAAAAAAAATCTGGAATATTATTGAATCACCCTAAAACCTGAGTAGTTACCCTGCGATGCCAACCCAATACATGGTATATTTAGCTGATAACCCCTGAATGTGAGTCAGAGATAAATCACATACATAAATACCCAAATGATGTAACTTAACTACCCATAATGCAGATTTCTATTGACTCCTTAACCCTGTGGCCAACCACAGATCAAGCCCATTCCTATGCCATTAGTTAGTGACTGATAAGTGACGAACAATGGTCTGACTCCCAGGATTTGTGACAGCCCCGTTCCTGAGATATCAGCGAAAATACCTGGCCCACGGTTCTGGATCCAGAACCCTGTGGCCAAGTACTTTTGCAAATAATACACAAACCACTGCATCTTATGGCCCCAGATTTTTAATTTGCGATAGAAACGCCAGTCACTAAGCCCTAGACAAAAAACTAACTTCCTAGACCCAAGAATACCGAAGTTAAAAAAGTCCGGTCTAACATTTTGAGGTTATAAAAATAACCTCAAAATGTTAGACCAGCTACCCGAAAGAAAAATGCTAGGAGGCTGATTACTATGCCGAACCTTAGTGACTGATTTGTGACTAACAATGAACTGAGTCCCGGAATTCGTGACAGCCTAGTTGCAGAGATATAAGCGAAAATACTTGGCCACAGGGTTCTGGTCCAGAACCCTGTGGCCAGGGCTTTTCGCTAATTTCTCAAAAACCGCTGCATAATAAGACTCCATTTTTTGTATATGCTTTAAAAACGCCAGTCACTAAACCCTAGACCTAAAATTAGCTTCCTAGGTTGTTTAATAATAAATCCTAGAAACATGTTTTGAGGTTATAATTTATTAACAGAGTGACCATATATTTTGCTTCATTGAGACTTTCCTTGTTTTGTGTTACGTAACATAACGTATTGTTGCTTAACGTAAATGCTATAATTACCTATTGTCTATTCCATTCACATCCTAGCCTAGACTATTGTAGAAGACTACTGTTTTAGGCAGGTAAGCAGAGACGGATTATCCTTAAGGCAAACTATTAAAATTATTGTGGTGTGTTTTTATCTACGCAATAGAGCTCAATCATAAAGGCGGTCAATAATAAAGTGGAGCTGCAATAATAATAATCCCACATTGAAGCTGCGTTTAAGACAAAATCACAATAAAGTTCGAAAATAAAGCACGCATCCGGAGTATAAAATCTACACTCATGGTCTACAATATAAAATGAACACAAAATCTACACTCCATGGTCTACACAAGCTCCAAGTTACTATTGTACAGCAGTTTCCGCAAAAATATACTTCAGTTCAAGCAAAGTTTAAGGTAAATTGGTAGTTCTAATTTATGACAATAGCCGTCCCGACTCATATATTAAGAAAAATTAGAAAGAGTCGTTATTTTTCAGTATTTTTAGTACTTTTAAGCTTTTATTGCGTGCTAATTCAAAGTATTATATTCACATGATATCCACATGAAGGTTTATTACAAAATTTTCGAATCAAGCAAAAGGGCAGTGTAATGGAAAATAAATGTATTATATATATATATTAAGATTGTAAACAAAACAAGACTGATATACCCTATGTATATAATAAGGACTGAATCAAACTTTAAATGTAAGTATTACAAGTCTAGCTGATTGGACTACAGTAGGTACATAGAAGTATAATAATAAGTATATTTTCAGCATTCCTTCTACGGAAAGAAGCAGCAGCTAGATCATCGTGAGCACTAGCGGCAATCCAGAGCAAAATATTATATTTTAGTTTTACTTTCAAGATAGTGAAGAGGCATGCATATTTAGACTGAAAGATCTCTACATAGGTACTTGCCTGCCTAAAACAATATTCTAGGATATGAATTCCATAGACAATAGGTAACTATAGCATTACGTAGCGTAACGCAAAACAAGGAAAGTCTCAATGAAGCAAAATATATGGTCACTCTGTTAATAAATTATAACCTCAAAACATGTTTCTAGGATTTATTATTAAACAACCTAGGAAGCTAATTTTAGGTCTAGGGTTTAGTGACTGGCGTTTTTAAAGCATATACAAAAAATGGAGTCATAATATGCAGCGGTTTTTGAGAAATTAGCGAAAAGCCCTGGCCACAGGGTTCTGGACCAGAACCCTGTGGCCAAGTATTTTCGCTTATATCTCTGCAACTAGGCTGTCACGAATTCCGGGACTCAGTTCATTGTTAGTCACAAATGAGTCACTAAGGTTCGGCATAGTAATCAGCCTCCTAGCATTTTTCTTTCGGGTAGCTGGTCTAACATTTTGAGGTTATTTTTATAACCTCAAAATGTTAGACCGGACTTTTTTAAATTCGGTATTCTTGGGTCTAGGAAGTTAGTTTTTTGTCTAGGGCTTAGTGACTGGCGTTTCTAACGCAAATTAAAAATCTGGGGCCATAAGATGCAGTGGTTTGTGTATTATTTGCAAAAGTACTTGGCCACAGGGTTCTGGATCCAGAACCGTGGGCCAGGTATTTTCGCTGATATCTCAGGAACGGGGCTGTCACAAATCCTGGGAGTCAGACCATTGTTCGTCACTTATTAGTCACTAACTAATGGCATAGGAATGGGCTTGATCTGTGGTTGGCCACAGGGTTAAGGACTCAATAGATTTCTTAGCAATAGCATAAGAACTATTATTGCCTTTGTCTTATATGTAAAAATTGTTTGTGAAATAAAGAGAAATGAAAATACCAGAGTCATTGAACCTCCAAAAAATTAGTCCGAAATTAAAGCTGTTTTTAAGAACAAAAAACTTTATTTTGAATCGAGACTCAGATATTTTTGACAGCTTTTAATTTCAAATCATCATTATCAAGTGTTATGATGCTGTTAACTTGTTACTACAAAACCAGTAACATAATTTTACAGGGCATAATACCTGGCACTAAGTGTGCGGCTACCTGTACCTACTTGTAACTGTAATTTGTGTGTAATTGTCTATTATTATTTATTAGTAGCTTTATTGAATTTGAATCTTAATAATGTTTTTCACACCACCTGCTCGATAATGTCCAATTACATATCATACTATCATCAAGGTAAAGCAAAGCATTACCTACCAAGGGAGGGAATGTTGTATGAAACTTCCAAGGGTTGTAATGTGATTTGAATTTGGAACTTCAAATTCGTGTGGAAACTCGTGGAAAATACTAAGTAAAAGAACGCCCATATGGCATTGTAAAAAAGGTTTGTTCTAAAATCGAACTGGCCACTTATAAAAAAAAAGAAAAAAGGCGCGACTTCATAGAATTGTGAAACAAAAGACAGTGTTGGCTGTTGAGTTCAGAGCCCAGGCATATTGCCTCACAGAAGGTGTGAAAAACAGAGTATGCTCCTCTGGGATAAAGCCTGTCTTCGTCTTGGGTAGCTTGAACCCCTCGCGTCACTCAGGACTCTACATAACTCCCTCGTTTCGCTCAGGAGTTAACTGAGTCCCTCGTTAGCTCAGGGTTCAATATGCCACCCGCGACATAAGACACTGCTTTATCACCTTAGTGCATAATCTACTATAATAATGTTTGTGAAATATGGATCATAGTAGTCTGAAATATTTTTTTTTTTTATTATGTATTATAATATTTTTTTATTTATTTATTGTAGAATACATAAAAAATAAACTTATATATCAACGCGGAGCCTTAGATAAATAAGAAAGTAGGTAGAGATCACTAGCTCTGTTTCTAATTTTGTAATTTTTTTTTAAATTGGTCCATTAGCCGCAAGTTGTAAAAGTGAAAGTGCTCATGTCATTGTGATATTGAAATATACATATCATTTTATTTCATGGTAAGGGACAGCACAACGGGTATTATGCCCCTTTATGATAAGATAAGTTATCCGCTCCACCTGTTATCGATTAAACATAGTGTTACCATAGAAATACTGACTGATAGAGGTGTAGAGACAAGTGCTCTTTACCCGACAACGCAGGAGAATGATAATATTTTACAGATTTTTATAAAGTGGATAATCCTAAAGTGGCAGTGGGCCGGCCATATCTGTCAAATAACCGTTAGGGTGTTCTTACGGCCTAGAATCTCGCTCGCACATTTGTATATTTTTGAAGGTGAATTTGTTACTACAACTTCATTAAATGTTTTAGTATATAATTTTTTTGATATGTTTAAAATGAGCGGATGAGATTGGGAAAAGCTAGGACGATCATCCGAGCTAAATGTAGCAATTATCTGCGCACTATGGACAACGCGTTTAGCCAGCTAGATGGAGCTATTTATCTGCGCATTATAGTGGGTGAAAGATGCCTAAGATCAGGCTCAGTGGCGCGTCTTGGGAGAGACCTACGTCAGTAGTGTGTTAAGGTAATATAGTGGGTGAAAGATGCCGAAGATCAGGCTCAATGGCGCGTCTTAGGAGAGACCTACGTCAGCAGTGTGCTAGAGTAATATAGTGGGTGAAAGATTCCGAAGAAGTCTTGGGAGAGACCTACATCAGCAGTGTTCGGGTAATATAGTGGATGATAGGAGCCAAAGATCGGGCTCAGTGGCACGGTTTGGGAGATACCTACGTCAGCTGTGTTCTGCTATAGCTTATAGGTTGACGATGATTTAGATACGTGAGTCTCGTTCCTTTGGCGCAGCTGTTAGCCTTAACTAAATAGATTGATTGAAGTTGATGGATGAGTTTTCAATGGATTCGTCTTAGTCAGAGATTTACCACTTAGTAGCAGATTCGACTTGTAGTTTTAAGAGAATGGTAAATTCAAGTTAATCCTACGTGAAAGCCCTATAATGATGCTTTGTAATTCTAGTGTTCTCCAGTCTTTGACACTTCATTCTATGTTTATGGATTTTTTCCATCTTTCACGTCAACGCTGATAAGTGTCGATGGGCTCTGATATAATTGATGAGCCGCGTTTTATTTTCTATCAAACAAAGAAGATCACGTGATATGTGTTTGCGCATGTTTAACTTATTTGATGATATTAGGGTTATATGTGTCTAAAATCATATTTTTCATGTATTTACCTGTGTACTATTTAATTTCTCAATACTGTAAGTAATTAGTGTTCTGGAAAACACATCTTACTAATCAAAAGGTAAACGTACTAACTGACCATAGGCTTAAAAACATGGATTGCGTAAGTAAAATATTTCTTACGCAATCAAACAATTACGCAACAGGATTGTATTCATGTATTTATACAGCCAATATATGTATTTAAATATTGGTTGTATAAGTGACATCGGTAACCCGGGCTTTTTCCCAGAATCGATTCTATGGAAAATTTGTAATACTAACAATATTCTAAATATTGGCTATAGAAAAATGTACTTTGAAGATGTGGCAGATTCATAAGGACAATAATATTAGTTGAATAATTTACTCAGAAGGGTGTAAGATAAAAAATTCTTTAAGACCTTTAACTCTGCTGAAGTTAATTAAATGATAAGCAAATGTATTGTTTCAAGATGAACACATGCCTTATATTACAAATATTGTGATGATATATGGTAAAATAGATGTATGTTTGTTGCTTAAAAACGCCATATTGGGTATGAAATTTCTAAACTATACGGAGTTCAGAACCTGGAAAAGAACATAGTCTACTGTTTATCTCGACACCTCAGCGAGCCTCGCAGATTGCTGTACCCCATGTTTACGTACAAACAAATACTTTCACGAGAAGCCAGTGCCGGCTCTCGGCACCGAGCGCAATCGAAGGCGCACGTCCTGTTTTAAATTATTTTGTATTTTTTCCTAGCTAGCCTAGTTTCAACATTGAATACATTGTCTGCATAAAAGGTTTCAATTGAAGAGAAACCAGCCCCATCGTAGACACCCCATACACAGAATAAAAGTAAGAATAAGATATATCACCTGGCCGTCCGCATCCTGAGCGCGGCGCAGTTCTCCTTGCACTTGTACGCGAGCACTTGCTTGATACGGCTGACCTCCACATCGGGGAAGTGCCTGCTGACGTATGAGATGAGCGCGTGCACTCTGCGCCGGTCGAGAGGCGGCTTGGTAGGGCGGGACTCCTGCCCCGCCCGGGACCAGCGCTGCCCCGTCACAGAACACGTTGCCAGCTCGATGGGAGAGAACAGAGCGGCCGCCAGCCCTCTCGTCACCTTCCGATAGTCCCCCCATTTCACGCCGCGGAGCAACTCTTCGCGGATTTCAACGCCTTCGCCGAGCTTTATCTAGAAATCGAGAATATAGTTTTGTGGATGGATTAGGAATTTAGGATGTCATTTCACTAAGAAAGTGTTGAAGGTGTTACAATACGGCCGACGTATCTTGGCGAGTCTGAACATAGGCTATGCGAACTTTAGCGCATGTACACACGTATTACATTGTTTTATTTATATGTATTAATATATCAACGCGGGCGAAGGCGAAAGTTGGTTTTTAAAAAAGAAATTGGCATCAACAGTTTTCTATTGCGTGTTTTCATGCGCTAAAGTTCACATAGCCTATGTTCAGGCCTTGCAGGTTCCTTTTAATAAACATGTTTTTGTGTAAAGTTGAAGATTTATAAAATGATTGATTGTCCAATTTTAGTAGTCTACTAACTCTTGCTTGTGGTTTCGCTCGCATGATATCGGGATAAAACTCGGCCGCGAGCAGCAATTCATGTATAATTTAAGTGAATTTGATTATCGCACATTACGATAATATGTCTATAAATATATTTTTGATAGGTACTCACAAGTTGAAAAACAAAATTTAAGGCACAATCTCTGCCCATAGGATGGAATCGAGTGAACAATGAAGAAGATCCGCTATTAAAAACCATGCAACTTCTTTGTCATGAAATTCAGACGTTTCGTTTATTGTTTGTGAAAGTTTCAACGCACTTTTGCCCTCGCTCGTGCACAAGGGCATCGAAATCGTTTCGCCAAGGGCAAGTCCAAAACATGATAGTGGACACACGTTCGATACAAAAATAATTATTTTATTTATGGTTTTAATTTTCTATCAATAAATCTCAGAATCAGTGGAGTTCTAAGTGTAATGTCTGCATGTCTTTGGAAGTTAAAACGAACCCGGCGCAATTTTGCGGTTGACGAATCGAGGAAAACGGTAGCAATATTAATGCAGAATTTCGAATTACCAACCTTTCCGCAGGTAGGTTTATTGTTTATTGTTTATTGTTTATTTCATTTGCTTACATGTAAAATCGTCTTATTAGCTTAGGTTCTAATATAGTAGCTAGCGGTGTACATGACCCTGTCAGGGCACTGCAAACATTCTGTCCTATTAAATGATTTTAAATATTTTAGATTACATACAAATTCTTAATTGCATTTTAAATAAAATTGGTATAATAATTTTAGCATAATAATATTAGTAAATTTGTTTTGAATGTCATAAAGAATTTAAATTCAAGAATTACTGTTCGAGGTCAATTTTATCAACTAGAAATTCGTTAACAGAATAGTAGCATCTTTGAATAAGTAAATTTTTAAGTTTTTTGTAAAATATATTGTCATTTTTTTCATTCTTAATAATGTCAGGGATTTTGTTGTAGATATTAATTAATCTACTGTTAGGGCTTCTCCTAGCTAAACGTAGATGAGTTTGGGGTATAATCAATTTGTCTTTGTTTCTTCTATTATAGTTAATATTGCATTCTATGTTTGATTTAAAAAGTTTTCTATTATTTCGTACAAATAAGGTCATTTGGAATATATATATGCAAGGTAATGTCAGAATTTTTTGTTCAATAAAATGGGGTTTGCAACTTTGTCTTTGCCTAATGTTCAATAATATACGAATAAGTTTCTTTTGTCTTATAAACAAGTCATTAAACTCCACACTATCTCCCCACAGAATAATAGAGAAATTAAACCACGCGTAAGCGTTTGCGTAATACGCTGATAAAGCTGTTTTGAAGTCGGTATTTCTTTTTATAATACTGAGTGCGTACGTGAACCTAGCTAGTTTAGTTTTTAAGTTTTCTATGTGTTTTTTCCAGGTAAGATGTGTATCTAATGTAACGCCTAGGTTGAGTATACATGCATAATTTGATTTAAGTCTCAATTAATAAAATCAGGAGAAACAGAAAAAGCTACTGTCTATTTGTCATTCGTTTAGAAAAAAACTGTGTCGCATACATTTACATAGATTTGAGAGCTGTATGGTTCAGATATCTAGAAGTAATTTATAATCGATAAATGTGGCTTCTTCGGCACAACATTTGGCAGAAAATACCGACAAATACAGTTAATTAATTTAAAAGAATATCAGTCTTAGAGCGGTTAACTATTTTATTTTATTTTATTTTTTATTAAACAAAATCCACAGCTCTTAATATTAATATAACTTAGACTTATTGTTTAAACTTACAGCCAATAATGGATTTACATTTTTTAGATTTGTCCTAGTGTTGACAGTCACAAAAGTACCTACTAAGTACTGTTAGTTTTAAGGTTTTTAGGTATACCTTATAGTAGTAGGTAAGTTTAGTATACATAGCTATTATTACATTAAGCTAGTTTAAGTGTGTACAAAATAGGTATACGATTTTAAGATAATATAATATATATATCAAAATTTCTTTTGTTTTTCAATATTTATTTTCCTACCTTTATCTTTATCTGCTTCTTCAATAATTTTGAGGATATTATTTTTAAATTTAGCTTTACTACTATGAAAGACATCTATACTTTTAAAACTATTGTTGTAATTTCTCTGTAGTCTGTTAACAAGTGAGTTATGAGCATAATTTGTGGATGAGAGTGAAACTGCAAAAAGATTTGTGTGCCTAGTGCGAATTTTTGGTGTACAGAAACGCAAAATTTTAGATGCCAGCTCAGGACTATCTGTGTAGCCATTGCAAATGCTGTGCAAGAAGGACATATCAAGCAGACAGCGACGATTAGCCAAAGTAGAAAGATGAAAATGACGACACAGATCATCATAATCTGTAAGATCATTATAACACTATATTTATTAATGGCTGCTGCCCGTGGCTTGGTATCGGGATAAAAAGAAGGATACGTGGTCAGGGCAGAGACCTAGCATACGTAGCAAAGGCAGAGGCCTAGCTTACGGAGCCAAGGCAGAGGCTTAGCATACGCAATTACGTATCCAAGGTTACCTAAAGCACCTAGCATACGAAGCCGAGCCAAAATGGTACTCGGTGTCAGTTCATTTAACCGTATTATATAGAAATATAGATATAGAAAGGTGAATATGTATGTTATACCGGACACAGAGGATATAAAAACCATGATCACGATTTCATAAAAATTTAATGATGACGTAATACCTTATACGATTCCTTGGAAGTAAGATAACCCATGGTGATAATACTCGTGGTAGATACTGTAGATAGCAAAGCAACCCAGCACTCGGCTATGTACATTATTTACAGCAAATGTAAAATTGCGTACCTATCTTAATTATTTTGTGCTCAAAATATTCGTTCAGAGCGGGAAATAAACCGTCAACTGATTATGAGCACTACTCGAAAAGTCAGTTGCTGGTTCAATTTCCGCGGTGGACGAAAATTTTGAGCATAAAAATAATTAAAATACCTAATTAGCCTGTAAGTTATCGCTCATAAAAATATACACATGGAAGTTTCTTTGTTTTTTTTTTGGTTAATGTCCATAAATATATAACACGTCAAAATAATAATAATTTTATGGTATCGAAATATTTTTAAGCACTTGCCAAATTAAGCGATTCATCATTATCATAGTGAATAGAGTCTTTAGATACTAATATTGATTGATTTATTGATAGAAGAAGAAAATGTCGCTAAATGTTAATATTAAAAATTGGTAAGAAATAATATTATATCCTCCTATATTATATAGTCAACAATTTTAAAAAATGCCTGCTTTAAGCAATTTCTTTTATAAAAGTTACAAATATCAACCTAAATATTTATTTACTTTAAATATCTCCTATATTTAAGAACATTACATAATCTGGCGTTATGGTTCAGTTAAGACGAAGCCTAGAAACGAGTATATTTTTAACCATACAATATTTATTAAAAAAAATGGTTAACATATGTGACGTAAGCGACGTGTGAGTTCCCTTAGCCTTGTCCATATCTTCAACTATTATGGTGATTATGGCTATGGGTTAAAAATCATAAGATAAAGTGTGATAAGGAACACGTGTAAGGAATAATAAATAATAGCTCTTGAACATACATAAATGAAAATGTCGACATTGTCGAATCTGAGATCATGTAAAAGTGGTCTTGCATGTCAAAATCGATGGCTTAGTGGTTAGTGACCCTGCCTTCAACGGTAATCCGGGTTCGATCTGCAGCAGAGGCGAGGTTTTGTATTATAAACACAAATATATTTGTTCTCGAGCTTTGTATGATATGCCTTTATGTTTATCTATGCCCAGCGATTCAAGGGATCCCGGAGGGGAGTAAATATGACTACTTAGATTTTGTTACTTGGATTTTACATGGTCAATATTAGTATTTTACTGGAAGTTTTAACATTTACAAAGATTTGCTCGAAGAAAACTCCTGTTCTGCCCTGTTTCTGTTTGTGTACAATAAAGAATTTAAGATGATAAAGGATTATACTCACAAGCCTAGGCGCAGCGCTGCCTCCCCTTTCGTTCTCCCTTTTCAGCACGAAGGGGAGGGCCCGCCGATGCTGCTCCAGCCACACCGCATCAGGCACCGGACGGTTTCGGCGGCCGTCCCATCTGCCCACAGCTGTCCCAATACAAGTTTACAATTGTAATTGTAAGGCTCTTATGCATATTTCATCTGCGGTTCTTATGTAAATAGCGACCACAAAAAAGAAAAGTAGGTACCTTCTTTTTTTATCCAATGTTATGCCTGTGATTGTGAATTTTTCAAAGTCACGAATAAGGGTGATAAAGAAGAGTAGAATATATTTATTTCGACAAGACAAACAAACTTATTGTTCCACTAAATTTAGTCAATATAAATAAATAAGCTTTTCATTGGAAACTATTAAATCGAATCTACATTCAAGCGCTTTTAGGCTCTTTCTTATTGTGACTTTCCTTACGTTTGTTAAGCTTGGCAAGTAATCAATGAAGTGTTATAATTACAGGCTGAATTCTCAGATGCAATTTAAATTTGAGCCTTGCACATATTATTATTTATGTAACATTGAAATAATAATTGGTATCAATTGTGTGTCGCTGTGGTGTAAATAAATTAATAAATTATTGTTGTGATATTGGTGAGAAAATATTAAAATAAGCATAAAGTTGCGTTGAGTCATTAGACACATTTAAATTCACAACGGTTTGTGTACGTGAAAACGGTAGGAACTCAAAGACTCGTCAAAAACAAATTCAATCTTTTTTCACAATTAAAAATCACAGCTTATTCGCAATACTTTATTTTCATTAATTAGTAAAAAAAATACACGGACGTATTCTTCGACCAAATAATGAAAGGACTCGAATGCTCTCAGCTTGCTCTCACTTACGCTTGCAATAAAAAAAATGGCGTTTTATTGAATAAAAATATTTATTTTTAAAAATTTATAGTTTCTTTTTATACGTTCACTTAATTATGTTAGCGAAATGTGAAATTTTAATTGAAATAATATAAAATGTATTATGACACAGATCAATTAAACACTACATACCTAATACTCATGGTATTGTCGTGTCGTTAAATTACTGTAACTTTCACTTTATTGAAATAAATGTTCTTTCAAGATCTGTTACGACATACGTAGCTGTGATGGTTTCTCATAATAAGCTGGCTATGTAAGTAAGTACAGCGCAGTCGAGACAAGTAAAATCCTATAAGGTCTGATTATTTAGTCGAAGAACATCAAAGATAATTAAACTGTACAAGGGTTGCACAGTAACTTGATTATAACCAACGTATTTATAACGGACAATTGTATAATAAACAAAACATCAATAGGAAACCTGTTAACACCTGTGGGGTAGCATACAAAACTCTCTTGGTTGTTTTCAACAATGTTGACAACTATTCAGACTATTGAACTCAGTACATAAAGAAAGGTTTCAATGCAATGCAAGTGTAGGCTTTGAGACATGTATAAAGTAATGTTTTTTTTTAATATCATTATTATAAATAGGCTTATTATTGACCACTCCACGCCGGATGGGAAGCGATGTCGTGGCCTATTTGGCAAGATGTAAGAATTAATAACATGTCACTGAAAATCTTACATCAAGTAAAGTACAGAAAAATAAACCGCAATTGAGAGATTGCATTTGAATATAATATTGACCAAATAAGATGTCATAAAATTAACTACTATTTAGGAATCGCATTGAAATTAAATGCATCAAGCTGAAAACCATTGATATTGAACGATCACTATTCGCTCCGTTCCGGCCAATGATTTTAGGTAGATCCGGTCCGGGGCAATGTAACAGGCCATGTTTTTATACTTACTTTACTGTATTATACAAAGTTTTTAATATTATTACTAAAAACAGTTTTTTTTCTCAGGTTACAAAACTATGCGTCTGCGTAATATTTCATCAACGTACTAACATATATTTTTACTTTACATGAAGTTGTCTTAATTGTAATGTAAAACAACCGAGAGATTTTTAAAGCCTTTGGATATGATTATTATTAATAATATTATACTTTACTATTGTAACAGTAACTATAATTATTTATCTGTATAATCAACATTGAAAATCTGTCAGTTCAACTTTAACAGTGAATTAAATAATTATTTATCTTATTGCATGTGAGTTTAGTTATTTCTTGTATGTATGATTCAGACGAGACTAAAATAAATTGAGATTTGATAAATTAAATCATTAAAGTAGATGTTTACTTGATTAACATACATGAAAAACAGCTCTAGATATAGATTTCTATTCGAATTTAATTTAGCAGAGTGAAAAGATTCTTTTTACAACACTATATTTTATTTTTATGGCATAGAAGCTGCGCCTTAACATATTAATTGGGATTAAAATTATTGTAAGAAAGTGCCATTAAATTACAATTCCTAAATGTACGTATAAGCGAATAATTTATATGATTAATAATTAATTTATTATTGCAAGTAATTTTAGTAATCATTTTAAGATTAAACACCGTATAAAATAAATGCAAATTCTAAATTTAGAGATCATGGGAAGGAAGTCCTTGAGATCAATAATAATGCTTCATTCCGGTACGTTTCACAACTTCCAAATGTCAAAAAAATTTATTCACAACCCTAATCGTACCTCCATATGATTCCCTTCTAAATGCTTTTTACAAAATGACTAGACGTTCCGTATTTTCATGGCAAACTTTTTTAAATACTACAAATAATAATAATATAATCCGATCGAAATATCAATTTTATAACTTACGCGATACAAAAAAAAACACCTTCACTTATATAAAATACGAAGATTCAGTAAAATCACTGGGTTTCTGGGACACATAAATGGCAAGAATAAGCAACGTAATATTAACGTGATTGGAACTTTAGTTTTTTATACCATCGTTATCAAATACTATGTCATCGCCTCAAAGTTCTTTGAATAATATTTCAATATATCCCGCATTTTCTACGTCACTATCTTTAAAAGCAATATTGTCCATCGATGACCAAGACTAACGTAACTTTCCTCGTAGAAAGAAAATGAGCACAATAAGCCATTACAAGTGTTATCCGTAATTAACATTATAGTATTTCAATACATATTATTTATAAGAAGACTCATAACTCTTCGCTACATCAGAGATTTTGTACAAACTATTGACCGGGAGCCATTCAATCACTCAACAATAACACTGTGTAGAGATAAAATAGTATAATAATTGTGTATAAAAATATCACTATTGCATTTCACAACGAAATTGTTGCATTTTTTTGTGAAAAAGTGCACAACTTCGAGTATCGGACAAATAAAACGAATGTGACCGCCGCTTTCCCTCGCATTTCCAGTACAAAATATTATAACTCTATTATGAAAATACACCTTATATTACATTTCTATGACGGCAGTCGAAAGCGACGGGCACCTTGTACGGTCAACGTGTATAATGTATGTATGTTTGTGTGGTGTATAATAAATATGTAACCAGTAAATAACCTATGTTATGCTTATGTAAAATCAGCACCGGTTGCAACAAATGCTTTAACAACAATCAGTCTATTGTCGGAAAGGAAGGTACTGTGCGTCGCATCAACGAACTCCAATTAGTCACTGAGAATGATTATCCTATACTACGTGATTCATGGCTACAATCCCCTGGCTAAAGACACGAGTTTTTTAATTCATTTTCCCCATCACCATGACGAATATAACGTCAGTAATCAGTGCTTAAATGTAAAATAAATGATACGCTATCAGTCTGTAAGGTCAGTGTGAAAAACAATTAAGTTTATCTACGACGATGGGAGTTCGTTGAATCGGCGCCATCTGGCACTGGGTCTACAGTAGAAAGGCACACAATAAGCAGAGAAATGTGACTGCTAATGGGCCCCCGGCGACACTCCGATCACAGACTAGATACATCTAATAGACAGTCTTCTGACTTTATAAGCCACCTCACGTCTTCGGACGAGGAGACCAGTACCAACCTCCCCCGATACACGTAACACCTATGATTCGACCTCGCCTCGCTTACTTTGTTGTATGCGATAACAAAATTAGGCCATTGAGAAGGCAAAGTCCTGGCAATTTTGACATCCTTCAATCTATATTGAATATGTTGCAAAAAGGGTACCTATTATCAAGGTTGTGTAATCGGGTCAACGACATTGAAGCAGTGACGACATGAGTTGCATCGAATCAATTCTGATGACCTAGTAACACTGGCAGGAAATAAAATTATCTCTTAAAAAATCTGAGCTGAATACATATCAAAACTTTAATCTAAACGAAAGATTATTGAGTAATTGCTACTAATATGATAAGTGTTTTTAATCTTTTTTGTTCGTCCCTGTGTTGCTACTGCTACCCACGTTAATCTTGGATCTCTTTATTGTATGAATATTCTAATGTAACCATAACCATAACCATTGATTCATGGTAACATCTCAACATCTATGAATCAGCTTCAGTTTTTCTTCTAAAAGTTTCATCCCTAGCTTCACTCCCCTATACACTAACTTTCGATTTTTTAGTTTTGTCTGTCAATTCATCAGTCATCTAGGAACATGAATTTCATATGATCTTGTCGAAGCTCAGTTTGGCTTGAATGTTTTGAGAACAGAAAATACCCTCCCGTTCATTCTCTTTAGGTTTCTATTGTAGTTGATGGCAAGTCCTGTTTTCATGTAAATAACAGCAGAAAAAATTGCTAGACAGTAAGTGAGACACAGTTAGTAAGCCGTATGGTTTGCGCGGTTTGGTTTGAGTAAGGCGAGGCGAGGCGAGTGTTTCAACGGCAGAAGATCGGGGAGAGGCTCTCCGGTGTTAGAACGCGCGGGCTACTGGTAGTGTTGCGCGGGCAGCGGCGGCGGCGGCTGCGGCGGCTCCGGCTTGAGCATCAGCCGGGGCGCGTGCTGCGCCAGCGTGTGCCGCCGAAGGTACAGAGGCGTCTTGAAGCTGCGGCCGCAAGTCGCGCACACCACCGGCTGGGCCTCGTGGATGAGCCTCACGTGCTGGCGCAGGTTAGACGCGTTGCTGTACCGGCGGCCGCACACCGCGCACTGCACGCCGACGCCGCCCGCCGGACCGTGCGCGCCCATCGCTGCCAACAACACCACGATACCACGCAAGCCCGCGACACACCACGCTCCACCCGCCCACAACACACCGACGCACTTGCACCGAACCAACACACAGATGCTAATACCTTACCCTTACACATTATACAATGTTTAATTTACCTATATTGTTAATGAACTGGTGAAGATAATGCCTTCCCCATAGTTATATACACATACCACTTTGATGTTGACCTTGTGATGTTAGTGAACAAGTGAAAATAATACCTTCCCCATAATTATGTTTACCTAACTTGATATTGAACAAATAAAAATAATACCTTTTCCATAATTATGTTTACCTGAACTGTTAGTGAACAAGAATAAATAGGGCTTTCCTCATAATAGCATCACTTTGATGTTTACCTAACTTGAAAGTGAACAACTGAAAATAATACCTTCCCCATAACTATGTTTACCTGAACTGTTAGTGAACAAGATAAAATAGGGCTTTCCTCATAATAGCATCACTTTGATGTTAACCTAACTTGTGATGGTAGTGAACAAGTGAAAATAATACTTTCCCCATAATTATGTTTAACTAAAGTGTTAGTGAACAGGAGAAAATAGGGCTTCCCTCAAAATAACATCACTTTGATGTTTACCTAACTTGTTAGTGAACAACTAAAAATAATACCTTCCCCATAATTATATCACTTTAATTTTTATCTAACTAGAAAGTGAAGTATTGAAAGTATTACCTTCCCCATAAAACTATAATGATAAATAAACCTTCAATGCTTATACGTAACTTTTAAATACCATTATTACCCAGTGAAATAATAAGCGATAACATGATGTTAATAAGTAGAAATTATGTACAGAGAATTTCCCCCCCTGAATGAATTCAGTCATGTAATGCGAGCAAGAGAAAAGTTGAGAATGATGACGTCAACGAAGCACGTTCCAATCAAAGATGATAATTTGAATAGCTTCAATCCGATTGGTTAGTAAATTAGAACGTGATATGTTGGCACTAGTTCTTCAGGAAAAGTTAGTCAGAACAAGGGTAGTTAGAATCAGTATTAGCATTTGAATGTCGTTGTTTCTCTCTTTCTAATGAGTCGTATTTCCAGCAAGTGCGAGGGAGCGGTCGGGGATAGCGTGAAGCGGCGGCAGGCGCGTCGCCCGACACCCGCGCGCCTAGCCACCTTTATTCCAATAGACCGCGCGTTCTACGTCCGATGAAATAATTAAAACTGATAAAACCAGGTTGAAAAATAATAGAAATACGGAGGTTCGCCGGGGCGCGGCTGTCCGAGTCGACGTGTGCGTGTGAAATGACGTGAAAGTGACAAAGGACTTACCATCTACGTTTTCGTCGCGCAGCTCTGCCGTCATGCCGGCCATGAGATCCACGTTACCTGTGGACGAGAGAATATGTTAAACCTCGATGACATGGAGCTAGTTTACGAGATGCTAGTCGGCAAGTGCAAGTGAGCGAGTTAGCGGTCCGGAAGGATAGCAGATTGTAAAAAAACCGATGACCGGGACGAGTTTACAAGCTACTAGCGAAATCGCTGGTTTCTAGCTTGTAAACTAGCCCTGTGTCATCGAGGCTTTAGCTAGTGTGTTTGTATAATAGTTACGCTATTATAAAAGAGTGTGTGTTGTGTGGAATAGTGTTATATATTTAACAGTGTACGTAAAAAGTGTATATTTAAAGTGTTTATACGATATTTGAATTAATGGTACCTGGCAAGGCGGCAAAAGGATTGGCCAGCGCATTATTCTCGGGGTAGTACATTTGTGGAAAAATAGAACGCTCCTCATCACTCGCCTCCTGTTCCATCATTTCCATTTTTGGTTCTAGGAGATCAGTCGCGTTAAAATCTTGACTTTTGTCTCTCTCTACGTCCCCCGGGTCCATTAGAATGTCACTCTCTTCATGTTTCACCTCCGGCGCTTCGAGATCAGTTTTCACCCTCAGAGACGGGTAGCTAGGTATTTCACTATAGTCGTCGTTATTAGGCCTCATTTGACTAGAAGTTTGGAAGGGAGCAGCATCATCATTGAGATTGTTTCTGGCAACATCGGGAGAATTTCTTGTTGAATGGCGACTTCCGCTCGGTTCTGGATCGTCGGCTGCAGTCGTCTCGACGGTTTGGCTTGCGGCTTTGGATGAGGAGGTAGACTGTGACAGTGACTGAGATTGAGACGGCTTGGCGCTGAGCAAATTACGTAGTTGGGAAGGGGGCGATTTTCGATTTGTTTTCTGTAATGAAAGGGACGGTTACCGATCCAAATGTCAAGGACTTAAAACTTTTAAAGCCAAACTAGGGTATTAGTAGGGTACTCTACTAGCTTCGTGCTAGCTAAAAACGCCAAACAAAGACATATAATATTTCGCTCAAAGACATACAAGGAAGAATGGAAAATGCTTTTGATCCCCAACCTGAGCCAAAAACTCTAAATGCCGTGTTGAGTGGGAGGTGATTCGGCTTCTGATCCGAAGGTGGGTTCGTACCCGGTCGTACACCATTGGATTTTTCGGTTCAAAAAATCTATGTGTGCATAAAACACGTGCTTAGCAGTGAAGGAGAACATCACGAGGAAACCGGCATGTCAAAGAAGCTAAAAAGTTCGAAAAACATGTTTCGAGTGCACGAAAGGAGACTCTTCGAGGCGCACTTGAAATCCTTTCACCACACTGGTTCGAAAGAACTTGTGTCACGATAAGAAGAAGACCCGAGCCAGGTGGAGCAATGGCTAAAAGGCATCTGGAAATAAATGGTAAAGAACACGTCGTTCAGTGAAACGTAATAGGTTAGGAGCGGCTTTCGTTGAGCTATTAACTATTAAGAGAATCCAGGTATATTGAACTCACTTTATCGTTGTGTTGCGAGCAGTCGGTGAGGCCGCGAATTTGTAGCGCATCCGCGGTGCGCAGAAACGCACTAAGCTGTGCCTGCGCAATGTTCACCTGTCCCACGTACATGAACTGCAGCAGCGCGCGAATGTGCGACACCTCGCAGTCGCGCATGAATATTATTGGATGAGGACATGGGTTGTTCTGAAAATAAAGAAAGCCATTTTGTTATGGTGAAGGTATAATATAAATAATGGCAAGGGCAAAAGAATATTGATAGCAGCATGGTAACAATAAAATCTCATGTATCCTAATAGATGCAAACAGAAGAATAATATCTCCTTACGTAATGGAGAGAATGTAGAATATTTTTTCAGTTGATACTTGGTAGGTAGTCTATGAGCTGGAATAGGACATAGGCATATAATCTCGATACCACGTAGTCGAATCCACGGTGGGCAAAGGTTAGTTATTAATAGGGGTAATCATTTATTTTTGATAAGGTAAATCTATATGGCGCTTGTAGAGCAATCGAAACGGTGAAAATATCAGTGTAGCTTCCGCTCTACCATAGCTGATAGTTCGATATAACTTGGGCAATCCACCAATCTGCTTTAATTATGTTTCATTGCATAAGCGAATGGATTAAAACTTTTCAGGATAAACGATCTTTCCAATATGACCGAAATTTGGAGCGCAAGGTCATGCGATTAAAGAATAACTGTCCATAGTGTTCATGGAGCTTAAGTACAAATGAAACGATTCAAGACGTTATACCGTCGTTAAAGTGATATCGCGCTAATCGAAGTATGAAGATTGATAGTAGGTACAATCCACTACAGATACACCACAGACATTGCAAGTTTTATCAACTGTTACAATTTTAATTCATAGTCTCATCAGTACTAAGACAATGTTGCTAATATAGAAATAGTTTGGGTAAAAGTTAAATCCAAGTCATAAAAAGAAACATTGGTGCATTGACGATGGTGGTGTGATGACGATAAAGCGAATGACCTAAGGAGGCATTACGCAGTAGGTAAGGTTACGGTGCAAGATTGTCGCCTTGAGTTAAATTAAGTCGCAAAATGTTTCGTATACTTCCTACGAAAGTAGATACGCCATCAGAAAAACACGGTGAGCTGGTGACTATCCAGATCAGGGTTGCAACGAATGATATACGTCACACACAATGGACAAACAAAAATAGCAACACCCAATTTCTAGTGATAAACAAGGCGTTATTACCGGTAAAAATAACTATACGCCAGACGGATTCAACAAAAAGTAAGTAAATATTTTTATAATTAGTTATATTAATTACGAGACGCTCTCGATGACTCTGTGACGTTGTCTAAGCATTCCGTTACAAATACGTGTTTTTTATCGTATTAAAAAACAAGTTGGATCTGTGTAAATACGTTATGTACTCATTTACCGCTAACTGATCTAATTGGGATATATGAAATAATTTGCTACTTTACAAATAATTGCCCACTACATTTTACCAAGGTATCGACTCGCACAGTAGCGAGTTACAGATAAATTGTATAGAATGTATGTATAAAAACATAGGTTCGATTCCAAGAATCTGCAACCCACAAAGACGAGTGAACGAAATTAATTATTATGGGAATTTTTCATCGTTGATGACTCAAAAGTTGCTCATTTTAGGTAACTTGCGAATAAGATGAAAATAAAACACAAGTTTTTTTTCGAAGAAACTGAAGATCGCCGTGAAATAATATCACGCGATGTGTTTTACCAAGAGAACGTCATGTATGTAGATAGGTATTCTGGTTGGTAATAGAAACACTTTACTGACGTACGGGAAAATTCGATTAACGTTAGAATCTTTCTCTATTATCTCATGATACTACTTTATTACACAAAGTCAATAATATTCTAGCGAGAGATGGAACTTAATTGCACTTTTCTTTTCTTTTTTAAAATAGTCGGTCGAGATCTGGAAGGATTCTGCAGATTTCACTACATCATTCTAAAATATTGCTAAACTAATACATAGTACCTGTCAGCTTTAAACTTAAAAATACCGTTTTTGTAATAGATATTTAAGATTAATCTATGCTTTTACGTACTTTCAATAAAATAATAGCAATATATTTTTGTATTTACATTTTATATAACATAACATTTACATACATTTTACCTAATTTATTATTTTTTTAAATATTTTTTTTTTTTAATACATATTTTCTTATACCTATATATGTGGCCTGTAAGCGTAGATTCGTTTTCAGAAGTACTCTTACTATATCACATCTGTACAACTGAGTAGGTATGTTCAAGTAAGTATGCCCTTTCGAAAAGCACGCATTCATAAAGCCTATTTTAATTATGATGGAACGGAACATCTTCTACAGATAATCAGACAGCCCCGTATCTGCCAGGTCGCGGCTTCTGTCCAGATCAATCACAAAATCCATATCAGACTTGTTTTCTACATTATACACCGCCTACCTACAACGTCCTGAGTATATTCCTTATCAACCGTATGGGTTTCGAAGTGCAAAGTCCAGTCATTTACATGTAAGAACCGTCAAAACACATTATGGAAATGTAAGTCTGGCAAATAAGCTAATTATATTAAACCAGTATAAAATTCGGCGTCATAACCATTATTTTACATAAAGTATTCTGACCATGATTTAAGCAGTAAACCGTATAAACTCCATGGTCACTTGGTAGATATTTATTTTAATATTATTATATTAATTAGCTTATAATCATACCTGCTAATTGGTGAATCTGAATGAATATGTACCTAGTACCTACTGAGATAGGTTACTAATAATTACTTATTGTTTACTTTAAAAGCAATTTGTGAATCTGCTAATCATTTATGTTCAGTTATATTACAAATTAAAACAAATGTTAGATTAGATTGTTAGATTTGTTGTTACGGGGTGTATGTTTGATACTATGTATCTACATTTTAAGAACTTACTATACAACATATAAGGCAAAAAAATATTGAGTAATGAGAATAGAACAAAGAAAAGAAGACAAAAAAGTGATTGTCGAAGTTTTACTAAAGAACTCAAAATTATTTAAAATAAAAAATAAATCTAATGCCTACTTGCCTGCCAAACTGTCAAAGACCCTAAGCAATGACTTAACTCACTTGACAGTTCTTATCGGTCAGAATCTGTACTGTTAAGAACTACCAAGCGAGTAAAGTAAATGCTTAGGGACTTTGACAGTTTGGTGCAAGTAGCCATTAGTGATAGAAAGTCTGATGGATCCATGGAAAGCATTTCAATATCTAAAAAGTATCAAGACAACGTAGAAGGTAAATGCTACAACTTTAGGACATTGTGAAAGTATCACATAATTATGCATAGACTAGAAAGATGCTTGCTACATTTCAGACGACCATTATTTTTTATAACAGTCATTAATTTAGATGTATTTTATTGGAAAACAGTTGATAAGAAATAAGGTAATTAAAACAAACAAATTAGAGAATGACATAAAAAAACATATTATTTCGCATGGTTTTGTAAAAATTTCATTTTGATTGGTTTATGGATATTATTGATAGCATTTCTAGGCTAATAACTGACCTAGGTTGTTTAAATCATAGGTCATGGTTGCATAAACTTGCATTTAGAAAAGATGTAGTAAAACACCATCTTATCTTGCTCTGATCAGTCATAACTTGATTATGCTACGTATACCAAACCAATCAAGCAATTTAAAATAACCAAACTCCAGATTAATTTGGTTAATTTAATTATTTATCTTTTGAGAATTAATCATTATTTTGTTAAAATTATGATTATAAGATGTATAATTATCCAATGATGTTTTTTTGTTGTGTTTATTTATGTATAAGATGTATGAATAGGTTATTTTATGTATGTATGTTTTGACATGATAAATCAAATTGTAACTATTTTCTTTTAGTTTGAGCGTTTCTACATAAATATTTTGTATGTCAGTTCTTAGTAAGACATGCACATACATATGAAACAGTATATGTATACAAACTATTACCTTAGCAACAAACATACTGTGTTTCATGCAAAATAAAATCTTTATTGTTATCTAAAGGAGAATAACTTGTGATTGAACACAAATAAGAAGCCAATTATTGTGACAATGATTTAGGCCTGTTTCATCGGTTAAAGATAACTATGCATAAACATTACAACTAATATGCCATGTGTAGGTTATCACTTAGTAACTTGATCACTTTTTTATGAGACATTGATACCAATTCTGCATTAAATAATTCCATCATTTACCAATTAATGTTATGGCTATAACATGATTGAACCATCATTGTCAAATTGTCATCATTGGCAATAATAATTTTGTTTTATCAACACTGCTGTAAGCACTAGTGATCGCGTCAATGGATCGATAGATAAAAATAATGCTTAGCTGGCCAATTTTTTTAACCATGAACAACATTTAGCTCTTCTGTGCAGTAGGAATTTGTCGGTGACAGTCGCCCCATCTGGCGTTTGGCTGCGAACCGCAATTTACTTGGATAAAAATGAAATTAATTTATTTGGAATACGGGATAATGTTTAAGAATAGGGAAATAAGGATGTCAGAGAAAAAAGCTACTTAAACTTGTCAGGATGAAAGATGTAATAATAATCGAGCTTAGATAAGCATTCTTTAGAAGTATCTGCATATCTATTTGTTGTTGGATTCAGACCCAAAAGTTAACGCAACTGAGTTGACTAATTATAGTAAGTGAAGATAAAAATGTTTTATTTTTTTCTTAATTTAAAGTTTTAGTTATTCAAGCACTAAATTCCAAAGTGTCATAAAAAACATAATACTTAGGTATAAGTAGGTATATTCAATTCAAATTCAAACACTATGTTTTTTTAATAATAGAATCCAAGCCCTGTGTAGGTATTACTTATAATACCTACCGACCCTCTAGTGGTCTTCTTATGTAAAATTGTTTTTTATTACTCTGTGGATAATGCAGTGGGCTGTTATATTGTTAATCTAAGATGTTATAATTATTAAGTAAAATTTATATTGCAGTTGTTTGTCCCGAATAAATAAAATTAAACTATCAAAAGAGTAGAACTTTAATTTATCATAGTAATTAAATTAATCACCAATTAATAGCAAACAATGACATTGATGGGATGTCAGAATCATGTTACAAATTCCAACATTCTCCAGTTGTTAGCTACTCTTTTGTTATCACAATAATGTTTAAGAAAAGATAACAAAGTGCTTGGGGACACAGTATTATGATCATTTTAGTAATGGTTTAAGTAAATCAACAAAGAATAATTCATTAGGTTTTATTCAAACACTTGAAACATGCTCGATATGAATGTATTGGAGGAAAGTTCACTTATAATTCAAATTTATTGTAATTTGTGATAAAAAATATAGTATGATTTATTCAATATTCATTTAGTTAGACTCAAAACTGAATTAAGTCCGGTCAGACTACATTTTGAAACAAGCAGAGCTCTAAAAATGTTGCAAAACCTTTTTTATGAATTGAGAAACCATGCAGACACATATATTAGCATGCATTGTAATGATTACATTTTATAGTGTAAAAGGAATCCATTGAATGCTTTCAAGACATAATGTAATCCATAGCCCCAATGGTAATGAGTTAATTAGAAATTGTGAAACAGAATTTTAAAGCAGGTACAAATAAATGAAATCACGAGTACTTAACCGGAACGCGAGACATGGCATTTGTAAGTAGATCAAGTGTTTTATACATAACAACTTTCACTACAGTCATTGTAATGGTGACACATCATTGTATGGGGAGTGAAAGATGGAACTTACTTTGAACAGTTCCTTGAAGTATGGGCTACAAGCGGAGAGCACCACTTTGTGGGCCTCCAGCCTGTGTCCCTCGCACGCCAGGGTGACATCAACGAAGTCCTCATCATCGCGCAGTGCCTCGAATTGAGAAGTGATATTCGCTTGAAAATTGTTCCATCTCAAACAAAATTGCTGGTCGCCACCCAGTTCTGTACCTTCCATTACTTATAGACATAACTCGATATCCCTGCTCATTTAATTGGTTGATAAGAATAGTTAATTAACGAAAATAAATATATCACAGTAACTTGCAATTTCAGTCGCCGTCTGGCCGAAAATCGTATGAAAGAAAACAATCAATAAAATGTCGTACCAATATGAGAAAAAAAAACTTTTTAATTTGTCATTTCCATGGAACATTCACTTTAACGTTTCGTTACACGCTCCGATTTCTACCGATTTTAGGTGAATTAACCGCCAAATCAGCTAGTGCAGTCCCAAAATCGATAATTTATTTAAAACATTTTTAGGGAAAAGATACAAAACACTTTTGAATTTTCCTTAAATTTATTTGTAATATATTAGGTACCTACCTACTAAAACGTAGCAATTTCAAAATAAATTAGTAGAGTTCTTCGTTGTTGGCCCAAGGGTAACAAGGTGATTGAGGTCATTAACCCTAAAGTCGTTTCATTTCACGCAACTATTTTGATCCATGGCGGCTAAAAAAAAGCTAGTAGGTAACCTACCTACATAATTACAAAAAGTTCAATTGAGCTAAATATCCAATACCTTCTACCAAAGAGCTTGTATACTATGTATCTAGATATACAATTTATTTGGTACCTGCATACTTTCAATAGGCTTTGACAACTGGACGTAGAAGGAAATGAGTGTCAACACATTTGTCTAGCAACATAGTGGTTATATTCTCTTTGTGTCTAGCTAAACTGAAAGAACTCAACCCTAGTGAGAGAAACATCTATTATGTTAGTTTTCTTCATTTAATTGTGGAGGATAATAAATCACTTTTTATCAACATCATAACAAAAGTTTATTTATGGATGCTCTTTCAACTCTTACAAAGCCTGCTCGCCTTCTACCATCTCTTTGAGATTAAGTAGTTCAAACTGCCCTGTGCCTTTTGTTTCTGTTCTGACAAGTTCATCCAAGATTCTGAAGTTACCAGGATCTATGAGGCATATCAGATTTGCCGTACCGGAATCCCAATTCTCGTCTTCAACACTCATTGCAAGCTTCACAACTTTATCTTTAGTCTTCCTTGCTTCTTTGCCGGTGAGTAAGATTCTCACCCGCATCTGAGCTCGCTCAAGGGGTATTTCGTTTTTGAGAAGCTGTATTACATCAAGAGCTTGCTGTTTTGCACTTTTGTTTACATTGACTGAGAAATGTATGTCTTTCATAGCCTTTTCTATGATGGACACTGGGTATGGCCTCTTTGTCTCAGGATTTACACATTTGTCCGAGACAGTTGTAGCAATATCTTTAAAGAGTGAGTCAATTTGTGAGTGCCTCTCCTTGTCAGACACCTGTAGTTCTCCTTTTTCAAGTATCTCCTTGCATACTTCTGTTTGGTCTTCTTTTGCAAATATTTTCACAAGATCTTCTTTTTTGGCCACTTGTCCTTTGGAGACATTTGTGAAGACTGTGTGTGTTTGTAACACTTCATCTATGTCTTTCTCCCTGGAATACAAGTATAAGCATCATTTTAGGTACCTAAGTACGTAGAAGAACAGAAACGATGTGGTTTTTGGAATACTACTTACACTTTGTTTCTCCAAGAAATAACTTTGTTTCTGTAGCAAGCTATTTCGAACCTTTTCCCACCTTTCTTCAACCTCACAATTGCTACATTTGTGAGACGTATTTGGTTGGTAGGAGTGAATATTTTAGACATATTTATTTCATGAAGTTAACTTTTTTAACCAAAATATGTGTACTCCACTCAGAAACAAAAGTCAAAACAAAACAAACATGCAAAATTGCAAAAAGAATCATAACGCCGAGTGAGAAGAAAGATGGATCATGGAAGTATGTATGACAAAGATGTAAGAATGTATTTAAAAGCAATAGAAAGAGACAACGATATTTTGGTTGACATATTTTAACAATGACAGTCAATATTTTAGTCGTTAGGTGTATCGAGAATGGCACTATAAGTTTTTATATTTTTAACCTGTGTATTATTATTCGGTCATTTGAATGATCATTTAAGGTGAAGTCAGTCTTTGACGCGACTTTTTCTCATTTCATTCATTCAGCTTGTCACTTTTTTATCTGTGATTGTTGCTGTGTCAGTGCAACGCACGACGTGTATTTCTCGAGAAATTGGTCGTCATTTTGATATTTTTGTGTATTTTGTCCGCGATTTTTTGTTAATAACTACCAAAATGGCGAAATTGGTTGATATTTATAACAGCGAAAAGGAACCTGTAATAAAACGGCGACAATTACCGCTAACTATCTACGAAAATCTTACCGTAAGTAGCTCTGCACTTTGACATTACCACAAGCGTAGATTAGATTTTTGAAAAAAATATATCATTTTAGCCCCCCTTGACAAGTAGGTTACATTTCTGTAACTCACAAATGCATGTAATAAAACCCGTTCTGACAATGCTACGTAAATAAACCAGACAACATAGATAGTGTGTCACGAGTTCATTGATTTCTTTAGCTTGTAATAGAAAGACATCTTTTGATTGACCTTATTTTATGATTATTTCCTTTGTTATGATTTTGCGTATGTTGTTTTTACTTACAGATGGTAATGGACTTGAATACAATGGGTCTGATCTGTGACAACCCGCAAGTGAAAGGTCGTGAATACGAAGATTTCATGCGCAAATACAGAATCCTAACGACAGACGAGCTAAAAGCGGCCCTCAGGGTGAACGCCTCTGATATTTTTAGTGTATTGAATCAAAGCATTCCATGTGTTGGCTGTCGAAGAAGGTAAGATTTCCCAAACAAGTAAAAACCTATTTCTGTGGTATTTTATCTAGGTTATTGCAATCACAGTTACATTTCTACAATCTTTCTATCAGCATTTACCCCCTATTGTTGCATATCATCTATATTCTATTGTACCATCTTGATTGTTCAATTGACTTAAATTGCTTGTTGACAACATTACAAGACTATTTTAACGACTCATACCAACATAGTAAACTTGACATAATCAAGAAAATATAATTTTTCCAACAGTAACTGGGAATATTCATAAAACTGTCTTATCAGAAGACAGAAAGGATTTCGAGTCGCCTTGAAGAGGCTCCTTTCGAAAAGAACCAGTGCTGCACTGAATTTTCTGATTAAAATCTCCCCATAGCGCTGTTTTAGTCTTACTTGTTTATGGTCTTATCACTTGTTTACATAAAACATATTAATTATAATATCTATCTGTTTGTCCAATATTCTCTTCCTATTTCTGATGCCAATCATTGCATATTGTGGCAAGGCCAAAGAAATATGTATTGTGGTAGTCTTAAAATGCTATCTCACTATTTTATCTTTGAGGTTAACACTAACTGCCTCATATGAGTAGAATTTATTGATATTGCTGGTTGTGTGTAAAATTTGACAAACAGTGGCTGGTCTGGAATAGATTATTGATACCCAGAAACCCAGTGTTTGTAAATGGATGACGCCGTTTGTAAATGGATGACGCCGTTTGTAAATGGATGACGCCGTTTGTAAATGGATGACGCCGTTTGTAAAATGCTGAGTTATATAGCAATGCAAGTGTAACAGTATAACAATTTTGTTACCATATATGTAACTGACCATCTAATAAACCGTCCAAAGGTCACTGCCTAGTCAAACCTAGACAATCTGTTAAGAATAACTTTGCAAGTTAATATGAAAAAGAACATTTAAGTTTGATTCAGTTTAGATAAAAAAAAGTATTTCACCATACGTCCATATCAAAAGTATGAGATCAAAAATTAATTGAGTGATTTAAGTGACTTCATCAAAAAATAATAAATCAATTTATTAATATAAATCATGCAACATTTAAAAGTTCTCATTTGATTGGCATTCAATTCAATAACAAAATATTTTCTTTGTATAGTTTATCATGCCCTTGGTTCCTAGGTCACATCATAAATTCGCAATCTATGTGTGTTAAAGATGCAAATATGCTTTGTTTATGCTGTTTAACTTAAGAGTATTGCTAACTCTTGCCTGTGGTTTGGTCTATGTGGTATCTGAATTTAAAGTATGTGGTATCACAGACAAGCGTCGGAGAGCCGAAGACCGAGCTCAGTGGCGCGTTATGCGAGAATCCTACGTCCAGCAGTGAACTAAAGTGGGCTGATGATGATGATCACAGACAAATTCATAAATAATATCGTATAGTAAGCGTCAACGTGGTTTGCCAGAGGAAAATTTGTTTGACGCCTACTATACCATATTATTTATGAATCTCTTTGTTATCACAACAATCAATAATCTATTCCATTGATTTCATATCAAATCAGTAGTTTTTTTTTATTGGGTTTGGTACAGATGGCTTTATTTGGTTCAGGGGAGTATGGTATGGTTGGGTTCCAACCATCCATCCATCCTTCCAAACTTCTGCATTATAATTATTATGTGATGTGATTTTTATGTTTTTCCGCATTTGGACTCGTTAGTTAGTCCTTTTTGCGTGAGCTATGTGAAGTGATATTTTTTTTTAATTTTTCAGTGTGGAACGCCTCTTTTATCAACTTTGTAAATCAGGACATCCCACGTTGGATCCGTTAATTTTATCGCCAGACGAAATCATGACTATCAGAGAAGACAAAATAGTACATCCACAGTCTCTAGCAACGCTGCTCAATGGACACAGGTATGGCTTACATAAGCAAGGTTATATTCCAGCAGTGGCATATAACACTCCCAAAGCGCGCCAATCGGCCCAATCTTCGGCTCTTCTCATCATCTTGTCACACAGCGAATCACGAGTGAAACAAAATCAAAGATTATACGGTTGGAAAGGTGGATGTTTATTCCTCGATCACGATATTGATCTGATTTGGCTGCAAATCTGTATAATTAATGACCTCCAAAAGATACTTTTATCCCAATACCAAATAGCTGCAGCAGCTAGAAAATTACAATTCACAGACTAGAGAGAGTCTGTCAGTGAGTCCATATTACCATGTTATACAGGCTTTTTAGAGCTAGTGCAGGTAACGAGAGTCCACCAACTTTTACAGATTTTTTAAAACTCCTATATGTACCTAATATATTATTTTGTGACAATGAAATATTTTTATTTGTGTAATAAAATTAAAATGAAAAAAAAAATGAATTACACGCCGTAATTTCAGTACCGGCATCGACTGTCTAATACTGAGTCAACCGCGGTGGAAGAAGTCTCAGCGCTGCACCCTCCACTCGCTGGAAGCGGGCACGGCGCGGGGGTGGGGCGGCGCGGCCGGCCCCTCAGCCTCCGCGGCGCCCCCCGCCTGGTGGGGCAACTGGGGCTGGGTGGGCCGCGCCGCCTGGCGCACCGCCTGGGACGCCATGCGAGCCTCCGCCAGGGACCACGTCACGCTCGTGCACTTCAACACGCTACACGACACGCTGCACAACTATCTGAAGAAGCATAGGTTCTGTACTGACTGCAAAACTAAGGTATGTTACCATTCATTTTTATTAGGTCTTTTTTTTATAATTTCGTAGTTTATTTATTCATAATAGGGTTGGTATATGTCATAATAAGTATAGTACGAGTAGTATTCAAATAAATATAAGTAAAAGAGTACACATCCTATTATGAAATAAACAATATAGTCACAAAATTACTAACCATAATATTAATCAATACATTACAAGCTAGGTATTTTCCTGATAGTAACAGATAAAACCAGTCAAAGATCAGAAATATATGAAGAAGAAACCGGTATACCGACTGCAAAACCTAGGTATGTTTCCTGCCTTTGCAGGATTAGATCTAGTTAGGTACCAACAAACAGTGCAAGGTATTTCGCCGCCAAGCCGTATTATAAAAAATAATTCTGCATAACGATTACTGCATAAGGACAGTAAGCAAGTCAAATTACTGTGTTTTTGTGACCGTCAAATTAAGAGCGCCAAAGCAATGCTGCACTACAGGACGTGCCAACGAAACAGACTCACATACATACACGTAACCGAAACACATTATCCTCATTTTTCGCATTCTGACTTTCCCTATGACTTCAGCAAAGTAGATATTTCCGCTTATCAGATTTTGGATTGTGCTCCGTAAGATATCTCTATGCTTATTTATTATCAAATACGTTTCGCGTATTTGTGCAGATTAAGAAAGAATTTGCATTTGTTTTTATATTTTCTCCCAATTCTAAATATTCTAATATACTCAACTGAGGTGAATGCGTCAATTACTTAAAAGCTATCAAAAGTACAGCAAAATCTTCCATCTTGCTGTAAAATTTTAGTGAAAAAAAAAAAACCAACACCAAATGGCAGACTTTGACTTTTGATAGTTTTTAAGTAATTTCTAAAATTGACGCATTTACTACTAAGCGTAAAGCCAAAGAATAAGTAATATTATTACATAGTATAGCTACGAATTATGTAAGGTCACCTCTGATAGACTTTCATATCGACCGAGACGGTGAAAATAGCATTGCTTATGTAATAAACTTATCACTGAGATTGTGATAACGGTTTTGCGTGATGTCCTCAATAACGAGGTCACCGGCCTTTTTTTATTTGTATACATACTATACTTTACTAGAAGACGAGCCCGCAACTTCGCTCGTGTAGCATACGTATTTACCGCCGCTTACATTCAAAGCGAGGCGTTCATCCTGGTGGTGTGATGTTGCCATGATAAGAACACCTAGCACATCTCGTCATTTGTTTATTTAAAAAAATAAATTGGTACGCACTTACTCCATAGCATAATCAGCCTATCTATAATGTTCCCACTGCAGGAATTCATGCCTAATCTCGGCAGGAGAGTTATTGGGTCTAAATCCATCACGCGGACCCAATGCGGATTGGTGGATGTCACATGCCATAGAACTTCTTTTCTGTCCTTTGACATGCCGTGAGGAAACCTAACGATGTTTTCCTTCGCCGTTGCGAGAACGTGGGATGCATACATAATTTTTTCGACCGAAAATCCATTAGCGCATGACTGTCACAGGGATTCGAACCCGCGACCATGATATCTCAAGGCAAGGGCCTCATCCACTGGGCCACCTCGTCCTCACTTATTCCTTGATCACAGATTATGCGCACTTACTCCTTGATCACAGTTTGAATAGTAACTACTGTACGCAGGTCTTACGGGCATACCAACTCTTAGTAGAAGAAAAAGAGCCACAGAAAGAAAAAGGTTACGTTGGCGCATTGTATGGAGGCATCAAGCGGTGTCTTCTAGATAAGCATTTACACCTGCAAGCGAAGACTGACTACATCGCGCACCTCATAGCGCGCGCGGAACCGGAACTCCTGGGCAACCATAGGGAACGACACGCGAAAACGCTCGAGATCGCACAGGAGGAGGTATGTAACTCTTAAATTCTCTACCTTCATTGAGAAACCTGCAACTTGCAAGTTAAAATAAAAATAGGAACTGAAATGATTTAAGGTAAGTACTTCTATTGATTTTTGTTAGTTAGCCTTTTTACTTATAAGACACTCTACAGTGTTAATCAATAACAATATTTATAAAAGACTTGACCCTGACAGACAGTCTTCAGGCTAAACCATTGGTTGTAGAGACTTAGGATGTGTTACCCAAGAGTTGAAAGTGCGTATGAAAGCAACGTGCGTACGTCATTTGAGCTATTAAACTATGAACCTAAACCCTCTGGAAAGCCAAGCCAAGTTAGGCAAATGTTTTCGGGTTGTGCCAGAGTTCTCAACTGACTGCTAAAAGTGATTACTTTATCCTCATCCTTGCCCAGTTTGTGTGCAGTATACAAAATGAAACACCAATTCCTCAGGTACTGATATGCCTCGGCATATGCATCTACGAGCGACTGCAGCGCATATCTCTGCGCCTGCGTGAGGAGGAGGCGACGTGTCAGACGCTGGCCGCGGTCGCCGTCGAAGCCCTGTACCGCAAGTTTGAGACTGCAGTCGAGCTCAAGAGTGGGGTCTCCAAGTTGCAGCTGTTGTACGATGAGATCACGCAGGAGGAACACTCGCGGCAGCAGCGCAAGGAACAGAAGAAACTGAAGAAACGCAAGAAGAAGGAAAGGCAGGCTGTAGAGGGAAAGTGCAAGGTAAGATTGAGATGGCAGTCGAATTCAAGAGTGGGGTCTCCAAGTTGCAGCTGCTATATGATGATTTATGCGATATCGCAGGTCCACTTTATGTATGAAGAATCATTTCTAAAGTCATAAATCTTTACTACGCTTGAGTATTTAGTCCTCTCACTCACTAGCTCATTGAATAGCTGCTGACCGCGCATTTCCCGCGTGATATCAGGATAAAAATTATCCTTTTACAGCTATTAAACATACCAGATTACAGTCTATTTAGCAAAAGTTTTTGATGTGAATGAGGAACAAACATATGACCATTCTCACAAACTCTCGCATTTATAAATAAAAGCGGGACTTTGTTACTCCTTAAAAATCCTAAATCTAATGTCAGCATCGTTGTAAACAAGAAATGTGCCCAATTGTATGTATGTGTAATGTATTGGTCACATTTCTTATAATTAATTGTGTATTACAGGAGGCAGACTCAGAAGAACCCGACGAGAAGTGCCAATGCGAGGAATGCATCCTAGAAGAGCGCGACACCCCGACCGACCTCTCCCCACGCGAATACTGCTTCGAAGCCGCCGGCGACGCGTGCCACTCCTGCCTCGACCAACCGCCCACTCTCTCCCCCAACCAACGCAAGAACAAGAGGAAATCCGGCGCTCAATCACCCGTGCACTCCCAAGACTGTGGCTACTCCTCCGGCAATGGAAACGGATGCTGCGAAACCATGTCTGGAACGTCAAGTCTCATGAGCTCCCCGGAAGGTTCTGAAGTCGCTTGCTCTGAAGGATTCTGCAACCATGAAAGAGGAGACTGCTCAGACACGGTTAAAAGCGACAAGACTCTTTGTACGGACTTCACGCTTTCTCTACAGGAAATGTTAATGGTAAGTACAATGTAAATACTCATCGATTGTCTGTGATGTGCAGTGCACATTGATTTAGCGCATGATCGATTTTGTAGTAGATTGATTAGCTTCAGCCTTTTGTAACGGGCGCTCACCTTATCTATTTTTTGTCTGACCGACCGACTGACGTTGCCACTATAATGCAATAGCCGTGGTCACTAACTATGAGTAATAATCGCGAAATTCTACGAAAAAGTTCTGCACAATAGGTTCAGTAGTTTTAGCGTGACAAGGTAACATGTTCATTACTCCTCGGAAACATTGGCTTTTATTAAACGAGAGAGATAGAGTGATGTGTCTTAGTTTAATCAAGTTTCGATCCGGACAGCGCGGTGTAGTTTTAATTACGTTTGAAATTGTATTGAAAATTGCAGGAGACATGTTCATCGGACGAAGAACAAAACACCAGTTATATTCCAATGGAGGAAGTATTGGAGTTCAAAGCGAGGCGGAACATAACAGAGAAGCGGGAACAACTGCGGCAAAACCTCAGGCAGAAATTCGCGCAGTTATGTGTGAACACGCCGAATCCGCCGCCCACTGACAAGAAGCGGCTCGCATAATCCGCCCGCGGCTCATTCAACTGCACTAAGCTATCCTGTTGGTTTCTGTAGCTGGACCTCTGTCGCGCTGATGTTACTTTGATTGAGATTTAAGACTTTGTCTGTCATACTCGACTTAATTGGCATAACATAGCCTGCATAGATTACCAAGACAAGTAACACCACAAAAATTCTTAGGCGAACTTAGATATTTCCTACTAAAAGTACATGAGATCTTGAAAAGTTGTCAAAAAGTCAATCAGCCCTACAGTATTCAGCGTATCCCAGCACAAATCAGCTTCAATAATAATCCCTATAATTAGTAGAACAGTTACAACTACGTAGTAATTACATTATTTTGCAGTAACATCTTTGCAGTCAATATATTTGCTGTAAGTGATAAGTAGTAATCAGGTTAAGTTTATAGACAATACTCAATGTAAACTGGAATGGAATTTAGCCCATAGACTCGTATAATGTACCTATTTATCAATAGCAATATTCTGAAGTTATTTTAAATTACGAAGAGTTACTTGTTAAGTAGGTAGCAGACCATACAGCTAACTTACTTGGTCTTACAAATTGTAATCTGGCTACTTAAAATCAAGAACTTAAATGCATGAAAAGTTAGCTTACTTACCGATTGGCTACTTTCTTTAGAATGCCTTTACAATTTTTCTATAATCAGTAAATAACATTAAAATAAAACTTATCTTTTATTTCAATTTACAGAATAATCAAATTAGAATAAAGTGCAAGTTTGAATGATTCCAAATATTCCAAAATTTTATTATTAAATGTACGTTTCATTGACTGGATAAAACCCAGCATTTAAAATATACTATTTAATTAGTTAGAAAAGCTTAGTATCAGATATTTAATTAGCAATTTTTTGATCAAATTATTTTATTGCTTCATGACAAAATTATGTTGATAAAATATTTGCTTGATTTCGAAAAGCTTAAAAAGGGCTGGAGTTGCCTTGGCTGTATTGCCGTTGTTAAATTCGAAACATTTGTAACTCAATTTTAAATATATTATGTAATACAGTGAGGATTTTTTTTATTTATTTGTACTTTAAAATATGTCCTGTGTGTGCTAGATAGGCAACTTATACTTTGCAATCCTGTACAAAAACCCCTGATTTTGATATTATTGGGGTAGAAGGGTTTGAAAATGTAATCATAGAGTAAATAAAATATAAAATTTAATTATCCTTATACTTGTGCTATACACAGTGTTGCATTAGTACCACCAAAGCCAAATGAGTTTTTCAAAACAACTCTTCTCTCCATTTCCCATTTCATTGATTTATTGGCTACATAGTTTAGATCATCCACAGGTTCTTGCAAGTTTATTGTAGGTGGTATGACACCATGGTAGCAAGATAGTATTGCAAATATACTTTCCAAATTCCCTGCAGCACCTAACAAGTGTCCATGTGCACCTTTTGTTGAGGAAATTGAGATATTTCTAGCATGATCACCAAATAAACTTCTTATTGCTGTGGATTCTATACCGTCACCTATTGGTGTAGATGTAGCATGAGCATTTATGTGTGTAACTAGCTCTTTTTCTAAACCACTATCTCTCAATGCTCTAGTCATTGATAGAACAGCTCCACTGCCATCTTCTCGAGGGCTGGTTATATGGGAAGCATCCCCAGATAGTCCATACCCTAGAATCTCAGCATATATTTTAGCATTTCTTCTCAGGGCATGCTCATATTCTTCTAAGACTAGTATAGCTGCCCCTTCACCCATGACAAATCCATCTCTCTTCTTATCAAATGGTCTGGAAGCTTTGGTTGGTGCATCATTAAAGGAAGTACTGAGAGCTCTTAGTCTACTGAAACCGGCGATGGCCAGAGGACTGATGCAGGACTCTGCACCACCGCACACCATAACATCAGCATCACCATTTCTTATGAACCTCATAGCATCTCCAATCGAGTGAGCTCCAGTAGCACAGGCTGTGGAAACAGCATGATTTGGCCCTCTAAACCCATACTTTATACTTATCTGACCAGCAGCCATGTTTGGCAATATTCTCGGGACAAAGAATGGGCTCACTTTGTTGTAGCCGAGCTTCAAAGCATCATTAGTGTCGCAAACATCCTTTAGATCAATCATTCCCATTCCGATAGCTACACCGGTCAGTTCTTTATCTGTGTCCATCTCTGGTTGCCAATTGGCGTCTGATAGTGCTTCAGCTGTAGCGACTAAAGCAAGACACGTTGCAGGGGCCATTGATTTCAAGTTTGATTTAGACATCGCTTTCGCTACTTTTTCATCATTCTCCAGTGGGACGACACCAGCTATTCGGCACGGTAGCTTAGAGTATTCCTCGCCTGTAAGGGAGACTATCCCACAATGACCCTTCAGTAAGTTTTGCCATACCGCCTCTGTTCCAGTCCCAAGCGGAGAAACCACTCCGAGTCCTGTAACCACCACTCTCCGCCGTGACGGATATTGGGAAAAGAATCTTAGATTTCGGGTTATGGTGGAAGTCATTTTTTTTTCTACATAAATCACGATACTTTTAATTTGCCAATACTATAGCTAGCTACGAACTAAATGCATAAAGAGTTCAAAATAGAGCGCCCGAAATTGTCGTTCTTAGATCAGAAAATCAGCTGATTGATTGTGTTATTGTTGTGGATTGGTTGGTGCAAAGATAATATAACCACTACGTTTAAGAGACGGAACTTCGGTTGGTGGACATCAAGAATCCTTTTATTCAAGACTTTGAGAATCTAGGAAATTCAAGAGGTCATCATCACTTCGACATTGTGAGAAGCGAGGTAAGGGTTGAGGTACCTCTTCACCCTAGCTTCATTTTCAGGAGCCACTACTCCCGAGTGTCTTAACTTAAACAATACGATTTGTGAGTTATCAGCCCACCACGTTTAGCTTGTTTATGTTGTGATTATGTTGCTGTTGAGCAGGAAACAATCTATTCTTCGGGCATCACGCAGCGCCCGTCAATCACCCTCTCTGCAATATTTAACATTTTGGGGAGATCAAGCGATGCGAGACGCACCGCCCCAGAAGCCGTTTCTTTTCTCGTCAGCAACTATTGCAAGTACCTAGTACCTTTATATTATGCTTATGAATAAAAATGAAAAATGATTACCTTAACAAGTGCTTGGTGCACATGTATATGAGCTCGCGGGGTAGCGGTCTCCGGGTGGACCTTGGTGACATTGATTAATGCAAAATTAGCGACGTGTTTTTTGTCATTGTCACAATAAAAAGGTCAATGACTTCAATGGAAGACCGATTTCTGTGTTATTTTCAAAAGAAAGTCTGAAAGGAGTTTTGGCGGGAACATGAAAATGGCGCATTGGCGGCATTAAATTAATTGACAAAACTTGTATAACTTTGAGTGTTTAAGTGTAAAAACGGTGGTTTTTTATCCATTAAGTGCTCGTGAACGTGTATGAGTGTTGGTGAATAGTGTAATGCTGTAAAACGTGACTTTTCGTGTTGCTTCCAAAACTCCATAGAAGCCTCTAGTAAAGTCGCAACCACCACTACCAAAGAGTTTGGATATACCTATAATAGAGATAATCATAGGAAACTTCAAAGAAAGTCCCACAATTGTTATGTGGGACATAATTATCCAACCAAGTGTATTGTTAAATGGTTCTGTCGCTTTCCATCTACATTGACTATCTTTCAAATTTAATCTCATAAAATGTCATTGTTTTTGTTTATTTTTCAACGGGGTTTTGGTTGTTTTATATTGTTTAATACGTATTGAACTATTGTAAATAGTGAAAAAAATATGTGAAATGTCGAATTGTGCCCTCGTATTATGCCAGTCTTCCGCAAGTATCATGAAAAATCAAGAGAACCTGAATTTTAAGCGGTAAGTGTCTATTTGTGTATTTACTCATTAATAACCCATACATAACACATCATTATTACGTAGAAACATTGAATAACGTCCAATAAGTATAGAAATATGAGGAATCGGCGTTTTTCATGCTAAAATCATGAATAATTTGAGGCTATGATATACTTACTAGGGATGTCATAAAACGTATAAATATTTGTCGATAAGGCTATGCAGACTGAGTATAGTAAGATTTTTCGAATAAAGTGAGCCATTGAGGGATTCCGTAGCTGACCCATCTTACTTACACACACTCACACTCTTTGTAATTCGTTCGATTCATATTTTATTTATTGGTATTATATATTTGCCGTCCTGCTTACTGTATCATGGTTAAACACAATATCTATGTGTTCACTGTTCAACCATGATAGTGTAATATACAAAAAAAGAGAGCTTCAAAATAATCACGGCAAATATTACGTTTACACTATTAATATTTCAGGGTGTCCCTTTGGCGTACAATAACGATCGGCAAGAGCTAAAATGATCTTCCGGCTATTCTTCAAGTTGAACCAAATGCAATGCTCGTAAAGCGTCGCAAGCTAACGGTCAGTACTGAACTTAAAATTGCGTGTTATAGGTATATTATAATTATTATTACATGAACTATAAATTAAAAATATAATGTGTTTCAGGATATCCCTTTCATCAATGTACCTAAACCAGAACCTTCGGATATTACAGAAATAAGTTCATCAGTGTTTTCAGACGTACCACCGAAGAACCGAAACCGAAGAATGTACAGAATGTGCAGTGTGAGATGGTCGATAAAAATCTAGCCTACTCCAGTTTGCTAAAAATTAACTGTTTTAGACAGCGTACGAAAAGCCTTGAAAAAAAGTACTGATAAAGTATACGAAGAAAATATAATAATAATTTTATTAACTTTATTTATAATTATTATAATTAAAGTTAACTAATCTATAGGTAGGGGGCAGGCAGAACAAGGTTTAGCTGAAAAAAGTATTTAGCTCAAATGTAAACTTGTGTTAAGTATAAATTTTGTAATGTACTCATTTACCTGTGTATGTATTGTTATTTTATCTAATAAACAATTGTCATCTTAATTTGTGGTTTTTACAAAGTTCAAGGTTTCTTTAATCCAGAGTTAATCTAGATAACGTTATCATAGTCACGGACTTTAAGTTGTTAGGATTGATATATCAATATCGGTATCGATGAGAATAATTGTGGATCATCGAACTGTTAATATCGATATCGATATTTTATGACTTGGGTCATCTCTGTGGCTCAACGAGTGACAGATTCCCCCTATATTATGACGTACGACAAATGCATGTTTTGTCTCGTTTTATCTAGTGCAAAAAGTGGTATGCGCAAAGAAGATAGCGAATTTGTCAAATTTAGGAGGGATTCTATTTACTTCGTTCTTCTGAGACCACTACTTTACAGGGGCATGACTTGACTTCACAGATTAGTCAGAGTACTACTTGACTTATCGACTCTGACTTAAGACAAAATAATCTCTCCAATTACTTGACACTGGCTTTAATATACCTTTGATGTGAAGCCAAAACCGAAGGACTTAGGTTCTTCGAAAGAAAAAAAAAAGAAAGTCTGAAAACAAAACGAACAATAAAGAAATTTGATGTATGAAACTGTGATAATTTGTTCTGTGAAATGAGTTTTTTAAACAAACTTTATTTGAGCAATACTGTACTCGTTTTATTAGTTATAATTGGCACCATAATGTTTCGGGAAATACTTGAGTCACTTTTCAATAACTTCACGAATCAACGCGAGTCTACTGAAAAATACATGTTTTCTGAAGATCAGTTATCAACTTATAATGGGATTGTAGAGAAACAGTTGTATTTGGCTGTGTTAGGAACTGTATACGATGTGTCAAAGGGTGCAAAGTTTTATGCCAAAGGAGAATCATATCATTACTTCGTAGGTAGGATACACTTATTATACAATATTTTACTAAACATTCATGTGCCGTGACTTCCCTGACAACCACAAAAGTTTCTTTGGTTCCCTGAACAAAAAGAAATCAAGTTTACTCCAGGTTATTTCTATGTAAACAAGTGCTACACTGCATTCTAAATCACAGACGGTTGTCTACTTTGAGACAGTTATGGTCAGTCTCATAATGCCCAGTGATTTCACTAGCTACAGTAACCTGCTGCAGTGGCCTCCATATACCAGTAAAAGACTTAAGATTATTTACACCCAAACTGACCTAACGTAAATTTTGAGTTAAAAAAAAAAATGGTCAGTTTATTTATACCTAATATCAACATTCAGGCATCCTCAAACTTTCTCATCTCAAACTGTTTTTTATGCATGGTTATTTTTCAGGCAAAGATGGCTCGAGGGCATTTATAACAGGAGACTTCACAGATGAGAGTGATAACAAGGATAATGTCATAGACTTATCCTGTGCTGATATGTTCAACTTATTAAGCTGGAAGGATACATTCCAGAATAAATATGAATATGTTGGTGAGTACCAAATTGCCTAGACTCTGCCCCATCTTGTATTTCATCTGAGGAAATTTGGTAAACACTGTTGTACTTAAGGCACATCCCAACTTATAATATTATTTTAAAGTATACCTTTAATTTCCAGGACTACTAAAAGGTAGATACTATGATAAGAATGGACAAGAAACAGTCTATACAAAAGAGCTTTTCCATCGAATTAACCAGTGTCGAGAAGAAAAGGAAGCAAGCAAAGAACTTGACCGCAAATACCCTCCTTGTAATATAGCCTGGAATCCTGATGAGGGCTCGAAAGTTTGGTGTACGAAAACTAGGTGAGATATTCAACTTACACAAGCAAGTCGTCACTTTAGTTTAAATAGCAAATATTTTGCTTGAATGCCATGTATAATTAGCATAATCAATCTTTTGAAATATACATACACAATGTGTCTTAAGGACTGGACTATAATCCTTTACCTGCAGGTGGGGGTGGATCATGACTGTTCAGAAAATGAAAATTGTACCCAGTAAAAATCTCACGCTTTTTGAGTTATTGGATGTTTTTACCAAGTTTTGTTTATCTTCATCAGTAAACAAATCATTATCAGTAAAGACAAGAAACTGAATTTGTTAACCAAAAAAAAATATTGTCTTGTGTGCTCATTAAAATATTGTTATTTCTTACAGCGGAGGCATCACAAGAGATTGGGTGGGAGTTCCTCGGCAGCTCTTCTCGCCCGGCCAGGACAAGCCTTACTGTGTATGCGTTAAAACCAACACAGAAACAAATGGACAGTTCAAATTGTACGACAATTGCCCTGAAAGTGCCACTTTTTGTTTTGTTGACACAAGTTGAAAGAATCTTTGTTATATACTGGATATAATCTCAACATTCCATTTTATTGTACTAAAAGCATTTTGATCATAATCGTCAGACTAGCTGATCTGTCCTTATGATTCCAGAATACAAAGTAGCTTAGAGTTACCAGTTTCATAACAACGTCTACGCCTTTCAAACCTATCAGTTGGATAACAAAATCTGAAGAAATAAAAAAAGTAATATTTTAATTTTAAAAAATCTTGTCTGTATATCAGGGATGCATAGACTTTTACTCTAAGATCTCTCTCAATGTTCTTGTCATATTGGTAGTGAGTGGGAATAAAATACTTTATGAATTCTCTATTGAAAATAAAGCAACATGAATTATTTTAAATGTTTTATTGCTATCAACACATCAATTATTACTTAGTATGGGGTTTAATTGCCTATTGTGAGAAATGTACATGAAAATAAAATTAAAAAATCTAGCGAGAATATCATTGATGTACCTGGCTAGGTAGGAACATAAAAAAGTTCCTAAGTAGGTCTATTACTGTTTTTTTGAAACTCTTTATCAATCAGAGCAGGTTCATCCAGCTCCAAACATTCTATTGCCTTGAGGAATACTGGCATTGGTATTTTCTTCCTATTGAGGTATGATTTGTTGCCCAACAGCTTCTTAATTTTAGCCCTACGTTTCTTGATTTTTTCCTTGGTATATTGACTACCTAATGGGAATGTCAGCAGTCTTTTAATTTTTCTGCCACCGATAAGTGTCTCGGTGGGATTAGTCTTAGGCTCTTCAAAAATGGTCTCCAGAGTTTGTGATGTAGAATTCACCTTTTTGTTGAGGTACAATGCCTCTATCTGCTTCGGATTGGCATTTTCGGTGACAATATGTTTCCGAGGTTTCATACTCACCCGGCGATTAATGTGTTTTGTTATTTCGGGCGTTAATGATTTCCTTTTTCTGAGAGTCCGTAAAGTCACCTCAGGCACATCACTACTTTCTTCAGTAGGTTGTTTCTTGGATTCTTCTACCTCCAGGATATCTAAATGAGCCATTTGATGCGGCAACTCAGAATCTACTCTGCAAAAAATAGCATCACTGTGTTATTTCTTTTACTTTTTATTTCTTTGCTAGAAAACACATTTGGCTAGGAATGCGATGCTCACCTGGAGACTTCCATTGTCTACTAAAGTGTAAAATCATCCATAAAACTTATTTCATTCACAAATTACTTATGCTTATCCGAGGTAACCGTTGAATTGAATTACGGATATGATGTTCAGTTCACCATCACCAATCGATTTGACGAATTTGACGATTTCTAAACTCATTTTGTAGTTTCTCTTTCTTGCACCGAATGACACAGTCTGTCTGTCAGTCTGACAGTAATAATGTCCGTCAGAATATTTTCGAATATCTTCTACAATGAACGTCCAAAATAAATACTAAACGTAGTGGTTATATTCTCTTTGATAAATACTGTACACCAGTTTATATACCTACTAGTATCTATCTAGTATATCATATACAAGCTCTTTGGTCCTGAGTCCCTCCCTATGGATATGGTAGATATAGTACGGCCGGCGCATCTAGGCCAGCTTGAAGTTAGGCTACGATACTTTAGGTCTAGAGCGAGATATGCGACACGAACACCAACTAATGCTGAAGTGAGATGGAATGATTCGAACGCTAACTTCGGGCCGGCCGTACTCCCACATATTGCTGAGTCCTGCCTGCCTAACCAAAAAGCCTCCTGGCGTAGACGCCGCAGATAGGCTATCCTTCGAAGGCCAAAACCGACCAACGACATAGTGGAGTTAATTAAACCCAGGGTATAAAGGAGTCTTGACCCTTGAGCTTCAATCTATCGAATTCTTACTTTTGTTACCTTCGAGATTGATACTATTATTAGATTATAATTATTAGATGGTTTAATTACAACAATTTGAAACTTAATATATATAAGACAAATGCGATTTTATTCAAAACAACTGCCCTTAAGCATGATACTATTGACATAGTTAGAGGCCCTCCTCTAACTATGTCAATATATAATAATATGAAATAATAAGTAAAAATTAGTCCCTACTAAAGTTAACTTTACTGATAGTGTAAAATTTCTGGGAGTTCTCATTGATCAGTTCTTAAACTGGAAGCCAGAACTAGAAGCAATTGAAAACTCTTTTAGCTCGGCGTGTTATGGTTTGAGAAGTCTTAGAGATGAAGTAGATCTCATGCAGCTAAAAAATATTTATTATGCTCTAGTTGAGTCAAAATTAAGATACAGTGTTAAGTTTTGGGGAAATAGTTACATATATAATATAAATAGGGCTTGTCATTCAGAAACGGGTAATTCGTACCATAGCACGGATACCTCCCTGGGAGTCTTGTAAGGATCATTTCCGTAAACTAAAAATACTGACCCTTCCTAACTTGTATATTTTAGTGGTTCTCATGGATATTGTGCGGCATCCACTTAAGTATGAAACATTAGAGAATAGGGCAAAGAGGCTTAATACTAGAAGAAAAGACCTTGAGCTTCCAATGCATATGAGGTTAAATGTGTCAAAGCATGGCTGTCGTTATCAAGCGGTTCTTTGTCATATTATGTACGCAACGAAGTATTTAAAATCGGAACAAAATACATATAATATGTGAAAATGGAGGAGCCACGGTCGTATAGACCGGATTATGATGGAGAAGTCGTTTTCCCCGAAAAAAGACTCGAGATCTACATATATGGATTGCCGATTCGATGCCTACGTACACTCGGCTAAAAGGCAGCATGCTCGCCTTGGGTCTCTGCAATATACCTAATCAAATGAAACACTCGTCGTTTTATAACGATTTATTGTACAAAACAATGATACATTAAAATGTACAGGTATGTTTAAATTTTGGACTCAGGTCCCAAACACTGGACAACCATGTAAATTATCCTTCTCTTACAGACACCATATTGCTCGTCGAGGCGTCAGCACTAATAGAAACAGACTCGGCTCTAGATAAGCAAACTAGATTAAACGAGAATTAAAATATAACAATAAATTAATGAAGTGCTCTCAACTTAAGTACCTACACATCGTCTATCGCACTGTTATGTCGACGGGCACCATGTAGTCTTTAATTAGAACAACGTAATAATAACAAATCGATTAAACCTCCTAAGCATACTGTATTATATACACATTATGAACAACATTAGTCCTCTCTGGTGACGCAGGAGCAGGTGGAGGCCCGCCCTGCCGGCCACGCGCCGCCGAGCTCGGGCTCGCGGCATAGCTAGCTATCACTCTCTCGCACTGGGAGGGAGCGCGAGCGGCGCAAGTGGCAGAGAGAGGCGGGTGAGGAACTATGTATCGGTGGCGTTTACCACTTGTCAATGACTTGCTCGTTCACTGTAAAACAACCAGAGCGTTAGTGTGGTGTGCGCCCGAACGGAGTTGGCCGTCCGAACTTACTGGGTCTTATGCAGATATCACAACCGTGTCGTAGTTACTAAATGTGTAGTTTCACTGCGGGATCACAACAAACAATGAGTGTTCATGGAATATGTGGGTGCAGCGGCGGCGGTGTCTCGGCGCTTACAGGTGCCACGACGGCTGGGCTGGGGACAGAACACGGCGTTAGTGCATGCGGGGCCGCCGGGCCTTCCGTGCCGGGGCCACAGGGGAAAGCTCTGCAAGCCAAGCGGTGCTCGTCCCGCCGGACCTACACTGGCCTTCCGCGTCATACGCCTCGCTACCACACGGCGCGCACATATTGTGACGTCATGTCGTATACGAGATCTGACATTGCGAGAAGGTCCAAGGTAAGTGTGGCGTCCACTGTATAATCGCTTATAGCGTCTTTGTAGCTTGCAAAACTTTTAGTGAGGTGAGTGGGATTTACAAACATCGATACAGACAACATTGCATTGTGTGCTGGTATAATAAATCGACTTTTGTGGATACCAAAACGGGGGCATAGTGCAAATGTGAGGAAAGTGCAGTTTCACATATTAAAATAAATAATAGGGAAATAATTATGGAATTAAATGCAAACATTATTTGTTGACTATTTTAATTAAATGAAAAATAGTATGTATAAACAACTGTACATTTTAAATAAGTTATTGGATATCAAACAAGTTAAGGGGGGCAAGGGGCCATTCAAAAAAGGTTTTGAGCATGCCCTGATATTGTGTAGTGTATCATATAAATGTGGACATATAGGCTGACGACCTCGTGTTGGTAAATATACCTACCATAAGGCAACATATACATCATAATATAGTTACATTTCACTCAATAACTTTGATACTATGTATAACTAGCACCTTTATATTACATTCGCGACATTTATAAAGCCCAACAGTGCTCTGAAGAACAAAGTTATTAAGTAAAATGCTAGAATCGTAAATCTATGTTATTAAACACATCACACTGCACTCAATTATAATCATCAGTAGAATCATGCGATGCATCCATGCACTTCATTACACTATAAATTCAAAACTTATGTACGTACAGACCTGTTGTACATTCACATTAAGCCAAATGGACCAATTTAGATTCAGATTTTAACTTAACATAATATTATGTCTCATTCATAAAATATTTGATGTCGTATCATCACTATCCACAAATAATAAGACGAAAACTTAAAAATTACATCCATTGTATATAATAAATAAAGTTTTACACCAAATACCGATATTTGTAATATATGGCATTACTTTATATTAACCTTGTGTTCGTACATACATTTTGTAACAGTTTTTGTAACTATATTAACTGAAGTAAATTGTATTAGGTCAGTATTGACACGGACTCTAGTGTATATGCACAAGCCGTACACGGCAGCTCCAATGAGTAACATTATTCAAGTTGCCAGAGCTGCCGTCTACGCTGATTATTCGCAAGGAATCATTCACTCGTTAATTTGTTAAGTAAAGGTCACAAGTGCTTCAGAAAACGTTATAAGAAAACGAAAACGCATTAAGGAATGTTAGGAAGCGACCACAGGTGACAGGACAAAGAGAATAGATATTCTTTATAGCTACGCTGAGAAAGAACTATTACCACGTCCCTAACCATACACTTACGATAAATAACTCTACGCTAAAGATGCACAATGCACATTACTATAAATAGTAAGATAAACATGTCTGCCGTCCACTCGGACGAGTACTGAGCTATATGTGCGAGTCGCTGTCGTCTGCAAAGCGGAGCAACATACTATACAATCAATCACCGAATGTTATAAATCTAACTTACAAATTACCTTTTAAATAACCCAATTTTTGGTGTTTCATGTTAGAATTATGAAGGTCTTCACAGCCACTTCATGAAAAAGATAGATGTAATCGGTAAAGGAAGGAAAATCGCTCGCCTTCTGTAAAAAATTAGCTCCCAACTATTTATTGTCTCGCACACGTATAAACGTATATAAAATTGCATTATAATAAAATAGCGGATCGACCGCTAGACCTAATTCTACGCGATACAGACACTAGACTTATATTAGAGGGCGCTTTCGGCCACTGTCAGTCACTGTCCTTCACCGGTGCGCGTCACTTCACTCGGAGTGCCGGGTTAGCATTCCACTCGGTTAGGTAACTGTGGTGAGCGAGTCTCATAGTCTATTCGTTTCCACAGTAGGACTCCGACCCACCCACATCGCGCACATCACATCAGTAATCGCACATTCCTATCCCGAAACCACCAAATCCATACGTAAGCGATTCACGACATATTCAGTCGGTGTGTGCCACGTTTTTATGGATTTCGCGTGTTCGGTTAGGTTGGTTCAAATGAATGTCTGCGACGAAAATGGTACGCGTTCGTTTCGTTCTAAATTATTGGAAAGCATGAAATCCATTATGAGCTAGAGATATTTTGCGATCACAATCAATTTTAACTTTATATAATACTTGTGCCTTGTGTTTTGTTTTGCTTTATTATTATGTAGTCAAAAACTCTTTGTATCTAACTTTACGGATGGGATAATGTAACACAGTATCATACTAAAACATTTTTCAGTGTGCACTTAGTTTTATGATCATACGATGTTTTTGACGAATTAAAAAATATTTACAAATTAAAAAAAAAAAAAAAAATACTTATTGAAAGTTGTCCTAATTTCATGCTCGGAAACGAACGTACGCCATCGATTACTAGAAGTCCAACGAGACGTGGGTGGTCGGAAATCGGGCGGCAGGGTATTATTGGGTGTGAATCAAATCAAACGGGGGTGCGTGTTGCGGGCCGGCTTATAGGGGTCCGTAGATGATAATGCCGAAGAAAACGGCCCACATGAGCACAATCCACTGCATGCCGTTCAGCCAGTCGGTAGCAGAGCGCGTCTCACCGTCGGAGATCTTGCGGGCCACGAACTTGAGCACCTCGTCCAACAGGACGACGGGCACCGAGAACTTCATCACGGTCAGCCACTCGTCCAGGGACAGAGGCGTCACTTGGAACACGGCCTGCGGACACACGGTACAACCACCCTCGTCACTCACACGTCCAAGCCTCGAGGCTCACAGGAATTATTCCAACTAACATGACATTGACGTATCTCCGATGTCACGTGACCGCTTTGTATTGTATTGTTGGTCTCGTCACCTCGGCGAAATACTAAGGCTATATATAGTATGTCACCTAGGTGACGTGCCCAACAATGTTGGAATAATTCCTTTTAGGGCCTTTAGACTTGACTTGATTTACGAATAAAAAGATTATGACGAAGCCGCAGATATCACACGCCATATTTATATAAAATATACGTCTGAAATACAAGCAAGTCAAAGTATCTGGAATTCATGTTACAGTGTTAACTAAGTCCAACACATTATGTTGGACCGTGGCGGCATGGTCACGAGCGACTGGTTCTCGGCCAAGCCGTTTATATTGCTCATCATCTGTGTGTTTACTCACCGAGAGGACCTCAACGTATAAGATGACGAAGTGAAGGGTGAAGGAGAGAGCCATGGAGCCGATGAGCCACATGTTGGACCATGGCGGCATGGCCACGAGCGACTGGTTCTCGGACAAGCTGTTCATGGCGTTCAACATCTCGATGGTGACGAGCACAGACAGAGCCATGGTCATGGGGTGAGGGTCCGTGAAGATCTTGCAGTCGATTCCCTGGAAAAATCACGTGTGATGGTAAACATATTGTGTACTATTTTACGAAGAGAAAGTAAGTAAGTAGACTTCTTTACGACGACTTATGCCCGGTTTTGGCATGTTGTTATTCCCAGATCAAGAGGAAATGCTGAAGCTGTGTTCGCATTCCACATTAATCGTGAACATATTCTAATATAAAAATGCTCGGCTACTTGGAACCAATATTTTAGGTGCCCTCCGAAGCACGCAAACGCTTTGTTGTTCAGTGTGTCATCATTTAAATGGTAGCCACACTAAGTATTGTTTAACTTTCATAGAGCTTGAGAAAGATAAATAGAAAAGCCAGTGGCCAGGCGCTGCTCTGTCAAAAAAGTTTTAAAGTGGATACTTCTCTTTTTGTTGTAGTATGTCACATCCGTTCTTATTTTTTTAAACGAATAGTAATTTGATTCCTGATAATAGTTTATTATGTTTTTTTAATCGTACTTTATTTGCTATTAAATTATGAATGCTTATATTATCGGCAGTGCACGAAAGGAGCCTCTTCGAGGCGCACTTGAAATCCTTTCACCACACTGGTTCGAAGGAACTAGTGACACGATAAGAAGAAGAAGAAGAAGAAGATCGGCATTATAAGAATGTTAAAATAATATGACCAAGCGCCGCGACACCATTGTTAATTTCCTCTGTGCTATCATCGCATCATTACCACCGCACCGCATCGCACAGCACCATCATCATCGATATTATGTGTAATTTACGACAAATTGAACTAACTTATTATTATTTTAAAGGCTAACCTTGAACTCGTCGCCTCCTCCGATGCACTGCAAGTGGTGAGTGAGCTGCCAGTACGTCATCTGGGGTCCGAAGGGGGAGTACATGAACCACCAGGACGCGGCTCCGACGGTCGCGGCGCCGACGTATCCACCGATAGCCATGTACCTGAGAATTGCATATGTATACATAAGTAAGTTTGTTCCGAGGAATGGGGTATTCTTATTCTATGTAGGGGGTACAGCGGACTGTCCAAAAAATCCATGCATGCATTAAAACACGTGATTAACGGTGAAGGAAAACATCGTGAGGAAACCGGCATGTCATAGAACCATATTCGATATACGTCGATCACCTAGAACCACACTAAAGCGGTGATGGGCAATTATTGACTAATATAATGAATAAAAACCTGCTCCGCAATTCTATTGGCCGACATTTGCTCTCTCCACTCCGCTCCAGTGGACCTCGGTAGTGGCTGTCTAACCATAAACTGTTGATATGACACTAACTTAGCAGTTCATAGTAGAATTTCTGGCAGCTATAGTTAGTTTGTCAAATCTTTGAAGTGGGCATATTTCGGGAAGGATAGATTTTAAGATTTTATGTGGCATCAACTCATCTTGAGTTTGTGTCAAACAACCAAAGTATTTTTGGAAAATTTACAGCTAGTTATAAAAATATTGATAATTACAATATTTATAGTTTAATTATGTGTGATTGTGGTTCGATGGAGAGGTTTGGCTAGACGCCACGGTACAAGGTTGAGCGTTACTATCAGAAGTGGGATGTTATAGCCGGAAACATAACGAATTATTAATTTTACGACTCGGTACAAACATTGTGTATTCAAAAGCGTTTGTTGCGCTAAAAACTATTTTGTAAATTATTTGATTACCTGACGTAAAACTCGGTCGGCTGTCCCTGATTCACGGATCGTAAAATGTTGCTAATGCCAACTCAAATTAGTAAAACTACGCCAATAAAACCTAAAGTAAACGTGGCAGTTATTTTATTTACATTTGACATGTGATATTCTGATTATTTAAAGAAGTCATTGAACGAATCTCTTCAAGTTAGCCAGAAAGAGCAAGTCAGGTGACTTACAATTAGTTTAGGTAAATGTAGCCATCAGTTCGTAAGATAGGATAAAAATCTTCTCAAAGCAGAACCGACTGCCAGCCTTCACTAGTTGTTGGGGCATTCTAAAGCCCTGCGTATGCGCTTCGAAGAGATTGATAACATGATAATTTAAACTAAACCTAAAACATACGGAAAATAAATGCGGAGCGCGTTGCGTGGCCGACCGGAGCAGTGCAACGACTCGCGTGCCAACTTTGGTGCGGTTTCAGACTAGCGTATTATTGTCGCATTGGTATTCGCGAAACTTCACAAGCCCTACGCCCGTATAAGCGCGAATACGTTAGATTTTATCGCTCGCTGACGCGCGTAAACGCGCTGCAAGTAATCAGGGTTTTACAAAACCGACATACAACAACCGACTTCAATCGGACTGTTTTAGTGACCGTAGGCACCACTGACAAGCCACAGGGAAGCAAAATACGCAATTTTGTTTAATTCGACGCCATATTTGTTTCAGTTATTTTGATTTTAAACTTAACTACTCAACCGATTTTGATGAATTTCTATAGGACCAATCTGAAAGTATATCCTCTCAAACAAAAAAAAGTTTTTTTTTAAATCGGTTCATAAACAATGAAGTTCATAGGTAACAAATTAAAAAAAAAATCAACCGATTTAATAACCTCCTTTTCTGAAGTCTGTTGATAATAATACTACAGCATCAAAGCGTTGTATTACCTGAAGAACAGCCATCCAGAGATGAGACCTTCGTCAGCCTTGCGGGGGGGTTTGTCCATGATGTCGAGATCGGGGGAGTTGAAGCCGAGGGCGGTGGCGGGAAGGCCGTCAGTGACGAGGTTGACCCACAACAGTTGGACGGGGATCAGGGCCTCGGGCAGGCCGAGGGCGGCGGTCAGGAAAATGCACACCACTTCACCGATGTTGGACGAAATCAGGTAACGGATGAACTGCTTCATGTTGTTGTAGATGGCGCGACCTGGTGGAGAGAGTAAGTTAGGCTAATTCTAGAGTAGGGCGATAAACGGTTATAATGTTCATGCCTTGATCACACGTACCGAGTACTCGGCTGAGACAGTGCTCTCGGCCGTGTACTCGGTACGTATAAACATAGCGCCGTGTGCTCGGCTGAGCGAATGATGTAAGCTTTCACTGTCTCGGCCGAGTAACTTCTTACTTTCGCGGCCGAGTACATAGTACGTGTGATCTAGGCATTACGAAACATTTTACTGTCTCGCCCGTTTGCTCGGTACGTGTAATCTAGGCATTAGGCTAAGAAATGATAAAGTTTACCATCGTTGGGTCGGTCGAGTGCTGTTTTTTCTTCTAGAGTAGGTTTACGAATTAGAATTTTGACCGAACTTAATTAATGTAACTTTTCTTTCCCTCCTCTACCCCCTTGTTCGATTTTGTAGAATAGTGTACGACAATAATTATAGCAGATGACATTTCATGAGTCAGCATATTATAGGATCTTCATCAGCTTTGCGGGAAGTTATAAACAAAGAAGCTTAATTTATAAGAAGTAAACCGTAAGAGTATTCCATAGAAGATCTTATACGGACGACGTGATAAGACTTACCTTCCTCAACAGCGGCGACGATGGATGAGAAGTTGTCGTCAGCAAGTACCATCTCAGCGGCGGACTTGGCGACGGCAGTTCCGGATCCCATGGCGATACCAATCTCAGCCTTCTTCAGGGCGGGGGCGTCGTTCACGCCGTCACCAGTCTGGTAATAGGACACCAGGGATAAGTATCGTACACATAGAAGTATTAAAGTACATAATCATACCGTAATTTTGAAAACGCGCCAAAAATAAGTAGGTTAGAAAAATTAGTTAACTTTTAAATTTTGGAACAGAGAATTAACAGCGCCAAGTGAAGTATTATAGTTAAAAAATACTACGATTTGTCATTGCCAATAAAACTCCAGCGTAAAAATTTAAATGGAGATAATTATTTCATTTTGGTTGACAGGGTGTCGGATTTTTTGTCCTGTTTTCGCCTCTATCTTGCTTTGATACTGTCATTATTGGTGTTCTTTAGGAACACAGTTATTTATCTATGATTTTACTATTGCCTAACGTTTTAACTTTCGGTATCAAACGCTTTTCCAACTGAGCTAAGCGGTTGTTAACGCACTGGACAGAAAACTACTACTACACACTACTAACTGGACCCGCAAATTCAAAGGACGCGGATTCAAAAATACTATATTATCTGGGTCTTATTTAGGTAAATCTGCCAGAGTTCACCCTTATCCAACGTAGTTGGTTTGGCAATAACGAAAACATTTGTATTTTCACAAAAGTTACGTCAATTATGGAAATCCCTATTCCTTCAAAAATATAACACGCTTCTGTATATCATGACGTCATTTCACAGTCTCAATAATTAACATTACAACTGACCATCCGCACAGATGTTGAGATAACTTTCAAGCATTCTAGTTTATAAACACCGTCCTAACGTAAACAGAATCGCTATACCGAATGTAAACATCATATGATACGTATTAGTCTGAAATTATGAAGACATTGTTGGCGGGCCATTAAACTATGTTGTTATTAAGTATTTCCTCGCATACTATGTAAGTAATGTTTCATTCATTGATTGAGGGAGTTGTTTCCAGTCGTACGTAAATAAATAAATTACGGAAGTGAAATATATTAAGCACGTGCGTAATATAACTCACACAAAACGTAATACCTGAGATACGAGGCTAGTTTTTCTAGCCAGGATAGCAAGATAGTGTTAGTAGGCTAGTAGCTCTGGCTTCGTGTAAACAGAACTAGCTTATTTTCTCACTAACTTACTAGCCTAGTAATGAAGCTAGTTCTGTTTACACGAAGCCAAAGCTGCTATCTTGCTATCCTGGCTTGAAATGCCTCATGTATCTCGGGCATCATAGATAGCCAGTTGTATGTACGTATGATGTCGCAACTTATATGTAGTTTAGAATTACTTATCTACGTTTTTATTTCTTTTTGATTCCATCCATTCTATCATTTTTATACCACTGTATAGGTCACGTAATAATGCCTAGATCACACGTACCGAGTACTCGGTACATATAAACATAGCGCCGAGCGTTCGGCTGAGCGAGTGACGTAAGCTTTCACTGTCTCGTGTGATCTAGGCATAAGAGTCGGAGCTGTCAAATTACTCACACTAATGCAATTTCACTACACTTTGACAAATTTAAGATTATATTGAGTATGATGATGTGACTCACCATAGCGGAGATCTCATTCATGCTCTGCAAGTACTCGACAATCTTGGACTTGTGTTGGGGCTCCACGCGCGAGAAGAGACGTGCGCGGGCGCAGGCGGCGCGTTGCTCCGACACGGGGAGGTCGTCGAACTCGCGGCCAGAGTACGACTTTCCGGTCGTGTCCTCCTCCTCGGTGAACACTCCGATACGTCTGTAAACAAGCTTACAGTTTAAAAATACTGAAATTCTGACTGCAAAATTATACATTCATTGTCAGTCATTTTGTACGGCTCCTTCAATTTAGACGTTTCTTGTCGGACGGCTGCAGTGCCGAAGCGGTGCGTTTGTCGTGCGGCGTACGGACGGTCATTTATTTTCATACAAAGCGCACGGTGCGACAACCGTGCGGCATCGTTCAATCGTACCGATGAAAGTGCCCGTTATCTCCTTTAAAAGACCTTTATTTTGATACCTTACTCGAAAGGTTTGGTAAACAAAAAAATATTAACGGCTTACTATTTAGTTTAAAAAATCCGCCATTTTTTTAAACCCATCGAATAACGCTCGAGTGATTGAGACTTATCTAACAATACTTTAACTTTCAAAATCCATCCAGGCGTTTGGAAGATACGAGGTAACAAAGAAATTTACATACATACATAAGTACATACGTGCGAAAAACATAACCCTTCCTAGACAGTCGGGTAATGAGAGGCTGGAAGAATGAGAATTATGAGCGAAGATAAGTGCCGATTTGCGAGTTATTTGCAGTTTGGACTGAGTAAGTTATAAGTAAGCAAGAGATGAGAACTGGGCACTCTCCTGATGATTAGAAATCATGCCTTTCCATGACCAGAACAGTGCACAGGACTTTGATTCACATGGGCTTGTGCAACATTACTATAATGTTCGTCCTCTTTGAGACATTTTGATGGTTAGTCTCGAAAGCACAGTACTAACACCGAAAGTGACAGATAATCAAGTAGCGACAAGAAATTAATAGATCCAATAAAAACTTCGTGGTAAAGTACCTGCAGATAGCTTCGGCGGTGGCCTTGTTGTCTCCAGTGATGACGATGACGCGGATACCGGCGGCGCGGCAACGGACGATGGAATCAAACACCTCCTTACGGGGAGGGTCCAACATGCCCACCACTCCGACGAAGGTGAGGTTCACTTCATAGGTGAAGAACTTGTTAGAGTCTCCGAGGTCCATCTCTTCGGGCTTCAGGGGGTTGTCAGAGGTGGCCAGGGCGAGGCAGCGGAGCGTGTCGCGGCCGGTACCGTACGTGGCGGTGAGGGACAGGATGCGGCTCTTTAGGGTGGGGGTCAGCGGCACCTTGCTGGTTCCGACGCGGGCGTGCGTGCAACGCTCCAGGACACCCTCGGGCGCACCCTTCACGAACAGCTTAGGTCCGGTTCCGAGGCGGGAAGGCTTCAGCGGTGTGCAGTAAGATGACATGGACTTCCTGTCGCGGGAGAACTCCAGGGTGAACTCTTTCTTCCACTTGGTCTCGATCTCCTGGCGGACGACGATGGCGGACGAGCGACGGTCCAGGCCGGTCTTGGGCACGTTGAAGGGGTTCATCTTCTCGGAAAGCACGATCAGGGCGGTCTCGGTGGCCTCTCCGACCTTCTCGAAGGCCTGTTTGAACTCGTTGAAGTCGATGGCGGAGTCGTTGCACATGATGCAGATGGTTCCCAACTCCTGGAGGGTGTCGAATTCGCCGGCCTTGACCTTCTGTCCCTTGAGGTAGACGTCGCCGATGGGCTCGTAGGTGGAGCCAGTGATCTCGAACTCGAGGAAGCTGCTGTCGCCGCCCTCGATCTTCTCGAAGATGAACATGCGTGAGACGGACATCTGGTTGGTGGTGAGCGTGCCGGTCTTGTCGGAGCAGATTACGGACGTGCAGCCGAGAGTCTCCACGGAGGGCAGCGACCTCACGATGGCGTTCTTCTTGGCCATGCGGCGGGTTCCGAGGGCGAGGCAAGTGGTGATGACGGCGGGGAGACCTTCGGGAATGGCGGCGACGGCCAGGGCGACGGCGATCTTGAAGTAGTAGACGGCACCCTTAATCCAGCTGCCTCCGTGCGCGGGGTCGTTGAAGTGACCGATGTTGATGGCCCACACGGCGACGCAGATAACGGAGATCACCTTGGAGAGCTGCTCACCGAACTCGTCGAGTTTCTGCTGGAGGGGAGTCTTGATCTCTTCAGTCTCGGACATCTCAGTTCGGATCTTGCCGATGGCGGTGTTGAGGCCGGTGCCGATGACGATACCGCGAGCCTTGCCGGCGGCGACGTTGGTTCCGGAGAACAGAATGTTCTTCTTGTCCTGGTTGACGGCGCGGGGGTCTGGAATGGCGTCGGTGTGCTTGATCACGGATATGGACTCGCCGGTCAGGATAGACTGGTCGATACGGATCGTGGTGGAAAAGATCTTGATGAGGCGGATATCGGCGGGGATCTTGTCACCGACGGACACCTCTACGATGTCGCCGGGGACGATCTCTTTCGCTCTCACTTTCTGTACGCCGGATTTGTCGCCTCTTACTACTTTACCCATCTCGGGCTCGTATTCTTTTAAGGCTTCGATGGCAGATTCGGCATTTCTTTCCTAGAATGAGATTGTTGATTAGTATGATATGACGTGTTATGAGCATAAAGGTGTTATTCATTCGTTTTTTAGTGATCTTACCTGCCATACTCCTACTACGGCGTTAGCGATAAGAATAAGTAAAATAACGAAGGGTTCAACGAAGGCCGAGAAAGCATCTTCGTGTTCTTCAAATAAAGCTAAAACCTGAAACCAAAACGATATTTTATTATACTCCTATCTAAGTAGATACGACACAGAATAAATCGTGCAAATATGTTTTTAATTTACTTACGAATGAGATAATAGCGGCTAATAGCAAAATCTTTACTAAGAGGTCATCGAACTGTTCCAGTACTAACTGCCATATACTTTTACCTAAAATCAAAAGAAACATGACAATACTTTGCAGATGAAAAGATGTAAGCCGACTTGCACCAAAATGTTAAAGTTCCTAAGCATTAAGTACTTTATTCGCTTGGCAGATGTTAACGGTCAGAATCTGGACTGTTAAGAACTACCAAGCGAGTAAAGTAATTGCTTAGGGACTTTCACAGTTTGGTGCAAGTAGGCATTAGTGTTTCAAATAACGAAGGCGGAACAGAGAATTCGAGTGGGCGTCACTTCAGTTCGAAAAATTGAGCGAGCGTTGTAAAGAAACCAGGGCATTCGTGACTTTGCAACTAAAAACTTTAAAACACTACAAAATCTAAATTTATAATTTATATTATTTTTAAAACATAAAAGATTTTTAATATTCATAATGGTCACTATAAGATGTTGTTAGGTTAGCTAATTACCTAATAACTAAAGACAGTAGGTCCCTTAAGTAGGGACTTAATAAGGTAACCGGCTTGGTTTTACATGGATCTGACAAATTTTTACGGTAGAAAGCGAGACTTGGGGTACTTTTTAATTTTTTTACAAAATTGCTTTTGATGGCATGTATCTTACGTAAAATAGAGGTAGGAACATAGTGCAAAGACGATTTATACCTATATAGGTCTAAGCCTAAGTTAATTAACCTATAAATAAACCTTTATCAATTTATTGGTATTTATTAGGTAGTCGAAAATGTACTGTAGGAGGTAATTATCAACAATAATTACAATAAAATTCAAGACAAAATTACCGTCTGTTTTCCTGGTTTCTTTTATGAACTCGAAAAAATATGAGTACAACTATATATCGTATCGTATTATATATATTTAACGCGGGACTAAATTAAATATTGATAAGTTAACAGTGGACTTGCGTAGAAGTTTTTAGAATTCAAGGCTGTGGCTTTGTCTCAGAGCAAATAATGTGTTGTGTGTGCTAAGATCTTAGGGCATTATTAGATTTCTTCCGAACAGTGCCGTAGAATGTCCCTTTAGGCACTTTGCGTTGCATAACTTGCACACTTACAGAGTTACCTTAGTTTTTGATGCAATAAACGGATGCTTACCTTCCTCAGTAGGCAGTTCTGAAAAGAGAAAAGAGCACCGATAAGATTTTGAATAAAACATCAAAGGAGTTAATTTAGTTGGCGATAAACTAGCCAGAACAGACGTGCGATCTATCTCAGCAGTTACGATCGTATATAAATACACTACGGCCGGGTCGGCGGCTAAATCGAAGAGATTCGCCGCGCGTTGCTTCTCAATCTCATCTCATACAATCATAAGGCATGTGAATAGTTAGTAGGGACGTGCGAACCGCGAAAGTGACGTCAGATTCATCGATGCCGCGTCTCAGCATTGCGGCGGCTCATACAGAATCAGTATCACCAAGCTTTTTGACAAGCGTATTCGTATCGAATCCGTCACAAAGAAGTCATCACTTTGTATGACGTTTTGAATATTTTCATACAAACTGTTAACACTGCTTTGACGACGGCTTCGATACGAACAGGTACGTTTGTCAAAAAGTTTGGTGATAGGGCTACAGTTCTCGATCCACTCTACGTTATCAATAAACGCCAAACTGGTTTCCACTGAAACTACGCAGTCAACAGTTTTAACATAATTATAACACGTGTGCGTGTATTTACATCTGACTTATCAAAAGCTGACCCATCTTCATTGTAGTGTGATGCTGGCTTTAGAAATTTGGTAGAGTTGTTATGTAGTGCTATTTTTATTATCATGTACTCAGTTAATCTTTTAAAAATTTACATTAGGTATTCAGAACAAAACATTATCTTACAGATAAATCATACAACTATGCCAATAACCTTTATCGGAGCTAGACAACACGCAATAAAAATAGTCTCAAGATAAAGATCATTAAATTAATATAGGTTCTTATGAAAAATGTGTACTTCAAGATAATGATGCGCACTTGAAATCCTTTCACCACACAGAAATGGTATAGGACGAAGATACAGCGCAGGCGGTACCTACAAGCATGTAATCGCATGACGCGTCGTTTACAGAATTTGTATGAAAAAGACCGCGCCTTCGCCTTACGTCGTTTCTGTATAAATTAGGCATAAGAGCGCTAGGATTGGGCCACGATTGCGGCATGTGATGGCACGACCCGCCACTGACCTCATCGCAGACGCAACGCCTGCGTCACGACACAACCTTGCTGACGTGCCGGACACAATGGACCTTCTATCCTATCGATTAATATCAATCAATATCCAACTAAGTACAATTTAATTGTTGCCCACAATCTCAACTGCTGGGAATTGATGAGAATGCGAGAAAAGTTGTATAGTTTCCTGTGTCTTAATCGTATAATGTAGAATATCGGGCAACGTGCGGTTAGTCAATCGTTGTACAGAGTCTGTATTTGCAGAGTAGTCGGTCTGACTGCCAGCCGCGGCGAAACTAATGTAAGCAATTAGTCAACGCATCGATAACGCGGTGTCAACATCTGAGCAACCCCAATGGTTCTATGATAAAATCAGATACCTCAATGACAACTAGTTAAATTTGCACAATGCGATAGCGCACATTAGCAGAGGTCCAGGTGTGGACATTGATAGGCCGATGGTGATGAAAACAAAGAATATACGGCACCTTGTAGGTAGGTAAATTTAATGATCAAGCGTTCGGCCCAAGACTCACGTCTCAACATTCATAAAGCGTGGAGCGAATGTCAATAAGATAACACAATAGACAACATTTGATTAAACATATTTAATCAAATTCAAAAATCAAATTTATTTGGGTTCAAGTATTGAAGCTAACGATTAACGATGCGTAGCATTAGATTTTATGATAGCATCCGCAAGGAAAGAATAGAATGTGAGAGAATGTAAGGAATCAATCGTGTTATTGGAGTTAATTGAAAAAAAAAAAAAAAACAACAGGTGGTGGCGTTTCGTGAGACTCATGTTGCATGGTAAATAACAATTTGTGTGTTATTTAACATTCAACAGGTAGGTAAGGAGTCCAATTGCGGAAAATGGAGTCACCACACACAGGTAGGTAAGGAACAAACAACTTTGATTATAATTAACCAATTCACCGAATTTCTTTCATACTCGTGAAAACAAAACAAGTAGATAGGTATTTAAATCAATTCACGTAGGTACTCCAGATAATATCGAGGTACAGGTGAAAGTACGATAATGGTTTGAAGTCTTTGAACGGCGATTTTAAAGAGATTGGTCTTGGTTCCTTTTTACGTTCAAAGAGAAAGTAGAGAGAAACAAGCCGGTAAAGTAAAGCATTATTTGCACATTTTGTTGGTACTCAAACAAGATAGCAAAATCCACGAGCAAACAAGAACGGATTGTTTTGTTAATGGTCATGGATAAATAAACCCGGGCCTCCATGCAGCATCAATACATGCAGCATCAATACATCAAAATGATTATGATTAGAATGTTGCACTGATTGACAAATCTGATATTATGTATTCGTAGGAAGTGAATGATTTAATCAAACGAGAGGGCGAGACCAATCAATTTCTTGTTCCAATTGTACGGTTAAACGTAATACATAATATTTATGTCGTATTAGTGAAACAAATGAGGAAAATATGTTTGAATTGGTGAGCTCTAGCTAGCTTAAGAGTCAGCTAGAGATTGAAAGAAGATCAGCTGTTTCGGTAATGTGTTCTGTGTGTCTTATAGCCAGTTTGTTTCTTAGACGCAACCCGCCAACGTAGATCTAAATTAAACTGGGAACCAATTTCTGTGCTATAATATTTCGCTAGGTTAGGCACTCGAGCTTACCGACGTAGCCGAGAGCGCTTCATTCTAACTCAATATTATCTTTCCTAATTGACACAGCCATGGTAATGCAGGCCAACCGGATCACCATTTAAAATTCCATCAAGCTAATAAACCATCCGGCCGGTAGTGTTTCTTTAAAATATGGTACAGTTATAGCAGTAATGGATAAAATGGCTTAGCGTCGAACGTTTGCCTTGCTGATACAGAACAAATATCGTCGTATCAGGAATAACATACGTAATGTGTAGCATAAGCATACATGGTTTATGGGTTTCGAGGACAAAGTGTAACAGTGTGAATCGTGTATGTAGGTTACGACTTCGAATAATTACTTTGCAATGACTGATTTTGCCTGCATGGGTAGGTACTTTTAAACAAGACGATAATCGAAATGCCTTATATTTTCCAAGCGTGTAAATAATCTTAATGACGATGACGTATTTCCGAAAGTTGTAAGAGGTACAGATACAGGCAAATATTGCGGCCCTGTTTAGGCCATTACTAGCTTATATTTACGACGATTTGCGACTTCGCACACGTGGTATTGAGATATAAAAGTAGGTGAATGTACTTCTTCGTTCAGTGAAATAGGTTCAGTAGTATGATTCAGTAGACCTGTTTATCAATCTATCGTCACGCAATATTGTCTATGTAAAATTGGAAAGAAGTAGGCAACTTCTTTACTTAAACAACATACAACTAATAGACGTTCAACAACTAGGGCAATCCCGAACACGACACTAACAAGTCAGAAGTTGGCCTGGTATAAATTGAAATGTAAATGAGACTAGCAAACATATCAATGCGAACGTATCCTACTAATTGCTTACAATGTTTCGTACCATGAAATATAGTGAATAAAATCTGCTAATCATCAATATACATATAAATGGTTTTGACTTGACTGACTGACAGACAAAGTACAACCGCTGAACGTAGAGACTTCAAGTCTCTACGTTCAGCGGTTTGGAGGGTGTGTTCTTCAAGAAGTGTAAGCGCGAACTAAGAATGGATTTTGGTTAATTCAGCAGACGAAGTTGCGGGCATAAGCTAGTGATACTATACTGCTGTAACTAATTCGTTCTGAGATGTTCCGTGTTGTGACCAAGGTTCGCTAGACTCTACAAGAGTGACGCGGGGTTTATGCGATGATGCCAAAGTAAAACAACCATCGGTTTAACGAAGGCGAAAAAATAAACAAAGCATAGTTTGATTTTTTCAAGCCGCAAGATTTGTTCGATGAAACTCGTGCATGTGCGGTGTGCATTTTTAATTGATAAAAATGAGAAGACTCGTAAATAATAGTAGTAAATGTGCTAAATAAATTAACAGAAATATCAGCGCATAGCTGCTCTATCAATCATAATTATTACATCAGCGTTTATTAGGATATATCGATCACACAGTAACTTCTGAACAGATTGAGCTTCAAATTGATGTAAAATTCAATTTTCTACTTTTTATATGCCAGTTTCACGTGGGCGAAGCAGCGGGCAGATGCTGCTTTTAATTCAAAACAGTACGGAACACAGGAGATTTTTTAACTTTAGGCGAAACTTTACAGTTTACTGTATTAAAAACTTAAAAAGTGCTAATAAAGAAAAAACAGGAGGAAAGAAATATATTTCCTGCTGGTTTACTGTATGAAATGAATAGACGATGATAAGGCTGAGCAGGTACGAATAATAAGCAGTTCTACCTATATTAGTGATAGTATAGAAAGCGTTTCTTTTTCTATTTTTAAAGGGGGTTTGCGAGGCTAGGGCACGAGGTTTGTACGCAACGTCGCGTCGCCTGTTACGCCTGAAGGCACCTATCCAACGGCGGTGGTTATACACACGCACCACTAACCAATCGTTACGTTGACCCACCTCTGTTAACTATAAATAAACATCTCATCAAACCGCAGAATAAATATCAGAACCAAAGGTAGGTAGTAGGTAGGTAACCCGGTTTATCGTCCATCATACATCGCTCTCGGACTGCAAAGCTTCCACAAGCCACGATCAATCTCGCTGTACATTTTACATCAAACAGCCAGCAGCGAGCACTATTTGTGTGCACCTACACCGATTATAACTTGAAAGGAATGTGTAATTTTATTGATACGCGCACGTGGTCTGTTCTGTTATGCGTAATGCTGCACGGGAGTAATCCTTTTGAACTGGGTTAAAAACGAAATTGAGCAGTGCAAGTATTGTTCATTCTTGTTTCGATTACTGAGTGATCTCCGATTACGTCTAATCTAGAGACCGGCTCTGGGCTTTTTGTGATATACATAACAAGTATTTATATTATCATTTATCTCTTCAATGAGCTGCTTCTGATAGAAACTTATTTTTGGTAGAAATGATTGTCTGTGATGGTTATAAATTATAACCAAAAGTGTATTATTTAAAAAAATATGTTCATTGTTTATAATAATGCCCGCTTTTATAAATTTCTCATCTATATTACAAATTCAACTAGCCATCCCCACTAGCCCGTGAGGATGGCTAGTGGGGATTTCGGGAATACAATACAATACAATACAATAATTTAATCATAATTACAAACAACAATATTTTACGAATATTATAGAAATAACCCGACAAGACGAGCAAGGTGCTCCCTTGATGGTAAGAGATCGCGCAATATGAATTGAAATAATAATACTTATAAGGAAACATTGTGTCACTTGTTGAAGGTAATATCGGAAAATAATTCCACCTTGTTCTATGTAACACCGACCTACAGCAATAAGGACAAACCTTTATACAGAAAATTGTAGGTAGTTGTCCTGTTTAATCTCTAGTTCATAATTCTTATCAAATATACCACAAATGTGATAAAAATGTTTAGATACAAAATGTCAATAAAACTAGCTGTAGGCTCTGTAGGTTATATGGATGTCAGTAAGTAAGGATTTTGAATTTGAAATTACTTATACACATTAACACATACAGATTTTAATTTACTCTACATTAACATTTTTTTACAATTTATACCAAATATACCTAGTTGTTAGGCAATTAATTATGCTAATGAAAGTTTCAGTCTTGTTCAAACAAACAGATCAGATTCAAATGAGTTCTGAAATAATCTGGCAGTGTCTATATTTTTAATTCCATGTCAACAATGAATGATTCACGGTCAAGAGAGCTCATCTGGCAACTTTTCAAATAACCCTGAATAACTATGGAACATTAATTTGTATGTACAGAATTATGTAAGATGACATAAGTATTTATTGAATTGATTGAGGATAGTAGGTATGTAAGGACAGATCAATTCATAAATTATAATTACTTTGATTTTTACATTGGACCCTCCCATTCTTAAAGATTTTGGGATTGGGGATTGATTTCATGACTGACATAAAATGACAGCATTTTGTGTCAGTCATGAACTCAATCCCTTAAATATTGTCACAAATTGTTTGAGCTATGCAGGAACGAAGATCACAGAGAGTCGAGAGAAGTGTTATACATATACATATCAGGGTTCGAGGATATATATCTTGATATATATCCGATATATATCAAACGAATATATCCACAATATATATCATTTTTTTTTAAATAAAATATTGCAGTACAAAAATTGAAAAAAATCATATTATTCAGTAATTTTTAACGTTTGTTACTGTATTTCTACTTCCCAAATGTAGATGGCTTAAAAGTAGAGTTAAAACATACTCTCTACGTTTGTTTTTTTGTTGATTTTGTCTGATCTAAAAGATGATTTTATGTTTTGGTTTCATTTGTCTGATTTCAAGTACCATTTGGTATATAAAACATTAAAAACATTTTAGTTCTTTTTTTATAATTTTAGCATGTTTTTGTAACACATATGCAAAAAGTACTCATAAATTATACAAAAAAGTAATAGTATGGCTTTCATACAAAATTGATATATATCAAACTTGATATATATCATATATATCCGATATTTTGATATTTATAATAAATATCGGATATTTTCAACCCTGATACATATAAATAGGTAGGTACCTAAAGTGGTGTTAGGAGAATGATTACAAATTTTTAATTGAATCTTTAAATTTAACTATAATTGCATCATAATTCATAATGCATAATCTTAATTTCAATACCCATTAATTGCACAAAAATACACCACAAGTCTTTACTGTTCATGAGTTTATGAAAGTTCCAATAAACTATTACTGGCCATAAATATACCACAATCTATTGATAACATTAATGATAATTCTGATTGATTTCATCAGATTAAAACTTCATAGGATTTATGTTAAATAAGATTTATCAATCGCTTTGGTCCAGGTGCCTGGAAAGCTTGTTGCTCAGTGTTTGATTCCTTGCATTGCATCAAAGCATTTGTACATTTTGCTTCTTTTGCCCATAATCAGAATACTGATCCTAATCAAATAGTTAACAAGTGTTTTTATTGTAATTTTTTATTTTGGCAAAATAAATGATTTGTATTTTAATAATATCTTAAAGAGGACAGTCATCACCCAATAATGAGATTTGTCAGGATCCTATAATGAGGTCAGTCTGGAGGCAATGTTCAATACACCCTTTTGACGGGAAGCCGCTACAGACCTCTGTACCTCTTTTTCAGAATCAAAATAGTAGAAGAAAAGTTTGTAAGGATATTTATGGATTATTATCTTAATTTACCAATCGGGCAAAGATTTTAGCAGCAGCTAATTGGTATTAACAAATTGGTTGTTGGAGGGTTGATATTTGGCATTTGAGGTCATTAGTCCTTCGTCTTTCAGGTGTATAGCAATAATTTGTATAACTAATATAATATTGTTTGTTTCATTGTCGAAAGGATGATTATAATGTTAATCTAAAATATGTTGCATATTTTGATGCACTATCTGTGTATATTCTGTATCTGTTGACCTTGCCGCCTATATTTAACTGTTCTGACTAGTTCACATGCCTATAGATAATTTGATATTACTTTATGCAAAAATAAACTTGAGTACTTGGCTCATCTCGAGTAAACCAGTGGTTAGCTCTGGTGTGATTGGCTTCAAACTGCTAAGACTTGATTTGAGGGTACTTGACTTGATAAGGATTGACAATGAACTTACCGTTTGGCCCATATTTGTCCTGGTTCCTTTTGATTTGGTCTGGACTGAGACCTTTGTCCGGGTCTGCGCCGAAATATCCTAGGACTTCCTCCACGGATTTCGAGTGAGCGTCCTCCATGGTGAAATTACTACGATGCCGTCAGTTCTGAAAAGCAAAGAGATAAAGGTTAGAAATGACGAGTCATCATCCACAACTCGAAGTTTAGAGGTTATATTTCTCGCTTCAAGTAAACTCTATGTACCTATATTTGAGGCTTGATTGAGTAAAAATCTATGATAATAACAGCTGATAAACGAGGATGCCCAATGATTACACTTGATGTCGGTAACCCAAATTTTTTGGGGCGCTGGAACGTCCTTGTTATCAAAATTATAAGTATTGATGAATAATTGGATGAACTGATACATGAAATAGAGTCTATTGGTCTTTACATAAAGGAACTGTCTCTATTAAACGAAATTAGCAACATCAGCGAATTCACCGTTCCCCATCGTCACTTACTGCGAATCACTCACCAAAAGTTTTGTATTGCATGAGATAAAGCTGTTTATTTCCTTCACAAAAATGTACAGTTCCGAGTCTTATAAAATATATTTATTAACTATTTTGTACTACTATTAACTTTTGCTCGTAATAAATCACAAAAAGCGAGAACACGTATCCAATCCAACCATCATTTTTCCAAAGACTGACGCGACTGACGTTTCATGACGTGCCTGACTGACGTAAAATGAAAGGACGATAGCAGCGCCACCTTTTACTAAAGTTTCGAACTCTTTTAATCAAAACAAAATCTTATTTTATGAATAACTCTACATACGCAAAATAAATTATGTTACTTTCGGTAAGCCATCCTTTATTTAATTAAATAATATAGAGTTTATTAATTTCATAAAAAATAACTAGATTCCATTTTACAATAATAGATAAATGTGGAACTATGCGATTGGTTGAAAGCGTACCACGTGACACAAAGCTATTTCTGTGCCAAAAGCGCCTACAAAATGCGGTATTTTTAAAAATAATAAATTGGTTTCGCATTATGTAACACACTACACATAAAATTACGACAGGAAGCCTTCTTTAATAATATTACACACTTTTATTTGCACTTTATAGTATAACACTCACAGTTTGATTTTTTATGGTATTATGGAAAACTTACTATAATTTTTTTTCGACAGCGTCGGGAAGGAAAGAAGGAATAAAAGTGGCGCGGGAGATGTTTTCCCGCCGCGCCTCGAGTCTCGACTCCCGGGCGAAGAGCGACGATTTTAGAGCGGCGCGGGCGCGGTGGAGGGACACTGTCGGAGATTTCTTTAATTATTTTGGCAACAGTACTCGATGGCACAGCCGAGTCGCTTTCCAGGGTTGCATGTCGCATGGCGGCGGCAGTCGTCGGCCGTCCTGTGATGATCTTTTTATAGCAGGCGCTGCCCGGCTCGAGCTCCCGGCGCTCATTTGCGGTCACTTCTGTTTACGACTTATTAAATGTTAGAGCTTCTAAACTTTATAAATTTTTGTTTCCTTAATCCTAAATAATTTTAAAAAGCTATCTTAAAATTTTAAATATTTCCTGCAAATTTTATTTAAGTATAAGTAGGTACGTAATAGAAATAGTTCATTACTAATTATCCTAGGTAGGTAAGTATTTGAAGAAACTCGTTTTTCCTAATAAGAAATTAACAATAAGCAGGAAGAATACAAGAAACATACTAACTAGATGGTTCTGATGGTCTGTGGAATGTGGTCTAGCTCGCAGCAGGGATATTGACCTTCGACCTTGGAAAATTATTCCTTATCCCATAAATCCCTCTTAAAAATTACCTAGGTCAAGGACAAACAAGTTTTAGTATTTACTAACACTATCTATAATTTTATCAGTTTATTTGGTTTTTTTTACTACGAATGAACTAAGAAATAAAATCTTTATAAAAAATGATTTTCGTCTGTATGACGGGCAAAAAAACTGTTTTTGATATGTGTTGCGTGCAAATTTAATGACCCTGAACTCGTAGAGGGTTTACCAGGCGACCCGTAGAGCCTCTACGATATCTACTCGAAAAGGAATGTCTACGTCCGTTATAGACGGTTTTTAGTATACCCTTTAATTCAACGTAATCATTGGCTTTATTAATACTTATTGTAAAATTATATAAAAAAACTCAATCTTTTGTTTTTGCTTAGTTGCTGATTTTAAATTTTTAAATGGACTAAATAGGTAGGTACTATTTCACTCGAACTTTTTGGTTAGAATCGGTTAGTTTTCGACCAGAAACAAAATTAGTGCAAAAAAATGCATGATTTTTGGATAGATCTTATTTTATGAATAATTATGAAACCGCCTTCAAAAGAATCTTATGAAACTTCAAAAGCCGAACGCGCGTGTAACGGCTTTCACGCTCGTTTTTTTCTAGCGAGTGTCATTAATATGAGGCGTACCTATGTATATTGTGTACAAATACCTACAACGAGCTTTGTCGCGCGTACACGCGCTATATAAACAAAACACGAGCGGCAAATCCGCTCGATCTGAAACACCACTGAGCTGGACATGAATATTGAAGAGTAGGTAATATAAATAATTATAGGTACGTTACTTATTAGTAAAGAATGCTCACATGGTCACGTTAATCATCAATTGATCTGAAACAGCACTGCGCTAGACATGAATATTGAAAATAAAATAATTCTACGTTCTTTATTGGTAAAGAGTGCTCACATGGTCACTTTAAAAATAAAGTTGATTTTCTTAGGACAAGGACTTTTGTCCAAGTAGCACTATTTGTTTTCTTTGAATGTCACGTTTCTTTCGCCAGTCTATGAAACATCGCCTCTAAATCTTAATAAATAAACTAATTTTAAATTATTTATGCGCACATGTTTACGTTTCTTCAAACATGTAGGTACATTTTCAACATAAACATTTCACTTTTGTGATTTATTAGGTAAGTTTCTTGTCAAATGGCAGATCACTAGATTTCATTTCTGAATTTTTTAACATATGCGTTTATTCAGATCAGAATTTTCATAAATTGTTGATTCGTGTTGACTTCTGATGACTACTGTAGATTTATTACATATTCTCATTTTGATTATAATACTTTTTTCTACTAAAGATAAGAAAAACGATCTATTTTCTGTAATTAGTGACGCCCGAAATTCGGAAATCTAATGAGCCCAAAAGACTTTACCGCAGAGGGTCTACGGGACGCGTAGAGCCTCTACGATATTCCAGAGAGCTTAGCTTAGAGTTTGCTCGTAGTGCGTAGTAGATGATTTTAAACCGTTGAAGATTTTTTTTTATAAAAAATATACCTACCTAATATTCTTTACAGACTTCAAATGAAGGCCAAACTGTTATCGTTCTGTTTGTTACCTCAGAACTTCGTTGTCTACAAACCGATTGGAAACATTCTAATTTTTCTCTATTTTTTTTGTTTAAGAGAATATACTTTCTGATTGGTCCCATAGAAATTACATCAAAATCAGTTCAATACTTTAGTTTTAGAATCAAAATAACTGAAAAAAATATGACGTCGAAGCTAACAAAATTGCGTATATTGCTTCCCTGTGTCAGTGGTGCCTACGGTCACTTGAACCATCTCCGTCCGATTGTAATCTGTTTTTGTATGACCTTGATTTAAAAAAAAATTCACTGTCTACTTTGAGTCAGTGCTATACCTACTAACTCCATTTTGATTGTTTATGTTGGTTGTTTATTTGGTACTTAATTTTACTTTTAGTTTAATTTTAAGTCAGTTATAGTTTTTTTGTTGACAATTCTTATTTTTCATTTTTACGTGAATGATTTTATGTTATAGACGGAGTTATAGAATTTTACAGTTTTATCTCTTAGTTCCTCTACAAGTGGGTGGAACATTTTGTTGTCAAAAAACGCAACCACTCTCAGAGTACTCTATCTTATAAAAAAAGAATCAGTAAATCAAGATAATCCTATAAAAAGTTATGCATAAAGATCATACCTACACTGAGAACACAGCTCTGTTATTATGTTTGTCGGATAAAAAAACGTAAGGTTCTCAGTTCAACGCGAATATTTTATTTTATATCTGTTCACGCATAACATTTACAGGGTCATCCAATTTTCCTGTTTCCTTTTATATTAGATAGAATAGATGTATACGAGTTATCTTAGGGTGTTGTATGTTTTTTGTACTTACACTTACACGTAGTATTACGTACTACGCACGTAGTAGTTAGTACTTACACGTTTTCTACACTTTTACAGCATTTCAGACTTCTTAATAAATACTGTGGCTAACGAAATCACTCGGCTGGCGAGACAAAGTACCTATATTCATAACAATACAAAAATACAATAAACATTATAAACAAGTGCCGCCGTCTAGCCATTTTTTATATATATTTTTTATATAAATATAAGGTTAATTTTATTTTATTATTGTTTTATTTATCCGCGGAGATTATACGATTCATGGTAAAGATAATGGAATATGCTAATGTGTAAGTTATTAAATAACCTTTGCAAATTTCACACAACGCCATTTAGCCCCGAACTAAGCAGAGTTTGTCCTATAAAATCCAGATAACTGATATAAATCAAGAGCGGCTTGATAAGATGGGCAAGGTTAACGATACGCACTTGCGTCTTATTTCTTGTGATAAGTGAATGCTCTAAAAACTCTATATTCTATTCTCTAATTATAATATTTACCTTACCCAAGCAAGACTTTATATTGTTTCCCTGATCCTTAAAGTAAGTATATAAAAAATATTTAACATTTCATCTGCTGACGGTACTTTTAAGCTAAACTGCCTTATAATTGAGTTTATCACGATAAAAATGAATCGGGGTTCTCCGGGACAGGCCTTGGGGGTCGGTGTACTCAGGAAATAACCCCTCTTTTACGCCTTGGACGTAACGTCTGTAAGTTAATGTTTGTGTTAAATGAATAAATAAATTCACTAAAAAAAATATTTAGAATAGACACAATAAGCTTCGTTTTCCAGTTTAAAACAAGTGTTTATGACATTGGCTGCGGAACTGCCTCAGCAAAAATGTCAACCTTGCGTGAGCGTAAATATTCAAGTGAAAATAGAAAATTGGTGGGAAACATCTGAATGCCAATGTTAACATCTATTTTGGCTGGAGTCGTTATTGAATATCTAGAGCAAATCTGTGAATCCGTTTAAACGTTCCTTTAATCTGCTCTTGTAATAGGATCGTTAGAAAGATATATGACTGCGAGTCACAGAAGATTATTAAGTTACACTTGCAGATTCAGAATATAATCTTGCAAGCCAATACGATCCACGATAAAATCCACGTCAACAATTCGTATTACTTAAATTTTACAGAAACCTTCTTCAAGCCTTGTTTGAGACGCATTCAGGAAAATTCCTGTTATAAAACTGTTTTGACTGACTGACACTTTGACTGATTCATCATCACCGGGCGAAACTGCACCACCGAACGTATGTATGTATGTACCTACCCAATGGTGTACCTACCAACAGAGAGGCCAGAGTTTTAGAATGATGTCTTCATTTCTCTGACACCGTTTATAATAGGCACTGCAAAATTTGACAGTAGAATCAAATTACTTAAATAAAATAAAACTTAAATCAATGTTTTTCAAGATTTTACAGATACTTTTATAAATTGGATGGGGGAAGTAGGTTAGTTTTAAATACGAATATATTTGATTTCACCCTGATTCATAACGAAGTTTTTGGCATAAAAGATTCGCCGCTCGTACATATATACATCATTTTATTGTCTCACGATATATGAAACAAATGAAAACTCCAAATACCTGTCGGTACTATGTTCACGGAAACTGCATGTTTGTTTGTTCACAAGTAAGAATTACCGATTCATGGCAAACACTACAAAGCCAGGCGTCTTATGAACACACGTCTGTTTTGAAATTTAGGGAGTAACAACATCGATTTCCCGTCTTGAAAGTTTACAATAAACCGATTCAAGATTCAATTGGCAGCGTTCGACATCAGCAATAAAGTACGGGAGCCAGTTTAACGAGCGATTAAAAATCACTCTAACTCGACTAGCGTACTATTTACGATATTTTATGAGCCATCAATTAAAACGTTATAATATTTTAGGCTTTGTGCGTCTTATGTTTGTGTAATAATTATTGAGCGGCCATCAATAGTGGATAATAACAATAATTTGCTTAACCATTATTCTGTACCTATACTTTATATTTTAGCCCAACTCCGATATCACAGGAGGTAGGGTGAAATACGGCATTTAGCCTCATTCTGCGGCTGAAGGATTTTGGGGAGCTTATTGCACCATTGTGTACACTGATTACCATACAAATTACAAATTATTACAAAAATTATTAAATTATTACATGATTACAAAGGATGTCTTTGGTTTCAGTTTCCTTTTCTTGAGAATACAAAGCAGGTCTTACAGTGGACAGGTTACATTGGAGACTCTCCGACAACTTTGTACTTTTGGATTCCCAAATTTCTTATTTGTGTCTTTTATGTTTGTTACCTTGGTAGATAACAAACATAAAAGGTTGGACATACTTAAGTAGATAAAGCTAATTAAAGTTCTATGAGTAACGAAGAAGAGAATAGAGTAGGTGCACGTCAATAAGCCAATACCGTAATTTTCTCTTGTAAACAGGTGCAAAATGAAATACTTTTAGCACATTTTTAAATCTAAATGAATAACACGAGGCTTAAAGTCGCCGTAAATAACAAAACTACATTGAAATTGTAAGGTGTGTAGAAGTAAGCTTTTAAAATTCCGAGATAATGTAACGAGTTGAGTATTTTGATGTACTGTACCACTGTATCTCGTGTTTGTAAGCTATTCGTCATCTAGAAATAAACGGGCGAAGGTAATAATCGAAATAGAATTACATTGCTGGCCAGCTCCGTAACCAGCGGCGTTGCCAGAACTGGCGCTGGCTTACGATTTGAGCAAACAGCTCCAAATCCCTTCGAGATGCTAGGAAGGTCAGCTCTATTTCTGGTCATGTATCTAGCTTGGCATTTCAAATGTCTAGATTGAAGAGACCGCTCTGTGTTGAAATGCTCATTGTCAGTATCTTGGATACATTTGTTCAAGGTAAGGATTCTTTGATGTGCACTAGTTACATCGACCGTATGTAAAGACTCAACTATCGCAATTTCGTATAATGGCTTTCGTATTACTTGTAGCCGTCTTAGCGTTTGCTCTCCATCCGTCAATTGAAAAAACTGAAAATCCTTTATCATTGTATATTATAATATTGGGTGTTAGTAGGAAATTTTGTGATTGCCTACATAGTGTTGAAGTTGTTGTAGAAATGGAGTATTTTTTTGATTATGTTCGTATCCGAAATTCCTTTTATTGTGCACTTCATAAAGGATAGTGTCAAGCTCTATGTTCAGCGGTTTCGGCTCGGCGTTGATTAATTTAATAGGTACTTTATGAGGACATGTTATCTATATAAATTGGCTACCGTTCATCAGTAACGGGACTGCAATTATAATGTATTTTTAATTAAAATACCTAATAATAATTATGATTTGTACTTATATTATTTGAATAATCTATATTAGTCTAAAATTTTGTAACTGGCCATAAAGGTAGGTATTATAATGAGTCAGTAATTTGTACATTACACCATTTTTAGCAACCTAGTGTCTAAACCTTTTTTTTCATTACTACTCTGCCATGTGGCTATGTGACGTCAGTAAATTTATGAGGCAATTCAAAATGGAAAGGTAAATAAAAAATAATGCGTCTAAAGGTTTGTAACGTGTATTGACGTCATCAAATATTAGTTGCTTTTGTTAGCATATTCGCGGTTCATAATCTTAGATGTATTTTTACAGCTGGAAGTAACTGCATAAAGTAAACATCGCAAAAAAACGCTTTTCATTCGAAACAGTTTCATTAGAACACATAAAAAAATCGTTTCACGAAAAATATAAAATTAAGTACCTTTTATTATTATTATTCAGCGTTTCTGATTCTCAACTTATTTGTTTACGAATGTACCTATATGTTATTGTGTTTGGTAATATATTTTTTGTTACCCTTACGCAAAACTTGTTTTTATTTTTTTGTGAATTTACTCTTTATGTCTAAAGACGTGAAGAACCCTAAACTTTTAAGAGTGACTTAAATATACCTACTCTTTTGATTTTAATACTAAGTACATACTGCAAAAGAATACATATTAAATCTATTTTAATTTATATTTTTCTATTACACAATATTTTCTATATTGTGCGTTGTTCTGCCAAAAAAGAGATATTATTTTATCTACCATCTTAGTAGGTGCCTAATTCTAAAGAAGCGTACGCTGACGACACGCTTTTCGAGTGACATAGAGTACCGCACCGGGTGCTTGTTATTTAAACGACCGTGACAGTTAGATAGTTGGCGACTAAGACTATGTCTAAAAATAACGGCAGATGCCTACCTCCTACCTACAGTGGATTAAAATGCTCAAAGTCAAATGGTGTTGCCGTATGCCAAATCCACCCACGGCGGAGATATATCGACATGCGACTTCGGCTACAAATCAAAACTATCAAAACAACCTCTTTTCTAGTTCATGATAATAATTTTGAACTATTTATGAAGATAACTCTACTTTTTTCGTTTGAAGTAGTTTTTTATAAATCTGATTTCAAAGTAGGTAATAAATTTATAAGTGTATAATATCCCTAGAATTCCTCTTTTATTATTTAGTAAAACTGAGTGTGTGTCTATAAATTGTAAAGATCCGTCTAAGTTTTCTTAGGCCAAGCATTCTTTATGTAGTGTAATTCGATCCGGTCAAAATGGCGCTGCTATCTATCATCCAACTGAAAGAAGGTAGGTAATATTTATACCTACCTATCCGGGTACCTATTTTTTTTGTAACCTTACATCAGTGGCCACTTTGGATTTTTTATAGGTAGGTATAATCTTTTAAATAAACATCCATTAGCAGATAAAATATAGTATAACGTATTTCTATACTAAATGTAACAAGTTAATTACTTTTAGATTTTTTCTCTTGGCAACACTGACCACCGATGTACAGTCACCTTAACTGTTATATCATAGATTTTTTCGCATCTTAAAACTAAAACACAATTTCTACAGCACTCGAGGGGTCCACATTTTCAAAATCCACGTCCATTGCTCCGAAAACTGGCAACACTTTAGTCACTTGCACAACACAGTCCAGCTGGTAACACCGTCACTAAAACAAACTTACCGTATCACTATTCACTTGGTCCCTGATTAAACAATATACATAAAAGTATATTTTTGTTTATTAAATACTATCGAATGAAGTTTGCGCGCCCCATGAGGAGTGCGTCGAGAGAATGGCGCGTCGGGCGTAGGATGAGATCGCTGCCCTCTTTTATAAGCTTGGCTTGTGGGCAGCGGGACACTTGCCAGCTTTTGCCGGGGGCTCGATTCTTGTGCTACTAGATACACGACATAGATCTCTACTCGACATAAATGAATTCATAAAAAACATCTGTTTATTTGCGAACAGAACCCAATACAAACAATTAATTGCCTCAATCGTAATATATAAACTTACACTCGTATTTCTCATTAGTTTTTATGGCAAAAGAGAAGAAAAGATTTACGTAAGTAGAGTTCGAATCTATCAGACTTTACCAAATATGACATTTTTACAATCATATAGATCAAGAGAAACGTTAAATCCTAATAAGATCAATAAACTTCAAAGTCCTAAACAAAATATTATGAATTTCAAAGCTAAAATATAGCAATTCAGTTAAAAAAATATATAATAACCCGTAAAATGCGGATTATCGGTTATTATAGACCACATAGACCTTAAAGTTGTAGAAAATTATTAACTAGGCTATCATTTGCAACCAAATTTAGGTCGAAATAAATTATAAAAGTTGAATGTCGGTTCGACATTATGTCGCATGTACGAGAATTAGGCTTTAGAGCTGCACACGCGCTGTCTCTAAGCACATTTGACCAACTAAATTATAAACTTTGATCGGATGAAATAAAGTTGACATTACAATGGCGCATGCTGCTAGTCCTGTGTTACCAGTTAATCGGCTTAATAATGTTGCATACAGTTATGACAAAAAAATAACGGATTCGGTTTTTAAAACAATACGATACAATACGTCTCAGACACAAGATATTTTAATTGAAGACCAAGGGGTGTTAGAATTCTATAATGTGCCAGTTCATAGAGCTTTAAAGCTAACGCTTCACATAGAGTACGATTTTCAGTGTTTTTAAGAAATTGAAAATAATAAACATAGATTTACAATATACTTAGTTATTGATTTCTTGAGATGAAATTAAATTTTCCAAATAGGCAATAATAAATTTAGATTACAGTATTTCGTTTTTGTAAAGTATTCGCCATTTGTTTCTATTGAAAATATAATAACGGAAACTTAGTCAAGATAGTTTTTTTTTTCTCTTTTTTTATTACCTATGTTAATTTTAGTTATTTTCTTTTTCGAATAAATAAAATTAACAAGTGACGAGCTAGGCGCTCTCCAGATGGTAAGAGATCACGCCTGCCAGTGACCATAACAGTGATACACAGGGTTTTGAAGCACATTAGGCCGGTACTACACTGAGATAATGCTCGTCTATTTTGAGTAATTTGTTCTTCTATTGAGAATATAATTTAAACAAAACGAAACTTAAGAACTACTACTTACTTACTTTTTTTACCGGCACATGCCAATTACACTTATTAATTATTTATAAGGATAATACACATTAAATTATAGAATAAAATCAAATAAATTACAATCATAATTATTAAAATTTGACAGTATAATCATAATAGGCACCTAGACATTCCTAGGTATTAATAATATTATTCGTTATGCTGTTAAAAAAAAATCATAATTATACATAAGGGCATCCCCTCAAATCCGAATTCCATACACAAATGTTTCGGACAAATACTCAAAAAGTACGCCGTATTATAGTAATTTCTTTACTTAATAACTTTAATTTAGATTTTATACGTGTTTTAAAATTAAACCTACTAACTTAAAAACACGTATAAAATCTAAATTAAAGTATGAAACCTTTCACTTTTTTTATTCACGAAATCAAAAAACATAGAGGAAACGAATAGTGTGTAGAAATTTCTATAATACGGCGTACTTTTTGAGTATTTGTCCGAAACATTTTTGTATGGAACTCGGATTTGAGAATTACCCTTAAATAAAAATTTAGATTTGTAGAACCCCAGGCAATCTGAGGATAACTAAAATAACATTAGAAACTGACCTGACGACGTAGTTACGCCACAAAGCAATTTTCGTAGCAGCTTTAAAGCAACTTTCGTAGCAGTTTTTAAGCAACTTTCGTAGCAGTTTAAAGTTACTTTCGTAGTAGTTTTAACTGCACTAACAATTATGGTGAACAACCAAAAATAAATAATTTGATTTGATTTCATTTGAAAGCAACTTTCGTAGCAATTTTAAAGCATCTTTCGTAGCAGTTTTTTAGTATTCTTCGTAGCAGGACTGCTACGCCGTAGCAGTTCATAGCCTCCATACAAATGAGCCCCTCTACAATACTTATATCGTAGCTGTTCGTAGCAGTCATAGCGGTTTTTTGAGATTTTTTACGTACCAAATGGACGAAACGAGCTAAGCGCTTGTCACGCTTGTCACGCCTGCCCATGACCAAAACACTGCTACACTGGTTTTTGATGCACATAGGCCGGAGCAATGCTGCGCTCGTCTACTTTGCGCGGGACTTTGAATAACAGAGTTCGGTAGAACACTGCTTTAGTATTGGATTAATTAGAGGTAAATTTTTAGGTATTCATTAGTTTCAAAACGCCAGTAATTTCACTAGCTAGTGTTGTGCCTTTTAAAACAGAACATAGTGATGCATACACATTACTGCTTTGTAGCAGAAAGCTGACTCTTTGCTGATGTATGATTAGAACATTTAGCAAATAAAGCAGTAATGTGTAAGCATTACTGTGTTCCGGTTTGTAGTGAAGCTAGTAAAATTACTGGGCTTTTTAGACTGACCATCAAAATGTCTCAAAGTGGACGAGCGCCTTAGCAGTGTTGCACCGGCCTATGAACCAAAGTTCTGTGTAGCACTGTTCTGGGCACGGGCAAGGCGTTATCCCTTACCATCAGGCAAACGAGTCTCGTCAACTTATTAACATTTTAAAAAAAAATTGCTTACCGTTCCCACCTCGTTCATTGGATTTTTAAAAGTTCTGAAAGCTATTCGTCAAAAACTTTCAACTGCATTTTAACAAAAAATTGACTCATTATCCAACTGACCCATTTTTAAAATACTGTTTGCATTTATGTACAGACAGCGTCATAGATAAGTATCCTCCTTGCATTATAATACCCAGCTTCAAATCCCTTTAAATCACCGTCGCGATGAATGGAGAAGTTTTGTCTTTAATAATAGATTATATTTGTATAACTGTATGTAAGCCTAAAAATAATTTTAAGTATTACAATTTTTTGAAAGGATTCAAAGCTGGGTGTCTTGTGCAAGGGGGATACTTATCTCTGACGCTGTCTGTACCTACCTGTCTCCATATAATCACTCAACAGTCTGTCTCAGAATAATGGCACTACCCCACGGCTACGTAGCAATACGCAAGTGTGCCTTTTTTTTAAAACCGACATAGCTAGAGAAATTACTGAAGTTTCCTACTTGTGAAGATTGAAGGCTGACAAAGAAATGCTGTTTTGGTACAAAATGAAAGTACTTAGTATACCTAAAAAGTAGTATACCTGTATACCTGTCTGAATTATCATCGCACTGTCTGATCCGAAACTATTAAACGTAGAAACTCAAAACTGGTATGAGTGTAATGCCGACTTCCACCAAACTATCAAAGATCCTAAGCAATTACTTAACTATTTTGACAGTTCTTAACAGTCTGGATTTGGACCGTTAAGAACTGGCAAGCAAGAAAAGTAATTGCTTAGGAGCTTTGACAGTTTGGTGCAAGTATAGGTATAAGTGTGACCACGAAGATAAAAACTTGATTTGATTCTTAAGGGGTCCAAGTATCCTGCCCATCTCTACTTCAACCTTGCGATACGTGTATCACTACCACTTTCGTACGTCGTCGTATCTCGATGTTGGGTATGTGGTCGAGAAGTGAGATTCCGAGCATGGCCAGCTCCATTGCCCTTTGTGCTACACTGATTTTTGCATATTTTCCTTTGTGAGCGGTCATGTCTCGGATCCATAATGTGTATAATAAATATTAAATACTTAAAGGTTCTACAAAAACATACTTCAAACGACTTCAACTGGTCTGTTTTAGTGACCATAGGCACCACTGAAATGTTACAGGGAAGCAAATACGCAGTTTCGTTTACTACGACGACATATTTTTTTGATGAAATTTTTATGGGACTAATATGAAAGTAAATAGGTACCTATAGGTATCCTTTTAAATAAATAATTTTTCCAATCGGTTTATTTAAAACAACAAAGTTCTGAGGTAACCAAAATAAAAAAAAGAACCGAATTGCGAACTTCCTCCTTTTTTGAAGTCGATTGATAAAATATGTAACAAAATTCACAAATTAGTCCATCGTAACTTCAACAATCATCGCTATTTGCGTTTACAGAACGCAATACTTATCTGTCCCATTTTGCATTTGCTAATTGTTTCCGTGTATTTGTAGCCAATCCTAGCCGGTGTATTTTTGGCAGGGTTATCTGCCCATAGATCGGTAGCCTCGCTTGGCACATCAGCGGCTGCATGCATAGCTGGCATCTTAGCGGCACCAGACACTTGCGCAGATGTCTGTCACAGCCACTATTAATCTTCAGATCCCGGGCGAAAAGAGCATTTTTAAGCTCATCATATTCCGACAGGGTGAGAAACCAGGGCGAGGTCTGCCGCAATTTTTTTGCTGATTTTGTCCACTGAAATAATTCTATGCGATGCGAAATACACTTTTACTTTGTAGCATCTTGGATAATGTTTTCCAATTTAGGAAGATCTAGGAGGAATAAAGTACTTTTTTAATTTATATTTCTTGCATGTACCTAATTTCGTTGTAAAAAAAATAAAAGAAGCATCAAATATGTACCTATTTAAATTGAAAGTACCTATCTACTGGTGACTTTAATTAGACTAAATTGAGTTGCAGGTTGTCTTGTTGAAGTGAAAACTTCTGGCGCGCTGAGCACTTTATTTTGTCATGCTCGACTGTGTGACGCTCGTTCGGGTAGAGTCGGCTCGAGACGCCTTGATGAAGTATCCACTTCTGCACCGTTTTTAATTGTATGTTTCTTTGAACACCCGTACATTAAATCTAATTTAATCTCGATGCATGGCAATTTTGTTTCTTTAACGTAACAATTTTCACTTATAACAATACTATAATATATTAACTATTCATTTTTAGTAACCTCAACTTTGAAACGAGAAGCTGTAATCTGTAAAATTTATTAGCTCAATGTTTACTCGTATTTATACTGCTGATAGCTGAATATCGTTCCGGACTCGATATGCTGTACGTTAACGGCATCTCCTACAACTAGGCATGGAAATTATACCGAGTAACATGTTATTTATCTTGGTATAAAACTGATCACACATAACACTTGTTACTATCTGAGATCAAGCCTGTTACAAAATCACCGGTGATATCCGCCCGGTGCGCCCCGGCAGGCTATTTTGTACGCCGGCGGTCGCTGTGATGTCATGCATCGTACTTGTCACCACTCACCATTTATAATAAAATGTTATTCGTATCGCATCGTAAATAATTATAACAGATAGTCAGTATTATGCTGCCCGTGAGTAGGAGAGATTGCGTGATATCGCGCTATTAATTATAATATTAAATTAGTCACATTTTGCCACTGATGTAAAATAGCAGTGTGATTTTGTATCACACTGCTATTTTTCATTCACCGGCGATTGAGTCGTTACAAAATGAAATCATATCGCCATGTGACAATGAAATAGAAGTAGAAATCCTTTCCATGCCTACCTACAACAATGAGTGCGTTAGATATCGCTGTAAATAATGTTGGCTTTATCGGTATACAAGGGTCGTCAGGTAATTTTTGGATCTGAGCCAATAAGCCCACGTAAATCGCTCGCCTACCACATTCACAACGCATTTCAATTTGTGATCTACAATACAACACTGTAAGCTTAATTTGCCGTGTCCATAGATCTAATCTTGAAATTGATGTCCAAATCTCTAGTGGCATCTGCCTTAGGCTATGTATTTTTATTTTATCTCGTTTAATCATCGTTGTGAGCCGTTCGTCAATAAATCACGCAGGCTATGTGTTGACATTGCTTTGAAAGAAGTGTTATGAAAAATGGATAGACAGATCGCGGTCACTATAAGCACAGATTACTAAAATACACCTATAAGATACAGCAAAATCTTTTTGATTTGTTCATCTCTCCTCTCGCTTTCCTGCAATATGTGGGAGTTATTTAGAAGGGACGGAAGTGTGTAACAGGAAGCCTGGGAAGCGTGATTTAATTTGACCAATGAGCGTTATCTGTCAGATGGCACTAACCTCAGAAAAATGGAATATTAAATCCTTTTAATTTTAAACAAGCTTTCCTCTTTGTTGCTTATTCCCAATGTGAGATCTCAGATGTTAGGATGTTACACATCTTAATGCGACTACTGTAAGGCTCGCTCGTTTTATTAAGTTGTGATAGATGTTATAGGTGTCTGAAAAGAGGGGAGAAGAATTTGAACTGTATGTTTGATGAACCTATGTTAATGGGTAGGTATTTGCGTCTGTTCCCTCAATTTGCCTACAGGCTTAACGGCGCGATGGCGTTTGATAAATTAGCTATGCATGGTATGCGTGGTATGCCTCTGAGGTAAGGTAGACAAACTAAACGTTTAGAGGATGACTTGAAAAATAGCCGGCCCTGTATGGACACGCACAGGAAAGGACAGGACAAAATGGAAAGCCTTAGAGGAGGCCTTTGTCGATGAACAAGCTGATAATAAAACAACATAGTTAAAATAATAACATAGGAAAGTGCATAAAATGTTTTTTTAAATTAAGTAGTTACACAAAACACGTAAACTTTTATAAGTTCAGCATTAAAGGCTCATTATCATTTATATTATTTTGTTTAGATGCGTGGTAGAGCGTACCTAAAATAAAAAGTAAACGTGGCAGCGGCATTTCTGTAGGTGAGTTCTCTTTTTTCATAAGTATTTTTTTTTTTAATCTCGCTACCTACTCGTTAGAGTACTTTTCACCTTGTCAGTCAAAAAGAGAGCTCCCGTTACCAAACGTTGCTTGGTAGGTGGACCGTGTAGGCCGGTGTCAATTCGACACTGTTATTTATTACATTGAGAACAGTGATGTGATATTATGATGTAGTTCTGACCGATTTCAGCCACAGCGACTGTGTTCTGGACAGGCATTTTATGATGAGACTTTGTTTACTAGACAGTTATTTCATTTAAACTTAAGACAGAGAAACAGTACAAAAAACTAAAGAGCATTAATAAGTGAAAAGATTGATCGAAGAAGAACTTATTACACGACATGATAGAAGCCAAATATGCCATATTTTAGGTGTTCTGAATTTCATTGCTATTATAATATTACCTATGTTGATTAACTTAATTAGAATTGATATGAAATACATTTGTCCTGAATGAATAACTGACAACGTAAACCACTGAAAACGTAGAGATTTGAAATTTTAAGGGCATAGCGTAAGAAGTGTAAGTTGCGTTCCCAAAAAGAAAAAAAAGTTAATTTGCAACGAAATGTTAATTCAAACTTCATCTTCGATCATTAGCTAGAAAAAACGTAGGTACGTAGGTCAGGTACTTTACCTCACCTGGAATTTATAACGGTGAATAATGTTACTGTTGTCGTAAATTTTGTAAGCACTTATAAACGTCACGATTAAATTGGGATTATTCCAAAGTGTCTTTAAAACAAGTGTTGCTAATTTAAAACGAAATTCGTATAAGATATGAAATAGCAATGTCAAAAATATATTTACTCGTAAGTATTATAACATAATGTTTTTTTTTGTATAAACAATATACATGTTTTTAATAAAAAAGTAATTTTTGTGCACATCTCTTCAGGCCAGGAATGTTTTTCGTAGTCAGACAATTTCCTCAGTATCCTTACATATCTAATCAAGTACCTACTTAGGTAATTCATAATAATAGTTATTTAGTTAATTTGTATAAAAAAAGTTTTCATACTCATGAAGTGTATCTCACAAAAATGAATATTGCTATTGTGTATCTGCATATTCGGTATGACTGCGATATTTTGATACTTTGATAATTTGTTTTCTCTCACAATATTTTTATCATAATAAAATAATAAGTTTAAAATATTAATCCACATCCCATGTCAAATAAAATGATCGTGTTTATTATGAAATTATTCTAAAAATGCAAAGCATCAGCTAATAACTCGAAGGCTAATAACGATAGATGAATTTAAAAATTATAAGGTAGGTATTTTAGGTTGAGAGAAAAGCTTCTGTCAGTCTTTGGAAATTAGTCATTGTGTTTCAAAACCATCCGTTAAACATAACACATTTTCTTTTTAAAATATTATTCTGATGCTGGTCTAATTGATATTTAATCTTGCCTAGCTTTTGAAAATGCATCTATAAATAGGTACAAAAAATATGACAAAGTACCAAATCTAATGTAGAGTAAGTAACTATTATTGTTGTTTTTTTTACTTTATATATTTTATTTTTTAAACACAGGATGGGCTGACAGATAACTCCAAAAAGTCCAAACGTTATTACAATGGTAGTTTTCACTAATTAATTATTATCGCTTATCATAATTACCTACTATTGCTTATCATAATTTGCTACTTTATTCCTTTTGAAATTGTATAAGAATAACCAAAGTACCAATTTGATAGAATGATTGACATATTTTCTTATGAAACTTGAGGGCAAATTAAGTGCTCGTAAATTTCCGCAAACGTTCTCTACTCCCACTCATGCGCATATGTGTTGTTATAAGAATGCTTTAGAGTCTAGTATAACAATAATTAATTTATAAAAAGCAGTGCTGGCAAGCTTCCATTTAAAAAAAATCCTGGTTAGTTTCGTCGCAGCCGCTCGCTCTGATATTTGATAACTTTTTAACCGGGATCAATCGATGCCAATAAGATAGAAATTAGATTTTTATGGCTTACTAGCAGTGTTGCCAACCCATAGGTATAAAATTTTGACCCCCCAGTATTTTTTCAAATTTCTAAATCTCCCGAAATAAATAAATATATTTTTCTTTTGTTTGCAGTGCAAATCACGTCTCAATTTTTTATAGACATTAAATACAGCTTAGAACTGTATTTTAGTGCCCAAAGCCTTCAACTTTGCAAATTATCACAACCACCGACTGAGACTCGTGCATCTATGAAAGGTATGCATGCCTGTCTTTTCAACCTATAGGTTTTATACCTACTTGAGTTTCTGTCGAAATTGTATTTTGTAAAAGCATCTTACAGTAAACATATTCACACGATACAATACGCACATGTACAGGCGCACGAGACATATGTCACGCTGGCTTAGTTCTATTTAATTGCATGTTTTGTCAGTCCCCCTAAAAAACCCCTAAAATTCCCCCTGTTTACATTTTCCCCCTAAATTTAGGGGAAAACCCCTAAGTTGTCACCACTGCTTACTAGCCTACGCCATCATCTTCGCCGGCGTAGTCGCTTCGACGATCGACGATCTCCAGAAAGTTTTACAAAAACATCCTACAACCAAATTCAATTGGACAGTTTTGTTAAGTGACCGTTAACATGATTGAAAAATCACAGTAAAGCAAAATACGCAATTCCGTTTACTTTGACGACATATATTTTCAGTTATTTTGATTTATAATGTATGTACAGACAGCGTCATAGATAAGTATCCCCCTTGCATTACAATACCCAGCTTCAAATCCCTTTAAAATCACCATCGCGGCGAATGGAGAACTTTTGCCTTTAAAAAATAGATTATATTTGTATAACCGTATGTAAGCCTAAAAATAATTTTAAGTATTACAATTTTTTGAAAGGATTTATAGCTGGGTGTCTTGTGCAAGGGGGATACTCTCTGACGCTGTCTGTACGTAGGTACATCAAAGTATATTAAATCCATTCAGCTAAGATAGTTTTTATGGTAATAATAGTTTTTAGGAAATCTTTGTAAGTAGTTGTAGTAACGGGATATTAGTACTTAGGTATGCATGAGGTTATTAAAATTTGGCAGATTATTATCTCTTAGCCGAGAGTAGGCCTAAGTCCAAACAGTGGAAATATTATAGGCTGATTATGCCTATGCGTGTGTTTGGTTTTCATTCAGATCTAAATCAATAGGAGCTTTGATCTCCTCATACCCAGTCATTTATCTACCTTTTCTAAACATTCAAATAAATTATTAATATTCTGCGGTTTCTTTACTTCCATTCCAACCGACACGTTTAGATGAAAGCTTTTATTTGTTCAATATTTCTAAAAGTGTAATTTATATATGTAGCTGCTGCTCTATTATGCCACGGAGACCCGCGCGTATATCTTACATTGTGTAGGTACCTAAATCTTACTACTCTGTGATAACACTATTATGTGTATTGTATTGTATAATGATTTAGATCTGTTTGGTGACTCTATAAATGTATTTAGAAATAATCTAAGGAAACAATTTGTGTGTACACTAGACTCTAATTCATAAGTTGTGCTTTTATAGTTTTTGTTTTGTCTAAGTATTCATTTATTTACTTAATCTTAGTTTCATCCATCTTTTTATTTTCTTTTGTATTTAGATTAAGTTTTTAGAAGTATTTTTGTTTTACCTGTTGTCTGTATGTTTTTGAGTGTTGTGCAAGCCTGTAACTGGTCCACATTTTAGATATTTATGTTTTTGAGTGTTGTAACTAATGTGAATTGTGTGTGCTGTTGGCATTTGCCTTAATAAATAAAAAAAATAAATAAAAAAAAATAAACACTATTACCAAATATCTTCTAAACTAATAGAAATTCCTTGGCTATTACAGATATTTGACTAAAAAATTTATCACTTCCCGTCATTTTGCTATCGTCAAATTTAAGACATTTACAACTTTACAACCATTAAATATTTCAGTTTTTCCCTGGCTGTGTAATAACTTATCACTGGTTTTTTAGTAGATGTATTTTTAATATAACTACTAAAAATATCTTATTCGTGAAAGGCGTATTATTCGGCAATGGCTGTTGTCCACAGTTTCGCCCATAAGACTTAAATTTACCTATATCCATATCCAGCTAAAAACGGTTCCAACTTTCAGTATAATCGGTTCAGTAGTTTTGGCGTGATCGAGGATAAAAATAAATTTATTTGTACCGTACATAAACAAATTTAATAAAATTATGATACAATTTGATGGCTTGTGATGTTTATTTTTTGGTTTGCAGTGCCTACACTATCAAGGAACAAACATCTTAGCAAATATCCTAACCAACTTTTCTTTCATATATGAATAGGGACTATGTGGCTCCTAGGTAATCTTTCTTTATCGTGTCACCAGTTCTTTCGTACCAGTGTGGCGAAAGGATTTCAAGTGCGCCTCGAAGAAGCTCCTTTCGTGCACTTGCCTCATATTTTCGAACTTTTTAGGTTTTGTGTACATGCCGGTTTCCTCACGATGTTTTCCTTCACCGTTAAGCATGTGTTTAAATGTTTAAATTAATGCACACATATTTTTTTTTACAGAAAATCCATATCTAGTATCCTAGTGTTTTATACGTTACAAGAAAATAGTATTTGAAATCCAAAGGCAAAGACTATAGAAATATTATTTTCTTGTAACGTATAAAACACTTGGATACTATACACTTCTTTAATTATTTTAAAAATATAGAGTGTTCACTTGACGGGAACTAGGCAATGATCGGAGGGTATAAAGCTAGCTGGCACCCGCCGCAAGGTCCCAGGTGACCGCCGCATCTAATAATACTCAGGTATTAATACTTCTTGTGCACTCAATGGGTGGATTTATGGCCATCATTACGCGTTACCTCTGTAAGCTGGTCACAGGGCGTCGAGAAAGGTAGAGTTTCTCCAATATACCTACAAAATATTTTTTTAATTACCAAAAAAACTTAAATGGACAATGCAGAAGGGGTTGTATCTGTTCAGTCAGAATTTTGGGTTTCTACATAATGACAAAGTGACAGAGGCGCGTGTGCGGCGCTCGAGCCGAGCTGCAGCAAGCTGGCTCGAGCTAGGTACCCGTGTTTGCCAAACGATGAATGAAACCTAAATTATTATCAACGAATGGTACCTACCTATTGACGCAGGCCATAGGAAAAGGACTAATGGTAACAGTTATCGAATTTTAATCATAATTAGTTTGAAGAAAAAAAGCCGTCTTAATTATTTTAAGTTTTTTTCGCCATATCTGTGTTTTGTAACGACAACTGATTTGAACTGATTATGCTTATTTTTTTTTCGATTTATATGTATTGGAGAAACTCCTGATTTGACAGACAACGCATAAGCCAAACCAATAGACGATTGACTTCGAATAATAATAAGCCGATAGAATTAGAGACTGGAAATTTTGAGGATGTGTTCAATAGCTGAAAGTAATAAAGAATACTAAGAAAGGAATTTTGTGATTTCTAATTTCGCAACGCAAACGAAGTTGTGGGCGTCAGCTAGTTTTTATTATATTTATACTATACACCGAAATGGAACTATTTATCCACGCAATTATGTTCACATAACTATACAAAAAGTAACAGAAATACATATATAGTTTCGAATATTAGGTATTGCACAGAATAAATTTAAAAAACAATTTGATACAAGTAACAAATGTTGTAATTAAGTAATTAGGTATGTATTAAAAGTTATCAAGCTGTTTCGAGATCTACATAAGCCTGTGTTTGCTGAAATTGCTCTCCTAAACAAGCAGAACTGACGATACTCATTCCAACTAATTGCTGGTATTAGGACTGTAAAGTTCAAATGTTTTCAAACAACACTGGGTTGAGTTAGATTAATATTCTAGGTTGCTATTTGAAATGTTTTTTGAACAAAACTGCTGAGTTTACATTGTAGAGACAAGATAAACACAAACTTATTAGGTATTTACATAATCTAAGAATAAAATAAAGGCGGGACAGATTAAGTAGGTGCAATATTGCTCTATATTGCAATATAATACAAAATTTTGAGTAAGTATTAAATAAATTAAGAAAATTTCTTAGAAATATGGCAAGTTACAAAGGCAACAAAACCTTAGTAATTGTTGTAGCGGCTAGCGATCGCAAAAAATGAAATAAAAAGAGATTTTCCAAAAGTGACACAATACGGGTTAAAAAATATACATATCTGCATAATGTAATGTCTATTATTCATAGAGATACCTACACATGTTTTGGCATCACGATCAGAGTGGCCGCCGTTTCATCAGAACTGCGCACAGATTGATAGACCTTTCAAAACACAAGAGTTTAGTGAGTTATTTTAAAACAGCTTGAACTTGTTCAAGGTTTTTGCCTTCATTAGGTACTAGTTTTACTAAAACTATAGCTAATGAGTAGCGGACAGCGTTCGGGACTAAAATAAAACAATGTTAAGCTTTCAGGAATAGCCTGGTGTTGGAAATAGAGCGAGTAACGTGTCCTTGTGCGCTGCGTATGCTAGAAATATGTCATTAGCGGAGCGCCGAGCGATGTCGCCGGGGCATCTCGTAAACCGCACTCGGTATTCTGCTAGTGAATTTACCTGCTACTAGATACGTGGGAACATTGTCAAAATGAAACTTGGCGCAGATGGCCACAAGTCGTCCCCTACTTCCTACTCACGTCAGCGAAGACAAACGTTTGTTTGAAAGTCCAGAAAATTCCAGTTTCATTCTTCAAAACATCTTGCATCTGTCTAAAGAAATACCTGAAATTACCTAACTACATGCAAACATAATACCCAAGTCTTAAATGTAGGTATGCCAACAATTTCATATTTCTGAAATATCTTTTGATTTTTAAGCTGAAACTGAGTGAAATGAGTATTGGTAAGCAAGAAAAAAATATTTCTGAACGATGGGAACAGAAGAAAAGAAAGAGGTAGTTTGTCGTTACGGAACGATTATTACCATTGGGTCTAAAACTAAAGCATATCAGCTCATCAAAATCCAGCGCCAGAAAAACTATTTTTTAATTCGCTTTAAACCCTGGGTCCAATGCGGAGTGTTTTAACATTATTAGATGCCAAACATTTAATTTAAAATTTACGTTCGTATCGCAACGCAGACGCCGTGACAACTTCACGCAGACGGGCACCTGCTGGCCGTATATATCAACGGGTGTCGAGTCTTAGTGACTATTCAGTAGGCTATCGCAGTCATATCACCATTTACCATGTTTCCATCCGAAGCTTGCGAGACGTGTGCTCATTGTTTGGCAGTGTACGACGCGGAAAATACGCCAACACGTTAAATTGATGGCATTTGAGATTGCTGATTTGAGTGCCAGAATTAGAAAATCTGGTTATGGAAGATTTTGGGATTTGGAACAGGTATTCGGCACTTGGCTTGGCAGCAGACTCCTGCAAAAACTGACAAGTTTAAAAGTGTAAAGCAGTAATGTGTAAGCATTACTGTGGTCCGGTTGGAAGGGTACCTACTGTAGCTAGTGAAATTACTGGGCTTTCGATATTGACCATCAATTGTCTTAAGGTGGACGAGCGCTATAGAGGTATTGGTTATGGGCAGTCGTGATCTCTTACCATTAGGAGAGCGCCTCGTCTATCTTTATTCTGTATTACAAGTTCATAACTAAGTACTTACCTTGAACTCTGCTTTTATGCGATAGGTGAAAACAAAGTAGCAAATCATTTGGATTTCTATTATGAAAATTGGAAGTCAATGTAAATAGACACTGCAGAGAACGACGTACGGAAATATCTACCATAAACACTGTCTTCTAAAACCAGTTCATGAAAAAAAACTGGCACAATTTTTCCGACATATCGTTTTCGCTAAATGTCCATTGGCGAGTCTAGGAAATGCGTAGTGCCATCAGGCAGACGTTGCGTGATCATAACAGAGTATAAATATAAAACGCGTGGTGGTTAGCCTTGTCGTGACCGTGTCGCCTGGAAAATATCATTGACCATAGAGATTTAGTCCAGTTTTCCTTATTCTTAGAAGGGAAGCTTAAAGAGGTTCCGATAAGTAGAGTTCCGATAGAGAGAGTAATCAATAAGCTCTTCTGTTCTGATTAGAAATAACTTTACAATTACTGATTTTCTTAATCAGTAGAACGGGGTATCATATCGACGTAGGTACCTATATTTTTTTATCAGCCTGTGTAGCCATTGTTGGGCAAAAAATAAAGGCTACGATCAGGAGAGGACCTAGCTATATATTTTTTCTTAATGAACTAAAATTCCTTTTCACTGTGCTAATTATTTATCCCAAACACAGTCGCTATCAAGTTTCAGCAAAATTATGGTAGGCACGGACTTATCTTGGAAACATAGTTGATAGGAAATAGCGATATTTATTCTAAGTTTTTGCTAGCACCTACCTATTTAAGACATAATGGTAATTCGGGACGGGACAGACCTATTTAGTTCCGGTGACTGTACCTAATTCTGCTTGCCTTTGAGAGGCGGCGATATGGACCCATGAAACTACTGTACCTACGTCATATAAAAATGGTCCTTGTCCTGTAAATATCCGGTCGTTCGACAGCTATCGACCTCAGAATTACGACAATCGTCTTCCGCTGTACATTAAAATCATGACGAGTGGCACTTTTAAACTGACCTTTGTCAACAGTACCTACCTACTTAAAGGGAATCGTCAAATCCGAATTCCATACAAAATGTATTTGTCCGAAACATTTTGTATGGAATTCGGATTTGAGGATTAGCCTTAAGAGGAAGGTGAGACAAAACGACATATCGATAGGTTCATAAGAAAAATGTTTGTAAAATATTCGTCGAATGTCTGAGGTTCAAGCGACGAGTGTTCAGATATCAATAGAACTCAAAAGTAGGCCTTTCGCTCAACCAAATAGATCAGGGCTGATGCTTCGATAAAACAGAACCTGGCATGTGGTAACGGTGACTCATTCACTATTAGAAGCATACGAGTTATGAGTAGTTTTATTGTGCTTTATTACTACCGTATAAGTATCTACTTATAATGCTAGCGGTAATAGGCTTGCGCGCACGTCAGAAATTGCTAATATTTTACTCTATAATAAAACAATACTACATCACAAACGTAATAAAAGTCTTCAGTCACCTGCTATATTCGAGCGTAGCAGCCCACGCGGCGGCCAAATGAAAATATACTTGACGACGCTGGCTGCCAAAGAAATTAAATAGAGGAGATTTTTCAAGCGGACAGACGTGAAGTGAACAATAGAAGCGGCACAAGGGAAGGCCGGCTGTGACGCGCCGGCGCAGCCACGAATAACGTCACCCTTGATCAATGCTATCAGCAGCGGACCACTTAGCGGTATTTCACGATGTTTATTCTTCACAACCTATCAACAACTCAACTAAAGGATTTTCCTCTAATGAACGGAAATTTATTCGGCTTCAATTTCGAATTTAACACGTACAAATGTCTTAATCAGACTATCGGAGTTCGTCGTGCTAGTTTGTTGATTCGTGAGTTTGGAGAACAATCAAATCTATTTTTTCGAAATTAGTGGCTGTTTACTGTTCTTTTATGATCCTCGCGGAAATAACTCTCTGAAATAGCTCAATTGATTTAGAAATCGGACTATTCAAACTGCTGTCGACCCAAATAGCCACGACATTAAATGAGAACAAAAGCAATGGTACCACGAGCTCTAGACCTGTATTTTATAAATAAACTTGTCTAAATCTTCTTAATTTCTAATCAACGTTAGCACCTACGTTCCAGTCTCCATTCAGACTGAAGTTCCAGTCCTCCATATTTCTGTATGTGTTAGGTACATATAAGTTGTGTTAGTGTCTATTACGGCAAAAAATTACCTAAATAAAACTTCATTTGAATTTATTTTTTTCATTTTTATGTTATAGACACACTTATTGTACAGATCAAACACGATTCGTATCTTAAAAAACGCTTCAAAAATCATCGGCGTGCACTTCTGAAAAATAAATTTATACATTCACGTCATAAGATCTTGCTCTACCTTCTGGTTATTGCACCTACAGTATCTATTACCACTGAGCAAGTGACCAATCACTGTTCAGCTAATTCAAATGTCTCAAAGCGTCTGTTTTCGTCGAACAGAAGAAGTAAAACCAGAAGTAATCAGTCATCGTGTATTCGCGGAAACATTACATGCAAGTCCGCCTGTGACCCAGTTACTGGACAGTGCAAATACTTGAGCACTGATTTGCTGTTAAGCTACTTCAAGCTTTATTGCGTACTAATCAGAGTTTGAATTTAACTATTTGATGGTAGGTTTTGACAAAGTGGAAGATTACCTACGACTATTGACGTTGATCGCCACACGTGGAAGCCGACTTTGGTAAAGATTCTCATGTTTGTCGTTGTTGCAATCCGCATTGGGTTTCTCCTCTCGTTTTGGTAGAGACCGCCTGGCTATCAAATATTCAATATTTTTAAAGGAAATATTGGTCGAGAGTGGCAAGACTTTTCATCAAGTTAATTATTTCCCGAGTGTGTTATCCACTCGGGAAATAATTAACTTCCAAATAATTAAATTCCACTCATTCAGGTGCAAAGATTGAGTCATAAGAGCAGCTTCAAGTAGAGCACTTAGGTAATATTGCAGAAATCGATTAACTCCATATCAGATCGCTAACATGCTTCTTGCGGCTGTTAGGGCGATTTCACATGAGAAAAATCTTATAATCTATCCAAAATCAACAATTTTCACATCTTCTCAAAAAATATCGTAGTAATAAATGATGCAAATAAATATCTAGGAAAACGTAATAATCTTATATGTATACATACATTACATACGGTATGTATTTAACAAAATTATAAGTTAGACTACCGACTGCATTCAAATGGACTGTTCTACTGACCGTCAACACCACCGAATAGCCACAGGGAAGCAAATACCTACGCAATTCCGTTTACGTGGATAACGTATTTTTTACAGTTATTTTGATTTTTAAACTAACCTACTGTACCGATCTTGATGATTTTTTTATAAGAAACTGAAAGTGGGTAGGTCTATATACAAAAAAAATATATTACAAATCGGTTTCTAGACAACAAAGTTCTCTGAAGTAAAAACATCACTCGAATTGAGAACCTCCTCCTTTTTTGAAGTCAGTTGAAAAATGAATTATCTATGTAGATAGGGCACTAAAAATAAGGTTATCACAAGGAATCTTACACATAGGAGTAAGGAGTAGGGTAACACGCCCTTAGCTTGCGAGGCCGACCGGAAATACCTCGCCCAAACATTTTGACACTAGAGATTTATGTTGATTTACATTTCAATTGTGTTACAAGTCTAACAGAATCTGTTCTACAGAGATACTGCCAGTGTGGTACAATAGGATTTTATAACCAGGAAGTCAAATGCAAATCTGCGTTTATCCCCGATTCTGTTAGGTATATTGAAAGCTGGCAACGAAGTTTCAAACCAAAACGACCGTTCTTGACTTTCCAATCAAGAAATTTATTGTGAGATTCGATTTTATTATCGATGTACTATGTTTACTGGTTAGATAATTAATTAGCTTTACACATCCATCGTAACGTGTGTTAGTATCCCGCCAATCGGAAATCAGTTTATTGTTTCAATGCAGATCGAATCAGGCGTGTGTGGATTTTCATCTTTCGGTCCGTGGTGACTGATGATACAACAACCAATCTACCTTTCGAATGAGCGACGTGGTATTTTGATAGTTTTCGAAATTCCGTTAAAACAACCAAAACACATGTCAAGAGATCAAAGACAGGATAATTGATTGATTCAGGCGTTACTTTGCGGAAATCCATAAATATTAAAAATATATTTAATTATAAATCCGCTTAGCTTCCAAATAAAGGTCCTAATTAACCCGACTTTAGTTTAGAATTCTAGTATCTAAACCAAAGCGCCCAACATAGAACCCAATTTAGAACTCAACACGTGTTTCGCCTCTACACGAGGCATCCTCAGGAGATATTGACTTGCCGAAGTCTGAAACGAGAGTCCAGACTCTCGTTTCGTCTAATAAAGATATGATATGTTAACCATTACTTTTGACTCTACCTACACCTCGAAAACCGGTTAGATATGGTCGTAAGTTAAGGTCAAAAGTTCGAAAATCCCAGCTAGCATATTTCCATCACCTAGCTACGTTTTATTGTGTCAACCCACTGACTGAGGTAGAGGTATTTACAAATACAAATAGATATGTACCTAGTTCCATCATAAAAGCAAATGTCTCAATTCCCTTTGTATTCCTAAACGACTGTCTATCAAATTTTATGGAAGATGACTGACACAATCGGCTAAAACCCATAATATAAACACAATATTTTATAGCGAGTAGTTACTTAATTTTTACGACATATTTCCTTGTGGCTAAATCACACGAAGTCTAAAAGATAAACAAATAATTAGGTGTACCATAACATTTATGAGTGTCGTAGACAGACAGTGGCTCTAGCAGAGTTAGCCGGCTCGGAAGCCGTAAAGTGCATGGCTCGTTAAAACAATGTAAACTGTAAAATTGCTTACAATATTATGCGGTTTATTTATTACCTCCGTAACGAACCTGGCACATATTTTAATATGACGGAAATTATCGGAAGTTTACATCCATGGTTATAAGGTCGCATCGCATAGGATCCATTCTATTGGTGCTGAGTGGTGACGTTAAACCAGCCTTTATAATAAAATTGTTGACAGCATTATGTATCTTGATAAAAGTTTGCTTACTTTAGATCTAATGCGTTTTCAATACAGCTGATTGTTTTTTTTTAAATAAACGTAAATAAATAGAAGCTACGCAATTTATGTTTTGGGAAGACAATCGCTTTTCTTGTCTATGGTTTTGGGTTAATAAAATTAGTAGGTAGGTTAACTAGGTACTTACAACAATATTTATTTTCAACTACATTATATTTCATGCGCAAGATTGAGCGGTAAAGACTAGGTGCGGTTTCAGACTAGCGTATTTTTGTCGCTCTTATACTGGCGGTTAGGCACTCGCGAAACTTCAAAAGCGTGTCGCGCGTATACCGTCGGCGTTACGCTCGGTTTTTCTAGCGAGTGTCAGTAGCATAAGGCGTCTCACGCGGCTTACCGCGCGTACACGCGTTGCCAAAACTAAATCAAAATCCTGTAATCTGAAACCGCACTAGGAGTATTATGAGGCACCAAGATGTTCACCTGTTTACTGCAGGTAGCGCCATCTATCCAAACTCCTATTTTGAACACTCTACCAGGGCAAATTAGAAAAAAGTAGTAGGTGGTAGGTATTTAGTAGGTACTAATACTGCCATCTCCTGTCTTAACAACCCACTGGATCCTATTTGTTGGACAAAGGCCTTCCTCCCCTTTACTGACATCTACTGATAATAAATTATAAATACAAAGATTTTTTTTTAGATCACCTACTCTATGTCTCTATCAAGGCTATGAGAATTACAACTCTATTATCTCATACTTTTTTATTATGTATAGGGACGAGAAAAGCCCGAGGTCAAAGCTGAAATAAAATGATTCGTATTACGTAGGTATGAGGTGGCCAATAGGAGAAACGTATTCTACATTTCCGGATCAATAAAATCATTTTAGATTTATATTTTGTCTTCTACACAAGAGTGATGCGTCGATATAGTCGTGAGAATTAAAACGCTCCTTAAAAGGATATTGTTCTAAGTTTCTAAGCTTAGTTATGCCACGAAGGATAAATAGTATAAATCTATTTCAAAAAAATCTCCATATTCCATTTCTTTTTTTTTATATTTCAAGAAAAACAAAATAATGTAAGATGTCTGAGTCTATCGTGATGGGATCATTAAATAAATCTCTATTTTGCGAGCTGTTACTTCACCCAGTAACGGAATTAGTTGAGGCGAATAGTACCTACCCCTGATTAGCCCTCTCGCTCGCGCGTACCTACATTATTGAAGATTTAAAAATTACTACTTGTAATTACGAAAAAAAGACCTCCAGGCCCTAGAAAATAACGTTGCAAACGTGCAGTAAAAATCCAATTTAATCCAAACAAGTTTTCATGTGTAAAACCTTGCACAGATAAAAAATCTTTAAAAAGCCTTAAAGAAAATGGTGACGGCGTATTGGCTCAAATCGGCGGGCTTCCATGGTATAACTTTCTAAGCTTTTGGGTGGAAATTAAAAAAAAAAAAATTATTGACCATAGTTGTACTTATTGCTAAAGGCAGATACAGAGGTAGATTTAAACGGAATTAAAACTTACAACTACACTTAAAGTACAGTAACTATGACTACAACTTTGTGTAACAACCCTTATTCTTCTTTTTTGTCTCGTATATTGCTCGCCTTGTGCGCTTTATTAATTATTATGTATAACATATTATGTACTAAGTTTTCATACATTTATTTATGTAAAAAAAAACATTTTACCCCCGTGTTTCGGAAGGGTTCACACTTCACACAGGCAACAAAAATAGATTTTTTTTATGTTGTGCGATAACTAAGATATAGTCTTGATTTTTCTGTTAACGAAAAAAAGCACTACACTTCCAGTGATTAATGCTCCGCCCCTGAAAATAAAGAAAAAATGTATTAAAGGTACTTGCAATTGGAAAACAATGGATGGAATCGACAGACAATACGTTGCAAAGATCTGATTGCGGATGAACGACAACGTTTGGATGGGATAGGCCTACAAAAAAAAAAAAAAAAAATAATAATAAATTAATAATAAATATTGTGGACAATTCAAACAACGCCATCTAGTCCCAAACTAAGCAGAGCTTGATAAAAAGAAATGAGACATCGTGACAGTGCGTGCGGCTGGCAGGAATATAAAAACCAAAGATCTTTGTGCGATGAACATTGGTGTTTGTCCTGTGTGTGTTTTCTATGTATTCTATGTATGTATAGACAAAAAAAGTATTTATGTATTCTATCAATTATCTGGATCTGGTTCCCATAGTAGAAGCTCTGTTTAGGTTGGGGCTAGATGTCGATGTGTGAAATGTCCAAAATATTTATTTATATTATTTAGCAACGTTTTCAAACGCATGAGATAAGATTTGCACTTTTACCCCCTACATTGCCACCAACATCCACGGGTTACCTGGTAGAAAACGCTAACTAGCATTAAGGGGAATCCTCAAGGTAAATTTCCATACAAAATGTTTCGGACAAATACTCAAAAAGTACGCCGTATTATAGTAATTTCTTCACACTATTCGTTTCGTCCATGTTTTTTGATTTCGTCAACAAAAAAAGTGAAAAGTTTCATACTTATTTTTGATGACGAAATCAAAAAACATGGACGAAACGAATAGTGTGAAGAAATTACTATAATACGGCTTACTTTTTGAGTATTTGTCCGAAACATTTTGTATGGAATTGGATTTGAGGCTTAGCCTTGTTCACGTTCATGAGTTTCTTATGCAATAAAGCATTCATCTATATTGAATAAGAGCTAGATATTAATTAGGCTGCGACCTAGCGCGTAATTATACCGCGCGATTCATCACCCCAAGGATGCGAGTACCGATGCCAACTATTTTTCACCGCTATAACTGTTTTTTTTAATTGATTAATACGCGTGCGTTTCAACACCATCTTACCTGATGGTAAGTGACGATTTGGTCACTTATCTTTATGAACTGTACTTGCCTGCAAAGCTGATAATAAAATAAATCAATATTTTGGAAATTTCTCATAACAAGCTTGTACTCTGCGAACAAGATAACAGTAACTGATAGAATACTTAAATACTTTTTTTTTGTAAATATGTTTACTATGTAGTAAACATCTATACTCCGATTTATAATTCAAGATTTTTTTTGTAAACAAAGAAGTGTCATGATATGTCACTGTAACAGAGAAACTTAAAAACGAGTTTATACCACGGATCACTATTACTAGTAATGGCGCGCGGTTTTAGTTGTGCGATAGTTTCCTATTTTACCTAAATAATTCTTAACCAAACATATTCAGGAACTTTAGAACACTGAAAAGTAGGTAGAATAGGAAATAAAATTTGTGAATCTAAACTTCTGGGATATTAATCATAATAATGCCAAGGTGCATAGCAGATACCTAACAAATATTCATTCGATTCACACAATTGCACACGAGAAGCGAAAAAAGAACGCATTTGACTTCGTAAACGGATAAGAGACGAATAAAATTATAAACACACGTTTAGGTCAAAATCCAAAAATAATTTCGAACTTCTGTGATTTACTCCGATGATACCAATGTCTTAAAATATTTTTCGCTAATATTTTTTCATCGTGTTATAAACTTTCTGAAAAAAATTAAATAAAATACAATAATCAGTACGAAACAATTGCTTTTTTCCTTTCTATGGATATTGACTAGAAAATAAACCGTACCATAAATAAGTATTTAGGAAAATTGAGTAAACATCACTTTGATAAGTATTTTTTTAGGGTGGTCACACCTTTGTTTACAAAAAAAATCTTGAATTCTGAATCGGGGTATAGACTTATTTCCGGAAGCGGGAATTGAAACCGCGACCCCGGTGAGGAAGTAAAACACACTTGCCGCTCGACGATCGAAGATATAATAAATACATTAAATACTTGGTAAAATTTGAATTACTTAAATTTGTTCATTGTTAAAAAACTATTTAAGTAAGAGATAAATTATATGCTTATGTCATAACGTCTAAATTTGAATAGCTTTTTCGCTTTGCAAAAACAATCTTAGAAGTAAGACTGTTTTTGACATAACGAAGAACTAATCGAGAAAAGCCCATCCGTCATACTAACTGCACTTAGTGACTTTAAGCCATTAGTGACTTTTAGCAATAAGCCGACGATGTAATACAAAAATAAGTAGGTATTTCTCACCATATCGCCATCCGACTCGCGACAGAGTGTCTGTACGGGTTGTAGTGGGATATCCTGTATTCTTTGTCACCTTTGAATGTTCTCAATATTCTGTCAACGCTGAAACAAAATTATTATATTTTTGAGAAGCTAGAATTAAATCAATTTACTCATACAGCAGAGAGAACAAGGTTAATAGTTCCCTATATGTTATTTTTATTGTATCAATTTGTTGACGCCCTCTGGCCAGAAGGGCCTTTTGAATTGAAATAAATAAATGATGTTTTTTTTATTACCTCAGTCAGAACTTTGTTGTTCATAAACGAATTTTAAAGTTTCTTTTTTTTGTTTACTAAAGCATAAGCATAATCAGCCTATAATGTTCCCATTGCTGGGACTCAGGCCTACTCTCGGCAGAAGAGCGAATAGGTATTAATCCACCACGCGGACCCAATGCGGATTGGTGGATGTCACATGCCACAGAACATTTTTTTGTTCTGTCCTTTGACATGCCGGTTTCCTCACGATGTTTTCCTTCACCGTTTTTTTGTTTGAGAGGATATATATTTCAGATTGGCCCTATACAAATTTCATCAAAATCGGTTCAGTAGTTTAGTTTTTATATCAAAATAACTGTTTTAATTGTTTTTTCAAATCGGTTTATAAACATCAAAGATCTGAGGTAACAAACGTTAAAAATTAAATAAAAAACCACCGATTTGAGAACTTCCTCTTTTTTGATCGTCGGACAAACATACTTACAAACAAATATACACACATAACATATATAAAACCGAAGCACTGATTCGCCCTAGTATCTTGACTGGAAGACTTATTTCGTTTGGTCAATTTATAATGGAAAAAAAATATAGAGGACGTTGTGGCCGAGTGGATGAGACCCTTGCCTTGCGATCCGATGGTCGCGGGTTCGAATCCCGGAGGCAGTCATGCGTGTATGGGTTTTTTCGATCGAAAAAAATCTTTGTATGCATCCCACGTTCTCGCAACAGTGAAGGAAAACATCGTGAGGAAACCGGCATGTCGTAGAACCTACAGTTCGAAAACATGTGTCGAGTGCACGGAAGGAGCCTCTTCGAGGCGCACTTGAAATCCTTTCACCACACTGGTTCGAAGGAACTAGTGACACGATAAGAAGAATGGAAAAAGTTTGGATGGACAGATAGATAGGGTCCGGTGACGCAGTAACAGCCATTTCCGGCTAACTGCATTAAAAGTCCTTCCGAAAAAAAAGAGATAGATTAATATTTGTTACTCAATCACGCCCAAATTACTGAACCTATAGAGCTGAAATTTGTATGGTTATAGATAAGAAGCATTCCTCCACCGGGCGGCGCTCAATCAGCATGATTGACGGGTACTAACGTTAATAACCAGAATAACACAGAAGCTATGAAAACGAGCAGTTAACGCGATTCCGCACATTTGTGCTGCAATGCCAAGCCATAGGTATTTAGCTCGATATTCGCAGGTGCTATTAGGGCAGCTTGCCAGTCATTTATCTAATCAATAAAAATGCTCACGTTATTTTCGAGCTGGCCGCGATGAGGGCAGTTTTAGTCCCGTGTGGCTTCACGTCTATACTTCCGTAGCTGGATAGGATTGTTGCTATCTAGAAAACACATAAGCCATACAAGTATTAAACAAGTTTTTACAAGCAATGTACTTAAAAATTTAAAGACCATGTTTAAAAGCTTTTGCTCGTTGTCTGTCCTTTACGAGATGTTGCGGTTTTTATTAAATGGATTTAGAATGCATTGTCATCGAGTTGTGAGCTACTCTATTTCAGTTGGATAGCTAAATTAGTTAACCGGGAAGTGCTCGAAATTTGAGTTGCAAGATTCCTTTCGAAACAACAGACAGACCGACAGACAAACAGAGAAAGTGACTTAATGAAAACATGGTACCCAATAACATAGTGCCAGATATTCTGCAACAAAGCAGTGTAAGTATTACTGTGTCCCGGTTTTAAGAGCACTGTAGCTTGGCGTTGTGTGAAATTTCCAAACGTATTATTTTTTAATTTTTTTAATGTTTGGACATTCCACACAGCGCCATCTAGCCTCAAACTAAGAAAGCTTGTTATAAGGGAACCAGGTAACTGATAGAATACTTACATATTTTTTTTGTAAATACATTCATAGAATAACTAGAAAACACCCAGACTCAGGACAAAAACCAATATTCATCGCACAAATATTTTCCCTGAGCGGGAATCGAACCCGCGACCCCGGGCGTGGCAGTCTAATATACAATACAGAATACAATATTGTTGATTATTATTATCTCGTGCAGTCCATAGGCAAGGCACGACCATCGCATCGAAATATAACGACGCACGAATCAAGCTCTGGGATCAATTTTATTTATAACCTGACCTTAAATCAACCTTGACAGTGGCATGAAAAATGGCTTTGTACATTAGAGAAATCAAACACCGAGCGGCGGGAAACCGAAAAGCTTTCCGGAGCGAAAATAAGCTCGCGACACTTGGGCATTATCAATCTGTTTTAACTAGCACTGGGAGGTATGTGAGGGTACGATACGAGCCTTTGCAGACTAGCGTTTTATATGAGCGTATATGCTCGTTTATCGACGCACATGTTTGTTTTTCGAAGCGCGTGAAGGCGCGACGGGCAACTTATACGAGTGTTGACTCGCTGAGGGTTGTTTTTGTTTTTTGCAGAGAGTGTACGCGTGACACGCCCCTCGTACGAGCGTTGTCGCGATTTTGCGCCCGACAGCCCGCTTTACTATGACACTCGCTACCAAAAACCGAGCGTAAACGCCGCGCGTTCGTGTACGTCCGTATACGAACGTGCTGCAAAAAACAAAACACGAGTGGCAAATTCGCTCGGTTCAATATGCTATGCTCTATAACCGCTCTATAAGGTAGAGACTACTGACACTTGCCATCAGCAGCGGTTCGACCGTACATACCGTACACGTTCGGCTTTTTGAAGCGCGCGAGTAAGCGTGAATGCCGAAACGACCGTAATTCGCGCAAAAAATAACGCTAGTTTGAAAGCGCCCTTTGCGTGTGTGGGTGTGACGTGTGTTCGTGTGCGTGACTGGCGCCCCGCCAACTGTCAGCTGTCGTGTCAGACATGCGAGCGATTGTGCCGGGTTCGGTAGGCCCATCACTAAAATGCAACTTTCGTAACGTATCGACCTGGCGATACGTTACGAAAGTTGCATTTTAGTATGAGATTTTGTGTGGTGAAAAGACCACGGAAATCTTCTACAATATAATGATTTACGTTGCTGCCTATATGTATAGATATGTTGTTTTTTATGTAATATGGTAAGACTAGGTACAGACAGCGTCAGAGATAAGTGTCCCCCTTGCACAAGACACCCAGCTATAAATCCTTTCAAACAATTGTAATACTCAAAATTATTTTTAGGCTTACATACGGTTATAAAAATATAATCTATTTTTTAAAGGCAAAACTTCTCCATTCGCCGCGACAGTGATTTAAAGGGATTTTAAGCTGGGTATTATAATGCAAGGGGGATACTTATCTATGACGCTGTCTGTACATAACTACCTACCTAACTTTAAAATTCCTTTGTGCTTTCCTTATTCCAAGATAATTGTTTTGCTTATTATTTTTCGCTGTTGTCTGTCGCGTTTTACTGTATTGTTTATATTTATTTATTGCCTCCATGTTTTTAACTTCCTGTTTGCCAAATTTAATGAAGATCGTATTAGCGGTCTGAAAGTTGTCGACAATCAAACATGCACATATGTTTGATTGTCGACAACTTTCAGACCGCTTACAAATACCGAATTGTCTATTCACTTCGTTCGGCCAGTTAGTGATATTTTGGTTTAAACCCGAATCTAGTCTCGTCTCGTGTGAACCAGTGGCTAGTTCTAGTGTCGGAGCTTTCAAGCCGCCCGAAGAAATCTTTATTTTAGATATTAATAATAAAAGTTTCTTTTAGAATTGCACACTGGTTTGTTATTTCCATGATACCTATATCGAGAATACAAAATTAAAATAAATTGAAAGTAAATTAAGTAGTAAAAATGAAGGAGGCCTGGACCGCGCGTGTACGCTAATTCAGTAATTTATAAATGTACGCTAATCCAGTAATTTATAAATGTACGCTAATCCAGTAATTCATGAAGGCACAGTCGGTGTCCTGTACAGCCTCTCCGCTAAGAGATCCAGATATTTTTATTTTGTATTTAATATCTTATTTTGAGCATGCTGTTATTAAATGATGTTGTTTAGATTTGTGAAAAAATGTGATTGAACAAATGAAGTGAAATGATAAATCCGAAGGGATTTTTCAGTGTATCAGCCCACAAGAGAGCCATTATTCAACATTATAGCACGTATTTCTTGCGCGGATCGTTTCAACGCCCCCATAACATCAAACGCTTTCAAATGCCCATGCGACAGTTATAACACCATAACCAATTTAGCGTTCCTTGACATCAGCTAATTTCGGATTAACCCAAACTGATGTAAACAGAAATAGAATAGCTGATGTTTGTGCGACTGCGGGTTGTCAGATCGAGGGTAAATATGCAGCAACACTGCGAGTTTGTGTGTTCATTACAACCATAGAAGTATAAGAGTACAAATTCACACTGTTGTACATTTTTTTATTCAATTTTTAAGGGCTTTTGAAAAAATTTTCACGACAGCCCTATATAAACACAAACAAATATTTATACAAATTAAAAAACTAAAACATTAACATAAATACAAATTCCTTGTAACAAAAAATTAAACAACTTAAATATCTACAAGTTTGTACAACATTTTAGCCTCAACTGAACTTGGATAAGACAAAAAACTACTTATAGCACCAATATCAACAATATTTATTCTAAGTTCATTAAAAATCCTCTGCCTTTCAACTCGGTTCCGGTCACATTCCATCAGTACATGGTACACGTCCTCCGGCTTATCACACACCTCACAGTTGCGCGACGGTACTTTACCCATTAAATGAGCAAATTTATTTAATGGCATATGCCCAGAACGAAGTCTATGTGCAGCTACAACCTGTTTCCTACAAATGTCACCCATAAACCACGGCATGCGAGGAGGCTGACTCTGTATAATTTTATACCAAATTCCTTTAGCTTTTGAACGTTCATCGAAGTATTCCCGCCAGTGATCGTAACACGATTTTTTAAAACTAGGTAATATTTCTGTATAAACTGGTAGTATATAAACCTCTGATCCATCCACAATTGCTGACTTTGCTAAACGATCCGCCTCCTCGTTTCCGGATAGGCCAATGTGTGACGGAATCCATTGCAATATAATTTCCGTATTGTTTTGTTTTAAATATAATTAAAAAAAAAAAAAAAAGTTTGCGGAGAATATTATATGCCGTCGGTGTTCCTTTATCTCTGTTTAAACAACGCTGTAGATGTTGTAACGCACTCTTGCTATCACTATATATAACAAATTTAGATTGAACCAAAACATTATACTGAATGTGTATCAAAGCTTGCAAAATGCCAAATAGTTCCACAGTCATTATCGATACGCTAGATGTGTTTCTATAACATTCTCCCTGTTTACCGAAGGAGTCATAAAATGCTGCGCCAGACGTATCATCGTTCTTCGATCCGTCTGTGAACATTTTATGATAGCCTTTGTATTTTTTGTCAATCTCACACAGAATATCACTTTTTAACAAACTAGGATTATAATCTCTTTTGGCCTTTTTTACGCATTCTAGATAGTCTATAATCATATTATTAATATTAATGTAAGATGGCCATATTTCAAATGAAAATATTTCAAGAGGATTCGATGACGTAATTCTTTTTTCTTTAACTATATTAAATTTTGACATTAACAGAGGTCTTTTTTTATTAGACCAGTAATTATTTGTATAAAAGGTACTTAATGAATCTAAGCTTAAGGATGTCATACCGTTTGTCCACGATTTAGCTTTTATACAAAACTTATAAGCTAAGTACTTCCTTCTTAAAAATAATGGAGGTATACAAATCTCACTCTCCATAACATGTATCGGCGTAGTTTAAATAAAACCGCCTATTATTCTTAGGGCTTGGTTTTGCACTTTATCAATTTTATAAGTATGTACATTGGCACTATTGTCATATAGATAAGAACCGAAATCTATACGACTTCTTATCAAATTAATATAAAGCCTCCTCAAATGTTTGGGATGGACTCCCCAACCAGAACCTGCTAGTATTTTCAAAATATTAAGAAATTTCTGGGTTTTTTCACAAATTTCATTAATATGTTAACTCCAACGAAGTGATCGGTCGAGCCAAATACCTAAGTATTTGATGTTTTCATCGCAAGCTATGGGTCGGCCGTCTACTTTCAATTCAATATTATGATGTCTACTTCCTCTACTAAACAAGCAAAATTTTGATTTATGCGCTGAAATGACTAAACCAATTTTATCCAAAATAGTAACAATTACAACTAAAGCATTTTGAATATCTAGAACGCATAAATCTATTTTCTTATGACTTACAAAAATAACAAAATCATCCGCATATTGTGCAACTTGAGTACAAACATTTCTACAAATCTAATATGATACAACATTAAAAAGCAAAGGTGAAATTGGATCCCCTTGGGCCAAGCCCTTTGAGGTCCATCTTACCATATTTATTTCATCCGATAAGTTGTCCCTAATTATTAAATGTCGTTCACTTAAGAATTCCCATAAATAATTGCAAATCCTAAAACCTACATTCAAGTTATCTAAAGTAGTTGTAACTTTTTCCACTAGTACATTATAATAGGCATTTTCTAGATCAAGGAAACACGCCAGAGTAGGTATATTTTTACTAAATCCAATTTGTACCGCGGACACTAAACGAGCTACTGAGTCTAGACAAGATTGTGCTTTTCTAAAGCCAGTCGTGTAGGGTGACAATAGGGTGTTCTTTTCAACAAACCATTCAAGCCTTTTTGTTATCATAGAATGAAAAAATTTACATAAGGACGACATCAATGATATAGGTCTCAATTTGATATCATTCGCGTTAGAACCTACTTTTGGAATAGGTACGATTTTTATGACTCGCCACTGTTGTACATTGAAAACGCGCTAAAAAGGGATTTAAATTATATTACTTCGGGAGATCTATTAAAACGAAAAAAATATATATATTTGTTAATACACATATTACATTTTTATTGACGAGGTGTCTGAAATTTTTTGCTCAGTGTTACAACTCTATTTTGGTTTTCTATAAGAATGTTTTGATGCAATGTGAGTACCTAAAATGCACGTGAAACTTACAAAGGTAAAAACCTCCACTATAAATTGCAAATGCATGACTAAATCATCAAACATAATAATGCTCTGTGGCTCGATCACGAATAATTCTGACACTCGAATTCGTATCGTATCCGTCACAGAGAAGCCAACAGTTTGTATGATATTATGAAAAAAAAAACTATAATCTGATAACCCTTCTGTGACGGATACGATACGAATTAGATTGTCAGAATTGTTCTGTGATCGGACCTCAAGCGAACATACATAATTACGTTTAAAAAAAAACATGTACAAACGGATAACCTTTCTGTGACGGATACGATACGAATTAAACTGTCATATTTTTTTTGTGATCTGGCATCTGTTTAAATAATATATAGGCTATTTTTACCTGCTCAAAGTTCGGAAAATTGACATTTCATGATTCAGGAATTCAGCACGGAAGTCGTCAAGTGCGAATCATAGAAATCTCAATTTACAGTAACACGTGTATCCTATCACCGTTTGGCGAATGCTCGAGCGCGTGCAAACAGTTAACTTTGCATTTTATTACTGTCTAATGCCTTACCGTATTATGCCACGTACCGAATACTCGGCCGAGACAGTGCTCTCGGCCGAGTACTCGATACGTATAAACATAGCGCCGAGTGCTCGGCTGAGCGAGTGATGTAAGCTTTCAATGTCTCGGCCGAGTAACATTTTACTGACTCGCCCGGTTGCTCTGTACGTGTGATCTAGGCATAATAGATAGTATCTAAGGAGTGTTATACTAGATGGCGCCGAGAGATTAACACGGTATGGGGAAATAATTACGATTACTTGCTATGAAAGGTAAGTTGGTGTATTTCCCAGTCTTAGGGTGCGTTTCCACTAAAGTAGAGCCTACTGGGCATGAATTATATACATCGTGTCCCTAAATTCAACGATAAGCTGGTAGCGGATGGTGAACCTGCACGTGACTAGTCGAGAATAAATAAGAAAAAAAAGAAAACCTTTTTTTTTATTACGGTACAGTTTATGAAATCCTTCGAAAATTTACACCCCTGATGATACTTTTAACTACCATGACCCCATTTCTTCAAATAATACTGAATTGTATTTTGTATCGGCAACCTAAATAGTACTTTTATTCACCACAACCCTTAAAAATACCAGAATGCCAAAATAAGAAATTATACTGTAATAAAAAAAAATCTTTTATTTTCTGGAGTGGTCACGACCAGCCCCACCATCCACTACCTGCTTATCGTTGAATTTAGGGACACCCTGTATAATAAAACACTTTTGAGACAATTTATTGGGCAGTCTCGATAGCGTAGTAATTTCACACGCCAAAGAATGAAAGTCTTATTTAGGGTGCGTTTCCACTGATGCGGAGCTGGACAGAGTGGAGAGGAGCGGACCGTGAATTGGCCAATCACATAGCTCGAACTGGAGTGGAGCGCTATTAGATTAGATTATAGATAAACCGGTCTATTAGATAAGTACTAAGAGTGTGTTTTGTTAAATTACTAGTAATTTGTAATTAACAATAGTGTTGTGGTGGTAGTCATGCGTAAATAGGATTATTCGGTCGAAAAAATCTATGTATGCATCCCACGTTCTCGCAACGGTGAAGGAAAACATCGTGAGGAAACCGGCATGTCAAAGAACAGAAAAAATAAAAATAATGTCTATGGCATGTGACATCCACCAATAAAAGTAAAATAAATAAATACAAAATACAAATACCAATCCGCATTGGGTCCGCGTGGTGGATTAAGACCCATTCGCTCTCCTGCCGAGAGTAGGCCAGAGTCCCAGCAGTGGGAACATTATAGGCTGATTATGCTATGAATAGTGTAAGTTACAAATACTAGTAAAAATACTTGAACTATAAGTTTCATAATAAGAAAGATTTCGATGTTACCTTCCCAACGTTAATGATGGATTCCTGCAGAGCTGTCACGTGGAGCCAATCAGGACGCTGCTGGGGAGGATCTTCTTCAGATAAATTCTGTTTTGAAAAATATTTCAAGCTTTAGAAAAATCTCAAGACTGATTGATATACATATATTAGATAGTGGAGTGTTTTTATCCATTTGTTATTTTTTGGTGTTGCTCAGGGCTGTTCCTTATCATGAAATTCCCAAAATTGGAAAATATTTTTTTACAAAAAATATAATGGACTACACAAAGAAAATTATAACACTGAACATTTTCTTAAATTATTCTCACACTGAAGAGTGTAATAACGAATTAATTTGAATGTTGATGTTTGTTTAGCTTCAATCAGAGGGTTTGAATAAAAATTTCACAAGACGAAGTTAATTCTATTTTTTACAAGTCAGTTGAATGCACGGAAGGAGCCTCTTTGAAGCGCACTTGAAATCCTTTCACCACAATGGCTCGAAAGAACAAGTGACACGATTAGAAGAAGAAGTAGGATAAGTCGGGTTTTATTTTTTCGGGTTACCATGTAGAGCGTGGCAGCCCTGATGACGTTGACCTTATTGCAATAATGTGCCAACCCTGCGAGCAGCTCCGAAGGTCCGACATGGCGTTTTATACCGCTATTCTCACAAGCCGCCCAGTGGCCCAGTCTTATGAAGCAGTATCCTAAACAAAATATTATTTTTTTATATAAAATAGTAGTAAGGTCTTAATGGCCGGGTTTAGACTAGCGTTTTCATGCGCGCGTATACTAGGGGCGTTTTGGCACAAGCGCGTTCACGCGCGTATACGGCCTTAACACTCGATATTTTGGTAGCGAGTCGCGCGTAAGGATTTTGAAGTTTCGCGAGTACCGATCCGTCCGTATACGCGCGACAAAAATACCCCAGTCTGAAATCGCACTAAAAGCTACAACGCTCGACAACAATCGTCCGAGTGGAGTCACGCGCGTACACGCGCTGCAAAAGCGTGTACGCAGCTCTTAGCGTGTTTAGCTCGAATACAGCGTGAGTGCGATAAATCTTAGCGTGTTTAGTTAGTACGTAACACGATTGACCATTAAGTTTATTATACCATTCAGCAGTCTAAATTAACCCATTAACAAAGATATCGAAAGTCCATTACTTATACTTCCACTAGCTACAGTATCAAAACAATCAATCAGTTTGCCTGGAAGAGATCGCTGCTTAGAGATAAGGCCGCCCATTGTATCCATAACTTGTTGTACACCACATTATCAAACATATTATAATGGTGTATATTTTGAAAGTCTGTAAATGGTCATGAACTTTTGATGCTGACTGTACAATAAAGAGTTATCGTTTATTCATTCAAAACACAGTAACGCTTTCATAGTACTGCTTTTAGAAACACATAAATCTTCGCAGTTGGGTAAACATACACTTACCAGAGCAGTAAGAGTCCCACCCAGCCTCGTGGTATGATTGCTTTTTATCAAAAGGTTTGGTCAATGTTATCTGATTCAAGCCCGTCTGTAGTTTCTTGCATTTGCCTTCTTTGAAGAACTCATATAAACTAAAAAGAAAAAAATACATTTTCCACTTCAAGAGTCAACAATGTTCGAAGCAAAGTGCCTGAAAGATGTTTATAGCAATTGTATGAGTTGGTTTTTTACATAAGAAGGGTGTTACAAAAAGACACTGCAGCACAGTTTTAGTGACGGTAGGCACCACTGAAAAGTCACAGGGAAGCAAAATAAGCATTTTGGCTTAGTCCTGACTGACTGACTGACAGAAAACGCACAGCCCAAAACACTGAACGTAGATACTTGAAAGGAGGGTATACTCTTCCAAGTAGTGTACTAAGGAATTTTGAAAAATAAAAGAATTTTGTTTCGACATTTCACACAGCGCCATCTAGCCCAAAACTAAGCAAACTTGCACTATGCGAAACAGTAAGCTGATAGAATACTAATGTGTGTCTTCGTAGTAAACAAAATTGCATATTTTGCTTAATATGCAGTATAAAAATAAAATGTCATATAAAAATATACATGGATTATTAAAAAATTAAAACTTACTCCTGCAATGCGTTTGACTTCCACATTTCATCAAATGAAAGCTTTTTTCCCATCTGATGCGAAATATGTTTTGTATCAAAAATACGCGGAAACATATCATGTATTGCCTTCTTAAACTTGACATAATCACTGGGTAACGGTCCAATAAACTGATTATGTAAGAGAACGGTATCCAGGAATACATTGTGACCGACGAGTGGTTTTTTACACTCTTCCAGTAGCGATATTATTCTTGAGAAGCCTAGTATATGGTTGAGGAGTTTTTCTTCTATGTCCTGTTTTGGAGCGTTACTTGCGCCTTCCATAGATTTATCTCTGTATATCAGCAACTGTAATGAAAACAATAAAATGAAGGCTTGGTGTAATAATAGATATTTCTTGGAGTTTTCTCAAACCGGCGTCAGCATTTTCACAGCATCACACTATTCACTAACACTCATACACATTTACTAATACTTAACGAGCCACCATTTCAACACTTTCACACTCAAAGAAAAGCGTCGGCGAGTTTTAAAGCTAGCGAATGAGCGAGTTAGTGGTCCAGAAGGATAGTCAACTAGCAGATTGTAAAAACAGCCGATGACACGGGGCAAATTTACAAGCTACCGACTAGAGAACTCGCTGGCTTGTAGCTTGTCAACTAAGTAGTCCTGTGTCATAGAGGCTTAATACAAGTTTTGGAAAATTATAAAATGATACGACACAACATTTTTACGTTCCCGCTATAAACTCCATGTATACTGAATGGAATGACTAATATTTGTGTCCAGTCCATTGGTGCTTGGATAGAGAAACAGATTCCTGTACAGATAAGTTGGTACTGGTACCTATTGGTGCGGGCAAAACAGTTCCACCCAATGACACGAAAGCAGATTTTAGCTTCAACCAATAGGATTACCTTATTGCTCATACCTAAGCTATCAGTGGTGAGGGTCTTAGGGAATCGGCTCCTGACTTCATCATGGACGACATATCTCATCACCGGGTCTTCTACGTCCAGGTAGAGCCTGTCTTCAGTACCTAAGGTCAGCCATCTGGAATTCATTTTAGAGTATTCATTTACAGGGCTGCAACAATTTAATCAACTTTTCTAGTTCTAGAGTAGGACACTTCCTGGCCAGGTTTGTAAGTAAATATGTAGAAACTTTACATATTTAACTATGCATGATGAAAGAAGGAAGAGGGACTAATGAGTCCGTATCCAAAAAGCCATCACCTACTCAACCAATCGGCTCATTGTCAGAGGACTGATCGCAGATATGCATAAATTAAAGTAATCAAGTCATGAGTCAGTTTGGCGCTCTCCTGTTGGTAAGGGATTACGCCTGCCCATGACCAGAACAGTGTTACACAAGACTTTGATTCAGATAGGCCAGTGCGACACTACTATCGCGCTCATACATTTTATGACATTTTGATAGTCAGTCTCAAAAGCCTAGTAGTTTAGCTATCTGGTTCTTCAACACAACTACTGCTACTTACTGCTTTGCGGCAGATATTTGGCACTGTGACATTGCAATTAAAGTTAATAACTAAATAATAATAATTATTATTATTGGTTGATAGACGAGCAGCTTCCGCTGATGTGTCTATAATACACAGTGTTGGATTTTTTAATAGTTTTGTGTTAATTTTTTTTAACATAGTCTTGTTGGTTCGTAACCAAGTGTCGAGTTTGTTCTTGAACAAATTTGTGGATGCTGCAGCAACAACATCTTCTGGCAGTCTATTCCAGTTTTTTTTTTTTTTTTTTTAATCTCCTTATTTTCTTGCCAACTGCCATTCTGGGGCATTGAGCTAGAGGTGTGAGGGTTGTGTTAAAAGGCATGTATGGTGTACCCCCAGTGGAGTACCCATTTTCTAATTGTATCTCCTAATCTTTGATTAGGTCTTGAGGAGCTCTTCTTTTGATTCGTTTGAATGTTCTGGTTGCCGGGTTCATAAGTTTGGAGGCTAGTTCGTTCGGATGGCGTTCGATGCGTTCGGCGTATGATTGTAATGCCCTCTTTATGTCATGTTATGTCTATTCCAGTTGTGCACCACTTTGTTGCTAAGGAAGTGATGAGCCGTAAGGGTGTTGGTTAGATCACGATTTAATTGGAGTTGGTGCCCACGAGACGATTTTTGTGGTTTCTTTGTTGTGTATATGTCTTGAAGCTGCGGCAGGTTGTATTGTATTACAAGCCAAGGTGTGATTTAATTAACTTACTGAGAAACCGCAGAGCAATGTTTTTGCAGTTCTCTCTCCTCTTCGATGGTGAATCCATTACTAATGGTTTGGACCATGGTGCCGTTGTCAAGGTGTTTACGTATTCCTGCCTCCTCAACCTTACTAAGATATGGCAGGCCTTCATATGTGAACTGAAATGAAGAGGAAGTACTTAATTGAATAAATAAAAAATCCTATATTTCAACTGCTTGTTTCAAAAAGAATATGAATAAGAAAACTTTATTGGTTCAAGAAATTTAAAGCTAAGGTAAATAATAACACAGGAAAATAGAAAGTTATTAACCAAAAGGAGGCCTTTGCTTCAGAAGAAGTAGTATTACTACTTCTGAAGTACTGGTTTTCAGTGACCCCTGTGAATAAAATTTATTTATTTATTATTGATTTGTTAATAGACACCAGCTTCCACTGATGTGTCTATGACTATGTCACACAGTATTGGAATTTTATAATAATTTTATGTCACTTTTTTAACATTGTCTCGGTAGTTCATAATAAAATGTCAAGTTTGTTCTTGAACAAGTTTGTAGATTTGGCAAACCCTTACACCTTTATGGCTCAGCACTTCCTAAGCAACAGAGTGGTGCACAACTGGAATATACTGCCAGAAGATGTTGTTTCTGCAGCATCCACAAACTCGTTCAAGAACAAACTCGACACTTGGTTACGAACCAACGAGACTATGTTAAAAAAAGTGACACAACACTATTAAAAATCTAACACTGTGTGACATAGACACATATGGTGAGAAGGTTCCTCACTCTGCAGCCCTAGCCACCAGCCGCTTGGGCTCTACTCCGCGGCTGGTGGTCCACCGTTTTTATATATTTTTTACAATAATACTGCTGTTTTTTTAAATAGTTTATTTTTTAAATATTATTGTAAAATAAAATGTTAATGAGAGAAAAATATAAATAAATTATAATAATAATAATAAATTCTGGCAGTGTATTCCATTTGTGCACCCCACTTTTGTGATGAACAACAAGAGCATTGGTAAGATTTGTTATTTTAAGCTGATTTAACAATTAAAGTTTTTTAAACAATTATAACTCTTTTTTTATATAAGAACTTACATACTTAAATTCAAAGGCCTTAGAGAATATAATTAGTTATTGTTTAACCTTATTGAGGCAAAGTCATGTTTACCTTCTTGTCATAAAATTACCTTGTTAAAATTGAAGTTATGTTTGCAAAGAAACTTCAAAGTAGATGCCTGGAATATAAATGACTGGTCAACTTCCCCGAAATCTTGAGGACACAAGTGGAATGTATACGCAGTCCCTACGTATCTGTCGGAGTCCCGTTCATATTGGAACATAGTTAGGCCGACTTGGGTCATGATCATCTTGCTTACTTCAGTCTTGATTTTATTATACCTCTCCTCACTGGTGTCAAATAATCTGAAAGTTAATGGGTAACAATAAATAGGTAATTCTGACTTTACATTCTGCCACTGTTATTAGTAGGTATGCTAAAAAACTAGTAGGTAGGTACAGACTGTTTTCGAGTATAATCCATATTCATGCACATCTGCAACATTGCAAGGCAAGGGCCTCTGTCATCTGTGATGGTCTATGGACTTACAAGGATGTTAGAAAAAGAGGTCCAAGCACATTGACGAAGATATACTGAGGCTTCTATTTTTATTACGCATATTCTTAGGAGGCCGGGTAAGTTTCAAAAAGTTTTAAAGGTTTTATTATTGATACATAATTAATGAAGTTTACCTGTGTTTAAAGCACTCTCCAGTTAACAAAGCAGTGAATTCAGCATCAAAACCAACAAAACTAGCATTCTTCAGATCTTTGGTTATGTTTGGAAGCTGTTCAGCAAAATTCTTTTGCGTTATCTCCATAGCTTATTTTTGAGATTTTATTTGTTAAATGTTGTAATGGATGCAAAACGTCGATTTCTTGGTCAAATTATCATTACAACTTCTGTACAAATACCATAATATTTTCAATTCAAAAATCGCTCGCACCAGCATTTTTTTTTTCTTTCGAAGAACCTAAAGTTTTTCGGTTTTAGCTTCATATCAAAGGTATATAGCCAGTGTCAAGTATTAGAGAGATTATTTTGTTAAGACTTAAGAGTCAGAGTCGATAAGTAAAGTCATGCCCCTGTAAAGTAGTGGTGGTTGCGACTTTACTAGAGGCTTCTATGGAGTTTTAGAGGCAACACGAAAAGTCACGTTTTACAGCATTACACTATTCACCAACACTCATACACGTTCACGAGCACCTAATGGATAAAAAACCACCATTTTTACACTTAAACACTCAAAGTTATACAAGTTTTGTCAATTAATTTAATGCCGCCAATGCGCCATTTTTCATGTTCCCGCCAAAAACTCCTCAAGCATTTTGATGAAGTTGACAATTTGTTGATAGACTGACACTGACAGCACTTGACGATTAAGTAAGATTTCTGTCAACTCTATTTCTATCTCTTTTTGGCTAAGCTGAGCTACGTTAGATTTATGAAACAAGAATTGTATGCTTAATGAAATAATGATTCGGTATTTTTTTATGAAACAGAACCATGCTTCGTGTCCGCCGCCCTCCACTGCACCGCGCCGGAAGTGTTCTCTTGGCGGGAAAGGAAAGAAGGATCGATCCCATCCTCGTAAAACGGGCGGTAACAGAAGGACCACGGAATGGGAGAGAAGCTAGTACGCTAAAAAAATACACTCTAGAAATAATAAAACTGATTATTAGGTAATAGGTATGGTATCATTAATTCATTATGGTAGGTAGGTACCTAACCTACCTAGGTGTATTACACAAGTCTCGTATTATTATGGCTGTCGCTAACTTTATTGTGTATATGTGCCTCTTATTTTTTTTGTTTGTTCATTGTGACTACAGAAAAGGGTTCTTCTGGTTCTACAGAAAGGTAGACCTGTGACGAGGGAATCTCAACGAGAGAGAGAGTAATGACAAGACTCCTCTACCAACTCTATAGAATTAGGTAAAATGTTCAGAATTTACTAAGTAGGTACTAGGTAAACTGATGAATCTGTTTATTCGATTTTATTGATTATTTTTATTCGGATTTATTACTAAATATATTTATTATGATGAATCTGTGTTCAGAATCCAAATTCAATTGGCTGTAACAGGAAGCGACGCAGCATCCATTCCATTCAAGTGAGTACCTACCTACGTACTACGTACCTATTAAAAATAATAATAAAGTTCTTATTCGACTGCGTAACACCGTAAATAGGCCTACGAGATTAATATTAAGACACCGTTGTTGCACAATATAAATGTTGCATAACCAGAGAGAGTGCATTCAGCTCCGCCAATTCGCTTCCGAATCTGGACCGCCCGCGACTCCGGAGCCCTGCAATACCGTAATTCGAGGCTTGACGTTGCACCTCGGGCCATGCTGGTGTTGCAACTGCAAGACAAGACCCACCAGTCGCCTATTGATGGTCGACTCGCGTGGTCGTGCGCCATCATCGCTGTCCTACATTCTATTCGCTGCGCAACTTTTTAATAAACATGTAAAAAGTGCAAATAAAAAATAACCGCTACATTCAAATCGGTCAGTTTCGTTGGATTTAAAATAACAATGGAGACTGAAAAAAGTGCAATGGAGGACAGTATTTCGCTGAAGAAACCAAATTACATGATCCTGTCCTTGCAGAGGATATTGGTGATATCGGTAATAGTTGCCGGTGTGTTTGTGGTGGTTCATTACACGCCGATGCCAGGTACGGATTTCCATTTTGCAACTGAAACAAGGTTGAAACTGGATTGCGATCATACTCGTGCTAAGCCTTCAGCCGCATTACCGCAGGTAGGTAGTTGAATTAATAACGAACAATATCGATTATTATTAGTATTCTGACTATTTCTGACTCAACATGGACTTTATGATTAGTTTGATTGAGAGAGATATTTAACTTAATGCTAACATTTCTACTGGCAAGTAATTGAATACAACTCATCTACGAGGAAGCAACAAGAAAACAAAGATCAAAGTTGTAATTAGATTCCGGCTAAATTCGCAATCAACTCCGGGGTTATTGACTTACTGAGCACAAGTCATTCTCAGCTTGAAATAACTGCGATTTACACTGACAAGGTCTTATTTATACCTATACCTACTTACTTAGATAACACCTACTAAGTAGATACTGTAGATAGCAGCCATAGCAGGTATATAGTAACTGTAGTTATTTAGCTTTGTTAACAAGTAAAAAGTAGGTAAGTAAGTAGTTAATAAGTTAGGTAATAATACAATTGTTTACAGAGGAGTACTTCGAGAATTGCGACCGAGAATGTCATGAACTGGATTGGCCCATGATTTGCCGAGTGAAGCTGGTTATCGAGGTTTACAAAACACTCAGCAAGTAAGTGCCAAATACACAAACCTTGACCAAGTACACATACTCGTAGGTAATGGCATAATATGACATATTTTTTTCAATTTGCAGATCTTGTGGGAGCTGTGCTGAGAAAGATGGACCAGATTGTCCAGGGACGTGTATATCCGCTGACGGAAGGGAGCGAGGGGTGCTGACAGCCAATAGGATGCTACCAGCCCCAGTGCTACATGTTTGCCATAACGACATCCTAGTAGTCGATGTGGTTCACAGGGCACCAGCTCATGCTCTGTCTATACATTGGCGGGGACAGCCCCAGAAAGAAACCCCCTTTATGGACGGCACTCCGATGGTGACACAATGCCCTCAGCCTGCTTACACCACATTCCAATATAAGTTCCGAGCGTCAGCCGTCGGTACTCATATGTACCACGCTCATTCCGCAGCAGACGCCGCTGACGGCCTCTCTGGCGCTTTTATAGTACGCAGATCCCCTCGTACAGAACCGCTTAAAAAGCTGTACGATGTAGACGCAACAGAGCACACGATCTTCGTATCGGAATGGGGTCACTCCATGGGGCCTTTAGCAGGAATTATGCCGACCGTTCCCGATGTTGAGACTTTGCTTATCAATGGGAAAGGTCACTCGGCAGAAAGCCCTTATGCTCCATTAGCCAAATTCATGGTAGAGCATGGCAAAAGATATAGATTCCGTCTTCTTTATGGAGGGGGATCTAAAAGCTGCGCTATTAAATTTAATATCGATCAGCACGTACTGAAATTAGTGGCTTTGGATGGTCATAATTTGGAACCAGTGAATGTAGAGTCTATAAAACTAAGTAGAGGCGAGCGCGCAGACTTTATCTTAGAAGCGGATAAAGTGCCCGGTGTTTATAAAATTAGTGTTGTTGCGGATGAGTCTTGTCAAGAGAATCTGAAAGGTATCTCTGAGTTGGTGTATAAAAGTGATGGAAATAAAGTTTTACAAAAAGTTAACGATATTTCCGCAGTGTTTTCGGAATTCACAACTTTAACAAGTGAAAAGTGCAAGTTAGACAAAGTGTTGTGTTTGGACGAAGTTGGCGCTTTAGCTGGGCTACCGGCCGAGTTAGCCACGACCGTAGACAAGACAATTTATGTGCCTTTTAATTACTCTACAAAACGAATTTCGGCGAAGCGAGTTGGTAAGTTATTCTAATTAATAGCTACCACTGTACCACTGTAAGAAAACTTTCTTAACTTACTTGTTTATGTTTAATGAGGATGAAGTGAGTAGGTATACAATCTTACAGAAAATAATAGTTATTGTAACTTTTCTCACTTTTTTAATCACGGCGTATATAGTCATTGATTACGTAAGACGTAGGTAGAGTACCATAGCTACGCAATCAAGATAAAAGCCAGGAAAATGTAAAACACTAATTAATGTATAAATTGCTGGGAAATTTACTGAAGGAAGGTTATTATCGTATGGTAGAGCTAATTAGAGGGAGCCATTTGCTTTCAGGATAATAATTAGGCAAAAGGCTCTTTACACAAAAGGTAGAAAATACGTCATTATTGGCGTTTAAAAAAACTTGCGATAAAATTAGTTACAAAGCAATGGGAAAAAAAATTGAAAACTATTTTTCATAATTAGAAAACTGAATTGATTGAGATTAAAGATTTCTTTGTTAAATTGAATTTTGGACTGACTTTTGATGTATCTAAAATCCAATTACGTTATTTTCTTCTTTAAAATGCACCTAAACTTCAATAACAAAAGAGCCTTTGAGCTCCATTAATTTTGCAACATCCTGTAGAGTAGACCTGACCCTAATGTTTTTTGTTTCCGTAAAGTCTTTCTTATAGTAGGATCTCTACGAGTACTGAAAGAACGACCGTTTTTACAAGTTGATTGTTGGCGTTTTTAAACGCTAGCGCGTGAACGTGTTAGCTTTCGGGAAGGATTGTCAACAAGCAGATTGTAAAAACGCCGATGACACTGGGGCGAATTTACACGCTAAAAGCGCAGTCGCTGGCGTGTAGCGTGTAAAAAAGCCGTGTGTCATCGTACTATTAGTAAACGTAAAATATATTGTGTAATTCTTACTTACTCAACAACAACCAACCACATATATCAACCTAGATGGAACTACCTAGGTACGTTTACCTGCTGAGTAATTTCCGATGTAGTGGTGTGGCAGGTATATCCGTTTCCGGGATACTTGATTTGTGTTGATTAATTGATAGGGAAAACATCGATTTTATGTAAATGGTCTGCTATCATTTACATAATGTAAACAGTTAAGACGAGAATGGTTTGCCCAAAATAGTATCTTAATCATGGTCGCATTTTGTGGTCTCTATACGCTATCGTTCATTTGGTCTCCTACTTTACTCTTATAATATGGTTTTTTACGTAATATCGCGTATTTACGTGTATAGTATATACTCATTTATGTTTTTATAGTCTCTCCACTCCATCTATACAAACCTTTACGTTATTTTGGTCTCTTTTGATGTGTAACATCTTAGGCCAGTCAAATTAGGCTTTCACCTCGGAATGAGATATAACTGAAAATTCGCATACATCTTCCTTTTGGTGTTCTATAAGTTGACTCAAACAAAAGTCACATATAATCACGTGTACGCGTCGTAAGTTATTCAAGGTCAAAGGTTTAGGTCATCGGTTTTTCGCGATTATCTCGGTTCCTATAGCCTCAATGATGTTGTCATCTATTAAAAAAAAATAAGCATTAATTTTCCATTGTCTATTGTTTCTAGATCTAGACAAACAAACAAAATTATACTGTTTTAATTCGAAACTTACGGTCGCCGTAAACGAGCCATCGACCACATCAACCGGTGGCGGGCGATCCTCAGTTTACATACATTTTGTTGCTGTAGTGTGTCACGTGTGACTCACTTTTTAGCTTTAGACTTAATTATAATCTTATGAAAGAAGAGGCTACTCTACCTTCCTCATTGGGTCATAAAAATTAACAAAACGCTTTCAAAATTGAGCTGCAAGTAATTATTAATCTCTAACAGCCCATCACTGACAAACCAGATTCCGTAGTAAGAAGTTCTTACTAAGAACCTACTATGTACCTACCTAGGTATGTGTAAGACACATGATTATGTGCATCGTTACACAACTAAACCCAAGAATATGTTAGTGGGTCGAATTATTTCATAATGTTTTGCTATAATAGTAACTCCGCCTTTGGTCATTGTTAAATTGAGTGGGCGGGGAAGTACTTAATAATAGATTAGTAAAGAGACTAGTCTAATGTGCCTGAGTTAAGACGCAAGGAAAATACATTAAATTTTGTACGTAGGTATTTATAAGAATTTGGGTGTGCCAAAAAAGACCCAGGCTGAGGTCACTTTGCCGTTTATTTGTGTAATCATAAAGCAGGTAGTCTATGTGTATAACTAACTACCTGCTTGGCTAAATGATACGTTATTATTTTAATGTTCTGTCTGAACCAGATTTGGAAAATTGAAACACATAAAGGTCGTTCGTACTCCGGTGTCTGTCTGTGCGCGTCTGTCACCCACCACGTCCCTGACCTAATGAAAAGCTTACGAGTTAAAATTTGGCACGAATGCTTAATGCTATCACCCAATTTGCGCGTGTGAATAAATGTACAATGGACTTATTTTTACAATATTATCTCGTTTTACGTTTATGTAATAGTATTGGGTACCGTCGCGTCAATTAATCGGCCGCTGACATCAGCATCGCAGTGCGGTGCCACATGGCACGCCGTGTATATTCGTACGCTCGACCGACGACGTCCGCGTCAGCTTAGGAGGAAGGCAGGCATAAGAGTGAGTTTCCACTGACGCGGTGCTGGGCGGAGTGGAGAGGAGCGGAGGGTGAGTTTCCATTGACGCGGTGCTGGGCGGAGTGTAGAGGAGCGGACCGTGTATTGGCCAATCACAGTGCTCATTGCAATTGGGAATCTCCACTTCGAGCACTTGGATTGGCCAATTTACGGTCCGCTCCTCTCCACTTCGCCCAACTCCGCGTCAGTGGAAATGCACCTTAAAGCCTTATGTTGCATTCTTTCGGTTTAAAAGTGCGAAATCATGCATGAATAGTTAATTTCTCTGAAATTATTAACGATTACGATAGACGTAGGTGTGTACGTCAATGACAAGCATTTAATCCCAAAGTACGTACCAGCATATCAAAACGTCGAAGAAAGTGAAGCAATCAAGTGGTTGAGATAATCATGCCGAGACCGCTAATAATATGACGTGATTGCGGTGCTGCGCAACCTTTACGTCGATAATGTATAAGTATACATTATAATGTATACCATCTAGAGGCAAAACTTCTTGACTATGTACAGGTTTATTCCGCAAAGGTTTTATTCCGTTTAAAGATGGGAATCAATAAAAACATGTTTTTTTTTAGCTTCTTTTCTCCTATTGGATACTAAGTAGAGCTTAGAAAAACAAATGAATTGGACTTTACGTCAATAATGCATACCATAATAGAAGCAAGAAAACCGCTTGCCTGAGTTCAGGTACGAGTAGGTACAGTCAGCTGCACAGACATGTAAACACTCCCAAGCTTTCACACTTATATTACTCTTAATTTAGCAAAGAAAAGAGCACGAAAGCATTTCCAAACCAATGTAGTCAAAATCTTACTTATCAGAAAAACAAGTTTTTGCAAAATTAAGAGTCTAATATAAATTAAAAGCTTAAGAGTGTATACATGTATGTGCAGCTGACTGTACATTAGCAAATATTTAATTACATTTACAGATTAGAAGCAATATGAACATGTTTCTTTTCCTCATATTGGTTACTAAGTATTTAGAGCTTAAGAACAAACAAATTGGTCTCCTTGTGGTGTTCGTGTTGGATTTACTGAGTAATTGTAGTAAGACAATTCCTCAGAACCACAGATTAACTAGTAGATTACTGCTGACCTAATTCCATTAATTATTTTTATCTTCCCTAAGCGCCAAGCTGCCCATTTTATTCATAAATCACCTTCCCCTACTTAATTATAAATGCTTTTGTAAACACGATGTGAATACTAAGTTGGAAATAAAAAAGACTTTACTTGTACAAACTAAAAGGCGAAAACCTCATGTTAGATGGTATCTGCAAAGAACAATGTAAATAAATAAATATATTAGATTGGTAATGGTAGAGTTTTCGATGCTTAGATACCTACTAGAGTTATTATTTATTGTTTTACTATCAGAATGTATTACCAACTCTGAAGAAATATCTTGAAAAATAGGGTTCCAAAATACATACCTAAAGAAAAAAAAAAAGATCACGCTACCTATTTGGATGAAACTTGAATCAATTTAAAATACGGCAAAAATGCATGGACAGCATAATTTGTGTACTTTTTAATGAATACCAATTTTCTGCTGTTGCACACAGTGAGTACCTAGGTATTATTTGTATTTGGGTATAGAATAGATAGAAGCTCTACACTACAAATTAGCCTCAAATAATAGTTCCAAGATTAACTCAATAAATGTCAAATACTAGAAACTTTAAAAAACAATCAACAAATCTAATCGATGGCAGCGTGCCAAGGGTTATAAATAAAAATACTATCAATATTTTTCGATAAAATAACGTAAATAGGTAAGTAAATACCTATGTACCAATTCAATCAGTTCAACTTTATTTACTATACACATCTAGATCTAAAAGTTCGTTCTCTCCATAAATAAATTGTATTTGATTCGACTGAAATGGAAGTTGTCGGTTCGTTTCATCAGATGGCTCTACCCAGAGCTTTATTCAGCCGTTATTGCAAACTTTGATGAATAAATAAAGTACTTAGATATGATTTGAAGCTTCGTAACTACAACAACTAGTATTGTGTAATAGTTTTCTCTTGATAAACGATTGTTTTGCGCACTCGTTTGCTAATCTACGTTTTGCGATTATGAATTGATGTAGCATTTAATAATATAAAAGTATTTTATTATTGTGTTTGCGCATAAACAAAAACTTACACAAGATGCCGTCTTTTTTTTTTTTTTTTTTTTTTTTGGATGGACGTTTAATGCAGTTAGCCGCAGCAACCCGCCCCCGAATATAAACTTAGCCCCCCCTCCACCCGGGCAATCCGAAGGCGCATGTCTCGTTTCCAATTATTTTATATTTTTGTACCCTACCATGTCTAATATTTTCAACATAAAAGTACATTGTCTGCATAAAAGGTTTTTATTGAAAAGAAACAAGCCTCATCGTGGTCATTTAGTATGGCCAAAGAATAAGTAATATTATGTACCATAGTATGGCGTAATTATGTAGAGTCACCAACATTTAGTAACCGATATCTATGTATTCTCACACGTTTTAAAATTAACAGTTAATATTCTTGATTATTACGTAGATATAACAAAATAAATTCAAATCAAATCAAATCAATTTATTGGAAATTGGACTTTTAAGTAAAATATTGTATCCAGCTTTGGCTTCGTTATATCAGAATAAAAGCCTTCATTTTATTTTAGGTACAAGTAAAATTTCAACCCAATGAACCAATTGTTCAGTAGATTTGACGTGACCACAGGTCTCGGATACTTTCGTCTGTCGCCCTCAATACTAACTTTATTGACGTATAAGTTTCATTGATCCATCCACCCACACAATAACAAACCTTCCTATTATTATAAGTGTCAATGAACTTTCATCTCTCACTTTTCTTGTATCGTCTTCATCATTCATCATCCTCAGCTAGTATCAGCACATGCTGGGCTGCCGCCTATATTAAATGCCAATCTCGTGTCTGTGCTGTGCGGATCTAAACAAGGTGTTGCTTGCAATACTGCGGATGTCATCGATCCATCGGGCTGGTGGTCGCACGACGCTGCGTTTTCCCTCCCTAGGCATCCATTCTCTCAAAGCATACTCCACTTGCCGTCACCACACCTTGCTAAGTGACCCTGCTGTATTTTTAAGTGATAGTGATAAATTTATCTTTTCCTTGTTTTCAGAAAGCTGGGGTCAGACAGACGGGTATCGCTTCACCTACCCCGCGTCGCCCCTGCTGACGCAAGGCGCCGATGTAGGCCCTGATACTTTCTGCCCTACAAGCCCCGGCCACGGCGAAGAATGTGTCAACGTGAAGAGTGTGCCTCTCAGTTCAACCGTGGAGATCGTGATGTTCGATCAAGGTGAGTCAGCCTCAAGTTTACATTTTTCACGTACAAATCTTAAATAAGGACGCCATCATCTCTTAAAAGCAAGCTAGACATTTAAAACCTTTGATACTGCTTTCCTCCTTAGTTACTACTTTCGGAATAGAAAGTGCGTTCTATTTTTAAATACGCCCGCCCTAACTCAACATGAAATTTCGTAGTAATTTATTTGGCCTAGGCCGGCAACCTAACTTGAAGAAAGTTGTCAAAATAATGTTCGAATTTCCCAGCATGTTTGAGTAAAGTTATTTTATAACACATTTGCTCGTAAAGGGTCTATTATTGCACCAATTTCAATATCGCATTGTATCTCATTACGCACTAGTGCGGTAATGTAATATAAAACGCACGAGTGCGGTAATATAATTAAAAAAGGAAGGTTTATCAATGTTTTCCGTTTAAAACGAACGATACTTTTTAAAAATCTTAGCTAAGAGTTTTTATGTCAGAAAAAAGGTCAGCATTTTATGAATAAAAATAACTTTGGGAGATAAAATATAATAAACAAACATTTAATTATTTAATTTAATTAATATTGACCATTAATTATAACCATTTAAATGTAACAAAACACAAAAATATTAATTTTCGCTAATTTGAGAACATGTAAAAATTATTCCGCGCACTGTTTTTTTTAGCTGTATTGTTTTTGAAAATGTCGTCAAGTGATGATGAATTTATTTATTGATTTCCTCGCAAATGTATTATAAAACGTCGTATGACATACGTGCGGTTTGATAATTACAGCCTCTGCTTTCTTGTAGCCCTCACCTACGGCTCGGGCTAGCAATATCGCCTCGGCTGTAATTCTCAACTTACCGCACTTATATCATAATGTACTATTTTCTTGCTGCTGCCCACGTAGTATCTGTATAAAAATAACATAAGTCTTTTTCATTCTGGAAACTAAGTCTATACAAAAATTTTAACTCAATCGGTTTAGAAGTTTTTACGTAATTGAGGAGCAAACATCTATCTATACATCTTTTCATAGCCAATGTACTGTTAGAGGTACTTCTACTCCAAAATCACAAAGAGACTTCAAATTTTTTTTATATTCTAGTTATTCAGCCTTGCCTAGTTAGATCAGCCTTGTGGTCGCTCACAGACGCAAAAGAGATATATAATATGCAGTTTGCAAATTCAGTCGACGCTCATATCATAATGAATGAATGAATGAATCTTTATTTGCGTAATACAGGTACATTGTGGTCTTACTTTAAATTAGAATCACTGCATCAACTTTTGTCGTGCAAATACTTAAAATTAGTGCTAAATAATTGTTAATAATTCTTAAATAAATTGCTAATAAAAATAATTCATTAATAATTAATAGTATTATTACATTAAAATTCGTCAAAAAACATTAAAATTCGTTAAGAGTAAACAAATTGATAACGTAGGTATACGAGGATTTCAAAGTGCCAAAAATATAAATCGTAAAATTTGTAGAATATTCTGCGTTGCAAACACAATGAAAAAGTTTTGAATGAGGCCACCAGCTAGCTCGTTGCAGTCACTTTTTTATTGCTGGCAATATTCTTGCTCATCACAAAAACATCGCTACTATAAAAACCTTGACCTGGAAAAGCTTACCTTTCTTCTAGGTATATTATTGCTAGGCACCGATATCAAAATAATGAGCGTCAGTCAGGCAATTCAAAGTTTTATGTTTGTTATATTATAAATTATTTTGCAATGCTGTTTTAAATTGAATCGAGAAGTAATAGTAATTTGGACACCAGAGCACCGAGGAAAGAAGTAACCAAAGCAGAGAATAAGTAATTTTATGTACCATAAAAGGCCTGAAGCAAACTATTTTATGCGAGCCTTTTATCAACCCGAGCCAAGGCGACAGCGGATGTTTAAGTCGAGGATAAAATGGGCTTCAGGAACGAGGTATACACAAGATTTTTCACTTTAATTGCGAGAAAATTGAACAAAATTAAGCTGAAATATGAGAATTCGAAATTCCAAAGAAAAACCAAAGTTGGATATTTGGAAAAAGTTGTCAACTTCCTTCATGAAACCTATTACAAACTGAATCTCTTTGTACAGATTTTATAAGCAATCACTTTTTTGCCCTAGGGCCTAAAATACAGTTTTACTCCAATGAGGTTGAACTTTACGAGCATGAGTGTGAAAAAGGCGTTTACAGTGATATAAAGCCAATTAATTGCTCGAAACGTAGGTTGAGTAAACGGTCATTTATAATTAACATACTATTGCGATGTCTCACATGGTTCGCAATGCCTTTCGCAGCTTATTAATTAAACAACCTGGCTTAATTTCAGTTAAGAGCATAGGTACTTTGACTCTGAACATTGCTGTGTATATCTCAAATTATGCATTAGTAACTGTGAAATTGTTTACGATCAGACAAAATTAATTTACGCCTGTCTGACTGAACTCATAACTTTCATAAAAGATAATGTAATAAAAAAAATATATTAATAATTAGATCTATGATATGGTTGGCTTGCGAAAATGCCTTGAGGCATTAAGCTCGCCCTATGTGTAATTAAATTTGTCATTTGTGCAATAAAGTATAAAATACAAACTACATTCCTATTTGCAGTAGGTAGAGCCTAAGTATTATGGCATATCTAGCCTAGGCGACGAAAATATGCACACCTGGGACATTATCAATGTATATAAAAAGCTTGGACCTGACTGACTAACTGACTGACAGACAGACAGGCCAAAACATTGAATCTAGACACTTGAAATCAGAAGGGTGTATTTGTCAAGATCTAAAAGTGTGTAAAAGAATTTAAAAAAATCGCAACGCCAACTAAGTTCCGGTCGCGTCAGCTAATATGTAACAAAAGCAGGCACGTCCATGCTTCTTCTTAGTCTATTCATAGTCTGAATATCCCAGCAATCCACCTAATCTGCAAACGCCTAAAGCGATAGGCACTTCGTTTCTCCGAAAGTTAGAAACGACACGTGTTTCAACACTTACTCGCGGAAGTTTCGAGTGTCAATATCGCCTAAGCCCACAATGGTAATGGTGGTCGAGGAACTTCGCAAGTGTTTATTTAAGGTTTAGCTAATTTATGAACAATTTCTAAACACAACTTATATAAGTAAATATGTATTAACAAAGTTTCAACGCAACTTATAATAACGCTTTACGATGGCGTGTTCATATGGCCGTAATAACACTTAAACACCATCAAATTTATCTATTAAAGTTTTAGATAACTTGATGATAAATACTTGCCTCAGCAAATTTATACAGAAAAGAGATATATAAAAATTGGTAATGAATTCAAAATCTGTGTTATTGCGTGCGACAAGATTTTTGTGTCGGTCTATGTAGAGCTCTACAAATCTGCTCTATATTAATATTTTAATTTATGTTATTTTAACAATCTTTGGAAAAACTACGTACAATAAGAAGCTAAAATCCAATTCAATTTTTTCACAAATAATAACTGGAATTGAACAATGAACGAATTACTGGACGACAGAGTTATCTTGTTTCGTTAATAGGTATAAAAGTAAAATCACTTTGCGAATTCTCTTTACAAGATTTAATGGGTATTGGAAAACAAGACAGTATTATTTCCCATAGAGTAGATTACGCAAATGTAACAACCACAAATGCGTGGCGAATGGTTAATGATCATTGTGAGCTTCTCGAGGCCTTTTCACTGTACAACATTTTATTGAATAGCTTTCGAAGTACTTGGGTTTTCTCTTTTAACAATTATTGAATGTTATAAAAAACATATATCACTTATTAAACCTAACTAATTGACACCCAACGCAAGGCAACTTCGTTTCCGTTGCAAATTAACCAAAATATTTGTACGCGCTTAAACTTCTTAATGAACAACATACCCTCCAAATTTCTAGTCTAGTCTAGTCTAGTCTTCTTCTAGTCTTTTATTCAGTGGTTTAACCTGTACGTTGTCTGTCAGTCAGTCAGGACCAAGCTTTTTTGTAATAAGTAGCCAGCGCCCTTAACTTTATTCGCCTCGTGATTTAACAAAATTCCTTTCTTAGTAAGCCCCTACATTTTTTGACGAACATGTCCTTCAAATAGAAGAGTTAGATAAAAATAATTATAATTGTTTTTGTTTAAGTGTAAATAAATTATTTAAAAACCTATCTCCAGAAATAGAGAGAGATGCATATTAAGCAATTGATTGATTCGGGCGTTACTTTGCGGAAATCCATAAATATCAACAAATTATATAAATATATTTAGTAATAAATCCGCTTAATTTCTAAACAAAGGTTTTAATTAACTTAACTTTAGTTCAACTAAACCAAAGAGTCAAAGAACAGAAAACCAAAGTTTAAAGATACGACACGTGTTTCGCCTCTACACGAGGCATCATCAGGAGATGTGGACTCGCCGAAGTTTGAAACGAGAGTGAATAAACATTTTTTTTTTTTTTTTTTCGGATGGACGTTTAATGCAGTTAGCCGCAGATGGCTGTTACTGCGTCACCGGACTCTAGTGAATAAACAACGTTGCCCGGCCCGTATTTATTCTCGTGTAGAGGCGAAACACGTGTCGTATCTTTAAACTTTGGTTTTCTGTTCTTTGACTCTTTGGTTTAGTTGAATTAAAGTTAAGTTAATTAAAACCTTTGTTTAGAAATTAAGCGGATTTATTACTAAATATATTTATATAATTTGTTGATATGTATATTAAGCATACTATAAGTAGGTACCTAGAGATCTTTCATTTTATATACGTACGCCTCTCCACTTAACGCGACGGTCTAAGTAAAGGCATTTGCATGGCAGAGTTACTCGTATCGGAGCGGCGTGCATTTTTGGAAAGATCTTTACTTGCTTAATACATTTTCAGTCATGGTGAATTCCGAAACTGGGTGCTTGCAATTACGATAATAATGCCGGAAAATATTTGTCTTGATACCGTCGTATGTAACAAGAATAATAACGCTTATGTTATGAAACATTACCGCAATCTAGATAAAATTCTAGGTTTATACCAACATAGTAGGCAAGACTCTTTGCTGAATTATTTAGCATTCATACAAAGTATTGCATGTTCAGAGTATCTTAGAATTTTCAGTTTCAGTTTATGTTATAAAACTTGAAACATTCTGCATGGTAATTTCTTGGTGTCATGTCCAAGTACTTTTAATAAATATGCTCTTGCACGAGCCCGTTTGATAAAACCTCAAAAGAATATTTATGATGAATATAATGAATATTTATTGTAATCCATTCAACCATTTATTTTAAGTTAGTTGTATGTATGTATGTATTGTATATGTAAATAGTAAAACATTTTGATTTGATAGTCTTCTTTAAATACAAACTTGTTTAGAAAATACTTGATACTCTACCACTCTGTAAAAAGGTCTGAGATCTATTTTATTTAATAGAAGCTATTTACATAGACACTATGAGTGAGATCTTAACGCTTTTTAATCTCCATTATTAGAATTAAGCGTATCCACTACGAGATAAATAAATATTTTGTAAAAAAATATTGAGAAGATGAAAATAATTATGTTTTTTTAAGTCAACTAGGTAGAGATATTTTTAGTTTAAAAAAGTTTACGCCCCTCCTAAAACGCCGCCATATAAATACCTTTATTTAGACTGACGCGCGAGTTGAGGATCGTGCATTTTTAATCTGACAGTTTCTACTTAATTTAGCATTTAGTTCATAACTGGATTATCCAAAACATTATTTTAGACAGATAGAAATAATAAGTTTCAAGTTTTGAACTTTCATAATAAGCCCGAAAGCCTATTTAAGACATAACCTCCTTACATGTACTCGTAAGCTTATGTTACTAATAGCCCCTAGCCATACTCATCAAACGAGTCTACCGCATTACCTCGAGTCGAGTGTCAGGCGGACATTAACGAAATCGAGATAGGCCGTGTCGGAACAGATTGTGTTACCGCATGTAATTAGACTCTTTACGACTAGATCACACGTTTTATTATGTAGAATGTGAATTGTATTTAAGTACCTAACTGATTCGATGCAATCTTGGAAAATGTTAATGTGAGTGTGTGAGCGTTTATGTTATTACAAGTTATGATGCTGTTATTTAAAAAAAAAATAGTTCAAAAACGAAAACTAGCTACTGAAAAGTCACGCTCTAAAAAGTATGAAACAAGTAAATATTCTCATCTGAAATTGTTATGTGCCGTGGACTGTTATCATATGCCACATTGCCCAAAGCATTATGACCGCTTAATAATAGAATTTATTTTGTTAGTATATCTCAAAGAGCTTCTATACTATGTATCTAGAGAGCTAACACGCCATTTTGTTTTATTTAAGGATTAAGAATTCTGAACCTTATGACTTGGAAATAAAGTTCTTTTTTAATTAAATCTAAATATAAGGATTTTAATGCTTGATAGAGACCCCCTCGTTAAGGAGTGTGTCTCGTTCACACAGTTGCCAGCATACAATTAAAATTAACATGGCCATAATTTTTGAAATAAGTGGGACAATTTTCGAAATTAGACGATTTGCTCTAAATGCTATTCAGATTCATTTGTAAGGTTTAGTACAGTTGCTGTCATGTAGGTTAGGTACCTAACTGCCGAGAAAAATAATTACTGTTCGAAAGAAACAGTATTAAAACCATTGAATCAGATATACCTCACTAGAATGCGGCGCACCGCCCTCTTTTTTGTTGATATTTTAATGCACCTATGTATAATATAATTTTAAAACAATAATGCAAAGTAACGTGTGTATATAACATTGATAGCTTATTGAGCAGATTGAATTAATTTTCCCTAGGTTGCTTGTTTATGTCTCAATGAAATATTCAAAGTTCAAAAATTATGGTCGCCCTACAGAACGAGACACACTCCTTACTGGTTCTAGCTCTTTCGGCTCGCAGTTTTCGTGTGAGTCGGCATTCTAGATACATAGTATACAAGTACTTTGATATATCTACCGTGGCATAGTCATTGGATCAAACTAAGTATTTATATACTCAATTAATTTTATTACATTTATATTTATGGTGAAGAAAAAACTATTTTTGTTACCTTCCAAGGTAACAAAAAACATTTTTACCAAGTCACCATCGATTTATTCTTGATTCTTCGTCGGCTACCATAGTATCTATCGATGAATGATTGCCAGTGATTGATGGTCATGAAAGTTCCAAGGAGATATTATTCGACGCGCGAGTGATTTGTAATTTATTATACAGTCTCTTTGCAATCAACTTTTATGCGATATGGAGCTGAAAGCTTGGGAGGGTCTAGAAGTTATGTAAGTTAAAAGGATAGATTATTACCTATTATTTTTAATTGGTTTCTAAATTATTATTTTTTATTAACCTGTCGTGTCACACTGCTGGGCAAAGGTCTTACCCAATTCACCCCACGCCTTCACACCAGTCCTCTTGAAAAGAATCAAGATCGTCTCGCCAGCGTTTACGCGGCTATTTATTTATTATTATTTATTTCTTACTATTCATTCATTATTATTTATTTTTTATTATTTATGTATTATTATTAACTTAAAGATCTAGAACTGGATGGATGTGCCTGAAACCTGGGTTGATATTTGTAGAAAGGCGTCTATTAGAAGATTTTGTTTAGATAGGGACCAATACAGTGCTAGATAATTTACCGCCAAGAAGTAATGTGTAAGCATTTCTGTCTTTAGGCTCAAAGCAAAAAGAGGAATAAGGATCTATCGATACTGATCATCATTTCTCAAAATCGTCGAACGCTATCAGCACAGGAAGGCAACACAGTTATGTGCAGAAATGTTAAGGTCGTGATATCTTACTATCAGTAGAACGCCTTCAAAAGTTATTTGCTGAAATAAATAACTTTTGAAATTGAATTGAAGTAAAACGCCTTGCTACCAATATGCTTTCAACACACTAATCAAGAAAAATAATATTATTTACAACTTTAAATACGTTTTATTTAATCTTCTCAGTGTAAAGGGTGTACATTATACGTACATTAATGTAACATTTCATTAAAATTCAAGTCTGTAACAGTTCATGAATATTTCATCTCCCAGATTGATACCGCGCCTCGCATACCAACCGTAAACAATCAACACACAATCAAAATGATTGGCTCATTCTACACTACAGTGATAATTATGATCGAAGTTTCAAACGGTTTTCCTACCTTCAATCAGTATTAATTTGTAAACACTATTAAATCAATCTGAAATATATAGTTTTATATTTTTAGTACTTACTTAACTTAAATTCTGTGTATATACATAAAAAGGCTTTATAGTAACAAAAAGGAAATAGACGGTCCATGCAAATAAAATACATACTTTAGAAATGTTATGATAGAGTTTTGCTCTCCTTAGAGGGCTATGTTTCAGCGGTGGTATTCAATAATTCCACTAATAAATTTTTATATAATTATAATATAATAATAATACTATATTTCAGAAACTGGATCCATACAGTCTTAACAACAAATAACTAAAAACACAAACACTAAAAAAAAAAAAAAGAAATAAAACAAAATAATACGAAATAAATTAAAAAAATAATTGAAAGATGCATGTTTAGCTTGTTTTGAAATTTTGTATAAAAAAAAAAAACTGAAATCTTGCATTCAGTGGTATAGTTACAGTTTACTATATAGAAAAGAACATTAGACTACTTTTTATCCCAACACCACGTAGTCGAAGCCAGGGGATATCAGCTAGTTAGGTACCTTATAAAATATGTACCTACAAGAGCCGACTTCCAGATCATTGAGCCGTAGCTCGGTATGAATAAAGTTACCACTTTTATGCACGACCCACTTCGATGCACTTTTCAGACACAGAGAAAGTACCAATCACGTGCTATCACATAAAACCTCACTGTCATTTTCACCATTTAAGTTTTGCCCAATAAAGTTTATTGCAGCTACCGTGTATAGGCCAGTCAAATAAGGAGAAAAAAGGGATCAACCTCGGAATGAGAGATAACAAGCTGAAAACTCGTATACATGTTCATTTTGGTGCTCTCAAAGTTGTCTCAAAAGTCATATAAGATCACATGCCCATAATCTTTGATCTTTAATAACTTACGACGCGGACATGTGATTTAATGTGACTTTTGAGACATCTTTTGGAACACCAAAATGAACGTGTATACGAGTTTTCAGCTTGTTATCTCTCATTCCGAGGTGAAACCCTTATTTGACTGGCCTAGAAGAGCGAAATGTGACAATCGATTTATTGTGTTTGATTAGCAATCAAAATGATTTGAATTTATAGCGATTGAACACTTCGAATCGTCAACAGTGTGCAATTTGTACCTACTGATAATCATGATCAATCATTATAAAATCCACGTAATAAATGTATCGATTTGTTTGGCGTTTGATTGGCGATTCAAAAATATTTAAATTACGAGCGTACGATTTTTATATGCTCAAGCTTAATAAAATTTACTCAAGCTCAATAAAACAATATAATCAAGATTTTACAAAAACATACAACAACCGACTTCAATCGGATTGTTCTAGTGACCGTAAGCACCACTGACAAGTCAAATACGCAATTTTGCTCACTTCAACGCCTTTTTTTCCAGTTATTTTTATTTTAAACCCGACCCGACCGAGCCTACTGAACTGATTTTGATAAAATTTCTATGGGACCAATCTGAAAGTATATCCTCGCAAACAAAAAAAAATTTTTCAAATCGGTTATTATAGAACAAGATTCTCAGGAAACAAAGATTTAAAAAAATAGATAGATAACTAAGTTTCTCCTCACGCCCAAAGTTGATGCAGTGATTCTAATTTAAAGTAAGACCACAATGTACCTGTATTACACAAATAAAGTTTCATTAATTCATTCATTAATTCCTCTTTTGAAATCGGTTGTAAAATAAATAAAAACACGATTCTTGGTGTTAACATAATATTTATCATTTTATTTAGTAAGTAAGTACTTTAACTTTTTATGCAATATAACAGCCTAGGTACTTGTTTAAAAAAAGTAGGCTACCACAATTACACGGCATTATTTAATTTTTGGGTCATAGCGCTCTGCAATTTGAGTGTGACCGATTGATGTAACGAATAACCATGCATTACGCAAGTTTACTTCCAATCTAAGTATTGACCGATGCCTGATACTATACATACAGCTCTACCTGCATACTGATAAATAATTGTATAATAAGCATAATCAGCCTATAATGTTCCCACTGCTGGGACCATCATATCGCAAGGCAAGGGCCTCATCCACTCGGCCACCACGTCCTCACTAAATAATTGTGGTCATAATAAAAAGTTCGAAAACATGTGTCAAGTGCACGAAAGAAGCCTCTTCGAGGCGCACTTGAAATCTTTTCACCACACTGGTTCGAAAAAACTCTTGCTACGATGAGACCAAACTGATAAAATTCCTACCCAAGCAATGCCTTTACTCGTTTGATAGTTCTTCGGTTCAGATACATGGCCACTTGCACCAAACCTTTACTCGCTACTTAGGAATTGAAAATTTTGGTGCAAAGCGAGTAAAGTAATTGCTTTTGACAGTTTGGTGCAAGAAGGCATGAATCCACAACGCGTGTCCAATGCGGAAACACAACTAAGCATAACTAATTGTTTCAGGTGGCGAATCTGACCACATTTTCCACCTCCACGGCTACAGTTTCTACGTTATCGGCGTCAAAGAACTAACCAACAGTTCCGATAAAGACACCATCAAAAAGATGAACGAAGAACGAACCCTTTTCCCCGACATAAACTACATTAACCCAGTGCTTAAAGATACGATAGTGATCCCTAAGTTCGGGGTAGCAGCCCTTAGGTTTAAAGCCGATAATCCTGGCTTCTGGCTAATGAGGGACGAGAGATCGGCTCACTGGACTAGGGGACTGGATTTTATCCTCAAAGTGGGCGACCAAAGTGATTTTGTTCAAGCTCCAAATGACTTCCCGAAATGCGGATCGTATGTCGGACCAGAGTATTTCTTAATATGAAATGTTAGCTTTTATCAGTTGCTCATTTATTTATTGATTTGTGATATGTTTGATTAGTATGTTTGGTGATATTGTTTGTAAATAATGTTATTGTAAGGTAAATAAATCTGTTTTCTATTTTTTTACTTACATTTTGTAGTTTCTAACGAGAGAACGTTATTTCGTTACCCAACTGCAACTTTGTTCGAAGTACGAGGTACCTTGGTTAGAATGTCTATGAATTTTGATAGACTGTTGAGCCAAGCAAACTAATTGAAGTTAAATTGGTTTTCTATAGCTTTCCAAGATATTTAGTATGCAGCTATTGATGAAATTTAAAATAATCACACTGAAAGACAATACCAATAGTAAAATTTTGCATAAATTCAGTGCCTAGAATAGAGATACGAAACTTTTGAACACCATCTTTCGGAGACCATGTCGCGGGCAACACCTATTTTGTAAATATACCTACTGCAAACATACGTTTCTTATACGTTAAAGTTTCAAGTTATAGCACAGTATAGACAGTGTTACTAATTAAATTGTCCCAGTCAAATGAGGTAAGTAACTATGTGTTTTTTGTCGGTAGCCTCGGACAAATAAGGCAAGTGCCTTACTAATTATTTATTTGTTTTCGGTAGCCGTTAGTCAAATGAGGCAAGTACCTGACTAATTAACTGTTTTTTTTCGGTAGCCGCTTAGCTTTACCGAATGATGAATAGCTTTGAAGCCTTATTGTGAGTAAGTGAGTGTCCAAATAGTGAAAGTGTAGGTAATTTGGAGCGCTACTGCAAATGCTGTAGCAACGCCCGTTTCAAGCGTAAGTTGACCAAATTAAAGACCGGTTTCTCCAAATAATTACTTGCAAGTGTTGTATATTGTGTTTTTTATAAGCGTAAGCAGTTTAGTTTTTGCAATCGAAGGTACAACATCGGATTTAAAACAAAGAAAAAAGAAGATCATCATCAGCATATCGCAGTCCACTGCTGGACATACGCCTCTCCCAATGAGCCCCATCACACCCTGTCTTCGGCTTGCCGAATCCATCTTCTGCCTGCCACCTTTCGCAGATCGTCACCCCACCTAGCCGGGGGCGTCCTACACTACGTTTTCCGATTCGCGGTCTCCACGCAAGAACTCGTTTACCCCAGCGGTTATCGGTTCTTCGGCAGATATGGCGAGCCCACTGCTACTTCAGCTTGCTAACTCTGAGCTATGTCGGTAAACTTGGTCCTCTGTCAGATAACCTAATTACGAAGAAGATAAATATAACTAAATAGGTACAAAAATACCAGTATCATTATCATAATCAATCTACGAGTAAGTAGCAGTTTACGAGTGGACGTAGGTCTCTTCCAAAGCGTGCTACTGAGTTCAATTTTCGGCTCTTCTCATTCTCCTTCTGCCAGCTATAGTGCACAGATCATCGCTCTATCTAGTCAGTGGTCACCCTACACTATACGCATGACTACACTTGCCAAGACGGGGGTTTTACTCCAACGGTTATCGGTTATTCGACAAAAAGTAGAGTTCAAACCATGTTTAAGAGTGGATATCGCGCATTGCTAACGCGCGTTTTGAGTAGGTACCCCAAATTCTCCCAAAGCGGCATGTGTAAACTTCAATAGAATTCGGAGTTCTCAAAACGCGCGTTAGCAAAGCGCGCGTTTCAAAACGCCCAACGTGTACCACCCGCTCTAAAGGATATTATACAACTATTAATATAAAGCATCCTACTGACTCTGCCTGACTCCCACAGGGTGTTATTTTAATTTGGAAGTCTTACCCTGCATCAGGAGTTGATTTGGTCTAGCATAGCTTGCTGGTAGAGTCGCACAAATTGCATTGTATTTCCCAACTGAGACTCACCACATACAAATTGCGTGTTGCGGTTATGAGTGTCTCAACTTCAATTTGCCGAATGCGTGTAGGTACAGTACGGCCATTGTATCTAGGCCGGCTTGAAGTTAGGCGAGGATACTTTACAGCGAGAAAAGCAATACGAACAACGAATGCGGACGTGAGAATAAATGATTTAAGTGCGAACTTCAAGCCAGCCTATAGATCCAAAGCCCGTACTGTAGGTATCTACTTTTTTTTTTTTTTTCTTTCGAAGAACCTAAGTTCTTCGGTTTTGGCTTGACATCAAAGGTATATAGCCAGTGTCAAGTAATGGGAGAGATTATTTTGTCATAAGTCAGAGTCGATAAGTCAAGTCATGCCCCTGTAAAGTAGTGGTGGTTGCGACTTTGCTAGAGGCTTCTATGGAGTTTTGGAGGCAACACGAAAAGTCACGTTTTACAGCATTACACTATTCACCAACACTCATACACGTTCGCGAGCACTTAATGGATAAAAAACCACCGTTTTTACACTTAAACACTCAAAGTTATACAAGTTTTGTCAATTAATTTAATGCCGCCAATGCGCCATTTTTCATGTTCCCGCCAAAAACTAGGTATCTACTTAACTATTGAACCAAGGTATGTACAACATCTTAGTACTCTGTGGTACAACTAAGTTCCTGGAATGTAGAGCTGAATTATTTTCAGTTACAATCGACTCGCACTGGTGGTGCGAGTGAATGAAAATAATAGATAAGAAACCGAATAGAATGGAGCCTATCCTAGCCCTAAACTTTACCTGATCTTCAGTTTTTAAACTTCAGGAACCTTTTCGCTTTTGAGCGCTCGGTTCTTACCAAAAAGCCAGCAGTGTTTGCTAAAATTTGATATTAGTTTAGTTCATGGCTACTTGTTATGTATGTTGTTATGTGAAATGACCTAATATTTATTTATTACTCATATTGATTATTATGAGTTAGGTGCCTACAAAATTAGGACACAGTTTAAAAAAAATATTAGCAAGACGACGCCCATTTATTTAAGTAATTAAAATAAGGTAATTATAAGTAATCATTCTAAGACACAAGCGAGGTAACTTAGCAATTAGCAATTATCTCCTTTTAATCATAGAAGTATAAGAATATACATATATGTAGTATATAAGGACCGCGTTAAAAAAATAGGCTAATTTTAGCCAACTTCTTGTGCCTGTACATTTTGGTCAAAAATAATATAATAGGCTAAATTTAAAAAAAGGAAGAAGGAAAAAGCGAAAAAGGGGTGTAACAAGGCTAGATATATATAATTAAGTAAAGATTACTAGGCTTTTTTATTGTTACTAAAACTTCATCGTAAAAAGTAACAAAAATCATTTCATCAGATATTTCATTTTTATTTAGGAGGTGTCTGAACTTTTTTTTGCCTTGTTTTACGACTCCATCTTGATTTAGTACTGTCTATTTTGGTGTTCTCTGCGAACCACTTTATTCATCTATGCTTGTAATAGATTAATATTATGATGTATAGTATAGTCTGTAGATTCATAGGTAGGTACATGATTGTGCATAGCGTGATGAGCACTGAGTTAGTAATTAATGCGTTGATTGGACGGGCATTGTCGGTTATAATCTAAATTGACTCGTTGTTCGAAACATCATTTATTTCTTGATTTTGATGACAAACGATTTTTACAATTTCCTTTTGCAGTAGGAGCATCAGGACATAGGAGTATTTAGTAAAACGAGGAGGAAGCGGATTTTTCTGGATATGCTACATTACATTAATAAAAAAAAACTACAATAATACATTATAATATTAAATAATAATCAAGGTTTTACAAAAACTTACAACAATCGACTTCAAAAATGAAATATAATAGCTCCATTTCAAAATATGTTTTGTTACTCTAACCGATGGAGTTTGATTTACAATAAAAAAGGCTTGTAATTTTAACTTTTAATATTTTCCTACCCCGGTTAAATTTTTCTCTTGATATGTAAGTACAAGAAGTTGGCTAAATTAGCGAACTTTTTTTGGCGCGTTTTCAATGTACTACTGTATGATTCTATACTACACTTTTATGGTCAGTAGGTAAATATTTTTATAAAAAATCAACCATTAGAAGTGACGAGGAAGTAATACGCTTAAATTTGTACAGTTATAACTCTGTGATGGATGACGCGAATAAAAACATTTAGAAAGGTTTTCCTGTAAGAGCCTACATGGAATTATGAAAGACATTACGCAGAAATATTATCTTCGTGGACATTGCATTTTACGACCCTGCCTACTTAATGGAGTAGAGTCATTTAGCTTGTCTTAAAAGGTTTCCATGTAGACAGAAAATTAGCCTAAAAACTTAGTAACTTAGTACTTTGTAAAGTTAGGATTTAACATAGATGAGTAACGGTGTTCCTATAGACACCAAGATAGACAGTATTAAAACAAAATGGAGTCGTAAAAAGGACCAAAAAATTTTAGACACCTTGTCAATATATTATGTAAATGAAATATCTCCATTTTCATGTTCGTTACTTTTTACGATGTATGTAGTTTTATTAACAATGAAAACACCCAGTGGTTTAGTCAACGTGGCTTCTTTTTTTTGTCGCCATTTCAATGTACTACATTCTGATTCTATACTTAATACTTCTGTGGCATTTAATTACTCTGTGTTCATACTTTAAATATAGTTTGAATTCCAGGATATTAGATATAAAATATTATTAACTTCATTGCTTACCCATTTGGACGCATTCTATCGATGTAGATATCTTACATAACTAATTAGGGTATAACTCTATGCAAAGTGTTTATTTCTCACAAAGAGTCTGCCAGTCATCAACGCTTACGCATAAATTTTACTTATTTTTACTTCACAATGCCAGTATTGTTTACCAGATTGTGCAAATTGTATTGAATGCCTCCTCCGAGTCTCGGGCTCAAAGAACGGAACTTGAATTACCTTTCACTTTTTGAGGCTTATCGGTATTTTTGATGCTTTGTCTAAACGAACCTTCTTATTGCTATCAGAGTAAGGTCCAAAATGCTGTGGCTGATTGAAGGCAGGCGTGTTCAACGTCAAGAGCTGACGAGATGACCCATACCTAGAGGAAAAATAACATCTGTAATTACAATAGAAAGCATGTACCATTGAGTAAGTACATGCTAACCATTTATTGTTAGTGCCCGTCATGACACGTAACGTACCCATTGTACTCAAGTTATGAAAATTGACAAGCACTTTTGGGTCGTTCTTATTCGCTGCAAAAAAGTTTCTCAGTTGCATCCGATACGATTTGAAATAAATCATATTAAGTTATAAAACATGTTTCGTCTCAACCGCTGCTATAAGTTAGTGCAAAGTACAGTTAACAGCGGAATAGTAGGTAAATACTTGAAAATGTATAAGCAAATGTAATTACTTCATATTCTATGCAGCTTTTAGCCATACCTACATTAGAAGGTAATAGTAGGTAAGTATGTAAAGTAAAGTTGATTGACTGGGTTGTTTAATCAATTATCGTATCGAAAACGTTATTTGCTTGTTATACTAAAAATCCTCAGTTCAGATGCAATTTGGGAATAAAAATTTTTTTTTTTTTTTTTTAGTGTTCACAATTTTGCAGCCGATGAGAATCGATATACGATTTTTTTTCTCTTCAGATGCAATTGAGAACTGCCCGCACTTTTTAGTTGGACAGTCGAGTCATTCTCTGTTCGGGGGAAACGAATATCAGCGGTTTGTTTTCGCTCTTGATGTTGCATAAAAATAGTGCAACATTTTCCTTAGAATTTCTACTTTGTATTCTTGTCAGTAAAATTTGTAGATGCAAAAATACGAAATTTTATTCCAGACTTTACAAGATATAAGATTTTAAAGCTAGAGTGGCTTTTGTAGGCATTAACAGATAATATCATAAACATCCTATCACAATTCGATGCTGAAGAAATGCTGAAGGGAGGTCTCTCCCAAAGCGCACCACTTAGCCTGTTCTTAGGAAATGATCGTCACGTAAATTATTAAAATATGGACAGGGCTAAAATAATCTAACTAAACAACGTTCTTTGTTTTGCACATGCACATTGTAATTGTGATGGTTATCATCATTTATAACTGCCGCGTAGGTAACTGCCGCGGTTTTGTGATCGACCGTATAATACGAGATCCCACAGCAGGATCACTACGTTCATTGAGAACACGCTTTTTATATAAATTCATGAATTTATACTACTTTAATTTTAAAAATCGGTGAAACCAGTACTTATCTAATTATTTGTTTTGAAGAACATAATTACAAAGTTTGAGATAGATACACTCATAAAAAAAGTTTTATTTTATATCTACCCTCTGAAGAAATGTAGAGTAATATTAAATAGCCTATGTCCTTTTCAAAGTTTTATTGAAATCCATTCAGTGGTTTTTACGTCTAGCTCGTCTCCTCACTTGTTTGCATAAAAAAATAGTTTTATTTCCTTGATATCAACAAATCTTTTCTACTAATGAAACTTCTGATACTTGCTGATGTTTTTTTTTTATTGGAGATAGACCTTCGATTGACCACAATCTCACCTGATGCTAAGTGATGATGTGGCAACGATTAATCTCAAAGGTCTAGAATGTAAGTCTAGATGTAAAATAAAACGGTTATATAAAGGTAGAAAGCTAATTATATTTAGGTTTATGTAAATAATTCTGAGTTTCTACGAACGTAAGAACGTATGTAGCCATAAAAGTCAAAGAAAAACAAAGTTATTTATTCAGAACACAGAGTCCATAATTGAGGTTTACTTTACAAAGATTGTTACCACGTAACAAAGGCGTGCGTACTTATAATTACCTCTAAAACTCATTGATTATTATGTAGTATATGTACATATTTATGTAGCTCTTCATTTTTTTTTACAAAAATTCAGTTGTATTATTTGGTAACGCTCTATCGTTCTTTAGCGTTGAAAACACCAAATTTCCGGAAGCTTTTGAACAACGTAATGGGACCGGAATGCAATGAAAGGCTTTGACGAGGGTAAGTTCAAGTTTTTCTGTCGCCATTCAATATCCTATCATAACGTTGTGCCAAATGGACTTTGATCCTTACTTTTTGTTGTTTTGTTTCACATTTCTCGGAATAAAATTGATGTGAACTGAGAAACACTCAGATAATACTGAGTTTTTGATGTGTAACATCTTTTCTCTCTCTTTCTTTCAATTTATATCAGTGCTTACGTGAAATGCAGCGAAAGTGTGAAACAGGATGTAAGCCGTTAGATGGTACTAAGAAAAAATAATTTAATAGAATCCTTTTAATACCACTGTAAGGCTCGTTTGTTATTTTTTTTACACTTTTATAGCAGCACTTACGATGCATAACGAATGAGTTATTTAGAGAGCGGTTTGATAATTTAATAATAACCGGGGTAAGAAAAAAATAAAAAAAATACCTATTTACAAAATACTCAAAATAAATATTTCACTTAAAGAGTTTTAGAATAGGTCGTTTTCATTACATTGTTATTTAACTGGTGATTTTATTCTGTCCGCAAAGTTTATCTAGAAAACGAGCCCAGAAAATCAGGTAGAGATAATGCTCTTAAAAAATTCGCAATACGGAATCCAACATCTTTTTCCAAACTTATTACTTAAGTTATATACCGAAAGCCTCACTGTTCTAACGTTGAGGATAATCTAGTGCGTCTACATCCGACTTATCGCTGTCGACGGCTCTGAATAATTTACAGAGAAGACCACACTTTTACGGAACTGGGATTTCCAGGCAGAGCACCACATAACTAATGCAAACGGGATCAGATGGGATCAGCTCAGTCGCCGCGAACGGCACTTATTTGGTCCTTTCTACACACACGTTACAAGTATTTAGGTTCGACGTTTAGGTTTGTCCAGAAATCTCTTTCACAATGGCCTCCTCAGAAAAGGTAAGCAAGAACGTGCCAAGTGCCAACGTTAACTCCTATGGTGAGTAACTAAAACACTGATCCACAGGGATTATTTTTAAGCTTAATTTATGTTGCAAAGATCAAAAACAATACGCGTAGAAGTGGCCTTCCTCCTTTTTTTTCGTGTCTTAAAAAAAATAGAGCAGCTCTGCGTTACAATATAACTACACATTAATTTTAGTAGGTACATACTCGTAGCATTAGCAGGTATTCACCACACATTCCCGGTAACTCTACCTGCCACTCGGCAGGTCCTCAGTTTGCCGCTCTAGATAGATAGATAGATGGATGTAATCTTTATTGCACACCTTAAAATAAAAATACATGAAGAAGAAACAATACTGAAGAAAAAGTGGTACAATGGGCGGCCTTATACTCTCTCGGTACTCGAAATATTTGAACAAAAGAGGACGGCGGCGGCGTACAAATACTTACTAGGAAACTATAATATTTTAATGAAAAACAATATTTACTTAGTTGAATAAAATAAAATAAAATCTACATGGCTCTACATGGATTCAACATAGGGATGATATTTATTTCCTCCTGGATTGTACTCTGTGATTGATGTCTGCGATGTAGAGCCCTAGTCTGTAGCTACGATTCGAGTATGAATATCCAGCCAAGCAGCCAGTTTCCTAAAACATTATGTGAATAGTGCCTTTGTTGGATATAGTTTGGGACATTTCTCCTGAACGCTAGCCAGATATTTTATATTCAACATTTGACGGAGCGAGAGTTTGCGTTAGTAGCGTCTTGGGAACCATTATTACCCGGGTCAAATATTTGGGTTGTGAAGTTTTGGAAAAGGTCAAAGTAGATGAGATTTAATGAGCAATTGGACAGGTCTATGTTCTATCATCCGTGCCCGGTTTATGGTCAAAGTTTTACGGTTTAGATGCTAAAGGTTTCAAGGTTCAAAGTGAGTATAACTACTTTACTGAGCTATAACTGACTTTCTTATTAGGGACTAGGTACTTTACTATTATATTTCAATATAACTTTACCATATAATTCAGGTTATTCTGTAGACCTGTAACAGGTAGGCTAGGCAAATAGGTAAGGTGACGTGAGCCATTCTCTACGAGATTTTGTAGTACCTACTAATACATACAATAGTAGGCATTACCAAGCGCTACTCAAAAATTTCATACGGCATTGTATCGTAAAGTTTGTTTATGGTCGTTTGGGCCTGCAAAATTTCGTTTCAAAGTGAATATGCATAGAAATGAAGTAAGGCGTGAACAACGAGCAATTTCACCTGCATACGATATGTATTTTTAGTCTGCACAAATATTGAATGTGTGCTAGTTTGCCTTTCGGGTTATCGGCATTTGAATTTTATTGAACGGATGCTCTCCTTTCTAGTTTTCTACCTATATGTATGCTCCTGGCTTCACCTGCGTGTTAAAAAGAGTAGGTAAGTATAATCTATACTCAAGAAACGGGGAAACCGTTTGCAGACGAATACTAAAATAAAATGTCAACCTGATGAAACTACCTAGTCTAGCACCTAGTACCTATTTTATCGATAGGTAGGTAAGTAGGTAGAGTAAGGTAGCATAATCCATTAAAGTCACTCTTACACTCAACTTAAACTAAACTTAAACTTTTCAAACATATGTAGTACTATATATATGTAAACGTATGTGCATACATACATACGTATGTATGTACATAAGTTTGTAAAGTTTTTGTAATACTGTAAGCTTTGTAAATTATAAGCCTTGGTCATTCTGAAATGTATATTTTTAAAAAGGCAATTTTCGTTTTGTGCCTATTTAATTTTAAAAAATAAAAGAAAGAACATAAGAACATAATTTTTGAGTCTTTCTATGTTCATAACTCATTTTCTCAAAATTTTGAGTTGAGCCGTTATCGTTCTGAGTGTCACCCTTAGCCAACCATATTATGTCATGGCTATAGTTAATGAAATTATGTAGGTACTATTCTATTCTATGTTTTATCTGAACATTCTTCATCTACAATGTATCGGATAGGTTGGTAGTGCACTGTAATGTCTATATTATATGGTTCATATATCGACATATTGATCCACTTACCACGTAGGAAACCTCGAACAGCATTCAGTTAACCATAAATCAAAGCTGGCATAGCTCACTCGCCCATCATGAGAACGTACACCTATGTGGTCCGCATCACTGAGCTTTTGCACGCAACTCCACTATTCGGCCTTGGATCAACTAGGTTAATATCCGACGATCCAGGTATAACTTCATTACCCAGTTTTAAACCTTAATTAAGAAGGAATAGAGATGATTTTTTAGTAACAGATGTTCTTCTAGACTGCTCTATAATGTTGCCGTCTGACTTTTATCGGTTACCTGTTGGGTAAAATGATAGGCTTTAGGTTGAGCTAGCCAAGTTTTATGAAGAAGACTACTTACCATATTGTTTCTTATATGTCCATCCTAACTATAATTATGGTCCTAATTATAATAGTAGGATTTTATTTGTTCAATTTTTATGAAATTACTATGTGCTAGCTAGGTGCACAGAACACCAAACCTTATCGGATCTGTAGTTTTAGCGTGATTGAGCAGAACTTTTGCATCTCTTCTCTATAACAAAAAACAAAGTCGGGTAAGCTACACAATTTTTATCTCAAGACTCGTTGGACGGATTTTAATAATTTTTGCTTTGTTACATTTGTCTCCGCTAAGTCGCACAGTCATCTAATAATGTGTTTGCTTTGTTTTGGTAATCTAAGATTACCTAGGTAAAGTATTTCAACTATAAATGATTTGGTTCAATATATAGCCCCGAATTTCAAGTTTAAAATTACATTCGTTAATTCCAGGCATGTACAAAATCCATTTGTACTTTATCTGCCCTAGGGGAGTGCTTCTAATACACTCATAGCTATACCTAAGTATCTGTTAATATAACAGCTTGGCTGTTCGCTATCACCAGCACGTTGTCTCCTCAATCTGCATTCAATGCAGCATAAGGGAGGGTGTGAACATCTTTTATCATAAAATAACAGGGAATATAATATGAAAAGCTTGTTTGAAAGTAACCATTCCATTACTTTCAAAGGCAACATTTTGACCTATAAATTGCAAGACCATTCTTGCATAATGTATAGTATCATATTTGGCGACACGGATGGTCTAGTGGCAAGTGTGTTGGACTGCCACACCAGTGTCGCGGGTTCGATTCTCGCATTAGGACAAACATTTTTGTGATGAACATCGGTGTTTGTCCTGAGTCTTGGTTTATCGATGTATGCTATGTATATATTTACAAAAATTGGTTGTCTGTAAAATTGGTTATAGGTCAGGACGATAGTTTAAATGACTACCAGCGTAACGGGGCAATGAGCGTTACCGGACAATGCGAGCGTTACCGGATAATGACGTCAACGTTTTCGTACATGCAGCCGGCATTCATCGATTTATAAGACGCAGTCACGGCAAAAAGTATATAAATAAGTTTTGTATCAGTTATCTGGTTCCCATAGTACAAGCTCTGCTTAGTTTGGGGCTAAATGGCGTTGTGTGAAATGTTAAAAAAATATTATTATTAAAAGTGCAGAAATCAATTTCCCATTTACTTCAAATACGAGTAGGTATACTACTTACCTGTAACATATATTTTAGCATTTATTATCTCGTACATACAAACTCATCATACAAACATTTTCAGGGGATAAAAAGCGTTTTATTTCAGATGAGTAAAACTCCTTTTGAAAATATAGAAGCAATTTTGCGGTCGCGCTGATTACGTTTTTATCGTGCACTTTAGTACATAGCGTAAACATCTTGGAGAAGTTAATGCATGAGATATGAGCTAAGTGCGCTTAAGAATATTATTTTCCGAGAAACTGGTCCGTTTCAAATTACCTTATAATCAAGTATCAGTCTATTTTGTCAAAAACTAAGCAGGCCAAAAGCGGAAGAAATGGGATAAGTATTGCTTAGAAGTGGCAGAAGTGGGACGCTAAAAAAAGTCTTGACATAATAAAACACACTCAATAATAATACACGTCGTTTTTTAACCGCCTGCAAAGAAGGAGGGTTATGTGTTTCAATTGTATGGATGAAAAAATATCCTCTACCCGTCGTCGTCTATCCATCCGTTCTCACAAACTTTCGCCTATAAGTATAATCAAGGTTTTATATAAACATACAACTACTGACTTCTATTCTTAGTAGGTATTCTGTGGTTCTAGTGACCGTAAGCACCACTGAATAATCACAGGGAAGCAAAATAAGCAATTTCGTTTACTTGGATGACGTAATTTCTTTCAGTTATTTTGATTTCAAAGCACTGAACCGATTTTCATAAAATTTCTATGAGAAAAATCTGGAAGTATATTCTCTCAAAAAAAAAATTTTAATCGGTTGATAAATAAGAAAGTTCTGAGGTAACAAACATGAAAATAACAATAAAAATTCAACCGAATTGATAACCTCCTCCTTTCTTGAAGTTGGTTGAAAATAGTAAGAGTTATGTGATGGTTGTCAGTACCTACCTGTACTGTTGTGTTTGTAGGTACGTACATGTCATAGTTATTTTTTATTTTATTTTATTTTAAGTTTTCTGTTTTTTATAATTAGTAATTTCTAAATGTGTGTTGCCGTGTATGTTGGAATAAATTATTTTTCTTCTTTCTACCTAACCAGAGGTATTTTATACTCGTTCAAAATGCATTTTCAGCCATATATGAAACTACTTCGTTGTTATTAAAACTGAATAAATTGGCCTGGTAAAAGTGCTTTTTGCCGGTATTCCAATGGACGATGTAGCGAAATATAATTATGAGGTAGAGCCTTTGTTTGCGCCGCTTAATGGTTCATGAATGGGATCACTCATGCTAGTTTTGTTGAAGTGCTTTGGTTTGATGGAAAGCTTTTGTGGCTTTTACACTAGAAGCACACAGAATTTAAAATAATTTGTATAACTTAGAATTGAAAAAAAAATTAATCATAAAAATCTTCTTCTTCTTTATTGCAACAATGTAGATAATGGTGATAGGTCTTAACTTACTAATAAACTAAAACATTTATTGCCGCAAAAAACAATTACATCTACATCTAATACATGTACTAAATGTCAAATCAAAAATCAAAAATCTTTTATTAAAATTTTACATGTAGTTTTTTTACAAGGTTTGGAGGCTCTTCTGGTAAGTTTGATAACCCTGTGTTAAAAGAAATAAATTTATGCTATGAACTAAGTCTAACCTTACCTTTTACTTGATTCAAATTATTGTCTGGTAATCAATTCAATTGTTTTTTATGCTGGAATGGTCGACTTTAAAAACAGAATAATTTTGTATGTTTGTCTAGTTCTAGAAACAATTAAGGGTAATCCTCAAATCCGAGTTCCATACAAAAATGTTTCGGACAAATACTCAAAAAGTACGCCGTATTATAGTAATTTCTACACACTATTCGTTTCCTCTATGTTTTTTGATTTCGTGAACAAAAAAAATGAAAGGTACTTAAATTTAGATTTTATACGTGTTTTTAAGTTAGTAGGGTTAATTTTAAACTCGGATTTGAGGATGCCCCTTAAATATAGAACATTTAAAATTAAAATTTAAAAAATCCAAATGGTTTGATCAAAAAGAAAAATATCCTAAAGATACCAAAAAAATAATTGGGCTTTCCATTTTTACAAAAGTTGAACACAATCCAAACTGGCTTACTTACCTAAAGTTATCAAATTCTACGAGCAAAGTTATTTTTGAAATACTCTAGCAAAAGACAACTAACATAAAAATAAATAAATGGAAGTACGTACCCTACTATGTCAAGTCAACAAAATATTGGTAGATAAAGTATAGAATAAACATGTCGTTTGACAACTCCACACCCGCAAGTTCCAGACACTTGTACTTTTAGTACTAGATACACCAGATTACGAGTAGAGTCTGTCACTGGCTTACACGAGACGAAATGTCATAAATATGCATCTACAAATCGACATTCAAAACATAACAGTCGTTTTTATAATATGTATAAATCAATGTAAAACTTTTGCGCAGTAAAACTTACTCGAATTTCTTCGATGAAATAATAATATGGGGTGGGAGGCGAATACCAGATGGTCATGTTTATTTTCCTCCTAATCTTCCTTTCCCTCTTTGGTCGTTAGTTTTTATGTCTCATGTCACATTGTAATAGAATTAAGATAATTGGAGTCTTATCTTATAAGTGGAGGGTGACAGACGTTTGACGAAAAAATAACCACCAAAATAACGGAAATAGATACGTTATTTATAAGTTCTTTGATAACTATGCAGTTACAGAGATATTAAATACTATGAACAATATACAGACTTAGTACAGCAATACTTATGCCATGCAACGTCTTTGAATAAAAGTAGTTAAATCTTGGCTACAGTACCAGTAATTACAATATTTTAATAGTTACACAAAAATAATTGATAAAAATATAATCAATACCTACATTATAAAAGAGTGGTTAGTTTCAAATAACACACACAATGCATAAAAATTAAACTGCTCGTGTAATCGGAAACAACAATATTTAAATATTTGTGCACCACGGTTTTCCAATATTGAGAGCTTTTATACAAAATTTACATTTTAATTTACTTTTACATCCAGGATGTAAAAGTTTGTCAGTGCTGTGTAGTGATACAAAAAGATTTTTTTTTTTAACTTTTTAGGGAAGCAAGTGATAAGATGAGCCAGGCGCTTTTCAGATGGTAAGAGATCACGCCTGCCTATGACTAAAACAATGCTACTAGGACTAGTAGACTTGAATTAAATAAGTCGGTTGCTACAGCGCTCGTTTACCTTTGACTTTTGGAAGCCCTAATTTTACTAGCTACAGTGCCCCACGCATTACTGCTTCACCGTCTAATAGTAACAGTCTTTAATCCTCGATACTTACAAAGTGTGAGCCGGTTAATTATCTTATTCACAACTTGTAAAGTTAACTTTCTTACGCAAACGTATCTCATTTTAACCCACAAAAGGGTGGTTTAATCAACAATATCTTTCCTTATTGTCGGTTTTGTACAAAGGCCTACGCCTACCCGGTTCGTAGCGAGTCTACGGATCATGAATGGGTGATAGCTATTGTAAATAGATTATAACAAAATAAACTGTTTTAATTATTATCAGGAGGTTTCTGATGTTATTTTAGCTGTCGCTTATGGGTTGTATTTTTAGTTTAGTTTTAAATGCATTGGGACATATTTTCTGAACTAATGTGTTCTAAATTGTCACTTGATTAGACTTATTCTCGTCTATTTATAAATCAAAGAAATACAATAACGTAAAAAAACCATGTGCCAAGGTCGCTATGTAGGTAGTCCCCGGGGCCTACGCCGTAGTGGGTCTACGAGACTCGGCTCGCGTCCTTTCTACGGAAAAAGGTATTTATTTATATAATATTAGTACACATTTTTATAATATTTTTATGGTACTCGCTTATGGATGCATTTAGCTGGCAATATCTGCGGGAGAACCGACAACCGTTTGGTGTAAACGTGTTCTTGAGTGGATACCGCGTCTAGGCAAGCGTAGTGTAGTATGGCCTTTGGCTGGATGGAGAAATGATCAGCGCGCTTTATCCAGACGGTGGATGTGTAGAGCCGAAGATTGGGCCGAGTGGCGCGCCTTGGGAGAGACCTACGTCCAACAGTGGACTGCCTTATGTTGATGATAATGATGAATTGCTTATGAAAGTCCTAAGCCTATTCGCAGTTTTAATAGTTGCAGTCACAGTCAAGTGCAGATGCCAGATGCAGGTGTTGTTTTTTGCAGTCACTGTCCAGACTAGTGTACTGCTAAGAGTCAAGTGCAAACAAGGCGCTCAGTTAATTACGAGACTTAATTTTGATAAAATTATACAATCAAAATAAAAGCTTCATTCAAATATTTCGTTCGTAAATTCCGTAGTTTATTTGTCTATTTTATCCTATCTAAAAGATTAGGCTCAATTTCATCTATATCCAAGTTTTATCTCGCTAGGGATCTAGATAACTTACAGTGTTTTACGAAAACTCTATACTTAATGCTGCGCCACCTCTCCGAATCAGTTATTTCGAAAATTCTGTATTGAAAGCATTTAATTTCCCTAGTGACTTGGGGTTACGGAGCACTGCCAACGGGATTGCCCTCGCAAGTATTGAAATTGTGCGGTTTATAAATTAAACGATTTACCTTCAAGCCTTTGAGTTATCAGTTTGTTGCGTGTTATGCAATTTACAAGAAAATGGCATTTAAGAGGCTATGTGAAAATTTGGAGCCGCTGCGTTTTATTCTTACTCGGTAACGGTACAGTTTACAAACTTGATGTTAATACAGAATTGAGGATATAATCTAAATAAATGTAAGACAGAAACACGATTTGTGAAACTTTTCTCGATAGATTTATTTTTTGAACTAGGCCCTTTTAAAATCTTATTTACATCCATCCTCCGAATTTAGAGACTATTTATGGTTTATTTTTATACTATAGAGTGAGTAATCATATAACTTAGATAAAAAAATTAGGTAAAAGGATTTTTATATAAATTCAATACTTTTCAAGCAATACGATGTTTTATAATTTGTCGCTTACGTCCGTTACTTTTGAGCGACAAAAATCTATATCTAACCTCTTCCCTCGGGGTAAGATGGCTAATTGCGTTATCACTGTCTTACAATTCGGCAGCTGTCATTTCTGACAGTTTCACATATCCTCTTAAACTTACTAAATATATTTGGTACTTACTCGTACTTCTTTTTTATGTGACGAGCGAGAGAGTTTTTCAAACGAGCAAGGTGATCTACTGATTTTAAGGGATCACGCTTGTCCACGATCTGAATAGACTTTGAATCACGGCATGTTCCTTTTTGGTTGTTTGTTAATTCTATTTTCTTGACGAATAATATTACTGTTGCTAAAAATAATTGATCAAATTAGCTGTAAAAGTAACATAAAGAACTTTTTATTCAAGTACTAAAAGCTTTTCAAGTACGAAGAGTAAAATAGAAAGCCAAGCGACATTAACGTCGTTTACGATCAGAGTCACATCCAACTAAGCTGAGATAATTTCCAACACGAAAGCTTTAGGCGATAAAATCGTAATCTATCCAACCCCTAATTTAAAGTTGCTTCAGTCATATCATATTCATGTAACAGCGTAGTTTAACTTTGGGAGGCTCTTTCATGAACAATGGTTTAAAGTGTCACAAAGGGCGCGAATACTAAACGAATGGAGGCTTCGGCGCTGGGCGGGCGGGCGCGGGTGGAGGGCGCGCCGGACACCTGAGTTGCCAGCTTATTAGGCTTGTTACGTTGTTGTGGCAAATATTTTTGGTTATTAGCCAATTAAAAAAAAAACTAATAACTATGTTTATAGATTTACGTAAATATAAAAAACTAACATTATTGACTAACATATGACTGGTTATGTGTGATTTATAATTTTGAATATGTTACTAACCTTAGAATAAGCCTTATATTAACAAAATATGGTGTAATATTTACTGAAATAAAAAAGATTTGAATTATTGTTCATAGTAAATAATAAAGCATCTTGATAGATATAATTAATAAGTTTATTTTCCCTAAGATAAAACTAAATATGAGTTAGTCGATTGCTACATTCAACTTCAAAATCGTAGGACTACTTGATAAAAACAACAAAAAAAAGCCGAATGGTAACCAGATAAAATAATAGTTAAACTATGAACCTATACATATTTATAATAACTTTTACCCTCGACGGCGAACCGTATTAAATGAATTTTTCCATGAATAAAATGTATTTGAACTTCATTATGTAAACCCAAATCTACTTTTAAATGTACGAGTATATGTTGATTCAAAATCTATAACAGCATTTATTCATTGAATCGCAATATATTTATTTCACAAAAAAATACGAAATTACAAAACGATATCTGGCAACCCCAGAGGAGCGGGCAGATTCGAGCGCGCGACACCGGCATGTGAACGCCGCGCAAGCCTCCTCTATACCCGCCGACGAAACTACCGTGCTACGTGCTAAATGCTGTGGTAACACGCCCGGCCGTGCTTCACTAGCCAAGTATACCGTGCCCCGCGAACCGAACTCGCAACTCGTGCCTGTTGCATCCAACTCGTACCAAGGACCCCCAAAATCCAAAGCCGCGCCTTTTTGGACCCCAGTCGATACTTGTAAGTACTTACCTGAACGTTTCTTTTGTTGTTGTAAGCGTAGGATCTACATTTTAGGGTGCTTATGCGTGTGTTGGCTCATGATTAAGCGGTGTCTGTTACTTATTATTAGGCTCCTTAAAGAAAACGAGTATTAAAACTACAATTAAATATATAAAATTGTTTATCAATACCTACCTATTCAGTATAGATAATAAAAAAAATATTAAATACCTGATAAACCCCGGAATAATGTAAATAATTTCATGTTGTTAGAGCTAAAATATGTTTTATCTATAATCGTAATTAAAGTGGAGGTAAACGCGGATTTAGCAAAATTATCGATTTGAATGTAGAAAATGGGTCGCTTGATTTTTGATATGTGAACAAGTCACGAGAATAGTTAAATGTTCCTAGTAGTAAGAGATCAGGGTTGCTCATGACCAGATTAGAGCTACGTCAGTCTTTGAACTACGAATTTAAAGCTTAAAGTGTTTGTCCACAAAAGGACATTCTTAAATTTGAATTAAAAATGTTTATCGTCCTCTCTATTCCGGAGATCAAATAAGTGATCCATAACCCAAGGGAACCACTCGCTTTTCTTTGAAAATATAAGCTGCTCATTAGCTGAAAATACGGCTGTCGTGACATAGGTACCTTAACCCCTTAACGGTAAACCAAATGAGAGAAACAGTCGGAGTAAACCCAACGAGGGAAACATTCAGTAAATCACCATTAACATTTAATTCCCTGGGCACCCGGGGCGGTTGGAGTATGAAACACGGTTTCCTTCCGGACTCAGGGCGGAGACTGGAGACATATCAGTTTCCTGAGCTGACTTCGTTGGACATAGTGTTCTGTGTCATACGACAATGTTTTGCGGTTAACCTTTTCGAGTTTGCGGGTTTTAGGGCACCATATTTTGTTCAGGTACATTTTTTTCAAACATTGCGATACTCACACATGAAACATTTTCTTGTTTAAATATTTTTTTGTCTTTACTTTAAAGATAGTGCAGTCAAATTAGACTATTATTTCTTTGAAAATACTTTTTTGTTTCTAAATTTTGTTTTCTTCTCTTAGTTTCTATAAGCGTTTAGTTAGTAGTTATTTGTGTAAATAAAATAAAGTTTTCGAACTAAACAATAATATTTTATTAATAATATCTTGTTAAACTTTAGAGGCGGTTTAAAATATACTAGGATTTGGGTGAAGTTTCTAATGAGTTTTCTCGTTTTCTTGATTCTAGGTGAAATAAAGTGGCCACCTGATGTTGATATTCAAAGCAAACAGGAAACTAATAATATGACAAAATAATCCCAAACAAAAACTTCTGCTATATTCGTTTCCTCTGGTCTTTGTCGAGATGCTTCCCAGAATAAATTGCTAAGGTCCTTTGCGCTGTTTTTCCTATAAATGGAATGGAAGCGTTTTCGTCTCGTTATAACTTCACAGAGCCCCACGTAAGAGATAAAATTGCTGGGAACAAAGAAGCGACAGGGATAATTTATTCCCGAGGGACGCCTGAGCTCACTCTGGATGGACAGCACGGACATCCGTGGTTGAAATAGTTAAAGAGTTAAGAATGATTTCTTAAGTTACCTACTTAGTTATCTTAGTTAAGAACTTAACCCTAGGGACCTATTCATTTCTGGAGTGGTCCAAATCGCCGGAAGAAAAATAATAAAATTAAATCGTTACGTCTATAATTATTATGATAAATGATAAAGTTTTATGTTTAACGAGTATTACTGCTTACGAAAAACAAATAAATCTCCTAATGTTACCTATTCTTACCTCTGCTATAATAGGATTTTCCAGAATCTAGAATTTTGTCTCCCATTTTACGCTTCTAGCATAACGTACGAATATCTTCCCTGCCTCCATTACTATGTTTTCAGTGTAAGTGAAAGGTTCTGTAGTCCAACACGGAATGCACTAATGACCTCCATACAACCTCCCAACCTCCATGCTCGCCAATTACGTCGTTTGGTATTCAAAGCGGTTTGCTTCCATTGATAACAGCAGTGGAATGAAGGTATGGTAAATGCTGACAGATTTTACGGATGGCTTACGTGCCTTTTCAATTTCATTTGAATACCAAAGCCCCGCTGAAGCCTTGTTTTTAAATTGATTTGTGGCTTTTTTTGTTCAACATGGGACGATTCTAATTGAAGTTTTGCAGGAAATGGAATTCAGGTTTTTTACCAAATGACTTACTACAGCAACGGTTGGCTAGGACTATTGAATAAATATAAAAATACATATATTTTATTTCAGATCAAAAAAATCCATAGTTATTTAAGGCAAATAAAATTTGAATTAATTGAGAAGTACATGAAATACGCCAACATTGCCACAAAGGGTAACTTTGCCCGAATTTTGATCTTTAGGCAAATCTTTCTAGTGCAAACATATCTGAATACTATGGTAACATTTATTGAATTTCACCACCAAAGTTAATAAATGTTACCATAGTATTCAGATATTTTTGCACTTGAAATATTTGCCTAAAGATGAAAATTCGGGCACAGTTACCCTTAGTGGTAGGTGGTTATAACTTTTCACTCGTTGTATCGAAACAAACGATTGCAATCAAGTAAGAAAACGTTATATTTAACGATTATTCAAATGAAATAATCCGTGTTCGCTTTCTTTTATTGTTCCGCACAGACCTGACCGCCATAAAACAGACCCACTTTTATAGGGTGGACGAGAAATGAGAATTTTCATAATACCACAGCCATAATCTAGGCGTAGAAAGAAAATTCTGTAATTATTACTTCGATGGACCTCCAAACAAGGTTTCTTAATTTTTACTTATAGTACGATGACTAGGAATGGAAAGTATACCGAGTAACATGTTATTTATATCATAGAAACTGATCTCAGATAACAATTGTTACTTTCTGAGACCAAGTCTGTTACAAAATCGCCGGTGATAAAGTGATTATACCTAGTCTAGAGGTATAAAGGTTGGTACTTTGCTATAACGCTTATAGGGTTTATTTATGAACATATTAATCAACTAAGTTCATAAGCTTTAAGTTTCATGAAAAGTTCCTTTGTTCTGAGTTTCAAATGGTCCAGATTGCGTCATCCAATATTTTAAGCCGAAAACCGTCACGTAACAAACCGATGAAAACGATAAACCTCTTCTTTATCGCATTATTAAATTAAAAATGAACAACGAGTTTTATTACGCGGCCCACTTAGTTAATGAACTTAACCTTTTCCTGTCTTAAACACAAAATGGACAGCAAACAGTAAATAAGGTATACGATTGCTATGTTACCAGGCATAGAAATGATTACTACTTCTATTTCATTGTCACATTGTGATATTATTTCATTTTGTAACAGCTTTATAACCGATTATTTTGTCACCGGTGATTTTTTATCAGTGGCCTAATTTGTGAGTGTCACATTTTGTAAAAATAAAATTCACGCATGACGCTACGTCATGCAATTATTTCCACTACTGACTGTGTCCTATTGTTATTTGCGAGAAACCTAGTTAGTAAATCAATCTTTGCAATATTTAAATCAATGTGTCTGTTCTGCTATTCCTTTCCCTACTACCTAGCTACGTGGAAATACTTTGATATTTGGTCAGTTTGAACAGAACCAAAACTTTGACACTCCTAAACCTAGTACCTACCAACTGTTAGAAAATCGTCTATCTATACAGTGTTCGAAGTAAACTGATAAAACCATTGTCTTCTCCCCTCTGAAAGCATGACGGCTAACAAATACTACTTACCTATATGATGTTACTGTACTTTGTTTTCTTTCATTTTGTAACTAAAGGAGAGCTCAAAAAGTTTATTTTTTTGTTGATTGCGCAATTTCAGAAGCCCTTAACTCAATGAGAAAAACGACTGGTAGCTCATGTATATGTTAGTGCGTTCTAGGTTCCCATTCCCATATGTTGGAAATTTATTTCAAGTTAATAATTTTAGTTATAGTATGTTTTAGCATAAGTTGAGAGTTCGTTGTGTAAATAAATTAATAAAATATAATTTCCTTGGATCATATAAACATACTTTTTTTCTGTTTTTTACCGGTAATGTATAGCTTGTGTAAATTTGATAAAAAAATAAACATTACACGTACCTACTCATATATTTTTAAGGATAGGTATTGGTTCAGGCTGGCTGAAGGAGTCCATTCCATTCAACAAAATCTGATGCAATGGAGCGTATGTACGCTCGTAGATTTAGATCTAGTTTTTCTATAATAGCGAAGCTGTTTCAGCTGAGTAGAAAAATAATCTAAAAACTAAAGTTATTATAACCAACTCTACTTTTTTTGCTTTAAAACCACCCTAGTGAAATGGTATGTACACCTACTGGATGGACGGCAAAAATCTACCAAGCTATAACTTTATCAAGCGCAACACATTCTTTCATCAAAATATCCGGTTACATTGTAAAACGAATACAGGGAATTTTGCGCTAAAATACTCGTAGAGCAAAAATGAGCTCGATCATTTTATGTTTATTTTTTTATTTTAAACCCTTGTACAGATATTTTCTTATTTTACGTCGGCAATGGTTGTGGTAAAATCTGCAATGTGAGTTTAATTATGAAAAAAATAATTAAATCCATTTCACTCATCATTGTTATAGTATTTTTCATCATATTCAATAAAAACAATTTTTCTGCCATGTTTTGTTAGTTAAAAATAATATTATTTGGACATATCACACGACGCCATATTGTGGTCTGAAATCTATTTTAAAAAGAATACGTGAGTAACACACAGCCATCCGGCCGCGAAATAGGTAATTTCCCTCGACCATTACCTGAAGAAATAGGTTTCAGCAGGGCGTGACACTTTTGCAAGTGAACCTTTCGCTATCATATTTTTTTATGTGTTTTGTTGCACTGAAGTTGCGTGAATTATTAGATAGATAGATAGAAAATGCTTTATTGCACAAAGTAAAAAAACAAGTACATATACGAACTTAATTCTATTTAGCATTCTCTTCCAGCTAACCTTATGGAGATGTGGTAGTGTGTGATTGATGAAATAAAATTATATAATGCTTATTTTTTAGTAACATAATTATTAATGTAAGGCTCAATTCATAACGGACTGGTTGCTGCCCGCGGCTTCATCCATGATTTCGTGATAGTAAGTAGAGTGTTTCCAACGCATAAACTATTCGCATACTTGATTTTAGCTCGATCGGTTGACTATTTTTGGCATCATTGAGGGGAAAATATCCATTTATTTTTCCATTCATCTATCCATCCATTAATCTCACAAAATTTCGCGAATATCGTACCTACTAACAAAAAAAGGCGAAACTGTGATTTCGTGTGAATCCCCACACATGGTCCTTTGCACCTTTTTGTATAAAGCTCTTGCTTCTAATATACTTCCTTGCTACCAACATGTACATAATGTATTCGTATTAAGATTTGCTCAATATATTTCCGCAAGAAATGTACACAATAGGTATTTTTACGAGAAAAATATACGCTACGATACCTTACATGCGTGTAAAGGTCACATTTTGGAGGAAAGTGTGTTAATCCCTCGTAAGTCGCTGGGTAACACCGTTTCGGTGAAACTGCGGCAAATATCGGTTGAAATTACCGAATCTGTGGGCTTATAGGACTTTCCGGAGTCCATTACAGCGAGCGAAAAAGCTAAATCTACACGTTGATTTCCGGAACAAAAAATTTTATTAACTAGATTCAATCCACGCTTTGCTTGCAAGGTGCATGGTGTCAAGATAAAAATATGTCATTTGAAAGGTATAGACTTTAGATCTTTTTTTTCTTTCGAAGAACCTAAGTTCTTCGGTTTTGGCTTCACATCAAAGGTATATAGCCAGTGTCAAGTAATTGGAGAGATTAATTTGTCATAAGTCAGAGTCGATATGTCAAGTCATGACCCTGTAAAGTAGTGGTGGTTGCGACTTTACTAGAGGCTTCTATGGAGTTTTGGAGGCAACACGAAAAGTCACGTTTTACAGCATTACACTATTCACCAACACTCATACACGTTCACGAGCACCTAATGGATAAAAAACCATCGTTTTTACACTTAAACACTCAAAGTTATACAAGTTTTGTCAATTAATTTAATGCCGCCAATGCGCCATTTTTCATGTACCCGCCAAAACTCCCTTTAGATCTTTGGTCATTGCCAATATTTTATTTTTGTTTTGACGTGATTGGGTTAAGCGCCGATGACACACAAGCTTTTTACAAGCTGATTGTTGGCGAGTTTAAAAGCTAGCGTGTAACACACTTAGTGTTGTTAGCGTTTGTCGATGACATACAAAACTTTCTACTCGCTCGGAAGCGAACTAGTTAGCGAATGTGTCATACGCAAAGATACTCGCTACAAGCCAAAAGAAGTAAAAAGCCAACACGCAAACGATGATAACACACGGCTTTTTTACAAGCTACTAGCCAACATGCCAGCGAGTAAATTAGCCCGGCTTTCTATTTTGTTACAGATTTTTTACAAGCAGATTGTATAAACGCCGATGACACTGGGCGACTTTACAACGCTAGCTTGTAACGTGTAAAAAAGCCGTGTGTCATCGACGCATTAGAAACAAACATTTATCTAGTAAATCGTCAAGGATAGATGCTAGAAAGGCAATGAATACGAATACTTACTTTCATTTTACCTTTTCAACATTACCCAAAGAAGATTTTCCCATTATTTTCTATTCCGTAGACGAGTTTTCGATTAGAAAAACTGTCAGTACTGACAGATGGTAGAACCGTAGAATTTTTAAATTGCTATTCACTTTACAAAACGATAACGGCTGCCGTTACGTTAACGCTCTTTTTAAAGACAAACGATTCTCTCAACTGCAGCTGAAAAAAAAAAAACAGTTTTAAAAACAATTTAATAGCGATTTACCAATGTTTTTTTATTAACTTTTTGTTTGTGTAAATGTACTATGAATGCTATGTGTGGTTTTTTGCGACATAGTTGTTATAATATTAAAGTTGGTGTACGTATACGAGTGGAGTACCTACCTATTTATCATTAATTTACAAGCTTATTATGAAAGAGATACAAAACTAGAACGCTGCATTGTAAAGTAAACAACAATAACGGTCTTAACTCTTGTTCCAAGAAACCTGGTCACCATCAGGGGAATAGGAAATATGAAAAGTTACTTTTACATTGCGGCAACTCGGAAGACAGCATGTCATAACCAGATAAGAACTTTGCTCAACAGGCGGCCAATCTCACAGAGATTTGTGCACTTTAAGACAATGTGCATAAGAACTAGTTTTGAATGGAAGAGTAAAGTCTCCAGGCCTCTCATCCTTCAAAAAGTCTGATGTGTTTATTATTTAGCTGGAGTTGCAATTCATGAGTTGGTGTAACTTTCCAGCTATCTACTATATTGATTGCGACACGCGAGCTAATGGCAAAATTTACAGTGGTCTTTCGTATTTTCATTTTATTTACTTTTTCTTTCATTTTTTTCAGGTTTTTCTAGTTAAATTGTTCAAATCAAAAAAATAAATGAAATCTGAAATGTTTTTGACATCAAAAAAAAAAATCTGCAATTGAACATAACCAGCTCTTCCAAGTTTTATTTCTAAAAAAACAGATTCCTTAAATTTTTAATTCGATATTGAAATGGAATTTATGTTCAAAAAATTCTAACTACGTTTCTGCAAAACTATATTTACAAAATAACTCTAACACAAAAGCGTCACACAATTTCATTCTGTAGCCAAAGTCCCTTTCAAAAGGGTTTATTGTCTCATACAATGAAAGGGTAACAACATAAATAGGTTTCCCATAGCCTCGCAATAAAAAAGCGATATCGCTATATGAGATATCACGAATGCGGTGAATAGGGATTGCTAATAAAAATGATCTTAACCATAGCATGAAAGGGATGGTTCAATATACAAAAGGGTTTGGTTTACGAATAAACTTAATACTAGCTGGTTGGTTCTGGACAAAATTTTCTTGATACATTACATTTTTTCTTTGACAATCACTTTTTCGACTCTAGATGGACCATCGATTGAGTACTTAATTCTTTATCTCTAAATTAACCTAATTTTTTTTTAAATAGTATATAATTTGGAAGAGGACATTTATCTTCTGTTTATACCAAATGGACGAGGCTACCGACAACAGTTAGTTAAGAATATAAATCTTGGTCACGTCTGCAAATAAATTATTTTGGCTCATATTTTTTTTTCTGGGCCATAATAATTTCAGATTGAAACAATAATAATACGAATTACTATCTAAAGTAGCAAACCATATTGATTTTACTATGGTCTTGAGCAAAATTTCAGTCAAAAAACAGGATTTCTGCAGAAATCTTATCCCCATAATCAAGGAAAATCCTAGCTCCAGCCAGTTACGGCAAACGGATTAGGGAAATTGCTTTAATAAAGGACAAAAGTAGTTTCTTCTCTCTCTCTTTATACGTCCCGTAGTTTGCCCAATTATGTGTAATTGCTTAAGAAAGTCAGCCATGACGATTCGTACCATTCGCTTTAATTAGAAATATCGCCATCGCCGCCTTACGTGAAATCAGTGTAAAGTGTGTTATATCACTTTTCACTGATTCGAGACAACTTGGACACCCATTTTTTTTTTGGTTGACCAGTGGTGAGTCAAGCTAGGCGCTCTATGATGCGTGGAATCCGCATGAAAAATTTTGATTCCCAGTAATTTCACTAACTACAGTGCCTTTCCAACCAGAACACAGTAATGCTATCATATTATGGTTGGCGACAGAATATCTGGCACTGAGTTACAGGTCTAAACTACGGGGAAGGCTTTTGTAACAATGTAATTTGGTAATGTCAATGTCTGAATATTCTTACCAATGAGTCCATATGCTGAAATGATTATAATATATGAACAATAAATAGCTTCAGTGTGTCACATGGCGGAAATTTGCAAGCCGCGAGTTACGCCTCGTGCTACTGATATTAGCTAGAAAACACCCGTAAAGAACGTAAACGTCGGTATATACGCGCGTATATGGGCGTTGGCTTTTGAAGTTTCACGATTAACAATCCGCCCGTATACGCGCGACATAAAAGGCTACTCTGAAACCGCACTTAGGCTAATCGCGTGAGAAGGTCTCTCTACCTGCATATGGACATGGCTCACCTTTGAACTATTCATTTTACTCCCAATGGATTTCTTGTTCGGAAAGCTCGATCTGTTTTACTAAAACGCTCAACCACCGCTCAACACACGGAGCAACTGGTTGCGGCAACAGGCAACTCGCTTCTAGGTGTTTATGACAATTTCATATAAATTTAGGAAACTGCGCATACATAGCAATACTCTACTTGCGAGTGAAACTAAATGAAATGAATTAAATGTAATGAAATATTGTTTATTTGCTAGAATATATCATATGTGTTTACAATAAGGTCTTAAATTGCTACATGCGGTGATTGCCACAACACGTTGCTAGTTGCGGCAACTGAAATTGATCAGTGTGCTGAGCCTCTAAAAGTGGCCTTCCGATCGATGTTGGCGACCGCGACACGCGACTGCGCGACCTGTATATTATATGCGCAAGTCGCGCGACGCGGTCGCTTGCATCCAATAGTGCTTCATACATGCATACTAAGCAGTGGGTTGCGCGACCCCTTTGTGGTCGTGCGTCGCGGTCGTCGGTCGCGATCGCCAACATCGGAAGGCTACCTTACGTATGATAAATCGTAACTTAATTCTCGTTTAATTCTTTGTCCGGAAACTCGTAAATTATGAAACTCTACTACGACCCCATTAAACCTTCTTTGGATTTCGCGTTTAGCTCAGGTCACGAGAATTCTTTTCGGCTGGATTTAGCCGAAAGCAATTTGTAGTTGTGTCTGCTTCGGAGCGGATCAAATTCTGTTAAATGTAAAATATTTTGAAATAAGAAAGGTACATTTTTAGCAGCAGTTGTAGCTAAGCAAAAAGGTTTTAACCTTTGATCACAATCCGCGGTCAATGATAACGCGCAAAAACGAAAACAATTCCTCCTTTTTGCAGCTAGAGACAAATATTATTTAAGTAAGACTTACTTGGGTACATAAGTACTTTACTTAGTAAGTACTTATTTACTTAATTATAATTGCTATAGTTCTCACTTCTTCATTTTGTCCCTTAAATACGTGGCTGTTAACTTAAACTTAACTGAGTGGCTGTTACTTTTCTAACCCAAAAATAATTTCAGCACCTGTTTCATTTCAAAACAACGTAGATTATAAATTGTGTATTGTAGAATAAAACTGATTTTATTTTATTCCAATTACAATATAATGGCCTTTATCACCTTGTTCGAAAATTGGGTTTTTGTTTCAAATGAATTGTCTGTAAAGTTGAGGTTAGCCAGGGTAGCGTCCTCAATGTCCTAAGTTGAAATAAATGATTTTCGTCGTCTGTTTTCTGGTTACTCGGAAGATCTGAGTTCGTATTTCTCATTTGTATACATACCTCTGTAACTGATACCCAACCCACAACTTCGTGTGCTTATTAGACAGCATTCCTGTTAAGTAACTCTATGATTTCTTAGTAATAGTTGCTCTTAGGTACTATTATCGTATCGGTTGGCGTAATTTTATTTTTTTCTATAGATTTATTTAAAAATCGGGATAACGGTTGATGGACGCGAGCCGCGTGAGTTAGAGGGCGAGCAAAACAATATGAACTTTAGTAACGTGGCAATTGAACTCAAATTCCTACTTTGCTCGAAAGAGTTCTGCTTCTTATGGTACATATATTATCTATTCTTTGCCCTAGTGCACTGCACCATCTTGCCCAACAATAGCTACGCCACTGCCTATAGGCAAATTGATGGACACTGTTTAATCCAACGTCGTGCATGCATTTAATCCCTTCTTCATCACGAAGACAAAGGCTTCGGAAACGATGGTCGAAATTGAACAACGACTAAATACACAGCAGTCGAACGAGGGCCGGGTGACAGCCCTATAGTGACTATAACGGCTTGACATTTCACAGAGATTAAAACAATGTACAAACCAAATTAATGGTTGTTATAACTTTTATAGCTTTTTGAGGTACGCAATAAAATGACTTAGAAACATCAATCATGGAAATTACAGCTAGACGTACGAAATGCGATCGAACTCTGGTTTCAAGATGTATAATGTCTAAAAAGTCCTTACTTGTGGCACAGTACCAAATGTTATTTATATAGTAACATAATATTGATATAAATATTAATATAAAGACAAATACATGGAATTTTTAAAGTAACTATTACATACTACGAGTTCCCTATTTTCTTGATAAATTTTCGTACTTGACATTTAAAATACTACCACAAGTGCTAACTAGTACCAACTTTTCACAAACCTTTTATGACCAAAAAAGTTTGTTCAATGAGATTTGAAAATCGAACAAATCTAATAAAAACAATCGAAATAAACTAAGAAGGTCGAGTAAAAATCATTCCGTTCAAATTTCAAAAATCGAACAGCTCTCCTTCCCAACACTTGTGCCTGGCGAAAACGGTAGGGTGCATGGGCGTTATTATTACGCTTAAATACTTCAGATTTGGGTTCCTAAAAACACAGAAAACTAATGATTGAAATGCTTTTAAAGTTTAAACATTGCTAAGTAGAGCCATATAGTTTTTCCCAGGTTAAATTATTCTTTTGAACTTACTTTTATATTATATTCTCGCATGAACTAATGAAGGTAAAACCTTCCTTTTTTTAGCTTTGGGACCGATGTCCATATAATTTATCATGTTACAAGTACCTAGCAGGTATTTGTTCAATGCAATGTTTTCTGTAAAAACCACTGTAACCTGAACATTGAACAATAACGAACAACAAGTTACAATAACGAAGAACAAGTAACAATAACGAACTCGCAAGCCATAGATAATTCCGATGTCATCTGGGAAACTAATTAGCATTGTTCCAATAATTAACCCCGGGCTCGATGTGACAACCCTACCAAGTACAGTTGGTAACAGAAGTGAAAACACCATCACTTTAGAAAAATTCCAAAACATTGACACTATTATTTCGAATTGAGGACTAAACTCAAGGTCACCCCCTGACTTTTCCAGTTCTAGACTAGTGTTCCTCTTACAATAAAGAAAATTTCACAATGAGGACTAATGAAACGAGCATTCATGACTTACGGAAAAAATCTGTTATTTTCTCTAAGCCCAAAGCCTGGTAGTTTGGGCAAAGACTACCTATATGGCAGATTATTTACATGTCATCTGACAGTTGCTACTGTTGCTAGGCAACACGGCCACCAGCGCAGCGTAACAAAACCATTTTGAGCGTATCATTTACTTATGTCATGTTCTAGATTCTAGATATTAACGTGTAAAAGGATTGCTTTAGCGCCCTGGGCTCAGGTATGTACTGTGTAGTACATGTGTAAAGCGCTCACGATACATTTAAGTACCTACTATTAGATGCAAGCGCAATACGCATCTGTAGGTAGGTATCTCACGGTATGTCGTGTTCGGTAGTGACACCGTCCACGCATGTTGCTATCTATAAGACTAATGTATTTCTATTTGCGTTGTGTCTTAGAATGTAAGTACATACGTTTCCTCGGATGAATTACGTGGCATTATTAGTGGCGTTTTTGTATATCATACCCGCAGGTAAATTGCGTTCCACAGGTTTATCACTGCGTTACACAACTACGTTATACATATTTATCACTGTGTTAATCAACTTCGTTACACAGATCTATCAGGCGATACACTATTGTGCTACACTCAGTTGCGTTACTGGTCTGTTGTATGACCGGTCTCATGTGACACTTTAGGTTTAAGGTGCGTTGGTAAATAAGGATATTTACGTTATGTTGTGAGGTCAGGGAATGACTATTTGGAGACGGAGGAGGTCATTCGTGGGGTTTTACCCCCAACCCAGATTACTACAACGCCCGACCAGTTCCGATGATACGCTCAGTTCTCACTTTTAGGTGCTCAGATAATTACGGAAATTACATGGTCTGACCGAGACCATGCTCAGACATATATCTAGATATAGGTACGTCGATCCAATCTACAGAGCATCACACCGGGTCTTCGTGTTCTCATATTCATAACCGTCACCACATCGCGACATGGTCGTCGTGTCGATGTCTTCATCCTCGCATCATGCTGACGATGCTGAGTCGTACGAGACGTCACGCACCGTGACTATATGGTCATGTTCATCGGTCTACTCTCATCTGACACCAAGGTAACATGATTTTCTATTTATTTTACACTACCTACCATTCCACTGTTACATTTATGCATTAACCTGAAATGAAAACTCGTACATGCGTACATGAGTAGATACTTTTAGCTTCGCGACCATTAGTAAGTAGGTAATTCGCGACAACTTACGTTCCGTTTGCACCTTAGTCAAACTACATTCGTTACCATATATAATAAATAAAAAAATATCATTTTAAATTAATATCACTACTCACTGACTACGACGATATAATTTTGCGCACATTGGAACAACAATAAAAAATCCTGGTCGGAGTAAAACTCGTTTCTAAATAAAGCTGTGATTGTTTAAGAAAAGTTCGACCAAAAACACCCAACCCATAGAAAAGCTCAGTCACTTTTGACGACTTTTGTAAGGCTTGATATGTATTTGTTTTTTTATCAGTAAAGAAAATATGTTTAACTTTTGTTTCTAATAGTACCTTCTTCGAATAAACCCTGTGCTGTTCACGAGAGTACCTGCCTCGAATGGACACAGTGCCACCTGAATTAACAGTACGCAGAGCTTAATTGTGAAATAGTGGGCAATATCTTTGTGGGACTGTAATGTTGTGTACAGATGGACTGGTAGAGCTCAGAAAGTCAAGAATTGAACTTAGACTTTAAAAAAAGAAAGAACACGTACGAAATAAAACACTTAACCCTATTTTTTCTCACGAGAAACCTTTATCAAAATTGTCCTTAAAATCAACTTATTAGTATATTTTTTTGTCGATAATATAATTTTATAGAAGATTGTCCTGTGTAACAATGAATTGGAGCCCAATTTGTAAGTACTATCCCTTATACCTACTTAAGCGAGGGTGAAAATTTAATAACCACATTTATGAAGTGCTACACAACCAAAAAATGACAAATTGATAGTTAAATGCCACATTCTAGAATGAACAAATAATTAAAAATGGCTCTGTTGAGGTTACTTTTCGAGTTTTGAAACTTTTTTTTTGGTGTATTTTCAGACCGTATTTTATGTGGTTTCTTGAACGAATAGTGTGAATAGTGATATTTTATATAAATCCGAGTTATATTTCACCAGCAAGCCCGTGCTTTACACGCTCACTTAAATCTACGTTTCCCATTTTATTTTTCCGATCATAGGTACCTACTGAACACTAAAACAGTTTCGAACTTTAAAATAGCGAGCACTGTTCCCATATTTTCCGGAGTATACTCTGTTGAATCGTTCAGTAGTTGTTCTCTACAAAGTTTTACAGTCGTGGCGAGATATACGGCCGTGCGATAGTCCGCCAACACTCCAAACTTATTCAATACAAGTTTGTTGTTCTATCGCTGTATTTCTTGATCAAACTATATAGTATCTATATTTTACTTTGATTTTATAATGCTTACATAATTCACGTATATTTTTTACCTACTTTACATATTTTTACATAGTTTTAAGTTTACAAATTTTTACATCATTCATTTTGCGATTTTTCTTTCCAAACCGTTTTTGACGTGACTACGTCTAATAAATCGATGAATGCCGTCGCACCGGCTGCTTACACGAAAACGTTGACGTCGTTGTCCGGTAACGTTCATTGTCCCGTTACGCTGGTAGTCACGTTAAACTATCGTCCGTAAACCAACATTACAAACAACCAATTTTTTTTAGGACTTATGGGGTCGATATCCTTTCAAAACACATAACTACGCTCAATAGGTTCGATAATGTTGACGATTATTTTTTTTTATTTATTATTTATCAATATAAACAATTTATGATACATTAGTTGCTTATGTTAACACTAATAAACCACTAAGGTTTGTGCAAGTGCTATGAGTTGACATTTCGAGCGTCATCTCGAATAATTGTTTTGTTCTGTTCATCTATCTATCCACTTATACGTGTTGAAATTGTGTTTCCCTAATATAAGGTAAATTAGAAAAAGATGTAGGTAGATAGCATCAAATGGTAAAATAGGGATCGGCAGCTAAATTACGTAAGTATAATGAGAAACAAAGTTTGAATACCTATCAACTCTATGTATTTATTTAATTTGCCTAAAATCTTTCCCAAAGGCACCCCTGCCCTTCGGCATAACCGACCCTATGAAATCAAATGACTGACCCGACAATTAGCCTCGACCCTTAGGTGAAAGGATGCTTTCATCAAAGGACACCACGGATTTTCTGAACCTTCTCAAGTAATTTCATGCAATGGTTGTAGGGTTAGTTCAGTAGAGTACCTTTTGTTGCTAGAGATACCACTGTTTGATATATGAAGTACTACCTATCATATGGCTACCGAGTAACTGCGAGTGCACGAAAGGAGCCTCTTCGAGGCGCACTTGAAATCCTTTCATCACTCAGCTTCGAAAAAACTAGTGACATTATAAAAAGAAGCGAGAAACTCTACTATGAAGTACAAAGCAACTATTTCAAAATATGTAGTTATGTAACACTTTTCTTGTTGATGTTACTTATTGAAAATATTGGTAATAAAATACTTATTATAAGAAAATAAATTGCATAAGTTCAACTCGTGGTTTCGTATAGGACCTAGCCAGAAAGCCGCGGCACTATTCAACACCTAAACGGCTCTCTTCTCATTGTTTATTCTTCATTTTAACTGTTGAATTAGTTAAATTTAACATCAGTTTAAACCTACTCTTTCTTGGTTTCAGTTGCTACAAAATTAAATACGCCTACTTATAAGTTTTTTTTTATTTTGGAAATTTGGCATCTAAAACTACCAAGGATTGAAAAAAATTGGAATAATTTGGAAAACGCCTTTGCTCAACAACGTTAAAATACAGGCTAACAAATAAAAATACCTCAGAAAACACCCTGTATACAGTAGGTCAACTAAGTACACCATTCAAACGACCCTTATTCCAGCAAAGGGTGTAATTTGTTGTGATTAATTGACTGCAATCATGTGCTTCAGGTGGTGGTTTCCGAGACCAGGGTGTGGTGATTACGTCATTACTGTTTGCTTTGTGACGTCAGAGCGTCTTAAAATGGATCGCGGGACATTTACATAAAGAGCCAGGGCTAAGTAGCCGTACAAAGTAAAAAGTTTAGAATAAATATTGCTTGTTTTTTTCTGTTTACTGACACAATGCGGCATGATTTACGCAATTCAATCAGTTTATTTTTTAATATTTGAACGTTTGCTAATCCCACAATTACTATATTATTTTGCATTGCGAATCATAACTACTTAATCCTACTTAAATCATAGCGATGTGATGTTGTTGATGAAAATGTTGTATACCTTTATAGATTCAATTGCAATTTAGTTTTCCTATACACCTAGTTGCCTAAATAGTGGTTATTGTTACTAACGTACGCTAAGACTGAGGAAATTCTCTCACTCAAATTATAGCGAAAATGTTCATTTCTTTCAGACATTTTCAAGGTTGTCTTAACTTTTGTTGTTTGAATTATCGTAATACAAGGTCTCCACGATACAGGCTTGCCTAGTGTTGGGCCGTTAATAAATACAAATATGTTTGAATCTCTCTACAAAATGCACTGTTAATATATAATAGTTAATACACTTAGCTTTATTTTATTTTAGCTTGGGTAGCTTAGCTAATAGATTTGTGTTTTGTTAGTAAATAAATAAATTTTCATTTTCAATTTTCATTTCAATTAATAAAATTATTTTCTTAGTACGTGCCTACACTTGTTGACAAATAGTCGTCGAAGTGACATGTTTTTACGTTCAGCGATTTGGCTTGCACATTGTCTGTCAGTCAGTCGGTCAGTCAGGTCCAAGCCTTTTCTACATACCTATTGATTTATTATAATTTTTTGTAATGTTTCCTTCTTTATGTTTTTGTCTTATGGTTATTAGAGCCTTTCTTATTTGTATTTGAAAAATAGCCTGTATTCCAAGTGAAGAGACCAACAAAAATTTAACAATATCGAACGGTTTAGTTCGATACTGATAATACTGCACCCTGCTTACACCTGTTGATTCACTTTACATCATTATTAAAAATGCATCGACACTCGAGTTATTAACGTGAAGTTGACTCGACTCTAGCGCTAACGAAGGGGGCGGTGTAGTCTAGTCTGTACCAACAAATTAAATAATTGATCTATATGCCTAGTCTAAGTAATATGTACTATCACACGTTCCAAGTACTCAGCCGAGACAGTAAAATGTTACTCAGCTCAGGCGAGCACTCAGCGCTATATTTATACGTACCGAGTACTCGGTCGAGAGCACTGTCTCGGCCGAGTATTCGGTACGTGTGATCTAGGAAATATATACATATATAAAAAAGGCTTGAACCTGACTGACTGATTGACTAACTGACAGACAACGTACCAGGCCATTTTGTCTCATTCTTGAGCAAAGGCGTTCCACCAAATAACGCACCTATTTTGAAAAAATAGCAGCTTATCGAACGAGAAGCTTATTTTGACGACAAACTTATTTGAATAGTAAAGTTATTGGGCTTTGTTACTTTGAAACGTTGTATGTTTGTTTAATTATGTCATATCATACCATATTATTATACTAGCTTATATTTACTTTTTTATTAATTTATTAATTATGTCTACTCGACTTAGAGTAAGATTAAGGCGGAGGTGGAATGACGACTTCATGGAAGTAGCAGCCACCTGGCATAGACTCGCTTAAGATAGAAAGCAATGGCAAAGGTTGGAGTAGGTCTAAACAAAAAAATGGGTAGGTACCCCAAAAATAATCAAAGAAATTATGCAGAAAAAACAGGTAAACAATATCTCATTTAAAGTTATTTTGCAATGATCATAAAACAGAGTATTACCACCAACTTTTTGTAAAAATTTCCACACTTAGTGATAACGATATTCATAACGCGTAATGTATGATCCTCTTATGTTTATTACATCTCAAGGGTCTGAGTTTAAAGTTATTTTATTTAGTATGTAAGAGGCTAAAATAAATAAAAAAAAACACTTTCAACAAGTTTAATTAATTTGTGTACTCTTGAAATTCAATACTTTAGTAATTATTTTTTTGTGTTAACTATTAAATCCATATAAATTTTCTTTGTGTACCTACTTTAATTACTCACCTTGAAGTAAAGTACCTCAAACAAACAATGAGAACCGCTTCAAATCTAATCTCGACACTTGTTAACAGAAACGTAAGCAGAAATAAAAATCAAGACATAAAAATGTATCATGAATATAGTATCAGGTGAGATCGAGTATCTGAGAGCTATCTTTACGGGCTTCAGAGCTCACCTCACTCGAGGCTAGATCGACAGCGAAGCACTTTAATCAAAACCTGCACGGAAATGGGCTATTTATAAACCGCATTTTTGGTTGCGAACTCTTGAGTGGCAATTTCGTAAGCAGGAGAAAAATACAGTGGGTAGAGTCCATAAACAAGCATTAAACTACCTCTTGCATGTCATCTTCACCTATAATTGCAGTGGCATTTGGCCTGTTATGTATCATGTTCGTGAAAAACTGTATAAGTGTATACTGTGTTGGTGTTTAATAAATAAAATAAAATAAAAAAAGTTTATAAAAACAAAAGCCGTCTGCTGCCATTTTGGATTTTTGACTTTGATTTTGATTTGTCAAAATCTATTGAGCCATTCTACAGTCTACAGATCTACGTAGCAAAGAGACAGATTTATATACATACTTACAGCCGAAATACATATAATATCCATCTCTTTGTGGTCGGGATATAAATCAGTAATAACTCTAATTTGAAAAAGAAAAACACTATTTTTTTTAAAAAACATTCACACACTCACACCCCTGCACTAGGATTCCCTGTGTTGCAGGTGGCATGGACACATACAAGACATCACAACATCCAAGACCCCAGAACAAACATTTGTGTTCGTCACAAATATTTGCCCCGGCCGGGGATCGAACCCGGATCACTAAGCTTCGTAGGCAGGGTCACTACCAACTAAGCCACGGTGTCGTCAGGTTATTGTTATGTCTGGTGTTGCCATAACAATAACACAATTTACAAAGGACTTTATCATGACAAAACACTTTTTTGACGATATTCCGCTTATTTTTTAAAATATTGCATTAAAATAATATACAATAATAAAACAAGGTAGATAATTGTAATTACTTGAATATGGTACCAAACACATAAAGTTTATTTGCGCGATTACTCAAACTGCACTTTTTCAACACACAATGTATTGGCTTAACACGGCAGGATTCTACATTTATATCGATACAGTACCTCTAAGTTCTGAAAGCGTTACTACCTCAGTTCCGTATGGGATGTGAATTTATTTCGGGGCGGAAAAGTTTAGTGCGGCAGAAGTAGCAAGGCGCTTGTAATCTCAAGTTTAGAGTTCGCTGTATCTCAGTAATGAGACGCCAGCTTACGAGGCTATTTATGTTCATGTAGTACACCACGGAAATTGCTTTTGAACTCCAAAACCGCGTGGAAATAAAATAGGGAGTTGAAGATACGATCCTTTTTGTATTTCAGCCCACAACGCTCCATGCATGTTATGTGAAAAAAGGTGGTTATAAAAATTACAATGCAAAGTCGATATATCAAAAGCAATTAAAGAAAATATGTCTTCTAACAAGTGCAAAGAAGAATGCACATTATCATCAAGCACGAAAGGAGCCTCGTTGAGGCGCACTTGAAATCCTTTCACCACACTGGTTCGAACGAACTAGTGACACGATAAGAAGAAGAAGATCAAGCTGAAAGCTGAAAGCGCAAAAAAAGAAAGCTTGAAAACTGTAAAACAAAAGGCAATAGAACGTAAAGAGCGACACCAAATCTTGTACTAGCTGCACAGAATCCAACAGACAAATTAAGCTGCAACTAGCGGGAACAGACAGCTTAGCCTGAATGAAGGATTTCCTTCGTTTGCACTTTTGCGATTTATCTCTACTGATTCGTAGCAAGATTTTTCCCTTCCCTTAATTGATTAGCCATTAGGTAGGTATTAAGTTTAGCTGTCTACAAAATGGATGGTATTTTTATTCTTGTAAAAAATAAAGTTCTTTACTGAAGTAGCAGTAGTAATAGATAGATAGATAGAAAATGCTTTATTGCACAAAGTGAAAAACAAATACATCCAAAGGTTGTCTGGAAGAGATCGCTTTTAGCGATTAGACCGCCCATTGTCCACTATTTTTAACATTATTTTCTTCTTTATGTTTATTTTTGTTTGTTTTGTGATGGTGTGCAATAAAGAATAATCTATCTATCTATCTATCTACATAGGCGAACTTAATGCTAATAATAATAATAAATATTATTGAATTTGTTAGTGTTTTCGTTGTTAAAGTAACATAGCTCTGGCTTTCGTTAGAATTGATTGACGTGAAAGATTAATTTTGCAATAATATATAGCAGCTAAGTGGATTAAGCTAAGTAGGTTTAAAAGGTTTCGTGCGCTGTAGAAAATTATCCATATTATCCTTTGAGTTCCCAATCGAACCTTTTTTGGCAATTGCAAACAAACGGAAATTTACAAAAATGTAAGAACATAAGCTTTAAAGCTATTGTACCAGAAGTCTTTGTTCAAAATTGAATGCAATAAGGAGGTTTTATTGAGCGTCCCAATTTCTATCAATAGAGTGGTATCCCGTAGCATCAGGCTTATTGGATGCTAATCAAATTCCCGGACATTTCAAAAAGCTCGCATTTTTGCATGAGCGAGTTCGAGACGGCATTCCGTTCTTTGTGGGTATCTTGAAATGAGGGTAGTTGCTATTTCACAACAAGACTGGAAGCCGTGGTTCAGTCTAGGATTAGTACTCAAGTCATTGGTTCAGTCGAGCGTTAGCCTCCGTGAGTCGCGCACGTTCGAGCTGCGAGAGAAATATAGGTATGTGTGACGTTTGTTTTTAATTTCGCTTTGAGCTAGCACGTGTTGGCATTGTGATAAATTAAGTTTTATGTTACGTGCCACTCACAATCTCTTGAGACTACTCTTTAGAGCAGCAAAATATATGTTATGTTATTGCTGCGGAGTGGTTAATTCTAAACAAGTTAGTAATTATCATATTGGTTTCTAGCTACATAATTCATCTGAAATTCTATTTAACTATGAATTGCTGTATAAAATTATTTGTGAAATAAATTTTGCTTTAGCGAACATTATAAATTAATGAAGTCGGAGAATGGTTGAATTTAAAAAATGTTGTCTAAGTTTCATTATATCATTGTCAGATGATATAATGAAACTTAGATTTAATACCTCGTATTTAATTCAAAATTAGTTTTATATATTTTTATAAGAAGCTCTTCATTTAATTGGAGAGCCCTAGAAACAGAATTTTCTTACCCTGCCATAGGTTTATTCAGGTTCTTGGTTTCAGGCTTAGCTTAGGCTTACCTTTTTAGACGTAATATAATAAGTACTCATTATAATAATTGTGCTCAATATCCAAATCTTTTGACTTCATCTTTATTATTCCTAGTAAGAGTTCTTCAACATTATACGCGCAATCTATCAGAGTATCAAAACTTAAATTCAATCCATTAGTTATGCCTACTTATCCATAGTACACATAGGTAGGTATCTATAATACGTTTCCTAACTTTCCCTCCTTATTAATGATCCATCCCAGGGATCCCATGGGAATAAATTGTGAAAGGGATCGGTTGACCTAATTTTGAATCGTAATTCAATTACCGAATAGTCCTTATGACATAATCCTCTATTTTGCCTGAAAAATCTTACAAGCAGTTTTCCTTTGGATACCAAGTATTATAAGCTCTAAAGTTCACAGTGAAAAATAGAAAAAGATTTTTCCTTCCGACGTCTCAAAGCAGTTTTCAGCTCGTTGGTTCAAAGTAGGTTAAATGTGTAATTGGGGTTTGCAGTCCGCTTCGTGCAAACAAAGAACGATTCTTACTTTGAAATTCTCTGGGATTCTTTATAACAATAAGCGTCTTGCTTTAGAAGCTATATGACCTTCAAGTAAATGATACTTGCAAACCTGCCTCTATATTGTTTGAATATAATAATTGTATCGAATAATGTAGAGAAAGCAAGAGGTAGAAAAATATTTACAGGTTTTTTTTTAAACCAGGGAGTCGAGACACGGCTGATAGAGACGAATGGAGGAAAACTTGTTGTGTAGACCCCACGTAAATGATGAGATAAGGCTAGGAATATAATGATAAGTTTCTAGATACTCACACCCCTACAGTAGGGTTATCATCTGGTCGATGATATTTTCGGATACTAACCCATCAACTCTAGCAAAATGTGAATGTGGGAACGTTAGTTCTAGATTTCAGTCAGTCAGCATTTTAGAAATGGACATTAAATAAAATCTTGCCTGACTTTTATTATAACTAATTTTCATTGTGATAATCAGCAATTAATTTGATTCAGTAAACATTAATAAATTCCGAAGGTTAAACTTAACTGTTTAGTTTTTCAAGATTCAATCGTATATTTATTATATCCAGTCGATTTCTTCCTCAAAATGAACAAATTGATTTCTCATTGATTGATAATTTTCTATAAATATTATATACTACATATGTATACCTATCTATTTTGTATTCTATTTTTACGGTAGAATTATTTTAACCTTATTAGAAAGTAATGTACTTGCTTCTGAAATTAAAGCTGATACTTAAGCACTAGCTTCAGTAGCATAAGCACTATTTGATAAAAACTAGAAGCTATCTTATACATCTTTTTAAGGGACAATTAGTATAGATCGTTACAAAAAAAGTGAAATAACTTTTTTAGGCTTTTTAAATTAGTAATTTTTTTTTTTACGAAATCCGAACATATTAGATTGCTTGAAAGCTCTTATCGTGACGTCCGTCGTTGGGTTTTCTATGTGAGAAAACCCTAGGCAACAATGATTTGAAATAAAAGGCTCAGGTGGAGCAAAGCGTAAAACGATCTACAAATGTATCTACCAGAACAATGGAAAGATTTAATGAGATTTTTTAAGATAAGAATATAATAGAATGTAATTGGTTGGACTAGACGACTGAATTAGTTTGTATCAGACGAAAAAAGACTTAGTAGAAGTAGTCATTAGAATTCACATCAATAAAATAATTTTCAAAAAACATCCATTGTCTAACCAATACACTAAACTATATACAAAAATTGCAGATATCTATCTAATTAGACTACCTACAATACTTTTGTAATTAATACTTTTGCAACAAGTAAGTTCAATTCCAAAATGTATGTTAAGAAAATCTGTCAAATGAAGGCTTCGTAAATTTAAATAAGACTAAAAATTATTACATTTCATAATTAAACTTATTTTAAAGGCTACGTTTATTTTTGGCAATAAAAGTATTAATGTTAAATAAAATCATTTTTTAATGATAACAGATTTTCATTTGCCCACAATCTCACCTGATGGAAAGTGATGATGTAGCCGACGATGGATCATGAAGCTCTAATCTAGATCTAAACACCTATTCTCTCTTAACGAGATCCAGGTTGTAGTGTCACTCACCAAATTTCCACTTTTTTAGTGCTGGCGATATTCCGATTGTGTAAACATTTAAAGTGCTTGATAAGTAGATAAGCATGCCAGAGTTCTCATGCTAATCCCGAGGCTCTGTTGGCTGGAACAATGTTTGCTGTCGAGATTGGATTTCCCGATAACTGGAACTGACCGGTTGCGGGTTGGTCAAAGTTGTTTTCAGGTTGATAGGCGTTAACTGTGAAAACGCCAGTTGTCACCACGAAATGATAAGCAAAAAGTAGAATATTCAATACTAGGTTTAACCCAGAAAAAAAATAATACTACACGTGTTAAAAATGTATGACAAAGCAATTAATTAAATAAGTTATTAATAACACTCTTTAACATAAAATTTATTACAGCATAAGCTAACTACTACAATCTATATTACAAAATTTACAAAAGGAAACAATCGGGCCACCCATAGACCGTTGCAAACGATCTATAGGTAGCTCAACTGCTCCTAGTTATTAATTGGATCAAGGACTATGGTCAGATTTCGAGTTACATACGACTGAAATTATGATGTAAAGAATACAAAGTACCTAATTAAATGTATTATTTTAAGTATTTTTTGGACAGTATTCATGAGCTTTCAGTGACTGTGGATTAAGAAACGAAAATAATCGAAAATTATAAAACCTTATACAATATTATTTCTTTATTTTTTTTCATGAAACATTTGAAAATCCAATAGATGAGAAGTTTTATGAGATACTTTTATTTTATTTCAGAAGAGTGGCGTTAGGTGGTCGAAGTTACCTATAAGATTGCTTGTGACTATACGGGGGGTGCTCTCTTCTGATGATAAGAATTCCAATGACCATGATATTATTTTTTATTTGAAAAGGGATATTACACCGACTTCAATTTACTACAAAGTGGTTAAATTGGTTGAATACATTAAGAGGACCAATTTTATTGAAGCAACAAAATTATGCTTTAACCGTATACGTAGGTAGGTACGCATAATTGAATGATGGAAGGGGTGTTTTGTATTCGAAATGTGAATGTTTTTAAATGGCGAACCCAGACCCGAATACTGGGTCTCAAATAAAATATTCCTGGAACCCTTTCGACAACTAGAACGGGTATCGATAAAAAATAATGTATGAAATAATCGTTGCAAAATCTAAATTATTAATCTCCTTTTAAAATTTGTATTATTTTCAGTGCAGGCAGGCTCTTATCAATTAGTTTTTGGAGCAATCATATAAACAAATTGTAATTACCAAATACTCGAGTTAATGTTATTTGTCCTGTCCTCATTAATTAAAATTGCATTATTCCCATCTGTCACCCTGCTCTGTCATACTAGGGTGACAGATAAGACAACAAAGTTTTATTGGTCCCCCTGTTGCTAAAAGGGGGACAAAACAGGGTGACATATGGGAATAATTCTGAAAATTGGGCATTTTGTATTTTTTTTAGATTAGAGACCTCATTCATTACCAGAACTAGTATTTTTGAAAGAAAGGGAAAACACCCAAATAGTCATTGTTTTCATCTAGTTTAAGAAGTAGCTATAGATATTTTGTTACTGCTATTTCAATTAACCAAAGGTTGTAGGTTCCTGGCTTTCACAGGCTCTGCCCCTTTGTCGTTCGCTCTGCTGGACCAAATTGTCGGGTAAAGCGAACAAGCGGCCTTTGTTTAAAATTGCAGGTAAAACACTGGATGAATGGCATTCACGCGTCGTTCGCATACTAATTGAGAATCACTCATTTGAAGAAAAGACTTATATCAAACATAGATGTTTAATAATAATTTTCTTAATCGATACTGCACTTGGATAGCCAGTGCAGAAATGCTTAGAAACTGTAGCTGACCTAATATAAAAATAAAGGTTTTAATAAATATTGTATTTTTAAGGAAAGCTGAAATCTTTTTCTACAAAAGTTGGATTGTTTTATCTACAAACAAAACTTGGGATTAAATCGTTTTAAAAATTATGAGCTCAGACATACAAGCTCTGGTTATTTTAATAGACACATAAGATAATGCTGTCGCATGTTCAATAAGATGTTCATAAATCATTATTTAAAAGTTTATCTACAAAAAAATATAGGATCTAATCGTTTAGAAAAATTAAGAGCTTAGACAAAAAAACCGTGGTTATTTTAATAGACATAAGATAATGCTGTCGCATGTTTACTAAGGTGGTCATAAATTATTATTTAAGCACGTCAAGTCTCCGTTTATATTTTAATACTACCGCAGTTTGACCTACTAGCACAGGTACCATAAAATCTGCACACGCTAACACGCGAACTCATTATTTGCAAGTCGTTATTCTACAGTTTTGTAGAGAAGTTTTTAACGGCTAACGGCCTCTCTCGGTATCCAACCGTTACCAGAATGTTTTATTCGTCGTTACTAGAGCGTATTTCAATATTCTTCTTAATCTCAGCGATTCCGTAAAAAGCTTTGTCAGAAATGTCTATTCGCGTTTGTTCTCCCGTTTCATGACTCGCGTTAGTCGTTCCGGGCTTGGGGAAGAACATAAAAGTAAAGTCTGGATCATACAATCATTCGCGTTTCGATAAATTCTAACTCCGCTTTCTTTAAATTCTTACATTACTGAATTTATTTAATTTCAATCCACTTGTTTCTTTCTTTTTTGTTTCTCCAATTTGAATTAGATTGGAATTTTATGTCCAGTTGTCATTGAGAAACTTAACCTTCATTTTGTTTTAATGGAAAAAATCATTGAAATCTAGAGAGGAATAATCATTGAATTACGTTTTTCATAACCTCACCAATTATAAGTTAACTCGCTTACGTTGAAGTATGTGCCAAATGCTCAAGTCTTCTCAGGTTGTCGCTAACTGTACTGTAATAGCTGAAAAATGAGCGGAGTTACCTGTTGCTCGTGGTCTCAAAGGGTCTCTCCACACGATGAGACATTTCAGAGTAGAAATGAATATTGATGAGATGCCACGATCACGAGATGTTCAACAAATCGTTTTACATAATAGGATCTAAAACCCACATTTATCTTTGACCTGATTGTATGCTTAAATAGATTTGATTGAATAACTAGGTACATACGTACATACAATAAAGTTCCCGTCTCTTGCTCTTTTAAAATTACATATTTAATTAAGAGCATGTTCTTAATTAGTACAGACTTCGGATTTAAATTGAATCAAACACTGATTTGAAGTAAACTTTCGGTTCGCTTATGATTTTCTAATACATCCATTTTGAAGTTTTCGTTATATCTTGGTGAATAAATATTTTCTCTCTCTAAATAAAAATTTTGTTAGTAAGTGTACTGTTTTTATGAGTGAGTATTATGTTCAGTCGATGCAAACCCAGCTCATATACATGTATATAGTCGTATCACAATCATAGATGAATAGCGGTGTTCCTATAGAACACCAAGATAGACAGTATCAAATAAAAATGGAGTCGTAAAACAGGACCAAAACTTTCAGACACCTTGTTAATAAGTATTAAATATCTCCATTTTCAAATAATGTTTGTTACTTTTTATGATGTAGTTTTATAAACAATAAATAAAAAATACTAGTAGTTTAAACATATCATATTTATCTAGCCCTGTTTCTTCTCTTTTTCGAAAATTTGCATCAGCCAAAATGTACTAAGAAGTTAGCCAATCTGGCTTCTTTTTTTGTCGCATTTTTAATATAATAGATTGTGATTCTATACTTTAATACTTCTGTGATCTCAATCTACTTAAGTATGAACAAATATTTAACGTTCCTTACAGTGGTCGCATAAATGATGTGTAACATCTTAATTTCACCTTAATAATAAGCAAAATTTTAATTTGGAATTATTCTATTTACTTCATTTTTCTGAGGTTGGTACCATCTAACGGCCAACTTATTGTTACGCTTCCTGTTACACACTTACGTCCCTTTTCACGAAATTACACTTACAGATTTCAGTAATTCAAAAATATATTTATAAAGCTTTAGAAACGTAGAAAAACTGTAGGTAAATCTCAGTTCAAGTAGGAAGCTTGTTTCGAGAAGAATACCTAAGGCTTTAACAAAATAAACAAGTTTATCCTTAGACAGTAATGAAGACGAGATAGAAGCCAGGTAAAGTTCAGGCGAGAAATAATAATTAATAGATGCTTCTTCCTTATTTAGGTACCTAACTAGACTGAAAGTAACTCTACTACGAGCTGAATAAGGACTATTTTTTTACAGTTATCTTGTTTTTGCATTCCTAGAGTTATATAAAACTTTTAGATTTTTTTGGTTAGTATATTCTGCTTGACGTTGTACAGCCTAAAGTACCCACATAATTAATTATGTTCTGCTTGATGTTGTAATCCGTGTTGGTCGAGTGGGAGGTGCCTCGACTTTCGATTCGAAGGTCGTGGGTTCGAACCCGGTGTTCGTACACAAATGGATTTTTCTGTTCACGTTCACGTGAAATGAAAATAGACTCACTTCGCGTTGATATTACAGCATACACGTTGCTGGGTCGATCTTTGGTCCAATTTGGACACAATTAACGTTTGCGAATCAAATTTAATGTATTTCTTATTTAATTGTTATATTAGATGTTTGGTAAATGAATAATTTCTGTTATAGATTTAACTTTATTCTCGCAAGAAAATGTATCAAAATGTATCTTGCTATTTAGTTCAAGCATAGCGAAATAAAATATGAACTTAAGGGGCATCCTCAAATCCGAATCCATACAAAAATGTTTCGGACAAATACTCAAAAAGTACGCCGTATTATAGTAATTTCTACACACTATTCGTTTCCTCTATGTTTTTTGATTTCGTGAACAAAAAAATTGAAAGGTTTCATACTTTAATTTAGATTTTATACGTGTTTTTAAGTTAGTCGGGTTAATTTTAAAACACGTATAAAATCTAAATTAAAGTATAAAACCTTTCACTTTTTTGTTCACGAAATCAAAAAACATAGAGGAAACGAATAGTGTGTAGAAATTACTATAATACGGCGTACTTTTTGAGTATTTGTCTGAAACATTTTTGTATGGAATTCGGATTTGAGGATGCCCCTTAAGTAAATATAAGTACATAATAAGACTTAACAGAATTAAACAATAAAAATACACTTTAGTAAGTGGCATGAAAGTTTATCTTTCTGTTTAGTTTCCGTAACTTTTGTGCTAAAAGTGTTTTATGACTTTCTCGACTGAAAAATACAACGTCCGTTATAATAAAGCTCAAACAATTTATCCGCTTCGCGCTGTAATGCAGGTGTTGTGCTGTTTCCACATCTACTTGGAAATGTCGTATAAAATTGTTTTGAAGACACGGAAAATTGGAGATGAGAATGATTAATTGGAATAATATACCTATCAGAACTTTATCAATAAATTATTATAAATTTATCTTAAATTTTACCAAATTCAATAAACGTTTTTGGATTTCTTTTCAGTAGTTTTGCACCGGATTTTCGATGCTGGTCAGCATGTTTGCTAGTGATTTATGTTATTTTGAAAAAACTATAATTTAAATGTATATTTACTCCTTTATATATATTCCGATATGCTCTGAAAAGCCGTGACAGATAGAAAAATCAGCTGACTCGCTGCTTTACGACCATTGTAAAAATACATTATTCCAAATTGTAATGATAACGTAGAATTATCCTTACACAAATGTTTATTCAAAAGCACAATAATTTTACATAAAATCAAATAACTGTACTTTGCTAGATTCAGTGTACCTGCGTCGACTTGGTTAGACTATTAGCAAACATTATTACATTAGCAGTAATAAATATTCAAACACTGTAGACTCTAGACTGCTCCAAAGGTATCATCTAATGGAATTACAAATCACACAAAGTCGGAGACGGTTTCGTATCAGAGGTAAAGCCTGCAAGCAGATGCTACCGTGCCGAGCAAATAGATACTAAAATATTATGTACATAAGCCGACACGCCAAGCTTTGTAACATACCAATCTATTTGAAATGGAACGATGTTTTTTTTACTTTGTCAATAGATAATTACATACTAACTTAGGCCGGCGTAACACAATGTTTCGGCATCCTAAAGCATGACGAAGCATCGCTCTCGAGCATTTAACTTTATTACCTTATTTCGATTAGATATAATAATTAAATTGGATTCAATTGGTAAATTTAAAATGCCCTGCCTTACCGTGCGCCTATGTGCACAGGGCATTAATCGTACATGGGTATCAGTAAGACTCTGTTCGTTTATAAGTAGATCCAAATCTTAATAAACCTATCGGTTATTATGAGGCCGGTCAAATCTAAATATTTCTTGCTTATGGTGTCAAGGGCATCTAAATATGCCAAATGAAGTGACCCGAACAATATGCAATCTAATCACTTCATTTGGCCTTTGGCATTTGGCCAGGCAAAACCAGTACCTACGTAGAGGCAAAGAAACATATACCCGCATGAAACTGTAAAACATCAAACTATATTGAAGTTAAAAAAAAAAACTTAATTATAATGGCCGAAAGCGAGGAACCGGCAAGTACCTTTTACCTAGTTACCTAGTATATAATATTAACTATTATGGTATCTCGGTCACATAAGCCCAGATCACACATACTGAGTACCTAGCGAGCTGAGAAACATAGCGCCAAGTGCTCGGCTGAGCGAGTGACGTAAGCTTTCACTGTCACGGCCGAGTAACATTTTACTGTCTCGGCCGAGTACTCAGTACGTGTGATCTAGGCATAAGAGTCTCGATGACAATAATAGTTGGTCTTACTGAATGATAAAATATAGACTAAACAACTATCTGCTAAGCTAAGTGGTAGCCGACCAGATGGACGGTTGCCTTTTGCGGCATTGGATAGGGGCACACTCAGTGTTAGCAACTTATACCTGGCACTAAGTGTGCGGCTACCTTTACCTACTTGTAACTGTAATTTGTGTGTAATTGTAATTTATTATTTATTAGTAGCTTAATTGAATTTGAATCTTAATAATATTTGTGAAATATGGATCATAGTAGTCTGAAATAAAATAATTTTTTTTTTTATTTAGTTATTTAAGCTTGCTCTATATACCTTTACTCCATTGTTTCAACAGCAGCTCCTACTTCATCTTTACAGTGGGTAAATACAAAACTTTTACGTAAATCATATAAATAGATACGACTCACTCGGAGAAGTGAAGCTTTTAAAAAGCTTTTCTGAACTACTTTAATTTAATTTTAAACGGCAGTGCCTCGATTGGTAATGCTTATTCAGGAATTGGAACGTCTCTATTGTCAGAAAAAAGGTTAATATGTACTTACTTATCTAGAATATTAATGACGCGAAGGAACGTAATTTAGGAATTTGTGCGTAAATGTACCTGTACCTACCTCACAGTTGCAGAATTAATTATTTACTTAACAAAAGTAGTATTTTACAAAATTTACAAAAGATAATCAAGCTTTTACAAAAACATAAAACAATCGACTACAATCGAACAGTTCAAGTGACCGTAGGCACCACTGACAAGTCACAAGGAAGCAAAATACGCAATTGTGTTTACTTCGATGCCATAATTTTTTAGTTAATCTGAGTTTTTTTTTATTATCTAGATACTGGTTTTTAAAATGGTAAGAACATAATTATACTCATGCAGATAAAAGTGTAAAACAATAAGTGCGAGCAGGAATGTCAAAGAGCTACGCAAAACAAACAAAAAGACAGAAATCATGTAAAAACAAAAAAATCACGTCAAAAAGCAACGTCGACGTACGTAACTCAGTTCATCACGAATACTAACTCAGTTTAAAGCACAGATCTCGGATACTTTCGGCTGTCGCCCCCAAAAGATCGGTTAATGAAAGAGATGCAAGTATAGCTTTTTATGATTAAGAGCAGTATAGAACTAAGTCACGTCACTCAAAACATTTTGAAGCACCTGAGACCCCGTCAGTTATTGTTTGTAAATTATTTTATCTTTTTAAAATAATCTACAAAATGAAACCATTTTATTAATTTTAAAGAGCATGGTTACTTGCTCAATCAACACGTGTGGCACAACGCATAGAAATAACCCAGATAATCATTCATTTCACAGGTGAGTAAAGAAAATATTTGGTTTATTTTCGTAGAAAAATTTATGGACAATTTTCTTCTACAATTAGTTATAAAATCGTTGTGCCTTGTGGAGTTTTGATTGCTCTTGCCGTGTGTACAAATCGTTCTTACATATATGGAGAAATAATAGATTTTTCATGTAAAAACAAATATTGCTTCGTTACGCTAGGGCTTGATAAAATGATGACGTCATGAAATATCGATAGTACCTAATGAGTAGGTAGTTATGCAAAGTGGTACTAAACTCTTTTCTTTTCTATCGTTAGGGTATTTTTACCTAGTTAAAATAAATTTACCACTTGTGTCATTTTTATTTTGTGTCTTAAAATACGAGTATTATTATAACTAATCGTTTTTACTTATTTAATTTCAGCTTACCAAAGGATCCGCAAAACAGAAAAAAATGGTTACAAATTCTTCAGAAACAGAGCGATGATCAAAACAATATAAAAGTTTGCAGCAATCATTTTAAAAACGATTGTTTTTTATTCAGAATACATTAACGTGTTTTGAAGAAAGGTTCGCTGCCTACGTTACATGTTCCAGTAAGTACCATGTTGAACAATGTTTCAATTCAGGCGTAAAGAATGTATTTTGTGACCTTATGCCGACTTGTACAAAGTTGTCAAAGCTCTTAAGCAATCTCGCTTGGCAGTTTTTAACGGTTCAGATTCAGACCGATCAAGATCTGTCAAGCGAGTGAAGTAATTGTTTAGAACTTTGGAAGTTTGGTGCAAGTAGGCATTAGTCAAGTAATTATTAGTTAAGGACATAAATCATAAATCAACCTCTTTTACAGATTCAACTCAAGAAAAAGCGAGATCCAACTTCATATTGCAATTGGATCCCTATTTTATAGTACCTACCTTACCTACCTGAAACAAATAGGCTACATATATTATGACAGACAGATATACCTACGTATCGTGCCTACATATAATGACAAAACTCAGAATTAATATTCTTAAATAAAGTATTTTTCAGTCATTGAATAAAACATTTGCATGGGCTTCATTATTGTTTATTATAATCAACCAACTTTAAAAAAAGAACAGATATATATATTATACACAATCGACTTTCTAGCTATTACAATCTTATTTCGAAGACTACCGCCTATTTGGATTGATGAGTAAGTTGTAGGTAAATATTGGTAAGTCCTGCTACTATGTATTATGAATGTAAGTTTGTGAGGATGGATAAGTTTTTGTTCCTGAATAACGCCAAAACTTGGCTATTTAGTCTTTAGTATCTAATAACTAATAACCAAACCCATCTCATTCCTTTGGTTAAAATCTTCATATGTACAGGTGGTGCCGTAATTAGTGAATAATCTTCAGCTGCGGGGGGACTTCAGGTCTAATCAGAAAATGAAAATATGTACCCAGTAAAAATTCTAAGTCCGTGGGATTTCTACTGGGAACATATTTTCATTTTCTGATGACCCCCACACGCAGCTGAAGGATTACCCACTAATTAACACTCTATTAACAACATGATTGTGTAGTTGGCACTATTTTTTTTCTCTATTATGACTTGTGACGCAAAATGGGTAGGTACCACAGTTATCGATGTCGATAAAACATCTTATTGAAAGTCCATCACTATTTTTGAGCAACACATAGACAATCACTCGCACATGCTTATTATCATTTCTTGTATCGCATTTGAAATGTCATTACCCCTCTTTACATTCTAACTTTATGGTTTAAAGGGTTTGTTTTGCTTCTGCATGGCAAAGTGCAATTTGTGATGAGGCTTATTCGTGTAAACTCTGGCAATATTTAGAAGCCTTTAGAACTATAATATAATCCATCTCAAATATACTTTAGTGACAGATACTTTTATAACGTAGTTTTGGTCGGTATTAAGTACTATACTATTTTATCACTAAATTCACACATATTTATTACGAAATTTACGAGAGCAAAGTGATCAAGAGAAGTATCTCGAGAGAAATAGTAGATCTTGCAGTCAGACACCAGTCTAGACCGCGGGCTATTTCGGGTGATTCTTGATACGACCTAGCTTGAGTATGACTTTTCTCTTTCATAAATGGAAATGCGTCGAGCATTTTACTTTAATTGTATTCTCGAAACATTGAGGTACATTAAGTCAGTTTCTAGAATGAAATTTTAATCATTAAACATAGTGTACGAAAACAGCAGGCAAGAAACACAAAGAAACCTTTAAGAAACCAGTGCGAAAGAAAAACCTTTTGATCTTTCATGTCTCAAGGTCAACATTATCCATCCAAGTCATACTCCAGACATTGAGCTCGTTTATTGTTCATCCATGATCCATAAATAACGATCAATGTATAAGTAACTGTTCGGTTCGTGTTCGCACACGAAGCAGTTTGTGGCTTCAAAGCAAGCTTAGGTGTAAATTACATTTCTCCTTTTGGTGATGGCCAACCCAATGAGTACATACATGCGCATTATGCATGTGAGTCAAGCTTCATATTTTGAAAATTTTAAAGGTAATTTTAATCGTTAGATTAACTATTCGTAGTGATTGCGGCTGTAAGCAACCATGAGCCCAAAGTTAATACGAAATTCAGTAACAATGTATCAGCAAATTATCCTCTATAAGAGTAAATTAATGTTTTAAATGCTACTGCCAATTATGGTAGAGTAATTATGAGAGAGTAAATTAAACTCGTTCAACCGATTAAAAGTTGATTATGACGATAAATTACAAAAGTTTTACCCACTTTCTAGGAGATCGATTTTTGAATTTCAAAATATAAACTCTTTTTAAAGGTATAGGTATACTTATCTAAAATAACTCGGGACGCCTAAAACACAGATGTAGTTCTCAAATCAGGTTCCATGTGAATCATGTAAAACTGACTGAAAAGTGAATGCTGGATCCAAGGCGATAAGCCAATGTTTGTTAATCGTTGGGCGAATCTCCAAAAACAATGTTTGATGAGAGCTGAAAAACTTATCGATCTCTGCCCGTAGGCTAAAATTGTGAAAAAGAACCACGCCTAATGCCCATTTTCAGAACACCGTCGCCAGCGGCTCGCAATGTTTAAAAAAATAACACGAATAATAATATCAATATTTTGTCTTGAATCCGTGAATTTAATTTATATTTCATTTTATTTCTCGGATTGCTTTAGTAAAACCACACTTTATAATAGGTTCATTCATTCATTCTTCGTGTCAATGGCTCGGTTTTAGACCTATCTCGACCAATAAGTGGCCACCTTCACCGCCTCATCTGAGGCTTCGTTAAGGTCCTCTCGAGTGCAGGTTGTCGGGCACGAGGGGCAGGAGAGCAGATGCGACATGTCTTGTGTGAGAGCTCCGCAATCGCATTCGACGTGTGTTGGGTCAATTATACCCCATTTGAAAAGGTTGCTTCTACAGCGACCAACCTGGGAGCGAAGTCTATTAAGCAATTTCCAGATCGGCCACTGGAGCGCGTGACCAGGGGGAAGGTGTTCGGCCGGGGTGACAAAGTTCGGTGGAGGGGGATGTTTGCTCTTCCACAGGTCACACCTTGCTTCTGCTACACTAGGTAAAACTATCAAATGTGTGTTGTACTACAAACTCAAATCAGTACAAAATAGGCAGTTTTAAAAAATATATTGAATTAATACTGGTAGCCTTACAAAATAATATGGGATAGGATGCAGTTATTTGATTTACGGATTTACAAATGCATTAAGTCACCAATAAATAATAATCTGTAATCCTTTTTCAAAAGTTTTACTAAATAAATTCCTGCAATATTAAAGTTTTATTATTATTTCAGAATATTGAAGGCTCAAAATGTAATTTTAGATTATTTATTAAAAAATCCCCCAGCCCATAATATTTGAATTCTTAATTAACGAAGGAAATAAAGCTTGGCGGAACACTCATTAGCTAAACATGAGATTCTCGATTGTAATTCTTGCTTTCGTGTGTTTTAGGATCTCAAGGGATTTCTTCTTGGAGAAAACGTGTTTATGAGATTAAGCTCGGTTTTCTTTGATGAAAGATACCCGAAAAATTTTGTTTCGATGTAAATTGGAACTGAATGATAATGAATAATACCTCTTTGGTTTTAAATATTAGCTAGTATGATAGGTACCTACTACGGCTAACAGAAAAAACAAGCAAACTGTGGCTTGGCTCAATTTTCCGTTTTATTAAGAGCAAGTATCCCGAGAAATATAAAGGAACCCGGAATTCAATTAGTTTCATAATTTCACGATCTTCAAAGCGAAATAAATTAACCCAATCTCGAATTCATAATCTGACGGGTCCACTTCAAAATTGCCAAACTGAGTGGAAGCGTGAAATCACTTAAGTGGGGTAGGTGAAACGATGCGATGAGGGCGGCTCTTGTGAAGAAACTTGGGCGGTTCTTGACAACAAATAGGAGTCAAAGAGCTCAGCAGGCGTGCCGAAGTGTTCATCGCCTCGCCATCGCCAGTATCCACTCTCCTCAAGATTTCGCTAATATAATTAAAAAAGTTCGTACATTGTTGTCCTGGATTCGTGTCTAACGACGTCTTACGACTTGAACAAATCATAACTTTTACAACAACTTTTTATCAAACTAGAAATTAGGTATGCTAACTTTTATTACAGCATAAGCTAACTACTACAATCTATATAACAAAATGTACAAAAGGAAACAATTAAGCCACCCATAGACCATTGCAAACGAGACAAACCTTTTATAATGTAACAGAATATCTAAATAAAAAAGATAATTTATTTATTCTTTTAATGTATAACATACATATTTTCTAAGTTTATTTTCTATTTGCATGCTGTATTTAGGGTGAAGTGTGTGAGACCAAGACTAGTTTAAGACCTTTAATGTAACCATACTTCAAGCAAAATAAATAATTTCATTTCATTTCAACGATCTAGGTCTAGGATCTAGGTCTACTACTGCTCCAACTCGATACCTGATGGCAGCGCGCGAGGATACTGGCTGCGATATGCTAGCTAGACTAATTGAAAATCTGAAAATGAAATAACGTGTAAAGACCGACTCCAAAATGACTTCTAACATATTTTATTGAGACTTTAATTTCTTTATGATCAAAAGGAATCCATGAAACATTTATTTGCCGAAATCCAATAAGCAATGTTCCTTGCGTCATCTAATTTGTCGATAGGCTGTAGGGCGTAACAAAGAAAAATTGGTACTCAAATAAATAGATAGATTGGATACATTTGAAAAACATTACTTAACTCCTTCTTAGCAGTACGGTAAAAAGAGGGAACTGTGAGTATCAGAATGGGGAAAAAGGGTTAAGCATTCCTTTTTTTAAACTTACAGAACAAATAAGTCATTCGTCAAAGGCCTAGCCTGCAAAAATTGGACAGGCGACCAAATTGTCAGAAATAATTCAGTTGGACAATTTGGACATCTTCGTACCCGGGGGAGACTTATTTAGATACGAGCACAATAATTGCTTTTGCTTGACACGGAAATCGAGTTATATGACAACGTGCGCAGAATTTTTCCGTCGAAGCGAAAATGGAACTTCATTGTTCGTAGGTCAGTAGGTAAGTTGCTAATCGAATAGACATAGATTTTGAGTTGTTTTTTTGTGGGATGACATAAAAACCTATGAGTCTCATCAGATTCTCGAGTTTCAAAAAAACTATGCTAGTATCTTTACGTTATGAAAACCTTTAAATTGGATAGACATTGTTTGTTACTAATAGCTAACTAATATAAATAAATAAAAAATATATTATTATTATTTATTATAGATACACTATCATGATTATTTTTTATCAGTGCACTTTGCCCAGTATATTTTTGAAAGAGTTCACTGGCGGGGCACTAATCCCTGTCAATAATATTATTTTTTTTTATTTTACACAAGATACTACAATATACGACGGTACAATACAATACCGAATTAGGCAGTATAGGTTTCTTGATTTTGGCGGTTACATACCAACGATTGTAGTACCAGAGTTTAGTTTCTGTTCCTCGCACTATTAGCACTCAGAACCTGTATAGCAAGGTCACAGCGACTTCGTAAAGGCCTTATAAACATTTGGCAAATACTAACTATACTAATATATCCTCTTCCTCGAACGGTCCCTCACTGCTGAGGATCTTGACGTCTTGCAAGGACACCTTCAATTGCTTTTCTCCACTTTCCTCTATCTACTTTGTGGAGTGCGACATTCACTGGCACTTCGAGGCATTCTGTCACCTGGTCTGACCATCGCTTTGGACTGCTTACTTACTTTTTACTAATATATATACCTACCTAATATAAACCGTGAGTTAACCGTGACACAAAAAAAGCGTTCATTTATACGACATAAATGCGTATTGGACGTTGTCCCTCAATGGGACATAATTCTCAATTTGTTATATTTACGCTGTGTCCTGCGGGTAAACTCGTATCTCTCAATACTCGTCCTACGTGCGTTGAGCGTTCATCTCGATTTATTTAACAAAAACCAAACTTTTGGACTAGCTGTCATCCACGGCTTCGCTTGCATTGTATTTAATAAATGACCTATATAACTTGTAATAACGATCACGTTTGAAATGTCAACTCATAGCACTTGCACATAACTTAGTGGTTTATAAGTATTAACTTATACAACCAACGTATTATAAATAGTATATCGATAAATAAAAAATAAAAAACTAATTCATCATAACATGAAACATTATAATAAACTGGCTTGTGTTTATTAAACGAATGTCCATTCATTATGAAATATATTGAAATAAACTTATGTTTTTGAGCTTTAGATTTTACTTAAATATGTAATCTAATACTAAAATTAAGTCTCCGCACTACCGCATTATTTACGATGTCAATATTGTATTTGAAATCTTTTAAAAATAAGAGGATTTTTAATTTTAATTTCAAATTTTGTCCGGTCGTTTAGTGCGATTTACAGAAATATTCGATTTATATTTCTGTAAATCGCACTGGTTCACATGAAATAGGCTCAGAGCCTAGTGTGAAGCCATAGATAACTGACCTTTGTAACAATGTATGAAATAAATAAAATGAAATTATTATTAGTATCTTTACGAGAAGAATACAGAACAGACTCGCAAAAACAGCGGGCCGGTACCTTTCCGGGAAGGTCGGCATCCCCATGATTTATGACGTCACATATTTAATACTATTACTAGAAGGTTATTTTGGTATGATATACTCTACCATTTTCATAGTATGCCCTTTGTTTGTGCTCCATCTGCGGGTGTCGAGGGTCGGATAACATAATGCCCGAGGCGTGGAAGGGTGCTATAATCCTGACACGTGTGTACAATATCAGGTAAATTGGCATTACGCTTTTATGCGTACATTGATTGGCAAATTTTAACCTCTTTACAGAGTAAATACATCACAAACCTCCTCTATAAGAAGTGGTAGTTCTTATAGGGGATGTTTGTGATGTTGAATAAATTGATAATTTGTTGCACTTCTTCTTCTTATTGAGTCACTAGTTATTTCGAACCAGTGTGGTGAAAGGATTTCAACTGTGCCTCGAAGGTGCTCCTTTCGTGCACTTGATACATGTTCTTAGAACTTTTTAGGTTCTTTGACATGCCGGTTTTTGATTTATTCTGCTAGAACGGGGATGGAATGATGTTTGCTACTCAATCAATCAAAATCACTTAACGAATACAGCTGAAATTTGGTATAGTATGCGTATTCAATCTTGAAAAGTTGACATAGGCTACTTTTACGCCGATAACGCATTTGGTATACTTAATCAAAAATAAAACTCTACTAATTAATAAAAATTCCACCGGAAGTAGACGAAAACCTTTTTCGTAAATGTAAATCAGCCTCGAAGCAAATAAAGTCTGTGACGTCACTTAATTAACTCCTCGTTGTTGTCTCTGCCAACGGCGCCGTTTACGGACTCAGATGGCGTAGCAAACCGAATACTGTGCTTTTGTATGTTATGTTGCTCTCTTGCAGAGTTTTAAGTAATTAAATTTGCTTAAAGCACTTTAAAACTGCTTTTTAGTTGTTTTATATTTTAAATAATATCGAGTAGGTAGTAGAGATTGGATGAAGGGGTAGGCTATGTACCACTGTAAAGCGTCGATGTCACACGCCTAGTTTACACGTTACAAGCCGGTTAGTTTAGAAGCTAGCGAGTTAGCTTTCGGGAAGGATTGTCAACAAGCAGATTGTAAAAAAGCCATGACACAGGGTGAGTCGCTGGCTTGTAGCGTGTAAAAAAGCCGTGTGTCATCGACGCTTAATAGGTACGAACATACGGAGTGGTAGAGTCTGATGGAGATTTTTGTCTATCTGTCTGGTACTGGACTGGAAGATACTTACTCAATATCTAGATGTTTTCTTTGTATTATTTGTAAGTATTTAAAAAAAGTATAAGTGTTCTGGTTCTCCCATAATGATGATGGCGTTGTGTGATGTGTCAAAAATATTTATTTATTTAATATCGAGTGATCATAATAAAGACCAATATAAAGGCCCGATCACGAAAATATCGGATCTAGTTTGCAGATGACGTATCCGTCACAGAGAAGTCAAAAGTTTGTATGAAGTTTTGAAAAAAAAAACTTAGAAACTAATATAACCCTTCTGTAGCGGATACGAAATTGTTTTCGTGATCGCGCATCTTGTTATGTATATTCAACTAGCGTCTGTACTAGATTTTGATCGGCCATCGGTCAATATGAAATTTACGAGTTACTGATCATCAGTAATCAATCAATTAGATCAAAATAGTTAAAAAAAAATGAAAATTTAGAAAGAAAAATTTACTATTTTTAGTATTTATTGAAATCTTCTTACAACTATTTTTACAGATAAACCCAATGCAATATTATAGTCCGTACTGTCAAAAACATATTACAAATTTAATCTAATAATCAATTAATAACATAAAATATACAATGTGGCCTTTGCGAATTCATTCAGAGAATCATGAAAGATATCAATCTTCTCAAAATAGAATATTACCAAGAGAATGAAGAAAGTATAGAGGAATATTTAGGAAGTGATGAATTTACAGTAACGACAAAGCAATTATTCAGTACTTCCGGATGCGTTCACTGAAAGCGAGCGAATCCGGAAGTGGCTCCAAGCTATTGCGCCGCTCGAATCTCACAGAGAACTCGTTAACTAGGTTTTAATTTGGTTTTAACTAAAATTAGCTGCAGCTTTAAGAGGGCTTGTAAACGAACTCACAGTGCTGGACACGTGCTTAAATAAGTGTTTCAATTACACATTTTATTTCAACTGGCTTACAAAACTATTTGCTCTCAGTTTAATTTGTTGTAATAATTAACATTCACACACTCACACCCCTGCACTAGGATTCCCGGTGTCGCAGGTGGCATGGACACATACAATACACCACAACATCCAAGACCCGAGAACAAACATTTGTGTTCGTCACACAAATATTTGCCCCGGCCGGGGATCGAACCCGGAACACCAAGCTTCGTAGGCAGGGTCACTACCAACTAAGCCACGGTGTCGTCATAATGTAACACCCTTACAAATACATATTTTCCTTTTTAATATTAGTAGGCTACTTACTAGAAAGTAGGCGTATGTTATTGCAAAAATTACATCCGGCAACGCTTCATGCAATAGTTCCTTCCATAAATTATGCTTAAGTATTTCATATTCTCTCATTTCTCCGCTACAAAGTTTCGAATAGGGAACTTCGGAAGAGCGAGTTCACCTGCATTGTTGCGGTAAATTTGTACGTGTGGGGCTTTAACCACAGCAGTTTATTAATTTCCTTGGAAATTTTCGTTTGCCTTTTTGTATAAGAGCAGATTATTATTCTTGAATTAAAATTAAACGGACGTGCATAATGGATTAAGCCACTTTCAAAAACCATTGAGAAACTTCTGTTTTCACCGAACCTTCTACCCCTCTAGGACTGAAACCGGTATTTAACCTTACAACACATAAAAACCGAGCCCAGCCGGTTGTTTCTTATTAAATATTTAGGGGAAAAGGTATCGCGGTTCAAGGATAGACGAAATTCTCCCGGCGCACGGCGTCGGCCGTGTCACGTACGGCGATCGATACGGAGCGCCCTCAACTCTACCGCTCAAACTAACTTTGGATAGATTTTCGCCGCGGGAAAACAACATTTTTAAAAATATAATATGCAGAGCAATGAATTATGTAGCTGATATTTTTTAAGTTAAGCGTCGATGACACACAAGCGATCAATGGAGCGTCTAGTGGTTCAAGGCAGAATGGAGGGCAAGAGATCCCGTTGTCGCTCTCCAACTAGATGGTCAGACCTCATCAAATCTCTCACAAACGCAACAATTACCAACTGCTCTCACAATGCGTCGAACAGAGCCAGGTGGAGCTGGAGCTGCCATTCATAAGGACCGGATTATAACCACGACCACTCTCAACTCTCTCTCATGACTCTGTCAAGAGTGCCCGACTAAGAAGTTAACACACAAGGTTTTTTACAAGCTGATTTTTGGCGTTTTAAAAGCTAGCGTGTGAGCGTGTTAGCTTTAGGGAAGGATTGTCAACAAGTAGATTGTAAAAACGCCGATGACACTGGGTGACTTTACTCGCTACAGGCGTAAACGCTGCCTTGTACCGTGTAAAAAAGCCGAGTGTCATCGTACTATTTATTTTATAAGATACCATGTTTTTAGACACAGGAAATAGTCATTTTAATGTAATGTTTGAGTTAAAATTTACGAAAATAGAAATGTTAAGTAAAAAAAAACATTCTGACACGTCTGAGCGAGCCGTAAGAAAAATATTTGTACGATGATAATGCTTCTCACAAAATATTTTGCGAACCCGACTCACTCCGGAGAAGTCTGACAAGTAGTTTAGCCTAACACGAGACGGCCATAATAAACCTTTATCATGGTAATGCCTGCTGACGTGCAGCGTCACGTCACCGGTACAGAAATAGCAGGGACGAGGTTCCCACATGCGAACCCCGAATTTGTGGCAAGGTCGACCTTCTAACAAATTACTGGAGGACCCATAGTCACAGACATTAGGTCAAGTTTATCACTTTTGCCTGTTAGCCAACAAATAATAATAGGGAAGGTAAATGAACTTTCATTTACGTACGTTTGTTTTTTTACTGTATTTTGCTTATAGGCTGCCGAAGGGTCACCCAAAGATTGTATAAAATATAAGTTGCGTTTGAGTACAATATGCGAATGATTTAGAGATATTTCGTACTAATTACATAGTATACCGAAACGATAAATTATCTTTTCGTCCGACTTCAAAAAGTAGGAGGTTATCAATTTGGTTGTTTATGTTTGTTACCTCAGAACTTTGTTGTTTAAAAACCGATTTGAATTTATTCTGTTTGTTTGAGAGAATATACTTTCAGATTGGTCTCATAAAAAAATCATCAAAATCGGTTTAGTAGTAATACCTATATATCAAAGTAACTGAAAAAAATATGTCTTCGAAGTAAACGAAAGTGCTTGGCTTTTCAGTGTTTTTTACGGTCACTAAAACAGTCCGATCGGTTGTCTATGTTTTTGTAAAGCCTTGATTTATTAATGAATGTGACAAGGTGTAGCCCCTTAATTATAAAGATTCAAAAACAAATTCGAGGACAGGAAGGATGGAGTTCACCGACCAATAGTCCGTCAGAGGTATGTCACGATACGACACCGCCGCACAATGACTCGGACCCGAACGGAGATGAACCATCAAACCGTAATAGACTACATGAAGGGGCCTGGACTCACACACGATCTGCGCACAACCAAATGTACTTATTCTAACCAATAACAGACGTTTTTAAAGAACAATGTTCAAATAAAACAGTGTTTACGCTGAGTGCATTCTCCCATAAATATAATGGTTGATTTTTCCGTCGTTCCGGTTAAAAGTGCTCTCGGGAAAGTGTTACGCAATCTGCTCTTTATTTGACAGTGTTTATTTTAAGCCCCACCTAAATAGGTGTGGCTTTAAAAGGTGCAAACTTGGAAGAAAAGTGCTAGACTTGAGTTCGAAAGTGAAAAACGAAAACAAAAAAACAAAACAGCAGTACAATTTCACAGATCATTGAAGAGGTAGGTCGTTAGAACTTCCTTGAATAATTGCGTACCACGTGGAAATAAGATAATGTATAAAACATGAGTAGATCTCGAATAGGGAAAACCAATACATCAGTTCACGAGGAAAAGCTAAGTGGGAGGTGCCTCGACTTACGATCTGAAGGTCGTGGGTTCGAATCCAATGGATCTATGTGCGCATTAAAAACACGTGCTTAAGGTCAAGGAAAACATCGTGAGAAACTGGCATGTGCACGAAAGGAGCCTCTTCGAGGCGCACTTGAAATCCTTTCACCACACTGGTTCGAAAGAACTCTCGTAACACGTAGAAATACGAGGGAAAGTAAAATAACAACAAATAACGTGTCTTTACGGCACCTAACTACATAATATTACTTATTCTTTGACCTAACTATCACTTGCCCAGAACAGCGTGCCGGGTTGACCCACAAGCTAACCAAGGGCAATCGAATCACAGAATTTTACATTTCCCCAAGGTAGCGTTCGAATAAAGAATGTTTCGAATGGAGTACTAATTCGAACTTATTCTATTCTAAAATAATGGACTTTAATTATAAAAGAATAAACCAAATCAATCGTTTAAAAACTACTAGTAAAGAATGGTAGTATACCATAAATAAACCCTGAACTGCCATGGATCCGTTAGTAATTAAAGTAAGAACCTAGTTTTTTTGGTAACAATGGAGTCGCGGACCGCCCGGAAATAAGCCCTTTTTTTCCTAGAGCCTAAAATGTAGTTTTACTTCCCTAAAGCATGCCCGAATTTGAACTTTACGAGCATGATAAGTGAAAATACCTTTGTTTTATTCACCAGGGTGGTCAGCAGCGTTGATGTGATCATGACCTAGTGCCCCATGACATCGGCACACTCCTCTCCTATCTCACCGGCCTGACGAGTAAGTTCATAGTCATAGTTCATAGTGCATAGTTTATAGATTAATAACGGTCTTCCTATAGAAGAACACCTATAGACAGTATTAAACCAAAATGGATGCGGAAAACAGGACAGAAAATTTTCAGACACCCTGTCAATAAAAATTAAATATCTCTATTTTTTATATTTAATTAATGTTTGTTACTTTTTACGAAGTAGTTTTATTAACTATGAAAAAGCCTAGTAGTTTTAACATATAATACTTATCTAGCCCAATAACTTCTCTTTTTCAAAAATAAGCATCGGACCCAAATGTACAAGAAGTTAGCCAACGATAACCTGCTCTCCCCTTTTTTAGTGCATTTTTAATGTTTTATATTGTGATTCTATACTTTAATACTTATGTGAGGTAAAACAGTAATGTATTTTTCTTACACAACGTAAAAAAAAAAACTGTAATTTTTGACGCGTAACCAAATGTACGACACGGATGGTTCTGTGGCAAGTGTGTTAGACTACCACACCAGTGTGGCGGGTTCGATTACCGCTTTAGGGCAAACATTTGTGTGATGAACGAACATCGGTGTTTGTACTGACTCTGTGTGTTTTTTATGTATGTATGTATGTATTTATAAAAATACATAAGTGTATGTATATAGTATTCTATCAGCTATCTAGTTTCCATAGTGGATACTCATTCCGATTGGTTTGGGGCTAGATATCATTATGTGAAATGCCCAAATATTTTTTTATTTACCTTATTATTCATAAAATGAAATGAAATGAAATCGTTTATTGCATGAAGTATGGTATACAGTTCTTAAATTATAATATTTGGTTTCACATACTCCACCGTGTGACGGCGTGCAAAATTTATCATGCATTATATTATATATCTAATTTAACAATCTGATTTAATTATATCGTATGTCAAAATTATAATCTAAAAACTCACTTATCTTATAAAACATTTTTCAGCCAGCCATACATAAAGCTTTGCCTTGAATTGTCGAGTAGGTAACATGGTAATATGGTAGAGACTAATATGTAGAGACTATCATTTTGTAGCGTTAGGATATAAAACATAGTAGAGACTGCATTTTATCAATTTCCAATTTTGTCACATAACGAAAAAGGAAGTGACAAATTTTTGCACGTTACGTAAAATAGCAGGAAACTATTATAGTTAGTAAATATTATGGTAGACACTATGTTGTAGAAACTATCATTTTGTAGTGTTATTAGTAAAAAAACTATCATTTTTGTTAATCGCATTATGTTCGTTCCATACCTACCACATTTATACCGCACTTTTGGATTCTTATAACGTTTTTTGAAAACGCAAATATCACAAATTTTCTTACAAATATAAAAATAATCGTAAGAGAGGATTAAATATTAAGTGCCTTGCCACGTGTATTTGGATATTGTACTGCTTCTAGGGTAAATTGCGTAAGGGCATGCCTCGTGCCCTGTGAGTGTCTTACAAATAACAAAAATATAAGCTTCTTACCAAAAATAAACCAAATTCAAATTATTATAGTCAGAAATTATTTTTCTTTTTTGTGATAAGTCGAATGGCAAGTGTAGTGTAATGTGCAGGTTCGATTCCCGCGTCCGGACAAGCATTTGTGTGATAAACATCGGTGTTTGTGTATGTATTTATAAAAAAAAGTACGTATATTTTAAGTATTCTATCAGTTATCTGATTCCCATAATACAAGCTCTGCTTAGTTTGGGGCTAGATGGCGTTGGCTGAAATGTCCAAACATAATTATTTATTATTATAATTACTGCGCGAAGGAGCCTTTTCGAGGCGCAACTTAAAATCCTTTCACCATACTGGTTCGAAAGAACTTAGTGACACGATAAGAAGTGTCGTGTATAGCTAGTAGGTAGGTACCTATTTCACTAAAATGTACTAATAGTACCTACCTTGGTAATAAATCATAACGTCACAGACTTATACTAATTTATAAAGTTAATTATCAACGCCAACACATTTTAATCATAGCTGAATGTCACGTAACGGAATTATAACTAAATGTTATTAGAAGTGCTAATGAGTTGGCAAATAATTAATAAGCAACGCAATAACTTTAAATTAGTTTCATCAACGTGTAGAGTCCTAAAATTGGGTCCTATAGGTCATTGGTGTTGCGAATATTACATAATATGTACATAGATAGAGGCTCCTTTCGTGGACTTGACACATGTTTTCGAACTTTTTCAGTATTTTTTTTTGCATTCACACACTCACACCCCTGCACTAGGATTATATTCAGTCATTTATTGCCATATTGGGTAGGTAGTTTACACCACAGGTCTTAATAAGTTGTCTATAATATGTATATGTAAGAGCAGCTACACAATATTACCCGTTTGGGGTGTTGCAATCAATAGAGACGGGCCGATATTAATATGTAGATTTTGAGCAAAAACAGAGAAATATACACTGAGTTGGATCGAACTCAGTGGAAATATAATATTTATTAATATAATATTTCCACTGAGTTCGTGATCGAGTTCGTTAATATAGGTAAACTTAAATTATAAGTCGCAAAAAGAGTCATTGAAGTAGTATTTCGACTCGTAGTAGTATTATATTAGATTCTACTAACTCGTTTAAGGTTCTATGATCCGTTTATTATTATTTTTCTATACAAGAAATATTTTAATAAATATTTTTTTAGAGATTTGTTACAAAATTTGACAAGGGCTGGTTTATTTCTTTTATTTAACTAATTTCAGTTTTTGCATAAACTAATACTAATGTTAATTGATTGATTCAGGCGTCTACAAATATTACGCTGTTGAATGATTTAAATACGAGTATTCCAAGGTCTCCCTTGTTGAGGATTTTTGTGACGTCGGATCGTACGACAAGCGACTCATCGCCACAACGGGTATAAATACGGGCCGGGCAACGTTGTTTATTCACTCTCGTTTCAAACTTCGGCGAGTCCACACCTCCTGATGATGCCTCGTGTAGAGGCGAAACACGTGTCGTATCTTTAAACTTTGGTTTTCGGTTCTTTGACTCTTTGGTTTAGGTGAACTAAAGTTAAGTTAATTAAAAGCTTTGTTTAGAAATTAAGCGGATTTATTACTAAATATATTTATTTAATTTGTTAATACTAATGTTGTATATTGATTGACTCAACAGTCACAATATACTACATCTACACAAACCTCTCCAGACTTGTCAAATACTATTTACTGGAATGTCGAAGCTAAAATCGTAGAGCTTTGATCGTGGCGATAGGAGGCTAACGACCATTTTAGTATTTTACCCACGCGCGATAAAATTCAAGAAGGATTCAAGTCAACATCGCTTGTCGACATTCTTCAATCCAAATGTGTCGGAACATTATTTCTAGAACGTGCTTTACGAGCGGTTAAGTCTCTCAACACCCTCCAAAGCGGAGCGGAGTAAATTCAACCAATAAATAAATATAATAATATAAAAAGAATCGTGTCATCGCGACCGTTATACCTTGATCACACGTACTACTCGGGAGAATGAACATGACATGACACCTGGCTTGAATGACGTTTGTGCAAAGTACAGCTTGGAATTGGATAATCTTGATAGAGAAGAGGTCCTGTAATACTTGGTAATGATAAGTAATGATAAGGCTTCGCTATTAGAAGAAGAAGCATCAAGTTCCGAGCCACGTGTCAGCCAGGTGTCACGTTCATTCGCCCGAGTAGTACCGAGCACTCGGTACGTATCGAACGTCTCGGAACATAGCGCCGAGTGCTCGGCCGAGCGAGTGATATACTACTTGCTTACATCACTGTCTCGGCCGAGAAACATTTTACTGTCTCGCCCGTTTGCTTAGTACGTGTGATATAGGCATTAGGTTGACTTCTAAAATAATTTATCTGGTAAAATATGTATCTATTTTTAACGTAGTCTTCTTCTTATTATCGTGTCACTAGTTCTTTTCGAACCAGTGTGGTGAAGTTTAGATTAAAAATGCACGCCCCTCCACTCGCGCGATCAGTCAATAGTAAGGGCATATGACGGCGATTTTGGTGGGGAGTGTATACACATATACATACATATACATAGGTATACACATAAGCTCCCAATAAGTCCATATTATCGCTTCTAACAAAAATGTTATTTGTTGTAAAATATAAAATATATGAATAATAAAATAAATAAGTTAATATTTTGGACATTTACACAACGCCATTTATAAACTAAGCAGCTAAGAGCTTGAGCCATGGGAACCAGATAACTGATAGAATACTGAAATCCTTTTTTTTTAGAGAAACACCGATTTTCATCACACAAGTGCTTGTTCTGAAGCGGGAATAGAACACGCGACACCAGCCTGGCAGTCCAATACCCTTGGTAGAGTAGCAAAGGTGGTAGAGGCAGTCCATATGCTTATAAATAGAAAGTATATTCCAAACATCCAACTAAATATCATAGAGGCAATCTCAAAAAATAACTATCATTACTTTTTTATGCTATGCAGATAAGCAACAATGCTGACACGTTGGCTTCTCGCGTGCTGCGTGGTGCTGCTGGCGCGGCCAGCGCACCCGCAAGGCGCTCAGCAGTGCCCTGCGTCCAACACCATCACGCCTTGCAGCTGCACCGTCAAGAAGAACGGACTCGACATCCTGTGCGAGTTTACAGAGCAACAACACATACAAAAGGTATACTACTACATTAAGAACCGATGCTGACACGCCGGCTACTCTTGTGCTGCGTGGTAGCGTGATGTTGCACACCACCACAGTGAATCGCCTCTTCTATCTAGAGATACTACTGTATCTTCAAGAAGAATGGACTCAACATCCTGCCTGATATTAATTAAGAAAAGATAAATATATTTACTTTTCACGCGATAATTTAGATGCTAGGCAATAGAGTATGTTATCGTAATGTATTTGCATGTCCTATCAAGAACTGGCATACAAAGTATTCGCGTGAAACGCAAACCTTTTTTTTCTGTGCGATTTTACTGAGTAATAAAACATACAGAAAGTTTGAAGTAGATGATGCTAACACACATATTATACAGAAGGTACAGTCAGTATCAAAAGTCGATGACCACATTCAGATTTTCAGATCGGTCTACACCATTTATTATGCCTAAATCGCTCAACATGATAAGTTACAGTAATTAATGATTATCATCAAAGTTCAAAATTAACTGCACACATTGTCAAAAATATAGTATGGAGTAAAGCGATTTTGAAAATCTGAATATGGTCATCGAATTTTGATGCTGACTGTATCACCTATACATATAGAACCGATGCTGACACGCTGGCTACTCGTATATGCTACGCTGCATCATGTTCGCTCGGCCAGTTACATACAGTTAACGAACCTTACAATTTTAACGAAGTAGTTGCATCGAGGGAAGTAAAAAAGTTATTGTATTAAATATACCTTATAAACTTTTTTGAGATACCTATTTGACATCATTATCGTGGGCTTAGATAAGATTTACGCCCGGAAAGGCCTTCCTTGTTATAAGTCATCTTTATAGCTGAGTAGAAAAAATGTAAGAAAATATTTATTTTAGCCCAGCTTTATGCCAATTCATATTTATTTCGCGGGTGAAATGGAAATTGTTTTTGACATCGGATAAATCATCGTTCATCATCATTAAACATTTTTTTTTTCGAACCGTTTTATTTTTATTTACTTGGGCGTTCCACTTGTAGGCGCTCGACAAAATGTCGGATGCTCTGATGGCTGAACATTTAATATGAAGCTGTTCACATTTAAATTTATCCGATACGATTTTTTCTTGACTCCGACAAGTATTCATACCCGTCACTTTGCCGGGGGTTAGGTGAATGAAATGCCTACAAAAATACTGCCATCGTTAAAACTCAAATTAAGGGAAATTATCTAAATGTTAACAAAACGGTTCATATTCAATTAGAATTTACGCAAATCAACAAATCAACCAAAGTTTGTCCATTAGGTTGTTATTAACGTTAATTTTCCTTCATTAGCAAATTAACTTTCGGAAGTATAAAAATATCCACAATAAGTTTGTTGTTTTAACCTGACACATGCATTGAAGGAGGATAGTAGATTTATTACCGAGTTTCTGTTTGAAGGGCACTGTAGATAGTGAAACTACTGGATTTTTGAAACTGACTATCGAAATGTCCCAAAGTGGACGAGCACGTATGCACTAGCATATGTGTACCAAAATCCTGTGCAGTGCTGTTCTGTTCATGAGCAGTCGCTGTCTTTTATCATCAGGGAAACGCTAGCTCGTCTCAAAAAGTTTCTGCCCCAAAAATATTTAGGTGAAAGCTGTTTTGTTCGCAGCTTTGGTTGTATGCTATAATAAAAAGGTTTGTTTTTTTTTATTTTATTCAGGGTTCTTCCCGGTTAAATGGGTATTGTGTGATGGTAGTTTCGAGATTGAATATATTTTAAAATCAACCAATCCTAGCCGTTATAAGTCTTCATGTAGCATTTTTTTTTGGAAAAAAAAATTCATATGTATCTATTGATCACCGAAATTTGTGCGTTTATTTTGGCAGATACAATAATAATGGTATGTAAATGATGGTTACAAAAAAAATCACCATCACCAAAATATAAATTGAATACATATCCCAGATCATGATATTATAATCTAAATCTATTATGCTCTTTATCGCTTTTCCAGATAAACATTATTTCAAGTAGGTATTTAATTTCCTTAAAAGTGTTTCCAAGTAAAACGTGAGGTGAATCTGAACGCTTTGCTTCTTATGATGAAAGCAATTTCGAGGTATTGATTTCCTCTTTCTGCGAACCAATGGAATTTAATATTGTAGGACTACGATTATTATGTATTTATTCTCGCTTCTTTGTTGTAGTTAGACAACTCTTATTAAATAATTACAAAATGTTCTTATTTTAAAGGCTGTTTGTAGCCTTAAGAGTAGGTATATAAATATTTTGTTAAAGCTTTTTTTTATTTCTAATGCAAAATCAAATTAAAAATAAAACCCATAATAAAAAAACTATAACTAAATTAAGAATAACATGACTCGTTACTTTGTTACAACTTTAGGTGTTCGTTTGCTGCCAACTACTCGCCCTTTTGCATAATTCACATTCGGCTGTCCCCTCAAAATGTAGATACTGGAAATATGCCAATATTCGTAAAACATGGAGCAATCTCGTGAAAAGAGCAAAAATAGAAGAAAACATCTACTTCATTCGTACCTACTCCAATTTTCAACGCTGAATTCGAACAGGTAACCGTTGATCATTCGGTATTTCTAGATAGACATTTAAATAAGATCGAAATGTCTCGATAACTGCTGAAGTTTGTCTAATGACAATCTGTATTATCACAGAAAATATACACCGTCACTTTCCATCAGGTGAGGTGTTGGTCAAACGCTTGACTATTATTATAAAAAAAAACTTAGTAATTTGAGTGGTCAAAATCTAGTCATTATAGCTTACCATCGTTGAATGATTGAATTAATGATTTACCTATTTGTCTCAAGTATGGTTTGTTACAGACAAGTCTTATGAATGTATAAAGTAGAGTCACATACTTCACTGAAGAATATAATTTTAAGTATAGGCATTTTCTTTTAATTGACAGGTATAAGTTTCTAATAATCTCGATCCATATTATATACACGGTCAATTTTTAAACACCAGAAAAAAAAATACGCATAGTCAGTTGCCGTTGCAGTTCCTAAACACATATAACGCAAAAAAACTTGAAAAAATGAAGTAAATTTTTTGTCAAAATAAATTTGATTAAAATTGGATAACTGTTACCGTTAGTCGTTTTTCTGTGGATTTGCGTCAGGCGGTACCTTTAATTCATAATCATTTAAGTTTTATTCACCGTTTGGCAAACCCGGGTACCGTTTTTTTTTTTATATGGGGAAATCTGCATGGATGCCCACCGCCCTTGGGGGAAGGCGGAGGGGTATGTCGGACTCATACCGACTAAAACCCCATGGTGGCCGACCTCTGCGCATTAGAGGGACCCCGGGATATCTTAAAGATCACGTACCGGTGCCCCTCACGCACGTTGCCCTTGAGGCCCGTCCCGGGGAAGGCTTTCGCCAACCCCAAGTTCCGCTTGCAGTGCATGCCACTTGTGCACTACAGCCATCCCTGGATTCGAGTAAAGAGCGGCCAGAGCCCCCACTCAAACCGCTCTCGAACCCAAAAGGATCTCCCTCGTGGCAGGTGCCGCCACCCCCTCAAGGGGCGGACGGCCCGGGTTGTCCGTTAAGGACTTCCCGGTCCCGCTAAACCAGGGTACCTAGCTCGAGCCAGCTAAACCTCGGCTCGTGCGCCGCACTCGCTCCGCTGTCACTCTGTCATTTTGTAGAAATCCCAAATTCTGACTGCACAGATGCAACGTAGTACCCCGTCTGCATTGCCCATTTATTTTTTTTGGTAATAAAAAATTGGTGGTGTATATATATTATAGCTTATAGTTTTTAATTGTATTCACTTCGTTCATTTTCATTGTAGCTACCAATATTCTAGCAAATAAACATATTATGATTTAAGATTGCATCTAATTCTCTACGACCTCTATTTACAAATTTCTCAAAAACATATTTTCAAAATACCTATTTTACGCAGGCAATGAACACACTGCGATCAAAGCCGATGATAATATTCTACCTAAAGCTGCGACACAACAACCTGGCCAAGCTTCCGTCGTACATCTTCCTGGGCCTGGACATCCGTCACTTAACGGTGCACAACAGCAGTCTGGCCGTGATTGAGGACTCCTCGCTCAGTTCGATAGGTGAGCCCACAGATTAAACAATCAAAAGAGGTTTCAGTTTTTGTGCTACTATTGCAGCGGTGGTACTATTCAGATTGGTGCCGTTTATTTACTATGTGAAATGGGCCAGGTCCAGCAAAAAGTACGACGGGAGCTAGCCGTCGTACTTTTTGCTGGACCTGGACATCTGTGACTTGACAGTGCACAATACTTAGCAGTCTAACCATGATTGAGGACTCGTCGCTAATTCACTGGTCACATTAATGCTCGCGTTTTAAGTATCGTGCCAAAAATAATCATGTATTTTTACAGTACATAAACTAGATAATTTAAGGTTAAAATAAATTACAGTCAGTTTTGTAAATAAATAGGCCAAATTGATCCCTAATACATTCATGACACGAGGCTGTCGTGTTAAGTCAATCACCCTGGTTAGAGTGATTTACCATCGTTGTATTTATGGAACATAAGGTCAAATATTTTATTAAAATGAATGAATCTTACAATGGAAATGAAAGAAAAATATTATTTAATAATTTAGACAAGGATAGACCTTTTAGGTAGGACAATGACGTCTATTTCATCCCAACAAGATAGGAATAGATTAAGGCGAGCCAGAGGCACGGGTTAAATGAGTTAATAATAAACTTAACAATTTTGATTGTGCCAAATTTCAACTCTCTAGCTCTAGCTAGATAGCTCTCTATTCGTTTAGCTCTGGGACACTGTGACATAGACTTACCGGCAGATGAGACATAAGAAAGATGGACACAAGAGTGTTCCGATTTTACAATTTTGGTTCAGTAGAAGGTATTTTACGATTTAGACGCTGTTCATTTTTGCATTCCGTGTTACCATCATGTTATAATTATACAAGTATAACACTTTATTCTCGATCCGGGCTATAGTCTTCTATAGCTGCTATAGAACCTTTGAGTAGCTGCAGAGTAGCGCTTTGCTTCCATTTACTTTCATTATGCGAATCGCCAAGGAATGGAATGCTCTGCTACTGCTACCGGCAGGTATCAGAGTTTCCCGATCACTATAATTCGGGTATCTTCAAGGCAAGAGTGAATAGGATTATTCTAAGTAAGCGTGCTACATCGTCGACCACATCGCCACTTACCATCAGGTGAGATGGTGGTCAAACGCAAGCCAATTAATAATTTAAAAAAATGTTTCAAAAGCGGATCTAATGGCACCGGCCTATGGAGGCTTTATTCTTGTGTAAAGCGGGGAATTCACTAGATGGACATGCCCGCGGGTAGTTTGTACTGGCATGTCTGTTGCCAAAATACACTACACTGACTCATCAGCAGCTCAAGCCTATAGGAGCAACCCGCAGGCACGCAACGGGCAGTCTACCAGACTGACTGCGAATAGTCTTACACTTGCAAACATTGCTCAGACCTATGGTAGCGAGGTCCGCAGATTTGCCCACGGCCATGTCCGTCTAGTGAATTCCCCGATAAAGAAGGAATTATTCATTATTATTATTGGCCTGACATGTCCCACTGCTGGGCAAAGGCCTCCCTCCCTTTTCTCCAGTCCTCTCTGTTCAGTGCGTGTGTGGACCAGTCCCTCTTATATAAATCCAACTCTTTCCAACTGCGCCTTGGTCTGCCTCGAGGGCGTTTGATTCCTTGAGGCCACCCAAGAAGGAATAGATTACTTCTGTCTTTAATTTTATTCACTCTTAAAACATTTTCGTGTACAGGGAACAAGCTCACCCAACTCGACGTGTCTCAGAACAGCCTGGCGACCATCCCCACTTCGTCGTTTGCGCATCTTAATCACCTGCTTATACTCAACATGAACCATAACAAGGTAATCTAATTACTGGGTAATTGAACATTATGAGATGGTGCCTAATTTTATAAGCCTCCTTTGTTAATAAGAACATACGTAGATGTATAATGCGATTTTGCTATGTTTGAATTTATAATAACTTTATATTACGTACGTATAGTAAATACTTTTTGGTGCAACTTGCTGTTAGAATCCACATTTTAAGACGGTAGTCGTTCATAAATGATACATACTTTGGAATCCTTTATTTTTGTATAATATATTTTTTTTAATTAAATACATTCATAGAATACATAGAAAACACCCAGACTCAGGACAAACACAGATGTTCATTACACAAATGTCAGTTCTGAAGCAGGAATCGAACCCGCGACACCAGCGTGGCAGTCCAACACACTTGCCACTCGACCATTCGTGTTGTTAATATGTATATCAACCTATAAGAATTGGGCATTATTTAAATCGTTGGCAATTCGGCTCACTCATAGCCGATCGACATCGTTTCGTAGAATGATGGATGGGAGCGAATTATTATTGGTATTGCAAAACCGGGTTTAGGGTGACTACGCAGTGGACATTCTTGAAGCTATTTTCTATGTCTCTATGCATTGCTTATTTTCTGCGCAAATTATTCTATTTCATACTTTATTTGATCTTCTTTTGAATACGATGACATTTTCCAGGTAACCGCGGTGCACAATCGCGCTTTTGTCGGTCTCGACACTCTGGAAATACTTACGCTTTACGAGAATAGGATATCAGTGGTCGACGGTGAGGCTTTCAAGGGACTTGAGAAGTGAGTATTATCCTAACAAATAATAAATGTAGTATCGCAAAAGTGGCGCAAAAGTGGCTCAGTGAAAATAAAAGCCGCACACCAAATGTGCTTAGCTTTCAGAGGCTTTGATTTTAGAAGGTTTTAGGTTGATATATTTCGGAATATTCGTGATTTTGGCGCAGGATTTTTTTGCGAGAGGTATATTTATGTTTTAAGTCGGAATACTACGAACAGATATCAAATATAACTCTTTTTCATACAGGGAAATGCTGATAAAATAATGAATACGGGTCGTTAAACATGTTTTACAATAGAACAAAACTATGTTGGTGAACTTATAGGTTATATTATATTTATCGCTATCATTGTATATTTTGATACAACCTAGCTAAGCTACCTGAAACTTGCAGAAGTTTTAGCAAAAGATAAATTTGATACAAGTGCTAATATGTATACAATAACACTCATAAACGGACGTACAAAGTAGTGATTTTTTTTTTCATGTTAACATGGGAGACGAGCTTAGCGCTCTCCTGATGATAAAAGATCATGCCTGTTCATGACCAGAACGGTGATAGGTACCCAATACGTTGATTCACAAAGTCCGGTGCAACATTGCTAAAGCGCTCGTCCATTGAGACATTTTGATGGTCAGTCTCGAAAGCACAGTAATTTCACTAGCTACAGTGCCCTTCAAACCGGAACACAGTAATGCTTACAGATTACTTCTTTGCGGCAGAATGGCACTGTGTTGGTAGATCCAGTCGACATCCTGCAGGAGATGCCTCCCAACAGTAAAAAAAATACCATATTTTCCGATTTTTGACTTCCAGTATGCGCACCTAATAGTTCTGCCATTATCAAAAGTGTTACCCATTACAAAGTAACCATACACCACGGTATAGGAAATTTCAAATAAATTACAGACTACCTTTACCTGATTGCCGGTTGCTGAGGTGTTTTCCTTTACAGCTATGTTTTGAATTGGAGATGAGTGCTTTATGAAACGACCTGAATAAAACAATAGCGCTAGGAGCTTTGAATTCGAGATTCGGATCGTTTTATTGCTTTTAATTATATTTAATATCTTAACTCGTTAGATGCTGCTAGAGGCTGGTAAAATGGCTAGCGAAAAACTGTTTCTATAACTTAAAGGAATTTATAAATCATACTGAAAAATAAAATATACTATTTACAAAGGTTAGCAAAAAAGTAGGCAGATTTATGTGCTAGTGTATTGTGCTGTTTAATATCGTTAAAATATAAATTCACTTTGACATTTAAATACCATTTGATAGTATTAGGTATATTCATTCACTGTAACTCGCACACAATAAATGGTAGAACATAAGGCACTAATAATATTCTTTAACAACATACTAAATATACTATGTTCTGGCGAATAAAAATCTTGAATCTTGAATCTTGAATCTTGATATGTAGGTAATTTTGATTAGTTATGTTATTTTTTATTTAAACATTTTTTTTTTTAATAAATGCTTATTGGACATTAGATTGTAGTATCTGAGTATACAAATTTTATTATCCTTATTCTAATTGGAGGCGCCACTGACCTCCATCTCCATCGGTAAACGAAAATAAGCGGGTTTGACCACATAAGGTATACAGCAGACTAATCTACTGGTCCAGGCTTCTAGAAGGCTGGAGTGGTGATTTTAAAGTAAAAATACTATGAAAAATCTGCGAGTTGGACTGTATTTTGAGGTAATGACGAGAAGTCCCTGATGTGGCAGTAGAAATACGGTTTTAGGTTATTATGACAAGGCTCAGGAAACAACAGGAAATAAGGAACAACGCGTTACCTTTAGATCGGCTCTGCTCTCGTGAAGGCATCCATTCGTGAGCTGGGCTCACGATGTCCAGGGTGATTGTGATCAGTGTCCATGCGCGCGCGCTTATCAATCAAATAACACTGACAAAACTCCACCACAACACAGAAAATCACTCCCGTCGTAATATTTGGCCAAAGTCTTGAATTATCGATCGAAATTGATAATAATGCAAAATTTGCATGTATTCGCGAAAGCGGCTCAAGCGGAACTCAAAGGTTTCAGAAAGATGGCGAATTTCGTTCCATCTCTCAGTTGCAGGTCTTCCATCCTTTGCTACTATAGGGCGCGTTGTGGGTAGGAAAAGGATAGGAGAAAATGTATGCTTGGGTTAAGGAAATATTAAACTCTACTGCCACAGATAGACATCTAATTATTTGAGAGTCGTTATAGACAATAGAAGCGCGGTTTATTTGAATAATAAATAAGCTTATGATTATGACGGTTACACTAATATTACTCGTTTATAAAGATGAATTCAAATAAGACGGAACGGTTTTTTTTTTACAGAAATATTTATAAGTGCAAAAAGTTGGAACAGTTGAGCTACCTATAAATCATTCGCAACGGTCTGTGGGTGGCCCAATTGTTTTTTATTGTATTTATGTAATAAATATCCACTTTATGCTTTCTATTATCCCAGATTTACAAAGCACGGGAGTTTGTGTATATTTGCAAATGTGGGTTGAGCTGTAGGTTGATCTACCGAATTCTAGTGTATGTAGATCAGTCTCTAGAGTTAACCATGATGAAACTAGAACACAGCTTCGATAAATTAATTAGTAAGTAGTTACTGCACAGCAAACTCCAGTTACATTTCAACGGGTCTGAAATGTTTCGTTCTATCAGAATCTTGCCTTATTTAGGTCATTGCTAAATCGAAATATATCAGAATTAGCTTTGATTTTAGAGAAGGTATACGATCCTAATCAATAACTATTATGTATCTTATGAATTTACCGTTACAATATAAAATACTATTGAACTAAATATGAACCATGTTTACATACTGACTACGTGTATTTTTTATAAGATTTAGCAATTTTTTTTTGTCTTAGAAAACTGAAGAGGCTCAATCTTGGTGGAAACGAATTGACGGCGGTTCCGCAGAAGGCTCTCGCTCTGTTGGAAAATTTGAAGAAGCTTGAGATGCAGGAAAATCGTATCGCTTCTATTTCGGAAGGAGATTTCGCTGGTGAGTATTACGAAACACATAAAGAGGTAAAAAAATTGGGTGTCTGTAAAGTTGGTTTACGGACGATAGCTTAACGTGACAACCAGCGTAACGGGACAATGCGCGTTACAGGACAACGACAGCGTTAGCGAATAATGACGTCAACGTTTTACGTCATTATTCGGTAACGCTGTCGTTATTTTTTTTATTCGGTTACGTAGTCACATCAAAAATATGGAAGTTTTGAAAGCATCCAGTAACTCGAAATTCGTGGGATTTTATAGGGTACAAATATTTCATTTTCTGAACAGTTCTGAAGTCCCCCATCCGCACCTGAAGGATTATCCACTCAGTAAAGATCTTTTTCTATGTAGACATGGGACGAGACGAACTAAGCGCTCTCCTGATGGTAAGAAATCACGCCAGCTCATGACCAAAACAGTGCTACACAGATTCACCTAGGCCAGTGCAACACTGCCAAAGCGCTCGTCCAAGCTGATAAATTTGACGGTCAGTCTCGAATGTCCAAAAATTTCACTAGCTACCAGTGCCCTTAAAACCGGAACACGGTAATGCTTACACATTAATGCTCTGCGGCAGAATATCTGACACTGTGTTGGTACCCATCTAGACCTAGACATCTGCAGGTCGTCACCTCCGAACGGTGAAAAGTCGCTATAGGATGTCCGGAAATCCTAACTACATAATGTTGTATTGTATTATGTGTCTATTGTCGTAAGGTATTGTATATATGGGTACATGTTTCTATGGGCCTATTGCTTTTCTATAATATTACATTGCCTGAAATAAATATTTATAATTATTATTATTTAGAGTTTGTATTTGTCCCCCAGGTTTAAGAAGCCTGGATTCTCTAGGCTTAGCTCACAACCAGCTTCGCGAGGTGCCCGCACAAGTGTTCTCACACCTGACCTTTTTGAACTCCCTCGAGCTGGAGGGCAATCAGATTCAAAGGATCGATGAGAAGGCTTTCTCTGGACTTGAAGGTACGCTTCTTCTAGCAGCTAAGTACGATCAATATTCTTCTTCTTATTGTATCACTAGTTCTTTTAAACCAGTGTGGTGAAAGGATTTCAAGTGCGCCTTGAAGAGGCTCTTTTTGTGCACTTGACACATGCTTTTCGGTTTTTAGGTTCTATGATGCCAGTTTCCTCATGATGTTTTCTTTCATCGTTAAGCACGTGTTTTGATGTACACATCGATGATGATGTACGACCGGGTTCGAGAGAAGTGATCACAATGTGATATTTTGTATTTAATAATAATAATAGTAATAACAAAAGTTTATTTCAGAATTGTACATTGGTTTGATTGTATTTATGAGCGTTTGTTGGTTTGAACAAGCTGCATGCAGCAGTTCGTTTATATTACTTCCAAAACTTTTGTGAGTTCCAGCATAGTCGCTACTTAGAATAAAATTGCACCAACTCGTAAAAACAAAGTGCCAGAGAGTTTGAGAGCGTGAAACATCAACATAAAGACACAATTCTGTTTCCACTATTATTTTAACTGGGTTTTAACGGCGTTTTTATTTTTCTTGGTTTAGAAAACCTGCAATATCTGCGACTTGGCGACAATCGACTGCATGAGATTCCTTCAGATGCACTGCGCCCGCTGCACCGCCTGAGACACCTCGACCTGCGATCCAACAATATCACCTACATCAGCGAAGATGCCTTCACGGGATATGGAGACTCCATTACTTTCCTCAACATGCAGAAGAATATGTAAGTTAATTTTCAAGCTAACAGTTGTAGGTATCTGGTATCTGGTGAAGGGTTTTAAAATATTTCTTCTTCTTATCGTGTCACTAGTTCTTTTGAACCAGTGTGGTGAAAAGATTTCAAGTGCACCTCGAAGTGGCTCCTTTCGTGCACTAAAATTTAAAATAATACAGGTACTCGTACGTATCTGCTCAAGCACTTCAGTTTATATTATGTTCAAAATTATATTCTTTAAAGGTGAAATTTGTAAGGTACGCAAAGCAAGTATTAGAGTACCTACTGCCTACATAATCAAACGTACTCTTTGAAATGTCCAGTATAAATATCCCATGCAAAAATACCGTATCTTAGAACAGCTGTCACAGAGCCATGGTATACTTTAAGAGTTGATGGTTGATTAATAAAAAATACCATTTCCAAGTTCATACAACGTAACTAAGTTTAATGAAGGCAATTAAAAATTCTTTCAACTTGTATTACTTCTTTCTTACGCGACGAATTTACGTAAATAATTAGCATTAAAAATAATATTTGCTAAGCTGTAGTATTTAAGTGAATTAAGTGAATGACTTAGGTCAAAGATCTACTTATCGTTAAGAAAATAAGTAAACATAGTAACATTCTCGTCACGATACCATTAAATTCTTTGATATTTCGTTCATAATGTCGCTTTTAGTTCTGATAAGTTAAAGGATTGCGTGTTTCATTTGTATTATCGTCCTCATTCATCACATTCTACCAAGAAATTAATTAGTCCAAGTTCCTAATTCAACTTGGGGCAATTTATGTGGAAACTTCAGATTAAGGAAATACTTAGAATGAGAATAATTTTATTTGCTTACACGTACAACATTAGAAAGACAAAAATACATTACTGAGAGAAAAAAAAAGGTAGCATTTGCCTCAGAAGTTGTGGGACATCCTTCTCAGGCGCTGGTTTTCTGTGACCCCCCCTAAGTACTACCTACTTGTACTTAGGGCTTTAAACTAGTTAAGATAGGTAGAGTATGCTCGTGAATTTTCGTATAAATTGGCTGATATGAACCATTTGCAGGTGTGTAATTGGAAAATATCGAAAGGGATAAAATTATACTATTGGCGGTAACCTCCCATCGCCCACGTGACGTGAGATGCATAAGCATAATCAGCCTATATTATTACCACTGCTAGGATACAGGCCTACTCTGGGCTAGGAAAGCGAATTTACGTGAGATGGTTAGAAAAACATTCTTAAACTATGTTCTGTCCTAAGTCCTGAAGATAGACCAGAGCTAGATTCAGATTCATCCAGTAGCCGTGATTGAATAAAAAAATATCTCCGGAGATATCTCCGGAAATAAAGTCAAGTTATATGGTACTGATGTATTTATGTTGTAACTTTGTTGTAGGATCCACCAACTGCCAACGATGGGTTTCGACAACTTGAACTCCTTGGAGACCTTAAACCTGCAGAATAATAAAATACAGCACATTCCCGAGGAAATAATGGAACCTATACTGGATACGCTTCGGGTCGTCGATATTATGGGTCAGTATTTAAAAATTGAACCAGGTTATCTATCTGAAAACCAACTACCTTGGTTGACCAACATAGCTGATAGGAACAGCTTGAGGTGAAGTTGCAGCAATGCGGTCATTTCTGCAGAAAAACCAACAACTGTTGGGGTTTTAAGCGTAGTACAGAACGACCTCAGGCTAAATGGAGCGTTTGCCATTGGACAATGGAAATCCAAATAACTTCCAAATTTTATTCTGCTATGCGCATGCTGCATCGTTAGTCCTGTGTGATCTCTTACTAGTCAAAAGAGATTTTGACAATTTCATCGAACACTGTTGAGTGTGAAACCTACATCATCTGCGCGTATTGAAAAGTTCTAGTAACCTGCACTTATGTGTCTCGATGATATCGTTCGATGAAGCGAAAAGGATTGGCTTACGCGCGCGCCCGTAATCTTCGGTTTATATGTAGTTGGGTGTGTAGTAAGTAAAGAATAAGGGGGACAGACTAGGGTAGCCTAGGGGAAAATACCGTTCCTTCCGGGGCTGTTTTTGCCCTGACCCACTGTAGTTAAAGCCATAGCAGTTTGGTGGTACCTATTATACGTATGTCATGGACAAAGTGATTGAATTTAGATTTTATACGTGTTTTTAAGTTAGTAGGGTTAATTTTAAAACACGTAGTAAATCTAAATTAAAGTATGAAACCTTTCACTTTTTTTGATGACGAAATCAAAAAACATGGACGAAACGAATAGTGTGAATAAATTACTATAATACGGCGTACTTTTTGAGTATTTGTCCGCAACATTTTGTATGGAATTTGGATTTGAGGATTCCCCTTAAATGCAAAAAAAAAACTACCAATCAGAAGTTGAATAGAGTTGCTACTGAATAGAGCAGCTAAACTGAAACTTATTGTTCACTCTATCAAAATCAAACAATCTACAATCAGAATCGATAAGCCCCTGTGAATTGTGTGAATAGCTCAGAAAATACTCGTAGTAATATTAATATTCTATTTGCTTCAGGTTTTTGATTCTTATTTGAACAAACAATCCAATTATGGGCTTACAATACTGTTTGCTTTGTTTAACTACACTGATACCAGTATTGGCTATTGTCCTTGTTCAAAATAATTACTGATGTTACAATCCAATGCCGGGATCTCATGTTTAATTCACGATTTGTTTAATGGATCACTGTTATTTACCGGATATCGGCTCATAAGGTCGCGTCATATATATACACGGTGTAATATAAAGTCCAAAAGCCCAGTTTATTTTAACAAAGCATGTGAAAACTTTAAAGTATACTGACCGAGGTTTATACAGGATGTTTTTTTGAAAAGGGCACTGATGGCCACATCCGAAACCACGAGAGTTAGAAAAACGTCGTGTATCATACTCTCGATTTGTAAAAAAACAATAACTGGACATTTCGTTCTTTTTTAATCCTTTACTTTTGTTTCATGGAAATCGACCCGATTTTTTTTTCAAAAACAGACGCCCTGTATTATTGAAGCAATGGATTCTGTTGCTCATAAGGATCATTTTCGGACTTGGCTATTAGTGCCCTTCTCAAAAAAACACCCTGTATAATGTTGGTATAATAATGTTTGAAATTACCATACTAAAGCTAGAATGAAGAAGGTTGGTGTGATCAACTGTCGTTTCATCATCTTTTTACCAGTTAACATTGTAATTCATAAGTCATGGTATTGGTTGGTTCCCTCAGATAATCCACTGGTTTGCGATTGTGAGCTGGCGTGGTACGAGGCGTGGCTGTCAGGGTTGCGTGACCGCGATGACGAGATGATGCAGAAGAAGCGCACCATTTGCAACATGGTGAACGAGCATCGCGAGTACAGCGTTGCCAAGATGCCTCTCGAGAAGATGAACTGCAAGAGGAAACCCCCCTTCGGACGCACCGGGGCCGCCACTACCAACACTTGCAATCTGGTAACCAACACCCTCTTATACATCGTCATCAAGTGGCTCTAGATTTATATTATCATATTTTAGTAGATTTATATTATCATATGTTGACCCCCTTTTGTTGCGAAGAGTCATCATCGAACCAGCTGTGGCCGGATGGCTCGACGACTCACTCTTTGCCATTCGTATTTTAAGTTCGATGTAAATTGTGCAATAAACTACGATACATATCAATGTGGGGCTAAAAATAGTTGTAAAGGAGCGGTAGCTTTTGAATAAGGTGGATTTACGGAGTGTAAGTTTAGTGTGATACTGTATTTTTTAGAACTTTCGGTACCTATGCCTTAATGATGTACCAGTAGCTGCAAAACATGATCTATATACAGAAATATATATAATTTTGCTGCAGAACATGAGGCTTAGCCGTTAGGTATCACACAAGATGTGGATTAATCGAGACAAGCTCCAGTAGAGGAAAAAATAATGTGACATTCACATGTAAAGTAAAGGATCTTTTAGCGGAACATTTTGATTTTGGAGGCAATTTAAAATCTTTAAAATCTTTATATTTTGTATAATTTATATCCTGCCTTTATAATATTATACATAAGCTTATACGTATTTACGATGTTGACTATTACTACCCTTATCATAATAACTCTATAAAAAATGTACGCCATGTTCTAGTATCTTTGTACAGACTTATTCCAAAGAATTTTGAAAATAATCACATGCATTTTATTTTGTTGCGTAGTAAATACATGTATGCCAAGTTCTTTAATTTTGCGGAAATATATTAATTAGAATAAATAAGCTAAAAAAACAGTTGTTCATTTTTTCAGATTTTACTTCAACAAACCATTTAAGAGTAGTATTAGCTGTTATGCCCGTTAGTATTCAATTTGATAAATAATACATTTGTAAGAGTTAATGATACATACCTTTTAACAAATTTATCAATATATATTTTTTGTTGCCATAATATACATATTTCTCTACAATTTGAAGAGAATTGTAAGAAACTTTAGTTAATTTTTTAAGTAAAAATATTATGTTAAAATAAGAGCAGTAAATTTACTGTAGTTATGTTGTAGATTTGGATAGTTGAATTTATTTAACTATTTTAAGTATGATAACGATAAGCGTTTTAGGTAATCGTAATAAATGTGACTTCAATACCTTTATATGTTATACATATAGTTCATTTACAAAAAAAATATCGTTGTAATAATTGAAACATTTCAATTTATACAAAAATAATTGTTAAATTCCAAGTGCTACACAATGTAATCGAAAACATATCCCTTAGAATTAAGTAAAATAAGATAATCATCATATTGAAGAATAAAAAAAGTATGAAGCGTGGGATGTGATAGTAGCAAAATCACCCACGACTCGAGTGAAATCAAATTGAATTTAAAACCTTTTTGGTCCCAGATATGAAAATCTTAGCTATACACGAGTAGAAAATTGTTGTACGAGTATGTATGAATGTTATATAATATTATAGGTGCACTGTATGTATGACGCGAGATGGAATACACTATTGTATTCCATTATACATACATCACAATAATTTTTGAACATTTTCAGTAATTTTAAGGGTATTTTATCTATGCACAAAGTAATTTATAACATGATGCACCAAGTTATTAGGAATAAATACTGTGCGTTTATCGGAGTCAATGGAACCTGAGTAATTAAGTATTACATCTTGAGTGTGGTTTAAACAGTTCCGTCATTTAAATTTACTGATGCCGACTTGCCACTATCAAAGTTCCTAAGCAATTACTTAACTCGCTTGGCATTTCTTAACGGTCAGAATCTGGACTGTTAAGAACAATCAAGTGAGTAAAGTAATTGCTTAGGGACTTTGATAGTTTGATGCAAGTAGACATGAATCTCATAGGATATTCTCTTGACTGTTGTTCGTGTCGTATATTCACTTCTATATCATATAATCGTCATTGTTCTTTAACGTGTTATCTGAATGTAATTAATGTATTAAATTCGTCAGAATATAATTCAAAATAAACTATCTGACGCAAGTTGATACGTAACGTTTTTTTTTCGCAACATGTGTTATGTTATTTTTTGGTCACAAAAACGGTTCGTTTTTTTAATTCCTGAATTGGTTCACCTTTGATTTCAATGTTTTTAATACTTATTAAGAATTTTGTATTGACATAAAAGTAAAAAAAATGTAGTAGCATGTATTTATAAAATCCTAGTTATTTATTATCCAATGTACCCACCCTTTAAGACCATGATGATGTTGCATATCAATATAGGTTTAAGATGTATTCAAATATATATTCATTGTTGTCGTATTTCAACCATTATAATAATATTGTTAACCACATTAAGGTAAGAATGAGTGTAATATTATGCTTGAAAATTTGTCGAAAATGTTTTTAAAATGAAAACAATGAATCTTGTGTGTATAGCAAGACTCTACTTTATATCTCTTTTAACTTTTTCAAAGTAAGTTAGTGCAAATTTTTTGCAATGTAGTTTTATAGCTACAATTCATCAATCTAAGAAAAAAAGTATAATAAAGAATACCATGTATTTCTATATTTTACATTTAAATTCACTTGTAATTTTTCAGCAGTTGATAGCAAAATGACATGAAATGGCTAAAATATTTTACTCTTACTGAAATTTAGTATAAATTTCACGTTATATATTTCATGGACCCATTACTTATAATGGAAGCTCATAAAATTAAATAAATTGAAAATATTTTGGCGGTTTTATAGTCACATTTATTATTGTTGAATCCTAACTGTAGGTTATTTAATGTAATTATTAAATTTGCTGTAAAAGGTGTATTTATTAAATTTGGTTTAAATAAAAAGATAACGGTAAATCATGTCTATTCTTTTCAACAAAAAAAAAGAAGTCAGAAATAGCATTTGATATTTTTTTTAAATAAAACTTAAGGGGTGCAAGTCTCTTTTTATTTAATTCTAAAAATCCTCATATTAATTGGATTGGTAGATTTATATATTAATAAATTTTGTTTTTGTTTTTCTCGGTTGACAGCCATTTATTAACGATGTTTTCATTTACCATTGTGAATAATAGAAAATACCTAGTCTAATACTAAAAGTTCTAGGAGCTATAGCACTACACTACGCTCTACAGTCAACCTGCAACTAAAATATCCGCCGTATAAAACCAGCTTCTACGACAAATCGTTTTCTGTCCAATCTGTGAGACTTCGGAACGCGTTACCGGATTCCATAAGGCAATACCCGTCATCAGCCGTGTTTAAAGCTCAAGTAAAGAATCATTATCTTGAGATTCAGTCGCAATTGCGGCCCTAGGGACCTGTCGTACTACTGCTTAGTATGTATTATTATTGAATATGTATTTATATATATATAAATTGTATTATATTACAAGTATTTATATTATTATTATTTTCTTTTGTTCAGTTTTAACTTTACTCGACCTGTGCACCCTCGACCATCTTGTATTATCTTAACCGTCTCCATACTGGTTGCCTGGAAGAGATCGCTTAATAGCGATAAGACCGCCCAGTGTACTTAATATTTTGTAATGTTTCCTTCTCTTTGTTATTGTTATTTGACTTATGGTGTACAATAAAGCATTTTCATTCATTCTTTCATTCATTCACTAACTCTGAACTCGTTCCTTACAAAAGTACCGTGAATCTATTAAATAGTAATTTAAAATGGCTTTTTTAACTAGAGTGGTTTCAGTTTTTTTTAATATGTACTATATTCAGCATTATACGATAGGATCGATACTCCATTAGCCTCCGGCAGCAAAGTGCTTCGATGTTGTATATGTCGCAGGCATTTTGTATAACTCGGCATTTTAAAAACGGCGTCGTCGCCGTCGTTTACAAACGCTCGCCGTTTTGTCATATGTATAATATGCCACAACATTGATGGACAATTCAAACGCCGTTTGTGAAATGAGACGAAAAACACCAATAATTTTTGTACCTGCATAGTATCACCATAGACAAATAATAGTCTAGTTGAATGTAGGAACAAATAACGGAAGCAAGTGACGTTCTCTTGTATGTAAGTAGCTGCTATTTAGAAAACAGCCTGGGTGAAGCTTAAGCGTTTATGACACACGGCTAGTTTACATGCTATAATACTTGATAATACGCCGGGGAGTTTAAAAGCTAGCGAGTGAGCGAGTTAGCTTTCGGGATTGTCAACAAGCAGATTGTATATAAAAAAGCCGATGATACTGGGCGAGTTTACAAACTACGAGCGAACTTGCTGGCTTGTAGCGTGTAAAAAGCCGTATGTCATCGACGCTTTACAGATCTACGTAGACCTATAATCTCATAGAACGGATCGCCCCGGCAGGGTTGAAACGGAAACACCATAAATCAGCTGTCACTGAGAGATATTGCTAAGCTTGCTTGCTGTTGCTGAATAATTTGTAGCACTGCTGCTTCTTACTGCACCTGCTGTATCCTCTGTCCTAATGCCGCAACTATTGCCAGTCGAATCAGTAATTGAGCAACGAACATAATATCCCTCCTTGACAGTGTAGTAAAGAGACGGATCGGTATCTTAATTATATTAATTTATTTAATTATATTTATTGAGTTGGCTATTCTTATTTATATTTGTGACCAGTCTTGGACCTAGCTGTTAGCTTTCCTGCAAATTTAAAAATAAATAGGTATATAACTATATATAAAACTCTTTTAAATCTGAATACGAAAAAAAAACGCAATTTCCTTTAATTCGACGACGTATTTTGAAAGAAAAAATTAACTACTGAACTGATTTTGATAAAAAATATATAGAACGTATCTGAAAGTATCCTAATGTATACTTATCTCAAAGATATACCTATCCTTTAATTAAATAATTTCAAATCGGTTGATAAATGACGAAGTTCTGAACAAACATAAAAAATACAACCGAATTTTATTAATCAGTAAAAAATATATTTGGTTATTAACGTAATTTTTAACTTTTACAATTCCAAGACACGATTTTCAGAATGTACTTCTGTAATCGGCTTACAGCTCAACACACATTGAGCCTTCCGATTTATTGCTCCATTAATTCTAAGCTTTCGCTATCGATTTCCGCATTATCGTTTGCTTTCTGCCGAAATGGTAAGGATTACCATCTTATCTAATCTCGTACCTCAAATGAAGCCTTTGAACTAGATCTATATGTATATCAGGTTATATACATACTTACATTTCCTGTTATCTATTGGTTTAAGTGAACACGAAAAAGTGTGTATTTTATTAGCATTATGTATATGCAAAAATAAAAATAGATAAATATAAGTAAATATCAAATTAATTTAATACGTATAAGTATGGCAGTATAATTACTAATAAATGTTTCGTTTCAGTCGGTAATTAAAATTGCTAATTTGTAGCTTCAATGCAGCCGAAACAGTGCGAAATAAATCAAAAAGGTATAGTTTACATTTTATTCGCTAGTAGCCTTCTTTTGCTTTGGTAAATGAAAATGAACATTATGTAGTTATAATTTGGACTTTTACACAAAGCTTTATCTATATAGATAAATAGAAAATGCTTTATTGCACAAAGTAAAAAACATAGGCGAACTTAATGCTAGTAAGCAATGTCTTCCAGCTAACCTTTGCGTATTATGGAGATGTGGTAGTTCTAGATGTGTGATTGATGAAATAAAATAATATAACGCTTATTTTTTAGTAACATAATACTTACGATAATATACAAAATACACGAATAAATAATAAAATGCTATATACTCGTACTAGCCCATGACGAAGCAGAACTTAGAATAGAATAGAATATTTTTTTATTTTGTACCAAAATCACACAGTTCACATAATAGGATAATATTACAATAAATTATTGATACAAAAATGGTATCCACTCAGCATTATGCTGCAGCAGCATAAAATGCTAAAATATTGTATTGTGGTAATCCAATTAGTGTAAAAATACTTATAATTTTTTATTATATTATAAAATTTACAAAAGGAAACAATTGGGCCACCCATAGACCGTTGCAAACGATCTATAGGTAGCTCAACTGCTCCAACTCGATACCCGATGGCAGCGTGCCGAGGATACTGGCTGCATTGCCTCTTTGTATAGCAAGGCTTATTCTTTGGCCCAGATAGCTGCCAGCCCTCTGATCACGCGTCGCTTCGACCAAACGCTCTGACAAAATTTTAAAAACGCGGAAGGCTCCTATGCCCCATGGACCTAGGGTCTCAATAATACTTATAATTGATATGTTTTAATTTAAGATAATTGATTGATTCAGGCGTTATTATCCTGATGCTAAACCAACGCGTTTGTCACTCGACCACCAATCTTATTTTCAACCGACTTCAAAAAGAAGGAGTTATCAATTCGGTTGAATGTTTTTTTTTATGTTTGTTACCTCAGAACTATGTTGTTTATGAACCGATTTTTTTTATGAAGATATATTTTCAGATTAGTCCCATACAAATTTCATCAAAATCGATTTAGTAGTTTAGTTTTTATATCCAAATAACTGAAAAAGAGAATGTCGTCGAAGAAAACGAAATTGCGTATTTTACTTCCATGTGACTTTTCTGTGGTGTTTACGTAGTGACCGTAACAAACAGTCCAATTGAAGTCGGTTGTCTATGTTTTGTGAAACCATGATTATTTTATTACAGTTCTAATAATTGTATTAGAAGTATTAGTAATAAAAAATAACTGTAATAGACGGTGTACATGACCCAGTCAGGGCGCTACAAAAATTACGGCCTTTTATTTTTTTTTATTATCATCAACCGCCCAGTCGCCCAACGCCCAAGGCGCTACTAAGCCACGTCAGTTACAAGAAGTCTTATCTAATTGGACAGTAGTTTCCCCAACTTCGTATCACAGATCACAAGTTACGTCCAAGAGTTACGCTTTGTTCGTAAACACTGTTCGTTGCACTGGTACAGACAGTAAAAAAGTAATGGAAAACTCTAAAAACCCGATTTAATCTTAAAATTTAAAAAAACAGGTATTTATACACTACGTACCGAAACACTGTCTATCCAAACCTTGAACCCAAGCTATTTCCATGACAAAGAAAACCTGGCTAATCCTTGCAGCTAGTAAAAGTTACTCGGAGTTTGAATACTTAGTTGAAATATTTCATTATAACCATTTTTTTCATCCGATATAAACGTAGAAGCTGTTTTCATTCGTCTGTGAAGATTCTTAGATAGATGTGGTACGTGAAACATGTATTTCAAGTTGACTATCTTATCTGCTCCTACCCTACCCAGTTAGCACCCCCTGGAGATCCATGTTTAGGGAAGTAGAAGAGAATTTCAAGGAGAGTGAGCAACAATATATTTCTACGTAGAGAAAGTTATATTAGTTATAACATAGGCGTACAGGAACATACCACCCGTACCTAGTCAACATTCCACCGACTCGAACAAAACGTTTTGGATCGACCTTTATTATAAGAACGAGTAAAGAATGGAATTCCTTACCGGCGTCTGTTTTTCCAAACTGCTACTATCTTAGTGTCTTCAAGTCTAGAGTGAATCAGTTTATCAGTTTCTTTGAGCCAAGCGTGCTCCATCCTCGACCACACCGTCACTTTCCATCAGGTGAGGTGGTGGTCAAACGCTTGACTATTATTATATAAAAAAAAAAAAAAAAAAACATTTTGGTTAGAAGTAAAATCACATCAAACTCTGTATAAAATTATCTATAATAAAAATAAATAAATAACTATTTTGGACCTATCACACAACGCCATGTAGCCGCAAACCAAAGAATAAAAGTACCCAAACTAAGCAGAGCTTTTACTATGGGAACCAGATAAATGCACTGAACTACGAAAAATCATTAAATATTTCGAACGGAATTTACGTAATAAATATAATATAAATGTTTTTGCAAAAAAAAGAAGCCACTACCAGGATTCCCAATTTAATGGCACATCATTTGTTTTAAAATCACAAAGAAATATTACTAACATACAGTCACAGTCACAAATACTCCAAGCAGCTTGTTATTTCGTTGACAATGTTACCAGGACTTTGTAAGGCTACCCGTACCCATATCACCATTATATTTAAATTAATACATACGACAAAGTTATAGAAGTCCCAGAAAATACGTGCAGAAGTTGGTAAAACTTTGCTTGATCGGATTTTGATCGAATGTTAACGAAGCTGAGTTCTATCGCTGATCTAATTCCGGGCCCGCTCCTTCGGGAAATTTAATTTGGCGTTTCTGGAGCGATATGTAATATTCCAACTAATGTCATAAGCAGATTGTGTTTACATCTCAATGAATGCATGTTCATGTAAATTTTAGGATGAGACGTGAGAAATATTTCTCTACCGACGTGAATCATATGAACCTTGTTAATTTAGAATTGAACCGAAGTATAATTAACGTCTTTGTCGGGCTTTAAACCCTTAAAAGTGACCTATTTCCTAGATATCCAATACACAATTACAAGTGGATGAAATCAGGGAATGTGAGTGATGGAAAGATGATTTACAAGCTGGAAAAATACGAGGGACACATCTCATTCTGATACCACGCAGACGAAGCCTAATAAAAAAAAAAAAAAAATGTTTATTGTTTTCTTAAATATGGATCGGGTACATTATAATGGATATCATGGCAGACTTATTTTAAATTTTAGATTTACCTACTGGAGCTCTGTACCCTACACTAGGTCTCCTCAAGAGCCTGTATTGTAGGGTTACAGTGACTCGGTTCGGACTCTACATTATAATAAGTACTAGATCTCCTACATTCAACCCATACTATAAATAGGTACGATAGAAAACATAAAATAACGAATAATATATCCAAAAGGCTTGATTCTAACTGAACAGACAGCCTACAGTCTAACCAGTGGACGTAGAGACTTGGAACTTGGAATATATGTTTGTCATGACTTTAAAGTGCGTATTACGAAAGGAATTTTGGAAATTCGCAACGCAAACCAGTTGTGGGTCAGCTTAAAATCAAATCAATTTTTACAAAAACTACTTGAACGAACTTGGATCGTTGTTTGGCCTCATCGCCTCCGGTTGCAATCGGGAAAAATGGAAAACATATTTTTCATCAAGCGAGGGCGGTGTCGGGGTTGCAATCATGGGTCGGGCTCGACGACTGGTTGTTCGTTGGTTCATGCCAGATTGCCGGGATGAATGGGAAGTCAGAAAGTTTTGTTTCTACATGTAATATCTGGGTTGGTTTTACATAATGGATTTTGGTTTAATCTGGGATTTCATGAGTGAGAAATATCATCGCGTTCGCAGTATTTTTAGTAAGGTCATTTTTCTTTTGCAACTTTCATAATGAAAGCCACCTACAATTCGTAAATTACCAAGAACTGTAGAGTAGGAAAAGTTTTAGAATTCTAGTGCCTTTAGCTAACAAAGACTTCTGATAACACAAATGACACAGAAAACCAGTAGAGTACCTTCGCAAAGTATTTATCCAGGAAAGAAAGTTATTTAGAGATCCGCAGTTACATTCTATCGTAGCTCTTTTCTCTGGAAATAAAATAACGAAACTTTTATTTAAAAACACAACGAGGATGACGCCCACAGGAAACCTATTTAAATGGCTTACATTTTTGTTGCCAAAAAGGAGTTTCCAGTAATAACTTATTGGGAATATTTTATGGATGTACGAGCCGGTCGAAATGTACCTATCATAGCCTGTTTTATGCCCTGAATTTTACCTTACTACCTACAGCTTCAATTTTGACGCAAATCCCACTAGGATATACCTATTAAAATGGTTTAAAATTTTGTAGCCAAAAAAGAAGTTTCCAGTAATAACTAATTGGAAATATTTTATTAAATGGACGATGCTGTCGAAATGTACCTATCAAAGCCTGTTTTATGCCTTGAATCTCGACACACGACAGTGTGTCAAGCCACGGTCAGGCCCAGCGAACTGGCGAGTAGCACTGTGTGTAAGTTTACACGAACCATTTGGAGCCACTTTAGACCTTGTCATAGCTAAAAAACTAATCAATATAAACACACCAAATTTGGTTTATGTATTGAAAGCCTGGAGTTAATGAAGTACCTCAAATTTCATACACACAGCTTAAACGATTATTTAGATATTAATGTTCAAAAATCGTCATTTTTATCACTGATTGACTGACATATAGACGTAAAACCTAACACACTTCCGGATGACCTAGAAAGTTCAAATTTGGCATCCAGCTAGGTAATTGTGTGTATACAAAGGAACAAATCAGAAAACAGTAAATTTATAAGATTCGTTTTTTTTTTCAAATAATTCGATTTTATGAGGTAAATTTAGCGCCTTGCAAATTATGAGAGCAATTGCCTTGCAAATTTTTGCAGGATATTTACATTTCCATGATGAAAGGTTGTTTTTATCGTTTTATGTACTTACTTTAATATCAATAATTTAAATTTTTTTTACAAGAGCCCAGATGAACGCAATCTAGTGGATAGTGGCTCTATGGTACTACCTACAAAGGCAGGTACCCACACCTTATCTACGCTATTTAGGTATGTTAGGTACTTAACTTATAGTAGGGACTTTTACCTACCTACATACTTAGAGGCGATGATGGTGATGTGTAAGTAAGGAAAAGAAATAGGTAGGTAACTATTATAATTATAGTAGGTACCTAACGTACCTTTGAATAATAATACATTTATTTACAAAAAGTATTGATATCTGAACAAAATACATATAATATGTGAAAATGGAGGAGCCACGGTCGTATAGACCGGATTATGATGGAGAAGTCGTTTTCCCCCGAAAAAAGACTCGAGATCTACATATATGGCTAGCCAAGGTCTACGTTATAAATAAAGTAATACGTTTTTATAAATAAATTTATGAATGTCTATAAATAGTAGACCTTGGCAAGCCATATATGTAGATCTCGAGTCTTTTTTCGGGGGAAAACGACTTCTCCATCATAATTCGGTCTATACGACCGTGGCTCCTCCATTTTCACATATTATATGTATTTTGTTCAGATTTTACCTTACTACATACCTACAGCTTCAATTTTGACGCAAATAAGATAAATTGGGTCGATTCGAATTCAAATTTTCACGTTTATATGTATCGAATTTTCAGTAATATCTAAGTATATCCCACTTGGATATACGTAACATTACTGAAAATTTATAAACAAATATAAGCGAAAATTGGGATGACTACGCGGAAATCATTCATTATCACAAAATTCGCGATAAACAGCAAAATGACCGATTGGTTTAATCTGGCTCAGATAAAATGCCCTTGCCCATGAAATTAAACGTTCGATCAAAATGTTTGTCTAGTTTATCTCCTAATGGAGTGATATTTAACATTATTGTCACCGTTATCGATGGAATCATAGTGGCATACCGAGCCTAAGCATTGGAGCTTTCGCAGTGAATATGAACAGTGGAGCATGCAAGTGGCTCGGGTAAATATTTTGAAGCAGAGAGTCGCATTGGCTTCTGTAGCGAGGTAAGTTTTAGAACAAATAAGATGTTATTGGCACGTTGATTTTATTTTTCAGATGCGTAGGGAATTCAAAAACATTGCGTTGATATATATATTTACATAGGAAAAAATACTAAAAAGTTTAAGAACTATATTTTTTGTTAGTAGAGTATGATAGAAAATTTAAAATGTACTTAGGGATTTTTTTTGAATGGAGACTATAATTATCCTTTCCCTTATAATATTATTCGTAGATTTTGACCATACATTCCCCAAACGCTTTCTTCTTTTATACAAATCGGCTTTGTTGAGCAGTATATTTGATTATTAAAATGAAATCCGTTAAACATAGGGTAAGACTGGGTTAGATACCCCAAAAGTGTAGGTGCCCCTTTTCCTCAAACCTTACTAGCGAAAATAAAATGGAAGTTATAATAGGTAAAGTTTTTAGTATATATTTTATGCCACATATTTTACATTTATTACATATTTTAACTTTCATTTGATTTTTGAAATTAAAGTTTTTAGGAACAAGGGCATCTATCCTTTAGGGGCATCTTACCCTGTTTTACCCTAATTTTGTACCGAGATTAAACTCGGACTCTTAGCTATTGTGATGTTAATACTCTTCCCGGGTTCTTTTCTAAACATTATTGGTGACTGCAACATCATGTCACCCTCGCTCGGGGTGACTCGAAAAAACGTGGATTATATTTCAAACCAGCCGCGTCCTTCTTGTTATTCTTTTTCATTCGGAATAGATACCATTTATTTCGCCACCTTAAACCACGAGAAATATTTATATCCCAAGACTCTATGTAGTATGTGTATGTATATACTCGGAGTACCTACTTTATAAGACAATGGCTGACTGTCAAATCAAATCTAACAAAATGGAAAAAAATTGAGTTTGAAACTCCATTTGCGTTGCAAATTAACAAATTCCTTTCTTTATTAGTGCAGTTTCAGATAAGCAAATTAACCGAGCAGATTCGTTGCTCGTGTTTTGTTTTTTGCTACTCATGCATCTGACAATCGCTAAAAAAGCAAAAAGCGTAAAGACCTTTCGGCTTTTGAAGTCTCGCGAGTACCAATCCTATCGTATACGCGAGACAAAAATACGCTAATCTGTAACCGCAGCTGGCTTTTTACCCTAGAAATTTTAAGTCCTACGTTCAGTGTATGTCGTCTGTCAGTCAGTCAGACAGGACAAATCGCCTTTCCTTTTATTGATAATAAACTTATTGTTTCATGTGAAACTACATATATTCCTTATTTTACTCCAGGAATACATCATGTAGCCACGGCTGGCTCCGTTTCACCATTCAGAGCATCTTCGCCGTCATCACCACCGCCAGTTTCATCCTAATCCTCATAATGTCACTGAAGACTCCAAATGTGACTCCCGCGATTCGACCTGCCCACCCTCCAAAGTGCCAGGTGCACAACTGCAGAGTGGTGTGCCATAATGCACCATACTTTGGGGACTATGAAATGGACATACAGTTTGCTGTCTCGGTAAATATAATGGTCTGTTTGTATGTTCTGAATGAGAACTGGCGTTACCACGTCCGCCATCTTCATCTTAATCCTGATCCGAACTTTCTACCCTCCAAAGAGCCAGGTGCACAACTACAGAGTGGTGTGCCATAATGCACCATACTTTGGGGACTATGAAAACGACATACAGTTTGCTGTCTCGGTAAATATAATGGTATAAGAACAGGCGTAACCACCTCCGCCACTGAAGACTCCTACAGTGGCTCCCGTGATCCGATCTGCCTACCCTCCAAAGTGCCATAATGCACCATACTTTGGGGACTATGAAATGGACATACAGTTTGCTGTCTCGGTAAATATAATAGTCTGTCTGTCTGTTCTGAAAGAGAACAGGCGTAACCACCTCTGCCAGCTTTATCCTAATTCTGATAATATCACTGAAGAACTCAACAGTGACTCTCGTGATCCGACCTTCCTACCCTCCAAAGTACCAGATGCACAATTGCAGAGTGGTGTGCCATAATGCACCATACTTTGGGGACTATGAAATGGACATACAGTTTGCTGTCTCGCTAAATATATGGTCTGTCTGTCTGTTCTGAAAAAGAACTTGACATACAGAAAAAAAAATAAAAAAAAATAAAGAACTGTTCTTTGATTCATGAACCGTTAAAAAAATAATAATATAATGGAAAAGTAAAAATTGGATGTAATGAAAACAAGTAACTATGGAGCGAGCTACTTATTTAAACTGACTCTATCCTCTCTATACACTTTCTTGTTCGAAAGGAGTACAAAAATATTGTTAGCTTTTAAAGAGTGAGTAGATTCGTATTTAATCGTATGTCTCTTCTAGATAAACGCTGATGTCAGAATATTAAAAAAAAATGCCTAAAGAATTTCTAAAATTTATTTTACTTCTAAATCAGTATTGCTTATTCAATATTTTATATTATATTAATATATTATATTACTCTACTGATAGGTACATAATAACGTAGCTAAATATTTATAACAGATCGTTTAGTTCGCACGAATAGCTATTTGCACAGCCCACGGGGATATCCGAATTTCCCCTCTAATAGTATTTTACGAGACGGTTATGAAAGGTTTCCGCTTTTATTAGCTGTTAGAAAAATAATTCAAAGGACTATTTTCTTCCACAATGTGTTTTGATTATATATATATTATTTAAAACAATAATGTAGTTGTACGGAGCAGGTTCGATTCTCACATTTGAAATGTGACTTCACCCGGAGTGTCTTTTCATTTTCCACCGACTTCTAAAAAGGAGGAGGTTCTCTATTCGGTTGAATGGTTTTGATTATGTATTTTTTTTTAATGTTTAATACCTCAGAACTTTCGTTGTTTATAAACCGATTTGAAAAATTCTTAAGGGGTATCCTCAAATCCGAATTCCATACAAAAATGTTTCGGACAAATACTCAAAAAGTACGCCGTATTATAGTAATTTCTACACACTATTCGTTTCCTCTATGTTTTTTGATTTCGGGAACAGAAAAAGTGAAAGGTTTCATACTTTAATTTAGATTTTATACGTGTTTTAAAATTAACCCTACTAACTTAAAAACACGTATAAAATCTAAATTAAAGTATGAAACCTTTCACTTTTTTTGTTCACGAAATCAAAAAACATAGAGAAAACGAATAGTGTGTAGAAATTACTATAATACGGAGTACTTTTTGAGTATTTGTCCGAAACATTTTTATATGGAACGCGGATTTGAGGATTACCCTTAATAATTATTTGATTATGTCGTCGAAGTAGGTAAACATAATTGCTTATTTTGTCAGTGGTGCCTACGGTCACTACAACCACCCCATTTAAGTCGGTTGTTGTATGTTCTTGTATGTTTAAATTCTAACGTTTATCAAACTCGAATGTAGGAAAAACATTGTTATTTTATTGTTCCAGGGCGCAGAGGCCAAATGTAACTCAGTTGTTTTGGAACTTAACTCACCTGCATTTGAGAACAACACTTTACCTAACAACTGGCTATCGACAATGAGATCCAACATCTACCAGTTAGCGATCATCGGAGGCAATCTCATGCATCTACCTTCAGGAGCATTCATGAGCCAATTTACTGGAAACACAAAAAACTTTATACTGCAAGATCTGAAAATTAGGACATTTGAGACAAATAGTCTCGTTGGACTGTCTGAACTACAATCACTCATCATTCTCAACTGTGAAATTACTTGTTTTCAAACAAACGCCCTCAGAGCAGTCGACGACACTTTGGAAACTCTAACAATCACGAGAAGTGGCTTTTGGGATCCAGTTAATGTTACTGGTTTCAAAGGCTTTGAAAAACTAAGCATAGTTGATTTTTCACACAACAACTTCAACAATATTCTTGATAGCTTCAGTTTTGTTGGGCTGGGGCTTTGTAAAGTTTTATATCTCAATTCTTGTGGCATTGTTTCTATTGGAGAAGGGGCCTTTGATAGCTTGTTAAGTATTGAAGTGCTTTATTTGAACCAAAATTACCTTGTTACTATTCCTCCAGGCCTTTTCGACCATATAGTATTGTTTGATAATCCCCGGCCAAGAATAAGTCTGCAAGATAACTTATGGAATTGCGACTGCGAGGTAAACGATTTAAGACAATTGGTGAGAAAAGATATCTTACTTGTCGAAGCCACCTGTGCATACCCCATGACCATGCAAGGCATGTCATTTACAGAATTTGAAAGTTACTGCGCAAACAATTCATTTTTAAACGATGCAGCAAACCGTAGAATTAACTACTATGATAGATTTCATGTCAATGGTTCTTGTTCCAAAAAAGACAAGTGGTTCAGGTCTGTTCAAGTATCGAGCATATTCAGAATTGTTTCCCCAGAAAACGACAACAAATGTTCACTGAACAGATCAAAACACATAAATGTTGCTAACCTCCAAGGAAAGCTTTACCCTACCAATAGCAGATGGCTAAATTATTCCTTTTATTTAAGAACAGCTGCATTTAGTGCCATCCACATCGTGGCTTCTGATACAAGAGGATATGGCTTATTATGGTTTCAGTCAGAATGCCCAGAGCTGTTGTATTGCACCGACTCTATGCCAACTTTTCTACGAGTTTATAACAACAATGCAGACGCTAAATATACTTTTTGTCCAATGAAACTAAGTAATGGAGATATTGAAGACGAAGATTGTATCGAATGTGATATGAGTACTCTCCCAGAGGAATCTATTATAACGACAGAAAGAAAAATTCTTAGGATACTAGTCTACATAGTTACAGTGTTGATTTGCTTTTGTTTTGGGGCTGGCATTGTCTATGGACTGATACGCACCAACCCCACGTTACTGAAAGGAAGCAAAAGAATATTGTTTGTAAAGCACAAAACAGTCGATGCCCTCGTTTTGCCACCTAAAGTACCAATACGGAATGAACTGCTCAATGATACCGAATTCAAGGATACGGGAATTTTTACATTGTCTACGAATGATAACTTGAAGATCCCAAAACTCAACCGAATGAAATCTATAAGAAGTAATAAAAGCAACTCTCCGAGCTACATTTCGGCACTACAGCCTACCGAGGATCAGTTGGCAGAATGGCGGATCAGGCATCATTTCAGTAACGATTTTACTATCGGCTCTACGAGTTCAGATCGGTCTACATTTTCTTGGATCTGCGACACTTCATACTATTCACTCGATGAAAGCGACAGGACTTATGAAAGCTTGAAGTAGCTTGATCCATCGCTCGCGTGACTTGTTGTTTTGTGGGAAATGTTGGCAATTCTTCACAATGGGATCGTTTTTTACTTGTAGAGCTAGTTCATTTACTGTGGTTTGCGGTATGGTAATTTATTTTGCTGTCGTGTAACCGTGTTGATTTTCGCGTCCGCCCTCGTCACTAACCGTTCATATGTAATGAATCAACCCGTGCAGCTGTTTCATATTTGAACCGAACGCCCAGCTCAATATACTACATTACTGCATTGTTACCTACATCTATTAGTCAGATAGATAAATCTATTTTCAAATGTAATAAAACGGCTGTAGGCCTAGAATACCCATTAGTCTCCTTCTCTACTGTCTGTGCATAGAATGCAACACTTTCATTTTCAACCGACTCCAAAAAAGGGGAAGTTGTCAATTCGGTTTTTTTTTATTTTGTAACCTCAGAACTTTTTTGTTTAAAAACCGATTATTTTTTTGTATAAAAGGATATATTTTCAGATTAGTCCCATAGACATTCCGCAAGACAAAATTTCATGAAAAACGGTTCAGTACTTTGGTTTAAAAATAAAAATAACTGAAAAAAATACGTCATCCAAGTAAACGAAATTGCGTATTTTGCTTCCCTGTGACTGTACAGTAATGTTAACGGTCACTAAAATAACCCAATTGAAGTCAGTTGTAGGAATTATTCCCATCTGTCACCCTACTATGTCCGCCTAGGGTGACAGATGGGACAAAAAAGTTATATCTGTCCCACCATTGCTGTAAGGGTGACAGATGGAACCTTTATTAATTTTAAAAGTTCTATTTGTCCCCCTGTCACCAATAGGGGGACAGATAGAACTATCTGTTCTTATGCTTTTGTAAAACTTTGATTTATTAATAAAAATTATTGTAACCCATTAAAACAAATAATGTAAAAAAAAAAGTGTTTGCGAATAATACAACTTATTATTATAAAACTGCGTGTCAATATCAACATGACAACATTATTATGGGAGATTGGATTGCACGATGAACCAATTTCCACTGCCAAATTAAAACTCGGAAGTGCCAAGCTGGCAAAACCGAAAGCGCCCTATTATTAGCAAGTATTGCCTTTTCCATTCTATTGATAACAATAGTTTGTAACGGGCTACAATTTTTTGGCAGCCCCTACTTTTCCGGTGCTGAGTTAGAACAATGCACTTGGCAGTGGCCTTAAGTGTCTGAGTGCATTAAGCGGACTGTCTAGATCTCATTTAATTTGTGGGCTAGCTTAAATATCTTATCAAAATTTATAGCAATAGATACGAAGGAGAAAATGAGGATGTAACTGTAAAAAACGTTGATTTGGATTATGTTAAAATTACAGTGAGTTTTGATAAAATAAATAAGTTACAAATCTTTATACCTTTGCATTAAATGTAAAAAAAATAGTAATAACGAAACCTTGTCTACGGGAAACTAAATAAAAAAAGCGAGCGAGCCTTACAGTAGTGGCATATGGTGTATACATCTGACATCTCACCTACGTTTAAGGCTCCGGTCTGCGAGCATGGGAACTTTTGATTGAACACACACATAGATATTTTCTACTCATACAGACTCATCGCGCACTCATAGTATACCACCCTGGAAAGAAAATAATAAATAATAAAAATATACTTTCGGTGCTACGCACAAGTTACATTTTCATAACACCTTTATCTTTGTAGGATGCTGAAGAATGTCATAAAAAACACGCAATGTATTGAGCCATTAGCTTGACATCGCGACGCCCGTTGGCCAGTAGTTAGTACTACTTATTAGCCAGCGGCAAAGAGTGGGGTCAGAGTGTACGGTTTTTGGATATTATCTCAATTTATGAAACAAAGTCGACAAAGAGTTAGTCACACAATAATGACTCGAAAATGGTCCCCACACGTACAAAGTCGCGGACGTTAAACTAGTCAAGTACAGTCGCGTGCAATAGTATGTACACATATCGACATTTTCAAAATTATGTCTTCATAATAAGTTACAATAATATGTACACACACACCAAAACACCCATATTATTATGTTGCCATCAACTTGTGTCATAATATTGTCAACAAGTGGATGTCAGAAATAAATAACCTGACTGAATTTAAAATATATGTAAACAAGTTGCAGTTGCATTAAAATGAAGTAACTCATTCCTTGGTTCTTTATTAGTCCGAATTAAAATATTTTTCTTTTATAAGTTAGTTTCGTTAGCTTTATATAATGAGAAAAAAGCTTTATAAAATAAAGCTGCATTACCATTGACTGACTGATTGATCTCCCAGATGCAGTCTGAATTTTAAAAATCTAACATGAAAAACGTATAGGGAGTGTGGAGGTGAGTTCAGGAAAAAAAATGTATTTTCACCCCTCTTCACCCCCCCTTGGGATGCAACATGGTATCTTGTACTAAAATGTATGGACGACGGGGATCGAAAAATCAATGATGTTTAAGCCTGGATTATTGCTTTTTGGTTGGAATTTCTAAAAAAAAGGCGTGGTGTCTGAAATATTTATACTTTTGTCTTACGATTTCACCAAAAAAAATTCAAATATTCTCAATGATATAGCTTAAATAGTTCAAATACAAAAGGTCGATTTCGATGTTTTTGATCAATATAAAGATTGTTTTTCTCGTCAATTAAGAATAATTTTATAAATATCACGAGGTGTAAGGGAACACTCTTCTATTAGGCAGTTGAGATATTTTTGTAGTGTCATTCAATGCAGAGAGTTCTTCAATATTTTTCAATCCAAAAGTGCCTATTCGCGCGTTTATTAGGGACAATCCTCTTAAATATGGAATGATTCTATTTACTTAATTTTTCTGAGGTTGGTACTAGGGCCTCCAGTACCGGTTCCTTTTTCCAGTACCGGGATTTCGGTACCGACACCCGACCGGAACCGGGAGTACCGGGATTTTCGGTATTCCCGAAAATAATTAGTAGACTATTATTAAGTTTAATAGAAAACTCGTCGGAAAACGATAAAATAAAGAAAAATCGAGCGAAAAAAAAACGAAAAGTTAAAAGGTATAATTTACAATTTTTGTAATTTACTGCAAGCATGATTTGTAAGAGAGAAAATTCGCGTAACTAATTGAATATTGCATTAACAATACAGTACCAATTCTTAGGTTATATTTCAAGTATAAATGGCTTATAACGAAAGTTTTGAAGTGGGTATTTCTTTCTTTGCAGGATTGTATAGGATTACAGTTTAAAAGTTAGTACATCACATGCGTAACAACATTTTTAAACGAAGGTTGATTCGATTTCTGACAAAAGTTTAGTTTTTAATCCAACTTTATTTGGTATTTGTAATTTAATCTTCACAAGTCAATGCTCAATGATCATGTCAATGTCAATGATCGGCCCTTATGAGGCCATCATCAGAGGTAATCTTTTGTCAGAAATCGAATCAACCTTCGTTTAAAAATGTTGTTACGCATGTGACGTACTAACTTTTAAACTGTAATCCTATACAATCCTGCAAAGAAAGAAATACCCACTTCAAAACTTTAAATTTTGAAGTTTAAAACTCTATGTTAAAATGAGCAGGTGCCAATTTTGTTAATTTCCTCTGTGATAAACTATCGATATAAGTGTCAGTTTCAATAGTTTGTCAAAGACAAAACGTAAAGAAGTATCCACTTATAATTTACGGTTGTATCTTCGACACAACCCGTTGCTTTTTAACCAGTGCGTCCTACCCATTATGAAATACTCAGCCGAGGCGTGAACACTCACTGTTCTCCTAGATCACTAGGTAAAAGGCACAAAAATACACTATGATACGAGCTACGCTCGGAATTTGAGATAACAGGGAACCAATGTCATTAACAAAGCTTATAAATCCGTATATACATAGACAGCTGGTTTTAATCAACATAAAGCACAGTCGCGTTGTGGAAAACGGAATCATTAGTCATTAATTCTCAATTTATAGTAGGCTATTAGACTGTTGATGACAATATCGGAAAAGATGGAGAGACGAGCTAGACTCTTACTTGGAAAACTGGAAGACAGTTGCACTTGACAGATAAGAGTGGAAAGAAGGAAGGGAGGCCGGCATTGGCCTCCCTTTGCCTTTGGCCTGGCCGGGAGTGGGACGGTTCAGGCTCAAAACAACAAAAAAATAATAATATGAAATAATAATAATACGTTCAGTGGCTTAGGTTGTGGAAAGACCGTCACGTTAGTACAAACAACCCCAAAGCCCATGTTATTCTTTAAATAAATGCATTTCGACGATGATACCAACAATAAATATCAATATTGCAACATTTCCTAAGTTCTGAACATCAACAACACCTTCGCAAGTTAGTAAGATGGGCTGGTAGGATCCAACGTGTAGAGGAGTTACTGTCCTTTCTTCTTTGTACTAACATAACTATAATACTATTTAGCCATGGTTTTAAAGATTAAAGCCCTAAAAAAGCTCTTAAGCACTAAATTTTAAATAATCCCGAAAGTACCGAAAATCCCGGTTCTGGATTTTTCTAGTCCCGGTGCTGGACACAGCCGAAAATCCCGGGATTTCCCGGGATTTTCGGTTCCGGGATTTCCCGGTACTATGCCCTAGTTGGTACCATCTGACGGCCAACTTCCTGTTACACACTTCTATCCCATTCTAACGAAATTACTCCCATAAATTGACAGAATAGGAGAGGAGAGATGTTACACATCAATAAATTTAGCAAGCGGACTTTCAAATTGTCCGCTAGTTATGCATGAAATCTCAGGGTTGGTGCCTGGTAATGACTTTGTCACTTTGATGAATCAGCTACAATTAATTGATTGTGTTCAGACTTTGTATGTATACGGCTTTGTGACGATGACAGAGTTACATGCTGCTAAATGTTACAGTCACATTTATTTTTTATTTATAGTATGTCTCAAGTTTGGTTAATTACAAACAGGTCTTATATAATAATAAAATAATAATTAAATCGTTCTAATAAATAAAAAAAGGCTGTGTACCTACTTAAGGCCACACTACAGAAGTAAAAACTTCTTCAATGGCGAGGTTATTCATACGAAATTAAAAATATTTTTCACAATTTAGGTTTTTAGTACATTTATATCTATGTATCGATATCACGATAATGCAAATTGTCATTATGTGAAAGACATAAGGTGTTTAAGCATTTTTTTAAAGTGTTAACTTTTTAAATAAAATGTTTATGAAAAAAACTCATTTTTATTACATTAAACCCTCCGTCGATCATGAACTATATGAGTGGGATAATAGGCCAACTAAACATTTTGATACTAAGATATCTTTATATTCTGGTACCTACTTTAGGAAGCTATTAGGCCTCTTTCAAAATTATACCAAAAATCACTGTTCACGCTAAGCCATAAACTCATACAAAGTGGACAATCTCCTTTCTGAAGAAAATTTTGTATCTGCACCTGTTCGCTCTTAATAGGATAACATTATATACTTGTTAGGTAGCTACATATGTGTTAAACAGTATAAAATATAATTAAATAAAAATGCAATGAGATATATTCTACATTTTGCATTAAGCATAATGTGGTTCAATTTGCTAATGTAATACTTATTTGTAATAGCTAGTCTAAACTTAATTATGATGTACTTTATAAGTTTGTATCAAAAAAGTGTTATATAAAACAACAAACTCTACCACTTATTTATATGAGCTTTTCAAACATTTGTCTTAAAGTCATATTGTAACAAAAACACAATTCAAAAGTTTAAATCGGTAAAGTCTGGTAGAAGAATATTTGAACAGTATTTTGAAACATTTCAGGTAGGAACCAGATTCACTGCTTAAGGCCCAGAATCTCGCGCGTCGATGTCTCATTTGCATAGTACATTTTTGAAGATATAAAGGAGCGAAATAAATTGGGAAAAACAAATTTGCCCAAATGAGTTCGCTTATATGTTAAACATATCATTGCATTTTTTTTATATCTAAACAAAAATATAATAAAACATTTTGTGAGGTTGTAGTAACAAAATCATCGCTTCACTTTTTCGAAATTCATACAAAGTCGATTTACACTCTCAAACATGGAGGTTGAACGTTTGTTTCGTTCAACAAAAAAAGTGAAAGGTTTCATACTTTAATTTAGATTTTATACGTGTTTTTAAGTTAGTAGGGTAAATTTTAAAACACGTATAAAATCTAAATTAAAGTACCTTTCACTTTTTTTGTTGACGAAATCAAAAAACATGGACGAAACGAATAGTGTGAAGGAATTACTATAATACGGCGTATTTTTTGAGTATTTGTCCGAAATATTTTGTATGGGAATTTGCCTTGAGGATTACTCTTAAGGTGAATAGGTTTCCCGGGTCACTGACGCAGCAGGGTACCGGAGCTTGCAACTGACATCCGCAGCTGGGTAAAAGCTTTGACTTGTTAGCTAACTTTTGAAAGGTGAATAAACACACTGAGTGATATTGCTGCAAAGGTACTTTTAACTAAAATATCATATAAAACAAAGAAACAATGTATAAAATAATCATAGATTGGTATCTATGATTATTTTATATATTGTTTCTTTGCACGATAGAATTAGAGCAATATGTCTTTGATTAGTTAAGTCTTCTTCTTATCGTTTCACAAGTTCCTTCGAACTAGTGTGGTAAAAGGATTTCAAGTGCGCCTCGAAGAGGCTCCTTTCGTGCACTCGACACATGTTTTCGAACTTTAGGTTCTACGACATGCCGGTTACCTCACGATGTTTTCCTTCACCGTTGCGAGAACGTGGGATGCATACATAGATTTTTTCGATCGAAAAAAACCATATACGCATGAATGCCACCGGGATTCGAACCCGCGACCATCAGATCGCAAGGTAAGGACCTCATCCACTCGGCCACACGTTCTCAGTTTAGTTAAGTTAGTTATATTCTTCTTATTTAATTGTGTCACTAGTTATTTCGAACCAGTGTGGTATATCAGATAAATTAACTCTATATATGTTCATTAAACTTTTTTAGGAAATAAAAAGCTATTATTATTATTATTTACTATTATCTATAACTACCTGACGCCCGCAACTTCATTGGCATTGTAAATATTCAAAATTTCTTTCTTAAGTACTCGCTTTCAGCTCTTGACTAACACATCCTTTTTCAAGTCTCTTAATGCTCAGGTTTTACCTGTACGTTGTCTGAATAACATCAGTCAGTCATTCAGTCACGTTCAAGCCTTTTTATATATTAGGTCGGGGAAAAAGTTCCTTCGCATTTTACATACGAGTTCAAGGCACTTTTTTTCAAAGTTTTATTTCATTGAATTATAATATATGTGTGCCGTTTTGTTCGATAACTTGTTGTCATTTTGTAGGTAGTGACATAATCCCGTTGCAGTAGAAATTTTGGGACTTCTGATCAAAACAATGCGACAAGTACTTTTTAGCAGTCCTCTCTTGATGTTAACCTAACCCTACCCAAAGAATTTTGAAGAGACCGAAACAGGTGGAAATCTGAGGGTGGAATGTCAGGGCTATAAAGTGGATGCATTAACACTTCCCAAACAAGCTCTTTCAATTTTTGCTGAGTGGCCAAAGATGTGTGTGGTCTGGCGTTATCATGATGAAAGACCATAACCTTTCTGTTGATCAATTCCGGCCGTTTTTTCTCAATTTCTTGCTTGAGTCTCATCAGTTGTTGGCAGTAGAGATCCGAATCGATGGTTTTGCCCGGTGGCAAAAGCTCATAATGAAGGATGCCCTTCCAATCCCACCATACACACAGCATCACCTTATTTCGCGTTAATCCGGGTTTCGCTATAGTCTGTGGTGCTTGACTGCCCTTTGACCATGATCGTTTGCGCACGTTCTTGTCGTAGGTGATCCACTTTTTATCACCAGTGATCAATCTTTTCAAAAACGGTTCGGTTTTGTTACGTTTCAATAGAGAATCGCAAATGCGTACACGATTCGTTTGGTTTATTTCAGTGAGTTCGTGTGGCACCCAAATATCGAGTTTTTTGTATAACCAGACTTTTTCAAGTGGGTCAAAACTGTTTTGTGGTCGATCCCTAGTTCTTCAGCTACGTCGTAACTACTAATATGCCGATCTTGCTCCACCTTTTCAGAAATGGCATCAACTTTATCCGTAACAGAGCGACTAGAGCGAGCTGCATCTTGGACATCAAAATTTCAATTTCAATGTCACATTTTTCCCTTTTTAGAAATAAAAATTCAAAATTGAAAAAAGGTCATCCAATAGAGAACTAAGGTACTTGACATAGATGAAGATCAGCAAGCAATTGGCAATGGCCTGGCCATAAATTCGCCGATGAACCGACAACCGTTGGGGTTAACGTGTTCTTGCGTAAAGACCGCATTTAGGCAAGCTTAAGAGGCTATGTGAAAATTTGGAGTCGCTGCGTTTCATTCTTACTCGGTACAAACTTGATGTTAATACAGTGAATACTTGAGGATATAATCTAAATAAATGTAAGATTGAAACACGATTGGTGAAACTTTTCTCGATAGATTTATTTTTTGAAATAGGCCCTCTTAAAATCTGATTTACATCCATCCTCCAAATTTAGAGAATATTTACGGTTTATTTTTATACGTAGAGTGCGTAATCACAGAACTTAGATAAATGTAAAAGGATTTTTTTAGAAATTCAATACTTTTTAAGCAATATGATGTTTTATCATTTGTCGCTTACGTCCGTTACTGTTGAGCGACAAAAATCTATATCTAACCTCTTCCCTCGAGGTAAGGTGTCTAATTGCGCTATCACTGTCTTACAATTCGGCAGCAGTCATTTCTGACAGTTTCACATATCCTCTTAATGTAGAATTACTCGTATCTTCAGCTAGATGGAGCGACCGATGTAAACTATAGCTGGTAGAAAGTGGAGGAGAAGAGCCGGAGATTGGGCTTAGTGGCATACCTTGGGAGAGATCTAACGCCAGCAGTGAACTGTCTAGGTTGACAATGTCGCTTATGCTTAGATCGTACCGAGTACTCGGCCGAGACAGTAAAATGTTACACGAGACAGTGAAAGCTTACGTCACTCACTCAGCCGAGCACTCGGCGCTATGTTTATACGTTCCGAGTACTCGGCCGAGAGCACTGTCTCGGCCGAGTACTCGGTCCGTGTGATCTAGGCATTAGCGTAGAATGACCTCTAAATGGAGTGACGACGGGAACTATTGCTGGCAGAAGGAGGAGAACAGTCGAAGATTTGGCTTAGTGGCGTACCTTGGGAGATATCTAAGTTCAGCAGTGGACTGTTTAGGTTGACAATGATCATGATGATGAAACCGAAAATACTTGTACTATTGAATACGTATGTACAGTCGGCTCTGTAATGGTCTTTACACCCAGCTTACGCCGGTGTTCTCCTGTGATTAAACAACTCACACAAAAACATCTTGTGTGAGTAAACTACTAATTTGATTAAACCACTTAAGATATACCTATAATATAAACTACCAGTGGTTTAACCACAGGAGAACACTGGCTTAAGCTGGGTGTAAAGAGACATTTACAGAGCTGACTGTACCTACATAATTCCACATACTACGCCATTTTTTAACTTCTCTCTTTACATTGAAGACATTCTTGTATCTTTGATAGAGCAAATTACAGTCATTAACTACTTCAGTTATTTGTGCTTCCAATTTTGATAATTATTTCTCGTCTCATAAATCTAACAAGTCTATCACAGCGGTTGTGACCTAAAAATATTCTGAAAATAACACAAATCGATGAAAACAATAGTAACCTGCCAGCTGCCAGAAATGTATCGGGTTCGATTCCCGGTGCTTTCAAAAGATGAGCAATTGGAGAAGCTAATTTCGCATGCGTTCATGACTGGCTGGAAGGTTGTTATGCAAACATTTTTGTTTGTAATGTTTTAATATTAATAGATAATTTAAAAAAAATCTGAAGGGTATGCCACTTGGTACATTTTTATACACAATGTGTACAGACGTTTTTCTTAGGTTTTGAGAACGAAGATATTTAAAAAATCTGTGTTTTTTTTACCACTCAACTTCATGTCACGCTAAAATGTAGAGTCCAAAAACGATAGAAGTATAAAAATAAAGCTAGTACACTTTCATAATATTGCAAACATATTGATATAATCGAGCGTTTTTCGATGAAAAACAAAATACCTTGCTACGGACACGACTACAAAAATACCTAGCAAAATGCAATTCAATTCAATCACACCATTTTTTATAGATTCTGATTGAAAACAGCTACGCTCATCGAAGTGTGTTGTATAAAAATAAATATGGATATAAAAGGCTTTAGCCGTGATTGACTGACTGAAACACTGACAGTCTACAGTAACAGACTAAACCAGTGGAACAAGTCTCCAACTTGATACTTGGAGGATGTATTCATCAAGAGCTGAAACTGCGTACTGAAGAAAGGAACTTTGGAAATTTGCAACGTGAACTAAGTTATTGGAGTCAGCTAGTATCAAGTATTTTTATTATTTTACTATAAGAAGTAATACAATATGTCCAACAGTTGCATAATAATATTCATGAAGTATCTGTCTACGCAATCGCTACAGGTGTCGCGCGATTAATAGCACCGATCAAAATAGCTATCAGGTATTACTGGGGATAAATTTGTATCGACCAGTAAGTCATATATTAATAGATAAGTATTAAATGGATGGCTAGGGTTACCATTGTTTTGGCGATTGCTGTAAATAGGGAGTTTCTTTTAAAGTAGGTACAGCACAAACAATGTGTGGAGTAGCGCCTCTAATCCTTTCTCTTCTGTTTTTGAACATACCTACTCTCATTGGAATAATGATGAAGAAAACTTATCTTACAAAAGTGAGGATAATGTTAGTTTTAAATATGTTATAGCTCAGACTGTTCTGTTCTTTAGGAAACTTATCTAAGATTTGCTGGCCTAGAACTCTGTTTTACTTATTCAAAATGGAATTTTACATCCAGATAAGCCTTACAATCACTATTTACAAAATATCACGAACATCTTACTACGAATATTATACCATTTTTTTAAATCAGCCTTTGTTTTGTTTGTCATAAAGTATAAACAATCTTAGTTTCATAGTTTATTGTTCTCATTAACATACAGATGGAATACAACTTAGGTGTAAGTAGCTAGTACACAATGCACATGAACCCTGTCAGGGCGCAACAACTTTGAATTCATTTTTATATTTAGTTGGTACTTTACTTACATAATATTAGATTGTAGGCTCGTCAGTGTACCTATTACATACGGAACGTTTTTTAATTTAAAATATTTGTATTAATATTAATGAAAATCTTGTAAGGTTAGCCTATTAGTAGGGCAACCATACCTAAAAACGGTGTGTAAGTACACACAGTGTGGTCTTAACACACAGAAGTGAAAACTTCATCACATATATTTGTTCCAACTTTATCCGAACGAGCGTTACATAGCCTCAGCCTCATTCAATACCCACATTAAGTGCTCAGCGCGCCTAAATAAGTTTTCACTTCAAAAAGTTATTAAGGGCTGAGTGATATGTTAGAGATCTATAGTGGATTATAAAGACAACATGCTGGCAACACTGACTGTACTGTATCTATCTACTGTGAAAAGAGTACGTCGTACAGTTGTTTCTCTGTTGTAGCTCATTAACCTCTTGCCATTAATTAGTTAAATTTGTATTAGCAGCACTGACCGTGGTCTCGTGAAAGCTGTAACTACAATATGTCAGAGTGACAGGGCGCACCTGACGCCTCTGTTATCTCGACCCTCAGCAGGCAAAGATTATTTAGCCGCAGATGTACTAAGCCACTTAAGAGCACTATTTTTACAGGATATGATTGAGGCTTTTTGGTGTGAAAACTTCTTTAGGCGCGCTGATCATTTTATTTTGTGGACATTGAGTGAGACAGAGTTTTCACCTTTGGCTATGTAACGGGTAATCTCGGCTCGAGTCGGCGTTTTCACTTCTGTCGTGTGAACTTAAGTTGTCTTAAGCACACACCGTTTTTTTAAATGAGACCTTTCAATGGAAGCAGATGCAAATGGTTTTTTTTTTTGCAGCAAGTTGGCAGGCACATACACAGCACCACGACCAAAAGTTCCAAACAAGATAGTTTATATTCAGCAGTGTATAGTGTTTCCAAGCAAAAATTATAATGATCATTTACCGCATAAAACAGCAACTTTTCATTTAAGTTCTTCCAAAACAGTTTTTGAACTTAACGAGTACTTTACAAAGACAAATGAGTTTTGATAATGTCAAAGTTTTGGTACTTAATAATAAGAACCGTTGTTGGTTTTTACGCAAACTTACATAAATAATTACTATTTTAAAAATCATGAAGTTGTAGATCATCTTAAAGTTATTTTATCATTGTTTAAGCTTTGCCCAATATGATAAAACATCATGTCATAGTGTTCAGCGTTATTTCAATCTCAATATTTTATGAAAAATTGACAAATCTAATGGCAAGCATCCAGAAAATTTTGTCTCGGTAAGTAATTAATTTCGTTAATTATTGCCGTGATGCAGTTGGCCAGTGCCATTTTGACCATCCGGGGTTAGTTTTGGCCTTAAAGAGGATAGGTAAAAGGGCTCCGCAGATTTTGTAGCTGCGTTTATTGTCAAGCGTCTCCGACTAGTGCCAACCTGGGTGACGTGGTAGCGCGTATCCGCTTAGTCGCTCACTCCATTCAGCTAAAAGGACTTGTGTTCCTAGTACTTTGGTTCTCAATAGCGTACTCACTCATACAGTTTCTAGAGCCGTAGGGTTCAGGTGTGCGAAATGGTGAGATTTTTTCGAGTGCGTGTGAATATTATTTTGATTGGATTATTTAATAAAAATGTTGTGACGGTTTCAGGAGGAACTTGGCAAGGAACAGTTGGACAGTAAGTTATCTCAACTATTTTAATTCACTTTAATTTGTTATTATTATTAACAAAGTTATTATACCAATAAAAAAATGTATAATCATTATGTCAATTGATATAATTGAATATATTACATTTTACAAACATTTTGTTACTGTTAAAAGTGAACGTTCTGTTTCCTACCCGTGATTTAAATTTAATGCTTATTTTTTAACTTCGAACAAATAATTTTCTTTCTCTATTTATTTGTAAGATGAGTCCCAGATCTAGAGAGAGCACATCTGTCCCAGCTGTTAGTTTTTAGAGATTATCTTCTTATTAACTCATAGTTCTTTAATAAATAAAATGTATTAAATTCATGAACACCAAAGTGCATCATTAATTAGTTCTAATCAGAGCTTCAGTCCATCTGTTTATTTTCGTTTCTACTATCTAATACTAAGTATATCAGAAATTACATTGACCTTTAGAACAGAATTTAATTAATCAAAGAGTAATTTCCAGAATAGTGTTGTACGAGCAAATATTAAATTTAAATTTCGCTATGATTAATTTGAGGAATTACTTACAGATAACCAAATCTCATTTAATTTTCTTGTCTCGATTTTATGTAGATTTAGTTTAATCTTCCAGATATTAACCACCTTTTTGGTAGTTTTATTTTATTTTATTTATTTTTCAAATTATTGTAAACAAAAAGCATTATTAAAAAAGTATAGGTAGGTTAAATATGATGGACATTATAAGCTAAGGAGTTTTCTTATATTATTAGCAATAGACAAGCCGTAATCATTATTTTTTCTATTCCAATTTACCTCTTGATTTTTTTTAAAATGAATTTTTCGATATAAACAAATAAATAACTCGCTATTATTATATATTCATTAATAACAAGCTATTGAATTTAAATAATTCTGCCTCTATCGTATTTTTCCAATGGAAAAATTGATATCAAATATTACTTATTACTTCTGATACTTCGTTTAAATCAAAGTTGAAAAAGTTTTCAATTGCAAAAGCTTGTTATTCGGTAAAAGTTTTAATGAATGAATTTTAATAATATTTTTATTAACGTTCTACATATAAATTATTGTAAGTAATACGTTATTTACCAAACCAGTAGGTGGATATGCGAGTAGAGGAAGGCTAAAGAAATGATGGATGGACTATGTGAAAGAGGATATGAACAAAGCAGGTGATACGGACTAATGGAAGAAGAAGACATGTAGTGCCGACCTCACTAATGCCTAGATCACACGTACCGAGTACTCGGCCGAGACAGTAAAATGTTACTCGGCCGAGACAGTGAAAGCTTACGTCACTCGCTCAGCCGATCGTTATGTTTATACGTACCGAGTACTCGGTACGTGTGATCAAGGTATACAAGTGGGATAACGGCAGGGAGATGATGACCTTATTTAACAATTGACGTAAATTTGTTTTTAACAATTAATGATCTGTATCTGTATTAATTTCCAGTCCTCAAGAAGGCTTTCGAAGCTTTTGATCAGGAGAAGAAAGGCTGCATCGGCACGGTTATGGTGGGCACCATCCTTGATATGTTGGGGCACAAGGTTTCAGATGCTACACTAAAAGAAATTATCGATGAAGTAGACGCTGATGGTAAGCTCTCTAGATTAGGTACTCGTTTAACGGGAGGCGTCTGCAGGATGCCGTCTAGATGGGTACAGTCAGCTGCACCAACGTGTATACTCATAAGCTTTCACATTTACATTACTATTAAATTTTGCAAAGACAAGTGCACGCAAGTATTTTTAAATTATGTAGTCCTCATACTTGTCAGAAGAAGAATGTATTTGCAAAAATAAGAATGTAATATAAATGTGAAAGCTTGTGAGTGCCCGATATTCTGCCGCAAAGCAGTAATATGTTAGCATTACTGTGTTCCGTTTTGAAGGCCACTGTAGTTAGTGAAATTATTGGGTAAAGTAGACGAGCGTTTTAGCACTGCTGCATTGGCCCATGTTGTGTTCTAGTCATTGGCAGGCATGATCAATAGAAGACGAGCTAGGCGCTCTACTGATATTAAGAAATATCAGGAGAGCGCGTAGCTCGTCTTGTATTTAAATAAAAAAAAACTCCTGATCCCACACCACATAACTATAAGATAATCATGCAAAAACAAAGAACATAGAAAGTGTAGCGGTCTTATTGGATATAGCAATATCTTTCAGGGCACTTCTAGTCTCTACCAGACCGAAGTTTTTTTTTACTTTATAGATTATGGTAGAGCCTATAATTTAAATGTTTATGCTATACCTACATATAGATAATATTACGTAAATATCAAAAACATTGTGTACTATGGGAACCAGATGGCTAATAGAATACTTAATACGTATATTATCTATATTTTCCAGTACTAACCATATATTAACAAGGCTTTAGAAGTTCAAGCAAAAAATATTTCGTGGACTACTAGATATAGTTTTATTTGATAAAAATGCTTGTATGCAAAAATACATAAGTTACATATTAATTATGTAATATTGCAAAATAAGTTACTTATGTGCAACTTTGCTTATTGTAAATTTTTTCAAAATTCATTAATTTCTACAAACTCATTTGGGTCTTTTGGAATGCAATTGTGTCAAAGCTTTTCCCAAAAATGCTTTGTATTATAATGTAGCAATTCTTTAGAATTTATTCTTTATGTCCATGTATTTATCTACTTTATGTTGCGACAGATCGGTAAAATTTCGCCACGATAAAAGTTATTTATTAAGGGTATTGTTGTTTTCAGTGTGAATTATAAGCGTCAGCCTATTAATTGCCCGATAGCCATAGCTAAAAATTATTCATTGAATATATTCAAAAGTACCCTAAAATTATAATTTTGAATTCAAAATGTTGCTTCTATACAATAATATAATTACAATGGGTAAAAAACCTACATAAAACTTAAAAGAAGATTATTTTAAGTCATTCTTATAACTTAAAAGTTCTTTTAAGTTTTAACAAGTTTTTTTATATCAAAAATGGGCGAACAGACAAACGGCTCACCTGATAGGTACTTAGTAATAACTTTTGCTGTAAAGAAAAGGCATTTTCTTAACATAAATATACAAGTACATGCATGCAATAACTTGTAAATTTGTACCACGTAATATTTATGTATTAAATAAAGAAATAAGTAATATTTGAACAAGTCACATAACGCTATTTGTTAATAAGTATTGCTTTATTTAGGTTTAGTTAATAATTTTACAAATATTTCTTGCTAGCGTTCCTAATCTAAGATCTTACGCGGGAATTTGACAGGTTGCAGCAGGCGGCGTATACAATTAAATGTTTAAAAATTTCAGGATCTGGTGAATTGGAATTTGCAGAATTCGTGACCTTAGCCTCAAGGTTTATGGTTGAAGAAGACGCAGAGGCCATGCAGCAAGAACTTAAAGAAGCATTCCGGTTATACGACAAAGAAGGTACGATTATGTAGACTTAGTAGCTACATTTTAGGCCTTAGTATCTGGTGGTCATATGGAGCAAATATCGAGGTTTTGAAATAGTCCACTAAATAAATAATTATAATTAATATTTTGAACATTTCACACAACGTCATCTAACCCCAAACTAAACAGAGCTTTACTATGGGAACCAGATAACTGATAGAATACTATATATAAGTATATATATATATATTTGTAAATACATACATAGAATACATAAAGACACCCAGGCCCAGGACAAACACCGATGCTGATAACACAAGCACAAAGGAACCTCTTCGAGGCGCACTTGAAATCCTTTCACCAAACTGGTTCGAAAGAGCGAGTGACATGATAAGAAGAAGATAACACAAGTGCTTGTCCTGAAGCGGGAATCGAACCCGCGACACCAGTGAGGCAGTCCAATACTTGCCACTCGACCAATCGTGTCGTCACTGTAATAGTACTAACGATGTGCTGAGGGGTTGTCGAATGACGTGTAGGTAGACTCTTTGAGGTAGACTCTTTTATCTGGCACTTACTCCTTGCTTTAGTCAGGGATAGCCCTGGGTTTGTCATTTAAGTACACAATGGAGAGGTTAAAGCTAACCAGCATTGCCAGTTGCCAGATTCTGCAAGTACTTACCTTTTTCTTGTTTTTCTTACAACGGAAAAGTGCTATTTTGCGCACCCTTTAGCCATGAGGGCCTTAGTGCTAGTAACCTGTAGCATATATTTCGCAAGTAACTAACTTTACTTACCCAACTGTAAAATGAGAACATTCGCAACATCTAAATCAAATAATATACTTATAGACAAAAGAACAAACGTTTACCAATATCGACGCAACGTCTGGCTTTATTAATAGCATACCTACTTATTGATTCCAAACAGTTTTGTAAGTTGCCGACCCTTGTCATGTCATTTTCATGGTTAATTTAATTACGAAGTTATCAACAGTCAGTGCTACAATCACATTTATTTTGAGATCGAGCTTATTTTAGGAGATCAATAGACTAAAATAGATAGTCGCATACAAGGCCGTAGCCAGGAATTCACATCGGGGGGGGGGGGGGGGGGGGGGGGGGGTTCGAGCATAGTTGATCCATATTTTTTTTCACGAAGCGAGTCACGGGCAATAGTTTAGCCCTGTAAATGACTCTATCAGGACCCGCCCGTAAACAATGTGAACGCGGCGAGCGTAGCAAGCCGCAAACTTTTTAAGGAATTTAATTTACTAGAGAAAATCGCTTTATCAGAGCTCAACACACTTAACTTATTAAGGAAAATCGCTGTATTAGGACCGAAAGCAACCTAGCTAAAGAAACCTGATCGTGGCGGGCAAAGCGAGCCGCAAATTTTACACGCCAAAAGTTTAGTGCTGAAAATTACTTTATCAGGACCCTTAAACACGCAATAGAACGAATGTGAAATCGACGAGCGCAGCGAGCCGCAATTTTTTTTTAGAGTTGTAATATATATTGTAATGGACTTGGGAGAATTGCCTTATCAAGCACCAAAATCAGGATCCATAAATATGCAATAGAATGAATGTAAACGCGGCGAGCGCAGTGAGCCGCAAATTTTTCAGGGTTTTAATTTACTAGGAAAAGTTGCTTTATCAGAGCCCGAAACAGTTTATTTACTGGGGAAAATTGCTGTATCAGAACCCAAAATTATCTAGCAAAACAAATCTGATCGCGGCGAGCGAAGCGAGCCGCAAATTTTCACGTCAATAGTTAAAAGTCCTGAAAATTACTCTTCGGGACCTTCAAAGACGCAATAGAAGAAATGTGAACGCGGCGAGCGCAGCGAACCGCAAAATTTTCAGGGTTTAATTTACTAGGGAAAATTGCTATATCAGGACCTCAAACATTTATATAATAAAACATAACATCTGATCGCATATTATTACATATTTTTCTCCTCTAATTTACCTAATCCTGAAAACTACTGTATGGAGACCCAAATAGGCCTAATAATAAAAATATGATTGCGGCAAGAAAAGCGAGCCGCCAATGTTATAGGCCTTATTTTAATTAAGACTTGCAGAATAAATCACGTCTTTAGGATAAGAAGCAGCGCTGTAAGTATGAATAGTTAAGATAGAATTAATCTAGATCGAAGTCTTACATAAAAATAGACAAAATCTTAAGACTTTTTGTAGAGAAAATACAATAAGCAAGTACAATATGTAATTATAATGGTCTTAAATAAATTGGTGTCCTATTATATAATTGTTCTACCTTTAGTTTAAGGCGTGCAAAATTTCGTCTTATTATTTATTATAGAATTATTTAATAGAAAAGAGAATTTAAATAATGTCACTATCAATATCTATATATTTATATATACCTATAGGTATATATGTGTTTATGCTTACTCAAATTCATGCATGAAATGCATCCCAAATATGCAAGGCATACTGTAAGTCTGTAACACTGAGCGCGCGTGATCGCAGTAACAAATTTTCTTCGTTTCTTACTTTTATAATTTATTATTCATTCAGCAATTTTCCTTGATTAGATGCTGTTCGTGTCGAATACCCTTTAATTTAGTCAATGCTTGATTATTTTGGCAGAACAATAAGAACAATCAAACAGTCTATTTTATTCATCTTCTCGTTGAAAGGTTTATTGAGTCAGCTGCTAGTTGATGAATCATTATTAATTGTAGTAGAGAATCGGGTGTCTATCATTGAGAGAGTCTTGGACTCTGTTCAATAGCGCTTAAATTTGGCACTTTATGGTTTTTTAGATTGACTTAAAAATAGTAATAAGTAAAATACGTTGGTAGTGTTATCAATCAATCAATTTACACATAAAAAGCTTGATTATTGAGCTGACTGATTGATTGACTGACAAAAAAACGAAAAAGCCAAACCAAAATGTAGAGACTTGAAATTTGGATTATATTTTAATAGCGCTTAAATTTGGCACTTAATGTTTTTCTAGATTGTCATAAAAATAGTAATACTTAAATTCAACGTTGGTAGTGTTATCAATCAATCAACATACACATTACACATATAAAAAGCTTGATCATGACTGACTGATTGATTGACTGATAAAAAAAAAACAGATCAAACCAAAACGTAGAGACTTGAAATTTGGATGGTATTTTTGTCAAGAAATATATGTGGACGCGTAGAAAGGAATTTTGATACTTCGTAATGCATATGAAGTCGTGAATGTCAGCTCGTTGAATTATAAAAGCAAATAAATAAAATTATAATAACAGTTGGAGGATTTCAGTTAGTTGCATAATCCAACTAATAATAGAATAATTAGCAAAAAAAAACCGAACATTATTACACCAGTCTATATATAGACAGCAGTTTCCGATTCACATTCATCATAAATTTCAATATTTTAATAAAAGTCAATGGAATTGTTTCGGTATTTCCCTCTGCCGCTTCAGTAAAGATTCCCTGGGGATACGTTTATGGAAATTTTGTTTATTTATGATACCCCGAAGGCTTGAAAACGGCGAGTAGTTTTATTTACGGAACGTAAGAGTTGAAATAAACGGCGAAATTTCTGTTTTTGGTGATTATGAAGTTCATATTTACTATGTACTCGAGTTGTTATAACAATTATAATAATGGTTTATTGATACAAACTTATAACTAGTACTTACATAACTATTAAACATTTACATTACATTAGACTAACTAATTTGGTCATTTCTAACTATTTGCTGTCCTCCGACGGACAGCAAATAAATTGACACATACAATGAGTTGGAATGATGAATCCCTAGAGATAAATATTTCGATAGTTGTTGGTGTAAATAAGGTGCCGTGTATCTTAAGTTTTTTGTGGCTTTACGAGGATGGGGTTATTAGAGTAATTTTTAGGTACCCTACATACCTTTTACTTCAAAATTTGAATAGTAAAGCAAATAAAATTATGCATTTATAACTAAAGTTGTTGGAATAGGAGTTTCATTTTGTACTTTTACGTTTACATAACCACTCAAAAGAGCAAGTTAATTTTAATTTAGAAACGTGCACAGCTCTGACGGTAATTATGAAATGCAAGGTAGTAAGTCAATAATGTTTACAGCATGAGGATGAACTGTGTAAATACCTACCACATCTGTCTAGGGTAGAAATGTAAACTTTGCGGCGTTGTTTGGACGGGCGCATTATTCATTAGGTACAGTGCACGATCGATGAATCATATTTATGCTCTTCTTATTAGTTCGAAAGCTAGCCTTAATTTTATCAGCTCCATGCACGTACAATGTTACAAATGTTTGTCCATTTATATATTTAATAAGAAGTTTTTGCTTGATCTCGTTATAAGCAAGACAGAATAAAAAAATGCAAAAGAAGTGACAGGGCTAGATAAATATAATAATGTTAAAACTACTTGGGTTTTTCATTGTTAATAAAACTACATCGTAAAAAGTAACAAACATTATTTGAAAATAGAGATATTTCATTTTAATTGAAAGTATGTACGAAAATGTTTTGTTCTGTATTCCGCATCTATTTTTCTTTGATACTGTCTATCTTGGTGTTCTATAGTAACAACCGTTATTCATTTATGTTCTGTGTATATATTAATATTATTATATTTTCAATGTTTTTTCAGGAAACGGCTACATCACTACTGACGTGCTGCGAGAGATCCTCAGAGAGCTGGATGATAAGATCGGCGCTGAAGAACTGGATATGATGATTGAGGAAATTGACTCTGACGGCTCCGGCACTGTTGATTTTGATGGTTAGTTTCCAAGAAGTTTATTTGATACCCCTCATCAACAACCTATAGCAGTCCACTGTTCTTCCACTCAGCTCGATCTTTGGATGACTAATGAGAGATTCATTTACTTAACTTTAGGTAGGTATATACATAAAATATAAAACAACACAAAATATATGTAATGTTTGTATGTACCACAATAAAAAGTTCAGTAGAAATTATTTTTATGTAGACAAAATAATAGTATATCTTATATACAATGATAGACATTTCTCACAACGCCATCTACCCCCAAACTTAGCAGAACTTATATAGTTGTATTGAAACTAGGTAACTGATACAAAACTTATATACTTTTGTACAAATACATACATAGAATACATAGAAAACCTAGACGCAGGACTAACACCGACGTTCATCACACAAATGTTTGTCCTGAAGCGGGAATCGAACCCGCGACACCGGCGTGGCAGTCCAACATACTTGCCACTCTACCATCCGTGTCGTGAAATAATCAAGATTTTACAAAAACATACAACAACCGACTTCCATCGGACTGTTCAAGTGACCGTAGGCACCACTGAAAAGTCACAGGAAGTAAAATATCACATCAACGACTTTTTTTCAGTTATTTTGATTTAAAAACCCAAAGTACTGAACCGATGTTCATGTAATTTTCAATGAGACCAATCTGGAAGTACATAATAATATCCTCTCAAATATATTTTTTTTCAAATCGGTTTATAAACGACTAAGTTCTGAGGCAGCAGACATAAAAAACCGAACTAATAACCTCCTCCTGTTTCGGAGTCGTTTGAAAAATAGAAGAAAATAATTATAGCTCGATCTCTCACGATCTCGATCTATGGAAATGTGTGGTGGGAATTCTGAAATAAACTTTTTATTATTATCATTTATTTATCATTTTTTCTCATAAAAAAATATTTTTACAACAATATTATAAAAAAAAACTTATAAAAACTATTGTAAAAAATATATAAAAAAGGTGGACCTGACCACCAGCCGCGGAGTAGAGCCCAAGCGGCTGGTGGCTAGGGCTGCAGAGTGAGGAACCTTCTCACAATCATATATTATATAGCAACTCCATCAATTTATTTTGTTTCAGAATTCATGGAAGTCATGACTGGTGGAGACGATTAGACTAATCCCTGCAGAGATTTTCTTCATGTACCAACAACATGCCGTGAGGAACAATGTGTAAAGAACAGTGTCTTGAATTGCTATAACCTTGCATACATTTATATTTATAAGTTACATATTATATTAAGTCAAACTATTTATGTAAGTAAATGATTTATTTTGAAATCATAATAATATTTATAATATGATCGATCTAAAGCAGTAAACAAAGTCGATTTTATCCAAACTGTGTACTTAATTTACCTTTCCTTTATATATCTAAGTTGGTATTACATATGTATGTATTTACGGTTCGTCCCTCTTTTATCTAGTGGCACTAATAAATTCGATTAAAATAGGTTCACGTGGGTTTTATCAACCCAAAATTTTCAGGATAACTTTTATCATGTAAACAACGTTAAATTATTACAAAAATGAAACCTAAGCTTCCATAGCTATTTATTAAATAGGGATATAAGGTATTCAGTAGAGAAGGACGTGGTGGCCGAGTGGATGAGATCCTTACCTTGCAATCTGATGGTCGCGGGTTCAAATCCCGGTGGCAGTTTTTTCGATCGTAATCTATGAATGCATCCCACGTTCTCGCAACGGTGAAGGAAAACATCGTGAGGAAACCAGCATGTCGTAGAACCTAAAGTTTGTAAGTCTGGAGTGTCGAGTGCACAAAGGAGCTTCTCCGAGGCTCACTTGAAATCCTTTCACCACATTGGTTCGAAGGAACTAGTGACACGATAAGAAGTATTCAGTATTTATTTGCAATATTGGGTAGGTTACATTTTAGGACTTGGTAGGTTGGTAGGTACCTTTAATTTAATTGGCCTTATTTTTAAAACATAAAATTAACAAACAAACATATAACAACATTTTAGTTCGTTGCGTTGCGTTAGCAAAACCACAGCTTAAAAAAACAATAATATTTTTATCAAAATCCTGAAATTTCGCCGATGTCGAACATTTTGAGCGACGAAATCATTGAGATTTATCCCAAAAGCTTAGGTTACCGTTTTTATGTGGGTACAGACAAATAAAAGTGTGCTACGATAGTTTGAAATATTCAATACGCTAGATTCAGTTTCAAAGAGTTTTGAGTCAAGCTCGAGTGGCAACAGATGCGTTTCTACGAGCCACGACAAGCAAGTATAGCGTTTGCTAATGGACTATAAATAATAACGAATGTAGTGCACTCGCCACAATGTTATTAATGGGACTGGCGAGTATTTAGATGTATGTTGGGTTGCTGGAAGCTGGATGCAACGGAAACTATTTAGATTTGGCAGTGTTTCGATGAGGCCTAACGGAAGTGAACTTTACTAATTAGTAATGCTGCTGGTCTCATATTTACTATTTCGGTTCAGTATAGTTTGTTTATTTTTAAACAACAGTTTGAATCTTTAATAGCATTAAAAATAATATTTTGGACATTTCACACAACGCCATCTAGCCCCAAACTAAGCAGAGCTTGTACTGCGAGAATCAGATAACTGATAAAATACCCGGAGTCGCAGTAGTGGCCATTTGCGGCCAATTGCATTAAACGTCCATCCGAAAATATAACTTAAAACTACTTTTTATTAATTGTTAATACCACAGAATATTATAGAAAAAACCCAGACTCAGGACAAACACCAATGTTCATCTCACAATTTTTGTCCTAAACGGGAATCGTATCCGCGAAACCAGCGTGGTAGTCCAACACACTTGCCACTATACCATCCGTATCGTCAAATAAAAAGTTAACTAAATAGGAAGACATAGATATATAGTTCACTACATACATTTATGCTGAATACATCTATGCTGAATTGTTAAAGCTACAGCGATCTGCTTTAATTAAATTTCCTGTGAGTATACCTACGAGTCTTATTCTTATACTTATTCTGAGTAGGGGGTACAGCGGTCTGCACTGGCGTCCCTAATGCTTTATTTTTAACTAGTGGGTGCTTTGCTTTAGTTATTCGGGGTTTTTTTCTAAATTTACAATGATACTAGATCACTTTTTGGTACAGTTTTATTTATGTAGTAATGCATTGATTTCTTAATACAAAATACAAAAACATACATACAGGTACAATGTTGTATGTTTGGTATAGTCGCTGTTTTCCGATTTAGTTTTTATAAACTGTATAACAGAATTCAGAGCCCTTCCCGTTACAAGAACATATTTTATTCTATGCTGTTTTAACAATTATATGTAAACTTAAGGTAGGTTAGTAGTACATAATAGGTATATTAGTATTAACTTATAAATGAAAAAAAAAACACAGTAAATTTACATAACAGAGCAAACAATTAAGTAAAAATAATATTGCAACTCGATGGTTTTTTACAAATGAGGTGTCATTTGATTTGTGGAGGCCACGCAAGTGACAAGGGCTACTTCAAATATCAGAAGATATTAGATGGCGGCTGCATGCGGCCATTCTTACTAGATATGAACTATTTTAAAAATGAATAACAAAAGAGACAATCATCCAGTAAATATAAAGAAAATTCTTAAGATGGAAGAAAAGAGCATAATATTCTCGACATTTTTCATACAGACTCTGCCTTTGTGGAAGAGTCCCGCCTTATAAATTATTGAAGCAGCCGTAATGAAATCTGATGGGGCAGACAGACTCCGAACTATATCTCATCTAATTTGTAGAGATGTTCACAAATTCCATTCAGCGATATTGAAAGGAATTTCTTTTATGTTTTTCAAGTAGTCATTAGATTGAAATTAGTTGGAGATTTTTGTGGATCTGACTAGACAGAAGAAGCGAAATAGGTTGACTTTCCTGGTGTTTGTCAGCGGCACCGTGGTTTAGTTAGGTAGTGACTGCCTAAGAAGCTTGGTGTTCCGGGTACGATCCCCAGCCGGGGCGAAAATTTGTGTGACGAACGCAAATGTTTGTTCTCGGGTCTTGGATGTTGTAATGTCTTGTATGTGTCCATGCCACATGCGACACAGGGAATCCAAGGGCCGGGGTGTGAGTGTGTGAATGTTAATAAAAAAAAAGAAAATAGCGATAATCTATACAATTTTTCAGATTTTATGAAGGATAGATGAATGGAACGTTTGTTACTTTATTTATAATGTGTAAGTTAGATCTTTCTTTAGTGTTATACATACATACCTAGGCCGTAGTCGTAGTCCGTACCTTCCCATGTACATGCAACTTTCATTTTACCATTATGAAACATTTATTTCAGTTTACTTTGGCAACTTTGTCTTCAGTTGCCGTTGAGAAAAGCGGATATTGCATTATTGGTTCAGATGCTTCCCGGAAATCAATAGATTGTCATCCCACGCTGAGGCAGGTTAATGCAATATAAGGATACTCAATGTGATAAATGTAAACTAAAAGCTTTTAGGAGGAATCTACCAAGTACCCATACTCTATCGGGGTAACTCAACCGATCTACTAAGAGTACACAGTGGAAGAAAACAATGGTTTATAACAATCAATAGATTTAGTAGTTTCTGAGTGATTGATAAACAAACATCCATCTAACTATCCATCCTCACATACATTCGCATTTTTTCGTTATATATATTCGACTAAAGTATCATGGCTAGAGTTCTTCTTCATTGTTTTTTTGTAACAAAATTAACAATATATACATATATATAAATGTTTTTTTTTTGCCAGATGGAGCGATGATCTGCGCGCTATAGCTTGCAAAAGGTGGATGAAGAGAGTCGAAGATCGGGCTCAGTGGCGCGCCTTGGGAGAGACCTACGTCCAGCAGTGGACTGCTATAGGTTGATTATGATGATATAAATAGAAACATTTTAATTAAAAATTTGATAAATGGAAAACAAAATTAGTTTAATTTTTGACTCATGGTTTATTTGATCCATGAACGGAAAAAAGTCGATTGGCAATATGACTCAAAAGACCACAAAGAAGATGGAGAGACGAGCTAGACGACCACTTGAAAGACTGGTCGACAGTTGCCTTCGACAGGAAAGAGTGGAAAGAAGGAAGGGTGGTATTTGCTCTGCAGTTTTATAATAGGTAAAATACCCATTCATCTAACAAACCATTCCGTTCCGTTACCGTTGAAAGGCATCCCTTGCAGGCCACCATCTAAAGGCAGGCGTAATCTCTTATTGTCAGAAGAGCGCCCAACATCACGTCACTTGTTTATAGAATAATCAAGATTTTACAAAAACATACTGCAACCGACTTCAATTGGACTGATTATAGTGACCGTAAACACAACTGAAGTCAAGGGAAGCAAAATACGCAATTTAGTTTACTTAGATGACGTCATTTTTTCAGTTATTTTGATTTTATAACCAAAATACGGTACCGATTTTCATAAAACTTCTATGGGACCAATATTGAAATACATATCTATTCAACAAAAATTCAAGCAAAAGGTTTGCCAAATGAAACGAAATACACGCTACTTTGAAAAGTTGTCCAAATGCTACTAAATGTATGAAAAGTAAAAAGGTTGCCAAATGCCACTTTTGTGTAGGTATAAAACTAGGGTTACGAAAGGAACATTGTCCAAATGGGATGTAGCCACAAAAAGTTAGAGGTATATCAACATATAAAAAATGCAACAGAATTGAGAAACGCTTTCACTTAAAAAAACGGAAGATATAGGAAGAATAGTAACTGTAGTTAAAGTAGGAATGTGACACAGGAAACACTTGAGCCATCAATTAGAAACCGCTATCGATTGAAACGAAACCAATTACATTAATTGCTGTGTATGATTTATTAATAGCAGTATATTTGACCGTGTCGATATCATTAGACGTCGCAGTCTTGGGATTCCAAGTAGCGGACTGCAAGACGAACAGGTGTTCGCAACATTTTCAATTACATTATCCATATTGCCCAATGGAATAAATTATTATTTTTATCTTATATTATCTTAATCCCACAAGTGTTTATATGTTTGATTATCTTCTTCGTTGTACAATGAATTAATACCCATATTACCCAATGAAATAAATTATTATTTTTATCTTATTTTATCTTAATCCCACAAGTGTTTATATGTGTGATTATCTTCTTCGTTGTACAATGAATTATCTATAGGATGAAAGTGATCGATTATTTATTTATCCATTGTACATAAACTTGTCTAAAAAAAAAAGTTTAGGTTTATCCATAATAACGAAATAACGTGATTCGTTCTACATTTCATGCTAACAAGTAGTTTTTTTCATTATCCTTATAAAAGGTTTTAAGGAAAGGAGAGTTAGAATATTTTTAATTTTGAGACTCAGTGATTCACCGTTCGATCAAAGTATTTTTTTTGGTAATTTTCTTACACCAGGGTCTGGTCTAGTCTAAATTATTAAAAATCAGTACCTATAATTAAAAAATATTTTATTGATTGCATTCTTGGCAAAACACAAATGCAACAAGTTATTTTTACCTAAATAAATAACAGTCAAGATGAACAAAACGTTCCCCATAAGAAACCCAGCTATTAAAATAAATAATCTTTGGATATTTTACACAATCGAGCCATCTATTCTCAAACTAAGCAAACTTGTATTAGGGGAATGAGATAATTGATAGAATACTTCTATACATTTTTGTAAATACATACTTACAATACATAGAAAAGTACCCAGACTCAGGACAAACACATCACAACAGGATGTTCATCTCACAAATGTTTGTCCTGAAGCGGGTATCGAACCCTGGCGTAGCAGTGCAGCGAACTTGTCACTTGACCATCTGTGTCGTCAAATTTAAGACAGAAAGAAACTTTTTTATTCGTCAATCATAAACTGTTTACAATCACTCTAGTATTCCATCTAGGCGGAACCCAGATGCACCCTGGTATAAAACGATCTACATCCAGAAAATCTGGATCAATTCCCGTATGGTCATCGGCGATTTTCTTTCAGGGTGATAAAGTGATTCGGTGATACACAAAAATGGTGCGTGTTATTTTACCACAAGTGTTGAAAATTGTAAAATTTTTATGATAGTGATATTTAAAACTACAGAGCAAACTACTATAAATTAGTAAAATGCGCAACAAAATAGTGGTTTTGAAAATTCTTTGGGCAAATTTAATAATTTCATTCTTTTGTTACATGTGTGGTGCTCAGGATGAACTTGACAAAGAACAACTGACGCGTAAGGTTTTAATACATTTTATAGCATACTTAAACTAGAACGCACTAACACTTTGCCTATCCTTTGAGGCTTAGGTTCAGAATAATTCTAGACATCATTCCCATTCCCATAATATGTACTCTTAAGGCTATTCCTCAAATCCAATTCCATACAAAATGTTTCGGACAAATACTCAAAAAGTACGCTCAAAAAATACGGCGTACTTTTTGAGTATTTGTCCGAAACATTTTGTATGGAAATTTGCCTTGAGGATTAGCCCAAAATATTTTGCGCTTTACCTCTCACACAATTTTTGTTTACTTTTTCAGAAGTCGATCTTCAACTCTGTGATCATTCTTTCTTCTCTTCTATTACATTGTTTAATTAAATTTAGTCAAATGTTAATGAAGTACCTAGTGAATTAAATTAATAAGCTTTTTACACGTATTTGACGTATTTGACGAATAAAATTGGCAGATAGCCGAATAGTGAAATTAATATTATAGGCGTTTGCCGCTATAGAACAGGCTTATTTTGATAAATTTCCAAATCTTCATCATCATCTTCCTGCCTTCTTCTAATTCTACGTTTTTAGATCGATATGCTACGTACTTATTACGTTCCGTCCAATATAAATTATAACGCCACCTACATAAAGTTACTTCTTTAAACCAATTAATTTCACATACTTTAATTTTTCAGTGTTGAAGAACGCATTCGACGCTTTTGATCATGAAAAAAAAGGAATGATCAGCACAGACATGATTGGCACTATTTTGGAGATGTTGGGACACGAGTTAGACGAGGCAACCCTAAATGAAATCATTGCTGAAGTAGATCAAACTGGTATTAAGTTTTAAAATATGTAATGTAACGCCATCTAGAGAGCTCTAATAACAAGCGACAGTAGCGCTAGTGTCGGCACAAACTGGAAACATTAACTAGCCTGGTGTGCTAACTACTTCCATCACCGTTCGTTAGATGGCGCTGTTGTTATTATTATTTTTTATAAATAATTATTTTATTTTCTGTAGAATTTTAATGTGTTATCGAAATCCCGGTTTCATACTAAAATAATCGGATATAACAAAAGTTGCAAAAATATGCCTCACCGTGACAATGTTTGCACATTGCCGTGACCAGGATTCGAACCTGGGTTACTACGGCCACAACGTAGGGTCCTAACCACTAGACGATCACGGCTACCGAGGCTTGTAATCTTGTGTCGAATTTAGTAATCTAATGCCTGAGCTCTGAAAATTTGATTGTGAAGTTACATGTTTTCAGGATCGGGGCAGTTGCAATTTGAGGATTTCTGTAACTTGGCTGGAAGGTTCCTCACAGAAGAAGAAGAAGACAATGATGCGCTAGTAAAAGAACTTAGGGAAGCTTTCCGGTTATACGACAGAGAAGGTAAGAGAGACGTAAATAACTGTACATGCTATATTATTTTTAGAATGTTTATAAAAAATAATCATAAAAAGAAAATTGCTGAGAGGCTCATAATACACAATTATGATGTTGAAAATACCCACTATCCCGTTTATATACAATGACCGGTGCTAGGACCGTTTCAGCCATTTTTTTTTGTATTGAAAAGTATGACACTACATCGTTTTGACCACCTTAGTTAGACGACCTTAGTGTTTTAAACATGGACCGATGACATTGTTATGGTCGCAGGGAGTTGGTGGATAGAAACGACTCGAGACCATTCGGTGTAACATTTTACTGAGGAGCCTATGTCCAGCAGTGGACGGCTGTGGACGTACAAGGACTGAAAATGATTATGTTGAACACGATATTTGCAGGAAATGGTTATATTACAACAGACGTGCTGAAAGAAATCTTCCGCGAGCTGGACAATACGATCACGGCTGAAGACTTGGACAGCATGATTCAGGAAATTGACACTGATGGATCAGGAACCGTTGACTTTGATGGTGAGTCTTTTGAATTTTTGGCTTTCCTCGAGTGACCAGCATATACCGCACATTCAACAGACTTAAAAAAAAGAGGAGGTTGTAAATTAGGTTGTTTTTTTATATTTGTTACCTCAGAACAAGGTAGAACAGCTCTCACTAGCGTCTTTTATATAAACAAGGTTTAACAAAAACATAGACAACCGACTTCAATCGGACTGTTCTAGTGACCGTAAACACTACTGAATAGTCACAGGGAAGCAAAATACGCAATTTTAGTTCACTTCAACGATTTTTTTCAGTTATTTTGATTTATAAACTACGAAATCGATTTTGATCTTCTCATACAAAAAAATATTTTTTCAAATCGGTTCATAAAGAATAAAGTTCTGAGGTAACAAACATTAAAAAAAACCTTAAACCGAATAGATAACAATCTTCCTTTTTTGAAGTCGGTTGTAAAATAGTAGGTGTAAGTAGAAGGCTTATAAACGTGGACATTTTTAAATCGATTTATCAATTTTATCTTGACACTCGATTTTGATTGATATTTTTTTATCTTTTCAGAGTTCATTGAAGTCATGGCTGGAGAATAAACACCAACACAGAATTATTAATAAACCCAAACTAAATTTAGATACATTTTTAAGTAAAAAAACATCTTGTTTAAATTGTACAGGTAATTATAAGTTAATTTATTAAAATGTAAACAATATGGCGCGCGCTATCTTTTGTTACGTTTGTTTATAATAAAAAACTATTTTAATAATAAAACTTTTTTTATTCACCTTAGCAGCCCATAATACTAATTTCTTATTCTTCCGATGCAGTAAAGCGTCGATGACATACAAGCTTGTATACAAGCTGATAAGTTGGCGTTTTGAAACGCTAGCGTGAGAGCGTGTTAGCTTTCGGAAAGGATTGTCAACAAGCAGTTTGTAAAAACGCCGATGACACTGGACAGCTTACACGCTACAAGCGAAGTCAATGGCGTGTAGCGTGTAAAAAAGCCGTGTGTAGTATAAGATAACAAATGTGTTGTTTTTGGTATGAGCAATCGTTTGAAATCAGAAAAGGCTTGCTCATCTTATCACTAGTTGGTTTCTTCATAATACATACATTTTCATAGTAACCAAAATTCAAAGTAGAGTTGTAAAATTCAAATCGTTACCGGTTCGCGATGCTGACTATACCTAGACCATACGTTGCGATAGTAACCACTGAGTCTACCATACTTCTAATAGCAGTTCATTAGCTCAGTGATTGTGTGGTTAGCTATTTAGACTGGCGAGATTTCTTCCTGCCAGGACCGGAGGCGAGCGTGATTGGATCTGAGCAGCAGGATATTGTGAAGCCCAGATTAGCCAAGTGAAGTGGGCGTAATGAGGACGGTATAACGAATTTGTGGTCACTCCATAACTTCTTCATCTAAGTTACTAAGTTGGATTATAATGGTCTCTTTTTTCAGTAAAGATAGTTTTTTTTGTGACGAGACGAGCTAGGCGCACTTCTGACTGTTGACCAAGCTCAAGGATCAACTTTTGCGTTGACGTTAACGCCTTCACAGAGAAGTCAACAATGTAAATGACGTTTGTAAAATGATGTACACAAACTGTTGACTTCTCTGTGACGGATATGATACGTTAACGTCAACGCTAAAGTTATTGTTTGAGACGATTTACAAAAGAGTGATAAACAGGACTTTGTATCGCAGTTTGCAAGAGTAACGCTATTATTTATTTTATTAATTATTCCCATCTGTCACCCTGCTCTGTCCTTCTAGGGAGGACAGAGCAGAACAGAGTCCCCCAAGATGGAAGCTGTTGTAGTAATTTTGAAGAATTTTTGGATTTTACTATCTTTGCTTTGAAGTGTTAGTCTCATGGACAGGAATTTAGGTTAGTGTGTGAGAAACCCTTCTGTTGTAGTTTTATTCTTCTTTTAGAAGTTAGTAGGTACAGCAGTCGCACATAACATAGCATAAATTTTACAAAATTAAGACTGTACAAACTAATTGTGCCCCTCTCTGCCCATTCCTACATAGACTCTGTATCTGACTACTCGTAAGAATGTGTCGGTACATAGAACGTTTAAATTTACCGTTAGTATAGTGATTAAAGCATGCCAATAGGAAATCAGAACATGTCTTAAATCTTTAAAATTCATATAAATTAATTTACTGTGAACTCACTATTTGAAGTATCTACGTGCGATGTTTTTTCTTGAGCCACATTATTTGAGAAAATTTCAACGAGAGTGGTGAATGCAGTGCACGCTGCACGCTCGTAATTAGTACAGTCAACATTATTATAAGAATTATAGACTTCTCTAAAACTCAATATTATATTTTCTATAAGTACAACGAATAACCGAATACACATTTATAGCAGTAGGTATGTATGTGTACGTTCTACGTAAATATATTTGCTCATTAATTTACGAGCGCTGAGGTTTCTTTTAAAATTTATGTTATCTGTATAAATGTCTTACTTTACTTTAGTCTCAATTTAGTCTTACATCAATCATATTTTCGATGTTTGTTTCTTCATAATAACAAAACAATGAAGCCGATTGAGTTAATTTTCTTATAAAAAATCCAAATACGAGACGAGTTAGACGCTTCCCTATATAAAACATATAAAACTATAAAGGGTCCTCATTATCTACGTCAGTTTTGTTCTTTAATATTAATTTAATTACTTTTTCCTAGGACTGTAGTAGATACCTACTGTATTTGATTTGATTTTTTTCATTCATTCCAGGGCGGTCCCAGTTGCCGGAAGATAATAATGAAATTAAATTGATCCGGTAACTGGGACCGCGGTCCCAATACCTAGTAGTCTCAGTCGCCGAAAGCCTCGTCTGTGACTTGAGGAAACTACTTTTGCCGTTGACTGTAGTCAGATACATTCCTAGTAACCGATGCAATAATTCTTGATTAAAAGGATATCCTGTACATGCATACGAGTAAGTATATCGTATCATTCATTCATTGAGACTACTAGTATCTAAACTTTACTACTTTACCTAATTATATTTTACTATTTTATCAAATTCAATAGCAGTTTTACGAATTTAAAATGAATCAAATAGATGCCTATCTAGACACAATAATAAATAACTAGAACTCAGCAATTTTAAAATGTAGTCAATATAATTGGCATTCACTTTATATTTAAACAATTTAGCTTTAATTATTACGAATAACTTTAAGCCAGATTTTTAAAGTATCTTCATTAAATGTGCCTATGTAATGAAAGAAAGTGCGATAACATTCATAGGCTTTTTAACTTTTTAAATTTAATGACCAAAAAATGTCTGTCTTATGATTAATTTGGTTACCTTGCACCTATTTATTATATAACACCTACATAATAAAAATTACGCAATATTATAATGCCTTTATAATTTACTTGTTGACCGCCCGCAACTTCGTTTGCGTTTTTTAATTAATATTTAGTTCTAAGTACTCGCGAGCATACGAGCATACTCTCCGAATTTCAAGTCTCTTCATCCAGTGGTCTGTTGTGCGTTTTCTTTCAGACGCCTTTTATAAGTTTTATAATAATGTTGATTCAATAAGTTACAGAACGCTTTAGCATTAAGCCCTTGTATTTTTAAGTATATTTTGAGCAATAAAATAAATAATAAATTTCTTTCTTAGTAAGCGCCTGCACTTCTGACGAAAACACCCTCCAAGTTTCAAGTCTCTAAATTCAGTGGTTTGGTCTTTACGTTGTCTGTCAGTCAGTCAGGTCCAAGCCTTTTATATAATTGTTTAAAAAAAAACTAATTAACCCCGTTACCGATACTGAGCCGCTAATTAATGAATAGTATAGTAACCTTAATGGTATAGTTTCGAAATAATTTGGAGACTGAACTAACCACAGCTGCCTTGTTGTGGCATCTGAGTAAAGGGTGTTCCAGTCCGGTCAATCAGATCCAAGCCTTTTATATAATTGTTTAAAAAAAACGAATTAACCCCGTTACCGATAATGAGCCGCTAATTAATGAATAGTATAGTTACCTAAATGGTATAGTTTCGAAATAATTTGGAGACTGCACTAAGCACAGCTGCCTTATTGTGGCATCTGAGTAAAGGGTGTTCCAGTCCGGTCAGTCAAGTGCAAGCCTTTTAAATATAATAAAAACGTATTAACCCCTGTTATCGATATAATTATCGGTAACAGGGGTTAAAAAGTTTTTTACTACTTTTTTTTACACCAACCACAGCTGCCTTGTTGTGGCATCTGAGTAAAGGGTGTTCCAGTCCGGTAGGTTCTGGCAGCGACCTCTTTAATTAAGACATTCTGCGTGATGACAGAGCGTGAGTGGCCCGGTCACGGCGGCATGACCATGCCACTTTGCAATTTAGCAAATACTTCACGGTAGAGGCTACTAGGGTATGACGATCACCAGCTTTGAAGCCGGACTTTTTAAAGCCCCCTTTAGGAGCACTGAGCAAAATATTTCGTGGGGAGTGAATTGCGGGCTAGGCTACTTGCCTGCCAACGCTTGATGCTATGAACAAAACATTTTTTTTTTAATTAGTATCTTTTCTAATGTACTCACTGTCAAGTTGTGATAAATACTTAAAAGTGAGTAGATAGTATAATATGGTATTTCGTATTATTAACCTAGCTTTTAAAGAAGTTTTCACTTCTGTCGTGTGGTCTTAAGAAAACAACTTTTTTTTGAGAGAATTGTATTGAAATATATGTTATATAAAATAATGTTAGGACATTACACATACTTACTTAAAAACCATGACAAATTTTATCATATAGCTGAAGGAAATTGATCGAAAATACCAGATCTTTAAATTACTTTTGTTTCCTTGTAAAATCTCCCACGTCACGATCACCAATTATAACTTTTTATGAAAGACAAAATGAACAAAAAACACCTATCTACGTACATGGAAAGTACAAAAATTTGGTTAATTTAATTTCATACTATGACTTCTATACAAGCCAACATGCCTATTTTATTTTAATTTAATAAATATAATATTCATCCAAAATAATCCAAGATATCAATATCTTTTGCGAAATCACATACGCCTAAATTTTAGCAATACAAAGAAGAGAAGTCATATCTATGTCATGACTTTATATGACTTGTTTCCTACTTTCAATTTAAAAGCTATCAAAACTTTTACATTTGCAATGCCTAATTATCAAAGTTTTTTTAATTAAGTTTTAACAATATTATAATGAAATTTATACATTTTGTTGGCATTATCCAGATTCTCCATCATACATGAGTCAAACAGTGCTTTGATCCGCATTATAAAGAAACAATTAAAGGTACGTAAGTAGGAACTCCCGCTGAGTGCGTCTCAGTAAAAAAATCCTATAAAAAATGCCAATTCACTACTTGCATTGTGCCGATTGGAATTGATCGATATCAGCGTCGGTCGACGGGAAAATCAAGCGTGTCTGATCAGTGATCGAATCGGGCGCGGCGCTAATACACGTAAGGACCGATTAGATTTAAGTTGCTCTTTGCAACCTAATGTAGGCCAAGCCAGTGATCTAGTTCAGTACCAAAAAAGTACTAGCAGATTAAAGCGGTCACCAGTTTCTTGGTGAAATTAAATCGATTCGAGCCGCTAATGTTTAACCTATAGAAAATTATCAATGGTATAGAATTAGTTTGACGTTCGCTGCGACTTCTTGGCAGTTGCTCGTAATGTACTGACGACAAACTCGTGCTAACCCTTCGGGTCATGTTCTGAGTAGTTGGCTCAAGGCCACTTGGAGGTCATGAGATAAGCCGTCATCATGACATGATCAGTTGAACACTCTCCAACAAGGCCGCTTACAGCAATCTAGTTCTTATTGCAAGGTAGTAGAGTCGGCAAATTGAAAATGTATTGCCTGTCAGAAATGTGCTGCCGGCTCCAAACTGACACGTTTGTTTATGAGCGATCCATTAGCAGGAAATGTGGCAGCTCGGACATCGCCTAGGGCAAATGGGTGGTCAAGATGGTAGAGATTATAGTTATAGTATAACACCTAACGATATGATCTCTCAGCACAGATAAATATATTTTTACAAACGATATTCAAACGGACGCGACGCGACGACAAGTATCTATCAGTTTAAATAATTTATGATGCTCTTATCATTAAAATTATCTAATTATTAATTATCTTATTATTCACCTACACAGACACACCCCACACTCACACATAAACTCGTTCTTCATTTCTTTACGCGTACCCACTCATACTCACAATATAGTATTTTGTTATTTTTAGACACATAGGTACTATTTACTAATATTAAGTTTTAAATTGTTAAAACTCATTTACCTCAGCGACATATTTTAAAAAAACCTTATTTAAAAAGTAAGAATCTGTTACTGGCAATAGGATAAGTTTAAATAAGTATACATACATATATGGAGTGCTGTTGATTCTATGATAAATAAATAAAAAAAAAAAAAAAAAAAAAAAAAAGGCAATGGCCCTTACTCAGTTTTGTATCAATAATTAAAATTCACATTAGTTACTCAACTAAATCCCTGACGGATTCTACCCTCAGTCGTCTGGAATCTGAAAATTTTAAAACTCTACCACAAGCCTATTAAGGAATTGCTTATATTATGTAGGGAAATACCAACTCTTAAAAAAACGATGAAGAGAAGAATTCATCACCTTAGCCCGTGCCTAAGCCGACTCGAGGCGACTTTACCCGAACGAGCGTTACAAAACTGAACTGACGGCTCATACCCAAAAAATAAATTAATCAGCGCGCTTTTTAAAAGTCTTCACCTCTAAAAATCTTTCTTTCACTAAACAAATACAAGGGAAAATTATAAAAAATAGATAGGTACTGACTGGTTTAAAAATATGATTTGTAAACTGATTCAGAGTTCAGACCCATTTTGCGAGGTAGTTCATACTTCGAGTCAATATTACGGCACGACTCACCTTTGCTACACAGATATGGACTGAACTTATTCATGCCATATCTAGCGATCAAAATAACTACGACACCTAAGAATTTATGCAAAGAGTTATATAAGTAAGTTCTTAAGGTAAGGTTTGGTTAATTATGTTTCACAATGACATATTTTGTTACATTATACTTATTCTGAATTATTAGATTTTATAATAGCTTTTTTATAAAGATATAGTTTCTTAAATTGTTCCCGTGGTTAAGAGAGTACATTGAGCTGTCGGCCTCGGCTATAACAATATATTTTATTAGGTGCCACCCACAACTTCGTTTGCGTTGCGAATTTCCAAAATTCCTTTCTCAGTGCACGCCTACATTTCTTGACGAACAAACCCTCAAATTTTCATGTCTCTGTGTCCAGTGGTTTGGCCTGTGCGTTGTCTGTCAGTCAGTCAATCAGGACTATAACTTTTAAGTGATAGTCGCTAAGCCAAATCAAACGTTTGTTTTTTTTTCTGATAAACCTAGAATTTGTATCCGAGAACCTAGATGTAATTACCTAGATTGTAGAGCTAAAAGATAATTATTTTTATTAAAATTTAATTACTTAGTCATATTCAACTGTTTCTTTGATTTTCTTAAGTCGTGGAAGGCATGTAAACGTTAGAGATAAGCATTTAGTTCAAGATGTCGCGTCCTTGAGCAGAGACTACGGTGTAAACTACAGAAATCGTGAGTGAGACTAGTTTTGTATAAGCAACAGAGTGAGGAAAACTTCTTGTAATACTCTGGTAGAGACGAAGAATAAGTATAATTTAAAATCTGATGGTAAGAGATCACGCCTGCTCATAAACAAAACAGTGCTGCACAGGACTTGGACTTTTGATGGTCACTTTCGGAAGCCCAGTAATTTCACTAGCTATAGTACCCTTCCAACCGGAACACAGTAATGCTTACACGTTACTGCTTTGCAGCAGAATATCAGGCACTGTGTTGGTGATCCTGCAGGGGACGCCTTCCAAAGGTAGAATTTATTGTGATAATTAGATAGAGAATATGATCTTTTTAAATTATAAAGAGGTGGCGAGACAAGCTCTCCTGATGGTAAGAGTCCACCCCTGCCTATGATCAGAACAGTTCTACACAGACTTTTCAATTACAAAGGCTGATGTAACTCTAATGTAGTGGTTGCCCATTAGTGACATTTCAATGGTCAGTTTTGAAGGCCCATTCATACTCGTATCACTAGCTACAGAGCCCTTAAAACCGGAAACCAGTAATGCTTTGCAACAGAATAGCAATCTCTTGGATTAAAAGTGAACCAAAAACTTAGATAAATGAATTACTGTATTACGCATATTATGGAGTATACTATATATAATATTTATGGAGCTATACGAGTAGGTGCAATATTTATGCCCACTTGCACCAAAACTGAAAAGATCCTAAGCAATTACTTTACTCGCTTGACAGTTTTTAACATTCCAGATTCATAACGTTAAGATCTATCAAACGAGTAAAGTAATTGCTCAGGAACTTTGACAATTTGGTGCAAGCAGGCCTTAGTGTCATGCTCTATGTGTACTTACTAAGTATTAACACGAAATTCGAGTACTTCAGCAGATCATATCAAATTGTAGACAAGACAGGCTTGCATGGATGACTGGTTGCAATCAATACGTTTGATCGACTCATTAAACGGCTCATGATTTATGATTCAATTCCAAAATAGAGCACGGAATAAATTTACTTACCTGTTTTGATAAAATATGTCTCTGCAGACAGCGATTGAAGGGGACGTCAATGGATGTCTCCCCACGAGCAACACAGACATCACCATCAGATTGCCTTTTTTTGTTATTATATAGATATATATGTAGATAGATTATTCCTTATTGAATAATCCATCCAAGATCCCAACAATAAAGAAAAATATAAGTACAGAGAGTAGAAAGCAAGGCTAAACATAGTGGACAATGGGCGGTCTTATCGCTAAAAAGTGATATTTTCCAGACAACTTTTGGACAAGAGAAACATGTACAAAGAATACATAAAAAACACCCAGACTCAGGACAAATACAAGACAGGTCTTGAAGCCGGAATCGTATCCGCGACTCTGGCGTGGAAGTCCAACACACTTGCTACAAGACCATCCATGTTATCTAGCGTCGTTATAAATCAGCCTAAATAATTACCATACTTATACTTATACTTATATTATAGATATAGTAATAAAATTATTTTGGCATTACAATTCTAATGCACGAGTTGTTGTAACAATCAATAGTACACAAAGCTATACAATATGAAGCGCCCTCTATTGTTTAAAATCAAGGTTGTTGTGAAACTTACCTTCATAGAATTTGTTATGCTTTTTTAAGGGTCGGAGAATTTCGTAATCCATAAAAAAGAAGTTAGTCGGTCAGTGGTCAATAATGTTACACATTACATGACGTCATAGCCAGCGTAACGGGACAATGAGCGTTACCGGACAATGACGCCAACGTTTTCATGCATGCAGCCGGCGTTCATCGATTTATTAGACGTAGTCACGTCAAAAGTGAGAAACCAGTAACGGTGCTAAAATTGCCCATTAGATTGGACGTTGTCTTTGACAAAGACTACGAGGAACTAATGTAGAGGAAATAATTTCAATTCCCATATCTAATCAGCACTTCTCTAATAGCGTGCAGCTGCATTTTAACTTTCTTTGATCAGTAAATTAAAGCTGTTAACACACTGCAGTTATTAATTTGATACTTTTATAATTAAAAAAAAATCTTGCAAATTTTGTAAATATAGTACGAGTAATATAATAAATAATGCTAATGTTATCCACATTTATTTGTAGGTATTGTGTACTTTAACTTTTTTATAAAGGTAGCAAGCAAATTTTTAACTTATAACAACATACAAATACTAACTTCCAAGTTACTTGTCGAATAAAATGTTTTTTTTATTAGCTAGATTGGCTAAGTAGCTTGGTAAGTTAAGTCAAATGTGTCCTCACCCTAACTTGTCACAAAAGGCGTGTATAATGTTCTGATGGAAGTGAAAGTAAATGAAATAAGCGTTAAGATCATCGCTTAGGAACTCGATATGGTGTTATTGTTTGGACGAGCTCAAGCCCTGCTATTGCGGCAAAGATATTCAAATTTTGATTATCTAATGGCATCCTTATGAGAACGTGGACTGAATCTCGAAAATCTCGAAATACGTTGAATGGTAACTACTTAAATTTGAAAAATTACGGCGGCAATAAAATCCGATCCTCGTTCCATTGTGTGCGGAAAAAAATAATGTATATTTTTAACGACTAAAAAATTATTTATTAGATGAAAAAACAACATAGCGACCTTTTTTTCTTTTAACCTATGCTGTCCCACTACTGGGCAAAGGTCTCCCCCATACTTTTTCAAGTTTTCGGTTGCTCGCCACTTTCCACCAATCGGTCTGGTAGGCCTCAAGGTCATCGCGCCAGCGTCTCCTTGGCCTACCCCGGCGCCATCGCCCGTCTGTACTTAGGCACCCACTGAGTGACGATCTTGGCTCATCTATCCGGATGCATTCGACGGACGTGACCCGCCCAGTCCCGGCAATGCCAGTTTTTGAGTGAACTTAAAATTCCTAAATAATATTACAGATCTTATTGTAATTAAACTAAACTACCGAGATGAAAACCAGGCGTTAAGACCACAATTTTAATCGTAGCCTGATTTTTCGGATGCAGTCTTCCCTATTCATAAGTTAGAGCTATCAAAAAACTGAGACTAGTCGTACACAGCATCCATTTCTAAAAGTAGACCCAACAAATCTTAAACTAGAGTAACCAAATCAAAACACCATGTATTCTGTCCCCAACCAAAATACCATTGTTCTGTTTGATGGCGATACCATCAAACACGTTCAGTGCACTAACAGACTTACAAAACTTATACTATACTTTTTAAAAATATACTTATACTTTTGTGAACGACTGCACTTACCAAGAACAAAACAGAGATGATACTGAGGTTTTCAAATCAGATTCGAGTGAAGCCACACTGCTTCGTTGCGTTGCGTCGCAATTTTGTACTTGTATTTGGCACAGAATGCGTCCAAATCTAGCGCTAGGACGCAAATACCACTACAAACTGCGACGCAACGCAACGCAACGGAGCAGTGTGTCTTCCTCTGTAAAAAGGGTTGCTCTCCGATGGGCATAAAGAACAATTAAAAAGTATTACGTCAAGCTATTTTCAAGAATGTTTATGAATAAAAATCTTGAATCTTGAATCTTGAAAATATATACTTACTCTGAGTTAAGTAAAATTAAAGTTTAAATTTTATAATCAGACATACAATATAAACTTTTTTCTCGTTATGGATAGTATATAACTTCGACAAATTTATACTGTGCATTTCCAGATTTTGCCAATTAGGAGTAAGTTCTACTGGATCAGATTACAAAGAAGATATTGCAGAACTCACTTAGGAATTCTCAGCACTACGGAGATTTATTACAAGTTAGGTCTGCTTCAGTTCGACCCAATTTTATTTGGGCAATGCAATGGAAACCAATTGCAAAAACTTATTTTTAAAGCAGCTTGGTTCCGTACTAATACTTTATTTATTTATTTTTTTGTTAGCAAGTGAGAAAATATTATATTTATAGAATTAGCAAGATGAAGTAGCAGTGTGGGCTAGCCATATCTGCCAAAGCACCGATAACCGATGGGGTAAACAAGTTTCTTGAGTGGAGACTGCGAATCGACAAACGTATTGTAGGACCGTAGGATCTGCGAAATGTTGCAATCAGGAGATGGACGCGGCAAGTCAAGACAGGGACTCATTGGGAGAGGCCTATGTCCAGCAGTGGACTGCGACAGGCTGATGATGATAAGACAAAATAGGCCTTCTACTGATGATAAGATATCGCGCAAACCTATGACCAGAACAGTATTTTGATATAGTGGGGGTTTTAACACCTACACTAAGCGGTTATGCTTGTGACTTATTACATGGAACTTTGTCTCATTTATGCCGAACTGACACATAATTGCACTAGATTAAATTAAGAGCATTGATTAGTTGGCGACAAATTGTTTTTTTTTGCTACGATATGTAGTGTATGTAATCATCGCAGATTTAATTTGAGAATTTTTAGCCATTTTTTAGCTTTAATATTAGGTAGCGTTAAAAGGTTTAAAAAAAACTAAATGTATCAACAAATTATATAAATATATTTAGTAATAAATCCGCTTGATTTCTAAACAAAGGTTTTAATTAACTTAACTTTAGTTTAGAACTTTAGTACATATTACTATATTATAAACCAAAGAGTCAACGAACAGAAAACCAAAGTTCAAAGATACGGCGAGTCCACACCTCCTGATGATGCCTCGTGTAGAGGCGAAACACGTGTCGTACGCTCTTGTTGATATTTATGGATTTCCGCAAAGTAACGCCTGAATCAATCAATTAAACTAAATGTATTCCATTATACCCGTGTTTCGAGAATAAATCATTATTTCAATTTGTTGTGCTTATAATAAGTAATATTATAATTTGTCACGTTACGTAGCATGGAACCATCCGCCTTTGCAACATTTTGTTCCGATCTCGGGATATGGACTACGTAGCTCATTGTTGAACCCCAAAAGTATGTTTTATTATTTTTTGTCTTCAACAGTCTAGATAGCGACAAAAACAGTGCACTTGTTCAACCGTGTAATGTTACATCTTATTGAATTTAACCCAATTGGTTGCAATCGTTACAATGACATTATAACATCAATTTTTTCATCTTTGTGTACTAGAACTAGTTTTTTTTGTTCTAAATAGATAGATAGAGATAATTTTATTTGTTATAAAATAAAAAGCTATTTTATGAAGGTTTTGTCTTCCCTGAAAGAAGTGACTGACAACATAGAGACCAAACCAATGCACGTATAGACCTAAGAAAATGTGGTCTTATTTAGTAATAATCGCTTCGTAGTAGAAGCGATTCCTTGTCATCTTCCTTGTTAATATTTTTTTTAGACGAATAAAAAAAGAGCGAATAAAAATATGTCCTAAATAAATCGGATATTAATAAATCTTTACTAACGCTTCAAAGTTCATTACCAATTGTTCTATTAACATCCAAGGTCATAAGGTACAATTAGAGTGGATGTTTACAATACCATTCTCAACGTTAAACCATTGTACAGTTGAACACCTCAACTTAAAAAACTGAACCGCGTAATTATGTCAAGAACTCCTAAATTGAGCTAATCTGTACCATACAATAGAGCCACAATGGTGTAAAAACAATTCGCTTGCTCAACGGTAATGACAATTATTTTAGCCTTACGAAATGGTAAAGAGTTTGCACTTGTCTTGTAATGCGGCTCTTCTAATCGAGCTTGTTTTATTTTGAAATGTGCCTACTTCTTCTTCTTCTTGGTCGTTACACTCTTGGCAGAGTGGTCATGGTTGTCATGGTGGGGGTTGTGACACGCTTCACAATCCTGCGCCATTCATCTCTGACAGCGGTTTTCCTCGTGCATTCGTGTAAGGGACCATCTAGTGCTGCTTTGACTTGGTTAGTCCAACGCATTGGAGATCTTCCTCGCCCTCGTGTGCCCTCGACTTTTCCCTGTACCACCAGACGCTCGATGGACATTTCTCCACGACGCGACACGTGTCCGAAGAACCTACAATCCTACTGTGCCTACAATCGTGTCAAATGCCTAGGAGTAAAATTAATTGGTTTTTCAGTTGATATCACCTTTTGTTGATCAAACAAATCCTTTTGTTGTCGTGTTGGCCGAGTGGGAGGTGCCTCGACTTTCGATCCGAAGGTCGTGAGTTCGAACCCGGAAATCCAATGGATTTTTCTTTTCAAAAAGATCTATGTGTGCATTTAAACACGCGCTTAACGGTGAAAGAAAATAATCGCGAGAAAACCGACATGTCATAGAACCTAAAAAGTTCGAAAACATGGTGTCAAGTGCACGAAAGCAGCCTCTCCAAGGCGCACTTAAAATCCTTTCACCACACTGGATTGAAAGAACTAGTGACACGATAAGAAGACCTTTTGTTGAGCAAGAAGTGGCCAAAAATGGGTCACAATGGTTTCTACCCTGGGTAGTCCTTCTTTTCTGTAAATCATTCAACAATAAGGTTACATCTCCAATAGCCTTCCCCAACTTTTCACCGACTCTACCTTTTTAAGTAGTGACATTCTCTAAGGTTAATAAGACTGAATCAGTCTCTCAAACTAAAAACCAAAATAAGTCAGGGACAAAGGTTCTTCATTGGGTTTGCGCCCAGGTGTGTTTTTACCAACAGGAGAACACTTTGATTTCCTCACTTATTTACTTAAAAAAAGCTTAAGATAAAAATTACATATAAAGGTGTTACAATCAAGCCATTTATGGGCGCCATATTTCATTTCCAGATATTTCACAAAAAGGAAATAATGATCTGTCTGGCTAAATCATGTTGTTGTCTACGAAGATAAATTTTGTTTATAGAGGTAATTGTGGCCACGAAAAATGAGTTGTGAGTGGTACTTACCTTCCGGGCACGAGTTGGTCACGAATGGGGCCGCTTGCGAAACGCAGTCCTGGCCCTTATGTCATCGCTTGGAATTGGGCCACTTTCGATGTCCGAGGAATGTAGTTTGCATTGTTCGTAGCTTTGAGGTAATGTATAAAGGACAGTATCAATATTGAATTGTCAATCGTTAATAACATCTGTGGAAAAATGCTTGTACCGTAGGTAATTTGTCGAAAGTTTTTATTATTATAGGTAGGCATTTTTAGATGAGCTTGGCCCATAGAACTATAACTTTTAGTACGCAAAACTGATTTTTTGCTTGTATTAAGACTACCATTTTTTTTATTTTAACATGGGAAGAGCACTTTCTTGATGATAAGAGATCACGCCTGTTCATGACAAGAACAGTGCTACACAGGACTGGACTTCACTTAGGCTGGTGCAACACTCCTAAAGCGTTCCTCCACGTTGAAACATTTTGATGGTCAGTCTCGAGAGCTCAGTAATTTCATAGATATCGTGCCCTTCAAATCACTGCTTCAACCATAAAACTAGGGCATATGTATGAAAGTGCTGGAAGGAAAGGTCAAGTGGAACCATGTCTTTTCTGAATCGTGATAATCGATTGAGTAATATTTTAAAATTGCCTTGTTAGCTGATAGGTACCGCAGGCGCGAATAATCCGACTGAGCCTAATTGACAGTGACGATTCTTGATACTATCTATACTTTCCCAATAAATTAAATTAAGTAAGAGAAAATACCAAGGGCAAAAATGTAGAGTCAGGCGGTAGTTACGACTCCATGCTAGTTAGTGTCCATTTTTTTTTCAATTTCAAAAGTTATTTCAATAAACTTATCCTAGCACTGTTCCAGATAAACTATTCCTAGAACTCTTGACTTCCTAGACCAACATTTTTTTTTCTGTTTCTTAGATTAAGACTTATTTAAAAACTTATAAAAGAACGAACCACGAGTATATAATTAACTATAAGTAGTGAACAGATGAGAGTTTCAAACAGCATTGATCGCGATCATTTTACCCTACAATTGAACCCGCGATATTTACACTGAGAAAGAAGATATCTATATATATATCGGTACCATTTGATTTCGTTTATGATTTATTGTTTAGCATCGGCATTAAGTGCTATTTATTTTGTAGACGGTTTAAATTTATATACATGATGTAGGATCTAAAATACAACTTATTGTAACTTATTCCTACATTTCTTGACAAACCTACCAACGAAATTTCAAATTTCTCCTGTGTTTTGTCTGTCGATCAGTCACTTAGCCAGGATAATCTGTGCAGCACCGATAGCACGGACTGGGGATAAAAATTTTGTCCCCCGTTTTTATTCACCTTCCAGTCAATTTTATCCCTTGAAGGTGGATAATAACGGGAGACAAAATGTTTATCCCCAGTCCGTGCTAAGCCTGCTGATTGTTAATATGAGAGAGATCTCTCTCTCGAGAGAGAGTTAATAAGTCCTGATATAAAGCCATGCGTGGGCGGGCAGCAGCTAAGCAATAAGCTCTATTTTACCTTTTCTATCGATTTAGAGCTTGATTCAAAAATAAATTTAGCCATTTGAGCTCCAACGTGGGAATAATCGGTTCCTTGTTATTTATAGTGTTATGTTTCAGATAGCGATCGGAACGAGGAAACTTAGAAATCAAATTACAGTAAGTACGGTTGATTTATTTATTCGACTGTATCATTAAATTTGTCCGTAGCATTATCGTGCGAAGTTGTGCAAAGTTGTTAGTATAGTTTAGATTAATAAGTACCTAGTCATTTCGATACTAGGCTACATTTTGATTTAATACAAAATTTGTTCTTGTTGGTGTACAATAAAGTGTTCATCTATCTATCTATCTAACTAAAAAAAAAAATTCAAGTCTCTACGTTTACCATTTTAGCCTATGCGTTGTCTGTCAGTCAGTTAATCAGTCAGAAAATATTTACGTCGTCTTTTTCTCTAAAATTTGATGTCTCTTTCAATGTTTGAATAAATAGATATTTTCTAAATTCAGGATTCGTCACCGTAGCAATTAGGTTTTGACATCGCAAAAAATAGTAGTGGTTTCGGTATTGCTCAACGCTGTTTACCTGGGATTTAGATTAATTTATTGTTGATTAGATTAGAACATAAGTCTTACCCAGAGTTACAAACTGCTAAAATTCATCACGTTCGTTCTAAATTACTTAATTGAAAACAGCGACAGCATTTTGTAGTTTCGTCCTACTTGTTTGCTGGTCTACTGTGATTTATCGGTTTACGCTCAGCAAAAGTAAATTCGACTTATTACATACATTTTAACGAAAATCGCTTTGATTAATACACGACGTCGACAGTTCTGAATTAATGGGGATATATTTTCTGACAGTAATTGGAGCTCGTTCACTTAATTATAAAAAAATATAATTACTACATAAATACATTATGTATATTACGTACGTAGGTACTGCTTGTATTACTATGTTCTGAATTTTTTTTTTTTTTTTTCTTTCGAAGAACCTAAGTTCTTCGGTTTTGGCTTCACATCAAAGGTATATAGCCAGTGTCAAGTAATTGGAGAGATTATTTTGTCATAAGTCAGTCGATAAGTCAAGTCATGTCATGCCCCTGTAAAGTTGTGGTGGTTGCGACTTTACTAGAGGCTTCTATGGAGTTTTGGAGGCAACACGAAAAGTCACGTTTTACAGCATTACACTATTCACCAACACTCATACACGTTCACGAGCACTTAATGGATAAAACCACCGTTTTTACACTTAAACACTCAAAGTTATACAAGTTTTGTCAATTAATTTAATGCCGCCAATGCGCCATTTTTCATGTTCCCGCCAAAACCTCCATGTTCTGAATTGATTTGATGTTTCTGGGCTTTTGACACTGTCAAATATATTATAATATATATTTGACATAATATATTGACTTAGGAACTGTGAATTGCGTAGTTTTAGTATTGTGCATGTTTAATATCGATTAGTGCGGTTTCAGACTAGCGTATTTTTGTCGCGTGTATTGGTAATTTGGTACTCGTGAAACATCAGAAGTCTGTCGAGCGTAAAGGCGCGTATACCGGGCGTTTACGCTTGGTTTTTTCTAGCGAGTGTCAAGTCCCTCGCGGCTTGTCGCGCGTACACGCGCTGCAAAAAACAAAACTCGAGCGGCGTATCCGCTCGGCTGAAACCGCACTTAGAACACGGTTCCTCGTCTTGTCTTTTGTTTACGTACAGTACGAAAGAATAAAAGCAAAAACAAATTAAACCTTACAAAGTGCATTTTATGCTTTGAAAGAAAAATGGTGATAATAAGCGATGCCATCATCAACATCACCATATTAAAAGATGATAAAAATCTTTTAACAAAAAGTACTGTTTCCGCCCGGGATCGAACCGGGGGCCTTGTGCGTGTGAAGCACACGTGATAACCGCTACACTACGGAAACTTGAGAACTGCAGCTGAAATTATGCAAACCAACGTATTTCCTACACCAAGTCGAGGTCTTGAGGGATTAGAGTTGTTTAAATCTTCACATCAATTCAGTTCAGGTAATTTATTTTATTGTATAAACATAACATTACAGGATTATGTATTAGAAAATTCACAACAGTAAGTAAGTAATTCACAACAGAAACACACAAGAAAGTTTTGTTAATAAAAGACCCAATATAAAAAATTAAACACTACAAAAAGAGACTCTACGTTTACTTTAAGATTTTTTTGTGCAATTTCGATAATTTCAGTGCCCTTTAAACCAAAACTCAGTAATGCTTACACTTTACTGTTTGGCTGTAGAGGACTTGCCGCGTCGTCCCATATGCAGGGGGACTCTTGCCAACGGTGAATCTTACACCAGCATAGCGGGTACATAAGTAGTAGGTACAGTCATCTGCACAGACATGTATTGTAATAAACTCCCAAGCTTTCACATTATATTACTCTTAATTTTGCAAAAAAAAAATGTACGCAAGCAATTTCAAATTAATGAAGTCAGAATTATTTTCAGCATAATAAAGTCCATGCAAAATGAAGAGTATCAGTAATATAAATGTGAAAGCTTGGGAGTGTATACATGTCTGTGCAGCTGACTGTACATTACAGTGCTTTTGTTCTTTCATGATCATCCACGAAGATACTAAATTCAAATTCAAATGTTTTTATTGCACCTTATACTTAAGCCTAGATACAGTTGGAAACTAATTACTAAGTACTTAAAATATAAAGACCCTGTTAGAGTATAGCAATCTAGTAATTCCTTAAAAAAACTATTTGTTTTAGATTTATACCTACCTACTTTACAATTTTGTTAAAGGTTGCAACACAATTTTAGGCTTAAAAATATACCTACTTACTTATTTATTTATTTCGCAATCATACATAAAAATATTACATGAACCTTGATAAGGCGCCGCATTACAATATAATATATATTCAATTTTGACATTTATTTGTAGTTTTTAAGTTATCTTTTAACATTTTTTTTATAGGTTTATATTTTACGTGTGCTATGGATGTTTTGTCTGAAATAAATGAATTAATAATAATAATAATACAAATAATTATGAAAGAAAATTAAAAATGAAAAAAACTAATACCAGTGGTATTTGTTTATTACCCTTATTAATATTCTATTCCCGACGAATACCAAATCTTAAATATTTCAATGAAGTACCAAATCTATTCCCAACTAATATCAAAACATAGCTTTTGGTACAGTCACAGAAACAATTTACTTTCTAATTAAAAATACAATAGAACCTATCATAATACAATAAACCTTTACGGATTTAGGATTTTTGATTGCCAATTTTTTTTTATAAAAAATCTATATGTAATAATATTATGTATTCTTTGGTAGAGCTTTGAAATTTACAACTAAATCAATATGGTCAGAAAATTTAAAACATCCGTTTAGAGTAAATCAATCATTTAATTTATATAGGTAGCCACGCCTTTAACTTCGCGTAGGGTATGGCCAAATGGCCATAGATGAATAACGGTGTTCCTATAGAACACCAAGATAAAGACAGTATCAAACCAAAATGGAGTCGTAAGACAGGACCAAAAAATTTCAGACTCCTAATCAATAAAAATGAAATATCTCCATTTTCAAATAATGTTTGTTACTTTTTACGATGTAGTATTATTAACAATGAAAAAGCCTAGTAGTTTTAACATATAATATTTATCTCGCCCTGTTCTCATTTTTGAAAATTAGCATTGGACCAAAATATACTAGAAGTTAGCCAATGTGGCTTCTTTTTTTTGTCGCATGTTCAATATACTACATTGTGATTCTATGCTTTAATACCTCTGTGTATGGCTATCATTTCTCATTATGGTCTGAGGTCACACTGACACGTAAATCTACTGACTGATACGATTATTGATTGGGTTTATGGACTTGTGATAGTATTTTATGATTATTGTCTATTAATCAAGTGATAAACGTTTCTACATGCATACCTACCGTCTCAGGTCGCCATAACTTTTATTATTTTATCAACTTAAAAAAAAGAGGAGGTTCTCAATCGGTTGTTTTTTTTTTAATGTTTTTGTTTTGGTTTTTGTTGATCTAAAAAAAAACTTTCATTTGAAAGGAGTTATCCTTTCCAAAAAAAAAATTAAGCATAGGAACATTAGGTATATGCTTCCAGATTGGGCCCATAGAAAAATGAAAATCGGTCATAACTTTGGTTTTGAAATCCAAATAACTGGTAAACACGTCATCCAAGTTTTTTTTACTAATAAAAAAAAGGTCAAGTGTTTGACCACCACCTCACCTGATGGAAAGTGACGGTGTGGTCGAGAATAGATCACGCTTGGCTAAAAATAAAATAAAAATATTTTATTTCAGACTACTATGATCCATATTTCACAAACAAACATTATTAAGATTCAAATTCAATAAAGCTACCAATAAAATTACAATTACACACAAATTACAGTTACAAGTAGGTACAGGTAGCAGCACACTCAGTACCAGGTATAAGTTGCTAACACTGAGTATGCCCTATCCAATGCCGCAAAAGGCAACCGTCCATCTGGTCGGCTACCACGTTCAGGAGCGTGTTGCGGCTGGCGCGCACGCGGCGCAGCGCGGCCGTAGTGGTAAAGTAAACTGTTTCACTCTGAACTTGAAGACACCAAGATTGTAGCAGTTTGGAAAAACAGACGCCGGCAAGGAATTCCATTCTAATTCATAAAAGTAAACGAAATTGCGTATTTTGCTTCCTTGTGACTATTCAGCAGTTAATTTAATAAACATTTGCATTTTTTTTAAAGCATACGCCTGCTAGCAACTGCTATATTTCGAAACGTATGAGAGCTTTGATCTTGAGGTCGCTGTCCAGTCTTTCAATTTTAATCTAGTAACACAATAGCCTTACATAACAGTGTAAATGCGTATTGTACCCATTCATTGTGAGGAATGTGTAATAATCCGTAATCCCGTTTGTGAATTATCTGACATTGACACTGTTAATTCAATATAGCATGTTTAGTAATAGAACTCATTATCACGTCAATTGGTGTCGTAAAATTTATGATTATTATAATTCGTACAGGTTAAGAATTCATAAGATAATATCTATCGCTTCTCTGCTACTGTTCACAAAGAAGTTTCTGATTGTCAGCGTAGAACTCTTCCTGACATAAAAGTTGGTACCTACCGTTCGATTTTGAATACTACTTCAATCTCACTTAGTAATCAACATATAGGTAAAAGCACTTAATTCTTATTAGGTAAAAAAAACAGTCACATGCGTTAGTGATTTGACATACATAGGTCCTAAAATTTCACTGTCAGTCCTAACTAACAGCGACCAGTGGCAGGTGAGGTTCACATACATTTGTTGGAGCGGACACGGGTCGCCCCGGTGGTGGCGAACGACGCGGTACAGCGCCCACCACCCGATCGCTGTGTTCGGTGTCGGTGGCTCGTTTGCGGCCTAACCTACGTATTACAACAAGATCACCTATCTTTAAAATTCTGGAAAGTACAAGATATGGATAACAGAGCTACATATACGGCTATTGAGTGTGTCATACATATGTACAGTATGAATATATACATATAACGAATGAAGTATATACATAGTTATACTCCGATTTATAATTCAAGATTTTTTTTGTAAACAAAGAAGTGTCATGATATGTCACTGTAACAGAGACAGGTCAGGGTTAAAAAAGAGTTTATACCACGGATCACTATTACTAGTAATGGCGCGCGGTTTTGCTTGTGCGATAGTTTCCTATTTTACCTAAATAATTCTTAACCAAACTTATTCAGGTACTTCAGAACACTGAAAAGTAGGTAGAATAGGAAATAAAATTTGTGAATCTAAACTTCTGGGATATTAATCATAATAATGCCAAGGTGCATAGCAGATACCTAACAAATATTCATTCGATTCACACAATTGCACACGAGAAGCAAAAAAAGAACGCATTTAACTTCGTAAACGGACAAGAGACGAATACAATTTACAAACACACGTTTAGGTCAAAATCCAAAAAAATGTTTCGAACTTTTGTGATTTACTCCGATACCAATGTCTTAAAATATTTTTCGCTAATATTTTTTCGTCGTGTTATAACTTTCTGAAAAAAATTAAATAATATATAATAATCAGTACAACACCATTACTATTTTCCATTCTATGGATATTGACTAGAAAATAAACCGTACCATAAGTATTTAGGAAAATTGAGTAAACGTCACTTTGATAAGTATTTTTTTGTGGTGGTCACACCTTTGTTTACAAAAAAAATCTTGAATTCTGAATCGGGGTATAGGTATTTAATATATACCTTTTTACCTTTAATATATTCGTGTGAATGATTCACTAGTCGACAATCATTCGTGAATAAGAACAAAAACCTTCAATGCGGTTATTCCCTGCCCATAATTAGATATTTTAACGATTACGGATCGTGTGAGATATGTTCTGCACTACTTATTTAATTTATTATCATGAATGAATGGGTTTATTACACAGACATGGTTTATTACAAATGATGACTGTCTTTTGTTAAATTTGTGGGATCCAAGGAAGGTTATGGTTTTAATAATACAGTGCGGATAATGTTCTCCATTATTAAACCAATTAGTTAATTGTGAGTTTTTTTTGGCTCGAATAATATAACAATAATATCATCATGATGTTGGGAGGAATAAATTAAATAGAATAACCTCGGAGTAGTCTGAAAAATCCATATATGTGTAGATAGACAAATATTTTATATATTTTTATTACATTTTATATTAAAATAAAAACAATATTTAAACAGTAACCAATGCATTCTTAGCTGGTACTCCATTTTCATATGACTCTACCAATATGAGAATATCTATCTCTAGGCTAGACCACAAAGCAATAGTTCATCTATATAAAAGCTTTGAAACGCAGACAAAATTATTTAACGTAAAATTTTTATTACATAATTATAATAATTTCTGCTAAAAAAAAAAATATGAGGAGGAGGAACAAGATCTCTTATCACTCGCTTTGTTTAGATTAAAAATACGAGGGTTTTTTTTCAATGTTAAAACTTTATCGTAAAATAGGCAAAGAATCGGGACGATTGAAAATTCAGATTTTATTTCGGCGCGATTTTCCATAAAAGGTGATAAAAGCTAACTTATATCGAGAGCTTCTTATTCATAAGGAGCACAAATATTAATCTATGTGCATGTGGGTATAATTTTATAAGACATTCTAGCTAGTTAATAATAAAATGATCATTATTTATAATAATTAGAATCTGCTTGTAACAATCATGACTGTGGGTGGCGCGCGCATGATACGGACCTTGAACTCATTACTCTCTTATTATTGATTTTCGACAAACATTTAGAAAGATAATTGAGATTAACCGGATAAACGTTGCACAATTAAGTGTAGGTATTTGAAAGTTATCCCTAATTGATTTTGGAGTGCCTTGGCCTAGTAGCCAAATAACGGTTCCAAATCCGACATGGAACCCAGTTTCACCAAGTCTATCTGTCCGTTCATCCATCCGTCTAATAATCATAATCATCCGCAGCCTGATTTGACCCACTGCTGGGTATAGGCCTCTCTTTGCTCTCGCCACGCTGCCCGGTCCTGTGCTAAGCGGGTCCAGGTTCGGTCCACGACGCTGACAATGTCGTCGATCCATCTCGCGGCCGGACGTCCGACACTTCGCTTGCCAGTCCTTGGCCACCACTCTGTTAAAGCCCTGCTCCACCTGTCATCACCACGTCTGACCAGGTGTACCGCCCAACTCCATTTGAGTTTCATGATCCGTTTTCCTATGTCCTGAACCTTAGTTCGTTTTCGGATCTCGATGTTAGGGACTCGATCTATAAGTTTGACGCCGAGCATGGCACGCTCCATGGCTCTCTGTGCAACTCTTAAACGGTACACAGCCTCCTGCGTAAGCGTCTATGTCTCGGCGCCATAAGTCATGGTGGCGTCTAATAATAAGAAATAATAATGATAATCACCATTCATTTCAGGCAAATTATATATTCTACATAAGTGCAATGCATGCCACAAAATACCATAGAGACTACTAATTGTTTAGGTGTGTATAAAATTGAGGTATTATTTAATTAGGTGTGTATAGATTTAGTTTTTTTTAATATCTGTAAAAACCTAGTTAAGTTGTTTATACCTTGACCAATAAATTCAACAAACGACAATTCGTATATATTATACTAAAATACAATATAATATATGTGCCATTTTGTTCACAGATTAGTTTACGGTATATGAACGAAATGTCGAATTTAGAATTTTGACCCTGAAGTAGAATGCTGCAAATGACTACAGACATCGTTATAACAAGTTCTGACAGACTTTGCCAAATTGAAAAAATGGAGTACACATTCATTTCTCCTCCCATCAAACAACAGTTTTGTTATAGTTATTTGCCATAATCGATCAGTTCATGAATCAATAATGTTGCAATGGTTTAAGGGGAATCCTCAAATCCGAATTCCGTACAAAATGTTTCGGACAAATCATCAAAAAGTACGTCGTATCATAGTAATTTCTTCGCACTATTCGTTTCGTCCATGTTTTTTGATTTTGTCAACAAAAAAAGTGAAAGGTTTCGTACTTTAATTTAGATTTTGTACGTGTTTTAAAATTAACCCTACTAACTTAAAAACACGTATAAAATCTAAATTAAAGTATGAAACCTTTAACTTTTTTTGTTGACGAAATAAAAAAACATGGACGAAACGAATAGTGTGAAGAAATTACTATAATACGGCGTACTTTTTGAGTATTTGTCCGAATCGTTTTGTATGGAATTCGGATTTGAGGATTAGCCTTAATGATATATTTTATTTATATATTAATAATCTGGGTAGCCTTGAAACAGTTGTTTGTTTAGCAATAATACATTAAAGCTTAGAGAAAATTAAAGCTTGATTATTGAGCACTTTAACACTCAACAAGCTTATTTCAGCATCAATTTATTACTGTTGAGTTCATTTTTTGCTTTCATTCTTAATTTTTATTTACAACAAAGTACCTCGTACATAGAGGCTTCCGTCGATTGGGACCATTAGGTATTAGGACCACGGTCCGAATCGCCGGTTAACATTTATTAAGTTTTGACTACGTTATAGGTATATCTATTTTCCAATAGTTTAATTATTAATTCTAAGTACTATGGTTCATTGGCATAATTGCGTTATATTATTTATGTAGGTATATTATAAATTCATTCACACACTCACACCCCTGCACTAGGATTCCCTGTGTCGCAGGTGGCATGGACACATACAAGACATCACAACATCCAAGACCCGAGAACAAACATTTGTGTTCGTCACAAATATTTGCCCCGGCCGGGGATCGAACCCGGAACACCAAGCTTCGTAGGCAGGGTTACTACCAACTAAGCCACGGTGTCGTCGAGATATATAATACCTATTATATTTCATGATGTAATTGCTAATTATAAGTTTTTGTATCAATAAATCATTATTATTATAAAAACCTTTAGGGACTATACATATACATATGTATGTGGTAAACTGCGAATATATTATTTAGTGAATTTTGTTAATTGCGAATCTAAAAATCCGACAATACCGACTATGATTGGTAGCATTTATTAAACGAGTACTTAGAGTATAAAAAAAACTAAATATGCAGTTATTGTTTTTTTATAAATCGAGGGCATGACTCCTTTCACGACTTTTCTCTAACTCTCGTGTTTACGGACTTACCCATCAGTGTCTTTCTCAAAAAGCCTGTCTATGAATTTCACTCATAAAACTGAACGTAAGTCTCATAAGATTTTTTTAATTTATATTATTCACTTGTTTTATAATATTTTCTTCCAGATAAACCTTTCGCTCTATGACCTCGCTACTATGTAACTACTTCAACTTTGGAAATACACGCATTCAGTGCGTATGCGCATACCATACCTTTCAATTTCAAATACTCTTTACATAGCAAATAAGACCAAAACTTTATTGAAGGCGAAGGCTATACTAATAGCATGTTAGATAATGTTTCCTGTTCTTTTTTTTAAAGTGATTCAATTTCAGATATCGGAATGCAAACTTATAATAGTACTTATAGGTACCAACATAATAGCTATTATGGATGAATAGTTGAGGGTCAATGATCTACAATAAAATTGATGTAATAACACCTTGCAACCGGAAGTCGCGAAGCAGCTACTCATAGCTCTAATTTTCTTACATTCTTATTTGTTTTAGGTATGAAATCTATCGTTTCTGCAATTTTGCTCTGACTAGAGAGGATTTCACTGGGTTTTTTTTTGCTTTATTCTTTTATGATTTATATTGTTTTCAATTGTGTTTAGAAAAGTTCGAAGTAGGTGTCGACGAAACACAATGCTTTTACGAGTTTATAGATTGATAATGTTAAGTTTAGATAGATATCTTCTTATAATTATAATTTCTATAGAAACTACTTAAAGTTTTAGAAATTTAGTAAATTTTGTAACAGCCTATTTGTTTATGATTTGCATCTCCAATTATCCATCTGTTACGCAAACTTACACACGCATGACACGCGTTCTGTCGTGTTGTTTGTCGGTAAAAAGTACGGCAGTAGTTTATTTATACAAAATGTATAACCACCAAAGATTCTGCCTAAATAATTTAAATCCTAATAACAAATTCATTAATTCATGCTCATTCTTAACACCACTTAATACATCCTATACATAAATTCTAATTGACTTATTTAGGAGATATAACTGTCAATACAAAATATATGTTCAATTTAAATTAAATACATGAAGTAAATTTAATAGTTCTTGATATTTTATTCATTAAAATCGTTTTCTTTTAGCAAAATATTCATTACTATGTAATTGAAACCTCAATCACTAATGTATATTCAATTGAATTCCTTATTTCTATAAGCATTTTTTTATTATATTATATTTATTTATAAAGGTATGATTGTAAAGTTTTTTTTTTTTCAAAAAGCTGTTCTTTTCAAGATACATGAAAGTATTTAAATAACTTCTTTTGAATTGAAATTGTTTCCTTATGTTGTAATATTGTAGTAGTAAGCTTATTCTGTAATAAAGAAACTCTTTTACATTTTACTTAGAGACCAGTTCCGACTTGCACCAAACTATCAAAGTTCCTTAGTAATTACTAAGACATTTAAGAACTGGCAAGCAAGAAAAGTAATAGCTTAGAAGCTTTGACAGTTTGGTGCAAGTCAGCATAAATCTTCTACCGGTATTTATGAAAACTAATAAAGTTATTAACCCGGTATTAGGTCAGGTCATTACTCACAAAATACGCCTGACCTACCGCAGCATACTTGATGTGCACGATTTGCTACTGCCATGCTCAAGTAAATCTTCTGAAATACTTAGCAAGGGCTACATGCGGTCAGATTCTTCTTTTCATCTCTTTCGGCTTTCGGCCTTTGTTTTAGAAAACCTCTCCTTTGTATAAAATTATTTAATCACCTATACGTACACGAATATTTATAACTGTAGTATTATCCTTAAACTCTTTCTGCATACAATTTTATTTTATTTTTAGAATATTTCGAAAACAAACAGCATTATTTTAAAAAAGTATCGGTTAAATATGATGGGCATTATAAGCTAAAGAGTTTTCACATAAAGTAACAGTGTCTAATATATAGAAGAAATTTGTTTATCCGTTTACAAAAGTAATACCGAATACAAAATGTAAATTACATAAATAAATTATTATAAGAAAACTTTGTTGGTAGTTACCTAAAATCATGATATTACTTCACACATCGTCACTTACCATCAGGTGAGAGTGAATGATCAAAATAAAAAACTTTATAATAGAGGCATTACTAAAAACTACTAATTAAGTACATCAGACACCTATTTTTATCTACATATATGATGACAGATGTTCAGTATTTGTTAAAAACACAAGAATAATTCAGCAATATCCGGAATCAACGCATCCGGATAACGAACACGAGATAAGAATCCGGCTGTTTGTGGTCTGCGTCTCGAGTCTAATCCAATTAACTTATTACGTACACATTATATTTATTTATTATTAATAACAAGACAGATCTATTACAAAGTATATCAAGAATGTGGGTGATTTTAGGTCAGTAGTGTACCTAAACTAAGTCACGATCTTTGGGCGCGTTTGGATTATTGAAAGATATTTGATAATCGAATATTAGTTATAGGGAGGAGAATGCTTGGAATTTCATGGACAGAGTTCCGCACCAATAATTTCATACTTCAGGAACTCTCTATCAAACAGCGTCTATCGGTCTTAGTTCAAACTCGCATCCTCAAGTTCTTGGACACGTCTCGAGGCGGGACAATGACTCTGTAGAGCGCTTAGTTGTTCAGGGCAGAGTGGAAGGAACCAGGCCGCGGAAGGTCACCCATACGATGGACCGACCAAATTATAACTGTCGTGGGCGGCCCTTTGCATGAGTGCACCAGAACGTTTGAGAGCAGGGAAAAGTGGCGAGATATAGTGAAGCGAGTCACATCCCGCGACTCAAAAACTTCCTGAAGAACACGACCGCTCTGTCAAAAGCTCAACGAAGAAGAAGATGATTAGTCATAAGAACAATTTGTGTATCAGAAATTGAGTACTTGATGAATTACTTTACGTCGATGGTTTTAAGTAAGTACCTATAAAATTGTATGCCCTAGTAAAATCTAACTACATGGAAAAACGTTAAAGTAATGAGTTTCATAATGAATGTTAGATTAATAATGGGTATTTTTGCAAATTAAGTGGGTTAAGTGCGTTTAAGATTAACGACCCAGACCAATTTAGATTTTATACGTGTTTTAAAATTAACCCTACTAACTTAAAAACACGTATAAAATCTAAATTAAAGTATGAAACCTTTCACTTTTTTTGTTGGCGAAATAAAAAAACATGGACGAAACGAATAGTGTGAAGAAATTACTATTACGGCGTACTTTTGAGTATTTGTCCGAAACATTTTGTATGAATTCGGATTTGAGGAATAACCTTAACTAAGTTATCTTTACATCATTCATTGGGACAACACCACATACAGTCAACGACATAGCAGCTGGTCCATTGCAACAATGTATGTACTTCTCACACCATATTCAATATTTCAGCAGCTGTTTTTTAAATGCATATTAAAAGACAATTATTATTGCTTGCAAAAAAAAATTAGGTATCCAACCCAGAACAAATTATTGTCTTTTCTTATGCAAGCGCGTTTTATTTTATTTTATTGTATTATTTATTTAATTTAATCAAACATTTCATGTAAAGTAAATAAAATACAATTAACCACCTACTTAGTAACTGGAAATAAAATGTATGTTGATAATAATCTAATTCAATGTTACTAAACGCATAATTATTGCCCTAACATTTTTTTGCGAAATTTGTTATTTTATTATAGCCTCGTAAGAAAATTAGTAGGGCCATAATTTTTCATAAAACTTTGTTGTTTAATTTTATATAATTATCTTCATAAAAATCTCCATTTTGCAACACAACATTATTCATGTACCTACCTATTTTAATATCATTAATTTTGTTATTTATTATATAATTTATTTTATTGAATTATATAAATTATTTATACGTATAAATAACAATTTTCTTTTTATGACTTGTAACCATGGTGTTGCCAATAAATGATTTGTATTTGTATTTGTATTTGTTATGTTGTATGTACATATTTAAATTCATTATCTGAGGGATTGTGGACCGATTATGCATAAGCGCAGTATTTATCTGGGAAAACATACAATTCCTGTATTTCATCATAGCGGCAGGGTTTAGTTATAGGCCCAAGTGGCAAATACAAGCATAGCTATCCCAATGTAGAGTCACAATAGACCTACAAATGGTCGCATTGCCTATGTTTAATTACTGTTTTCTCATACCGTTGATCCCGGTCTTCGGCTCTACGCATCCAATTTTTGACGAGCGCATTTCGGACGTCGTTTTTCCTTATGTTAACAAGTAGAAATTATAATAATTATTCAATAATAAAACAAGCCAACAGAATAAAGCGGTTTCAGACTAGTGTATTAAACCAAGCGGATCCGTCGCTCGTGTTTTTTGCAGCGCGACTTATATCGCGCGTTTACGGGCTTACACCGGCGTTTACGCTCGGCTTTTTTGTAGAGATGATGTGTGATGTGTCACGGTGACTCGGACGGTCGGGCATGCACCGATACTTACATGAATATTCACAACTGTAATATTTTTTTTATGATTTAACTCTTGATGCATAAATGAACAATATAGTAATATTAATAGAGGTACAACTTAAAGTTTTAAGTTATACTACTAATTCTTATAATAAACAGTACACAGCGCACGCTCGAAAACGCCGCATACTCGTGCTGCAAAAAACAAACCCAAAAAGCGAACCAGCTCGGTTAACAGGCTCATCTGAAATCGCGCTAAACGCAGATCATGTTAATGCGTTAAAAGCAAGTGCGCCAGTGTTCTTAATTATGATAATTTGACGGCACGCCTGTATTCGCCTATACTCAACAACGTGATTTTCATAAATCATTGAATTAATAGCGTTTATAAGTATCTACTATAATATCATTACCGATAATTTTAACCGCAGTCGTAAAGTTAGCTTTGAGACATACCTTCCTACCAAAGTTAAACATTAACTTACACAGACCATGTTTTCTTACTGGATAATATTCTAGTCTAGACAATCGAAATACTTAACTCTATGGCAAGCACTATTTATAGCTGCTTGTGCACCTGCCAGTTCTAGTACAAAATATATTTTTTTCATATAAGGGTGCAATATAATGACGCATGCATCCTCATGAAAAAGCCAGGGTTTTGTAGTGCGTGCGTGCAAACATGTTCGTTCGCTGATGTACGGGTTCCGGATTTCTTCGCTATTATCAGGTCAAGCATCTTATTGGGCCGGTATTAGGAGATCTAACAACATCATCCTCAAATCTCTGACTGAAAATATCTACTTATAGGGTTCTGGATCACAGAGCACCAGAGCAAGAACCGTAAATAGAAGGTTAATCTCAAATTTACAATTTTTTATTTTATCTAGGCAATATTTTTAAATTTATTGGGTTTTTATTATTTATATAAATGATTTTCATAAATTTATTTTTATTATGAATTTCGAACCTTTAAAATAACAGATTTCTTTATAGTCCGATGACACACGGCTTTTTTACACGCTACATGCCAGCAACTTCGCTTGTAGCGTGTCAAGTCGCCCCGTGTAATCGGCGGTTTTACAATCTGCTTGTTGACAATCCTTCCTAAAAGCAAACACGCTCACTCGCTAGCTTTTAAAAACGCCAACAATCAGCTTGTAAAAAAAGACGTGTGTCATCAACGCTTTACATTAAAAATCGGTTGAGGCATAAATGTTTTAAAAGCGAATAAGTCTTTTAGAAAACAGACGACAAAATCCGAGCGTATATGCAATAAGTTTTTCAGTGCAACCTATGTATGCATATATATAATTGGTATATAGAAAATAGGTTCATAGAACCATACGTGTTTTTGAATTAACAATGTTTTTTTATTGTTAGATTTTTTGAAATTTTTTAATTGATCTAAGCCACGGTCAACACTGCTTTAGTCAATTGTTAGCGCCACCTGATACAAAACGCCCTAGATATATTAACTTCACATATTTGACATAATTGTTTTCTGATTGTGGCTTTACAAAGTTGTACTAGAAATATTCAACTGGAATTTCGCTACATACGACTATAATTTAATAACTCGTAATCGTAATATCATAACTCGTTCATATTAGAACCTATTAAGGTTATGAAACTATTAACATTGCAAACAAAAAATCATTACGATTATGATCGATCTTGATCTGGTACCTGTAACAATGTTTTATTGCGAAATTGGCAATAGGACACGCATTTTTATTGTTTAGGTAGATAGGTATATGTACCGAAAAACTTAGTTATTCCTTAATTAGTCCAAAGTACCTATGCAACACGCGGACTTGTTTTCAATTGACTTTAATCAAACATTATGGTTTTAAAGTAGGTATAAGGTGCGCATGGTACAGTCAGCTGCACAGACATTTATACACTCCGACGCTAACACCTTTATAATACTCTTAATTTTGCAAAGAAAAGTGCATGCAAGCATTTTCAAATCTTGTTAGTTACTTTGCGGAAATCCGATTATATTTACTATTACATTATATGTATATATGTAAAATATATATATAATTTGTATTATATACTTATATGTATATTTATACTATTTATTAATACGAGTATAATATAAATGTAAAAGCTTGGGAGTGTATACATGTCTGTACAGATGACTGTACGTTGCGCAGAAAACCGTAACGCTCTTGAGGTAACACTTGTACATCAGTCCTTATAAAATTTACATAACCTTTTTATGATAATTATATACCTTATATAGTTTACTCCTTGTTAATCAATTACAACTGATTCATTACATACTCATAACTCTAATAAATGGAACTTTGCTTGCTTTAATAATTAAAAAAAAACTACTCCTGGGCTGTAACCTCAAAATAGTAACTTTAAAAAGGTACCTTTTAAGAGGTTATTTGTGGTGTGAACTTGATCTAAAAGGTATAACCGTAAATTAAAGCTTGTCACAAGGCAAACTTAAATATTATTCAAACCTGCAACTTACTGGCTACAATAAAATAAGTATTTTATTTCTTGCTCATTAGCCGAAAGCAAAGGACCTTGATCGGCAATCACTACTGGTTAACTGTGTTGTGTTAATGAGCCAGTTAATAGAACCAGGTAATCAATATATACAAAAGGCTTGGCTTATATTGGCTTATATAACAGGCCAAACCACTGAACGTAGAGACTTGAAACTTAGAGAATGTGTTCGTCAAGAGCTGAAAATGAGTACTAAAAAAGGAATTGTGTTCACTCGCAAGGCAAACGAAGTTGCAGGTGTCAGCTAGTATAGTTATAATAATAACAACTCCACCAGTCACCTTAGAATTACCGAAGTCCACGTCTATACAAATGCAAAATACTGTAATTTTAAAGTACAGGTGTATAAAAATTTTTTTTAAACATTTTTATTTTAGTTTACAGATCGACTCTACTCTAGTAAAGCCTCACACGTTACTTAAAAAAATACCTTATTTTTTTTTGTCATCCGGCTGACTGACTGATAGATAGATAACGAACAGAACAAACCACTGAATGTAGAGACTTAAAATTTCGAGAAATTCATCAAAAAATGTAGGCGCGTAAGAAAGTAACTTTATTAATTCGCAACGCAAACGAAGTAGCGGGCGTTAGTTTTAAAATATTTCTAAAAAAAAATCTTCCTTTACCTATACTTATTTTTTTTTATTTATCAATATAAGTAATTAATAATACCTACATTGGTTGCTTATGTTAACACTAACACAGCAAGTGCTGTTGTGCATGTGAGTTGACATTTCGAGCGTCATCTCGATTTGAAACTATAGTATCCCTATCGTTGTTCCAGTGGGCTGGTGGTTTAACTTATTTAAATTACTCGATGAATGCCTTTGTGAGTATGTAATTGTAAGTAGCTAAGTACTTATAAATAAAAACATACTGTTTCCTCTAGTAATAGGTGACCACTTCCTACCGTACAATTTTTTAGCTGACTGTACCTACCAATTCTGTGGGAATTTGAAGGTTTAATTTAGTGGGTCTCATATACACTGATACAAATTAATTCACTGTTCTACCGGGGCACAACCTGCGGGTTACCAATACACTCGCCTTCGTTTACTTGTTGCCCGTACGTCGTCGTTTTGACTAAATTAAATTCATTAGCATTAAAAAACTTATTGCACATTATGTTACCTTGGAATTATTTCAACAATCGCTTGTACCACAGTGACACGATTTTATTGAAAATAACAGCGGCTATTACCTTTATTCTTTGATCGTAGTATAAGGGCCAGCGCAAACGATCGCGCAATCGTCGCACCGCGTTAACTTTGTTCAAAAGATAAAGGCTTACTACTAAATTTCCTGCCTTTCTACAATATCAATATAATTTTAAGCCTGAACTGTGCCTGAATGAGGTACAGGTTCAGTGCAGTGAATTAGATCTTACCTACTAACATAATAAATGCGAAAACTTGTAAGGGGATGGATAGTGTAGGTATGAATAGACGGATAGGTAGAATCAGAATCAGAAAATTTTTATTGCTTAAATTGTAGTAGGTACAATAAAGATCTTAGGTATGAATAGATTGATAGTTGACTGTTAGTTACGGTTAGTTTACCAAGTTTGGTAAAGTTTCAGTTTATAAGCTGGAAAACGATATATGTACCTACTTCTTCCGATTGGGACAACTAGGTATTAGAACCGCGGTCCGAATCGACGGATAACATTTTTGAATCCGTCGATTGGGACCAAAAACCACATGACATAAATTGTAAAGTCGTCGTCAGATACAGATTCGAAATAAGAATGCGTTTTAGTACCTAATTTTCGTATGTATACTATACAGTTGAACGAAGCCACTGGGTGGCAGCAACTTTTAAATACTTACTTACATAGGTGAATGATGCAGAGGCATTTCACACATTTACTTTTGATACAGGAATGATTTTGGCATTAACGGCAAACACCAGTAAAAGTAAAAGTAACCTTTATTGTAAGCCAAGCTTTTCATCGATCGTGCCTTTAAATGGATTCGCGAACGGCCACAGGCTATTCTTGCACAATTGTAGATAAAACGTGCTCGGACACTAGATATTGGTCTCAGCTCAGACTACGTGACTAAATACCTAATTATGAAACAGTAGTCCGTAATCTGTGTTAACAATCTTATAAACTGAGTCTGTTACATCGAGTGCTTCATAATAAATAGTTACTGGCTCAAAACATATGCCAATAAACATTTAGAAAAATACGAAATGATTATTTATTTTAAGTAAGTAAGTAATTGTATGTGTAAATATGTGACATAATAATAACATTGGCTTACCAAGTTATGAGATCCATGTAGGTGCCAGTTTAAAAAATCCGAATTTGAGTAAACTGGCACCAAAACTGACTGCGGGATTTATTTACTTTTATTCTGGGTATGTATGTATGCGGCGTTTGGGCTTACTAAAGGCCAGTGGCCCAGGCAAATTTTATTATAGCTAGCTCCTAATTAAGCGAAGGAATATTTATGTAATTACTAACGTTTTTCTACTTGCTTATTACAGTGTCATATTTAATTATAATTAGTTATCTCCTATCTACCTTATTTATTTATTTATATATTTTACATATATATATATATATATATATATATATATATACATAGGTATAATATATATATATATATATAAGGCTTGGTCTTGACTGACTGACAGACAACGCACAGTCCAAACCATTGAAACAAAAATTTTAAATTTGGACGGTGTGTTTGTCAAGAGCTGAAAGTGCGTAATAAGAAAGGAATTTTGAATAATCTCAACGCAAACAAAGTTGCTAGTTAATGTATATAATTATTGGATATATTGTATGTTAATCTGTAATTTGGTATAGATGTTAAATTTTGTATTTTGATTTTATAGTTTAGAGTTGTAGAGTAGAGAGCTGGCATAAATAAAAAAAATCTATTCTTGTTTTTATCTTGGCCTAAAATCATTCAAAGGATTTACTTATTTATAAGTACCTATTTACGATATAAATCACTTATTTTAATTACCTACTTCACAAGTTACGAGATCGCTCGTAAGAACCAACTGTTTGAATTTTCCCTTTCAATTTCGGAAACCGGTAGTTGCCATGTTAATTTGCAAAATTATAATTACGCAATACACTGCTCTACTTCCCGCAGTATCAAACAGGTGTCCATAAAACTTCCTTTACTTGCTAGTCCGTGGTTTAACGTTTTTCAAACCGTTAAATTGATGTATAATATAAATTTAAACTTGCGGTTTTTGCTACATGTATATTTAAACAGAGAGTATACCTATAGAAACTTCCAGACTAAACACATCTATAGATGAAGGAATTTTGGATTAGGATGCGGGAAGCGGTCAGCTGCACAGACATGTATAAACTTCCAAGCTTTCACAATTTTGTATTTTTATTAAGGTATTTAAAACTTTATTTTCAGACTGCAAGGTCCATGGGAAAGAATCAAGAATTAAGAAACATTTATTTTATAAAACTGTATACAAAGATCTTAGCATATTTTAGTAGGAAACAACAGTTTATCCTGATAGGACATACAATAAGATAGGTACTTACAACTAAAATTAAATAGATACCTACCTAGTTTTATTACATCAGAAATACACATATCACACAATATAAACTTAAGACTAAACACATAAACGCATTTTCAAATTAATGTAGTCATCTTCCTTGTCAGAAGAAAAATATCTTTGCAAAATTAAGAATATAATATAAATGTAAAAGCATGGCTGTGAAGCTACATCAGTGTGGCAGATTTTTACTGACAAAAATTCATAATTGAAAGAAAATATTTAAATCTTCTTACTTTTTTATTATGCCAGTGTCTAGCATCTCAATAGAGAAATTATATAAGGATCATAAATAATTCCTCTATTTAGATGCTTCGAAGACATAGAAAGCGATTTAATAGTTTTTAATGGCCAATTAAATACTGAACTGAATAATAATGTGTAATTTGGTAAACGGAATGAATAAAGAGCGTTTACTGTAGCACCAACTTTATTTATGTATATTTTATTCTCCCTTTTCTATTGAATAGTGTACGTAATATGCTTTGAATGGGCAATTTAGTTGTCTTCCGTTGTAGGTAATATATCCGATAAAAATAATCAACAACAATATGAATCTGAATTGACGCTAACGCGATAAACCACGCTTAAAAACTTAATTTCTGTTTTTGTTTCAATCATTGTTGTATTAAATTTGAAAAGTACAAAGCATTTTAAAAAATATTTATGTCTCAGGGTAGGGTCAAGCTGGGCTAAAATAATCGTGAAGCTCTCGAAATAGAGCTATTTTGTGAGCTTCACGATCATTTTGGCCAATTCATTTCTCTGAGACATTATTAAATTTTAAAACATAATAATTTAAAACAATTTAGTTTTATGGTTATTATTGTGTACTCTGTGTTGGTGTCCATTATAAAAATCGTTATAGAATTTATTTACACCACTTATTACAAACTTAATGCTAAAACATCATTGAACTTAAATTACTTAACTAGGTATAAAAATAAAGAATTAGCCTATCTAAAATTATAAATAAAACACAGAATTTAGGTCTCTGTCCACGAGTAAAGTACCCAAAAGGCTGGCGACGTTACCTCGTTGAATAGCGATGCTAATTCTTTGTCCGAGGTAAGCGCCAGCCTTTGGTCGTTTGATTTGTCTATCAGCCGCTTTGCTAGCTCTTTTTACAGGAGCAAAGACATTTACCATCTCTATGCAGACGATCTCCAAATCTACACCCAAGCTTCACTTGATAACCTACCTGCTGCAATTCTCAAAACCAACGATGACCTAACACGCATAGCTGAATGGAGCAGGGCTTATGGTCTTAAGGTGAATCCAGCTAAAACACAAACGATTGTTGTAGGTAGCTCACGTACCATCGCAAAACTCGATTTTCAAGCTCTACCACAAGTTTAATTCAATGGTGTGGTACCTTTCTCCAAAAGTGTAAAAAATCTAGGAGTGTATATTGATACCTGCATGTCTTGGGGTCCACAGCTTGAATATGTAAGTAAGAAGCTATACGCTTCCGCCGGCTCACTAAAACGTTTGCGTAATTTCCTACCCACAGCTACCAAAGTTACGCTTGCACAATCACTCCTTCTTCCCGTTCTTGACTATGCCGATGCCAGCTATCTAGACTTCACTGAGGATCAGCTCGATAAACTTGAGCGTCTTCAAAATTTCTGCATAAGATTAATTTTTGTTCTCCGTAAATTTGATCACGTCTCAGAATATCGTGTAAAACTGAACTGGCTCCCGATACGCATTCGCCGGAATACTCACATTCTCTCGCTGCTGTACAACATCCTCAATAATCCTACCACTCCCAACTATCTGAAGGAAGAGTTCCAGTTCCTTCGCTCTGAACGTTCCTCAGACAACCTCATCCTCAGAATTCCAATGCCCTGTGCATTACTACTAGACTCTTCTCCAATTCCTTCACCATTCAAGCCGTGCGTTTATGGAATGCGTTACCGCTTTCCGTCAAACAAGCCCCTTCCCTTTATGCCTTTAAAACTCGTGTTAAAAACTTTTATTTGACTGAAAATACTGATTCGTCGTTCGATCGTTGTTTCGTTATATATATTATTTTGTTACATATATATATTTATATATTATATGTTTTTATATATTTATATAAGTGTATATTTTTAGTTATGTATTATTTGTATATTACTATTTATACCTATCTATATCAGGTTCTTTTTACTTAACTTTGTTACATTTTATTTCTACTATAAGTTAGTTTTCATTTTAACATTAGTGTCCGTTTTTTGCCAACTAACTTATCTATTAGTACACCTCCAACCAAGCTTTCTTTTTTTTGTTTATTCGCTTTCCATCCAAAGGTTGTTTGGAAGAAATCGCTTCCTAGCGATAAGACCGCCCATTGTACTTTATATTTTTTATGTTAAGATTTAATCATAAGTTCTGGTGTACAATAAAGTATTTCTATCTATCTATCTATCAAAGCGTCCGAGTCCGAGAATATTCAAATTCAATAAAATATACTAATAAGTTAAATAAAAATATAGGTAGTGTATTTATAAAGATTAAATCAATAAAATAGGTACCTAATTAATATTTTTTGTTTTCAAGTTAGTTTCGCAAATGTGCGACTGATAAAATTAACGTTCTATGTTAAATAGTTAGCCTATGACAATGAGCTTTCATTTCTGTAACAATTAGTTCAAGGACCATTCGATTTTAATCGTAAACCTTTGAATTGTAACAATAATAATTACATTCATAGGGTAAATAGCCCAGTCGGGGACCGTTTGGCACCACCTGTTGACTGAATACCGTAAAATACGGTTAAAAAGCTACACTCGAGAATCTTCTATCGGAAAAACTACCTACATATGTACCAATATAAGATCTATTGAATAAACTTTGCCTACCAATTTAACAAACATATCGACGCTTGAAAGGCAAAAATTACCAAGCGACACTTGGGCGATATTCGACATTATGGCTCTCCTGTAAATTTGCCAACATGTCGCTTGGTAATTATTGCCTTTCAAGCGTCGATATACATATATCAACACAAATAGGTTTTTCCTTTTTTCAAAAGAAATTACATTTTTCGGCGATGAAAACCGGGTTGGTCGAGAATTCAAAGCGGTCCAGATTTAGGTGATTTACCCTAGCTTTTATTTCCACTATGTGCTTACCAACATGGTTTCATTGATTCGAAACCCATTCATATGACCTATAACTATTTAATTGCTCCAATAATAATTGTCTACCTCGAATTCATTGTAAAAACCATTACATATCAAACGTAAAGTACGGTGGGTATTTAGCCAACACTAGTTATAACCCATAACTTCATTTGCGCTGCGAATTACTCAAATTCCTTTGTTAGTATGAAAAACTGTTCTGGTCATGAGCAGGTGTGATCTCTTACCATGAGGAGAGCGCTTAGCTCGTCTCCTACCATGTTTACATAGAGAAAATATATTTTTCAATTATAATTACTAATGGATTGGTTTACCACAAAAAAATTAAACATTATTTTTGTAAAAAGTTCCTACCTTGTTAGTATCCGTTGGCTCTATACTTATCTTATTACCTCCCAATGACATCAAATAACTGTAATCGAACGAGATAATCATTTCTGAAAGATCTTTCTACAAAATTATAGTAATTTCATCTTTCTCAATGCGTCGTGACTTGGTTGACCAATGTTTTTATAATGCCTAGAGCTAGCTTGCTGAGTGGTTTTATCTAGTTTTGCATTAAGTATGTGCTAGTTACAAACTAGGGGCACTTATTCAGATTCCGACAAATTTCCGTTACTTTTTTGTTTTAAACCTAATTAAAAAATATGAGCTTTTGAACAACAGTTCATGCCAGCCCTCCCTATAACACACAAAAAATATATCAATTAAATTTATAATAACTAAAACACACACATAATCTATCTACTCAGCATGTAAATAGGTAGGTAGATTCTATGCGTACCTATATTTGAAACTACTAGTTTATATAACATTTTTAGCATCATTAGATATTGTGACATTAGGATATTATGACAAAATACTGTATGAAAGAAACCCCAATATCAATTAGAATAATTCTAATTTAGTTCAGTCAGAATCCTCTACCTTTCGACTCATTTCAGTTACATTCGGCATAGAATTAAAAAAAAAGCAATTTAGAAAAGAGATAAATATGATCTTGGAATCAAGACGGGCGCATTCGGTCTGACAACAATATTGACTGTAAAATTCGCTATTTACTAAAGCAGTATCAATATAATTATTACTAATTATTCATTATTTCTTGTAACTCTACCTATATAATAAGCCACGAGATATCTAAACAATTTAAAATATGTATGTACCTATATTTAATAGACTAGTTTATAGCAAAAAGGGAATGCATATCCGTTTTGCAAATCATATTAATTAGCATTAACGTGAAGTGCCTATGTAATAGATTAATTGAGATAAAACCCGACCAAACCCACGCTTATCTTATTAGTTTCGCCCACTTACTACATGTGTACAAAACTTATGCACATCAGTTTCTAAAACGAAGAAAGTATCAGCAAATTTTCAACCTTATATCGAAGCATTAAAGCGGATAAAGATGGGTTTTCTAATTTGCAAGTAATCTGGATGACGAGCACGATCTTTGATTAGAAATTGCCACCTCGTCTAGTGATGTCATTAAAATGTTTCGTGTGCGCAGATTTATGGCCCTAAACATTTCTATTATAGGTAATATATCTAACTGCTGAACCCGGCTTTGCCTACTAACTAGCGGGCGAAGCGGGGAAGCCGGTCTCAGAAGCCGCTCGGTAGCAAAGCCGGGGTAAAATTGTTTATTTTCCATGTCTAGTAATAATGCTGGCCCAGCATACTGAGTACAGAGTATTGCAGTAGAGCATCACATATAAATATACACAGACTTTGTAGAGTATTGCAGCAGAGCATCACATACATAGATACACAGACTCAGTACAAATATTTATCACACACATCAATGCCGAAATCAAACCCGCGACACCACAGCAAGTTGCCAATGCCATAGTACGGAGAGGCGTAAGGGATTACAAGATGCGAATCCTCTCTGACAGTATGGCAATATTAAAAGCCCTAGAAAGCTACACATGCAACTCGAGGCTTGTACACGAATGTCACTTGTCCCTAGAGACCATATCTACGCAAAACGATGTGACTCTGCAATGGATAAAAGGACACAGAACGTCACTAGGAAATGACGCCGCAGACGAGCTTGCTAGAACGGGATCTGAGGCCACCAAAGCGGGACCTCTTCCCTTCCTGCCCCTGCCACTTTCACAGATGCGTACGTGGATACGTGAACATACTCATAGCCAACATAACGACCGCTGGACTAATGCCACGGACTGCCGACAATCAAGAATGGCCCTGCCACAGTTAACACCGAGACTGACAAAGCGTCTCATAAACCTGAAGAGAAAGGATCTACGTGTGATTGTGGGTACAATCACAGGACACTGTCTACTGAACAAACACCTCCACAACACTGGTAACACTGACAGCCCACTCTGCAGAGGCTGCTTAACAGAAGAAGAATCAGCTGCCCACGTAGTCCTGGAATGCGTGGGAGTGACAGCACAACGACACGAAATCCTCGGGCAACCGAGGTCACTCCGCGAAGCCTGCGAAGAGCCCAGGAATCTTCTGCGCTTCTGGACGGAGTTAGGCTGGCTACATCCGTAGCCAGCAGGTAACTTGCTCACGCAAAAAGGACCGATTGACGAGTCCAATTGCGGAAAACGGAGTCAACTACATAGATACATACCACAGCAAGTTGCCGCCCTATGTCTAAAAGACAGTTGAGTGGTAACACCAACTTTAAGGTTCAGCTAAAAACGTGCCACTTATTATAATTAACTACTAGGATTAGTTAACCATTATGGATTATTAACCAAATCAAAAATACAAGAGCATCCAAAAACGTGCCACTTACTATTGAGGCAAGTTTTGGCAAAAATTGGCAATAATTGATTGATTCAAATTTGGTCAAAATTTGGTGTGTCTATTAGTCGGCAGCAAGTCCAAAACAAGCGTTTGAGTCATCTCTTGCCAGTTTAAAAAATAACATAAAGTGTCTTACCACTTTCATGCTTGGTTCACACAATACAAACGATATAGACTCAAGTAACAAAGACTTAAAAAATAAATTGAGCTGTCACTATTGAAATATTTCATAATCAGTCTTGCACCACATCAACATGAATGGGTCCTTGTGTAGTACGTAGTTACTCTAGAATAAGCTGTGGCGGCCATGCCTTGGGGTCAAAATAAGACTGAGACATTCCGTCGGCGTCGTGATAATTATCTATATTAAACTAATTGTGCCGTAATTATATTTAAAAAAAATCTGACTTTACGAGCATGGAAATGCTCTTACTTTAATTGATTTCGCGTTATGTCATAATCTTGACCTACAGCTGAAGGTAACTGAAACCGTGTGCACTTTGTTGCATATAATTAATCAATTATACACCTACTAGTGTTAATAATTCACCGTAGCGGTTAGTAGGTACGAAATAGGGACACTATCCAGATATGAACAGTCCCTCTTTCGTGCCTACTAAACATTACCGACAATTAATGTTTAAAAAAAGAAATGTAGTCACGGACTCTGTTGAATCGAGTGGCGAAAACTATACTACAAGCTTTGTCAAAATATTGAGTCTCTAAGTACTATTTAACTTTCAAAAACGTACAAATCAAAGTGATAAAATATTTTACTCCCACATAATACTTTATGTCAATAGGCGACGCTGACTACTAACCACCAAGTAGACCGCTTACCCGTTCTTACCATAAAATTAAAATTGTCACAAAAATATTTATTTATAAAACTAGCTTCTGCGGCTTCACATGTGCAAGTAAAAATCTACATTTCTGTGCCCATTTTCTTTTCTAAAAAATGACAATTTCTCTGTAGAGTGAGCGTCATTTCAGGATGTTTATTCTAAACATTGTATTAAAAATAAACAGGCATACAACACAATATAACATTCTATTGTAATTTCCCAAATGTCAGATTTAAATGAAACGATACGACAACAAAGGCCTTCGTAGAAACCAAAAATTGAACGCCCTGATACATTTTTTACCTGCACTTCACCTTGTGCTTACGTAATTGAGCCAATCACTCACAAATTATGTCCAAGCACTACGTAAGTGGGTATTTTATTGAGTACTTTCATTTACATGTTTGAACTTTTGAACACCTACTTTTTACCAGTTCATTGTGCATACTAGCTGCACGTTGGTTCGCCCGCGTAGTATCGTGATAAAATAGTACATTATGCACTAAGGGTATAAAGCCGTGTGCTTGTGTCACGGGTGGCATATTGAACTCTGAGCTAATAGCTAAAGTTATGTAGAGTACAGAGTGACGCGAGGGTTTCAAGCTAGCTAAGACGAAGACAGGCTTTATCCCAGAGGCGCCATACTCTACTTTTCACACCACCTGCGAGGCATTAAAAAGCCAGGGCTCCAGCAGCGAACACCGTCTTTTGTTTCACAATCTTTGAAGTCGCGCCTTTTTTTGTATGAGTTCTGCTTATGGTGGCCAGTTACATTTTCAACAAACCTCTTATAATGCCATATGGGCGTTCTTTTACTTAGAGTTTTCCACGAGTTTCCACACGAATTTGACGTTCCCAATTCAAATCACATCACTACCCTTGGGAGTTTCATACAACTTTACCTCCCTTGGGAGGTAATGCTTTACCTTGAGAGCATGATATGTAATTGGACATTGTCGTGCAGGTGGTGTGAAAAATAGCTTTAGATATGTTTTTCCAGCTCATACACGATACCCACACTGGATTTCTCTTCACTAACTTTCGCGTTCTAGGGTCTGATTTAAGCTATAAGAGCGGTTTCAGACTAGCGTATTAACCGAACGAATTGCAGCTCGTGTTTTGTTTTCTTCAGTGCGCGTGTGCCGCAAAAAAACAAAACCACCAGTTCCACACAAACCAGTGACTTTGAAATTGGAATGTGATGATAATAGCTGAAAGTGCGTACTAAGAAAGGATTTTTGAAAATTTGCAACGCAAACGAAGTTGAAGATATAAATGGATGTTTTTTCGCTATGAGCATAGTTTATAAGCTGGAAAAAACATATAAGCTAAATAACCTGATACCTTGCGGACGAAACCGCGTACATCAGCTACTTTACTGTTGTACCTAAAAAATTTGAATACAATGATGTGCGTCCGGGCATACCAGGTGTTTTGGACTGATATCATCAACACTTCTATTAACAAACAATACACGAGAATAATGTGTAAATAGAGAGTAACGCGTTTTGTCATTCCGTGGGAAATTTATGAACAGCAAAATAAAGTGACTAGGATTTAGGGATTTAGGGCTGTCTCACTCGAGTATTAAATAAGTTAAGGTATTCGTAAATGATTGGTTTTTAGATAATGGTAAAACTTAAAAAAAATACGCTGTGTTAGTTGTGACAGTGACATAGAGTACCTGGTTATAAATATAGAGTTAGAGTGTATCTATCCTACACCCCTACAATAATTATAGACAATATAATAAAACGTAACGTAAAAAAAAAATTGTTCCCGTACATACATATATTTTTGTTACTTTACATTCTAAACCGAATTCACGAGGGTAAAAATCTTAGATACAACATTATCCTCACTAAAATATCCTTCCTTGTCACTAAAATAGAGATCGATTTATAAAATTTATCAAAAACGAACAATGAAATTGCAAGCTTATATTGGAGGTGGCGTATAAGCGACCTCAGCGACATCAGGCGGAACGTTTGCTCATTTTGTCAGTTCAGAACATAAAAAATAATTTACAAATTCCTTACAGTGTGTAGGCAGCCCTATGCAATGGTCTATAACGCAAACGTAGGGTAATGTCATGCGCACGAGTCTATGCCACATTCTTAAGTGTTGTAACTCAGGTAGGTTGGGGTCAGCACTGGAGTTGACACTGATAATGCTGATACAGCTCACAGAACGTTCATCAAAATCTGTGGGAAAATGTGAGACGACGTGTGATTTATGTAGGATTTTTTTTTTGACGTGTAACGTTGAAAGAACTAAAATTATGGTATTCGTATACATGTATTATTTGATTATTGCGCGAAATAAAGTTATTACTATGAACATAAATATTGGGCAAGTAGTTTTTGACGTGCCTACGTCTAATAAATCGATGAACGCCAGCTGCATGCACGAAAACGTTGACGTCATTGGTAATGCTGTCATTTTCCGGTAACGCTCATTGTCCGGTAACGCTGTCATTGTCCGGTAACGCTCATTGTCCGGTAACGCTGGTAGTCACGTTAAACTATCGTCCGTAAACCAACTTTACAGACAACAAATTCCTATTTCCTTCGCTTATGTTAAACATATCAAAACAAAAAATATACTAAATTTCGGGAGGTTGTACTTACAAAACTAACCGCTCCTCTTTTTTGAAATTTATACTTAGTCAATTTATATCCTCAAAAGTGAACAAATATGCGAGTGAGATAGCGGCACGCGGGATTTTGGGCCTTAGGTACAGACAGCGTCATAGATAAGTATGCCCCTTGCATTACAATACCCAGCTTCAAATCCCTTTAAATCCCCGTCGCGATGAATGGAGAAGTTTTGCCTTTAAAAAATAGATTATATTTGTTTAACTGTATGTAAGCCTAAAAATAATTTTAAGTATTACAATTTTTTGAAAGAATTACAGCTGGAGGTCTTGTGCAAGAGGGATACTTATCTCTGACGCTGTCTGTACCTATTTAAACTACATTTCGTTTTTTGGGGTGGTTTATTATAATTGCCATATCTTATTAAACTTTCAAAGGCTGACAGCATCGACACTACTATTACTTTTAGTAATCTAAGTAATTGGGTAGGTGCTACATTTTGCTCGACAAAAAACACCCGTATATAAGCCCGTTTTGACTTTAATTAATTGGCCGAAAGAACTTTTTACTTTTAAAATCAATTATGATTTATTTAAATTAACTACCAAAATCTAGATTAAAATATTTTATCGTCGCTCCTTTGTACAAAACTTAAACAACACTAACTTATAACTAAAGAGTAAAAAAGTTATATAAAATATTAGTTAATCTTTTGATATTAATATATCAATATCTTTAAAGAAAAATATTTTCAGTTCATTAGATATTACACAATATTTAAACGATTTGCATGCCTTTTTTTCTCAAACGGAACAGGACATGAAGTTGGCGTCGTGTTCTAGGCCATAGCCATACCACAGATATTGTAACCTATGACTGGGTAATATCGATTATAAAAGTCGATAAACCATTATTTACGGTTAAATAAACAGTTTGGTCGAGAGTATGTACGACAGCCGAAAGTATCCGAGGCCTGTGAGCCGGACTCTCTATCTATGACATTATTATGACATGTAGAACATAGAAGCATGGAAGAGCCGGTTTCCAAAACACCTTTCAAGATGAGTACGATCTTTGGATATGAAGAAAACAAAGATACAAAAGAAGAAGAAACGGTAGTCTTCCAAACTATAAAATGCCTAGTAGTAGCCGTCACGAACGATCGAGAGGCAAGTGTATAGATTAGAACAACCACACCGGTATCGCGGATTGAATCTCGCAATTAAAATTTTCAGGATTAAGGTCAAAAATTGTGTGACGAACATCGGTGTTTGCCTTAAGTTTAGATAGATAGATGTAATCTTTATTGCGCACCTTAAAACAAAAATACATGAAGAAGAAACAATACTGAAAAATAAGTTGTACAGTGGGCAGCCTTACCGCTAAGAGCCAACCTTCTCTAGGTCTAGGTACATCAAATGGATTTTACAAACAAATTAAAAATCCTACAGATATCTATAAAGTTCTCATAAATACAAGCTCTGCTTAGTTTTGTGCTACTAGCAAGTATAAATTACTATCCGTGATTGTATGACTTTGGTGGCTCTATGCATAGTTCACACGCTGTCATATTACACCTCCGGTTTTAAATAAATTACATATATATAAAACTATAAGTTTTTTTAATATCTTATCCATTTATCGTAATATAGTATGCAGGCAGGCTGAAAAGTGATTTCGTGAAATATATGAAAGTGTGTAATACACAGATATATATATCATGTCTGTGGTGTAACAAGAATTTAGCGGTACAGAAAAATGAAGTAATAAATCCTTCAAAATTTAAATGAGATGTCAAAAGTTACTCATATTACGCGACTTCTGAGGCTTGCTCGTTTTTTTATTATTTATTTATTGGTTATTTTTTCATTTATTTATCAATGTAAATAATTACAATATTATTGTTACTACCTTATAAACAATAACTATACCTAATTGCAATAACCACACCTGGTAGCTCAACTGATACCACTATGGCAGTAATGCTATTATTTGTTTTAGTATATTTCCAGACTGCTCTACTTATCAATAAGTATGTTGGTTCAGTTTTGTTAATTAAAATATGCCCATTAAATTTTTAAACATCCGGCCGACCTCCAAGTAGCCTTGTACCGCACTTACTTTCTAGTAGTAACCAATGTCCGCTTAAAAAATAACTGATTTTTTAAAAGTTCTTGTTGTGTATTGTAATTAAGAATACCATATTTGCTGAAATTTTATGAAAACAGAAACGCTGACACCCTATTTAGATTCTCAAAATTTCCATTCTTAAATTGAATCTATTGCTATCATATTATTTGGCAAAATCGACTTTGTTTAAAGCTAAGTCAATAAATAGTGTTGTATTGTAAATACAAAAAGCCGCTTTTGCAGCTTTAGGGTGCGCTGCGGAGCTAGGCGGAGTGGAGAGGAGCGGACTGTGTATTGGCCAATCACAGTGCTTGAAGTGGAGTGATTCCGATTCGAGCACTGATTGACCAATTCATGGTCCGCTTCTCTCCATTCCGCCCAGCTCCGCATCAATGGAAACGCACCCTTATCCTTTTATCTATTGTTATAATTATTATCCATTATATCTAATATTATCCTAGCCTAGACTAGACATTGTATGTATCCGATGTCTCCATTGTGACCTGGAATCCAATAACCCCCCATAATTTGTCAAAATTACTTGCCGTTTAGTCTACAGGTCACGCCAACAGACTCACATACCCATACATTAACACACACATTAACCCTTCTTCACAGTCGGGCAAAATAAGCATTGATATTTTGCTCAAAGTGAATTGCTTAGTAGGTCTAAGCAATTCGGGGAACATAATAACTGCCGCCATGTCCGCCGTGCTTATTTAAATCTCACATTACATTATGTAAACTTTGTTCGAAAATTGTGTAGTAAATGCTATGCTCAATTTCACGCATTCAAAGATTGTAGATTTCCGCATTTTACTCAATCACTTACCTCAAATGTACTGAACCGATTGAGCTGATATTTTGAGCTGATAACGTTTTTAATTAAATTTTTAATTTTGATATCAGTTTTATTGAATCTTAACTTATTTTTTTTATATTTTTACGTTAGCATAAGCCTTACTAACTAAATAATGATGGTGTAAATGAACCGATTTTTATAAATGATTTTTTGTTATCACAATATGTTGTTCAGGTCAGAACTACTATCAGAACTCTACCTACCATGTAATCCACACAAATTATTAAGAAAATGTATCATGTCACTTTACATCAAAGTCACAGACAATTTTGAAACGATTTTGACTGCATATCCAGTAACAATACCTCCATATTTTGTGCTTTATTACCATTATTTATTGCTGCGTTTGACATTATTTCACGAAAATTGGGTAGAAATAGGCCACCCTACAGACATTCATCTCGTTTATATTGCCGAACAGTTCTGACAATGAATCACCTCAACCATGATCGAGGTCGCGATTGCGATGCACATCGGTTGCACTGACAGCGCGGGCGCACCCGAAAACTTAGCATTACATTACAAAACCGCGTAACTAAATGGGAGATAATGTTAATATCTCCAAGTTTCGTCAAATATGATTTCGCGTTTTCGTGTCGCCCGCTCGAAGCGTATCAAGGCCGAAAAAGCGGAATCAACCAAAAAATGTGTAGCAACTGTTACGTAAAACTGCGAGAAAGTTGCGTGTGAGTTTGGGAAGTGATTCCGACGATTGGCGGAGTAGAATGGCTCTGACGGAACCATGACTCGAGCATTACTCGTATGAGTGGCATCTTGCCCGAGGCATGAATTGATTTATTTGCCTCAAGGTTTTGCCATAAATGTTTTAAATGACAACAAAAACTGACAAAAACTGCGATTAAGCTTTATTTATTTATAAGGTTTTAGGTTAGATTTTACAACTTAACTGTTTACTGAGGCAAATTTTAAGTCCCTGCCTCGGAAGCTTGGTGTTCCTGTTAATTGTTAGATCCCTGGAGGTCAACAACAGCACCGCGGAATCGGCAATTGCCGAAGTGTGTATCTGAACACAAATTATTGTGTGTATATTATGTTATGATTGTTCTAGGATGTTGGTAACAATTCTATGTCCATACCGCCTGTGACAAGGGAATTTTATTGTAAGGATGCCTTCATATACCAATACTTATAAAAAATGAAACTCTACAGAACGAATAGCGGGAAAAGTTTTACTCACGGTAAACCTTTTCTTTCCACGATAACACGGAATTACCATAGATAAAGGTTAGTCAACATTAGGATCTCATTTCTTAATTCAGCCAGTTCAGGACAGTGCAGCAGTGTAACATGTGTGACGGCATCGTGGCACAGTTGGTAGTCACCCTGCCTACGAAGCTTGGTGTTCCGGGTTCGATCCCCGGCCGGGGCGAATATTTGTGTGACGAACAAAAATGTTTGTTCTCGGGTCTTGGATGTTGTGATGTCTTGTATGTGTCCATGCCACCTGCGACACAGAGAATCCTAGTGCAGGGGTGTGAGTGTGGAATGTTTATGCTTATGTCTAACATCAACTTAAGGCCCATATTTTTGCCGTCGGTAATATTATTTGTATAAGTTAAAATTAGCCCCCTTTCTAGTCTCCTAGATCCATCTCTGGTTCGAAGAAACAATACACCGGACGGCCGTTATAGCATAACGCTTGGCTTTACGGAAGTAATGTTATCGACGTTGTCGCATTAAGTGTAACACCGAGTCTGAAGAGAATTCCTATTCCTATTGAAAACAATTTATATTTATGCATCGTAAAATGGCATGTTCTTGATTAAATCCTACTAATTTATAACTAGTGACAACTTTGTTTGGGTTACAATTATCGAAATTTGTTTCTTAAAACGAGCCTACATCATAATGAACATACCATTAAAATTTTAAAGTCTCTACGTCCAGTGGTTTGACCTGTGCGTTGTCAGTCAGTCGTTCAGGATTAAGCCCTTTAATTAAATTGATGATATTATAATCAAGGTTTTATATTATAAACATACTACAACCAACTTCAATTGGACTGTTTTAGTGACCGTAACGTAAACACCACTGAATAGTCACAGGTAAGCAAAATACGCAGTATTGTTTACTTGGATGACGTCTTTTTTCAGTTATTTTGATTTCAAAACCAAAGTACTGAACGGATTTTCATGAAATATGGGATCAATCTGGAAGTATATCCATTCAAATAAAAAAATATTTTTACAAATCGGATGAGAGATGAGAACTCCTCATTTCTTGAAGCCGGTTGAGAATAATTGACGTTTGGCCCTCAATCACGCCAAAACTCTGAACCGTTTGAACTACAATTCAGTTGGGGAATATTTTATTAGCTGGAAAATAACATACAAGCTACATTTTATCCAGACACTGCAGGGGTGAAGTCTCGGGCTTATAAAAGTATATTATAAATCATCAGGATTATCGTTGCGCGGCATGCGAAATCTTTTGTTTTCTATTTTATGTAAAGAAGTTTTATGTAAAATAAGCGGATATGACCATAAACATCTTATTTAAATCGATGACAGACTCTAGGCCCCGAATTCCGCACGCCGTTATCTCGCTCGAACATTTGCACATTTTTGAAGATAATTAGATTGAGTATAAATTTAATGAAAGTGAAGCGGTGAATATGTTAGCGACGAACGAGCCCGAGTGGATGAGGCCCTTGCCTTGCGATCTGATGGTCGCAGGTTCGAATCCCGGTGGCAGGCATGCGTAAATGGGTTTTTTCGGTCGAAAAAAATCTACGTTTTCATCCCACGTTCTCGCAACGGTGAAGGAAAACATCATGAGGAAACAGGCATGTCTAAGGACAGAAAAAAAAATTTTCTATGGCACGTGACATCCACCAATCCGCATTGGGTCCGCGTGGTGGATTAAGACCCACTCGCTCTCCTGCCTAGATTAGGCCTGAGTCCCAGCAGTTATAGGCTGATTATAGGCTGATTATGCTATGGTGAATATGCTATGCTATGGTGAACTGTTTTAGTATATTTTTGGTTTTGATATGTTTAACATAAGTGAAGGAAATAGGGCAAAACTTTTTCCCAAATTCATTCGGTTGCCCTTAGGTCCTTATGTCCTTATGTTCTAGTAACATATTCACCGCTGCACTTTTATGAAATTTATACCCAGTATATTTATATCTACAAAAATGTACAAAATGTGCAAGCGAGATAACGGCGTACGGGATTCTGGGCCTTAACAAACCTATTAAGAAAGTACCTGAACAGTACACATACACCACAAAGAAATGGTTTGGCCATATCAATTCGTAAAAAAATAGACGTGGTCACAATATTCATGTTTTTTAGCATTACTACTGGTTTTTGAACTACTTTTTCTGTGGTTAGTTCAACACGTTTCACCTAGATTTTTATTATTTATTTACCAAGTGACAATAACGTAATACCTATTCCATACAATAAGGTAGGTAGGTTTTATAACTTTATTCATTTCACGCAATCCGACAAGCTTTAACATAAAATTTTTATAATTGAGTGTTTCGTAATACTACTTTAATTATTATGTTAAGTAATATGATTGAAAATTGAAACTCTGTATTCCACTCTCTGTACCTAGTGTTCTAATCAGTTAGTGTTAGTTAGTTTTTTTTTTACATTATTCTGTGTAAATTTATTACTGTATAATAAAGTATTATAATTATTATTATTAATTATTCGTGACCAGAATGCTGGTTTCTACTTTGCACAGCGTATAAGCATTGCCATTCAACGTGGCAATGCCGCCAGCGTGCTGGGCACGTTGCCGTCTGGTGGTGACAACGACCGACTAGGTTATTTATAGTTTGTTTTGTTATTTATTATTAATCTCTGTTATAAATATAAGTACTTTATAATATTGTTTATATAGTTTAATATATAATAAACAGGTTCCCTGTCCCATATATCATATATAAGTCATCGCTCAATTTTTGTATCGTGTTTTATACTTCCGTGGCTCATACATGTATATGAACAAAAGTAGTGCCATTTTCAGAGTCATTTTACTGCACAAGACGCGGCGTCGTTATTGTGATTCGGAGTACTGGGACGTATGGGGAATATAGTTTAAATATAGAATTTAAAAATAAATGATTATTTGTCTATGCAATTGGCAATTACTAGGTAATAAAAAAAAATGTTTATTTTTTACTTTTTAGTGCATATAATGTAACATCTATATAGGTTCAAAATGAGGTCAAAAATAGAAAAAAAGCAGCGGGACTTCAAAATTGTTTGTATGGAGACAGGAAACCTGTTATAAAACTATAAAACTAACCCGAATCGTATATTTTTTTCATACCACACAGGCAAAACCGAGGGCAGTAACTATTTGGTAACGTTACTATTCATTTGTGCTTAAAACTTATCAGTTGCCTGTATCAAAGTGATTGTAACAGGTAGCTATGAACAGCTTTTGAAGATAGCTGGCTCATTTTATGTAACAAGAACTTTTTAACAAAAAATAACCAACCGAATTAAACTGAAAAGTAAGAGAAAGTGAATATAAACACCAATTAAAAGTAAAAAATTACGCAATTTCGTTTACTGGGATAACGTTATTTTCTTTAGGTATTTTTATTAACTACCTACTAATATTTTAATAACTAGTTTCCGACACCGGTTTTGTCACAACAACAGTCACCAACCAATATTATGTTGTATTAATACAGGTGTTTGAAAGAAAGGTCCTGCGGAAAATCTTCGGCCCAGTGCAGGAGAATGACGTGGCTCAACTAGACAAGCTGATACAAAACGAGACAATAATCAGATATTATTTATAAGCCACAACGGCTGAGATGGGCAGGACAGCTAGAAAGGGCGGACGAAAATCGAGCTGAAAAAGTTATGTCTAAATGGACACCACAACAAAAACGACCGCAAAGCACTGCTTTGCGGTCGTTTTCAAAAAAAACTCTGGAAGGATTGTGTTGAGGAAGACCTGAAGAAGTTGGGCAAACTAACAACTCGGAAGAGACTGACTAAGACCAGGAACGAGTGGAGGAAAATCGTTGAGGAGGCCAAGACCCACAAAGGGTTGTAGTGCCACAGGAATGAATGAATGTATTAATATAGGTATATATATATAGCGCTTACTTTGTTATTATTTGATACAGCTGTTTACCTTCGAATGTGGTAATTAAACCCCACTAAGTGACTGGATACTTATTTAACTCGTTAAAATACAATTTACCAATGTTCTGTTGTAAAATATTTGTTAATTTGCCTTTCTGCCGAATTTTTAGTGTTCATAACGTTATTTGGAAAATCGAAACACACACGGGGTCACTACAAATCCTATCCCATCATACTGCCTCATAATGCCCATCATACTATACCTTCGAGAATCCAGCAAAAGGAGGGAGGTTATACGTCAGAATCTGCTAACACAATTTACTGCCATTTTTAACGAGGGACGAGGTAAACACGCATTGCACACGCGCCTAACAAAATCTTATTCGTGTAAACGCTCACTATAATAATCTCGCACACTATCTTAAAATATGCACACAGTTATCAAATACAGCGTATAGTTTTATTTAACGTAAATGGCCAAGAAGGTTATATGGCCAGCAGAGGGGTACCCCTTGCGTTAACATCTCCTTTGGCTAGATTCTCGAAGATCTGTATATAATATCTGTATAATGGGCAGATAGGGCTAAAAATAAGTCAGATTAATTTTAGCATGATCAAGATTGTTTTAATGAACCAATTTTATTAATATTCTATTATTTTACTTATCCGCGCAAAGCTCGCTTGGTGTCGAGTAATAAAGAAGCTTGCTCTTTTCAGCTTATATAACCGTACAGAATTTCAGCTAAATCAGTTCGGTCTACGAGCAAACATACATCCGATCTATCCATCTATCACCCCTCTTCATCAAATTTTACCCTTTTTTTTATTTATTATTAATAGTCAAGCGTTTGACCACCACCTCACCGGATGGAAAGTGACGGTATGGTCGAGGATGGAGCACGCTTAGCTAAAAGAAACTGATTCACTCTGGGCTTGAAGACACCAAGATTGTAGCAGTACCTTTTCAGTAAATACCTATTAGTAGAAATAACTGGGGACATTTTTAATCCGAACACTTGGTTCAAAACTGGCACATGGCGTATTTATCAGCCTTGTGTCGATTTTTATCATTGCACTGTTTTTTTAATTACATATTAATTTAATTTAATCAGATTTAATCACCGACATAATATGTATTATGTATTTTGCAGACATGACATTCTACTTCTAAAAATGTTAATCAGGGAATCCTAGTGTCTGTGCGCAATTCATTACGAGTACATTTGTCAGTGTTTATAAGTGTTTATTTTTTTATAATTGCATGGTAGCTAGGTTACTATGCTAGTTTAAAACAAACTCAGCATTTCAAATGTCTCAATTGAACTGATTATTATCCTTTGTTGCAACTACTAACAGGACATACCGTTTACATGCCGACTTTGTTTTAATTAACAATTCGCAAGACTTTTTTTGCTGACTATACTGTATACATACCTTGTAGGTAGTAACTGTACCTATTAGTCAATAATTGTTTCGCATAAAATTAAAACAAGTTCAGAAGTATGTAATTAAGTTTATTCTGGGTTCACTTGTTTTGCCAAGAAAAATCACCTTGCAAGGTTGCAAAGTGTCGTAAGGTTGATAACATGTAAGCAATTTTTTTAGGTATTTACTTAGGTACTTACTTTGATCAACCGAAACCTTGGCATACCTATAACGCATTTTCCGATTCCGCATAATAATTTGTATGTTATAAACTTGTACCTTTCACTTGAATGTTGAATTGAAAAAAAAATACTGATACCTTCCGCCTTGTAAAAACCAGTGGCCTAATCAATTATAATAAAATGCGTTTATCTGTTTCGTTGACAGAACACTTATTTTTTTGTGTTTATTTAATATTATGAAATCGTTTATTTTCACACGATACTGCATACATAAATACTAATACTTGCAAAATATGTAAACATAACATACATACAGATAGTGTAGCACAAAGAGGTTTCCAAATCAGCATAATGTCGGTTGGGAGTAAACACAACGACCGTGGCTGGGCTGTAGAGTAGGAAAACACATAATAAGCCCTGCAGTTGATCATAGCGGCAGGGTTTAGTGAGGAACTCTAACCGCATAGGTCCAAGTGGCGAGCACAACACACTGGAGCCGCTTAGCACAGGACCGGGCAGCGTGGCGAGAGCAGAGAGAGGCATATACCCCGCAGTGGGCCAAGTCAGAATGCGGATGGTGATGATGATGATGATATATACCTACATTGTTCTGTATTTAAATAAAATAACTACCTTGGTACAGACAGCGTCATAGATAAGTATCCCCTTGCATTATAATACCCAGCTTCAAATCCTTTTAAAATCACCGTCGCGGCGAATGGATAAATTTTACTTTTAAAAAATAGATTATATTTGAATAACCGTATATAAGCATAAAAATAATTTTTAAAAAATTAAAATTTTTTGAAAGGATTTATAGCTGGGTCAAGCTGGGTGTCTTGTGCAAGGGGCATATTATCTCTGACGCTGTCTGTAAGTACCTAATTTCTAACTAATAATAATAATAATTAAGAACTTTAATTAAAAATAAACTATGCATAAAAAAAATGTGTTGGCACTGCACTCTAAATAATGTATCACAAGCTAAATATGCATGTTAATTAAGATTATAGTAGGTAATGTTTTATTTTAAGAGCTTGTTTTTTGGTTAAATGAAAAAGTGAATTGAATTGAATTTGCTTTAACTTTTTTGGTCAGACTTGTACAGTAGCTTTTTGTTGGGTGTTCTTTTGAATTTCACTATCTCATAATTATGCTATCTATCATCTTTCATTAGCAAAACGTAGTACAATGATAATATCATTTTGAATGTAAAATGTTGTGACAGTGTGAGATAACTCTCACACAAAATAATGCAAAGACGGTTGCGATTTCCTAAATGAACCCATTGCAGGAGAAATGCTTTCAACTGATTAAATCAGAAGGTAAGTACGGTCAACGACAAAGTGCTGTACTTTTCCTGAAACTCGATGTAAAAACATGTATGGCTAATTGTTGTCTTTTACAATTAAATTTACATAATCGTATTTTCATATTAAAAAAACAGATTTTCAGTTTTTGTTATAGAAAATAGTTCCAAAGTAGTAGTAGTAGGACCAAATCTAGCCTGATGGGACCAGAAATATTCGTACTAATGCGTTGACTTAGACCCCTTACTTAGACTTAGACCCAGCTTGACCACACTGGCTTACCTCAGAGGACTGATCCCAGATAGCAAAGTAGAAGATGCTGTTTTAATTGTATTTTTTTTGTTATAAAACTTGTAACTACATCAATATTTATAACTAGGCTTGGACTTGACTGACAGACAACGTACAGGCCAAGCCACTGAACTTGGCTTGAAACATAAAAGATGTGTTTGTCAAGAGCTGAAAGTGAGTACTAATAAAGGAATTTAAAAATTCGCAACGCAAACGAAGTTGCAGTTTTCAGTTAGTATAATATAATATTTATAAACTCAAAGGGAACTTTTCTGAAAAACTTTCGAATATCAAAGTTTATATTCATTCTTTGTGAATTGTGTAATATTACGTAAATCTTACGTGTATCTGACATACAGTATCGCTGCTTACACCCATGTGGCTAATTTTAGTAGTTAGATCAAATCAATTCAAGCAACCAATAAATTAGTTTCGATAAAAATCTAATAGTTGCATGTCGTTCACAATGTCCGCCTATCTATCTTAGTTATAAATTAATTATATTTATTTTCATCATAATACTGAGCTTGTAAGTTTATTAGATCCGGCTTGGCTATGAATCATTTTTTCAGACTCAAGCTCGCTTTGATTAGCGGGTTAACATTAGAACGGACTTTGCTGCAGTAATATATTGAACAAATAAATGTTTTTTTTTTGTAGAAAATCTGGTTATAGTTTATAATTTTTAATCTAATTCTAATTGATTGATTCAGGCGTTACTTTGCGGAAATCCATAAATATTAATAAATAGTATAAATATATTTAGTAATAAATCCACTTAACTTCTAAACAAAGGTCTTAATTAACTTAACTCTAGTTTAGAATTTTAGTATCTAAACCAAAGCGTCGAATCCTAAAACCCAAGTCAGAACTCGAAAGAAAAGTCAAAAACTCTAAAATCTAATTCTATGCTACTAATCTTATAGACGCAAATGTTGAAAAATGAGATTTTGTTCCTCAGTCACGCCAAAGCTACTGAATCAATTTGGCTGAAACTTGGTTTGGTTAATTAAGTAAACTGACAAGCTCATAACCATAAGCTTGAAAAGAATATCAGCTTCTTTTTATCTATCTCAATAACATACAGGTGAGGCTATTTAATTTATAAGACAACTTTGGCTCAGTTATAGATTACTAAGTAGGTTATGTCTAGCGTCATTATTATTATTTTTATTTAAAAATTAACGAGATAAGCTAGACGTTTTCCTGGTGGTAAAAGATCACGTCTACGCATAACCAAAACAGTGCTGCACAGGACTTTAATTCACATGGTCCGGTTCAACACTACAACGAGTATAATAGCGCTCGTCGACTATGACACATTTTGATGGTCAGTCTCGAAAGCTCAGTAATTTGATTTTACCAGCTATAGTGCCCTTCAAACCGGAACAGAGATTTCAGAAAAGATTACATAAAGTACAAATTTTATTTCATCGCTAAATTCAAAACCGCTGAAAAGTATGTTTTACTCAATTCCTCATAGAAAAGACTTCAACGAGCTCCATCTAGCACCTGTGTTGTTTCTCATAAGCAGGCTATGTTGTGATCTGCCAATGTTCACATTGCACCTACTACAAGCAATAAGGCTAGTCTATTATCTAACGCTGATCAATGTTACTGATAATGTCTGAGCAAGACGACGTGACGTCAGCTAGACTTGAACTTGGAACTGGATTTAGGTTCCACATTCTCGTGGTCATTGTGTAATATGTGCTGCATAACTTCTGTGCATACTAGTTGAAGTAATGTGAATTGAAGTGGCTATAGGCTGGACATTGTTAGTATATTGGGCAGAGAGTTACGCCCTTGACAAAACTTTAGATTGCGCCCCCACTGTAAACATTCGTTGCGAACATTCGATTCGCGATAACATTATGACATTTCGTTTGACACACCCAAATGCCTAGAACACACGTACCAAGTACTCGGCCGAGACAGTGCTCGCGGTACGTGTAATCAAGGCAAAAGTGTGATAATCATTCAGTCCATTTCATGTCCTCTGCACAGTAGAGATGTTACGGGTAATGCTAGAAGGTGGAGTAAACCTAGGTTTACCCGGGTATGCTTAGTATTACCCAAGCTTATTGGGTAAAGTCCGAATAATAATTGAAAATTACTGACTATCTCTTTAAAATATAACTATTTAGGTAACACATAAATACCTAGATAAAAAATAGTGGAGCTATGTGAAAATTCGAATTAAACTTCATTGTCAACTTATAGCAGGTAGACTCTACCTACTTTTTATACATATTTCAGCATCTACGACACAAGCATAACCGCTTAGTTTATGTCACAGACATAAAATAGATCTGTGGTTTATGTGCTGAAAGTGACCCCTACATTATGCTCAAGCAAGTCAACATACAAAAAAAAATGTGGTTCTTAAACCAAACCTTTTGAGATTAATTATGCTGGCGATTTTAGAGTATGTGTTTTGAGTTTTGAAAGTACAGTTTCTAGGGCTGAAAACGTTTCTACTGATTTCCGAAGGCAATTGAACACCACTTACCTTGAACTGCAGCTCCTGGCTTGTTGGTTTGGTGGCAGGCAAGGTCTGTGTGTGTTGACTCGCACGGCGAGTCCAGGTTCGAAAAGTCTTTGGAAAAGCACACAGCACGGCTATGAACCCGCGACACTTCACTATGGTCAAATGTTAAGATACATATTTGTGTCGTACACAAGCATAACCGCTTAGTTTATGTGCTGAAAGTGACCCCTACATTATGCTCAAGCAAGTCAACATACGAAAAGAATGTTAGCTATATTGTATAAGTATTGTGCGGTTCTTAAACCAAACCTTTTGAGATTAATTATGCTGGCGATTTTAGAGTATGTGTTTTGAGTTTTGAAAGTACAGTGTCTAGGGCTGAAAACGTTTCTACTGATTTCCGAAGGCAATTGAACACCACTTACCTTTGAACTGCAGCTCCTGGCTTGTTGGTTTGGTGGCAGGCAAGGTCTGTGTGTGTTGACTCGCACGGCGAGTCCAGGTTCGAAAAGTCTTTGGAAAAGCACACAGCACGGCTATGAACCCGCGACACTTCACTATGGTCAAATGTTAAGATGAATATTTGGCACGGCCAAAAATCGACGGATTTTGAGTAGAACGTCCACACGCAACCGATCACAATGACTCCCGCCAATGCACTAAAAAGCCTCGAGCTCTTCACGTTCGGACAGGCGGTAATTTACCAAACTACCCTCAAAATAACAATAGAAACGCAACAAGTATAAGTGCTTGAAATTTAAATAAATGAATTGTGAAATGGAAAAAAAACAATAGGTAATGTATTTTATGAAACAAAATGTTGCGAAACGTAAATCTCCGTCGGTATGCGAATTAGTATAATTTAAGAAGACGTATCTTAAAACATAGGTACCCTTATACCATATTAATAACTGTAATTGCAGTGGCACTTGGCCTATGCCTTGTATCATGTCATGTTCATGAAAAAAATATTAGTGTATTCTATGTTGGTGAAAAATAAATAAAATAAAATTAGTCTTCGCCTCAAAGAAGCTCCTCTCGTGCATTAGTGTAATAAGGTCGTCATAATAAATGTCGGGAAAAAATCAATAAGATAACCGCAATAAGATCCGTTATAATTAAAATAACTAAAGCCTTAAATGGTGCAATTTTTTCACGTGCACTTTTAGCAGGTGTCGCTATATATAACAAAACAACTACGAAACAATAGAACAGGTTATGTGACAGCTTTTAATTTAAAACAAGGTCTAGAATTAATTCATGTTCAGATGAAAACTGCCAATCAATCTTTGCGGCACGATTTCTATGTAAGATTGATAAATGCATCGATAAATTCACAATTCTTTATAAGAGCGGGCAACAAAATTGCTCAATTTGGGCAACATTGACCTGTTTTATCTGTGTTCACTTGAGAAGTATGACTTCACAAGAATATAAAGTAATTCACTCAAACAAAGTGTTACTATCTAAATAAATAAATAAATAATACGTGAAGTCAAAAACTCTAAAGTTATGAAGGACTAAGTTGACACATTTTGACGTGACTACGTCTAATAAATCGATGAACGACGGCTGCATGCACGAAAACGTTGACGTCATTGTCCGGTAATGCTGTCATTGTCCGGTAACGCTCATTGTCCCGTTACGCTGGTAGTTAGGTTTTAAACTATCGTCCGTAAACCAACTTTACAGACAACCATTTTTTTTTTACAAATCGGATTTAGACAACTCTACTAATAACTAAGTATCGTGATCAGAAGGCCGTCTATTATGTGGCCCAAAGAATAAACTTTGCTACACAAAAAGGCAATGCAGCCCATACCATCTTTGAATAACATTGAAGTTAGTTTGTTGGCGAGCAATCGTTGCTAAAAAGTTGCTCGTGTAAGCGCACTTTAACACACAATAACGCCTACTACCCATATTGTATCCGCTACAGCAAGAAGTCAACAACCCATAACTAACGTGTGTGCTAATCAACACATAATTTATCAAGTATTTAATGTAGGAAGTTGAAGAAAATAATGATCGTACCTATTAAAACTTAATTGCTACCTTTGAATTCGAGCCCGAAATTAATTCTAAACGAAAATTTAAAAAAAACCAAGGTATTTTTGACGTGACTACGTCTAATAAATCGAGGAACGCTGGCCGCATGCACGAAAACGTTGATGCCATTGTCCGGTAACGCTCATTGTCCCGTTACGCTGATAGATAGTATGGAACCAATTCATCAATGACGTTGTCACGTTAAACTATCGTCCGTAAACAAACTTTACAGAAGACCAATTTTTGAGGTGACTACGTGTAATAAATCGATGAACGCCGGCTGCATGCACGAAAATGTTGACGTCATTGTCCGGTAACGCTGACATTGTCCGGTAACGCTCATTGTCCCGTTACGCTGGTAGTCACGTTAATCTAACATCCGTTTCCCAACTTTACAGACAAACATTTTTTTTTATTAACCAGCTAACTATTTTCTTCTATCTTGTAAAATCCAGTGTTAGAGTTTACCATCTGCCCCATCGAACTATGTAACTACTATTTACTACTTTAAATAGCGTTTACGACAAATGCATTGAGACGGAAATTTAAAACGATTAAATTATGAATGATGACAGCTATTTCTATTCAAAACCACCATTGTAGGAACAACAATAGAAGTAGGTGCAATTGAAAGGTACAAACAAGTACACGATATACAAATGTCAAAGCTTGACCCTTCGTTTGACCCGTGTTTGATTATGAACGCTAAGGGCTGTGATTGGCTAATAGAGGCTTGAGAAAATTAGGTGAGCTCGTGTATGAAAAGTCATTTATAAGTCAATACAACTTTGTAAAGTTCGCTAGCTTTATTTAACACTAGCTGGTGCCCGCGACTTCGTCTGCGCAGGTATCTTTATAAATTATAGCCTTTGTGTTATTCTGATGTATAAGCTATATTATTGTAAAGTTTCATTAAAATCCATTCTATAGTTTTTACGTGTGAGTAACAAACATCCATCCATACTTACAAACTTTCGCGTTCATAATATTTATTTATTTATTTTATTTATTGATCACCAACACAGTATACACTAATACATTTTTTTGGTTACATAATACATAGCTCAGGCCAAGTGCCACTGCAATTATAGGTGAAGACGACATGCAAGAGGTAATTGAGCGAGTAACTTAGTGAAATAAAATTAATATATTGGTAGGATGATTGACCACTTCCGAAAGGTTGTCGAGAATTTACAGTTTGAAAAATCTGTGATTTTTTTTAGCGAACCTTTATTGTTGTAAAGGACTTATATGGTGGAGGTATATGTACAAATATCTAATGAAAATATTCGGTATGTCGTGGATCATCACTTATCACAATGATTGCTGGTTATTAATCCATATCTATCCACCATCAATAATACATATTTTTTATAGTAAATCATATGTGTAGTGTAAGGTCAGATTAGATTTGAATAGTATATGGATATAGGCAATACCGTCTTTACCATAAGGGCACACGGGGCCCGTGCTCAGGGCCCCCATCCTGAGAAGGGCCCCGAAGGACCGACTATTTCTCTCACATTTATTATCAAAATATTTTTTTCGGGCACATTACACTTTTTTTCACAAAAAAAAGTTGCAGCTCAAAATGAAATAAATCTAAATAATTCCTAAGCTCTTCAAAATGGAAGTGTAAGGGGTTGTTTGTCAGCGATTATTGCGCAACACGACATAAATAGAAGATTATAGTGGAAATATGTTAGTATAATTTGCTTTCTTTACTTTCCAAAAGGGCCCCAAATTCTTGTGTGCCCAAGGGCCCCAGCATAGTTCAAGACGGCCTTGGATATAGGATACCTATCAATTAAGAGGAGGTGCCTACTCTCCAGGCTCAATACTCAATACATTTATTGTTATGGTATGCTAAGATGATAACATTAATACTTGAAATTCATGTGAACTTCTTTGGAGCATTACAATGGAATGAGGCAGACCGAGGTTTTTCTTATTACGAAGGCACCTAAAACAAGCATGCTATTTACAATAAGCACCTACTTAAGTTATTACAAGCTACAACTAAGTAGGCATACATTAAAGAGGCCGTAGTTGATTAAACTTACTGAATGCCTTCTAATCTCCGGTTAGAACAATTTGACCAAGGTCTTAGTCATAAGGAAACAATACAATATAATTTTACCCTCGACGCACGATAGGTTCTGTCAAGATGAGGTCATGATTTCAATCTCGTTTTTTTAATCAATTATGCATTTTGTTCTGGTAATTCGAAATTGTTTGAACTCACCTTGTTATAGTCATAGGTTGCCAGGTTCATATAGGGCAATAATGCATGAAAGGAGCCTCTTTGAGGAGTACTTTAATTCCTTTCACCACACTGCTTCGAAAGAACTAGTGACACGATGAGAAAAAGAAGAAAATAGGGCAAATCAATTAAAATTTATACAAACATACTTAAATTTTACTGCTAAGTTTACCTAGTTTATAAGGGCGCACTAACAGCATCTGCGATGTACAACATCTTTCTTCTCGCTTTTTTACAACCTAATTTAATTAAAAAATTTAAGTTAAACCGATTACGACTGCATTCTCAACATAGTAAAATCTATTGATTGTATGCCTTTAATAGAACAATGTAACGCATGACTTATAATATACATACTTAATGACGACACCGTGGCTTAGTTGGTAGTGACCCTGCCTACGAAGCTTGGTGTTCCGGGTTCGATCCCCAGCCGGGGCAAATATTTGTGTGACGAACACAAATGTTTGTTCTCGGGTCTTGTATGTAATGTAATCACAGGAGAACACCGACGTAAGCTAGGTGTAAAGACAATTAAAGAGCCGACTGTACTTGATCTTGATCGAATTGGTGGGCTATTTCACCTTGAATTAATGCGACCCGGGGCAATTCCATGTAATTACAAGTTTGACAGCAATAGTAGGCGAAATATTGGTAAACTATCACGCAACCATAATAATGCTATGTTGATATTAAGCGTTAAATTTTGTAATATAGATTGTAGTAAGCTTATGCTGTATTAAACAAGTATTAATATTAAAAAATTATACCTGCCCGTTATTTCACTCGCATAATATTATTGCTCTAGATAAATCTGATATGTTTTTCCACTATAAAATATCCAATAGATTTTTTCAACCGTTATCTTGAATAACTTAAAGGTCATCTGAAAGGGGTCTTGCTTACAGCAAAAAAATGGTATCCGTTTACTGTTGTAGGTATCTATTTGTAACTAGATAGAGAGTCATAGGTATTTAACGTTTATCATCAAAATTCAGTGCACAACTTAAATCTTATCACTTCTATCAGCAATTACAAACAGATATTCTGCCGCTAAGCAATTATTTGTTAGGATTACTGTGTTCCGGTTTATTTATCTGTAACATCACTGTTTCTGCTACCGTTGCGTTGTGTAAACGTTTTGTAAGAAGTTACTACCAATTAAATTGAAAACTGTTGAAAGGTGGGTGCAATGAAATGAGGAACACTGATATAACATTTATGATTGCAGTAACAAGTACAGTTAATTGTTTTTTTATGTTAAGTGAACAAGGCGCTCTCTCTCTGATGCAAAAACATCGCCTGCTCATGACCGTGCTTCACATGACTTTGAACAGCAAACACCGGTCAGTTATAGAAATAATCGACTTTGACATATTTTGCTTATCTTTATCTTTCTAAAGGCCAGTATTTTCACTAGTTGCAGCACACTTCGTACTAGATCAATGTAATGCAAGCAACGCGATATTTTCCTTCACCGTTATAAGCACGTGGTATGTAACATGTCATCTTCGAGAATCCAGCAAAAGGAGGGGTTATACGTCAGAATCTGCTAACATAATTCTCTGCCATTTTTAACGGGGAACGAGGTAAACACGCTTTGCGCACGCGCCTAACAAGTCTTATTCATTTTCATTTCATTTATTCACAAACAATTTTAACATTTGTCGGAATTTCTAAAACTAAGCGAATTTGTAAATAGTACTCACATTAATTTATTATTACGAAACATACACTATTATAATCAATACATAGAATAAACATTTAAATAAATTTCAGCTCAAAAAAAATAAAACAAAAACAAAAGTCAAAACAGCATGAATGTCAGATTATTACTAAATATAATGTTGCCATGTCATACCAAAACAAATCTACCATCTATAAAAATATCACTTAAAGTTTGTCAATTTATCATCACAAAATTCGTCTATAGAGTAATAACTCTTCTTCAACAAGAACTGCTTCAAATTATTCTTAAATTTGTATATACTATCAAATGGTTTCAAAGTGAGAGGTAAATTATTGTAGAGGTGGACCGCTTAATACCGTGCAGAATGCTTTGCTATTTGTAATTTTGGAGCATAATTGCTTTTTATGTCCATTCTTCTAGTTTTTAGCCTGACTGCCCTATCCTCCTCTGTTTCGAATTTATCAATGTTTTTGACCAGCTCTGTCAACAAAACAAGAATATATAGGCATGGAACTGTCAAAATACCTAAATTTATGAAAAATTGCCTGCACGACTCTGTTTGCGGTATGCGTACCATTGTCCTTATTGCTCTCTTTTGCATAATGAATGCTGCATTGATGTTATATTGATAACTATTTCCCCAGAACATGATGCTATATCGAAGTTTTGTTTCTACCAATGCAAAGTAAATCAGTCTTAACTGATCCGTTGTGACTTCGTCCCTTAGACTACGTATTGCATAACATGATGAACTTATATAATTGTCAATGGCGTGAATTTCTTCTTTCCAATTAAGATACATGTCAATATTTATACTTAAAAACTTAACTACGTCAATCGATTTAATTGTATATTTGTCATGCTTAACTACTAGTATCTCAGAGTTTCTTGCCGTCGTCCTAAAAAGCAATAAATTAGTTTTTTCCATATTCAAAATAAGATTATTCGTTGTAAACCATCTTTGAACCCTTCAAGAGTCAGAGTAACTTTTTCCGTAAGCTCATCTAAGGAATTTCCAGAGATAATGGCATTTGTGTCATCCGCAAAGACTACCAACTTTAGCCCTGGGCAGAACTTTTCCATGTAATTAATAATATCATTAGTAAAAATAATAAATAGTATGGGTCCGAGGATGTTCATGTAAACGCACACTATAAAAATCTCGCAGAGCATCTTACAATACATATATTTTTATTTCACTGTCTTGTGTCTTTCACTGAATGGCCAAGAAGGTTATATGGCTGGCAGAGAGGTTCGCCTTGCGTTAACCCCTCCTTTTGCTGGATTCTCGAAGCATGTCATATTATATTTTGATTGAAAGAAAAAAACTATTGCTGCACGATTCACGATCTCCTTCAGGATTCAAGATCGCAAGGCAAGGGCTAGAAGATAACAATCACACTACCACAGCAACAAGTAATTTATACGTAGAGAGAAATCATGCCTAAACATATGTATAAAAGCTCTTACTTAATTTGATCGCGTGAATGGAGGGGCGTGCATTTTTAGAGTGATAGATCTCTACCATGATCTAATGAGTATGAACTTCACTGCTCCTTGTAAGCACTTGCTTAACTAAACACCACTTGAATGAACTGTTGTACTCATTTCACTGGAATGTGCTTATCATTGTGTTATTCCACATTTGAGATTGTAAATGAAATTGCGAAACATGTAACCAAGATCTTAAGACATTATATTAGTAAGTATATGTATAAAACACATAAATGTAAAAAAATGTAGTAGAACCATACCAAAAAAGGGGCATGAAAGGCTCTGATCATAGGAGATCACAGTCAAAATGAGATCAAAAGTGCCCATTTGACGGCTGCTTCCTACTTTTTGTCTTTGGAAATGGTTAAAAACCATTTATTATCTTTATTGCCTTACCTTACTTGTCCATATAGGCCTAGAGCAGAAAGCAAGCAGCGAGCCTATAATAACAGATTATTATCTACTCTAAAACATTTTGAAAACCAATACAGAAAGCCATAAATCAAAATAATAATACCTCAAAAGCACGCTTTTCACGTTAACTAAAAATCATGACTTTAATAACAGTTCTAAACATTCAAAATGTCAGAGTATCAATGAACTACCTGTGAAATATTACCTTTATAGTGAATTATGAATAACTTGAATCAGAACTCAATGAACATTACTAAATAAAATTATTCAGTTTATTTATACCTATTTATATTTAGACTTATAGTTATCCGTTTACACTATGCAAGCGTACTTTCGCACGCAAACATACACGTTTCCGTGAATAAAATATAGGTATTCTGTTTTCATAAAGTAGGTAGTTAAAATTTAAGGGAATTTGCAAAAATTGTAAAGACAAACAAAAATAGTTGATAGATATATTAATTATTCTTTATTGCATACCATCACAAAACAAACAAAAATATACAGAAAGTAGAAAACAATGGTAGAAATAGTGGACAATGGGTAGTCTTATCGCTAAAAGCGATCTCTTCTAGACATCCTTTGGTCCATCCAAAAATCCTAGAGACTTTAGAACAAAACGTGGATGGCGGCATACACAACACAACTTAACTAACACTAACAACTAAGTACTTACCTAGAAAGATATCAATTAAGGCAATGGATAATTTAAACTTACATAAAAATAAACATTATATAACAAAAAAATAGACGTAAACATTAATAATGATTTGGGCATTTTTTTGTTTAACCTATGGTGTCCCATTGTTGGGCAAAGGTCTCCCCCAAATTCTTCCACTTGTCGCGGTCTTTTGCGGCCTCCCACCATTCCCTCTCGAATCTGTCCAGATCGTCCCGCCAATGCTTTCTCGCTTTTTGGGCATTTGGGCATAATGTGTGCAAAAATAACAGTCGGTTGAAATAGGTATTCATTTATCCTAAAGAGTGTTGCCAAAGTGATAGAGTACAAATAAAGCAAGCAATTGCGCGATAACGAATTACCTAAGTTATTAATCGACAACAAAAATAAAAACGGAGGTCTGTTCTCAGTTCGATTTTAGTATTTTTTTTACTATGATATTTTCAAACGAAAGCCGCTCATTTCGATTGATTTGCACGGTTTCAGATTAGCGGATTAACCAGGCGGATTCGTCAAGCGTCGAGAGACGCCTCAAGCTACTGACACTCGCTACAAAAAACCGAGTGTAAACGTCGGTAAACATGTGTAAATACGCGCATTCGTTATTTGAAGTTTTGCGAGTACCAACCCGCCCGTATACGCGCGACGAAAACACGCTAGTCTGAAACCGCACTAAAAAAAAAAATAATAAAAGCACAAATTTTAGAATATTTATTAGTTTTTAATATAAATAATAGAGCGCATGTATGGATAAAATTAATATAATATCTAAAAATGTTTCGTTCTTTGAACAATGCCCATAGTCGCTACCATTATTTGAATGCTTACGGTTTTTTTTACTCCTATCATGAAACCCTTTAATCTCCAATACACTTGCAACGACGTCATAAATCTTATTCTGACCTTCAGCCAACAATAATAATAGAATTGGAATAGCGACTACGATTAGGAATGGCCTACAATATTTTAACTAGTAAACAATTAATTGTTATGTAATGCAGTCGAGGTTATGTTCATATTTATTATATTATAACTCATACAGTAAGTTAGGCTTAGTTGCCTCCGGATTAAGTTACTCGTAGGCTTAGGTGCCTCCGGATTTCCTTCAGTACATATTTTGAGAGAGATTTTTTTATAGTATACATCCCTGAAAGGATTGGATTACTTTAACCTGTCATGTTTTTGTAATGATAAATAAACATAATCGTGCTTAGATTCATTATTGCACAGATAAAAATATTACCACAATAGATAAAATATTAAAAAAACATGTAAAAAGGCGAGCAAGAGTTTTCTTCCAGCAAACCTTTGAGTAGGTACCTGTATATTGATATTCCTTCAATCACCTCAGTGCCAATGCGTCCGACGACGAGTGGTTTGACGGCACATCGGCACTTGACAGGGTCACGGGGTCCCGGTCGGATTCGACAGAAACGATCTATAGATAGCTCAACTGCTCAAACTCCAAACCCGATGGCAGCGTGCCGAGGATACTGGCTGCATTGCCTCTTTGTATTGCAAGGCTTATTCTTTGCCCGAGATAGCTGCCAGCCCTCTGATCACGCGTCGCTTCGACTTTAACTTTCTGTTATAACTTCCAAATTCTACCCATTGTTGTACTTTTACTACCTGGATTTTAAAACAACTATTGGACCATATCCTACCCAGGGCGGGGTCGTTACTTTACCTCCGGGCCACCACGAATCCGTTTCCGTGCAGTAACCACTACCTACTTTTGAACCTTGAAATACAGGCCTAATAAATTCTTTGGAAAATTTTACAAGTACTTGTTACTTACTGTGTAATCATTATTGTGTTCCGGTTGGAAGGGCAATAGCTAGTGAAATTACTGGGCTTTCGAGATAGACCATCAAAATGTCTTAAGTTGGACGATTATATAGAGACGTTATAGCAGTGTTGGACCGGCCTATGGAAACCAAAGCCCTGTGTAGTACTGTTATGGTTATGGGCAAGCTTGATCTCTTACTATTAGGAGAGCGCGTAGATAGTCTTGCCTCTTATTAACGTAAAAAAAAATTATATATTCATTCATTGTAAATTTACATACACTTACATAGATTACCTATCAATATCCTTCGTATGCCACTCACCCACCGCCCAATGGAATGAATATTCATCACCAAAAGTGTTTAATATAATCGTTTCTGACGTATGATATCCTATTCAAATCGGATTTTCCTTCTTTTGTGTATAAATAAGTAATCAATGCTTCCTATGAAGTGAAACGCTGGATTTTGATGCCCTACGTCCGAGAGCGATAATCTTGAAAGTTAATTATTAAATTGGTTTTTATAAAAAACTTGTAAATAAAAGTGAAATATTTGCATTATTATATCAATTTCTTAACCTACTTTCAACGATGAAGTTTGAGTAAAAACCTAAAAAGAAAACTAGGTACAATGAGCGGCACTTTCTTCCAGACAACCTCTAGATAGAAATAAGATATGTAAGCAGATTAAGTGTAAAGGATAATCGACAGCATTGAAATAAATCGCTCTTAGATTTATTAACATCAGACAAAAACAGTAATTGAGTACCCTATCGATTTATAACTCATGTAATTGCCCTTGAAAGGTGCCGCCTGCAACAAATTGTTTTATGACCTCATTGACGGACCTCGAGTGATCGGTTAAAAAAGGCATAAGCTGTAGGGTCACCATGGTTCATATCATTACCATCGATAAATTAATATTACTGTCTTTAAGATCACAAAACTCATTTATTTACCTTTAGGACGCAACGCTAATTGGTGACTGATCTTTAAAATTTTAGTTTTAATTTAAATTATTTTATATTTTTAAGTCTCGAAATTAAATATTTAAAAGTAATTACTTATATTATTAATTCACAAAAGACAGATCTAATCCTCAAATCGATAATAAAAAAAAAATATGGGAACTCGTCGTTCCGTCGAAGTTTTCTATTTTTCTTTATATCTCCAAGAAAACTAATTTGTAGAGCTAAAATTAAATAAAATCGGATTGTCTTTAATGATTATAATTCCTAGTTACCACAGCTATTGCAGCACATCCTTTATGTAGCTTATTGTCGGAACAAAACACGCGATCGCGTGCGACCATCGATGCGACTATGCATAGATAAGAGATAACGAACATTTTTAGGTAGGTAGGACCAGCTCGAGCACTTTGAGTAATCGTAATGCAGGCAGAAAGCTTTTGAGAATTGGTGCTGACAGAGACAGAAGTCAGATAGGAGATAAATAATACTATGATTTCCAGTACTTTCTGTATATTAATGTTTTATAAGCCCGTGGGGAGTACCTCCAGTATTCCCCACGTCCATCCTGGCGAACGTGTGTGAAGTTTTTCATTCATAAATTGCAAAAAGTTCACATGAAAATGTTTTTTCATGCATTTTTTTACTATTTCTTTACGTGTAGGTGCAACGCGTTGAAGTGCGGATTAGTAGATGTCACATGGCTCAGGACATTTTTTTCTCTGTTATTCAACATGCCGGTTTCCTCACGATGTTTTCCTTCAACCGTTATGAGAACGTGGGATGTGCATATTATAGATTTTTCTACTGAAAAATTACATTTGAACGTGACTGTCACCGGGATTTGAACCCTCGGCCATCGGATCGCAAGGCAAGGACCGCGGCCCCAATCGATGGAACAAATTTAATATTATTATTTTTCTTCCGGCGATTGGGACCACCCTAGAAATGAATGAAAAAATATATTGTTCAACTCAAATACAGTACAGTCAAAGGAAAACGTATTTAGAACAAAACTCTTTGATTAAAAAAATATTTATTTTCAAAATATTGTACTTGTAAAAGTATAAACATATGATTTAAAAAAACTCATTGCATAAATCATATCTAGACTTGGGCCATTAAATATCAGGTAATCAAAAAGTATCAATCCTTAAAAGTTATGAAATCGACCAGTTAAAAGCCCTTGCTCTTATTACCCGGTGTCACCGACTTTACATTGGTTACATTATTTCGCAACAAATTCCTGTTTTTACAAGTGCTCCAGTTTTAGCTCAAGCACTCTCGTTGAAAGTCTGGCTTTTACAATTCAGAAACATACTCGACAACATTCACTAAAGTTACAATAACGTAATAACACTAATTACTATAAAATCAGCAATTACCTAATTGCCTCAGTTTTTTTCAGTTTTTAACGAGAAGAGCTTTGCCTTGTTCTTCTGATTCCGTCTCCTATTAGCAAATGGCAATAAACAAGGCTATAACTTTATGGCACATACACCCGTATTCTAAGTCGATTTTTTCACTCATGGGAATACTTACGTGAGTGGTAAAATGAACGCCGCTTTACTAAAGGTTCGGCTGTCACCTGTAAAATTTCAAATGTAAGTATTCACTTGAGTGAAAAAAATCGACTTACACCCATATTCTAAGTTGATTTTTTCACTCAAGGGAATACTTACGTGAGTGGTAAAATGGCCGCCGCTTTACCAAAGGTTCGGCTGTCACCTGTCAAATTTCAAATGTAATGTCAAATTTCAAAATATGGGTTTTAGACTTGACATTGCAGAATAGGACACTAATGCTATTGTTATATACCACTCGTATTGTCGTAAGTTTTACAACCCATATATTTAACGTCTGCCTTATTTCTTTAGCCTGGGATTTTTTCTTTTATGATAAGCAAAATAACATCGTTTTCTTCAATGTGGCTTAAATATTTAAGATTGCATGTCATAATAGTTTTTTTTAAATTACTCCCGCCATTTTATTTTTCAAGCTCTGTAGTATTACGTTCTTTCTAGACATACGATTTGTTAAACATCTTTCTGTTTACGCACATCTCAATTTTTTTTAGCTTTTTGCACATTGTGAGTGGTCTTCAGTGAGTGGTCATATCTACACTGTATAGAGCAGAACAGGAAATACGTAGCACCTGGCAATAATTCAAACGCGAACACCTTTTTATTTAAAAGCTTAGGCATTATAAATTATGGCACACTATGAGGCAATTTACGCAGTGGTATCTAATAGGCTGATAAATAACAGATAATAACAAAATTTCCATTAATAAAGGAAAAGAAAATGGAAAATATTGTGGAAATTGAGAATGATTATATGCCGATTCTAATAGAAATATTACTGCGTAATATTGGCCAATTATCTTTATCCGGTGTTCGGAAACACTCCACACTTCATTAGTACTGAGAATCATCGATAAACGTGTCAACATGAAGATAGAAGTGGATCCGAAACCTAAGAAAAAGTATACTGATTTCGATGAAACGTACTCACTGTGTGCATTTGGGCTTGCCTTTGCTATTTTGTACCCAAACAGAACTAATGTTCTAAAAAGATTTTTATTAGTAACATTCATAATTTCTTTTAATGGTGGCCAGTTGTTCTGGTTCATTACTTACACCTTGAAATGCCTGTATGTGCTGGATATTTATAACTTCGCTAGAAACATGACGCTAGGTTTGATCCTGATCTTGTTTTTCATAAAAACATACAACATTATTTATTTATCGCCGAAGTTCGCTTCGTTGGTAGATTCGATGTCTAGAGATCTTTTGAGAGCTAACGAACTGGACGAGTCCTATCAAAAGATTATTGACGAGCATATAAAAATTGCGAAGGTCAGTGAGACAATTTGGCTATACATCCCTTGGGCAATGAGCTTACTATTTCCTCTATTCGCTGGAATAACGATGACAATCAATAGTATAAAAACCGATGATTACGAGAAACGGATGGTGCATGATATGGAAATGATCTATGTCAGAGATATTCAAAGTGAAGCGCCTTTCTTTCACTTATATTTCGCTTATAATTGCTGTCAATGTGTCGTACTAGTCCCAAACTTTTGTGGACTTGACGGTTCGTTCTGCATTACGACTACGCACCTGTGCATGAAGCTAAAACTTTTTACGCACAAGCTCGCTAGAGCTTATGAGGATGCTACGAACAACAGAGAGCTGAAAAAATACGTCATCGAAGCTATTAAGGACCACCAGGACACACTGGCATTTCATCAGCAGCTACAAGACGTGTACGGGGTGTGGTTATTCTGCGTGTTCCTGCTGACCTCATCCATGATATCGTTCAATTTATACATGATATACTACGAGGTTGATATGAAGTACGTAGCGTTCTGTATGTTTGGTGTGCTACACATCTACATGCCTTGCCACTACGCCAGCACTATGACCGAGGTACAGTTACCAAATTTGCATTCATTAGCCACCCACCAACACCATAAATATTTTGATCACAAAAAATATTTTACACTAGCTGACGCTTGCAACTGCGTTTGGGTTGCGAATTTCCAAAATTCCTTTTTTTCTCACTTTCAGCTCTTGACAAATACATCCTCCAAATTTTAAGACAAGACAGACAGCGCACAGGCCATACCACTGGACGTAAAGACTTGGAATTTCGAAAATATGTTCGTCAAGATGTGTTGGCGGGTATTATGAAATTAATTTTGTTAATTCGCAACGCGAACAAAGTTGCGGTTGTCAACAAAATAAGTAAAGTCGTCTATACATTTACATCAACATTTTATTTGCGATGACTCGTAAAGTCATAACCCAGTACAGTGTGTGGTCTACCATGTAAGTAGGTAGGTACAAAACCTTTTTTGCTGGTGTCTAGCAAATACTAGATACACCAATCTTACGTTAAATAACATTAAGTGGGAGGAGAGTTATTTTTTTTCCTTACATAACTATGGAGCTGATCATTCAACCTGTCCATTCATAGTAAACTACGTTTCCATTGATGTTATTAGTATGTTTGCTAGATCTTTCTGCGGTCGGAACTTCATTACTGAAGATCGTGGTCACCGTGGTGTCCAATTTTATCCATACTTATAAGACTTTTCCTGGTAATTTTCTTGGGATAATAGTGCAGTGGTTTTCCGATGCCTTCTGCCTAGATATTTCGAGCGTTATTTAGACGCCCAGGCCGCTGCAGCATCCTCCAGCCGGTTCCTCGACTGGGCGTGTGGTTATACCGCCATGGCGCGGTTGCCAGAACCACGTTTTTACCTAGTAGTAGTAGAAGCACACCACTGCCGCTGGTTTCTTCTTCTTTTTATCGTGTTACAAGTTCTTTCGAACCAGTGTGGTGAAAGGATTTCACGTGCGCTTTGAAGATGCTCCTTTCGTGAACTTGACACATGTTTTGAAACTATATTGGTTCTTTGACATGCCCATTTCCTCACGATGTTTTCCTTCACCGTTAAGCACGTATTTTAAATCACACTTAGATTTTTTGAACAGAAAAATCCATTGGTGTATGACTGGGTTCGAACCCACGACCTTTGGATCGAAAGTCGAGGCACCTCCCACTCGGCCAACACAGCTTTTTTTTGGCACCGGCTATTCGTACGAACCACCGACGCGTGCAGTTGAGGTTGACAAAAGGGTCGGATAAGATGGTAGTTCCGTTCTCCCCTTACTCCCCTGTTTGCGTACAGTCGCGTACATAAAATATGATATTTTTGATTTCAGGTTTCCGATCAGATAGTCAATGAAATTTACTTAGTTCCTTGGGAGACCACAGATGACCAAGAAGTGACCAAAATGCTGATCTTCGTGATGGCCCGCGCTCAGCAGAGTCTGGTGGTATCTGGCTGGATCGTGGTCTTCAACATGGAACTCTTCAAGTCTATTCTGCAAACTTCTTATTCATTCTTTACGCTTATTACCGCTTAAAGATATTGTATTTAGTCTTTCTTTTAGTAGGTTTCCAATAGTGCTAAATAGTTTGGAATGTTATGCGTCACAGATAGGCATAGTATTAAGCAATTACTGTGTTCTTTTGAAACAAGGGTTACCTAGGTTACTTAGTTATTTTAGCACATCCGATTCGCGGCATGACTAGTATAAATAAGTAAAAGGTTTTTATCTAAGCATAAAGCAAAGCATTATTGTGAGAATTATAAGTGTGAGATTACCCGATAAAAAAAAACTAATAACTACCTGTGTGTAATAATCGTGAAAGTCCACGTTCCTAAAATCATTACCCATAGACTAGCTAATGCATTCACACCATGTTAACTATGAATGCATCTCTCGTATCTATAGAATACTGTTCGCATTTCCTCATATAAATTCTGCTCATTTCCTTAATAAGACTTTTATTTATTGTTTTAATTACTGCTAAAACAATAAATTTGATAAGTTTAGTTATGTGGATTCCGTCCGGGTTCGTTTGCGTTCATCAAGTGATGGTATAAACTCCTAATAAATGTGTACCTAGGTGAACCTAAGTCACGTCTCGTCATTACTCTACTGGTGGAGGACGTGGTGGCCGAGTGGATGAGGCCCTTACCTTGCGATCTGATGGTCGCGGGTTCGAATCCCGGTGGCAGTCATGCGTAAATGGTTTTTTTCGGTCGTAAAAAAATATATGTATGCAACCCACGTTCTCGCAACGGTGAAGGAAAATATCGTGAGGAAACCGGCATGTCGTAGAACCTAAAGTTCGAAAACATGTGTCGAGTGCATGAAAGGAGGCGCACTTGAAATCCTTTCACTACACTGGTTCGAAGGATCTAGTGACACGATAAGAAGAAGACTACTCTACTTAAAAAACCTATCTATTATACGCCTGCTACTGCTTGGCAGTTGAATCAATAGGCTTTCAACGGCAGCGGCAACGGCAGCGCTACGCGAATGCTACAGATCTGAATCTGATGATGACGTAACAGTCGGAGCACGACAACTTACAGCATGATAGCTGTCGCACGCCGTCGATAGCAAAAGTGTCGCGACCCTGGCGCTCCCCCCCATTCGGAGGGGGGTTACCACTACCAGCTCCCTTCACCTTCGCGCCACACGCCGCTAAACCACGACCAATGATCGCCCGCCTCGGACCGGGGCGAAAGGTTTTATATACAAGTGGAATTTGCACTGCCAAATTGCTATAAGTCAAAATATAGGGTAGTCGGGCGGACCACTTGTTCAGCGCTACCCGCGTATCGGCAGGCGAAGCGAACGCGAGTTCTCAACGGGGAACAGTGCCATAGAGCTGATGCAAATTTGGACTCCTTTGTAAGAGACTCAGTGCAAAATGGGGTTCAGTGGAAGATACTGTTTGTTGACTTTGGTGTTGTGCCTAGTGACTGAGCTTTCGTTCGGTGTCAGAGTGGTGCCTAAGAGGAAGAAAGGTAATTTATTTTTATGCATATCTACACAGCGAATAACTGTTACACTTTTCTGTAAACTATTTATTTAAATTATGTAAATAATCTGGTCTCAGTGTTATTAATACGGTGCGACCACAAACTAATGCAGTGCCTTTCGTAATCCATTCATACTGCAAAGTTCACATGATTCTAAATATCAAGGAACGTAAGTAAACGTTGTATGCCTCTTTGCAAATTATTCTTGCTACTGAATGAATAAAGTTCTAGTTTATTTCCCGCCTGTCAGGGTCTTGTAGTCTCGAACAAAACGGACCCTGAAAAAACTCTTACACCTGAGCCGGCCACTGGTTCTCACAAGAGAAAGGAAAGAGCATCACGTTTTTATTTGTGTTTCGGTAGACTCTTACCTTGATAGCTTTAGCGCGTAAGTTAGCACTAGAAGCTCAAAGCTGTTAATTTGTTTTTTGTCCTCATAGCAACTCGGATGATTAAAGTTTATTAACCGCAATGAAAAACCCGTTGCTTGGCCGAAATATAAATGTATAATTTAAAGTAGTCTATTCACCTTGACATTTTTGATTCATTTATATCTAAAACAAAGCCAAAGTATAATAACTTTACCGTTGTGTTCACTCTACCTCGAATCCGACGCGTTACAAGCTGATTTAAATGTTAACTAGGTTAACAAGCGAGAAATAATCAAATTAGATAATTAAACTTTTCATTTTGGTAATGCACGATTTTCGTAGTTTTGTACGTGTAGGGTTTTTTTCCAGCTCGGGAACCTGACACACCCTACGATATTTTATACCTCTTTTACATGATGCATTAAATAATAATTTTTTTTTCTTAGCTAATTTAATGGTAGAGCTCTTACACAAATAGTCACAGTTTGAGGCAAAGGCCTCGCTGTGTTCCAAAATTCGAAATTTATCTCGATAGTGCAGAAAACAGCTTATACTCTATATACTCGTAAATACAAATACATACTTACATTTTATTGTATTGCCGTGTTAAAACGTTGAGATTTGTTTCGAATAAAACAGGAAAAAAATAACGTTTTAAAAGTAGCAACATTTGAATCATTTAATTCAATTATAAAATTGGCAAGTAGGTATAGTTGCAAGTTACACAGTTTTGCATGACTCAAAAAAGAACATTGTCACGCATTGCATTGCATACAGCTAAAAAAACTAGGAGATTTTACTATTATGTAATTCGGTATAATGGTAGGTAGGGATGGTGACTAACCATCTCTTAGTTATTATTATAAATTTTATGATTAATATTAGTAGTAAGTTTTCAGGCAAGCGATAGTATAGCATATGATCATATTGCTACACCTTTGGTAGAATAAGATGAGTAATGAGCATTCATTCAGATATAAGCAAATATTTTTTTTTACATCGCAATCATGAGTGCATCTAACTAAGCAAAACAAAGGGACCCAAACTACTGAAAGAATATATATTTTTTTATATTGTCGCAATACGAGCAGTTAAAAAAATTAAAATGCCAGTTTTATTTCTACAAAACGAAGGAAAGACTACGCCAGACTCAATTTAAACTTATTTTATGGATTTACTTTTTGTCAAAAATAACTAATATTTGCATCAAAAGGACATTATAAAATGTTCAATCGTTTAGTGTCAGTAGTTGATCCGGTTCAGATGCAGCTACTAATTATTTGGAAAACGTGGAAAATTGGACGCGGCACGCAACCACTCTCACTGACTTCACTTTTAAACTGTGATTCATCGAAAGTAATACATAAAATCGAAATGATTCTCTCTCTAAAATCATCAAGTACCAAAACTTAATTTAGGCAAAGACAAGAAAGAAAGAAAGTCGCAAAAGCACTCGCAAAGAACTTGCAAAAGACCTACAATTTACTGGGCTCTCGAAACTGACCATCAAAATGTTTTTATTCTGTGTGATTGCGATTTTGATTAAACGTGCGCTGCGTAGCACTACTTTGATCACGGGCAACTGTGATCTCTTGCCATCAGGGGAACGTCTTGCGCAACTTTAATAATACTAACAAAAAAAAATTACGCCTAGTTTTACAAAACAATTATTTCTCTCTTTTATTACTTAGTCAAACTTATCTAGGAATTCAAGATAAAAAAGGCTCTATCGAAACCATAGCATATCTTTCTCCTTCACCTTATTAGAATGCTACGGTCAACTACTTAAGGTGTAATATCCAAGTTAAATGCTCTGAATGGAAGGAAGTTGCTAATACTTGCGAGAGAGATTCGCCGGGTGTCTAAGGACAGAGCTTTATCGCCGGATGTCGTTCACGTTCGATGTAGAAACTTGGCGAAATAAGTGGCCTTATACGTATCAAATACGAAATATTTTTAAACTAGTTAAAGGTACGACGATTGACGATTTACATCCTCGCGCGTCGGTATATAATGTGCGTTTTTCATAGCATCGTCAAGGTTTAGAAAATTGCACAAGAATAAAACTAAACATGACTTTTATATCCAAATAACAACACAATATATTACAAAAAGAAGATATTACGGTTGAGATAAAGTTCACAGAATACCAATTTGAACTCAACGTTACCTTACGCTGCAAACAAAATATTGAATAAATCTTTGCATTCTTGCTTGCATGCATCTTGTATGGATAAATGTCCCGAATTGGTGTCCTGTCTATAGGATCATACAATCATGCAAAAAAACACCACCCAATATGTGGGTACGCGTATCATTTGCAAAACCATCAGCCTCCACATTAACCTCCTTATTTTTGGGGGCATTTAAAAAACAACATTTATCTCCTCAGGCTGACACAATGTTTATCGAGTGTGTTATGTAAAAATATCACTTAAAATGTTGATAAGCATATCATTGCTTTAGAAAGCTCAAGTGGCAATCATGTGGTTTGGAAGTGTGAAATTGAATGCCGAGATTTCGCGGTTAGCGACGACGTTTTTGCTCGTTTTATTATGCAAACGAGTCGAGGTTGCCAAAAGTAACAAACACGTAGGTGGAGCAGAGTAATACGTATTGGTATTAAAAAAAACCTACTTATTAGAAAGAGATTAACAAAATTAGAATCAAAAAGCCGTGAGTAACAGGGCAACTTTTTGCGTAACAAACGCGTGAAAGTCGCGAATAGATCGCACTGGATGCGCGTTATCTTTGATGCCTTACAAAACAAAACTAGAAAATCGCTCTACCAGCCCAATGATCGTTAAAAAGTTGTATAGGTTTCGCACTGCAGTAAGTAGTGCGAGCACGGGACTTTAGCGATCCTTCTAATTGCCGCTACGACAAAATTCGCTATGTTTATCGTAACGAACAACGATCACTATGCTAAAAGTAGTATTTACACGCTGAAACCCTTGGTATCACTATACTTGAGTTTCGTTTCCGACCGAAAGTTTTTTCGGTTAGGTTATCGAACGACAATAAAATTTATAACGATCGTTTATATCAACGAATTTTTGGTTATTTATAGCGAATAGCTAAAGTTGTGGTATGGATGTTGGTAGAGATCTCGTGATATAGAAGATGGCAGACATACAAGGTATTCTTCGTATTCGCAGCGTCAGCTTGTTTTCGGTATAATTATTGACAGTAAATATTGATTTACTGCCCAATTAAAGTCAAACCAGACATCATTATAATCATCAAAACCAGTTTTATAACAAATAAATTGATTGGGTTTTAAATTATTAACGTGATAATACAATATTATTTTTAATTGCATTTTCATTCAAATGACATTGCATTTAAATTTTTATTATATAAAGCTTACGCAATATCTCCAAATTAAACGCAAAAATAAATAAAAGGTATAATTACCTTGATTTAGTTTATCAAAAACGGGTCTTGCGTAAATGCAATAAAATTATCTCAGACATTCAAATTAATTACAAATTTGATAAGCTTACGAAATAAGGTTTTTACTTACGAAAAACAGTAAGAAACGATTCCTTGATCCATTGTGAGTTGTCTGAGAACCTAGGTACCAATATTAGCTTCACCTATTTATACTGTAGGAAGGTAAGGATAGGCAATGATAAGGAAAACAGTTACACTATTTTGAATTATTTTAACAGCGAGTACATATGAAAATAACTTTAAAAAATTCAAAACAAAAACAATTAATCTCTATGCTTAAATTAAATGATACTAATCCTAAAATACTCCAGCATAAAATAGTTAAACAATATAAAAACATTTTACTAATATTTTTTTTAATTAAAGCTTACAATGTCATTAAATAATTATATCATAGATTAAAATTAATTAATTTAAGTAGATAACTCAATTAATTATTTGAAAATCACGATAAAATTAAATTATCAAATTCTTCCTACAAATCAATATGTAAAACTTCCTGAGGATGTCCATAACTTGGATGGATATACAGATGTATTGACGGATAGGTGGATGTTTATTCCATATTCACTACAAAACTACTGAACCGATTGAGCTAAAATATAGTATAGTATATTATATAACTTATTACCCCCATTCCACGGCCCACAGCTGTAGTATTTAATACAGTGGCTAGTATTTTATAACTATATGTAACTCCTAGGCTTATCGTTACCACCATCTTATTCTATTATTTGTTAAAAAGCTGTTTCTATTATATATATCAACCAACAAAATAAGAATAAGTAAGCGGTGACGTAATCGTGATCAATAATTGAATCACATTGTGTAACTAACGAAAGTGAAATTGTGAACAAAACGACACTACTAGCTTGGAAAGCCTTTCCTGATATTAAACCGATCGTAAAACGTTCCGCTTCTACAATTTACATAAAACAATACAGTATAATCAACTTGTGACTGCAGAACAAACTTATAAATACCTCTAAACAGATGCAGTTATGTAAACAACATAACGAGTACCATTGTAGTTTTGTAATAATGCAATAATAAATATTTTTCACCGTTTCGTTGGGTGGTAGGAATCCTTTGCAGGATGTCGTCGAAATGGGTACCAACACTGTGCCATTTATACAGCCGCAAAGCTATACAGCCGCAAAGCAGTAATGTGCAAGAATTACTGTGTTCCGGTTTGAAGGGCACTGTAGCTACTAACTAAGGGATCTTAATTTAAATAGGTATGAACTACATTTTAATTTCCAAAATCTCTCTCTGTAAGTGACGTAAAGAGGATCTAAAATGTAGAGCAAAGACTTTTAAATACACATTCTAAACACGCCGCTAATCGATCGAGGCATCTGTATGCATAATTCATTAGATTGAGATTTAAAGCGTTTCTTACTAGCCATACTGTTTATTTTATCACTAGCATTTTGTCTCTTGCCCCGTCGTCTGTGTAAAATAACGAGTGTGGTAATTTTACTTAATTAATTTGGGAAGCGAAAATTATGAGTACGAAGGTCTAATTAAAATTTAAAATGGAAAAGTGTTTTTAATCCAGAACTACAAATAAATTGAAAACAATAAATAAAAGTATACCTGAGTACGGTGCAAGATTTTCTAACACCCGTCTAAAGTACTGCCGAGGAAATGAGTCAATTGCTGGTTCATAATACAAGGATAAAATGATGTTAGTAACACCCACTAATAGCTCATTTCCGATTGCATTGAAGGTACATTTTACAGTTGATTGTGATTAGATCGCAGTTTAAAACCGGTTAAAATTGTTATGGTTTTTTTAAATATTTTTATGGTTTTGGCAGAAGATTTTATATAAAGATTCTACAAAAGTTCTTTTTTAGTACGCGCTCTACACATCTTGACGAATATACCCTTGAAATTTCAATTTACGTCCAGTGGTATGGTATATATCCTTTTCGTTGTCTGTCAGTCAGTTAGTCAGTCAGGACTTAGCTTTTTTTTAGATGTTGATTCTACTTGAAACGCATTTTTAACTCTTAATTTACCAAACCACTGATTTAAAAAACCACTTTCTTCCGAATTAAAATTAAAGTCTATGTTTCGTTTTACTTCAAAAATCGGCGGGCTCTCTAAACAATAGCGTGATTAATAGCTCTTCTTATTGTAAAGTTAAAATAAGTTTTATTTTTTTTATTCCTATAATGATTTTGTATGTTAAATTATTCCAAGGTTTTTTTTTATTTACCTTTAAAAACTGCATTAGACAAATATTGTATCGTTGAAAATGTGATGTTTATCAGTTGTCGAAAGAATACTCGCATAAGTAGTCATGTCTCAATGAGCTGCTTATTGAGCCATGAATTTTATTGGAAATATGAAATAGCACCTACTTAACACTCGCAGACAATTTGTACTGTGGATCGCTTGAATAAAACTACTATCTGAATGATAAGCGTCGATGACACGCGGGGTTTTTATAAGCTGTTTGTTGGCAAGTTTAAAAGCTAGCGTATGCCCGAGTTAGCTTTCGGGAAGGACGTCAACAAGCAGATTGTAAAAACGCTGATGACACAGGGTGACTTTACAAGCTACAAGCGAAGTCGCTGGCTTGTAGCGTGTAAAAAAGCCGTGTGTCATCAACGTTTTAGTTACTAAAAGTTAGAGAATGTTTATTTCCATAATTACAATCAATATATTAATAAGTATTTTTACGTATTAGGTTGCTCAATTAAAAGATGACTTGATATGGATGGAACATTTATTTCTACCTTGTAGTTATTCTTATTCTAAACATTCTTATAGCTAGTTTTCTTAACTATCTAGGACTTATCTAAGCCTCTTTCTAGGACTTATCTAAGGTCTAAAGAGGGCCCCAGGAGGATTTTGCAAATGTTTGAAGGAATCCTGCCAATCCAGATAAACGTACGTAGGACCGTGCATCGCGATATAATGACCATGACAGTATTAAAAGGATATGAAGGTGCCCTTTTTCCTAAAAAAAATACCTTCGAAAATCAAAAAGAAGTCGTAGTAGGTAAAGTTTTTCGCATATTTTTTATGCTTCATACTTTTTATTTGGTTGGGGCATCTAATCTTGTTTTATCCTACCTGTTGTTATGTCAATAGAAATAAATAAAATTGATACAAAAAATCCAACATAATTTTTTATCGATCAACCCATTTTTATTATTATTAATTTATTTATTCTCAGACAATACATCCATATTATAGCACACGTAAAACAATTTAAAAAGAAATGTCATACAAAAAAGATCTTAAGAACTAAAAATAAATGTCAAAATGAAATAAATTATGAATAAATAAGAATTGAATAATAATTGAATTTAAAAATAATTATTGTATGTCATTAATTTAATTTGATGAATTATAATAAATACCTACTTATTTATTCAAAATTGAACTGCGCCAAGCAAAACTTGCATCCATCTATTTTGGATGGGGCAGTCTAGGCGCGACATAGTCATCTCTAGGATGCTGTTGGTGCTGGCTCGCGCAGGCTGGAGTAGGGAATCATTTTTAACCAATTTAAAAGTAGATCTTTTACTTAACTTATTGTATTACGTATTACGAACACACATCAAATGATGTTATAATTATCTTCCAATTAAAGTTTCATTAGGATTATTTGATCAGAATGCAATAAAAAGATTAGAATCCACTACCAAAACTTTCTACCATAACCATTAATCATTTCAAAACAGTGTCTGAAATCTCGTTTATAGAGTAATTATCACAATGTACTCATAGTTAAATGAACGAACAATAGGCCTGTGGTCAGAAGCTGTAACTGGGGTATTTTGACCTGCGCGAGCGCACCGAATACCACCGTTGCGCAATCTATGCTATGTGTTCAATCTGTGGATTCATTAACACCCCTGCACTAGGATTTCCTATGTCGTAGTTGGTATGGACACAGATACAATAATTACAATATCCAACCATTCGTAGACTGTCGCAATTAGGTACCTCTTTGATTTGTCATGCGAATGATTCATTATAATTATTTTTAAACATTTTTATTCTGCACAATTATTCGCCTCGGTTGGGGATCAAATCCGGAGCATCAGGTTTAGCAGCCAGTGCCACGACCAAATCAGAAGTCCATACTCAAGATCTGCCAGAGGGCAATAGAATGCAGTACACTTGGTATCAAGATGACAGATCGAGTCAGAAACACCACACTGCATTCATTGACTGACATTGCCGACGTAGGCCAGAAAACAACGAGGCTTAAATGAAAATGGGCAGGACACGTTAGCCGCATATACCCAGAGAGGTGGGCAAAACTAGCCACTCACTGGATACCTACCTGAGACGGGCGGCGGCGCGGCGTAGGGATTGAATGGTGGGAGATTGCTAACGACCGCGACAAATGGAAGGGTTTGGGGGAGGCCTTTGCCCAACAAGGGGACAACACAGATTAAATAAAAAAAAATAAGTTTTTAATGGTTAAAGAGAAAGGAGGAGATAAATCATTGATCTGCGTGAGAGAACCACTTAGGTAGACCCTGAACCTTACATCATGTGAAGTAATTCTCACCTGCCAAGGATCAGTGCGGTCATCTGTCGCGTCATTTACCAGTTCTACCTGCGATGTATAATTTAAAACTTTCTAAAGACCACCAGTTGGCTTCGACTAGACGAGCCATTCTCGGATTTCCATTACTGACGAGACGCTTCATTGAGCGAATTATTTACATTAGCTGGTAAATGATAGGTTTACTTTCATGATGGTTAACGCCAGGAAAACATTTTACCTTAGTTTAAGATGGCTCTAATGTTTTTCTTTATTATTTTATTGGCACATATGTATAGATTTATGCATCGCTGACAATTTGAAACTATGCATCTTAGTTACAGTTTATAAAATGTATTTTAATTTTTTAGGCGCGTTGAGCAATTTATTTTGTGGGTATTGAATGAGACTGAGACGGCACGCTCGGCTACGTAGCGCTCATTTGGGTAAAATCGGTTCGAATCGACTAAGGTGATGAAGTTTTCACTTCTGACGTGTGGTCACACATCGTTTTTTTTTTTCGTGCTTGTGCATTTTGTGCAAAAGTGTACAATGTGAATGTTTGTAGAGGCTGTAATGTCATAAATTGCTTCTAATATTTTCAATAGCGCACTACAAAAGGCTTGTTTTAGTAAGTGCTTGTTTGAATATAATAATAGCGAGTGAACAAATTATAAGACTAACAATGATGAGTAGGAAAGTACTTTTAGAAATTCATAGAAAGGCCAACGAAAATAAATAGACTTTTCGTGACTCAAGTTTAGAGTCGAACAAACTTTATCTATTTTTTTTCTGCGTAATTTTCTATTTGTCAATGACCGATCAATTTATGGTAGAGAAAGGAAAAAACTAGGCGTGCACATCTTAAGAGGCGCAAAATAAAAATTTACCACAATAGCGAGCATGCAATCTTAATTTAAAAACTTGAACCTACCGAATGAATAAATAAGAAGTTTTTATAGTACTAAAGAACATACTCATACAAGTTTTGGAGCAAGTACGATGGACGAACTTATTGCTACGCAGCTGTTTCTGACAGATCTATTTATTGGATCAATTTGGATCTGAATCTATCGTTCCTAATTCAAAGCTTTTTTTAATTGACTTAGCATGTCGACTTTTTTTGCATACAACTCCATTTTGGCCCGTCACTTCCGTACATGAACTTAGGTTCGTTTTGTCCAACTTGATAAATATACATTTGTTTTTATAAATATTACAGTTTTAGGTATACTAAATTAAAATATTTGGCTGTCATTGTCCAGTAATGCTAATTGTCCGGTAACACTGGTAGTCACGTTAAACTATCGTCCGTAAACCAACTTTACAGTCAAATAATTTTTTGAGGACTTACCTGCGCGCGCTGAACGCTTAGATGTACGAAAGCATATAAATTAGGCATAAAAGCAAGTACCTACATAAAAAATCAATTCGATATTTCTTATCGCTGCCATCAGTTGGTAGAGTATACTGATACCGTCACGTGCTTACAATCACGTGATTTGATGGATCAGGAATGTAATGACGTAACAAGTGAAACCAGTAGCTTTTTAATCAAAGGTCTTTAGAACTTATGAAGTGGTAAAAAACAAATAAGGCATCCTAAAATGAAATAGAAAGTTGGTTCTGCATTAAATGATTCGCTCAGTCGATTGTTGGCAATGGACGGCACGTCTTCGGTCAACGCCCTGGGTCAAGAGCGGCGACCGTGGCATCAAATGACCACTTAAATATCGAAATATTCAATAATATTTGCGAGTTAAGGGTAATCCTCGAGGCAAATTTCCATACAAAGTGTTTCGTACAAACACTCAAAAAGTACGTAATATTTTCACACTATCCGTTTTGTTTATGTTTTTTTCCTATTATTTTATTTTATTTTTTTATTTTAAGTAAATTGATAAAAGAGAAAAGATCCAACCCATATGCAGCTTATATTAATTATATACCTACTTAGTTAAAATAGTCTTAAATTTTATAGTTTCATTTTGTAATTATAGCCTTCATTCATTTCTTTCTTCATTTTATACTACGTTTACTTAAACTTGTACCTACCTTTATACTAAACCCTTTATGAAATAAATGTTTTTTAATCTATTATTTAACTAATTTTTGTTCACACAATTGGAAAATATACACAAAATGAATAGTGTGAAGAAATTACTATAATACGGCGTACTTTTTGATTGTTTGTTCGAAACAATTTGTATGGAAATTTGTCTTGAGGATTACCCTTAAGCATCAGGTAACGGGTAATATTGTTAACTAGCTGACGCCTGCAACTTTGGTTGCGTTGTGAATTTTTAAAAATTATTTCCTTAGTAGGTACTTCCTTTCAGCTCTTGCCAAATACATTCTCTATTAAGTTTTAGGTCTCTATGTATAGTGGTTTGGCTTGTATACCTTTACTGTTAGGCAGACAGGATACACATTCATTAGATATAATATGGATTATTGTAAAAAAGTACGAAGTGTTATCAAATTAACCAGTTTTTCACATATGTAACAGAACAACATAAAATCATGATCATTTGTTACTTGAGTACTTGTTTAATTTTAACATTCGTTCAGAATGCAGTTATTATTGGAACTTAATCTATCAACATTGAAACTTTAAGTAATGTAATGTTTGATCTAATTACGAACAGCAAAAACGTTGACTTTTTCCAAAGACCCAAACTTGGTAGAGCCGAGTCTCTACAAGTAAGAAATATTGGTATAAAAAACTTGTATCTCCTGCATTATATTCTATAATACGTATACCGCCAAAGCGTAAATGGTATCAGTTTAAATTCAGATCAAATATGTGATTTGGTATTTATTGGTCTTAGTTTACAATACTGAGATAAAGAACAGCTGGTTGAAACGAACAGTTCCCATGACTAAGGATCTGAAAGATATTGCGACATTTAAGTCCAACGCTCGATAAGCTTAAACATTGCTCAGAAGCTGCATATAAATAGAGCAATGGTCTAGGTACGCAATTGAGTCATCGGAGAGCTCATTAGCATTTAAGTTCTTGGCAAACGATAAATACACGTACGAAATTGGTAGCACTTTCGCTGTTTTGCAAAACTGTCATGTTTTATCGCAAATATTTTGTACCCGTTATTGAAACCGGTTTACCGATTGCGTATTTATTCGTAATTACTTGCTTTTGAAAATGTGTAACATATTGCAATTAATTGATAAAATAATAAAGAACAATATGCGTTTAATTAAGGTAACCTTTGCATTAATTAAAAAAAAAACAAAATTATACCTTATAAAGCTAAACTGACATAATTATATGTATGTTTATCGCAAATACCGTTACTAAAACGGGTTTAGCGACTATGAATGTATAAAAAATTTACTTTTGTAAATTGTGACAATATATCATTACAATATATCATTTCGTAAACAATAATAACAACAAGCGTTTAATTAAGGTTGCAATAATAAAAAAAAAACGAAATGAGGATACGTAACTATTTTATAAATTTGTGAATGCAGTATGTAATATTACTACCTACGTTACATGAAAATGTTCTTAACAACAACGGTATCTATGAAGTTATGAGTTTATTCGTCGTTTGGGACATTCTTGGGACACAATAAATACATGTACAGTATTACTATCACTTTCAATGTTTTGTAAATCTGTCATGTTTATCGCAAATATTTTTATTGCGTATTTATCCGTAATTACTTGCTTTTGAAAAAGTAATATAGTGCAATCAGTTGCTACAACAATAAGCGTTAAATTAAGGTTATCCTTGCAGTAATGGAAAAAAAAAATGATAACAAAATTAAGTCTATTCTTTTAAATATGTACCTACATATGTGTGTAGGTGCAGTAAGCACTATAGGTATGTAATTAGTATCACAGAAAAGAAACTCTAGCAACCTAAGCTGAATACAGTAATTATATTGTTATAAAAACAACTGTGCTTATGATGTATGATATTATTCGTCGTTTGGGATAAAATTTACTTTGATGTTTCTATTTTTAATTTTAATTTTTTGGCAAAATAATATCAATAAACTAAAGTCGTCGGCAAAATAACAGACAGAGTTTGTTTTCATATATGGTTATAAAATAATATTTCACATCTCCGATGAGTCGATTTTGTAACCGAAACGAGTCCGATTACTCGATACAATTACTTGAAAGTAAACTTTTTGTGAAAGTGTTTTTATTCAGTGCGAAGTATTTTCAATTTGTTTCACAATTTCACGCATGTTTCGCAATCCGAAACACGACCCTCATTTCATCATAAACGCCATTTAGGAATGAATTTAATGTACTCTTATTTCATTACTGCAATTGTAAATTGCTATTGCAACATTATACTTAAAATAAACAAAGATAAACTTTCAAGGATAACTATTTTTGTTCAAAAATCAACTAAAAAAAAAGGAAATAGTTTTTTTTAGTTGGTACTACTATCGATCAAACATGTGTATTTGCATTTGTTTGCAAATAGTCGGCGCCACTGTTCTTCGAGATTGCAAATTAACCTGTCGATATCAATGAAATTCGAGTATCCTCCCCACGATGGAAGACGAAAGTGTCTGATTGACTGGCTTAGCTACTTTTTATCCGTCCATTTATGGAAAAGTCTGGCCAACTTGTATCGCACGACGAAAGTAGTTTGTACTCATATTCTTATTAGTCTCAATGTCGCTCATTTATCGTTGTAAATCAATCATCTACTTTCATAAGAAACTTCCTCTCTTGGATACCTAGTTCGCATAAAAAAATCTGAGTAAATAAAGTTGTTTAATAAATTATCAGCTCAGACCAAACCATTCTACGTGAAATTTGGAGTATATCAAAAAGTATTTATCAGCGCATGCTAAGACTGAAATCTTTAGTGCCAGCTTAGCTGACACGAACATGACAAATTAACCACGACCACTGTACAAAGATTGTACTATGAAAAACTGTACTATGAAAAGAAAAAAACGCCCGATCCAACTACCAAAAACGCGGACCACGACTTCACTAAATATTATCTACTCTTAGCCAAAAAGTAAATAAACAAGATAAAAAAAGACTCAGCTTGCAAAATTAGTTATCAAGACAATTAAAATTAATACGGTTTAGGGCTACTCTACGCGGTATCAAGCAAGCAATTCATGTAAATCAATGCAGCGCAAAAAGGCCGCTTGCATTGCCAATAGCGCGCGAAACAAAGGCCGTATCTAAATCAAAATGTCCGTTTTGTATTTGTATATCAGATTTATATTAGTCCTGGCAGTGGGCAGTGTCACGTTTCGACCCAATCCGTTTCCATAATGAATCATTATACTACAAGCAACCTCCGGTTTTCCAATTAATATGTGATTTATTTTTCCTCATTAGGTAGGTTACCTTTTTGTACAAAAGTACCTAGCTGAAAATTTTAAAACTATTCCAAGAGCCTGTTGTGCTTATCTTTTAACCTTTGTTCGATTAAATAAAAAAAAAACATTTACTCTACATTATGTCACTGCTAAACGTGCCATATGCTGACTTGCACCAAACTATGTAATAATATTATTTACTCTTTGACCAAACTTTAATAGTTCCTAAAAAAATACTTTACTCGCTTAGCAGTTCCTAAGGGTCCAGATTCAAGATCTGTCAAACTAGTAAAGTAAGTGCTTAGGAACTTTGTCAGTTTGGTGCAAGTCACCAATAGTCACGACGAAAACTCAAAATGTAAAGACTTAAAGATAGTTTGTTCCTAGAGAGATGTAAGTGCGCACTAATCTTATTGAGAATATTAAGATTGTTATTTCTGATTGTGATAGAGACCTAAGTGCTCCACAAAAGAGGTCGAACCTCTTACAAAACAATTTCAACCAACAGTCGATTGAAACGATTCGTGACAGATAAGTGTTACAAAGTTCATCTGAATAGCTATTTATAAGATCGTGGCGTTGATCAACATTACTATGACAAGGGCGTTGCCGACATCCGTCCACCTAGGTTTGTTTGAGATTTGAAATCGATTAGATCCGCTTTTAAAATTGTCATACAGCTCAGGTTCTAATAAGCAATACAGGCGTGGCAATTGAAACTTTATTTTGAAAGGCCGAATTGCTACATTTGCTTGGGTTGATTTGTTAGAATGCAATTGTTGTAAACCAATGAATATTACTGTGCTAGGTACGTGAGACTTTAGACGCTAGCACATTCACGCCAGCTGGCCTTGTGTACAAAGGTGCATTAATGGTCCGGAAATTATGTTTTTGTCGCGTATATTTGTGTAGCATAAATTAAGTTTTTGTGGTTTCCCAGCCGCCCTCGGTTCGCCGGAATCAGATTGTGTTGTAACTGACAAATTAATTTCGGTCTAGGTGCATTTGCGTTATATTATTCATATTTTTTTTAAGTCAATTATGCTATCTTGAATGATAAATTAACCGTTTCCTTCAGTTGTAGTCAATAAGGCACTGGCCTAATTCAAACCCTAATTACACACCTAATGTCGCACCGAATCTATTAAATATTATATTCCTCGCATAATTTGTATATGAATTAAACAATTAAAATAAATATTAATGTTAATGGTATTTAAAAATATTTTTATTTTTTTGTTTTTTTTTGCGTGGCTAAAAGGCATATGCGGAAGCGGCACGGCAGCTCAGGCCAGGCCCACGACCACATTTTCTGAGAATTAATCTTAAGAATAACTACTACAATTAGTACGAATAGGTACTTATATCCGTAACAGGTGCGTAAGAGCAGACGGATGCTGTTTCTCAACCTTGTCACCAGTGTTCCAGTGAGGAACCCGTTGCGCCACCAGTCATTGCACTTCACTGCACTAGTTGGGTGAAAGTAAAAGTCAACGCGATAATACGCGCACTAAACGAGTGTTTACAAAGTTGACATGTAGTGCGCAGTAGAAAATCTGCATCTACAATGTAATATAGCTACTGCGCAACTACTTTAGATAATTTTGGGAAGAACCTATTCGATGCGCGTACTGTAGAGCATTGTAGTTTAAAAAAGTGTGACCCTTCACTTGTGCGATTAGCATTGATATTGAATACTGTTTATAAACTATTTGTATACTGCGTTTTTTTTAACATCACAAGCTGCACTGCGCATCCCACCAAAATATCTCGAGACGATGTGAACTTCTCGAAAAAACAATATGACAAGTCGTGAAGCGACTTTCTGTTGTTTCTCATAATAATAGCACTGGTTATCCAACAAGGAAAATGTTTCCTTTTCACGGACAGCTGTCAAAAAACACAACATTTTTGACATCAAACAAAACAACCATTATGAAATCAAAGAAGCAAAACACGTTATTGTATAACTCTCTATTAGCGAGTTACTGTTGGTAAAAGTACCTACGGATCTGTAATCTACCGATAAGAGATTATTATTTTTATTATAATAAATATGAACCCAGAAGAGTTTATATATTTTCTAATAAATAATAGAATAGGTTTAAATAACTAGCTGATACCACAATTTCGTTTGCTTTGTGAATTTACAAAGGTATGTTCTATAAATACGCGCCCATACTTCTTACATACATCTACTCACACTTTTAATTCTCTACGTTCAGTGGTTTGGCTTATGCGTGGTCTGTCAGTCAGTCAGTTAGGCAGGACTAAGTATTTTTGTTATACATTGATTGTTAATCTCTTACCCTATAAAATCATTTAAGTTTTTATACCTACTACTTATATTTATACATACACTATACAACGTACGATATCAGTACAACATCTCAAAAATGTGACAGATGTCACAAATCACCTTTCAAAAGAACAGGTTTCAGAAATACTTGTTACAAATTTATTAGTGTTTATAAAAGTGCAGCACCAAGAGCAGAATTAGTAATGTGTATAATTTTCATACTGGCTACATAAAAAGCGCACCAAATATAGTAATGTTAAGGCAAAATCGATAGATAAAGTAACGAGTTAATCCAGCCAGAAGTGACGTGAAACCCAGTGTAAAAACTGGTAAATCTTTTAAAATATTCTGGTTGGAAAGCAGCTTTAATAATATACTAATATTATAAACGTTAGTTTATTGGTGGATTCATGTTTGAAGCTTTTAAGATCACGCAGGATCCATTCTTCATTCTCATACACGCGTGATTCAGCCATACAAATTGATAGTTTTTGAGTAATTATAATATTTTTTTCCATTGAGCCAAAAATTTCACATAGGAAATTTCACCTGTCCGGCGTTGTGGCAGCCTACTTATAAACTATTTATTTTATACATTTATTTACATAAACTAAATTAAATAAATACTTACAAAAAACGGCACATACACATTTACACTTAAATATACATAAACATATTTACATTAAGAATTAATCAAATTAATCGTAATAAAAAAATAAACGATCAATGAGTAGTTAGGTAGTACCTTTATTTCAAAACTTACTAAAAGGAAACCTTTTTCATACCACTTTTCATCGTTAATGTAATTTTCACATTTGTCCCATAAAACAAATAGGCACCTAATGAGGAATTCACAATTTACGAGTACGTCAGTTTACTATAATGTTCATATTAAGTTCCCACAAGCCGGCACAGGGTTATTGTGCCATAATGTTACCAACGACTCCACATAATAATGACGCTGTCTTGTCGGAACTATCGCTTTTTGCCAGGCAATAACAAAAGTACGAGTAATATTTATTACGCATTCAGTAGCATCCTATAAGATAATATTATAAAGAAGCTGATACCCTACTTCGTTTGCAAAATAGCAGTATTCTTTAGTACGAACGTAGCATCTTCTAGGCGCGCTTGAAATCCTTTCACCACACTGACTCGAAAGAACTAGTGACACGATAATAAGAAGAAGTACGTGCCTTGCCTACACTTCTTAACGACCGTACCCTCCAAATTTTTCTACGTTCTGTGGTTTAGCCTTGCGTTGTCTGTCAGCCACTCAGTCAGAGGCAAGATAATTTTTTTAAAGCATAAGCTAACTATATACTACAACCTTTATTAGGAGGACGTGATGGCCGAGTGGATGAGGCCCTTGCCTTGCGATCTGATGGTCGCGGGTTCGAATCCCGGTGGCAGTCATGCGTAAATGGGTTTTTTCGGTCAAAAAAATCTATGTATGCATCCCACGTTCTCGCAACGGTGAAGGAAAACATCGTGAGGAAACCGGCATGTCAGAGGACAGAAAAAAAAATTGTTCTATGGCATGTGACATCCACCAATCCGCATTGGGTACGCGTGGTGGGTTAAGACCCATTCACTCTCCTGCCGAGAATAGGCCTGAGTCCCAGCAATGGGAACATTATAGGCTGATTATGCTATAAGCTAACTATATACTACAACCTTTATTACAATATTAAAGGTACAAACATAATCAATTGGGCCATCCATAGACCGTTGCAAACAATTTATAGGTAGCTCAACTGCTCCAACTCTATATCCGATGGCAGCGTGCCGCAGATACATACATGGATAAATACAAAAACATATTCCTTATATTGAATCAAATTTTGTTTTTTTAAAAAGTGGTATGTATCCCAGATCTATAACATAACACCTACTTATTTATTGAAGTAATTATAATAAAAAAATGGATCATTGAACATCACCGATAGATTTTCATTGTCTCCACTTAAAATTAATATAACTGATACATTACATAAGTTAATTAAAGTGAAATGAGATAATACATCCGCAGTTTTAGTCATAAACATCAATTATGCTGTAAACAATTTTATAGGCGCGCTCAATTATGAAAGCGAAATCAGAATACATAAGATTCATTACAATATGGACGGTTAAGCCATTCGTACTCGTAACTCGATACTATAATGTAGTTCAGCTATTACCAAGACTAAATACAGTCCATGGCTTCGTCTGCGTGGTTTTGGAATGAAAAGTAGCATATTATTCCCTTTCCAGACCCTAAAACTATATTCATCCTTGTCTGGAAGAGATCGCTTAACAGCGATAAGACCGCCCATTGTACTAAATGTTTCTAGTGTTTCCTTCTTTATGTTGTTGTTTTTATTCATCGTGAATTTCAGGTTTATATAATTTGGATTAATAAAAATAATATTAATAATAAATCGTATATTGGTTTCATAAAATATGGATTGGGTACATTGTAATGGATATTTATACCATGGCAGTCTTATTTTAGATTTTAGATGTACCTACTGGAGCTCTGTACTCTACACTAGGTCTCCTCAAGAGCCTGTATTGTAGGGTAACAGTGACTCGGTTCGGACTCTACATTAAAATAAGGACTTGATCTCCTACATTCATCCCATACTATAATAAAAATTAAAATATTTGAACAACAAACTTGCATACATTAAATCATCTGCCTATTCATATAATTATGTATTAGTAGAAGACCTTCTCGCGGTTTTAAAGTTTCGAACTAACGGTTGGCATATAGACGACACCGTGGCTTAGTTGGTAGTGACCCTGCCTACAAAGCTTGGTGTTCCGGGTTCGATCCCCGGCCGGGGCGAATATGTGTGACGAACACAAATGTTTGTTCTCGGGTCTTGATGTTGTGATGTCTTGTATGTGTCCATGCCACCTGCGACACAGGGAATCCTAGTGCAGGGGTGTGAGTGTGTGAATGTTTATGTTATATACATTTATTTGTTTATCCCACAGTTATACGAATAAGTTTTACTTATAAAGTGAAAAGTGAATATTAAATAACGAAAAAAACTTATCATCAAGTAATAAGAACGGCCTCGTGTAGTGTAAGAATTAAAAATACAAATAACGCATTCATTATCTTTAGCAAAAAATATAGTACCTTACTGGCCTACTCTGAATTAAAGAGATGAACAAAAAATAGGTTGCGTAGTAAATTATATTATTATCTAATATCAGAGTAGGTACATCCGGCACGTTCACATCCCGTTCCCGTTGTTATGAGATTTGCATGACTTTTCCTCTCTATTTCCCTACACACCACAAGATCTTACATAAATTGGTCTATGTTTTTGATGTGTAAAATCTTTCCTCTCTCTTTCTGTCAATTTGTTGCAGTGATTTCGTGATATGCAACTGAGGTGTGTAACAGGAAGTTAACCCGTCAGATGGTACCAACCTCAGAAAAATTAAGTAAATAGAGTCCTTCCAAATTTAAATAAGATGGAGATGTTACAAATCATATGCGACTACTGTCTCGCTCTTTTTTTTAGATGTGTTCTTAAATTAGGCACTAACAAAGACACTGAAAACTACATTTTAAATACCTAGGTACCTACATTTTAAAGTCTTATTAATACACCTACTAATTTATGGGTAGATCTACTTAAATAATGGAAAAAAACTGATTATATAATAAGTTATCCATAAAGAAACATACATATACGTATTTATGTACTTATGTATGTATAATCTATAATTTAAAAAAAAAACAAAAATATTTTTTTATACATATGTAAATAAAACTCAGCATATAGTAAAAATCTAGGGCAAAAATAATACTTAATAATAACAACACGGTGTCTTTAGGCTATCGATACTAAATCAGATAGAGGTAATTAATATTTAAGTACCTACTCATTATTGACAAGTACGAATACCGTATAAGTCGGAAGAATTTTACTAAGATGCATAAAGCCCTCATGCAAATTTATTTAGCAATTTACGTCTACGTATTTTATTAAGTAATTTACAACCCATCGTAATAGTCAAAAATGCCAGTGCTTAGAGCTAATGGCAGATACACACTTATTTATTACACTAAAACCATAATTAGATATAAGCCAGTAATAAAAAGTAATTTCATCGAAAGTGCAATACGAGTGTAGAACGCTTTCATCGAAACAGTGAAATCTATGAACGCGATAGGAATCAAATGATACATTTTTATCGATCACGTAGCCGCAATATAGTACCTTCATGTACCTACAATTCGCAGAGCCGGATTAGCTAGAGAGGTAGCAAATGCTACGGACCCTGTTTCTTGGGGGCACCTTAACGCAACAATAATTAAAAAATTCCAGCTAAGGACTAAAATTGAACTTTTTATAACTCTCATGATTTTTTTTCCAATTATTCAAAAAATATGTAAATATTTGTATGATACAATTCAGCATTTTTTTCCCACAAAGCGAGCAAAGCTAGCCACTTTCATTTCATATTATTTTTGGTTTTGAGGTTTTAGCATCCTGAAATAGTGATTTGTTAAATAATAAGAAAAAAAATATGACTATTTTTTTACTCCACGTTTACTTCGTGATATTTTATTGTCATTTTTTTTCATTCATCTATCATTCATTTTGCATCGGAGTAATAATAACAATATCCATGTCCACTCTTGACGCGATAGGTGGGTAATATAACTCGCTATGGCTACCCCTGAACAACTCATAGGTAAACTGAGTATGATCATCGCTGGCTGCCTGAACATTTTGTGTGCCATTAGTTTTGATCTTCCCCCATAAATAAACCCAAAGCAAATTAAAGCCCCTTTCTTATCGCGCTACCTCAATCCAGCACTGTCTACACGTGTGAACGAACACTTGGATGTTTTACTAAACTAGAGTATGTGTGATGTATTCGAACTACTAATTGGATCATTAGAGTCGACTGAAGAATACGTGACTGTGTTTCGTAAAATTTTGCTTGTATTTGTGGGATATTTTAACTACTGCAGTTTTAAAATTGCTGAATTATCTGTTAGCATCCTTACGCCACTGGGCCTGATCTCCAACTGATAGATAGATAGATAGATTATTCTTTATTGCACACCATCACAAAAAACAAAAATGAACAGAGTAGAAAATAATGCTAAAAATAGTGGACAATAGGCGGTCTTATCGCTAAAAGCGATCTCTTCCAGGCAACCTTTGGACGGACAAGAGACAAAACGTGGACGGCGGCATATTAAACGACTAAAAAATTTAAGCTACTTAATAAACTAATACTAAGAATGAAGTACTTACCTAGAAGATATAAATTAACTGATTCATTTTCTGCCAGTTATAGAGCGTTTTCTATCTAACAGTTACTATCAAACAGCATTATTTTCCTAGAACAATCTTTATCTCCGTGACTCTAGATTTAACTTTACGTCTACTCGTAAAATAGTCTTGAGGTAGAGTAGAACTCATTCTATTCGTACTTAAATTTAATTCTAGCAAAATTTTACGAAACACAGTCATGTATTCTTCTAACTCATTCTACTCTACCTCAAGACTATTTTACGAGTAAAGACAAATCAGTACCTACCTAGAATCACGAAGATAACGCTTGTACTAGGAAAATAACACTGTTTAATAAGAGTTTGAATAAAATGCTTCCTAATAAGTCATTTAATCTTCTCAAAGAACAAATGACTTAGAATGCATTTTATTTCTCTCTTGTTTTTGTAAATTTCTATCTTTAAGAAACCATAATGATCTCTAAACAACAATCTTCAAAATTAGTTTTCCGATACAAATAGGTAATACAAATACTAATCGTAGAAAAAGAGGACACAATTTTTAATTCCCACAGAAAAAAGTGTAGTAATACCGACCGGCAAAACTATTATTCCTAAGTAAGTACCTACTATAAATTACTCCTGTTAAAGAAGAGATTGTGTTGCTAGTTGCAACCGATTAGTGTGCTCGTTTGAAGCAACACGTTACGAAAAAATAATTGGCGAAAAAAAACGTTTCAAATTGAACGGTGTTGATTGATGTGCTTTGACGCAGCTACTTATCTCATGAATATATGGTCTTTAATATCTCATGGTTGCAAAGTGGCGGTGAATTACGGTTGAAAGACTTACTATAACCGTGAGTGGGTTCCATCAATTTCAAATTTCAATTTCAAATTTATTTACTAAATGACAAAAGTTTACAAAGTATACAAATACAAAAGTAGGAAAAAATAAAGGTTAGGAGTTAAAGTTGTTCTAATGATACAAACTTAAGTTATTGCATACAAAATTATCTAATTCCTATACTAGGCCGAGCCTGTGTTATAGTCATTAGTTCCTTACTGGGTTTGAATAAATTGTAACATTAGTGTTTGTGGAGAGCTGGTTCCAGTACACTCATGAATAAACTTTGTGCTAATATTCGCGATTTCAATATTTACGAGATACAAAAACTACCCAATCCATCGACTTGTTCAGTGATTCCACTCTGCTTAAACTTCAACCTTAAAGACCAAAGTGTACGAATTTTAAGTCAAAGTATGGAAACTAAAATATGATTGAATGAATTGGGACATAGCCCTTCTATCGTACGAATCACTGAATCTAAAAAAAAAACACTTATTATTGTAAGATACTTGTAGAATTAAAAAAAATATAATATAAACTAGCTGTTGGCAGATAGATAAAAGTCCTTTTCCAACTTATAAACAATACCTTTCACGCTTAATTAAGCTTAACTAATTAGTTCAGTCGTTTTGGCGTATGACGCAGCAAGCCATATAATTATGTCCATATCTAGGTATGTTATTTTTCAAAAATGCCGGCGTATAATCCAATTAATCACTTAGTCCATAACTTTACATTCATTCTCACAAACTTTGGCCCTTTTTATTAGTAGGATATTTTAAGATACCTACTCATAGTCTAGATGGAAGTATTTTACGACCGCCGCCGTCTGATTCATCCTGGATCCTGGATCCCCACTTACCATGAGCTGATGAAATAGTTCTTAGCATTAAACGTTGGCCTCATCGTATCCCCATTTGCATTATAATACCCAGCTTCAAATCCCTTTAAATCACCGTCGCGATGAATGGAGAAGTTTTGCCTTTAAAAAATTGATTATATTTGTATAACTGTATGTAAGCCTAAAATTTTAAGTAGGTATTACAATTTTTTGAAAGGATTTATAGCTGGGTGTCTTGTGCAAGGGGATACTTATATCTGACGCTGTCTGTCTTCACCTACAATAAAACCAAGTAGGTACGTGCGTGAAAAATACACAAAGATGAAAATAGTAAATTGCTCTTATAATTTCATCAGACTCTAAATTGGACGACCTTATAAGAACCTGACCTTCATTCCAAAAATTACGGTCGCTTTGTTTTTGTGTAATAAGTGTAATGTTATGTTTAGTTTCATAATCATTAAGTACATTTTATTATTGAAGTCCACAAAGCCTTGGAGTTAAGTGTTAGTCTTTTCGATAAAATAAATTAACCCAGATTATGGGACAGTATATGCTCCCAGAGATTTCAGTTTCTGTCAAAATCTACGTGATTTAAGATTATTTTAATTTCTCGTCAAATACAGACTCATCTCTTCACTCATCAGGACAAAACTTCATTTTCAGAAGTATGTTTGGCATTTTTTATTATGGTGGTCAAGGTCAGTTATAGTTAATTTAAATTTCAATAAATTCTGTTAGCAGCAACTAAATAACTAGGGTGACCGATGCCGTACGATGTGTACACTTCTCAACAAAAAGTTTACCAAAACGCACGTGAAATTGCTTGTATGTTTTGTCGTGTGCCTGTTATGCCTCAGAATATACTACTCTATCTTAAAATTTCTCGGAACGTTCAACTATAATTACCCACTTACAGTACAAAGCAGGTAACGCGGCATTCACTTACTTACCCATTGTTTTCAATCGCCACCATCATACTTCCGCTGGCAAAAGAGTCCACGGTCTTCACGCTCTGACAGATTGCTTGGCAGTTGACAGTATTATGACAGTTTCCGATGTCGTCAGCTGGCCGTCCACGCGTGATGCCTGCTGATCTATTTTTAATGAGACATCCCCAACTGAGGCTAGAATGGGCAAGACTAGGTCTTATGTGGTTTTAAACGGTTTGAGGACGTAAATTCTACTCTACTGCTAAAGTTCCTTAGGTCCAGGGTCTTGTCGTATCGTCCAAAAAACAACAAGGGCCCTTGACACCAAGAGTTTCTTCGTAATGCTACTTTTTATAGTAGACACCTGTATTTCTTGTAGGCACGCTTATGCTTATGCTGACTATTAATAGTTTTCCAACCCCATAATAATAATATTTTTATGATTTTTTTTTCAAAGTAAGTACCTACTATATTTTTTCTCAGAAAAATATGTACAGTCAGCTACACTAACATGTATACACTCTCAAACTTTCACATTTATATTACTCTTAAGTTTGCAAAGACAAGTGCACGCAAGCATTTTCAAATTAATGTAGTGCTCAGAATTCTTGTCAGAAGAAGAATGTCTTTGCAAAATTAAAAGTATTATATAAATGTGATAGCTTGAGGTTATATAGGTACATATTGGTGCAGCTGACTGTACTTGAGCTCAGAAAGCGAGTATTTTCAGTCATAACATTCATTCACTTTAAAAAAAGCTTAGATACATAATTTGTATAGATTTATTTCTACTGCATTTTTGTGTGCTGTTAGTATAATATGATCGCCTCCAGCCGATACCTAAATTAGTGTCACAACGTTACTATATGCAAGGTATCGATAAATTATAGTGTCGATCGATAATCAAGTAATGAGTGCTTGTGTATAACAACATAATGGTGTCTGTGGACGTAGTCGAAATAAACCCGAGGGGCATCGAAATATGTAGACTCGAGACATTTTTTAATCGAGTAAGTTACGTTGAATCAGAGAGATTTATTTAGCTGTGGATTTTTTAAACTAATTTACGATGAAGGATATTTTTACACTATATTTATCCAAAAAAAAAAAACTGAGAGTTCATAGAATAGTTCATAGTATTTTATTAATAAAAAATTGAAAAATAAATACATGATGTAATATAGATGAGGTGAGCGTGATAAATACTCGTAATAATCTAATAACTAAACCTAAACTATGTAATAACTATATGTGATAATCATTCCCGACATTCATGTACCTATAAGGTTAGCCGGTAGAAAATGCATTAGCATCATGCCCACCTTTTGTATATTTTATTTTGTATTTTGTGCAAAAAGAATATAAAAATAATAATAATCTCGAAAGTCTACAAAAACGACTGAAATCTTGAATACATGCCTGGTAGATTTATATTGCAGGGTTCACACGATTACGCCTTACAGGCCTAGGCCGCCTGCTGTTAGGTCTTGATGATTCATGGTACAAAATGCATTGGGCTCTGTAGATAGATGTTTGTCGACGTAGTAAATGAATTTCATATTTCAATTTTTTTTTATATTATTAACTTGGTCAGAAAATTAAGGAAATTAATAAGGATTATGATTGACGATATAGGTAATCAATCGATCAGTATATGTAAAAGGCTTGGACCTGACACTCACTGACAGACAATGTACATGCACTGCACACAGTACAGACTACCGAATGTAGAGACTTGATACTTGGAGTGTGTTCGTCAAAATGTGCAGACGCGTACTAATCGCAATGTAAAAAAAGTTGCGGGCATCGTCTAGTGCCAAATAAATCCTCAATTCACTTGGTTAGTTGAGTTTTCTAAATATCACTCCAAAGAAAATAAGTTATGGAGGTAAATTTCACAATGTCATTGGGTAAATCGATGTGCTTGAACAAATTGTTACCTAATAAAAAGTGATAATAAATTATGTATGATACTTAATGTAGGTATATACATAACAACATATGTTACCGCAGATGGTACGACTTGGACAGTAGACATATGTATATAAGGAAATGAATTATTAATTTTACCTTTGAATTATTAATTACTTTTTATCAAAAGAAATGTAGATATTTGTTTACCTGTCTGCTCAAATATGATATTCCTGAAATTAAAATTGAATAGACACAGATGTTAATGTATGTCACTATGCGCATATATTATATGGTTAATTTATATAAAATTAATTAAGAAAAGTAATGAGTAGCATAACTGTATTCCGATTGGAAGACTGTATTGATTGGAAGATTTCGTGATATGCAACTGAGGTGTGTAACAGGAAGTTAACCCGTCAGATGGTACCAACCTCAGAAAAATTAAGTAAATAGAGTCCTTCCAAATTTAAATAAGATGGAGATGTTACAAATCATATGCGACTACTGTCTCGCTCTTTTTTTTAGATGTGTTCTTAAATTAGGCACTAACAAAGACACTGAAAACTACATTTTAAATACCTAGGTACCTACATTTTAAAGTCTTATTAATACACCTACTAATTTATGGGTAGATCTACTTAAATAATGGAAAAAAACTGATTATATAATAAGTTATCCATAAAGAAACATACATATACGTATTTATGTACTTATGTATGTATAATCTATAATTTAAAAAAAAAACAAAAATATTTTTTTATACATATGTAAATAAAACTCAGCATATAGTAAAAATCTAGGGCAAAAATAATACTTAATAATAACAACACGGTGTCTTTAGGCTATCGATACTAAATCAGATAGAGGTAATTAATATTTAAGTACCTACTCATTATTGACAAGTACGAATACCGTATAAGTCGGAAGAATTTTACTAAGATGCATAAAGCCCTCATGCAAATTTATTTAGCAATTTACGTCTACGTATTTTATTAAGTAATTTACAACCCATCGTAATAGTCAAAAATGCCAGTGCTTAGAGCTAATGGCAGATACACACTTATTTATTACACTAAAACCATAATTAGATATAAGCCAGTAATAAAAAGTAATTTCATCGAAAGTGCAATACGAGTGTAGAACGCTTTCATCGAAACAGTGAAATCTATGAACGCGATAGGAATCAAATGATACATTTTTATCGATCACGTAGCCGCAATATAGTACCTTCATGTACCTACAATTCGCAGAGCCGGATTAGCTAGAGAGGTAGCAAATGCTACGGACCCTGTTTCTTGGGGGCACCTTAACGCAACAATAATTAAAAAATTCCAGCTAAGGACTAAAATTGAACTTTTTATAACTCTCATGATTTTTTTTCCAATTATTCAAAAAATATGTAAATATTTGTATGATACAATTCAGCATTTTTTTCCCACAAAGCGAGCAAAGCTAGCCACTTTCATTTCATATTATTTTTGGTTTTGAGGTTTTAGCATCCTGAAATAGTGATTTGTTAAATAATAAGAAAAAAAATATGACTATTTTTTTACTCCACGTTTACTTCGTGATATTTTATTGTCATTTTTTTTCATTCATCTATCATTCATTTTGCATCGGAGTAATAATAACAATATCCATGTCCACTCTTGACGCGATAGGTGGGTAATATAACTCGCTATGGCTACCCCTGAACAACTCATAGGTAAACTGAGTATGATCATCGCTGGCTGCCTGAACATTTTGTGTGCCATTAGTTTTGATCTTCCCCCATAAATAAACCCAAAGCAAATTAAAGCCCCTTTCTTATCGCGCTACCTCAATCCAGCACTGTCTACACGTGTGAACGAACACTTGGATGTTTTACTAAACTAGAGTATGTGTGATGTATTCGAACTACTAATTGGATCATTAGAGTCGACTGAAGAATACGTGACTGTGTTTCGTAAAATTTTGCTTGTATTTGTGGGATATTTTAACTACTGCAGTTTTAAAATTGCTGAATTATCTGTTAGCATCCTTACGCCACTGGGCCTGATCTCCAACTGATAGATAGATAGATAGATTATTCTTTATTGCACACCATCACAAAAAACAAAAATGAACAGAGTAGAAAATAATGCTAAAAATAGTGGACAATAGGCGGTCTTATCGCTAAAAGCGATCTCTTCCAGGCAACCTTTGGACGGACAAGAGACAAAACGTGGACGGCGGCATATTAAACGACTAAAAAATTTAAGCTACTTAATAAACTAATACTAAGAATGAAGTACTTACCTAGAAGATATAAATTAACTGATTCATTTTCTGCCAGTTATAGAGCGTTTTCTATCTAACAGTTACTATCAAACAGCATTATTTTCCTAGAACAATCTTTATCTCCGTGACTCTAGATTTAACTTTACGTCTACTCGTAAAATAGTCTTGAGGTAGAGTAGAACTCATTCTATTCGTACTTAAATTTAATTCTAGCAAAATTTTACGAAACACAGTCATGTATTCTTCTAACTCATTCTACTCTACCTCAAGACTATTTTACGAGTAAAGACAAATCAGTACCTACCTAGAATCACGAAGATAACGCTTGTACTAGGAAAATAACACTGTTTAATAAGAGTTTGAATAAAATGCTTCCTAATAAGTCATTTAATCTTCTCAAAGAACAAATGACTTAGAATGCATTTTATTTCTCTCTTGTTTTTGTAAATTTCTATCTTTAAGAAACCATAATGATCTCTAAACAACAATCTTCAAAATTAGTTTTCCGATACAAATAGGTAATACAAATACTAATCGTAGAAAAAGAGGACACAATTTTTAATTCCCACAGAAAAAAGTGTAGTAATACCGACCGGCAAAACTATTATTCCTAAGTAAGTACCTACTATAAATTACTCCTGTTAAAGAAGAGATTGTGTTGCTAGTTGCAACCGATTAGTGTGCTCGTTTGAAGCAACACGTTACGAAAAAATAATTGGCGAAAAAAAACGTTTCAAATTGAACGGTGTTGATTGATGTGCTTTGACGCAGCTACTTATCTCATGAATATATGGTCTTTAATATCTCATGGTTGCAAAGTGGCGGTGAATTACGGTTGAAAGACTTACTATAACCGTGAGTGGGTTCCATCAATTTCAAATTTCAATTTCAAATTTATTTACTAAATGACAAAAGTTTACAAAGTATACAAATACAAAAGTAGGAAAAAATAAAGGTTAGGAGTTAAAGTTGTTCTAATGATACAAACTTAAGTTATTGCATACAAAATTATCTAATTCCTATACTAGGCCGAGCCTGTGTTATAGTCATTAGTTCCTTACTGGGTTTGAATAAATTGTAACATTAGTGTTTGTGGAGAGCTGGTTCCAGTACACTCATGAATAAACTTTGTGCTAATATTCGCGATTTCAATATTTACGAGATACAAAAACTACCCAATCCATCGACTTGTTCAGTGATTCCACTCTGCTTAAACTTCAACCTTAAAGACCAAAGTGTACGAATTTTAAGTCAAAGTATGGAAACTAAAATATGATTGAATGAATTGGGACATAGCCCTTCTATCGTACGAATCACTGAATCTAAAAAAAAAACACTTATTATTGTAAGATACTTGTAGAATTAAAAAAAATATAATATAAACTAGCTGTTGGCAGATAGATAAAAGTCCTTTTCCAACTTATAAACAATACCTTTCACGCTTAATTAAGCTTAACTAATTAGTTCAGTCGTTTTGGCGTATGACGCAGCAAGCCATATAATTATGTCCATATCTAGGTATGTTATTTTTCAAAAATGCCGGCGTATAATCCAATTAATCACTTAGTCCATAACTTTACATTCATTCTCACAAACTTTGGCCCTTTTTATTAGTAGGATATTTTAAGATACCTACTCATAGTCTAGATGGAAGTATTTTACGACCGCCGCCGTCTGATTCATCCTGGATCCTGGATCCCCACTTACCATGAGCTGATGAAATAGTTCTTAGCATTAAACGTTGGCCTCATCGTATCCCCATTTGCATTATAATACCCAGCTTCAAATCCCTTTAAATCACCGTCGCGATGAATGGAGAAGTTTTGCCTTTAAAAAATTGATTATATTTGTATAACTGTATGTAAGCCTAAAATTTTAAGTAGGTATTACAATTTTTTGAAAGGATTTATAGCTGGGTGTCTTGTGCAAGGGGATACTTATATCTGACGCTGTCTGTCTTCACCTACAATAAAACCAAGTAGGTACGTGCGTGAAAAATACACAAAGATGAAAATAGTAAATTGCTCTTATAATTTCATCAGACTCTAAATTGGACGACCTTATAAGAACCTGACCTTCATTCCAAAAATTACGGTCGCTTTGTTTTTGTGTAATAAGTGTAATGTTATGTTTAGTTTCATAATCATTAAGTACATTTTATTATTGAAGTCCACAAAGCCTTGGAGTTAAGTGTTAGTCTTTTCGATAAAATAAATTAACCCAGATTATGGGACAGTATATGCTCCCAGAGATTTCAGTTTCTGTCAAAATCTACGTGATTTAAGATTATTTTAATTTCTCGTCAAATACAGACTCATCTCTTCACTCATCAGGACAAAACTTCATTTTCAGAAGTATGTTTGGCATTTTTTATTATGGTGGTCAAGGTCAGTTATAGTTAATTTAAATTTCAATAAATTCTGTTAGCAGCAACTAAATAACTAGGGTGACCGATGCCGTACGATGTGTACACTTCTCAACAAAAAGTTTACCAAAACGCACGTGAAATTGCTTGTATGTTTTGTCGTGTGCCTGTTATGCCTCAGAATATACTACTCTATCTTAAAATTTCTCGGAACGTTCAACTATAATTACCCACTTACAGTACAAAGCAGGTAACGCGGCATTCACTTACTTACCCATTGTTTTCAATCGCCACCATCATACTTCCGCTGGCAAAAGAGTCCACGGTCTTCACGCTCTGACAGATTGCTTGGCAGTTGACAGTATTATGACAGTTTCCGATGTCGTCAGCTGGCCGTCCACGCGTGATGCCTGCTGATCTATTTTTAATGAGACATCCCCAACTGAGGCTAGAATGGGCAAGACTAGGTCTTATGTGGTTTTAAACGGTTTGAGGACGTAAATTCTACTCTACTGCTAAAGTTCCTTAGGTCCAGGGTCTTGTCGTATCGTCCAAAAAACAACAAGGGCCCTTGACACCAAGAGTTTCTTCGTAATGCTACTTTTTATAGTAGACACCTGTATTTCTTGTAGGCACGCTTATGCTTATGCTGACTATTAATAGTTTTCCAACCCCATAATAATAATATTTTTATGATTTTTTTTTCAAAGTAAGTACCTACTATATTTTTTCTCAGAAAAATATGTACAGTCAGCTACACTAACATGTATACACTCTCAAACTTTCACATTTATATTACTCTTAAGTTTGCAAAGACAAGTGCACGCAAGCATTTTCAAATTAATGTAGTGCTCAGAATTCTTGTCAGAAGAAGAATGTCTTTGCAAAATTAAAAGTATTATATAAATGTGATAGCTTGAGGTTATATAGGTACATATTGGTGCAGCTGACTGTACTTGAGCTCAGAAAGCGAGTATTTTCAGTCATAACATTCATTCACTTTAAAAAAAGCTTAGATACATAATTTGTATAGATTTATTTCTACTGCATTTTTGTGTGCTGTTAGTATAATATGATCGCCTCCAGCCGATACCTAAATTAGTGTCACAACGTTACTATATGCAAGGTATCGATAAATTATAGTGTCGATCGATAATCAAGTAATGAGTGCTTGTGTATAACAACATAATGGTGTCTGTGGACGTAGTCGAAATAAACCCGAGGGGCATCGAAATATGTAGACTCGAGACATTTTTTAATCGAGTAAGTTACGTTGAATCAGAGAGATTTATTTAGCTGTGGATTTTTTAAACTAATTTACGATGAAGGATATTTTTACACTATATTTATCCAAAAAAAAAAAACTGAGAGTTCATAGAATAGTTCATAGTATTTTATTAATAAAAAATTGAAAAATAAATACATGATGTAATATAGATGAGGTGAGCGTGATAAATACTCGTAATAATCTAATAACTAAACCTAAACTATGTAATAACTATATGTGATAATCATTCCCGACATTCATGTACCTATAAGGTTAGCCGGTAGAAAATGCATTAGCATCATGCCCACCTTTTGTATATTTTATTTTGTATTTTGTGCAAAAAGAATATAAAAATAATAATAATCTCGAAAGTCTACAAAAACGACTGAAATCTTGAATACATGCCTGGTAGATTTATATTGCAGGGTTCACACGATTACGCCTTACAGGCCTAGGCCGCCTGCTGTTAGGTCTTGATGATTCATGGTACAAAATGCATTGGGCTCTGTAGATAGATGTTTGTCGACGTAGTAAATGAATTTCATATTTCAATTTTTTTTTATATTATTAACTTGGTCAGAAAATTAAGGAAATTAATAAGGATTATGATTGACGATATAGGTAATCAATCGATCAGTATATGTAAAAGGCTTGGACCTGACACTCACTGACAGACAATGTACATGCACTGCACACAGTACAGACTACCGAATGTAGAGACTTGATACTTGGAGTGTGTTCGTCAAAATGTGCAGACGCGTACTAATCGCAATGTAAAAAAAGTTGCGGGCATCGTCTAGTGCCAAATAAATCCTCAATTCACTTGGTTAGTTGAGTTTTCTAAATATCACTCCAAAGAAAATAAGTTATGGAGGTAAATTTCACAATGTCATTGGGTAAATCGATGTGCTTGAACAAATTGTTACCTAATAAAAAGTGATAATAAATTATGTATGATACTTAATGTAGGTATATACATAACAACATATGTTACCGCAGATGGTACGACTTGGACAGTAGACATATGTATATAAGGAAATGAATTATTAATTTTACCTTTGAATTATTAATTACTTTTTATCAAAAGAAATGTAGATATTTGTTTACCTGTCTGCTCAAATATGATATTCCTGAAATTAAAATTGAATAGACACAGATGTTAATGTATGTCACTATGCGCATATATTATATGGTTAATTTATATAAAATTAATTAAGAAAAGTAATGAGTAGCATAACTGTATTCCGATTGGAAGACTGTATTGATTGGAAGATTTCGTGATATGCAACTGAGGTGTGTAACAGGAAGTTAACCCGTCAGATGGTACCAACCTCAGAAAAATTAAGTAAATAGAGTCCTTCCAAATTTAAATAAGATGGAGATGTTACAAATCATATGCGACTACTGTCTCGCTCTTTTTTTTAGATGTGTTCTTAAATTAGGCACTAACAAAGACACTGAAAACTACATTTTAAATACCTAGGTACCTACATTTTAAAGTCTTATTAATACACCTACTAATTTATGGGTAGATCTACTTAAATAATGGAAAAAAACTGATTATATAATAAGTTATCCATAAAGAAACATACATATACGTATTTATGTACTTATGTATGTATAATCTATAATTTAAAAAAAAAACAAAAATATTTTTTTATACATATGTAAATAAAACTCAGCATATAGTAAAAATCTAGGGCAAAAATAATACTTAATAATAACAACACGGTGTCTTTAGGCTATCGATACTAAATCAGATAGAGGTAATTAATATTTAAGTACCTACTCATTATTGACAAGTACGAATACCGTATAAGTCGGAAGAATTTTACTAAGATGCATAAAGCCCTCATGCAAATTTATTTAGCAATTTACGTCTACGTATTTTATTAAGTAATTTACAACCCATCGTAATAGTCAAAAATGCCAGTGCTTAGAGCTAATGGCAGATACACACTTATTTATTACACTAAAACCATAATTAGATATAAGCCAGTAATAAAAAGTAATTTCATCGAAAGTGCAATACGAGTGTAGAACGCTTTCATCGAAACAGTGAAATCTATGAACGCGATAGGAATCAAATGATACATTTTTATCGATCACGTAGCCGCAATATAGTACCTTCATGTACCTACAATTCGCAGAGCCGGATTAGCTAGAGAGGTAGCAAATGCTACGGACCCTGTTTCTTGGGGGCACCTTAACGCAACAATAATTAAAAAATTCCAGCTAAGGACTAAAATTGAACTTTTTATAACTCTCATGATTTTTTTTCCAATTATTCAAAAAATATGTAAATATTTGTATGATACAATTCAGCATTTTTTTCCCACAAAGCGAGCAAAGCTAGCCACTTTCATTTCATATTATTTTTGGTTTTGAGGTTTTAGCATCCTGAAATAGTGATTTGTTAAATAATAAGAAAAAAAATATGACTATTTTTTTACTCCACGTTTACTTCGTGATATTTTATTGTCATTTTTTTTCATTCATCTATCATTCATTTTGCATCGGAGTAATAATAACAATATCCATGTCCACTCTTGACGCGATAGGTGGGTAATATAACTCGCTATGGCTACCCCTGAACAACTCATAGGTAAACTGAGTATGATCATCGCTGGCTGCCTGAACATTTTGTGTGCCATTAGTTTTGATCTTCCCCCATAAATAAACCCAAAGCAAATTAAAGCCCCTTTCTTATCGCGCTACCTCAATCCAGCACTGTCTACACGTGTGAACGAACACTTGGATGTTTTACTAAACTAGAGTATGTGTGATGTATTCGAACTACTAATTGGATCATTAGAGTCGACTGAAGAATACGTGACTGTGTTTCGTAAAATTTTGCTTGTATTTGTGGGATATTTTAACTACTGCAGTTTTAAAATTGCTGAATTATCTGTTAGCATCCTTACGCCACTGGGCCTGATCTCCAACTGATAGATAGATAGATAGATTATTCTTTATTGCACACCATCACAAAAAACAAAAATGAACAGAGTAGAAAATAATGCTAAAAATAGTGGACAATAGGCGGTCTTATCGCTAAAAGCGATCTCTTCCAGGCAACCTTTGGACGGACAAGAGACAAAACGTGGACGGCGGCATATTAAACGACTAAAAAATTTAAGCTACTTAATAAACTAATACTAAGAATGAAGTACTTACCTAGAAGATATAAATTAACTGATTCATTTTCTGCCAGTTATAGAGCGTTTTCTATCTAACAGTTACTATCAAACAGCATTATTTTCCTAGAACAATCTTTATCTCCGTGACTCTAGATTTAACTTTACGTCTACTCGTAAAATAGTCTTGAGGTAGAGTAGAACTCATTCTATTCGTACTTAAATTTAATTCTAGCAAAATTTTACGAAACACAGTCATGTATTCTTCTAACTCATTCTACTCTACCTCAAGACTATTTTACGAGTAAAGACAAATCAGTACCTACCTAGAATCACGAAGATAACGCTTGTACTAGGAAAATAACACTGTTTAATAAGAGTTTGAATAAAATGCTTCCTAATAAGTCATTTAATCTTCTCAAAGAACAAATGACTTAGAATGCATTTTATTTCTCTCTTGTTTTTGTAAATTTCTATCTTTAAGAAACCATAATGATCTCTAAACAACAATCTTCAAAATTAGTTTTCCGATACAAATAGGTAATACAAATACTAATCGTAGAAAAAGAGGACACAATTTTTAATTCCCACAGAAAAAAGTGTAGTAATACCGACCGGCAAAACTATTATTCCTAAGTAAGTACCTACTATAAATTACTCCTGTTAAAGAAGAGATTGTGTTGCTAGTTGCAACCGATTAGTGTGCTCGTTTGAAGCAACACGTTACGAAAAAATAATTGGCGAAAAAAAACGTTTCAAATTGAACGGTGTTGATTGATGTGCTTTGACGCAGCTACTTATCTCATGAATATATGGTCTTTAATATCTCATGGTTGCAAAGTGGCGGTGAATTACGGTTGAAAGACTTACTATAACCGTGAGTGGGTTCCATCAATTTCAAATTTCAATTTCAAATTTATTTACTAAATGACAAAAGTTTACAAAGTATACAAATACAAAAGTAGGAAAAAATAAAGGTTAGGAGTTAAAGTTGTTCTAATGATACAAACTTAAGTTATTGCATACAAAATTATCTAATTCCTATACTAGGCCGAGCCTGTGTTATAGTCATTAGTTCCTTACTGGGTTTGAATAAATTGTAACATTAGTGTTTGTGGAGAGCTGGTTCCAGTACACTCATGAATAAACTTTGTGCTAATATTCGCGATTTCAATATTTACGAGATACAAAAACTACCCAATCCATCGACTTGTTCAGTGATTCCACTCTGCTTAAACTTCAACCTTAAAGACCAAAGTGTACGAATTTTAAGTCAAAGTATGGAAACTAAAATATGATTGAATGAATTGGGACATAGCCCTTCTATCGTACGAATCACTGAATCTAAAAAAAAAACACTTATTATTGTAAGATACTTGTAGAATTAAAAAAAATATAATATAAACTAGCTGTTGGCAGATAGATAAAAGTCCTTTTCCAACTTATAAACAATACCTTTCACGCTTAATTAAGCTTAACTAATTAGTTCAGTCGTTTTGGCGTATGACGCAGCAAGCCATATAATTATGTCCATATCTAGGTATGTTATTTTTCAAAAATGCCGGCGTATAATCCAATTAATCACTTAGTCCATAACTTTACATTCATTCTCACAAACTTTGGCCCTTTTTATTAGTAGGATATTTTAAGATACCTACTCATAGTCTAGATGGAAGTATTTTACGACCGCCGCCGTCTGATTCATCCTGGATCCTGGATCCCCACTTACCATGAGCTGATGAAATAGTTCTTAGCATTAAACGTTGGCCTCATCGTATCCCCATTTGCATTATAATACCCAGCTTCAAATCCCTTTAAATCACCGTCGCGATGAATGGAGAAGTTTTGCCTTTAAAAAATTGATTATATTTGTATAACTGTATGTAAGCCTAAAATTTTAAGTAGGTATTACAATTTTTTGAAAGGATTTATAGCTGGGTGTCTTGTGCAAGGGGATACTTATATCTGACGCTGTCTGTCTTCACCTACAATAAAACCAAGTAGGTACGTGCGTGAAAAATACACAAAGATGAAAATAGTAAATTGCTCTTATAATTTCATCAGACTCTAAATTGGACGACCTTATAAGAACCTGACCTTCATTCCAAAAATTACGGTCGCTTTGTTTTTGTGTAATAAGTGTAATGTTATGTTTAGTTTCATAATCATTAAGTACATTTTATTATTGAAGTCCACAAAGCCTTGGAGTTAAGTGTTAGTCTTTTCGATAAAATAAATTAACCCAGATTATGGGACAGTATATGCTCCCAGAGATTTCAGTTTCTGTCAAAATCTACGTGATTTAAGATTATTTTAATTTCTCGTCAAATACAGACTCATCTCTTCACTCATCAGGACAAAACTTCATTTTCAGAAGTATGTTTGGCATTTTTTATTATGGTGGTCAAGGTCAGTTATAGTTAATTTAAATTTCAATAAATTCTGTTAGCAGCAACTAAATAACTAGGGTGACCGATGCCGTACGATGTGTACACTTCTCAACAAAAAGTTTACCAAAACGCACGTGAAATTGCTTGTATGTTTTGTCGTGTGCCTGTTATGCCTCAGAATATACTACTCTATCTTAAAATTTCTCGGAACGTTCAACTATAATTACCCACTTACAGTACAAAGCAGGTAACGCGGCATTCACTTACTTACCCATTGTTTTCAATCGCCACCATCATACTTCCGCTGGCAAAAGAGTCCACGGTCTTCACGCTCTGACAGATTGCTTGGCAGTTGACAGTATTATGACAGTTTCCGATGTCGTCAGCTGGCCGTCCACGCGTGATGCCTGCTGATCTATTTTTAATGAGACATCCCCAACTGAGGCTAGAATGGGCAAGACTAGGTCTTATGTGGTTTTAAACGGTTTGAGGACGTAAATTCTACTCTACTGCTAAAGTTCCTTAGGTCCAGGGTCTTGTCGTATCGTCCAAAAAACAACAAGGGCCCTTGACACCAAGAGTTTCTTCGTAATGCTACTTTTTATAGTAGACACCTGTATTTCTTGTAGGCACGCTTATGCTTATGCTGACTATTAATAGTTTTCCAACCCCATAATAATAATATTTTTATGATTTTTTTTTCAAAGTAAGTACCTACTATATTTTTTCTCAGAAAAATATGTACAGTCAGCTACACTAACATGTATACACTCTCAAACTTTCACATTTATATTACTCTTAAGTTTGCAAAGACAAGTGCACGCAAGCATTTTCAAATTAATGTAGTGCTCAGAATTCTTGTCAGAAGAAGAATGTCTTTGCAAAATTAAAAGTATTATATAAATGTGATAGCTTGAGGTTATATAGGTACATATTGGTGCAGCTGACTGTACTTGAGCTCAGAAAGCGAGTATTTTCAGTCATAACATTCATTCACTTTAAAAAAAGCTTAGATACATAATTTGTATAGATTTATTTCTACTGCATTTTTGTGTGCTGTTAGTATAATATGATCGCCTCCAGCCGATACCTAAATTAGTGTCACAACGTTACTATATGCAAGGTATCGATAAATTATAGTGTCGATCGATAATCAAGTAATGAGTGCTTGTGTATAACAACATAATGGTGTCTGTGGACGTAGTCGAAATAAACCCGAGGGGCATCGAAATATGTAGACTCGAGACATTTTTTAATCGAGTAAGTTACGTTGAATCAGAGAGATTTATTTAGCTGTGGATTTTTTAAACTAATTTACGATGAAGGATATTTTTACACTATATTTATCCAAAAAAAAAAAACTGAGAGTTCATAGAATAGTTCATAGTATTTTATTAATAAAAAATTGAAAAATAAATACATGATGTAATATAGATGAGGTGAGCGTGATAAATACTCGTAATAATCTAATAACTAAACCTAAACTATGTAATAACTATATGTGATAATCATTCCCGACATTCATGTACCTATAAGGTTAGCCGGTAGAAAATGCATTAGCATCATGCCCACCTTTTGTATATTTTATTTTGTATTTTGTGCAAAAAGAATATAAAAATAATAATAATCTCGAAAGTCTACAAAAACGACTGAAATCTTGAATACATGCCTGGTAGATTTATATTGCAGGGTTCACACGATTACGCCTTACAGGCCTAGGCCGCCTGCTGTTAGGTCTTGATGATTCATGGTACAAAATGCATTGGGCTCTGTAGATAGATGTTTGTCGACGTAGTAAATGAATTTCATATTTCAATTTTTTTTTATATTATTAACTTGGTCAGAAAATTAAGGAAATTAATAAGGATTATGATTGACGATATAGGTAATCAATCGATCAGTATATGTAAAAGGCTTGGACCTGACACTCACTGACAGACAATGTACATGCACTGCACACAGTACAGACTACCGAATGTAGAGACTTGATACTTGGAGTGTGTTCGTCAAAATGTGCAGACGCGTACTAATCGCAATGTAAAAAAAGTTGCGGGCATCGTCTAGTGCCAAATAAATCCTCAATTCACTTGGTTAGTTGAGTTTTCTAAATATCACTCCAAAGAAAATAAGTTATGGAGGTAAATTTCACAATGTCATTGGGTAAATCGATGTGCTTGAACAAATTGTTACCTAATAAAAAGTGATAATAAATTATGTATGATACTTAATGTAGGTATATACATAACAACATATGTTACCGCAGATGGTACGACTTGGACAGTAGACATATGTATATAAGGAAATGAATTATTAATTTTACCTTTGAATTATTAATTACTTTTTATCAAAAGAAATGTAGATATTTGTTTACCTGTCTGCTCAAATATGATATTCCTGAAATTAAAATTGAATAGACACAGATGTTAATGTATGTCACTATGCGCATATATTATATGGTTAATTTATATAAAATTAATTAAGAAAAGTAATGAGTAGCATAACTGTATTCCGATTGGAAGACTGTAGCTAGTAAAATTACTGGGCTTTCGACATTGGCCATCAAAATGTCTCAAGCACTCGAACGCTATAGCAGTGTTGCATCGGACATCACAGTCTTGTGTAGCACTGGTCTGGTCATGAGCAGGCGTGATCTCTTACCATCAGGAGAGTACCTAGCTAGTCTCGCCACTTGTTTTCATAAAAAATGATCAATGCCTAGGTACAGTAAGCTGCACAGATACATTTGTATACACTCCCAAGTACTGACTGACGTACTTGTCAGAAGAAGAATGTATTTGCAAAATTAAGAGTATAAAAATTAAAGGTTTCATACTGTAATTTAGATTTTTAAAACGTTTACGTTTACGTGTTTTAAAATTAACCCTACTAACTTAAAAACACGTATAAAATCTAAATTAAAGTATGAAACCTTTCACTTTTTTTGTTGACGAAATCAAAAACATGGAAGAATAGTGTGAAGAAATTACTATAATACGGCGTACTTTTTGATTATTTGTCCGAAACATTTTGTATGGAATTCGGATTTGAGGATTGGCCTTAACATAAAAATGCTTGCTTGCACTTTTATTTGCAAAATTAAGAGTAATATAAATGGGAAATCTTGGGAGTGTATACATGTCTGTGCAGCTGACTGTACATAAAACCAAGTAGATAACAAAGTTTGTTACCCATTGCTGCCAAAGTAGATTAGATACTAGAACTTTATCACGCAATGTCCAGTAATTACCATTGAAGCCGATACATTTCGTGAGGAAATCGGTAAATTTACATGTTTATCAGTCAATCTAGTTACAGGCCTTGTAATTGTATTGGTTTTACTGCATACAGGGTGACTTAACTGTATCACTTTCAGTTCGTCATTTTTGTAATTTATGTTGTCATCAATGTTTTTTTGGGCATCAATGTGTTTTTGATTGCCAAAACTATTTTACAGAAATTATACCTATCCATTGCCTTTTCCGTTCTTAAGATTTAAAATAACCATTTATTTTCTAACTACTAACTACTAAAAGATATTTTTTTAATACGTTGCCGACTGTGTATCGAACTTGACGGGCGTCATTTTGAAAATCTAATAAAGTAATGTAACTTAATTTGTGTGTTATTGTTTATTGATACTAAAACAAAGCAAAATAACGGTATTAATGTATAATAAACCTAACTTTTTTTAGAGTAAACTGTTTTTTAATGTATCACTGATTGTTTAATTTGAGATTATTAGACTACTTTTGATGATGCCTTACACTGTGTATGTTGTAGACCATAAAAATTAAATAAATAAGGTAAAACTTTTTTTTCGGACAATTTTTTTCTTTACGCATGCTCACCTAAGTTCGGTGCCAAATTCATCGTAAAATTGCCTGTTAAGAGCGACATTTTTTTTATTATTTGGCAAGCTGACAAAGTGCTGAAGTTTTTAAAAGTAGTTTGAACCTATGAAACAACAATTTTGTACTGTTAAGAAAATTTTGAAAATTTTACTCTGTTCTACTTTAACCTAAAATATTCACTTTCGACCCTTTTTTCGGTAACATGTAATGAAGAATGTTGTATAGTTGATTATAACGTATGAAAGAGTAATTTAAGACAATCATGTTTGAGAAAAAAAAAAACTTACTATTAATTAAGTTATGATTTATGAGGTGCTTCGGAAGTAAATTCGAAAATACACATAAAAAAATCATAACTTCTAAACTACTAAAAATCGTGGAACATACATGGGGTATTTTCGGATACACCCAGGTGTGAGAATACAAAAAAAAATTTTTGACGTCACTTTTTGGCTGTATAAAGTATAAAGTACGAAAGTACATACATATGTAGGTACGAATGGATTGATGGATGGATTATCATACACTTTTGAATAATATGACGGTGATGAGTGTAACTTGGCCCCGCAAATTCTTGTTCGAATTATCGAAGTGTCATTGTGCCCCACATTCAAAACATTAACTCTACACTTTATATATACAGTGAATATGTTAAGTATCGTTTCCGTATCAGGTTTGTGGCCAATCAATCGGTATTTAATTGCAAATAACTAGTGCAAAGACAAGGCGGGGCCGTGAGTTGCGAAAGCGTGAGCACTGCCCGCGGTGTCAAGGTTCCAAACTGAACTGTGCCACAGATAAAAAAGTACAGCTACTGCAATACAACCTTAACTACAACTACAAACTACTTTAACTAAGAAAACGCAATGGGTGGTGTCGGAGTTACAACCGTAAATTATAAGTGGATATTTGTATCTATCTACATAGATATACTATAGTTTGCGTTTGCACTAGACTAAGGTGATGCTACAGAGGAAATTAACAATGGCGGCGTTTAATTATTCTTATTATGCATCTCTAGGTAAGCGTGCTACATCGTCACTTACGATCAGGTGAGATGGTGGTCAAACGCAAGCCTATAAAAAAAAAAGAAAAACTTTTTTTGATAACGTTCAGGTAAAAGAAAAGACAGTAGACACATTACCATTAACACTTAGTAATATAATACCAGCCGAATTTACGCATTGGAATAATGCTTTTCAAACTTAACCAAAACACCTAATATTAGTGTAGTTATTTTCTACACCTCTCAAAAACTATTTGTGTTTGAGCTGAGAAAAATCTGAGCAAGCCATTTTAGTAAGACTGTGACAAGACAAATGACTTTGAGATCTTGATAAGATTTTTATCGTGAATTTAGTATCACTGGGACTGAAATTATTGTTATTAAGTATATATCACTTATCAAACAATTTTGAATTGATCTTTTGGTAACAAGTTATTGTGAAATATTCAAACAGAACCATTGTTGTCATATTGATAGAATATTCAGACTGTTTTATAATATTTTTTTAAGAACCTACTACAAATACCTTAATTTAACACTTGACAGATAAAATACCAACGTCTTCCTTCATTACAATATATTTTTGTTTATTCGTTATTCATTTATTGAATGGCTGAATTTAATTATAGCAGGCAACAATAAATGTATCCTGTTAGTGCGCCTGCGCCGCAAGTTTTTTTTTGTAAAGATGATATTTTTAATGCTTTGAATGCAATCACGCCGAGACATCAGAACCAATTGGGATGGTTATGCCCAAATAACATGCCACAGAGGTAGTAACATAATAGTTTCATAATAGTAAAATAGAACACTGGTCAGTAATAGTCATGAGAAATCCATGAACGCCAAAACATGACCATAATCAGCTCCTTAGCTAACAAATAACAGGCACAAACGAATTTGCGAGCACGTAAGTAGTTTGTGCAATGTAAGCAGTATATTTGCATAACACTACCAATTTTCTCTCAACCGAAGCAATTCTTATAGCTAGACAATGCTACCTCCTGTGTAGCCTAGTAGCCTAAGATCCCGCTATACAACGACCTTCACCGAGATGCTTATTTAATGAAACGTATTTTATATATTATTTAATATGCCAATAAATATATCCTATATGGGTTGCCTAACAAATTTCAGTCCAGAGTAAAAAAAAAATGTTTTTTAAACATTCCACCGGTGTGATTATTAAATAAATTCGATACCAATCGAAAGTTTGAAGCCCATAGAATATGCAAACTTTAGGTTGCCTATTTTTTTCCGGTCACAACTAGCGGGTTGCCAGGTGTAAACAGGTATACTAGCATTTTGCAACGGTCTGATTATTGAATCCTGTCCTTTTCTACCGCATGGGATGATATATTAATAATAAAAATAAATAATAATATTATAATAATAATAATAATAAGCCCTAAACCCACATCGGATTAGACTTTTACAAAATCTCCCAATCTGGGTTAATTTATCAATCTATGTTGTGTAGTCACAGTAAAATTTTGTAAAAATTTTGATATGCATTTTAGAGTAACTATACTATATGTTTTTGATTATATCTAAAATGAATAAAGACGAGATAATAATAATAATATAATAAATGCCCGTAATCTGGACCTAAACGGGCAATGCTATAGCAAGCTTACGCTCTACCTCTCAATGTATGGAGTTAGGCTGCGTGTCTGTTTTGCATGAAATCACAACATTTGACGACTTGTGTCCACGGTACTTTCGATCGAACTTGATTCAATTATAGGGCAGGGGTGTTATAAATTTGAGACCGTTGTTTGTCTGTGGTAGAGAATTTAGCTCTGAGACTTATCGACCGATTTTGATGCAAAGTCTTGAATCGAAATGGTCCAACTCGGGTGAATAATCATGACACCTTTTTTTTTTTTTTTTTTTTTTTTTTTTTTATCGATGGGAAAATGCATTTACGCATCCCTCTGCCTGGGGAGGGCTGGAGGGTATGTAGGACTCACTGCCAGAAGGCAGAATACCTACTAAAAACCCATCGTGTTCCCGTCACAATCGCCTTAGTGACAGGTCGCGGGAACCCGTTTGGAATCTTCCGCGGCCTGTCGGCGAGCGTCCGCTGTGGCGGACCTCCTCTGTTTCCTCCAAAGAGGAGGAAAAGATGCCCGTGAACAAAGGCCATCTTTCGTCTGAGGTGACCTGTGCAATACAAGGATGGGTTCCCCTACCCATGCCTTGAAGACCACCTCTTAGCGGTAGAAGGCAGATAAGCAGCCTTCTTTCGCTCTACCGCTAGTTCAATCGGTGCAAGGCGCGGTCGCAACCACGCCAAGCAGCGAGAGACAGTTGGTAGAAGATTGGAATGTCATGACTAGGCAAAAGCCTAGTCAGACATTCCAACCGACCCCGCCACAGCGTTGCGGGCCGTCACCGGGGAATATCGGCCGATGACAGCCAATTTACCCCGGATGACAGGGGCGTCGCAGCGCCTGCTTCCAGTCACGTGGTCAGCTGGGCGCCGTACGTCTGCACATACGACGCACCAGGGCGCAGCCGCTGTGCACGTCGCAACCTTATGCCCGTCCTTCCCGCAGCGGAAGCAAATCCCGCCGCGGTCCACAGCCGACGTACACATCGGCCGCGTATGCCCGACACACATACACCGGAAGCACCGCAGTGGGCGCGTCTCCAGGGCAACGACCCTAGCAGAGCTCCATCCTACCAGGAGCCTGCCTTTCTCCAGCAGGGACTTAGCCACGGAGACAGGACATTTCACTATTGTGAAAGCCGAGCCGCCTGGCCCCACCCTGATCTCTCCTACCTTGATGTAGTTGCGAGAGGCCTCAACTCCAGCAGCAACTGCTGCAGCGACGTCGTCACTAGAAACGGAATCGTCCAGCCCCGAGATGCGTAAGTCCACACATTTTACGGGTCGGACAACCCGTGCAACGCCGGCAAGAGTGGACTGCAGCCTCTCCGCGAGCAGATCGGCTTTCGGACCGCTTGTGGCGCCTGGGACTTCGAGGATTCTAGCCCCAGTCACCGCCCGCCTTAACCTGACCCCCTCATTTAGCCCTAGCTGAGCGAGGTCGATTGAACCCCTGGCCTTTGTCAGGACATCGACGTAAGTCACCCCCTTTTCCAGAGCCTCTGGTTCGAGAGTGACAACGACCGCTGATGATCGCGGAAGGCCAGGAATTTTCTTCTTCCTCTTTGGTTTGGCAGCTGTTTGAGCTACCACCGGCTTGGGTCCAGGCTGCGGCACTCGTTTCGTAGCTGGAGTACTGGGAGCAGTGGGTGCGGCCGGCATTTTCTTTGTCCGTCTTTTCCTGGCTACAGTAGCCCATCCCTCCCCATCAGGACCGGGAGTTGTCCCCTGGGTGGAAGTCGACTGAGCTGTGGAAGGGCCTACTACGGAACTGGCTCTTTTTTGCGCCGCTGTTTTGGGAGCTACAAAAACCGCCGAGCTTTGGGTTGCCACAACGGCAGGCAACCGTCTCCTGTCAACAGCAAGCGGTGGGCGCAGCGTCGTTGCTGGTAAAAGGCGGTCCTCTATTCCAGCAAAGCGGGCATTTACTATCTCTCCCACAGAGATAGCAACTGCTCGCTTGATCTCCTCAACATCCACCGGGGGAGGTGGAGCGGTATGAGGAGGAGTAGCAGAGGCCGTTGGCCTTGCGCATTGACTCAACTCCTCATGGTCCCGCCGAAGGGCACTCAACTCGCTCCTCAGATCGGCCATTTCCCGGCTAAGCCGGTCGTTGTCCGACCTGAGGCGCTTCGTTTCATCATCGACAGTCCGAGTCTTCAGGCCGTCGATGATGTCACGCATGTGGGTGAGAGCCTGGTTGATGGCGCTCTTCACCGTACCCTTCATGTTTTTGGACTTGCGCGTCTGCTCCTGGACCACCTCAACGGCCTCCAGAGCACGACTGCACAAGTCCTCTGCCGTGTATTGTTCTGCGCTCAAATGAGAGTAAACTTTGTGGGCCGGTTTGGCCTTACCACTCTCGGGCCCAGGTGGGTCGCAGTACGTCTCCGAGCCCGGGCCCTTTGCCAGATCTTCTAGAGCTTTCTTATACAGCTCAGCGTATGAACTAGCAAAGTTCTTGCCTGCGCCAGCTGAGTTAGACCTCGATGAACCCGAGCTGGGGCCCGCCATATCGTTATCTCCTACCCGAGCCGCAGTGGCAACAGTCTTTCGTGGTCTACCACGTCCTCTTCGGGCAGTTGACACCTTCGTCAGCATAGGAGACTCCCTTTCAGTGTCGTCTGAGTCTAATATCTCATCCACAGTCCTTTTTTTAGCCTGTAGTAACGAAGAAGGCCCTTTAAGCTCTTTATGCCGGCTAAGGATGACTCCATCCGATCCAATAGAGATCGTGTCGGACTCATCCGAAAGATCTTCAACTCCTCTCTCTAACAAAGAAAAACGGTTGGTGCCCCCCCCAGAATACGTGGGGCAGCGTGCCGAAGCACGAGGGGATTCTCCAGCAGCTAAGCCGCCGGTACCCCCCTGGGGTAGTTTTTTTCCTTCCGTTTGCTCCATTATTGTTCCTATTTAGGGATAGGTCCCGTTGGCGACTCCCTACGCCCTACATCCTAGACGGCTCCTTAAGCCACACCTCACTGGCGGAGTGTGAGACTCCTTGCCTCCGCCCAGCTTCGTCCACTGCGCCTTCTGTTGCCAGAAGGACGCGCGGAGAAACCCCTCTGTGCCAAACCATTTCCGTTGATCAGCAGGGTCACCGCTAGCAGGTAAGGTTTGGCTAGGGGAGCTAGGTGTTATGCTCCCCTTAGACCCCGAATAATCATGACACCTAGCTCAAATGACGTTTGTGCAAAACACAGCGTGGAATTGGATAATCTTGATAGAGAAGATAATACTTGGTAATGATAAGTAATTATAAGAAGAAGAAAACGGAGGGCGCCTCGAGGGGTAGCGGGGGAAGCATCAAGTTCCGAGCCACATGCCGGCCAGGTGTCATGTTGATTCGCCCGAGTAGTATATTGCATACAAACTATCTCTATTCCTTGAAGTTTTTTGTGTTTTTCTTTTATAATTATTGAGACTGATTCGCAAATAAATTGTTTCTTTTTTTACCAACCGCATTTCATTACGGTCGCTTTTTGAATGACTCTACAATACGCATTAATGTACGCAGTGATTAAATGGAAGTACGTCCATCAACACTTTTAATAATAACTAGAGCGTCAACGTTGCTTAGCTTAAGATATGAGTAAGCTCATTATTTTGTAAGAACCATTTAGTTTTTTTTGTTTGCGTTGAGATTATAAATGTGAAGATTAGACTCTCTGGGGCCTCCTGGGGTCGCTGAAGTTGTATGATTTTTTATGTAATTCAACGTTTTTTTAGGGTTTAAGGAAATAGGGCAAAACAGTTTTTCTCAATCTCCTTAGCCTTATGACTAACATATAATAACAAAAAATATACTTAAACTTGTAAGTTGTAGATTTAATTCACCGCTCCACTTTTTTAAATTCATACTATACTAATTATATCTTGAAAATGTAAAAATGTGCAAGCGAGATAGCGGCGCATGGGATTCTGGGTCTTAATTCAAGGAAATAACGTTGCATGCTCCAATAATTTCATAAGTTAGATGACATTGTCTTCGTAACGTTCAATACGCCACGAAAACTCGCAGAAAACAATTGTACAGCCGTTTTTCTAGAACCTACTTATTAACAATATATTTTTATTCTTTTCAGGTAATCGTCACATCACACAAACTTTTTTTAAGTAGTTGGTAAGATGCAACTATTTACCAATAATTTCAACGCACGAATAGCGACAAAACCGACCGAAATTTTGTATGTTTGTGTATGAGCTGGTAAAAAACATGGGCTACATTACCCGATACGGTGCAGAGAGGAGCCGCGGGCACAAATAATGGCGCTATTCAATATATATAAAAGTCTTCGTCCTGACTGACTGACACATAATGCAGGCCAAACCACTGGACGTAGAGACTTGAAATTTGGAGGATATGTTCAATAAGAAGTGTAAAGGCATGCGAAAGGGATTTTCTTAATTCGCAACGCAAACGAAATTGCGGGCATCAGCTAGTTGGTTACATAAAAATGGAAACAAAAGTTTTAAATGAGTCAAAAAGTTATTGCACATAAAATCTTGGTCGTTTTACTGTAAAATCCTTTATGTTGAAACAAAGACAATCACAAAATATTCAGGTTCTTGCCTCATCAACATCATCATCACGTTAATTGCGAAGGTCCGTGAGAACCTCCGCTGAAGGAGTAAGATAACTAATTATGCAAATTGTTGAAATTGTAGCAGCTGACGTGCGCATTCGCAACATCCTCTGAGATGATTGAGTTCGGACGGATGTTTAAGTTCAAAACCATTAAGGTCTGTGTTCACCAATAGATAATCGGAAGATTAGGCCTCTTCGTCCGTTATCTTTGACGTTTAATCTATAAAAATTCGTGTCAAAAACGTCAAAACAACTGTTTAATACTTAACCGTCTGTTGGTGAACTCGGGTCTAAATAGATTAATGAAATGGCTCAATGTGAATCTGTATGTATTGAAATGAATATATGTTATAGAATAAAATGGGTCCTGTTATCTCCATCTCCAATTCCTTTCGTCTTTTATGATATTAACAAGATTTATTTCAATAGCTATTTCCTAATGTAAGTTATTATAACAGTTTAATAAACTGTTATGCAACTACAAAATCTACTCATACTCACTCCTCCTAGAGTCCGTGACTTTTTACAAGCTTTTATTATCTTGCGATGAGGTAGGTACTTAAATAGGTATGTTGGGTTCGGGTAAAATCTTGCAAATGAATTTTAAAGCAGTTAACCCCAACCGATAGAGATGAAATTTTGCATACACGTATAGTTTAGACTTAGATAAATAAATAAATCAATAAAATTAAATTAAATTCGTTTATTTCAGGCACAATAAACCCATACACAATGTACAAAAAGAAATACAAAATATGAAATTTAAAATTTATGGAGAATGAAATAATATTTACTATGTATTTCTTTTGATATTATTGTTATGTACAATTATTATTAATATTTTGTTTTTATAAACATAAACATTCACACTTTCACACCCCTGCACTAGGATTCCCTGTGTCGCAGGTGGCATGGACACATACAAGACATTACAATCACAACATCCAAGACCCGAGAACAAACATTTGTGTTCGTCACACAAATATTTGCCCCGGCCGGGGATCGAACCCGGAACACCAAGCTTCGTAGGCAGGGTCACTACCAACTAAGCCACGGTGTCGTCAAAACGTATTAAACGTGTAACACCTAAACTTAGTTTTGATTACATTTGACAATATTCAGTTTTGTAACCGTGAACATAATACCTGTTATCATTCCTACATCTATAGCTTTGAAAAAAACTTTATTATACTTAGCGTAGCGTACAACAAGTAGTAATTACTGTTATATCATAGTTCCAACAAGTGCCTATTTTCACGCGTTTTGGAGTTTATATCCACATGGTCACCGACCGTGGAATGATTTTGACATTGCATTGTCTATGATGTGATCTTTTACTTTTGTTTACGTGGTTATTTTAGCCAATTACCTAATCATATCTTGCACTAATAACGTACCTACTGTATACTTGAATAACGCGAAGGATCGCAAAAAATATAGTATGTTTTAATTTAGTGGGCGTAACTTTGCTTAGAAAAATATGTTTGGGATTGGGTTTTTTGAAGCTTTACTGACCTCTCTTTCACATTCAAAAACAATATTCACCAAGAGTTTTTAATTACCAGAAAAAAATGGAATACGGAATACAGATATGGCAAAGAAACATTTATTTTTAAAATAAAAATGGTGAAAATAGGTCATACTGTTTTCGTTAGTTGGTTTTAGTCAGTTACTTGCTTCTAGGTACTTTTAATGTCATTGTGAGCTTGTACAGTTTTGTCAAATTAAATATTTTTTCTTCTTCTTAGTTGTTTTTTTATAACCTTGCATTAATCCATACGCATCATTGATAAAATTATTTAACTTTTATTCATCGTTTAGTAAGATCGGGTACCTAGCTCGAACCAGCTCGCAAAAGCTCGGCTCGGTGTCACTTTATCAATTAAAAACCAAAAATTCGGACTTCACAGATAAAATGAAGTTCCCCCTTCTGCATTGCACATTTATTTTTTTTGGTTATCAATAACTTGTGGTGTATAAATCAGTAGAGCTACTGTACATATTGAAGCTATACATTTTATACTTCGACATGTCCGTCTATCCGCGTCCGTAAGTCGCAGTTATTTTATTATAATGCTGATTAAACTTTACTCATTTCAATATTATTATTATACCAAACATCCGGATATACTAACGTCCGTATGATGCTCATTATGCATTGATGCACCTTTACGTAATCGTAGGAACTCCGCCTAACTAGACGCTGCTTAGGAGTGAAAGTACCGTTATCGGGAGCTGCGCACGCGCTGATTATAATGCACCTTATTAATTTATCAAACACGGAATGCGCGTTGAAGGCACCACGCATAACGTAGGAATGAGACTAGATCTTTGTTGATATGCGGAGTTATAAGCAGGCATCAATAGCGTGTTTTAGATCTTTGAATAAACCTTTCGATTTCGAAGTAGAGTTTTAGTTATGTCATAAAGCAGAGGCATACGATATAGATAGAACTCTATCTTCTAGCCCATGACTAGCTAAGATTATTATTGACATTATTTTGTAACGTTTTAGAGATAAATCGTAACTAAGTCCTTGTTGAGGTCCAGAAATACATTACCTATACAAGCCTAATTATTTCAGCAGTTTTGGCTTATTACTACCAAATAATTGATGAAATGAGGAGGTAAATATAATTAAAGCCTTCATAAATAGTAATTTCTCATCGTTAAGTCTAGAATTAACAAGCACTTTCATATTACGAAAGTCAATGTGATGGAAAACAAGTTGCAATTTTCCTTCCATAGAAAGAAATCGAATATTCACGTGCATACGAAAGTTTCTCTACTTACATCAACAGCTTTTATCGCATTAAAAGCTTTTATAGTAATATTAGACGATGTAAAGTAAGGCCAAGTTTTTTCGATACACACCTACTATTAAGTAGGATACTAGTCATAAAACTGAAAATTATTAAATCTTTCAAATAACACGCATAGAAATGATACAAAGCACTATCAATCGAGATAATAATGGCTGGCCTTATCGCTGTAAGTAATGTAAGTACCTTACGTATTAAAAATAATCATTATAAAAATTACAATTTATTTATGGCCAATTCTTGAAATTAACGCTTTTATAGAGGACCACTTTTAGAAATTCATTCGTTCATACTTTTCATCTTATACTAGACGGGCGAAGTTGGGCAACTCACAAAGAGCTCATAAATAAAATAATATATAATATAAGTACTGGCAACCTTATTTCTACCAAGTAGGAACGTCTTAGATCTTAATTGTAACTTTCTTAATAGCTTATTTTAGAGGTGATAAATGCGAGCAAACTCTGTAACACCTGTGTTAATTAATGTTTACTTTACATTACCTACAGTTCTGATGTAAATCTGAGACTGTTCCACTTGGATAAAAGAGCAATTATACCTTAATTTACTGCTGCCCTCGACTTCTTTCGTGATATGTACATCGATGGCTACTTGTAAGTTAAAATGCCGGAATGAAGAGAATTCGTAAAGGTTTAGTATTGTATTAGGATCATAATATTAAATTATTAGAAAGTAAATTGTTTCTATGACTGTACCAAAAGCTATGTTTTGGTATTAGATGGGAATAGATTTGGTACTTCATTGAAATATTTAAAATTTGGTATTCATGTGGAATAGAATATTAATTACGACAAAAAACAAATACTATTGGTATTAGTTTTTGGTATCGGACGGGAATAAGCCATAAAAGAAACCATATTTTTCCAGCTTAATAATCTACACCCATATTAAATTTCCCATATAAAAGTAATTTTGGGGTGGTTGAGGAACAAACATTTCCATCCCTCACAAACTTTCGTATTTAATTTTCGCTACAATATAAATCATTCTAAATGGACATTGACGCCTTGACTAACCACTGAATAAACAAGTAGGTATACTTGTTACATAACGAGTAAATACCTCAAAGCAATCAAATCTGATGTAATATATCTCTTTGAAATTGATACAAAACTCATTGAGCGTGTCAATTTGATGAAAAGACGTGCAATAGAGCAGTTAGATGCTATGAATAATCATATACTGAATGTTCGAATAGGAAAGTTATATATAACTGACACCCACAACTTTTTACGCGTTGCAAATTATTCCCAAATTCATTTTAGTACGCACTTTCAGTTATTTATGAACGCACTCTCCAAATTTTAAGTCTCTACATCCACTGGTTTAGCCTACTCGTATAATGTTTATTCATAAAAAAATGTACCCATACAGATTACCTAAATCGTTACAGTTTTTAATTCTCAGGAAGGTACACAGAAATTTAATTGAACTTTAACAATGAAAATCAATTTTATAAACTATATTTACACGAATATTGGCATAAACAACGTAAGTGGGATAGCAAGTGAAATATTTAGCGAAACTAAAACACAACATTATATGGGTCCTACTCATCCGACACCTGGGCTTTGATATAGGAGTCTTATATCAAAGCCCAGGTGTCGGGTAAATAGGCACCTCACGAGCGGACGTGTCACTACTTAGAGCGCACTTGACTAGCCTTCTAAACATCGATATAAACAACTTTCACTGTTTTCCGCTTCAAAGCACCCGATTGTTTAGATCAAGTCCAAGCGACAAAAGGACTGTTAAAATGTACTTCGCATCGTATATCTTATCTATCAGTCAAATGCGAGACGAAAGGTAGTCTAGACAGTTTCACTCTCATTTGAAGTCGGTCTTAGGCGCTCGAGCCAGATAACTTGACATTCTGACACTGAGTCTAGGCTACAATTACGTAACCAATCGAAACAAATTATTTTGTACTAGACAATTAATTAGTGTTGGTAAAACAAATAATTTGGAAACATTTATTTGTCTTTTGTTTGTTAACCTCAATTTCTAAGTTTTTTGTACCTAAGTTAATTTATTCAAGTTCAACAAAAATTTTATATTATAATACTTGTGTATATGACTTGGTACTGAGATTTTTTTTGATACCTAATTCAATAACAGCTTCATATGAGAAATTTTCATGTGGAGTTTTTTTGAATATTTCGCTTATAACGCAACGCAACTTGAGTAAAAAAGTTAAATTAGTTAGTAGGGAACTGTTGCAATAAGTGCGTTAGCATTTTCCATGGGCGTAGGTAATTTTACAAGAGTGTTGCATTATTTCCAAGTTTAATCAATCACCGCCAACATCTTGTCTTGCGATCGGACAAAATGTGCAAGCAAATATAATTAAAACATTTAATGGAATACATTTCTGCAAATTGTTACTGGTTTAAATCGTTTTGCAATCCGTATATCAAATTTATACCCTCGATATTATATTATACGATCGAAATACCTGGAAGGTATTTCGATCAGAATGTAGAGCGCGCGAGCAGAGGTGGTGATAATATAGGGGTTGGCATTTTTTAGACTGAAATATCTACCAACCTGCAAAACCAGTACATTAATAAAGATATTCTACGTGTACGTTCGTGACATTGTTAACGCAAGAACCAAGCTCTGCTACCATGCAAAGAATTTTATAATGTTCAGGGGAAGAGTAGCCCTCGGAACCGTGATTGAATCCTATGTGTGATCCAATTGCAAGGTGATTGTTTAAAAATGTACGGGCGATAAAAAACCGGTAACTGATAAACCATTTTCACTGCATTTACAATCTTAGAAACATTAATTACTTGACGGATTTGTTAGCCGTTAAGTTTTCAGTGACTTTATATCAAAGTTTTTCTTTGTGCCTATTAAAAAAGATGACACGATTAACGAACGATTACAAATCTTCAGTTGAAGCGTGTGCAAACAATGTTCTAGCCAGGTACTTAACCATAGAACATTAAGATGTACAGTTGCAATATTTACGATGAAATCACAAAGGATACGTAATAATGACCGTATGAAATGGCAAATCACTATTGCAATATAATGTTTCTACACATATTTTGTGTAATCTACATTATAGGAACCAAACGTTAATGTTTAGTCCTATCTCACCTCATGCAAGTCATTTACTGAGTCTGATACACGTCAAAGTTTATCCTTATGAAAACCTCTTTTGACTTTAAATTGACAGCCTCTGCAAAGCACGCAACGGCTCAGTTGTAAATAATAATATCACTTATGGTTTTCCATCCATATGCTGTCCCCACAGAATGTTGGTTAGCTAAGACATAACTTATGCAGTTATATCACCTATAAACATCATACCACTTTGATTGCTGCCAATTTCATCTAATCACCAGATTACTCCATATCACTACAATTTCAATAATCGCCCGAATCCAGGAAGAAATGCCTGTCTATCATTGGCGACCACCGCGACCGCAGGCGCTATCATTATAGGATAAGGTAGGGGCTAGGCTCATTCTAACAGCAGATTTCTGACTCAGAATTGGAGATTTCATTTAGAGATTTAATTTTTTTTTTTAAGTTTTTACATTGGCGTGAATCGTGCGCCAGCTCTCTTGGCTACTACTGTATCCTGTAGGTATGTCATAGGAATCAAGGCTTAGTTTCAATTGTTGACTTCTCATAGTCTCTTCGCCAAGCCTCTAGACAAGACTCATCACTTTATCTCACATCAAACAGGTCTCTCAACAAAAGCTGGCTTGTCAAAGTGCAATTTCCCTACCACTTTGACTAATTTACGATGATAATTTTGACTGGTCACAATAGGGACACAACTCGCTTTATTCACAAACTCTACACAAGCGCTTGTGTGAATGTGTTGTTCATGACAGCTTTTGTTAATAAACCTGTATTTTGTAACGTTATTACGCGAAAATACTAATTTATATCATCCCTCGGCAATCTATTTTAGTTAGATAAAATTGTTTTGCACTATTATAAACAAATATAACAAATATAAACAATTATAAATAATATGTATTAGTTTATTATAGGTTATTTACGTATTAGGATTTTATAACACATAGTATTCTTTATTAATTTGGAAACAGTTGTACGCCCTGCCCCGCTACTTATATTTAAATCATCTCCAATGCCTGTTGGTTGCCTGGAAGAAATCGCTCTCAGCGATAAGGCCGCCAATTGTACCAATCATTAGTTTTAAGTCTTGTATTTGTTATTTTCCATGTGTACAATAAAGAATTATCTATCTATCTATCTATCTAAAGGTGAACTATAAGTTATAGTCCAAGATGATGACTGATCGTATTCTGGTTTTTGTGTTGTTAGTAGAGAGACATCCATTGATGGTCCCTTCAGTTATCCACAATGATAAAGCTACGAACGGCAGCTAGTGAAGCTATTCAAGTGCCTAGCTAGTCCATTAGTCCATACGAATGTTGCAACGATATTTAAAGTGGGATTGTTCTACTGTCCCTACTCATATATGAGTAGGACAGTACACCTATAGGTGTAGGTACTGTCCTACTGTACAGTCAGTTCCGTACTAATGTTAGATACATACAAATCCTGAAATATACAATAAAAGTTAGATAAGTACAAATCCTGAAGCTTTAAGGGAAAAAAAGGCAAAAAAAGTGAAAGGTTTCATACTTCAATTTAGATTTTATACGTGTTTTTACGTTAGTAGGGTTAATTTTAAAACACGTATAAAATCTAAATTAAGGTATGAAACCTTTCACTTTTTATGTTGACGAAATCAAAAAACATGGACGAAACGAATAGTGTGAAGAAATTACTATAATACGGCGTAATTTTTGAGTATTTTGTATGTTATTCGGATTTGAGGATTAAGTTATCAAGTACTCATTTATTGTTTCCTCAATTATTTAGTACATAACCCAAAAATAAAAAATTACAAATTAAATTAAATAAAAAGTTACAAATACAGATACTAACTACCTGTTTTTAAGCAAGTAATTAAAACTACAATTGTAATTTAAATAATTATTTTCAAATCTGAAATCTGTCTACAGTAGGTAGGCCAATATTAATATATTCCGTAAGTATGTTAATTTGAAAAATCCAACCTCTTTTGTCGCTGAATGTACCTGAACCAAATTAGATACACTATCTATTCTGTTACACTATCTCATTTGAGATAACTGCAATTTAAACCTCAGTGTCTCTATAAACCACACAGGCATGGACCATTGCGAATCAATCGTTGGCATGTTAATGGGTTAATGCCTAGGTTCTGATTATTTAAACCTAAGGTATGTTAAAACGATGGAAATCTGATTGAGCTACATAATGATAGTGTTAAAATTCAAATATGGTAATTAGCCTTGTAGTAAATTATACAAATTATAACGCATACTCATGTACAGACAGCATCAGAGATAAGTATCCCCCTTGCACAAGACATCTAGCTAAAAATCCTTTCGAAAATTGTAATGCTTAATATTATTTTTAGGCTTACATACGGTTATACAAATATAATCTATTTTTTAAAAGCCAAACTTCTCCATACGCCGCTGCGGTGATTTGAAGGGATTTGAAACTGGGTATTATAATGCAAGGGGGATACTTAACTGTGACGCTGTCTGTACCTATTCAAATGTTCATTTTCACTTAACTAAGGTTAAATAGGTTAAATAGATAGATTATATAGATCATCAACATCTCAGCCAGGTAGGACCCACTGCTGCAGTGCTGAGTACAGGCTTCCTTTCGCTTTAGCCAGCTCCACTATTTTATGCATCTCTCATCCAGGTACATAGATAGATAGTAATAGATCATCATCATCAGCCCGGTGTCACCCATTGCTGGGACGTCTATGTCCCTCCCTTTGTGCCACCCCTCCCGGTCTTGGGGCGTCTCTCGTCCAGGTGTTTCCTACAGCTTTTGTGATGTCTTTCATCAACCCAATGCGCTTTCGGATGACCCGGAATCTGGGTAGTAATAAATAGATAGGTAAAAATCTTTATTTTTATAGCTGGTTAAGAAAATTTTGTTTTATTATATTTTTGCATACATGTAATTAGTTCCAAGGTTTACCACATTACTTGAAACTTAATCACGGTAGGTAACCGTCTGCGCAAGAGGGCCTGAAGTTTGCCTTATTATCTTGACCATTTAAGAAATCAGGAAGCCCAATTCTTTTGTGTATTCGTCAAACTCAGCCGAACGAATTCGCTTACTTACTGCGTTTACCAATGAGGAAATGAAAGATAAAGTTAGTTCAAGGCTTTCTGCGCCAAAACGGAATCGAAAAGACTAAATAAAAAATATATAAATAAATTACTTGTGATACTTATCAATTTATATAATATGCTTTGTCCTATGACTGACTGACTGACAGAAAACTTACAGGCTAAACCAGTAAAAGTAGAAGGCTTGAAATTTCAATGGTATGTTCGTCGAAGTGTTAGCTTGCTAGGTAGTCTAGTTATTAGATTAAATTGTACAGGTATGCGCACAATTTTCATGTAGTAAATTAAATGTGTCTCAAGACTATCTGAATAATTAAGCTCGGTCTAGATAATTGTCACAAGGAAGTAAAAGTTCTAGTAAAGTCCACTCTAGGAACGTTACAAAGTCCCTATACATTCCGTAACCAGTCCAGGGTCGCTATGAAAACATCACAATTCGTGACAACAGCGTTGTATCCACTGGATCTCATACCTACGCTACAGCGGCGATTTGCATAAAGCACCTGTCGAGAACCGCTCGGTTATCTCATAAAGTTATTATAATGGCTAACTAAACCAGTGGAATCCAATCTCAATATAAGCTTTATAACAGTACGAAGTAACGAAGGAATACTTGAATAATCTACAGTCCCTTGATCTTTGTAATTTAATATCTAAGCCATCGCCGCTTATGCGCAATGATTGCCGGACTATGCGGCTCCTACTGTGGACGCAGTGGCGAATTGAATCTCATGGTCTCGCACAATGTAGAACGTGAGAAATGCCTATATTATCGAACATTACAAGGTACCCTTGGGAACTATCGGAGACTTTAACCGTTCCATTTAGTACAAATATTGTGCAATTAAAGAGGTCTTTAGTCGCTTTCAGCTCCAAATATTCGTAGAGCGCGACGACCTCAGACACAACCTTCTAAATATCAGATACCGGCCATGTCCTAAAATGATTTTAATTTGCATTTTTTAATTGTTTACAGAAGTACTCAGTTCGGACGATGACCAGTCGACGTCTGCGTCTTGGTGGCAAGCGGGCACAGTACAACCGTTCCGGGATAGCGGGAGCAACTCATTTTCATCGACACATGGCTTAGTGCAGACTCATCCGAGTGGCAGCGACCCATTCGGGACTTTCGGAAGTACAATAGGACCGTCATCAAACTCCTTCGCGTCCAGCGGCAGCGGCCCGCTCAGCGGTGGAGTCAGGAATAACCCCCTTCCAGTCCTCGCGAGGAACGCCAATGGAAAGACCACATTGAAACATCTCGATTTCACAAGCAGTGCGACGGCTGAGCTGAGGAGAAATCCAGCGCTGTCCGCTCCTGATGAATGCGCGAGAGCTTGCAGAGAAAACGAACCTCCTAGAATTTGCTACTACCACTTCACTTTGGAATTATACACTGTTTTGGGAGCGTAAGTTGACTTATTCGATACTGTACCCTAGTAAAAGGTATGTATGAATTCCCTACGTAGTTTCCCTGAAATTAGTTAATTGAGAATTGAGAAAATTAAGTTGTTGGAACTCTCAAGAACAGGCTTTGTACCAAGCCACAAAGCCTAATTCAAGTGGCAACTATTTATAATTGCTCGATCAGCGAGTGACATTGCGCACAAGGTGGCCTTACCGTCTTTCACAATCTTAACAACTAGGTTTGCGTTCTGCTAAGAAATTAATAACTTTAAACGGTATCATGCTTTGGCTTTGAGATATCATATAAAAAGAGCAGTGTTCAATCGCTCAAGTAAAAAAGTGTTAAAAGCGACCCAGCGACCGACTTTTTTATTTCGCACATTTCACGGTTTGTTTCACGCAAACCGCGCCGGCTGCATCGGCTTCAATGCCGTACAGTATGCGCAAAGTGATCCAAATTCCGTTGGGGCACGTAATTGATAGGTGACGACAGCGCTTATGCAAACAAACGATATTTCAAACACATTGCCTGAGGAAATGTGGTGTAATCGAACGACATTGATAAGGAAATAGAGTGCTTTCCAGCTTATGTCACAGTGCTGTAACAATACTTACCTATGTTGCAGAGCTTGTCAAGTGTGCACCCCGAACGCGACGAATGTTGTCTGGTCTCACTGCCAATGTGTGTTGGCTGATGGAGTGGAGCGTGGCATCCTTACCGTCAACAGAATGTTACCTGGTCCGTCAATCCAGGTCTGCGAAAACGACAAAGTTGTCATCGATGTTGAAAACCACATGGAAGGCATGGAAGTGACTATCCATTGGCACGGAATCTTCCAGAGAGGTACTCAGTACTACGATGGAGTACCTTTCGTAACGCAATGCCCCATTCAACAAGGAAACACGTTCAGGTTTGTAACTAAACATTTTGTAAAACAATAATTATTCATTGAAGACTACAGCGACACGCAAAGCATATTGTCCATTAATTGCTAATTTCAACCTGTTTTCTAACTTTCAGATATCAATGGCAAGGTAACGCTGGTACCCACTTCTGGCACGCGCACACTGGTCTTCAGAAACTGGACGGTATATATGGCAGCATCGTCGTCAGGCAGCCTCCATCGAAAGACCCTAATAGTCATTTGTACGACTACGATCTGACGACTCACGTCATGCTGATTAGTGATTGGTTGCACGAAGATGCAGCTGAGAGGTACCCGGGTCGTCTCGCAGTCAACACTGGTCAAGATCCCGAATCTGTCCTTATAAATGGAAAGGGACAGTTCAGGGACCCTAACACAGGGTTCATGACGAATACGCCTTTGGAAGTTTTCACTATCACCCCTGGCAAAAGATACAGATTCAGAATGATCAACGCCTTTGCGTCTGTATGCCCTGCACAAGTCACGATTGAACGCCACAATTTGACAGTAATCGCCACCGACGGAGAACCAGTCCAGCCCGTGCAAGTCAACACCATTATTTCATTCTCCGGTAAGGGAAACTGCGGAAAACTATATGATATGCACAACTGTTTAAAAGTTGAAAAGTTTCACAACTGCGCAATCAATTTTTTTTTGGTTCAAGTATTGTCCTATCTTCAATACACCCACTGATTACGATTATTTAACGATGAATTATTATACGATATACTTGTATGATTACAATGTATTTGTTATAATCGTGCAAAAAATGATGTTAGACAACATTGCAATTGTGGTAATCGGGCGTTTTTAGAAAAGACACGCCTTGGTGTTGTAATCGCGCATCCAGTTAAGTAGTACACCCACTGAAGCGGAGGAAATTGTATAACATTGAACTGCTTCCTCTTTTACAATAATTATAAATTTTCTAGAATTAATGAGTGTTCAGCGGAAAAAAACACTGCTAAAACTTTTAAATTGGGCGTTTCAGGTGAACGTTACGACTTCATCATTAATGCCGATCTAGGTTCCGGAGCATATTGGATCCAAGCTCGAGGTTTGGGAGAATGCGGTGATAAACGAGCTCAGCAACTGGCCATCCTGAGGTACGCGAGGGGACCTTACCAACCCTCGTCTCCTCCCCCCACTTATGACGTAGGACTCCCGCAAGGAGTGGTAAGTCTTCTATCCTAAATGATACCAGGGCAAATGTATATTGTACAAACTATGTTCCACGTAGATTAGAATAAATGAATAGTGTACATACTATCGGACACGCAACCCGTGTCACAAGAGTACCTCGACTTGCCATTTAACCAGCGGATATTGCAAAGTAGAATTCTCGGCGACATGTCATGAAAGCCTTGATTAAACTCAGGTCACTCGACAACCTGCCGCTTTTAACTCAGTTGCTCAAATCTAATTACGTCTGGTACTGATATGAAATATTAAAGTTTTGACGAGTAATTATAGACCTGAATATATAATATTTAGAGGTACTGGAGGTACTAAGGAATTAATGTACAGTCACCTACATTGACTATCGTAGCACTTGCCGGTTTGTACATACATATCTAAATACCTCTTAAAAGCATATTTGTCTGAGTAATAGAGTAAAGTAGAGTAGCAACACATTGATTATGATTACTTATTCGTATGTTAATTATTCGAGCAAATTGAACATTCAGATTTATATAATAAGGTATATATGATACAGTATTGGTGTATGTAGTTGAGTTAGTTGTAGTAGATAGCTGCACGTAACTTAGTAATTGCACGTACCATTCTCCCACTAACTCTTCAGGTGATGAACCCCTTGGACGCCAGGTGTAATGTATCCAGGAACGACGCAATTTGCGTCAGTCAGCTGAAAAATGCGAAACACATCGACCCGGCTATCCTGCAGGAGAGGCCCGATGTAAAAATCTTCTTGCCATTCCGTTTCTTCGTATATCGCCCAGAGATGTTATTCCAGCCAAACACTTACAATAGATACCTAGGTAAGATATACCTCTTCTATTCCTGTCTAGCACTTTGTAGTATAGTTATCGGTATCACATATGTTATTTTTGTCCACAGTGGCCCCTAGTGGTGACCATGTTATTAGTTTGGTTGATGAAATCTCATATATGGCCCCACCTGCTCCTTTGATCAGTCAGTACGATGACATTAACCCTGAACAGTTCTGTAATGGAGACAACAGGCCCGCTAATTGTGGACAGAACTGCATGTGCACTCACAAAGTGGATATACCTCTCAACGCGGTGGTCGAAATTGTAATGGTTGACGAAGGTAATAAGACAATTTCATTATTGGCTATTAAGTAATACATGTAGGCTGATGCAAGTAAACACGTATCAGACCAGTGGTTGATTAAAAGTTTCTACATACAGCTTGATCTTTGAATTTTACGTTTTGATTCCTGATAACAATGAGCAATTTCAATTTCTCTTTACAGTTCAAATCACAAACTTATCTCACCCGTTCCACTTACACGGCTACCATTTCAACGTCATTGGTATCGGCCGATCTCCTGACCAGAATGTTAAGAAAATCAACCTGAAACACGCTCTCGATCTTGACAGGAGAGGTTTACTGCAACGTCATTTAAAACAGGGAGACCTCCCTCCAGCGAAAGATACTATTGCTGTCCCCAACAACGGTTACGTCATCCTTCGATTCAGAGCCAACAACCCCGGATTTTGGCTTCTTCACTGTCATTTCCTCTTCCACATTGTAATCGGTATGAGTCTTGTACTGCAAGTCGGCACCCAAGCGGATTTACCTCCCGTACCTCCCACCTTCCCTACGTGTGGTGACCATCTTCCTCCAATCCCTCTCCATTAATCTGTTCCTAAGACCCTTCCCATGTGCATAATGAAAAAGCGCAGCTAATGTTATCTAAGTGTAAATTTATGTTTGTTTTGTGTGATTTGTTCGGCGGATCCGAAGTGCTTGGTTCTGCCGCTGTGTTTAAGAATGATTCAACAGGAGTTTTTTGATATTTTGAGTTATTTTTATTTAACGGCACTACTTATTTCGTTTCTTGATATAATGCCATATTCGGTGATATTTTTCTTAATTTTGCAATTATAATAATATCGCCTTAATATGTCCTCGGAGGCTCTTCATCTATTTTATTTTCTTATTTAGGATAACAATTGTGTTTTGTGAGTTTTACTATTGTAACTAACAACTTGCCATTATATTTTTCACCAAGGATATTTATTTTGTATATAAATTGAAATTACTTATTGGGACATACCCTTCTTAGAATTTTAGGATGATAATTGGACCAGCCGTATACAGTGTATTCTTCACACCTATTAAAAATCTGTTTGTAAATATACTTGCAAGAACCATTATAAACGCACTGTCCACTTGTAGTTTTCAAAACACATATTTTACAAACTTTATCAAGACTGTTGTATATAATGTGATTTGTATGATGTGTAAAAAGTATGCCGTAGAATTACAGCGTGATGTTACCACTTTCTAATATTAACATAGAAATCACAATGGTCATGTCCAAAAATGCACAATTGTGCCAACAACGACTAAATAAGGCAAATGTGTTGACGTAAACCTAGTCCATATATTTTGCTGATAAAAAAATATACAACGACATACAAATACAGTCGGTCAACGATCGACTATAAAAATCTTGCCAAAACGGAGGCGGGGCTTAAAAAATATTGTAATTTTAATGCGTGGTGTGTATATTTTTTACCATTTAATAAAATATTTCAAAATAAACATTATTTTCAGTTCATACCCAACCTATAAACACTATATATTCTGCACTATGATGTAAATACATAAAGTAGTTTTCATGATTGTATATATTTTTCCAAAGGTGGTTTTTAGCTAATGAACTTTGTAGTTGGAAGTTTGCAAAAGGGATTGAAAGTAGCTGATAGAAATCACCCGAAGCACACAGGAGATGAGGTTGTATTACAGTTTTAAATAAATTTGCTTTGAACATACATAATCTTAAGCTGCTCTATGAATATTTTTGCTACATTCTATCATAAATTAGCTGTACTTGTCTGTCAAATAATCAAAATAAAAAAATCCAATGCAAACAGGTAATGAACCCTCTGGATGCCATCTGTAATGTCAAAAGAAATGACGCCGTATGTGTGAGCAACTTAAAGTCAGCTAAGCCAGTGGACAAAGCTCTACTTCAGGAGAGACCAGATGTTAAGATTTTCCTGCCATTCAGATTTCATTTCTACAAGCCAAAGGATCTTTTCCAGGAAAATACCTACAAGAACTTCTTAGGTAAGAATTACCTACTATATTACAAATACATACATAAGAATCAAATCGAATACTCGGTAACTGTAATTGTATTGAATGTGTCTTCCATTTTAGTCAAAATAAATGATAAGAGGAGCTAGACGCGATGGTATGAATCACGATGGTATCATGCCTGCCCAAGACCAGATCACTGATACACAAGCAAAGGAATGTAAAAAAAAACCAAATTCTAAATTCAATAAACAAATTTCCTGTATTTCAGTGGCTCCTACCGGCGACCACGTCCTGAGTTTGGTGGACGAGATCTCATACAGTGCTCCTCCCGCACCGCCTCTATCTCAGATGCATGAGCTCTCTCCCGAATTGTTCTGCAATGGAGACAACCGTCCTCCCAACTGTGCTGTCGACTGTCGCTGTACTCACATGATTGACGTCCCGCTAAACTCCATTGTAGAGATCGTGTTAGTAGACGAAGGTAAGAGTAACCCTTATGATCACCATTATCATAATCGTCACCACCATGAACTCCAGTCCAATGGATAAAAAATATATACGAGCATGTATGAAGGCTCTGATATTCTTTAGATTTTAGCACTATTGCTTTGCCTAGTTACGAGTATGTCAGTCGTAACTCGTGTCACGAAATGTTGATCAATCTCTAACTAGCTAACAGCTATTATTTCGTTTGCATTGTGAATCAACAACATCGCTTTCTTAATATGCATTCAAACTTCTTAATCTTGTACTTGTAACGAACATACTCCCAAATTGCTAATCCTCTACCTTCAGTGCTTCGGCCTGTGTATCTATCTGCCAGTCAGTCTAACAAGTGACACCTAAACATATAAGTATATCTCTACTACGACATCGTGGCTTAGTTGGTAGTGACCCTGCCTACGAAGCTTGGTGTTCCGGGTTCGATCCCCGGCCGGGGCAAATATTTGTGTGACGAACACAAATGTTTGTTCTCGGGTCTTGGATGTTGTGATGTGTTGTATGTCCATGCCACCTGCGACACAGGGAATCCTAGTGCAGGGGTGTGAGTGTGTGAATGTTTATGTTATGTTTATGTTTACATGCATGTTTACATGCAATGATTTACATGTCAATTTCAGTACAATCGCCAAATCTATCACATCCATTCCACCTGCACGGTACATCGTACAGCGTAATCGGCATGGGCCGATCTCCGGATAAGAACATTAAGAAGATCAATCTAAAGCACGCCTTGGATTTGGATAGGAAAGGACTGCTGCATCGGCAGTATAATCTCCCTCCATCGAAGGACACGCTAGCTGTGCCGAACAACGGATACATCGTTTTGAGATTGAAAGCTGATAATCCAGGTAATATTTTATTTATAATTAATGTCATTCTAATGTTCAGAGATTATTTTTTCCACAACTGAGCTCTTGTTAATTCTTTGCCCGTCGGGAATCGAAGGAATAAATGTATTTCATTGTCAACATCTCTTTGATCGGTCCCTCATTGTTAAAAATTACGAAGTCAGACCTTTCTTCCATTTGCCCATATATTGGCTTAGTTGCGTGCGACATTTATTAATAATGGTAACGTTAGTCTGACGATTATGGCGTCACATTCACAGCAATTTTCCCAAATTGTTGATTATAATTTTGTTTTTTTTTTTTTAATATTCCTTAGAAGTTTACTAGATGTGTATTTATTTAATATTTTAGACATCTCATACAACGCCATCTAGCCCCAAACTAAGAAGAACTTGTACTATGGGAACCAGATGCCTGATACGATACTTAAATATTTTTTTTGTATATTATACATGAAATACATAGAAAACACCCAGACTCAGGACAAAAATAAACGATGTTTATCACACAAATGTTTCTCCTGAAGCGGGAATCGAACCCGCAACACCGGCATGACAGTCTAATACACTTGCCACTCGACCATCCGTGTCGTCACTAGTCGATTTATGTTTCAGGATACTGGTTGTTCCACTGCCACTTTATCTACCACATAGTAATCGGTATGAGCCTGATCATTCACATCGGCACGCAGTCTGATCTTCCACCCGTCCCGCCGAACTTCCCCCGATGTGGACACCACCTGCCTGCAATAACACCACCATCCTATTTCCCGATACACTGACAGTATCCGCAGGAGATCAATCTTCAACTATAAGTCCTTGAACCTGTCTTACAAATAGTACGGGTTATGAATAACGTCAACAGTTATTCCCATGTGGTTTATATTTTCCCAAATTTTTATAACATTGAGTCTTTTTCTACAGACTTTTGTGATGTTTGAAATCAATAGGTATTGGTATATCACTATGTTTAAAACCTAGGAGTAATATAAATGACGATAAGGTTTTTTATGTGTAACCTCTTTCCTCTCGCTTTCTGCCAATTTATGGTAGTGATTTCGTGAACTGCAACGGAAGTGTGAGAAAAATGAAGTAAATAGAATCCTTCCAAAATATGAGATGTCAGATGTTACACGTAGGTAATGGCTCGCTCGGTTTTATATTAATTATATCAGCCAATTTTTTTTAGCGATTGCAAGATTATCGTGTCTGTATCCAATAAGTAAAAAATAAATCACTAACACTGACCCAACAAATTTTCTAGCGTGTTCAAACGCTATTTATAGAGTGTTGTTGAAACACGTACCGCCATATTTTATTCATTTGTTGAAATAACTTGAAATGGGTATGAACAACAAACTGATAAATTTTATTGTTTTCTTCAAGTGCTGATATTTTGTCGCTTCTTAGTTCTTTTTTGTATCTTCACCAAAGTTACTTTGACCAAATTGTAAAAATAAATGTTTTGGCTTTATAAATCAAGGGTAGATATTTCTTCCGACATACACGGAGATTTTTTACTTTTATGCATGTACCTACATAGGTAGATTAGTTGTTAACTAGGTACATTAAACGCATCTGCTCGGGCGAATTAACATGACACCTGGCTGACACGTGGCTCGCTTCTGCTTGATGCTTCCCCGGCTGCCCCGCGCGGCGCCCTCCGTTTTTCTTTTTCCTCTAATTACCTTATGATTATTACCAAGTATTACAGGACCTCTTCTCTATCAAGATTATCCAATTCTACGCTGTACTTTTCACAAACGTCATCCGAGCCAGTTGTCATGTTAATTCGACCAAGTTATATGTAGGTATTTGGTTTTTGTCGCTTACCGTAACTACCTAAAATTAATAATGATTTTATGCTGTACCTAAAAATGGTCCAATTTTTATATTTTGTGATAATTCGTATAGGTAATAATGCAGAATTATTTTGAAAAGTGGTAAGTACATATTTATAAGTTTCAATAAGAAGGTACCTATATTTTAGTATATTAGTTTTGTTACTTGTTGTATAATTTTGTAAATAATTATATAAGTAGGTGTAATTAATTACTTCGATAATATGATTTTGTGCATTCCAAGTAGAATTGTAACCTACTAAGTTAAATGTCTATCAATATCCTATTAGAGTAATTCTCAAATTAACTAAAGATAATATTTACATTAATAAATAGCACAAATATATTTAGTAAGAAATCCGCTTAACTTCTAAACAAAGGTCTTCATTAACTTATCTAAACCAAAGCGCCGAAAACAGAAAACCCAAGTCGAACTCGACACGTGTTTTGTCTCTACACTTCTAACTTGGATTTTCTGTTTTTGGCGCTTTGGTTTAGATACTAAATTTCAAAACTAGAGTTAACTTAATTAAGATTTTTGTTTGGAAGTTAAGCGGATTTATTACTTAATATATTTGTGTTATTTATTATTATTTATGGATATCCGCAAAGTAACGCCTGAATCAATCAATTATAATATTTACAGATAATGAGTACTACTCGATTATAAAATAATTTTTTACTAAATATTTTACAGCATTTAAATTTATGTAATAAAGTTTTTTCCAAAACTTGTAACCGTAATCTAACGTTACGATACAAAGTTGTTTGTGAACACATACGCATAATATTTGATGTTATATTTTTTTGATGTGTATTGTGTTTTTTTTTTTTATTGTATCACAATATCTTTGAACACTCTTTTTGAGGGAGAAACGAGCTATTTTAATGAAATTTCGTATCAGATAAAAATCATATATTATTAAAAACACAATTAATTGAAATCTGTTAGTCGGTATCATTTAAAAATATAACTTAACCGGACTTTGAACCTACTTATAGAATAAAGAGTTCTTGTTTGTTACTATATCTCACAATATTGACAGTATGTATATATACTCTCCAAACCACTTTACGTAGAGACACATTATAGAGAGAATGTGTACTCTCCAAACCACTGTACGCGAGACTCACATTATGGAGAGTATGTATACTCTCCAAACCACTGTACGTAGAGACTCACATATGGAGAGTATGTATGTATACTATCCAAATGTGAGTCTACGTAGAGTGGTTTAGCTTAGGTGTTCTATGTCAGTCAGTCAGTCAGCCAGGAGCCTTATATTTAAATTGATTGACGTGTAAATTTTATCTGATACGAAATTCAGTCAAAGCTAATAACGAAAAAGGCACAGGGTAATATTTTATTGAAAGTATACACCTGTGCACGGATGGGTGGACAAGGACCGTGTATAGTTTTCTTCATTTCCCTGTTTATACAATTCTTTTCTTAAGTCTATCATTATCAGCATTCTCTGTAAGAATTTAGTCATTATAAAATAAATAAAAAGTTAAATAATTACCTTTTTGTGTTATTTCAACCCATATACGAGTAGGCTTGAGAAGAGGTATAAGAATCATTTTTATTTCTCTCTACATTTTGAAGTTTAAATCAACAATCTAAAATTAGTGTCTTTATTTTAATTTAATTTGTGTCCTGTCGGTGCTCTACATTTAAACAATAACAATAGCTCCGATAAGTCACATTTTCTACAAAAGCATCTTTTGAGTCTAAGATACTATTTTTTTTTTGGACACTTAAGATTTTTATATAGCATAAGCTGACTACTACAATCTATATCACAAAATTTACAAAAGGAAACAATTGGGCCACCCATAGACCGTTGCAAACGATCTATAGGAAGCTCAACTGCTCCAACTCGATACCCGATGGCAGCGTACCGAGGATACTAATTAGTTCGACCTCAATAATATTTTTTTTATAACAAATAAATTTTCAACCCAATAACTTTTCAAACGATTCAAACGTTGTAATAGATAGACGTAATAAGTGAAATAATGGGATTGATGTTTAGGTTTGTACAGCAATCACTGAACTGAATGTTTGGCCCTGTAACAGTATTATAATGACCCGTATACCTACTATTTCTGAAGTGGTAGGTATAGGTACTTACTGTGTTTTGTAGAGAAAAATGTAAATATTTGGATGTGGGCTCAGACAGACAATCGATCAGTTTTGAATATTTTTGATGTCAACATTTTGTTATTTTCAGTACCAGAATCTTCTAACACTTAATACTTCTGTATCCAAAGAATACAACAATATTTTACCTTTTTAAACAAAATTGTAGAGGTTTTATTGAATAAATCTGATCATAACAGTATTTGAATAATAAAACAGCAGTTATATAAATATCAAAATACTTGCCAACCCTCTACATTTTTTATAGATTTAATGCAGCTTATAAAATCTATCCTCATGAAAAAAAAGTGAAAACTGAAAAAAATGTTGCCCATCTCTGAAAAAAAAAACAGTGATAAGTAGATGATCTATTTATATTGCATAACGAACAGAGTAGTCAGTCTGTTGATTATCATGAATTATCCTGTGATATTGTGTTTGGTTTTATTCAATTTCTCGATTGCTATCGCAGGTAGGTTCCCTGTATATTGATATCAAAATGATCAGCTTGACCAACCTTCTATTTATCGTCATAGAAGTCCAGAATCTTCTGCTGGGACCTGATATTTTCGTTCATTTATTTCTTAACAAGTGTTCTTGATATTTTCCTCTTAATTACCACGTGTTGGGACTGTTTGACATACCACACTATGTAGGGTCGGCTCTGTAATTGTCTTTACACCCAGCTTACTCCGGTGTTCTCCTGTTATTGAATCACTGGTGGTTTATATTATGGGTATATCTTATGTGGTTTACTCACTCACCCACACACACACATGATGTGTTTGTGTGAGTGGTTTAATCACAGGAGAACACCGGCGTAAGCTGGGTGTAAAGATCATTACAGAGCCGACTGTACCTACATCCTTGCCCGACCACCAGGAATACCGATATTCAGAAATAGATCTGAGCTAGAGGTTCTTCTTCTTCTCAACCCTACGTGGTGCCAATTTCTTAGGATATAAAATAAATTTTAAAAAAATGTTTTGGACGACGAAAATCTAATTATGGTTTTAATTTACCACTAGGAGGTGTCTCTCGTAGGCTTTCACATTTATGTTACTCATAATTTTGCAAAGAAAAGTGCACGCAAGCATTTTCAAATGAATGTAGTCATCTCACTTGTCAGAATTATTATCAGAAGAAAAACGTCTTTGCAAAATTAAGAATATTATATAAATGTGAGTGTAAACATGTCTGTGCAGTTGACTGTCCCAATCATAACTTCATGATATTTTTGAAATATTTAACAATATCTTAGGACTCGGACCTCGAGATGGCAGAATCATCGGTGGATATGACGCAAGTCCTCGAAGTCATCCATACCTTGTATCGTTACAAATGAGATTCCTATGGGTTCGCACGCGACTTTGCTCGGGATCTCTTTTGAGTGAACGATGGGTAAGTTTCCCATTTATACGGAATCCATTCCATTCAGTGTTGAAATAATGGCACCTGGACAATTTTGATCATTTTGAGACTCGCAAAGACATTTATCATAAAGTTAAATGCTTGCTTGGATATTTTCTATAGTAAATACCAATAGTATAATCCTAAGGAGCATCTATATTTGCTATAGAGTCAGTGCACGAAAAGAGCCTCTTCGAGGCGCACTTGAAATCCTTTCACCACCCTGGTGGTACGAAAGAACTAGTAACACGATAAGAATAAGAAGAAAAAAGAAGCATTCTATATAATAATAAAAATAAATATTTTGGACATTTAACACAACACTAACTAGCCCCAAACCAAAGAATAAGTAATATTATGTACCAAACCAATCAGAGCTTGTGCTATGGGAACCACATGACTAATAAAATACTTTAATACTTCTTTTTGCAAATACTCGTACATACATAGAATACGTAGAAAACACCCAGACTCAGAACAAACACCGAATTTCACCACAATTTTTTTTTGTCCTGAAGCGGGAATCGAACCCGCGACACTGCGACATCTATCAATCCCTTTAATTCCACCGTTGGATATGCCCCTGAAAGCGCATATGTTCCAGATTCTAACAGCTGGCCACTGCGTCAAAGGCTCCTGGATAATGAACTGGCTAACAATGGAGGCTGTTGTTGGCACGAATGATATTGAGAACAAGGAGTCCACTTCAGAAACAGTCAAGATATCTGAGCGTATACCGCATCCAAACTATGAGGGGTGAGTCACCAACACACAATTCTCAATACCATGCAGATGGAATAGATTTCTAAAATTAACAATAATAGCAAATAACTTCCACCAAATGATCTAAAGGTGAACAATATCTGAATTTTTCAACCGACTTCAAAAAAAGAAGAGGTTCAATTCGGATGAATGTTTTTTGTTTGTTACCGTACTTTGTGGTTTGTGAAACTCAGCAATTTTGAAACAGTCAAATTAAAAACATTAGCGGCTCGTCTTCCATATGTCTGAAGTGTTTTTCGTTTGCAGAGGTCTCGGCGCCTACGATATTGGCTTGGTCAAAACTGCTAAGCGCATTCAATACACAACTGCAGTTGCTCCAATAGAAGTTCCGCTTTCCATGGGAAGCTACACACATAGGACTCAGAATCTGATCCTTGCTGGCTGGGGAGTGCTGGAAACCACCGCGTGGATCCCATCTCTGTCGGATAAGTTACAGGAAGCTCAAGTTGAATTTTTACCATTTGATGGCAAGTCTTATATTCTATAAATACTTTTGATAACTAAACTAACTCGTACATATTCTATTTTAGACCCAAGTCCATCTATAACAAATTCCAGCCCAAAGGGTTTCGTAGTTCCGGCTTAATTGAGTAACAAACATCCATTCCTCCTTGTAAACTTACACATTTATAAATAAGTCTCGAATAAGTGATAATTTTAACTTATCTGTTTTTTTAAGAATGCAGCAAAGCAATAGATGCTATAAAAGAAAGTGATGAAGACAATCCCTTAGATAGAGCCGCTAACATCTGCACTGGTCCTATTACTGGAGGCATCGCAGCCTGCAGCGGTGACTCGGGTGGCCCCCTGATTCAGTTCATATCTTACAATGCAAAACCAACTACAGAGCTGGCAACAGAAAGTCCCACCATTAGCTCGAGTGCTATCGATGACGAAACACATAATACTTCAGAACATACAACACAAGCTTCTGAAAGTATAAGTCCAAGTGATCTTGTGGAGAATGAAGTGGAAGTAACAGAAGATAAAGAAGACAGTAATAAGAGAGAAGGCAAAAAAGATACAAGTATAGTTCAAACGTATAAGGAACAAGGTCTTATTCCGGTTGTGATTGGAGTTGTGTCGTGGGGAATCAGTCCATGTGGAGAAGTAGGAGCACCTACAGTTTATACAAACGTGTCTACTTACACCGATTTTATATTCAAACACCTTTACAATGAAAATACTGTTTAATTTCTTAGCTGTTTTATTTCGTATACTTACTTACTTCTAGTATTTTCATATTTAACTATATTGGTACTAAATTTAATTTTAACAAATAATAAATAAATAGTTGTTGTAAAATAACCTACCTATAATAATTTAATTGAAATCAATGAAAACGGATCACAATTTATCATTCATTATACAATAAACTAGGAATAAGATTCTGTAAAATTAAAATCTGATTCATGAATACCTCAAAATCATCTCTAACACATAATAACTCGTAAACCTCTTCATTTTCAGAATCATCTATTCACTTATCGAATTCTTTTGTCATTTATCCTACACTTCCAATCTTATCTTGCTCAATTCAGTAATACATCTGGAGGCCTATAGTTCCCACATTTAGGTAACGCCTCTATAAGGGCCTTGGGCAACGTCTGGGGGACGTGTATGATGATGGCTGCAGGCAGCGAGGAGAGGCCACAGGACCTGCATTCTAGGAGCCAGCTACCCCGCTCTGGTCGCAGTCTGATGATGGTGTAGCCTTTGTTTGGTACTGTTACTGTATCTTTGGTAGGAGGATTTTGAATGTTCCTGAAATATAAATACTTCGTTATTAGAACCAGTGGGAGAATTGAATTATAAACATACTTATATCATACCGTACCACCTACATCTAACCTATATTTCTTTTTTAACCTATATTGTAACTCACATTTGGGCAAAGGTCTCTCCTTTCACTTTTTGCGGTCTTTATACATCTTTATCTTTATCACTATCACTATCTCTATCTTTATCTTTATCCTCCTATACCTACATATATGTTACCTAGGTACGTAAGGCAGGATACAACTCTAAGAAAACCCCTCAAACTATTTCCAATCCAACGCAATGCCTTCTTACCTAGCTTACTTGTAAATAAGTATTTCTAATCTAATCTATTTTTTGCTAATGATTTAGTGTTGACATTTAGGCTATTGATATTTTAGTAGTACGGTTGCTATTTATATTTTACTGTTAGTTAAGCTCAAAAGTATGTACCTTGCAATTTTCCTTTCCCGGTCCAGTTTGAAGAATTGTTCCTTAGAGAGTGGATGGCCGCCATAGTTCTGCGCAGTCGCAACCACCTGCATGCCACTGCCGTGCAGGTGGAATGTGTACGAGTCGTTGCTTCCAAAGCCTGTAACAAATACGAATTCATATATAATTTTCGTCATAAAAAAAACATGACAAGTTTAAAGACTTGTTTTCTAATTTGTTTAGAGAATTCGCATGATGACATGTATTTTCCTATGTAGTCATTGTTGGGGATGACTACAGTTCAAAGATTCCTCAGTAATTACTTTTTTAAACCAAGATCTCGGTTCTCTTTTTTATTAAAAATTAAAACTTTTACATTTCTTGTTCAATTATGTATTCATAGATTAAGTTTATTTTTGTTATGCTTTCAATAACAAACATTCAAACATCAGATTTACATAATTTCGTTGATTTCATTAAACATCATTAAACATTACAATTATTAAAACAGTCCTTGGTTCCGAGAACTACTAACCTTCATTCACCAAAGCAATTTCTAGGAGTTGTCCTTCAACAGCGTTAAGAAACTGAATGCATTGCGTCTCCATTTGTAGGAACTCTTCACCGACATTGCACAACTTTTCAATAGTGAGGTCTTCAGGTCTCAACAGTATCGGAGCGTTGGGGTAGAGTAAGTTCTTGCCGTTTATTTGGACTATTCCTTTTTCTTTTAGAGCTGAAAACAAAAGGATCATTTTCATCACCTATGAACGGAGACCATGGTTAGGCAAGTGTAGTGTAAGACAAACTCCGGCTACATATAGATAGTACGACGATCTGATCACTCTAGCTAGCAGAATGTGGATGAGTAAAACCGAAAAGTTGTGTGCCTCGATAGATACCCGAGTGCATCATAGGTTGATGGTTATGATAATGGTGAGAATAATGATGAAAATAACCATATAAGTAGATGGTTAGCCTCTATACCTTAGACTAATGTCTCTCCCAGGTGACGACACCGTGGCTTAGTTGGTAGTGACCCTGCCTACGAAGCTTGGTGTTCCGGGTTCGATCCCCGGCCGGGGCAAATATTTGTGACGAACACAAATGTTTGTTCTCGGGTCTTGGATGTTGTGATGTGTTGTATGTGTCCATGCCACCTGCGACACAGGGAATCCTAGTGCAGGGGTATGAGTGTGTGAATATTTTTATAATGTTTAGGTTAATCACCATTGTACAACTGTTATTGTATGAACTCTGACCAACTCACCCAAAGAAGCAGGGAGGAATGGTTTCCTTGGGATAGCATCGCTGACGTAACGAAAGTCGATATCATCTTCCTTATACTGCACCATATTCCTGTCGATGCCAAGGTACACCGTCTTGGGTTCAGATGTGGGCGTCATGTCTTGAAGAGATTCCATCATCTGGCCGTTCAGCGCGACAGAATCCAAACTTGTATCGCCATTGAGATTGTTTTCTTTCTGAAATTATAAATTCGGCATTTTTATGTTCTACTCGCCGATACGCCTGCAACTTCATTTGCGTTGCGAAATGATAAAATTCGAACCATCCCTTTAAATTTCAAGTCTCTACACCCAACGGTTTGGTCTGGACTTTGTCTGTTTGTCAGTCAGTCGGTCAGGACTAAGTATTTTATATACATGGCCAGCCAAAAAGTGACGTCAAAAAATTTTTTTTAGTTTCCTCACACCTGTGTGTATCCGAAAATACCCCATGTATGTTCCGCGATTTTTAGTAGTTTAGAAGTTATGATATTTTTATGTGTATTTTCGAATTTACTTCCGGAGCACCTTAAAAAATCATAACTTAATTAATAGTAAGATTATTTTTATATTTTTTTCTCAAACATGATTGTCTTGAATTATTCTTTCATACGTTATAATCAACTACACGACATTCTTCATTACAATTTACCGAAAAAAAGGTCGAAAGTGAAAATTTTAGGTTTGAGTTGAACGGAGTAAAATTTTCAAAATTTTCTCAACAGTACAAAATTGTTGTTTCATAGGTTCAAACTACTTTTAAAAACTTCAACACTTTGTCAGCCTGCCAAATAATAAAAGAAATGTTGCTCTTAATAGGCAATTTTACGATGAATTTGGCACCAAACTTAGTTAGGTGAGCATGCGTAAAGAAAAAAATTGTCCGAAAAAAAGTTTTACCTTATTTATTTCATTTGTGTGGTCTACATCATTTGTAAGGCATCATCAAAAGTAGTCTAATAATCTCAAATTAAACGATCAGTGATACATTAGAAAACAGTTTACTGTAAAAAAGTTTGGTTTATTATACATTAATACGGTTATTATGCTTTGTTTTAGTATCAATAAACAATAACACACAAATTAAGTTACATTACTTTATTTAATTTTCAAAATGAGCCCTTCAACTTCGATAATACGATAAATTCGAAAATACACATAAAAAAAATCATAACTTCTAAACTAATAAAAATCGCGGAACATACATGGGGTATTTTCGGATACACCCAGGTGTGAGGAATCTAAAAAAAATTTTTTGACGTCACTTTTTGGATAACCCTGTATATTTGATGGATCCAAATTGTCTGAATAAATAATAGCTACTTTATATAATATTATTTTTATTTTATTTTTTCAGTACCTTGCTTGAAAATTATAAATTTATTTTTCTGATTAAAACCTACTACATTAACATTAATGTTCTAAATATTGATCTGCTTTAGCATTCCTATTTTTTTTACCGAATAGTTTTCCAAATTTATGGGCAATTAGTAAGGATTGATGTTAATGATAAATATATTCTTCACGCCAAAAATAAAATCCGGCAGCCAGCGGTAGAGTTCAAAAATACCTTGTTTTCCTGCAGCATTGAAGTGTAATTGAACCCTGAGTACAGCAGCATGCCATTTGCAGAGAGGTTTGCGCAGGCACCGGTGCCTTGCACTCGCACCCAATAGCCACCGTTCTCTTCAGAAGCGCGTACCGCAACGTCCATTCGCTCACCTAAAAATAAAGAAATATGATAAATAAACAGTTTAATTAAATATTTACTTTAATTTCTGAGTTTCCATAATAATAAAACTATTTGATATACCAGTCAAAACAAAGAAAGTAATTTTGTTTTTTCAAAACGCAATCACAGTAGTAGGTGTCAGCTAGTTGATCATATCATAAGAGGCAATCCCATTAATCTTTCACTTTTAGTGCAAGAGGGGAGCCTCTTTGAGGTGCACTTGAAATTCTTTCAATACATTGGTTCGAAATAACTGACACGATAAGAAGAAGATTAATATTTCATTCAGTTATTGAAGACTCAATTTAATTTGATTAAGTACATAAATCAGTAGGAATAAAATATAACCTTAAAACAACAAAGTAGACAAAAGAAAGTGAAAATAAAAAATTAAGGTTGGCTTTGTACGCGTGACCTTAAATTCCGGCGCATTGCCTTTCTCCAATCTCTGCGGTTTTAAATTGGTTAATATAATAACAGAGAAAACTGCAAGTGACTTTACTACTTTTAGAAAAGGTTGACTTGACTAGGTCATACTGAAGTGTACATAATTTAAATATTCAATAAGTAGATACATTGATGAAAATACAAAAAAAAAGCTTTAGATAGGAATTTTTATGATAATAATGGACACTGTTTATGTGCGTGTAGTTAAGTATTAACTTCTATTGAATCTAGACCATTACTATAACTATATTATATATTAGACTATTAATATAAGACCTTGTAATGACCATACTTCAGGCAAATAAAATATCATTTCATTTCATTTCATAGACTATTCAAATATTTACTGCCTATTATAGTAGATTTGAGGCAAAATGTAATCCTTTAACGTCTGGAAAATTCGTATTATGCCGTTCGCGGAAACATGTTTAAGCTCGAAAAGAATTCTAAAATTCAAATTATCATAATCTTGTGGTTGATGTGCCGACTGTGGCTTACAACCTGCATTACCTTTCTCTTAAGATAAGTAAAGAGAAACCGTAGCGACGCCATTCACTATCACTTCAATTGCAATTTAATAAGATTCATGTGTACAAACGATTAATCACACTAATGTGAAAGTTTAGATTTTAGATGTACCTATGAGTAGAGTACACTGTCATATTATGTTGCTGTGCCCCTAGTTTAAAATGTTTTAAAATGTTCTATGTTAACTTTGTAAATAATATAACATGACTTATAGACTACAATAAAGAACCTACTGAACACTGAGTAAGTTTATAGACAAAGTTTCGAGATTTGGTAACAAGAGCAGACTTTAGACCTACTATGCGAACGCAGCTGGATGCAGAAGCTGGCTCAATAATGACAATGCAAATTCTAATACTTAAATAAGCAAAAAAAAAACGCCAGGACTACAAGGATCCTTTCAAATATCTAACACGTATTGCGTTACCAGGATAAAGTTGCATGCTCCTAGCAGCTACGGGTTTGACCGGTCTTCCGTCTGAGGCGATGACAATCATTTCATGCTGATCAATGCTAACGACCACTGGACAATCTATGGCAATGGCGTTGGTCAATCTCAGCCTGTAAGAGTAACCTTGCATCACGAACAATCTGAAAGAAACGAGAAAATATTCACCCTTGTTTTTTTACAGCGTAAGGTAACAACTACAATCTATCGCTACCAATAAACCGTTGCAAGCGATCTATTGGTAGCTAAACTAATTCAATTCGACATCGACTCACAGTGTGCCGAGGATACTGGGTGCCTCTTCGTGTGAGGCTTATTTATTTTTTCAGTAAGATACGGTCTTTGCATCACATTAAAACCAAGGTTTATCGATGAGGCCTTTAATTGAGCAAACAACTTGTGAACCTGAAGTGGTTAACCAAAGCATATGTTCTAAACCACCTTAATTGAATTCAGAATCATGGCTCAAACAAAACATTAGAGAAACTCTTTATTGTTAAGTTTGTGAGTGTCTTGCCTGAGTGGCAAGCCCTGATGGGAAGAAGTACTGTTGTGTTTTATTGGAAGACGTGTTTATGAATTTTCTGTCATAAAACAATTTACTACACGACTATTTGATTGACTGACGATGCATTGTGATATAACGGTTCTTCCGATGTTACAATGAAAATGATATTGTATTCCACGACAATCACTCTACTGCCTAAGACCTTACATTTTCCCTATTTATTCTTCGATAAAGCTAAAAATTCCCGCTGCTACTTAACAGTTTAAAATTCAAAACTTTCAATTGGAAAAAAAACCGTTATTAACAAAAAAAAATTTTTCTTTTAATTGAGCAATGCACTAAAAAAATTTATTCTTTGGCTATACTATGTTTTTTTACACATCATAATCAATAACATTATATAATGTGTATGTTTCTTAAGATTCTCATAAATTAGACTTAGCGCTTACTTTGCATTATCTTCATCTCCATTGATCAGAAGAGCCTCCGGTGCAACATGGCTCATATCTTCAAGGTTTCCCGTCATTAGTACTGGGAACTTGGCAGCTATCAGCAGGGAATGCTCTTGGCTCCTATCGTAGTCGCACAGAGAGGAATGTGGCTCTAGAGGCTGCGGCTGGTTGACGACCAAAGAACCGTATACTCCGTCGTTATGATGAGATACTGGAAATATACAAATTTAATTACCTTCAAAAAGCATTTTTAAAAAGATGGTCAAGATAGTGACCTAGGATATTTATTAGTGCTACTTTTTAGTTCCATAGGTCTAAAATCTGGGGGTCATAAAAAATCATTATCAGAAAATATATGAGCAACTTCGTCATTGGGATCTCTATCTTAAGTTTTTAATCAAACAGACAGCATGAGCTTTGTTCAAAATAAATAAACAGGATATTGTTTTATCCTGCCTGATGATTATTCTACATGGATCAGTAAGGAAAACTCATAAACTATACTAGGACTCGTTCATTGGATCACGTAGTCTTCGGCATCTTTTGAGAAGCTTCGAGATCGCTCGTAACTATTCCTCTATTTTGTCTTTCGCCTTCCGACCTCACATTGTTACTAAATAACAAAGCCTTTTATAGACTTCGCTTTCAAATATAAAAATAAATCATAAAATAGACTTCTAAAAAAAGAAAACGAAGAAAGAAAAATGAATACGAAAAAGTTTGTGGCGCCATAAACCAGCTATTGTTGTACCATCGTCAAATTGCGTGAAACATAAAAATGTGGCTGTAATATTAGAGGAAAAAGTGCTTTCTTTTGGTCCTACCTGAATCCGCATGATAGAAGAAGGTCCCAGGCGATGAAGCGACGAACGTATATCTATACGTGGCCCTGTAGCCTATAGGGCACTGGGTTACCATAGGAACTCCATCCATGTAAGGACTGCCTTTTTGATCAACACCATGCCAGTGGATGGCTACGTCTTGATCAGGGATTCTGTTCTCCACGTCGACTATGATGATATCGTTTACACATGTGTGTATCGGTGGACCAGGGGTGATACCTAAAATTATATAGCATTTCTAAGTTACAGGATGTTACATAAACTCTGTCCGATCCATGTGTGGTGCTCAAAGCATTATCACGGGAGGATAGAATTTACCTACCATTCTATATTTTCAAACGGCTTCAAAAAAGTAGAAAGGTCTCAGTTCGGTTGTATTTTTTAAAATGTTTGTTACCTTATAACTTCGGAATTTATCAACCGATTTGAAAAATACTTTTTTCTATTTGCAAGATTTTCAGATGGGTCCCATAGTCAAAAAATACTACCAAGACACAAGTTGTTTTCAGCTTACTTTGGTAGGGAGAGCTTTGTATCAAGTGTAAATGTGCTATAATTGAAATAAATAATTTTAGGGTTTGGTTTATAAATCAAAATAACTGCCAAAAATAAGTCGTCCAAGCAAATTAAACTGCGTATTTTGTTTAGCTGTGTACTTTTCGGTTACTAGAAAGGTAATTAATTATGAAGGTATGCGTAATAATTAAAATAAATAATTACATCTTTAACAATTATTCCAACCAACTCAGATTGGGGTAATCCCAAAATCCGCTTTTTTAGACTTTTTTTGCTAGCATTCACTTTTTTTTAAATCTACAGCCAACTCAACTTATTTTGGTGAATTACCTACTATAGTAAAAAAATATACAATAAAACAAGAGTTAGTCACCCTTTATTACCGTTTATGGTTAATCCTGGTTGTCCATCATCTAGGAACGAAGGTTCTATCTTGAAGGTGTAGTGGCACCTCTTCGGTTTTACGTTGAACTTGCAAGGCCGGTAACACGATTTTTCTGTAGTGTGAAGGTTATGTAAAGAAATCATGCAACCTTACTTGCTTAAAATCTTAAAGATATGTAACGCGTTATTACATTTTTTTTTAAACTAGCTTACATCACCAAAACTTCATTTGCGTTACGATTTAAAAAATCCTTTCCTCAAACATGACCTCTAAATTTTGAGTTTCTACGTTCAGTGGTAGTATCTCAGTATGTGCGTTGTCTGTCAGTCAGTATTCGACCAAGGCCTTTTATCTTTTTATAATGAAAATTAAAAATAAAGCTCGTCAATTTTATTTTACACATACTAAGAGTAGTACACGAGCTGTCATACATTATAAACATGTTTTAATTTTGAGGCTTATTCGTATGGTACTTACCGGAAAATTTTGTTATATCTTCCAAAACCACATTAGAACTCGTCGACGGAAAACCTTCCAGTGATGCTTCTCCATTTAAACTTATATTTACGATTACAAACCAACACAATAACACCTTCATTTCTATACACTTTTAAATTAAAAACAAAGTCATTCATAGAAATACGAACACAAGCATTGAATGTGTCTATCGAGAGAGGTTTCTCTAAAAACTGCCTTGACGGAGCAGGCTTTGTACTGCAAGCTAGTAAACCAATTACCACTATGTCCATCTCTTACTATCAAACGAAGATAGAGTGTGACGGAGCTAATAGAGTATGCGCTAACTGATGCAGCACGTATTTTGTTTGATTTAGGTCTAAATGCACTTTCATTGAAAAAATGAGAGTGTTTTTAATATAATTATTATATAATTTTCGAAAGCTTTACTTTTTCTTTTTGCTTACTCTACCAAGATAAAGGTAAAGCTTTTCGCAAACTTCCGGTCTAACAACCAATACTCGATGAGGTCATAATGCGTTTTAATTTTTTTTGGAATTGGCAACCTAACACTTTCCTAACTTTCATAAAGTGAATTTTATCTTGCTATTTTTTCTTTTTATCTAGGTGTTATGCAATTCATGCCAAAAGTTCAGTTCTTCAGTTAGGTATAAGCACACTAATTAATGTTACGTGTTCACTACTTTTGGATTGAACTAGATTTTTAAAGATGCTAAATGTTGCATATTGTGTTGCAACCTGTGTTCCACTAGCTAATGGATGTATTGTTACCTAATATTCATTGACACCAATAAAAGACGAGTCATGTAGAAGATGCTGTGTTAAGCCACACAATAACCAGGGTGTATTCGAGCAGTTTCAGATTGTTAAACACACAGGTCAACAGTAGGTAGGTTATCATACACGGGACTAGTTTACGAGTTTAAAAGCTAGCGAGTGAGCGAATTTATCGGTCGGATTGTAAAAAAACAGATGATACGGGGCGAGTTTTCAAGCTACAAGCGAACACGCTGACTTTTAGCTTGTAAACTAGCCCTGTGTCATCGAGGCTTTAGATACTCGTAAATTTCTAACTCCAGGAACTCTCTATCAAACAGCGTCTATCGGTATAAGTTCAAACTCGCATCCTTAAGTTCTTCCGGCACGTCTCGAGGCGGGACTCGTTAGAACATTTGGTTGTTCAGGATATAGTGGACGGTTACGGTCATCCATGCTTTGGTCCGATCAAATTAAATCTGCTGAGGGCGGCCCTCTGCATAATTGCATCAGAACGTCTGCCAGCAGGGAAAAGTGGCGAGGTATCATGAGGCGAGTCACAGCCCCCGATTATACAATTTCCTGAAGAGTGCAATGAAGAAGAGGAAGTGGAAATGTCTAACAAATTAGTAGAGTCATTCAGTGAACGAAAGGTTTATTAATAAATAACATATGAGCTAGTGAAAAAAAACTTAATATAAAAACTGAGTTTTTTATTAAAAGTCAGTTGTATGATATTTCCAAACGATCAATTAGATTTTAAAAACAGTTATAAATTTATAAATAACTTGTAGAACATCCGCGAAGGTAATCATACCAATCGGCACCAGATCTCCAATCCGAAGCATCACCGGTTTCTGTGCCCTTATGAGCATTAAACATACAACTCTCTGCTCTTTGATAGCTAACTTTTCCCATCCACAGCTATAAACCGCAATTTCAAATCTCTCTGAAGCATTGGTAAGTCGTTGGCCGAGCAAGCAGTATAAGAAAAACACAGTCAACGTGTACGCTATCAACGGAGCAAAGCTCAAAGCTGCTTCTAACGGTAGCACGAAGAACGCGCAAACAGAAACAACATTCACAAAAAACACTAATCCAATAGCAATGCTAAAGAGTGTCTGCACTTTATTCACGTAAAGCAAGACTAGGGTATGACGGTTGATCAAATTCTTCAGTTCCTTGTAAACTACTGTCTTCATTTCAAAGGAGCCATTGTCTTGAGCCGTCAGCCCACTGAAACTTTCCATATCCTTGCAGAGAATTAAAAAAACAGCCGTCGTGTGGGAGAAAAGAAAAAGAACGATGACGTCATAGCCTGATACTACCACACTGCTTGTAAGTTCTTGGCCTGCCAGCAGGAGCATGCAGATTTCTCGTTGAGGAGTTATTAAAAATGGCTCCAAACCTGAAACATAGAGGAATGTTAATGAAGCAACCTCAAAGATGGTGCAAATTTACGCGCGACAATGCGCTACTAGCCGCGAGAGATACCTCGGCATTGTCCTAATAGAACGCAATCACGCAACCATCGCAAGTTCGCGATCAAACATACTAACGTCAAATAGGCGTCCCAATTGGCATTCGCGCGATGCGCTCGCGCGAACTTGCAATGGTCGCGTGATCGCGTTCTATTAGGACAATGCCTCATGCTACTGATACTCAGTAGAAAAAACTGAACGTAAACGCCGGTATACGCGCCTATAAGCACGTTTGGTTTTGAAGTTTCACGAGTACCAATCCACCCGTATACTCTTTTTACAAAATTCGACGAACTCAGCTTTCAGCTGGTTTTATTTTTATAGAATATTTTTATTTATTATTTATGCTTTATAGAGGAATTAATGAAGCAATCTCAAAGATGGTGCAAATTAACTCAGCATTCAGTCAGTAAGACTATTGAGATATGTTATACTGTTTTAGTTATAAGTAGCACAATTTAGCAAGATAAAAATCTGGAAAACTCAATGCTGAACGCATTCATAAGACCATTGTACTTATAAGAAGGTGTGGAGTCTAGAAAACCGGAAATAATTCGTAGTAATAAGCACTATAATAATTATATTTTACTTTTTTTTACTCAGTTAGCTTTTCAGAGTACTAAACAGTTGATTTTGTTAGTTTTATTTAAGTTTTCAAAACGTATTCCATTTATTATAATTTAAGTAGATACTCACCAACACAAGAAACAATCGCAAAGCTCTCCATATCGAAAATCCGTGACGGTATGAAGATCAAGATATCGTTTACAAAATGAAAAGAGTAGCATGTTATAATGATGATCTTAATTTTCATCATGAGCTTTCTGTAGGTGGATATACATTTACTACCTTCTGTTATAGAAGCGTCATTTTTCAGCGCTAGGACCACTATATCTCTTAATTCTTTTCTGAAAATGTTTTGTTTTATTAAATTACTCAGGCTTTCACATGATATCTATAATATTATTAATAAATAAATCAGAAATGAGTATAATAGAGGAAGCCTGAAAGTAGCGACAGATAAATTGAGGAATAACAGGTTGTCGTGGTATGGGCATGTGATGCGGAGGGATGAATGCCATGCATGTCACTAGAAGAGTGTAAGATATGAAAGTGGATGAATTTACGACCAAAAAAAAGATGGATAGACTGTGTGAAAGACGATATGAATAAGGCAGGCGTGAGTACAGAGATGACGTCTGATAGAGACGAATGGAAGATGAAGACATGTTGTGCCGACCCCACCTAAATGGGATATGGGCAAGGAGATGATTTTGACTCGGGCTTTCATATTTTTTATGACTAGGTATGCACAAAATAACAAACCTCTTGATCAAAAACCAGAAGCTGTTGTTAAGAACGAGGCCCGCCACGATAATGTTGAAGAGGCTACTAATATAGGATACAAGGCCGATACTGTAATACAGTTGGTAGACAATCACTCCCAAAATGTAGACATATGCAATAAGAGAAAGATGAATCACCCAAAATGGTACTGGAACAAATAATTTAAAGCAATAAATTTTCAAGAATAACTTACATATCTGACCGTGTAACCGGAATCAGTCACTGGCTTCTTTTGCGTAGTCTACCGGATTCTGAGTCTGAGCGGATTTGCCGGTCGTATTTTATTTTTCGCAGAGCGTGTACGCGCGACAATGCTCTACTACTAGCTGCAGTGAGCTGCAAGCTACAAGGGACGCCTCATGCTACTGATACTCGGTAGAAAAAACCGAGCGCAAACGCCGGTATAGCTGTTATGAGGACCTTCTTATTCGATAAAATATCTGCTGCTCTCTAATAATAAAATGTACCTCATCATTGGCCTTTTTCCATCTATTTAAAAGATGATTCAAAATGTAGAATGTAAATTCTATTACATAAAAAATACAATATACAAAAGTATATTGTATTTTTTTATGAATTAAATAAATACAATAATAAAACGTACCAAATAATGTTTGTCTTGACAAGGGAAACCCGCCCAGCTTAGGCATAATACTGATAAGCATGATCAGATGAGCGCAGGAATTGTTCCTGAGACCATCTCTCAAATTGATGAACTTTCTTCTGAGCACGTCAAACATAATTTTCTTCGTCTGTGTTCTAGATACGACCTGACCAAAGCTTTTGAAATTATCAGAGATGTTGTTCTTTTCAAAGCCAAAGTACAAAGTTCTAAAGCTGTAGTGCTTTCTGTTGGTTTTATAAAAGCACTGTTAAATGAAATGGTACGTAACAAATGATTTAATTAGAACAGATAATTGGAATATTAAATGCAACCCTTGCTTTTGAGTAATTAAGCCTTGAATATATTAAATCCTAACTATATAACAAGCTTGTTTTAGCGGAAATTAGATACGAGGTGTTGGTCTGTAAATTACTAGGTAGGCACAAGTATAATGACGAACGCATGCAATACGACGTTGTCAGTTGGATTTAGGCGTCCCTTAATAACACTGCAAAATATAGTTTATTGTACAATAAGATTAAAATAAAGATAGATTCAATATAAACCGTAAACGGTCGATAACTTTGCACAATTCGTCATTATTGCGCAATATAATTGATCGTCGATTTGACTGAATAATTATTTTTATAATTTTTACAATAATTCAATAAAACATGTATATTCAATAACTTGACCACTTTGCGATAATTTACTTGATACTGACTAAATACTAAATAATACTAAATACACACCTCCTAATAAACTACTCCCAAAACTCAATTGTTTGCCGCACACTTAATTGTTACAATAAGCAATTTGCAGGCACAGACATATTTCACCTTAGCAAAAATGCCTTCAAAAAGCAAATTAGTATAACTCTGTCTGAAACACAAACATAGATCATTAATTACTCATATACACACACACACACACCCCTACCCTCACCTCACCTACACAGACACACCCCACACTCACACATAAACTCGTTCTTCATTCTTTACGCGTACCCACTCATACTCACAATATAGTATTTTGTTATTTTTAGACACATAGGTACTATATACTAATATTAAGTTTTAAATTGTTAAAATTCATTTACCTCAGCGACATATTTAAAAAACCTTATTTAAAAAGTAAGAATCTGTTACTGGCAATAGGATAAGTTTAAATTAGTATATACATACATATGGAGTGCTGTTGATTCTATGATAAATAAATAAAAAAAAAATATACTAATTTGTGTGGAGCCAAACAACGTTCTTAATTTAAACGTTCATTTTTTTTTATTATAACGAAATAAAAAAAAAATATCGTCTCGGGGGACCTCAGAATAAAATACTAGTCGCATCCGAACCTTCGTTTGCGTTGCGATTTAACAAAATGCCTTTCTGAGTAGGTACGTTTTCTTACGTTCTGTATTTTGGCCTGTACGTTGTCTGTCAGTCAGTCAGGTCAAAGACTGTTATTGAGTAAAACTGATTGATGATTGATAAATACGAAAGTATATAAGGTATAAGTAAAACACAAGTTTTTTTTTTACATGTTCAAGAACCGACCGTCACCTTAAACACACTATTAAAACAACACAATTATTTTATATAACTTTAGTTTTTAGTATGTACTTATTCGGTATGACCGATGTCGATGGTTTTTTGTTGCCATTTTTTGCGTTTTATTGAGTGCTAGTAAGCATCGCTCTATCAATTATTTTCCTTGGGAAAAGGCGCCTCGATCAAGTCTTCTATGCCAACATTCATACATTATTTATTACCTACACATTCAATACCAACATTTATATTTATTTTTCTAGTGACGCTTCTGCTAGGAATGTAACAACTTTTGGATTTATCGATACAAAAACTCTACCATCGCCTACAAGAGTATACAAGGCGTTAATTGATATCCCTAAAAGTATTTTTTTCGGCCATGTCCGTTACCCCGTTTACATGTAGGTACCAAGGTACCAAATCAATTATTTTATTGTTTTTATTTAGGTACAAAGGTGGTAGGTACTTGAAGGTCACCCAGGATGGATTTGAACATGCATCCCAATATCACCAATCTTTTCTTCGCCAATCATCAAATTCAAAATCTAATAAAATCAAAAGTAAGAAATTAAGTGTATGAGAAATATTTATCTAATGAAAAACTATTTGAGGATATTTCCTCAGCCAATACAGTACCTACCTACCTACCTAATAGGTACGAAATATAGCTATGCTATCGATGAAATAAAGACAACACTACCTGTAGGCAAATATTCAACATTTACTACAGACTAACAATGATAATCGCACCGCTGAATATAAGGGCCTAATTATATTCAGCGGCGCGGCCGCGCGGATCGGCCGCTCTTGTCAGTTTGAACGTATCTTTCGGGATGCCACGCCGCACTGCCGCCATTCGTACTTTCATTCATACTTCGCATATCATGCTTATAGACTATTTAATATCGTTTTAAGAGCGGCATGACCGCGTGCCCTCACCGCTGAATATACTTAGTCTGGCCATAAATACGTTACGTTACAATTAAAAATAAACAAAATATTACATTTGAATTTTGAAACTGTCATTTTTATATGATTGTTCATTGAGTTTTCTCATTATGTTTATTATTAACATTGTACAATATTTTGCGATATTAAAATGGAGTAAGGTGATAAAGAGAACCGAATCGCTGTGATTGCATTACACAAAGAAGGTATGGAGCCAAATGCAATTATTAAAACTCTCCATACGCTTGGTATTAGTAAAATGTTTGTGTACCGGGCTGTTAATAGGTACAATGAGACCTCCTCTGTTTGTGACAGAAAAAGATCTGGCCGTCCACGTAGTGTTCGTACGAAAAAGGTGGTCAAAGCAGTAAGGGAAAGAATTCGAAGAAATCCTGTTCGAAAGCAAAATATTTTATCTCGGGAGATGAAGATAGCACCTAGAACCATGTCGCGTATTTTAAAAGATGACTTAGGACTTGCATCCTATAAGAGACGTACTGGTCATTTCTTAACTGATAATTTAAATAAGAATAGGGTGGTAAAAGCGAAACACCTACTGACGCGGTACGCAAAGAGAGGTCACAGAAAAAAATTGTTTACGCATGAGATTTTTTTACAACTGAGCAACATTTAAAAAAAAAATGACCGTATTTATGCTCCAAGCTCTAAGGAAGCTTCCCCATCAGTCGACAGAGTGCAACGTGGGCACTATCCGACTTCAGCAATGGTTTGGTGGGGTATTAGCTATGAAGGAGTGACTGAGCCATACTTTTGTGAAAAAGGTATCAAAACATCAGCACAAGTGTATCAAGATACCATTCTTGAGAAGGTAGTGAAGCCCCTTAATAACACCATGTTCAATAACCAAGAATGGTCCTTCCAGCAAAACTCGACACCGGGTCATAAAGCTCGGTCTACGCAGTCTTGGTTGGAAACGAACGTTTCGGACATCACCAGAGCTGAAGACTGGCCGTCGTCTAGTCCCGATCTTAATCCGCTGGATTATGATTTATGGTCAGTTTTAGAGAGTATGATTTGCTTTAAACGCCATGATAATTTGGAGTCTCTAAAACAATCCGTACCATTGGCAGTGAAGAATCTTCCCATGGAAAGAGTGCGTGCTTCTATTGATAACTGGCCTCAACATTTAAAGGACTGTATTGCAGCCAATGGAGACCACTTCGAATAAGCTTTTTTATATTTTGAATTGTTTTATATTTATGTATTAAACTAACACACTGTAAAAGTATTGAATGTTATTTGCAATAGAAAAACAAATTTTTATTTGTTTCAGTATGTATGGCAAGACTAGGTAATTAGGCCCTTAAGTACTAAGTAGATAGAAGTAAGTTTATTTTGTAAATACAAATGAAAATCACTGCACACACAAATATTCATGTATTTCAACCCCAACTACAATCTAACAATCTGCACAATCAATACAGGGTGTTTGGTGGAACGATGAAGGGATTGCAGGAGCTGATCAAGAGCACCGATCGATGTACTTAATCATTATAAACTTTTTTTACTTATTACCTCTACTTTTTACGTACGAGATCACTACTTTTAATCAAAAAAAAATCTTTGTTCAGTTACAGTTACAGTGACACATTTCATTATGGCATGCGGTTAAAAATGATCCCATTTGTGGTCTTGATGAGCACCTGCTATCCCTTCATCGTTCCACCAAACACCCTGTATAATAGTAATGTAGCTACATATATTATATAAATAGTAATAGCTGAAAAAACTGCTGACGTGATATTTTTCTGCAAATAACTATATTTTGTAAGCAATTTTCTTATTAAAAATGTTACAAATAATTTCCCATTTACTTCTCCTCTTCATGAACAGACGAAAACTATTTTTTTACGATTTTTCATGAAATATGACACTACTGCTGCCATCTATATTCCTGCGCTTAAACTTTATGTGTACTCACGCTGTATAATAGTATACAAACTTATGCTTCTAGTTCGACAACATGGTTCTTATCAAAGTTGAAGCATTTTTGGCTGGTTTCTAGTTTGTTGTATAAACATGACACGGCGCGTTCATCAATAAGTTATAAAAATCCTGAACAACAAGTTTGCTGAGTTAATTTCAGGTTTCAAAGTTCAATGCAAAACTTGCACAAAGTACAGATTACAAAACGGGGCTTTTTATTAGTTATTATAGGCAGCAAAATGATATTTTCATTATTAGTGACTTTCAATAAAGGATTTATTTTATTCATAAAATGAAACAAATGCAACAACAATTTATAATTTTGTTATAAAAAATATTTTAAACGATGTACGAAAACGTGTCCAGTTTTCGCACATCGTTTTAATAAATTTTAATTACAACACGAATTACAATTCATTTAAATATTATACAATTTTCATGTAATAACCCTCATATGCTCAGCTACGTTCGATTATTTGGATCATTCCCGATCGGTAACACCTCATCGTGATTTTATTACATTTGGATGAGCATATATAATCACAAATAAATAAATAAATAAGATGTTAAATATAAAAACTGAAAACTAAAACTATTTAAAACTACTTTTTGTAGTACGGATTATAAATACGAGTATTTCCAAACGTGAAATTAGACTTTAAAAACAGTTATAAATCTATAAATTATCTGCAGTACATCTGCGAAGGTAGTCATACCAATCGGCACTAGGTACGCCATTTGCAGAACCACTGGTTTCTGTGCCTGTATTAGCATTAAACATACAACTCTCTGCTCTTTGACACTTAGCTTTTCCCATCCACAGGCATATACCGCAGTTTCAAATCTCGTCGAAGCATTGGTGAGTCTTTGACCGAGCAAGCAGTACAAGAAAAACACAGTCAACGTGTACGAGATCACTGGAGCAGAGCTCAAAGCTGCTTTTAACGGTAGCACAAAGAACGCGCACACAGAAACCACATTCACAAACAACACTATTCCAATAGCAATACTAAAGAGTGACTGCACTTTATTCACGTAACGCAAGACTAGGGTATGACGGCTGATCAAATTCTTCAGTTCCTTGTAAACTACTCCCCTCATTTCAAAAGAGCCATCGTATTGAGCCGTCAGTTCACTGAAACTTTCCATATCCTTGCTGAGAATTATAAAGACAGCCGTCGTGTGGGAGAAAAGAAAAAGAATGATGACATCATAGCCTGATACGACCAGGGCGCTTGTAAGTTCTTGACCTGCCAGCAGAAGCATGCAGAGTTCTCGTTGAGGAGTTATCAAAAATGGCTCCAAACCTGAAATATGATTAGAGATAAATAAATATGATAAATATTAAATTAAATAGTTAAATATGAAATATATTTGGACATTTCACACAACGCCATCTAGCCCCAAATTAAAGAATAAGTAATATTATGTACCATACCCAAACTAAAGCTTGTACTATGGGAACCAGATAACTGATACAATACTTATAATTTTACTTTTTTTTGTAAATACATACATAGATTACATAGGCTACACCCAGACTCAGGACAAACACCGATGTTCATCACTCAAATGCTTGTCCTGAAGTGGGAATCGAACTCGCGATACACGGCGTAGCAGTCCAACATACTTGCCACTCGACCAATCTTGTTTTCAAATAAATGAAGCGATCTCATGTTGGATGAAATATTCTAAAATAAGTTATGCCGACGCGATAATATGAAATTCAACATACTAAAAGGTGAAGATACGCGCGACTGGACAGTCGGACAGACCGATAGTTTGTAGGTATCATTGAATAATAAAACGATATTTAATTCAAAGACGGTTTAACCAACTTACCCACACAAGAAACAATCGAAAAGCTCTCCATATCGAATATCCGTGACGGTATGTATATCAAGATCTCGTTTACAAAATGAAAAGAGTAGCATGTTATTATGATGATCTTAATTTTTTTCATGAGTTTTCTGTAAGTTGGTATAAATCTACGCCGTTCTATTATAAGGGAGTCAATTTTCAGCGCAAGCTCCAATAATATACTTATTTCTTTTCTGAAATAGAGAAGTTTATCACTCATCGAAGGTTTATTTGGTTTACACTACACATATTATTATCTTCTTAAGTTTAAATAATGATGAGCAAAATAACAAACCTTTTGAACAAAAACCAGATGCTGTTGTTTAGAATGAGGCAGGCAACGATAATATTGAAGAGGCTACTAATACATGAAACAAGTCCGATACTGTAGTACAGTTGATAGAAAATCACCCCAACAATGTAGATGTATGCAAGAAGAGAAAGATGAATCACCCAAAATAGTACTGAAACAAATAAACATTAGGTATATTTTTTCAGGAATACGACAAATGGATGACCAGAAACCGACACAAGAAGAAGGAACGAAGATAGCATTATCTTCATTATGAAAAGTCCATTACCCAACCTACTCTAGATAAATAAAACGTCATGAAAAGTTCAATACTCTAAATACATCTTTTACAACAGCATTTTCTCTTTTTCCACTTTCACATTTAACATAGGTGATTCAGATTTCAGCTGATTTTTTTCAATAGTAATAATTTAAAGAAAAAAAGTATGTCAACAGCGTCTATTCCATACCCACATAACCTATAATCAAGAAAGTCGATGTAAGGAAAATTTGAGCTGGAACCCCTCGAAATCGGTAAAAAATTAACATGCTGTAAAGTGATGAATCTCGATATTGATGCTTTGCTTTAAACTTTATAAGTACACTTTACCACTACAAACATACCGAATATTTTTTCACTTGACAAGGGAAACCCGCCCAGCCTAGGCATTATACTGATGAGCATGATAAGATGAGCACAGGGGTTGTTCTTGAAACCATCTTTCAAATTTATGACCTTTCTTCTGAGCACGTCTAACATATTTTTTTTCTTCTGTGAACTAGACACGTTTTGACTAAAGCTTCGTACTTTTCAAAGCTATAGGTCCTAAGTTCTAAAGCTAAGTGTGGCCTCCTCTCCTTGGTTTTATAGAAGCAGAGATAAATTTAATGGTAGGTAAAAAGTGACTTAATTACCTAAGCCAGTTAATTGGAATGTTACATGCAACCTTTGCTTTGAGTGATTAAGCCATAAATAACTTAAATTCTAACCATATACGAGTACCTAACTAGCTTCTTTTAGCGAAAATTGGATAAGAGGTGTTGACCTGTAAATTACTAGGTAGGCCTAAATATGATGTAGAACGAGCTAAATATGATGTCATAATTCAGCTGGGTTAAGTCAGAATTATAAGATATGAATACATTTTTTTTTAATTACCTATATCTTATTACATGATATTTTCTTTGAGTAAATCGTCTCTTTAGTTATAATAAATTAGTCAATATAACAAAAACCTTCGTTTTTTTATGTTCACTAATGACATATTAAGTAATTACCAATTCTGTTTGTTTTTATTGCCATTTTGTGGGCTTTTTTGGGTACTTAACTGAACGCTGATTGGGCATTTGTTTTTTTGGCGATTCTCCAACCAAAAATGTTTATCTATATATTAAGTAGTTACATATAATTCGAGATGTTGATTCGTGCGTGTAATATGATGCTACTGCTGCCCTCTATGTTCCTGTGTTTAAACTTCTTGAGTATATTTAAGGTATAAACCTAAGCTTCTACGTTACAATACAGTTTTTGGTTCTGACCGAAATTGAAGCATTTTTACTTGTTTCTAGTTATTTTTCAATTCATTAGGTGACGCTTTGATCATGTCTTACATCCTGAATAATAAGTTTACTGAGAAAATATTTGAAGGTTACGTCAAATGCAAAACTTGCGGAACCAGTTTGGCTAAAATAAACATTGTGTTTCTGTTGTTGATGGGTAAAAAGTAAGGCTAAAAGTACTATAGCATGAAGACAGTAAGAAATTAACATAGAAGTATTAAAGTATTTAATCACACTGTAGTACATTGAAAATGCGATAGAGAAAAGGGAGCCACAATGGCTAATATCTAGTAGGTACATTTTGGTCCGATGAAAATTTTCGAAAAAGAGAAGTGCTAGATAAATATTATATGTTAAAACTACTACATAGGCTTTATCATTGTCAGTAGTTCACATATGCTATCAAACGGTTAAGAGAGACAACATCAAGAGAGGCCGCACTCACGGCGTACCATGGCTATGTCTCATCTATACTATCATACGGCCTACTGCTGTGGGGTAACTCGGTTGATATAGATAGAGCTTTCCGTGTACAGAAAAAGTGTGTCCGAGCTATCGTTGTTGCTTGGTTCTTGGATTCCTGCAAACCTATATTTGAAGAACTTCACTATTGCCCTTGCCCTGTATGTATATCAAGCAACTTTGTATATTTGTTAAACAAAATCCAGATCAGTTCAAAAAACATTGTGATGTAGTATCCAGAAGGGCAATGACTAGATATCCATATGAACTGGATATACCTTTCTCAAAACTTGATATCTATAAAAGAAATGCTTTTATAAATGCCATAAAAGTATATAATAAACTGCCCAACTCGTTTAAGGATACACCCCTACCAATGTTTAAACGAAGGCTGGTAAAATGGCTAGCTGAAAACTGTTTCTATAACTTAAAGGAATTTATGAATCATACTGAAAAATAAAATATACTATTTACAAAAGTTAGCAAAAAAGTAGGCAGATTTATGTGCTAGTGTATTGTGCTGTTTAATATAATTATAGTTAAGTAGTAGGTATCGTTAAAATTTAAATTCACTCTGACATTTAAATACCATTTGATAGTATTATATTCATTCACTGTAACTCGCACACCTTAAATGGTAGAACATAAGGCACTAATAATATTCTTTAACAACATACTATGTATACTATGTTCTGGCGAATAAAAATCTTGAATCTTGAATAAAACTGCATCGTAAAAAGTAACAAAAGTTATTTGTAAACTAGCTACCTCGAAAAACATGCTATTTTACCTGATGTTCAGTCGGGTTTCCGTAAAAATCGTAGCACGGCGACGGCATTACTCGATGTTACGGACAACATTTTACAAGCTCAAGATGAAGGAATGTGCACACTTCTAGTGCTGTTAGATTTTTCCCGCGCATTTGACGCAATAAATATTTCCCTTCTTCTTTCGAAACTTAAATATTATGGATTTCATGAAAACACGGTAAAATGGTTTCACAACTACCTGAGTAACCGTTTTCAGTTTGTCGAGCTGAAAATGGCAGACGGATCTATTGTTCGCTCAAAGGCCGCACCAGTTACTAGAGGCGTTCCCCAGGGGTCTATTCTCGGACCCATTCTGTTTATATTGTATTCTGCAGATATAACGAACTGCATAAAACATTGCAAGTTTCATATATACGCTGATGACCTGCAAGTCTATATATCGTTTAAACCAGAAAATCTGAGTAGGGCAATAGGAGATCTAAATGAAGACCTACAGCGTTTAGCTTCTTGGGCAGATAGTAATTGTCTTGTACTCAACCCGGTTAAAACTAAGTATATGCTCCTGGGCAGTGCGCAACAAATAAATAAAGTATCTGCTCAACCTCCCATTGATCTTAAACTGCTAGGCGAACCTATTGAGCGAGTCCTTGAGGCTAGAAATTTGGGGCTATGCATGGACTCCGAGCTACGATTTGAAAAACATATAGCAGCATGCGTGCATAATTGTTTTTATAGACTAAAAATATTATATAAAATCAGGCCTTATCTTAGTGACGCTCTTAGACTTAGCCTTGTTGAAACACTTGTGCTCTCTAAGCTTAATTACGCGGATACAGTCTATGGCCCCAGACTGCTTGCACGGACTCAGCGTCTCATACAGCGTGTTCAGAACGCATGCGCCAGGTTCTGTTACAACGTTCCTGCTCGTAGCCACTTAACGCCTTTTCTAAATCAAAACTACGTCCTGAAAATGAAATCACGGAGGAAACTCCATTTAGCATGTCTCTTATTTGGTGTTGTCAAGTTCCATACGCCGTCATACTTGCATGAGAAGCTTGCCTGGATTGCTCAAAATAGAAACCGCGATAGAAGGACATGCTCGCAGCAGCTCTCAACGCAGTGTCACAGAACAGCTTCCTTCCGGGGTAGCTTTCATTACGCGGCGTCAAAATGTTGGAACAACATACCTCCACCATTAAGATCCTTACAAAGTGTGTATACCTTCAGGAAAAAACTTAAAATTTATCTTATTAACGCCCAGAGACAGCTGGGCAACACCATTCAGGATACATCTATTTTATAATTCTCACATACCTACATACATTAACCTAACCATATAATATTATTTATATATATATATATCATATACACAACCTAATACTAACAATTTATTACAGCATAAGCTAACAAATCAATACTACAATATACAAAAGGAAATAACTGGGCCACTCATAAACCGTTGCAAACGATTTATGGGTGGCTCAACTGCTCCAACTCGTAACACAATGGTAGGATACTGGCTGCATTGCCTCTTTGTATTGCAAGGCCTATTCTTTGGCCGTATATAGATATATAATACTAACTAGATGCTAAAGAAAAGCAGTTTAAACTTACAATACCGATCACTAAAATTGTTCTAGATATATAAATGAAATGTTATATAATTATTGTTTTGTGTCGTATTGCATTGTACTGTCTCTGTATTGTCCGTGCGTCAACCAAGGGCTCATGCTGAAAACCAGCGTTGCAGTCTACTGCAACACATGCTGAGCATGAACCCTTTTTTGACTGCACTGTAGGTACTTGGTTTAAGGTATGTTTAAGCTTGTACAGTTATGTCAAAAATAAATATTTTTTCTTTCTTCTTTCTTTCTATTTGAAAATAGAGATATTCAATTTTCTATTGACACTGTCTGAAAAAATTCTGTCCTGTATTTCGCATCCATTTTGGTTCAATACTGTCTATATTTGTTCATTGTTCTATAGGAACAACGTATCCATGGTAATTAAGTAGGTACCTATTTGTCCAGGTTGCTACTTTATAGAAGGTTTCAACTTTAACTACTGAAATAAAACTATTTGATTAGGTATTAGTCTTCTTCTTATCGTGTCACTAGTTCTTTCGAACCAGTCATCAGAGGGTCCTTTTGTGCATTATAGGTACAGTCGCGTGCAATAATATGTATACAAATCGTAATTTTCAAAATTATGTCTCCATACTAATTTGCAATAATATGTACACACCAAAATAATGTCACCATCAACTTGTGTCATAATATTGTAAACAGGTCTTTGTCATATATAAGTAAACACCATTACTCTCATAAATAAGTAACCAAACTGAATTTCAAAAATATGTAAACACGTTCAGTTGCATTAAAATGTACTCATTCATTCCTATGAAAAGTTTCATATATATGTATACACATTCATATTTGGCAGACAATCAAGTCTTGAGGTCTTTGTCATCATACATATCATAATTTTGAAAATTACGATTTGTATACATATTATTGCACGCGACTGTACCTATAGTGGATAAGGATAAATAAAATAGCACATATAAAGCAACAATTGACTCGATCTTTAATAGCGACGATAAACATTCTGCACAAATCAGTTAACAACAACAACACATTCAAAAACTACATACTTACTAACCTATACTTAAGTAAATTAAATTAAACTTAAGTATACATTTCATAATACATTTTTTTACTGCAACGACTTTCACAATTTGCAAATGGAAACGTACAGATGACCGACGCGACATTTCCTTTTGCAAAACATATCTCTAGCCGGGGAATACCCCTTTAAATACTCTCGACTAGTAAGACGATTCTCAATATGTATTTAAATGTTACAAATGGTATCAGGAATGTCTTTGGGTATGATTAAAGCTTTAGGTTCGTAAGCCGGAGGCCCCCGGCTCGACTCGTGTCAGCTATGCTCATCACCGGCGCTCTTCACTCTCCTCATAAGCTCTTCGACTTGCCTGTAGGGACTTTGGCACTGGTCTCCGTTTTCTTCGATCAAGTAAGGGCCTGCCTCACTATCTTTGTTTTCGGGGGTGTAACATCCGCTCGAGCCATCTGTCCCTGCTTTGTTCAAAAAAGGTTCTATATCAGGAACTACAGGCGGCGATGTTGCTACAGCTTTGTTGTCTTTGGTCACACAGTCCTGTACCTCTCTCTGTCGTAGCCATATCGGTGAATCGATGTAAATTCTCGGCCTTTCTCTCAAAGCGTTGCACCTCTCTAGTGCTGGTCTTCTGACCGGCACAGGAGGTCGATACGCAGCTGGCATGGGCACACCTCTGCCTATGATCGTACACATCAGCCCCTTCAAAGCCGCTCGAAAATCTTTCAAGTGGTACGCATACAAAAGAGGGTTTATAGCAGAGTTCAAATGGGAGACTATGATGAAAGTGTATGTTAAAGGATTAGGGATGTCCAGATCAGGCTTGAAAGCTTTGATAGCGTTGATTGTGTACAGAGGGATCCAGCAGATGATGAAGAAGAAGACGATAACCGCTAGGTTCTGTGTTGCTTTGACTTCTCTTTTCTGTGCTGCACCGAGGACTTGTAACATTTTTCCGCCGCCGTGGACGCGACGCACGCCTTCTGGAGTTACCACTCCACTCAACTGAAACACAGTAAGTACATCATTATGTAGGTAGATACCGGAACGTGAGCAAAGTATGATAAACCTGCTAATTGAAGTTCATGGAGCATTGACACTGATTTAATCGTGTTAAATAAGTACAGGTTGACAATTCATACCACTTTGGAAATTGCCTTGGAAATATAAGGAAGTTGGTTTGTCAGGGAGGAAGTAAGATTAAAAATATGTCCGAAATATTTGCTAAGAACCCTGGTAGATGGAGATATAATAAAACTAATATAAATGCGATTGATTTGATGCGTTAGGTAGTAAATAAAAATTTAAATGTAGTCTTAGCAAATAGAAAACTAACTTGTTCTGACTAGGCAATCATGTGCGTGCGTATGCGTAGTGTGAAACCGGCTTTCTAGTCACTCGCACATTGTGTGATAGGCAGAGCAGAAGTCCAGTTTTCTCAGGCACAGAAAAATATCGATTCATATTTGAAACGTTCTAAACCCACAACCACTTCAAATATTCGATGTTGTTTTCAACAGACTTCCAAAAATGAGGAGGTTCTCAATTCGAATGACTCTTGTTATGTGTCTCAGAACTTGGTAATTTATCAACCGATTTGTAAAAACATTTTTTTATATAAAAGGACTTTATACTTCCAGATTAGTTCCATAGAAATTTCATTAAATTCAGTTCGTACTTTGGTTTTTAAATTATTATTGTCGGAGTAACGTCTCTATTTTTTACTTCCGGTTGGTAATATGTAGGTAAAAAGTTTTTATTATGACCCTGAGTAGGTATAGTGCATTGTATTATGTTAAAAAGTGACGAGACGACCTAGGCGCTTTCCTAACGGTAAGAGATCACGCCTGCTCTTGACAAGAACAGTGCTACATAGAACTTTGATTCACACAGGCCCGTGCAATATAGCGCTCATTCACTTTGATATAGTTTGATGGTCTATCTCGACAGACCAGTGTTTTCCTTCACTAGCTACACAGTGCCCTTTAAACTGAAACAAAGTAATATTTACCTGTTTGACCACCACTCGGTAGATATGCGCGTAGAAGGCCGCTAGAAGTACGCTCGGAGTTACAATGGTAGCGAAGTAGAGGAACAACAGGTAGTTGTAGTCCATCACATCTACGAAGTAGCACCCTGGCACCTTGTGGGCATTCGCGTCATACCACCCGAACAAGGGTAGGAGCCCCACGCCAGCGCCCAATACATAGCATATCGAGATTATCCCTGAAAAGAGGAAAATTTACAGGGTTAATTTTTAGGTGGGTGAAAAACGCTCATAGGACTCTCGGGGACGATTTTAAGGAAAATTAAAACTGCATAATTCTCTAGTCAGGAATAAAACGCGTTGTTTTTGAAAAAAAACATGTAACTTTCGCATGCACTTCAGTTGGACTTCTGGTATTGTGTGCAAACTCTTATCAGCTATTCATTACCTCAATTATTTTAGTCTAACTCAAACACCCTAACCAGCCTAGGTGCTGGTTGGTCATACAAGACGAAATAACAGTAATTTTTAATACTTTTTTAAAATTTAGAATTAATGTAGGCATTTCACAATCATGTACAGTGTTTTTGTAAACAAAGCTCGAAGTTTCTTGAGAAGAAATTCGTGTTAATTTTTATTTATTTCACCTTTCAAAAAATTCTAGCAGCGGCAATCCAAGTCATTATTATAAGACTTGGATTGCCAGAACAGTCTTTCTCCTACAAGTTTGAATATAATTCCTATTTTTTTATTCAGAACTCATTCATATTACTTATGTTTAAAGTAAGAACATAGGTGTAATAGGCATATTATGTTTAACTTTATTTGTTATTCGTTGCACCTATTTTTTTAAGGAAAACATAAACCTAATTAGGTTGTATCTTGTATCTTGTACTTATATAAATTACCTATTTAGGAAAGTACAGCTGCAGTATTTTACCACATTCATGATTGGAATAGGTAGTTAAGAGTCATTGGTTCTGTGACGTCGGACCAGGCCACATATCGCTGTTGCTTGGTCGAACTGTCCCACAAGAGTACCAACTACTGAGTCCTAACAACAACTGTGGTACCATTCATTGAATAGTGTTTTCTTTGATTGTCTGACTCACTCTACAACGCTTGATTACTCAAAACTATAGCTAGAAGGTGTCCTAAAATAGAATTTTAGAAAATATAATTACCGCTTGCGATTTCTAAGACTTTTTGTTTATTTTTCTCAGTTACCTGAATATTTCTTGGCCGTTATGCTATTTCAAACGGTAACCAGTATGGGGTCCGGTTTTGTCACATACGATTTTTTATAAACCAATGTTTGAGATAAAGTCCTTATCACATTTACTTCCTTACAGGTAATCCTGAGTTTAAATTGACATTTTTTCATTGTCTTGTCTTTAACTTTGTAACTCCAATCACAGCTCCAATTAAATAATTTCAGCTCTAAGAAACCTAAACGTAGCATTCCGATGTTAGCGAGCGCGACCGGCGCGGCGGGCGGCGCGGCGGCGACCGCGACACGCGACTGCGTGACCCGAATATGATGCACGAGTCGCTCGATGCGGTCACTTGTACTTTATCCGACAGTGCTTCCTATTGCATACTAAGAAGCGGATCGCGCGACCGCAGCTTCGTGTGTCGCGGTCGTCGTCGCTCTGTCGCGGTCGCCAACATCGAAAGGCTACCATAATAGTCTCTAAATAAATTCAGGGTAAGTTATTGGACGCTCTGTGTCATTCGATTATATGTACGAACAGACTATGAGAAAAGCCGTAAAATATTATTTTAAAATCTATAAGCACCTTTTACTTTCATGTTCGTGTATAAAAGTTCCTTGTATTGTATTCATAATACCATCAACTCATGCATTCACAAACGCGTTGTTTTCGAACTAAGTACTTACGTAGAAGGCTTGGTTATAAAATGATAATTATATATAAGTAGGTAGGTTAGGTACTAAAACCACACACGCAATAACCGTGAATGGTGAAATTCAATGATAACAGATTGTGAAGAATATTTGTGTAGGTGGGTAGTTCTACCAAAATATCGAAATTCCTGTCCTTCAAGCAATAAAAATAATGACTTAATTTTTAGATGTAACTATTATTTAATTGCTAAGTTAACAACAAAAACCATTAATGCTAGTTAAATTTTAATTTGATTTGTAAATAAAAAAAAAATGTCCCCAAAGTCATTCACTCATCATGTCCCAAGGTGCGGATGAAGATGTTTTCGGATCTATAAAATCCATAAATCTATAAATGTTCTACGATATTAACAATAAACAGTTAAAAATTTTTTTCATCAATTTCCGGAACTCAAATTTTGATATTTCACTAGAACTACCCAGGAATGTTTGCCGTTAGATGTTTAATGTTTATTGATTTTTCCTCTTGGTTATGTACCGTACAACTAGATAATCATTTTAATTATTATAATATGTACCTATACGCAGTTCACAAGCTTATAGGTAACAAAGCTTATCGAAACTATAGCCTCTTATGCAAATGGAAACTACACAGCATAATTAGCAATTATTGATCTTTACTAAGTAGGTATGTATAATTTTGACGAACAGATTACCGTTGGGGAAAAAAGGTTCTCGAATGGCGACCACGAACTGGACGAGACGCAGTGTAGGACGGCCCCCCACGCGATGGACTGACGATATAGTTGCGGTCGTTGGAAATCGGTGGATGGAGAAGGCTCGAGACCGCTCGTCGTGGCGAATCATGGGGGAGGCCTATGTCCAGGAGTGGACGTCCAAGGGCTGATATGATGATGATGTTTAATTCCTTTCTTATTACTTCTTCTTATCGTGTCACTAGTTCTTTCGAACCAGTGTGGTGAAAGGTTTTCAAGTGGGCCTCGAAGAGGCTCATTGCGTGCACTCAAAACATGTTTTCAAACTTTAGGTTCTACGACATGCCGGTTTCCTCACGATGTTTTTTCCTTCACCGTTGCGAGAACGTGGGATGTATACATAGATTTTTTCGACAGAAAAAACCCATTTACGCATGACTGCCACCGGGATTCGAACCCGCGACCATCAGATCGCTAGGCAAGGGCCTCATCCACTCGGACACCACGTCCTCAATCGGCCACCACGTCCTCTTCTTAGTACTAAGGCATTATACCTACATAGTAATTAACTGTATCGGTTTCGAAGTTCGAACTCACGACCTTCGGATCGAAAGTCGAGGCACCTCCCACTCGGCTAACACGGCTTTTTTTTATGGTCGTACACCAATGGATTTTTCTGTTCCAAAAATCTTTGTGTGCATGCAAAAACACGTGTTTAACGGTGAAGGAAAACATCGTGAGGAAACCGGCATGTCATAGAACCTATAAAGTTCGTAAACATGTGTCAAGTGCACGAAATGAGCTTCTTCGAGGCGCACTTGAAATCCTTTCACCACACTGATTCAAAATAACTAGTGTCACGATAAGAAGAAGAATTAACTGTACGAGACGTGCCTACACTTCTTGACGAATATTCTCATGAAATGTCATGTCTCTACGTTCAGTGGTTTGTGTATGGTGTTTGTTAGTCATCCAAGTAAGTTATTTTCTCCATCCCATACTGCATTTTTTAATGTAAACTATTGACGAGACGATCTCAAATTCTCCTGATGGGCGGGTGTTACCAGACCAATCGATCGATTGTCGATCGATGGCATCGGTCGATGTTGATCGATTAACCTCGGCTATATACCAGCAGTCATCCATCCATCTACCATCTTCTTCTTCGTGTCACTAGTTCTTTCGAACCAGTGTGGTGAAAGGATTTCAAGTGCGCCTCGAAGAGGCTCCATTCGTGCACTCGACACATGTTTTTGAACTTTTAGGTTCTACGACATGACGGTTTCCTCACGATGTTTTCCTTCACCGTTGCGAGAACGTGGGATGCATACATATATTTTTTCCTCCATCCATCTACCATACCATCGATCGATTGGTCTGGTAACACCCGAGACATCGCTTGCTCAATACCAGAATAGTGCTCCACAGGACTTTGGTTCACATTGGCCGGTGCAACACTGCTATGCGCACGTTCGAGGCATTTTGATGGTCAGTCTCGAAAGCCCAGTAATTTCACTAGCTTCAGTGCCCTTCAAACCTAAACTCAATAAAGCTTACGCATTACTGCTTTGCAGCAGAATATCTGCACTGTGTTGGTACCCATCTAGTTGGCATCCTGCAGGTGATACTCCCAAAGGTAGGTAAACCAAAAAAAACTTTCTTGCCCTTCGCGATATCTATTAATTTATCTAACAACGCAACTGTAATAGTGAGTATAATGACAGAGTACCAAGATATACACAAGTACTATGGTAATAAATAGGTTGTTTGATAGATTTAATTATTTTTATTTTATTTATTTATCAGATATTAAACAATCCCTATCATAAGCATAAATCAGCCTGCTAGGACTCAGGCTTACTCTCGGCTAGGAGAGCCCTAACTAATACTTACTTTGTGTTAATCCTCGATGCTTTAAAAGTCTAAATAAACTTATATTGATATGTCCTTGAAATGGTTAAGCAGTTTAGCAAAACTAATCGTGTAATGGAATGGAGTGGCTGGTTCAGTTGTTATCAACTATCTTTATAATAATTATTGGTTAGTATGTATGAGCAGTAGGTATAATGGTAAATATATAATAGCTAGACCATTTCGTTATTTTTTGCATAGAGCTAAATATTCTGACCAAGACAAACCTCCTGATTAAGGACGATATCTTTATTGTAAGTTTCTTGAATAAATAATAATAATAATAATAATAAATATTTTGGACATTTCACACAACGTCATCTAGCCCCAAACTAAGCAGAACTTGTACTATGGGAACTAGATAACTGATACAATACTTATATACTTTTTTTTGTAAATACATACATATAATACATAGAAAACACCCAGACTCAGGACAAACACCGATGTTCATCACACAAATGTTTGTCCTGAAGCGGGAATCGAACCCGCAACACCAGGCGTGGCAGTCCAATACACTTGCCATTCTACCATCGGTGTCATCATATCGAATCTTTCCTCATAACGACGTATGCGGTATGTCCCACATCATGGACATTACATGGACTTTGATTGTATAACTTTCTCCAATCAACAATTCGGATGGATGTGCGAAGCGGAAGCTTCGCACATCCATCCGACTTCAGTTTGTCAGCTTTCAACTTTGGCACCACCTAGGTAGGTAGGTACATAACATACCGACCTACGGGATTAAAATGTTATACAAGAGCCTGGAAAAGGTATTTATGTATTTTTCTACCTTCTTACACCCATAATTTCGTTTGCTTCTTTAAGTAACAAGACTCTAGCAACTCTACGTTCATTTGTTTAGCCTGCAGGCTGTCTGTCAGTCAGTTAATCAGTTTCAAGCCTCTTTCACTTGAACTTTTGGTGGATGGTATGAAAAAGCACCCGTTTCAGTGCATGAGTAGAGATTCTTCTCTGTTCTCGGCTCTTCAATGTTATTACCCTGTAATTTAGAGATATCACCGCGCCTTCTTTCAAAAATAGTTAAGTACTTTTATCAAGATTCGTCGCCAGACGTGGGTCAACACAACACAACACAATACTATACTGGTTTATCACTATGTAAATAATCTACCTGAGTTTACCTTCGGAATTAATTTACATTTCCTTCTGCAGGCTTCGTTGCTTCATGATGGAATTGATATTGGGAATTAACAGCTTCCTTTTACAACTTAGTATGTATATAAGTGTGCAATGTTGATTGTGTTTGTTACGTTGACTATATTGAATTTCATTTTAGATAAGTACGTACCATCGTACCAACCTACTTGTCTATAAGGAATCTACTACATAAAATTCTTTGGACATTGTTATCTCGGTTTGATAAGGCTTGGTTAAAATATTTTTCCTAACGTGATACGTAAACGAATTTATCATAACTATTAGAACTTTGACTTACTTATAAATAAAACCAATGAAATGACACAAAATTAACAAAATATTTATTTGGGTTCTCAATGTATCACAGACTTTTATTTATTTTGTTTAGAATCTACCAAAATTACTTCTTGTTGTGTGAATGAGATAAGTACATTCTTTAGCAACCCCTTATTTTATAGTGAACCGAAAATCACAAAATTAATGAATACTTAATAACAATACTTATGACTAATTAAATTACCACGGACAACACAGAAAACACAAATGATTAGGATGCAAAAATCATAGTAGCAGCAGCAATAGCCACTACAATGTATGCAGGCATGTTTCGTCCAGCCGAGTTCTTCTTCAATGATGTTGTAGCATAAGTCTGCAGGAGACCACAGGGTACGGTCTTCTTCATGTTGGAAGAAGGAGTGGTCCGTATCACATAGCATTGCATCCCTGGAGTCACTTCTACCGCCTTGCCCTTTGCGTCCAGGGCGTCGGTGACTGTTGTCGTGGTCGTATTCGTGGTTGTCACCGTCATGGACGATGTCGCTCCTGCCGCGGCCTCGGGGCTGGTCGCGTTCACTGCCCCCTGAACTAATGTCCCATTGACTAGTGTCCCGTTCAGAGGTACGAATGTCCCGTTATTCAGCACGGTGTAAACAGGCATACCGACTGCGGGCGCAGGCTCTGCCCCTCCATTAGTGCTATTAACCATTGTTACGTTCGTCACGGTAGTTGTTACGACAGTGGTATTGGTGCCGCCATTTTGCGCTTTCGCTTGCTCTTGTAATATGAAACTTGAAATCAGTTCGCATTGGATTTTAGTCTCTTCATAATCGCCGTTGTCTCTCCTCACGCCGAATTTGCATACTTCGCCGGGTGCGGCCTTGTAATGGTTGGAGCTGCCGTGGTTGCTGTTGGCGTATGCGGCCCCTGCGAGTCCGAGGGTTCCTAAATTCAACAGCGCCAGACCGGCTATCAGAGTGCCATACTTGCTGCCCGAGTTCTGGTATTGGTAAACGATTGGTGGAGGAGAGCCGCGGTATACGGGATAGCTGACCGGAGCGCCTCCATGCACGGGAGCGTACCTTATTTGCGTCGGAGGAGCGTAATGATAGTTGTTGACAACTGTTGTGTGGGTGTTGTGAGTCACCCCTCCTCTGCTGGGGCTGTTTCCAGACAGCCCTGGAGATGCGGGATAGCCGTGATTGCCTCCGGAACCACGGTTGGATGATGGGTATGCATGACTTTGCCCTCCGGATGACGGGTATGCGTGACTTTGCCCACCAGACGATGGATATGCATGGCTTTGCCCTCCGGATGACGGGTATCCGTGACTGTTGCCAGAGAGACCGCCGCTGTTGCTCGGGTATGAATGACTCGACGTGTGACCATGGCCCGACAATCCTCCGGATTTCGGATAGCTGTGACTGCCTCTTCCGAACCCTTTAGCCGCACTCACTTCTTGTAACGTTGATGAACATAACAAAACAGTACAAAGAAACACACACCAACGGGTATTCATCGTGACGATAACAAAACAAACAACGCGGCCGTCGCTCGTAATTTAGCGCATCTGACTGAAGTTGACTGCGTTGCAAGACGTTCACGCGCACCAAACCAGTTCGGTCACATGGGCAGTTGTTTCCACACTGTTCGTTCGCTCTGCACACAATAAAATGTTTGTGTTTTAACGTATAGCTATAGCCACCCTTGCCAGCTTTTTAAGTGTTTTTTTCCTTTGGTTAATCAACAATGTTATTATAGATAGTACGCATCGGTCGGTACAACAAACTTACCTCAATCTTTACATTTGAACTAAAGCTGCCCATGGCTTCGCAAGTGTGGGTTTGGTAGATATGTATCATAAAAGTTACCAGTAAGTCCTATTTATTGGATAAATTCTAACTTTTTAAAACTTGTGCGATATTACCGAAAGACACCACTTCTTCATATGAGATTAAGCTACCCTTTTTAGCTACCCAGTTCCCAAATTTTTCCCATTACTTTGTAAAACTTCATAATACGGCAACACTTTGTGGTTCACAAAGCGAGACAGATAGAGGTTTCGCCACGGTTTCGCATCGCCAAGCCTTCGAATAATAATTATTATTTACATTCGCGTGTGGCGGTTTGGCTAAAAACCCCAAGAGAACTCGCAGACATGACGTGGGAGATCATTCACGCGATGACGTCATCGACAGCTGATCAACCCTCATAACAATTGAATTCTACGAACCGCACATTGCTAGGGGATTACTGAATAGCAGCGCATGAGTCATTTAGCGACTTTTTTATACTTACACTCATGAAACAGAAGGCCCAATAACCTTCACATGTCACCGTGTCTCTCGCCTAATGCTATTGACAATTATTAACTATAACACTAGGTGGTTTTCCACCAGTCTGTTATGTTGCTTATTTATCTATTAGGTAAACAAAGTGTAATTTAATTCCTAACTAATGAAATAATAGTTTTAGCTTCTCCGGCTCGTAAAGTTCAACTTCGTGCACGTTTGTGGAAAGTACGTACCAACTGTATTTTAGGCCACAATGAAAGGACACCACAGGTTACTAAAAAAACATGTTTTCGTGATTGCTGCTGTTAAAATTTTAACGAATTAAGAACGTTGGTATTTTGTGAGATCAATCGAGTTGATTATCTAAAATAAGCTCAAACAACCGTTTGCGTTGAGAGATCAATTATCCAATTAATAGCTGGCTGGAAAAATATTGACTCACTCTGACTCTGACTGCTATAGAGTCTACCTAAAGATACTTTTTAGCAAATATTTAGTAGGTAGGTACTCGTCTTGCGACTTTGTAAGGCAAATATTATATTAATAAATAGTACCTATAAATATATTTAGTAATAAATCCGCTTAATTTCTAAACAAAGGTCTTAACTAACTTAACTCTAGTTTAGAATTTTAGTATCTAAACCGAAGCGCTTAGATACTAAAATTCTAAACTAGAGTTAAGTTAATTAAGACCTTTGTTTAGAAATTAAGTGGATTTATAACTATTTATACTATTTATTAATATTAATATATTTTTTATGGATTTCCGCAAAGTAACGCCTGAATAAATCAATTAGGCAAATATAACTCATTCTAATGATATGTATTGCCATTGCATATACTTTTTTTTTAGGAGACTTATTTTTTTATTTTAACATGGGACGAGACTAACTAAGCGCTCTCCTGATGGTAAGAGATCACGCCCGCTCATGACCAAAACAGTGCTACACAGGGATTCACAAAGGTCGGTGCAACACTGCTAAATCGCTCGTCCATATTGAGACATTTTGATGGTCAGTCTCGAAAGCCCAGTAATTTCACTAATTTCAGCGCCCTTCCAACCGGAACACAGTATTGCTTACACATTAGGTACTGCTTTGCGGTAGAATATCTGACATTATTTGGTTTCATTTGGTAATGAAATCGAGGTTAAGTCATGTCATGCCCATACGCTGTAAAAAAAATCTTCCCACTTGTATCAGCTTCAATTTTGAATATTATAATTATTATTTTTAGCTGTGTTATTATTTTCCTACTACTTCTTCTTATCGTGTCACTAGTTTTTTTGAACTAGTGTGGTGAAAAGATTTCAAGTGCGCCTCAAGAGGCTCCTTTCTAATTTCAATGGTATGTATGTATGTACGTCAAGAAGTACGTATTGAAAACTTTCCTTGCTAACTGTACTAGAACTCCTCGAATGCAATTAGGAATAAAATATTATTTATCTTTAATACTAAAATTTTTGCTGATGAGAATCAATGCATGAAAATATTTTTTTTGAGAACAATAGCTCAGATGCTGCTGAGAACGACCCACGTAGTAATAAGAAAGGCAAACGAAGTTGTGGACGTTAGCTAGTTTATTATAAGTGTGAATAATTAACTCTTATGTAAATAGACAAATAAGTACCTTACTATCTGACTCTCGCAACTTCGTTTACGTTGCGAATTTTCAAAATTACTTTTTAGCATGTATTCACATTCAGGTCTTGACAAACACATCTTCAAAATTCAAGTCTCTAAGTCCAGTGGTTTAGCCTGTGCGTTGTCTGTCAGTCAGTCAGTCAGGACTCAGCTTCTGATATATATTGATGATCATGTGTAGCCTCTATGGTGCAACTACCTGATAGAGGGAAACCTTTTCGTTCAATCACTCCGGTAGTGACATTCCATAAAAGCACATAAGGTCTGCTAACCTTCTAGTTCATGTCTCGAGATCAAGGTGTCTACTTGTCACGCTGTCGCAGAAAAGACGTGTTTCTATATTAGTGTAAAGTCACACTAAATTGAAACATTATAGAATTGTTAGTCACGCCTTCTACTGTGCAAATTTGAATTTTTGGCAAAGATCTTAGATGATCAGAACTATTAAAGTTAGATTACTTACCACATTTTTATATTTATAATATAACGAGTAGGGTTTGAACCTGCATCTTGGCTGTCTTAAAGTAAATTAGTAAAAGAAAACTTGTTTGAATGAAAGTCAAAAAATGCTGATGTACTTAAACCAGCAACCATGAAATAAACAATTCACAGATGATACTTATTCAATCTAATAGCATGCCAAAGTACCCATAACAATGAGTTATAAAAATAGCAATCTAGCAATCTTCCACCTGTAATGATATCTAGCGAAGGCAACTCGGCTATTCTGCAACGTTTTTGTGCCGGCTATACAAAGCCACGACAATCGGTTAGTTCCAATAATGACGTCGCGACAGCATTACATATAAAAATGTTTCTTACATTATTAGTGATTATTTTCGTTTGTCAACTGATCGGTGGTGAAGTGATAGAGAAATCGAGACCTCTGGTGTTACCCGTGCCATTGGAGTTGCCGACCCGGAACGACCGAGCGAGTCAATGCTGGCTCCGGATCGAGGACGTAGAAGTGACGGAGACGGTCTCGGTCTACTGCGACATAGTGCAGGCGTTCTTCAGCTTCTATATACACGATTACAACATCAAGAAGATAACAGAGGATGCAGTCGACGTGAGCGCCTGGGAGGAAAAACCTAACGGGCAAAGTGACCGCGCTTACGGACCTCCGAACGCTGTAAATGGTGTGAAAGACTGGAAAGTTACCACATTTATGGATCCCATTACGAAGAACAGAGTTTATATATCCAAAGTTGCTGATTGTAGACTATTAATGTACACCAGAGAGGCCGTTTCGAATTATAAAGTGGACTGCGCGACTATTCTGTATTTTGTGAATAAACACTACAGTGGGAGTGCCAGTTTGAAGATTCCACATTTTCTCGTTTTGTTTTGTTATGTTTTCCTTGTTTATTATTATTATGTTATCTAATGTTAATGTTATTGCACTCAGGCAATCATTATAATCTTGCTTGTTATGGAATACTAGTTTCTTTTTGTTAACATACAACGTAATTGCCTGTTTATCTGGTTGCATTTTTAATGCTTTTTTTATTTGCTTGAAAATAGGTAAGTTATTTAAATCAGTAACCTACCTTCACTTTACAAAGTGCACAAAGAAGTAGTTATGTAGCTATTTATTATAATATTATATTTGTATTGTATCTGTCTGACAAGGCCAAACTGACAATGAAATTGGTTCCATACGTGAAAATACGTGTAATTTCAATATGTACTGTTTCGTCTTATAATTTTGTTTCGTGTCTGATTTCTAGCCTTATCCAATCACTGTAATAATACGTAATTTCTTGGCTGTATCAAAACAAAATGTAAGAGAGATTATGAACGTATCAAAAGGATATTGTTTTATATCTTATAAATTGCAAAAATCCTATAATATTTAAGATATTTTAATACCAAATCACATGAGTAAAGGAAACGAATCTTGTAACTAAGCAACATCGTTTAAAAACCGGTAGAGCCATCTTTAAAATGAAAGGTCAACAATCACTAAGTAGGTAAGAGGTAGAGAAGAGTACCTAATGAAATTGACAAATTAGACCATAGATCAGATAGATGTGGGTTTTGTATTTACTTTACCAACTCCTTAACTGATACCGCATTTCAGGTTTGTAGAGAATTAGATATCGCACACAGTTCTTTAAAAACATTTTATACAAGTATTTATTTTCACAAAAGAAGGTTATATTTAGTACCTACGCAATTTCATTTCCTTGGGTTTTCGATGGTCGATTTTGATATTTTTTATGGGGTCAATCTATTTAGAATATATTTTCAAATAGGTACATACGAAGAATTTTCTAAATCGGTTAACTAAATTACGAAGTTCTGAAATAATAAACCATAAAAAGCAACCAAAATAAAACCACTTTTTTTAAGTCTGTTGAAAATGTAAGTGTATGTTCTGAGATCGCAAATTCGCTTTATATGTAAAGCAGGTTGCATGTAAGGCAGTTAACATGAAGCCAGTGTCACTGGCAGTCAGCGCTGGCTTATTATTGGCCTCGTATAAACAGTTTTTCAAGACAAGCCAGCGCTGGCTGCTCGCACTGGCGGGAAAAACAACACGGGCCAGGCCAGCGCTGGCTTGTCTGAGGACTGGCGCCAGCGTTATTGGCTTCGTCTAAACCCTGCTTTAGTAAAAGTGCTTGATCCAATTATGCTTTATAACGCTTCAGTTGCAGTAACCCAAGATAAGGCAAACTAGAATTTACAGTTTATTCGTATATCCAAATTGTTAGTATTGTCGAATAGTATTTATCTTAGACACATACTTAGTACCTCTTTTCAAACAGACTTCAAGAAAGGAGGAGGTTATCAATTCGGTTTTTTTTATGTTTGTTACCTCAGCAGGCTTAGCACGAACTAGGGATAAAAATTTTGTCCCCTGTTTTTATCCACCTTCCAGTCAATTTTATCCCTTGAAGGTGGATAAAAACGGGGGACAAAATTTTTATCCCCAGTCCTTGTTATCCTTGCAGAACTTTGTTGTTTAAAAACCGATTTGAAAAAAAAAATTGTTTGAGAGAATAATTATCAGATTGGTCCCATACAAATTTCATCAAAATCGGTTCAGTAGTTTAGTTTTAAAATCAAAATAACTGAAAAAAATATATCGTCAAAGTAAACAAAATTGCGTATTTTGCTTCCCTGTGACCTGTCAGTGGTGCCTACGGTCACTTGAACCGTCCGATGGAAGTCGGTTGTTGTATGTTCTTGTAAAACCTTGATTTTGTTTAAAAAAAAATAAACATTATTCAGATCAATCTCATTGTCAGAAGACCTATTTGTATATGTACTGACAAATGTTTTATCATGAATATTCTAGTCTCATTTAAAATCATTAGAGAATGGGTAATAATATTTTTATTTATCTTTGTTGTTCTTTACTGTACTTAGATACTTATTAGTTGGCTTCTTCGTGACCATTTTTTATCGTTTTTACTAACATTCCTTACCTACCTACATGACTCATTGAGCACGTTTCTAAATTGTTTCTGTAGGTAAGTACATACTAGATAGATACTTAGACTGACATTATTTTTTTTAATTTTCTTAGATCATCATGAATATTTTTATTCTGACATCAAGCAGTAATGTGTAAGCATTACTGTGTTGCGGTTTGAAGAGCAGTGTCTCTGGTGGATTTACAGTAACACAAACAAAAGCGTTTGAGATACCAATATCTGCAGTCTGCACTATCATTGCTGCCTACGGCTTCGTCCACGTAATATCGGAAAACAAAAGTTACATACGCGATAAATCAGGAACAAACATTTAACAGGATTATGGACAAAACTTTATTTTTATAGAAAAAAAAGCAGTTTCCTTCTTTATTCTGAGATAAAACGAGAATCAGCACTCTTGGCCCATATCGTTATAATCCTAATTAATCTGTGTCACAGTATTACGGAAATCCCAATCTTATTAATCCTGAGAGAAGGCCTTACATCACGTTTCAATAGCATATTATAAAATTAGGGTCGTTACTAAGTTAAATCTTGTATACCTAACTAAAGCTTTAAATTTCCAATTGTACCCCAGGGATGCTGAACAGAAATATAGGGTCGACTGAGGTAAATGTGGTATGTATTGAAAAAGGGAAAAAAATTTAAAAACGATCAAAAGTACAGCAAAGTGTGTATATTTTTGAATATTTACGAGATAGCACAAACACATTCTACCTGCCCGTGCTATCTCGTAAATATTCAAAAATATAACTTTACCATATGAACGCCTGGTAAATTTTCTTAGCAATAAGTCGCTAAGTGCATGGGTATAAATTGACAATTGCTAGGAGTCAGAGCATGAAGGAATTACAGTAAACTTACAGTAGACACAGTAAACTTCAGTTTGATTGTATATTAAAACACAATAGAAGAATTAGAGGCAGTCCTGCCTACGTAACGAAAATACTATGCACTTAATTCAAAATTCCTACGTCACGCTTAATTGTTCTTCCTTTCTTTACGTGCCAGTGGCCGACACAGTAAACTTCAGGTTGATTGTATATTAAAACACAATAGAAGAATTAGAGGCAGACCTGCCTATGTAATGAAAACTTACTTCCTCCTTTCACGTGCCAGTAGCAGAAACCACAATTTCAGGAGACAGGTGCATTCAACTTTTACTGTAACAGCACCTTCAATAAGTACCTACTTTGACATCTTTAAACTTTGAATAAGATAGTTTGCTGAAAACCGTATCTAATTATTTGTTTTGAAAAACATAATTCGAAGATTGATTAAAAAAAATAACAAAGCCCTTTTTTTGTTGTGTTAATAAAAAAAAAAGATTGATCGATTAGAAAAACTTTTCCCATACAAACTTTGTACTCCTCTTCCTACCTTTGGAAGAGATATACCTAGTGTAATATTATCTTCAAAGGAAAATGGCTATTTAAAGCACACATTTTGTTAATGTGTAGGTAGGTATGCCTATTATTTTTTAATTAATCACTGCGTCGACCGTAACAAAATCAATCTAACTTTTACCATCCATCCAAGTTTCAATATCAACAGTAGGTAGGTTAGGTACTTACCACAAACACCCCCTTACAATCGTTAACATTACCAATACTTATATTGTTTATCATAAAATGACAAACAGAGGCGACGTAAACCGTTAGTATCAGTAGCTCAACTGATTTAGACTGGCCGGGCCTTGGTTGGCTACCATCAGCTTGGAGGAAAAGAATCTTCACATGCCCCTACTCTAGTAAACCCAAGCGTCACGGAGGTCGGTACCTATATGTTGGAACCACAGAAGTGTTAAAGTATAGAAACACAATGTAGTACATTGAAAATGCGACCAATAAAAGAAGCCACATTGGCTAACTTCTAGTACATTACAGTCCGATGCTTATTTTCGAAAAAGAGCAGTAACAGGGCTAGACAAATATTATATGTTAAAACTACCTACTAGGCTTTTTCATTGTTCGACAATCTACATCGTAAAAAGTAACAAACATTATTTGAAAATGGAGATATTTCATATTTATTAAAAAATATGAAATAAATTGACGAGTGCCTGGAGTTTTTTAGTCCTGTCATAACGATTCCATTCTGGATTGATACTGTCCATCTTGGTGTTCTATAGGAACACCGTTATTCATCTATGGTTGGAACCTACACCTACATATGAAAAACAATTAGGACGAAAAGTACGAGAAATAAATCTAGCGAATAGATGTTTGCTAGACCTTCATGATCTATCGTCGGCCACATCATAACTTTAGATCAGGTGACATTGTGATCAAACGTAGATAAGATAAGGTATTTTTTGCCATTAATATGGTAACATACAAAAGTTGGTTTATAATAAAAAGTCCAGCATATTCTGCTTGAAATTTTCATCAAAGTACAAATTATAATGCGTAAAAAGTCTATAGCAAAAACAACGAAATGTATGTCTCAAGTACGGAAGCCTTTTATATGGAGATGAATCACAGTACTGTATATTATTATTATACGGTGTTCTTTTGACCTCTGTGACTTTGCAGGGTTGCGAAGGTCACGATTGTATAAATCCGTTAGAGAATTACCACACGTAAGGGTGGTTTATATGACAGCTTCAGTGAACATAATAAACGAAACGTAACTTTGCTACAAAGTACACGTAAAAATTTTGCAGATTTTCTGACACTATTTTAATTCTGTAACTTGTTTTTATTTTATCTTAGTCAAAATTGTTATAAAAGTTACAGATTATCCAACAACTCTTAATTAAATTTGGAATGATTCTATTCATTCTGTTGCGTTTCTATTATTATTTTGAGGGTAGTTTAGTAAATCACGCCTGCCCGAACGTGAAGAGCTCGAGGCTCTTTAGTGCATTGGCGGGAGTTATTGTGAACGGATTCGATTCGATTCGATCGATTTTCCCTCCATTTTTTGGCCGTGCCAAATTTGCATCTCATTTTAATATCATCAGCATTTTAATACTAGTGAAGTGTCGTGCCGTGCTGTGTGCTTTTCCAAAGACTTTTCAACCTGGACTCGCCGTGCGAGTCCACAGGACCTTGCCTGCCACCAAACCAACAAGCCAGGAGCAGTAGGTCATAAGGTAGGTGGTGTTCAATTGCCTTCGAAAATCAGTAGAAACGTTTTCAACCCTAGACACTGTACTTTCAAAACTCGAAACACATACTCTAAAATCGCCAGCATAATTAATCTCAAAAGGTTTGGTTTAAAAACCGCACACATTCATATTCATGGGACAAACAAGCGTCATCAATAATTTTGGAATGATTCTGTTAATTTCTTTTTCTGCGGTTGGTACTATCTGAAGGCCAACTTCCTGTTTCACGCTTTCGTCCCATTTTCACGAAATGACAAATGGCTAAAAATGAGAGGAAAGATGGAGGAGAGGATACACATTAAAAATAGGTAGATAAGTAATTATTAGGTCCTAAACTCTGTGGCTGGAAGGAGAAAGCTGAATTGCCTAAACCAGAGACTTGTATGGAATGATGAAGGTAGACAAATACCTGAAATACCTACTCTTATTTTCATGGTATGATACGGGATAGTGGGCAGAAAGCTTTAGTCATGTATGACCAAGCATAGTAGGCGGGCAAATAAGACAAACGGTCGGCAATTTCACGTGTGTATCATGAACTCGCTTCCTGTTCATTACACAGACACATGAGAGTGTTTATACATTTGATGTAAATAGTTGAATTGTAAAGCTATTTCATCAGCGTTAAAATAGGAAGCTAAAAATAGTAACTGGGTAAGATGTGAACGGTTCTTGCGAATCAGAAAGTATTTCAAGTGCACCTCGAAGATACTCCTTTCGTGCACTTAATACATTTTTTTTGAACATGTTTTTAATGTACATATAGATTTCTTGAACAGAAAATTGGTGTACTACCGGGTTTGAACCCTCGACCTTCGGATCGAAAACACCACTCACTCGGCCAATACGGTGATTCCATTTACCTACTTTAATTTATAAATCACTGAACATACATAATTTTTTTTTAGATTCAGTGATTCTCTCAATCAGTCCGATTGAAGTCCGTTGTTGTATGTTTTCGTAATCCTTGATTATTTAAAAATTGGTTGAAAATAGAAAAAGTTAAGGGAATTTGTATTATTAGAACAAGAATAATCAAATCCTTTTGATTATTTATCCAGTAACAATAAAACTGTAATGGAATGGAACGAAATGTAGGTACCTAAACAATGGGTTTCGGGTTAGACTGAGAACGACCACACCTACTTTAGAAGATCAGGTTTGGGAACATTACATTAAATGGGGTTTAACCGCAGAACTATCAGGGACACTTCTGTAATCGAACAAATGTTTTGTCACCATGAGAATTTCACAATAAACATACATACATACATACATTCACACACTCACACCCCTGCACTAGGATTTCCTGTGTCGCAGGTGGCATGGACACATACAACACATCACAACATCCAAGACCCGAGAACAAACATTTGTGTTTGTCACAAATATTTTCCCCGGCCGGGGATCGAACCCGGAACACCAAGCTTCGTAGGCAGGGTCACTACCAACTAAGCCACGGTGTCGTCAATAGACCCTATATACCTCATCACCCATTAGAAACTAATGTTTTCCGAATCTTGCCCGCGTGGTATTGACATGAAAAGTAGTTACCTACTAGTAACCATGTCTTTTTCGGATTATTTGTGTTTATTTCATCAACATTATCATAATCAAAGGCCCTTTGTACCTAACTGCCAAGAAAGGGTTATGTAGGTACAGACGTTTTATGTATATGAATATGGTGAAATCAGTAAGAATGTAAGAACTCCATGTACTACGATTCCTAATCGATATAGTATCGTATGATGTACAAGTACAGTACATGTATACTTCTATTCCTAGTCGATAAAAAATACCAATATCAGCTTTATTGGCGTAGAAAGTTGCAATACAAACATCGGGTATCGTATCGAACTTGTGCCCAGCTACCAGCCAACTAATATAACGCCATGTGTGTATCTTATTGCTCAAGCTTTGAAGGCCGAAACTTTGACCACAATATTGTGAGAGCTTTTGACCCGCTCTATCATAAAACGATATTATGTAGGTACCTACTTATTTTTATATTAAGTTTTAACCAAGTAAATCAGATTTAAAGTAGGTAGGTATAAGACTAATTTACCTATAGGTTCAGGATTCTAAATCATCATCATCATCATCAAGTCACAGACTAACTAAGACTAATGCCAACTTGCACCAAACTTTCAAAATTCGTAAGCAATTACTTAACTCGCTTGATAGTTCTTAACAGTCAGAATCTGGACAGTTAAGAACTACCATGCGAGTAAAGTAATTGCTTAGGGACTTTGACAGTTTGGTGCAACTAGGCATAAGAAATCTGTCTATGTGGGGGGAACTACTATTTTCAATCAACTTCCGAATGAGATTGTAAATGCTGCTACCGATAGGTACCATCTTCAAAAAAAGATTAAAAACCTTTTTGATAAAAAAGCCTACTTCTCTGTTAGTGAATTTTTAAATGATAAAGGTGATGCAACCAAAATTTAATTATAAATGATTAATTATACTTAAGTTATTTATTGTTATTAATTACTTACATATACTAAATATATTCCTACTATTAAATGAAAACTGACTTGTAATGTATGTTACCAATAAAGAATCTGTATCGACGGCCTATCGCAGTCCACTACTGGACATAGGCCTCTCCCAATTTGCGCCATCGCGCCCTGTCTTCTGCGTGCCGCATCCACCTTCTGCCTGCAATCTTTCGCAGATCTACATATTTGGTTACAATAACGTATACCTACCGAAGTAGGCTTTGAGAAAAGTCTCTCTCATATCTTGAAAGAAATTGGAAAAAAAATATTTGAAAAGATGGAACATTTTTTGCTTAATTTACGTCAAAACTATTTCAATCTATTTAGAGATTGAACTGAAATTAGGCATAGGGTAAAACAAGGTTAAATGCCACAAATTATAGATACCTACCTACCCCTTTTTTATACAAACCGTACGTTCGAAAATCAGATTAACAGTAGCAGTAGGTAATAAATAGGTAGAGTTTGACGCATATTTTTATACTTCATACTTTACTTATACTTTCATTTGATTTTTGAAAGTTAAAGAAAAAGGGCACCTTTCCTTTTGGGGCATCTAACCCTGTTTTACCCTAGATATAAATAGTTTAGACTAAACAAATATAATTTTATTCCGATCCCATGCTAACATATATTTTGGAGCATAACAAATTATCAATAAGATATTTTAAAAAATAATTACGTTCGATCCAAGATGAAATAAAATTCGTTTTCGTATTTACATTCTTAAATTCAATACACTCAATGCTGGACGCTAGGCATGGAAATGATTGCTACTTCTATTTCACTGTCACATGCTGATATGATTTCATTTTGTAACAGTGAGGTCACCGGTGATTTTGTCACCAGTGATTTTTAATTAGTATCAGCACACTACTGACTATCTGTTATTGTTATTTACGATACGAATGAAATTAATAAAGGTGACAAGTATCATGACATCACAGCGTACAAATTAGCCGGCTCCGGGGCGCGCCGGGCGGATTTCACCGGTGATTTTGTAACAGACTTGGTCTCAGAAAGTAACAAGTGTTATGTGTGATCAGTTTTATACCATGATGAATAACATGTTACTCGTTATACTCGTATATATCGTGGTGTGCTTACAGTTCGTCAACTATTTGTGCACAAAACATTTCTACAAATGCATGGGCAGTTATTGTTCACAGACGAATTAAAAACTGCATTAAAGCGCAGAGTCCTAAAACTTCCCACCCCATCAACCAATACTAGATTTGCTCATCGTTTTGGTCATGCCATAAAAACCCATATCTTCAATATCGTGGCCAAGCATTGTGATATAAAAGATAAATCCCCAGCTCAATTAAAATGTCTGGTTAGAGAGTGGTTGTTGTCATTATCGTACGCCGAGACTGAGGAAATTCTCTCACTTAAATCATAGCGAAAATGTTGTATACCTTTATGGATTCAATTGCAATTTAATTTTCCTATACACCTACTTGCCACTACTTGGTTATTTTTACTATCGTTCGCTAAGACTGAGGAAATTCTCTCACTCAAATTATAGCGAAAATGTTCATTTCTTTCAGATATTTTCAAGGTTGCCTTAACTTTTGTTGTTTGAATTATCGTAATACAAGGTCTCCACGATACAGGCTTGCCTAGTGTGGGGCCGTTAATATATACAAATATGTTTGAATCTCTCTACAAAATGCACTGTTAATTATAGTAAATACACTTAGCTTTATTTAATTTTAGCTTGGGTAGCTTAGCTAATAGATTTGTGTTTTGTTAGTAAATAAATATTTTTTTCATTTTTTTTTTTCATTTTTTTCATACTTTCCATGCCTACTGGACGTGCATTTGGCAGTGGGCCAGCAGAATATGACTAGAATGTGAAGCAAATGCTGTCATCGTAAACTACAGTACATCATGTCACAGACATGCAGTGCCCTACATTATGAAGTATTGCTCAAAGTCAGTATCATATGGAATTGTAAAAAGGTTTGTTCGAAAATCGATATGGCCACTCATAAAAAAAAAAGGCGCGACTTCAAAGATTGTGAAACAAAAGACGGTGTTCGCTGCTGGAGCCCTGGCTTTGTTTTGCCTCGCAGAAGGTGTGAAAAGTAGAGTATACTCTTCTGGGATAAAGCCTGTTTTCGTCTTGGGCAGCTTGAACCCCTCGCGTCACTCAGGACTCTACATAACTCCCTCGCTTCGCTCAGGAGTTAACTGAGTCCCTCGTTAGCTCAGGGTTCAATATGCCACCCGCGACATAAGACACTGCTTTATCCCCTTAGTGCATAATCTACCATTAAATTTATTATTTATTTTTCTGATGCCGATTTCAATTTATACAATTTTTATTATGGCTGGGTTATGTGTAATTTTTTATACATATGCTACTAACCTTAGAATAAGCCGTAAGTACTAAAAAATATGGTATCATTGAATGAATCGAAATAAACATTGTTGATTTTGATTTTGATGTGATATTATCATCAACCTATAGCAGTCCACTGGTGCTGGACGTAGGTTGCAAGGCGCGCCACTAAGCCCGATTTCGGCTCTTCTAATCCACCGTCTGCCAAACATTATTGTGTTTGGACATTCCACATAACTCTATCTATCTAGCCCCAAACTAAGCAGAGCTTGTACTATGGGTTGTATACATCACAAAACTCTCCAAAAAAATTCATTAGAGTTTATGATTCATTATCAAAAAATATAAAACCGAAACGTTATTATGAAATTGGTACCGACATACGCAATAAATAAAAAAGCCCTACGATAACAAGCCACACTGTTGTTATTGAAATAAAAACGGACCCGAAAATTACCCGAAACAGTAACACTTTATACCGAAGGTACATTGACTCCAGACGCGTGAACAAGATTATTTTCTTCTTGACCTAAGCTTTGTGGTGTATTTTCTTAAAGCCTTGTTCTTGTTATATTTTTAAAAATAGAATATACTGAATGACAGATGAATAATTTAACTGTCCGCAGACAAGAAAATTGGATATTTTCATGTAATTAGGAAGCAAAACACGTCCCTGTCTCCCAAAGTTTGTCTTTGACGTATAATGAATTAACAAGTACCTAGGTAATTTTCATTTAGTGTATAAGTAGAGATCTTCTATGTTTATGTAGCCCTTCTGTCTTTTTGACAAAACAACAAAAATACATTGTTAAAACGAACAAGAATTAGATGGCTGTTGATTCATATTTCAGACAAGAAAACGCCTATAAAAATGATTGATTATCTGAACATATTTATAACGCCTCTTATTGATTGAATTCTCTGACCATTTTTATAGATCTCAATGTCTTATTGTATTCAGCAAAGGCTTGCTTGAGAGTTTGTAACTCTACCAATCATTATAGGTGCTAACTTACCTACCTATATTCAATATTTATGTAGGCTTGGACCTGTCTGACTGACTGACAAACAACGTACGTAAGTACCTACACGCCAAACCGCTGAACGTAGAAACTTGTAACTTCGAGGCTGTGTTCGCCAAGAAATGCAGGCGCATACTAATTCACAATGCAAACGAAATTGCAGGCGTCAGCTTATGTCACATAAAATAATGTTGTCCAATGTAACTCATTATTATTTTTTATAGTTTATTTTATTTATTACAGCATAAGCTAACTACTACAATCTATATTACAAAATTTACAAAAGGAAACAATTGGGCCACCCATAGACCGTTGCAAACGATCTATAGGTAGCTCAACTGCTCCAACTCGATATCCGATGGCAGCGTGCCAATTGATTTTCAGTAACATAATATTGGCATCAGAGTAAAAAAATTGTTTTGTCACGTATCGGTGTCTTACTCCTGATGTTAGCTATAACTATAAAGCTTCCCTTTTAAGGGGAATCCGAATTCCACACAAAATGTTTCGGACAAATACTCAAAAAGTACAATTTAAAAAAAAGTAAAATTAACCCTACTAACTTAAAAACACGTATAAAATCTAAATTAAAGTTTGAAACCTTTCACTTTTTAAAAAAACATGCACGAAACGAATAGTGTGAAGAAATTACTATAATACGGCGTACTTTTTGAGTATTTGTCCGAAACATTTTGTATGGAATTCGGATTTGAGTATTAGCCTGCTATATTGAGGGAAGTACAAATCCAAAGGCCAAAATTCTACCATTTGTCGCTTTCCGTTTTCAGTGCTTTCTTAAGTTTTATGGCGTAGTTTTACATATTGAAAAAAAAATATGGGCCCATCTGAATTTTTTATACATTACAACGTAGAGTACGTTTCAGGACAATATCATTGTGCCAGGTGAATAACCGAAGTAATGATGGGTCAACTAAATATCAAGGTGTTTGTCTAAGTCAAACTTCCAAACTACCTACACTCCCTTTACCAATGAAACATTTATTGCGTCGTAAGAACTTGATCCACAAATCCACACCCTCCGTGACTTCCAAACAAACACGATGTGACAATAACACATTAATAAATTATTTTTTACATTGCTATTTTTAAGGAAACGAAAAAGAGACGAATTAGCGCGGGTTTGTTAAACGTACTTCTATTGTTACAACCACAGTTAAATCATTTAAAAAAACTCAGCAATAATTTCAGCTAAACAAAGATAACGGCGTTTCTAAAAAACACTAAGATAGACAGTATCAAATCAAGATGGAGTTGTGAAGAGGTGCAAAAAAAAATTAAATACCTAAAATTTTCAGTTAGTTAAAATGAAATAGCTCCATTTTTAAAGAAAAAATGGCAACTTTTTACGGTGGAGTTTTTTCAACAATAAAAAAGCCTAGTAATTTCAACTTGTATTTCGCTAGCTCCGCTACTTCTCTTTTTTCGAAATTTCGTTGGCTAAAATTAGCCACCTTTTTTTTTTCATTAGGTTCTATACTTTAATATCTAAAAAGCTAAAAATTCGGCATCGCAATTCGCGGAACCAGATTACAATGATTGAAAATACTTACTTACCTAAAATAATACATTAACTATAGTTATGTGAAAAGCTATGATTTTAATTAAGTAATTTAATAACACAAAATAATCATTTTGTCTAACTACATATAAATAAAAGTGTTACGTAATTTCGTAGCGCTACGGAAAAGCGGCGTAGCGTTGCTACGTGCTACGTGGTTTATTGCTACACCTGTTTTCTTTGCAACTGAAATAGAGATAAATCTAATTTCCTCGAAAGATAATCCATCTTGTTATTTGCAGTTAATTTTAACTGACTGTTGGTGTGGTTTCGACTTCGAGCTCATTAACCCATATATTTACACCACAAATTTTAATTACTAAAAAAACTTTAATGGACTTTGCAGAACAGCAGGTACCCAAATGATGAATAAAATATATCATCAATGTTGGGTACCACCTGACGCAAATCCATAGGGAAACGACTAACGGTAACAACTATCCAATTTTTATCAAATTTATATTGACAAAAATACGACTTAATTTTTTCAAGTTTTTTGCCATATCTGTGTTCAGTAACGGCAACTGATATGTGTATTTTTTATTCTGGTGCGATTTTTATAAATACCTTTCTTAACACTTTCAGCTTTTGACGAACACGCTCTCCAAATTTCCAGTATAGGTCTAGGTTCAGAGGTTGAGCTTTGTCTGTCAGTCACGTCCACAACTTTTATGGGTAAAATATATTAATATTATGATATTTAAGGCTTTATCTAAAACTTGCGTCCACAGGCCAGAATCGGACCATCCGCACTAACCGCATCAGACGGATTTTTTGACCGTAATGCAAGCCTCCATTAAAATATTTTATTCTTATTGACAGGTTGTCTGAAACATTTTTGTCCTTGTTTGCGAAGCCATCTTTCTTTGATGCTATATAACTAGGTGTTCGATAAACCATTTAATTTTATGGTATCCGCGCATTTCAGACTAGTTGACAACATCGTTATATTGAGTACTTTATGAGATTATAGTATATTATTTCATGGTGTCGGCCGTTTCCGAATAATATATTTTAATAGACCATCACAATAACCCATTAAATTATAATGTGTCACCAACCACCCACTCGTGGTGATGAATCAAAGCAAATTATTTTCGAATGTCAAAACAAATTAAACAGATATCCAAAAGGCGGCAGTATTTTCTACTGGTCGGTTTTCAAACTACTGAACGTAGAGACTTGAAATTTGGAGGCCATGTTGTCAAGAAGTGTAGGCGCGTACTTAGAATGGAATTGTTTTTTTTTGAAACTTGCTAGGCAAATGAAGTCGTCAGCTGCTAGTGTTTTAAAAACTTTACATCCCTATCATCAAACTTTATGAATCCGTTTCGAAATCGATACCGTCATAGGTGCATTGACATAGAGATCAAAAATTTCCCGTTGTCGGAGCCTTCAAAAAATCGTCGAATACATGTTAGGTAGGGTAGTAGGATGTTCAGCCATGTTCAAAACTTCATATATACTGTTCATATAACTTACTCTGTGTCGGATAGATGTAGAGCGAAGATCTACAGGCAGAAAGCTAATTAACTAATCCTTCCATCTTTTTCCGTGAATTATGTCTCAATGCAAACTGGTAGACATATTTCTTAAAAAATATAGAGCAGTTTTTTAGCAAAAACAACTATTTTGAGCATTATCTGTGTGTAATAGATTTGAAAGTTGGAAAAAAAATCGACTTTTTGTTTATTTAAGTCACCCAACCGATGTTTAAATGTTTTAGCACACTAAAATCCATCAGTTTATATAATAAACATACTGACAAATACATATGACGCAAAAAATAAAATTATTTATGGCATCATAATATTGATATGACGGCAATAGTGTGATACAGTCAGATACACAAGTGAATCCTGAGAAGCGCTGTTTTTAGAAAAATGCAGCAGATTTAAGTATAATATTTTTTTACTATAGTTATTCAAACTCTCAATGATGTTTATAAATATCACCCGTTGATATACAGTAATAAATTGATGTAAAATATATCATGGGATTTAAAAATACTTGCTTCATAATAAATAATGTTTGCAGTAAACCTAAAACTGTGATTTTAAGGCAGGCAGGTATACTAAGTCATATATTTTCTTTCATCGACGAGTAGAAAGGAAAAAACGGTGAATAACTTTATGAGTGGTCATAAATACTTTAAGCTTATCTTATGAAAAAGTAAACTTAAATCGAATCCCCTAATTTTATTCGAAATGGCTGTGCTTTCGGTTCTGGAAAAGCGCCAATCGTGATACCTACTTGATAAAAGCTCTTTTATGAATGAATTATTTTGCGTCAGACATTATTTTGTAAAGGCTGGCGGCTAATCATTTTTATCAATATGTAATAGCTATGATATTGATATTAACACAACTGATATGAGTATAAAGCATTTCCTACTACAGTTGAGTTTCATAATTTTCACGAGTCGTTGAATATTTTATTTTATAGTATCGTGGTGATGCATTCAAATAGAAATAAATGTGTTTATTTCAATAGATAATAAAATAAAGTTCACAACCACTTCTTGTATTTTCTACCTCAGGTTTTTGACCTCAAGAAAAAGTATTCGTGTAACAAAACTTTGCCAGCCAAAACAGATAGAATTCACAGGATCTGTGCTGTGTGTGTGTATACAGGCTTGCCTAGTGAGGGGCCGTTAGTAAATAGGTACGAATATGATGTTTGAATCTCTCTACAAAATGCACTGGTAATTGTAAATACACTTGGCTTTATGTAACTTAGTTTGGTTAGCTTAGCTAAACTTAGCTTGTATTTAGCATATAAGGATTATGATAATGATTTATGTTCTTTTTCTTGTTAGTAAATATATATATTTTTTTAATTTTCATGTTTGTTTCAAACAGATTGAAAACCAGTTTTATTTATTACCTTATAAATAATAATTATTTGTAAAGAAAAGAACTAAAGGCACCTAAAGGTAAGTAAGTCTAGACTACCTATACAGTGGTCTCGGCCCTGAGTTTGTTGCAAGTCAGTTCATCGCAAAGTTATGCTAATTAAACGAGCTAAATGAAGAAATAAGGACGCTTATAATTAAAAGAAACCGTAGTCTGGTTACTAATTTATGTTTTGAAATGTTTCTTCAAGAAAATTTATATTTTTAACAAGTGCCGAGACGAGCTTGCTAGGCTTTGATAGTAAAACGTCAATGACACACGGCTTTTTTACCGGAAAGGATTGTCGACAAGCAGATTGTAAAAAAGCCGATGACACTGGGCGAGTTTACAAGCTAAAAACGAACTCGCTGGCTTCTAGAAAACCCGTATGTCATCGACGCCGACTCTATAGATTGATAATGTCTTTCTAGATCCTTACTCTCAATCTAGACTCTAGATCCTAAGGCTTATATAATATATTTAATTTATACATTTTTTGTAGGTACAAGCAATATTTACAATATCAATGGGTGGTCCAATTGTTTCCTTTTGTAAATTTTGTAATATAGATTGTAGTAGTTAGCTTAGGTTGTAATAAAAATCCATTATTATTATAATATACATATTTCGTATAAATGACGTAGTTTGAAAATCTAGAAATATCATAGATTTCGTCATAATTAGTGACATAGACTTTTGAACATGGAAGATCTATAATTACTACAATTATTTTCGTTACGCGCCAACAGTGGTAGTCTCGTGAAAATGACGTCAAAAACTACTGGAACTACCACATACATAATATTATTCATACATGACGTGACATTTACGAGTAGAAATAAATTTAGCGAAGTTCTAATTCTAATTGGTTTTGGTCCGATGCAAAATTTAAATACAGAGAAATAACAGTGCTTGTGGTTTAAATGTTAAAAATTCATCTTAAAAGTTGCAAAAAATATTTAAAAACTACCTGACGCCTAATGCAATTTTATTTGCATTGCGAATTTATAAAATTCCTTTCTTAGTACGCGCCTGCACTTCTTGACGAACACTTACCATCTGTCAGTCAATCAGGTCCAAGCCTTTTTTATACCTATATATTGATGGAAATATTTCATTTTTACTGAGACGTGGTGTCCTCAAATGTATTGTCCCCTTTTACGACACCATCTTTCTCCAAAGCTATTTATCTGGGTGTTTAATAGTAACCGTTAATAATCCACGTTAAATTTACATAGCAACTATATGATCCTGAAATAGTTCTTCATCTGACTATCATGCTGGGCAATAACGTCGTCTTATCAAAGTAATAATGGCAAACTGTTTTTCAAACACAATTTTTATCTATTATTTCAGTCTGAGCGATAAATGGGTTCACCTAAATACTTAATCGCTAAATTTTGCTTACGTCAGCATATTACCACCTGTTATTGAGGACAAAAGAGTTACGTAGTACGTAGAGTTACGTAAATAAAAGGGCTTTATTATGATACGAGTTGCCGACCCGGGTTTTTCATTGTTGTTCCATCTCGTGTCGTCACATCGGGTTTAGAATTCATTGTATATTTAAAAAAAAAAAAAAAAAAAATTGTTTCATTTACCAAACGAAAAACACAAATCATTATCCTAATCGTTACCTTACAGGGAGATTATTGGCCTATAACTGCAAATACTTTTAATCGTATGAATTATTTAAAATTTACATTATTGTACAGTCGGCTCTGTAATGATCTTTACACCCAGCTTACGCCGGTGTTCTCCTGTAGGTGTAAAGACAATTCGATTGCCGACCCTCCTAAAGTATGTTTCATCAATACAGGATCAAAAAAAATCTTGACACAGAAATATATTATTGCCCAATTCCCATTTACTTTTAAAAGTATATCGCAATTTTTTGAAGAGCTCATATAGTTAGTATTAAATTGTATGTGCACATAAATTTATTGTAAACAAGGTATTTTAAACAAATCTGTTTTATACAATAAATTGGTTTTAAAATATCATCGGATCCGCAAGATTAACAGTTTTTTTGCTTCTCATAAATTATCTTGCCCTAAGTACGCGTAAACATGTTTACCGAAATATAAATAATATATTACTTCGTAATCTACTTTTTTTACAACACTCTAATTTTATTTTTACATCAAATATTTTTCTTATTTACAGATACACAGGCAATCAAAACAATTAAAAGAAAAATATTTGATGTAAAAAAAACAGAGTGGTGTAAAAAAGTAGATTTTGAAGTTATATATTATTTATATTTCAGTAAACATGTTCACACCTACTTAGGGCAAGATAATAATGGTTTTGATTGACTGTTGAACGTGAACATTTTGGTTGAGTTGAGGTAGGTAATTATATATTTGAAAGCTCGCTAAGGGTATTTTTTTACAGGCAGAGGTTATATAATAGGTATAGAATAGTCCGATAGAATGGAAGATAGCGTGGAAGGTCATCCATGCGATGGACCGACCAAATTAAATCTGCCGTGGGCGGCCCTTTGCATGAGTGCACCAGAACATCTGCGAGCAGGGAAAAGTGGCGAGATATCGTGAAGCGAGTCACAGCCCACGACTCAAAAACTTCCTGAAGACCACCGAGCGCTCTGTCAAAAGCGCAACGAAGAAGAAGAGAGTCCGATAGAACATGAATTTATAAAAATTATCGGGTCGGTTCAGACTTGAATCATATTACTTACACACTCTACATTGTCTTATTCCTACTTATTTGAAAACCTTACAAACGAAGTTGCGGAAATAGGTAGGTATAAGTCTCTGAATAAACGCAATGTTAATATTCACGAATTATGAATATGAATGAGCGAAACAGGTGCTTTTCATTTACGATCTTGGCAAATTGTAAAGCGAAAAAACTTACGAAGCTAAATTGATGAGACAATTTTGCATTTGATTTTAAAACCACGAAAAGTTCTTGAAAGCATCGTGTTTTCAGGGCGGACATTCACCTACAATCTTCACATATCTACTTCAATAGATTGCAGAAGACTCAATTCGCAAGTTCACGAGTATACATAGTACCATGGGAAAACATCTTCGGAGAAAGAAGTCAGGACAGGAATGTTTATGGGTAAGCCTTCTTCAAACTAAGGCTAAGTCTTAAATTTAGTATAGGTAATTTTATTAAAACAAGGTTTTTTAAAAACATAGACAACCGACTCCAATTGGACTGTTTTAGTGACCGTAAAACCACTGAAAATTCACAGGGAAGCAAAATACGCATTTCGTTTACTACGACATTTTATTTTCAGTAAATATTTGGATATAATAGCGAAACTACTAAAATTTCTCAATTTTACTTACCCATTTGTGAAATATAAAAAAGTTAATCCCCAAATATGAGGGTGTAAATTGAAGGTCACCCTTATTATAACTGATATTAACATCTCTCATGTTTCTACGGCCTAACAGCATGGCAACATGAAACGTAAGTGTTTTAATAAGTACTTACTAGAGACTATTCATTTAGTTAGTCCATGTTACTACTGACTTCAGATTCCAACGCTTCGTTTAGTTCAATTTCAACACTATAGCGCACCGCTTAGCTCTGGAAAGCAGTGATAGACAGACAAACAGACAGACGGGCAATGCGAAATACTGACGGAGAAGAAATTCTTTGTTTTATCCGAAGTGCCATTCGCCATAATAAACGTATTCGAATCTGACGTAGTTCAGACACAGTTTGATATATTTCTAAAGCGTCAATGACGGCTAGTTTACACGCTACAAGCAGGCGAGTTTAAAAGCTAGCTAGGGAGCGAGTTACCTTTCGGGAAGAATTGTCAACAAGCAGATTGTAAGAAAGGCAATGTGACTGGGCGAGTTTACAAACTACAAGCGAACTCACTGGCTTGTAGCGTCTAAAAAGCCGTGTGGCATCGACGCTAAAGACATGAATTGAATATGTGGATGAACGCTCGCTCATGTTATTGTAGATCTTAGCCTATAAATAGAAGATTGACTTGAGATTGACCATGTAATTGAGATGCTTGATTGCGGTCACTGTCCTAGACGTGCAGACGCTGGGTAAAGATACTACTCGCATACACTGATGTTCAAATAATCCTAAATAAAATGAATCACTCACTCAATCAACTACTTTTCTAACTCATGATAGAGAGATAAGACAACTAAAAATTAAAAGAAGAGGTCCTCAAGTTCTTATCAAAGATTAGGATATATTAAGTAAATAGGTAGAACTCGGTCGAATTAACATGACACCTGGCTCGAATGACGTTTGTGCGAAGTACAACGTGGAATTGGATAATCTTGATAGAGAAGAGATCCTGTAATACTTGGTAACGATAAGGAGGAAGAAGAAACACGGAGGGCGCCGCGTGGGGCAGCGGGGGAAGCATCAAGTTCCGAGCCACGTGTCAGCCAGGTGTCATGTTCATTCGCCCGCGTAGTACCTTCTCTACTGGGGATACGCCATACATGATATACTAATACCTATACCTGGAGCCTTACAACTCTAGCCCAAAGTGTCAGATCCAAAGAAATAAAAAGGAGTTAAAACAAGCATAAAGTTTATAAAAACTGACAATTGAAAGACTACGCTCAGTAAAAAAGCCGTATTGGCAGAGTGGGAGGTGCCTCGACTTTCGATCCGAAGGTCGTGGGTTCACCCGGTCGTTCACCAATGCATTTTTCTGTTCAAAATAAACTATGTGTGCATTAAAACACGTGCTTAACGGTGAAGGAAAACATCGTAAAGAAACCGGCATATCATAGACCCTAAAAAGTTCGAAAACATGAGTCAAAGTGCACGAAAGGAGCCTCTTCGAGGCGCACTCAAAATCCTTTCACCACACTGGTTCGAAAGAACTAGTGACACGATACGAAGAATAATACTAGCGTATTTTTGATGCGCGTATATGGGCGGATTGGTACGCGCGAAACTTCAAAATCCGAACGCGCGTATACGGGCGTTTAAGCTCGGTTTTTTCTAGCGAGTGTCAGTAGCATGAGGCGTTTCTCGCGCTGCAAAAAACAAAAAACGAGCGGCGAATCCGCTCAGTTTATCCGCTAATCTGAAACCGCACTTACTTCATTGTTTGGTAGATACACAGAGTATGTATAATTACAGCAGCATATAATATTGAGGTCAGATAGTCCAGGCAGTACAAGATTTATAGGCTAGATTACAATCAAGTTTCCGATAGTTAGTGACACAATGCTAATTGCTTTTATCGCTTTGGGATTTCGACCCCATCTAAATAATACTGAGAATCAACAATTAATGGACGAGGAAAGTTTGTGTTAAATGATTAAAATGCACATTGAAAGCATCTCTAGCAGCCGGTGTAGGTAAATAAGGACAGTTTTTAATCTATAATTTTAGTTGTAACTCTCTTCTGAATTTTAAGAATTTATGCATTTGTATTATTATATTTCCCTAAGAAGATATAAGATAGCTGACGATAAAAATGATTTTTTGAAATTCGTCATCTGGTTTAATTGTTATACCTACGATTTTAACCACATTCAAAAGGAATGTTTAGATAAATACAATCTGTATTAAGCTCAAATAAAAAATAATAATTTACAACACTATTAGAATAACATATACAATTTAGCAACACTTTTGCATTTGGCACACTTTGCTCATGAAACACAATGGTAGGTATTCTTACATAATTCTAGATTTATACTACTCATACCAAAAAACACTAATCACAACGAACATTGGAGCAATATCGTATTACAGGTTGGTTCAGCGGTGCTTCCTCAACCACCTCTTTCTTCTTCTTGCAGCATTGACAGCAGAGTGATAGAACCAGCACGATCCCCACCAGAGTGGGAAACCACACGTACACAGGCACACCAGCCGGCTTCAACGTATTCGCGTAAACCTTCAACAGAGCACAAGGAATGTCCTTCCTCTCTTTCACCATGGTCGTGTTATGCCACAGAAAACACTGCTGCTCTCTTGTTATATCAATCGGATCTCCGGAATCTTCTGACACATCAACTCTCGTCCGAAGAGCTGTTATATCCACAGGCTTGCCTTTCGCTGGCTCCATATTCTCAGCGCTGTTTAAGAACGAAGACATCATCATGCACGGGAACTCAGTTTCTTCAAAATGTGTTTTATCTATCACCTGCAAGGAGCACTTTTCGTCTAATCTCGGCGTGTGGTAATGACTGAGATGTTCATGCTCTCCTGTCGACCTTCCGAGGTTGTAGAGTGCGAGGCCAGTGAGAAGATCGCCGAATCTGCTGTTGGACTCTCGGTATTGGTAGATGTAGGCTGGAGGCTGGCCGTGGAAGACTGGGTAGGATACGGGATGTGAGCAGTAGCGGCAAGTGAACGCTACATGACTTGGCGGGTGGTAGGAATAGTGAGAGTGGTGCGCGCTTACATAATGCGATCCTCCGTGGTAACCTCCTGAATGATGACCGTGTCCACCATGCCCTCCATGCCCGCCTCTAGCACTAACACGCTCAATAACCAAAAGAATGAAGCACAAAACGATGGGATGAAACTCCATAGTGCAACGCGAAGTGATCTCAACGAGCGACTGGCTGTATTTCAGGGGAGAGATCGTTTGGCGGCAGGATAGCCTTACTGGCGCCAGACCGACGCCTGGCGCCCCATAACATGCCAGGAAAATCTTTATGCGGTAAGTTCAATGTTACAGAAACTTAAGATGATTTGAAGAACTGAGATTGCCATCATCCCACAAAATACTGGTAGGTAGACCCTACATGCCTACACTGTATTGTAATAAACTATTAACTGAATATAAACTGTAAACTCTAGACTACCTACTCTAGTGCGCAACAAAATGGGTATTATTTCATTTTCAAAACAGTCTCTCCTATTTACTTCCTAATTCATTTGCTCTTTTACAATGGAGTCTGAGCTGACTCAATCTACAAGATACAAGGATTAAGTGTACCAGTTATCCTGACTGCAGCTGCAGCGTCAGGTCAACGCCATCCAAATACTTATTGATCTTGCCTATGACTTACGCCTGACCCCCATGGGTTATGGGGATATGCGTCTAAAGATCGAGACGTCACACAACGCAAGATAATTAGGTAAATTTTAAGCAAACTAAATTCAGTATCGGCTTTGACGTTCAAGAATATCGGCAATATAAAATACCTACAAAATATTTCTAAATAAGTAATAAATAGACTAAGGTAAATTTTAAACTAAAGTAGGTAGATAAATTACAAAAAAAAATTGCCTAATGTATGGTTTGTCTAAAGATTTGGAGCCTATGGACGTTTTTCGATATTTCCTATACTTTAGGATTTGGCCGTCTCCGTTTAAAAATTCATTCCGAGAGCAAAGAGCAAAAAATACCTGAGGAAGGTATGTACCTATAGTTAGTAGGTAGGTACCTAATAAAACAAGCTTGAAATTAATAAAAACTAAAAAGCGAAAATATTATACATTGACTGCCAATTCATTATTCCAAGTTTTTATTTAAACATATTATAAAGAAAGAAAAGAAAAGAAAAGAAATAATTTTATTGATGAAAACCACATGAAACATAAATTAACAAAAAAAGGTCAGAGTAACAGAGTCCTCCATCAATGGGGGCCTAGCTCAGCTTTCATGCTGCAGCGTACTGGCAGCACGCTGCAGCGCTGGTGTTCCGCTAGACCCCAGTGGCAACGACACGGAACGTATAAATAACCAAAAACTAAAACTAAAACTACTAAAATAAGACAAGAAAACATTATTTAAGACTAATTTTACAATTGTCTTACTGGCAACATTACCTATTTATGCAAGATCACCCAATTGGGTCATTTAAATTTTTAGCCATAGACAAGGCTAGAGTGATTTTAGCAATCATCCAATGACATACATGGCATACTGCAATTCGATGAATCAAGTATCCTATACGACGCGTATTGCGACTTGATTGCGACGCCATATTGAGAAAAGAAAAAAAAAGAAGAAAGATGTGGAAAATTGAAAATGCTTGCTTCTGAAACATACGCCATCACGAAACGTGGGAGAATCAGAAATAAGTGCTAGTGCGAGTAGACTAGAAGTCACTAACCATGTGTAAGTTACATTTTATTTACTTTGTTGAGCATGTACTTGTTTCTGTACTGCGATAAGTTCTTTTTTTAGAGTACATTTGAACGTTTTAACAGATTTCAGGTTTCGAAGTGGTGGATCCAGACAGTTCCAACACCGAGTGGCTGCGTAGCGAAAGGAACCACGGAACGCCACAGTTTTATGACTCGGTGCGCTAAATATGTAAGTACATGCTCTCACAGGGTACTTTTTCAGGGTATGCGCCCTAGCTGAAAGCCTATTATATAGGTATTTAGGGGTTTCTTTGCCTATAATACCAAAGAGTAGAACTGCCAAGTGTAACTTTCTTCGAGCATTCATTTTAAGTAAGTTAGATTATGACTTACCTACATAATATATTTTTGAAATATCCTTTTATTTCCTCATTTTGATACCCTACTCGGTAGGTTTGGTTAAAAAATATTATGAACAACTTACCTATTAAATTATTTAGCGCCAAAAACATATTTAAAAAAAACTATTTAACCTGGGACACTTGGGTTTTTTAAAAGAATCTAAAATCCATAAAGAGATGTTCGTAAGATACCAGGTAACATAGAAATTGACATACATACTTGACAATAAAAGATACGCGCGAAAAACATAACCCATCTTTTTCAGTCGGGTAAAAAATGTTAAATAAACGAGTAGAGCATGCGAACCTCAATCGCCTCAGAGAATAGAGCTACTAAGCGGGGCCTTCCTGCTCTAATGCTAGAAATGGGCTATTTCCTGACCATTGCCGACATCGCGCCTCGATCTTTGAGATTGACACTAAGATTGCTGAAGCCGCATTAAAGATCCGTACTTTTGTTGTTTGCTGAAGCCGGTTATAAATATTGAGATCTTTATTTCAACTAGCTGACGTCTGCAACTTTGTTTTCGTTACGATTTTTTAAATTCCTTTTTAGTCCAAATCGCCGGAAGCAAAATAATAAAATTAAATCGATCCGTCGATTGGGACCGCGGGGACCTAGTGGTCCAAATCGACGGAAGCTTCAAAAGAGTCGAAGTATGGTCTCGCAGGTATTGGCTTCTGCAATCATCTATAACGGGTAGAAAATAAGGATAAACCATAAAGGCAATAATAAATCATAAGTAAATCAATATAAATAAAAGGCTTGGAACTGGCTGACTGAATAACAGACAACGCACTTGACCTACGTCAAGACGTTGTCAAGTCTCTACAGACTTGAAATTTGGATGATGTGTTCATCAAGAGCTGAAAGTGAGTAGGTACCTACCTACTAAGAAAGGAATTTGCATCTCAAACATTTGCAATCGCAACGCAAATGAAGTAGCAGGCGTCAGCTAGTCAATACATATTATATAATCAAGGTTTTACTAAACTACATAGACTTCAATTGGACTGTTTTAGTAACCGTAAACACCACTGAATAGTCACAGGGAAGCAATAGGTAAACGCAATTACGTTTACTTGGATGACGTATTTTTTTCAGTTATTCGATATTCAAAACCAAATTACTGAACCGATTTTCATGAAATTTCTACTAGACAGTTTTAAAAGAATAATAACTGTTCAAATATTTTTTTTTCAAATCGGTTTCTAATTATTCACAACGCAAACGAAATTGCGGGTGTACATCTAGTTCTTTAATAAGAGCGACAAGTAAACTATGTTCCCAGCTGACAACGCAGAATGACGTCACTGTCGCTTAGGATAAATGAGAAAAATCTCAAGAAAATGGAAATAGCCTACCCTAATATCTGTCCGGGGCTGATAAGAAAAGGATATTAAAGACCTTGACGAATGAAGAGGAATAAATAAATGTTTTACGGATAATCCAACAGACTAGGAAGTTTTTTTTTTATCAGTTGTTAACAAAAGTTACAAAACTAGAAACAACATGCTTTTAATTCGATAAAAAAGCTTTTACGTAAGTTGGTACTCTACTTGTCTATTTCGGTATCGTTAACTAAACAACGCAGGTGAAGAAACAAAAAAAAAATGATGTAGGTAATCTATCGTAACAATAAAATCGACAGTTATGATTTAGATGAACAACGCAAAAAGCATTTTTAATCACTTACCTATTATTTTCCTTTTTAAAACGTCCCTGTATGAAACCGAAAAAAAATAAAAAAATAAATTGGTTTTTGGGTTTTTGGTAGACCTAACAACAAATTCAATATCTAGAAGATAAGGTAGGCATTTATTGAAGTAGTAACTGCATAACCTACTCTACGTACCTACAACATGATGGAAACAACTTTAATAGTTCGAAATATAAAACTTCGAAGATAGAGAAATCTTCGAAGTTTTATACTTCGCAGATTGGTTTGGTTGATACACTTTTAAATTATTTTTAATTTTCGCATTCCCACCGGCTTGTTAATTTCCCAAGACCGCTTACCGCTCTACCAAATTAAAAATGGTTCGACTCTACTGGTAGGTACTTTAATTATTATCGATTTCACCTTAGACATTCTATTAAGACTAAATAGCCTGTTCAGTTTGATTGTAAAAAAAAAATTAAACTCAATTAACTATTACAGGACTAGTATTAGGTAGAGGCACTAGCTCATGCCCGCAAGTTCGTTTGCGTTGAGATTTTATAAAATTATTTTCTTAGTACGCACTTTTAGCTCTTGACGAACACATCCTCCAAATTTCAAGTGTTTAGATTTAGTGGTTTGACCTGTGTGTTGTTCAGTCAGTTAGTCAGTCGGGATTAAGCATTTTATATACCTACAAAGATAATACTTAGCCAAATTTTGGGTTCTCTCTTTCACAAATTAAATTCTCCATAGGGAAAGTAAATAAATGTTAACTTTATTACATTATATTTCACCTGCTATGTACCAATCGACGAAATGATACCGAGGTATACTTTTGGCTGGAAAATTATGTAAGTACATATACGTTTGCCTGGAATATTATGTACCTATACTTTTACCTGTAAAATAAAGCGACTTCCGCTACTTTCAATCTAAACGACTTTTTTATAATAGTGTATAAATCTGTTAAAAGTAAGCAAGCAATCGCGTCACTTTACTGACTGTTTTTATGAAGGGGCAAGATCGGATTACGACATAATTGACATCGTATGAATAATCGTACCCTTGCCATAGGATGCCAAAAATTTGCAGTTATTGGATAAGGGATACAGATTTCAGTGGAAATGTTTGATCAAAAATTGCGTCATAACTTAACCGAGTTTTTTGTGAGTACTACTTCTGTAAAGAAATATTTTTTCCCGTAACTTTTCCGAACTCTATATTTCGTCTTATGTTTACCTACTTTCAAGTGCAAAAAGCTTTTTATTTTGACCTACTCATAAGAACAAAAAATCAAACGTTTCATGTTTTATTCATAGAAAAAGGCAACCACAAGGAAAATAACAACGACAACCATAAAGTGCTAACAGAAACAATCAAATCGGTCCAGCGCAGAAACCTTACGAAAGCTTTTACGTCTTCCATCCATTGATGACGTTTGATTGTAAGAAAACAATGAATAAATACTTTTAGTAAGTACTTATTAATAAGTAATTGTGTTATTATAGAACACCCAAATACCTTCAAAGAAAATAATTACCTAGCTACGATAAGAAACAAGCAATTGATAGACTGTCTCTTGACAAAGTAGCGAGGGCTCTACCATGTAGTCCACCTGAAAATTATCACCAACTGGCTGCTATTCGCAGTTTCACTCGTGTGATAACGAGATAAAAGTAGCTTATATGCCTTTTTCCAGCGCGATTGGTTTAGTTGTTTTAGCTAGATACATATTTTAAACTTTCAACACAACGCCGTCTGGCCCCAAACTAAGTAGATTTAGATTTAGATGGATCAACAAACAATCCTAATAACCACCACGATAAGTAGACGTCTTGATTTTTTTTCACAAAGCGGAATATAATTTACTTTAAAAAAAATTGGTTGTGTGTAAAGTTTGTTTACGGACGATAGTTTAACGTGACTTGGTAGTTAGTTACGCTGGTGCGTAACGGGACAATGAGCGTTACCGGACAATGACGTCAACGTTTTCGTGCATGCAGCATCCAGCCAGCGTTCATCGATTTATAAACGTAGTCACGTCAATAAATAATAATATTTTTTTTTTTGATGGATGATTTCCACTTCCAATCCATGCTGCCTAACATTCTATTCATCATACGTCCTAGACCAAATATACGAAAGGACCTACCAAGAAGTTTATATAGTAAATGTCATTGCGCTAGGTGCTTAGACATAAAAGTGATTGCGCACTAGGATCATGTACGGCAGTGATGATCACTTATTTTGCTATCCAAATATGTGTAGGTAACTAATCGTCTAGCTTATAAAATATCAAATTAGGTGACCTATATGCTGGACATTAGAAATCAGGGTATACATTATTGAAATGTATGAATGAGACGCTAAAATGAGACTGATGATTTACCTACGATTTGAGAAGAGAAGAGAGACGTGTTTCTTTTTTGAATGTTAATTTGGACTCCAGATAGAAAATATGAAAAACTCATTTTACTAAGTGTAGATAGGATCTTTTTCTGTCTAAATTCAAAATGCATTCTCAGGCCTAACCTGGTAGACAATGTAGACATCCTACAAAACTACAAACCGATTTATCGATCCCTTACATGGAGAGTATGTAAGGTAGGATAAACCAGCAATAACAGTATTGTATTCAATTTCCGCTAGTTCCTAAGGAAAACTGACCACTTTTGGCTATAAATAAGGGTTTGATTTCATACCTACAATGTACCTACTCCCATGAGTCCCATGCAATCTATGGATCAGATGAAACGATATTGAGAGACGATTTACATCACCCCTCAACAAGAACTTTACTAATATTTTAAGATGGATGGAAGGAAGATGTTTGAATAATATGAACCGAAGCTGGAATTTGTTTTGAGTATAGTATTGTTTATTAGCGGAAAAAGGACTGAAGGGCAAAGCTGCAGGAAACTGATTGCATAGTCTAAATTACTCTAAATGAACATGATCGTCAAAACAAAAGAAGTTGTACTCACATATGGCTGTTCTGGTCCGTACGTTTCTGGAATAGCACATCGGATGTAGAATAGCCCAGTACCGGTCCACGGAAACGGCTACTAAACAGAAGATGCTGATAGTGCAAAGCATCACCAAAAGCGACACGGTGAACAGACAAGCGTAGAGATCCTTCGGTAGGCCTACTGAGGCCATAATCGCGAACGGTATTCCTAGGAGTCCGACCAGAAAGTCCGCTATGGCTAATGACACTATGTAGTAGTTCGTTCGACGCCTCAACCTTCTGTCGCGGCGGAAGACATAGATCACCATAGAGTTCCCAACTACCGCGGCTAGAGCCACAATGATTTCACAGGTCGTATATGCTGCGTGGAGCTCAGCTGCTGGCGCGCGATGAGAGTTCGCCGCCTCTTCAGCCATGTCTATCAGCCACTATTTTTATCGCACTTTTTAACTTCCCGAAAAAAACATTTTTTCTGTTATTTTTAACATTGTAGAAAGTTACTAAATACTCTTGAATGCGGAAGTGTGATCGCATTAGCGGTGATATCCATTCGGATCACGAGGTGCGAGCGTGTCCCGCCCGCGAAGCGCGTATCAGCACTGAGGACTGAGGGCGGAATTGGCGCGAACCCGGCACGATACAACACTTGTTGATTGCAACTAGGTGTTCTCATCTCTTCGTCCCGAATGCCCTTGAAAAGGGAATCAAGTTCGGTGCGATTACGACCGCCTGAGATCTTCCACGTTCATTTGGTTACACTCTCCTTTACATACACACTGACACATAGCGAGGGATCTGGTGTTAAAGAACCATCTTTTAGTAGAATTTATCGACCAATAAACGCGACTTTTCTTTTAACTACCCAACTTAAAAGCTTTTCCATGTATTTTAATGCTTTTGGCTGGAACACCTATTGTAATAAATCAGTTTTGTGTAGACGCTCACGGAATATTGAATTTGAGACTAGCTACTTTTTACACAGTGGGATTTAATTACAATAATAATGATCTTGATTAACGCTCGCGGCAAACGAACCACCGACCACAGCCTCCACCACCGACGCACAGTGTGCAATATGCCCATAGAATCGGACATTCTGATTGAAGTTCAGCATTCGATGCGTCTTATTATTCTATATGCTAGAGTAGAACTCCTAGAAGCCAGTTCTGTGTAGTTATTGCGGAAAAAAAATCAAAAGCATTTGAATGTTTTTTTGAAATTACTCGCGTTCTAATTGTCTTTCAGAAATGCGGTAAAGCTTTACAAATACTGTTTTACATGATTAGTTATATTACGCTTTAAAATTCACAGTCAAATATTAAATTTTCGAGAAAATCGGGTTTTTGTACTTTTTATACCTCCAAAGTAGCTACACTTTGAAATATTATTCCTCAATAACTATACAGAATTGGCTTCTGGGAGTTCTACTTTAGCTTATAGAATAATAAGACGCATCGAATGCTGAGCTTCAATCAGAATGTCCGATTCTATGGGCATATTGCACACTGTGCGACGACACGTGTAGCGGACACGCGCTACAGCAACAAAATGCATGAAAACTGATTGTCGTCGATCTCCAGTCGCTGTGTCGGTGGCTCGTTTGCGACTGGCCTAGAAATATCGTAAGTCGTATGTCTTTAGTTCCCTTTTTCATACCCTATTTCGCTAGTAAGCCAGTGGCCATTTCTGGTTTCAAATATTTTACTGAATGCTGTACTACCTTTTTCCTCCGTGGCTGTACCTACATATTTTCTTAAAATAAAATTAATAGTTTAAAAACGGAAAACTTTAGTTTGGTACCTACACAATCCATAGTAATGAACAGAATGTTTTCTGATGAATTTATAATCATGAAAAAAATAAATTTATTAATAAATTCATTTATTTGGAACCAATAGGGTAAAAAGCAAAATATTGTATTCTTCCGTGAAAAATTGTAAGTAATTATTTTATGTACAGACAGCGTCACAGATAAGTATCCCCCTTGCATTATAATACCCAGCTTCAAATCCCTTTAAAATCACCGTCGTGGCGTATGAAGAAGTTTTGTCTTTAAAAAATAGATTATATTTGTATAACCGTATGTAAGCCTAAAAATAATTTTAAGAATTACAATTTTTTGAAAGGATATATAGCTGGGTGTCTTGTGCAAGGGGGATACTTATCTCTGACGCTGTCTGTACTAACAATTTTAATGATCAGTTTATCCCGAAAATACAATCGATCTCTATAGCTCTAGCTGTCAATATGATTTTAGAGTAAAAATGTATACTAATTATTATGATAAATCACACTGTTATTATGTATATTGCTTTTTCGCTGTACGTTTTTACCAAAACTAGATTTTAAGTAGCGGCACGAAACTTTAGCGCTGACCGTTATTGTGCAGAAGTAAAAAGTAAGGTACCTGAGGGGGACTACACATACAATAACCATGCGCAGTAACCCCCGCGTATCGTTCAGCGCTAGACTTACGTGCCGCTACTTATACAATCACGTAACTTTTTCGCAGTGCAGCCATTACGCCACGAACAAAACACCAAACCTAATCATTAATTTAGTCTATAACGAGTCTAATGTAAAATAAATAAATAAAAATAGTGTGAATAAACTTACACCAGTTAATCAAATAATCCTGGTGTGGTGTTGATAGCGAAAATTATACACAAAAATAACCTGCTTCAATAACGAGCACAGAAATGCATATTATAAGTAAAAAATAAATACATTTTAGTCATAATTTAATCGGGACACATCCGTTCCACCAAATGCACTGGGATCCCAGTATTGAAAAGAGTCCTTCGATCCAACTGGTCTAAATTTGGATGGTAATGCAATAGGGCCTCAAAGCAAATCTCGCTCAATTTCGGTATGCACAGCCACACTTTGTAGAGGATATTATTTCTACTCGTCACTTCATTCTTCGGTTCGATCCCTCCAAAAACGTACATACACCCACTAGGTGTAACCGTTGATGAATGAAAATACAATGGATTTGGAAGCACTGTTTTTTTCATAAGTGTCCATTGTAAATCTGCCAAACTGAGCCGCCATATGTCATCAAAAACATATGACCCATCCGAGCCACCTGCTACAAATACTTGTACACCACTAGGTGTATCAATTTGAACGGCACTGTGGCATTTTCTAGGTAAAGGAGGTGCCGGTTGGTTATCTGCTTTTGCGTTTAACATAGTCCACTTATTTGTGTGTAAGTCGAACATGGGTACGTCCATGAGTTCATATGCCGAATCACCTGTGCCTCCACCGATGATGTACAGATTGTTGTTTACTCGAGCCACTTCATGCCGATATCTGCCTGGAGGGTCGCTATCTTGGCCAGTGCCCACAAATATCGGATCCCAGACTAGTGTCCTCAAATCTAACCTGAGAAAAAATTACCAAAGTTATCAATCAATATTAATATCAGTATAAATAAATGGTATGACTGACTGACAGACTATTAACAGACCAAACTGCTAAACATAAAGACTTGAAACTTTGAGAGTTTGTTCGTCAAGAATTGTAGGTGCCATATTTCTGCATAAATTGCATCCAACCTAATACTGTAAAAGTAGAATGGACAGATACAAGGTGCAGTAGGCTTAAAACTATTTTTTTTACTATAATTATACGCACCTATAAATATCACAGTTGTATGCATATCCATTAGTGCCACCAATTGTGTAAAATGAACTATCATGGCACAAAATGGCCTGGCCATATAGTCCGGGTGGTTTATTACCAGTCACATCTAGAATTTTCAATTTTGCATCTCCTGCCTCTGTTCTCCACACAATCACATTATTGCTGCATTTCTGACCAAATGGCTCTCCAGTGCCTCCAAATATCTAAAAGATAAATAGATACTTATTTCATTAAACAAATAAAAACACGGAACACACACAGGAAAATTTATGTAAACAGCTCTAAAAAGTTAAGTGTGCAATCTGTCCCTACAGTAAATAAATAATATGAGTACGAGTACAAAAATAATTGTTAATAACATAAAAATTTTAATGATGAATCAAGGAGAAAATGACGGGTATTGTTGCTGTAAATAAGCAATAATTATGCATTACAATGCCACCTTTTTAGAGCAGGTAATTTATGTTATGTTCAGTATTTCTGGACTAGTTGCTTACCATCAAGTGTCGAGCGTATACGCACATAGCGTTGGACGCCAGCTCATCTGGCATGTTTTCTACAACCTTGTGTTGTTTCCACTTGCGCCCGGTTATTGAAAAACTCCATAGTTCCTTGAACAGTGGGCAAGAAACGCTCCATGTGGGATTCTGTCTTTCAACGCTAGCTAACGGCAGAAATGGATTGTAACCACCGAAACAATATATATTAGTATCGTCACAAGCGATTCTGTGCCCGCTGCGAGGTCTGGGGCACTCAAAACCTCGACATCTTACTTCAGTAACCTTAAACGGCTCAAATATATATTCTTTTTTTGGAGAGACCATGATTGACCTCATTCACAAAACAAAACTAATCTCTAACTTGTAAAACATGCATTGAACAATTTGGCAGCCATTCTTTTTAGCAATATTTTTATATTTTATTTTATGAATCGTCTCGCGTGCGTGCGTGAAATTTGAGTGGTTTTTTTTTTTGTTGACAATGACAATGACATTATTGACATTTATTAAAACTCAACACGGTCGGATTGAAAAGTTGACTTTCGTCTGAATTAGTTACCCAACCCTAACTTTGTACGAAACACTTACCCACCTACACCTACCGGAAGTCTCTTCTCGTGTCCTGGGTATTTACTGAGGCTGAAGCCAGTCTGCAATTGGTCTGCAATCTTTAGTACTTTTGCAAGCGGGTTTTTTAAATTCCAAATCCAAATGACCTAAAGCGTCAATGACACACAGCTTGTTTACAAGCTACAGGCCGGCGAGTGAGCGAGTTAGCTTTCGGGAAGGATTGTCAACGAGCAGATTGTAAAAAAGCCGATGATACAGGGCGAGCTTACAAGCGAACTCGCTGGCTAGTAGGCTACTACTACTACTACTAGTAGCGTGTAAAAAAACACGTGTGTCGTCGACGATTAACATGAATTTAAATAAAAAAAATATAATCATCAGCCTTCCATGGATTGAACTTGGTCATCCCTCCCTCATGCTAGTCTCTTCTTGTGTGAACGAACCGTGGCGCATCCCTCATTCACATACAGGTATGACATACACCTTCATGAGATCTGTCCAGAGGAACAATGAAAGAGTTTTTCCATACAATAACATTTACTTCCATTAGTAAGTTTTTCACAAAGGTATAATATCTCTATAACCGTCTCACGATTAGATTTTACAAAATGTCACAGTTATGTATATTATTGCGTCTTCATAACGCTAATTTTTATTTCGAGAATATTTGAGTCTCAAAAGTGACATATATTTTAGCACTAATGAGACAGATTTAGTGTGAAAATAATAACCAAGATTGGACTACATAGCAACTTATTACATAAACCATCAATACGAAAATAACAAGCAAAAAACTCTGTCAAATAAAATTATTATTAAGTTGCATTACTGCAATGAAACCACAACAAGAAATAACAATCAACATCACATAGAGACATCTTGACGAAAACTAGAAAACTATACTTTATGGCCAAGGAAAGAGAAAAGTCAGGCAAATTCTGGTCTCAAATGTGATGATTAGAGAAGCTACGGAGCTCGCTGGATCCCGCTGGCGAAAATAACTTTTGACTTCTTTTTGTTCTTCTTGCCAGAAGGCGAAGGTCCAGCATGCAGCGCCGCCTCTATGGCGTCGCTGAGTGAAATAGCCCGTGGAGCAGCTGCTTCGTCGCTATTATCATCGGGAGGTGGAGGCGGCGGCGGCTCGGTCTTACGGACGCGCCATGTTCCGCTTGTGCTTGCCATCTGGATTTGAATTAAAAGAAAAATCTTTAATAACATGATTAGTTATATTTTATGAAGGCAGTAATCACATTCGAAAAGTAGTAGAACAATGGCTTGGTAGAGTAATGAATAATAATAACGAATAGGTACGATCTTTTATAAAAGATGCAGGCATACCTTTGCAAAAGAAAGCCCCGATGGCGGCGATCCGACATTGGACGGGCTATCATGCTCGTAAGCAGCTGCGTAATTAGACAGTGGCGATTCAAACGGCGGTGATGAGATCGACGCTGGGAAGACCAAGTCCGATGAGAAGTCAGGTTTAGGTGGGCCTTCCATTGCGCGGCGGTAGGCACGCTCGCGACGTCTCTCGTCCCGTTCGTGACGCGCGCGGTTTCTAGCGCGCCGTTCCAACTCCTCTGAAGAAATAAAAAAATCTTATAAATTACTAAGCTAGGACTACACACTTACCTAATATTGCTTGTTCTGTTCTTGATGTTGTTGTTGTATCAAGGAAATAATAAATACTACATATCCAAAATCCAAAAATGGCAAATAGGTGATTTCTAGGATAGGTTTGTTTATGATTTACCCACATCCTCTATACATGACCAGTTGGCCAGACTTATAAGATCCCCACATAGTAGGTATATTGGTAGAAAGGATTATGTTCATGTGGAGAAATGATAAAAGTTAGCTTTTAGGGGAGGACAGAGGTAATCCAACCAAGTGCTGGAAGCATAACCAATCAATGAAGGTCATATGGGACATCAATGTAATTAACTTACCAGCGAAATTCTTTATAGTTATAGGAGAAACATTTGGTGGCAGTAGTTCCAGCTCCACAATGTCATAAGAACAGTGGAGTGGCAGATGGGCTGTGCATGGCATGTGTTTCCTGGTCTGTAAACAACAAAAACTTACTATCAAGCCATATTAAGTTATGGCAACTTTAGATAATTAGTAAAGTCCAAGGCTTTATCAAGTTTGAATTTGCCTACAACCATGAGTTGATGCAATTATGCTCTTTTCAAAAACAAGAATACTTTGAAACGGTTATATTATAAATAACAATATGATGGCTATCAAACTTTTTAGTTAGTAAATTCCTTGACCTTCCTATGTTTTTTTACGTTTTTATTCAATGTTATGTCTGAGGAGCCAATAAACGCATTGTTGCTATTTATTATGAAAAAATCCTTACTTGTTCACTGAGAGGTAACGTCTCTCGATGTAGAACGCGTCCGCGAATGAAGGGCGGCGCGGCAGCGATGGCGCCCCAAGATGCGTTCAGCATTCGCACGTTCAGGCTATTCAGGAATACTTGCTGCCCGTCATCCGCTACAAAAAAAAAACAATAAATAATGTTTCACACAAGCTACTTCATTTATCGGCGCAAGTGGAGGGGAGCTCTGTGCAAGTGAAGTGAGGCGAGACGGCGCCTATTGGTTCCGCCGCGGCGGGAAGGTGGCTAAGCGACCAATAGACGCCGGCGCCGGTCACCGTTCCTGTCGCGTCGCCCCCCTCTCGCCAAACACATCTAAAAATGGCATTCAAGGTCAGCGCTATTAAAGCGTGATGATACGTGTACCACGCGAGCGAAGCAACGGGCAGTAGCTAGTAATTTTATCAAGGTAGTGACTAGTACAAACATAAAGACGTTATGTTACCTTGATAGAAGTAAAAATATTGAGCTTGATTAAGCTTATCAATATCAGTCAATTCAGAGTCCTTAGATTTCTCAGTCTCCACAGTCAAGCCTTCAGTTAGCGGGAAGTCTTCTTGATTGTCTATGTCTAAGTCTACATTGAACTCCGGAGCGTTTGGATTCAGATTTGAGTCAATATTGAGTTTTTCAACCCTATTTTGAATTGCCTCAATAGCGGCCCCTTCTTCATTCAAATCGAACCAATCCAGTTTATTCCCATTGGCCTCCTGCTTTTCGTAAACAACAGGAGCTTCATCATTATCAGAATCATCAAGTTTCGGCTCCTCAAAGTGAATGTTACTTTCTTTCTTCTTCTTTAACATGTCCAAAGCTTGCTCCATGAACACAATTTCGGTAGTATCGATTTCAGCTAATATCTGGGCTTCAATCTCTTTCTTCTCACGCTCCAAGATATCTTGCACCTATAAACAAAAAAATAATAATATCATAACTGAATAAGTGCGATGGACAGCGTAAGTACACTGTAATCTATCTCGGTTGCACACTGCACAGCTACAGAAGAAACCAGAAAGAAGACTGGGCTGAGAGAAATTCTGGGTTCAAATCCTGAATACTACAGGAAACTGGAACATGTTATCGGATATTAGGCTGGCTGGGGTAATCTTTTTTAAATAAGTGGTCAATGCACAATACACCCTCACAGCAACGTCAGTGCAGACCGTTGTAACCCTTAACCTAAATTAGAATTTAGTGTAATAAATATTTTAGAGGCTAAAGTTTGGATGGATGTTTATTGCTCATTGCTGAAAATACTGCACAGATTTGAGTTGCAATTTGGTACAAAACACAGGCTCCTAGTAGGAAACAAATTCTACTGTACCTGGGCTGTATTTTAACTCAGCCCTATAGCGTTTTGCAGTAATGATGAGTAAAGTAGCTGCATTTTAGTGCATTTAAAATTCAGATTCTCTATCAATACTTCAATTAGAAAGACTAAACTAACCTGTTGGTTATTGGCAGCGAATAGTTTACAGTATGGAGAGTCATTGATGAAATGCAATGGCAGGATGTGTTGTGCTTTAGGTTCCGTCAGGCGGTTGCGCGGCGGCGCCACTTCCACCACGGTGGAGCCGCGAAGCCGCCGCACTAGACGCATAGTCACCTGGGAATTTAACATTCAACTATTGTTATTGAGCATTTGTAACGCATTGCATAAGGCCAGTTTTAAATATTTCATGATTTATCTGTTCGTCATGGCGTTTAAAAAAACGAATCGTACTTGCCAGTTGATCTAGCAGAACGTAAGTTCAGGGGCATCCCACCCACAACTTATTAAAATTAGAACTAGTTGGTCAGAATTGTACATATTACGCCATAATATTATTCCCTTTTCTTGTTGTAAGTAGGAGTAGGAACTACCTACTTTAATTTATATAACTCTGAGAAAAACGCCGACTGTTTTCACTTTTTTGTCCATCTCAGCTTCGTTTTCCAAATATCTGAGCCTATTTTCCTAAATAATTGTTCGCTTTATACACAAAACTCGGAAAATATCGTAAATATATTTTGCATAAAATAATATTGGTTATTTGTCTAAGGTCAATGAACCAATAAACCCACAGAATAAACCATAGAAAATCTAGATGGTCGCGAGATTAATCGCTCTTTCATTCACTTATTTAGAAATCACCAGACTTGGGAGTTACATAGTGTGTTCTGTTTGGTGCAATGGAAATTGATCTAAGTAAAGTTATAGGCAGAACTTATATTAAAAAATACCTATCAAAGTATTCGATTTTTCGACTTTGGTGCAAGTGGCAGTGAGAGACGTAGTATGTCATTCCTTACCTCCTCAGCGGGCGAGTCCCACTGCACCATCTTAGTGGGTTTCATGTCGTGTACCATCATAGGCGTGGCGCACACGGGGCACGGCGGCGGTTGTTTCTCATGGGCCGCAGCGTAGTGTAGAACACACGGCCAGCAGTAAACATGGCCGCAGAGCCCGACTCGGCCCGCGACCGGCGAGCCGAGGCATATTGGACACTCTGAACGCCCTGTGCTTCGTACCACCTGAAGAAGTAAAAAAAGATAATAATAATAGTTTCCTCGAGTCTTCTCTCTCTTTTCTAGAGTTATCTGAAGTACATTGACTGCTTTTTTTCAGACTGTGCTTAAATGAGAAGAGCAAAATTTGCTTGTCTAGTAAAACATAAATATTGTGTGCATTGCCGACTTAGTTACAATGAGTTATCATTTCATAATTTAATGTCAAGGGCATTTTTTGTTTGGACCTTGAATAGATTTAGCTTTATCTACACATTTACAAGCAAAGACAATACTGAATTGCAAATACACTACATCAGTATGCAAAAAGCACATTGTTTAAAAACTACTGTGCAACTAAACTAACTCATTGTTACTTGAACCATGACCAGTTTAGAAAGATACTTACAACTTCCTCAATTTGGTCCCATTTGATGGGCACATCGGGATCTAACAAGTTCAGCTTGTAATCACCATCTTCCTTCACCACAAATTGACAACTGCAAGAGATATTATTGAATCAGTTTTTTTTTGCAAAAATTTACAGCACAACAAATAGATAAGATTAACTAAGTAATAGTAGTTACTTCATAAATGAGGTATTATAGATAAGCCTACATTGTAATTTGCTGTAAATAATTATATAAATAAATATAAATTTCGTTTACCAATCAACATGTTGTAACAGAGGCAGCAGTTTCTTCTTCAGAAAATGGACCACTACCGTTATGTATTACCCAGGAATGGGACATCTCATGGCTGATAAATAATTAACAGCATAATTGTGTGAGATTATCTTTTCTTTACTCACTATGCTCGCAGATACAGGTCATGTTCATGCTTGAACGGACGCTGTAGGTTATGGCGACGCGACGGCGCCGGCCCCCTTCGGTCAGGCATTCCTCGAGAGGGATACATAAAATTGAGCAGATGATTCAAATTCTGCTTCTTGCTTCCAGGCACAAATACCGAGCCTATCTCTGGCTCATCATCATCTTCTAGCCTGCAAATATAAGTTGAAAATAATTACTTACTGTATTATCAAACCTTATAAGATACATTTGAGCTGATATTAGATCAAATATACACACAGACAATGCTGCTTCCTTAGAATGTTACAAGTTTGATGGTGTTGAGCTCATTTGATTGTGTAAAAGAGGCAAGCACAATTAGACAATAGTTGCTGTATCGTAAAGCCACAAAATCATAAATAAATAATGTAGTACCTGGTGTTCTGCGCTCCACCCACAGTATATCCAGTGTCCCCACGAGGACGTGGTCTCCTGTCAACTTGTCCCCGGCCTCTCTGCGAAGGCGCATTCCTGCGGTAAGGCTCATTCTTTGGAGCTGAACCAGCTCCTTCACGTTTCTTGTTGTTGCGAGGCCAAGGTTTGTGGGTTTGATCTGGAAAGTTGAACTCAATACAGTTTCATCCAACAATCTAAGGTTATATTATGTAAACAACCTGTCCTGTTCGTTTACATCATCAGACTAACAAAACTGAGTCATCTTGACTATTGAAATCCATTCCAATGACCTTCAGATTCGCACGAACTCACCAGAACTCTTTTTACAGTCGATGGCAGGTGCCCTCGACTGTGGTTGAGAAGATCGATTCGATGATTTTTTGTCCATTCTGGATTCCTCCAACATCCACAGAATCAGCTGAGCGCAACACTCCGCGAGGAGATAACGATAATACGTACGAGGCCGACATTTTAGAAAGCCATGTTTATGTTCAAAACAAAGAAAAATATATAATTATCCGTAAAAAGCTTTTGCCAAGTGGTGAAAAGAAAGAACACAAAATTTGCAGCACAAAAAAGGGAGTAAAGCTACTCCCTTTCGTCGTTACGACGAAGAAATTGATGCCCGAAAATATTTCTAGTACGCCAGAAAATATGGCGACGACCAGCCGGCAGCCAGCCGAAAACAAAGTGCGCACTTCCGTTTCTTATTTAACTATTTGAGAATATGGCTAAAAAATATATTTATTTCCTCGGAATAAATCAGTTTTTTTTTATTTGTTTGATGTTCATGAATTTTGTATTTGTCAAGTTATAATGAGTTTTTGTTTAGTAAAAATCAAGTTCAAATGACTTATATATTTTATATTGTTTATGGTTTTTTTTTCAACGCTACCATTATTTTAAATTTTTTCCAAAGCTGTGGTTAAATTTATAAGAACCTTTGTTATTTATTGTTGTGAGTAGAATGATAAAACGTGATTTGGTATCTTAAAAATAATGTCAGTTGCTTCTTCAAAGATGAAAATTTAATTGTTGAACATTATTTAAGCGGCGCTAAGCGTGTCTTTCCTTTTGAATGAGTCTATTCCTAAATAACTTCAAATTACCAATGCCAAACCAATGCACAAAAATAAGGTAGTATATAAAATAAAGAGGGCAACACACTTTTTAGTCAATTCATGAACTATCTGACATTTCCGTTTGCGCTTGAGTCAACTGTCGATCTGTTGCATATTCGCTGGAAGAACGGGAAAATGGGAAATTGGCGCGGATTTTCTTTCATCCGGAACGTGATTGCAAAACCAAAAGAAAATTGATTTGACAGCACTTTTCTGAAACTTCTAACAATAAGTTCTCCATCATGGACAAAGCTATCTTACCTACTGAAAAAGCACATGAACCTAACGAAGGGGCACGAAATCCAATGGTAAGTAACTGCTTTTCACCTCATTTGCTTATTTGGGGATATATATGACCTAAAGTCTCGCAGGTACCTACTGCATAAACTTGCTGTCTTCCCCTTCAAAGTCTTGCGTACCTCCCCACATTTAAAAGTTTGGAGAAGAGCAATTCATAATCTACCCTCTAAAAACTACCTTCATACTTAAAGCGAAAAATATTCGTTTTAGGCTGGAGACATGTCTCCACACCAGGATTTTTCAGCGGCGGAGCCGCGTAAACATCTTACTTTTGCTGAAGACACAGATCTTAGTGAAAAATCAGGATCGCAAGCAAGGTACGTACCTATAACGTAACCTACATAAAGCGTGCTTACTTAGTAAAATAATTAAAACATAGGTACGGTAAGATATTCTAGGAATGCTGAAGTTGGAGATCATGATGTGCTTTGTAAGTACGACTACTTACTAACTCAAATTAAAATTATCTGCTACTATTAAAATATTCTGCATACATCCTTCCATTTACGCTTAGATTATTGGCTGCATGAACAATCTGCATGAATTTCTAGAATTCTATCTAGCTGCTGCTTGTCAACTATTCTAAAATAGATACAAAACATCTTACAATAAACAAAGTCAGTCTTATAGCAATCTCTTACTAGCACCGGAGGCTGTACTTACCAAAAACATATTACTTACTTTCATTTGCGTTGCGAATTAACGAAATTCCTTTCTTACGTAGATCCTTACTTAGTGCGCGCTGTACGCGTACACTACTCGACGCATATGCCGTCCAAATTTCAAGTCTTTACTTACAGTGGTTTGGCCTGTGCGTTGTCTGTCAGTCAGTCAGGTCCAAACCTTCTAATACCTATAGTATATGGATGATTAATTTATATGAGATAAAGTAATAATTCTCTAGCTAGACTAATTAATAAGCCTTATTATGATATCATCATCATCATCATCCGCAGCCCGGCTTGGCTCACTGCTGGGTATAGGCCTCTCTCTGCTCTTGCTATTCTGCCCGGTCCTGTGCTAACCGGCTCCAGGTTCGCTCACGACGCTGACAATTCGTCGACCCATCTCGCTGTCATAATTATGATATGCGTAGATCTAATAATTTTTCCCAACAAATTACATTTAAAAAATTAAACATTCACACACTCACAGCCCTGCACTAGGATCCCCCTGTGTCGCAGGTGGCATAGACACATACAAGACATCACAACATCCAAGATCCGAGAACAAAAATTTGTGTTCGTCACACAAATATTTGCCCCGGCCGGGGATCGAACCCGGAACACCAAGCTTCGTAGGCAGGGTCACTACCAACTATGCAACGGTGTCGTCAAAAATTACAGTTACAAAGACGTGCTAAGCCAACCAGCGGTCGGGCTGTCTCACCGCCAAAGACTCCTCTGGCTGCAGAAGCGACGCACCTCTGGTCTGTGGGCGCAGTGCGACGATTGTAACCGCTGGAGGTTCCTGCCTAACGTGCTTGATAGAAATGAGCTGCCTAACAAATGGTACTGCCGGATGAATACAGGTAAGACAGAATATTTAACTAAACATCATATATGTAGCAAAGTAGCAAACACCACAACAGAAACAAATATTCATCCTTTCATATCGAAGCCTTTATTGCTAAACTGTACCAAGCAAAAACAGGTCCATCCGTTGGGAAAGAAAATATTATTTATTTTAAATGCCATGGACCCCTTGGTAATCAAAGAACAAATGACCTGCTGGGAATAAGCCAACCGAGATAAGGTATTAGGCTGTGAAGCATACTAACCATAGATACTTATCATCTATGCTGGGCTATTGAGACTGTAGCAGCATATGGGAAAGGGAACCAAAATACGAACGGATAAATAACCTAAAATTACCCTATAGGATAGGCAATCGGAAATATTTAGAACACTCTTCATCTTCTTGCTAATTCAAAAGAAGTTAAGCAGGAAAGCCTCTTTAAATATCTTTATCCCAGATCCATCAATCGCCAACTGCTCCGTCCCCGAAGCGCCAATCCGTCTGCGTGAGGAAGAAGACCTGATCCACAGCGTGTACTCCGCTGGATCGGTGGTCTGGGCTCGCATGGCCGGCTGGCCATGGTGGCCGGCCATGGTCGACGACTGCCCCGATACTGAGCAGTTCTACTGGCTCGATGGCTTCTCTGATATACCGGTAAAGTTTACAAATGGTACTCCGTCTTCGCCCGCGTAGCCAGGGTCGCGTTCTTTTCCTACCATCAATTGGTTGATTGGTTGAAAATGCTCTAGCATCAAGTCCTCAATTTTGTTATATACTCAGTATTGCGTGGTATTGCTAGAAATCGCGCGAGTAGTAGTGAGTGGGGCGTGCATTTTTAGACTAAAATATCTCTACCAAATTTAGATACATAATAATCGTTAAGGCGTGATGGAGGAACGAACATACATCAGTTTAATTTATCTTCATCCATCCTCGCATAATTTTGGTTATAAAACATTCGTAGGATTACTCAGAGAAGAGAAATCCTGAAACTTCATTTTCACTTCTGAATTTTGTTAACGCTTCTTACCGGCAACAAAGCTTACGCAGTTTGACGCCATCTATTGTTGAGTAGCTGAATTAATAAAAGATGTGGTACGCTGCACCGCAACTGGCAAAAGTAGAATTTCCTTATATTAGTAAAAGCAATATTATTGTTTCAGACTCATTACAATGTGGTGTTCTTTGATTCTACTGACGTTACTCGAGCTTGGATATCCCCGGACAATTTGAAGCCCTACGTTTCCAACAGGAATTTATCCAAGATTATATTGAAAGAAAATAAATACAAAAACCGTCTGCAAACGGCTATGGTGCAGGCTGACGATGCTGCAAAACTAGCCTTAGTAGAGCGATTGGGGAAATACAGTTTTATTTCCCGATTCAAGGGAACCATCAAATCGCCGCCAAAAGTGTCCCACAAGGATTTGATCAAGTATCAAAAGAAGATGAAACGCAAGTTCGATGTTGAGATTCCGATGGGAATTGACTCTGATGATGAGGTTTTACTCCGGAAGTCTCCAATGAAGAAGATGAATATGATTATACTTGGAACCCCTAAAAAAGACCGCATTAAGACCCGTATTCGGGACTGCGTAAATATGATTGACACTTCTATTGCGGCCCCACCAATCCTGCATGTTCAAACGGAAACAGAGACAACTGAAGCGTCGTCGGTGCCGATGTTCAAACAACCTGACTCAATGGCTGTTCAAGTAGGCAGTACGAATGATACCTTGCCGGCCACGGAATCATTCGATAATGGTAAGAACGAATCTGTAAAAGTATTCAACTACCTACGTGTTAAAGGCTGGAAGTGCTGGAACTGGACAATGGTGTTGTAAACCAATCTAAAGTAATTTTACTTTTTTTCAGACACCTCGAAAACTTATGTACCCGAACGCGGACGTATGTTGGAATCGACAGAAGACGCTCTCACAGAAATGGATACTCAAGAATCTGATAAGCGTGTGTCTACTCCAAACAGTGATGACTTCGAGTTTTAATTTAAGATGATTGTTACAATTTGTTTAACTGTTCAACTAATTTGGTACTATAAGTACTAACCTACTTATTATTTATGATTAAATAAGCATTATCTTTGTTTTACGTTCATATTAACTGATTTTTTTCTTACTATCTTTACTCTAGGATGATTTTTGAAGTGAAAACCTCTTTAGTTAAACGAGCAAAGCCACTATGATGATGCTCCTTATTTTACAATTGACGATAACCAGATTATTGTTACACTTAAATATTAATAAGGTACATTGAACCTATTAATTTTACTCAATATAGATAATTTATGGCTAAGGAAGGTCTACGCTTGTTTAGCGTATAGGTATAAGTGCCTTTCAAACTATAACACAGTAATGCTATTGATACTTAAGAGTATCATGTAGTTACTTAGCCTATGAAGGAATGTGGTATCATACGGTTCGGTTTTGGTACCTACAATCCATCTAAACAAAATTATTCCTTCCCTATTCTATGACGGAACTAATAAAATTCTGAAAAAAAATATTGTAATGTAGCTCCTACACTGATCTCATAGAGGTCAGTGAGCTCCTACTATTTGAAATTCCTTAGCGCTTTCGTCTGTACTCGTGATAAAGTTTGCTTTACACGAGAATAGTAGAAGCTATTATACGTTGTCTCTAGCTGCGGCCGCCGCGGTCTGTCCGATAATGTAATGAAGTTAGACCAGTGAGTTAGACTGACTGACTGACAGAATTAAAAAAATTAAAAGCGGAATATCGGCGTGTGGGAAAATAAAAATTCTAATTCTTTTTCTGAAAACAAACAGTGGATTTACATCATTATATTCATTGCAATTGTTAATTTGGCTAAAGTTATTGAGTCAGTAGAATGGCTTCAATATCCTTCGCTAAGAGTTTGGTTAGTCCAGGTAAAGGCTTTATTTTTATTCATGCTATGAAAGAAAATGATCTTTTTTGTAAAATAACCTACAATTTAGTGTTTCTACAATCCATAATCCATAGTCTCATGGGACATTGGAATGCGTTCTACAGAGACACTACCTATTTATGTAATAGGTTTTTTACGAGGCTCTATCAGCTGTGCCTCTTCTGGATCACTAAAATTGTTTTTTAAGTACTCACTCAATAGCTGTATTTTTATTAAAGTAACTTCTGGATAATAATATTATTTTTACAATAATTGCATAAATGTAAACAGCTAGCACCTACAACATAATATTTTTGAGGTTATCCCTGATGTATTCATTGATTTTCAAGTCTCACCATCTTATCTATGTAACCTAATTTAATTTTCTATAAATTTCAGCTCTAAAGTTAGTGCTAAACCCGGGCCAGTGTTCTCACGCTAGAAACTCATTATTGAGACCAAGCCTCACTCCACTCAGTGTGGTCCTAAAAAGAAATTATGCCGAGAAAGTCATTTTTGAAAGAACAAAACCTCACTGCAATGTTGGTACTATAGGCCATGTTGACCATGGGAAAACCACACTCACCGCAGCCATAACTAAAGGTAAGCTAGCAGTATTTCAATAAAAACTATTTGTATTTAATTTATTTATTTGTTGATAGAGATTTGCTTATGTATCTATGTCACACAGTGTAAAAATAGTAGTTTGAGTAGTGTAGTGTCACTTTTTAACAGAGTCTTGTTGGTTTGTAACCAGGGTTCGAGGATATATATCAATGGATACATATCAAGATATATATCAAGATAATATATTCAATATATATCAAATGTTTTTTTATAAAATTTTGCAATACAAAAATGGTTTAAAATATCATATTATTAAGTAAGTTTTAGCATATTTAATGCGTTTCTAAAAAAAAATACTATTGACTGATAAGAAATAATAAAAGATTTTATATTTTTGAGTTGACTTTTTTATACAAAATATTTTGTGTTTTATCGTTGATTTTGCCTGATCAAAAAATGATTTTATGTTTTGGTTTCATTTGTCTGATTTTAAGTAAGTACCTAAATAAATAAAACATTTTTATAATTTTTGTATGTTTTTGTAACACATATTCATAAATAATACAATAAAGTAATAGTATGGCATTCATACAAAATTGATATATATCCGATATATATCATAAATATCCGATATTTTGATTTATATAATAAATATCGGATATTTTCGAACCCTGTTTGTAACCAAGTGTCGGGTTTGTTCTTGAACGAGGTATGTGGATGCTGCAGAAACAACATGTTCTGGCAGTATATTCCAGTTGTGCACCACTCTGTTGCTTAAAAAGTGATGAGCCGTAAGGGTCTCTGACATGCTCAATGTCTATAAATTTAACGTCGTATAAATGACGCTCCATGCACAGCACGCAACAGGGTAGTGGGCAGAAAGCTTAAGAGATCATGCCTGCCAACATCAGTGATTCAGTACAGTTAAAACTGTTATCCACTTTGAGATGTTTATAAATTTTCATCTGCTGAAATATTCTGCAGAAATCTTTTTATCAGAGAGCAATGTACAATGCACACTTCCATGAACATCAGTGCACGTCACATTCCACATAAAGTAGTAAAGTAATAATTCTTCCCACAGTATTAGCCGATCGAGATCTTGCTCAGAGTAAGGGTTACGCCGACATTGACAATGCCCCTGAAGAGAAGGCTCGTGGTATCACCATCAATGTCGCCCACGTTGAGTATCAGACTGACAGCAGGCATTATGGACACACAGACTGTCCTGGACACGCTGATTACATTAAGGTATAGTCTTATTTGGTTGGGTTTTAGCAAATGAGGCCGGAGGCAAAAAAAATTAATTCCTTATTAACTTCTACTTTTTATGGTATCCATCAATCAGAAAGGGGGTATAAGAAGAAACTTTAGTTCAGGGCATTGACCTTTGAGGTCAACGACCAACTAGCTAGCTAGAGATCATAATTTACCAGATAAAAGCTTGGTTAGGTAGATTATGCTCATTTTTTCTTTCTTTGTGCACAGCCTAATGAAAAAAAAATTAAACCCTATTTTCCACAGTGCCCCGTTTGCGACACTGACCCTTATTTTACTGTTTATTAAGTCCTGCACTTAAAATACTTAAAACCTAGAAAAAAACAATATATATATAGATACTTTTTATGTGCTATAACTTTTGAGCTGAACAAGAGCTGAAACTCAAGTGCTGAAACTTTATACATGATACAGAAGGCAGTGAGAGTGCTCCCACTGACAATAACAAATTAAGAACATGGCTGGTTCATATCAAAATACAATTATAATCGCGAAATCTAAAGGGCATAGTTAGTTATTCACATTTATATTTCCAGAACATGATCACGGGCACAGCACAAATGGACGGCGCGATCTTAGTCGTGGCAGCGACAGACGGCGTCATGCCTCAAACGCGCGAGCACTTGCTCTTAGCCAAACAGATCGGCATCCAACATGTGGTGGTGTTCATCAATAAAGTGGACGCAGCTGATGCAGAGATGGTCGAGCTTGTTGAGATGGAGATCAGGGAACTCATGACGGAGATGGGATATGATGGCGATAAGGCTCCCGTTATCAAAGGTTAGTTTTATCAGTCAGAAAAAATGCATTGCGTAGAGATGGAGCGGCGTTCTTCGCATAGCCGCACAGCAGCTTGCTAGAAGTGGATGATATAAGTCAAAGATTGATTTGTAACTTTAATAAGCAATATTGAATGTGCATTTGAAGTGGAGGGATGAATGCCATGTCACTAGAATAGTGTTAGATATGAAAGTAGATGGATTTTTGAGGAGAGGAAGACCAAAGAAAAGATGAACAAAGCAGGTGTGAGTACAGAGATGACGGCTGTTAGAGAAGAATGGAAGAAGAACACATGTTGTGCCGACCTCACCTAAGCGTGGGATAAGGGCAGGGAGATGATGAATAAACAATATTCATGCCTATATTTAGCCTATATTTTGCGGAGTGAAGAGGAGCGGACCATAAATTGCTCAATCACAGTGCTCGAAATCTCCACTCCGAGCACTGTGATCGGCCCATTCAGACCAGGGGCAGCGACGCTTTAGTGGAAACGCTTCTTAAAAGACTCAACGCCCACGTGTAGACGGCCCTGATCCAGAAAAATAATTGGAACATAGATTTTCCACACTGTTTATGTTATTTCATTTCAATTCTCATTAAACTTATAGTCAAAAGTAGTATCAACATTTACGAAATTTCAGGATCAGCACTCTGCGCGTTGGAAGGCAAGAGTCCGGAAATCGGCGCGACCGCCATCGAGGAACTTCTTAAAGAAGTTGACGCCTTCATCCCGACTCCGGTGCGCGAGCTGGACAAGCCATTCCTCTTGCCCGTAGAGTCTGTGCACTCGATTCCTGGACGCGGTACTGTCGTCACTGGACGTCTGCACAGAGGTAATGTGGCACTTATCTAGTAGCTAGTCTACGACTTCACCTGTTTGGCAGTGGGATAAAAAGTAGTAGTATAATTCATTTTTCAGGTTCTAAACTATACCAAGTGTAGGATAACTAAATTTCACCAAAAATCTGTTAAGTACCTACCTACCTTTAGATTCGCCTTAATCTTGTCAGAAGAAGGATGTATTTGTATAATTAAGAGGATATGTGAAACCGTCAGAAATGACAGCTGCCGAATTGTCAGACAGTGATAGCGCAATTAGACACCTTACCTCGAGGGAAGAGGTTAAGAGCTATAGATTTTTGTCGCTCAAAAGTAAGGGACGTAAGCGACAAATGATAAAACATCGTTTTGTTTGAAAAGTATTGAATTTATAAAAAAATCCTTTTACATTTATCTAAGTTCGGTGATTACTCACTCAATAGTATAAAAATAAACCGTATATATTCTCTAAATTCGGAGGATGGATGTAAATCAGATTTTAAGAGGGCCTATTTCAAAAAATAAATCTATCGAGAAAAGTTTCACCAATCGTGTTTCTGTCTTACATTTATTTAGATTATATCCTCAAGTAATAACTGTATTAACATCAAGTTTGTAAACTGCACCGTTACCGAGTAATAATGAAACGCAGCGACTCCAAATTTTCACATAGCCTCTTAAGAGTATGATATAAATGTGAAAGCTTGGGGTTATGTACAGTCAGCTGCAGAGACATGTATTCACACATGTCTCTGCAGCTGACTGTACATAACAAATATTTGCATGTGAAGTAATATATATTGCCATCGTCTTTGCCGCCAGAGTAGCGGTAGCGGTACAAACAGAAATAGCCTAAATATGTCTTTTTCGTTTAAGTCGTTTTGTCGCCTGAATGGGAAATAAGATCTCTCTCAATTTTTCGCCTTTAAATTACTGTGATACTGTGAAGTACATACTTATCCTTAATTTTTCAGGTGTACTGAAGAAGGGCACAGAATGTGAGATTGTGGGACACGGAAAAGTACTAAAAACCACCGTCACTGGCGTCGAAATGTTCCACAAAACGCTCGAAGAGGCGCAAGCCGGCGACCAACTCGGCGCTCTAGTTCGCTCTGTCAAGCGAGAGCAGATCAAACGAGGCATGGTCATGTCAAAGCCAGGAACAGTCAAAGCCCATGATAACATTGAGGCAGCAGTGTACATACTCAGCAAAGAGGAAGGTGGCCGATCAAAGCCATTCACGTCGTACATTCAACTGCAGATGTTCTCCATGACCTGGGACTGCGCTACGCAAGTCACCATCCCTGATAAGGAGATGGTCATGCCAGGTGAAGATACCAAGTAAGTTATTTTTAGGCCAATCTAGAATTTCTTAGACTTGAATGTAGAAATATTTGTATTTGTCGTTAAAATCAAAATAACCTGATCATCTGCTGTCATAATCTCGATAGGTACCTACAGTCATAGCTTAAGCCTCGATGACACACGGCTTTTTTCGCTATAAGCCAGCGAGTTCGCTTGTAGCGTGAACAATCAGCTTGTAAAAACTAAAAACCGTGTGTCATCGACGTACGTCATGCATCTAAAACAGAAACTTGCCTATATCTAGCGATGACGTCACTTTGAATACCTATACAAACGACTTCGCTCTCAATCATTCTTGCCTAGTATTGATCTACAAACGTCACTAGCAAACACCAGATCTAATATGTGTATGATTAGGTTCTAAAATCCTTTGTCTTACCAGATTGCAACTTCGTCTGATGAAGCCCATGGTTTGCGAGCCCGGTCAGAGGTTCACACTGCGTCTGGCAGACCTCACGCTCGGCACCGGCGTCATCACCAAGTTGAATAACAATCTGAATGAGGAAGACAGACTCAAACTCACTGAAGGCAAGAAGGCCAGGGAAAAGGCCGCCGCCAAGAAGTAATTTATTTATAACGTAGGCTTAGGATAGTAGATCACTGTATTATGCATTTAATGTTACCGCAATAAAAACCTGATAAATTAATAAGTATTTTATTCCTTGAACAATGATGTCTCTCACTCAGTTGACTCAGTGTGATATTATTGGTTCATTACCACTACAAAGTTTCAGGTTTTTACCCTTTATTGTTGTTACTATATTTAAGACTGTCTGCAATTCTGACCTCTCTTTTAAATAGGAAAAAAAATTATAAAGAGCCTTACCCACCATAAGTATAAATAGGATAGCCCGAGGGAGAACAAAAAACACAAGACAGCAGCTGCATGACAGCTGCGCACTATGTAGGTATTTTTGAAGTTTTTTTTTACTTCTCCCAAAGAACACCTGGCAGTGGTAAAGCGGGAGGGACACTATTAGACTACCTAGATACCTTTTCCTGTGAAAGAGAAAAAATGCATTCACTGGCTCCTATCCTACCTGATCATGAAGTATAAGGGTAAGGAGAAAAATAACACAAATTTAAGTGAAAAACAGGTACAGGTTTTACAACTTTATTACAAATTATCACCACAATTTCAGTGAGATATTGTCAGTCCTTACAGGCTTATAAAGTAAACAGATTGTAAATAACTCCTTTCCTTGTAGGTTTTACACATTTCTCATGAAACAGGAACCACATTTCAGAGAAATAGCTGTCTCAAAATGCAATGATAACACACATTACATCTTATTTAACACCAATCTAAAACATTTCTGAACAATGATCTTATAACCAAAACAATTAATACTTTTACAACTTCAAAGCGGCTTTCAAAGGAAGTTATATAGGAATTACAATGTCATGAGATGTTGAACATGCCTATGTAATAAATAAGCAGATAACAAAATATACCTAAAATGCTTGGAAATAAGCAATGTTCAATAAATTAAATTCACATTTTATTGACACACAAATTTGATCACTGGAACCTAATGGAATGAAGATACATTATGTATGTGTGAGGATGTTTTTGTAACCCTCAAATCATCAGGATGAGAGTTTTTTAGGCAACAGTAATTACAAGTCTTCATCTTCTTCCGGCAGAGCAGTATCTTGGGCTTCCTTGAGATCCTTTTCGATTTGGTTCTGCCATTGAGGGTCCATGGTGACCTCTGGGGGAACCAGAGCAGGCATAGCAACAAACTCTAGGTTACCATCACCTATCAGTTTTCTTGCTAGCCAGAGGAAGGGCTTTTCAAAGTTGTAATTTGACTTAGCAGAGATATCATAGTACTGAAACAAGCAGAATTAAGTTGTTAAATCATGCATTAGACCAGATATTATTTAGTATTGTAATCAAGTGGTAATGTCATACTGAAATAAGTGTTCAATTATGCATTGCATGATACACTATAAATATTATCAATGAATAGATGTCTTAAAGAAGATTCTTACCTGGAGGTTCTTTTTCCTGTGGAATACAATAGTTTTGGCTTTGACTTTTCTGTCCTTGATGTCTACTTTATTGCCGCACAATACAATCGGGATGCCTTCACATACTCTGACCAAGTCTCTGTGCCAGTTTGGTACGTTTTTGTAAGTGACGCGGGAGGTGACATCAAACATGATGATAGCGCATTGGCCTTGAATGTAGTAACCATCTCGCAGTCCACCGAATTTCTCCTGGCCAGCGGTGTCCCATACGTTGAATCTAATGGGCCCGCGGTTTGTGTGGAATACAAGGGGATGCACCTCCACGCCGAGCGTTGCGACGTACTTTTTCTCGAACTCTCCAGTCAAATGTCGTTTCACAAAGGTCGTTTTGCCGGTACCTCCGTCGCCTACCAGCACGCACTTGAATGTGGGCATATCATCTGCCATTTTTGTGAGGTTTTAGTATTCTTATGCCTGAAATTAGAGTAGAAACTTGATTTTTTTTGCACTTACCAACCAGATTATAATTTTATGACGCATAGACCGTTAGGAAACTGAGTAAATATTTACTGTTTACTATCCCAAGTTAAGGGTTTTGGACTTTTTGTAATAATAAAGGCGGCAAAACTGATAAAAACACAACCTAAATGAACTTGACAAGTTAAATTCGATCTAGCTTTTCACCGAATGGCGCTCTAGCAAGCTCACAGGAATTTAGCTCGATTGTACCGAACTAGAACTTAAATTTTAACAAAACTACAACACGATATTTGAAAATATATCAATAAACTGATAGTGTCGTGGTTCTAGAATAATAACGAGAAATATAAATTCACTTTTTACCAAGATTGAATAAGTAAATCGAGATTAAACTCGTTTTACGGAAAAGTCGTTACGGCTCACAATGGCGTCACTTGACCAAACGTAGGTTTTTTTGACAATGACATCTTTGTGACAGCTACAATAATTTGACGTTTCAAATCAGAGCTTTAATAAATTTTATTATCCTTCATAGTTTTTATCTAGTTTGATTGTTGTACATAAAAAAATGAAAAAAAAAATGTTTAATAATAATTATCTCATTGTATGCAAAGGCCATTATAAGCAAAAATAAATTAAAAAAACTCATAAAATAATAAGAAAATTTTCATATCCGGAACTGCTTTACCGACAATTCATCTGACGTCATGCAAATCCACTGGCGCCATCTACACAACTCTTCAGATTTTCGTCAGACATGGAATGGACAAGTTGAGTTGAAGTTTGGTTCATTTCATTTCGTTTCGTGTGTGTATCGATTTTTTGAGTGAAGTGAACGTAGTGTTCATGTCCTTATTTTAGTGACGTTTGTAAGAAAAAATATCTGTGAATGGGATTGTGTAACAAGATAAAACGTTTATTTGGTGTGTGATAAACTGTGAAGGATGACGAAGGACAGGCTAGCGGCGCTCCAAGCGGTAAGTCAGATTTGCCATACATAATCCTCGGCATTGCCATAGCCAAAGGTCTCGTTGGTGACCTCGAAATCGTAATGAAACAGCATTGGGATTCTGTGCTCTAACAAGCGGATATCTTGTCTAATAAAGTCCTTCTAATGTAAAAAACGGGAGCAATGAGTAAGGTCTTTCAGAAGGACAACTTTTTTGCGAAAGTTCTCTTACCAGTCTCGTCGCCCCACCCCAGAGTCTACTGCTGAATGAGAGCTGTCATCGAGGAGAAACTATGTGTTGAGTTCAGTTTCGTAAATCACTAATTTGTCACATAAAACACCCATTGTGTTTTGAGGAAGTAACCTTGGTAGAACTGCAGTATTATTCCATAATGATACTGTGTCCTCTATTTCTTTATTGAGTATGTTTGCCTCATACTCTATGCTCATTCTTACTTCTTAATTTAGTCTTATTAGAAATTACTCCTCTAATTTGACACATTACCATAATAGATATTTATTTTCTGTGTGATGTAAGCTTCATATCCACTAACTTCAAATCCACTAACGAGCTGATGAATACTTCAACAAAGAGCACATTTCATTCAACAGATCCCTCAAATGAACTGTAAATGCTTCATAAAATGTAAATAACTGATAATGTCTGGTAAAGTTAAGTTGTTTGCTATTGAAATGTGGTGTCGAAATAAGGTGAAATCAGACAGAAATAATTCACAAATACCATTTAGAAAATAATACTTTTCCTACTTCCCTAGAAACAGCAGCATGATTTTAGACATCTGGTAATAATGATAAAAATAACTGTAAAAGATTTTTTATGGATCCTTGGTCCATAATTACCCTAAGTCAATGTTGGGGCTGATTGAAGATGGTAGGTCAAGGTACCTGCTACTATTTTCTAAATATACATAAAAATACTCATTTTTCGAGAATCATCCAGAAATAATTTTCACCTTTATCTTGTTGTTGTTGTAGTTATGCCTATTATGTTTGTTAACTTAATGAGATAGTGACAAAAAATTTTGTAATAATCCACATAATAAAAAAAACATTGTGTAGGTAATCTACTGGTTTACAGTTAATTTGATATACACATAGACTAAAAAAATCTACAATTTAGACCAAACCTAAGTTTTCATGACACATTCATATTAAAACGATGACGCAACTACTATATGGAAAAAGTCTATAGCTTAGATTGAGAAATCTTCATAGAGAATACTCCCAATCATAGTAGGTACTTATAGTTATTATATAATAGTTAGGACAAGCTTTTTATAATAATCAATCATCCTTTTTGGAATCCCCTTATCCCCAATTTCAAAGATCTAGGATTTTTTATATAATTTTACTCATGAATTAAGACTATCACATCTGATGTTCATTGACGATGTGGTTTGAGAATTACCATAATATTCTTTAGTGTGGGGAGGGTTTTTATCAATCCACATTCACATCATCACTTACCATCAGGTGAGAAGGTGGTCAAATGCAAGCCTATGAATAGTAAAAAAAAACAATGAATTAGCATATTTAGGTAAAATTGGCCTTCAAAAGTCGAAAGGATGGTCCTTAGGAAGTAGAAACCTACTTAATAACGTCGACGTACTGGGTGGGTGGTAGACGTCGAAGCAAAACCTGATACATTTAATTTTAACACAATTATTATTCACGACGAACGACAACGACCGGATCGACGAATGTAATAACAATTTATAAATTGCTAATTATACGAAGTTTTTCGAGATTAAAATTCAACGTAACGTAACGTCAATGTAACGTAAAAATAAGTTCAAACGATCAAACTGCTAATTGGTCTGCAGAAAGATCCGCAGAGAATATTTTTTAGCCATAATGTCATCGACGCCTACGCTCTGGCGTGGCGTGCGATTAGATTATTTTATCGATGACGATAAAATTAACATTAAAAACATTTGAATGTTTTGATAATATTGTTTGTAACTGAAGTTTCAAGTATACTGTTTGTTGGTTCTGTCAGTCCTGTTATCAGTTGGCGACGGTATCCGGCGCGCGGCCTTCAAAATTTGACTCACCACAAAACGTTCTCGACAGATCTGCATCATCAATCATTTAGCCCGAATCCACCGTTGAAAACAACCATTCGAAACGTTGCTTGTAAGGAGATTTACTTCCTCCTATATGTTATCACATAGTTGCCTTGGCCTTGTCCATCATAACTGCTGCAATAATTGACCTAGAATCAGCGTTCATTAAGTATTCATCACTTATGCGCGTTCTTGTTCACGAAACATTATCACAGATATGCGAATCTCGTTTATCTTGATTCACACATGACTTACCGATATGCTGCAATGAAGTTAGATTCTCTCATTCTTATCAGAACAAAGGATCTAGCTAGAGCTAGATCTTACGTTTGCATTCCGTTTACCTAACTTCATTCCATCGTTCGCTACACCCTTATGCAAGTGTATTAAACTTGTTAGAGATAAAACTTGATAAAGCGAAATTGCTTTCTACTTTTCTTGTTTCCGAAACCGATTACTTTTCAATGTATTTCCAAGCAAAGTTCTTCTATTAAGAAGACTTTGCAAATTGTTTGATTGCCACAAATTTTCTTTTAAACTTTACAAGAATTCCGCTGGAATAAAGCTGAAACTCTGAACAGTCCAAGATAACATGTCCTTCCTAGTCTTGGCCGCTTAGTCATTGCGTTGTTATCATCACGCGCAGGAAGTTAACTGAACCAGTTTTTAAAACTTGTATTTTTTTACATTTTGTCTTTGGAAAAGTATTAAAGGGTATATAAGGTTCAGGCGACTGTCGTGAGAAATTGACGTAACCAGCGCTTGCAACAGCTGATTCATTGTATGCGTCGAGTCTATTTTTAGCGTCGACTGTCTCACGTGTTGTCTAAATGAATGGAGCCTCTTTTGAATAGCAACCTTAGTCGTCGTCATAAGAAACTTTGTTCTAGGTTAGAACTCGCGATCGATGTTATATTACTTGCTGTTCAGGTATGTAGCTGTAAGACCTTCTGCAAATGTGAAAACAATCTGCCAAACTGATCAACCTTTAACTTGACACCAACACCAATAAGCAGTAAGCTTCAAAGGATTATTTCCGAAAATAGGAATATTCAATAATGCAACTCTTCATATCCGGGTCACGTTTCGAGGCGAGTACACAAAGCGCTCTCCAGTTATTCGATGTAGCCGTTGTACATTCGGCGCACGAGAGCAATACAGCCAGAGGCTAAGCCTTATCCTAGTCGGAGCCTGGGGAATAAGCCGTAGAGGCATGGAATGGAGTATAAAGGGCGTTTTTAAACACCGGACCGCCTGAATTCAAAATTGCCTGGCTGGCTGTAGTTATGAAATGGAACTGAATGTCCATAGTTTTTTTCCAATCTGTCGAGGGCTATCCTGCTTGTAAGTAGAAAATTTATTTTTCCCATTCATCTACAATTATGTTGCGTAGTATTGTTAGTCTAGCAGTGTGAAGATCGAAATCAAAACCAAAGTCTTCTAATATCCTGTATAATATCCTAGCATAAGGTAAGGAGAGTCGTTTTACAATGTTGGCATCTATGTATGTATTGTGCATATAATGTGTTAATGACATTGGCGGCGTTCCAAATAAAGCCTCCCGTTCGGCGCCTATAGGTCATGGCTGGCTGCTAAAAAATTACATACCAACTTATATATAAATAAAATAAAATAAAATAAAAATAAAAAAAGCCTTTATTGCTTCTGTTTAACTGCTTAAATCTAATTAAAACTAATCTAATTCTTCTGCAGAAGTCGCCTCATTGGCGTAGGCCTCCCCTAAATTCCTCCATACGTCCCTCTCTCTGGCTTCCTCATCCATTCCGGTCCGCATCGTTGTGTAAGAATGTCCCTCCATCTCTTTCTTGGTCTTCCCTGTTTCCTTTTCCCTTCTATTGGGATCCATTCTGTAACTCTTTTTGTTCATCTTACATTTTCTAATCTGCAGATATGTCCCGCCCACTTCCATTTCAATTGTCTTATTCTTTTCGTTAGGTCTACTATCTTTGTTTTCTTTCTTATTACTTTGTTTTTGATTTTGTCCGATACCTTCAGTCCCAACATGCTTACCAACTTATATATACCTACTACTAATTCAAATTTATTGATACAATAACTTCGTTCCCAAAGTTCCTGTACTTCCCTTTATTATGTATTGTGGCATGGATGTCATGGAGCATTTCATGCTTAGGCTGATTAAAAACTGTATTGGTTTGTTTGGATATTTTGATTCAAGAGACTAGAAACACCCTAGCATTTGGGAAAAAACATATATATAGGTTTATATCCGTCCCTACGAACCTATTTTTGCGGTTAAAATATTCATTATTTATATGAGAATGGTAAATCCCGCGTCATATAGGTACTATGAATGATGTATGTCACAATGCGGCCCTCATACATTATTCTCTTTTATCAACAAACCCAACAATATTTCGAATGTAAGCAAACATTAGGAACGGAGGCCGCTCTGAATTTAATGTTAGATGTATCATGGCCAGCAGATGTCGCTCGCTGAAAGCGGAAGCGAAAATGTAACAAGCTGGAATATACAGCGCAGCGCTTGAAACTTACGCGTCTTGTGAACTGTAGAGTCGCATTTTACTGAAACGTCATAATATTCAACGCGGTATTCAACCGAAAAATTACATGTTTTGATTTGTAAAAACGTCGAGACGAGCATGGAGTTTTCTTGATCGTTACGCTTGCTCATGATTAAAACATTGTTATGCAGAACTCTGCATTACAAAGGCCGGTGCATCACATCTGCCATTAGCACTAGTCTACTTTGAATTACTTTCGTAGTCAGTCTCATAAGTCTAATAATTTGACTACTACAATGCCCTTCTGTATTCTGAACCTGAAGCTTTGAAGTAATTACATGCAGGAACTTCTAATTTTGTTGTTAGTGTTGGTCTTTTCTCAAATTAGGGGTAATAAATGTAACCAACAACATTTTTATTACCGTTCGTACTCTGTTCTGAGTCCGTCGGTACTTTGTTTCCTTAGCAGTTTTGTTATAGTAGACCAGGGGGCCTACCATAAACTATTTCAAAACCATCATGTTTCAATGGCGTTTTGTTTCAAGATTGTAGCAACATTGATTCGATTCGTACCATGACCTTTCTAAACAATATTGTTTTATTCCTGCATAGAGATGTGAAAGAACGAATGTTTAATCTATTACTGCTGTGAGAGGGAGTGAAACAAAGCATAATTTCGTATAGCGTTATCACTTTCGCACTTCCTAGGATAATGCGTTCCGAAATACGCAATACAAATCATGTTCTAACATTTTTTCGTACAACATTTTCGGTATAATAAATTCAATTTTGTTAAAGACTTGCGTAAATATTAAAAAAATATGAATATAATCTAATTTAATCATAAATGGATTACAGATTCTTGGTAATTGGTAATATAACAAAAATTCACAGAAGTTTCATTATTTTATAAAACGGAGTGGTTTTTAGCACTATCAATTAATCTGTGTATAAACAAACTTTCATGCGGAGCGCGCAACTTTTAAATTATTTGTTTTGGTGTTGAAAATAATAGTACCTACTTTGATTAATAGTAAAATGTCCCAAAGAAAGTAAGTACCTATCTCGTTTCTGCTGTTTCGTTCGTTACTGCTGTTAATGCGTTTAGTAATGTTTACTAAATATTTGGCTTGACTTAGTTTTCGACGCTGGGTCTTCTATGGAATTTTAAGTGGTTCAGAGTTCAAGTGTTTTTACAGCGTCAGAAAAACGCGTTGGGTTTCAAGGCGGCAGCTAGATGTTCTATGGGAATTTTTAAATTCCCATAGAGATATAGCTACTGCCTACAATCGATCTCTCCAGGCGAAGGAATATGCGAAAAGAAAATGGAGAGAGATCGCCGAAGCACTCAATGCGCAAGGCGATGGAGCCCACAAGGAGTGGAACGAGTGGTCTAAAGTAAAAAGCATCCTATATTACTTATTACTTACATTTGAAAGGTTTTGTTTGATGGATATTGGTAAGAATATTAGTTTATTTTTTCAGTACTGGGTGGACTATAAGGCAAAAATAAAAAAACGCGTAAGTGCCGTACGGTCTGCTCAGTCAGCCACTGGAGGGGGGCCTTCAACGGAGCAACCCTTGACTGAAATTGAAATGAAATTTCTCCAAATACTCGGAGAAGATTTTGGACAAGGGTTGCCGGGTGTTCGAGTGGAACCATTTCCACAAGTAAGTTGAAATAAATGTAGTTTATTATACTTTTACAATAGGCAATTTATGTAGTTACCTGTAAAAAATAATCTCAATACAATTTCTTGTAGAGTTCAAGAACTAACGATGATGCTGTGGGTTAAAATAAAGGTTAAAATATATTTTAATTTACTTTATTATACAAATAAGCAACAAGTATAAAATGTGAAAATAACATTAACCTTCTGTTTCCCTTACAAACTAAAAAGGTACTTACATATTACATTTACCTAAGCAGTATTTTCTACAAGTTGAACATAGGTAAGCATGCAATAACTAATATTAATAGGTAAAATAGACTAAAGATAACTGCTGGACATATGCCTCCCCCAAAAGTGTACAATGTTAAACCAAAATTCTAACTATTATTATTTATTATTCACAGTGTTATAAGTGCCGCCTTTCCCAGAGTTGGCGAATGAGAGCATTCCGCACTTCCCAACCCTGTTGCAGTGGTATGTTGTTGCTGCGTGGATTTTCTACAGCTGCAGTATGAACTAATTCTAATAGGGCTTCGTCAGCAAGCTCCTCATTGCTTACTGGTTGCACAGGAGTGTTTGCTCTATTGCAAATGTTATGTAAAATTACACAAGCATTTACAATAGAGCCAGCTACCTCTGGTGCATAATGCAGTACTCTGTGTACCAGCAAGCAACGAAAACGTGCTTTGAGAAGCCCTATAGTGCGCTCAATAATGTTTCTTCCACAAAACATGCAAATTGGTGTAGTGTCCTTCTGGTGTGTCTGGTGCTACATCCAAAAGTGGTACCATCATGGTTCGCCTCAATGGATAACCAGAGTCACCTGTAAATTTTAAGAATATTAATTATCACATAGTTCTAATGTACCTACCTATTTCTATAGTTAAATTAGTTTGTATACCAAAGTCCAAATAAATAAAAAGTTATTATTATGTAAATTTTTTACTAACCGAGAAACCAGATATTCTCTGTATTGCTAAGATCTTCGAGATGAGCTCTTAATGGATGATTAGCCCATATAAAAGAGTCATGGGTGGCACCACCATGACTCGCATCCACACTCAGAATATGCATATTGGCATCACAAATCTAGAAAAAAGAGACAACTTTTTATTAGTATCTAAGTTTTGAGTGAGGTGTGTTTTTAATTCATCACATAAGAGTTTAATATGCATGTAAAATCTTACCAATTGAACATTCAATGAATGGTAATACTTGCGACAATAGTAGCGCTCTTCATTGTTTGCAGGGCGTACTATTGCCACATGGGTACAATCTATGCACCCTAAATGCCAGGTAGAATCTGTAAAAAATATTTGGGAATTATAATTCAACAAGGTAAGGCACACAATCAAAAAACTACAATGAAAATGAACATTTTCTTACTCTGCTTTTATTCTATTTCGCTCTTGATCGTTTAGTGGGAAGTTAATATATTTCTGCCTCATCGGCTCAGAGTTTAGGCAAGCAGTAACCTGTGCAATCACAGAAGATACTGTCTGCTGAGCCATGAAGTTTCCCTCAATACTGCCCGTAGGACGTTGATAGGACCCGGTGGCATAAAACGACAAAGCAGTCAATACCTAAATAAATGAGAATAAATTATTTATAAGTTTTGTAAATAATGTGGATCATACTTCGATAGACAAGCAATTATTATTATTATTATTTGTTTATTGGTTTACCAGAAGCTATTACACAAATGAGTACCTACTTATATCTATGCTTATAGTTAGCTCAAATTAAAAGTCTTATACAGCATAAGTAAAACAGTCATAGGCCGTATGTGTGCATAGCCTGTTATAGGTAAACACAGATTTTAAGAAATAAAATAATTATAATGTACATTATAAACTTATTAAACACTTTAGTACTTTACATAGTTATTTTACTTTTAAATGGGTAACATACCTACATGACTAAATACTATCAATATGAAATAAAGTATTTACATATTTACCTTAGTTTCTACAGATAAATCTGTAGATTTTGATGGTTTTTTCATGAGAGGCCTTAGCTCGTCACATAGCTTATGCACAAGATCTTTCGTCAGTCTATAGTGTTTGACGAACTCCACATCACCCAAGTTAAAAGGATCACTTTCCTCACGCAAACGTCTTCGCTGCTGCTTTCTCGAAGAGTTTCCTTCAGCGTTATCTGCTTCCAAAAACTCGAACAATTCGTATTCGTCTGCCATCTACAATAAAATCACATTTATTTGTTCTTTGAGCTTAATAACGATATCACCGCATCCAGTATAGAAAATTGCGAAATTAAACACGTTTTACTTACTTTTTAGGATATTTAAACGCTTTATTTGTGCTTTTATGTGATAAACAATGTTGTTTCCGCGGCGAAAAACTAACTTTTTCAAGATTGTTAGATTTGACGTATAAACAATATTGCTTGCTGTCAAAAGTCACGTCATGGTACGCTTAGAATGAACGATATCAACAAAACTGCTTCGCCTGGACAATATTAAAGTAAGGTTGCTTAGTGAAGGTCATGGTACGAAAGTTCAGTGTAATATTATTTTAGTATTGCTATAAGAGTTCGTAGTAGGCAGGTTTTATTTGGGAAGAAGGAAAATAAAATACTTAAATAAAATTTATGTATTGTATTGTAAATTATTTATTGAAAAGGATGAAGACACAGTAACATAACAAACATTAATATTAGTTAATTAAGGTGTAACATCAGTTTCTCGTCATTTTTTACGTGTGATCTAAGTATTTCATATTCAAAGTTGCGGTGGCTATAACATGTATTATAAACTAAAACATTCTGGAACAATTGACTGTGTTTTAGTAATTTCAATTAATACTACATTTAATAATCTGTACCAATTTCATAATTTCCCTCACAAAACCGTTGTTTATGTTATGAACCGCCATTAATTTATATTATAGCTGTGTCGCTTTTGGCGCCGTTCACCGCAGTTTAATATCGTTTTAGGATTAAATACCCCTATCAATAAAGATTCATCTCTTGTTTCTCTGCGTCTATTACCAATAACATAACATCGAAAAACTTATCTACTTAGATAGCTAGTTAACATTTAAGAACTCATCACATTTGTACAAAATCTTTCAATTTTAAGGAATTTTATTTGACTAACACAACACCACAAACTACGATCTAGTTCTGGCGAATCGCAGTCATTGAGTGAATGCAATTATCATGAAAAGCCACGCCTGGCTGATTACACCAACTATCTTATTCCCCAGCGTGGTTTGGATTTTCCTTATTACCAATGATATGAAAGGACACACGCCACACATCTAAAGGATTGCTCTTTTGCCCAAAATTTTGACTGCGTTATAAGAATCGCGAAATTTATGTGATGATTGTCCATTAGGACTGGATGTCATTCATCTTTTATGATAATGACACAATAGTTTAAAAAATATTATGTTATAAACATGGTTTAAAACAGACATCATTTAAATTTGGAGAACGAGATTAGAATCTGACATCAATCAGTGCTTGTGAACACTCGAGCAATGATTAACTGATATTGTAATTATTGTTATCAAATCAAAATTTAGTTGGTAAATTATGTAGCTCCTTTTGGATCGTATCCGTAAGTTTTGTCGGGGACTATTATTAAGCTTGTTAAGTATAACAAAGTATGCGATGTCCTAATAGAACGCGATCACACGATCGCCGCGCGAGCAAGCGATGCGACCGTCGCGTCGCGCGGATCCGCGATCAAACGTACTAACGTCAAATAGGCGTCCCGATTGGCAATCGTGCGATCGCGCGACGCGACGCGATGCCAATTGGGGCGCCTATTTGACGTTAGTACGTTTGATCGCGGATTCGCGCGACGCGACGTTCGCGCGAACTTGCGATGGTCGAGTCATCGCGTTCTATTAGGACACTGCCTAATGTACAACTACTGGATGTAGTTGTGACATTGACAAAACAACTATAACTCATAAAGTTCAAAATTATGTATGCAGTAACGTCGTGCACACGAAACGACAGCATTCAATAATGTTTCAGTATTAATTTGTTGTTGCTACAGTACAATGAGCATTCCTGAATGTAAGTTAGATGAAGCTTTGCTTACTACTGCTTAACAAAAGTGCACAGTCTCAACATAGGCGAACTAGTTAAACTTTCTGTGCACTGTTACATTGCAAATTCTGATTTACCCTCTCATTTATTCATTTCAAAGTAAGCTAGTTTCGACGTCTCGGTTAAATTTATATTTTTTTTAAATTAAATATTGTTATGTCTCAAAAGTGACTGCTTACTTAGAGTTCTTGACAAATTGATTGTTTATGTAGAGTCTGGATAGAGTCTAGATAATTAACTTTCTTTTTTACTATTTTCTGTCAGCTGATAATAATATCTTCCTAGTTTTTTTTTCAATACATATTTTGCCGCAGTCCATGTGATTTTTCTATCGTTTAAAACACGCGAATGCGATATAATTAATATGTTAACACACGACACGAACAATGACTTCGGTGTTTCGACAAACTTTAGATAATACACTTATATTGGAATTGTAATCGAATATTGTAGCTCGGTTACCGTGTTCCGATAAGCTTTATGACAGTCATTCCTGTAATTTTGTGTAAACAGGCTTCCACCCTCGGGATCTTAGAGGCAAATTCGTGACATTGTAAACACGGGTTGAATGCGAAAACAAGGCACGCCTGCTACATTGTTATCGCTCAAATTATCTCAATGCTCCTCAGAATTGTAATATCTAAAGTTTTAACTAGAATAGGTATTTGTTTACGGCAGAAGTTCCCTATACTTTTGTCCGCGTACCCCTTGAATGATTTGTATGTAATTTGCGTAGGTACCCCTAATATCCAGCAGTCGAAATTTGACCGCGAAGACTGAAGCCAGCCGCCAAATATATTTTTACTTCAGCATTTACTCATGTTTATGTCTAGGCTGCAAAATCATGTAACCTATAAAAAAGCTCTGATAAACTTTAATAAAACTTAATTGAAGACTTACAAGACCTCGGAATCTTGGTACACTAAACACGAACACTGAAAGCGGAGCTATTAATTGCAAAAACATAAATTTCCCACAATTTGCTGAATCGTTTCTCACATAACATAACAGTGGTTAATCAACTTGATCCCTTTTATCGCCATAGATAACCTTGAGAAACCCTAAAGGCTCGTAGTTTAAGGTTTTAATTGTCAGCAATATAACCGGGTCACTGACATAAAATCAGTTGTCCGATATGGGTTCCGATTGTTAGACATCGATAGCATCATATTGATAGTGATTCAGCGACTATCATAAAGCCGACCCATTATAAGAGTCGAGCTGGTTCAAGTGAGTTTTGAGGACGGATATTCTTTTCGTTGCGCAAGGATTACACAACAGTTGGTTTGGTACGTGCGGTGCGGAAACACGACAGCCCTTCGTTCGCCATCCTGACTCATTTGTCGCAGGTGATATATTAACAGTCCGGATTTTGTTTCGTATAGGATACCTTATATCTTCTTTCTTGACGTACTTATCTTCTTGTTCTTATCTTTATACCGCGGAAAGTTAAGAGTATCTGCGCTGCGGGGCTTAGCTTAATGGTTCTATGTACAAGTAGTTGAATTTTCGTTTTATCAAGGTCTAACTAGAGGGAAAGGTTGTTTGTAATGTAAATGACTGTTGACTGTTTATGTTTATGAGTTATCGGTAATTAATGTAGTCATTGAGGTTTGATTAAGGTTGTTATTTACATTGATTGGAGAAACAATAGACGAAACACTATTTGGTTTTGCAATGAAACTTCTATCTGCCTCTTGTATCCATATGGTCAATATTTCGAGTAATCGAATCCTTGTTCCCTATAGACGTGAACTAACTGACATTGTTTACAATCAGTACAATCCTAACGTGTGAAATCACTTGCAGTCCAATAATAGTCGTGGGCAAGACCGGCGAAACGACCGGGGCGGTCTCGGAAGTGTCAAGGGGTGTCGGGTGCTGGGGGGTTGTTACGTAACGTCTGCCGCAAGTCCGCATCCGCCCCCGGTCACGGCAGCTCCTTCCAGCCGCCCCAGCCTAATGCTACGAGCTCCGCGTGGCTCAGATGAATGTCTGTCAGGATGGCTAATCTGGTTTGCACTATAGTTCCTTTTTTTGATCACGTGTGTTCTATCATGTGAACATAGTCAAGAAAAGATACCGGGTCATTTTGGTCTTGCTTAAGTCTTGTTCTGATAATCATCATCATAATTCCGGTCTTTATATTATCCATTTTTGGATGTAGGCCTCCTCCAATCTCCTCCAGTATTGACGGTCTTGAGCCCGCGCCATCCAATCCCGTACTGCGTGTTGTCGGATGTCGTCGACCCATCTCTTAGGTGGTCTTCCTCGCGATCTTGTGATAATACTGTCGGTCGGTCGGATAGTATTATCGTACCTAACATCCAATATATTTTTCTATACTTTCTCGTTTACAACTGGTAAACATAAGCCAGATTTTATTGTAGCTCTCAACACAGCAAAGTCAATGCACACAACGCGGTGACACTTATTATAGACGCTAGCTAACGCGCGTGCTTACGCTACAGCTCAGCATTTTTATTGGACGCTGTTCATCACAGCTCGCAAAGTTTTCATTACGGAAGCATGAGCTTGGATAACAATGCAGAACGATGCCATGCATTATGCACGACGTGTTTCAGCGTACTACAATCCATTAGCGATGAATACTTTTAGTATCCACCGTCAATAACGAACGAACGAGCTTTTAAAATACCAATTCACAAGCTCTCCGTACGAGCTTCGAGCAACCGGAAACATGTACCAAACTTTGTATCCGAATTTCATAAAATACAAAATATTCGTGCTCTAAATTGTTACTTTCGTGAACAATGTTTCTAATATTCCAAGTCTTTAGAATGCGGTTCCATAAGTCGTATACCGCGGCTCTAGAGAGGGACTAATCCTTGCGAAATGGGGTTTAGTTTGGGGGTCGTAAATAAGCTGCCGACGTCAGTGTTAGGGCAGCCCCTCGTCATGTTTTATGTTTTACGATTGACCTGTAAACTAGAGTTCTTCGTGTAAAACGCCACCTTTGATTGCAGCATTTTATTATACCTCCTATCTATAGGTCAAATACTACGGTAATGTCACGTAGTATCTAATGCGGCACATTATCACCAGAAACGCGCTGATTCACATAGGAATAGATTTTCAATTTTAAAGTAGGTGAGGTGAAAAACTATTTTGAAGTCTGAGGTCAGAACTACTACGATCGGTAATAGAAAAACGTTCGTACAAAACAAAGATAACACGTTATTAATTTGAAATTTAATGTTTCAATAGCTATTTACTTAGTATTCTAACAAAACCCGGTCATTATGTGCATAATGCATATGGCTCGGGAATTATAATCTGTAACAAAATAAGTTTTCATTTGATCCTATCATTCGATTAATATTATAGTTAGCGTGAAAATAGGTTAACAAAAGGAGTTAACGAACTTTTTATTGACTTAATCAATTTGTATGTAGGTATTCGTTCCCTGTTTGCGTTAATAATTGAGATATTAGATTAGACACGTATAGTGAAATATTTTGATTCAACTCATCAACAGTTTTTATGAGTACGCAATCTGTGTGACCTAGTTTGAAAACTGAACTGAAAAAGTTCCTGAAATTATATACTCTCACTCAGAACCAGGTAAGCTTTTAGTCAAATCAGCTACTATGCGAACCTTTAGCCCATTTTCTAGGCTATTTGCATGATAGACGCCTCCCGTGAGGTTTTATCCGCGTTTCCACTCTCATATAACAACCACTTAGAACTTTTTCAGTGTTCGAGATAAAACTCGTTTTGTTCAACCTTAATTAACCTTTCTTTCCGAGTCCCGGCAGGTAAAATGGCTGGCCTGTGACCTTGTTTACTGAAAATAAATCTTTAATTTACATAAACTCATTACCGCTACCGCCTTCCCGTATAACTATTTCAGTATTTTCAGGTACGCAGCCTGAATTTTCATTAAAACGTATGCGAAATATTGTGAAGTACAACTGCTTTTCAGTTCAACGCTTGAGGTAAAATAAAAAAAAATGGAAGAGATTCTCAAGAGGGCTTAAATAGGGTGTGGACTGGTGTGTAAAAAAAAATTAAAAGCTCACCAAATGGATGATTCACCGGTCACCAGATGGATGATTCACCGGTCACCAGTCGCCACGCTTCCCCGACACCGTAATTATGTGCTGAGATTTAGGGATGGAATGGAAGCGGGCTTGATTTGACCCAGATCTCAGTAATGTTCTTCTCCCCTAAAACTACATTCAGTATCGAGCATCGTTTGCTTTGTTTCTGTGGATTCTTTGTTTTGACGATAATGATCGTCGCTAAAAAGAGCCGCGTCAATATTCCTACCCTTTGCATCGCAGCCTCTACTTTGATGTATTGAATATTAAAAATTCATAATCAATGAAAAAATTGGTTGTCTGTAAAGTTGGTTTACGGCCGATAGTTTAACGTGACTACCAGCGTTACCGGACAATGACAGCGTTATCGGATAATAAGCTTTACCAATAACGTCAACGCTTTCGTGCATGCAGCCGGCTTTCATCGATTTATTAGACGTAGTCAGGTCAAAACATTTAATTCAAGTTTTACATGAATGTTATTTGACGAATCGATTTTATGTTTTTTAAATTTCGGACGATCGTTTTCCTTTATGTTTTTCTTGTTTCAATTATTGATCTTTTTGTTGGTTTTTCCACGAAGATTACAAATAGATATAAAAATAAAATAATGGAAGGTCGTGTTTTGTTGTGGGAGGCGGTTCCGCTTTTCCTTGCAGCCACCAGCCGTAAAATTACGTCATCTTTATTGTTTGTGGGTTGGTTTCTGTCTAATTTATAGTACGGTTATGGTTTCTAATCTTATCTTTACCAATTTTAGATTTTGATGTAATCATATTCAAAGCTTTCATGATTTCTTTTCCTTACTGAGTATATCTTTATCGTAACGACGAGGAAAAGTTTTTTCCGATATTCCTCATTTCGGAGTAAAGCGATAGACAGCATCAGTCAATCCCGAAATTTACGAGGCGGCGGCTAACTTAGAACTTTCTACCTTGAACTGAATTTAGAATTCTCGTCTTTGCTGAAATCTATCTTTATCTGGATTTGATAAATAGAGCGAAGGAAGAATACCTCATTTGACCGAACTATGATAACCTGCGCGCATTAGCTTACGGTACGGCAGAGGATTTTAAATTTATCAATTGAATTTAATACTTATCGTAATAGAAATAAGAATAATTTAATGTTCTCGCGCGATGCTTCGCGATGCTCCGATATCGATCCCTAAGCATTGGATTTAATAATAAATATATTAAAATCTAAATTGGATTATAATACCTTATTTAAGTGCACAAAAGGAGCTCCTTGAGGCCACTTGAAATCCCTTGATCACACTGGTTAGAAAGAACTAGTGACACGATCAGAAGAAAAATCTTATTTTGATTGGATAAGTATTCAATTCATTGATAAATTTAAAATCCTCTTCCGTACCGTCCGCCTATGTGCGCAGACCATAACAAGTAAGTTTTATTTAGTTCTTCGAAGCCAACGAGGGAACAATATTAATAGTGGAAAAAAAAAATTACATATCTCATACAATGCTGCTCAATTTAGTATTACTTTTCTTCGGCTAAGGCGAAAAAAACTTCTCTACTCTACAGGTTTTCGGTGGAGAAATTAGGTTAAGGGTAATAATTAGTAGTGTTAATTTTAAAACACGTATAAAATCTAAATTAAAGTATGAAACCTTACTATTTTTTGTTGATACAATCGGAAAACATAGACGAATCGAATAGTGTGAAGAAATTACTATAATACGGCGTACTTTTTGAGTATTTGACCGAAACATTTTGTATGGAAATTTGCCTTGAGGATTCCCCTTAAGTACGTAATGGTAAAAATAGGTAGGTTAGTGTTTATCAACATTTTTGGCGAATCTGAAAAATAAATCAGATCAGTCAATCTGAAGATTGTTCAGGAATTACCGCTTGGCTTATTCAATTTAATTGAAACACACGTACCAGGCTTAACTGGTGTACCCGGATTTCGTTACCCGCCCAGCCTCCGCTTGCCTAATTTAACCTCGACAAATTATAAATGAACAAACACAATTGACTTGTTAAACTTTTACATTTTATCAATGTTTCCACGGAGGCCTGTTGGTGGAAACTGTAAGCGGAACAGATACCGAACAGCTCTTGGAAGTTTTACTCCGTATCGATTGCGACATGGAAACGGAAACTCAAAGTCCTTGAATTTGTCGATAGACTTGTTTCTCTCATGCATCTTTCCGGATCTTGAGTTTACTTTAATCATAGCATAAGCTCAGTAGATTAGATTGGCCCAAAAAAAATATGATCTGATACTAGAAAACTTCTCCCACGAGACTTCATTCGTCAATCTAAAAGAAAGCCAATAACACTGATGTTATCAGATTGGTTCGATTGAAATACGTGATGTGACTTCCAATTTGCTGCCTCCTCTCCTCGGCATCGAATAGTTTCCATGTGCGGACTTGATTAACTACCCGGCTATTGCTGTGTACGTTTGATTTATGGAATTCGGCTCATGCCCTAGTTCGTATTTCCCTGTTCACCAGACCAGACACATGATGATAGACTTAACTCATGCTTTCTTGTTGTAACTGTAACTGGTCTTTGAGAGTCAAACTATCACTCAAATGATAGACAAAGGTCATGCGTTGAATTGAGCTGAACCATGTTGAACATAGAGCTAAATTAATTTAATAGTTCCCGAGTACGATGTGTAGTGTACCTATGTTTATCAGTGATAATAGCCATAAAATTATTCCAATTTTCAAGTTCTCAACATCAAGTTCTAGAGATGAAAACCAACTATTGAACTGATTGTACAGTGGGTAGAACTAGACACATAGATACAGTGGTAGAGACTCGCATAACGATATTGTATTTAAACGTTGCTCGTTTTCACCCCAGCTCTCCCATATTTGGTACTTTGTTTTACTGTTGCGCCAAAGGAGATAAACCTGTCGCACGAAATTAGAACTCTAGGGAGGTGACTTATGGTAATCCGTTGAGCCTCCCTTCTGAGGTCTGTGGTGGGGTGGCGTGGTGGCCTTGAACAAGGTTGAACGGTATCTGCCAGCCTAGATACAAGTGAGCTGTCCACAAGATGATAGAGGTTGCGAATTTGAATATTGTTCCCAAGACAATAAGCCTACAAGAAGACATAGAACCGAAAACTGAAATATATTTCTAGTTGCTAGTAACACCTAAACGTTCTCCGCGTCTAATACCGTTTTAATTAAATATTTAATTCTGTTTAATGGGCTAAACTCGTTTACGTAGAGAGTATCAAAATAACGAACGTATAAATAGGTACAGTTTACAGAGGACTTCATTGCCGGATGAATCATAAAAACCATCAGTTGCTTCATTCGACGCGATTAAGTTAAATCAGGATTGTGTAGGCAGCAAAGCAGGGGCGGTGTAACGAATGTTATGCAATTACACGCTAGAAATAAACCTTTTGAACCTGACTCTGACTTTTGGCTTGGCTTGTTATAAACTGTTTTGTGTTTGTGACAGACATTCCAGTGCTAATGCCCCAGTCTTTGATCGAATTATTCATCTTTCAAATTTCAATATTAAGCTGTTCTGTACATTACATTTCTCGCAAGGGTTGTTTGGTAAAATTAAAATTTAAGTTGAATTCTACAATGGATTTCTTCTATTCTTTTTAAAGTTTACCTCACCCTGAGTTAGTATTCCATCTTTTTACCACTCGTGCTAGTTGGCTCACATAAGAGATGATCATTTTATCAACATGATTGCAATCAGTCTCCACAAGCGAATGATTTGTTTGTTCCGTCGAACGTGTGAATCAGTTTCATCTCGGAGCGATGATGTGTTGATTTGATGATTAAGTCCTGGTAATCTGATTCCTGGCCCAGTGACTAATCACTACGATAGTGAGTCTAACAGTAACATGCATATCCGCTACCACTAAACTGCGAAAACTTGCCATAATTGAGTAAACTAATGGAAGCTATTGTTACAACTCCCCTACAAATTACATTTTGACGTGGAGTCCTCGTCACGGTGACCCAAATAAACCCTAATGCCTGCTAGGGGAGCATGCCGTATGGAATAAATTACAAAATTGTTGTTGAATTTACATCGCCGTTCGGCTCAGAGCAAATGATCCCGTGATCCTGCCTGCCTGGTCCCGTCTCCTGTACCTGCCACAACCACGTTCTAATTTGTTTTTCCTTTATAAACATGAAATCCTTTGTGCGCAGCATAAAAAAAACGATACAATCCTGTCTGTATCGTTCTAACTAAATGATTTTCATAGTCCTGAAACATTTCCGTAGCGTAGGGTCGGTCTTTGTGGATACGTGAACCGTGCCGCGCGCGTCCAAACAAATTGAATAATGGCCAGCTCGCCTCAACTAAGTGGATTCTATTTTGCTTTACGTGCGCCATCCTCGCTTTCCGCGGGTCTCTGGCGCTGCGAATTATGAAAGCGCTTTTTTCGGGCGAGCACTTATGAAAAGTTTGTTCATATCGCTGCTTCAATGTGTTCGGTCACGCAAACTTTATCTGATAATTTTAACATGCAATGTGATAAGATGATTAACGTTTGACATGGCAGTATCTTATGATTTGTTTTTTTTTTATGTGCAGGCGCAAAGCGACGATGACGACGTCGGGCCCGATGACGTCAACGTCGCCGTCGAAGGAGGATTCATGGACGACTTCTTCAATGAGGTAAGTGGAAAACTATGTGACCCGATAATTACTAATGACCAGCCTATGAGCACAGCCGCGTGCGATTCAAAAGCTTCACCAACAGATATAATATTTAAAAATCAAATGGAAAAAGAAGATCTTGTACATAAATTGAAACGTAATTGAAATGAAAGCCCACTTCCAATCTCTGGAAGCCCTGTCGTGGAATCAAAAGTCAATTTATTACTCGTTTAATATTAAAATGAATAAATATTGTACTGAAAATATGTAGTTGTAGTTCCATGTTACTCATATAACGGCTTCATTTAAAGATATACAAAATAAAATATTTATAATTTTATTTCTATCCTCCAAGCCTAGCAAAGGAGAGTCTAAATAGTAGGTAGGTATTAAGTTGCTTAGTGGATATGAGTCTCAAATCAACGGTTCTACCACGAGTCTAATGGCGTCCGAAATGACGTAATTAAATCTCACCAAAATAGTGTATTCCCTTAACGTTTTGGGATTTAATAAATTTAAATAAACTCTCAAGGCTTACGAAATTAATTCACCATCACCATAACCAAATAAACAGCTTGCAACATCCATGTTTTTGTCAAGGAAATCAGTTTTCTCGTGTCTAGTAGAGATAAATTCGGGTTGCGAATATCATCGTCAGATCAGAGAGAACGCTGGCATACCGGAAATGCCGGCCGGCGGACGCCATCGATACGCTTCAAACATAGCACCTGGTACGTTTGCTTTAACATGTTGTTCACAAGCGTGTGAAGTTGTGAACGTTTTATATATCAAAACTGATAGAGGCTGCAATGTATTGTTATGGCTAGAGGCTGAAGACTTATGGTATTATTGAGTTGGGTGGTACTTTTCATTTCATAGACTAGTGTGTGTGTGTGGTTAAAAGTTACCGGAACTTAAGTGGATTTGTGGCAATCAAATGTAACTAAAGAATACTGCTTGTACAAAGCCAAAATAAAGTTAAGTGGCCTTTATGTAGCCATGAAATAAAAAAAACTACGCTCAGGTCCACTATTGTACATTCACAGGAGCGACTGGTGACCGAATTAAATTTGTCTTCATTCAGAATTTCATGGTACTGTGTGGACTGTATTGCCTTTAATTTTAGGAGCTAGCAAGCTCTGCATCGAAAGTATTCTGGAAGCAGAACACTGATATTATTGGAATAGTCATACGATAAAGATATTGTAAGTTCGGGTGGCTACTAGATCACTAATGTTTACTCTCCTTTAAATCAATAGAGTAAGTAAATACCCTCCAGGTCAGTATTTGTAGAATACGTCCGTTGCAGACTTGGTTAAATAGAATCGATGAGACGTCCGGAAAGCTGGTAATTGGATCCCCTCCACGGTTCCGCGCTTGGGATCCGGCGACTCTAAACTAATTCAATAACCAATATAAATGCAATTATGAAATTCAAAGGAAGGTTGTTTGATAACTGGCTCTTTTAACGCTTACATATTGCACTTATCAAAGTTTATACGTAGAATTCGGGTATCAAAGCGTCAAAAACCTGTTATAGCTTGAACTGTATGTACATAAATTGTACACGTACCTACGTAATAATATAGGTTTTACAAAAACATACAAAAAATACAAAAAAACGTACAACCGACTTCAATTGGACTGTTTTAGTGACCGGAAACAGCACTGAAAAGTCAGTACTTCGACGACATATATTTTTCAGTTATTTGATATAAAAACTAAACTACTGGACTGATTTTGATGAAATTTCTATGGGACTAATCTGAAAGTATATCCTCTCAAACAAATATGTTAAAATAATTTTTAAAATATAAACAACAAAGGAAACAACCTCCCCCTTTTTTGAAATCTGTGGAAAAAACAACTCAACACTTCTAATCTTCATAATCATGTCATATTTCTTCTCCCGGTTTATGATCGGAATTGTGGAAAAATAAAGTGCATTTTTTGCTGTCCGTTGCTACCATAAAAAACCTCTATAAAGTTTTATGAAGATGGCAATGCCAAACGACTCTGAGTTTTCTCCATGAAAAATCTGTAACTGCCGAAACTTTGACGTAGGTAAATCCTATTTATGTCTCAGTCAGCGATGGACAAATTTTCTCTCCAGCTGCAAAATATTATGTTGGATAAAGCCAAACTCCAAAAGGTTGTTACATTATTATTAATCTTCTCATTTCTCCTGTCAACGATTGCGTTTGCTTAAGTTTAATTTTAATTTTTACTACGAGTTGAAAAGTGCCGTTTTAAAGCAATTAGGCACGCAGAGGTTCGTAGCCTCAGTAGGTCAGCCAAGGCAGCTATTACTAGTAGCCTAATAGCCACATATGGATAATAACCTACGTATTCTCACGTCACGCAGCACATAGGATAGGGGTCATGTCATGCACTGTGCAATGCAGCGATTTGCCATGGAATATTCATGATGAATATATATTTTTAAAAATAAATTACTATGTGTATAGTCAAGTCAGTTTATCATCTTAATGATTTATCATAAAGAAAATTGGTTTGATGTTGTTTTGTTTTGTAATTGTTTTTCTATAGTGAAGTATGTGACTCTACTTTATAGGTACATTCATTAGACCCGTCTGTAACTATCCATACTCGAGACAAATAAATAAATCATTCTTTCATTCATATAATGTCACCGTAAGATTGTTAAAACCGTAAATTTGTGATCAGTGCACTGAGTGGTCAGGACTCAGGGCCTTCGTAGTGTTCTCAATTTGTCGGCAAGCTTTATAATTTAACCTGTTTCAAAACCGTCATATTATCAAATCATATCTTGCGGTGACATTACACCTTTTTTGCGTATGATTGCGAGATTTCTAAAATGGGTTAAAATGGGTCAGACATTCAGGTGGAACACTCCATAACCTCCTCATTTTATCAATCTTACCTTATATAATAACAAAAAATACGTCCTTTCGCCAGTGTTCATCCGTGACGTGAATCCCACATGCCGTCACATGCGTTTTCATTAAATCCAGAGCACATCTCACGTCTGTCATAAATATTCAGGCTGAGCTTGGTATTCATCATAATCGTGCATTTCATTTACATATGATCTGAGTGTAGGCGATATGGTGTTAAAGTACGCCATGGCGGTCATTTCTAGCACAAATGATGCCGCTCTATATTACTGTAGCCCTATTACTAAACACTTTGACTAGCGTATTCGTATCGAAGCTGAGAAGTCTTCTGTTTGTATAACGTTTTGAAAAACTGATGAGCTTTCAGTTCTGTGACGGCTTTGATACAAACACACTTGTCAAAATTTTGGTTATAGGGCTGCTGTACCATTGTTCTGGGATGAATTGAATAAGGAAAACCTAATACCTACTACAAACACTCAACGCAAAACAAATATGGTGAATAACATAATTATGTATGTTTTTATTGACACACTCTACAGTGAAGTTGCAGCAATGCTGACTTAAAATTATGATTTTTTCATACTTTTTACATTCACTCTTTTTTTAGCAGCTTTTCTTTTGTGATGATTTAATTACGTACTCATCCCGGCCTACTGTAGTATTCATGATTATCTTTATTGAGCTACATATGAGTTATACAGACTGATACTGTGGGGGCTTCGTTAGCATATCATTTCACTTCAATGTTACTTAATCGTTAGGCGTTTCCTAGAATATCTTTATTTCTCTATTCTCTTTGGCAAACGATATTATTTCTTATTTAAAGACACGATTGTCGAGGGGTTTGATTCCTGTATCAGAACAAGGGTGCGATCAACATCGGCATTTGTCTCGCCTGAGGCTGCGTGCTTTGTTTTAAATACGTATTTACTTACCCAAAAGTATATGTATTTACTCTGTGTTTTGTTAACATAATAAAAGCTCGGATTTGTTAGGTGCTTGTAGATAACCCATTGGAAAATGTCAATTTTTTTTTATTTTATATAATTATAATAATTTATTGATCATTCTTATCTTATCAAGATTCCAGCCTTTCCAGTAAGCTAACGCAGTTATCTGTCTAGTGTAGGCGTTATTTAAGCTTTATTAATAGCTGTTGGGTGTAGTTCTCAAGGAAACAGTCTAGAGCTGAGGTTAATGATCTCATTCAAGTGAAGAGCAAGTCTAAATGGTCTTGATCTTAAATTACATTGATAAATGACATGTCTCTACCATGACTCTACGGCAAGTGTTTGTGAATTTGTGTCTTTAGTCTGAAACTTTTTATTTGTTCGCAACGACTAAATATAAATAAATAGTAGAAATTAATTAACAAATCAGTAAACATTATTGGGAGTTTCGCTGATTCATTTTATCATGTTTCATCAGGCAAAGGACCATTCACTCCCCTTTTCCGCTATCAACCAAACAACATTGTGTTTGTGTGCATTTAACATTCGTTATAAATATAAGCTGGATGGAAGGCGACGCGTGCGCACGTATCACTAAAAAAACAATTCACGTATCATATGCATATTGCATATTGATTAAATTGAACCAAAATGGGGGCCAAGAAGAAAATGAGTGCAAAGAAGAAAATGAGTGCATTTCTGGACGTGTTTAGGAAAAAACGTGAAAAGCAAGGAATAGTAGGCTTCTTTACTACGGTAATTGCTTGAATTATTATTTAATTAAAAAAAATAATATTACATTACAGTGCTACTTCAGTTTTCCTCTTTGTAACTGTTTTAGTATATTTACGTAAAAACTTAATTTTTACTTAACTTAACCTCATAAGGTTTTTAAATACAATTCCGTCTAGAGCTAATATTTAGCTTATAAATTTACCTATTAAGTACTAAAACATTGATCGTATTCTTATTTATTCATTGGGGCAGTAGCAAAACTAATAGTTGTTGCTGGAAAACTTTCCAATATATAGATAGAATATACTTTATTGCTCACCATCTTAGTACTAATACATTATATTGGAAAAATAAAGCTAGGTATATAACAGTGGACAATGGGCGGTCTTATCGCTAAAGAGCGATCTCTTCCAGACAACCTTGCATGGACTGGATACTGTTGTACAAATATTACCTACTTAGCATTTATTTCATCGTTTAACAAAGTAACGGGTAATGCAACTTTACAGAATGAGTAAAACCATCGGCCGGTTATCGAGTATTGGTCCCGGTATCAGTTATCGCGGTAATCTGATTAATTGCCGACCCGCCAGAAGCGTCGTGGTTTACCCGCGTCTACTATCGATCTATCCGTCCCTGAACTTCTCTCCCCGATACAGACTTGCCCGATTACAGCCCGAAATAAATTGAACCCGATATTGACTATCCTGAAAATAGTCTCAAAATTTATTAGAGGGCGCAAGCCATTTGTTTTCGTCTAGATAGCTCTAAATATTTAGAAGATTTATCTTAAATAAAATACATTGCAAAGAGGACTGTTTTCGACTCTTTGTCTAAAATCTAGATTGTCTATCTGCCTAGCCAAAAAGGTCATGATATCAAAAAATTATATTTTAATGGTGTTGCGTGAAATGGCGCACTTGTTATGAACCATTGCGTCAAACTAAGTGATTTCGATATGAATCACTGGTTTTCCCTATGTTCGCTTAACAAAAATGCGAGATATCTTGCGTAATATTTGCACACATTTTTAAATATTTAAACAGTAGAGTCCACTATAAGTTATTCGCCTAACTATTCGGTCAAATTATAAAAATGCAAATCAATATCAGCGTCTACGTCAAACTTATCAAGCCATAATCTAAGATAGCTATCAGCTGACTTCATAAATGGCTGTATTGCATGCTTATAACCTCGAGAAGAATGCTTCGCCTGTAGCTTCTATAAATACTTTTCAATGTAACGAAACGCTAATTATTTTAATATCTTCTTAGTTCGCCAGTTTAACCGGTGGGCTCAACAAGCAACGTTTGTTCTGTGGTTGGAATTTTGCCAGTTATCCTGAAAAAGACGGTAACGCTAGCTACCTAATGCCACAAGTCTAGATAATGATAACAATTTCATCTTTCGTGGCCTCGACAATAACATGTTTTAATCCAAACTGAAATTACGAAATTCAAATGAATTTCATTCTATCGCAACAATATAAATCTTGTTACCAAATTCAAGGAAATGCTGGCGATCGGTCGTGTCCTCGGCTGTTTTATTGGATGTAATTTGAAAATAATTTTAACTTAAAATTAAGCGAGATAGCTATAAACCAGAGCTGGAGCTATAAACCAGAGCTGGATCCTACTTAAGTGTAATCCTCAAGGCAAATTTCCATACAAAATGTTTCGGACAAATACTCGTACGTAAAATTAACACTACTAATTTAAAAACACGTATAAAATCTAAATTAAAGTATGAAATCTTACTAATTTTTGTTGACTCAATCGGAAAACATAGACGAAACGACTAGTGTGAAGAAATTACTATAATATGGCGTACTTTTTGAGTATTTGTCCGAAACATTTTGTATGGAAATTTGCCTTGAGGATTCCCCTTAACCCTTGAAATACTGTCGGTAACCTACATAAAGTGTTTTTACTAGCCCAAATCTGCTATGTAATATACATAGACAAGCACGCACCAGCAGTCTTGGAGTAGGCCTTCGTGTTCAGTGGAGCTGGCTGTGTGCCAACCGCCGCCGCCTACCCGGCTAGACCCAGGGACACTAAGCTCGATGCAAAGATAAACGCCGAACTGCATCATAAAAACTGAGTGCTTGATAACTAATTAACCAGAGTGCTAAAACATGGCCGCCTTAAGCCGCTACCGCAGAGGGTTTACTGACATAAAATATTGTACATATACCTACTCTAAATCTTTGGATACTTGTGTGGGTACGGTCTAAACTTTTGGGTCACAAGCGCAAGTCAAAACTATATCGACGTACAGACAGTCAGTCAGCTGCACAGACAGTATACAAGACACTCCCAAGCATTCACATTTATATTACTAAGAGTAATGTGTACGCAAGCATCTTTGCAATTTTCAAATTTATGTACTCGTCTTACTTTTCAGAAGAAGAATGTCTTAGCAAAATTAAGAGTATTATATAAATTTGAAATCTTGGGAGTGTATATACATGTCTGTGCACCTGACTGCACATATTTCTGGTTAGTGGTAGATAATTGATAGATAATATCAAATTAAAACTGTCATTATTTACCACGTTTTTATTAACTCGATGACAATGCCTTCTAATACCATAAAAACAACTATGTATCGTAAAAAATCCGTAGAAGAACGAAGGTCACCGACATAGCTTTCAGAATCAGCAAGCTGAAGTGGCAGTGGGCAGGCCATATAGCTCGACGAACTGATAACCGTTGGGGAAGAAAGGTTCTCGAATGGCGACCACGAACTGGACGACGCAGTGTAGGACGCCCCCCACGCGATGGACTGACGACATAGTTGCGGTCGTTGGAAGTCGGTGGATGGAGAAGGCTCGAGACCGCTCGTCGTGGCGAATCATGGGGGAGGCCTATGTCCAGCAGTGGACGTCCAAGGGCTGATATGATGATGATCGTAAAAAAGGCGATATAGAGCAAAAACATAACGTGTTCTTTTTCATTTGTAATCTTTGTTGTACCTTTCTTATTTGTTGTACAAAATTCGCGCATAACACGCGTTTACTTTTCTTTTAGATTTGGCTACTGCTACTATGCTATGCCAACGAACGGTAACAAGCTGACAAGTCTTTCAATTAATTAGATTTCCGCTGTGTGGTATAAAATCGTATTTTTTTTATAGGTGGAAGAGATACGAGAAATGATAGACAAGATCCAGGCGAATGTCGAGGAAGTCAAGAAGAAACACAGTGCCATTCTATCAGCGCCGCAGTCAGACGAAAGTGAGTACCTTATTTTATTTTACTTATTATATTCTTAATTTCAATAATTAATTCAGTTTATTTTTGATGTCTCCTCCTTTCATAACATAATAACATAACATCCTTCCTTTCGCTTTCCTGCAATATGTGGAAGTAATTTCGTGAAAAGGGACGGAAATGTGTAACAAGAAGCTTTGCTAGAGTTGGCCATCAGATGGTACCGCCCAACTTCAGAAAATTTTTGTTCACATATGTCAATCCTTACTTCATTTTTTTTTTTAAATTCGCTTTCCTCTTTATTCCCTAATGATTTCCAAGGTGAGGTGTCAGATGTTACACATCATATGCGACTACTGTAAGGCTCGCTCGTTTTTTTCTTTTCTGAGCCCGCGAGAAACAAGACAGCCACTCTGATTATTTTGAGATTTCCTTTCCTTGTGCAAAGGATTATTCGTCTAAAAATAGTTTTCATCTTCGCTGTAATCATTTTCATTCATGGTTGTTTATAGCTCTTAGTGTTGATATAGCGTGGGCCAGTATTTGGTGCTCCGTAACACGCCCACGCTGTTGAAGAGTAAATTCGAACGCCCCCATGTCTGTGGTGGCATCGCAGACATGGGGGCGTTCGCCCACACTTTTCATGATCAAAATAAAATAAACTTAAACGCTCCCGTTATGTACATTGCAACTTGCAACGCAATGGAGAAAAAATCGAACCCGGAGCACAAATAATATAAGGCAGTCTTACACTGAACTAATCCACGACGGTGATGGCTAAGGTTAATATGGCTTAATCATAAAATAAATTTCTTTATTTTTTTATTAAGATTCTAAGGAACCGCAGTTGGTAGGTAGCATTCCAATGTTATCATATCAAATAGTTATTATTACACACAGGCTTACATAATCAAAAATGAAACCTACGCATATAAAATTGTTATTCTTCAAAAGTCGAATAAAAGCTAGTCCCTAATAAAATGTTTTGTTTATATTTTCCTGGGTTATTCCGTCCTCCTTTTATGGAGCAAAAATGTAGGTTCATAATTACCATATAAATCTCCACAACTTTTGTGCCGTACACAAAATAAGACTCTTAGTATTCCGAACTGTATCGAACGACCATTAAAGAATCCCTGAAGCATTTTCGATAGAATAATAACCACAAAAGAGTCCAGTTTCTATAATATTTGATGACGTGTTATGTCTGAGTCTCGACGTCTTTATACTTGTTGAAGTACCAGCGGCCCAGCGAACTCTCAGCAGGAGCGACGCGACTCACGATTAGCCATTGACCCGACCTAAATAGGCTCAAGTAACCCATCGTTGCCGGCGTTGATATCGAACTAACTCACTCTCTGTGCCATTTTTAGACGGTACGATTATTAATATAATGCCTTTGTCAAGTAAATTGCGCCCTTAAATTCAATGGAAAACGTAACATCACTACCTTCTTATCTTGAAACGAACTCGACGCTAAAGGTTTATGGAAATAGCCTCTCGGAAAAAGGTACCATAGAAATATAACGTTTGGTTCCTTCCTGTATTATTTTATCGGAATTCAAGTTAGCAATTTGAAGTATGTCTTCGCAAAATAAGTTCTCATTTTCCTGAGCTTGGTGCTGAAGTATTTCAATCCGAGGAAAAAATTCAAACGTCTACGAACGAGTTATGATGTGCGTAAGAGAAAGGCTTTTAGGTTGGAGCTTCGTTCGTCCTAAAGGGATTCTTTACTGAGACGATGAAGGCAAGCATATTTATCACCCTGTATATTGGTTTAGAAATGGGGAAATATGTTGTAAGAGCAATATACAGGTGGAGTATGATAAATTATAAGTATATATATAAGTAAGTCGTAGGCTACTGAGATAATTCCTATCGATATTCCCTCTCGTTAACCCAACCTTAAACGGTGAGCAAGCGAAAATCAATGAAATCCATTAAACTCTCTTTGAAGCGATTGAATAGGCGGGATCAACTTTAACATGAATCGGGGAATCAAGAAATTGGATTTCTTTAAAAAAGATTTTCCCGCAGTGTATTCCTGAGACTGACTGACAGTGATCTCGAAGAATACAAAAGGGAACTGAGATTGAGGATGGACGGTCATTACGGAAGGGATAGTCATCAAATTCTGGTGCCTCAACTTCGTTTGTGTTGCGAATTGCGAATTTAATTTTTTTTTTTTTTTTTAGTATGCCCCTACTTTTGATGAACATGCCAACCAAATCGAATCTCAACGTTTAGTAGTCAGTCGGTCAAAAAGACAAAGCTCTTTTAAACATATGATGAGTAACAATAATCACATGAGATTATATAACATTCCATGTTTAGTCTTTCATAATATCCGTGTCTCCGAAAAGTTAGTCGAATCTAATCCTTCCTAAAGCATAATATCCGGAAAATGACTCGAATTTCGCATAAATGGAGCCAACCTTGCGAGAGTTTACGCTCATAAAAGTAAAACAGCGTGCGACAATATCATCTACCCAAGAGAATACATATGCCTGCAACAGCAGCGTCTAGGACAAGACTCTAGGCGTATACACCTACAGTCTACATTACACGCTACAATCGCTACCCTTCCCCTCATAGATAGTTTTGTTAATTTTATATGCACGCCTGAATGTTTGTGTTCCTATTCACCACGCGGAAATGCAAACTGGACAACTCCATACAAAGTTTAACGTTGAATAACCACAGCTATTGACAATTTATCCACTCGTTTGCGTATGCACATGCTAAATAGTTTATGCAAATAGTTTATCTCGGCGAGTTAAATCTCATTGCCGCGAATTGCACTTGGTACAGATACAGAATGGTCGCCAAATTACTGGGAATCGAAATTTTCGGCATGTAATGGAAATGTAAATGGAACTAATTTACAGCAGCATTTACTACATTGACACTAACTTTATTGTCGACGACCCTACATTATATTCAATTGGTGAGAAATATCTATGGAAATATTGGCGGTTTGTGCGAATGATAACATAATTATATACTTGGCCTGAATTTTGCGATGCAAAATGCTCCAAATCATGTTGAAAAAAAAGTTCCCATCTAAAGCCCATCTCCGAAGCTCTTTCCGGATAAGAGGATCTTATCCCCTACCCTACTAGCGTAGTCAATATTCAAGTCCGTATACTACGAGTATATAGCTGAATCAACCTGAATATGGTTATAAACTATATGTATTTTGTCGCTTAGGAGAGAAGTGGCACAGGTGTACAATATCCCTTTTATAATTTGGGTAAAAGGCAATTTTTCTTTCGTTTCCTTGCCGTTAAACGGTGGAGTTATCTCGCGCCGGATGTTAATGACATTTCTTTCTGATTACAACGTACTAAGAGGAAGGTTTTATTAAACAAAAAATTAGTAACATTTTACATCATTTACATTTTCTTATTATACGTAGAGCAGAATCTTTGAAAAGAGATATAAAAGTTAGTACATCAAACCTAATTAACATTTTTCATTACAATATATCTCTCCATCATGTGTATCGTACGCAACTACGCAGCGTATACTTGCTCAATGAGTTTTGCTGCTAATTGTATAACTCTACTAACAATCTAGTTACATGGGAGTATTCTAGATTGTTACTGAAACGATTACTCTTACTCTGAACGTAGTTCGCACACTTAATTCGGAGCGAGAACTAGGATGCCAACGATAATAACGACCTAACTTTATTTTATACTTGACCGCACAGCACTAGATTATTGTTACCCATAGAACCTAGGCTCCTGTATATAAATCGAGCATTATCACGAGATAATTTTCCGCAATCTTAATAGAGACTCCGGGGTCGAACTCCAGGGTCACTTCATGAATAAACCCTGAGAATGAAATGAGATTTTACGCGAAACCTTCGGCCGCCCCATTGAGAGCAAATTTTCTATCGTTATGGCAAATTGGATTACAATAGGCAGACAATTAGAGCGGCCACGCGCTAGAGAGCGCTCTCGTAACGTCTTTCATTGTGTGGGTAAACATTATTCAGGAGTTCACTTCATAATTAGAGCGGTCTATTGAATACCATATCAACCAATCTATATCCCTGTAGGATGCCGTCTAGATGGCTACCAACTGTCAGATATTCTGCCGCAAAGTGGTAATGTGTAAGCTTTACTGTGTTCCAGTTTGAAGGGCACTATAGCTAGGGAAATTACTGGACTTTAGAGACAACCATCAAAATGTCGTGGACGAGCGCTATTACAGTGTTGCACCGGCCTATGGAAGTCAAAGTAGCACTGTTATGGTTATGTGCAGGTATGATCTCTTACTATCAGGAGAGCGCCTAGCCAGACACTCCACTTGTTTTTAGATAAAAGAACTACTGAATGATTCTCTCGCAAACTGTTCACGTGTTCTCATCTCAATTTTCAGAAACAAAGCATGAATTGGAAGATCTCATGGCCGACGTCAAGAAAACTGCCAACAAAGTGCGAGGAAAATTAAAACGTAAGTAAAATAGGATTTCAGTTCCTTTAAATATCTTCCACCGAATGAATACTCTTCAGGGATATCAGCTTTTATTGCAACGAAGCAAAAATGTTTGAAATTTCAATAAAAGAAAGTTGCGCTAAGCTTTAACAAGCTTGGCGTTTGTTGCACGAGTTGAAGGAAATAAGAATCACTGTGGACATTATTTTAATACGAAACTTTCCCAGGATTTTTGATAAGAACAGAACAACGGGAAAAACTGCAGTAGGATTTACTTTTACGTTCGTCACGAAAGGCTAGTTTTAAGTACAGTACAGTTATATTTCCAGTCCATTGAAGGTTGTCTGGAAGAGATCGTTCTTTTGCCCGTAATCCACTGTTAAATAAGTAGCTTTGTTTGTTATAATGAATGTAGTAGATAGATAGAATATTCTTTATTGTATCACCTTAAATAAATCAAAACAAGAAATTCAAACTAAAATTACAAAGAAGGTCTTATTGCTAGATAGCAATTTCTCAGACAACCAGACAATACATATTATTAAGAGATAAAATATGAAAATTACAGTGGTTTTTAACATTTGTACTAGTTTTTACAGAATATTACAAAATATTTTGGTAGAAGCATAGAGGTAGTATAAGATAGTGAGGAATAAAGGTATATTCTATCTATCTAGTTTATGAGAGGAGCGATGCACAATCGCTGTGACTTACGGCTTACATGGCTGTTATAGTCGTGATCGTGAATGGATTTCGATTGTTTCGAAGCCACGACTGACTCGGGGTAAAGCGAAAATGATCGTTCAATTTCTCTTGTGCTCACCAAGGGTTGGTTCTAATGTTGGAATTGGCTCAACTTAGCACCGTTAACTTCGTGCGCGTTTCTAGTTTAACAAAACATTAACTTCTAGCTGATGCCCGCAATATCGTTTGTGTTGCAAATTCTTCAATCGAGCCAGCTCGCAAAAGCTCGGCTCGGGCGCCGCACTCCCCTCGCTGTCACTCTGTCATTTTATAGTAACCAAATGTTTTTAATGCACAGATACAACGTTGTACCCTTTCCGAATAACCCATATTACATGATTGATGAAAACTTCCAAAATTCAAAAGTTGTAGATTAAATGTTGTTCCCTGAAACGTGAGGAATCCCCCTTTTGGGCTTATAGGGACATTAAATACACTTATGCCGACTTGCACCAAACTTTCAAAATTACTAAGCAATTACTTAACTCGCTTGACAGTTCTTAACGGTCAGAATCTGGAATGTTAAGAACTACCAAGCGAGTAAAGTAAAAGGGAATTTGACATCTTGGTGCAAGTAGGCATTAGTATACGTAGTGTTTGAACATTTCCATCCGTATTCCACAGACATAGAGCAGAATATCGAACAAGAGGAGCACTCGAACAAATCGTCTGCCGACCTGAGGATAAGAAAGACCCAGCACTCGACGCTGTCGCGCAAGTTCGTCGAAGTGATGACGGAGTACAACCGCACGCAGACCGACTACAGGGATCGGTGCAAAAGCAGGATACAGAGACAGCTCGAAATCACCGGCCGCGCCACCACAGATGATGAGCTAGAGGAAATGCTGGAGCAAGGGAATTCGGCTGTCTTCACCCAGGGGGTAAGTGCATTACAAGTTTTTTAAAACGTTTTTATTAAGACACTTTCTTGTTTATCTGCCTGTCTGTCGTTTTGGGTAGAATCTTGCAACTCTAATTTCGAGCACTTCCCCATTAGCTATCCGGCTGATAATGTCGGGATAGCTCAAACACGATGATAATATTGATAATGCATTCTAAATCCATTTATTAGCATGTAAAAAAAACCATTATAACAGCTATATCTCGTAAAGGAAGCGAGATAGAGCCAAAGCATTAACACGTGGTTTTTAGATTTTTATATTTTATTTTATCTGTAGAGTAAAACTCAACAGATAAATGTTGAGAAAAGGTCTCCTAAATCCATCCATTATATTTCCTGATTCACAGGACACAAAAGGATGCTTTTTCGGCTTTCTGACCGTTAATCGTTTTGTTCCGAGTCTAATGCCTACTAACTACTAAAATTAAAAAAAACTTTACTCGCTTGGTAGTTCTTAATAGTCCATATTTAGACCGTTAAGAACTGCCAAGCGAGCAAAGTAATTGCTTAGTGACTTTGACAGATTGGTGCAAGTAGGCATAAATGTTTATAATATTTATTATTTTTGTGTACCTATTTAAAACACAAGTAAGTCAATGAGTATTCTATCAGTTATTTGATTCCCATAACTAGCTCTGCTTAGATTTTTTGTAGTTTTCGTCATCCAGTAGCTAGATTTGGTGCTAGAGTTTTGTAAGGTTGTGTAGACTGAAAATCTTGTATTATCCCTGGGGAAGCTAGAATCCATTGCTTTGTCTGTGACACACACTGTACTCCACATAGGTACGAATATTACTTCTATTGTTTCAGTGAGGAATGGAATCCGCTTTTGTTTTTCTGTCATTTATTATTCAGAACGAATGTGAGGTGTGTAGCCTTGTGTATTCATACCTAATGCGATCTTGGTCAAATATTCAACGTTGTATTTGAGGATGACCACTAAAATAACGGCCATCGAACAGTTAAAGGTGGTTTTATTCACCCATATAAACGAACTATCGAATAAATATAAAATCTAGTTAAAGGTTAATAAAGTGATTATATTCATTCCCGTTATCACGATTGGTCATTTATTGCATTTTATGGATTTACTACAAATCATTACGGTAAAGATAGTCAAGTCAAACTTTAACTTTACACATAAGCCTAAAAATATATATTAATCAGGCAGTTGAGCTACCTATAGATCGTTAGCAACGGTCTATGGGTGGCCCAATTGTTTCCTTTTGTAAATTTTGTAATATACCTATATATAGATTGTAGTAGTTAGCTTATGCTGTAATAAAAAAGTTGTACTTTAGATTTCAAGACTGGGACCTTTTTTTGGTAATATGATTATGAACTAGCTAATGCCCACAACTTCGTTTGTGTTGAGAATTAACAGTATTTCGTTCTTAGTACGCGCCTGCACTCCTTGACGTACATGCTTTCTCAATTTTGAGTATACGTTCATTGGTTTGGCCTGAGTCAGTCAGTAGCTCAGGACCGAGCCGTAGAGCAGTTTCAGCCTATCGTATTAAACCGAGTAGATTCGCTTCTCGTGTTCATTAATTACCGGGGCCTTAGCACCGGGCGTTTACATAGGCGTTTACGCTCAGTTTTTTGGTAGCGAGTGATATAGTGACGCGAGCGTTCGGGCGCGTAAGCACGGCAACGCTCGCATAATAAGCGTCAAACAAGTTGTCCTCTGGCGAACCACGTGATAAAGATGCGCAGAACGGAATTCTTAGGTCAAATTAGTTCTGCGCATCTTTGTCACTTGGTTCGCCAGAGGACAAGTTGTTTGACACTTATTTATTATACGAGTGGCGCCATTCGGGTACACGCGCTGCAAAAAACTAAACATGAGCGACTAATCCGCTCGATAAATACGCTAATTTGAAACCGCACGAGTGATGGATGATGATGATGGAGCAAAATGCAAATGATTGTTATCAATTTCAGATAATAATGGAGACGCAGCAAGCGAAACAGACGTTGGCGGATATCGAGGCGCGGCACGCGGACATCATCAAGTTGGAGACCTCGATCCGCGAGCTGCACGACATGTTCATGGACATGGCGATGCTGGTCGAAAGCCAGGTCATATATTTACCATTTTCACCCTCCCTCCCCTATCTTTTTTCCAGCATAACCAGCCTAAATTATTCCCACTGCTGGAACTCTGGCCTGGTCTTGGCTAGGAGAGCGAATGGGTCTTAATACACCACGCGGACCCAAGGACGAAAGAGGGTTCTATACCTATTGGTGTACCGGGCTGATATGATGATGATGGCAAATTATTGTCAATGGTGAGAGATAAGACGAGCAAGGCAATATTTTAATGGTAAGAGAAGAGCCCTTGACCAAAACAGTCCTTAACTTCGCAAAGTTCTTTGTAGCAACGTGCGTGAACGTAGATATCTTAGAAAGTCTCGTCAGTCCAGTAATTTATCCAGTTATATTGGAACCTTTGCTCAGCAGTTTTTGGGCCAATTTGAAAGTAGTGTTTGTTAGAATAATAAATGAACTGGCTTGTACGAACAGGGCGAGATGATCGACCGCATTGAATATCATGTAGAGCACGCTGTGGACTATGTCCAAACCGCCACGCAAGACACAAAGAAGGCCCTAAAATACCAGAGCAAAGCCCGGCGGGTGAGTGTCATCCAACGCGATCCATACGTTACTAATCTGTATTTTTTTTGTTCTTGTTCCGTTCCGTCCGTTCCGTTTCTCTTCCCCCTGTCCCGTCCCGTTTTGTTTGTGAATGGTTACCATACGAATTATGTTTACGTCGACGATTCGGTGATTGGTTCACACGTTGTCTTCATTACCTCTCATGCATTTATTGACCGCTTTGAATGTTGTGTACTAATTTCGCTACTTCTAACACGGTGAAATGGGCTTCTACTCTTTAACTAACCTGGTTTCTGTGCGATACTTATGTATTCATTGGTGTGTGCGTAATTTGCCTTATAATGTTCATATATTTCATTTATTAACAATACACGCCTGGAATTATGTAATTACTAGCATTATATTTGTAAACTTATCGTATTGTTATGTACCAAATCGTTTAATCATAAGTAAATATAATTTTAAACTAACTGGATGTCTAGAGGTGACTAATGTATTGCGTAACAATGTATAATTATGTAACAACTCTTCACAATAGGACTTATTATTTCGTGGGAAAACCGTTCTATATCGGTGTCTGTCATCTTAACCGTCTAACATTCTAGCTTCGTCTTGGCTGGTTCCTGTAATCTTATTTGGGGTATATTTGTATGAACCAATCGGCCGTATGGCGAATATTGCGTCCCGTTCCCTCCCAGCGCACCTGACCTTAGCGTGAGCAGGGCGAACTGATAGATCGCATCGAGCACCATGTAGAGCAATCAGCAGACTACGTTGAGACAGGCCAAGGCGATATCGTCAAAGCCAGAGAATACCAAACGAAAGCGAGGAAGGTAAATCACAAAACTATTAGTGGGCCCACTAATGCCTACCTCTTTCTAAAAACGGGTTCAAGGGACTTCTACTACTACAGACTTCTAAACCATTTTAAAAAAAAAACGTATTTTCTTATAGAATGATCTGATTAACATTTCACTCTGTCAAATTAAAACAGTAATAATTCTAACTTTCTTCATAACTTTCACTTGTTCTGAGTTCTTAAGCATTTTGGCTATTGCATGATTGCATGATCAACGAATATGAAATGAGTCACGCCAGACTCAAAAGTGAGACTAATTTCCTTTGCATGTGACTTGATCTAATCTGAACTTGAATTATAAAGTCGTCTGAAAGAAAGTGAAACTTCTTCGTATTCATACTTTGACATTTGAAGTCTTAATAGTTATTAGCATTTTTAAATTAAATGTGGACTAAACAAAGAAGTATTCAAGTATAGAATCACAATGTAGTTTATTGAAAACGCGCCAAAAAAGTTGGCTAATTTTAGTTTGTTTTATAAAAATGAAGTAAAATTTTAAATAACAAGCTTTTTCATTGTTAATAAAACTCCATCGTCAATAGTAACAAAAATTATTTGATTTTTTTTGCCCTGTTTTACTGCTCCATTGGTTTGATACTGTCTATCTTGGTGTCCTATAGGAACACCGTCATTCTTGGGACTAAAGATAAAACTCATTTTCAATTCTTTTTAGGTATAAAAACAAGCCTAAACATTTCTAATTTCTTTGTGTTCGATTTTAAACAAACTTCAATTCTGAATCAAGCAAAGATATACTAAGTGATAGACCGAAATATATATGAGTATCTTGATTTTTCATTATAATTTTTTTTGTAATTCCAGAAAAAAATGTTCATCATAATTTGCTTGAGCGTTACGGCAGTGGTCATTATCATTCTCGCCGTAGCCTTGTAAGTCAGGAGGCTCCTCGGACCAGATCGTCAGGTGATTATCAGTTTCAATTTGGAACCCCTAAATCGCGAACTTAATTATAAATCCCGTTTCAGTCCAATTCCGTGCAATTTGGCACTCTTGAATACGTACTTTAGTATTTGATATGTTGTTTAATTGAACCAAACGAATAGAATAAGAATAATTTATTCAGAAAAAATGCATCAACAGAAACATAAATTTGAGGCGTAAATTTTTGTATTATAAAGAATAATCGAAATCGGCTACAAGGTCGCCTGAATCCTGAAGTTTTTGGTACAGCTGACGCGATTTGACGTCGACGATTTCGACGCAAGGATTTGGTTCAAGAGTGTCACTAAAATCTGACACTGTATTGGGATTGTTACTGAATTGGGATTTGAATTGGTTTCAGCGGTAGCCCCCTAAATTTAACTTTCAAACTAATTGATTTGAATCGTTACGCTCTACTAACAACCTCGTAGTCCATCGAAACTGAAACGTTTAGGATGTTCTATAGTTGTGCGTGGAATTAAAAGAGTTTATGTAAGATATGTATATTTAGATCGGGCTAGTTCAATTTGTACAAATTAAAGGTATCTAATAAAATTCATTATCCCAATAATGGGACACGATAGGTTTTATAAAAAAAACACGCAAACGCACTCATCTCATGCGCTTTTGTCGAGTCTCAATAATTATTGTCAATGTTACGGAAAGGGTGAGTGTTGTGATACTTACATGAAACTACTAGTATTTAAATTGAGAATCATAGATAATTCATAGAGATTTAGTATTATTCTTAGTAACGATATAAAAGGACGGAACTTATAGTGGCAATACAATTAAATAAGTGCCAATTTCAATCGTTTTTGACCATAACAAATTTGAAAAAGTACTTTGTTTATAAAATATTTTCTTTATCTATAAATTACATACAATGGACACTTTTCTATATAAGGACACGAAGAACAGGAGAATGAAATAGGTGCACAAAAATATAGTTTTTATAATTGTTATTTTTTTATCTTTTCGACTTATTAGTGGTTTCATGTAAGCTAGGCTTGGTGATGGTGTAAAAATCAAAATAATCTATGGAACCGATGCAGTTTGATTAATGATTTTTTTTGTGGAGTTACATTTTACTGTTTTAAACTTTTATAAATATTAAATTAACCTACTGACAGATAAAATAATATTTAAAAAATCTGTTCATATAATAGTAACTGCACCCGCAAACTGATCGCCGACTACAGCTACCGGTGGCCAGCGTCCATAAGTATTCATGCATTTTGTAGCTGTCGCGTGCGGCCGCTGCACGTGTCTCCTCGCGCCGTTGACGGGCTACACGCTAAAGCAACAAAATGTATGACAACTCACGGACGTCGGCCACCCGTCGCTGTAGTCGACAACCCGTTTGCGGGTGCACTAATCGTCATAAAAGTACTTAAATAATTAACTTTGAACAGCGATATCCTTGATCTCTCTACATTAAAAATTATTTCAACAATTTTTTTTATGTTTCCTTCTTTGTCATTGCAGAAAAAAATATTTATAATAATATGCCTGGCTGTAACGCTCGTTGTACTAGCTATTGTTCTTGCGATTGCGCTGAGTTAGAAGAGAAGAGAAGAGCAGAGCAGCGGTGACGTCATCGATATAAGGAACTAGTCACCGAATACAGAATGAGAAACCCAACGTGATTATCAGTTTACATGCCACCGAAATTATGCCGTTTTCAACCGACTTCAAAACAGGAGGAGGTTCTCAATTCGGTTAAATGTTTTTTCATTTCTTATTGTTGTTACCTCATAACTTTGTTGTTTGTAAACCGATTTGAAAAATTTTTTTTTTGCTTGAGAGGATATACTTTCAGATAATTACATAGAAATTTCATCAAAATCAGTTCAGTAGTTTAGTTTTCTAATCAAAATAACTGAAAAAAAATATGTAGTCGAAGTAAATGAAATTGCGTTTTTCACTAGACCCCATCCAATTGAAGTCTGTTGTTATATGCTTTTGTAATACCTTGATTAATAAATAAATATGAAGACTTATGGACATTTCACAAAACGTTAATACACTTAAAAATTTCGTGAGGTTGTGGTATTAAAAAACACCGCTCCACTTTTTTGAAATTTATACTCAGTCAATTTATATCTTCAAAAATGTACAAATGTGAGACCGAGATAGAGACGTGCGGGATAATGGGCCTTAATGTAAAAATTTATTTTTTTATATTAAGGCCCATAATCCCGCACGTCTCTATCTCGCTAAAGTTTATATAAAATTACGTTTTAGTTTTTCGTAGACTTTCGCGATTATCACACATAGTTATTTGATAGTCAGCCCGTGACCACGGCTGTTGCAATACAGTCGAAACGTCGGGACACAAAAACGAGGTGAGCGCGATAAATACCCGTTACAATCAAATAACTATAAATTAAGTTTTATCCAACAGTTTGATGGATATCAATCCCACTTTGCGATGCTGTATATTTTTTTTTTCCTTCTATTAAATTGTTAATACCAGTCAGGTATGTGTAAAGACATTTGCCATGTGCAATATCGTTCGTGCTGTAGATTTAAGTTATTTAAGCGTTGCTGGTGTTGCCAGGTAAATAAGAATCTGTTTGTAAATACGCACAATAATTTCTAATTAGAACTTTATTTAGAAACATCACAAATAGAAAAGTAACTTATTTGAAACGAAACATCGATATTGATGCAAATTTTAATTTAGTTACAAACTTCTAATTATTTACTTTCATTATTTAATCGTGTTGTTTAAAAAACCTACTGCTAGTTTAATTAGATTTTTTTTTAAATACCTGTTATGCTTTTTTATTATTTTAACAATGATCAGTATTCTCTTATCCCTATTTGTTCGTTTAAGTTGTTACCGATTCAACTTTGTCCTGGCAAAAGTGATCAGTATTTAACAGACGTGAGATTTTCTTTTTAAGGGGCATCCTCAAATCCGAATTCCATACAAAATGTTTCGGACAAATATTCAAAAAGTACGCCGTATTATAGTAATTTCTTCACACTATTCGTTTCGTCCATGTTTTTTGATTTCGTCAACAAAAAAAGTGAAAGGTTTCATACCTTAATTTAGATTTATACGTGTTTTTAAGTTAGTAGAATTAATTTTAAAACACGTATAAAATCTGAATTAAAGTATGAAACCTTTCACTTTTTTTGTTACGAAATCAAAAAACATGGACGAAACGAATAGTGTGAAGAAATTACTATAATACGGCGTACTTTTTGAGTTTTTGTCCGTAACATTTTGTATGGAATTCGGATTTGAGGATTAGCCTTAATCGGTAATTAATAGCAACATACCTACAGTTAATCGAATATGTGAGTTAAATTAAAGGTCATCATATAAATAAAAAGGTAATACGAGTACATTTGCTACGATTCGAAAAGTTTATAACTAGAATTAAATAATTATGTTTCTGCATTTAAACAGCGATTCCAAATATGTAAATTACTTATATTGAAGCAATAACTAGGCAAAATTTAAGCCTTATACTTAGTCTAAATTCAAACGATAAGTACCTTAGGTACAGTCGGCTCTATAATTGTCTTTACACCCAGCTTACGCCGGTTTTCTCCTGTGATTAAACCACTCGCACAAAAACATCATGTTTGTGTGTGAATAAACTACTGATGTGAATAAACCACTTAAGATATACCCCTAATATATACCACAAGTAGAGAAGAACATCGGCGTAAGCTGAGTGTAAAGACAATTATAGAGCCGACTGTACCTATTTATTAAAACATTTTGAATTCATAGTTTGCAATTGACACATCAAATGTTTAGAAAATGTTTGTATATTTAGGGTAAAACCGGGATGGAAGGATATGTGCCCCTTTTCCTAAAAACCTTCTATCAAAGATCAAATGTGAGTAATAATTGGTTGAGTTTTTAGTATATAATTATATGCTTCATACTTTACATTATAACTTTAATTTGATTATGTGCCACTTTTCTTAAAAACCTATCGAAAATCAAATGTGAGTAATAATGGGTTAGGTTTTTAGCATTTAACTGCTTCATACTTTACCTATTATAACATTAATTTGATTATGTGCCCCTTTTCCTAAATCCTGCTATCAAAAGAGAGAAGTAAAAGGTTAAGTTTATAGCATATACTACTATTTCATACTTTACCTACGTATAATTACTTTAATTTGATTTTCGAAAGTTAGGTTTTTAGGAAAAAATATCCTTCTGGGGCAAATCATATCCTATCCTAACATATCCCGGTTTTACCATTCTTCCAATGAACTTTAATCTTTTTAGTTAGAATATCATTGAACACTATTATCAAATATTTGTTAAACGGTGATAGTCTTTATTTCAATGTTTTGTATTCTTAAATCTTTAATCATCGCACTAATAAGTTAACTATATTTTTTAATAATCTATTCTATACACGCAGATATTTGCATTTAAACGCGCATTTTGTTTTTAAATCAGTGTAACTGTTAACTACATGATTTGACGTTACAGAATCTTGGTGCATATACATTTAAATAAACACTACACTATCTTAGTGTGATTCTTATCGGTTGAAGTTAAAAGCTCAATGATTGATGTACACGAATGTTTCCTAAGCTTACGCACTAATTAATATAATCAAAAGACTGTGAAACATAGTTTAATGCCATTAATTTTGACGATTAATATACTTTTATGTTAAACAATAGCAGAGTTGATTGTTTGTCATCGAGCATAGTTAAGTTACCCCGCGAGATGGAGAAGTTGAGTTACAAAGTTGGTTTTTTTTTTATTTGAAAAAAATTAAAACTTTACTCATGTTGTAAATATGGTTAAATTAATTTGAAAATTACAATTATTTATTTTATTTCACTTTTTTTTATTTTCTACCCTCATCGAGGTAAATGACGCATTCAAATTTACAGGAAGCCTATATCTCCATTGTCTGTTTTAAATATGTTTACATTATTTTGAAGATAACAATTATTTATTTCACTTATTTCAAACGACTTCCAGAAAGGAGGAGGTTTTTAATTTAGTTGTTTTTTTTAATGTTTGTTACCTCAGAACTTTGTCTTTATATCAACCGTTTGGAAAATTATACTTTCAGTTTGGTCCTTTAGTTTGGTTTAGTTTTTAAATCAAAATAACTGGAAAAAAAATATGTCGTCGAAGTAAACTGAATTGCGTATTATGCTTCCCTGTGACTTTTCAGTGGTGTTTACGGTAAAACAGTCCAATTGAAGTCGGTTGTAGTTGTAGTACATTTTTGTAAAACCTTGATTGATTATTTTTATTTTCTACCCGCATCGAGGCAAATGACGCACACATTACAGGAAGCCCATTTCTGTTCCGATTGTCTTCAATGTGATAATAATACAAGTTGAAGCGGCATCGCAAAAGCGAGTCTCGATGTGGGGGCACATTAAAAGCGTACTGTTGCATGCTCGGCGTTCACAGAAGAAGATCATGATCCTAGTGTGTCTGGTGATACTGGGCTTGGTGCTCTTCGGCTGCGTCTGGGGCATGTTGCCCTGAGCGAGGCTCGCGCCGACACAATGCTCAAAGGTAACTCCCCCTGTGTGCGATGCGGACGGGCGGACCACGACGCGGATGCACCGCGGCTTAAGAACCTATAGGGTTAAACAGTTAGATGCCCCTAAAGGATAGGCCCTTTTCCTAAAAACCTTACATTCGAAAATCAAATGGAAGTAATAATGGGTAAAGTTTTTAGCATATTTTTTATGCCTCATACTTTACCTTATTAATAGTTTTATTTGATTTTTGAAAGTAATTTTTTTAGAAAAAGGGTCACCTATCCTTTTAGGGCATATAACCCTGATTTACCCTCACCGTAACATGAAGGTTTTAAACAACGTATTGGCCTGCACAAATAGGGCAAACGGTACGCCAGAGCATTTTAAATTTATCAATTTAATTTAATACTTATCTAATCGAAATAAGGTAATATATTTCATTACTCGAGCGCTATGCTCCGGCATGCTCCGCGGTCCTTCGAGATTTATTGAAATACAATACCTTTTTACGATTAGATAAGTCTGTAAATATTAAATTTTAATTGATAAATCTATAATCATCTGCCGCCCGTACAGTGCGCCATTGAGCGCTGGACATAAACGTATTAAAGCCGATACAGAGAAGTTAACAGTTTGTATGACGTTTCGAAAAAAATTATACAAACTGATATCTCTTCAATGACCAGACAGATACGAATACGCATGTCAGAAACCTTCATAATACTGCTACTGCTCACGGCGATTTCATAGAGATGGTGAAGTGGTATTTTTTAGTGTTTTATGACAACGATGAAATCCCGCTTCAACTTTGCTAAAAGTCGCCGTGAGTGTGTATAGTGCTCCAACGGACGAATTTCGTTCACATTGTCATCGTGAATGACATTTTTCAAAGGTGGTAAAACCGGGATATTAGCCCCAGAAGGATATGTGCCCCTTTTCTAAAAACCCCTACTTTCGAAAAACAAATGAAAGTAATATAATAGGTAAAGTATGAAGCACATAAAATATGCTAAAAACTTTATCTATCATTACTTCCATTCGATTTTCAAAAGTAAGGTTTTTAGTAAACATATCCTACTGGGGCATCTATCTCGGTTTCACCCTATACCGCGGTGCCATCCGCGACTGTGACCGCCCGCCCGCCTTACTATTCTAGCTACTAATATGTGTTGTGTTTGTCCCTTCTGCAGAAGAAGATTATGATTATGCTGTGCCTCCTCGTTCTGGGCCTCATTGCGACCGGCTACGTCTATAACACGTTCTTCTAAACGGGTACAAGGGGCAGGTTTGACCAATCGGGTTTTAAAGCACGAATAGTTAGAGGAATGAACAAGGAATGTTTTACATCTTTTCTGACAACTCATCCGCATCAGATCCAAAATTCAAGGCTCAGTTGCCCAGGATATTGATTGGGGTTTCAAATTTGCATGCGTCAAAAGAAAATCGATGAAAACATAACGTAGATATGCCATCACATAAAACATTGATGCTAATATTGCTATATTATTCAGGATATAAACAGAATTCTTGCGATTCCTTTACCTGCCTAACACATCAGACAATACTATTATCTATAAACCCCTATAATTTCCATCTCTTTCTTTTTTTTTGTATACCAAGATGCTGTCGGTATATATCCTGAAGTAGTTACGGAGCTTATGAATGATCGAAGCATTCCACATTGCCCATTTCTTTTTGACTCTACTCTTCTAACTGCACCTTATTAGTTTTTTTTATTATAAGCACTCTTACTCTTTACTATACTTTATTTCATTTTACTATTTCTATATAAGTACGTACATGTATTTACTGTCTGGCTTTTAGTAGGAATGTACCTCAGGCATATAAATTTTTGACCATGTATTTAGCAATCGCCACTTTAGAGAAAAAAACACGCATTACATACTCGTACATTAGGCATATTATACTCATATTATTCTGAACAATAATAATAAAGTAGGAACAAACTTTTCTTAGATGGCACAGCCTAGAACTATCCATGCTCGATTTATAAGTAGTAGGTACCATACTTACTCATATATTTACTGTTACATAGAGTGTAAAAAGATTACTAGAAAACTGGAGCCTTAAAGGAGTATCTTGTACTTGAAGTTAAAATTTCAAACCAAAATAGAAAGCAGTCAGCAGTAGCATGCCCAGAATTTTGGCTGCATTGACGTATTGTGTAGCAATGAAAAGTATTGCACGAAAGGAGCCTTCAAGGCGCACTTGAAATCCTTTCACCACACTGGGTCGAAAGAACTAGTGACACGATAAGAAGAATGAAAAAATAACACAGTGAAAAAAATATTAAGCAACAAATAACTTCTAAACATGTAAAGTATTAGATTGCAGTGTACTTCAGAGTAAAAAGTTATATTTTTGCACTCTATGTTAGCATACAAATCATACTCGTAAGTTAATTTAGGATCATCAAAAACACTATTTTACAATTTTAGGACCTGCACGCAAGAAGAAGCGACGTGCATAAATATTATTGGTGCCTGCATCCCGCCAACATCTCGCCACAGCCCAGCGATTCGTCTCAAACTCATACTCATAATCTGTCTGTAGACGTGTGTAAGAATTACAAAACTATAATCAATTATTATCATAATAAGCCGCTGTTTCGAACGATCAAATCATTATTCATTCATAATATCAAGACTCACTGATTGGGTGCAAAGTTCGGCGCAGTCGGCTCTACAGGTGTGATGAGACTGCTCCCGAAAACTCAAGAGTAGGTACGGGCAAAGTATCCCATTATGGTATTTCATTATACACCGTCAATTTTTAATCACCAGAAAAAAAGAATACGCATAGTCAGTTGCCCATACTGAATAAAGCAAAAAAACTTGAAAAAATTAAGTTGAATTTTATGTCAAAATAAATTTGATTAAAATTGGATAACTATTACCGTTAGTCGTTTTCGTATGCATTTGCGTGAAGCAACCCTTTATTGATAATAATTTAAGTTTTATTCATCGTTTGGCAAACCCGGGTACCTAGCTCGAGTCAGCTCGCAAAAGCTCGGTTCGGGCGCCGCACTCGCGCCGCTGTCACTCTGCCATTTTGTAAAAATCCAAAGTTCTAACTGCACAGATACAACGTTAGTACCCTGTCTGCATAGCCCATTAAATTTTTTTTGGTAATTAAAAATTGGTGGTGTATAGATTAACGGCTGAGAAATGTGGAGTAGTCATATTGCACCCTGTATAGTATTCATAGGCGACACAATTTGTATTTATTTGTAACAATATTACATTTAGCGTTCAATAATCAAATTATACATTAAGGAATCAATCATAGGAACTATCATTATTTTACGTGCGTATATCATTTAGGGGACATTATGAAGTCTTTAAAAGGTTCTGATAGATATTGTATCATCTTAAAATCATTCAACTCGGTTCCGAAGTTCAAGTTGTGAACAATAATGTACCTAAAGTTTAAATATCATGTCGTGGTTTAAGATAATACAATTTTTGTGATTATCTCAATATATATTAGCTTTTTAATAAATAGAACATAGTTAAACACAAATTTACAAAACGAATCCCTCATTCTCAAAGTCACAAAAATATATTTTTACTTGTAAACTTGCATTTAAATATTGTAAGCAATATCATATACCTATGCATATGTTGTTGGATTTAAGTACTTCGCTTCAAAGCGTTCATGACGGCATTTAGGAAAGTGGGATTTTAAAGTAAAATGTATTGCATAAACGAGATCAGTATTTGAAGGGAGATGTGTAGAAGGGGGTTCGTTGTCACGTGTAGTGGTATTGACGGACGAGCCCGGCAGTCGGGGCCGCGCGGCTCGGGCTCCGCCCCGGGGCTGGGGCCCCTCGCCCTGCGATCGGGCGCCGCCGGGCACCGCCGCCGCAGCAATAATGAAATTCGATTACAATCGTAAATTGTTTTAAACTTTCGAATGTGTGATAGTAGATGCAGTTGTTGTTTAGTTAACTTTATAATGATAAATAAATTGTTATTGTGAGTGTAACTTTTACAATAAGAGTAAGTACTTTTAAAATTTTCAATATTTATCGTATTAATAGTTCAAAAATGAGAAATACAAACTTTTGGCGCTTTTCGGTCGTATTTAGAGTTGAGTGAATTAATTGAATACAGTTTAAGATGCTCTTCGTTGTACAGTAAGACATAACGTAGCTGTTGTAGCTAGGATAACTTTTTTAACAAATTAATATCGAGTCTTCAGCAATACGATAGGTATCCGTTTGTAACGATTTCTGGAAACCGTAGAGAAAATTCACTCAAATGAACTCAAGCACCAATACTTACATGATTTCCTATAGCAAAAAACATTGGCATATAATCAAACTACTGTAAATGATAAATAATGCTAATATTGTGATTGTTGATGTACCGCTACCAACAATGAAAGCTATGCTAAAATATGGATAACGGCACTAACCCCCATCCCGTGCCCTTTTCCTAGTCTTAATGTACTCCTACTCTAGTACACGGTTAATTAAGAAGTGAAGCAATGTTAATTTTAACATTTATAGGCGTAATTAGATTTTTATCCTTAAGAGTAGGATTTCATCTAGTTGCCTTCGTAACGGTAGAGAAATTAGGTGATACCTTTTCTCTGTCAGCTTCATCGCAAACTCATGGAGGTCAGTAAGTGTAGCGACGCCGTGTGCGGCGGTCACGTTCGTGGCGCTTCTGTGGCCTCCGCGCTGACACTAGCTAGACTCATCTCTCTCATCTTTTAGTGTAAGCATACTGGCCTCGAGGCGAGGCCGCGTACCTGACACCAATATAACGATAATGTTTGTGATCCAATGCGCATCCCCCGTTCGCCTGACACTTCGCACAAGCGCGTGCTTTGCCCACACGCAAGCATCAGGCGAACGGCGCGGCGCGCTGCGAAAGGGCCAATCTCGTAGGCCCTTTGCGCTCGATCCTTAATTATAAAATAAATTGTTAGAGTAGGTAAAACCTAACTTCTAGTCAGCTTTTGATGATCTCTTTATTATTCAGATAATATTAATCTTAATATTGCAGCTGTATCTTCGGTTACTATACTTACTAGTGTACATAAAGTCCGATTTTCGATGTTCAAGCGATACGCACGCCCTTAGATGCGTGGCGCATACCACATGCGGATCTCGAATGAATCTCTTACTATCTTAAACAGAACTCGAATTCAATAGTAGGCATATTGTTGGTTGGATTGCTACTTCTGTATATGTATGTACACAACTAGTATAGTTTATATACTTATGTGTCAATTCTTATAGCATTTTATTACTAACAAAAGATAGCTAGTAAGTGTTAAAAGTAATCCAAATATTGCAATGCTGTTTATTAAGCTTTGTCTTTAATTTATTTATGGAAATATTGAATATACGGAGATCGTAACAATCTATGTATTCTGTCTATGTAACGTATTTATAGGAGCAGTTATTGAACTAAATAGGACAGTTATTTCACTCAAACTGTTTGTAGCTTTTGAATCACATTCCAATTAATGTGTATTTTGTACTTACCTACTTTCACCAACGGCATTATACAATGAAACAACGAAAAAAAGTGTATCTTTTATATACTTACTGATTTTTTTTTATTAATTATGAAACGTATTTGTCACCTTATAAATTGAACTAAGTATAAGAATTAGGTCTTAAAATCAGCCACATTGTAGGTAGGTACTTATACACAATAAGCGCGATATTTGGAAACAATAGTGTGAGGTATCATAAAATACAAAACTAATATTAACATCCTACCAAGTGCTATATTTATGCACATACTGCACTGTTATTCGTACTTACAGACTTAACCTTTGAACCAATATCAAAGTGTACCCAATAAAATGGATAATTCAAGCTAATCTACACTGAATATTCAATTTAATATTAAACATTTTATTCTTTATGAGTAGGGTCGTTAGACTTCAATTCGTAGATAAAATAATGTTCGATACTTGACGATTGACACATGTGTGCTTCGTTCTTTCTTACTCTTTGATGTTGCTTGGCGTTGGATGATGTTAAACATTATTCCTATTCATAATGTTACGATTTGTAATTAATTTTTAATCATGTTATTTTTTTAACGAGTTTAGTTTAGACAAAAATGTTTAAAATAGTTTAAAATGTTAGAAATTGTTCCGAAGAATATTTAACCTACTTGTTGGTTGGTACACTTGGTATCTATCTCAGAATTTACATTTAGTATTTATTTTCCATTGTACCTCTTTGTAATCTTGTAATGGATAAATGACTTTCTACAGTTACCATTGCGACTATTTAATGTATTTAAAATTAACAGTAAAGTTCTTGAACACTTAAAAATTCAGGTTAGATTGGTTTTTATAGTCATATTATTCTGTATGTAGGTTATCAATCGGAAATTCTCTCATAATTATAAAATAAACTGTGTTTTCTGCTGTAACTGTGTGTTTTCTTTTCTTTCCACTTACAAATCCAGCTTAGTAGCAGAGCTGCTGAAGCATATTTTACATTTTTTAATTTTTAAGCTATTTCATGTTTCTAAGTAGCTAAGCTATACTGACTGGGTCAAGGCCCGTCTGGGACTGATCACTAGGTGTTGTTAGCAAAGTACCTATAAGTTTTAGCAAAGCCTGTAGCAGTAGCAGCTACTGCTGTATGAGTAGAGACAGGGCGCAGTGGCTCAGAATCTAATAAATTAATAATCTAAACGGTCACGGAAACTATATTTTCCAGCTTTAAAACAACCTTTGCTATGTTTTAGCTCGGTCATGCTCAGTATTGTAGTTACGGCGTAATTTAGCAATAGATTCATATTTCATACACAATCTGGGTGTCAGGGTGTAATTTTTTTAGTTACGCCATCTATTGACGAGTAGCTGTTTTTAAAGTTGTCTTGAAATATACGGACCGTCAATCAACTGTACACAAAGCCAGTAATAAGAAAAAATTGTCTGTGGTACTATGATTTCCACAAATTGGTCATCAACGCTTTGACCTTGTGGGAAGCGTGGTAAGGGTCGAGGTACTTCTTCACCCTGGCTTCAACTTCGGGAGCTACTACTCCCGAGTCTCATGTCTTTGCTCCTCTTGCCTTCTAATGGCTTTGTGGAGCATTACGAGTTGTGGGTTATTAGCCCACTTCGTTTGGATTGGTGTTCAGAGATTATGTTGCTGTTGGGCAGGAAACAGTCCATTCTTCGGGTATCACGCAGCACCCGTCAATCACCCTTTCTGCAATATTTAACATTTTGGGGAGATCAAGCGATACTAGACGCACCGCCAGAAGCCGTTTCTTTTCTCTTCAGCAACTATTGTAGGTAGTAATGGTGGATCAAGTCTTTATGTAGTGCTTGGTGCACTTAGGAGCTCGCGGGGTAGTGGTCGTCAGGTATGATTTCCTTTTCAGTAGTAGACTATTAATGTCACTGTCAAATTAATGTCAAATCCAGTAGAAGTTTGTTTCAGGCTGTCGCAACTACGAACAAGAAAAACTTTGCATGAACCGAGGAAGAATTTTAATGGTGGCTATATATACATTTCACTCACATCTCCAACCTCTCGCTCTTCTGTCTAACGTCATTCATTCGCGCTATGCTGATCACTTCGCTTTGTTTGTTTCAAAATTTTCTAATGTGATTTATTATTTAATATTGGTGGTTTTTTCATAATTTTAGTACATACTTTCAGTTTTACATAATTTTATGACATTATTGATTGTAATGACTGTGGAATGTAACAATGAAGTACTGAAAGTGTGAGATATGTGGTTTTAAATCGGAAAGAAAAGATGGTGAAAGAAGGTATTTCATGGCAAGATTCCCAGAAATGATGAAGCTCGGTATGTAAATCACAAGTAAAATGATACAATGGTAAACAGTGTTTATGCCACATCATATTATTTACCTACATTTTATTCGTGGCATGTTTATTTTGGTTGGAAAATAGTGCGTAAAAATTAAAATATCGATTTATCGATATCGATAAAATAGTATTTGTTCCAATGCAGGTGCAAACTACATAATTGTTACACAACATAACTGTTTATAGGGATCCAAGTCTTACAAGAAACTTGTAGTTAGCACAATTTGATTTTATTATTGCTAGAATTTTAAGGCTAACAGTCAATTTATTTATTGTAAATTGCAGGATACAGCACCGCGCGCGTTGAAATGTGCGAAGGGACGTTCAGACGTGGCCCTGGACTGGCTGTGGAAGCAGCAGGAGTACAATGGTCTGTCGAAGTATGCACTCGGCGCCAAGCTCATACGCAAGCCTAGCCTCAAGCGTGAGCCTTATCTGTCGATCGCGGCTCGCCCGGGGTCAACTCGGGCGCAGGCTCCTCGCGCTCCGACGAAAATGTGAGGTTTCTAACATACATCCAGGTCAGTAAACATAATTGTTTACAGGGTTCCAAGTCTGACAATAAACTTGTAGTTAACACAATTTGATTTAATTATTACTAGAATTTTGAGGCTAACAGCCCAATTGATGTATTGTAAATTGCAGGATACAGCACCGCGCGCGTTGAAATATGCGAAGGGACATTTGAACGTGGTCTAGGATTGGCTGTCGGAGCAGCAGGAGAACTTATAATAATGCGTTCATTTGAGATGTAATGTATTTTTATTTACCAACCTCTGATATTTCCGATTTGTTACTAGTTTTATTTTAGTGGAAGATTTCAGACAAAAGTAGAAAGTACCTATGAATCAGTAGCAAAGCAATATATGAATCTGATTTAAAGCCACACAATGATTATTTGAACATAAAATATTATGTAAACGTTAGAAACCTCGTATTTTATTGAACATGGTATTTTATATTCAAATAAACATGTGTGACCTTAAATCACTAATCAGTAGTGATTTAAAGTCACACATGTTTATTTGAATCAATTAAATTTATTACAACAGGCATCGATACGTAAGCTATCGATAATTTTGTCAGGACGTCACTAGTTTTTTTCTTCATGTTGGTAAGGCTGATTTGACGATATTTTATCATGTTGGTAATGGACAGTATTCCTCAGTTTGACATTGACATAGACGTCAATGATCCTTGACTTTTTTTTGTTAGGAAGTTCCGTCTCTTAATCGTAGTGGTTATATTCTCTTTGGTTTGTTTGGATAAAATTTGCTTCAAACTCTGTATTTTTTAATTTTTCTGTAATAATTCCGCCCTACAGTAAAAACAATGAACGCACCGCCTACATTTGAGTCTTTCCTTCTATATGATGGAGAAAAGAAGTAAGTTTTAGATGATGAACATCACGCACTCAGTCTGCATTGGTTTGAATCCACTCTTAATATTTATTTTTTCAGGGTACAAAAGGAAGAAGATACTAAAGTTACAAACGCAGCAATATTTACAGTTAACAAAGAAGATCATTCACTCGGAAACATGATCAGACAGTAAGAACCGATCATATTTAATGTAAAATTAGCTAACCAGTGTGTGTTCATCATTGTTTTATGAATTTTCCAGTCAACTTCTAAAGGACCCAAAAGTTCTGTTTGCCGGCTACAAGGTCCCCCATCCATTGGAACATAAGTTTGTTCTGCGCATCCAAACTACATCTGACTACACTCCTCAGGAAGCATTCATGAATGCAATCACAGACTTGACCTCAGAACTGTCCCTGTTTGAAGAGAGATTTAAGGTAAGCACCTAATCTATATATATATATATAAAAGGCTAAGTCCTGACTAACTGACAACTCTGGCAAAACCAATAGCTTGCTTTACATGGAAACTCTATCGCGCATTCTCAGGAGCGTGCAGGATTGCACGCCAGCATGCAGTCGTGCGCGATTGTTTTTGAAGCTGGCTGCACGTTCATTCGCGCGGGATAGATTGTCCAGAACTGGGGCGTGTTGGAGTGTGTATAATTCGCACAGTTTTACTGAAGTACCCCAGTTTAATAGTAAAATGTGGTGAAAAATGGAGTTTGTTAATTTGTAAAGCAAACAAAGTTGTGGGCATCAGCTAGTATGCTAATAAATCTTACTAGTACCTACACTAAACAAGTGAACCAAAATTATCCAAAGTTGTTGATCACAGCAACATATTCAAGATTTGCTACTGCACCATACTTGTTTGTGGCTTAAAGGCCCATTTACACGATACCATTTTCTTGTACATACAACGGCAATAATTGAATGCAATACATGACGCGCAATTATTGATCTTCAAGAATTGTAAGTACCATTTTTCAGCGGGTTGCTTCAAGTATTGCACGTTTTTACGCTGGCAAATTTTCATTCAAGTGTTCAAGTGATTCAATGTTTTAGAAGATACTATTATAGAAAAAAAATGATTCAAATTTTTTTTTAATTTGGTTCTGCTGATTAAATAAAGGTAATTGTGAATATACACCACCAATTTTTAATAACCAAAAAAACTTAAAAAAATATTTCGACAAAAAAAAATATCATATTTTTTCCATATCTGTGTTCAGAAACGGCAACTGATTAGGTCTGCGTATTTTTATTTCTGGTGATAGAAAATTAACGGTGTATATTAACATATCCTCACTCACTGCACTCATGTTTGCATATGAAGAGAGAATCCAGTTGTCAGTTGTCATCCAATACAAGAATTGCTTGAGAAATTATAGCATGTGCTGTTTAAAGTAAGACAAGTTTTGAAACAAAACTTTTATGACAGATGTTACGTGTTGTTTAGACCATGCAAGTCATTTATTGCTCCAATTTAATGGTATGCAACAGGCAAGAAACTTGCATCGTGTAAATGGGCCTTTACTCTTCTACTCCAGAAATACCCTTGTTTAGTGCATCCATATTGCACTGCAATTTTTTATTATCGAAATTTAAATTCCAATCTTAGAATATCCAATGATTCTTTGACTAATGAACTTGTGATTATTATTTAGTTGATGTCTGGTAAATGTTTTTATAGCCACAATATTTTTACAGGAAGCAATCAAAGAAAAGAAAGATGGACTGGACTGAATCTAAAGATTAAGTTTTATTGTATTTTAAGTGTCAACATATACTAAGAAACTATAATAAGGATGATTATTATAAATGAAAATTAAAATTCTATTAAATATATATTAAATATTTTTTCTTCACTGATAACTTATGGAATACTTTTGGATTTGTATGATAATAAAAACAACTTTTATAATCATAAAGTAAATTTATTTATTATAAAACAGCATTGTTATTATTTAATGTAGCAGCATAGAGTTAAAATCATGATTGTGTTGGATTATGAATAATTTGTGCTGTAAAAGTATTTCTCAATATTCATTATATCCAGATAATGCACATGAAAAATAATACCATTCACCTAATTTGATTGAAATAAAATAACATGCAATGCAAAATGTTACCTTAAGAACTAAAAAGATCAAAACTTATTTACAAACATTGGTCTCAGATTGAAATAACAAATGAACCATACCATAATGGTAAACAATAAATAATATCAACTAACCTGGTTTAACAACAACAACGGTAACATTAAAAATTAAAGTAATAAATTATTTTAAAATGTTTCTTCTTCATCACAGTTTTCCGTAGAATGTCCGAACACTGGGAACAAACACATCAAAATGAGAATCTTATTTTTACATGTATGTCTTCCTACAACACAAGTTGCTAAGCGTAGTTTATGCCTTGTTTAGGCATAGTTATTTGATTGTAACAGGTATCGCGCTCACCTCGTGTTTGTGTCAGTCAGCCCGTGACCACGGCTGTTGCAATACAGTCGGGACACAAAAACGAGGTGAGCGTGATAAATACCAGTTACAATCAAATAACTATGTGTGATTATCGCGAAAGTCTACAAAAAACTATTATTTAGGCATTCTAATGAGAGAGAACTACAAGATGAGAAGAGAAAATATAATCTTCTTCTTCTTCTTATCGTGTCACTAGTTCTTTCGAACCAGTGTGGTGATAGGATTTCAAGTGCGCCCCGAAGAGGCTCCTGTCGTGCACTATCCAATTTAATAAATTCAATTTTTATTGTATGTCAGTCAATCAGTCAGTCAGAACTGCACAGACAAATTACTGGACATAGAAATATGAAATGTGGAGGGTATGTGCATCAAGGTAATGTAGACGCGTCAGTGAGACGCGTACTAAGGATTTTATTAATTCACAAAGCTAACGAATTTGCGGATGTCAACTAGTTAATTATACACCATAAATTTTTAATTACCATAAAAAATGAAATGGCCAATTTAGACGGGGTACTACGTTGTATCTGTGCAGTCAGAATTTTGGATTTCTATACAAAATGGCAGAGTGGGAGCGGCGCGAGTGCGGCGCCCGAGCTGAGCTTTTGCGAGCTGGCTCGAGCTAGGGGCCCGGGTTTGCCAAACGATGAATAAAACTTAAATTATTATCAATAAAGGGTGCCGCCTGACGCAAATCCATAGGAAAACGACTAACGGTAACAGTTATCCAATTTTAATCGAATTTATTTTGTCAAAAATTCGACTTAACTTTTTCAAGTTTTTTTGCCATATCTGTGTTCAGTAACGGCAACTGACTATGTGTATTTTTTTTTATGGTGATTAAAAATTGACCGTGTAATTAGGTTAGTTTAGTTCGTTTTACTAAAAGTACTGATTCACTGCGCAACACATTTTTTCTTTAATTAATTAAAACTAAAGCTCGCAAAGACCACGGCAGACTTGTATTGGAACATCCTCTGGCCAGATGGAACACTAAGAGAGGTCTGTCCAGAAATAATTTTCCATCTATCTTCTTTCCACCAATTTGATCTTCTTCTTCTTATCGATTCACTAGTTCCTTCGAACCAGTGTGGTGAAAGGATTTGAAGTGCGTCTCGAAGAGGCTCCATTCGTACCCGCGACCGTCAGATCGCAAGGTAAGGGCCTCATCCACTCGGCCACCACGTCATCTTTCAATTTGATCTTAAAAACTATATAAAAAAGGCAGTTACCTTCACAAATATCGCAGTAGGGCCGCGGCGGCGGGCGATCCTTCCGGGGCGGAGGCGCCTCGGGCTCCGCCGACTGTCGCGGGCACTCCTCCGTATCGTGCGCGTCGAATACGTCGCAAATGTCGCAGAACAGCCGCGGAGCCACTGCGCGCGCCTTCTTACCGTTGCTGTTAATAGAACCACACACTGCTGATTATCATAATCTTCTTCTTCGTGTGGTGAAAGGATTTCAAGTGCGCCTCCAAGAGGCTCCTTTCGTGCACTCGACACATTCGAACTTTAGGTTCTACAACATGCCAGTTTCCTCACGATGTTTTCCTTCACCGTTGCGAGAACGTGGGATGCATACATTGATTTTTTCGACCGAAAAAACCCATTTATACTGCCACCGGGATTTGAACCCGCGATATTTTTTTTAGTTATTTTGATAAACACTAAACTACTGAACCGATTTTGATGAAATTTCTATAGTACCAATCTGAAAGAATATCTGAATTGAGAATTATATAAATTGTTTGTTTTTATAATATTATTTTCATTGTAAATGTTCTTTTCTAGTACAATATAATATAATCAAGTATTCTTTTTTAAGTGAAAACTTCTTAAGGCGCGCTGAGCTCTTTTATTTTGTGGGTATTGAATGAGACTGAGCAGTCACGCTTGGATATGTTACGCTCGTTCGGGTAGTCGGCTCGAGTCGCCTTGATGAAGTTTTCACTTCTGTCGTGTGTACACTACACACACCGTTTCTTTTTATTTATCATAGAATCAACAGCACTCAAGTATAACTTAGCCTATTGACAGTAACACATTCATTTTTATTTTTATTTTATTTATTGATCACCAACACAGTATACACTAATACATTTTTTTGGTTACATGATACATTGCTCAGGCCAAGTGCCACTGCAATTATAGGTGAAGACGACATGCAAGAGGTAATTGAGCGAGTAACTTAGTGAAATAAAATTAATATTACAAAATATATAAAATTTTGAGCAAATTTGATTCATTCATTCATTCAATGCATAAAAAGCCTGGTACTTACAAGAGGGGCTCGGGCGTGGCGGCGCCTCCCTCCAAAGCCTGCACGCGCGCCAACAACTGCTCATTCTTGCGCTGCATATCCACTATCACCGAGTTGAGGAAGCTCACTTGTCCGTCGATCATCTCTTTCTCTTCTGGACTCCTGCCAATTGAATATTCATTAGCTGCGTCCACACCAGACGATCCAACGCGCTCCTGCGCCGCGGGCGGCAGGTGCGCGTTGGATCGTGATGCGAGGAGCGCGGATCGCACTAGGCCGATCCAGTTTGTTGAGACTGCGATCCAGAACTACGCTCCAAGCGCTCCATTAGCGATCCGTGATTCAGTCGAACTCTTGCTCGAGATGGAGTCACCATCTGACGATCATCACCAAAATCTGAGATCTAATGCCAAACATCGTCTCTTACACACTTTTGGTGTAACACCCGTCGTTCGGGTGCCATAAACATTTAAATTCCTTGTTCAGTGATATAAATTGGCTGGATCGCGCGAACCAGAAACGCAATCGTCTACACCGCGCGCTCCACGCAACTGAGGCGCCTTTGAGGCAGAGCAAAAAACCGACCAAGATCGAATCCACACCGCCCGCTCCATTTGGAGCGCACTCCTACCGCGCGCGATCGGAGCGCGGTGGATCGCTTGCTGTGGACGCCGCTATTGACTCATTTGTGCCATGTTAGGGCTCATTCCCATGAGCGTTAAAAATCCGTTCAAATAGAACAAATGCATTTCCAAGTAGTTGCTGTTCGCACGTCAGCGCATTTGAAACGCGAAAAATGCATTAGTTCTTTTTGGACGGATTTTTAACGCGCGTTAAAAAATCGCTCGTGCGAATGAGCCCTTACAGTACGCGCACTGAACGCTCTTTCTGTCTGTCTCTAATGCCTAGATCACACGTACCGAGTACTCGGCCGAGAAAGTGAAAGCTTACGTCACTCGCTCAGCTGAGCACTCTGCGCTTTGTTTTACGTACCGAGTACTCGGTAGGTGTGATCTAGGCAATAAAGTTTGCTATGAAGTGCGCAGTCTGCTCGGGGTTTCTCTTAATGATAGAATCCGAAATGAGGTCATCCGACAGAGAACTAAGGTGGTCGACATAGCTCAGAGGATCAGCAAGCTGAAGTGGCAGTGGGCCGGCCATGTCTGCCGAAGAACCGACCAACCGTTGGGGTAAACGTGTTTTTGAGTGGAGATCACGTCTAGGCAAACGCAGTGTAGGACGACCTTTGGCCAGATGGAGCGATGATCTGCGCGCTATAGCTGGCAGAAAGTGTATGAGGAGAGCCGAAGATCGGGCTCAGTGGCGCGCCTTGGGAGAGACCTACGCCCAGCAGTGGACTGCTATAGGTTGATGATGCGCAGTTATTCTGCATCGAAAATCGCTACTGCACTGCAACTGCGCCTGCGCAACTACTTTAGATGGGTAACTTCGGGAACACTCATTCGGTGCGAGTACTGTAACTATCGATTCGGTTAAATCCATTTTCAAAATATTCTTCTCTGTTATTTGATATTTTTTGTTATATTGTGCGTTTCTGCCAAGGTATCGTCACTAGGTTTCAGACTGTCATAATCCGTCAAAATTGAACATTTGTAATGAAGCATTCCATTAGGAGTGTTATCAAGTAATTATGATTATGTTAAAATCAAGGCTAGACTAATGATAAATATATTATGACTTACTTTATTGTGGCATTATCCCCTTGTCCAAGAACACCCATAGCATTATTGTCATTCTTATCCTTAGTGTTATTGTTAACAGATATTTCTTTCTTCAAAAGCAATTTCTCCCTTTCCGATATTTCAACTTTGGCTTTCTGATTCTGAAAAGTTAGCAAAATTAACAGAAATATTAAATTATTAAGCAAGTCTAAAGCTAAAGTTGTAAAACTTGCCTTTAGCTCCTCTTCTATTTTTAGTATCAACTGTTCCTTATGTTTTAAATCGTTCACCTTTTTCTCAACATCAGCTTTCAAGTTGTTGATAAGGCTCTCGCAGTTCGCTAGCGATTCGGCCGACGATTTTTTCGTAGCTTGCAATTCGATCGTCAATTTCTCTAGCTTACTATCTTTTTCGACGTCGCTGCTTTGTTGGACCGTTATCAATTCCAACTTCTGGGACAATTCTGCTACGTTCTTTTCAGCTTCTGTCAGTTTCTGTTGAATTTCATTTTGCTTTTCATTCTCAGCTTTTACTTTGTCTTTCGATTCTTGTATTTCTTTCTCATATTCCTGCAGTTTTGCTTTTAGATCATGTTTGACTCGCTTGCTCTCTCGTTTGTATTCGTCATATTGCGTCTTCAATTGCTTATTCAAATCTTCGTAGTTCATTTTCTGCGCTTCATTGATGTTGGTCAGTTGTTTGACATCGCTATCAGATTTGTTGAGTTGTTGTTGGAGCTCATTTATTCTATCCTTAGTTTGCTTCAATTCATCACACATTTTCTCGCTATCTGATACTTTGCCTTGTAACGATTTGATTGTGTTGTTTAGAGATTCAATATCATTTTTATATTTCTCGTTCATATTAGAATTTTCTGTTTGTAATTTCGCAATAACGTTTTGTGTCTCATTAGTTCCCATTTCTAAAGTGCTAGTCAGCTGTGTAAGTTGGGTTTCCTTTTCTTGTAATGCCGTATCTTTGTTGGTAGCGTCTTGTCTCAGTTGTGTAATCTCCTGTTCGAGCGCTTTTAATTTATTAATTTCAGTCTCATACTTCTCGTTTTGAGATTTCAATAAACTGTCTCTTTCTTCTAAAGACTTCTTCAGTTCTTCTCTATTTGTAATATTTTCATTCAACTTTCTAATACTATCTTCATTCTCTAGCTTTAACTTATCAAATTCGCTTAAAGTTTCATTGTATTTAGTTTCTAAAGTAGTTTTGTCTTGAATCAAAGCAGACATTTCTTTTCGCAAAGTTTCCAATTGACCAATTTGTTCTTTCATTAGCGAATCTTCTGCTGACGACTCTGCTATTAGGTTTTCGTGTTTCTGTTTAAGCGTAGAAGTTTCTAAAATAACATTATTGAGTTTATCTTCCAATACTTTTTTGACCTCAGTGGTTTTGATTAGTTCATCACTAACTTGAGCAATCTGACGATCTTTTTCAGCTACAATTTCAACGTTTGATTTAATATCCACTTCAAGCATTTCTAGTTTTAGGTTGAGATCCTTTATACTATTTTGCTTCTCCTCGACGATACCTTTTAGCCTTTCTTCTTCTGCTTTATATTTGTTGACTTCTTCATTTACAGCCGATAACTGTTGTTGAACTTGAGTTATCTCATTTTCGTATTTAGCTTTCTGATTACTTAGTTGAGCGGACATATCGTCAAGAATTTTCTGTAATGAGTCCTCGTGCTTTCTAGATTCTTCTAATTTATTATTTAAATCATTTTGAGCTTCTGTTAGTTGATCTACTTTTTCAATCAATTTAACTTCAGATGTAGCTCCTTCAGCTTTGAGTAAGGATATTTCCTCTTTATATTTTTCAATATCTATGCTTAACTTTTTCTGAATCGCATCGTGCTCAGTTATTTGCTCAAGTTCTTTTACCTTTAGTGCTTCAATTTCTTTCTTCAAATTGGCGGTTTCATCGAGTAAGTTATCATTACGATTTTGCAAATCTTTCAAGCGATTGTTTACATCGTTGTTCACACACTCCAATTCTTTAGCTTTGTTTTCAGTTTGCGTTAGTTTCTCAAGATGCTCATTTGCAGAACTAACTAACTGAGTACGTTCCAAAGCAAAATCTTCCTGTACTTTGAACAAGTTTTGCTTGATTTCTTGCTCCATCCTAGCGAAGTTATTAGTCGATTCTCTTTGTTTATCTTTTAGTTCTTGAAGCTCTTTCTCGGTTTCCTTCAAGTGATGCGATAACTTATTAAACTGTTCGTTTGAATCTGTCGTTTGTCCGGTTAAATTCATGTATTCAGATTCGATCTTTTCCTTAGATTTTTGTAATTCATCGCATTTCTCTTTACTACTTTCAAGCTGGCGTCTGAACTCTCCTACTTCTAATTCCATCGCCGACAACTTCGCTTTGAGTTCATTATTATTTTGAGATAATTCTGCGACGGATTGTTTCAGTTTTTCGTTTTCTTCTTTCAATGATTTCAATTCATCAGCGTTTATATTGAATTGGGAATTGAGTGTTTCAAACTCAAGTATTCTTTGATCAAGAGACTGTTTGTGATTCTCGATTTCCTTCATCAGTTGTTCTATTCTAGTGTTACGATCTTCGATCTCTTTTTTATGTTCTTCTGCGATTTTGCTATGTTTGATATTAAAGTTTGCAGTTTCTTGTTCAAAATCGTCTTTGAGTTTGATAATCTCTTTATCTCTTTCATGAATGGTCTGTTTGAATTCATTTATCAGTTTCTCTGTGGACTCTGTAGATGAACTGGACTGCGTGACTAACTTTTCCAATTCTTTAGTTTTAGCTGATAAACTCTGTTCTAATTCCATTATTTCTGTCTTACTCTTTTCATTTAATTGCGATACTTCATTTAGTAAACTTTCATATTCATTTATTTTGTTAGTATACTCCTCTTTGGCACGCGAGATCTCGTCTTGTAAACTCTTACAAACCGTATCTTGTTTTCGTCTGGAGTCTTCCAGTTGCTCCAAGTCTAATACTTTGGCACTAAGTTCCATTTTAAGTTTAGTAATTTCTTTGTTTAAGTTTACTTCATGTTCTTTACTTACACCTATTACTGAAATAAGAAAAACAGAAATTATAATTACTATTTTTTATTATGCTACAACAAACGAGTAAAGTTTGAAACAATCGAGCCTTCAAAACCTACCTTTATTTAATTCTAGCGTTTTATCGTCAACGGTTGCCTGGAGCTGCGTCAGTTTAGTATTAAGATCTATAATTATTTGGCTATTTTCCTTATTAAGCCTTTCTAGGTTTTGTTTTTCAGTCTCTAATTTAGACTCTGCGAGTTGCAATTTGGCTGTAAGGACCGATCCTTGCGTTTCAAACTCAGTTCTCGCAATCGCCATCTTGGATTTGGCTTCATTTAGAGCCTTTTCTGATTCGGCCCTGACCTTTGCTAGTTCTTCGGACATGCTCTTGCCAATAGAGTCCTTTTCATTGTCCTTTTCCTTGAGCAACGCATACGCTTCATCGAGAAGCTTTTGTAATTCGGATGATAATGCTGAAAAGGAATGTTAACCTTTACATGACATGACAATACATTTTAAAGAAGCTGTGGTCAAACGACTGGCCTTAGCAAGTCGCAAACAAGCCACCGACCACAGCGGCCGACGGCCGGCGACAGTCGATTTTAATACATTTTGTTGCTGTAGCGTGTCGCCCTCGAAACGACGCACTGCAACAAACATATGACCTGTCGACGGCGGCCGGTGGCTCGTCTGCGGCGAATGCGGCGACCGTTCTAAATATAGAACATTAGTGTGATTATGCTTGGTCCTTGTGTTGTTCAGCAGGATCTTTATATAGGTAAACAAAACATGGGGATGATTGTGCTACATACTCTGTGCGGCCGTGAGTTCCTCCTTGTGTTGTTCAGCGACAGCAGCCGCGTCGGTTGCGCGTTGCTCCTCCACGAGGCGTAGGGCCGCAGCCGTGGCCTCGGCCCGCGCCGTCTGCAGGCCCAGCTCCGTCTCCAGGTCTCGGATACGATGCTCGCACGCTGATTTCTCTTTCTGATGAAGCGCAAGTAATTTATTAGTAGATAGCATAGATGAATAACGGTGTTCCTATAGAACACCAAGATGGACGGGTTCAAACCAAATGGATGCGGAATACAGGACCTAAAATTTTCAGACACCCTGTCAATAAAAATTAAATATCTCTTTTTTTTTTTCAAATAATGTTTGTTACTTTTTACGATGTAGTTTTATTGACAATGAAAAAGCCCGGTAGTTTTAACATATAATCGTTATTAGGTAAGCCCTGTTACTTCTCTTTTTCGAAAATTAGCATCGGACCATAATGTACTAGAAATTTGCCAATGTGGGTCCCTTGGTCGCATTTTCAATGTACTAGATTGTGTTTCTTTACTTTAATACTTCTGTATAAGAATACTTCTGATAATAATAGATAGAAAGAATATTATGTATTGTATCACTTTATAATAAATGAAAACAAGAAATACAAACTAAAATTACATGGGCGGTCTTATTGCTAGATATCAATCTCTTCCAGGCAACCAGACAAGACATATTTTTAAGAAATAAAACATTTAAATAACAGTGGATAAAGGGTGTACCAAAAAGATATGTAGAAGTTAGTATGTCAAATAAAGAACTTTTGATTTATTTTTATACATCTTAATATTTTGTGTATAGTTTAACGTCATAACGATTTCCTGTCTGATCAATGTAAATGTTGAAAACCTTGTAAACCTAACTTTAAGACGTAACCAGGTGTGCAATAAGTTCTTAAGATAATTAAATAATATGAGTATGAGTATTAATTATTAATTTATTAATGGCTATAAAAAATGAAATCGAAAAATTCGACATACCTCCATTGCATCCTTATATTTCTGTAAAAGAATAAGAAATATTATTCTCACATATAGTAGATTTACATAAACGATAATGGCCAGCATGACAACCTATCGAGGCAACTTTTTCTATGAAATATCAAACTTCACATTAAAATTTAAATAAGCACGAATATTGCTTAAACTTTACAGAACAAAATTCTCACATTATAATCCTCCTTATTAATATTTTCCTCTTCGTTCCTGAACATGAGATCCTCAACCTTATGCCGCTCATCTTCCAGCTGTTTGTTGAGCTTGTCCAGTTCTGCTTTGAGCTTGCCATTCTCGCTGCTTGTCTGAAACAGACACAAGCATAAAATTTATCCAAATGTTTTTAAAAAGCGTCTATTCCCGATTGTCTCTACCCCCAGCGTTCCTACTATGAACAATCGGGATTTTCCTTCCCGATTGTTCGTAGCTACGATCGGGAAAAATATTTCCCGATCGTTACTACTAGCACAGAGTCCTAAGATATACTACTACCTACTATGAATGATCGGGGCTACTGAAACTGGCCGGAATTTTGTCTCTGATGCTTATATTTATGTTAACAAATGACGAGCTCAACGGTTTCCTATTCGTAAAAGATCACGCCTGTCTATGACCAGAACAGTGAGAAACAATGTATGAACATTTTATTTTCGAGAACAATGGAACAGATGCCGTTGAGCATGACCCTGCTACACAGAACTTTAACTCACATAGGCCAGTGCCGCACTGCTAAAGCGCTCGTCCGTCGACATTTTGATGGCAAGTTTCTAAAATCCAGTAATTTCAGAAGTTAGGTACTTACAGTGCCCTAGAAACGAGTAGTACTTACCTACTTCCTATTTCACCAGATTAAATAACATTTTGTTTTTGAGCAACGTTTGCTTGTTTTAGTAATAAAAAGGAGAATAGAAGGGGCCTACTACCTATACGCATATAATTGTCCCTATTAGCCCGAAAGGGGGTTATTCCCCTCGTCCTGGATCAAAAGGCAGAATTGATTATCTATTTCACTAGATTAGATTACATTTGTCTATACTCTACGCAACGTTTGATGATTGATTACGCTCGTCATGGCGTTTCATGGGGGAGGGCTAAATGCCAGAAGTGGACGTCTAAAGACTGAAATGAAGATACTTATTTCATTAATTAGATTCCATTTGTCTCTACGCAACGTTTGATAATTGATTACGCTCGTCGTGGCGTCTCATGGGGGAGGGCTAAATGCCAGAAGTGGACGTCTAAAGACTGAAATGAAGATACTTATTTCATTAATTAGATTCCATTTGTCTCTACGCAACGTTTGATAATTGATTACGCTCGTCGTGGCGTCTCATGGGGGAGGGCTAAATGCCAGAAGTGGACGTCTAAAGACTGAAATGAAGATACCTATTTCATTAATTAGATTCCATTTGTCTCTACGCAACGTTTGATAATTTATTACGCTCGTCGTGGCGTTTCATGGGGGAGGGCTAAATTCCAGCAGTGGACGTCTAAAGACTGAAATGAAGATACCTATTTCACTGATTAGATTCCATTTGTCTCTACGCAACGTTTGATAATTGATTACGCTCGTCGTGGCGTCTCATGGGGGAGGGCTAAATGCCAGAAGTGGACGTCTAAAGACTGAAATGAAGATACTTATTTCATTAATTAGATTCCATTTGTCTCTACGCAACGTTTGATAATTGATTACGCTCGTCGTGGCGTCTCATGGGGGAGGGCTAAATGCCAGAAGTGGACGTCTAAAGACTGAAATGAAGATACTTATTTCATTAATTAGATTCCATTTGTCTCTACGCAACGTTTGATAATTGATTACGCTCGTCGTGGCGTCTCATGGGGGAGGGCTAAATGCCAGAAGTGGACGTCTAAAGACTGAAATGAAGATACTTATTTCATTAATTAGATTCCATTTGTCTCTACGCAACGTTTGATAATTGATTACGCTCGTCGTGGCGTCTCATGGGGGAGGGCTAAATGCCAGAAGTGGACGTCTAAAGACTGAAATGAAGATACCTATTTCATTAATTAGATTCCATTTGTCTCTACGCAACGTTTGATAATTTATTACGCTCGTCGTGGCGTTTCATGGGGGAGGGCTAAATTCCAGCAGTGGACGTCTAAAGACTGAAATGAAGATACCTATTTCACTGATTAGATTCCATTTGTCTCTACGCAACGTTTGATGGTTGATTACGCTCGTCATGGCGTTTCATGGGGGAGGGCTAAATTCCAGCAGTGGACGTCTAAAGACTGAAATGAAGATACCTATTTCACTGATTAGATTCCATTTGTCTCTACTCTACGCAACGTTTGATGACGGTCGTCGTGGCGGTTCATGGGGGAAGGCTAAATTCCAGCAGTGGACGTCTAAAGACTGAAATGAAGATACCTATTTCACTGATTAGATTCCATTTGTCTCTACGCAACGTTTGATGGTTGATTACGCTCGTCATGGCGTTTCATGGGGGAGGGCTAAATTCCAGCAGTGGACGTCTAAAGACTGAAATGAAGATACCTATTTCACTGATTAGATTCCATTTGTCTCTACTCTACGCAACGTTTGATGACGGTCGTCGTGGCGGTTCATGGGGGAGGGCTAAATTCCAGCAGTGGACGTCTAAAGACTGAAATGAAGATACCTATTTCACTGATTAGATTCCATTTGTCTCTACTCTACGCATCGTTTGATGACGGTTGTCGTGGCGGTTCATGGGGGAGGGCTAAATTCCAGCAGTGGACGTCTAAAGACTGAAATGAAGAAACCTATTTCACTGATTAGATTCCATTTGTCTCTACTCTACGCATCGTTTGATGACGGTTGTCGTGGCGGTTCATGGGGGAGGGCTAAATTCCAGCAGTGGACGTCTAAAGACTGAAATGAAGATACCTATTTCACTGATTAGATTCCATTTGTCGTTACGCAACGTTTGATGATTACGCTCGTCGTGGCGTCTCAAGGGGAGGTATATGTCCAGCAGTGGACGTCCGAATGCTGAAATGATGATGATGAGATTAAATTTGGCCGGTTTCTCACCTTGGAGGATTCTTTCTTGAGTTGTGAGAGTGCGTTCTCAGCGCGGTCGGCTTGTAGCGAGATCTTCGCAACCTCTGCTCTCTCCAACTCTCTCTCCCGCATCAACCTTTCCAAGTGTTGCTGTTTCTCTCTAAGAAGCTCCTGTTTTGTGGCAAAAACAAACAAATGGGACATCAGATTTTTACAAACTTTTGAATATTTTTTAGTATTTTATCATTGGATGGTAGATTTACATTTAGTAGTAGGCATATTTATGTCTCAAAATTACATATTCAATTTAAAGTAGTCTAAATCACATTCGACAATACACCAAGTTTGTACAATTCTAGAGAATCTATACCATTTAAAATTAGCATTACAAAATAAAACAAAAGATACTAAGGTATTTAGGTGGTACCTACCTAAGTTATAAATTACTATCGATCCACAGAGCGCACGTAAGGTAAGGTATTCCATGATTAATACATAACTGACTTAGTATGCGAGTAGGTACAGTACATTAGTATTAGCTATGGTACTGGTATGGTGAGAAATATATCAAAAAATAACTCAACTATATGGTACTTACCTAAGTAAATAAATCAAATATTACTTTCATTTATTTTGCCTTTATTGCTTACTACATACCAGTACCATAAAAACGGGATAAAAAATGTCTGCAGCAGGATATGTTATAGTAAGCAGGCTTATCAGCCAAGCGAAAGTGCCGTCAGTAAAAGCGCTTATCAAACACAACATCATAAACGTGCAGTATCGTGGTAAACATGCCGATTATAAATAAGAACGTTTGTGCACTATGTTGAAGTAGGTACTTATTTTGAGATGTCATTGTAAATAGTAGTTTATCTCAGTTAGGCTCAATTCACACCAAGATAACAGCAGAGCGGGACGGGCAGCCGTGCGCGGTCGGTCAGCGCACTTGCAATAAGAGTCTAGTCGAAAGAAGACTGGACTGAGGAAAATCCTGGATACGGGCCCAGATGACCCTACCGGGAAACTGGAACACACCATCCATCAACCCAGAGTCCTGCTCCGCTATTTTGGGGAGCGGGCTGGCTGGGGTAGAGTTAGTACAAAAAGGGGTCAATGCACAAAACACCCCACAGCGGGACGTCAGTGCAGACCACATGTAACCCCTTCCCCAAATTAGAATTAGAAGAGTCTGGTCCTATGTTTAAGAGTATATAGATAAAGTTTAAAATTATTTCGCAGTAATAGCCTCGCCGCGCTTCTACCATCTTGGTGTAAATTCAGCCTTAAATGCAAGCCTTTCAGAGAAAACATAGGCAAGACTCTATCATACGGAGTTCTGTTTCATTCATCATTTTCCCTTGGGCCATTCAACGCTACGTCTCCTACCTACTCTTCCATACCTATAATTTATGTGTACCTTTACCATATATGTAGGTATTTAACCTTTTACCCTACACAAATTCTATAACCCTTTGTCACCCTTGTCCAATTTGGGCGTGTCCTTTCTACTTAGGTACTATTTAATTTTTTATTACTGTTTCTTCGTACTCTACATTTCATACTCTACCTATTTTGTTTTACAATAATCTATCCAGCAAAAGGAATTGGGACAAGTACCTGCCTATATTTTAATTAGGCATATTACCTATATCATATACTGTTGTACGAGTATCTTATCTACTAGAATTCATTAAAGCATCTAATTTCAACATACATTCTACGTTACGCTAAGTGATTAGATTCGCCACTTTGACCTACAACAACGTATCATCTAAACAATCTGAATATTCCTCTTTACAATACATGTGTATGTACCTACATAGGTTTTATGTTTCTACGTACCATGATTGATTAATAAAATGATAGGTAGGTACCTACTTGAATAAATTTAGTTCTAATAGAAAATTAATTGGTAATCAAGAAAAAGGGCAATGTAATCATGACCTTGCTTAGATGGTACAGCGAAGTTAATGTTTGATTAATGAAAATGGAATATTTTGTTGCTCATATCTCCTTCACTTCCTAGCCTATCCCCATTGGAGTAGATGGACTCTTTATTGCATAACATAACAAGTAAAACTCTTTTAGGAAAACAATATAAGATAAGTAGTAGGTAGGTACCTAAGTACCAATGAGCGGCCTTATTGTCTCTGTCTAGTAGTACGGTCAGCATCTAAAGTCGATAAAACATTCAGATTTTCCAAATCGCTATACACCAATTATATTCCAGGCAATGTGGTGTACAGTTAATTTTAAACTTAAATAATGTTCATTTAAACCAGCGCCTGTCTTGTATTTCTTGTATTATGTCTCTTTTATTGTTATTGTACATTGCTTATTTAACGTATTGGAGGAATATGTAATGTAAGTATAAGTTTTTGAAAATAAAGAATTGAATTGTCATGTTGAGCGATTTAGGTATAATAAATGGTGTAAGATTTTGAAAATCTGAATGTGGCCATCGACTTTTGATGCTGACTGTACCTATCAGTACTACATAGACGTACCTACTTTACTGCATTCCGTAATCTTTAATCCGTCTCTACATAACTCATTCATTCTTTGCCCTAAGTAGGATACGTACACAAGTATATTTTTCCTTCGAGAACATACCACGTCAAAATATTTATTCTCATGACCTTCATATCCTCGATATGTATTCAGCATAAAACGAGAAAGATGTCAGAAAGGATGTAGATATAATAAGGTATTTAAATGGAGCAGGCATCTCTGAACTGTTGTTTTATTTATAACTCTAACTTTACCTACTCTACCTGCGTCATGTCTTAATGATAGGTAGGTACGTCGTTTTATCTGTTTCCAAGGCCAAATAAAATATATACAATAATAATTTATTGGGTACTTACCTACAGAGAGATTCTAGTGAAACTTTCGTTTTGTTAGAGAAATTCAACTAATGGAATTGCCTACGTGCCTCTTCCTTGATCTATCCTTACTACTGTGACTGCACCCGCATCATAAGTTTAATAAGTCGCCGTCATCGGGTTCAATGTGTGTACCATACCAACAAAAAAAAAAGTAGGAAGTAGGTTTTTTTTAAGCTCTTTATTTTTTTGATAGTTAAACAAGTGACAAGATAAGTAGGTTCTTCTGATGGTCTGAGATTATGCCAGTCCATGACTTAATTCACAGCAATGTGTGGGCTAGTAGTTCTTATCCGTCCAGTCAGTATTGTCCAACTTTGATAAATGACTTTACTTGTTTACGAATTAAATGTAAGATCATTTACTCATAAAAGATTTCTTGTGATGATGACATCAGCATAACTGAATGACAACACGTTTGCTCGAACATTAGCAACAATTAGGAAGATCTCGCGTCACCTAGATACACTTACACCTACTAAAGTATCTGTTTAGGCATCTTCAACCTACCTACCTGTTCTACGTAGGTACAAACTTACCTAACTACTCTACAGCTCTATACAAATCATTGTATACCGAGTAAAACTCAATTAAGTAGGTAACTACGACCAAATTAATTATTACGTAATTTCCCTCTAAGTGTAAGTATTTATCTACCTATTTGACGACTTATAGAACTCTGTGTGATGTGCTAAGTAACCATTTTCCTGTAGATGGCACAAAACTGAGCTCATGGTTCTTCGTACAAATAACATTTTATCAGCAAAGTTTTTATCGTATAACGCTCGCGTGTCTTCTATCAAATTAGCTACTTTGAGCTTGTCAAGTAATTATTGTATCTACTTTAAGTACGGTACCTAGTACCTAACCTACCTATTCATATGGAATCATTTATTATGTAGGTAATCATCTATTATATTTCGTGTTACCCATTCTCTGCATGCATAAGATTCCGAAAGCCCTGTGTCTAAGTGAATATTTAGGCAGGATGGATATATATATAATATTACATTGTGAGCTGTGAGTTCGTGTTTTCAGTTTGCAAGCATGAGTTTTCCGCCTGAAAATTAGCATATGAATTTCGCCACTTGACTTGACAATTACCACGAAACTGTAGGTTAGGTAAGGTATAGGTACATATTTATATGTGCGACTCTACAACACTCTACTGCGACTTAACATTTTTTAGTTTATGTATTCAGTTGTAAAGCATACCTATTATATTATACAGTGCTTGCTAGGTATACTTCGTTCAAATGATTCTACTGTGCAACCTTTTAATTCAAGTATAAAAAGTTTCACAAAAAATACTTTGTTCCGTCTGCAAAGTCATTGTTTTAGTAGGTATCGAATTTCATGAATTCATGAAACGCTAGAGTTTAATTACCAGCGGTCGTTTTTCAAGGGCGACGCCGAATATACAGCCAAGGCCGTTGAAGCCGTCGCAGAAGGGTGTTTTATTATTCAAAGGCCCTATATTAAGGTTACGTAGGTCTCATGTAATCGCCAGTCAAGGGCAACAGTATAGCATGCCCACGCTTCAAACACTGTTTATTCTGTGACAAAGCTATATACAGCGATATTAGTGCAATAAAACAACACAATAAATAAATCTTACACTTTATTAACTTATATGCAGGGTAAGAATAAGACACGACAGACTTATTATATTTTATTAAAACAATGTCATTCGACCTTAATTAACCATTAGACACTATATAAAACTACAACACGGTGTTACTAATATTAAGTAAGTATGTAATAAGTTTATATACCTAGAATAAGAAGCAAGGAATGTTCAAAAATACCTTATTTAATGAATATTATGATTTCTTACAGGCACTGGTCAAGCCTACTAGAATAAAAAAATATTGCACAGACTGTAATAAAATGCAGTATTCACAATTTATTTCATTATAAATAAATACAAATAAGTATGAAATCAAACAATATCACAGTGTTGCCTCTGACGTCTTAAGATAAGCATTTTCGCAATTTTGTGGTTACTTTAATTTCTAAGAAAAATATAAAATTACAATGCAAAGAATCCTGTATTGTACTTGGTGTATTGTCAGAACATGATATAAATAACAATGTATAAAAGTTTGTACTCTTTAGTGCGTAATAAATGACAAATATTGTCTTGTAAGTAGTCTTTAACTATTGTCTGTCCTACACAAGTTTAGGCAATATTTTTATTCAAACGTTTAGTACTGTTAAGTAAAACATTATCAAAACAGAAAAAAACTCATTCGTTGATCGTTTGTTACAAAAAACAGTCGGTTATGTATGACCCAATATCGACCGCCCGGTAGCCAGCACTCAGAACGCTACGTGTGCTGAACTTCAAAGCTAAAAAACCAGCATAACAATCCTCATAGCAGTTGGCAACACTATATTTGTATTTCCAAATGCTTTTGACCTCAACTCAAGCCTCCAAATATCAGCAACGTTTGCTACAGAATTATCAGCTGCAAAATGTGCACAACATTGTAGATCTGTTGCAATATCTTGTAGAGTTGCGGTTCTGTGCAACAAAATGCAAAGCAGAAATCAATTATACATCTTTATTTAATAATTAACGACAGGCCGATATTCTTTTTAAGAATTTAAGCAAGGCATGATCAATAAATTCCTTCAAAAGATCAGTAAAAATTATGATACTTCGTTGGCAACTCTTCAAACTTCAAAGCGCTGTAAATTTAAGATCACAGGAAATGCCTTTTCAAAAGCATTGTCTGATTAGGAGAGCCGGTTTAAGGTTGAGGATGTGATGTCAGCGTTGAGGTGAAACACACGTACGCAGTAGAGCTGGTTTACCGCGCAGCGATAGTGGGGTACTGTACCTGCAACGCGTTCTTTGCCGACACAGGGGTGGACGAGGCCCTTGGAGCTCCAACTCGCTGATGCTGTGCCGTTAGTGACAGTGCAACCAATCAAACATGAGGGAAAACAACACGCGTTAACGCAAAAGAAAAACACCACTATGCTTTTCGTAGTTCTTACAATTTGCGAGCGCGCGGATCGCTTGCTTGTGTGTATATGGCTAAAGGTTCTGCTCACTTCCCCGTCGCGTGCCATGCACGAAACGTGTCCGGAAAAATATAAAATTGCATGGGAACACGACAGTCGGTGACGGAAAGGGGTAGTGGGTATAGTGTCATACTTTTCAATTGAATTTTTTTTTTATTGCCTGACACGTTCCTAGCACGGTCATGATATGATACGGGATAGTAGGCAGAAAAAAGTGTCTGTATCTAGTCTAGTGTGTGTGTACGCGAGTTCTTTGTGTAATGAATGCATAATAAGTAATGTGTAGAGGAAAAGTAAGGAAGTATCTCAATCGAACGCTTTGACGCTGCCGCTATGTGCTATTTTTACACCCACAAACAAGTAAAGGATGTAGAGCGCTAGTATATTGCAAGAACTATACACAGGTTTTCACAATTTTGACTATATATAACCCAATATGTTTTTTTCACCTTTTGTGCTATTGAATATATAAAATCATATGTGAAACCTGTATAGTTGAAAAATAGCTGTTGGTGTACTAAATCGAGAATACTAATCGTACTTAATGACTGTAAGTAGAGTTGGCTGGTTCACAGACAGATACTCTATGATATAGAGATCAGTTAACGTTTCATTAGTACACCAATTAGTGGCAATGGCAAAGTACAGTCATCCACAGTATAGAACTTGATTTTTTTTAAGTTTTCTTATGAATTATTAAAGAAGGCACTGAAGGTTTCTGGACTGAATAGGTAGAAAAGTATTACAAAATAATGTTAATGACTGTACTCAAAATTGGCAGTTGATTTGTTATTGTAACACTTCATATACCAATTAGCAAAATAAATTCGAACAAGCATTCATCTAATATCTAATCGTCTATATCTAATATAGAATGTTATGTACAGAAGAGCTCAATATACTTTGTGCATTTCATTCACTAAAAACCTAATACTTGACAGTATTCAGTAGGGTTCAGTGGGTAAATAAAAAATATATAAATAAATATGTACAATGACATAAAGTAGTTTCTTGAGGTTTCAGTGCTTCAGAAAAGAGTAAAAATTGATGTACCCATTCAAGTATTTTGATTTTAATTCTACGTTACTTGCGAACTTGAAATATGTTTTGAGTGAAATATAATATATAAAATCAATAAAGATTGTCTAAAAGTATATATATTTATATTTATAAAATTAAGAAGAAAATTATAATATCTTCTAACTGTGCAATATATCAGATAGCTTTAAGTTTCCTAAAATATTGAGAGAAAAATTTAAATTATTCTGCAAACTAAATGAAAAACTATTACAATGACACTACACGAAAATCCCTAAATAGTTATCAGTTCTGAATGAGATTGCCTTAAAACAACTAAGTATCACAGCCGAATAATTTTAGGTATCGTTTGATAGGAATATTATAGTAGCCTCTAAAGTAGATATATTGGAAACCTATAGGCAAGCCAACGAAAAGCTGACTAAATAATGTATAATGATAGTGATGATTCACAACGCAAACAGTCCACGATTCACTATTTATTACGCATAAAGTGCAATAAAATAGTCAAACGAGGACTAAATGTTATGAATGTTTAATGAAAACTATGTTAATATTAAAACACAAGGGCCAAACCAAGGAGTGCCAGCTACAGACAACAACAAAACTCAAACCGAGTCAAGTCATGCACACGGTAAGCGTTTATTACATAAATGCGGAACCAAAAAAAAAAATACCAGAACTGTTGCATGTCGCGCCTACCCTTGTACCGTAAACATTTTCATTGGATATTAAAAGGCGGAATAATAGCCCCCAGTTGACGATCATATTTCACAGACTTACGCCTTTAAGTCCAATCTAGAGGTTTAAATAGCTTCAAAACACGGAATGCAGGATTTTCTTATCAATATCGCCACGGAAGCAAACTATTTCTATGCATAATTATGTGGGTTTTATATCGTAGAGGCCATTAGGACGGAAATTCTAGACACTAGCTGTTACCGGCATAGGGGCGTGTGTCGAGAATTAGTGTCCGTAGAAACGAAGCATTGGGTGACCAAAGGTTCAAATGTACACGACGTAAGGGTAGGTGAACTGAAACGGCGACACGCAAGAGTAATGGTAGCTCTTCCCAAAGCCCGCAAAGTGAGTGCGCGACGGTGGCATCTCCACGAATATGTCCGTAGCTGCGGCACTCCCGCGGCTGGCCCTCGTCACGGCGGCCGGCCGGCCCGCCCACCGCACCACCTCGCCGCCGCCGCCGCCCGCGCAGCCCGATCCCCGCGATAGCGCCCCGCTGCTGCTCCCGCTCGAAACGCTGCGCCTGCTTCGATCCGACGAACGAGTCTCAAAGCTGAGCACGCTCTCCGAGCAACGCCACGACTTGGGCAGCGTCTCGCTGGCCCAGCGTCGCGGGTTCAGCTCCTTGCATTTCTCGTTAGATTGGAATACGATATCGTAATATACGCGCGGTTGCGGCAGAGCGATGATGGCGCAGCGGTCGGCTTCGACGTGCTTGACGAGCAGGGTCTTATCGAGCAGACTCGGGGCGCTGGTGTGCGGCCGGGAGCGGCGATGCGCGGACGGCGTCGTCGGCGAGCGCGGCGAGCGGGGTTCGGCCGAGCGTGCGCGGGGCTAGCCTACCTGAGCGCCCAGCGACGTCACCCCTAGCCTCACCCCCATGCGGGACGACGCGATCGACGTGCCCAAAGAAGTGAGCGAGTCGCGAGAGTTGGATCGGCGAAGGGGGGTCGCGCGTCCGTTGCTGTGGATAGCACACGCTCCGGGCTTGCGGTTCGACGGTGAGCGGGACACTTTCGAGATCGGAGCGAACAGACCAAAACGTGGCGCGCATTCAAAGTACCTGCGAAAGAGGTTCGGAAGTTTCGGAAGCGTTGAGAAATTAATAGTCGTCCAAAACTATTCTGTCTACTAAGGCAGTTTCTCCATCTGGTACCTCTTGCCGTCGACGGACCCGTCGTTTTTACCGAGAGGGTCATCGAGTTCAACACCGGCCCACATTCCTTGTGCGAAGTCAGTGGTGCCGACGAATCGGAGAGTTCCAGCTTTGCTACCGCGACTACTGGACACGATAACGCGATCGCCCATTCGGACCTCACCGTTAGCCGTGGTCGATATTGAAGCATCTGAGGATGAAATTTCTCATAATCAGTCAATTCAGATACCGAGGTGGGGTCAAACTACAGTAGAATTGAAGAAACGCACTCATTTTACTGCTGACAATGCTGCGTATGCTTCCGTTGGGAGAAAGCGCTCGCCTCTGCCTGCCCATGCCGGAAGGCGGGCGGTCGAAGACGCTGCCAGCGTCGGATACAGGCGAGGCATCGTGTGGCGCATGAGTTATAAAAGGAGAGCGTGTAAGACGGGTAAGACGGGAGAAAACTCCGCGTTTTTCTGGGCATTGGAAATAGCGCACTCCTGCTACTGATCCATCATTTTTACCTGAAAACAAAATAAAGAATGAAGCATTTCTATATCCAGATTCATAAAAGTAAACAAGGTTTGTTTCGTTTGTTTACCGATGGCGTCATCAAGGACGATACCAGCCCACTCTCCAGGAGCGAACTGAGTTTCGCCAATGTATGCAATTTGGCCTGGCTTAGTGCCACCAACCCATACGCGTTCGCCAATTATGAAACTATCAGTGTCTTCTGTTAGCACAACACTGTGATCTGAAATAAATTGAATGCGCTGTTAAATACCGTAAGACGACTTTAATACAGTACATATAATATTCATAGTCATAGTAAATCTAGCCATAAATGTACGTTTGTAAAATCAGTCTAAGAAAGTAGATAATGCACGTAAGTAATTCTTCTAAGGATTGAAATTCGTAGTCGTTTGAATATGCATTGACTCTACATTTCCTATTCTGCACACAATATAATGTGCGTGTCGTGTGCACTACTAGAATATGTACCGTTGTACTGCAAGTGCAACGGCCGCCGGTGAGGAACAATTTACAATCCAGTTTGCATATCTTAGTGATACATCGAAACTTTCGCTTCAACAAACTGCATTTGACTTGATGTCTTCAGATAAGCACTCACATTATTCAACCAAAGCTCATGCTTTCAACCAAAAACGGCGCACAGCTAAAACCAAGCAGACAGTCGCAACACCTCTAATATTCATCGGAGCGGGTGATAATTTGTGATTTTCGTGAAAAGGTAAAATACACTGAGTGCATGGAAAGTCTAAACAAAAAGGTGTATGACATAAAAAAAAGTATACCTAATTCTGCAACACTCCAAAAGAAACAAGATAAGTTGACTTTATAAAATTTACAAAAAATACGCATCGAATGATATTATTGATTGAATTGAACCGTTGCAGAACAGTGAATACTAGGTCTAAGAAAGTCTTGTCACGTGCCACTTAAAAGACTTTCCTAGGATGGTTGGTGCATGTGAATTACCTGAGGACCTTCTGAGGCCCGCCTCGCTGAGCCGGCGCGGGTGCCTCTCCCACAGCGCGTCCATAGAAGTGCCGGAGAACGAGCTGCTAGCTGCGACCACACACAAGCGTACGCACACAGACATTAGCCACTAGTCACTACTCTACTTGCACAAAACATACGTGAATCTTTAATATACAATTACAAAAAAAAAAAACTGTATGTTATTTTGTTAATACTCAAGGCAAATTTCAAAATTAACACTACTAATTTAAAAACACGTATAAAATCTAAATTAAAGTATGAAACCTTACTATTTTTTGTTGACACAATCGGAAAATATAGACGAAACGAATAGTGTGAAGAAATTACTATAATACGGCGTACTTTTTGAGTATTTGTCCGAAACATTTTGTATGGAAATTTGCCTTTAGGATTACCCTTAAATATCGAGTAAAATTAGGTTAGGTGTGTTTAAGTTTTATTACGTTTTAAATTGAAACAACGTCCAACAGTAGTCATCTAATGCTACGGACTTATATGGAGCCAGAATTTGGATTATTGTCAATTGGCACCGCTGGTTGTCCCAGTTTAGTTTTTATTTGGTTATAAAAACCATGCTCGCTCGACACTGTATAAAACTACACTTACAAGTGTCTAACTAATCAAAGCTAAGTCGGAGGGAACTTGGCAGTTTTCCTGTTTTCCTTTTCGGTATAATAGTATCTTTCCAAAATAATTGAATAAGAGTCAAGATAATTTGTTTCTTTAGAAGTTCGAAGTGTTGGCGTTTTGACAAAGTTGTTTATGGGTCCGGGGGCAATATCCAAAGCGGACGTAAAAAAGTAACACAATAGTTTAAAGATTGCTATTCGATTGTAAAACAATGCGTCTAATTGGTCGTAGGCGTGATATTCCCTTGTCACGCGCTTCCCTGCTGCAGTGAGCACAAAACTAGAAGGCTCGAGAATTACCAATTATACAGTCATAAAATCTTGTTAATCGCCTTCAAAGCTTCAATTACTACAACTCCATATAATCATATTTTTATCCTAAACATAACAGAGTTAATTTTTACCCGACTGCCCAGGAAGGGTTATATTTTTCATGGTATTGATTTCATGCTTTACTTAGATTAAAGCGTTACGATTAAAATCTTCTGTTATTTGTAATTGGTATTTGATTTTATCATGCTACGTTTTATGTTAATTTTTCTGCAGTATTTGTTCAAGATTATTGTTATTATTTACGATGTCTAGGAGCAGTTACTTGATTGTACTTGACAGTCATATTTTGCATTTAATTTGTCATCTGCATTCCTTTTATAAATGCTGCGTTATCTTACTAAGTGTACCTACTTGTAAGTATTAAGTTTTTACCGATAAGTGTAAGAGTGGCTTCATAGTGCACATAATAAAGGTAATAAAGGCCCGTCACCTAATGAGTGAGATATGTTTAAAAGGGACCTCCACCTTAGTTAGAAACAAACTTACTGGATGCCTTTCGGTAGCTCCGCGGTCTGTCCGGCAGACTGCTGGTCACCTCGTCTTCCTCGTCTTCGATCAAATCTGATCAACGGTCAGACACAACAGTGAAATTATGAACATTGTGATTATACATAAAATATGTACAGGACTATGAAGTGAGAAGGAAAACTAGTTCGTGCAGTGCATGATATCATAGCAGTAGAACGAGAAGCTTGGTAACATGCTTGCGCGCTGTTCACTTCACATGCTGTAAGTTACAAAAAAAATATTCAACGGCATCAAAACAAAGAAAACTCACCTGATAAATGTTTTCTCGACGAGTCGTCACTTAGCTTCCTGAGCGTGTCCGTCGAACTGCCGTCTAATACAACAAGAAACAAAGACAAGTAAAGCAAAAACTAAAAATACAAATAGCCTACAAAAAATTACAAAGATGACGTGAAATCACAGAAGGCAATTGAAAATTTACACATACAATGCAACAATAGTATAGAACGAAGATATTTAAAACTTTATGTCAATTTTGCAATGCAGATAGGGTAGAGTTCACGAAGTTATGTTTGGCATAGTAAAGTGTATGAGACACCCAGACACCCACTAAAGGGACTGGCTGGATACGAGGCGCAGCTGTGTCGACAGCGACACGTTTGAGTAGGCTCACTGCGGTGGGTGATATGATAATTATAATGTTAAACTTGGAGATTGTCTATTCAATGACAATCATTTTTGTGTCAACTGGGTAATTTTGTTTACATAGTTTGAAAATTACATACAAAGTAACACATGTTTGATATGTGACAAATGTTTATATTTAGATCACTGATCCACTTGTCTATATGTAAAGGTGTTCAAAATTGTGTTATAGAATAAATTTAAGTGGGTGCAAAAGGTATCAAAACTGGTTCAGCAATAATTTTAAGACAAGATGTAGCAAGTTTTACCAAAACACTTGTATCCTTTCAGATTGGGATCGATGTCACTCACGATAATCCAAAATATAACACAACTTATGTAGGTGAGACAGTCTTGTAGAGTTAAGGCATCCGGCTAGCTCTAGCGTGTGTCCGGCACTGATCGCCGAAGCCTGATTAATCATCAGCGACAACTGCGCAGCATGCCGGCCTTGTAACGCGCGTGGGATCTCACATCATAACTCACATACAATGAAAAGAGGCTCATCTCGAACGCCCACCAGCAGGAAAATGGAAGAAAACTGAGACAAACAGAATCAAATCGAAGTAAAACATGGAAACGCTACGACGACTCCTACTACAACACACTTGCAGTTTCGTACCATGGATATGGATGTACAATATGTCTGACTCGTCAACAACATTGTGTACAATTTTAAGTAGACAACAAAATGCATGGTACATTTTAGCATTAGTTTCTTTCATTGTAATAGAGATTTGTTTTCTGTTATTGTACCAAATAAATAAAATAAAATATGGAGCTCATACCATGGAGTGATAATAAAAGTAGGAATAAATGTTAACACCTCACCTTCCTATAATTGATTAATTATTAAACAATCAAGGCACAATTGTAAGGATAGAGTAAACTATCATTATCATAATTAAAATAATAGCAGACAATCAAACTGAAACCTTTTCCGCGTGGGAAAATTATTGTTATTTATTGCAAATTATTGCAAAATATCGCATCATCAATGATGAACATCGATAGAAATATTAAATCTGAGTTATGAATTTGAGACTGTCGTGCGGTAATGTTATAATGGAATTGAAAACAATAACGTACGAGGCCAATTAAAATTAATGGTGGAATGCTCGTAGCTACACATGCTACAGTAGGATGCATGCAACTAATAAATAATGTAAGCTCTTCCAATTGAGTCCGGCGTTGGACTTCATTGATTATTTTCGCAGTTGCAACTTTTCCCACAACCCATCGAGGGAAACCCCGCTTTGCTGTCTTTGTTATATGTACGAATTAGTACTTTAACTTCTTATCGTGTCACTAGTTCCTTCAAACCAGTGTGGTGAAAGGATTTCAAGTGCGCCTCGAAGAGGCTCCTTTCGTGCACTCGTCACATGTTTTCGAACTTAAGGTTCTACGACATGCCGGTCACTCCACGATGCGAGAACGTGGGATGCATACATAGATTTTTTCGACCAAAAATACCCGCGACCATCAGATCGCAAGGTAAGGGCCTCATCCACTCGGCCACCACGTCCTCAACGATGAAAACAATAAAAGAAAACCTTAAAATAGTTTGTACACGTAGTATGTTTTCAATATTTAATTTGTAAGAATATATTCCGTACTACGTATGTCTTTCTGTACATTGAAAACTTATTGCAAACGTTAATGTGACTTTTCATTGGCAACATTACCATAATAAGAGGGTTTCCACGATTGTCGGTTAAATGACGGTCATCCATTGTGATGCTAAGAAGGTATTTATCATATACGAATATCTAGTTATTGAACAGTTGAACACGTATCGCGCACTAATAATGAGCTTCGTGAAGTCGAGTGGCATGGACAAATGACTGTTGCTGATTAAAACAAGTCACACTAAAATAACAAAGATAGAGTCTATACAAAGAGATAACCTTTCTGATAGCAATTTTAAAAATGACTACATTATCGCGCTGTAGTAACAGCAGGTGCATACAGGTGTATACAATGGGACAAAATGTGATCCCACGCTTTTAATATCTCGTTCTTTGCTATCACATCATACAATGCGGGGGCGCCATAATCTAGTTCCGAATACACCCCGCCTCAATCACGTCATAGATAGAATACACAACATAATGTTATACAACCAAGTTATGGATCGTCTTGACTCGATTTACAAATATGATGTAATTTTGCTTTAAAACGCGTTCTTTATTTACAATGTTTATTAACAGACAAACTTGAATGCGCTACTTGACAACACACCGTATCCGACGATGAAAATGACGAGGCTTTTTGTGGTCAAGTTCAAGTGTGCTGGAGAGATGTAAACGAATAATGTCAATAAGAACTGGATTTCGGTATCTTCGATGGTAATGGTTTTCAATTCGATGGTTTGTAAGACTCTATTTTAATCAAAAGCAAGTGAATGTGGAGAGGTGAGTACCGCAATCTTCCGGCGAATAGATACTAATTCCTCAATTAAGGACAATTTCGCGGTTAACTTTCATGTCCGAAGAACAATTGATGCAACAATCACATGCTGCAAGACAGATGCAATTCTCAATGCCAATTATTCAGTTTAGCGGAATAGTTCCCGTGAATTCAATTTCGTTAAATGATTTAACACACCAATTTCGCATAAGTAACGAACGAGTACGGCCGGATGACGCAGCGAAGTTTACAAATTGAATCGATTTTGCACACGAATGAAATAGTTTTCTAATTGCGTTTATGAATGAAAGAGAAATGTGCTTGACCGGTTGACATTTGAAAGTCCAAAATAGTCTATCAAGAAGGAAGTGAAGAGTGACCTAGCAGAGTGCAGTAAACTTAGTAGACATATTTGACCGAGTTGGCGGCCACAATACTGCCGGGATCCAGAACAAGCTAAATGTAAAATAGAGCACAACTGCATCCAATAATGTCAGTACCAGTAGTTTAATATACAGAAATGTATAATATCTCATCTGTTCATTAATTGATACGGCACCCGAAACTAGTGACTCAGTGAGCCCATATTTTAACCACAATAATGAAAAAAATACCATGAATGAAAATTTATTGATGGATCACTCAATAAAAAAGAAGGTTTTATTGATATTTATGAGACATCTGCAATTACGGCATCAATATTATACTCGATTGAATCGAACCTTATACAAAGTTAACAGACGCAAAACGAATATAACTTGTCTTCCTCTCAAACAAATAAAGACTGGGAACCGTGTAAGGAACATTTTAAACAAAAATGGTAAAACGAGATTTTGGGTAACAGTCAGATATTTTAAAAGCAACAAGATTTATTGGTTATTGTTTTATTTAGAGTAAACGTTGTGAAGTTTCGGTTATGTTAATAAATATCACATATTTTTTTATTCGTTTGACACAAAAAATCCCCGAGTAGCATACCGATTACCAAAAAATCGAATTGGTAGGTAGGGAATATACTAACTGGTTCTTGTCGAGAAAATTCTACAATCCAAGGCAGAATAAATCGTACGACCGTACTCAGCTGTCGATTCGTATCGGCGCTATTTAGAGTATTTACAACAGATAAAGTCGAATGGAACGCAAATTGCAAATATCAGTTCGGATATGGATTAATGCTTAATGAATAATTGAGCAGATAACGCGAGCCCTTCGACCAGAATCCTTTGGGGCCGCATATGGAACGAGACCAAACTGGTAGAGTTGAACGAGACCAATTGGATAATCAGGACACGTACGCTCCCGCTACGCTAATAGACGCTAATGAGCCATACCACCACACCTGGCATGATACAATTGAGGGTCGTCACTCTGGCTACATGTGGTAATTAATCCAACTGACACTGATACATCGTATTTGCACTTTCATCCAAGTGAAAATCGTTAAGATTTTATTGACTTTCCAAAAGCACATTAAAACATACCAACATAACATACATGCATGTAATACGAGTATGTTAATGGAAGTTTAGATTGCTCTGATTTTTTAAATTTAAATGAGAAGAATTAATATTAATGATTGGAATGATTCACTTGCTCATGCAAGAAATACAATTTGGTACAGATATAATGGAACAAGGAATGGGTTTTTGAAATTCAAACACTAAATAAAAATATCAGTTCTTGTAAACTTTGAGTATATTAGTTGCAGCTGGCATTATTTACCTAATACCTAATTTATAATTTATACAACTATGAAATAACCTATAAAAAAATTATTTTCCAAATAACTCGTAAATCAGTAATCGGTACCATTTAAAAGTTTGCTCGCAGTAGATTGCAGACGCCTTTGTCTCTCACGATGTCTGAAATATAGCAGCGATCGTTATCTTGACCAATGATAAATGCATCCAGAAAGCTCGCCGGACGTCACTAATAACTTAGTTTCTGCACGATCTAGGCAGTATCATTACACCTAACGAATCTCGCGATAACTAAGTGTAAGTAATAGCATGAAATGAAACCCCGCAAACATAAATCCAAAAGTGTATATTGTACATACGAGTACATTGTAATAATGTTGTAGGGGTTTTTACATCAAATGTACCTAACCAAGCTCTTGATGAATACATAAGAGAAGATAAAGTCTGTTTGATCAACAAAGTTAAATAAGCCCTCGTAGTTGAGCTATTTGAAAACATGACATCAGACTACCTACATACTCTCGTAGCAAAGAAAAGATTCTGGGGCAAACCCTTTACGGTGACTTGTGTTTGTGTACCATCGTTCGATGTAGGTGAATGTGAGTCAGCAGTGTTGGAACAAGCTCTGGCACGTAGATACATGGACCTGATGCGGGCCTCTACATCCAACTGTGTACATAGAGCTCAAGTGACGTGGCGACAAGCGAATACTTGATGTGACAACCAGCGAGACCAATCGTTTGGCGTCATTTGAAATGGAACAAAGGAGAAAGAATTTGTAAATGAAAATCGATGGTAAATGAACTAAAAAAATATGTGCATATTAACATAAGGCTGGTAGTTCTCCAGAAGTCTTTGCCTTGAACTTGAGAGTTTCTAGCTAAACATTACTACTGACGTAAGTGTTATGTAAATAAGCCGATTCACAATGTTGTGTGTGATATTTGTCGTCTCTACATGAATGCGTATTAAGAAGCACACATTCGATTTTCTTACTTATTGAAGTTTTTACAGTTCATTCATGCAATAATTAGTAAGCTGTGTTGCGAAACTAATATCTAAGGATGTTTGAAAATTAGATTATTTTAAAATGCTACGCTCGCTGTGAGCAATCAAATACTCGTAGTTAAGAAAGATCAAATTCCGAGAAAAATAAATAATTAAAAAGGTATGAACGTTAAAGATGAAAACTATTTGGGATATAATAACATATATATACTATATTAAAAATAAATTGACTTTGATTAAGTTGGTAAGTTTTTTGTTATTATAAAAGCATATATTTACAAATTGTAACCTGCCCAATATTACAAATAAATACTGAATACTGCAATATTGTTATCCAGTTAAGAGAAAGAAAACTCCGAAATATCAACGAAAGATAAAATATTGTGTTGAATGCTTGTGCCTTAATGGTGATGGTGAGTGGTGATGAAGAGTCGACAATATTATGTTTGATATAATATTTGATAACAAACAAACGATAACTCAATTCGAAGAAAGGAACGCGGCAATCCAATTATGGTCAACAAAGATACCGTGGAGTACCTACACTAATATTAATTACTAGTTACCGCCCGCTGCTTTGCCCGCGTAGCATCGAGGTTAACAGTATTAAATTAAAACTCTTACAAAGTTTCAGCCCAATTGGATCAGAAGCTTTAACGTGATTGACCCAAAAACATCCCTTAAAATTTAACACTAAAACTAGTTAATGTTCTGTTTGATTTCAAATAAAAAGTGGAATTTTATTGCTATTTTATATTTGAAAAGAACGAATAACGATGTTAAACCCAAATAAGGGATCTATAAAATGGTGCTAAGACAATTTGGATAGAAATATATTACCGCTTAAATGCGAAACATCAGCAGCATTGAATTTCAACACCTACGTGGACATGGACAATCGTGAACTCTCGTAAAATTTAATTATCCACCAAAATTGGCCAACGCTTCTGTCTGGCGATAAGTACTTTATTTGATTGTGTTAATTGGCTTCGAAAAATCATAATAAAATTTATTTAATTAAGAAATAAGATAACTTTAACCTAACGTTTAGTGTTGAGTGCAAAAATCTACTAGAAATGACGCAAGTAAAAGAGGTTTCTTATCATTTTAGTATTCTATTCAGTTAAACATACTAAAAGAGCTATAATAATTAGAGCTGGCTGAGTAATCTATAACTTCCTCCACGTAATCTGTTCAATCCCTAGATAAGAAATTGGCTTAAGAGGGCATGGAGTGAGGCAATGATTTTAGCTAGATAAAATGGTCTTCACATAACATAAGCCGCTATTAAGTTATCGTTAACTTATTTTACGAGTTATGTAGTAGAGTAAATTGCAGTGCTTGATCAACCAGCGGTTCTCCCTCACAAAAGTGTAGTAACTACTCATAGGATGATTAGGATTTACGAACTACTAAAAAGTAAAGCTATGGTTTAATCCAAAGTAGCAAAGTCGATAACGGGTCAAAGACACCCCCCCAATGGCTAGATGGGTGGGCCTAGACAAGACGGCGCCTATGCAGACAGTTATAAATAACCTATACGACACGATGTACCATAATCAAGTGTTTTATATCTTCAGTAGATTTGGCGTTAATCCAATTTAAGCTATCATTATAAGTACAACCTCATCATAGATAATGGCTATACTTGTCGAGTAATAGATGAGAATTAACATAGTGGAAACAGCCGTTCATAAAAGGAGCGACAAGACTAAAATAATACATCACAAATTATTGTGATCTCAGCGCGTATTGTCTACTGCGCATAAACATGGTTTTGCAATTGATATTGCTTACATAAGTGCTCATTCAAATCATGCACGAATTCTTCAATTGTGGTCACATGCAAATTCAATAATGTCTGCGAACTGTTTTGGTAAATGTGAGAGAGTTCAGGTTGGCTAAAGGAAAGATAAACGACAGAAGCCGACCTAGCCTTGTATGGGACCGTGTCGAGGATCGGACGTGCTTGAGATAACTTAAATTAGTAAATTATTCACATACTCTCTCGGAGGAATACAAAGACTTATTATCCCGCTGCAAAAACATCAATAAACTGCGCAATAACTTTAAAGGTCCATAACATAAATACATTTCAGCACGAATACAGCATCAAGGAATGACTAAGACAGTTTATTCACTAATAATATCGAATGGCGCCATGTAGCAGCAAAAAACGGTCAAGTGATCGACGTGCAATGGAAATACATAATTTAAGTTATAAAACATGCCATTACCGAGCCTAGTCCACGGCACATGACAAGGCATTGATGGCAACGTGAGATGAATGAGGATGGAAGATGACGTCGTTTCCCGCGATTGCCCATATCGATTGAAATTGAATCTTTATGACTTGGAAAACGTGTAAAGGTGGGATGTCCTGACTCCTGCGTGGCGTAGTTTTCCGGAGCATAATATCCGTATGGTTCTGTTGCAATTTAGAAAGGATGCCTACACGTTTTAATGCCAAATCTTCAGAGACGATAAAACTCACATTCCACCTGTTGTTTGTCACCGAGCTGTCTGCGTGGGATGGGTTAGCTTAGCACCTCCGCTGCCGAAGCCGGTTAATATAACGATTAGCGATTCTCACATCTCAATTGTTGTCATTGATTAAAAAAAATGACAAAAACATAATGTAATACAAGCCGGTTGACGATTGATTACCGATACATGTTTGGTTTGGTTCGATACGCTCGAGAAGAATCACTATTGATGTGAAATCGAAACCGTGGTTCAAGGCACCTGTTGATTTATGATATGGACAAAATCTACATTGAGGGATAACGTTACGATGACTAATATTGTATTATTCTTGGCAACGGCAGAGCTGCTGATCTAATCGATTAACTCTGCAAGGAAATCACGTAAATACGGCGGGTCGCACCTGTTTTACAGTTCCGCAGAGTTACGCTACGGTTGACTGACAACAATGCCGTGTCTAGTAATTGAGCAATTCTAACTTGGAGGGCGGGCGGGCTCATCTCCGATAAGGAAAGGAGACAGGAAATTGTCACACATATGTTTGATACGAATGATGACCTTGGACGTTTGCGAAATAATTATGACCGTGGCAGAAAATGTTAGTAGTCCAATGCAGTGGATTTCTGTTGAGTTGAGGCAAAATTTATCTATTATGAAGTGGATACTTCTTTGTTTGCAAGATTGTATTGGCCTATAGTTCAAGATTTAGTAAGTCACATCCGGGAAAGCTTAAAAAGCAAAGGATAATTTGATTTATGAAAATAGTTTATTATGTATTTTTATCGTATTTTTTTATAAGTTAATTATTATATGATCGGCATAATATGAATGTTGAAATGACTAAGCGCCGCTATTGTTACTTTCTTCTGCATCACCCATCAACATCGATATACATAGTATTTATCAGTGTCATAAATTTATACATGACATCAAAATTCTTAAAATGTTCAACACTTTTTGTCACTGACCGTACAAAATAAATTATTGCGCAACTAATAGTAGCGTTAAGTAGAGACTATGTTTAACTGGCAGTAATGCAAACAGACACGGAATCGTGAATAATATAGACGAAGGTATAAAAAAAATGAATTTGTCCACTAAATTGTGGTGTGACAGACGGTTGATAAGTTCTCGTACGATTGGGTGATTCTAGAAAAGTTTGTAAGTATTGTTATTTAAGTGAACTATTGTTTTTATGAAGTGCAGCGCGAATAGCGTGCAGTGATTTCGTGAAATGCAACGGAAGTATGAAACAGGAAGTTAACCGTCAGATGGTACCAACAAAAAATAATAATTGAAAGAATCCTTCCAAAATTAAATGAGATGTCAGATATTACACATCGTATGCGACTACTGTATAAAGCTCGCTCTTTGTTTAAGTATGTAGGTACTCTTTGGGTTGTTCAAATAACATAGTTTTTTGTTTGGTAACCATGAAGGTCAGGATGCAGTTACGGTTTGCGATGTGGCATATCATTCCGTTGAACAGAACAAGGTTACCACAATGGTAGAGCATAATACGAGGAAAGGATACACAGCTCGCCGGCCGGTCACGGTAAACATCTCGCGGTAATGAAGGCTCGAAGACAAATGCCGACCACCAACCAGCATAGTAATCATAAGGAGTTGAAGTCAATAGAGCCAGTATTTTATTAGTGCGCAAATAAGGCATCCATTAGAAGCGTAACGAGCATATGACACAGTCGTGAAAGGTAAAAAATTAGGACAAAAACGGCAGTAAGTTACTAGCGTTAGTAAAATGCTCGTTAAACCATAAAGCTTAAATAAGATACATGGTTAAGAATAGTAAGAATTTTTTTCACGTATTGCCATCAATCAAATTATCAAAAATTTAATTATTTGTGTTTGTAATCATTACGTAGTATATACATGCATCATTCCCATAATAGATGGTCAATCTTTAGCTCAATTTGAAAGCTCAATGCAATTTTATGTTCACTTCTATATAGTATGTACAATGATTTATATCTTTATTTATGAAATGATTAAAAAACTTAAGAACAATAGAATATGTTTCAACGAAGATAAATAATTACTAAAGAATGTCATTTCATTATGTTTTATTTAATACACCTAACAACCCTGCTTGCCTACAGACTGTCTTTAACTCAATAGTTAAGTACTTTTGTGATTTATATTTTTTTTATTTATTTTTTTTTTGGACTTAAACTCGTTATGGTTTTGGTTTAACATGGTTTTGTTGACAAATAAAAGCAACCTAAGCTTTCACACCAAAAAATATCAAATATAATTTAGAAAGCTAAAGGAACACCATTTAAGATTATGAAGGATGGGCAAATTTGAATAGAATATACTGTTACTTCCTATATTTAAATTCATAGTGTAAGATCTAAAAATAGCTCCAAAAGAATCGATTAATTTATGCAGTGGATAAACAAACATAATTATATTAAACACCTCAGGCTACTTTTAAGTTAAAATGCCGGAATGAAGAGAATTTGTAAAGGTTTAGTATTGTATTATGATCATAATATTAAATTATTAGAAAGTAAATATGTAGTTTCAGTGACTGTAACAAAAGTTTGTTTTGGTATTCGTTGGGAATAGATTTAGTACTTCATTGAAATATTTAAAATTTGGTATTCGTGAGGAATAGAATATTAATTACGACAATAAACAAATACCAATGGTATTCGTTTTTGGTATTGGAAAGGAATAGGTCAAACATTTATATCCATAAAATAGTAAAAAAATCAAATGTTTAAGTCATAATGACACACCGGGAATATGAGTATATAAGAGCAACCCAGTAAAATTGTATTAGATTATTATTTTAAAACAATGTTTGCGACACTGACATTCTGGAATCCGGATTAACGTTGGATGAGTTGGGAGCGCGAAATATAGGCCCCTTCCTAATTTGCGTTTTCCCGTCGTCATTCGTATTTGCGCAATTACCTTCTAGGTAGTTATTAGACGGTTAGTTTACAATGTTACTTATATCCATATTATTTATTTCAGTAGATACACTGTCTGGTTACTAAGCATTGTGAACTAGATATTTCTCAACCATTTAGCATTCATTAATATAATTATTGCTACTCGTTTAAGCTAAGCCTAGATGATTAGTTTGTCTTTGTATTACATGATTCACAAGCTCATTATTATGATCTCTGATAAATTCCTTTTTATTTTTCGCGATTTTGTTTGTATATTTATAATTTACTTGTTATGTATTGAAATAAAATATATAGGAACTTAATTTTAGCTGCATGCTGCAGCTTAACTAAAATTACATGATTTATTTCTCCCACACATTTTTTATTCTGATTTGGTTATACTCGTAATATATGTAGGTAGTATTCTTAGTAATCCTTACCATTTTGAATACAAAAATAACATGAGATTTATTAAAAAAAACTCACCAGAGAAGCTAATTCTCGATTCAACCGGCATGTTTAATTCAGTGTTTTCCTTTGCAACGTCGCAAAAGTCTTCAGTCTGGTTCGATTTTGTCGAAAGGACCTGCGTTTTGCAGATGCGCGAGTCGAATGTCGAAACGCGCGATATACTCGGTTGTCAAGCGTGTACTGTGGACCGGGCACCGGTAATGTTGCCAACTAACGGAGAACCTTTCATGTCAGATCCAAGTATAAGTGGCCAGATTCTAAAAATCTCTGTGAATGGCTAATTTGGATAATTCAATTTACAATTACTACGGATTCAATCAAGAATTATCGAATCACGCAAGATCACACACCACATTAAGATAAATAAATAACTGTTGACTGAAGATGAATTTTCGATTTTTGTTTTTAGATTTTCACAGGGTTAGATTTTGGTAACGTAAATGGCACACAGCTAGTTTTGAAGGGAAAAAAAAGTAAATACATCATGCAAAAAGTGCCACAATGTAGAAAATGGTGGACAGATCCTGCCAAATGTTGTTAAGTTGGCAACAGAACCGGCCAGCCTACGCTGGCGTATTCGCCGATTGCCCGCGCCTCCGCCCTTGCTCACAACACAATGGTAGGCACTTGTTTTTGTTTTGGTTGGCGCTTGCAGGGGTGGAATGCGAAAGTTACCTTTTGCTATTCGCTTGAAGATCGGCTTTAGGTGTCCTTATATTGATGACTCAACTTGATTCAAGCAAGTTGCGCATTTCGACACCTTTTGCGGCCCATAGAAAAGTTTACATTTAATTCTTCGTTGTGTGGCAATTGGTAAATGGACGTTTGCATAAGTATTATTTAATTTCCTTATACGTAGATGGTTTCATATGGTGGATGGAGCTTCGTAGCATGCTTAGGTTTAGATTAGGCAACCGTGCCTCTATGGCAGAGTTGATGTTAATAGACATACCAATATCTAACACCAGATAACTAACATCAAGTCCGCCCATGTACATGACTTTCTTGTGCATTCAGCATTTATTTTACTATCTATTAAGTTCTGAGTCACGAAAAACCAAAGTGAGCTATGATAAAATATCAAATAAGTATAATATTAGACAGCAAAATGAAGAGACTAAACAGTTCATTCGTATTTTGTAATTGATAAGATATATCTTTATCATTCTGTAAATAAGGCTGATAAGAAACGCGTGCTGCAAATTCTTCTATCTCCACCACTTAAAGGAGGTGGCATTCACTTAGATAAACTCAGAGAAATATAATGTTTTATGTGATACGTTTACAGAGCAAGGAGTGCAGGCTTGTCGTGACTAAACAGCCTGTCATGGTTCAACGAGTCACGATTTCTAACAGGTCAAAGAAAGTGAGGTAACAAGGTAACCTTTGTAGGAGCGAATGATTCAACCGGCACATCCTGCATTTCTGGTATTAAAATCTTGAAGGACAAGGTTGTTGCTGAAGTCTTGGTAAGGAAAGGAATGCATCAACGATGAACTTTCACTAACATCAAAATATAAATTTAACAATCGTAGAGCGCTTTGAAAAGGTAGAGGGAACTAAATAACTATGCCTTGAGAGCGGTCAGCAAACTTATGCAACGGCAACAATAAAGTTCATGCCTCCTTTCACCTAATAGCAACTAAAGATATTAGAGAGGCCGAATTAACATTGGCAATTACCTGTACCTCAGAGAAAAAACAACCTTAAAAAAAAACAATATGTTTAATTGCCAATTTGCTCGTAAACCTAATAATGATCGTAAATTGTCTCAATAAACGAAATCAAGTAAACGGCGCAATTATCAAAGTACTGGTTATCTTAAGCTCGCATAAGCCGCTGATGATCACATTTTTTCCTAGATAATAAATTAAAAAAAAAGGTTATTGCAAAACAAATGTACTTAACAGCGTAAATTATAGTTTAACAAAAGGTGATCTTATCGTAAAACCCTATTTTGTAGAGACCACTTACCTAAAACTAACTTGACTAGGTACTAAAGGTAGAATTTGCCGTTGGCCCTAGCACAGTGGTTAGTGCATCAGTTGGACATCTCCCTCCGAACTAGTCAGAGGATCTCGGCGGTCGATGTCTATCTTCAACGCGTTCACAGGCTACATACATACCCTTCGGCAAAGTCGTTATGTTGATTCGGCTATATTACATACAGCTAGAACCGCGTGCTTCCTGAAGCTTTTATATGTACATATCTATGATTCGAGCATTACGGCCAAAGTGAACTCACCCCTAAGGGTGCCGCGCAATTTCAATGCCTTTAGGGGCTTTGAGTGTTTCATTCCAGAAAGGCTTTGCGTCTCTGCGTTCGATTTTTTAAACTGAGAGTAGTTTTTATTAGGTGCCAATTTTATCGATTTCGTCGCAATTTTAGTAGTGATCGCAATCGTAAATGGTTACGATCGAAATATCACTCACGTATCGGAGAAAGTGGTGTATTTGAACAATCTGTTACAACACTAACTACGTAATGAATTTAACACTTCAAGTGCTCTGCTTCTTTAACCATAGTTAGAAGTATTTTGAGCCTGCTTAGTTCATTTGTAAACGGAGAAAGTTTGACTGGTTGTGTCTTTTTGGTGAGAAAAGTACATGAAATATAGCTATTAACTACTTTTGTGATAATTTGTCAAGTTAATGCAGTAAAGTTATAATTTTATTCATCTAGTAGAGAGTAAAATTATTACGCTACGTTTCATACAGGTCGTTGACCGAAGGCTTAAACAATCCTTAATTTTGTGATGAAGTTTACAACGTAAGGCACGTACGATTCGTGCTTTTGGTCCGCAACTAAATTGTTTAAAAATACTTGTAAAACAATATCATCTGAGGTGTACGAGGTATGTTAAATGAAATATGGATGAGTTTACTCAGAAAAAAAACAGTCTCATACATAGCTTGCCAAAAATGTATAATCATTTATTTAACGTAGGAAATTAGTAGTGCTGATCTGGGGTTCAAATTCGAAAGCCATTTTACAGGCAGGCAACTTACTTACGTTAAAAAGGCTTTATTCAATTAAATAGGTATTTCAATTTAAAAACAAACGTGTTTTGATGCAAAAAATACGGATGTATCGGTTTACTGTGAGATGAGTGAGATTACTTGTCATATTATTCACGCGTTCGTATGTAACCGCTAATATTTTGTTCGTGATCACTTTACACAATGAATTCCATCAGTAACCTACCTAGCCTACGGCAGATTATTTTTATCAAACGACTTAAGTTTTTTCTCCAAGAATTAGGTACAACAACCTTACAAGGACAAGCAATTCCAACACGGGAAAAACATTTTAATTTTACCGAATGGCTACAGCAGACCCTATAAAAAGAATGAAAAATACAAGTTTCTGTATAGAGAATTTAGGCGACTCAGATGTTGTTGTGATGCAAATGAGATTTGTTGTGCTCATGAGGTAAACGAACCCGGATTAAATATCCACTTTAGCAAAACCAAGGTGTAGCTATTTTAAGAGAAGAGCCGGCGGGTGAAAAGCAAGCAAGAATTGAAGGATATATCAATAATTTTCATAATATCAATATGAATGCAAATAATGCAATCGATAACACCTGTGAGCTGCGAGGCATTGCAGATAATATTGACAGACACTTTCCAGTAATCGTTTCGACATGCTCGAATTACAAGAATATCGTATCACCAACATCCACCCTACCAAACACCAGGATGTTGGACTCACGCAGCATCAGGTTACATCAGAGAGCTCATAAGCTCATAGGGTGAAGACTCATAAGCTGATACGGCATTACAATTAATTTCAACGCAATGCAGGATGGGGAATATGAGGTTACAAAAATATAGAGTTTAGGATCGCCTCACTTTATTTAGACTGGATTGTAATTGTCATGATACACATGACTGATTCTAGAGTTACGACAAGTGCATTTCTCTTCTCTACAGTAAAAACAAATTGTTCGTCTACTGGGACTGCGATTCCAATACTTGTGTCCCAGTCGACGGAATCGTCCTGTTTGCTACACAGTAAATCGAAAGTTTCTTTAACAGTACTGTTCATCTCTGGTCACCCTATTCAGTTCTTTACCGAACGATCAAATAAGGGCTGTGCGGTCATGTTGAACGATTCTAGGCAGACTATTATCGCATCACACTACTTATATGGAGTCTGCTTCTAATCCACATTTGGGTTTAGAAATTGTCGCAATAAAACGCTAGAATTTGTCGTTGTATATTGCTAACCGGACTGGTTTTTAATAAGTGTGAATGTTAATGTGTCTCATATACACGCAAATCGTAGTAGAGTAGGTAAGCTTTTGGCAGTTCAGCTTTAAAACAAAAAGGAAGTGTTATTATGTGAATGTAGGTACATATGTATGTGTAAAATTGAAAGAATATATAAAAATCAGTGTGTGATAGATAGCAGACTGAAGGCAAATATATAAATATTCTATTTCAGACGATTTAAATAGAGCAAATAATCAAGGCTTGGCTCAGCCGATAACTATAAATATCTCTATTCTCTTGTTGCCTATTCTATGCAAAGATAATAGCTTGAACCTTTACACATTCCGTATGTAAGAGCAAGATCGAGCACATTAATAATGCAATAACTGCCTTGAATTACTGAGATTAAACCAATTCCTTTGAGATAGAAGCCGCGTTTTTTTTCGTAGTATGTGCTAGGTCGTTTATTGATATTAATTATATGTTATTGTTTTTGCGTGATTATAATAAGCAGTTTTATGGAGAGAGATGTAATAGAGAGACGAATTGCTAGATGTATGATAATAGCATCCAATTTTTGTGAAGCGTGTTGAAAATGAAATGATGCCAGATTGGGTTAGTCCCAAAATCCCCTTGAAAAAATGATTGGTGATGGTGCAAAATGATTTCATTTCCTAGATTTAGTTTTTTTAAGAATTCAGCTGATTTCGGGACATGATAAAAATGAGTTACAAAATTCCGGTATGAAGATCCCATCGGGATAAGTTAGTGTTGTGAAATATATATATAAAAAAAACAAAAACAAACCATTCAAAACACACTAGTGTGAAGTTGTGAAACAATGTTCACAACTTCACACACACCAGACGCGACCATTGAAAATATGAGGATGCATTGCATTGCAGCAAAAGTTTTTTTTCCCAAAACATTTACCACGCTATTGGTATGTTCAGTCCGTTTCATGAATGACTGTTCACAGAAATAACCAAACAAACAGTTTGTCAGCAGTACCTAACTGTTTGCTTCATAAATTCCCACAAAATTGTCTCTCTTAGCAAGCTTAATTTATTTTGATGGCGTGTCCCCATTGTTATTCGATGTACGAAAGTAATTACAATCTTAATTGTAATTTAATAACAATAGACAGTAGGTACTTAGTGATTGCTTGCATAATAACAATATTAACCATCAAATGATTTAGATGACTGACGCTGTTTATATATATATATATAGAGTCTAATCGAACTTGTTACTACTATTTTAGTACTTTGTGCTTCTATTGTTGTATTTCTCATGTTTATATTTAATATTAATGATAATAATGTATGGACATTTTACACAACGTCATCTAGCCCCAAACTAAACAAGCTTGTACTATGTGAACCAGATAACTGATATAATAAATAGTACCTATATAGTATGACAGACAGGCTAGAGCTATTATTTTCTAGCTATACTAGGCTAGCTAAAGTTTTTTTGTATTGAATAGGCAATTGAATTGTATCACGAGTCACGACATTTTCAACTTACAAGTCCTTGCCATTCTAAATTCTATCTAACACTGCGTTCATTTCTGACATTTAAATACTTAGAAATAACGAAAGATATATGTTTTACAAGCTATAATCAAGGTGAACCAATTTTGAAACAACTGCCAGGATATCTTTAAATTATTTAGTTTCCTTTTCCCAAGCGTTTGTAGTTAGAGTTACCAGCTCTACTTTTTCTTTTTGGTAATCATTCAGATCTAGAGACTGGTACTCTTTGAGCCATTCCGACCTCACGACATCTGGCTCAAAATTGCAATGAGTCGAGTATAGTTAGTCTATGTATCTTTGTTATAAGAACCTTGTAATTAAACAGAACCTCGGCTACAAAATAGAACACCTCGTGAAAATTGCATAGCACTAACGAGATACTGCACCTATGATTGTTAACCATCTTGGTCTAATCCGATCGCTTTAGATTACGGTAACGAAGCAAGGCAAAACGTATTTTAGTCACGCTCCAAGCCGACCGGACGGCACAATATCGTAAATGGGGGCTGACACTCCATTGGCACTGAACTGTCATTTACCAAATTGATTGATGCGACACACCTTGCACAAAGGCAAGAAAGTTCTTGATCGCTGGGACACTTCACTAATCCTATTGACAATGAACAATGAAAGAAAAACTAATGTTCCTCTTCATACTGGACACAAGAGTAAGAGGAAAGCCAAATGGATTAGTTTTAATCCTAGTTACTTCTGAAGGTACTAATGGAGAAAGTAAAGTCACTTACGTTGGAAAGTCTCTAAAGAAACAAAACTTGGTAAGTAAGTAACAGTGTTAAGTTGCAATCTCTGATGATGTTGTCAAGATAATACGGCAATACCTATGGTCCATTTACAATTAAAATTAATCTTTGTCAACTTGTTTCACCATTATGATATTGTATTTCTCTAATTTATGTAACAATACGCCGGTCCTTTCTGATAATTCTTCTGTGTATCTTTTTGGTTCCCACGATACAGGCCAAGAGCCTAGTGTGGGGTCACCGATTACTGACCTAAGTGAAATGTTTTGTTTAATAAATAAATTGAATTGAATTGAATTGAATTTAATTCATGATGGCTTTTTTTACGCAAGCGCCACTCGATAATGAAAGATAAGAAAATAATATACTGAAGAAAAACGATAGAAATCTAGTGCGATAATGGATAGGAATGTGCTCATGGTGTTTGTTAACGATTAAAAGTAAATCTCAAAGCTCATAGCAATTTTGTCAGATGAGTAGTAGTAGCAATAAGTAATTTGCTACTACTACTCATCTGACAAAATTGTTAAATTAGCCTGTTTACTTGAAATAATTAAGCATACCTCCTGAACGTGTAGGTTTATCTAGTTAAAGAATATGAAGCAACAGAATAAAGAATTGAATTTGCTCTATTGTTGTCTAAAAACTTGTAAAGCTTCCAGCACTTATTGAAGCCGCTCAAACTAAGCCCAGTCGCGACTACGATTACAGGGATATTGATTTACTAGCAGTGGCGTAGCGTGCCTTGGCGGGGCCCCGTTTATAAATTTGTTTGGGGGCCCTTATGAAGGGTAAAGATTTCTCACAAAAGAAAAAAATATGTTTGCATAAAATTAAAAGAAATATTTATTCATCATCTATCTGTCACTTTTTCCAAAATTTTTACAAACAATTCAAATTAAATATACACTCTCTTTGCTTATTTTAGGCAAAATGATTTATTAAATCATTTATAGCTGATGATGACTTTAGTTTTTCTAAAGTTTCTGCCTCTCCTCCTCATAGTGACAGCAATAGTGAATCAAAAAAAAATTGGCAAAGTCAAAGTTTTTATAAATTTTTGCTTACGCACGTCGGGGGCCCCCGTTGCCCCGGGGCCCCATATAATTGATATGGCAGATACGACGGTAGCTACGCCCCTGTTTACTAGCGAACGCATGCGAGTTTATTCTCGGCACCGGAAGAAGACTTGCTAACGAATACTTTACCAAATCACTGCAGTCTGGAGGCGTTTGGTCTGGTTTAACAATTGACGAGCCAAAATTACACTGCTGAGATTTTGAACAACATAATGAGCAGGTCTCATACATATTTAGAATGAAACGTTTTTTGAAAGCATACCCAAAACAAAAAACGCCTCCAAGAAACGTTACGAGTCATATTTTGGCTTCAATGCCTGAATTGATGAACAGCTACCGAAGCGAGCTCACGTCACGCACGTTGAAGGAGAAAGTGAACTAACTCAAAACAACAATAGAAGAGTTGAAGGCCCCAAAACAAAACACGAAAAAGCCATTTTCGTCTCACGATGAAATGAGGAGAAACTATCATCCTTGACATGTTACTCAGTACAGCAGCTAAGTAAATTGCAGGCATTTAATTGTTGTTGTTCGGAGTTTTTTCGTTTATTGCCAATTCACGAATTGGTGGTTTGGCCAACTGGCGAGACGTTGGCATGGAATTATTGCCCATTACATTCGTCGTCGTTTCTTCTGGCCACAAAACGTCAACCATATTTGGAAAAATATTGTATTTTTTTGCCATTTGTATGAAACTTCCTCCTCGGGTTCATTATCTAATCGTTAAAAAAATTACAGCCCTATTCGATCTGCAGCTTTGCACTTCCTTATTATTTAATCATCTTAGTTCTACTCTACTAACGCAAACGTAAAGTAACGGGATTCAAAGGCATTTCGGTACAGTTTTAATAACTTGAAGGTCATTGTTAACTGGTTTTAAACTGGAATAGTTTTTGCCTTAACAAAGAACCTGTACCTTCTATAAAAACCATATACATTAGCAAAAACTTACTTTCGATACACTGGATCATTCTCCTTGGCGAATAGCGCTTTTTACTCTGGTCCAGATTATACGTGCCCATTTAAAATGGCAAAAGTGGCCAATTTTTTTTAACTACTAGTTTTACCTTTTACTTAGAAAACTGTAGACGTAAATGTCAAAAGCCGTAAACATTATGCACATACCTAATAAAAAAAACTTTTATTATTTTATGTATCATAGATTAGGATTTCCTGTGGAGAAGTAAGTGTATGTATTAGGGTCTGACTGAATTAAACTAGAATAGAACTAAATTACCAATAATAGTTTTTTTATTAATTTTTTTTATTGGCTAACCTTGCTTTTAATGAATTCATTTATATCGTTAGATACCTAATACATAAAAAAAGACTAGAAATAAATAAACCAAGTTGCCATCATGCAAAATGAAGTGAAACCATTGATATCTCCGCGATTCGTCCAACGAGACAGGAGACTCCGTGGCACAAAAAGTGTAAAAATGAATTAATTATGCCCATATTATACATAATTAATTATGTACAGTGGTGCTTTGACATTTTTAGAGCCAGATAAAACGATAGTGATCAATTAATTGCCAGAGAATTTTGGTCTAACAGAAAACTGGTTTTGCTTCCATATATCAAGGTTGAATAATCCTATACAGGTGAGGCACATATATTTTTGATAATGGCTATAAAGTTGACGTCGTTACAAGACCAGCTAAGCTGAGGTCACACACACTGCATCTCATCGATATAATAAGCGCCGATGACCTAATGCGGTAACCCTCTCGATTGCAAAAACAAAACTGGCATATATTTTCTTATCTCAGAAATTAATTATTTCCTAATTCAAAGTTGATGTGTACTTTTGGTACAATTTAGGTACAAAGTTTAAGACTTACTGCACATGTGGTAAAATAGTTGAATTGCTTCAAACAAATTTACTAACTGTAAGTACAAGATGGTATTTTATGGTACTAAAATATTCTATAAGTACTTTGAATGAAAGTAGAACATGTGAGTGTTGTAAAAAAATATGCAATACACATGATGCAACATCATAAAATGATTAATCTTGTACACTTTATATGCACATACATACAACATGTAACATATAATTCTTCTAGAAGATAAGCTCTCAAAATATTATGCCACGAACAGATGCCGCCGAGAATAAACAATTTAGATGATTTCACAAAAAAAATTTGGAATATCATAGAAAATGAATGCTTTAGTTCAATACAATTTGAGTTTGGATTCTGATTTTACACCGGTTTTTCTGAGTTGCAGCTGTAGAAATCCTATACAATTTGTGTACATATACTAAAGTATAGTATGTGAAGTTTATTCAAAATAAAATGTACTACTTAATTAATTATTTATCAATGTCAACAGAACTTTACAGAACACATCCTTTTATTATGATCAAATTGACTAATTCCTTGATACTTGATAAGACCTTGTACCTACATTGATTGGGGACAATAGGCTAAGCCAACTAATAGAGTCAATTAATTGCCAATTCCGAGACAAAACTAGAACTCTACCCTACATTGCAGATGAAGTGAATGATCTTTCAAGAAAATGTTCATGTAAAAAGCATAGTGATTGTCAATTGCAGTTTGTGTTTTAGACTTTCTAATCCATAAGGCCAAGATTGATTTCTTGGTTGAGATTTGTTGTTACTTTAATAGAAGACACTTTAAAATAAATAAACTTACCAGTACGAGGCGATATTGGCACTGCTGGCTTTGGTGCAGCATTGGAACAGAGCCTTCCAATTTTGCTTGGAGGTTTTAATCCAGACGGCTTTGGGAGAGAAGATGGTCGCGTTGCTTCGGACTTCTTTACCGATGCAGTGGTGCTGGTCACAGATGGCGCATCCGATGAAGCTGACGATGGGGGGCCCGGCGCAAGAGCCTCCGCTTCCTCGACCTTCGCTTCTTGAGCCTCACTCATCATTAATCACTTTCTTATCACTTCAAGTTCAAAACTTCACACACATTTTGCTGAAAACGGACGTATGGTATAATGACGACATTCGCGACTAAAACCGTATTGCGACCGACATACTAAAAATAACGCAAGTTCCCGCGCAATAACAAGCGTAATCTGGATCACGGCCAGCGTCTCAAATTGTAAATAATGGAGATAAATAAAAAAATGCAGCGCTTCTATGTGCGTGGTTCTTATTGAGCCAGTAAATCACGCGTGTAAACTAAGTAGGTAGATAGTTACCTAGTACCTACCTACAAGGTACCTACTAGTTTGGAGCCAGCTCTGTGACTTGTTTTGATTTTTTCAAACAATGCTAGTGATTTTATCATAAAACTAAAAAAAATATAGACGGCATACCTTGATAAAATGCAACACGAAATAACCCAGAGAAAGAAAAACTCGTGAGAATTTTACCGCTTGTCGAACCAGCTGAGCTTGACCGTTGACGTGATCACATCACGCACAAACACTTAACTGCACCCACATTAATTTGGTAGTTCATATCACAAAATAAAAACCGAACTAGAAGCAAATGGATAACAGAATACACCGAAATATTCCGTTAAAAACCCACGAAAAACATTGCAGATATTGGTACTAAACTCATCATCGCTCGTTCAAATCTCTCTCACTGACGAAGAAAAAACTAAAACGATCAAGAGTTAGTCAGGCCATTTTTGTATAGAGTTCCGTAGCTATATTGCAAAAACGATACAATGTGGTTGTATGTATATTGTATTAACATTTTTTTGGGCGTAACAAACAACTGGGGCTTGCATTAACATAGATTTTTTGTATCCGAAAAATTCGAATAGTAGTGAATCATCTTTATTCGGATCATTCGGATAGTGTTCAAAAAATAATAATAAAATCACGAGAATCAAATAAGTAGTATACGTTTAATTAAGTGTGAGCTACCTAAAGATCATTTGCAACGGTCTATGGGTGGCCTATGGGTATCTATGGGTAGTAGACATACAAAACACCCAGACTCAGATTCTCTGACACAATAATGTTTTTTCCTGCGATACCGACGGCAGTGGCAGCGGGCGCCCCGCGGCTTGGTAGTTCAACACACTTTCCAATCGAACCGTCCGAGTTTTTCAGACGGACATAGCATAGCGTAAACTTAACCTTGTTAACTAAGGAACGCTAAAAGTAAAAAAAAAAAAGTTTTCTTTTACTTTAACTTTCGTATGTCAAAGTCTTAAAAACACCACATTTGCAACTGTCGTTGTCTTACGTCAGATTCATAACAAAGTCATTGTCAATTCAACTCTTCCGTCCGTTGTCTGTCACTGTCATGAAAAACGTTTGTTTTGTGTGGAAATTATTGTGAGACTGCCCTTTTCCAAACTCCAATAGTATTAGATTTCAAGAAAACCTGTTGATTTGATTGTAAAAGAAAAGATAGAGCATAAATCGAACCCATGATGTCTTCATAAATGATTGTCACTGGACGTTATCTACAATGAAGTTGGTTCATAAAAATATCGAGAGGGATGGTTGCGGGTGAGTATACTCCGAATCTTCAGTCTTTAACATAATAATTGTTTATAAGATTATTATTGCGTCCTCAGGGTAGTTGGGCTCATCCCTGATGAGTCTGAGGATATGTGGCACGCTTACAACCTTATATCTGAGGGGGATTCCGTCACTGCGTCTACGGTTCGTAAAGTGCAGACCGAATCTGCTACTGGCTCTTCCACTAGCAACCGAGTCCGAACGACGCTGACCATACGAGTTGAGACCATTGATTTCGATACACAAGCTTGTGTGCTGCGTCTGAAAGGCCGGAATATTGTTGAGAACCAATATGTCAAGGTACTGTTTGATTTGTTATTATTCAATCAATATATAACTGTTTTAACTATTTATACTTTTAATGAACAATTGTTTTAAACTATTTAATTGCAGACTGCTAGTGGTACCTATCTATGTACTAGGTTTTACTAAAGTTTTATAACTCTGAGTAGTATTCCAGTAACTTTTGCCTGATGTAAGTACTAGGAAATAAAATTTGCAAATTATTCTAGTCTCATACATTGCAGTCTTAATGGACACATACTACAATCTAATTGTAATAATTATATCCTATTACATTAACTATTTCAGCTTGGTGCATATCACACTTTAGACTTGGAGCTTAATAGAAAGTTCTCGCTACATAAGCCATTATGGGACTCGGTGGCTCTAGAACGCGTAGAGCAGGCTTGTGACCCCACGGCAAGTGCTGATGTGGCCGCGGTAGTGATGCAAGAAGGGTTGGCTAATGTCTGCCTCATCACTCCATCCATGACCTTGGTCCGGGCGAAGATTGATATCACAATACCTCGGAAGAGAAAAGGTTTCGCTCAGCAGCATGATAAGGTAATAATTAAAAAAGTGGCCTGAAATTGTAACTGTATTTTTTCTAAGGTACAGTGAAACCTTATCAGTTAACATACTTTCTTACTTTTACCTTAGAGTATTCAACATACAACTGCATTGCCATAGACTGGAACAAGTTGCCACAGACAGTGATTAGTACCCCCTCAGGGAACTCTTTCAAAAATAGACTCGACAAACATTTAAAGTGCACTGACAAAAAATAATCAAGATACACAATAGCTTTAAAAAAATAATAAATATAAAAATGAACTCAAAGTTGTTGCGCCCTGACAGGGTTCATGTGCATTGTGTACCTATATGCTACTTACACATAAGTTATATTCCATGTGTATACAAATGAAACAATAAACTATGAAACTTAAGCTGCCTGTGTATTATAAATAATAATAATTCACACTCCTTGGAAGCTTGAAAAGATTCAAGCCTAGCAAGGTTTTTTTCTCTAATATAACTGTTTTGTATGAATTTTAGGGTTTAAATTATTATTTGAACTTCAATTGAAAAATTAATTTAAAAGAAATGGATTAAAAATTGGTGTAAAACTGTTCAATCGTAAGTTTTTTTTGGCTTCCAATATTCCATAGCATTTTATTTCTCTGTCCTTCCAGGGATTAAACAAGTTCTATGATGCAGTAATGCAAAGCATCCTACGACATGTTGACTTCAATGTGGTGAAGTGCGTCATTCTCGCGTCTCCCGGATTTGTGAAGGACCAATATTATGACTACATGATCCAGATGGCTGTCAAAACAGACAATAAAATGCTGCTGGAGAATCGAGGAAAGTTTCTTCTGGTGAAAGCTTCTTCAGGCTTTAAACATTCTTTGAAAGGTAAATTAGATTAGCAGAAACGTAATTCCAATTTTTGTTTATCAAGATGGCAAATTTCCATTTTATGTAAGTATTTGCAATTTTTGAATTCGATTTTGATTAACGCCATCAATTGATGTTAATCGTAAAATACCATGGTGAGCAGTGCTATCTGTTTATGAGTAACTGCTGCAATCCAAGCCCTTCTTTTTTTTTTCATGGAACTAGATATCTACCAAAACTAAAATTTTTCGCTCTCCGCATTTATCAACTAGGTCATGTTGAAAGAGAGGGAAAGGCAAATAAGCGGGTCGTAGATATGCGGATATTGTCTTCGAATGCTAAGAACACTCCATATAGTATCTAACTCCATGTCAGTGGTAGTTTTTTAAATAGCTGTAGCTGCCCCTTCGCACGCTTGGTGTATCAGAATAAAAAGTAGCTAGCCTATGTGTTTCATAGTATGGAATTCAGGCTCAATCAGTTCAGTAGTTTTGGCGTGGTTGAGGAACAAACATCCATTCATCCCACCTCAATAGTTACAAACTTTCGCCTATTTATAAAATTAGTAAGATAAAGATAACACAGAAATAAACACTATGTACAAATAATTGCAAATGTTTCTATGTATTTGATTTGTGTTTTTTTTGTTTGATTTTAGAAGTACTGCAAGAACCAGCGGTCATAGCTAAAATATCGGACACGAAAGCGGCGAGCGAAGTCAAACTGCTGGAGAGTTTCTACACCATGTTGCAACTGGAACCAGCCAAGGCTTTCTATGGGAAGAAACATGTGGACAGAGCGAATGAAGCTCTAGCGATTGAGACCTTGATGATATCTGACAAGTTATTCAGGTACCTTCTCGATTTAACCATAATTATTATAAATAAATAATAAATATTTTGGACATTTATTTGTATTTATTTATTGTATGTTATAAAGGCTATCTATATTATTATTATATAATATATTATTATTATTATAAAATGCTTCGAAAATGAGGAGCTCATAATAAATATTATGAGCTCCTCATTTTCGTGCTACATACCTAATTCTTCAAAAAATGGGATCTTTCATTTTAATGAAACTCCCTCTAATGAAAAGCCCAACGCCCGTATAAGCGCGTATACCGGTGTTTATGCTCGGTTTTTTCTAGCGAGAGTCAGTAGCATGAGGCTCGCGGCTTATCGCGCGTACACATGTTGCAAAAAACAAAACACAAGCGGCGAATCCGCTAATCTGAAACCGCACTAAGTTTGTACGTCGGCGATATTGGAGAAGCTTGCACTGTTAGACTAAAGGATCCTTATTAATATTGCAGAGTGTATCTAAACACTTTTAAAGATAAGCTCAATGGACAGTCTTATGAGCTTGAAGCTCTTCCACACTTTTTTCTTAGATAACATGTAATTTTTAATTATTTCGCCTTTCAGATGTCAAGAAGTTCTGAAAAGAAAGGAGTATGTAGCTCTAGTGGACTCGGTGAGAGAAAACGGCGGCGATGTGAGGATATTTTCAAGCATGCACGTTTCAGGAGAACGTAAGTTAATTACGTCCTTTTCTTCTTCTGAACCTTCCTATAAGAGTATGGTCGTGCGTCTTATGGTAGGTTTTCACGGCGCGTTCAACACGAGCCGCGTCGCGTACTGTTGGGACCTACAATTAGGGTGAGTTTCCACTAACGCGGAGCTGGGCGGAGTGAAGTGCTCGAAATGGAGATTTCGATTTTCTAACTTATAAGAGCCATAAAAGTTCAATTTACTTATCGATCAATAGATATTTTTTTTTTAAATCATCACACATAATTTACTAAAGTTCATTACGCTATGTACGACTCCGTTCGCTTAAATTCCGTTCCGCAGCAGTGTGAATTAAGCATTATGGTGCTGCCACACTGCTGTTAGAAAATGTTTACAAATGTTAGTAAACATTTGTTTCCTAACATGTGATCACAATGTTAGAAAATGTTAGTAAACATTTCTAAACTAGTTTACAAATTGTAACAAAATAAAACATTTTATAATTTTATTCTAATATTTGCGAATCAAAAATCACCACACTTGAATAACCACAATCTAAAAATACGTTATTGACGTTAACAACAAAAAAGAAAAAAAAAATACAAAAAAGTAAAATGTTCTAACTTCGAAGTTTCAGTAAGCAACAACTGGTTTGGTTTGTACTTTGTATTGCACTCTTTTGTTTGACGTTTTTGATTGACTTGTTGACAAATTGTGGGTAGTTTTTGTATGTCGTAAATATTAAAATCGCGAATATTGGCACAAAGTGTATTCATGAGTGCACTGGAACCAGCTCTCCACAAACACTAATGTTACAATTTATTCAAACCCAGGAAGGAACTAATGACTATAACACAGGCTCGGCCTAGTATAGGAATTAGAAAATTTTGTATGCAATAACTTAAGTTTGTATCATTAGAACAACTTTAACTCCTAACCTTTATTTTTCCCTACTTTTGTATTTGTATACTTTGTAAACTTTTGTCATATAATAAATAAATTTGAATTTGAATTTGAAATTTGTTATCATTTGTTTATAAACATATAATCCATGCCATAGCAGGGTATGCGGAGAGTGCGGGGCCCATGCAAATGTTATAAAATGTTTGTAAACATTTTCCATCAGTGTTACATTTCCTAACATTTGTTAGTAAATGTTTTAGTGTTAGAAAATGTATGTAAACATTTTATAACAGCAGTGTGGCAGCACCTTTTAGGCTATTTATTATGAATCTGATTACTTTGGTGCGTGTTTCAGAATTGGAGCAGCTGACCGGTGTTGCCGCGATTCTGCGGTTCCCTATGCCGGAACTTGAAGACAGCGATGATGGCGAGAGCGAAGACGATTCCGATTAAACTAGCCTTTGTTATTAGGAGCTAGGAGTTCAGTCGCACAAATTAATCCGCAGTTGTATCATTTTGTATATGTGTGCGTGCAATTTGTATCGTGGACGAAAAAAACGATGCAAATGATCGCGTCGCGTAAATATTTTTTACCTGACTGCAAAGGAGGGTTATGGTTTTTTCACACCACCTGCTCGACAATGTCCAATTACATAGCATTACCTCCCAAGGGAGGTAAAGTTGTATGAAACTCCCTAGGGAGTAAAATGATTTAAATTTGGAAGGTCAAATTCGTGGAAAACTTGTGCACAATGGTACAAGTGCAGACAGCCATTAAAACGGGTTTTTTTTAGACTGCTATATATTTTTGGTAGATACTTACTTTTCTCTAGAAAATGTTTAAAAAAAATTCAATACAGCAAAGCTGTGATAGACGCAATTTTACCTGAACCAACCAAAAATTGGTTGTAATTTCAAATATATATTTTTGTACCTAGTGCTTATAATTATTATTGTGTAGACAGACATGTAAATAATTATATTGCATTTGTACAGCATCACATTTATTGTTAATTTTGGGTAAGTTGATTAAACATTTTAATCTCAATTGTTTGTCCTAACTTAGATGTGAATAAATAATTTATTTTTGTAAATACCTATAATAAATCTACAGTTTAAATGAATAGACAACTTGTTTGTTACAATTTTAATTTATTTCTTAATTTATAAACCTTTTTTTTTCAATGTGGCAGATTTCAATACAATAGTTTCAAATAGTACTTTATTTATACTGAAGCTGTAGCCTTTTCGAAAGCTTCTTTTTTCTGTTTTTTCTTATCAGCTTTTTTGTCCTCCTTTACTTTTTCATCATGGAGTCGCCTCTTCTTTCGAAGCAGCCATATTTCCTTCTTCCGCTGCTCCTGACCTGCCTTCATACTCTTGTAAAGATTCCTATGTTTCTTCCGTACTAGTTTTTCTCTCAACCTGAATGCCTGTTTGTCTTCAATTTCCTTCTGGTAAGGATGGTCTTTATGCGTAACTCCTGTTGTGACAGCCATTGCTTTTTTCTGCAACAAAAACATAGGTTTATACAAAGTTTTAACAACACGCAATTTGATACATATATTCAAGAATATTAATTACTGTCACATCGCGAAAGTTTGTAAGTATGGATGGATGTTCGTTACGCTTTTAAGTAAAAACTACTGAATGGATTTTAATGCAAATTTACAATAATATAGCTTATACATCAGAATACATATTATAAAGATACTGTGCAGACGAAGTCGCGGGCACCAGTTAATAGCTAATAATGGCGAAGAAGTGGTAAAGTAATATTTCTCACCTTTTCCTTCCTCAACTTCTTCATCTCTGCATCAGGTTGATCGTCATCAACATCATCATCATCGTCAGACATGTCCTGCTTGACCTCCTCCTGGTATTGCTTAGTGAGCGCGGTCTCCGCATCCTCGTCTGAGTTTTCTTCAGCCTCCTCACGCTCCTCGTCACTCGCCTCCTCAATTTCGCTGCCTGACTCCTCATCTGTTATAAAATAATTTTAATTATCATTCCTTCTGTTTAGTAGTTTCGCATGATTGAGTAACAAACATCCATTCAGCCAAAGATGTCAAACCCTCATACTTGTAAACAATGTTTCAAGCTGGAATTCTTATTAAGGGTAATCCTCAAATCCGAATTCCATACAAAATGTTTCGGACAAATACTCAAAAAGTATGCCGTATTATAGTAATTTCTTCACACTATTTGTTTCGTCCATGTTTTTTGATTTCGTCACCAATAAAAGTGAAAGGTTTCATACTTTAATTTAGATTTATTTATTAAAACACGTATAAAATCTAAATTGGAATTCGGATTTGAGGATTCCCCTTAAGTACAGATACTTTTTTGGAAAGTTTCAAATAAAATACTTATAATTGCAATATAAAAGGCAAAAGAAGTACTTACCAAGTGGTTTGAAGTTAGGATCATTGAGTTCTTTCTCTTCTGGTGGAATATAAACCTGGTCTTTTATCTTGTCTATGAACGGAGACAAGTGCGGCGGCAGGACTGCCCCCATCAAGTATTTGTTGATCGGCAGGAGAGTTCGAGCATTGACACTGTCAAACACCCACTGAGGCTGAATGTAGTACCGGGACAAATACTGCTTGTCCATACTCGGCCTGTCAACAATCTGATAAGCAATAGACTCATCTGTTTCATCAAACGTGGCTCCAACAAAGTGATCTTTGTCCCACGAAACTTCACCGCCAAAGCAACGAATAATGAAGACTAGTGGTTCCCTCGGCACTTCTCGGTTGATGAAGAATTTCTGGCCTTTGAACATTGTTTTTAATTTCTTCACTTTCTCCGCTTCTAGCTTGGCTGCTTCTAGTTTTTGAGGATCTTCGTCTTCCGTAGAAAACAGATCAATTTCAGGTAACTCCTCAGCTTCATTGGAGCCCGCTACTCGCGCCAAAGACATGTTCATAGCTGCGATTCTTTCTGAAACGTAAGCTTGTTCATCTACGAGATCCTTGTCTGAGTCAGATGAGAATCCAGCTGTCAGTTTGGGCGGGTAAACCAGGTTGAGGGAGTTGTATAGCTTGAAGTTGATGAACCCAAGCATCATTGTGTAGAACTCTACAAATGTAGACATGATCTTGAAGTCAACTTCATCTTTGCTTTGAGGCTGAAATTATACATAGTTACATTGTAAAGCTATATCAATCTTAAAATATATATAGTCTCTTATAATATTTGCTGATCCTATAAATTCTGTAATTGCAAATTTTTATATTTACCTGGAATGCAAAATGATGTGGCACGATCCAGGTGATTGTTTGACCTTCAAATTCAACTTGGAAATAGTATCCTTTGATGGACACAAATACTTTGCGTAAGGCCTTTGCTGCAATCACAGCATGCATGAACTCTACTGTGAGTCTCCGACACATCATAGATTGGTCTCGCGGCACTCTCTTCAGAGAAGGGAATGTACTGAATAAGAAGCACAAAGTCAGGCAATCATCCAAGTCTCGAAGAGCATCTACGAATGTAGGGTACCGCTCTTTTACAATGTGGTCAATATTTATGTCTGGATAGTCACGTAAGTACTTCTTCATCTGACCATATTCTCTCATAGCTCTTGCTTTCCTGATTTTTTGTTGAAATACCTAAAATTTATATACAACAGTTAGTACATATACATTAAGTATAAAAAACATAAAATTGCTTTTGTAATGTACGAAGAATGAACTTGTTCAAGAACAAAATCAACACTTGGTTCCAAACAAGGCAAAAAAAAAAGTAACAAAAATTATTATAAAATTCCAACGTAGACACACATCAGCGAAAGTTGCTCGTCTACCATCAAATAAATAAAAACGTACCTTTAGTTCCCTTAGTTTCCATATTGTAGGTTCGTGAAGAAGGAACTTTATGTCCTTTGTGTGATACAATGTTTTGATGCCACCAGCTCCTTTCTGAGCGCGCTTGCGGTTCCGGGGCTCTCGTGGGTAAATGCCTTTCAAGATGCAAATTCGTCTAAAATCCTTCAATGATAACTGCAGTTTCTTTAGCGCAGCCTTCCTTGTCATGAACTGCGCTCCCTCTCCGGAGGAATACTAAAGAAACAATATTTTGTTGGTTAGAATGAACGTAAACACGTGTTGAATTAGCAGGTTGATGTGATACGAACCTTCTTCTTCTTTTTAGAAACCATTTTCAGATGTTTTAGTTTTTGAATCAACCGACTACAACACCAAGTTTTCAGATATTTTAGGTAATTTTACGACTATTATTTTTCACAACGCAAAAGCATGAAGAGAGACCACCACTGGAAACTCCGCAGCTGAAAAGATTGACATTGACAATGACAGCTGATAATTTCTGAAATCTGACATAAGCAGTGATGGGAAAAATTGCCCTGGCCCATGTAGATCCACGGAACGTAACGTGGGTCTACGTGGGCCACAGTTGTTTGTGATGTGTATGTGTGTGTTTACTCAACGGTCGCCGCATTATCCCTTCGCCTTCACACTGCTTTGGTCCTAATTATATCGAGTGTATACCCTCCTTAGTCTCAGGACTTGATAAGGATTCAGATATGGTTGGAACTCCTGGTTGTTTATCGAAACGAATAAGCTGATAGGTAGGTATGTATAGGAGTTAGGTAAGTATAAGTAGGTAAGTACTTAGTTTATATACATAACAGCTAAAAAAAAGGACATAGGTTAGCCTACTTTTTGTTCCGATACAATGCAGGATAAGAAAGGGGCTGCAGCTACTTAGTTGAAAATAAAACCAATGTATAATTTTCACTTTAGTCAATAAATTAGCTCTTAATAATCTAATTTTAGGTAGGTAGTGTACCTACTATCTATGTGGGTACATACATTGTATACTAATGATAGTTTCATTTGGGAGAACTTTCTGTAGTTGGGGAAGATGTTTGAGCTGATTGTAACTGAGCCCAAGCTGGATCTACCATCACATACATCGGGTACGGTGGATAGGAATAGCCGCTCGGCCAGAAGGGTGACGCCTGAGGAACGACAGACGCCGCCTTCTCTTCGCTCATACCAGAATCCTTTAGGACATTCTTGGCATTTGCGTAAGCCGCCATCATGTGGGGATAGAAGAAGTGGAAGGTATTGTATGGATCTGCAGCAGCCGCTGTAGGTGTGTGTGAGGTTTTCTCACATTGACTTGACGCTTCAGGGGTTGAACTCGAGCTAGGGAGAACATACGAATACGGTGAAGCTTCATTATGACTGTAGGGAAGGGCGTATGCGTATTGTATTGGTGGGCTGGAGATAACGTTGCGTTTTTGGGTGCTTGAGCTCTCTTCATGAGCTGGGTAAGTTAAGGCAGCTTGAGGTGAGGTCGCCGGGGGGAGGAAGTTCACAGGTTGATCAGTCAGCCATTGTGCTTTCGCACTATCCTCTGAAGCAGCGACGTAGAGGTCACCAGTGGTTCCGTCGTTGGACGGCTTCACGTAGAGGCCATGTACTGGCTGGAGTTGGTTTGGACCGGTCCAAGACTGACTTCTAGCGACAGAAAGCGTGATAACTACTAAGATAAAAGTGATTTTGGACATTGTATCCATTAGATGAACTTTACACAAATAATAAAATCTTGTGAAGTCTTTTTATACTAATGAGGCATCTTGGAAGATACCTAAAGACCAATCAGATCATGATGAAATCACTGTCTCGGGCACGTTTTCTTGGACCTATCACCGCAGGTATCTTTAATTTATCTTCGTCCTACAGCAATTTGACTAGAATAGATTGATAAACCGCGTATTCATTTTGTATTAATAATTCATAACCCCCCCTGCATACCCCACCATAAAGGACCTGTTAGTACCTATCTTATTTTGATGTCAGTAAGTAGTACTTTGCTCTGGGGTCGATTTCGATCTATTTATAATCTAGATACCTAGACAAAATTTAATTTCAACTGGAATATGCATGGCTAGTTGAAGGCACTCATCTCACTAAGTTTCCTTTCTCATCTCATCTTTTACCATTCCACTAAACCCAACTAACAAGGCAAACTCGATATTTTGGTATATAATGGTTGTTACTCAATCACCCCTAAGGAACTGAAACGTTTTGACTGAAATTGAATGAATGAATGAATGATTTATTTCAGAATCTTAATCTAGGTATACATTTACTTATTGTAGGAAAGTACCTGCTGGAGTACAGAGGTATTAATTTAATTAGATACCTAAGTTGTAAGTTTGGATTGGAGTGTAGGTAGGTACGAACTAACAACAAAGTAATAAACATAATCACACTAGCCCCACACTAGGATTCCCTGTGTCGTGGGTTTTCAATTCAGGTAGGTAAACATATACCTAGTTAAAAAGCAGACGAAAGGACATACATACTTAAGCTACCTACTTTGATATCACTCAGTAAAATCCGCGGGCAGCGGGCTAGTCTTCGTGCCTACTTATAAGCATTTACTTTCTTTTAGACTCTACAAGTAGAGTGAATGGTAGGACATTATTAGCTAAGAATATAGAGCGGCTATACAGGGTGGTTTTTTGAGTAGGGCATTGATGGCCAAGTCGAAACCACGAAAGTTAGAGAAAAGTCGTGAAAGGAGTCATGCCCTCGATTTATAAGAAAACAATAACTGCATATTTAGTTTCTTTTTATATATTTTACTTAGTAAAAAAACTAAATATGCATAAAAGACTCAATAAATGTCGGAATTCGACCCAAATGATAAAAAAGACGCCCTGAAGTATTGAACCAAAAGGTAAAAAAATTGGCAGTTTTTGCTTCCTTATAAATCGAGGGCATGACTCCTTCCACGAATTTTGAGTTTCGTTTCGGACTTGGCCATCAGGCTCTTCTCAAAAAACCATCCTGTAGACTAGTTGGGTTGTACCTATACCCAAAGAGAATATAACCACTACGTTTACCTATACCTAACCATTACTTACACGTGATTCACATAAATTCTTCATGCAAGTCGCGAGGCACGGCTGCGCGTTTCGATCGAGCACGGCGAGCGGAGTCAGCACAATATTGATGACGATCGATTCCGCGATATTTCTCCATCTCAGGTTATACACACAGCAAACACGTAGGTGGTAGGTACCTATAGGTAGGTGGTAGGTACCTATAGGTGCCCTATTGGTGCTTATCAAGGTTACTTGCTGATGGAATTTCGAGGAATTGACATCTACATATATTACAAAACAAAAGGAAACAAGTGGGTCCCCCATTAGACCGTTGCAAACGATCTATAGGTAGCTCTAACTCGATACCCGATGGCAGCGTGCGTAAAATACCTAGGTAGTTCTACTTATCAATTTTAATTCATTTAATAACCAATAATGCATTGCATGACATTATATTGACATTGATATATGACCGCTTTATTGTTACATTTTCAATGTAACAAATAATAATAATGTATGAAATAACAATATAGCGGGTCAGGTACGGTTAGGTATTATAAGTAGGTATAAAGTACGAAAGTAGTAAGTACGTACTTTTTTGACTGATAGAGCTTGAGATCCTACTTATGTGTGAGATGTGAGAGCCTCTGTATTTACATACTCTGGTATTCTAGAGAGTTATTCTGTTTTTTGATTCAGTCGAACGGCTAACTTTATTCTCGGTAAATATTTCAGTTTGTGCGCGTGCTAGATTTGCGTCGAAACTATGTCGCATAAATATTTATTGTTATTGCTCTCGATAAAACAGATGGTGATTCAAACGACCACCTTCAGAACTTCTGTGTGTGTAAGAGACAATGAACAGTTCTCCCTCTGCGGCTGGCGATGTCCTCCGACTTGTGTTAACATGAGGCTGCTCCCAAGTGGTTAGTAGGTACTTAAGGCTAATCTCAAATCCAATTCCATACAAAATGTTTCGGACTAACACTCAAAAAGTACGCCCGTATTATAGTAATGTCTTTACACTATTCGTTTCGTCCATGTTTTTTGATTTACTCAACAAAAAAAGTGAAAGGTTTCATACTTTAATTAAGATTTTATACGTGTTTTTAAGTTAGAAGGGTTAATTTTAACTTTTCACTAGCTACCCTTCAAACCGGAACACAGTATTGCTCAGACATTACTGCATTGCGGCTCCGAAGTGGTTAGTAAGTACCTACTTAAATAAATTTCTGTCTTGAAAGCCCACTAATTTCACTAGCTACCCTTCAAACCGGAACACAGTCATGCTTAGACATTACTGCATTGCAGCCGAATACCTGGCAATGTGTTGGTATGGTACCCATCTAGAGTCAAGATGACGTCTAGATTCTAGACGGCATCCAGTAGAGCCTACGCCTCTAAACGGTAATAATCTTCTTACACACGTTTTTGTATGAAACCTTGCTTTGTACGAGACACTGCTGTTCTCTCAAATCTTACCGTACCATATGCTTCGATACCTTTGGTTCACAAGGATGATGTAAGTCTAAATTAACTCTCCTTCAATATCGCTGCCATGCCTACTAATGCGCTAACTTAGACTGACCGCGCGAGAGGAGAAGTCTGCATTTTTAAACTGAATTACATATATCTAAGGTAGATATCATGAGTCATTCGTCAACTCATCCAATCCAACACAAACTAGTCCATTTTAGATGAACTGACTAATAAATAAAAAAATAAATAAATAGTAGATCCATACAAGAAATACAAAAAACTTTACAAAAACATTAAAAAGACACAACATAATAAATATAAATACCTAATAAATTGAAATTAAATTATACTATAATATTTTAATATAATATTTGTTCGTCAGCTCATCCGATTCTTTTTTTGATTCAAATTCAGAACAATCGCTAAAAAAAGTTAGGTATTGTTACTTTTGAAATAAAAGGCTTTATGGGTATTGAAAATTGAAAATGATAAGTAACACGAATGGTTGAGGGGCAAGTATGTTAGACTGCTACGCCGAGTGTCGCGGGTTCGATTTCCGCTTATTATTTATTTATAACAAGGAAGACGGAGCGCGATGGCACTCATTGGGAGAGGCCTATGTCCAGTCCAGTAGTGGACTGCGATAGGCGATGATGATGATTTATTTATAAAAACAAATAGGTAAAAGAGAGAATACTTACTCACATAATATTTTCGGAAGAGAACATATTGATGACTTAGCCTATCTACAGCCATAGAACTGTCCTCTGTTCAATGTAAATGTTGAAAACTTTGTAAACATAGCTTTATGACGTTACCAAGTGTGCAATCTCTTCCTATCCTACGGTAAATAAATAATATGAGTATGAGTATGAGCTTGAGTATTGCGCACGCTCAAAAAGCTGTCTGATATTGACATATATACTTCCTTTGTTCAGGTGGCCCTCTATGCCCTTCAATATGGGAGTGCAGAGTGGGCTGCCGTTGCTCAGCAGGCTACATCCGGGACGAGACCAGCAAAAACTGTATTTTGGTTAACGACTGTCCAGGTAAAACTTTACCTTTATTTTTCTCTGACTAGTAGGTATACTTACCACTGAAAATAAGTATTTCCACTGAAACGGCTGTTTCCAACCGACATCAAAAAGGAGGTTTTCATTTTGTTTGTTTTTTTTATGTTTGTTACCTCAGAACTTTGTTGTTTATAAATTAAAACGATTTACGATTTATTATTATTATTATTACTAGCCTGTACTGTCCCACTGCAGGGCAAAGGCCTCCCTACCTTTCTTCCACAATTTTCTGTCCAGTGCTGCAGTGGGCCAGTCAGGTTGGTATTTATCTAGCTCATCGCGCCGCCTTCTAGCGTTGGGAGGGATCCAATCATTGGCGGCTTTGGCCCAAAGATCGTTCGGCATGCGGCAGACTTGGCCGGCCCAATCCCACTTGAGCTGGGCTGATTTCTGGGTAACATCTTGAACCTTAGTTCGTGAGCGTAGCACCGAACGATTTGAAAAAATATTTTTTTGATTGAGAGGTTATGCTTTCAGATTGGTCCCATAGAATCGGTCCCATCAAAATAGGATCATTATTTTAGTTTTTAAATCGAAATAACTAAAAAAAATAATGTCGTCTAAGGTAACATAATCGCGTTTTTGCTTCTTTGTGACTTAATAGCCTACGGTCACTTGAACCGTCCGATTGAAGTCGGTGGTTCTAAGTTTTTGTAAAACCTTGATTATTGAAAATGGCTTGAGACGTCTACGCACCGCGGCGTAGGCCATTGCCGTAGAGGTTTACACGAAAGAGCTAGGCTAGGACATTTTTATTCACTAAACTTAAATTTTATGTAATTTGAGACACATTAATCGAGATTGAGATTACGAGAAACTTAGGAATAAATTAAAATTAAATTTGCATACTGTATTTTTACAGTGAAGTATTCACATACTTACTCTACTTTATACATTAATAAGACCAGTCTGTAATACTTGAGACAAATAAATAATTTATTCATTCATTCAAATAAATTGTTCCATTACTTTTTGAACGTGAAAATAGTGAACTCAAATAGTCAAGTTTGTAGAATAGGATACGAGGAAGTGCCTAACATGATATTTGTATGGAGTTAGCTACCCAGCTCTAAAACAAATGTACCTACACGAGTTTTTCGCACTTGGCTGGGGCTCAGAATGAGGTCAGTGCTGTAAGTGCCGTGACCCACATCCACATGCTCAAAATGCACTAAACTTAGCTCAGCCGCTTGAGTGAATTTCCACGAATTGCACAACCTTATGCCGGTTGAGAAACATATCTGTATTTATTTGATGAAATTGCAAAATTTACCTAACTGTTAAAATCTTAGACACAAAATAAGTAGGTAAGTACATTACTTTTGAGATACATAACATCACAGATCTCTGATACTTTCGGCTGTCGCTCCCAGATTACAAAGTAGGTACACACTAATTTTATGAGACACATTGATTTTATGACCAATTCGTATGGACTTGACGATGAGGTCCGGCCGGAGATGAGTGTTCTATTTATATACTTACGTAAGTAAGTTATGTAAATAAAGATAGCCTTTGCCCTACAATTGATAAGTCCTTGTCGATATCACAGTCTGGCATGACGATAATCTCGTAAAGGCTTAAAAAGATAAGCTTACCAACATAGACTTTTTTAATTTCTTTCAACCTATGTTCTATGATTACCAAATATCTTGAGATTACCGCCATGTGGGATGTGGACTTGACGAAGATTGTTCCCATAGTCGTTACGGTGAACGGACTAATGGCAAAGAGTAACCAGGATCTCGTTTGGTGGCTGGGTCAAGGGTCAGATACAAAAGGCGATACTTTAGGACTTGGCTCGCATTGTGAGATAGTTCCTCACTCAGCAGCCCTAGCCACCAGCCGCTTGGGCTCTACTCCGCCCTATTTTTGTTTTTTTTTTACAATATTATTTGTAATCTGTTTTTAATTTAATATTTAAGTTAAATTTAAATAGTTTCTCTTTTAGAGTAATATTTAAAAAATAATATTAATATGAGATCATTATGAATGCATGAGAAAATAATAAAGCTAATCTAAGCAATTATAATATATACTCGTTATATTATCATTTTCTTAAGTATTAAAACGAATACCTAACATCCAGAAATTGCCCGATCAGGTATTTTCTTAGAAAGTAGGTGGGCCAAAGTGCAAGCTCAGTCGAATGATCAGTCGAAATTAGGATTGCAAAATTTCGATGTATATTAGTAGCAAGTCATATTCAGATCACTGCAGTTGCATCAAAATGAAGGTCGTACTCAGTGCGGTTATTTTCGCGGCTACGGCCTTGGTTGTGGGTTCTGCACCGGCGCTGAGCGAAGGGCAAGTTCCTGGGAATCTAAACTGGGAAGCGGTGAATTTTCCTGAACAACGACAGGCCTTTGGACAGTACTACCGCGACGTCCGTTCTCAGTATCCTCAATACGTGTCTCCGTGCGCCGCTGCTGCCGCCGCGTCAGCTCCGATCCCCGCTATCGCGCCCGCTGCCGCCTATCAACTGAACATCGCGCCTTACCACGGATACCAGTATGGTTATGGACCTCACTATCGTTCGATGTTCGATATCGATATCGAACCGGAGCAGGAGATTATGAGGTTTTCGGATATGGACCACATGATGTCTGAACACATACCGATGGCGAGGTATGCTGCGGCTCGTGCAGCTTACACCCCTTTAGCAGCGTCCCCAGCGACCACTGGCCATGTTTTTGGTGTGTTCCCGAACTCGAATCCCGGAGGTTGCAATGTGCCGTTGCTCTTCAGCTGCAGCCCTTCAGTGGTGCAAGGGCACGTGATACCGCAGCCACAATACAACAACGCAGCTGCAAATGGCTACAGAGGAGTGGAACCTTTGGCTCAACACGAACCCAACGGGAGCCAGGAGGGTCCTGAACCGACCGTCCACGAGCATCAGAGTCCAGCTCACGACTCCACACATACGATGGTGCACCAGTGATAGGATAGTCTTATTGATAAAGTTTTAATAGTATAAGTATGGTTCGATTGGGTTATTAGTTATATTAAATATTTATTAAAATTTAAAACCTCTGCTATTTTTTTTTACCTTAATAGATTTATTACCTATTCAAATCTAATGATTAGTAAGAAAATCACTTACGTAGGTAAATTGCAGATGTGCTAGGAATTTATGTGCACTTACCTAGGTAGGTAGTAGGTACTTACTGATTAACATTTATTAGAATAAGTATGCCAATATGAAAGTGCACAAATAGGTTTTATTACCTTGTAGTAGTTGTAGTTTTACAATTAATTTTTAGTTTTTCAAAATAGTCATCGGAGCATACGCCAGCAAGATAGAGTTACCTCAACGAGATCGCTCTTTTAGCGATAAAGGGCGCTATATTCCGTATGTTCCTAACGTTTCACAGATTTATAATTTGGAATTAAATTAAACTGATTCAAAGTTCTGTTTTGTACTGTTTTAGTCAAGGCCAGGCCCGATAAGTGCCTTGTTTATACAAACAACCAAACCTCCTGGTCAGATGGTAGTCAAATTTAAAATTGTGGGTGACTTTCACGACTTATTACCCGACTAGGGTTATTATAGTCATGACTCATCTTTTAGCAAATAAAATTCACTTAGATAGCTTTGCAAATCTTATGATATAAATAATTACTAAGGAATTAATATTACTTATCAAAATAATAGAATAAGTGAAGTGTCATTATGTATAGATAGTATAGGTTAGGTATAGATAGGTATATCTTAGAAGTTTTGTACGACTACTCGTGCTCAAGAACGAGTACATGATTATAAACAATGTGATCAAATTATGATAGCACTAAGACAAGTCTGCCTTGCCAGCACGATATCTAAACGATAAGAAAATAACAATCTCAGATCATTATCTGCGGGTAAAAGAAAGTAAAATCTATAAATACAAATGTATTCACGTATTAAGATGACTTTCAAGATGAAAATCGCCGTAGTGATATCACTTATTTTCAATTTCTGGCTAGTCTTATCTTTACCAATAGAGAATGTTCCAGAAAGGACGAAAAAATCACCGCAAGAGTCTGTGCCTTTAGCGTTGCTTCTACTGGTACCTCCGACTCCTCAGTTTCGAGATGAGGAGGGTATATTAAAAGAACTACAATCAGAGAGCGGGCCGTTTCCATTCACAGAAGATCTAGTCAAAACTTTACTCCGTGATGTTGACGGATTTCTCGATGACAAGCAAGTGAATCACCTATTAGAAAGAAAAGAGAAGAATGAAGAAGATACTGATGAAGGAGTTAAGATTTTTTCTCATGACATCACAGTGAATTTCCTACCACACTTAATTAGTGAAGATGATACGCAAATTAACAAGGATATTCAATTGAGCTTTGTATCAGAGGTCCCGTTGCAATCAATTGAAGATATCGCTTCCAAAACTTCACCTCTCAAAAATGAGGCCGGCTTACTACCAGAAGTTGAAGAAAAAATTGCTAAATATCCAAATCTACCGAATAGTGCTATACCTCTGCTGCTGAACTGCGCCCCGAAGGTTGAAAGAGGTCATTTGTCAGAATCTCCTGAATCTTACAACCAGGATAACATCGGTCTCGATATCCAAAAGAGTGATACGATTGATTTAAAAAGCGACCTTGATTTCAAACCTAGTGAAGTTCCAGACAAGAATAGTAAAAGTCTAGACTTAAAGGCTAGTGATGTTCTAGATTTAAGCAGCCCAACATCAGTTTTAACAACGGAAAGGCGCAAACGACACTTGTTGCAAGAGACGGGGGCGACTCACTACAAAGTGTCTGAAGACTTTCCGGAATCCTTCAAAGGCAATCGGCATCTGGTTTCCGAGGACTACCCCGAACCGAACATGGTTCGGATTATTGAAACAAGTAAATTATAACTCTAATTGACAAATTGTTACCGTTTTATTATAGAGTTAACTTATTAATTTATTTATTAAAGATTTATTTTAAAGTCTTGTGTAATTTATTCGATGTTTCTATCCTTTTGTTACTTTCAAGTCAGACAGAGTGATCAAAAATAACGTTCGAGACGTGACATAGGCACTGGCCTACTTAAAGTTTGTGTCCACTACCTCGTCGCATGGCTTGCATAGCGCGTGTCAGTATGAAATAGAAGGCTTGCGAGACTAATGCCTAGATCACACGTACCGAGTACTCAGTACGTATAAACATAGCACCGAGTGCTCGGCTGAGCGAGTGATGTAAGCTTTCACTGGCTCGGCCGAGTAATCTTTTACTGTCTCGGCCGAGTACTCGATACGTGTGATCTAGGCATAACTATAAAAATATCTCAAAGTGGACGCGTGCTAGTAACAACATCCTATCAAACAAAAGGTTTTTGATACCGACTTTACAAGAGTGTACAAGAGTGTATTACGCCCACTAAAGCCTATCACACACGTAGCTATAATAATTATACCTATAGCAAGGCATATTACCTACTATATGTTTATAGAGAGACCGCACACGCAGCAATAATACATATTTCTATGACGTCACTAATTAATACATTTATTTATATTATGGCATATAAAAGGCTTAGCTATGACTGACTAACTGACGGACAACGCACAGGCCAAACCACTGGACGTAGAGACTTGAAAGTAGATCATGTTCGTCAAGAGGTGTAGGCGCTTACTAGAAAAGGAATTGTGTTAATTCGCAACGCAGTTGCGGTATCAACTAGGTAGCTATGGCATATTTTTATAAATCATCAATGAAATGAAGGCAAAATATACATTCAAGCATCGTCTCTGTATGTGGTTACTTGCTATAATAATATATTATTATAGGTCAGTAATAATAATAAAATAATAAATCATTTTTGGTTTTATAAAATATGGATCGGGTACATTGTAATGGATATTTATACCATTGCAGTCTTATCTTAGAGTTTAGATACTCTGTACCCTACACTAGGTCTCCTCAAGAGCCTGTATTGTAGGGTTACAGTGATTTGGTTCGGACTCTACATTAATCTTCATACAAAAAACTTATACCTATTATCTATCCTATTAAGTAGGTATATTAATATAAATATTATAGCTACGTCTGTGATGGGCAAAATATAATCGAACTACATACCATACGTCCATACCTTATAAAATCTCCCTTTCCTTTCCTTTTTTTTTCCTTTTGCTTACGTGCTTAGTGCTTACTTACTATCAATTAGGCCACAACGGTTGAAGATCTGACCTCAGCATCAGCCACTTTGACCAGCCAAGACAAGAGAATGATTTATTTATGAATGTATGCGAGGATGAAAAAACGATGCGAAAAAATGAGTATAATTAAAAACGAGTAAAGACTGAAAGAAGATCTGCAAAAGGCTAATCGACGAAGAGTAATATGAAAAAATTACTATGTTCTGGTTTCAAGGGCACTGTATCTAGTGAAATTACTTGGCTTTCGAAACTAACCACCCAAATATCTCAAAGTGGAGGAGCCCTATAGCAGTGTTGCACCGGCGTAATCTTTACAATCAAGAGAGCGCCAAGCTAGTCTCGTCACTTGTTTACATAAAAAAAGGCGTGTACTGCCGTCCGTACCCCTAGATTTATATTCAAATACCGGGGGTGAAGGGGCGGGGTAGCAGCTAACAATAAATAAAAAAACCTTAAGGCGTTCGTTCATACTCATTATTTTAAAAATCAAGTAAAAATAATCAATAAAAATCATCTTCTTCCTTTAATTTATTTCATGGTTAGAATGACAATGCAATAATATTATGGTACTGAACTGATTTGATGATAGAGACGAAACGTATTCAGTCTTGTTTCTTCCGTAGTTCTACCGAATTAGGAATAGGAATAGGAATAGGAATTATTAATTATTAATATTTAAGAATAAAGCCCTAAAAATAAAACATGTACCTACTCATTTATTGAATGACAACACGTTTATGAAAGGAAATAGAGTTAAACAAACCCTATTGTTTAATTTTTTGATTTGTAATTTTGTTATTATAAAATAAAACAAACTTATTCATGAAATAATATAGATGTTATTAGATATTAGATGTGTTTGCTTCTTTATAGGTACATTAATATACTTATTTACCTTATTTGTATTGTAATGTATTAAGTATTTGTCAGTATGAATGTGGGAAGACTTTTGAAGACTTCCTGAACATAGTCATAGCATAAATTAATATCTTTTATTTTGTGGTGTTTTTAATTTTTATCAATAATTCCGGCAACCATGAAATTCAACATTCCGTTCGTGAGGCAGCGCCGCGCCGCCGCGCCGGAAGACGCTGCATCAGCACTAATGGCGAGACGAAATCACGTATTATTTTCATTCAACTTTGAATCGCTCCCCTCGTATTAGTTTAGTATAAAATGCTCCGAGTTTGAGAAACAATTATCAAACACATCATCGTCATCACACGATGAAGACCTCAGTGGTGCTCTTAGCTCTGGCGACTGCCGCCATAGCAGCACCGGCGCTACACGAAGAGGCATTCGAAGGCGAGCACCACGTTCCTGTCGATTTCCTGGACGCCGTTACACGGGAGAGGAAGTCTACTCAAGACACCGGTGCCAGCTCCAGTCCAGGATCCCCGGCCAACCTGCCTTCATCACAAATATCCGAGTTTGGAGTATCTGGACGAAGCTTCAACCTGAAGAAGCCAATCATCATCAAAAAGAGAGTCGGCTCATCGTACCAAGTGTACCGCGATTCTGATGAAGAAAAACTAGACTCGCCTGAACCATGCAGCAAGCAAGTTAAAGTTAAACTTTGCGACCACACTGAAGCTCAGTCAGAAGATATGATGAAAAGTTCTAACATTGAAGACGCCAATTTACTTATGAATGAAGACGACATGAAACACAGCATCAAACTTGCCAAAGAAGCCGTTGAAAATGTACAGAAAGATCTGAGAAATATTGAGCACAAGTCTGGCCAATCCTCATCCTGGAAGCATGGGGATTCGGAATCAGACGCCGAGTTACATAAAGATATTGAAGTAGCAAGACAAGCTTTGGAGCACATTCACCATAAATTTGGCATTTCGGAGACCCCGTCTGTTCCTGACATGACTTTGAAGGAAGCTGAGGTTCAGGAAGATATCGCGATGGCCCAAAATACTGAAGAAATTGAGAGATTGGTTCAGTGGAAAGAAGCTATAGAAAATATCCAAAAAAACGTAGAAATCGTTAGAAATATTGAGGACAGTTTTAAATCGACTGATCATGATGACTTGACTCACATTAATGAAGCTTTTACATCAACAAAAGGCACGAATGAGAAAGAACCTAATAAGCTTATGCCAAAAGAAGAAATGAGGTTTATAGAAAACTTCGAAACGAAAGCTGAACATAAGCCTATTGTTGAAAATTTGACCAAACATGAGAAATCAAGCGAACATAATGACATGAAAACGGAACATGATGGCAAAGATATGTTGGAGTCTGCTTCAACAGTGTCAGCTTCTAAACTACAAGAATTGAATCAGAATGATAAGGCCAGACTTATGTCTGAGCTTAAAAGTGAACATTTCACTAAAACTAGAGATGCCTTTCACACACAGCGTGATGTTAAACAAGCTATAGAGGCAGAAAATATACATGATATTCCTCAGAACATGAATGTAATGACACTCAAAACTGTTGAAGACGACAAAGAAAGAAAAACTGCAACTTCTGAAAATAAACACCTGGAAAAAGAAGACAAGCTCGACAAGGAGCCATTAATGAAGATGAAATCAATGGACTCAAGAAAACTTTTAGAACTTCAAAGAAATGCAGCTGAAGAACTCCATGGCTCTTCAACGCACCTGGCACTCAAACACGAAGAACAAACTGAAAGTATTGCAAAACAAGCAATGGAAGATAAAAAAATCACAAAATCTTTCGGAAATTTCGCTGAGAAAAACAGTGAATCGATGGAGGGAGGAGACAAAAAACATAAAGAAGAACACACTATGGCACAAATGAAAGAAGCTGCGCTAGTACAACCTACTGAGCTGAAAAAAGACACTTTATTGTTCGCTGAAATGAAAACTGATGAAGATATGATGCATAAGGAGCATTCTCTTACTGAAGGAAAGAAAGCTTTCGATGGAAATTCCATGACGCCAGCTTTGACTTCAAAATTTTTGGATCTGAATCAACATAAAGTGATGGAACCGACATTTGAGATGAAAGCGGCCGAAGATACAAAGGACATGCATCACCAGCTGATAGACCATCCACACATGCGTTGGTCATCAGACAAAAACTTCAACTCCGAGATGGGATTAATGAAATCAGCTGCTGAAATTCATCAAGGTCAGATGAATAAAATGCACCCCGGGCATCACCACGTGCACCAACATGCGAGACCTCATCATTTGGATACTTCCAGTCACGCGAGACTGCACGACCACTTTATGACTCATGCTAAGTCAGCTGATATGGATAATGCGATGCAGTCCAACTACTTCATGAACATGAGGGAATCTGATGTGGGGCAAGAAGGACACGGGTTTAGATGGAGGCCCTCCCAACAGCATATGCACGAGTCCGCGCGAACAGCGTACGGAGCATCAGCCATACCCGCTAGCGCACCCACCAGCGGCGCCGTGGGCCTCTTCCCTAACGCCAATGTCGGAGGCTGTGGCATCCCCTTGCTGCTGAGCTGCAACCCCTCCGTGGTTTCGGGAAGCTTGGCAAAGGCACATCCCGCTTCCTACTCCGCACCCGCCTACAGGACTGAAGATGACTTTAACTTCCACTCCAAAAGGGACGTCAAAAAAACGGAGACTCTTGCGAACACACTCAACAGTAAACCAACGAATCAACATCTGAAGACGAGCCCCATTTTCGTTTCCAAACAGTGAAAACTCCGTTAGTATGAAACGGAGCTCCCAACTGAAAAAAAATATGATTTAGGGTATATGAGACAATAGTTTTAGACCTATTTATTCCTTATTTATTTTTGTAGATTATTAAGACACATCACAGTTATAAATAAAGCAATTTTCTAAAAATTAACTTTTGTTTGTTCTTCCTATAAACCTAAGTCTATATAGGTCCTAGCTCAGCAGTCGTAGTAGGCCCTTGTAGTAGTCTGAAGTGCATAGAAATGCCTTTACTTTTAAGTAAAACATATTTGCATTTTGATAAATGCAATATGATGCGCAGTCAATGTACGTTATGACGATTGCAAAATATTTTTTGCTGTTCTTACGTTTTACAATAACATGCAATGCTAATTAAATAATCTTCATTCACATTAGTGAAACTAAATCATGAAGTTCGTTGTGCTTTACTTAAGTTTGTTGTTCTTTATTTTAACAAACGGGTTCGTCCGCTGTGTTCCTAAAGAGTACAAATATCCTTCAATTGTGACTTTATATGCTACTGAAGATGATAGTGAAGAACTGAATGTGAAAAGTCATAAAGTTATCAAGAAATCCATTTCTGATCATTCTAGTTTTGAAGAAGGTGAGACCCAAAACGATACTCAAGAACCTTGTCGTCTTTCTCTACCAACTTTAGATAACCTATCTGACAACGTCCAAGATACTTACAGTGACGATGGAAACGATTTACAACCTGCGATGGAAGCCTACCCACCAAGGATCCCAAGTGTTCCTTACATACCATTCAACAAGTGGACACCGTACGATTTCGACTATTTTGTTCAAAACGCCCAAGAGCCTGTAGAAAGCTATGATGCTGTTTATAACATGCCCTACTTTTATGAAAGTCCACTGCCTCCAGTTAAATCTCTGCCACCTGTTATTAACACACGCATTTATGAAACTATTCCTGAATCTGATGACGTGTATGGGAGAAATTCAGAAAATGATGTGTTTTACCAGCCGTACGAGAGGTCAGAGCGATCAAGAGATGACGACTTTTTAGATCAATTTGAGATTGATCCTACGATTCCCAATGTTTTGCCCACAATGCCGTTTCCATACATGAGGTCAGGAGCTCCGACGTACCAACAAGATGGTCTCATGCCCGCGTACCCTTACCAAGTAACATATAGCCAGGGTGTCCCTATAATGGCTTTGAACCGAGCTACTTCAGAGTCTGGTTGTTCGTTACCGTTTCTATTTAAATGTACGCCAAAGACATCTTACGGAACGTTGACACCACCAGATTATGATGAACATCATATCTATAACTCCAACTACGTATAAAAAGTAATGACGGCAGTATTATAGCTTAGAAAATGTTCATTGGATTCTGTTTTGGTAAAATAGTACTTATTCCTTGCCTATACTCTAAGCGATTTTGTACCAGTATTATATAATAATGAAGTAAACGTGTATAAACATAAATGATTTTGAATTCTACCCAACGATAGCGACTTACTAACTCTACCTACCAACTTAATAATCTAATATCTCTATAAGTAATTCAGTACAAGGATCCACATTAAATATGCATTTAGACACTTTTTAATACTTGTACGTAGTATCTTATTACTCTGTGATAATACCAACATACCTATGTATATGTGTATGAGTAACACTAATAATAAATGCAAAAGTGTGTGAAGATGGATGGATGAATTTATTGATTGGAATTATAGATTAAAATTTGGACATACCTACCCTGTAAAAGATAGAGGCTACATTTTATCTCGATATGCATCATGCATAGAAATACGTGAGTATCATGAACTGGGTGTACGATACCTACCTATGCTAGTTTTGATAACCAGGTTATTTGTTCTGGTTTCAGAGGATGCACAGTGTCCCCCAGGCCAGTTGTTAGGGGCTAACCTGCAGTGCATTTTGAGGAAACGCTCAACCCTCGCTAACGACACGTACTGGAATGACTATGACAGCTGAGTATTACCATATCCGCTCAAAGTTTCATACCATTGGATGTGAATACAATGCATTGTCTTGCATTATTTAAATTGGCATAGTTTTTTTTTAATTAACCGTTTAGAGCTGTAAAATTAAGCTTGCTAACAATTAAGTATTTTTTTCTGGCATATAAAAACATTTTCTTTGTTTCTTTTTTTCAATTAGTAAAATTCTACCATTCTTGAAAATTTTTGTTAAAATAAGACAGTTGAATGAAACACAAATGAATGATTAAATCATACTTCGGGTTGCAGATAAGTAAACAAGGTGGCGTGATTTTGGTGTAATTCTCAGAACAAAATACTTACTACATCACCTGGCTATCTATTACAAAACTAATAAAACATTCGATCTTTCTATGAAAACTGCGGTTTTCATACAAACATTGACAACGAATTTTATTAGAAATGTATACTTATAATATGACATGTACAGTACATACTAACGCTAATTGCGTAATAATCTAACTTTCAACGCATCCTATGATCTAATTTTTATAGTGGCGTGTGTCCGAAAATATAAAAAGTTGTATGTAATAGTTAACTCTACGGAGTACGGATATTGCTGTTAATTTGACGTTATCAATTTCCCTAACACCCTTGCTAGTACGATGGGAGACCTAACAAGCACCTATATAACTTCTCAAGTATTATTTACTTAGCTGGGAAGAAAATCGAACTAGAAAAATATACTTCTTTAAATTCGTAGCAATATCGTATGCCATATAATCGTAAGCTATTGCGTAAATCGAATGAATGGTTCCATTGATTCAATGATACACCAGATGAATGGCTCGAAGAGTTCGCGCGTCATATTAAGCAAACACGAGGCAGCCAGCCTGGTGACTTCCCCCTGACGTCACAATAAAACATAAGATAACAATGAACGTTTAAAACCCCGCGAATTTTATGCCAAGCACCAAACAAATGCGAGAGCCGGTGATAGAAACATTAACTTTATAAGTAAACTTATCTTACGATTCAGTGATTTTTGAGTAAACAATAACAATGTCGAAGATACTAGTATTGTTGGCGTTAGTGGTGATGGTCTGCTGGGTAGAGGCAAGACATGTCCACCCGAGGAGCATAGTGAGGCTAGATGATGAGTCGGTGACAAAAAGTCAAGCTCTTACGAAAATTGACGGAATACCGATTGTAAGTAAATATTTGTTTTTCCAAATATAGATATAATTAGGCATGACCATATGCGTACAACGGAGAATCCTGGAACTTTAACCCAACCACGCTAAGTAACATTAAAATCAAATATTTTCCTCAAGTTATAAGGTGCTAATTCGAGTAGAAATTAAAAAAAATACTGCTAACTCTACATATTGATATAGCTAATGAACAGATTTAAAAAAAAAACACTTGGATATTCAAATCTGTGATTCAAATCAGGTGTATAGCGTTGGATTGGATCTGAAAAACCTGTAGTAAATTAATGCCCACTTGCATCAAACTGTCAAGTTCCTAAGCAATTACTTAACTCGCTCGACAGTTCTTGACGGTCTGAATTTGGAACGCTAAGAACTGGCAAGCAAGAAAAGTAGTTGCTTAGGAGCTTTGACTGTTTGGTGCAAGTAGGCATAAGAATACTTAATCGAACTTAACTCTTAAAAAGTGATTACCATAAAAGCTTGTAATTTTTTGACTTCTTCATTCAATTGTTAGTAGAATCATGCATATGAAGATGTTTTTTTGGTTCTACCAGGACGTCATTCGAATAATGGCTCCGAACCGCTTCGTGCCGTTCAACAACGCAGCGTTCTTCACGAGCAATGAACCCTGCGAGGAAGGCTTCCAGCGAGACCTCCTAGGAGTTTGCCGGGAAGTTTGGGACTAACCCAAACTATGAAACTAGCTACGAATTAAACTGCCAGCGACTCTACCTTCGAAACATAGCTATAATATTTACAGGCGGACAAATAATATTATGTCTTCATTTTTAACATTTGGTAACTAGGATTTTAATTTGGATGAAGTAACGAGATGTAATCATGGCATTGAACCACGTTTTGCATATTTTGAATTTGTGCGCCAGTGTATTTACGAATAAAAAAATAATCGTTTGTAGCTTTGCATATTTTACCGTACCTACAAAATTTAGCATCCTGATCGATTTTGTTTTGAGAGCTCATAGTAACGTAGCGATCATGCTTTGTTGTGATATTAATTTTAGTTATCATAAGGTTTAAGTACTTAGCATGGACAAATTGTAAGTAATTTTGTAATGATTAGATTATGAATTGAATGATTTTGCACTTAATCATTTTACAGTATGCATATTGTATTATTAAAAAAAAAGTAAGTGAAAAATAATCGATAAATGAATGTGAATACTTAGTTATTAATATAATAATTATATATTGTGATCTTTGTTTCCCTATGCTTCTTTTTAGCATAATAAAAATGCATCCTGAATTTATGTTGATTTTTATTAAAAACATTGATGTTTGTTCTAAATATTAATTTACAAGAATTTACAAAATAAGTCTTAGCAAGGTTGCATTTAGACAAAATTATTTGTGGTTTCACTGATAGCGTAGACAAAAACACCTTAGTACATAATTAATTGGTTTTTTTTTACTTTACATAACAATTTATAATTCACCAAACCAGCATCGAAGTCGAAGAAAACAAAAGGCGATTGAAGCGTATGTTTCTAGTTACGTACACGAGGGATCACATTACCCGCCAACGGAGGTTTTTTTACATAATGATAACTGAATGAAGAAATAGTTAGATACTTGTTACATGAGTGAAGCGGGAGGTAGAGTGACGGCCCCGTGACCCGACACCGGAAACGGCAGCGTGGCCACTCCTCGGATCCAGGCACCTCGTTCACAGCAATACGACTCCACGTTGTTCAGAGCTCGCATGTAAATCGTAGTTACGCCACCTGACGGCCAGAATATAATGAGGCATATGTAGGTGGATAAGTGAACTTGTGCTCTTGACGCTCCCTGTAGGCTAAAGTGTCGATGACACAGGGCTAGTTTACAAGCTACAAGCCAGCAAGTTCGCTAGTAGTTTGTAAACTCGCCCCGTGTCATAGGCTTTTTTACAATCTGCTAGTTGAAAATCCACTAACTCGCTAGCTTGTAAACTAGCCGTGTGTCATCGACGTTTAAGGCTCAATTCCCTCTGGGATAGCAAAAACCGGTAGTGGCAGACAGATTAAAGACCAATATCGCTTGTGAAGCTCAAAAAAGTCGCGAAGTTACCCGTGGCGCCGCAAGTAACCTCGCGGCTTGTCTGTGTGGTGCAAAATCGTCACGTCACTGCCAGCCACAGCCGCTGCCGCCGGCCGCTGCAAGCCGCTGACATCTCAGTGGGAATGGAACCTAAACGATGCCAAACCAACGATGGATAACATCTACGCAGCAGGAAAAGACCATAAAGACTGCTTTAATAAAATGCCATATCTCGACGAAAGTACTATAAACTAAAAATTCTATGTTACAGGTTTATGAGATAAAAAATGTCACTTTATGCCTATACCACATAGTAGGTGAAACAGCGGACAGCAGCTAGTGCAGAAAAAATTACATAACAATGTTACACGAGTATGTAATAACAAGGATGTTACAGAGCGCTATTGATTACTATCAAGAAAAACGCTTAGTTCGATTATTAGACATCACATTAGTCATGAAAACTGATTATAATTTATTAGAATCGGAAGCGATTCATGTCATGTACGATATTCTGGCACGTGATGGCACGTAACTTTAAACATAAATAAATAGATACAATCAGAAATGATAAAAGTGAATAGAGATCTTTCATTTTAAAAAGGTACGCCCCTCCACTCGCTCTATCAGTATTTTTATGGCGGCAATATCGAAGGGGTGACTGAAAGATCTCGTAAATTTTAGCATATTGAATTCTTAATAATGTTAGGGTCAAAAATCAGCACAAAAGAGTTCAACGCGCTTGTTTTATCAGGACAACGGACCTTTATTTTTTTCGTATCAACTGCTTGTGCTCATAACAAGGGGAGTATATCAAAATCTATGGCTCTATACTTAGGATAAGTGCCTAAATTGAATATACCTTAATTTGAACTCAGCGGTGCAAACGACTTTTTTTTAAATTTGCCATTCAGAAATTTGAAATCAAGCCTGGTTTTGAAACTATGTATATGTATGGAACCCTGCAAAGCTCTCACTCAACACTAAAACTTTGAAGAGATTTATGCATTATTGAATCTAATTATATTTATGTGTAAGGGGTTGTTTCCACGGTGCGAGATATTGCGGACAGAAGCGACGGCTGACAACTACGGACATCAACTAACCGCACACCGCCTCTTCGAATGCGACGGACATGTCTTCGCTACCACGGTTGATACTTTCACCATGGCGCGTAGGTGTGCGTCCGTCCGCAACATCGTGCACCGTGGAAACGATACTTAAAGTGTACTCGTACTACACTCACCGATGATGATCAGCTGAGTGCCCAGGTATGCCAGCGCGTGGCCATGCCGTGGCATCGACATCTCCGTCTCCGGCTGCCACTGGCGAGCCTGCCAGTTCCACACATCTATGGCACCCACACTACTGGCCGTTTTATCCTACAAATATACATAAACGCTCAGTAATTCAGATAGAAGCAGTGTTGGCCGAGCGGGAAGTGTCTCGACTTGCGAAGGTCGTGGATTCGAACCCGGTCGTACACCAATGGTTTTTTCTGTTCAAAAAATCTATGTGTGCATTAAAACACGTGCTTAACGGTGAAGGAAAACATCGTGAGGAAACCGGCATGTCATAGAAACTAAAAAGTTAGAAAACATGTGTCAAGTGCACGAAAGGAGCGTCTTCGAGGCGCACTTGAAATCCTTTCACCACACTGGTTCGAAAGAACTAGTGATAGAAGAAGTAATTCAGATCACATCCCATTTCAGACAATGTTAGTTAATACCTGCAACTTCGTTTGCGTTGCAAATTAACTAATTCCTTTATTACGTGCTTGCACTAAATTACACCATATATTTAGCTCTCGACGAACACATCCTCCAATTACTAAGTCTCTACGTCCACTGATTTAGCTCGTAGGCTGTCTTTCAGCCAGTTATTCAGTCAGGAGTCAGGACCTTTTATACATATTGATATGGCAATTTTATTAAAACATAATAACAAAGTATTGTTTGGATTAGCAAAAACTTTTTGTACGTAAAATTATGACATTTATTTAACCTATTTGGCCTTGTCAGGACATTGCACTGTACCTATCTGTTTTGACGATGTACATTATGTACAGTACCTTATCGGAGGTCTTTCCGGCGCCGCCGACAATGAAAAGTTTGTCATTCATTGCGAAGAGAGTGGCGAAACATCTTGGGAACCGAAGACTGTGGATTTCTGTCCATCTAAGAAAAAAATATTATTTATTGGATTCGGTGGCGAACCTTGAGATTGAGAGAGACCTAAATCCAGCATTTAAATAAATCTAATGAGGTAATTCTTGATACCAGTCTTAGTACAGAGACGGCTACTGGCATTTGACCTGATCTAATTATAATAAACCTCGGTTCACTCCTCACAATCATGATTATCTTAATACAAGTAAACTGTATGAGGGTGGCCGAATGGTGCTAATGGGGCAACCTATGGACCGGACTTCACTCCGCATTATCTAAAATTCACTCATCGTCATTAATAGTAGATTATGCACTAAGGGGATAAAGCAGTGTCTTATGTCGCGGGTGGCATATTGAACCCTGAGCTAACGAGGGACTCAGTTAACTCCTGAGCGAAGCGAGGGAGTTATGTAGAGTCCTGAGTGACGCGAGGGGTTCAAGCTACCCAAGACGAAGACAGTCTTTATCCCAGAGGAGCATACTCTACTTTTCACACCTTCTGCGAGGCAATAAAACGCGAGACGCGAGGGCTTCAGCAGCGAACACCGTCTTTTGTTTCACAAACTTTGAAGTCGCGCCTTATTTCTTTTTTTTATGAATGGCCAGTTCGATTTTCAAACAAACCTTTTTACAATGCCATATGGGCGTTCTTTTACTTAGAGTTTTCCACGAGTTTCCACACGAATTTGACGTTCCAAATTCAAATCACATTACAAACCTTGGGAGTTTCATACAACATTACCTCCCTTGATAGGTAATGCTTTGCTTTACCTTGATGATAGCATGATATGTAATTCGACATTGTCGAGCAGGTGGTGTGAAAAATCAATAAAACTCCTTCTTGTAATCTCGCCAGTCATACCCGCCTGTTATACAGATGTACTCTCATTACTAAGTCTTAGTGACGGGCACTGTCACTCCACGTAGCCTATAGTTCAATACTTACTTGTTGGTGTTACAGTTATATCCCTACTATCTTGCAGATGGATTGCCATACGGGCCAACCCTATGGAGTCTGTGGGACCGGACTTCACTCTATGCGGCCTATAGTATAATACTCACTCGTTGGTGTTAGAGTTATAGCACTCTACAATCTTGCAAACAGGTTTTTTCTTCTCGCCCGTCATACCGCCGGCCACCCAGATGTACTCTCGGTACTTAGTGACAGCCACCGCCATCCGGGCCACTCCCATGGACCGGACTTCACTCCACGCCGCCGTTTTAGGGTCAAACTTTTCCACTGAGCGGAGTACTCTACAAAAAGTATTTGACCTTTAGAATTAGTTAAGAATAAAAAAATAACTTTTTTTATAAGGTACGTTGAGAGGTTTAGTAATTAAGTAGAACTAAGCTGAAAAGGCTATAATTCAAGTGCAGGAGCAGTGCAAATCAGCGCACTGTACCTGAAGTTTGGCTGCATAGAGCCGAAGATCTGGTTCAGTGTCTTCGCGCGCTTTTGGACAACCAATTACTTCTACCACGACTGTTATAATTATTGTTTGCAGCAGAGTTTTAATACGAAGACCCGAAGACCGAGTGGAGTCAAGGGAAGCCATCTACAGACTGCTGCAACAGTAGTGAATCAACAACTGGATGTGTTATGCCAAATCGCCACAGGTCTTACTAGGGTTCTTCGTAGATTTCGCGGAAAAACGACTTGGTAATGTAAGTGGCTACCTTCCCCGTATGTCTTGCCCTCCGATCGCGTACAGCGCCATGTGGTGTTGTCAAAGGCACAATGACCACGTTATAACAGCGAATGCCATCGAACAGTACTTTGTAAGTCGGGTATTCTGACTAGTAGTCTAGCCAGTCTAGCTCCGCCCAGAAGCACAGAAGATTCCTTTGCAGGTCTTCGAGGATTCTTCGCGGAAAAACAACTTGGTAATGTAAGTGGCTGTTTGGGCCTCTCAGAGACGGAAGTAATGGATATTGTATCGAGATGTACAATGAGCTGGATGCTCTGACGAATCAGGAGACGATCGTCAGATTTATTAAATCACAGCGTCTGGGATAGGCCAGGCACGTAAAAATAATGGAAGAGGATGGGGCGCCCCTTTGGGCGTACTTTTACTCTTTGTACTTTTACACAGTAAAGTTTACTGGAAGCCGCAGCAGAAAAGACCGCGAGGGAGGCCGAAGAAGAGATGGTGCGACTACATCGACGAAGATCTCAAGACCATAGGGAAGTTTACCACCTGGAGAATGAATGCCAAAGTTCGCAGCGAGTAGTAGTCCATTGTAGAAGTGGCCAGGACCCATAAAGGGTTGTAGCGCCGTAGAAAGTAAAGTAAGTAATCTAAGTGGCTACCTTCCCCGTTTATCCTGCCCCCCGATCGCGTACAGCGCCATGCGGTGCACGACCAGGCCGAAGTTCTTGCGCGGCACGGCCAGCCCCGACTCGCTGTACCACGAGCGCGTGACGGGCTCGAAGCTCCACACCGTCGACACCACCACCGACTTACCGCGGATGTCGTCATCTCTGGGGTCCGCTCCACCTGGGGTATCACAATTATACTAGACCTATAGATTAAAAACGGTGTTCCTAATAGAACACCAAGAAGAAGAAGAAGAGAGTAGCTGGGCTTGGCAGGTTTGCTGGAAGAAAACTCTTGTTAGGGTTAAGCTCGCCTTTGTACATGTATTTTCTTTTATATTTTATACTATATCGTGTTTTTGTGTACAATAAAGAATTACAGAATTACAAGATTACAGACAGTATAAAATGGATGCGGGAAACAGAAGAAAGAAAATTCAGACTATTATTTTAATTTATTTCAATGACGACACGGATCGTCGAATGGCAAAGTGTATTGGACTGCCACGCCTGGTGTCGCGGGTTTGATTCCCGCTTCAGGACAAACATTTGTTTGATGAACATCGGTGTTTGTCCTGAGTCTGGGTGTTTACTATGTATACTATGTATGTATTTACAAAAAAAAAAATATTTAAGGGGAATCCTCAAATCCGAATTCCATACAAAATGATTCGGACAAATACTCAAAAAGCCGTATTATAGTAATTTCTTCACACTATTCGTTTCGTCAAAAAGTGAAAGGTCATACTTTAATTTAGATTTTATACGTGTTTTAAAATTAACCCTACTAACTTAAAAACATGTATAAAATCTAAACTAAAGTATGAAACCTTTCATTTGTTTCGTTGACGAAATCAAAAAACATAGACGAAACGAATAGTGTGAAGAAATTACTATAATACGGCGGCGTACTTTTTGAGTATTTGTCCGAATCATTTTGTAAGGAATTCGGATTTGAGGATTGGCCTTAAGTATTCTATCAACTATCTGGTTCCCGTAGTACAAGCTCTGCTTAGTTTGGGGCTAGATGGCGTTGTGTGAAATGTCCGAAATATTTATTTGATATTATTTATTGGTTTACCATGGATTTTTTTATTAATGAAATACCTAGCCGAGTAACGGGCCGAATGTTCTAGAAGTTAGCTAATTAGCTTAGCTTAGCTAGTTAGCTTGACTTTAATACGTCTAAAATAATAAATAACTTTGTTTTAAATTGTATTTAATAGACTTAAATTGTAAAGGGACTCCCTTTTCCACACTTAGACTTTTGTTGATCCTTTCTACGTTATACTAGACCCTTTCAGATCTCACTAGACTTATAGCTGGTGGAAGGTGTTCCCTGCAGGATAAAATAAGTATTTTACCAAGATTTTAGCGTACTTAAAAGTAAAGTACTGTCTTGGTCATACATGATATTTACTTGTTCAACTTGTTCAGTTTCAAATGAAGTAGGTCACATTAAAAATATGTATAGTTAAACGGTTGCACCGAAGCATCATGATGTACCTACCTACGAGTATTAATGTCACTGAAATACCGCGAAACAATTATTAATTTTTAATTTGCGGATTTGCGTCAATTTCTGATGCAATTGAACGAAACAAAGGTATATGGCAGGCAGTATATCATAAACATAATATGTAGTATTTAATTTAGGTTATTAATGACCTATTGTCCCTTTCTCATTAATTAACTAAGAAATATGTAAATCGATAAAATTGCAGTAAACAAATGAAGTGTTTTACCAACTAAATATACTCTTCCCCTGAGGAACGCGACGGAGTGGTGATGTCTCGGTTCTGGAAGTTCGCCGACATTCTCCCAAACGTTAGTCACTGGATCGAATCTACAACAACAATTGACGATTGGTCGATCTGCTATCATGAAACTTGAAAGCCTACTTAGTTATTATAAAAATAAATGAGTCTAAATGTATTTTGAAGAAATTTTCACCAACTTCCATTACTAAAGCCTACTTTCAACAAACTGTCAAAGTCCCTAAGTAATTACTTTACTCGCTTGGTAGTTCTTAACATTCCAGATAGCTTAGGAACTTTGAAAGTTTAGTGCAAGGCGGCATAAGTATTTTAAAAATATTCTAAAAAGTAGGTTATGTCTATCAATGTTCTTCTGTCATCAAGTACATATGTAGCAATCGAAAGGTTTTTCCTGCTTGCTGTATTTTTCAATGTAGGTATTTTTCAGATGAGAACTGATCGTTTTCAATGAGTGTGTGTATAATAAAGGCCTCTACAGACTAAAGCCACCAGCCTCGACGGCACAACCTACCGCTGAGCCTCCGGGCTTTTTTTGACCAATCATGACCCGAAAAAACCCGCTGATGCTGACCCGCCGGTCTGAGCCATCGGGCTATTTTTGACCAATCATGACCCGATACATGACCCGAAACAACCCGCTGACGCTGACCCGGCGGGTTGTGCCGTCGAGCTGGGCTTTAGTATTTAGAAGCCTTAATACAGGTTGCAGTGTAGTTCATAACCTGAAATGTTAGCCGCGAGTACTACTGCTACTGCTAGTGGGGTATGAGGATGTGCTTAAGATAATGGGCTATTTAAGGGGAATCCTCAAGGCAATTAAGACTACTTACTAATTTAAAAACACGTATAAAATCTAAATTAAAGTATAAAACCTTACTAATGTTTGTTGACACAATCGGAAAACATAGACGAAACGAATAGTGTGAAGAAATGTATGGAAATTTGCCTTGAGGATTCCCCTTATTTTACAAATAGCTCACCTAAAAATGTCCTTGCCAGTGTTCCCGCCGAGTCCGTAGGAGGTGTGCGGGTCGATGCCCCCGAACACCAGCACCGTCTCCCGGTCCCAGTTGAACAGAGACCCCTCTGAGAGGTAGTTCTTATTCGAGGGGCCCAGGATCGAGGTTGACAGTTTATTCCTAGAGCATATGAAAAATATGTACCTACATTTTTAATGCATCATTACAAAATCCAAAAATCTTTGTTTCAAAAACAAACAAAGTACAAAGTTGTGGTAGTCGCTGTTTTCTGTTTTACTTTTTAAAAAACTATTACAGAATCCATAGAGCTTTTCGCGATTGAGTCAATAGAATATATGTTAACTAGACCTCTTTAAAAAAATATGACCGTCTTCAATGGGATTCGTGATCGTGAATGGGATGGGAGTCGTGTTCACTAGAGTGAAGTCCCGGGGTCGGGTCGGGGCGAGGCGAAGTCACTAAGGGCGCAGCTCTATCAACCTATTAGCTCTATCAATCTAGTATCACTGGACGAAGAAGCGGGCTATAGCTAATGTGATTTGGTAGAGCAACTAACATGTTGATCTTGGCGAGCGATTCCTTGGAATGGTTGAAAAGCGATATTTGCGGGCTGAAACTGTTGGAAGACTGAGCGCCAGGCCTCGGGATCGGCTCGGAACGAGGCGAAGTCACTAGGGCGTAGCACTACCAAACTATTAGCTTTATCAACTTGGTATCACTGGAAGAAGAAGCGGGCTATAGGTAGTGTGATTTGGTAGAGCAACTAACATGTTGATCTTGGCGAGCGATTCCTTGGAATGGTTGAAAAGCGATATCTGTGGGCTGAAACTGTTGGAGGACGGAGCGCCAGGCCTCGGGGTGGGCTCGGCGCGAGGCACTGAGGGCGCTGCTCTTGGGCCCGATGGTTGGGAGTTCCTACATCAAGATACAATGGGAAAAAGTGTTGGTTAACATCACCATCAATTTAGTATAAAACAAGTAACGTGTGTTATGTAGATTAAAATCTAAAAACCACGTTTTATACATTTGCTCTCTATCTCGCTTTTAAAGTTTTTTTTTTGAGGTTAGGTCGGAATTCCATGCCTAATGAAAAAATGCATTGTAATCGAGTTGCTAGCTACCCTGAAAGTTTCACCCGGATAGCTAATCTGAAAGTTCTACCCGGAACGACAGACAGACAGACAAACAAAAAGTGGCTTAAAAAAGTCGTGGTAATAATAAAATGCGATTGTGGCTGATTCAAACTGATTCTTAACAATCAGTCTTTTAATCCAAATTCAAAACAAAATGTTTTTATTTTTGAAATAAGTATATCATAAACTTTATTTTAAAAGCCTTACGAAAATAATAAGCAAATACTTCGCACGTTTATTTGTATTAACATGTTTACTAAACGTAATCATCCGACTAACTAACCAACCATAGTTATTTGATTATAACGGGTATTATAACGTCGGGACACAAAAACATACGAGGTGAGCGCGATAAATACCCGTTATAATCAAATAACTATGTGTGATAATCGCGAAAGTCAACGAATAACTAACCAACCGTTTTTCATTGGAAAATCGTTATTTATACAATGTTTTTTATTCTGTCTTTACCTTCTTGTACCTCCGAGGGCAGCAGTCGCAGCGGCTAAGTACGAAGCTGCCACACTGTGTCTCCTCTCATTCGATTTACTTCGTAAATAATTCTGCAAACATATTTTCTATGAACCAAACAGCAAAATAACCAATGCAATGGTTGGAAAAAAATTACACATACTCACATTCATATTGACTTTCTCAGCGATACTAGTCTCTAATGTACCGCTACTGGTTTCACTCATTGTATTCGTTTCCTCTGAATCTTTTTCAGGTGGATCGAAAATTTCTTGTTTTTCTGACGAAAACTGTAAAAAATGCATTTGTTTTTATTAACTAGTCTAGACCGTCTCTGAATGCGGTGGCAATGTACCTCAAGCAAACCTACTCAACCGATTTCAATGATTATTGTGTACGGGTAACTAATGTATGTACTTACTACGTGTGTATTAATATCCCTATAATAATTCCGAAAGGGGGGTATTCCCCACGTCCTGCCGAATGACGTTTGTTGACTTGTTAGAGTATTTTATCAGCTGGGGACACAAATAGTAAAAACCAACACACAAACCGAACAGACCAACATTAATTTTGTCTCAAAATAAGTTAAAGATTAATTCACTTATGTAAAAAAACATCATTAAAATATGCTAGACTTGACCAGAAAAAAACAAAAAAAGCTTTTAAGGGGTATTCATTTTTATACCTTGTACCTATAGTTTATGAACTGAAAAAAGTGTTACTGTTACGATAAGGTTGCTCCTACAATAATTAACATCGCAAGCGGTATTAAGAGGCTGCTAACAAATTGTTCACCGTAAAAGTTTGAACTGTATATGATATTAAAGAAAAAAATTACGCTTTCCGGTTTTACATTGCAGACATGAATCTGGTGAATCTGGCGTCGATGCACATTTTGGTTTGGCTGAGTTTGGTCCATTTGTTTTCTATGATCCTAAAAAAAAAATACTTTTGTAGTGGACTTGAACGAATTCACAGGTTAGTGCCTTAGTGGCGCGCCTTGGGAGAAACCTACGTCCAGCAGTGGACTGCAAGTTGATGATGTATGTATGTATGTATGAACGAATCCTTAACTTAACTTCGACTTCGGGTTCGATCCCCGGCCGGGGCAAATATTTGTGACGAACACGAATGTTTGTTCTCGGGTCTTGGATGTTGTGATGTGTTGTATGTGTCCATGCCACCTGCGACACAGGGAATCCTAGTGCAGGGGTGTGAGTGTGTGAATGTTAAAAAAAAAAAAAAAAAAAAAAAAACTATTTGGAGAAATGATGCATAGAGATTGTTGATATTCTAAGAAGTTAGTCAACCATCAGGTATACAAACTTAAATCTGTACAAAATCAGCCATCAGCTAGCATTAGGGCTCTTTATTTTATTTTATTTATTTAACATTAGACTCACAGTTACATTTTTTTCTTATATAAGCTATGAAATATATACTATTCTCAAACCAAATTGAGTCTACATTTTGTTTACTGTAAATATACCTATAAGAATTATAGGTAGGTAAGTCTCGGTAGATAATTAGTAACTCTAATAGCAGTAAATTTAGACTTTCAATTTAGACGTTCAATCCTTCCTACCGACGCCGCACGGTTGCCGCACCGTGCGCTTTGTATGAAAATAAATGATCGTCCGTACGCCGCACGACAAACGCACCGCTTCGGCACTGCAGCGATCCGACACGAAACATCTAAATTGAAAGAGCCCTTAGTAGTTAATCATATTTAACTTTCTCTTAGGCAGAATATGGTGTTATTTCTTATGCCTTCGTCCTTGAGTCAGGTATACATAGTCATGAAGTGATACCGACCTCACAGTGGTGGTCATTGGGACACCTGCGCTCCACCAGACACGACTGGACGCGAGGCTCCATGTGTAACGGCGGGGACCGACTCGGCACCGGCGGCGGCGGTGAAGGGAACTGGAGAGAATCTTGAACCTGCAGCCAATGAAAATGCCAGATTTTACTGTAAAAACTCACTTAGTTAAATTATTAACATTTTTTAATAAGCTGAAGAGCTCTTAGGGCTCCCACGCACTAAACAACCTGGCTGTAGTTGCCAATCCAATGCTTAAAGCCTCATTGAACCTGCGCATTAAGCCGCGAAGAATTTCTGGCTGCGTTAGCCATTAGAATGCGTCATGGCAGCTTACTGACTGCGCGCAGCCACAGCGAGACAAGGCGAATGTAAGTGGTTCAATCTAATTTCCACGCACCACCAGATCACGAAGTAGCCATACTGTTCAACGTGATGATTAGCCGAACACTGTGGTTGCTAATAACTGGCTGTTCAATGTTTTGCTATGCCTGTTTGCTGTTTTGCTGCGCACTTGGTAGTCTGGCTCGGCAGCGGTGGTTTAAATATTTGAGCAGCCAGTTATAGCAGCCTATCGACGGTCAGTCGTGACTCTGGGTAGATCTATGTCTATGGTTGCGACTCTTTCGTCGAGCGATATGGACAAAATATGTCAGACTGATAATTGCGCGGTGACTGAGGCAGCCACATACATTCGACCGTCAGTCACCCATTTGCTCTGGCTGCGCGCAGCCAAGGCAAATGCGCTGCCTAGTGCGCGAAAGGGCTTCGACTTGTTGCCTCAGCTAGGCTTTCTTGTGCATGCGAGACACCACTACAGTAGAGACTTCACAATACCTTTCTCCGGTTCTCAAAGAACTCGCTCATGGTAGGAAAGGACCGGTCTTTGTCCCCCGTCAGCCCCTTCAAGGTGGCCGGTAGAGGAAAGTCCATCTTAGGCCTCCGCATTTCCATCTTGTCACTGTCCATGGTTCGCATACTGCCTGATGATAAAGCTGTAGTCATGTGTGTGTCTTGCTAGCAGTTATCCGTAGGAACTTTTTGAATTAAGGTAGAAGTTTTTACGTCAAGATATAAACGTATATTGCCACAACTATATTATGGTATCGTATCGATCTGCCTGATGATTCGTATGATGCCTGATGGTCGACGGTAGCAAAAAAGCATCGTCACTATGTCAGTTTAGGCCGTGGTCGGCAAGGTTCAAGGAAATTGGTTATTTGTATAATAACCGGGCATGTCTTCATTCCTGCGCGCGGACTGCATCATGGCCATCTGTTGGTACATCTGCTCGCGCGGGACCATAAACTGCTCCAGATATTTCAGGAAATCCTTGTATGTTACGTGGTTCTAGGCAAGTTAAGGGTAATTAAGGCACGCGTAGATACCGTTTGGAGGCATCCCCTGCAGGATACTGTCTAGATAGGTGAGTACCAACACTGTGTTAGATATTCTGCCGCAAAGCAATAATGTGGAATCTTTACTGCGTTTGGATTCGAAGGGCACTGTCATAATCAAGTTCTGGTCATAAGCAGGCGTGATCTCTTACCATTATGAGAGCGCTTAGCTCCTCTCGCCCCATGCTTACATAAATTAATTTGCAATTAACATAAATACATTTCAACCTCCGGAGATGACTGGATCCGGAGATACCTTCATAAGGCTTAGAGTGAAATATCTCTTCTAAGGTTGAACAAAGTTGAAAGATCAGATGTACCTTTTCTTCACCAATCCAGTTCCGTTCCGCTGGCTCTGAGAGGCCCAGTACATCGATCCAGTGGTAATAGTTCTTGGAGTTGTTCCCATACCAGTACTTTATGATGACGTACCTGAAATATACCGGTTCCTCAGTCGGGATCTTTTCTAGAGACCAGGGTACCGATTACGGACATAGAAATGTTCAGACAATCGCAATCGTATTGTATCCGTAACAGAAGTCAAATTCTATATGACGTTAGCTGGAACTATAGCTATGAAGCTATACACACATAACATAAGAGGTTAGCTGGAACTTGAAGTGAATGCTAAATATCATTAAGATTGCCGAGTACCTACTTGTTTTTACCTTGTGCAATAAAGCATTTTCTATCTATTAACTAATAGTACGATGACACACGAGTGTTTTTACAAGCTGATTGTTGCCATTATTAAACGCTAGCGTGTGAGCGTGTAAGCGTTTGGGCGCCGATGACACTGGGCGACTCTACACGCTACAAGCGAGGTTGCTCGCGTGTAGCATGTAAAAACGCCGTGTGGCAGGCATCGTACTATAAACGGATAAATCCTTCTGTGACAGATTCGAATAGTTGCGATTGTTAGATATGTTCGTGATCGGGCTTCTGACGTCACACATAAAGTGAAGTGATCGACGTGACACTTCACGGTTGCATGCAAATAAAAAAATGATTTAAATTATATTGAAAATATTGGGGTTTTTACTTGTGTGGGTGGTAAGTACGTATGCGGATTAGAGATTGAATGAACGATTATTCTTAGAACCGGACTTTGGGTCATCTACGTAAGTAAATGCTTTTGTCAATAGCACCTAACCTCTTGACTTTTAACAAAAACTTTAGGTGAGTACATTTATATTTATTTTACCTGCAGAAAAGTTGCAGTTTAGTATATACCATCAGAAATAGACTACTTACACTTTAGGATCATTTACTGTGGTGATAAAAATTAAATGTGGCATACCGTTTTACAAAAGGCTGATTAGAACAATTTATTGTTGTCCGAATTTCGTTTTATGTTGACCAGTTGCCACGGGGATATGAGTCCAAACCACACATCATCATCAGCCTATCGCAGTTCACTACTGGACATAGGCCTCTCCCAATTTGCGCCATCGCTCCCCGTCTTCGGCTTGCCATATCCACCTTCTGCCTGCAGCCTTACGCAGATCATCACCCCACCTGGCCGGAGACGTGCACACACACGGTACGGCCAGTCCACCAGTTCAAAGTCGCTCATCGTGCTATGGAACGGGCTATGCTCGGCGTCTCTCTGAAGAATAAGATCAGTAATGAGGTTATCCATCAGAGGACCTAGGTTACCGACATAGCTCTGAGAATTAGCAAGATGAAGTGGCAAAGGGCTGGGGCCATATCTGTCGACGAACCCATAACCGTTTACCCCTGGTAAAATAATTCTTGAGTGGAGACCGCGAATCGGCAATTAACACGCAACGCATCACCTCTACAATATTATACCAGCCAACAGTCTAGCACCTGTTCTTTTTGGAGTCGTTATAAACAAATGAAGCTCACGCAAGTCCGTCATCCACCATCTGTTGGACTTCAGGTTCGTTGACAATCTCCAGCACTTCATTGTTGTCCGGATTCCTTTTAATGTCGACCAGTCGTCACGGAGATATGAGCCCGAAGCGCAAGTAACGCATCACTCTAGTATACCATATTATACCAGCCAACAGTCTAGTTCCCTTAAGTCCCACGACACCTGTTCTTTTTTTAAGTGCTATATAAACAAATAAAGCTCACGCAAGTCCATCATCCACCATCTGCTGGACCTCAGGTTCGTTGACAATCTCTAGCACTTCATTATTGTCCGGATTCCGCTTGATGTCGACCAGTTGCCACGGGGATATAAGTCCGAAGCGCACACAACGCATCACCTCCACGGCTAAGCAGCGACGATTCGACCAGTCGCCGTACAACCAACGTACCCCCGCCATTAGGATCTCTATCTCGCTAAAATATCATCATTACCATAATTATCTTTATTATCTACAAATATCAGTCCTATGCTGGACGTAGTTTCTCTCAAGGCGCGCCACTGAGCCTGACCTCTGGCTCTTTTCACCCATCTTCTGCCAGCTATAATAGCGCGCTTATCATCGTATCGTTGGGAGGCGTGCTGTTTATCGTCTAGACGAGTACCAATACGGTTTCAGATATTCTGCAGCAAAGCAATAATGTGCAAGCATAACTGTGTTCCGGTTGGAAGGGCAAGACCTAAAGCCTTCTATACAAACAGTAGGACAAACCCATTCTCGGGTATAAGCCATTGTTTTTTGGGCGCGCGTACCGTGGTATGGGACCAGCGACAATCTAGCTTTTTATACTTGAAAGTGCCAGTTAGTTACATATAAATATTTATGGGTATGTAAAGTACCTTGTAACGGATATGTAGTTAGATTTCAAGAATGTCAAAACCTCCTCGGGTTCGAGATTAAGAAAATCCTTTGACGCCACTAGGGGTAGGAAAAACCGCATCACTCTAGGTACCTGAAATTATTATTATAAATTATGTAAAGCCGAGTTATATTTTAATAGAAACTCTGGCTTATCATTTGACTTATATTTTATTACTTTTAGGTTATATATTATTTATCTGTGTTACTAATTTCAACTCTTATGCAAGCATATATCTACTTGTGTATGAATACGTCTGAATAATGTATAATTAATAATGATCGTTTGTTTTCAGTTTAGGCAATTCCATACAAAATAAAGTAATAGACTTATAGATTATCATAACAAACATATTTATTTAATTCTATTTATTACTAGAGCTATGATTATTTTGCCATCCTGTAGCGACGGTACACAATATTAATTATACACAACGGTATTTATACAAACACAAGTACATACTCACTTACCATAATGTCCATAACTGGGGACATCCCCTTTAGCCTCGCTTCTCTGAAGAGTGCAAAAGCTGTGTCTTCAGTGAACAGGTTTTCATTTACGATGAGTGACCAGCATTGATCTTCCAAATCTAAAACATTCACTGTATTCGATTCCTACTCTACTGACTCCTATCCTAGATCATCAAAATGAATAAAGGGCTTAGTCCTGACTGATTGACTGACTTACTAACGTACAACGAAAAAAAAAGAAACCCGTACGTCCAAAAAACGGAGAAAATAATATGTTTAGTGGCATGATTGTGTGGCAAAATTCCTCGACTTAGTTTGAAAATAGACTCTTTTCTTTATTGCACCTTCAGCCAACGTTTCATATTTTAGTCTCACTCTCCATCCCAAAGTTGCCTGGAAGAGATCGCTGCTTAGCGATAAGGCCACCCATTGTACACGCTCCTTATTTATATTGTAAGTATGTGTATCTTAAAGTTTCCTGGTACAATAAAAAGTTCTCATTCATTCATTCATTCATGTGTCATCCACCAATCCGGATTGGGTCCGCGTGGTGGATTAAAACCCATTTGCTCTCCTAGCCGAGAGTAGGCCTAAATCCCAGCCGCTAAGAACATTATAGGCTGATAATGTTTTAAGCTATACTAAGTTAATGGGTAAGTTATCTTGATACGTATGGGTTATAGCCATAAGAAAATTATGATAATCTGCTTTAGTACCTATGATTATAGGTAATAAAGTAGATTTATCATAATTTCAATGTATTATCTACCTTTTACAGCGAGGTACTGCGCAGTACAGAACAGATCCAAGATATTGTCCCTCTTGAGGGTCTTATTACTCTCCTGCCCGCTGGAGATCATCCATTCGTACACCGTTTGAAACGCTTCCGGGGTTACATTCGTCTACAATGGGGGGAATGTTATAGGCTAAATTCAAATCAAGATTGCAGCAGCTGGCAGCGGCCGTTAGCGGTTTTGCAGGGATCTGACAAGCTTCGTGTGACCACTAGGCTACTGCTACGCCGCGCGATCTTTTCGAGCTTTTCAAACGATGCTGATCTTACATTATTTCATTAATATGTGAGGAGCAAAAATCACTATTTCGATTAATTGTATTGAGTCATATGACAAAATATACTAAACAATAAAATGACGCATACCATTTCTTAAAATAAGCACTTGTAAATAATCCTGAATAAAGCCGGTCATGCTACACAAAATAAGGAAATACTTAGGTCTAAAATTGTCTTCAGGGAGTTTTTGAACGAAAATATGTACCCATAATCCATAATAATGATAGATTCATGTTTGTTCCTCATTAGCGCCTAAACTACTAAACCAATCGAGCTGAAATTCGATATGGGTGTGGCTTATGAGCTGGAAAATCCCAAAAGCTACATTTTATGCCGATACCATGCTAGCGAAGATGCGAGAACCCGCCATTATAAAAGGTATTTTTTTCAATTCGGCTTGGATGGCCAAACTCGTACGGGTATATCGAAAAACGCTTAAAGGACACTCGGGGCCGATTTTGATGAGAACTAAAACTGCATTCTTAGATTCTACAGATATTATTTTCATCGAAAACAGCCCCCTGTTTACGATGCAAGCCCAGTTGAAAAAATCACCCTGTTTTTCGTAGACTTTTGCAATTATCACAAAGTTATTCAATTGTAACGGGTATTTATCGCGCTGACCACGGCTGTTCCCATAGAGCCGAAACGTCAGGATGAAAACAGTTATGGTAAGCGCGATTAATACCTACGATTACTACCGATACAATCGATTACCGAAATTCACCCTGTATTGTTAAAAATATTGGCTTACAGTAGGTAGTTCGATTTCCCTCAAAGGATTGAGATCGAAGAAGGAGGAATATATCTGCAGAACCATGCGATGGCAGTGGAATTCTGCGTCACCGACTCGTATTATAGTGTCGGTGTTCCTGGAAGCGAATTATTATTGTTTACCATTCGATTTGTATCGGCTACTCCTTTATTGCATCTACTTCTTATCTGATAGTGCTATCGGATGAGTCATGACACGAAGGATTTATGTGTCGGGGCAATTGCGTCGTGTTTATTCAAGTTTTTTGCATATTTCTCAATAATTTTAAACCGTTGATACTTCTATCATATTTTTTTCTTAAATAATTTGACTGGTTGTAGGTAATGTAAAGAAGACTCTATGTTCACTACTGATCGATGTAATCAGACCAAAAATTAACTACAGACCTGAATAAACATATGTAAATAATAAATATAAGTATGAAATGGCACAATTCATTGAAATATTAAAAATGGAAACGCATAATCAAAATAATTAAAAAAAACATCATGAAAATAGCAAAAAACTAAGCAAAAATATAACCCCATAATATGGGGTCACTTTTTCGGAGCAAGATACAAACAAAGGCTCTGTGGATAAAAGTTACGTTTGTCTAGGTTCTAGTTTAGAATGTAGAATAGGGAACACCTTACATAAAGTTATGTATTCTTCTGAAAAACTCTTGAAATAGGTCTTTTTTCTTGGGCAATTGAACTCTCATCCAGTCTATAGGCTCGGCGACCGCATACCCGAGGCTGCTCAAATCTTTGCCTTTATCCTCTCTTACACTAGGAGATTTAACATTTGCTGCTGATTTCCCTTGAAAATTTAGATTTAGGACTTCTCTAGGGCCGTATTGTAGTTGAGGCTCTGCTTCCGTTTCATTATCCTTGGGAAAGTAATTTGTGAAAATCTCGTTTCGGTTATCTCTAATAGAAACTTTTTTTTATGTAATAAGGGACGAGTCGAGCTAGGCAATCTCCTGATGGCAAGAGATCACGCCTGCCTATGACTAGAACAGTGCTACACGGGACTTTGATCCACATAGGCCAGTGCAGCACTACTTTAGCGCTTTAGTCTAGTTTTGATGTTTATTCTCGAAAGCCCAGTAATTTCACTAGCTACCCTTCAAACCGGAACAAAATAATGCTGATACATTACTGATTTGCGGCAGAATATCTGGCACTGTGTTGGTACCCATCTAGACGATATCCTGCAGGGGACGCCTCACAACGGTAAAATATTTTATTTAAAAGCAATTATCAAGTTTTTTTTATCTCTTGCTGCATTATAATACTACTAACGTAAATAAATTAATTTAAACATTGATAAATGGACGTGTAATCTAATTTAACGTCAATTAATCATTGATAATATATTTAACACCTTTTTTTATCGTTGGGAAAATGCATTTACGCATCCCTCCGACTGGGGAAGGCCGGAGGATATGTCGGACTCACCGCCAAAAGGCAGAATACCGACTAAAAACCCATCGTGTTCTCGTCACAATCACCTTGGTAACAGGTCGCGGGAACCCGTTTGGAATCTTCCACGGCAATATATTTAACACCTGGACAACTTACATAATTTCGAGATGTTTCATCGTCGGGTTCGCCCCCGGCTTTTCCTTCAAACTTTACTTTGACTTTAGCTTGTGTCGGATCTGCTAGTAACACTCCGACAGTGGAAGATTGGAACACTACCTTAAACAAACACACACCATAATACCAGTTAGTATATAGTACACAGTATATAGTATACAGTACAGAAAACCAGATGAGTGGAGTCCAATTTCAGAGCTACCTGTGAATTTTAAGTTTTTTTGTCAATGTGTAGCTAAGGTAACTGGAAATACTTATTTTTCTATTCTATTCTAGTACCAACCATATATCCTTTAATGTGCTTTTTTTTTCAACTGATCTTGCATGGCCAAATTCTAACGTATGGGAAATATCGAAGAACGCTCAACAGACTCTCGGGGTCGATTTTGGTGGAAACGAAAACTGCATACGCAGATTTTATTATACCAATTACCCTAGCGGGAACTCCAACCAGTTCTTAAGATAAAAAAAAATATTTCTGTTTTTCTTATAACAGTTTGATAGTGAAAATGAAAAATGAAATGAAAATGTTCTGCACTGCGCTTCGTCGAATGGGCTCCGGCCATTACACTTACATACATAGTTAGGTATACCATAACCATACTTTTCAACGGAAAATGCGCTGCAATTTTTTTTAACATAGTCAGTTTTAATCAAATGTAACTAACTTGATTTGATTGAACTTTTAGGTTTCCACTGGGAGTTGATTTAAAAGGAAAGGTTGCTCCTATTTGTATATTCAATGGATCTGTGCTGCACGTGCTGAAATAAATAGCTGAATTTATTGATTGAACTGAAACTCATGCGTCATTACGTGGAAATGACTGATTCAAGGTCTTATGAAATCAGCACAATGATAGTAAAGGGAAAAAAAACCAATTAGGTACCTTGAGTTTTCTACACTGGAGAAATTGGTATCTGTGGTTTCTTTCGGGTGACCGACGAAGTCCGAGGCGAATTTCGAGCCATAGCTTTGAGCCATCTCTTTCTTTTTCGGCTTTCTAGTAAAATCAATTAAGTTAAGTATCTAAAGGCTTAGGATTTTTACTTTATTTTACACAGCTGAGACCCAAAAGTTTTGCTTATGTTTTGTTTATGGTTTGCGATAAAAAAAAATAGCTTATTACGAACACATATACATATGTATTCCAAGTTTCAATTATCTACGTCCACTGGTTTAGCCTGTAGTCTGATTGCAGTCAGTCACTCAGCAAAGATCAAACCTTCTATAGATATTGATTTTATATTAGGTAGGTAGTAGGTAAAAGACTTATAAGTTAAAATCGAGTAGAGTTTAGGTGGAGTGAATTTGTTACTTCTCAGAAAAAAATGTGCATGTTTTTGAACATTACTTGGTAATTCTTACTTTTAATTGTAACTGATTTATTATTGCATTAATAATATCGGAAAATATTGCAAAGTCAACAAAACGAACTCACTTTCCTTTAAAACTCCAAGACATGTATGGGTACTGTGTGAGTTGGGTTACGTATTTTTCAACAGCGTCTCCGGAACAATCATAGAATGAAAATTTGTTTTTCCTATGGCTTTTTTGTTTACTGAACTTGACGAAGTCAAAATCTGAAAAGAATACCTAATTCTTAGTTTAATTTATAAAATACCGTAAGTGCTTTGCAGCAGGCCTCATAAGTAGAGGGATTAAATTCTGCGCATCAGAAATTAGGTATGTAACGTACCTAAAAGACTGTAAGTTTGGATGGATGTTCGTATGAACACGCCAAGACCACTGAACCTATTGGGCTGAAATAAGGCGTCGTCGACGTCAGATTAGGACTTGACTTGACAGAGAAAAAAACTTAGACTTACTTGAAAATGGCGTTACTTTTTATCTCTCTACGAATATGATAACTATACTCGATACAATTTTCACAAAATAAAGTAGAGTAGTAAGGAGTAAAAATGGGCTAAAATTAGGCACGTTAGGTTAGGACTTGGGAAAGGCGTTAATTTGTAAATCTCTACGAATACAATAACTTTGGACAATACGAATTTTAAAAAAGAGTAGAATAAACAGTTTAAATACTAACGAATGTGTCACTCACTAAATTCGCTTGTATTTGTGAGATCTGAGAGTGAGCTGCTTTTGCAGAGCTTGGGTTGGATCGTGATGCTGTACCGCTCCAGCACGGTGCCGACCGTGGACCTGAACCTCCTCTTTGAGACGTAGTTACTACTGGAAAGGAAGCTGTTTCATGGTTTGTAAACGTAAATGTGTGTGAAAATGTAAACATGGGACGAGACGATCTAAGCGCTCCCCTGATGGCATGATGACCGAAATATGTGAAGGTCAAATCAGCGGTCGTTAGTGTGAATGAATTAATGAATGGGAACTCTTTATTGAACCAAAGAACTTACAGATATAAGTACATAAAGATGTGGAGGATGTACAATGTGTGTATATGTTTGTCAGACGATAACTGTCGAACCGCTTATCCCCGCCATTACGTATGGTGATTAGGTAAGTTAAAATATTTTTTGAGGTCAAAGCTAATTTTAAATGAAGTACATTTCTAGGGGCTTTTTAATTTTTTTTGGAATGTAAATAAGTTCAAATCCAAATTCAAAATTTATTTATTTTGCATCAGACACAATCTTAGGTCTAAAAACGTTACATAGCAGGTGATATATAAATATATCAATCATTTATCTAATATTTATATATATATTTTTTTTATATATACCGCCGTATTAGTTATTCTTCTTCTTAAATGTTCAATTTAGTATATTAAATAATCTGTTTTGTAATACTTTTTGCTATGAGCTTTCGTTCTAAATTAACGATATGCCCACCGTCCTCATTTGTCCAACAGTATCCAGTACATGCAAAGGTTGTCTGGAAGAGATCGCTCTTTAGCGATAAGACCGCCCATTGTTCACTGTTACTACCTAGCTTTATTTTTCCATTATAATGTGTTAGTACTAAGATGGTGAGCAATAAAGTATATTCTATCTATCTATCTATCTATATTTAACCTAGCGGGGTCGATTTCGTTATATACTCCGGACTAGTTTGGACAACTGTATCTCGGAGCGTATAACTAGCCGCCACGTGACGAGACAAACTAGATGCACTTCTGATGGATAAAGATTACGATTATAAGCTTGATAAGTCCCACTGCTGGGCAAAGGCCTCCCTCCCTCTTCTCCAGTCCTCTCTGTTTAGTGTTTGTGTGGACCAGTCCCCCCTAAATGAATCTAGCCTGCGCGTTTTGGTCTGCCACGAGGGCGTTTGATGTCTTTATGCCACCGATCTGTGGTGGCTTTTGCACATTGTTCGTTCGTCATCTGGCATGTGATTAATAATAAATTATTTATTTTGCAGAAAAATTGGCCATATCGTAAAAATGGAGGTCTAATCAGAAACTTACTCTCGTGAGCCGTGCAGGAGGTTAGGTTTTTTCACATTTGATACAGCTTCATTTACCTAAAGTGAAAAAAAAATGTAAATCCTGAATGTATAAGAATTTACTTTCTACCATTGAAACTTTTTAGAACATTGATGTATAAAGTTTTTAGAATAAGCTTTACGACTTTGATTTTATACTCTAATATAATCAAAGCTTTTAGAGTATATAATCAAAGATTGAAACCATTTATTTCTGCGATGATAAAAAGTAGAGAAGAGAAAGGTCAGTGTCTCCACTTACACACTTAGGTACGCGTTTCACAATTATTCTGAGTACCAATACCCAAAAGTCAAGTAAAGAACCGCAACTATTTTTACAATGTAAACATCTGACATGCACATTTTCATGAACAGTAGAGCAAAGAAAATAAAATCAGCTGATTTTACCTTTTCCAAGCTAACACTTCTTTTCATTTCAAGTTCACTGAAGGAGTAAGTCAAAAATGTGTACCATATTGCTGTAATCAATGTTTTTATGCCTATTAAAAATTGCCAAGGCTCGTTTATAATTTTTGGCAGTTGATGTTTGTGTCGTTTTATGAAAATTGTCAAGGAGCAAAATATTCCAAATAGAGACATACCATGATAAAAAAGACAATTTCCGGCTCTAAAAACTTTTTGGTTAAATGAAAAACTATGCATAGACAAGTTACTTACCTCAAGTGATAAAAAAGTCTTTGTAGTCTAAGTAGTTTCATTAATTATTTAACTTCTTCCATCATAAAAAAGGTTCGTTTAGAACAAAAAAGTTTTAATTTAATTCCCATAAAAAATATCCTTAAAATTATGCTCGCAAGTTTGTAAAGTCATACGCATTGCGCACCCCTATTTACTCAGGTATTGCAAAGTAAACATCGTTTTTAGCGAAACTATTGATGTATGTATTATCAAAATGCCAATAAGCTAGATATCTAGTCCGCCATGCCGTGTCTGGAGTGCTTCAGTATGGCATGTTTACCTGAGCTTCAAGAGTTATGGACACCTTGAAAATACAATAATACCAACCAACCATTGCCTAAGCGTGTGTGTATCTTTTGTTAAATCTATAGATTTCCAAAGATATTCCACTAAATGATTACAAAACTAAGACTATGATTCATGCCTTGTATTACGGGAGCATACCTAATGAAAAGTACCTAATTGATGAAGGAAAACTGCAGCTTTGCTACGAAAAAGTGTTATACGTAAACTTCAAAGTAGCCGCTATCATAGTATAGGTAGGTACGTAAGTCGTATTTATTCTTCGGGCAATAAATTGATTTGAAAAAAAAAGGTGTGTAAGCCTCTACAATGTTTATATCGTCATCAGACAGGCTACTAGGGCTACATTATTCATGATAACTGATAACCAATCAATTCTGAAAATGTATGTAGCCGTTTTGTATGAAAATGTACATTCCTTGAGTCATTGAGACGTCACGAATGCAAACTCACAACGGTCTAGAGATAAAATGTTAGTTTTGTATATAACAGCGAGCTGACCGGTTTCTGCATCAGTCGATTTCCAAGCTCACCTTTGCAAACTCGTGCGCAGTTCTAAGCTTCTGTTACCAAAACAACATAAATTCCTGTAAGTGATATAGTTAATTGGAATATTACTTTTCAGTGTTTGTTTTTAATGTAGGTATTATCTATGATGAGCAACAAAATTCAATCTCTCGCTTTGTATGTATTATTATTTGTTATAGTTATTTATATTATCCGGATTTAGAAAGTTTATTCTCGAATTTTTGTTTTTTTATAAAATTAGTCTTTTTTGGTGTCATATTTTGTAGAAAATAGCTATGTAGATCGGTTTTAGATTACCTGAGTGAATTTGGGCACCGAAAAAGGCGTCACCAAACGACATTCGAATAGGTACGGGCATCCACATTCCAAACCGGGGCCCAAAATATACTAACTTTCACCAAAAGTTGGTAGGTAAATTCGCAATATTGTTGTTTTTGTACCTTTTTTATTTCATTTTGGGTTCTCTCTACATAAGTTATTTGTTTGGTACAAGGTAGATTAGATACTGGCTTGTCTATTGGTATTTAATTTTTTTTTAATCTACCTATAAGAACTATAGTAAAAAGTCTCAGACGGATCTTAGATAAGTAAGTGTCTACTTAATTGAGCTACGTCATTAACTAGATCTGGTAAAAACTCTAATCGTGTTAGTTACACGTAACGTCATGGATTATTTGAGAGCCACTCAACATTGAAAAAGGTCTCTTGGAAGAGAAGAGGCAGTGGAAAAACAATCGAGGTCAGTTTGGCCTTCGCTAGTGTCGTTCCCCTGACCTTCAATCGCGAATCGTGAATTCCTGATAACAATCTTAGATTCCTTTTATAGTTTTTACTCCCCATGACGTTCGTCTCTCTACGTTATTGTCAAGTAGTGACTACACGCCATGAAATTCGACTCTATATTATAGTCAGATAGTAATTAACTCTACCTGTCTGGAGATAAGGCGGATTTGCCATTACCATTCAGAGTCTTTCATATACGAGTATTATAAAGTTTTTGAGGATGTTTACTTCTCAATCAATTCAAAATGACTGAATCATTTGAGCTGAAATTGAACTGAAATAGGTATAGTAAAAGTTGTATATCCTTAAATAGTATTCAGGACTTAATTATATGAAGATAGCTGGAATATCAATTAAATTATTAAAGTACGCTATTGTGACCATGAGTAATATCGTAAGGTGACACTTACGCAATAACGAAATAGGAAATAGGTAGGTAGATACTAATATAATAGAAGGTTTTGTTACCTTCCTACTTCCCTACCTAAATTATAATAATTAGAATTTAGAAATTTAGAATTTATTTATTTACAAAAAACATAACATTACAGATATAATCCAAATCGTTACATTTAAACAAAAATTAAAGTTACACACAAATACAGTAAACACAATAAACTTTTGTCAAATAAAAACAACAGGTAGGTAAATATGCTTGCCAGTTCTTAACAGTCGAAATTCTGTTAAGAACTGTCAAATGAGTTAAGTAATTGCTTAGGAACTTCGATAGTTTGGTGCAAGTCGGCATAATGCTCCCATTCTAACATTACGGAAATTAGTAGAAATATAGAAATCCCAACTAATAATATTACCCTTAGATTGATAAACATTTTAATAATGCAAAAACTGAGTATACTCACCTACTAAACTCCTTTCATATTCATATAATTACACTGGATATCGTGAAACCGCCAATTTTTTTTCTTTACCCTTACTTTAATCTTCCCAGCCAGCCTCTGTTTACTTTTTTATTGGCCACCGAGAAAATAACAACCATTATTTTTTCGAGCCAGCCATTTCTAATACCAATTTACTTTTTTTTAGAATCTACAATGGCCGACACAGACCGCGTTATCTTCCCTGATGAAGTGGAAGACGTCAAGGCAGCCGCCAAGTCCGAGGTGTCTGTAGAAAGTGGAGACTCCAACACAGTTGAAGAGGCTCCTGCTGCTCCTACTCCATCAATCACCATGAGGAACATGATCACCGTGCCCGCAAACTGCCCTCCCGGACAACAAATGGGGGCCGATGGAGTCTGTCGAGATGTTTTCGACTAGAACGACGTCTGCACGATCATTTTATTTAGCACACCTCTCTCCTATTACTTATTTCAAGCTCCTTATATTGCAGAATACCTCTCAATAATCATTTTTACCATCAGTCTTTAGCTTGGCCAATTTTGGTCAGATGGAGGCGAGTTAGGATCGAAATATTTGATTTTTAATTTGATGGAAGTAGGCCAGTGATGCGCTAGTCAGTGCTATTACTACCCACCATCACATAATATCGAGCTGACAGTATAGTATTCCACCTTGCAAAGGCTTAGTAGGTACTTTGGAGGATCCAATAGAAGGAGAAAAGTTTCAACGGTTACAATAAGTTTAGATTTAAGAGCAATGTGGAGTGTGATTGAGAAGGCCTTCTGTTCGGTTTGTTTGAGCAAAAAATTTACAGTATTATGAGTTTGAATCGAATTGGCATGTTAACTATTAAAATTAATGTTGTGTTGTGTATGTCATGTTCCTAATCTTATTTAAAATGTTTTTCTACTAAATAAAAATCTAATAAGCTTATCTTTCGTGTTTTCTTTTCCTACCATGGAGTTTTATGTAGGTTATGTTCATTGAAAATGTGCCCAAAATAAGGGAGCCACATTAGCTAACTTCTAGTACATTTTGGGCCAATGCTAATTTTCGAAACAGAGAAGGAACCACGCTAGTATAATATTATAGTAAAGAATTACTAGGCCTTTTCATTCTTAATAAAACACCATCGTAAAAAGTAACAAAAATTATTTAAGTATTGAGATATTTCATTTTTCTTGACGAGGTGTCTGAAATATTTTGGTTATGTCTTACGACTCAGTCTTGGTTTGATACTGTCTATCTTGTTGTTCTATATGAACACCGCATAGAAGTATTAAAGTATAAAAACACAATGTAGTACTTTGAAAATGCGACCTCTTGATCGAAGGGAGCCACATTGGCTACCTTCTAGTACACTTTGGTCCGATGCAAATTTTTCGAAAAAGAGAAGTAACAGGGCTAAATAACTATTATATGTTAAAACTACCAGGTTTTTTCATTGTCAATAAAACTACATCGTAAAAAGTAACAAACATTATTTGAAAATAGAGATATTTCAGTTTCAATGACAGGGTGTCTGAAAATTTTTGGTCTTGTATACCGCATCCATTTTGATTTGGTACTGTCCATCTTGGTGTTCTATAGAAACACCGTTAATAATCTATGGTTGTGTTAAAAATTCTAGAGTAGCAAGTTCCTATGAAAGTAGAAATGAAACAAATTGTTTCTAATAATTAACGATCATTTACTTTAAAATATTCATTATAATCAATAAGTACTTCTAGTCTCTCTGCGAATCAAACATAGGGTCTAATTAAAAAACTTAATATCGTTTCTATAACCCTGACATCGTAAAGTATTGTTGATATTCGCCTACTAAAATTATAAGTAACCGAGCGTTGCATAAGTTTTAACAAATGGAGCGTCACTTTCGCACGAACTCCTGAAAAAGAAAACATTTATTCAAAAAATAACACTGGCAAAATGTTGCGAAATATTTTGTAGATAGGTGCAGTAAACTGCATAGACATGTATTTCTCCCAAGCTTTCAAATTTATATTACTCGTAATTTTTTAAAGAAAAGTGTACGCAAGCATTTTCAAATTAATTTAGTCATCTTACCTACTTGTCAGAAGAAGAATGACTTTGCAAAATTAAGAGTAATATGAATGTGAAAGTTTGGGAGTGTATACATGTCTGTGCAGCTGACTGTACCTACCTATTAAGGCTAATCCTCAAATCCAATTCCATACGAAATGTTTCGGACAAATACTCAAAAAGTACGCCGTATTATAGTAATTTCTTCACACTATTCGTTTCGTCCATGTTTTTTGATTTCGTCAACGAAAAAAGTGAAAGGTTTCATACTTTAATTTAGATTTTATACGTGTTTTTAAGTTAGTAGGGTTAATTTTAAAACACGTTTATCGAATAGAGTGAAGAAATTACTATAATACGGCGTACCTACTTTTTGAGTATTTGTCCGAAACATTTTGTATGGAAATTTGCCTTGAGGATTCCCCTTAAACTTTATTTCTAGATGATGATTGAAAAAGGTGATCTCTAATAATTATCACGTTGTTTTTAGGTAAAGATTGTTCTTTCCAAAGTAGATGTTAATGTATGATTCAGTTTTTTTTGTGAGTTGTTCATCTATCATAGATACGTTAGTATTTAGTAGTTTCAGAAGTATGTCTTATTGACCAACTTAAAATTTTAACCGTCTCAAGTAGGTAATTAGGTACAGTCAGCTGTACAACAATGTATACACTCCCAAGCTTTTACGTTTATATTATACTCTTAATTTTGCAAAGACATTATTTTTCTGACAAGAATTCTGCCAAGTAAGATGACAACATTATTATGAAAATGCTTGCGTGCACTTTTCTTTGCAAAATTGTAATATAAATGTTAAAGCTTGGAAGTGTATACTATACATATCTGTGCAGCTGACCGTGTGACATGAAGTGGACGTACCTACTTTTAGATACTCAAGTACTTAATAATTAACTTTGAAATTTAAACATGCGACATTAATGCCCACTTCCACCAAAATTTCAAATCGGTCCAGATTCAGTCCAGAGTAAAGTAATTATCTAGGTTTGGGGCGAGTGAGCATAAAAAGTTTTAAGTAGTGCATTACTTGCAAAATAAAAAAAAACAAAAAACTGCTAGTAAATATTTTATTGAAAATAAATATGTATGTACCTATCTAAGTAGATACCTAACTATTAAACCTATGTTTGTGCGTAAATACTTATTCACTTAATGAAAACCTAACATACAAGATATTTTATACATTTGTATTCGCATCCAAGTTTTGTAAATATTACAAAATAAATAACAACTCCTAAGTACTCCTAAAAGCAGCATTTAATTACATTGTGACTCAATACCGTAATACCGGCCACACACCTTACGATATACTTGCGCAAGTTTAGATTTGCACAGGTCTAGAAAACTGCGTATATATAGGTTTTTTTTTTTTTTTTTGTGGCGTAATTGGATAGTATTGCCAGTGTCAAGTTTGGGAACCTTATTGCGTGACATAGAGTCAGAGAACAAGAGTTGGCGCTGTCATAGTACTCACACTAATGCAATTTCACTACACTTTGATAAATTAAGGATGATAATGTTAACAGATATCAATAGGGACACGCTGAGCTTTTATTCGTAGACACTACACAAGCGCATGTGTAAATGTTCGCAATCACATTTATGGTGCGCACCAGCAGGGAGTGGAACTCGCTGCCGGCATCTGTTTTCCGACACACTATAATCTCGGAGTCTTCAAATCAAGAGTGAATAAGTTCTTACTAGGCAAGCGTGCTACATCCTCGACCACACCGTCACTTACCATCAGGTGAGGTTGTGGTCAAATGCTTGCCTATTCCATATAAAAAAAAATGTTTTGTTCATGCCGCAAAACCACACCAAAACTTGTGCAATTTTCTTCCAACACACGTTACTGTAAACTTGCGCAAGTATATCGTCAAGTGTGTCGCCGGCTTAAGGGACGAGATAAATTACTTTGCGACTATGACTGTAGAATTGAAAAAAAATATTGAAGTAAATAAAAAGGTGTCATGCACAAATATATATCGATATGTCACCGGAAAGTTGCATGAATGATGTGCAGTAAATTGACATGCTTATGCCTAGATCACACGTACCGAGTACTCGGCCGAGACAGACAGACAGACAGACTCGCGAAGTTATGAACTGACGCTTCTTGCAATTTCCCAGTGACTTACCAAATGTTATTGATGTCTATTGAAAACCACCAACTTATTACTCTTGTAAGTATATTCAAGACAGATCTACGTATGAGCGAACTACACAACTAAGTAAGTACTACTTTACGGAATATGGTACTTCTAAAAATAGCTGATGAGTCAACTGTGAAATGTGCCGATAGAATAGACAGTGCCGATATCTTCTGATTTGGAATTTACCGAGGCAAATAACTGCATTGCTAATACACCGTAAATTTTAATCACCAAAAAAAGATACGTTTAATCAGTTGCCGTTACTGAACACAGATATGAAAAAAACTAGAAAAAATTAAGTCAAATTTTTTGTTAAAATTAATTTGATTAAAATTGGATAACTGTTACCGTTACTCATTTTCCTATGGATTTGTGTCTACAGTTCCCATTATTGATAATATTTTTTTTTTATCGTTTGGCACACCCGGCAGCCTAGCTCGAGCCAGCTCGCAAAAGCTCGGCTCGGGCGCCGCACTCGCGCCGCTGTCACTCAGTCATTTTATACATTCCCAAAATTCTGACTGCACAGATACAACGAAGTACCCCTTCTGCATTGCCCATTGAATTTTTTTGGGAATTAAAAATTGGTAGTGTCTAAGTATTTTTTTATTTCTGACTCTAATGCCTACTAGCACAAAACTGTCAAAGTCCCTAAGCAATAACTTTACTCGCCTCATAGTTCTTAATAATCCAGATTCTGACCGTTAAGAACAGCCAAGCGAGTAAATTAATTGCTTAGGAACTTTGAAAGTTTGGTGCAAGTCGGCATAAAACTCGTTTTATTTATTGCTGTTGTCGGTCTTTTATGTTCGCTACTTCTTTTTAGTTCAAAAAAGCAGCAAGTGCGGTGAAGCGTGCACGAATAGCGCTACTTACTCATCTTCCCAAGGACAAATGTCATTCCGGTGCGCCCGATCGCCGCTTCTATCGCGTCTCACTATACTCGACTCGGACACCGACGTCAACTCGTCTCTCTTCACTTTATGAGCAAAATTAGCGTGATGTGCGTCCGATTCGGAAGCCGGCCGGGTTTCCGTAACTTGCGAACTGACTGGCCGCGCTTCCGCAACTTGCGATGAGACCGGCCGCGCTTCCGGAACTTGCGATGTAACCGGCCGCGTGTCCGGAACTTGCGAATTGGCCGGAATGGGTTCCGAAACTTGCGCCGAAGCGACTTGAGTTTCTGAAACTTGCGACGTAATATGTTCGATCGATGCTTCTGAAACTTGGCTCGTAACAGGCGTAGGCACCGGCAAGACTCTATCGACACACTCGTCGCCGATGTCTTCAGTTTCAGCGAGGGGCGCCACCGTCCTTGTCGGCAAGGGTTCCGTGGCGACTTCGCTGACCTCGATCCGACTCGTATCTCTACTGGAGGTGGGACTCTCTTTCGAGGATTCCCTCACTAGGGGCGGCCTTTCAGTCTGTCTGTCATCCTCGTGTAACGTCAACTCGGAGACGACAGCGGACGCGGTGGATTCATCGCACGATTCCCTCCGTTCGTCACTTTCGCAGGTATCCGGTAGTTCAGGAGTTCTGTGGGGTTCAGTAGGCGTGGCGGCGGTGGAGGCGAATACTGAAGAGGGTTCGTCGGAATGTGCTATGGAGCGAGGTGAGCCGGAGGGGGGGGAGTCCTCCTCGGGTGCGGAGCTGACGCTTATTGTCGGGGTGGGGTGGGGCGGGAGAGGTGGCGCTTGTGACGTCACGGGCGCGGCGCGGGGAGGGGCGCGCGGGGAGTGCGGTGGTGAGCTCAGCGGTGCCAGATGCCGCGGCTCTACGGCGGAGAGCCGTCTCAGCGGCGGTGGTGCACCCCTCAGACCGCCGTCCAATGTGCTCTGCAACACATATAAATATTAGTCAAATAGTTGCTAGAGATGAACGTGACATTGTTACTTTGATCTAATCCCATTTTCAATCGAATTTCGATAGAGGGAGGTTTTCTATTCGATTGTTTTTTTTTAAATTATTGTTACCTCAGAACTTCGTCACTCGTCAAGAAAATACTTTCAGTTTGTTCCCATACAATTTTTATCAAAATCAGTTTAGTAGGTAGGTAGTAAATCAAAGTTACTGAAATAAATATGTCATGTAAATTGTGTATTTTGCACCCCTGTGACTATTCAGTCATATCACCCCTTCTTCTTGTGTCCTTTCGAACCAGTGTAGTGAAAGGATTTCAAGTGCGCCTCGAAGATGCTACTTTCATGCACTATCACCCCTATAGCCTCAGAATATATCAGAAGAGAAGAGTCCCTCTCAGAAGCACCTCGGCTGTGTGTGTTGTACCTGCTGCGGCAGTCTCCGGGCGCGCTCGGGCAGCACGCCGGAGCCGCCAGCGACCAGCGCGGCGCTCACGTCGGAGCTGGAGCTGCCCGAGTCGGCCGCCGAGTCCAGTCTCCGGCGGCCCGCGCTGCCGTACACTTGCGCCGACTCCCACGGCACCACATCGTCTGTGCCGTCATCTAGTGGATCCCTGTAATACAACACTAATGTATGCCAATGCAAATGCAGCCGTGTTGCCGATTGGGAGGTGCATCGATATTCGTTTCGAAAGTCGTGGGTCCCCGGTACCCGGTCGTACACCAATGAATTTTGCTGTTAAAAAAAATATTTGTGTAATAAAACACGTGCTTAACGGTGAAGGAAAACATCGTGAGGACACCGGCATGTCATAGAACCTTAAAAGTTCGAAAACATGATGTCAAGTGCCCGAAAGGAGCCTCTTCGAGGCGCACTTGAAATCCTTTCACGTGTTCGAAAGAACTTGTGACACGATAAGAAGAAAATCACAATGTTTAATATAACCCAAAGAGACCAGTACGCCGGTTTGCTTGTCATATATGAGTATCATTTCATCTTTGGGAGGCGTACCCTGATAGATTCTGTCTAAGTGGGGGCTAACACCACTCTGCCGCCAAGCATAATGTTGCGTTTCCATCGACACGGAGCTGGGCAAAGTAGAGAGGAGCGGACATTGCTAGAAATCACCACTTCGCGCACTGTGATTGGACAAATCATGGGCCGCTCCTCTCCACTCCGCGCAGCTCCACGTTAGTGAACACAAACCCTAAGTCGGTGGTTGCAGTATAAGCCGGGCGAAACAAGATGACACCTGGCCCCCTCAGCGCTCACTGAGAGTCCGGTAAAGCAGTAACGGTCATCTGCAGCATTAAACTGCATTAAACTATCCATCCGAAAAAAAAGAATAAAATATATGACACCTGGCTGAAAGTCCCCCCTAACCCGCGCACTGACGGGGCGCCCTCCGTGTTTCGTCATTCAAACCAGGTGTCATGTTAATTCGCCCGATTTGTACGGTTGAGTACCTGACGGGCAGTATGTCCGCGAGGTTGGACTGGCTGTGGCTATGACTGGGCTGGCCCGCGGCGCGCGGTGGGGCGGCGGAGCACAGCGCCAGCTCGTGCGCGGAGCCGCTGAGCGAGCGGTCGCTGCCGCGGCGCCGGGTCAGCCCCGCGCCGCCGCAGGTACCACTCGCCGAACTTGGCTTCTTCTTCACTTGCCCGCCGAAGTTGAAGAACCTGAGATACACATGTGGTTCTAGTAGACATAATAAATCAGTCATCTTTATCTACCTACTTCTTCATCATTGACTCCTTCTAGCTTTATAAAAAACAGGGTCATTTCTCGAAGGATGCCACTAGGTTAGTACAAAAAGGATTCTCCTGAAACCTATACCTACTTCTGCATCATTCATCATTCGGACTGCCACGCCGGTGTAGCGGGCTCGATTCCCGCTTCAGGATAAACATTGGTGTGATGAACATTGGTGTTTGTCCTGAGTATGGGTGTTTTCTATGTATTCTATGTATGTATTTACAAAAAAAAAAGTATACATATAATTATTGTATCAGTTATCTGGTTCGATAGCGCTGTGTGAAAGGTCCTAAAAAAAAATTATTTATTCACTCCTTCTAGCTTTATCGAAAATAGGGCCATTTCTCTAAGGATGCTACTAGGTTAGTAACGATGGAAGAGAAGGATTTTCCTGAGACCTTAGGAGAATCTCTTTCAACTGTCATGTTTAGACTCAAGCCCCATCTAATGTAGTGCAAGCGAGTGTCTCCAGTATTTTGAAGTGTCCAATAGTCCAGTAGTAATAATGCCCCAGAAAGCCATAGGTCATCATATAGTCTGTGACCTACGAATAGGAATATCTTGGGGCCAGAGTCAGAAAAAACTGCACCATACACAAAAATACGGTCCCGAATCCTGAAAAAAATAAGATTCAAGCCTCAGCAAGATATTAGTCACAGTCACTTACTTTGCCTTCTTGAGCTGCACATTCCTGCCCTCGACGAGCAGTCGCTGGAAGTGGTCGGAGCGGACGAACCGCGGGTAGCAGTCCTTCTTGAGCAGTAGCGAGTACACGTGCTCGGCCGCGTGGTCGAACGCGTACCGAGACCCGCTCTTCAGACCCTCGGCCACCTTCTCAGCAGTCGCGCCGTCGATGTTGATTTCGCATTTCGCGCCCGGTTTTAGGAACTCACTGGAAATCGTCTCGTAGTTTTATAATTTGTTCTCTAAAAAGTCTTGAATTAATGAGTTGTTTATTAGTTGAGCGTACGATTGGCCAATGGCCATGTCAGGGTGTAGCATTGGTATCAAGTTACATATATCCTTTTTTAATTGAGTATAATCTTTTCGCGTGGGACCGGGATTATAAAGGTTGCATCAGTGGCCCGATCACGAAAAGATCTGACAATCGAGTTCGTATTTTGGTTCGTATCGCATCCATCATAGAGAAGTCAACAGTCTTTATGATAAATTGAACAAAAAAAAATACAAATAATAACCTTTCTGTGGCGGATATAATACTAACTCGATTATCAGATTTTTTCGTGATCGGGTCTCAGATCCTAAAATATTATGATAAACAATTGTCTGATCAGTAGAGAAAGTAGTTTAGTTTTGGGGTGAATGAGTAACATAAACTTATGCACCTAACTTTACTGGATTTGTATATTAATATACAAGAAAATAGATAGGTATCCCAAAAACCCTTTTTTCAAAGTGCTTCAATTTCTATTCTTTATCATAAAACACTCACTCATAGATATCCTGAAGTTTCTTAGGTATTTGCTTCGTACTGCTCCGCCGTAGATCCATCACAGCCAACCAAAACCGTATATTCTCATGCGAATACTCCTTGCGCAGAAAACTGGTGAACTCTTGCAAGCCGGTGGGATCTGACACGAGCTCTTCTATGGATAGTGCCCACCGCTGGACGCGCTTCTCCGTAGGCACCTCCACTCTGAGGGAAAGGACTGAGTGCTTCAAACCATAAAAAAGCCGTGTTGGCTGACTTTCGATCCGAAGGTCGTGGGTTCGAACCCGGTCGTATACCAATGGATTTTCTGTTCAAAAAATCTATGTGTGCATTAGAGCCCCCTTGAGGCGCCCTTGAAATCTTTTCACCACACTGTAGGTCTAAGAACTAGTGACACGTTAAGAAGAAGGTGGAGGAGGAATAGGTGGACCAGATATTCGAGACAGCGACTCAGGCAGGACACTGGGAACACTATGGGGCTTTGACGTAGCGCCGGAATGGACTGTATCACAAGATCGATGTTGCACTACGTCGACACTACTGTTTCCTAATCTTTGACCCGCGGCATCAATCCCAGCACACAATTCGAGGCAAGGCTTACAATAATAAACAATAAGCCTATAAATAGTAAAAAAAAACAATGATAACGCTGGAATATACCTAGCATGAAACTATAGTAAAGTCTGAAAGTCGCCCGCGACCGGTCACTGACGCTGTCCGTTTGCAGCGACCGTAAGTAGGTATTGCTTGGTACAAATATTACCTATTATTTTCTTTGGACATAGCACTAGCTTGTAAATGTTTTGTTGTTTGGCACTCACATTGGACTGTTAATTTGCCAGTAGAGGGGGTCCTCGGCGATCCAGGGGTTGGAGGGCTGCATGGGGGTGATCCAGGGATCGTAGGGGGCGAAGGTCTCCGCGTACGACGTGAGGGCCTCCAGGGCAATCGAGGTCTTCACTCGCGTACGGTCCAGGCTCGCTTTTAGCTGTTCGATCTACAAATACGAACACGTTTTATGGTAAGTCCCATCGCACGCTCATGCTCGATGTTTTTTGTTCTTGTTAGGGTTAAGCTCGCCTTTGTACATGTATTTCCTTTTATGTTTTATACTATATCGTGTTTTTGAGTACAATAAAGGATTACAGAATTACATAATGTTTTTACGTTAATTCGAGCAAGTTAGTGCAGCCGCAAACGCGCTACAGACCACAGCAAATGGTGAAGGGCGACCGTCAGTTCACATTCATTTTGTTGCTGAGCGCGTCGCCGCTACTAGTAGCTAACCGTGGCGACCGTCAGTACGTAAACTGACGATCGGCACGGGACAGGGCTCTAGGGCGCGATGGGTGGTGACCGCGCGATCCGTCAGTACGCTACGCACGCTCCTGCCTGTATGTCTGTAGCACGTGGGTGGTGTATTACCTCTCTGTTCAGTTGTTGCACGGTCCGCTTTTTGGGGCGAGGATGGCGCGCCCGTACGGGCACGGGACAGGGCTCAAGGGCACCGGGCACACTGCCGGGCGGCGGTCGCGCGACCCGCCAGTACGCACGCTCCTGACTGTCCGATACGATCTTATCACCTTTCTTACGATCTTTTGCTAGACGCACCTGGGGAGAGAAAGAAGGTTTGCGGATTAGTGACCCAATAGGACTACCATCTAATTTCTAGAAGTAGACAAGCACTGCTATGGTGGCTTCAGACGGCCTGTGCTAACTCACGCCACGCCGCGCCAAGGTCATCTGTACGGGAAAGCGCGCGCTGCGAACGATTTTGGATCACCCCTTCCCACGGACTGTATATCTCAGGCCGCTCGCTTCGCACGGCCTGTTGCACGGCCCGGAGCAGCGCGGCGCAGCCCGTGCTTACACTTGTTTTTTTTTATTTTATTTGTTTGTTCCACTTTATTTGTTTTGACTTTTATATACATAGTGCTTACACAGGTCATGAGAAGCCACCATTACAGTATCTCGTCTCCACTGGTTTTTCCTGTAGGCAGTCTATCAGTCAGTCAGTCAAGGCCAAGCCTTTTATACAACGTGTAGTGTTAGGTCCCTACAAGCCCTGAGGGGGCGAATTCGGACTAAGATTGAGAATACTATTGTAATACTATTACTATTATTATATAATATATTGTAGATATTAATTAATTGCTTGATGATTGATACTGACTTGTTCCTCAGCCTGCATGGTGATAAACTCCCACTTGGCGGAGAGGTTCTTCCTGAGGTTGGCGAGGGCTTCCTGCTCGTAGTCCTCGAGCGCGTGCCGCTGCTTGTTGCGCAGCGTGCGCTTCACGAGGTAAATGGCGTACTCCACGTTGTCGGGCCCCAGCGCGGGCGCCCCGGAGCCGCCCGCGCCGCCCGCGCGCGGCCCTTGCCACGGCCAGTAGTATGGACTCTGCAACCACCACACCATACTATTCACATACACGGTCAAATTTTAATCACCATAAAAAAAAAATACGCATAGTCAGTTGCCGTTACTGAACATATAAACGGCAAAAAAACCTCATTGACGCATTGACCTCAGTTGACGCTACCTAATAGTACGGAAAATGCGACAAAAATATAGGACACTCTCAATTCCTACTTCCTAGTACGTTTTTGGTCCGATGCATTTTTTTAAAAGGTAAATTTTTAATCATCATAAAAAAAATACGCATAGTCAGTTGCCGTTACTGAACACATATACGGCAAAAAATATTGAAAAAATTACTCGTTACTCGTTACTCGTAAAAATTTAGTCGTTTTCCTATGGATTCGTCATTCGTCAGGCGGTACCTTTAATTAATAATAATTTAAGTTTTATTCATCGTTTGGCAAACCCGGGTACCTAGCTCGAGCCAGCTCGCAAAAGCTCGGCTCGGGCACCGCAATCGCGCCGCTGTTTTTTTTCGACCCCCCATTTACGCATGACTGCCACCGGGATTCGAACCCGCGACCATCAGATCGCCAGGCAAGGGCCTCATCCACTCAGCCACCACGTCCTTTCGATAGATACTGTGCACCTTACCTTAATTTGCATTATTATTATTTAATCTATACACCACCAAATTTTAATTACGAAAAAAAAATGGGCAATGCAGACGGGGTACTACGTTGTATCTGTGCAGTCAGAATTTTGGATTTCTACAAAACAGCACAGTGACAGCGGAGCGAGTGCGGCGCCCGAACCGAGCTTTAGAGTTAGGTACCCGGGTTTGCCAAACGATGAATAAAACTTAAATTATTATCAATTATAGGTACCGCCTGACGCAAATCCATAGGAAAACGATTAACGGTAACAGTTATCTAATTTTAATCAAATTTATTTTGACAAAAATTGGACTTAATTTTTTAAATTATTTTGCCGTAGGTATCTGTGTTCAGTTAACGGCAACTGACTATGCGTATTTTATTTTCTGGTGATTAAAAATTGACCGTGTATATTGCAAAATCTATAATTTGCATTGATAATTTGATCTATATTAAAACTAATAATTATCTGATATATACTGTTGATTACCAATATAGAATGAATGAAAAAGGTACATACTTGAAATCTATAGAGAGAAGAGTCATCTTTCAAGCAAAGGTTTTTCAAATCGTTTACAGGGAAGAAGTAGCCATACTGACAAAGCCGTGTGCCCAAATGTACTGCCTCGACTGAAAGCGGAAACACTGCATTTGTAGTATATTAAACATGAACATGAATATCGTTGTAGGGAAAGTAATGGAAAAGTGATCACTCACACTCACCATTCGACGTATCCTCCGAACTAAACCGATCCATAAGCCATTCGACACAATCGTAACCTGAAATAAAGTATGTATGTAAATAGGTATATATATATGTATTAGTATAATATTTAGATATTAGAATGTAAATATAATATGTATTAATATTGTGTAATATTCTGTATAATTTTAGTTAGTCAAAATGTTAATTATATATAATTTTTTTTTTTTTTTTTCTATCTATAATATCTTTTTGGTACACCCTTTATCCACTGTAATTTAAATATTTTTTTCTGTAAACAATAAGTCTTATCTGGTTGTCTGGAAGAGATTGCTATCTAGCAATAAGACCGCCCTTGTAATTTTAGTTTATTTTTCTTGTTATTATTTATTTTAAGGTGATACAATAAAGCATATTCTATTCTATTCTATTCTAAAGGATAATTTTAATAATCAAGGTTTTACAAACACATACAACAACCAACTTCAATGGGACGGGTCTTGTGACCGTATGTACCACTGAGAAGTCAAAGGGAAGCATAATACGCAATTTTGTCTTCGACGCCATATTTTTTTCAGTTATTTTGATTTTTCACCGATTTTGATGAAATTTCTATGGGACCAATCTGAAGGTATATCCTCTCAAACAAAAAATATTTTTTCAAATCGGTTTATAAACAGCAAAGTTCTGAAGTAACACACTTAAAATTAAAATTTTCACCCGAAATGATATCCTCATCTTTTTTTGAAGTCGGTTGAAAACCACGAGACGTTTTATCCATATGCGGTCAGAGGCTCGATCGTGATTTCGTATCGTATTGTGCTTTACTTTTACTCATAGTAGTATTCATAGTAGCCCAGAGAAATACAATAGATGCTTACAAACCTACTGTAAAATCTACACTCGATAGACTTTTCAGACAATTGAATTAAACTACTGAAGTTTCAGTCAATATTTCAGTTGATACTTACTAATAATGGACAAAACAACATCCTAGATTTATTCCTAATATAAATTTTAAAGTACATACAAATTAAAGTGTATTTGTATTGTAGTGTATCTACTGTACTTACATGACCAGCCTACAATATTACGAGTATATTAAATCAGTCCTCTTGTAGACAGACAAAAGTGCCTAGTCACATAAAATAAAGCATTACAAAATAAACGAAACTAAAATAAATTAAACGAAATGAATCGTGCGAGCTCAAAGTTAATGTCCGCAGACGTGAAAATGGATTCGGGCTTGGACAGAGTCGAATTCAGGAAGGAAAATAAAAGGGTAGAGCTTTTTCTATTAATTGGATCGGATATTTTCTGCTTTTCCAGTTACGATGGATAGTAGAGTCATCACTTGTAGTATACCTACCAAAATAGAGATCCCACACAAAATAAACCTTATAAATACTAAACATTGATTGCAAACAATTAGCTTCATACATAGGTATTACTCTTGATTACAAAACATACGTTTTTATCATACAGCCTCTGAAAATAGGCCACCACCCACCCACTCATAAACATAACGGATTTCTAAAACCTGCTGATCAAAAATTTGATTTGGAATCGGGACACATGTCGTATGCCTATAATTACTAATTTTCGGTGAGTTTTACATATTACTTTAAGAAGGTGGTGTGAAAAAGCTTAAGAGCCCCATACCCTGAATCCTGAATACAGCCCGCTCCAGGCACAGATTAGGGGGAAGTTAGTTGGCAATGCCCGTCTATCGATTTTTCAATCAGACACCGGGCGGGGGTAAGAAGGCACGCGTATCCAACTGCGATGTGGATTCTAAGAAAGCTGACTAAGCTGCGGAATACATTTGGAATAAAAGTTCGTCCACTTAGGCTAATGATGGGAAATAACGCCTTGACGTAGAAGGGGGTTCAATGGCCTTAAAATCCATAGTGATCATAAACTATGGAAGGATTATAGCCGCAGGCTTTCTTTAGTTTCTGTACTGGTTTGGTAAATCAGAATAATTTAGTAGATATGGACTAATGCCCGTAGCTTTGACGGTGGTATCGAGTTAAATAGCAGCGTGTGACTGAATGGTCTATTACATTACGTCTTTGCCCGATTTCATCTCATGTGTCCCAATTTTTATTCTATCCTGAACCTGTCCTTGACCTTGGTCCTGTATTTTCGGCGTGATTTAGTTAAAATCTCTTCATTTTTCTTTAAAACTTTCGTATCTAAAATAGTTTTTAGAATTTTAAGATATTTTAGAATTTATCGAACATCTAAGTACTTAAATATATTTTATTTATCTATAAATTAAAAAAATAACTAGCTTAAAATGCTTACCAGTAAAAGCAGAAGGAATAACACTAAGAAAGAGTTTTTGACTTCTAACTCGTACACCATCTTCTGGATCTTGCATTTCTTTTATCAAACTTTCCATCTGAAATGAAAACACGTTCCGTTAATGAAATCGTAACATAGAATTATAATAATACTGTATAGGCTGCATAAATAATAAAATTACCAATCGGTAAAATTAGGTGAAAACCTTATCACCACAAGTACTTATCTATTAAATAAACAGAAAAAAATGCAAGTACTCGTATAAACAGATGCGGTTATTGAACACAAAAATTGCAAAATATGGAAAAAATTGGACGTACCTAATGTTACCATTTAGTTTACGTTTTTCTATGACTTTGTTCATGATAATCAGAAAGCATTGTTGATAAATTTTATTTGAGCTTTATTCATTCATCGTTTAGCAAAATCGGGTACCTAGCTCGGTGTAGTCGCTGTTCATGCGTCGACATTTTAGGTAAACAATTTTAGCTCGCAAAAGCTCGGCTCGGGCGCCGCACTCGCCCCGCTGTCACTTTGTCATTCTTTAGTAAACAAAAATTCTAACTGCACAGATACATCGTAGCCTTCTGTATTACCATTTTTTTTGGTAATTTATACATTACAATAATCTCCTTTGCTTTTTGTCTGTAACTGTTCTTCCCTGAAAACCATTTTCAAGGGAGTGCTACACAACACAGGTGTATGCTATTTTCGCTTCAATGATAGGTTTATAGTACAAAAACAGTTTTCCGGCGATTCTCCTCTAACCCGAGCGAAACTTTGCGAGAATGTTTGTAAATAAACAGATTATTTTGATGCACCAGAAGAAGTGTTTACTCAACCCACGCGGTATTGTATACCTACTATTATGCGGCTTTTGATGAGATCTACAATCGAAATTCAAGTTCACTGATGACAACTCTACTTCCGACTGGAGTGTCGCGTTTTTACTTATTATGTTTAGTTAAGCTTAGTTTATGATAAATCATTAAATTAAACCTGAGTACATATCTACTCTACCTTATTCATGAATTAAAATAAAATTTCGAATAAGTATACCTACAACCTACCTACTTGTAGTACCTACTTGTAAATATTAAAAAAGGACAAATTTATGTTCATTTAAACTCGATAAGAAAAAATGTTTGTAAGATAAAAAAACTGCCTACGATATTTAATACTAGCAGGTAGCTCAACCGGTCTAACTCGACACACAATGGCGGCGTGCCGAGGATACTGGCTATATTCATAACTAAAGCTAGCTTTCAATAAGATTTGAATAACGTTTGTGATGACGTCATTCGCGTTCTATTAGGTCAACGTGCACTTGAACACGAGGGTCGTCGAGGGTCATCAGACAAGTGACCGACCCTGTGGTGATTGCAGACGGAGGACCCTCGAGCCGCTCGAGGGTCAGCCTTCGGAACAAAGATGCAACCGTATCTACAATCTATAACAGCTCGGAAGCGCCAGATCAGATCAGAATCGCTTTCTGGCAATATTCTCAAGTGATAAATTTGGCTCCTCAGTTTAAACATCGGGCCGTATAATCCGGTCAATTTAGCTCTAAAAAGAGGGATAAGCCTGCAGTAATTCGGACAGAGCTGAAAATTGGTACGTATGTTGAGGACACCATTATAAAAGAACTGTAAAAAGTCCTCAAAAATCCCACATGTGCTATAGATTTTCTTTACAAAATTATTTAACTATGAAGTCTTGACATCCATCTTCCTACGATTGTTTAAAGTTTACCAAAAATTGTAACATCTACCAACTCAAATTAAATATAACAACATCAGGGTACAACCACAACATCAACCTATATAAAATGTTGTGTGTAAATAAATAAATAAATTGAAGAATAAATTGAATTGAGTTGAAGGGTTAACCACATTTTTAAAAGCCTGGGAACTCTTTCCCACTTTCTTAGAAGTTAACTTTCTTAGAAATAACTCTTCGTTTCTAAGACGAAAGTAAACTTCCAACTAAGGTCGTTCGATGAATAAACAAAGCCAGAATGCCTGACAAAATCAAAGTTGTGAATAAAAAGGGGTTGCGCACTCTCTGTTTTTTTTTACCTGCGTTCAAACAGTTTTCACATTTTTTCACATGTTGGAAACCGGCATGTCATAAAACCTAAAGTTCGAAAACATGTGTCGAGTGCACGAAAGGAGCCTCTTCGAGGCGCACTTGAAATCCTTTCACCACACTGTGGTTCGAAGGAACTAGTGACACGATAATAAATAAAAATTTGTAAGGTATTATGTGATGGTAAGTTATTAAAGAGTGAGGAGAGGAATGAGATGCTTATTGAATACAATGATCTAAGCCGTGGCGCAACGGTAACAAAAACATTATAGCATAATCGAAGAAAGATTAAATCCAAGGTCGTCCCGGAGACCAAATGAACTCTACCCAAATTGTGAACTTCATATTCCTCTTTCCATCAAGCCTTTCATCTTGATTTGTTTAGTATCCTGCAGTTTTTTGCTTCGCAGTTGTGTAATCAATTGGCCAATTCTAAGAGGGGTGGTGCGATTCAGATTCGGACACCCGCCGGAGATGCGAGCAAGGCTAAGGTGGTGACGTCACGCGCAATCGATCGCCCTGGGACCTGGGAGGGGGCAGCCTCGGCAGCACCTCGAAGGCGTCGCCTTCGGGATGATTTATGCTTCACCGTGCCGGGCCCGGGTTGAGGCTCCGACGAGAAAGTTTCAGCGCTAATGTACGAGTACGTACATGAGGCGGCAGTCAGTAGGTCAACTTTGGCACCAGAAAACAGTGGGAGATTTTTTTCAAATTACTTATTAATCGTTTGAATTTCTGCAGAACGTTAGTCACAGAGGCTGAATGACGCAAGAGGGCAGGAACCAAAAAAAATGCCCTCTTAGTGGAACTTAAAGCTTTGTATTTTTAGGCACTACAGAAATCACCATTTCTGATTGCTCCCTAGCCCATGCGACACAAGTAATGAATTTAATACTAATCTAATCCAATATATTTTTTTAATGCTCCGGTATGCTCCGCGGTCCAAGGTCGATCACCGAGCATTGAAATACAAAACATTATTTAGATAACATAAGTATTAAATTCAATTGATAATTTTAAAATGCTCCGGCCTTCTCCGTCGTACCATCATCTGCCCTATTTGCGTCATTGAGGTGCATCCCTCGGTAACTATGTACGTCTGCGATCGAAACGGTGATGCAATAACTTGATAGGAATTTCCAGGTGATAGTTATTTCAGCCATCGCACGTCTAATGTGTGGTAGTAGGTCATACCTACAGATTAAAGATCACATGACTGTAGTGCTTACTTATAAGCTTAGCGAGATTACGATCGTAAACATTTTATAACGTGTTACGTAGTAAGCATATTAATTGCAACTCTAAAGTAACTGAACCTTGGTAATTGACTGAGCGTGCAGATATGTAGGTACAAACAATACAACTATATAACATACACTCATTATTTATGACTGAAATACCAGTAAATATAGGTAGGAAGGTTACATACCGGACTAAATGCGGAAATCAAACAAAAACTCGACTGTTAAAATTATATGACCAAATTAGATTTCTACACTGATTTTTTTCCTATGAGTATGATCCATGGCAAAGCAATCCATTAAAGATAAAGATAAAGATAATTTATTTGCCAAAACACAAGTACAATATTTATGGTCTTAAATAAATTGGTATCCTAAGTATGTTCTACCTTTAGTTTAAGGTGTGCAAATTTTATAATATTATTATGCAATTATTTAATAGAAAAGAGAGTTTAAATACATGTATGTCCACATGAGTTTATATAAATTAAGTTTATGTAACTATATGTTTGTGTCCCTGTTATTAAAAAAATCGTTTACTGAATAGAAACATTTTTCAACCAGCCAGTTTTTCAATTTTACAGTAAATAAGGTACCATTAAATGTTTTAAACTAGTTGGTAACTTATCAAAAACCTTGCAGCACATGTAATATATTTGACGTTGTGTTTGTCCTAATTTGTATCTAGGAAGGTGCAGTTTATTTAGTGACGAATCTCTCAATACCCTATTGCATAAGTCACGTCTTTTATTAAAAAGTTCAGGATATTGCTTTACGACCTCTGCTGCCTGTTTGATGTAGAGACAAGGGAGAGTCAATATTTTGTATTTTGTATATTGATATCTCATTTGTCAAATCTATGAAGCCATTCAGCTTACAGGGCTCTACTATAGGTAGGTACCAATCATGATTAATATGTGTGATAGAAGCAAAAGTCTACAAAATCTTCTAAATAAAACATCTGACTCCATAATAGTGACAAGATTTTTCTATAAGTTAATTTTGGCTGGAAGTATGAATCTTTTTCCAACTATGTATGTTTGGAAAAGTCATTAAATCTATTGTTGACATAACCTCGTTTCCTAGACGTTAATGTGAAGTACATTTTTCATTTTGTCATGTGGATGTGTAAGATTCATTTGGCTCAGCTCCAAATTCCTCAAGCTAGGCAAACCTGAGCTGAAAGCCACCCAGTATCACATTCACATACCTCATATAGTCAACTTCATTGTATGAAAGCGCATCAGTTTCTCAAAAGCTTTTATGTCGCTGCACAATGTTTTCTTAAAATAACAGCAGATGAACTTGGGAGTATTCAGTCAAAAACTGCACTTCTAAGGGACTAAAATGTTATTACAATACAGTGAATACATCATCATTTACTATTGCAGTCCACTGCTGGATGTGAGTTTCTCTCTGTGGTTTCTCCCAAGCCGTGCCGTTTAGCCTGATCTTCGGTTTTTCTCATCCACTTTCAGCCAGCTATAGCGCTCCTATATATCATCCTTGCATTTAACCAGAGGATGTCCTATACTGTGTTACACGTTAAAACTACTTTTGAAACAGCAATTGAGAGAAAAATAATTGGTTTATTGTTAACTAGCCGCCCTCACCTGATTTGCTCGCATACATCTAGATGTATGCCTGCCTATATAGTGCCTATGACCTTACCCAGGTAATAAACTGTTTCTAAATCGCGAGCTCCAGCTCCATTCTTTTAGTAATTTTGTGCGCGATCAAGTATAAACATTCATCCATCTATCCATCTTCCTACATTTTGCATTCGAATTTATAATATTGGTGTTGTATCAAAAGGCTTTTCTGAACTTGGTACTCTCTTTTGGCCTACATAGTAGGGTAGATTTCAATTTGACAATAATAAGAGTTGAATTCTTAGGCTAGAATTAGAAAAGCTGCGATTCTGTGACTCCACACATGTTCAAGGCGAGGCCCGCGAGATGGATTAGTCACCGCGAGGTCACAAGTCGAGGACATCAGATGCCTATCCATGCAAACAAAAATGGTTCTGTCTCGTTGCTAGATGAATAAAGAATATATTTATATTGTACTGCTGTGTGGTTTCGAAATAAAACTAAGACTTTTAAGAATATTAATCTACATTCATGCCAAATTATGCTGCAGCAATTATGGCGTGATTTAAACTTATTGGCAATTTCTAATATAATTATATAATCTCTGAATAGAGTTGCAGCTATAGCCAAAATTTTAACTAAATTTATATTCAATTTTATGAAGAATATCGATTAATATTTTATCAGATAGTTAAGTAAATGTTTCTATATGGTTAACATTTTGTTTTATTGTCTTTTTGCTATTTTTGTGTTTTCTGTCTGCGTGTGTGCCTTTTTGAGTTTTTCTAGTTTAATAGATATAACAATTTGGTGTAAAATACATAGGTACTATATAATACTACCTATGTATATTTACTGTATTGTAGTAATCTAATACGTGAATAAATCTTTGAGTATATAAAACAAATCTTGGGAAATACGGTTCGTGAATTTCCCGTTATGTATAGAATTTTTGAAATAAAATGATTTATTTGCGACAGTTGTACTTCAATATTATGTTATTTTGAGGGCATATTAATAGGTTTCAGTACAACAGGAATAATCACATATTCATACCTAATTGGTTTTCCTCTCATTTATCCACGTCGCTGAATGGGTTTTTTGTATGGGTTATTTTTGTATGTATTTAAATTCATATTTGAGTGTTTCCTTGTATTGTGCCTATATCTGTCGAAAATTTATTACAGGTACATTATCATCAAAAATATTATTGCTTTGTTATAAAACAGCTGTACCTTTGTTATAAAATGTAGCTTTAATTAGTTACGTCTTGTGACTTTTCAGCGGTGTTAACGGTCACTAGAACATTAATTACAGACGGTTGATGTAGTATGTTTTTGTTAAAAACTTCGATTATGTTTTTTATCTTCACTTAGCATGTAGGTTATATTATGTTTGTTTGTATCGCGGGTACAACTACCTAAAGGTGTGAACGTTTTGAGCGTTACGAACCTTATATTTTTTAATAAATATAAAAAAATATAATGTTATATTTAGTTATAGCCTACTAGCTGACGCAACGCAAATTAGTTTGAGCAAACAATGGACAAAAACTAAAGAAATTATATGAAATATCCGACTTATTGTAAAAAAAAAACGCTAATAATCGCGAACTCTAGTCAAAACAGAACAAATCGTAGGCATTGTGTTTATTGCTTGAATACAATGTGAGTTGACTATACTTTAGAACAAATGTATCGTCATTTTAATCAACATGAAACACACTTTCTGTATGTATAACTTTCATAGTTGTAAGTTTTATACTTTTTGAGCAAATTGAATCAGAGTTCCAACGCAGCGGGTGGCCCGCTGATGTCTAGTGTAGTTAAAATGATATAAAAGTTATTCTAGGAAAAAATATATGTTATTAAAGTACTAACACATTTGAATTTGAATTCAAGGAAGTTTGTGGGCAGAAATGCGGTATAGGAAATTTCTGAATTCAGGTCTTGAATGTGGATCGCGTGCGGTGCGGGTGGGAAATAAAGAAAGGGTAGCATCGAGAAAACCGAACCCTATCGATTTTCAGACAAGGAGTGACGGAGGCTCTGTGTTAAAAATAATGAGGGAAAAACCGAAATCGTTTAGCGTCTCGAACAATGCATAAAAGCTCCTAAAATGCTCCCATCCCGACACATTGTTATTTTTGTAGCGCTTTCTGAAATGCGTAAATATAATATGAAACCGCGCGTATACGAAAAGGGGTTGACGGTCGAATAAATATTTTATCATATTTTGATCCGAATTTTATTAAGGGTCGGTAGGGGCAGAGGTTTTAGGATTCTGCTATTTTTATGCGTTTTGATTAGGCCTATCAGGCATCTGGTAGTAAAAATAAGATCGATTGCTTAGCAATAATGGACGAAGCTTTATTAAATTCCTAAAATTTCTCTAGAAAGACCGAAAAAAATATTGCACAAAATGGCTAGTGATAGAGACCGTGGTAAGATATACTTTCTCAGAGGTTGGCGTCTCAGCACGTCGTTCGTTAAAGATCTATGAAGGGCGTTCTCTTTTGTCACGCGCCGCTAGCCGACCTCCTCATGGCGTCTGCTTGATACATGACTCCAGAGCGGTAAGACTAGTGACTAGAGTGTTAGAGACGGTGGTTAGGAACAGTTACCATGTCGAAGGCGAGGGGTCGGTGTCTCGGCACGTTGTCAGAGGGGTCCATGGCGGCATCAGGGCAGAGAGAGCGTACGCCACTAGCCGACCTCCATGGACGTCTGCCTGATACCCGACACCAGCGGTAAGACTCGAGTGGTAGAGACTATGGTGAACCACAGTTACCTTGTCGAAGGCGAGGGGTTGGCGTCCCGGCACGTCGTTGGAGGGGTCCATGGCAGCATCGGGGCGAGGCGAGGAGAATGCGTGCGGGGGGTCGCGCGCCGCTAGCCAACCACCATGCTGCCTGATACCCGACACCAGCGGTAAGACTAGAGTGGTAGAGACTATGGTGAAGCACAGTTACCTTGTCGAAGGCGAGGGGTCGGTGTCTCGGCACGTCATCGGAGGGGTCCATGGCGACGTCGGGGCGGGGCGGGGAAGCACGTGCAGGGGGTCGCGCGCCGCTAGCCGACCTCCATGCTGCCTGATACCTGACACCAGCGGTAAGACTAGAGTGGTAGAGACTATGGTGAAGCACAGTTACCTTGTCGAAGGCGAGGGGTCGGTGTCTCGGCACGTCGTCGGAGGGGTCCATGGCGGCGTCGGGGCGGGGCGGGGAGAGCGCGCGCGGGGGGTCGCGCGCCGCTAGCCGACCTCCATGGGCGTCTGCCGCCGGGGCCGCATGCCGCTCGCGCCCGCGCTGCGCCCCCGACACCTGACGGTTAAATAACATCAGTTAACCACTCAAAACAATAAAAAAAAATCTACTATTAGGATAAATATAAGATATCTAACTATAACAAAACTATGTAAAAAACAGCACACCTTGCGAGGCGGCTAGTTATACGCTCCGAGATACAGTTGTTCAAAGTAGTTCGGAGTATTTATCAAGACCGACCCCGCTAGGTTAAATATTTTTATATATGCCTGCTATTTATGTAACGTTTCTAGACCTAAGAAGTATCTGATGCAAAAAATAAATTATTTTTTTAATTTGAATTTGTATACTAGGTAGGTAGGTCTTGTATATTTCTGTATTCTCTATGTCTGTTTATAGATATAATCAAGGTTTTACAAAAACATACTACAACCGACTTCAATCGGACTGTTCCAGTGACGCAAACACCACTAAATAGTCACAGGGTAGTAAACTACGCAATTTCATTTACTTGAATGACGTATTTTTTCAGTTATTTTGATTGCAAAATCAGAGTAATGAACCGATTTTCATGAAATGTCTATGGGACCAATCTGGAAGTATAACCTTTAAAATAAATTTTTAAAACATAACTTTGTTATGAGGTAATAAACATAAAAAACAATGTAATTGATAACCTCCTCCTTTTTAAACTCGGTTGAAAAGAGACATTTATCATCAACATCGTCGTACGCGCTGCATGCGCGTTTATCAGAAACCCATTTGACGTAAAAAACGGATTTGCTTTGCAGTTTAGTGCAGCGAAATTTGTATTTTTGTAAATTTTTAAATTCTTACTAACATACTAAGTATTATGTTTTCTAATGTCCATGTCCAACATTTAGGTACAGACAGCGTCATAGATAAGTATCCCCCTTGCATTATAATACCCAGCTTCAAATCCCTTTAAATCACCATCCGTCGCGTCGAATGGAGAAGTTTTCCTTTAAAAATAGATATATTTGTATAACCGTATGTAAGCCTAAAAATAATTGTATGTATTAACATTTTTTGAAAGGATTTATAGCTAGGTGTCTTGTGCAAGGATACTTATTTCTGACGCTGTCTGTACAAGCCACTTATTTTCTATATGCTTAGTTATTTATTGGCACGATATTTCTCAGGTAGAGCCAGAACTGAGCCCTGGTAGAGACAACAAGTATTATACGTTTGTACATATGTACCTATACCTAAGTAAGCGCTAATTCGAGGTTAGGTAAAACCATGCCGTGCTACAGCTTGATTTTCCGATGCTTGATATTCCGAGATTTTAGGTTGGTAGAGGTGACTCACCACGGTAACCATCAAGTGAGATGTTTCTTTTTTTTTCTCCCTTTCGTATAAACACAAAAAAAACATTTCATATCCCGTATTGACTGCATCTTTTACAACTCAAGCGTTTAAACACTCAGTCTGCAGAAAATCTGAAGTATTTATTTGACTATGTCGGTCACTTAGTTCAACCACTAAAACGAAATATCCCGTTCTAAGCACTGGGAATAACACACACTTCTATTTACAAAGAATAGCATTCGACAACTAACAGGATAAATTGTTCATTGCTTCGATACCACGAACCCCCACTTTGCTGTCGTTTGAAGTATTCAGTTCTGTGGTTAAAGTTAGTTTGTGATGTAAACAAAGTCAGAGATTTTCCCGGTAGAGATTAAACTTCAATACATTTATCCCGCAATGTCTCTACATTATTTATAGCACAGGAATAAAATTAAGTAACTGATGCATAGGCAACTACTCTATTTTGCTAGTAGCTTTCTCTACTATTTCATGGACGATATTGCTTAATCTGATATAGCATGTTTAAATCACTTCAGCTGCTAAAATCCGCTTATTCAGTATCTGCCTACAGGTAACTGTATTTTTTGACACGTAGGCCGGTTAGGCCTAGCAAAAATAGCTCTACTGGGTATGTGATGACTCTGTCAGTCCTTATAATAATGATATGAAATTATTCCTGCAATTTAGCTGCCTCCAATTTAGAAGAAGAAAAAACTCTACTCATTCTACTCTACATTGTTACTCAGGTCGTTTTTATCACAGGTATTAGGAAAACACTACAATAACAAGGATTTACAAAAACATACAATAACCGACTTCAATAGGACTGTTCTAGTGACCGTAGGCACCACTGAAAAGTCACAGGAAAGCAAAAAACGCAATATTTTCTCTCTTTTCTCAGTTATTTTGATTTAAAAACTAAACTACTGAACCGATTTTGGTAAACTATTCGACCAATCTGAAAATGTAACCATTCAAACAAGAAAAAACAAATCTGTTTATAAACAACAAAGTTCTGAGGTAACAAACATTAAAAAAAAATAACCAAGTATAGAACCTCCTCTTTTGTTGAAGTCCCCAAGAGTTCCCAAAGAGCAGTATCTACTTAAGTAGACATAATTAATCAGGGATCAGTGTTTACCGAATGAGCTTTGTCCTAAAAATATCAGACGCTGCTGTGTAGTTACGAGATCAACTTGTTTAATTTCATGTAATAATAAATGGTGTAATAAGAATCGATCATGTGCATTATTTGTATGCGCAACTATACGTATAAGTGAAGCAATAATGTGGTATGGATGTTATGCATATACGCGGAACGAACATAGCGGAACATATTCATGCGTTATCGAAATGGGTTACCGATCCGCGCGGTACCTGGGATCTGCCCTAAATTTTTAAAATAAACGGTTAGTTACATTGATTCTACTTTATTGAGCAAAGGTGGTATGAAACGTGACTTTTTGCGCTGCAACATATCTGTTTCCTATTGTTGTGTTATTACCTACCTGACCTATGCAAATCGTTTACATTCAAATGACTGGTAATGTAATAAGATAATTCTACAAACCCGCTTATTGTACCTTGACAAGCCATGCTTTTGAATTCACGACCTCATCCAGTGACGACATTTTGTCAATGTTGCCTGTAATTGAACAAAAATCTATGATAACAGAGGCTTTTAGAGACATGTTTAATTTGGAAGTTCATTGTTTCACTTTCGAATAAGATAAAAATGCTAAAAATATCACTAACCTTGTATAAACAATCAAATATTGGCGTACACCGTGATCTCTATTGATATGTGGGCACATGTGTTTCTAAACATAGGTATTCCGCGGCACAGTGTTTCCGACATGTGGATCTGCGAGTGATCCACGCTCATATTGAAATATACGACATAAATACTTTTACAACTGTAAAAGTCGCAGCGCTCATCGCGATCGACAAGCTGTATTGTTTGGCCGACGCACGTCGAGCGACTCGTAATGTTCTGATAAAACAGATAACACACCGTCCGTAATGAAATCCTCTTCAAGTCGTAAATTTAAGAGACATAGAAGAATTTTTGGAGGCTTAAACACCTTAAGATAAGAGATAGGCAAGTACACAGTATCAAGCGCGAGAAGCGCCCAGAATGGACAGTTAATAGAAAACGTAAACCGTAGCATATACATAATGTAGGTAAGTATTATCTATTATTTGACCTTAGAGACTGCACACTTCACACATCGTGTCCTAAGTCATTAGAGTTATTTAAGTTTTATCCTGACAGCTGGGTGGTAACCTTGATCTGTTGATTTATTCTGGGAGTCGGGGTTTAAAAGATCATTTGAATATTCCTCATGAAAACTTAGGCTTCGGTTCTGAAGTTCAGCATAGTGGAAATGCAACTGAATAGCAAGAAAAGTGGCACGAGAATGTACTTTGAATCAGAACCTAATACTTTTTTGTTACTTTTTGCAGCAGTCTGAAGAAACCTCATTACCATTAGGCACATTTACGAGTACTTTCGTTGGATTAAAGTTTGCAAGTCAATGTGATCATTATGATACTTGTACCGTACCGTAATTACGCTCACCAAATTTATATTCTCATTTGTAATTGTAATCTCGTTTTTTAGTCACATTACTTTTGTTTTATCGAGTCTTTGCTTTGGCAAGGAATTTCATTTGGAGTTAGGAAGGCGAGCTGGGTCGCGCAGGCGTGTGGCCTGGTGTAGACTTGGGTTTAGTTCCTATCATCTTGGTAGAATGTTTTCAGTTTAAAAATGCACGCACTCGCGCGATCCGTGTGAGTTAGGACATTTGTTAAAGGTGTAGTGGTAGTTAGCAGCGATAGTGGAGGGGCGTGCATTCTTAGACTGAAATATTTCTATGAACGGATGTTAACAAATTAAGTGTAGGTAGAGTACCTACATTTTTGGGTTGTTTGCGCGATTTAAACCCATGTTATTATTATTATTAAAATTCTTTATTGCATTAAATAAAAAATACATTGCACAATAGGCGGGCTTAATGCCTTAGGCATTCTCTGCCAGCCAACCCTAGTAGGGTGGTACAGTATGGCTAGCGTGCACATAACATAACATATTTAGAAATTATGTTCTTTGACTTTTCATTACAAACGCTCTACTCCAACTCGAAATGAGCCAAGAGCTAAGCAGTCAGTACCTACAGTAGGAAGTTTGTTATTTGGAATGCCAAAGATAGGTCCTATACTGATCACAGCGAAGGCACGTTGAATAAACACCGACTAATAAGGCTTCGATTGATTCTCGGGCTTTATAGCTCGCGTATAAGGATGGATAAATGATTAGACTTCCAGTTATTGCCTCTATGTTTATAGAACCCCATTATGGATCCAACCAATAGCAAATTGTTTGAATTCGATGGCACGGCTTAAATTAGTAATGTAATTGTAAAGTAGGTCCGGCGAGTAGATTCTTAGAACGTTCATCAGGAAATTCTAAAGATGGATCAAGTTGCAATTGATCAAAACATAGTAAAGAAAACAACAGTGTTCTAAGTTTTATTCATATTAAATCGTTCATATATCTGAGTAGGTAGAAAGTAGGAAACAGCTTGAATTCATTAATTTTTAAAATTATGGATTTTAAAGCTGTTTTCCATCTCCATAAATGATCCTCTGAATAAAACTTCGAACACTGTTGAATCTACCGTAGTTTTTGATCGGCAGAGTCTCTACCATTGTAGAGCGGTTATGATTGCTTTTTTCAGATGACTAAAAACTTTGTTACCTTGCTATGGCTAGTCTTCATCTTATCGTGTCACTAGTTCCTTCGAACCAGTGTGGTGAAAGTATTTCAAGTGCGCCTCAAAAACGCTCCTTTCGTGCACTCGACACATGTTTTCGAACTTTAGGTTCTACGACATGTCGGTTTCCTCACGATGTTTTCCATCACCGTTGCGAGAACGTGGGATGCATACATAGATTTTTTCGACCGAAAAAACCCATTTACGCATGACTGCCACCGGGATTCGAACCCGCGACCATCAGACCGCAAGGTAAGGGCCTCATCCACTCGGCCACCACGTCCTCAACTTGGCTAGATATCGAAGTTGTGTGAAGCAACATTGATTAATTTATGTTTACGTCTGATTTTATTACGCTCATAAAATTATACCTTCCTTGCGGTAGCAGTGTAAAATTTCAGTACCGCTGATTACCGGAAATCTCAGGTCGAGTCATAAAAAGATGAAGTAAGCAGCCAATAAAATACAAGCTGGCAAAAAATACCACCAGTTAAGGCTGCGGAATAGTTCGTGCTAATGACCCCTTGCATGTTTTTTAGTTAGTTTTTCATCATGAACGAAGTATGGAAGATCAGTTTCGAAAATGTTTTGAATAAATTCTCGAGTAAGAGACAGGCGAAACATAGGATATAGAAGGAAGCTAATAAATGTAATAACCAAAAATAATAGAGGCTACAATGGGCGGCCTTATCGCTTAAGGCGATTTTATCCAGGCAACCTTGAATGGAGGAGTGATTATTTCAAAGGTTGGTTCTCTTAAAATTAATTATACCAAATAGTACTTATATTAGGTACATCAGAATCAAGAGACAAAGAACTAGTTTAGCAAGGTCATGCACATAATTTCAAGTTGATCATACGTTCCTCATAATTGGTTTATAAATCACTTTCGAATAATCGTCGGATTCAGACCCATTTTAAGAAGGCAATTAACTGCCACTACTGCTTATTTGACCTCGTCCCGTCTCCTTGACCGCGCATCTGCCAACATTCGATAAAAAGGCAACTGAAAATAAAATGATTTCGCATCTAAAAGATGCGAAGCTTTCGGGATCTTTTAGAAGGTCTATAAATCAATATTTCTCAGTACAGTTTCTGTCTGACGTTCCTCCAGGACAAAGCTAGTTTCATGATCGTGGCATCCAAAGCGTAACGCAATTTAAAATATCTAGAGCTTACTAACTACAGATAAAAAAAATATATGAGCCCCTTATTGCAGGGTTAATCAAACTCTTGCCTTACATAAGTTTAAGCTAGCACCAAGCGAGACTCTACCTTTTCATTATGTAACAGAAAAGAGTGAGATTTTCGAATTGTTAACTCAAATTAGTAGGTCAACTAATGTAAGGAAGGCTTCAGTTTCTGCTTTCGAAAGGCATGGGTTATTGTATGATGATGGTAAATAAATAAAGATAACTAACCGATAGTGCATCGGAGCCGTCGGACGCGCAACACGCGATCGCCGGTCGGATTCGGGCACACACCGGGGCTAGGATTCTACCGGGCAAGAAATCAGAGAGCGAGCAGAGGGACGCGGCGACGGTTCGAGAGCGCCGTGTTTTCAGCGTGACAACGTTACCAATATGTCATGAACGAGGGAAGGGGGCGCGCGCCTCCGTCCGCAGAACAAAGCGGGGCCACCGCGACCGGGCAGGGCTCGGTACTTTACCTATCGGCGGCGTGGCGAGGCGAGGCCGGGGCGAGCTGGGAACGCGGGGTGAGACGGGCGCGGTAGTCGCTGCGGTCAGCGGAGAGCGCGCGGCGCGGCCATAACGGCGGCGGCGGCTCGCAGGCGGCGGCGACTCGCGCACTGCCGCGCCGCGCGCTCGGCGCCGCCCGCCCGGCCGCGCCCGCCGCCGCCGCGCACGCGTCCTCGCCTCCTCCACCTGCTCTACCCATTACCATTACCCATACACTACACCACCCCTCTCGCCCCCCACCGCACTACCCGTCTCCCTGCCCGCCAGACCCCGCCACGCCACGCACAAGTTATGTCCACCAGAGTGAAAGCTCTGCACGCTGCGTCCTACAAACTCGTTCTATGCGCCGATTGCGCGTCTTACTGATTATGATGGTCGATAGTTTATAGATGATGATCCACTTATTTCAGCCACAGGGTCATTGTCATAACTTGATGAAGAGACCAACATATCCTCAATTAAATCATAACATGATGGTGTAGAGTGCGTTCAGAACTCAGAACGAACAATACGTTCAAAGAGCGAAACTTTTCTTCAAAGCTTTCCCCCTGTCTAGTGTTATGTATACTGTGCCATACAGCCGCGCACACACCCGCTCTCAAATTGATCAGCCGGATCCTCGATCGCAACGAAATTTATGATAGGTCGGGGATCTAATCGTTGCGATATCGTTCGTGCGCTGAAATCTGGATTCAAATCCCGATAAAACTGTTTTCGGAATTGTTTCGCAGTGGCAACCCTATCTCCATTATTACCGACTAACGGTCGCAGCGACGTCGAATCTGGCCAAGGACGAGCGAATAAACGGAACGAATCGAAGCTATATTACGTAGGACAAAGCTTACTCACGTTTTATAAAGAGATTTCACAACTAGCTTCGATGGAGGGCGCGTCGTTTATCATTGCCCTTCATAGCACGGTGTTAAAGTAGCAAAAAAGTTTGAATTCTCACGTCCTGTATTCTGTAATTATAGATAAGAAATTAATAAATGATAAATGCTGTTAGAGAAAAATACATACAAATATATTTTTTATCACTTACCCACTAGGTATTCGTAAGTTTCACGCACTATCAATCACTCAGAAATATTCAAAAGAGTTATTACATACGCATAGACAACTGAATAATGCATTGCATCAGAAATTCATAAAATTTACGGTTACTCTCAGTTTATGGTAAGTGCTGAGCGGAGCACGAACGGCAGTTACATGGCTGAATAAAGTGGGTAGATTAGGTGCTTTTATTTCTTCTGTATTATGTAGCGCAAGTATTAAGTCTTTAGCTAGGTATTTAAGTACATACTTAAATTAAGATTTGACGACTAGCACAAAATTGTCAAATATCTTAAGCAATTACTTCACTCGCTTGGCAGTTTTTAACGATTCAGGTTCAGACCATCAAGATCTGTCGAGCGAGTGAAGTAATTGCTTAGGAACTTTGAAAATTTGGTGCAAGTAGGCATAGCCATCTCAATTTTGTCTAAGTACCTGCTTATTGCTAAGTTTACCTGAGTAAATATTTTTTTTTACTTTGTAACGACAGCTAATGTAAATCGAAATATTGACTTATCTTTGTGAGAACGCTACAAGATTATTTCTTTAATTAACAACGGTGGGGCATACAATATACCGAATGGGAAATGGTTCATGGTACCATAGAAAATATCTGTATACCTACTTAATACACCCGTTATTGTAACCGACATAATACGCTAGTTACAAAGTCAATCGTTTATTTCGATTCTACAAACGAAATCATTTCCAACGTAACCCGTAAAAACGATACGGCCCATTTCATAAGACAACAAAAGTCGAATTGCAGCAATAAAACGAAAAAGATTTTTTCAGACTACTGGCAAATGTCACGGAGGGAGGTTTACCCAAACAATCCGGCAAAGCAATTTACCAACGTCACGCAACCGTGCAGTTCGCAACTAGGCTGGGGTTTGGATGAGGGCTCGCATTAGGCCCAGCACACCGGCGAAGGCGTGGCGAAGACACTGAGATGGTAACAATTTAAACTAAACTATATTAATTTCTATGAAATATAAGGGCGGTTTCAAACTAGCGTTATTTTTGCACGCTTGTACGAGCGTTTCGGCTCAAGAGCGGCTTCAAAAGCCTTACACCGGCGTTTACGCTAGTTTGTTGGTGGCGAGTGTCATAGTGACGTGGCGCGTAAGCGCGACAACGCTCGTATGAGTGGAGCAAAAAACAAAACACGAGCGACGAATGTATAGCACGTTAAAACGCTAGTCTGAAATCACTCTAATAAGATAGTCTGAAAGTGCTTTATCGGCCACGAGAGCTGGCGCGCGAATCCCGCGACTGCTCCGGTTTGACTCACTCCTACCGTTCCCATTTCTACCGTGTGTCGGTTTAGTTTAAATTGTTATCTTGTTGTAAAGTGTTTTCGCCGCGCGTGTGCTGGGCCTTATAATCAGGGACCAAGCAGCGAAAAAATATATTACAACAAAAAAAAAAGTTAGGGTTACACATTACTGCTTTTGTTTTGCTGTATGTAGAGTCATATTTTTTTATTGTGGCGACAAACGAATATAACGAAATCGCAAAGGAAAACTCGCTGGGTTACCATAAATTGTATCTACATAAAAAAATAGCGTCCTACAGTCCACAGGAAGATTTTTCGAAAGAAATAAAATCGCTTGCGCTTCTCGCTACGCTTTCCGACCACTCGCAGTTTAAAATCGATGCGGTCAAGTCAATGTCTCTACTAAGCGATTCACGTTTTATATTTAGCCGTTTATAACTAAATTATAGACTTTGCCATCCGTAGCACCCTATCGGTACTGTACGATGTATGGCATTAGCCCAGTCCGTAGCAGCTCGTTAAACACGGGTCAGTGTCCACCTAAGGCTTTATTTTATTTAAGGACAAGGTATATTTTAACATGGATTTATTTGCTATAAGTTTATCAATTAATATAAAAGGCTTGGACCTGACTGATTGACAGAACATATACAGGCAAAAAAAAACCGCTGAACGTAGAAATTTTAAACTTGTGCGCGTACAAGTTTGCGTAGAGAATTAACAAAACTTTCTGAGTGTAGGTACGACCGGCGGACGCGACGCGCCCTGCATTTCCAACCGTATGTTATGTACATAAAGGTTTAGTTTAAACTGTCATCTTATCAGTCGCTTCGCCGCGCCTCCGCAGGTGTGCGCTGGCCCTAAAGGTTTGAGGGCCTAATTATATTCAGCCGCACCGCCATCATAAACTTCGTTGCGTATAAGACTATTGAATATCGTCGTACGAGCGGCTTGGCCGCGCGGCTGCAACACTGAATATAAAGGCCTGAAGGCTAGACAGACTGTATTACACGTCCATCCGAAAAAAAAAGACCAAGCGAACAGGATCGCGATTCTCTGGTCTGAAAACTGCCGATGATATTGAAAAACGTTATAATAGATTGGTAGAGCTACGAGCTACGCCACGACCGTCCTGCGCGACTGCTAGCGATATTATGAACGAGTTCTGCGTTGAGCGCTCATATGTACAAACCAGTTGTTTACAGCGCACCACTTGCAGGTAACTTCAGACGCACAAAATCTCAGTACGCCTACTGTTATTTATTCTCAAAGTTAATAAATTAACAATACACAAACCTACAACCTAAAGGTTTAGGATAACCTCTTCAAACAACACTAGTACGTAAAACTACGATAAACGAGTATATACGTGGTTACTAATGAATTACCAATTTACCAATGAATATGAATTATACCCCATCTGTCACCCTGCTCTGTCCCCCTAGGGAGACATGTGGGACAAAAAAGTACTATCTGTCCCCCCCAAGCTAAAAGAGAGACAGACGAATTTTTAACTTTTAATTTTAAGAGTTCTATCTGTCTCCCGTCACCGCTTACAAAACCTTTTGAATAAAATCTTTAGAATAATTTTAATAATTTACTTATTTGGTGTCAAAATGTTTATACACTTTTTGGAATTAAGATCGAGGTTATTTTGGTCAATCAAAGACTGAATACTTGTAACAGTAAATGAGTTAATATTTTATATTATGCTTACAAAGTATTAGAATATACATGATACAAGGTAACACGTATAATAATAATAATATAATAATAATGTTTGGACATTATTGTTAAATTTAAATTTGTATAAATATTGTACATTAAATTATTAAGTAACAATAGGTTCAAACTTTACAAAAAATGTCAAAACACAACATATAAGTACAGGAATGTATTATAATACAAGAATACTGGTAAAATTAATCTACATATGTAATAACATTAAGAAATGTTTACTTGAACAATACAGACAAGACTTGAACAATGAAAAACCAAACTATATCACATTAAGAATTTTGAAAAAAATATGCTATTTTGCGAAGCTGGCTTTTCTCATCAATCAGATCATGTCTGTTTTTTTATTTAAGCTAATAACATATGCACACGGCGACTTTTAATCGGGCGATTCTCGCAAGGAATAGCGGTTTCAGACTAGCGTTTTTAAGCGCGCTTATACACCCGTTTACAATACAATACAAACGCAAACGATGGACGTCTGGAAGAAATCGCTTCCTAGGCCGCCCATTGTACTTTTATTTTTTATGTTAAGATTTAATCATAGGAAAGTTCTGGTGTACAATAAGGCTGAGACCAAACGACCGTAATTGTTTGAGTTGTGAGTCGCGTATTATCGGTCGCGTAAATTCTGCCCAGCAGAAAATCTGTTAGGCTGCCAGACGGGCGTAATTAATTCAATTGTATTATATTACACTATTCACCAACACTCATACACATTGCCGAGCACTTAAAGAGTAAAAACCACCATTTTAACACTTTAACACTCAAAATAATATAAAACAATAATATATTTGAAAAATAATTTAATGCCGCCCATTGCTACATTTTCACGTTCCCGCCAAAACTCATTGGTACTATTGCGTGTGAGTCGGCAGATAACACATTTTGCGTCGCAGTGTGAATCAAGCAGGACTATTATATATTATACTAGCTGACCCGCGTGCGACTTCGTCAGCCGTGGAATATTTTTTAAAATATTAACGTCAATTTTGTTAATTTATAGTATTGTTAATTATTTATTTAATAGAAATAGTTTGAATATTGATTTCTTACAAATATCAAATTGTCATCTATACGTCATTACATAGCTGTCATTATACGTCAATTACATAGCTATCATTTGCGTTTTGTTATTCCAAGTCTGATTCTTTCCACGTTTTATAGTGACGAAATAAAAATATAAATATAATAAAATATAAATCGAACGGGATAAAAAGTATCTTATGTCCGTCTCCTGGCTCTAAGCTACCTCCATACCAATTTTCACCCAAATCTGTTCTGCCGTTCTTGAGTTATAAGTGGTGTAACTAACACGACTTTCTTTTATATATTTAGATATATTTCTATGAAATTACGCAACTGACAATTAAAAAATTTACGCTCGTTTGGCCTCAGCCTAAAGTATTTTTATTATCAAACAAATTGCGCTGATGTCGCACTTTACGAGCGCAACGAACGCACGTTTCGAATTATCGCGATAAGTCCCCGTGTGCATAGTTTCTAAGGCATGTGTGTATAGAAGTAGAAGTAATAGTAGAAGATGCGTTAAGGACTTACCTACTTGTTATAAAATAAAAGGATAGATCTAAAATAGTCCCAGTACCATTGAAACATAAATTAAACGAGAGCTGACCGAAAGAAGGAATGCACAACGTATAGTTTTTCGAACCATAGATAAACAGACACTATTGCCTATAATGAACTATGAGGACTAATCTGGAATAATTTTAATTTAATCTCTTTTTTTGACTAATTTGCTTTATTTCACTATATCACAGTTAACTTGCGTTTCGTGATGTGACGACGTCCGCTTTTTATAAATCCAATAAAACGTGCCTTTAAATCATCAGTAGATATTTATAAAAGGCTTCAAACTGAATAACTGACAGACAACACACAGTCAAACCTACTAAAGTGTTCTTCAAGAAGCGTAAGCGCGTACTTACGATGTTTAAACGCACGCAAACAACAGTTGCGGGCGTCAGCTAGTACAGACAGATGTAAAGTAACCCTTTCGATCAGCCCCTTAATACTTAGCAACATTACGCCCTGGACTTATCAGACTTGATGAACTTATCCAGATCGGCATCACTGGCCGGGTCGACTTGGGATAGCTGTCTGAAGCTCTCATCGTCGACAAAGCAGATCTCGTGTCCGTCCGGGTCTGCGAGGATGATAACCCTCACGGTGGCCTTGCCCGGGGTGTCGAGGGAGATGAGGGGAGTGAGGATGGTTCCATTGGCTTCCTGGATCTTCCTGTCTATCTCTGGCTGCTCGTCGAAAGGGCAGGAGAACGCGATCCGGCCGTATGCTTTCGCGCGGTTTACTGGCTCGCCTGGAAATATGAATTAGATGGTTAAGTGATTGGCAGCAACGTGGCTTGTTGAAGCCGTGTTTGCTGAGTGGGATGTGCCTCGACTTTCGATTATAATGTCGTGGGGTCGTACACCAATGGATTTTTCTGTTAAAAAATCTATGTGTGCATTAAAACACGTGCTTAACGGTGAAGGAAAACATCGTGAGGAAACCGGCATGTCATAGAACCTAAAAAGTCGAAAAACATGTGTCAAATGCACGAAAGAAGCCTCTTCGAGGCGCACTCGAAATAATCCTTTCACTTCGGAAGAACTAGGGACACGATAAGAAGAAGAACCAACGTGGCAAAAATGATAATGACCCTGCATGATGATCTACCGAGAATGAAATGGTTATGGAATTGGCAACACCATGACTAACGCGTAGGCCACGTTGGGGCGGCAATGAGCGAAAAATACACCAGATAGATACCTAGATAACACGAGACTCTTATCCGCGCTCTTGTGTTTTTGTCGCTCATCGCTGCCGCGCCCCAACGTGGCCTTAAATAAGTTAGTTAATGAATGACACTGCCTGCGCAGTGTTGAAATCTATAGTGTCCATGCCATCTGCATAGGGAATCCCAGGGTGTGTGTGTGTTGTGTAAGAGTCAACCAGCGGATTTGATGGATGATAAAGACAGGCCAGGACCGACTTTAGCCCATGTTGCGCCCGAGTGCAATCATTACCCTAGCGCCCTCTAGTAAGCGCGCTAAACAGTTTTTTTTTCTAAGATTAGTAGTGTTATTTTTTGTGATCAAAGGAACATGGAAACCATTGTTTTTTCTTCAATCACTAACATGTAACGTAACAGAGTACCTATTTGCGGCGAGCGAAGCGAGCAAGAAATAGAACAAACCTGATCGTGAAGAGTGTAGCGAGCCACTAATTTTTAAGCCATTTGTTTAGTCCCGAAATCACTATTGCAGGACCTTGAACACCCAACAGCATAAACGCGATTGTGCGAATGAATGTAAATGCGGCGAGCGTAGCGAGCCTCAATTTTTTTCAGGGTTTTAATTTACTAGAGAAAATCGATTAAACGAACGCAAATTTTTTAGAATTTTAATATACTTGGGAGAATGGCTTTATCAGGGCCCAAAACAGTTTACTTATTAGGGAAAATCGCTGTATTAGGAAAGCAAAATAACCAATAAAAGAAACCTGATCGCGGCGAGCGAAGCGAGCCGCAAATTTTCGCGCCAATAGTCCTGAAAATTACTCTATCCTTAAACGCGCCATAGAACAAATGTGAACGCGGCGAGCGCAGCGAGCCGCAAAACTTTCGCCTCGGGGAGCCCACGGCCGCCCTAGGGCGCTATCCAGCCGCCCCTGGGTGCCAGCGGTCCGCGGACGCCCTGGCGCTCGCGCCAAGTGGCGCTCGGCGGCCGACCCAGGGCGCCCACGGCTGCCCTCGTAGCAAGTTGCGATCGCCGGCCGCCCCCGGGTGTCAGCGGTCGCTAGAGCGTCTGCGGCCGCCCTAGGGCGCTCGCAGCAAGTTGCGCTAGCCGGCCGCCCCCAGTCACTAGGGTGTCTGCGGCCGCCCTAGAGCGCTCGCAGCGAGTGGCGCTCGGCGGCCGACACAGGGCGCCCACGGTCGCCTGGGCCGAGCGCCACTCACCGCGGCCGCGTCGAGTGGCGCTCGGCGCCCCCTAGGACCGAGCTGAACTGATGTCAGAGAATCGTTTTTGATAACTTCTGTGTATTTGATTACCAAATTTCTAGGACTTATTATATTTTGTGAAATGGAATTCACAGATCTAATATACCTTAGCCACGGAGGATAAAAACTACCTTAGCCCGGTTTGTACAATGAAATAACCAATATATTTATGATACTCTTGATAAATTCTGAGATGCAGGGCTGATATTAGTGATTATTTTCACACAATGACAACAATTTCCCTATCAGGATGACGCATGTATCATTCTAATCTAATGCCATGCGTTAGTCACATGATACTGAGACATGAATCTATTATGTTGCTATCAGAATAAGACAAAGGATTACAAGATCCTAAAGGCATTTGACAACACAGATGGTCGAATGGCAAGTGTATTGGACTGCCACGCTGGTGTCGCGGGTTCAATTCCCGCTTCAGGACTAACATTTGTATAATGAAGTGGAAACATCGGTGTTTGTCCTGAGTGTCGGTGTTTTCTATGTATGTATTCTATGTATTTACAATCGGCTCTGTAATGGTTTTTACATCCAGCTTACGCCGGTGTCCTCCTGTTATTAAACCACTCACACAAATACATCATGTGTGTGTGTGAGTAAACTACTGATGTGATTTAATTACACATACATATTATGTGTGTGTGTGAGTGGTTTAATCACAAGAGAACACCAATTAGAAAGCCGACCCTACATCATTCATTTTATAAATGCTCGCCGGCGATCGAACCAGGAGCCAGGAGCTTCGCAGGCAGGTACTACACTACCAAGATACGGGTTTTCATCATCATCACCAACCTATAGCAGTCCACTGCTGGATGTAGGACTCAAGGCGCGCCACTGAGTCCGATCTTCGGCTCTTCTCATCCACCGTCTAACGACTATAGTGCGCAGATTTATCGCTACAACTAGCCAGATGTCGCCCTAGGGCTCTTTCAATTTGAAGGGACACCACACCTATACTCAACATAATACACACAATATGCTCACATAGCTTCACGATCTCAAATGTCTTGTATTTATTTATTCTACTGTTTAAAGTCATGATCTAAACATAAACATAATATACTTGCTTGTCTATATATAAAAGATCTATTCATTGCATTTTTAGGTTTAATTTAACGTTTAGTCTTATATATTATGTTTTTTTCTTAGCTATGTTTGTTCTTTAACGCAGAACGTAAATGTGTCCGGGAGGAGGGCTTTGAGACTGCTACACAGTTTTATAACTTTTGTAGTTTCACCGTTCCTACTGAAACATAGTTCCTTTGTGTAATTGTTCTGAATAAATATTTTGAATTTGAATTTGAATTTCGTGTCGGACCGCTGCAGTGCCGAAGCAGTGCGTTTGTCGTGCGGCGTACGGACGGTCATTTATTTTCATACCAAGCGCACGGTGCGGCAACCGTGCGGCGTCGTTCAATCTTTCGTACCGACGAGAGAGCCCCTACACTACGCTAACCTAGACGCGGTCTCTACTCAAGAACATTTATACTTACAAGCTTTACTGTGACTGTGACAAGCAAGTCATTTTGCATACAAGTTAACCCATGTTGACATAAAAAAAACTTAGTAATATCACTCATCTCATTGGTATACTACGGGTTTTAGTGCTAGTGAAGGCTGCAGTTCATTGGCTGCCTAAGATAAAGATTATGATGTTTTATCTGACAGTCCGGATTGTCTGACCCAGATTATGGTCAATACACCAATAGACCTAGGTACTGTGGCCTTATCACCAATTTTTTTGACAATCGTATGCGTATCGAATCTGTCACAAAACTATCACATTAAAACGTCATACAAACTGTTGACTTCTCTGTGACGGATACGATATGCATCATACGGTATCGTATCCGTGAAAAAAATTGGTTTAATGGTGTAGTGACCATAATCTGGGTCAGACAATCCGGATGGTCGGATAAAACATCATAATCTTTATCTTAGAATGCCAATGAACTGCAGCCTTCACTCACACTGAAATAAAAACTTTTTAGCCATTTGATTATTATTAGTAGGGTATTATAAGTTTATTCGCTCGTGGATGTCCTTATAAAGCCTTTTTCATCTTGTATGTAATCTTTTGTCTTAGTCTGGTAGCAGCATAATATTTATATATATATACTTTTTTTTTTTAAAGCGTTTGCGTATCGACTCAATCGCCCAAAGTTATCACTAACTGGAAGCCGCAGCAGAAAAGACCGCGATGGAGGCCGAAGAAGAGATGGTGTGACTGCATCGACGAAGATCTCAAGGCCTTAGAGAAGTTTACCATCTGGAGAAGTATGGCCAAAGTTCGCAGCGAGTGGCAGTCCATTGTAGAAGTGGCCAAGACCCATAAAGGGTCGTACCGCCGAAGAAAGTAAGTAAGTATAGAATCCATCACAGAGAACTTGACAGTTTAGTTAGTTTAGTCATACAAACTGTCGACTTCGTGAAGGATAGTTACGATACGAATTCGATTGTCAGAATTTTTCGTGATTCTGCCTATAGATGTTAGGTCGCAGTGATGGTCACGTTGTCTTCACGTCTCCAGACAATCTTATCAGCACTTAAACATGAAGAATTACCTATAAGCATATCTTTTGTTCCTATTAGCATTTGAAATGAATGTTCTATTGTTTAACTGAAGCTGTATTTTCAGTATGATATTTCAAAAGATTGAGTAATGTTTCGATAATAAATAGGTACCTAAGGTAAACGCTGTGTTGTTCCATATAGGCATGGTTTTATTTCACTGTAAAACTAAGCTCGCCGTGAAATAGTAATGTGGTCATTATAATGTAGTGAACGCATAAAGTCATTGCATCATTAGTGCGATTTCAGACTAGCGTATTTTTGTCGCGCGTATACGCCAGGATTGGTACTCAACTCACGAAACATCAAAAGCCGAACGCGCTTTTACCGGCGTTTACGTTCGGTTTTTTCTAGCGAGTGTCAGTATAATGAGGCTTTCGCGGTTTGTGTTGCTCCACTTTTTTGAAATACTAACTCAGTAAATATCTTCAAAAAATTACAAATATACGAAATAACGGCGTGCGGGATTCTGGGCCTTAAGTAGTTTATTTAGATTCTATATGAAACTAACCGATACCCGCAACTTCGTTTGCGTTGCAAATTTTTAAAATTCCTTTCTTAGGTACTCTCTTTCAGCTTTTGACGAACACATCCTCTAAGTTTCAAGTCTCTATGTTCACTGGTTTGGCCTGTACGTTGTCTGCCAGTCAGTCAGTCAGTCAGTCAGCTCCAAGCCTTCTATACATATTGATTGATGAGCCTACATGCCAATTTTCAAGCTTCTAATATGAGTGGTTTCCGAGATATATGGCATTTATGTAAAAACTTTATCATTTTATTTACTCAATATTCCTTTCTTAGTACTCACTTTCAGCGGTTTGGCCTGTAAGTCGTCTGTCAGTCAGTCAGTCCAAGCCTTTTATTAATATTGATGATATAGAATAGAATATGTAGATAATAAATGATATAACTTATTAGATTCTCAAATATGGTGGTGGTCTTACCGATGTCAACAAGCTCAAGTTTGGCCTGACTTTCGCCAAAACCAAGCAGAACGGACTTGGAGTTCTTCTCGAAGATCTTCATGCTGAGGAGTCCGTTCCAGTACTCGATAGACTTAGCCAGGTTTGAACTTGCAAGAGATACTTTCACAACTGGATCTGAAATAAAAAATCGGTTTTTATTCTTTTGTTGAAGAGATGGTCTTTTAATAAATTATCAAGGGATGTCTTGGACTATACAACGATTCTAATGTTTTTTAATGAAAAACTATTTAACTGTCTATTTTTATATGTTTAAGCATTTAGTTAGTTGTGTAAATAAACAATGTATTACATAATTTAAAAATATAAACTTAAATCGAAGTTATCATAAAAAATTAAAGCATGTGTGGATGGATGCATATCTTTTGATACATTACACGGGCGAAGTTGCAGACTGTATAAGGTTTTTACCTATTATACAGTTAAATGTCACTTGCTTTATACCTAGTAATGAGCAACCCTGCTTTATTACGCATTTGGATAAATCATCGAGATTTCGCTGTGACTTTACCATAGAAAATACAGTTATTTTCCACAACGTTATCTCCTTTGTTTCATAATAGATTTTATTGACAAAGAGAGTGAAAGATAAAACTTTCATAGATAGCATAATCAAAATATTATGGGCATGCGTACATCTCTTGATCACATGGCTAGAGTTTTACCTAGCCTTACGTACATAGCTTAGTCACTGCGCATATTACTTATGTTTGTAAATGAGATATCTCATTTTACACGATTTTATCTAACTCTATCTGATGTTTGGGTATGTTCCCCTATCTATGAGCTTATCCAGCTACTAAGTTGCAACCAAACTGCTTCTATGGCTTTGGCGTAATTAAGGAACAAGCATTCATCTATCCATCCATCCCCACACTGATTCCTTCTTCTTATTTTTAATTTGACTGCAAATAGTATATTGGCTGACATAGGAATTATATCCCATATTATCACATATTAATTAAAAATAAGAAGAAGGAATCAGTGTGGGGATGGATGGATAGATGAATGCTTGTTCCTTAATTACGCCAAAGCCATAGAAGCAGTTTGCTTGCAACTTAGTAGCTGGATAAGCTCATAGATAGGGGAACATACCCAAACTACGTCTACGGGTCTTCTCATATACTACGAATGGTCACCAAGGGGTTGGGGGGGTAGAAAATAGTCAAAAACGGGCCACATAGTTTGGGTACGTTCCCTAGGCTACTTTTAATCCAATAAATAACATAACTCGCGGAGTCGCGGGCGAGGAGGCAAGGGCAAAAGTTAAAAATGCCCCAAGCACTTTATTGTGTTAAAAAATATTGCATTTGTTATTAATTTTACAGGATAATGAACTAAGTTAATTAAAAATTTGGGCAGTGATGTAATTTATTCAAACGAATTAATTAATAAACATATTATTGCATAGGTGGAAATGATGTCATGATATTAATAAAGGACAGCTAACTTAATTAATTATTTGTTAGACAGTGTGGAGCAGGTAATGTTGTTATAGTGTTAATGAGAGCATTACAGCATAATGATACTATGTTTTCTATTGCTCTAATAAATTGGTATTTATATTTAATTTCTCTATAACTACTATTAAAAAAAAATATGCATTGAACATAAAAATTAAGGTTATTAATTTATACTAGCTAAATAAAATTATTTTAAACCCATAGAATAACACATTTACAAAACGAAAGTGTTAAGTAATTTCTACAATATCTTTTCATTTTTCCTTCTTAGAAAAGTTAAAATAAATAAAAATTTAAGACATTTCATAGAACGCCACCTTGCCTCAAACTAACCAGAGCTTGTACTATGGGAACTAGAAAACTGATAGAATACCTATAAAAATACTTTTTTTGTAAATACATACATAGAATATAATAGAAAACATCTAGACTCAGGAACTTACCCTTATCAACTGGCTGTGGCTTGTCAATGATGTAGAACTTGTATCCACCCGGTGCCTCAATATACTTCAGTCCATTGTTCTCCTTAACCGGCCAATTGTTGACTGCAGCCCTCTTCAGAGCCTCGCTGGACTGGACAGTGAGACCTAGGAAGTCATTTCCTTGTTCATACTCTGTGATACCATAGTTGTATGTGAGTTCCACCACAAAATGTGTGTCTTCCGGTCCGTAGCCAATCATGGTTTTGCTCCACCTGTTAGCATATGGCCTGAAAGATATTTCAAGATTATAATATTGCAAGAATTAATTACAGTTTTAAGTTTATCCCACAAATTATTAAAAAAAAAATTGTTACTTCAAAAACAAAGATCCTGAAGAGTGGAGCATGCTCACTTTTGCAGATGCATAACATTTTTTATGAAATTAAATTTAAAGACTCTTACCCATTGCAAGCTGCTTCACAGCCTTCACTGAACTCTTCATGACGGAGGACCTGTAAGTATTTTGTTATGAAAAACCTGGTAACCACAATCAAATTATAAAAACCAAAAATGTAATTACAATGACCAAAATAGATAAAGTCAGCTGTTATGTTAGAGAAGAGCACAAAATCAAGAAGTCTATCTAACAGTGGTGTGAATATGATTACCTATCTTATTTGATTGAGATTCATAGCTCTTTGTGCCTACTAGTAACAATGCAATGGAAGCTTGATTGGTAAGGTACTAATTACCTATTTACCAACATTCTAGCTAGGTACCTACTGTAGGTATACCAGCGACTATTTATTGCGAATAAGTAGGTATCTAAGTTGTTTTGTTCCACAGGTTAGTCAGCCTTCATTATAAGTGACCTTGAAATGTTAAAACAAGGAGTCAAGTCTAGAATGTATAAATACTAGGTTTTACCGATATTTCCGTGGCACATATATTTATTTATCTTTTCAAAAACTATTGATACACGATTTATCACAACTATTACGGATAGCCAAATATAAGTTTGCACAAATATTTACCTAGAAGGTAATGTAGTACAATAGGTAATTATTAGGCACTTCGTATTAGGTATTGTAAATTTTAGCCAGGCTTATAGTAATCTACGTACCTTCATCCCCAAAATTTCCCGGTAGAATTTAGCGGTGAGGGTCCTGTCTGCAACTTTGAATACAAAATGTAAAGCACGCCCGGAAACCATTTTTGGAGAAACAGTTTTTATACGTATTCTAAGTAAATAAGTCTTTAGTGTTAGGAAAAACAGTGCAATTGTAAATTAAATTTCTAAATTCACTAAAGACGTCTGCCGAAGAGCCAAATATTTCCTCAAATAAAAATAAAGTCCGGAAAAGAAATTCACGATCAACAGAACAGACAGATTTCGACGTGGTCGACCGGCTTAAGTATTTTATTGCCAGTATACATTTTGGGAAAAGTACATAGATATCTTATAGGTACAAAATATCACAATTTTTGCGCTTAGTCTTTAAAAGCAAACTAGTAGTTTGCCATAAGCTTTGAACTCCGCGCCTAAACCTCTAACTGATTTAGCTGCTGTACCTACCAAATTTCTTTAAAATTGGATGAGGTGTTGGACAGAGTTATCTATAACCTCCTACCCACATACATTTAATTAGCTAGATTAGAAACATACTAATTTTATGAAAGGTAAGAAACATGCCGTGATCCGAAAAAGGTACGGACGAGTGGCAAAATGCTGGTAAAACTTACTATTTTGTACGTAGGTACTGGCAATTCTGCCATTTCTAACAATGACAGTCGGTTACGATTGACAGTGACAGCAGTAGCCTCTATGCCTAGAGTTGAGAAATTGTAAAGATACGTGATTACCAACATACGAATGAGTAAAATGAACCAACTTAATAAATGAGTGTTACTCAAACTCTCACTCTGCTTGCACAGAAAACCAACGATTAATTTGATAGTCTAAAAGAGTTGTTAAGGACATAGGTACTATGTACCTGCCTATCCACCTAGACTAGCTAGTTTTGTATTTTCATATTCTCCACAATAGCGTAATCTCAAATGAAAGATTAATGTTTCTCAAAATTTATTTGTTGCAGGTAGTTATTTCGATGAATAAATAGCTCTATGGTCATACTTACAGACAAACTGACAGACGGACATAGTGAAACTATATTGTGGGTTCCTTGTCAGACTCAAAGCTATAGAACAGAAGTTTACTAAATTAATAAAAATAGTAAAACATGTGTGCGGGTTAGGCAGGACATACTTTGAGTAGTATATGCTTCGAGTTAGCCATAACCATATTGTGTGGTATTTTGTCTCTCGGTACTCTATGTATATGTAGAAGGGGAATTATGGAAATTAGGATACTTATTCCCTAAAACAATTTAATCAAAACCCATTTTTCATTCAATCACATAAAAACTACATATAATTTTCATACAGAAATACGATTAAATATATTTTTATTTTCTTACGACTAGTACTACGTTCATTACTTTCATAGCGGTACTTATTTTTTTTTTACATTTTCCGATTATAATGCTTAAACCTTCATTATCTTACTTGAATACATCCATAATAATAAATAACATTTAAGTTCTCTATTGATTTTGCTTTCTTGTAAATAGTAAGTAAGTACAATACTCCATAATAATTTTATTTGAATTCTATCAGGTATTCCATTTAGTTAGATCAAGATATGATTGGGCTCAGATATTTAGAATACCTACCCAAGTCTGTAACATCATAGACAGCTAGAATATGATTAACTTATGATCTTGTTGTAGGAAACCATAGTTGGGTACGTGCGATTCAATAAATTATTCAGTGCTTTTAAAGTGGTACCTAACGCATTGTATGCAAAATATTCAACATGATAGTTATTTAAAGTAGGCATATTGTTTCCCTATTACATAAAACATAAAATATATTTAAAATTAAAACAATCGACGTTAATACATTACTGACTAGACCAGCTTGCATTTTATGCAGTTAGCTGTATGATTTAGCTTCTTTGATAGATAATGTTTGTTAAAAAGTAGGTAAATAAACTTACTATATAAGACTTTCGTAAATACTTAACGCTTAGTAACACTTTCTTTATAATTATGTACTGAACTTTCATGTTTTGAACTGACTGACATGTCTAGTTAATTTGTTTCAAGCAAGGACAAAAAATTGTCAAATCATTTTAATAATAGAGCATAAGTGCTTACATAAGTGTTAAGCGTCGAGCGTCAGCGAGTTCGCTTGTAGGTTGTAAACTCGCCCCGTGTCATCGACTTTTTTACAGTCTGTTACCAACTTGATAATCCTTCCCGAAAGCTAACTCACTCACTCGCTAGCTTTTAAATTCGCCGCGTTGTAGCTTGTAAACTAGCTCTGTGTCATCGACGCTTTAGCTTATGATAGCAACTAGCTGTGTTATCACAACAACAATTTTACAAAAACAAGCCACCTGGCTTCAAATTAAACTGAAAAGTTAAAAATAGTGACTGGAAACTCCAATTATAAGTCACAGGAAAGCAAAATACGCAATTTATTTTGCTTGGATGACGCATTTTTTTCAGTTTGGTATTTAAATTTAAACCTAACTAATGAACTGATTGTCATTAAATTTCCAATCTGAAAGTCTAGGTATGTGAGAACATAATACGTAAAAAGCCTGATTTACATGAAACACAGCAAGTCTGAATTACTAACAATTGACCAGATTTGAAAAAGCACCTACTTTAAGTTTACGTAATTTCTAAGCACACTAATAAAAGATTACTAGCAAAAGCCGGTATAAAATAAACATATTTTGATAAGTATAAATACTAAAGTAGTTATGAGACAAGTACATAATTTAAAACCGATTTATTATAAGTGATATCCGTTAAACACTGGTATCACATTAATGCCGACTTGCTCCAAACTGTCAAAGTCGCTAAGCAATTACTTTACTCGCTTGATAGTTCTTATCGGTCAGAATCTGGACTACTTAAGAACTACCAAGCATGTAAAGAAATTGCTTAGGAACTTTGACAGTTTGGTACAAGTAGGCAAAAGAATAGTTTTATTTACTTAACGAATAAACATTGACGAAACATACAATTACACAATAAGTTGTTCAAAAGTCAATAATAACAACTAATGAATCAATGTAAATTAATTGATTCAGAACGTTTGTTTGCGGGAATCCATAGAATATAAAATAGATGGAAATTTATTTAAGACCCTTGTTTAGCGTTAACTGGATTCAATATATTTTTCCATCTAGTTCATAAACTAATGAATATCAAGTTTAAAATCATTTTTTTAGTTTTTCTTTGTCAGTGTCATCTTTATCCTTCTCTTTCTCCTTTTCTTTTTCTTTCTTCTCCTGCATTTGTTGCAAATGAGCTGGCAATGCTTTCAAAATTGCATGCACCTGAAAAAATAATGACTAAATCACATTCACATCTTTTAACATTATATAGGTACTTAGGCTGAAGTTTGTAAACATGGATGGATGGGTGGATGTTTGCTTCTCAATCCAAATCTTCTAGTTATGACTAAAAGAAACGCTCCTTTTCATCCCTATACCACAAAGCCGCGGGCTAGTAGTGCTAATGGCTGCTTACCTCTTCAGCAACTGCCATAAGTACGAATTCAAATTGTTGCTTCGTAGCAACTGTGCGTGGGCGCTGGTCGCGAATATGTTCCAGAGTAGCAGCAATGTCAATTTCCTTTGCCCCTTTCGCCATGCGGTTCAACACCATGTCTATTAGGCAGTAGGTGCCACTGCGTCCAGCTCCGTCACTAAAAAAAATATATGCATAAGATAAAATCATTTATGAATAAAACGTTCAAGACAAAATGGCTAAATTCCAAATCACTACGACTTCAATTAACATGACAATTTAGAACACTCGAAACCCTGTTCAAATTGACACAAGTATTTCTCGATTGACTACTGAGAAACAAAGGAGCAGTATCAACGGCTCATGTTGTCAGCGCACATCACTATAACTTGTTTATACCTTATTACTCTGTGCTCTAACATAATTTCGGTTTAAAAAAAAAAATGGCGCCAAAATCCACAAAAAATATTGTAGACTCAACAAAGTTAGTTACCTGCAATGGACCACGATCGGACAGGACCTTCCACGGTAGGATTTGTTCACTTTTCTGTAAGTATTGCAAAAAGAAATCATTTTTTTATTCTGAGTTTCAGGTTAGGTCAATGATCTTCTGGATGAATAGGTAGTTTAGATATTCTTTGGGTGAAGTACACTTATAATAGAAAGCATTCTTTTTTTTGTCTATGGTTAAGTAGTAAGTAGTTAAGTACCTACTTATACTCGAACCTACTACTACTTACTACATTGTGTTTTGTGACGCTTTCAGATTACTAGACTGTGCGGTGCTTTTTTATTTATCTATCAGCAGATCTATTCTATAAAAAAATAGTTCGAAAACTAAAACGATACCTCATTTGTCAAAATATGGAAGACCCTCTTTTTTGCTTCGTCGTAGTCGGGTAAAAAGGTAGCTTATCCTTACCGTCTGAACTCCAGCAATGCCTTAGTCGATGCCGGGACTCCATTTTCGGACCAGGAAAGGAAGTGGAACTGCGTGACGGTGCGCGTTTCTCCGGTGCGCTGGTTCTTCAGGTAGAAGCTACGGACGAGGTAGTCATCGCACCAGATGTGCTCGCTCACTAGGTGCACCTGAAAGTTGAATGAATTATTTATTTGTCTCAAGTACCTACCTACCTATTTATATTAGATTAGGAATTCTTAAAGGATCTCAGCTTTTCACACTTAGTTCATAGCTAGCTACTTATCATTTTTCTGCTGCCTGGGCGATTTGAGGGCTACATCCCATTTGGACAATGTTTCCTTTCGTAACCCTTGTTAAATACCTATGAAAAAGTGGCATTTCGCAACTTTTTTATTTTTCATACATTTAGTAGCATTTGGACAACCATGACTTTAGTTAGATACCTACAGTCAGTTTACATTTATTAACTATGATAAAGAGACTTAGAAATTTCGTCTACTTTTTTTTATATTAACATGGTCTCGAGACTACCTTGGTTCCTGATGGTAAGAGATCATGCCTGCCCATAACCATACACAGGGCTTGGATTTTCAACCGGTGCAACCCTGCTCTATTGCTCATCCACCTTGAGGCGTTTTGATGGTCAGTCTCGAAAGCCCAGTAATTTCACTAGCTACAGTGCCCTTCCAACTGCTTTTTGACGGCATTCTGCAGGGGACGCCTCCCAACGATAGGCGTAACATGAAATGCTATGCCTTGATCACACGTACCGAGTACTCGGCCGAGAAGTAAAATGTTACTCGGCTGAGACAATGAAAGCTTTCGTCCCTCGTTCAGCCGAGCACTTGGCGCTATGTTTATACGTACCGAGTACTCTGCCGAGAGCACTGACTCAGCCGAGTACTCAGTACTTGTGATCTAGGCATTATGCTCAATGCTCTGACCAGGCTGGTTGTGTTAGCATAAACTTGTTATCATACGAACTATCTGAGTGAGTAGGTAGAAGGTATGTAGTTAAGTAAGTACCTCGTAGATGTGGTAGAGCTCCGATCCCTCCTCAGGCCAGTAACGGTGGCACAGCTGTTGTCCGTTCTCCGTAAGTCGAGTTAACATCACCATCACCACGCTGCCTTGTTCCCACACCATCTGCCAGAAGTCAGGGGATGTGTGCGCTAGGGGTCCGGCAGCGGCGATGTAGGCTGGATTGCGGGGGTCATGATCGGTCTACAACAATAAATATGGGACATTAGGAAGGCAATCCGTTTACCTATTAAGTTCTCTAAGAATCTTGAGAACATCACTCACAATAGTGGAAGCATTGATGTAATCAGATCCGACATGGTTTGACAGGGTATTTAACAAAACCCTGGAGTGGTCATACGGAAGCACATCTGCGTAGCGGTTCTTGCCGGTGTTCTCTTGTTTCAAGGCAGCAGCGGTCGCGCACGGCTCGGCCTCGTATGCGCAGAGCGCTCGCCACTCCTGCTCCAAACGGTCCTTGTTGCGAAGGTGGTCTTCCATGTAGGCCTTATGAAGGGAAATAATTGAACGCGACATTACTTTATTTTTACTCGCTGCTTCAATTAAACCTTAGTGGTGTGAATAATAGGCTTACCAAAACCATGTGTCCAGTGGAAATATCCATATTTGTCAGAGCTGGTTCCTCACTCCTGTAATGGAACAAAGATAGTTAGTCTCGGAATAGGACTTTCAAACATTAACTACGCGAAGAAACACTTTTCTTACCAAGAAGAAGTGCTGGATCTAGTTGAAGGGGAATTGCCTTCAGTCTCGCGAGACAGTGAAGTGATCCGTTGGGGCGGATCCGGATGTGGCGAGGCTGCCGCCGTGGTCTGCTGCCCCGTCCACTTGCCCGACATGCGAGCTCGACAAAGCTCCTGCAACGATGAAAACACCTTTAAAATTCTTTAAATAACGAAGGTCTTGAAAAACAACAACGAAATTCTTTATTAAAAATTGCTAACCTGATAATCTCTGGTAGCCTCGGCATCAATATCGGCCGCAGATGAGAGCCCTTGTACTTTCCTCTTGCCTGACATGTCGCGCTTCAGAAGGACAGCGAAGACCACTGCTCCAACGATAAGTACAGATAAACTTCCCACTAATGCTAGGAGTACTGGCAGTTCTAGCCCAAATAGAAGGGTATCAGGAGTGTCCACGTGACGAATGACTGGACGCTTGCTCTGGAATATCATGTCAATATTAATTTAATTATTATTAATTCTATTCCGATTTCCTGGAGACAGCGATGTCCAAAAATTAATCTAGCTTAGCGATTTTGATTTGTACCTGATCTCCAACTCCAGTAGATAGAATTTGTGCGCCGGTTTCTGCACGTAACTTATCCTTGATAGTATCTATAAAATAGCAGGATTTGAGAAAAAAGGAACAAAAATAGTTCAAACAATAATTATCTCTAAACTGTACTTATCAATGAAACTTACCAACACGTCTTGCTACATCAATCGCACTATAACCCTTACTATTTTTCTCCACCTTAAAAGTTACCTCGCCCGGATCCACCCTTTAAACAGTAAAACACCATGTTCAAGACGAAAACACCACAAAAGCAAATCTCATCAATTTCTGAGCTTATTGTACATTTATTACCGGGGATTGGTAAAGGTGTTTTTCTCTAAGCCAAGCATTTTTTCAAGTCTTGAAATGAACGAGATCCCATTCTCCCAGTTGGTTAAGAACCTGAGGTAAAGCCACAAGACAATAATAAGTACAGCATCGCACAGAAGCAAGCACACACTGCAGAAACTAGAGAAAGTTTTTTACCTATTTTTGAACAAAACATACGTATACGAAGGGTCATAATCGTAATTATTATGATTTTGCACGTCGCTTTTGTCGGATTGATGTCCGTACGGCGATCCGTGAGCTGCAACGTCATAGCAAATTTAGAAGGAAGTTTATGGAAGATCTGTTCATCGTTCTAGTAGACAACATCGATAGTGTAAACGCATGCAAGTTAAGTATTTTATGTCGTTAAAATATATCTAATTAAATAGGTACGTCATAATTCGTTTATCATTAGAATTCTTGTGAACACAATTATGGCAAGACTATTAATTGGAATAAAAAAGTAATTTATTTTAAAACCAAAATGCTAAAGCTCACGAAAACTAAATATGTCCACAAACATGAATGTCTGAATATAAAACAAAATTATTAAGTTAAAGTAACACAAACATATAACAATAAAATAAAGCCCAAACATTGACGTTGAATTTGCGCACTTATAACAACATTGAAGACACAGGAAAGTAAAAAACACAAGGCAACACTTAAAAGGGCGACGGAACCCCATGCTCTCTGATCAGGAAAAATAAAAATGTGCAATAAGAGGGAAACATTTAGTGCGGTGTTGTAGACAAGACGTGGAGGTGCTTTTGTAATTTAGAAAAAAAAAGTATAATTTGATATCCAATACGCCGACAGCGCGGTGCTGCCGATCCCAGCTCGGTATCGAGGGGACATCTTTGAGCAGATTCTCCAAGGCTGCTGTGACACTAACCTGTCACCGACTTATTGTGGTATAAAATCTTTAACATTTTTGCGTCCAGGCGAGGCCCGGGCTTTTTAACATCGTCTCTTTCCCTACGCTTAAAGCCCCATTCGCTATCAAGCAAATCTTGAAGATCTTCGTGAGATAATTTGTAATTTTCACCTGAAACATTGTTGGTATCTGTACTAACACCGTTCCGGTGCGATTCACGCTTGTGGCTACGTACTTCTTAAAACATGGGGGACTTTGTAAAACAAAACAGCCAACTTAAAAAAATATCAACTGAAAAACTCAGAAGAATGAAATTGATGTTAGTCGGGTACTTAGAGTAGGTGAAACAACTCGATTTAAACCTGCAATGCGACAAAGCAGTGAAGCAAACTAATTGCTTTCTTTACATCGTTACTTTGATTAGTGTTATACGTACCCTGTAGTTCGTCTGGTCTCAAAGGCCCCCCTTCAGCATAAAGTGGACCTTGTTGACTCTTGGAATCAACTATTCCCCGCCAGTAGTTCATCAAATATTCCATGTTTTTAGAGTCTTTCAATACATTTTTGTTTTGGTCTACAAAAAACTATTTATGGAATCATTGTTTTCCAATGACAAATCGGAGAAATACCAGAATAAGTATGCATTTTCTCTAACTAAAATTCTACCTGGAAGTATTTTAAATGGACTAGGATTACCTTTCTGCTGGTAAGGGTAGACATTCTCCTCGCTGCCGATATCCATCGGGAACTCTTCAGCTCCCACGTCCTCCTCATTTATATAAATTCTTTGCTCAGGAATTTCTCCCGGGTTCTCGTATTCAAAGGGAAAGTTTTTCTCTACGAAACTTTGCACATAATTCTTCATCGCGTTAGAGCGGACTTCTTCATCGAGAGGCGATTCTTCTGCTCTGTTGCTGGTGAGGTACTCAGCTGTGTACAGTGGCGGTTTGATTTTTTGTTTCCGCAAATGTGCTCCGATGCGTTCTTCATCAGAGAAAATGCTAGGTTCATTTTTGCTAAGATCAGGTATTGATTTTTTGTCGATGGCTACATCCGGATCAAGGACATTTTTAGCCTTTTCCGCTTGGATTCTTTCGCGGAAACCTCCAAAAGGCAATATCACTGGGGACTCCTCAACTCCACTCATGAGCATCAAGTCGCGTAGTTTGTCGCTTGGCGTTTCGCCTTCATAAGGCTCCTCGTCTTCTATTCCTGTTACTGTTAAACAACGATTAGTTAATTCATAAATTAGCCAAGAATCCCAAGTTTCCGAGTTCCCAATTCCCGAGTTTATTATAGAAACATTCGTGACTAAATAAAGAGTTCTGAGTAGTCAGGAATAATGGAAACACGTACGGTATTGTCGAATGGTTCGATAAGTTTCGAATTTGATATTGATTCGAAAATACGGTACAAAAATTGCTCGTTACTTATACAGTGTTCGAATTTAATCGAGAGGTACTATCAAATTAACTTACCTTTAGCTAAATACGCCGCCGGGTCTTCGTCAGGTGAGAATGGAGGACTGTAAACCTCGTTAGCAAAGTCCGTGTCGTCAAGACGTGCGTTGGGAGTGAATCGTACAAATGCCGTTTCAACTGGATTTACCTGTTAAAACAATAATAAACATTCAAGAGCATGCAAAAAATTTTTAATTTGAGACATGACAAAGATTAAAAGTACAGGTTACCTCTAAATTTTCGTCCGTATCAGTAAGTGGCTCATCGCTAATTTTCGTGTCAGAGAATTGTTCGCATATCTTTGTATTTACTTCGTCCGGCGTGCTAAAAACAAAAAAATATATTCGTATTAAAAGCTTAACCGCAGACATTTGACTCGTTTAAAAATGCAATCAGCAGTAAAATCGCTACGAGAAACGAAACGTAGCCGTAGCAAACACAAATACGTAGCGAGGGCTACGTCATTCGTAGCCGCGTAGTCCCTCTACGATTGAGGTCTACGAATCCTAGATACTCGTAGCGAGAGCTACGTACTCGTACTTCGTAGCTGCGGGCGTAGTCCTTCTACGATTCGTTTATAACGGATTGTTATAACGAAAATCTCACACTTTAGTAAATCTGAAAACTGTTTTTTCCCGACTGCTAATATTCGTTTAGTTCACGCGAGTGACTTACGCTACCTAAAATGGCCAGAAACCCATACTTGTGTACATCTTAGTACTCTGTGCCTATACTAACCCACAACAAATAAGATCATAACGTGATGATTTTTTTCAGTTGATATATCAATGGATTTTTTGTGATCATAATAGTGTCCTCAGTGAGCCACTGCAGCTGTTTCGAGCCTATGTCATAACTAGTAATGATAGCTCAAACTACTACTAGGTACTAGTACTAGTAACTACTAGGTAGTGTTTTTCACTTAAAGATGGCACAGTAGTGTGTACCTACAGCATAACTTGTAGTACGCACTACATGTACGAATGCTCCCATCGGTGACTGCGTGTTACAACCCACTGTAACTCCCCTTCGAACCACTGCAGCTGTTGCACGAGCCCATGTCATACCTAGTAATGATAGCTCAGACTACTAGGTAGTGTCGTTCACTCACAGATGGCGCCGCAGTGTGTACAGCATGGCTTGCAGTACGCACTGCGTGTACGCGTGCTCCCACCGGTAGCCGCGCGACGCGAGCCGCTGTAACTCCCCTTCGAACCACTGCAGCTGTTTCGAGCCCATATCGTACCTACAAATAGAGAAATAATGTATATCTTCTGATTATATCTACTTATCTATATCAAAAATAATATATTGTAATTATGACATAATTATCTTGTTGAAAAAAAAAACATTTTTTGAAAAGTTTTGGTTTTATGTTTCACCTTCTTATCATTGGAATTTCATCCACTGCTGGGTGTAGGCACTGTAGGCCTCTCCCAATTATATATAGCATTGAGCCAGGTCTTCGGCTCTACTTCTTCTCGAAAGCTTTCGATAAGTCGTTGCTTCACCAGATTGATGGGTGCTCTAATTTATTATTTGTTACTTACCGATATAGGGCTCCATCTTCCGGTACCTCTTCGTAAACCGGAATGCATTTCCCAAATGCAAAATCTGAAAAAAATAGACAGTAAAAAATCTAAATTATAATGTCTGTCTACATATACACTGCATTAAATAATAATAAATAAAATTTTATTTCAGAACATTGATTAGGGAACTTTCTCGCCCAACAATTATACCTTCATCAGAAACATAACCTTCCCTTTTCTCAAATACGTAGAAATAGGCCTCCAACGTGGTTTTATGACTTGAAATCTTACCATCGTAACACCATTCCACTTCCTCAACGCAAAGCGGCGCACTAAAGAGGCAGCCTGAAAAAAATAAACAAACGTGTTAACATAGGTACTTATACCTGCATAAGATAATTTATTCATTGCAACCCAAGATATTTTAACGTAGCAGTAATTTTACTTAGTAAAATGTTGCTTGATATTGTAACGGTTTTGAAACTCCATGCCGAGAAACTTATCTCGATAGAAAAGTTTGCCGCAAAAAATAAACATAAATCGCACAAACTTGTGATTTTCCCGGAAGTTTGTAAAGTTGCTTTTGTAACAAGAAGATTGAAACACAAGCCGTGCTTATTGCCATATTTGTGAAAAGGTTGCGTTGTTACCTACGAAATGAGTCTTTGAATCTAGAACTATGTCGTCGATATTTATTTAAACTTGTTCGACATTACAACATATGCCGTTAGTATGATTTTCATTAAATGAGCTAAATCGGTTTAAGAGTTTAGGCGGTAAGAGTTAGATGCAGGATTTGCTACTAGTCTAACTAGGTTCACACGTTCTTTGTCGATGTCGAAATAGTAAGGGGCCATCCAAAATAACGTCACACGTAAAGTTTCGTGACGTCACATTACAAAATTTAATACATCTAGGTATGCCAGTAAGGTAGGTATACTATATAAACATAAACATAACCATTCACACACTCACACCCCTGCACTAGGATTCTCTGAGTCGCAGGTGGCATGGATACTTATAAGACATCACAACATCCAAGACCCGAGAACAAACATTTGTGTTCGTCACACAAATATTTGCCCCGGCCGGGGATCGAACCCGGAACACCAAGCTTCTTAGGCTTCGTATATCATTTTAAGGAGTAGGTTCAAAGTCCATGGACTAAATTATGTGACGTCACACTAGGGATGTGGGAGTCTCACAAATGCGACAAGGACGGGGAGGATAAAAAAATAATAAAATTCGTGTGACATATTTTTTGGATGGCTCCTAGGTGTAACAGGACTCACCGATGTTGCCGTCGGCTCTAGCGGGCGCCAGCAAGCTGATCAGCGCCAGCGCCCATAGGGCCACACGCATCAGCCCGTGGGACATTACATCTGGAACAATCGCTCGTTGATACCACTGTGTAATCACTGACAAGAACCAGTGGCCCAACTATTTCGACCTACTAAACTAAACACCTACTACTCGGGCGAATAAACATGACACCTGGCTCGAATGACGTTTTTGCAAACAGCGTGGAAATGGATAATCTTGATAGAGAACAGATCCTGTAATACTTGGTAATGATAAGTCTTTGCAATTAGAGGAAGAAGAAACACGGAGGGCGCCGCACGGGGCAGCGGGGGAAGCATCAAGTTCTGAGCCACATGTTAGCCAGGTGTCATGTGCATTCGCCCGAATAGTAGTAACAATTCAAACGACCAAAGGGTTGGCGCTAACCTCGATCAAAGAATTAGCATCGCTATTCAACGAGGTAACGTCGCCAGCCTTTTGGGTACTTTTCCTGTAGACAGTGACCTAAATACAGTGTGTTATTTATTAGTTTCTATTGTCTAAGTTAATACTTTACATTTCTATTTTCTACATACATATTTGCTTCGCAATCCTTATAACTTTGCGCTTCCATTAATTCAAAATTTCCAGATCGCAAATATGTGGGTCACATTTTTATTCGTAGGCACTAGAAGCGAAGCATGACACATACATTTCTATCTATGCAGTGAAATGCAATATTATTCCTCCGGTATATCTCCGTTACGCAGAGACGTGGTATCTAATAAGTAAACTGTGACTCAAGTCTAATAATGTTACGGGATTGCAGAGCTTTATTAACTTCCCTAGATGGGTGGCTAGATTGAAAAATCTCGTTTCTCGTCTTAGTTACTTACCAGTTCAAATATGATTTTACCTGACTGTGCGAAGAAGTACCTATAAAATGTTTGTTTACGGGTCTAGGACACATTAAAGAGTACCTATCTTAGATCACTTTTGTGTTCTAACTTATTAATAGGAGCTCATTGTATGAATATTTAAAATTAAAGTAATATTTTTCATGGACCCATTGGAAAATGAAAAACAATGGAATCATGGACCTCAGGGCCATAGAATCTAAATGGCGACTGGAAGCAGCCATAATACAATGTGACGATCATAAAAAAATGCCCAAAACTTATTTCCTGCGTGAGACATTGTTAATCGGTTAATTGTGTATCGGTTGTTAATAAAAGCTACCTTATTTTAAGTTTATCTTAGGGCCGTCACGCTCGTTAGGAATAACAGCCATATTGCTAGAGTGCGGTGCAGTAGGTAGAAGCTTGGTAGAGAACTGAGAGCGGACGGATGAAGTGTACGATGCTAAGTATAAACCTACATTCAACTCTACCTACCCACTACCTGATTATTGTTTTTTTACCAGAATGTGGTAAGTAAAAGAAAATACATGTTCCTACCACCCACGCCATTACCTAACTATCTGTCCATGTTTTCCGAATTTTCTCCACAAACTCTCTTAGTATTATTTTTAACCCTACTTCTGCCTGAAGTAGTTTTAAGGCTTTCTTGATGTTTCCTTTCATTTTTAGAAGTAAAGTGAGTAGGTACCTATACTTAAGTATAAGAGAAAAAGAAAATAAATACGTTTGATTTGGAGATTTATAGCAATATTGCAATAAAATAACGACGTAAAATCAGTAGGTATAATGAATATACTTTTGACTTGTAGAAAATGCTTCAGCATTAAGTCCTCCTTTTTGTACTACTTTTAAGTGTGTGCAATAAAGTATTAAATAAATATATAGAATTAGATCCTTTATTATTCTTCATTGAGTCTCGACTCTACAAGCGAGTCGACGTAGCGCACGGTAACAAGCAATCAGCGTAGGTGGCAACGGTAAGTCTGAATTAGCAAACACCTGCGGTTGCTCGAGGCACAGAATGAACCAAGGGGAGCTCCCCTAGGTAAGAACAGATTTAATCAATAAATAATTAAATGGTAAAACCTACGTAGCTACGAGTAGAACAGTTTCTCGAGTTAGTCTTATGCCTACTTGCACCAAACTGTCAAAGCTCCTAAGCAATTACTTTTCTTGCTTGCCAGTTCAACGGTCCAAATTCAGACCGTTAAGAACTGTAAAGCGAGTTAAGTAATTGCTTAGGAATTTGATAGTTTGGTGCAAGTAGGCATTAAACTCATAGAAAATACTTTCACTACGTTTACACAACACAACCGAATTCGAAAAAGGAGGAGGTTATCAATTCGGTTGATTTTTTTTTTATGTTTGTTGCCTCAGAACTTTGTTGTTTATGAATCGCTGTGAAAAAAACTTTTTTTGATGAGAGAATAGGTATAGGTACTTTCATATTGGTTCCATAGAAATTTTATCAAAATTGGTTCATTGGTTTTAAATAAAAATAACTGAAATAAAGTAAGTCGTTGAAGTGAACAAAATCGCGTATTTTGCTTCCCTGTGACTTGTCAGTGGTGCCTACGGTCACTTGACCCTTCCGATTGCAGTCGGTTGTTGTATTTTTTTGTAAAACCTTGATTATATGACTACTTATCTACCAATCACGCGATAATCGAAAAAAAAAATTACTTTTCTTTCTTTTTTTTTTAATTACTTAAACCAATTGAGAATATTGGTCAAAAGTCGCTGGAGTATTTAAGTGGAATAATATTTTGGGTACACCTCCGTTTTCCCATTAACTTTGAAATATGGTTACACGCTGAAGCTGAGGGGTTCGGAAGCTCGGTTGTAATTTAGTCGATGATAAAATTTCAGTACTAGTTGGCTGAACCAATTATATTCTAATGAGGCTCGAACCTGAGCTTTCGGATTTAATGTACAATTTAACGGGAAAGGGAACAGACCCTTAGTTGTGTAGACGGGTTTATCTCCTCAGAATCTCGCTTTCTTTAAACAGCTTTGGGGGACGATACGAAATCCAACTGATTGTTTAACTTACCTCCACGGCCAGTGGCGGATTTACAAATTCGCCGCCTGTAGGCTGAATTTGCTGACCCTACCGACCTCTACTACAGTTTGATACCCTGGTTCACAATCTGATAAATTACAACATGTAAGTCAATGAAATTGTATCTTTATGATTTGTGCACCATCGTCTTAGTTAGGTACTTACTTGGATCAATATGAATCTGTTAATTAATTGTTAGAAAAAATAAACCGCAAATTTGCCGCCCCCTAAAATCTGCCGCCCTAGGCTCCAGCCTCCTCAGCATATTGGTAAATCCACCACTGTCCACGGCAGCTGACGAAATATGGGAGCTATTAGCAATAACCCTTGATGATCTGATGACTGACTGGCTAACTGGCAGACAACGCACGAACCAAACCAGTGGACGTAGAGACTTGAAAGTTCGATTAATTAAACATTCCTCAAGAAGTGTAGGATTTTTTAAATTCCCAACACAAATTAGTTGCGGGTAGTCAACTAGTAAACTTTATACCTACACTTACCTATAGGTAGGTATTTTCATTATGTACCACAATATTTTACTATTTGTTATTAAAACGGTTACTGCCCTATATGCCATATTATGTCTATTACCCATACTGAAATTAAAGAAAGATTTCTTCGAAATTTATTAATAATTCATATTTAAATGTAGCTATCTACATTTACAAGAGAGTTCAAAGTTCAAACTTGTTGGAAGGCAACGTAATCCTCTCACTCCCACGCCACATCACAGAGCTTTTAATTGGAAACTCTGTCAATGCTTTAGAAATTTCTACGTGATAAATAATTGTTGTTTTCTACGTTAGGATGGCTCGACGCTCTTTTACCTAGCAAAAGTTTTGAGTTTAAAGCAAGTTGCACTTGTAGGGAAAAATTTTTGAAGCGAATTAAAAAAAAAAATCTAATTAAAGGTTGTATTCCGATGTTGGCGACCACCAACGGGTCGCGCGACCCATTGCTTAGTACTCGAATGTATCGGTGCGGGGTGGTCGGTAGTCGGATGCAAGCGACCGCGTCGTGTGACTCACGCCTAAATATCCGGGAAGTGCGGTCGCGTCTCGCAGTCGCCAACAACGGAATGGTAGCTTTCCGAGCGCGACACTAGACCTTTAGTTTAAAATTTTGGCAAGGATTTAATTCATGAATCTCAAAGATTTCGGATACTTTCGCATTTTGATCTTTATGATGACTCTTTCTATAGCCTATATAAGTATCAATAATAGGTACCTATTAATTATTATTACCCATTGATAGGGTTGAGTAGGAAGTTAGTTGTACTACTATGTCCTGACCTGTAACAAATGTTAATAATAAATGCTTGTATCTTGTTATCAACAGTAACGTTTATTCTTTACAACAGTAATAATGGAAGTGGAAGGGCGAGCCTTGTTATGTTGGAAAATCTTCAGGTGTAGGTGTACACGTTTTTATTTTGAATGAAAACTCTTGTCGAGTGAGCGATGCGTGGGCGGAGAGCGGCTATCTATCTATAAAACAGGTACCTAACTACCTACATCTGCTTACTTTAATGAGTTTTCTAGGTATCTATTGGTAAATATTATGATAAAGTATTTGTAGAGAATCCATTACAGAATTTCTTTACCTATGTTTTTGAGGAATATTGAAGTCGCGATGCTAGCATTTAATTACGTCGTCCACACCTACTCCTACCTATTTCTTTTATAAATTTGGTGGTCCTTGCCCATTCTGTAGCGACCTTGTCATCCAACAAAATATAGGTACCTACCTATATCATTTTCAGTTAGTAGGTACCTATCTATTTAGAAAACAAACAGACTGAGCAGGAGCAGATTTTTTTATAGAAAACTATCTAGGAATCATTCTACTCAGTAGAGTACCTAGTAAGGTACGGTATCCTTCAAAAACATATAGGTATTATGTATTATAGGTACATTAAATACGATAACTCTATCCACTGAACACGGCTCGTCGATCTTTAATCTTGTTAAAAATGTACATCCAAAGTAGGTAAGTAATCTATTATACGTAGTCGATCAGCACTCGTCTACATCTAAACACCAAGTAGATATAGTACCGACAGCGAGTCCACTGACGTAGGCACTTCTGCCCTTTGGGTACACCTACGCAAATGTACCCGATGTCGCTTTAACTGGCGAAGCGACGATATTTTAGGCCAATAACTGCTATTAGTATTAGCCATGAAGTTTTAAAAGAATTTGTACGTATCGTAGGCATCAGGGTAATTTGAGAATCATTATCAATAATCGCTGGTAACATCATGGTAGTTAGCAAAAACAAGAGAAACTGTGAACTTTAGGAACGCAAGAATGAAAATATCGTAAGACTGGTAGATATGAAGCACTAGGACTCCTTAGGATACCTAAAGTTGATAAACAAACATAACCACCGCCATATTAGACAGTTATGTTCGCGTAACAGGTTTCACCGTTTCTAGACAATGGCAACGGCACATAGGGTCAGTGGATACTGGGTAAGTAATTTACAGGTAAGAGATGGTACTCACCGTTTAGGACCGCCGCTGTGACCGGAACATATCCGTGTTAGATGCACTGGGTTGTTCAGAGGAGAGCTTGAATCGTAGAGGTGAGCCGCCAGCTGAGTCTTTAGGCGAGTCTGCGCACGCCAGTCTATCGATCCGACGGCCCTCCATTCACGGGCTGCCTCGCCACCTACATACCTACAACCTACACTAACTATCTATGTAGCCATCCTCTATGCTACAACACCGATCACGAAGATAACGTTATATTGGCCGGACTCTCGGAGCTTCCACACTTGAACCACTTCACTTGGACACCAATTAACTTTTATGTGATAACCTTAGCTATAATTTATAACGCAATAATCGAATTTATGACACAGAACGAAAATATTTACCTAATGACACGACAAATGAGGAGTTTAGTACGACTGATTGTGGTTGGTATGGGTATACGTAATGGCGCCCACGCGGAAAGTTATCGCTCGAACACATCCCTGAATGCTAATGAATGACGTAGATAACAGAAACCCATGTCAACGCTGTCTATCCACTTATTGAACCTGGTTCAGACAACCTGAAACCACATAAATTATTTGTTCAATGGCTCTACCTAAGGTCTCTATCGAAGTATATTCTTAGCTTAGATACATAGTTAAGTAGGTACAGATTTAAACGCACCTATTTACGTACTTATAATTTTATGCTAGCTACTACTCGGGCTCATAAAATATAATGTTAATAATTTGATCAATTGTTTCTGTAGTTTTGACGTCATTAAGCAACACGAATGGAGCCTCTCCGAGGCGCACTTGAAATCCTTTCACCACACTGGTTCGAAAGAACTAGAGACACGATTAGAAGAATTGAGTAACAAACATGCCTAATAACCAACCATTCGCTCAAAATTTGCCTTTAAAATAATAGTGTGCAGCAAAATACATATTTTCAGCAAAAACGCAGTAAATTACTTAATCGTATATAACTCTTCCAATAACAGTGAATGCTGTAGGCAATGTAATGTTATTAATGGTAAGTAGGTACCTATAATAATTTATTCATTCATTTCAGTCCCACTTTCCTCTCCCAATCTCACAATATCTTAGCTACACTTCTATAAATGATATCGTAAGATCGAAGGCTTAGGAAAATAGGCCTTCTAAAAGGAATAAGTAATAAGGACAGAAATAAAATGGAAGAAAAAGAAATGCGGTCACTGGACGAAATTACACAAACAATCTATTTGGAGTGAAAGGAGCTGAAAGCATCTTGCTTGAGACCTTTGCAAAAATACAAAGATAACAAAAAGGTTGATAGATACGAAATATGAGGTCTACACTACTCTCAATCGGGGTTTATAGTGATTAAATAGTGCACGAAAGGAGCCTCTTCGAGGCGCACTTGAAATCCTTTCATCTGGTTCGAAAGAACTAGTGACACGATAAGAAGATGATTAAACATAATGAAACAAAACAGATATCTTTAAACGGCACCAGTTCAATTTTGAGCACAACATTCCAACCCCTAGTACCTATTTCAAATTCGGGCAAAACATTCCAACCCCTAGTAAAATTTTAATATTGTAAAAAAAAAGAACTGAAACGGACGCGATTTAAAAATACATTATGCCAATAAATCTTGCTCAGAAGTTGGTAACGAGACCATTTATCGAAGGAGAGATTTACGGCGTACTTACAATAACAGCTCAGTCAGTAGGTAGTACCTAGGTACCTACCTCTACCACAAGTTTTGGATCTACAGGGTGTGGCAAAATAAATAAACCTCAAGGAAAACTACGTAGGTTAGGTACGTAACATCAGATTTAATTTAATAAATAGGTATGCAGAGTATTTTTTTTTTACTTAGAGCACAAAAAGTTAAAACAACAGTTAAAAATATTATATACTTAAATATTTTTTTAAATGAGCTGTTTTGAAATAAAATTTTGGTTTGAAGATTTTATTTGTTTAATATTTTTGAACCTATGAAAACATTTTCCAAAACTTGCTAGTAGGTAGGTAGGTTTTTTTTCAATTTGGTTTTTTCACAAATAAAGTTGTTTTTTTAAGGAACGGTACTGAGTATGTATGAACTTTATACTGGTTTTCTCGCGTTTACATCTTACATAGGTTGTTAAGTATAGTATTTTTTATTAGGTACTGCAAGCATAACTGCATAATCTGACTTTTTACATTATAGGGTGTATAATAAATAATAGATGTTTATTATTAGCAATTATTGGTATATTGAAATTTCCGCGATTACAACCCACAAGTAGCATACGGCAAAAGTGACCGGCCATCCTGACGTCAGAATGAACGGTCACCCTAAAAATATAAATTTATTCATAAATATAATGGAAGCAAATAGAAGCAATTACCGGCCAACCCGAGGGTAGAGCAGCACTAGTTAGCCTATAGGTAGGTATTTTTTTCTGAGACTGCCTTACTCTCAAATAGCGAGAATACATCATCACAATCAGTCGTAACGATAAGTTAGAATTCCAATTACCCAATTAACTTCAAGCCATATGGTTTCCGCTGCTCGACCTTACGTCGTCAACGGAAATATACAAACACGCGAATGTAGCGAACAGTCGCGTGTTTTGTGAATGTATCATTCGCAATGTTTATGAGCGACACAAACATGTACGAGAAGGTATCTATAACCTGTCCACTTGAGAAAATATTCAGTTACTTTAAAACTGCAGAAATTAACAAACTTGAACGCAAAGGGAACATGAGGTGTATTTGCACTAAGTAGAAACTATACTATACCTACACAATAATAATGAGTGATTTTTCAAAATTAGCAGGTAAATATGTATCCGGCTATTACGCACCTTATTCCTTCTGATTTTCAATGCAATGCATTGGCAGATGCATTCAGTATATTCAGCCAGATGACTAAATGCACAAATAGAGTCCCATTCTTCTATCTCATCGTATTTAGATAATAAATAAAATACAAAAAACCATCTTCAACAATAAATAATATACAATAGATCATCTTCAACATATTTATTATCACTATACATTAGAAAATACAGTTAAAGCTTATTTACATTACAAACGAACTGAACATCATTACAGTCCTCTTAATATTTTTTAACAGCAAAATTATTGTTATATATGTTTGTAGGTACCTATTTTAAGTATCTGGATTACATTCAAGTGCTTCCCGGTGAAGGAACTCTTCAGATGTTGTGAAAGTAACCTGGTAATACATAGATAAAAAAAACTGTTCCACCTCATTAGGAGCCCAGTTTGAATAGCTTAAAACTTTAATTATATTTGTTCAGTTGGTCCATCGGGAAGTCAGTTTTTTAATCATTTTAGAATGTGTTAGTAAAACAGTATCTAAAAATTAATATTCAATATTTCTGGATTAATTCAAGGCTACCAGAAATATTTTGACTAGTAATATAATAGCTGTCATTTTCAAATCTAGTTGGCCATCGTATTTTTGATCTAAAACAAGTACTAATCTTATTATAACAAAGATCTTCTAGTCATACAGGACAAGGTATTTAAAATTAAAGCACAAAGTTATTGTAAAAATACATCGGGTAGCTATGATTATTTAAATAATCAATAATCAAAATAATCAAAGTTGGGTAAGTAGAAAAAATCTAATCTAACAGGTACTTTATGTTATGGTGAGGCACCGTGATGTATTATTATTTATCATTAACACTTATAATATTCGAGTTTGTAAAATATCATGAATATTGGCTCCTAAACTTATTATGTAAAAACTAAGACATGACATTGTTAAGCTGTTAGGGAAATATTTTCCTTTTAAAACTAATATAATTTACTCACAAGTATTTTTAACACTGTTCCGTTCTTCAGTAAAGTTAAAAGCCAACAACTAAAACTAACTAATAAGGAAATAGGTTAATTTTTTTAACACTAGTATAGCAGCTGTCGTCTGATAGACTCCACGTCAGTCAAATGTTAACGATCAGTGCGGTTTCAGATTAGCGTATTTTTGTCGTGCGTATACGAGCGGATTCGCGAAACTTCAAAAGTACAACGCCCGTACCTATACGCGGATATACCAGCGTTTACAGATATCCTCACGATTTAATAGCGCTGACTTTGAATGCGCAGAAGTCGATTTTGAGATGTGTTTGGCGGGACGGGTGCGACGCTACAGGGAAGGTGTAGCGTCTATTGGTCGCTTAGCCACCTTCCACCGCGGCGGAACCAATAGGCGCCGTCTCGCCTCACCTCACTTGCGCAGAGCTCTCCACTATCGCCGAGCGCTATTAAACCGTGAAGACACCTATACGCTCGGTTTTTTTTCTATAGTGTCAGTAGCGTAAGTGCAGTTTCCGATTAGCGGATTAACCGGACGGATTAGCCGCTCGAATTTTCTTTTTGTAAACTGTAAACAAAACACGAGCGGTGAATCCGCTAATCTGAAACCACAAAGTCACCTCAGTCGCAGAGGGTTAATACGGAATTGTTTTCTTCAATTATTTCCGGTTGGAAAGAAATATTTATACTAAGATACACTTCTAAATAACTAAACACACAAAATCTTAACATCGAAATGAGAATTAAACAGCAGGTCAGTAAAATCTCACATAATTTCAAGTAGAATCGAGACCCAGACTGCCTCTAAAGAAATATGTTTTATTTATAAACGATTCGCAAACATTTGAATGAAGCTATATTTCTAGGCAAGTAACGTTTTGTCAGGGCAACCTGTACCTTATACCAATACAGCTAAGGTTCACACGTCCTTGACTAATCTTCGTCGTATTTTGTAAACAAAGTGTTAAGTGGTGTGTAGGGCATTATTAATTATTTTTAATAGTCTAGTCTAGCTAGCCAATAATTATAGTAATTCTTTCATATCATCGTAACTACTTTTATATTCAGCAGAATATACAAATTCTGCGTAAATATGCCACGAATATTCATCATTCACTAGTGCTAATTACTCTTCTAAACCTTTCTAGGTTCATAAATATCAATGAATTATTGGGTGACATATGGGACAAAGTTCTATCTGTCCCACCATTGCTAAAAGGCGGACAGATGGATAACATAAACATAACATAAACATTCACACACTCATACCCCTGCACTAGGATTCCCTGTGTCGCAGGTGGCATGGACACATACAACACATCACAACATCCAAGACCCGAGAACAAACATTTGTGTTCGTCACAAATATTTGCCCCAGCCGGGGATCGAACCCGGAACACCAAGCTTCGTAGGCAGGGTCACTACCAACTAAGCCACTGTGTCGTCATTATTAATTTTAAAAGTTCTATCTGTCTCCCCGTCACTAAGAAACTATTTATGCCCATCTTTCCTCCATTTAATGAGTTTTGCTGTAATGACTCAATAAGCTTCTCATATAATTAAATACTCTCATTTTTATATCAAAGAACTATCTACATATATACCCAAGATACATACACATTCAGCCAAGCATATTAATGTCAGCGTACAAGGCACTGAGAATCACCATAATGCCATACTAATTTAAATGTTCTAAATCACAGGGATAATATCTCGTTATCTAGTTAACTAAAAATATGTAATTGAAACCAATAAACTAGCACATTATAATAAATAAATGTTAGTTTAAAAAAATGTGGTAAGAAAATTGTTATTTTACCAATTGTTTTTAGGTATATTTTGTGAGTAACAGTTAAGACCTTTTTATACTTGTTCTATTGTTTTACTATGCTTTGTTCTTGTTGGTGTACAATAAAGTGTTCATAACTAATATTGGGTGTCTTTATTTAATTTTGAAATGAAATGAAAAGAATATTTTTTTTTAATAATTCTGTTTTCCATCTTATTTAAATATCATTTATCTTTTCTTTGGCTAAAGATTTAACTCGTTTATCTAATCGGCTATACCTTATCTTAGCTGCTGTAACCGATTGGATTTATTTAAAGCGATTGCGGAAATATTTTTAAGATCATTCCCACTCTTAAAAAAATTCTAATACATATATTTATTTAAACTATAACAGTAGTGTAATTTATTTGGGTTGCGTAGGGCAAGGCGGGGCGGGCCGGTGCGGTCGCGGCGTCGACTCTTCGTAAACTTCGTCGTACAAGCCTCTATTCGCATACAAATGCTGCGTATTACTGTATACATTACCCGCAATCTCACCTATTTCACTATAAAAATTGCTCTGTGTATCGTTAACCTCGTCATACAACGCACGCGGCGCGGCGTAACTAGAACCATAGTCCACATTCTGATATTTGAACGACGAGTAATTTTTGGAATTCTCCAAATTATTACTGAAATTTTTGAGTTTCTCCGCCTCGTCTTCGTACTTTGGCACGTAAATATTCTTCTCGTAGTTCGTCGTGTTTACTTTCGATGGCGTGGATAGTTTTGTATAGTAATCTTTCGTTTCTAGTAAGAACTGTTGTTGTGTTGGATTGATTTCGAAATTGCTGTAGGTAGGAATATCGTTGTACTTATCGTTGGGTACATTGCTCGGACCGGCCGAGGTCGAAGGCGCGTACTGGCTATTCGAGTATATATTTTCTCCATTCGAGTTTCTCGACGAATATATATTTTCTCCATTCAAGTTTTTCGACGAGTATATATTTTCTCCATTTGAGTTTTTCGATCTGAGATTCAGCGATTCGGAAATTCTGTCGTCCAGCGACATACTAGCCAGCGAACTCGCTACATTTGGTACATTTTGTTCCATTGAGAGAGCGTTCTCAGTCGCGTACATATTGACAGCACTGTAATTATTAGCTACAGTATTATTTCTAGGCGTGGTATTATTGTATTGTGTGTCATTTGTCGTTGCGTATCGTTGAGATTCATTTTGATTTATGCTAGGCGTTACGTCTACTTGAGTTTCGTAGTTTCTATGAGGGTCTTGAGTTGCGTAGTTGTGTCTACCAGACTCCTGAATTGCATTGTTGGGTCTGTTAGACTCCTGGACTGCGTAGTTGGGTCTGACAGGCTCCTGATTTGCGTAATTAGATCTACCAGATTCTTGTATTGTGTAGTTGGATCTTCCAGACTCCTGTATAGCATAGTTGGGTCTGACAGACTCCTGAATTGCGTAGTTGGATCTTCCAGACTCCTGTATTGCATAGTTGGGTTTGACCGACTCCTGTATTGCATAGTTGGGTCTACCAGACTCCTGTATTTCGTAGTTAGGTCTGCCGGTCTCCTGTATTGTATAATTTCGTCTATTAGACTCTTGTGTTTTATAGTTAGGTCTGCTATTTTGAAAATCATAGTTTGGTCTACTTTCCGAAGTCCAAAATTGCGAGGTGTCAAAGGGATCCTTCGTTGGTGAAAAAACGGGAGAGGCCAGATTGTCCATGGACTTAGCTCCGTACATATTCGAGTGTGTTTGGAGGTTTTGTTGGTGTGTTGAGTATGAAGGTAGGCTTTCTGTGCTTTGTTGGCCCCAGTCGGTTTCTAGGCCTGAAAAAAAAAACGTCAAGCATTTCCAAACAGATTTTGATGAGTACCAAAAAATCATTGAATGAATTTGCTCTTCTAGCTGCTGCCATTCCAGTGGGATGTAGGTTTTTTTTCATTTATTTATTGTATAAGAATTAGTATATAAAGACAAACTTTAAAATACTTTAAAGTTGCGGGAGCGTTTTTGGAGGACGTGGTGGCCGAGTGGGTGAGGCCCTTACCTTGCGATCTGATGGTCGCGGGTTCGAATCCCGGTGGCAGTCATGCGTAAATAGATTTTTTCGGTTTAAAAAAATATATGTATGCATCCCACGTTCTCACAACGGTGAAGGAAAACATCGTGATGAAACCGGCATGTCGTAGAACCTAAAAGTTCGAAAATATGTGTCGAGTGCACGAAAGGAGCTTCTTTGAGGCGCACTTGAAATCCTTTCGCCACACTGGTTCGGAGGAACTAGTGACACGATAAGAAGAAGATAGTAAGTAAGTAGGTAATAGGTATAATATTATGTGGGTGTGAGAGATAACGCACCTAGTTCTGGCACATCGATGGGCTCGTCGAGAATGGAAATGTTTCTGGCGGCGTTTTTCGTGGGCGAGGCTTTCGTACAAGGCGGCAGGTCTAAGTCGATCAGTAGGTCTTCTTTCACTGTAAACATGAAACTACTGTTAAGTCAATTTTGATTATTTTAATAGTATAAGTCAGAGAGGATTTATTACTAAATATATTTATACTATTTGTTAATACGTACAGTCAGCTGCACAGACTTGTATACAATCCTAAGCTTTGACAATTATATTACTCTTAATTTTGCGAAGAAAAGACACGCAAGCATTTTTAAATTAATGTAGCCGTCTTACTTGTCAGAATTCTTGCGAGAAGAATGTCTTTGCAAAAATTAAGAGTACAATATAAATGTTAAAGCTTGGGAGTGTAAACTTTTCTTTGCAGATTACTGTACAAAAAAATATCGTTAACTCATGAAATTCATTCCTGAGTTTACGACTTTATTAAATAGTTATTTAACCTAAGCAGCCCGTCAGTAATGTTGCGAATTTTTCGATTGGCTCGCGTCGCTTCGGTTGTGCGTCGATTCGATAATGCTACGATTCGATGATGCGTCGATTCGATGATGCGTCGATTCGATGGTGCTTCGATTCAATGGTGTGTCGCTTCGATGATGCGTCGATTCGATGATGCGTCAATTTCGCAGCACCTAATGTCTCTTACCGTGGTTCAAGCTCTTGGAATGAGCATCCCTGGTGCTTCTTAGCAGCCTGTCTGTGAGGTTAAGCGTGGCTCGGTCGTTGACCAGTTTGTTGTAGTTGAACTGTTTCCCGCCCGCCCTGTCGGCTCGCGTCGAGGACGGCTGCGTCGATTCGATGGTGCGTCGCTTTCGAAGCACGACTGAGCTGTCGTCGTCCCCGTTTGATGTTGAATGCACTAAAGAGTAAACTGATATGTACTTAAAATGTCAAGAAAAATTTTAATTTAAAAAAAAATTGCTAGATAATTGGTTTATTTGTTTGTTACTTTATTTCACAAAATATACATTGTTTTAATTTATCAATCTTCCTTACTTGTGAATATCACAAATAAACTTACAACAGTAGATGGAAAGTAAAAATTTATATTTTTTTTTATTTAGACTTGATTTCATAATGAGCAGCTGCAAAGAGCGTTTTGTACGCAACTACTCAATAATCGGTAGGTCCATACTTCGTAATAAGTTAGTATAAATAATGTTCTCATACTTAATTGTCCTACCTACATTCAAATTTCTACATTATCAAGTCCATATAAAGTTTAATTTACCACGAATGATGCATACCGCAGGTGTGACATGTTTTTACACTCTTCTATAACATTAAAATTATTCACGAAGGCGATAAAACTGTTTGTCTAACAGTCATGGATAAGCGATTTTCAATGCTACAGGCAAGCCAATGTTATCAATGTCAATGTTTGAGACAGTTGAGATTTTGAGATTATCGATAAGCAGTTATGAATCAAGATACATACAAAGTAAAATGTAACCATTTTCTGAAAATATTTGTATGGATAGATGTTTTTCTTTCATAAATCACGACACAACCACAATCCATAGATCCAACAGCTAGTTCTGAATAAAACTCTAAAAATTATTGGTATTAAGCAGAAAACCAGTTTGGAAAATAGCTGAGATTTATAAAAACTAGTATCCGTTCCTTCATAGTGATATAAATGCATCCGCAAACGGTTCGCCGACACCAGCTACCGATGGCCGGCGTCCGTCAGTTTTCATACATTTTGATGCAGTAGCGCGTGGCCGACTCTTACGACACGTGTAGCGGACGCGCGTGACAGCTACAAAATGTACGAAAACTGACAGATGCCGGCCACTGGTAGTGGCTGTAGTCGGCGACCCTTTTGCGGGTGCAGTTATACTACAAAAAAAATAGCGTGTAAAAAGCGACTAGACCGAAACCAAACAGACTAGATTACTAACAGTTTCATAAATAATTCAGGTATAACGTTCGCTGCCCACATAACCACTTCTAAGGGCGTGACATAGATATGAATTAGTAATGGCTCCCACACTACGTCCGTCAACGAAAGCAAGAGCCGTTTTAGAGCGGTTTCAGACTATCGTATTAAACCGGGCGGATTAGCCGTTCGTGTCTCATTTTTGAAGCGCGTCCCTATACGCGCTTAAAGGTATATTTTTAAAAGCTGGCATGAACAGAACATTCACACGTGCGCTTGTGTAGTGTCTAAATAAGAGCGCAGCGTGACCCTATTATGACCTGTCAAAACAAAATTATCATCCTTTTGTCAAAGTGTAGTAAAATTGCATTAGTGCGAGTACCTTGACAGCGCCAGCTTTCGTTGGTCGGTCGTATACACACGGGCTTACACCGGCGTTTACGCTGGGTTTTTTAATAGCGAGTGTCATAGTGACGCGGTTACTTGGGCGCGTACGCGCGACAATGGCGGCAGCGGCGCCAGAGACGTAACTATATATAGATAAATCTTAATCTTATTTGTTTAAACATAATATTGGAAAAACCGATAATATTGTTTAAGTCTATGATTCATACATCGGTTAACGTAATTTCCCGGAATTCCATACTTACTATTGATATAAACTCATACATTTTGGACTTGATAAGGTAGGGCTACACACCTCTTTGTACTGGTGACAGCGTTTGCGATTTCTTGGCTGATGTTATATTTTTATTTTTTCCTGTAGCAACGAGCGAACTGTAAAAATAGATTACACATATATTTGTAGGTACGATTCGATTAATTTTAATGTACCAAGTGTTGTTATTGGAAATATTACTACTTAGCTTAATAAACTAAGCTGAGAGAGATAGAGTGCTAGAGCTGAATCCGCTGAACATAGAGCTTTTAAATTACCGATAAACTTACACTCTTCGACTTTTCAAAAGACATGAAGACACATTATTTAGATGCGCGAATTCATCTAGTCTAATCTATCAGTCTTGTTCTAAAAAAATATTTAAAAACTTTTTAACCCTTATTTATTTAATAGTTACTTTTTAATAGTCTACTTAGAAAAGGATATATTTAAAAAATGGTGTCAATTCAGATGTCGCCAAAACTTAACTAAACTAATTTGACAGCACTAAAAATTTTCCTGTCCCTTTTATAACGATCGAAATAAAAAGGACGGCATATTTTTTATTGCTGTCAAAATAATTTAGTTTAGTTTTGGCGACATCTGAATTGACAACAATGGATCTTTAAACGAAAACCAATTTACTAATTTGCTTTTAGACGAGCTGCTTTCGCTGATGTGTCTATGTCATTCGGTATAGGATTTTTTTTAATAATTTGTTTTCACTTTTTTTAGATTATTTTGTATTTTTATTGTTTTATTTGTAGTTCAAAACTAAGTATCGAGTTTATTCTTGAACAAGTTCGTGGATGCTGCAGAAACAAATCTTCTAGCAGTATATATCATTTATTTTGTAACATTAGAACTAGATGTTCACCTGCGTACACACACATTTGCGTTCGTAGCCATGACAGTTTATGTTACCTTGGAAACAGGCCCACTTCTAGAGTCCTCAGGTTCTGCCCCTTCCACCAGTGAAGCTCCGGCCTCCTGTCGATCAGGACGATGGCATCCCCCGCGTCTACCGACATCTGACCCTGTCTGCGGTAGCTGCGGGACACGGGGTACATACAGTTAAGGGCACTCATAAAGGGCTCTACACACCAAGCCGCCGGCCTGTGAAACCAGGCTCCTTTGAACAATCGCATAAAAAACGCTAGCGGCTTTGGTGTGTAAAAGCATGCGAACCGACAGGGCCTCGGTCGAATCTGACTGGGACCCCGTGACCCTGTCAACAAGGCCGTCGTAAACTATGCTGGGGCCCTAGGGCACATAAAATATGGGGCCCTTTTGGAAAGTAAAGAAATCAAATTATAATTATTTGTCCACTATGATCTTCGATTTATGTGGTGTTGAGCAAAAATGGCTGTTAAACAAGGCTTTACACTTTCAAACGTAAAAAATACGAAGTGCCTAAGCTTAAATTAAGGTACATTTTTTTGTTAAATTTATCAGGGTGGCATTAAAATTAAATTTATCGCAATAGCGACAAAGCTCTTTTTGTTGATTAAAAAAAAGTACCAACTTAAGCTTAATTATTTCGATTATTTCATTTTGAGCTGTATATTTTTTTGTGAATAAAGTGTAATGTGCTTGACTAAAATATTATGATGAGAGTAATTGTCGGTCTTTCGGGGTCTCTCTCAGGGTGGGGGCCCTGGGCACGGGCCCCGCGTGCCTGTCAAGTGTTGATGCGCAATCGAACTTCTCGTCTGATGACGAGGGTGACTGAATGAATATCAATGGGTTTATAGTCGGTATGCCATCAGCCGCTAGTACTCTGTTTGTAGCCTGGTGGTGATTTTCAGTTTTATATTTATCGATTAAAATAGTATTCATTTGAAATTCTAAACGTATTTGGAAACTGACGAACAGTGTTACCTGACCCAAGGTGACACATAGCGTGAGTTCGCGCGAGTTACCTACTTAATTATTTGTGGTTTAATGGACAAGTTATGTCCTTTAAAGTGCTACTTCCAGTCAAATGGACTATTAGGCACATTAGGCATTTCGTAAAATACAACTGAACCGAGTGTATATTACCGCCTACCTAACAAGTTGACTCTACTAGGTAATAGTTAGGTACCTGGTAGAGTGAAGACAAGAGCTAGCCGCTCTCTTGATGGTAAGATATCACGCTTGTTTGTGACCAGAACAGAGCTACACAGCAATTTGATCCATAAAACTAAAAAGGTGTAACACTTACTTTAACATATTTTATGGAAAATAAGGCTAAAATTGGCTTAACTCAGTGTTTTGTTGGATAGATCAATAAATGATAATACACATGTAATTCAGAGTTAGTGGTTATATCCATACGATTTTCGATTCTCCACTTGCTTATATCGAATTATAGGCATTGCCTTTTAAATAAATAAATGAATCCCTTTTGGAACTAACGTCTTTCTTCCTTTAGAACAACAATCTAGGTCACAAGAGTAGGGGGTCAAAGTCAGAGAGAATAAAGTGTCTTCTAGACCTCCGTAATAGATCGTCGGCCGCATCTTCATAGAACATGATTGTGGTCAATTAAAGGTCTCAATTGATAAAAGGACTCTTGCAACTTATACTCGTATTTTGCTCCAAGCTATTACCTAACACGCTATCTCCTAAATTCTGACCGATTTAGCTCAACTTCACAAATTCTATTATCAACAGTTTTTTTTAAATCCGATAAACTGTTCTAAGTTATAGGACAAACAAACATAAATAATACACAGAAACGTCGATCATACATAAATCAAAACAAATACGAATCTAGTGTTCATTAATGTTCCCATGGAAAAATACAGGTATTGAAGCAAATTTATCCCTCTAGGATAAACGTAGAAAAGTAAGCTTCAAACTTAAAAAAAAAAAAAACTCAACTCACCTAAGAGCAGCAACAGCCGTTTCAAACTTGTTCATCTCCATATATCTGAGTATCCCGGCGAAGGTGGGTCGTTCTTTAGGGTTGAGGTCCCAGCATTGCATCATCAGCATATAGACGTCGGGCGGGCAAGCATTCGGCGCGGCCAGGCGCTGACCTTCACGCATTATCAGACGGAGGATTTCGGAGCCGTTCAAGCCTGAATACAATTTATTTATTTAGGGTTGAGGTGCCAACATTGCATTATCAGCATGTAGACGTCAGGCGGGCAAGCGTTCGGCGCGGCTAGGCGCTGACCATCACGCATTATCAGACGGAGGATTTCGGAGCCGTTCAAGCCTGAATACAATTTATTTATTTAGGGTTGAGGTGCCAACATTGCATTATCAGCATGTAGACGTCAGGCGGGCAAGCGTTCGGCGCGGCTAGGCGCTGACCATCACGCATTATCAGACGGAGGATTTCGGAGCCGTTCAAGCCTGAATACAATTTATTTATTTAGGGTTGAGGTGCCAACATTGCATTATTAGCTTGTAGACGTCGGGCGGGCAAGCGTTCGGCGCGGCCAGGCGCTGACCTTCGCGCATTATCAGACGGAGGATCTCAGAGCCGTTCAAGCCTGAATACAATTTATTTATTTAGGGTTGATGTCCCAACATTGCATCAGCATGTACCTATATCAGACGAAGGATTCTAATTCGTTCAAGCCTGGACAAATGGGACAGGAGGGTTGTTGTAGAGACTACAATTTATTTATTTTAGAGATGAGGTCCCGATATTGCATCATCGGCGTGTACCTAGACGTCGGGCGGAAAAGCGCTCGGCGCGGTTATGCGCTGACCTTCTTATCATATGAAGGATCTCGGAACCGTTCAAGGCTGGAGGTCAAGGAAGCCGTTGATTAGGAACTTCACAACAAGTGTGGAACACAATTGATTTATTTACGGTGAGGTCCTAACATTGCATTATCAGCATTTATATCAGACGGAGGATTCGGACCTTCGCAGCCGTTCAAGCCTGAGGTCAGGGAAGCCGTAGATTAGGAATTTGACAACAAATCAAAGGACTTTATATTCATTACAAGAGGGGCTGTTGTAATGTAATGAATATAAAGTATATTGGTCGAATTCGCAACGTAATAGCAGTCAAAGGACATATTTCTTTATCAGTCCCAAAATTCAGCTAAATTATTTAGTAATTTATCTTTGGGACTGATAAAGAAATACATTTTTTTTAAGTTTTGTGGCAATTCTTCAGAATCACATTTTGTGAGTCATTTACATATCATTTTACCTTGCTGGGTAATATAATGATCTCAGTCTGTGTTCAAGTTGATCGCATGCGAAATATGACCGTGAATGGCGTTAGAATTTTTTGCATAACTGTAACTTAGTACCTACTTACTTACCTAGTACAGCATAGAATTTAAGTTCTTTGATTTCTTGGCAGTGCAAAAAACTTTATTATTATTAATTGGTCATGAATTTACAACGTTTATTATTCTTGTATTGAAGATAAGTAATAGATCAACAATGGAATAAAATACCTATAACGCTAATAGCTTCTGATTAGCTTGTTTAGATACGGGCTTAAATGAAGCTGGTTAGAATATAATCGCAAATTAAAACAGTTATTAGTTCTTAGTATAACGCGTCAAATGAATAGTACCTAGTAAGATCGTAGGTAGGAACAATCGGGAAAAAATCCTGATTGTTCCTAGTAGGAACGCAGGGGTAGGGACTTAGGGACAATCGGGAATAGGCGGACACTAGACACAGTGAGTTGTTTTATAGCTAGCTGCTAGCTGACGCCCGGAACTTCCTTTGCATTGCGAATTAATAAAATCTCTTTCTAAGCACGTGTCTGCACTTCTTGACTTACACACCCTCCAAGTTTCAAGTCTTTACGTTCGCCAGTTTAGCCTGTATATTGTCTGTCAGTCAGTCAGTCAGTCGGGTCCAAGCCTTTTATATCAATAAATATGTACACAGACAGACAACACACACGCCGAACCACTAAACGTAGAGACTTGAAACTTGGAGGATGTGTTTGTCAACCAAGACCGGAAAGTGCGTACTAAGAAAGGAATTTCATTCATTCGCAACACAAACGAAGTTACGGGTGTCAGCTAGTATTGATTAAAATGTTACAGCTATGACTAATTGTATTCAATTACGTTCACAGATTTTCTATACTAAAAACTTGGACTCTGCGTCACGACTCTAGGGGAATTCGGGTTTCTTCCCGAAATCCGCACAAGTGGGGATTTCGGGAATAAGCCGCTAGTAGGTAGTTAGGGAAAGGAACACACTAAATACTTTCTTTTTATAATCGTTTTGCGGCTTTGATGACACTGAGACCGTTGTCGGTCTATTGTGCTTGCTACTTGGACCTATGCAGTTAGAGTTCCTCAATAAACCCTGCTATGATCAAATAGACGTTGGTAACCTCGAGAATAGATCGTTTATAACTTGCGCCACAGTTGAGAAGCGGATTGTTATTGTACTGTTTTAACTGGTGTGGTGCCAAAGCCAAGGTATTTTTTACCACAACAAACTATGTCTATGAATATTATAAAAAGTTTAATTTGTTGAGTTAATCAATACAAAACAATAAAGAATAAATAATAACTAACAGTTATTCTCTTTTGTCGAAACTAATGGACTGAATAACCTGAAATTTGGTATGGGTACCTATACACATGTAGTTTTAAGAGCTGAAGAGAGTATGGGCCACTTTTTACCCCTTTAGGCCTAAAGATATCATGCAGCTATTTTTAATGTTCATACCGATCCATGGTTCCTCTCCAAAAGTGTACATTTCCCACAGTGCTACTGCAAACATCCATACATCAGAAGCATGGGAAAACTGCCTTGTTCGTAGCGACTCTGGGGCACACCAGGGAAACGGCACTCGTCTCCGTTCTGACATCACATAGCAGTCATCAGCATCAGGAAGGGCCCTCATTAATCCAAAGTCACCAATTTTCACCTGACACATACAATTTAAGTTAGTGCTATTAATAAATCTTTAATTTCAATATTATTATGCATGGTTGATTCACAACACCACTTCATTCAATGTGAGAGCATGCAAATTGACAATTAACACATTAATCAGAAACTCAAATACAATTTGGTTATCACCATACATTGCTATTAATCTGAATGTTAACTTACCAATTCCAAATTTGTTAATAGTATATTTCTGCACGCTAAATCACGGTGCAAGAATCTGTTTTTCTCCAAATGTGCCATTCCAGCTGCCACTTGCGTTGACCATTTTGATATGTAGTTCAATGAAATTTTATTGTTCTGAGCTCTTATGTAGTCTAGTAAAGCACCCATAGGGGCTAATTCACACACCATCATCAACGGATGGAAAACTACTCCATGAAGTTTGATCAAGTTTGCATGTTTCAAACTATGCATGGCCTCAACTTCTCGTCGGAAGTCATCATAAATTCCTGGCTGTGAGAATGCATCAGCTTTTAGCACCTTTACCGCGACAGGGATGGTAGATTGGTCTGATACTCTCCATTCTCCTCGTTTCACTACTCCAAATGAGCCAGTGCCTAGCTCATTATTCAATCTGTAACAGAGTTAAATAAAACGACACTGTCAGAAAACAAGCACTTTCCTACCAATAAAAGTCTAATTATCTATATAATAAAATGACTATTATGGGTAAAATAAAAATATGGCTATAAATTAAATAACTTTTAAATTTCATCTTACACAATATCCTTTTCCAAGATTATACAGGTGGTTCTTGACTCGGTTTGCGGTGTTGGTTTTGGAGAGATATCTGCCTTGTCCTTTCCAGAGCTTGAGGAACCAAATAGTTTGTTCCAGAACTTCCGGTTCCATAGCTGAAGTTTCTTTTTCCTGACTGCATCGAATAGCCGTCGAATCCCAGGCTTACTCACGCCTATCCTCTCGAGGTCATCTGCATGCACATAATCGAAATGTGCTAGCCTTGTTATCTACAAAAATTAATTAGAAAATAAGAATTATTACTGCCATTATGCTTGGGATATCCTTAATCATCGGAGTTTATGTTTTTTATATTGCAAGCCCGATATTTTGTACAGTGAATAAGTGATTGTTTACCTGTAGTTGGTCTCTTATAGGCACATAGAACTGCTCCAACTGTACGTTCTGCAGAATATCAGAGAGCCAGTCTGTCCCTGAATCCATTGTGCAATTATCGTGTCCACACCACAGCCGTATATAGAAAAGGTAGCATCTCGCGTGATCACTAAATCAGGAAATTGTAACGAGTTGTGGGGGATGTGAGAGCTATTGAATAATTCTTCACACACAAACAAATAAAGGTAAAACGTAATAAAAATAGACAGAGGTAAATGATGAGATTCAAAACATTGCCATTTGCGTTTCTTTATTTACTCAAACAAAGCAATGGTTCGTCGTTAAACACATTATTCATTGGATTTCGCTCAAGGAAAACTAAATCCAAACCAAACACACGCAACGCAACGACCGATCGGACACGAGAGAGTTGCCAGTATATGCACTTCCGAAGAAAGAACGAAAGGTTAAAGAAAGATACGGATTAAAACAGGAATTATTATTATCTTATTTTTCACACGACAGAGATTCTGCTATATCATTTTACGAGAGCGTTAATCTCGAATACATGGCAGATATAAAGGAAAGGACCAATCAATGTTGAGTGGTAGTTTTTCTCTATAAGCCAGGGCCCAGCTATGTTTTGAAAAATAACTACTTACCACATAATTAAACATAAAATAGCAGTGCGTAAGTAATACTAAATTAATACATAAGAATATTATAAGACAAGAATTAATATAATAATAAGACGATGTGTCGGGTAGCAAAAGGTACGTAAATATGATTTTTAAGTACGTTCTGGCAACGCTGGAAAACGAACTTAATTTTGACACTATTAACAGTTCTGACAACACCAATGACATTGACAATGACAACCTTAAAAATATAGTTTGCTAAAAGTCGACGAAACTCCAAATTAATTAGCGGGAATTTCGAACTGTTAACGCAAGTTAAGCCGCCCGCCCCGGCTTTGCCGCGGCAGTCTTGCGGCACTATTAATTCCGTGAAGATGATCATTGCGGCATGCCATCTTCGCGGAATAGTGGACCACCAAAGACCGAGGCGGCCGTTGCCCAGGGAATTCCTGGACACTGCAACTGCAACATCACCGACTAGAAATGTTGAATGAAGGACAGTAACGGCAAAACCATCGTCAAGCCACAAGTGGCACAAAAACAGCAGACTGGCAGACGAGAATTACAACGAAGCCAAGACGGCACGAAAGACCAGAGATTTATTAGAGTACTATTGGATTCTCGAAAGTTCGTAGTCGAACTTCTAGCATTTACCAATCTCGGAGACTACGAAGGACTAAATGCCAACTTGCACCAAACTGTCAAAGTCCCTAAGCAATTACTTTACACACTTGGTAGTTCTTGACAGTCCAGATTCTGACCGTTAAGAACTGCCAAGCGAGTATAGTCATTGCTTAAGATCTTTGAAAGTTTGGTGCAAGTCGGCACTCGGCTTAGCTTTGAGAATCTAGCAAAAGTTGCTAGATTCTCGAAGAGCAAAAGCCCAATGACCCGAGGACTCTTGTATTTGTCCCCACAGATTTCGGATACTTTCGGCTGTCGTCGCCCCCAATGTCCCTGAGATTTGAAGTCAGGGCGAAGGGCTAACAGCTAACGCCTTACCTGCAGTCAAACCGTACTGTGGAGTAACGAGCGGGAATTACGAAATCGTTTGCTTTTGCTCGACATTTGTTTGATTTTTCTGAAATAATTTGGAAAACCAGTTATTTTAACATTTTTATGCATTATGGAGAGTATATCAGACGATAGCTTAACCAGTGTCAAATTAATTGAATTCGGTTGCATTCCCGTTGATACTGTTTCAGAGAAGATGATTTCAGTGGAAAATACTACCGATGTGAGTCGGTCGCCTCGCCTCCCACAAGTTTTATGGTTGTAGCTTCTAACCTTCGATTATTTACGTTTGATATTCTCGTTGTAGGTTATTTGAGAGTAAGAGTAATTAATCAAAGGGTTGTAGCATCTGCTACCTACCTAATTTCTATAAAAGACTGTCCGGTAGATAAGTAAAAATTTTGGTATTTTAGGTATGTAATACGTAAGTTAGGTAAGTATACCTGGATCTTTTATGTAAATTCTCGCTTCTCCATTCGCGCGATCAGTTGGTTCTTTCCACGTCTATGAGTCATTTGTATGGCAACGATTTTGGGTGGGAGTGCATTATTAGCCTGAGAGATCTATCTCTATTAAGTTTATCTTCTTTATTTATTATGACCTACCAGGCTACTACTACCACCTACACCATCTTGGAAGCTAATCATAACAGCTTCCTCTCACGACGACCGACGTCTTACCTAGGTACTTACCATCTGCTTTTTTTCCAGAAACCTCTTACATACAGAGTCTCACTGATATACGTTTTGAACAGCATCGATCGCGTTTTCAACTTGTCTATCACTTCGACACCAGTGCACCCGAATGATAAAGCTGAAGTGAGGATCCTATTTCGGCCCACCATTGCAGACCAGTCGTTTACCGATTACTATATCGTGGACGACACAGCTGGGAATACTTATAGGCTGACTGTAACCGGAAAATGCTTCGGTACCTACCTACCTTACCTTTACCTTTTATTTATGGAACAATCCTTCTGATAGTATGAATATAGTTCCTTTTATACAACGCTCTCTCGTCTCGTTCACAGTGTTGAAGAATGCAACTTTTTATTTCCCGATCATCATCAACCTATAGCAGTCCACTGCTGGACGTAGGTCTCTCCCAAGGCGCGCCACTGAGCCCGATCTTCGGCTCTCCTCATCCACTTTCTGCCAGCTATAGCGCGCAGACCATCGCTCCATCTGGCCAAAGGTCGTCCTACACTGCGTTTGCCTAGACGTGGTCTCCACTCAAGAACACGCTTGCTGATCCTCTGAGCTATGTCGACCACCTTAGTTCTCTGTCGGATGACCTCATTTCGGATTCTATCCTTAAGAGAAACCCCGAGCATAGCTCTCTCCATAGCTCGCTGAGCGACCTTCAATTGGTGGACCAGCCCTATCGTAAGTGTCCACGTTTCAGCAGCGTAGGTCATAACCGGTAATACACACTGGTTAAAGACTTTGGTCTTCAGGCATTGGGGGATGGGCGATGAGAAAACTTGACGAAGTTTCCCAAATGCCGCCCAGCCTAGCTGAATTCTCCGGTTTAGCTCTTTCTCGAAATTATGCCTTCCTAACTGGATTGTCTGTCCGAGGTAGACATACTGTTGCACAATTTCGAGGGGAGTTCAAGAGACCGTGATCGGCACTGGGGTGATACGATAATTGATTATGACTTTCGTCTTATCAATGTGTTCGCCATTTATGTTGACGCCCAGTCCTTTCCAACTCAGCGTCTTAAACATATCTTCCAGTGCGTTCGTAAACAATTTGGGGGATATGACGTCCCCTTGTCTCACTCCGCGACGCAACGCGCATTTCCCGATCGTACACACCTAATTCAAGAGTCTTAAGGGGAATCCTCAAGGCAAATTTCCATACAAAATGTTTCGGACAAATACTCAAAAAGCACGCCGTATTATAGTTATTTCTTCACACTATTCGTTTCGTCTATGTTTTCCGATTGTGTCAACCAACTTATAGTTAGTAAATAAGGTTTCATACTTTAATTTAGATTTTATATTTACGTGTTTTTAAGTAAGTAGGGTTAATTTTAAAACACATATAAAATACGAAAACGAATAGTGTGAAGAAATTACTATAATATGGCGTACTTTTTGAGTATTTGTCCGAATCATTTTGTATGGAATTGGATTTGAGGATAAGCCTTAATATATAAAGCGGATTTCAATGAAAGAAGGTACAGATTTAGCAAATGTCAAATAAAACTTGAAAAAAAAAACGTATCACACTTTCATTGAAATCTGCTTTTTATATTCTGACTCTTGTAGTACTAGGTGTGTACGATCGGGAAATAAAAAGTTGCGTTCGTCAACACTGTGAACGAGTGGGACTTTTATTTCTGTTACCGATCGGGAATGAACCCAGAAATGGTAATTTTCAGAATGAATAGTTTCACAGACGATAGGTTGCTTTCAACTATTCCGGTACCCGAAGAGTTCTTCGATTTCAGGTCCAAAAGTATCTCTAAGTAAGAAGAAGATAACATTCAGGATATGTAAGAACGTAACCGAACAGCGGAAGGAAATAATTGACATTGTCAACAAATCTGGCGTGGAGACCACTTACCAATGGCTGCTGCCGCTCTGTGGTCAAGGACACTTCCAGGTTACGAAGATCTTCATGTATCATTAACCGACTTCAAGAAAGAAGGTTTACATTAGCAGAACTTCGTCATATACATATATCAACGAACCTAAAGTTCGAAAACATGTGTCAAGTGCACGAAAGGAGCCTCTTCGAGGCGCACTTGAAATTCTTTCCCCACACTGGTTCAAAAGAACTAGTGACACGATAAGAAGAACCTATTTGGAAAATTCGTTATTGTTTGAAAGAAAATACCCACTTCTTTCAGTTTGGTCCCATGCAAATTTAATAAAAATCGGTTAAGTAGTTTTTAGATCACAATAACTGAAAAAGTAATAAGTCGTCGAAGTAAACGAAATTGCGTAATTTGCTTCCCTGTGACTATTCAGTGGTGTTTACGGTCACTTATAAAGTCCAAATTGAGTCGTTTGTAGTATATTTTTGTAAAACATTGATTATTTCAGTAACTTCTTCCGATTTAAGTGTTTTTAAAGTTAGTACTTAAAGAAAGATCAGTAGGTACATAACCATGTAAGAAAGAAATATGAAACTAACTTAAATAAGTTAGGTAATAGATCTCTATAATTACCGCTCTCTAAGCATCTGCTTAGGAAAGGAATCGTTATAAAGAGGTGTATAAATACATAATGCTATCGATTTTTTTTACGATGTTTCCTTACAGATCTCCACCGGAAATTGTGGACTCATCAGGGCACACGAATCAATAACAACGACAGTATTTTTTACTGGAACTGCTTTGGGAATTTACACTTCTGAGCTTGTTTGCTTGGTACTGAACCAGGTAAGACAAAATTTCTCAAAATATACCTACCTATACATATTCAATACTAGCTGACGCCCGTGTTATGAAAAATATTTTCAAATTTCCTATCTCTGAACTCACTTTCAGTTCTTGACTAAGACATCCTCCAAGTTTCAAGTCCCTACGTGGACGTGGTGGCCCTTACCTTGCAATCTGAAGGTCGCGGGTTCGAATCCCGGTGGCAGTCATGCGTAAATGGGTTTTTTCGGTCGAAAAAATCTATGTATGCATCCCACGTTCTCGCAACGGTGAAGGAAACCGGCATGTTGTAGAACCTAAAGTTCGAAAACATGTGTCGAGTGCACGAAAGGAGCATCTTCGAGGCGCACTTGAAATCGTTTCACCACACTGGTTCGAAGGAACTTGTGACACGATAAGAAGAAGTCTCTACGTTCTAGTTTGGCCTGTACGTTGTCTGTCAGTCAGTCAGTCAGAACCAAGCCTTTTATAGACATTTTTCTGACAATAATTCTGCGAAGTAAGATGACTAAGTACATTTATTTGAAAATGCTTGCGTCTTTGCAAAACTTAGAGTACTTATGTGAAAGCTTGGGAGTGTATACATGTCTGTGCATCTGACTGCACCTATACGAGTAATTTTTTCCCTAATGTTTATTTAGGAGCCATTGTACCTGAATGTGGTAGCCACAGTTGTCTTGCCTGGGAACCCGTTATTCAACATTCACGACCACGTTTTTGAGAAGAACTGGAAACGCAAATCTCGTTTTGCGCATCTGATGGAAAACAGTCTAAATCGGTTGACATACATACCCCCGGCATCCGTGTTTAAGAGATTTCTGGACTTTGGAACAGGGAGTATGAAAGATGTTACTCTGAATATATCGCAAACTTTATGCGTGACGAACCATGAACAAGAAGAAGGGTATATTCAATGGATTCCAGGTTTGTATTATACAATCAAAGCTCTACTCTTTGTAGAGCTTCATTTTTATCTTGTGCCGACTTAAATTTTTAGATCCTGAAAATTTTGTCATAATAGATCCTATTGCGTCGGTAATTCCTCCCAACGAATCTAGACTATTAGCACACTATTAGGTAGGTAAGGTCAGAGGAACTAGCAATATTTTTTTATCAACACGTCATTTTACGCGCAATAGGATCTATTATGAATACACTTTCAGGATCTGAAAATTTAAGTCGGCACAAGATTGAACTGAAGCAATACAAAGAGAAGAGCTTTGTTTGTAGAGCTTTGGTTTAATCTTGTGCTGACTTAAATTTTCAGAGACAAAGTGAAGCTCTACAAAAAGTAGGGCTTTGTTTGTAGATCTTCAGTTTAATCTTGAGCTGATTTAAATTTTCAGAGAGAAAGAGAAGTTCTAGAAAAAGAAGAGCTTTGTTTGTAGAACTTCAGTTTAATCTTGTGCTGACTTAAATTTTCAGAGACAAAGTGAAGCTCTACAAAAAGTAGGGCTTTGTTTGTAGATCTTCAGTTTAATCTTGAGCTGATTTAAATTTTCAGAGAGAAAGAGAAGTTCTAGAAAAGAAGAGCTTTGTTTGTAGAACTTCAGTTTAATCTTGTGCTGACTTAAATTTTCAGATCCTGAGAATGTGTTCATAATAAATCCTATTGCGTCGGTAATTCCTCCCAACGAATCTCGACTATTTACCGTAAGATTAAGCTTAGGTCAGAGGAACTTTAGCAAGGTTTTATGAACACATTATTAGGATCTGAAAATTTAAGACAACACAAGATTAAACTTAAGTTCTACAAAGAGAAAGAGCTTTGTTTGTAGAGCTTCAGTTTAATCTTGTGCTAACTTAAATTTTCAGAGACAAAGTGAAGTTCTACAAAGAGTAGAGCTTTGTTTGTAGAGCTTCAGTTTAATCTTGTGCTGATTAATTTTTTTCAGATCCTGAAAATGTATTCATAATAGATCCTATTGCATCGGTAATTCCTCCCAACGAATCTAGACTATTTACCGTAAGATTTAGGTAAGATCAGGAATTTGAATGTTTTTTTTTTTAAATATGATTGCTCAGATTTTTACTATTACCATGTCATGTAGGCCTAAAATAAATGAAGAAGTGTATGGTTACCTGATGTGTGGAGACTTCCAATTCAAGAGATATGATAACGATGCGGTCAAAATGAAGCACACTTGGTTTCGCATACCTTGCATCGGCAATACTTGGTCCCCTTGTGTTGAATGGATCACTGAGTGGGATTGTCCGACTGAGGTACCAAGATAATAATAATAAGCCGTTCTTCTTCTTATCGTGTCACTAGTTCTTTTGAAGCAGTGTGGTGAAAGGATTTCAAGTGCGCCTCAATGACGGTCCTTTCGTGCACTTGACACATGTCATGTTTTCGAACTTTTTAGTTTTTGACGTGTTTTATATTTCCAACAACAACAAATAGTTTACAAAGAAAGAAATAATAATTTAAGTGTTTGTATCTAGCTTAAGTTATTGGATACCCATCTAAGGGTGAAGGCCTCCTCCATCTGTTTCCATGCGTCTCTATCATTGGCGAGCCTCGTCCAAGTATCGCCGGCAACGTCGTCGATGTCAATAACAAAGGAGATTATCTAATTTTAATTAAACTTCTTTCTTCTAACATTACAACATGTAAATCATTTTGGAATATTTGAAGGAAAACGTGAGATATCGGTTTTTCTCAGGTTGTTCTGCCGCCTACAGTGCCAGCGCGGACGACGTTCCAAAACTTTATGCTGGCTAATAAATTAGAAATACCGATGTACTTTAAGTTCGAAGCTCCTAAAGGATCGTAAGACTCTTTCTAACCCTTGTTTTTTATATTATGTATTTTGTATCTCTTATGCAGAATATTTATCGATTGTATAATTGTCTTAGGAATTTTGTGGTGCTACCAATGTGTGGCATTGTTCAAGGACGTGGATGGCAGATAATTTCTGTAGCGCTTGAAGCACGATCTTTTGGAGACTTTTGCGAAACTTGGGACGTCATTATCAATAAGGTTCAGAAGGTAAGAACTATGCACTTTTTCAACAAGACTCGGTCAAGAAGGTGGAGGTTATCAATTCGGTTGAGTGTTTTTTTTTTTTGTTTTTATGTTTGTTACCTCAAAACTTTGTTGTTTATAAACCGATTTAAAGAAAAATCTTTTTGTTTGAGAGGATATACTTTCAGATTGGTCTTATACTTATAAATTATATCATATCTCTTAAAAGTTATTATTAGTTATTCTCGTTGAAGTTATTTTGCTTCCCTGTGACTTTTCAGTGATGCCTGCGGTCACTAGAACAGTCCGAATTAAGTCGGTTATTCTTATGTTTTTTTAAAACCTTGACTATTATCGGTAAATTGTATTACGACAAAAGTAAATAACTGTTATGAATACATTACAGACGCGAATATGCCTATCGGGCAATGCAGAAATAAGTAAAGTGGAAGTCATGTCTCACGGGTATAATCCAGCAACAGACGCGATGTTCGAGTTTCCACCAACAATTACTGGCTGCGCTAACTATTGCACCGCTTATCTTCACAATCTGACAAGGATGAGTATACAGTTAGTTGCATTCAATATACCCATATGCCAAGGAAGGGTTATGTTTGTCGCGCGTAATCTTGTATGTATGGAAATTTCTTTGTTACCTCGTATGTATCTTCTAAACGGAAGGATGGATTTTGATAATTTAGGTCTATTAGATTTAGACAGTAAAGACAGCAGGGTTTAGACGAAGCCAGCGCTGGCTGCCAGTCTCATTGGCAGCCAACGCTGGCTGGTTATTGGCCTCGTATAAACAGTTTTTCAAGACAAGCCAGCGCTGGCTGCTAGCACTGGCGGCGCCAGCGTTACTGGCTTCGTCAATTTTATTAGAGATAATGAATTGGCAATCAATTTATAATATTTTGGCAGTCGGGTTTTCAGTTTTTATAAACTTTAGGCTTGTTCCCATATTCAAAAAAGAAAATTGATATGATTTACTTCCAGCATGCGAGTGTTGAACAGTGTTCCATGGCTTGGTTCGGACAACTGTGGATCCATCGTACTCCTTCCAAAGGAAATAGTCCGCTATCATTGGTGGTTCTTTCCAAAGACGGCAAATAAGGTTTATCAAACAACCATCACCTGTTCTTGCGTATGTCTTATTGATGGCAGGTAATATAAACAATGTAGACCTTTCGATCAGAGTTTAACACGAACTCTTAGTCAATTTTAGATGCATTCATTTAGATAATGTTGCAGACCAGTTGGAGAAACAACGGAGATATTTATTCATATCTCAGGCTTTTCGGAATTGCCTGATTTAAGGGTAAGACGAATTTTCAAGATAACGGAATTTCTAAATCTAGTTTCCATCAGAAGTTTTACAAAATTGCGTATTCTTACAGGTTTTGCCTAAAACCACGAATCTTCATGATTTGGTAGTAGGAGATTGCATGAACTTTTCCATGACTTTGTATAACTACGGATCATGTTATTTTACGTCTAAACTCTACCATTTGATTGATGGTATGGGAGATGATTACAGTGGCGACAGATTTGAAATAGATTCAACGGTGGTAAGCCAACAGTCATTAATTCTTGAAGAATTCGAAGTATAAGACGAATAGAGACTAATAATAATAATAAATAAATAGTTTGGACATTTCACACAACACCACCTAGTCCCAAACTAAGCAGAGCTTGTACTATGGGAACCAAATGGCTGATAAAATACTTTAATACTTTTTTCTTGTAAAAACATACATAGAATACATAGAAAGCACCCAGACTCAGGACAAACACCGATGTTCATCACACAAATGTTTGTCCTGAAGCGGGAATCGAACGCGACACCGGGCGTGTCGTCAAAATACAAATACATTATAGTAATCAGTAATGGACAAACTGGAAAATTTCACAGAATAGTCTGAAGCCTTCAAATCATTGCGAAGTGAATCTAGCCGTGACTCCAGATGGAGCTGGGCCAAGGCAAATAGATATCAAATACACGGTACTTTTTCGTACTGAATATGAGGAGATAGAAGAAATTCAGCCGATAAAAAAGACAATATGCACAATTTGGTACGATGGAATTTACCCAAGCATAAAGGCAAGTAACTCTACAATCATAGTTGATTGTTTTAGTATTTAAGATTGGTTAACAGTTTAACAAACTATGATGAGAAATATTTTTTTATAATTTATGTACCTAGTCATCATCATCATCATCCGCAGCCTGACTTGACCCACTGCTGGGTATAGGCCTCTCTTTGCTCTCGCCACGCTGCCCGGTCCTGTGCTAAGCGGGTCCAGGTTCGGCCCACGACGCTGACAATGTCGTCGACCCATCTAGCGGCCGGACGTCCGACACTTGTACCTAGTTACTTTCGTAAAACAATATTTTTGATTTCGTATCGATTACATCAAGGATACTATCTACGTCCATTTTTTTGTATTTCCAGATCAAGCGTACAATTTCAGTAAAATGTCCAGTAATATTGAGCAATCATTGCGTGTGGAATATTGTCAATGTGGACGAGTAAGCATAATCTAAGATTTTACCCTAATTCATTCAGTACGTTAATGCCTACTTGACCAAACTGTCAAAGTCCCTTAGCAGTTACTTTACTTGCTCGGTAGTTCTTAACAATCCAGATTCTGACCGTTAAGAATTGCCAAGCGAGTAAAGTAATTGCTTAGGAACTTTGAATGTTTAGTGCAAGCCGGCATAAGAATAGTAGTGCATAGAGACCAAAAAAAGGCAAATATTTATACAACATTTGCCTACAGATTGAACAAGGCCTTTGTCGACTGTCGCCCGAATAATCCATTGGAAGTGAATCTTTACGCTCCCGACCTTTGTGTGCGGAACGGTTTCGTGGAAATGGTTTTTGTGATGGGTTGCGTCTTTCAAGTTCCTGTCCCATGGAGCCTTCGCCGGGAGAAGATTTGCGAGTGTGAGATGGTTGAAGTTCAAATTGGGATATCGACGTATGAGATGAGGCATGCATGTTCGCATAGACCATTGGTTGAGTTATCGCCTTTGAGTGGACTTGTTTCAGTAAGCAATATTGATAATATGTTAACCCCTACCTAGGGCTTACCTAAATAATACTTTTTCACTTCTCATGCTCGTAAAGTCAATTTTATGCACTGTATAGGAAGAGTGCATTATAGGCCCTAGCGCAAAAAGTATTTTTTTATCTTATAAAATCTGTTCACAGAGGTTCAGTTTTTGATATGTTACATGAAGGAAGCTGAGAACTTATTTTAAATTTAGAATTCTATTCTTCTGGTATTCTGAGGAACCTTAACCTAACTAATTTCGTGTTAACATTGGGTGGCTGTCTCTTTTAATTACGAAATGGCTCATTCCAGTTTGATTTGTTTGATTTCCTCGCAATTAAAGTGAACAATCTTGCGTATGCCTCGCTCATAAAGCCCATTTAATGGTTTGCTTCAGGCCCTTGGTGTACAAATAACTAATTTGATTACCTACATCTAGATATTTGTATTTTTATTTCAGCCCGATAACCCAAGCCTACTGAATTTGAAGTTCACCTACTCCACTGAAGGACAGAACAAATTATGCTACATTTTGTCGATGTCGAATCAGAGAGTTATCCATTTGTATATTCACATCATCACATATTTGAACACTAAAGGCATATTGACTCCACTTCGTCGCCCTGTTGGAATTACGGAATACTTGGCTGTTTTAAATTGTGGGCGAGTGCCAATCAACAACTTAGATCCTGTTATCAGAGTAAGAATTTTAACCACTAAATAATAATCATGGTTTTACAAAAACAGCACAACCGACTCCAATTGGACTGTTTTAGTGACCGTAAACAAACACCACTGAAAAGTCACAGGGAAGACAAATACGCAATTTCGTTTACTTGGAATACATAAGTTATTTTGATTTCAAAACCAAAGTAATAAACCTATTTTCATGAAATTTCTATGGACTCAATCTGGACGTTATAACCTTTGAAATAAAAAAAAATATTTCACAACAACAAAGTTCAGAGGTATCAATTATTTATTTATGAGCCCTCACAGAAAAGGTCTCCCCCCATTCTCTCCACTTCCCTTTGTCTTGGGCCAATTCATTCCACTTTGGACGGTATCAAACATAGGAAAAAGAAACCGAATTGAGAACTTACTCCTTTTTTTGAAGTCGGTTGTATGATGATTTTGTGAACATTTTAGATAGTGTGGCTTTACAACCCGACGGACGTCTTCACGACGTGGAGGCTAGTGCGAGGGAACGCGATATCTCCGGACTCTGTGATACGGTGTTTGTTGTATTTCGCCGAAGTCCCGCCATTGGGGAAGCTGGCTATACCGTTCGCATTCATGCCCACCGAAATGATAGATTATGAGGTGACATAGCCCTACTAACATTGCAAATGGAAGACCATACACATATTATAAGTTGTAATTTACATTATAATCCTGAAACTCTTCAGATTATGGCGTAATGTTACCGTTATAGCGCCTATAACACAAGAATCATACTTAGTGTAGGCACTGCACACCAAATAATGCATCACAAGCCTGGCTTATGAAAAACGTTTATTTTAGTATGCTTGTTTTGGCTTATTCCCGAAATCCCCACCAGCCATCCCCCACTTGTGGCGATTTCGGGAAAAAAGTCTCTAAATCCCCACTAACACCAACCACCAACCGTAGTGGGGATATCGGGAATATTTTTGTCTCGAAATCGCCACTATTATGGACAATGATAATTTTCAAATAATACATAGGTATGTTTTATTACCATCACACACAATCATTTCCACCGTAAATGGCATATGCATTTTTCATAATAGTGGGGATTTCAAGACAAAAATATTCCCGAAATCCCCACTGCGGTTGGTGGTAGTGGGGATTTACATACTTTTTTCCCGAAATCCCCACTAGTGGGGATGGCTGGTGGGGATTACGGGAATAAGCCCTTGTTTTTTGCTTGAATAAATGAAATTAAATTTGACAAGTTCTAAGCGATTTGAGTTTATAGATGACGTTCTTTTCGTCCTTCGGATATGACACAGTGAAGATCCTGGTTAGTGGACAAGGTGGTCTACCGAATTGTGTGGAAACAAGGCTAGATATACCTAGTTACGTGGAAAGAGTTATAAGATCTGCATACAGGAGAGAAATCGTGAGTACATTCACGAAAATATCACGAGTCAGAAAATATATATTTATTTTAGCTACGTAATTTATATTTTTAAGGCTGACCCTAGTTAGTAGTTAAGTGCGGAGTCATTAACTATACATTTTTTGTATGTTTATTTTGTAAATACGATTTGTTTACAAACATTTTGCTCAACTTTTTCAGTTTTAGCTTTACTTATTATGTGCACCCTCGACCATCTTGTATTATAGTAACCGTTTCCATATTGGTTGTCTGGAAGAGAACGCTTAATAGCGATAAGACCGCCAATTGTACTAAATTTTGTAATGTTTCCTTCTCTTTGTTAACGTTTTTTTCTTATGGTGTACAATAAAGCATTTTCATTCATTCGTTCAACGTTATGTTGTTATATTGATTGAATTATTATTGCTTAGCTAATTTTATAGTTACTCGCTCAATTACCTCTTTCACCTGTAATTGCAGCGGCACTTGGCCTGTTATGTATCATGTTCCTGAAATGTTTTATTAGTGTACTCTATGTTGGTGATCCATAAATAAAATATTCAAGAACATTGAGTGAAAGGGTTTGAATTGCAGATTTATTTGTCGGTGGAGCATCTGACCATACCAACCTTACCAACGCATTCCCTGTCCAGGGATATAGTCTGTATTTGCAATGAAACAGATCACGTGATGCGGTTTATTTGGCTCCCGTGAGTAAACTCGTGCAATAGGTTAGGATGATTAGATACCTTATAGTAAGATGAAACACGGCTTATTTAGACGCTACAAGCCAGCGTTTAAGCTTGTAGCGTGTAGTCACCCAGAGTGTCATCGGCGTTTTTACAATCTGCTTGTAAAAAGCTGTAAAATAATAGAAAGCCGGGGAAATTTGCACGCCACACGCTGGCGTGTAGGCTTGTAGCGAGTAAAGACACCCAGAGTGTCATCGGCGTTTTTACAATCTACTTGTAAAAAGCTGTGAAATAATAGAAAGCCGAGTACATTTACACGCCACACGCTGGCTTTGCAGCGAGTAAAAAAAAACCGTGTATCATCATCGCTAGCGTGTAGGCTTGTTGGCTTGTAGCACCTATCGTTGCGTATGATACACTCGCTAAAGCGAATAGTCGCTTCTGAGCGTGTAGTTTTGTGTGTCATCGACAAACGCTAACACTAGCTTTTAAAAACGCCAACAATCAGCTTGTAAAAAAGCTTGTTGACGACACCGTGGCTTAGTTGGTAGTGACCCTGCCTACGAAGCTTGGTGTTCCGGGTTCGATCCTCGGCCGGGGCAAACATTTGTGACGAACACAAATGTTTGTTCTCGGGTCTTGGGTGTTGTGATGTGTTGTATGTGTCCATGCCACCTGCGACACAGGGAATCCTAGTGCAGGGGTGTGAGTGTGTGAATGTTTGTTTGTTTGTTTGTGTGTCATCGACGCTTACAGAAGGGTAATGGAGTTTTGTTTAAAATTTAAGAGAGCGGATTGCAAATATAGTGAACTTAGTAATGACTCCTTGCTGGGGAGTCATCCAACCGAAGTCAACCGAATGGATAACCATGACAGTATACACACTTCAAGAGCCTGCTACATTCACGTAAGAAAACTTCATAATTTTTTTTTTTTTATTAAGGTTTTACAAAAACATACTACAACCTACTTCAACTGGACTATTTTAGTGACCGTAAATACCACTGAATACACAATTTCGTTATTTTTCAGTTATTTTGATTTCAAAACTAAAGTAGGTACCTACTGAATCGAATTTCAAGAAATTTCTATGGGACCAATCTGGAAGTATAATCCTCTCAAACAAGAATAACAAATTGGTTCGTAAACAACTTAGTTCTAAAGTCACAAACATAAAAAAACGATTTGAAAACCTCCTCATTATTTGAAGTCGGTTGAATATAGGCTTACGTTTGACCACGATTGGGAAGCCTGATGGGAAGAGCTGTCGTGGCCTATTTTGACACGCTTACCTAGTAGATGCTTGTTGATGAAAGTTATAGGTGGTGGGAAACACAGACGAAGGTAGTAACGACGTAGATGAAGTGACGGTAGACGAAGGTAACGATCGTTAGCGATAATCGAACGTGTTTCTAATTTAGTTTCTGTAAAACTGGTGTGTTTCAGTACAACGGTTGCGTGTGAGATTCTAGACTTGACTGAGCGCAAACGCTACCAACGTAATGAGTTGCTGAGAAGAAACAAGATAGAGAAATGTAACCAAGAGTTCATTATAACGGAAGAGGGGATGTTCCATCCTGTTAGTTAACACAGTTAAAACATATCTATTAAACTTTCATCCTGTTAGTTAACATAGTAAAAACATATCTATTAAATATCCATACCGTTAGTTAACTCAGTAAAAACATATCTCTGAAATTTTATCACACGAATGATGTCCGAAAGAAAGTCTATGAGGAACAATTAAAGTCTATGAGGAACAAGTAAAGTAAAAATAAAAGAATTGAAATTGAAATTTCAGGGTATAAACGATTCACCACCATACGTGGAAGACATCGAAAAGCCTCAGCCGTCATACTTAGCTATGACTGTGGCAATATCGTCTAAAGGACAGCGTGATGGGTACCCGAGAATGTTGCTCAAACAAATGTGGGAACAGGTTAGAAGAACATCAAGGCACAAAAATATCATCTTATAGTTATTTGATTATAACGGGTATTTATCGCGCTAACCTCGTATGTTTTTGTGTCCCGACGTTTCGACTGTATTCGTTAAAAATGTTCGGTCGGAACACCACACTGACGACATCCGGACAGATTAACAAACAACAAACATTCAACAAACATTCACACACTCACACCCCTGCACTAGGATTCCCTGTGTCGCAGGCGGCATGGACACATACAACACATCACAACATCCAAGACCCGTGAACAAACATTTGTGTTCGTCACAAATATTTGCCCCGGCCGGGGATCGAACCCGGAACACCAAGCTTCGTAGGCAGGGTCACTACTAACTTAGCCACGGTGTCGTCTTTTTATTAAGCGGTGTTTTAAAAGCGTTCCGCGTGCACTTAGCAATCACTGGGTTCCATGACGTTGAGAGTCTGTATCCGTCTTCAAATCAAATAACTATGTGTGATAATCGCGAAAGTCTACGAAAAATAATATCATCTTATACTACATAGATTTATTTCAGGTTCCGCCATACGATTTGCTATCTTCGGATGACAGCGGCAGAGACAAGAGTTCAAGCGGCAACAACATGACTATGGCTGATATCATTAGAATCATTGACGGGATCTTGTGGTACGAAAATATGCACAATGTTTTTTTTTAATATTCATGATTTTATTTTATACTAGCTGGTGCCCGCGACTTCGTCTGCGCAGGATTAGTATTTCGAGTAGCGGAAAATTCACACAATATCTTTATAAATTGTAGCCTATGTGTTATTCTGATGTCCATTGATCCATGATCCATTCAGTAGTTTTTACGTGAAAGAGTAACAAACATCCATTCATCCCATCCATACTTACAAACTTTCGCGTTTATAATATTAGTAGGATTTTTTTAATGGTAATTTGAATACCTACTTCCTATGATTTTTTTGTAGGGATGCTCTACATAGCAAGATGTTCCGAAACCAAATTGAGTTTTACGCAAAAGAAGAGATCCCTACTTATTCTCAGGTGGTCAAAGTAATCGAGGACGATATTAAGCCCCGACTGAGCAGACGGTAAGAATTCCAGATCCTGTAAGTGTACCCGCAAACGGATCGCTGGCTGAGACGCCGGCCAACCGTTAGCTGTAGTCGGCGACCCGTTTGCGAGTGCACTAAGATCCAAGCGTCAAGGCAAAAGTTTGTCGTCAAATTCATTTGTTGCCTCTTTCGCGTGCAACTGTCTCATTTTCGCGAGATATTGACGTTTATCTTAACCCGGCGGCGTTTCGTTTCTGCGTTACTGGAAACATTGAGCCGTTTCGTTATTGCAGCACTAAAAAAATCGCCATATATTTCATTCGCAAAGGGTCATTGTTATTTACGAGTTTTATTTATTTTTTACAGAGTGACCTCTGGAATATGTGACGCTATCGTAAACAAAGCAATATTCCACATCTACGGTTTGAATCCCAAACACGACGTGTCTATTTTAGACGCTGAATAGTTTATCTTAATATGTTGAATAGAAGAATAACTTTAGTTTATTTAGTCTACAAAATAAAGATTGATTAAGAAATCCTCTTTTATTTAAATCATTAAATTTAACTTATAAAAGTTATAATAGATTCAATAACAAACTTAGCCTAGATATCACAAAAATAACAATAGTAGGAAAATTACTTACATACCACAATCACAGTAATTATTTTATGTCAAAATCAGACCCGCTAAACAGCCGGAAGTTAAATCGGTGGCATCATCTATCCCTTATTATAAACTAATAGAACTACTGGGACAAAGTTATTCCCAGAAGTTCTATGGGTAGTTCCAATTTGAACTACTGGGAATGATCAAAAAAATTACCCTAATGCTCTACAAAATGTAGGTAGGTAAGAACCGTAAGTTTATAATTTTACGGTTAAATTATAAACTATCGACAAATTGTAAACACTACGAAAGTCTGATACGAAACATACCAATCAATGGACCGTTCACAAATTAACTGTTGTAAAATCGTTAATTTGTAAACGATTACGAAATAGGGTCGCTCACTTCACGCTAAGGAAGGAAAAGGATTTTTTAACCTTAACCTACTAATTAAAGGCCGTGATTGGTCTATTTTAATGAGCATAGTATTTACTTAACTAACCTACGGTTTTCGCGATTGTACGTTAGCATATCGATTGTATATAAAAAAAGTTTACCCAAAGTGAGTTCAGTCTAGTATCTTCTCCAATCGTAGTTGCAGTTTCTTAGGCTTGGTGGAGGGGATGACCGTAACCGCCACTCTGTCGCCAAGTTTGGGCGTTTGATGGCCGGCGAGGTTGCTCCTGTGTATGAGCCCGTTGTCTCCCACCCCGCAGTCTACGAAACAGCCGAAGGGTACCACGTTGCGAACCACGCCTGGAAATAATCAAAGTTTTACATAAATATACACCAAACGACTTCAATAGGACGGTTCAAGTGACCAAAGGCACCACTGACAAGTCACAGGGAAGCAAAATACGCAATTTAGTTTACATCGACACCATATTTTTTTCAGTTACTTCGATTCAATAACTAAACTACTGAACCGATTTTGATGAAAATTCTATGGGGCCAATCTGAAAGCATATCCTCTCAAAAAACATATCGGTTTATTAACAACAAAGTTTCTCAGAACTGAACAAACATAAAAAAAAATGGTTGTCTGTAAAGTTGGTTTACGGACGATAGTTTAACGTGAAAACGTCATAACAAAACATTAACAGCGTAACGGGACAGTGAGCGTTACCGGACGTCTATGTTTTCTGCAGCCGGCGTTCATCGATTTACAGACGTAGTCACGTCAATAAACCTTACTTTTTTTTAGACTTCTCCTAAACTTTAATGGTAATATTTATGTACAAACCGGTCAACGACATTCCTTCTCTAATCTGCTCTGTAGCCTGCACGGTGAGAGAGTAGACTGGCCGACAGTACGTTATAATGTTATCTTCATGAGCTTTCTGCTTGAAAGCGTTGATGATAAGCTCGAGCGTACAAGGGTCCGTCTCCAAATCCTTGCTCATAATCTGTACGTCGATCGAGAACGTCAACCGTTCTACTGTTTGAGGAAAATGCGGCTTTGGTAGGTCCTTTATGTCAACTCCGATTTTCTTGGCGAATCTGTAATAAGTTCACGTTTATCACACTTATTTCTGACCGTTAAGAACTGCCAAACGAGTAAAATAATTGCTTAGGGATAGTTTGGTGCAAGTAGACATTATTGACAGAACGAAGAGATATAGATATAATTATAGGAATTGTTGTTAAATTTAATCTAATACATAAACAAAAACTTTGTGATGTAGGTAGGTATCCGTTTTTAATATGTCCAGAAGTTCTTATCAGTTTGTTTAATATAATTAAAGTCTGTACTAGTTAAATAATAATAATATTGGAAGGCACTATTTACCATAGTACAAGTTTTTTCAAACTTAGTTTGGTAACTAGGGCTTATACTAAAATGTAAGTACCTGAGAGAAATAAAGAATTTTATTTATTTATTTTATTTATTTATAGATATTAGTTACACACTAGGACGAATCGGCGTTTGACCCGTCAATGTATGTTCAAATTTATTTATTTAGGGACAGGTAACCCAGCAAAAAAAATGAGTGTATTTGAGATAAAATATGGCGCACAGTATTCAGTATCTTTAATGCACTCAATAAGTCATGTTGCATTGTTAACAAAGTTACATAGAACATATTAAACCCTACCTATAAATACTTTTGATTTTGATTTATTCAAATGTTTATTGTATGTTTGATAGGTAGTGTAAGTTCCGTATAATAAATTAATGTAAGTAAGTACATATTTACAAATGCGCTTAGTTTTAGAAATTCCGACACAATGTAAAAATTGTTTGTGAATAAATGAAATTAAATGAAATATGTAAATATTTTGGACATTTCACACAACGCCTTCTAGTACTATGGAAATCAGATAAATGGTATAGTACTTTTTTAATACATAAATAGAATATATGGAAAACACGCAGACTCAGGAAAAACATCGATATTCATCAGACAAGTGCTTGTCCTGAAGCGGGAATCGAACCCGCGACACCGGCGTGGCAGTCCAACACACTTGCCACACGACCAATCGTGTCGTATGTATGTTTGTCCGACGTACAATAGAAACTTACGATTTGGCCACATTGTAACTCTCCGGGTGTATAATAGTGGCATCCAAAGGCTCCTTTCCCCCCAAAACCTTCAGAAATCCAGCGCATTGTTGGAATGTGATCTTGCCAATGCCAGTAACCTTCAATATTTCCGCTCTTGTTGTGAAACTGCCTTTATCTTGACGATACGCTATCAGTTTCTTAGCCCTCCCTTCGTTTAATCCTGAGATTCGTCTGAAACAACGAAATATGTACTTAGTTAGTTTTCAGTCATTTATAGCCATAAAGGTTACATCTTAGGGCTTAATAAGTTGTCTTTATGTAAGAGCATCTACACAATTTTACCCGTTAGGGATGTTGCAATCAATAGAGGCGGGCCAATTTTTTTAGATGAAGCAAAAAAAAAATATTATGGGTTTTTTATTATTAATATTTTTATATTATTAATATTTTTATATTATTAATATTTGTATTAATTATAGGTAGGTAAGTACTGAAATTATAAGTCGCCAAAAGAGTCATTGAAGTAGTCTTTCAAGTCGTAGAAGCATTTTTGCAGAAACATTCCTTTTAGGGTTCTTTCTTTACTCAGGTTGTGTTGTAGAAAAAAAGTTCACTCAAACAAAAAAAATCGAATCATTTTATAATCAACTAAGTTCTGCGGTAACCAAAATAAAAAACAACCAAATTGAGAACCTTCTCCTTTTTTTGATGTCGGTTGAAAATAACTAACCCCTATAAATTACCTCAACATCGCCTGGGAAGCTGTATTGATGTCAACGCCGACCAAACTAACGACCTTTTCTACTGCGCCGTCTAAAGCGGATTCGAGCATTTTGCCCGGGATGTCGTGCTGATACATGCCCACTCCTAGATTCTTTGGTTCCACCTTTAAACGTTAAAAATAAGTTATAAATAAGAAATGTGTCTTTCCTGCATACCTTCTATGACATAACTAGTTTATTTATGTTTTTGTATGATTTTCTTTTTTCATGATGTGCAAGAAAGAGTTATCTATCTTTTTATAATTAAAAAATAACAATGGTATGGAATGGACGGAAAAATATAAAAATGAGAGGAAGATTGGTAGATAGTAGAGATAGAGGTAAGTAGTATCTATACTACTATAGTTAAGTATTTATATTTTATTTTTCTAACGCCATCTAGCCCCAAACTAAGCTACTATGGGAATCGGATAACTGCTAGAAAACTGCTATAAACACATACATACACACAGGCTCAAGACCAACACGACGTTCTTCATACAAATGTTTGTCCTGAAGCGGGAATCGAACAGGCAACACCGGCTAGGCAGACCAACACGTTTGCCACTCGACCATACGGGTCGTCCAATTAATATTAACGGTGTCCGAATAAGAAGTAGGTTACTTACTTTGATTAATTCTCCTAAAGGATCAAGAACTCTCCTCGCTATTGAAAGTGCCGATATTAAATTCGGGTCCATGTTTGGGTGTTCCTTAAAAAAAGCAATTAGTAATCAAATTAGTTTTCGGTGGCAACCAGTAGAATAAAATCAATTTACACATATTTATTAATGTTTCGCTAAAAACTCGCAGCGAGTCTGACGCTAGTTACCTTCTTGTGTACCTATTTACTTACTACTACTACCTTACTGTATTTTCTGTCATAGTATATAAGTGTTACTCCATAAGAAGTGGTTGTAATTAAGAGGAAATAAATAAATTATCTTATCTTATCTAATTTCTTTGAATCACATAGGTTGGTGATGCACTGCTACCAGCGCTCGTCCACTTTGTGCCATTTTTATAAACAGCCTCGAAAGCCCAGTAATTTCACAAGCTTCAAATGTCCTTCATATCTGAACACAGGAGTGTTTACACATTACTGCTTGGCGGCAGAATATACAGGGTCTACCAAAAAGATTTTTTATTACTTTATTAGATTTGAGATTATTAGACTACTTTTGATGATGCCTTACAAATGATGTAGACTATAAAAATGAACGTGTGACGACACGGATGGTCGAATGGTAAGTGTATTGGACTGCCACGCCCGGTGTCGCGGGTTCGATTCCCGCACAGGACAAACATTTGTGTGATGAACATCGGTGTTTGTCCTGAGTCTGGGTGTTTTCTATGTATTCTATGTATGTATTTACAACAAAAAAGTATTTAAGTAATCTATCAGCATCTAGTTTCCATAGTACAAGCTCTGCTTAGTTTGGGGCTAGATGGTGTTGTGTGAAATGTCCAAAATATTTATTTATTTATTTAATGAAGGTAAAACTTTTTTTTCGGTCATTTTTTTTTTAACGCATGCTCACCTAACTAAGTTCGGTGCCAAATTCATCGTAAAGTTGCCTATTAAGAGCAACATTTTTTTTATTATTTGGCAAGCTTTCAAAGTGCTGAAGTTTTTAAAAGTAGTTTGAACCTATGAAACAACAATTCTGAACTGTTGAGAAAATTTTGAAAATTTTACTCCGTTCAACTCAAGTCTAATATTTTCACTATCGACCCTTTTGACGGTAACTTGTAATGGAGAATGTTGTGTAGTTGATTATAACGTATGAAAGAGTAATTCAAGCTAATCATGTTAGAGAAAAAAAAATAAAAAAATCTTACTATTAAACAAATTATGATTTTTTTAAGGTGCTCCGAAAGTAAATTCGAAAATACACAAAAAAATCATAACTTCTAAACTACTAAAAATCGCGGAACATACATGGGGTATTTTCAGATACACCCAGGTGTGAGAAATCTAAAAAAAAGTTTTTGATGTCACTTTTTGGCTGACCCTGTATGGAATAAATAAATAAATAATGTTTAAACATTTCACACAACGCCATCTAGCCCCAAACTAAGCAGAGCTTGTACATTGGGAACAAGATAACTGATGGAATGGTATATTTTTTTATTTTTTTCGTAAATACATACATAGGATAATACATAGAAAAAAACCAGACTATCAATATCACTGAGTACCTATAATATCACTGTATATAGCATATCACTGTTTAGCCACTTAGACGGAATCCTGCAGGGGATGGATGCCCAACAGTAAAAATATCTTTGAGATCTTTACCTTCTGAGCTTCTTTGCTGATAGAATAAATAGAGGCACCCTGCTCAGGCACTATAACGACCGGTATATGGTCCGATACATGATGATTCTTCAACCAAGTCTCCGTTTCACGACACGCTGTCCCGTTGCCCAGGCCAATTAGTTCTACTCTGAAAATAACCTTTAAACTTAACCAAATTGGACGGTGTTAGGTCGGTTTCAGACTAGCGTATTATATGAGCAGGTTTGCCACTCATGTTTTGTTTTTTGCAGCGTATACGGGCTTAGAGCGAAGACACACTGCTCAGTTGCATTGCGTTACGTTGCGTCACAGCGCTAGATTTGGACGCATTCCCTGCTAAATGCCAGTACAGCAGTGTGGTACAAATAGCGGCACGTAACTTTAGCGCTGACCGTTATTGCGCAGAAGCAAAAAGTAAGGTACCTGAGGGGGACTACAAATACAATAAACATGCGCAGTAACCCCGTATGCGCGTATCGTTCAGCGCTAGATTTACGTGCCGCTACTTACCGCTCGGTTTTTCAATAGAGGAAGTGGCGATTGTGGCGAATATTGGGATAAATCAAAGTCTAATTGTAGACTGATATTACGATAAAACAGGATCGAATTAAACCTAGAATAAGGGTGCGTTTCCACTGACGCAGAGCTGGGCAGAGTGGATAGGAACGGGCCCTAAATTGGCCAATCACAGTGGTCGAAACCCCACTTCCACTCCACTTCGAGCACTATGATTCGCCAATTCACGGTCCGCTCCTCCACTCCGCCCAGCTCCGCATCAGTGGACTCCGCAACCGCGGATTAAATGATGAAAACAAATGTACCTATATTTACCGTCTTGTATAATGTGTGAATGCCATCTGGGACATGGGAATGTGAATGATGAATGAATGAATGAAAATGCTTTATTGTACACAATAAGACAAAAAACAATAACAAAGAGATATCATGTGGTGCAGAGTGAGAGCATGTGAATGTGTGTGCGTTACCTAAATGTGGTAAGCAGTTCCTTCAATTGGCTGGCTGCTGCGTCGTTTGGGTTGTGTCTACGCAAATCGGGGTACAGAGTACGGGCCTCCAGTTTATCCCCATTGGCGTTAATGATCCCCAACTAGAAATCGAAACACAGATCTTATTGAGACAGAGGATTAGGCAGGGTCTAGTATTGCGGCGATCGTCCGAGAACTTTCTAGCAATCTTTACTTTATACGATTTTCACCCTACCATTACTATATTCTATATTAAGACATCAATCTGACAGTTCGTGAAATATTGGAATTTCTTCATTTGTAATGTTTGTTTTGTTTCGCTTTTATTTTTTCATTTTCTAGTTTGTTATTTGTGCTCTAGGTAGTTTAATTTAACCTAGTTACGTGAAGGTATTCTCATATCATTCTCACTTAAATGTTTTAATGTATTTCTGCCAAATAAAAACAAGTTTCTTTCTTTCTTTCAATTAACATAAAAACTAGTTGACACACTAAGAAAGTAATTATGTTATTTCACAACGCAAACAAGGTTGCGAATTAACAAAATTACTTTATTAATACGCGCCTACTTTTCTTGACGAACACACCCTCGAAGTTTCAAGTCTCAACGTCCAGCGGTTTGGCCTGTGAGTTGTCTGTCAGTCAGTCAGTCAGTCATTACTAAGCCGTTTAAACATATATTATACTCGTATTGATGATTGATTATGTTTGGATGTTAAGCATACAGAAGTTAGAACATACCTTACAACCCGCTTTGAATCCAGGATCCAAACCCGCGATGACCCTGTTCTTGATGGGTTCCGTCAATAGGTACTTCTCCAAGTTGGTGACGAAGGTCTTGACGGCTTCTTTCTGAGCGGCGCTGGTCAGGTCGGCGCGGACCTGGCGTGAGAGCCAGGGTTTGATCAGTCGGCTGTACGCGTCAGTCAAACCTTTGCGGACCCAATGATTGCTTTTCCAGAGGGACAGGCAGAACCTAGACCAATGATTCTTAAGATTACTTGTTTTTATAAGCCTAGAATACTAAATAGAAACTGGAATGCAGCATCAAGATAACGTCTATTGAGTCTATAGACTAATAAGCATGATTTATGTATTTTATCCCATGTTCTCATTCAATTCTAGTGAAATTTGGCAGGTAGTAGATAAATAAATACTTAACTTTATAATTTTGGACATTTCACACAACGCCATCTAGCCCCACACTAAGCAGAGAGCTTGTACTATGGGAACCAGATAACTAATAAAATTACTTATATATAAATAAATAATGAATACTTAAGATATATAGAAAACGTGTGTTCATTATATAAAATATGTTTGTCTTAAAGCGGGAATCAAAATAAAATAAAATAATCGAATCGGGAAGCTAAGCAGTATTTTATTTTTTGAGTTTGTAGGTCAGCCATATTAGTTTATTGGTAATAGCACAGAGTACTTAGATTTACGCAAGTAATATCAAGAACAGATTATAAGTCAAATCTTACCTTTCTAGTTTGTTGTAAAACCAATCAGGAACTACAACTTTAACAGTCAACACTTTTTCATCCTCCCCTCTGTTCAATGCCAATGTCTGATGGGGCTTCACAAAATGGCTGGGACACTTCCACTCAAAGTATATCTTGTAAGTTTCTGGATCAGATTTTTTGTCCACAATTTTGGTTTCTATCTCCTTCTTTTCCTTGGTTGAAGTTTTTCTGCTGCTTTGGATTGTGAATCTGGTTTCTTCTTTTCTGGAACAGAAAATAAGTTTTGTGAGATTCTTACCTACTTACTCATATGTGTCCTGAACCTTATTTACTGTTGTATCTTTATTGTTTATACACAGATTTGAAAAATCATTTTTTAGTTTGAGAGGATATACTTTTAGAATGGTTCTAAAATTTTTTATCAAAATCGGTTCAGTAGTTTAGTTTTTAAATCAAAATAACTGAAGAAATATGTCATCAAAGTAAACGAAATTGCGTATTTTACTTCCCTGTTACTTTTCAGTGGTGTTTACGGTCACTAAAACAGTTCAATTGAAGTCCTTTGTAGTATGTTTTTGCAAAACCTTGATAAAGTTTTTATGTGAAATAGTGACAAGACTGATGGTACAAAATGCCCTTGACTACGACTGTTCTATACAGGTCTTAGATAAAGTCTGTAAGTAGAAGTAGAAGTAAGGTCTGGGGTAAAGTTAGTACAAAAAGGGGTCAATGCACAATACACCCCACAGCGGGACGTCAGTGCAGACCACTTGAAACCCCTTACCCAAAATTAGAATTAGAATTAGAGGTCTTAGATATGTCCATTGCGGCATTACTAATAACCACTATAGTATGTTCTTAATTGTGTTTTTGAAAAGTGTGACATTTCAAACATCATGATTTTGGATCATAAACAGTGAAATACTAATTAAGTAAGACCTATACTTACAAACTTCTCATCTGCTCAAGTACTCTTGTATCTTTGTGAATAATATCCGCTATAATGTGGGTTACATGGGTATCTACTTTCTCTGGAGTAGATAACTCTTCATCATCACCACACAGTGAATTCATGTTAATGTATTCCCCATTCAATGCTCGGATAGCATGGGACTCCAAGCCAAGCTTACGGGCTTTTTCAGCCAGGGATAAGGAATGAGATTTTAGTGGTGCATACTGTAAGAAAAGTATATATTCATAACATTATTATACATAGCAAAAGTTAAGTAACTTTTTTGTTTTAATGGTAGGTATAGCTGTAGACTCTTTTTTTATGAAAGGTGTGAATTTTTTTTATAAAAAAGAGTGAACGGGTTCAATATGAGTAAGTATAACAGGTTTGATTATCCATAGTCAGTTTTGTATAATAATATCAAGCTACCAAAATACTATATGCATGATTCTTTTTTTAACTTTAGACATACTTACAACCAAATCCAGTTCAGACAGATTTCTGGCATTTAGAATACTCTTTTCCACTTCTGGAGTCAGTTTCTTTGATTTTTTTAGTGTTTCCAATACGGATTTAACTTTCTTCTTCAATTGAGACACATTTTGGTAGCTCTCAAATAAGTCTTGTAGTCTGTAGATTGGAAAATAAATATTTTGTAAGTCAATTGAATAAAAAAAATCAAAAACATTGGTGGTAGGCTATAATTTTAAAAATAAAGCTATATAAAGCAACATGGACGGTTGAGTATGGTAAGTGCTTCAGACTGGCACGCCAATGTCGTGGGTTCGATTCCCGCTTCAGGACAAAGATTTGTATCATGAATATCAGTGTGTTAAATTTTTCAGAGGGAAATGCACAATGCTCCTCCACCACTCAGAATAAGAATCAGTGTGTCTTGAGCCTGAGTGTATTCTATGTATGTTTTTACAAAAAAAAAGTATTTATGCATTGTGTCAGTTAACTGGTATATAATACAAGCTCAGCTTAGTTTGGGGCGATGTTGTGTGAAATATCCAAATATTACAATTTACTTTATATTGGCATACACCAGAAGTATTTAATCAATTTGAATTGTTGCAATAAGGTAATATTTACCTATCTGGCATCAAGTGATCAACCGCTGTTTTCCGATATCTTGCAATGAATGGCAGTGTGCATCCTTCAGTCAGCAATCCAATAAAACTCTGAGCTAGATTCAAAGGGATTTTTTCTATATGGGAGAGCATTTCTGCTTCATCCCACAAGGAAAAATTTTCACATCCATCTGTTTCATTTGAACCGATTTCTTCATTGGTGAGTTTGGCAACTTTAGCAGCTGTAGACTTTCGTTTAGGCCTATCGCTAATGTCTTTAGTGATATTCTTCTTAGGTGCTTTGTCAGTTTTTTCTGTAGTTTTGGCGACTTTCCTTACTTTTTTCTTTGGTGACGAATCTTTGTTTGGTTCATCATTAATTGATTTACGTTTCCTGGTTCTCTGGACTGGTCTTTCCATTTCTCTTTTGATGGAAGCTGAAATTTATACGCATCAATGCAAGGACAGAGTACCTATTGTAAAATTAAATTAATCCTATATTTCCTTCCACTAGTAGATACCTATTGAAAACTCGAAAGTCAATCGTTCTGAAATTACTGGACTGTTTGGGCTGAAATTCGTTATGTGCGTAAGTTTGCAAGACGTAAGTAGACTTTTTCACTAGTATAGGTTGAAAGATACTTTTGTAAGCCGTTACCGAGGGCGCACCCGCGGACAGTAAACGTAGTGGTTATAATATTCTCTTTGCGGACAGCTGCAGGGTTTATAGTTTATACTATAAAAATAGCGCTGCAGAGTTCGTTTTTAAAGCTATTTGAATAATACTGTAAAAGTATCAGTATTTAACTGTTCAAGAAATCGATCAAAAATCTATAAATCTACCTAGTTTTTCCAATTTACACGTAAAATTCTTCAAATCAAAATAAATGAACTGTTTTGATTTTTTGAAAATGGATTTGGCATTTCGTTTTGTTTGCCATTGTCATTGGCTTTTTAGCACTTTTTAGTTGCTGCCAATGTCGGTGTCGTTTTGATAAGTTAAATCAATGTCAGAATGGAATCAAATCAGTCACATTTCATCATACTCTGACTGATCTGTGCATTTCATAAAAAAACTAAATGAGATTTTTAAAAGGATAAAATGTGTGTGTCGTAATGTTTAATTATCCAATGTTTTTGAATTAATATTAAGAAAAAGATTATTATTTTAACAATGAAAACCAGTAACGAACTTCTACACAATATGGCTGAGTGCTTTTTCAGAGGATCTCTCAATTTTTCTCTGCGGGTTTGTTTTGTTTACTTGTTGATACTTGGTTTACCATGCCATATACATGAAATAAACCGATAAGGTGTTTAAAAATAAAGCCTTTTTTTATAGCCTGAAGACTTAGAAACTATGACCTGGGACTGGCAGCAGGAGTTCTTGGACTTAACTGTAAACAGTCAGCTTCTAAAACAATACCCATTAAGCAGCACATTTAGTAAGCTCTTCTTTAAAAAACTTTTGCCTCACTTGGAGAATCAGGAAGTACACGATGACTTCTACACCCACCTGTGCCATTCTATGAATGAAGAGACAGCAAATGATTTCTGCTATCGGCATTATGTTATTGGTAGTAACCATAAGGAGATCATTTCTATAAAAGAGACTAATAAGATGGTTGTGGATGGGACCACAGGGATGCGTACTTGGGAGGTAATGTCATCAATTTTTCTTTATGCATTATATTAAATTTTGTGCTCAAAGCGGTGTCATGCTCTTTCTGCCATCATTAGGTACCTTTTGTGGTTATTATTGTGAAATACTAAAGCAATTATTAAGTGATATAATCATTTGAATAAATAGCCCTTTTAGTTCTAAGGGTGTTTTGACAATGTTTTTTTTGTTTTTCAGGCTGCTCTAATGTTAGCAGATTGGGCAATTACTCATGCAGAGATATTCTCCAACAAAAAAGTCCTGGAACTAGGTTCTGGAGTTGGGTTTACTGGTGTTGCAGTAGCCAAGCACTGTGGACCAAGCTCCATTTATCTGACAGACTTTCACTCAAGAGTCATACAGACAATTTGTGACAACATTCTAATAAATTTTCCAAAAATAAGTGAAGAAGAAAATAATGGCGAAACCATTTTTAGAAATTCAGATCAAACCGTTGGTATGATATTTATTATAATTGTCTTATGAAATTACTAGCAGCTTTCCGTGGCATTGCCCACATTGCATAAAGTAGGTGGGTATTTAAACTCATTGCTCATTACAGGTGCTATGATTCTAGATTGGAATGCCATTGAACAGATATCATGTAATGTTGTACCAGATATTGTCATAGGTGCTGACATAGTGTATGATCCAGTGATAATACAGCCCCTCTGTGATGTACTAAAAACATTTTTCAGCAGAAATAAGAAGCTACAAGTTTATATTGCTAGTGTCATAAGAAATATGGACACTTTTCAAGCATTTTTGAATTCCCTTGGTGAGATATTATTTGTATTTTAAAGGTTCTTTGGTGATAATGATATTTAACAGTACTTAACTAATTTTAACTTATATTTATTTGTTTCAGAGTCTATGAATTTCAGTTTTAAGAAAATACCGTTGGAAGAATGTTCGTTGATTAAATGGGATATGAGTGTACAAAAATGTTTGTTACATATAGAAATTAGAAAATAAAGGAAAAGTACTCATAATTTAATAATTATTTTAGATTATTATGCCCTCTTATAAATTTTATTTACTTTATACTTTTTTATCATGCTATTGGCTCGTAAACCCGATGTGCTAATCGTATGGTGGAATTGGTTCCTCCGAGCGGAGAAGAGGGGACCAAAAAAATGGTGTGGCGGGAAGGCTTAACGCTATCGTCTCCACTATCAATAGACAAATAATATAAAAAAAAAGAAATAAACAAAACAGCTAAGCGTGTGTTAGACCTCTCACTGTTGTAGGGTCCCAAGTAATATTATCAAGTTTAGTTTCGTAGTTAAACTTTGTAAATGTACTGTACAACTTCACTCACAATCACAAGTTCAATCACTTTTAACTCATTCGTGTCATCAGTCAAAATAATTAAAGTTATTTAAGAGCATTATTGTGTTCTCTAGTGTGATTGTTTCACGAATTCCCGGTCGGACTTGGAAACCTATAACATGACACTGACTGACTGGTCCTGTCAATGCGCAGATGTCAGTGTCACGTCACAGCAGTTCGGCTGCTAACAGCTGATTTTCTACTTGTAAAATGTTTATAATTTCTTAAAACTGTGTCCTGTATCAATGAATAATGCTTACAATTTGAATATTTCTTACACAGTTAATTTATAAGTAAATAACAGCTATCAAAGCTTGGTGTTTTAGAAGTGATAAGTTTGCATTATTAGTTTATAACCTGAATACCCGGTTTGCGTACATTTAGCATAGAATGCCTGAGGAAAGTGCTCAAACTGCTGGAAAAGTGGACAGCAAAAGCGCTGGAACTTCCGAAAACCAAGATGGTCAGAAGCAAGAGGCCTGGGGCTATGACCTTTACCCTGAGAGACGAGGCACCTTCAAATCAAAACTCGGCAACATCCTTATTGGAAAGGAAGGAAAAGAAAATATGGATAAATACAAATGCGAGAAAAATGTCTACGAATGTGTGAAGAACAGTTAGTTTATTCTACTTTCATAACTTCGTACCTAGTTGATTGAAGTAGGTTAATTTTGTACCTAGTACAGAGATCTTCGTACCTATTTATTTTTGATTTGTTGTTTTTCAGGTGCGATCGTCAAGGTGATGATGGCTGCACTCAAAAGTTCTGGATGGTATGACACCTAAGTTACTTTTTGTGTATGTTTTGTGTAATGTAATAAAAATGTCTACTTTTATAACTGTCTTACAACATACAGTGACTGTATTAAAACTATCTTTTCAGTCCAATTGATATCAGAAGACATATCTCCTGTGAAGTGTGTGACTACTCAGTCAGTGGAGGCTATGATCCTGAAATGAACCAGGTACTTACTATTCTAATAAACCTACCTTCATTCTAGACCTAAGACTTAGGGTCATGGTATGGATGATTAGATTATTATATTTATTAGTTTAATATTTAGTTTATATGGCAAGACTGTATGTGTAAATAAGATGGATTTTATAAGTTTCATTGAAGACATACTCTACTACTTAATTGTAGTCAAAAGCCCACCTTCCAACCATAGAGCGAAATTTTATTTTGCTGCTTATACTTCCAATAATTAAAAAAATCTAAACAACACCACATTCACAAAATATGTATCTTCTAATTATGTAAATAATTATGTATAGGCTTTTTATTTTAATCATAAAAGAAAGCGCTTAGCAGTTCTACAACCTGGTTGACATCACCTAAATCATTTTTCATAGAAGTTTATAGGCCAATGATGTAACCTAATACACTCTGTAAGTCTACAGTGAACATTTACTTTTTCAGATAGTTGTGTGCCAAAACGTATCAACCCGACAAGGCATGGTCCAGGGTGTGTTAGCCCATGAAATGCTGCACATGTTCGACTACTGTCGCAACCACCTCGACTTCAAGAATATGGAGCATCTAGCTTGCACGGAGATCCGAGCTGCCAACCTCACACATTGTTCTTTTGCCAGTGCCTGGTCACAAGGCGATGCCTCTTGGACTAATATCAAAAAGACTCATCAAGTTTGTATCTATTTTTGTATAGGTACCTTACCTACTTCAAATGTGTTTTTTTTTAAGAAATTTGGATATCTGTTTTAATATTGTCTGGTTGAACTATACACACTCCCATTAACATCCTCCAAGTCAAATATTTTTTGGAATTTATTTTTGGAAACCAAATATCACTTCAAAAACTACCAGTTCTAGTAGGTTATCTTTTTTATAAAAGTCAATAAGCGACAACCATAGTAAAGCACTCTCCTGACGCTTAAAGATCACACTTGCTCTAAATTAAAATTGTAATGTGAAGTCTTTATTGTCAAGTATTTAAATTTAACTCCTTTTTCTTTTTCAGGATTGTGTCAAAACAAAGGCGCTCTATTCAGTCCTGGCTGTGCGACAAATAGGGAAAAAAGAAGCAGTTGATATTATAGAAAAAGTATTCCCCAAGTGTTACGCCGACTTAGAACCCATTGGCCGGCGAATCAGACGAAATTCTGACGATATGATAAGGGCCTTCAAAGAAGCTGCTTATTACGGATATGACTAAAAATAATGTGAGTAGTTTTCTAGACTCTTGTTCTACACTATTATATAAGTTATACACTTGTATTATAGGTGTCATAGAGGTGTATTATAGAAGTAGTAGTAAGTGTAGGTACTTATAGGTTAATAAAAACACATGTAACATGATTTAAAATAATGTCTTTTTATTTTATTAATCATTTAACTATACAAAATTTATAATACTGTCCCTCAACAGTTATAATGTATAGGCTCAAGCATTTACTATATTGCGATAGAACAGTGAAAGGCACTAGTTATATTAATTTTACAAAAATAACTTTCAAAGTTTTGTTTAAGAATTGTCCCATAATTTTAATATTTTCGGGTTTTTTTAAAACATGAGCGTATTTTACGAAGTTTTTCTTTAAAGCAGATAGGTGTTGTGTACCGTTTGTGCATAAAGAATGTTTGTGCTTCGGTAAGTAAGTTATTAACTTACCTACTGCAGGGACTCATAAAAGCTACGTGTCCACTACGACAGAAATTGCAAATACAGGAAAGGTAATAAAAACCATTTTCAGAACACCACTGTTTATAATTTGTTCTAAACTGGCACGAATACTTTTAGAGTTATTTTCGTGATTTTTAATCATGAAAAATAACAGTATAAAAAAATAACATGATAACAATTAATCTAATACCAATAAATTAGTCTAATACCAGGCAGATTGGTGGGAGGTGGCTAGCGACCGTAAAAAATTGGAAGGAGATGGGAGAGACCTTTGACCAAAAGTGGGACAGAATAATAGGTAAAAAAAACTTAAAATTGTTCGTTGGGCGCTCACCCAGTACAGTAAAAAAATCTTCTGCCTATCAAAACATTATTTTGAAAATAAGCCGAGTTGAGTCTGTATAATCTGAAAGTCCATGTAACAACTCTGATTAAATCTGAGCAAAACCATTCTAAGTATACCTACAATGTGGCATGCCAGGGGTGTGTAGCAGAGGACACGTAGCTTAATTTAACTTACAACTGCCTATAAATAAAGATTATTTTATAAGTGACTAGTAATAAATTCAGTTTCGTTGTTTTAATTAAAAAAAACTGAAATAAAGCAGAAAAAAACTTAAAAATACTTTACATTCTGCTCTTCGATAAATTATTGACTAGGGCGTGTGGCAAAGGTAACCGCAGTTTTCGTAGTTTCTGGTCTCTGAATCAGATACCTACTGCATAACTTTGACCTGTGATTTTGCGTCGTCTAGGAATCCAATGACACCTCATTTATCAGTATCCGTTCTGCCGTTAAGCCTGCGGATCGGGGCGCATAGAGTCAGACATACATACACTCAAAAAACATAACCTTCCTTCGCAGTCGGGTTAAAATACATTCAAACAAATATTTATCATAAATAAACTACCTATATACTAGATCCGTAATATAATAAACTCTCAATAAATTTAACTAAGTAAATATTAGAGCACTGTGTGCTGTTTAGATACAATATTATATTGTCATCAAACTTACATAATAGCAAATCGTAACCACAAAATGATTGATTCGTGTTAGTTAGCCTACAAACATAACAAATTATTTACAAACGCCAATGAACGAAATGCCTACTTTAGTTAGGACTTGTTCAAATCTTTATATAAAATACCTAGTATTTTATTTAGGTAGATATAGGTAATTGAATTACGATAAATGAGCGTAAACTAGGTAGAGATAGAACCTTATTAATTTATGTACAACTTAAATTATTCATTACATTCATCCTCCATCTATCCTCACGTCGAAGTCCTCATCGCTGAGGATCTTGACCTTTGCGAAGGATTTTACTTCCGATGTTGTGTCGCCATCGGGATTTGTCGCTGTTCTCGCGGAGTGGATGGCATCACCCACGCTGGTGTCCAGGGTTGAACGGATTTCTACCCCCGTGGCCGGATTCATTACATTAGGTAAGATATTTATACAACAAACTCATGCTAGTTGTTCGATCTTTGCTCAGTTTAGAAATTTGTTTGTCATCCGCCTTTTCTACGACTACCGTCATTTCCGAAATGTTGGATCGGCAAGCCTGCTCGCCGCGCCACCTACTACCATAACCAGTTGCCCTTTGGTTGTCGCATACACCACACGTATTCATTCATCGCCTGCCGCGAGAGACGTTCTCATAGTGATTGTGCTTGTGTTGTAGTGTTGTTTGACTTGGTAGCTTCCATCATAATACCCTGGATTTGGACTGCTGAAGCCGTGCTTAGCTGGTCTGCATCAGGAGTGTCGAGTGGAGGTGGCAGAGGTAGGTGGCTACATTTTATCTACCCTGTGTCGGCTGAGCAAGATTTCTTCTATCATTAAGGTCCTTTCATTTTTTTATTTTCACTTTACCAGCACCTATAAGTCCCCCGCACTAGTGGTACAGAAACGAGACCTGGCAGAAGACACCATTTTCTTGATCTGCTACGTCTTGACTCTCTTTTGTAAGACTGGTGATTGGCTCTCGTGGCGGAGTGTTCAAACCGCCCGAAGGCCACAGACATCGAAAATAGTTTTAGCAATATTATAAAACTACAAATCTCACAAGATTTCTCACTTATAATATGAGTATGAGTGTGTTTATGATATGATTTCGAATTAATAGCTGATCTAAAACAGCCTATGCCCAAGAAAATAACTGATTATTGTCAAATAGCAGTAATAAATACTGATAATTAATATTATTTCTAATCATACAATGCTTGGCGGAAGCGGTGACGTATTTCTAGGTAGGTACCTAATATTACAATTTTCAAGAAAAAGCCACAAATATCAACAAAACATGTGGATTGTAAGTTAAAATACTACGTGATAAAAGGCACCTAAGTGAAATTTTATACATAAATACCTTGTAGGTTAGAGGCCTAAATGAGCTCTTATTTTATGGTCCCTATAATGATTAAGATAATTATTTTCTTTTACAAGAAAGAACCTACTTTACTTAGTAATTTTGATCATCTTATTCCTTAAAGGCACACTTACATTTCAAAAAAGTTATATTTATAAAGGTCAATAGAATTGCATTGGACTGTCTTCAGCATCTAAACTCGATTTACTTATTATTAAATTAAATAACAATGTGGGTTCATGCACACCGTTGAAAATAGACTAGCAACTTGTCTAATATTTACAAATACTCCACAATGTACAACCTAGGCACTGAAATCACTCGTGAAATGTCCTAGTACTTCACTTTAGTTCAACTTGTTCATCGCGCGATGAGCTTCACTGAGATATGTCGTCCAGTAAATGATGGTGAAGAGGACGAAGCAACAGGGGAATATCATGAGCGCGAATTTGTCCATGGCTCCGTGTGTAGCGCCACAGAACATGACGCCTCGGTCCACCATGGCTGCGAAGCGCTCCATGAAACTCGCCGTTGAAGGCATGGATTCAAATATAGGGGAATCCTACAAAAAAAAACATGTAATAAGTTTCGCGTCGGAATTATAATCTTAAAATCATTTATACAGTTATCTAACTAATCAACCCTAGGGGGAAGCTCACATCTACACGTACAAGCGGTGCATAAACGGCATATTCTATCAATTTGAAATAAACTATTCGTTTTAGCGTTTACGATCACATTGCTGTTTTGCAGTTGCGGTTGGATTTGCTTATTGTCGGATTCAACATATTATTTTCTTTATTATCGGTACTGTGAATTCATCAAAGTTGATTGTACTAAAATTTCAATGTGTCTATTTTAGCTTCTATAGTACATAAATTACGTTCTAGATACACACCTACTATCGTGTCAACATTACTGCGTTACGTTAGCCACACAGTGCACTGTTTCGTTTTGAATGTTACCTTGCTAACGGATCTTGTTTCACATCCAACCTTATTTTGTCTCCAATTCCTTTTACCCGAGAGGGATAACTAGAAATCGGTGGCCTAAGTTGAAAATTAATGCACCTATGTAGACCTACGTGTTAACGCTACTTAAGAATTGAATCGTACATGCAAATAGGAACTACAAAAATAAGGGTATGTCAGCTTACCCTTTGAATTGTCTGATGTGAGAACTGTTGCTTTAAGCCTTCGTCCTCTACGCTAAGCGTGGGGGAGAAGACCCCGCCTTGTGGAGTCCCTGTTACAGGGGTACTTAGTCTCTGAAATTACCAATAATAACAATTCAGCTTGTTGTTTTTCCTCCACTTAGGGATCTCTCGGGTCTATATCACAAGTATATCTATCTATACTTAGCTTAGACCGAGAAGTCTTTAAATAGACCTGTACAAAGATCTTAGTTCTTAATTAAATTAGAAAGGTTCTGTATTTTTATCACAAGTTGTAAACTTAGTAGGTATTAAGATCTTTTTGGAAAATAAACTTTATCTTTATCTTTATCTTTACTTCCTTCACCGATAGAAAATAAAATAATAAAAATGTTTCTGAAATCCTTTCAAAACTTGAGTAGCGTTTTGTGTTGCTGCTCTATAAAATGTGCATTGCTTTCTTATTTGACGGTGAATATGCCTAAGCGAGGCGAGTATCAATACCCATAGACTATCTACTCGTTGAGAAGCTCTGATATAATTTATTAGAAAAAGAAAATATTGGAAAAAGGTGTGATAGCTGAGAATATCGCACCTGTGAATGGTTCATGTGCAATGGCGGCGGTGCGAGCTGCGCGGCTGACGCAGCCCTCCGCAAGTCCTGTCTCCGTCGACACCAGCTTTTGTCGTATCTGATGCCAAACAGTACCACGAAGTACTCCAGCAGAGCGAGGAATACGAATATCGTACACGAGATCAGCCATACCTCGATGCATTTCAGCTCGAGGGCATCTGGCGAATTTGTACTGAAATCAACAAACAATGTGTAAAGAACGTTACCTACACTCATTAGTACATTGAGCACTGTTGGGAGGCGTCAACATGATTCCGTGTAATATATGGTTACCAAAACAGTGCCCAATGATCTCTCTCACAGCAGTAGGTAATGTGTAAGCATTACTGTGTTCCGATTTGAAGGCATTTCAGCTACAAAAATTACTGGAATTTCTAGACATACCATCAACACGTCTAAAAGTGGACGTGCGCTATAATAGTGTTGCACTGGCTGTGCTGTGCAGCTAAGTCCTGTGTGACACTATTTTAATCATAGGCAAGCGTGATCTCTAACCATCAGGTGAGCGCCTTGCTTGACTCCACTCTCGTTTGTACAAAAAGATCTTATGAAAAGTGTTTGAACACACCTGACTGTATCGAACATGGTAACAAGCGACAACAAAGTCGTGACCAACAACACCATTCTTCCGGGCACAATCTCTGGGATGACGCAGAAGCTTCCCCAAGATATGATGACGAACAGAGAGGATGGGAGGTAGCTCTCGAGGAGATAACTCCGCAGTTCTCGCGACAGCTTTATCTGAAGGCGGGCTGCCGAGTGCGCGCCTGAAAATATAGCTAAGATTGACCGAATCCTGTTGGCATCTTTGAATGTTGCACAAAATACCACATAATACAAATAATGGGTCACCTACACTACTGATGTTTATAATGGTGCCTATAGCAACAAATTACTCTTGTAAGCTTGTTGGCATGCATATATAAATCCATTCGCTCTACCCTTCAATGGAAAGAACCGGATAAATGATTGGCTACTAGAGGCTATATATTTCTTAAGGTACTCAATACGACACACAAAACAGCTACCAATACTTACTAACATGTTTAGCTAAGATATAGGAAATGGTGTATGGCACGGATGCATGTCTTGATTCCAAACTTTTGATTTGAATATTCATACCTATCACTGACTTAATTAAATGTGGCAGGCTGATATTCTTGGCAATTTGTGACTGGAACCTTCGAAAACTCTTTGATGAAACTTTCTGGTATCATTTTGACCTTCAAATCGAAGAAAACTTCAGGATGGACTATTTATTTAGAAAGTATAAAACAATATAGGACCTTTTTAGCTACCAGCATTGAAACCAATTGCCATAAATTATTTTCTACGTATCCAGGATTATCCGCACCAGCCACCGGAGGCAACATAGCGACAGCGCGTTAGCATTAGTAAGGTACAAATGTTAGACACAAAGCGCAAACAGAAGCGCAAAGCATTGAATATACATTTACCTTCACCAAAATTGCGAAAATGTTTACTTTTGTCTGTGACGAAAGTGACCACATATTTGGGCAGCCGGAAATGGTTGGTACGCTCGGAAAGCCCTATGCCTCGCCAGGGTGCCACGTCCCGCCACTCGAACCGCATGTCTTCCAGTGTATATTTGTCTGGGAGAAACAAAAATAGTATTCTAAGATCAGAAAATATAAAGTTTCCTACCTAAAGTATGAATATACCTAACTAAAGGAAAGCAAGGAGATTTTTTTTTCTTGCCTGTTTAGCTCATCAAACTTGTCGTAAAAAAACATTTTGAGAAGGAATTTATAATAAATTGACCTTTCAAAGAAAGCAAAAATAACTAGTAAGCAACAATAAACGAAAACGATTGTGATAAACTTGTAGATAATGAAAGAAAATCATAGAACAATCAACCGAGGCATAGACAACCCACGCAAATCGTAAAATCTGGTTAAGACTCCTATTCTTATGATGTTTTATCAAAATTAACAACATAATCTCCCAATTGGTGTAAAGTATACACAAAACTGAACATTTTCAAACAAACAATAGTTATGAAGTGTCTCCTTGAATTAATAAATCTCGAACTCAAACACTAATGAGTGGCGTGCAGACAAAACATTTTCAGATGAAAGACCGAAGCTTACACATTTTTCAGCTGGCTTTTATACTATTTTTCTTACCTACAATACACATTCTTATGCTTTTTAACATTCTGAAAGTTTTGAAAATTATTTCATGCTACAAAATCAGTGCAAAAATAAAAGCTCTTTAAATTGAAACAATTTTGCATTTGCATTGTTATTGTACGTGATACAAAGTGAAAGTTCGTATGTCTTATCACGAGAAGGTCTGGGAATTTCGCTAAGTTTTATATCGGTTCCATGGTGTAACGGTTAGCACTCTGGACTCTGAATCCAGCGATCCGAGTTCAAATCTCGGTGGAACCTGAATTTTTGCTACATATTTGCAATGATCTACCTACCTAGTAGATACCTACTAAGTTTCCTAGGGATAATACCTATCTATGTAGATTAATTTTATTATCGCATTGTATTATTGGAGCGGAAAGTATTATATTAGTATTGTGCGAGTACTTACAGCTGCTAAAATCGATAGCGCAGTTTTGAACATCCAACGGATACAGCACGAAGTCCATTTCACATTTGATTGTGATTTGGGCCCTGAAAATACATTGCTTGGATGGTTTACTTACAAACATACAACTAGTTGACACCCGCAACTTTGCTTTCGTTACGAATTAACAAAATTCCTTCCTTAGTCCTCACTTTCAGCTTTTGACTAACACATCCTTCAGTCAGGTCTTTACGTTCAGTGATTTGGTCTGTATGTTGTCTGTCAATCAGTCAGGACCCCAATCCTTTTATACCTATATGTTTTTAGATTATGGATGCTAATTATTGAATATTGATATAGGTAGTCTCTTAATCTACGTAAATACTAGGTATTTGTGAAATCCATTATTTAAAAACAAATTACTTCCCCTTGTAACATTGTTCTGAAATGCTACAACTTACAGCAATCTAGGCTCGTATCAATTAAAATAACTACAGAGTCTTTTAGAATGCTGAAACATTCTCAAAATGCCAAAGCTCAAGGCAAATACCGTATTTACAATAAAAAGCTGAAAGTTTGTGAGGATATAACAGTAAATGGATAGATAGGCTTCCCAATCAAGTTAAAACTACTGGACAGATTGAGCTGAAATTAGTTTTATTATCACGATACTACACGAGTGAAGCTGTGGACAGCAGCTAGTCAATTATATTTCGAAAATACAAAAGTAATCCTGTTGAGGCCACGTCTACATAATCAAAAGTCACTTGTTAACTTAAAACATAGATAAAAATAATAAAACAGACGAACCCAATACTGACTGAGACGGTGCTGTTGGAGTAGAGTCTCAGAGACGCCATCTCCTGCAGCACGGACAGAATCCGCATGGTCTGCAGCTGCCAGATGTACAGGTCTGGCGTCCAGATCAGCTGCCGAAACTCCCAGGGCAGATCGATGTAAGGGATCCCCGCGGGCAGGTGCAACCGTGTGTCTTCCCATGACACTTGTAGGAACACGTCCAGGGTTATTTCCTGAAAATAGTATCACCTTAGTCAGTCTATCGCAGTCCACTGGACATAGGCCTCTCTCAAAGCAATCCATCGCGGTCTAACTATGTTCAGCTTGCCATAACTGTTTTGTGCCTGCAATCTTTCGCAGACCCTCACCCAACCTACCTGAAGGGCGACCTAAACTACTCTTGCCAGTTTGTGGTTTTCACTCAAGAGCTCGTTTACCCCAGTGGTTGTATTTTTTTGGGATCCATGGTCGTATATCTGATACCTCTCCTCTTTGAGAATTTTATTCTTCAGAGACGTCGAGCATAACTCGTTCGTTTCTGTACTTATTGTGCGACTACAAACTGGTGGACTAAAATATAGGTCTATTATCAAGAACGAAAATATTTTCATTTGAATTTTCTCGATCAAATAGAGGAAAATCTCAATAAAACAGTGAATAGGTCGTTATGGATTTTATTTTATTGATACCGCGCTATTTTACAAGTTTACAATGGCTAAGAATTGCGGTTCATTTAAGTGTCTGACTTTTATTCGTCTCTACATCTTCATACATAATCGTTTTTAATAAATCTGTGATTGGATTGGTTGGGTGTTACTCGTTGGAAATCCACCTTATTATTAGCGTGATGAACCGAGACACACTTTCTTATTTAATTATTAACATTATCGCATTGGGTGTTAGTGAACCCACAATTTTATCTCTACTGTTTCTCGTATAGTTTACGCGGACTTACTTCTTTATTTTCGTCCACTCCAGACACTCTGTTCACGTTGACTCCAATGTAAATCGTTGCATTTTTCTCTGAAATTAAAGAAAGTTTAATGAGAGAGCTATTATTAGCTGCTTTTAAAATACGACAAAGCAAGTCGTTCCGAAGTATGTAGTAAACATCGGTTTTATGGTAGCTGTTGGAGACGTCACCGAGCATTGCCGTCTAAACTGTGTAGCAAATTGCAGGATCAATTTAAATTGTCTTATTAATACTGGCAAACGGTAAAATCGCTTTACAACTCACTGCTTTTCGCGGTCGTTGTCACAATTTTACTATTTTTCGTATAATGATCCGTTTCAAACGCTCTTTCTCAAAAATTTGTAAATATTATTTATATGCCAGTTGTTCCTAAAACAACCGTGACTATAAATCTAGTGTGATCGTGATATTTAGCAGTGAGTGGTACAAAAGTAGGGCGGTACCGGCACTGTCGTTTCAGTGTTAGGCTTTCACTAACGCACCTATTTATAAAAACATATTTGGGTGTAGGTTAGTGACATGCCTACGAATATCCTTGAAATACCTAAAAAGTGACAAATCAAAAACTCTACATTTCATGTTTTGCGATTGATTACTAATTTTTTTGGCGGATTTTCAACTTTAGCAAAGACTATTATGGCTACTTGCACCAAACTATCAAAGTCCCTAAGAAATTACTTTACTCGCTTGGTAGTTCTTAGCAGTACAGATTCTGACCGTTAAAAATTGTCAAGCGAGTTAAGTCATTGCTTAGTCTTTGACAGTTTGATGCAAATAGGTAAGTATTACTAACATAGTTAACTAAATATATAATTTTGAGATTAATTTCTTATATTATCTTAAGCTACAAAATATATCTATCAGAAACTCTATTTACTGAAGTTCGGTTTCCAGAACTCGAAAGTTATATATAGAAATATTTTTCAAAGAAAATGTTTCATTGCAAAGACCTGTCAAGGCTGTAGCAGTGAAATGCAGGCCTCTTTGAATCCTCTATTCATTTCAAACTTTTGTGAAGTGAACTTAAAGTAGTACACGAAAACATTAATTCTATTTCGTTCTTTGGGTAGAAAACTTTCATGTTTATAAAACGTTAAATTCATTATAGTTATTAAGCTTCCGCTTCTATGTAAAAAAGTAGCATATTTTTCCTTCGACTCTATAGCTGCAAAGCTTTGGTAATAAAGGTGTAGTTAGTAGTATTAAGTACTCCATAGTAGTTAGTTTGGTAAGTTTCCATAAGTGTACTAAAATGTATCTATGCCCATGCTAGTTCCTCAAGGCAAGCTAGTGGTTCAAGTTTAAACCATACTTCTCTCTGATCTTGACAAATAGCAGCATGGCAAAAGCCTTCATATTTACTTTGGAGGTTTTTATTTTTTACAACTTTATTATAGAAATCCTGATAGAGAGGACTCGGGGACATACGCATTGCAATATATTATCTAGTCTATGTTAAATATTACATATTAGAGAGAACTACTTTGGTAGAAAATATACTTAATCAGTCTTTTCCAGTATATATCGCTTGTGTAATGAATGAAAAAAACTCATGTCAAGGCAAATTTCCATACAAAATGTTTCGGACAAATACTCAAAAAGTACGCCGTATTATAGTAATTTCTTCACACTATTCGTTTCGTCCATGTTTTTTGATTTCGTCAACAAAAAAAGTGAAAGGTTTCATACTTTAATTTAGATTTTATACGTGTTTTTAAGTTAGTAGGGTTATTTTAAAACACGTATAAAATTGGTACAGAATTGGATTTGAGGATTAGCTTTAAATTATTTTTTTTGAAATCGTTTCTATAAAAGTTATCATTTCCTCTCTTTTACACGTGGTGATATTTAATTATTCTAAAATCTGTACGCTACACATTGTTTTCTGTTTAGATAAAGGACAATTGCACATAGCAATACAAAGACTTGATTATAGTCAGCTGATCGATGTACCTACTTATTCTGTTTGCTATGCAGTCAAACCTACTACGTTCTGTAGTAGGTATAATCATTATAGTTACTATCGGTACAATAGCGGGCTATCTAAAGTAAAGTGTAACTATAATTAACGTAGGACCGCTATCACTTTGCCTAACTAATGACTGTGGGCCAACGGCTGTGATTTTGCTGACTAATATCCGGTGCTAAGTGGATAGCTGATAGCCGTTAAATTTGATGGTGCGAAAATATACCTATCTGCTAAAAATAGCCCCAAGCTATATTTAAACTAGGGTTATCATACGCACTATACAATTTATATTCATAATTTTTAAGATCCGCAAAACTTTGCTACACAATCTTATATCAATTATGGGTATGAGGCAAAAGCCGTATAGGCCGAGTGGGAGGAGCCTCGAATTTCGATCCGTCGTGGGTTCGAACCCGGTCGTACGCCAATGGATTTGTCTGTTTCGAAAATCTATGTGTGAATTAAAAATACGTTCTTAACGGTGAAGGAAAACATCGTGAGGAAACCGGTATTTCATAGAACCTAAGAAGTTCTAAAACAAGTGTCAAGTGCACGAAAGGAGCTTCTTCGAGGCGCACTTGAAATCCTTTCACCACACTGATTCGAAAGAACTAGTGACACGATAAGGAGAAGATGAGGCATGATTGTTAGGATCAAAGGCATGACGGTTAGGATCATAGGTGCTGCTGACGACTCAGAACATCGTTTTAAACTAAGTATATTAATATCATAAGTTAAGGTGACTATGAGCTAACAGACGACGGAAACCAAATTAAAAAGTTTTTTTTTAATTTTTTAATTTTTTAAAATTTTGTTAGAGCGTCTGGTCTAAGCGACGCGTTATCAGAGGGTTGGCAGCTATCTCGGCCGAAGAATAAGCCTTGCAATACAAACATTCACACACTCACACCCCTGCACTAGGATTCCCTGTGTCGCAGGTAATTTCTTTGTAATATATCAAATGCACTGACGCCAAAGTCGACAAAAATCATCTCTATCTCGGCAACGAGTGGCAATTTTAGTTCCTTTGCCAATTCGGCCATGCGGAAAAACGGATGGCTTTATTTATACAAACAAGTGACGAGACGAGCTAGACGTTCTCCTGTTGGTAAGTTCATGCCAGCCCATGACTAAAACAGTGCTAAACCGGACTTCAAATTACATAGGCTGCAACACTGCTATTAGCGATCGTCAACTTTGATATATTTTGATGGTCAGTCTCTTAAGTCAAATAATTTCACTACAAAAAAAAAATACAAAATCGTTTATTTAACAAAATAACACACTTGTTAACTGTGATCCCCACTCACTATGTCACTAGCTTCAACGCTCTTCAAACCGGAACACAGTAAGCCTTACACATTACTGCGTTGCGGCAGATTTGGCACTGTGTTGGTACCAATCTAGACGGCATCCTGCAAGGACGCCTCCCAACGGTTTTTATAGAAAGAAAGTTATACTCATAAACACATGGTACAGAGTAATAGGTAGATACATAGGGATCGTATTTTAATAAAAAAATCGAGTAATGAACGGAATAAGAGAGTTAATTTAAAATAACATATAGCATACTTACGGGGTGGGACATTTCTGCTGTAGTTGGTCGGGATCTGATATGCTTGCTGGTCCATGTACAGGATCTGGCTGGAAGAAATGGAATAAACGTGATTCATCTCAAGTTAATTGCTAAGCAATTACACAACCCAGTATTCTTTCACCCTAATAAACTACTGAACAAATTGTAACGAACAACGATCGGGGTCAGCGCTCAAGAAACTAAGTATTAATTTTAGAGGAGATTAAAAAAAAAAAAAAATTATACGATGCTGCATTGGCAATGTAGCCACACTGGCAACTTGGAAGTTTCCATTTTGTTTTTATTGCTTTTTTTTTTTAATTTTACATAAATTCTCAAATAAAATAAGTAAAGTACTTGCGGTAAACAAGGGCCACCAAATTACAAACCTTAGTAATTTGAATATCTAAAGAATATAAATAAAAACCAGACACTTAGAATATTTACTCTAATAGAAGTTGGAAAACGGGTATGAGCTTTCGTATTTCTTTTAATTAAAAAAAAAACATACCTAAACATTCACACACTCACACCCCTACACTTGGATTCCCTGTGTCGCAGGTGGCATGGACACACATCACACAACATCCAAGACCCGAGGATAAACATTTGTGTTCGTCACAAATATTTGCCCCGGCCGGGGATCGAACCCGGAACACCAAGCTTCGTAGGCAGGGCCACTACCAACTAAGCCACGGTGTCGTCTGAATTAACATGGCACTCGCTACGTCAATAGATATTTTAAAAGGTGAACAGAAATTACTTACTAGCTATATTAATCGTCTTATGAATCAGCCACGTGTATCAGTAGAGACAGTGTTTGCAGAGTTATCTAATCCCAATAATAGCTTTTAATCCCATGTAATTGTCTTACGAACTCTATAGCGTCTGTTTACTTTGGCTGGACGGTATCTACCTGCTTCTGAGAATGGGAGCTACTCTGTGACGTCACTGAAAATACCAACAAAGAATATTTTATAAGACTTAGCTCCAAGAAACTTATGCCCGACTCTCAGTAATATTTTCGGGTGTAATTGGAGTTCGTTTATTTGGCGCGCACTTTAGGGCGCCTTCAAATTAGAGGCGTGAGAAAGCGCCACTAAGGCGCTTCTTTTAGTTTCATACAATATATAGACGCGCCACTATGTCACCATAGTCGCGCTGCACCTGCGTCCGTAGACCGCGTCTATATGTTGTGTGAAAACTAGTAGAAGCGCCACAGTGGCGCTTTGAAGGCGCCCGGCTTAACAGCTCCATATATTTTGACATATGAATTCGTCTGGATCCACCAACGTGATCGTCATAAATAAACTGTACATAAAACCTCATTTCGCGGCTGTAAACTGTCACTTTGTATTTTTAATAGGACATAAGTAGTATACAAGTTCTTTGGACATAAGTGTTAAACGTTAACCACTACGACCACTATTCTCTTTGATAAGTGTATCAAAACTTGATTTTGCTAAATTATGTGTCGATCAATTTAGTTGGTCATAGAGTCTAGTAGAATAATAAAATGTTTCAGATCATATAGCAGTATTTTGCCAGGAGGGTTGTCTGATTTATACACTTTAAGCTTTTTTGACCGTGTATTCTGAATTTTTTTACTCTATTAGTAGCCATGGAATGTTCCTAGCGTAGCGCAGGCTTGTTCGTTGACATTTATAAGGCTACGTTTACTGGTTCCAAGTAGTTATTTGTATGCTATAAGCGTTACAAGGTGTCTGTGTGTATGATAGGATTACGAGACCAGCACTTGCGGCACGCAAGAACCGCCGCGTGAAGAATGCATACAGACTGCGCAGATCACAGGAATGAACACTCGTGTATTTTGTCTACACAAGATACAAATTTTTGTCCAATGTTATGTTTATTGTTATGGATATTAGATATACATATATGTAAGTATAGGTACATTATCTAATAAGACTACTCCCGAAAACGAAACCCATATGTTCGGACCATGACTTTGAAAATGCAAAAAAATAAAGAATTGCAAAAAAAAACCTAAAGTTTAGATTTACCGTCATAATACACAATGTGTATGTCATATGTATTTGTATGTATGAGCTAATTTTTGATTTTTGTCTCCCTCTGAGTTTTCCGCAAATATATTATGAACTTACACACTTTGCTCCGCTGGCTGTTTTTATTATTTATTTTCACGGTAACACACATTTCTCAGTCGATATGCTATTTTATGCAGCATCGTTACGAGATACTTCACCCGTTACCTGAGTTTTCCGGAGCAGTCTTATCACACACAATATAGGTAGACCCAATGTCAAATATAATACTCATATTGCCACTTTTTGTTACACAAAGCAATCAGAAGTTACAAAATTATAGGGCATTGTGTTATCGTTGTATAATATTAGACTATGTTATCATTGGTTGTTGAGGGGAATCCTCAAATCCGAATTCCATACAAAATGTTTCGGACAAATACTCACAAAGTACGCCGTATTAGATATAGTAATTTCTTCACACTATTCGTTTCGTCCATGTTTTTTAATTTCGTCAAGAAATAAAATGAAGGGTTTCATACTTTAATTTAGATTTTATACGTGTTTTTAAGTTAGTAGGGTTAATTTTAAAACACGTATTAAATCTGAATTAAGATATGAAACCTTTCACTTTTTTTGTCGACGAAATTAAAAAACATGGACGAAATGGAATGGAATTCGGATTTTAAGGATTAGCCTTAACTAAGAATAGCCTACCGATACAATATACTGATAGCAGCATTTAATACGCGGTTCGACTGCTTTGTACCGAAGAGATTGTACATTTATATCATCCACACATACTCCACCATGTATAAAGTATACAAAAAATCAAACATAAATAAATCATAATTAATAGTGTTCTTAGAAAATAGTCGGATTTTATACCAATAAAGAAAAGAGCGTCAAAAATACGGCGAAAAATTGGCCATCCTTACAATAAAAATGAAACACATACTTTTAATGTTTAAATAATTTTCCACACCTCTTTCGAGAAAGTTTTATTATCAATAAAATACCTCGTCATTTTGAAATAAGCTCTCGAGCGCTGTTACTGCCCTGTTGAGAAATTTAGTATCAGTAATAGTAATAGAAGTTGACTAAATTGAATGGTATTATATTTTGATGTGTTTCCACACTAAAAAGGATACTTTTTTAATTAATTTTATGCCTACAAACATGTCTTCATAGTATTGAACTTGACCATAACATAATAGCATTAGTTCGGATATCGCGAAGGTTTTCCTACCGGAATGGATTACCGCGTAATGAACTAAGCTGGTTGAACAGTATCTACTAAGTATCTTGTTCTATTCTCTTTAGAAATTATTACTCTTAGAAAATACACTTTTCTCTATTGGCTTTTGTTCTCTAGATATTTTGACCCTAGCGTGGTTTGAACCAGAAACCTTTTTTTACGTAAAGAAGTGACGAAACGAGCTAGGGGCTCTCCTGATGGTGAGATATCACGCCTGCCTATGACCAGAATAGTGCAACCACACGGAAGATACGATTGAATCACAAAGCACAATGCAACACTACGCCCGTCCACTTTGAGTCATCTCGGTGGTCAGTCGCGAAAGCGCTCTTTAAATCAGAATACAGTAATGCTTACTGCTTTGCGGCAAAATATCAGGCATTATGTTGGTACCTATCTCGGAATCCTGCAGGGGACGCCTCCCAACGGTATGGTGGTAACGTAATAAGAAGTTGCTAAACTTGATTAGATATTGTAGGTACAGTTACAATGTACACACATGTCTATAAATTGGTGAATTGATTGTTGCGCACATTCGAAAACGGCTTTTATGTAACCCGTATTTGTTTACTCAATAAACGCGATGCTCAGAGAGCCAAAGAAGTGATCCCAATTTATGCATGAAGCGATAATTCGATAAACACCAACAAAGTAACACTCTCGGAAGTATAAATAAATTGAAAATTTTAATAGATTGATCAATGTTATATCCGAGATATAATTTTCAAAACTAAATAAATATTTTATTATTATTATTATTATTATTTAAACTAGTTCAGAATCCGCTAGGTAAATGTAAGTTTATGTTTCTACCACTTATTGTAGTTCGTACCAATTTATTTCGGAGAAAATAATCCTTGGCTGCACTATGTTTTATCTTCAGTTAAAAGTGTGAAAAAGAAAAATCTGATAGTTTCAGTGACACATTACAATTACTTATTCAAAATAATGTATTTTTACATAAAAGTAAGTACGGTCTACATCCCGTGGTTAGGTATAGACAGCGTCATAGATAAGTATCCCCCTTGCATTATAATACCCAGCTTCAGATCCCTTTAAATCACCGTCGCGATGAATGTAGAAGTTTTGCCTTTAAAAAATAGATTATATTTGTATAACCGTATGTAAGGCTAAAAATAATTTTAATTATTACAATGTTTTAAAGGATTTATAGCTGGGTGTCTTGTGCAAGGAGGATACTTATCTCTGACGCTGTCTGTAACTATTAAATACATTTCATGGATTACTTTAAATTAAATATAACTAAAGGATGAGGTTATATTATATACTGTCGATTTTTATGATATTAGGTTATTAGTAGCAATTAAAAGTTATAAATAAACACGATGGACTTTAGTTATCTGATTTAAAAATTATTATGAGCATAGCTCACGGAGGTACGTGTGACATTTTTATAATCAAGGTGCCGCTATAGATAATGCAACGTTCCTAACGACTGTTGTCAGAACCTGAAGCTCCTGTCCGATGGGGATAACGGAGCTCTTTTACAAAAAAATAATGGTTGATGTTTGCATGCCAGAGTTACTTAGTTTTGCCAGGAACTAAAGATGGTATACATACAATGGAGGTTAAAGGGCTTTCTTGTAAGGGGTAAAGGCAGCTGTTACCAAGATCTATATGTATACGCAGCCTGGCAGAGGCTATTGGGTTTAAATGCAGAAGAAACAATTAAGTTTTTTTTTTCCCAATAACACGCTGGTAAAGCCGCGGGCTGCAGCTAGTCCTTATTAAATAGTATCTGTTTAGATAATTTTATTTCTTGATTAGAGAATGAATGAACATTGTTGAAACCGTAGAAGTATTAGATTGCTTATTGCCTTCTGTCGTGTCCTGCTACGGCGATAATTTCGTAGACCTTCGTAGACCCATTTCTTAGGCTTTGCTACGAAAAACGGCTTCGTAGTAGGATGATATTCATTTTTCCCGACTGCCAAGAAAGGGTTATGTTTTTAATTTTTTCTTTAACTAATGTTTGGAAGATTTGAAATCCTGCATTACCACTTTCATTTTTGTATGGCAGATGCAGATAAAAATATCCAAATGTAGTGAACATAAACATAACTTTTAACGTTCATAATTAACTTTCCTTGAAATAATAAAAACACTAATATGCATTAAACATAATAAATAGCATTCATTATGTTTATAACCTTGTGTGCAAACATAGGCAGTGGCAAGTTCACCGGTTAATTACCTACATGTTATGGTAGTGGCATGTCTTGAACTTAGCATGAACCATGTGTCACCCTGTGAAAGATTGTTCTTATCGATGTAGGTCATCGATGATGTTTTTCTGACGTCTTACTTCCGTGACAAATAAAAACTTTGTGATTTTAAAGCTTTTCAGTAATTAGGTACATACAAGTCACAAAATAATAGTGAATGAATGTACATATTTTGTTTTTATGAAAACTGAAACGATGGAAGGAAGGCCTTTGGCCCTACTGTTGGACACTTGAAAGGCTTTTGATGAAAATAATAAAAATAAAAAGCTTTGTCGTCTCTAAAACACAAAGTCTGTAAAATCTTAAGTATAAATCGTGGCACAGTGGACTCTAATATCCGCACTACGTCTAAAAGCCAGTATAGATTTGGCTGCAATTTAATTAACGAGATGTTACATTCAAAGAGATCTTAAATACTTACATAATTTAATAGGGAATTTTATTTACAAAATATAAATTCAGAACAAATTACGGTAGCTAAGTATGTATTTTAAGACCTGATTAATCTAATTACACAGAGTGAATTTGGGTAATCATATTTTCAGGCCTTTGATATTACAGTCACTCTTTCCATAAATTGCCAAAAATATGAGCGAAGATCCATATGATTCATGTGACTCTGGTCAACATCAGGGAGTTCCTTTGATATCTCCTCATGTGAACATCACTGGAGGTGTTATGTGGAGTGACGTTCTATTGGCTAGTGGCCAGCCGTCTGAGAACCACAAATCACTTCCATTATCATGAAAAAAGTAAAGAACAGTCTTTACTTAGTTAGTTAGCTTAGTTGGAGCGACCTGCCAATACGACTTCAGACTCGTGAAGAGGTTTTTGCTATACCTTAGCACGCGCCAAGTTGGTCAATTAAGCCAACTTCTAGTACATTTGAAACCATTTTTTTTTAAACGGAGTACTCTTAACAGTGCTAGGAAAAAGGTACTATCCTTCAATATGTAAAGATTTTTCATTTTTAATATAATTAAGTCCGTCATAAATGTTACTAATATTGACGGTGTGTATCTTCATATCATCCGCTGTCACTCTGTCATTTTGTAGTAACCTAGTAAAAAATCATTTTCAATTTCTGCATTACCCATATAAGTTTTTATGGTTATTAAAAAATGTGTATATTGCATAAAATATATATCAAATTTTATCAAATAGGTATATTTTTCCGACTTCACGAATGTTACATAGCCGAGCGTGACGGCTAAGTCTCATTCAATACCCAAAAAATAAAGTACTCTGCGTGCCTTAATAGTTCAAAAAGTAACTTCCCGTGAAAATACTACCAATAAGTAAAGTAATTGTTAAATTTTAGATATCACTGCTGCTATCCTTGGTTATTCAACTCTACAATTTTTGCAAACAACAGGTTTTACGTTCTTAATGATTTATGCACGTAAATTACTATCCAACAGTACTATTTAGCAGGTTATAAACGTAAGTCAAAAATACTGACTAGGACGACTAAATTGCAGCTCATTATTTTGTGTCACGTCCGGCGATTATCTTCGCGATCACATGACATGTAAAAACTTTGAATGACGAAGTTTTTCTTCTGAAAATTATGTCACAAAGTCGTAAAATAAAGATAAATTGTTTTAGGTTGAGAACAATGCAAAATATATGTACATATAAGTAATGTCGGTTGGTCATTGTGGGTTTTATAGCTTAGTTTAGAATGAAATCGAATCATATTGGAGCTTTATGGAGTAACGTAAAATTATGTAATATTGCGCGTGCGTCATTCGAGTTTGGCGCCTAGGAACGATTGTCTGAGGACTGCGCAACGCAGGCACTACAGACGTAGGACTGCAATGATAGCTATTCAGAATATTCAGAGCAAGGGTTTATTTCTGCTGTCGCAGTAACTGCGACCGGCTGGGGTTATATTTGGGGTGTTAGTGACGCAAATAGCTGTGATAAACGTGTTTAATTTTGGCGCACTTCTGATACTATTGTTGTCAATTGGTTGACCGGCCTTGTGACTGCTGTTCGGGACTACGATTTGAAACTACACTGAACGCACGCTACGTACCCTGTTTTAATGGTAAAAATATAAATCAAATAAAAAAAAAATCTTACTACACAGAAATTCAATGTCAAAATTAAATTAAATAAAAGTATATGAAATACAGTTTTTTGTAAGTATATTGTATAAATAACTGTAATTAGTGTGAATAAGTACCTACCTAAACTAAGTGTGCAAAGCAATTGAAGAGTTCAAATAGGTAAGTACTATAGATAATAACTGGTAATAGACATAATCGAGTGGAACTACGTTAGACTATTCATTCATATAATAACGACTCGAGTATTACAAAATTTTAGAATAATAATAGGTAAAAAAACTAGTTTTTTTAAAGAACACGGTGTGTCTAGGATTACCGTGTATTCCAAACACGCTCCATCCACAGAAGTATTAAATTATAGAATCATAATGTAGTATATTGATTGATAATGCGCCAAAAAAGGGAGCCTCATTGGTTTACTTCTAGTAGGTACATTTTGGTCCGATGCTAATGTTCGAAAAAAAGAAGTAAATTTAATATTTTTGTAACTAGGTACTAGGCATTTTCATTGTTAATAAAACTATGTCGTAAAAAGTAACAAACATTATTTATTGAAAATAGATATATTTCATTACTTTTGACAGGTGTCTGAAAATGTTCTGTCCTGTATTCCGCATCCATCTTGGTTTGATACTGCCTATGTTGGTGTTCTATAGGAATACCGTTATTTATCTATGGCTCCATCAAAACATTTACCTATTGTTGTACTTGGTAGGGATTCCCTATGAATGCGTGCTCAACACGCACTCTAAAGCGTGGGTTTATGTTTGCCTTTAACTTAAGAAGGTTAGTCACTATAATATCTTAGCGTACCTATCGATTTTCAACTGAATTAAAAAAAATGAGGAGGATTTCAATTCAAAATTTTAGGTTTGCACAAAGTAAAAAACAAGTACATAGGAACTATACTACGGCCGTTCAGAGAATGCGTTCCTGACACGTCGCGATTGAACTGACTATGTTGTGCCCATCACTAGTCGTGACTAACTGATAGGTGTCAGGAACGCATTCTCTGAACGGCCGAACTATAGTGACACGATAAGAAGAAGAACCGAAAAAAATGCATATTTTGCTTCCCTGTGTCAGTGTACACGCCAACAACAGTCCAATCAAATCCGGTTGTAGTATGTTTTTGAGAAACCTTGATTATTAAATTAATTTACTTACCTTGTTAGTTTAGAAATATACACATTAATTTTAATTGTAGTCAACCCATTCAATAATTTCTTCTATTGTCTTTGTTAATATGAAAAGGTGATTTATTTCTTCAAATCGTTATCTCAAGATTCAGCTTATCATAATGGTCTAATCATTAATTAGAAAACTATTCTAGTCAATAACTTTTTGTAGGAAATAATTGATTGAAGAGGTTTTATTCGATATACCTATAGAGAGTTTCAAAGGTAGACCGATCTAGGCATTCAGATAATTGTAATTAATACTTGTAAATTATAGATAGGCAATTAATTTCCAAGTACCTACTTCAAATTCAACCTGTTCAAGTGCCTTTTCATTTAAAGGCACAATGCTTCGATTTTAATCATAAATGGAAAAATATAATCAATTATGTTCCTAGTACGAGTACCTACTTATACAGTCTGGTTTTTGAATAGTTATATTTAGGAAAAGTGGAAAATATTTTTACTCTAACTTAGAAAAACTACTTTGACTCTACTTTAGATGTAATAGTAGACCTCTAGTAGTACTAGTTTGCGATGATTGTAGGTTGAAGACAGATCGAAATTATTTAAGTCTCTTCAGTCGTCAATCTTAAATCACTATATTCTCTTTCTTTCATATATAATACTAATAGTACATATAAGTGGAAATAAATATGTTTTTCTACTCTCTTTCTTTGTACTTAAGTAGTTACCAAAAAACTTTAATCATATAAAACTGGTTGAAACTTACGACTTTGTTTGCGTTGCGAATCATCAAAATTAATTCTTAGTACGCGCCTATACTTTTTGACGAACATAACATCGAAATTACAAGTCTCTACCTTATGGGTTTGGCCTGTGCGGTGTCTGTCAGTCAGTCAGTCAATAGGCCAGGACTAAGCCTTTTATTATACTGATGATTGATTTAAATGTATACCTCTTTAAATTTATTTGGCACTCTTCAAATATATGGTTTATTTCCTTCTCTACCTAGAGATATATCGAGGCCATGAAATCTGCTTCCGAATTCCCGGAACGCTGTAGGATGATTTAGTTTACGTAGGTACTATTATTTATTAGATATTAAGGGATTGAGAAAAGTTTCTTTAATTTATTATTTATTTCTATTATTATTTTTCTTTAAAGATATTTTTTAAGAATTTTAAAATTTAAATAATTTCAGTTGAGTAAAGTGTGTAAGTAAGGAACCTTTTGAGTTTGTGCTATAAAAACAAATTAAGTAGTAGCACAGAGTACTAAGTAGTATGTTTGTATCCTTTTAACCTTATTGATGATTTTGGAACTGCACTTTCGATTCAGTGTGACCCTTTCTCGCGTGTTTAACCTCTGCTAATTAGCTTCCTTGTCACTTATTTACTTAACTATGAGTATATCGTGATTACTTTGTTTACGAAGACTCGTGCTGTATATGTCAACAGCTGGGCTTGCCAAGAGACGCGGCCGCGACCGAGATGTCGCTGCTCGTTGTCGCGGTTGCATCGCGTCTAACCGACACTTGCCAGATTCGCACGTACTGTATGTGTCTGACTGTATTTTTATATTTCCACCCACCCACTCGGTATTTTGGTAACTTATAATTTATGTCGGCATTTTATAGGGCTTCTTTTAGAGCATATTATGAATTTCCATCACCCTTGTAAGGTTTAAGAAAACCTTGGTAGAGTACCTATTATAGTAGCTTAAATTTAAATATGTAGAGTTTAGGTCACGTTAATTAACTTTATAAAAGGTGTGTTTGTGTAGTAAAAGTTACAATTACGGTACAATTTATTAGCAAATTACCACAACACAACATATTCGTAGTACCAAAGCGAATGGGCATTTGTGTTGCGTGGCAATTCAAATTATTTTTGTAGCTTATTCTGGTCACAGAATCTTGTTTGGTCGATTAAATCTAACAACTTAATTTGTTTGTAATAAAAACAAAGCCAACGAACCTAGCACACTCCAGCAACTCCTTGTTGGGGGTAAAAGTGGCCCCGCCGGCGAGCGCTACCAGCGCCAGAATAGGCGGGAAAATTGTCCACATTTCGGGCTACGGTCGAGCAAGCCGATGCCGTGCGTCACCTATCACGCATACTCTCACTGCACACTCTCTCCGCGAGCACATCATCAGCTGGTCAACGCGAGCACATCACTTCACTGCAGCCAGCCGGGTCAGGACCGAGGTCCGAGGAACAGCGAGCGCGGCGCGGTACTGCGCTCGCCGTGTCGCGGTCGACGGGGCGGCGGCGTTATCGCGGCGCGAGCGGGCGCGGTCACGGGCGCAACCTTCGCTTCCGCACGATCTCACCCTGCACAGCACAGTGACGCGGAACAACAACCACCGCTACGATCGGCTACGCGGCCGGCAAGCTGACCGACCGACAGGCTCAAGCGTCTGCCGCCCCCGACAATCATTAGCCGACCGGTACATATTTGATATCAAAGGCCGGGATACGTCACTCGCTCGTCGTGATTAGCAGGTGCAACTCCAAGCTAAGAGTCTCTGTTCGGCGGTTCGTCGGCGTGACGAGCTCGCGTGCCAGGCCCTGCCGTGCCCAATAGTTAGACAACGTTTGACTTTCGCAAATCTACTCCGAGTGACTGTAGCTAAAGCGAATAAACCACTAACAAGATATTATTTTCCAAGGTCTCGCGGTACCCAAGCCTGCGCGGCGCCATCAGCACTGTTTGTTTTCTATGATTTCTGACAAAGGTCTAGTTAGGGTAATATTTATTATCTGTAAAAAGACGCATAGGTAGGTACTATATTTTTAAGTCGATAACACGCGGGCGAACCGGCAGATAGCACAGATTCACATTATTCGGGACTTTTTATCAAACCCAATCTGCATCAATGTTATTTTTTCCTTCATTTCACAAGAGTCCTTCTCGATACGTAAAATTAGTTCTTCATTGAATTTTCGCCATATCTTATAAGCGAAGTAGAATAAACTTGGCTTCATAAAATCTGTAAGATTGTCAATATGCATGAACTTCGATATGTTTGTTCCATTTATAAACCATGAAGGGTAAATTCGTGAGCTATCGAGCTCATCAGAGGTGTGCGTGTACCGAGCAATTGCGGATTTATTTAATTTCATAGCACGATACAATCTACGCTATAGAGTGAATCGTCGTAAGCGAACAGCGAAATCTATAAAATTGATTTAAATTTACCTAACTAGATTCCAAACAAACAAACAGTACATACCTACTCATAAGGCGATGAAAACAAACTTTAAGAGTAGGTTATTTCTTCATTTCAATGTTACGGGAATATTTTTTGGGGGTTGGTAAGCAAAGGTTATATAATTATGTATTTCATATTTTATAATCAATTTCAATTATTTAGAGTAAGATAGCTCACGCCAAACTAACTCGCATAAAATAAAAACCCACAATTTATATCAGAATTCTTTATGTTATTCAGTTTCTAGACTTATATCATCAAACGAAAACTCTAATATTCGATATGTAATTTTATTCGAGAGTCAGCAGCGATGGATCGGAAATGCCATTGATTCTATTTACTAAGGACTAGAATTGAAAAATCATATATAGTTTATTGGAATGTATCCAAAGACTCCTAATGGGGTTGTGATTTAGTGTTTTTTTTTATATAAACACAAGTGATGAGTAAGACGCTCTCCTGATGATAAGAGATCATGCCTGTCCATAACTACAACAGTGCTACACAGGACCTTGACTCACACAGGCTGGCGCAACACTGATATATAGCACTTAATACATTTTGGTGATTAGTCTCGAAGCCCAGTAATTTCACTTACTACATTGCCTTTCAAACCGGAACACAGTAATGCTTACACTTTACTGCTTGGCGGTTTTTTACTGTCATTATCATCCTAGCGTGTTTTGATCGTAATACTAAGGCATTACACGTACCTACCTATTAATATCTTTTACCTATGAAACATGTATTGTGAACTTGCACTTGACCGGTTTCACTTTGTCCCCGCGGCAGTGGCGGTGGCGATGTACCGTGGATCAACTTGGTGACGTAGCGCTGCGGAACTGCGGAAACCTACGTATTATTTAATATCTTGTCTCATCTAGCCTAATTTTGGTAGAGCAGAGACTCCTATTTTCGGCGAATTAACTTTTCCTACATCGCGTTGCAGGTTTCATCGACACTTATTTCTCATAGTAGACAATTACTTAACAAAAACCGTATTCTAATAGGTAGGTAGTTTTGTGAATTGGCTAGCTTCATCCATATCCATAAAATAAATGTTATGCTCTTGTTAACCGGAAAACTAATCGTTCCGATTTTCCATGGCAGTAACTTTGAACGTAATTTGCAGTTGGCAAAACAAGATATCAGCATTTCATTTGTGGTTTTGGGTATGAAAATCAAGAGCCTAGGAATCGTCTATAAACTAGACTAGCCGTTTTCTTTACTCTATTTGAAATATAAAACGGTTATCTAAAAGTTGAGCCCAGTTAATACAGACAGAGCTACAAATATTTTTAAATAAAATGTCTGACACACGGTTTTTTTTTTTTATTTTTTTATATATATGGAATAGGCAAGCATTTGACCACATCCTCACCTGATGGTAAGTGACGGTGTGGTCGAGGATGAAGCACGCTTGCCTAGTAAGAACTTATTCACTCTTGATTTGAAGACTCTCAAGATTATAGTGTGTCGGAAAAACAGACGCCGGCAGCGAGTTCCACTCCCTGCTGGTGCGCACCATGGTGGATGGGTAGGTATACTCGTATATAAACGGACATGCTGAAACGGTAAAACTGCTAAAACGTGGGTATAGTTTATAGTTTCGGTGTGTCCGTCTCGTCTCCAAATAAATAGAGGGAGAGAGGAAAAAATGTTGTACTAGAGTACAAATATAAATCGTAGAGTCCTTAGCCTAGTTGGTAACCCAATTAACAGTTTAGTGTAAAATGTTTCTCTTGGCTCGCGCCGGACGAAGATCCGATTGATTCTATAAATAATACGTTGTTTTCTCTCGAAACACGGTGTCTCGTATCGTCACGTTAGCGTAGGGAAGAGGTCACGTGTTCTATGCATGACGCCAAGCGTTCAACCAGGTACGTTTTTCCTTTTGAAAATTGATCAGCTTTATTTATTTTAAGCTCAATATTTTGGTGGTGGTAAAGCGTTTGACTACCACTTCATTTGATGGAAAGCGACTAGGATGGAGCACGCTTGGCTAAAACAAATTGATTCACTCTGGACTTGAAGATACCGAGGTTATCGCAATCTGGGAAAAAACGCCGGCAACGAATTTTTCTTTTTGCTCGTACTTATAATAACGGTCGATGCGAATTATGAAAGGAGATCTAACCTCAGATATTTTCTAGTTCTATTAGACTAGTGTTCCTCTTACAATAAAATGAAACGCAAAAGAGCTATCCAAATGAGCATCTTTATCTATGGACTAACGAAATGAGAAAATGCCATGACCTGCCTGCCCATGTCTCACACAGTGTTCCACGGGATTTGAATAATCACATAGGCCAATGCAACATTGCCATAGCTCGTCTACTTTGCCACATTTTAGTGTCCTTTTCTCTTAGTCTTCTCGAAAAGAAACAAGGTTCTTTCCTAGTCAATGCCTCCATTCATGTTATGCGCTTATCACCTTAAATATTTCCAGTGTAAGTTCGGAGTAGCTTGTCACGTCAAATGTGCTGTTCCGGAGCGTCATCGTCATAGCAATGTTACTGCTGTGAGCGTGGGGTCTTGCAACGCGTAGGCTAATTTTTTCGCGTTTGGCTGACGGCCAGGTGTTTTGGCGGTCTTTGTCAATGTTGGATTTATTAATACATCGCATTGTGGCTCATACGAGGTGAGCGACATCGTCTGATTGTAGCTTTTTTTATGATGATGCCATTTTGTAGGAAATAAGAGAGGCCTTGGCGGATCATCTGTTTGACGTCTAGAAAGACAGCTGCGTTGGTTATCGAGGCCATGAAATGTCTACCAAATGTTCCTCTGCTAAATATGATTGAGCATGAGCATAATAATAGACAGATAAAATACGAATGAAGCTTTTCGTGTTGTTTATTACTTACTACCTAACCTAAGTTGGACTTTTCAGGTACTATACCTAATATATAGCTGCAATATAGATAGCTGCACAGCAAATTTTTAATATGCTTAGTATCTACTTCTTAATGTGTAATAAAAGTAAGATATTCTATAAAAGTCTAGGGGTATTTGGTTTTTTACTACGAATTATTAAGCAGGTAGGTACTCTGTTTCTGTTTTTTTAACAAAACAAAGAGGTAATAGACAAATTGTGAAATGTCGTCTGGTATTTAAAAAATGTTGGGTGCGAATGATCAAAATAAATTCGGCGTACGAATTCGTGCCAGAACCCAGGAGCGGCGTGCCAGACTGCGCACGCGCAGACATCTAGGTGCACTTTTAGTTTTAACTAACTATTTGATGTCTTTGGTTGTTTGTGTGTTATTTCGGAAAAATCACCTTTTATATATTGTCTATCTTATTCCAGACCGAAGTAAACAAATAAAGATTAATTTATAATTTTTTTTTTTGCCATTTACATAACTTTAGGGTACCTATGTAAGCAAAGTTGTACTTATTATCTTTATCTACATAAAGAAGTAAAAAAATCGACAGTAAATATAAATGTTTATGGCCCTAAAATAGATAAAGTCAAATCCTACGATAATCTAAAAAAATATTTGTGTACCTATTCCTAGCATAATATTGTTGGTGCAAGAGCATGAGAAAAGTGCTGTAATATACAGCTATTCTAAGCTATAACTTACTAAAAGAAACCACTTCCGGCCACGTTTCCTTGACAAAGGAAAGTATCGTGTGACATCATGCAAATGAAAACTTTACTTCCGCCCTTGAAAATAAATAATACTACCTCAGCTCACGTGCTCACGCGAATCACAATAATTAAGGACTAGCAAATAACCTATTCATTTATAATTAAATCGGAAATTAGCTTATGCAATAATTAGTTTTGACAAAAAATACTGACCTTAGTGCTTTACCTCCACATCACATGATTCGAACGCCTTTCTCAGTCAGTCACATGACTTCGTACAATGTATGTGAAAGTAAGTCTAAGTATTACGACCATGAAGTTCCAACAATATTGGCTGGTAACACAGAATTAGATGAAATAACAAGTGGAGTAGACGTACTGCTCGGGCGAATGAATATGACACCTGGCTGACACGTGGCTCGGAACTTGATGCTTCCCTGCTGCCCCGCGCGGCGCCCTCCTTGTTTTTTCTTCTTCTAATTGCGAAGCCTTATCATTACTTATCATAACCAAGTATTACAGGACCTCTTCTCTAGCAAGATTATCCAATTCCACGCTGTACTTTACACAAATGTTATTCGAGCCATGTGTTAAGTTCATTCGCCCGAGTAGTACCTAAGGAATTTCAATTTTGTGCTGTTTTTGCCAGAGTTAAAAGTGCGTGCAAGGATTTGCTATAAGATATCAGCCTGCACAAGGGGTCAAGTTTTAACACAAATACTTGTACTTCTTCAAGACTAGACTTTTTGGGATGACCTCTACCAACATGAGCTTTCAGGACATTACAGTATTTTGAAGATAAAATAAAATATAATAAAAAAGCTTTACCCTTCCATTTATAAAGTTAAATATGTAAAATATGTAGGTTTGTTTCTTAAGTGCAGGGTCCGCCTCTTGCGGTAAAAGCCTCCTCCAATTCTTTTCAGTACATTTGAGTTTACCAACATTTTAAATTACTACCTAAATAAGTAGCCAATGAAGAAGAGCTAAATGCTAAACAAAGTAAGTATGTAGGTACTTATGTACTCTGAAGCTTGATGACGTCTGCAATGCTGACATTCACTCCACCCTAAACCAACAGTCCCGCATTGATTTCATAAAATTGAACTTTAAAATTGCAGTGTGCTCGCTGACAGCTTGACACCTTGCTTCTATTATTCACTCGGGACCTTTTAGCTGGTATCCGGCCAGACCACCAGCCTTTACTGGTAATCACATTACATGCATGTTCTATGTACTCAGATGAGTAGTACTTCATCATCGTCATATCAGTCATTGGACGACTACAGTTGGATATAGGCCTCCCCTTTTTTATGACGCCATGACGAGCGGTCGCGAGCTTTATCCACCCATCGACTCCCTGCGATCGCAACAATGTCATCGGTCGATCGCGTGGGAGCCGTCCTACACTGCGTCGTCCGGTTCTCTGTGCTCCAACTGACTGATTTCTAAACTTTTATTCAAAAAAAGCTCTGCTTAGTTTGGGGCTAGATGGCATTGTGTGAAATGTCCAAAATATTTATTTATTTAAATGCTTTCTCCATTATTTCTCCGGAAGTCTCCAGAAAATAATAAGGGCACTTAAAAAAGAACATTGCTGGTTGCGTTAAACAAGGTTACCAAAACTGATATTGCAGTAACTCATCACCAATCAATGTGGAAAACAAACCTGATAATTGGAAGCCTAAATGAGTCGCGAAATACGCAAGGCATCGAAGCCTTGACGGAGTCACGCAGTCCGCTCATTACTCCGTCCTTGGGTCCACACGCACCACTGCGGAAGTTCCATCACGGCAAAAATCATGACGTTCATAAGCAAAAGAAAAAAGATAAACTATTTACTTGTTTTCTTGTGTTGGTAAACAGACACTGGAATTAAAGAATGACATTTCTAAGTTGGCCACTGATTTCCTGATGATCTCTAAGTTAGCTAGACTAGTTTATCTGCTACAGTGACATATTCAGCTAATTTTAAAGGAAAAGGTCACTCCACCAAACTTTATCCACTACATTCTGTAACGCCTTGGACCTTAGTCTGTAAGTTACTGTTTGTGTAACATTAATAAATAAAGATTAAAGAATTTGACCTGCTAAATCCGTTCCTGAAAAAAAATTTAGAGCCGGTATGAAGTACTTATAAGATTTTCAGATTTTTTTTCTCCAACTCCAAGCCATCTCGTAGAAAAAATTGAAACTAAATTTACAGCTCGCGCTAAACAATTTTCAGGAAGATTTTTCCTCGCTCGCTGTAGGTGGGTTGGGTTTTGAATATAATTTCAGACATATTCTAGAGATGGCGTTACTGATCCTTATAGGACTGACTAAATCTTAGGAGAGTTTTACTTTTTTAGTAAATTATAATTTAAATGATAAAACTATCCTTTCTATTTATTAACTTGCAGCTGTTTCGCCTGCGACTGCGGCCAGAATAAGTTTAATGTTTTGGGTAAGTAGGTAATAAATAGGTACTCATCTAAAACTTACCACTTTTCTAAGGATTCTTTACTTTTATGAGGATAAGTAATATGTTCATGTTCCGGTTGCTCAAAATGATGAATGGACTTAATAAAATTGCGAGAGGCTCTACCTACGCATGGCGATTATTCAATTACTTTTGAAGTGGTAGGCAATGTAAATTTACCCTGTTGTGCAAATGTTTGCCGTCCGGCCGCCGCTGGCCGAAAAGCACACCCATTTGCTGCCATGTCATGTCATATCATATTCGAGTGGGTATAGCGTTTGCAAAACATTAAAAAGTTTGCTTTGAACCTAGTCATCACGAGGAGTACTAGAAAGGAGTAGAGAGCTAACTTTGTGTATGGCAAATCTCGGGTAACTAATTCTTCTATATAAGCGTCGCCTTTGTTATTTTTCATGTTGTGTAAGCACAGATAAATAACATATAATGATAGCTGAAGAAGATGCTTTTTGAGTTTTTGCATGTATTTGTTTGTTTTACTTTGTGTAAACCCACTTACCCTGAAAATGCCACAATATAAAGGTTTAAGGATAAGTAGGTAAATAGTAGGTCGTATCTAATAAAATTAAATTATGTTTCATACAAGGTTTCCCAATAAGTAAGTGGTAAGTACCCTACTTCAATAAACCCGCACTCTTTTAAAAGTACCTGCCTTAGATACAATAGCTGCCATTTTTAGTGGTCGCTCTTGATGCAAATTAGATTTCGAAGCCGAAAGAATTTTCCATAAAAGCTGCCCACGCTTCTGAAAAGACATTAGTAACATTTAGGCTTGGCACCGGTACAGGAGGGAAATTACTTTACTTTGTTAAGTTGTGTTGCTTCGCAGAATAACAAACTTTTTGTGGAATATCGATGACCTAACAAAGGTAAACTCGTAAAGAAATTAAAGCGCGAAGTTTGATGCTAGTCGACACAAACTTTCGATAACTTTGTTGATTAAAAATTAAAAGCAATTTATTTTGAAAATTTCAAGAAATAACAGTACAAGAAATAGCAGTATGGTTTGTTGGAAGCTTTGGCCAGCAATCGGTTATAAGTTTCATTTTGTTTTATACTTTGAAGTCAAGTACACACCGGAGTAGATTACTTTCTGCAGAACAAAGTTTTAGAGTGCGCAGCTACAAGATTTCAGCGAGTGTTGTCATTAAAGTTAAATAAGTTTGCAATATTATAGTTGAAAAGTTGAAAGATTATTCACAGTCACAGTCAGCTGAAAGATTATTCACAGGAGAATATACAATCAGGCTAATTTCCCACTAAGATAGCAGTGACCTTTTAGAGCTTGACAAACGATACTGGTCTTTTGGGTATGTAGAAAATGTTCAAAATTATTTAACACTGAAAGCGCTCTAAGCCGCGCTCAGTCACTGCCATCCCAGTGGAAATAAGGAAAAGTAAAAAAAAACTCTACGGACCTTACAAAGAACAACAGTGCGTGGTATTAAATTTATTTAGCCAATTTATAAAGCCAGATTATACTGATTTTAGGCTTTAATTTGTGCAACATTCATGTGGTAAATTAATGTATATTAGAGGCAGAAATTTAATATTCGGCTGATCTAGAGCAAGCAGTAAGCCGAAAGGTCACAATCATCTTTGAACTCCCCTTTGCCTCTCCGTTATGCGGCCACTTTGCTAAATTGTCACCAAACACCTGTGTTGGTCTATGTGGGTCGGTTCCTGATTACCGTAGCTTCAACATTGATCCTGTGGCTTGAGATTCTATATTTATAGCGATCATTCGATACCTTCATTTTAGGTTTTCAATATCTATTTAATGCTAGTCTTGGGTGATGCGAATGTTTGGAAGATGAATATTTTTACACACTTAAACAACCGGGCCCAATCGGCTGATCGAAGCATAATAACAATTTATTATTTAAAGTAAGGCTCCTACTTAATATTAATATAATTTTTTTTTTCTTCTTTATTTTAATGCTTGACTTTTTAAGTAGATATCTTTGTTTGTTTAGACTACCTTTCGAACCATAGATAAGGTAGGCTAAACAAACATATTTAACATGCTATGTACCTGTTTTTTTGTAAATTTTAGTAAATATAGAGCTAAGAAAAGCTCTCCGCAAAGTTATACTTCCCATAAATGCTGAAATACGTCTCTAGTGGCGAGTATAAAGTTTCCCTCTAGCGTTGAAACTGTTGAAAGGTTTAACTTTACTTAGGTAGGTATCATACAACTTACCTACGACTGAATAGACCCCTCCATTACCGCTGCTTTACAAAAGCCCTTAAACTGATCGTCATCGTGATGTCAATGATACATACTAATAATACTGGTATTTTTAATAATGTGGATAAAATTTAAATTATTTCAAACTGAAAGTGCTATTCTAGCTGCTGCTGCCATCTTGGTGTAAATTGAGCCTTATAATAGTACGATGACACACGGCTTTTTTACACGCTACACGCCAGCAATTTCGCTTGTAGCGTGTAAAGTAGCCCATTGTCATCGGCGTTTTTACAATTAGCTTGTTGTGATCCTTCCCAAACGCTAACACGCTCACACGCTAGCATTTAAAAACACCAACAATCAGCGTGTAAAAAAGGTTGTGTGTCATCGACGCTTTAGAGTGGATTTTAGGGCCGCGATATTTAATCAACGATTTTGGCGAAAGTTGACTGACATGGTGATTGATGATGTGTGCTCAAGTTGATTATCCTCTCTATTGATACGAAGTAGGTACTTGAGCTTTCGATTGAAAAAGTTTTGTAGTTATAGTAGGTAAGTTTTTAGGATGGAAAACGTTTTAGACCTTACACAACCCTTATTTCAATGGCATTATAGTTTTTAAAAATACCAGTTGCAAGGTTGACAAGTGGCAAATATTGTTTTCATTAGATTGTGAAACGAATTACGTAAATAGCTGAATCGCGAGCGTCGTTAGTACAAAAAATATATGGAATAAATTTAACTGTGAATTGGAATTTTATGCAACACTACGCGAAAAAGCTGTTGAAACAGAAACAGGTGACAATAATAACGCCCATTTATAGTAGTACCTGCAGATAGTCCATTTTTTTCAATTTTTGAATGATATGAAAAAAATGTGATTTTATAAGTTAAAAAAATATAACAAGTGAGGACCTGAGCGATCTCATGGTGACCAATTACCACCTGCCCATAACCGAAACACGGCTATGAATTCTTTACAAAACACTCGTTACATTTGATAGCAACATATTTGAAAGCCAAATATTTTTACCAGCTTTCTAAGCTATTTTCCAAAAAAGAATATTGCAATTTGCAATGCTTGCACAATAACTACTCCACCTCAGAATCCCTCAACTGACGTTTCCATCATAATATATTTTATATATCTATCTAAAGTATTATAAACTCAATGCTGTAAGGGTAAATATAAATGTACATATTCGATAAAATGTACCAAACAACTTTCTAAAGTATAATAACACCCTATATTATTCTTGCCACCGACAATTTTTTTTTTAACTATTATGATTCAAATAGGTACAAAATTAATGTGTTTTTTTTAATTAATTTTATAACACAAATGGGCTAAGGCAAAGCGCCCAAGTGAAAGTATGATTAGGTATTAAGAATGCGTACAAATATGTCGAGGTTTTCTGCGGTTGTCCCCGATTTCCTCGCCTGAACCCACTTGTAGATCACTTCTTATTTCCAGAAGGAAGCGCTTAAAGGTCAGAGGCTGGCATAGAAGAAGTATTAGTGTAGGCGGGAGGCTTTGATGAGCTTAGCGAGCGCTCGGTCGACTGTGAACGAACCCGCGACACAGCTCCGGCAACTCAATGCAAGCTTTGCATTGTAATATATTTAGAAAGATTCAAAAAAATTCGAGTCTCGTAGATAGCGCGGCATTCGGAAGGTTTCATTGTGAATATTCTGAGCTGACCTATTGTGCATTCCACTCAGATTTATGTCCTCTCGACGCGGAATTTCAGGTGAAAATCGTACTGCCAGCAGAACATCAGTCACGCAGCCCAGATACCCAAATGTTTTTAGTTGCAAACGATATTAGCGGGTTTTTTTTTTTAAGTTTCGTACAGGATTTATTAAAATACTGTGGATTATATTTGTATTGTAAATGCGTAAATCTGTGAAAATGTCTATTGAATCTATCAATAGATTTTTGCTCCTTATTAATACCAAAAACCACTAAATCGATTGAGCTATAGCAGCTTCACAACGCATGGTACTTATGGGGAGGAAGGTGTTAAATGGTCCCATTAGCTCTATGCTAATTTGAAGTTGATGGTTGAAGGTACTTGGGTAATATCCTCGCTTATAACTTCAATGAATCTGGCGCGACGGGAGCTCTGCCTAAAGCTGATTGGGAAACAAGGTTTCTACCCAGCCTATTATTCATATAAGAATTTATTCAAATAGCAACACTTACATAAATGCTTGGCTTTCTCTACCCTGATTATAGAGTTAAAGGGTACAGAAGATATATTTAGATGAATTATAGCATTGTGGAATTTGTGAAGTTCACAAACTTAAGAATAAACCAATACGAAGTAGTGACGTGACTCACATGTTCTATGGCCATGACTTTATCTAAAATAATTAATTATAATCTACCTATACATACATAATAATAAAGTAGTAGAACCCGAATTCCTGTACCCTATGTTTTTTTTTGACGGAAACGTGTTTAGATAACTTTGAATAATATGCCCCAAAATTATTATTTTTAATGGAAGTATTTTCAACTAGTGTTATAAATATAATAATTAATTTTTTTACATAATTTTATATAATTAATTTGGTAGGTATTTTAAAAATTAATAGGGCACTGTAGTTGACTGTATCTTGTGAAATTACTGGGCTTTCGAGACTGAACATCAAAATGTTTCGAAGTGTACAAGCGCTATAGTAATTGCACCATGTGAATCAAAGTCCTTAGTAGTTCCATTAAAGTTATGAGCAGGCGTGATCTTTTACAACCAGGAGAACGCCTATAGCTCGTCTTGTCACTTTTTACATAAATAAAATAACAAAGTGTATTATGTAGATTTGTATAAATGTGTAGTAGTTTTTCGTAGTCTTTCGCGATTATCACACATAGTTTTTTGATTATAATGATGATAGCGGAGCATTTGGTAGACTCAGGACCTAATCACTGGATTGAACTGCATGATCCGAAAGTTCTCGCCCATGAACGTTATTTTCACAAGAGGATGGTCCGGGAAGCGATTGAAATAAAGAAGAATCCAAATTTCAATCGTGAAGACGGATACAGACTCTCAACGTCATGGAACCCAGTGATTGCAAAGTGCACGCGGAACGCTTTTAAAACACCGCTTAAGTGTCCGGATGTCGTCAGTGTGGTGTGCCGACCGAACATTTTTTAACGACCAAAATGAGGGTAGTTCTCTCATTTCACCGCGACGGTAGCTCCAATACGCCAGTCAACCCGTGACCACGGCTGTTGCAATACAGTCGAAACGTCGGGACACAAAAACATACCGAGGTTAGCGCGATAAATACCCGTTATAATCAAAAAACTAAATGTGTAGTAGTCTACTTTTGGCGTTGGTTAGGTTTACTTTTCTCACAGAGCAACGACTCCAATTTTTAATGGAGTAAATAATATATTTACCTAATATCACGTTAACTTCTCACAAATCAATTTTTACAAAACTTATGGCGGCGATTGTGGAGGGGCGTGCATTCTTAGACTGAAAGATCTCTACCTCTACTCGAGGTATGTTGAAGAGTATGAAGTGTCAACTATGAGTCGTCCATCAAGCTAGTAATAAAAGCATTAGAGCTGAACCCTGAACAATGGGGATGGATGACGAGTAGCGAGCGAGATGCGGGTGCGACGAGGCGTGAACCAAAACCGCGCGTTCTATTTCCATCGCATTATGCAGATGCGGACTCAGCTGGGAACAACGGGGGCAAATTGTAAATTCATCAATCAATCAATATAAAAAAAAATATTTTTCCAGACTGACTAACAAACATATGCACAGTATAAACTACTGAACATAGAGACTAGGATCAATCGTGTAAGCGCCAGATAATAATTTTATTTTTAATTTATTCAAAACGTAAACGAAGTTGCTCCTCTCACGTGGTATCAGAATAAAAATATGCCTAATATGTCTTCTCCCAGCTTATAAACTATATCCATTTATTCCATATTTCAGCCCAATCAGTCCTCACAAACTTTCGCATTTATAACAAGTAGTGGGAATATTTATAACCCAGATCTCTACTTACCTAACTGTTAGTACGAATGAAGCTGTGAACTGTGCCTACCTACTTATGTAACTGTGGTTGTATGTAGGTATGCATGTATAGCAAATACAATGCCCGTGTAATATGTATTCGTCTAATAAACCCATATCAAAATCCGTGTACCACTACACCTACTCTACTTTAAAAGTTTGGAAGAGTAAACCTTCCCTGAATTGGTCCCTGGCAAATCGGCAAACTCGTTAGTTAGCATTGAATCGTTAGCTACGCTCGAACACACAAGCGTGTTTTATAAAACTTTTTATTGAGTTAGAAGAATTGTTCTGGAAGCGTGCTAGCTTCTATGAAAGTGTTTCTCTGTGCGCTGTCGAGCACTAATATACCTATAACTTTTTTGAAAGCATTTTGAAATTTTAGTTTTAGTTTTTTTATTAGAAAAAATCTCTTTTAGTCACTTGTTCTTTTATACCTTTAAACCCAATATATTTATTTATAGACTTTCAGAATGTTTAAGTTTTAGTTATGTTCTAGTTATTTAATTCTAAGATAGATAAATTCTAAAATATAGTAGTCTCCTTATTACGCAGAGGTTAGCTGGAAGAGAACGCTAACTAAGTGGCATTAAGTTATCCTGTGTACTTGTTCTTTACTTTGTGCAATAAGCATTTTCTATCTATCTATAGTAAGTGCATATTTTATATTATTAATTCCACTTCACTTATACAAAAGAGAAACATGAAATATAACTGAACCGATAACACAAATGATAAGAAAGCCCGTTTTTTGTGTTTCATGTAACAATATAACACTGGAGCGGTAATAAAAAAGCCTGGAAACCTATGAATATAAGTTCCTAGTTGGATATTTTTTTGAAATAAAATGTTTGTTAGATATTGACAAGGAAAATAGAAGTTTGGAAATAAGAAAAACATACAAGCTTACTTAAGAAGCAGTATTTTTTATTGTTTTAGGTTGCCCTCGAGCTAAAATAAGTAGGCATACTTGATCATTTATTATCAGTAGGTACTATTTAGGTATACTATCTCGTATTTGTTGAATATTTGGACAAAAATACAAATGGTGTTTGCTTATGTATATTTTAAACTAGACAAAACATTTTTTGTTGACTTGACGGTGGTAATAGAGACGAGAAAAGATAACTCTACCTACTCGGAAAAACCCTTGAATATTGGCGTTCTTTCACAGCGATAATTAATTCACGCAATCATCGGAATAACTTTACGAGGCACGTATTGTATTTATTGGCAAAGAGATTAAGGTACTGGAACTCACTCACTGCTCACTCAGGTAACTAGAAAAATATGAATATCGTTAGCATACACATCCCTACAAGTGAGTAGGTTGAAGATTTATTAATGATGCTGCGTGGGTAAGTGCGGTTTCAGACTAGCGTAAAACCGAGTGGATTTGCCGTTCGTGTATTTGCACTCTCGTACGAGGCATTGTCGCATTTCGCACCCTATAGCTCGTTTCACTAAAGCGTCGATGACACAGGGCTAGTTTACAAGCTACAAGCCAGCGAGTTCAAAAGTTAGCGAGTGAGCGAGTTAGCGGTCTGGAAAGATTGTCAACTAGCAGATTGAAAAAAGCCGATGACACGGGGCGGATTTACAAGCTACAAGCGCTGGCTTGTAGCTTGTAAACTTGCCCTGTGTCATCGAAGCTTATGACACTCGCTACCAAAACAACCAAAAGCTAATTCTGAAAATCTCCGCATTTATTTAATTTCATTTCAAAAAACCGATCGTAAACGCATTTTATTTAATACGCTAGTTTGAAACCGCTCTCATTATAATCAATCAAGAGCTCACGACAACGCGGCTGTAGGTACATGCACCTTGTTTGAGCATGTTTGAGCAGCGTGCAATAAAGCATGTTGAGCTCTCGCATAATAAAGGACTGCAATTAAGTACAGTTCAAAGCAAGTGCCTTGACATAAGGTTTTATAAACTAGTGACATTGTTGTGATACTAAAGTGAATCTAAGTAAAGCGTGATGAATAAATCTCTGAAAATAAATCTAATCTGTAGCTTTTCGTTCTACTTAATATTTGCATAATATGTAGCAAGTGTATCAGACGGTTTTACGACGCATAGAATTTGTTGGAGAAGTAAGAAAAGCAATTTTTGAATAGAGAATAACGATTTTACTGGGTACCTACATAGTACTGGGAACCTGTATGCACAGTATAATGTAGTTTTTGTTTACTGCACGCTTGAAGTAAATGCTATTGAAGTATACCCTAGCTATGATGCTATAATAGCTATGCCTCCCCTAGCTTCTAGTGTACCTACAACATATTCTGTAATCACGATTCCATTTCCTGTGCCATTTTACGGCGGGTATCGAAATAAAATGTGTCTCGTAGATTTATCACGGCGATTGCGACTGAGCTAGATCGAACAACAATACTTGCTCAAAGTTGTTACAGCATAGACGTTATTATAGGTAGTATATAAACCGTGTTCCAAGATCACACACAATTCACACCAAGATCGACAGTATCGAAGCAAAATGGATGATGATTCCTTGAACGAGATATACTTATTACATATATTGTGTATCGATGATGTTTTTGACATGTAACTTCTTACCTCTCGCTTTGCTGCAATCTGTGGGAATGATTTCGTGAAAAGAGACGGAAGTGTGTAACAGGAAGCCGGAGAAGTTACGATTTGATTTGACTAATGAGCGTCGGCCGTCAGATGGTACCAACCTCATAAAAAATATGTAAATAGAACCCTTCATCATTCACTTCAATCATTTATTTTAAGATGTTGCGAGAAGTCAGATGTTACACATTATTATATTATGCAACTACTGCGTAAGGCTCGCTCGTTTTTTATTTTTATTATTTTGGGTACTGTATAAAAGACATAGACCCACAATGCCATCGGTGCATCACATGAAATATAAACCATACACAATCACAAGCAAGCCTTTGATTAATACAAAATTCATAGGGTTATCCATTATTCATGTATTGCTTAAGAATATCAACAACATCCAATAATTGAAACCTGATTCTGTTCATGGCAAGGATGCATAACTGAATTTAGTATGAGTATCCGCGGCCGCCGCTATCGATCGTGGCTATCAAACCGCAACAGATCATACATAGCACTGTCTATGTTGAACATAGAAGTATAATAAGTAGTATAAAATCATATTATAAAACTCTTATTCTACATTTTGGTCTGATGCTAAATTCCGAAAAAGTATAGTAAAAGGGCTTGAGATATATTAAAGATTAAAATTACTTTTTTTTTCCATTATTGGCTGTTTATTACAGCATAAGCTAACTACTACAATCTATATATAGGTATATTATAAAATTTACAAAAGGAAACAATTGGGCCACCCATAGACCGTTGCAAACGATCTATAGGTAGCTCAACTGCTCCAACTCGATACCCGATGGCAGCGTGCCGAGGATACTGGCTGCATTGCCTCTTTGTATAGCAAGGCTTATTCTTTGGCCCAGATAGCTGCCAGCCCTCTGATCACGCTTAAATAAAATCAAAATTATCAAAATTACTTGGCTTTTTCATTATTATAGTGTGATTTTCGAGATCTTTTGTTAACGAAAATAATAATTCTACGATGCTACGCCAATCTACGTCGCTACGCCAAGCTACGACGCTACGATGCTACGCCAAGCTATTGCGCTATGATGCTACGCCAAGCTACGACGTAGAGCAGTTACGCACATCGATGCTAGCCCTGTATCATAACGTAGTGCAGTACCTACTCGAGAAACAGTGCATATACACAAATAGACGAAGAGTGTTCATACACAGATACACATTCGGTAAGTGCAAATATTTACAAAATAAATAACATTGCACAAAGAAAAAAATCTCGTTATAGCTACTAAAATTCTGTTTGAATTTGTGACAGCGAGAATAATTTAGTAACGATTACAATAATTATAATTCCTGCTTACGAAATTTAGTTACGATAACAATAGTTCTAGCTAACAAATATATCAAAGGTTACTATTTAGTCTTGCTATCCCATTTTTTTTCTCCGTGTGGTGTATGGTGGAACCTTCGCCCATAAAAACACAAAATGTGAAGTGATTTTCTGTTTATTTTTTCTCTTATGCGGTACCGATGATAAAACAAGAAAAAGAACTGAGCGGTGCGGCGTGATAAAGCTACCTCGTTATGTAATTAATTTCCCGGGCGGTGATTAACGATGCGGTCTCGGTGACCGGCTGCCGACTGAACCGTGGTCGCTCGTTGGTCATGGGCACCGGTCGCGAGCCCTGTCTTTCACTGGACCCTACTTAATAATGAGCTTCTTTCTACCTGTTGCATTTTGATTCGCCTGCCTGGTATCAAGATAATAAGCCTATGTCAACAAATTATATAAATATATATATATAATCAATTATCTTAAAGCCTATGTCCTTTTTCAGTCCCTAATGTACGCCCATACCAAATTTCAGTGTATAATTAAAATTGTGTTCAATGTGAAATTCAGTAGTTTTTATGTGATATGTAAAAAAATACTGTATGGATAATGCAGTGGGCTATAATATTGTTAATCTAAGTACTATAATTATTAATTAAAATATACCAATATTGCAGTATTTTGTTGAATATGAATAGTTAATTTGTTCTTACAATTTAATTTAAAAGAAACGGTTTTTGTTGGAGATACATAATCATACTTCTTACGTTGCCTCTTTGACATAATTTTGACACTGACACATATAGATGATGATGGGTCATGCTGAGGAATTTAACAATGGCAGCCTTTGGTAATTATATAATTCTTATTATGCCAATCATTATAAGCATTATCATGACAAATAAAGTATGACTATAAACCTAGACTATTATAATAAATCAAACTAGCTTTCGTTTAAAAAGTTTTCCCTGATGTGACGCACTAAATCTTTAACTGTAGGCCTATAAAATCTTGCAAACAGAGAAGTATCCACTTCAAAAACATTTATCTATCCTCACACGCTCTACAGTCTTAAAAGTGGCACCTTCCATGTGCATGATTGAACTGGCAATGAATCGATAATATTTTGTATTGATCTGATTAAAAACATTTTTTTTGGCTTTTGTCCATTTCGTCTTACATTCTCAATGTCACCTACGTAGATGAAAAAAATAATCATTCATTAGTCTACTTACATACTATAGACACACTAGACAATAATAAAACTGTGTACTAAAGAGAAGAGTAGTTATAAAAGCTTATTTCTAAATCAGTGTTATGTTTTTTTAAAATGTTTTCTTTGATCATTTACGAGGCGAGCGAGAGAACGATTTCAGTACAATTCCAGTACGTAGGTACTGAAGCGCCCTGAAAAGATGGATTACTGATTCCAATTTCTGTACAGGTATAAACTGAATGATTGAACCTTTTGAATATGAAAAGGTTTCATTTCATTAGATTTTTTATGTTTCGTTTGAAAAGGACTTTAATAGTTTCTTTCAAAATCAAGTTCAAACCTAAGTGACCCGACATGACTGGTAAAGGCCGGCACCCATACGGCGGAGCGCAGCGCAGCGCAGAGCAGAGCATTTTTCACTGTCAAACTATTATTGGCATTGTTCTCATTGAAATAATATCAAATATGGAGCGAAAAATTTATTATTGTATTATTTGATATTGGATATTTTAATTTTATCCTACGACACTTCCATGACTAACACCCATATTTTAAGTCAGTCCTCAAACTCAAAACACCTCGTCTTAAGCGTCGATGACACACGGCTTTTTTACACGCTACAAACCAGCGAGTTTGCTTGTAGCTTGTAAACTCACCCAGTGTCATCGGCTTTTTTACAATCTACTTGTTGAGAATCTTCCCGAAAGCTCACAGCTTTTCTTTTTAAACCCGCCAACAATCAGCTTGTAAAAAAGGTGTGTGTTATTGACGCTTTAGAATACGGGTATTAGACGTATCCATATTCTTATATACGTCAATTTGTTAGTTACAATGGTAATAAAAAAAAAAAAAGTTTACCGAATACTTGTACAATATACGAGTAAATCTTTAACTTTCAACATTGAAAAAATTATAAGTGGTTTTGGGGGTAATAAATATATGGGCCGATAGAGCTTTTGGTCTACAACCTTAAAAGGTGTCTCTTCCTAAATAAATACGTGTTCGTATTTTGCAAATTTGATAAAACTTTATAACTATCAACCTTGGAACCTTCTAAAACGTCCCTCAAATGTAGAATATCCTAAATAAATATAAGTTCTTACCTACATAAACTATGAACGTTTAAAATTTATAAGAATTATGTCGACTTGCACCAAACTTTCAAAGTTCCTAAGCAATTACTTTACTCGCTTATCAGTTCTCAACGGTCCGAATCTGGACTGTTAAAAACTATCAAGCGAATAAAGTAATTGCTTAGGGACTTTGACAGATTGGTGCAAGCAGGCATTAGACATTGAGAGTGATTCCTTGATTTGAGAAACAAAGCTCTTTGTAGGGCAGATGGCAATGACTGTGGTAAGCTACATTTCTGCTGAATGAACGGGGAATTTCATAAAGTGCCCTGTCATTTCGCGACTTATGAAATATTGATGTAAATGCGAGGAATCAGCTAATTACCCTATTTAGACAAACACCTTTCAACATTTCTGTATTTAACAGAGTATGATAATTGAGGGTTGGTAGTAGCTAAATGAAACATGGATCAATAATTTTTATTAAATTGTAATTTGTAGTTATGATCATATATTATGAAGGTGGAGTTTATCAAGACCCCTCAAATTCATAGGATCCCAGAACTTAATCATTACTTAGCTACCAAAAGTAAATAGAAATCGAAGCATGACGTTATAAATGAAAGAATTACTAAGTAGGTACAGTCGGCTCTATAATGATCTTTACACTAAGCGTACGCCGGTGTTCTCCTGTAATTAAACCACTCACACAAACACATCATGTGTGTGTGTGAGTAAACTACTGATGTGATTAGACCACTTAAGATATTCACATAATATACAACACCAGTGGTTTAATCAAAGTAGAACACCGGCGCAAGCTGGGTGTAAAGACAATTAAGTTTGTTTTTTATAGTTTTAAGATTTTGTTCAACATTACTAATTAAAAAATCAGCGCCTGGAAGATTACGGTCGTCAAATCAAACGGAATGCAATGCACGAGCGCTAAGGGGCGTTTCACACCGGTCGAATCCGCTTGCTCAGCTGAGTTTTTACCGGCTGGAATAAGCCAAGCGTTTAGCTCTGCTACGGTCTTCAATTAGCAACGCCCAACGTAGGTTCGATGTTGCAGACCGATGTTGCAACTGACCTCATGCATTTATAACTGGCTCTCATGTATTTATAAAATTTTCATACTACATATTGATATCTACCTCTTTTGCTGATAAATTTGATATTTCTTTTTACTTCTAGCATATTTTGTATTATTGGGTTTGCTTTCTACAAGTTAGAGATAAATCTCTTTACTGCAGAAGTGTACAAACTGGATCGTTTTACGAGTATTTCCAAACTCAAACGGAATTAATTTAATTCTTACTTACTATTTCCCGCGGCTTTGCTCATGTGTTACCTATTACTCTATCTGCTAAAGTCCGCTCGTAAGTTAACTATACCCTGCTGAGTGTCACCTAATGGGTTTATTCGTTTTGGCCTGATTCAGAAGCAAACATCAATGTATCTATCAATCTGTACATCCATCCTCACAAACTTTTTCTCTTATTATATTAGAATGATTTTCCTGCACAAGAATTTTCCTTGCCGATTCTGCTTTAGAAAATATATTCACGCTTTGTACGGAGAGATATTTAAATACCATCAAAACGTTCAAGAAAATCGGGGTGTGAAATCGACAGCGTCACAAAAATTCAATCAATTTTGGGTAATGTTTGAATAAATTTGCCCAAAATAGAACTCTTTATCAAAAAGATTTTGATCTTAGAAAAAAGATAAAGAATGAATCCTACCTACTACATTTATTACGTTGTATTATCTATCAGAGCTAACTAAAAAGTAATCTTAAAAAATAAAAATATAAACAAGAAAGCGTTTGTACTAAATTTTCCAAAAGCACTTTAACTGACACCTGTATCGTTCCTGTGTGCCAAGTTACAAAGGCGTGTAACTGTACTATGTACCTACATACAAGTAAGTACGTACAATAATCCTACAATAATCTCCTAACTGTAGCATTTAGCACGCAGTGTGGCTAAGCTTGATTTCAAGCGCTGTCGTTCCGCACTCTACACGCTCGGGGCGAAACACATGGACTCATTAGGGTAATCCCGATGTGGGCAGATAAACGGACTATTTCGCTTCACCGCACTTGTGTAGGCACTAGTTACCTACGTAAATAAATCGTAACTAATTCTATCTGAAACAATTTGCGTGGGCCAATTGTTCAAAATAAAAATATGTCAACTATTCGCAATAACATAATTCAATCATTGTATTATCTGTTTTTATGAATTTGATGTAAGTACTATTTAAAAAAAACTTGTCACTAGTTCCTTCGAATCAGTGTGGTGAAAGGATTTCAAGTGCGCCTCGAAGAGGCTCATTTCGTGCACGTACTATGTAGTACTATGAAAATAAAATATTATTTTAGGAATTTTAACACAAAGTTTTTTTAGAACTAGCTTTAAGGTTATATTAAAATTAAATCAAAATAAACTAAATTACATTATAGTTAAGTATAGTTAGGTTAACCCAAAACTCCTCCTGACCTTCTTCTTTCTCCATTATCCCATTTAATAATTTTAAATTCAAACAAACGCACTCTCTACTACAGTATCTTATAACCACTACCCACATACATACTCGTATAAATAAATATCTACGATATAGTCTAAGTTAGATGATATATTGTAATATGCTGACGCCCGCAATTTCGTTTGCGTTGCAAATTAAGAAAAATCCTTTCTTAGTACGCGCTTACACTTCTTGATGAAAATACCCTCAAAGTTTTACGTCTCTACGTCTACTGGTTTAGCCTGTAGACCGCCTGTCAGCTAGTCATTCAGCAAGGTCCAAGCCGTAATAATAAGTCTTGCCACACTTCACGTACAGGGTTCGAGATTCGTTGGCAAAAGCGTTTCAAACCAAAAAGGTTGGCTCGCTATAGTGTTAATTGGAAGGCATTATTTCGTGGAGGTGCAGGAGGCGGGCCGATCGATCGCGCCGCGCGCAACAAGTGCCCACCCGGAATCAGAACTCATAAGCACGCTTTGTTTGCTCCTCTTGAGCTTATGGCCGAAGAGTATAGTCTCTTTTTTATTGATGTGTTTTTCCTCTCGCTTTCTGTCTATTTGTGGCAGTGATTTCGTGAAATGAAACAGAAGTTTGTAACAGGAAGTTAGCCGTCAGATGTTACCAACCTCGGAAAAATTAAGTAAATAGAATCCTTCCAAATTTATAAAAGTAGTCATATAAATCATATGCAAATACATAATATAGTGCTCGCTCGTTTTTTTATGTATTTCGTCAGAATAGGTATGGTCTTTACTAATTATACCTACTAACTTAGGGCTGATTGTGATAATCGCAAAAAAAGATGTAAAATATACCTACCTAATATTAATATACACTGAATTATCCACTATAGCTATGACTAGCAAAAGGTTGAGGAGAGCCGAAGATCGGGCTGAGTGCCGCACTTTGGGAGAGACCTACGTCCAGCAGAAGTCCAGCTGTTATTGGTTGATGATGAATCCGTAATACCATCATAGCAAGTTTAGAAAAGGATATGAAAATATAAATAAAAAATATCTAAATTCATAGTTTATTGTAAGTAATCCATAGACAAATTGATGTTATTTTACACATTTATTAAGCTAACCGTACATAAAAATACAAATTGGAATTTGAATACATTAAGATACGGCTTATAAATGTTAACTTTTTGCGGTAAGGAAGTAGAAACTAGGTTTTTAATTGTTAATATTTATGACACGTCATATACTCGTGAGTAGATAAAATACCATTTTGAATACAATACACGTTTATACATTATGTCAAATCCAGCAGTGCCCAGTTTATCTTTTTAAATTACTTAAATTATCTTGAGGAATATTAAAATATTGATTTTCAGGATGTATTTATTAACTTAGATAATTAACTATTAATTCTATTACAATATACTTTAACTTATACTCGTAAATATATTCAGATATCTTCTCAAAAACAAGAACTCTAAAAAACATAAACCTTACAGCAAAATACTATACTTACATAGGTAATTTATAACATGTTTGAACAGACCATACTAAATGATAATATCCAAGTACTTAATGATTATACATGTATATTAAAAAAAATACATTTCAAACAAGGCACATCCAATACATCCATTGTTACATATTGGTGTATCTTTTATAAATTATCTTACATATTATAAACTTATATTTACCAAAACAAGATATTATTGTACGTACGTACCTACGTAAAATTTTGCAAAGACATATACTTTTTCGATTTGGAATAGACAAGCGTTTGACCATTTTCTCATATGAAATTTGAGCACGCTAGTCCAGAAACTGTTCACTCATACATAAAACAACATACAACTTAGTCAAGAGCAAGATGATAATCAAAACTAACAAGTTTTGTAAGTAAAGATATTTTACACAAAATGTATTACACCTAATAGACATCTGGTGTTGATAAAGCATCAAACATTAATTTCAAAAGTCGGGTTTCAGATAAATTCAATTAAACCGGCATAAATTGGAATATTTACATTGGTACAAAGAGCTGAACAAACCAAGATCATAATTTTCCTAACGAATGTACCTAAAGTAGCTAAGTACGTAGACTGGTACCGATACATACCTAGTGAAATTACACTCTCTTTTGAACATCTAGATAACTTTGTAATATAATAAAGGAAGACCGTTTGAATGTCAATTTAAAGATATCTTCTACTAGTCATACTTAAATATTATACTTGGTTTCCATAAACAAACTGTTATTAATTATCTAATATCAACTGAAATAAAACGTATAATAGGAAGATTACATAATACATATACACACACATAGTACATTTTTCTTATTAATTAAGTTGGTATGGCTTCGGTGAAAAAGATTTTACCATTTAAGATTTACTTATATCAATTGTTTTCAATAACCAGTCAGTTAAACTCTTTCCTAACTATCACGACTCACCATTATAACTTTCAGATATTATACATTCCTTAAAAATAAACATTATAATAATACTTAGTTATTTATTATCGGTGCCATACAAAATAATCGTACACAACAAGATGGAAATGAGTTCCAGAAATCGGTAAAACTATTTTATGTCGAGCATGTTTGGAACATTTTTGGTAGTTAAAAAACTAATGAAAGTTATTTAAAAAATTAAATGTAGAGAAGTGTGAGGTCCCAATAATGTTAAATATATACAGTATACACCAAAATTAAAACTAATTTCCAAACAGCTTAACTAACGTTATTAATAAAAAAAAATAGCTATCTGGATGTTTAATCTTAATTTTTATTGGACATTAATGTTTTATGCCTTACATAACCGTTAATTAGCGCGATGAGTAAAGATTATTTTAGACCATAGACATAAAACTGTATTTTATGGGTGCTATGTCATCGTTAGCGAAATATTATTATAGGTAATAGAAGACAAAATGTAACATTACGATTGTAGTTACTCTTGCATTACACTAACACTATTGCAGACACTTAATTGTTGGTATAATAATAATATTAACTAGTGTCTAAATAAAGAAAAATATAGTAAAAGGTTACACCTAATCATTATAATTTCTTGAACAGCTATTAGTAACTTGAACAGCAACATCCAAATCGAATCCATTTATTAGAGAATATGAGATAATTTGTAAGGTTGATAAAGTTTATAACAATAATTTTATTTCTGATGTATTATGGAAACAGTATTGTTATAGAACATTGACACATTTTACACAGAACCTACATACGTACAAAATTTAGCGACAAATACGTAGAAAATTTGAAACTTACAATTTAATTATATGAGCCTTAAACTTTCCAATGCCAGACAACCTTTGGGTTGTCCCACACACAACAACAACGACAACCTGGGTTTGGAAATTCATATTTATTTGATCAGTTATAATTTTAATCCATTTTCAATCTGCATAATTTTCATCTCTTCTATTCGAAGTAAGTATTCGAAGAAGTGTAGCAGGTACAACATTTCTAGCTACCATTCAGATTAGAAGTGTGATGGATGTTAGTGTTGCTAGGTGCTACTCAGAGGGACGAAATTGGGATGATGTCACGAACTTACGACTAAACATTTGACGATCTAAGTGATGACGCACGAGTTACGTTTGTTGCTGTGACGTTCACGGATTTGCTGGAGATGGGCTAGCTGTGCCGGTGAGGGCACGTGTGGTGCGGCGGAGTTGGGTGGGGTCGGGCTGGATCCTGGCGGGCCTTGGGGTCCGGTGGGGAGCGACTGCCGCCGACGCCGCCGCAACGCCGGTGATAGGTTATACTTAACCTTAGCCTGGACAAGAAGCTCTTTGAAGATTTGAGAGACGTTGACGTTGTCTTTAGCGGAGGCCTCGACGAACCCGTTCTCCCAATCAACGGTCACGACGGACTCTGTTGTGTGGAACTCTACCTGTTGGGTAAAATAGAAGAGATATTGTAAGCATCAGAATATTCAACAGAAGGTACACTAGAATTATAAAGATAATCGTTTTTAATTATATTCGTTTAAGTATTGTTAGGAACTTGAACAAGAAATGTGAAGCGAGTGAAACAAAATTATTCGCAAATCAGCCAAGCCAAGTTAAATGAGCCTTTACGAGATTGTATCGTTGTTTTATGAGCTAAGTTGAAAATGCTTCAATTGGCACAATTTCAGACTTGGAGATAGCAAACGCTGTTTTGGAGATGCTTTATATCTATTACGTGTTTCAAAATGAGAATGAGAAATTGTTTATTTTATTATTTGGTTTGCTTGCTAATATTATCATGAAAATATAGCCAACTATTTTTGTCCTATGAAGTTTTATTCTAACAACCTTTAACTTCAACGACCTAGCTTCCTGAGTGCGGAAGTGGTCGCGAACATCGGCTGGTCGCTAGTGCTGCCGTATTCCACTTTCCACCTGTCATCAACTTTCCAGTTAGTTATTCATAGAACTAACTTTGCCATGTCTGTTCTATTGTATAATTTATACGCTGTTTTCTACAACACAAGTCGAACACTTAGTGTAGGCACTGCAAACCAAAAAAATAAACATCACAAGCCATCAAATTGTATGATACATCTTGAGTAGATTATCTTAATATTTTAAGGCTTATTTATGGTACAAATAATTTTATATTTATCTTTCTTTTTCTTAACTATCTTCTCTACTTTATTCAAAAATAACCCTGATATGAATAAGGATCTTAGCGATATAATCTATTATTTGGGAATATCGCGATATTAATAGATTACTTATTAAGCAGGTTCTATAGGATTAGCAAACAATGTTTATCAAGTAGAAATGTTACGTTTTCTCTATGTAGGAGTGCGGAAAAAGAAGAATTTTCAGGGAAAGCACTCGCTTTCTGTCATAACTTTGTATGTCGCAGAAATTCATTCAGTTCATTGAAATGATATCCTCGTGTTTTTTGTAAGAAAAGATACAAGGACAATTAAAAAAAACTCCACTTAAAAATTACAAAAAATGACTTTAAAATACTACAGAACACCGACAACAGTTGGGTACGTGGTGGTAGGTGGTTAGTTGACTAAACCACCTTTTCTTGCGCTATTTGTGAAGCAAATTTTTTTATCACACATACGGGACAAAAATAGATAAGGTTATGCCAAGATCACACGTGCCGTCTCTCGGCCGAGTACTCGGTACGTATAAACATAGCGCTGAGTGCTCGGCTGAGTGAGTGATGTAAGCTTTCACTGTTTCGGCCGAGTAACATTTTACTGTCTCGGCCGTGTGATAATTACCCGTTTATATTAACTATAACCAAAACTTTGTTTTGAAATACTGCCAGGGTTTTATTATCTGCAAATCCTCAGCGCTCCGGATATTGGCTCGTCAGCGCCGCAGCCAGTTGCAACTGCCCCGAGCTACCGTATCTTCCGCTGGGAGTAAACTCCGTCGCAATACACGCTGTTGTGAAACAAAAGCTTCGCTATTTACTATCTTTCGTTGAAGATAATAGCTGCACGCTTTCTACAAAGTTTTGTAATGACCGTTGTTTATATAAAAAGCATATTATGTAATTCTAAAATTAGCTTTAGGTTTATACCGAGAGTTTAAACTTAAGCATTATAACTCTTTTCTCAATGCTCGATGTTATATTGATGCTCTACGTATTTCTCTATACTTGGTTACTTCATACTTTCATTATTTATTTTTATTACTATGAGTTGGTTCAATTCAAGTGAGTTGAGTATGAAATTTTACAGAAAACTCTGCTTTCAATATTGAAATTATGGTTCCTTAAAGCCAATAGACTTTCCCCACTGCCTCGTTGATATGTTTACTGGGGCTTGATTTGCTAAGCTGTCATCAGCTCTCGTTATCGAATGGTACGTCAATTTAGCCAAACTCCAAAATGACAAAATTGACGTACAGTTCGATAACGAGAGTCGATGAAAGCCGAATGAATTGGTCCCTATATTGACCGTGGTTCATTGTGTTAAGAGATTTTGAAAATGTCGAGATCATCGTATCATACATAGTACCTATTCAGAGCAAAGCCATTTAGCTATCGAAAAGCTACCTAAGTAGGCATGATTAAGGCTATTCCGGCTAGTGTCAGTTCTTTCAAACTTCCGGTGGCATCAGTTTGACCGTCAAACTGTCAGACATTGCGTCAGTCGTCAACATGAGTGTGAACAAAGCTTTATATAGAGCGAAATATAGTTGCCCTACATTTTCTGCAATGTTGACCTGACAACAGTTGACAAACGGAAATTCGATTTTGCACACATTTCTACTAGCCTTTGGCATTCAGGTAAAGTTAATATAAAAGTGGGAAAACTAAACATGGAGTGGAGAAAGTGAAAACGTGGAAGCACCTTTTATATTCAAATCAAAACAAGAATTGGTAAATGGCATGATGTGCCTACTACTTTAGATAATTGTTTACGACTAGATTATTACGCACATTAATGCCAATTGCTAAAGGAAACATGAGCATTAATATTCAGGAAACATTGAAGTAACTAACATTAGCAAGTTTGACAAGAATTCGCATCCACTCTACATCGACGGTTAGGAAATTCAATTTCGCACAAACCCGTAAATAATATCTACCTACCAACCAATACATACGGATTTCAGCCAACAAAAATGTTCAATCGAATACAGCTTATGCATTCAGAATAGTTTTATTTTTAGCGTTTTGATCCGGATTTTCATACCATACATACCTTTCAAATCTTGGATCTGCAAACATTCCTAGAAAAGCGCCTGAGCGCTTTTCTAGGAATGTTTGCAGATCAAAAATTTCCAGCAATTTGGCAGAAAGCTGCCAAGAATGCATTCTTAGCTTAAAAAATAACTAGACTCTTTACTTATGAAAAATAAGTTACCTATACCTATGGTTGCAGCCGCCCTATTACTTATATTGATAATAAATAAATCCAATAATTTGAGTATCTCTCTTACTTACCAACCCAGTTCTGAAAGATGTCTGAATACGTGATGAAAATGGATTTCTTCAAGTTCTTCAAACCTGCCACCTCCTCAACCCTAATCATACATGCTACAGTGATCGCATAAAATTAACATGATTACTTATTAGTAATTTCATGGAACTTTTCCTTTGTTTGCAACGAAAATTAAATGTGATAACGAGCTGCTTTGTTACATGCGATGCGAGTGAAAATCGAGTGCTAAGTTGTGACGCTCGTTTCTGGGAAAATTGGCGCACAAAAACAATTGGATTCGCGCAATCAAAGTGATACTTTAATTTATCGGTCAATTCTATAACCCCTTCTGTCATCTAGCTAACAATATCAGATTGTTTATCAGGAGATGCTTGCAGCCCTATTTTTATATAATCACACGAGATTTTTTTCTTTTTGGGTTAAATTACATTACTTTTTGGCCATACCAAAGTTTTTAAAATCTCATTTGAACACACTGTGATGAAAAATACAATGCTAATGAGCATTGAGTACGCCTGTGTACATGTATTTTTACTTTGTTTAATGAAGTATTTTCTATCCATCTATCTATAATATTATAGTAAGTTATTTCCGCCCTCTAAGGTGATAACTGGCCTTCCTGCTTTCAACATGCATGATGAAGTATGCATGATGATACTAGCCTTCACGACGTATTCGTTGACGGCGAATCTTGTCGAAGTAGATTTCCTAAGTTTTACGTTGAATTGCGCGAATATGAAAGCTACATAAAACCCACCTGCCTTGCCCCCGTCTCCGCCAAGTCGACTTTGTTCCCGACGACAACGATCGGCACAGCTGTGCTGTCCTTTGTCTCGTGTATTTGATCTCTTAGAGCCCTCACTTCGGCGAAGCTGTTTGCATCGGTGATGTCATACACGAGGATGAAAGCGTCTGCAGATTGCATTGACAACGCCCGCATCGCTGGAAACTCGTATGCTCCCGACGTGTCTAAAATATCCAGTGTCAATCTAACACCAGACACGTTGAAGTCTCCGTGATGCATTTCTTCGATCGTTCTTTTGTATTTGGGCGTGAATGTGTTGTAAAGGAACTGTGTGATGAGTGAGGACTTGCCAACTTTGGCGGCTCCTAGGACTACTATTTTGTGGCGTACGACGCTGCTGTTGGCAAGATTTCCGCTGCTTGATACGGTGTCTTCGGTCCGTTCAGTTCTGTAACAATAAACAATCTTATATTAACTTGTACAGTTTATAGGTTTTTATTTTATTTTAAAATTTTCGATAGATAGATTGATAAATTATTCTTTCATTACCTATATTCTATATTAGATTAATTACATACACACACTCATACCCCTGCACTAGGATTCCCTGTGTCGCAGGATATTATATCATACATTTCATTTTCTAAGCAAGCCAGACACTATAGAATGCCTAGGTATTCTATACAATGCCTGCATTATAGGTATACCTTGCCGGTTATAAACACAGAAACCATTTAAAAACCAGCAAGTATATTCATTCAGAAATAGTATGTGTCTCATTTCCAATAATAAAATGGATTAGGTTTGAATATGGAGTAACTAACAAGAGTATGAAACAGACTTTAACAGAAATTATTCCCAAAGTATAAATTTATCAATTTCCATGCGCTATATCCGAGACCGACTGCTTTCACCGCCTACATCGGGTCACAAAATCCAAAATGCCAGCCATACTCCCCTATTCACACACGTTTAGTCATAAATTATGCGTCGAAGTGTGTGGGCTGTAAAACCGATTATACGGGAAAGCGTGTCATGAACTAGACCCAATCTAATAGACTTAAAGCGGCTGATAGTGCTTGAGCAGATAGGGTACAAGGTAACGGTTATTCCTTATCAACGGAAACCGTGTAACATTTACGAATACTTGAAAACATTATTGAAACAAAACGTTAAAGATAGAAAAACTGGAAAATTATTCGTATTTTCAACGGGAATTACTAAGAGCCTTCCTGACTACGCGGTAAAGCGGGAAAAATACACGAGCATGTTATTTTTCAGATTTTTCCAACGGATTTTCCTGCTTTCTCATAATGTTCAAGATGGCTTGTAATGATAAAATACCGACCACTTTTCTTAAAAAACACATCTAGAATCACTTACACCGATTAATTTTATTAAAATCGATTGCAGAAAGAAATTCAAATTTCAGAATAAATGTTTCATCTATAGGTACAACCAAAAAGCCAGTGCAATAAATAGATTTACTGTAGAAAGAGTATAGAACAAGATGAATCGGCAAGTAAGAAGGCACAATGTAGAGTAGATAGAGTATAATAGTTGGCATTTACTACGTTAAATTAAACTGTTGCATACCAAAGTTTCACACAGTAATTACCAGCTGAAATTACCCTTACAGAATCTGGGTAATTACAGTAACAGCACGTGGTTTACAATTCACGGGCCTCACTCCCCTCAACTAATGTTTAAATCTCTGAATTGTATCCATCGCTGAGCCTCGATTATGGCTTTGTGTGATAAATGCGGATAAAATAAAGCTGAAATCAATTGCGGCGTAAATCACCGAAATACCTGTTATTTTTAATTAATGTCATTTGTTCGTATCTATCTTATTTTAGCTTTGATTTGAAATAAAAATTGGGCTTTTCAATAAGGTGATGTTGGGAAGAAAAAATTTATGTGAAACTTGTAGAATCGGATATGTCCATAACCATATTTCACATTTTCATACACCTACGATGGTATTTTTCTAATCGACAAAAAAAACAGATAAAACAAAGAGAAGAGTGAAACAGCTGTACCGTACAGTCAAGTGGAAAATAAAATCCCCATACCATTACGAAAATTGAATTACTTTTTCCATAAACGTTTTATACGTTTTCACAGAAACGTAAATACAACTTGATTTCCATCCTCACATATAATTTACACTTCAAAGAAATTTTCCCATTCAAATCACGAAAAGTTATTAGGTATACGAGTACGTACCTATTTTCTTCTACCTGCTGAGGTACATTACATATGTACGCTTTGAGGTACATACCTACTTGAAGCAGTCACGACAAAAAACGTAGCTGCTGATGAAACAACACCTCAATGACAAATCCGAAAAGCGTACTCTACTTTGGTTCGAACTTCGAAGTAGTTATATTTCCACCTCCTTGGATCAACAAGTACCGTATCATATACCACACACGCCTTTAACTTTTTCAAGGTCTCACACTTGTGCGCCTTGCACCAGAAAAATTTGGGTATTTATATAAAAAAAATTAGCTTGATGAGAGACAATTCTTTGATGGTCTAGATGTGTTAGGATCTCCGGCTGCCTGCCCTGCGTTATAGCTTCATGATTGGCACTTTACGATCGAATCGCTTTATTTACCAGCAGGCGTCATATTAATTTTATTGGCCCATTGTAAGTAGTCGTCAAGTAAATGTCACGTCTCGAGCCTTTATTGTTGTTTAAAATTTTATTGGCAACAGTGGCAGTGACTCCGGCACTTCGGAACGTCTGTGAAAATCGTAACTGGGACAATAAAGTTATTCGGTATATTTCAGAGCCCTTACTCGTTAGTTGTGTCAGAACAGTCAGACAGAGTGATAAATGTCGACCTAATTGTTCTTCAGTCTCAAGGGTAAAAAATATCAAGTTTTGTGTAATTACTTTTATAAAATAGCTAGGTGAGTAAACTTAGATATTGGAAACAAGAAGTTTAATTAGCCGGAGTATTCGCCCCAGGTTTGTTATAATGTAGGTGAGTGTAGAGTGTAGGTAGAGCATTACAATGTACCGTAATATGTAGGTTAGGTAATGATGTAACTTAATAGAAATGTAGGTAGAAATACATCTTGAATATACCTACATTTAAAGTAAAATTTTGGCTAGGAAAACGCTTCCTTCCAAGAAAATGGATTTTCGTATTTGAGCGTTTGCCAGGATGAAGTTCATACTCTAAAATTTTGAGTCGAAAACCTCTGTAGATCTACCTATTTCGGTAAATGCTTTTAAGTATGTAGTACAGTACTCTTAAAATTAAAACAGTATCAACCTACCTACTAAAAGTGGGTGCTTCATGATTTGACCATACAAAAGAAGCCTATTTAGATTGTTTCGACCCTTTTTTTTTATAAATTGCGGCAAAGTGACTGGCAGCATCAAAAAAGGTTGTATGTATATTGTATAGGTTTATTTATTTGGCTAATCATGTCAGGATTTTGAGATGGTTCGATCGGGCTAAATTGTAATTTAGCCCTAAAGCCCTAACTCAGCGAAAAAATGTGCGTTTTAAGTGTGAAATTTGGAAGTCAAATGAGACAGGTGGGTCAAGTGTCACCTTGGATTGGAGAGCCTGCGAAAACGTAAAATTGATGACGTTCTCGAATTTAATGATGCCTCTAGCTGCACGATAAGCAAAGCATAATTCCCTCATCTATTACGAGTATCTCGTACTACAGTTGTCTCATTTTTCACGAGATTACTCTACCACATTTTCTGAAGACTTTTATGATAAAAGTTCCGGATTTGTCGACCTTATTTTCATTGTGTATAATTTATTTGTAACTTTAACAATGCCTTTCATAACTTGTGTGACATTCTCTTCACAAACAGACTTGCGATTGTCGTTGTCGAATATTAGAATTTGTAACTACGTATGAATAAAAGTAACCAATATTAAGTAATTCTTTTAACCTAACCTAAGTAAAACTTTTATTCATCACACTCACAACTTTGTGTGCGTTGCGAATTAACACAATTTATTTCTTAACACTCGCTGAAAGTGCTTCTTGACAATGATACCCTCAAAATCGAAGTATCTACGTTCATTGGTTTTGCCTATACGTTGTGTGTCACTTCTTGACGAACACACCATCCACGTTTCAAGTCTCTACGTTCAGTGGTTTTTACAGCCTGTCAGTCAGTCAGGTCCAAGCCTTTTATATATACAGAGGTATTGCTTGATGTGATGTTGACGACATGGATTTTCATTATTTATTGTGGATTTAGAGAAAGCTGCTTGTACCTACTCAATTTATCAGCCTAAAGAAATAGTTCAATAATCTGTTTGGTTGACTGTGTTATCAATACTCAATACCTACTCAATAATTTTATTATTGTCACATGGTTACAAGGGTAACAGTTATTCACATACAGTGGTAGGATTTAATGCGAGCCCCTTTAGGGCACTACAATAGAAGGCTGGCAGACCGAGGTTTTGAACAGTAGGTATGTTATAGATTTACCTCATGTTTGTATCAGAGTTTTGGCTAAGTAGATTACGCAAGGCCGCAACACGTTCTGTTATTGTTTATCCAATCGATTTTAGTAGAGGATGTTTGGAGATTTAGTAGACATAGGGTTGTCAGAAATGTTACTTCAGAAATTTTACTCGCTGGATTTCTGTAGACGATCTTCAGAAATCAATCGCGATCTATAGGTTATCTACAAGCTTCATCTTAATCGGTTTAGAGTTGAGATGTGATTAAGCAAACATATCAATAAAACCCTACAAAATTTATCATTCACAATTAAGGGATTAGAATAGATAGGTATAGTATTAAGAGTGTAAATAGGTACCTACATAGTAGGTACACAGAAAGAACAACCTAGTAATCTTTACTGTGCCTTATTGCTTCATTCTTATTGAGATGTCAGCGACCGGCAGCGGCCGGCAGAGCACTTTTAGTGTTTAATAATTTTGAACATACACATACTACGCACTCAAAAGACTAGTATCGCTTGTGGATGTCAAAAAAGTCGAGCGGACGCCCGCGTCCTCGCGAGGTGCCTCGCGGCCTGCATTCCACGCCAAATCGTCGCGTCACTGCCGATGTCGGTCGCTGCCATCTCAGTGGGAATTGAGCCTTATGCACCAATCTAAATGGCCACAATCCACTGTAAAAAGCAACAATACTTTTCCCAAAATCCATCCATTATCATATATTTGTTTATTTTTTTCTTGCTACGGACGGCGGCGCGGCGTAACAGCCCTAGCCGGGTCTTGTATGGTAATCACGCTGTATGATAGCTTAGGGAGCTGAAAAGATATTTCAAGATTATTGTTTTTTGTAAAAGAAAACTAATGGATGAGAAAAACATTATCCTCCCACACGAATTTTACCTTGCTAATAGGACATTCCCTATAAAGAAAGATTTATTAATGTTTTCTTTGGGAAATGTGCGAGTACCATCAAGACAGCTTTGCCATTAAAACATTATTTATTTTAATAGCTTGACTTATGTTTTATCATAATTGAGTTAAATTTCTCGATATTGCTAAATATATGTTATATATCCATCCTGGATACGACTCGCCACGCTTCATTGAGACCGAAGTAGGTATAGCGGGCTTAGGCTGCTTTTCTACCAAAGATGACATGCTTTTCTACCAATAACTATGTTAAATTGCACTTGAAATCCTTTCACCACACTGGTTCGAAAGAACTAGTGATACAATAAGAAGAAAATGATTAAATTTTACTCCAGTCTAGTTTTACTAAAATCTTACTAACTTGACATCACTATAATATATATTATATAATATATTATTATGTTAGTATATTTATACTATTTATTAATATCACTAATAATACAACATTACGGCCAAGTTCTATTATTATTATTTATGAAACACAGATAGCAATAGCTGATGTGTGTATTTATATATTATTATATATTATTAGAGTTCACTGAGGGGGCTCTAATCACTCTCTGTAGTATCTTGTTCCAGTCTATGGCAACGCGGTTGGGCAAATTGTTCTTCCTATGTTTGCTGGTTCTTGACATGATCAGAAGCTTTAGCGAGTGTCCATTCAATATTATATCGTTTTTCATATTAAATAAGGTACTCGTATGTATAAAGTTTCGAATTACTATGCTTTTGTGATTAATTTAACCCGAGAGGCGCGCTCACGTGGGCACTTGTGTGATACCGTTATCTTTCTGATAACTTTGCTGATAGGCGCGGTGGGTTCCAACCCTCCATCTGGTACAGCTAAAGGCAGACATGTGTACATATACGTGACATGGCTGTTATAATGGAACAGCACTATAACATTAAAGCTGTGTTGGCCGAGTGGGAGGCGCCTCGATTTTCGATCCGATGATCGTGGGTTCAAACCCGGTCGTACACCAATGGATTTTTCTGTTCAAAAAATCTACATATGTGTGCATTACAACACGTGTTTAACGGTGAAGGAAAACATCGTGAGGAAATGAACCAATGAACGACATGTCATAGAACATAAAAAGTCCGAAAACATGTGTCAAGTGCACGAAAGGAGCCTCTTCGAAGCGCACTTGAAATCCTTTCACTTATAATCATTGCTCTTGTAGTAAAGAGCCGTGGCAAAAAGACTCTACTCAGCGTAACACAAATACGTGTTGTGTTCAACATAACACCGGTTTTATTTGTTTAATTGATTATGAACAAGCAATTGTAGGTGTGTTCGGACATTTTAGATAAACTCAACACAAAAGACTGAAATACAAAAGGGTTAACCAAATTGCGTAATTTGGTTACCCCTTGCAAAATACAAACAGGATACAGAGAGAAAAGGTTATCTCTTAAACAAAATAGGTACTTACCGCCTATGATAGCCGCTACAAATGCATAACTTTTTGAATTCTAAGCAATAAACACAAGTGATAAAAACCCTTTTTATATATTACTGACTGTCATTCTACACTCAACTTTAATAATCTTAAAATATGGCTAACGATATTAATCAATTATGTAATGACATAGACGATGTGGCGGTTTCTGAAGCATATCTATCCGATCCTGAAAAATGTTTATCTTTAATTCCGAAATCCAAAAGTCAATTATCAATAATTACGCAGAATATAAGAAGCATCTGTAAAAACTTCTGTGATTTCCTTGTACTCATTGAACGGATAGCTTTGCAACCAGATATCCTCGTTTTGACTGAGTGTTGGCTATTGAAAAACCCTATTCTACCTTCTTTAGAAGGATATGATGTAATCTCTACCAAAAATAATACTCTTCAAAATGACGGAGTAGCAATGTACATTAAGCAGAACGTCAAATATAGCTCATACGAACCTTCTTTTATGGATGCGAATTGTCTGGTTGTCGAAGTTAATAAATCAGTAGCTATAATATCTGTATATCGTTCTCCATCATACAGCAACCTAGATAAGTTTATGACGTCTCTAGATTGCATCCTCACTAAACTAAACAAATTTAAAAATATAATTCTTACAGGTGACATGAACATTAACATAACTGGGGTTAATTTAGATAATCAAACTACGGAATACTTGGACCTTTTGGCCTACCATGGACTATTACCATCACACACGTTTCCCACCAGGCTTTCTAACTGCCTTGATCATGTGTTTATCCGAACTAATTATCGTGTTACAACAATCGTTATACAAAACAGCCTTACTGATCATGACTCAATTTTGACTGTCTTAAATAATCTCAATCATAAAGTAGAGTCACAAAATATATCTGTAAAAATAAATTATTCCAAAATAAGTGAGGAATTGTCGAAAGCTGACTTTAATTTTGTTTATCACAACCCAGACTGTAATGCAGCAACAGAGGCTTTTGTATTCTTTTTGAGGGATATTATTAAAAAACACACAATTAGAGTAAAGATACCACGAAGAAAAACACCATTAAAGCCATGGATTACACCCGGGATGATACGATGCATGAAACATAGAGATAGACTACATAACAAGCTTCGAAAGACTCCAGAAAATGAATTTCTAGTAACAACATACAAAAGGTACAGAAACTTTTGTAACGCGCTTCTGCGTAAATTAAAAAAAGCTTACGAAAAAACACAGCTTGAAAAAGCTGGAAAAAATTTAAAAAAGACCTGGCAAGTGATTAATAACATAACCAACTTTAAACCAGCTAAATCATTATCGCAAGACCTTTTAAAAAACAACCCACAAAAAGAAATAAACCATATTAATCATTTTTTTGCGAATGTAGGAAAAAACTTGGCTGAAAAATTTGACACTGGACTCTATCAGCAACGACACAAAAATACTGAATCAAGTTGCAACTCATTTGGCTTGATAGAGATCGATGAAAAAGAAATAAAATCTCTCATAAACTCTCTCAAAACAGATTGCTCTGTGGGATGGGATGACATTTCAGCTAGAATAATCAAACAAAACATAGACCATCTTACACCTCCTCTTACTTACATCTGTAATTTGAGTTTTTCTACTGCAATTTTTCCAAAAGTTCTCAAAAAATCAATAATACTTCCAATTTTCAAGAGCGGCGATAAATCTATTGTATCTAACTACAGACCTATATCTATACTACCGACATTGTCAAAAATCCTAGAAAGAGCAATCAATAAGAGACTGGTAAACTACTTAGAAAAATTCAACCTAATATCAGATTATCAATTCGGGTTCCGTAAAGGAAAGTCAACTGCTGATGCAGTGTCGGAGTTTAACAACTATGTTGTTGAATGTCTAGACAAAAAGAAAAAGTGTCTAGCTATCTTTTTGGACCTGGCAAAAGCCTTCGACACGGTGTCAATTTCTAACCTGCTGTTAAAACTAGAGTCGGTTGGTATTAGAGGTAAACAACTCGACCTGATGAAGAGCTACCTTTCCGATAGAGAACAGTGTGTTAGAATAGGTACATATCTGAGCTCAGAGCTTCCAGCGACACATGGAATTCCACAAGGAAGTATAATTGGACCTACTCTTTTCTTGGTATATATGAATCAAGTTTGTCAAACCAATATTGAATCTGGTAAGCTAATAGCTTTTGCAGATGACACAGTTCTTGTATTCCAGGGAGATACCTGGGAAAAAACATATAAAGAAGCTCAGGCAGGCTTTAATAATGTTTCTTCTTGTCTCTATCATAATATGCTTACCCTTAACGCATCTAAAACGAAATATCTACCTTTTACACTTGTTAAATCAACCCAACCTAACACCAATTCATATAAACTGAAAGCTCATAACATGTATTGTTTAGCCTCCGATAATACCGAATGTGATTGCACACATCTAGACAACTGCAACTCTATCAAATATCTCGGTGTAACAATTGATTCCCTCATGACCTATGTGCCTCACACTAAACTGCTTGTCTCTAGAATAAGGAAGCTTATAGCAGTATTCAAAAACATAAGACATGCTGCTAATGAATCTCATTTAACTACTCTGTATTATGCTCTTTGTCAATCCTTATTATTATATTGTATTACAACATGGGGTGGCATTGGAAAAACTAACCTACTCCCATTAGAGAGAGCCCAGAGGGCGGTTCTTAAAGTAGCCTATTCGCGACCATTTCGATACTCTACATCAAAACTCTATAGTGATACTAAATTTTTAACAGTGAGACAACTTTTCATCATGCAAACCATTCTCAGACAACATAACAAAAAACAGAATCTGAACAACGACCACGGTACCGAGAAAAGACGAAAAGACATAATATTCCCTACCTATGTAAGCAAAACTGCATTCGCCAAACGACATTTTATGTTTTTAGCACCATACCTGTATAATAAAATCAGTAAAAATGTCAAACTCTATGATTATACATACTTGGAATGTAAAAATAAAGTCAAAAACTATCTTCAACCTTTAAACTACACAAATACAGAAGATTTAATGAAAATAGTCAAATAAATATAGCGTTAGAAAGTTAGGGTTAACTACGAGTACAATACAATAATGACACTCTACATAATACACTATACAGACTCTACAGACACAACTCAAACTTCAATACATGCCTAGATACACACAAACCTACACACACACATGCACCCTCGCACATAAAATTCAATAAACACAGACACATACATATTTCTACAAAATGACTGCGGCTAGTAATTTTCATTTTTTTCTTCTCTCTTGGCTCTTTAGTATATTTTCCCTTTTTTTCTTTTTTTTTACACTATTAATGTTGTTAATGAATAACACCTACCTAGAGTAATTAAAAACTTATCTGCTCCACCGGCCGAAGTAGGGATCTCTCGGGTCTATATCACAAGTATATCTATACTTAGCTTAGACCGAGAAGTCTTTAAATAGACCTGTACAAAGATCTTAGTTCTTAATTAAATTAGAAAGGTTCTGCATTTTTAACACAAATTGTAAACATAGTATTAAGATCTTTTTTTGGAAAATAAACTATCTTATCTTATCTATCTTATCTTATTACTAGCTGTACCCACGTTCAACTTCGTCACCCGTGGAAGAATTGTTTATTGTCGGTGTTGTTTGTTCCACCCGCGAAATAAATATCACAGAATAGCAAAGTGTCAGTACTAAGCAAGTCAATCAAAACATGCACATTATCAAACCCTCTTTTTAACCACTCAAACATTGAATTTAGTAGAAAACTGAAAAACATAGCGGTATTTATCTTCGGAAATTATAAAAATGCAACTTTCGGTTAAATATTGTGTTTACCTGAGGAGACAGGGTCATTCAACTTTTGGTCTAATAACACCTTCAATCCGTACTTTTAGATATTTTAACTTTAATTTTGAAAATCGGTGAAACCCGTGTCTAATTATTTATTTTGTAAAATGTAATTCCAAAGTTTGAGAAGTATACACTCATAAAAAAACTGTTTCTATACAAACTTTAAACTTCTATATCTACCCTCTGAAAAAATGTAGCGTAATATTATATAGCCTATAACCATTTCAGGCTTAGTAGCTATGATATCATAAAGTTTCAGTTAAATCCGTTCGGTAGTTTTTACGTGATGGACGAACACACAAACCCACAAACAAACAAAGTCTTCCAATTAAAAAAAAAATTGGGGCATGTTAATTAATCTCGTCTGAACACGTTTCCGACAAAAAAAACATATGTACAGAAATTCGGGGTCTTCTGCTTTATTATATGTATAGATAGATAACTAAAATACACATGCAAGTAAGTGAACAGAAAGATGTCCGTCCGATAGATTAACTACATATATCTTATAACAGACTCTATCAGCGCTTTTAAACCTCTTTGTAGTACTTGTATTTCCAATTTGAGTCCCCATAGTAACCCTTGTTGTAAATCATACCTATTGTCTTCGTGTCTACCTTGGTACCTACCTACTAAAATATCATGAGTCGATGGTTTAGATTGAATTCATGATTTATAGCAACAGTTCAGCGCTTCGATTAAGGGTGGATTATAAATAAAGCTGAAGCTTTCCTGTAAGCAATGAATCATAGAGGCAATTCAATTTAAAATATGTGGGCAATTTCTTTCGGTAATTCCTGTATAAATGATTTGTTGTAATTATAATTCCGTGCTTTCATCCGTTAAGATTTTATCGTTAGCCGCTTGAGTAAAACCACGTAAAACCTTTAATTTCGCCCTAACGTACGGGTCATAGCACTTTACCGGGCTTACCGCATGAATGAGCTCTCATAATCACGCATTGAATGCCGACAGTACCTACCTACCTACCGACTCACCTACTCACATAGGTTCTTTATAAGTGCTGACGCATTTTCATTCACTCCATAAAGGGTACTGAATTTATATTCAATAGCGCTTTAAGGTCCAGCATACGCTCCCGGAGATTTCAGTTTTTATCAAAATCTACGCGACTTACGATTATTTTATTTGCTCATCAAAATACAGACCCATCTTGGAATAAAACAACTCAAGCGACTTTCACTAAAATCGTAATTAATGAACAAACTAAACTAATTTTCTGAAATCTTACGCGGTGATAATTTTATTTATTACATAAACCATATCTATAAAAAGTTTCATATCGAAATACTTCAAAGTGAGGGAATAATTAGTGCAAAACTTTATTTTCAGTGATATGTTTGGCATTTTTTTTTATCGAGGTTTTTGAATAAATTCGTATATTGAAGTCAGCGATATTTTTACCTTGAGTATAGAGTGTTTAAATTTCAATCCCATGCTGTGAGCAGGAACTAAATAGCTAGGGCGTACGTTCGCGAATTCTGCCCCTTCGTGGAATTATCAGAGGCGCTGCAGACACAAGCATATTTTCCCATGTGTAAATAGTTAATAGTGAAATATAAAACGTATATTTTGGATTCAATTCTATGAATAGTAATCATAGAGTGCAGGTTTTTTGAGAACTTGCTTCCGCATGCATGTGTAATGTGTATTTTATTTATTTTAGATTAGAAACACAGGCGCTTTAAATGTATATTAAAAAAGCACCGTTTTGTATGTTATATTAATATATCTAATCTAGGTACACAATACACATTCAATTTGTAATGTCTTTAGAAGGGTTTCAATGAAGGATTTACCCTGCCAAAGCTCTTCATAAGGGCTTTATGGCAGCGATCACTATATTTTATTATAATTCAGTCAGTTAAAACTCGAGATGCTGCATATCTTCATCCGTTGAAGCAAAGGAAGAAAATACCTAATGACATCATGAAATATCTTTTCAAAAAAAGTATTACTGACCTACTTTTTATGTTAAAGTAGTTAGTAAAGGAGTTTTATAACTTTATTATAGGTTTTTTTTTACTTATTTTATTAAGTAAAAAAGTCACATTATGTAGCAATTATTTATTCTGTTTCGTATTTAATGTTTCACTTTTATGTAAAAAAGTTTCGGGTCGTGTGATTCATTAGCATGTTTTTACGTTCTTAAAATGCCTCTTAAAATCGATTTAAAACTGCCTACTTAAATTCTCGCTTTGGTGAGATTAATATACCTACAAAACAATACTTCATTCCATGCCCGTAGTAAACCCGCCCGACACAACATCCTTCCAATAGGGGGGATTTGATCGACAATGTATTGAAATGAGTTGAATCACATCAATACAGTGCGAGATGGATTGAAAGAAGCGAAATGGGTTTGTTTGTCGAAATTGTTCCTTTGCATTCCATTATACGAGTACTTCTCGCATAGAAGTCGTACATTACAGATTCTAAATGAGATTTAGTAATACCAAACTCAATTGCAATAACGGTCCAAGAGAAATTCTATCTCTCTAGAATTTAACGAGGCTTAAAAGTGATATCAGTCTGGATAAACCCTGAATCCTTTGAAGTTCAATCGTCCTTTGATTATTCCCAAATGCAGGTAAAATTCGAGTATTGAATTGCAGAAAATTGTTTTGGTAAGTACTCTAAATAACGAGCTCGTCTAAGGCTTTTGTCGTGTAAGCCAAACGCTTTTTACAACCGTTGAACGGTAAGAATAATGCTTTAGATAAGTAAGACTCGTAAAAGCTAAAGAAATAAATGTCATCAGTAACATTATTCCTTACTCTTAAATACAATTACGAATTAATTACTTACTTACTGTAACATTTAAATCAAAACACAATAAGAAATATCAAATAAAACGCGGTTTATGAAATAACGCCGCGTAATCTAACAATTTTTCTGCGTAGACGTGACCCGCCTCGTATTGCTACGAAATGCGTAGACGATCACGTAGCAGTATTTATCAAAATATTGATGGATGATTCACCTGTGGGGCCTTTTATCCTCTTCGTGGTCCTCTTTCATAAAGGATGGTTGCAGACTGAACCTGCGCCGGAATTGGTGTCGTCCCTTCATGTTGATGTTTCACTTTAGCACATAATAGGAGTCCATAGAGGTTGCGAGTGGCAACAGGCGCGGAAGGTTAGCTGTATTCGACGAACGTGCGCGGCGACTGGTGGTCGGCAGGCGAATGGCGGCGGCGGCATCAAGGCTCGCCCGATGCCGTCCCTCGTAGCGCATCCTTTAATGAAAACATTATACTTATAACAGTTATAGTGACGTAGGGCCCCCGCCTCCACCGCGCTATAACTACCTATAACTTGGTAGGACTGCTCGTTGAATACTAAACAGATTTGAACTTTGATTCGGCGAAATTGATTTGAATTTGAATATTTTAGGCCAGCATAATTGAAATTTAACGATTGAATGGATGTCGATTGAACTCGTTTACGTACTGCAAAATGTTCAATGAATATTATATTTTTATTGAGGTAGCTTCAAACGATGTTGACAACGACCAATAAACACGATTGTGTACTGTTGCAATGAAACAGAAATTCTGAGTCGTTAAGTAGGTATATAGGTACTTGCTTTTTTTTTATTTTAATTTTCTTTTATTTATTGGGACAACAAACAGCTGCAATATACATTTTACTTAACAGTTATAACATCTACGATTATAGTTATTACGATGCTAACATAACGTCATACGAATCGCAAATATTAATGATGATATTAGTATCTGAGTATACAATACAATACAATTCTTTATTGATAATTCAAAAAATTACAAGTCAATTTTTTATAGTAAAGCTTTTTTGAATTATTATTTTTTACAGCAGTAATGTGACAAATCTGAAGGAAAAGTACCTTGATACCTGAATTCCTAGCTCATCAACATCGTTTCAAACTTTTGAGGTTCATAGCTGGAAGGGTTATCCGTATACAAAACAAAGAAACAGGTTTCCTGTGACACTAAAAAATATCATTGGTTCATCATGTTCCACCCTACACAGCGTCTCTCTTGGTCGTCTCTTGGTCGTTGAAATATAGTATTTCAATTACCTGCTACAATTTTTTAGGTCTACTTTTCCTAAATATTCGTTTAACTTGACCAAAATCTCATGAAAACGTAAGCATGGAAAATATTATCCACAAATGAATGAGGCGCCTCGGAAAAGGAAAGCCTTGTGAGTTTTTAGGTGAAGCAATTTACCAAAAGGAAATTATGATTTATCTTCTAATCCTCTTGCTCAAACATGTTGGTAAATAACCAAATATTAATTTTCATACTCCTGCAGGAAACGATGACGAGAGCAATCTTATACATACTTATTTTCATCTGAGTTTTAAAAAGTAAGAGGTTATTTTTTTTAGATAGATAAAATTTATTACAGCATAAGCTAACTACTACAATCTATATTACAAAATTTACAAAAGGAAACAATTGGGCCAGAGGTTATAAATTCGGTTGAATGTTCTTTTTTGTTTTACCTCAGAACTTTGTTGTTTAAATATTAGATTATTCAAATTGGTCCCATAGAAATTTTATCAGAATCGGTTCAGTAGTTTAGGTTTTAAATAAAAGAAACTGAAAAGAAAGTCGTTGAAGTGAACAAAATTGCGTATTTTGCTTCCCTGTGATTCTTCAGTGGTGCCTACGGTCACTAGAACAGTCCAATTGCAGTAACGCGTACTAAGAAAGGGATTTTGTTAATTCGCAACGCAAAGGTGTCAGCTAGGTAGGTAATATGACGCCCCTTGAAGTATCCATTTGCGATAATTTTCATCTTATGTTTGCTGTTTACCAATAAACAATAAACCGTTATATTTGTGTTTGTTTCTCCGAGAAGACGAACAGACTAAAGCGCTTTCGTGACCATTTAAAAAGTGGAGATGAATATTTAAAGTTTTTAAAGAATCTGGGGTCAATACACGGAACTGCGGTGACGGCAGAAAGGGCAAGCGTGGGCGAAACATCGCGCTCTAGAAAAAGAAAGTATTTTCACAAAACGACCAATAAATCTAAATAATTTTCATGGTTTATAACTGGAGATGATTATGTCGCGCCCAGACCCAGCCCCATCCAAAACAGATGGATGCAAGTTCTGCTAGGCGCAGTCCAATTTTGAATAAATAAGTATATAATATAATTTATCAAATTAAATTAATAAAAATTATTTTTAAATTAAAATATTCAATCATAAATAATATAGCACACGTAAAATAATTAAAAAAAAAATGTCATACAAAAAATAACTTAGTAACTTAGTTAACTTAATTTAATAAATGCTAAAATGAAATAGGTAAATTATGATATTATTAGAATCGAATAATGATTGAATATTTTTAATTTAAAAAGAATTGTCATTAATTTAATTTGATGAATTATAAAGTAATATATTGTGTAATATTTTAACTTGGATGTATTGTCTGAAAATAAATGAATTAATAATAATAATTATTATTATAATATATTAAATGAATTAGTTTTTAATTATTATTTTTTTATATGACTAGGTATCAAATGAGATACTTATCAAAACAAGACTATTTTCAAAGTTCTGATCATGTAAGTTGATACCAAGACTGAAAAGCGCCAAGCCTGTTGCTCCAGTTGGCCTCAATAAGTCCTTGCCGCGCCGAGGTAAAATATTAGGGTGCCTTTATACATTCCGAAAAGTATTCACTTACATACACCGTTCTGTGCTTTCTTGTGAGCGGTAAAGGGTCCTGAGTTTTTGAGGAGGTAAAGGTTAAACGGAATTATCGTAGGGTAAATGTGGGCAGGAATGTAATAGTTATTGTTGGAAAATTATAATTTCAATGTCTGAACAAGTTTTCTTTGAAATTAAATTGTGATTCTTCGAACTGTCAGAGGACCTCGGGCGCTTTATCTTCTACAATACTTCATTTAATGTTACCAAAATGAGAAATAATTAGAAACTTATTTACAATTCAGTTAACTTTGATTTATTTTCTAAATTAGCTACATAAAAAGTTGTCTACGAAATCATTTAAGAAATTACCTCATCGTAATTTTTTTTTTCAATTTGAATTTGAAAGTTAGAAATGATACCTAGAATATAAACATTTAAGGGTAAACCTCAAATCCGAGTTCCATACAAAAATGTTTCGGACAAATACTCAAAAAGTACGCCGTATTATAGTAATTTCTACACACTACCTTAACATAAGAGGAAACGAATAGTGTGTAGAAATTACTATAATACGGCGTACTTTTTGAGTATTTGTCCGTAACATTTTTGTATGGAATTCGGATTTGAGGATGCCCCTTAACGAAGCGACGCGTGATCAAAGGGCTTGGTAGCTATCTCGCCCAAAGAATACGAGTAAGCCTTGCTATACAAGGCAATTCCACGGGTGGTCGAATGGCAAGTGTATTGGACTGCCACGCTCGGTGTCGCGGGTTCGATTCCCGCTTCAGGACCAACATTTGTGTGATGAACATTGGTGTTTGTCCTGAGTCTGGGTATTTTCTATGTATTCTATGTATGTATTTACAAAAAAAAAAGTATATAAGTATTCTATCAGCCATTTGGTTCTCATAGTATAAGCTCTGCTTAGTTTGGGGCTAGATGACATTGTGTGAAATGTCCAAAATATTTATTTTATTATAATTATTTTTTCAAAAAAATGCAGCCAGTATCTTCGGCACGTTGCCATCGGGGATCAAGTTGGAGCAGTTGAGCTAACTATACCTGGATTTGTTTGCATCGGTCTATGGGTGGCCTAATTTTTTCCTTAAGTAGATATTGTAGTATAGATTGTACTTAGTAGTTAGCTTATGCATTTAATTAGGTACATAGTCTAATATTATATTTATTTTTGCGCATTGACCAGCATTTTATGGTCAATTCAATTTATATTCTGTCGCAGAACAATACTGAAACTACGATAAATCAGAATAATATTTATTTATTTTTTCAAATAGATTTCAAAAAATTGTATTTGTTCCTAATATATTTTTTTAGAAAGTGCCTAGAAGATATTAACCAGGCAGCATAGTTACATAGGTATTAATATATTCAATAATTTCAAATATTTTTGTTCATCATTCGTTTACTTCAATTGCGGGTTGCTGGATAAAATACCTTTCAACATTATTACCAATTTAAATCATTGTATTTTCAGAGAGTATTGTAACATTGTTAAATTTGAAGTATTTTTAGTGAAATTCGGAGGTTGATTGATGATCACTCCATTTTTATCAAAACATTATTTTTATGAAAAGCTTTTTCTTATAAAAGCAATAATAACTCTTCTGAACATTTTAAAACGTTGATATCTACTATTTTCAACATTATACTAAATAGTTTAGATAATTTAATTGTGTAGCTAAAAAAAAAACTTGTTACCCTTATCACCTTCGGCACAGATAATATAATACTATACTATGTAGCAGTACCTTCGGTAACAAAACTTACCTCTGTGTACACCGGAATACTTTATTTCACCCGAAAATTCGGACCAAATCTTTTTGCTCATCAATGCTGACTCATGGAAAAGGACACTTGTGAACCGAGATGGGAATAAGTTCGCCAAGTTTAAGTCTAGCATCTAGGTTTAGTGTTCCGAACTCTATAGATGCTGTTTATAAACAACCTAAAATAATACGTATCGACATTATTGTAGTAGATCAAAAAACGTACTTTCTTAGAATTTATACAAACATCCGAATCTGAAATAAGAAAAAGCTCATTACATACCCATCCCACTCAAAGAATACACAATTTATTTTTGTAGCCCTTTCAGAAGCCACTAAAATTTATTACGAACTATTTACTATTTTTATTATTTTGTTTCATATCGTGCATCGAACCATACCTATATAACACACTTCGTATACCTCTAGCTTTATGGCCTGCACACATAGGCGCAGGGTACGGTAATAGTAGATTATGCACTAAGGGGATAAAGCAGTGTCTTATGTCGCGGGTGGCATATTGAACCCTGAGCTGACGAGGGACTCAGTTAACTCCTGAGCGAACCGAGGGAGTTATGTAGAGTCCTGAGTGACGCGAGGGGTTCAAGCTGCCCAAGACGAAGACAGGCTTTATCCCAGAGGAGCATACTCTACTTTTCACACCTTCTGCGAGGCAATAAAAAGCCAGGGCTCCGAACTCAGCAGCCAACACCGTCTTTTGTTTCACAATCTTTGAAGTCGCGCCATTTTTATTTTTTTTATGAGTGGCCAGTTTGATTTTAGAACAAACCTTTTTACAATGCCATATGGGCGTTCTTTTACTTGGAGTTTTCCACGAGTTTCCACACTAATTTGACGTTCCAAATTCAAATCACATTACTACCCTTGGGAGTTTCATACAACATTACCTCCCTAGGTAAGTAATGCTTTGCTTTACCTTGATGATAGCATGATATGTAATTGGATATTGTCGAGCAGGTGGTGTGAAAATCATTTTAAATTTATCAATTGATTTCAACACTTATCTAATCGAAATAAGTTATACACATCTCAATGTTCGCGCGTGATGCTACGGCATGCTCCGATACCTATCGCACGCGGGCATTGTAATATAATAATAATGTTATTTCGAATTGGATAAATATTAAATACAATTGATTAATTTAAAATACTCTGCGTACAGTGCGCAGGCCATATATTGCTTTGTTCTTAACACATAAACAGACAGAAAAATACCGAATTTAGACCATAGGTACTTGTTCCGATTTCTAAACCTAGTTCGGAACACTAAAAACATTCGTGAAGAAAATAAATTTGATGAAATAAGCTTCGGCGTTGGAAATTTAGTTATATTGAGACAGCAGGGAGGCTCGGAGAGAATTGCAAATTAGCCCAGAAGAGGTGGGGGTGGAAGGCAGGCGACATGGCGTCTAGTGACTACGTAGTATTCTGCGGCGGAGGGACGATCGGCTGTCTCCCAGAGGACAATGGATGTTCAACAAGTGAGTCTACGTTTGTAGCCTCAAGTATTTTTTTACTTGTCTCACAATGGTTCCAAGACGATCCAATACCCTTTGATACACATTTTAATCTTCTACTCAGTGCTTTATAATGTGTTCTACAGTACTTCGTAGTACTTTACAAATCCATACATATCTGCAAATAATATTAGATAAGTTAGAATTTGCATAGTTCCTACGTAACTTTGAACGGTTTAAATAACATTAAACCACAAATGGAATGAATTCAAAGGCAGATACGAAGGGAAATACTTTGAGAAATAACAATTGATCGCATCACAAAGGCCGTGATCTATTTAATTTAAACATTCTGAAAACGAATTGGAAAATTCTTGTTTTCTATTTGCTGGATGTTCTATCTTCAATTTCTTAAAATTAGGATTTGATTTTAAAAATGTTTTCTATAATGTAGATAGTTTTCCTCGAGTAGTTATTGTCCACAGTCCACGTAGGAACGTGTTCGATGTTTTTTTCTGCGAACATTTTAATTCCAATTTTACTTGAACTAAAATAAATACAAAAACTAAAAATCAAATTTTATGAATCAATCATCAATCAATATAAAAGGCTAAGTCCTGACTGACTGACTGACTGACTGACAGACAACGCACAGGCCAAACCACTAGACGTAGACTTGAAACTTGAAACAAGAGTTGAAGGTGAATCTTGAAAATTCGCAACGCAACGAATTTGTCCACTAATCCTATCCTACTATCCTACTAATATTATAAACGCGAAAGTTTGTAAGGATGGATGGATGGATGGATGGATGTTTGTTCCGCTTTCACGTAAAAACTACTGAATGGATTTTAATGAAACTTTACAATAATATATCTTATACATCAGAATAACACATAGGCTACAGTTTATAAAGTTACCTGCGCAGTAGAAGTCGCGGGCACCAGCTAGTTTATAATAATGCCGTATTAAATATAATTTAGTCCTGTAACATTCATGCATACACATTATTACAAGTAGTATGTTGGTTTGTTTTTATAAAGTTTTACATGGCAATAGCCTCCCATACTTCGTTTGACTGAATGGGCGAAAGAAAATAAAGGTAAGCAATTATCGAGTAAAATAAAGCGAGTTGATGAGACCACGTCTTGAAAGGCAGAGTCACATAAAACAAGAACTCATTCACACACGCATTTCAAGTTAGTTGTACAGCGAAATCAGCTTCTCCTAGACTGAAGTACAAGGGAGTGGTCTTAACGAGTTGTCAGATTTATCAATTCAACTTATAAGAAACATGTAGAATCAATTAAGGAGAAATAAAACCAGAAAAACTCGGGCATGAGAGATAAAAAAGGAAAAGATAAGAGGAAAGGAAAACAAAGAGAAACGGAACAAAACCGAGGGAGTATTGATGCAAAGGGTATGAACTGGTACCTAAATAAGTAACGTCGACAACTGTTATCAACAACTGTATCACTGTGATTTAGTTTCGCAAAATTTACGGTAAAAGTAGGTAATGGCAACTATTTTTAGTGTTTTGAAAGATATGGAAAATCCGAACACACAAAGAAAACCTATGAAAAATCCTACTTATAATAATTACGAACGCGAAAGTTTGTAAGGATGGATGTTTGTTACTCTTTCACGTAAAAACTACTGAATGGATTTAAATGCAACTTTACAATAATATAGCTTATACATCAGAATAACACATAGGTTACAATTTATGAAGATACCTGCGCAGACGAAGTCGCGGGCCCCAGCTAGTAAGTATAACATAAAATAATAAGTTTAACAGTTTAATCATTGTACAACTGTTCAATCAAAACAATACTAAGCGAAGTGCTTTTAAACTTGCAAAGGGCTTTAGCTATTCCATATTTTTTTTGTATTTATCTTGGCCTAATTTTTTCCAATTGAATATTTTTGATGGATCGGAAAAATACAAAGGAACAACAGGGGCATGAATATTTAATTGAAATTAAGAAAAATTCAAGAAACCCGTACAAGCCACAAGGGAACAATGGACTCGAAACAAACAATGCCCTTTCATAATTGGCGAGTTGAAACTTTGAAAGTACAGGAGCATGCATATTAATTTAGGCCTAAGGTTTAATTCTCACTGAGGAGGCAGCGACCGGCTAAGAACCTTCAGTGTCAAACATAGTTAAATATTATCTACATACTTATAAAAACAGAATTGACCACGGCCACTAATTTACACGACATACCTACATACAAGAAAAATCAGTAAGATTTGTGATGATTTATTTTATTTATTTTTTGTTTTGGACATTCCACACGTGGCCATCTAGCCCCAAACTAAGCTTGTATTATAGGAACCAGGTAACTGATAGAATACTTATATACTTTTTTTATAAATACATACATAGAATACATAGAAAACACACAGACTCAGGACAATCACCGATGTTCATCACACAAATATTTGTCCTGAGCGGGAATCGAACCCGCAACACCGGTCGTGGTAGTCTAACACACTTGCCACTCGACCATCGAACTAGTCGAACTAGATTATTTCAATCCATCTCAGTTAAAAATATATTGATATAGGTTAAATTAGCCTGCTTATCCTGGTACTGATCGTACCAGGATACTTGATAAAATCAAAAGACACGTACCTAGCAGAACTTACTAAGCTATTTTAACAGTGTGACAATAAAATGCTGCATGAACTATTTAAATGAACGTGTGGAGATGTTCTAATCGTCTTATCCACAACGAAGCCGGAGTTCATGCACTCTTGTTATATGAATGCTAGGTATACTAGGTACTTGTGTAGGTGGCAAGCACCAGATGGTGTAATCTCCGTACTTTGTGCACGTCATTCTCGTGAGAGCGTCGCTTTTTGCGATTTAAATCTGTCATTGAGAGAACGTCTCACTTAACTTGTTGACTCAAAAGCTAAAAAATAAAGCTTTTTATGTAAATTAATGCTATAGATAGATAGATAGGTTGATAATTTTATTCTTTATTGTTCACATGGAATAAAAACAAATTACCCTTCATTAGTTTTCTATCATAAGCCTAATCTAAGGCTTATGATAGAAAACTAATGAAGGGTACAATTGGTGGCCTTATCGCTTAAAACGATTTCTTCCAGGCAACCAACAGCCAATGGAGAGGATTTAAATAGAAGTAAAAATTAATTAAAACTTTACAAAAATCAATAGTTGCCTGAACCCCTCTAGATCTAATAATAAGTTGAAGTGCCTACTGAAAAAAAAACTTGAAACAATTATACGAGGTATGCGATTTTAGTCGAATGTAAGATTAATGAAGTTTTCTTGCTAAAGCTCTATCGAAAACAGTTTCGATTCGATTCAATGCGAGTAATATTCTTGAAATATTTAGGCAATATAACGTTTATAAACTCTCAGGGCAGATGGTAATAAATCTACCCTAACAGGGGAGGGGCACTTGTACTTGGATTTATGCTCATTGTATGAGTAAAATAGCTATCAATTCTTTTTATTGGATGGTAAGGAAATAAAATTGGTGGAGGGAGAGCATTTCTTCGGTAACTTCTATTGTAATGTATAAAATGCGAGGTAAGACAGAAAATAAAACTAGAGTAAGATTTTCCTTTTTATTTTATATATTTTCCGCGGCTATATCTAAGCATTTTATAATTTATTTAGCTGCTGCCTACAGATTCGCCCACGTGGTAAAAAAGGAGCCTATATCCTTTCTCAGCTTATAAATTACACCTATACCTACTTACTGAGCAAAATTTCGGTAGTGTAACGATCCCATCTAGACACCTAACAAATAAATTAATAACAAGAGTATAGTTCGTTTTCAATTATCTGTAATGACCTACCCTAATATCAAATACATTAGAATTGGTCTTGCATAAATAAATCATTTGAATTTTATCCCACGATCTTGATTTTAAAAGTGGTCCACTCGTAATATTAGTTGCAGAGTAACACTACACTTGCTAAAAATGAAACTCTAAAGAATATTATTTCTATTCTATTCAAATTAAAGTTTAAAATAGTTTGTTCCGTTTATGTAAACAGATTTCACGACAATATCACTTTAGAAAAATAATTAACTCACGTCGACACTTATACTAAAAGCGAATTGTCATAAAATATGAACTTTATTACTAATACTTAAAATACCGATCGATAAACTTGGGTGAAATATGGACCACTTTATTTACAAAAAATCATAAGTTCTGCTAAATCATGGGAACATAAAAGTCACGCCCCTTAGGAGGTGCTAGAAATTAAAATAGCTAATTGATTGGTTAATAAAACAAAGAAAGAGCGAGAGGCTGAGAGAAACTCGGAATCGACAGGAGTGGAGAGGGCGAAACAAAACGCACGCGCAGGAAGGTCTCGGGGCAGTAGAGTCCGGTGACGCAGTAACAGCCATCTGCGGCTAACTGCATTAAACGTCCATCCGTAAATATAATTCTCGGGGCAGTCTACGGGGGTTGATGGTCGTGACAGTCTAGGGGCTTCGAGAGTCGCGGGGAGTTTACGCAGAATTTTATAGGCGTATGAGTGCGCGTTTGATTATCTGTTATTAATTTACTAAAATTAGTTAAACAGTAAAACTAAACATAGAATCAAATAGAGTTGTATCTAAAAGTCGCGACGCGTGTTTAGTGGTTCGAGTGATGCTGATTGATTCGGTAATGTAATTAATTAGATATTTAGAACGATTAGGGGCGAACGAGTACCTTAACTTTACACTCATAAAAGACTATAACGTTATTATCTCTAGTCGCACATGTTGTTGACCTTTTCATAATCTTGTCTGAGTGTAGAATATTTTATTGCTTTAGCGTAATTAGTGCATCAGGCGTAAAGTTTAGTGTTTAAGGCGTAACTATCTTCCCTTACAGCCAAACATAAACAGGAGGAGTGCGTCGAGGTGAATCTTATGTATTCGTTATACATTGATTCTTAGGTCCAGCCAAGTCGACGTCCTAGGTCCAGCTCTGATGCAGCGTACTAGATTAAGGCATGTGTTATTAATAGAATTTTGCACGCATTCCTATAGGTCCAGTCGACTCTGCGTTCCAGTGCTTTGCAATTAATCCCTATTCCTCACCTTTATTATAGAGAATAGGGGACAGTTCGATTCTGTTTATCTTCTTGTATAAATTGAATGCAACTTACTGTTTAATGGTCACATGCAATGGCGGTTTTCGACCCAGTCTTCCAGAGGCCGAGGTGTAGTTGCTTTTATGCCATATAGATTGCTATCTATACCGGACCAATCTTGTACGAACAAATCGTACAAGATTATCTGAATGCGGATGACAGTCTATAATGAATAGAGTTGATGCACCACCTGATATAATCGGGCGGTCCCGACTGTTACTAAGATTACTCCTGTGTATATGCAAGTTTGGCCGTTCAATGGTATAACGCTCATTTTGGGGGTTTAACTTAGAGAGGGAGGGTGAAAGGCATGCCTGTAGGGTTTCCCTTTCCTTGTCCTAACCTCGCTTTAGTTTAGTATTAACAGGATTGAGCATCCGTATTTGTAAGTGGAAATGTCTCACGTGAATTGCCTTGTTGCCGGTGCCGAGTCCACCAGTAGAATTCTATAGTAGTTACTCACGAGCGTCCACCTATGATAAAAGTGTCCTGGTAAAGCAGGCTCGGATTAGCACGTAAATCTGGGCTTGACTTGCGGTTGCTCCGTTTGCATGAAAAACCAAAAAAATGCGGAAATGACTTATTTATATCTATAACGTGTCTTTCTCCTTCACATATGTGTCGAGGTGCACCGAGTCTTCGACGCCTGTCCCGTGCAAGCGCGCTCATTCACTTTATCATTTCACATTCCATATTATCTAGTAGCTGTTTCCTCATGGTTAAATTCAATGTCTTAACCTGTACGACTATAGTAAATTCAATCAATTACTTAATTATTTTATCTTGATTATTTAACATTATTTGCGTCCTTGTAGTTCGACTTAACTTTAGCTCCATTAATTACTCATTACTTATAATTTATATGTTATGTGTTGTTGTATTGCGTAATAAAATAATGTATTATGTTTTCTGACTTGTTTCATTTGTACGACTCCTTTAGATAATGCAACAAAGTAACACCAACTAGACGATCACTCTCAACTTGGCCAGATTCTCGCTAGATCATTGATATTTCAATTCAGATAATTTTAGGTAGCTGTAGGTTAGTTACAGTAGTTTAGCGGTTCAGTAGTTTGGTGCAAGTGGCAGTAAGTCTTTTAAGGTTGTAGCTATCTTAAAGGGCCATTTAAAGATTATTTTTAATATGATTATTTTTAATGAATTTTTTGACGTCTTTATTTTTGATTGAATTGAAAGTCGGAAGCACATTGTAATGTGCTTAAAATAAAACTAACACATGTAGACCATTAATTACATTTATTTATCTAGCTAAAGGCTTGCGGTCGACCACAACCCCAACATTTATAAAAAAAAAATATCTTATTTTTAAAACTGTGTTAGAGAAGTACAGACAGTGTCATAGCTAAGTAAAAAAATTACATCTAAAGGTAAAGATAGATAGATGGCATTCTTACAAACATTCGCATTTATATATTAGAGCCATAAGATACCTACGCAATAAAGTGAACAAAACAAAAGATTTTATCTAAACAGGCGACATTATTATTCAGTTACAGGGAGCAAAAATATATCTGATTAAAATGCAAATAACAGAGATAAATCCTTTAATTACAGTATCTCCTGTAGATTGAAACTGTGTAATTACCTTGAAGTCACGACGCCAACAGTATCAAAACTCTTCGACACGGAACTTCGTGCAAACAGCTTGCTAAGATAAATTGTTACTACAACCTACAACTTGGTCCACTTCATGATTAGTTCTTTTTTACCACTTCAGTAAAATAATAAGGCATTGATCAACTACCCAAATGTCCATCCATTTTAGTATTTATTAAATTTTAATAGCAATGTATATTTTAATTTCAATTTTATATTCAATCATTTTTATTATATATCTGATGTCAATTTCAATTTAATTTCAATGTATACAATTTCTTCTTTATCTTTATGACTGGTTATGTGTATTTTTTAATATATTATCAACCTTAGAATAAGCCTTAAAGATGTACTAACAACTTATGGTGTCAAAGAACCGAAATAAACAATTTGGATTTGATTTGATTTGATTGAGACCCAGAATTTCATGCGCCGCTATCTCGCTCGCATAATTTTTTTTTATATGTTTAACATAAGCGAATGAAATGGGGAAAACAGTTTTGCCCAATTTTCTTCGCTTATGATAAACATATCAAAACAAAAATATATTAAAACATTTCGTGAGGGGGTGTAGTAGCAACAAAATAACAGATCCACTTTATTGAAATTTATATCTTCAAAAATGTACAAATGTGCGAGTGAGATAGCGCCGCGCGGGATTCTGGGCCTTAAACAAAAATATAACAATAATTGTTTGTCTTGGGTGGGTGGATACGTACGATTGTATTTGACTAGCAGCAACTAGTAAAATATAAAATATCTGCTCTTGTTCTCTTCTTTGCATTAAAAGTTTTCCTCTGAAAAAATATCTTTGTTTTAAAAACATCGGTGCTTGAGGATATTTTTTTGCCACAACTTGTATAAAGTAAGAAAAACTTATAGTAGATTGACACAAAGTATAGCTATAAGTTCCTTCTTAGTTTAATACTAAACTACAGTAGATTAGAATACCCCGAGGCAGCCACTGAAGGAACTTTGTTGCTAGAAAGCCACGTAGGTACGAGTTAGGTTCTCAACAATATCTAGCGTCTGAGAAGCAGACGTTTCAGAGACGCCTTTCAGAACAAGTACGGTAAGTCAAGTGTTGCTTTACTCAAGTAGATATTATAAACTATGTACATATAGAATACGCTGCCGCACTGTAGGTACTGTTTTTATATAGGTTACTAGCTAAAACCCAAATTCGTTTGCGTTGTGAATTTACAAATTCATAGTACGCTTACACTTCATGAGGAGCATATCTGTCGTTGTCTGTCGGTTTTCAGTCAAGCAGTCAGGACTAATTGATGTGTATGACTTGGTTCGGAATAAGCTTAGCCCAAAAAACTTGTATGTATACCTAATACATAGTATAGAAGCTCTTTGGCTTAGCCATGTAGCACGTAGTTATATGTATAACAACATTGGGATTACACTCAAATAATATAATAAATCATTGTTTTAGTTAGACTAGATGGTAAAAGATGTTGCCTGCCAAACCGAGGCAAAGGAAAAATCTTTGTTCAAATTAAACTTCATACGTAATTGTTTTCTAACTGGAGCCAACTCCGTTTTTAAGAAACAAAAACAGTCTTATCAAAGTATTTTCTGAGTTATCAGAGCTTAATATTGTTGCAGTTCAAATTGCTCCCGAGCTACCGGAAATCAAATCAATGTCCTAACTAAACCAACGGAGCGGGTCCGGCCAACCGTGTATTAAAGCAGGACTGGAACCATAGAGTAGAACTCTACTTCTTGCTAGAGCCATAATGGTTAATATTCAATATCATTTATTTATCAATTCTTAGTTTAAAACATATTTATATACGTAATCATGCAGCTAATAAACAAAAACAACAGACATGGCTTTCCTTTTTCCTGCACGATGAATAAGAAGCCAGATAATATGTAACTGATAGAATACATAAATATTAATGATTTTTACATGTAAACAAAAGTATTTTTATTTTTTTTAATTCATCTACTTTATACAGATACTCGTATATGTATCTGATATAATACATAAATATTTAATATGATTTGTATAATGTAAAAAAAAGTATTATCATTTTAGTCGATGGTGCATCATAATTTGTGTTACACTATTATTATTTAGCTGAAGTGGCAGTGGGCAGGCCATATAGCTCGACGAACTGATAACCGTTGGGGAAGAAAGGTTCTCGAATGGCGACCACGAACTGGACGACGCAGTGTAGGACGCCCCCCACGCGATGGACTGACGACATAGTTGCGGTCGTTGGAAGTCGGTGGATGGAGAAGGCTCGAGACCGCTCGTCGTGGCGAATCATGGGGGAGGCCTATGTCCAGCAGTGGACGTCCAAGGGCTGATATGATGATGATGATGATTATTATTTGTACCTGAGACCTAACCTGTTTTTCTCAGCTCACTGGGTGTGCGAAAGACGGGCGGCGCTGGCAGCACTGCAATTAGACAGTTCTGATCATCTGAACACAAACTGCTCATTAGTCAAATCACGTCGCTACTAATAAACCTATTCACATCATAACATAATCTTTAAGTTATACCATGTACTAAAAGAAAATTGAGACCACGAATATTCTAAAGGTATGCAAAAACATTATCATATATTATAAGGTAAGGTGGGACCTTACCTTTTATGTAACATGTTGCAGAAATAAATAACAAAGTCGCATTGACATCGATCACTCTGAGGACGGAGGAGAAACCGGAAGTAACAGCAAGATAACTGTTTCCGCTTTCTTATTGTAGACATTTTGACAAATCACCGACATAACTCATTTGGCGTTATCTGGAGGGGCAAGCAACTCTGCAAATACTTGGAGTGTTCAATCACAGGAGCTTTGGGGAGCTTTTGTGTCGATTTCATTAGATAGCTAACGAAATTAGGCCATTTCAGTCAGGAAATGTCAACAGCTTTTACCATTAGCCATTCCATTATGTGAATATTTAGCATATTACGAGTATTAATATGTATGAGCATTCTATGTTATGAAGTCACAATCACTTTTGCCAAACTAAAGCTCACTTCAGACTGCACAGTTGGTAAATGAAAGGTTTTTTTTATTTCTTACTCAAATGCATACATAGAATCAAAAAATAATAAAACGACCAAAAGCTTTTACACAAACTAAGCGAAAAAATAAAAACAAGATGTCCATACTGTACACTCGTAGGTACAGTGAACAACAGCAAACATAGATGGTACATTTTGTACGTGTTTTGCCATTGAATATTGTGAACAAATTACTAAGAGTACTTGCCGTATCCTAAAACCCTTTAGATATAAGTATACCTATAACCACTTTTTGGTCAAGGCTTGGCTAGGGGTTTACAGCTACCTATATAAGCCTTTGTTTTTTCGCGACAATGTCCACGATTCTAGAGCTGTTCCACTCCATTAGCCACGCACTCCATTTTCATTGATCCTAGAAGCCGAGAATACACCCTCAGAATTGTTGGTTTGCCCTAGGCTAAAAGCTGTGTAGGCGACGCCTATGACTTTACTTAGTGGATTATAACGCTAGAGCACAGTTCTGACGTCGAAACCAAGCTTAACTCCCGGGAAATTCACAAAGGGAAACTAGGTTTGGAAACAATTAGGGGCCCGCCGAAGTGGACATTTTTTATTTTTGCCAGTGAAGTCAGCCTTTTCCTGGTCGATTTGCAAAAAATCAAGGGCAAGGGTGTGAAAAAGTGTTAAACTTCATTAATTTCTGAGTACTTTATAAGTACCTTCCTGAGTATTTATATTCTGTAGTGGGTACTCATTACTGAAGATCGAGAACACCCATTTTGTATGTGCGGACGGCCTGTCCAACGGTTCCAGTCTTTGGCTACCTGCACTACATTTTAAAATGACACATTATCTTTAACCTGGTCAGACCATCTGATTGAGGTTCTGCCGCTCGATCTTTTACCCTCTACTTGTCCGACCTGAGAGGTAAGATCGATATTTTAGAAAACAAAAATATTGAATGCTATTATTCGAAAATGGCAGGTTAGGTAGAGTTTTATTGAATTATTTATCGTAATAGACCACTTAAGATCGGATTGCCATTTCCAATCCGCGTAGAAAGGCTTTCCATGTCGTATTGCATTATAATAATGGTAGTTCTAACATTAGTTGTTACTTGCGTTTACAATTCTGTACCTTAGATACAAATAAATCTAGTAGAATTAGACGCCTATAAGGAATAACGCAAACACGAATAACTAGCTGCATCACGAATAGCGCAACCTTATATTATTTTTCAAATATAAATTAAAAAAATTAATTGAAATCTCGGAACAAAGACAACATACAAACAAAAGTTATTTATTGAAGCGAATTAAAGCAGCAGAAATATTATTCCACTCTTGCTTATGATTAAGCTTGGCCTAGCCGCTGCGAATTCGTTATTACTTACTTACAGCTGACGACTAAAAAAAAAATCCGATACCACAAGGGTGTGGTCGGGGACAGAACTAGTTTACCTATACTGTGTTTGCTATGAGTCTGAGCTTCGAGGAGACAACTCAATTACTGCACGTCGCAGCCGCTTGCCAGGCACCGATACCCTTGGAGCTGACACCGCATCAACCCATGCAAACTAACTTGTCGTAATTACATCATGGGATATACTCAGCTTTATTATGAAACGAGGACTAAACTCGAGGTAACCCCCGAGTTTTTCCAGTTCTATACTAGTGTACCTTTTACAATTAAGAAATTCCACACGAAAGACTAAGCAAACCAGCTATTTATTTTATCTTTATTCATGACTTACGGTGAAAAACTGTTTTTTTCTATATACCTAGTCGCACGTTGTCTAAGGAAAGTTTATCTTTGCTAGGTATTTTGACAAGTTATCTGCCAGGCACTAGGCATCTTCGCCATCAGAGTAACAATTTTTTAGCGTATCACTAACTCTACATTCGTTACCATAAACAAAATATATTAAATATGTCATTCACTGAAAAATCTACTAAACCACCTTTCTATAACTACGAAGATATAATTTTGCGCATATTAGAACATCAATGAAAAGTCCGGGTCGGCTTAAAACTCGCTTCGTAATAAAGCTGACTATGTACATATATCGGTTGCCCGTGACACGTTGTGAGAAGCTTTACTCAAGGAAACTTGTATGATTTTATACCAACCAATATAAATAGTTGCCAATAAAATAGATGCGGACGAAGTCGTTTAGGTACCGGAGCTGGTGAGGGCTGACTATGCCCAGTCCAGCTGTGGACGTCTAGAGTCTGTAATCAAAGATGAACAACGGTGTTCCTAAAGAACACCAAGATGAACAATATCAAAGCTAAATGGATGCGGTACTAGTATATAGGACAGAAAATTTTCAGACACCCTGTCAATAAAAATGAAATATCTCTATTTTCAAATAGTGTTTGTTACTTTCTATGATGGAGTTTTATTAACAATGAAATAGCCTGTAGTTTTAACATATAATATTTACCTAGCCCTGTTACTTCTCTTTTTCGAAATTTAGCCTCGGACCAAAATGTACTAGAAATAAGACAATGTAGCTCCCGTTTTTTGGCGCATTTTCAATGTACTACATTGTGATTCTATACTTTAATACGTCTGTGTCTATAATGATGATGATGATAATAAATAGGTTTCAGGCATTAGATATAGAGCTTCTTCTTACCTTCCTACCGCTTCGCTCTTACCTGCATTTCTGTAAGAACGCCCACAGATACTCGAATAGGTACGATGAAACCAGGATATAAACAATTTCCACATAAAATGTTTGCACTGAAAGAGGGTGCCGAGAAGTGGCACCGCATAAATCTTTACAGATGAGGACAGGCTAACACGTGGATGGTTACTGTTCGTATTGATTTAGGTAGGTAGTTATGTGTGCGCCTCATACGGCTCCAAGCACAGCGCCCACGCAACATAGGACCACTACTGTGATGGTGTGAGTAGGCTAGACGCAACGTCAGCGCGATAACATGCAGCCGGGCGGCTGGGCATAGTTCGTAGAATTGGATAAGAACCTTAGCGCATAAATAACATTGTATTTTTATTCATTAAAGATTGACATGAGCTTCTGAGCAGTCGTTTAATCAAACTTTTCTTTTATTTGATTTTAATTTTAATTTTAGTTTTTAAAAAGAGTTTTCACGCTTCCACAAACTTCACTGGCGCAGCCGGGGCGGATTTCCACCATTTCCACGGCGGGTTTTCCACCGTTTTCATCGGAATCCGAACGAACCAAATAAATAGTGTGAAACTGGAGCGATGGCGTTGGCGGGTTGGTGAGTAAGCCTTTTTCACCTTCCTTATCCTTTTGCCGAATTGAAAATTGCCTTGTTTTGGTAGAAAAGAGATTAAAATTCTCTCTTTTTATCTGTTATCTGGTTTTCACATTAAAATCTGTGTCACCATAGTATATTAAGAATAGAGTTAAAATTAGAGCCGATTTTCACATTAACTTCTGTGTTTATTGCATTAGTTTTATATTGTGTGTTTTATTGTGTACGTGTTATAAAATTATGAACGTTTAAGTTATAAGTACATTACGTATCATTAAATCTGTGCGTAATTAGGTTATCAGTTGCGATACATGAAATCTGTGGCGTAATTGTAGTATTAAATTGAAAGCCTTAAGTAAACTTATAATTAAATCTTAATAGACTAGGACATAGTTAGTGTATAGGGTAGGAAATAAATAACCGTTAAAATGACGGAACCAATGCAGGGACAAACGGAACAGGTTATCAACCTGATCCCAAACGAAATGTTAAAACTTATTCCATGTTTTGGTGGGGATAAGCGACAGCTTAATCTCTTCCTTAGGAAATGTGAATATATTATAAAGAAATATAAGGGAAATAATATCCAAGATCAATATGTGATGCATTCTATCACAAGCAGGCTCGTTGATGATGCCGCAGCACTCATCAGCGAACGCGATGACATTTCTACATGGGCGGAGTTCAAGGATCTATTAGAACAGCATTTCGGAGATCCCCGCAATGAGGAGTGCATTGCCATCGAGCTAGAAAACTTAAAAATAAAATCTGGAGAAACTTATCTAAATTTTTGCAATAGGATTCAATCAGTAAGGTCAGTCCTTATATCAAAAGTCAACCAACTGACAGACGCCACTCTTAAGAAAAGCAAAATTACAATATACAATAACACGGCTCTAAATGTTTTCATGTATAATCTCCCGGAGAACATGGTACGGATAGTGAGATTAAAGGCTCCGACTAGTTTAGAGGCGGCCTTAAGTGTTGTCTTGGAGGAAGTGAACTTCCACGAGCAGTACACGGCCCGTAATAAAATGAACAGTTCATCGTTCAAACCGACCACTAACGAAACACCCCAAATGAAATTTGGAAACACTGTGCAACCCACGGTATTCGGGTTTAGACAAATGACGCCCCCTAACTTCAAGTTCGGGATCCCGGGACAGAATATGAACCCAGCTTTCGCTCCTAGAGCTACTTCTCAGAACTTTATGCAGCGCCCTCAGCAACCAACAGGGTTTCGTCCACAATTCGGTTACAGACCATCATTCGGCCTTCAGCCAAGTTATGGAATGCGACCTCAACAATTCGGGATGCGTCCCCAGGGATTTAACAACCCTCAGTTTGGGTACCGTCCTGCTATACTTCCACCTCAACAGGGCAACCAAAATCGCTCAACTGACGTCTCTATGAGAACGGCACCTCCTCTTAACACTCAACGGGGATTCAAATTAAATGAGCTAGGATTCGATGAGGGCATGTACGACCCCAATTGTTATGACTACGGCTATTATGGAGAGCCGTCCTTAGATTACGCTATGGTAGGTCAGGGACCGGTAGAGACAGAATCAGGCTACGAAGTACAAGAAATGACAGGACAGGAAGAAACAGACAAAGCAGCAGAGGTTAGTGAGATGGAAAATTTTCACATGCGTATGGACAGCCACAGTGTGAAATGATAGAGTTAAACTGTGACCCTAACCTAAAGCTACCCTACATCAGGATCCCAGAGATTAGCGCTAGGTTTATGATTGACACAGGAAGTATGAGATCGTTTATGAGCCCTAAAAAGGCGTATGAGTATTTTAACAACGAAATACGACCCGAACCATTTACGGTAGTAAGTACACATGCCTCCAGTTCACACGGAGAAGTTATAGAGATACCTCTATTACCCACATTCAAAAGCGACGCCCGGCACAAATTCTACCTATACGATGTAGATTCACGATACGATGGCGTAATAGGTGATGACTTATTAAGACAGATAGGTGCGATTATAGATCTTAAAAGAAACGTTTTGCTAACGAGCACCACTATCATACCTATAGTTCATAGCAAATCAGAATACGTGGTTCATTTGACACCACGCTCTGAAAATCGAGTAAAGTTGCCGACCGATATTTACGAAGGTGAAGGAATATTAGAATACAAGGAGTTTGGAAAGGGTGTAAGAATGCCAAGTGCGATAGTTAAGTGTGAAAGAGGATACGCGACAACGGTGATTCAAAATACGCTAGATGATGGCGTGTTTATAACGATAACAAGTCCGTTTAAACTAAAACCGTATGTAAACAACGAATGTGAGGTAAACTGCATGTCAGATATTCAGAATGTAGAGACTGATAGAATCCTTGAAGAAAATTTAGGAAAACTAAGGCTAGATCACATGAATGCGGAAGAACGAAAGGCTATTTATGACCTTTGCAGGAATTACAAAGACATATTTTACTGTGAACAGATTCCTTTATCTTTCACCAATCAAGTAAAACATTCGATAAGAACTAAGAATGAAGATCCCATCTATGTCAAACAGTATAGGCAGCACCCCGCACAAAAAGCAGAGATTAAGGAACAAGTAGAAAAGTTATTAAACAACAATGTGATCCAAGAGTCTTTCTCTCCATGGAGTGCCCCGGTCCATCTCGTTCCTAAGAAAATGGACGCATCAGGTGAAGTAAAGCACCGGATGGTTATTGACTATAGACGACTTAACGAAATAACAGTTGACGATAAATACCCGTTACCGATAATAACAGACTTATTTGACAAACTAGGAAAGAGCACATACTTTACGACGCTAGACTTAGCCTCTGGCTACCATCAAATAGAAATTGAAGAGAGGGACCGACAAAAAACTGCCTTCAGCACAGAATTTGGACATTTCGAGTTTTTGCGCATGCCATTTGGGCTTAAAACGGCCCCCGCGACCTTCCAGAGAGCAATGGATAACATCCTCAGAGGCCTGCAAGGCATTCACTGCCTTGTCTATCTGGATGATATAATAATCTTCTCAAGTAGCCTCCAAGAACATCTGCAAAAACTTAAAACAGTCTTCGATAGACTTAGACAGACCAACCTAAAAGTACAGTTGGACAAGTCGGACTTCCTTAGAAAAGAGGTTATGTATTTAGGACACACGATAACTGAAAACGGGCTCAAACCCAATGACGACAAGATCCAGACAGTACTGAACTATCCCTTACCACGAACAAAGACAGAGATCAAAAGCTTCCTAGGGCTAGTAGGATACTATCGACGATTTATCAAGGACTTCTCTAAGATAACTCAACCAATGACAAATTGCTTAAAGAAACGAAATAACGTTGTGATAGATAAGACATTTATTGACTCGTTTGAAAGGTGCAAGGAACTTCTAACTAGTGCACCTCTATTACAATATCCTGATTTTGACAAACCATTTATCTTGACGACTGATGCTTCCGCGGTTGCCGTAGGAGCGGTACTTTCTCAAGGTACAATCGGCAGTGACAAGCCAGTGGCTTACGCCAGTAGAGCACTGAGCGATACAGAGAGTAGATACAGTACGATCGAGCGTGAACTTTTGGCCATAGTCTGGGCAATAAAACATTTCCGACCATATTTATATGGGCGGAAATTCCAAATTTTCACGGACCACCGCCCATTAGCGTGGTTATATTCTTTGACTGAACCCGGCAGTAAATTGACGAGATGGCGTTTACGACTCCAAGAGTTTGACTTTGAGGTTATATATAAAAACGGCAAACAAAATACCAACGCCGATGCTCTCTCGCGGATTAAAATCAACGCTTTAACCTCAAGTGACGATTCTATGGAATCTATGGAAGTAAATTTAGACGAAAGAGATCAGAAGTTGCGAGATCACTTGGATTCCGTCACTGACGAAATTACAAGGCTTTCGAAACCGGGAAAGATAATATTAAAAACATTCCCCTCGCAATCAAGTGAGAATCAAACTACATCCCCAACACGCGATGACGACATCATTTCGGTCCCATCTGACGCATCAACCATAGTTTTAGAACACGAATCTCTTAAATCAGAAGAACAACATTATCCTGTAAGATCAGAGAGTAGTAGCAGCATAGGTACTATACATTCAGTTATAAACGAAGAATCTGAAGGTATACCGATCCTAGACGAAGCCATAGACACTAAACCCAATCAAATTCTAGTGTTCAAATGGTTTAAAAACGAGATGTATGTCAATAACATAAAGCGAGACAAACAGAAAGTTCTGGAAGTAACCCTGCCCGCTAATAACTTAGATCACATAAAAAAGTTTTTAAAAGAATACATTAGACCCAAAGTTAAATACTTCATCTATTTTGAATATCCCGAACATAGAAAAGACTTTTCAAGGGTAATTACAGGCTTATTTAAAAAGGGAACAGTAAACTTTTTCGAATGTAAAAACAGGGTGATATACGTAGAAGACGAAGAAGAACAGAGGGCAGTAGTTTTGAAAGTTCATGAGGGAAAGACGTGCCACCGTGGCATCAAGGAAACTATGATAAGAATAAAGAGGAACTATTATTGGAATAACATGCAAGAGATAGTTTCAGCAGTTTTAAATGGATGTGAGTCATGTCGCAAGATGAAATATGATAGGAAGCCCATAAAACCAGCCATACAACTCACCCAAACTCAAGATGCGCCTTTTCAGGAAATTTTCATTGACCTTTTTAGTATTGAAGGAAAATATTATCTTACAGTAGTAGATGCTTTCAGTAAATTGGCACAGGCATTGGAAATTAATAACAGATCCACAGCTGAAGTAGTAAGAGCAATAATTAAATACTTCTCCTTCTACGGAATCCCCAAAAAGATTAGTAGTGACCCAGGGTCAGAGTTCAATAATGAGCTATTTAGAGAATTAACATCATTCTATAAAATTGAATTGCACATTGGAACGCCCAATAACCCTAATAGTAGTGGAATAGTAGAACGCTTCCACTCTACTATAATAGAAATATACCGTTTGGCAAAATACGAGCAAAAGTGCACAGACGCGGCATCTGTAATGACCTATTCTATTATGGCTTACAATAATACCATACATTCCGCCACAGGTTTTACACCTTTCGAGGTTTGTTTCGGACATACAGATGCAAACAACATGTTCGATGTAAATTTCGAAAGAGCATACATGCAACAGCTTCTAAAAGACCACGCAAGGCGCACTAAGTTCATTTACCAACAATTAGCGAGTGAAATGTTAAAGAGAAAAGAAAAAGTTAAGGAAAAGCGAGGCGGTGAGATAGCTTTTGAGTTTGAAGAAGGCCAAGAACAATTTGCAAAAGACGTAAATACTAGAAAAAGTAAAGATAAACCGAGGTATCAGAAAGTAGTAGTAGGAGGAAAATTAGAACGAAACGTTTTACCAGTTTTAATAGGACAAAGGAAAACTAATGTTCCTATTAAAAATTTGAAACGCCCTCCACAGGTGCGGCCTGATCGTTATGACGGTAGTAGCCCTGAGCCAGGGCCTTCAAATTCAAAAGATTGAAGGGAACCCGGGAATTCTCCCGGTGAAGATGGGACAGGCATTTTATCAAACTGATAGATGGACCGTAATTAAGGTATTAGATTTAAGTGGGGTAACTATAGCATTAGAACATAATATGAGGAAATACAAAGAATTTAGTAAACTAGTGGATGTATGTTCAATAGAGTTTTTAGCATTAAAAGTACAGACAGAACATTTGAAAAATGAGACCATTGGCAAATTAAAGCAACTACTTCCCGCATCTAGGATTAAAAGAGGACTTATTAATCCTCTCGGTTCAATGATAAAGCTATTAACAGGAAATTTAGATTTTGAAGATGCTAATCACTACGATGCTCTCATTTCGCAAATGGAAGAAAAACACGTAATAACAGATAAGAAAATCACAATTATATCGGAAATGTTGGATAACTTTATAAACAGTACAGAAACAATACACGCTAACACTGTAGTTTTGGATCAAAGACTAAAAGTAATAGAAGACTTGGTTAAAGGAATAATAACTAAAGAAGTACATAATATTTACTCTACCCATGTCCTTGTGATGTTCAATGTTTTTGGTAACAATTTTCGTTCTATATACACTATACTAAGTGCAATCGAGACAGCATTAGCGTTTAGTAGAGTTTCTGTTCTTCACCAATCCATTGTAAACTCCACGGAATTATTATCAATTTTACAAGATATTAATAAGACAGAAAATCTAATGTTTGAAGCTACTTCTCATAATTTGATTAAAATAGAAAGAACTATAGCTGTTAAGGCATACATGAAAGGAAACCAGATAACATTTATTCTAGAGATACCTTTAATTGATAAAAACGTTTATAATTATTATAAAAACTTTGCGTTTCCTGTTTTCAATCAATCATTAAATAAAACAATGGCAATTATTCCTAAGTATCCTTTCCTCTTGGTGAAAGGGCTGAAATACCTACCTGCAGCGCATTCCTGCGAACAGATCGGTGATAACCAGTATATCTGTACCGAGGACGACATCGTCGTTTATTCCAAGGAGACCTGCATGGAGCAGCTTATGAAATTCCATAGGAACCTTTCAATCTGCGTAGCTTTTCCAGTTGACATTGAAGACATCAAAGTCCAGCACATTATGGACAACGAATGGATCGTTTACGTTAGACATAACATCATTCTGACGGAGAGATGTGGTAGCGATGTTGATCATCAATCTATAAGCGGCTCTTACGTGGTGCGTATTAAAGAAAACTGCGAGATTTTCCTACAGAACATCCATCTTCAACACCATAGATCATACGGAAGCACCATTACCCACAAACTGGCCCCAGTTCCTAGTTTACCTATTCTGAAAGTTCCGGAAAGACTTCCCAGCTCCACATTAGACATGAAGAACGTGAAATTAGATGACCTGAAACATCTTGCGTACAATCTGAAAATGAAAAGTTATGAAAGTGAAAGTGAAAATCTGGAAAAATATGGTGCAGTGAAAATCAACAGTGTTAGTTTAGCAACTCTACTTTTATATGTTTTTGTATTTCTGATTGTTTTAGGTTACTTATGTTATAAAGCTAAAGGTAAAATATTGTCTTTCATGCGAAATCATCCGAATCCACAATCTTCGGATAATTTCTCATCTGGTGAGGGAGGAGTTATGTGTGCGCCTCATACGGCTCCAAGCACAGCGCCCACGCAACATAGGACCACTACTGTGATGGTGTGAGTAGGCTAGACGCAACGTCAGCGCGATAACATGCAGCCGGGCGGCTGGGCATAGTTCGTAGAATTGGATAAGAACCTTAGCGCATAAATAACATTGTATTTTTATTCATTAAAGATTGACATGAGCTTCTGAGCAGTCGTTTAATCAAACTTTTCTTTTATTTGATTTTAATTTTAATTTTAGTTTTTAAAAAGAGTTTTCACGCTTCCACAAACTTCACTAGGTACCTATCTTACTTATACAGTTGTACATCCCTAGCTATACATATATGCCCACTATAATAATTATAATACGTGTGTGGGAGGTGGTTTGTATTTATTAAGCAGGTTTTAATAGTTATCAAATTGGAAATTATTCAGTTGGTCATAGAATACATAACTCGAAAAACTAAAAACAAACACTTAATTTTTTAAACACGCATGAGTAATACAAAACTATCATAAACTAACTAGATCTTAAATAATTAGTACCTACTCAGGCGTTACTTTGCGAAAATTCATAGCAGTAACAATATATCTAATGAAAAATAAATTCGTTGTTTCTAAAGTTGGTTTACGGACGATAGATAACGTGACTACCAGCGTAACGGGGCAATGAGCGTTACCGGACAATGACGTCACGTTCATTGATTTATTAGACGTAGTCATGTTAAAAAGCTATTATTTTAATAATTCCTGTTACGTAAAACTTATAAATTATATTCCTGCAACTCTGCAAACTCCTATTAAGTAGATATGTGAGTATGTGTTATTGTGCCGCCCCGCCTTTGACTTGGAGGAAACACCAGAATCTGTGTGAGACAGTGATTTAAGACTTGAGACGTGTTTACTGCTGAATTGCAAGTCACAGAGCTCACACATTTTCCGCGTCGCCATATTTTCCGTTACGAGGCATATCTCCGTCATCCATCGTCGCGTCGTTACCCTATTTTTTTTCAACCACAAAATAGTACAAGGGGATTTCAATCGATACTTTTTCTAGGAAATGAGTGGGAAATCTTTGGATGGAGATGGTTAAGCGGAACTCGTTTGTGTTTTAATTATAATAAAAAAAAATCTCGAATCGAGAGAAGACAAATGCGAATCAAAAGTGCAAAAGCTAGGGCATTTGGTTAAATAATATATTTTGTCGAAAAGGGTCTCATCAATCTAGCTCTTCTTGAAAAGCTTGCCTATCAGCGTTCACGATTTCAATTTGGCGATAAAAAAAGAGTGAAAGGGTAGATCAGGATTTATTGAGCTTGCTGCGGTAACTCGATTACCTACGTATGCACTTCAAGTTTATTTGTTTTGCAATATTTGCAATTATAGGTACTTATGCATTGGGTTTTTCTTGTTGGATAAACTCGTATCTTTTTCTTGATGATTTATTGGTAACACATATTGGTAGTTACAAGTCATATTATAACAAAACACACTCTTAGGTACCTACTAATCAAATAGACCGGTGGTTGGTTATTTACAATTTTAACAAAATAAATAATAATTATCCAATTCAAATGTAATTAAATTAAATATCTTAATGATAAATAATAACAATAATAATAACTCAAATTGATTAATTATTTAAAAATTCGTCAACCATGTAATAAGACTGCTCGATCAGCCAGATTCTCGTTGGATTAACTCGTATCTTTTTGGCTTATTGTTACATATTTTTATCAATGATATTTTATTGATTTGAGGGGCATCCTCAAATCCGAATTCCATACAATTTTTTTCGGACAAATACTCAAAAAGTACGCCGTATTATAGTAATTTCTTCACACTATTCGTTTCGTCCATGTTTTTTGATTTCGTGAACAAAAAAAGTGAAAGGTTTCATACTTTAATTTAGATTTTATACGTGTTTTAAAAATAACCCTACTAACTTAAAAACACGTATAAAATCTAAATTAAAGTATGAAACCTTTCACTTTTTTTGTTCACGATATCATTCATAGTTCACGGAATCAATCGTTCATTTCGGATTTGAGGATTACCCTTAACACATCATCACTTATAAATGTGAAGCAGTAATCCTATAATTGCATTTTCTACCACTCGAGTAATAGAAGTAGTAGTTGATATTATAGTTTTTATTTTTATTCATATTTTCGGCATTAAATTCGTACAAAAATCGAACCTACCCAAATAATATTCTGCGATTTTTTTGGTTAAGTTCTTTTTAATAGCTTATTTTTGGCCAATTTCTTTGGAAAGATACATATTTATTATAACATAATATTTACAATATTACTTATTCTTTGCCTATAGTCCATTTGGAATCCGATTCTCTAAAAAAATGTTCAAAAAATGCATTGGAAAATAAGTACAGGTATTATGAACTTTTGGTTACCAACAATATGAAAGTCCGAAGCGTCATAAACTCCAGCGTGTTTGAAAGCATTGCAGACTCCATAAAGTTTATACTCACATTTTACCGCCAACAATACGATAATAGGGGTGCAAAGCGAAGTATACTGCCGCATTTTCGAGAGATGAATTACACTGCTAAAACACCCATCTACACTGTAATAAACTTGCCCACATCCACTGCTGGGACTAAAAATAAACATCTCCACAAACATTTATAACTGCACGGTCTTTTGAGACCACCCACTATTCACGAAAAATAAACGTTATGAATGAATGCATGTAAATACTTACTTTCACTCGAGCTAGGTACCCTGGTTTTCCAAACGATGAATAAAACTTAAATTATTGACGCAAATCCATAGGAAAACGACTTACGGTAACCAATTTTAATCAAATTTATTTGGACAAATAATCTACTTAATGTTTTCAAGTATTTTTGGTATATGTTCAGTAACGGCAACTGAATATGCGTATTTTTTTTCTGGTGATTAAAAATTGACCGTGTATATCTTAATATTATATGCGATAACTACAATAAAGATTTTTTCTAACGCTTTCTTACCTTTTTTTTGAAGTTTTATTGTGTCTCACTTTTGGGCAAAGGTCTCTCCCATCTCCTTCCACTTTTTGCGGTCGCTACCCACCTCCTAGCTTATTTTATGTAAATTATTTATTTTAATTTATTTAATTAGCTCAGTTCAAAAACCACTCACTCTCTTACCCCTACGCGATATACGAGATACCTAACCTACCCACTTCTCTGGGTAGATTTAAATAACTAGCTCCGGCCAATCCTATTGAAATCCAAGACCAAAACGCGTGGAAACACCTAGTGAGTAATTAATTTTTTTTCACTTTTTATGTTCGTAAAGTTCAACTTAGTACACGCTTTGCGGGGAGTAAAACTGAATAAAATTCAGGGCAGATCCTAGGGCAACAAAGTGATTGCTTATAAAATCTTGATCATCAATGAAGTTCAGTTTGTAATAGGTTACATGCAGGAAGTTGAAAACTTTTTTTCAAATTTCTACGAGTACTAAGATATAATGATACCCGTAAAACAGAAAATCGAAACTACTTTTTTCGATTTTTTCATATGGTGGTAACATTTGATTGCTGCCTCTGTTTTTGAATTTGAAACGGCCGCTCATTTCAGTTTAATTTTATTTAATTTCCTCGCAATATAAGTGTATACCTCGGTCCTGAAATAAGAAGGTAGGTATGTATAGTTCCTGAAGCCCGTGTTATCCTCGACTTAAATATCCGCCCTTACCTTAGGCTCGGGCTGATAAAAGTCTCATATAAAATGGCATGCTTCAGGCCCTTGGTGTACAAATAACTATTTCTTACGGCCTTAGACGTTTTAGTACTCTCCTATTATTATTACCAGAACTCTATAACTCTTATAACTCTATAACTCTTGTAGGTATGATACTCACGTAACTATAACGGACGATCGTTAAATATTGGACGAGCAGTTTGTCGCACAAACATAAATATAAATTGCAGGTGTATATTTTCATAAGTTTAAATTTATATTATTTTTCTCACGGACGTTAAACTAATAATACGGTTGCATGAGCAGTTAGCGCAGTGCACTTGTGTTTAACGAGAGCTTTTTATTGTGAAACTAAAACAGAACCGTCCCCGTTTGATTAGGACGTGTCTGACATTTATTCTAAAGCTTATATTTATTTCTACCTTATATTAACTAATTATATCTATATCTATATAAATATATAAAAGAAAGTCGTGTTAGTTACACCACTTATAACTCAAGAACGGCAGAACAAATTTGGGTGAAAATTGGTATGGAGGTAGCTTAGAGCCAGGAAACGGACATAAAATACTTTTTATCCCGTTCGATTTATATTTCATTATATTTATATTTTTATTTCGTCACTATAAAACGTAGAAAGAATCAGACTTGGAATAACAAAACGCAAATGATAGCTATGTAATTGACGTATAATGACAGCTATGTAATGACGTTTAATGACAGCTATGTAATGACGTATAGATGACAATTTGATATTTGTAAGAAATCAATATTCAAACTATTTCTATTAAATAAATAATTAGCAATAAATTAACAAAATTGACATTAATATTTTAAAAAATATTCCACGGCTGACGAAGTCGCACGCGGGTCAGCTAGTATTTAATAAAAAGCAATAAAATTGTCTAACAAATACGCCCCTAAACCAAACTTCACCGTGTCCTGTCTACTTGTAGCCCAATATATAAATATTAATATATATGTATATATACGTAATTTAATTTTAATAAAAGTCTTAGTCCTGAATGACTGACTGACTGACAGACAGCGCACAGACCAAACAACTGGAATTAGAAACTAGAAATATGGAGGAATTGTCATTAAGTGTAGGTGCGTACTAAAAAAGGGATTTTACTAATTCGCAACGCAAACAAAGTGGTGGATTTCAACTAGTGACAATATATGTAGAGCTAGATACGCTCAAAAACTCGGTGAGTGAGGACAAAATGAAATTCGTGGTCGCTTAAGGATATGCGATATTCCCACGGTGTCTGAACTATATTTTTGATAAAACTAGAATTACTTTTTAGATAGAGTTTGCATAAGAAATTCATTGCGGGTATTTTGCTATACGAAATTGCGAGGACCGAGTGTCGCAGAGGAATATCATTTTGATCTATCTACTCGTACCATCAAGTCGATCTGTTTTCTTTAAAAGATCGTATTTTCTTTTTACTTTTTTCAGCATTTTTTTGCATACTAGTTATCACCGACTGTATAAAAATACGAAAAATCTACTTTCTGTTTTGTACCTGTAGTATTTTATTTGCCTAAAATCTGGAGAAAACTTTTAAAATGAAGATCATAATCATCAAAATGTAATGTCCTTATTACTTATTTATTTATTAAATTAAAACGGTTATACCAATTACCTTAATTTAAAATAAGAATATAATAACATTTGCGACAAAATAATAAATTTTATTAACATATTTATGTTCCTTTACTATGTGGCATAACCATTTAATAAACCTTCTGGGTTTTGCCCTCGGCTTCGAAGCTAAATCATATTATCCACTACAGACCACGATCTGATTTTGAATTCAACCGGTGCGTGAATGCCCGAGTTTAAATTAATCCTCGCCAAATTGATAAACTGCTAAACCTAAACTACTGTTTATTAATTCATCGGAATTGAATGAGGTGGCCCTTCATGTAGATAAGTCTATCCTAAACTACCTGCAGCTTACGGCTTTGCTCGCGTGATATCAGAAAAAAATAATGTCTATGTCTATTTACTACATCGAATTTCAGGCCAAGTGGTTCAGTAGTTTTGGCCTGATGAAATAACAAATCCTTCCATCCACACAAACTTCCCTTCTATCCAATTTTAGTAAGATAACGTGTCCTCAAGGACCCCAGATACATCACCTTGAAGAAAGATCGCGTAAAAAAAATCAGTTACACAGAAAAAAAATGATATTTTTGGGCAAATTCTTTTGCTTTCGTAGGTACGTACAATAATATATCATAGACTTGTAAAGTGAGTTTGCACTCTGCCTTCCCAACAACAAATAAAAGGAATCCGCTGTTACCCTGCGGGAGGTAAGTGCATGCAGTTTGTACACGCGAATGGATAAGTGTATCCACTTAGCTCTCAAAAGCCTTCGTTACTTTTCTTTCTGTAGGTAGGTTCTACAATCAATTTGGGCACAAAGTTGAAAACTCTCCTACAATTCAACCTTGCACACATTCGAATGTTTGTTGAAGCGTGTTTATTGTTTTGCGAATAAGGTGTTGTTATAAGTTTCAGTTGAGTAAATCGCATTCATGAAAACTTTCCCTTTTTACCCGACTGTGGAGCATGAGGTAAACGTTTTTTTATTGGTTTGTTCAGGGGCAGACTTGAGTCCTATTCTATTTAAATCTTACTCCTATGATGGTTCCACTATTCTTGAGCAAAAATTATCTCTTACCATCAAAAGAGAAAGATTACTCCTACCATCTTACCATCTAGCTCGTCTCATCCCTGGTTAAAGTTAAAAGAAAACATTTCTATTCCATAAGAAATTTGTTACTAAGCAAATTTTATGAGAAGTCTCTGGTGAATTTCTCTAGAAAAACAAAATCAAGCAAAGGATTAAAAGCTTCAGCGAAATAACAATTTATTTAAAATTTCTTGCCTAACTTAGCCATTATTCAATTAGAAAAATAAATTAAACATCGTCTCCGCGCGTCTAATGAGGGCAATGTCCAGATAATCCAGAGAACTCTGTCAAAAGTCCACGCTACATATTAGGGGTTGGCGTAGGCGGCGTGGCCGCGGTCGAATCCGACCAGGACCCCGTGACCCTGTCAAGTGATGATGCGCCGTCGAACCTCTCGTCCAATGACGAGTGGTTTGACTTGATGAATTGATTGAAGGAATGTCAATGGGTTTTTAGTCGGTATGCTACCAGCTACTAGCACTCTGCTAGTAACTTGGTGGTGAGTCCGACATACCCCTACGGCTCTCTCCGGGCCGGAGGGAAAACGTAAACTGCATTTTCCCATTTGTAAAAAAAAAAAAAAGCGGCGAGACACGTAGAGCGGGACGATACATCCCAATTGAGGCCCATATTTACAAACATACTAGGAAAAACCTAATATTTTCTACATTCAGAGGACCGGACCCAACAATGTACTTATTAATAATAATTTGTAATCATGTTAGGGCATTTTACTCAAAATGCCAGCTTGCCCTAAACTGAACAAGCTCTACAACTCTGTTCTTGCATATAAAGGAATGAAATAACTGGTGTAATATTCGTATTGACGGTTTTTTATACGTACCTACATTAGAATACACAAAAATTAACTCTACTCTGAACAAACAACGATGTTCAATACACATTAAGTGAACGAACCGAACCCGCGAACCCCTATAGCACTTGCTAATCCGAGTCGTCCTTTATGTTGCAAAGCACCTCTTTACCATGTGAGTGCAAAACTACAAAACCTTCATTGTGTCGCAGTTTGCCTACAGTTAGAGCAAATAAATCCCACAACTTATCCTTTTCAAGTGGTCCCTTCTGTGAGTAGCTAGATACAAGTAACCCGACTTGTAACTCCTCGACTCGGCAAAAAGAAAGTCGCAAAGTAATTCAGTTTCGGCAAAGTCAAAGTATGAAGCAGTGTCTTATCTTCATATATATATGTACTCTTGTATCTTATTTTCAATGAGCTAGCTCCGAAGGTACATTTGCTACATAGTGCAAGTAGGTTTTAATTAGTTTAGGTAAAGCTAGCCAGTTGATCAACGATAATTCATATTATTTTCTCACAAAGTATCTAGTAACTACAACGGAAATTAATTTCATTAGGTAAAAAGTAAAAAGAGGCGATAAAAAAACCTCAAAGTCTAATTAAGTAGAATTATTATTAAAGTTAAATTTTTAAGTAGGTATTGGAATAAATATCTTAGAAACATCTAAGAATAAAGGTGGTTAAATATTATATTATATTAGTCGTTAGGTATTATTTTACACAGCCATTTTTTTAAACTTCAAATGTTACAAAATGTTATTCGGGATTGCGATTTTTACTATGGTTTTGATTTATCTGGGCCCCGCGGCTGCCCCAACAAGATTTTTGCTAAGCGGAATATTTAAATTAGTCTGCCTCACTCAGATTCAATGAAAATGGAGTCAAGTGAGATGGAAGGTTTTTGCTCTATCTGAAAATTTTTAGGCATGAACACTAAAAAGGTAAATATGAATAGTTCAACTATCTAAATGATATTCTAATACAAATTAAGAGTAGATAAGCCTGTGTAAGATACACGCCATGCTAGTCAATACAATAATGTGCGTTACCTGAAAGATGTTCGGGCGTTTAAAACTTTAGATTTGGGTATTTTGTATAGCTACGTAAGTACCTATCTACCTACTAGTGAATGCAAAAACTTGAGATCGCAGCACAATATCTTATAAAAAAATATTCTACAGACTGTAAAAAAAATATACTCATTTGTTTTTTTTTTGGTGCTCCGATAAGTTATAAAAAAATGGGTCTAAATATCTACATGGATGCTACAAGATATCACTTTTGTTGTGATGCCAACAAAAGTCTTTAAATCTTAGTCTCTTCTCATTTTTGAATATAAGCTCTACCACTCTACTTTACCCAGCTGAAAACATAAATACCTATTGTACAGGAAATTCTGAGGGAAATTCCTTGAATTTAACAGGAAAACGCCCCGGGCAAAATGATGTATTGCATGATAACGTGAATTCGTAACACGGAATCCAATGCACGATAGTCAAGATGGATGTTCAAAATATACAATTATCTAAAAAGGTTCCTAATGGTAGACCCATAAGACCAAGGGCACCTTACAACATCAAAAAGTGATGCACACGCATTAATGCGGCAAATTTTGTTAGTACCTTTAAAATAAACTATCCTTTTGAAATGCATCAGCGCTTGCGCTTACGCGCTATAACTGGTTTTATAAATCTATAGGCTTCGCCCAGTAATATCTTAAAAATTAGGAAAAACATACAGAAACACAAAGTACATGAAAATTAAAGCACAATGAAAACAATCTCTTCCAGACATCTTTTGGATACACGAGTACTAGAAACGATGAAAAAAGGTTTTGACTTGCCTACAAGTACATATATGTAGGTAATGTCACCATGTCCCCAAAAACATGATTTATTCATTCATCACACAAAAAGCGTCGAGCCGAGCATAATAACTGGAAATATTTACGTAAAAGTCCCAAAATGTAATGTTACGTACCGCTTTTGGTGACGGTTACGAATAGCCGCAGTGGTCACAGCCTGTGTAAACGATTAATAATGTTGGAGAACGACTTTTGCCCAGAAAATAACAATTTTTTACTTACTATTATTGTGATAATTAAGGCTTTCTTCTAAAACCTTGTTTTTTACCTCAAGTCTTTCTAGTTACTTATTTGTTATATGTTGCCAACAAAAATGTTTCGATTTCCTATATATTGTATTGGTAAATTCTCGATTGTCTTTGGTCCGGATTACGATTAACTTTTTGTTGAAAATCGTCATCGTTTTTTAATCTAGCAAGATCACAGCAAACAATGGACTATCCAAGTAAGGTACAATTATTAACAAAAGCATGAACAACACATTCACTCGTGCGCTGGTGTAGTGTCTGTGAATAAGAACGCGGCGTGTCTCTATTGTGACATGTCATAATTATCATCCTGAATTTGTCAGTGTAGTTAAATTGCATAAGTGTGAGTACTTTAACAGTGCCAACTTTCGTAGAGCTACCTTGTACTCCGTCATTGTAAGTAGGTATATAACGTTATAACGACCTAGGTCTAAAGAAGCGTCACTCTTGTGCCATAGAATCGCGTCGGGTTCCTAACTGACACTTCATTATGGCTGTTCTTTGTTCCAATTACAGCGTCTATTCCATAATACTCATCTTATAACTGGGTCAACTTCTACCTTGCACAAACACCCTGTGGTGTTTTAAATTATTCGATACGATTTGGATATGGATAGCCAGGACGTAAATCTTACAAAATAATTACACTTCATTTACCTGAAAGCACAGCTAATAAATATCGTGTTGAGATAAATGTGAGAGGTTTTCTTTTTGGTTAAGAGAACTAAAATATTGTAAGATTACTTGTATATACCTATTTATTATATGTATTTGTAGGGCAAACGTTCAAGCAAGGAAAAACTTTTGTGCAAACGTATGACGAACTAGTACCGTATCCTTATACCATAAATGCGATGGTTTTTGAGAATTTGTTATTATATCACGTCGATACTAGTAAACCGTTTGGGCTAATGTTTGGAAATGAGGTGGAAAAGAACATGGGCTATAAATATTTATACCGTTGGGAGGCATCCCCTGTAGGATACCGTCGAGATGGGTACCAACACAGCTGCACTGTGTTGGTACCCATTGCAGCACCAACCAGTCCAGCCAGTGACTATCAAAATGTCTCAAGGTGGACGAGGGCTATAACAGTATTACACTGGCATATGGGAATCAAAGTCCTGAGTAGCACTGTTATGGACAGGCGTGATTCTTACCATCAGGGGAGCGTTTAGCTAGTCTCATCACTTCTTTACATAAAAAAATCACCGATATTACATGGGTAGAGCCGTGGGCAAAATAAATTATGAAACAAATGTTTGATTTCAATAGAAACTAGTGCTATTAGTAGAACTTCAATAAATCTGCGCTAGTGACGTGTCGTAGGGATAAATGGCGCCCTAATGCGAGGGACGAAATTGATAGCATTAGGGAAAACAAAACCTAACAGCAGCTCAATAGCACTTTATTTATGTGATCCGTTCTATCACCCCTGTAATAACACGCTAATGAAAATGGACAAAGTGACTATCCTATTACCTTTGTAACTGATAGTGATAGCACAAGAGACATGATTAAATAGTGTGTAACATGTGTGTATAACTAGGAAATATTGTTTTTTTTTCCTAAATTCTTTATTGCACACATAAAAACTATTTACACAAGTAATTAATAAAAGGCAAGTACATATGCGAGCTTACAATACTTTATTTTGCATACTATTATATATTGTTTCTATTGAATTGTTTACTCATAGATGTCCTGATCTATTCATATAATAATGACCGAAACTAGGAATTCGAAAATAGTTTTCGAATTCCTGCATAAAAACTGAACTTTTATGAACAGTTAAAAAGTAATCACTTTTATAGACTGGAGCCTAAACTGTAGATAGTTTTAACTCGTTTGTACACCGAGCAGAAAGTTGAATGAATTTTACGAGCATGAGAAGTGAAGAGTTTTTTTCAATAGTGCAGGGGCAAAGTTACGGAAGTGTACGATAATTGGTACCATGTATTAACTTTATGTTTTTTACTAACGACTTTATTGACTTGAGATGTTTTTCTCAAGTCAACAAGACACACGGTTTCAAAATGCGGACGCAACAAGAGTCGTGCACGACTTGCTTTGCCTAAAAGCATCATTTATCACTGTAGAATGCACTTTTCCGGTAGAGACGTGGGACGGAAGTATGTTTGACGGAAGTCTCTGAGTGTGACGTAATCTTTCAAAAGAATAAATTACTTTCTAGATTAAAGTACTACACAGTCGTTCTCTCATCCTCTAGGATGACTATGTACTGTCATAATTTTAAACCACCTTTGTGGAATACTGTATTCGAAGTTAGTAAAACGTTGGTAGAATAATATAAACAGCCAGAAATTCCTTAGGCCTTTGTTCGTAGCACCTTCGTAGACCCTTCGTAGTCCTTTCGTAGGACATAATCCGTAGCACCTTCGTAGAACAATTAACCCGTAGTACCTTCGTATACCTACCTTCTCAATGTCATACATAATTTTATCTAACGTCTTAGGAATTTTATTGGGAATTCCCAGTGACTTCACAATAAGTTTATACAGTACAAGGAATATGAAACCAATGAGGTCTCAATTAAACTGTGAACTCAGTAGAATGTGATTGCGACCTGGATAGGAACTGGACCAGATTTTACGCAACGTCAACGAATCATCAAAGGCATTTTATGGTTGAGTGAATAAAATGTTATAGCATTTTCTTTTCGTCCGCGGTTTTTGCATAAGCAGAAAATTAGGCAAAATGTGTCACACGAATGATATAAAAGCTAAATATACATAGATGGTTAAATAGATTGTTGGTTGTTTGATGTTACATAAATGTATGTTTGTTCTTGAATCACGCCAAAAGCACAAAACTGATAGACTACACTACGTACGCCATGGCTACCACACGCAATGAATACTCGTGAAGACTTGATGTTTTATACGTTACGATTTACAACGATTATAAAGTTATTTTAGTAACTTTGTGTATTTTATTTGAATAACAGGGTCAAACTAAACAGTCTAAACATTTGGTTTCTTTAAAAATACAAACATAAATCGGACAAAGCATTTTCTTTAAATTTATTTATTATAAAAACATAAATCTATTAATCTAGCAGTATAAATAATTAATTCTCATATTATGTTTTAATCTTCCGGACCTTTAGAGAACTCTGAAAACTTGGAATGAAGATTGTGTTGAGTACCCATTGCACGTTTCAATAAGAAAACAAAATTACAAAGACAAGTGGGAAATAGTTAACTCGGCGTAGTTTTTATCAATAATGTTACATTCATCAAAAAAAAAAATATTAACATACATAGGTAATGTAAACATAGGTACCTAACGAATTTTACCCCAACCCACGTGTATTCACCCAATAGAATAAGACCTCTTAAACGCAGCGTATCTTCTTTTTCTACAAAACTTCCTCTTGTACTTTCTCCGAGTGTGAAAACCCTTTAACTTATCATTATTCGCGACTTTCTCCACAATATTCAACCACTTCTGGTCCAAATCTTCTGGTGGCCGATCATTTATGAGTATAATAGGCATTATAAATCCATTATGGTCTTCTGTTCTCTTCTCTCCTTTGAGGAATGCTACGGAGATATCTGTCCAGTGCTTTTCTTCTGGTGTGGCAGGAGTGGAGCTTTCTTTGCTCGATATGACAGAGATCTCTACGTTCTGGTCAGGGGTGTGGAAGGCAGCTTCAGCCTCGTTTTCTGCGGCTAGGGCTGCTTCCATGTCCAGCAACTGAAATAAAATGTATTTCTTTTGTTAGTCTTCACGGCTCTAGAATTAGCAATAAGTACTAAAGCGCAGGGGTCTAAGCCAAGTGCAGACCTGTAGAAAAAGTAAATAATGGGTGGGTACTATGGGTAGTCGTCGCTTACTGTTATGCATTAGCAAAACAGTCAGCACAGTTACAACAGCTTTCACAGCAGCAGCTTTTTTTGTAAGTAAGTATGTGTTTGCATTGTAGATATCTTTTAGTTTAAAAATGCACGCCCCTCTACTAAGCAATCTATTAGTCTATATATGGCGGCAGTATTGCAGGGGCGTATTTTTAAACTGTAACATGGACAAACGTGAACTTTTTTTAAGAAAATGCTTTGTCATAACTGACTGACAGGCAACGCAGAGGTCAAACAACTGAACGTAAAGACTTGAAAAATTCGGAAAAAAAATATGTGTATGTTCATAAAGAACGCGTAACGCAAACGAAATGGTGGGTGTAAGCTAGTCTAACATGTTGAGAGCCTGATCAGTATTAACTTTTATTGCGTAAGTTGTAAAATCTAAGGTAAATAACCTTTTATCTAGTCGGTATACATTGTATAACAGTACACCATTAAACCCAAAGAACACGATGCCGGAATGTAAACAATTTCACTACAGACTAGCAAGTTAATTAGATAGACTATATTTAGCTGAGGAGCAACATAGTTGCTCGCCTATTAGACGGGCTATACAATCATTAATAACAAAGACCTACCTACTATTTTCACAGTGTTTCAGCTTTTTGGCATTTAAAGGTTGAGTTAATTATTTTCAGGTTTGAAAAATTACTTTAAGGTAATCTCGACAACTAATTTCTAAACTTTAGATCTTGCCTGAAATTCAAGCCAATAATTTCATTTTTCAGTTCAAATTATAAGCTGAAAGAAAGCTTCCTATCTTTTATTATATTATCGTCTCTATACATCGAGTGGCATTCTGATTATCAATCAAAACTCAATTCCCATTAAAAATAATGAATGTACCTAAATAGGCCAACGAAACTAAGATCATTTGCATCGATGCGATAGTCAGTCTTGTATTAAACTTGTAAGTTCAAAGCAAGTGGAAGATTAGCTAACAAAATACTAAATGAAAATCCAAAAAAAACAATTCTTATTGCGCTAAAAAATGTTTTCTGTGAACAAAATCGGCACCAAGAGGATTATTTAATAAGCAGGATTCTCCTTCTCTTGATTGATTACCATGACAAATTATAAAGACTTTTCAAAACATTATACTCTTCAATTTAGATTATAGTCTGTCGATGATGACTGATGTTTTAATGAACGATGAGTAATGAGCTAAAGGGATCTTTATTTATCTCCAGACGTTTACAATACTTTACAACCCAGGGCAAGGTTGAAACAACAAAGTCAAGAGCACATTTCCTCAAAGCTATAAGAAAATAAGTGGTAATAAATTAAACGATAAAATATATTTTGATACAGATAAAAAACTATACGTTTCGTGCCCGGATGTAGATTAGCGGTGGCTGTTTTAGAGATATAATAAAGATTGATTGAGTGAAAACAAAAGTCTTGATAAAAAATATTGCTTAAAAAAGCCGCAATCCATAACAAAGCCAAAGCTTAATATATGAGCCAAAGGCGCTATGATTTGATCTATCAATAGCAGATCCTATCATTACAAAATCTCGCTGTAAACAATACAAGGCTACCGATTTCCGGAAGTTGTATTCTGTGAATAAAGTAGGCAAATTATTTCAACACGAAATTTTGTGTTTGACATTAAATACACAAGCAAAGACGACCTTTATTTACCAAACTTGATGTTGCCCGCGACGTTCGTTCGTGGCCTGTGTGATAAAATTATCCTATTCCTGGCCCCTGAACCACCTATATCTCGATCTTTAAGTCTAATACTTAAAGATCGAGATCTGTTCAGTAGTTTTGGCGTCGAGTAATATACGTGTAGGTACTAGGTACCCCTTTATCCTTAGAAACTTTTATATAATAAACTTGAAATACATATACATTTCGCTCGTCAAAAGGCCTAAGTGCGGTTTCAGACTAGATTAAAACCGAGCGAATTCAGCGCTGGTGTAAAAACAAAACACCTTTTTTTTTTTTGCAGCGCTGACTACGCGACACGCCTCTCGTACGAGCGTTGTCGCGCTTATGCGCCCGACAGCCAGCTATACCTTTACACTCGCTACCAAAAAACCGAGCATAAATTCCGGTGTGCCTGTATACGGGCGCGCTGCAAAAAACAAAACACGAATGGCAAATCCGCTCTGTTTAATACGCTTGTCTGAAACCTCTCTAAATGATTGACTAGCTAGACAGTAACCAACCCAAACCCAAAGTCTTATTGTCATGTAACTTAAATACGGTATCGGCTGCGAACTCTCAGTGAAACTCTATCAGAGAGGGCTTAGCAGACTCAAACAAGTTTCAGAGAACAATGAATACCTACCCTTTGTTATAGATGAAGTTGGAAACTTGTTCACACCTTAGCTGTAGGTTAGATTAGCTAAGTTTCGAACGGCATAATAATCAAGAATAGTGACTAAAATCTATAACTTGCATCATAACTTTGATGAAATGGGTAAGATTGGTGCAGGAACGTGAGTGTGAGCGTCTTGTTGTAAGTTTGAATTGTACCGTTAAGTTTGTTTTTTTCCGAGAATTGGTATTAATTTCTAGGAATGTATTTTTCGTTCCTTTTACGTAGGAACGGTCTGCTGGAAAAAGTCCTGAACTTTAGTTTTGTTTAGGCACCTACCGTTACCCACATCACATTTAGGTTCGTATTTTAGATTTAGAAAATAACAAGGCATTTCTTTAAATAGACACTAACTTAGTACAAAAAATAGTCTGAAACATAATGCGATATTGGGTAGGTAATAGCATAGGTAATAGGTACCTACTGTCGTCGGTGAAAAGGTGGGTGGCTCAGTCACGCTGATTTACCAGTCTAGCCTTGGAGATGACACCCATTTCTACAAATAGGGTTCTTGGAAAATATCTACTGAGCCGTCTACTCGTGTGACATACCTACATTTTTTTTACTATAGTTTCATGCTAGATGTGGTCATGGGTTCGATTCCGGCTTCAGGACAAACATTTGTGCGATGAACATTGCTGTTTTTCTTTGTTTGAGTTTAGGTGTATCCTACTACATATATATATATCATATGTATGTATTAAAAAAAAGTATCTATGTATACTATTAGTTATATGGTTCCCATACAAGCTTGCTTAGTTTGGGGCTAGATGGCGATGTGTGAAATATCCAAACGTAAGTAAACAATAATTTTATTGAACAGTATGATAAACGAACAAAAGCTTTGTCGTTTCTTTCTTTACATGTTTGTTATACCCTAGGCCTTCTGTTTCAGCTCTCTTCGTACACAGCCACATTAAACTCAAGGTAAGCCGACATCCACTAGATAATTACTTCGTGATCCAGTTTTGTAAACAAACTGTCAAACCGGCCATCAATCGGCCCAGATGTTTACGTGATGAGCTGAACCGCAGACGGTGAATCAGACTTGTTGTTATTGGTACAGCAAAGAGGGAGAGCGGATACCACATTCAGTACTAGTAAGGGTGGAGCTCAGAACAGGTGGAGTAAATCTGCGAAAGACAAGTTCTGCATCTGTTGGTGTAGATGCGGAAAGTCAAGGACAATGCAGGAGAGTTCTATGAGGCAGCAGTGGGCAGTAGCCCATTATCATAGTAATGATAATGGTCTAGGAGTCAAGCTTACAGTGTCAGTTTTTCCGATTCATTTTGATCTCGTAGTTTTCAATTTAAAAGTGAACAAGGTCTTTCTAGGCATGCGTACGCGTGGTGGATCTTAATTCGGATACTCTCGGTTGTGAGAGCGAATGGATTATGATCCATTCTGAATCCCATCGGTGGGAACATTATAGGTTGATTATGCTTATGCTAACCTTGCTCTATCCACAACCACACATTTTATCAAATATATAGAAAAAAAACAGTAAAAAAAAACAATAATTATGAGTTATCACTATTCTTGGTCCAACTACCATACTTTTCACTCAACTACAGTGATAGGTTTTATGAAACGCATTATTATTTATCCGTAATTGGTAAAGTTACTTCCAATCCAGAAAGTAGTTACATAGATACTGCGACATTTCTTATTTAACCATCATTTGGAGTTTGTAGAGGAATGTATCAAGTTTCTGAACAAGTTTCTGTGATATATTGGAAAAGTTAGGCTATAGAAAAACTATTCTTATTAAAGTTGTTCGTCAGCCAGAAGTATTTCGTCACCCTTCAATTAATATGTTAATACCTATACAATATTAGACCAGGGACTTCAGAAAAGCACTTTTCTCGACTCGTCACTTGTTAAGTACAGTATCGCACCAGTATCAACAGCATTATGCCCACTTTACCCTATGTTTGTCCCTCGAAGCGGTGTACAGTACCCTGGCAACGTAGGTGTACATTGAACATGATCAACGCTGGCAATACCTGGCTTTCCACCACTGGGATCTGCCGGACCCACGCCTGATATAGCGCCAAATGTAAAAGCGGTGTACAGTAACGTTTGGGCGTTTTGGAGTAATCTGTCAGCCCTTCCTGTGTTTTCCTAATAAAATATAAATATAAAATACAGCACCCAAGCGACGAACACGAACATGATCAGCGCGGGCAACACCAGGATGGCCACCACTGGGATCCGCCGGACCCACGCCTGATATAGCGCCAATATCAACAGCATTATGTCCACTTTACCCGATGTTTGTCCCTCGAAGCGGTGTACAGCACCCAAGCGACGTACACGAACATGATCAGCGCGGGCACCACCAGGCTGGCGACCACTGGGATCCGCCGGACCCACGCCTGATATAGTGCTAGTATCAGCAGCATTATGCCCACCAGGATGGCGATGTAGCGGCCTGTTCGTCGGCGCTCCTCCTGGAATCATAGAAAAGATTTATGTGTAATAAAAAAATATTATAATGGATTTTAAAGCGGGTCGGCAGCGCAAACGTTTTGGCGAGACAATCTCGTTGCCTTTGATGTGGAATGTTGAGTAGTTTTAACAAGATAGAGGAATTATCATCCATCTATAAATCCGTTCTCACAAACTTTTGCTTTTATAATATTAGTGCCAGATATTCCGCGGCAAAGCAGTTAGGTGGACCGGACCATCTGAATCAAAGTCATTTGCTGTTTTGGTTATGGGCAGGTGTGATCTCTTATTATCACAAGAACGCCAAGCTTGCGTCTCGTCAATTAAAAAAAAAATGTACAGCTCTCGTCACGGTTTAACAGCGCTCGGCGAAAATGGATGGGTGCTCTGCGCAAGTAGGTAATACCTAGTAGTAAACCTAGCGTTCGACCTCATCTGGTAAGCGATGCTTGAGGGCTCATACCACAGAAGTATTAACGTATTGAAAATGCGACCAAGAAAAGTGAGCCACATTGGCTAACTTCTAGTACATTTTGGTCCAATTCTAACTTTCAAAAAAGAGAAGTAACAGGGCTAAATAAATATTATATGTTAAAACTACTAGGCTTTTTCATCGTTAATAAAACTACATCGTAAAAAGTGACAAACATTATTTGAAAATATATAGAGATATTTATTTTTTATTGACATACAGGGTGTCTGAAAATTTTTAGTCCTATACTTATACCGCATCCAATTTGTATGGTATTGTCCATCTTGGTGTTCTATAGGAACACCGCTATTCATCTATGGCTCATACCTATACTCGTGTATCAGTAAATACCAAACCATAAATGTATGTGTCCATGCCACCTGCGACACAGGGAATCCTAGTGCAGGGGTGTGAGTGTGTGAATGTTTGTATGTTAAAAAAAAAAAAAAAAAAAAATTGGTCTAAGCCTATTCTACGCAGTCAACCGTTTCCTAATTTATCTATTTAGTTAGGGATCCATGAAAGTTTATTAATGAGGTTCTTTGTCCGCCCGACTCTGCCCATCCCTCGAGACCCTAAAACTAGGACGTGGATTAATTACGACGATATTATAAAAGTTAGAAAACGTTTATAGCAACGTACGATTAAATGAATGTTGTAATCCTACGGCTTGATGAAGGAGATCATACAAATATCTAGGTTTTGTACCTACACAGTAGAATTAACATTTGGACACTATGCAACATTAATATTTATTTATACGAAACCTGAAATTAGTTTGCTTGGAATCGATAACCAAGTTTAAAAATAAAACAACCTATGTTTTTTGTAACAATTCACTAAAAAAATTATTATTTATTAATTTTTTTTTCGTGATTAGAAAAAACAAATGGGTCTCGGCTTTCACATAAACAAAAACTAACGGTTATTTTTTATTGAGAAGGTTAGCGTTAGGCTAACCTAACGCTAACCTTCTCAATAAAAAATAACCGTAACTCCTAAGAGTAGGTACGTTTTTCCATAAAAAAGGTAGGACAACGAATCAACACAAGCATGGATTATCTCAGTGAGTTTTAGAAAAAAAATATTTAATAATATTTTTCGTGACTAGAAGAAGAAATAAAAATAAACGGGTCTCGACATTCGCATAAACAAAAACTAACCGTATATACCAACATTATTATTCTAAAAGCTCTGGATAAGAGTGTAAATAAACTAGTACACAGTAGCCTGGGTGGGTACCTACCCCAACTATTTCCAAAGGTTACGAGTCTTTCGCGCTTTTCTTATACAAACTAGACTGGAAATAAAATTTTTGATTCTTGTCTTTGAACTTTTGTCGTACTCAGACTCAGAGGTCGATGACAGAGCATTGAAATATAATACCTTGTTTCGATTGGATAAGTATTGAATTCAATTGATGAATTAAACATACGCCGTACCGTGCGCCAATTTACGCAGAATCACTAGGAAATTTGTAAACAACTAGTTGAGTAGAGACGGTAGAGCTTTTTGTAGGCCAGAAATCGGATTAGGTATCTATAAAAATTAAACTGAATAATAGTAGGTAATATTATTACCTACCTATTAATTAGTTTTATTATTTGTTTGATTTTATTGTATTGCATTTGTATTATATGTATTGTACCTACCTTTACTAGTGATTCTGCTGTCTTGATATCACCGTCTGTGCTCTTCATGTCGTTGTTCAGTTTCAGATTCATTGTATCACTTGTTCTGAAAAGAGTTTATTATTGCGATAAAAATGGAAGAAAAAAGGTGTAAAAAGATACATAAAAAAGATGTTGCAACCGAGAATAAGGGCCACTAAAAATCGAGGTGTCTAAAAATCTGCGAAAAATCTTGGAACATTTTATGCAGCCTAAGTAGTTGCTTGGGAGTTTATTTTCCACTTCACAAAATATAAAAAAACACTAACCCGTTGGTCATAAACACTGCGAAAAATTCCACACAGCGAAAACTTTTCTCGTGCGTACGCGCGTTTTGAGCCAAGCAGACACACTCACTACACGAGAGATTAAACCTAACACTGCATAAATTTATCGCCTGTCTGCTCTGCCCGTTTAAAACGAATAAAACCCTCCTTAATTCCACTAACTGTTGCGTATTCCGTGCCTTACTGTCCATCAGACGAAACTGAACTCCCATCGGCTTCTACAACAATGATGTGATCAATCATTGGGCCCATAAATATCGCCTGATACATACCAGAATCGATTTTTTCAGCTTTTATGCTCCGCTAACCGCACAGTTTTAGAATCTTTTCAGATTCTTGCATTCATTTTCTTGAAAACATTGCGAACACTAGAAACAGTAATTCGAAGTTTTTCGGCAGAATTACAACGTAGGTAGGTAGGTACTGTACCGTTTGGAGGCATTGTCTGTAGGATACCAAGTTGATGGGTAGGTAGTAGGTACCTACCAACTCAGTGCCAGATATTCTGTCGCAAAGCAGTAATGTGTAAGCATTACTGTGTTCCGGTCACTGCGGCTATTGAAATTACTGGACTTTCGAGACTGACCATCAAAATGGGAATCATAGTCCTGTGTAGCACTGTTATGGTTATGGGCAGGCGTGATCTCTTACCACCAGGAGAGCGCTTAGCTAGTCTCGCCACATAAGGTTTTATGAATTAAATAATTATTTCTCAAATGACTTACAAAAGTAAACATACATAAGAAATAAATAAATAGGTTTGTTAGTAGGAAGAATAATCAAAAGTTAGATACATAATTAAAAGGCAGTGTTTTGTCGGCTATTGTGCTGTTAGAAACTTTACATCAGTCGACTTTAACATTTAACCCTAAACCCTTTTAAATACTTAGACATTCATTACCATCATGATAACGAGACAACTTTATAGCTCCATTTTCGGCTTATATTTCTACTTTATGTTCTCTACAAAAGCAGGTAGGTAACACGGTAACTTACTTGGTAAAAATACGGCTGTAGGCTTGCAGTAAAAATTCAAAATGTCACTACCGTTTTATAAAAGGTAGAGCAGTCACATGATTGGCTAAATGAATGCCCTCTTCATAAACATTTCGGGAGATTGAAACCTGAAGTCAATGTAAGCTATTGTTGATCTCTACTTCTTGATCTTCATTTTTAAAGTAAGACGAATAAGCTGCACACACATGATTGCTTAGGACTCTATAATATAGACCACAGATATAGACTATAATCTGGAAAAGCACATAGCGTATTTTTTATCCCGAAACCATGGGTGAATCTACGGACAGCAGCATTTATGTGTAATCCTCCTTTCTACACTCTAATGCGTGGGTGGTGATTCATGTTTTTCTCAAATAATCACTTTAAAGTGTGGTTATGAGCACTATCAGCCAACCATTTGAGGCACCCCACCTGGACCTGTGAGATCGTTACTAAGTAATCGAACACATTCTGACTATGACGCGGATGATACAATAAAAATCATCATTATCAGCCCACTTCACTCCACTACTGGACGTAGGACTCTAATTACGCGCCAGTGAGCCCGGTCCCTTGTGCTCTTCGCATTATTTTTTTACCGATTGTCTTTCGAAGGTCATATCACCTCCTGACCGGGTTGCGTCCCTACTACGTTTGCCGATACGCGGTCTCCACTCGAGAACCTGACTGCTCCAGCTGTTGTCAGATCTTCGGAATATATGGCCAGTCCACTGCTACTCAGCTTGCTAATCCTTTGAGCTATGTCGATGACTTTGGTTCTTTGTCATACACATGGTAATATAAAATGTTTACTTCTTGTTCATAATTATATCTAGGTATCCATTTTCACACACTTTCGTATTATAATATTAGTAGGATTATACTAGGAGGTAGAGCGTGGCTGACGCTGCATTTGGGCCGTTCTCATCCGCTGCAAAAAAGTTCTCTGCAAGAAATTTGCATAAATTATAAAAAAACGCCCGTCGATAACATGTTTGTGTCATCATCAGATGCATTAGACCAGATGTTCTTAATTTCCCTCTACTAGTATATCGGGTTATCAGGTTCATAAGTATTTACGATCACATAAATAATAAAAGACGAGATTGTCAACCTTTTGGTATCAACGAGTCCTGAGTTACTTTAGCCATATAGCTCGAAGGCAACCTGAGAACCTCGAGAAATTTATTGTAGGCTTTCATGGGATTACCTGTCTCTGTCGCCCTGTGACATACAGAAGACAGACGAGCAAGGAAGCAGCTAACTAATCGAGCCACTCCAAGTCTTTCAAGATAGGCTTGACCTTCAGTAATGAATGAAGAACACGAAGAAAAAAAAGATTATACGTACTGTGGATATTTAGCGAAAAGTACAGAGAAAAATCGTACATATGAATGAAAATGTGTCTATCCGAGCATTTTCTGTAGGTAACTTAATTTGGGATGTTCAATGGAATGGCCATACCGAAATAGTCCAGCTAACGAAATAATAGGTAGGTATAACATAAACAAAGTTACATTGACCCCTCCCGGTCCTAAGCAGTAATAGTAGGAAAGTACCTAGAGATGGCAAGCACTAATGAAATTCCCTAGTCATTAAACTCAATGGCGTGTAACAGAAGCACCATTAAATTCTGTATTTCTTAGAAAGTTTTCCATTCTAAGATCAAAGCCTTTGGTTGCGTTCGGCGGCCACGCCAATTAAATTGTACGGAATGGACTAAAACCAATGTTTACAGAAGTTTATAAATTCTGAGCGTAAACAAATGCTTCAATTTATATAAATATCATAATCGAGCATCTCTTGTTTTTTATTTGGGAGCTGCTTCATTCAAGTTGCAAAGATGTGTTTCTCTATAAACGCTACTTGAATGAAATATCAAGGTTTTTCTTTAAAAAGTAAAGTTTTACGAGTTACAGACTCTAGGTTACTCAACATTTATGAGTAATATAGGAAGTTTTCTTTATTTTAATGTCCATAACTTACCTACCTTATAGGTACTCACCACAATACAGTTTAGATATTCAGTTCAAACTCTCAGTTCTCCTAAAATGAAACCAAACCACAGAGTAGGTAATGTTATACACAACTAAAACCAACCAAAATATGTAGAAAGAGGCATCTCTTGCATTAGTTCGGTCATGGTAGGGTAAGAAATCGATTTCAGTTTGTAGTAGTTCGTCGTTCAGAGGTAGTAAGAACGGTAGAAAAACTATTTGCCGATTAATCAAAAAAAAAAGCATGGTAGTGAGTGAATGCATCGTAAATCACTGCGTCGAAGTTTTAATTAATTCTCTTTCGGAATAGCGGGGGAGTCAGTTTGTTCTAGTAGTTCGTTAGTCGATGGAAGAAGCAGCTGGTTGATTGCGGAAAACTCTTGATTCATGTTCCTAGATACCTATTTAATTTCTGACTCTTACTACTGCGTCAGTCTAAATGTATGATTAAATTGAATTAAAAGTAAAAATTTAGTAGTAATAACATTAAACACAAAACTGAAATAAATGACTCTCCAAATGTCTCCATTGTTGACCTTTACAATTTTATCAGTATGCCACTATGTATGTAGGTACCTTCTTCGATATTATTTTCTCAATATAAAAGTACGTTAGGTTACAGAACAAACAATTTAAATTAAATGGGTAGGTTAGGGATTATTAACGGTATTTTAATCAGTTCCCTTTCGAAGGAATACACATTTTAGTGATCCTGAAACACGGACCAAGGAAGAGCGTTTTGAAGGAATACAAATTTTAGTGATGTTGAAATATATAGAGCGTTTCGAAGGAATACACATTTTAGTGATCCTGAAACACAGACGAAGGTAGAGCGTTTCATTCCTTATCGATTCGCATAATAAAAAATCATTAGACCTGAGTTCGTCTCATTGGTTATTTTCATTTCTTCGATAGAGCCCATAATACATTACAAAATTTACAATGATCCTAGCTATTCAGCTGAGTCTGCAAGTGCGTTCTAGGTTAGACGGGTAGAGAAGTCGCAATGCCGTTGAACCGCATCGAACTGTGGCATCTTGCCGAGACGATGTCTGATGCAGGAGCGGATTAGGCGACTCTAGGATTACAATAGATTATAGACTAGGTATGTCCTACTATCTACTTAGACTAATCTCATGCCTCAAAGCAAAAGAGCGATGCGCTGGACTCTACAATCCTATTTTTTACTGCGTTACTAACTCTAACTTAAGCCCTAAGTACCTGCTAACATATAATAATATTTGTGGTGTTGTTGAATGAACCGATATATTTTATTTTTATTTGATATAGGTAATTAGGTAGGTCAGTTCTTGAACATTTTTAATGGGTTCAAAACATTCCCTTTGCCGTGGCGTCGATTCGTCACGTTTTCTTGATGCTCCTTGATTCGAACCAATAGGTGTAAAATAAATAATGAACCAACCTACTGAGTATAAAATGGGCTTCAGGAACGAGTTTTAGACAAGATTTTACATTTGATTAGAATTAACGAGGGGAAGGAATAAAACAAATTTAAACGAGCGTCCATTTCCCAACCAATATTCAAAATTCGAAAATATTTATGTGTCACCTCACATTTTCCGTTGTCCACTATGTTTACCATTGTTTTCTAAGTACTTTCTGTACCTACATTTTTGTTTGTTTTGTGATGATGTGCAATAAAGAATAATCTATCTACCTATCTCACAATACCCTGATTCTACGGGTAGGCAGGTATTCATAAAGGACCGAAGTTAAAAATGTGAAAAAAGTTCTTAGCTTTCGGCATGAAACCTATTACAAACTAAACCTCTTTAAAAAGGTTTTATAGCACTTACTACAAATAAATATACTCTAGCTAGTAGGTACACCTACATAAAATTCAACTTTACGAGCATGAGAAGTGAAGGCCTCCAAATCCTAGCCTGCAATCCCCAGGGCATGCCAACTCGGTGACACCATAACTCTACCGTGCGTTGCCAAAGTGCGCCGCCGTAGAATGCGTGCGCCAGTGACCATTCACCACAGACGCTGCGCTGCCAAGCTTACGTGGGTGACTAGATCTTCTAAGATAATGTGGACCATTCAGCATCATCAACACGTCATAGTTTTGCGAATGACATAGACTTAGAAAATAGTTATTTGTTAAACAAGGGCCTGAAGCAAGACAATCTATACGAGACTTTTACGGATATTCAGGCCGAATATAAAATGGGCTTCAGGACCGAGGTTTACACAAGTAAACTGTGTAAAGTAAAGTAAACTGAAATGAGCGCCCATTTCGTAATTCAAAAACAAAAATGTGACAACGATGTTCGAAATTCGATTTTTTATAATATTTATGTGAAGGACCGAATCTCGAAATTTTAAAAAGTTCTCATCTGCCGGCATGAATCCTATTACAAACTGAACTTCTTTATAGAGATTTTATAAGCAAATCACTTTTTCCCCCTTGGGCCTAAAATGCATTTTGCTCCCGCTAAAGCATGCACGAAGTTGAACTTTACAAGCATGAGACACTTTTTAAATATTTATTACCACATAATAATGTATCACATCATAAAAGATTTTACAGGGATAGTGTAGTGTAGGTATAATACTTAGTGATTCGCAGATTCTGCCCCGGTGGAAATGTGGTAAGTAGGTAGGTACTCATTTAATTTATTTTAGTGTATAAAACTTTTTTTTTAACGTCTGGACTTCTGGATAACGATTTAATTTTAGCTTCAGTATAAACCATTGATGTCAATAATTGCTAAAATTCTACAGCTAATTGATATAAATAATAGATGGGTAGGTAGATTCAATAGATATTTTAAGCTCGTACCTATGTCAGATGGATCGATTCAGGGGTTTAGAAGACAGTGGAGTGCATTATAGGCGAGCTATTTGACTAGCCAGTCTATTTATAAAGATATGAAAAGGCAAGTGGCAAGGCGAAAATAACGTAGAATATCTCTAGCTAGTGAATAACATTTCAAGTTGAGGATAGACGTAGTTATTCTACGCAATATTCGACCTCATCTGAAAATGGGATAGCTCGTTCCTTGTGGTTCACCAGTTGACCTAGTTCAAGTAAAAATAGTTGGGCGGACACGGATTACTTTGTAATTTTATTATTTCTACGATTTCACTGCGTTCCCAGAAAGTAGCTGCAGTGGGCTTTCCACACCACCCGAACTGCGTGTAAAACTTTATACTTAGGTATATATTTCTATGGACCTATTGTATTTCTGTAATGTTATTGCCTGAAATAAATGGTTATTATTAATATATTGTTGACGACACCGTGGCTAAGTTGGTAGTGACCCTGCCTACGAAGCTTGGTGTTCCGGGTTCGATCCCCGGCAGGGGCAAATATTTGTGTGACGAACACAAATGTTTGTTCTCGGGTCTTGGATGTTGTGTGTTGTATGTGGCCATGCCACCTGCGACACAGGGAATCCTAGTGCAGGGGTGTGAGTGTGTGAATGTTTATGTTTATTGATTAATTTATGAAAAAAGTAGCTGCTTATCCGCTTTACCTAGGTACGAGGAATCTCATTTTTAATGATTGGAGACCGGCCCTCCTAGTCACGAAATATGATGAACTAAATAACGCCGGCAACTTCGTTTGCAATACCTACGAATAACCAAAAATCCTTTCTTAGTACGCTCACACTGGCTCACACTTTCATACATTCTTGACGAACATAATGCTCGAAATTTCAAGTCTCTACGTTCAGTGGTTTGGCCTGTGCGTTTTCTTTCAGTCTGTCAGGACTAATGGCTACTTGCACCAAACTGTCAAAGTCCCTAAGAAATTATTTTACTCGCTTGGTAGTTCTTAACAGTACAGATTCTGACCGTTAAGAATTGTCAAGCGAGTTAAGTCATTGCTTAGGGTCTTTGACAGTTTGGTGCAAGAAGGCATAAGCCTTTTATATTTAGTGATTTCTAAACGGTAGGTAGGTACCTACTGGTCTTGTGGTTAGCAAAAGCAATAGGTAATATTGCTTACCCTAACTCATATTATTATAAAATAATCGCATGACCAACTAAAACAAAATGAGGCAACACAGTGGAACAAAACATCAAAGTGACCTTTGAAAATATTTAGCTAAAGTACCTACGCACAGTGTGTTAATTTAACGAGTCATAAAATTGCTGATGTATTTACCTAAGTATTCCCGGTAGAGCACTTATCCGAGTCGCACCGTCACATATCTCACAGACATTATTAGAGCACCTTTATTAAATTGTTTCGTGATGCTATTTGGGAAATAGAAAATGTACTTAAATTAATACTATAATTATTCTTAAAAAACTAACGATTTTTTATAACATACGATTAATAGTAATGAGTCCGGTGACACTAAATTAAATATCATGGTAATTAAACAATCTAGGTATTTGTGTCACCACTAAAATAAAATCATACCTAATCAGTTATTTTTCTCATTAGTGCCGTTTCGTATGCCACATTTTTGTAACGTTTTTTTATTATTTTCTATTGATTTGTGCTTTCCACGTTGCAAAATTTCCCCGAATAGCACCGCGAAAATTTACAATGTGCTATGGGCCCTAAATGAAATTAGTATCGGGGCGATTCGCGAACGGTGCGATTAAAATTGGTGCCCTGGGAATACCTCAAATTAAGACTATTGTCTCGTTGTTCTCGGAATGAATTCCCAAAAAGATTTAAGCATTCCTGACCCGAATATAAGTACTGCAATAATAACACGGGTAGTAAACTTTTGCGATGTCTGCCTACCACATAAACAACCTCAGTTATATAAGATTCTACGAACGGCACAATTAAAATACACCAGTTCGTGACCTGGATTATTCATCAAATCTCTACCGAGCTCACACCGTGGAACTCTGAAACATCATACCTACATTATATTACCCTACCCTACCCTATAGAGTCCATCAAGGCTTATGTAAGTAGGTACTCTACCATAAATAGTAGTGTAATATGTAAAATACCTTTAGGAGGCGTCCCCTGCAGGATGCCGTCTAGATGGGTACCAACACAGTGCCAGTTATTCTGCCGCAAAGCAGTAATGTGTCAACGTTACTGTGTTCCGGTTGGAAGGGCACTATAGCTAGTAAAATAACTGGGCTTTCGAGACTGACCATCAAAATTTCTAAGAACCTTTTTCAAGCTGAATTATATTTTTATCTACCTATTCCAGAATTCTTAAAAACTTAAATTTTCTTTCTGTTTTCAAGTTTCTCTTCTGTTTGTAATGTAACCGCCCGCCACTCTCAGATTCAGCAGAGACCCATATGCTCCGTACGAAACGTCATAACATAATCATTGCCGAATAATGAATTTTTCATGTGACCGCTGGGCTTTGGTCGTAAACTGCACATACTTACTTTGTTACTTACTGGGAAATTCCTGATTCGATCCAATCATAGCAGTTGAATTAATCAGAATAAATAGAATATTTACTCACTACCGATCGAACCTAGCAAGTAGCTCTACAATTCTACCAATTTTTATTTTCTGAAAACTCGACGCTCGTCTTTTGTTATTTGCAGCGCGTGTATAATAAGCGACAAACAAATTGTCCTCTGGCGAACCACGTGACAAAGATGCGCAGAACCAATTTGGCCTACCTGATAATTTTAAGTACCTGAGTAGGTATCTACTGACCTAAGAACTTCTATGTTCTTTGGTAAGTACTTAGGTACCTACCAGCATTTTGAAAATTAGTAGGTACCTATCATCTTTCATTGAAATCCGCTTTTTATATTCTGACGTACCTACCTACTAGATGGATACGATATAGAATAAGTAAAAAGCGTTCGTCAACACTGTGAACGAGTGCACCTTTTTTCCTAATCGTCAACAGTGTTGACGACAAGGTGTTACAGACCGGGAATGACCCAATGAAGCTACGAAGAGCCTTGCGTCCCACAAGATTTTCTTCTAAAGAATAATTTTTGCGTGCTTTTGACAGCACTGAAAGTAACCTCTTAACGCTGAGATGAAAGGTAGGAAACGATATTTATATTTCCTGAGTGATCCACCCACGAAACCGTCTCAAATCAAAATCTTAACTTTTCAATATCCCTGCTGGAAATTGATAGCGGTATTTAAGCGAAATTTGGGGTATAAACCGGAGAATAAGACGCCATCAAAGCTTTCAACTACAAGGCGTTAAGTTTGATTGCGAGCGCCGTATTGAGTTATCTTCTGAAGCTGTTAATACTTCATCGGACGCGACTTTTTGTCGCTTGACTTCTATAGGGATAGCCGGCATATAAAATCAATTCAAATCCTGTAAATGTACGTAATGAAAATCATACTTACCGTAGTAATCGCATCAAAAGTCGCGTTTACTTGTCGCAGCAAGTAATCTCTCTCTTCATTTTAAGTCACAAGTTTGCAAGCACTCTTGGATAAATTAAACGAACCAAAGTGAATTTCTAAGACTGTGCTCAAACTTTTACTTGATGCTATGATGGATTAATCGTGTTTTAGAATGTCTGCTATGAGTTACACAATGTGTTTTATAGCAAAAGTTTTTGGAAGAGTTAAATTACTTTTCAACATTTTACATGAACTTCAGTTTATTGTTTAGTCATAACAAATAAATAAGTACTCATAATACACTACTTATAAGTAGGTACCTACCTACTTATGTGACTTTATTTAATATAAAATTATTTTTTTACTGCCTACACATTGTCGGTAATTTGATTTATACAATACCTACACTCTTATCCCTAATCCGGTCATACCCTTAAGCACCTAATTTAAAAAAAATGCAAGGTTAACTGAATTGAATGTATTTAATAAACTGTGAGTCGGTCACTGGAATAAGTATGTACATAGACAAGAAAACCCAACAAGTGCAATGGAATTATTACAAACAACTGATCATTTTAACAACTGAAAACAATTTGACAAATACTCAAAAAGTACGCCGTATTATAGTAATTTCTACACACTATTCGTTTCCTCAATGTTTTTTGATTTCGTGAAAAAAAATACTTATAGTACTTATAGTTTCATACTTTTATTTAGATTTTATACGTGTTTTAAAATTAACCCTACTAACTTAAAAACACGTATAAAATCTAAATTAAAGTATGAAACCTTCCACTTTTTTTTTCACGAAATCAAAAAACATAGAGCAAACGAATAGAGTGTGTAGAAATTACTATAATACGGCGTACTTTTTGAGTATTTGTCCGAAACATTTTTGTATGGAACTCGGATTTGAGGATTACCCTTAATGAGGTATAATGTTACATTGTGGTACTCCATGGCTACAATTCAGTCTTGTCCAATCTGCACATATCTTTGTAGTTACAGTTGTGTATGGACTCGTAGAAGTGGTCGGTCAGGACTCTTAGAGGACAAAGCTCCGATTCGCACATCGGCATTACGACGGGTTTTTCTTGGTGCAGAGTTAGTACGTGGTCACCATCGTTACATCTGTAACAAATGCAAATAAATTATAAACTAGGAACTAACGTACCCATTTAAATAATAACGAAAACTAAAACTCCTTTGATTATTGATTTGGGAATCCAAGCCCAGTTTAAAATTAATTCACCTGTGCCTTTATCTGAGTATTATTTTAAGTAAGTTTGGGGCTAGATGGCGCTGCGTGAAATTTATGTTAGTCAACAATCACGCCAAAATACAGAACTGAATTGAAATTGGTATGAATACATATTGACGACACGGATGGCCGAGTGACAAGTGTAGACTGCCACGCCGGTGTCGCGGGTTCAATAACCATCATCATTCTATGTATTCTGTTCGATCTATGCTCAGTTTAGAAATGCAGGGTAGGATAATTTGTTTGTCATCCGCCTTTTCTACGACTACCGTCATTTCCGAAATGTTGGATCGGCAAGCCTGCTCGCCGCGCCACCTACTACCACAACCAGTTGCCCTTTGGTTGTCGCATACACCACACGTATTCATTCATCGCCTGCCGCGTGAGACGTTCTCATAGTGATTGTGCTTGTGTTGTAGTGTTGTTTGACTTGGTAGCTTCCATCATAATACCCTGGATTTGGACTGCTGAAGCCGTGCTTAGCTGCTCTGCATCAGGAGTGTCGAGTGGAAGTGGCAGAGGTAGGTGGCTACATTTTATCTACCCTGTGTCGGCTGAGCAAGATTCTTTGTATCATTAAGGTCCTTTGTTATTTTAATTTTCATTTTACCAGCACCTATAAGCCCCCCACATATTCTATGAACATACGGTGCCCGAACGCCACACATACATTCGGGCAATCGATGGTTTTTTGTTACTCTATCTCTTTCTACTCAATCAAACAACACAAAGGCTAGATTGGAGGCAAAGCAGTCAATATCCGAGATATTCAACGCCCTGTGAACGAGTCCGCTCTCGGGAGAATCGCGGTCTTGTACAGACCCAAGTGGGATCTTGAGAAAGGTGCCCAAGTCGGTGACTGTGAGGATTAAGGGATGGTTGTTTGTAGCTCTGTGGCTTTCTACTTACTCAAATAAAACAAATGCTAGATTTGAGGCAAAGCAGTCAATATCCGAGGTCTTCCACGCCCTGTCCCTGTGTATCTCGAACGAGTCCGCTCTCAGGTGAGTCGCGGGCTTGTACAGACCCAAGTGTGATAGGATCTTGAGAACTGTGCCAGAGTGGGTGAAGAAAAACGTCGCGTTTGGGGAGTTTTGTCTGGAAAAAATAAGGAAAATACTTAACCAAAGATGCTCATGCTAAGCATAACTGCTAAAATACTAGGACCATTGATAGGTAGGAACCTCATATGTCATATCTATCCACCTGTTTAGCTGACAAATGGACAGATTCAAATGCATACACACAAAACACATAACCCTGTCCGCATTGAGGTATAGCTATTCTATTTCACGATGAAGGTTTGATCTTGGTTTTTGTTAGCCGTGTACATGTCCTCTTTGGTTCTAATATTTCGAGTCCATCCCAAGGTTGCCTGGAAGAGATCGCTCTTAGCGATAAGGCCGCCCATAGTACCACTTTTTCATCAGTATCGTTTTTTCTTCATGTATTTTTATTTTAAGGTGTGCGTATAATAAAGATTACATCTATCTATCTACATGCACATTGAGTTAGTGTGTGTAACTTCGGAAGCATTCAGTCACGATCGCGACGCGGCATCGAATGACGCGATTGCTTCTGTACATGTCACTACTACAACGGCCAAACCTTTTTCGTGGAATAGAATAACTACCCATACCTCAATGCGGACAGGGTTATGTGGAATATATGTAAAACAAGTTAACCCTTACTCAAAGTTGTGGAACATGTTTTTGATAGCCAGACACGCTTGTCGGTACGTCAGCTCGTGTCCGTATCCGTCGGCCCAGTAGTGTTTCAAATCGTAGTAGTATTCCAACACCTGAAAACAATGAACAAGCTTGTTTTATGTAGTTTATAAAATCTGAAAACCCGACTGCGAAAATATTATGCAATGATTGCCAATTCATTATTCCAAATACAATTTAAACATATGACCAGCAAAGCACAAGGAGAGTTCCTCGTACCTGACTTCTGGCCTGCCGTATTCCGTTACAGGATGGCGTCGATGAAGAAAAAATCCTAACGATATGTTGTACTGTATGTCTGTATGTAAGGTATATATTTCTATGGACCTATTGTATTTCTGTAATGTTATTGCCTGAAATAAATGGTTATTATTTATATATTTTTGACGACACCATGGCTTAGTTGGTAGTGACCCTGCCTACGAAGCTTGGTGTTCAGGGTTCGAACCCCGGCCGAGGCAAATATTTGTGACGAACACAAATGTTTGTTCTCCGGTCTTGGATGTTGTGATGTCTTGTATGTGTCCATGCCACCTGCGACACAGGGAATCCCAGTGCAGGGGTGTGAGTGTGTGAATGTTTATTGTAGATTTGGTTTAAAAAAAAATGGATTACCTCTGCACTTTCTTTGTCAAAAGCGGCGCACCACGGGGAAGGGTAATGCTTGTTCCAAGACGTTTCGAACCCACACGTCCTGAACATCAGCGCCACTTGCTCTGAAATATACCAACTCCATGGATGATAATGTAATGTAGGTAACAGACTTTTTGGTACACAGCAACATTTGTTTGTGCACGCGAAATGAATGATGTTTGTAAATTAGTTAGATTAATTTGTGTTTTTCCCTTTTGCAATGTTAATTTATTAGAAAAATAGAATTCAGTCTACAATAATAGATAGCTATAATAAAAAAACCAAAACAGTAGAAGTGATTCAGTCTAACTATGAAAAAGTTAATCTTGGAGTGCCCCAAGGAAGTATCTTAGGCCCACTACTTTTCTTATTATATGTAAATGACCTTCCGTCTATAACCGAACATGTATGTGTAATGTTTGCGGATGATGCAACAGTATACATTCCTCAAAATAAGCAGTCAGCAAATGAACATACAGCTCAAATCAATAAAACACTTGAATCCATAGTCAACTGGTTAGAAAACATAAATTTAAAAGTCAATATAAATAAAACAAACTTAATGAGATTTAAAAATTACAAAACTCCTCAAATTAGCATAAAGGTTTCAAATAGGGGCAATATAGTTAATATAGTTAATGAAACTAACTTTTTAGGTTTAACAATCGATTCTAATTTAAACTGGAAGTCACATATTTCTAACATCAATAAAAAAAAATCAAAATATGTGTATGCTTTATCAGTACTGAGCTCTACATGCTCAAAAAGTATAGCAAAACAATCCTATTATGGCTTTGTTTACCCGCAGCTCAGCTACGGTATCATTTTTTGGGGAAATTCTGTAGAAGTTCAGTCCACCTTTATCATGCAAAAAAAATGTCTGCGTTCAATTTATAACATGCAAAGTACTGATTCCCTTAGAACTGTTTTTAAAAATGAAAATTTCTTAACACTCACCTCTTTATATATCTTAGAAATTTGTCTGTTTGTAAAAAATAATCAGCATTATTTTTTTGAAAAAAAATCGATTCGGGATGAAAGCCTCAGGGAAAAACACAAACACAACATATGTATACCACAGAGTAATAACTCAATGTACCATAGAAGTACTTTTGTAACAGCTATCAAAATATATAATAATCTACCTCTTGATGTAAAACTTATGGAAGGAATGAGCTTTAAATTGTTTTTAAGAAAGTGGTTAGTTAATAAAGTTTTCTATAATTTAAATGAATAATATAATAAGGATAAATAATAGGGATTAATAATATTATAAAGTTATAAGTACCTACCTATAAGCAAAATGTGATTTGCACAAAAGTTTTTACCTTAATTTGTTAACCTTGTTAGTAGATTAACAAAGTAAATTTATTGTACATCCGTGATGGATAAGACTGTAAAATTACTTGTACCTATTTACATAAGATCTTTATTGTACCAACTACAGTTTAAGCAATAAATATTTTCTGATTCTGATTCTGATTCTGATACATCTATTACTTAGGTTTAATAAAACAAGCTTTTACACACTAGATGTAAATCTTGTAACAATTTGTTTTAGTTAGTGCAAAATTATCTATGATTTTTGTGCCCAAAATTATTGACCACAGCAGGACCTAGAACATTCCGTGACATGCTTTAAAATTAGCCATTTTCCTCTGAAGATTCCAAAAAAATCCACCAGAGGCAGGACCATTGGGCGGTACATCATTTTTTATTTCCCTATGCCAAGCAACGTTAAACGTACATTTTCAATCGCTCTTTTACCATCTTAAACATTGAATTTAGAGAGAATTTAGTAGAAAACTGTAATACATACTTGGTAGTGTTTTTTTCGGAGATAATCAAAATGTGACTTTAATTAAGACCTTGTCTTAATTTCAGAAGACAGGTGCATTTAACTTTAAGTCTAAAAGCACCTTCAATACGTACTGCTGCACCCCCAACTGGTGCTGCCTCTGGTGGATTTTTTTGGAATCTTCAGAGGAAAATGGCTAATTGAGCTATACAGTCGTTAACGCTTAGACCTCAAACCTAGAACATTCATATAAGTATTTTAAGTACTATGCCTTTATGACTATAATACCTTCATCTACAGATATAATGAAGATAACATAATGAATCAAAACGCTTACCGCAAATAGTGCGAAAATGCTCTACGCTCTGATAGTATGTCTTCAAAAGTAAACTATTAAATGTCACAAAATGTATTACCACTTGATTAAATCATTATTACTACACCTTGAATACAGCAGTTACATGTTAAACATAAAATTTCAAATTTTTATAAGCACTATGAGTAGGTTGTATGTGATCACTAGATATTTTTTTTAATGGTAATAAGTGGCGAGACTAGCTAGGCGCTCTCCCGATAGTCAGAAATCACGCCTGCCCATAACCATAACAGTGCTACACAGGACTTTGATTCCCATAGGCCGCGGCCGGTGCAACACACCTATCGCGCTCGTCCACCTTGAGACAGTTTGATGGACATGAAGATAATTTTGACTAGCTTAAGTCTCTGAAATTTCTGACACTGACTTTGCACACAATAATTATGTGTGGTTTCAGACTAGCGTATTCTTGTCGCGCGTACACGGGCGGATTGGTACGCGCGAAACTCATAAAGCGTGTCACACACGGCTTTTTTACACGCTACAAGCCAGCGAGTTTGCTTGCAGCTTGTAAAATCACCCTATGACATCGGCTTTTAGCAATCTGCTAGTTGACAATCCTTCCCAAAAGCAAACTCGCTCACGCTAGCTTTTAAACTCGCAAACAAGCAGCGTGTAAAAAGCCTTGTGCTATCGATGCTTTCGCTCGGTTTTTTCTAGCGATTGTCAGAAGCATGAGGCGTCTCTCGCGAAAAAAGAAAAAATAACATAAGCAGCGAATCCGTCCGGTTAATCCGCTAATCTGAAACCGCACTAAAAGCGCGTGATCTGAAACACTAATGTATAATACATGTACAGTGTAGCAAATAGCAAAGCAAGCTGTCATGGCATAGGCGGTTACAAACCCAAGCTCAAAGTGTCGTTAAAACCGAGTACTTTAGACACATTTAGCAGTGCCCTTTCCATTTCTGGGCCAGCGCCAAATAGCTTTTGCTCCTTGTATGTGTCGGGGTTTTTCTTAACTTGCTTTAGCCACTTGTCACAGTGTTTGTAAAACTGAAAAATTGCAACTCAGTGTAGAGGAAGCAGATAGATTTCAGAACAAAATAAATGGATAGTCTTTTTTCTCAATGACAATGAGTCATTTACCAAATGTTGCAGAGGGTAATGTTGCAGAGGGTAATGTCTAAATAGGTGTTTTCCCGATAGTTGTTTTAACTAATTATATGTATTTATAGACAGCCTATACGTACTGACACATATTATTAAAGAAATTAAAAAATCTATTAAAATTAGGGATTGGTTGGAGATCCAATTTTATCAACTTAAGTGTGTCTCTTTTCAAAAAATAAATTGTACAATCAGCTGCACAGACATGTATACACTTCCAAGCTTTTACATTTATATTACTCATAAGTTCGCAAAAAGAAAAGTGCACACAGGCATTTTCAAGTTAAGGCTAATCCTCAAATCCGAATTCCATACAAATTGATTCGGACAAATACTCAAAAAGTACGCCGTAATATAGTAATTTCTTCACACTATTCGTTTTTTAAGTTAGTAGGGTTAATTTTGAAACACGTATAAAATCTAAATTAAAGTATAAAACCTTTCACTTTTTTTGGTGACGAAATCAAAAAACATGGACGAAACGAATAGTCTGAAGAAATTACTATAATACGGCGTACTTTTTGAGTATTTGTCCGCAACATTTTGTATGGAATTCGGATTTAGGATTCCCCTTAATGTACTGATCTTACTTATCAGAATTCTTGAAGAAGAAGAATGTCTTTGCAAAATTCAGAGTAATTTATATGTAAAAGCTTGGGAGTGTATACATGTATGTGCAGCTGACTGTACGTGAATTGATGTGAAGGATAAAAAAATAATTACTCGTAAAACAAGGTCCACTTTGGTAGCCGGTGCAAAAATAACATCTTGTGCATCTTTCATCTCAAACAGCCCATTGGCGAAATATCTTGCGCTTTGTTGGGCTCTTTCCGTCGCAGTATATCGAAACTGAAGCAAAACATACACACTAATATTATATTGTAAAGGTAGTCTGGAAGACATCGCTGATTTGTAATAAGCCGTCTTTTGTACTTGCTTTCTATCCTCAGCCCGCATCTGCGTGGTATTGGGTAAGAAGTTCAATTTTATGTACATATCTAGAGGGAGGGAGTTTTTTTCTTCTTCGTGTCACCAGTTCTTTCGAACCAGTGTGGTGAAAGGATTTCAAGTGCGCCTCGAAAAGGCTCCTTTCGTGCACTCGACACATGTTTTCGAACTTTTGGTTCTATGACATGCCGGTTTCCTCACGATGTTTTCCTTCACCGTTGCGAGAACGTGGAATGCATACATAGATTTTTCAACCGAAAAAACCCATTTACGCATGACTGCCACCGGGATTCGAACCCGCGACCATCAGATCGCAAGGTAAGGGCCTCATCCACTCGGCCACCACGTCCGGGAGGGAGTAAAACTGAAGAAGAACATTAGGTCTCTAGTTTAAGTTCCTGGGAAGATTCTGGTTTAAGTTCCTAGGAGAATTTAGTTTAAGTTCCTAGAAAGACTCCAGTTTAAGTTGCTAGAAAGGCTCCAGTTTAAGTTCCTAGGAAGAGTCTAGTTTAAGTTTCTATGAAGACTAGTTTAAGTTCCTAGGAAATAGGCAGTTACTTACAAGAAAAGTATCATTGTCATATTTATTTTTCACAACACCAGGGAACCTCTTCTGCATCCTTTCAGCCAGCAGAACCATTTCTTCCTGACCTTCCATGGCTAGGAACTTCTCATTATCAATGTTAATGTCACTGGACCATGCTGCTAGCCGCTCTATTTGGTCAGCCTTCAGTTCACCTGAAATTGAATAAAGGAACTAGCATCTACTGTTTTGATTTCATCTCCTGTTCATATTTAGGTACCAACCAAGAGTATTTTAATAGGTAGTGGTTGTCCATATTAATCAATACATAAAACAGACTTGGACCTGACTGACTGACAGACAATGTACATGCTTAACTGCTGAATGTACAGACTCGAAATTTGGAGGGTGTGTTTGCCAAGAAGTGCAGGAGCTTACTAAGACAGGGATTTTATATTTCACAATGTAAGGGAAGTTGCAAGCGTCAGCTAGTTGGGTGTATTACATTATTGGTAAGAGTAAGTGAGAAATTTTGCTTACCACTTCAAAAAGTTTAAACTATTTCCAAGTCTAATTTAAAATCATTATTAATTAATTTGCTTACTGACCTTTTCCTAATTTATGGCGTAGCAATATGTTAAGTTTCATATCTTTTAATGTTGAGTTCATGCCGAGGATATCATTGGCACTTGGTAGCCTTGTTCCATGGCGTATTATCATCCATATCTTTTTCTCTTTACAACCTGCAATGTAAATAATATAATATTGAGTACAATATGTAGCAGTAATGCCATGGGTTGACTCAAACCAGCCATAGGTTGATATCATAGCATGAAGTTTAATTACAAATTGTTGATAACTATAATGCATAATCTGCCTAAAATATTACCACTGCAGGGTGCAATTTTTGGTCAGTGTCGCAAACGGGGCACTTATGAAATGTGAATTGATAGGTTAATAGGTACAGATCAATAAATCTATGTCCTTTTAACATTGATAAAAGCTATGCAGCATGCATATCTAAATAGTTAACGCAGATACATACCATGAAACTTTATTCTGGAATCATTTTTGTTCGCTATAAACCGGTATGGTGATATCGTACCCAAATGATGGAGAACTCTATTGGTGTGTAATAAAGCATCATCAATATGGCACAAAAATGCAAGTAATAAACACAAAACATGTATTTTCATCGTAACCTTCAATTAATTTTTTTTTTAGAATTTTATTTGTTTATTTTGAAAAGGGAAAGGAGTGAGTCAAAGAGAATATAACCACTATAATACGTTGAGTGAGTGGGGCGGGAGGGGGCAATGACTGACATTGCCATAACAAAGTACAATGACAAAAACAAACATGGCCAAAGAACTGAAATTGACAATGACTGCATTACTATTGTTTAATAATCACACGATACAGAAAACTATTTATCGCAATGCGCGTATTTACCTAGATTCTAGTAGGTCCTACAATACTCCCTCTAGAATTAGGTAGGTAGGTATTACTTAAAATGATATATACTAAAAATAGTATATACTAAAAATGAGCTTAGATTTATTAAAAACTTAATTATTAAGCTCATCATACACATTGATTTAATAGTGCGCAGAAGTATTCTAATAATAAAATTATATCAGTATGATTAAGCAATAATAGACCTATAGATATGGTATAGATCACAAAAACAAAACGTTTTTTCTATTAATAGCATTTTATTAGGTAGGTAAGTAATTGGGTTAATATTGTCAATAAATTTATATTTTTGAGAGGCACAAACTTAGCTCACAATAATAATTATTCCACTTTCAGTAAAATATTGGATTGTTGAAGAGTAGCTTTCAATGTGAATGGCTTGCTCAAGGTTTCTACATTAAATGTTTCCGATGCAAACTCATCTCCTTCTGGTTTATCATGCAGTGTGAAACTTATATCTTTTACATCACCTGCATCAATAGATTGAACACTCTGGGTATATGGGGGAGATCCCTCCTTGAAAATCTGTATGGTTTGGTCGAGATATTTTAAATAGATGTCCTTGCCTAGAAATTCTACTTCTGTGTTTATATCTTTTAAGGCAAATTCTGGTATGTCTAATAAAAGACCAGCTTCCTTGGTGCAGCCTACTGCAATTACTTCATCAGGATTGATCCCTGAAAGCAGCTCTGCTTCGGGAAGTAGATTTGCGATAGCCATTTGCAGTTTTGGGATCTTCATGCTTCCTCCGCAGAGGACAATCTTGCTAATTTTACCATCGAAGCTCTCAATTAACTTTTGTGCTGGTTCGATGTATTCAGATATCTTGGATTGGATTATGTTCTCAAATCTGGCACGAGAAACATTCTGACTCCAGTCGACACCGTCCAGCAAAGATTCGATGAAAACATGAGCAGAGTTCAATGTTGATAGGACATGTTTACAATTATCTGCATGGTTCTGTAACTTGACCATAGCTCGTCGACTTTCTTGTGGGTCCAATTTCCATTTTTGTCTGAATTCCTGAGCGATGTAGTCTGCTAAGTGTTTAGTGAGGCACTGGCCTCCTAAATCTGTGCGGTAAACACTTTTCTCAATAGTTATAAAGCCACCAGATACTTTAGCAATTGTTACATCACAGGATGATCCTCCCAATCGATATACTAAGACATTAGTATCTTCAGCAGTTTCCTCAATATTGTAGGCGAGCAGGGCCGCTGCTGGTTCACTGATAACTTGAACAACATCAAAACCTGCTAATTCAGCACACTTTACCATCCGTTCTGTGCTAGTACTGGACCAGTGTAGAGGTGCTGCTAGCACTAGTTTTAAATCACCTTCTTCTCTCATCGAATGGCTAGCAATCGTGAACAACTTGGCATACATTTTGGTGGCAATATTATCAGGGTTAGAGTAGAGCGTAGTTTCACTGGTTTCAAATACGTATTCTAGTTTCTCGTCGTTCTGAACCCGGCAGTTCGATGATGATTCGACGTAAGCCAAGTCTTCCTCGTTGAAATCGGCGTTCATCAGCCGCTTGTTGTTTTTTATTATGGCTTTGGATGCGGCGTTGCCAGATTTGGCTGGAAGGCCAATCTCCCACTCGGAACCGTTCAGAGCGATAATAGCAGGTGTGGTACGGTCACCGGCATCGTTTGCTATTACCGCTGGAGCACCATTGCTGAACGAGGCCAAACATGCTGTGCTATTACCTAAATGTATTCCGTATGCTGCAGCCATGACTAATATACGTGAGTTCTTACAATGAAACACTACAGAAATCTACTTAAATTAGTAACCGCCTTTGATAATTCTTGGAAAATATTTTTTAACCTAACAGAATCGTGTGAGAAATAAGGAATTTCCACGACATTGTATGAATGAATGGATGGACTGAGCTATTCAGCAGTCAGGTTCATTTTAGAGTTCCGTAGGATATGTTGTGGTTAAGGAATGTTCAAGCCCAAAAAATTGTATGATTTACAACAATACTTGAATAATTTCACTAAATCAATGTTTTTAGAATTAATTGAATGCCAAATCTTCACTAAAATTGTATATTTCCTTTAACGAACTGGCGAAATTAAAGTTATTAAATTAAAACATTATTTATGGAACACTCATTACACTTACGTAGAAGTCACTCATAGCTTATAATTTGAACTTACAAATAGTATAAAGATTAGAGACTTTGATAATGACAAATTATTTTTGTGACAGTTGACAGTGAAATTCTGTAGTATTAAGAGTTGCCAGCATAATAAAGATTTATAGGGCTACTCTTTTGTCTATGGCACCTACAGATTGTCTCTCCTCGTGTGAACGTGATTATAAATTGGCGGGATATCATGTATCACATATTATTTTACTCTTTTGGCGGGATAATTTAAAATAAGATGGTGCCCTCCATTCGATTATTTTTTAGAAAATTTAAGACTAAAAACGGTGTATTATGGCTGATACAGATCCGAAAGCTAGTCAGGACACAGACATTCAAAGCGGTCGCATAAATAATTTTTTGAAATCCTTATCCAAGTGCAAAATAGTAAATTGCTTTGTTACATTTTATTTAGCAAAACCTGTACGTAGGCCCATATGTTTGCAATGTTTCCAGGACTTTGTAAATGAAAGGGAAGAATCAAAAAAGATACGAGAAATAAACACGAAGTTAGAAGTGGAATTAAAAGATGTTCGCGAGCTTGAACAATCTCACCGCTATCACTCGCTGTCTTCTAGAGAAATGATCGGAAATCTTCAAGAGACCGTGTCTCAGTTAGTGCATCTCAAGCGAGACTTAAAAAAAAATAGAGATGAAATCCTAAGTCGTGAAGCAACTATAGCGACATTAGAAAAGGTATTTACCTACCTAGGTAATATTTATTTTAATGCAATATAGGTAACTTGAACAACATTGGTATAATACCTACCTACTGTGTGGTACTTATCTAAGCCTTTTCTACCCCTAGTTACTATTTTTAATTTCTAGGACAGAGATAATTTAAAAAATAAACATGATGAAACATTGGCAGAGTTACGCAATAATCACGAAAAGCACATAAAAGAAATAGCAGTCCAAAGCGAAAGGAAAAGTTAGTATATTTTACAATTTACCTATTACATGATAAAAACCAGTAATAATACTACTAGGCCTAAATATTAAGCACTTAGGTACTAGCTTGATTTTGGTTAATTTAACCCTTCATCGCTAGCGTCGGTTAATTGCTATGCTAAAGTAACAGAACCAGTGAACGCAAATATCGTTCACTGAACTGAACCTATTTCGTCTCCAAAGACCAAAAAAATGTAAACTAAAAATCATTCAGTTTAAATATCAACAAATTATATAAATATATTTAGTAATAAATCCGCTTAATTTCTAAACAACAAGAAAACAAGTTCGAAACGAGAGTAAACTTCGGCGAGTCCACACCTCCTGATGATGCCTCGTGTAGAGGCGAAACACGTGTCGTATATTTAAACTTTGGTTTTCTGTTCGTTGACTCTTTGGTTTAGTTGAACTAAAGTTAAGTTAATTAAAACCTTTGTTTAGAAATTAAGCGGATTTATTACTAAATATATTAATATAATTTGTTGATATTTATGGATTTCCGCAAAGTAACGCCTGAATCAATCAATTATCATTCAGTTTAAGTCTAATATTTATCAAACCTTAGTATTTTTGTAAAGTTCAACAGGTGCAGCATGAATCGGACACCCAAGTAGCTCAGTTCAGTTGCATTATAGAAGAGCTCAAATGCAAAATAAAGGATATGGACGAGGAAAATAGAGATAAGGTTTGTGCCACACTTTTCGTTTATTTACCTATTAGCACAGATAATACATACTAGGTTGCTGTGTGATGCTTCGCGTTATGGGATTACAAGCATCAGTTCATCCACATGATCCACACACTTTCGTTAATATTTTAATGTAAGTGTGGTGCAAATTGTTGATTTAGTTTTTAACAATTAAGATAGCCTACCTACCTAAAATATCTACACAAACAAATTGTCACCTTAATTTGTCAATAGTAGGTATTATGATAATTTATTCGTTTAATATTTTGTAAAATTAATATCTACTATAGTAATAAAATTAAATATGTGGAAAATACACTCTATACCATCTATATTATCTATGTTTTAAACTATTTTCTTATATTAAATCGTTTACCTTGCTATTTTGTTAAGCATAGTTAAAACCAATTATTCCTTTCCTCACCATTCCAGATGAACGTGGTAGTGTTGGAGTATGAGGAGAAGATCCAAAGGGGTGCTGCACACGTCGCCCAGTTACAAGAGCAACTGGCACGCCAGGCCGCCCGCACTGATGCCAACATCGACGCTTACAAACGGGTGAGATACTTTTAGATATTATGGTATAGGCTCACACCAGAATTATAATTGATTTTCAACGGACTTCATAAAACGTGGAGGTTATCATATTTTTTTTATGTTTGATACCTCAGAAGTTTGTTGTTTATGAACCAATTATAAATTAAAATTTTTTTTTTTTTTGCGAGAATATGATTTCTGATTAGCCACATAGATTTTTTATTAAAATCGGTTCAGTAGTTTAGGTTTTAAATCAATATAACTGAAAAAAAAAGTCAGTGCGTATTTCGCTTCCCTTTGACTTGTTAGTGGTGCATTCGGTCACTAGACCCGTCCGATTGAAGTCGGTTTTTGTATTTTTTGGAAAAACTTGTTCGACCTACACAACAACAACAATGTTGAAATAAAATACATATACTTACCTAATGTTTAAAATAAAAATATGTATCAACTTAGATATATTCTGAGTCACGCAAGCCCATGACCAAAATAGTACTTCTTGAATCCAATATGGTTTTAATTGGTTTCTAAACTCGGGCTTTTACGGTCTCCGTGAATCTATTGAGGATTCTTCCAAATAATTTATGTGTGTTACATAAGTTGTCTCATTTATAATGTAGAGTAGGTTGGTCGATCATCTTAGATAATTAATCTAGATCAGACCACTAAGCGCGTTTCCGCTTCCGCCAAATATTCAATCGACGACTTCAAATTAAATAACAAACATAATTTTATGACTTTCAATGTTATTATAGCGATTGGAAGAATTGGAGGAGCAATACAAACAGAGTCAGTTCAAGCAATATTTGGTGCAGAATACATATGGGTCTCAATTCGAAAACCAGGTAGAACGCCCCTATTCTGCAGACTATTCAAATAATTCAGTGGTTATGAACCCTGTGTTTGAGAGAGCCACACCTAAATTGACACAAAAACAGACCCCTAAGCAAAGTACACTTCAAGTCATGTATTACGGGAACAAACCAATAAAAGCTGCAGATAAAAAAGCTCCGTTCACTATGACGAAGAAACGGAAACTTTACAATGATAAAGACTACCAGGATTTTTAAACAGTCCATAATATCTTATTGCTGTCTAAGTACTGTAATGGTATTAAAATTCCAATAAATTCACGTTTTTAATTTATAGATGTTTCAACTTTCATTTCTGAGTTAAACTTACAGTCATTAACATTTTTGACTAATTTAAGTCGTCATTCCATTCTAATTGCTTGTTTGATAGTATCTTTGTGACTGACTACAAGTATGAGCGTGATTATGAAGCATTACATGAACACTTGCATAGTTACATCATGACCTACATTGCCATTTTAATATGTGCATGTTCCCTTCGAGCGTGAATTGCTTTATTAACCACTAATGCCCACTTTTGTAATTAAATCTAAACATTTTTCGTGATCTATACTCGTTTTGATTGGCTTAGAAACTTGCGTTTAGCATGCCTGCCTAAATAAACAAGGCATAAATTACAAAAATATATATTTGATTTGATACTAGTATTACTAATCAGTCTAGTCACTAGTTACATAGACCAATATACATACATACTTGTGAATATTTGTCTATGCTAGTATAATTACTGAATCGTTGTTGAAATAGTTTTAAATTCATATATTTTTGTCCACCGAATTAAATTCCTAAATAGTAAATAAAAAAAATAATCGACAAAAAGTATCATCTTAAGCCAATGAATAAATGAATTACCTTACCAACGTTACCACTTTGCTATAATAAGAACTTTTGGTGTAGGTAGGTGTATCTTCCGTGGTGAGATGACGAAAGTATACAAATTATAATAAATGTATAATTCGTTTACTGCAGCTGTAATGAAATACTGATTTGATTTCTCCTTTTTATTATCGGTTTCACTTTGATCTCGTGCATTATCATCATACTCAGTGAATGCGGATTGCGGCATTTGTGTTGAATGAAAGCTAACCACACTAACAGGTGATTGGGACATATTTTACTCGTATTTATAAAGGGTTAACTTTTGGAGCTTCTTTGTAGTCTTTGAAAACAATACAGACGGTTAGTTAATTAAGTGATCTTAAATGGTCCATTTGGTGATTTCGAATAAAATTAATAAAAAAAGTATAAGTATGTACAGAACGACATTCATTTATTTCTTTGGCTAATAATAAATTTAATAGTTGTTAGAATAACATACTCGTACCTCTGATTATACAAGAAATGACACTATAAAATATACTTATGTCTAATAAACTAACACAAAGATAACTTACTAGCTTAATTACTTGCTTACTTATATTACTTTGGATTATTTATTATGTAGTTATTATCATTAGGTAGATAGATATACAACACAGCAATACTTAACTGTTTTTTTAAATTTAATCTTATAAAAGGTATCATGTACCTACACACGTTTATTAAATTTTACTGATTTCGAATGAGTCGATCGAGAGAATGCCAGCTAAATGAGTAGTCGATCTGGAGATGTCCATACCTGGACAGGTGGAAGTTGTCAGGAGCGGTCTTTGGAAATGGTCTCGCCCAATCTTCATAATCTGGAGACAGGCTTTCGTATATGAACTGTTCATACGCCTCTGGCAACCTGGAACAAAATACATGCAGTAGAAAGATTTGCGAAATGCCGTTCCGCTCAATAAACATACGTTCTGAGAAAGAACTGACTAAAGTAATAGGCGTGTATGAGAGTTTTTTCCCACGGAAAATTTTTCTACTGGCCTTTCATTCGACATAAGATACTCTAGAATGAAAAGATTTTCCTCATTCAGATCTGTGCAGCGCAGATGACTGCCAGATGTTGTAATTATTATGATCGAAAAATACTGTTTATAGAAAAAATAAATTCTATTCTCTAAATAGAATTTTTAGTAATTTTAAAAAGTCGCAATATTGACGCATTCACCTCAGATGACCTTAGCAACTTTCTGAATCGTTATTTTAGATTTACCATTTACCAACATTGAATGGTTGGACTAGACACCCATTATAAAAAAAATGAATTTCAAAGCCATGTTGAAAATGGCGTGCAGTGCAATAGAGATTTATTAACTTCTTATATACCTACCTAGGTAACTAACATAACTTTACTGCAAGGCTACTCATAAATATACATTCATCAAGTCAAGTGCACCTATGTTCTGTAGACCATGACACAAGATCACGATTAGATAACCAAGCAAATAACCCATCATCATTGCCCCAGAAACACTTCGCACTAATTCAGTCAGTATTATGACGATGACGAAAAATGTCCACTGAATGACTTTCTAGTAAGTTAACTAAAACTGCACAATGTTGCGCTCACGTAATGCGTGACTAGAAAGTAGTGTGTTACTGGATAATTACTCTTATGCCATATTTGTAGACAACAGATAAAAAGACGTGTTTCCGGTGTTGATCTTTGTCGGCTTTTTTAAGAAGTCCAAAAGTTTTTTTGGATTGTTATACTCGTACCAACACAATATTTGTTTACTACTTACTATTTATCTAAAACCAGTCTGTTGACTTCGTTTTAGCCCATTGGGGATGGATAGTGTTTTTGGGGTTCGGACTCGTTAGTCTCTTGTTTCCTCACGATATTTTCCTTCAACGTGTGTGCAAGATATGAGTTCTGTCTCAAATTCTTTATGAATATTTTTTATCTGGTGGGGTCTGAGGAGGAGCGGTCACTGAGGTCAATGCTGAACAAGTTTCTCTAAAACAAAGATTCTCACAAGTGCAACTTTCATTTGTATTAAACAAAAACTAGTGCACATTCACACGATGTTACGGGGCGTGTTATTATTACAAAATAGCGCTGTTACATTCCACGGTAAGAACGACGTTTTTGTCGTTAATGCTTTCCTTAGAAGCTAATGCTAGGTAATCATGAGAACAAAACTAAGATTCGATTATAGACGTTAGTAAGTACTGACATGTTAGGTTTAAATAAGAAGTAGGTATCTAGGCATTGATAAACAGGTAGACTTACTTATTGGTATAATAAATATTATTTACTAAGACGATTCAATAAAAAAAAACGGAAGTTATTCACATGGAATCTACATACAATTCCAATTTGCATGGAATAGTAGAAACGCTGTGACCGTATGAATGTAAAATATTTGTGATATTATCTTGAGATAGGACATAAATGTATGAAGCCAATTTCTCTTTATCGAGAGTGTAAGTAAGCATTACTATCATAATGTAAGTGTATGGAGTGCAGAACGATGCGACAGACAGGTATAGAAATCTGTGTTTTCCGTGCATGTCCCTCTATTATTTTATTTTCATCTCATTATAGTGAAACTCTTCGTGTTATTGTGGCCTCGGTAGAACGACTTGAGTATCGTAGTGGTCATGCCGCGTGACGGTGCTCTTTATAATATTTTCATACATCGTTATCTTCAAACGCTCCAGTACTCAAATTGTTAGAATAATCTTGAAGAGCAAACGAGTAATCTTGAACAGGCATTTTACTGTTAATTTATATTTTTTCAGGCTATATCTACCTAGTTACATTTTATTTTCTAAACACGTTACGACGTTATATAGTCCTAGTTGTTTGTGCGAGCAATCTCCTTACCCTCTTCGATCATACCTTTAAAGCTTTATTATAGCACAGGAGGCCATCAGAGTGGTCCATTAGGTCGAGATCTTTTAGCCTAAATATGCATGCCGTTCCACTCACGCAATAAGTCTGAGTAAGGGCATTTATATGGCAGCGATAGAGCAGGGCGTGCATTCTCAGACCAAAATATCTCAAATATAATGATGCTTAGTTGATTTGAACTTTAACGAAGCTTTAAACATACTATATAGAATTAAAACCTTTTGCACATACCTGGATGGTCGTCTCTGTCCGTGAGACATCATATACTCAGGATGGGGCAGGGATACTCGCATTCTGGGTCTTGGAGGACCGTAGCCAGGTGGAGGCGGCATGCCGTACAACGGCTCATATATCATCGGTGCCATGGGATGTGGGATGTAAATCGGTTCTTCTATGTAAAGTGAACGTCGGCGGTCCCCTATAACAATACGATAAAAAAATAGTCGTAGTGCTGAGTGAGACTGCATTTTTGAGAAACTTTGTCGTTTGGAGTGGAGCCTTTCCTTCCAGGATTACCCAGGCACTGTATTCATTCGAACCCAACTGTTGTGAACGAATACAGTGCCTAGGGAATCCTGGAAGGAAAGGAAGGAATACAGCACCAGATATTTTGCAACTAAAGCTCATGAAATTACTGGGGTATAGAAATTGACTGATCACGACAACTAAAATGTCTCAAAGTGGTCACGAGCCGAACCATCCTGCGTAGCACTGATCTAGTCATAGGCAGACGTGGTATTTTATCTATAGGATGTTTTAGGACTTATAGGCGAACGCCTTGTTGGACTTGTGTCTTATTTGTATACAAAACTCCAAAATTTGAATTGATTGATGGTTCATTAGATTCAAACACCTACATTTCCTCCTGCCTTCCTACACTTCTGAGCGTATCATTATTTGTTTTCTAACGTAGGTAGACTTAGACTAGGTAGCTAAACTAGGTAGTACTAGCTATTTTTAGGTTGTTATTTCCTTCAAGATTGAAACCTACTCGTTTGGAATTAATAATCATAGATTTATCTATGACCTTAATTTCTTGTTGAGATATACATATCACACGTACCTACCTACCTACCTATTTATATGTATTTTACTATGTTTTTGTAATGTAATGGATAATAAATACTTTGGACATTTCACACAACGCCATCTAGCCCTAAACTAAGCAGAACTTGTATTATGGGAACCAGATTTTTTTTTCAAATACATAGATATATATAATAGGTACATACATAGAAAACAAACACTCAGACTCAGGACAAATACCAATGTTCATCACACAAATGTTTGCCTGAAGCGGGAAAAAAATATAGGTATACTCACTAATTGGCCTTTCGCTATAAATCGGCTGTTCTGAAATGTCTGGAACCAATGCTCTCGACAGTTTCCTTCCATGTGCCGAATACTCCTCAGCACAGCGGTCTTCCCGAGCACTCATCTTCCTCCTCGGCGGTGGTAAAGGCGGCTCTTCTCCAGAATCGTAATTTTTTGTAGGCACGTAGTAAAAACTAGCACTGACAGGCTCACCGGCAAACGAATTCATATTTTCTTCCTGGCTGGATTCTTGTATCTCTGACTGAATTATACCCTGAGCCTCGTTATCCCAAGGGTCGAGGTACACCCGGTGACTCGGTGGAGGCGAAGGGACGTCGTCTCCTTCACTATCGAAGTCCACAACCGCCCAGTAAGGACTTCCGTCGTGGCCAGGCATTCTGGTAAAGCAGATCTACTAGACGTCACAACGAAATATTTCGCACTGAACCATTATTAAACATAATTTTGGTTGCACACATCAACACTTCGCACGTTCGCGCACTTCGACCAGTTAAGGAGTTGTGTGTAATTTATTTGGCTCACTTCGAAATACTGAATGATTGTTATTCTTGACGCGGCTCGAGTAGACATTCAGCGGCGAGTGGTGGTGGCGGACAATGCAATCGAACGGCAGAGAATCAAAAGCAAGTGGTAATCACTACACGTAGTCGTAGATACACCTACCTTACCCTAATTAGGCGCGAATAATACAGAAGCGACGTTAAGGCGAAGGCATGGTCTTTTTCATGCAAAATCTAAGCGACGCGAACGCGTCATGCGATTATTTTGTCACACTAGCAAAGCTTCGTTATTTGAGATTAATTATGATAAATACTTACCTACTTACATAAACATTAAGGTAGTAGGTACCTAAACCTAAACATACGTAAAATACAATAGTCAGCCTTGCCTTGCCTCAACCTCTATACCTACCTAAGCCCTTCAGGCTGGGGAGGCGTACCTACCTATTATATTATGCATTTTCCTAGGTACCTAACATAATCTCAAGTTCTATCAGCTTTTGTACCTCGCAGTCGCTACTGGTCGCTAAGCTACTACCTCCCAAGTATGTACTCCCCAAATATGTGATTCGTTTATACTAGTATATTTGTACACCTCGCTCGTGTTTTTTTTTTTTATGGCAAGAATTGCATGTCATTGTTCGCGCCAGAAAACCATAGACCGCTACGCTATTTATCATGAACCTGAACTCTTTTTTTTCTACCTGAACGGGGAGTTTTGGCGGAAACGTGAGAATGTTATGACAGCTACATTGTATTATGTTCTGCTTTTTATCGTGTATGAGTGTTGGTGAAATGTGTAACGCTGTACAAAAAACGTGACTTTTCATGTTGCCTCCACCACCACTTTACAGGGGTATGTATTGACCTGACTTGACGACTGTGACTGATGACAAAACAACTATACAATTATTTCTCACACTTGATTAATTTAAAGATATATATCATTATGTTCTCTAATTAAACGTATGACAAGGCGGTATGGTCTTTGGACTTGGTCTTCCTCATAGGCAAAAAAATTAAAACGGATGCCGAAAGCGTGCGTCCTTTCTTTTATCTGTGATTATAATGGAGTAAACTAGGAATGCCAAATTGAAACTATTGTAAATTTTAAAATAATTACTGGAAAGAAACATAAGATAAAAGTGAGTATTAATTTTCTTATCACATATATGATTGTTTTCCATTGGTCGTGGCTTCTAAAAGCTGATTATCCTATTGAAACACATTCAAAATACGCACGCATTATATTGTTTACACGACCCGTAAAACTGCTGATTTGATATTTTTTCTATAGTTTTCTTATTGTACTAGTGGCTAGGGCTAGGCATTTATTATGAAACTAGCTGACCCGGGCCCGGGTGCGACTTCGTCACCCGTGAAATAATTGTTCATTGTCGATGTTGTTTTTACCCCCAGAAGAATTGTCACAGAATAGCGTCAGTACAAAGCAAGTCAATCAATACTTGCACATTTTCAAACATAGAATTCAGTAGAGAACTGAGAAACTTGGTGGTAGGTATCAGTTAAATTCGTTAAATTCTCACACTCACACCTGTGCATTAGGATTCTCCGTATTGCAGGTGGGATGGACACACACAAGACTTCACAATATCGAAGACCCAAAAACAAACATTAGTGTTTGTCACACAAATATTCGCCCCTGCCAAGATCAAACTCGCTGCAATAAAATGTTTATGTTCTTTTACAGACATAATGGAGGATACCAATACAACCCTTGAAGGGTTGCTGAGTCTGATAGATGGACACCAGAACAGCCCAGACAATGCTCTATACTCAAATAAGGCTCATTTAAAGAACATTAAACTCTTGACAAATACATTAGGACGTACTGAGGATTTATCATCGAGTGATGCTGAAAGAATATTGAAAATATACCTCAAATACAAAAATGATATGCAATGTGTTCCATATCTGTTAGAAATGGTTTCAAATCTTATTAATTTTGACAAGGTAAGAGTACCGATATTGATAGTGTGTTTCATTTACTAATTTCTAGTTTGGGAGATATGTACATACTATCCTTAGTGGACTGCTATAGGTTGATAAAGATAGTGCTAGCAAATTTGTTATATATATCATATCATATCAAAGAGCACTTGGTTGTTCAGGGCAGAGTGGAAGGGAGAAGAGCGCAACGAAGAAGAAGAAGCAAATTTGTTAAAAAAATATTTACTTAAAATGGACTTTTAAAACACTACAATAAATTAAGCTAAGAAAGTTAGTCTTGGAGTAGGTTAGGGGGGAGATTAGGACCATAGTGAAAGGGGGGGGGTTCTGTAGTCACTGCCTGTCTAATGATAATTTATTTTCAGGTGAAACCATTTCTACCGGAAGTGGACTTTCTTCAATCAGCCCTGGCTATCATTGAATTATTGAAAATGTTGAGCGTGGAATCTGTCAAGGTCACTCATATCCGGTCTTTGGCGTTCCAAGTGTTAAGTTCACACCCAATAAATGCACTTTCAAAGTTAATTCAGAGTCACTGTTCCAAAATCATAGAAATACTTCAGTTGTATTTGAACACGAAACAACAAACGATGGAATCCAAAGCAGATGTAAGTTTCTTATATTATTCCTTATTAGCATGGTGATAATGATATTATGGGCAGTTGAACTGTCCATGATTGTATATCATGTTACTGATGAATGATTGAATAAAATTAGTAGCTAGTGATCTTGTCTAGGTGTGAATGCAACCCTTGGCATGCGAAGTTGAGAGTTGTGATCTTGATTGTCGCAGGTTTGAATCCCCGTGGCAGCCATGTGTGCATACCACATTCTTATTATGGTGAAGGAAAAAATGTGGTTAAACATGTCACGTAACAATAAAAGAAAATGTCCTGAATCCATATTTCTGCAGTTGTATTGACATCCACCAATCCACTTTGGATCCGCATTGTCGATTAGGACCCATTCACTCACTTAGCCGAGAGTAGTAGCCTGAGTCCCAGTTGTGGAAACATTTTATTTTGATTATGCTTTATTTGTATGCTGTAAGATAAAAGCTCATTTCCCATCTGCTCTGGTGGCCTCTACCAGTCGCTGCCATCTTAGTGGGAATTGAACCTACGACTCCACAAAATTCAGACTGCTTTACTTGCATTTTCAGTCATTAGCGCTTCTAAAACTTTTAGAGGTACTACCACCCACCGAAAATACATTATTTGTCAAAGAAGGCATACGGCTATGGCTGTCCTGTGTTCTAATGAACATCATAGAATATTTGGTAAAATCTGAGAGTTGGGATAAACATGAAGAATATGTTAACTACCTAGAAAAGTTGACAGAAGAAATGGTTCATATGGAATATTTTGAATATCCAGAGTTTCGTGACTTTGTGCTGAGTATTTGTGATGCAAAAGGGTAAGTTCAATTCAAAATAATAAATAATAAAATAAATCCTGTCAGTGGCATTTCCACAGCTGTTAATGTGGGAATGCCACCGACGAGTACACATTCAGCAGAAAGTTTATAAAATACTAGCTGACTCCCGCAACTTCGTTTCCATTGCATATTTTCATTTACATAATTTTAAATTCCTTGCTTAGTACTTTCACATTCAGCGCTTGACGAACACATCCTCCAAGTTTCAAGTGTAACGTCCAGTGGATTGCCCTGTGCGTTGTCATGCCAGTCAAAACCAAGCTTTTTATATGTATGTATACAACGTGTAGTGTTATGTCCCTACAAGCCCTGAGGGGGCGAATTCAGATTATGGGTGTGAATACTATCACGTGTGCAAAGGTTGAATACATCATATCAGAAATTTTCATACAATAATTACATAGACAACCCTATTTGCTATTTACTTCTCCATCTGTACACACACAGTTGCATTGCACCCGCACGATGGATGCGGCAAGAGAGGGTGCAATGGCGCACATCGGGAAAGGCCTATGTCCTGCAGAGGACTGCACCGACCGACGTACGCACAAACAGAACACCCCCCCTTCGGCATTTTAGGGTTATTAACAAACAAATTGTATATTGATGATCGAAGAGGTTGATAACCATAACATTAATCATGTACAACCTTTGTCTTCTTTAGGGCACAATGCCCTGTGTTGTTAAATTTCCATAACTTTTGTATAAAATAAATATATACAATAACACTTCTAATTAAGGATTTTCCTCTTTTACAGCTTCCCCTTTCTGATAAAAAAATTATTTGAATCTGGCAAATACATATGGTACAGAATTTGGATCGTGCTTATCAAGTTGCTCCAACATCACACCACTCACTACACTGGATCAAAGGGGACTCCGATAAATTCATTGTTGCCTATAGTTGAAGCTGCATTCAAAAACGACCCAATTCAAAGGGTCCGAGCGTTCAAATGTTGGACTGAGGTTATAAACAACTTCTCACAGGAGCAAAATGAGAATTGCATACCGAAGCGAGTAAAGCTACTGTTGACCCCTCTGAAATTGAACAATGCTAAAACGGAAGAAATAATTTCAGCAAAATTTGACACCTGGTGGCATTTGATATGGGTATACCAGTCGAGACTGCGGGAATTTGTGAATGAAATATTGGTGCCATTCATTCAGTTTGCGTTTGGGACCTCAAAGTTGCCATTTTGGGCTTGCCAAGTTAGCAGTTTGAAGAAGAAGTGTTTGGAGGCTTTCGTTGAGATTGTCGGGCATTGTGACATGGAGAATTGCTGCTCTACAGAAATGCCATATTTGAATGGAAAAATAATGACATTAGAATTATTCGTTAATCATTGGAATGAATGGTTCAATGCACTTAAAAGTGCTATAAAAGTGGCTTCATCTCTGAACTGTCCCGCTGCTAACGCGAACTTACGATGCGTGTGGAAATCTATAATGATGACGTTAGCTGGGGTACCCGATGCCACATGGAGGTCAGAAAAATTGAATGAGGTGGTCAAAATGTTGACTGCATTAGTTGAGGTAGTGTATTAATTATTGTTACCTACTTACTGACGCCCGCAACTGAACTGACCTGAGGGGGACTACACATACAGTAACCATGCGCAGTAACCCCCCTGCGTATCGTTCAGCGTTAGACTTCCGTGCCGCTACGTGTATTGATTGATGGGTGAAATTTTAATAAGACCTTTGCCTAACAGCAATTTGTAAAAAAAATCTTGATGGTTTTTTAATCAAATGTTAAATAGAAATCTTTGAATTTCCCATTGCCACTCTCAGGTACGAAACTCATGAAAATAAATAATATATTTTACTTTCAGGACTGCAAAACAGATGGTAATCTCATGGGGTTACTAGTTGAAAGTTTGGTGCGGCCATTGTTCTCGGAAAATATTTTAAAAAGTTTGATTGACACAAACTGCCAAGAGCGCGGTTCGATGATGAATACAATCGTGACACTCATAATGGATAAAACCATGGACCAATATTACAGACAGTATGATATATTTATTTACGGGCTCAGCACACGAAGCAATTTTCAGTTGCCGCAACTGTCAACTTTACACAAGTTTCCGCCATTTGAAGCAACATAAAGATGCAGTTAACGGTTTGCTGAAAATCGTCGTAAACAGTACTATTGTTTTGTAGTTTTGGAAATATCGTGATGGGTGACATACTAACTGTTTCACCCCTTTCATCCCCTTAGGGGTGGCATTTACCAAAATCCTAGCTGCAAGTTGTCTGTTGCTGCAAACAGTTGCTCCGTGTGCTTAGTGCCTCTTGCTTCTTGTACGGAGTTGAAAGTAGTCTATGTACTTTTCGAGTTATTTTATTACACTCATACCGAATTTTAGGCAAATCGGTTCGGTAAAAAAATATCCAAATAATAATAAAAATTAGGACATTTCACACAACGCCATCTAGCACTAAACTAAGACAGCTTGTACTATGGGAGGCAGATATCTGATAGAATACATATACATTTTCTTCGTAAATACATACTACTCGGGCGAATGAACATGACACCTGGCTGACACGTGGCTCGGAACTTGATGCTTCCCCCGCTGCCCCGCGCGGCGCCCTCCGTGTTTCTTCTTCCTCTAATTGCGAAGCCATAACATTACTTATCATTACCAAGTATTACAGGACCTCTTCTCTATCAAGATTATCCAATTCCACGCTGTACTTTGCACAAACGTCATTCGAGCTAGGTGTCATGTAAATTCGCCCGAGTAGTACATATAAAACACACAGACTCAGTTTGTCCTGTAGCGAGAATCGAACCCACGAAACCACCGGTGTGGCAGTCTAACACACCATCCATCTTTCTCAACTTTAAAAAAATTCGCCTTTCATCATCATTAACATATAGCAGTTCACTGCTGGACATAGACCTCTCCGAATGTTCACAACATTTCTACCAATTTTGAGCTCTATGCGAATGTTTGACCTCTATGAATGATGCTCCCAACATTTCTACTAATTTTGAGCTCTATGCGAATTATTGACCTCTAAGGCGGCGTCCTAATTGGCATTGATCGTACGATCAAATGATGCGATTTGGTCGCGCGATGAAAATTAGCCATATGAATGATCGTACGATCATACAATGCCAATTAAGACACTGAAGATATTAGTGTATTTAATCTCGTCGTACGACCAAATCGCATCGTTTGCTCGTACGATTATTAGCCAATTAGGACAGCGCCTAAAAATGGTGTTCCCAACATTCTTACTAATTTTGAGCTCTGCGAATTATTGCAACCTTACCCTTACATAGTTTAAATTCTGTCAGTGAGAAGGGAGAGAGCTCGAGCTCAGTGGCACTGGCGCGCCTTGATATAGGCTCTTCCAAGACTAGTTTGATGTCGATGACAGGAGGAAACAAGTTTATTAGGTATGAAATGTCCAATATGGCATTTGTAATGCAAAATCTTGCATAAGGCCCTTTTCACATGCACAATATTACCGTCTAAACGGCACGAGGCGCCGCGCCGTACCGTGCAAGTTCTTTCACAATACATGTACACGGCTGAGGGTGCGTTTTCACCAGAGATGTGCTATGCTACGTTGCTATGGATTCGTTTGATAAACACCTATCATATTCATTGGCGCACATAGCTTAGCACTGGTGGAAACGGATTCAACTAAGATATGTTTTTTATATGGAAGGAAACGTGCTATGGATGCCTACTATGGGCCGTCGCGAGCGGTGTAGTTATGTGCATAGCAGAGTACCTACCGCGCCGCCCTCGCCGCTTCCCTACTATCGATACATCGCATATAGCTCGAGCTGCACATCTTTCTCGCGCAGCTACTTTGCGGCGGCGCATCTTCTTCGCACAGCTACATAGCTTAGTATTGGTGGAAACGGTCACATATTTTCGTAGCGTAGATTTCATATCTTCGCAGCATAGCTGCATAGCACATCTCAGGTGGAAAGGCAACCTTACGCTCGGTCGCCCGGCGGTGGCGGCGAGAGGAAAGGTTCAGACTCCTATAATGTTAGCGGACGAATGACCCCCTGCGCTCGCCGCCGTGCCATTTTGCGCGTGTGCATGTGAACGAGTCCATACAATTCAATACAAGACTGCAAGACGGTTGCCACGTATCCGTGCTTAAAGTGGAAAGCACGGGTGACACACGGTCGCCGTGCCGTGTGAAAACTGTCTACATAGCTCATACATTTCTACTTAACACGGCAAGGCGACCGTGCCGTGACCGTGTGCTTGTAAAAAGCATTGAACTCACTCTCTGAACACGTTTCCGTCAAAAAAACTACTGCTTTATTATAAGTACTGTAATGGCATTTCCTTTTTCAGATTATCTCACGAAGACTTGATGAAACTGTTGAAGCCTATAGCCACGTCTCTGATAGAAAAATCTGATCAAAATGATACAGTATTTTTGCAAAATTTACCGCAAAATGATTGTACATTAAAACTGTGGATGGCCGAAGTGGAAAATATGTTTGAAAAATACGAAATATCATTATTGAACAATCTTCTTCTGTGGCCTTTGCAGTCGATTGGTGCCTTCAGTGATGTACGTAAATAATCTTAATTGAATCTTTTTTCACACTGAATGAATGACTGATTGAATGACAGAAAGCCTTAAAGCTAAACCAATTGACGTAGAGACTTAAAACTTGGAGGATGTGTTCGTCAAGAGCTAGCCCAGTAATTTCACTAGCTACGTTGCCCTTCAAATCGGAACACAGTTATGCTTACATATTACTGTTTGCGGCAGAATATCTGGCACTGTTGGTTGGTACAGTCAGCATCAATAGTCGATGACCAAATTCAGATTTTCAAATCGGTCTACACCATTTATTATTCCTAAATCGCTCAACATGACAAGCTCCAGTATTCAATGATTATCATCAAAGTTCAAAATGAACGCACCACACCGTGTATATGTCGCAGGCATATTTTATAACTCGGCATTTTACAAACGGCGTCGTCCGTTTACAAACGCTCGCTGTTTTGCAATATGCCGAAGTCAAATTACCAACTCGTTCAATTGGACATTAGTTGAAATTGTAGGGTGACAATCATACAAAAAGTAGTAAGTACCTTTTTGTCTATGATGATTTTCTGTCATTAGTCTGTGCACGCTCGCTTCCCTCGCGTGCAGGCACAAAAATATACCTAATAACCTACCGTCACCTAACTCTTATCAACCCTAGATGGTTTTCTGTCAGCACGCTCGCGTGTAGGCGCACATTTTAAATACCTTATAACCTACCGTCACCCAACTTTTATCTGGATCGAAATTTTAATCATTCTAACCTCTTGCTCGACGCTCGTGTCCTTTAAAAGCACCAGATTCCATGGACACCTTAGTGTTTTTTATGTTATTTTACAAACGGCGTTTGAATGGCCCACCAATGTTGTGGCATATTACAAAATGCCGAGGCAATTTACAATTTGCCTTCGGCATATTACAAAACAGCGAGCGTTTTTAAACGGATGACGCCGTTTGTAAAATGCCGTTTTATGCAATATGCCTGCGACATATACACCACATTGTTAAAAATATTTTATGGTGTAAAGCGATTTTGAAAATCTGAAAATGATCATCGAATTTTGATGCTGTCTGTACCCATCTAGACCGCATCCTGTAGGGGACGCCTCCCAATGGTATAATTTGTTTTTACAGGTAAAGCAACCCGCTTCAACTTGGTACAATATCTTCCAATTCGCGTCTGGGCAGTTGATCGACTTTGGATTCCATAAACAACTCGCCAAGATTCTCGAAAAACAAATTACTGGAAGTGCTGCTATCTTCGCCATTTGTGCCATTTGTGGTGTCTTGAAGCATACAAATGATGTGGAGTGTAAGTATTTATTACATAACTAAGTGGTGGTTTAATATTTTATTTTAATTTTTGAGGAAACTTACAACTAGGTATACGATTGGCATTTTTGTAAAATCAAGGTTTTACTAAAACATACTACAACCGACTTCAATTAGACTGTTTTAAATGACCACTGAAAAGTCACGGGGAAGAAAAATACACAATTTTGTTTACTTCAACGACATATTTTTTCAGTTATTTTGATTTAAAAACTAATCTACTGAACCGATTTTGAAGAAATTCTATGAAAGTATGTCCTTCCATACAAAAAAAAAAAAAAAAAAAATTTCAAATCGGTTTATAAACAACAAATTTTTGGGGTAACAAAAAAAAATAAAAATATTACTGTAATGAGAACTTCCTCCATTTTTTTAGAAGTCGGTTGATAAAATGTTTCCACCTTGCCACTTTTACGTAGAGAAACACTAAAGAATGCGATTTTTTGTGCGAGCAACAAATGATTAGAAAAGGCGTGCATAAATAATTCCGTCAATAGTGAACTGCGCTCAAGACTCTACCTAACAACCCGCTCACAGTAATCTTGGTGGCTTTAGACCAAATCTAATCGTCACTGTAAAACCTGTGGGACATAATTGACTTCAAACTAAATTATTGCATTTTCCAAAGTCTAGTTAATTGTTTTTTTTTTATAAGTTATTAGTTCGTTTTTCTTTCTTGTTGAATGCAGTAGTTTAGTTTGGCCAGCAATTTTAAGTTAAACGAAATTAACATTATTCAGTCATAATGTAATTCCAACACTATTGTACATTTCCTTCCTAACGGGCAATGTTGGGTTTCAGCCGGTCACATTGTGGATATATGATGAAATCTTTAGTAATATGATGTTGCTCTAAAAACAAGAATATTTAACAAGCAATAGCTACTGCTATTTTCTGACACAATTTTACTTTTACAGTGGTCAAGAAATTAAAAGAACTTTGCTCACAAGTGAAAGGGGATTCATTTTTGAAGGAATGCTCTCCTGAAATTAGAACAGAAGTGCAGAAAGTCATATCGTCCATTGAAAAAGCGAACCATTTTGGGAATAATACTATTAATGCTCTAGGTAGTATTGTTATGAAAGAATCGCCGAAAAGAGCACTCAACAAGAAAAAGGGACCTAATATTCTCAAAACGGTCGTTGAGAATGGAGAAGAATTTGTAGTTGTGAAAACAAATTGGAAATTCAATCCAAAAAAATTGACGGTAAATCAAAAGGAAAGGCTTCAAAGAAAAAGAGAGATACCAGCTCTGTACCAAGACTTATCACAATCGCAAGACGAGATTAAGCTCTCTGCTTGGAAAACAGACTCGCAAGATACATCTCTATCGTCGAGTAAATCTAGCAAAGCAGCTTCAAATAATGATCCATCGGAGGCTCTGAAGAATATGTCAAATACAGACGTAGTCCCGAAAATAATGGAAAACATATTAACTGATAGCAATAAAAGGAAACAACAGACTGGTCATAACCAGATACAATCACCTGTATCCATTAAAAAGGTACAAAAAACTGATAAATTACTAACACCTAAAGTTACAAAGTCACCTCGCATGGCGCTAAAAGACCGAGTTTTTCAAAATGTGAAATTTCTGATTGAGAAGTCATCGCCTTTGTCTCCACAAAATATTGATAAAAACAGTCAAAAAGACCGGAATCCAATCGAACGTATTGTTAAAACTCCAGTTTACACACCAATAAATGCTAGTAATCAACTGGATTCTAATATTCAAGAGGACTTGATAACTAACAATGCAACACCTGTAAACAATACTGATATGGATTCCGAGACTGTGAATTTGGATAAGCAGGAGAATTGTAATATTATGGAAACTTCAAAAACTAGAGTAATAAATGGTACAGATATGGTAGACTCCGACGCGCCTTCGTTAGCCGACAGGCCTGTTCGTGAAAAAAAAACACCGAGTAAGTATAAGAATAGTCGGCTGTATGGAATAAAGAAGAGACGACTTTCAAATTGCTATTCTAAGCCAGATTCGAAAGATATTCAAACAGATCTTGCAGCAAAGATTTCAGAATCGCAGAGTCCCAAAAACATGAACGTATCGGAAAAAAATAAAGATCTTAAACAAACAAGTACCGTGATTGAAGATGTTGTTGAAGCCGGAAAGATAAACATGCATAAGCCGTCCATAGTTTACATACCAAATGAGGTTATGATGATGAAACACATTATTGACTACGATATTTTAGATGAAAAATCCGCACTTGTTGATGATAATATTTCGCTACAATCGAAAAAAAAAAATATGGATAATACAATTGAAAAAGCAACGGAAAAGCGCACTTCTTCAAATATTAAAAACACCCGACGTAGAAATTCAAGGGAAAATAATGCAAACGAAAATAAAGTCTCTGACAACATAGGTGTACCATCAAATGGTATCAAAGACTTAGGTCGTGCATCTGAAATAAGTAAATCTGACGAAAACGATTTTGTATTGGAAGCAATAGAACTGCCATTGAGTAAAAGAATAAAGGATTGTATAACAAAACCAACAACTGAGAAGAATGTTAAAAGTAAGGATGTCCAAGATAAGAAAGTAGAAAGCAAACCAAAAAAAAATACTCAAAGTAAAAAACATATTGAAACATTGACAACTGAAAATAAAGACAAAACACTTAGAATAAAGGATTGTATAACAAAACCAACAACTGAGAAGAATGTAAAAAGTAAGGATGACCAAGATAAAAAAGTAGAAAGCAAACCAAAAATAAATACTCAAAGTAAAAAACATATTGAAACATTGACAACTGAAAATAAAGACGAAACCCTTTTGAAAAATAATGACAGAAAAGCGCGAATCGAAAAGAACCTAATGATTAATATGGTGAAAGGGCACCCATTTTTATCCAAAGAAACTTCTCCAAAACGCCGAAAGAGAAATAGAATTAAAACATCCCCTAATGCAATTGTAATAGATGAACACGACGAGCGAAGCAGCTCACAATTATATGCCAATTCGCTAGAACCGTGTTCGGAGGATATTATTGAGAGTTCCCAAGATTCCTCTCTCACGACGATAAGCACTCCATCTACGCGATCCAAACGAACGCTCAAGTTTCAACCTGTAGTAGTTCTGAAAAAAATTGACGTAGAAAATATTTTAACGCAAAAACTACAAGACACAAGTCTCGACATCGAGTTGCCTCAGAACAAGACTGATGTTCACGACGACTCGACCGCACCAATATCAATGAATACTAGCAATGTTGTCGGACCTGAGACTCAAGAATTGGCTGAAGCTGACACGCAACCAAACCCTGCCGATTTCATGGAGGTCGATCACTGTCCGTCCGAAAACCATAATCCTATCACGGCACCCACTGAACCTAACGTTGAAATTAATACAACTGCCAATGACATCACTCAGACTTTGGTCGACGTAATTCCTCACTCAAATATCGACAGCACAAACGAAATGTCATCTCCGTTCAAAGGTGACGACCAGAGAAAACAAGACTTCTTGAACAACACTTTAGAAATATCGCCTATAAAGATACAGAGTCCGGATAAACGGAAGACATCACGATCGCCAGAGACGAGCAATGACTTTGTTGTGATAACCCTATCCTCTCCCGTAAACAGCAACGGTGAACCGATCGATAAGAGCCCGACTTCACCCGAATTTTTCACAGAGGACAAAGTGTCGCCGGACAAACGCGATGACTCGCCGCCTAGAGCCGACACCAGACCCAATAGTACAAGCCCCAGGTTAGCGCTAAAGAAAAACCGCACTCCGTTGCGAAGTGGCGGTAGGGCCGCTCAGATGATTGGAATGCTGGGTACGACACTAAACAAGAAACAAGAATCTGAAGAAACAAAAAATGGCAGCAGTACTCCAGCTAGGAGAAACCTAAGAATTCTGTACAATTCTGTCGGAAAAGATACTGACAATTCAAGTGAATCTACCGGCGATTTCCTCCAGTTCACAAGACCTTTACCGACGGTTGCCAGCAGCCCATCTGGTCCTATTTTGAAAAAAAGGAAACTGGATGAAATCATAGACGAGACTTCCGTTTCACCAGCTAGCAAGGTACCTTTTTTAATTTATGCAAGTGTTAAGTAGTAAGTAAGTTGATTATAATAAGTAAGTATATTGATGGCTTAGTGACATCGCCTGCTTATGACCAGAACAATGATACATAGGTATTTGGTTCGCATAAAAAAAAATCAGCTGGTGCAACACTGCTAAGACGCGCGTAGGACATTTTGATGGTTAGTTTCGAAAGCCCAGTAATTTTACAGTGCTACAGTGCCTTCAAATCGGAACACAGTATTGCTTTTGCGGCAGTTAACTGGCACTGTGTTGGTACCTATCTAGACGGCATCCTACAGGGGATCCCCCCTAAGACGATCATGTCACACGAGTAATATTGCGAGTAATATATTTTGTTTCATTGGAAAGTCAGCTCGATAATTCCTGATAATAAATGAAGTGCTCGAGTCCTGAAAAAATAATACACGTCGTTATTTCTGTCGAGCAAACTTTAAACTATTCCCAAAACACCAATTTTCAGCACTTATTGGGCTATCTTATCTATAATGTATCTTACCCATACCACAGGGTACTAAGATAAACACAACCTTTACCAAAGATGTGTATCTAACTTCTTGTATACATTTTCAGATAAAACGTGTCAGCTTCCAAGACCCGCCGGTGTCGACAACCGTATCGGTACACAAATACATCGAGCCAATTTCGGGAGTCAGGTCTCCTCAAAGCTCCGCGGTGCACAGGCAGTTACGTTCATCGAGATCACCCAAAGATCTGAGTAAGATATTCAAGGTAAAACCGACTGTTTTGTATCATTACGTTTCCGACTGTATCTGAAATAATCACGGTTTTACAAAAACATAGATTATCGACAATTGTACTGTTTTAGTTACCGTAAACAACACTGAAAAGTTACAGGGAAGCAAAATACGAAATTTCGTTTTATTAGACGACATATTTTTTTCAGTTATTTGCATATTGAAACTAAACTACTGAATCGATTTTGATGAAATTAGTATGGGACCAATCTGAAAGTATATCCACTCAAACAAAAAAAATAATTTTAAGGGTAATCCTCAAATCAGAATTCCATACAAAAATGTTTCTGTCAAATACTCAAAGTACGCCGTATTATAGTAATTTCTACACACTATTCGTTTCCTCTATGTTTTTTGATTTCGTGAACAAAAAAAGTGAAAGGTTTCATACTTTAATTTAGATTTCATACGTGTTTTTAAGTTAGTAGGGTTAATTTTAAAACACGTATAAAATCAAAAAACATAGAGGAAACGAATAGTGTGTAGAAATTACTATAATACGGCGTACTTTTTGAGTATTTGTCCGAAACATTTTTGTATGGAATTCGGATTTGAGGATGCCCCTTAAAATCGGTTCATATACAACAAAGTTTTGATGTAACAAAAAAAAAACATTAAACCGAATTGATAATCTCCTCCTTTTTGAAGTCGGTTGAAAATAACGCTGTATTTTTACCCGACTGCCAAAGAAGGGTTATTTTTTTCGCGCGTACCTTATATGTATGTAAATTTCTTTGGTACCTCGTATCTTCCAAACGGCTGGATGGATTTTGACAGATAAGGTATCGTTAGATTCGTCTCAATCACCAGTGTTTTAGAATGTAACAAAATAATACCTGTTTACACCTAGCTGAGAAGAGTTGCGGCCAAGTGCCTACCAGGCAACCATGATTTTTTAAATTCTTAACATATATTGCTGTGACATCCACTTCGTAATTTATTTAACAAGTAAATGAAATTTTTATCAATAATCAATTTTTTTTTTATTCCTACTATCATACTAATATTATAAACGCGAAAGTTTGTAAGTATGGATGGATGGATGGATGTTTGTTACTCTTTCACGTAAAAACTACTGAATGGATTTTAATGAAACTTTACAATAATATAGCTTATACATCAGAATAACACATAGGCTACAATTTATGAAGATACCTGCGCAGACGAAGTCGCGGGCACCAGCTTACTAATACTTGCGGCCAAATTTCGATAGGCTCCCTGGTAGATATATATTCTCCTATTCATACATTTATGTACAAAATAGGTTTTAAGCTCTACTCGATGAACGTAGTAATCCTGCAGTGGAATCTTAATTTAAGTACTTTGGTACTGAACTGTTTTTTCGTTTTACAGAGTCATGACCTCGACTCGCTATTGTCTAAGACTGTTGAAAGTTTCAACGATACGGCGCAAATGTCGACCGATGACACACAAAGCACGTCTCTGGACGTAACTCCAGCCGTGGAAATCGTCAAAACGTGCGAATTGAATGACACGGATCCTGTTTTCCCGGATCTTATAGATTGTAAAGACCCTATAGAAGCCATATCTACTGATCTGTCTTCACCAGCTATGAATGAACTTTTTGTTCAAGAATTGAAGGGCAAAGTCGAAACGGTTGGCGATTTAGCCAAAATGACAGAGCTGGAAGTGAACAGGCTTTGTATCAAAGCTCCTAAAATAAAAGTAACTAAGAAAGTGTTGGAGGAATATGGAGCTAAAATAGCGGCTAATAAGCTCGTTGAAACGGTTATAGAAGAAGCATTTAGCGAGCCCTTGACGGAATCTCTTCTGCGCACGGCGAGTGTTGAAGTTGAAATACAGACCAACGAAGTTGAAGTTAATCATGCAGAAATTCAAACTGATGTTGAACCGGTGAGCTTAGCGTTCACTCAGACAGAAACAGTACTCACGACTGAGAGGGACGTACAGACGGACGAATCTGGAAGCAAAACAACATCAGATATGATTTCGTGCCTCTTTGAAGTAAGTATGATCCACTGAAAAAATAGTGCTAATTTAAAAAACAAAAACCAAATTCTTATCAACAAAGAATTTGTTACGTGGGGCCAACATTCGACTACGATTAAAGTTGCGATTGCATTATAGCTTTTCAGTACTGCCCTGACAAAAAAAGCCGTGTTAGCCGAGTGGGAGTGCCTCGACTTTCGATGCGAAAGCCATGGGTTCGAACCCGGTCGTACACCAATAGATTTTTCTATTCAAAAAGATCTATGTGTGCATTTAAAACACGTGCGTAAGCGTAACGGTGAAGGAAAACATCGTAAGGAAACCGGCATGTCATAAAACCTAAAAAGTTAGAAAACATGTGTCAAGTGCACGAAAGGAGCCTCTTCGAGGCGCACTTGAAATCCTTTCACCACAATGATTTTAAAGAACTAGTGACACAATAAGAAGAAGTACTGCCCTTATGATACTTAGCATTATTATTCCTAAGGCTAATCCTCAAATCCAATTCCATACAAAATGATTCGGACAAATACTCAAAAAGTACGCCGTATTATAGTAATTTCTTTAAGTTAGTAGGGTTAATTTTAAAACTCGTAAAAATCTAAATTAAGGTATGAAACCTTACTTATTTTATGTTGACACAATCGGAAAGCATAGACGAAACGAACAGTGTGAAGAAATTACTATAATACGGCGTACTTTTTGAGTATTTGTCCGAAACATTTTGTATGGAAATTTGCCTTGAGGATTCCCCTTAAGTTAATTTTAATTACTTTCAGAGAGAAGACTTTGCCGTGGAGTTCACTGATAAATTAAATAAGCTGCCGACTGCGTCACATTCAAACTCACCTACTGAGAAATGTGATGATCAGAAAGAGGACTTTGTCAAGAAGCTCAGTGATAAATTAAATGAAAAGTTGAAACTAAAAATTGCAAATAACCTGTCTACTGCGTCACATGTTGACTTAATTTTGTCCAAATTCGATGATTCCACTTCCTTTGATCACCATCAGAAAGAAGATTTTGTCATGAAGCTCAGTGATAAATTAAATAAGAAATTGAAAGTAAAAATTGCAAATAAGCTGTCTACCGCCTCACTTGTGGACTTAATTATGGCAAAATATGAAGATTCTGCTTCTTTTAATCAAAGTCAGAAAGAGGACTTTGTCATGAAGCTCAGTGATAAATTAGATGTCGAGTTAAAACTAAAAATTGCAAAAAAGCTGCCTGCCGCATCACAAATTGACTTAATTTTGTCGAAATACGATGATTCTGCATCCTTTGATAACGATCAGAGAGAACATTTTGTAATGAAGCTCAGTGATAAATTAGATGAGAAGTTGAAAGTAAAAATTGCAAATAAGCTGCCTGCCTCGTCACATGTGGACTTAATTATGGCAAAATATGAAGATTCTGCTTCCATTGGTCATAATCAGAAAGAGGACTTTGTCATGAAGCTCAGTAATAAATTAGATAACGAGTTGAAACTAAAAATTGCAAATGAGCTGCCTACCGCATCGCTTATAGACTTACTGATGAAGAAATGTGACAATTCTACTTCAAATGCACTTTTAAGCACTCTGCTAGATAAACAGATTGAATCGTCTTCAAGCGATGTTGACTTAGATTGTGCGTTAAAGATGCATTTATTGAATGGACAATATTTAAACAACCTTAAAGTAGCAGAAACAAAAAAAAGACAACATGTAAGTACCACCATATTTGATTCTTAATGTGTTATTTATTATGCTCTAATGCTAAAATTACAAGGATTCGGATTCCATCGGGTTCATATGTTTTGACTTGATCGAATTACAAACATCCGTCAATCATTATTAAATATCCTGAATCCATTTTACATAAAGTACATAAAAAAACAACTAGATTAGTCATCATTTATTGTTAATTTGTTTATATTTTTAGATGTTACATATTATGTGCTGTGCTCATCATACACTATTTTTTTTTTTTAAATTGGGATGATGACAAAAATCGTAACGTAGGAACCTAGGAACCTCATGTCATTGAATGCACATAAAGTAGATAGTAGTTTAAAAATAAGTATAATAATCAATCAATAAATGTTTAAGTTATTGTTTAAAAACCCATAAAGTCGAATGATTTCATTATTGACAAAAAAACTAGTTGCTTTTTAAAATTAATATTAGGTACTCTTATTAATTTAATTTACCAATAGCGGGTAATGGCGGTTATATTTATATATTTTTGGTATTTTGATTCATATGATTTTCGTTTAAACCTGATTTGTTGTTTAAATTGTAGTTTAAAACTTGTTGAGCAATATAAATTGCTTTGCAGTTTAAACGCGATTACTTTAAACCAACCTGTTTCAAAAGGGAATCAATTTAAACTAGCAAGAACTTTCAAATTATTTTATTCAATACAAAACAATTCAATTATGTATTTACATTATTCAGTCAGAACGACCTTAGGCCATGGTCAGAATTATCAGTAAAAGTCATTCATACTGAAAAACTGTAACATTGTGATTTTGTAGCATTTCTGTTTGTGTTCATTTACGGTAACATAGGAAAGTAGTAGTAAGATATTCAACAGTGGATTGGGTAATCAGAATTTTGTTTCTGAAAGTAATATTTAATTACCTGTGCAAGAAATTGTAACTTTTTACCCAATCCATTGTGAAACACTGTTATTTAACCAAATATTTTTGATAAATGTGTTACGTAGTACGTACCTACGCAAGTTCGTTTAATTAGACTAAAAGAGAGCAAGGTGCCATAGTTTGCGATTTCACACAAAATAACACGTCACATGAAATGTGGGTTTATTAGTTTTTCAAAGCTTGCAATAATATAGCACCTCCTTTGTGGCGTTCACACATCAAAAGTGGACTTATGTACCTACTGCTTAGTTGAATATTTGACTATAGTCCAAAATCATACGATTTTTGTCTAGTTACGTTCGTAATTTTTGAATGATTTGTATATAAGAAATGACTACAGTAAGTAGTTAACCTAGTAATAGTTGACCGTAGAATATTGGAGATAACCTCAAAAGTCTTAAGACCGAATGAGATGTCGTGAAACTTACTTTAATTCGGTCGAATGAACATGACACCTGGCTCGAATGACGTTTGTGCAAAGTACAGCGTGGAATTGGATAATCTACATAGAGAAGAGGTCCTGTAATACTTGGTAATGATAAGTAAGTAAGGCTTCGCAATTAGAGGAAGAAGAAACACTGAGGGCGCCGCGCGGGGGCAGCGGGGGAAGCATCAAGTTCCGTCATCAAGATGTCATGTTAATTTGCCCGAGTAGTTGCGCCCTCCGTGTTTCTTCTTCCTCTAATTGCGAAGCCTTATCATTACTTATCATTACCAAATATTACAGGACCTCTTCTCTATCAAGATTATCCAATTCCACGCTGTACTTTGCACAAACGTCATGCGAGCCAGGTGTCATGTTCATTCGCCCGAGTAGTACCTATTGATTGCATTTATTTTCTCTGGTATACTTTTTACAAAATATGTACTTGCATAGTGTGAACGCGCCTCAAGGGATGTTTCATGGCATCAAGAAAGTATCACACATATTTACAGCAACGTTAAAGCTATATTTCACAAATATAAGTTTACACACAAAAATACATACTGTAAATTAATTATTCATTGCATGTTCTCATCAAAATTCACTATAATTAATTTAAGATACATCTAAAATAACTACTTCTTAGGAGTTTTGTCTTGAATCAGTATAACTGGCAACACACAGACATAAAACAAAAATTATGTACATAAAAATACATAGACCACCCCTATTTATTATCATTTATCACGCTACCTTTAAATATACCCATTTCATGCCTTATTTCTAGTAATGTGTAATTGTAAATATCATTTTTTTAAAGATAAGTAATAGATATTTCGACTGAAATTTTGCATGCAAGCAATGCGATAGTGGATAAGGTTAGGTTTGATGTAAGTTTAGTATAGGAACTTATCGTTGTAATAAATTACATTTTTAAACTTCTGAGTTACTGTTTTGTGATGAAAAAAATATTTTTGTTCCTAAATCAAGTTAGGTACTCCTGTAGCTAATTTTAAAGTAGGTGCTTTGTGCACTAATCTGGTACAGTTCCTTAGCACTTAATTTACACACTTGGAAGGTCTTATCGGTCCAGATTCAGACCGTTAGGATCTTTCAAAATCTTAGGTAAAAAGTAATTGCTTAGGAACTTTGACAGTTAGGTGCAAGCATACCTAGTTTTTCCACAGGTATGAAAGTATATTGAAGCAGGTTTTTTTTGGTTTCAACTATTTTTTTAACTTACCTATAACAAAAGTAAATAAGCGTCAAGGAGCAAAATATACATATGTTTTTATGCTTCTAGAAAACTAAGTAAGTTCTAAATCATAACCCCTCTTTAATGCGGCCTTGTACTTTACATGTTCTATTTGCATACCTACTTCACACGCCCTCACTTATTGCTACTTTAATAACAATCATGATACCTAGATAGCTCAATCTTTCGATCGATATTATCTACTTATATCATTAATCACTCAAACCCACGATACGCACTAATTAAACAAGTAGGTATGCTCGTAAGATAACTTCTACACCACTTCATAGGTCCCTTTCCTGTTGAAACTATAATAGAACACTAATTTCGATATCATACGAAGGTGTAACTTTGGTTCACAATTGAGCACTTCGATTATCATTACATAAATAAAGAGAGGTTAGGGGGTCACCGTCAGGGAAATCGCATTTCCGCCACGTAATCTATGTGATCGAGATTATGTTGCGAGTTGGAGCGGCGAGGGGGTCGCGGCCTGTGTAGATTGTGATGGGACTGCGCTCGCATCACGCGGTACGTGCCTTCGCGGTCTGGTCCCGCGTCGCTCGTCTTTCGCCTCGAGGTCCACTCCTCGTCCCTAGCTCGCGGGATCACTGGAGCTTTCCTATAATTATCAAAAACACGACGGTTATCATCGTAGCGTTGCCGCTGCCAATTTCTATCAAGGTCATGTCCGTATAGGTCTAACTCGCCGGACGGTTGGAACTGACTCCCACCTTGGCAATAGCTCGATCTTTTCCATCCGTCCTCGTACTTTTTCCTTCCGTTCTCATCCTCGCCAATTTGCCTGCGTTGCGACTGATTCGAGCTGCTTTCACTGGTGTCTTCCCCGGATGTTCCGATTCCCAAGTCTTTGTCGTCTCCGTAGATTTTGTAAATGCCGTTCGGACTTAGATGTTTCCCATTGTATATTTGGTCATTCAACATTAGCTGGGGGTGTGGTATGCAGTATGCATTTGGGAATGGCTTTTCGATTTTAGTCATTTTAGTACCGTCTTTGCGTCTTTTACAGGATCCGGGTCCAAAAAGTGATAAAAGCACCGGTAGGAGGAAAAGACCGTGCATTGCGCCGAAGAATATGACCATAAACACCATTTTGAAGAATACTGAGAAGATGTAGCTGTCTGCAAGTAGAAGTGCTACGACACCAAGAATGGTGCTAAACGATCCTTGCACAATTGGCAATCCGAGAGAGTATAGACATTCACTGACACGCTCATCTGGAGTCTTTGCCTTAGACGCCATGTAAGCGTAGCAGATGTGAGCTGTGAAGTCTACTGAGAATCCAATGCACATGATGAGGTTGATCATAGAAATAGAATCTAGATTGATGTCCCAAAGAGCCATGTAACCGACGACTCCGATTTCGATGGATATAATACTGAACGCCACCCACAATGAGCATAAGATGTTGGGAATGAAGATGAACGAAACTATCATCATCATTAGCGCTCCATAGCACAAATTTTGAAGAGACGTTGGTCGCACAAGTTCAAACTGAAAACAAGAAAAATATAACCATTAAGCAGTCTCTTTAGAAAAGTGTTTGTGATTCAAACTTATGAAATAATGTGGTTACCTGATCAAAAAACACGAAGTAAGGATGAAAAACCGACGCATTGAGTGGAGATTCCGCAACTACATCTCTAAGCACCTTTACCATTTCTTTCTCATGGTTAGTGCCACTGATGTTAACGGCCTGAATCAAGAATCTGGAAGCTAAGATCTTGTCTCCACCTTCGTTGAACTTCACATCTAGAGAGAATGGATTTGCAGGGAACAGCCACAACTGGAAACAATTGATCGTAATCATCATTATGAAGTATGAAGTATCCTGTAGGTGTACCTATGACGGTTTAATGAATCATCCTCATTAGTTAGACAAATCGTATGCATTCAATTGACTATTTTTATCATTCTGAGCAATAGGTGACTGCACGCTCGAGTGGGCGTTTTCGCCATGACTTATTAAGTAATTGCTTCACTTACCTCCTTGAGATTGTGGATGAAATCGACTTCATTATCGATCGTCACGTTTAAATAGTCGTTATTTCGCGAAACGTAATCGACGAATGTTCTTAGCCACGATTCTGTGTACAGCGAATTCGATATGTACGAAGTATTCTCCAGTCTTCTTGTCAATTTGTCAACCTCTTCTTGAACCATCGGATCAGAGTAATTGTATTCGCCTGTTATTACGACCTATGACACAAAAAACTGGTTAAAATCTCTGGAACAAGTGATTTTATATCTTACTTATCTACGGATTGATTTAACTAGATTATAGGTTACCTGAATCCGGTAAGGAAATTCTCTGTAATACTGATCTTCGCGGTCGAAGAACACAACAGAGTATGAATCAATTTTTGAAAGCTTCCTCCTTTCTAAACCCTCCTGAAGATTGGTTACTCCGTATCCCGCTCCAGCCAAGTACAGGATGAAAACGGCTATAACTAAAGCCTTCACTGCGCTATTGTTGAGCAAATCTGCCACTGTCGTCTTGAAGAAAGCCATGATGCAATGTTCCTGATTGTCGATGGGATTATCAGGATCAGCCGTATCAATGCCACCGCTGCAGAACATCCGATATAGTAGTGATTTCTCTTCTGCAAAAGAAACACTGAACATTGTAGCTGCAGTATACGAGTAGATTAACAATTTTCCTCAAAAATATACCTTTTCTGGCTCTGGATTCGGGCAAGACCTTCATCATAGTGATTGTGTGACGATTACTTTTTTCTCGGTAACCGGAAATAGCAACACACCCAGAGAAAAACGTAAGGTGCCATACAAACGTGAAACACACAGCGAGACCTGCAAACGTTTACAGTACATTACTGACGGATATTGCAACAAGTCAACGATTATACTTAGTGTATTGATTGGTCCTTGCCTGAGTACATGCAGAATATTTGTACGGAAGGGAATGGAGAGAATATTCCGATAAAGAATGAAAGCATGTCGGTCACAGAAGTGATAGTGATGGATACGGCTGCTTCTGACAACATTATGGCCATCCGTTCTGGTACTGGAAGCTTGGGAGAAGCTCTTCGCCACGCAGCCAGCATCACAAAAGTGTCGTCGATACCAATACCTGAAATAGAAAACAGAAAAAAGATTTCGTTATATTTGAATGATACAACAAGAAATATTTGATTTAATAATGAAACATTATAAACTTACCAATCATCAAAAAAGGAGCAGCCAAATTGATACCAATGAAAGAAATTCCCAAATAGATTGCACATCCGAATGCTGCGGCTGTCGCCATCACGGCTGAGATATTGCCAAGCAAACCCAGCCAAGGTTTCGATCTGACCCAGTCTGACATCATGCAAGTTAGGATGGAGAAAATTCCCATGAGTATAAATGTGGAACTGAAGAATGGTATGACAGTTCGTGTATTCTTCTCGAGTTCATGGTCCAGGGTTCTTGAAGCAAATCTCGATATCGATATGTGTTTAAATCGACCGGTATCTTCGGCTATTCCTACTGCATCCAAAAAAGCATCTTCCCATGCTGCACCTCTGAAATTATGAAAGCATGTTCAGAGAAAGATTATCGTCAATGTAAAGAACTCATAACCATTACAAAATTGACCTACAATTAGTCAAAGTACCTTTCTATTCGTATTCTCGACGAATATTACGCAGCGCTTAGTATTCGAAACGGTTTCTCTAACCGTGTCAAGATCGATGTCTATTATCTAAGTTATAGTGCCGCATGTTTGTGCAAAGTGCGCTTACACCGCAAATGAAATTCGAAACATGTCGTATAAGCTGAGAATGAACGCCATCACAAACTAAGAAATAGAAACGTTCTTTGTTTCCTTCGAAGCTAACCTTACGTGCATCTAGACTAGCATTGCATGATTTTTTACGAATGCTACTGATGAAGGATGTCGATCATTAAGCTATTTCAGATAAGCAATGTGTAAATTGCTCACGAGTTTCGAGCTAGGTATTTAGATAGAGTTTAAGATGGCTGGCTCACCTTTGTTGTTGTATTGGGTTGTCGGTTCTGACGAACCAGACGAGTTGAACGGCTGGCACTGATACGATGACGTCGTCTACAACTTTGGACCCTCCAAAGTACACTGGGAATGCATGGGCCTCCCACGTCACAGGGTTAAACATGATGGGAAACGTCAGGTTCAATTCGCCCCGTTCCACCTGTGAATGATAAAGGGATTTTTGAGGCTGATGGCTTTTATATCTAATTCTTTATTGTAAAAAGTTAAAGATCTCTAACCTGCCAGTTATCCTTCTTTATCAAGATCATAATCATTAGTGATATTATGTACGAGGTACCTAACTATAAGACAATGCTAGCTAACTCTTGAAGAGGAAAGTTGGCGAAAAACACCTACTTAAAACGCATTAAAAACGATGGATCGTTTATAGTCTTGACAAGAAGTGTGCAACGGCATAATTTAATGATAGATGTTTACGATCCCAATATGGCGAATCCTTGTGAGGTTCGCGGGATCTGATGATCACAAATAAATACATGCATGTGATCGGCATATAAATGCGGCTACACGTGACATAAACATGGACTGTTAATTGCAGATTGTAGAGATATTTTAAATGTGGGATGCCTTGCCAGTGCAGTATCGGTGCTAATACCTAAAACATATTTTATTTCTCTGTGCCACTCCATAAAACAAGACTAATCATCAATCTTGTGTTCTCTTGCGGTTGGTAACCTTATTTAAAATCCATCTGTTTCAAACAACACTGAATATTATCACCATGAGGTCAGGAGACAGTGATTGTTATGAATATAACAGTCTATTGTTTACTGCGGGATAGGACTCATTGGTTTTATTACCACCATGAATCATTCGTCGCATTGATTCAGACAATGATCTTGAATCAATCGAACAGAATGCTGATCAGCTGTCGAAAATTTAATTGAATCTGACGCTAATCGTGGAAATATCATCACCGTCATCAGTGGTAGACATCAAATGGTAGACTGGATATTGCTTATGCATAAACACCTATACCGAAAATATGTCAATAACATCAGCGATCATCCTTCTCCGGTGAATTCACTATTCCGGTAGATTGCTTGCACATCTGACGGAAGATGCGTAGAGCGTTCTTATCATACCTAAATACTTAGGTAGTTAGTACAATAATTGTAGTAGGTAATTGATGTGTTAGTGCGTTTAAATTATTAAAGGCAATAACGTATCATCGGTTGAGTGTGTAAGGTTTAATGTTTTATTATTTACTTATCCGCTTTGGCTTAGGTACCTAACCTACGCGACCATCGATTCGACACGCGACGCATTTTCTGTGAAATGTGTTAGAACCCTTACCTCTCCAATAATTTTGTCGAGATTCAGAATATCATTCGTGAAACATTGCCCTTCCCATTTCGCGCACTCTTCCCTGTACGTGAAGGTCTCTCCCGAGGCCAAGTTCACCGTCACGTTTTGCACCAGATCGTCCAACTGTCGCAGTTCTTTCCATACTTCCGTCCGCAGCATGTTCGTATCGTTGTCTTTAGAGACTATTATTACTCTGCCAAATCTACCTGTGCAGAAAAAGAACAGTTAGTATCTGAAAAAGACTTGGTACTTATGTATTATTCTCTTTTTTGTTATCGGGCATCGACGTTACGTCTTTTGTTATGAGGTTGCTCTGGTCAATGACTTGTGGTTCTGTTTGCATTACACCGGCAAGGGTCATTAAATTCAGCACCAAATGTAGCGCATGCTAAGCTATTCTTGATCTTAAGTACCCGGGGAGCCATCGGCTTGGACTGCTCCTAATTAACAACATAAATTATTTGCGAATTACGTCCAATCCAATACATAACTACGCCTAATAATGAATAGGTACTTAACACACATCCATCCATACAGCGGTTACTATAGACCTAAATTTTATTGTTATTAATAAGGCGCTATCTTAATTGGCATTGATCGTACGAGCAAACTATGTGATTTAGTCGCACGATTAAAATTAGTCATATAGATCTAAATGATCCTTCTATCGTACGATACCATTAAGTGCGGTTTTTGACTAGCGTATTTTTGTCGCGTGTACTCGTGAAACTTGAAAAGCGTGTCAAGCGTATACCGCCGTTAACGCTCGGTTTTTTTCTAGCGGGTGTCAGTGCCATAAGGCAACTCTCGCGGTTTGTCGCAGTTGTCGCGCATATACGCGCTGCAAAAAACAAAACACAAGCGGCGAAACTGAGGACACTCTGAAGAGCTAGTATATTTTGATCTCGTCGTGCGACCAAATTGCATCGTTTGCTTGTACGATCATTAGCAACTATGACAACGCCTGAGTGTACCTGCTCGTGTTATCCTGCCAACGTTGAACCTGTGCGAGTAATTGACTTTGAAGTGTTCTTCTACTATCCTCCTCTCAAACTTGCCCTGCCCACTGACGGGCGAGAACAGGTATTCTGGGTCCATCTCATAATGTATCCTCTGGTAACCGGTGATCATGAGCAAGGTAAGGAGGACTGGGATGATAATGAAGTAGCCAGGGTTCCGACCGACGACCAGTCCGAGTTTGTAGAAAGATTTGTTGAGGACATCGTCCACTATTGTGAGCCTACAACCCATCTGTAACAACACAAAAATACGTTAACTAAAGTGCGCGCAAAATAACTCTGCGCGCGACAGGTGGCGTACTAAATGTAATGTAGCTTAGGGTAGAAGTTTCTCCGCAGCTAAGACACCGTAAATATTGGCTTATGTTGCATACAAACTTCTACTCTCTATTTCATCCCCCTAGGGAATTCATTCAATTATTTTTTTCTTATTGCTCACTATACTACGCGCGCAGAGTTACTTTAGTGGACATTTTGTTCAGTTAAATCTAAAATACTACCTACTATCAGCAGATAGCAGTGACTAAGCTTTGTGTCGCGCTGTTATGGTCATTGGCAGGCGTTATCTTTACTATCAGCGAATCTTTTGCCTACCTGACGAGCTAGGCGCTTTCTTGATGTCACTAATATACGTAATAAAAAACTCTCGATAGGTACTTACCTGCCTAACTTCTATGTAAATAAAAGGTACCTAAGTAAATTTTCAAACTAAAACAGAAGGTAGGTACCCTACCTAAATATAAAAATACGCTTTACTACTTTATAGGTAGGTACCTACTTATACCTACCTATATTTCTGTCATGGAAATGTGTGACAATTAGGGCAATTACAGCATTGACAGAAAGATTTATGACAAGCATCAAATAAGTGGTAGTAATAACGAAGATTACTTTGCGGTTTGCAGATGATCATTATGGTTTCAACAACCGGCGAGTCTGTTACAGCATCACACTGATGTCTGTTCTAGACAAAACTACCTTTTAAAACATCATACCAAAGACCTTCTTTTTCAACGAAAAGAGGTGGTGATTCGGTAAACTCATCGTTGGAAAACCCTTTCAGAATTCCGAGGATAGTGGCTAGTGTGGCTATGGCTACCAACAACCAGTGCCAGATATTCTGCCGCTAATTCATCTATATGTTCTGGTTTAAAGGGTACTGTACCTTAGTAGTATGCTATGAAGGGACTGACGATGACGTGGCGAGCAAACCCCGATGTTAAAAGTTGCCTGCCCCTGACAAAAACAGTTTTTTACAGGAATTTCAGTCAATTAATTTGACTTAGATATGTTGTATCTCATGAAATATGTATATTGATGATCAGCAAAAGCCCAGTAGGTACTTTGTCAGGGGCAGGCAACTTTTAACATCGGGGGAGCTCGCCTCGTCACTTCATATCATACAAAAATAAAACTACATTTTGGTAGACAAAATTACCTACAGACTACTGATTTTTATGTTACCTACTAATTGCAGCGTCCCAATCAAGTCTTTTCTCATCCAAGTCTAATGTTTTGCTTAGACGGTATATCTGCCTATTTAAGTTTAATAATTTAAGGTACCTAGGTATATTTTGATATTACGGTCTTTGCCTTGAGGTAAGTTCCTGCCTTCAAGACTTGTATATGTACAGCCAGCATCAAAAGTCGATGACCATATTCAGATATTCAAAATCGCTATACACACCATTTATATGTTTGATGTTCAATTATTACTGGCGTTTGTCATGTTGAGCGATTGAGGCATGATAAATGGTGTAAAGCGATTTTGAAAATCTGAATGTGGTCATCGACTTTTGATGCTGACTGTACCTACCTATTTCGCAACTCGGTTCGTTAACCCACTTACATAAAATTAAATTGCCTTAAGTCGCCTTAGCCTTTTGGGAAAACGAATATTATACTACCGATTACCAAGTGCCTACCTTACCTACATACATATCGGTGGGTTTTATTAAACTTAATTAATTTGTTGGCTAGAAACTAGTAGGTAGTTTGTAGAACATCGGCCGGACTGTGGACCTCCTTGACCAATAGCTCGTAACCATATTACATACCTTTCACTTATACTTAGGTACTAATTATAGTCTATGTACATAGTTTGAGTACCTACTAAACAAGGAAAACTAGTGGAATCGTCATGTGGTAGCGATGAAAATTCAAATGATAGAGTGGGTCCTGTAAATTAAGGCCTGCTGCCTACAGGCATCAATTACAGGCAATGCCTGTTTCCTTCATTGGTATTTTTTTGTAATTTTACCAGGACCATTTGAGCGCATTTTTTTCTATATAAGACTTGAGTCGAGCAATACTTTTTCCTGATAGTGAGAGATCGAGCCTGCCAAATTACAGCAAAACTCTTAAAATGTTTTTATAATTAGTTCTATGTATGTATATGTCCCCCTATTGGTCACGAGTGGACAGATAGAACTTTTTTTTTTTTTTTTTTTTCTTTCGAAGAACCTAAGTTCTTCGGTTTTGGCTTCACATCAAAGGTATATAGCCAGTGTCAAGTAATTGGAGATATTATTTGGTCATAAGTCAGAATCGATAAGTCAAGTCATGCCCCTGTAAAGTAGTGGTGGTTGCGACTTTACTAGAGGCTTCTATGGAGTTTTGAAGACAACACGAAAAGTCACGATTTACAGCATTACAATATTCACCAACACTCATACACGTTCACGAGCACTTAATGGATAAAAAACCACCGTTTTTACACTTAAATACTCAAAGTAATACAAGTTTTGTCAATTAATTTAATGCCGCCAATGCGCCATTTTTCATGTTCCCGCCAAAACTCCAGATAGAACTTATTTGTCCCATCTGTGCGCACACATCTGTCAACCACTGAACTAATGTCCGTAAACAAGTGTAAAAATGGTTTTAACTCATTCACAATGCAGACGAATTTGTGAGTGTCAGTTCGAGCGAAGCTAGATTACAGAGTCTATAAAGGTACCTACCTACTTACTAAAAAAATTGGCATTCATTTGTATGTGTGTATGTCCCATACCCATATTACCCATGTCAATTAGAAAACAAGGGACTGAAATTCCCTTGTTTTCTTCGTGAGGTCATGGTTCGGAGCGAACAGCTATAAATGGATAAGTGAACCTCGAACCTAAGAACTTTTTGTATACCTTATTTGTTCAAAGCCCATGAAGTTCAAACTTAGACAAATTGTTGATGTTTGATTGTTAAACCACGCAGTACCTATTCAGTAGAGCTGCTATACGCGTGAAGGTATTCAGTAGAGTCCTTGTCCTTACCACTTCAAAGCTTATTGACAGGTCCTTCGTGACAAAGACATGAGTCAGCATTTACACCGCAACTCAGAGTTCCAAAGCTTTTGTATTTAACTTGTTCTAGTACCTACTTAGGTTACACTTGAAACGGTGAGAAAGTAAACAGCGGTCAACGGCACACGACAACGTCATGGCGAATAAAATGACTGGTGCAATGACTCCTCTGATTGCTTAATTACTGCGTAATTATCACGGTTTGGTTTTTCCCAGTAATAAGGAAAGTTTACTTGTATAATTTTCTTCAATCTCGGGTTCTGCTCCGATATTTTGTAGACATTGAGCGGGGCTGGCTGAGGTAGAGAACGAGTAACTAAGTAGAGCTATTTTCGTCGCGGTTTCGATTCCCGCTTCAGGACAAACATTTGTGTAATGAATATTGGTGTTTATCTAGAGTCTGGGTGTTTTCTATGTATTCTTTGTATGTATTTACAAAAAAAAAGTATTAAAGTATAGTATCAGCCATCTGGTTCCCATAATACAAGCTCTGTTTAGTTTGGGGCTAGATGACGTTATGTGAAATGTCCAAAATATTTATTTATTTATTATTATTATAATTAGGTACCTACTTATATTTTATAGACATTGAGCGGAGCTGGCTGAGGTACAGAACGAGTAACTAAGTAGAGCTATATAAGTCAAAAAATGCACGCTCCTCCAATAGCCAATTTATAATAATAATAGTACCTAATAAATAATATATAATAAACAATATTATTTATAAGCTGTTAATTTAAATAGTTTATTTTTTTATAATGTTGTAAACATGGTGGGTGGTCTTTAATTTATAGTAATCTACAAATGTTGGCATTTGGTAAAGTAAAGAAATAGGTAGGTAAGAGTATAAGTATCAAGGAAGCTAAATACACAAAACGCTTCATAAAAAACTAAAATTCCACTCAAAACATTACTTCTCAAAATAAGTAAGTAGGCATCATTAAACCGCTATCTAACTACTTAACCTAGTCTGCCGACTATTCTATGAGTCTTGGCCTGTGTCAAGGCGAGTAGTTGACAATGACTCCTAACCTGGCAATTAGTGGCGTTTAGGGTTAAAAAAAAGGTAATGGTGTTAAAATTGTTGGTCAAAAGTCGGACGAAATTATGAATTACTTTGTGACTTGGGTCAAGGAGATTAGGAAAAAAATAAAATAATATTACCAATATTATTTTTAGTAGGCATGTATATGTATAACTAGTAGCATATGAATTACCTACCTAAGTACTTAATTATCTTATAAGTATTTACTTAGGCAGTTATATTAAAGTATGGTAGGTATGTACATAAATAAAAATAATTCTGAGCTTTGTTATGCTTTCCAAAAACAAACTAGTTTAACTTATAAAGTTTTATTGGATTTTTTGACCACGTACCTACAGTTGATTTTCAAACGTTTTGAATTGGCACTTTTTAGCCATCATGTACGTGGTTGAATATGATCATTCTGTACCTTTTAAATATTAATTAATCCCTCGTAAGGATAAAACCTTTGCCCGTTCAATCGTAACAAGGAAAGTTTCGCAAGGAGACGCGCTGCACGTTCAATAGTAGGTACATTAGGTATATTAAGTATCTACCAATATACCTTATATTATTTATGTTGCGTTTCTATTGTTATTTTGAGGGTAGTTTGGTAAATCACCGCCTGCCGGATCGTTAAGAGCTCGATGCTCTTCCAGTGCATTGGCGGGAGTTATTGTGGTCGGATACGTGTTCGGACGTTCTACTCAAAATCCGTCGATTTTTCCTCCAATTTTGGCCGTGCCAATTTGCATCTCAACATTTTGATACTAGTGAAGTGTCGCGGGTGTGTGCTTTTCCAAAGACTTTTAGAACCTAGACTAGCCGTGCGAGTCCACAGGACCTTGCCTGCCACCAAACCAACAAGCCAGGAGCTGCAGTTCATAAGGTAGGTGGTGTTCAATTGCCTTCGAAAATCAGTAGAAACGTTTTAAGCCCTAGACACTGTACTTTCAAAACTCAAAACACATATGCTAAAATCGCCAGCATAATTAATCTCAAAAAGGTTTGGTTTAAAAACTGCACAATTTATGTAGGTAGGTTCTAATGCATAAAATGAACTACTGAAATATACCGACGACGGCCTTCATTTTCCTCCCTTATTTTAAGGAGGTTTTAAAACGTGAGATTGACTTCAGAATTAATCGTTGTAGTCGGCATAAAGCCAACTTTTTCACGCTTTTTCAAAATTTTTCACGCTTTTTCAAATCTCTTCCCGATATTATTGATACTTGGGATTTGCTAATTAATTTATAAATTACCTAAATTAACAAATAGTAACCTTATTTTATACCCAGCAGCCACTTAATAGTTGTACCTACAGTACCTACCTACCTACTAACGCATACGCAGGTATTTAATGCCCATTCACAGGTTATTATAATTTTAAATTCATTAAAATATCGTCATTTGGGTTATGAAATAGCTGAGGTCGGAGTATCAGATAGAGCTTGCCTGCCTCGTCCTAAACACTGATTAGTAATGAATTTTTGATGTTTCTACACGGTCAAATTTTAATCACCATAAAAAAATACGCATAGTCAGTTGCCGTCACTGAACACATAAACGGCAAAAAAAACTTGAAAATATTAATGCGAATTTTTGTCAAAATAAATTTGATTAAAATTGGATAACCGTTAGTCGTTTTCCTATGGATTTGCGGCAGGCGGTACCTTGAATTGATAATAAATTTAAGTATTATTCATCGTTTGGCAAACCCAGGCACTTAGCTCGAGCCAGCCCGCAAAACCTCGGCTCGGGCGCCGCACTCGCTCCGCTGTCACTCTGCCATTTTGTAGAAATCCAAAATTCTGACTCCACAGATGCAACGTAGTACCCGTTAGCATTGCCCATTTTTTTTTTGGTAATTAAAAATTGGTGGTGTATAATGTTAGAAATATGTGTGCAACAAATCTAAGTAGGTAATTTAATTTTATAATATACATACAGCCGCCACGTAATACGTACGTAAATAAAATAGTTGTACAGTTCCTTCTTACAAACGCATACGCAGATAATTAGTGTTCATTCAATTCACAGGTTATTATAATTTTAAATTCATTAAATTATCGTCATTTGTGTTATGAAATAGCGGAGGCCGGAGTCATCAGATAGTGCTTGCCTCGTCCTATACACTAATGGTAATGAATGAATGATGTTTCTTTAATGTTCTAAATATGTGTGCCTCTAATTACCGACACGCAATATTACAACGCATGGCTATAGCTCATAAAGGATAGCTAAGTCTCAGTCTAAAGATCCAAGTAGTTGACCGAACTAAGTGAAGGTTAAATAGATAGGTACTAAATATGGGATGATTGGCATTTGTATCGGTGTATTTTTGTTTCTCATAGTTCCTACGATTGTAGTTAACCCGAACCACTTATTCATTTCTTGTGTGTAATTAAAATATTCATTTATACGAAAGTTTTGGTATCTAAAGAAGTGGCGAGACTAGCTTGGCGCACTCCTCATGGTAAGAGATCACGCCTGCATAAAATCATAACGGTGCTACACGAGGCTTTGATTCCCATAGGCCGAAGCAACACTGCTTATAGCGCTCGTCCACCTTGAAACATTTTGATGATCAGTCTCGAACGTCCAGCTACAGCGCCCTTCTAATCGGAACACAGTAATGCCAACACATTACTGTTTTGCGACAGAATATCTGTCATAGATGTGTGCTTAATCTGATCTTAATATAGATGGATGTAATGTTTATCTCAAAGCATGCGGTGCACAATAATACCTGGACAGGAAGCGCATCAGAGCTATCATAATTTATCAGCTCGTAAATTGCACTGGCTGTATATTCGATTAGTAAAGATAATACGGAGCGAACTAGCTATCTTCGTGATACTACAACATGGATCTGGTATGCAGCGTAGAGTCATTTCGTGTCCTAATCGTAAGCGATTCGTTTCGTAGTCGACGTGCAACTACTAATAAATTACATTGTGTTTTTCACACAATGGATAAGGAGTTTTTACTGAGATCGAAGATTTAGAATACCTATCCCTTCAATATTGTTTCTACTCGTCATACTACCAAAGAATAAGTAATATTATTACATACTACTATTATTATGATACTACTGTTAGTACACTGTTATAGAGTTTGTACTCTACAACTCTGTAAGTAGCTTAATATTAAGCATTTTCGAATAACCCCTTTCAGTTATTCGAAATATGCAATGAAGTATGACACCACTAGATAGATACTCAATACTAAATACATTTATCGTCTTCACATGGTAAAAATGATAACAAATAAACAGTAAAGTGGTAGATAGCTCTTTGGGGCCCATGTGAGCCCCTTTGGGGCACCACATTATCCATAGATAGGTGGCAGGCAGATCGAGGTATTTGCTAGGAATAATAAATATGTACTAGTTTCTTGTGAATAATAATAGTAAAAGTATTTTTTAAATGGTAGGTACTCTACCAAAATTTATGAAGATTGCTATAACTGAAAACAGTCACAATTTGTAAGCGCTAGGCACACTAGCGACCATGATCTTAATGTATGAAAATAACGTTCTTTACCCTGAGACGCCATCATGATTACTATCAAATTATATTCCATCCGCCCTCTCCTAACTACACCGGAAAGTAATTTTTAATGTAACTACATAGGTAGGTACTAATACAAACTCCTCTCATTTATTTTGGTACTTTTGGCCACTACGTTGAAATGCAGTGACTCACAATCATTCGAAAGCAAACTATATTTTAACCTATCAAAATAGTAGGTAAGAAGTAACCAGATGTATTTGAAGGAGTAAGTGGTATAGTGTGATACGAGTATTAGGTATGTAAGTACCTATCAATCTCGATTTTCGACGATGTCTACAATAATATATTGGTCTTTTGTGTGCAGCAAATGGAGCTCGTTTAGTGAGCCTCAATTGCGTGGTGTCGAGAAGATTCATTACTTTGGACCATTGCGTGTGTCCTTAACTTGTTGTGACCCGTGGTAGAATTACCTAAGTACCAACATACCTTATTAAGTTATTGTGTAAGACAATCCTTATAATCTAATTGAGTACTGCGGAGCGGCGGCGTATCAAGTTAATATTATTCTCTAATTTTAATTACTAGCTACCTTTCATGGTTTAGTCTGTGTAAAAGTGGAAAAAGAAGCTTATTTTTTAGTTTTTATAATCTGGTAGCTTGTTGTTTAGCTACCTTGATCCAAAGCATAATAATAATGATCATCGCTGATTTCAAGTTTTATAGATAACCCTCCATCAATAACTCTTTCGTAACCCACAATTTACGTTATTGCCCCAAACACGTTTGCCCTTAACCGCCTCTATATCATGCCTTAAAAACCCTATCATTAATTGCCCCATCATCAAATAATGGTCTACTTAAGGTCAACGTATCAGGATCAGCTCAGCATAACAATGAAGTAAGTACCTACAATGAAAATTAGAGTTACGGAAGCGTCGTATAAGGAAAGTCCATTGCGAAGAAGGCCTTGGGTCCAAACTCGAGGGAATTTCAAACAACTGTCTGCTCTCGACCTCATCACTCAAGGCACTCTTTAGATATGCCTTTTTACCCGACTGTGAAGAAGAAGGGTTATGTTTTTCGAGTGTATGTAGGTATATATGTTTGTGACTTTATGCTCCGCCCTGCAGGCTAAATGGCTTAACGGATTTTGATATATGAGGTGTCGTTGGATTCGTAAGGGTCACGGAAGTGTTTTAGGCTACCTTAAATCTCAAAAATCCAATATGACGGCCGTAAAGCATCAAACTTTGTGAATAATTTACAAAAAACCATCAAAACTTGATGGATTTCGGTAAATTAGGTATGTTTAGTTTTGTTTTGGTCATGGGAATATCATAGAACAAAAAAAGTATTAAAATTAAAATCAAATTTGGCGATAATGTTTTCGTTGTCGGGTTTTCAGTAGGTATTTATTAAAAAGTTATTGTCTAAAGTGGCTCTCCATTGCCTCCACTGGAGCCTTCAGCTCGCGAACTTTTTTCTGTTTTGTCTTGAAAGAGGTTATCGCCGGTGCAATCCATATTAAACCACGGTCTTGACCTCATCACACAAGGCCTGCCCAAGACCAAAACAGAGCTTGGCTGGATGAATTGGGAATATCAAGCAAATGTTGGAGATAGGTATTGGAGATATTGAAGGGGCGTGAATTTTTTAGACAGACACTACTCTACCATGGTTGGTGGTAGAGCACCAGAGAACAAAGGAGGTATCTATATATACTTTAGGTGATTTTGGCGATTATTTGTCTCTCTCACCAAGGGTAGGTAGGATTTTGTGTCGTGAGATTTTGCTCGATCCTCTTCTCCCCGAAATGTCAAATGAGATTTTAAAAAACGCGTATCCTTAAAATAAATGAGTTCACCTCTGCTTCATTGCGTTGGATTTATAAAAAAATATATAATTGCCTATTATTTTTATTCAAGACAAGCTTTTGATACTTCTTAGAACGTACACTAGAATCACTTAATTGAACCCAGTTTTATCGCAATATTACACTGCATCTTGAGAAAAAAAAAATACGTGACGTTTGTCGAGATGCCCTCTCGCCCCACGTGAGGTTCAACTAATGAGGTTAGGCTCTACCCCCTCCCCCCACCTCTAAATGCCTCACGTTATTAATGCCCCTTTACTGGTGATTACATTTTAACATTTTATAAGTAGGTACTCCTAATTAAATTGGTATTCATCTTGCCCTTGGAAACGACCTTATGATAATGTGTCTACTAGATTAACTAATTTTGCATAATCATCGTTGATGGTCAAATTTCATGTTTTGCCGCTTAGCTTCGACAAAATATTAAAAATAGGTACTGATTAGTAATTTTACGAGCTTTGTTATGCTAAAAGTGCTTCTCCTGGTTGATAAGGATATAATAATAACTTTTATTTTTACATATAATTGCGAAGGTTTGTGATGGATGATAGATGAATGGAGGAGCGATGGACCAAACTACTAACCGAAAGTTTATAGATTAAAAGCTGGAAGCAGGCTGGACCTACTTTATATCTTGGTATTACGTTATTAAAATATTAAGTATATTATATTATGTATATTGCACTTATCAATATATATAAAGGCTCGGTCATGACTGACTGACTGACAGAAAATGTACAGCCCAAACTACTGAACGTATAGACTTGAAACTTAGAGCATGTTCTTTCGTTCAAGCGCTGAAAGTGAATTTTGAAAGCTCGCAACGCAAACGACTTGTACTACCTACTTATAAGTTTCTCAAAGTGCACGAAAGGAGCCACTGAGAGGTGCACTTGAAATCCTTTCACCACACTGGTTCGAAAGAACTAGTGACACGATAAGAAGAAGAAGAAGTTTCTCAATAGTGTCGAACAATCAAATTGCACACAAGTACCTACTTAATTTTGCGTTTAGGCATTGCTTGTTGTCGTAAATCAAAGTTAAACACAAGTTGCATCAATGCGCATAGACTTCTGAGTATAGTACTTTTAATTATTTTCAAATAATAGATACCGATTAAATTCTACCTCGCCCTAGATTCTACAGGCCTTGGATCATACATAAAAAGCACTAGGTACGTATTCATACCTTAAACATAGACTGTTTACTCACCACAACCATTCAGAAGATAGTATTGTGGTTTACGCATTCATTGACAGCATTCATTGATACCTTAAAGTAATTGAGCATGCGTCAAAAAAACTTGGTGATTTTATCAGACTTATTTGGTCTGATGCAAAATTTAGAAACGGACAAACATGATAATTATAATAGTGGATTATACAGAGAAGGAACAGCGTTGTGAAGAAAAGAAAATTGAGAAGGAACAATGTTAAGGTAAAAAATGGCTGAGATTTTTCATTGTTATCAGGTTCACATAGTACAAGCTCTGCTTAGTTTGGGGCTAGATGGCTTTGTGTATTATTAATTTATTTATTAAAATTCCATGGTTATGAAAATTATTAAACATATTGACGGGGTGTCTGAAAGTTTGTTAATGGGTTTCTACAAATCGTGTTTAGTAGGCTAAAAGGCTATTTTTAAATCTATGCATAAAATAATAGATAATAAACGAAATAAGGCGTAATAAAGTTGCTTCAGACAACCTTGTTTTCAATGCCTTTTATGTAAGATAAGTAGGTTACCTACTGAAGTTTCTGTTCAATAAACTGGGACCTCTTATAATGTAGAGTCATCAGAGAACCGAGAAGTGAGCGTAATTCTAAATGGAAGACCTTAGTGCAGTTTCTTCAAACATCACAAATACTTTTAGATGCGCTTACTGTTGCCTATATATACTAATACTTAAGCGTCGATGACACACGGCTTTTTTACAAGCTGATTGTTAGCGTTTTTAAAAGCTAGCGTGTGAGCGTGTTAGTTTTCGGGAAGGATTGTTTAAATGCCGATAACACTGGGCGACTTTACACGCTACAAGCGTAAACGCTGGCTTGTAGCGTGTAAAAAAGCCGGGTGTCATCGTACTATTACTAGTAAAACATCAAAGCATAGTTACTTATTGAATTTGACGAGATTTAAGTAAATACTTCGTAGATTTTCAATACTGGCCCGAAAATTGGACTTATTTCCGAAATCCCCACTGGTGGGTATGGCTAGTGGGGATTTCGGGAATAAGCCGAAAATTGCTGAAATTCCGTCGATTGGGACCGCGGTCCTAAACCTAGTGGTCCCAATCGACGGAAGCCTCAAGCCGTCTAAGTTAAAGGGTTATGTGAAAATTTGGAGCCGCTGCGTCTCATTCTTACTCGCTAACGGTACAGTTTACAAACTTGATGTTAATACAGTGATTACTTGAGGATATCTAAATAAATGTAAGACAGAAACACGATTGGTGAAACTTTTCTCGATAGATTTATTTTTTGAAATAGGCTCTCTTAAAATCTGATTTACATCCATCTTCCGAATTTGGAGAATATTTACGGTTTATTTTTATACTATTGAGCGAGTAATCACAGAACTTAGATAAAAGTAAAAGGTTTTTTTTATAAATTCAATACTTTTCAAGCAATACGATGTTTTATCATTTGTCGCTTACGTCCGTTACTTTTGAGCGACAAAAATCTATATCTAACCTCTTCCCTCGGGGTAAGGTGTCTCATTGCGCTATCTTTGTCTTACAGTTCGGCAGCTGTCATTTCTGACAGTTTCACATATCCTCTTAAAACAGTTGACGACGTGTATCTAGTTAAAAATGCTCACCGTCTATTGACCAATATAATATTTAAACTAAAATAAAACCAGTTATGAGTTCGCGTGAATTTAAGCAGTTAATAACTGCTTATACCACGTTAGATATTTTTATTGAGTGCGGCCTTCTGAATGGACTATCACTTTAAATTAACTATATAACATTGCAACATTTGATCATGACCTTAGGATTTAAACAACTTTACTACATTTACGCCATCAGAATATCAAATAGATTGATAAGACAATCCATTAATCTTTTAACGCTTGCAAAGATTTAAGTGGGCACTGAGAAACATACTTAAATACTCACTTATTTGTGCGTTTTAAGCACGATATGGTCAATATACCTACCTAATTGAAATTATAATATGCATCTCTGGGTAACCATGATTAACAATTAACGTTACCATTCATAACCGTTACCAATTTCTGCCTTTTGGGGTTGAAACAGGTCCATTTGGCTTGGACGCATTGATCCTGTACATGGAGCAAAGCGACTGATAGTCAAATCAAACGACCAAAGGATCAGAATCAGAATCAGAATCAGAATATCTTTATTGTATGAACTGTGTACACAAAGATATTAAATTATTGTTCGGAAACAACAGTTTATCCAGTATGGACATATAATATAGGCATTTTTTTAAAGCTACTAGCCTAAAAATAAGTAAGTATTTAAACATGACTATTTAAACATATTTAAACAAACCATATAAATATAAGAGATCAATACCTAAATTAAAGGGCTGGCTTTTACCTCGGTCAAAGAATTCTGATCGTTATTCACCTAAATTCTATTATTTATCATAGATAGATAGGTTTAGCCCTTTTTTTGCGCTTAATCATTTAGTTATTAAGTTGTTAGTGATTTATAACTTCTATCTATCTATCTATCTATTCGTCTATCTAAACATTTTTTTTGCAATTACAATAATAATTGTCAGTTCGAATTTTCCGAATTTTCGGTGAATACTGTACAGTGCGCGTCACTCGATAGATAATGCTGAATGTGTGGACGAAAGTTCATGCCATGGTTTTTACTCGACATGATAGCTCGATCGAGCAAAACCGTATGTGAGTACGGAGCTTTATGCCGACTTGCGACAAACTATCAAAGTTCCTAAGCAATTTCATATCTCGCTGTACATTATTTATCAAACTCATGTATCTAAAACCAAACTGTCAAAGCTCCTAAGAAATTACTTTTCTTTCTTGCCTGTTCTTAACGGTCCAAATTCAAACCGTTAAGAACTGGCAAGCAAGAAAAGTAATTTCTTAGGAGCTTTGACAGTTTGGTGCAAGTGGGCATTAGATACATAAGGTTGATAAATAATATATAAAAATACTTAAGTTTCCGTTCAATAGGTTAGTCTACCAGACCAGTAGAACCGGGATCGCACCGGTTGGCCTGCTGGTATGAATTCCGCTTTCACTGATTTATTTATAAGAAGACAGGTTTCGTTTTCATCTGACCTTGTTGTAAATCAAAAAACTCAGGAAGTTGGTAGAGTACATACTCCATAGGTTATTTACCTTGTAGTAAGTAGAGTTCATAAAAAAAAATAACATTAATTATCATTATAACCAATCGAATAATCGAATTCATAATTGCATCTTGGAATGAGGAACTAGGTATTCTGGTTGTGTCGGAGTAATGCTAAGAGAAACTTAATTGCAACGTGTCTACGTGGTAAGTATAAATTGAATAGGTAATCTATCTATATATAGAGTCCGGTGACGCAGTTACGGCCTTCTGCGGCCAACTGCATTAAAAGTTCATCTGAAAAAAAACTTAAATATTCTCATCTAATATTTATTGATTAGAAAATACTTTAACGCGCTTCTCGTAAGTAGAAAATACTCTACCACCTGCAGTACGGTGGTAGATTATTTTTTTATATTGGTAATTTAACGTTATCTACTTGAAATCCGTCGTCACCACGTCACCACCCTGGTTCGAAAGAACTAGTGACACAATAGGAAGAAGAAAAATGTTCTCTAGTTTAATAGAATATATGTATGTACATCATTTTGTTAAAAATGCTATCCCATCTTCTACGGTATGTAGACTAGAGCTCAAAGATATTTTCAAAGAGTTAAGGACAAACCATAACCGACAGGAGAACGGGATACAGATATTTTCTAAGGTATCGGTGTACCAACGTTTACGTGTACCTAGGTTTCATGCTTAGAACGCGTGCGCTAAAACTACCTACTAAGAGTCCAGTACAATAATGCCTGCCGGGCTCTCATGAGATTACCGAGGTTATGCAGTCCGTCGAGCATGTTCTCCGAGGCGAGGGTTCCTGACTTCTTTGCCATAATCTGATCTCGCGTAGTGTCATTCTGGACTAGGCTGAGTCGCTCCAACAATATAATTTAGAGGGCTGTCTCTGATAACGTATGTAATAATATTTTATCTTTGACGACACAAATGGTCGAGTGGCAAGTGCAATTGACTGCTAGGCCGAGTGTCGCGGGTTCGATTCCTGCTTTAGGGCAAACATTTGTGTGATGAACATCGGTGTTTCTCCTGAGTTTGGGTGTTCATACATAGAATGCATAGGCATTCTATGTATGACATGTATGTATTTACAAAAAAAAAGTATCTATGTATTCTATCAGTAATCTGGTTCCTATAATACAAGCTTGCTTAGTTTGGGGCTAGATGGCGTTGTGTAAAATGTCGAAACATTATAAAAAAAACTTCAAATATTGCATTTACGACGGTAACAAAGAATTACAAGACAGAGAATTTTGCTCGTGAACCTTATTAAATTTTAAATTTCATATTTTGTATTTCTTTTTGTATTTTGTGTGTGTGATATGGGTTTATTGTGCCTGAAATAAATGTTTTTTTTATAAGACATCAAGTTTCAATACACGTACTGTACTTACTTACCTACTTGAATCTCAGTTATGTGTGTGCGGTTGCGGAATCTAGTGTTGCGATATATGAGTATAGTGATTACGGCACTGTGATGTTTCCGCTTGTTACAAATAATATTTCCGTTCCTTGGAAGGTAGGAAACAATATATGGAATACTATACAATATTGTTTTTCTACCTACCACCGTACCGTACTAAGGTGGATTAAGCTGTAAGGCGGATTAAGCTGTAAGTCTTTCAGCTATGAACTTTCCTAAAAAAAATATCAAGAATATGCCCAAAAATCTTGAAATTTCCGAAAAATTAAATTCATGATCATGATAACAATCAAAATCTTAACATAAAGCATGTCTTTTTTTTAGATTATCCTATTTCTTGTATTTGGGACGGACTTAAACGAGCCGTAGCTAGAGACACACAACTTTTATTCGTAGGAACGACAGCGACAGACACAGCCGCTCGCTCGTAGATACCTACTTATCAATACACAATACTATTATCTATGTCGATCAGTCGAATTAATCCTATATATACGAGTACATTATTTCATCTTCGATGGATGGTGTTTTGCGAAAGCTTTACAAATTTTCGCAGCTTTTATACTTAGCTAAAAGTGTGATAATGGTGATGGTAATAGCAACGGCAGCGACTAGTCTATACAAGACTGATAATGGTATGTCTCAGGCAATCCTCAATGCCATGGGTTGCCAGGAAGCAGCCCTTCAGGAAGTCGGGTTCGTATGTAGCATATTAGCTGTCGCAAACGTTCTGCTACGTCGACCGTGGTGCAATGCAACCAGCGCCATGATGTAACCGAACCCGTCCACTAGAACGTTAATCGCTGTTGGTAAGTTTCTTTGGAACTTGTGTTGGTAAGTGTTCTTTAGAACTAGGTGTTGTTATTTGATTATTATCTATTTGTTGACACCCGCAACTTGGTTTGCGTTGCATTTACAAAATTCCTTCTTCTTGACAATCTTGACAACCCTCGAATTTCAAGGGTTGTCTGTCAGTCAGTCAGCACAAACCCTTTAATATAAGTATTATAAGTTGTATAGGTATTGATTCGGAAGGGGATGTCTTTCAGCGTTCATCAAGCCTAAGTGTGTAGTGCAATGCTGCGTAGATATCGCGTGGAGAAAGGAATAAAAATCTAAATCTCACGATAGTGACGTTGTCTTGACCGATTTCGGCCACAGTGACTGTTACTGGACAGGTTTGACTTTTTTAACTTGAGACTGTAGATATGTTTCGTTGTTCTACCCTCTGATGTGCTCTTTCATGGCTAGCGTACCCACGATTATACCATAGCTGATAGGGGTATGTTCGAAATCCAGGATTGAAGAGATGGCACACATCGTGAAAGCCTATATGCCAGTGTGTGTTGAAGAGCTCCGAATCAAAATCACTTCGCTTCTCTTTCTACCTATGCCCAATTGTCCAGCTATGGTGTTGCTAGAGTACCTAGGTACCTAGGCATTTCAGGACGACAATATGCTGAGACCGGACCTATTGGTCTCCATGACTTAAGGCATACCTAGTTATTTTATGTAATAATGTTTTATGTCACTGCTTACATTTGTATTTGTATACCTTTTTTAGAGGACCCAATAAACAAATTTCTTTTCTTTTTCTTTTCTTTAGAGTGATTCTGCCGATTTAATTGTCATCTTAGTATAATTGTTTCAAATTCATTTTCATTTTTTTAAATTTAATTCTTAATTTTCACCGTTATAAGCGAAACGAATAATTATGTATGTACACTGTACAGGTTTCTAGCTTCAAAAGAAAATAATTCTGAAGAGATGATCTCATTTTACCGATTGATTGTTGGAGTTTTTCAGAGCTGTCGTATTTTAGCTTCAGTCTTTTCAGCTTTGATTAGTCAAGCCATATGATAACTCATACCTTTATATTTATTATAAATTTACAAATACATATAACATTGCTTTAACCTTGAGTTTAAGACGTTGATTGAAGTAGACTTGGCTATGAAAGTTGATTTTTAACTGAATATTTATCCAGCGTCTGGGGCAATCTGAGGTCATGATATGTAATTTTGTACTTAATTTCTTATTAAGAAATCACTTTTAAAATAAATACTTATGTATTTATTCTGAACAATAAGTAACACTAAAGCCAAGTCAAAGCTATTATGAGAGCAACTCTCTTTCAAGTTTGTAATGTACGTACATACCTACCTACATAATTATTTAATGTGAATTTAAACCAATTAAATTGTTACAAAACTGCACTGGTTTTAAAACTCAGATATGTGTTAAAAGCTCCATTAATGAGTATCTAAACTGCGCGATTTAACCTATCTTTATTAAGTAGGTACTAAGATAAGATAAAGTCAGTTAATGTAAAAATAAATTAAACCTGGCTCTGCGGAAACGCGGCCTGATTGGCCTTTAACTGCTTTAACTTTAGTAAAGAAAATAAATAAATTAGTAGGTACTACAACCTACTACAAATACTAGGTGGGTAACGTGTAAGTATAGTGTACAGCGGAATAATTTAAAAGAGGACTGATATTATTTTTCAGCAGAACCTTATTGAGGCAAAATTATTCCGAATGGTTCTAGAATAAAAAAGGTTTCTCCGTTATTTTATTACTTATTTTCAAAATATTTTTATTGCTTATTCAATTTGACAATGTACTGCAACCAAAAATACTGAAACCAAAACCAAATGTACTACAAGATTTTTGTGCCCTTGTCTCTTTTGGATTTACTTACTCGAACTAAGGAAATTACCGACATGATTTAAATCCGGGTTTTTGCAGCATTATTTCATTCTTCAATGTTAATATTTTACATCAAAATTTCCAGAAAATATTTATTTTTATATATTTTAGAATTGTTGTTGTTCAGTTATAGAATATTATCTAAATTAGATCTGGCATCCGATGAACGCAAATATCGCATGGCTATCACAGACGATCTATATTATAGCTATTCAAGTGACCGTGTAAAGTGTAATTCACTCTATTGTTTATTTTTGAAAACTATCATATGAAACCGTATCTCATTTTTTCAGGTACTATACGTAGGCAATAGAATGTTTTACAATGTAATATAATGTATTTGTATAGTTCAATAATGGTCTGCGCAAACGATACGGCGAAGGATATTGAATTTATTAATTGAATTCGTATATATTGATTGATACTACAAATAATTGCTTTAAATGACGGATTTGGACGAGGTTAATATGTTTTTTAATCAAATTTATCATTAGAGAATATATTATAAGTTGGATAAAGCAAAGTTCAAAATATATCGGTACAAATAAAAAAAAATTGTTGTTTAAAAAAAGATTATACATAGGTATGTAATTAGTGTACCCTTGTCCCGTTAATTTCTATACCAATGGTACAGATACTCAACCTTCAAAAAACAGTTTGTAAACAATGATGCATATGTACAGTTGGAATTTTCTGAATATTTTAATTAGGTACTTCTCAAGAATACACTGACTTCCGTATTGAACATCGCAGTAGCAAAGTCCATAAGATTACTGTAAAGCACCCTGAGTTGTCAGTAATTTATACAATAGTCTCGATCACCTTCAAATTCAAGTCTTCGTCCGGTGAATCGGAAATCATTTTTACCCGCATTCAAAATGTACAGGATATAGTACATTATGTTTTTTTTTTATTCATAGTCGTGATATTCGAGTTTATATTCTGTTATGGTGAAATAATAATGTATAAGTATATATGTAGGTACTTTATTGTAATAATTATTCGCATAATTACATAGCTAAATACATAATATAATGACATAAATTGCTTTGAACAATGCATATCTTTTATGACAAATATATTGTACACCTGTGTGCCAAAATTAATGAACTAGGTAAAAACCAACTATTGTTAAATTATATCAATATTTGATAATTGAGTTATTATTCATAATCTCTGTACACATAGTGTATTGTCTCAAAGAGTTTCGTTTTATTTACTTTTTACATTTATACCCAAATGTTCATTCAATAAAGATTTTCGTGATGGTTACACTAAACGTGGTACGCAAATACAAGATTACTCCGGCTGAAGGCAAAACAATGGGCTTACATAATTTTACGAGCATTGAGAAAAATATTGCCTAACAAACCATTACACGTTGTTACAAATCTAAAGTACCATTATCGAAATGCCGTGTGTTTTGCATGCGCCTTTAAAAATTTAAACTTATCGTCTCGTGGTCATTCAGTAGCAGTCTGAGGCTTGATGCCGCTTGAAGGCCTCCAACTTGGCTTATCGACTACAACAATGATGTTATAGCTGGCGACGGCAATTTATTTAAAAAATAACAAAACCCAAATAAAAAAAATCATTGAAACGGGTCTGTTCGTTTATTACTAAATAGTCACAAATAGAAATCTCATGAATTAACCCCTACTCTTCTATCTCGAGATGTAGTGCTAGAGAATGCTTGGGGTATCTGGGACGGAATTCAGTACGTTACTAGCCACCCATACTCCAAGCACTACATCAAGCAGCGTCCATATTGTGCAAACTCGTATCCTCATTTATTTCTCTTTCTCCGTTCTTTGGACACTTATCGCGTCGTGGAAAAATTTCCATCAAGCGTCTGGTGGTACAAGGAAAAGTTGAGGGCACACGAGACCGAGGAAGATGTCGGTGGACCAACTCAAAGCAGCACTAGATGGTCCTCTACATTAATGCACAAAGAAAACCAGTGTTACACAGGACCATTGTGAATCAAAGTTCTGTCCAGCACTGTTTTTGTTATGGGCAGGCGTTATCTCTTACCATCAGGTAAACGCCTAGCTCGTTTCGTCACTTTTTTACAGAAAAAAAGATAGATAGATAGATAGATAGATAGATAGATAGATAATTTTTTATTGTACACATGGAAAATAACAAATACAAGACTTAAAACTAATGAGTGGTACAATTGGCGGCCTTATCGCTGAGAGCGATTTCTTCCAGGCAACCAACAGGCATTGGAGATGATTTAAATATAAGTAGCGGGGCAGGGCGTACAACTGTTTCCAAATTAATAAAGAATACTATGTTTTATAAAATCCTAATACGTAAATAACCTATAATAAACTAATACATATTAAATATAAATATATGTACGTATAGATAATGCTTGAAGAATGTGAGAAGTATAAGACCTAAAATATTACTTACTAGTCGATGATGTTTGTCTTAGATAGAACTCTTTGACTTTAGCCTTAAAGGTATGAGGAGATGGCGCACGTCTTACTTCAAGTGGCAAAGCGTTCCAGAGCCGGACAGCTTGCACTGTGAATGAGTCAGTCAGAGTGTGAAAAAGTTCAGTTGTGAGTTGTGGGTATGTAGTACTAGTGTGTAACAATTAAAGAATAACCGTATAAGTATATTTTGATATATTTTTTTAAGTACTTATATTTTACATTAAAAAAAAAGTTCAGTTGTGGGTTGTGGGTTGATGTGAGTACCTATGTAGTACTAGGTATGTAACAATTAAAAAATAACCGTATACAGTATATTTTGATATATTTTTTTTACTCCTGACTACTTACTTGTATATATATTCAATTAGTTTTTTTAAATCTTTGCACTTGACACAATTATTTAATAGTGTTTACGTTTTTTATGACATGCACTTTCTTTACGTTGACCTTGCGAGGTGAAGTCAGGGTTTTCGTAATCTAGCTGGTGCTAATTCTTCACAGGCGTCACACTTTGCAAAAGAACGTGACACGCCTGTCAATGAGATCTATTGTTTCATTGGTTTATGAGGTGGGAAGGTACTTGAGCACGTGACCGGCGGAAATCAAGTTGGGATCTTAAAATGTTGTATCCGAAAATTTTGTTGTGAATAATAAAAAATTGTTCGATTGTCCTTTAACATTTAGGTACTGTTTTGTTTTTCAATTTGAAAACATCATTAAAATAATATAAATTGCTAGCAAACGTTGCAATAATCTGGTAGAGTCAAGACTACTAGATTTTTGAATTGTTAAGAGCAATGTTATCTAAAAGTGAAGATGAAGAAAACAACTTTTTAAAAACCATTGCCTTCTAAAAACGTATCTATTTGCCCTATTAAAATATTTAATTGATTTGTAATGTTTAACATCATATTTGTAATAATTTGTCCGGCCGTTTTGTAAATCGCCTATTACTGTAATTCGCACTGGTTCCCACGACAAAGGTCAAGCCCAGAGCCTAGTCTAGGGTATAGATATATAGGACTTTGTAAAAATGTATTACGTGAATTATAAATTATTTATATAAATGAAATGAATGAAAAATAACAGATTTAAATGTCATTATAGAAATATTGCAAAATGCAACAGAAAATAATACGATAATTTATAGCGGAATAGCATGGAGGGCGGTTGTTCCAATAAAGAACTCTTATTTATTGGCACGGGTTAAACCTCAATTTAAAGTTAAACTTTCATAGCACATATTAGCTGATCTTATTTACATGGCGTCAGATTTTTTTTAATTTAAATACTTGTTCTGCTCGTTTATGGAAGCTTTATGCACCCCTGAAGGAACCCGTTGCACAAAAACTCTCAGGTAGAATGGCTTAGTGCAGGGTTGGTGGAGCAGGTACCGAAATGGGATCCCAAAGTTATAATAGACGATTTTTTTTTAATTTGGGATTCCCCGATTACGATTACATTTCCTCTACAAATTTTCGATGTGAAGATTTTTCAAATATTTCTTGTAATGATCATAGTTATCAGTTAGTTATAATAGGACATTATTAGGAGTAATTAAGCCTGTACTAATTAGTATTAAGGGTTATATTTGCTGTTAAATCAGTTTTAATTACATAACCTAAATATAGTTGAACAATTATCATTATCAGGCTGTTACTGTGTAGAATTACGTGTCTTGCTCTAGTAACTTTTAATAAGTTAGTATCTATTTAGATCGTCACAGTCTTTCTTAATTAATTTAAGTAAATTAATGTTTAATGACATTAAATGCCTACTGTTCCCGCTAATTATCACTTTTCTCACCATCTCTTAGACATGAGTATTGAATTATCAATTCCTAGCAAATCACATCATGTGATTTCCATTATGTTTCCCATCGATATCTTCAATGCATAACACAAATAAACAATGTGGAGCGAATGCATTGTTTTTATTTCGCACAATCGCAGTCAACTTTCACAGATGATCTAACAATGATGCATCGGTATCTTGCAACTTTGTATTAACTTCTGATATCATAGCTTTAGGCTGTCTGTCCACCGGAGCGGAGAAGAGGGGAGCTGTGCAAATTTCGACCAATACAATCGCGGAGCAGTTGCAAAGCGGAGTTTTTATGCAATTCTATTGGTCGAAATTTGCACAGATCCGCTCTTCTTCGTTGTCCCAATGGACAAGCAGCCTTATGCCTTAGTAATGACAAAATAACTTATATTAAAAAACAGTCGGGTCTGTAAGTGGGTAACGTTTTTAAGCTGCAGATACAATTTAAAAATAATTTGAGATGTATATTGCGGAATTCAGGTGTCTTAGAATGCACGGTATATACTTCACTATAGATGGATCGCGCAATTGAAGTCGCGTTAATTTTTTAAATAAAGATCTCTACCATCATTTCTGTTTTAACATTTAATTTTTTTATTACAGCATAAGCTAACTACTACAATCTATATATAGGTATATTACAAAATTTACAAAAGGAAACAATTGGGCCACCCATATACCGTTGCAAACGATCTATAGGTAGCTCAACTGCTCCAACTCGATACCCGATGGCAGCGTGCCGAGGATACTGGCTGCATTGCCTATGTCGAATATTCCGTAAACTTTATTGATCTATAAGTACTTATATAATTTTCGAAAGAAGTATCGTCATGCTGGCCTCTTAGAAATTCAGACTTTTATCATATTTCAAAGAACAATGACCTAACTTTATGTAATACATTCATAATGGCTGACTCTATAATTTACATAATATTAACTTGCACAACTGATAAAAATCACAAATAACCCAAAAAGTTGAGATGACATTTCGTAGATCGTGTTGGTCATCCTAGATATTTAACATTTATGTAGTAATCAATGTCATTTTTTGTTGCATCTGGCCTATTCACCCACTTTCCCAAGTGATCTAATGAGGATTATACTGATATCTCAGAAACGTGCGGATACTCTATGATGAGAACGATTGCACACAGCTTCGGGTCAGATGTGCAATAGGTAGCGCTTTCGCTTTATGAAATTGCTAATACCTAATATAATTTATAGGTGAGTTTATGTTAACACTGCATGAAATACCCATGAATGAAGTTTGAGTTATTAAAAATATGAATAGAAGCAGTTTATCATAAAGTTATGTTTACATACCCCCTCCTATAAACAAAAAAAAAATAATGGTACGTCCGTTCACACTTTTTTTTTTGATTATTTATAATAATAAAGATTTAACAAAACATACGACAACCGAATTCAATTGGGAATTTGGTCACAGGTAATTCTTCTTCTTCTTTTGGTCACAGGTAATAATAATACGCAATTTTCTTCACTTCAACGACTTTTTTTTCAATTATTTTGATTTTTAAACATTTTCCAAATTTTATAACCGCTTAGTATTTTTTACCGCTTAGTACTTATAGTATTTTATACCGTATTTTTGTCTCAAAACTTTCTAAAACTTCAAACTTTTACATGAACGAAGAAAGCGATCTGCATCATAATCAAAAGATTTTATTGCAATTTAACATGTGCAAAACATTTTCTTTAGAACCTCAATTTCACCAAAAACACACGCCAACGGACTCTGTCTATAATACGATTAAAAAAAAAAAATTTTGAAAACAGCGTTTATAGGATGATATGGGACCAACTCGGAAGCGATACAAAAATAACAAAATGGCGGAGTCAAACTATGCTTGTACAGGAATACACTCAGATCAAACCAAAAAACATAATAATGGAACTTCATTGCACAAATCACATATCATGGAAATTCTAGTCTGAAATAATTTACTTTGTTATTTTGGTCGGTAGAGTCTATTTTATTTGGAACAGTTTCCCTACCTGTGGAACTGGAACCGTTGTAAACGCGTACCAAAAGTTGATGTTCATGAGTGTAAACGAGACCCACTTTTAATAAGACATTCAGAATGATTACTATTATTAGTAGGTACAGCTAACAAGAAAATTCTAGAGTACATTTTTATTGTTAGTGATATATACATTGTACATTTTTTTCTACGCAGTATGTAGAACATATTTGCATTGATATAGCAAAAAAAAAATAATTACATTCTTCATAATTCACCGTAGAGTTGGGTTACTTTTTATTTCATGCGTGTTTGAAGAGCATGAAAGGAGAACGCAAAAAACATGCAGCATTTAGAAATTATCGTTCAAAGATTTTCAAACTTGTATTTTCTATTATGTACAATATAAACTTGAAACAAGGCTAAACATTGTAATGACATTATTCCTCAAAATTTACCTCCTACTTTGTAATCACGAGATCACGAGAGTCTTTTCTATATAGTAAAATATTATTTTTTTTAAAAGTAAAAAAAAAACGCAATTCTCAAAAGTTTATTGTACTTAAATGTTAAATTATCATAAACTCTTTCTTAATATTTATTAACACCTAAGGTGGAGTCAATCGACTCACTTTACTAATAAAACTCCGTTGCGAAATTTTCTTTACTAGGTTGAATAGATCTTAGGCAATAGCGCCTTTAAAAATAAACCTGCTTCGATGAACGTTTCACAAACTGAATTCTCTATAATTTGCATTGTTGGCTATGTTCAGGTTTCTGAGTTTGAAACATGGCTGTTAATCAGGAATGCGTTGATATTTGTACTATTTCAACATAAAATTTTGCTAAGATTTCTGAAACCATTCTCTAGTTCAGTATTGGTATCTATCTAATGCAACAGGAAAAGGAAAATATGTTATATGTATTACAGTTAATAGTCATTGAAAACACGCACGTTTATAGCACAATCTAATGGAAGATTAATGTTGCAAAAACAGCTGCGAGAAAGTTCGGCTGGACATACGGACGGACAGACGGGCGTCGCGCAAATATATTTAATTTTGATATCGCCTCGGCACCTTTACTGTCGCAATAACCAGCTCATATAAAAAATCATACCTTGAAACTTATGAGGGTTGCTCCAAAATTTAAAAAAAAATCCTTCAAAATTCGGCACGGTAACACTGGTACACAGTAAAAATCACTGAAGTTTTTTTAGTCACGTCACTGTGTTCGAAAACATTTTGAAATTTTTTAATTCGGTTTATGAAAGTTCGTGTGCGCGGGCGTCGATCGTGCGGCGGCTAGCGGTCGCAGTCGGGCGCGAAGTGTGTGCCTGAGCCACCCCACTACGGACCACCGGCCTTATTATCTGGCCTACAATATTCTGTGGGTCTGAGAGCTCATAGCAGTCGAAGCCACTTAGATAAGGACTCCCCGCTGGGCTCTAATCCTTTGGAGTCTATGAACTTTGTCACAGTTTTTGTCGTCTCATTGTCGACGGAATTCTACGTATTTTTACAATCTTTGGAGATGTACCTGAGCTTGGATGAGGCTCGTGGACATTGTGTAAGGTGATTTATGTTTAGTTACATTTGTATAGTTTCGTTGCGTAGGTATGGCCTTCGATTCTACGTGGTAATTGATTTATTACAGTATTATTTATACTTAAAAACATCCGCTTATATTTCTGTTCCGTAAAGTTTTCTCAAAATCATTTACTCACTCAAAGTAAAAAATAAACCTATTTTTAATTGTAATAGTAAAACAAAGAAACAAACTTATTCTTTAGAAAGTAAACGCATTGCGTATCTGAACTTTTATTTCCTCAAAAAATGGGTTGTCTGTAAAGTTGGTTTACGGACGATAGTTTAACGTGACTACCAGCGTAACGGGACAATGAGCGTTACCGGACAGTGAGCGTTACCGGACAATGACGTCAACATTTGCATGCAGCCGGCGTGGCGGCGTTCATCGATTTATTAGACGTAGTCACGTCAAAAAATAATTCAGTGACTATGCTGGTTATCTCTACCATGCGACGACGTGTTCAAGAGCTTGTTGCATTGAAATCTGACACTACCTTTTGTTTGCCATTTCCTTTAGTGTGCACATGTGAACACTTAAAAGATAAAATAAGTAGCTGTTCTACAAAATACTGTCCTAAAAAAGGCAATTGACTCATGGATCGCCTTGATTTGCTTGACTTTCTTTGGGTTTTAGTAAAAATATATTTTTATGTTATAAATCCTGGAAAAAAATTCATATGAAATCGCTCTGCTAAAAAAACTGTTGTTCAATACACTTTTGATTTTTAACGTTTTGGGTTATTCTTCAGTTACTTATGAATTTGTATCATCACAGAGTGTTTAAGAGGTATTTTCATAATAAATCGGTGCACCTGTTGTGTCGAACAACGAAATGCCAAGGGAACAAGGAAACGATTGTTCACTGCGGAAAATATTCCAGTTTACTATAGGTATCAACAATATGTCTTTTTATTTTATTACATAAGGTATGCAAAACAGAAAATAGCCGAATATAATATAGTTAAAATAATCTAAGATAGGTTTTGTTCTAGACTACAATCCAAAGCATGCACACACAGAATTAACAATTTAAATTAACAGTTACCTGTAAGAACTAATGAAACAAAGTAAGTACCTTTCTAACAGTAAGTACTTACTAGAAAAATATAAGAAAAACTAAAAACATACACAAAAATCACTCTCTTAAGAGAGTGACCAAGATGGATTTTTTGAATTTTCGTAAATTATCAATAAAAATGTCTACGGAATCATAATGATTATCTAACAAGTTGTTGTACTGACGAGACATTCTAACTAATGGATTGAAGAATGACGTGTTGTTCGTATAAACTTGAAGAGCAAAAGTGTTTGAGAATGGTTTACGAATTCTTGGTTTTATTATTAATGTGAGATAGTAGAGCCGTAGTGTCAATGTGAGAATGGATGATCTTGAAAAGGTATGTCATATCAAATACTAATCGCCGTGATTCTAGGGATTGAATTTCAAACTTTTTAAGTCTATCAGAATAAAAAGGTAGTGTTCTGTTCCATCCACATCGGTAGCATAATATTCTAAGAAGTTTTTTCTGGACTCTTTCAATGTGATCAATATGGATGTTATAGTAAGGAGACCAAATGACAGAATTATATTCTAATACACTGCGAACAAGGGAAAAGTAGAGATAAATAAGACTCTCAGGGTTTTTAAATCCTTTAGTTGTTCTAGAGATAAATCCGAGTAATCGATTGCCTCTGGATATTATGCTATCATAATGGGCGTGAAAAGTGAGCTTATCATCGAATAAGATACCTAGATCTTTCGCTATGAATTTTCTTTCTAAAGGTTTGACCGCGCAATTTGTACTCATAGTTAATATTATTAATTTTACTAGTAAATGATATAACAAAGCACTTACTGGCATTGAGAAACATAAGGTTGTTAACACACCAAGTGTTAACGATGTCCAAATTATTTTGAAGATGCTGTGCATCGTCAATCGCTTTTACGGTAGTATAAATTTTTAGATCATCAGCATATAGTAGACAAGGGCAGTTTAACTTATAAGTAAGATCGTTTATAAAAGCGATGAAGAATAAAGGCCCCAAATGTGAGCCCTGAGGCACACCCGAAGAGATCAGTGTAGGTGATGAAATAAAGCCCTTTATGGATACAAGTTGACTTCTTCTAAAATGATATGACTCTACCCATCAATAATCCAACCAATCAGTCATTATATCATGAAAATATAGAGAAACATTGCAGAAGTAAACGAATTGATGATTATTAAAATGGAAACAAAAAGTTGTAACATAATGTAGGACATAACATATCTTATAATATCTTCCTTCATCAGATCTGACTTATATTAATCCCTGTTCGACACGTTTAAGCGAACAACTTTGGTTCTAGACTTTAAAAATTTCGAAGTATCTATGTATTATTATGCTGGACCAACAGTGGATCCACCTTGCACAGAATCTGCAAGAATGGCGTCATAGAGAAGAGGACTTTACCCAGCAGTGGGTGTTGCCGCGGGATAGATAGATAGATGTATTATTAAAATAAAATAGGTTATACTATCTGTATAATATTGTCCTTAACGAAGGCTGGTAAAATGGCTAGCTGAAAACTGTTTCTATAACTTAAAGGAATTTATGAATCATACTGAAAAGTAAAATATACTATATACAAAGGTTAGCAAAGAAGTAGGCAGATTGATGTGCTAGTGTATTGTGCTGTTTAATATTATTATAGTTAAGTAGTAGGTATCGTTAAAATTTATATTCACTTTGACATTTAAATACCATTTAATAGTATTAAATTCATTCACTGTAACTCGCACACCATAAATGGTAGAACATAAGGCACTAATAATATTCTTTAACAACATTCTATGTATACTATGTTCTGGCGAATAAAAATCTTGAATCTTGAATCTTGAATCTTAAAAGCCCGAAAGGGGCATTCCACAGGTCCTAGAGTTTTTTCTACAAATTTTAAAATTTCGAATTTTTTCATTCATTAATATCGTTAACTACTCGTTAACTTACATCATAGGTAGGTTAACTTTTAACTCGCCCACTAATAGTAGATTATGCACTAAGGGGATAAAGCAGTGTCTTATGTCGCGGGTGGCATATTGAACCCTGAGCTAACGAGGGACTCAGTTAACTCCTGAGCGAAGCAAGGGAGTTATGTAGAGTCCTGAGTGACGCGATGGGTTCAAGCTACCCGAGACGAAGACAGGCTTTATCCCAGAGGAGCATACTCTACTTTTCAAACCTTCTGCGAGGCAATAAAAAGCCAGGGCTCCGAACTTAGCAGCCAACACCGTCTTTTGTTTCACAATCTTTGAGGTCGTGCCTTTTTTCTTTTTTTTTTGATGAGTGGCCAGTTTCATTTTAGAACAAACCTTTTTACAATGCCAAATGGGCGTTCTTTTACTTAGAGTTTTTCACGAGTTTCCACACGAATTTGACGTTCCGAATTCAAATCACATTACCTCCCTAGGTAGGTAATGCTTTGCTTTACCTTGATGATAGCATGATATGTAATTGGCTATTGTCGAGCAGGTGGTGTGAAAATAATATTATTTTGCCTAGTTTTTGTACCTTTTGCAGATACGTAAGCTTAAATTACCCGTATGCCGTGATAGGTTTGTCTCCTTTATTTGGGTAATTCATTGCGTAATTCGATTACGTGTTTACTTAGTGCCTGACCCATAACGGTCTCGTGTGATCTACATAAACGTAACTCAGTTACGAAGGTAAGCCAGCCAATTACAGACGATACAAGTTTACGGTAACGATACAGGTAAGCCAGCTGACACCCGCGACTTTGTGAAGGATTCGTAGTGAGATGATGTGCGAAATCTTAACGTAATTAAGTATTATTTAAAAGCATAGGTTCGCTGATTGAATGCGAATACAGTAAAAGCCAATATTTAACTAAGCTTTGTTAGTGACGCAAAAAGTACAATTTTAAAAAAATTAAGCAAAAATTTGAAAAAAATAATTTTAGATGAAGGTCGGACAGTTTCTTGCGTTTGTTATCTCTATAAACTCAAAGGTTTGCTAAAAGAAAACATTAGATTATGTTCTCTTGTGTGTGTGTGTACATGTAGTACGTATAAGCCAAATCTATGAACTTATTTGTCTGTAATTTCCATTTCGTGTAGGTACTATAAATAGTCTAATGCCTACTTGCACCAAACTGTCAAAGACCCTAAGCAATGACTTAACTCGCTTGACAATCCTTAACGGTCAGAATCTGTACTGTTCAGAACTACCAAGCGATTAAAGTAATTTCTTAGGGACTATGACAGTTTGGTGCAAGTAGCCATAAGAATCATAAATTACTTTTATTATTATTATAATTTGAATAAAACCGAAAACATTACTTAGTTCTCATTATTCAATTTACTATGTCTTGTATGAGGAAATTGGGAGTCAGGGCAACAAAAAGTAATGCACTAAGTAAAATTATAAGTTAGCCACTAAGTTTACTTCCTGCTGACGTGGCTTACAAATAATGTCCTTCATGAGACTGGCCTTTTACTTGATGAAGTAGGTACGGCTCCTGTTTTTTGTTTTTTCAATAAGAAGCTGTTTTAGTTTTTTATCCTAAACTAACGTGGAAAAATATATGGATCAGATGAAAATAATAAATTCAAAAGCTTTTTCAACATTTACGCAATAAACAATATTATATAAGTCTAATAATTTTTCTACAAAGGTTTTTTGTCGAATCTCGTACGTGTTCGACATAAAACATACAAGAATAACATGGTATCATTAAAAATTGATTTCAACCTTTGTACATTTACAAGTAGGTATTGGATAAGCTATAAAATAACAATTATCAGCCACACCAACGGAGGGTACTTCAAAAGTTTAGTTAGTTCGTTACCAAGCAAAAAATATTAATTCTTCAAAATCGATATGTGTTGAAGGATAATTAAGTTTTATGTCTGGGGTTTTTAATAGTAGAAAAAGAAGTAACGAAACGAGCTATGCAAAACGCTCTTGAAATGTTTCTACTGACTGTACATTAGTTAAATCTCATGGACTTATTGGGAGCTCATGTATGAATATTTAAAATAATAGTAATATTTTTCATGGACCCATAGGAAATGAAGAATAATGGAATCATGGACCTCTGGGAATAAGCCCAATCTCCTCATGGTAAAGAATCACGTATGTAATTAGGTACCATACATTTTATATTCCAAAAACTGGTTATACTCGTAAAACTTCGTTGCCGTTTTTGTTCTAGAGTAGGCATCCACTATATTATTAATTTTATCTCAGAGAAAAGAAGTTTGATCCAGTATCTTAGGTTTTTGCCAGATCATGGCACTTCCTACCTGCATCGTCTGCACGCACCATTAATGTTGGTACAGTCAACCACCAACAGTCACTGAACTGAATACAAGAGGCCGTAAAAGTTTACATACCTAAATGGAAAATAAACTCAACGAATCCAATCTTAACGAAAAAAACTTTCTGACTAGCAGTTTTAAAAGCGCAGTGGCTAATATTTTAAACAATACCTTTCATTTTTTCAGATCTTTACGTAAGAATTTTAAAGTTTTTTTTAAACCCGTTTTGTGGCACGTCCAAATACCAGTACACAATCGTTATCAAATAATATTATTTACAGTCCCTTCTTAAAAAAATAAAATATTATATTTTGGACATTTCACACAACGCCATCTAGCCTCAAACTAATCATGCTTGTACTTATGGGAACCAGATAACTGATAGAATACTTAAATACTTTTGTATGACATAACCATATGAGTTGATCACTCCCTCGTGGTTATTTATTAGTGATATCTACCACCTTGCTTGATGTTAAGCGAGCTCAAAGATGGTTTTGTTAATGTACAGATATGAGATATCGTATTTTTCTTGCTGACTGTACAAAATGACGGACACATCACGAGCACATCCTACTTCTCAGCTAATGCAATATTATTGCGAGCACCAATAACACTTGACCTCGCCACTTGCTAAAATTACCTGGAGACAAAGATCTGGAAGCCTTGGCTTCGGGAGTTATGTCCTAATGTAGGCAACGTAATCGCTGAATTACAATTACATACAACATTTGGACCGCAGGGTCGCCACACCCACTGCTTATAAAGTTGAGTGCTCACTTACCACTCAAGCAAGCTTTTGTACAAAACTCGCAACCATATTCTAAGTCAGTCCTTATCCATAAACTCACCTATTGTATGTAGTAAAATGGCCGCCGCTTTACTAAATGTTTCGTCTGTCAGTTCTGTCACCTGTCAAATATCAATGTAAGTTCCTTGAGTGTCCGTGAAGGAAATTTCTGTGCAAATCATTGAAGACTATATCTGCAATTATCCTACTTATCCCGATCTGGTTATATCATTGTCTTCTCATTAAATTAGGACAGAAAGAGAGGGTAATGATAATAAGCAGGGTGGTAATATTATCTTCAATAAATTTGAGATATTTTCTTCCAGACTTACCTACAGTTACATGGATTAAACAAAAAAAACAGAGTTAAAAGATAAGTTAAAAATCGAACAATATTCACAGTCAGAAGTTCCTTACCTCTACCAAGTACAAGTATCAAAATGTTTGACGAAGGTATTTTATTTCAATGTCCTGGAAATATTTAAGAAAAATCAGGTATGATCAGTTAATTGGCATATTGTATCCAATCCCCGATTTAAGATGCTATTTCACTTACCACATTGTAAAATGGGCGAATGATGGCTCCGTTATAAGAAACGAGGGTCCTTTTGTTCATTTTTTTTCAACTTTAATGTCTACTAAGCATGTTACGACTTCTGCCTTCCCTCAGACAGTGGAACTTTGAAAAAAAAGGGGATCCATTGTGATTTTGTAGTTCTTTGTACCTACCTATATTTTAATTATAAGCTATCTCCAATCAGAAGACACTACTGCCTTAAGATAATGTTCATAGAGTCTCTGGTTTTCATTTATTTTCCACAGACTGTTATTACCCAGATAAATATACTTTTCCTTATCCACTACATATTTCTCCTTTACTAACTAAAATATGCTTTTAGTTAGTTTTTCTTTGAAAAAAGGCTCATTTAAATCATGTTTAAACTATTGTAATGCAGTCGTAGCTTTACACATCGGTTCGTTGTCTTCGTCGTCTATTATGCCATTATCTTAATTCCGAGAGTGACCATAAACTTCGCTCGATAGAGATAACAAAACTTACAGCTGACAATTTTTTTTTTTTACTAATTATAGGCTTGCGTTTGACCACCATCTCACCTGATGTTAAGTGACGATGTGATCGACGATGTAGCACGCTTACCTAGAATAATCAATCGATGGATAATAACACGAGTAGAAACAGAGAATTAAGGTAACTTTAAGTTGTAAAAACTTGAAAATGTTCAACTACTTATGTTGATGACTGTAAGTAAATATTTTGTAGTATAAAAAAATAATAATATTAGCTTAGTTCAGTTACTTTGAATTTGGTAAGCATAAAACCTGGTAGAGAATAAAGTCATTGTTCCTTAAAAAAAATCATCCTTAAAATTTTATTTTATGTTATCGGTATATATATTTGACCTATATATTTGTATTTATTTATTTAAAAAGATAACTTGCTGACATTCACTATTCATTAAGGTCGATCGATACATAGGTACAACAAAATTCTTCTCTTCATTACACGAACTTACTCCTTAAATTTCAAGTATTTGGCCTCTGCTAGTATGTCAGTCAGACAGACAAAGCCTTGTTTTTTTCTTATTTAAGATTGTTTTTTTAATGTTCCTTGAATTATACCGTTACAAACACGAACATATTTTCAAGTATTGCAATTGATATGGAGGCTGAGAATATTAAAAAACTAACAACGCTCACATTTCATAATAAATCTTGATCCCTAACAGCGTGTAAGATTGCCTTGCACAAACGCATACTTTTAACGATTTAATTAATTGATAGACTGCTTGTTATACGTAAGTAAGAATTATTTCTGTTTTACATTTCGTAGTGCCTATTTATGCGGATTGAGGATCGCGCAGATCAGGGCGAACCGCACCGCACCAAACGTTCAATTCAAATGTTTTAGAACTTTTTTTGAACATTTAAAATATAATAGGTATATGATAAAACATTAATTTCACGATTTTCAGACTCTGGCAAAAAAAATAGGATTGAGTATACCAATTGTTTTTTTTTTAATTTATATGGCAAATGACGCTTCTCATAGAGTCTGTAGTCTATGGTCCAAAATAATCTCGGTAGCATCATCGACGTCTCGATTATTTAGTTGGTGCTTATGGCTCTCTTCCGGAGGATACATAACGACCAGAGTTGACCAGACGAGCAGAAAATAGAATTGTCGAAATATGTTGTTACCCTCTTTGTACTCTGTCGATTGTTCGTTAGTGGGAGATTATGTGAAACATGTCACATTATCAATAATATATATTGAACCTAAAAAAATCATAGGTAATTAAATCTTAACAGATATTATCAGAGTTTTTACATAGTAACACTTTCTTCTTGCGACAGGGAATTATTATCCGTTGATTTCGCAAGAAGAGTGAACGCCATTTGGGTCCGGCGGCAGTGATGCTCTGACTTTGATTTCACCACCAATTTCGGTTGTGTTCATGGCAGTAAGAAGGCTCATAAACAGGATAACTGTTGAAGGATCTCCTCTGTCGTATCCTCTATGACCAAAATAAACAATCATGTGCGTGAAAATTGAGGTAAAATATAACGCAGTTGCGTAAGATTGTTTCATGCTTGTAAGTAAACATTGACATCAAAATGGTAACATTTACTTAATTACTTGGTACAAGATCTTTAGTGTTAGGAAAACATCGTGAGGAAACCGGCATGTCGTAGAACCTAAAGTTCGAAAATATGTGTCGAGTGCACGAAAGGAGCCTCTTGGAAGCGCACTTGAAATCCTTTCACCACACTGGTTCGAAAGAACTAGTGAACTTAACTAACTTACTTAACTAACATAACTTTAACTTACGTAACTCTAAGAAGAAGAAGTGTATAGAAAAGGCAGCAGGCATATGTGAACGGAATCGGGTAACACCTCATAACTTACGATGGTTGTGAGTTAGCTCAATCTATTTAAATAATAAATAATGTTATATCATAAACAAAGAAATAATTAAAGTTCATCATTACTAGAGGAGATCTGTTGCAATTTTATTGAGTCACGCACATCGTTGCGAGAAAGCGCTAGAAGGAAAACCTCAGTTGTTGTGTCATTGTGTGTTTATGTTACTTAAAACAAATCTAAGAAAATAAATAACTGTTTAAAAAAAATGATTTAATATTATAAAAAAAAATTAAGTATAAAATAAACAAGCTTAAAGTTTAAAAAAAAACAGAAAACCCGACTGCGAAATAATTATATATTAACTAGCTGGTGCCCGCGACTTCGTCTGCGCAGGTATCTCTATAAATTGTAGCCTATGTGTTATTCTGATGTATAAGCTATATTATTGTAAAGTTTCATTAAAATCCATTCAGTAGTTTTTTACGTGAAAGAGTAACAACATCCATCCATCCATCCATCCATCCATCCATCCATCCTTACAAACTTTCGCGTTTATAATATTAGTAGGATTGTCAATTAATTATTCAAAATTAAATTTATACTATAATAATGTAACTTATATACATATATTTTTGTAATCTCCATTTAAATACCTTCATTTTGATACCTCACTCGATAGGTTTGGTAAACAAAAAATTATGAACGACTTACTATTTATTTAGCTCCAAAAATCCGCCATTTTGATTATTTTTTTTAAACCCATCTAAGTGAGAGGGACGAATCTAACGATACCTTAACTGTTAAAATCCATCCAGCCGTTTGGAAGATACGAGGTAACCCAGAAAACATACATACAAAGATACACCCGAAAAACGTAACCCTTCCTTGGCAGTCGGGTAAAAAGCAACGGTTTGTTTCTGATATACTTTAGGTTAGGTGCTCACCTAGCAACATGGTTATTCCGTGAATTAAACATAGCCATTGAATAAAATCATATGGGAAAACTTGAAGTTTCATTTCACATAATAAATAAGAGGATCAGGTACAAATGGGATTGTGTGGAGTCTACTGAAAAATTATCAATGTGCTTGTTTGTCGAAATACCTAAGTACTCTAGCTCGATGTCTTGTGGAAACGATTTTGTTAAGCCATCAAGCCATTTTGAATAAAATCATATGGGAAAACTTGAAGGTTCATTTCACATAATAAATAAGAGGATCAGGTACAAATGGGATTGTGTGGAGTCTACTGAAAAATTTCAAGTATTTGGCCTCTGCTAGTATGTCAGTCAGACAGACAAAGCCTTGTTTTTTTCTTATTTAAGATTGTTTTTTTAATGTTCCTTGAATTATACCGTTACAAACACGAACATATTTTCAAGTATTGCAATTGATATGGAGGCTGAGAATATTAAAAAACTAACAACGCTCACATTTCATAATAAATCTTGATCCCTAACAGCGTGTAAGATTGCCTTGCACAAACGCATACTTTTAACGATTTAATTAATTGATAGACTGCTTGTTATACGTAAGTAAGAATTATTTCTGTTTTACATTTCGTAGTGCCTATTTATGCGGATTGAGGATCGCGCAGATCAGGGCGAACCGCACCGCACCAAACGTTCAATTCAAATGTTTTAGAACTTTTTTTGAACATTTAAAATATAATAGGTATATGATAAAACATTAATTTCACGATTTTCAGACTCTGGCAAAAAAAATAGGATTGAGTATACCAATTGTTTTTTTTTTAATTTATATGGCAAATGACGCTTCTCATAGAGTCTGTAGTCTATGGTCCAAAATAATCTCGGTAGCATCATCGACGTCTCGATTATTTAGTTGGTGCTTATGGCTCTCTTCCGGAGGATACATAACGACCAGAGTTGACCAGACGAGCAGAAAATAGAATTGTCGAAATATGTTGTTACCCTCTTTGTACTCTGTCGATTGTTCGTTAGTGGGAGATTATGTGAAACATGTCACATTATCAATAATATATATTGAACCTAAAAAAATCATAGGTAATTAAATCTTAACAGATATTATCAGAGTTTTTACATAGTAACACTTTCTTCTTGCGACAGGGAATTATTATCCGTTGATTTCGCAAGAAGAGTGAACGCCATTTGGGTCCGGCGGCAGTGATGCTCTGACTTTGATTTCACCACCAATTTCGGTTGTGTTCATGGCAGTAAGAAGGCTCATAAACAGGATAACTGTTGAAGGATCTCCTCTGTCGTATCCTCTATGACCAAAATAAACAATCATGTGCGTGAAAATTGAGGTAAAATATAACGCAGTTGCGTAAGATTGTTTCATGCTTGTAAGTAAACATTGACATCAAAATGGTAACATTTACTTAATTACTTGGTACAAGATCTTTAGTGTTAGGAAAACATCGTGAGGAAACCGGCATGTCGTAGAACCTAAAGTTTGAAAATATGTGTCGAGTGCACGAAAGGAGCCTCTTGGAAGCCATCAAGCCATTTTGAATAAAATCATATGGGAAAACTTGAAGGTTCATTTCACATAATAAATAAGAGGATCAGGTACAAATGGGATTGTGTGGAGTCTACTGAAAAATTATCAATGTGCTTGTTTGTCGAAATACCTAAGTACTCTAGCTCGATGTCTTGTGGAAACGATTTTGTTAAGCCATCAATAACCCTGCTTTCTCAGAGATACAATGTAGGTACAATCAACAACATAAGTGACTAAACGTTGAACTGATTCAGTAGGCATCATACTTTAATAGAATATTTACTGTATCTGTGAGCAATTGCTACGCATTATGTCGTTGACTGTACGCAGGGAAACTAGAGAAATTTAAATTATTGAGAGCGATATTCTTGAGCCAAGCCGGAAGCTAGAAGTTTCTCTGGAAGTCAAAGTATAGTATTATAGTAGAAAGTAAGTAAAGTAGTCATACTTTATAGTTTTAAATAACTCTCATTACATTCAGGGTACTAAGGGGGAAAACAATAGGCAGGCACATATGTAGTTTCAACGTAAGTTAGTTACTTGTACAAAATTTACAAACGGACATGGGTGTGTGGATGTTTGCCACGAATTCTTATAAAAAATAATTTAAAAAAGCAAGGACAAGGACGCTATAAAAAATATATAGGTATCCAAGACATTGACGGAAGTACCTATGGATATTCATCATTTTAGTCCTGGGATGCACAATGCTGAAAATAGGCTTCCCAGTAAAACGCCACCTTCGGTGGTTTCGAGTCTCGAGCCGCCTCCATCCACCGACATGCTGAGCTTCACCAACAATGATCGCTGCGTCGTGTGAAGGGGGGTTGGCTTACACTGCGTCCAGTGGTAGTTGCCATTTCAAATAAATCTAGAACAAATAAAAACTGAGAAATAGAGTGGAGGTAACGAATTGCACGCACCACTGCGCAAACTGGGTGCAGCAAGCGCACTCATGCGCTCGCTCTCCGCTATTTATGCCGAGAAAACTGAAAGTCTTATCAATATATGTAGGTACTTTACGTAAATAAGTATGTAGTACCCATGCTATATTTTTCATCATTAATACTCTAAGTAGAAAGGTCCTGGTAGGTATTTACACCAAAAGAGAACGAGTATTATGTATGTATGTGTCGTACACAGAAGTATTAAAGTATAGAAACACAATGTAGAATATTGAAAATGTGATAAAAAAAAGCCACATTGGCTAACTTCTAGTACATTTTGGTCCGTGCTTATTTTCGAAAAGAGAAGAAACAGGGCTAGATATCTATTATATGATAAAACTACTAGGCTTTTTCATTGTTAATAAAACTACATCGTAAAAAGTAAAAAACATTATTTGAAAATGGAGATATTTCATATATGTATATTGACAAGATGTCTGAAATTTTGGTCCTGTCTTACGGCTGCATTTTGATTTCATACTGTCCATCTTGGTGTTCTACGGAACACCGTTATTCATCTATGGTGTCGAAGTGGTTACTGAATTGCGAATACCCCTCCAACTCCTACCACGGATGTCGTAAGAGGCGACTAAGGGATAGTCGCTAGGCAAAAAAAAATATATATAACATATATATAGGCAAACAAAGCAAAACAACTAAATACAATGACTTTCACTGCGATCACCTCGAGCTCAGTGATTATGTGTAAAGCTTACCTACTCCCGAGCAGAGCGAAAAAGTCAGGCTTAGAATCCTGAGTGCAACGAGGGATTTACTATCCTGAGACGAAGACAGCTTAATCCCTGAAGAGCTTCCTTAACATCAAAAAAACTATTCCTAGTATATTTTACCTGAAGTAACAAGCTTCGAGTTTATAAAAACTGAAAACTCGACTGCGAAATTATTCTACATTGTTTGCCAATTCAATATTCCAAATTAAATTTAAACATTTGACTTATACTCATGTATAAACTTTTGTATTCTCCTTTTAATTTCCTTCATTTGACACCCTGCTCGATAGGTTTGGTAAACAAAAATGTATTAATAACTTACTATTTATCGCCAAAAATCTTTATTTTGTTTATTTAAAAAAAACCTAGTATCCAAGGACACTAAGGTTCAATTGGGACAAATCTAAAATGAAATATTGTTTGTAAAGCGGTACTTGATTTGACAGTACAGACGGATTTTAACCAATCGATGGATTTAAATCCATCGATCTGTTTGGAGTACCAAAGAAATTTACATACATACATTCAAGATACACGCGATAAACATAACCCTTCCTTAGCAGTCGCGTAAAAAAAAGTGCCAATATTGGCTTTTACAAATAAGCCGCGCCTAACTGCTTATTGTGTGCGAAGTGTGTGTCACTTTGTCGGTCACTAACGCGGTGGCCCGGTTTCGGCGCTGGCACAGTTGCGTCATAGGCCATCATTTTCGTCAAGCACTGACCAGCTTCTTGCAGTAAGAATGCGTCTCAGAAATCTGTGATCTGATTTGAATTTGGATGACGTATCTGCAGTGAAAGGAATCGACGATCCGATGGACTTTTTTGTGATTGGATAATCGACAAATCTTTGAATATAGTAGGAAAAAAAGAATCACAATTTTAAAAGTCTAAATAGAATGAACTACCTGAGTAGATAATACATATTTCTTAGTTTGATTCCTGTAATAACATATTTTGTCACATTTGAGCCCTGCAGTGATGGTAATGAGATGTTTATAAAGTGAAATATTCATTGCAAAGATATTATAAAAAAGATAGAGCGCCTACGAGCGATGAACTACATTTTTGCAAAACTGCGATAAAAAGCTATGGAAGACGTTGACAAAAAAAATAATCAAGTTAGTTACGGTGACTAACTTTTTTCCTTTCTCCGAATTTCTGATCACGTCTACCTGAAACTCCAAATATGTCCAGCTAAAGATCACAACAATTTATGCCAATCTGTCGATGAACTTTTCTTAGCATACCAGTAGTGAAGGTAAGTAAGTATGTAAAGAGACCCTTTTTCACAATAATAATAATACTTAATAATGTTTGGACATTTCACACCACGTCATCTAGCCCCAACTAATCTCTCTAAACTCTTGTAAGTCATTGTACGTCGGGTCCCTGGTTTTGCCAAACCTTTCCCACTTGTCGGGTGTCGTTGTCGGATCCGTATTACAGCCCTAGACATCGCATCCCCAATAGTAGATATGGGATAAAGCAGTGTCTTATGTCGAGGGTGGCATATTGAACCCTGAGCTAACGAGGGACTCAGTTAACTCCTGAGCGAAGCGAGGGGGTTATGTATAGTCCTGAGTGACGCGAGGGGTTCAAGCTACCCAAGACGAAGACAGGCTTTATCCCAGAGGAGCATACTCTACTTTTCAAACCTTCTGCGAGGCAATAAAAAGCCAGGGCTCCGAACTCAGCAGCCAACACCGTCTTTAGTTTCACAATCTTTTAAGTCGCGCCTTTTTTCTTTTTTTTATGAGTGGCCAGTTCGATTTTAGAACAAACCTTTTTACAATGCCATATGGGCGTTCTTTTACTTAGAGTTTTCCACGAGTTTCCACACGAATTTGACGTTCCAAATTCAAATCACATTACTACCCTAGGGAGTTTCATACAACATTACCTCCCTTGGTAGGTAATGCTTTGCTTTACCTTGATGATAGCATGATATTATGTAATTGGATATTGTCGAGCATGTGGTGTGAAAAGTATATTACCTATTCTTTGGTCAAAGTGTGCCCAATATCGGCATACATGAAGTAGATAGACAGATATGGAGTACGATTGTCCTTCTAAAGGTACATTATAAGCAGAGGGCGAGCTCAGTTCACGGCGTAGAATGCCCAATTTCATTAGAGAGCGGACATTACCAATTTGCTTCGTCCCCTTCGGAGCGCGAACACGTGGGTTCGGCATCGGAGGACTGTGGTAGCATCATAAATAGAACTTATGAGTACTTATCTATATACCTAGCTACTTACAAATAAAGCGGCTATAAACGTAATAGACGCTCTATGGTAGAGTTAGAGCGCTTGTAAACGTCCGTTTTCTCACCGGATAACGGACCTATTTTTACCGGATTCGCGGTGGTGTATGGTTTATAATGAATGTGTGTACATATACCGAACATCGGTCCAGCAAACAATTTACACCAATACAACGATATCCGTTTTTTGACGGTCCGTTATCCGGTGAAAAAAACGGACGTTTACAAGCTTTCTTAGTCAAGCTTTGATGATGTCAGTTAACTGGGTAAACCATTCGTTAAGTATTTATGACTGCCGTGTATGTCAACGAAGAAGATAATCATAATGTATACAGGGTGTAATCGTTAAGTGTGCACAGGCGATTATTCCGTAACTATTGCAGATATCAAAAAACTTTAAACTGATATCGAAAGTACTTTACCTAATGAGTAAAATGACATTAATAACATTTTAAAAATAAAACGAGAAATATCCAAAAAAATTACATTAATCACTCCCATACATTTTATTTCTTAGTAAGTACAAAATTTTGTGTTCAAAGCATATGTTCGAAGTGACGTCCTCCTTGTGCAATACAATGACGAGCTCTATTTACAGTTTCTAAATGAACTTTCCTTAACATTTGCGGAGTAATTAAAGCAATTGCACGACGTACACGATTCTGTAACTCTTCTAGGCTGTGTACTCTCTCAGCGTACACGTGGTCTTTGACAAATGCCCATAGGAAGAAATCACAAGGCGTGAGATCCGGGGATCTGGCAGGCCAAGGGGTTGCACTATTATTGGCTATTAAGCCATTATAATTGTTTCGTAAGAAATTCATTACAACATTTGTATTATGTGCAGGTGCTCCATCTTGTTGAAAAATTATCGACCTTCTTTCATCGTCTGGAATTGGTTCTAAGAGACTTGGCATTTCGTTTTGTACAAAGGAGAAATATCTCTGTCCATTTAAGGTTCCACTGTAAAAATATGGCCCAATGATCCGATCTCCAAGAATACCACACCACACATTAATTGAGAATCGCACCTGAGCTCTAACTTCAGTAGTTAAGCGAGGATTGTCAATTGACCAATAATGCGAGTTTTTTCTATTGTAAATGCCGCAGTTTGAAACATTACTTTCATCGGTCCATAAAATTGACCTTACATTGACATAATTATTGACTAGCCAATTGCAATAGACCAGCCGACGAGCAGGATCATCATTGTGCAGCGTTTGAGTAGGTTTTATCTTAAATGCTTTGAAGTTGTGTTTTTTTAATAACTTGTGTACATAATTGTGGGACACTGGAAATGATCGGGCCACTGAACGCGTTGATTCTTGTGGATTATCTACTACGTAGTTAATAATATTGTTATCTAAGTCATTATCAAATTCCGGAGCTCTTGTTCTCGAACCTTTTTTTCTGTTAAAAGATCCATAATTTATCAAATTGTTATCCAACTTACGTAAATACGTACCAGAAGGAACTTCTCTATCTGGGTACTCTCTTCTGTAGGCGATAATGGCCGCCCTATTGTTACAATCATGTTTGTAGTACATTTTTAACATGTCCCTCTTTTCTGTATTGGAATATGCCATTTTTCAATCAATAAATGCAACAATCACGATTATTAACGCAAATTGAAAAATACAATAAATTGGCGGGAACGAGAACCCGCGATAAAGAATTTGAATTTAGAACGAACACCAAAGAGTATCTTTCTTTTTGTTTTTATTTAGTATGTTGCTTTTCAGCTAGTTCAAATCAATACAATATTGAAACAAGGTTTATTATAAATTTGAAGTGGTAAGATAATTAATCTACACGTGTATCTACTTGAAATTCATTAATACCTTCATATCGTACATAATTATAAAATGACAAGGGTAAAATGAGTAGGTACTATTCCACTTAAAATAAGGAAACTAAAACCTTTCTACTATCTCATACTAAATGTATGGGAGTGATTAATGTATTTTTTTTGGATATTTCTCGTTATTTTTAAAAAGTTATTAATGTCGTTTTACTCATTAGGTAAAGTACTTTCGATATCAGTTTAAAGTTTTTTGATATCTGCAATAGTTACGGAATAATCGCCTGTGCACACTTAACGATTACACCCTGTAGACTCATTATCTGACCATTTATAATTAGTGATGGTTTCTCTTTAAATAAATGTGTCATTTGTGTTCTCAGCAGAGCTCTAGAATGAACTTTTGTACCCATTATGATAATTAATATGTCTCTCATTACACGTAGATATTGGTGCTGTAGAATATTTTCTCGATTACTTTTAGATACGTCTTACTTACCATAGTTATTACTCTTTATGCAAATCTACTTTTGGCAAAAACTACGTACTTAGGAACGTGCTTGCTTGGCTTAATAGAATCAACCTTACAATATAAAATAAGTTATTAATCCACCTTTCAGTAACTTCTGCGTGTGTTGCGTTTGTATTGTTATTTTGAGGGTAGTTTGGTAAATCACCACCTGCCTGAACGTGAAGAGCTCGAGGCTCATGAGTGCATTGGCGAGAGTCATTGTGATCGGATGCGTGTGGACGTTCTACTCAAAATCCGTCGATTTCCCCTCCATTTTTGGCCGTGCCAAATCTGCATCTCAACTCATTTTGATACTCGTGAAGTGTCGCGGTGGACCCGCCGTGCGAGTCCACAGGACCTTGCCTGTCACCAAGCCAGGAGCAGCAGTTCAAAGGTAGGTGGTGTCCAATCGCCTTCGTAAATCAGTAGAAACGTTTTCAGCCCTAGACACTGAACTTTCAAAACTCAAAACACACTCCAAAATCGCCAGCATAATTAATCTCAAAAGGTTTGGTTTAAAAACCGCACAGCGTGATTAGATTAAACATGCATAATATTTTTCATCCACATAAACACAAATTTTATAATTAAATAAAAAAACCGTTTTAAGATTACTTTTAGATAAAAAAAGCAAATATAGATCAAACAGTCTCCAAAACTTGTTTTCTATGAGAACTATATTCTGACTACACCAGTAGTTTACAGGTTCTGATAAATCAATTCGTCCTCCTTTGAGCGAGCACTGACCGCCGCGGCGGCACCGGCGGTGTCACAAAGTGTGCTACACCGCTAGCTACATAATACTCGATGTATTCAATAAATAACGGGATCAATACGACACAGTATACCCACTACTATGTATTGTACTAAATAACAATAAAATTGGAAGAAGGTAGACACGCCTACATTAAAATTTCTCATAACAATAAATTAAATACGTGACATCATTATCATCTTATAAAGTCTATAAGATTTGTGGAAGTTCTAAAAATTAGTGAAAGTTTGCATAGTGATAACTGATAATATAGCAAAACATTCGAGGTAAAGCTGCAGCATCTTGAAGTCCTTATTAGATTGCAGCAAAAATAAAGTAAATGAAAAGGTTTCTAATTTCAACTAATAGCATCTTATCTGGGGCCATTAACTTAATGTTTCAACACTAAATTATGTTATTATATTAGCCAACAAAATATGTGTCATATTTCAGCGCCAAACACCTCTTATTAAATAAAAGGGATGGAAATAGAACGGACATATGGACACTTAATTGTGGTAACACTTGGTAGAGACAACACGGTAGTCGCAACAAGGCAACACTTGGTAGTCGCAACACTTGTTAGAGACAACACTTGCTAGACGCAACACTTGACAGAGACAACACTTGGTAGAGGTGGTTATTATATTCATTCATTTGTAAAATTCGCGCACCATAAATGGCAGAACATAAGACAATAGTTGAGTATGCACAAAGGGGATAAAACAGTGTCTTATGTCGCGGGTGGCATATTGAACCCTGAGCTAACGAGGGACTCAGTTAACTCCTGAGCGAAGCGAGGGAGTTATGTAGAGTCCTGAGTGACGCGAGCATACTCTACTTTTCACACCTTCTGCGAGGCAAAAAAAAAAGCCAGGGCACCGAACTCAGCAGCAAACACCATCTTTTGTTTCACAATATTTGAAGTCGCGCCTTTTTTCTTTTTTTTATGAGCGGCCAGTTCGATTTTAGAACAAACCTTTTTACAATGCCGTATGGGCGTTATTTTACTTTTTTCACGAGTTTCCACACGAATTTGATGTTCCAAATTCAAATCACATTACTACCCTAGGGAGTTTCATACAACATTACCTCCCTAGGTAGGTAATGCTTTGCTTTACCTTGATGATAGCATGATTATGTAATTGGATATTGTCGAGCAGGTGGTGTGAAAATACTTTTTTTAACATCATACTAGTGCACGAAAGGAGCCACTTCGAAGCACACTAGAAATCCTTTCATCACACTGGTTCGAAAGGACTAATGACACGATAAGAAGAAGAACATCATGCTATGACCGTTAACTATGTTCTTGCAAATAAATATCTTGAATCTTGAGAAAACACTTGGTAGAGGTAGCACTTGGTAGAGTCAACACTTGGTGGAAGCAACACTGAGTAGAAACAACACTTGGTACTGTTGCGGTGCGGAACACTAAAAAGAACATAATTTTTAAGTTTTATCCGTTTACTTACCCACTTTTTAGGTAGTTTCACTAATGAGTTTGTTACCTTACCTACTATTAAAAAGTTGGGTAACATGGTTGGGCAACCATTGCAAGGGCATCCGTCCTAAATGAAATGTACTGACTTAATATCCGGTCATCGTGCGATATAACTTTATACTGATTAATTTTCGATAGTTTAAAAGAGCATAAGTATTATCAATTTGAATATTTTATTTGAGTTTTTTGATAAGTAAGCAACGTGCTAGCTGGTTCATAAATGCATGCAACAATCCTCTCAAAAAATGTGAACCAAGTAATACTTAGCGTTAGCAGGTAATGTTTTTGGGCTCAAATGTTTTTTTTTTAATTAATAGAATATACGTAAATACCTTTAGTAAAACTTGTGTTTCTTATTATTTATTATTATTATTTACTTAATTAATTAGAACGGTTTTACACCACTTACACTAACTAATATTATATTATACATTACAGAACAATTCATTACTTATAGAGTCAGACATAAAATCTTATTACTCTGTGGTAATACCTACCTCTATTATTTTCATTGTTTGATCAGATGCCTTTGAGTTTACCAAAACATGACGATTTCCTACGTTATGTAAATTGTCCAGTAATCCTCAATTTGAAAATATGAATTTATTTAATTTTCATGAATTTTTAATAAAAACGTTGCTTGGCTAGAAAAATGTTTAAACCTTTCCTTAAGCGATGTATATTTTTTTTAACAATTAGTTATTAAATTCAATGCAAGTAGTAAATAGTGGTCGGAATTCCATAGGCCTACCAAACACGGTAAAGGTCACCATTATTATCTAATAGATTGTCCCAATGCAGTTGCGCACGCGAGACGGTACCGGACCGCGAGAAAGGACCTACTGACACCGTTCTTTGGGCGTAGGGTTGCCACTCATCTAAAAGTAATACATATAAAAGTCTACCGGCTAAGCCAGTGGAAGTTACTACTTGAAACTTACATGTATTCGTCGTTAGCTGAAAGTGCGTAGGTTAGGTACGTATAAAGAAAGTAATTTTGGAAATACGAAATGCACACGATGTTGTGAGAGACTAAGAGACAGAGACAATTAAAAACCAACACTCTTCAGACACAATTTAAGTGAAAAAAATGGATAAAATCAAAATTGACTTCAACTCACCAATACTCAGCGTCCCCTTACCTGGCAAGCTTATTTTCTTTCATAATTACTTCTTCTTGATCGTGTTCGTTTTACTCCCAACAATTACCTTACTGTTTGAATATAACTTATGAAAAGCTGACAGTTTGTGGTAACCCTATTTAGACACCGTTTCTGTCAACTAGCCAGCCCACTGACCGGCCCAGCCCTTTATTATATAACTGTTACACTAATAATTTTATTATTTTAAACTATTCTATCATATATGCAATACAGTTTCGAAGATGTGAACTTGAACCACTTTTGAGGCTTTATGCGATATTAAAAAACCGGTCAAAGAGTGGATGGCGGTCACGCGATGAGTGAATATATTGTTTGCGATATGAAACTCGTTTGAGATTATGGCCAAAATTCATTTAAAGTTAAAGGGCCACTCAATCGAACGTCCTGCACGCGTAGGTTCGATCTAAAGAGTTTAAAACATGGACCCTTCATGTACAAAACTCTGACACCAATTATCCACTAGCTGACATAAACATGGTGAAAGGTATAAATACGGTTTCAGATTAGCGGATTCGCAGCTCGTGTTTTGTTTTTTGTGAGACGCGAGACGCCTTTTGCTACTGAGACTTGCTTGAAAAAACCGAGCGTAAACCGCGGAATACGCGCGTTGGGCTTTTGAAATTTCGCGAGTGCCAATCCGCCCGTATACGCGCGACATAGTACGCTAGTTTGAAACCGCACTAACCGTATGAGGCATCCAAAGGGTGGCTTCACAACCATCTTATTCGAATCTGATAGGTACAGACAGCGTCACAGATAAGTATCCCCCTTGCATTATAATACCCAGCTTCAAATCCCTTTAAAATCACCGTCGCGGCGAATGGAGAAGTTTTGCCTTTAAAAAATAGATTATATATGTATAATTGTATGTAAAAATAAAAATAATTTTAAGTATTACAATTTTTTGAAAGGATTTATAGCTGGGTGTCTTGTGCAAGGGGGATACTTATCTCTGACGCTGTCTGTACTTGTACTTTGTAGAGCATCTTTCGCTTCCAGAGGCTGAAATGTGGCAGGATAATTGGCTAGTCATCTACCTTACTGCCCTGCCATGTTGTAAACGAATCCCACATTGTTTTTACGCAAAAATGAAAGGCAAACAATAAATATAACTACACATTTTGCTATGACAAGGTACCTAGGAAAGCTGAGCGTTTGGAAGGGAAATGTTTGCCGGAAGACGAAGTACTTTTTCACAGCTAGAACGGTAGTAAACGAAGGTCAATACATTAATTTTGATTGACAATAAGAACGGTTTAATTTGAGGTGACGAACACCTTTTGTCTCCAGCAAGTATGTACCTAGGTAGACGTAAAACTGGTAATGAGGAAGTTGTATTGTAAAGAATTTTATCTTCAATGAAGTGGACGGATCATGACCAAGGTAGTTACTGGATGTTCCGCTACAGGAGTGACTTAACTCCTTGATTCCTCTATATTAAGACATGTGATGATTTTAGATACAATATTAGACTTTAGTTCTAGACTGCAATAAAACTGCAAACCAACCTGGCAGGAACTAGTTCAAGTTACGGTGAGTTTTATTTCAGTCGTACCTACTTACTGCATCCAAACTGCAATTTTGCATTCGGAATGCAGTTTAAATGCAGCCCGTCTGTCTAGAGCTTTAGAGTAATTTAAAAGAGAGCGAAGGTTGGGAAAAGTTGATCCAGTTACACGAAGTAATTATTTACCCACCGTAGCTTGCACAGTAGTGCTTTAGAGTTGAAGTAATACTTCTAAAGTTTAGATCTAGGTATTAAATTGTAACGGGTATTTATCGCGCTCACCTCGTATATTTTTGTGACCGCGACGGTAGTTTCTGTAGTGTATGTACCTACCTATACTATACATGTACACACACATAGCTATCTTCAGACCGTACACGCACATACACAGTCTCAAAGCTCATGATATCAGTATGCGAGAAGCAGCGCTGTCGGCCGGACGGGTGCAGCGCAGGAGATGCTCAGAGCGGATATTATGTGTGTGGAGCCTGTGACTACACTGAACATAATTCGGTAAAGTAGCGAACACCACAAGTGGCGACGAGGAGAAAGGTTAGTCCAGAAATTCCAAGTAAATACGAGGAACAATGGGTTGCCTGATTAAAGTGAGGTTAGTTCGAAATAATGATTCGAAGTGAAAAGTCAAACGAGTCCGATTGTCTACAGTACTTGTCTTACCCATTTTATTACCTCATTGACCTAGTTAGCTTCTTCGTTATGCAAGGAATGATCAGGAATAAAATTAAATAGTAGTGTTGCTACATTATCTAATAAACAGTTGACTCGGTGACCTCAACTTTCTGTTTTATTTTTATTTTTTTTGATGGAATGGTGGGAAGGCTAGCTTACTTATTTAACACTGTTGGTCGGTCATTTCTAAAATTCGGAAGCAATCGATGCGACAGTCTAGCTGGGTACCTAACCTACTTACTTCTGTCTGATACATAAAAAACTACCTACTTAAATTTAAAAACGAGTATGCATTCTGTAAGGTTTTATTTCACGCTTACATAAGTGTGCCTGCTTATACTTTTATCTATGCCTATTCTAGATTAAAAGCAAGACAAAAGGATAACAGTAAGCTTGGCACTATGCATCTTTCGTATGTGCGAAACGTACACATGTGTATTATGGATTCTGAGTCAGCTATTGGTAAACATGCATCGTACATCTACATCGTACATCGTACGGATTCTGAGCGATTCCGTTTAATTCGTTTGAGTACCTACACCTTCCTTGCTGAGTGCACAGGTGGCGCGACCCGCGTAAGTATTAAGGTTCATTATTCGGCTGTATTTTCGAAGCTGGCGTTCTGTAAGATCATTATTAATGCCTGCAAGTAAGTACTTATTTAAGTTCATAATCAAGGTAGCATTGTATGAGTGGCGCAGAGAGGCTGCGATATTTAACTATCAAAATACATTGCTGACTTATCGATTGGCAGTCGGCGCGCAGACTAAGCTACTGAACGCGGAGACTTAGATTTTTAAGTCATCATCATCATCAGTCAATTCAATAGGTAGGTACTGCTGGATATAGACCTACCATTCCGATTGTTTATTTGAGAGGTGCTGCGGAATTCTGGTAAGCAGATGTTTAGACTACCTACACCTACCTATCCAATCGAAGCGTAGGTAACGCTTAGGTACGGTGTACGTAAAGCCTTACGCAGTAAGGTTTCAAATCATGTCGATTACAGCGGGTGGTAAGTACCTATGCGTACAAAACGTCTGAAAATGCGTACAATGCACAATTTAAATATAGAACGTAGGTATGCGGCCTTTTTATTACAATTCGGTTTGAATCGATTCAGGTTTGCGCTACCGAAATAAAAGTTATTATTTTTACTAATCCTATCGTTTACTTACTCACATAAGATGAGTTGGCAACTGTAACGAATTATTGACATAGGGCATTATACCTACCTAGTACCTATTGTGTGTCCTATTATGATGAAATGTTGTTTCTAACTAAAATTAAGAATCTTCATGCAAGTACCTACATAGTTATAAACAATAACTGTTCCCATTCTTATTCCTAGTTATGCTTAAAACCAATGTCAGTCAATTTGTTGAACTTTTGATTTAACTGGTACCTATAAAGTCATAGTCCGTTTGAGATTATTAAAATATTTAAAGATTCAGAGCGTTTAATGGATAGATTACCTTGCTATCATTGAAGAACCACACCTGGGCTCCTTATGTTTGTTTTATTATTAATGAAGTAAATATATGGTGTGCTATATATTATGTGGTAGGTACAAATTGTACAATAAAATGTATCCACCAAACCCTTTAGACAGAAGGTTTTTGGTACATAGTCAGTGGTAGAAAAGCAGGTTTCGCTGGTTTGATTCTCGTTTCGGGGCGGGTATTCTCGTGGTGAGAGTTGATTTTTGTTATTTGACGTGGCGTTAGTATTAAGCATTATTAATATAAACAATATTCTATCCGTCGTCTGGTTCTCTCTTCCTGTAGTGCAGGTTCCGTTGGGTTTCGGACTGGATTATGTTTTGAGTACATTATGTATGCCAAGCTATTTAAACCCATCACAGATATAAAGCTGAGTAGGTACTAATATTAAAGCTGTCCCTATTGTTAAATATAAACTTTTCCGTAATGAGCTGCATCGACTAACAAACGTTATTGCTGTAAAACCTTATTATTGTCTGATGTGCAGACCTTTATTATCTAGGTCCTACCTATGCTATGTCCTATCAAAACATAGTTCTAATAGAATCGGTAATTTTGAGGTCGATAAAATAATACTGACAAGCTGATCGTTGAAGCGGGTGCGTCGTGCATTAATATTTAATTCTGTGCTATGCTATTAGGTAACTAATCTAGTAGGTAAAATACCTAAATGAGCAGAAGGCTGTTTTATGGCAGAAAAGGGTAATAATTTATTATTATTCGTACAAAATATGTATTATCAGGTATTTAACTTTAAATTCAAGTTCGAGCTTACCTACGGTTTCAGTAGGTCGAATACGGGAATCTTAAGTTTCGAGTTTACGTGAAATGTAGTTGTGTAAAGCTTAATTTATATTCTATTTCTATAAACGATGTATCTCCAAGTCTACATTATCTGCCTCAAGAAAGAAAGAAAGTTAAATAGTAAAGAAACACCTTTAACAACATACTAAGAACTTGGTTGGTAAACTGAAAGTTCGTTCTATCTTGTAAAAAAAAAAGAAGAAAAAACTAGTGCCTTTAACTAATTCCTGCAATAATTCTTATTCTAATTAGACCCTCCTGTCTTGGTCATTGAATATACTATGGTACTATTAAACTTATGTTTATTTACCGTTGGTTATTTTATTGCCAATCGCCATGTATATAGAGATATATATGTATATGTATGTATGTAGAATTTGAGAAGGGTTATTTTGGCGCATTACCGAGAACTTTCGAGTTGACGCCGTACTATCATTGGTTTGGTTACGTTACATTTCAGTCTGGGGTTCTGATTTTATTTAGTGCCCTGAATTGGGTTACATTAAACACGAGCTCTTAAATATTGCCAGGCATGGACTCACGTTAGGGTATGTAAATACCGCCATTAAATTGGCTGGGCATGGAATCACGTCAAGGTACATGCCGCCATTAAATTGGCTGGGCATGGAATCACGTCACAGTACGTGAATGCCGCCATTAAATTGGCTGGGCATGGAATCACGTCAAGGTTCATGCCGCCATTAAATTGGCTGGGCATGGAATCACGTCATGGTACGTGAATGCCGCCATTAAATTGGCTGGGCATGGAATCACGTCAAGGTACATGCCGCCATTAAATTGGCTGGGCATGGAAACACGTCACGGTACGTGAATGCCGCCATTAAATTGGCTGGGCGTAGAATCACGCCAGGGTACGTAATAAAGTACCGCCATTAAATTGGCTGGGCATGGAATCACGTCAAGGTACATGCCGCCATTAAATTGGCTGGGCGTAGAATCACGCCAGGGTACGCAAGTACCGCCATTAAATTGGCTGAACGTGGAATCACGTTAGGGTACGTAAGTACCGCCATTAAATTGGCTGGACATGATATAATGTCAAGGGTATGTGAATACCACCATTAAATTGGCTGGACATGATATAATGTCAAGGGTATGTGAATACCGCCATTAAATTGGCTGGACATGATATAATGTCAAGGGTATGTGAATACCGCCATTAAATTGGCTGGACATGATATAATGTCAAGGGTATGTGAATACCGCCATTAAATTGGCTGGACATGACATAATGTCAAGTAAGGGTATGTAGAAAACCTCCATTATATTGGCCGGATACAGGATAGTATAAATAAGTACCTAGGTATTTAAAACCATTAATCAAATATGTAATGTCATTTATGTAGATTTGTGGATTATTACGAAAAAAAAAATTACGGGTCTTTATTCTGATTTTACTTTATTTCAACGATTCAGTAAGTAAAACCCATAAAACTTAGGAATGAAAAATTAAAAAAGTATATTGTAAAAACTTATTGTAACAGCCGGCGGTCGTTCAATCGACTGAATTGGCAGAAACAAGCCTAGGTTAAAACGGGGAGTAAGCAATGGACTCCGTGGTGCCCTACTAGCTACTTTTCTTGATAAAAGAAAAGGGAGGAGATGGAGTTATGTAGTACGTACAATGGTAAGGTATTCTAAAGTCAAGCGAGGACCTCATGTTTTTCCTAAGTAACTATAACAGATAGGCTTGGGTTGATAGGTTACTTGCAGTTCGTGGAATCGCTGCCTACAAGTGCATGATTATGCATTTATTGATGGAAGGTTTTAATAATATTTTCTGTAAGTGTAACGAGCCTCAGACTATTCTTTACACGAGCAATTGCGGTTATTGTAGAAGATTGTGAGCTAGTCATTGGTCTACCAGAAAGTCAATGCAAATACTTTCGCTAAATAAAAATAAAATATTCAAGTACTACTTCTTGGGCGATGTCGATTTAGATGTGGTGCTGCAGCATCTCTAAACATGTTCGTATTCTAAGTCATTATGTTTTGTGTTTGTATCCACCCTTGTATTGTGATAGCGACTTTATAGCTGCTTGTTGTCAACGGTTGTTCCGGGACACCTAAGCTTGAGATTAGCTACCTTATGAATCTTATATTAACAAGGAAGGGATGTAGTGTATGTACCTACCTATACTATACATGTACACACACATAGCTATCTTCAGACCGTACACGCACATACACAGTCTCAAAGCTCATGATATCAGTATGCGAGAAGCAGCGCTGTCGGCCGGACGGGTGCAGCGCAGGAGATGCTCAGAGCGGATATTATGTGTGTGGAGCCTGTGACTACACTGAACATAATTCGGTAAAGTAGCGAACACCACAGTTTCGATACTCCAGTCAACCCGTGACGGATGTTGCAATACAGTCGAAACGTCGGGACACAAAAATATATAAGGTGAGCGCGATAAATACCCGTTACAATCTAATAACTAGACATAGGTATTTAATGAGCTTAGGGAGATATAAAAGCTATCAGCAGCTATCTAGCATTGCTATCTAGTTGGAAAATAATGATAGCCAGTGTGTAATAGCGTTTCCCCGACATTCTGACGAAAGTTATAACAATAAAAATGAATTAAATCAAAACAAAATTACATAAACATACATTCTAACATTATGTCTCATTGTTACATGACTCAGGGCAGTTACACGCAAATACTTCATTTTCATTACGTCATAATGAAATGCGTAGGTACCTACCTGGACCATACCGTAGATAGATAGATAGATGTAATCTTTATTGCACACCTTAAAATAAAAATACATGAAGAAACAATACTGAAGAAAAAGTGGTACAATTATCGCTAAAAGCGATCTCTTCCAGGCAAACTTGGGATGGACTCGAAATATTTGAACAAAAGAGGACGGCGGCGTACAAATACTTACTACTAATATTTTAATGAAAAACAATATTTACTTAGTTACATAAAATAAAATAAAATAAAACTAAGTTACATAACTTCATACAAATAAGACAAACTACATGCTAATATACATAAATGTACGATATATAATACTATAATACATACCTATAATAAACGTACACAAATAACATTACCTAAATGTTAGGTACTAATAAGTTCTTTACGTGGTCGTTACTGAGGACAAATAAAAGTCATACACTTTATTTTTGAAAATGAGCAGTGATTTCGCGTGTCTGATTGAAACAGGAAGGGCGTTCCATAGTTTGGTAGCCTGCACAGTAAACGAGCAGCTGTAAGTGTAAGGCTGTGATGTGGGCACAGGAATTTGGAGTTTAAGTGCGTTAATGGAGCGAACAGGTCGGAGATGGGAATCATGGACGAACACAAAGCGTTCTTTGAGGTAACTTGGGGTATTAGGATTGTGAAGGATGTTGTAAAGGAGAGAGAGGAGGTGCACATCCCGGCGAAGACGGATTGGTAACCACTTAAGCTTATTGCGGTATTCGGTGACCGTATTGGACGATGTACCAATTTCACGTCTTTATAGCCTCTGTGATAGGCAACAGTTAACCTTTTCGAAGCTTCTATCTCTTCAATAGATGAACCTAATCTGAATCAGGGTTTCTATTTTCTATTCACATTACTAGTGTCATTTCCGTATTTCATCGGATGTGAACATAATCGACATGATGCAGCAAATGGCTACCTAGATTCTTCTATGCATATTAAATTTCCTAATGGATTCTACACTTTTATTCGTGCAATACCATTGTCAAAACTTTTGATCTGCTCACGAATCTGCAGGCGGTCTGCATTTTGACCTCAGTTCATTAATCACATTAATCACACAGAAGTATCAAAGTACAGAATTACAATGTAGTAGATTGAAAATGAGCCAAAAAAGGGCGCCTCTTTGGCTAACTTCTAGTACATTATGGTCCGATGCTAATATTCTCAAAATATAAGTATTAGAGCTAGATAAATATTAAATGTTAAAACTAAAAGTCTTTTTCATTGATAATATATAACATATAACGTAAAAATTAACAAACATTATTCATAGAGATATTTCACTTTTATTGAAAATTTTCTGTATTTCTGCATTCATTTTGCTTTGATACTGCCCATCTTTGTGTTCTATACGAACACCGTTATTCATCTATGTATTTTCATCAGATGGTAAAGTAAAATGCTAGCTAATGCTATCTACTGGTGTTACTGGTGTTAGGTTCCTGCAAAATACTGGTCTTCCTTCATACTACGAATTAGGTCAGGTACGAGTTAAGCAATTTCCGTATTAATAAGATAATGTGTGCAAAACGGAATTGAAAGCTACGATGTCGACTTGAATTGGCAATCAGACATTTCTAATTATCCAGTTAACGAGGAATAAAGCTCGATTTAGACTTAAGTGTCGTGTAGAACCTAAACTGAGTCAATTACACTCCTGAAGTGCTAACTCTACTTACCTACGTACAGTCAGCATCAGGAGTCGATTACCAAATTAAGATCAAATCGCTTTACACCGTTTATTATACCTAAATAGCTCAGCATGACAAGCGCTAGTATTGAACGAACTTTAGTTCAAAATTAACTGTACACCGCATTGTTAAATATAATTTATGGTGTATAGTGATTTTGGAAATCTGAATGTGTCCATCGACTTTTGATGCTTGACGTACCTGTGTCCACACTTAATATTATATTAGTTACTAATTGTTATGAACAAAGTTTTTGAGGTAGTATATAGGGTGGATAGTTATTGTTTAGGTACTTCATCAATCTGAAACTACTGAAGCGATCGATCTAAAATTTCGATTGGCTATGGTTTCTGAGCTGGAAAAGGATAATTATTCCAATATCAAGCGGGTAAAGTTACTGAAAGCGGCTGTCAATATTAAAAAAAGGCTTTTTCCGGGCTGACTGTTCGACAAAGCAATAGGGCAAACCACTGAACGTAGAGACTAGAAATTTCGATTTTCGAAAATTCGTATTCGATTTTGGTATGTTCATCAGATGGTCAAGATGAAAAAAAATGAAAATGAAAAATTATTTATTAATTAACAAAAAACACAAATTATTATCTTACATGCTAAATACAGGCTAATGTAAAGAAAAAAGGTAAAAAGGTAATGAAAGCTAAGATAAAAGAGAGCACAAACTTTTTGAACAACGGAATTTTGGTAATTCGCAACGTAAACGAAGTTGTGTTGTGGGTGTTAGACATAAAAGGAGGGTTAAAGTGAATATGAACTTATCTGCAAAGAAAGTGTTACATAATGGACTGAGCTCAGCCCAAGCCGGTACAAGTTGGTTTGCGAAACAGTCCACTGGTTACCTCACCGAACAGGCAAACCCCGTCCGATAATGCTGAGAAGTATCAGAAAATAAATATCCTATTTGATGTTTATTGCCATTCAACGTGGCAATGCCGCCAGCGTTCTGGGCACGTTGCCGTCTGGTGGTGACAACGATCGTTTATAGTTATTTTTTGTGTTATTTATTATTAATCTCTGTTATAAATATAAGTATTTCGTAAATAAATAATTATCTTGTTAACTTCAATTTAATTATAATTTAAACAATTTTTTTTCACCGTTTAATTGTAATTTTTAATATGTTAATAACTTTATAATAATCAAGTAATTTGATGTATTTATCATATAGGATATTTATTTTCTGATACTTATTATACTTTTTTTTGTTTGAGAGGTGAGATTACTTTCAGATTAGTCCTATAGAATGCGTTAAAATCGGTTCCGTAGAATAGTTTTTATATCAAAATAACTGAAAAAAATTGTCGTCGCAGTAAACGAAATTGCGTATTTTCTTTCCCTGTGACTGTGACTTTTCAGTGATGTTTACGGTCACTAAAACAGTCCAATTGAAGTCAGTTGCCTATGTTTTTGTAAAACCTTGATTATCACTCACCGAACAGGCAAACCCCGTCTGATAATGCTGAGAAGTATCAGAAAATATAATCTATTTACTAAAAACGCATGCAAAAAACATTGCTTGGAAACACCATGTTTTTATGCAATAGTATATTTTAACTCACATCGAGTACCAAGTACTCCAAGAATGACTCATGAACATATAAGTTTATAGTTACTTTTGCAACGTCAGTCAGCTAGCAGTGTCTAAAGCGTCGATGACACAGGGCTAGTTTACTAGCTTCAAGCCAGCGAGTTCGCTTGTAGCTTGTAAACTCGCCCCGTGTCATTTTTACAATCTGCTAGTTGATAACCCTTCTCGAAATCTAACTCGCTTACTCGCTAGCTTTTAAATTCGCTCGCTTGTTGCAACCAAGCCCTGTGTCATCGATGCTTAAGAACTCTTTAAAAATACTTCTGTATAGTAAAAAGTAGTATAAGTAAAAAGCTTATTCCTGGCTGATTGACTGACAGACAACGCACAGGCCAAACCACTGAACGTAAATACTTGAAATATAGAGCGTATGTTTGTCAAGAAGTGTAAACACGTACCTCTGTGCACGTACTAAGAAACTAATTTTGTTAACTTGCAACGCAAATTAAATTGCGGGCATCAGAAAGCCAGTAATAATTAGATTTAATATTTTAGATTCTAAGACGTTCAAAATTTCTGTTATTTGAGTCCTCAAATCTCTTCATCTGTAGAATATAGTATAATTGTATTTATCCTACAATGGGTTCAGGCTTCCCAAACCGACACTGTGTAAATCTTACATTCTGTAGGTAAGGTAGGTAGGTATGGTATGTCAGCGATTTGTACTTACCTGCCTCGAAAAGTTTTAAAAAATGTGGTTCGTGGAAACTGGCACTTTGCGTCATATCCTGATGTTTGCGTCGAATCTTAAACAAGCCATGAGTCGGTTTCCTGAAAATAATACCTTTATGGAGGTAGTTGTCAATAATGATTGTGTTCTTAGCAATATGGTCAATATATTTCCCGTGTTTCTGTCGTTGACTTTAGTAACAACTAATTGCAATACTTTTAATATCTTACCATCCTACCAATATTATAAACGCGAAAGTTTGTAAGTAAGGATGGATGGATGGATGTTTGTTATTCTTTCATGTAAAAACTACTGAACGGATTTTAATGAAACTTTACAATATAATAGCTTATACATAAGAATAACACATAGGCTACAATTTATAAAGATACCTGCGCAGACGAAGTCACGGGCACCAGCTTTATATTACTTACCCATTTGTTCTCTATAGTAACTGACTCTACCTTCCTAATTATATTTTTTTATGTTGTTAGTAATAAAAAACAAATTCTTACTGCAGTACAACGCCACATATCGAAGTATATATAATAATTACATTATTATCTCTTCGTTTTTAAACTGACTCTACATAAATAGTGCATTTTTAATAATTCGCAGTTGCGCCATCTAGTGAAGCTACCAAGCAATCTTGTGAGATGGTTTTCAAAGCGACGACGCGACGGTATGCCACACGACAAGTGTCTTGTGAACTAGCTGACATTTAGTTTTCAGCAAAATCCATAGATGTCGTAGAAGACAATAAAATAAAAGCTTTATTTAAAAATAATTGGTCAGTAGTCCGAAAACGAAAATAATATCTTGTATTTTTAATAGTAAAGTTAAGTTATGAATGTAACGAAAAATGACTTCAGTAAGTCATTGTAAGACCCACACAGCAGTAGACTTAGACTTTAGACTTAAAAAATATAAACGAGTAGTATCAAACCTAGGTATACCTAGATACCGGTCGATATTTTGAAATAGCTATTATCAAACCTCCATGATAAAACTGCTAACAACAACTTTTTCCATTCATTCTGTACAAGTAGGTATAGATGGGTTGTGCCTATACGTATACATGTAGTATCTCGACACACGACAGTGTTTTAAGCCACGGTCAGGCCCAGCGAACTGGCGAGTAGCACTGTGTGTAAGTTTACACGAACCATTTGGGGCCACTTTTGACCTTGTCATAGCTAAAAAACTAATCAATATAAACACACCAAATTTGGTTTATGTATTGAAAGCCCGGAGTTAATAAAGTACCTCAAATTTCATAAACACAGCTTAAACGGTTATTTAGATATTAACGTTCAAAAATCGTCTATTTTGTCACTGATTGTCTGACATATAGATGTAAAACCTAACCCACTTCCAGATGACCTAGAAAGTTCAAATTTGGCATCCTTTGTATCCACACAATTACCTAGCTAATTGTGTGGATACAAAGGATTGAAATGCAAAAATCAGAAAACAGTAAATTTATAAGTTTTTTTTTCAAACTATTCGATTTTATGAGGTAAATTTAGCGCCTTGCAAATTATGAGAGCAATTGCCTTGCAAATTTTTGCAGGATATTTTATTTCCATGAAGAAATGTAGTTTTTATCGTTCAATAATTTAAAAATTATTTACAACAGCCCAGATGAATGCAAGCAAATTGTCGCAAAACACTTTAATCTCCCGGCACATGGGTCAAGGTACTACCTTATTAGGAAAATAAATAGGTAGGTAACTATTATAATTATAGTAGGTACCTTACCTATATACCTTTGAATAGTAATAAATTTATTCACAAAAAGTAATGATATCTGAACAAAACCAAACCTCCATCTTATGATGGATCGGATTATTCCGATCCATCTGATCGTGGCTCGCTATTTTCACATATTATAATGTGGTTTTGTTTAGATAGTATACAACCCATAGCGACGGTTGTTCTACAACCTCCCCCTCTCTCCCTTCAGGGAGGGTTTTTACGGGTTGCAAAGGGGGGTTGGAGGCATATTTTCTGGGGGATGAGGCCTAAGCGGTCGTCCTCTTTCAATGTCAGGCGTTCGTTGTCCGCTGGCAGAGGTCGGTTGTATCGACTCAGACAAAAATTTACGTAAAGCTGTTTCAATAAAATCGGCACAAAAATTGACCTTATCACGTTGAAATAAAAGTGAAAGAAAAAATAGGTATTCGAAATAGTTTTGCTGACAAATGCATTGAAGAGTTGAAGCTCTTGAGTGGTAGGGTGAAGTATCTTAACGTTATAGCTATGATATTAATTAACAGTATTAAAACTAGACTAAACGTACGGGAAATAAGGTTTTTAAAATCCTTTCTATGTGACCCAGTTACTTAGCTCTACCACGGAGGAAAAAACTAGGTTTACGTCTATTTACCTATAGTTTTTTTCAAAATCTTGCTGCATGACGTATTCCAATTATAATTAGGTTAGAAGTTTTTTGTTACTTACAAGGAACTTAGGTACGTACAGCCATCTAGTTATACAGGGCGTCCCACGGCTATGCCACATGGAGGGAAAGTACCTTGAATATTGTAGATAGAACATTTTACTGAAAGAAGACATTATTTGAATTTAAAAAAACAATTTAAACTGCATTCATAGATATTTAAATAATTACATGGTTGAACCGGGAATCGAACCCGTCACACGAGAAAAATGATCACCCTGTAGCTTTATTATACCGATCGAAAGGCTTCATCATAAGGATTTTTTTTTGCTAAATAACATAGGGTATCAAATAAAAGGAAGACCATGAATTTTCACCACAATGCATAGATTCGAACAGTGACACGATATGGAAGGAAAAGAAGCAAGTTAAATACGGCAGAAATAATACATTTAACATACAAATTACTGGGTGTAAATTGTGAATTTCTTGCTAAAACGCTCATTCCCACGACTGAATGGAAATGGATTTGAATTTCGTGTTTCGCGGGAAGTTGTTTACAAACTTTAGATGGCTGATTGAATTTCGAGTGCTCCATTACCACAGGACTTCAAAGCATTTGAAAGGATTTATTGAACGAGTCAATACGAGCCTTCCCCCCTGCTTTCCAGATCAGAATGATTGCTTGTTATGTACATATTCTAGTTACGTAATACATACCGAAAATAATCTTGCTGAAAAATTAATCAAAACGGCTCTTTATTGAGCGGAAAGAAAAAGTAGGGAAAATTTATTCTTAAATTTCTGCTGCTTGTGACTTTGTCCGCGTGGTTTTCGTGATAAAAAGTTAGCCTTAAAAAGTAGCCTTTTGAAGGAAGGGTTATGTATGTAAATTCCTTTGTTACTTCGTTCGTATCTTCCAAACGGTTGGATGGATCTTGACAGTTGAGGTATTAAGCTAAGCGTCCACAGGCCGGCATCGGACGTATCCGACGCATCGCACGTAACGGATTTTAGTTTGCCTTGTATTAAAACTCATACAACAGCGTCCACTGATCCGCACCGTACGGACCGCTCATCGGCAATGATGATTAAGACGCGTCCCGCGCACTCGCTCCGCATCGTCGGCCATTTGCAACAGTTTTTTTTAACAATTCAGGAAATAGTGTGTGATATTCTCCATGTTCCGATCTCTTCTTGAAATACACAACATGTGTAAACAGAAGTTATGCCTCCTTTTTCTAGATTTTTTTTCTTGTTCTTTCTCTTCTGCTAATAAACTAGCAAAAACGTCTTCTTCATCGCTCTCCTCCACTCACACAAACACTTTCCGCACGTACGATCACTACAGAAATCCGAATGAAGGTGGCATCGGCAATCCGATTGCTGATACTCTAGTCGGCAATCCGATCGCTGCCGATACAGTGGACGCAGCGTCCGATACGTCCGATGCCGGTCTGTGGACGCAAACCTTTACAATCATAGGTAGCTCAACTGCTCAAACTCGATGATATGCGATGGCAGCGTGCCGAGGATAGTGGCTAATTGCCTAGGTATTGCAAGGTTTGAAAATTAGTTTCAAAAAGTTACTACTCGCTTCTTGACTCGACTTCTTGACGACGCGACGCACCCTCCTAGTTTCAAGTCTCTACATTCAGCTGTTTGGCCTGTACGTTGTCTATCAATCCGTCAGTCAGACATGTAAAATATGTTTATTAAATAAATTAAGCTTTAACTTTCATGCAAACAAAATAAAATCACAGCATTAGATACTGTCCAACGGTAAACGCATTCTTCATTATTTGAATATCGACCGGCCCCCTCCCTTGGACTTAACCCCCACCCCTACCCCCCTAAACGCACGTAATTCAGAGTTTCAGACGTCCCTGGACAAGGTCGCAGACGAGCCACAGATCGTGTCATTATTACTACAGAGTACGCACTGAACGCACACCTGCATAAGGCCATTACACTTGGAAGGGTTAAAGTTTGTAAATAAATCAAGGCTGGGATTTGCTTAAAGTAGCTGAAATAATACCTACAAATATGGTAGAAATTTATTTGATATATGCATAGGAGGATTGGCGGTTTGTTAGCCATTGTTTTTGTGAGCTATGGTTTAGTATTTTTATATTATCTTTTATTTATTTATTTTATTTATTTAACATTAGACTTACAGTTACATTTTTTTTCTTGTATAAGCTATGAAATATATACTATTCTTGTTATTATTTATTATTATTATTATTTAATTTTGAAAATGCATTCCCCTCCATTGTCGGGACCAGTAAAGGCTCGTAAAGGCATTAATTTTGGCCATTACAAAACTAGCTAAGCCATTTTTTTTTTTTATATATTTCATTTAATTATTTATTTTTTTATGAAAGAAGGAAAGTATGTCTACATATCCCAATTTTTATTAACACTCGATACCTCAAATACCTATATGCTACAAAATACATAAATCAACGAAAAACTATTGTACAAACTTATGAGATCATTCATAGGGATGTAATAGTAAACTTGCAAAATGATAATAATCTACCCCTGGTGGGACTCGAACCCACAATCCCCGGCTTAGGAGGCCGATGCCTTATCCATTAGGCCACAGGGGCTGTTAGGAAGCTTCGTGAAATTAAGAATCAAATAACATAAGCGACCACCCCACCCCTATGCTCTTCATTGTCTCGACATAGTATTGTTCTGTCTTGAAATTGAAAACCCTCAATTTTCGCAGTCGGGTAAGAAAATTAACTATAGAAATTCAATATAGGGAGATATATTATTAACTTACCTACCCTATACTCGATTTGATAGAGTAGAGTGGGCGCGTAAAATACTGAAAAGAGTTTAAATTTTACTATGAGTGAAATATTTAATGGAGACGGGACTGCCACGCTGCCCTGTCGGTGTCGCGGGATCGATTTCCGATTCAAGGCAAAAATTTGTACAATGAACATCGGTACGTATTTGTTCTGAGCCTGTGTTCTATAGTATCCTATGTATGTATTTACAAAAAAAAGTTTATAAATATTCTATCAGTTATCTGGTTCCCATAGTACAAGCTCTGATTAGTTTGAGCCTAGATGGCGTTTTGTGAAATGTCCAAACATTTGTATTATGTATGATTAACAACACAACATAAAACATTTTTTTTTTACTCAATACAAATTAGCAAATTAAATTATTCATTATAATACGCCATTACTCACTTAAGCAAATTAAAGCAAGGATAGAACATTATTATAACTCGCAACGTATGCCACTCATACTTATTATAAATATTTTATAGTCCGTGGCTCTGCCGACAAAACACAGAAGTATTAAAGTATAGAAACACAATGTAGTACATTGTAAATATGCCCAGTCAAAGGGAGCCACTTTGGCCAACTTCTACTTAGTACATTTTGGTCTGATGTATATTTTCGAAAAAGAGTTAGTACAAAAATATTCGAGACACCTTGTCATTAAAAATGAAATATCTCCATTTTCAAATAATGTTTGTTACTTTTATGTAGTTTAAACAAAGAACTTGTATACCTACTAGTATCTAGAAGGCCGACTCACACGAAAACCGAGAGCCGAAAGAGACTACCCATTAAGGAGTGTGTCTCTTTCTAAAAAGGCGACCATAATTTTTGAGCTAAACAGGACAATTTTTGAATTAAACGATTTGCATAAAAAAAAATCGTTTCATTTGAATTAGAATCGATATATATCTAGGTTAGGTATCTACCTGCCGAGAAAAATAATTACTGTTCGAAAGAAACAGTAATATATACCATTGAATCAGACATAACATTGATCAGAATGAATTGAGCCGTTATACGGCTTATTACTAAAGTGGAAATAAAATAATACAATTTTGTTCAAACACAATATATTGCCAAATTTATTTATTATTAATTAGAAATTATTTTATACAGTTTGACAGTGATTACAATTACACGACAGTAGAAAGGGTACAATTAAAAAAATACTTATTGTTAACGGTCATAATATAGCATCAACAATACAGGCACTTAATTTTGTAGTATTATAACGCGACCATTTTTGTCAATTTTAATGTTTAATGTTTTAATTGTTAGTTGGTAAATGTTAATTGTTTATGTAACGCTACCATTATTCTATTGTCTGAGAATAATTTTGCTCAGTGCGTCTAAGGCGTTGTCCTATTTCACTTATAAGATATCATCAAGCGTTGAAGTATCCAGGGGCTGGATTGTGAAGAGTGTGGGAGTGCACTACCTTGCCTTTTGAGCGGGCTCCCAGCAGAACCTAAGATATATTTCTTATTATCTTTCAATTATAGACTAGCGTTCGCCCGCGGCTTTTCCTGCGAGGTATCCACTTAAATTGTAGTCGTCATTTGTCATGTGTTCATGTCGACTAATACTGATAAAATATTTTTTGCTACCTTTTGCGTTATTGCATGAAAGAGTAACATAGGTATACTTCACAAACACACAAACTTTCACATTTATAATAGTAGTAAGATAATCTAATGTTATTGGTACTAATAAGTATGAGGTTATAAAATTACTTAAAATTAAAAAAAAACTTTCTTTTACCTTTGGTAAAATAGAAGGAATTGCATCGGATTTAAGCTTCTTTTTAGCTTCAGTTCAATAGTCTTCCTTTTTAAAATGTAAACTGCATACCACAGAGTACTCTGACAATTTTACAGAATGTTGCAATTGCAAAACTTCCTTCCATTTATTTTTCAAATCTTTCTTAGCAGGCAATCTGCAACAGGGTGGAATTATTGAACAGGGTGGAAACGAGTTGAAACTTATGAACGTTACAAAATTAAATATCTATTTATATAGTGAATATCCTGAAATTAAAAATGAAATTGACACACTACTGATCCATATCGAAATTTTCTTACCTGTGAAAGGATATTCCACAATCTGGATACGACTCTTTCTCACACCCACTTACAACACAAATTTGGACCATTTTAGTAAAAAAGTTAAGTAAAATAATAATAAAACCAATTTCTTGTAATAATTTTAAATACGCCGCCAATACAAAGACAAATATCCGCCATGTTGTTTCATTGGTTTGCAAAGAGTTACCAGCATATTGACATCACATTACTCCTATTTTGCAATAACTCTTATCCAATAAATTAATAAACTACGTTTATAAATTCCTTGCTTTTATGAAAACGAAGACACATTCTTGTACTAAGTGAGAAATAAAGTTATTTAATTAGTTGCCTATATTAAATGATCCTTGCGACTATTAAGTGAAATTATGTAGTGCCCAATGTTTCTGTTTTTTCTACCATGTCCATTTTAATTTTGTATGCTGGCGACACTGTGTGAACGAGACACACCACAGAAACGTCGGCTCTCTGTCGATCGATCGTCAGATCGTTTATCGTTATATTTTGATTTAATTAAAAAATAACGTTATAAGGTCGTGATAAGGTTCAGAATTCTTAATCCTTAAATAAAACAAAATGGCGTGTTAGCTCTCTTGATATATGTATAAAAGCTCTTTGAGTTTAAATTAATAATGAAAAAGCCTAGTAGTTTTAACATATACCTAATATTTATCTAGCCCTGTAAGTAACAGCCTAGTAGTTTTAACATATAAAAATAACATATATTTTAACATATAAATGTTAAAACTACTAGGCTTTTTCAATATTAATTTAAACTACATCGTAAAAAGTAACAAGCATTATTTGAAAATGGAGATATTTCATTTTTAATGACAAGGTGTCTGAATTTTTTTGGTCCTGTCTTTCTCTTTTGGTTTGATACTGTCCATCTTGTTCTATAGGAACATCGTTATTCATCTATGCGACAGAGGCGCAGTGCTGACGTCATCATGCACACGGTCGCAAGCGAACAGTACTCGAGCACCGAAGTGGAGGGTGCTTCGAACCTCAGACGACGGATTCAGGTCAATTGACGGGAGTTTTGTTCGTTTTTTTTAAACACGTATAATGAAAAACATAGAGCTTTCAGTTAAAAAATTGTGAGAAGGTACCTACACTTTTAAAGAATTTACTTTTTTAAGTACATAAACAAAGTGACGACTCGAGATCACAGCCTTATAGATATATGGGCAGTCTCGAAAGCTCAGTTATAAAACCATTTTTTTTATAATATCTCATATTTTAAGTAGCCTGTTGAACATCTTCAGACATTTTTGTAGGTTTTAATATCACGTAAAGCATTTGGTGCATTGCGCGAGAACATGTTGCCACAAAAGCCTTTTTGGGTCTGACTGTAGTTTGTTTTCCTGTGAAAACTTAAAAAAAACTCGTTCGGAGAAACATTGTTTTTTTTTTTAATTAAATTATTTATTTCATTTATAGTACATACACTTGAAAGAAAGCTCTCCCTACCAAAGTAAGCTGAAAAACAACTTGTGTCTTGGTAGTGAGTACCATCCACATAATTTTACATATACGTGTACTTTCATCTTTAGTGCCAATTTCAAAATTATTACAATATAAAAATATAATTGAATGGAAATATTATTGATTTTGCGATTCAGTGGTTCCCACAGTCGTACGAAAAACCTTCGTGGAAACTCAAAACGATTCGCTAGTAACTCTGCCGTGGAAGAAAAGGACGTTGCGGTGATACTTTTACTAGACCATCAAACAAAAATATCCCTAAAAATTGTGAAAGATGGCCTAGCAAGCAAATTATTACGCCTACGAGCTATCTAGACAAGCTTTATCAATTGGAACCAAGTGCACTTGCAATTAACAATGCGCGGGAGAGACTGCACATCGGCGATGACGATGATGCGTTGGACGAATCATGCAAAAGAAACAATTCTATAAACAAGAAAACTGAAAGCCGACTGCTAAATATTGTTTTTGACACAACTTAATATTATTTATTCTCATGACATGCCCATGACTAAATCAAAAAAGATTCCTTATTTACCGAAATCCATCGAGTTTTGATGGTTTTCTGACACTTATTTGCATATTTTGCTAGCTTACAGCCGCCATATTGGATTGTTTGACATTTAAGGTTGTATAACACTCGCGTAGCCCGATGAATTCAACAATACCTCATTTATCAAAATCCATTCAGCCACTTAGCATGCAGGGCGCATAGAGTCAGACCAACATACATACACCGATACATACACCTGTCTCCTGAAATATAGACAAAACCAAATGAAAGTCACACTTTGAAGAAAAACGCCATGTATTTCAGTTTTTTACTAAATTCAATGTAAAGAGAGGGATTGAAAATGTACGTTTAACGTTGCTTGGCATAGGGAATTCAAAAATGGTGTACCCCCCGATGGTGCTGCCTCGGTTGGATTTTTTCGGAATCTTCAGAGGAAAATGGCTAATTGAATAGTCTCATCCTATTTAAACAGCCCATCTGTCCCTGGTGATGGATGGGTAGGCAAACTGCTCGTGTGTAATGAATGAGTTGCATTGCAGGCTCTTTACGATGAGGATTATAAGCGAGTTAATGAGCAAAGGCTGCCTGATTAAGGTATAATACCGTCGCGTCATGCGATCCGCGAGCCTCAACTCATAAATATCAATCAACGACCATTAACGACTTAGCTTAGGAGCTGATGATGATTTCACACGTAATTTTTGAAGTGAATTATATAGGCGCGCTATGCATAATATTTTAAGGGTAATGAATGGGACTAGGCTCAACCGCTCGGTGTAACACTCCCTCGGGTAAAGTTGGCTCGAGTCGCCTTGATGAACTTTTCATTTCTGTCATGTAGTCATAAGCAGACGCCAATATTTTTTTTTAAAGAATAGGCGAGACTAGCTAGGCGCTCTCCTGATGCTTCATTCCTGATAATTCAGAGTGAACAGGCATTAATATCCCATACCCATACGTACGAGATGATTTTATTTTAAATAAATTCAATCACAGATAAATTAAATTAAACGTGAAACAGCCTGAGGCTTTTTAAATCACCTCATATGGATGGATGAAGATCTGAATAAAATAAACTACAGCAAAACAAATATAAAGAAAAATAGCGCTGGCTCTCTGACTATATTAAGCACTAGAATGTGTATTAACTAGACAAATCTAGTCGGACCCCCCCTCATTACAATACATAGGAGAGAGAGGAGGTCTTGAATGATTGGCCAATATATTTGCAAGTCTTCTAGCTTGATGCGGTAATTTTACTATGCCTAGAGATTCAAATCTTTTATACGGCTCCAACAGGCTAAAATTCGGTTATTGAAGTAAAATGGAAAAATATATACATACAAGAATTACGTGCGAAAAACTAACCCTTCCTTGGCAGTCGGGTAAAAATGAAGATAGCATGTATTTTATTTTGAAAAGACTACGCGATGGGTCCTGGACGCAGACCCTCGTCATTTTGATGAACCTATTTGCAAGCAGTTGAGGCTTTAGATTTTATGCGGCGTATTTTTTTTAAACTTATCCTATTTATGATTTGAGTGTTAGCTGTGTTTAAAAATGAGAAAAACTGTGAAACATTTTACATGCTATTTTTTTAAATATTAGTGAATTCATTGTGTTTTGGACCCTAACCTTGGTGTTTTGTTTGTAATGCGAATTAATAAAATTAATTTCTTAGTACGCACCTGCACTTTTTGACAAACACACCCACCCTCCAAGTTTCAAGTCTCTACGTTCAGCGGTTTGGCCTGTAGGTTGTGTGCCAGATAGATATTATAGATAGATAACCATAGAGAATTAGAATTTTTCTCCTGTCTCGTTGACTCTTATTAGACAACGCTTTCTTTCTTTCTTTTTCTTATTAAATAGTAGAGTTATTTTACACAAGTGTAAATGAGAAGGCAAAGCTGAGATATATTTGCACACGTGTACCAAATAACGTGAATCTGGGGTCCTGGGAGACTTCACTTGGGGGGAAGCAAATGGGATGGGTGGGAGTGCAAATTCTCAAGGTCACTGCGTCCTGACTCTATATCTTACGATCAACTTAAGTTTATCAATCGCATCGTTAGGCAATCGATTTTCAGTTTCAGGATTATACAAGACAGGGCGCGATGACGTATATTGGGAGAGGTCTATGTCAAGTCCAGCAGTGGACTGTGATAGACTGATCATGACGATTATGACATTATTACAAGTAAAATAATTGTAGCTTAATAATTTTATTTACGTTGCAAGCAATACAGGTGTGTTGGTGTCGATTGAAACCTACTTCTATTAGTGAGTCGGCATTCTTTATATTATTAAAATATATTTATTAAATTGAATAAATGTTGTCCTCTATTTTCATAGCCTTCATACGTCATTTGGTAGGTACCTTACCTATACAGTACACTGTAGTGTGTATAACACCCACTTTACATCCAACATCAATATTTATAAAAGGCTTGGTACTGACTGACTGACTGAAAGACAACCCACAGGCCAAACCACTGCACGTAGAGACTCAAAATTTGCATGATATGTTTGTCGAAAATTTTAAGCGCGTACAAAAAAGATTTTTGGTAAAAGTTGCTGGCATCAGCTAGTATGTATAATAAAATACATCTGGAAAACATGAGTCTGTGGAAACTCGGCATCATAGATGAATAACGATGTTCCTATAGAACACCTAGATAGACAGTATCAAACCAAAATGGATGCGGAATACAGGACCAAAAATTTTTAGACACGCTGATGCCTATCATACAGGGTAACCATTATCCTAGTTTAGGTATCAGTAGTTACCCTAAAACTGAACCTTGTTTACCTTTAAGCTATCTTTAAAAACTAAATTACTATCCTAAATGTAATAAGGTGCCAATAAATCATTTATTTATCATTTATCATTTTCATTGTGTTTCTGCACTTTAATACTTCTGTGCTTGGCATCTATTTTGTCGCCGTGAGACGCGTGTGATGGATGTTTGAGGAAATTTATGAAATATATGCACCATTATTGAGTCGCTTCCGAAACTTTGCTGAAAAAATGGTCGTGCTTTGTCACGAAATACAAAACAAGATTATTTATTATGCCTAGATGACACCCACAACTTCTTTCGCGGAACGAAAAAACAAAGATCCTTTCTTAGTACGCATTCACATTTCTTTTCGAACATGCCCTGAAAATTTCAAGTCCCCACGTTTAGTGGTTTGGCCTGGCCTATGCGTTGTATGTCAGTAAAGAAAAATAATAATTAAAAAACCGAGTAACACCTTGCCTCGGGGTGTTACTCGATGAAAAAAAATCCCATCGAGTAACACTGTTACTCGTTTAGGTGTTACTCGATGGGAATCCATCCACTAAACGATAGAACGTTCATATAAAAATCCACACGGTAGTTACTGCAATTTTATCTCATCCAAGTCTAGCAGGGTAACAGAAGGGTCATGATCAAAAATATACTCTACTTACACACAACTAAGGTCGCGAATGAAGATCCATCGCGTGTGAAAAGTGTTGCCAATATAAATATCAGGAAAAGTATAAAAGGCTACCAAAAAAAGTACGTGATTTGGAAAATTAGATACGCAAATTTGACTTTTAGTAGGTACGTAACGTTCTCTTAACGCTACTCGCGAATATCATTGAAGGTCGCAATCTTTGCTTCTCTGCCACAGTTTAGTAGGCACTACGTATAGCCGTAGACGAGTTTACAGTCAGTATGCACTGTATCCTCATTTCCCATATTTGATACACGTCACAGATTGGGAGATAGTTTGTACGGTTTCGGTCTCTACCCGGGCCGTTCGCCCTTTGCGCTTTTATCAATATCAATACGCATGCGGGCACAGCGCCGCCTGGCGGCCCCTTCCAGTACCACTCCGGACTCCATTGCGCACGCTCCGTGCTCTTCTACACTCCGCATTTTATTAAAACCCCAAACAATCCAAAATAATACCTAACCTTCAAAAACCCCCCTTAATTTCAAAACAAACGCGCGCGATTCCATAAATTTCATCCAAAACGTGTCGATTACGTCAATAACCTTTTGTTTTGTTATTGTTTCGGATACCAGAGGTGCAAGTGCCAAGGAGTCCTGATTTGGTGAGTTTTAGTCCACCTAGATTGTAATAGTAGTATGTAGTCCGATCTATGTAATCTAGGGCCTAGATTCTAGGCGATGCGAGCGGTTACTTTCGCTGGCCGCGCTCAAGAATGAGGACACTCTCTAAAATAAACTGAGATTTTTAACGCGCCGTTTTAGACGGACATCGTGTTGGTATTTAGGCTATCAAGGCAAGAAATAACTAACGAAAGAAATGAAGATATAGATAGGTACAGTTTTTATAATATCTTCCATTTAGAAATCCGAAATAGTTACGGCGCAGGTCCATAATAATATGACTGATAAACAAAGGGCATAGTATAGGGGTGCATTTTTAGGGTTCCAAATACGACAAGGAAACGAAATGGATTATACGAATTAGGAATATAGTTTCGCCCGTCTCTCACTGCCCGTTCTCTCCCCCTGTATGCCACTGGAATTTCATTAAAAATTTCGGTCAAAGGTGTTATACGTCCCAGTAGGATAAATAGAGCAATTCTAAGAAATGCCTGTACACAATTTATAAAGCCCCAACTAATACAATTGTCGTAGATTTCCAGAGAATGTCAATTATCCTGTCGTGGAGCTAGAGCCCACATTCTAACAGAGAGACTCGGATAAAAACTTGTCAATTTTTTATCATAGAGTTTAGCTGTATTAGGCCGAAATACTTACGGCGCAGGTCCATAATATGACTGATAAACAAAGGGCATAGTATCTACCGTTTTATAGGGGTGCATTTTTGGGGTTCCAAATACGACAAGGAACTGAAATGGGTTATACGAAAGAGGAATATCGTTTCACTTTCCGTTCTCTCCCCCCTGTATGCCACTGGAATTTCATTAAAATCTTCGGTCATAGGTGTTATACGTCCTGGTAGGATAGATCTAGAGCAATTCTAAGAATGCCTGTACACAATTTATAAAGCCCCAACTAATACACTTGTCGTAGATTTCCAGAGAATGTCAATTATCTTGTCGCTGGAGCTAGCGCCCACATTCTAACAGAGAGACTCGAATAAAAACTTGTCAATTTTTTTATCATAGAGTTGAGCTGTATTAGGCTTAATTTACCGTCACAGATAAACATTTTAGTAGTAAAAAAATAGAGGTCACAGGAAGTTAAATTAGTATTAAGGCTAATCCTCAAATCCGAATTCCATACAAAATGTTTCGGACAAATACTCAAAAAGTACGCCGTATTATAGTAATTTCTTCACACTATTTGTTCCGTTCATGTTTTTTTGATTTCGTCAACAAAAAAAGTGAAAGGTTTCATACTTTAATTTAGATTTTATACGTGTTTTTAAGTTAGTAGGGTTAATTTTAAATAACGTATAAAATCTAAATTAAAGTATAAAACCTTTCACTTTGTTTGTTGACTCCATCAAAAAACATGGATGAAACGAATAGTGTGAAGAAATTACTACAATACGGCGTACTTTTTGAGTATTTGTCCGAAACATTTTGTATGGAAATTTTCTCTGAGGATTCCCCTTAATGGACATAACATGTTTGCATTGCATTGTTACTTATTCTATATGTTGATTACCAATAAACAATAAACAATCATTGTTAACATTATTAATAACATTGTTTCACAATTAGAAAAATAATTTTATTATAGCATTAGCTAACTACTACAGTCACAGGCAACCCAAAGACCGTTGCAAACGATCTTTAGGTAGCTCAACTGCTCCAACTCGATACAAATAGGAAGTATATTAGTACATGCAATATGTAATGCTTGATATATGCCAGTGAATGCACTTTCCGTTGAAAATGCCGTAGTTTTTGTAGAACTCTCTTGACTAAGCACTGCATTAGGATTGCTAAAACATTTTTTTATGTAAATATGTGAAGATATGAGCTAAGCGTTCTTTTCATGGTAAAATATTACAACTGCCCATTACCAGAACAGTGCTACACAGGACTTTGAATCACGAGGCCGTTGCTACACTAATATAACACTTAATAACATTTGACTATGATCAGTCTCAAAAAAACCAGTTACTTTACAGTGCCTTTTGAACCGGAACCCAGTAATGCTTTACACTTTTCTGCTTGGCGGCAGAATATCTGCCACTGCATTGGTTGGTACCAACGCAGTCATGGTAATCGATCTATGTTACAGTACTTACAGCCAAAGCTTTAAGTCCGGAAAAAAAAATGATATGTCGAGCTGGACTAATATAGTAGTTGTTCATATCTTTTAAGTGTCCATGCAATTATATAACTTAACATAATTAATTAGCTTGGAACATATATGGCATTGTCGTTGCAGATATACCTTGTAGAATGATACTTAGATTGTCCAACGACTGTTTTTTTTTCATCTTATAAGTATCTCTCTTCTTCTTATATTATTATCTTCTTTAATATTTCAAAAGTATTAAAGTATAGAGTCACATTGTAGTAAATTAAAAATGTGACAGTTCTAAAAGTAACTTGTAACTGTCTTGTGTGCTAGACACAAGACAGTTACAAGTTAGAAGTAACTTGTAGTCAAGGATTTTATAAAGGATCAGTATACAAGTTCTTTGCTTGTTCATTTTGGTTCGATGAAAGTTTTCGAAAAAAAAAAGTAATAGGGCTAAATATTATATTTAATAACTACAAGGCTTATTCATTGTTCATAATAATACATCGTAAAAGTAACAAACATTATTTGAAAATAGAGATATTTATTTTTTATTGATAGGGTGTCAGAAAATTTTCTGTCCTGTATTCCGCATCGATTTTGGTTTGATACTGTCTATCTTAGTGTTATAGGAACACCCGTTATTCATCCATGTTCTTACTTCTTCGAGTCAAACATCACCCAATCTCACGTGGGAGAGGGGGTGGTCTCGGTAAATCTCACGTAATATTTTTCCCGCAAGAAAAAGTTTCAATGCTGTGAGAGTTATTCATAATTTTTTTTATTTAGAAAAAATCTTTCATTTATTATCTTTTTTTTACTGTTAATTTAATATGTATTTAGTAGCTGTTAACAAATATTTATTAACAGTTACTAAATCAAAAATCAAATGTAATTAAGCACAGATTAACTTATTTAAATTAGAAATAATGTATTTCGAAAAATCTCACGTGAGAATAGAGGAGGGTGAGGGGGTTGAGCAAAATCTCACGAAATCTCACCAAGGGGGAAGGGGGGTCGAAAAACTGCCAAAATTACCTCACGTAATTAATGGATGCCCCCCATAGAACTTTGTATATTTCGGCCAACCCTGTACATTACGAGTATGCACCGTGAGAATTTAGGGCAAGTTCAGGGTCAACGCATCCATTGTCGAAAACTTATTTCTTATCAGGGGTGCATTTCTTCAACCGGTCTCAGCGACAAATGTACTATGAGGTTTTTTGCGCTGATGTTTGCTTAAAAAACACACAACTCTTTCAACAATCAATCGCTTTCATGTCTGTCGCTAAAGCCAGAAAAAAAATAGGTATATAAAGATATTTAAAAAAATCTAAAGTAAAGGTAGCTCTGTTCCTTGCACTAGGTCAAAAGGGTTGTCTGGAAGAGATCGTTCACAGCGATAAGGCCAACCCTTGTAAAGGCCTTTTTATACTTTTTCTATTGTTTTATTCTGCTTTGTTCTTGTTGGTGTACGATAAAGTGTTTATCTATCTATCTATCCATCTAAAAAGATCCATCATAAAAGTATTCCAGGATAAATTTTAACGAAAGGTTCTGATCAGGATAGATAAAGCTTTATTTTATAGTCTCACGTTTAACGGGTGGGTGGGTAATGTGTATTGATGGTCCTAAATTGCCATGCACATTCCTTCTCTGTTCAGATACCATTTTAAAGCTCTGGACTGCTGTCATTTTGAGGTCAAGCTGTGATTTTTATGATACAGCCTCTTTTGGCAACCTATAAAAATAAATACTTTGCTGGATATAAAAAACAACCTAACCTGTAAAGTGTAGTTAAAAAGTGACTTTACTGCCAAGTATTTCAAACGGTTTCGGAATGGGAAATCGATGTAGTTGATGTAATCAAATCTTATAAATGAGAGCCTAACCTTGATTCTTGGCGCGTTGTTATGGCAGCCATGGAAATTATATTAAATTGAATTCATTGTTGTCAAGTAAAAGCATCAAAAGAAAAGCGAAAAGCGGAAAAAAGTAAGGAGGTATTTTTCTGCCGCAATTATATTTAAAGATGTGATATCCTTTTGAAGATAGATATGCAAAGTTAATGAACCCAAAAAGGGTGCCTAAATTAACTTAACACGTGCACGGAGCGCTTTTTAGCAACATTTAGCCTCATTTTCACTTATAATTCATTTGACGACGCGGCCCGTCCTTAGCTCATTAGCATCGGTAACACGACTTTTCACTCACAGTATTCTTTACCAACTTTGGTTCACAGTGGGAATGTAACCTCAGAAGCTAAGGCTCAGAACTCGATCATACGAGGAAACGAAAGATTTTCAAAAAAACCCCTATATAATAATTATTTATTAATCTTTCAGGCCCACAACACACACATACTTTTACTTTTACATTCACCTTTACTTTCATAAGTATAAAACATGCTTAATGTACCTTATTTCCATTTTTCACAGTATTCTATTTTTTTATTTGCTCTAACACATCTTTTAGCTTTTTTGTTTTTAATTTAAGAGGCTATGTGAAAATTTGGAGTCGCTGCGTTTCATTCTTACTCGGTAACGGTACAGTTTACGACCTTGATGTTAATACAGTGATTACTTGAGGATATAATCTAAATAAATGTAAGACAGAAACACGATTGGTGAAACTTTTCTCGATAATTTTTTTGAAATAGGCCCTCTTAATATCTGATTTACATCCATCCTCCGAATTTAGAGAATATTTACCGTTTATTTTTATACTATTGAGTGAGTAATCACAGAACTTAGATAAATGTAAAAGGATTTTTTTATAAATTCAATACTTTTCAAGCAATACTATGTTTTATCATTTGACGCTTACGTCCGATACTTTTGAGCGACAAAAATCTATATCTAACCTCTTCCCTCGGGGTAAGGTGTCTAATTGCGCTATCACTGTCTTACAATTCGGCAGCTGTCATTTCTGACAGTTTCACATATCCTCTTAAGTGTGTTTATTCATGTTGGAACCTTGTACTATTATTTGTCCTAAGGAAGGTGCTGACCGCTGCCACACAATTTTATTTTAACTTTTGCAGTGGTCATCGCAAACACTTTATTATGTACTCCTTTTTATGTTCCAAATAATTGGGTTAGTAGTGATTTGCCACCGCACCATTTTTTGTGCCATTTGAACTTGAATTTTGAAAATTTGAAAACCTTGACTATATGTATCTAAGAACACTATATTTTGTTTCTGCTTAACTCTTAACGTTTACACCACTGGGTGTCTACAATTTAGTAAGTACATTTTCCTACCTCCAAACAATAGGAAGCTCACAAAGCTTTCATAGAAACACGCTACAATGGGAAACCTTTCATAATAGTTAACAAATGCCGATTACTTTGATCGGGATTATTGTCGACTTTCAAAGGAAAACGGACATTTTGTGGTTTTGTATTGTTGCGGACTTGAGGCTTTTGGCTTGTGCCTTTTTAATAAACTTCCAATAGTTCTGAAAATCGCTTCATGGCCATTTCTAGGTGTTACGTAATACTGGACAAAACCGCTGATTTTTTTTTTCAATAAGTTGTAATACACAAATGTTTTGTATACGAGCCTTAACACTTAGCTTATACTATGAGGTTTATAAAATGGCCTTTAATTATAGTTATTTTATATATTATACTAAAACGCGTTTGCCCCCTTTTTATTTTGAGTAGAGATTAAGAAATATAATAATAACAAAATGTGTAAATAAAAAAAGAAATGCGACAGCCTACAAAACTTTACCTATAATAACTCTCTTTCAACATTAATAAGCCTGTATCCCAGCTGATGATTCTGAGACTCGGACTAACTAAGATTTGAAGAGCCCACCGTAAATATTTTAGAAGAGCATGGTACAGGTACCTATATTTTCAAAAGCTGGCATGTACAACATATTCACACGTGGACTAGTGTAGTGTCTAAGAATAAGAGCGACTCTATCTATCAAAATTATCATCAGTACATATTTCAAATAGCAGTAAAATTGCATAAGTGTGAGTACTTTGACAGCGCCAGCTTTCGTTGATCGAACTATAGAGCCTCAGTGTAGAGCCATTTGATTCAGAAAAAATCCTTCTTTTGTCTATGAGCATATCAGGCTCTCTCAAATTCCAACATCACAGTTAAGGCCCAGAACCTCGGGTGGGATTTCAGGCCTTAAACCTCAATGGACTAGCAAGCATCGGCGATAACAATAGCATCTCAGCAATATTCGCATCATTCCTTCAGCCAATAAATCCAGTGGAGCTTTGTGATTAATCTCGAAGACAAATTTTCCCCAATAACGGCGCCTATCGGGCTATCCGTCTCCGTGAATAACTTAATTGGATTCCGCGCGTCGATGCCATCATCAAGGTCACGGGTTCCACGTGCCTTCAGGATCAAGATCAAAGTCTTGGTAGAGCATGGTAGAGCTCTACCAAGACTTTGACCTTGTATCCGTCTGCGAAGATGGAGGGTAAGTTTTTGCCAAAATTATGATACGTTTTCATTATTGCCTATATGAAATCCACTTTGAAATCTTGTTAGAATACCTAATAGTACGCATTTACGCGCTACACGCCAGCGACTTCGATTGTAGCGTATAAAGTTGCCCGTGTCATAGGCGTTTTTACAATCTGCTTGTGGACAATCCTACCTAAAAAGCTAGCACGCACGCTAGCTTTTAAAAACGCCAACAATCAGCGTGTAAAAAAGCTTGTGTGTCAAGTGCGAATTCAGATTGGCGGATTAACTGAGCGGACCGCGAGAGACGCCTCGTGCTACTGACAATCGCTAGAAAACCGAGCGTAATAGCGATACGCGCGTTCTTTTGAAGTTTTGCGAGTACCAATCCGCCCGTATACGATCGACAAAAATACGCTAGTCTGAAACTGCTCTCTTGCAGCATATTCGTGATATTATTTATATCTGTGGTCTAGATTATGTCAGGTTGTCAGTTTTCATGATTATGTAAATAAAATAGCAACTTAAATATTGTAAATAAAAATAATGGAGATTACTTCACAATTTCAATTTAGTGCCTCAAATATATGCTGAAATATACAACGTTATTGAAATAATTTTGCCACCCAATGTTGTCATTTTCGTGACATTGGCTCTTTTTGTTGAGCAAAGCCGAACGGATCCGAGATCTGTAACTTTCTGAATGTTTATGATTGTTGGTTATGATGTTTTTTTCTTCAATAAAACTTTACTATGTGAGTATTCAATTATAACAATCGTTGTAATTTTGATTGCAAAGACCTTATAGGTGTTCAGTTCAAAGAGGGCACAACATCGCTTACCATCAGGTAAGTCGTGATCAAACGTTATTATAATATACCTACATCCTACAAGTTTGATTTATTTACTTTCTTGAGGGTAAATAGTCAATGTTATGCATTATATCATAATCAAGGTTTTACAAAAACATACATACTACAACTGACTTCAATTGGACTGTTTTAGTGACCATAAACACCACTGAATAGTCATAGAGAAGCAAAATACGCAATTTCGATTTAGTGTTCTAGGATGACGTCACTTTTCAGTTATTTAGTTTTCAAAACCAAAGTACTGAACCGATTTATAAAAAGTTTTTTTTTAACAAACATAAAAAACAACCTAATTAAGAACCACCTCTTTTTTTTAAAAGTCTGTTGAAAAAAGTTCAAAAAACCTCAAGAACCAACAGACCTTGAGAGAGTAAAAAATCAAAGACTTGTAACCGTGTGCATTTGTTGTTTTTTTTTTATAATCACTCATAATTTTACTACCCACAAACCTTCATAACTAACGAATCAATACAAGCAATTCAAACGTAATTTAAATTCGAGGGTGTTCCCAAAAATAAAATACGATTAGTTTACCGTGTTTAAAACTCTGAGCCCAACCACAGCGATACATTATTGCATGGATTTATCTGATCTTTGCCTAAACTTCATTGGCCATTAGGCCAGTCTCACACTGTGGTAAAGAACTGCAATAAATTAAATGCAGCTATAAAGCCCGTACCTACAACACAAGTATTGTATACTAAGTGTAGGCTAGGCACTGCACATCAATCAAGAGCCTACAATGCCAGTCGCTACATTGTAATCTGTGACCCATACATTGCAGTCACTAGACAAGGAATTATTATACGTAATACGTAATTTGCAAGAAAAGTAGACGCATTCGGGTCGGTGTCTCAAGAAAAAATAGCTTATCATAATGCTTTCTTTATTTTTTTGATTTTTTTATCCCTAGCATTAGCTAGCATCATTATTATCATTAGATATAAAATATATTGAATGCCGTTTAGATATTTGATCGAAAAAAACCATTCAGAAACAGCTTTGTTATGGGTTTTTTTTTCATATCAAATAAGTGAATAAAATAAAAAGTTTTATACATTGTTCAAGATAAAAGACCAAATTTTATCGTCCCTTGGCGGTGACGTCTCTTACTGTGAACATAAACCGGTTTGAAGACATTACTAAAACACGGTTTATCCCTTAATTCTATTTGTCTAATCTGCAATAGAGCAGCATTTTCAGCTCATCTTTTTTCTTACATGAAGACTAAGCCGTATTCTTATTCCAAAACTAAACATGGTCAGGATATGGTATCGACCCGTCTGCTAATGTATTCCTGTCAATTGTAAGACATTACATATCGCCACAAAAAAAATAACAAACCGAAAAAATGAAAAACGTCCTCTGCTCTCATCAAGGTTACGCTGCAGACGCCCAAAGTCACAAACGACACTGATTCACCGATTTGAGAGTGTTACCAAAGCAACTTAGGACTGCGTCACGCTTCGTCGAATCATGAAACTTCGAAAGGCTGGCACTTGCACAGGGCACCGAAACACTAATATTGAAATGAAATGAAAATGAGATTAATTTGCCTGAAGTATGGTCATTTGGTCATTTAGAACTGCTATACCCTTCAATACAGGCTCTTGAGGAGACCTAGTGTAGGGTAGATATAGAGCTCCAGTAGGTACATCTAAAATCAAAGATAAGTCTGCCATGGTATAAATATCCATTACAATATACCTACATTATTTATTACATTATATCCATATTTTATGAAACCGATAAACAATTTTTACTTATTTATTTTATTATAGGTATTTATACTTACTAATATTTGGCTGACACTTACATTTTAACTGACTACGAAAAAGAAATTTGTAGGAGTAATTCGTGAAAATGGGACGCAAGTGTGTAACAGGAAGTTGGCCGAATAGAATCATTCCAAATTTAAATATTGCTTATTACCAAGGTGAGATGTCAGATGTTACACTGTATCATAACATAATAAGCGACTACTGTAAGGTTTTTTTTTTATGTAACTAGGTATGTATCTGCCTGGATCTATGTGCCACTCTGCAGGCTAAACGGCTGAACGGATTTTGATACATAAATGAGGTTTCGTTAGATTTATCTAGGTCGCGCGACAGAGGGAGGCTACCTAGGGTAATCCTCAAATCCGAATTCCATACAAAATGTTTCGGACAAATACTCAAAAAGTACGCCGTATTATAGTAATTTCTTCACACTATTCGTTTTGTCCATGTTTTTTGATTTCGTGAACAAAAAAAGTGAAAGGTTTCATACTTTAATTTAGATTTTATACGTGTTTTTAAGTTAGTAGGGTTAATTTTAAAATACACGTAAAAAATTGTATGGAATTCAGATTTGAGAAAGAACAATCAAAACTCGATGAATTTTCATAATGTTGTATTAAACTTTATTTATTTTATTTTATATTTATTTTTATATTTTATGTCATTATCATAGAATAAAATCAAAGTGCCAAAAATCCTATTGTAACAAAATTTCGGCAGACAGGTTTCAGTTTTTATAAACTTTAAGTTTCTAAGCTGTTGCTGATTATTTATATTAGAGTATAAAAAAGCTTTGGTTGCTTGGATTATTAATAAGGCCTTTTATACAATGAATTTGGAGTCTGTAGAGTCGTGAGACCTTCGTAATCGCGGGTTTGACTTTAATGAATATCTCGGACGAAAAACTAATTAGCGTACTAAATAGCGTAAAAAGTCTACGCCGAGATTGTTGAATGCTCTGAGCTTTGCTGCAAAGTATATAATAGCTTTTTACTTATTCTCTTTTTCAACTCAACCGGATAGTTACCAATGTATTTCATTAAGTTTTCAGCAACTGTGGAAGTCAAAATATTATAAAAAGGTATTATAATAATGACGACATATCCATGTGGCATACCTACCTACATAGATACTATACCTACCCATAGGTATGTATAGTTTTCTTCACAATGGTTTTGGAACTATCACTAAATCCATATCACAGTTTCAAAGGGGATTGGACAAAGTGGCCCTCAATTCGCATGCACATTGTATAGTTATTAGTCGTGTTGAAATGTTTGCTCTATTTTGTGTGGCAGCCCTAACATTTTGCATATTAGCGTTCATCAGTCATCGGCCTCGCTTCCGGCAGCAAACATAGTTCAATGCCTTGCTTGATCTACGTCCTAGCGACCTTCGAGCTATTCGGCGCATAGGAGCCTTCACCATTACCAATCACGAACCAATATGCTAAATCAAATCCTATTACTGGGTTAGCATCATGTTTGAAGACAAGGTGGACGCAGAAGTGGCGATGGACGCGCGAGTGAAACAAATTGTTGTCTGGAGTACTATACATTTTGGGGGCGTTTCGTTATTTGATTAATGGTTCCAGTTTGCCATGCCTTTTGCGAATGGATGATTAAAGTTTAGCTGGACGAAGACAGAATATCAAACAGTGATTCTTGCGAATGGAAACATTGACCTAAGTTCTTATCAGTCATCTATTAGTAATCGAAGGTGTCTACTTATCATTCAATACATGCTAGCTTGCGTAAGTTTGTAAGACAGAGAGGAAAAAATTGTACGGCAAAAATGAGACTCGACTTTCACGTTACAAAACTAACTCTAGATTTATCTGCAATAGCATTTCAAATGATCTGAATTCGCAAAGCGAACCTGAATTTGATATTCATCTTAAAATAGTTGAAGGGAAAGTTTCTCGTCCCTTATCGTTAATAGACAGGGGGAGAGGAAACCATCCATCTTGCCGCTCAAACTTCATGTGATTGATGGAACCTACGGATTCTGGGCTTTTAACATAACACTGACATGTTTTCATATTTTTTTTTTGTAGGACGAAAACATCTGCAGTAGATTACCACTTCCCATTAAACTCGCCCTGAAACTCTAACCTACCTTAGGTACTTCTTAAGTTTAGATGCACTTACCTATTTGTTTCATCAATCATATCGTCGTCGTCGCAACGAAATTATCTAACTTTGCATAACCTATGCCGTAACTATTTACTGACAAGATCGTGATATCATATTCCAATGCAAAGCTGAGCAATGACCCTATCTATTTTGTCAGCTTGCAGCACCCACTTTTGAGTAAAGACGAGTCTGGCGTTATAGGGAAGACCCTATAACGCCAGACTCGTCGGTCTTGTGCAAGAGCAATCCATTGTGCTCCTGCTGCCTTCACAATGTCATTAGACCATCCTGACTTGCCAAGTGCCCTGCCCAATATCCACTTAAGACTCTCATGATCCTGACAGAAGCAAATAAAGGTTTTGGTTATTTTATCGCAGTACCACATCTGAAAATAAAGCTAGTCTTCAAAATTCTGTTTGCTCTTATTCTTATACTGGATGTCCCAAATTTTCGTATCATTTGTTTTTTTTTTTATTCGTAGTAGAACTTATAGTTTGCAATTCGCGTCTGGCTTCCCGCTGTTTATAGACCTTTATTTATAATCATAAGAAAACTAATTGGCTGCCAAAGTTAACAAAATAAAACGACTTAATTTAGCGAGTCGTACAATAAATTAAATTGTGGTTTCGGGTTTTCGAATTAATATTTTTATGTTTAATTGTTTATTAGAATACAATGAACTCGTTTTGATAACACTATACCCCGATTTATAATTCAAGATTTTTTTTGTAAACAAAGAAGGTTCATGATATGTCACTGTAACAGAGACAGGTCAGGGTTAAAAACGAGTTTATACCACGGATCACTATTACTAGTTATGGCCCGCGGTTTTGCTTGTGCGATAGTTTCTTATTTTACCTAAATAATTCTTAACCAAACTTATTCAGGTACTTCAGAACACTGAAAAGTAGGTAGAATAGGAAATAAAATTTGTGAATCTAAACTTCTTAGATATTAATCATAATAATGCCAAGGTGCATAGCAGATACCTAACAAATATTCATTCGATTCATACAATTGTACACCAGAAGCGAAAAAAGAACGCATTCGACTTCGTAAACGGACAAGAGACGAATAAAATTTACAAACACACGTTTAGGTCAAAATCCAAAAATTGTTTCGAACTTCTGTGATTTACTCCGATGATACCAATGTCTTAAAATATTTTTCGCTAATATTTTTTCGCCGTGTAATAACTTTCTGAAAAAAAAAAATATATAATAATCAGTACAAAACTATTGCTATTTTCCGTTCTATGGATATTGATTAGAAAATAAACCGTACCATAAGTATTTAGGAAAATTGAGTAAACGTCACTGAAAAGTATTTTTTTAGGGTGGTCACACATTTGTTTACAAAAAAAATCTTGAATTTTGAATCGGAGTATAGATGGAAAGGCATGCACTTAAATATTGCGTCTCTATAATCAATATACAGTTTGATCTCTACTTTATCTACAGTTAGATCAAATGCTGAACTAATGAGCGTTATTTACCTACTCAAATAGCAAATTGAACAGAATACCATGTCGTATTACATTATGTATAAATTCACCATTCTCCTCCACATTCTGCCAAAGTGACACTGCCGTCACTTGCTGTCGCAAAGGCCTCATCAAACATCATCTGTATCCTAATTCTGCTACCTACATCCTGTCCAAAATTTCAATTCACAGTATCACGCTATTTACTCAGACGATAATAAATTATATTTTTATTGCGCCCGCGCCGATGCTGCAGACTTGCCGATCATTGGTTTGACATTCAGACGGTCTAGCTAACATTGCACCGCTGTATCCACTTGACGGACAACTGCAGAAGTCACTGCAACCCAAAACCGACTCTAGCCCATTCGTGTAAGAGTCGTTTTCTCTTAACTAAAGTTTCGGCAGATTGCATTCGATACTCGCTTAGTAATGACCGTGCATTTCGCACTGAAGGGCAAAGGTACAAATTATTCGTTCAGATTTGACCGATTCGCCTCTGAAAGACTTATTCGCTATTGTTAGCTGTTCAATATGAATCTGCGGTCGAACCCATTGTTTTGCCGCCAACACTTTTGAGGGCATTTATTTATGCACCACTTTTTATCTAGAATCCATCTATTAAGTTAAGCTAGCGATATTTGTAATTAATTAATGTTTTTAACTTCCAAGCTTAGATATATTTATGAGTTTAGTACACTGCTTTTAAAGTAATACGAAACTGTGTGATTGGTACAAAATAAACATTTATGTTACCTTATTCTCTACTTCTTAAACCATAGAGAGAGACGACTTGCTCGCCTCGTTACTTTGTAACTGCAATGCAATTCAATTCAATTACCATTCATGAAGAAAGATTTTAGAATTGAATCGCGAGGTCCTATAATGAAATATAAGTACGTACCTACCCTTGCCGAAGGTTGTTGCTTATTATCATTCATACTTACATCGAAGTAGAGCGAATATGCATTCGCCTTGATCAAAAGGAACCGCAGACCACGACATTGGGTGTTCTGAAGTTATCATGTGGTTGGTAATTGAGTTAGGACTCATGTGTGCAAATAAACTCGCTCCTTTCAACCTAGGTTCTGATATTTTGTAAGCTTAATCCAAGGGCTAGGTATAGCTTAGTTATTTGTTTAATAGATTATGTATGTATCGTGTTTCTATCTAGTCTATCCTTAAACATTCTATTGGCGAAACTGTGGCTGTCTAGATGCTGCTCACAGTTTCGTCTGAGTGGTATATAAGGATATAAATAAGCCTATGAGTGCATCAAAAGCACCAAAAATGTATATTGTAATATTTTTCTACCACTGTGCATGCAAAGAACGCGTGTAATCAATCATGAATGATAATAAAATGATCACTCTACAATAAATAGTTCAAATCAAATTCAAATATTTTATTTTAAACTCTTAGTTTATATTATTACACATTCGTTTTATAAGTCGTAAAAACAGCAAATATTAAAGTGAAATTCATACGTTAAAATACAAAATATAATAGAATAAAATTACAAAACTAATGACCTTTTTTATTTGTTTCAGATCCCACCTTAAGTGATCGGAAATTTTAGCTTTAAAAATAGCATAAGAAGAAGCGTAACGCATAAATGAGCAATATTTAATAGTGTAAGTATTTAGTAACCGTGAGTGAAGTGTGAAAAGTGGAGAACATACCGACAAACAGGACTACCGGGATTGTCCCGGTAACTGACCGTGATCGGTGAGTAATCATAATAATAATAATAATAAGTCGAAAAAATCGAAACTTTAATATCAACATTAAATAAATAATGTATGTTAGTTATATATGGTAACTATGGTCTTATTATTACACTGTATGTTATTGCCTGAAAATATAAATATTATTATCATCAATCAATATATAAAAGGCTTGGACCTGACTGACTCTAATTGACTGACACACAACGTACAGGCCAAACCACTGAAATTGACATTGAGACTTGAAACTGGGACGATGTGCTTAAAGAGCTGAAAGTGAGTAAAACGGAATTTAAAAAAAAATAGGTACATCATAAAATATCTCCCTGCCCTTATCCCACACGGTGGGGTTTGGCACAACTCGTGTTCAAAATCCATACTTACATACTTCATTAATACATACATCTAAATAGATAATATAATGTAAAGGCTTGGACCTGACTCACTTACTGACTGACAGTCAATGCTCAGGCCAAACCACTGGACGTAGAGTCTTGAATCTTATAGGTACCTACTCTCTATCACGTGAATTGTGTCTCTTAAGGAAGCACATTATTGATTGACGACCAGAGAACACAGTGTTTGTCAATGCATAATTATGTATGCATGTATATGTTGTTGTCAAGCCCATAACCTTTCAGGAGCTATCGCTTAATTGTTCCCGGCAAAGCAGGCATGGAAATGATTGCTACTTCTATTTCATTGTCACATGGTGATATGATTTCAGTTTGTCACAGTGAAATCCTTAGTGAGGCCTAATGTGATATGATAATGTCACATTAGGCGCGCCGGGTGGATATCACCGGCGATTTTGTAACAGTCCTGGTCTCAAAAAGTAACAAGTGTTATGTGTGATTAGTTTTATACCAAGATAAATAACACGTTACTCGGTATAATCTTCATGCCTACGGCAAAGCAAACAATTGCTCCATAACTTAGGTCGATGTTTATGGGACAGGTTGCCGTGGAGACCGTTTAAGCCACGTATATCCAAAATTTTCCTTCGCACCTTTGTTCAAAGGGCTACATTACATTACACAGAATTTGAGGGTTGGAGTTACCGCATATGTTTGTGGGAGTATGTTTAATGAGCCTCTGATTTTGTATTGAACTGAGAAGTTATTTATGGAGCTTCACGACTTTCTTTGAACATTTCGTCAGTTCCTTTTTCATTCTACTTATATTTTTTTATATTTTGCTTTTAGCGGGAGTTATGCTTCAGATGGTGAAACGGCACTTAGGTTTGATTATGCATGATGCGAATTCAATATTTAAAAAAAATATTACAGAGTGTTCTATAGCTTGACATGATTTCTACTGAATACTGAATGTAGATTTCTTTTATGGCAAGCACAATACAATACTGAGCCAGACTTATTTCAGCCAGATGCAATGCGCAACATTGTTTCATCCATCCGATGGTGATGCACTGCGTAATCACATTTAGTGTGAGAATTATCTCACCTTTAGATAAAATTTTAGTATAGAGGTCACCAATTCTTTATGCTTCTTTTCAAATTTATTGCTTAGAATGTAGTAGGAAGTTTAATGCGATATCATGATCCTAGAATCGGACACTGAGCTTAAAGGTAGAGTAAGATTAACAACAGGCGCGATGTCCCACGAATTCGATTAGATTTCCGAACGAAATGTCGCCTCAACAAATACCAACTACCAACGAACGCTGTAAACACGTCCCCAGTCTTTTAATTAAGGAAATAGGCGTCGGTCCAGGTGGAGATTAATTAGGTACTTGCTCGTATACACTATCTATGTTTACTATCTAGGCGGAGGCACGATTTTGCTGATAAAAAAGTCTACCTTATTTGCATGTGCTTGGGTTAAGTCAGTGTTTGAATATCTGGGTGGTAATTTAATGTTGCACTCTACAAAATGTGTAGACCTGCTTGAAGCTGCAAAATGTTTGAATATCTGGAGGGTAATTTAATGTTACACTCTACAAAATGTGTAGACTAGCCTGAAGCTGCAAAATGTTTGATTAACTGGGTGGTCGTTTTTGTGTCGTTTATAAAAAGAAGACCATGGTTCAAAAAAAAATGCCCGGTAATATGCATTATGCAATCTGTTCTGCAGCCATAATCTTAAAATATGTAGTAGAGTCAACTTAAGTTTCACAAGTATCTAACGCGCTAATCAAAACAATAACATTTTTCTAAATTTTCTAGTTTTTAAAACTTTTCTTCTAACCTTTTCATGTCAGAGTTGGGCACAAATTTAGGTGTAAATTAAAAAATATATGTTCGGTGTAGAAAATAAAAGTGCAATGAAAGGGTTGTTTTATTATAGCGTGGGTGGAGCATTTATGTGTCGTGTCGTGCATTTAACGGTTGTAACGACGTGAGTTTAGTCACTAGATCAACGAGCTTAAGGGGAATCCTCAAATCCGAATTCCATACAAAATGAAACAAAAAAGTGTAAGGTTTCATACTTTAAAGAAGATTTTATACGTGTTTTAAAATTAACGAAACGAATAGTGTGAAGAAATTACTTACTTACGGCGTACTTTTTGAGTATTTGTCCGAAACATTTTGTATGGAATTCGGGTTTGAGGATTAGCCTTAAGCGGTTTGATAAACCAAAATCCAGACTGGAAAGTCCAAGATGGCCGCATAAAGTAGTTGACACGTAATAGGTTAACTGCTCCTATAACACTTATGTGACCAAGAATCCCACAAAAAAAACTGGTTGGTAGGTTGTTCTTCACTCAATTCACCATTACAATCATTTAGGCTCTAAATGAGCTAAAGAAACAGATTCACCCATGCAGCCAAAATACGTTATATTTCTTCTAGGAGTATAAAAAATTCGATACTATGTTTCTGCCTCTGTGAGTCAGCCGCGTAGGGCAGTTCAATAGCCAATTAAACGTAACTGGACAGTGATTAATGTCAGTAAACAGTTCTAATCGAATAGCATCGCTATACTATCTTTTCCAAGCTTCGAGTGGCATAGTCATCACCAAACTTAAGGTCTGCCGTCTTCTGTTTTCCGAACACCTTAATTTAGGAGTCTTTGAGGGAAAAATGAATAGGAATATTCTAGCAAGCTATATGGACCGAATCGTCACTTTTACCATCAGGTGAGATTTTAGTCAAATGTGATGTCCGTAGGATAAATGTCGGACTCACTGCCAGAAGGAAGAATACCGACTAAAAACCCATAATGATCCCGTCACAGTCGCCTTGTAACAGGTCGCGGGAACCTGTTCGGAATGTTTCATGACCTGTCGGTGAGTGTCCGCTGTGGCGGATCTCCTGTTTCCCCCGAAGAGAAGGAAAGGATGTCCTGGAACAAAGGACATCCTCCGTCTGAGATAGACTGTGCAAATGTCAAATTGGAGCCTGTATCAGCTACTAAAAAGATACAGATACAACACTAGATACATGTCTCTTGTATGGCACACCCATAAAAATCGGATATTTTAATACTTTCGACTTCTATGGGCGCACCGCACCACTCCTTTTTTCAGTTCCTGTCGCTAGATTGTAGAGCCGCAACTTATTTACTCAATCATTTAAATGTTATTTGAATTATACCTTCCATTTATTATGCATTTGTCAATGGCTCTGCCGTTGTAACTAGCAGATCGATATTGGTATACTTTGTTAATGCGAAGCCTTAGGTTAGGCCATAAAATAAAGTATAAAGTGATTGAACAACGAGACGCTTTTAACAAAACATAAAGAACCAAGGCTGACCTCAACGCCTATCGCACATTAAGCCAGAAAAAGATGTCGAGGTCACACCAACACACAATGTTCTCATTAAAATAGTCCAGAATAAAGAAAGTCGTAAAAATTATTTAGACATAAATTCTGATGAACCGATGATTCAAATTCAGTGGCTAATCAACGAACAGTTAGATGAAAACATGCATGGACACATTGGACACATTGTAGAGCAACATTGTAAGTAAGTATAATAGCTTAGTAAACAAGTGATGAGGTAGGTAAGTACTTTAAGTGGTAAAGGTGGTAAGGACCAAGTTAATAGATACTTACAGATATTTTATTGGTAATTTATTTTAAAGGTCGAACTTAAGTTTAACCAAAACTATGCTGGGCTTTGACTAAGTCTGAGCACCATTGCTAGTAGCGTATTTAGCTCGTCTACTTACACAAGGTAACTTGGTAGCTAAAGACGTGACTCTGCCGGGTTACCCTGTATTGTCTTACACAGAATATGACAGGTTTCTCGATTAAATACTAAAACTATCGAGATATATAATGTTAAGTGTAAGATATTAAAGTAATGTTATTTTCTACGAACCGGAGACAGGTCCATATCATTCTATAAATTACGTTATTGCGGTCAACTCAAGTCACTCAATTCGATCGTAACTACGAAAATTATGCGTCACTTTCACGATTACAAATGCACCAGTTTATATTTGAATAGCAGTCCTCAATCACGTCGGAACTACTAAAACGACTTGGCTTGAGTTTGTAATGGGAATATTTAATGAGTTGAAAAGGGCCAAAGGTATACTTTTTATCTGTATAGCACTCGGTTAAAGCCGCGGGGAGCGGCTAAATACTCGTAACTCCATATTTTTTATCGTTCATTCAGTAAACTAGTTTCCATCAAGAAGTGTGTGAATGAACTCAAGTCAAATCAATGCTGGACGGAACGTAAACAATTTGATGGATTCAACACGCTATTTAGTTTGGCCAATCAGTTGGCCTACTTACATCGAATGGGCATCGGATCGCGTGTGAGACTGTGGTAGCAAATGTTGCATAACAAAATAGTGATTTGCGTGCATCGGTCAGCCTTGCCAAGCAACGTTATCATTGCTTCCCGGACCGATGGATGCTTGTGACCTTTGCCACAAAAAAAGTTCTTATGCAGTAATTACAAAATATTATGCGGTATACATACATACATACAAGGTGTGACAATATTTTATATGACTGACAAATGAAACTATGGAGTCATCCTAGCCAATTTACAGTTAATCAGCTATCCTTACTTGTGTAAATGTGCAGTTACTAATCGACTTACCTTCAAGCCATTTTCTCATAGGCATGATCGGTAAAATTTCTTCTTTCATTTGTCTTTTTTGTTTCATCTTTCGTTTGTATGTTCAGTCCATCCATCTTTTTTTTACCTTTCCTTACTAACCTTCTCTGCATGTGCTGTCGATAAGTGTTGTTTTGTAGTGTCTGTTCTGTCTCTTTAGTATTGTGACATTGTAACATCGAAACTAGGTCATCGCCTTCTGACCTTTTTCGTTGTCGGATTTAAAAAGATCTAGCCGATCGCACCCGAACACGCACGATCTCTATTTCGGTTGCAACGACCTGCGCGGGAGATGCTACGTGCATGATTTATCGATACGGCTTCATGTAGGTCGTCATCGTCAATCAGCACCTATTCGCGGCTATAAATAAAACAAGGTCTTCATAGGTCATTCGTTTTGCTTTCGGTGCTATTTTTCTAATTGCTAGTTTTGACCTATTGATCTATTCTGCTCTAACTCGTATAGAGACTAAACAGTTGGTCCATCATCACAAATTAGGTTTTATTATGCTATGCTGATAGTGCGGGTTCGAACCCCAGTGGCAGTCATGCGTAAATGGTTTTTTTCGGTCGACAAAATCTATGTATGCATCCCACGTTCTCGCAACGGTGAAGGAAAACATCGTGGGGAAACCGGCATGTCGTAGAACCTAAAGTTCGAAAATATGTGTCGAGTGCACGAAAGGAGCCTCTTCGAGGTGCACTTGAAATCCTTTCACCACACTGGGTCGAAGGAACTAGTGACACGATAAGTGTGTGTAATAAACTCTAATTCTTCAAAAAAGTACCGCATTCTGGCTATGACAGACAATAATATGACAAAGAATCTGCTTGATAGCCTCGATGTAATATAACCAAGAATCCTTCATCTGCAATGACGCACCCTGCGTTCAATACCATGAAAGGCGAGGTTCAGATCCACTGAGGGTCTTTGTCCAATTTGCTCAGAAGCTTTGAACCTTTTTTGTGGCTTTTCGGTAGCGGTAATTAAATCCCTTAATTTATTTCCATGCGATCCTGTCATTACGCATAATTGACGATATTTACTGGCGCAAAACCAATTACGAGTTCAAACGATGCTGTTTGAGAGAACGTATTCCCAAATTGAGCAACTCAATCAGTCCTTCCTAATTCTAACCATCGGGGTATCCTAATAGGGATTATTAACTCACTTTACGCAAAAGTAAAATAGTATAAACAGCCTGTAATGTTCCCACTGCTGGAACGCAGGCCTACTCTCGGTAGGAGAGCGAATGGGTCTTAATCCACCACTCGGACCCAATGCGGATTGGTGGATGTCACATGCCATAGAACATTTTTTTTCTGTCCTTTGACATGCCGGTTTCCTCACGATGTTTTCCTTCACCGTTGAGAAAAATCGTGGTGGCCGAGTGGATGAGGCCCTTGCCTTGCGATCCAATGGCCGTGGGTTCGAATTCCGGTGGCAATCATGTGTAAATTATTTTTTCAATCGAAAAAATCTATGTATGCATTACGTTCTCGCAACGGTGAAAAGTAAAATAATATTCCAAAATTACAGTGTTGGTAAAGATTCACGAACGTATGCATTCGATGTGACCGCAATAGATATATAAGATTTATAGGACTCATTGTTGGCTAAATTGCTGTCTAAGAAACGTGACAATGGTAGCTATGACAATAAATTGTGCTTATAATACTGTCTAATACGTTTCACTAAACAAGTCGTGAATAATTTTGTGAAATGGATCAGTAGTACTGATAAAATTACTTTTTTAGGGCAGAATGAATTCACACTTCACAGAAAGCTGACCCAAGGCAAAGGTCCCATTGGTTGATCGATTTCGATCGAAGACCACTTAACGGCCCTTCAATTACTGCGACGGCCGATAAACGGAATCTCACGGGATAAATGCCAGTTTCGAGATATCTCTACTACGAACTCTTACACTGAGAGAATTACTGATGTACACAAATATAATTTTTTTTTAAGTGTCGACCTAAGACAAAAATAAGTTTTGAGCCAGCTCGCTGCAGTTCAACTCGGGCGCCGCACTCGCCTCGCTATCAATCGGTCATTTTGTACAAATCCAAAATTCTGCCTGTACAGATACAATGTAGTACCTACCCGTCCTGAATTGTCCATTTAGGTAATTTTGGTAATTAGAAATTTGTGGTCTTAGTTCATAAGCTGGTAAATCAAATTTAAACTACGTTTTATCTCGATCCCACGTGGGTATCGCCGCGGGAAGCAACTAGTTAGATCATAATCTGGGCAAAACGGTCGTGAATAACCAATGTACGTACATTGTGCTAACATGATGTATGGCAGATCAAAATGTCAAATCTGTTGAGTAGGCATTGTAAATACAAGAAGCATGTCATGGTCCTGGCATCCTGATAAGAAAAGGTCATAATGAGACAATGGGAATAAGCGGATAAAGATGGTTTGATTGTGGAATGAAGGATGCAAACCAAATGCTCATTCATTCCATTAGTACCTAGTATTTTATTTTCATCATCATCATTATCATCCGCAGCCTGACTTTACCTACTGCTGGGTACAGGCCTCTCTCTGCTCTTGCCATTCTGCCCGGTCCTGTGCTAAGCGGATCCAGGTTCGGCCCACGATGCTGACAATGTCGTCGACCCATCTCGTTGTCGGACGTCCGACCCTTCGCTTGCCATTTTCTTCTAGGACATAAAAAACAAAATTTCTACTAACTGGTAAGACGGCTCATAACATTGAGGCCAGTTGCAGCGACCGGTGGCCGGTAACATTCAGTTTTTATACATTTGTTGTAGCGCGTCACCGCTACTGTCGCGTCGTTGGCGACACGTGTAGCGGCCACGCGCTCCAGCATCAAAATGAGCTGAATGACTGAATGAAATGAATGAACAAAATGAAAATAAACTGACTGTCGCCGGCCGCTGGTCGCTGTGGTCTGATGCCACCGATCACTAACGCTCTGCTAGTATCCTGGTGGTGAGCTGGTCATACCCCTTTAGAAAGCATTTCCCATCGTTAAATAGGTGGCTCGATACCGCTAGTGGTGACATTCTACCGGGAATTGTCAAACTGTGGACGACCGAAGATAAATGCTGTAATATGAATTTTATTATTTGAATTGCAGAAAGAGGTATGTAGTAGTAAAGGCCAGGTCGTCTGGGCGGTGCGTGTGACCTGAGGCCGTGGAAGTAGGTCATGCCAAGGCTCTGCCCCGGTTCCGTGATCCCGAACCTGTGAACTAGAGAGAACTGCTTATTACGCATAGACCGTTTATAGTTAATTTTTTTTAGACTTTCAAAAGGTTTAGAATAAATTTGTATTAAATTTTTAACTAAATAATTTCCGATAAACTTTGTGCGGTTTCAGACTTGCGTATTTTTGTCGCGCGTTTACGGGCGAATTAGTACTCGCGAAACTACAAAAGCGTGTCGCGCGAATAAGCGCATATTATATAATATACCAGCGTTTAAACTCGGTTTTTTCTAGCGAGTGTCAGGAGCATGATGCGCCTGTCGCGGCTTGTCGCGCGTTACACGCTGCTAAAAACAAAACACTAGCGGCGGCAATTAAAATAGAAATGTTTTTTCAGATATTAGTTTCACGAAAAATTTATTGAAATGAGACAGATAAGTACGTAAGGTACTTGCTATTCCAAAAGTTACCCGTTTATCTCTGATAAAATGACCAAACTCACGTACTCAAATCCCATTAAGAGAGTCAAGACATCCCATCAAAATATTGGGAAACCGTTCAGGTGTCAAATTACCTCACGCTCCAATCTGTAACGTGACATGTTAACTCGTGTAGAATTAGAGGAGGGTGGAGACAGCGAATGAGCTTCTTGAACCGCGTTCAAAAACGAATGAAGGCGAGAATTTGTTCACAATATACATGAGACTTAGGTATAAGACCGAAACAGTAGGTATTAGGTAAAAAATATCGATGGCTAATAAAGTGTTCTGATTTTCCAAATCTGGTTCAGAAAACTAAAAACGGGACGCTTGTGTGAGTTACTAGTCTAAAAGCTACCTAATTCATTTTTCATGTCCCAAAATGAAGTTCAGAAAGCTCTCGACATCGCTTATATTATAATTTTCCAAGCTATGAGCTCGAAAATTTTGCTCCCAATAATTTTGTTAATCTTTGTAACTTAATTACGGCGTAGCTGCACCATTTTAATTAATGCTTACATGGAGAGTAATTGAGACATTTTCTTATCCTATTAATATGAGTCAGATCTCGTGCGGAATAGCATATTTCTCTCCAAAACACAAATTGCTGATGTTGGTCAGAAAGCCGCCAGCCTCAACTGGGAGTGGACAGACACGTTTGTCGCATGTCCAGTGACTTGTGAGCAAATACCACTACGGAATGGAGCCCACCAAACGCGAAACGACGACGTGGAAGGCCCAGAAGGAGATGGTGGGACGAGTTGGACGCATACCTGCCAACATGAACCAGTGACGCCCTTGGCCGCAAGGAGTGGAAGGAGAGGAAGGAGGCCTTTGCCCTGCAGTGGGACACACATGGCCAAATAATAATAATAATTAATATCAGGCTTTTAAATGATCTGCTCGGAGCTTTATCTGTCTCCAAAATATATTTCATATAAAATTATACTTATAAGATCAGCTGATGCGCGCACCTTCGTTTGTATAGTGAATTACCAAAATGTATTTCTTGGTATGCGCTTACACTTCATGATGAACATATCCTACATTGCAAGTCTCTACGGTCAGTGGTTTGGCCTATGCGGTGTCTGTCAGTCAGTAAGTCAGTCAACCTAAGCCTTTTTTATATATATACGAGTACCTTGATATTAAGAATTAATGCATGTATCAATATTTTATACCAAAAAGGTACCTACTTTTTAAATACATTTGAAGAGTAATGTTGGTTCGGAAAAAATAATTTTAAATTAAAAATCCTTATCAAAATAGAAATGAAATCCTTCCTTCCACTCTGGACATTTCACGGTCTCGGTCAACGACCAAGTATTGGAAATACGAGCAATACCTCCTCAAATAAAACCCAACCTCTTGACGAATCGATTTGCTAAGTTTGGATTGGGTTGGAAATCTATCAATAATCTAAGACCCCAAGTTCATGAGCGAGATTACTATCAACAGTTGGTATTAAAATGACGACACCGTGGCTTAGTTGGTAGTGACCCTGCCTACGAAGCTTGGTGTTCCGGGTTCGGTCTCCGGCCGGGGCAAATATTTGTGTGACGAACACAAATGATTGTCCTCGGGTCTTGGATGTTGTGGTGTTTTGTATGTGTCCATGCCACCTGCGACACAGGGAATCCTAGTGAAGGGGTGTGAGTATGTGAATGTTTATATTATTAAAATCAACAGTTAGTATTGCTGGCACATTGTCGCTGGCACTGGGTAAGTTTGCACTGACGCAGAGCTGAACGGAGTGGAGAGGAGTAGACCGTGAATTGGCCAATCTCAGTGCTCGAAATTCCACTTCCACTCCGAGTGCTTCGAGCATTGTGACTGGCCAATTCACGGTACGCTCCTCTACACTCCACAGAGCTCCGTGTCTGTGGAAACGCACCTTTATGCATAGGAGTTGGCGGAATGAGACTAGATAAGTGTTCGGATTTTCCAAATTCTATTCATAATTCTAAAAATAAAACTGAACGTTTAGGACATATCCAAAATTTTAATCGTGTTTTTGTTGAAACAAGAACTGTAACAGAGCCTGAGAAATCAAAATATTTAATGATTTACGAGTTTTTTTGAGAATATTTTTTATCTTACTGATAAAACCTATTCTTTTTCTCCAGCTTTGTCTCGTTAGAAAGTAAAACTAGCAGACGTTACTTTCAGTCGTGTCTTTCTTTACAGAAAACGGTGTAATTATACGAGTAACTACTTCAAAGTTTTCCCTTTTCGTTGTATAACTTTGATGAAGATTATATAATATTCTGAGTGGTTTCAAGGACGCCGGAATCTCGAAGTTTTTCAACTTTATGAAATGAAGAGAAAGTCAGACAGTAAGTATAATCAAGTTTAAGAACTAATTACTCTGTTCGTGTTCGTCAACTAAAAGCATATTACGACGACACCCAGGTAGGTACATATTTAATAAAAAAACTGTACTTATTTGAAACTCATTCAGGATACATATTCATATCCTTATATCCTTTATCTAGCAAAAAAAATTGGTTGTCTGTAAAGTTGGTTAACGGACGAAAGTTTAACGTGACAACGTCATAACAAAACATTGATAGCGTAACGGGACAATGACATCAACATTTTCGTACAAGCAGCCGGCGTCTGTAAGAGATCGTATTAAACGATAAGACCGCCTTTTGTAAAACAATAATTGTACTTTGTTACGTGTATTTTTGCAATAAAGATTCTTATTATTATTTTTTTTATTATTAATTTGAGTGTTCATAATATTTTGACTATCTTTATCATATTTTATTTCTCATTTAAAGCCCATATATATTTAATACCCATAAGTCACTATCCAATGCATTCCCCATAGCAAACAATCTTTCAAACGGTGTCCAAACAAGGATTGAAATCCTGCAAACAGCAAAATGTTCCGAAGATCATCAGGTCAATGCCCTCAAACAAATGTATGACTCATGAATGCAGTTTTGAATTATTCTTAGAAAATAAGAAATAGAACAGTGAGTCACTGTAGCCAAGGGCTAATCGTGTTTATAGCCTACAGCGCGACAAGTTATTTTCAGTGTGTGGTGCATGAAATTTAGAATCAACCAGTCCTCAACAGTCACTGCTGTAAGAATATTAGTGTTCGTACAGTTATATGACAGTAGAATTGGAGTTATCTTTGAAGATAACTCTTTTAGTATAATTTTCATAAATATATATTAATTTAATTATTAGATATGTTAGGAAAACAGGGAGGAATCAATATTTTATAATTAATTTACTTATGTATTGTCGCTTTGTTGTTGGGTACGGTCAGGTCATTGGACTGCAAATGCAAAAGGCGCCGTACAAATTCAGTTTTTTTTATTCTGATAATTTAAATTACTATAATTGCACTATTCAACTTGTTATTTTATTTACTAGCTATAATTTAATACCAGTATTGAGAGTTAGGAACATTATAGGTGCAAGAGTTGCATTTGGAAAAATAATTGGTCACAAGATCTTGAAAGCTCAGCGTATCGTTCCGTCCCAAAACCGTCGTTCTCGTGCCGTGTCCGTCCGTCGTTATAACGAAACAAACCAACCGCTCAGGGACGACTGCAGATAACATTTGCATTCTACATCGTACTTTCCTAATTACAACCAACTCACCTGGAGCTTACTCAACTTTCCCTCTAGCAACGCGGTCTGGATGCGATTCCCAGTTCGCTCAGCCATTTCAAAGTTTATCGCATTTACGACTACAAGTAAGCTCCTAGCGTATTAAAAAACCGTAGTTCTATATTATTCATTAAAATCTACATGGCAAGATAAAAGTTTTTTGTTTAACGTCGATGACACACAAGCTTTTTAACAAGCTGATTGTTGGCGTTTTAAAACGCTAGCTTGTGAGTGTGTTAGCTTGCTGTTGCTGGAAATACGTATTAGCCCTGATTGTCATCAAGCAGATTGTAAAACGCCGATGACACTAGGCGACTTTACGCGCTACAAGCGAAGTCGCTGGCGTGTAGCGTGTAAAAAGCCGTGTTATAGTACTATTAGTCGCCACTCACCGTATGTCCAAGGTTTTCGTATTCAGGAATATTATACTCTATTAGAAAACGACTACAGATGGAGTGACATAAGACAACTTAGAGTTATCTGATGCATTGGAGTCAGGGTGAATGCAAATAACGCAATACAGTGTCATTCGTGCGGGCCGGTTCGAATTCGGTGTCCTAAATGGTGTTGTTTGTGACTGATTATATCTTGCTTGTGAACCACTTTGAGTGACAAAATAGGCCTAATCATAGTTTAGACTTGTGCTTGCAGACTCTACAGTTTTAATTTTTTTTGTAAGCTCTCGTTTCGGTTTTCTTATTTGCATGGTAAGAAAAACAGAAAAATAATTTCTGTTGCAACATATTACGCTAGATCAACAACCCAGTATCCTGCTACTTCAAGGAGCTGGGATGGCTGGAACAGGGTTAATTGTATTTTTCAGGGGGCAATGCACAATGCACCCTTCAACGGGACGCCAGTGCAGACCGCTGTACCCCCCCCCTCTCCCCCACACAGAATAATAATAAGAATACCTATTACGCTCTAATATGCACGAAATGCAAAACAAACCTTAAGATAATACCGCACCAATTACCCAAAGGAGCGCTACGTAACTAAGTCGCGAGTGTCTGTAACCGCAATACCATTCATTCCAAATACGTCTAGAACAATGGAACTGTTGTTGTAGACTGTGGTCTTGCAGTGCACATCCACGGGATTATTTTAATGAATAGCTCGCTTTGTTCATCCCGCTCAAAGAAAAAATATAACAACCAGTAATGTCAGTATGTTTTCAACCGACTTTTAAGAAAGTAGGAGGTCAATGCGGTTGTATTTTTTTTAAACCTGAATGTTCTCTTCTAATATCATTGGAATGGTATAAACACAAATATACTTTGAAGATATTTTATGTTGAAATATTATCATATTAGATTGAAAGTAAAATAGAAGTGCTCTACGCAGATACATAGGTACTGGGGAACCACCCTTGAACCAGAATGAAAAAATCTGTGTGTGTGTGTTTCCTGTTATACCAAATCTAGCTTTATTCTAGCGCTTAGCAAAGGGTTATTTGAATAAGAAAGTGGAACTTTCGCCACAGCATCGCCGGTATTTTCTTTAGTAATTGAATTGGATGGATGAAGGTTTTGTCTGAATAGAATCCCTGGGGTTTCATATATTTTTTTTAAATGATAAGTTTCAAGCGCAAATCTTTGTTCATTTTTGATAGATTGAAAAAGCAGGGACAGTTTTTATGGAAATCATTTTTATAGATTTGGGCTTATCCCTTCTAAGCTGGAATCGTCACCAAAAAGCTTCTCCATTCGTCTCTATCAGCCGTTTGTCTACTCAAAAATGTATTACCTGTTTTATTTATAGCATCTTACATACAGTCCATCTTCTTTGGCTTCCACCTACTCTCCACCACTCTTTCGTATCTTTTCACTCAAGTACCTATCAGTCTCCTGGTATTTCTTAGACTCGTCAAGCGTAGTGAACGACGCCAAGTGGAGTGACGATCGGATAACGTTTGCCGGCAGAAGTTGTATGCAGTAAGTCGAAGACAGGGCATAATGATATACTTTTGGAGAGGCACTATGTCTAACAGTGGATTGCGATAGGATGGTGTTGATGTAAGGACTCTTCTGTTTTACATGGCATTTTTCACTCTTCATTATGGTTTCACGATTTGTTAGGCGTAGTTTCAAGCCTATAAACAAACACTTATGAACCATTACATCAAGGTATATAGAAGATATAAAACATTGTGTAGAGTGTAGACTGAGCGGGCCTTTTGACTTGGTCTTATCACATTTATACAAAATACGGGACAAAAACCAAACTGGTTTGAGCATAACCAGAAATCATAACCACATTTATAATTAAGAAGTATTATTTGCATAGAGTTGGCACAACGTTTCCAGCATTGAACCACGCAAATGAAATATTTAGAAATTAATTTATACAATACCAACTATATTACTACTAATCTTATAAGTTTTTTTTTGCAAATTCCTTTCGGAAATAATCCCTGCGATTTTGTTAAAAGTCTAAATTAGATTTTTTAGTAGGTTTCTTTCACTGATATGGATTATCAATATTTCAAATTTCAAATTTGTTATTAGGTCACAACATAGTTTGAACATAAAGTGCACACTGGAAAATGTTATAGTATTAAAAACTGTGTTACGTTTCCCAGTGCCCATCCTTAAAGTTAGGTACAGAGAGTTATTGACTACATAGTAATAAAAGCAAAAAACATAAGGTTAGATTTACACAAAGGTTCAGGTAGCTATATATATATGTAAACCTATTAGTGCTGCTCGCTACTAGAATCCTTCTAAATCCTCTAATAAATCATCTCCCTTCTGCTATCCAAAATAACCTTCCTTATCCTACCACAAGATAAATGATTTTATCGACAAGCAACACTACGCCGTCTATCCCCAAGGGCTTCAGAGCTGCCCTTGTCGCAGCCATCGGGCTGCCTAATGAGGCCAGATAAGCAAATACATTCTGATTTCCCTAGCGACGCGAAATAGAGGATGAAAGCCCTTTCAAGGGCGACAACGTGATGTATGCCTACTTGCAAAATAGTGTACCTACCGATAAATTTCAAAGGTTTTTATTAACTAAATTAAACCCTTAAACTGTGTGTATCTGAAAGTGTCTGTACTTGAAACCATTAATGTCCAAAATCACGTTAATGATAAAGGTAAACTTTTAGAAATTCTGCGACTTATATTATATTTTTTGTGCAAGTAAGTGTACACTAACCTACCATTAGATACAACACTGTCTCTCTATACTCAAAGGTTTGCTGGAACAATACTCTTTTAAGCTCGCCTATGTACATGTCTTTTATTAATTACTTGTGTAATTTTTTTTTGTGCATAAATAAATTTAAGAATTTTAGACTTAATATTGTGTCACAATAAACTATCAAAAGTAAAAGTAAAACTGATGAAAAAATTCTAACTGCAAGAAAGAGTAAGTTATTAATGTAAGAAAGTGAAGCAAAACCTGTTACTTTCTTATTAAGTCCTAAATACTGGCTAGTACTTTAGGGTCAGGGTTGCCTTTGTTCGATTATGTGCCCTTCGGGAATCTTGCTGAACACTTATCCTTGCTCTGATATAGAGAGTTTAGTGTTTGCTGGCACTTACAACATTAAGGCACTTGTCTCACCGCACCGCCGACGATGAGCAAGAGCGAGTACAATAAGGAACTAGAAACGAGTTAGTGACCTGCGACAAGAGAGTGTATAGGTCAGATAGTTTTGTCGTTGGGAAAAAAGCGAGTGTGCGAGTGCGATTGACGATTACTGGCACCACTCACTCGGGGCGGTATATTTTGTCACTTGCTAGTATGCGTTGCGTATACCACCAAGCGAGAATCTCTAAGCTTGTGTTCTGCCTGGAAAGTCAACATCGCTGAGCGAGTTTTATTTTTAATAGCTTTTGTCGATTTGACAAACTAGTGGAGAGAGAGTCCAGAAATGTGAACAGCCAGCGATCAACTTCTAATTTATCTATCTATTTTATTAACATTTTCTCGTCGGCAGCACCGTGAGACAAGTGCCTAACACAGGATCGTAGTTCTAGATAGACGTTTTTGTAATCAAAAAGGTTAGGGGCGTTTCGTCGTAGGTTTTTTTTTGTGCTACTTTTTAGTTCCATACATTCACCCAGTAAGACTTTATGTTTTAGGACATTAAATTAAAAAGTATAATAGACATCACCGTTAAAATGGAGCAGCTGAGCTATACATTCATTTTCAAGATTGGTGGGGCGCTTTCATTATAAATGAAAGTAACATAGCTCGTGTTATTTTTTCTTTGTTCAGAGTTGTGTCGGTGCAGTAGTAAATTTTAAGATTGCAGACTTGGTTACATATTATCTGAAGTAGTTGGATACCTCGTCCGTATTCTCTCAGTTTCTTCCCGGAATCACCAAGCTCAGAATAGAGCGCACATCGCCCGGAGCTATTCATTCGCCTGATAAAACCTCGTACTTACTGGCTTTCTTTCCTCCGTTTATTTAAAAACTAAAAAGATCTTCCTTCGAAACTTCCAATTTTTATGAATCGCAGCGTCCCTGTAATATATTTTCAGGACTATTATATTTTTGACGTGACTACGTCTAATAAATCGATGAATGTCGGCTGCATGCACGAAAATGTTGACGTCATTGTCCGGTAACGCTCATTGTCCCGTTACGCTGATGAACTATCGTCCGTAACTAAATTAACAGACAACAAACAAGTTTTTCATAAAAGTGTATAAGTAGGCTATGTGCCTCATCTTACTACTACGAAATATGAAGGCTTTCTCTTCATTTTATTGATAATTTCGAATAAACTTTTGTTACTTATCTGTAAGTGTGATGGCCATCTCAGTGGAATGGAATGTAATATCTCTTCGTGTAAAATTATTTTGGATAGGGAGAGTGTTTGTGATTCATGACGTGGCAACAACAGAACTTTAGCGAGCAGAAAGTGAGATTTATTGTTGAGTGTTCACTCCACCAAACACACTCTACAAAATACAATAATTGTGTGTCGTATACATTCGACAAAAAAATTAAACGTAGGTATTCTTCAGAGAAGTATGTGACTCTACATTTTCTTTCTAATTAAAAAAAAAGTCAAGAACTGAATTTTTCTAGCGTGACTTGAGGATTACTCCATTGGGCATAAAATAAAAATATCTTACACCGTGTAGGTATAGCTTAAAAATTTATTAAATATTTACAATAGGATGAGAAGACTATATTTAACAGCATCATGCATGATAGTGAGAAACGTATAATTTCTGGGAACAAATGAACGGTCCCAAACATTGAAGTTAAAATTGCATCTGAAAATAGCAAAAAGCGATCATGCTGGTGAGTGTCAGAGGAAAATCAAACTTAAGATCAAAGAAGAGTCTGTTTATCGCATTTCTGCACGTCATAGGGTGAGGAACAGATTACAATCTTCATCCGGTGCCTTTCTGTGCCCTCTGTGTAGCTGCGTACGAAATTAGGAGTGACCGCATAATTGAGCTACTCAAAAAAACCTTAATCATGGTCTGTTAGTGTTCAAATTATAAGGCTATCTAATGATGTTATACTGCTAGTACCTTGGAGTGCTGAATTACTTTATATTAGTGAATAAGAGCCATGAAACGAACTAAAAAGAGACCAGTCGTGTCTATGCACGAGATATTCAATTTTCAATTTGGTTGGCAACTGAAATACGTAAAATGCATCAGTAAAGCAGGGTTTAGACGAAGCCAATACCACGCTGTCGCCAGTCCTCAGACAAGCCAGCGCTGGACTGGCCCACGTTGTTTTTCGTGTTGTTTTTCCCACCAGTGCGGGCAGCCAGCGCTGGCTTGTCTTCAAAAACTGTTTATATACCAATAGCAAGCCCGCTGGCTGCCAGCGCTGGCTTCATCTAAACCCTGCTTAAATCTTACTTTCCTTTGAAGATTTGACTTGAGCCAGTGTGAGTCAGAAATATACGTAAAAAATAAACAAAAGAAAACCGCGACTTTTCTTGACTCATAATAAAAAAAACTTTAGCGTCTAGCTAAATTTTAATGAGTGAAATATTCATAGTATTGTGGAAATCTGACGGCTGGCATTATCATCATCTCCGGTTTCTTTTGATCTCCATCTAACACGTAAACTCTGACTCTATTTTTTTAATTTATAACCTACCAATCTATTCATGCTTTGCTGCAGACCTGGATCTGAATCATCACTATCTACATCTAAAGTGTTGAACAGTGCAGTAAAAATACCCGAGTCGCCCGTAATAAGCGAAAAAAGACAAGCTGGACTGCTACAAAAAATGTTTCAACTAGCAAAACAGATCAGATAAGCAACCGGTAGGTACAAACTAGTCCGAGCAGTTTGAGCTTCTACGAGTATGTAGCAGAGTGCGGCGAAAGAATATGCAACTTGCAAAGGGGAAACGAAATCTTTTCAAACTGGTTTAAAGACAAAATAAGAGGCGACGCGGTGCGCGCGTTTGCTAACCATGTTTGGTAGTTGTTGTATGTAAGATAGTTTCATCCTTGAATAGAGTTTAGCTTATCCAATTAGATAGCGGCGGGATCTCCTATTCAGTGCGTGCCAATAATGCGCGCTGCGTTTATTCTTTTTAATTCCTTTTAGCGACACAATGAATCACTTCTAAGCGATTTACCGCCGCGGCTCGTTTAGCCCATAATATTCTCCAATGAATCATGAGTTGCAAAATCATTTTTATTTTCAACCAAGGTATAAAATACAGTAGCTGTCTAAATTTTACCAACAAAGAGCTTTGGAAATGAAAACCCCATTTTTTAATCTTCGTAAAAATTTACGTCTCGTATGCTATACTATGCTATCGTGATCCAGTCTAGATCTACGAATCCATCTATCTATACTAGCTAGTACCGTACTAGTGAATAGCATAGTGCAATTTGCAGTGGTCAATGTTCAGATTTTATGTCCACGAGACGTAGAAAATTCTTTGTTTTCTCTATTTTAAGTCTAGAAATAGATAGTAACAGGTAATAAACTTTTACAATCCGCAAGAGTGTTGAGCTAGGAATTCACTCTGAGAATGTAGAGTATACTAAAATGTACGGAGTTTTAAATAGAATATAATCGTCTGGCCTACTCAAAAACAAGGAAAATACTTTTGTTGAAATAACAAAATAGTGATTCATTAATTTCATCTGAACGTCTGAATTATAATGAAAAGATAGAAAGGTGGGTTCCCAACGAGTCACACCCAAACGGGTCACAGTGCTGCTTGATTGTATTTTTTTCCGCCAAGTAATATTGCGATACTGAATAAAACTCGATCATTTGTAATAAATTATGAAAGTTAAGATTATCAATTTACTAATGTTCCCATCATTCTTCGTCTCTGTATATGTATGTATTTGATACGATACTAAACATCTTTCGCAAATTAACTACTAACACCCACGAACGATTACTCTTACTTTCAGACAAAACATTACTCACAATAATGAAAAATGTGTAAGTACTGCGAGTAAACTTTTATAAAAAAATATTGGTTAATCTTATGCACGTACTATATCTTACTGTATCTATAATTATATTATTATACCTACCTGTTGTTACTCGTATAAGTTATAGGTATGTTCGTCAGTTGTAGATAGAGGTAATTTTGCTAATGATTTTGGGTTTGAGTTAGGTTTGAGTAGAATTGTACTTTAGAAAACTTTCTGTTATGTTTTCTAGCCATACTTCTTGCTAATGAGGTAGTAGAAGTGTAGGTTTTTAAGTTTATTGTTATACTACCTTTTTGTCTCCATAAGTTGCGTCTAATGTTAATGACTCTTTCTAACACCGATGGAGCCATCAAAATTTGCAATTGACTTAGAAATAATGCTGAGCAGAAATTGATAGGCACGAACATGATTAGCATACGAAAAGCTATTTGTAAACAAACGTAAGTAAATATGTACATCTATACTTTGTGCTCTTCCGATTCCGACGTAATACTTTATTTAGCTACTTATAAATTATTTATTACACTCTCTCTTCTTGGTCGTTACACTCTTGGCAGAGTGGTCGTGGTTGTCATGGTGGGGGTTGTGACACGCTTCACAATCCTGCGCCATTCATCTCTGACAGCGGTTTTCCTCGTGCATTCGTGTAAGGGACCATCTAGTGCTGCTTTGACTTGGTCAGTCTAACGCATTGGAGATCTTCCTCGCCCTCGTGTGCCCTCGACTTTTCCCTGTACCACCAGACGCTCGATGGACATTTTTCCACGACGCGACACGTGTCCGAAGAACTTGAGGATTTTACACTCTACGTATGAAGATATAGCAGTATGTAGATAGGTAGATGGTAAGTTAGTTAGTAGCAAACCTACTAGCGACTTTAACACCAGATGATATTTTGAATGTTACCTAAAATAACTTGATTAGGTTCTAATAAGAATAAGAAAAAAAGTTCCTAGTTGCCTTCATCATCATCCAAAATCCATAAATAACTAGGTACTTACAAAAAATAATTGGTTGTCTGTAAAGTTGGTTAACGGACGATAGTTTAACGAGACTACCAGCGTAACGGGATAATGAGCGTTACCGGACAATGACGTCAACGTTTTCGTGCATGCAGCCGGCGCGCGGCGTTCATCGATTTATTAGCCGTAGTCACGTCAAAAAAAATTGTACTTCAGCATTAAGTAGGCTTTGTTTTGAAAATGCTTTTCTTTTATATTTTCTCTATTCTCGAAGAAAATAAATTGGCATCCAATAGTTTATATCCGGTAGCTTTGCCTTTGACAATTTCATAGCGCATATATAAAGCCTTTGTGGAATCGCTGTGACCTCGCTACAGGCTTTCAGTCCTAGGCGAGAAACAGAGGCTAAACTCTGGTACAGTCAGCATCAAAAGTGGATGACCACATTCAGATTTTTAAAATCGCTTTGCACCATTTATTATATTTTAAATCGCTCAACATGACCAGTATTGAATGAACGTTCAAAATTAACTGTACACCACATTGTCAAGAATATAAAATGGTGTATAGCAATATTGGATATCTGAATGTGGTCATCGACTTTTGATGCTGACAGTAATACATTGTTATGTAACCGTTACATCAAGTAACTTACCTACCTAATTTGTATTGTATTATACCGTCAAATTTCTTGTGAAAAATAATATTTTTTTTAATGTTTTTTATAGAATAATCTGTTTTGATTCCAGGTACAGTGTAATCCTGACTATATCAACAAACGCTAACTCTTCATCATCAGACGGGTTTGGTCTGATAAACGGTAAGCCCTTTTATTTTCTTTCAATCCTTACAATTTCAATACTTAGTTCTTACCCTAAAAACCCCCTCTATGTTTTTATTCTTACTACGTTCTATTATTTACCCAATTTTATAGATATTGCTTGTAAAATGACTGGGCTTTCGAGTCTGACTATAAATATTAATAAATATATTTAGTAATAAATACGCTTACTATCTCAACAAAGGTCTTAATTAACTTACTTACTCTAGTTTAGAATTATAGTATCTAAACCAAAGCACCGAAAACAAAAAACCCAAGTCAGGACTCGACACGTGTTTCGCCTCTACACGAGGCATCCTCAGGAGATGTTGATTTCGGCGACCTTTGTTTAGAAATTAAGCGGATTTATTACTAAATATATTTATTTATACTATTTATTAATATTAATGGATTTCCGCAAAGTAACGCCTAAATCAATCAATTATCTGACTATCAAAATGTCTCAATGTGGACGAGCACATTAGCAGTGTTGCACCGGCCTATGTGAATCAAAGTCCTGTGTAGCACTCTTCTGTTAATGAGCAGGCGTTATCTCTTACCACTAGGAGAGCGCTGAGCTCGTCTCGTCCCATATTCACATTATAAAAAAGGTTATACCAAAAATCCTTGATGACTCCTATCCTGGATTTTGCTCACCATTTTTCTGAGAAGCGAAAGCTTCTGATTAAGGAAAGTTACGAATTATGCGTCATGGCGAATGATTTTATAAGGAGTTTCGTCCTCTACCTGGAAACTGTCAGAAATTCAAATCTTTGCACAATACCTGCGTGTCTTATATTAAAACAATTGTAGACTTTTACCAGTTCCCTCCAAATGCGTCTAAAACTTAGGCGGCTGTCAGTTAAAATCAGTTTAGCTTTTTTAGAATACTTATATTATCTGTATTCTTAAACTAAATTTTATGTAAAGTAAGTAGAAATATAACTAGTTAAGTAAGTATATAATATTCAATATTTATTGGGATATTAATGAGCTTTTATAAGACTTAATTCAACTACGCATTTCTTACAAAGACTGGATGATGAATTTAAACTTTTGATTTGACATGAGATTGATAACAACATTATTTTCTTTTGTTAACGTTCTAGAGAAAATATTTTCAACATAAATCTAACATTTCATACAAGATTAATTAGCAATTAGCCAACGTCGGTCGGTCGGAGTCGGCTGACATTCCGTGTCCTCGGCCCGACCGGTCAACCACTCGTTCGTTTTATTACATTACTCATTATTTTTGTCAATACTTCGTTGTAGGGTGTCAATGAGGTTTTATTATTTTTCAGAGAGGTTCCTTGCATTTTTATATTCCTTATAGTACGATGACACACGGCTTTTTTACACGCTACTCGCCAGCGACTTCGCTTGTAGCGTTTCGCCCAGTGTCATCGGCGTTTTTACAATCAGCTTGTTGACAATCCTTCCCGAAAGCTAACACGCTCACACGCTAGCGTTTAAAAACGCTAACAAACAGCTTGCAAAAAGCTTGTGTGTCATCGATGCTTTAGGCACATTTTTTATATTTTCGTCGTTATGGTAGAGATCTACATATACTTTTAGTAGGAAATTTGCGGAAATTTAAATAAAACATCATGAAAAGAAGGAAAAATTTCATTACATACCTACTTCCAGAGATTCGAGTTTCAGATATTTGAAAAAATCCAACAAAAAGTAATTTATTAATCTTTGAGATAAATTTTTAATTAACTTAATTCTTCCTTCAAATAAATTGATTACAATTTCCCTGTTAGGTCTAATCAAAAGAAAATAGACACTAGAACTAGGGTGGTCTACAAAGAGCCGTATTTGTAACGTTCAACTATTACTTAGTTTTGCAAATTGCCTTCTGTTGCTCCTCTTTTCGAACACTTAAATACGGACTGAACTCTGAACGAATTGAAAATCTCTGAGAATATTATACTACTCCTAATGGATTAATCGGCGGCATAGTTGTAGGTATGTATATTTTGTATTTGTTTAATCGAGGATTTCTTTCGAACCACTTATCCAAACTTCATGAAATTAAACGGCTATAGGAAGGTTTTTTGACAAACCATATCGTATTAGGATTTATTTTCGAAAGAACGCGCTAAATGTCGTAGTCATGGAACGGGTTAACGTACTAGTTATTATAATACAAAGTGTAATTAATCTTCCCTATAAAAATTCCATTAGCAACATCTACTTTTATAAAAATACCTACACCTTCCCATTGAATTGAAATCACTAAAAGTATCCTCAGAAACACACTTGGCACACAAATATCGTATTACAATCGTTAACTTGACTTTGCGCGTGCATCTGAAGTGAAGTGAGACGCGCGGAGGGCAGCGTCAAGGTCATCGGTGACGTCACGTCCGCGCACAATGACCCCCGAAACGTGTGTATATTGTTTACTCTGTGGCACGTAGTGATGCGCGCTACATCGACACGGCAGCCATTCGATGACACTTGTAGCAATCCTGTTGACACACGGCTGAACAAATTGCGAGTGATTGAGTGTAGGTTTAGGACATCAGGAGTTGGAAATGTTAGTTGTTAGAAGAGGGTTCAGGTGTAGGGTGCTTGGTGAAAATAAACGGCACAGGCGAATAAAAAGGAGAATAATTTAGAAATCGCCTTTTTGTCTTAACCTACCTACGGCTTTGTAAGTGTCTAATTAGTGACTGCCTATCTAATTGCAAGTCTAAACATTAAACAAACTAAAATAAGTAAAATATGTATGTACTTACATGAATCTACTCTTAAAGACATAGGACGTGGTGGCCGAGTGGATGAGGCCCTTACCTTGCGATCTGATGGTCGCGAGTTCGAATCCCGGTGGCAATGGGTTTTTTCGGTCGAAATATCTATGTACGCATCCAACATCGTGAGGAAACCGACATGTCGTAGAATCTAAAAGCTCGAAAACATGTGTCGAGTGCACGAAAAGAGCCTCTTCGAGGCGCACTTGAAACCCTTTCACGTGATACGATAAGAAGAAGAAGACTCTTAAAGAAGTCTCATTTTTGAGTTTTCATAACTAGGTACCTCTAAACAAAACCTACTTCTTGTAACAACAAAATTATTTAAAATGCTAATATGTTACTTTTAGGTATCTACTACATACCTACTAGTATTTATTCTGTGCATACATAGGTGTAAAAAACGGGTCAAATGTGGAGGTTGTTAGTTTTTATTACAGGCGTCATTTATCCATGTCAGAGTGTCATAAGTTTGAACAATGTGGTCCTGTCAGATTTGAACCACAGATAGGCTCTGGCCGTAAATGGATTTAGTGGTAATAAAAAAAATCACTTGGCAAGATTAGTCATTGAAAAAATTGTAGAGTAATAATATCTGATATTGTGCTTAAGGCTAATCCTCAAATCCAATTCCATACATTTTGTATGGAAATTTGCCTTGAAGATTTCCCTCAATTAAGTTTCTCGAAGAAAAAATACTTTAAGGCTTTTGAACGAAATTTTTACGCGCGTATACGGACGTTTTGGGAAGCGCGCGGCTTCTAAGGCCGAACGCGTGTATACGAGCTTACACCGACATATACGGTCGGTTCTTTGGCGCAACAACGCTCGTCCGACTGGCGCCACGCGCGTACAAGCGCTGCAAAAACAAAACACGAGCGGCAAATCCGCTCGATTAATACGCTAGTCTGAAACAACTCATAAGCATCGATGACACAAGCTTTTTAACCAGCTGATTGTTGGCGAGTTTATAAGCTACCGTGTGAACGTGTTAGCGTTTGTCAAAACATTCTACACGCACAGGAGCGAACTAGCTAGCGAGTGTGTCATAAGCAATGATACTCGCTACAAGCCAACTAGCAAACAAGCCAACACGCCAACGATGATGATAGATGACACACGCTTTTTTACAAGCTACAAGCCAACACGCCAGCGAGTAGCGTGTAAATTAACCCAGCTTTCTATTTTTTCACAGCTTTTTTACAAGCGGATTGTAAAGAAGCAGATTAAAAACGCCGATGACACTGGGCGACTTTACACGCTACAAGCGTAAACGCTGGCTTGTAGCGTTTAAAATAGCCGTGTGTCATTGACGCTTTGCAAGATCTAGGCTAGGATCTAGAATTTTTGGCGAACATAATATATGAGAAAATGTTGCGAATTTCATATGCGTGAAAAGTTAAACTACGAAGATGAACAAACATCAAAACCTCATTTCAATGTGTATTTAGGACTGGTGGTAAAATTCCACTGAGCAATAGCTATAAATGACTTGTGAATTCAAATCACAAATATTTTATTATTCATGCCGATTCTCGTGGCTGGATTTCCTTCCACTCTGCAAGAACATTGTGTTTGCATCCTACCTTAATCTTTATAAATATTTACTGCGTCTGTCCATAATCCGTAGAGATATTATAACAATTTTAGCCACGGATGCTATGGTATGAAATGGATGGATGATGGCTCAATTACGCTAAAACCACTGAAAGTTAGGATGCTCTGCCTCGAAAGTATTGTGATATCATATTTTCTAAGTAAATTACTCTCTGTGCCTGAATTTGCGCAAAAATGTACCTCATTTTCTTGTACACCTGCTAGACACGAATGCATTAAATTATTTTTTTACGGTTGCTACTAAGTATAACATTTTTGGTAGGTATTGCATTTTTCACTAATTAATATTTTGTTAAAGTATAACTCTGCAATCATTTTACTTTTAATATTACGTCATTGTTGGAAGTATAAAAATTACTTCCACACCTGCTGTTTTTTCACGGTAGTTATAATGTAAGTAGGTGGGTACCTAATTTTCGTTATTCCATCTTTCATGAATTGTTTTGTAATAGTAAAACTTGGGAATCATTTACTTTGGAATTGATATAATTTTTGGTATATCAGATATACCAAAAATAACATCATTTTGGAATTTAAAAATTCCAAAGAGGATAAACTTTAAATAAGTATAACATATTTTGATATCCACTTATTACAGACTTTAATAACTAATTAACTAACTTTAAAAAGGTCTAACATATTTTGATTTCTTTGGAATTTTTAATATTAGTGAAATGGGAAGAGTCAAAGAATTAAAAAATACACATTCAAAAATTAGCAACAGCTAATACAATTTTACAAAGCTGAAAAGCCTTAGTCTCAATGCCGCGTACATTAACAGTCTGTGTAAGGTTCTCGTAACAATACAAGATGAATGGCCGGAGCTGAGACTGTGTTGTCCTCAATGCGTCGTGATGCTGTCATCGCGAACCTTCAGCACCATTGTAATTTCCGTTGCCCTGCTGTATTCAGGGATTCTTTGAATAAATAAACAAAAATATACTTTAGGCTTACCAACATTACCTTCATTGTTTATCAACTTCAAAAAAGACAAGACTTCAAAAAAGGAGAAAGTTCTCAATTCGGTTTTTTTTTAATGTTTGTGTTCTCAAAACTTTGTTGTATATAAACCAATTTGAAAAAAAAAATCTTTTTTGTTTGAGAGGAGGATATACTTCCAGATTGGTCCCATAAAAGTTTCATGAAAATCAGTTCAGTACTTTGTTTAACATAATAACTGAAAAAAAATTGTCATTCAAGTAAACGAAATTGCGTCTTTTGCTTCCCTCAGGGAAGTTCCCTGTGACTATTCAGTGGTGTTGACGACTACTAGAACAGTCCAATTGAAATTGCTCGTATTGGAAAGGTGCGTTTAGTCGCTTAGAAAATCTAAACGGTCCAGTAGCATTAAAAATCCTCTAAGGTCTGTGTTCACCAATAGATAATCGTAAGATTAGGCCTCTTCGTCCGTTATCTTTGACGTTTAATTATGAAAATTCGCGTCAAAAACGTCAAAACAACTGTTTAATACTTAACCTTCTGTTGGTGAACTCGGGTCTAAATGTCTGTCGTGTTTTTAAGTTAGTAAGGTTAATTTTGAAACACGTATAAAATCTAAATTAAAGTATGAGACCTTTCACTTTTTTTGTTGGCGAAATCAAAAAAACATGGACGAAACGAATAGTATGAAAAAAATACTATAATATGTCGTACTTTTTGAGTATTTGTACGAAACATTTTGTATGGAATTCGGATTTGAGGATTCCCCTTAAGAGCGGCGTGACCGCGCGGCCCCGGCCGCGCCGCTGAATATAATAAGGCCGTGCTTTACTAAAGTGTCAAAATATTGGTGTGACAGCAAGCTGCGCACAAGTCACGTCCATCGGGTTGTTAGTCGCAGACGGTTCGAATTTAAATAATAAATGCAAGTTACGTTCACGATGACCGATAAAGAGGTCGTCCACATACAAATATGAGGTAATGCTTCAATGTCGTTGTTAGAAACACATTATTGAAGTAGCTGTTGGTCGACTGACTGAATGAAAAAGAAATCCTAAAGACAGGTATCATAAAATTTTACAAAAACGATTGTATTTTTTTTTCTATTTAATAGATTGTGCAACACCAAAATATCCATTTATCATAAGTTTCATGTTGATTGATGATGATGGATTGAGCATGGAATTTGCTTGAATGTAAAAAAGTTTTTCACACCACCTGCTCGACAATATCCAATTACATATCATGCTATCATCAAGGTAAAGCACAGCATTACCTACTAAGGGTGGTAATGTTGTATGAAACTCCCTAGGGTAGTAATGTGATTTGAATTTGGAACGTCAAATTCGTGTGGAAATCCGTGGAAAACTCTAAGTAAAAGAAGAGTCCATATGGCATTGTAAAAATATATGTTCTAAAATCGAACTGGCCACTCATAAAAAAAAAAGAAAATAGTCGCGAATACAAAGATTGTAAAACAAAAGACGATGTTGGCTGCTTAGTTCGGAGCCCTGGATTTTTATTGCCTTGCAGAAGGTGTGAAAAGTAGAGTATGCTCCTCTGGGATAAAGCCTGTCTTAGTCTTGGGTAGCTTGAACCCCTTGCGTCACTCAGGACTCTACATAACCCCCTCGCTTCGCTCAGGAGTTAACTGAGTCTCGTTAGCTCAGAGTTCAATATGCCACCCGCGACATAAGACACTGCTTTATCCCCTTAGTGCATAATCTACTATTAAACGATACCGATACTAATTCATTTTTCCATTATTATTTTATTTATATAGCATTAATCCAAGAAGTACAAAAAGAGTCAGATAACCCTGTAAACAAGCTGTAGATAAAAATCTCAAAACTAGGTTGTTTTATGGTTTTTCTCTATCTCGCTTCCCTTACTAGACATAGCGGTATTTAAGCAATTTCTGAGGGTAGGTCGAAATTTTAATTAAAAAAAATATATTTTACCTTATCATTAAATGGATTTTGAATAAGCTATATTATATTTTTTATTTTGAGTGAGCTATTTTTTAGCGTATTAAATCGAATTATAGATAATTTTCAAAGTACCTACCTTGAAAGTTTCAGTTGGATAGCTAATTGGAAAGTGCACGAAATTTAAGTTGCAGGAGTCGACCCGGAACGACAGACAGACACACAAGAATGTTACTAAATAAAAACATAGTAAAAAAATTATGCGTGAACATCCTACTAATATTATAAACGCGAAAGTTTGTAAGGATGGATGGATGGATGGATGGATGGATGTTTGTTACCTACTCTTTCACGTAAAACTGCTGAATGGATTTTAATGAAACTTCACAATAATATAGCTTATACATCAGAATAACACACAGGCTACAATTTATAAAGATACCTGCGCAGACGAAGTCGCGGGCTTCAGCTAGTAATACATAAACTAACAATAAACATTAAACTATGCAGCGGGCTCTCCGTGACGTCAAATCAAATACAATCAATGGAATAGAGTAGGTACAGACAGCGTCAGAGATAAGTATCCCCGTTGCACAAGACACCCAGCTATAAATCCTTTCAAAAAATTGTAATACTTAAAATTATTTTTAGGCTTACATACGATTATACAAATATAATCTATTTTTTAAAGGCAAAACTTTTCCATTCACCGCGACGGTGATTTAAAGGGATTTGAAGCTGGGTATTATAATGCAAGGGGGATACTTATCTATGACGCTGTCTGTACTAGTATTATGGTATATGTTGTATAGTGGTACACCTACTACCTTCAACCCCCTCTTCTATAATGGAAAGTGTAGAGCTAACAATGGTAGTGGGAGGAGGGTAGCAGTGACAGGAGTTCGTTGACCACCTGTACTGTGATTGGTCCTTTTCAGCACCTAATTGCCATCGATGTTTATAGGTTTCTATCACGCATCATTTTATAAATCGTTTTTTTTCATAGACATCGTTGAAATTCTTCGTTACTCTTGAGAATCAGTCTTACTTGTTTTATTATTAAGGCCAATCCCCAAATCCGAATTCCATACAAAATGATTCGGACACAATTGCTCAAAAAGTACGTCGTATTATAGTAATTTCTTCACACTATTCGTTTCGTCAAATTTCGTTTAAGTTAGTAGGGTTAATTTTAAAACACGTAAAAAATCTAAATTAAAGTATGAAACCTTTCACTTTGTTTGTTGACGAAATCAAAAAAACATGGACGAAACGAATAGTGTGAAGAAATTACTATAATACGGCGTACTTTTTGAGTATTTGTCCGAAACATTTTGTATGGAATTCGGATTTGAGGATTCCCCTTAACTAACTGACGCCCGCGACTTCTAAAATTCCTTAGTACTAACTTTCAGCTTTTGACGAACACATCCTCCAAGTTTAAAATCTCTACGTTTAATGGTAAGGCCTGTGCATTTTCCGTCAGTCAGTCAGTCAGGTCTCTAAGCCTTTTATTTATATTAAATAAATAAATAAAATAAATATTTTGGTCATTTCATACAGCGCCATCTAGCCCCAAACCAAGCAGAGCTTGTACTATATGAACTAGATGGCTGATAGTATACTTAAATACTTTTTTTTAAATACATACATAGAATACATAGAAAACACCCAGACTCAGGACAACACCGATGTTCGTCACACAAATGTTTGTCCTGAAGCGAGAATCGCACCCGCGACACCGGGCGTGGCAGTCCAATACACTTGCCATTCGACCATCCGTGTCGTCAATAATATTGATATTTGGTTACTTTGAAATGTTCAGCTACTTGGTGCAAGAATACTGACCTGCAACAATAGGCCGGGTTCGATTAATCACATTCCGAATCAGCATATCGTATGCATCTCAAGGTGAACTGATGTCGTTGACCGATCGTAATCAATCGTACCTACCGATGGGTTCATACATACAACCAATGCGCATTTGCCGGTTGACAAGTACCTATCGAAGGGTTTCACGCATACAACCAATGCGCAGTTGCAATCAAAATTGAAAATAGCTACTCTAATAGTAACTTAGTGCGTGTATTGAGGCGTGCTTTTTTAGACTAAAATATCTCTATAAACGCATCAAGTTACGCTAGATCTAGCTCTACCTCTACTTACTAGAGCAAGAGTTACTTACTTGTTACTTGATGCGTGTTTAGAGATCTTTTAGTCTTAACTTATTCACTCTAGCTTTGAAGGTTTCAAGATTATAGTAGTCAAAAATAGCTACTCTAATAGTAATTTGGTGCACGTATTGAGGCATGCATTTTAAGGCCAATCCTCAAATCCGAATTCCATACAAAATGATTCGGACAAATACTCAAAAAGTACGCCGTATTATAGTAATTTCTTCACACTATTCGTTTCGTCCATGTTATTTGATTTCGTGAACAAAAAAAGTGAAAGGTTTCATACTTTCATTTAGATTTTATACGTGTTTTTAAGTAGGGTTAATTTTAAAACACGTATAAAATCTAAATTAAAGTATTTAACCTTTCACTTTTTTTGTTAACGAAATTAAAAAACATGGATGAAACGAATAGTGTGAAGAAATTACTATAATACGGCGTACTTTTTGAGTATTTGTCCGAATCATTTTGTATGGAATTCGGATTTGAGGATTGGCCTTAAAATGCATGCCTCAATACGTGCACCAAGTTACTATTAGAGTAGCTATTTTTGACTACTATAATCTTGAAACCTTCAAGGCTAGAGTGAATAAGTTCATACCTCCTAGCCACGCGTGCTCCATCTTCGACCACACAATCACTTACCATCAAATGAAACGCTACTCTATTCACAATAAAAAAAAACCTGCATGATACTGCGAGTACATTCATAGTCCATACTCCTCGACGACAAGCTTTAGCTAACTGATTGATGTCAGTGAAGAGAACACAAGACGAGGCTTAGAACATAAAAGATTTGACCGAAGCTCTTTTTGACACTGTTATAAAGGCTTTCAATATGTTTAGATGCAATATTTCTTACCATTTATAAAGACTGAAGGATTTTCAAGCAGTGATTTATAGGATGGTTAGCTACTATATGAGTACTACTCGGGCGAATGAACATGACACCTGGCTCGAATGACGTTTGTGCAAAGTACAGCGTGGAATTGGATAATCTTGATGGAGAAGAAGTCCTGTATTACTTGGTAAAATGATAAGTAATGAAAAGGCTTCACAATTAGAGGAAGAAGAAACACGGAGGGCGCCGCGCGGGGCAGCGGGGGAAGCATCAAGTTCCGAGCCACGTGAAAACCAGGTGTCATGTTCATTCGCCCGAGTAGTACTCATTCGATTTCCTCCAACATAAAATGACAACGGACGAAGGTCACTCATAAAACATCGGTGTGGGAGTGATTATTGGGAGCAGCCACGGGAATAGCGCTAACTATGACAGGCGAGGTCGCACCGGATGCCAATGTAGATTGTTTGTTTGAAATAAATTATAGTAAACTGAAGTATTTGACCCTCGGTGTACAGTATCATTTACGTTTTTGCAGCCTGTAATGTTCTCACTGCTGGGATTCAGGCCTACCCTCGGTAGGAGAGCGAATGGGTCATATCCACCACGCGGACCCAATGCGGATTGGTGGATGTTACATGCCATAGAACATTTACAGTGCAGCCAGGATTAAATCGAACACGGTAAACGATGTAACTTGGGCAATTAGTGTAACCAGCATTTTTTGACGCAATAACCCTGTGTAGTAAATCACCGAAACATTTTTGTAGTCGGACTGGGAGACGCGACAAATGGCAATTGCGACATCCGATGCGCCGTCTGTCGCGCCAATTGCTGCGCCCGCGCGTACCAAATGACTGCACCCCGCCAGAGACGACAAACCTGCATCTATGACTTCATGCGGCTCGAATGTCGGGGTCAAACGTTGCGCTCAATGGATTTGCCTTTCGGGAAGAAGTCAAGATAGGAAGGGGCAGCCGCCTGTGTCTCATGAGATCGGCTTCAGCCGCATTTCGACACATAAACCCAACTTTAATCCTTTTGAATTTGGCTGAAACCACAGAAGTATTAAAGTATAGAATCACAATGTAATACATAGAAAATGCGCCAAATAAAAGGGAGCCACATTGGCTAACTTCTTAGTACATTTTGGTCCGAGGCTAATTTTCGAAAAAGAGAAGTATCAGGATAAGATAACAATTATAATGTTAAAACTACTAGGCTTTTTCATTGTTAATAAAACTACATCGTAAAATGTACCTAACAAACATTATTTTAAAATAGAGATATTTCATATAAATTGACAGGGTGTATGAAAATGTTCTGTCCCGTATTCCGCATCCATTTTGCTTTGATACTGTCTATCTTGGTGTTGTATAGAAACACCGTTATTCATCTATGGCTGAAACATGTTCCCAAATATCTATAATATCAAATAATATATGGCTTATGATTCGATTATAAAATCATTATCATTATCGCTTTTATCTTGTAACACCCACGGTCGTGGTCTAGGTCTGGCTTCACCTCTATGTGGTGGGTAATTCATAGATTTGCATTTTTCATAATTTACTAGTAGTAATATAAAATATAGATTTCAATTTAAATTCCAAGATGATTTTATGCAAGATCGGTTAAACCTACTAAAACGCTTAAGAATTGGAAATTTTACTTTTAATTTATTACAAATGAACTGTCTTTATCAAAATGCACTTTATGTGGGCTGTAAATATATTCTGCTTCAAATAATTCTGAAATGTTTTACGGGCAATTAGTAAGTATGTAATTAGCATTTGAGGAGCATATCCCGTGGTGCTCGTTATAAATAACTAGTTTACCTCCATAAAACAAATATTTATATGGCTTTTTACATAATACGACTTTGATTAAAATTGTACTAAAAGTTTTTTTAGATTTATTATGAGTTAAAAGTAAAATATATGGCTTTTGGCTAAAGAAAATAACTTATCAAAGGTCAATAAACTAAGATAAACAATAATTTGATAATCATTTGGATATAAACTATATTAATCTCGTTTCATTAAATTAACGCCTATTCATATTTTTAGTTCAAAGCAAATTTATGATTTATTGAAACGCTGAATATGATCCTAATCGGTTCTTTTCAGAAAATTCAAAATAGATCAGCAATGCTTTAAATTCTCAAAGAAAATGAAATTTATGGTTATCACTCAGAATTGGAAGAAAATCTTTATGACTTATTTTTAAGTAGGTACTTTATTAAAATAAGATAAAGAGAATGATGTTTATTTTTATATCTACACTAGTTGACGCCCGGTACTTCGTTTGCGTTGCGTATTTTCAAAATTCCTTTCTTCCTCCAAATTTCGAATCTCCACGTTCAGCGATTTGGCCATTAAGGCATAACATTAAGTTGTTCAGTCAGGTTCAAGCCTTTCTTATATATTATATTCATATTATTCAAGTTCAGTACTGTAATATAATTTAAAAAAAAATGGTTAAAATTTGGATACCCACACGGTGTCATATATTCTGCCTCAAATTAGTAATGTGAAAGCAAAACTGTGTTCCGGTTTGGAGGGCACTGTAACTAGTGAAATAGGCTTTCGAGACAGACCCTCAAAATGCCTCAATGTGTATGAGCGTTTTAGCACTGTTGCACCGGCCTATGTGAATCAAAGTCCTGTGTAGCACTGTTCTGGTATTGAGCAGGCGTGATCTCTGACCATCAGGAGAGCGGTTAGCTCACCGCGTCGCAATATTACATAAAAATGTACTAACGTTCTCATCTTGGTGCAGGCAGGCGACTGTACGGTCAGCAATAATTGCCTTTTTACCCGATGACGTTTTTTTTCAACCCAATGCAATTATGTTTCTTCCATTATCCTGCAGCGCAAGTTTTGTGTCTTTCTATAAATAGTGGAACGCGTTTATTTGACTAACAGCTCAACTACCACAAACTATCACTGTCAAAGAGACTTTAATACTTATGCAGCAAAGAGTTGTTTAGTGCGTAGCCAAGTGAAAGTTGTTCCTCCTCGGCATTGGAAGCTCGTTAACTGTGGCCTAGTAGCTGAGCTACTAGAATGAGTTTTGCAGACTGCTTGCACTTTCAATATAAACTCTGCTTTGCAAGTCAATCTGCGGCAAATACTTGCTATTTTAGCTCTAAAATGTAGTAAGTAAATACCCACATTACTTTATATAAGTACGTCTACATAAGAAGCTGAAACCAAAGCTGAGCCTGAAACCATAAAACACGTTTGGCTTTACGAATATCAAAAGACGATTCGTGGAAAGGCAAAGATCTATAAATACGACGTGAATAATGATTCCGTTTTTGACTTTGCTATTAAAACGGGAACAACAAACAGATAAACAAATTATGATGGTTGTAAAAAAAACATCAAAAGTTGACGGCTTCGCTTTGTAACAAAGTCCCTAAGTAGGTAGGTTATAATTAGGCCTTTATAACGATTGATATTTTAAACTTTACATGAATTAAAAATATGTTAAAAATCATTATCGTTTAATCCTAGTAACACAATAGAAAAAGACACATATCACTCATCGTTGCTCAGTCATGTGCACATCATTTCACAATCATTTATAGTAACTACATTCCCTTACCTACCTTTTTACTTAGTTATAGCTTAAGGTAAAATTTCTTCATTAATCGTTACACTGTACATGTTATCAGATTCTTCGATATTCACATCATTATCGGATGGTTCTTTTTTTATTTCATTGGCATCAGTATCCGGGGAGGCATTCTCATTTCCACTAAGAGACTTAGCCGAACTGAATACATATCCAAGGTTCGAGGCAGCAGATGTTTTCAAACCACACGTGTTCCTTCCACCAACCGCATTGCTTCCAGCACAAGATACTCCAACTGGCATCAACTGCGAAGACGTTGAAGTAGAAGTCGGCAAGGTAAAGTACATTGGCTTTTCATCACTAGAATTTTCACTTTCCAGAAGAGACGCCTCCATCTCATTGACTGTGTTGAAAATATGACGTTTCAAATTAACTTGCATCATCTTTGGGAATTTCTTTACTGTTTCTGCAATACTTTCAAAGAATTTGTTTAAATCGTCGGTGGGCGCTTTGTCATTTGCATCGGCACTTGGTGCAGTCGATGTGCCTTCTATGGAAGAAGCTGAGCGCGTTCCGTAAGGTCGCTTGGTATTGGGCTTTCTCTTATCCTCTATTTCCTTACTTCTTATAGTGTACAAGTGATTTTCCAGTTCTGGGTTAATCCTCCTTCTTTCACTAAATTTTTCTTTGAGAAATGTCAATTCCTTCTCATATTTGACTGCACGTGTTTTATCGGCAAATGGGGCCTTTTTTCTCAATATCAGTGCTTTTCGAAAATTATCCCTTAGTCTGGTCCATTTCCCTTTGCAGTTCTGAGCTGGAAATAAGACAAAATGAAGTAGCAAAGTGCAAGTCTTGCACCTTTCATATTCCAAACTCATTAAGCAGATAACAATCCTTAGTTAATCCCACTATTCCAATAAGATTAATAATGCAAAATATTGTAAGGATGGTTGTAATGTTGCTTAATGAAACCAAAAACTACTTTTTTTATAATTTAAATAGATTTGGAATGCATTGTCATCGAGTTGTGATCTACCCTGAAAGTTTCAGCCGGACAGCTAATCGAGAAGTGCTCGAAATTTGAAATGCAATATTCCATCCGGAACGACAGACAGACAAACAGTAAGACCAACAAGAAAGTAACTTTGTAAAAACGTGGTCTGTTTTCATATGTCTAAACATTTTAACTTACTTTACTAGGTGTAATACTACCTAGGTGTAAGTATACACCGATACAGGATGAATGTTTCAACTGGAAATGGATGGCCAAATCCTAAAATATGGAAAATATCTAAAAACGCTCTATGGACTCTCGACTTTTCTTGAAAAATAAACCATTTTTTTAGTTAGACAAAATATGATCCTTATTAGTAACACTATGGGATAGGTAGCAAAATAATCAAGAATGTTTTTTATTAAACCAATAGGTTCATTCCTGGCAAGGGAAATATTTTTTTCAAAATAAAAGTAGGGTAAAAGTATTTCTAAATAAAAGGACTGTGTGTCCCCAAGAAGCTCAAGGGCCTGTATAATCTATTTATTAATGATATTGAGATATTGATCACAGAAAATCGCTTTTTGAAACCCATAGAATATAACATGTATGATCAAACTAAACGAAAAAAACGCAGAAAAGTCAAGTAGTAATCTCGGATAGAATCTAAACTCGAACGGAATATACGTCGTAGTTAGTTCGGGACGGATGTGCGCGTATGCCGCGGCACCCGACCGCATCCGTATACTCTCGCTGCACAGAACAAAGCACCACGTGCATTCACTACTTTATCCAGCGAAAAACATAGGCTGCATACCTACCTACAAACTTGCAATATTTTTTCTTCTTTAAAATTTATTTCGAATGCGCGTCGCTGACACACTCCGTCGTCAGACTGTTACGTAGTTACCTCACTAGATACGTAATACAGATGAGTATGCAAAGAGAATTATTTTGTACCTGTAGATGACATATAGTTTGCGATTTCGTTCCAAGCTTCTTCTTTTTTTATTTGATCACTGTACAGGGGAGAAGACATGTCGTAGAGCAACGGGTATTTCTGCACAAGAGCTATCAAGGCCTTGTCGTCTAACATTTTGATAACACGGACGCACTCGTCGACGTTTCACAATGTACTAAACTCTCTGTCTCTTTCACTCGTATAGCTGCTGAGGGGAAGGGAGCCCCGCCCCTGCTGTCGCGCGCTGGTCGATGCCGACGCGATAATAAAACACGTCATGCTTGAATCATTCTTGCCTTAGTATGCGTTAGTAACCGAACCGCTCTCTGCGAGCCGAGCGCTTCAGATAACCGGATGTAAGAACGAGACTGTTGCAATGCTACCAGCTACGCCACATAGAGTAAATATAGCATTTTGTCTAAAATATTTTCTTGTGTGGTGAATTTAGCTGCCAAAAATTACCAGTCTTTCAACTTACCTATGTCATTCAATTAAAATATTTTCAGCATTGTCAATGAAAAGATAAGGAACAAGATTTCTATGTTGTAGGTACCGCTCGCGCTCTGTGAATTACGTGCCAAATTCATGCCAATACAAAATAAAGGGCCTTCGCGAAAAATGAGGCCCCCACACCCAAATTCACATTCGAGATTCTCATCCACAACCCACAATCCAACCCGTTATACTCATCAAAGAAAGGTTCCAAACAGGTTGCATTCTCCTTGGTTTTGTTATCTATCAGGGTCATTAGCCCATATTTACTACGAATGAGGTCAAAAATTTAGGTTGTCTACACTATATTTTGTGTGTTTCGTTGCTGCCTTGATAGCATCAGACATTTTAGTGCCTCATTGTATAGTATATTTTATAGACTATTAATATACCTACATAATGATGCACTAAGTCTTAAATGTAAAATGTATAACTTATAGTTCAAGTATTGCGTAATCCGTGATAATGGATAAGTACCCATGACGCGGATGTAGTTGAAGGATTGATATATTAGACTGGGACTCTTTAAGACTTAAAATACTTTGGACTACATTATAAAGCCATAAGTAATATTAATAAACTCTGAATGGAAACAGTCGGAAACTATCACACAGAATCTCTCGCTCGCATACTGACCCAATGGACGAAGTCTAAAAAGGAAATCCTACTTGCGAAGCAACCGATACGCGAGTCTAGTGCGGTAACATAACAACTATAAATAATAACTAAAGCAGGGTTTAGACGAAGCCAGTAACGCTGGCGCCAGTCCTCAGACAAGCCAGCGCTGGCCTGGCCCGCGTTGTTTAGACGAGGCCAATGGAAATAGGCCGGTGCTCTATTTCCGCCAGTGCTGGCCCATCGCTGGCTTGTCTTGTAAAACTGTTTATACGAGGCCAATAACCAGCCAGCGCTGGCTGCCAATGAGACTGGCAGCCAGCGCTTCGTCTAAACCCTGCTTTACTGACGTATCGGGACAAAGAATTATCTAATTCCAAGTCCCGAACTAAATTCTAAGTAAGTATATACTGACTAAATCCTAGCTAAATTTCAGCTCGATCGGTTCAGTAGGTAGTTGCGGCATAATAAAGTAAGAAACTTGTATTTTTAAAAATCATTATTCTATTGATGATGATGATATCTCTCTAACCAGTTTCGTAAAGTATACAAAAATAAGTATCTATTAAAAACAGAGAATAAAGAAAGCTAAGATAAAAATTAAAATTTTCAAATACAACAGCTACTAAATATTACACCAAATTTGATGTATGCTACCTCACCAACTCAGCTATATGCCTACTACTGACCGAGTTATCAGATGGCGCTGGTATTCTATGGAAGCCGCATAAAGATTCATTCAAGACCCTGTGAGTAACAAGAAAAATCGAACACATCCTACCATCCTAGGCATTCAAGCGAATGGCTGATTGAAGCATTTGGCTGCAGCATTACTTATTGCGACTAAATAAACTAGCTGATTAATGTGTTCCACAGAAGTATTAAAGTATAGAATAGAAACACAATGTAGTACATTGAAAATGCGAACAAGAAAAGGGAGCCACGTTGGCTAACTTCTGTAACATTCAGGTCTGATGCAAATTTTCAAAAAAGAGTAGTAACAGGGCTAAATAACTATTATAATTATGTTAAAACTACTAGACTTTTTTATTGTTAATAAAACTACATCGTAAAAAGTAACAAACATTATTTGAAAATAGAGATATTTCATTTTTATTAACAGGGTGTCTGATTTTTTTTGGTCCTGTCTTATGATTTTAGTTTTTGTTTGATACTGTCCATCTTGTTCTATAGGAACATCGTTATTCATTTATGGCTACAGCATTACCTATTGCGACTATTGCGAGTAAATAAACTAGCTGAGTTACTGTGTTCCTATTTACTGCGCTCATTCAGCATATGACATTGGCTCGGTTGTGGGCGAGTGTGGGTTGTAAGACGCTTCAAATGCTTGTTAGCGGAAGGCTGTACAGTGTGCAGGTGTTGATTACACAACAGCCTCTAGATGAATAAACTGCACTGTTTATTGTAATGGTGTGAGGTAATGAGATTAATGCGAACGTGGGAGTTTGTTTGATGATTGTAGATATATTGGTTGCTAATGATCAAGGTTTTAAAAACATACCACTGAATAGTCACAGGGAAGCAAAATACGCAATTTCGTTTACTTCGATGACTTATTTTTTTCAGTTATTTTGATATAAAAACAAAACTACTGAAATGATTTTAATAAAATTCGTATGGAACCAATCTGAAAGTATATCCACTCAACAAATCATATTTTTTCAAATCCGTTAATAAATAACAAAGTTCTGAGGTAACAAACATAAAAAAAAAAACATTTAACAGAATTGAGAACCTCCTCCTTTTTTGAAGTCGGTTAAAAGAAACAATGTACCTAGGTATAGTAATCAATATAAGAGTTTGAACATTCTCGAACTTAATTTACGACCAAAATATACTTATACTAGGTATAGCATATGTGTACGTTCCTATTACTACCTGCCTACCTGTTGTTATCGATGAGCTGAAAAAGTTCAACACTCTTTGTTGATGGCTGTATCCCACTAGTACCCTATGAGTCATTGATATCCTGAAAATAATAAAGAGTTCCACATTCTGACTGCCACATCCTAAACGGGTCGTTCACCCAAATTGGTTCATTGATCTAGACCGGGTATCTTTCCAGGTGAACTAGTAAAATTAAGATAAATAGTTCAGCTGTTTAGCCTGCAAGCCGGCGCATAGAGTCAGACAAACATACATACATACATACCTATGCTCAAAAACATAACCCTCTTTCTTCGCAGTCCGGTAAAAAATCCTTATCGCGTCCAGTAATCAATTAATCATACAATTTTATCGTAAGATCGTATAACAGGGAAACCATTATTAGATAACTTGTTGTTTTTACCAAACTGCTTTGATCTAAGATTTTTTTTTTCAAAGATATCTGGCCCTAACGTGTCTAGTAATCAATTAATTAATTAATAATAAATTGTTATAGTTTAATGATAGCATAAAACTGTTAAACAGTTTGTTGGAAAACCATTAAATTCACTGTCTGGTTACGAAGATGTCCCAGTTTGTTCGAAATTTACGAGACAACGACCACCCAAGAAGCCCGTGAGATGTTCTCTTCTAACCCTGAGCCTGACTGAAATGAATGGGTATTGAATCATAGATATATAGTAGTCCTACTATTTATCTATGATTAGAGGACTGAGGACGTGACTAGAGGACGTGGTGGCCGAATGGATGAGGCCCTTGCCTTGCGATCTGATGGTCGCAGGCTCGAATCCCGGTGGCAGTCATGCGTAAATGGTTTTTCGGTCGAAAAAACCTATGTATGCATCCCACGTTCTCGCAACGGTGAAGGAAAACATCGTGAGGAAACCGGCATGTCGTAGAACCTAAAAGTTCGAAAACATGTGTCGAGTGCACGAAAGGAGCCTCTTCGAGGCGCACTTGAAATCCTTTCACCACACTGGTTCGAAGGAACTAGTGACACGATAAGAAGAAGAAGTCCTACTAATTCCACTTCTGATTTCCACTATTCCACTCCCGAAACTTCCACTGCGAAAGTATGTAAGGAATTGAAGATCGTCGCTGGATAGATAGGAGGTTTGTTGCTCAACCATGCCGAATGTACTGAACCGATTGAGCTGAAATTTTGTATAAGTGTAGGTATTAGCTAAAAAAGGGTTTAAGGCTACTTTAAATTCCAATAAGTAGATTCTACAAGCCGCGCGGGAAAATTGCTGAATTTTCTTTAGCTATCGATAGATAATAATCGATGAGAATGTAAAAGTTTGAACGAGTGGATAATTTACCTAGGTACTTGGGTAATTTACTGGCGAATCTTTAGATAGTTCGTGATCCAGAGTAACATTGTAAGGTAAGTACAATAAGCTACAATGGCAGAAGCGTTTATGATAATAGTTAGTGGCGGCTCCTCTGACTATATCTGAAACAATCGCGTGAAAACTCCGCATTACAAGCAAAGCTTTCAAGCAAATAGCAACGTTACGACCATTTTGTCGCGGTTATGTCCTAACAGAACGCAAAACGCCTCTTTGACGTCCGCCGGAGTAAAACGTTATTTCGTATTGTTTTGTCTAAAATATCTGTCAGTCAATCGGTTGAAGTCGGCATTGCACAAAGGTTTTGTGCATCAAAATGCATCCACATTGTGTAGCATGACAAAGTAAACAAAGCGGGTAGGGGGGCGATAAAATTAAAATGAAAAAATACGGCTACCTAAACGTATCAAAACAAAATAATAAGAAAGGATCATAATTGCTTTTCTGGCAACTGTCGCTGTCTACTTCGCAATAATCGGACAAATGAGAATTTCACGCATCGCGCCCACGCATCCCACTTCTGAAACGTCAATTAATTTTCCGCTTACGATTTTTGTTTTAGTGCATTTCTGTTTTGCTCGTTGTCAATAACTTTTTCGGTTATAATTTATTTTAGTACGATGACCTCTCATGACATCTCATAAATAATTAATGCATTAAACTGATGTCAAAACCTCTTATAGAATAGAACCTAAACTTGACAATATAAGGGTTATTTAGTACTTTTCTCAATGTTTTTCTTCGAATGACGGTTCGGGCGTCGCCGCCGGCGGAAGTGGGAACAGCATGGGCGACCATCGCAAACAGTGCCTCGTTGTCTGGCTCTGCACTGCTGATACAAAATTTTCATGGCTTGTGTCCGATCTCTTAATGTCCCGTTCTGCCAAGACAGTGGGTATTATTGAGGATGTCCATTTATATTATAGTGTTATCTCCACAGATATAGATCTATGTCTTTGGTTGTCTCTCATACAGATATTTAAGTTTTGCATATTTTACCATGCTTTTCAAATACGCAAATACAACAAGCTAGTATTTTTTTTCTTTAAGAGCATTTTGTTCGCAAACGACTAGTTACAGGATGTGCTGTTCTGACTTCTGATGGATGATCACTTGGTGTTCCATGTTTTATTGTTATTCGTAGCACGCCGGGAGTGTGTAACTATAAATCCTTGCATCCTCTACACATAATTTTGCGCCGTGAACAAGATTTCTAAGTGTTGAAGTAACCATTACGAGCATACAATCAGGGTAAAATTCCAAAAGCAATTGATACTTCTAAATTCCCCTGCCTTTTAGAGCTTTTTCCTACAGATTGATGTTTCTCCGGCGTGATTTTTATAGTCTATCTATATCTTTATATTACTTGGTATTGTGGACCTTGTGGTAGATAGTGTCAAAAATGTTGGTATGTTGGTTAGCTTGAAATCACTAGCAAGCGTGGGACACATTCAATTATAAGTGATGTGCTAAAATATATTTTAGGAGTATAGTCTTTGCTTTTATTTATGTATATTTTTCTTTGGAGCAGCTCCTGTATACAGAAGATGGTATTTTTATTCAACGTTGTAATGAAAGTGATTTATTTTCGTTAATATCTGATGTGCCATGACCGTAGGCCGCTAACGAGAAGGTTCTCATTTTACACACCATTCATTATTTTTAAAGTCGTTTTTAATTACAGTTTAATGTAGTTATTTTATATCTAGCTAGCAACTAGACTATCATCGTTGTTTTAAGAGACAGTGTTGTTTTCAAATTTTAAGTATTTAAGACATTTTTGGATATATTGTTTTTCAAATCTCTTACAGCAAAACGTTTACATTGGTTGGCTTACTTAATCATCTTCATTATTTCATTATAATGGGTAGAATAGAAAGAAAGATACTTATATGATGTAAAAATAAATATAGGTTTATTAATGTAGGGATGAGTTCATTTTGTTCTATTTTAACTTCATGCACATACTTAACTGAATCTTAACCTCTGTCTGACTCTACTTTGAGAAGAAGTAGTACTAGTAGTAGTAGTACTTTGAGTCTGATTGTTTTACCTTTTTCAAACATATCATTAGCGTCATCTGAAGCCCTTGATAAAACGTCATTCCCGTCACGTAGAGATATTTCGTCAGGCATGTTACGTAAACGTAGGTATTCTGCAGCCTTGAGTCGCCGCATCGGATTGAGTCTATCACTCGACTAGTAGGTATTTTCATGACGCCTTCGCTACGCCCGCTATTATTAAACGAGTTCATCGGAACATCTATTTGCGCAATTTGTAGCATCGTTGCTAAAGCATTCCGATGACCTTACTGTGTTTACTGCGGAGGCCGATCCTCCCTCACTTTGACTCTTTGGATTTTGAACAAATAGGTATCTGGGTATATACATCGTTACGTGTTATATTTAATTAATACCAACTAGTGCTACTTTCATAAAACAAGCTTTATCGTCTTTATCTTGTTGAGTAGGTCAAAATGTTGTTTGGAATTCAGTTTCATTACTGGGACTTTCTCTAAGTTCTAGGTATTGAAAAGCGTTTTGATTTCATGCATCAGTTTCAGCAAACTTTCCTCCTTCTAGTACTTTTACACTTGCATATTTAGCCTAAAGATACCTACCGGCCTACCTTTAGGAATTTTAGTGAGTATAATACAGAAGCACCACGAGGGAGTGTGCGTGGCGCATGCGCTAATGCCACTCAGCAGCACAACCTCCCCTCTCATGCCATGTCCATTCACTGCGCAACCAATGCGTCCAGTGAGACATGGTATCGCTTATCTATTCAACCACATATACCTCAACCTACATGACAAGCTTAAGTCTCCGACGACGCATTCGATGAGATTTTAAAGTCAAATTCGGTATGAAACTTTAATATATCGGCGGATCTTTCGGTAAGGCGCGGAGTGTTGGTGTCGGTGTATAGCGCTGCGTTGCGTCGGTGTGCCGCGGCGGGCTGTGCGAGTGTGCGCCAGTGCGCGTGTGGTGGTGCGGGGCCCGTCGCGGCGCGCCCGTCAGTCGGCGGCGGCGAGTCACGCGCGGCGTCTCGTACACTTCTCTCCGCAATAGCGTTGCACTTCACGCAGCTCACCTGCAACGTTCAGGTTTTGCCGGCTCTCACGTTGTCGCTCGTGTAGGTCGCTCTGACCTTACCTGATCTTGCTCCTCAAACAGTTTCTCTGCGCGTTCGACTGGCCATCGCGTGGTCCGATCCGCTGCTGCGGTAACCGCGGAACTCTCGACGTGTCTCTGTGCTGGTGCGTGCTGTGACTCCGGCTGGCCGGCGTTGGCCGCCGCGTGCTGTGACAGTGAAATCGTGTACGTGCGGATGTGCAGTGATGGATTTGTAGACAGTGTTGTTTTCGTATCGCGGAGAACCACGGAGCAGTCTCTTTATTTAGCCTGGTGCGAGGAGGATCGCCAAAATTGAGCCCAAACTGTACATAGGTGGGTATCGCAAGTTGTAGATCATCGTGGCCAGTGAGAGCTACGGCTGCTGGCGAAGTGACCGTTGAATATTTATAGGCAGTAAAGCAAGTTGGAAAGTTGCTTGTCGGCTGTAGCCGCGATGCATCCAACGACGCTTGCCAGAAACGGACAGCTGATTTTGTGTTACTACTATGCTTCATGTTCCATTTTGCGTGTTTCATTCATTTATTTTTCCATGTTTCCTAGTTAATATACTTACAAGGTTTATATTATCAATTTCCCCAAAAACGTGTTGTTTTGACCTATCTACCTCGTCGTTAGGTATGAATTAATAAACTAGGTATTCTATGAAACTTACATTAGAAATATCGCGATAATTAAGTTAAGTGGATTTGCAACTTAGGAAATTGTTCATAGTTTGTGTGGCTTATTAAAACCCATTTTAACTCTTGGTTCCTTCGTGATGCTTCATACATTAATATGAGTGGTTATTATTTACTGGTCATACATTCTTTCAGAAACAAATTTTGAAGGTTCTAGGCTAGGAATAGTAATGTATTACTAGAATCTTCAAATTGAATCAAAAAATATCATTTTCAAGCGATTCCTTATCCTAACTGAATCAGAATTTTCATCAACACCACCAACACCAACCATTGCAGGACTGATTCTGAATTGAGGTGACTGTTAGAGATACCTACTTTAGTTAGTTAGACGTTGGTCAGCAATTCCGTAATATGTTATATCAATCAAACTCTTGCGCTTTGGCCGTAGTTCAAAGAGGAGATAAAAATGTGCCAATCTGAAAAGCGGGACAAGGCCGCGCCCTCAATTCCCGCGGGAAAACTCTATCACGTAATAAACCCACTATTGCTAAGTCATTGCGAGTAAGTAACATGATATTGTTAGCTCTGGACCTTAGTCAACCGATAATTACAATTTATTTGGCATCAAATGTATCTAACCGACTTTGAATAGTCAAACGCACTTGTGAAAGCCCTTTTTCCTTTTGGTTGTCTTCCTTCGTTCTTTCAATTCAAGAAGCATTCTAAGTAATGTTATATCACATACATGCTGTGTCGTTTCTTTGTGTGTTTCAAGTACCTATTTATTTATCAATTTTAAATTTGACAAATATGGCTACTCCGTATTCTGTACCCCAAACTAGTAATAGTTAGTATTCTATGCTCAAACTGCAACTAATCAATCGGACAGTGTCATGTCAGTAGTTGGTTATGTCAACAAAAACGTTGCAGGTGCCTATACTGCCTATCCTATAAGCTGGAGAGGTCGTTCACCCCGACCGCCACCAATATTTGGATATACAACACTACTATAGTGTTGGTTGACTATAACGATAACGGATCGGACCCACGCAAGTCAAGCGAGCATGCATGCATGCACGTGGCACGCTCGCAGGAAGAGAATAGGGGAATTATTGTCATAACAATAGCATTAATCCTGTAGCTACTAAGGGTCTATGGTTCAGTCAGTTCCAAAGCTAATGATGTAAGAGACAATGATAGTAATCAAAAACTTACAGATAAAAGCAACAATTATGCAATAACTTTTCAATTTATTAATTACTTTTCAATTAAAACTATTAATGTTACAACTTAAAATTGCGAAAGCCATACGCAATTTTAAGAGGATGAATTGATTGATTAGTAGAAATAAAATTTTTAAAGTAAAACAAATGCTAAAGTTAGAAATATTTATAAAACGGCCAAATAATGATGAATGATGGCGAAATTAGTCAAAAATATAGAAGTGACGAATAAAATAAAATAAAGAACGGCAGAAATATGAACCGAGGAACAATAGACCACTCCACGGTAGTGATGGGTTAATTAAGTGTTGGAAATGAAACACTTAATGTAATGCTGGTAATGATTGAAGAAGTATCGCACCGCGGGGTGGCACACCGAATCTGGGACAACGCGCCGTTTATTTCGGGCCTGAATTGGGGCGGCACGTTAAACATTGGGGTTTCCGAGCCAGTCCTCACGATGAAAACAAATAGTTTGTTATATGCCACACCTGAGTGGGCGTTTTAAGAGCTATTCGATAATAGACTTTACTGCTTAGATATAAGAATCAACAGTTACCAAGCCGAGTTGTACAAATGGACGCCGACGCACGACTTTTATTAATGATCTAAATGGTTAAGGTGTACGATTGGATTAGATGGATCAGGATTTGCGAGCAATTCTGCCGACTACAGATTTTATATCCGATCGATGCAAAGATAACATAGAATTTTCAATATATCTTGACTAAAAAGAAGAACGGCGAGTTAAAAAACAGGTGGAACACTATATTTATGATGTTGTTTGATTAATATGCTTGATATCCTGAAAATGACAAGAACTTGTATGTTTTATAACCATTACTTTACTTAGTGCGTAAAGACGCAGCTTTTATGTAGGTAATATGATAAACTTTATACAGCAGCAGCTGTAGGTAAAGTCAATTAACGTAATATAAACGTAATAGCCGAGTTCAACGTTTCAAGTAAGAATTATAAATAGGATGACTGGTATCTAGGTAACAATACTCACAAACAATCGGCAAGGTGTGAGCAGTGAGCGAGCACCGAAGTCGACATGCTTATCAAACAGGCAAACAATGTCCGGAGGCCGATCTAATGATCAGCCTACTTCGATACGACTTTAAAGCTGATAGAATAAGTTTTATTTGAACGAAATACTCTGTGAGGTTTAACTCAGTCTTATACTATCCTCCGATTTAAAGTTTCCGAAATGTGCTCTGTCCAAATAACAGCAAATACCTACAGCTGGTAGGTATCATACTTAGGTATCTTCTACGTATGCTAATAAAACCAGATAATTAGCTTTCAATGGTAAAAACCAAACAAGCATTATATGTAGATAATAAACTAAAAATCGGGAAGAACTCGAAATTTGAGTTGGAAGATTCTAACATGAATGCATTTTTATGGTTTTTTGAGAATAAGTGTCATTGCATGCTAAAAAACGACTTGTGAGCTACCCTGAAAGTTTCAGCCGGGGAGCTAATCGGGAAGTACTCGAAAATTGAGTTACAATTCCTGCCGGAACGACAGACAGACAGACAAAAAGACAAACAAGAACTTAATAAAAACGTGATAAAATTATGTGTATTACACGTAGTTTCGAATTACGCTAAAATTGTTGTTCCTGATACTGAAGAGGAAAAAATTAAGGCATTCAGCTATTTAAATGCCAAGCAAAGAAATTGGGTGATTTTGTGGCAGTGGCACAAAAACTGAATTGGACAAAATATTCAAGTCGATACCCGACATACGAACACACTTTCAAATCACACCGTCTCCGTCCGTCCCTTGCATTCCACAACTCGCTCACCCACAGCAAGCAGACCGGTCCTCGAGCATTGTACCAATCGAGAACACTCGGACAGTTCACACAGCCTGCAGAATGTTCCATGTCGAACATAGAACAGCGACTTTTGAACACAGCCGGGTTATACGAGGTGAGGTGCGGTCTCAAGGTGAAACGGCCGGTCAACATTATGCTCAGCCGAATGCCTAGACCTAGACCAAACACTGCCTCGTGAACTAACTATAAATAAAGAACTTACATTTCGGTGATGACCTCTTCTATTGTTCGCAGGTGTACAACAATTGGTTGCGTCAATGGCCTGCTGTAGCCTTTAAACTGCTAACCGTGATCTTTGAGCTATTCAAAATATGCTCCCTTATTGTCCTATCTATAGGTATATTTCAAATAATTGCTTCTCAAGACATTAAACTTACAATTTAATAATAAAGATACAACTAATACTGCCGCAACACAAAGCAATTTCGTCATTATGTCTAGATCCTAGAATTGCTAGTCAGTTATAATGACACTATAATAAAACCTTGAGAATGAAAAAGCCAACACAAAGAGCAAGTAAAAACGTAAAAAAACAGTTTGCTGTATAATATGTTCTAGAGAACACATTTGTATACATACTGCGGAAGCCTAACTAAATGATATACAAGATGTGTCAAAATAAATAAACCACATGCGGACTTTGGTTTTTCAAGTTACGACGTTTCGTTTTGAAAAAAATATACATTATATTTTATGTATTGTAGCAAAAAAAAACAACATTTTGATTTCAATACACTCTATTTCCCACAAGGAAATTATATTTTTACCAATTCCATCGTAAGTTTTTGCAAATACAAAAAAATAATCCATAATTATGTTGTATTTGAGGTTCATTTACTTTGGCACAACCTGTATATATTGAGTTTGCGTTTTAAATAAAGTTCTAAATCTGTTCTAAACAAATATTTTAACTAAATTCTTCCTCGCGCGAGGTTAATATTCTCATAAAATATCCGTGTAGTTTTTCAACTGATCGGTTGCCAGAAGCTAATCTTGATCATAATTAATTTTGTTACAATATCCTTATAAACATGTATGAAGATTGTGCATTCGATTAGGGGTTAATATTGTGCGATTGTCGAGTCTAATATAATATAATTAATATGTTTTTAAAATCCCTCTTACGTTTTGATCAACAGTCTCTTGTCCATCCAAAGGTTTTCTGGAATAGATCGCTTTTTAGCGATAAGACTGCCCATTGTCCACTATTTTCACCATTGCTTTCTACTTTCTATATAATTTGTTTATTTTTATAATGATGTGCAATAAAGAATAATATATCTATCTCTAAGGACATTGGTACTTGACTTAATGTTATAATCACATCATGATTTTAACCAATGACAATTTTTTTACGCTCTGGCTATTAAATTGGTCTACAATCCAAAAACACCATACAAATTAGGCAGATTGATGTGCTAGTGTATTGTGCTGTTTAATATTATTATAGTTAAGTAGTAGGTATCGTTAAAATTTAAATTCACTTTGACATTTAAATACCATTTAATAGTATTATATTCATTCACTGTAACTCGCATACCATAAATGGTACATAAGGCACTAATAATATTATTTAACAACATACTTATGTATTATACTATGTTCTGGCGAATAAAAATCTTGAATCTTGAATCTTGAATCAATCTGCATAATACTCGTTATTGTATATAAATTTGGCACGTGTCGATACATGACCAATATTAAGTGTACCTAGGGTAAAGTTCTGTTGCCTTGGTTCCTCGGAGCTAGTTATTTTGGCCGGTTTAATTCCTACCCTAAATCGATGTCAGTCAATGGAGCGAGCACAATGGGGCCGAGCACGGCCGTTGACCGAAATAAAAAATAAACACAAGAACAGTCGCTTGCTGAGGTATCAGGATTTACATCGTGATTCATTTCATAAAACCGTTTCACTTCTCATGCTCGTAAAGTTTAATTTTATATTTTTTACCAGGGGGAGTTAAACTGCATTTTAGACCCTAGGGCAAAAAAACTGTTCAGAGGTTCAGTGTAATAGATATCATACTAGAAGCTAAGATTTTTTTAAAATTTCGAACTTCAGTCGTTTATAGTTATACATTTATATAAGATCAGGGTATTACGAGAAACCTAAACATAACTATTTTCTAATTTCGAATTTAATTTCTTCGAAAAAGATTCTCCTAGAAAACTACTTTTAGATGGAATGGTACTGAAAAACCAAATTGTATGAGAGTAAATTTTATTAAATGAGTCGTGAAATTATCGATACAAGTTTGTCAAAAGGTACTTAATTATTGACATAAATTTAAATGAAAACAAAGCAATTTAAATTAATTTCAAAGAGCTGAATTTGTAATACAAAATTTGTGAAAGGTGACTTGAGTCAACTGCAGTGGGAGAAATTTAAGGTATTAAAGAATACGGTAGGTATAAGTACCAAATTGTATTAATAAAAAGTCACATCTTTTTTATCCACTTCTACTACATAGATTATTAAAGAAATAAAAGTCTGCTTCTCTCCCAATATTTATTTAACGTTTGAAGGATTTTACTTTGGCTGTTCATTATCAGATTAAATTGGAAATTACTGCTTTTACATACTTCTTTTCTTTTCAGTTATCTTCAATCAAATCATTCTCCTATTGAAAAAAAAGTAACTTATTAATCTAATCTCATAATTCTCTTTTACTTGGCTCCGTGCAGATTAGCGGATTCGCCACTCGTGTTTTGTTTTCTGCAGCGCGTGTACGCGCGACAACGCTTGTTCTCGCACAAGCCGCGAGACACGCCTCATACTACTGACACTCGCTAGAAAAAACTGAGCGTAAACGCTGGTATACAAGCTTTCAGCTTTTAAAGTGTCGCGAGTACCAAAGTTGGTCAAAGACAATGTTCAAGATCTAATTGCAAAGTCAACTCAATTGACAGTGTCCACTACTCGACTCGGCCCATTTGCCCAACGGACCGACAAGCAGATGTGAAAACTGGCCAAGGTGACTTCTCGATCTCGGGGCGACCTGATTTCCTATGACATTCCAATTTATAGTCTGTCAACGCTAATAATAGTAAATATTCTTTGAAGTTGCTGAAAAAAAAAACGCTATAAGTAATCTGAATAACTACGTACGTATTGAATGATTTGCTTTTATTACCTATTATTATATGTATTAGACAATATTAACCCACTGTTGGGTATAGGCCTCCTTCCTAGATCGCCAATCTTGCCCATCCTGCGCCAATCCAGCGTAATACCTAAGACCTGGATGGTCTCAACCCCTCGCGCGCTGCCTTCGTCCATCTACCGTCTTCCCGCCTTGCCAAGAGTGTCCTGCCCATCTCCACTTCAACTTATTGATCCTCATACCTAACCTAGTCGTAGATAACGACTTTCGTTCTTTGTCGGATCTCGACGATAGATACTCGGTCAAACAATGATATTCCTAACACAGCGCTTTTATTGCAAAGTATTATTTATGTAGGTAACCAACTATTTCGCTTTACAAAACTTACTAAAAAACTTGAAATAAAACAAATATTCTGGTGGTTTTTATTATTATTCAAAAGCTGGAAAAAAGTAATAAACCAAGGTATTTGTCGTTAATAACGGTATGCCGATTGAAGAAGCTACCTAAAGATTCAAATTGGCTCCATTCTTTTTCTACCCCAATTACGAGACTCCATAAATTATTATTAGTTAACTTGTTTGTTACTCGACAAATTGGTTATGAGTCAAACGAAATGGCTGCCGCGGCTAACATTTCTGCGAAAACTTTTGAAGTATCAATTTCCAATAAAATATTATTATATTTATTTTACTTCTTTTCATAAAACCACTCCCTTAGCGTGTTATCTTTTACCAATTTTGGTTATAATAATTACGGTTCTGTATCCTTCGATTGTTTTCGTACGTTCAACCTATTTTACGCTAGGGTTGATGTAAATTAAATCTCCTCCTTCCTTCTTGCGTCGTATTCCTCAATGCTGAGGGTCGTGACTCCCTCCACGTTTCACTTTTTCTCTGACGATTTTGCGCCAGCTAGGTCGGTTTTTCAGCTGCATGGATGGCATTATGCAGGTTAGTGTCGAGAGTGGTGCGGATCTGTTCACACCAGCGCATCGTGCTGCGTCTTCGTGGTCTCTTTCCCTCGATATTTCCGGTAAAAACGAGTTTTTCTAGGTTGTCACCTTCATTTCGAGCTATATGACCAAAATACTCTACAGTAGTTTTATTGTTTTGTCTAAAAATTCAATTTGCCACTGGCTTGCACGTGACGAACTAACGCCCGTATTTTCGTCTGCGTTGCGAATTAACACTTATCCTTTTAAAGTACGCGCCTAAATTTCTTGACGAACGTATCTTACATATTTCAACACTCTACGTTCATAGGTTTAGCCTTTACGTTGTCTGTCAGTCAGTCAGCCTTTAATATAATTATATTGATGATTGATGTTTTGTTGCAAAGTGGCAGTCCATTCACTCTGACTGTAGGTACACTATAGTTTCATGATAACGATGGCGTGTCATAGGGCATTTAACTTCACTCTCCACGGAAACAACGGAAATACCTGTAGTTTTTTTAACTCATGTTGTTAAAATGTATAAGTTCTCGTGGGATTTTGTTTGGCTCACTTGTAATTTGGCTAGTAGAAATTCACACTAGTATTGTGCGATTCTCGTTCATCAAAATGTTACTTGATGATTTTGTGTTTAGTATTCTCTTAGTATGGATACATACCTGTATTGCAAAAAAGTTAAGTTTTTTTTCATTTTCTTAATGTTTTCAGTATTTTCATCATTTTATAAATCTTAGCACATTTTTAATTCTAGATTTCACTTTATATTCAGTACCAAAATCTCGGCTTTCAAAGTTTCAAAGTCTCCATGGACTCTATATTTTGACTTGCCATCAATTTACGCCAATATCCTACCAGGAAGCAGTTGCTATTGATCAGAGGGTGGGACACACGGCCGACCATTTGGGCGGGTGGAGCGGTGCGTGCGTTCCGCCCGGGTTCAAGGGCAAGGTTCGCTCATTCAGGTCCGAGCACGTGCCGAAAGTAAATACAGTACTCCAAGACCTACGCCACTTACGCTATCGCGGTTATTCGTTATTTACATAATCTTGAACTTCCGTAAACAAAAATCTGCCAGTTTTACCCTTTGCGCTGGAGACAATTCAATTATTTGATTTAATGTGAATTAAATAAGAGGAAGAAACAAAATGTACCTACGCATAATAAAAAGGTTTGTTTTGTTCGGAAATCTCAGTATTTCAAAACAAATAATAATTCATTGTTTATACACACCTATCTCATTAAAGTACCATACCTTTCATGTGTGATCGTAATGGCTTTCATCAGAATAAATTTTCACTTCAAATCCTCTCATTTAGCCGCATAAAACCAGCAGGATGTTGTCATGGAAAAAAATATGAAATGAGAAATCTGGATACCACCCATGGTCACGAGGTCCAGAGTCCGTAGTTGCATATCCCTTATTTACATAAAGCACGCCAACCTGGCTCTGCCATCTATTTACCAGTTTGTATTATCATTCTTACAGTCAAATTTGTCTTGATAATCTAATGGACCCACGATTTCATGGACGGACGCGGTTCAGCCCGCACTGCCCCGCATCATGAGAAGAGTGTCTTCCGTGGTAGCGCAAATACATCCGTGGTAGCACAGATACATCTGTAGTAGCGCAGATACGTATGTGGTAACGCAAATACGTCTGTTGGGATCCCGATCCGCAGCGAATCGGTAGCCAAAGGTGCGCCGTCGTCGGCATAAACACAGATATCCGTAGTTGTCTGCCATCCGTAATAAAATCCGTAGAGCCTGACAACGTCGAAGAGAGCTTTCTGTGGTCTTGTGCTGAATAGGTATTAACATTTTTGTATCTACTTGTCAGCATTCGATACGCCTAAAGGTTACTATCTGTTGCTGATTTGATAATTGATATTTTTGGGTCTCTTAATTACGTTGCAACCATCTGAATTGCAACGGTCCATAAACGTTCATCAGCAAAATATGTTGTAACACTCACTAGGTACTCAATATAAACAGGCTGAGACAAAAAGCAAGAACTGCTGAATTTATAACCACACAGCTCACAACCGGCGTTCAAAGCACCCCTTGTACGTGTCCTCCTATAAACATAAACATGGAAAACGCACAAAAGCCTCTCGGGCGTCGCGCCCGCGTCGCTGTCAGATAAAGTTGTAGCGTTTCTTTTGCGAGACGTGCTACAGCCTTCGCAAGTGCGAGAGAGATGGTAAACCTACGGCGATCGTTAGCCCTGATCTTCAGCGCGCCACAAACACAGAGCCCGACCGAGAGCGAAATTGCAGCCAGAATGCACCTAGCTGTGTTATTACCGAAGCTGCTCGAAGGCGAAACGGCCTCCATTCTCGTTCGGGCGGGTAAAGAACCGACTCGAGTCAGACGCAATTGGGTCTTGAATCGTTTGCGGTCGCGGTGAAACCGGTTATTTTCTCCGAGCAAGCAATTGTGGACGTTGCAGTTGCGACATAAGTTCCGTTCGGTGCAGCGCAATGCAGGAACGCAATAGGCCCTGTATATTTAGCCCGCATTGCATGCGGTCGCCCGTAGTGGGTGTATTAGGTCGCTCGCACGCACTGCTGAACTAGTCGGAGGGCTTCCTATTATCGATTTATGTTATAGCAGGACGTGGCATCACGTCTATCTATTGCATAAGTGCCACGTTTTTCATGAATTTCCTCATTTTACACCGCTCTTGCTCTGCACACGTTTTCTCTTTCACCTAAGCTTTTATCAAGCGAAACTTGTTGAAGTACTTACCAAGTAGGTACATCATATTGTTCTAATTCGATTACGTATAGGTAATACTTAGGTTCAATTACGGGTATCTTTATGTTCTAATCGTTTACATCTTTACATCTTCACAATAATTCGCAACTAAATAATAATTTAGGATAGATTAGATAAAAAAGAACATATTTTCATTAGAATCTAAGAAATCATTAATAACAATGAGCAAAATAGTCATTTATAATATTGCTGTCTAAAGTTTGCGATGAAATATAGTTTAATTTAATCAACGCTGTACTTATTTCAATTCTGATTAAGATATATTCTGCTTGGCTGAACTAAGTCGCTATAATATTAATAAAGTTGACTCTACCTCGACATAGCATTCGACTCGCTGGAGTAACATGTTTCTGTCAGTTCGGTAAAACTTAAGCTTACAAATAATAATACATTTTGTGATATAAAAAATAGGTTTTTAGACACAAAAAAATATATATTTGAAAGCAAATTATCTTCTGAAATCTGTGAAGGAAAGAGGGCATAGTCATATATTATTTAATCTTTGACTTGGTACCTAGTTGTCATGCGCGGAGGTTACGGTCGTTAACCGCGAAGCAACAGTCTTAATTTTATTTTCCTTTGTTTCTATTAGATAATATGCATTACTCTTTTGCTATGTCGCAATTATTCTCAACGTGACGGTCTTTAAACATGTCTATATAGAATTTCAAAGGAAAAAACCGAAACAATATAAAGTATAAGATATATGATGTATCTCTAAACGTTAGTATAACATACAGTACAGAGTATAAGATATATAAAATTATTTATCTCTTAAAATGTTATCTCTTTTTAGAAATCTTGCCGAACTTTCAACTGTTGCTGGTTTTTTTCATTCTCGTTATGATAATCTGATAAATATGATAACTTCATATCTTGTAACATAAAGTAAAAATATTATTATTTAAAAAAAACAGTGATGGCATGATAGTAAAAGTGTCAGTAACAAACTCAAAATGCGCGTCCTGCAATTTGAATCGATTTAATTTAATTGTAGTTCTAACATTCATGTTCTAGTAGCGTAGGGGACCATGTTCGTTTGTAACTATTTAGGAATCATTTAGAATTTACTTATCGTTGTAAGGAGGGAGGTATAGAGTAGCTAGCTTTTAACTCCGGGTAAAAAATTAGCGTCTAAAATATTTTTTCACACCACCTGCTCGACAATGTCCAATTACATATCATGCTATCATCAAGGTAAAGCAAAGCATTACCTCTCTAGGGAGGTAATGTTGTATGAAACTCCCAAGGGTTGTAATGTAATTTGAATTTGGAACGTCAAATTCGTGTGGAAACTCGTGCAAAACTCTAAGTAAAAGAACGCCCATATGACATTGAAAAAAGGTTTGTGAGAAAATCGAACTGGCCACTCATAAAAAAAAGAAAAAAGGCGCGACTTCAAAGATTGTGAAACAAAAGACGGTGCATGTTCGCTAATGGAGCCCTGGCTTTGTATTGCCTCGCAGAAGGTATGAAAAGTAGAGTATGCTCCTCTGGGATATAGCCTGTCTTCGTCTTGGGTAACTTGAACCCCTCGCGTTACTCAGGACTCTACATAACTCCCTCGGTTCGCTCAGGAGTTAACTGAGTCCCTCGTTAGCTCAGGGTTCAATATGCCACCCGCGACATAAGACACTGCTTTATCCCCTTAGTGCATAATCTACTATTCCTTTTATATAGCTATATTAATCACCGCAGTATAAATATGAAAAAATGGTATATCTACAGTGTAAGAATATACTTTCATTATAATCGAAATATATCGAAAAATTAATAAAAGATTATAGAGTTTTGGCACATTTACACGCAACGCCATGAAACGCAAGTAACTAACGGCAAGTACTTAAAGCAGTACTTCAAGTTCACTGCCAACGTTCTTACTTTTCAAGTACTTACTAAGCACATATTAAACCTATAACAAGGATAATAATATGTAGTTGAACACATTTTTAAGACGTAGTTACGATATATACTACTTATAGTCAGGGACTTGAGTTGTGCGAGGTCAGACTTTGAACTACTTCACTTCCCCGCTCTGCCCTCTCACCGTTTGCATCGAACTAGGGTTAGTGCATTCGCAAAATAAAAGTAATCAAAGGATTATCCATTCTTTACATGTCGTAAAGAGTGGATAATCCTTTGATTATTGTATACCCTGTATACACGGTCAAATTTTAATCACCATAAATAAAAAATACACATAGACAGTAGCCGTTACTGAACATATATACGGCAAAAAAAATTGAAAAAATTAAGTCGAATTTTTGGCAAAATAAATTTGACTAAAATTGGATAACTGTTACCGTTAGTCGTTTTCCTATGGATTTGCGTCAGGCGGTACCTTTAATTGATAATAATTTAAGTTTTATTCGTCGTTTGGCATACCCGGGCACCTAGCTCGAGCCAGCCCGCAAAACCTCGGCTCGGGCGCCGCACTCGCTCCGTTGTCACTCTGCCATTTTGTAGAAATCAAAAATTCTGACTGCACAGATGCAACGTAGTACACTGTTGTACATGGTAATTAAAAATTGGTGGTGTATAAAAAGCTTGGTTCTGCATGACTGACAGACAACGTGTAGGCCACACCGCTGAACTTAGAGACTTGAATTTTGGAGGGTATGTTTATCAAGAAGTGTAGGCTGTATGCGCGTACTGAGATTGGAAATATCGCTAATTCGATACGCAAATAAAGTAGGTAGTAGGTAGGTATCATCCTATTGCTCATAATATAAAATACACAGCCTCCTGGGTTTCATTCATCAATATATTCTAATTCTAATTTGGGTAAGGGGTTACATGTGGTCTGCACTGACATCCCGCTATGGGGTGTATTGTGCATTGACCCCTTTTTTACACTAACTTTACCCCAGCCACCCCAGCCAGCCCAGCTCCCCAGAATAGTAGAGCAGGACCCTGGGTTGATGGATGGCATGTTCTAGTTTCCTAGTAGGGTCATCCGGGCAGAATCCAGGATCCTACTATCCTACTAATATTATAAACGCGAAAGTTTGTAAGGATGGATGGATGGATGGATGGATGGATGCATGTTTGTTACTCTTTCACGTAAAAACTACCAAATGGATTTTAATGAAACTTTACAATAATATAGCTTATACATCAGAAAAACACATAGGCTACAATTTATAAAGATACCTGCGCATACAAAGTCGCGGGCACCAGCTAGTCATCAATATATTATACATATATAAAGAGCTTGGACTTGATTGACTGACTGACTGATAGGCAACGTATAGGCCGAACCGCCGAATGTAGAGACTTGAAACTTGGAGGGTGTACTCGTCAAATAGTGTAGGCGCGTAATAAGAAATGTTTTTTTTAACTCGCAAGGCAAACGAATTTGCGCGCGTCAGCTAATTAAATATAGATTAATACAAAAAAGTATAATAACAAACTCATTTCAGCAACAGAAAATGTCTTATAAAAAGTTTCAACCCTTACAGTTTTAAATGAAGACAGAACGAATCAATTCCAAACTTCACTAATAAAATAAAACCCGATCATAAAACCATTACTGTGGTCCACACCCCTTGTTTTGTAATTAAACTACTAGGTTTTGAATTCAGTGGTAGCCCTGAATCTACGTACATAAGGGGCAGTAGGGGAGATTTGATACATATAGGCTTTAACTTGCCAGTGCTTTTCCGATGCAATGCACACTGCATTGATTTAATACTAGTGACACATGTGTGTGTAATTCTAAATATGTATACCTATACTATACGTTAAGTACAGTCTGGAATACGAACGGTCAGTCGGGCACAATTCAGTGGGTGAATATTCAATAGTGACATAGGTCAGGAACTGACGTATACTTAATAGGTAGCTTTTATATCATTGGCCTTCGCTTTTGGACTAATGTAAAGTGCTTCACTTGTGACTGTGTAGAAATTGTATCGAAGAAAACATAGAACTATAATAGTTATTATGGTTATGCATCGATATAATTATATTATATTTTTAGCAGTTTGTTTAAATTGAAAAGAATGTGTTGCTATCAATAGCACTTTTGAAAGCGACTGTACTTAGTTACTACCAGCTATGAGGCAATAATGGAATCGCATGAATTGACGAACGAAAATAAAATAAAATATTTATTCGCCAACTTCGACGAAACTGTTCTGGATAAGTTGACAAATCGAATAAAGGCGTGCAAATATAAATAAAAACTACTTAGTGCGGTTTCAGACTAGCGTGTTTTGTCGCGCGTATACGTACCTACTGATTGGTAGTCGCGAAACTTCAAAAGCATGTCGCGCGTTACACCGGCGTTAACGCTCGGTTTTTCTAGCGAGTGTCAGTAGCAAGAGGCGTTTCTCGCGTACGTCGTACACGCCGCAAAAAACAAAACAAGAGCGGCGAAACCACCCCATTAATTTCCTAATCTGAAACCGAACTAAACCTACGTTTTGGAAATATATTAATTACCTTTTTAGAGTATTTTTGTATCTTAATTTTATTTGGTTATGAATGAATGAATGAAACTCTTTATTGTTCCAAATAACTTGAAGATACAGATACACCAAAGAATAGAAGATTAGGTGCCAAAATATACTATACGTATACGGGTACATAACTGTTCAGGAAAGTCACCTTCCGAATAATAATTTAGTTTGACCGCATTGACTTTCAGAAGAGACAATGTATAACAGAAACTCACCAATACGTCCTCCAAAGTCCTGAATAATTTTGTCACTCCATTCGAAAATAGATCGAAAAGCAACTGTCTGGATTCATTTAATACCTACGTGGAAATCAAAACATGTTTGTTGGAAAATAAGACTTAAGTGCAGCCCTAAACGCGTCGCCGACTTCAGCGATCGGTGGCCGACGCGCTACAGTAACAAAATATTATGATTTTTCTTCCATAATATGTATGAAAACTGACGGAAGCCGGCCACCGGTCGCTGTAGTCGGCGACGCGTTTGCGGGCGCACTAAATGTGTTATATGTCCAGTTATTTTATGTAGGTTACTATTCATTTCGTTGCGGGCCACTTCTGGATGCGAAAAGCATAAGACCGGAGATAATGGTGTTTACAAAAAGGTAGCACCTAGGTAGTTATGGGTTGTGAAGGACAATAATGCATTATGAAAAAAACTTAATAAAATTGAATATGTACCTACTTGTTTTATAAACTTATTAAAACTTATTTTACATCGTTGCTAGAACCGACTCGTTTTTTAGACCCAACTCGGTTTCAGGCTGAAACCGAGTTGGTTCTAGCACCTTTGGTGTGAAAGTTTCAGCTACATTATAAGCTAGAAAAAATATTTTAAAATTATATATGAGGTAAGTAGGTATCTAACATCAACATCATACAAAGCAGACTGTGGTTCTGTAATGTAAATTAGTATACCTAGTTTTCCAAATTACCATCAATGCCTTCAATATTCAGATGACTCTCGGTAGAGCAATAACGTTTGAGTATACATTTATGAACGCTTTCCTTGTAAAAAACTACTTTTGAAATAGCCATCCAAGCTCTCTTTTGTCACATCATTTATTTAAACAAAAAGCATTAAATAAGCCAATATGAAATTGATTTTGTGGAACCATTTTAGCTCGGCTAAAATAACCAGTGACGCGGAGGCCGCGAACACACTAACATAAACGTTTGTGTGAGTAATACTTGCAATGGAACGAACTCGTAAGCTAGCTTCATTTGTGTGCGTGTAGCATAATGTATGTAGCATATAATATATGTACGTACAGTCAGCATCAAAAGTCGATGACCATGTTCAGATTTTCGATTTACACCTTATTTATTACCTATATTTTTTTGGTGTACCTACAGTTAATTTTGAACTTTGATAATATTCATTCAACACTGGAGCTTGTCATGTTGAGCGATTTAGGCATAATAAATGGTGTAGACCGATTTGAAAATCTAAATGTGGTCATCAACTTTTGATGCTGACTGGACGAACATACCTCATATATTTGCATTCTGAAGCCGTCGACATATTGTATCTAGCTTCGAATACTCGATCAGTATGTCAGATACAAGCTATACAAGTCACTTTATACCGAATTTAGTGACTAAATAGCAATTTAAAGTATCATTTCATCAAAATGTAGAGCCATTTTGCAAGGTGTTCTCTAAAACCACACGAGCTCTGAATATAAATGAGTTTCTTATGTTGTTATTCAGAAAATCCTTTTGAGAAGTACCACGTGTTTTTTTGTTTCTGAATGTTTAAGCGTCTGAGCTCAGATAAGAATCGAATTTAGAAGTGAAACTATTTCTACTTGTTTCTCTGGTTCTATTTGAAAGACACACGCGTTGATTTTACTAAAATTGAATTATATGAACGTACACCTTCTTTACTTCGTATGTTGACTTACGGGTGATTTCAAATCATTTTCAAATCATCTTTCGATATATTGCTCTAACTTTCTAGTTCAGGGGTGGCAAACCATTTTGTAACAACGTGCTATTTTTCTAAAGAAATGTTGATTGAGGCCATAGGCGTGCCCACAAATGATTTTGACTTCGTAAATTGAAAAAAAAATCGAATTTTTCTTAGTAGGTACTAGGTACTACTTAGGACTTTTTTTTTAGTAGGTAATCTACAAAATCTACATCTCATCTCATAGGTCTGTGTTAACCAATAAATAATCGAAAGATTAAGGCTCTTCGTCTGTTATCTTTGACGTTTAATCTATAAAAATTCGTGTCAAAAACGTCAAAACAACTGTTTAATATTTAACCGTCTGTTGGTGAACTCAGGTCTTAGTGAACTTAGTGATCGGTGGCGTGCCCAAAGTATTGCGTCGCGTGCCATAACGGGCACGCGTGCTATTGGTTCGCCATCCCTGGTCTAGTTTATGAAAACCTCCGCAAACATGCTTTATAAGTAAGAAATTAGGGGTACGAGAGGTCAGAGATAATTGGCGACAATTGCCAGGCCGACAACAGTTGCGCAATCGTCAACATGTCGTTTACCTCGTGGCCTTCGCGTCGACTTCCCACTTGTCGCAGTATACTTGATAGTTTCTATTAAACTTGATATAGAATAAACAATAGTTGGTACCATAGAAACAATTTTTAGACTAGGAGTGGGTATGCTCTGTGACGTAGATCATAGAAAATGCGGTAGTTTAACAGATGAATTAAAACTTGCGATGTGAGTCAGACATGATTAAATGTTGTGATATAGGAAGTCTATGTTATATTATGGTATATTAAACCATTAAACTGAAAACACGTTAAAAACTTTATTTTTTTTTAATTCGAATTTTATTACTAATTCAATAAAATAAACTTACATGTTGTGTGTCTGTTACTGATTATTGTCATTAATATAACAATTACAAAGCATATGAATTTAAAAATAAAATCATTTTTATCGTGCCGTTCTTTTTTTTTTATTAGCCTATGTTGTCTCATTGTTGGGCAAAGGCCTCTCCTAAATCTCTCCACCTTTCTCGATCTTTGGCAGTTTCCCACCATTCTCCATCAAAGGCAACTAGACTCGCAAACGTTTGCGCCGCCGGCGCCGAAGACGCTTGACCGTATTTATAATCGAAAAAATCTAACTTGAGTTTTATTTATCCAATCATACAACTTAATTATATAATACTAACATAATTAACTACTGGATACAAACTATATGCTAATACAGGTTTATGTGTAGTCAAGTATGTGCATGTATATGAGGTGGATGAAGCAAGTGAAGCCATACCAAAGAATAGATAAAAATACATAATGTACCATGCCATAGTCATATAGTCTAGCTAGGATCAATGCACAGACACTCGCTTCTGTCGTGCTATGACAACCTTCTGTAAGTTAGTTAGTAATTCTATGTCTAGGTAATAAATGCACGACACCATGTATATTTTGTTATAGACCCAAATAAATTAATTGAATTGAATTCTGTAGGTCACAACACTACGTGCACTTTGTTTTCTACTATAGATAGTGTACGTAATTTTCATGTATATTTATTGATTGATTCAGGCGTTACTTTGCTGAAATCCATAAATATCAACAAATTATATAAATATATTTAGTAATAAATCCGCTTAATTTCTAAACAAAAGTTTTAATTAACTTAACTTTAGTTCAACTAAACCAAAGAGTCAAAGAACAGAAAACCAAAGTTTAAAGATACGACACGTGTTTCGTGTTTTTGTTCTTTCTCGTGTAGAGTCGAAACACGTGTCGTATCTTTAAACTTTGGTTTTCTGTTCTTTGACTCTTTGGTTTAGTTGAACTAAAGTTAAGTTAATTAAAATATTTGTTTAGAAATTAAGCGGATTTATTACTAAATATATTTATATAATTTGTTGATATTCATGTATATTGTTTCTACTCCGTTATGGTATATTTCTTAATGCTTGCATATGCAAATTATTCGAGCCTACGTAAAGTGAGTGTGAAATGTTAATGAAGTGAAATTTTATACTCTTTCATGTATTACTACAATTAGAAATGATGATAATGAGTACGAAGCTCTACTTTATGTCTAAATAAGCATTTGCCATCGAAATGAGAAACTCTACAATTTACCCTATGTTACAACTGAAACTGAAACAATTTAATGTAAACAAGTGAGACGAGCTAGCCGCTCTCCTGATGGTAAGAGATCACACCTGCCCATGACCAGAATAGTGCTACACAGGACTTTGATTCCCATAGGCCGGTGCAACACTGCTTAACTACTTTGAGACATTTTGATAGTCAGTCTCGGAAATCCAGTAATTTTACTAGCTACAATGCCTTCCAAACTGGAACACAATAATGTAACACAGTGCTGTTAGCACTTTTACATGTTAGCATGCGGCAGAATATCTGGCGCTACTAACGATTCTAAAATATATTATATTATATATGTTAATCAGCCTGAGCTGTCCCATTGTAGAGCAAAGGCCTTTCCTCCATTTTCGCCAAGCAACGGTTTCGATCTTGCGCTACTATTCTCCATTCTCCGTCGAACGCTTCCAGTTTTGAAAATCTGTTTCTAAAATACTTAATGTAATTGAAAATCGTTGGTTTCAGATTACAACGCCGCCCCGCTGTTCGCCTCGGAAAACGCCTCCAGTGGTAAGTTGATAATTTGATATAAACAACTCAAAAGCCAAGGAAATTATAACAAAGGCAATTTGAATTTCAAAGGCTGAATAAAATTTTATTAAATCAGCACGATTTCATAAGCAATGGTCGTTTATCAAAATTAAATGTAAGTTGTCATAATAGGAGTACTTTTACAATTATTTATGACAGATGAATCCATCTAGTCGTGAATACCTCAGGCAAATCGCTGCATTGATTTTCACTCTGTGGTTTCAGTATTACCCTCTACCAGTAATTTACGCATGTGGATCATATTTTTATTTTTATCTGTTCTGCCTACAGTTGTGCCATTTTTAATATTGGTAGGTCAGGTAGATGATTAGCCTCGGGCGTCTCCATAGAAGTGCGTTTGAACAATAAGAAGCTCTGCTTAGTTTGGGGTTATATGGCGTTGTTTAAAATTACCAAACAGTTATTTATTTGTTTAAATAATGTGTAGGTAGAATTATTTCTCGCTCCTTAAACAAATTTTTATACGTCACTTTTGAACCAATATCAGCGTTTTTCACTATGTTGAAAATAATTTCATAACGTACATCGCAACATAAATACAACGATAAGAACCAAATAGGTTAATAATATATATCCGTAACTAGATTAAAATAATACCTAAATAAATATTTTGGACATTTCAAACAACACCATCTAGTAGACCTAAGCATAGCTTGTACTGTGGGAACCAGGGACTGAAAGCATACTTATTTTTTAATTTTTTAATTATTTTTTTAATACAATGAATACATAGAATAGACTCAGGACAAATACCGATGAACATCATCACACGGATGTTTGTCCTGAAGCGGAAATCGAATTATGACGATGATGTATTGATTAGCGTATATCTAAAGAAGATGCTAGTAACAGCGATAAGGGCAGTGATTGCATCGACTCTCCCAGTAGGCAATAGGTTATTAACCCAGTAAGATAGCTTATCACCCGCCGACACGGCCAACCTACATACTTCCGACACTACTAACAACACAGATTTATTGGCAATTTGAACTCTAACACCAGAGGATAAAGTCGAACTTGTTGTACAGTGCAGCGCATACTTAGATGTGTGTTACGGAAAATGTGGGTTAAAAATTGTTGGTTTGTGAAAATATATAATTCTTAAAACTTAAAGTTAAATATTTGGATAAATATCTTTAAAAATAAAATAATAAAATGTTATTTTTTAACAACGACATAATTGAATCACTTAACCATTATCACCTTCTTGCATACAAACACCCGTATTCTAAGACGATTTATTCACTCAAGGAAATACTTACATTTGAAAATTGACAGGTGACCTACTTACGTAAGGTGTGTTTGAGTTTGAGGACTGACTTAGAATACGGGTGTAAATCTTTAATCATATCTAAATCTTCATAATTAAGTATTTCGGTCCAACAAAACATCACTTGATGGCTTCCCACAGGGATGGCAGTGTTACCGGCAGAGCACTTTCAGTGTCAAATAATTGTAAACTTTATCTACTTTATTAAAAAGACCAGTATTGAAGAACTGCTGAAAGAACGCTAGTGGCCGCCTCTGGCTGCGCGCGACCTGTCATCGGCCCTGCAATAACAGGCTTTATAAGTATGTAGATAATGTTTAAAATTGTTTGACACTGAAATTGCTCTACCGGTTGCTGCCATCCTAGTGGGGCTTGAGCCTAAGATGCAGAAAATATCCTTCACGGTCATTGCCAACCCTATTCATAAACAAAATAATCTTCACACATTTTTCACTCCGACAAGTCACATACACTCTCCCACTTTATTTCGTTATCTAAATATACTGCACGTCATACCTACAAAGGATTGCATGCCGCAAATCTGCGCGCGCGCACATCAGAGAGAATGCCGCGGTAGTCATGCCCAGACATCGTAAGATCTAAAACCAGTAGCACATCTTCATTAGTTCCTTCTTGGTTAAACAATTTATGTGATTAATTTTCAGTAAACTAACAGAATGATCATCTATTTTCGAAAAAGACGTTCAAATATTGCATAGTTTACTCGTTTGATACTGCTAAGACTGTTATATGAAATTTATGAATAGGGAAATGACTGGTACCTTAGTATTGACTATGTCTGGCGCCGCCGCCATTCGCATATGCGCCGCCATAATTCTAAGCTCTCCAGGAATGCAGGGATGCCACCTCTTCATTAAATTCCTAATGGTCTAAGATTGCGAGATGGAATCTTTCTAATAAGCTGGTAACACCCACTGCTGCTAAAAAACTCTTATAAACTTCTGGTCAGCAGCATAAGATTACGGCATTGTCTTGCACAAGGGTCTATGCAAGGCAATGCTAGTTTTCTATGCTATCTTATTAACTTCTAGATATTGGGTTGATTATGAATTTACTTCAATATTGGTGTCGAGTATGTTGCCAAAACTAAACTAATCTGAAACACTAAAAATATTGCTGTCCCTTTTATAACAATCAAAATAAAAAGGATGGCATAATTTTTAGCCTTCGATGGGGAATGGTGGGAAACTTCTAAAGACCGTGAAAGGTGGAAAGATTCGGAGGAGGCCTTTGCCCAACAATGGGACAGCTAGGCTGATATAAAAAAAAATAGTTCTGTCAAATTAGTTTTATTACAGCATAAGCTAACTACTACAATCTATATATAGGTATATTACAAAATTTACAAAAGGAAACAATTGGGCCACCCATAGACCGTTGCAAACGATCTATAGGTAGCTCAACTGCTCCAACAACAAATTAGTTGTTTTTAGTTTTGGCGACATTTGAATTGACACCATTGCCTGCTCTGTTTTTATTTAATGTTAATAAATACACGTTGACAATTATTAATTCCGAAGTAAGTATAAAAATTGCTGAAGAGTGGTTATAGAATAAGTGTTAATACCGTTTCCCGGTACGCATAAAGTACCTAGCTACATTTGACTACGCACATCACAATCCGTAGAATAATGTTATTAAGATCACTATGTTGGGTTATTTTGTGTTCAGTAGTAGGCACCCTATCTTATAATAATAAATGAATGATAGAGAACATGTTTCTTAGATATAACGACGTAAATGAAAGTGGTAAGTTATATTTATCACGCGCAGCTCGATAAAAAGTGGAATAAATTGCATATTTATATATTTTCTTTAGCAACTTGACAGTAAAAGAGTTTTAAAATTGGTCTCTTCTAAGACTAAAATTCCACATTTCTTTTACTTCCGTCAGTATTATTAATATTTTGGTTATTTTATTTTTAAACTTCCTTTTAGATTGTATGTTTCTTCAGGGTATATAATAAAGTCGTACTATACTATCTATACACGTACACACACATATATATGTACTATCTGTATTATTTTTGATTACTCACCAAGTTATACCAACAAAAGTTCAGACTCAGAGGCAAAAGCATAGTAAATAACAAGTTCTCGTTGATACAAGAAGCTCAATAGTTCTTACATTTCGATTTTGTAAAGGCTTTTTCCTCATACGTATCCATATCTACCACCTACGAGATTATATCCTAGCTATATATTTACAGAGTAAACAAGAGCCCTCAAATGATGCGTGAAAAGATCACTAGGTCATCCAAGCGTGGTAACCCATCCGTATAAATATGCATGTGGATTTAGATGTGGGGTGTTTGTTTATGATGATGTAAAGCTCTTAGGCGGTTTAGCTGTTTATAAAAACAACTTACTTTTGTACGCAGCTTCGCCTGTATTTTCTCAGCATAATCAATCACACTTTGAATTCTAAATCTAAAATCTAAAAAAAAACCTAAAACTAAAACAGGTGTACAGGAACATACCACCGTACCTAGTCAACATTCCACCGACTCGAACAAAACGTTTTGGATCGACCTTTATTATAAGTACGAGTAAAAAATTGAATTCCTTACCGGCGTCTGTTTTTCCAAACTGCTACAATCTTGGTGTCTTCAAGTCCAGAGTGAATCAGTTTCTTTTAGCCAAGCGTGCTCCATCTTCGACCACACCATCACTTTCCATCAGGTGTGGTGGTGGTCAAACGCTAGACTATTATTATCAAAACTTCTAAATCTTATACTCATTACCATTTTAGCCGTATAGGACCCACTGCTTCGATATTAGCTGGCTGCTTCCAGCCTCCACAATGTTGTGGTGCATCTCTCATATAGGCGCCTGTTGATCTGTACACGTGGTTTTAGTACTCACACAGATTTTCATCTCTATGAATTTGTACCAGATAAAAAAATCATTTTCTCTGAATTCACTTGAATGAGCATCATTTGATGCATTTTATTACGTTTTTATTGAGTCATTTTCTTGTCTGTCTGTCGGTCGTTTCGGGTGTGATCTTGCTACTCAAATTTCGAGTATATCCCGATTAGCTATCTGGCTGAAACTTTCAGGGTAACTCAAAACTTAATGATAATGCATTCTAAGTCCATTTATTAAGCATGCAATGCCGACCTTACCTACAAAAATAAGCAAAAACCGCTTTAGCTCAAAAAGCGAGTTAAAGCAAAAGCATAAAACTTGTTTGTTTAGATTTTAATTTACATTTCTTGTTGAGTTAGTGAAGATGATGCATTCTAAGTCCATTTATTAAGCATGCAATGCCGACCTAACCTAAAAAACGCAAAACCCTTTTTAGCTCGTAAAGCGAGATAAAGCAAAAGCATTAAACTGTTTTTTTTTCTGTTTTGGATTTTTCGATTTTAATATACATTTCTTGTTTCTATTGAGTTTGTTATAAAGCTTTGTCCCAGAGCATACCACTGGCTTACATGATATGAGAGAGACCTACCTTTGCTGACGCACTCGTGGCTTAGTAGGTACCTAAGTACTCTAGTGTTATTCTCAGACGCAACTTATGAATGAAATATTGTGCCGGGCGGATGTCGGTCGACACGACTGAATTAATGTTAAACTTAGCTTCATAAACAGAACGGAAAGTATTAGTCCCTTGAACCGCCGCCCGTAACCCTTATTCAATTATTTGACTTTGAGATTAGCCCAGGTGTTCCTTACACAGTTACAAATATAACTGATTTAGGTTTTTTATTATTTATGAAATGTATGTATAAAGTAACTGATGGACGGATGAAAGAAGAGTGCACGTAGTAGAGACGCGAATGTTGAGATGGATGAGTGGAGTGACGAGGATGGATAAAATAAGGAATGAGTATATAAGAGGAAGCCTGAAGGTAGCGCCAGTGATGGATAAATTAAGAAGTAATAGGTTAGTAGAGGTAGTTGGTATGGACACGTGATGTGAAGGGAAGAATGTCATGTGACTAGGAGAGTGCTGAATATGGAAGTAGATGGATATAAGAGTAGAGGAAGGCCAAAGAAAAGATGGATGAACTGTGTGAAAGATGATATGAATAAAACAGTGTACAGAGATGACGGGTGATAGAGACGAATGGAAGAAGACATGTTGTGCGGACCACACGTAAGTGGGAAAAGGACCTGAAAATGATGATGATGTATAAAGTAACTACTTTGATTTTCCAAACTAGATTGTCTCATTTTCATTCATTGATTTAGTCTCAATCTGATGTCCGTCTGCATATTCATCTGATTGTCTTCCACCGCCTTTTAGAGCTGTACGATAGAGCTGTGCTGAAGAGTAGAAAACTGACATACTTCTACTCGTAGAGCTGAATGGCAGAAGCTAGAGATTTAAATTTTGTAGAGCACAAAATATTAAGAGTGTCTGAAAAACTTAACTTTACCAACTAATTGCAAGCCTTTGATATGACATAGCTTGTGAGAGTGTAAATATCTTTGCAATTCGTTTTTAAACTTCGAGGTACTGAGATCGTTGAGTTGCAGCCATCTGTTATCTTCATCAATACAAAGCCATGACAACGATCTTAGTCTCTAAAGGGGCCAGAGTAATAATGTCATAAATACCATGTTGAGCTAGCTGTTTTCAATTTAGTGCCCACACTTCAAGATTCAAAATGCCAAAGCTAACGCACGTGGCGATATCTGAGTAAGAGAGTTTGAAAGTTATTTATTGTAATCGAATCTTTTGATGCATGAAAGTGCGTCAGTCAAATTGACTTCATCACACACAACGGTGCATCCCTGTATTATATTTTAGGTCGTATTATCACGACTTAAACCGTTAGGTAGAATTGAATTGTTGATCGCCTGTGTTTGACCAGCAGTCTGCCTTTATGTTTTTCAAAATGTCTTCTGACATTTTGAATTATAAAATGGATTTCAAACTAACATATTATCATGCGGTGCTTTTATCGATCTTAATATTTCAAGAATAACATCACAACGATTTATATAAAAAATAATAGTGTTCTACGAAATAAGAATTCATGAAATCAATTGATCAATTTGTCATAATTAGTTATATTAGCCATAGCCCACATACAATATTACGTACAGAGTAGGCTTCGTCAGGTATTTGGTAGTCAGGTTCGTACAACGTTCATTTTTTAAAACAAATTACATATAATAAAAAACAGTACCTAATTAGGAAATGAATAAATAGTATTAAGTATTAAGATCTGTGATTAAGATCGATAAAAGCACCACATGATAGCAGAGAGAAAAAAAAGAGGTTGCTTAATTAATGTACGTTATGAGTGTCATATACAATATTACGTACAGTAGGCTTCGTCAGGTAGTCTGGTTCTTACAACTACATTTATTTAGCTAATTACATACCTTCAATAAAAAACTATAAATAGAAAATGAATGACTAATGTCCGGAAAATGCGAACAAAACATCGGTAAATGTATGTATTGTTAGTAAAACCCACTTCCGCAAATAAACGAATTCAGCTTTGTTTAACTAGTAAACTGGGTTTTTGTGTCGAGTTGCCTCCGTAGAGTCCGTAAATAGGCTTCGTAAATACAGACTAAAAGAAAATGATTATAAGTATTAGTATAACCATCTTCTTCTTATAGTTGGTGTTGTTCTTCTCCATTGGCTCTCCAATACTGGAGGTTACCCGTCATCTCAGCGAGCTTTTCAGCCGTGTTGGCCGAGTGGTATACGACTTTTGAGGTCGTGGGTTCAAACCCGGTCGTACACCAATGGATTTTACTGTTAAAAAAAATGTGTGCATTAAAACAAGTGCTTTACGGTGAAGAAAAATATCGTGAGGAAAAAAAAAATCGAGAACATGAGTAAGGTGCAAGAAAGGAGCCTCTTCGAGGCGCACTTGAAATCCTTTTACCACACTGGTTTGAAAGAAATAGTGACACATAAGAAGAAGAAGCGAACTTTTCTTTGTTCTGTGCAAGCGAAAAAGGTGTTCGGCGATGGCAATTTTTATCCATTCCCGGATATTCCGCAGCCAAGATATCTTTCACCTGCCAAACACATCAAAACATATCTCCCAGCATTTGATCCTAACTTTAATAAAAAATATGAAAAACGGGAATATTTTTTGCGTTTATTTTAACAATATTATTAACATCAAATATTTTTAATTAGAGACTTTACCGGTTTATGAAAAAAAATCTCAAATTAATAGAATTAATTTGTCAACATCTTTGATGAAAATGGTTACGGCAACCGGATATTATTATTAAGTTTAATAATCGTCGTGGAATTTAATGAAAAAGTATTCACGGTTGTATTCTCTAAAATCAAATTATTACCCTGTGCCTTCAATATTACCTAATTGTTTTATGACCGATCTACTTTATTTTAAAGTAATTTCAAGTATTTCCTAATACCTTTTACCTTATAACTCGATATATTAATTCTAATAATACCTAACTAGCAAACTCGTTTTTCGGGTTCCTTCTAACCACAGACTATATAAAGATTTAGTGTAATACATACTAACACTTTGACGTGATCTTTTATTATAGTCTGAATAAAACCTTTTACCTTTCAGGGGTCAATGACTTGTAATGTGATACCTTGTTTTTCCTTTTTGCAAACAATAGTGTTGTTTTCGGCGTAATATGAAACTGCATTATATCAAATAAATATCTTATTATCCTGCTTGCCGGGCGTAATCAGAAAAAAACTCTGTTCGGACTTCGGAATTACCTTTCGAAATAAATACAATGATATAATATAAGTAAGTATTTTAAGTTTGAGTCGGAGACCTGTTTTTGCGTCATACATTATTTTCCTTTGCTTTTATTTTAAATTTTTATTTTGAGTCGCAAATAAATTATTTCATTTTCTTTTTTCATTTTCATTTACGTTGTTTCCTTTCTTACCAATTCCTCGCACAAAAATATTTTAAGCCCGATTACTAGCCAGACCCTTACGATATTTTTTTTTTACAATGTAAGTAGTAGTAACAGTAGTAACAGTAGTAGTAACCTATCATCAGATGAGATCGTTATTAAACAAAATTTTAGGAAAATGAATGAAAAGCACTATTACATATTGCTGTACTTCGGTCCGCCTGTGGAACGAACTGCCTGCGGAAATCAGAAGTGCTAAGTCACTGCCAATTTTCAAAAATTTGGTGATGAAACATTACCTATCAACCTGCCCCTGTTAGTACTGTAATGGTTACTAATTCCTTTGTGCTATCATAAGTATGTATGTATGTAGTATATATTTAGGTATATGTATATTTATTGTAATATGTTATGTAGGTATCTATGTATAATAAGTATTATTTGTATTTATTATTCGCTATATATTTCTAATCAACTTTATCTACTAGCCCTAATACCCCATCTCTTTCTCTATTCATTACATTCCATGAAACGGTTGCCTGGAAGAGATCGATTTTAGCGATAAGGCCGCCCTTTGCCTTTATTTAGATTAAGAATATCGAATTTGTTATTTCCTAGTGGTAAACAATAAAGTTATTATCTATCTATCTACTTTTTTACAGTAGGAAACATCTTGACGAGAGACGCTCAAGACCGGGAGGGGTAGCACAAAAGGAGGGAAGCCTATACCCAGCAGTGGGTGATACCGGGCTGATGATGATGATGATTTACATTTTTTTATCTGTATACTTTAGAGAATATAGGTATTTATTATTCGGACCAAAAAATAACTTTTACAGTAGCTTAACGCTTCTGCCCAAGGGTTAATTCGCAAGGTTACTTTTGAATTTCAAATCTGATTGATGATTGTGATGATTGGTGATTGGTTTAGTCTGGTCATATTTCAGTTTCAAATCGTCATGCAAGGGTCAATGTAAGCCAATTCCAAGCAGTCAGTGAATTTCATCGCGCTTACGTAACAGTACGGCTTCGCGTTTGCCCCTATATCTTCGTGTGTGGTTGCCATTTGCATTATTGCATCTCGCCCGCATAGCAAACACTGGAATGAACGACCAGGATTTGTAGCTACTGATATATTGTCACTGTTCGTATCAAACGCCATTTGAATTGTCCATTTCTGTACGCTCTGGCTTGATATCAAGGCATACAATGTGAAACGTGGTCTTGGATTGGAAGTATGGTTCAAAAACACCAGTGTATGTCGCCTATTTTATTTATTGGGTATATTTTTAAATGATTCTACCGTTAAATACTAGTGATTTATACGTAGTCACTAGTAACTATTTTGCAGTAGAATCACATATTATAACATAATAGCTATACGTCCTCCCGATGGAATCTCGAAGAGTGATCTCTAACTATCGGGAGAGCACATAGCATGCATATGACTACAACAGTGCTAGACCAGACTTTGAATAACATAGGCCGATGAAACACTGTTATAGGGCTCGTCCTCTTTAAGGGGCACCCTCAAATCTGATTCCATACAATTTTTTTCGGACAAATACTCAAAAAGTACGCCGTATTATATAATATATATATTTCACTTTTTTTGTTCACGAAATCAAAAAACATGGACGAAACGAATAGTTTGAAGAAATTACTATAATACAATGTATTTTTTGAGTATTTGTCCGAAACATTTTGTATGGAATTCGGATTTGAGGATTACCCTTAAGACAATTTGATAATAAGCCACTTGTATTGTAAATGGAACAGTTCAAATCTTATTTTAGTGAGTTAAGTTGCAAAAAACAATAATCTTATTAGGCAGCCATTGAATGACGATTTTAACATTTATACAATCAACTAGAACCTAAAAAGTTCGAAAACATGTGTCAAGTGCACGAAAGGAACCTCATCGTGGCGCACTTGAAATCCTTTCACCACTGATTTGAAAGAACTAGTGACACGATAAGAAGAAGACAATCAACTAAGTTGAAAAACTAAATATTTTCGTGTAAGCGTGAAGATCGATAACAACGGTAACAATCTCTACAACAAAAACTGTGTATCAAGGAAAACATGAAGTTGCCGGACCGCTTCTCAGTATCAAATTATTCTTTGGTATCGTTCGATGACTCACACAAAAAGTTTTGGTGGTTTTTGAACCCAGAATTGATTGGCCGGGCTCGGGAATTATCTGTGAGGAATTTGGTATCCGTGGCCGTATAGTTCCTTCTTTTTATGCGAAGGTGCATTGATCGCAACTCGCTGCCCTTGGGGGCTAAGCCTCGGTAGAGAAAGGTGAGGCGACTGGCTGCGGAATTTTTTTTAATGCCACTTGTAAGTCGTACCTGTTATTCATAGTTAGGTATCTTCGTTTTTTACTATTTTTTTTAAACGTGCTGTTATAAACTTATAAACCATTAACAATTATTTGGCACTAATTTTAAGTATTTGCACGACAAAAGTTGATGCAGTGATTCTAATTTAAAGTAAAACCACAATGTACCTGTATTACGCAAATAAAGATTCATTCATTCACCACCTCTTAGCATTTTGTTAATTTTACAATCGTCAAACTGACTGAAAATTCTGAGAAAAAGTTTCATAATTTAGCGAATAAAATTCTGCGCCAGCAAGTATTATATTTCGTTTACAAAGGAAATCTATAAGACACTTTTAAAAAACATAACTTTGAAAATGTATGAGTCGGTAGTTGCGTAGGTTCTGTGAGCGTTTCTAGACAGATACTTTCTATCTTACGTAAATAATTGATCTATTAATATTGATCAAAAGTACCACGTTGTCGTATTGCAGTTGTATTGAGTAACCTACCTAGAAATTGTAGATGGGCCCATGGGCCAATCCAACAGCCAAATCGTAAATTAATGAATTTTCAATACATAATCTTATACCATACATACCTACACGTGCCATACAACTTCTGGGCGCCCCAAAAAAGTGACCCACATCTCCAACGACCGAAAGAAAACACAAAATACATCGCAGCTCCATCACACAGCAACCGGGCGCCGCCCAATCAAAAGCATAAATGGTCTGAATCCATATTGAAAAATACTCTGCGGGTTGGTAACGTGCGTATCGATTGTCCCGATGTAGGTCGCCGGCTTGCAGGTCAAGGGTCACGGGTAGGTCATCCAGCCTCGTCACCGTAAATAGTCTGAAGACGCACCACCTCTCCCCCCCCACCGCGCCTCAAGGAGAGAGGCACCTCCAATGCCCTTTGGAACTCGTAAAATCGTTATAAAAATACAATGTTGGATGAAACATAGTCACTAAATGTCGAGAGAACACGTGCTGGGTTGGAATGCTGGTTATACACATAGGTACCTTATTATAATTAAAGTTCACTTAGTAGATATGACAACATTAATGTCGATTTACACGTGTGATAATGATGACGGAATTAATACTGGATTAAAAACAATTTATTTTATAATTAAAAACACGTTATTTTTATATTCTTTACAATGGAAACTTCTGAGGTTCTGGAGGTTGAAAACTCTGACACTAAAGCTAACCACTGGCGACGAGAACGACGATTATAGAGTAAAGTAAAAAGTTAAAGTAAAAATATTTATATAACAGAAAAAATGTGCCGGTTCAATATTGATTGACTTTACATCTAAGCTTACAATAATAAAGGTAAACTAGTGCCAAAGTTTGGTTTCTGTTCCCTGCACTAGGACTAAAGCCTGTATAGCGAGGTCACAGTTATTCCACGATGGCCTAACTTTTACATTACAGAGTGATAGTTCATCATCATGAATTATCCTATAAAGCTAGAAAAAATAAAACTCGCAATTACCAAAACTCGCTCTAAACAACATCTCCACTGACACAATCTATTCGAAATATGAAATATGAAAAGTAAACTCAGACCAGATAGATAAACAACGTGCACTTTCTCACGCTGCACAAAGCCAATTTTCCACAAGAGCAAAAACATAACAACACAAATTCAATTAGGGAAATGGTTTCTGTTTCGCAAAGCAGAAGGGTAGCGATGAAATTTATACGAACATAGCATAAATAGTGGCGGTGAGATCCAATCGCCAGATGGGGCCTTGTTCGTTCACGTAAACAAAACGTTGCTTAGCGGAAGGAAACTTAGAGTAATCATGTGTGCTTTAAAAACACGTGCTTAACGGTGAAGGAAAACATCGTGAGGAAACCGGCATGTCATAAAACCTAAAGAGATCGAAAACACGTGTTAAGTGCACGAAAGGAGCCTCTTTGAGGCGCATTGGAAATCCTTTCACCACACTGGTTCGATTCAACTATGACACGATGAGAAGAAGAAGAAGTAAAACACAGTGCCTGAATACCTACATATATTTTAATTGTAAATGAAATTTGTGTATAAAAAAATATTAGTATGAATAAAATTATGTACGAATAGGTAGATAAGAAAAGTATGTATGAAAATACAACATTATTTTACTTTAAAATCTAAAAACTTGTGAATGAGCTTGTGAAGGAAATTGGATACAATTTACAGACATCGAAAACAGTTGCAGAGGAAATCGAAAATCGCAAGAGTGGTCTCAATACAAATAAAGCGAATTCTTTCAACGATTGTGCTCTCAAACAAAGAATTGCAATAATGCTCTACCCACATTAAAAATATAGGTACTTAATTTTTCAATTGTACCTTGAAATCTTCTGGAGTATCTGTTAAGAATCGCTTGAAGTATGAATAACCTATAATCGCTATTGCCAATCAACAATCATGCATTGCATATATGAGGACACTTATGAATAGGTATCTTAATTTATTAGGTACTCTATCGTTGCCATTCCTATTCAAGTAAATCGATTGATTTATATTTTACTAACGATCATTATAGTAGACCAAGCTATAATTTTCTACGTTTTGAAAATACCATTTTCTTCTACGCATTAGCGAAAATCCCGTCGTTTCGAGGAAACTATAAATCCCGTCCTTTGTGTAATGGGCAATAAATTATTATTTGTATTCGTACGAACATTTTGCTATCTATTTTGGCATCCGCATATAACAGTAGTATCGTTACATAAATCTGTGGAACGAGGACAATCAAACGCTCTAGCACAGAATAGAAGATGAAAAAAAATTTGAAGTGCTGATAACTAATTTTGATTTGAACTCTCAACCAGCGGATAGCAACCCTCGGAAACTCATTTTACCCACGCAAAGCTTCAAAGACTAGAAGATAAGTTAAGGGTTCATTTAAGACCTCACCAATCATGTCAAAGTTTTCAAAACCGAATTTTGGGTATCAAAACTATCCCGATGTCGACTCTATTAAAATAACTTTTGTAATAATCCTTCTGTGAACAAACAATATAGTAATAGACTAGGCGAGGGCTACGTCGCAGTTTATTCTACTACGTAGAACCTTTCCCGGAACAAGAACTCCTGGAATGTGCTGGAATCACTTCCGTTTTATGGTGTTTTTTTATCCGAAAATAAATTATCTTTCGGGGGCGGTCCAACAACAATACTAATGAATATATATGGCAATTTGGTGAGCCATCATCACTACACAATACAGCTCTGCCAAAACCGCCAAGCAGTGCAAGTCATAAAATCAAGTGAATCTTTATTTCTGCCTACTCTGTTTTGTGATTTTCTCGTGATTCATAAATAAAAATCTATCCATCTATCCGATATCACAAACTTTTGCTCAAATAGTATTGGCTAGATAGATAAACACTTTATTGTAGGTACAGTAGTATGTATTGTACATAATTAAGAACAAAGAATAATAAATAAATCGGTTGTCTGTAAAGTTGGATAACGGACGATAGTTTAACGTGACTACCAGCATAACGGGACAATGAGCGTTACTAGACAATGACAGCGTTACCGGGCAATGACGTCAACGTTTTCGTGCATGCAGCCGACGTTCATCGATTTATAAGACGTAGTCACGTCAATAATAGAACAATATAAAAAGTCCATAAGGTACTACAAGGGGTGACGGTATAAGCGATCTTTTTCAGGCAAGCCGACAAAGATTGAAAATATTGGGGGATAAACGGCGCACACTTAGTGATATTAGTATTAGTACACATGTGATAGAACGCAGGGGATAGGTCTTCACTCTCTTCTTATCTAAGCCGAGAATGCTATTGACCCTGGATACCATATTCAGTGAGCATTACATCTGGAGAGTGGGCGCAGTCGGCCCAGCAGAATGAGGGCGCCGGATCGATACCAGACGGTAGACACAACACGCGCACTTCGACGCAGTAGCAAGTTTCTGTGGGACAGCAAAAAACTGCGTCTTAGAAGAGAGTATTTTATAACTCGAATCAATATTTATAAAAAGTAAAAATATTGATATAATAAAGAACGTGGAAATTGTAAAACGACCTACATCACTAATCTGCTTATCATCATCATCTGACTGACAGACAACGTACAGGCCAAACCGCTGGACGTAGAGACTTGAAACTTGGAGGATCTGTTCGTCAAGAAGGGCAGGCGCGTACTAAGAAAGGGATTTAATTAATTCACAATGCAAACTAAGTTGCAGGCTTGAGGTAGTTAAAATAATTCGGTTACATTATAGTGGAAACAAATGAGATTGCAACACACTTACCAGTTTGAAAAATATATACCTACCTTAAACTTCAATTTCTGTGGGCTTTGGTTTCCATCCGGCTACTCTATTAAGTAATGACGACAAAGACCAAGACGGTTCGGCAGAGGATTTTAAATTTATCAATTGAATTTAACTCGAAAATCTTTTTTCGGTGATCGATCTCGCAGCATCGTGGAGCATCGCGGAAATTTTAATATACGATTATACCTTATTTCCATTGGATAAGTGTGAAATCCAATTGATAAATTACAATCCTCTGCCGTACCGTACGCCAATGTGCGCAGGCCATTAATTCTGGCAATAAATATCACAGTAAATTGTATAAAGTGAACTGTGCCAGACCAAATTAGTATTCAAGAATGAACACTGCACGAAACACCTATAACAATGGTATCTTCGAACACCTATACAAACAAAATTATTTTGTGAAAATTAAGGCTTTCATTGTAGTTATGTGTAGTCTATTGACCTGCGTTTCAAGGATGTTTGGCGTTATTTAGAGATAGCAAAAATTTTACTCGTAGAGTATATCGTAGTCTTTTCAAAAAAGTTTTATTAAAACATCTATACATATAAAAGGCTTAGTACTGACTGACTGACTGACAGACAACGCACAGGCCAATCAACCATCTGCGTGTCGTGTAAATAATATATTATTATTATTTATATTTATTTACTAATTATTATTATATTATTATTATAAGTATTTTTCACACCACCCGCTCGACGATGTCCAATTACATATCATGATATCATCAAGGTAAAGCATAGCATTACCTCTCTAGGGAGGTAATGTTGTATGAAACTCCCAAGGGTTGTAATGTGATTTGAATTTGGAACGTCAAATTCGTGTGGAAACTCGTGGAAAGCTCTAAGTAATAGAACGCCTATATGGCATTGTTAAAAGGTTTGTTGGAAAATCGAACTGGCCACAAAGAGAAGCAACTAAGCAGCAAAAAGGCGCGACTTCAAAGGTTGTGAAACAAAAGACGGTATTCGCTGCTGGAGCCCTGGCTTTTTGTTGCCTCGCAGAAGGTATGAAAAGTAGAGTATGCTCCTCTGGGATAAAGCCTGTCTTCGTCTTGGGTAGCTTGAACCCCTCGCGTCACTCAGGACTCTACATAACTCCGTCGCTTCGCTCAGGAGTTAACTGAGTCCCTCGTTAGCTCAGGGTTCAATATGCCACCCACGACATAAGACACTGCTTTATCCCCTTAGTGCATAATCTACTATTATAAACCTTTATAAGTACATACCAAGTTAAATATTATTTTAGTTCCTGATTTAGATAATTCCGATAGCAAAATTAAACGATATGAATAACTTTGTATAGATCTGAATGAAAAAAGAAAGTAGGTCATTTCACAAGTATTCTATGGAATTTCCAGTAATAGGTATACGTTTGTGACTGAATGAAATGAGGTTTTCTAAGTATTGCATCTTATTATTAGCGTGGGTATTTTAGTAAACTCATAGGAATAAATTGGGGGACACAACATAGTCCCCGCCGAGTTTTGTAAAAAGGTCAGTCCTTATGCATTTAGGTACTTAAAACAACAGTACATACTCAGTAATTTTATTTCATTAATATTATATTAATATATAAATCGTATATTAGATTACATGTATAATTTGTTAAGCTTCCACCAGTTTTATCTGGTTTTAGGTGAAGTGGGCGATTATTTATGAGCGCCATAAAAAGATACACAAATGATCGTCCAGATAAAGCTCAAGTAATTACGTTACTGTACTGCAGATTGAATCCGAATGTATCCCTTGATATTAAAGGTACTCGCAGATAATTATGATATTGTCAAAATATTCTGTTTACGCCTTCAACGTATGCCTCGAAAAATGGCACTAATGAACCATGTATGTACATACCTTACCTGGTTTATAATTAAAAACATTGAACATGATGGCTTGAAGTTTATTAAAACGACAAACACGACTGCTATGAATGAAACTTACCGTCGCAAAACTGGAATTTTGATATTACCTTAATGATAATTGATAATTCCTTCTTGTTGGCAGTCGGGTATGAAATATGAAATCGATCTTATCCGAGCCAGCACCAGTCATGCAAGCTAAAATATTTGTTGACGTTGGCGTCTATCCTTGAAAGTTGAAATATAAATCTTTATACAATACGTTTATAGCTCTTAGATTATTATTATAATTTGATTTACATAAAATACAATGTTATTATAACAAATAGCTGCTAGATACCAATAATAACTTGTCCACAATATATTGGTACTTTGAAACTGGTATGAAAATTGAGCGTACCATAGTTTTGCATATAAAATGGCATAGCGAAATTGCTTGCATCTTTACAACATATACAGAACGGAAGACAGTTGCGTCGTAAAAATCTATTGAAGACAATTTAAGAGTTCAATATTATGAATAGACTGGAACATGAAAAATGAATATAACTATTATGCAAACAGTCCAACTCGAACGTACGAACAATGAGCAATTTTGAACTTTACTTTATTCGAGAAGTTTTAGCGTCGCTGGTGGTGGAACAGTCAGGGTCCTTGGAAACACCATTTCATTTTCTCTTGATATTTTATTTGAATCTCTATTCACCAAATGTCAGCTTACAAATTTCATTGAATAACTACTTACGATAAGTTGAGATTACGAAGCCAAAGCAATTTCCCAAGCCGACCAACCGACTTAGTTCGACGACACGGATGGTCGAATGGCAAGTGTATTGGACTGCCACGCCCGGTGTCGCGGGTTCGATTCCCGCTTCAGGACAAACATTTGTGTGATGAACATCGGTTTTTGTCCTGAGTCTGGTTGTTTTCTATGTATGTATTTACAAAAAAAGGTATTAATGTATTCTATCAGTTATCTGGTTTCCATAGTACAAACTCTGCTTAGTTTGGGGCTAGATGGCATTGTGTGAAATGCCCAAATAGTTTGTATGAAAATAATTTAGGCTTTTCATAATTTATTTATTTTGTAACTTATCTTCAAAATAAAAATAAGATATAGCTGAATTCTTATGAGAAGCCTTTTTACAAACTACCAATTTACAAAACATTCACATTTAAGGTTGATTTTCCTTTCCATCAAGCAATTCTAGGCACTTTCCACCTCCCAGTTTGAATTAGTTCAAAAGGGACACCGAGGTCGTTTCACGTCCTTGTCATTTTTGCCTTGGCTTTTGGATTTTATAAATGTTTGTCACAATAGCCTGTGTTGCATTGCAACGCTGTTGTATCCATTGTCTGAATTTATTCATGTGTCAATACAGGAAATGTTACATTCGCTTCAGTTTATTGTTTTCTGTTCGCGTTCCCGAGTGGGTTTAAAATTATTTACTGAATGAAATTCACGCTTATATTTTGTTATATCATTTCTTACTTTCTCATTTTTATCTAGTGGTTACCTATCATTATACTCTCCTGTCTCGTAATAAGATACAAGTAATAATCAAGTATTAGAAAATGAAACGTGTAAGCGCTTGGTATTTTTATGTTGTCCACTTAGTTACGTCCTCTGAGGGAATTAGCATATGAATCGTTTGCAGATATAGCTTAGACACTTGAGAAATACTGATGTTGCGATACTTGTACCTACTTACTTACCTACCTTTAATGTACCGGTGATTATACATTACATTCTGGAATCTGAATATCATGTTCTTAAATCTGTATTGATCATTGTCATTGTTACGCTTACGTTACCTTATTAATATTGTCTTTCTTTACTACCTTCTGTAGAATGATAAATATTTTCATCTTAATGAAGTTGGTTGTCGAATTGACTCAATCAAAACGTTTAATTATATTCCTATTTTGTCAGAATTAGACGACTTATTTTACGAACGTTCCTTCTTATATGTCCAGAGTTAGAATAGTTTCTCAGAACTCTAGTTTTCTTACAAACAGAGCTATCACATCTCAAGTTATATCTAAGTTGATATTGAGTTCTCTTATCTAATGATATCTATGACTTTGGTATTAATAAACATATTCTGTTTTTGAGATAAATTCCTTTTCAATGATGTTACAAAACTTAACTCTTGTTTGGTCTCAAATATTGAGTCACATTGCAGTTCGTACCAATTTAACCAATTGAATCAAGTCGTGTGACATTAATCTTTTCACTGCACAAAACTATTACAACATCGCATGACATTGATTTCTATCTCTATATTCTTATACCAGAGTATCATATATACTTATCAAGTATCGAAGCTGTCATGTTGCCAGCTTAAGATCTATCACACCCATATTCGCTTCTATCACGAAATTAAGTTCTTGAGCAATTGTGATGCAATCCTGTATTCGAGTCTCAGTGAGCATATGGTGCTCTAATTCTTTTGTGTGTTCAAGTTATTGCCAAACATCTGTTGGGCGATAATTAATTACGTTTAATTTGAGTCGTTTATCGTTGTGGCGGATTCTTGTATGAATTTTTAATTTTATTACTTCTCATTCCTTTGCCCAGTAGTAAGACAGTTATAGATTAGGAAAATAAAATTGGATTCAACATTTAAATAACGTAACGCCCCAATATGTGCCAATTATTTGAGAAGAGCATTGCGTTGTTTGATATATTTTTTAAACTTTACCATACAAGTAGACATTTATCTTATAATGTCTTTAGTATTTTCATACATATCTATTGTAGAAGATAAGATAAGATAAGTCTACAACACAACTGACACCCACAATTTCGTTTGCGTTGTGTAAAAAAGCCTTTTTTAATACGCGTTTACACTTCTTGAAGGACATACCCTCCAAATTTCAAATCACGCCCAGTGATTTGGCCTAACGTTGTCTGTATGTAAATATTCAGAATAATTCTTGGTCTTACCTATCCTTGTAGTCTTGAACACAGCATTGTGTATCAAGGAGATAAAATAGCGACGTGATTCTCGCGTGGAGTCGTCAATGGCACCAATCTTCTATCTCCCCACACTCATATCTTAAACAAAGACATTTCTGTATTCAAGTAAAACTTTTATGTTATAAAGCTTGCGAGTGCCGAGTGAAAAGAACTCTTTAACAGCAGCTCGTTCTTGTCTAAATATGCATCTATAGAGCATTACATTGCGAGCGTTTGATCAAAGTAACTAGGACTAAGTACTCTCGTATAAGTCTGTAACATGAAAATTGTAATAGCACCTAGTGCAGTCATTTTGAATTAGAAATCTCTACTGTCTTGAAATTCACGTTTGCCTTCAGACTGTTGTCGCCTTAAAATGCAGTCAGACTGTCATCTAGTGGGGGAAAATCCCAAGACTTTACATTCACAGTAAGTCTAGAAATCGCATTATCGAGGCACTCCCCTGTGGGTATCAGCTATCGAAGGAGCAGATTTGTTACCAGATACTCGAATGCGTGACTCCAACAGTTTTGAATTACATATTTGCCACATATTTTGTGTTTTGTATGGCTCTGTTTTTGTTAGTTAACATATAAATTGAATATCGGAATTGTATACGCGATTGCTGTTTACAATTTTATCACATGGATCGTATTCGCAATAAATATCAATATTTATCTGAATGTTTCCATCCAATAATTATCTGTTCATCGCTACCGTGAATTCGAATGAATACCAATCAATCACAAACAGATCGTGTCAGAAATTGATGTCACTGCCTATATTTCATAAAGCGTATGAAATATAATTAAAGTAAAGTACTTAATATATTACGTAAGTCGATATTGGAACGTGACAAAGCTCCCATGGGAACTATAACAATTTGCTGGCCATCACCAGTGCCTTCGACTGCACCACCACCGCACCGCGCCAGCTCAATAATGCATGAAGTCAGACGTCCGCCGCGCCACTCTAATTACGGCAAAACACAAAAGGTCTATTCCCACCTCGTGGCACGGTTATCGAACTCGCAGGAACGAACAGAAGCATTATAGCAAGGCCATTAGCTATGACGCAATTCCGTAGCGAGGCGCCTGACCTCGACTATATCACTCGCGACCCGCGAGCTATTTCACTATTTCCGCGTCATCGAGGGCCATGGCAAAGCTCTGCATTCAGTTCACAGAACTAGCGCATGAGTCAAATCGAGGCGCCACGCTGACTGCACTACATCACAGCCACGACGACTCAATGCATGGTTGTAAAGAAGATAAATCAAAGAGGGAATGCTTTGTGCGACAGCATCTAAGATACTTTATCCTGCCAACCAACGAACCGCACCGGATTTATCACACTGCATGTTTCCCACAAAGGTATGCAATGTAGGTATCGCTGGTATCAGACAATTGCTGTTCGAATTCTCCAAGAAATATACGAGTGAGCATTTGTTGGGGTGCCTTGCCACTGGCGTTTTATTTCATCGTAGTAATGAGTCGTAAAATTTTAGTGGTGTCATAAAAGCGAATTCTCTATTGGTCTGAAGGTGATGTGCTGTTACGACGTGCAGTGGACAAAGATCGGGAATGGCTCTAGTCACACTGGCGACACATTTGGTCAATCCATGAAAATTGTATTTGAGGTCTGCTGGATGGTTGGTGCAATATAATTTATTTTGTTTTATTCAGTTTAAATGATTAATGCTGTAGACAACATTTCGTATTTTGTTTAAAACCATCTAAAGATCGACATAAATAAAAATGGAGGTTCTTCTCATTGTGACTCGTGTTTATATTTGACTAGTTAACACCCGCAAGTTGCTTGGCGAATTAAAATAATCCTTTCATATATTCATAGTACGATACTTCTTGACGAACATACCCTCCAAATTTAAAGTCTATACTTTCAGCGGTTTGGCTTGTACTTTGTCTGTCAGTCAGTCAGTCAGGTCTAAGCCTTATGATATAATTATGTTGGTATTTCTTCTTCATGTATTTCTGTTTTTACACGTATATCTTGTCACAGGGTTATTTTTTTCTAATAGTCAATTGTTCATGAAGATTAAGCAACTTATCAGCACCGCGTTTAGCAACTTTCCGAAGTTGTTTTGCTTGCAACATTATCATGGTCGAACCTGATGATTAATTCATCCATAAGAGCCGTCTATGCACGTCAAACTAGACGGGTGTCTCGCTCGAGACCTACTTGCAACCTGCAAACGCATTGATGAGGGGAAAGTGGTCTATCAAGACTTAGCAGCGGACGATACGAAGCTGCAACCGAGAACTGACACAGATAAATTCTTGTTTGCTGCATTATTAACTGTATTATCTTTGTAGATAACAGGCTTAAAAAAGCTTTTTCTCATTCACATAAAAGATCAAAGAAATTTTACTTGACTTAACATTATCACAATTATTACTGCAATAAATTTAATATAACAAAGACTAAGTTAGTAGGTACTGAAACTGATGTTGAGGGAGGGGTAAGAAATGTAGCCGTGACCGCCTTTTGTTGGCAGCTCTTTCAATACCTATAATAAGCATAAAGTAAAGCCACAAGAAACTAACCAGTAATGCAACAAGCTTTTTCCAACCACTGTTTTGTAAATGAGCTAGTTAGTTACAATTACACATCTATTACGTTAGATGCCTGCGTGAGAACACTCAGCACAGCAGAGAAAGCCGACGACATTGGGCCTAGTGGAAGTGGGTTGGTGCAGCAAGTAGGTGAGCGTGTCGAGGTCGTGACGTCACGCGCTTTCTCTGCGCCCGCGCAGCGAAGCACGTTGTGCAACCGCGCGGCCCGGTTGATGCATAGGGATGAGCTGGTAGCGAATTATAGGTGTAATATCGTGGTTTCATGTTCTTTAGTGACCTGCTGCGATTTGTTGTTTCATGTTATTTAGTATTTGATTCTTCTTCTTTTACAAGTATATTGTGACGTGGTCCACTGATTTACACAGGTAGCCCGTTTGTTCACACCGTTATGGAAAACGTTGGATAAAGATTGCTCTACCGTCGTTGGCGTTTGCGTTCGTACAAACGTTTCGCAAATGCTTTAAGACATTCTTATTTTGCTTTTTGCAGAAGGAAGATTATAATCTTCCTTTACCAACATAGTACTTGCCTACATACTCGTAGATGCATCTGCACTCTGCCCCTTCGCTGGCTGACGTGACTCGAGTGATGAAAGGAACATTGTTCATGAATTGTGATCGCGGTTTTACCTTACCAGCTTGACATACTTTTGAATCAGGTAACAGTGATTTATACCAGGTTTTTATTTTTATTTTGTTGCCCACCACATCAATGTAACATAGGCAAGAGTTAGTTTTCGACTGTTTTTGTGTCGTGGCGTATAGGACAAAAATGTTCCCATTTTGTTTCAACAATTTGAACTTCAAATGCATATTCTTAATTGCCTTGCTCATTAGCATCAGTCATCACTCCGAACGCGCCAAATAAAATCAACAATCATCGGATGATTTAGTTATTTTAAATATACCTACATAGACTTAATTTTCTAAATTATCAGCGGCAGTTACAAATTCATCAGTCGTATGCAAAATTCTTATTACGATCACAAATATCACACAGGGACCCAGTGCAATATCTCGTGTTTTGCATATTTACGTTTTATGTTAACTCGTAAAATGTTTAAAGTAAAACTTTATAGTGTTGTGCAGTAAACCATAAAATCTTTTCATGCAGCGTAGTACATGAGGTATTATTTAGATTCCCACGAATATTTACAGAATTGTACACTGTGTTCGTGTTACTTGCGTGACGAACTACGTCGATATGAAATCGCATTCGCAAAGAATGATATTTATTAAAATGCTTCAGGCGTTATGTACAATTTTCTTTTTCTTTTAAGTCGAGCGTGAAAGTTGTTTCGAAAGCTTTGATTAAACTTTTGTGATTTAGTTCCCGATTAAACTTACCCTTAATTACGTATTTTATCATTCAACGCTAATCCATGGATTTATGTTTGCTAAGGTCGGATTATTCGAGTCTGCTTGGGACTAATTTACCAGCCCATTATGCACGATCTATATTTTACACACAATAAATTACAACTAAAGTGTGATTATTATAGCGAAATTAAAATAAGTATTTTAAATATGCATTGGTTAATTAATTTCACTCTTAATATACAAGAATGGATTTTATAACAACAGGTAAGTATAGGTTATATTATCTAATAGGCGACGATTGAACGGATCATACGTAATTTTGTTCATAGTAAGGAAACGTGTTATTAATAATAAATCTAAGGATGCTTTTACACCAGAGATTACTCCATTGAACGTGTCGTTTTGAACTCTTATCTACTTTTCCGACGCCATCACTAACAAGTCACTTATTAAAGATCCCCGGACGCGGAGTATCCGAGTAACGTTATCCGGGATGAAGCCCGCGCTAATCCCAGTGTATACATACGTAGTTTGTAACAATGTAGGTTTATGACATAATCCATTGTGCAAGGCAAATTGATCTACGGAAGCCAACGTGCATTATCTAGTACAACTAACAAGTATAAGAACCAAACAAATACTCTGCAAGTGTTAGTTACTGTACAGTTATAATAGTACCTAGTGTGCGCACAGAACGAGTGTGTGTGTTAAGCGTCGATGACACACAAACTTTTTTTGAAGCTGATTGTTGGCGTTTGGAAAGGATTGTCAACAAGCAGATTGTAAAAAATCCGTGTGTCACCGTACTATTACCGAACTATATGAAGTAGTGTTGTAGTAGAGAGATTTCGGTCTAAGGACGCACGCCACTGCACTATTTGCGCCATACAAATGCTACTGTACTTATTGAGACTGATCGTGCGAGTAAATTGGCGTGCATTTTTAGACTAAAAGATCTCTACCGATAAATTAATTCAGATTTCCTACTGCGCACTACTTGCAGCTAGTTTAGAAACACGCTTGTTCAGTGCGTACTTGACACGGAGAAAAAAATCTCGTTATAGTTACTAAAATTCTAGTTGAATTTGTGACAGCGAGAATAATTTAGTAACGATTACAATATAAATAGTTCTAGCTAACAAAACTTAGTAAAGCGTACAAGAAAATATATTATCGGTTAACAAATTATATAAATATATTTAGAAATAAATCCGCTTAATTTCTAAACAAAGGTTTTAATTAACTTAACTTTAGTTCAAGTAAACCAAAGAGTCAACACAAAAGAGTCAAAAAGAGAAACACGTGTCGTATCTTTAAACTTTGGTTTTCTGTTCGTTGACTCTTTGGTTTACTTGAACTAAAGTTAAGTTAATTAAAACCTTTGTTTAGAAATTAAGCGGATTTATTACTAAATATATTTATATAATTTGTTGATATTTATGGATTTCCGCAAAGTAACGCCTGAATCAATCAATTGTATTATCGGTTACTATTTTGTCTCGCTATTCCATTTTTTTTCTCCGTGTAAGAGTCGTGATAATCTGCAATAAAATAAACAAACCTTCTTTTTTTGAGATCAAGTCGACCACGATCCGCTGCTGGTATACACAGGAACTTTCGCTTTTGAAGATAAGTTTCTCTTATAATACGTGCTGACACCTCATTTTTTTTATAAGGTGTTAACTATTTTTAATATTCAACAGAATATTAGAACACTCTTCTAATATCCACTTTACGTGTTTTAGTTTCTAAAAATAACATTTTCGGTCTAGTAGGGAGCAACAAAGTAGGCACTTATCATTTAACTTGTTGGGTAGTTTTTATTGCGAATATAATTTTATCTATTTGATAATCAGAATGTCATATTGATCTAACACTAATTTCTAAAAGTACACATAATGTGCCTTGCAATTTTTTATGCAATAATTGACTTCATTCACAACTCAATTGGTATGGTAGAGCGTTAGCAGGAAAACTCAAATAAAGCGTGTTCATATTCCGCAGTATTGCACTTGAAATCCTTTCATCACACTGGTTCGAAAGAACCTAGAGACACAATAAGAAGAATTCCGCAGTGTTCGTAAAATGGATACAACCTTTTGTGGCTCTATCTAATAATCTACATAAAGGTTTATTCATAGGTGCCTCTAAACCAGGATATTCCAATTGTTCGTTTCGAAGGCATTGTCCTAATAGAACGCGATCACGCGAAACGTCAACTACTACAGCACTAACGTCAAATAGGCTTCCCAATTGGCAATCGCGCGATGCTAATTAGGACGCCTATTTGACGTTAGTACGTTTGATCGCGGATTCGCGCGACCGACGACGTTCGCGCGAACTTGCGATGGTTGCGTGATTGCGTTCTATTAGGACAACGCTTATGAATACTTTTCTTGCTGCAGAAGTGTGGAGCGCGGGCGGCGGTGGCGGCGGCTCAACAGCATGCGGTAGCAGCGGGATGGACCTCAACCTCAAGCACGAGGTGGCGTACCGCGGGCTGCCAAACCCCGTCAAGGCGGAGCCCGGGGTCAGCCACAACGGGCACCCGGTGAACGGGCACGCAAGGGATTGGATGGGCGGCGCTGGCGGCGCGGGCTCTCCATCGCCCGGTGCACCAGCGCAGCCCCTGCAGAACGGGTACTCCTCGCCGCTATCATCGGGCAGCTACGGACCGTACAGCCCCAATGGAAAAATAGGTCAGTTTCCATTTTATTTCATTATTACATAATAACTTACAACAATATAATCAGTTTATAATATTTCCATTGCTGAGACTCTATCCAACTCTACATACTACTGTAAAAATTATAAATCAATCTCTACCTACCTACTACTAACTGGATCCCTGGATCGATTAATTCACAAAAGTAAATTCGACGTCCACAAGATTGGCTAGTGTGGCGTGGTAGGAGAGCCCTTTGCCTACAGCCCTGTACAAACTGAATAAATAGGTATATAGATGTCCCAGTAAGACGCAACGATGAAAAAAAGACAGGAAAATGATAACTTTTCTAAAAGTATTTAAAAGAAATGCTTCTCAAAAAATGCTATTGCGAGCTGCAAGATTTTATGAATGACTCATTCAGTGACGTAACAATATAGTTAGTTAAAAAATATCGTCCTGTCTCTATCAGTTGCAACACCCTAAACGGGTAATATTGTGTGGTACTTATCTATAAGACTTACAAAGAACTGAAATGTAACCTAACTACCCAATATTGCAATAAACCATTGAAAACTGAATGAGTTGTCTCGACCCGCCTCCATCTACCGACTTCCCGCGACTTCCGAATGCGAAATTTCATAGCAATATTATAAACAAACTTAACAGCATGATAGTAATAAACAACAGAACCCATAAAATGAAAGCGAGCTATAACTTACTCAGGCACGCTTACAAACAATACACTTGTCATCTGACCCCATTTCAGAATATATGACCAAACGTAATTACGTCACAGCGGGTAAGCTAAAGGAATTGTAGGCATGACCCATATAGTGGACAGGAACTGCAATATTCCATTTGCTGACAACCGTCAAGCCTTCAATGTAAAGGCATTTAGCAGCCTCGAGCGTAAAGAGGTTACATCGAATCTATGACTTTAGTTTACTGTTCTATTCTGTGGTCTTGGCTTACACGTGGCCAGCTAGGGTTGTCACAAAACTCATAAAGATAAAAAAAAATATGTTTAGGAGAGTAGGTATTAATTTTAGTAGGAATGAGTGAATGAATGAAAATTCTTTATTGTACAGGCAGCTTCAAAAGTCGATGACCATATTCAGATTTTCAAAATCGCTTTACACCATATTATATTTTCAACAATGTGGTGTACTGTACAGTTAATTTTGAACTTTGATGATATTCATTCAATACTGGAGCTTGTCATATTGAGCTATTTAGGCATAATAAATGGTGTGGACCGATTTGAAAATCTGAATGTGGTCATCGACTTTTGATGCCGACTGTACCAGGAAACTTACAATATACACATACAAGATAATTAAGGAGCATATACAACAGGCGGACTTATTATGTCCTATCTCAATCACTGAATTTTATAATCGTGGTAAGATCGTCATGATCTGGTTTTTATCGCTGTAACTGTTATTAGTTTCGGGTCGTTGCATACTTCCCCGAGAAACAACAAAACCAACCTTGGCCTGTTCATGCGTCTAGCAATAGCCTACCAAATTAATCTGAACCAATTAAGGTTAAACGAATACGAACAAACAACCTACTACCAGTCGTCAAGGAAAACAAACTACCTACTAGAACTAAAATTAAACGCGACCTCATACAACCTCTTACTTGCGAAGGACAAAACATTATTTACACAGTTATCGCCAATTTGACTTGAACTCTAGCGTACTGTGCCAATTCCCTCCCGTGACCTCATTTTGATAGAGCCGGGAGAGCCGCAATAGGTCTAGTGTAGCTGGTGGCCTCTATCAATGTTGAGGATGGAGTTTTTCCGTGTTACGTTATCGTGCAAAGCGATAATAGGGCAACGAACTGCTGTTGCGTGATTTAGATAGCAAAGTATTTTAGGTATCGTAGATAGAGCAAAAAAGTATCGTCAACAAATTCTTTCACAACTGAGGAGTTTCAGCGTGTAAATTTCATTACGTACCTACATAAGTTACTATAATATGTTACAATAAATGGAATTGTGAGGATGGTATTATTTAATAATTTTATTTTACTAAGAGTCAAATCAGTTAACTTAATTGTTTTTTTATTTTCTTACTGCTGTTATAATGAGTCATCAGCGGAGTCCCTCAAACGGCGCAAATATGCACTTCTAGATAATGGATACATGTTTGAGCCGTTTGGGGTAGAGACATTAGGCCCTTTGGGACCAGGGCAAACGAAATCTACAAAGATCTAGCTGATAGGCTAAAAGAGTCTACACGTGACCAGAATGCCGGCTTTTACTTTGCACAGCGTATAAGCATTGCCATTCAAATTCAAATTTCAAATTCAAATTCAAATTCGTTTATTTATATTTATACATAACATAACAGATATCTCCAAATCGTTTTATATAAGTATTTTTAAAAGAAAGAAACCTTAAAAATAAAATAAATCTTCTCATAAAGGAAGACTTAGAAATAATAAAATAATAAAAATAACTTACGGACTCATCAAATATAAAGAAACTGATACACAACAAATAAATAACAACTAGGTACCTACATAAAAATACAAAATACATAAGCATATTACAATTATAATTTACTTATTTAAATAATTCAACGTGAAAATGCCGCCAGCGCACTTCTGGGCACGTTGCCTTCTGGTGGTGACAACGACGGACTAGGTTATTTATATTTTTTTATATATAGTGTAATCTAATATCATTATAATATTTAATGTAGGACCTTTCTGAATAAATGACTTATTATAACAGAAGTAAAAAAAAGGAAATTATAAAATTGCTGTTCTAGTAAAAAATATTCAATTATTTTTCCTTGAAATTAAGTTTGATTTGGCTAACTATGTACTATCTATCTATGTACCTTCTTCTTATTATACTTATGCAGATAACAATAATTAATATTCTTTTAAATAGTTCGTTTTGACGTTAGACGTTATGCCTGAAAACGTTTTCCAATCCCATTTACATTTTGCATTATTAATTTCAGGAGTTCTTTCAACGTTATTTAAACAACCGAAACATTATGTAAATAAAAGTATATACGATTCACATAATATCAGGTAGCAACGAATGTAATTTGAGGTCGTTAACCCCATTAGCATACCTAAAACAATTCAGAATACAAGCCTTATGGCACTCGTAAATCGTCTCCATCAAAATGTGAGGTGATTTTTCATTACATTACGTGAGTTACTTACTTACAGCCTACAAAGAAGATTTGTCTAATTCGTGTAGTTACAGTTTATATCTTGTATAAATAAATAATAACACAATTTAAATATGTTTGGACATTTCACACAGCGCCATCTAGCCCCAATATGTGAACCAGATAACTGATAGAATATGTATATATTCCATATATTCCCTTTTTTTTTAATACATGACATAGAATACATAGAAATGTTATATCTTGTAACCATGGTCTAATTTGGTTGCAGGATGATTTAGCGTCTAGCTAGATCCTCAGATCTAGACGCTAAACCATGCTGCAACCATCAACAATCAACTCAATGATCGGAGTAAGAAATAACTACAATTCTTATTTATCCAAACGTCAATTAGCCAATCTACAAATTTATAAAACAACAAAATTCCACGAACCCATTATAAACAACTTGTCGAAAATATTTTTGCCGTTGCTCCCAAAGCATCATGTTGCATACGAATCTCATTATTTTCTCGTCAGCATTTATTTTAAGCTTCAATGAGCGAAGCATTTCTGAATAATGATTTGTTTTATAATGAGTTAATTTTGAGGACGGATACGGTTTCTGTGTGTTTAAGAATATCCTTCCTTGTGGTACCTATATATTTTTTTTAATAAGAGACTATATGTAATACATAATTATATCAAAGCGTCGCTAATGGAATTGGATCGGCCAGACGTTACGCAGAGCGCCCGACCACATCCCAAAGCAATCTCTAGACTGGACCCCACAGGGCAAGAGAAAGCGTGGCCGTCCCAAGCAGACTCGGTGGAGTCGGAGGTCAAAGCCATCGGTAAATCCTGGAGCGAAGTCAAACGTGAAGCTCAAGACACATCGCGATGGAAGCTCACTATGGACGCCCTCTGCCCTTGGGGGTCATAGGATATTAAGTCAATTTATTTATTTCTTCTATGGGATCCATCAGCGCAACAAAACAATGTATGCTGTTTGGTTAAGTTGGTGGTCATTAAGACCCAGAATCCCGCACGCCCTCGCCGTTGAGGGCTTTTCAATAAAAAAAATCACACTTTTTATTTTGGTCACTAGATGGCGCTGCACAAAAGTCAATTGTCAATGTCAAATGTCATAATAAACAACGAAATTTTCTGTTTTTTTTTTGTTAGATTTTTGACACTTGCCATTCATACAGTGCCATCTATCTTAGTTTATGGCAACCACTTTATTTTTAATGACTCATTGAGAAGCCCTCATTAAAAGTAAGTCAAGTAAAAGTCATTCGTCGTAATATATCATCAGAAAACCGCACAACACTAGAATTTTCATTGACGCAGTAGTTTTGAAATCAATCAGTAATTTGACTGACTTTATGAAGGTTATAAGAGCCGAAGTATTGGATCAATTGAGGCAATATAACGACAGGAAATCAGATCCATATAGCTAATTAATTAAAAGTGATTCATGCTTAGAACTGATTTTAATATTCATGATTATCAAGGCCTCTACAGTTTAACGTCTACACTAGTTGTGGGAACTTTTGATCTAAAATATAATTTAGGCAGGTAGGTTCATAAATTATTAAGTTATAGTGTTGTGAGCATTCCTAAGATGGCCCTGCAAAAGATTTCTTCAGATATCTCGAAGCTAAACTTAATTTAGGACAAAACAAATAAGACGCCGAATATTTCTCGCGATGTTGTGAGCAGTTCAGACATATTAAGAATTCCAATTTGATTTAAAACGGAACAAAAATGCATCTGATAGCGTGGGAGGAAGAAGCACTTGATTTATACGCTGTGGATGGCAATTTAAAGGTTTCAATTTGGAATGATCATAAATACCGCCTATTTGTTCTTATTTTATTGGCGATATAAAATGAGATAAATTCGAGCAGGTGTGTTCAACGTAAAATGCCTTTATGTTTAGTAAAATGAATAAATAAACTGTATCCAACGGATAGAAACCAATGGCCATAATTTTCTGTGTTTTACTCGTCGTCTATAAATTGTGTTGGGTTATTTTAGATCTTGGTCTCTGCATTCTCTGCGTCTCTCGGATACACAAACACAATGGCTTTACGACCTGTCGATGCATTTATTACGAGTTTGTTTAACTACCTTCATGCTCGAGACTAATTTATTCTACGAACACCCTTAACAAGAATCGCAATTTGCACTGCTTCCGACGCACTAACGACCTCTAAATTTCTTTCAGCCTGAGGGAAAATTGTTCTCTTTTATTATTGCCCGTTTTGTTCAATAATACTAGCTGCTGGTCAACCATAAAGAGATGCCAACTGTAAAATGAGTTATAAAAACAAAAAACTAGAATCTTTAAAATAAAATTCTTGAACTGATAAAACGATTTTCCAACATCATGTACCTTTTTGTCTCTGGCTTCTCTGATTTGCCGCATCGCACGTTTGTTCAAAATTAAAGGCAAAATGAGAAGACTGAAATGGATAGAATGTGGTATTTCTCGATTCCGAAGCGAACATAAAACTAGAAATTGAAATGTCAGCTAATAATTTGTACTGTGTGAGAATTTTGCTGTACACAATTTCAATTTCATTGTGTTATGATGTAAAGTGTTTTGTAGGTGCTCAATATCTTGCTAGTAAGAAAAATTATAGCTATCGTTGAAATTAGAAATAATTATGTAGAGCTCTTTCGGTCTAAAAAATGCTCGCTCCTTTCGTACAAATGCCAGAATACTTAGACTTACTCGTTCATTATATCATTACTCAGACTGATTGTATAAGTGGAGAGGCGTGCTTTTTAAAACTGAAATACCTTTACGGTTTTTTAAATTGTTTAAAAATCTAAAATATTGATGGTCTAATATGAACAGCTTATGAATAATGTATCTATCTGGGTCTGACTAAGGCTACATATCGGGGATATGTAGTTTTGTGTAGACTGGGAGAGATTTACGATGTTTCTAACAAATACTGTTTTAAATATAACCTTTTAGTGCACGATATAGTAGCCATAGATAGTATAAAAGTTATACGAGTACTACTAGATTGTACCCTCTTCAAACTTGACAAGCGCGCACAAAATAATTTGTTAAAAAAAAGCAATATTGTCTTGATGAATCTCAAACGTTCTGCATGCAACTTGGTTTATTTTTATACTTCCAAGTAGATGCGACCGCTCTCCGTCGGGTCACTGTTTTATAACAAACGTCGAAATATCGGAACATTGTTTTCTGTTTTGGACAATATGTTGCGGAGGCACGTTCTGTTTATGTTTAAACGAAACGGCGAAAGTACGTGTTATAGCTATTTTTGTAGTCTAGACCCAAAGTTAAAGTGCACTTACGTAAGCTTTTTCGTGCATAGGTAGAGCAAAATGATTCCATTAAAATATATACGTGACATTTTTCCATAAGCCTAATGGTTATGAGAAGGAAAAAAAAACATGAAAAAATATGTATGAAACGACATCTACTTATCTAGCTTTCTAACACCTACCTACATATACCTATGTTATAAAATATCATCGGCAGCGTGCATCTACTTGCCACCTTGCCCGATATAGGCCACTGAAAATCCATTTTATTTTAAGTGTGTTGAAAAAAGCGGTGTTGCGCGTACTTGAACATAATATAAAAACAAAAATAATAAAACTCATAAGGGCAGCATAATTCTTTAAAAAGTGGTTTCAAGTTTATAGAAATTGTTAGTTTTCTTTCTCAAAAACAAATACCTAAGCTTATTTTTAAAATATAATGCCTACATTATTTTCCAGCTTAAAAACTATAACCATACGAAATTAAAGCCCATTTCTTGTAACAAAAAGCAATCCCCCCGAGGCACAAGGCCGAATATCGATTTGGCTTAGACAGCATCATATTAACTTTGGGTCCAAGAAAAAGGCTTATTTCTGAAGAAGTTCTAAAACCTTTAAAACTATGCGATTGCTTTATTTAGTTCACTAACAACTTTGTTTTCTCACAAACTGAACAAATTCAAGAGAATGAAGGCCCATAAGGGCGTAATCACACTAACGAGCTAGATTCAGCCGAATGATACGCGATGATTGCACCACACAGACAGAACAGTAAATTAAGATCCAGTAGTGATACTCAGTTTATAAGTTTTACTCTGTTTATCAGTTTTCCAACACTACAAATAATGTGTTTTACTGATTGGTTATTTATTTCTAAATTAACATAATAATTAATTTTCAATTACTAAGAATAAGCTATAAGTACCTACTGACAAAATACGGTGTCATTGAATGAACCGAAATAAACCATTTTGGTTGATTGATTGATAATTCAACAATATGTCTGCACAGGTGTTTGAATTGAAAACCGAAAGCATAAAGTTAAATAAAGCTAAACTACTAAAAAAAATTAGTTAAAAGTTCGTCTTGAGACAAAGTTGAGACCAACTGATATTTACTAACTGTTTTTTATTATTAATAAGCTTACCCTTCATTAAAATATTCCGAAGAATTGCATATAATTCAAGCAAATTATGCAATCTCCAGACGACATAAGTTGAGTAACTGTATGAGCTACAACACACCGTGCCGAGTGGGGTTCACACGGGTTCAGAACGCGATAACTCTGGCCTTGGCCCCAACGATAAACAATACAATTACGAAATCATCGGGGAAAGCGACTTGTTTGCGATGACTGGGAGCGTCCGCGATTGCTGTTTTCAGCAATAAGTATTTGGTTATGTTTTTTTATTTGGAACTCTGATCGTCAAGTCACAACTCAACTGAAGTGACAACATCGTCAAGGGTCGATTCACACGGCTTTTTTACACGCTACAAGCCAGCGAGTTTGCTTATAGCTTGTAAAATTGCCCAGAGTCATCGGCTTTTTTACAATCTGCTTGTTGACAATCCTTCCCGAAAATTAACAGCTTACACGCTAGCTTTTAAGCTCGCCAATAAACAGCGTGTAATAAGCCGTGTGTCGTCGATGCTTTAGTGTTGTGAATAAACCAACCATGCCTAGAAAGAACTTATTCACTCTTGATTCGAAAACCCCGAATTTATTATTAAGATTTAATTTGTGGTAGTTCCTTCAGCTTTTCAGTCGTGTCGGTGTTGAGTCGTTCGTTAACATATCGTTGTCAAGTTTTAAATCCATCTATTGATTACTATTAAATATTCGTCGAAATGTTGAGGGTAGAAATATGGTGGTAGAAAGTTGGGTACAAACAAAAAAATAATATTCCTGGGTAAAAGCTGTGGGTATACACAAAAACTACCATGGTAAATACTAAAAGGTAGCGTACACGCCAATGGCATGACTTTTCGAAACAGCCCGCCTCGGCGAATTAGGTTCGCAAGTAGGTCTGACTACAATGAGTTTAATGTTGCCGGTGATACGCAACTCCTAGCGTACTTCCACAGAATTGAATGAATTTACGGAATACTTATCAAGGCCGCCCAACGTGAGAACTTTGTGAAATATGTAGACTGTAGAGCTACTGCACTGTTCTATAATTACAATAACTACTCTGGTATCTGTAAAATTATCGGTTGGCTGTTTGGTGTTGGTTGCCACTATTTCGATAGAGAACTAAGGTGGCATAGCTCAGAGGATCAGCAAGCTAAAGTGGCAGTGGGCTAGCCATATCTGCCGAAGAACCGACGACCGTTGTGGTAAACGTGTTCTTGAGTGGAGACCACGTCTAGGCAAGCGCAGTGTAGGACAACCTTTGGCCAAATGGTGCGATGATCTGCGCTCTATAGCTGGCAGAAGGTGGATGAGAAGAGACGAAGATCGGGCTCAGTGGCGCGCCTTGAGAGAGTCCTACGTTCAGCAGTGGATTGCTATACACAGGTTAATGATGAATGATGATGCCACTATTCTTTTCCCTAATTTACTCTTATGTACACTGCGCCAATACTTAGCGAAAGTCTCTATAATGCTTTAACTCTCAAGTCAAGATCATCACTAAAAATAACGACATATTTTACTAAATGCAATGAAATTATTTTTTAATTATGAATAACTTATGATACCTACAGATAAGATTGATTCAGGCGTTACTTTGCAGAAATCCATAAATATATTAACAAACAGTATAAATATATTTAGTAATAAATCCGCTTAATTATATATATTTTTTTCTAACCTATATAACTATATATAAACTGTCCCTATATAATTATAACTAAGCGGATTTATTACTAAATATACTATTTGTTAATATTATACCTACATTTATCTGTGTCGAAATATCGGGGGCTGATAAAACTCAATAATAAATCATGGTTAATATCCCGTCAACATTGTTTAATGTATTCAACCGTGATAGTTTCAAATAAAAATTAAAATAAACAACAACAAACAAACAAACAACAAACATTCACACACTCACACCCCTGCACTAGGATTCCCTGTGTCGCAGGTGGCATGGACACATACAACACATCACAACATCCAAGACCCGAGAACAAACATTTGTATTCGTCACAAATATTTGCCCCGGCCGGGGATCGAACCCGGAACACCAAGCTTCGTAGGCAGGGTCACTACCAACTAAGCCACGGTGTCGTCGTAAACGTATTATTCTTTATACATGCACACTGGAATTAACTCATGCAAGTAGGCTGTAGGACTCGTATACATTCGTAACGACGATACTTACAACAATGGTAAATGATTTCATTGTATATGAAGTTGCAGCGATGCGTGAAATTAGTTACAGTTTTGTTCGTGTTGCATAAAATCTTTGATTGGCTGCATACACGATCTAAACTTTACAAGAGACCGTCAGGATAAATAATAAAACTAAGTATTTTGCTTTGTATTTCGACGGGAATACAAATCACTCATTTGACCAACAAATGGCAATGCAACGGTTGCTTGCCCACACGCTAAAGTAGAGACGATTGTAATAAAAAAGTTAGACATGATAGCTTGTATACCTATATGAAACTAGCACGAGACGGTTGTTCTTCTCTGTACTTGCAAATAGAGTGAAACATGAATTGTCGCTACGTACAACAAAGTAGCTTTCTCACTTTGAATGACTTTCAGTCGTTCACGAAAAAATGTCCTGCAAGCGTCCTTAATATTTTTTGGTTATTTCTATCGCTATCGTCACAAGGTAGGAATTCAATATTTAGTAGGTATTTAAATTTAAGTTACCTGTTAATTACTCATTATGGAAGTATAGCAGCTGTAACACAGGTTTCACCTAGCACAGCTGCTAAGCACATTGTTCTATAAAGTAGCATATAATTATGTTTGTGTACCTTGCCTAGCATACCTAAACAGTTTCTTAATTTGATTGTATTAGCTTCATTGTTAAATTATACAAAAGTTTTAGATTTAGGTAAGTACCTACCTACTTGTTTATTGGTTCCAAATAAATACTTTATAAGTAAATACTTTATAAATTATAACATTTGATAATTATAGCGGGCGTCAGGAACGCGTCGAAAGTACGATGTTCGCGCGTAAAATTCACCTATCTTTGAAACAAAAAAATTACCATAACTCCCCTACGTATAATGAACATAAACTCTGTATTCCATCGCGTGCTTCTGTCTGTGAAAGGTCTAAGGTGGTATTACAGTTGTAACTGGCATGTGACCTCTAGCCTGAGGCAGTGAGGTAGAGTCAAAATAATGTTCAATTACAATTCCTTTCTTGGCCTAAGTTAGTTACCCGTAAATACTTAGTCTATGTTCGTACGTGATCAGATATTGTTGCAATCACATCACTCTTAAGTATTATCGGAGTATTGATAACGGTCTGTTATGGTCTGTCGTTATAATAACAGGTCATCTGGCTAGAAAATGTTGTAACAGTTTATAGATCCTAGGTCCTTGTATTTGGGCTTCTTCTTCTTCTTCTTATCGTGTCACTAGTTCTTTCGAACCAGTGTGGTGAAAGGATTTCAAGTTGCACCTCGAAGAGGCTCCTTTCGTATTTGAACAAATCGCTGAGTAGGAGTGTCAGAGACAGAAGTAATAATGTCGTCAAACATTATTTTCGAGTGTTTAGTTGAGCATTTTGCTCGGTGATATTCTAGCTTTGTGGTGTTTGTTATTCAAATCAGATTACTTAGCTATTTGCTAGATTAATTTTCTTGTGTCATAGAATATGCTTAGTTCAACCCACACGCTTAATTTCAGAGAGCCTTTGAAAATACAACAAGTTGTTTACACCATTTTAAGTGTGCCAAGACTTGAAAACCTCTCATCGAAGACAAAACAAGAACAAAGTTATTTCAATTCCAAATCCCTATAAAGCGATAGAAATTAATTCACTCGAGGGAAAAAATCCTCCATTTTATTTCAGCAAAAGAGAAAGAGGTCACTGAGGCAATAACTGCGGGATTTGGGGGATTTCAATACAATTTACAGGCATCTTTCTAAAGATTATTTTAAAGTGAATTTAAATAAGTAAAGGTACAGAACAAATTAATATTAACATTTGCAAGTTTTACTAGTCTATTAATGCAATAGCACTCTGTGTTTCAAATAAATATCACTTACTTCTAGCTACGGTGACCACTTATCTACCATCACCCAACTTTGCGTCTTGGTACTACCATTGTAAAAGGAAAATAAATAAAATCAAAGTGCGTAGCGCGCGCAGGCAAATTCTTAAAGAAAACGCCTGGAGCGCACTGTGCACGTTCTACACGAAAGTCTTCGAGCCATTTTGACCCACTATGTAACGTTATTTATAATCGAGATAAAATAATATAAAATCGCAATATACTGGGTAAAGTGGGTAACAATGCGGCACTATTGCATCTTTATCTATAAAAGCATGGAAATAATCTTTAAATGTGTTTCTTACTTTGTAGAACTGCAGCGCATGCAACCAGTCATAAATAAAATAGCCTTTATATCTACTAACTTAAATTATTTACATATACTATTTTTCTAAATCTATAATAACAATAATTGTAGCATCATTAGCGTAGGCTTCTGTGTTCGAAACCCTTTTTGACGGCACCGTGGCTTAGGCATTGTCCTAATAGAACGCGAACACGCGACCATCGCAAGTTCGCGCGAACGTCGGTCGCGCGAATCCGCAATCAAACGTATTAACGTCAAATAGGCGTCCCAATTGGCATCGCGTCGCGTCGCGCGATCGCGCGGGAAGCCAGGACGCCTATTTGACGTTAGTACGTTTGATCGCGGTTTCGCGCGACGGTCGCATCGCTTGCTCGCGCGACGATCACGTGATCGCGTTCTATTAGGACAACGCTTTAGGCGGTAGTGACCCTGCCTACGAAGCTTCGTAGAAAACACTACTCTGCTTTGGTTATTTTTTTCAATGGTGAATATCACCATCATTGCATTTACATTGAGCTGCATTCAATTTAAGGCTGCTCAAGTTATTGCTAAGTCCAGTCACTAGATTCTCCTATTCGCAACCAGGCACACTCAAAACGCTCGGAGTACGGGTACTTGGCTTGAATAGTCACGAGCTACCTGGGGCCTAATAGTCCTGACGACGGCCAAGCCACATTCAAACTCTTTCGAGCATGCCTAGACGGGACGATATTACCTCTAGGTGGAATACTCTGAACCTATTACCTCCTAGCCTTTAAGGGTGAAACCTCCTTCATCGCGTGAGGCTGTAGTTATCAATTTATTAATAAGACCGTCCTTATAATTAGTGGGATAAGGTAGCAGTCAGCTCTCTCAAGATAGTTTTGACTAAACGTGGAAACAAAACAAAAGCTTGGCTTTGCTTCGATCATCATTCTGATAGCATAAAAGCTTATTCTTACCTTATCAATGAAAACATTACTTAAATATTTACGGTCGGGCGTGCAACTTGGATGGAACCCTGGTTAGGAGCACGCGAGAGTCGTGGTAGAATCGTGTCCATTTCGTCGCGTGCCTTATCGTTAGCTCCGTTATGGAAAATTATATGTTGTTATTGCTATTGAACCTTGTAGAGATTCACGTCATTTGAGGGTTATGTCTTTTCCTAAGTCGGTTTTGTAAAAATACATTTTTAATAATGAGATAAAAACATTAAATACAAACTAGAAAAATACTTAATTGTAATTATACAGGTTTTAAACAATCCCTCCATTTCTTCTGCTTCATTAAATTTAATTTACTACTAGCCGATGAATATACTCGTATTTCATTTTTGTGCCAAGCAAAAGAGGTATTCCACGTTGGCAATTTTCGTCTGGATATCTTTCATCAGCTCCTCTTAATGTGGCAGAAAACATATCTAAAGCAAAGGCATATAAAAATATTCTGTCTAGAAGATCTCACAGCCCAATCTTAACCTTCGGAGATATTTCAGAACAAACCCACTTGATATACGGTACGCGTAGTCATGACATCAATTGATTATGGCTGCAGACTAGCCGACATAACCCTGCACCGCCATCCCAGACCAAATCCGAGCCGTATCTACGGACGGGCTCGAACAAGTAGGTCGTGAGGCAGGTCAGCGTGACCCCAAAATTGGGCCATGTGGACCGGGCTGCTCCAGTTACGAGATCCAGTTAACCGGGTCGAAGGCATGCGTATCACGGACTTGCATGATATGCCAAAGATATTGGCAGATTTCCTTTGGATCTGGTCACAACAAAATAAAACTACTCTATGGTATATACACCACCAATTTTTAATTACCAAAAAAAAATTAATGGGCAATGCAGACGGGGTAATACGTTGCATCTGTGCAGTCAGAATTTTGGAATAGCATTGAATTTTTACAAAATGGCAGAGTGACAGCGGAGCGAGTGCGGAGCCCGAGCCGAGGTTTTGCGGGCTGGCTCGAGCTAGGTTTTGCCAAACGATGAATAAAACCTAAATTATTATCAATTAAAGGTACCGCCTGACGCAAATCCATAGGAAAACGACTAACGGTGACAGTTATCCAATATACTTAATTTTTTTCAAGTTTTTTTGCCGTATCTGTGTTCAGACGGCAACTGACTATGCGTATTTTTTTTTTCAGGTGATTAAAAATTGACCGTGTATATACGTAACTGGTATTTAAAACCTACTGTATTAATTTCACCTACTACAACTTCTCTGCTATCAACTTCAGTTCAGCAATAAAGTTTCAAATAGCTCATAAGTATTACCTATTTACATAATTATGTTCTTCTAACATTTTCAGTAGGTGCATACATGACAATACAAGCCGTTATTGGGTCAGTGTGCCCCTCTGGGAGCAACAGGTTGACCCGGTCATAATCTGGCAACAGCTTCTGCATGCCAGGATTGTTCACAAATCTTCTTGACAAAGAACTACCAATTCCCTTCGCTTTTATACCGAAAAGTAGCCTTACCCAAATATAATAGGAAAATGTGATAGTATCATTACCTACACGTAAATCGATAAAATAAATTAATATTTAGGATAATTGATTGATTCAGGCGTTACTTTGCGGAAATCCATAAATATCAATAAATTATATAAATATATTTAATAATAAATCTGCTTAATTTCTAAACAAAGGTTTTAATTAACTTAACTTTAGTTCAACTAAACCAAAGAGTCAAAGAACAGAAAACCAAAGTTTAAAGATACGACACGTGTTTCGCCTCTACACGAGGCATCATCAGGAGGTGTGGTCTCTCGTTTCAAACTTCGGCGAGTCCACACCTCCTGATGATGCCTCGTGTAGAGGCGAAACACGTGTCGTATCTTTAAACTTTGGTTTTCTGTTCTTTGACTCTTTGGTTTAGTTGAACTAAAGTTAAGTTAATTAAAACCTTTGTTTAGAAATTAAGCGGATTTATTACTAAATATATTTATATAATTTATTAATATTTAGGATATTCCACACAATACAATTGGCGCAAATTGGGAGAGACCTATGTCCAGCAGTGGACTGCGATAGGCTGATGATGTTGATGACACAACACAATCTAACCCCCAAACTAAGCAGAGCTATGGTGGCTGAAAAATGATTTTTATCAATTTATAAAGCTATAAGTACTTACAGTTTGTATCGTATCGTAGTATTTCACTACATCCGGCTATTTAGTTTTCATCAAACAGAGTTTTCTTGTGGAAGCAGCATCCCACAGTTTCCACCAGAAACAAAGTTCAAAATTCAATACTTATATTGAATATTCACGAGTATGTAAAGATCACGAGGAGAAAATTTACTTCTTATGTATGTAATTATCTGAAATACCTACCGAAAGATTAAGTACTTTCCAAGTTATAAATTGGAGACTATAATTGGCAAGCGTTTTCCAAATTACTCAACAAACGATTAATTATATTAACTTCAAATATTTACTGACGTCTTGGCAGTCTAGGGCATATATACTGTATACATATATAACACACATAAAATATGTGTGCTCATCCGTATTCAAGGGCGTGCAGCGCGCTTGCACCGATTCCAGAAAGTACCTACCAATGACGTCACGTTCGGTTTCTAGAGATATTGAACGAATTGTACAAACGATACGAGTTGAATAGTATTGAAGGACTTTGTATTGACTTTGACTTTGGGTTGAAAAATACAATGTGATGCCCTGCAGTGGAATGTCGCGGGCTTTTTATTCTTTATTGACATAATTTATTGAACATAGATTTAAAAATACCGAAAATAGCGTAAATCCCGGTTTCCGTTCACTCAATCCCGGTTTTTAAAGCTTTCGTTTCGGTTTGGTATTCCGGTATTTTTGGGCTTGCGTATTTACTAAATAGGTACATATCTTATCTTCCTACTAGATCCCATTGTTGCTCCCATTATTCATTTCTCCATTCTTTTTAATAATATATGTATAAGTTTATTTGTAACTCCTTATCCTTTCATAAATTGCATACATAAAGAGAGGTTCTTAGATTCTATCGTTCAGCATTCGTGATCGGAATACCAAAAAACCAGGGCCATCAAAATACACATATTTAAAAATCAATGTCATTTTAAATCAACATCCAAGACTTTTAGATGGTTACCCAGCCATAACGAGTCCAGTAAAAAGCTGGATAATAAAATTATACCGTGCATTTCACAGCACGATAGATTATCTGATCTTATCATAAGACTCTTCATACCAAGCACCTAAGTAAATAAATCTACAGAAGTATAAAGAATAAAGAGTAAAGAGTTTCAACTGCATTTTAATAAAATAAATTTGGTGTTTAGCTTAAAGTTCTCGTGAATTATAACGTTCGTAAAATATGGATAAAGCACTCTTTGTTAATACTTATAAGTGAAAACTATTGATTATGAAGCGGTTTTTCCTAAAACCTCAAAATTGTATAAAAAGAAAACAAGCTTGAATTTCATCATAGATCTAGGTCTTAAGACGTTCATGAAATGAATTGAAACGCTACACAAGACTTTTTGTTACCATTGTTAAAAGTTCCGCAAGCGTATACTATCTATATGAAAAGCCACTTTCTTAGTTGGAAGAATAAAAGTGTTTACAATTTTGGTACCGAACTTCATAAATATTTCGTTCTTTACTTGTTTGTCCTCTAGGATAAAACGGGCCGTAAATAATTACTAACAGTACCTTAGTTAAAAAAAAGAAAGTCGTCGTGATCACAAAACTACAAAGAGATTACCCCCACAACTTTCTGCACACCTAATTTAAAATACTGTACCAACAAAGGAGACTTCTACTGTAGAATATAACACACTCAGTACATAAAAGCAAGTCTCTGAAAGTTACGATGCGATACCTATTGTCCCTGCACAATGCTTTCCCTAGAGTTCTTTCCTTGTACTATCTATGGAATATGGAATCGATTGCAGCGACTCCTCGGGGATGCACTGAAGGCTATTGTTCAGTGACAGGGGACAGACCACGAACAGTGGAAGACTGGCGTCATAAGAACGAGGACATATAATATTAGTCTTCCACCGTTCGTATCGTAACGTAGGTGCGGCTAACTATGGTAGGAAGCCTCAATTTAGATTTAAACCGTGTAATAACGGAATAGAGTATTAAAAATATTTTTTTTTGTTACTCCGAAAGCAGAGGGCAGATATTTATTTGATTATAACGGGTATTTATCGCGCTCACCTCGTATATAGCGTATCGTATATAGTATATAGCTCGTATATAGTGTGTAGCAGAGGGCAGATGATTCTTCTTATCGTGTCACTAGTTCTTTCGAACCAGTGTGGTGAAAGGATTTTAAGTGCGCCTCGAAAGGCTCCTTCGTGCACTTGACACATGTTTTCGAATTTTTTAGGTTCTATGGCATATCGGATTCGTCACGATGTTTTTTTCACCGCTAAGCACGTGTTTTTTAAATGCACACATAGAATTTTTGGAAAGAAAAATCCATTGGAGTACGACCACCGGGTTCGAACCCACGACCTTCGGTCCGAACGTCGAGGCACTTCTCACGCGGCCAACACGGCTATAATGTCAGATAACGGTCTTAATTATTGGTATAATTATTAGTAATATTAGCACAGATCTAAATTTAATTTTATGTCTGTGAATATTAGTCTTAAATTACTTCGTAAGTAGGTTTAAGTCGTGATTAAAATGCCCTTGAGTGAGTGTACCAAATTGGACTCGACTCGCATGCTAACCCGTAGAAGCCAGTAGAAGCTATATATACAAAATGTCAACGAAAGCTACGGATTTTAACTTTATAATACTTATACTTATTATAAATTTGTACCAAAAAAATAGGTTGTCTGTAAAGTTGGTTTACGGACGATAGTTTAACGTGACCATCAGCGTAACGGGACAATGAGCGTTACCGGACAACGACGTTAACGTTTTCGTGCATGCAGCCGGCGTTCATCGATTTATTAGACGTAGTCACGTCAAAATATTTAATCAGCCTATTTTCTTTTGTAATAAAATATATTTATTATTGTTACAGGTAAGAATCTTGCTCAACTATGAAACGCCAAACGTCTTTTCAAAAGTAAGTAATCTACGCGTAACTAAATCGTGTTACAAACATTTTAATAGTAATATGACTTGTACTAAACTACCTAAAAAGTTATTTTCAACCAAACTAATAATGAACAGTTACTGACAACCTATTGCAATATTTATTCAGTGCCGAATGCAACGACAATAATTTGAATGATGAAAAATTGCTATGATTAGTAAAGGCGCGACCACACTGCAGTGAAATTGGTAGAAAGTACGGCGGTTACCCGCGACTCCGCCTACTCATTTAAAACAAGACATCTGTCTCAGCGTAAAACTTTCAATCACCTAGTGTATTACCTACTTTAAAGGTTTTTAAACCGAATGGTTTTGTTGTTTTCGACAACATTTTAGGCAAGAGTTTAAACATTCAAGTAGATACTTTGAGTTGTTACCTACTAAAGAAACGTCAAAATCTGCCGTGTAGTGCATAATGCCATTGTACTATTGAATTAGCCTTAAATAAAGTACTATTTTGGATTTTTAGTATTCAAGTAGATTACATATCTACTTTGAGTAGTACCTACTAAAAAATGACAAAATCTGTCGTGTAGTGCATAATGCCATTTTACTAATAAATAAGCCTTTAAATGAAGTATTTTGGTATGTAGCTCTGAAATCATTGAAGTGCAAAATTTTACTCACAGATGCATGTTTCAATTCAAACCAGGGGAGTACAACCGAGTACAACCTATGGTACAACTAAGGTCTTTGTAATTACCTACCTCGATTCATTCATTGTGTCTGCTACGGTCCGACGCGCTAGAGGGCGCGGCACAACAATAGCTTCTCATTTTGAATCTGTGTTCAAGCAGCGACAAAAGTTGTTGAACGTTTTAGATTTTATATATTTTCTTGCATCTTTAACAAGTGATGAGAAGAGTTAGGCGTTTTCCAATAATAACACACACACACACATAGCCTGCAAAGTCAGTAACCCTTTAGAAGTTTTAAAATTACAATATTTTTTGTGTTGCAAGTTCAACACTATAGAGCTCGTCCATTTTGAGTCATTTTGACTGTCAAGTCTGGTGCAGCACTACATAGACACCACACAGCGCTTCTTAGCTTTGATACTTACAAGAAATAAAATTATAATCATACTTTAACTACTTTATGTATTATCTTACACGTACCCGACAGTAATAAATCTGAAACCGCTTAGTAACTTTTGTAGCTGACTGTACGCGTCGGACGCGCCCTTCATTGTAAAGTGACCTTTACCTTTTTTCCTCCGTGCCTTTACTGCCTTTTGCCATAATAATTGCAGTTTAATCTGTGCCTCGACTGCAATTCCAGTTCATCACACCGTCACGCCATGCTGCAATCAGTGGTAATGTTCGTGAATTTAGTTTCAGGGTCGTTATTTTCTGTTCGGTCTGTAGGTAGGCCACGCTGTCCTAACCTAAGGGCACAATTTCGTACAGATTTTGGTTTGGATATATAAAAAAAATACAACCTTAGTGCGAAGAAATTACTATAATACGGCCTACTTTTTAAGTATTTGTCCGAAACATTTTGTATGGAATTCGGATTCGAGGATTCCCCTTAAGATACATAGAATAGAACACACCCACTCAGACCCAGGACAAACACCGATTTTTATGACAGCAATGTTGGTTTTAAAGCGGGAATTTAACCCGCGACACCGGATTGGCAGTCCAACACACTTACCACTCGACCATCCGTGTCGTCAACTGGATTAAAACTATTTAGCCCGCTATAACCATAGCCAGCGCCCCTAAAGGCTACTGGCGACTGAGGGCCAAGACAGTTCTTAATAATCAAAGAGAGTATTAATCGTAAAAAAGTTTTTCATGTGCACGCCGCTTTATTTGACAAGCAATGAGTAATGGCCCGTGCACGATGAGATCACTACGAAATGGCCGCTAATTTGTACTACTCCAGTGTCGTTATACTTTAATAATTCACAGTAATAGCGCATCGTCTCTCCAAATAGCCAGGATATTGAGAAAAACTATTTAAATACATCGTAACGAAACAAAACGGTGAAGAAAATCCTGTTTATCGTCCTTGCTAGTTTCTTCCGCATTGCCACTACAAGTCAACCACAAAAAGTGGTTTATTTATTTCAGAATTTCAATTTTATCAATACAATACCAATCTTCTTGCACAAATGCTTACCTACTTGTATGTTGGTTGACTCCATTTTCCGCAACTGGACTCGTTAATCGGTCCTTTTTGCGTGACCATGCTTACCTACTTTTTTCAAAAACTAGTTTTTGGTTGTTGATAGGACAATAAAATTGTATGACAGAATTCTGGTTAAGGTAACTGCTCCTGTAGGTATTAGGAATTTGTATTGCTTATGAAACATGCTATAAACAATAATTATATTTAATAAAAGTAATATTCTAACTTAACTCCATACGTTTAGGACTTCCTCTCATCGTTTTCATACCATGAACTAAACAAAGTAGGATTTTTTTTTTAAAACAGAATCTCTGAAATAAGACTCATCAAGTTACTTGTTTAACCAATCTCCGAAAACATATTTATTAGAAATAATTGTACATGCTTTCATATAGAAGAAATTTCAAACTTTACTACTAGCGCCATCTCTGGGTGCGGGGCTGAACTCGCTGGAGTACGTCATGCCGACATTGACCGTCAGATGGGGGCACTGGTACAAAAGACTGACGCGCGCGGTTAACGAACGTTCTTGACTGGCTCTTCAAGTTCGTCGTGACACAAACGTTGTCGGCCGATTGCGGGCCGGTCGCATTGCATCTAGCTTGGTTAAATGAAGCCACGCTTATGTAGCCGAACGAGCCAAAATTTGATGTAAAAAAAGTACATACCAATCGTTGCCAAAAATATTAATGTGCACGCTCTATCTTAGTCTACTTTTTAATAAAAATATGAATGACTAGTAAGATGAAGTAGAAATAGATTGCGAGACTAGTTTTATTAATTGAATCACTTTAAAGGCTCTTACGTATTATAAATATTGAAGGAATAGTCGTTTCATCTTACGTGGATGACATCATTCATAACCTCTGCCAAGAGATCATTAACCTCACGTCGGAAAATATCAACATTTAATAGGCAGATAATTATTTAGGTGTAGCGCTATGTAATGATGAATAAAACATGTTTTATTTATTTTACTCTGTACATTGGTTACGTCACACACTAAAGATATTACATTTTGAATGGTTTTTATACATGACTATTTATGTTCGCATACCTATCAATAGATGGCGCTACACATATTAGTACCAAGGTAGAGACGATAAAATGTAGAGATGGAAAAATATAAAAAAAGAGAAATTTGAAGTAGCCTTGGTAGACAAGTTGATAACTTTTCATTATTTATTTATTTTATTTAGGTAAATTTGTACCACCTTATTATTTAAATAGCGTACCTAAAAAATAACATATTTTTATACAAGAAATACTTGGCTTGTTACTAGCCAAGTAATCACTCTTTTAAAAGGCGTGACTCTACCAAATGCGTTGTTTATTTCTATTACTTGAACAAAAAATCGTAACTTAAACTTATTCCGATAGTGATTATAAAGTTAAGTTTGCAGTACATTTCAGCTTTCGTTCAGCGGATTAATTGTAACTGGCTAAAACAGTAATGGATACTTCGGTAACAAACGAATCAATATGGAAACATACTTAAAGATGTCACAGTTCACTATAGGAGCAGCTAATCTCATCCCTCCACACCCTAAATTTTTTAGCATTTATTTCATTACTTAGAGACGCTAGTGTAATTATATATGGATGCCTACCAGACAAATAGGTGGGAGGCGGCAAGTGACTGTTAAAAGTGGAAGGAGACGGGGAGACCTTTGCCCAAAAGTGGGACACAATAATAGGTTAAAAAAACTGAATTCATTACTGTGCTAACAAACTTTTTTATTATCATCAATATAAATAAAAGAAAGTAGTGCTAATTACACTACTTTCTTTTATAACTCAAGAACGGCTGAACAGATTTGACTGAAAATTGGTGGGGAGGTAGCTTAGAACCAGGAGACGGACATAGGATATAATATTTTATCCCGATCTTGAAAATTCCCAACGCAAACAAAGTTTCGGGTGTCAGCTAGTTGTTTATAACTAAATATAGAAATATATTTTTAAATAAACACCTGTCAGATTTAATAAATCGTTATCTTGATTACCTTATCGTAGATTTAGAGTGATTCAGCTGTTTTCCTACTGCGCTGGGCCAACGATCTTTGCGACCGCTTTGACATTGCTTCATTAACATTACAATAAAAATAAAATGTGCAAGGTTTAATGTTCGAAGGCGTGCAGCTATCGTTAAACTAGGAATAAAGCTGGTTTCAGACTACACCATACTACTGTGCTATATAGTACCTATAGCAAAGTAGGTCCTAATGCTATACTATATAGCATGGCGTTCACATTACGCGATATTATCGCAAGCATTTAAAGTATATAGCTCAGTTGACCGCGATCTTGCGGGACGGCAGGGGGTGAGGACGGAGGAAGAGGGCAGCGCGTGATATAGCACAGCATGAACTCCGCGCATCGCACCAATTTATAGCGTATAGTAAACAAATAATATATAGTACGTACAGTGTGAACGTGTCCATAACAATGTATGGTGCGCAATATTGTTGTGCTATGAGCTATATACTATATGCTATTATAGCGTAGTCTGAAACCAGCTTAAAGCAGTTACTAAGTAGTGCCTACAAAATAAATATTTTGAAAAATATTGCCGTTCAAATATAGTTAACCTTGGTTGAAAAGTTACTAAGATAGTTATTTTATGGAAACTGAATGGAGTCAGTATTACCCTTCGTGATTTGAATAATAATTTTGACGTGACCTTTGTTTCTCATAGAATAACATAGTTTAGTAGAATTCAAAAGAGTACAAGGTCTCTCCGTCAAATAGGTACCTAAGTACCTTAGTGCCTGCTTATAATATAAGGGGTGCAATTTCAAGACATACCTTTAAATATAAAACCTTTTGATAACAGTTTTAAGGTTATTTTATTTGAGTAACTTAGCTCTACAAAGGGAATTTAGCTAATATTACGATGGGTTCTGATCGAGTAACACTTAAACGCGTATCAGTGTTACTCAATGGGAATATAATGATAGAAACGGTATGACTCGGTGGGAATAAATGGGCACACTTTACTAGCGGACTATTTTTCGCTTATACTTCGTTCAATTTATAGAAAACTGTTATTTTATCTAATTAACTATAATAGGTAGGTAGGTATATTTCAGTCAACCTATATTTTGTGTGATTTTTTTTAAAGTTCAATACAGCATGTATTTCTTTTTCACTATTGTATCACCTTGTCTGTTTTGCATCCGGGAATATTATTAATTTATTCTTCAACCTTGAATTCTTGCACGTGTTGCTTCAAAATAATTTATTTACCTACAAATATAGTATTGAGCGAGTAGTGTCTGGCACTGTGTATTCCGATACCGAATTCTTCAAATTTAAATGGGCTTTGCAAAAGCCTGTAACGGGTACTCACTACCCAGTTAATTTGTCTGTACATTGTAAGGGTTCGTTCACAGTCAAGCAGACAAAATCAGCATGAAGTTTGGAAAAATTAGTCAGCTTAAAAACTTTGGCATAGATATGAATACATCGTTACTGAGTGTGCATAAGTAATGGTTTCAGAAAACATACATGATGGAAAAAATATCAAATTAACCATTGTGTATTTACAATTTAGCTATGTAACATTGCAAATACCTAATTTATTGTTTTACTAGTTAAGTAGAGTTAAGTAATTATTTAAAAAACTGCAAGGAAAATAATTGTAATAATCAAGGTTTTACAAAACACACTACAATCGACTTCAATAAAAAGTCACAGGGAAAATATGTTCGTTTACTTCAACGACATATTTTTTTCAGTTATTTTGTTATAAAAACTAAACTTCTGAATCGATTTTTATGAAATTTCAATGGAGCCAATAGGCATACCCTCTTAAACAGAAAAGATTTTTTCAAATCCTCAAGAACCTCAGAACTTTGTCGTTTATAGACCTATAAACGACAAAGTTCTGAGGTAACAAACATAAAAAAAAACATTAAGTTTTGAAGTCGGTTGATAAAAGTACGTAAGGTTTCATGAACAATAGGTTGAAGTTCAGCTGAACAATGAATCTGTAAAGTTTTCGGCAACTTATCCATTATTCAACAAAATTACCAGCTTACCAATTAGTGATTATATATTTTGTCGTCGAAGTAAACGAAATTGCGTATTTTACTTCCATGTGAATTTTCAGTGGTGTTTACAGTTACTAAAACAAGCCAATTAAAGTCGGTTATGCTATGTTTTTGTAAAACCTTGATTATTTTATTATAATTATTTTAAATACATCCTATGTCTTTAAAAATTATATAAATTATTTTTCTTAATAGGTACTTGTTAATAATTAAGGATCGGTTATTTTTGCTATTACCGATTGTTAAAATATTTCAGGTATTTAAATTTTAATTTTTCTGGCAGTGCAATTAGTTTAATAAAAAAAATTGGTTGTCTGTGAAGTTGATTTACGGACGATAGTTTTAGGGTAATCCTCAAGGCGAATTTCCATACAAAATGTTTCGGACAAATACTCAAAAAGCACGCCGTATTATAGTAAGTTCTTCACACTATTCGTTTCGTCTATGTTTTCCGATTGTGTCAACAAAAATTACTAAGGTTTCATTCTTTAATTTAGATTTAATACGTGTTTTTAAATTAACACTTCTAATTTAAAAACACGTATAAAATCATTCGAAATCGAAACATTTTGTATAGAAATTTGCCTTGAGGATTACTCTTAACATGACAACGTCATTATAAAACATTGATGAAATGGTTGCATACTTTTGACAGCATTACGGGACAATGACGTCAACTCTTTCGTGCATGCAGCCGGCGTTCATCGATTTATTAGACGTAGTCACGTCAATAACATCATTATTTTAGAATTACTGACTGCTTCTATCTAGGAAGCACAATAACTTGACTTATGATCTAGTGCTAAATTAATCGTATTAAATTGAATGATTCCAGCATCCATGGTTAAACATCGTAATTAGAAGCTGGCCGATGGAGTTTCAATAATGATATCACCCTGTACGCGGTTATAACAGAGTAATTCTCAGAGTAATAAAACCAAATACCTCACAGCCCGTTTTTTATAGCTTTATTGCAGTATGAACCGTAAGCATGGCCTTAATTAATAGTTAGTACCTAGTTTATAAAATGCTATAATACGAAAAAAAAATGTAGTTTTTGAAAAGTTTTGAATTTATAATTCGCAATAATACGGAGTCATTTTGTGCTCCATCAATGTATTTTAATACAAATAATAAGCAATTAAACTTATTGTCTCATGTGCAGACGTCTACTGTTATTTGCCCTGAATAGGACCAAAGTATCGTTATCATTTTGGTGGCTAGACTTAACTTAACTTATATTTATTAACATTAGATTGAACCTATGTGTTTATTTTTTTAATAATTGTTTTAACTTGATCTTGTGTATGAAGCTCATCATGGCTTTACATTGTTGCTCGCTGACCACTATGATGAGGTTATTACAGATAGATAGATAGTTTAATGAAGCATCCTGTACTCTAAGTCCATAATGACTACTATCTATTCTATATATTCAGACATAGTAACTATTTACTACTCTGTGATTATTGGCAGTGGATCAATCCTACGGTAATAACCGTACTGCAAGCTCGTGAACCTGTGGTTAAGGAGTACATTATACTATGTAACGTTATTATTATTTTATGAAAAACCATCTGTATTTTTTTTAAGTTTTCTTATAAACTTAATAAAATCCAATTTATATATAACTAAAACTTGCTCAAGTGCTACCCTGATTTATGAGTTGGCATTTATTAATTAGCTGCATTTATTCCTCTTAAAATAAAATGATAAAAAAAAACTTAATTTTAGTTCTTAAAAATATACTACTAACTAATGAGCAAAAGTTTGTGAGAATTGTGGAGGATATTTACACTGCAATACGCCAAAACTAAATCACTGTTATGCTGAAATTCGCTATGAGTACTTTATGGTTTTCTGCAAAAAAAAACTATCCATTCAGGCAAAGCCGCAAGTGGCAGCAAAATTATTTTATTAAAAAAAAACCTTAATTGCAAAAGACCTGTAAAGGACCTTCTTTTGCAGTTCTTCAAAGATTTCCAAGTAGCGAGTGATCTCATCCCGGGAACATTCATACCTAGATTGTGATTAATGCTACCGCGCAAATTGCACGCTGTCCGTCGATCTGCAATTGAAGGAATTGCGGCAATTTGCAGCATACAAAAGCCATTGAATTGAGCAATTAGCTATATAGAAATTTCTTAATTAAAAAATAATGGTGCGCTGTAAAAATCAATTAGGTGCGCGACTGGGTTTCGTCGTGTTCGCGGAAATTGGACAAAATTAGATTAAAGGATTTATGGTTTCGAGTATGTTTTACTACTTCCTCTTAGCGTCAGCCAGGAAGTGTCATCAACACAAACAAACATTTTTTTGGTTATAATAAAATCAGTCTATAACGTTCCCATTGTTGGGACTAAGGTCATGGCTAAGAGCGAATTTTCTTACATTAATCACGCAGGCTCAATGCGGTTGGGAAGACACATACGACGTTTCAGTCAAGGGTAAGATCAATATCTAGGTATATGATAAGTGTAAAATATGTTATTTTGTAAATATTTATGCCGAATAAATACTTTTTCTTTATTTCTTTCTCAATACTCTATACATTTATTGTTATCACAATGGTTTGGTAATGGAAACAATTACAATATTTTGATTCACATGTTCTTTCTAATAATATCCATAATATTAAGGACCTATTAAGTATCTTGATTCTTTAAGACATAGAGAAAAAGCGTTTGGATTGCCCGCATATTTTGGTACTTCGATCGTAATTAAATCAGCATTTAAATTATAGCATGGTATTTTTAAACAAAATATTTTATGACATTCGCATTGGATGATAAATGAGCTGGAACATAACTCAAAACTGTTTACAAACTTATAAAGTAATAAATTACAATTATGTCAAAGATCCAGTGTTTGCCAATTAATCAATATACTCGTATATGTAGGAACAATGATGTAATCTTAAGGTGGTTGCTATCTTATATTTTATATAATTCAGTATGTAGGTAGGTAGAAAGACATTACTTCTCATTTAAAGATATTTATTAACGTCTAAGGTTCAAATAAGCTTATGAACGAACTGCATCAGCAAACGAGTATCCAAAGCAATATCTAGTCAGCTAGCAAATTCTTATTAAAAATTCAATTTAAACCAAATTGTTTCGTACAAAGGTCTTTGTCCGAAGTAACTTAATGGTCCAGTAATTATTTCAATTTTTATGTCTGGCGCATAAAACAGGCAGACTGAATCTGACGAAAATCTACATAATATATTTAGTGCTGAGAATGATAATGAGTTATTTTCTTTTTTTTTATCGCGAAGGCGGCCAGAATCTTTACCGTAACCAAAGAATAAGTAATATTATGTACCATACCGTAACTGAGATAGTGCTGAAACCTTGCAGGAAAAAAAGATACTAAATAGCCAAAAACCAAACAGGTACACTTTATTACAAATCTTACGATTAAAAAAATTGGTGATTAGGTATTTTGAAAAAATGTGTAGGTATCTACCTATACATTTTTTTAAAACCAAGTCCGTAATATTTTTTGAAATGAAATGGTTTATTGCAAGAATAATGGTGTACAGTTCTAAATTATAATATTGGTTTCGAATACTCCACCGTGTGACGGCGTGCAAAAATTGATTATGCATGTATAATATCTTATTTAATAAATTATTTAATTACGTCAAAATTATTATCTAAGAAGTTTTCTTCATTTTTCGATACCAAACTGCTTCATTTCTGATTCTACCATAAAATGCCCTCGAAATACCGGCAGCATCTGCTTTTCAAGAGTAAAATTCGCTCTACCCCAAATCTAAGAACTATAGATAGATAGATAGGTAGAATATACTTTATTGCTCACCATCTTAGTACTAAAACATTATAATGGAAAAATAAAGCTAGGTATATAACAGTGGACAATTGGCGGTCTTATCGCTAAAGAGCGATCTCTTCCAGACAACCTTTGCATGGACTGGATACTGTTGGACAAATGAGGACGGTGGGCATAACTATATTATGATAACACCGTTAGTGCACGAAAGGAGCCTCTTCAAGGCGCACTTGAAATCCTTTCACCACACTGGTTCGAAGGAACTAGTGACACGATAAGAAGAAGACCGTTTAATTACTCAGACAGCTCGCTTTACGATTTCTATAAATAAAACTGTTTTGTTTTTGCTATTCAGAACAACTTTGTATATTTCGTGTCAGGTAACATTGTCCAGCTAAGGACACCAATAAAGTTTAACTAAAATATGCATAAAAATAAACTCGAGCACTAACATGTTTGATTAATGGCGGCCATGGAAAACGCTACAGTTAAGTTTCTGCAACAATGTAGATGACCTTGCTGGCTTCCGGCGATCTACCATGGTCTACCCAGATGTGTGAGAAACATGAACTTGGCAAAAAAACCTCATTAACATTCCCAAAATCCATTTTCTTACCCAAGCGTATTTGCTAGGTTTATTTTACTGGCGGTAATCTGAAACTTAAGTAGACTCATCTAAATTTTGTGATTCCCAAGTTAACCGCAGGTAATGTGCAGTGCGAATCTGGATTATAACTATTTTGATTATTAAACTTTTTTTATTAACCTCGTCCCACTGCTGGGCAAAGGTTTCCCCCTACTCATTCCGTGCCTTCTGGTCTTTAGCCGTTGTGCACCAGTCTCCTTGAAAAGAGTCGAGATCGTCATGCAACTGTCCTGGACTTCGACGTCGTTTTCGAAATATATTTAATCTTCTTATCGTGTCACTAGTTCCTTCAAACCAGTGTGGTGAAAGGATTTCTAGTGCGCCTCGAAGAGGCGCCTTTCGTGCACTCGAGACATGTTTTCGAACTTTTGGTTCTACGACATGCCGGTTTCCTCACGATGTTTTCCTTCACCGTTGCGAGAACGTGGGATGCATACATAGATTTTTTCGACCGCAAAAACCTATTTACGCATGACTACCGGGATTCGTACCCGCGACCATCAGATCGCAAGGTATGGATGGATGAGGCCCTATCCACTCGGCCACCACGTCCTCTTCTTCTTCTTTATATTTAATATTAGTAGAGATAATCAGGATAGTAAGTCAGTAAGATTTTTTGTTATCTGTGTACAACTGACAGGGTAGCTAGCACAGTACAACATCCACTTACGGGCACGGCTAGGCTAGCTTTATCGCGTCAAGCATATAGGTACGTATCCGTCTAATCTAATCCAATTGTAAGAGCTCTCGGTATCGGTATTAAAGCAAATAAAATTGTTGAAATCTGCAAACGATGTTTACATTGTCGAGTGGTTCGCCCTTGAAAGCGAACGTCTAAACTTGGCAAGGATTTATGTATTTACTTTGGACTTTTTATTGTGACTATACCTAATCTGAAATGATGTGCGCGTTGAGTGGAAAAAAAGCTTGGAACATACAATGTTGGGTTGGGAATGTATTTTTATGGCAATTTATTTAAATGAGTATATGGTACTAAGTCCGTTTTTAAGTATTTTTGTGCGAGATGGATTAAATTAATTTAAGATGAGATTTTAATTTCATTGGTTGTGTTATTTTGTATTTTTTGATGACCTTGATTAGGTATGTAGGTAGGTATTCAAGTTTGGACAAAACACAATAATTGAATTTACAGTTGTGCCTGAAAGAAACTAGTTTTCAACAAATTATATAAATATATTTAGTAATAAATCCGCTTAATTTCTAAACAAAGGTTTTAATTAACTTAACTTTAGTTTAGAACTTTAGTACATATTACTATATTATAAACCAAAGAGTCAACGAACAGAAAACCAAAGTTTAAAGATACCAAAGATAAAGATATGTATTTTTTTATTTTTTTATTACTAAATATATTTATATAATTTGTTGATATTTATGGATTTCCGCAAAGTAACGCCTGAATCAATCAATTATCTTAAACTAGTTTTATTTATTTATTTTATTTAAAACAATGTATCCTGGATTACAAGGTGCCTGGTTACAAGTATCCTGGATGCATTAAAATATTAAATTTGTCTACCGTGAGACAGATACGGCAAATTCCACGAGCGATTTCAACGCTCGATGTAGTTTCGCGACTACCAATCCGCCCATATATACGCGCAAAAATTCGCAAGTCTGAAACCCATCTTACTGCAAATGGCTTACAAGAGAAATTCAAAAGGATTATAACATTTCCGAAGACACAAACGTAATGAAGTTGGTCGTTGTCAATCCATCGAATACGATTATAAATGCCAAGGCTTTCAAACCAGTTTCATCCCAGACCAGACCCATGATAAATGCCAAAGAAGAAATACACCCAGCCGCATCAATCATGCGTTTTTATCGTAATATGTTTCGATAATTATATTACAGGACATGGCTCTACAAAAAGTCAGCCGTAACACAAATATTTTTGCTAAATTTTCTTATTTTTGCGACTCTGGCTAGAGAGTTTATGTTCTTACCTATTTTATTAATTGTTTACATGCAAGTAAGTTACTATAGTTAAATTTAATAGTGATCGAAAATTTCGAGTAATTCGTCAGAAAAAATTATAATACAGTTATGTTAAGGGGAATCCTCAAATCCGAATTCCATACAAAATGTTTCGGACAAATACTCAAAAAGTACGCCGTATTTATAGTAATTTCTTAACACTATTCATTCGTCCATGTTTTTAGATTTCGACAACAAAAAAAGTGAAAGTTTCATACTTTAATTTAGATTTTATACGTGTTTTTAAGTTAGTAGGGTTAATTTTAAAACACGTATAAAATCTAAAGTATTATCCGAAACATTTTGTATTTTGGAATTCGGATTATAGGATTAGCATTAAGAACTATAACACGTTTTTATAAATTTCATTTAGCTAGTGGTTTTCTGGGGCTAATCCCATGTAGTATCGGGATAGACAGAATCTATATCCACTCAAAAATATTCATTTATCCACCCCTAACAAACTTTCATGTACAATAATAGGTAATTATTGTCTTTAGTGGTTATGCGGATAATCCTTGTATTGACCAACTAGTTGTAAAAATTATATAGGCTAGAATTTGCAAACTAAGCATACTGAGCACGATCAATGTTAGATTTCCGGTCAAAGCGGAAGCCGTTAATATCTTTGAAATCAAATTAATACAATTTTATGTTACAAGTTTGAAGGCTTACAATTTTATGATTATTGAATTAACATGGCCAATAAATAGATACCTACTTACTTACGTTTAACGTATGTATAAGTTTATGAGTATATGAGTACGAGTAATAAATACCTATAGGGTAAACACAGGCGTATATGCCCCAAATGTAAAGATACCCACCCTTTTTACTAAAAACCTTACTTACGAAAATAAAATGAAAATAATAAATGGGTAAAGTATGAAGCATACAAAATATACAAAAAGCTCTACCTATATAGTGGTCCCAATCGACGGAAGCCTCAATTACTTCCATTTGATTTTCGAAAGTAATGTTTTTAGAAAAAGGGGCACCTAACCTTTTTAATCCTTTCGGGCAATCTAACCCTGTTTTACCCTAATAGTAGCAGCTGGTTTTCGGTTAAGATAATGATAAAATTAAGGCATGCGATACTTTTGTTTGAAAAAAAAACATTAACACACAATTTTATGCATATTTAACATTACGTTATGTATCGTTGTTTTTCAATGAAATAAGTTATAAAAGCTTCGCATCAGATATGAGCAGGTGATGCCTGATGCCACAATTAGTCACGGTAGGTTTGACATAACAAGCAACAACGTGCAAGTCTGCTAAGGAATAATAATCTTGATAGTAGGTAAAGGTGACTATATTACCATTTATAATTTCATTAATCGATCGACTTTGATAACATTCTGACGTGTCCGAGAACCAATTAGGCAATATATATTTTTCTGGCTGAGCAATAAAAAGTTTTAAAGGATAATAGAAGCTAACTTTCCGTATTAGATCAACATCTAGACCAGAGGTTCCCAATCTTTTTATTCTCAAAGACCACTTTTAAAATTTTTAGTCATGACATTTATAAATTATACGATAGGTACCTAGATAAACCTAATGAAATAACCAGATAGACCTTTGATATAATAGAACTCAGAAATACCATGTTGCATTCGCCCTGACAGGGTCCATGTGCTATACCTAGTCTGTAACTACCACTTTAGACCTAAAATACTTACCTGTATGTATATGGAGGCAATAAATAACTACAATACAATACAATACAAAATTAAACTGGTTCCGGTGCACCCCCAACGACTAAGCAGATACATTTTCGTGGAACCCTTACTTGCAAATGCTTACTTGCACTTTTTCTTTGCAAAATGAAGAGTAATAAATACGTGAAAGCTTGGGAGTGTATACATGTCTGTTCAGCGACTGTACATAATAAAGATTATTGCTTACAAGTAGAACCTTTTTATTATACATGCTCTTCTCTACGGCAAAATAATACAAATAAAAGGCCTAATCCTGACTGACTGACAGACACCCAGGTCGTACCATTGGACTTGAAATTTAAATTTAAAATTGAAATTTGGAGGATATATGTATTTGTAGTTGGGCCGGCCACATACAACGCTTGGACTCAAACAGGTGGAGCCATATACTTACCAACTGGACACCCAGAGGCACAAAAAGAAGAAGGGGAAGACCTTCAACAAGATGGAGTGACGACATCGTGAAGGTGGCCGGAAAACTCTGGCCAAGAAGAGCAAGGGATAGAGATAATTGGAGAACCTTGGAGGAGGCTTTTACCGCCACAGGCGGTCCGTACACAATAGAACCTTAATATATTTTTAATTTGTAGGTACTTTTTTAATTTATAAAGTGTTATAGGAAAATAAAGCTTTTTTTATTTTATTTTTTATTTTATTTATTTATTATGTATTTGTAGGCGCGGACTAAAAAAGTTGCTACCAAACGAAGTTGCGGGCCTCGGCTAGTTACTCTTATTAACTAGTATAATGCAGCCCATATACTTAGTAATCGTAATTTACCATTAAACATCAATTTATATCTACTATACTATTTATAATTTATTATCCGTCGCTTCAGGATGGCGTCAACGTCAAAAAAGTAATCCTTACTCTAGTAATAAAGTAAAATAAATATGTATGTTAATTATAAGGTATATGTATGGGCCTATTATTATGTATGTTGTTGCCTGCAAATAAAACTATTATTATTATTAATACTGTACTGTTTACATTGAATTGAATAAAGAGTTATGGCGTCTGTTTTACATCCCAAATATACACGAGCTTGCTTTATAGCTTGCTGAAATTATTTTCTACGTCATTTACGTATTCATTTCATAAACTATAATTATGCTAACGTAATTGATAAGAAACATTATATTACATTAAATAATAATAACATTTATGAAAAATAAAATAACTAGGTAAGTAAGTTTTTCTTTCTTTTTTCCTTAGCTAGTAGACATAATTAAAATTGTAATATTATTGATAAACAGCTTTTTGCTAGTTTAGGACTTGTGGATTCACAAACTTTTTTTGTAAACATAATATATCTGAATATACATTATGTATGAGCCAATATAAAAAAAACTGCAATTCTTATTAACATTTAAACAGTTTTAATAACCTAGATATAAATTTCTAAAACGTATTGTCATTATCAAATATGTAATTTTTTTCCATCTTATCAGAAATTACGCAAACTGTGCGTCGTCTACGCACAGTTTAAAGCACAGTTACTGTGTAAACAGAGAGCAGAGAAAGCGACCTGCTGGGCATTGATCCCGGCTAAATTCGGCCAAGGTCTGGCAGGGACCGCCTCCCTGCACTCTGGGACAGACGATACTATAGATCCAATCAAACTGGAATATAGTAATGCAGACAGGCTTTTCTACTTTTCAAACTATTTTACATATGAAAATACCTAGACCAGTGTATGATGATAAAGATAACCTACAAGTAGAGAGTCTCTGAAGAAAGTAAAAGGGAACTTAATTGTCTGCTTCTGGAAAGCTCAACAAACATAACATAAATATTTAAAAAAATGTTTATGATCATTCCCATCCATCTGGCAGAGATGCACAGTTATTTTGAGTCGATCAGATCATCAGGAAACAACGTACAGGCGTGAACTTTATCGCCGAGCGGGAAAGTTATAAAACTGAACGAACGTTGAACTTGCCTTTAAAATCGGCCAAGGTCTCCCCGTACACTGACCCAGGACAGGGCTCAAGAGATTTGTTTGCAAAAAAATTGATACAGGAATTCAAAGATGAAGAAGTGAACCCGATGGGAAAGACGATTCTGAGAAAGAAATGAGCAGAGCCAATTAAGATTGCGTGTTGCTGCATTCCAGTGCCAGCTGCAATAAAAGGTCCGAATTCAACATTAAAACTAAAAGGAGTGAAGTCGGCGAGTCCATCGAACCGCAGCTAAATCCAGCCAAGGTCTCGGCGGCTGAAGGGCGCCTCGCCCGACCACCTTTGTGCTGGTCGTTTACATCGAAAGACGTAGCAAAGGGTCGAGTTAAAATAAGACCTGCCTACAATGAATCACGCTGTTGAAACTGAGAACCCCACGTGGAAACTTGTATGATACGAAATAATTGAGGACATTACATATCTCTTTAGACCACCCTATGGGTTACAAGAACCATCGTGGACCCAAGGCAAAAAAAAAACTTATATTAAGTCCGCCACCACCGTATACTGATCTCGAGAGTGCTAATTCAATTTAATTGGATAAAAAGTATGAGAATAACGCAGAACTTGATATAATGGATGTAAGATGAACAGAAATAAGTCTAGACGTGGTTTTGCTTGACTGATTCGAGATGGGTGCTTGCGGTGAGACTCCTGCTGCGTTCTCACTGTGGTGAACGAAGTAAAAAACAAGATTTTTTGTTTTTTTAATAAAGATACGTTGACCGAGAAAGAAATAAACTGAGGTTGAAAAAACAATCCTATTTTACTGCGGAGAAGACTAAGTAAGGTGGTAATAACATTAGAATACAAAGAGGTCTTATGACAGAAGTCCATCCTAGTGTATCACCGCTCGCAGATGCTGCGTATAAATTACAAATAATAAAAATTACTCTATTATATTTTTCCTTTTTACATAATAACAACATACCTGGCTCAATAACCTTTTGACCTGCCGCAAGGCCTTCAGTATCCGCTGCGATAAGCGCCCACGAGTTTCCTCAATGCCGGTTAAAATGCACCGAATCGGTTTACGGTTGCTGAGCACTCCCGGTTTTCAATGACCTACATGTTCCCCTAGTACTTAGGGTTTGCAGTGTTCCTGTGCCTGACCTACCCCAAGTGTGTCTGGGTTAAAATGCTTGGTGAATATAACACTGGAAAGTCATGCCTGTTACTGTAAATATCGTCTCGGTTAATAGACTCGACATTGTCCATTAATTGATGTTGGTTATAATTATTATGATGTAAATGTTATCAAACAGATGCTCCTTTTTAATTACACAACAATGGTCACTGGCCGTGTATGATATCTTTCGTTGATAAAGTTGTACGCTTCAGTAAATTTTTATAGGACAATTGCTATAAAATTCGAATCAGAAAAAGTTTTCAATGCATGCGTCTGTTTACTCATACATTGTATACATAATGCAAAGGTTAAATCCAGGTGCCATTAGAACAAATTAAATATTCCTGATAATAATGTTAAACAGCCATTATTCGAAAACAGGATGATGGTAAAATATATATTTATCAACTTATTTGTCTTTATGGGTTGTATTTAGTACAAAATGTTATTTAAACACATTATTGGTTTGTTTTACTTCTTAATTAATTTAATACTGGAACTTCAAATTTAAATTCATAAGTGCTAGATTTTAGTCTCAAAATTCATTTTCATCAAGTTCCTCAGGTTCCTCCCTGGTTCTCATTATAATGGTTTTGATTTGAAACCGTGTTCATGGGGCGTCATTCGGTTTGTGGTGTTTCGGTTCCCCAGAAAGCAGAGCCGGTTTGCAATCAGCTAATGCATTTCATCGACCAATTGTTGAGTTCACGGAACTATTTTAAGCCGTCTATTATCGATTGGCTTCGAGTGCATCGTCACATTGTGTGCGAGATCGATTCCTGCGGCCCCGTCTCGCCCCCGCGTCTATTTTTACCGCTTCATTGCCCACTCCCCTCGCCCTCAGTTTCCTGCCTTTTATTAAAACTATCTGTATGTTAATTAACAACGGCCTCGCTCGGGCTGGCAATGTTTATTTTTCTATTAGCTGGTTCCTACGAAACGTCTCCGTTTAAGGCAATGCTGTCGGGAATGTAGGTATAGATCTATAGGTACTCGCATGTAGCAATACGATTACTGTAGCTGCGACGTTTTAATATTTTTATTTTTATTCACATTATGTACTTGTGGATACTTATAATGTATCTCGACTTTTTTCGACCTTTAGCTATATTGTAATTAGACGTCTCTGCGCGTTATCGAACCTCGCTCCCTTATTGTCTTTCTCTTCTAACGTCAAGGCTATGGTAGTTTTGTCTCTGTTCATAGGGGCATCTGGTATACATAAACCTGCGTCTGTTTACGTTATGTCTACGCGTCGGTTTTGATGTGTGTGCTGCAGGGGTGCGGACGTGTATTTGTGTGCGTAGCATTTGTCTACAGCTGTTGTAGGTTTGTAGAGCCACGCTAAGATATGGACTACACTAAATTTATGCTTCCTCATGACCCACGCTCACAAACTCTGCTGTAGACCACTGAGACACATTAAGCCCGTGACTTGTCTACTTAATATTCTATTCAACAAAATAAGTAATAATTATACATTCAAATGGCGTCAAGTTATTTTGAAGTTCTTTCCAAATGTCTTTTTCTTTACCGACAACTTTACCTGCCCGAATGTCATTATCAGATGCTAGGTTATGCTTCGGCCGTTTGTTTGCGTTGTTTTGAAAGCTATAATGATGTCATTATTCACGGTTGTTTTGTCATGGTTTGAATAAAAGCATGTACCGGTATGCTATTCCTTAGTAATTCGTCTTTGCTTTTAGTTTGACAATATTCAAACAGCTGGCAAGGGGTCAACGACACTGAGTTCTTAGTGCAAATTGTATAGTAACACGTTGTGGAAGCAAAAAATAACATCCATTTTACTTTTGGATCTGCATGCGAGCGGTTTCTCAGAACGCTCCGGAACGTCAAAACCACGAATGTTCATACTGATCTTTATCCTCATTTCGTTCAACTCAGAAAGTACTCCATAAAATATTTGTTTTTATCGGAGATAATGAATACTTGGTTGTGGATGAGTAATCGAAAGTACCTTACTGACACGGTGTTAAAGAAAACACACGGGCATTGTTTTCTTCAGTAAAACCAATGAACTTGTAACCTTACCTTTGCTAGCGGACACACATTAGTGCTTTTGAACGCGCAAGTGGGGGCAATGTTGTCGATGACGTCACGGCCTAAAACCCCGGGGTCGTTGCTCGGGCCCCTACCTGCATTTTTTATTGCATCCCCTATGACGTTAGCGGATTCCACAAAAGGGACAGTACTGACTGATCTCGTCTTGGAGCCTCACAGTTACAAGCAGTTGGTTTTTGTTTATAAACATACATTCTCTAATGTTTTCTTGTTGCGTCGTCTTTCTATGGTTTTCATGATCTTCGATGTTTCCTTGCTCGAAGTTGAATCTAGGTACTAAAACTTTAGGAATAGCTTGCTCTCATTAGTAGCAATCATCACCAACATCATATACATCATCACTTATTTTAATGTAGAGTCCGAACCGAGTCACTGTAACCCTACAATACAGGCTCTTGAGGAGACCTAGTGTTGGGTACAGAGCTCCAGTAGGTACATCTAAAATCTAAAATAAGACTACCAATGTACCCGATCCATATATAAGAAACCAATAAACAATTCTATTTTTATTTTATTTATTTATCATCGAACTATATCACCGCTGGACTAGCAATCTACAGAGCACGATCTTCTGTATGAACTGTGAACTGTTCTTACTCTAACACCGACATTTTCAGCATTCAATCAAGTTATAGTCTGTTACTTTTAAATCTTTTACTAAAGTAAATATTGGACTTAATTAACAAGTAAAGATAAATGTAGAAATTTATCAAAATCCAACAAATAAAATTATATTGTTAAACAACAAGTCACTCAAGAATAATGAATCGAAACGAGAACGTCATAAAACAACTCCATTTCTTTGTTTACCCAGATCTCGTTAAATTTTTATAGACTTTTATACGCAAAAATGAAATGGCCCATTTTTACAGTCATACTTTTAAATTACCCAGATGATACATACAGACACAAAGGAAATTCTCCGTAAATGCATTGTTTAAATCTAACTTCAGTGCCAATTTACGTTCTCGTCCATTCTGCCCATATTTTTGGACTGTTTTTCTGATATCGCATCACAGTCCAAAAATATCACTATTTACAGTGACGTTCTTTCCTTTTACTTTATTTATTTTTTAATTACCTACATTAATGATTTTATTGTTCTGACAACATAACAGGATTTTTTAGAAATAGTAACTTGAGATATAACAATCCAAAATAGCCGATATCTGTTTTTCTAATCAACTTTTTTTATCTTTTCAGGTACGTTACCCATTATTAAGTGTCTCTACTCAAATAATACTGAAAAAGCAATGGAAGAAAAATAAGAAACACCGTCTTTAGGTAAGAAAGACCTAAAATATACATTTACGTACTTTTATTACGGACTAAATTTCAGATTTCTCTGTATAACAGGAATATACCAGGAAAATGATTTTTTTTTAATTCAAAAATATCTAATGACCTTTAACAAGATAAGCTACATTATCTTGCATAAGAACGAGTATCAATTTTGAAACGCCTTATTTTTCGTGACACAATGTCATAGCCGAATTCAATTTAAGGGTAATCCTCAAGGCAAATTTCCATACAAAGTACATGTACATGTTTAAAATTAACACTACCAATTTAAAAACACGTATACAATCTAAATTAAAGTATGAAACCTTACTAATTTTTGTTCACACAATCGGAAAACACAGACGAAACGAATAGTGTGAATAAATTACTATAATACGGCGTACTTTTTGAGTATTTGTTCGAAACATTTTGTATGGAAATTTGCCTTGAGGATTACCCAGCCCATACAGGATGCAGATTCGTTGATTCGCTACCATTCAGGCCAGTCGAAGGTCTTCCCGCAAGTGGGCTACGCAGGTCGCTGCTCCCGACAATTGGGCCAGGCCGTACCAAAAATGTGTCAAGTTGAACTAAGGCCGTTAACCCCAGTGTTTACGTTTTGCCTCTATCTCGAGAGCGGTGACAGAAGCGCCTTTACTGCTTTTGTTATGCAATGCATTGTTGAATATCTTGGCCATTTTGGCAACTCGATTTTTGTTGCACTTCTTATTCTTATATTTTTTGTTCATTAAGAGCATAGTCTGTTATAAGAATTGAATCTTATCTTATTTAGCTTCGTCTCTACAAAAAGTCTGATTAGTGTTCAGGCATATTTTTTTTTTTGACGACACGGATGGTCGAGTGGCAAGTGTGTTAGACTGCCACGACCAGTGTCGCGGGTTCGATTCCCGCTCAGGACAAATATTTGTGTGATGAACATCGGTGTTTGTCCTGAGTCTGGGTCTTTTCTATGTATGTTGACAAAAAAAAAGTTTATAAGTATTCTATCAGTCATCTGGTTCCCATAATACTGCATAAGCTTGCTTAGTTTGGGCTAGATGGCGTTGTGTGGAATGTCCACACATTATTATTATTATTATAATTTGGAAAAGAAATCGGGCGCTTAGAAAAATCATTGAATTCACCATAAAAATAACATGCTTATCTACTTTACTGGTTTTCTTATCAATACGTGTGTCGTGTGTTAAGTTTCTATCTTTTTAATACCATTGAAAGGTAAAAAAAGAATGGTTAAACATATTACCAAGGACTGGCATGATTACCATTCTTGCTTATAAAAAGGACAAAATGGCGTCCCGGCCAGACACGGCCATTGGAAAATAAATGAAGGTATAAGTAAATTCCTATGAGTTAAAGCTGCATCATTCTGCCGGCTTTATTTTTCAATTTCAAACACCACCAGTCTTATTATTCACAAGTTGTTACCTTCAAATAGGAAAGAAAATAATTGTAATGGTGTCTACTCTGGGTATAAATAATTCATAGGAATATTGATAAATATTACCTACCTACAGTCTCGGGTACGGGCACATTATAATTGTTAATACCGACCAAGACTGGCAACCGACGGTCTTCGCGTCTAGTTTCAATTGGAATAAAAAATAACTCGGATAGAAGTTTATGTACCTACTCTTAGCTTTATACTTATACATTGTCATTTCATCTATCTGTACAGTGTTCTTACCTCATTACAAATGTAGTGTGTTTTGAATGTAATTTTACATGTAAATCAAAAATAGGTAATAAGTATACCTAATTGGTATCGAGACTTTTGTTAATTTATGTTTTCATAAACGTTTTGAAAATATTCATTCATACTCTACCGACCGGGGTGGTGGCACGCTCTTTCATTTTGCACCTGCGTTAACTTTGCCCGTTTATATACTCGTACCTATATAACTAAGAACGTAATAGGACCTTTGCAAAACGCAAGTCCTCACAACCATGCGTGCCTACACACCAGATGTTTACCGCAAGAAAACAATGGATATTTAATTATTATTAATTTGCCGCAGCGGACGAAATGTCTTCATGTAATCCCCTTATTTTATTTTATTTAATATGCATTATTTCCAGCAATTCCTCTTTCATGTTTAACGAGGCTTTAAATAACACAAGACATAAAAATCCTTAACGTCCCGTATAACTAAACACACACTTGAATAAATAAGCGGCGTACGTCCATAATATCTTCGTTTCTACTCAACTTTAAACCGATGAAAAAAATAATGTTCTCAATTGGACCCGTATCTTTTTACAGAACTAAGTTGCTTGCTGATATTTTTGTATTGTATAGAATGGTATACTCCGAGGTTCGTGCCGTGGAAATTTGAGGAAAACATTCCATCCTCGAGTAAAATGAGAGATAAAATTGGAATTCACATTCCCTTTTTTTGCCTTTTCAATTTTATTACCAAAAAAGTTAAACCGGACAGGCCGAACGAATATAATAACCAAACAAACAATCAAGTGATGTTAATATGGCATCGTCATGAAGTTCTATTTATTCACATTTTAACATTTTTTTCTTGTTTTAGTTTAATTTGAAGTCGGTTTAATTTATTGCAGAGTTCTTTTATTCAAAGCAGGGTATTTTTATTGAACTGGCAATAAATTTTACTCGAGCCCCAAATCATGCAAATTATATCAACAGCCTCACAATTAGATTGCATAGATTTGGTCTCTATTGTGTAGTTTTTACACAATGTGTTCATTGGTACAAAGATAGTACACGTTGCCACTAGCAACGGGAACCCCCGTCAAGGGATGCGGCCCTTTGGGATCACCCACAAAATTACACATCACGGAAATTCCCCTGCGTAGTATTTTTTTTTACGTTAGTATCGCCGAGTAATAAGTTCGGGTGTTTCGATGCAAGAATTTTGGGTTTCTTTAACATTTCCGTTCAAGATGTTTACATAATTAAAAATGTAGTACTAAAAATCTTTGCGATGAATTAACAAAACATTCATACTTACCTACTATAATAAAAAAAAAATGTACTTACCCCTCACCCCATAGTCATATTTCTTTGTTTCCCTATCAAACGACTCAAACAAAATGCTTCTAAGGTGAACAAAATAAGAAAGGTAAAATTCGTGTAAGACCTTTCAGTTTGTTTGTTGACTGAACGAACGTCCCGACTTAACTCCTATCCAGGTCATTAAGTCTAAAAGTTTCCTTCCCTTGGCACCCACTCGCAAGCTCTTTGAAAAGTGTGAAAAGAGACGACGCTGAATCTAGAAACTTCGTCTGAAAAACGATGCATTTTTGCAACTCTAGCACAGACATTTTTACACAGAATATAGAACGAGAGTTCTCTAGCTCTAGACAGCACATCTCACAAACAAGCAAAGCGACGACGTGGGAATGAGAATAGTGTGATCCTCTCAACAAACTTCGAGCTTAGCGAGTTACTTCAAAGTGAATATTTAAGTCATCTTGAAGATTGAGACTCAGGTTTTGTGTTCTATTTATAATTTCGTGCTCCATACACGGAGGGCTCGGGCGTCAGGACAAAAAACTAATCTAAAATGCGACGCAGACTCTGTACGGAGAATAACAAAACAAAGCTTATGCAACATCCTGCCGGGCGAAGCGCAGCGCAGGGGGCTAGATACATTAACCCGCGCTTTGTGCGTCGTGGCCTTGGTTTTTACTGAATTAGCGAAGCTGGCCTCGAGCTTGGCAGGTGATTAGGTTACATAAACTTGGCCCGTCCCCATTTCCTGCTGGATGGCGCGCAGTTGTCGAAGGCCAAAGTCACAGCCTACCGCCATTGTTTTGCTCCTACTGAACCTGTTCCACCCAACTGACTGACTAGTGACTCAATGCAAGGATTCTCATGTGCATGCAGCACATTAGAAATGTAGGAACGGTTATTCAAAAAGAAGGCTTTCAAATATTGACTCCTAACCTTTTTAAATCAAATAAGCACACAATTTTAATTGATGGAAGATTAATATTTACTTTTACTCAAGTAAATGACCACGTCCATTGCGGATGCTCTGTAATATGTAATTATTAAATTGCTAAGTGCATACGTGAAATGTCGTAAAGTTCTATATCGTATAATTACTGGAGATTCCATTAAAGCGGTATTGTAAAAACTAAAAGTGTAATAGGCGCAGTCTCACGGGTGGAATGGAGACCAGCCCCAAACTGGTTTTACCGCACGCGAGCCGACTCCGGCGAGGCACATGCAACGAATAAAAAGAAACCTATATGCAGCTCTAGGAAACGCTGACCTTGGACACAAGGCACGGCACCTGGCGTTTTTATCTGCCCTTCAAAATAAACTGCGACCATTTTATAACTCTTCCAGGTCTCCGACTCGCGGCATTCCGAAGCAACTTTTGTATGATGTAATGCGTGTTAAATTTGAAAAGAATTCGGTATGGTAATATTTGTAGGTGCTGTCTAATGGTAGAGACGAGTCGTCGGACGGGTTTTGTATTGCCGGAGCATCGGAGGACGTGACGGCATAGTCGAGGCGAGTCTTCGCCGCGATATGTCGGTCGTGGTGTCGCTTGCGTAACCGGTGTCAGTTGAGGAAAGTGAACGCAGCATTACGAGGTCGCGTAGAAAGTTGCCGCTGCGTTGCGACCAACCACTCTACCTGCCCGTTGCCTTCGACACTGCTCATTCCAATCCATTCATGACACTTTAAAAGTTTTTTTAGATGAATCATATTACAACATAACATCGTACAAAAGTCACGCGATGTTTTCGTTCCAAAACCGATAAGGCTATAATTCCGAACGCATAATTTGCGAGCCATAAAGACTATTGAAATGTTGCATAATAAGCTATTCAACCCAGTATCTCTCCCAAAATAGTATTAAGGAATCCCAAGGAGGTTTGGACAAAAAGTTACACGTGCCGGCCCAATCGCTCTTGGCTATTGAAACTTTGGCCATGACGCGGCAGCCACCTTGCATATAATAATAGGTCATAAATTTGGATTTGTATCTATTGTATTAAAAGGCAGTTCAGTATTTTCGTACTTTATGTAGCGGCTAACATGAACTGAATAAGACTGTAGCTTTTATCCCAGAACATACTCTTACAAGCCTATCTATTAAGATAAGATAAGATAAGATAATTTATTTATTTCCTCGTAATTACAACCACTTCTTATGTAGTAACACTTATATACTATGACAGAAAATACAGTAAGATAGTAGTAGTAAGTAAGTAGGTATACAAGAAGGTAACTAGCGTCAGACTCGCTGCGAGTTTTTAGCGAAACATTAATCAATATGTGTACCTAATAATAATATAGGTACATAGGTTAAATAATTTGCTGTAACATAATAAATATTGCTTGGGTAACTGTCGCTTAAAATTATAAGTAGGTAGGCTGATAAATATTTAAACTTGTGAATACGGACTTGATAACAACAGTGCGGTGCGGTGGTCTAACAATAAGGTGTACCCTACCCGCCGAACTAGTTGAACACTGTGTCTTAAATTATCTTATCTTATCTATTGAGTTAGTTCCTTCGCTTGTTCGGTTCTTTGATGTTAAACTTTTCAGGCAAAATAGCCTTGACTTTTCGTGTGAAACCGTGAAATAGGAAATTAAGACCAGTTTATTATCCATTCGATATCCGTCGTTTTATGGTCGTAATAAATTGATCGAAGTATCACGTTTACTTGCATATCAGATTTATGCGCTGTTTTTTGATACTTCCACACATCATGCATCTATTTGAGAACTTATTTACTTGTCCTCATTATATTATGCAGTGCTCAGAGGAGTCAGAGATTAGCTATATATATAGATTACTGAGCAGCCCATAATTACTTACAATAGCCGCTATAAAAGTGACAATGATGATCTACCGACGACGCTACAAGGTTTGCACAAGCAGCTGAACATAAAATATGTAATCTAAACTCCATCGATATTTTATGTACGACTGCTAGTACGAAGCATTAGATTTCCACGTCAATCATCAATAGATATATAAAGGCTTGGACCTAAATGACTGACTGACAGACATCGTACAGGCCAAACCGTTGAACATAGAGACTTGAATCTTGGAGGGTGTGTTCGTCAAGAAATGCAGGCGTACTAAGAAAGGGATTTTATTAATTCACAATACAAACGCAGTTGCGGGCGTCAGCTAGTTTATTAAGAAATGTCCTTTAATTTATACAAATATAATTGTAAACGATGTCACTAATACTCGTTCTCTCTTCATTCATACAGCACATGTTTTAGTAAAACTGTTCGGAATCCAGCTTACCTCGCCAAAAGTTTTACGATGCAACAATGCTATTTTCCAGCTTATGGCAAATTTGCCAGCCCTACTCTCCTAGCAGACTCTGTATCTCAGGCACGCATCACTCCATTTGCATATGAAATGAAAACGCTTTCGATGGTTTGATTTTTACTGAAACATTCTGTCCCTTTGTGATCCGAGGTCTTTGCAGCTCGCTTACTCAGATGCCAGACCTTGTCTGAGAAGTTATTATCTTTATGTTAATAGCGTTTTGAATACGCTGAGTTGACAGCGCGGAGATTAAAATGAAACTTTTCCTTGGAAGCAATATAAATTGTAAAGCAAGTTTGACGTTAAACTAAATGAGATTATTTGTATCCGATCTCTTTTCCATCTTGGATTCTATTGAAGCTTATTTTTATAATCAGTAATCTTAATTTATAATAAAATATCATTGATACCTATAAAAGGCAAGATCCTGACTCACTGACCCAAAAAAAAGGTGTCACAGTATGGCATGGCATGGTATCTGTATTAAAAATCCATTCAAAAAACACTGACAGACAGCCTAAACTAGTCCATATAAAGACTTTAAACTCTGATATATTCGTCAAGAACTACATAACTAAGGACGGAAATTGAAAAATCGTAACTTAAACGAAGTTTTGGATGGGTGTCAGCTAGTTTGGACATAAAAATATTGTTTCTTCTATAAAAAAGGTAAAATTTTGAGAGGTTTGAGCTGAAATTCGGCATCGTTTTTCAGCTGGAAAATGACCTAGGCTACTTTTCCCGTTACCACGCGAGCGTAGCTGCGAGCAGAATGAAATCCATTGGTTACAATATATTATTCCTACCGATTTTTCCCAAAAAACACTTTGCCCCCTTGTAAAGCATCAAAGTCTGTTGCCGATGAACCGCTCACTGTTCTCAAGTGGTATGAGACCAGTGCTTATCTGTCTAGTCTCACCATCAAGTGCTTTATCTCTCCACATGTTTGATCAGGTGCTTGTAATGGTACATACTACATTTTTGGTGAACTTGGTTTCATAAAGTCATTTTAGGCTATGTAGAAATATTCGGAACTAAATTTAGGAATCCTTGAAGTATTATTATTTTCATATTATTATTTTTGATTTGCCGTTTTGGTGACACTGCGACCGTTGTCGATCTATTGTGCTCATCCTTAAAGTATCTAAATATCTAGTTATTCTCTTTAACATCGTGCCTTTATTCCCAGTTTGTTTTTAGTAGGTAAATAATTTTGATCCCTGATCTAGAATCATATTTCTTCTTAATCGTTACATTCTTAGCAGAGTTATAGTGGTCCTCACTATGGGGGTTGTAGGTACAGACAGCGTCACGGATAAGTATCTCCCTTGCATTATAATACCCAGCTTCAAATCCCTTTAAAATCACCGTCGCGGCGAATGGAGAAGTTTTGCCTTTAAAAAATAGATTATATTTGTAAAACCGTATGTAAGCCTGAAAATAATTTTAAGTATTACAATTTTTTGAAAGGATTTATAGCTGGGTGTCTTGTGCAAGGGGGATACTTATCTCTGACGCTATCTGTACATATCTCTTAACTAGTTGACGCCAGCAACTATGTTTGCGTTGCATTTTCAAAATTCCTTTCAGCTCTTAACCAACACACCCTCCAAATTTCAAGTGTCTAGGTTCAGTGGTTTGGCTTGTGCGTTGTTGTATAGATAGATGTTTGTGTTTGTTGATATTTTATTTGATTATTCTAAATTAATTTATTATTGAATTCATTTTTAAAGATTTATAGTATTGTAATAACATTATTACTTAAGAGACCTATAAATTAATACTTATGACTTACATGACTAAGCACGCTTTTAAATCATGCGCCATTCGTCTTAGATGTTTTTTTTTGTTGTGTATTCGTGTAGGTAGAGAAACATTTATACCATTGCTTTTTTTCGGGGACCGAGTGATGATAGGAAAAACTTCAGATAAACACTAAATCAAGCGTTACAATACGGATCTCTCAAGACCAAGTGTGGTTACTTTAATATTTCTGGGTCGCTGGTACTCAAGGCCCCGACTTGTGACCGTGAAAACACTATCCTGTTTCTCGAAAGAATCAAATTACCTTTTTTATGGCTTCTGCTTTTTAAGGATACACGGTGCTATCTTACTAATTTCAAAATTTCCTGACTAAAATACCATAACTTTTGATGAAAGCCGATTTTCAACAGACTTAAAAAAAAAGGAGGTTTTTTTTAATGTTTGTTACCTCAGAACTTTGTTGCTTCTTATCCGATTTGTAAAAATATTTTTGTTTGAGAGTATATACTTTCAGATTAGTCCCATAGAAATTTCGACAAAATCGGTTCAGTAGTTTATGTAATAAATCAAAATTTAAAAAAAGTAAACAAAATTGCGTATTTCGCTTCCCTGTGACTTGTCAGTGGTGCCTACGGTCAATAGACTATTCCGATTTAAGTCGGTTGCTGTATGTTTCGTAAAACCTTGATTGTGTTACAACGGTTTTCGTCCAAAACAGCTTTTCTGGAACAAATGTTGAATTTAACATAATATTTTATTACATTCAAATGGTCACTTTAACTTTTTTGTTTCATTTTATAATCCAATACCTACATTATAATACGTGATGAGACTTGATCTTCCACCTTTTGCAGCGTGGGACGGATTGTACGAGTACGTACACAACCCACATATTTTATTCCATTTCAACACACACATGACGTTGGACCCAATCCGTACTTAATTGAATAACCGAAGATATAATCGGATTATGACTCGCAAGGGTTACCATAACATGTTTCTATTATTATTATTGTATCTAACTTATACAACCAAAATAGCATAACTATATGGATGACTATGGATAACTATTCAAATTTGTACTTGGAATTCGACTCTACATTCTAAATGCCAACTTTTTATACTGGTTCAGAGCGATCATCTGAAATAGTTGTGCAGGAGCGATTTTTGATTCAGATTTGCTAATCTTACTTCGGAAACACGCACTTTTGCATACCTACTGTTATCTGTAAATCCCAAAGGCTGTGTTTTATTTACGTTAAAAGAACGGAAACTTGTGGTTTCCTCATCCAAATTGTGACCACAACAAACTTTCTTAATTTTAAGAAGTTGAATCATGGATTGTGTAAACTTTACAGTTAAGTCAATGGTGCTGCTGCTTATTCTTTGGAACACGTTTTACGAGTAAACGAAAAATCCCTGCGGAACTTCCAATGACACAGCGCAGCATCATGACGATTTTATCTGAAGCTTGTTGGTGATAAATACTTTGATATCTCTTGGATACCGCAAAATTCGAAAAGTTTACCTGATCTATAATTAAAATCTATCTATAAACATTTCATCAATCATAAGATCTGGTAAATTCAATGGTTGATTATGAACTAATGGTAAGGTACTAGGGCTTTTCTTTTTATTATGAATACATTTTCCATAACATGTTTCTGGTATTTACAAAAACTTACAGAGATATTTAGTTTTTCTTTTAGGAATACATACATACATACTTGATTTATATTGTATATTTGGTAATAATGTGAGAAGCGCTAACCGGTGTTTATAACATAAGCGATGATGAAGAGGCAAACGGGACCAACTCAGACCCAAGCATTGTGCCGAAATTAAAAGTAATGCAGCAAAGAAATTTATTACCATAACGGTATTATTAAAACTTCTTCGTGATACGACTGGACTCTGCTTAAAAAGTTGGAAATCATTAAAAATTTCGAAATACCTATTTACACAAATATAGATATTGTTCGTTAGAGAAACTTTTGTGTATGCAGATGCAAAATGCGTGTCCGTTGCCAAATTCCTGATCTCTTAAGTATTATTAGAATTTTCATTTGCGAAAACACTTAAAAGTGTGTTATCGAAGTAGGTATAATTTAAACAAAAACAACTTAAAACACAACATAGTTATCTCGAACTTCACTTGCAAATATATTTAATTATGGACTTTGAATATGTAGGTAGGTAGGTTTATACCCGTTCAATTTTATCATTGATCAGTGCCATGGGTATATAATAAGGAAGGTATGCCGAAGATTTATGAAGGTAAATTAAAACCAAAGTACTAAAGGCTTATTTTCTGAGAAGTTATAAACTGTAAAAGCGATCTGGATGACGTAAAACGGTAAATAAGTTGATCAATATATATTTTAATAGATAAGACAAAGGGGCAACGCAGCCAGTATCATCGGCACACTGCCATCGGGTATCGAGTTAGAGCAGTTGAGCTACCTATAGATCGTTTGCAACGGTCTATGGGTGGCCCAATTTGTTTCCTTTTGTAAAATATGTAATAATTTGTAATATAGACAAATAGAATATATTACAAAATTTACAAAAGGAAGCAATTGGGCCACGCGTAGACTGTTGCAAACGATCTATAGGTAGCTCAACGCTTTACACATATTTATATACATAATATTTAGATTACTAAATTTTAATAGATTGTCATAATACCTCGTTAATAAAATTAAAAGATTTGGATTTTAATGAAAGGAAATTGTGCAGCTGTAGCCGGTTCGGTTCCAGTCGGGAAAACAAAAAAAAGGTTAATTATCTCAGCCACGATCGTAGCTCACAATTATACTTTTACAAAAAACGCGAGCTCGCTTCCCATGACTGAAATAGTTCATTGAATTTCGCACATTTTTTATTTTGACATATGAAATACATTCAATGGAAAAATATCGTTTTCTATCAACGACGAAGTATGGAATGTACGGTCTTTGATTATTTAGAGAGTAAATAATAAAAAGTTACGGTTTATTTTATGCTCGGTTCCATTAATTGGTTGTCATGTATGTTATATTGTAGTTTATAATATATATCACGGCAATGGTGAAGTTATTTTCTTTAAAATGAAATTGATCTCGTACCTACGACGAATCGAAGAAGACATGTTGTGCCGACCCCACCGAAGTATGGGATAAGGGCAGGTAAATGATGATGATATCGTACCTACATCATTTCCATTTTTTTAATTTCATTCGATTCAACGGCAATCATTTTTAAGGTTATTTTCTAAAATTTAACATAACAACCTTCTGAAATATTTTTTATTGATATGATTCACAGGATCACTATTATAAATATCTCGTATAATGTTCGTAGTTTTATCTGTCTACCGAATTCTAGAAGTTTAGTGAAGGAAAACCTTCATCTAAAGACTCTACCTTGCAGTGGAGATTATTTGAAAGTAGTGTACGACTCTACTCGTAAATAATAAAAAATAAGTTTTTCATTGCAGGCTTGTTTTTCAGCACTAGGGACCAATGTAAGGAATGTAAAGAATCTAATCTAAAAATGTAAGGAATCTAATCTGTCCATTCGTCATTATAAATCTCGTCAAAATGACACAAATTTACGTGATGCGAAAACCAGAGAGGTATATTATAAAAAAAACCGTCCTTAGTACCAAATTTACGAGGTTCGGGAATATACATTGTTGTTTTTAATTTTTTTGAAGTAGTTTTTAAAAATAAAAGTTTACAAATATAATTTATTCTTATTAAACTTAAAACTAAAGATACATTTACTCAAAATAGTCGTAACAGCAAAATAACTATGTGTATGAATGAATGATGAGAACAGTTTATTTCCGCTTGAAAATTAACTTTCAGTTCCTCTATTTTCCTTATCACTTTGAGAGGATATATAACGCGGTTTTCAGCTACAAGTACATTAAAACTAAATACAAATACATACAAATTAATTTATTGTGAAACACATGTAATGGGATGGTAACATAATTAGTTGTTGAGCCATAATTAGATGTTTTACCATATTGGCGTACAATATTTTGGTCACCTTATTCTAAAATTTACACAATCATGCATACCTTACTATCATAACCTCGCCTCACTCCAGTTTATCATCAAAATATTCATTTATTGTATGCCTTTTCAACAAGAAGACTAAATACTTTACGCTTGAATGTAAAAATATCATCATTATTCAAGATGCTTGCCGGTAATTTATTGTAAATTTTAGGGGCCATCCCATACACACTCTCACGTCTAGTTCAAATCGTATTCAAGATTTCAAGTCATCGTCAAGTCTATAGATTATTTATAAGCGGGCACGAAGCGAAGCGCCTTCTACCGTGGCCTTGATCAGGCGCAAACCTTGAAAACACCCGGCGAGGCAACGTGCGCGTACGCAGGCGAATAGACTCCACGCGTTCACTAAACCTTTAGGTTACGTCACATGTTTTGGAATAATTCTGCTTTGAATCAAAGTTCCTTGATGGAAAAACTAACTTTGTTACTACTAAATAATGCGTGACGTTCGCTGACATATTAATACATCACCAGCTGACCTGCTGCGTACAACTCGGGCGAATGAACATGACACCTGGCTCGAATGACGTTTGTGCAAAGTACAGCGTGGATTGGATAATTTTGATAGAGAAGAGGTCCTGTAATACTCGATAATGATAAGTAATGATAAGGCTTCGCAATTAGAGGAAGAAGAAACACGGAGAGCGCTGCGCGGGGCAGCGGGGGATGCATCAAGTTCCGAGCCACGTGTCAGCCAGGTGTCATGTTCATTCGCCCGAGTAGTAGGTGAAATTTTTATTGTCGATGTTGTTTATTCCCAAGAAGAAATGCCATAGAATAGTAGTGTCAGTACGAAGCAAGTCAATCCATACTTGCACATTTTCAGTCTCTTTTTACTCACTTATATTTTTAATTCAGTAGAAAACTGCCGCTACTTGTCAGATTTTATTAAAATGTGACTTTATTACGTAAACATGACTTTCAAAATTTTAATTAAGTTAGTAACTACATTTTTGATCTGAATTTAAACATAGGTAAGTAAGTACTCATTATTGCTTTTGTAATCTGTCTCATAAATAGCACTTTGAAATTTTATGACACTTTTAATAGAAGATAATTTTGTTACTAAAATAAGATTAAGAACCATGTTAACACTTAATAATACAAAATTATCTTTGTGCCTATCTCATTTAAGTAGGAAAAAAAATCCATCATCCGTCATACATGACCAAGATGATTTCACAAAATTATAATCACATTGACTAGGTAGTAGGTACCTACATCAGTAACACATTTAAGAGCTCTATCTTGAAACACCTTTTATAACGCTTCAATTAGGTATTTCAACAGTCATGTGCCTAGCCACAAGACAATAACAAAACAATGTTAGTAAATATACAGGGTGTAATAAGACTGCTCCCGAAAACTTCGGGTATGGGTAAAGTGATAATAGAAATGGATAAAATAGCATTAGGGACGGCTGAAAAATGATAAACCGTGAAAATAAATGAGCGGTGGAGTAGTCTTATTACACCTGGTACTTGATGTACAAATTCGGATACAAATTGGTTTGTACTCAGGGTAAGTAATAAATTGTTTTTATTTCCTGCTCAATATTGAATATAGCAGCAAATTATTTATTGAGAAAAAATAAAAAGAAGCGATACTATATTTGCCATCCAATTATAAACAAATTGCCTATTTTATTTACGATCGACTTAAATATCAAATCTCCAAACACGGAGCCGTCGAAAACATCGCAAATACGAAACTCGAAGATGTTTTATAAGCTTTTATATAATTTTATATATAAGCCACCCATTCAGTTTTTATTTGGTTTTTCTCAATTCGGAAACCTATTGCTACTCGATGCTAGAAAAACAGAGACAGTATACCGAGTAACATGTTATTTATCATGGTATAAAACGAATTACATCTGTTACAAAATCACCTGTGACATCCGCCCGGGGCGCGCCCCGGAAGGCGATTTTGTACGCTGTGATGTCATGATACCTGTCACCATTCATAATTTATTTCGTACCGTAAATAACATTATCAGACATTCAGTAGTGTGCTGACTGTGAGTGGGAGTGATTGCGTGACGTCGCGTCATGCGTGAATAATTTTAACAACTGTGACATTATCACATTAGACCACAAATCACCAGTGATAAAATCACCGTGAAATCATATCACCATGTGACAATGAAATAGAAGTAGCTGTCATTTCCATGCCTACTTCGTCGATAAACTGACGATGATATACGATGATAATAGTCACGTTCAAGTATGTTAGATATTTATCTACATTATTATTTATGTGCGGTTATCACTTATTTGTGCTCCAATGTCACCGAGTTGTCGGGAGGGCAACGCACGCTATAATCTCTAGCCACACTCACACATCGCCACACACAGTATGTAAATTTAATAGCACACATCGTTACGTTTGATATGTTTTTATATCTGCTGCCTACGGACACACTTCTGCAAAATAGATTTGGGACCTGATAAAAAACGTATTGAACATTCATTGCCCGCGCCATTACCTTCTTAATCACGTATGAAATCTGAAAAGAATGACTGGTGTCTCATACTCATGTTAAGATAGAATAGCTGGTAGATCCTGGATTGGTCTGCCCTTTTTCCAGTTCCCGAATCCAATGCAAATCTCTGCCTTTTCCGGTTCAATCGGATTGGTGTGATTGAGTACTCTATAAGTATTATAATGATCTTCACTAACTTTTGCATTTATAATATTGTTATGATCAATAAAGAGTGAATACTCTCGCGATACAATAACAATTTTGAACTTGTTCCGACAGTATTAGACGTTAGAAGGTTTATAAAACTTGAAAACTGATCGACCTTTGCTGGTCCGAAATAATTAGGTACTTTGGACACTATCGATTGTCAGTTTGTTGATTTACATCCAGGAAATACTATGTGTGACCTTTACATCTAAAAGGTACGGGTGTCGCCCTTTTGCACGTGTTCTTTGACTTTTGAAAAGAATTCAAAAGGTTTTATAATCTCTATGAGTTTTATTAATGTTCCTAAGTTTTATAACGAATATAACCAGTCAAGGGCACAAACCTCTAGCAACACCCTTGCCTGTTACTCGGTGTGAAGAGAGTACCCACGTGCCGCACTGGACCGAGACGTTGAGCCTCAGATTGGGTCACTGGCGTGCGCTTGCGCAACTCTGAATAAACTCTGAATAAAAGGCAGTCAAGTAAACGTACAGTCAGCATCAAAAGTCGATGACTACATACAGATTTTCAAAATCGCTATGCACCATCTTATATTATTGACAATGTGGTGTACAGTTAATGTTGAACTTAAATGATGTTCATTCGATACTCGCGTTTGTCATGTTGAGCGATTTAGGTGTAATAAATGGCTAAGCGATTTTGAAAATCTGAATGTGGTCATCGGCTTTTGATGCTGACTGTACCATAATGAGAATTTAGCCTAGTGCTTAAGTATCACGGAAAAAATAACCTAACAAATATTGAAAAATAACGTCATTATGATAGACATTAAATATAATGTCAATATACCTAGGTACAATAATATTTTGATGAGACAGTGATTCACGGACAAAAGTAGAACGTGACACAAAAAACCATTGCAGATATTAGAATATTTATATGATTTAGATTACACAATGTGACTTCACTTGCTTCGTCTCTAAAACCTTCCATCTTATGCATAATGTAAGTTTTTATGATGAACTGACTCACCGATAATGACGAATGCGTTAATGAATGCAAAGTTATAAGACCTTTGAGTTTTTTCAGGGTATTTGTCATTAGCATCTGTCAAACTACTCTTAATAAGATATCGTTGACTTAACAAATTACGTCTCACATATTTTGATAAATATGCTTCTGTCATAAATTGCTCATGCCAAGTTAAGAGTGTACCTACCCATAGTTATTTTGAATAAGTATAAAAAATATGTGTGGGTATAAGTAAATAAATGAAATCTTCTCCAGTCTTTTTCATCGATACCAGTCGGTATCTTATCTTTGCTATATTTAAATGTCAGAAATCAATCTAATGAAGTACCTCAATAATTCGTTAATTTGGAGCAAGTTCAGCTTCCGTTGCACCATCGTTATACCGTTAATACCTTGTGAAAGTCCAAATCTGGTACTACACATGGTCTAATTTTACCGTAAATCTGTTGAAATATAACCTCACATGGTAGAGTCATTAAATTGTTTCTAGGTAATGGAGTGCCGGTAAAAATTTCGTAACTATTCGTGGCGGCAACATTTTAAAGATAATTGATTGATTCAGGCGTTACTTTGCGGAAATCCATAAATATGAACAAATTATATTAATATATTTAGTAATAAATCCGCTTAATTTCTAAACAAAGGTTTTAATTAACTTAACTTTAGTTCAACTAAACCAAAGAGTCAACGAACAGAAAACCAAAGCTTGAAGATACGACACGTGTTTCGCCTCTACACGAGGCATCATCAGGAGGTGTGGACTCGCCGAAGTTCGAAACGAGAGTGATGATGCCTCGTGTAGAGGCGAAACACGTGTCGTATCTTCAAGCTTTGGTTTTCTGTTCGTTGACTCTTTGGTTTAGTTGAACTAAAGTTAAGTTAATTAAAACCTTTGTTTAGAAATTAAGCGGATTTATTACTAAATATATTAATATAATTTGTTAACATTTTAAAGCTAAATATTACTAGGGCTATTTTATATTTTTTGAAAAACATTAATTTTCACCGCAACCAATATTTATTTATGTATCATGTTTATTTTTATTGTTATTCTCTTTGTAAGGAGCTACATACACTGAAAACTGAGATAGGTAATCAGATACTTGCGATTTTTTTGAGAAAGTTTTACCATTAGGTAAGTCAAATTATTATGAACTCAACAAATTATATAAATATATTTAGTAATAAATCCGTTTCAAACTTCGGCGAGTCCACACCTCCTGATGATGCCTCGTGTAGAAGCGAAACACGTGTCGTATCTTTAAACTTTGGTTTTCTGCTCGTTAATTCTATGGTTTAGTTGAACTAAAGTTAAGTTAATTAAAACCTTTGTTTAGAAATTAAGCGGATTGATTACTAAATATATCTATATAATTTGTTGATATTTATGGATTTCCGCAAAGTAACGCCTGAATCAATCAATTATCTTATTATGAACTTACATATTCATGAGGATGAGACTGTGATTTATCATCATCTCGACAATTTTTTCTACATAATGAGTAGCTACTCAAGGAGCTTTACTGTGTCCGCTAGTATTATTTTATTATTACAAAATTATGATCATCTTAATTACTACCCTGTCTCATATAAAATCATTCTTGAGAGCTATAAAACTGTTATTGCGTTGAATATCACTTGAACTTAGACCTTTGAGAGAGCTCGATATGAGTTATTATATACTTAGATATTTTGTTATCATTTAGAAGCAGACATAAAAATCTTTTCAACGCGGTATGCTGGTAATTGCTAATACATTTCTTACTTAAAAGAATATATTGAACTGTTTTGTTTCTCTTTCTATCTCCTTTCTTTTTCTGCGTAATCCAATAACCAGATATATCGACCATTGGTGGTAGAAAAGCTGGCCCTGTGTTGGTTCAAATCTAGACCGTATCCTGCTACAACCCTGACGGGTTTTTCACTTTATTCGTTTCTCTAATTTTCCTCTATCTTCTCAAAGGTTAAAGTTTAACTTGAGGATTGTGGAAACTCTGTAGCTATTGATAAATGTAATGTTGGTGACCTCAGTAACTAATCATTTTGCTACTAATAACCACCTACAGACTTCAATCAGGCAGTGCAATGATTTACTTTACTTTCTAGATGCCATGTTGGCAGTTGAATAGGGTATTTCTGTTAGCTTTATGTTGAACCGAGATAATTTTAAATATTTGACAGAATTTTGTGATCTCGTTTGTTTCGTTCATAAATGGAGAAAACAATTCTTTCACAGAAAATAAATGTTTAATTTGATACTAAACATATGTATTCTGCAACATTGTTTTCCTTATTTCTTAATATTTCATTCTGTACTCTCCTTTATCAGGTTTATTAAACGGAAATATTTACAATTAAGAGTTTATTGCAGTAAGGGTATTATTATGAAAATTCACTTTGATAGGTGCAAGTTCATACAATCATCTCTTTGAAACCTTTGAAACTATTTTATTATTCAGCGAGCGTTTGAACGCAGGTGGTGTAATATCAACTGCATTGTATGAACTTTTAAACAAGAACAAATTGATCTGATCTGAGGTTTGTGTATGTAATTTACCTAGTTGCGTTATTGTTATTTGAAATGCCATTATTGGCACATTGTTGGAGTAACGGTAAACAAGAAGGCGAAGTCTGCAAAAAGGTCAATGCAGGCGACACAAATGCAATTCGCAGTATTCTATATTGGTATTAGTACCAACTTCTTCTTAGTGTCACTAGTTCTTTCGAACCAGTGTGGTGAATGGATTTCAAGTGCGCCTCGAAGAGGCTCCTTTTTTGCACTCGACACATGTTTTCGAATTTTTAAGTTCTACGACATGCCGGTTTCCTCACGATGTTTTCCTTCACCGTTGCGAGAACGTGGGATGCATACATAGATTTATTCGACCGAAAAAACCCATTTACGCATGACTGCCACCGGAATTCGAACCCGCAACCATCAGATCGCAAGGTAAGGGCCTCATCCACTCGGCCACCACGTCCTCTACCTAGTACCTTCTGAATAGTGGGTTAATCTATACGTTAACATTGACAACATTGAGTAGAGTTAACATTGAGTATAGATAAATAGATATATAAGAATAGAATATATATTTATCTATACTCAATGTTAAAATGCTCTAGTTAAAAACTGACTCATAGGTCTGTAACTACAAGGTTTTTAAACCAAAACTAACATGATTTTGTAAGCAGGAATCACGTTCAAGGATCGATAACCATTTTTAGGCACGATGACTGGCTTAACCAAACAACCAACAAACGGTGCTATGTAAATTTGTCTTCAAAGTCAAGTCTTCACACCTACACTTCATTACTGCCTCTCCATAAATTTTAGCTTCCCATCAGTTGTCAAATAAAGTTTTTACAGTTACTCGGAGCATCTATAAATCTGAATCATCTCCGCTTGAAGCTTCCCATCAAATGCAGAAACAATGGGTGAGCATTACATTTGCAAATAATACCGCTACGCGATCAGAGCCATCATTATTATCCAAAACAGCACCTAATAGTAACCAATTTGATCTGCGGTTTGATATTCATTGTTTTTTGCAGTCAAATTTGGCTTTTGTATTTGAAATCAACAGACATCACCAAAAAACGACATAAGAAATCTAAATCGAATCACGTCTGAATGATTGTTTTTTTATTATAAGCAACATTTTTGCGACTTCATCCTCGTGGATTTTTATCTTTACTGCGACGAGGACGGTAAATTCCTTTGCACCCCGGTTTGAATTTATGCGCTCAATTTAAATATAAATTAAATCGTAAAACAGATTTCATATAGATGCTAAGTCGAGACATGGAGGCCAAATATCTTTAAATGCTCTCAACAGGCGAGAATACGTGATGGAGATCACAATCGCGATATTGTTGCGAGTATTTGATCAAGAACAAAGAACATTATGTAAGCTGGTTGCATAAAACGAAGTAAACACCCCAGCTAGATCAATGGACAGTAATTAGAGGTGCACGTTTCAATAAAATGAGTTCCTTACATTACTTACAATAAACCGTTGCCAAAATCAATGAGATGATTATAATTTAAACCTACTATGAAAAGGCCTATTAGACCACAGGACCCCCTTAAATTTTTATTTTCAAGGAAAGTTTTATAGAACATTATAAGACTGATTATATTATGCTATATTCTGAAGAGATCTATCTATGGAGAGAGATAAGTATCTACCTTAAGGGGAATCCTCAAATCCGAATTCCATACAAACTGATTCGGAGGAATACTCAAAAAGTACGCCGTATTATAGTAATTTCTTCGCACTATTCGTTTCGTCCATGTTTTTTGATTTCGTCAACAAAAAATAAGTAAAGTATAAAATCAAAATTAAAGTATGAAACCTTCCACTTTTTTTGTTGACGAAATTAAAAAACAGGGACGAAACTAATAGTGTAACGAAATTACTATAATACGGCGTACTTTTTGAGTATTTGTCTGAATCAATTTGGATGGAATTCGGATTTGAGGATTAGCCTTAAGGGTAATAAATAATACGTGTTTTAAAATTAACACTACTAATTTAAAAACACGTATAAAATCTAAATTAAATTATGAAACCTTACTATTTTTTGTTGACACAATCTGAAAACAGACGAAACGAATAGAGTGAAGAAATTACTATAATACGGCGTACTTTTTGAGTATTTGTCCGAAACATTTTGTATGGAAATTTGCCTTGGAAATTTACCCTTAACCGTAAAAGCATTGCAAATGAATGTGTAGGTACCTAAGTATATTCATCTGACAGAGTTATAAGCATCTACCTATGGTTATGCTTTGCAAACATATATTTTATCAGATGCCGTCGCGCCGTGCCCGAGATAGCTCAAAAGTGGACCAAGGGCAGTGGACAGATAACAAGGCGAATGCGGTCTGTTGAGTTGCGAATAAAGACACAAATTATGAATGTAAATTAATTTATTTTTATAGGTATGATAGTAATCTTAAAAGTATACATTTATCTAGACTATTTTGTCATTTATTTTCAAATTTATTTAATCTGTACCTATAATTTCATATTTGATTGAAACATACATATTGCAATTGAAATTTAAAATAGAAAGTACTCATATATTTTTTTAATTAAAAGGTGCTTTATTAATCTCGAATCTTATCAGTTTCAAATAATTATTTATGTACCTTAGTATTATATTCCTGAGCCATCAATTCAAGCCACGTTGAATATTCATAGACACAACATTTTAAAGATCATAAACAATTTCGGTAATATTCAAGTTACAAATACAAAAAGTTATGTTGATGACCTTTCCTAAAATCACAGAAACACATTGTTTTCAACTTATTAATAGCATGTAATATGATATTACTAACAGACAAAATACTCTTTTACTGTTATTAAGGTTACAGATATGATAACCATTATCATGACCTCGATTTTAATGCGGAAGAAATCAGTTCAGTATCCCACCACAATATTTTGGTACTTCCCACCGACAATATTGGATGGAATGAGAGACTTTACTTTTTTTGTCGCATCGATCGTATAAAATGTTTTTGGTGTAAATATGTTGCCGTCTGAAGAAACTTCAAGGTTGACCTCGTAGATAAGGCATGATAATTTTGGACATAACTTTGTGTGTGTGCATTTAAGGACATCTCGACACGACTGTCTCGTCGACGGACTCCACTTAAAATTCTTATGTGAAGATACGTTTTTGTGAGTTGTTCTCAATTGCATCTGAGGCTTTATACCTATGATCTACTTAGTTTTTTTTCGATTTCAAAAGCTATGCTGATGCCTCCGTTTTGAATCTGAAAATGATTTTTCGTTCTATAAACTTTTTTCTTACGTATTTTATAATGCCTGCCAATTTATTAATAGTTACTTACCACTTTCGAAATATTGTTGACTGTCGCGCACAAGAAAATTCAACAAATCGAAATAATTCTGAAGCTATAAAACACTGTACTGTGTATTCTTCTTTTTATCGTGTCACTAGTTCTTTTGAACCAGTGTGATTTTGGATTTCAAGTGCGCCTCGAAAAGGCTCATTTCGTGCACTTACAGTGTATTAATAAATAAAGATCGGTTAGCCTGTACCTTGGTGCTCCATAGGTCAGGTTGGCTTGGCCTATAAACAAGGTGCCGAGGGCATGCAACCAGAAATAGCTAAATGGGAGTGCTCTTGATAGAATAATGTGTCCTCTACAGCCTTGTCCCGGTTAGTCGTCCCAGTTACCGACCCGCCAGGATGCGTCTGACGATCATTCACGTTTGACTTATTCAATGACCGCTTGTGCAGGATGTTTAAATCCTTTACCCACATTATTTGTAATTTTTTGACGTGACTAATAAATCGATGAACGCCGGCTGCATGTACGAAAACGTTGACGTTACGAGACAACCAATTTTTTGTTACTGATAAATTCCAATTACAAATTGAACCTGTCTTAGTCTTTAAAAGTACACGCTTTGTTGTTTTTTTTCCAGATAGCCAATGAATTTCCTTATAAGAATTCCTCCACGAAACATTCACGTGATTCTGCTCTACCTACTGACCCATTCCTGTATCATGTCCCTGTTTTTAGTATGTATAAACGAGTAATAAAGTTATCATAAAGCACGTCATGTTGCACGGGCGATGCACGCGCGGCACCGCGGTTGACTCAGATGCGGGTTACAGATCGGGTCAAGGCTACACGCCGAGCTAGATGCCACTAGCCTGAACACAAAGTTCAATATTCTCTGCCTTCTCTGCACCGGACTCAATACTAGCGTTGATTAGATCACTAATAGAATCAATGACATTTCAATATTAGGTATTAATAGAGTTTTTTTTAGTTTTTAATAATTAATCTATGACGATGTTTGAAAGCTTAGGTATTTTGGTTTCTGTCTACATTTTTTATTGTTTGTTCAAGTTCTTGTAATTAGTAGATTTCATAGAATATTTAACACGGTGCATTGCATAATGTAGATATAATTTGTCTACATCAGAACCAAGATTATTGGATTTTTATTGTTAATATTTTTAAGGCGGTATGCCCCTATTCTCCCCTTAGTTTTGGCTCATAATAAATCCATTCATGAATCTATTTCTATTATCAAAACTTGGGACGCTTTTGGATATTTTTAACGTTGGCACTCTTACAAGTAAAGTACATATAGCAGCGCAAAGTCTACATGACTGTTCTATGGCTTAACAATGACTCACACACATTCAGCAAAATACATTTTTAGCAGACTTAAAATCCTGCCTTTGCAATTCTTGATCTTTAAGGGGAATCCTCAAATCCGAATTCCATACAAAATGTTTCGGACAAATACTCAAAAAGTACGCCGTATTATAGTAATTTCTTCACACTATTCGTTTCGTCCATGTTTTTTGATTTCGTCAACAAAAAAAGTGAAAGGTTTCATACTTTAATATAGATTTTATACGTGTTTTAAAATTAACCCTACTAACTTAAGCCGAAGACAGGGCGCGATGGCGCTCATTGGGTGAGGCCCAATGAGCGCCATCGCGCCCTGTCTTCGGCTTGCCGCATCCATCTTCTGCCTGCAACCTTTCGCGGATCGTCACCCCACCTGACCGGAGGGCATCCTAGACTACATTTGCTGATTCACGGTCTCCACTCAAGAACTCGTTTACCCCAGCGGTTATCGGTTCTTCGGCAGATATGAATCAAATCGAGAGGTCGAATGCGCTAATGTGCTAGCAAAATTACGCAACCAACTGCAGGAAGGCAGCTAAGTAGTTTTACATATATGACATAAGTATCGACCCTCGACAATAGATACCTAGTTATCGTTTTCAAGGGCATGTCCAGGACAAGACGATTAGTAATGAGTTGCTCATGAAGTGTCGTCATGACCACAGATTGCCGAACAGTTAACATCATGGCCATCATGCCGGCATTCCGTAGATTAGAATGTTTACTTTGTCGTGTCTGAGGATAACGATTTGGTTGTTTCCTTTGAGATTGAGTGTCTGAGGTGATATACAACGTTTAGCAGAAACCGTGGCGAGTATTCTACTCGTACGGAAAGGTGGGGCTGTAGCTTGTTGTGAGTTTTGAGCTTGACATTTTGTGCCTCAGCCTTGCCAATACGTACCAATACTATATTATTCTGAATTTACCATACATGCATATAGTGATATAGTGGTCTTTTTGGTTTGGATTCTTGTTCTAGAAATTGCTTACGTTTATAAAATACTTTTGTGCTCTATAAAGAAATCCAGAGTAACTATTGTAAGCACAAAATATGTGTTAGGGGTCTGGCTTACTTAGACATCAATTTCACATTAGTATCAACAATTTATATAAATATATTTAGTAATAAATCCGCTTAATTTCTAAACAAAGGTTTTTATTAACTTAACTTTAGTTCAACTAAACCAAAGAGTCAAAGAAAAGAAAACCAAAGTTTAAAGATACGACACGTGTTTCGCCTCTACACGAGGCATCATCAGGAGGTGTGGACTCCAATAAAAATCCAATCAACAAAAACCAACACGCCTATCAATCTGGAAAATCAACTGAGTCTGCACTACATCATGTAGTACATAAGATTGAAGGAGCGTTGGAGGACAAACAATCATGCCTGATAACATTCATAGACATAGAGGGAGCTTTCGACAAAACCGCTTTCCAGAGCATAGAGGATGGCCTGAGAATACGCGGTGTAGATGAAAACCTAAATGACTGGATAAGACAGATGCTTGCTAACAGAGCAGCACTAATAGAAAACTCAGACGCATCAAGATGTATCGTCACGAAAGGGTGTCCACAAGGTGGTGTGCTATCCCCCCTACTGTGGATTCTAGTAGCTGACGAACTGATAGAGGCACTTAACAAAAACGGCATGGTAACGGTAGGATACGCCGACGATCTAGCAATCATGATATCAGGACTATTCGAAGCAACTTTATGCGACAAAATGCAGAAGGCGCTTCGGCTAGTCGAGACATGGTGCAAAAACCATAACCTCTCTGTGAATCCCACGAAAACTGAAATGGTACTATTCACACGAAAGAAAAAGATACCCAATCTCAACCTACCGACTCTATTTGGGACTAAACTAAAACTCAGTAATGAAGTCAAATATCTAGGAATATGGCTGGACAGTAAGCTTCTTTGGGGCAAACATCTAGAACATGTCACCACAAAAGCCACAAATGTTCTCTGGCAGTGTACCCGCGCTGTGGGCAAGGACTGGGGCTTAAAACCTAAACTCTGTAGGTGGCTGTACACGGTCATAGTACGACCAGTGCTTACGTATGGTGCTGTAGTATGGTGGCCGAGGACGCACCTCATCACAACAGCCAATAAACTGCAACAGATCCAAAGATTAGCATGCTCTCTTATCAGTGGATGCTCAAGATCCACTCCTTCAGCAGCGCTAAACATTATCCTAGGACTGACGCCACTTCATGTGCACATACAACAAGAAGCAATGGCGGCAGCACTCAGGCTCAAATCCAATAAAAACTGGAAAGGACAAAACAGAAATACCAATCACTGTAAAATCCTAGAAAGGGCAATTAGCATTCTACCCGAAGCACAACAAGGCACGGACAGAATTGCCACAACATACCTTATGAATAAAAGATACGTAGTGACGACTCCGGGAGATGCAACAGTAAGCCACCCGGAAAACTCGACTATGCACATCTACACAGACGGAGCCAAACAGAAAATGAGAGCTGGATGCGGTGTGTACTGCCCAGAGACTGGACTAACCATAGCACAGCCGCTCAATAGCACAGCAACAGCATTTCAGGCCGAAACGGTAGGGCTTCACTGCGCGACGGAAGCTATGCTGACCTGGCTAATAAAATCCGAAAGGAACACGACTGCACCCATGCAAATGGTATTCACTACTGACAGTGCAGCCCTGATGAACGCTCTGCGTAGACCGGACACAAGGTCCAGATCAATCGCCGAATGTCACAACGCACTACAAAAACTGGCTGAGAGGGTAGAGGTCAGCATCAGATGGACTAAGAGTCATGCAAAAGACGTAGGAAATGACAAGGCTGACTCATTAGCCAAAAAAGGGGCAAAAACTACACCCACCACCACAGACGCTAGCCTCTCAAATCCGCCGACTGCAGAGATTAGGAGTAGATTCAAATCACATGCGGAAAAAGAAAACACCAAAAATTATGGGAGCGCGGCACTGACTGTGCGCATACAAAACTAATGTTTCCTCAATTAGACAAAAATCTAACAAATAAATTACTAAAATTAAAACGCGAAGACCTTCGTTTGATGGTGGGAGTCATCACAGGTCACTGTGATCTCAACCACCATCTAGTTAAGACAGGAGCTACAGACATCGACATCTGTAGAGGCTGCTTACAAAATCAAGAGACCGTGGAGCATGTGATCATCCACTGTCAGGCTACAGAGGAGAGTAGGGTTAAGACAGGCTTACGTAGGCTGCTAGACTCCTCTCCATCAAATGTGTCGGCCAGCACTTTACTGGAACGGTGCTGTCAACAACCCAGCATCCTGCTCCGTTACTTTAAGGAGCTGGGATGGCTGGGACAGGGTTAACACATTTTTTCGGGGGGCAATGCACAATGCACCCTTCAACGGGACGCCAGTGCAGACCGCTGTACCCCCTACTTAGAATTAGAATTAGAATTAGAGGTGTGGACTCGCCGAAGTTTGAAAGGAGAGTTTTGAACTTCGGCGAGTCCACACCTCCTGATACGTCCAGTAACGCCTGAATCAATCAATTATCTTCACATTAGTATCTGAATTGGTAACGTATTAGTTTGAAGTTCGCATTATATCATTTATATCATTATATTTTCTATTTATAAATAAAGGAAACGAACTTACATTGAATGAACTCTACGTAGGTTTTAGTTCGTTAAAATGTATTGCCAGTGTAACAGGTACCTGCTCTACTTCATCGCTACTAAACAAAACAGTGTTTCAGTAGCAAACACATAAATGTGTGATTTAAGACCTAAGAAACGCGTCGTAGCGAGTTTAAATCGTCCCTGAGGTACTTGAGGCTATTTGCAGTGTTCATGTGACGTGGAATGTTTAACTAGCTTTATGTAACAATGTTGAAAACCTAAAGATTTTTGACCAGAATGTTACTGTCAGCATAGCTCGACATTGCTTCCATCAGGTGAGTCGTGGTCAAACGTAAGCCTCTTTAAATTAAAAAAAAATCTTTAATTACTGTTGAGGTTGTGAGTTGATGGAAAAAAATAATGAAAACATTTTTGTATTTATATATATATATACTATACTTATATATATTCAGAAAACCGCGTAGTTTAAATGTTTTCGGATCTCGCTTGTTGTGATGTCTTGTGTATCCTTGATTACTAGGACAGGGATGAAAGCCGCACATGGCCATTACTGCGATACCAAACTCACCGGGGTGTGTGAGCGTTTGCTTTATTAACTAAGTTTTAATATTCCATCTATAATGACTCCTTGACTCTTTAATTCCCGTGACTCTTTGTCTCTCTTACTACTCTACCTTTACATCAAAACACGTTTCCTAGATAATCAACTGGAGTAGCTCCTGAAACAGGTGATAAAAACTTCTTGGAACTACATCATAGGTATCATAAGTTTCCTTGTATAAGTAGCATGTAGGTATACATTAAAGTCAGGTGCATTAAACGCAAAATAACGAGCAAAGTTAGTGCCTAACCACGCTTGTTAATGACTATTTATCATCAGACCTCCGTGCTAGAAAAGGACATAACAACGCTTATATACATTATACAGAGCACGAAAAGGATGGAAGATATAATTACCGTGGCCGTTGAAATGTCAAACGTATAAAAAAGTGTACCATTATAAACGCATGTGTCGTAGAGTCAGGGTCTTGGGGAAGAAATACTTTATTATAATTTATAATTTAGTTAGTCGTTCCATCGTCATTCGTATCCTCGCTGGCTCGCAGCTTGAGCAACCCGGTAAAAAAAAATGGTTTTCTGTACCGGATAATGAGGGTTACTAGACAATGATAGCGTTACCAATGACGTCAACGTTTGCGTGCATGCAGCCTGCGTACATCGATTTATTAGACTTATGCCTACTTGCACCAAACTGTCAAAGTCCCTAAGCCATTTACTATACTCGCTTGGTAGTTCTTAACGGTCAGAATCTTGACTGTTAAGAACTACCAAGCGAGTAAAGTAAATGCTTAGGGACTTTGACAGTTTGGTGCAAGTAGGCATTACACCTGTATGCTAAGTCGATTTTTTTCACTCAAGTGAATACTTACATTTGAAATTTGACAGGTGACAGCCGAACCTTTAGTAAAGCGGCGGCCATTTTACTACTTACGTAAGTATTCCCTTGAGTGAAAAAATCGACTTAGAATATGGGTATATAATTTTGACGTGACAAAAATTAAAACAGTTTGCTATAAAAAGTGAGTTTTCATTTACCCTTTTTCGTTCATTAAAAATAATAGTTAATACACCTTGATACGTAGTCTAAAAAGTCAAACTTAATTTATGTGTAAGTATTTCGGTCCGGTCTGTAAAGCAAAATGTTGTTCGTAACATAATATTAAATTAAAAGTCAAAGGATTTCACCATCGATGCCTATAAACAGCCGATTATAATTACAAGTATTATTCGTTTACAACATCAATAAATTTCAGTTCGACGACACCTGGCATTTTCTTAACGGATAACCTTCACCGCGAAAAATATGTTTCGCGACTTTTGAAAGTAAAATAAATTTTTGACATAATAATCTTAGAACGTGTGCTATGCCAAACATCTCGATTGTAAGGAAACGTGGGGTTTATGCTTAGCAATGCGGTAGTAACTAACCACCCAACCGATTGAAAAGAGAAGTTTAAACAAGTGCACTCATTGGTGTCGCTCTCGCGAGCCGCGCGACCATTCCACCTTTATTTCTAGCTCGAACAATAGGGCTGGCAGCAATACGGTCGGTTTTGTTGCCTTCTACCGATCATTGGAACGAGTTACGACGCTATAAATATAGCAAGACGTGCCCCTGACCCCGCCGACGACGAATGACTCGCATTTGCAGCGTGCAACTTGACTCCTTATTTTGCTCTAGGCTAATGTTTCAATATGCAATGGCATAACAAGCAGCGCCCGGCTAAACGATCTGGTTTGATTGTCCACTGACGTTACTACAGCCTCAATTGCTGTAAATATTTAGGCATTCAACTCGAATTTACAGACGATAAATCATTTGATTGCAACGACCTCAATTTGAATTATCACGAAGTGTTCTTCTGTGACGGACGTATCGAATCAAGAGAACAAATCGCAAAAGTTGAGATATCCGTAAATATATTAAAGTAAATAACTAGACGAAGCCTTGGCGGTTGTCCAGCGCAACTAGGGCATCGTAGGTGTCTGTTAGTGAACCGTATTGTTGGCAATCGCAATAATAGGCTTTGCGGAATTCTCGTCAGTAGCTGAATGAATAATATAATGAGACTGTTTCCAAGAAAATATTAGACCTACAATCTTATCTATTCAATTGGAAGTCGCAGGGCCATTGCAAATGCAGTTGTACCCACTCCCTCTGGTTGTGATTCTGTTTTTTTTTTATGGACTTTTAATCCAGTTCGCCGATGATGGCCATTACTGCGTCACCGGACTCTAGTCCTGTAAATTCGCATCATTTATGATTGACTAGACTGACTCTTGCAATTTCGTTTATTTTTATGGACTTCGTATTTCCGGTGGCTGGCTTTCTTATCACTTCCTTCAATTTTATAAATATATACTAACCTGAAAAACCGGAAACACGTACTTTATGTATTACATCTAAAGACATTTGGGTATTTCTAAATTTTGCACACCTCATAAAAAATACACCTTCCATGTTTCATGTAGAGAACGTTCGTGGTTTCGGCTCGGCGATGTTTAACCATTTAGTTTGTCAGTCAGGCAGTAAGGACATCTTGTTTTATATAGGTATCAAGATAGATTACCATGTGTCGTTCTCACATAGAACAATGTGTTGGAGGTTAAGGTAGAGCTACAGTCCTTCTCATGTGATTGCTTATTGGTGCTTATTGGCCATGACCGTGGCTCACAATTAACCGTAATTACCTTCAATTTGTGCTCCTGCAAATGTTATTCTCGGCCTGGTTTGATGTCTACGTGCTATGCAATTATTCTACCTTCGCAAATTAAACTCTACCTTGTTAAATTACCGCGGAAGTTTATTTCTTGAGATTGCTTCTGTGCTTCATGGTTAATGATTGAACTGGTCAATGTTCAAAGTTGTCTTGCGGGGTGTTACGCACAGAAATTACTTAGGCAGTTAAACAGCATGTGGTAACCAAATTGCGTGCCTAAAAGAAACTATGATCTCAAAGTAATTATTATAACAAACTTGCGGATTATCACACTTCGCACATGTACACATATTTTCGTTTTAAAATAAACTCCTGATGTTTTTTGTATGTATTAAAGTTGGCAAGGAAGCTGTTGGCCGGCGACTCATCTTGTCAATCCATGTCTATTTTTAATGGTTTTTTTTTTCTTTTTGGCGAATACCACCATCTCTAGCTGGAGTCAACGTTTTCTCTGACAACCAACACGGCTCATGTCACAAAAATAATTATGTAGGTATTTTAGTTTGTCATTATGTTAAAAATAAAAAAACATTTGCCGTTTCATTGTTCCGGTTGAGATCGTGAGAAATGTGTTTTCTTTGGCTTTAGCCAGTCGCTATGGAATCGCCACTAAAATTTATTACAATTTAGAACAATTTATTAACCTGCAAAGTTTATTTATTTTTGTTAACGGAACGGGTGGAACTAACAGCTTTTCGACAGGCTAGGTACCCTTTACGATATCTCTTACTTGTAACTTATTAACCTGATCCATTTCTTGGTTTATCAAAGTGTCATCGCGCCTTTGCCCCCGCCTGAGGACAATACATTATGCAAGAGTGGTGCATCGGTAAGCAACGCACGCGCAACTCGCAACGGTCGTATAGTCCGTCTGACCCAATTGCAGTTCCATTCCAGTGACTACTACCTTCTCTACCCTCAGAATCCTAATTAAACAAGCAATTTCTATTCATACCACGATGTATGATGCAACATTATGCAGGTAGACCGATGCGAAAGCGTGCGAATTTTTTCAGATTTATTTTCAGCATTTTCTAGTAATACCGACTACGTTCTGTTTGTTCAGGCTCACAATAAAGATCCTGAACGCCTTATAAACATCGATATTACCCATTTGTTTCTTATCTCGGCAAAAAATAAGTCAAAGGAAACTCGTAAATAAGCTCATAAAACAACGCTGTACCCAATTATTACGATTCGCTAACTTTAATCGTGATTAATATCCGCTAAAACGAAGCTCCTTATAACACGATATTATCCAAACAGAATTTCCTGTCGTATCGAATCAAATATGATGAAATTCACCGCTCTGGTCTTCGCTTACAAAGTCGTGATCCCGAAGTATAGGAATAAAGAAACAGTTATGTTATCCGTGTCTTAGCATCACTCCCTTCGAAGGTAATTGTTGCAATACAAAACATCAATACTTGAGGTTCCCAGAGAGCACAATGCAACGTGAGCAAAGCCCCATCAGACTCGATCGAGTACAATTTCATATCACTGCTCGGACTCGGTAGTTGCATCACGTAAACGATAGTATTGAAGACACGTCTTTATAATGACGTAAATCTAACTAGTTTATCTGCAAAGTAAACTCTAACTCCTCACATCGAAGGCTGTTATTCCAATCGACTAAGTGATTCTAAGCTCGTAGCGATGCACGCCATCGTGCCCAAGCGAAAGTAGATCCAAAGCTTCTCTCTCAAAGGCTAAGTTTATCTAGCATCAGATAACATTGTCTAGATTGCATTATGTAAGCGTTCTTGACTGCGAAACGGTAACATGGTTCCTTAGGAGGTCACATTGGGTGCGAATGACATCAGTTGTCAAGTGCGTGGAGTCAACGAACAGGATCTTTGCATTGGGTATGCAATAGATGCGTTTTAGCCTTGACTTACCCTGTGCTATGGCCCGCGGCCAGAACCATTCACTGACCCACTACGAGTCTTCGGGAATTCCAGCTTTTGCAATCTCATGCTTATTTTGTAATAGCGTCGAATGTAGACTATAAAAAGATGGTAATGTTGCGAAGAGTTGTGAGGTACCGAGGCTTTTTAATCATGATTGATGTGAGTCGAGCAAGGCCGCTTGATGTCGGGAATCTCATATATCTATTTTGTTATACTTACGTAACTTTAGCCCCCAGCTCGAAACCTACTTAGTACATAGTTAATTTTAAAATGTAACCGATACTTTGTCGGTATTCAGTTAACTTGAGCCTATAAAGGTTATGCAGGCGTGTTAAGCGTGTCATTATCTGTTAATACCATCGACTTCATTATTTGCTAGGTTTTTTGCGATGGCCGCGAGTCGGCGACACGGGTTTGATAACCCGCAGACCTTGGTCTTAATTGCGCTTGCTCGGACCATTCCGCCGAGACCACTTTTTTATGCGCCTGCACATCGCTAGTAAAAACACGAGAATGACTACCCAGTCAGGTCTAAGTGGTGCAATAACTCGAGGAAAAGCCACGCGAATGACATCCACTCAAACTGGTTGGTTTGTTGAGTTGCCTGGTTGGCTTCGAGTGCGCTCTACCGAGAAGACCTCACTTCAGGATCCTTGGCGATCTTGCGATAAATCAACTTACCTGTTTTTATGACTGTTTTATGTTGGATTAGGCTTTGTACAATGTTCTGTCTCCTTGTTAAATAATGAAAGCCTATTTGAAAAGTTCCACCTTTCTACTCTATCTGCAGGGACTTCAGAAAGCTTTTACTTTTACTCATCTGTTAAAGTTTTAATATCATATATTTAATAAAATCTCTTTGTTTCAGGTAAGATAACTGTAAAAGTGAACAACCGATTAAGATTTCAACAAAGAAGCATAGGAGGTGGACACAAGAAGAGCTTTCAAAATTGTGGTAAGAAAACGCAAAATTACTAGCGTACACACCTCTGAAAACATAATAAGTAAGAAACGACTTGCATATTTATTTAGCCATAAATTACTTAAGTACTTGTTAAAATATTTCGTAGCTGTTGTGCCACTTTTAAAATATTAATGTAAACTTGGCATTTTTTTCATCTTTCTCCCAAACCACAACAAAGGCTTTTGCATGGCGAAGAGCCAAGTTTAGGCTAAATTAATCATTCCACTGTAGGTACGTACGTACCCACCTACATGAAATTTGCAATTTATAAATCTGTTTATAACAAACTAATGATCCCGAAAGAGAAAAAAACACTTTAAAGATATAAAAGATTAACGTAAGTAATAATTCAGCGTTTTATAAAATTGAAAGGTTGATGGAATTGATAAAAATAATAATTATAATAAATAAACATTCACACACTCACACTAAAATCTAAATTAAAGTATGAAAACCTTTCACTTTTTTTGTTGACGAAATCAAAAAACATGGACAAAACGAATAGTGTGAAGAAATTACTATAATACGGCGTACTTTTTGAGTATTTGTCCGAATCATTTTGTATGGAATTCGGATTTGAGGATTGGCCTTAACTAATGTGTATTATTTCGTTCTTACAAATTATGGCAAAAGTTATAACCTTGTTCGAATGGTATAAATTCTTTACAAATCCGAAAAAGTCTTTCTGAGGCCGGTCGCAATTTACAACTTACCTAGCCATTTTAGGAGATTAATAAAACCTCAATTTGTAAACGAGTTATACACGATCCTAAGGAACGTAAAAAACAGATTCGCACAATAAACATTGCCGAAAATAAGTTCCGATGACGTCAGAAATAAATAGATTTTCTTTGTGTTGCACAACCTTGATATTAGAGTGGATCGATCAATTTCATCTTTAATTTACATTAGATTAGATCGTGGCAAAAAGTTTATGCTAAAAAACATGTTACAGGCATTTGTTACAAGTTACAAGGATGGTACACAATGACTGTTGTGTTAAATCGTACTAGTATCGTAAAGTTTTGACTGCAATCAACTTCACATGGATTTTTATACGAATCTTATTGATAAAGGAACAACCATACATAGGTATCACTGTAGTCCGTAAAACGATTACCTATGTACATAGTTTTTGAAGTGATTACGTCTAAAAAATCGATGAACGCCGTTTGCATGCACGATAACGTTGACGTCATTGGTAACGCTGTCATTCGTCCGGTTACGTGCATTGTTCGGTAACGCTGTAAAGGTCCGGTAATGCTCATTGGCCGGTAACGCTCGTAACATCCAACCAAAATTTTTATTTATTATATTGTGTATTAACAATTTTGAATATCGTGATCGGAGTAATGTTGTCTTTATATGGATATCGTACAAGATTAAACAATGGCGCATAATTTAATGGAAAACATCCGGGAATAATTGTTGTCTGGAAAAGTCGTTGTTTTATCGATAACTTGATAAGGTAAGTAGACAAGCACTTAATTTCATTATATTAAACATAAATACCATATACCGGTTTCGAATTCGAATATTGACAGGGTTGTTAACTATACAATTTTAATTTTCGCATTAGTTTCCGCGTTGATCTATTATTATCATTGATGTGTCATCGCTGTGGTTCTTGTAGCATGACTGCAGGTAAGGGTCTTAGGTGTTAGCTCTTTTATCCTGGTCCTGGCTTCTACTTACTTTCAATCCCAGCCAGCTTGTATTAACGTAACCGTCTCCATACTGGTTCTCTGGAAGAGATCGCTTAATAGCGATAAGACCGCCCATTTCACTAAATTTTTGAAATGTTTCCTTCTCTATGTTACCTATTGTTTTTTGTCTTATGGTGTACAATAAATCATTTTCATTCATTCACTCATTCATGCATACTTTATTAACAGATCCATTTCCATCTATTTTATAATCTGGTTCAATAGATCTACTTCGCAACATAATTCCAAAAAGATCGCCAATAACTCTTTGGTGGTGGGCAGTACTCCTTCCTAGCCCACCCTCATTTAGTTCTTTAAGTTTTTGTTTCAGCCAGCTTTGAATTAAGTAGGCATCAGACTCTACCAATCCGTGTTTTTTTATTTATTATCGTTCATATCTAGGCAGCCCTGAGAGAATGACTGTGTGATTCGGCAAAGAGGACGATTTAGTGGAGGAAAGAGGTCGGTCAGAGAGGGGAGGTGGAAGAACCAATCGAGCAATTTTACAGCACGCACGACTGGCCAACCTCACGACTATACAAACTTTGGTCAGAATTGATGGAAGGCACAAAAACGCGTTTGCAAGATATTATTTTGTTCACTTTCCGATGCCGAGCTAATGTTTGTTGTTCGTTAATTTTCCTGATGATGATCATTTCACGAGACGTTTTCGCTTATTTTCTAAGATTTTTAAACACTTACTAAACACTAGGTATAGTTACCTAAAATTAATTATACTTCTAATCATATATCAAGTTTCTTGAATTATAAGAGTCATAGAGAAGTTTTGGTAGAGCTCTGTTGAGCAGAATTATTTAACAATTACAAATGATTTTACTTTTCTCTGTGATTTAATCATGATGTGAAATTAATCAACAAGCGAAACAGGCAGACAAATAGGTATACTTAGTTACACCTACGCAATCACAGAAAAATTAGGTGTTAAGCCCAAACCAATAAATTATACATTTAACACAAAAGCGGCAAGTCGTGTTGTATGCAGATTAATTGGTGGACTTTTTATAAATTGCATGATGGATACGTTTGCGAGATGAACATTGAACATTTTCAAAACATGGCAGGTCAACGCACCGCAAATCCACGTGATGCTGTGACGTTCAGTGCCTGCCTACATCCAGCAATGGCCGTCATCGCTACTTCTAATCTGATCGTCACTAGCGACTTGCCAAACGCTCGACACATCTTCGCTTCTTTCGTTGAAACACGCATCACATCGCGCTAGTTTGGCTACGCAATGTAAATCGAACATGGTTTACTCACTGGAAAAAAATCAGTGAGATAATTCGTGATGACACCTTTCATGAATCGCTACGGTACCCGATCGATAACCCGAATGCAACAATTTGGGACATGCTTTGTAGGACATGGTGATTGTGTTGTGCCAATGTGTCACACGCTAGTTACCAATATAATCAGAACTAGGTTGTGTTTATCAGAATATTAAGGGCATTTGACAAATCAAATAGGTCTAGGTTTTTTTTTACAGACAGATAAGTGAATAAGAGAATAAAATAAGATGGTTGCAATGAACTTAGAATAATTATCAAACAAAATTTGTTTGTCTTACTTGAAATATTGATTTTGCTTTTGAAATATCCTGATTGAACACTGCTGATAACTAACACCTAAAAATAGGGAATTAGGTATATGAGAAGTTTTTGTATTAATCAATAAGTAGGTACCTATGTAATATATTGATTTACTTACTTACCCAATGTTGATACTAATCATTTTCGTTGTAGGTTATATTTAACTACCAGTACTTACCTACTTACCTCAGTACCGCACTGATTCCCCGCCTTTACCTCTTTGTTAATCTCTATAAATACCTACCTACTACCGATATTCAAGTTCAAAAAGTTGCGTAACTAAAGTTGTTTTGGTATGGTAGAGTCAGTCTTCATAAATCGAGGGTGTTTTATCGTCGCGCTACATTCTATCGCCCGGTGAGTTGACTTTCTGTGCCACGGCTGCGCGCAGGGCCGGGGAGGGGTGTGCGGTGCGCGCGGGACGTGACGTCACACCCGACCGTGGCAGTGAGCGAGAGCGGTCGCGCGACGTTCGCTCGCTCGCCGCTTTCGTACTTGGACGGTCGCGCGCACGCAACGTGTTTTAATTTTCCTATTGGAACGGACGCCGCAACTTCTTCTCGCGTGGTCTCACCTGTTGCACGGATTGTGTTTGTGATTAGAAATATCTACGGGTGTGAACTGTGAATTCGTTGCGGTCCGAACGCCAAACGAGTGCATGTCCGTTGAAACGCGTTTTGTGGGAAAGAGTGAAGTGAAAGCGTTCGGCGGAGGATGTCCCTCGGCGCTGCCGCTGGTGGATATCGGAGCGTGTGACGCGCTAGCCATGAGACGCCGCTGGTCCAACCACGGGGGGTTCCACTCGCTGCGTTTGCTGGAGGACAGCTCCTCCGAAGTGACGTCCTCGACCACGCTAGGCTTGTCGGCGGCTATGGTTATGTCGCCTGAATCCCTGGCCTCGCCAGAGTACCCGGGCCTGGAGCTGTGGTACGACGAGAGTATGACGTACAACCCGGCCCAGTCGCTGATCACCGCATGCTCGATGCAGCAGCAACAGCAACAGCAGCAGCCTCAGCCTCAACCGCTGCCCTCGATGTCCATGCAACCCTGTCCGACGCCTAAGTCGGAGAATGAATCCATGTCTTCAGGTTAGCAATTTTTCTAATTAGAAATAGATATCATGATGGAATGATATGGGCTCGAAGGAGAAGTTCTATTAATGGTGGGGATTCCAGCCGAAAACACCCAACTAATATTTAGTTAGACCTAAATCCTACGTAAAACTATTTTTTTTAAAGTATAAACACATATTAATGAATTATTTATTACAGCTTAAAGCTAACTACTGTAATACAACAATTGGGCCACCCAATAGACCGTTGAAAACGATCTATAGCTCCAACTCGATACCCAATGGCAGCGTAAAATAAACTATTTACTTACCTAGGTTTTAATTAAGTTCCTATTTAATTACTAGGACTAGGTATTTATTTTCAGGCATTTTTTACGTATATTATTACTATTTTAATTGACCGGGTTCGTCAAAATTTCGTGTCAAAAGTAGTCCTATTTTTGGCGGTATACGCAGATTGCGCGCGGCCCGCTGTCGTTGACCTTTGCCCCGGATACCTTGACCGGCCTGCCTTCGTTGTCTCCTTGCCCCCACAATCACACTCGTTTTGTTTACCTACATTCGCTGGGTCAAATAAACCTTGTTTTTAAATTTTAATAGTACGTATTAAGGTAGTACATTATTAAATAATTTATGAGCGTGCACTAAAAATATGTTTATCAGTTCATAAACTATCCCTAAACTGAATTTCAGGTCAATCGGTTTAGAAGGTTAGTCGTGAATGAGGAACAAACATCCATCTATCCATCCAGATATATTAGTTTGAGAATAGCTAGATTATTACCTACGTTACTGTTAATATATCTGATGACAGGAACCTACCTAGGTGACCTAGTTAGTACCTCTTACCTGCTTAATTCATTTTCATTCAAGCTATAATACCTACCTACTTTCTATCTACTCAACGGGCGCGGGAATATAAACCAAAAAAATCAAGCTTTTAAATTTTAACGCCGCTGATGCAATCTTACAAATGGTATTTATTTAGCTTGTGAAAGTGGTTACTTACCTATATACAGACAGAGAGATAATAATAATATGCATGATATGCATCCATGTTCGTAAAATATCAACTAAGTAAATATATTCATTATCTTTAGATCTATAGGTACAGGAAATAGGCTACAGAATTGAAGAGCTGTAGAGACAACAGATACGGAAGTTTACGGAACAGACCATAGAGTAATTTACTTTAGAATACTTATTTCAATTTGCCAAATGAAACACTAACATTTTAAAAAGTGGCATGAACTCGTCGAAGTAACTCTGTCCTGCGGCCGGTTTGACCGGTTTACCGACCACTTCTGATGTTAAATCGCATCTCACGACAACGCACGTATGCACTAATATAAATGAAGAAATAGTATAAAATGAGAATCGTCTGTGTATGCCCATTTCGCTATCAAATTCGGTCAAGGCTGGAAAAATACAACGAAAACGCGAAGTGTTCATTGCTCGGCCACCGCAAGGAAAAGTTGCAAACGAAACCGTTTTCACTGCGAAACCGCTTATTGCGATTTTCCTTTTTCAATTTCTATGCACATGTATAATCATCACTTTTCTAACGATGTTCAGTCGCGCGATTAATTAAAGTTTCTCATACCACCGACTAGACTAAGAACTAAGTTAAAAATACAGCATCTCTTAGAGAAGATACGATAGCAATACGGCATTAAACTTCTAATATGGCGATTTTGCTTCGTCTTTTGTAATAAATGCTTAGGTTAGGAACATAACTTACAAAGTCTCATAGTGTTGGTAGTACATTGTCAGTAATAGTTTTTTTGACGTGACTACGTCTAATAAATCGAAGAACGCCGCCGCGCCGGCTGCATGCATGAAAACGTTGACGTCATTGTCCGGTAACGCTCAGTGTCCCGTTTCGCTGGTAGTAACTTTAAACTATCGTCCGTTAACCAACTTTACAGACAAAAAAAAATTAACTAAGGTACGAGTATAAACGGATTAAAGTAATAAATATTGTGAGTACATAATGCTTCTTGAATAATAACCCTGACTGCGTCATTGTTTAGTGCCTCAAAAGTGAGCTCAATCAGTTATGACCATTTCAGGGTTTCTTCCGTTTCATTCAGTTGTGTCAGTTCCTTGTTCTTGTTGCTTTTTCATTCCTGAATTCCTAGTCAAGTATTTGCACAATGTTGTTTTTTTTAACTTTAAAAACTGGCTTAGGTACTGACTATTCGGTAAAGCGTCGGATGACACACGGCTAGTTTACACGCTACAATCCGGCGAGTTTAAAAGCTAGCGAGTGAGCGAGTTAGCTTTCGGGAAGGATTGTCAACAAGCAGATTGTAAAAAAGCCAATAACACTGGAGGTGTTCACAAGCTACAAGCGAACTCGCTGGCTTGTAGCTTGTAAAAAAGCCCAGTCATCGACGCTTTAGGTATAGAAGTGTTATTCGAACACAATCACCGTACATATTTGATAAAAACGGTGTATGAAACGAAATATCTCACACAGCACTATGTCAGAAAGACATCCATCAGACACACCACACTTATTTCTGAAAGCATCCTCAATTTGCCTGCTACTTCTGCTTCTTCTTGAGAGATGTATTTTATTGGCCATCCCTCTGCATGTTTTAATACCAATACTGCCAGTTCACGTTGGAAATTGATTTATTTAGGAGCCAAACCCGCATGACCATATTCAGATAGTTGCGATGTTCGTAGCTTAGAACAAATTTTATTGATGCATTAAGTACAAATCTAAATTGATGCGGGCTGGTTTATTGTGGGATAATATTTATGAAAATTCTAGGAATACATTTATTAACTTCATTGCATTAACTAAATTAAAACAGTCATCCATCAAATTAGTTTCTTTCGTGTGATAAATAAAAATAAACGAACTTACCTTGTTTTCTATATTAATATTTCAGGGTGGAAAGAAATATGCTGCATGAAGATCAATGACCAGTAATCTACGTAATATATTATTATTAAATCACTTAAAAATACCATTGTAAGCATTTTCATAAAAAAAAGTATAAAAATCAGACGGATCTTTTGAAATAGCAACAATGGTTGATGATAATGAAGTAAAAATTTGCATTCATCTCACTTTACCGTTTAAAATCTATTTGTTACATTCATCCCTTTCAAGGTGTTTTACAACAATAACTTAGACTTTTTCAATTGATTTTACAAAAAGCTTATTTGCAGTAATATTCTGAGAGATTATGTGTTTCACATTTCATCTAAGGTGCCATATTCGGCAAAGCTATTTCACAAAACTAGAGTTGGATCACGTTCTTCTAAACACTTAATGCAAAGATCAGAGAGCGCTTTAGCTATGTTCTATATTTCGTCACCGCGTGCTTGATAAAGTAGATGTTGCATCACTGTGATAGGTATGACTAGGTGTTATTTAGGGTATCTAGTACCCCACAGGCCCCACCTGAGGTGAATGTATTGAGCGACCGCGTGGAGGCGTCAAGGTCGTCGTGGTTTTTGACACCCGACGAATACCTATATAAAAAATACACGACAAACGCAATGCCAGCCGTGTACTAGCACTAATTATTCCGTGCCAGCACCAGCCTGTACCTAGCTATAGATGTAGGTAGTAGCCGGAAATCATTTGTTTCGATTTGAACGATCGTTTTGTTTCAAAGCGAAAGGTCTACGGACCGATGGCCTTGATCGTGAATGACGATCGAAATTAATTCGGCTTACGAACTAGTTTTTCTTTCGATTGGCCATTTGATTCTACAGATCTGTTAAGTTGGATATTACAAAGCAGCAAAACCTGATTCAAATAACGAAACTATTATAAATAAACACTTCAAGATATTATTCTGTCATCATAAACACTTTTAATTGATAAATTTGAAGTGGTTTGGCATTTTGCCGATATATGAGGTGAAGAAGCTAATTTCCAAGATCAAATTATTTCAAACATCAAATATATAATATCGATAAAGAAAAAACGCGGTAGAGGCTGAAGGTAACATGGTATTATATCTATATAACGAATCTCAAGATTTAAGACAATATAATACATAAAACTCAGAACAGATTTTCTTGGCTCTTCTTGGCGTTCTAACCAATTAGGCTCCGACAGCCGCGTGAAAGGAAAAATGAGGATAAGATCAAAGAAATATAGCATTCACCAATCATATCACACTTCAATAGGTAAAAACGAATATAAGTAAGATAAGAACAAGACATCCGAACCTGAAGAGCTGTTTCAATGGACGTGTGCGAGGAAACGTTTCCAATATGTGTGAAATGTGATACCGCGCGTTCTGAAGTCATGCATGATTGATGACTCCTTAATCAAAGGGGTCTCTGACCTATGAATCTGAACCGTGCCACTTTAAACATAGTAATCAGGTTACATAATATGCAAGGCAATTAGATATTGCTGGTTATTCACGATCATTACGATTATGTAAGTTACAAGACCTGGATTAGCATACAAATGGGATCAGTACAGTCGCAACCGTCGACACAGTTCAGCTTTGGTGTTAGAATAATATTAATCTATAAGCCAGCTGCCACATGTTAGGAGAGGGTCATTTTTTTTTTATAAAAGCGCTTAGATTTGGCAACCCTTTGAAATAATCTATATATCTCGGACCCCCTTTTTCTAAGCACGCTTTTATTATTGCCGTGCCTTCCATCATTAACTTACACCCTTCGAATTAGAACTATTAATGGAATACGTATTGATTGATTATATTTTTCAACACACAGCTTACACATGGTTTTTTTTACTAAGTTCATTGACACATTACAAGTTTATACGAACGGACACTAGCGTCACTTGGAAGTTTTTCACAATAATTTGATAGTATAATTTTTGGGGTCTGTCTGTTTTGTTTCAAATAAATCATTTATTTTTATTAAGATTCAGTTGAATATGTTTTCTTACTTCGATTTCACTTTGTTTTATTCACGAACTATCGAAGACAGTAGGCAGGTTTGTGTCTTCTGATATTGTTTCTACTATTGTCTAATGTGCGTCGGATTTCTTATCTCTTTTAGGGTCTTCTTTATTCGAGGCTTCAAAAGTGTAACTAGAAATGATTCTTATGATGACAGTGCTAGGAGTCTTTCTAGGAAGAGGTTTACCAACGGATATGCGGTCGAACGCGCGTCTCGGTCGGATGCTTGCGCTGCCAACGCGACGCTTGTTAGCTCTGCTTGGCTCTGCTCTATTATCTCGGATAGAGTCGCCCTCTGTAACAAACAATCTTCTAGATCGGGAACCGTAAGACGACTCAAACTCAACTGAGTTCCCGCAGGCGAAAGACCGATTCAATGCAAACAGTAATTTCCAATTTTCCGAACAGCAATTTTCAAGTATAGCTAGTTATGATAAATTATCTTTTTATAAACTTTTGCTACTATACCATCACTGGGGCCACACATTTCGAGTTTTAAATTAAAATATTGAAGACAGTCGTCTCTTTGATGCGGTTTCTTGAACTTGCAACATTGAGTCATTTTAGACTGCAAGAAAACTGATACAATCACATCATTATACCTTCTTAAATTTCTTTTAATCTCTCGTGAACATCTCATACTAACGGTTAAACAAATGAAACAATGTTTGCTCTGTTCACTGAACCACAGATCTCGTAATAGTGTCTGAGACCGAAGTTCTGTTTGGATACCGGATCTCACGAGCATTTGATCTAAATCGAGTGAATATAACGGACTTCTTAAATTTACGCACTGTAAAACCATTGTTAGTTTAATGCCGATGGCACACAACTTTAGATTGTTGTCAATCAAAGTCAACCAGACCAGGACGATGATCTTCAGGCCGTAGTCATTGTCGCGATTTGGAACAAGTAAAACCAGTTTTAAGCTGAACTCGTGCTGGTGTTTTCTTTCCGTACAAATTACTGGCGTTGAATTGATTTCTAAGTTAGATAAAAATAGTTTTTCTGTGTCTGTTTTTACGACCACAATCCGTAAAAAATTCGTGGGTATTGTCTGCTGTCTGAAATCTTGGCTCGTTTGTTCCACGTTACGCGCAGTCATCAAGATGTTGTCCATTGTAGCTTGTTTTAGCTCAAAATTTCAATAACAAGTTTTTCATTAATTACTCATAGTTTTCGGTAAGTTGCTGTGTAACAGTCGATAGTTGTTAGTCAGTCATAACTTTTAAATTCAATCTCAGGTACATAAATTCAAAAATCTTCCATTTGTCTTAAAATGGACGAGCTTGCAACGGCCTTTGTGACTCAAAGTCCTCTATCCATCGGGAGAACCTCATCCCTGGTTTGGTTAAAAGGTCCAACGTTTAGTTTAATGTGCAAATCGGATTGTTGTTCAGTAAATAAAACTTATTTTGATAATGACAAAGTGTCAATCGTATCGCTTTACAATGGAAACGGAGGTTCTAATGCGGAACTTCATCTACGAATACGTGACTTTGGTAATTCAGACAATGTGTCTGCAACCTTAAACTCTATGCCATTACGATAATGGCTGTATTTCTTTGTAAACTTTGTAATCTCAGAATCTCGCCTCGATATAAGTGTGCTGTGAGGACGATGTTGCCGCCTCCACGCTCCCTGGGCAGTTTATTGTGTTAAAATACAACCTACACGCGAACAAGGTATGTAATAGCATCGGTGAAATATGACTTGTAATCGAGTACGAGACCAGTATATAAAATTGACGAACGATATTTAGATAAAGTCTTAAGACAACTTGCAAATTTACCATTATAAAGTCCTGCCTGCCGCCGGAGGCAATGATTAAAAACCTGAAGCAATGAATATTAAAAAATTTCAAATCACGTTCCACTTTTAACGACAGCTTGCTAAAAGGAGCCATTCAAGGTACTTACGGCTAAGTATAAATTTTCGCACATTTAAAAGTAGTAAGAGCTTATTCTCGAGTCTTTCAACTGACTGAGTCCCATTAACTTTTAACTGCACTCGTCACAGAGATGCAAAGGATGGATTCTTTGTTTATCTTGCTCAATAAGGTACATGAGATCAGACTGGTACGTGAATCATCGGAGATCGATCACACTAAATATGACCAGAGGGACTTTTAAATTGAGTTTGTCGACAATGCTCAACGTTAATGACTTGATTTTATGGTACAGCGGCAGATACAAAGAAAACAATACAAACATCTGAGTTATTTTTACTATGCAAATAAAATTAATTTACCTAATAAAATAATGCTTGATATACTATTTGAATCTTAAAAATGAGTGCGACTTATGTGTGAGTAGAGGTCTGGTTATCTTATTTTTTTTTAAATCTTCTATACTTTAGTTTTTCTACCGATATCTACATTATTTGAGAGCGTGATATTTATTAATATAATGATAAATACAATCAAAATGTTACCTCAATTATAATTTTTGTCAAGTCAAAATTATTACGACGAATATTGTAGAACTTTATAATGTGTTTTGTAGCAATCTTGTTTCATAATGAAAATTATAGTAAAAATCTCTAAATTACTAAGTTTTATGGTTTTTGTTTTTAATGTTTTAAGCTTTTCATCTCCAACAACAGAACAGGCGTTGAAATGACTGTGGTTTTTCAACTGGATTTAATGCTTTCTATCAATTTCAATTATCAGAAAATGATTTCTATGAGTTACGTTACTTGTAATTGAAAGTTGTCATGAGTGTGATTGGACTTGTGCATGAGTACCGTTGACTGTATTACAATGATAATTTGAGTCAACTTGGCCTTGGGTGCATTTTACTGCCATATCTGTTGGCTCGGCATCCGCCTTATCGTGTGTTGAACTATATGCAATATCAGTTCATACTTCGTATGCGCGGCCCTGCATCCTCTGCTTCACACTCACACCACCATGCAAATAATTCATATATTATATCTATGTAATGCTAATATTAACACTCATGATTCCAATGTAGAGCTAACTGCAAGAGCTGTGTGTGTTATACGATGCAGTAGCCAAGGTCGGCAATGTCATTGTACGAACGAACCCGACGCAAATTCACACACACAAACACCTCATATAATACGTCTATACCCACACATAGAGCTATTGAAATAATCTTATCATCTAGGTCACCTTACTTTGTAGATAGCACACCAGCTATGCACTTGCACGAGTTACTGTTTATTTTAAAATTGTTTTGCACTATACCATACGTTTTTTTTTAATTGTATTGTCTACATTTTTTTATTGTCGCCTTATTGTTAGATCTAGAAACTAGTAGAAACAAAGAACATTTTGAGAACTTTATAACATTGTTTCACTTTATTTAACTTGTGTATTCATCAATATCCAACTTGTTAGTTACAATTTATGAGCAATCAGCCCTGTAATTTTCCTAACACAAATAACTTCCACGCCTTTCAGACGTAAACGACCCAATGTGGCTTGTCGCGTCCATTTCGTTTCACGAATACCCATTTCTTCATTTTTCTTTATGCGAGTCTGGCACGCAATCCAGACATCTGGTAACAAACGAGAGTAACACGATCGATACGAATACTTCGCATTTGTGCAGCTGTTCGATTTATTATCTATTGTAGTAAAGTCTGTATCTCCATTTACGTCAGAAAAAAATATAGATTTCTACGGTTAGTCGAGCTATGCTACTGATTATATTAATCAAAATGTTTTTATGTTTATCTCGACCTTTTTAAATATTTTACGGGCATGCAGTAAAAGGTTCTCAAACATCATCATTAGAGACGAAATTAATTTCTAAGATTTGAAAATAGCTATGCGTCACCGTTTAATGCATCGTGAGTTTTCCATTCCACTAGTAAATGTTTGCTCTCTGTCTTAAAATAGTCCAGCAGTAAGTCAAACGTACATCAATGGTAGCGAGGGTGGGTAGGAGCCGCCAGCGCCGCCGTTCCTCGCGCCATGCAACGATTGACGCAAGCGGCCGTTGTTTACAGTATAAGCGCCTCAGGTTATTTACATCGGGGTCACAGACACGCCGCAAGGAGACCAGGGTTCAATCGATATAATTATCTAACCTACAACTACAACTAGCTTTTACCTGCTGCCTGCCTGCCGACAGCCGCGGTGATCGGCGTCCACGTAACTCGACCATGACCTCCTTACCACTGGGTCGTTTATGCAACGAATTGGCAACAGACGGGGTTAAGTGGGTGACTCCACGAACGCAGAATACTTATAGAAGATGATTGAGTAAGGCCATCGTTTATTGGAACGCAAAAACATTTCAAGTTTCTCGAAACGTAGCTGGCGTTTCGTGCTGATTTTGTTTGTCTAATTTATCGCGTTGATATCGGTTCGGCGTAGGTGAGGTGCGTGATAGGAGTTGTCTATCAGCGTCACTTCCCGGGGTCAACGCTCCTCGCTCCACGTGCTCTGTTATGCAACATTATGCCCTCAAAAGAAGTTATCGTTCGATGTGTTCGATTGGGTCACAATGCGTAACGAATGTGGATCATTCGAGAGAGGGAGAAATGCTATTTGAGTGAAAGTGAATAGCATCAGGCTTGCGAGAGCGGCCGCCAGGCGTATTAACTAACACACAGATTTTATCGAAGCAGCTCCAGCTCTTGTCAACAGTGAACTACTCGCACGCGAACCATAAAGTCGGCAGATATAGATCGGAAACTATTCATCTCAGCTTTCTTGCATAGCTCTCCTGCAGCGAGTCGTCACTCCATATCAGACTAGTTGCTGCATTGGTTAGATTACTTTGCTTTATGGGTACTGTCAGCGTGTCAACTCTAACAAGGTCTATTGTCTAGAAATGCGTTTGGCTCACAGGATGTCTGTGGTCTGGCTATAATTTGGTAATCCCCTATAATAGTTCTCTATGTCACTTGACTCACACGGGAACGTGTTCTATTTGTATCGGAATCGGATGCATGTCGCCTACTCGTGTATACATGTTATGGATGTGGTAGACGAAGACGAAACCTAAGCCATGAATTTTAAAATACACCTCCATTCGGTTTCTCTCTTTCACGACCTCGTCTCAGGCCGATCGGATTGTGAATAAAATGTTTAACAATGACAGCAAGAAGTCGCAAGTAGCTCTTGAAAAAAACATTCACTTCGAATATATACTTAGCAAAAAAGAGCAGCACGAAGATGGATGGTTCGCAGCGCATCTATTTATATCTGGTCTGGCCATAAACAGCCTCGGTCTGGAACCGGTCGGCCAGGCTGCTCGGAATGCATGCTCTCGCTAACTACGCCGGCTATCACTACTCCCAGTCCCGCAAAGTCGCAGACAATGTGCTTTGTTTCAGGAGTCACCCAACTCAGTGCTAATAAAACTGTAACACTAGACTAGACATCCCCATAGAATTACAATTGTGGATCGTTACCGCTGTCGCGGAAGCTGTAATAGGATTAATTGTATTACGGACACGTACAGAAAACATATTAATCTGAGCGGCGATCATTGTTCTCTAACGAGCATTACCATTTTCGGCTTGAAAATATCGATGTGCGGATTCTTCCGCACACATTCCAAAGGTGTGACATCATAAGGTATACGAATTCTAAATTGCGTTTCAAACACCTGCGATTCTATAGTTGTTTTTAAAGTCCGAGACAAATTTCGCAATTAGTATTGGAATTTAGTAGCCATTGCTCAACGAGCCTTCTTAAGCTACTTGCAAATTAAGCTAGTTGCTTTGATATTTAGGTCTCCGATCATTCCCTCGATCGCAATGTCGTCGACCTTCCTACCTGGCCGGCTGCCGAATGTTGACCGCATAGACAAGTGTTGTTTACGATGCGGATGATTAATTTCATAAAGGCAAAGATAAAACTGTTCTATGTTCTCTTACCTATTGCGTACCAATGAAGGATTACTAATTTCCGGGTTTCCCACACAGCAAGTCTTGGTGTAGGGTAGGCGCAGCGACATGACTGCATCATTAGAGTTGTTTGTTGTTTACTTATTTTCTGGAATTTGCTTTTCTATCTGGCTGTATCTACTTACTGAATATTGTACAGTACAACTTAAACTCGTATATGTCCGGTTTATAACTCAAACAATTAATCAAATTGTGTCTTGAATTAACTTATTCGAATCTAATACCTATTCGCTCGAGAACTTCCCAATCATGGCTGACGGTTGCTCTCAGTCATAATGATATATCTTCAATAATATGTTTTACATACAACCTACACGATGGGGAGCGGGGGTAAAAGGGGAACTTTCCTGTATACACGCCTCGTCATTGCAGTGCCATCCATCAAAATGACGGACACGATTATTGATACCATGCCGTACTCAAGCCATACCTACTTACTAACTATCCTTTGTGATAGGCGGGTCTTGCCTTCCACCGAAAACCTAATGGCTCAAAGTTTTCTGTAAATAAAAAAAAACAAAAAAAAAAAAAAAAACTTTATTGCAAAAACACATGTAACAAAGTACAATTATTGTTTTACAAAAGGCGGTCTTATCGTTTAATACGATCTCTTACAGACTACCTACCTAAAACTAAAACTAACCTAACCTAATACTAAATGTGACGACTTTGCCGTTGGGCCCAGCAACAATGTACTGTTTCGAGTAGAGTGAACACTGAAATATTGGCGATTTTCCTGACTTGGATTCATAATGGAAGTATTCTGTAGTTGACATTGGCTTCATAAATGCAGACGTATCGTTATTGAGTAATGTGAGTGCGCCGAGGGCGGCTGACCTTCCGTCGAGCGTGGGCCGAGCCCATGACACAGATCGGAGATGTACCGACGATGATTATTTCTGTACCATTTTACGTGATAATAGCACTTGTTACTGTCGACCTCCGTGCCTCCACTGAGGCAAAGAGGGCTCTACTATTGTCTCGATGAAAATATATTATACTGTACCCACATCATGATCTACAAAAAAAACAGAAAAAATAACTATGTATGTTAATATTTTAACTTCTTGCCCACCATTTCTTATTTAATGGTATTGTTTCTTAATAAAAACCTTACAATCATTAAAAATAAATGAAACAAACATTAGAAGATAAATACATGTTATTATATTATTTACATTGCATAGTGTAGCGTGTTGAAGCGAAAGCAGAGTAATTGAAACATCAATTAATTTGTGCAAGTACCTAATGCTTTTTGAAAAAATAATATCGACAACAGCCGAAGGGCACTCTGAAAATTACCAATAAAATCTGTTCTAGCCGCTACAAGTAATCAAATGTAGAGCGTCGTATTTATGCAAAGTAGAATTAAGATATGTACGATTTAAATAAAGAATTGGCCAGCTAATATTATTTTTATTATTAAGTCCAACGTTCATATTAATTAAGCAAGTATAATGAATCCGTACCTTCACAAAGTAAACATGTAGGTAGCGTTGTTTTTATTTAACTCAGCATCGGATGTCGCTGGCGGTTTTTGCTCGTTACCAAGATCTGGTCACGCGCTGAGAGGCCCCGATGGCATGACCGCTTCGGTATCCTCGATGTACTTGCATTATTTGTTATAGTTTTTGCTTAGATTTGCCAAAACCTAAAATGTATAGTTGCCAGCCAGTTCGATTGCTCGACCGGTCTCTTGTTCTGGTTGCTGTTCATTAAAAACTTTGATAAAATAAATTTTAGTTCGAACATCTTTAAGTAGATTAAAGCCAGTAAATACCTCTACTACGTCTTTCAGATTATTAGATAGCAACTCGATTTCGGAATGTTTTGCAATCCACTGCATAGCACATCTTATCACTGACGTCAAAGAAACTGTACAGTCAGATTCAACGCTATCTACCGATTTGATATTATAACACGAAAAAACAATACCTAAATAGCGTAAGAAATAATTAAATTATTAATTTTAAAGATGTTATTGTAGCTTTATATGCGTCAAAACAAATTGTGAATATTTACTGGGATAAATGTGCTAGTAAAAAGTTTTCATGCATTGGTTCTATTGCGCACTTTTTTGGTTTGGTTTGGATCTTTGTGGGTACCTGACTTGCACTTGACTCAAGTCGTTGCCAAGTCGTCTTGACTTGAATCTAAAGAAAAGGAGACAAGTCAAGACCACCCAAAATGTAGAAAACCACGTGATTGATCTAATCACAGGCGTCGAATGCATGAAAACAAAGCTCTTTTGTCGGCCGATAAGAATTTCGTGACGGCTTATCTCGACCGATACCCGGTCAAAGACCCGGACAAATGAGATACATGAGTATAGACATTTTTGTTTTATTGTTATTAATTTAATGAGTTATTTTCCTAATATGACTACGTAATATAATGACAGAGCCGTGATTTGTCATATTTATCGAGTAGTTGTGTAGGGCTCAATTGTAAACATTTGCTAATCACGCAGCGAAAGATGGGATCATGTCAAGATTGATCGTTTTAGATTTTCTCAAATAAAACTCCTAACTCTTCCGAGAGCGCCGAACAATTTCGATTCAAATGTTTCCTCTAATTTGTCACACCGTCGATATTTCGTGGGAGCGCTCACAAACATTATGCATGACGAAAGCACATTAAATTCGGTCTCGAACTGCCTTAAATTCGATTTTGTTTATACTGCATGTGGATTACTCCATCGTTCACGTCACTGTCACAGCACGCTGTTATTTTAGCCTTCATTCCACTACGAACTGACACACTCGACCCACTTAGCACAATTAATTTTCCTGTTGCCGTTTCTCGGAAATCTAATGTTAATGACCTAAATACGAAACAAAAGAGGTCATCTGATTCAGTTTATTGTTTATATGAATATATATTTGTTTTGCTTTATCAGCAGTGTTCCAAACAGAGTCGCTGACCCAGTTGATTCGATTGCACTAATTAGCTCTCCTAAGGTTAGTCGCGATAATTTCTGACGTCACGTTAATGTGCCTCGGCCCACTTTCCTGTTACATTTTTATAATAACGAGGCTAATAAAATAATTGTAAGTAGTCCTGTAGTCTAGGACTAAAGCTTGGTTAACCTTAAATACTAAAGAACGAACTAACCCAGTTATGAAATACTTTTTGTGAGGCTCTTGAAAAACTGATTCTACTAAGCTGAAGTGAATAAATACCAGCTTCTTTCAAAAAGTTTGTTCTTAAGACTTTTGAAAGAATTTTAATTGGTTCCTTTGAAATATCCATCAAGTAATCTCGGATATTTCACGGAGAAATCATTAGCAGTTTCATGCTTTAAAATACGTTATTAGCAAAAGTTATTACAGCTAAGTAGGCATGGAAAGTATACCGAGTAACATGTTATTTATCATGGTATAAAACTTATCACACATAACACTTGTTACATTCTGTGACCAAAAATGTTACAAAATCACCGGTGATATCCGCCCGGCGCGCCCAGGCAGGTGATTTGTACTCCGGCGGACGGTGTGATTGATTAATGTCATGATACTTTTCACCATTTACAATTTAATTCGTATCGTAAAGTATATAATAATAACAGTCAGTCAGTTAGCGTACTGATTGTAAATGGGAGTGATTGCGTGACGTCGCGTTATGCGTGAATTATAATATGATATAAGTCACATTAGGCCACTAACAAAAAAAACAGTGTGTTACAAATTCACCGGTGGATTTAGCTGTTACAAAATGAAATACAATCACCATGTGACAATGAAATAGAAGTAGCAATAATTTCCATGCCTACAGCTAAGTGTTGTCTTATTCGTAAAGCATCTAAGTGAGGAAATGCTGCAGCATATTTAATTCTAATTATAACCGTCTCCCTTCTATTTACTCATTTGATGTTTACTCGAAAAGGCGCGCCTGGCGTGGGTGCACATTAAATTGGGGAGCAGACAGAGAGAAAGAACCTATTTTTATCTATGAGGAAGTGAGAGAGCTGGCCATAAACAGCATGAGCCAGCATTGTATCAATAAACGGAATAGTCTGCTGGGGAGCTGTGGCGGTATCCATTACCATCGAGCTACGTACATACGTGATAACTGCCGCCACTTTCTAATTCGGAGATCGGGTGACGACAGTTTTGGGGTTTCTTCTATCTACATATACTTCAGTATCATGATAGAGACAAGAATTATAGTTTCATGTAGAGTCAACAATGCTGCTTGTTACTAGAAAAACCACGTTTTTCCAATTTCAGAACCCTTCGTTTTTGATTCGTAAGATACTTCTCTACTGTGAATTCCATAAGCCATGTTGGCCGAGTGGGAGGTGCCTCGACTTTCGAACCGAAGGTCGTGGGTTCGAACCCGGTCGTACACCAATGGATTTTTCTGTTCAAAAAATCTATGTGTGCATTTACACACGTGCTTTACGGTGGAGGAAAACATCGTGAGGAAACCGGCATGTCATAGAACCTAAAAAGTTCGAAAACATGTGTCAAGTGCACGAAAGGAGCCTCTTAGAGGCGCACTTGAAATCCTTTCACCACACTGGTTCGACAGAACTAGTGATACGATAAGAAGAAGGCTGTGAATTTCAAATTCCTACCAATTCTTCACCATGAATTTCTCAAAATGCATAGTTGGGTGTGACGCTATCGGACTCCTCCCGCCGCCGCCGCCGGATGCGCTGCATTCCGGACGGATTGTTCCGGCGCGGATGTAAACACTTCCACGTGCGTCCGCTAGGATCCCTCCTGAAACCATCTGGCTGACATCATCTCTGTCGGTCTTTCAGCGATAAAAACTTTGAAATTGTCTAGATGCGTTTTCATTTCAACATGCTGTTTTTTGGCTTCAACAGCAACATCATTCTCTAATGACACTTTTTTAACCGCTATCGTGACGTTACTGGTTTTTACCAGTTTCCATTAGCGTGCGACGCGAAAATGTGGTTTTCTCCGTTTCGAGTTGCGATTTCTATTTCAATCCGATTTTCCCGGCGTGCGGAGAAACCGATCGCTCCAGTTGCTCCGCGGCGGCCCACATCTCTTGCTAGAAAGTATCGTAGAAAGTAACATCGCGGCTCTGTCTCCGTTCAGACGATGCATCGATCACGCAAACAACACTTTTTTATAATAATTTTTTGCGCCACGCGCATTGTAGTGGATGAAATGCGTGCCAACTCGGATTGCACCGTGATTTTTACGACGTTTCGACATTAGTTTTTTGATAGCGAACTCTATTACCCAACCGTGCAAATAGAAATTAAGCTTGCAGGCAATCTTATTTAGATTACACACATTGGTGAAGAAACGGCTGATGAATGCCAAACGATCCTGATGTAATAATGTTACCAGCACGCATAGAGCGTACTTTCGCCGCACCCGAATTTCAATTGTGCGTGGCGTGGCTTCGGCTTGTGCAATAGGTGCCTACTTTTTGGGCAACTTTCGCTAGTCGCTTACGCGGCCCGCCTGCAAAATGCTTGCGTTGTCTGGTTTCTGGGGTCAGTGAAAGTTTTCGTACCTACCTATTGTTCAATCATCACTTGTCATCAACCAGCCATCTAATGATAAAATTTGTCATTCGATAGCTGGCTGGCGACTACTATTTACATTTAATGTACTAAGGTCTGTGTTAACCCATAAGTAATCGGAAGATTAGGCCTCTTCCGTCCGTTAACTTTGACGTTTAATCTATGAAAATTCGTGTCAAAAACGTGAAAACAACTGTTGATGAACTCTGGTCTTAGTAGTCGCCCAATGTACCAAGAAACTGAGAGAAATTGCATCGACAACAATGTCTTTACCGCAACCTAGAGCCTTTTTTCAGCTAAAAAAAATCTGCATCAGTGAATACAAACAATGGAATGACGATGACGTGAGAAGAAAATGAGTTATTATTAGTGGTGCTTTAGTGGAGAATCGCGAGCTTGCTTCGAGTTCTGATGCTATCATAAATAATGGTGGCTGCGCGGCGAGCGTGGCGAGGTAGGGAGGGGATGGGTGCGGTGCGCGCGGGGGGAGGAGAGACGCAAGAGTCAAGGCCGCACGCTGCCCCCGGTCGTCGCTCGCGCCCCACTTGTCGCTCTCAGCTCGCCTCTCGCTCGGGCGCCCGACGCGGCCCGAACTTCACCGATTAGACACGAACTAGACCTTCCAAGCGCGGGCGCACACTGAACAGCTGAGACGTAATAACATAACACACTGACTCGGTCATCCGTGCATTCAACTTTTGATTAGCTTTCTTTCACGGGCAACTATTTGATAGTGCCATTAATTAGATAATTTACTAGATTTAGTTTGACTACCTTTTATCTACAATAAAACCAGTTTGACGTTTTATTTTAAATAACCTTAACTCCAGAATCCAGTGGGACAAATATATATACTGTTGTGTTGACCCATAAATCATAATGATTTAAGAGTTCAATTTTTCTTTTTCAGAAACAAAACTTTTACTTTTTATATTTTATCTGCAACAAAAATAAAATGACTAGCATAGTGCATACCTATTTATAAATATTAGTAGCATCTAATTCTAAAAATTCCAAAATGCAAAAAAAAATAATTATTTAGCCAATTTTGGTTTATATTTTTATCGACCATAATTCAAATTATTTGGCACATTTTACGTGTTTCAATAACGCTTACCCTATAGCAAATGTAAAATTTATATATAAAAAATGAGATAATAAAATTATAAAAGGGTAGGTACTTAAGTTAAAATTAAAAAAAAAAACATGAAATTAATAAGTGTCTTGAAACCGCCAGTAAAAATTCAAGGGCACAATCGCTATTGTGCAAACGGCCATGATTCAATTCATCGAACTCAAAAGAATTTCTCTTGAACGACCTCTCTAGTCTCCACTACAGAAAACGCGAACGAGAATAGAAGCCACTCACCATCCACCTACCCACTATAAAGAGGCTGATAAAAATAGTTCATCGTGCGCAGGTCAGTGCAATGATATCGTCGCTCTCATATTTAACAGGAGGTGGCCATTCCGATGTAAATAACCCAGAGCCTGGCGATAAAACTGCGCACTTGACCTCTTTATTGGACACTTTTATCGGGTAAATTACTGTGGACGATTGCGCGACGCTCTAAAAAATTGGCACTGAAACACGACCGGTTTTAGTTGATCCATGATTATGATCAACATCTGTAAATTTTCTAGATTTTCAATTCATTTATTTGGGTCATTAACAAAATTTACATGGTGTCGTGTATTTCTTATATATCATATATAATTATAAATGACCACATCGTGCATAAAACTGAATGTACACAAACTATACTTATCCAAAACCAAGTACTTACTTAGAGGAGCCAATAAACAAATTTTCTTTCTTTCTTTCTAAGACTTAATAATTTTAAATTATAGGCTTAACTTTTAAAAATATGAATCTGCCTAAATCTTAAATTTATCATGCTCATAAAATATCACACTAAAATGAAAATACATACCTACCTATAAAGAAAAAAAAAAAAAATAGTACAATCTATTTTATACAGCAAGGTCCAAGACCCTGAAAATTTTGGTTCTGAACACATTTGGTTTATCGTAAAATTTATCTATAATCGTATCCTTTCATTTGATAAGAGATTAATCGAGAAGTACAAATCTTTCGCGATTCAAACGTGAAAAGTAGTAGAACTAGTTTTTTGGCAGCTATTTTGGCTGGTTGCGTAACGAAGGCAAAGGCGGCCACTCCATAGCGGCCACCGACCCGCCTCTGCAGCTAATCGACATAATAAAAATGTAAATAAAATTGATGTGCTGAGAGGCTCAGGTATAGGCTTAAAATATTACACCCAACGCTTACTCAAACAACTTGTTTAGCTTCATTTACTTTTGTTCTCGAACGCTCGCAATCCTCGTTGTTTTAACTTGTGAACGAGCAGAGTTTTTTACGTTCCTAAAATGCTTTTAATAGACGACATTTCAACTCATGACTTATTCATTTTATGGCATCAATTATGGTTTACGACTTCAATTTAAAAGCAGATGGCATACAGTCAATGTTGCTGCGACTCTACATTGTGGAAATGCGGGGGCTAACTGGTATCTGATATGATAGGACCGTAATGTACATGCATGTAGGACTGTAGGCATTATTAAAAACAACAGACAGGATATATCAAATGGGGATGTTTATGGGCCATGGCATAGATTTAACTAATCCATGTCGGTACTAGCATAGTTATTAATATAACCTCCTGTTACTTTTTATGGAGTTCCGACTGCGTGATTGACAATTGCCATTACATTCCCATCGCATCGGGCTCTCATACGCCCCGAATACCAAAATCCAGTCTGTCCTCATTTGTATGCGGACACCGATTTAAGAACCTTTGTTTGGACAGGAAACGTCCACGCTACTGCTGAAACTACTCGCCTCGAAAACAACTTTTCTATTGACTCCGAAGAGTCCGAAGGTACAAGAAATACACGAAAAATATAGAATCTCTGGACCGGACCCGACAAATGGTTCATGAAATGTATGCAAATTTTATAGCGTCCGATTTTAGATGTTCTCGACACTCGGGCGTCGGGCCACCGGTCTCGATACTTTTATTGCGCAGTTGCATTTTGAGCTCGTATTTATTTTAGAATTTTGTTGTTACAGGTCGTGAGGAATTGTCGCCGGCTTCCAGTATAAATGGGTGCAGTACGGACGGCGATGCGAGGCGGCAGAAGAAAGGCCCAGCGCCGCGGCAGCAGGAGGAATTGTGCCTCGTGTGTGGAGACAGAGCCTCCGGATATCACTACAACGCGCTCACCTGCGAAGGCTGCAAAGGTATTACCTCATGCAATTGGAACGAAGCTTATCTTACACCAACCACTTATACCATACGATGTTAACTGTCACTTTGCTGTGAGTCAGGTCAGGATTATCGGCTAACAATGATAAAAGTCAAAGTAACTTCAACAAAAGCCTTATATTATGATTCTGAAAGAGGAAACCTGATCAAGAGGCATTCATGATGAATAATGCTGGTATAAATATCCTTGAAAATGGAGCGTTGTACTCGAGCGAGCATTTACTAACCGAAGCTTACTCCGTCTGTTGCCAAGCTAGTTATTCCACATGTGGCCCTAGCGAGTCGCCCACAACGTGCCAATTCAGCACTAAATTGGCGCATTGTGTCGAGGCTACGCGGCCCGTGCATACGGCTCGTAGTTAGGTACTCGGTGCGAGACAGGACGTCACAATAGCCGTCTGCAGAGCGTCTGCTCCTGTCTGATTCACCACGCCTATCTCCCATCTCGGCCACACCAATAAACTGCATCATTTTATTCGCTCCTAAGGAGACCAGACATTTCAAATTGCAACACAACTCCGCACCTTGTCCACTCCAATTACGGCCAATTCAAAACCACTATCTCGTTAGACTTGCAATATAAATCGGCTTTATAAGGTTGCATTACACTAGCCAGCAGTCAATGACCGACGTCTTTCAGGCAACCTTTACGTCCACGAATACATTATTCTTATCTCTGAACGACCGAATTTTAATCATTCATATTCCGAGATTATGAAAAGATTAAAACCCGCTATAACGTTAACTGTTTTTTTTTTCAGGTTTCTTCAGGCGGAGCGTGACTAAAAATGCCGTGTACATATGCAAATTTGGGCACGCGTGCGAAATGGACATGTACATGAGAAGAAAATGTCAAGAATGTAGATTGAAAAAATGTTTAGCTGTTGGAATGAGGCCCGAGTGCGTAGTGCCGGAGAACCAGTGCATAATGAAGAGGAAAGAGAAGAAAGCTCAGAGAGAAAAAGACAAATTGCCCGTCAGCACGACAACGGTGGAGGATCATATGCCTGCAATAATGCAGTGCGAACCGCCTCCGCCCGAGGCGGCCAGGATTGTAAGTCACACACGCTATTAGCCTCTCCCGCTTACAATTCGAAAATAACCAACAAAATTAATTGCTATTTTAGTCACCTTCAATAGAGGAACTTGTGGAACGGGTGGACCCTCCTACATTCAGACCAATAGTTCATTTCAGGATCCGAAACAGTTAATAATTTAAGCAAACCACCTTAACAAACCAACCTTACTGATCACTTACACAAATCCTTCCACATTTTCTCTCATCACCACGCATGCGCCAAAATCAAAACACAACACATGACACGCATAGCTTAACCCCCGAATCTGAGCGAGTCACTAATCGCACGGTTTCTCGGAAGCTGGACTGTTTACAGCACGAGGTGGTGCCGAGGTTCCTGAGCGAACGGCTGATGGAACAGAACCGGCTGAAGAACATCCCACCTCTCACCTCCAACCAGAAGTCATTGGTCGCGAGGCTCGTCTGGTATCAGGAGGGGTACGAGCAACCTTCGGAAGAAGATCTCAAAAGGGTTACGCAGGTAAACTTCAGCCATACCGGACCAGCGTCGGTCTAAAGCTGAACGGGAGCGGACCTAAAACAATTTGGCAGTAATGATAAGGCGTTTGGCTGCAAAATCGTCTTTTTAAGAATTCTGGACTGTAATCATGAAACAAGCCTTAGTTATATTGAGTTTGAGAACGATTTAAACTCAAGTTTGAATTTAAACTCAACTCATTCAGATCTTGGGGCTAAATGCTTGTTTTAACGCAGCCAAACGGCTTAAATTCTGTGACAAGTTGTATTTTTATAAACCATAACAAGGGCATCAATGAATCTTTTACAACCGATGCAACTAGTTCTCCGCTCCCGTTCTATATCTCTAGGCCGGTGATAGCATGTTCGCTTCATCAAATATTTATAAGGTATTTGGCTTTGTTATAAGATTTCCAATTGAGGTAAATAGGACTATTACAAACCGTTTTCTCACGGTTCTGGTGAATTCTGAGTTTTTCTATGGAAAATATGGAAAATACCAGACTATAGCCTTCTTGCATGATATTATAGATAGCGCTAGCTTCTTGGTAGTTAGAGGTTCCTAAATTAATTTTATGTTGTATGGTGTATGTTTATTTATATTATGATATTAGTATAAAAGCTGAGAGCTGCACGAACACCTATAAGATTACGCAATATTCCATATGAGGAAATCTTAGATAATATTATTCCTACATTCCTTTCATGATTCACACAACAGTTCCTCCAATTATTTAAATCAATGTTTCTAACAAACTCGCAAGACGAACACGGTGTACTCCTTAGAGTAAAATATACTTCCCATGACCAGAACATTGCTACATAGGACGGTGAATGACGCCGGCGATTAAGGCCGATGCTACACTGTTATCGCTTGTCCACCTTGAGACATTGGTGGTCTCGAAAGTCCAGTAATTTCATTTGATAGAGATTAGATAGCTAAAAATATATGTTAAATTTTTTAGAGGTTTATTTTGGATAAGGCGTATAGTACCCCTGATTTGCCCTCTCGCTCGCGCGTACCTACATTTTTGACGATTTAAAAATTACTACCATTGATTTAAAAACAAAAACAGACCTCCAGGATAAAGTAAATAACATTAAAACGCGTAGTAAAAATCCAATTTAATCCAAACAAGTTTCATGTGTTCAAGTTCACCTTGCCTAAAGATTTTTTTTCGTCTTAAGCCAAAAATCTGGGTTATTGCAAATTTAAGACGGTTTCAATCAAAGAGATCACGATTGGATAAAGACTCAAAGAGTAAATTCGACTTTCATTGAAGCGAAAGTCTAATAAGCTCTTTGCACGGGTATTCTCAGTATAGTCCTTCACTATTTCCAGACATGGCAGTCGGAGGAGGAAGATGAAGACACGGATATGCCGTTCAGGCAGATCACGGAGATGACCATCCTCACGGTTCAGCTAATTGTGGAGTTTGCGAAGGGTCTGCCCGGCTTCGCGAAGATATCACAGTCTGATCAAATCACGTTACTAAAGGTATATTTTTTTCTTTTTTTTACGAAGAACGTTATTATTTGGCTCCACACATAGTGTATTAAGCCAGCTTAGAAGTATTAAAGTATAGAAACACAATATAGTACATTGAAAATGCGACCACATTGGAAGAATAAAAGAAGCCACATTGGCTAACTTCTAGTACATTTTGGTCCGATGTTAATTTACGAAAAAGAGAAGTAACAGGGCTAGATAAATATTATATTATGTTAAAACTACTAGGCTTTTACATTGTTAATAAAACTACATCGTAAAAAGAAACAAACGTTATTTGAAAATAGAGAAATTTAATTTTTATTGACAAGGTGTCTGAAAAAATTATGTCCTGCATTCCGCATCCATTTTGCTTTGATACTGTCTATCCTGGTGTTCTTTATGTAAAACCTTGATTAGAAATATAAATATTTTTGGACATTTCACACAACACCATCTAGCCCCAAAACTAAGTGGATTTTGTACAATGGGAACCAGATGGCTGATAAACTATAATACATTTTTTTGTAAATACATACATAGAAAACATAAGCAGCCAGACTCAGGACAAAAACCGATGCTCATCACACAATTGACACACGGGATTCGAACCCGCGACACCGGACGTGGCAGTCCAATACACTTGCTATTCGACCATCTGTGTCATCTCTTATATTCGATTCTATTCTTCAACCGCATCTATCTCTTTCCAGGCGTGTTCAAGTGAAGTGATGATGTTACGAGTGGCTCGCCGATACGACGCGGCCACCGATAGCGTCCTGTTCGCGAACAACCAGGCGTACACCCGCGACAACTACCGCAAGGCGGGCATGGCGTACGTCATTGAGGACTTGCTGCACTTCTGTCGCTGCATGTACTCTATGCAGATGGACAACGTGCATTACGCGCTGTTGACCGCTATTGTAATATTCTCAGGTGAGTAACGGTCGATGTTCACTACACTTTGACAGATTTCGGACGATGATTTTGACACGTCACAATATGGACACCGCGCTCGGACACTACACAAACGCACGTGTGAATGTGTTGTTCATGTCAGCTTTTGTTATAGACCCGTATTAAGTACTTCATTGGAGTTTTGGCGGGAACATGAAGAATGGCGTATTGGCGGCATTAAATTAATTGACAAAACTTGTATAACTTTGAGTGTTTAAGTGTAAAAACGGTGGTTTTTTATCCATTAAGTGCTCGTGAACGTGTATGAGTGTTGGTGAATAGTGTAATGCTGTAAAACGTGACTTTTCGTGTTGCCTCCAAAACTCCATAGAAGCCTCTAGTAAATTCGCAACCACCACTACTTTACAGGGGCATGACTTGACTTAACGACTCTGACTTATGACAAAATAATCTCTCCAATTACTTGACACTGGCTATATACCTTTGAAGTGAAGCCAAAACCGAAGAACATAGGTTCTTCGAAAGAAAAAAAAAAAAAAACTTCATTTTTTTTTCATTTACCACATAATTATAGTATCTGAATTGTTTTGTATGTGTGAGCCTTATGTGCTGTGTATAAAAAAATATACTTTGCTGTAACTTCATTGAGTATATCATTGAGGAATTGTACTCTATGCAGATGGACAACGTGCATTACGCGCTGTTGACCGCTATTGTTATATTCTTAGGTGAGAAACGGTCAATGAATAATGCTTATTATTATAGGTCGCTCAACGAATGTTCGCGCTGTCAAAGAACTCACACACTAATGCAATTACACTGCATTTTGACAAATTTCGGATGATAATTTTTACACGTCACAATATGGACACGCTGCGCTCATATTCACAGACACTACACAAGTGTGTTGTTCATGCCAGCTTTTGTTAATACTGTACTAAGTACATACTTTTTTTTTGTATTCTGCTACATATTATAGTATTTGAATTGTCTTGTGTGTGTCAACCTTGTGTCTAGTGTGTAAAAAAAACGAAATATTAACATTGATGTTACTTCACTTCGTTTAGCAGCTAGATGGAGCCACGAGCGAATCGACCTTAACAAGTCATTGACAACGACATTGGGTGGTCACTAAACTCTAGCAGAAACAATCATTTGTGTGTGACTCAAATTTTGACCATCATTCTTCATTAGGGTGTATGATGAAATGTTGATTCAAAATAAAACTTGTCTGTAAATTGATTATGATTTTAAATTCAACCAAGCTCTGAAACTTTTATTTTTTTTTGTAACTTTTGGCGTTCGTAATTTTTCCAAACTTTACTTTGTTATCGTTGTTCCTTCAAGTCGGAAGGACATACATATACATTATACTTCATTTAGCTTCAAGAAAAACATTATGTTATTAATAACCTACCGGCAAAACTTCTATAGACAAGCATATGAAATACAGGTTGAATTCAGTCTATTTTGCTGACACAAAAACTAATAGTAAGAATATAAGTGTTCAAATATTTGACGGCTTTTTTTATTTTCTTTACAGACCGACCGGGGTTGGAGCAGCCCCTCCTCGTCGAAGAGATCCAACGGTACTACCTGAACACGCTGCGGATGTACATCCTGAACCAGCACAGCGCGTCGGGCCGCTGCCCCGTCATCTTCGCCAAGATCCTGGGCGTACTCACCGAGCTGCGCACGCTCGGCACGCAGAACTCCAACATGTGCATCTCCCTCAAGCTGAAGAACAAGAAGCTGCCTCCGTTCCTCGAAGAGATATGGGACGTCGCGGACGTCGCCAACACGCCGAGCACAGCGCTCGCCGCGCCCGCCGAGCCCGGGCTCTAGCCGCGCACCCCGCGCACCCCGCGCACCCCGCGGTACCCCGCCAGCGTGCCCGCCGGAGCCCCCGGATCGACTGCACTCTCGGTATGTCCCTGATCAAATCAGACTGTGCATAGTGATGCGGCCGCAGATGGCTCGCAGCGGCTGGATCGTTGTGAGGCGAGTGTTGGAGTGTATACGCTGCGCCGCGCCCCCAGGAGAGAACGCTCATAGACTGGCTAGTTTTAGTGAAGTGCGGACACACGTCGGACGTGGTTATTTATAAGGGGCCGTATGCCCTCCGTATTCGGTGACCGACGCATGTGTGAGAGATTAGTGAATATATGTGTTGTTGAACGTTTGGATATATATTATATATTTAGTGTTGAGAGCGGGGCCGCGGCGGCCTCACCGCCCGCCGGGGCCCCGCTGTTTCCTTACGACTGGGTACTGTTGGTCACTCGGATACGACTGTATGATAAGACTTTCTAATAAGTACCTACATCTAAATTACACCTTTACGAGAGTTATAGAGAATATAATATATGAAGAGAATGTTTTTATAAAGTGAAAGATTAAATGTTTATTTACCAAATTAACAGATAATTAACCTGTCGACGTTCATACGTCGAGTCCTGTAGGGCCACGGCCATGTTTGTTTTTCAAAGTCTATATTATATCGACGTGTTATCTTGTCCTGTCGATTCAGCTCCATGTCATGTTCCATTGTCCTCTGTCAATCGTTTATAATTTAATTTATTAATGCTGTGATTACAATTATGTCAATTTAATAATTCCCACTGTGCTACTTTCGTAGTTCCTACATCACTCGAAGATGTTTTTTTTGACTTGGACCGCTTTGTATTAAGCTACTCGCCGTACAATTTGTTGTTAAATGATCTGAATTGTCCCAATGTTTCGTGTACATAAGCCATACGTAGAACCCCACACGTACTCTAAATAGCAGATAAAAGGAATTATCAATTTTCAAAGATTAGGACATTGTTGCCTACTTGCACCAAACTTTCAAAGTTCCTAAGCAATTACTTTCCTCGCTTCTCAGTTCTTAACGGTCAGAATCTAGACTGTAAAGAACTACCAAGCGAATAAAGTAATTTCTTAGGGACTTTGAAAGTTTGGTGCATGTCAGCATGTGTGTCGTATAACTCGTAACTGTATTTTAACTTAATAGAGACAAGTTTGGTATTTTATCGAAAAAAGAAACCCGAAATAGTAGAATAATGGAAATTAAGATTGGATATCCATTTGTTGCGTGCATGCACAAGGCAGCTGTTATGTAGTATCGGATAAGGAACATAGCTCCCCCTAAAGTAAAACTATTTAATAAGTATTTATTTTATTATTTTTAGATGTTACATTCCTTTACGTGTAATGTGAAAAGTACAAAATGGCAGCTTACTATTCTATAACTTCATCTTAGATTCGTTATTCCTCCTTTGGCCGAGCTTACTCTATGGGAACAATATTGGTTTAGTGACTTAAAGGAATGTTAATCATGCACGCAATAAATACCGTTCTCCCACCAAACTTGTCTTTAAACAAAATACTGCCCGAAATCTATGACACATTACGATGTTTAAGGTAAAAAAGCATGCCTTATTTCATTATCAATGGTACAGACAGCATCAATAGTCGATGACCATATGCAGATTTTCAAAATCGCTATACACCGTATTATATTTTCGACAAGATGGTGTACAGTTAATTTTCATTCAATAATGGCGCTTGTCATGTTGAGCGATTTAGGCATAATAAATGGTGTAAAGCGATTTTGAAAATCTGAATGTGGTCATCGACTATTGATGGTGTCTGTACATTACGACGCGAAAATAGTATTTAGATACAAATTAATCGATCTCAAATAACAATAAGCAATGTTATTTCATTCGTGTTCTCTGGCCATCTTCATTCATGTCCAGTTCAGTCGACGTCCGTCTCAACATTACGCTGCTACTTCATTGTGTACAAACCGCGTCCTTCATTCCATCATCATACATTGTATATCTGCTCGGTGCGTGTTGAATGACTTCTTTACATGCCATTGTGTAATGAGATTACGTACATAATGTATGAACGTATGTATGACTGGTGTTTTGGAGATGCATTTCTTAAATATACGTATTCATCGATAGATCGTGCTTGCACCGCGGACCGCGCTAGTCGCCTCGTTAAGCTGATTTCAGACTACGCTATACTATTGTGCTATAAAGTATAGAAAAGAAGGACCTAATGCTATACTATATAAAATGGCGTTCACATTACGCGATATTATCGCAAACATTTAAAGTATTAAATTAATTTAAAGCAAGCTCAGTTGACCGCGATCTTGCGGGACGGCCGGGGGTGAGGAAGGAGGTAGATGGCGGCGCGTGATATAACACAGCATGAACTCGGCGCATCGCACCAATTTATAGCGTATAGTAAGCCAATGATATATAAGTACAGTACAGTGTGAACGTGTCCATAACAATGTTTGGTGCGCGATATTGTTGTGCTTTGAGCTATATACTATATGCTATTATATTATAGCGTAGTCTGAAACCAGCTTTTAACTCGTAATTTGTAGATGTCTTAGCAATAGAAGCACAAATCTTCACGGAGTGTCTTAGGTCTCTGTCGAGGCGAATGATAAAATACACACTGCCATTATGAACGTAATGAAATAGTGTGCTCTGAATGCGTGTGTTTGTTGAATTTTTTCTATTGATGTGTCGCGTTTGAGTTGTAGGTGTAGATGAAAATCATACAATTTTTAAACCAATGGCACACGACTCTACACCAATTTGTTAAGTAATTAAAACTTTGAAACTGCGAGCAAAAACGTATCACGTTTATGTATCTTAATAAAAAAAGTATTCAAATTACACCAGGCGTCATATAACCTAGATACATAAAATGTACCTATAGTCAACTGAGGTAATTGCATCATTGACGTATTTACTTCAGTTGACCTTATGTATATTGTCTTATACTATACATGTAAGGGCACGTTTAGGCTTACATTTATTTAAATATATATTATATATATATCATATATATATACAATATAATAAATATATAATAATGTGTGTGAAATATATATATATATATTATATATATGAAAGCTAAGCCAAGTTTGTGTAGAGTCGCTGTGTGCCATGAGGGTGATTAAGCTACGATTCGTTGCCTTATTCGCGAGTGTCTACGGGGTAACTACGAGGTTTTTAGTGCCTCATAAATGTCAAAATAAACGCATCTTTTCATGCTCATTGAGGGCCAAAAGAAATTCTAGCGAAAATGAATAAAATCAACCAAAGGATTAGTACGAGTTATTACTACTATAATCCCTTTAATCTTTATTCATGGGGATATTGAAACTGCGATGCAAATCCCCTTGATTTCAAAAGTTTATAAATCAAGGAGATTCTCAAAGTCGCAGTTTCAAAATTACCATGAATCAAAATCAAAGCGATTTTGGGACTAACTCTACAATGCTTGAGTTGAATTTACACATATCAACTTCGCTTTTTTTTTGGTGTTTCTTCAGTTTTGGATTCCGCAGCTAATATTGGCTATAAAGGCTGATTTACATTGATCCAGAAACTGGATCCAGCGTCACCGGATTCCCTCCTCGCTGGATTTCCACTTAACACACGTACAATGTAAACACTTTACTGGATCAATGTAAATCAGCCTTAACTTAGTGCTACCCCCAGACGTCGCGCGCCTATCGCGGCTCAATCTCGCGAGTGACTATCAAAACTGCCATTCGATAAGTAATAATTATACATCATCGCGTAGTACATAAAAAGCTTCATAGGTTTCGCCGGTGCAGCCGATCGTGTTTGATAATATTATTCAATTTCGAAAGTGTAATAGAATTACTAAGTATAATAATCTCGCACGAGAATTAATAAGTAAACAGTAATATAATTTGTGTCTTTAGCTGATAATGGAACATTAGTAAGATATAAGTTTATATCGCTTTGAGAGACGGTAGCTGTCAGTAAATACGGATGTTGGATGCAGGGAAGCATGAGAAGCATGACTGGAACGGTTCTAGACTGCCTCGGGAGACGTGACAGTCGCAAGCACAGAGTACATAAACCCGTTGTCCTTCTAACTATGCCTATTCTTTTGGTAATTCGATTTATTTCAATCGCTGAGTAATGTAGTGACCAATCGTGGCACGTCCAGTCTTTGTAAAACATTGGACTACAAGGTCCATTGTTGTGTCCATTAAACTTGTACATAGGTACCTTAGATTCTATTGTCATATGTTTGACATATGTACGTTTAATTTTATTCATCTAAGAAAGTACAGATGGCTGTTGTTATTTTTATATTATTTGGGTAGAATATATTTTTTGTAAATGACCACTGTATTTATGTTTTGTAAGCTTGGTAAGCCATAGGGACTTAGATTAGTGTAACGAGCTACGAACATTGTGATTGATAAGTTCTTTTATTTTGTATTTACTGATATATTTTATGTGCGTCGTATATATTCTTCGTTTCGACAGATGTTTCTTAATAATTTGTTACTTCAGAGTGCAATATGTACAAATATTTACATATTAAATATAAATTGTACAGTCAATTTTTAGTTTTAATGGCAACGCAATATACTTCGCTATAATTCGTTGAATGTACACGGAAAGCATAATACTTTTTATCACAAGTGAAGCCGCGCCGCGACGCAGCCTTCACTCTCAATTATTGTGTTTTCTAATACTTAAGTGATTAATTTTATAATATAATGAATAGGTGAACTTTGTATTTTAATTTGCTAATTTTTTGTAGCAGATTAGATTTGTTTACATTGATAAGATGAATAATGTACATTTTGATTTAAAAGTGATTTAGTTGTTATATTAGTAACGAATTTTCTTATTAGAGTAAGATGGCAGGGCAAGACAGGCCCGTGGACTGGAGTCCGCCAATACCAGTGCGAGTGCAATGTCGGTTACCTAGCCCGACCTCCCCTCAGGGCCAACCCTCTTACTCCACCACCCTACCACTACCCCTCCCCGCCCACCACCCACCAGCTCTGGGAAGGCTAATACGCGTAAGGGCCCATTCCATCGAACACTATCCTTTTTGTATGATATCATTTCTGCCTATCATTAAGTCTGCCTCCAGTAACTCCCGATACAAACTTTGCCTTAGCAATTACTCTGTTCTAACATGGTTTGAAGACAGTTGTAAAGCGAATTAGAATAAGGGAACAGACATGACGATATGTTAAAATTTAGAGAGTCAACTTTTATAAAGAGATACAAAACAAATATAAGAAAAGGTGTGTACAAAATGGAAATTTGTATTGAGAAATTGTTACGCGAATAAACTTACACCTCAAGGTAAAAAATACATCTATCTTTTATTTACACCCATCCACGACATTAGAAGAATAGGAACAAACAAGACCAAAAAACATAATATTTATTTTTGAATCACACTCATACCTACTTGTGTATATCTAAGTACTCTGTGCTAATACTAATATTATAAATTCGAAAGTTTGTGAGGATGGATAGACGTTTGATATTCTATCTCTAGGATCTATATCTCTATCTCATGCAAAAATTTAACTGAATTGAAAAACTGAAAAATAGGTTATTGTTAAATAAGTTCAGCAATAGAGTATTAGAATAATTTGTAGGCATGACGTGCTTGATAGTTTATAAATTCCTTGCAAAGGTCAGATTCCACGACAGCCCGCAGAAAGTAACCCAGATCTGTGGATTCCACCAATAACGTAGAGCAGAGGAGATCACATAAAATAATCCAATAGGGAGTTAGTGACATCACCTGATATCTAAATGAGATTACCCAATCGCTTTGCTTGAAGGAATTTATTTTGCAAGTTTGTCATTTATTTATTGCATTCGATAGCAAAGCCTGCGTAGAGAATCTCGTGTGTGTGAAGCAAAAATGTGGCGGCGTAATAAAATATATTTTCTTCTCATTTTGGGTCATCTACTGGTGGATGTACGTAAGTACCTATCGGTTTATATTTTGTTTGTTTAATAAGTATCTATCTTTACTGGATGTAACAAGACTACTCCTGAAAACAAAAACCACGTTTTAAATGAAAAATTTAGTTGCACAATTTCGCGCCAGCGGTTTTATATAATTAGATAGGTAAATAGGTAGGTATTATACATATATTGACAGATAAACATTTTTCAGTCTTACGCCACGGCTCTTAAGCACTCAACAATGTTTTTTTTCAGGTGGTCAGCGAGAAAATAGGTTTTTCCGGAACGACTACAGCTACATCGATACCACAGAAAACTTCTACAAAGTGCATACCGTGACCAAGAACTGGCGGGATGCTAAAAAGATCTGTGGCCTGGAAGGCGCCTCTTTCTTCTATCCGGAGAACCAAATCGAAACTGACGCGGTTTTGGAGCTACTGAACGTACGCCAGAAATCGAAGCGATGGGTGTATATTGGAGTGTCGGATATTTTGGCTAAGGAGGTCTTTGAAGCTATCGACGGTAAGCCTTCTGTATGTACCTAGGTAGTTATAGGTACATACTTCTCCAGTAAGTATGTAGGCATACATACACTTACTCATATTTTTTTAACCTACAAGGTACGTAAACTTCTTATCGTGTCACTAGTTCTGCCGAACCAGTGTGGTGAAAGGATTTCAAGTGCGCCTCGAAGAGGCTCCTTTCGTGCACTTCACGACTAGTTCTGCCGAACCAGTGCAGTGAAAGGATTTCAAGTGCGCCTCGAAGAGGCTCCTTTCGTGCACTTGACACATGTTTTCGAACTATGTGACAAACAAATTTTCCTCTGGCGAACCACGGGACAAAGATGCGTAGAACGCAATTCTTAGGTCAAAATGGTTCTGCGCATCTTTATCACGTGGTTCGCCAGAGGCCTATATGTCGCTTAATAAACCAATCAATATATTTTCCAAGGTACACCTATCGGTGAAATTTTCAACAACTGGGCCCCAGGTTGGCCCACCGGAAAATACGAACAGAATTGCGTGTCCATTCACCACCCGGACGGAATACTGCGAGAAGAGGACTGTAGCGAGAAACTCCAGTTCGTTTGCAGGAAGAAACTGCAAGATCTCGAGTGGAATGCGAACTGCCATATGCCGAATATGGGTATGTATTACGCTGTAGGCAGTCTGAGCACCAAAATTAGATACAGTCATTTAAACCGGAACACAGTAATGCTTAGGTACACATTGCTGCTTCTTGATAAAATATTTGGCTTTAAGTGGATTACCGGCTATAACAATATGTAAAGCCAAGTCACCGCCCTTATTAACTAGGTAGGTAAGTAGGTATATTACTTTGACGACACGGATGGTCGAATGGCAAGTGTATTGGACTGCCACACCCGGTGTCGCGGGTTCGATTCCCGTTTCAGGACAAACATTTGTGTGATGAACAAGTGTTTGTCCAATTTACAAAAAAAAAGTATTTAAGTATACTATCAGCCATCTGGTTCCCATAGTACAAGCTCTGCTTAGTTTGGGGCTAGATGGCGTTGTGTGAAATTTCCAAAATATTTATTATTTTTATTTATTTATTTACTTTATTATACTTAATATAAATTATTTTTCTTATGGTGCACAATAAAGCATTTTCATTCAATCATTAATTCACCGCCTGCCTTCAATACATTGCAATGAAACAAAGTCTAATAACAGCTTTCAGATCAAGAACATAACAGATATCAGGTCAAGAAGGTCAGCGGAACCAGATAGATAGGGAAAACCCGCGAGCAACTCTCGTCCCATATCTACGAGTATATTTCCAATATATACTATGTTATTTAGCAAAAAAATAATGCTTATGTTATGATGAAGCCTTTCGATGGGTATGATAAAGCTACAGGTGATTATTTTTCTCGTGTAACGGGTTCGATTCCCGGTTCAACCATGTAATTATTGAAATATCCATGAATGCAGTTTAAATTGTTTTTTAAATTCAAATAATGTCTTCTTTCAGTAAAATGTTCCATCTACAATATTCAAGGTACTTTCCCTCCATGTGGCATTCTCGTGGGACGCCCTGTAGAATGAGCTACGATTTATTTTCCATTAATAGCAAGTAGGTAGCAACTCTAGATAACCAGAGTGGTAGAGAATTTCACTCCTTTATTAATAATACTTAGGTACCTACCTAGTAATAATTAGGTATAACCTTTGGACTTTTGACATTCCACACAACGCCATCTAGCCCCAAACTAAATAAGCTTGTATTATAGGAACCAGATAACTTATAAAATACTTATATATCTATAAATTTTTTTTGTAAATACCTACATACATAGAATTCATCGAAAACACCCAGACTCAGGAAAAACAACGATGTTCGTTCATCACTCAAATATTTTGCCTGAGCGGGAATCGAACCCGCGACACCGGGCGTGGCAGTCTAACACACTTGCCACTCGACCATCCTAAAAACCATCCGAGAAGCTCACCTATGTACGTACATGCCTTTAATTATTTACTTGTGTAAGTATTTTCTTATGTGAGCTTAAGAGAATCCAAGAATCTAAGCTTTTTCCAGATTACAAATACAACGCAACACTCGGAAAATGCTACAAGTTTCATCTCAACCCACTAAATTGGACGGACGCCTACTTCACGTGCAGTGCTGAGCAATCATACCTGGCTATTATCAACAGCCCAGCCGAAGCAGAGTATCTTGCGAAAATTACTGCTATGGCCCCGAAGGATAAGGTAGCTGGGAACTATCTAAGAGGAGCTGTGCACATCGGGTTTCATAATAGATATGGTACTGGATGGGAAACTATCAGAGGTAGGTGCATTTTTACCCACTGGATAGATAGAATTCTTATACCAGACAAGCCGAGGCGGAGTATCTTGCGAAAATTACCGCTATGGCCCAGAAGGATAAAGAAGCAACACAAATTTTCAGCACTTCGATTGGCGATCTAGCTGCAACTTTCAGGGTAGCTCACAACTTAATGGCACTGCATTCTATACCTATTATTACCATGCAATGCCAACCTAAGCTCAAAAAAACATAAAAACCGCTATATCTCGTAAACGAAGCGAGATAGAGCAAAAATAACACGTTTTACGGGTTTCCTAAAGGGATACACTTATTCATGACAAATCGATCGAGAGGTACGCAAACCTGAAAATACCTATAATCTAAAATTTTCGTTTTTATTTTTTGTATTCAAAAATCTTCGTAGAATGTTGATTCGTTGCTAGCACTAGCACTAGGCATTAGGAAGATAAGTTCAAGGTATAGTGATCGTAAATTAGTAATAGGAAGGCATAGGCACAATTGGCGATCTAGCTGCAACTTTCAGGGTAGCTCACAACTTAATGGCACTGCATTCTAAACCTATTTTTACCATGCAATGCCAACCTAAGCTCAAAAAAACATAAAAACCGCTATATCTCGTAAACGAAGCGAGATAGAACAAAAATAACACGTTTTACGGGTTTCCTAAAGGGATACACTTATTCATGACAAATCGATCGAGAGGTACGCAAACCTGAAAATACCTATAATCTAAAATTTTCGTTATATTTTTTGTTTTCAGAAATCTTCGGTCTACGTTGATTCGTAGCTAGGACTAGCACTAGGCATTTTTAGTTTAGGAAGATAAGTTGAAGGTACAGTGATCGTAAATTAGTAATAGAAAGGCATAGGCACACCAACCTACCTATAAAATAAGTATGGGTAAAAATGCCCCATAGGACTAAGTTAAGAAGATCTCCGCTACTATTTACCAGCAAACACCTCCTCGGGGTTCATGTTTTCCTGGTAACTTGGACTGATGACTAGCACTGAGCCATGTCATCGCTCGATGTTGGTAGGCAGGCATCGACCGACCATACAGTACGAGTAAGATGCGTATAGGTACTTACTACAAACACCCCTTGAGAACCATGGTGGCCTGGTAAGTAAGTTAGGTGAGTAGGTTAGTGAAAACCTAACCTACGATGATCAGGTAAAACTTTTACGTCCCATTATTTTTGTAATAACATTTTATTCTTACTTGTTTTTTGCAGAACTAATGAGACAGTCTTACTTGTTCTGTGTACAGAACTTTAAAATTTATGTATACAAAGAAATTTATGTATTTTTATAAATAGCCTACGTGTTATTCGGATGGTATAAGCTACCTATATTATTGTAAAGTTTCATTCAAATCCATTCAGTAGTTTTTACGTGAAAGAGGAACAAACATCCATCCATCCATCCTTACAAACTTTCGCGTTTATAATATTAGTAGGATTATAATCTATAAAGCGATCGATTTGGTGTGATTGAGTAACAATTAAAATTTTCAGGTACTTCGTTAAACGACAGTGGCTACTCTTGGAATCCACGATGGGACCAACCCGACAACGCCGGGGGCCACGAGACCTGTGGATCCATGTTCTACTCGGGGGTCCTCAACGATATCAGTTGTGAAATTAACATGTTCTTCATATGCGAGCACGACATTGACACTTTGTCGGACTCTTTTGATTATAGATTCTCTAACAATATTTGGTAATCTATAATATAACTTTTATCTTGAGGAGTTTTGGCGGGAACATAAAAATGGCGCATTGGCGACATTAAATTAATTGACAAAACTTGTATAACTTTGAGTGTTTAAGTGTAAAAACGGTGGTTTTTTATCCATTAAGTGCTCGTAAACGTGTATGAGTGTTGGTGAATAGTGTAATGCTGTAAAACGTGACTTTTCGTGTTGCCTCCAAAACTCCATAGAAGCCTCTAGTAAAGTCGCAACCACCACTACTTTACAGGGGCATGACTTGACTTATCGACTCTGACTTATGACAAAATAATCTCTCCAATTACTTGACACTGGCTATATACCTTTGATGTGAAGAACTTAGGTTCTTCGAAAGAAAAAAAAAAACAAACTTTTATCTTGTAGTGGAGTACCACTACAATGTTCATACAATGTTAAAATTATCATATTCATTCGCCAGACTTAGGTACTACTCGTGCGAATGAACATGATAATTTTAGGAACATGACACCTATCTGACACGTGGCTCGGAACTTGATGCTTCCCCCGCTGCCCCGCGCGGCGCCCTCCGTGTTTCTTCTTCCTCTAATTGCGAAGCCTTATCATTACTTATCATTACAAAATAATACAGGACCTCTTCTCTATCAAGATTATCCAATTCCACGCTGTACTTTGCACAAACGTCATTCGAGCCAGGTGTCATGTTAGTTCGCCGGTTGTGGTTAATAACGAAAACGTATCTAATCTATTGTCACTAAAATTCACTTAATTTTATGAAAGTAAACTAAAATTGGTATTTAAAATAGTTTTATTTTCTATTTCTCTATGTTAATAATAATCGAATAATTGACAACATTAATAATCGTTTTTTTCTTAATATAGTGAGTACATAATATTACAGCTATTTCATTGTGCTTTATACTTAAAGAGTATTTAGGCAAGTATTCAATTTGACATGAATTGCTAATCAACCAGTCGTCAAATATGTAAAGAAGCACATAATTATTCTCTCTATTACACTAGAGTGGATACACTTAAGATCCACTTTCGATCCAACCAGACGCCTGAACTGGAGACCTATGGATCCATGTTCTAGTCGGGGGTCCCCAACGACTCAGCGGCATCGTGGATCCACTGTGGATCTCAAATGTAGCCACTGTCGTCTTATGTACCTACGTATATAATACTTTCACCTGTAACTGTAAGTATAATATTATGATTATTTTATAAAATGGTTTTTATTATGGTAAACATAATTAAGTTTAGTATGCTAGAATATTTTTTTATATTTCTGCTCTGTAATATCTGAAATATTTATATTTATCATTTGACTATCTATATAATAACTATTAATTAGAGTACAAAATTATAAATGTTATAATAATAAAAGTCTTCAGTACTTTACAATAAGCTATGTATGTATGAACTGTAGCCTACATTCTTACATTTATCACTGCATCACTGCTGTTCACTGCCCTATGATGTACCTAATACATAAGTTCATGTACTTACTAAACTGTCTGGTAGGGGAATGCCTACTTAGTGTTGCAATTCTGTCTTAGGATGTATTTACTTACGACAATAGGGAGGTATGTCATCCACATTTTATTATGTAAAGCTGCTACTTAGTATGGGAAGATACATCCTAGTCTATTCTGAGAATTGGGTGACCTAGATACGTGTAGTGACAACGTAAACTATACCATCATTATACTAAATGGAATGGAAGAATAAATGAAATATAAGGGTCATTACTTACAGTTTTATTTGTTCCTTAACTTACTAGTAGTAGGTATTCCTGTTTTACTTTTACAGAATGCGATCAATACCTATCCAAAATATTATATTCTTTTATCAATCTTTTATAGATTGTCTTTTTTTTTTCAACGCCATGGACTCTATTTTTTAAAAATTGGCGGGAACCTCATTTCTTTCGGCGCGGATACATTTTTATGTTTCATTATTGAGATCCTACCGTTTTATCATCCTTCGATACATTAATTTATTATTATAATTAATCTTTATAATTAATCAGATTTACTAAATACAATTTCAAATCATCAACATACATTATTACATTTTCAGACCATCCATTTTTCCGGAAGCCTATCATATTTTTCTCTAGATCCACCAACATCCATCAAAAAGGTTTATTTTAAAACAAGTAGGTACTTTCAAAACAGGTAAGCTAATATAGTGTTACTTAACAGTTCGGCCTTCCGACTTAAACGTTTTGACCTCAAAACAAACTTTTACATAAAAATAATCTTATGTTATGTTTAATTCTTGGCCTAGCTTTGGTCAAAAATTGGAATGTTTTCTTTGGTCCAATTAGAATACAAAGATGTCTATAATTAACATTTTTGCCACATTTGGCAACAGATATAATATTATTCTTGCTCTAATGAAATCCAAGAATTCACAAAGTTACACATTTGCCACATTTGGCATCAGATATATTATTATTTTTGTCACTTTTGGCAACAGATATATTATTCTTGCTCTAATGAGATTCAAGAATTCACAAAATAACATTTTTGGCACTTTGGCAACAGATATATCATTCTTGCTCTAATGAGATTCAAGAATTCACAAAATAACATTTTTGGCACTTTTGGCAACAGGTATATTATTCTTGCTCAAATGAGATTCAAGAATTCACAAAGTTACATATTTGCCACATTTGGCAACAGATATTTTATTATTTGTGCCACTTTTAGCAGTAGATATATTATTCTTGCTCTAATGAGATCCAAGAATTCACAAAATAACATACATATTATTCTTGCTCTATTGAGATCCAAGAACTTACAAAGTTTTCTGAGTTCAACTAGAACCCAAAGATATATATATATTTATATATATATATATATATTTTTTTTATATTTTTTTTTTTTAAGTTCCTCCGTTTAAAATTAATTTAAAGCATAATAATATTCTTTTAAATAATGATCATTTAATTAATCAATCATATATTTATTGCCTATGTATAGTATACCTATGTTAAGGTAATAGTTAAGTTAAGGAACTTGTAATTATATTATAATTATGATTCGTCCTCGCAAATGTGTGGGCGATTAAAATTCAACCAGGGCTTTATTTTATCCACCGCAACTACTGTAGAGTACAAGCGGTTCCCTTTACGGGTAAGAGGAGTATCTTCTATAGCATATCGGTCGAAATCGAGTATTTTGGTTATCCTGTAGGGACCTTGGAATTTGGGTATAAGTTTTTTACTGCTACCTGTGGCTGGAATTTGCCTTTCAACTCTAACAAGTTCTCCAACCTTGTAGTTTCTTGGTTTACATCGTTTTTGGTCGAATTGTTTCTTTTGGGTTTCCTGGCAGGATTTAGTGTGAGTCGTTACCTCATCTCGTATTTCTGTCAAAGATCGTTCAGGTTCGTAAGTTATTTCTTTTGCTATTTCAGACATGATTCTACTATCGCTAGGTCCTGTCAACCGTAACCCAAAAAGTGCTTCTGACGGAGTCCGTCCAATACCACTGTTGTGCGTATTATTCAAACCCCATTGTATTTCAGGTAAAAAATCGTCCCATTTGTTGTCCGCTGTACCAACACATTTAGCCGTCAATGCATCTAATAACGTTCGATTATAGCGTTCCACTTGCCCGTTTGCCCTGGGGGTAGAGACAGCGTTCAGAACGTGTTTAACATTTTTGTCGTCAACAAAATGTTTAAACTGTTTACTTGTGAATGACGAACCTCTATCAGTGATTATTCTTTTGGGCACGCAAAAAATACCAATGTATTCTCGAAATACTTTTAAGGTGCTTTGCGTTTTAGTGTTTCGAACTGCTTTCAAATATATGTACCGAGTGAACGCATCTATAATCACTAGGATGTACATATTTCCTTTTGAACTACGTACAAAAGGACCGACGTGATCAGCGTGTACTGTGTCAAAAGGTGTGTTTACCTTTTCAATTGGGTGTAAATAGCCTGGTCGTTTACCTCCAGCTGTCTTTGAGTATGCGCATTCAAGACATGAGTCTACATATTTCTTTACAAATTTATTCATTTTGGAAAACCAATAAGTTGACTTCACTTTGTCCAAAGTCTTTTCCGAAGAAAAATGTCCAATATCGTCATGGTTTTGCTTGACGATTTGCCAGCGAACACCTTTAGGTACGACCCACCGATCTCCGTCTGGCGTGATTCTAAAAAGTTTATGGTTCTTCACCTTATAATTTTTGTGTATATCCACAACATTATCCAAATCTGGATCACTTAGTATGCCAACAATTTTCTGAATTTCATCATCTGTCGATTGAACAGTTGTTAACCAGTCTAAGTTTTCGATTGACATGACATTTGTTACATTCGTAATGGGGTTGCGGCTAAGGGCATCGACGTGTGCCATGTTTTTGCCAGGTTTGTATTCAATACTGAAATTGAATTCTTGCATTTGCTCCCACCATCTTGCTACGCGGGGAACCATATCTCTCTTTTCGAATGTAGCTCGCAGAGAATTACAATCGGTAATAACTTTAAATGGCACGCCGATTAAGTAAACTCTAAACTTTTGTAAAGACGATACCACAGCTAATGTTTCTAGATCATACGACGAGTAATTCTGTTCGTGAGGAGTAGTTTGCCTACTGAAATATGCAACCGGTTTCAGCAAACTGGTTTCATCTTTTTGCAGCAGTATTCCAGCTACACCCATCTTGCTCGCATCTGTGTGTACTTCGGTCTCGGCTTTTGGTTCATACAAAGCTAAAATGGGTCGACGAATAAGTTCACCCTTTAACTCGTTGAACGCTTTGCTTTGATCTGAGCCCCATACCCACTTGGAATCTTTCTTTAGAAGGTAGGTCAGTGGTTTGGCTCGTATTGAGAATCCAGGAACAAATCTCCTAAAAAAATCCCACTAGCCCAAGGAATTGGCGAACATTATGTTGGCTTTTTGGCTCTGGAAACTTCTCTACTGCTTCAATTTTTCTTGATCCAGGTCTGATACCATTAACTGAGATCTCAAATCCCAAATAGTCTACGTTTTCCCCAAAAAAATTACACTTTGGCAATTTAAGTGTTAGACCAGCTTGAGCAAAGAGTGCCAGGACCCTTTCTAGGCTTCTCATTCCTTCAGGTACGTTTTTGGATGGTATAATTACATCATCCAGATACGCAAGAGCTTCTTTGTGTCGAAGGGTTCCAAGTACTTGATTCATTATACGTTGGAAGGTAGCCGGTGCGTTTGCGAGACCAAACGGCATGCGATTAAACTCATAATGCCCGTCTGGAGTCACAAATGCAGTTTTATGCTTATCTTCTTCCCGTATAGGCACTTGGTAGTACCCGGACGCCAAGTCTAAAGTTGTGTAAAAATGGTTACCGGATAGAACATCGAGTTGATCATCTATCAAGGGCATTGGGTACTGCTCACGATCAGTTTTCTTATTTAGAGCTCTATAGTCAATGCATAGACGAAACTCTCCTGTTTTTTTCTTCACAAGTACAATAGGACTTGCGTATGACGACTTGGAAGGGCGTATTATATCATAATCCAGGAGTTCTCCGACCATATCTCTTACCACTTCCTTCTCTGCAATCGCAAGCCTGTATGGTCTATAAATTACTGGATCATGGTTGTTTAGATGTATAGCCATCTCACCAGTCGTTGTTTCACCGAGTTCAGATAAATTAAATGCGAAACACTGTCGATATTTGTTCAAAAGGCTCACAAGGTTGTTTTTTTCTGCAACTGTTAAATCTGTGCCATATCTCAAATCCGTTTCTGTAATATCTTGATATGTGTGGTTACCTTGTATAACATTTACCCTCATAATATATTTATTTTTTTCTTCACGCGCCCTGACACCACGCGTAAGTAAAAGATCTTTTGAAAGATTTAGTATGTCAGTTGTCAAATTATTTACGGCTATCTTACCTACACCAGCGGTTAACTGGTATAGCCCTGAAGGCACATTGTATCTTACGTCGTCGTACATTCGAGAACCTCCTTGCACAAATATTTCTCCATCAATAGGCGGATCCGCATAGACATCTACAATGGTTAACCCGGTAATATCTACTTCATGTTTGCAAAACAAGCCCGTTCTCTTAATAAAGTCATCAGTTTCTGTTATTTCTAAACAGTGGTCAGTTTTTTTGATCACAATTTGAGGTTGTTCCGTGAAGGATTGACCAATCAGCAGAGCAGTGTGCATTGAAGAATCAGGTACTATCAGCAATTCAACCTCAGCTTTAACGCCTTCCACGTCTATCTCCACCATTTGTTTGCCTATGCAGTTTACGATAGAGTTACCAAAACCACGAAGAGTGGGCAAGTCATTGACCTTGTAATCATTAGATATTGTCTTGTATTCTGACAGTTTAATCATCGTACACTCACTACCAAGATCTATAAAAGCTTCAAATGGAGCACCGTCAATATAAGCTGTTTTGATGTATTTATTGGTCTTATGACCAGTGGTATTTTGTGGTGACACAAAAGTTATATTACTATTTGGATCAGTAATGCGTAGTATGGTTTTATCGCTCGTTGGTACCTTGGCATAGCAATTTTCAACAACATGGCCAATTTTGTTGCAATGTGTACATTTTTTTTGCGGTTGAGTACACTGAGAGACGTGATGTCCTTCTAGCCTACAATTAAGACAACGCAACTTTTTCTTAATCGGAGGGTAAACTAGTGTGCTCCCTTCTCGGTGTTTGGCTTGGGAAAATTTGGTATTATATTTATGGTCTAGTGACGGCTTGGTACTCTTAACGTTGCGTAAGTATGCTAGTAGCTTATTCGGATCTTCGAATCGTACAGCCTCTGCACCAAGTCTTACTGAACGATCATCTATTCCATGCAGTATACAGTCAACTGCCCGTTTGCCCTCGATGCCGCATCTAGTAAGTAGTCCTAACTTAAGATAATAGTACTCTTCTAATGAATCTGCAAACCGCGCTCGCTTTGAAAGCATATTGGCGAGCATTTGTCCATAATTTTCATCGGAAGGAAATGTAGTCTTAAGTTTTTCTTGCCATTCGTCCCATGTAAACAAGACCGATGGCAGGCTTTCATACCACCGTTGGGCTAATCCCTTTAGTTTCGGCAATGCAAAATGAATAGTCTGTTTGTCCGTCCATCCGTAGATGGTCGCACATTCTTTTACCTTGTGCAGCCACATTTCCATAGTTTGTTCTCGTTTATTTGGGTCGAATTCAGGTACTGTATTTGTTGTACTTAGTTTATCTACTGAATGTGAATTTGTTAACAGTTTTATGGCTGTTAGTAACTCATTGGCATTTATGTTAGTATGTTCTATTTTCGTGTCATAAATTTCGCGCCTAGGTATCTTGTCTACTTCTACGATCGGTATCTGAGGGGCCCGCTGATTGCGTACACGACCACGTGACTGACTGCGTGAACGACTGCGTGAAACGTGGTAATGACGGGCGTTTGACCGACGTTCACGAGTCCGACTGTGTGTGCGGCTGCGTATAAGGCTACGTGATCTGTCTCTGTAGCTAGGCGTACGGCTGTGTCGTCGGCTGCGTGACCAGTGATGGTCGCGAGTTATGCTACGTCTCAAACTATGTTGTCGTCTGCGTAACTGACGATGTTGAGAATGATCGTGATGTTGATATCCGTTGTCGGCCGCTCCACCACCGCCATCGCCGGTAACACCACCACCGCTACCGCCAGCGTCGTTACTGCCAGCGCCGCTACCGCCAACGCCGGTACCGCCAACGCCACCAACGTCGACGCCGCTTACGCCGGCGCCGCCGCCGCCGCCAGTGCCAGCACCACTGCCGCCGCCGCCGCCGCCGCTGCCGCCGCCGCCGCCAACGCCAACGCCGATGCTGACACCAACTCTGACGCCGCTGACTCTCTGTTGCGCTAGCACTGGAGTGAAGGACGGTGGACAGCTCACCAATGATGCTCGGCTACGGGAACATGACCTGCCCAGAAATAGTACTATTGAATCGGATTTGACCCAAAAACCAAATTAAGAAAGAGTGAGTTAGACAATTATAGTTGTTGAAGTTTAAGTCCAACGGGCAGGGGCTCAAGCTTAGAGGTAAGCTTGACACCCGAGCTTCAAAATAGCCTTACATTAAATTGATACAGGTGAGTATGGTAAGGGTCTCAAGCTAGTAATTTATCTACGACACTGACATTGATTGTTCTTAGCGATTTGATTTTAATCTAATGTTCGTTCTTGACTTGATAGTATGGATGAGTGTCAGCTATTTATAGGTCAATTTAGTGACCCGTTCTCGCAAACCAAAACCATCATTTATTATTAAAAACAGTCTGTGTCTATGATATTTTATACATTTATTTATTACATACTTAATGATAGAATATGTATTTACATATAAATGTAACATTGACATGAATAAGCCATTGATTGAAGAGGTAAATCAACCAATAAACACTCGCTTTATGCAGAGGCCGTATTGTGTACGGAACCATTGTCTAAAATATTTTCTAACACATGACTATAATTCTCGGTAGGGAGTATTATATTCCTTGCTTGCCATATTTGTTAGTCAATCACAAAAAAAAAAGAATATTACAAAAAGTTAAAATATTTGAATGAAGTAATTTAAATAATTTCACTTGTAGTAGTTGTTGTGAATGCTGAGTTATTTGTCGTTCCAAGTTAGCAGATTTTGAATACAAAGAAACAATTAAACCATGAAAGAAGTTCCAGTTTAGTTTGAGCAAAAAAAAATAACAAAGTGAAATCCATATTATTATTTTAACTTGAAATACATTTGAAAGGCAATAAAACCGTATACAAGTATTGTAGGATGAGGTGTTTAACGTACCGGTGCTTGCTGTTTAAGCAGGAGCGTTGTCGAGACTGGCTGCGTCCTTGTAAGCCAGTACTACTGTGAACTCTGGAGCGAGAGCCACCACCCGAATGTCCTTGGGTGTCCCACCTTCTATGAAGATCAACTGAAACAGGCGAATACCCATATCCGCGTCGACACCTCGGTGGAGGTGAAAGGAGTACCCGCTGGCTTACGCGGCCTACTGGCAGGCTGTTTTGAGTTGCACTTCTTGATCTCCTCCGACTCTTTCCTTCCGTGCTTGTTGGTGAAGAAGGGTCATAAGGAACAATTCTGGATCGGTCCATCTGCTCCTGTGATTATGTTAATTAACTTAATATGAACAGAAAATCATTAATAATTTAAAAAAAAACAATATATACTGCTTTATTTTACTAATTGTAACCTAATTATCTCATGAATATTATATCATCTCTATGTGGCTACTTTAACAGGTATAGGTTCATTCAAAAAGTAAACTTAAAAATCATTATGGAATCTACCAAACACAAGTCTTTTCAAAGAGTCTCCGAACCCATGCCATGTAATACAACAATTTATTTATTTATATTTTCTCGCACATGGAGTTCATTATCCCACTTCTGAAACTGTAGCCTACATTCTTACATTTATCACTGCATCACTGCTGTTCACTGCCCTATGATGTACCTAATACATAAGTTCATGTACTTACTAAACTGTCTGGTAGGGGAATGCCTACTTAGTGTTGCAATTCTGTCTTAGGATGTATTTACTTACGACAATAGGGAGGTATGTCATCCACATTTTATTATGTAAAGCTGCTACTTAGTATGGGAAGATACATCCTAGTCTATTCTGAGAATTGGGTGACCTAGATACGTGTAGTGACAACGTAAACTATACCATCATTATACTAAATGGAATGGAAGAATAAATGAAATATAAGGGTCATTACTTACAGTTTTATTTGTTCCTTAACTTACTAGTAGTAGGTATTCCTGTTTTACTTTTACAGAATGCGATCAATACCTATCCAAAATATTATATTCTTTTATCAATCTTTTATAGATTGTCTTTTTTTTTTCAACGCCATGGACTCTATTTTTTAAAAATTGGCGGGAACCTCATTTCTTTCGGCGCGGATACATTTTTATGTTTCATTATTGAGATCCTACCGTTTTATCATCCTTCGATACATTAATTTATTATTATAATTAATCTTTATAATTAATCAGATTTACTAAATACAATTTCAAATCATCAACATACATTATTACATTTTCAGACCATCCATTTTTCCGGAAGCCTATCATATTTTTCTCTAGATCCACCAACATCCATCAAAAAGGTTTATTTTAAAACAAGTAGGTACTTTCAAAACAGGTAAGCTAATATAGTGTTACTTAACAGTTTGTATTTACCAATACAATTAGTAGCTGCAAACCTAAAACCAACGAAACGTACCTTTATAAACCCTAAACTATCCTAGTATTTTACATGAGCGAAGTTACCTTCAAGGCATCTTTAAAACTAATGCCTAGATAACACGTACCGAGTACTCGACTCGGCCGAAACAGTGCTCTCGGTACGTATAAACATAACGCCGAGTGCTCGACTGAGCGAGTGTCGTAAGCTTTCACTGTCTAGGCCGAGTACTCGGTACGTGTAATCTAGGCATTAATATAGACCATTCAGTCTCAAAATGCACGCTTCTCCAATCGCCGCCATACAAATACCCTTACTAAGGTGCTGTCCTAATTGGCTAATGATCGTACGAGCAAACGATGCGATTTGGTCGTACGACGAGATTAAATACACTATTCTCTTCAGAGTGTCCTAATTGGCATTGTATGATCGTACGATCATTCATATGGCTAATTTTCATCGCGCGACCAAAACGCATCGTTTGATCGTACGATCAATGCCAATTAGGACGCCTTAGACTAATCGCGCGAGCGAATGAGCGTGCATTTTTAAACTGAAGAATCTCTTGCATTTTCCTTCTTGAAAATTAACATTTAATACATAATGTATGTGTATTTATTCATCAAAAACTGCACTGCCTACGAATGGTAGGTACCTCACTACGGGGCCAGCTATTTTGAGCAGTTCACGAACCGGCGGGAAGAGAGCGACGAACCAACTCAACAAAAACAGGTAGAAGAATACTGACACCAGTTTGTCCAGGACGAAAAGTCTGAAACAGATTCAAATTCAAATAGTTTATCCAAAAAGTTATAAGTACGGTGTTGGTAACAATGGTTTTTACAAAATCTTAATGTAGGTAGTACACAAAAAAAAATAAAGAAAAACAGATTTATTACTAAATACGAACTACTTAAGGCTAATCCTCAAATCCGAATTCCATACAAAATGTTTCGGACAAATAAACAAAAAGTACGCTGTATTATAGTTATTTCTTCACACTATTCGTTTCGTCTCAGATCGCAAGGTACATAGGTGTTCGATTCCTGCTTCAGGACAAACATTTGTGTTTGTCTTGAGTGTTTCTATGTAGCACTGTTCTGGCCATGAGCAGGCGTGACCTCTTTTCATTAGGAAAGCGCTTAGCTCAACTCGCCCCATGTTTAAATGAAAACAAGCGTAGCGCATAAAATTAAATGGCGTTGTGTGAAAATTTCCAAAATGTTTAATAATATATTTTAAACAAAGCTGCGAACTCGTCAAAAAGTTACTCACATATTATTCTGCAGCCTAGCTTTCGGCAGATCCTCCAGCGTTTCCTTAAAAAAAGTACAGCCGAACAGACTTCTAGACCAACGGAAATCCTGTATTGAATTCGGACCATGCTGGAATCGCGAGCTAGTCAATAATACTCACATATTATTCTGCAGCCTAGCTTTCGGCAGATCCTCCAGCTTTTCCTTCAGACAGTACAGCTTACCTCCAATTATGCAGCTCTCTATATACGGCTCGTCCTTAATAATGATCAGGTCCATGGGGTATGGGAAGTTGTCAGTGTCAAACCACCACTCGCGAGTAGTGCAGTACTGCAGGACATCTAGTCCGACGTAGATCCTGTTCTGAATACGGACCATGCTGGAACTGCGAGCTAATCATACAATACTCACATATTATTCTGCAGCCTAGCTTTCGGCAGATCCTCCAGTTTTTCCTTCAAACAGTACAGCTTGTCCCCAATCATGCAGCTCTCTATACATATACGGCTCGTCCTTAATAATGGTCAGGTCCATGGGCTATATATAGGAAGTTGTCAGTGTCAATCCACCACTCGCGATTAGTGAAGTACTGCAGGACTTCTAGACCGACGTAGATCTTGTTCTAAATTCGGACCATGATGGAACCGCGAGCTAGTCAAAAATACTCACATATTCCTCCAGAGTTTCCTCCAAACAATACAGCTTGCCCTCAATCATGCAGCTCTCTATAAACGGCTCGTCCTTAATAATGGTAAGGTCCATGGGGTAAATCTCTCGGTCGGCGCCCGTCAGTTGGGCGGCTAGAGACTTAAAGTTCACTGACGAGTAGTGAAGTACTGCAGAACTTCTAGACCGACGGAGATTCTGTATTGAATTCGGGCCATGCTGGAATCGCGAGCTGGTCAAAAAAACTCACATATTATTCTGCAGCCTAGCTTTCGGCAAATCCTCCAGTTTTTCCTTCAAACAGTACAGCTTGCCTCCAATCATGCAGCTCTCTATATACGGCTCGTCCTTGATAATGGTTAGGTCCATGGGGTATATCTCTCGATCTGCACCCGTCAGTTGGGTGGCTAGAGACTTGAAGTTTTCAGTGTCGAACCACCACTCGCGGGTAGTGAAGTACTGCAGGACTTCTAGACCGACGGAGATCCTGTTCTGAATTCGGACCAAGCTGGAATATAATGAGCGGGAAATTTTACGTGTGCATATAATGGTTTAAGATATTTATTTCTCAAAAGAATTATAAATTTGCTTATACAGAAACCAAATACGATATAACTAAAAATGTATATGCCAAGAAGCGTAGTTAAGTTAGTTTATGAGTGTAAGTTTGTTATTTTAAGTGTTTAGCATAGGAATAGGTTCGTAACTATCTTGTAAATATAAATGTGTAGGTATTTCTGTAATTGGAGGTTCTTATTAAACGAATTAACAGATAGTAAATATAAAATAAGATTAGTAAAGTAGGCATTTTGACAAAAATATGCTGTGGTAATTAATTGTTCTGAACATATAAATTATTTCACTGTTCATTTTTTATGTTAGCAAAGTATCATTGATGTATGGTCAGTCAATAAATATTCTCAATGTCTTTGCATTCACGAAGTGTAAATTAAGTTAAAGAGTTGTGATACAAACGACTACTAGAATTATTTTCTATCTGTGGTGTTTTGCAATTTTCTGAAAATCTGTTTTTTTGTTGCCTTTTGAACCTCAAGAAGTAAAATATTAAAAAAAGTATTAATTTTTTTTAAATTCATAATGGTATTTTGTATGAGTCGTAGAGTCTGTCGGTCAGTCATGCATGGCACATTACTTGTCAGGTATATTTTATTTTATTACATTTATTTTATTTAGACTCACAGTTACATTTTTTTCTTATATAAACTACTAGCTGTACCCGCGTGCGACTTCGTCACCCGTGGAAGAATTGTTTATTGTCAATGTTGTTTGTTCCACCCGCGAAAGAAATGTCATAGAATAGCAATGTGTCAGTACTAAGCAAGTCAATCAAAACTTGCACATTTTCAATCCCTCTTTTTACCCACTCAAACATTGAGTTTAGTAGATAACTGAAAAACTTGGCGGTACTTATCTTCGGAAATCATAAAAATGCAACTTTCAATGAGATATTGTGTATACTTGAGGAGACAGGCTCATTCAACTTTAGGTCCAATAACTCCTTCATTCCGTACTTTCACATCTTTTAACTTTAAATTTGAAAATCGATGAAAAGTTTGTTTTGATGAACATAATTCCAAAGTTTAAGATAGATACACTCATAAAAAAAACTGGTTCCATACAACTTTAAACTTCTATATCTACCCTCTAAAGAGATTTAGCGTAATATTATATAGCCTAAAACCATTTCAGGCTTTGTAGCTATAATATCGAAAAGTTTCAGTTAAATCCGTTCGGTAGTTTTTACGTGATGGACGAACACACAAACCCACAAACAAACAAACAGTCTCAAAATTTTGGGGCATGTTAATTAATCTCGTCTGAATACGTTTCCGTCTAAAAAAACATATGTACAGAAATTCGGGGTCTTCTGCTTTATTATATGTATAGATGAAATATCTACTATTCTTAAACCAAATTGAGTCTACATTTTGTTTACTGTAAATATACATGATAATTATAGGTAGGTAAGTCTGGGTAGATAATTAGTAACTCTAACAGCAGTAAATTACAAATTACAAACAAATAACAAAAAATCGCATTGTGTTTTTGTCAGTGGTGTGTGTGGAGTGTGAATGTGATGTGTGTGTGTGTGTGTGTGTGTTATAATACTCACAATCTTTTCTGCCTGAACAGCATCATCAGGAAATCGATGAAATACGCCGGCACGATGTGGTAGAAGAACACACAGAGGTCGTGTATGATCTTGTTGTGGCGTATGTTCCCGTCGGGGTACCACAGCGGGCCCTCAAACGGGAACTTGCGGACCGTTGCCTTTCCGATGTCGAGCACTTGCTTCCAGGTGGTGTTGCGGTCGTCGCCCGTGGTTAGATTGTATACTGGGATCTCTGGACCTCTGGAAACATTAATACATCCCAAGTTTATATTACCAAAAAAATATTAATGGGCAATGCTTAAGAGGTTAATTCTATATCCGATTACGATGACTATGTTAGACCTGTATGTGTTGTGTAGAGCTATTTTTTTTGATCTGTAATTACTTCTTATTACCAATAAATACTATTGAACTATTGACGTCTGCAGGTGCCCTGTATAAGGTATAGGACCTTATACAGGTCCTTATGAGGTCCTATGAGTGTTCAATATGAGGTCCTATGAGTTCCCAATATGAGGTCCTACGAGTTCCCAATATGAGGTCCTACGAGCGCCCTATATGAGGTCCTACGAGTGCCCTATATGAGGTCCTAAGAGTGCCCAGTATATCCTATGAGTCCTATGAGACCTAATATTAAAGACACTACCTTTCTTTAATGGATGACGACGATGCTGTTGATCGCGATGTCAACCGGAATGACCTCGGCGTGGTAATAGCCGATGCAGTACATGGATCGTATGACGGCTTTGAGCGCCCAATATGAGGCCCAACGAGTGCCTTATAGGAGGTCCTACGAGGTCTCTATATGACGTTCTACAAGTGCCCTATATTAGATCCTACGAGTGCCCCATATGAGGTCCTACGAGCGCCCTATATGAGGTCCTACGAGTGCCCTCTATGAGGTCCTATGAGACCTAATATTAAAGACACTACGTTTCTTTAGTGGAGCCGGTTCTAAATCCGATGACGACGATGCTGTTGATCACGATGTCGACTGGAATGACCTCGGCGTGGTAATGGCCGATGCAATACATGGATCGTATGACGGCTTTGAGCGCCCAATATGAGGCCCAACGAGTGCCCTATAGGAGGTCCTACGAGGTTTCTATATGAGGTTCTACACGGGCCCTATATTAGATCCTACGAGTGCCCCATATTAGGTCCTACGAGTGCCCAATATGAGGTCATATGAGTGCCCAATATGAGGTCCTATGAGACCTAGTGAAACACTACCTTTCTTGACTGGAGCCGGTTCTATATCCGATGACAACGATGCTGTTGATCGCGATGTCGACCGGAATGACCTCGGCGTGGTAATAGCCGATGCAGAACATGGATCGTATGACGGCTTTGAGCGCCGAATATGAGGTCCTATGAGTGCCCTGTATGAGATCTTACGAGTGCCTTATATGAGGTCTTATGAATACCCAATATGGGGTCCTATGACCTAGTGATAATGACACTACCTTTCTTTAGTGGAGCCGGTTCTATATCCGATGACGACGATGCTGTTGATCGCGATGTCAACCGGAATGACCTCGGCGTGGTAATGGCCGATGCAGTACATGGATCTTATGACGCCTTTGCCGGCGCCCACCATGAGTCCTATAGGTCCATTGAGGTTATCGACCCAGCCGGGAGTGGGGTCCTTGAATGAAGGGGTCACTAGAAATGGGAAATTAAATTAAGGGGAGATTATGAAGATATTAAATTATATAAATTAGTTGTTTCAATTTTAGTTTTCTTTTATCAATTCTAGGCAGTCATTAACCAGTGATATATCTATCTATCTTCTACATGTATATATATAAAATATTTCGTTTTGACTGACTGACAGACAACGCACAGGCCAAACCACTGGACGCAGAGACTTAAAACTTGGAGGATGTGTTCGTCAAGTGCTGAAAGTGAGTACTAAGGAAGGAATTTAAAAAATACCCAACGCAAACGATGTTGCAGGATTCAGCTAGTTTTTAAATAAATCTCAACCGAGACAAAAATATATTTTTTTTAAAGATTATAAGACGCAATTTTTGCATATCCTTAAAAACATTTATTTTTAATAATCTGGGTGCTTTTGGTACATAGATGGCGCCAGCAGCTCTAAAGTAATGACTTACCAATGCTAGGCCTCGCGATGGCCGCAGGAAGCTCGGGGTAGCTCTCCCGAACCAATGCCTCGGCCAATCTCTTGGAGTAAGTGTAGCTGTTCGGGTGTTTCTGATACATAGATGGCGCTAGCAGCTCTAACTGTTGTTCGGAGAGCCATGAGGCTGATCTGAGGACCTCGTGTGGATCAGCTGGGGGATCGTGAACCTTCAGATAAAAAAAAATGCTGAATTTGATAAAGAAAAATATATTCTCTTAACATTTTATGAATTTCATTCATGATTTATTACTGCACGACAGTACTATAGCAGTGTAGCGCCGGCATATGTGAGTTAAAGCAAAGCCCTGTGTAGCACTGATCTACGTAGGCGTGATTTCTTACGATCAGGAGAGCGCCTAGCTGATCTCAACACCACATAATAAAATTATTTTAAACCATCAAGACGTTTAATTTAACATTCTTCTGAAAATATGATTTTCTTTTTGGAAAATTGTGTAAAAAACCTGAACTATGCAACTGAAAAAATGCAACTTTGTTTCTACGATACGATTTTGTTCTAGTTCTTTCGAACCAGTGTGGTGAAAGGATTTCAAGGGCACCTCGAAGAGGCTCCTTTCGTGCACTAGCACTAGCAAAGTGCCCTGCAGAAAGGCGAGGCACGTTAATTTTAAAAAAAAAGTTTCTAGTTTTTTGAGGGCACGCAAGACCAGTTGAGCTAATCTTACCTTCTCAGCCATCCTGTCATAGTCCGGATAGCAGAATGCAGTGGACAGATGCACAAAGGCGACCAGTTGCTTCATCTTCCTCACGATATCGAGGACCCGCAGGGTTCCATTTGTGTTCATCTCTAGGCCTTCTTTCAGTGGCGCCTCCAAGCGGAGAGTGGCGGCGAAGTGGAAAACTACTGACACCTGTAAAAGGTTAATGTACCTACCTAATTATGTATTTAGGTGCGGTTGAAACTCTGATATTATAGTTGTGACAGAGTCAGAGAATTTCAATTTCAAAAAATCTTTATTCCAAAAAAAATATCCTAGCACAGTACCAGTGTCAATTGTTCCTGGAACTAGACAATTATAATTTTTTTTATGTTTTTTAAGTAGAGAACTTAGACTTATATAAAAAATTATATGTATAAGAGTCAAAGTCAGTGTTGTAAATATCAACAAATTATATAAATATATTTAGTAATAAATCCGCTTAATTAATTAATTAATTAATTATCTTAAATCGGTGTTGTAAATTAAAAATTATAGTTTTATGACTAGTGATCTCTGAGCATTGATAGTTTATCACAATGAGTTAGTATAGTTAGAATAAAGGTAAACATAGGTACTCGTAGGTATAGATAGATATAGATATGTACATATATCGTAGATATACCTAGTTAAAGTATGGAGTATTTTTTTACGCACTTTTTAAGAGTGGGGAAAAAAAACTGCTTGAAGTACGACTGGGTTTGAGACCATATGTTTACCATATATTTGGTTGAAAGAAAAAAAAGCTTATACGCTTTTATTTTTAAAATCACGCCAAAACTGCTGAGCGACTGGAGAATATTGGCATCTTATTAGGTCCTAAAGTTACTAATATTGAAATATATGGAATTGCACAGTTTTAGTTAGATACATTGAATAAGTTCTGGTTTGGTAATAGTCCGACAAATGTGCAAGTCATCTCCTGATCGTCATCTCGCGTGCGCAGTTATTTTGTAACCCGACATGATAAAGTGTAGTGCTCGATTTCACCAACAAGTGCAAGTTGGTGCTTCCAACAGTTCCAACCACATGAAACGGCTTTCACTGACTGCTGGCTCGTTATATTTGCAAGATTGTGACAAGTTAATGACCCTTGTCAAGGATCCCCAACAGGGCCCATGTTTCTTGTAGTAGGTATGTATGTACATCTGTTTTAGGTTACTTGCATTAGTTATTAAGAAATTTTCAATGAGCCTTGGATCCAGAAGTTTTTTTCTGCATTTCTTATAAGTTACCTACAATTTAGCCAGAGAACAATGTACCTATTAGACCACAGATATTATTAGGCGTTGTCCTAATAGAACGCGATCACGCGATCGTCGCGCGAGCAAGCGATGCGACCGTCGCGCGAATCCGCGATGGTCGCGTCATCGCGTTCTATTAGGACACTGCCTTAGACATTGATGTTTTTATGTCGTGCCTAGGCCGGAAAATATGGCAAAAAAGCTAAAATAACAGTAATGGTCTAAAAATACAACAGTAAAAACAGCTAATCTAGGAAGGTTCTGAGGGTGGGACGAATTAGTACTCTCTCTTAAAAACACACGTCAGCGTACTTGTGTAATTATTAAGTTTACAAGTCACTATATTACTGACGTAGCCGTAGAAGTAAAGTGGGTCCAGATATAAGATAAAATACCTAAGTACTCATGTTATGTGGGACGAAATCGAAAGCGAGTTTAATTTTAGAAAGGATGAACTTTTCTTTTTTCAATTTAAAGGCGGAAAACCGTGACTTTGTAATTTTGTCTTAATTTTACCTACTGTTAATTGGCATAATTCTTGTTTCTTCATCGAACAATTTCAGAAACAGGCTTAAATAAACATTATAAGTAAACTGAAAATAAAAACTTTAAATACGTTACAATTTATCTATTATTCTTAACGATACATTTTATGATGATTTTAATGGGTTTTGAAAAGCCTTTGTGTAATATTGCGTTAGCGAATGACGATGCAAACGGTAACTGAACTTTACGGCTAGAGACGAATACTTGCGAAGATAGTAAATAAATAAATAATTGTTAACTTTAATACTTTGGTACTTTTCATTAACAAGCAGAGCGAATCATTATTTGAACTTCGCTAACAATTTGAAATAAAATATTAACGACGTATTTATATTTCATTACAGGTTTTTTCTTTCAGGGTTCACAGTTTTGGTTTCGCTTTGCTAACAGGATACTTTTTACATAAAATATTTCGATAGCCGTAATCAACAATGAACCGTAGTCGTAAAATACACATTCCAGTATTTCCATTTCCACATCCAAATAAGTTAGGTAAGCTGAAGATGTTTGTCCAAGAACATACAGGGTGTGTCGTAATGAGTGGATAATCCTTCAGGTGCGGGTGGAGAACTTCAGGACTGATCAGAAAATGAAAATATGTACCCAGTAAAAATCCCACGGATTTCGAGTTACTGGACGTTTTCAAAACTTCCATTATTTTTACCTTTGTCCATTGTTTTTGCTGCCAAGACTACAAATCTAGGAATTTTCTAATTTTTTTTTGCTAAAGCATTCCAGGATAACTGTGCTATCGAATGGTATTTACTGTTTTTATGCCATAGGTACAGTTTTTTTGGTACAGCATTATTTATCAAAGAAAATGTGTTTCGCTCATTTTTTTCCAAATTCCGCGGACGAGTGGGAGGAGTGCTCACGGGGCGTGTTAACACGGGCCGATCTGAAACGCGCCGCCACGCGCCGGGCCGGGCTGCCTGGAGCTACTCTCTTTACACGGCCTGTGGCGTGACCCGGGGCGCGACGCGGCCCATGCTAACAGAGACCATGAGAAGCCACCATAAGACTACGGGCAGAAGATGGATGCAGCAAGCCGCAAAGCTTGATAGCGCCGCATATTAGATGATATGTATGTCTAGCTTTTAATGGCTAGGCAGTAGAATGGGCCACGCGGATTGTAGATTGGTGTGGTGAATGTCACATGCCATTAACAACGCAATATGTTAGGTTAACGATGATGTTTATTCAATACAAGTGCCTTACCTCATTAAAAAGTTCTTCTAGCTGACTCTTGTCAATGCCGAGGTTGTCATAGAGTATATCTCCAGCCACCGGAATAAGTTTCTTCATCATGTGGGGCTTTTCCTCTCGTATTCTTGAAAATAGCTAAAGCGAAAACATTAATTAAAATTAGCTTAAAGTAATTGCTACAGATGTTTAGGAATATTAACTACTTAAGGGATCCTATAGGTATATCATAAGAGTGTTTCCGACGATCCGCGATTCTACGGATTTGTTTATGGACGGCAGATGACCACGGATAACCGCGGGGCGCACCTTTGAAGTTACCGACTCGCCGCGGATCGGGACCGCGACGGACGTGTCTGCTCTACCACAGTCGATACTGTTCCCATGGTGCGGCGGCACCGCAAGGCGGTGCGGGACCGTACGTGTACATCCGCAATATCGCGGATCGGGGGAACGAGCCATTAGAAGTGTATTACGTTTTAATCAGACATTAGGTCCATACTTCAATGCTACATAAGTTTTATGTTATATAGATCATGCGTGCTACATGTTTTTATCGCTTGATTTACGATTATACCTGTATCAGACATAACTAACAAAAAAATCTTTGTGGACAATCGAACAGTTCGCTTCCTAGTATCCGGCTTGAAGGACCACAAGTTGTAAAGCCAGTAACTTTGATCGATTTTTTGTGCGATTAACACAAAATATGTTTGTTCTCAGGTCTTGGATTTTGTGATGGCTTGTATGTGATCAATGTGATCATATTTGCGACTTAGAAAATCTTAGTGCAGGGAAGTAAACGTTTACGTTCGGAGGAGTCTTTGCAGAATTCTGTCTAAATGTGTACCAACACAGTGTCAGAAATTTTACCGCCAAGCTGTTATGTAAGTTTAATAAGTAAAGTAGCGTTTCTGTGCTTCGGTTCGAAGGACTTTGGAGACCGACCATAAAATTGACTCAAAATGAAAACTACAGCAGTGTTGCGCCGGCCTATGAGATTCAAAGTCCAATGTAGTCCAATGTATGACTATTCTAGTCATGGTCCTGCGTGATCTTAACCAACTCCTAACTAGTCTCATTAGAAGAACGCCCAGCTTGTCTTATCGCTAGTTTACATCAAAAACTCACGGGCAGTTTCCACATCTCCTCGATTCGTGTCTCTGGTGTCTTGCCGCGTTTGCTGCGCACGAGTGCGTAGACCGCTCCAATATCAGGCACGCTGTAGAGCAGCTTTTCGATCAGGACCTTCCCCATGAGTCCAGAGGCGCCAGTTACGAAAATCTTCCGCCCTCGGTACCACTCGTTCACTTCCGACGTCATTTTGGAGAGTCACTGGAAATAATAGAGAGAAATTTTGTTAATCGTTATAAAAGATAAGGCGTGCTTAACTCGATCAAGAGTTTTTTCACAGCTAACTTTTGATGTCAGAGAGATCATGGTTAATTAAGAGTTATTTCAATTATATTAGATCAAAACGATTTCTTTAATGATCGGGATTTTGAACAAGGCTCTAAATTAATCGCATATTTAAATAAGTACTTAATAAATAGGTGTTTATGTTAAATGTGTGATTTATTTATCCTCGGTATTTCTCACATGGGGTGTGTAATATTCATACTTTTACTATTTAATTAACCCACCAGCTCAAACAAAACACCAAAAAATTCAGCAGGTTTAGCATTAATTGTGAAGCAGTTGAGAAATACTCATTCTAAACGCAAGTGGAATGTGCAGTGCAGTGGCAGAGCAATTGATTCTGTGTAATGAGCTGTGTATGGCAGTGTTGCAATCGACGGTAATAATTGCAGGTAAGTTGCATGGTGCGGTTGGTGGGAACCTTCAAAGTATTAGCATGTGGCTAGTGGCTCCTGAGGTAGATTTAGCATCATCATTAAAATAAACCTTGCGCAAATTTTATGTTGATCTTACAACCCGTCGTGGTTGGTCCGTATAGAAGGTGATCATATGCTTTTAACTCAATGTACAGTCGGCTCTGTAATTGTCTTTACACCCAGCACACGCCGGTTTTCTCCTGTGATTAAGCCACTCACACAAACACATCATATTTGTGTGTGAATAAACTACTGATGTGAATAAAGTACTTAAGATATACCCCAAATATAACCACAAGTAGTTTAATAAATGAGGCTTCCGTCGATTGGGACCACTAGGTATTGGGACCACGGTCCTAATCGCCGGAATACATTTTTGAATCCGTCGATTGGGACCACTAACCACGTGACGTTTATTGTACAGTCGTCGTCAGATACAGATCTGAAATAAAAGTGCATTCTATAAATTTATTTATATCCTAGACGTGGATTTATTCCATGCGCTAACAGTTTAAACCAGCCCAGACCTTTCAGTTTAAAAAAGCAAGCCCCTTCAATATAATCTTATCTATAGAAATGGCCTCATTTAGACTGATCACGCGATTGGAGGGCCGCGCACTTTTAAACTGATCGATCTCTAAATTTCTCTGTATAAAAGCAAATTTTAGTGGAAATAGGAGCGTAGGTAGTTGTAGCCGAGTAAGATATTTTTCTTCCTCGCTGTATACTTATCAAACGGTATTACGTAACTTTTTAAAATCGACTTGAAACCAAACTACCGTCTCTTTGTTTATTGTATGGAGTTTTTCAAAATCCGAGAAAATATCAGATTTCTATGTTCTATCGATATATTCCAACTTACCCGTATTACAAATATCAATGTTTCACGCACTAAATAGTAATAAGCACTTACTAGGTACTATTAAATCAGCTATTCACTCACACGCTCAGCGATCCTATCACTTGCAATTAATACTTGCAAGCTATAATTTTCTACTCTCTGATCAGTGTGTTTTTTAACTTCTTACTTGTAACGACTTCTCACTAAAGATCGAATTGCGTTCTTTTGTACACCACTGATAAATTAATTATGGTTTTTAAGATCAGTTCTATTCTGAAACTATAATGTTATTTGGTCTCAAAGCGAAATTAAATTCTTTCTCCTTTCTGAGGGCACGTCCGATGGTCAACCTAGACTTTACCTACTTTGAAGTAGGTAGGTACATAACATAGATCGACTTTCTCTTCGAACCGATAACTACGGTTGGTTCAATATGGCAACCTCATAGTACCCACCACTACCCACGCAATTCCACAATACACATAGGTTTAGTTGGAAGATAATGCTACATAGCATTTTTGTTCATGTTCACCTTTGTACTATTTGTTATGTGACCTAAAGAATTTTCGATGGGTTCCCATCGAGTAACACCCAAACGAGTAACACTGTTACTCGATGGGAATTTTTTTCCCATCCAGTAACACCCCTCGTCAGGGTGTTACTCGTTGGGAATTTTTTTTCCCAACGAGTAACACCCATGTCATGGTGTTACTCGATGGGAATAAAATAATAGAAATGGTGTTACTCGATGGGAACAAAGTGTAACACTTGATTATTTTTAAAGATGATTTAGGTAATATTTCTGACTCGTAAACTGGTGTGTGGGTGGTGAACTAAAGTTCGACCTGCTAAAAGTATTAATTTAAGTAATCCCTATAGCGGCGGCACTCACTTACCTAGTTTCGTTTTTCTTTGGATATAGTTAAGTGCAGATGCCATTATTATTTATTGAATAAGTGTAACACAACTTCAGAAAAATGAAAAGCTGACATCGCCGTGAGGACATACAACTTGCATTTTCATAAGTACCTACCTATTACTAATAAATGTACCCACTTGAGAAGTACGCATAATTATGAAAGTGTCCACGAGCTACAAGCAGAAATTAGAGTTATTCTAAATATCCACCACAACAAGATCAAAAAATCGACAGGGAGCGAATAATTCGAAAGAGTGCGACTTTGTATTCAACAGGAAGGGACTCATTTTGAGCATAAATTGATTAATTTTGTATTCAAAATGTTAAAATTCATGGTCTTACTTTTATTTTTGGCATTATGTTACTTAGCTTAAAATAATCCTTATGATGAAATATTTCGATCAGTATGATAAAGCTACAGGTGATATTTTTCTCGTGTAACAGGTTTGATTCCCGGTTCAACCATGTAATTATTTAAATATCTATGAATGCAGTTTTAATTGTTTTTTAAATTAAAATAATGTCTTCTTTCAGTAAAATGTTCCATCTACAATATTCAAGGTACTTTCCCTCCATGTGGCGTGGGACGCCCTGTATATTAATATAATATGATTTTTTTTTCTTTAATTTAAACCGTTTTTAGAAGAAATGGCTTCAATTTTTTTTCCTCATAAAAATAAGGGTTGGTAACTAGTGGCAATATTATTTTAAGCGCTGATCAATGTTTGAATTAGTCATTGTCAATAATTTGAATAAGTTACAAACTTAAACTAGATGGCATTGCCTACTGGTTTTTAACGTAAATAAATGTCATATATACAAAGTCAGGGAATCCCGATAAAAATGATGCTGCTATTGAATGTTTGTTTCTATCAATTAATTTAGTTTTAAAGTTGAGATTGATCAATGAATGCGTAGTAATTTTATTTTATAGGTTGGTAGGTACTACCTAAAAAACTAATTATAAAATTCATATTGTTAATTCGCACTTTTGAACTTCTTAACTTATGTTGTTAATTAAAGAAATCCGATCCTAGTGAGCACATATCAGTGGTATATTTCTTAAAGAACATGCCCTTGAAATTTGACGTCTCTACGTTAATAGCTTAGCCTGTGCGACTTTTGTCAGTTAGTTCAGTTGTTCAGGATAAACTATTGTAATGATAACAATAAATCAATCTGTAATATTTTACAAGAAGTTTATTTTAAACTGAGTATTCTATGCTAAAATGCAGTCGCGGAGCAGGAAGAATTTCGTACATTGACTTTTTATTGCCTGTCTCTGTCGCACCTTCTTAAATATCTTGGGTCATGCTCAATAACCGCCGTCTTAGGGGATTAAAAATCTTTTACCTGTGTTAGTAAGATCTGTTTTTGTACTGATGTGTTTTTCGGTTGGCCTTCAGTCAAGGCAAAAATCCACGCCTTGCTTGACAATATTATTCAATACTAAATAACAAATGACATTTCAATTTGGGATGCGCTAGTGTTCGCTCTGTTTTCGGACACAGTAAAATAGTTTCTGGAGTTGTTGGTGTGTTTCGTTAGGTTACTCGTACGGCAGGTGCACTGATTTGGTGAAACGTAGGTGTACAATAATTATTATGTCAAAACTTTAATTTAATTAATTATTAAACTCACAATTAATACAAAAACGATTATGACTGTCAGCAGTAGGTAGAGAGGTCAATGTACAATTTTTTTTTGCACCGACACAAAACGTGTTTCTTTTTAATTTTTGGAATTTCTTTGTTTATTTTGCAGTACTTTGTAAATTAAATCTGTCAACAGGTATTATATTATCTATCATAAAGTAGGTGAGAAATCTTATTAAAAATAAATAAAAAAATCCTTCCCATCGAGTAACACCATGACATGGGTGTTACTCGTTGGGAAAAAAAATTCCCAACGAGTAACACCCTGACGAGGGGTGTTACTGGATGGGAAAAAAATTCCCATCGAGTAACAGTGTTACTCGTTTGGGTGTTACTGGATGGGAACCCATCGAATTTTCTATCTATCTATTTAAGAAGTACATGTTAGTATTCTTTATATATAATCATAAAAGTGGTAGTCTACCAGCAGAACCATACCAGAGCTATGTGCGGAAGATGAGTGGTGAGATAAAAGAAACCCACCAATAGGATTGCTTCATTTTCCTCGCTTACAGATCAGCTTCCTCGCTGAGTTCAGCACCGATAGCACGGACTGGGGATTAAAAAATTGTCCCCCGTTTTTATCCACCTTCCAGTCAATTTTATCCCTTGAAGGTGGATAAAAACGGGGGACAAAATTTTTGTCCCCACTCCGTGCTAAGCGTTCTGGTTGGAAAACCATCCTAAATCGATTGGATTTATTTTCTTCATAACGCGTTTTGCCATACGCGGACTGCTTGCGTAAAGACTTGTGACACATTAACATTTAGTCTATATAAGCGAAACACGTTAATGTTATAAGCAATTTTTTTAAAAGGCTATGAAAAAAAGTTTTTTTACTGATTTTTTGGAATATAAACGATAAATACCAAAATCCTAGCTTCAATGAAATTAAATTGTAACAATAGCTTCTTAATTAATATGTAACGATAATCATTTCAGTTCTAGAACTTAAAAAAAGCCTATACATGTTAAAATTAATATAACACTAAACAAAGTATAACAAGAAGGTATAATAACAATATTTTGGTATGGTAGGTTAGTAAAAATCCTACCTCAAATGTAAACATAAGAATTCACTCCCAAATAAATTACAAATGAGTAGGTTCGGTTTTGAACTTAAAAGCTAAAATACAATCGGCGCATTTACTTATTCAATTTTTTAAGTGTAAGGTAAACGATTGCAAACCGTCGTGTTCGCTCGCATTGCGTAAAAATATTACAAACTACGGTTTATTTACACGCAAAGGAGTAAGGCAAGTTACATAAGATAGGCACTCCAAGTTTATAGGTAGTTGCTTAACTGGAATAATATAATGTGCAAGCATGCGTCCCTCAGTTAAGACGAACAGGTATTGCTATTGAATGAATTAATTAATAAATTGATTTATTGTTCGTGAAACTATACCTACCACGTTTCATAATTCAAGATATTTTCTTAAACAAAGGTGTGACCACACTAAAAAAAAACTTATCAAAGTGACGTTTACTCAATTTTCCTAAATACATTATGGCAGGGTTTATTTTCTAATCAATATCCATAGAATGGAAAATAGCAATGGTTTTGTTCTGTTTATTAAATTTGTATTATTTTTTAAATTAGTTTTAACACGATGAAGAAATACAGTACCTACCTATGTATTAGCGAAAAATATTTTAAGACACTGGTATCATCGGAGTAAATCACAGAAGTTCGAAACGATTTTTGGATTTGGCCTAAACGTGTGTTTGTAAATTTTATGGTGGTAGTAAGGTGACATCTTATACATAGGTAGGTTATTCTACGAATTGGTGTACAAACATAAAGGTGAGTTTAATTTATTGCTTATTATTATAATTAATTAAGTACCTACACTAATAAAAATAGAATAAAAAGAAAACTAATCAGAATGATATCAATTAAGTCTAGAATCATATTTAAGGTCCTGTCAAATGCATGTTACAATACTTACAAAGTTACAGCCACATAACCTTCAAGTATTCGTCAATAGAGTAATAAGCTTTTTTTATAAGCAGATCATTGAGGGCATGTTTATAATATCTGAAATTATACATAATTCTATGTAATGCTTATTAAGAACAGGCAAAAACTTTTATACAAACATTTACACAGTCTTTGAATAAAATATATGAGAATAATTATAGAACATGACTAGACAACACAATAACACAGGTATTTTTTTTAAACCTTGATCCCTACTGAATTTTTTGCTGGGTTGTTTTGTAACTTCATTGTATAATTTTTTCTCAAAAAAAAAATCTATTCATCTATGAAAACGGAAATTTAGAAGTAAGATAGAACTGAGAAAATACCTGCTGTTCAACTGATGTAGGAAAGACCAACATAAAGTAGATACCTAATGTTTAGGATTCGTTATTTACCTACTATTAAGTCAGATCCTAAATACCTATATATTAACCTTAAATTGATAATACTTTTCTTATTACGGTAGGATTTAAATGTAGGTAATCTACGTCATATTCTGCAATAATAATTCCTAGGTAACAATTGATCATCAAAGTAGTATTTAAGTACTTTTTGATGAAATTTACACATAAATAGGTGTATCTTTTTCACTTTACGCCTTGGTAGCACCAAGTAAACATAACACATCTAAGTCATACGTAAAGTATAAGAAAGCATCTTATATTGAATTTACCTGGATTTATAAAATGATAATCATAAGTAGAGTATAGGACAGTTGCATATTAACGCATTTGAATGATAATGTATGTATAAAATTATTGAGTCATAAAGGGTTTCTATGCTGTCTTCCCTTATTTAATTGTTCTATTAACAATTCTATATTGTTTAGAAATTATTCATACCATAGCTACCGAGATTGCAGTTAGCACTTTGAACTTTCAGTCATAATGTAGGTAAAGGTACAAACAGATTGAATAAATATACCTAATTATGTTAAAACACAATAACTCACTTAAGTTATACATATCTATTATTATATAATATACCAAACTGATAGTTAGCTAAACAACATAAAAAAATCAAACTAAAAGAAACAAAACAAGCCGGAACAACATATAAAATGAGAGGTACATCCGCCATTAGGTACAGCTTTACTTTACAAATAATATTCGTACAAAATAATCGACTTACCAATCAAAGCCAACCGCTTCCAAATCCCAGCACTGAACAACACGCCAAAAGTTATAAAAACTAATACAATCACGAAAGAAAAGTGAAAATCTGTAAACCGGTGTAACGACGAGCGAACCGCGACGCTCCGTGCTCAAGTGCATCTACCGACTGGCGTTGTATAACCACACCGACTACCGAGTAGGCAGGAGGTATTTTGCCAGGCTGAGGATTTCGAAATCTGGGCCTTATGTTTTGGTCCTTCTATTTCCCTTTCGTATTAACGAGAAGACGGCTTTGGTGTCTAGCTTGGTCTAGCCCATATATTAGCCAGACACAAAACGCTTACGCGTTAACTTACCGTTTGTAAACATACAACTAGTTAAAATGGCGAAGGTAACTTATCGCTAGTTTTAAATCACATTTATACATTAAAAGTTGAACTAGTTGACGCCAGCAACTTCGCTTGCCTTGCGAATTATCAAAATAAAACGATATTTAGGCGTAGACGAATAGCACGAGTGTCCAAGTTGTTGAGATAACTTCTTAAACTTTCGAGGCACCTTCAAGCAAATTACACCAATTTGGGTTCATTGTAAATTGTCTACCATTTTGTGAAAATGTATCGTCACCAGTCACCACAGATAAATTATATGTAGAGGTAAAAATTACATATTGCGATAATTCTAATAGATATTGCATATTTCATATTTATGTAGGTAGTATGAGCGCAAGAGAGGAGCGTCACTATTTCATAGAAGTAGTAATGTAAGTATGATTTATTATGTTTTTACTTGACCTTGGTCTACTATATGTACATAAGATCAGTTGTGTATATTATTTTTTCAATAGGTGTATGGTAAACAGGGTTAGATGCCCCAAAAGGATGGCCCTTTTCCTAAAAACCTTATTTTCGAGAATCTGATGATGAAAATAATAAGTAAAGTATGAAGCATAAAAAATATGATTAAAACTTTACCTATGTATTATTACTTCCATTTTATTTTAATAGAAACTATACCTGTGGCCCAAAAACAGTGAATACCGTTTGATAGCAGTTATCCAGAAATGCTCTAGTAAAAACAGATTGAGAAAATTCCTAGATTTGTAATATTGGCATCAAAACCAATGGACCAAGGTAAAAACATATGGTTAAATAAGTTTTGAAAACGTCCACGTAACTCGAAATCTTTGGGATTTTTACTGGGTACATATTTTCATTTTCTGAACAGTCCTGAAGTCACATCCTGTATATCTGAGCATTGGAAACGTCATCCTATTTGTTCAAGTAGGTTCTTCGCACAACAGATTGTGGAGAAATAATAGTTCGGTATTTGGCAAAATGCATTGGCATTGCTTAACTCTTACAATTCTCAATATTTTCACTTTTACACGAATCTGGTGAATTAATGGTTAAAATTCGCACCTTTGTGCTAATAGTAATTCACAAAAACGATGTTGAAAGATTAGTTTGAGCGATTAGTTGGTCACACAGAGTGTTTGGTTCCACAAAAATCTATGTTCTGGCGCGCCCATCATTTGACTCTTTTTATTTTATTAACGTTTTATTTATAACTTTAAAATATTTTAATTCGTTAAAAAAGTTGCCATAAATACCAACACGGGTTTTTATTTACTGTTTTTTTTTTGTGTAAATGGAAACAAAATAAACTAGGCAGATAAAATCTACAATAAATTTTAAATTCTCCGTCTAAAGATTTGGTAGATTTTAGTTTGCATATTCTGACTTTTTTGTCGGACCTTGTGGTAGATTGTGACAGTAATCTTATTTTATGTCCATTATTTCATCATCTAGCCCTTTAAAGCGGAACACATAATGATTTGGTTAGTATCATTACTAAAAACTATCCATTGCTATACGAACATCTTTCATGACTTTATAACGTTACATAGATACTGTTATGAATGGTGTCTGAGTTCCAAAATAACTGCATAAATATGTAAATTAGACAAAAATGATTAATGTTTCAATTTAACCCGACACCTTGTAGTATCTACATACATACCGAGAGTACATGTACCAACGTTTTGTAACTTTCATTTTCGAGCGGTTTTTTTACTAGACAATAATCGAAACATCTTTTTTTACAATGACGTAACATAAATTGTCGTTCCGTTCCATTCCATTACTACCATCCAGTTTGAAACTAGAGCTACGGTTATGTTATTGGCACATCAACAGTTAGTAGAAGAAAATGAATGAATAAGAAGAATTTGGTGAGTTTTAATGGTGTTTAAAGACTTTCTCATAAAAAAAAAAACAAAATTACTAGCTTTTATTTTTACGAGTTTCACGGTCTAACGCAAACCGATAAAACCTTTTCTATAACTTTGAAGCTAAGAGTTCTACTGTGGATCTTAGAGCGTAAAATATTTTTTGCTGAATGCATTGCGTATCAGCTGATGGTTTTGTCACGTATTAAGAGGATTGTCCCTAATAAACGCGCGAATAGGCACTTTTGGTTTGAATAATATTGAAGAACTCTCTGCATTTAATGACACTACAAAAATATCTCAACTGCCTAATAGACGAGTGTTCCCTTACACCGCGTGATATTTCTAAAATTATTCTTAATTTACGAGAAAAAAATTCTTTATATTGATCAAAAACATCGAAATCGACCTTTTGTATTTGAACGATTTAAGCTATATCATTGAGAATATTTGAAAATTCTTTGGTGTTATCGTAAGACAAAAGTATAAATATTTCCGACACCACGCCTTTTTTTCAGAAATTCCAACCAAAAAGCAATAATCCAGGCTTAAACATCATTGATTTTTCGATCCCCGCCGTCCATACATTTTAGTATGAAAAACTTGACTCGCTATAAAATAGACAACGTGCCCGCAAAAAATTCAGTACCCCCTTAGTATTCAAGGTGACTGCACGTCCGTTGAGATCAAACGTAGACTATGACTTATCTGTGGTTGGGATGACACTAAGGGTGCGTCGCGACGTCAGGAGTATCGGACACAAATGCTAATATGTACCCTTCGACTAAGTAGACGATCTAGGTAAATGAGCTTTGTTATCATTTTTTTACGTACCTTAAAAAGCGTTACTAATTTTTTTCTACCCATTTCAGGTAGATATGGAAAACATACGGGAAATTACACACACAAAAAATTACATTATTGTTCACCCAGATGCAGTCTGAATTTTAAAAATCTAACATTGGGAACGTATAGGGCGTATGGGGGTGAGATCAGAAAAACCTCAACTTTTCACCCCCTTTCACCCACCTTTGAGGTGCAACATGGTATCTCAAAAAGTGTAAGTCGTACAAAGTTAAAACTTTACCCACAGGTAAATTATTTGTTCTAATTTAAAATTTTTGAAAAATCCAATATGGCTGCCATACAAAAAAAAAAAAATAAATAAAAAACTTTAAACGCTTGTATCTCGTAAACGGTTGCAGCTAGAGGCCTGATTTTTGTACTTATTATTTTGGATGAGGTGCGTTATTGCAAAGCCAGCGACCTCCACGAAGCGAGGCAGTAACCTGAGTGTTCACCCCCTCGGGGTGCAATATGGTATCTCGAAAAGTGTAAGTCGTACAAAGTTGAAACTTTCACCATAAATACTTTTATTGCTCCAATTTCAAAATTTTGAAAAATCCAATATGGCCGCCATACAAAAAAAAAATATTTTTCATAAAAACTTTAAACGCTTGTATCTCGTAAACGGTTGCAGCTAGAGGCCTGATTTTTGTACTTATTATTTTGGATGAAGTGCGTTATTGCAAAGCCAGCAACCTCCACGAAGCAAGGCAGTAACCTGAGTGTTCACCCCCTCGGGGTGCAATATGGTATCTCGAAAAGTGTAAGTCGTACAAAGTTGAAACTTTCACCATAAATACTTTTATTGCTCCAATTTCAAAATTTTGAAAAATCCAATATGGCCGCCATACAAAAAAAAATTTTTTTCATAAAAACTTTAAACGCTTGTATCTCGTAAACGGTTGCAGCTAGAGGCCTGATTTTTGTACTTATTATTTTGGAAGATGTGCGTTATTGCAAATCCAGCGACTTCCACGAAGCGAGGCAGTAACCTGAGTGTTCACCCCCCCTCGGGGTGCAACATGGTATCTAGAAAAGTGTAAGTCGTACAGAGTTGAAACTTTCACCATAGGTATTTGGTTATTTTTTTATTTATTTTATTTTATTTTATTTTATTTTATTTTATTTTATTTTATTTTATTTTATTTTATTTTATTTTATTTTATTTTATTTTATTTTATTTTATTTTATTTTATTTTATTTTATTTTATTTTATTTTATTTTATTTTATTTTATTTTATTTTATTTTATTTTATTTTATTTTATTTTATTTTATTTTATTTTATTTTATTTTATTTTATTTTATTTTATTTTATTTTATTTTATTTTATTTTATTTTATTTTATTTTATTTTATTTTATTTTATTTTATTTTATTTTATTTTATTTTATTTTATTTTATTTTATTTTATTTTATTTTATTTTATTTTATTTTATTTTATTTTATTTTATTTTATTTTATTTTATTTTATTTTATTTTATTTTATTTTATTTTATTTTATTTTATTTTATTTTATTTTATTTTATTTTATTTTATTTTATTTTATTTTATTTTATTTTATTTTATTTTATTTTATTTTATTTTATTTTATTTTATTTTATTTTATTTTATTTTATTTTATTTTATTTTATTTTATTTTATTTTATTTTATTTTATTTTATTTTATTTTATTTTATTTTATTTTATTTTATTTTATTTTATTTTATTTTATTTTATTTTATTTTATTTTATTTTATTTTATTTTATTTTATTTTATTTTATTTTATTTTATTTTATTTTTGTATTGCGGCTGTATTGGAGTTTTCAAAATTTTGAAATTGGAACAAAAACCAATACCTATGGTGAAAGTTTCAACTCTGTACGACTTACACTTTTCAAGATACCATGTTGCGCCCCAAGGGGGTGAAGAAGGGTGAAAATACATTTTTTTCCTGAACTCATCTCTACACTCCTATACGTTTCCTATGTTAGATTTTTAAAATTCAGACTGCATCTGGGAAAAAAATCAGTCAGTCAGTGGTAATGCAGCTTTATTTTATAACTAGTTTTTTGGGCGGTGCGCGAGCTGCAAGCAGCTCGCGAGTGATTTATTATTATTTTTTATTATTTTAATATTTTATGAAATTAGAAAAGAAAAAAAAATTGTTGTATTCTTTAATTTTCCGAATATCAAAAAATAATTGGGGCAATATTATTAAGCGCCACATCTTTATCCTTCAAAGAAGAATTTTTTGTAATTTTTTTATTGTCCGCCATCTTGGATTTCAAATCCGAGACAAAATTCTTTATCCTCAACCCCTAATTAGTCAAAAACGACACCCATGAAAAAAGATTGAAAAAAAAATTTCCGCCATCTTGGATTTCAATTCTGACACCAAAATCAAAATTTTCAACCCCGAATTAGTTAAAAACGACACTATTATCCCTCAGATAATTGCCTCGCTACGCTCGGGTCGGGAGCTCGCTTCGCTCGCCCCCTCCCTAAACTCATCTCAATGTGACCCACAAACAGCGAACCGTCAACCTTCGCTACGCTCAGGTTGCCGCTTCGCAATGCGAAGGTCGGTGGCTCGCTTCGCTCGCCCCCTCCCTCACTTAAGAAAAAGTTTGGAACATCCTCTATAACGAATAGTGAGTCTAAACACGCTATATCCATCCATCCAAGTATTTCCAATCGAAAAAAAAAATAAGTTGAAATTTTTGTCATCAAAATACATACAGTTTCGAGTCTATGAACCATGCCTCTATCTCTTACCGTTGCTGAGATATCGGCGTTTAAAGTTTTGTATGGAAAAAACATGTTTTGTATGGCAGTTATGTTTTTTTGTATGGAGGCCATATTGGATATTTAAAAATTTCAAAATTGGAACAAAAATAAATACTTTTGGCGAAAACTGCAACACTCTACGACTAATACTTTTCGAGATAGCATGTAGGTGCCAAGGTGGACGTGCGAATCGTCAACCTTCGCTACGCTCTGGTTGCCGCTTCGCGGTGCGGAGGTCGGTGGCTCGCTTCGCTCGCCACCTCCCTGCAAAATTTTTCAACCTTCGCTTTGCTCAGGTTTAAACATTTTGTATGCAAAACCCCGAGGACGTGCGAATCGTCAACCTTCGCTTCACTCAGGTTGACGATTCGCGGTTCGAAGGTCGGTGGCTCGCTGCGCTCGCCACCTCCCTGCAAAATTTTTCAACCTTCGCTTTGCTCAGGTTTAAAAATTTTGTATTCAAATCCCCGAGGACGTGCGAATCGTCAACCTTCGCTACGCTCAGGTTGCCGCTTCGTAGTACGGAGGTCGGTGGCTCGCTTCGCTCGCCACCTCCCTGCAAGATTTTTCAACCTTCGCTTCGCTCAGGTTTAAAAATTTTGTATGTAAAACCCCGAGGACGTGCGAACCGTCAACCTTCGCTTCACTCAGGTTGACGATTCGCGGTTCGAAGGTCGGTGGCTCGCTGCGCTCGCCACCTCCCCTCGACCTTCGCTTCGCTCAGGTTGCCGCTTCGCGGCTCGGAGGTCGGTGGCTCGCTTCGCTCGCCACCTCCCGGCAAAATTTTTCAACTTTCGCTTGGCTCAAGTTGAAAAATTTTGTATGGGAATCCAACTTTTGTATTGAAATCCATTTTTTTTGTATGGCGGCCATATTGGATTTTTCAAAATTGGAACAAAAATAAATACCTTTGACCAAAACTTGTAATACACCAAGTCTTATACTTTACGAGATACCATGTTTAATCCCTAGGGCTTAAAAAAAAAGTGAAAAGTCGAGGTTTTCCCCAACTCAACCCGTCTTCCTCTTTGTATTCCCCATATTAGATTTTTCAAAATAAAACTGCATCTGGGAGAACAATGATGTCAATGAGTCAATCAGTCAGTGAGTGGTAATTCATTTTTATATATGTTGAAAAAGATTTTTCTCATTATATAAAGCTAACGAAACTAACGTATAAAAGAAAAATATTTTAATTCGGACTAATAAAGATCCAAGGAATGAATTACTACATTTTAATGCAACTGCAACTTGTTTACATATATTTGTAATTCAGTCTGTAGTCTGTAGTCAATAGTGTTTACTTATTTCTGACATCGACTTGTTGACAATATTATGACATAAGTTGATGGCAACATAATAATATGGGTGTTTTGGTGTGTACATATTATTGTAACTAAGTATAAAAACATAATTTTGAAAATGTCGATATGTGTACATACTATTGCACGCGACTGAACTTGACTAGTTTAACGTCCGCGACTTTGTACGCGTGGGGACCATTTTCGAGTCATTATTGTGTAACTAACTCTTTGTTGACTTTGTTTCATAGATTGAGATAATATCCAAAAATCGTACACTCTGACCCCACCCTTTGCCGCTGGCTAATGAGTAGTACTCACTACTGGCCAACGGGCGTCGCGATGTCAAGCTAATGGCACAATACATTGCGTGTTTTTTATGACATTCTTCAGCATCCTACAAAGATAAAGGTGTTATGAAAATGTAACTTGTGCGTAGCACCGAAAGTATATTTGTTTCTTTCCAGGGTGGTATACTATGAGTGCGCGATGAGTCTGTATGAGTAGAAAATATCTATGTGTGTGTTCAATCAAAAGTTCCCACGCTTGCAGACCGGACCCTTAAGCCATGCAATTTACAAGCAGTCGGTATCAAGAGAATGTATAAAATTGTTTTTTTTTACACTAGCGCCATCTGTAATAAAAGGGTTTACACAAATACCCAATCGAATTCTCGAACTAATCATTAAACGCATGTTTTCTAGATATAATGCAAATTGTAAACCAACGCGCCATCTAGCTTAGCAAATATTTACTATTCGGTTTGAATTTCTGCTGAATAACCCAACAACCGTAACGTAGTTTTACCATATCAGCTTAGATGGCAGTCATTGTGACTAGTCAAAAGGTCGTATCTTGTAAACCAGTGGTGGGTTCTGGTATGAGAGCATAAAGTTCAAAATTAAATTCGAATATCAGCTATTTAGATACATATTTTAATGTAAATACTGGCAAGACTTTACTTGACTATTGACTTAACATAATATCTCAGAGAAGAGAAAAAACATCCCAAAATAGGAAGGTAAATTACTAGAAATATTTCTTCTATAACGTCTTAAAGAAAATACATTTTCAATAAATTTTTGTCAGAGCGTCTGGTCGAAGCGACGCGTGATCAGAGGGCTGGCAGCTATCTGGGCCAAAGAATAATCCTTGCTATACAGAGAGGCAATGCAGCCAGTATCCTCGGCACGCTGCCATCGGGTATCGAGTTGGAGCAGTTGAGCTACCTATAGATCGTTTGCAACGGTCTATGGGTGGCCCAATTGTTTCCTTTTGTAAATTTTGTAATATACCTACATATAGATTGTAGTAGTTAGCTTATGCTGTAATAAAAAAAAATTCAATAATATTCTTCCCTAATTAAAGCGGAAGTTCGTGAGGGAAGAGAAATGTTTATTTTTGTTACTAAATTATGCAATTCTACAACTAAAATGAAATTCGTTAAGTTAACATTAATGCGCTAAAAATGACGTAGGCTTATTTTTATCCCGAATATGACCGACCACGCGGACGACTCTGCAAGCAGCAGCTAGTTTGCTGTACCTATTTCATTTAAAAAAAAATATATACTAAGTAAATTAAAATACACGTTAGACCTGACAAAAGGAATAATAAAAAACCCTGGTTTGGTCATAGCGTAGGAGTGTCTGTCGTTGTTTACTTTGCCACATGCATGTTTAACGTATTTAAAAGATTTCATGATTATGCAACTACGAGTACGTTTGTGACTTCAATCATAATTCATACAGACGAATAACCATACTCGTAAAATATGATTATTTTAAAAAGTATTATTTAATACATAGTTTTAAATTTCCATATTTGTTTCATAAGGGTATATTCGCCATAATGTGATGACCTAAGGTCAAAATAAAAATTGCAAATTATCAACGGGTGTCAGATAATTCGCCATACCGCATCAAAATTACGATAAGTATAGTCCTATGAGCAGAGACGTTTTATTAAAGAGAAAGTTGCCCGCCCACAGTGTGCGTACGCAACATTTTCGTATTTTGGCCCAAAGCTCCATCATTCAGCTCTTGGTCCTCCAACTTGAGTGTTTATTGCGTATCTACAATAATGTGTGTGTTTGCACAGAGCTGTTAGTGAGAGTGTGTGAATTACTGATCATAAGTGCTCGAGAATAACGATGAGGATACAATAATAATAATTGAAGATAACATGTTGGATAATTGAATGTTAACTTAACGCATCTGGACATGAAGACTGGTCACACTTTGAAGACTATTATGATGTTGTGAAAAACGAGCAATTTGTAAGCATGAAAAGGATCTAAAATTACAAATCTTATCAAAGATCTGGACGTAGGTAGAGTCACTCTACCATCTAATTACAATCGGCTACAGTGTGGACCCGGGAGTTTGTGTAAGTTGGTCGTGCTCACCGTTGCTTATCATATGATATATCATCTGGCTGCACCCGGCCTTGTTACCCGATATCGACATTCGATCTCCTAGGACTGGACACGCATAAGGCACAGTGACATTTCCTGCTGGAGTCCACCGATACCCTAGTTCAGTTCATTTCGAGATCTGTGTTGTTTCACACGTTTGATAAGTGATTATAAATTGACGATATGAGACGCAAAGAACCTCCATTATCCCAAGCCTCAGGCAGAGGAAGAAGTCTGATTTCGACTCGTACAAATCAGCAGTTGCAGAGAAAGGCAACCGGCGGCAGCGCTAGGAGCCTTCTACCCAGGAGTTATTCTTCGCCCTCGTATCAGAACGAGCCCGAATGTCAATCAGCACAGTCACTCCATAAGAGTTACGTTATGCGTAGCTTTTCATCTCCAGATTCCAAGAATATGGATTACAGACGAAACTCTGATTCTTTCTTCAGGCCTAAAGCACACGGCTCGAGAAACGAACTAGACTCCGACCTCGAAAACTTCGAACAATTCGAAGAGTATCTCATCGACATCGATGCTGACCAGGATGATAGTTTGTTAGGTCATTATCACAGTAGTCCCGAGAGGGAAGAGCCCAGAAAAGTGATCACCACTATCATACCAGGCAGTGGCCTACAAAGAGTTTGTATCAGACCAGTATCGGCTGCTACTTCACAAACACTAAATAACGCTCGCGAAGTTATGAAAAAGCTGAAGCAAGACGATGCGAGAGGTAAAACTTTTTTTTTTTTTTTTTTGTAAACTGACGAGCAAAACGAATGCAAAGCTTGGCGCTTGAATAAACTAATTTGACTTTTTATGGCAATCGTATTTCTCAAATACGCTCGTTTGATGGTGCTAAGAGGATTATTGGATTGCTCGAGATAAGACTTTAGGCTTTAGCATTAATAAAAGCTTACAAATTGTATGCTTTAAATTGCTCGAACCGAAGCAAGGTTACGGAGTTACGCAACGTGTTTACCCACACTATGTAAATGCAAAGATTAGAATTAAGTAACTCATACATACTCGTACATGTACCATTTGGTTCAGTGTCGTACGGTTTAAAATTGAATTATCAAGAATTACTGTTTAAATGTGATTTTAAAAAGCGATTGCTCATTGCTAGTTGAGTTAATGGACACAATTTATCTTAACTTTTGAATTTGATTTTATGGGTCAAGAGAAAACCTTTCTAAAATAAGTTTAAAAAGATCAAAGCCTGAAGTTATAATCTAGTACTTATTATATTAAGGGAAGGCAGAAATCTCTACCAGTGTACTATAGTATGTACTTGCTATTAGAATAAAATTAGTTCTAGTATATTTTTTATATAACGTAAAGTTGTTTTCATATGCACACAACACAATATTCTTTTAGGATCCAGCCGCCTAAACTTCAGGCCTCTGGTAGTAAAGATGCCAGCACGACACATGCTTCAATCAGAAGAATCCATATCACACGGAATGGAAGAGCTGCAGACATCGCCGGAACTAGAAATGGAATCAGCTGAATTGGAGCGAGAGCTGGACAATGCTGAGCAACACTTGGACAAAGATGTTGCTATGGCAACTGAAGAGAGTGATGCTGATACTGTAAGTAGAAACAGGAATGCGATTGAGACGTTAATACATAAAACACTTATCTTTCGGAGTAAGTAAGGTTTGGTGAGCACAGTTAGACAGTAGACAGTAAATCCAGAATGCGTGCTCAAAATAGTTTTTGGTAATAAATCTTTCAAGACAATTTGAAGATAAATCCCGTTTCTTTGTGCAAAGCAGTATAGAAAGCCGTAAATAAGATCGAAGTGTATTTTAGTATCAGTGGTGGCGCCATGCGGCTGAGTTTTATTATGGCTTAGTTTTGGAAACTGGAACTCATATTAACCTCGATGTGCAACGAATGATATCTAAACAGAACTATTAAAAAGTCTTTCTAAGAAAATCATTAAAGAGAGTTTAGCAAAATTTTATAACGACATAATCTTATTGTGTCATGGCCATGATAACAATACATAATTCGTCTTTGCGCGATTCTTCACATTTTTTTTTATTTACGCTTTCTATTTTAATATATTATTTACTATGTACTTGTATTGTGAAACCGAGAGTCGTTTTCAAAACAGTAACTTACATAACTGTATGTTCGATAGGTGCACCAAAGTGAATCGAAAGCCCAGCCACGGCAAAAGCTCGTCTGGCACGCCCTATTTTACAATCGCGTCTCCGCGGTTACGACACCTACTGCGTCCTCGCTCTCATCGGTTGCTTAATGCCTATCAACTGCTTATTATTGTCTTTTATACGTTCCAATAATCAATATCTACACCACAAATTTTTAATTACAAAAAAAAAAACTCAAATGGGTAATGCAGAACTACGTTGTATCTGTACAGTCAGAATTTTGGGTTTCTACAAAATGACAGAATGACAACGGGGCGAGTGTGGCCCATAAAGTTAAAAGTATCCGAGATCTGTGGTGTGGCCCGAGCCAAGCTTTTGCGAGATGGCTCGAGCTAGGTACCCGGGTTTGCCTAACGATGAATAAAACTTAATTATTATCATTGATGGGTGGGTACCACCTGACGCAAATCCATAGAAAAACGATTAATTTGAGAGAATAAAATTGGATAACTGTTACCGTTATCCAATTTTATTAAATTTATTTTGAAAAAAAATCGACTTAATTTTTTGAAGTTTTTTTGCTATATCTGTGTTCAGTAACGGCAACTGATTGTGGTTATGCGTATTTTTTTTCTGGTGATTAATTGCCGTGTATAACAGTCTTGTTGACTGGCTGATAGACAGCCTCCTGGCTAAACCAGAGGATGCATTCGTCAAGAGCTGCTTACTACGAAAGGATTTTATAAATTCGCAACACAACGAAGTGGTTGGTCGCAACTATTTTTTTTATAAATTTTTGATGCAGCAGTAAGTACTTGTACAAAGCCAGTAAGGTAATTTTCCGTGGATCTGTTAAAAGAGGAAAGTTTGTATTGTAAGATACTGGTATCTTATCCAAGTAGGTAAACCATATCTATACCTATTCAATCGGGTAACGATGTTTACGTTTAGAGTTCTCAATATACATACCTATGTGTAGTCATATGATTATGACCAGCTATGAACATTATCATCACCAGCAGTAACTTATCGCAAGTCAATAATTTTTGACCTCTAAAATGTAATGCAACTAAAATAAAATAGGTAGAGTGAAAATGACATTTATTGGCTGTTGTACCTACTTCCTTGTTCTAAATATAATAAACAATAGGGTCATCCCATGAGGAAAATTTATTCAAATTGATCAAATAATTGTTTCGTTTTATAGAGTTAAATTACTGTACATTTCAGAGCACATCGATTCGATTTAAGATTGTTTATTTACCATGGCTAGTACGGATGACACGTGATAAAACTACTCGCACGCGTGCGATAGCAAACCGAGACATAGCAATATGTCTATTACCTACTGCATTGTGTCAAAATGTACACGTAAATTCATAATTAAACGCACTATCAGCGTGGGGTGAGCGAAAATAGCGTGACGTTATTGAACAGGCATCAAAGCCAAGCCACCGTTCCCGTGGTAGCCAAACATAAACATCGCGTGATCGACAGCAGTTGTGTGGACGTCGCGTGCTGAACTCTACGGTTACACGGTGGTGCTGTATTGTGGAAGCTATCGCCTAGTCGACGAGCACCGGAGTGGAGCGGTGCTCGTCTAGCCGGCTACCACCAGAGCAGAGGGAACAATGAGTACGCCTTGACCTTGCGGCGCGGGGGACGGGGCGTGCGATGACGCCAGCGCGGCCGGTGCGCGGTTCGGCTTTCGGGTGCGATCCTTCGCGGACGGCATCCGCGTAATCTGCGGTCAGCGCGATTTTGAAGTTTGTGAAAATACCGGTGCGGGTGGGCGGAGTTGTGAGACGCCAGGAACTCTTGCGCCGCACTCATTCCGCGAGTCGGCGCCGACGCCGACGCGCCTCGAACGACCGACCGATCGAACCGACTCCCGCCGACCGAGTGAATCGCGACATGCGCGCGCACAGACATGGGTAACGTGCAGTGTTGCGCCAGCGGACGCTTTCCAGAAGGCAAACCGCAGAACAAACCAAAAGAGAAGAAAAAGAAGACGAAAGGGCTAAAAGGTGTCACGAAGAAAACGACCGGTGCCGGTGCGGGTAAAGGCAACGGGACTTTGCAAAAAGTAGTAACCGTGGCTGAGGACAGGTCGGAGCGTTCAGCGACGGCTGAGCCGCAAATCGAAGCGCTGGTGCAAGCGACGCCGCCCAACGATAATGTTCCAGCACCCGAAGTTACTCAGGAACACAATACTACGCAAGACTCTCACACCGATGAAACGGATGCAGCAACGCGCAGCACAGAGAGCATAGCAGTAGCAAGGGAACGCTTCTTCACTCAGGTAGGTTTATTAGGAAACATAGTCGGTTTCAGTACTTATTCTGATCGTCCTTGCCAGTAACTATGGCAACAAGACGGGGCACTACAAGTGGTGCGTCGCGTGACGAACCATAATCCCTTTATTATCGTAGCGGAACGAATCTGGCGCGCGGAGGTTGCTTTGTTTTACATTAGCTTAGTATCTTGATCTTTGAGCCTTCAGAAGAAATATAAGCTTTTTATTATTGCGGCATTAGATTATTACGGTGGGTATTTCTCGCGCTCACCTTATTTATTTTATTTTGGGACCGGCGTTTCGGCTGTATTTCAATAGCCATGGTCACAGGTTGATTACGGGTTACAATACAGCCGAAATACGCGAGAAATACCCTTACCTTATAATCTAATACCGGTGAAATAAAGGCTTTGGACTTTTCGCACATTAAACAGACGTTTGTTTATAAAGGGTCCCGTATCAAACCAAATAACAAACCAAACTCGCTGTAACAATTCTATAAATACGGTAGCTCTTTCTGTGACATCCTACGGTCCTGTGGAACTAATTATTTTTTGTTTCGTGGTTGACTAACGGATGATTAAACTGATGTGTACTAGCATCACTTTGGTGTAGTCATCATCGATATTTGAATACCTCATTATAAATCAAACCACGTTCGTTCTACTTGGACAAACCAATGTTCAGATAAAATAGTTTATATTGAAATATTTGATGGCTACGGACTCCAAATTAATAAGAATACCTAAGTAGACTTGTAGTAGTTGAAGTAGCTACAAACAAATCACGAATCATTACAGTCAGCATATTTACGTGTGACAAATTGTAATAAGATAGGTGACAGGGAATAAACACGAGTAGGTAAGTATTTATAACGTGTTGTAAACCATGCAGCATTTACTTGAATATACAAACATGCAAACGTCCGCTTATCTCATTAGCACACGGTTTGTGTGTATCGTACTCAAAAGGTTATTGGACAGGTTCTATATGATGATCTAACATGCATAGATTAATTATCAAGGATATGAGCATCTTCTAGTAAGTATTTGTGTTAAAGAATCTTAGTTATATTTCGATATTCCACAAGGTAGCATTCCGTCCCCCAAACCGGCGGCTTTAAACGCAAATGTCGGGCAGAGAATTATTTTAGTACAAAAGTAGGACACGAAGAATGGTTTAATTCAGCTCAAGAGACTGAATCAAACAAGACTTATTTATAAAAACAAATATTAATTTAAGCTTCAACTATTCAGTACAAAAAAATCATATCGTAATATTAGTATATTAAATTTAAAAATTGACTATCTTATAGCTTTGCATTTAGAAACTCTATTACACAGCTCCTTAACGAACATTATCCATCCAGTATAACGGTCGTGGCCTTTGATCTGGCCAGGCCATTTCAATATGTGGCTAGGAATATTGTCTATTTCATGAAATTCATGAAATAGAGCATTTCGTGATACGTCCAATTCTATGATCCGGCCACGACATAATTATTCTTTCATACTTCAATAGACGAAATTCGGGACGAATTTTCTTGACGAATATTTTCAGTATTTTCTCTGCTGCGTCATCCATTTGAGCAAAATCATTGATACCGCCGACGCGATTTTCCTACGTTTTCCTTGTCTCATTACTGGGTGTAGTAAAAATAGCGGGTTCTGTGAATTGTACCTACTTCAGATTTGTAATCTTCAGGGCTTTCAGGGTATGACGCGATTTCACGCATGTCATTGACTCACCGTGAAAAGTGACCGAGCGGTTCTGATTTTGTATTACACTTGTTTTGGAGTGAGTCCAGGCCATTCCCGAAATAACTTTGACTGTTCCGAGCTGATGCACGGTTTTATTACCGATTGCAAAACTTTGTTACGTTTATGCTTTATCATATAGTTGAGCGGTAAAACATACAACGCATCGCAGCAGCGTTCTAACTGAAGTGATGAAAGTGCAGAGCCTTAGTTTGATCTCGAAACATTTAGGTCTACTACCTAAATGTTTGACAAGAAAATAATGGTAAAAAAGCTGTAAGGAAGTCGTTAATACGCAGAATAATAGCATTACTTCAGTTCTTACTAGAAAAGTGGAGATATGCTTATACATTTAAAGAATTTCAGTGTTTTATTCAAAATAGAGCTTTAAATAAATACTTTTGTTGTAGGAACACTCAAGAAAACCATTAAACATCTTTAAAACAGAGTTGGTACCATGCCAGCATCATTCTTATGAAATTTTTATACCAGGGCACTTTCCTCTGCAGCCAGATATAAAATACAGATGAAATGTACAGATGATAAATATAAATATCATTTCTAAAATATTTTTGTATAAGTATCATTCAACTTAATACTTTAAGTTTTTTATATTTTTCGATGTAATCACACCATCATTGAAAGTTCATCATGCTATCTTACTTACTTACTTACTTACTTGACTTAGCTATCTCGTTAAGGCGGCGCAATCCTGTCAAAAAGGCATATAGGGTTGTCACAAGCCGCGCGCGGAATATTTCGCGCGGACTCAGCTGCCGTGAACTCTGAATGACCCCGTCAGGAATTACAGTACAGAAATAAGCAGTTGGATAATTTTTTTTTTTTAGAAATGCATATTTTATGATCAAACTTTGTTTATAGTAGTGATAAACTAAAATTTTGTTTGAATATATAGGCTGGTTTTTTGAGAGGGGCGATGATGGTCAAGTCTGAAACCTTTTTACCTTTCTTAATTTTAAATTCAAATTTTTTTTTTATATTTTAATTTACGTATTCTAAAAAATTGTGTAAAAAATTTATCGAAATAAGTAAAATGTGCAATCACCTCACCTAAATCCATAAAACAAAAAATAAATGCACATTTGAAACTGACTACCATCTTGAATATAAAATATAACACACAATTCTTAATCATCATCCCTTTATTAGTCAAAATCGACACCCATGAGCAAAAATTAAAAAAAAAATGGTCCATCATGTTGGATTTCAAATCCGACACAAAATATTCAACTCCATATTAGTCAAAAACAATACCCCTAAAATAAATTACAAAAAAAAAAAACAATTGGTCGCCATTTTGGATTTCAAATCTGAAACAAAATTATTAACCATCAATCCCTAATTAGTCAAAATCGACACCCATAATAATAATTTGAAAAAAATAAATTATCCGCCTTCTTGGATTTGAATTTTGACATCTAAATCTAAATATTTAACCCTGAATTAGTTGAAAAATACACCCATAACTGTCAGGTACTTGTCTCGCTACGCTCGGGTAGGGAGCTCGCTTTACTGCAAAGCAGCTTTTGAGCAAAGCGAGCTCATCTCAATGTGACCCGCAAGCAGCGAACGGACAACCTTCGCTTCGCTCAAGTTGTTGCCTCGCTGCGATCAGTGCTGTGTTTAGCTGATGACACAAATTATTTTTACTGATTTTAGGAATTTGTAAATTCAGTGATTTGTGACATGAGGACAATTTTACATTATATTCAGTTACCGAACCTGCTTACAAAATTTCACGAGAATCTGTTGAGAAATGCGACCTGAAGAGGAGAACAGCCGCCGACAGACGCCGCCCCGACAGTGGCCGGTGGCCGCCCGGACAGACATACACAAGCATATTTGGCCAACCTGAAGTAGAGACCTTCAGCTTTCGCTTCGCGCTCGTTCGGTCAGCTAATAATACTACTATAAACTACTATTATAGGTATATGCAGCTTTATATAAAGCTAAAGCTAAAGCTAATTAAAAATTATGTAGGTACTATAAGTACATAATTCTACAAAAAATATTTCTTATCTTGGTAGGTATCTTGTACCCGATACAAGCATACTCTCTCTACATCTGTGTGTGGTGTTTTAAAAGAATCTGCAGGTGGTAGATTCATTACTGTGGTGGCGTCCATGTCAGTTTCCTGAGGCTGCCCCATTGACTTATAACGATCTTCAGTATCTAGTCATACTGATTTTCATAAACTATGGCACTATGACAGAGAATGACAGACTTCACAAACTAAATAAACTCGTGCATAATTTAATTTGTGATATCTGTCATCGCGGGAAAACTGACACAGGTCCGGCCTCCGTCAGTGCCAGCGCGCGACTGAGCGAGCCTGCCAAGCCGCCGCGCTCGCGAATTTGTAGTTATTTAAACTTAGTAAAAAAGAAAATCGTTTTATCAAGTCAAACTCTACGAAAATGTTTAGAAATATTTAGTGTCTATAGTTACGTGCAAAAATTAATTGTAAAACATTATTAGGCTAGTCATAGTTTTGAAAAAACACTACAAAGAGGGGTAGCTTTGGGATTTTTTTCTATAGAGTGAAGTACTTATGATCTTGTAACTGGCTACGAATTGGCTAGACTATATCCTTAACTTGTGCATATATTTTTTTCAGAATTTATAACACTATTTTCGATTTCTCAGATGGTTTTAAAAAACTCTAAATTGCGGCCTAAGTGTGACTGCGCCGCCTTAACTGTCGCACTGTTGTGATTTAGTCAGTTTTATCATACGATATCTTTGTTTCTACTACAAGTACAATAAAACATTAGAAACAAAAATATTTTTTCTTAAACAATGTTTAAGCTTTGTGTAGTTATTGTCTTTCATGGTTACACTAGCTAAAAAATTATAATGCGCATATAAACTTCAGCTTCGAATTTTCAAGTCTCTACTTTCAGTGTTTTGACCTATGCGTTGTCTGGCAGTCCGTCAGTCAGTCAAGACTACCCTATTTTAATATATTTATTGATTTAAACCTTGCGTAGTTGTAGTCTCGCATATTTATTGTAGAAAAAAAAGAGCCCAAAGTTCATCTGATTGCGTCAAAGACACAGGCACGGCAGGTCAATGGCGCGTGACGTCATTATAACAATAAATAGTAGGTATACAATGTCGTATTCATGACACATGTACTCGTAGACGAGATGTGACTGGTATGCAAGACATCCAATCTTTTGCCGCACCCAAAAACCACGATTCGTCTTTGAAAACCCGAACTAAAATCATGTCATCACATCGATGGTCATCACAATGTTTTTCGCATAGGAATGTTTTGATTTTGAGATGTGAATCACTAAATTGAAAGATAAAGAAAATATTTAGTTAAGCATGAGTCATGGATACTATTTTTTGAAATTTAAGTCAATTCTAAGACTTGCATGTTTGTAGGTGTTTACTGAATTTCGAAATTAAACTTAAAATAATAAACTAGTGAGCGAAAAATACAGAAGTAGAGTTTTTTAGGACGCATGTTACTCATATAAACAAGGAATAAGTATTAAGAAATCTGTGTGGCATAAATAATTAAAAATAGATTTATCAAGCAACACAAACTAAATTATGATACGTACTCATAAATGCATACATATATTGTTTTTATTACTCATCACATGAGTTTTAAATTATATATAGGTTATGGAAAAATATACGTATCAGGAACAGATACGGTTTTTATATAATTTCCATATATGACTCACCGATGCTGTGTATTTATTATTAGAAGCTTAGTTCAAACTCGCTAGATAATGTTTATTAAATCGCCCACGATTATGTGTTTGCCAATATGTAACGTGATGGTAGAGTAAAAACTTAGTAATTTGTAATATATACCTACTGCTCGCTGATTTCAAGGCGGTTGGCCTATTATATTTTGAGGGTTCATTTATAAAATGAAAATAAGTAAATGTAACAATAACAATTACTTAACATTAGTAGAATTAGTTGCAGGCACGTACAGTCAGCTGCACAGTCATGTATGAACTCCCAAGCCTTCATATTTATATTCTACTCTTATTTTGCAAAAACATTCTTCTTGTGACCAGTAAGAGGACTACATTAATTTGAAAATGCTTGTGTGCACTTTGTTCGCAAAATTGAGAGTAATATAAATGTGAAAGCTTGGGATTGTATACATATCTATGCAGCTGACTGTATTTAATCTTAAATTTATGAGATTGACCAGACACGGTAAAGGTAAATAAAAATGATAACTTACGGTTCATTATAAAACAACAGTTCTATAGAAACCAAGATTATTTAGAATGCGACATGCAACAAAATTAATTAATTAGGTGCAACAAAAATGCAATTTCAGATTAAACATCTGGAAACCCAATCTCCGGAAGGGCAAAAACATAATTCTTTACTGCTTTGGTTTTATTTCAACGGAAACATAAAATATGTTATTCTAAAAGGTCCAAAATGGAGTCGACATTGCTTGACATTGTATACAGTTTATTTTATTTTGTAAAGGTATGGAAGCATTGTTTGAAGGTCAATTGATAACGTTGTTAGGTAGCTAGCATTGTGGATACGTTTGAGGCTATGCATTATTTACAACTAATACGTCGATATATTCCAATGCAGTGCTATAAAATAATAATATTTTTTTTTATTCATTAAAACTTCCCTATTGTAATAATTTTATTTGTTAACATTATAGTTATTTTATTTTTATTATTATTTAAAGTAAGAAATTCGGACAAAAACAGACGTAGTTTTACGATGAAACGAGAATATCACAATTTTTTTCCATTAAAATTTCAAATTTGAGCTACATATTATGAACCTATTACCTAATCCTGGTTTGCTTGAGATTGGGCGGCAGCACTTCGCCTTAAGGCACTTCGATGGCACGGGCCGACCCTGGCACAAATCGGTCAAGACTAAATTCATCAAAATTTTCCAATCAAACTACTCTGAGAGCGTTACAGTATTAACAGTAAATATTTATCTACTCCTGCTTGTTAAGCCGTAAATACACGGTGTTAGTTCGGTCCCAATGCGTATCAATTAACTATGTTGACTTTTCACGGGCCTTTTCGCGTGTGGTCCAGATGATCAAGTAGCCAGCATCAATTAGACGCCTCCGAACCATCCCGAGGTCGTACTGTCAAGTGGCGCCACAATAAACTGTGTCAATCTTATTTAAAGGTTCGCGTACATAATAAATTATGTCGCAAGTGATTGTAGAGGCTCCATTTATAAGCCAATGTAGCATGGTTTGGCTGCCCGTGGATTAATTAATTGATAGTGGTCAACTAAACGAATGAATTAGGTGTGGCTGCGGTAGGCATGTGTAACAATTAAAATTTGACGAATTATATAACACGTTCCGAGAATATTAACTGGAAATCAGAATTTTAGATGAGATCGGACCATGGCTCGTAAACTTTAGAGGTTAGTAAAAAAGCAGTTATCTAAGGTCAATGATGGAATGTTGGAACAATTTATTGGAAACAAAACAAAAAACTATGATCTTTCTTGAGAAGTGGACGAATTAAAGCTCGATATGACAGATGTAATCTGATTAGATTAGCAGTACTAGACTACTAGTCTACTACACGTGCATATGAGTACTAGTCTATTATTGTCTAATCTTGGAGGCGCTTACTTCGTTAAGACTGCTCTCTAATTTAGAAGAACTTAAATTAAACTACTATTTTTCTTCCGTAAGTTATTTTTTTGTTTTAAGTTATTTTCCTTCATCTCAATCTCAATCTCATTCTTCATCTCAATATCTAAATATTTATTTCTGACTACAGAAGGTAGAGTCACTTCCATCAAGTGACGAAAACGAGTGGTTAGAAATACTACATGTTCTTTAGATAGCAAATAACTTCAACCTCTCGCTGGCTAAAACCTATAGACAGACGATCATTTAATATACTTACAACCTGTAAGGTTATTTTGCAAAGAATTACCGAATCAGCTCCTTGATTTACAAACCATCAACATCCCAGTACTTAAATCAGATTGAACAATAAACTTTTTGTGGGTCGTAATTTAGTCATCAAGCAATTTACTGATCAGCTTGCAAATGAGAAGGAAGCGGAGGTTACCATTTTCTTCTGATGAAAGATGATTGAGTAACCAAGGGCGATTTTAGTGGACCACTTTTTCTAAGTCTTAACATCGAAGGAATATTAATATGGTCTACAAATACTATTTTAAAAACGACAGTTGGTTAGAATAGATTGATATATAAATGTTTGCTCCCCAATCATGCAAAAACTAATGAACTGATTCAAATGAAATTCACTACAGTTTGAGTAGGGCTGAGAAGTACACGGACTTCTCTTTATCCCTATACTACGTGGGCGAAGTCGCGGGCAGCTGTTTATCATAACGCTGACAAGATTGGTAAAGCTAAATTTGACAATAAAGTAGAGACGAACAACTTCCTATCGTACAAAGATCGTTGCTCCTAAACGGAACTGGACTTAGCTGCTAAGGCTAGGTACACACGAGATGCTGTCATAAACCGGTGTCGTGTGTCCTCTTCATCCAATTCTCCAGAGTGACATGTCCGCATTGCGAGACCGCGTGGGCATTAACCGAGTTAGGATGACACGTGGTAATGATAAGGGTTAAAGTTACTAGATGCTGGTTGACGACTGTCTAAGCTGTTTCCTTATTATGACAGCGGTCCTAAAGCTCATGGGCTTATGATCTAGTCAATGTTAGTTAGTTTTTTTTTATGTAAATAACCTGTCCAAAACGAAATAGTGCTACGCAAGACTTTAAATGTGTTTATACACAGTATTTTTTTTTAATTACATTTGTGATCAGTATAATTTTTTATGAGTAAATTTTAGGGTTCGTTTTTAATTTTGGGGTGAGCACACTCCTGCACTCGAACTTCCGTTGTCGTCTAATTAGACTAAATCTTAAGAATTAAAATTAAATTATGGGATTTACTCTACAAGGACTAGCTAGAGCTATAATACAGTACAGCCGTTGGATCTAGGTCGTCTTGAAGTTCTTGCTTGAATCATTAAGTCTAACGTCAGCATTCGTGTCGCTTATCTCGCTCTAAAGTATGATCACCTAACTTCAAGCTGGCCTAGAACTAACGGCCATACTAGCACGTAACAGTTACTTTGACAGACGACTTATAAATAACATTATAATGATTTATTTAGTTTTCTTTGCATTGCTTGCATCAAAATCTGTTGTAATTATTTTTTTCAAAATTACACGTATCCTTGCTGTAACACAAATATCAGGCACCGCAACTTTGCCACATAACAAAGAAACTATAATTGCGAAGTAAAATTGAGTCACTTATAATCAAAATAATTATAATTTTCCCAGTATTGCTGTTTTGACGGCATGAAACTAGTAACTGCAATTTAGCAGGCGATATTTTACACACGACATGCCTCTGACTGCCCCTAGTTATTGTATTTCAGATCATAAAATAAACTGTTGCAATGCGATTTTGTTAGGCGCTCTCGCAACGTATTTGCTCGCTTTGCTATTAACTTTACTTTACCACGACAATAGTGATGACAAATTCCCAAAAATAGTTAGAGACAAAAAATATTGGGATCTTTTTCTATGCAAAACTTTCAAATCGTAGGTACTGATTAAAAATTTAAGAGCGAAACAAATATTCTTTTCAAAGTTATTGCATGACCTTATAAATATTCAATTAACCAATTTATCCAAAGTTTGTTTGGACGAGTTTGTGTTGGATGAGTTGAGGAACGATCATGAATCAATATACATATTTCCTTTCTACTTGTAGCTTTAATAATAAAGTACAAAGCGGTGTCAAATAGCTAAAGGTGGCTCAACCAAATGATTCAAAGTCAATACTGTTTGAAACGATAAACAACAATGTTTCTTGAAAACTGGAATGGAATGATATTGACAAACAAAGACCAATACAGGCTAGTATTGTTTGTGGAGGCGCCAACCGAAGCCCGGCAACAGTCATGTAATGACTAGCTAGGTAATAGTGAAGTGTCGGATTATTGAAAAATACTATAATTTGACGACACGATTGGTCGATTGGGAAGTGTGTTGGACTGCCACGCCGGTGCGCGGGTTTGATTCCCGCTTCAGGACAAGCATTTGAATGATAAAAATCGGTGTTTGTACTGAGTCTGGGTGTTTTCTATGCATGTATTTACAAAAAAAAAGTTAAGTATTCTATCAGTTATCTGGTAGTGTTAGTATAGTGCACGAAAGGAGCTTCTTAGAAGTGCACTTGAAATTTTTTCACCACCTTTGTTCGAAAGAACTAGTGACACGATAAGAAGAAGAAGTTATCTGGTTCCCATAATACAAGCTCTGCTAAGTTTGGGGCTAAATAGCGTTGTGTAAAATAAAAAAACTAGAAGCTAATAAAAAATCTACAAACCATTATTTTATGTCTTTGCTCTATCTCACTTATTTTATGAGATATAGCGGTTTTATGCATTGTTTTAGAATACATTGTCATTGAGTTGCGAGCTACCCTGAAAGTTTCAGACGGGTCTCGAATCGGGAAGTGCTCGAAATTTTAGTTGCTAGATTCCACTCGGAAAGACAAACAATATCGCTCTATATCGGTTCCTTTACGAGATATAGCGGTTTTTATGGTATTAGAATGCATTGTCATAAAGTTGTGGTGTGAGGTACCCTGTTTTAGACGGAAAGCTAATCGGGGAAGTGCTTGAAATTCGAGTTGCAAGACTCTACCCGGAACGACAGACAGAAAAACAGACAAACAAGAAAGTGGCTTAATAAAAACGTTGTTTTCTTATCGTGTCACTAGTTCCTTCGAACCAGTGTGGTGAAAGGATTTCAAGTGCGCCTCGAAGAGGCTCCTTTCGTGCACTCGACACATGTTTTCGAACTTTAGGTTCTATGACATGCCGGTTTCCTCACGATGTTTTCCTTCACCGTTGCGAGAACGTGGGATGCCACCGGGATTCGCACCCGCGACCAACAGATCGCAAGGTAAGGGCCTCATCCACTCGACCACCACGTCCTCTCATACGACTTAGCATACCATTTTCCAGACAGGTGAGAAATTACAGACATTTGTGTTCAATCTTACTCGTTAGACTATTAAGTCTATCCACGTAGACTAGACATCCCTTTATTTTGAGAGTTGTACGCAGTTACATAGCGTTCAATATAGTTATGAGTCAATAGAGAAGACTAGAGAATATAATATGACAATTTTCATAAGAAATACTTACATTTTTCAGTCTTAAAAAGGAACAATAGTGATTAAAGTTATTATCAGGTTTTAGATGAATATCGATATGATGTATTTGGCACATCCCTAGTGCGTACGGCGTATAGGCGCCTGCGCCGGAGACTAAAGCTGAATTAACAGTATATTCACATAAAAGGCAAGGAATATGGGGTAAAATATTTCAACAATATTATCGTTTGTTCTTGTATGAAACTTGTAACTGAGTCACCGATTATGTGGAACTTATCGATAATCGTTGACAAATTAAGGCAAGAAGAAAGGCACCTTCCGTGTTGCCAAAGTTATATATTTTGTGTTTTAAAAAATACAGTTTGTTTTTGGACTCTTTGTAAACAAACAATTTATATTTTATATTATGAATAATTCCAGATTCTGCGAAGCCAAAAAGCAATATTTGCAACACGATGAACAATGAAGATAATAATGTATGTTATGAACATATTATGTAAAAGATTATATTTTCTTTATTTTCTTCACAAATGAATTCTCCTACAGTCTCTACTTCCCCTCTAGCTTGTATCCATTACTTATTTTGCACCACATGTGTATGAGTATGAATTATTATCAGAATCTTAAGCCCTTTTCCATGAATTTAAACGTTCACAGAGCCGTAAAACGTAATGCATAGCCCAATTAGAAGATCACTTGACAGGGAAAGTTAAAGGTTGCGAGTTCGAATTCCGCTGTGGTCGTAAAACATGACATAAAAATTATCGACGATTTCCTCTTGACTTACGTTCTTTATCAGTCATGTAATTCTCTGTTGCTTTGCAAATTCGAGCTGCTACTCCATCGAAATATTGATTCACAAAACCATATCATTTACGTCATTGATGTTTCTTGAATCCATCGTAACACGGATAAGATTCTATCAAATACCGGTAACTGAGATTATCTTGACGTAAACATCAATAGAAGTAAAGTAATCAAAGGAATTCGAGCCCACATTACTAATAGAATCAACAATTGTGGTTTGTCTGAAACCTTGCTTTGACTAACACATGAATCAGTTACGATAATAGCGATAATATGTGAATTTGGTGACATAAGATTTATTAGGCGTTTCCGCTTTCCGCATTTTCATACAACTTTATTGTTAAAAATGCACCAATGAGGTGAGCTAACTGGATAGCATGAGAGAATCAACATAATATGACTCAATTACTGGGAATAAAAGCAGAATAGTCACAAAGTGAACCAGGTAAAATAAGTAAACAGCTGTTATTACGTAGTTTGTATTACTTGGTATTTCCATACGTCGCCTACGCTGCAATTTTTAGCATAGAAAATATTTTTATATGAAGCTTTATAGCTAGCTCTACGTTTTCAATAATAAATAAAAGTGCAAAGTGGACATTGTAGAACCTTTTTTTACCCGACAAACCTAACTTGCGAAGGAAGAGGGTGACGCTATTTATTTCGTGATGATGTAATTTCTTTGATGAAAAGATAATTACAAATGCCTGTATATGTAGTTATTGTATGTTAAAAAGCTCATTAAAAAGATTAATGATTATATTTTTTTTAACGATGACAAGTATGGGAACAGTCATTATTTGAATTTCATTGTAACACTTACCTACTTCAATTTGTTTTTATCATGTTTGCGAGTATTTTCCTGAATTTTTTCACTTTTCCACCTTTGATTTTTGTAAGAGTTCAGAGTCCCTTATATTAAAATATGTGTTTTAATTCTTTTTCTTTAAAATATGTAGTTCTTATACATATATTTACAAGCTGTATTTAATGTCGTTTTCTAATATACCGAGTGGGCAGCGCGGCGGACACGTAATACGGCGTAGATACAATAATGATTTTCATTATTTGATTATATTTTTCCCACGACAATAATTGCCAATTTATTAATAGGAGCAAACAGTCTAGCTGAAAATAGATCTAAATATTGTAGCGACACTTATGAATGAATCTTATTTATTTTCATCGAGTAAAATAACTGAACGTTACATTACAAAATTCATCTGAGTTATATTATAACTACCTACTTTTTACAATTTCATATTTTGTTTCAAAATATCACCTCTTAAACGCCGAAAACGACTCACGGGCACAAATGGCAAATTGCTCAGTATCGTATTCAATTCCATAAAAAAAACTAAAAACTTATTAATGCATACTTTTTATCGTCGATCGTCGATCGATCAAAGCACATGCGTAATTTAATTACTTTAGGTATGATGATTATTATTTAGGATGATAATGATTAATTAATTTAATCTTTTTTATCAAAATATCTGCATCTCAAGCGGCGATGACGACTCACGGGCACCAAATGTCAAATTGCTCAGTATCTTCTTCGTCAAAAAAACTAAAATCTTATGCATTCGAGATTCGTTTTTGTAGAGTTGATCGATCAAAGCATAATATGTGTAATTTATTTACTTTATACTAATGATTCATCTCCAAAGTATTTTTTAAAACGATCAGGTTTCTAATTTATCTAAATCATATGTATTTATCAAAATCAAGATACAATAGCGATTTAGAAATTTACAAACTTTGATGCTATGCGATGATATCATCGGAATTCGACCAAAATCATGTCATTCTTGTTTTAGGGAATACCTATCATTGGTAGATAAAAAGGCAATAAGTGATTCGATTGAATAAGGATAATAATGGAGTCAAAAATGTACCTTGTACTGTACTTATTATTGCCATTTCATATCAAGTTGGTGTAAATTTTATTTGTCATTAAAATGTGCGTAATTTTTTTATGAACCTCTTTGTGAATAGGTATTTTTTTAATAGAATTTCTTGTATAATAAATACTCTTACTTGTATTCAAGATATCAAATTGACGTTCAAAGAAAAATATCTAATACGTTGACTCTCATAACTTCCTGTCCCTTCACTGATACTTAAAATCTAAGGTAAAATTAATACCTGGCCTAATACCATGGTACAATTTCTAGCTAAGATTACTCACTTTTCGAATAATTTCGGGAACAATGACATTTATTGGGTAGGTATCTACTTGACGATATCAATAATAATTAACAGTATTACCGGTGTTACACTACACTACACACTCATACACAATGCACTTCTCAGAAGATAAGAAGGAAAATACTTTTGGTTCATTGTTATCAATTTACGGTAAAATAGTTATCACTCAGAAGGGCTTAAAATTCCAATGTAATTGCAGGTAGCGGCTGTCTCAATGCACATTGGCTTATAACTATAACAGAAATGTTAATTAGCAATGCAGATAATATAATAAGGAGATAATAGGTGCAATGTCCATGTTCAATTCATAGCTTTTAAAGGGCAAGCATAAAAAAGATGTGGTTAATCTATTTTCTGCGTCATTAACAATAGGACTATGATTGGAGTACTCCTGCGTATATGTCATAATGGCTTTAGAATTAGCTATCAATTTTTAAGATTGGAACATAATATATTTTGAATGTTTTTTTATTAAATCTTTAGTGATTAATCAAAAATATTTTGTCACCCTCAAAGTACCTACACAAATTTGTGCAATGGGCTTGTAAGTAAATAAATAAAAATTAAAAAACAATCACCTCAAGTTGCTTACGAAAGAAGGAGAGCTGAATGAAGAGATATTCAGTCTAATAACAAAAAGAGGTTAGAAAGCATGATAGCTAGCCTCGTAAAATGAATTACCAGTAAGGTACCGGTGCCTTGTCAAATCTTGCAAAAATCCTTCTAAATCTTTTATATTTGTTATTTGTGAGATCAATAATCCTTAAAGTTTTAACATTAGGTAATATATTACTAGCAAAATATAGTATTTTAAAAATGCTTCAGGTGGGCCTTATTAGGAAAATAGTAGCTTAAGTAGGCCCGATACACAAATGCTTGTATTTAATTAAAAACAAAGTCAAAACTCCCAAAACAACGGAAACATGAATAAATACGGGGTTGTACAATAAACTTATATGAAATTGTCCTTAATCCGTCACAATTTAGCCTTGGGCCTTCCTAGGAATATCAAAGTTTTGACTTATTATAAAATAAAATTAACTTATCAAACAAAAAAATGACGTATGTTTATCTACTTAATAAATGAATGACAAAATGAATACTTAAATAAAAGTTTTTCAGACTTAACTGTTAACGCAAAATTTTTGGTTGGCCTTTTTTTTTCTTAAGCCCAGTACTTAAGAAAAATCACATTATCTTTCTTTGTCAATCCAATGCATTCCTCGTGGTACCAAACTATGCAATCTTTGCTTTGTCCCATATCAGCAACAAGTTAAATTTTACAGGCGTTACAATACCACCCTTTGTCTAATTCTGTTATTCTTAATTTCTTATTATTTTTCTGTTATTCTTCTCTTCCATGTCGTTTCTCTTTTTTCTGTTGTTCTTCTTTTGCCTGTTTTTGTTCTATTGTCTCTTTTGCCTGTCTTCCATCTGTTTTTGTCATCTTACATGCGTGCAATATTTTTTTTTCTCTGCAACTGCTGAAAATCCTTATTGCTTAAATTTTTCTTAAATTAAGTGATTCATCGAGTATTTTTATTAAATAGCAGCTTTCATTTGAAAATTAACTATTGTTTGTAAAATACTTTGATTAAAATTGTTAAATTTGACGTCATAATACTGAAAACTATGTGGTATATATCTACAGATTTTAATATTCAAAGTCCTAAAAAGGCCCGGGCCTTCTTTGGGTACCAAATAGTGGGCCTTCATAGGAGCCCCTACTGATGTTTTCAAAAAGGCAGATAAAATAGTAACTAGGGAATAGAAATACAAAACTTTCATTGAGTTCAATGTCCTGATATCTATTTTAAACGGATCACTAACAAAAATAAGCGAATAACTACTTTTTACAGAGAAATCCTTAAAAAATTACGTACGTGAGGTTATAAATCGACCAGCATTTACAGAGTTACCGGTAAACTGACGTCTAATACGAAAATGGCGGCATGATTGTGTTTACGTTCCGTTTCACTTTTGTCTATGGGTGGAACCTCGTATGCGCGCGAGATTTGGAACTAATAGCAATATACGTTTTTTTTTAAGTGGGCCTTCATGGGAGCTGGGCCATCTTAGGCGCTAGTACCTTATTGTAGCATCATAAAATTCGAAAAGTTCATGAACACCATTGCTTCCTGATCCTTGATAATCCTACGTATCCGATTGCATCATTATTTGATAAAATTATTTCAGGACGGGAACAAAATATGTGGAGTGGAAATGGTCAATGAAAGAGCTACAATAAAACCATAATATTGTAATTTAGCCCACATCACGTGGGTTGCCAGTAAAATTAAATAAATAACCTTATGTCGTCTCTATTGGGATGTCCTGTCTTTACGGCCGCAAGGCTTGTTTGCTCGTTGTTTTGTTGCTCGGTGTCACTTTACATTTTAAAGTACCGGTTCTGAATCTCTCAATTCATTTGATTTGCGCTCCGGTCTTATAAAGTTGTGATTTTGAAGTGCCCCATAATATAAATTTTTAAAAAAGGTGTTTCAAAGTATATTTTCCAGTTGTAAAGGTGTTGGTTTTACCTGCATTTACAACGTACAAATTGTTGCCGGCAAAAAAGCTTTATCATTATTATATTGATAAATATAGTGTATGGTATATGGATGGTAATCAAGAGTGTCTCAAACCAATAATTCACCAGAAAAATGAACCTAAAAAACATCGGACATGGTATCATTTGAAACAATAACAAAAACAACGCCCATCAGTCTCCAACAATCAGGCCGGTCACAGTGGAGGAAAAGACCAAAACCCCTTAGATCGAACTACAAACAAACAGCTGCTATGGTGAAAGGTGAAAGATACAGACAAAGAATAGCATAATCAGCCTTTAATGTTCCCACTGCTGGGACTCAGGCCTACTCTCGGCAGGAGAGCGAATGGGTCTTAAATCCACCACGCGGACCCAATGCGGATTGGTGGATGTCACATGCGATAGAACATTTTTTTCTGTCCTTTAACATGCCGGTTTCCTCACGATGTTTCCCTTCACCGTTGCGAGAACGTGGGATGCATATATAGATTTCTTCGACCGAAAAAACCCATCTACGCATGACTGCCACTGGGATTCGCGAACCCGCGACCATCAGATCGCAAGGCAAGGGCCTCATCCACTCGGCCACCACGTCCTCAGACAAAAGAATAAACCTACACAAATATACCTATACTAAACATAGGTAAATAATCTGAGTACCTACTCGTACTTACCTACCTATCTATACAAAGCAAACAAGAAAGAAAAAAGAATTCAATAAGAAAATAAAGAGAACAGATATAGACAAAGAGAGAGGAATAAATAAATAGGTACAATCCAAACTAAACTTGATGGAAATATAAAGAAAAAAAAAACAAAACAAGGAAACACAATAATTTGTTCACATAATGTTCAAGAAGTTATACTTACAAATACCTTTTATTTTAAATTATACTCAAAAATGTTTTGTAAACTAGGTTTAAGTAGTAGAAATAAAGGCTTTTTTATTTTTTATTTTATTAAATATAGTGTGCAATGATACAGACGCAGTATGAATAAAGCTAATAAAAGCTCCACCATAACTACACATAATATATTGAATTTCGGTCTAAAATTCAATACCGATAATCAACAGCAATTTATTAAAGCTTAAATCCGAACGCCTACTTGCATACAAAGGTCGCTATTACAATGTCAAAATGATTCATAAACGACGGTCCATCTTTTTGCTTATTGTCTAACTAAACCCTCATATCTCCTTGAGATGTATTCTCATTGCCATGTTTTATGTGACACAAATTGCAAGTAGGTATAAGTTATTATTATTATTATTCAGCCATCTGTGTCCCACTGACCTATTCCTTTCTAATACCAAAAACTAATACCAATGATATTTGTTTATTACTCTAATTAATATTCTATTCCCGACGAATACCACTCATAAACGAATCCCAAAACAAGTTAAACGGTATGAAATACAGTCAGTAACGAAAATGCTTTTAAATGTAATTTTAAGTAAGTAGTTTTTATTTTTTCAAAATCAGTCTTTTCAATCAAATTAAAGTGTAGTAGGAAAACGTTTGGTCCATTATTATAATAACACAGACAATCTATTGCAAGGCAAAGAGCTCCCTCCTCTCCTTCCACTTCTTGCGGCCAAGGGCGTCGCTGGTCCATGTCCATCCAGGTATAAGTTCATCATCATCAACCTATAGCAGTCCACTGTTGGGTAGGTCTCTCCCAAGGCGCGCCACTGAGCCCGATCTTCGGCTCTCCTCATCCACCTTCTGCCAGCTATAGCGCGCAGATCATCGCTTTATCTGGCCAAAGGTCGTCCTACACTGCGTTTGCCTAGACGTGGTCTCCACTTAAGAACACGTTTACCCCAACGGTTGTCAGTTCTTCGACAGACATGGCCGACCCACTGCCACTTCAGCTTGCTGATCCTCTGACAAGGTATAACCAGGTATCTAAAATCTTAAAATGTATTATTTGAAAGCTACTGAAATCCAACGAGTACTTACTTACATTTAGTAAAACAAGAGTTTCTTAGCTACGCTACCCCTTATAATAAACACATGTTTTGATATTGCAAAGCATATCTTGTACCTACAATGAATACGATATCATATACATTAAAAAAGATATCAAGCAAGCCACATGTTCTAGCACAGGTGTGCCTAATCAATGAGATTGAAGCGTGGAAACCGTCGTTTTGTTTTGGTTTAATCTCGATATATTTACTAATTCAACTTGCCTATTATAATAGGCATATTTTGATTAGGCTCTTGAATGCTTCAACTTTAGAATAAAAATATTTTGACAATAGGCATGCATATGCAATGTTCATGAGAACCGTTAGTAGACATTAGAAATAGGTAGGTTAGGTAGATACTCGTATTTGCAAAAGAAAACTATTTTATTCAGTTAGAAAACGTACAATTTAAGGTATATATGTACATAAAAAGCTGAAACTTTTTTATGAAACACAAAGTTAGTAAAAAAAATTAAGTTAGTGAATCATTTCATTTGTGATACGGTGATTTGTGTATAATGGGTTATGCAACTAATACGTACTATTTAGTACCTTGGAAAGTTCCACCTACCTAATTAGAGGAGAATCGCTACGGATGTCCCAACCACATCCGTCTTATCTGACGCATCCATTGCTCTAACTTTCTAAATATAGGTACTGATATATTCATCTCCTGGAGAAAATCCCTAAGCTCGTCCTACCTACCTACTCTACCTACAACTAACGACTTTTTTAAGAAAAAAAAACAGCAATTATAATATGGTGGTAATTTAAAAAAGAATAATGTGGTCGTAACTAAAGGTCGTAATTCTACAGTCCGAATGCTCAAATTTTTTTTCGTACTCAATTTTTTTTTATCGTGACTTTTTATACCTCATGTAGAAAGGTGCGAGATATGAAAACTGTAATGTTGTGGAAAACAGAAAACATCTATTATTTTAAGACAACTTACATTAGTTTTTTAAGATCATCAATTCAACAAAACGAAACGTCAGTATTTTTGGTACCGAAAAAAGGTTAGCGCAGCATCAGCCAGTTTCGTCAAAAAGCTGAGTTGTAACTTGTAACTCGATGCACGATGTTACACCTGCTTCGATGGCGGAAAATTAATTAGGTTTAATTTTTACCAGACAGCCTGTCTTTATCAATAGGTGTATACTGATGACCACCGCACTGGTAGCAACTGCAGTAGAACTAGCCAATTCAAATGACGCACATAATTATTTAAAAACAGTAATGTAGTTTGAAATCTAAAAACCACGTTTTAATGCTTTTGCTCTATCTCGCATCCTTTCAAGTTCTGAGCTACTCTGGAAGTTTCAGCCGGATAGCTAATCGAGAAGTGCTCAACATTTGATAAATAGTATATTATAAAAATATCGAATATAATAATAAACTAAAGATAATTTTAATGTGACAAACGAGTTACAGAACAGAATCAGCACAGTGGTGACACCCAACACCATAGTATTAGAATGCATTGTCAATATCTGAGCTACTCTGGAAGTTTCAGTCGGATAGCTAATCGAGAAGTGCTCAACATTTGATAAATAGTATATTGTAAAAATATCGAATATAATAATAAACTACAGATAATTTTAATGTGACAAACGAGTTACAGAACAGAATCAGCACAGTGGTGACACCCAACACCATAGTATTAGAATGCATTGTCAATATCTGAGCTACTCTGGAAGTTTCAGTCGGATAGCTAATCGAGAAGTGCTCAACATTTGATAAATAGTATATTGTAAAAATATCGAATATAATAATAACTTACAGATAATTTTAATGTGACAAACGAGTTACAGAACAGAATCAGCACAGTGGTGACACCCAACACCATCGTATTAGAATGCATTGTCAATATCTGAGCTACTCTGGAAGTTTCAGTCGGATAGCTAATCGAGAAGTACTCAACATTTGATAAATAGTATATTGTAAAAATATCGAATATAATAATAAACTACAGATAATTTTAATGTGACAAACGAGTTACAGAACAGAATCAGCACAGTGGTGACACCCAACACCATCGTATTAGAATGCATTGTCAATATCTGAGCTACTCTGGAAGTTTCAGTCGGATAGCTAATCGAGAAGTACTCAACATTTGATAAATAGTATATTGTAAAAATATCGAATATAATAATAAACTACAGATAATTTTAATGTGACAAACGAGTTACAGAACAGAATCAGCACAGTGGTGACATCCAACACCATAGTAGCCATGGTTGTTGACATAAAAGGCACGTGCTGAATGATTCCATTCTTATCATCATTATGTTTTCACTGATTTCGTCTTTTTGATAACTACCTACTGACTCTTGCTCTTTGCACAAAAAAAATACAGGTATACTCGTATTAGTAGAGTTCGTATTTGTTTATTTAATATCTACATAATATAAGAGGTTTTAATTTAATCATATTTATCATTTCGAAAAGTTAGAATACGTTAAAATACTAGAATACGAACTATTGAGTGGGAGTCCGCCCGCAAAACCATTACCTATGATTATTATACAAAATATTTATTGACGAGTTGCACAATAAATTACACCAAGATACTTCAATTTAACCAAATAACATTTCAGAAAGAAAAAAATAATGACTTGGAGTTAAATAAATTACTACGTCTAACGTTTCGACCTTCGAAGATTTGTGAGGTTTCCCACGAGCCTTTGATATCTTTATGTTGACGTTTCCAATTACTTCTATGCAAGTGATATTGGTTCGGATCTGTTTACCTGTTTACGCTAAATTATGATTTAGTGTGATATAATACTGTGTATTTCTTGTATTAAAGTAAATCCATCGGTAGAAGCCACGAGACATAATGCTATCCAAGGTATAACAATAAAGGTATTTATTAAATATCGAACAATAATGATAATATTTCAAGAAATATGTGTGTGTTTGTTGGGCTTATAATGAACAGAACATTACCGTAGTTGAGCTGATTTATTTTCTTTATAAACTGACCTCAAAAGAAGAGGTTCTCAATTCGACTGTATGTTTTTTTTTTCGTATGTTTGTTACGTGATTACTTCACCAATGATAAGTTGATTTTAGATTATTTTTATTTTGGTAGGTCACATTGTACACATGTTTGTCAATAATAAAATAAATGTAAAACGAATCCTAACTAAAAACAAAATAACATTAAAATTACCTACCTACACAATTCTGCATCTCAACGGCAACGTGACTCCAAATACAAACACAGCAAGTTGCGATGCGCGTGCAAAGTGCGACTGTGCCTAATTACCGTAATAAATATACCTATTTAATTGAAAATTATAGGTTAGAGCCGTGCGACTGTGGCGTGGTCCCTTGGAGGCAATTTCGACATTATATCAAATACATAGATAATTACCATAACGGACATTGTGGGCCCTGGTCAAAGGCCGCCGGGAATTAAGAAATATTATATTCACACACTATGCAAAAAGCTTTACGATTGCGCTACTTGTTTCCTTCAGACATGAAGCTGATAATTATGATAATTTTCTGAAAAGGTAATGATGTAAACGTCCACGGCTAGAAATGAGAAATGTAAAAATGAGTGCTTAATTGAATATGATTACACTAGTTTCGTTGTTGGATCCGTAAGAAGTTTGAAGTGTCTATTCAGCGACTATTGTTCCTAGAAAGTGTTTACTATTAGTTTTGCTGATCCATCTCAAACTTCGATGATCATTTATAACTCTTCGCCTATCTAGTAGTCGGTAGACTGTATATATGCACTTTGGAGTGCAAACAATGCATTATTCTTATTTATAGGTGGACCCAAGGAGCAGTGTGATCATGTTATATGGCAATAATGCATTAGGTGCAATGACCCGCCATTAAGGCGTCACTACCTACGAGTACCTTTAAAATAAACTTTTACAAATGAGCATGATTATATTGATATAATATAAACACCATTGCCATAAGTATAATAATTTATATTAGAGTCTAATATGGCCAAAGATTTAACAACAGTGCTAGTCTTGGCATATAAGGTAAGTTCATCGTACTTCATTCAATAACAATCATCGAAGTAAGCAAGGTAGGTAAGGTAAAACTAGATGCCTATTTATTATATTTGCACGTGTGCTAGTTTTGATGACTTCAAATTTCAATATCTATTTTAATAGAATCTGTGTTCTAGAATTAGAATTTTCATATTCAGTCAAAATCACTTTTCTTGTAGAGATGTCTTTTCAAATTATTCCATGCACTAATTTATATTTCTTAACACCAAAATAAATGCTGATCTGCATAAATATGTCGGTCGTGTAAATGATTTGCGCTGATTTCGTATAAACTATCACTGAGTGGATTTCTTGACACACAGCAGAGTAAAATGAACATTGATTGAAGGTGCATGTGAAACGAGTGCAGTGATTTTAGAATCTGAGCTTTGATTAGGTGTGAATCATGAAATTTAAGAAAACAGTGACATGCTGCATAAAAGGAAACTCATTTTACATAAAATACAGCACGAAGATAATGCCACAGGTAAAAAATATTTGATTCTAAATCATCAAGGACAGTCTAATAAATTCAAAACTGTAAGCTTTCAAATCACACAAATTTGAACGCAATAATAACATTATTTTTACACAGTTTACATTCTTATGTAGAAATAATAACAATACGATTACATGTCCCGTTTGAACACGTTGCAAAATATTTAATTGAGGTTTATTTCGTGGGTGTCATAAGAGATTGGGATTGGGTTCAAAAAGCTTGAGTTTTCAAAATGAAATGACTCAGGTCGCCTCGAAGATTTCTTTTGTTTGAATTTGTATTTATTCAGCCGTTGCGAACTTGTGAATTCATGGCGTATTGTTTGGTAGGTAAGATCATACCTAAGTATATGTATGAAAAATAAATGCTGTAGGATTGAGAGATCTCCTGAATACTCAGGAACTTTGAGGAAAGGGAGTAGTGAAGATTAAAAATGGCGTAAAGCATGTTAATGATATTCCCTGGTAACATTGCAACATCACTGCACCTTTCTTCAATTTAAAAAATAATCTCGAAATAAACAACATCATTTGACTAATTAATACGCTAATAATAATAAATAAATACGCTAAGTAGTTTTTATAATATTAATATTGTCAACGTGCATTCGTTCATTTATTCATTCATATCACGAATGTGATGAACATGAAAAAATGAGTTGCATTACTTTAATGGCAACATATTGTAGTTTGTGACCGACACGAACAGACAAAGCCGCAACCGGAAAGTAAAACACCAGCTAATTAAATACTTAATTATAGGTGTTTCTGTTTAAAGTACGATGTGCGTCACATGTTATTGTGCCGCCTACGAAACCAAACCAAATGGTTTGGTTCGCCAATTCTCAGTTTTTAAATTGTACCTTAATAGTAATTTGCTAATAGCATTTAATTGTCTATCTGTTCCATAAAAATACAATCAATCAACGCAATGACGCTCTGATATTACCTTTAGGGGACTCTGCCCACGCATATATATTTTTTTTCGTCTGGTTTTTAAATTGCTTCAATTAGTTTTCTGCTAAAGTTATAAATCTCAGTTTTATCCCTATTTGTCTTGTACCGCAGACATTACATTCTATGTAACAAAATCTGATGGGTTTTACAATTATAACATCTACATAATTTTACAATGAAACTTTACTTTTTAAAATTCCGTCTTCCTTTGTAATGTTTTCTTTAAATCATATATCTTATTGACTTTCATCGTCGCTGGCATAAGTACGAGTTTTGTCTTGTAATTACCAGCAATCACCACTAAGAATAAGCAATTCAAGTTCTAGTTTATTTTTGAATTAAAAAATATATCCTGTCTTCCCGATTTGTCGGTAGGCGCCAACTGACGGCGACAGGGACGAGTCCCGTCTCGCCAGGCGACGTCTTCCCGATGTGTCACTTCTTTCTATTTCAAACAGGCGCCGATGAGCACCACCTATGATGACCATCCCTCACTGATCACAAATTAAACAGAAATAAACGTAATTTGCACCGTAGAGTTCAATGATTCACAGTGTTCTTTGTGTAGTCAGTAACATCTCTGGTAATGGTTTACATAACAACCTTTATTGGAAATTATGACAAAACGTATAAGTAGGATGGTGCCTTACACCTAACCCATTATTATCATCTATATAAATACCTTATCTATCAATTCAATACCCTCATGCTCATCTTACATCTCGTGAATGGAGTGATATTTCAGATTAAGGTCAACGGACACCTCAATTTTATTCCTACTATTATTTTTGCTATGTTTTCAACCAAAAATAAAGTTGAAGAGTAACAAATAATTGTTTAATTAAGTGTATTATCGAAGTTTGCTTGAACACATTTTCCTCAACATTCTCTTCTCTACATGTAAAGGCTTTGCTGCCGTTATACCGCACACTGTCTGCCATACCTACATGTTATCATTCTATACATACACTAAGGATTCACTGTCGATAGATATGTTTATAAATGCATGTGTCTGTGTGTGTGAGAGACATACAGGGGGCATCGGTACTCTATCACTTTTAACATATTTGCCAAATGAGTTGTGCGAGCGAGACAGAGGCACCTGCGGGGGGAGGATGTCTGAATTGATAAAAGCAACAGTTGAACGCGTCAAAATTCAGTTTGAAAAGAAACAGCGCATGGCTTCGCGCACAACGCAGTTTATAATAAGCGCGACGAAGTTAAGATGTGTCTGCGAATAATGTATGAGTGTTTCGAAACAAAGTTGGTTGATATAATTTAGTGGGTGCGACAGTTGACAAGTAGGAGCGTGAGAGACACATTGTCGCGACGATCTCTGTGACGTGGACGCGCGTATCCAAGGATTAAGAGTCTACATTGCGGCGAACATCAACTCTAACAAAAACTTTACTTCCAATGTAAACCTCACTACGTGTAAAGATCGTAATCAAAAAGTGTGACTGTCAATTCAATCTCTCAGTGAAACACGTGATTGTCGAAAATTCTAGATAAACAATAAAATACGTTTCATTTACGTATTGTGTTGGTTTCGACTGGTGTTTGCTCGTGCGGGATTAAATTCTCTCATATAAATTATGGTTGTGACGAAAGTCGATAAAATGGCTTCGTATTCCACGTACACCGGAAAACCGAAAATATTCTTCCCGAAGAAGGTAAGATAGACACAACATAATATAACATATATGATATGTATAATATTTATAATTGATTATAAATAATAGCATAATTAACTAGTTTTATGCTCACTCAAGACTTCCCTGCAATAATAAATAAAGTAAATAATAAATACGTTTATAGGTATCTTTATAAATATATGTACACCTATTATTGAGAATCGTAAACAAGTAGTGTTATAACAACTATCGTGCGATTTAAAAATAAATTGTATGTCAATATAGGTATTTACAGGTATAAGTAGGCTTAATGTAATTTAGATAACTAGTAAACCAGTGTAGTTGTGAAACACACTACGCGATTATAGACAAATATATATTAAATCATATATATCTGAATAGTGGTAGAGCTAATATGTATGTCTCGCTTCAACAGCCAAGATGTTAAAAAATAAAGAAAACTGTTAAGCTTTGCATTATGGGATTAATGGATAATTAATTATGCAAGACATGCTAACAATAATAAATAACACCCATAGACTATGATTCAGCTACTTGCAAAATGTATGCCGCTCTACTTTGACGGCCTCCTTCAGAAATATTTACTTTAGCCTTGACGGGATTCTCCGAAATCACTAGACTATTGTGTGCGCTTCCATTAAACAGCATAGTCATAATTAACTGGGAGAACCCATAACGTTTCAGAAGTCTCCGTATGCTAATAATTAGAAAATATTACTTACAGTCCTATAACTGATTGTAAATTGCCTTCTCAACTTTTCTCCGTCTTTTACAAAGCATCCGCGTCCGCACGACATACTGGTTATTACACAAGGTCCACTGTGCAATATCTGTGACCTACAAATGCACCGATATTAAGATTGAACTCAAAGTCGCCGTGCTTAAGGACTAAATTCGTCCTTTGTGAGGCCGGGTCAAAGTGTACTGCGATTCCAACAACTGGATACATACGAGAACATTATATTAAATGTAGGCCTTGTTGTTCAAATGACAAGAAATTAAATCGCTACGTTCGCCTTTGATACCGCCGCATCTACTGATAACTCTACTGATAAGTCTTGTCGCTCATTTCTGATTCTTCGTAATACAAACTTTATGGTTGCACATTAACTCATGCAGTTACTCCGTTTACGGCGCTAATTATAATTGATTGCATTTTATATAGGTCATGGCTACAAGAAACATTAACGGACTGAAGATAGGGATCGAAGAACAAAGTAATGATTTTATGACAAGATGCATGCTCACGACAATTTCCATTGCGACTTTAACCTCGTTATCTTGGCACATCACAAATACAACATTGTACTCGTATTGGTATACACAGCTGTATACTATTATTCCATGAAATAATATTTTGAATAACTAAATTAATAACAACTTTTTCAAAAACAAGCTTTTCAAGTTTGTTTTATTCTTGTTTTTAAACACAGGTGTTCCAGTCAGGTCGAAAGTTGCTTTGGTCAGTTGCGCTTTGATATTCAAAGAGGTTCCAAATTATATATTTTTTTAGGCACAACAAAAGCTATGCTTTAATTAACGAGTTCAATCATTTCTAAGAACCGTTATTGCAAAGCCATAAATACTTACATTTTTTTGGACGTCATGCGGTAAAAATGTCGTTATGAGGAGGATTGAAGAACATTAAGTTCCGTAACTGGGTGTTCCGGTGAATGGTGTGTCCCGGTGCATTCCCGACGAGCCATTAGGGCGTGGACACAATGAAAGGAATGCTACCCGGGAACTCGCAAGCCAGCAGGAATGCTGTCAGGAATGTAAAACAATCTTCCTGACAGCTCATCTTACGCAGTTCACATCACCTTCGAATTCAACGCGAAACAAATCACAATGTTCGTTAATGTGACCGTTGTATAGGTAATTGATGCACTTTCCGGTAAGTAGGTTAGGTATGCTTAATTTCCTATTCACATTTACAAATGTTAATCACAGCTCTATCAAGATGTGATAACTACTTAATCATCACTAATGGTTTACAGCATCCGTCTGGTCAATATCAGTCAGTGGAAATTATATAACGCTATAAAAGAACTTCCTACACTTTAGAGGGTATTGTATTCTACATCTATGTAGGTTTGTCATTCGATAAAATATTACACCTATGTGAGATATGACCGACTATAAATCAATCCTTATTCTTGGCGAGAATTAATATAATTGGCATACTATCAAAATCTTGGTCGTAGCGTAGGTTTTTGCCTTTAATTACAGTGTTATGTTGTAATGTTGATCAATTACTTCTTTATACTAATCTGACGTACGGCACCAGAGATAGGGGTAGCGAGTTAGTTCCGGAAGAGGGTTTAAGATTTGACCACTAGTCCACAATAAGCGATTGCAACTGTCCACTTTCCTCGGAGGAAGCGACGGTGGGCGCCAAAAATAGCGTTTCCGCTCAAAACGGACCGCTTTAAGTAGGAAGTCGCTTAGCAGTCCAGTTTTCCGGCCGCCTACAGCCGTCTCGGCGCTTATTGAGTTTACAACGCACTTATGAGCTGCAATGAACCTACGCATTGTCTCTTAAGCTGAATTAAATTGCTCATACATTGAAATCATTGTCTATTAAGAATTAATCCATGATTTCAGACAAAAGGAGAAAAATAAGACTTTTTCTTTTAATCGATGAACACTTGTAACAGGACTCTAACATCTATTTATGAACACGTATAAAGGCAACTTAATTTTGAAGAACCAAACATCGATAATTAATAATCATAGAAACATCAATAACTAAAATTATTAAACTGGCTTACTTTTCAGTATATGTTTTGAGTGCCAAAATATATGTAGAAGGAGGACTCTGTGGTCGGTACTTCATTTCTAAAGATTGTGATGACTGTGGTGGGTGTCCCATTTTATTTGTACGGCGGCCTGTCTCCAACGGTTCCGGTCTGCGGCTGCCTGCACCACATTGTAGAATGACGCATTATCTTAACTTGGTCAGAACATCTGATCGGGTATTTGCCGCGGGATCTTTTTACCTCTACTTGTCTGACGATGACCCGTTTTTCCAGGTTATCGGCGCGCGGCGCCTCGTCTCTTGTTGTGGCCGAAGTGAGTTAGGATTCGGCAGTGGCAAATCGTAGAGAGACGATCCTTAAAGTTCAGTTGCTTGAGCAATGACATTTTTTCAGCACCACATCTCGAAAGCGAAGTCTCTTTTTCTCTCTTGCTAAGATGTATGCGTGTGCGTGCATGCATTTCTGAAACATGTCGTCCTGTCATAGGTAGGTAGGTAAATTCTTTAACTACCTACCACTTGTGTGAATATTAATTGTAAAATGCATTCGTGTAGGTTGATGGAGGTAATTTATTATGCCCAAACATGGCTAGAAACTAAACATGGTCGTCCCATGTAGATAATAAGACTTTATAATATTGTTATCCTGTGTACGTCTACATAATGCTAATATAAATAGCGTTTTAACAAAATATAATATTATTTCTTTTGTGTTTAATTTATATTGAATTTACCTATTCACGAATAACTACTGTTATGGATCGGTTATATATTTAAATCAGTCCCAGTTTTGTTTTCCTCTATTAACATTGTTGTTCAGGTACAGGTTGTTCACATTGGCACGGGGCTGACTTGACATTATAGAGGTTATCGCAGGCATAATGAACACATGTTTTTGTATCATTGCAAGAGTAAGATAAAAACATAGGTTAATCGCGTAAGTAAACCGAAGAAAGACTTTATAGAAAGATAGGTACCAAAAACTGGAACCTATAGCACCAGGAACTTTAATACTATTTACAACAAAAGTTTATAGTTTTAAAGTGTTACTACTACGTGTAGACACTGGTTGGATATAGTACCTAAATTGATTTTATTAAATATCGCTCGACAACATGATTCGAAAAGGATAACTAGGTACTTATTAATTATTTATTAAGTATTATTCAACCAAAAAGATAGTCAAATTAAGTAAACAACTGATGCACCTACTTGTACTTACTTAAATCTATTTTCGTCTCCATTTTAGCAACTGTGAAGGTGACTCCTTTAATTTTGACCTAATTAACTTTTAATCAAATTTAATTTGTGAGGACACAACGTAATGTGCATATTTGCTAATCATCTTTAAACGTCGCATATAAATTATTTAGTGAGCATGAATACGATATTATCGATATATATCTCTCAAAAAAAAACCAATTTATTATGCTTTAGATGATGTTATATCAATTAGTTTTATGTGAATATTTAAATATTTTTTTATTGGGAAAACCATCATAATTGTGAATTTAACATATAGATTAAGTAGGTACCTACGTAATCAGAAACTCTGAATCACTGATTTAAGTACTAATGATGAGTCAGTGGAAAATTTATCCCGTATAGGTGTCCCGTTGAATTAAAATTCTTAAGACTATCCGCGAAATCATTCATCAAAGCTGATTCATTGTTACATTTTTTTTATTAACCAAATTGGGCAAATGCCTCTCCTAAATATCTCCACCTTTCTCGTTCTTTAGCAGTTTCCCACCCAGCAAAGGCATTTTTACCTATTTAGGTAATAATATTTAATAGTCATAATCATTAAGAATTTTCATAGAAGAACCACATTTAATATAATTATGCCTTCGAACTCATGGTGTTTTCATTTCGCAGGTACGTTCGGAAGAATCTCTTCTAACTCCTGAAAAATCATCGAAATCTTCTAGATGGGTATGTTGTTATTACATTAACATGACATATTGATGATATAATTGACTCTATCAGAGTTTCCTCATCTGTCAAGACACGAAATTATTTTATTATAATGTACTAGTTGATGCCCGCAACTTCGTTTCCGATGCGAATTAACAAAATTCCTTTCTTAGTACGTTTTCAAACGAACATACCCCCAAATTGCAAGTCTCTAGTTTAATGATTTGGCCTGTCGGATGTCTGTCAGTCAGTCAGCCAGGACCAAGCCTTTTATATATCTATTGATATTATCAATACACGTATAACAACTTTTATCTCGTACAATGCGGAACTTGATAAGATAAGTTCACGCAGTACCTACAAAATTCACAAGTCTAAATACTTAAATTATGGCTCACAATTCAAATAATATCACTAATGAAAATGATGATAGTTAATTCTAATAAGATTCGAATAATAATCACTTGTTGTAAAAAAAATGATAAACCTTTTCGTTAACATATAACTCACTGCAAAAAGTATGTTAAATAACATAACCTGTTTAGTATGGAACATAACAAACATGTCTAACTATTTATAGATCTAAGGACTAATAATATTTTCTCACTACCATTCATTGCTGCCAAGTAAACTAAGGTTATGTGTAATGTAATCAGTACTGTAATAACACGACAGTACATACGGTTACGTGTGACTGTATTGTAAGTACATAATGTCTAGCGTAGGTACTCTAACTACACACATCGTGTACTCGTAAGGTACGTTCTGTAAAAACGTCACATAAACAGATTATATTTCATTATTTTCGGGATTTTAAAAACCTCAAATTTTGAAGAATTTTTAGGCCGAAACTTAAGATGTAGATTAATCAATATTAGTACTAGAGAATTGGATATCCCCTGATCCCATAATATAGCGTAACATTTAATCAAAATAATCTTCACGCCAAATTCTAGCATATGAACCGTTTAGCTCTGGGAGGCTGTAAGACCGGGGCGTGCAGACAAACACCAAAAAGAGACCATAGGTGTTCTGATTTTCCAACTTTGATTAAGGACACTAACAATATGACATAATAATATAATTACAAACGTATGATTTTATATTACAGTGAATAAACAAGTGTCAAACGCTTGTATTTAACAGTTCAGGTCGGTAGAGTCTTTGGTTGAATAATATTAAAATTAAATACTAATTTAACTTATAAAGAAATATTAAAGAAACTTTTAAAATTGCATCTTTTTTTTCTATATTTGCAAAGGATTTTTAACATCACAAGATTAAGAAGGTCCACAACCCTTATTTAAAAAGTTTGATTCCGTTCAGCATTACACACACACACACTTTATTTTTAAAGCGTCTCAGAAGTTGAAGTTGCTAATGGATGAGAAAACAAATCCAGCAGATAACAACTAGATTTGAATGACAAACTTACAGACTTGTCAGTACGTAGTTGGTGAACCAACCTACTATTCACAAGGTTGGAAAAAACTTTATCAACGCTACTTTTTGAAAATTATGTTGAAAAAACTTATTGCTTTTACAACCTATTCTGTTGTCTTTCTCAAACGACTGTTCAGACTGTTCATCGTAATTGTATGATCCATGTGTACAATATGCTTACTTTTGTACACAACACAATAAATACGTAAATTATCATATCCGTTTGCGTTCTAATACCATCTTCCTCTTGAATATAATCTAGGCGTCTGTCGACTCAAAGATAAGTATTATGACTAATTGACGTCTACCATAAATACAATTTATTAGATCGTGTCAAAACTGTCAATGCGATAACAATAAATAATTTTAATTTGCTATGAGCTAAGGTAACCTTAGAAATTATTATAATATGAGAACTTTGCACTCGTATCAGAGGAACACTGTTGTTGCAGAGGTCTGTTGTATATTCTATAGAAGCTTTAGTGTTTTTTGTTGTTATTAAATTCTTTATTAGGCTTTCACTTGCTATGCTACGCTCAAACTAGAGATGCCTAAAGGGTTCATCCAAGGATGAATATCATACACTGTTGTTACTAAATTATCGTAACGAGTGATATCAGTATTATCGGACAGCACGCTACGCGCTGTCAACATTACAATCATGACTTTACCTAACATTTTTTTGTGAAATAACGCTATTATGTCTAACTTCATCGGCCGCTTTGACGATGACTCACTTGCTTTGAATAATGATACATTATCATCATCGGAATGTGTAGATAGAAATGCAATATTATAGGTATATGTATTCACATATGAATAATTTGGGTTAATTTGCATACATACCATACCAAGCATATTTTCTGCATTGCGATAAGATAACCATTAATGGATGTGCGATAATTATAATGCGACAAATTCAATAAATGCAGCGATTTCATTGATTGATATGAAAGGAAAATAGAGAAAAATTTTGATAAATAAATATATATTTTGTAAAGGCTTTCGAATAGCGGTATGATTCGTGAAAGTCCACCAAGTCGAACAGGATGTTGTCTGAGTCATAGTTGGTTGTAATCGGCGCACGCGCAGGTAATGTCTGCTATACTTATGTGCCGTAACAATGTGGATATAGATGATGTTTTTTGTGATAAGCCGCCACGTGAGTGAACTATGCGTCAGCAAATGTGACCACACAATCGAATTATTATGAATGAAATTAATTAAAACTAGTCAATTCATAAGAGGTAGAGCCAGGACCGCATCCAGGAAAATATTAAAGTGTTTATTAAAAAGCTGGACTCTACTCGGATTACAAACTTCAAGTCCTTCATGGTGGAGGTACCAGCAAAGCACAAGGAGACGTTCCTCGCACCTGACTTCTGTCCTGCCGGGGTCGTGTTCCGTCGCTACAGGATGGCGTCGACGAAGAAAAATCCTAACTATGTTATATTGTGTCGTACCTATGTAAGTTAGTCTGTAAGGTATATATTTCTATGGGCCTATTGCTTTTCTGTAATATTGAATTGCCTGAAATAAATCTTTACTAATATTATTAACAGCAGTGTATATCAATCATCATAATAGAAATAATATCTCGGTCAAATATATTATATTCAGCAGGCAAACGAAAGAGGCAGATAGTTATCATATATTGATAATGATTGTCATGATTATAAATAAACATAATAAGTAAACAAGCGATATAGATATGTAAATATCATTATAATATGTCGCATCTACAAAAAACCGTCTCGTAAAATCCAAGTTAATGATGAATTTGAGGTTCTTCATCCAATAGTGACCTAATACCCATATGCAGCGATATGCTTTTGAATCAATTATTTATGAGCCCTTACATTACGGTACCAGAAAACCGTTCGTATTTATGAATGAACACTACTCATGCGGTTTAGTCATACAAATATCCATGAAACGGTTACAGTGTACGTAGAATGCAATGGCTGATACAAGTCTGAGTCAATGCATCGGGCAAAGAAATCATGTTGTTGTACCGTGCTTGCGACGTTTTCGTTATTATGTCAACCGCAGGCAGACCGCATTACATCTCGTGCGTCATATTTTTGTTTTGAATACTCTCCATAAGTTAATAAGTTCTCATAATAGGCCAGGTGGTACTACTACTAAGTACAATTATTAGTTTATAGTGGTCCCAAAAATATATTGTACACTAGCTGACGCCCGCAACTTCGTTTGCATTGCGATTTCCTTTCTTAGTGCGTTCGTGCCTACACTTCTTGACGAAAACAATCTTCAAGTTTTAAGTCTTAACGTTCAGCAGTTTTGCCTGTGCGTTGCCTGTCAGTCATTCAGTCAGTCAGGTCCAAGCTTTTTACATATATTTATGATTTATGTAGCAGAGTTTTAGTTTGTGATAGAAAATAGCGTGCATACTCAGAATGTCATCTTTAAATTAATCAATGCACTACAAAACTAATGGAAAACATTGGTGATTTTCTTCACTCTTAGCACCATCACCAAGGCCTGAAGTTCTGAAGTGACTCACGCACTATTGACTTATGAGAAATGTTTGAGTGAGTGGGATACGCCTAACAGTAAGCCTTTGTTCCATAGGGGCCGCTCTTAAGTACTCAACTTTTAATACTACTCTTAGACAACGGAATGTAACCAGGCAAACCTTCAAAAGCTTGAATGCTAAATTGTTGTTAAACAATACAGATTTCAATATCAGTGAGTGATTCAAATTACCATAGAGACAATGTTATAACAAAACGACGCTTACTCGAGAAGTCGCCACTTCAACTAAAACTTGCTCGTTACCAGTCCAGCGTGGGAGTTACATTATATTGCAAATACCACAACGGTCAGAATTAATGATATTTCAATGGACCAAGCACGATAAACTAACGAAACACATTAAATTCCTTTTATGGATCTATCGATTTTCGTTAACGATACTTCTGAGATAACTACTGTAGAAGATTGGTTTGGCTATAGTAGTTTTCTGTCATCAAAATCATTTCAAAGATTTTCAAAGATTTCAAAGACGATTTTTCTTTGAAATCTTTGAAATCAAAATCATCAATACATCTAACGAAATCTATGAATAAATATTTAAATATAAAGTAGATAGATACCTACGTATATTGTGGAAGAATCGTTTGACGGTGCAAGTATCTCGCTGACATTGAAAGTTCGTTGACATTTCAACAACGACAAGAGCTGCCGGGTATCCCTTTCCTTCAGAGATTTTCTTACAATAAGCATAATAAATGACTTAGTAAGTAGTTGTATCATTGAATAAGACAGAAAACGATTCCTAATTTATAATGTGTGACACCAAATTACGGGATTATCATGATTGTATTGGTCAATAGAGTAGAGACATTATTAGATATACGCAACATTGTCATTAAAGCAAATAATAATAATTAACGACTAACCTTCTTGTAAACATTAAACCTGCAAATTAGAAGATAGAGTGGGTATCCAAAATGGCTAGAAATCAAAGGACAAATTAAGGGGTATCCCTTATCAAAACATGTAACATATACCTATCATTTAAGGACAAATGTATGAGTGATTGACCAATCTCTACGAATGGAGTTTGATCGGTTTAAACACAGCAAGTCCATGCCAAATTTACTGATATCGCTGGGTGTGTTGATAAGATTGAATCCTCGTATCTGATCGTAATTGTCCATGAGGCGGATGCAAAGGTCCGTGGGTGGAGTGGAACCCCACTACCCCGCGCCGCGCTCGGCTCGCCATTCTAATTAGCCCATTGTGGTCGCCAGTTAAAGTTTGCGGCTCGCCGGCCGGCAGTAACGCCGAAGCCGCCGAAAGAGAGACACGTGTCCTCTACACAATCCAACTCGTAACACACGCGACTGTGATGACGATAAGTGATCGACAGTGCTCTCGGTTGATAACAACTAACATTATCACACTTCGGTAGTTCCAATATGTGAATTTTAACCGCCGGAATAAGTTATCAGTTATTTTGTTTGTGCTGTGCAAGGTAAAGCCATTATAATCTACTCGTATTCTGCTAAAACCGGGACTATTGTACGACTATCAGCGGATACAAATCCATGTTGTGTGAAGTAGGTACCTTAGCTGTTAATTTGTTGCGCATAGCCAAAGGTTATCAAGTTCTAAATTTAAATGAGGCATTTGCATAAGGCAATAAACAATCCTGGCTAAGAAATGAAGATAATAAGAGCAAAATACGTGCATATACTAGTTTAGGATAAGTACACATTATATGAAGTTTTATCAACCTGTTCAATCGAAATATTCTTACAATCTTTGTTGAAACGATGAATTAAAACAGACTCTATTAGTACCTACAATATTATTCAAATTAATTGGAAGTAGTTGTATATTAGTTTCTAAGATATATACAGACTGTTGACGCTCTACCAAATTTTGGGTAGTGATTTTTTTATTTAACCTTGAATATAAATTAGATCCTTGCTTTACTTTGATGTACATACATAGTTGTTTAACAGCCATTACAATTTTAATCGTGTTACTTTTTACCTTTATAAATACCTACCGCGAAGTTGTTTTATACCAAGCTACATTGGTAGAGCTCGACTCTCGCAAGGAAAACGTCGAGATCGTCATTTTAATAACTGCAGAATCGAAAACTATACTTAACTATAATTTCAATACATATCTAAAATACCTCATTAATATGAACTTGCATCACGACCGCGTCTAATTTCATCTCTAAACTAAGAAAATGCCATTTATTTATTTTTCTACCACGATACATTATTATCAATCAATGACCTTCAGCAATGCTAACTGCGTTGGTCGAAACCGATGCTGTTGCATCTGGCTCCATTGAGCGGATCCAGAAATATCTCATTACAGGAAACAGACATCAGATATCAAAGGGCTTAAAGATTGGATTGGACCCATCAAGTAGGAGAAAATAAAAATTCAAAATGCAAAACACTTTACCGTGAAAGCTGTTCTTAGAACTGTTCACTGCGTAGACGTGTGCGGAATCAGCATTGCAGTCATTTTCCTCCTCATTAATTTCGATTTATGTCATGTATGTAAGTACTTTTGTTTGCATGACGACTGTTTATCTACAATACATCAAATGTAAAGATGCGTACTACAGACTTTCGGTCGGGCCGGAGCAAAGCACTCAAATAAACTCGCTGATAGAGTTAAAACTCCTAACAAAATATCAAACCAAATTTAAAATATTATTATATTTAAGTGAATAAAGTTAACCCACACAAGGAAAAATGAACCATTTAATTCTTATTATCGCTCAACCATACGTAGGTAGGTATCAAATTTTCCACGGTATAAGTATTACAGTAGAGCCATCATCATAACAATAATTCATAATGTTATTCGCTTTAATAACATGACTTAACGCGTTTATACAATAGGTGCTTGAGCAATGAAAGCTAGAAATTATGGAAGTCAATGAAACTTTAGCAGACAGGTACCTATACCGTTTAACATTCCTCGCCCGGCTAACACAGTGGTACCTTACGCACTAACGTCTGGATGCAAATTTTATTGCACTAAGAATTGCAAAACCTATCGCTTTAGTTAGAAATCTTCGGTGAAAACGTATTGCACATAGCATTTACCTACCGTCTGCATTGAATTAAATAGACACGTCTATTAAATTTCAAATAAGTATTATTAGTTTTGCACGTATGCCCAAGAATCTGCTGTTGCATTAAACCCCTACTTGAAATTCCTTCGATTCTTCAATACCAACAGAAAACTCAAAGGAAATCTTATCTAATACTTTATCAAAGAATACTATCAAAGAACAAATGGCGGCAGTTCCATAGATATTCGTATTTGTTCCGCATATATTGAGTTCATTGAATGACCAAACATCACAGGAAACTTGGTAATACTTGCTGTTATCAATAATCGTTATCATATAACGCACGAAACACTTTATCATACTAGTAACCGGCGTTGCCTCTTACCATCAGGTGGACCATTTGCCTGTTCGTCTATTTTTTAATATAATTTTATAAAAGCAAAAGTTTGCGGGATTAGATGGATTATTACTAAATTAATAATTACTTAATCTCACTAAACTTTCTGCTGAAATCAGTCGGTATGGGTATACTTTAAGAATTAGAAAACGTATTTCTCATCCCGATTCCCCGCAGGACACAGGTAAAGCCGCGGGAAGGATATAGTCACTAACAAATTACAAAACACGATCCATCCCGTGACGCAACCGTGACACTTGAATTCAGTGACGCAATTGTTGATACCCTATTAGTGATCTCTGGAACTGTGACGACATTTATGCGAATGATGAGTCACGTACCACAGCCTCAGCTGACCCTGTTACCGGTTGAATAGTCTTTTTTGCATCGGTATTAGTCATCGCTAGATCTAAGGGATACACAAAGCGAGTAACACGCTTATCAATGGAGCTAGAGTGGATACAGAAACCAGTTGTTATGACATTTTGAGTTACCTAGTTAAATTCTTTGAAGTGTAAAATTCCACTAGTGATTCTGCTGCTTGCAGTACGAGTTGTTTTCGAATTGAAAAGGTATTTAATAGCTCACTCAGATAAATAGCAAGTTTTGTTGTCCCTAACGCAAGAAACATACCTACCAGTACTTGTCTGTACGAATTTGTTGAAGTAGTTTTGAATATGATATAGACAAGACAGACATAGACACACAAGGTACTTTTATTAGTCACTGATATGATATGATTTATTTTTCGTTATTCAATTGAGAATGGTGGAGTGGAGGGCATTGTTTTAAGGCTTTTAAATAAGCGCCCAGTTATTGAAAACTTTTGAAAAATATAATTGTTAACTTAAATTGCCTTCTTCGATTCTGTTATGATTGATGTTTTACGACTAGTAGTGTTCATTTAATATCATAACTAAACTTTACGTTGTAAGTGATATTTTAGAGATGATTCAATACCCTAAACATTTTTGATGATTTAGGACATAAAAAAATCTTTAATAAAAAGTGGTTATGTTAAATGCTGTGATGATGACGCGTCGCTGGCCGGCGTGGCCATGACATCAGCATCAGCGCGTCAACTAGCGTCATCAGACGCGATCTTCAACCGTTTCGCTGTTGTAATAGATTAATCATCGCAATGTCATGCACCCAATCAACGGACACGCTATCATTATTAAATCTTCAGATTGTGCAATTGTTGAATTGCCGCACAGATTATAAACGGTGATGATTGAGAGCATTCATATTCAACTTGTTTATGTTTATGATTATATAACTTGAGTTGACAGTTACATGGCCTAATCTTTTGGCATTTCAAAAGCCATAGCATGAATAACAGAGAGCCTCTCTCGGATCAAAGATCTATTGTTAACTATGATTGACACATTTGGAATACGTTGGCGTAGATATCCAAACAGTCGTCCGCGGATGTGCCGTACGTAGGCGGGCCTATCAATATGCGGCCGGCGTCTCTTCGCGTTCTACACTCGGCGTGAACAGAGACTGTGATTGATAGTGATGCACTGTTCCCGGACTCTCCGGTGACTCACCCATCGATCATGAAGTATCAACGATAGTTACTTTGACCTCATTCAACGGGTTCAACAATTACAAACTGTCCTTGCACTTAATTCAAAGCAGATTCCATGTGGTGATAAATTCAAGAGATTATAGTTATCTATTACAGATATCAACATTTATTGGATCATCTCAACTTTACGTTTTGAGAAAATATACTTGTTTTTATAGTCCACAGTAAACCTAATTAGTCCGACGGAGGAGTCTAGCTGAGTAGTAAAGTAATTTAAGTCGTCTTGTGCTGATGAGTTGTAAAGATTAGCGTAGGTAATTTATAAATTAGATGGTTCTAGCAAGACGATAAAAACCGTCAGGATCATAGATAGCAATTTACATGTAATAAATGTTGATTTTCCTAATTTAATGGAAGTTTATTTGTTGTTATAGATCCCAGAATTTTCCCTCGATGGGAACAACAGTTTGAAACACAACGGGAGCGCCAACAACCTGGCGTCCGTCATGGAGAACTTGAAGAAAGGCAGTTTGATTTCTCGCCAGAATCAGTCCATGAACACGCAGGTCACCAGTTCATCATCACAACAAGTAATTATGATTGTTTCAAAAATAATTCGTTGCTTTCATTATGTACAGACAGCGTCATAGATAAGTATTCCCCTTGCATTATAATACCCAGCTTCAAATCCCTTTAAATCACCGTTCGCGGCGAATGGAGAAGTTTTGCCTATAAAAAATAGATTATATTTTTATAACCGTATGTAAGCCTAAAAATAATTTGAAGTATTACAATTTTTCGAAATGATTTATAGCTGGTTGTCTTGTGCAAGGGGGATACTTATCTCTGACGCTGTCTGTACGTCTTATTTCTTAGGTACCTTTTTTAACGAACTAATATACGACAATGTATTTTATTTGTATTTACAAAAATATTAGTTCAACGAAACTAAACGACAGACGATGATGACATTTACTATGTTGAAGAATCCGGTAGAAATCAATTTCATCAAATCGCTCAAAGAGCCATTAGCTGCGTTTGAACTTTGGTGTTACTTAAATTAGCTGCGATGACGGCTAGGTGCTGCTTTTATCCGTCTCATGTTCGATTACAGCCTCATTCTTCATTTAACGGACAGAAATAAACCTCTGGTAAATCTCTTTATTACTGCTTTGCTTATATAAAATCCACTCGAACGCCCATTCTGATCGGTCGATCTGTCAATGGAATAAGAGGCTTCGTTCTAGCAAGTTATTTCGGTTTCACTCATAAGACTGTCTGTGGTAGAGGTAGAGACGTCAACTGGTTTCACATACTGGTAGAAATAAATGAGAAGACATCTTTAACCTAAACCAACAGGGTTTACTTATATTGCGTTCATTAGTTCAAGATCCGGAATATTAAGCACCGATTGTATAAATACAAGTAGATAGTAGTTATTTCGGTACCGGCCTCGGATCGTAAAATGGCCGTGTTTATTTTAAAATCGGCCAACACAAAATACGGGAAAACGGAAAAGTAAATAAATTTCAAAGGCAAATTCTACTTTGCAGGCAGATAAATGTAAGCCTATTGTTGGATTGGAACGGAATGGCCGACCGCGAGGTCATCGAAATGTTTTTTTAGAAACTAGACTAAAGTGTATTTTCATTGGCATTTTCGTATCCTTGGCAGAGGATTTAATTCACTAATAATACTTATGCGTAAAACAAGTATAAAAAACGTCAAGCTAAGATAATATATTTAAATCCGCCACACATGTTGGAAAACAAATATACACAAAAACGTTCCTATCTAAATGTCCAGTTGTTAACAAGTGAGAAGCAACGTAGACGCCTTGAATTGGCGCAACGCCAAGAAGCGATATGGCATACACGACGTAGGACACATGTTGTCAAAAGCCCTTAGAACCTAAACGTGGTCTAAACTATCATAAACATAAAATTAGGGCTACATCATATACGAAACTAGTAAGATGATACAAAGCTTGACGACGATTCCAATTTATGATCGTCATAATTTTTCTCTTGCCTTTAAGTTGGATAAGGTAAAGTACCAGTTCCACGAAGTGAGATTAAAATCGTGTAGTGAATACCAACTGGATCTCCCACGCGAAAGACACAGACAAATCGCTAACGGGTATTGAGAGACTCTACCAAGTAGCCGCGGTGAGGTTCAAGGCCATAATTTGTTGCATTTCATACGCCCACCTATTCAATGAGTCACTTTGCTTCTCAATCAAAGCGGTAATGCCAAAATGTCACATAGTATACTATAGCTTTGGTATGTGTCATAATTTTGATTCAATGTTTTTCAATGATACTCATCATGACTCACTACAACACTACCTATTGCATTGACAATGTGAACCGAAGCCCTACAGGCTCCTATAGGTTTTTCGTTATTATTTTCATGATTACATGCATTAAAAGTAGGATGTTTATCATTTAGTGGGCGGAAAAGTACAATTTCATAACTGTGTGGGGAAAATAAATTTTACATTGAATTATTTTTTTGCGATACATTTTGGCCAAAATACTGAACGAATTTGGTTCCCGTAAACGTTATTATTGCAAAGTTTTACAGTGTCATGCCATCAATGTTTGGTACTTTTAGTTCACCGTGCAATACATTTATCTGGAAATGAACAGATTAACTGTCAATTTTGCATCTATAATCCCCTGCTAAATATACACGAGCCCTGATATTTTTGTATTTCTATTTTGTATAACCCTGGCTTTATTTACTTCGTACGTGAGGTGCGCCAAGACGTGACGCCCGCACTAACAAACTTCTGTAGCATTGGCACTGAACTCTTCTACAGTTCTAGTCTAGATAACGCGTGTGGAAGACTGGATTCATTTATTTCACAAATTTTAAAGATAAATATTCCACCCACGCTAGGTAAATCAAAGGTTTGATTATTTTTACGTATAGTGAGTATGTATCTTGTCTACGGACTGTAATCATCCATAATTCTATTGCAGATGGTTTCCAGCACGACATCGAGTAGCGCTGCTTCGAGCCAGAGAATACATAACTCATCACAGCGTTTGCAACACATGGCTACGTCGGAAATGAAAGCCAGCTCCATGAAGTCTGATCTCACGGAGCTCAAGAGCTCCATTTCCGAAATGAAGAACCTGAGCAACACGGCCGCCAAAAACTTCGGCCAAAGGTCAGACCAGTTTGCAAAGGCATTGCAACCATAGATACGACAAATAATTTAGTCAGTACCGCGTTAACTTAGTTGCATCGCAAATTCGCAACGCAATATGTGCCAAGCCAATGTTTGTAGTCTTGTTTGGTCAATGCAATGGGTAATTAATTTTTTTTAAACGTATTGGACGTCGTTTTCCATTGGGCAAGCCAAGAGGCAATAGGAGCTAACTCACCTGAGCGACCTTGGCTCCTGGCCAATTCCCACCGCCTGTTTCTCCAATCTGTTTGCAGTACCACGCCGACAAACAATAGCAACAGTACAGTTTCCCGTAACCCATACAAACGTAACATAAAATTCATAAATATCAAATGTACCGGTTTTTGGTGGTTAATTAAAATGTGAATGTTTCCCTTCCAGATTGCGTAGCTCGATGGAAAACATAGTGGATCAAGATGATATGACCGACAGACATATGCCCGATATTCGGGATCTCAGTGAAATGAGTGATATGGGTGACATGAGCGACATGAACGAACTACAAGGAGAAGGACCCTTGGTGACCTTTCCAGAGTCTGATACGCCTCCACCCATAAGTGACAAACCTTCGTTGTTGGGTGGTAGTTCTGCAGTAGTGGGGTCAAGTGCCGCAAACGAATTGAAGTACAGTGCTGCACGTGTTACATCGGCGAGTTCCACCAGAGTAGTGGCAGATGGATACAGTGCGTCCAGATCTGCGGCTAATAGTGCAAGAATGCGCCGGGTACAACACGGCGACATGCAATATGCCGAGCGCAGTGCTGCCGGTGCATCTCATCGGTTGCTACAAGCGGAAGGCCTTACTGCGGAACAGAACGCCGCATACCTTCAGGTAAGTTTTATTTGCTGATTGAATTAGAGACTTGTTTTTTCGATTAAACGCAAATACCTACTTGCTTTTGTTAAGGTTAAACAGGAATTACATACACATTAGTTACAGTAGTTTATATACAAAAGGCCGACCAAATTGTATTCTCACTGTTACGGTGCTAGGGCGTCATTTGTAGGCATACATAATGGCTAGCCAGAAAGGCGCGTCGAAGGACGCGACCTCGCATGAAAACGACCGATCAATATCTTCAGGCGCCCCGTCCCGTACAGAACTACGAAACGCGCAGTATGGTGGTATTTCTTGCCCTGATAACATACTCCACGCCACAATTGCAATGCGGCTTATCACGCAATTTTAAACTGGTTCAATCAACAAAATAATGGCAGCACGATTTATTGCTTGGACTGGTAGAATACTGCGTCGTGGAGGATCGCCTGGAGCGGTGAGCTCATTTATCTATCTAGCGCTTATCGCTACCGTAACTGTTCCACGCATCTCAGTCAGCGTCTGACCGCCGCGCGCGCGAGCTCACGCGGAAGTCAATTATTGCGCGTGCGCGTACCAGTACACGAATAGTCCGTTAAATATAGAGCCGGAATGTCTGCGGGAGGGGGATCTGCCCCGTGGCCGGTGCATCGTAGCGTCCTGTCGCGTTTTTCTCCGCAAATTCCGAATCCTTCGGTGAGAGTTCAATTCTTGGAGAAATCACCAGCGACCTTCAGTACGTGACGTCTATACACAAACTAAAATAAATCATAGGAAACCCACCAGTTTCCCGTGATTGGCCTATATCCAATAGAAACGCTTAGCGTGTATAATCCGGGCAGTGACGTTCGACTGTTGTCCAATATTGTGACTTTTAGTCAGAGATAATCGAGCCGCGACTTCAAAACGAGCAGTCATGTCTTCAAAACGACGCTCGAGGCCTAAATTACGTTTAGACATTACTGTAACTATCAAAAAGTCTATTTGTGAATTACCTTTAAACATAGTGCGCTAGATAGATAATTCGCTAAAAATAACATTGATAAATTGGTCGTTTGTCCTGAGGTCGTGTTAATAAGTTTATTCTAGAAAAACAAAGTACAAGATTGTGAAAAAAAACTCCACTATCTATACCCATAGCAAACATCACACACATCTGAACGTGGAAAATTTTGTGTTTTAGGAGCAACGATCGCTCAAAGCGGGAGAAGTGACAGCACAGGAAGCGAACAATATGACTTCGTCAAGTTCTCGACTCCAGACAGAAGCATTCAGTGCTGAGAAGAAGGCGATGGCATCAGCTCAGGCGCGACAAACAGTCACGTCGAGCGGGATGTTCAGTCACAAGGAACATTCCAGTGTTGCTCACTCGAATATGACCATCTCCAGCAAAAACCTCTCCACAAAATCTACACTCCTTTCCTCCCAGGTAAGTCATTTAAGTATCTACATGTTTTTGTTCTCAAGATTATATCTACCCAAATACATACAACACACATCCAATTTTAGATTTTAAATATTGTGATTTTGTAATTTCAGATGAGTCAGTTGCTAAATGGAACCATCAAACCTGGAGATGAAGATCTTACTAGCTTATCATTCGAAGATTTAGACAAGCTAAATGCAAACTCAAATCAAAAAGACGTGGAAATGGCAATCCAAAAATATTCATCTCGAATGAACGCTTTTATAACATCAATCAAAAATAATCAAATAGATATGAAGAACGCATCAGTTCATTTTAACAAATTGAATGAGATGTTAAGAAGAGCATGGGCGGTGCCCACGTACGGTCATGAACTCGGATATTCATTATGCAACACCCTCAGGTTATCCGGTGGCCTAGATATTTTGATGGCAAACTGTTTGGAAACCAGTAACCCAGATCTCCAGTTCTCTTCCGCAAAACTCCTGGAACAGTGTCTCACCACAGAAAACAGAGCGCATGTTATTGAAAACGGCCTCGACAAGGTGGTTAACGTAGCTTGTGTTTGTACCCGGAACTCGAACTCAGTAGACCATTCAAGAATCGGCACGGGCATTTTAGAACACCTATTCAAACACAGTGAAAGCACATGTGGTGATGTCATCAAATTGGGAGGTTTAGACGCGGTATTGTTTGAATGCAGAAAGAACGACGTGGAAACACTGAGACATTGCGCGACAGCACTCGCCAACCTGTCGCTTTATGGAGGAGCTGAAAATCAAGAAGCCATGATCAAAAGGAAAGTCCCCATGTGGTTGTTCCCACTAGCTTTCCACAACGACGATAACATCAAATATTACGCTTGTTTAGCAATAGCAGTTTTAGTAGCGAACAAAGAAATAGAAGCAGCAGTACTCAAATCGGGAACTTTAGATTTAGTTGAACCTTTTGTTCTTTCACACAATCCCTCTGAATTCGCCCGATCAAATTTGGCACATGCACATGGTCAAAGCAAACATTGGTTGAAGCGCCTCGTCCCAGTCCTCAGCTCAAAGAGAGAAGAAGCGAGAAATTTAGCTGCTTTCCACTTTTGCATGGAGGCTGGTATCAAAAAACAGCAGGGTAACACAGAGATATTCAGAGAAATAGGAGCGATAGACTCATTGAAGAAAGTAGCCAGCTGTCCTAATGCAGTGGCCTCAAAATACGCCGCTCAGGCTTTGCGTCTTATTGGCGAAGAAGTACCTCACAAACTGTCACAGCAGGTACCTCTGTGGTCCATCGAAGATGTAAGAGAATGGGTGAAACAAATAGGCTTTTCTGAATACGCAAATAACTTCTACGAGAGTAGAGTGGATGGCGATCTGTTATTACAAATTACGGAAGAAAATCTCAAGGAAGACATAGGTCTTCAAAATGGAATCAAACGAAAAAGGTAAACATAAATTAATGATACTTATTGATTTAATAGCTTGGTAAACTCTGATTAGTATGTCCAGAGAAATCATGAAAATCAACAACATTTTTTTGTCGTTACAGATTTACACGAGAACTTCATCTGTTGAAGAAGATGGCAGATTACACGTCACGTGACACAGGGAGTCTGAATGACTTTCTCTCGACTATCGGTGCTGAATACAGCATCTATACATATTCCATGCTAAACGCTGGCGTTGATAAGGAATCAATAAGGGGTCTTAGTGATGAGCAGTTAGAAAACGAATGTCGGATAGGCAACAGCATCCATAGACTGCGGATTCTGAATGCTATCAGAGGTGAGAATACTAAGTCAGCTTTTTAATTTTCTGGAAGCTCTAAATTGTCGTAAGAGATAAATGGAAAATTTTAAACGTTATTTGTTTTATTTATGAGATACCTAGTTCGGTACATCGTAGCCTATTTCCTTGTAGCCAAGTAGCCATACAAGCCAGCATGTATTCATTCTTAAAAAAAAATCAGGCGATCAAAGACTCCCGGTCTATAAATAACATTTCAGTATCTTGGTATTTTTACAGCGTACGAAAGTACTCTACCAAGTAAAGGCGAGGAAAATCTGGAGAAGAATTTGGATGTATTCGTCAGTTACCGAAGATCCAACGGTTCGCAACTGGCTAGCTTGCTCAAAGTTCATCTTCAACTACGAGGCTTCACAGTGTTTATTGATGTCGAGAGGCTGGAGGCGGGCAAGTTTGACAACAATCTTCTGCAGAGCATTAGACAGGCCAAACACTTCTTGCTCGTTCTGACGCCAAACGCGCTGGACCGATGTAAGATGGACACGGAAAGAAAAGACTGGGTTCATAGAGTAAGTATCAGTTCACACAAAGACATGAACCTGATTAGGATATTTTAATCTTACGCTGACCGTTATGTATTATTTTGATTTACAGGAGATAGTCGCAGCGTTGCAATCACAGTGCAATATTGTACCCATTATTGACAACTTTGAATGGCCGAAAGCAGAGGAGCTCCCAGAGGATATGCGGGCGGTGTGTCACTTCAACAGTGTCAGGTGGATTCACGACTATCAGGACGCATGCGTTGAAAAATTGGAGAGGTAAGAACATTTTCAGACGATTCGTATAGATTTTGTTGATACGCTTGTTAGCAATAGGACCGCCGATTGTCCACTATTAATTTTATATTTTCCTTAATGTAATTGTTTAGTTTTTAAGATGGTGAGCAAAAAAACATATTCTAGCAATCTATCTTAGCCCCTGCGTCCTGACTTACATGGTTTATTGACACCCGCTTTTTTTTCAGTTTCCTTCGCGGCAAGTCAAACTTGGCAAATCGTTTGGAAGGTCCACTGAGAGGGCGTGATGTCCAGACCCCAGGCACCGCTACTATTGGACGAGGGCCACCTAACTACCAGCGGATGGCGTCTTGTGAGAGTCGAGGGAGCGACAAGGCCGATTGACTAGAACCCTTACACACACTGCCGCCAGTTAGGTAAGTCTACAGTTTGTATTTAATTAAATAGAACTTACTCAGCAGATACTGGGTTTTACACATCCTATCTAAACTATGTAGTTGGAAGTAGTAGGATAGAAGGGTGTAGGATGAAGGAATAGCTGCTTAGACTTCTATATTAGAGACGCTGTTATTTGAAAGGTACTTGGCACTTAACACTAAGCTAGGTACATAGGTACTCTATTTAAGAGAGTAGGTATCTAGGTAACTTATTAAAATTATCAGTAATTGAAATAAATTTAAGTTAATTAAAACCTTTGTTTAGAAATTAAGCAGATTTATTACTAAATATAGGTATAATTTATTGATATTTATGGATTTCCGCAAAGTAACGCCTGAATCAATCAATTATCATATTTACTTATATTATGCTTAATTATCTTGTTTAGAAATGTTTTGATTTATGTGTCATCATGTAAACTAGTGGCTATACTGGCTATTTCTGACGCCGGAGTTATTAAACTGCCTTAATGTTTTGAAATAAACTACCAAATACAGCACCTACAGATTGTATTTAGATTTGCAAATCAAATTACACAACTAAGCTTATCTACATCTACGAATGAACTACAAAAAATAACCACTCTGTTTACACTTACAGGCCACGACGACACCGCCAATCATCCCTCAACCGTGCTTCACCAGCCACTTCACAAAGCTGCGAACAATTAACAAGTAGTAGTAGCACTTCCAAAACTGCATCTCCCGAGAAATCACTGTACAGTCTTCCGGAAAGACTGTCCGAAAGTAGTGATAACTTGGACTCCAGTGAAATAGAGCCTTATTCACGAAGATGCCGTAGCTGTGAAGGCATATTAGAAGCTGAGGAAATGCACACCCAACTCTCCTTGCCCACGCCTTTAGATGCTGCCACGCAAACCAAGAGAAAGAAAAACTTTATGGACAGATGTGTGAACAAAGTGAGACTGTGCTGATAATGGGTCGTTTTGACACATGAACCGCAGAGTGTGTAGGACATTCAAATGCCTTATTGGACTCCAATCACATTGAGTATGTGATTTTTATTATAAAGTACAAAAGTGTGCACAACATGTAAATAATTTGTAAGCCATAATTTTTTAATGTAAACAATTGGTAATCTAATATACTGTAATCTCAATGAGTGTCTGAGTATCTGTGGATAAGTGAGCAACGTTTGCTACCCTGCTGTGTTTGAAGAGCATCGCATGAGGTGGTGACAGAAATAAAAATGCCAGTTTGCTATTGTAGAATGGCAAATTGCTTACAATTCCTCGTCTTCGGCTAAATGTTATATCTCTCTATCTCTTTACTCTCTATAGACTTTACGAAGAATTTAATAGATGTACCTACTATTTTATTTTTCATATTAGTATCTTGCCAATGAAGTATTTGTATAAAATCTTACAAAATTTTTATTTGCATAGTGTGATAGCTAAGATCTTCTAGAAATTATCGTTAATAAATTCACTCGAAAAACAAATCGAAATGTTAGTGTCTATTTTATTTATTACGCAATTTTATTTCCGAAACTGAATTATGTTTTGTTCAAATTGTACAAAATTTTACCATATAGCTTATATTATATAGCTATATTTTAGCTTATATGTAATGATAAACCTTTAGTATATGAGATAACCATTATAATATTTTATCCTGTCCAACTACTTTTATGTATTTAAATGCTAGCTAACCATGAAATAAATTGTATTATTAAAAGTTTACTTTTGGTGTTTTACTGCATTTTTGCCGTTGTAATATAATATAACACGGTTTTAGTTTTGATCATGAAGCTACATTCAATAGGAGTGAGTTCATATTATGATCTAAAGAAGACATTCTAAAACAAACAATATCACTTGGTTTTTTTTGTACTCTTTCAGACATGTTTCAAGTAGGTTAAGAGAGAAAGAGAATGCAAGAAATAAATAAGCAGGATGGGGATTCGCAGATATTGTCTTCAATCATATGTACTAAAAACTCGCTGCAATTGCATGTAACCATGAGGTTTTTGTAGTCAAACTAAGATAGTTTCATCAGTGATATTTGTAACATTAAAAACAGTAATTGGTTATTTTCTTTGGTAGTAATCTACTTCACGTAAAAAAAAAATGGGTACAGGGTTTGAAAAGCACACTAGTACTACTAGATATTTTTGGTGAGAAAACATTACTTAGATATTTCATATAATGATACTTTAACACATAAATACATATTGATACTTAAGACTTATATGGTGCAAGTCAGTATAACTCTAGTAAGAATTAATGTTAGTAAGTACATAATATTAAAACTAGTATGAAGGCTATCTTTTCACTTGTATTGAGAAAGAACACTCATCACAACCAATATAAACATTATTTTGATAAGATTCACTATTTTCTAATTTATAAGTTCCTCCACACCTACAATTGTATGTGTAGATTTCTTCTTCAGTATCTAATGTCATGCCTGTTATCATAACTGTGTCGTAAAGTAATATTTCACTGTGTTCCTGGCAGGTGAGAGAGGCATCATACAGTTTACGACTCTCAGGATCCCTCAGAATAGACCAAGCTTTCTGAATTTGTAGAAACATCTCATCAGAATTCTTCTCACTTTTGTCAGGATGCGAACATAGCAATAGTCGTTGATAACTCTTCTTTATGTCCTCAAAGGAAGCTGTTCTGTCACACTGCAGTATTTCATAGTAATTGATAAGCACCTCACTCATTTCAAGTAGATAATTTTATGAGGTTAGGTAGGTACCTGATGAGCTGGATAAACCAATCCAGTAGCTTCCTTTTTATAGCGAAGATCATCGGGGTCCACCAGTGCAAAGCTTAAAATTACTTGTAAATGTAACTCTAAAATAAGTGAAGTTAAATGTTTTCACATCAAATTAAATCTATAATACAAAATCACAATAAAATGAAAAGTCTATGTACAAAATAAATACACAACATTTTTTGTTTCTTTGACAAGACAATGTTATTACCATTGACATTGACAATCAATAACGTAGCAAGTGGCCGGGCCCAGAAGCCTGAAAACTAGAAAAAATAATTTAATGCCGCCAATGCGCCATTTTTTATGTTCCCGCCAAAAACTACTATGCTGTTGTCAGTGTCAGTATCTCTCAGTGCTGTCATTTTCATGTCATATCTGTAAACCGTGCTTAGAGTTTTGGCGGGAAAATGAAAAGTGGCGTATTGGCGGCATTAAATTAATTGACAAAACTTGTATAACATTGAGTGTTTAAGTGTAAAAACGGTGGTTTTTTATCCATTAAGTGCTCGTGAACGTGTATGAGTGTTGGTGAATAGTGTAATGCTGTAAAACGTGACTTTTCGTGTTGCCTCCAAAACTCCATAGAAGCCTCTAGTAAAGTCGCAACCACCACTACTTTACAGGGGCATGACTTGACTTAACGACTCTGACTTATGACAAAATAATCTCTCCAATTACTTGACACTGGCTATATACCTTTGATGTGAAGCGAAAACCGAAGAACATAGGTTCTTCGAAAGAAAAAAAAAAAAAAAAAAACCGTGCTTAACCTGCTGCTGCCGCGGTGTTTATTGTGAATGTTTGTAACCTCTCTGTTCTGTTTTTTATTAACGAAAAACTTTGTTAACACAGCAAATATTCAATGCTAAGTTGTTCCTTGAAATAGACGAGCAAATTGACCTATTATATAAGTATATTGTTCATAATGCCGACTTGGAATCAAATCCAATCTCAGCTAAGAAACCCAAACAACCCCGTGGTTTTCTTCGATGTTACGGTAGGAACAACAGTAAGTATCTTACACTAGGTACTGTAGGGCCGTTGGATCGTGGCCAGCTTGAAGTGCGGCGCAGAAACATACCGTATCACATCATCATTGGCGTTGTTCGTGTAGTACAGTAGTGTGTACGAGCTCGCTCTAAAGAATCGTCGCTTAGCTTCAAGCCGGCATATATCCAACGGCCGTACTGTTTTAAGTCCAGTATTTCTGGTTAAGAGGTTTCTAATTAACGAAATAGTGTATGATAAAAACCTTGACAAAGCCACAGAGGAAAACAACATTAATCATATAAGAAAAGCTTCATCCTGACTGACTTTAATACACATTACAATACAATAGACATACATACAATACAATAGACATACATACAATAAAATAGACATACAATACATTTATTTCTCTAAAACCTCTTTGCCTGTTCGCTAATGTAAGTAAGTTGTTTTGATGTTGACCAATGCTCATGTTGTTACAGGAAATAGGACGAATGATATTTGAACTTTTTGCTGATGTAGTGCCGAAAACTAGTGAGAACTTCAGAGAATTCTGCACTGGTGAATACAGGAGAGATGGAGTGCCACTAGGGTATAAAGGAGCCACATTCCACAGAGTAATCAAGGACTTCATGATACAGGGTGGAGATTTTGTAAATGTTAGTAGCTATTTCAAGATATTACAACAGATTTTTCTTGAAAATATGACAGAGTGTGATGGTATGCAAAGGGTTTTTGCTTTGCAAAATTTTCTTCAATATTGGCCCTTAATATGCATAGTTATTCTGAAAAACAAATCTGTTTAGTCCAGTCTACCACCATATAAAAGTCATTAAAATTTAGTCTAGCAGGCTTAGCACGGACTGGGGACAAAAAAATTGTCCCCGTTTTTCTCCACCTTCAAGGGAAAAAATTGACTGGAAGGTGGATAAAAACGGGGGACAAAATTTTTATCCCCAGTCCGTGCTATCGATGCAGTATTTTGATTAGTGCCTCTAGCATATCAGCAAAAAAATAATTAAAAATTAATATCCTACCTAGTATAAAATACCCTTTATGGCTCTGTCTGTGTGGTAAGTAACATACAACTACCAATGCCCGGCATTTACAGACTATGAATGGGGGTAATTTTTAGAGTGTATGTATGTATGACTCTACTCGCCACTCTGAAGGCTAAACAGCTGAACTGACTGATAAATGTGGTGTTATTGGATTCATACAGGTAATACTAGGATACCTAAAATGTCAAATTTAAACTTCCATTCTCACCAAACTACTTAATTTATAATCCAGTGGGAAGGCTTCCTTGTGTTTAGTATTTTCTATGTTTTCAGGGTGATGGCACTGGAGTGATGAGCATATATGGAGGCAGTACATTTGCTGATGAGAATTTTGGGCTAAAACATGACACACCAGGCCTGTTGTCAATGGCCAACAGTGGCAAAGACACAAATGGATGCCAGTTTTTTATAACATGTGCTAAATGTAACTTTTTAGACAATAAGCATGTAGTTTTTGGAAGAGTGATTGATGGACTTCTGGTGATGAGAAAAATAGAAAATGTACCTACAGGACCAAACAACAAACCCAAAATACCAGTTACAATATTGCAATGTGGACAAATGTAAATAAAAAGTTTCATTCACCAATTTAATTCTTTTATTTTTACTAATCACAAATTCACGGAAGCTTAGCTTCTTGGTAAAACATTTGCTAATGTCATTATACTGATTAATAAATAATTATACACAAGTAATCACAATAAATAATAATTTCTCACAATTAACAATGATTTAGTCACCTACTTTATGTCAACTTTTGATTGCTTGGTTGTTAAGAAGTAAATTTCGGGGTTGCATAGTAGCAGGGCCATATCTCCGGCCAACCTCTTTTATGAATGCTCCTTCCATTTGCCTTGCTACTTGGTCAAAGAATAAATTCGATAAATGTGAGTGGATTGCAGAACGAAATTCAAATGTGACTTGAAAATCCACTACACATGACTGTTGTTCCCTTTTTAGACCGGGACTAAACCTCCACAGTGTTAATAAATGATGGAACAGTTTACCATCTATGCATTCTGCTTTGACTAAATGTGGTTTGACTAGTGATACATGGGATGTATAGCTCTCATTTATTGGTGGGAACCCAATAATGAGGTCTGCTTTTAGGTTGCTAGGAGATTGGGATAATACTAAGGACTTCTTGCACCATGGAAGGAACTTGTAGTAGCTTCCAACGTCTGATACAACTTCGAACATCTGATCCATTGAGTGTCTGAAAAATAAACCAGGCTGTCAATTTCAATACTCACACTACATTATTGTGAAGTCAATTAGATGAAACCACTGATCTATGATAATCAATTATGCAAATAACAATATACGTGTCAGTAAGCCTTGTTTCTACAAATAAACTCAGGGACTGTACCTGCCTACTTGGTAATAATGGTATGCTTGAATAATTAATAATAAATAAGTCACAATTTATTGAAACCACTGAATAATGGCTATGTACAGATTTCAAACAGTTGCTTACCCAACTAGTTGTCTCCCACAGTACTCTCTTGTACGGTTTGCCTTTGGAAAGTTCAGAAATGTTCGTCTCTGTTGTTTGAATCCATGGCATTGACAATGAGAGTTATCGCAGCTATTTACGTAATGACCCTGAAAACTTCAGGAAATACATTTTTAGTATAGAAGGATTAGGTTTTAAATATAGACCAAAACAACTGCATATATGAAAGTTACCTATATGTTACAGTAAATATCTCAATGAAGACTCGTCTGAATTTTTGGCGACAAAATATTCAGGTACTTACCTGAAACAAGTTCTGTTCAAGGCGAGAGCCCTTCGGCTGACGATGCAATACTTTGATAAAATCATTTTTGTTTACTACCACGTCACTTCTAACAAAAAAAACATTGTTCACAGGAGATCCATTTTCTTCTTCGGTTTGTAAAAAAAACTTTGGACTAATTCGCGATGGTTTGCAAAAATTGCAAGAATTCACGCCTTGGATATCATCACCACAGACTCGCTATTTTTTTCATAAGTTAGCTGTCACAGTCAGCCAGAAGAGCATGTCATTGTCTGGACAAGAGGCAAGACCTCACAGGCAAGTGAGGGATCAAACCTTAGCGACACACCCTGAACGGGTGTAGTTAGTACTCTGACTAATCTGTGGGTGTAGTCTCCAAAATTGAATTTAGGGTAAAGAGGTACCTCTACCCTTACCACGCTTCCAAAAAGGTCGATGATGACAATGTCGCCTTATGGACAATGTATGTCACTTTCAATGTCATGCTTTACTATAAGCCATTGTCATAGCATTTCTAGCAAATAGGGATGTGCCCTAGCAATAAAATCGATTTTTGAATCGTCGATACTTTACTGACACATTATTTATATATATATATATATATGTTTTTGATTATAACCTGCTATTCCCAACCATATTGATGAAATTAAGTACAGAATGTCTAACTACATTGTCCACTCAATAATGAAATCTGTATCAAGCACACGTCGTCGTTAGTGTTAAGCTACCTACCTACCTGTACCTACTCAAAAAGTAATTATTTTAGTGAATTCTTAATGTAACCAACGTAATGAGAATCTACCTATCGTATCATAATTACATTGATATTATTGATAATAGACTTGGTTGTACCTACGTGGTTGTACCCATTTTCAATTCCACAGACCAGTGACCACACAAGTGGGACAATTAAACGATTTCATCAATTTATTAATTTGTTATGATGAACGTGGGGAGACTGGAGCGCATAATGGAGAAATTAATCGGGACTGACTAATTCGTTCAAACTATTTAAATTTCAGATTGTCCAGGGTGGGCATTATTAATGTTAAATTTACGTTACGATTGTTTAAGGATGGTACTAGTAGATGCGGTGCCTGCTCAGAGACTCGCATGAGAAATCAAATTATCGACTTTTTAATTATCGATAGTTTTAAGTCATCCCTAATTTCTAAGCCAACCAAAAGTTGAACGAAAAGTTCAGCACGTGTGTTTTTGAGGTGCTGTATCTATAGCGGCATAAAATAACCAAAACTACTAAAAGTTCTGTAAATAGCCTTAGTTTGTGATAGAAATGGGTAGGAAAGCGAAATTTGACGAGACGAAGAAAGTAAAAAAAGGCCCAGGAAGAAAGGCACGCAAGCAACCAGACCCAATATTCAGAAAGGAACTATGTGAGTACCTACCAGTAAAGATAAAGTTAACACATTTTATTGAAACAAATATATTGTACACTACACATTAATGACTAGTACAAATGTTTATTCCGCCGTTAAAGTAACAATGCCTTTGATAATCATAAACTACTTTACATCTCTGTTGGTTTTGATCAAAATTCATACCATGTCATCATGTCACATTTTTCCCTCATTTAGGTTGACTCTGTTTGACTAAGTATAGGTATTTATATTTAAAATTATTGTAATTTGTTGACCACAATCCATTCTAGTGGTTACCAATTTTTTGACAAAGTAGAGCATGCTTGTTGTGTGCACTAAATAATGGTCTGTCAAGATGCCTTATTGAGTGAGATAAAAGTTATGAGATAATACGCAGAGGTTAGCTGGTAGAGAATGCTCACTAGTATTAAGTTCGCCTATGTACTTGTTTTTTACTTTGTGCAATAAAGCATTTTCTATGTATCTATCTATCTATGAGTATAACTCACTATCCTTCATTTCTATTTCAGTGGATGATGACACAGAACCTAAGAAACTTTCACACAAGCAGAAGCAAAGAGCAGCCAAGAGAGCTAAGAAAAGGACAGAACTTGCCGAGAAGAGAAAGGCTTTGAAAGCAGCAAAGAAGAATGTTGCCAAGAAAACCGAAGTGGTGGTTGAAGCTGAAAGCGAAATTGAGGAAGAGACTGTCAAAGGTTTGAGGAACATAGTGGCTTGTCTTCATCCAAACAAATAAATTATTTATTTGGAAAATGCCTATTCATATTAAACTCATATCGGCCATATCTGCCGCAGAACCGACAAACACTGGGATAAACGATTCTTGTGTGGAGACCATGCTTAGGCAAGCACAGTGTAGGACGGCCTTTGGCCAGATGGAGCGATGATCTGCGTGCTATAGCTTGCAGAAGGTGGATGAGAAGAGACGAAGATCTGGCTCAGTGGCACCTTGAGAGAGACCCTACATCCAGCAGTGGAATGCTATAGGTTGATGATGATTAAACTCATAACACCTTGCAAGTTTATTAATTTATTGTGAAATTTATAGTAGAAACATTTATAAAGGACTTGTGTAGAAAATATTTTTTTGTATGTTAGGATAAATAATGTTATTATTTCTGAAAAAAAAATATAGATTTTATTGTCAGGATAACTAATGTTATTATTTCTGGACTCTGGTTTACTAAGATATCAATTTCTGGTGACCATAATAAACAAATAAAACTATTTATATTCTACATATTTTATTTCAGGATTCACTGATGACAATAAAGAATGGCTGAAACCCAAGCAAACCAAGAAAGCAAAGAAAAGCAAGCCAGAACAAGAGCCAGATTCAGAGAGTGAAGCTGAAAACGAAGAGCTGTCTGATGAAGGATCTGATGAAGGTCCCGGTGAAGATTCTGATGATGAGATAGATTCTGATGCTGATGTAGCTCCTAAAACTGTCAAAGAAAAGGAGAACTATAAGGTATTTTTTTTAACATTGAGAATTCTAACATATCAACAAATTATATAAATATATTTAGTAATAAATCCGCTTGATTTCTAAACAAAGGTTTTAATTAATTTAACTTTAGTTTAGAACTTTAGTACATATTACTATATTATAAACCAAAGAGTCAACGAACAGAAAACCAAAGTTTAAAGATATGACACGTGTTTCGCCTCTACACGAGGCATCATCAGGAGGTGTGGACTCGCCGAAGTTCGAAACGAGAGTGAACTTCTATGATATTTATGGATTTCCGCAAAGTAACGCCTGAATCAATCAATTATTGAGAATTCTGATGCTCTCAGCCTTTCACTCATTAATTAAGTATCCAAAAAGTTAAATTCTTTATTTTTGTTTCTGGTTTTGGGATATCTGACAATTTTTTAGTTAAGGTTTTGTGAGCAAAATGGGAAACTAGCTTTCAGTGAGTTTTCATGAGTGTTGTTTTAGTTGAGAGCAGAAAAAATAATGATAATATTTTGACCTTTTCAGGTTGGAACATTAGATGATCTATTCCAAGATTCAGACGCAGAAGTGGAAAATGGCGATGCATCCGATGACGAGGCAGCTGACAGCAGCAAAGCTGAATACAACTCAGACTCCAGTGAAGAGAAAAGTAATGATGGTGATGATGATGAAGATGATGACATGCTTCCTATTGAAAAAGCCAATTTAAAACTAAAAAAGCGACAGAAACAAGACAAAAAACTGGCTGATGAGGAAATGCATCTGAATATAGCAAAGCAAGACGTGTTCGCTTTCCCAACTGAAGAAGAACTGGAAAATCCAACCAATCTACAAGAGATTCATCAAAGAATCAAAGATGTAGTCACAGTTTTGGGGGATTTGAACCGCTTAAAAGCTGAAGGCAGGTCCAGATGTGAATATACCGATTTGCTACTTAAAGATCTGTGTATGTATTACAGTTACAATGAATTTCTAATGGAAGTACTTATGCAGATTTTCCCTACTCAAGAGCTAGTGGAATTTCTCGAAGCCAGTGAAACTGCACGCCCTGTCACGATTAGGACTAACAGCCTAAAAACTAGGAGGAGAGATTTAGCACAAGCCCTTATCAACAGAGGTGTGAACTTAGACCCTGTTGGTAAATGGAGTAAAGTAGGTCTTGTTGTGTACAGTTCGACCGTACCTATCGGTGCTACCCCTGAATACTTGGCAGGTCATTATATTCTGCAAGGTGCATCAAGTTACCTACCAGTTATGGCCTTAGCCCCTCAAGAAAACGAAAGGATTCTGGATATGTGCGCCGCCCCTGGAGGTAAAGCTTCACACATCGCAGCTATTATGAAGAACACTGGAGCGTTATTCGCGAATGACGCTAACAAGGATAGGACAAAGGCTATCGTCGGTAACTTCCATAGGTTGGGAGTGGTAAATGCTGTCGTTTGTAACTACGACGGTCGCCAGTTCCCTGAAGTGATTAAAGGTTTTGACAGGGTGTTGCTTGACGCCCCTTGCACTGGTACTGGAGTGATCGCTAAAGACCCTAGTGTGAAAACGACGAAAGACCAGAAAGATATTCAAAGGTGCTTCAACTTACAAAGGCAGTTGTTACTGGCTGCAATTGATTGTTGCAACGCAAAGTCTAGTACTGGCGGATACATTGTTTATTCTACGTGTTCAATCTTGCCCGAGGAAAATGAATGGGTGGTGAATTACGCCTTGAAGCGTAGAAATGTTAAACTAGTGCCTACAAGTCTTGATTTCGGTACAGAGGGCTTTACAAAGTACAGACATCACAGGTTTCATCCGTCGTTGAAACTGACGCGGCGGTTTTATCCTCACACGCATAACATGGATGGGTTTTATGTGGCGAAGCTGAAAAAGTTCTCCAATGTCATTGTAAGTATAACATTTGGTGAAATTTAAGTGTGTATGTAGGAAATTTCAACTAGTCATCTAACAAAAATGTGAATTATTCCCATCTGTCACCCTGCTCTGTCCGCCTAGGGTGACAGATGGGACAAAAAAGTTCTATCTGTCCCACTGTTGCTGATAGGGGGTCAGTGACTTGTCACTACTATCTACATTTTCGCTAAAATCTACTTTTAAGGTCTTTGCTCATAATTATAACTGTTTCTCAGCCGGAGCCAGTAGCAGATGAAGACGAAGCAGAAGAACAGAAAGATTCAGAAGATAAGATTAAAGAAGATTCGTCCAAACAGAATGGTGACTCGCAATCTGGCGAGGAACATTCTGACGTAGAGAAAGCTCCAGTGAAACGGCCGGCTGAAAACAAGGAAGCTGGACCACAGAAAAAGAAGAATAAGCAAGAAGCACAGAAGTAAGTAGCAATAGAATATTTCCTTTAAGTGTGGGGTAGTCGGATCCGCTAAAATAACATCTAATTCATTTGTGCAGGTAAAAAAATTATTGGTATTGGCTTATCCCAAAATAATGTTAGTTTTTGCAATACGTAGTACGCATATTTTAAAAAATGTATTATAGGAAAATAAAAAGAGATTGCTAAAGAAATGCATTTTAGTGAAAATGTTCATAAAACTTTCGATACATTTTTTTTTTCATGTTATTAAAAAGATAAATTGCCTTTTGAAATTTACAATTTATCTTTTTATTACAGACCACAAGAAAATGACAAAAAAGCAGCTACAGCTAATAATAAAAAGAAAAAACAAAAGAACAAGAAAAATAAACAAAACACTGACAATAGCAACCAACCACAAAACAAGAGTGGAGCGCAAAATAAGAAACAGGGTCCTGTTGATAAAAATGTTTCAGTTCCTGACAAAAATCAACAAAATAAAAAGAGACAGAATAAGCAAACACCGACCAGTGACATTGAACAGAAAAATAATGCACAAAAGCAAGTTGGCAAAAAACATACCCAGAAACAGAAAGCACAAAGTCCAGTTGCTGCCAAAAATACACTAAAAACACAGAACGCAGGAACAAATAAAAATAATAAAAACGCAGCAAGCACTCAATCTAACGTCAAGGCGCAAGTACAAACACAAGTAGCTGAAAGTAAACCTAAAGTTGGAACAGAGAAGTCAAATGATAGTCTAAGCTCACCTAAAAAAAGGAAAAATAAGAATAAACAAGGAAATGCCGCGCCGAGCCACCCCATTAGCAAAAACCCAGTCAAAACTACAGAGGCCCTTGAAAAAGAAGTTTCACAAAAACTGAAAAATAAAAATAAGAAAAAGAAAAAAATCGGACAACTGAACAGCGAGGCAAATAAACGATTTGACAAACCGAAGCCTGGACAAGGAGTAGGTAAAAAGTTCAAGAAGAAATGAAATTAACATGCTAGGTTAAATAATTATAAAATGATTATATTGATTATAAAGTTATCATAAAATAAACAATCTTTAACTAAGTATAGATTAAGTAGTTAATAACACCAATAAAACACGAATAAATTGTTAAATGTTTGTAAAACATTTAATAAAATGTAACAAATTACACAATACAAATAAACTAAAGGGTACAAATTAATAACACTAGAAAATAAAGCTAATTACAAATAAACTAAGGGTACAAATTGAATAATACTTGAAAATAAAGCTAAACTTAAAAAAACTATACGTCCTGAATTGCAGTTTCATATTCAATGAAATTTGAATCTGTCATCGACTCCTCCTCAACAACCTCGTGTGTTAACGAAGACGGACGAACGCCGAGTTCTTCAACCACCGTGTTCTCTCTTGCAGCCATCATTTCTTCGCGTTCTCTCGTCTGCTTCTGCTTCTCATCGATATTGTGTCTGTATTTCTCAAGACAATCCGCCAAGTACTCGATAGGATCAGCAGGTTGGACTATCACTACTTCAGCCAAACATTTCTTCAAAGCTGCACCCACAACCTGCTTTACATATATGCTTTCATGTGTAACCATAGGTTCCAGAGGGCAGTCCCCATAGGATGGTAAATCGTCACGAATCCTTACAAGGTTGCCGAGACCATCGTGATGGTATTCATCTTGGGAGTCGTTGTCTTTGTAGGTTCGTATGCCACATGTATCGATGTAGTAGCGACCTAGGTTGTCGTATCTATATTCGACCCCGTCTTCTAGTTCACTCACCTTGACCATAAATCCCGCTCGGTGAAGCACATACTCGCTAGCACACTCGTGAGCTTTGTATACCCGTTCTCGACATTCGTTCAGGTAATAACGGCCGCATTCATCGTAGAAATATACGTGCTTCTCGTCGTCTTTCACAGGCACCAGCTCATTTAACTCGTTAAGTTGGTAGAACCTATCATCCTCAACTGTAGTGTATATCTTCCTCCCATATTTATCAACTGTAAAATGTCCCATATCGTCGGAAAAAACTTCCTTTATATCGGCAGCGCTTAGTATGGATATAATAGATTTTCCATTTTTTGTTCCACCAATAGCTCTGTCCCAAAGCTCTACCAATCGCTCTACAAGTCTACACCGCTCAGGATGCGGAAGTAAATGATTGAAAATATGTAATTCATCTTCATCAATCGTACCGTCTTCCCGGTAAGCGCTCTTCTGGATTTTAAGACAGTTCAGAGACAACTTTAAATTCTCTAACGATAGCAGTCGTTCTTCCAAATACAGAGTCTTGTGCTCGAGTGCCATAACTGCTGATGCGTTTTCTATTTTCAAGCCATTTATGCGTTCTTCGATGTGTTTTATTTTCTCAATGACTTTACCCATTTCCAGTCCATGAAGGAAGTTACATCGAACTGCAGAGCCTATTCTTTTTATGCCCTTACAAGTTGATTCTTCGGCTGCTTTTGGTGTATCTGGGCTAGGACAGATAGCTACTTCTTCTATGATTTGTTCGAGAGTTTTGACAAGATCCCAAGGCTGTAGTGGAATTTTGAGATCGAGTATTTTACAGAATTGGATAGCGAGGTGGTCATTGAGTCTGTCCAACCAGTTCAGCAACTCTTCGACTTCACTCATGATTATGACATGAAAGTCTATCTTGTCTGCCTGTAGCCGAAGGCTTCTTTGTTTCTCGACAAGGGCGTAGATGACTATTTCGCGCATATCTCCTATGATTTCAATATCGGCTTGTAACACATTTTTCTCTTCAGTTGTCATGGACGTTTCTAGTTGTTCGATAAATCTTCGGATATATCGGTGTCTCTTCTTAACACATTCTATAGTGTAATCTATAGATCTGAGGATCATATCTCGCGGTGTGTCTTTGGCCCTTTTCTTGAAATTCTCAATATCTTGGACGGCTTGGAGCCACGCTATGTGGAAAGTGTTCACAATTTCTGTAACTTGATCGGGCGTTGCGTTCTGGAGTAAGGCAGTGCGCATATCCACCAGGGAATGATATATGCAATCCGCATAGTCCTTCAGAGTCAAGAGTATGACGGGGCTTTCGAATGACCGTTTCATCTCCTTGGCTATTGTAAATAGATATAATACGGATTCATCTTGGTTCATTTTTGATGAGCGGTGGATAAACTTTTACAAAAATAAATAATTATAAAGTAAAATTAACAATTAAAAAATCGACACAATTTTTATGAAGTTATTATGACATTGTATGACATTATGTCATTAGAGAGGAAATAAATTTAATTTTATTGCGCACCTACAAGGAGGTTTTCTATTTTTAGGTACCTATATTTATTTATTAAATCCGTTGATAAATGAAATCTTAATGAAATCTGTTCTTCGTGCACTACCCACGCAACTGTTCACAATACATAAAGGTTTAGCTGGAAGATAATGCTACATAGCATTAAGTTCGCCTTTGTACTATTTGCTAAGTGCAATAAAGTATTCTATCTATCTATCTATAAATTAATACGATGGCGAAAATACTTTTGCCATCCCTTCCAAAATATTTTTTTAAATGAAAACACAATGCATTAAACTACGTACTCTCCATGCACCGGTTTGAGCCATCCTCTCGTCATGGCCCATCATCCCAAATTAAGAGCATACAATAAATTAATCATAAAATCCGTAGCAAGCGACCCACACTAGTAGGTAGGTACCTTTCGTAGAGCCTTACGTATTCCGTGTAGCTCGTAGCTTTCGTAGTAAACGCTGAAAGTCATGGAATAGTAGGTACTTTGTTTTCCCACGGGTAGCGGGGATAAATCAGGAGCTTTCCCGTGGCCGGGGCGGCGACCGAGCTACGCCGTAGCTCGCGTAATGGGAGCGTTCCGCGCAGCCCCCCGTACCCTGCAAGGATCCGTGAGGCTGGCGGCAGTCGCTCGCGAACCGTGCATCTACCTACACCGCTGTCACGGTACTCTGCGCTCTCGTACGTTCCATTTACTCAAATTCATTACTAAAAGTGCCATTTAAATTAAGTTTGATAAATGAAAGTGCTCGTTTCATTCCATTTTGTGCAGTATTGACCGGAAGTAAGTAGGGTGGGTCGCTTTGTTCGGCGCTATGTCCGGGAGGCTGCCGCGCAGCATCCGCTCGCCATGTTGATCTCTACCGTAGACGATCGTACCTTTTGTTAAATGTTTCTACTTATAATAGATACTTATTTACTTACCATGCTGTAGTACCTAACTGTGTCATTTGGCTTTAGTGATAACAGCATCCCAGAAGATATACAATTAAAACTACCTTCATCTTATCTGTATCTCTGTAAGTAGGATGTGGGTAGGTATAGATAAGACCTAATAACATTAACCCGCGAAGCACTAACTTCATTTAAATTTGTTTACTGAAGTATCTAATGCACTGCTTATAATAAATTTGTTACAAACAATATTTATTTTAGACAAACTTCTATTTAGGTATTTACGGTGTAATATACATTGAAATTAGACTCCAAATAGTGCTTATTCAATGGAAAACCCAAGCACCTGACATAACAGTAAACAATTGTCAACGTAACAGCTTGTCAACAAGCATCATCATTCTAATGATTAAACAGAGGTTGTAGAAAAAAATATTATTTAAATAAGTTACCCTTACATATCTTTATTGATAATAATAGGTACGTAGGGGTACAGCAGTCTGCACTGGCTTCCCGTTAAAAGGTGCATGTGCATTATCAGCTTCCGTGGATCACCTTATATTTTTTTGTGTCCGTAGCCCAGAGATAAGTATCTTCAAACTGTATAAAGCTAATCAGCCCTAAGTATATGGACCTATTCCAGGACATCTGACGCGGATCATGCTCCACAGGGTGTATACAGTACAGTGTAGGCATGCGTTGGTTGAGATCCTAGATAATAGAAAAAAGGATTTAACCCACATTCTCATAAATTAAGTATCCTTAAAATATAATAATTTGCTAATTTTAGTACCTACCTACATATTCAGCAGCTTCTAAATTGCCAACTCAGGTTTCTCCCCTCTAAAACACAAAATTCTAGAAAATTGAAATAGGATTAGTAGGTATCTAACTTTTACTAAGTAGGTAGTGTATGCTCTTTTACCAACCTACACGTTTAGCTCGTTAAAAATGCAATAAAAACATTCAAGTATCAACTATAAATCTACTAAAAGTTAAAACTAACGTTACCTACAATGAATATTTCAGGAACGTTTCAGGAGATTTTTTAATTACCAGATTAAATCCATTGACCAAACCAGAAAATGACATGTGTGTGACTCTAGACATATTATTTCTCAGAAAACCACATTGGAATCTCGCTTCCTTCCGAACATCTGTGTAGAATCAGTTATTCAGTAGAATCCTGCGAAAGAATTCGATCGTGCATATCATGTGACTCAAGCTTCACTGAAACACGCTTTTCAGTTATTACCTACAATACCTACACCTAAGCTAAGAAAGTAGATAGGTACCTATACAATTTCCTACGTTTTTATTTGTATGAGATGAGATGGTGGTTATTTGAAATAGTTTTCAAGTAGTTTTAAATAAATCAACTCAAAATCCACATTTGGAGAATTAGTAGGTACAGACAGCGTCAGAGATAAGTATCCCCCTTGCGCAAGACACCCAGCTATAAATCCTTTCAAAAAATTGAAATTCTTAAAATTATTTTTATTATTACATACTGTTATACAAATATAATCTATTTTTTAAAGACAAAACTTCTCCATTCGCCGCGACGGTGATTTAAAGGGATTTGAAGCTGGGTATTATAATGCAAGGGGCATACTTATCTATGACGCTGTCTGTACATATTATAGTTAAAGAAAATGGATGGACGATTGTTACTTCTATTCCGATAGAGCTCAAATTTGACACAGATGTAGGTATATTAGAACCGCCCAAATATTGGTACCGCGCAGTTGAAGCAGAAGCTGCCGGTTTTTCTAAATTAACGCGAAAAGGTACTTATTTCCCATCTAAATATCAAAGTGTAAAAATACTTTATCAACGTAAATTCCAAGCGCCTTCTACACTATAGGTAATGCGAGCAAATCAAATCGGCTGTAACATAACTTGTATAATGTGTAACATCGATTACGAGTATTATGTGATTGATGCCTACAGATATTCCACGATATTTTGGTCCTCCCTTCTAGTGGCAAAATTGGCAGAAATAGTAGTGGATTGGCGGTAATTACATAGAAAATCTAACTGAAGCCTACAATCCCAAGAAGCGAGGGTTGGTACGTTGGTAGGTTCTTCATTGGGATAATCCGATCGACCCAGCGAAGGCGATGGAACTCTCACAAAGTTACAAATTGTTCCGAATTGGTGCGTGTTTATTCGCTTCCAGAGAAGGAAAAAAGTTAGATCATATCGATCTATGTAATCTAAGATTCATCTCTCTACCTCAATGTAAAAGTGTTTTCCTGTAACTTCTATCGATAGGTCGCTCTTATGCGTCACCAACGTATATATATATATAGAGTTTTCTCTACATTTTTCAAAATAGCATTTACAGATATTAGTAAGTTCCTGTAGGTCGTCATTGTTGGGCATGTGAGGGCTTATAAGTACTATATATTATGATGTAAACCAACCAATGTGTGTATTTTTTTTTCGACAAATGCAATTTTTAGCTAGGTATCTGTTAGTATTGTAGTTAAGTAGGTATACCTAATAAAAAAAAAACTATGTTATTTTTAACTTACTTAGATTATTAACTAACTTAGAATACTAATGGCTACTTGCACCAACCTTAAAAAAAATCCTAAACAATCATTTTACTCGCTAGGGAGATCTTCACGATCCAAATTCATTGCACCAACTATAAGTATTCATCTAACGCCTAAAGAATTCCTTAACTTTGGGAGCCCGTTGCTTGACCTCATAGCACTTGGAAATTCCCTATCCCAATGAGCCGTCATGTCATTTCTGTCAGAATACATATCTGTCTCTTTCACTCTTATTTAGCATACCTACTATATCAGTACTACTCTAAACCAGCAATGCCAGTACGTACTAAAAAGTTAGATTTACGTACCTTTTACTCCTATTATAATTAAATTAAGTATCTTTCAGGCAAATAACGTACCTTTTTGAGCAGTTTTTTGTAGGTACATTTTAAGCTCTTATACTGGCAGCACTGTATCTACTTACCTACCGATATGAAATTAAAATACGATTATCTAGAATTCCTAGATGATCTAGCTAGACAACGACGGACCCCAACTCTTCACTTACCTACATAGCCCTTCATAATAACCGTATAAAACACATTGATAAGCCAAAAATATATAATTTTATAAACAAACACCGGTTACGTACCTATAGTCATTACAAAAACGCTAGAATTAAGATCCTGGCTTTATATTCTTCAAGGCTTTTTTTGGTCTTGAATTTTCAAACGTTTTTTACACAATATTCTTGCGTTTTCTTGTTGTAGGAACTCATTATAATTTATTTTCTTCTTAGAAATTCGCCGACTGTTTTACGTTGATTCGGTCTCGCCGTCTCGTTTCCCAAAATATCTGAGCCCTTTTTGTATGATTGTTTGACTGCTTGTCTTAGTTTATGATTGAGAAATACATTTAACTAGTCGCTAAACACACAAATCCCGGAAAATATCATAAAATTATTTTTTGCTATCCAGTTTTGTTTACTTTTATTGTGACAAAGTTATGTCAAGTATTAAAAAAACCAGACAAGACAACATAAAATTCGTTCTTTCATTCACCTATTTAAAAATCAACAGACTTGGGAGTTACATAGCGTGTTCTGTTTGGTGCAATGAAAAATGATCTAAGTAAAGTTTTAGGCAGTACTTATAATAAAAAAATCCTATCAAAGTATTAGATTTTTCGACTTTGGAGCAAGTGGCAATAAGGGATTCTCCCCTTGAGGTCTATCTTTTTACACCCCGAAGTTGAAAGTTGGGTTGGTATGATACGTTCCGATACAACCTTGAGACAGTGACAAAACATTACTAGATTAAATATTCATAGTACGACATTTAGCAAAATGCAGCAAATTAACAATCCGAGACGAAGCTTGCATCACTTTCACTGACTAGTTCCTAGCCTTCGCTCGTAATATATTGCATAATCTCGTCCATACGGAAATTAAAGTGAATTAGGGAGTAAACTGCTTGTCAATACATTATGTTATGACACAATTTTATTGGCGGATCAACGGTCTTACGTGATTCTAAAGTTGTTCTAAAATCGAACTGGCTACCATAAGCACAACTCAAAAAAAATATGAAAAAAGGCGCGATTTCAAAGAACGCGTCACAAAATACGGTGTTTGCTGCTGTGTATGTAATGTACAGATCAGTGGCTGCTGGAACCCTGGCTTTTTATTGTCTCGCAGAAGGTGTAAAAAGTAGAGTTTGTCCCTCTGGAATAAAGCCTCTCTTCGTCTTGAGCAGCTTGAACCCATCGCTTCACTCAGGACTCTACATAACTCCTGAGCGAAGTCCCTCGTTGCTCTTAGGGTTCAATATTGCCGCCCGCGACATAAGACGTTGCTGGAATCCCCTTGGTGAATAATCTTCTGTTAAACTAGGAACCATGTTTTCTGTTCATGAGGTTCGTACCTACACAAAACTTCGTCACCTATTTATGTTTACTTAGGTATGTTTAGTTTACTGATGTTTGTGAATGCTGGTGCAGTTAGTGTACACAATATTGTTCCACATAAAAATTACACCTTAGTTATTTTATTTTAAAGGATATAAGGCCTCTATCGAATACCTAATTTTTTCCACTTAAAAATAACTCTTTGTAATTTTTATGTGAAACAATATTGTGTAATAGAGGCTTTCCCATCACCAATAGCCTTAGAAAAAAGAAAAAAAAAATACGTTTCATCATTAGCTCTGGGTTTGTGATTGGGTAACAAAACAAGCGTCTATTAACATATACAAAACAAAATGGTAGTCAAATAGCCAATCCTAACATAAGCCAGCTCAATAAACTTACTCAACAATACGAGTATCAATTCATTTTGTGTGTTCAAGTGTTTTACCAAGGCAATCGGTTGTAACCTAGCCTTGTAAGACGGTGGGAAATGGGAATCTAAAGCTTTCTGCCCGCTATCCTGTATGATACCATCATCGTGCAGGACCATTTCAAGCAAAAAAAGTTATTTGTATTGAATAGTATGCCAATATACCCACAACATGGGCAAAGACCTAAGTGACATTTGAAGATACAAACGCGCGCATTGAAAGAGTCTCTTTACCTCTTTTCAATAACATTTATAAAAAAAAATATTATTATTAATATTTTTTCTCATTAAAAAATATTTTTTACAATAATATTATAAAAAGTAAACTATTAAAAAAAACAGCAATACTATTGTAATAAATATATAAAAACGGTGGACCACCAGCCGCGGAGTAGATATTATTATTACCATTAATATACATTATTATTATTATTTAGGTACAATTGAGAAGCATCCCCTGCAAGATGCTGTCTAGATAGCCGATATCTGGGACGTTGGTTTGGTACCCACCAAACCAACACAGTCCCAGATATTCGGCTGTTCAAGCATTCATGTTTGCATTACTTTGTTTAGGGCGAACGCCATAGCAATTTTGCACCGACCTATGTGAATCAAAGTTCCGTGAGTACTGCTCTGGTCTTGGTCAGGCGTAATCTCTTACCATCAGGAGAGCGCATAGCTTGTTTCGTCACTTATTCAAATAACAACAAAAAATATACTCCCACACATCCATCTGTCCTTCCATCCATACTCACAATCTTTTGCATTTATAGATCGGAGTTACTCGTATATTTGTTGACACTGGCGGTAACAGTTTTACTAAGCGGAAATGTTCGCGTATCCTATGAGGCTTTCTGGCAACGGCCCAAGCCAGCCTCGATTGAGAGGTGAACGTAACAATTCGTTTCAGAACTCGCGAAAGCTCGTTATAGTAAGGTTATCAACTTCTCAAACTATTTTCGAATAAGTATTTTTTTTAACAATTATGTTTTTATTTATGTACCTACTTAAGTACAAGTAGGTACCTGTCTTTTATCCAACGACGACTAGGGCAGGTACTTGGACCAACCTAGCATGTTTTTTCTGGTAGGTAAATATGTCAAGAAAGTATTTATTACTTACTTACAAACATATCGCGGTGTAAGAACCAGATGAACGTATTTTCCAAAATCTCAAAATCGTTTTTTAAATTTGATCCTGCACGATGTGCCAAAATGACGTAGTTATTGGGAGTCAATATTTCACTAATTAGTATAATAATGATTTTTATTTGAACGAGAAGAACGTACCTTCAGTTACATAAGTTCAAAGTTGTGAAATTAGCACACATTTTTAGCTCTCCTGTAAAGTTCAAAAAAAAATTATACGTTCATTTGGTTTTTTTGTGAAATGTGCACACATTTTTAGCTCTCCTGTAAAGTTTAAAAAAATCTTATACGTTCATTTGGTTTTTACACCGCGATATGTACAGACAGCGTCAGAGATAAGTATCCCCCTTGCACGAGGCACCCAGCTATAAATCCTTTAAAAAAATTATAATACTTAAAATTATTTTAGGCTAATATACGGTTATACAAATATAATCTATTTTTTAAAGGCAAAACTTCTCCATACGCCCGCGGCGGTGATTTGAAGGGATTTGAAGCTGGGTATTATAATGCAAGAGGGATACTTATCTATGACGCTGTCTGTACCTACATATTAAAAACAAAATAGGTACCTAAACAACAAAACAGTAATACGAGTAGATAAACGGCTTGATCGATAGAGGCGATCTCGTAAGATTCGGATTAGCGTTTCATAGACTCTCATGGATTTTACGTAATGTTAATAATTCTAACGCTAATAATAAGACTCGGTATTTTTTGATCTCAAGATGCCGGCACGACTTGTATCGAGGATTAAATCAATTCAGATCGCGTACAACTTTCCCGGCGCACGCGCCTTTCGATCTGCAGTTTGCAATCACAAACAGGAGAATGTTTATTGATAAATACCTAAAGTAAATATTGGCCTATTCGTATTCTATACGAATATACTGTGAGACGCAAGTTTCCTAATAAAATAAATTCTTGAGACTGGATGTAGATAGTACCTACTATGTAATGGGATACTCGTTGTACCGTTTATACCCGATTGTCACTACCCCCAGCGTTCCTACTAGGAACATTTACCTAGGTAAAATAAAAGTACTTAACTAACAAAAATTTGGGTGAAAATTACCTACACAACTCTATCATCAAAATCCCTAACATGATTTGTCTTGCCTGACTAACCGACTAACAGTCAGCCTACAGGCTAAACCTGTTGTTTTAGAGATGTTTGATGTAGAGACTTGAAACTTGGAGGACGTCAAGAGTTGAAGAAGTGTACAACGAAGGGAATTTCAGTCAGATAGTTACTAAGGAATGAATGAAATCAATAATCTATATCGTACCAAAGGTTCCTCTATCTAGTTTCGCTGCGTAGACCTTGCTACGAGTTTCGTAGACCATACAGTTAGTTTGCAACGTCACAAGGTCATAGTAGGCTTTATTATCGTCTCTATTCATCCCTTATTACAGTCTTTTGTTGGTTCACGTTTTGTGCGAAAGTGGGGCGACTGAAATTAACTCCACCTGCCGCTTCGTGTTAGCTAAAGTATTTATGAAAACATTTCGCTGAATTGAAGGGATCCTTTGTTGAAATTTTCGGTAACGAACGAAGGTAGGTATTAGTTAGAATACTTGTGAGTTATGTTTTTTTTGGTTAGTATAAACTTTTTAATTTTTCGTTCATTTCACGAATTACGCTAGTTTCTATAATTACATTATTGCTTGCTTTGTAGGGTGCTTCAGACAGTTTGCTAACAGCACTAAAAACTAATATACCTTGGTAAAACTGCCTAGATCGCTTTTGGCAACATTATATCTCTATCAACATGAACCTTTCCACTGAAATTAATTTACCGTTAATTAAGCTAACGTAACGACTAACGACGTAAACGTTTAGCTAGAGTCGAAAATCCAGCATATCCTGCCATTGGAAAATGTGTTTAGCCATCTTGAGCCAGAGTTTGTTTTAGCACTTGCATTATTCCCAGGGGTTGTGAACTTGTGGGCTTGGATAATCAAGTGGATACTTCTGGGAGTCCTTTCAGTGTGATAGCCACTTTCCTCAGCGACGCATTATACTTATCCTACGTACAAGAGCGCGAGTAATCGATAATGTTTATCGATTTCTCTGTTTCGTACTCACAAGACCATTGTAAAAGGGACTCAGATCGTCTCATGTGATCCAGGCTGGTTCTGGAGTCATAGTTTTCAAGCCATCCGAAGAGCTCTGAATTGGCTGTACCTTATATATATTTATTATATATTATATATTATTTATTTATTATATATTGTATATTTATATAATTTGTTGGCTGTACCTGTCTTATCTTAGCTTTAAGACCGATAAATAATACAAGATTTATTTACGTAGGTAATTGGTCGAGCTGCTACTACTCTAACATCGAACAGTACTTCATATCAAAATAATAATAGCACGGATAAATAAAATGCTTAAGTACCTACTAATAAAATAAAATACGTTCAAATAACTTCACTTTCTGACACGAAAAGGAAGAATCTACGCATTCGCAGCTACAAGTCACATGGGTTTCTAAGTACATATTTATGTAGGTATGTTAAATTTTTACGAATAAATAATTGTAGAGCGTGAAAGATTTTGACATTCTTCATTGCGGTACCTATTCGTTTTGGATTTTTTTGGGAATTGGGTTTATTAGGAAATAGGAACCAGCCATAAATTCCCATTACTATGACAGTTAAAATTGCCGCCTCATATTTTAACACTACAATTATTCACAAATTAAATTAATCCCCTGGTTAATTAACAAAATGACCTGTCACGTTGTCAGTTCCCAATCCCCTAGCATGCCACGGTGAGGAGTGTCTCCCTACCATGTCATTCTAATGACGTCATTTCCGGCAATTTTTACTACAGAAATGACTACGATATTCTATTTATGTGTCTTAGTCACCCTCCTGTGGATTTTATCGTTGAGTGATTTCAAAACACCAAGTTAGAATTTACCTGTTACGCTATTTTCATTTCTGATGCTCTATCTCCATTTAATAAGTGCAATGTTTAACCTATCACTCTATCAGTCAATTAATGCATTGTTTATCAAAAAACTTAGACTGAAGCGATACTTGAGCCCGCAATGATTATCGTTTCTACTTTTACCTACTTTATTACGACGACACGGATGGTCGAATGGCAAGTGTATTGGACTGCCCCGCCCGGTGTCGCGGGTTCGATTCCCGCTTCAGGATAAATATTTGTGTGATGCACATCGAGGTTTGTCCTGAGTATGGGTGTTTTCTATGTATTCTATGTATGTATTTACAAAAAAAAGGTATTTAAGTATTGTATCAGCCATCTGGTTCCCATAGTACAAGCTTTGCTAGTTTGGGGCTAGATGGCGTTGTGTGAAATGTCCAGATTTATTTATTTATTTATTTATTTATTAAATACATTTATTTATTTATTGCCAATGCGATCAAAAAAAGAGCAAACGTAGCCGCTGTGTAGGAATAGTTAACATTTGTTCGTTAACTATTCCAAGCATATAAATAAAAATTATAATAAGAGCTCTACAACTAGAAAATACTTTGGTTCTATTTCCGATCGGCAATACGATAAAAGTACTCGCTCACTCCAGTAAGTAAAGCTTCGGATCGATTAGCAAAGTTTCTTATGGAGTTTGTTCGTCCAATCTATGATTAAAGTTATAACACGGTGCAGGCGAGTCGTGGAGCAAAGTGCCAACGGATCTAGCCGCGTAGGAGATCCTTCCCCAACTGATTTGAGGCCACATGAAATTGTCCTCTTCCTCACACCCAGATCATCCAACTATCCAGCTTATATCCTTCATAATAAGATTCAGTTTTGAATTGATGCGAAATGAGAACGAATCAGGATGACGAATTGCAGTGTAAAATATTGTTCTGTTGGTATCATATGGATGTCAGGAGGTGAATTGATGTTAGGAGTCTATTAATCATTGAAATACTGGGCCTATCAATCATGAATAGGAATACATATTCAAAAGAAATGATGAACAAAAATGCCGAGTAATGCCAGTAGGCATTTTGTGAATGAAATGGCGGAAAAATTATCTTGATTTTCCTCATTGTTTCAAAGCGCTAAATTATTATAGTTCGTTAGTAGGTCGAGTTTACGAGTAGTTATGCGAGTTGGATGTATCATTACATTACTATTGTATTTCTCATTTTATTTTCATTTGTTACAAGATAATCAAGGTTTTACATACCTACAACAACCGACTTCAATCGGACGGGCCTAATGATCGTAAACACCACTGTCAAGTCACAGGGAAGCAAAATACGCAATTTTGTTTACTTCCACGCCTTTTTTTCAGTTATTTTGATTTAAACATAAACTAATGAACCGTTTTTGATAAAATTTCTATGGGACCAATCTGAAAGTATATTCTCTCAAAAAAAAAAAGATTTTTTCAAATCGGTTCATAAACAACAAAGTTCTGAGGTAAAACACTTTCTAAAATTCAATCTAATTGATAACCTCACCCTTTTTTGAAGTCGGTTGAAAATAGTTTTTATTTCGGTATTCAATTAAAATTGAAGGGAAAGAAAACCTTGGTCTACTGACATCCTTCGGATATTAACCTAACCCACCATTGGCATTTGGTATCGAGGCGTTCATTAAAAAGTTATCGACAGATTCCGGCTGGGGATAATAGGGGAAGCAAAATTAATAGAGTTGGGGAAATCATTTTATAACATGAAACATGTTTTTATTCAATTTTTAATTATTTTTGCTGGTTGATGTTGAAGGTTTTCCGTGCAGAGGGTTGGTTATTTCGTACGCATTTTTTCATATTGTTGAGCGTTTATTTACCTCTATTGAGGTAGATTTTATTGATCAATAAGTGACCCAAAACATTATTTTTTTAATTAAGCTAAGAATAGTAGGTACATATCGTATTATTAACTACGAGTAACTACCACTTGCCGCTACGCCCGCGTGGTGTCTGGGTTATATGTAGCCTATGTTCTTTTGTAACTCAAACTAATACCCATACCAAATTTCAGCTCGATTGGTTGTGGCTCAGTTGTGGCGTGATTGAGCAACAGACATACATCCATCCATCCACAAAACTTTGGCAGTTTTATATAGGTGAGATAGGAAGTGCCGACAAGGTATGGTGTAAAGTAGCCATTCTTGACTGGGTGTTTGTACTCCTCTCGCGGCGCAGTTTCTGTGCAAAACCTTAGTTTAGTCACTGAAGAAAAAAGACTAGTTTAGTCGTCAAGGTATAGTTTATTTAAGTACCAATTCTGAATGGCCTTTTTCCACAGGCTTTTTTACATTTCTCCCGGCACACTCGAGTCCTCGTAACAGTACACTGAGGCGACCCCGCATTTTTCACTACTTTCTAATTAAATAATGAGTGGGGTTTCCTTTATGGACACGGCAGTAAATCTGAGCTGGGGCAGCTCACGAGCGGAAGACTCCGGTAAATAGGAAATTTCAGAGCAACATTCACTGAGGTACTTTACTTTTATTACTTCCAAGCAACAGAAAGAGAAATATTAAAACTACTTTCTGCAATATTCAACAGTAAAGACGATTTGAAAATTTGTGTAACATAAGACTGGGAAATATTTTGTAATACGAGTAATATGAAGAATCTTCTATTATTAAACTTATTGTAGATTTTCTAGTTTAAGTAGGTAAATCATACTTAATGTAATAAACGAGAAATATCTACCTACATCTACTCAGTAGGAAGTCTAGTCACTAGAAACTGAGCCAATATGGTCGTAGGCGTATGCAATTTGTAAGTACTTACATAGTTTAGGAACAGTCAATCATCCAATTTCATATTTGTGGTTTTGTTTAGTTTAGGACTTTGCTGTGGCTTAGTAACACTTAAAAATATATTTTTAATTTGATCCTGTTCAAAATTTCGAAAATTCTCCTAAACACTACATACATTTTAAATTACGCTTAGTATGCTAGTCGCTTCACAACATCCTTCACAAGTCCTACGAACCTTCAAGCTATGCCCTCATTTACGTGACTCCTCGAGACTCTTCAGCGCCCGTCAGCGCTCACTATTATCTCAGCTCGTATGTAACTCCTCGCTAGTGTGAAATATGTGAATATGTATGAATAGTTGTAAGAAAAAAAAAGAACCGAGCTTTTTTTGTCAATATCAAGCGTAACTTCTTGAGTCTATTCATCCAGCGCTCCCCTTTATCTCGGGTCGTATGTAGCTACCTATATGTAGGTCCTCCCTAGTGTCTTAAGTAATGTATGAATAGTTGAAAGAAAAGATAAAATAAAGACCGAGGAAAATATCATCACAATCTACAGTTGACTGCTGGAAGTACTTTTATTCTTTCTATTCTCTACAATGTAGAGTTTTTAGTAGAATAAATATTATTATTTACACAACTAACTACATGCTATTCAGTGTTTTAGTGTCGATTTTATGTAGATAATGTTAAAATTTTCGGTACCAATTTAAACATAACAACATCACCATTACGTTGTAGGTAGTCAGGTATAGGTACTAAATTACAGATATATACTAAAATAAAAAAAACAGGAAGTTAGTAAAGTTTGGGACTATCTTTGGTAAAAGGAAATATTTAAGCCACAAGTAGCCTGCGAAATATATATAAGTAAGTACTTAACTAGGGTATTTTATATGTTCTGAAATCTCAACTGCAGTCGTTACTTGGATTTGCTGAAGTGTAACACTTTCATCTCGATTCCTACAATAACAAAGGAAAATTACAGACGTACTCAAATTGCAAATACTTGGAGAAAATTGCAGCCAGAGCTCTCTACGTCGTCGATCTTGCCAAACAAGTTTCTACCTTAAGATCACAGTATACAGTTCAAAGAGGGTTTTGATGCTTTTTACACTTACAAAGTATTGACTTGGTACCACAATTCCGCTTCTGTAGCAGTATGGAATTGATGGTGTTGGAAATGTCTGGCGCTGAAGTTTGAACTAAGTACCTAAGTATAACAAATAATATATTTAGTATTTAAAAAAGTACCTAAGTGATTTCTCATATCAAAAAGTGAAGACTAAGTTAGTGTAGTCCGCAGTACTTCATTGCTAAACCATTAGATATCGAAGTATCTGGGAACCCTATTTTCTGGAACTGAAATGGACGCGGACTCTGCGACTCAGAATTATTCTATTTTCAGCGTTAACCCATCGTATTAAATATATTAGAAGACCATTTAAATACACATTATCCAGCTAATTTCAAGGTAACGTTATTATCTTCTAAGTATTGCATCATATGGGTAGGTATAATAAGAGGAGCTCTTCGCTTTGGTCCCTGGAAAACCTGAATGCCATACCAATTTATTTAACTTTGTATATTGAGTATGTTGATGTTAGGCGTTTTGTGGTACATCCAAAACCTAATCAATTTACAGTTATGACCTTCATAATAGTGTTAACCGAAGCCTTTTGAAACTCGCCCTTTCTCCTAGCGTGAAGACTCTCAGTTATGCAAATTAGTTAAAACCACCCAGTCCGTTATTTCCCACGTGGAAATGGAAAGTCGCGGTCTAGATTTCTTCATGTATCAGAGCTTGGAGAGACAATTGCACAATGCAGATCCTATTAGGCGATGGTACTATCGCAAAGACTATTAGCAATTAGTCTATGCTGTTGCATGATAGGCGTGCAGTGCATGCAATGTGAAATCGCTGTTTGTTAAATAAAAAATCATTTATTTTTACAGCGACTTTAAAATTCATTGTATTTTTCATCGATGAAAAGAAACTGCACCTTTATCTTGTTACTTTCAATTGTGTAAAGTAGTTTTTGTTGCTCTTTTCAGTACCTAAAGTAAAAGGGCGATATAGGTTTGGCTATAAGTAGGTCTAGAAAATTATACTCTGTTTAACTATTCAGCAGACTTCAAAAAAAGAGGTAATTTTTAAGTTTGTTACCTCTGAACTTTGTAGTAGGTATAAGTGAGGTATGAGGTATAAAAACCGATTTGAAAAGATAGTCAAAATTCAAGTTAAATTCGTTATGTATATTAATGTATTGTATAAGGCTATAGTTTATACATTTTACCCCGATACGATAAATATTGCCTTCTTATGTCCTTAAAATATCCTCGAGTCGATGACATGGTAGTGTAGAGGTTTATCTCACGTTAGCGTACCTTCTATTTAGGATCTTTTACGACGCGTTTGAGGGGCGATAAAACTCATTCTCAAAATATATCATCGTGTCTGCCACCTTCACCCATTAGTGTATTAGTAAGAAGTATCTTTTCTTCCTGTGCCTAGATAGAAAAGGGATTCTTTATATACTTATAGAAGTGATGCTTTCTAGCCAAGTTTGCTGTTAAAAATGTACAACCCAATTGAAAATGATACCCCAAAAATAATTAATTGTATTTACCTGCCCCTCACGAGATGTAATTCGGACTATATAGCAAACGCGCTTCTTTACGTGGACAAAGATATGTACATGTATAGTATATATTAGATATTTTTTTTATCTAGGTAAACCATAAATATTTAAAAAGTGATTAGTTTAGGAGCTTTAAACATTCAAAGTTTGTAATACCAAAGAATAGGTAATATTATGTACCATATAGTACTACTTCAAAAATGGGTTGCAAAATGAAAAGAAACAAAAGTGTAACATGTTTTTTTCATAGATTTATCTAAGAATTTTTAAGTTATCAAGAAATATAATCAATTATATACAAAGGAGCTTAGTGTAACGTTATTTAATTCTCATTCACCAGTCATGTTTAATTTTATTTTTATAAGAATGTAAGTTCGTAACAAAACTACTTGCACCATAGTGCGCTTTCTACAGATTCATCATATGGAATAGCCAGAAACATACAGTTATCTTATTAGTTATACCCAGTTATAAATAACTTTTGTGGGAAGTCATGAATAACTTAGCATTTCCAGAAAGCTAAACATGAAACGCGTATCTCATAATGTTTCACTCATCTATTTCAGGCGTCCAAGTTGTGGTCAGCGATGTTTATACCATAAACAGCATGAGTATTTTACGAACCCTCATGTCAGTCACTTCTTAATAACATAGGCTGAATAGCGCAGCTGTATCACTTTACTTATCATTAAGGCTTCTTAAAATTTCAGTGCTTGAACTGAAACCGCCGTTCGTTGAAGGTGATCTATTTCCCTGTAACAAAAATACATTTTATCGTCTTTTGATTGTAGTGCTAATGGTGAGTGTCGTTAAGGAGAGTACCGTGAATAATTAATTGTAATTAAGAGAGCTACCGTGGAGTATGAGTGAGTGGATTCTGGACCCAGGAAACGGGCACAATTTGCGACGGATACCAAATACGAGTATACCTAATAAATACCTACCTACTTACTATACCAATGTTAATATTTTTAAAATTTCTTAGAAAGGTTGGAACCGCCTTGCATTTACGAAATCGACTCAATATCAAAGTCCAGCTGAATCCCAAATAGCTGTTTGTAATTCTTTCTGTTCTAATTTATTAAACAAAGTAACAATATTGAAGGTAAAATGAATGAATTAATAAGAGCTCTTTATTGTACCAAAGAACTAACAGGTATATAGGTAGGTACACATATGTAAGTACAAGTTATGGAGCCAGTAATGGTAGAGCCGAGCATTTCTTAAAATTAAACAAAATACATCGAGCTAGCTGTTTGAACTACTGTGGCGTGGAACCGTCCTTCAAATATTATATAGGGTGCAGGACAATGTCCTTCCTCGTAGTTCACTGCTTCCGTGCCGATGTGCACGTTCTATCGCCTGTCCTAGCTTAATTGTCCGTTGTTACAAACATAGCATTAACATTTCAGGCCTATCTTGATTTATAGTCAGTACTTTCCGGTCAATGTCCTTTGTAAGGTGGAATGAAATGGGCGGGGTTAGAGCAACTTTTAAACTTAAGTCCATTTCAGGTGCGGAATAATAGTTCCTGTGAAGAAGTGCTAGGAATTTTGACTCGCGGGTATTTGTATAAAACCTAACCGATTAGTATTAGTGCCGAATTGATTTTGCCCCAATCTTTGCGATTACCAAGTGACACTTCTCTAAATCGTACGATTCCGAAGTGACTTTGCCTCAAGTTGTGCAGTTCCGTAGTGACTTTTGGCTGTCTGTTTTCCTCCGTCCATCGGGGGTTGGTGCTAGGTTGTGAAAACAGCCAAAGTGTCTCCGATCAAGTTGTCTGCTATGGACAGTAACTCGGTGTCGCCAATGCCGGAGCTAGCGCCAATCGCCGAGTTCGACAAGTCGCCGCCATCGCCTCCTAATGAGGAGGTACCGATGGACGATCTTCCGCCTCCACCGGCCACGATATCCCAGCCTGAGGGGAAGAAATTGAAGAAAGAAAAGTGAGTCTAATTGTATTATTTTATACTGTACCCTGCCTGCTTTATCAATGTTGTAATTCTATAGCAGTTTATTGGGGTGATTCCCTATTGCATCCAAGGCTGTTGGGCATAGCAAAGGTCTCGCAACGTATGTCACCGAGGTTCAAGCAAGTTCTGTAATTCTGTAATTCTTTATTGTACACAAAAACATATTAGAATACAAATCATAAAAGAAAAGACATGTACAAAGGCGAGCTTAACCCTAATAAGAGTTTTCTTCCAGCAAACCTTCTGAGGTTAGAGAGAGGCCATGGAAAGTGTGGGGGCGTGTACAGTAATATAAATAATAAAGGATAAATTAAAATTATGAAGAAGAAAATATATATAATGTTTGAATAAATATATCTAAATACATATAATAAATACTACTAAGATATATACGAAATAAACTAGAATTAATACCTATACATAAATAAATATATAAGTTACTTATATACATATATATATATATATTTATAAAATACTAACATAAATACTAAATATATCACAGTGATAAGTAGTGCTCTTTGACTCTGCTTCTGAAAATGTTTAGTGACTGACTGGCTCTAATAGTGTGAGGAAGAGTGTTCCACAGTTGGTGGTTCCAAGTTCTTCCTCTTATTTGTTTTTTTTTGTTAACAATTCGTAGCTGACAGAAATTATGCCACAATATGTTTACACATTTATTCTATTTTTACAATTCTGTACATAAGCCAGTGAAACTTTGGCACTCGTCTACTTTGAAACATTTTGATAGACTCGATGCCCAGCCCAGTAATGGTATAAGCTACACTACAGTAATGAGGTTATCCGACAGAGAACCAAGGTTACCGACATAGCTCAGAGAATTAGCAAGCTGAAGTGGCAGTGGGCTGGTCATATCTGCCGAAGAACCGATAACCGCTGGGGTAAACGAGTTCTTGAGTGGAGACCGCGAATCGGCAAACGTAGTGTAGGACGCCCTCCGGCCAGGTGGGGTGACGATCTGCGGAAGGTTGCAGGCAGAAAATGGATGCGGCAAGCCGAAGACAGGGAGCGATGGCGCTCATTGGGAGAGGCCTATGTCCAGCAGTGGACTGCGATAGGCTGATGATGATAATGATGATGATGACACTACAGTATATTTTAAACTGAACATAGCTATGCTTACACATTACTGCTATATGAAAGAATATGGTGATAATACTTATTAGTTCATGCATCAATGATAAATAGATGTAAAGTGAGGTGATATTGAAAATGTAGAGCAGTAACTCAACACCTCACATTTTTTGTCAAAGTGAGTAATTTTTCAGTCCACGGGACATTTCTGTCTCCTCAAAAGTTTTGAAACTCTTCCGTAGAAGTCTAACAAATTTCAGAAAGTTTATTCAATGAAAGCTTAGAGGTATAATTAAATAAGTTTACGTAATACGGCCATAACAAGAAGTTATTACGAGAAGATGAAATTCGAGGTCGTTGCTCGAAGTTTTCTCGGAACGGTTGTAGAATCAAAATACTTCGCTTTATAACACTGAGAGAAAATTCATATTCCATATTATTCGAAACCATATTTCTTACTATTTTTCGTTAGTCGCCGTCTGTCTGAGCTTTACGGTACACAAATTTGTATAACGACGACATTATTGTGGTGTTGTTTAGCTTGTAGAGTGTTTTTACCATTTTTATATAAGCACGTAAATATCCATCTCTACCTCATCCAGACGAAATGTTTACTGATTTCATGTGATAACCTCCATCAATAAATTATGTAAATCACGTTCGGGCATTTATCAATACATATATACTTAGGCTTAGTCTTACTCCTGATAACAACCCACAGGCCAAACCACTGGACTTAGAGACTTGAAATTTTGAGGTTAAATTAACCAAGAAGTGAAGGCGCGTAAGTATGTCGGTAGGTAGATATACAATACGCGCATTCACTACTAGAAATTAAGAGAGGAATTTTGTTGATTCTCATGGAAAACGAATCAACTAGTCTTTAATTTATTACAGAAAAATGATCTGAAAAATCATTTTCATTAAGTATATGGTTCTTTGCTGTTCTGGTCTACTATTTAGAACATATTAAAATAAATTGTTTTGAGTAAATAACAGTTTAATAGTACATAAAATGATAGTACAATAAAATTAATGAACTGAATGAATAAGCTCACACACATCCTAGCCTGCGAAACACATCAAAATATAAATCGGGATGTGAACGCGATAACATGTTGTCGTATCCTATCCAATTAAGGGTGCCTTTCCACCAGAGATGTGCTGCAGCTATGCTGCGAAGATGTGAAATCTACGCTACGAAAATATGTGACCGTTTCCACCAATACTAAGCTATGTAGCTGTGCGAGGAAGATGCGCAGCTCGAGCTATGCGATGTATCGTTAGTAGGGAAGCGGCGGATAGTAGGGAAAAGGTGAACAACAATTCATCTTCCTCCATGATTTCTTCTTCGCACATTGCAAGATATAAAATAACTCTTTGCTTCCACGATGGCTTGTCTACTTTCAGCGACAAACGCTGGCATACTGTAGGTACTCTGCTCTGCACATAGCTACACCACTCGCGACGGCCCATAGCAGGCAAATGACATTTTTTATGTTAAAGGTCCCGTTAATGCAAAATAACATGCACAAAATTTACATCTGCTTGCTTCTGCAATAAAACAGAAATAAATCATTGGTTTTGCTAGTAGAGACATCTATACGAGATTTTACAAAACAAATACAGACTGGTGTCGCTGCTGTCGTCAACTCTAAAGCAATCGTTAGCTAACTGACATAGTATCTGTCGGTTATGATAGATGGCGCTCCATCAGCTATAGATCATTTATCATTTCGTTATGTTACGTAAAATTTTAATCAAATTATGAAAAATATTCGCTTATATTTTCATGGAAAACGATAAAAATTTTGAAACTGCTGTTGTTAATACTTCGTGGTACCGTTGTGTAGGTTATCTCTTTCTTTCTGCAATACGCTGTCTCTATCCAATGAAATACTGGTTATGCCGAAGTAGGGCGCTTCACGCGTCGGATCGAGTCGAGATCGTGGTGAGTGGCAATACGGACCTCGCGGGAATGCTCACATGACAGGTTGCCGCCAAATTTAATTTAATATTCGAACTTTTTCGAACGATTTGTGTTTGTGCACAGTGTTTTTTTGTTTAAAACCAGTGTTAATTTATTTGTGCCCTCGACTTTTTGGAAGAATGGCGCGCGGAAAGGGCCAAACGTATGTTTACTTTGTTTATTTTTTTGTATTATGTTTGTTTCAATTATTTATTACAACATTGATGAAAATTTCACAATTTTTTATATATTGAATCGAAACCAATTTACCAATATATTGAATCGAAACCAATGGCATGATTTTTACAAAATTATATGAGAAAAGTCTGATATTTGTTATGATACTGGAATATTTTCCAATTCGAAAGTTCCGTAAGAAGCCATTTAATTTAATCATTTTGAATTTAATGATCCATAAAATGGTCTTCAAAACAGTGGAAAATTATCATGGTTCACTTTCTTTCTCAAATCTATCAATTTATGTGATAATTCCGAATAATTATTCACACATAAGTTTAGTATGGTTTATTCCATTTATCCATTGACTGAATGTCTTCTTTCATGAGTTTATTATTTTTTAGCTTATAATTTTTATTCATTACATATATATATATTTTTTTAAACCCTGATAAGGTAAAGATAAATAATTCCTACCACGGCGTTTTTTCTTACTAAAATACCATTATATTTAGTCATCGCCACAGGCAAGTATTGCACAGTCAACATAAAAAGTCGATGACCACATTCAAAATTTCAAAATCGCTTTATTCCAATTATTATACCAAAATCGCTTCACATGACAAGGGCCAGTATTGAATGAACATCATTTAAGTTGAAAATTAACTGTACGTACACCACATTTTCAAAAATATAATAATGGTGTACATTTGAAAATCTGAATGTGGTCATCGACTTTTTATGCTGACCGTACCTACATCATAATGGTAGAGTTATGTCTCTATCTGTTGCATGTCGTACCTACATGTAATTACAAGGGACTCACTGAGGCCGATAAAAGCACAGGAAACATGTCATTACGACCCTCAGACTGGCTCATATTCATAGTCCGAGGTACATACCTAGTTGCCATTGGCCCAACAATTTCTTTGAAAGGTCTACATAGACCAAACGAGGTCACAAAGTATTTTAATCATATCCGTAGCTGTGACGAATAGCAAAGTAGAATCAGGAGCAGCATAGTGAAATGAAGAATTGAAATAAAATATTTCCTTTCCAAGTTAAAAAAACAAAATTACAGTACTCAATCTCACTTTTCCAATAATATAAAACATTAATAGATCAAGTTTAGTTTATTGAAGTGTTTAGAGCTCCTATATCATTTATACAAGATATACTATATTTTATAAACACATATTGGGAAATGTGTTTATAAAAAAAAAGATGAAAAGAAATGAAAACTTAATCAAGGCGACTCGAGCTGACTTTACCCGAACGAGCGTTACATACCCGAGCATGACGGTTCAGCCTGTTTCAATTTCCACAAAGTTAATTACTCAGTGAGCCTAAAGAAGTTCTCACTTGTGTCTCGTATATCATTAAAGAAATGGTACAAAATGAATGAAAAATAAAAAGTTTGCCAAATGCCACTTTTGCGTAGGTATTTAACAAGGGTTACGAAATGAAAGGTTGTCCAAATGGAATGTAGCCAAAAAAAATCGTTCTCAAAACAGCTTTAGAATAACGACCCCATAATAATCAATTATACCAAATATGACTATAAAAACCACAGATGTGATGAGGTTCTATTATTCTCATGACATTGCAGTGGATACGGGCACATTGGTTAGTCGGTACTCGGTACTCGGTATCGTCTTGTTAATCAATCCCACAGCAGAGGGAGCGTTCAGGATATGGGATGAAATTGATGCTTATTGCTACCCGACGGCGGTCATGAGACTGACAGACTGTGGGTGGCTCTCCTTTTTGTATTTTTAGGGTTCCGAGTTCGACAAAGAACCTTTTTGTTTGAAATATCTTTTCAATATCATATAAACGGGTATATTTACTATTACTGTTAAGTAATTGCTTAATACGATACGTGGTTTTCCCATTTTTTAAAATTATATTGAAGTAAATCATGTAAGATTTTAAAGTTAACTATTATTTTCGAGCATTGATCAATATAAATGTATATGAAAGGCTTAGTCCCCTGTCACTGACAGACAACGCACAGCCCAACCACTGGACGTGGAGACTTGAAATTTCGAGGATGTCCGTCAAGAAGTGTAGACGCATTCTAAGATAGGATTGTTATTAATTCGCAACGCAATCGAAGTTGCAATTCGCAGTAATCAGAGTTGTGGATGTGGGTGATAACTAGTCAGTTAATATAAAGTTATACATTTTAGGTAATCATAACATAAATTCAATGTAATGTTTAATCAACTACCTTCTACTTTCTTACTCTTACGCAACTTACTAAACGAGCGTTTTCTTTATTCCATTATCAAAGCGATGCCGCAAGGTGGAAAGCTCGCGTGTCAATCTCCTCACCCCTTGAAACAAACGGTGTGAAAATGTACGATGGTGTGATTTGTGGGGTATGTTAGTGACAAATTATCACTTGTCACTGATAAAATATCGGAAGGGTGAAATAAGTGTTTGTATTGTATATTTACTTTCAGGGTTGACCACTAATGCGTTATTTTCTAGCCTGTCGTTTCAACAACAACTAAGTTAGTGGGTTAGCCTTACTATTGTTAGAATAACTTCAACATTAGTGTGTATTGTATCAATGATTTCTAAGTTAAAAGGTTTTTCGTAACAGAGAAAACACAAACTGCAAAATATCGCCAATGTTCGTTATCGTACGGGATAAGTATTTACGAGTAGCTCTAGAACTCTTAACTAACTTTATGTTCTGTGGTTAACAAGTCTCTTGAGAAAATTATAATGTTGGTAAAATTGGTTGAATAATCTTGTGGTTTAAAATTTGACGGAATATTTTTTCTTACTAAAGTAGGCTCATATTAGATCACGGAATCTAATGTCATTTATAAGTAACTGGCCTTGAAAGGCAAAATAATGGTAGAGATTTTCCATTTAAGTATGGTCCGCTTTTCTTCAACATTCTTTCTGGAACTCACTTTGCAGCAACTGAAGATAAAGGATAACTGAAACAATTGCAAGGAGGAACTCTCAGACCCGTAAAGTAGAGCTACCTTTTATAACCTCATAGTCATGAAGACTTATCTTATTTAGATAGCTAGATAAACAAACGTTGCCCTAATGGAAGTATCTAAATATCTAGATTGAGTAGGCCAAACCAGTTCTCCACTCATATACATTAAGACAGACATATATCACGCTCCAGACCTTGATTCAGATATATGTATCCTCTCAAGTGTTTATCTGTGTTTCCTGACACCCACTTTATATTTGCTACTGCGTATCTTGTGAACCACTCACGTTTCAAAAACTAGCTGGTAGAGAACGCAGATTAGTGCCTGACTAGCAAAAATATGGCTCAATAGGTTTTATGTTGATTTTGTGGTGTGTTAAATTATATTTTCAAAGCTCTAAAATAAATCAGAGAGATTAAAAAAAACATTTATAATTTAGGTACTACTACTAGTTGAAACAATTGAGGAAAAAGGGTTCATGCGTAGGTTGGGTACTAACTTAACAACTTCCGCAGTGCAAGGCCGGAAAAATATCTGCCTTACGACAACCCTAATATCTACTCAAGTCGAAAGTAAACCAAAACACCAACCATATAATTTTCATCATAAACTAAAAATATAGAGTATCAACAACATTTATAAACCTCCCATTTCCCCTTTAAGTTTTCTCCCATCGCGATTGAGTTCCAGAGTGTAACGGATAGCGGAAAGAGTCGTCTTGACGTTGGAATCGGATCAGACAGCCGGAAAAATCTCAATGCATATCCAACTCTAGTCGTGCCTACATCACAATAATAGTCTCACTAAAGTGAGTTTATATCGGATTACGAGATGTTAGGTAGGGCTCAAAATAATATGAATTTATTATGTTATGTACCTATGAGAACCATTGAAAGAAGAGAATATACCTAGTAGAAGTAGAAAAGTTTTGTTAAATATTTGTTGGAGAAAATGTTAAAGAGCGAACAATTTCGATTTTGGAGGTCCCATTTACCGTTGACTTAATATACTCTATGTATATCTGCTCCGAGCTCTACTACGCGCGCAAAGACTCGAAACTGTTATGATATGAAAAAGTAGGTACTTAATTCAGCAAAAAGTTGCATATTGACCTAATACTAATTTCCACTATAACTTAGCTACCACTAACCAACTAACGAAATAACGAATCCATCGAAACTTGCTCATAAACTGCAGACACTTAAAAGTACGTCGGTCGCTACTTCAGTCAGCTCTTGACTGCTCTTTTAAGTTTTGCATTGCGATGCCTCTAATTGGAGAGGCGCATGCTTCGTATGTTGACTCAATTCGAGCTGTCTCCGAATCTAGTTAGCACACATTGAACTGTGTAACTTTGTGAATTTGCATGGGATGAACTATAATATTTTCAGAAGCACTTTTTTAAAATCTTTTGTCATTTCACGCAATGCCGTCTAGCCCCAAACTATGGTACATAATATTACTTATTCTTTGCCCAAACTAAGCGAGCTTGTACTAATGGGACGAATAAAATACTTATATGCTTATAACATTGAATAGGTACAGTTAGCTGCACAGACATGTATACAACACTCAGACACAAGACAGACACTGATTCTCTTCAACTAAAGTTTGTTTTGAAGTGGGAATCGAACCCGAGACGCCCGGTGGGGCGTGGCAGTCCAACTTGCCAATCGACCATCTGTGTCGTCTTTGTTATTGTTAATATCTTTTTTATAGCTTTTACGGATAATAACTGATTTATAAACTTCATAGAAAGCTTAAAATGGTACAAGTAGGACATTACATTTTTTAAAAATCTCTTAAATATACTAATAAATAGATCGATATATGTAGAAGCCTTATCGGTTACAACGGCAGCCTGCATTTCTTCTTCGTATTACAGATTATGTAGATTTGTTTGTGTACATGTTTTTTTTTATTTTGCGGTTGTAACCTTTACAGGTACGTAACGTCGTACCTACCTACATTATATATTCGAACAAACGCACCGATGCAGAACCGCTGCCGAATTGCGGGCAATATTGTGACACTTTTGTTGCAACTACTTAACTGGTATACTTTTGTATCTCTGTATATTTCGGCAATAGCGATACAATCTCCGATAGATACTATTTTAGATTAAAGATTGAAGTCAGGATTTAAATAATTACATTAAATGTAAGTTTAATATCACGGTTAAATTGTTGCTGTATCTATAAAAAAACTCTTAAAATCTATCATAAAACACCATTCTTTATTGTTTCCATTAATTTATTTTAATTAATCTTAATCTGTAAAAACTCGCTATAAAACGAGCTAAATATATTAATGGACTGATATAATAATACTCTTAGCAAGCCTAATAGTTATATCTGTTATTGACTCTACCTACAGTTTCAAGATACTAAAAAGTATTATATATTATGTTCTTTTTATTAATTAAATTTTTTACTGTACACAACTGCATATTATTATGTACTATAATTGTATGACCTGTAACAAATAGTTTCCAATTAAAAACTATGAGCTATGTACAATATACTGCTATGTTACCTTCATAATATGTCTAGAAATATAGAGCTGGTACTCGGGTATATTTTAATAGTCAATCGGACCGAGTGGACCATCCCGTCTGCAATTTGCATAAATTGATTGCGCGTCAGGAGCGGGTGTGAGGTACTCTAAGCCGGCGCGGGCGCAGTCGCGCGCCCAACCGACAAACTGACACACGTTTAATTACATCCTCGGTGTAATCGTCGGTCAATTTTACGGCACAATACTCAATTTCTAAAAACTGGGATAGTCAGTACTATCGCGACAGCTTCTGTTGGCACTAGCGGCGTTCCGTGCGGTTATGGAAAATAACTGATGCAGTGATCTCGTCCCTTTTGTGCTTCTGTCAGACACGATGCGTCAGCGATACCAGCTGGAGCAGAAATTGTACGTATTTTTCATTGATATACCTGAAAGTCCTCTCTTCTTATCTTTTAGTCCAAAAAAATCAAGACCCTCTACACTTGATTTAGTATAGAAGCCATATTGGAGAGGCGTGCATTTTTAGTCTGAATAAGAACTACTTTGGTGTAACTCAAGGTCAAAAACGTATGTATGTCACTCGCCCATCATCATAATAAAGGGAAATATTTGCTGGCATTGATTGTAGACTCATCACAATTGGCTTAGAGGTCGTATTCTTTTTATTGTTCTGTTTCGATGGTCCTTAGATGTTGCTGTGGATAATATATTTATTGGCAATACTAATATTTATTCAGACATAAGATGAGAAGCTTATTCAATTGTAATTTTTTTTTGTCAGCTAGTAGACATAAATTATATTGTCTTGAAATAGGAGAATACACAGGCTCCTAAAATACAGCTTTTTGATAGTTCGGAATCTGTGGATTTAGAAACTCTTTTGTAAAATGCACAGACGAGATTGGCATTTAACGGAGGAGGCCTATGCCCAGCAGGTCTGATAATGGCTGAGGATGATGATGATGAAATATTACTAATTACTATTAATGCTATTGGTGATTTTATTACCTACCTAAGTTATATGCGGCGGCATGCACCTGACCTCATAGTCGATGTTGAGACGTGACGTGACTCCACTGTTATCTGATAATGTGATTTGAATACGTACACAAAATGCCTTTTGAATACAATGGGTAGAAAGTAACACACATGTTGTCCTAAACAAAGGAATTCTTTCACGCATACCATAGCAAAAACACGAAGAATCAGGAGCAAAGGTATGGTCTTTGAAAATCAACAATATACGCAGATATTATTTATTTATAATTGTCATCAACTACCCATTTTGAAACTCAGATGGTTTTATTTTGTAGGAAAAATAGCTTGTCGTTCGCTCGTAGTTGGTTACGCTGCCATGTTTTGTAATATGAAACATTGTTTGAAGGAAATGTTGATGACTGCATCAACAACTTATCGTGTTTCGAAGCATTGAACCTTTCACACACATCGTTAGGAACCCATCGGATAATCAGCTACTTAATTACCTAGTTATGGGTACTTATTCTAGAAATATTTATGCAAACAATAATGTTATCATCTTAATTGTTGTGTATCCTTGATGTATACTACCTACTCGGATAAAGTTTAGTTCTGTTATAATTATCTAACACAGTCTTCGATAATCTAGCCAAAGGAGATGTTAATGCAAGGCGTACCCTTCTGTTGGCCATATAACCTTCTTGGCCATTCACGTTTAATAAAACTGGTGTGCGAGATTACTATAGTGTGCGTTTAAATTAATAAGTTTTTGTTAGGCGCGTGTGCAATGCGTTTTTACCTCGTCCCCCGTAAAAAATGGCAGAAATTTCCTTTGGCTAGATTTTCGAAGAACACAGCAGCAGTGCAAAGATAATAATAAATGTAAAATGATCCCAATGTATCTCATTTACCCTTGTAGATGTAGATGATTGTTTTGTGTTGCGTCATTTGTTTTTAGCATGTAGCTAATTATTTTGTTTTTCTTTTCAGGTAAGTTAATTTTCTTCGGTCTCGATTACAGCGAAAAATGAGTAAGCGTCTTTTTATAGCCCCGGGACGACTTTATTATCAGCAATTGACGTTATCATGATGCATTAGTTGGCGTTTTTAAGAACCTTTTCCGGTCTGTAATTTTGCGGTGTTTTCAAAAAAGATACAACTCGATGAGTACTTTTTACCTACACGCTAACGCCTAAAAATACCTACAATATTTACTTCTTCCTTCTTCTTTAAGCATCTTTCGTACTTAACCATTCTAGAATATTAAGAATGAAGCTTTTTATGAAATGCAATGAGATTTATTTGCCTGAAGTATGGTCATTACAAGATCTTATATTAATATGTATGTTGTATCACATTCTTCATCGGTATTCGACATGCAAATTTAGATTTTATACGTGTTTTTAAGTTAGTAGGGTTAATTTTAAAACACGTATAAGATCTAAATTAAAGTATGAAAACTTTCACTTTTTTTGTTGACGAAATCAATAAACATGGACAAAACGAATAGTGTGAAGACATTACTATAATATGGCGTACTTTTTGAGTATTTGTCCGAAACATTTTGTATGGAAATTTGCCTTGACGATTCCCCTTAATTTTATAGGATCGGTATGTCGTCGGTTGTAAAGTTCTTGAAGAATTCCACCAGTTTTTTTATGATGACCATTTTACCCGATGACGATTTTACTTCAACCCGTCGAGTCAAAGCTATACCAAAGCCGGCCACTAGCTTACACGATAAGATAGGAAGGAAAAGTACCTGTTTTGACATGTGTCGAGCAGAAAAGTAGTTCGATGCTCACGTAAAGCGACCCGAATAATGTGCGTGACTTTGGCGATACGGTTAATGTAATGGATACGGTTCAAGTGTAAAACCAGACTGTTAACTTTATTACTCTTGCACATGTCAGTTGTTACTGGTTTGGCAGTTTCCTCGTTCTATTTTCAATAGTGGACCATGATTTAGATAGCCAAACCCATAGATATGAAACGAAATGAAATTGTTTATTTATCCTGAAGTATGGTTGTATAGATGGTCTTGAAACTAGTGTTTGTCTCACACACTTCACATAAATATAGCATGGACAAAGAAAAAAAACGAATGAATACTTATTCATACAAAAATCATAATTTCCGCATGCATATGCGCAAGAAATCAAACAATAAGATAATGATAGATGTGTGGTAGAAAATATTGTTTTGGTCCAGAACTATAGGTATGTACTACTCTTAGCTTTTACTCCACGTTGTAGTCAATACACATAATAAATATTTTTAATTTTATTTGGAAATCTATCGAGGACTTTATACTGTTTTCAACGGATGTGCGTCTTTTTATTTCCATAAATACTTAAAACTTTTAAATCTTTTAATCGATTATAATTTTAATGATAATGATAGTTTTTTATGAGATTTTATTGATATACTCGTCAGGTTTCCACATGACGAGGGGCATCATACAATACCTAAAATAAATGTTTGTTTATACTTTTAATATATTTTTTAATAATAAGATTCATATGGAAGTTATGCTCCATTGCATAATTTTCTTTGCAAAGGGCAAAAGTTGCAACACTTGTAAGGAAGTTGCCCTAGGCAAAGTGGCCACTCGCTCTGCTCCAAGAATGCGGAATGCAAACCAATAATCAGCTTCAGCTACAAACCATTATGTAACCAACACAGGTACATAACCTACCTGAATACTTGATAGTAGATAGGTACCTCTACTTATTCTGTAACCTGGCACCTAAGCACTTGTGATTCTGAAACCTGTGCCATATAGTTTAAAAGGTCTCGATCTTTTCTTTCTTGCAAAGTTTTCACGCTTTGTTCATTGGTGATGTTTAATAGTTTTATTAGGATTACGTGGTCGATTCGCAATGTGTCTTGGCATTTTTCTGTGTTGCAGAAATGATGTCAATCAAAACAATTGATCAATATTTGCACGCAAACGCAAGATCAAAATGTAAACGCGTTACTGATTGAAACCGTTAAAAAATCTGGCTATTATGAATGCATTCTGTAGATAGGGGTTCGTTTGTCGTATTTCTGAATTTTGTAGAGATATTTACTCTCTCGTGGTTTTTTTAAGTCTATGCTCAAAACGATTTCTTAAAATGATTGTGCAAACAAAATTCTCGGACACTTCATCAACGCATTGTTGGCGGGAAATGAAGCGTGAAAGTCGAGGGTATTTCGGCCAGATTTCGGCACACGATGGTTCGTTCTCAATTATTATGACCTGGCTAGAAATGGTCCAGATACAACCAATTGTTGGTGCTCAAATATATTACGTAGATTGGGTGTCGCGTGTGCCAATTCCAATGTGGCGGGATGATGCATATTGCATTGTTTTGTGTGTTGTCTTCATTGTAAATGACGTGAACATAGACAAAAAAAAGCGATTCTCTTCATTTTAACTTCTGTGGACGTGAATTGAAGAGAATTAATTGATGTTTAATTGTTCGTAATAAAATAAAGAAGATACAGATGGTTTAATTTAGGAACATTAAGACTAAGGATAATTAAATAAACAGAAAGATTCAAATGCTACTTGAATCCTACCTTTTATTAATCTTTGTAGGGAGTGAGTTCTGAGTAGTAAGGTGTCTTGATTTTCTGAGCAGTTTCATATAATTGAAATCCTCAGCTCAAAAACAAATTTATATATCAAACTTATTATAGGTACTAAAGACATATGTCACATAATGATGTTACTTACTGTATTGTTAATTAATGAAGCCCTTTTATTGAAGGTGGTAATAGAGTAATATACATCATTGTTTGGACAGAAGATACTATTGTAAACATCCCGTATTAGCATGTAGTGATAAAGAACCGTGAATTATGACTAACCTTACGAGTATTTTTTTATTCTCTGTGAATACGATGTTTAGACAGATATGACAAGATAATTATACGAGGGTACTAGATTTAGGTACATTCTCAGAAAAACATTGAGAATAATGTACCTGAGTAATAGTCGTGAATTTTATATAAATAGTTTTGCCAGCAAAAATCGAAAATGGAACTGTCCTGTAGAAATGTGAACATCCCATCGCATGTTTTCTCGCATCTTTTCTCCCTTGTTTTTCTGGTTTATTTTCCCTGATAAATTATGTGAATTCTGTGGTCATTTATTAATAACACAATCTGTTGCTCATTAATCTTCGCCCTGTTAGTTTCTTTCCTTATTCCAATCGTCTATTTAGATACTTTCTTCGAGTAATAAAGGCTCTTTTGTATTCCAATTTTATTATGTTTTCGTAACTTTTTGACATGAAACATCAAAAGCTTATTATGCTCTACCAACTTGCAGTTCCTCATTAAATATAACACTTTGGTAGAGATCAACTATGAAAATTAATTGATTTAAATTGATTATGTAGTTAACAATACATAACCAATTGATCATATTATAAATACTAACAAAGATTATGATTATGCTAATCAAAGCTTAAGAATGCAGGTTGAGTACCTTTCAAGGCAGTCTGTCAGGTGAATGCAGGAAGAACGCAGCACTCCTTGTCTACTGCGGCCTTGCAGAACAAAATAATTACTTAATTCATAAAGCTTTTTTCCTAAATATATGTACATCGTGTCCCTAAATTCAACGATAAGTTTTCGAAGAATTTCATAAATTATACCGTAATTAAGAAAAAAATGAGTTTTTAGGAGAACTTGTCTATTTTTTATCCAAATCTACACAGGCAAACCCGCAGGCAGTAGCAAGTATTTTATAAAAGCTATGGTGGTAGCTAAAACATAATTTTATAAAAAGCTATGGTGCTTTCGAGAGTAAGCTAAAGATGGCCACATTTGGACAAAGACGCATGAGATCTGGTCTAAATGCTTTCTAAAGTGGCTGATATGAGTAAGTTACCTAACCTAGCCAACGAATACTTAGATCAAGATTCTCGTCTAGTTCTTGGAACCGATTTGTGAAACATTAACCGGCTAATAGGCTTACAAATTACACCCGAGGGTAAAATCGACAGGCGTATAATTTCTGCAGCTCATTAGCTACGTTGCTTTTTAGTTACAGATTTAAAGATAACGTTACATGGTTGCCCATTCTAATATTTGGCGATTGTCTACCAGTTTGGTGACAAACTTATGTGTCATAAGTATATAGAGAAATGTATTGAATTTCCGCTTTAGGACAAACATTTGTGTAATGAACATCGGTGTTTGTCCCGAGTCTGGGGTGATTCTATCAGTTATCTGGTTCCCATAGTACAAGCTCTGCTTAGTTTGGGTCTAGATGGCGTTGTGTGAAATGTCCAAAATATTTATTATTATTATTACAATTAAGTAAGTACACATTTCTGCTATGAAATTTACGATTAAAATAGAAACTGGCCTATGGTAGACATTCTTTCCTCGTTAGATTTTATAAATAGTATTTCTTATGATATTTCAGATAGGTACTTTTACTTTCGTGAAGGTAAATTTAAATTTGATCAGTAGCATCAACATACTTAGTTCCTCTTGCATGGCAGGCATTTTCATTTTTTTTACATAATTTTGTTTATTTTGGAGCCAACAAATAAGTACCTACCTATAAAAAGAAACGCGTTGATATCTTTTGTTCATGAAAATTAAGTGATATTTTTTTTACGTTAATAATAATAATTATCATGTACGATGTAACTTATATATTATTTGTTATGAACATAATTATAATCGTGTACTTGTTATATACAAGGTGTGGAGGTCTTACGGCCAAAACACACCTTGTGTTGGCTAATTTCTGGACAGAGAAAGGTCAAATCGATCTTACTGATTATCTACATCTAAATCTACACTGATTGAATTGTGAGTCTTATTTCAGAGGGATAAAGTAAAAAATATGATGATTTATTTAAGCTCACACAGCTGAAGATGATGGCTTTGTTGCACAACGCGACATCTTTAGAATGCAGAATAGATGATTAATTGTTTAATCAACAGGTGCTTCATTAGAAGACGAAGGTGTTGTAACGACGTAAATGCATATTTACATAATGACAAACTTTTAACACAGTGTAATGATATTATATTAATATGATTTTTACAAAAAACATACTACAGCCGACTTCAATTGGATTGTTCTAGTGACCGTAAACACCACTGAAAAGGCACAGGGAAGCAAAAAAACGAAATTTCGTTTACTTAGACGACATATTTTTTTTAGTTAATTTGTTTAAATAATTAAACTAATGAACCAATTTTGATGATATTTTGACCAATCTGAAAGTATCTACATCTCTCAAACAAAAAAAAAACAGATCAGTTTGTGACCAACAAGTTCTGAAGTAACAAATATACTGAATTGAGAACCTCCTTTGTTTAAGACGGTTTAAAAGTAGCCAGTGCTCTTCCAACTCATTAACTATACTCCAGGTGAATTTCCACATAATAGATTCACTATTTTTGCCGTGGTTGAGCGAAAATCATTCATTTATCCATCCTTTATTTTTCAGATTGTTAAATAATGCAGACTTGATATTTTCAAGTTTTCACTCAAATATTGTGGTACAGGGGGACTACCCAGAGGGACTGCCTCCACAAACTCAATTATCCCTGACCCCTGATCCCTCAGGATCCAAGCCACAGACATAGCTACTTACAGCCTGTGCTATAATAGGTAGGTACAGTCAGCTGCAGTGTATAAAAAACGTAACACTTCATTGAACAGAGTATTTTGATAATTTTTCACGGGACTTGCAGGTGCGATAAACCTTTCATTGTATTCAGCACCGTAACATAGATAGAAAACTATTGATTGCACAGTGTATAAATAAGTACACAGTTCAACCGATTGTATTACACAATAAGTAATACAATCGGTTGAAAATACTTACTACTCGGGCGAATGAGCATGACACCTGGCTCGAATGACGTTTGTGCAAAGTACAGCGTGGAATTGGATAATCTTGATAGAGAAGAGGTCCTGAAATACTTGGTAATGATAAGTAATGATAAGGCTTCGCAATTAGAGGAAGAAGAAATAAGGAGGGCGCCGTGCGGGGTAGCGGGGGAAGCATAAAGTTCCGAGCCACGTGTCAGCCAGGTGTCATGTTCATTCGCCCGAGTAGTAGTTTCTTCTTCAATTTGGTTCAACTTACTGCTACCACTGTTACAGTTGAATATACTCTACTTTAGCCTAAACTGGAGTGGAGAAAACTTATTATAACAATGACTAGCTGTATGTTACATAACAGAGTGTCATACGTTTCTCCAACGTCAGATGGTTTTATCCACCAGCTAATAACTCGTTTTATAAAACTTGCTACAAAGAGAATTTTATCCAGTTTTGTAGTGGCGGTTTAAAAGTGCAAATTAAATTTCTCCAGGGTATCAAAGGCCGAGGGACGAGGTTTATTTAAATTGCATGACTACAGCGTTTCATGAATAATAGGATGACGGGTGCCGTGAAATATTGACTTTGCTATAGGTATGCACGGGAAAGTATTATGTTAGATTTATTGTTAGGTACCTACCTACTTGTGAAAATTTGAAATTCAGATCAACAAATTATATAAATATATTTAGTAATAAATCCGCTTAATTTCTAAGTTTAAAGATACGGCACGTGTTTCGCCTCTACACGAGGCATCATCAGGAGGTGTGGACTCGCCGAAGTCCGAAACGAGACTCTCGTTTCGGACGTGTCGTATCTTTAAACTTTGAAATTAAGCGGATTTATTACTAAATATATTTATTTAATTTGTTGATATTTATGAATTTCCGCAAAGTAACGCCTGAATCAATCAATTATTTCACATTCAGGTTAAATATTGGTTTGCTTTTCGATTAAAAGGTAATTAATTTAAATTCGCTGTATGTAGACATAGAAATATATGTATTTGCTTCAATGTGGTACATAAAGAAAGATGTTTATACAAATTGATAGCTCAGCACATTCTCCTTCCTGGCATGCAAATATATTTCAATTATCAATTATGAATTTGATAAAAGTAATTACCAACAATGTTATATCTTTTGACTTTCATTTTTATCCGGGAAGCGTTGGTTACCTTTGCTTTTTCTTAGAATATCACCATAAAACAGTAGTTTCGTTTTTTTTTTCTAATACTACGAAATTACAAGGAGAAAAAAATGGGATTAGAAGACTACAAAAACAAGTGGTAATCACAAAAAATGTTGCGTGCGCCTAATAAAAATAGAATACTATAATATAATTTTCTACCACCATTACCAACATAGTTTTTATTAAAACGAGTTTTTTTTCTCCGTGTAGGTACTACTCTGAAAGAAACTACTGTTTCTACAAAGATGGAAAAATTATTAATGGAATATTATGCTATAATTTTCTTTCTTTTATTTTATTCAACCGATCTCCATATTAAAGTAGGAGTAAATTATAAACGTGTATGAGACATCCAACATTTGCTACTGATGGTCTACCATCATGCAAGTTGCTTGCACTCTCCCACATGGTATCCAAATGCGACATTGTTTCGTAAGACCATAGAATAAATTAAAGTATCATAACGAATACGCACTTTTCTTATTTTACTTTTGAACGTGTAATGGTATTTATTATGTAAGAGAATCTGCCTCTAGCCGTAATTATTGTTGAGAGTGGGGTGTGGAGATAAAATATTATGTAAAGCTTCTTTAACAATATACTAACGTTATTTAAATGGACAAATATAAGTACCTAATATCACAACACGTACCTACAAGAAGTTAATAGATATCAAAAGGTGATTAATTATTTTGCAGATTTCGGATAATGAAAAAAAATGAGTTTACATTTATATTAATTTACACTAAAACAAAAAAGAAGTATAAGTTATTACACAAAATATATTTACTACCCCATGTTGTCCCATGTTGAGCAAAGGCCTCCCCCAAATGGGTCCACCTTTCTCGATCTTTAGCATTTTCCCACCATTCCCCATCAAAGGAAAAGATCGATCGAAAATATACATATAACTAAAATATTAAATATGTATTATGTATAAATACTTCTAACTTATTTTTTATAAGTCAGTATTTATCAAATTTCGTTAATATTTGTGCGGTTAGATTAGTAATGGTACCTTTTATCCTTACAAAGATTATAGCAGGTCAGAGACCCTGGTTTCACTTTCAAGCTATCACAGTTGTCAGGTACCACCCGCCACGGTGGATGCGTTTCATAATAGTGCAACCGACACCATAATATGAGTTTCCCTTTTCAAGAAAAACTGTTTACCAAAGATTATCATTGTAAAAAGTTTGAGGTAAGTACTACATTCTAAAATGAAAGTGTAGGTAATGCCTACTTGCACCAAACTTTCAAAGTTCCTAAGCAATTACTTTACTCGCTTGGCAGTTCTTACTGGTCAGAATCTGGACTGTTAAGAATTATCAAGCGAGTAAAGAAATTGCTTAGGAACTTTGACAGTTTGGTGCAAGTAGGCATTAGAGTCATTCCCGGTCGGTAACACCCTGTAGACTGTTGACTCGTGACTCGTTCGCAGTGTTGACGAACGCAACTTTTTATTTCCCGATCATATCCATGTAGTAGGTATAAGATGTGTAGATTTTTTTAAAATTAAATAAAAGACAAAATAACACTTATTTTATTTTTAAAAATTTAGACAAGAATAACCAAAATGGTACATTTCTATGGCCAATTCAAAAATAAAAACAAAATACTATAACATAAACTACATATAAAAAATTCAAAAGTTTGTTGCTTTATTTTATTCACCAGTTGTCGGGGCAGAAAATTTAATTTATGTTTTACTTCTTTTATGGTAAATTTATCTGATTTTTTTTTAGCCATTTCACAGTAAAACAAACTCTGAGTCTTAGTGGTAAATCCAATTCTAATTTGGGTAAGGGTTTAGATGGTGGATGATGGATTATTGGATGTTTTACGGTTTTTGCTCAATCACGTGAAAGCCACTGAACTTATCGATCTGAAATTGGGTAGGTATTGGACATTTGTTTCATTAAAAACTGCAGCTGTAACGAATAAAACAAATTTGACCATAATATGATTTCTTTTCCTTAGGAAATTGTACATATGGGCAAATTGTTTCTCTATTTCGCTCAGTATTCTATACCTATATTTTAATTTCATGTCTAGAATGTAACCAGATTTAACTAAACCAGATTGAATTAAATACTACATTCCTGTAGAGTTTTAGGTCTTTACAAAACAGGTTGTCGTTAGAAATACTAACGAGGGCGTTGGCCGACCTCCATTGTTTACATGAAAGAAGTTTACAAGAAGGGCTGGTTTATACTTAGATACCTGGCTAAACATAGCTTAAAACACCTAACCTGGCACTTATTTCAGATAAATATATTCTGCCGCAAATAATTAATGTGCCAGCATTACTGTGCTACGATTTGAAGGCGCTGTAGCTAATGACATTACTGGGATTTTGAGGCTGGCCATAAAAATGTATCAAAGTATAGCTATAAGCAGTGTTGCACTGGCCTATGTGAATATGTGGACTGGCCAATGTGAATCAAAGTTCCGTGAAGCATTGTTCTGGTTATGGGCAGGCGTGATCTCTCATCGTCAAGAGAGCGTTTAGCTCGTCTCGTCACTTGTTGACATAAAAAAACTGAACTTAGCTAGCGATTCACAAAAACACTTCATTTGCGAAACACAGGGTACAGAAGAGGTAACAAAGGTATGATAATAAGTTTCCTGTGCTCTACAGCGTGTAAAACCCCTACTGTACCAGTAGTTTTTTTTAAACTTGTGACGAAATGAGTTAGGCGCTCTACTTATCGTAAGAGATCACACCTGTCCATGCCCAGAACAGTGCAGCAGAAGACTTTGATTATAGATACCTACATACTTACAACATATCTCCGGAAACAGGCATTATGGTTTATATACCTAATTAGTTTTATAAACACGGTGTGTGAGTGAAACTCTCTATAAAGATACAGTTTCCTTTTCCTTACTTGTAATTTCTCAGTAAATTGTTTAATAATCATTGAGATTATAAGGAAGTGTCGGTACTTATTGAGAAAGTGTACGCGTCATTCAAACTTACACCTGGATTCTTGATTGAGGTGTAAGTTTTAATGATATATTTTTTTGTAATCTTATGTGAGAAAATCTTTTAATACTTTTCTAAAGGTACCTAATTTTACTAGCGTAATAAAACACGCCACCTTTTTTATCATGGCCTTATCAATTACACCCCGTTCAAAGGGTGTCTGGAAGCGATAGCTTTAAGCAATAAGACCGCTCAGCTTACATCGTTCTCATTCACCATGTTCTCATTGGATCTCTTTGTATTTCTTTAGAGATTTAACTAGAAATAAAAATTACTGTCTTGTAATTCTAGGTAGATATGTTTTACTCCTCTATTCAATAAAGACCCGCTGTCTCCTCCTATTTGAATATTGCAATTCTATGATAAAATTGCTATATCATTGAGTCTTGCAAATAACGAATGAATAATAATAGCTTTCTTCAATAGAAAGCTATTGCAGCTGGTGCTTTAACTTTTCTATTATACCTCATGCATCTTAGACATAAATAGCCATTTATATGTTAAAAAACTAGCTTGTGATTTATTTTTATCTTTTCTAGATGATCATAGGTCACATAGAAAACAGCTAATAATATTATGAAAGGCTAGATGACACCCACCCACAACTTCGTTTGCATTGCGAATTAACAAAATTTCTTAGTACTCGATTATCGAAATTTTGGGTGTTTACGTTCAGTGGTTTGGTCTGTGCGTTGTCTGTCTGTCAGTACGACAGTCAGTTAGGATAAAATTTTAATAAATATTGATGGTGTGCGATATATGAAGGTTACTAACTACAGACATAATAATGAAAAGCTTTCCATCACAAGGGTACATTGCCTACCTAAAGTTAAAGGTACACACACTTCTAAGAAAACAATCTTGTTACGGATCGTTCTTATCCGCTACAAAATGGTTCCTTATACCTATGCCTATTTGTGCGTGACAATTTCATCACTGGCCTAGGGCACTAGTCGAACAATAGCAGAATTCCCTTGTACCCACTACCCAGCCCACAGATTTACGTGTTTCGTAATTCGGACATCTGTCGCGAATCGCTGATTTATGCACATACGCAATCGTGTTTACGTTCACGAGTACAATGATGCGATCTTATCGCCTGGGTAATGCGGAGGCTTAAAATGTAGTTACCGATGTATTACTACAGAAATTAGTAGGCAAATTATATTTCAGAGTGTTATTTTTCCGTTAGAAATAGGTACATTTTTCTAAAAACTCGAAAAAGAATCAGCAGTTTAGCTCTAGCTAGAAATTTCATTTTTTTAATGCTAACAGTAGGTACCTAAACGAGGTAAACTAAGCGCTCTCATGATCGCAAACTTTAAATAACTTATGCTCTAGACTAGAGCACTGCTAAGCGCTCATCCACTTTGAAGCATTTTGATGGTCGGTCTCGACGGTAGTCATTTCACAATGCACATGAATCAAAGATTTACCTAAGTAATATAACGTAACGTATCTATACACGGTCAATTTTTAATCACCAGAAAAAAAAATACACATGGTCGGTTGCCGTTACTGAACACAGATCTGGCAAAAAAACTTGTTTTTTTTTTCAAGTTTTCAAGAAACCAATTTTTTGATAATTTCTTTAAATTAAAAATGGATAACTGTTATCTTTAGTCGTTTTCCTATGGATTCGCATGAGGCAGTACCCTTTATTGATAATAATTTAAGTTTTATTCATCGTTTGGCAAACCCGGGTACCTAGCTCGAGCCAGCTCGCAAAAGCTCGGCTCGGGTACCGCACTCGCGCCGCTGTCACTCTGTCATTTTGTAGAAATTCAAAATTCTGACTGCACAGATACAACGTAGTACCAAAGTAGTACCCCGTCTGCATTGCCCATTAAATTTTTTTGGTAATTAAAAATTGGTGGTGTATACACTCTGATATAACGTAGGATACATTCAGTACTTATTTTTAAAATTATAAAAGAATCTCACATTTATCGCATTGGCGTGAATAACACGTAGCATTTGTAAACACGTTACGCAAAACAATCAAATACCTTACAAACAAAACTACCATTCTGTTATCACCTCGGCAAGGTCGTACATTATCATTGTCATCTCAAACAATGCTTATCTGCTTTTCTCGTATCTTGGAGATGGTCAAGGACTATTTTCCAAAATAACCCTTATTACAATAACAAGAAGATTCATAAGTTTCAAGTATGTCTGTAGCGTATCGACCGACCTTATGTTATCATTTACCATGGAAATTCAAATGGTGTAGAGTTGTGATGGATTATAATCATAATATGCATGTGAGGTGGGTTCAGCTTGTGAATTGATAAAAAATTAAGTAAATTGAAAAAAAAATGCATTTTTTACGTCATTGTTGCGGTCACTGGAAATGTGGATGGAACATTTTCCATCCATCGCCTTCATCATAAAAAAACGATACGAGAAGCTGCAAGACAAATGTTTTAAATGTATAAAAGATAAGACAGTATGACAATAAGTAGGCAAATCATTTAAACGAGATTCGAAGAGACGTTTGTGAGGAAAATACGAAAAGTTGACACAAGAGTTCAGTCAACATAGGGGAAAGCAAATATACGAAAGCCCTACAGTTATACTGAAGCTGGTTTAGTGAAGTTGATAGTTAGGGAGAAAGACGATTTACTTACATTTTACTCATCTTTTATATGAATTGTAATATTACTTATTTTATAGCTAATTTTAAAGATACTCGCTCAACTACCTCTTGCATGCCGTCTTCACCTGTAATTGCAGTGTCACTTGGTCTGTTATGTATCATGTTCCTGAAAATATGTATTCGTGTACTGTGTTGGTTAACAAATAAATTAAATTTAAAAAGGCATTGTTTTTTATTAGTACGCCTATATTTGTTGTTAAGACACTGCCATGACCAAAGAAAAACCTACATAAGATTATACGATTATCCTCCAAACTGTAGTGGAAACGGTTTCGGGAATTCAGAACTATATAAACAAAACAGGTTCTTAGTTTATTGTGGCACCAAGTTATATCCAGTTCTATCCAATATCAACCTAAACATGAGCTCAAAGTCAATATAATTTATGTGAAGCACGTTATCCCGTCACGGGGCACATATTGAAAATTCCTTTTACGATTCTCATGTGGCGTGTCGAAAAATACAAGAAACTACATACGAAATAGTTCTTAGTATGCAAGTATATTTCGGTGTTTGTTGTCTTACTGAGAATGGTGCATGTGATAGTACAGGTAGTGTTTAAAGCTATACTATACATTATCTAGATATTTGTTATGCCTTTGTCATTTGATGCTAATGAATTGGCACTGTTAGTAATTTGCATCCATGATATGAGGCTAGTATGGATTGAATATGCGAATCAAATCGATAACGTATTTAATGTACTAGATGCTATCTTAGATGCAGTTGGTCTAGTGCAGCATTATCAAAATCCCAAATTCGAGCATCTACAAAAAAAAAATATGCTAAATTGACAAAATTTTAGGTAAGTTACTTCTTGAACATAATATAAATTTGGACGTGTAAATTATGGGAAGTCCCTGACTTTTGACACACAAACATAAAAGCATTAATTTCTTGCTGTTAGTACAAAATATTCATAACCATAAACTTCGGGAGTTAAAAAATACCCATTCATGTCAATCGTTTTAACAGAAATTACATTTCCTTATTGATAATTGCACAAATTATCATTCTACTCATTAGGTACACCTTGCTCATCAGTGCATAGGACATTGAACTCGTTAATTAGTAGGTTGGGCTTAAATTCGCAACCCAATTTGGCACAGACTAATTCACGGACAGGCTCTTTGATGCATCCACAACGCCTGATGTAAAATCAATATTGCTTGCTTTCGTCTCTGGTTTAATTAGTGCAACGTTGTAGACTATTTCTATGTGAAGCATAATCAGCCTATAATTTTCCTACGGCTGGGACTCAGACTATAGGCTAAGAGAGCGAATGGGTTTTAATCCACCACGTGGATTCAATGCGGATTGGTGATACTTGGCACTGCCTATCGGACTTCCATTTGGTATGATGGCTTTAACTAAATTGCTATAGCCGGGACCGACTAATTACAATCTTAATTAAGGATCCAGGTGCCCATAACATATACATTCTTATGACAATATATTTATTTCGTAAGTTTGGTCAACGCAGTCAATGTATTACAAAGTAATAGTAGAGTGAAATATTACGCCCATTTAATTCACGAACGCGTATTGCAATAAAATGGCTGCGAAAGTTCTCCATACATCTTCCCATAATTACGAGTTGCGTACGGTGTTGCGTATTGGTTCACATCACACCTTTTTCTGGTAGAGCTGATCTTAATCGGTCTGACTGAACTATAGATAAACGCGATATATTTTGAAAATAATACACCAGTTTATATAAAGGAAAAAAAAAGAACATGAATATTTTTAATAAAAGGCTTGGTCCAGACCGACTGACTGACTGACAGACAACGCACAGGACAAACCACTGGAGGTAGAGACTTGAAATTTGGAGGGTATATTTATCGAGTAATTTAGGCGCGTACAAAGAAATAAATTTTATTTATTCGCCCCGCAAACGAAGTAGCTCAGTCGTCAGCTCGTTGTGTATAAATAATAAGATTTAGTCCAGCAGCCTATAGGCGAAAAAATTACGTTTTGGCGGTTACACATAAAACTTTCCCAATTTAGGAATTCAATCTTTCACAGACCGCATAGAAAATACCACTTATATAATTCTCAGAGAAATTAGTAAAACTGATCCACTTACTTTCATTTATCAGTAGTATTTTACTAAGTATTCCTCTATTTGCTCAGTATTGAAACAACATCATTCATCTTGTCTTGCATTAGTACTTACTTACTATTCACTGACCTACTTTGTCTTCCCGTGTCTGTTCAAAGAGCTTCTTGTATGGAGACAGCACGTGCAAACATCACTCGTACACGTGTCTCGATACTCTTTCTTTTAACTTTGGCATTTGTAATTTGTATTTCTGAACTCGCAATTTATCAAGGGTGTCATGTAAGTATTTACCTACCTACCCACTGTTACAAATAACTGTTTATTTTGTAGGTATCTCAAAAAATGATTTCGTTTTACTTCATCTAACTCAAAGCTTATGATTATTTATTACAGTGTATAAACGTGTGGGATAATCCAACCCTTTTCTACTTATAATTTGTGAGTCTAACCAAGGTATCTAGAGCTTATTTTCCAAACAAATGCTTACTCGTAGCTTGTGGTTATTTGTCTATGCTCGTAGTAAAGTTCGGTAGGTAAGTACTTTGTCTTATACAGTTATACTGGATTAGATTACAACTTGTACCAAGTTATACAACTTTAAACCTATTTAGCACTATTCCTATACAAAATAAGGTATTGAGTATCACCAAATTACGTCTAAATTCTGATACTTTCTTTAAAAAAAATCTTAAAAACATCTTTTTTTTTACTAACGAGAACACCCAAGGGTCTGATGAAGCTACAGATAAACACGACAGGTTGTAAGCCGATAGTGAAATCACAGTCATGGCTTCTCGTACCGTTAGCGGTCAGTGGGCCACTTTTTACCATTATTGGCCGCTAAACTATCGGTCATACTTGGGCGTATTGGTTTACCGACTACGTGAAGTAGGGCGTTGTTTATTACTGGTGTAAAGGAAATAGTTAAATGAGTTAAGTGCAACAAGCACGTTGTAACTAGGTTTAAATTTAGTAGAGTGCAGTAAAATTCTTTGGAGAACAGAATTAATAGTTAGGTAGGCACTTGGGCAGGCACAATACTTCTTCGGAAATAAGTATATAATTTGTAATTAATAAGTGGAAACTTTCAATTCGCCCTAAGTTCCTATTAATGTTAACTATTTATAACTAGCAGTTAGTTTTCCAAAAAAATATGAATATAAGATAAATAAAATATGAATAAGATTTAGGTTTGGTATGTTGTTCGGTATATAAAACGACGATAAAACGATCTTTAAAAATTCAATGGGAGAAAATATTAGGAGAAGATAGTATAAACACAGAAAGAATTGGTGTGTATTATTTCAAAAGCGCACTTCGGCGGGTATAAAAGTATGATTTTAATTTTATTTATTCGGGACAACAAACAACGGCAATATACATTTTAGATAATAATTATAGTACTTAGATTAACAATATTACAGCCCACTGCATTATCCACAGAGTTATAAAGATTTTACATAAGAAGAGCACTAGAGGATTTAATTCCTGCAAGTTTTTTCTCAATCTAGGTCATCTTATTGCAAGTATTTATGCTAGCTGTATCGTAAAAAATATTTCTCAATTACCGCTTGTTTCACCCAATTACAATAACAGTTATTTTGATAGCCATGTTGGTTCTATCAAAACATCGTTCATCGCCAACAGTTACGAGCGTATGATTGCCTTCATCAAACTTGAAGATTGGTTTCGCCCTTGACATTACGAAGCAACAGTACCCAGTATAACCATATCTACCTACCTTTCATGTATGAAACTTACAGCTGAATAGGAATAGAAACAAATAGTGAGAGCTACAGTTGCGTGGAACATGAAAAAACTGAAAAACCGGAAAATATTTCTCAAATACCGGATGTATGTATAATTTATTTTTATTGTGAGTAAACAATAAAAAATTTAATTACAAAATAAATTTAAGATTATTAAAAACATCGAAAGCTACGTTGACATTAAGTAATTTAACTTCCAAAGATTTAAAGTACACATATTAAGTATGTTAAAATAAACCCTACTAAATAACTACTAAAATAAAAAACCAAATTTCTCTGACACAAGTATTATTACAATTCTCATGCTTCCCACAGTTCCCACACTATCATAATGTTCATTACTGACGATTTGTTGATGCATTTATCTATCAGCTTGAACATCTCCTATAAATAAACAGTGTAGAAAAAAAAGTTGTCACAATTTTTTAACCTAATCACATTTTTTTTAACCTAACAAAGTGTCGAGATGAGAACGTTTTCCTCAACCAATAAACATTTTACTATTACATTTTTACTACTATTATTATTATTTGTACTGGTATTATTGGTTACTATCAATAATTTAATACTTTAACATTGATCTAAAAAAATATGTTAGAATGCAGACAATACATCATAAGCATAAAAAAGTCTGCCGCCAGGAAAAAAGCCTTTATGGGAGTAAATTTCGCCTTATCTATCCATTATTTCCTTTCTAGCTTTCTGGTTTAAACTGGGGCAATTTGAGCTCCATTTATAACTTCTTATATCCCTGGGCGAAGTTACCCGACCGTGCTATATTGCACTATATTGCCCGGATTCAATTTAGTGGCCGTCTGTGCCGATAATTAATATTGTTTCTTGACTCATTAAAGCTTCATTGAAAGCACATGGAAGCTGCACTCGGGGGTATAATCACATACAAAATAAACAAGAATCGTTTTAATATTGAATTACAAAAAAAACGTGTTGACCGAGTGTTGGGAGGTGCCTCGACTTACGATCCGAAAGGTCGTGGGTTCGAACCCAGTCGTACACCAATGGTCATTGTCATAATATTGAATTAGTTATGCTCAGTCGGCTCTGATACCATATTTACACCCAGATTACGCCGGTGTTCGCCTGTAATTAAACCACTCACACAAACACATCATGTTTGTGGGTGAGTAAACTCCTGATGTTATTAAACCACTTAAGATATACCCATAATATAAACTACAAGTGGTTTAATCACAGGAAAACACTGGCTTATACTGGGTGTAAAGACAATTACAGAGCTGACTGTACTTCTGAATTTCAAAATGAAATTTCATCAAATTAAAGGTTTTTAGTACTTCGTTGAGTTTTATAAGAACCTTTTCTATTTTATTATGAAGTATGAAAAATGGGAATGTATGTAGTATGTCGATGTTTGCCTGATTAAGCCTTATGTGTATCTTCATTGTTCAACTGTCGCCGCCTGTGTGACAGTGTGTTGTAAAGTTGTTGCGATTTGAAGTAATTAAGACCGTGAGAAACACGTTGAAATACGCTAAAGCAATGCATTTTTGAATATAAATAGAACTGATACTAGAACGAATAGTGGGTAACATTACCCAATGTTGTAAGGTTACGTGCGTAGGTTTGTCAATACACACACATCTAATCAAACGTGCACTTGAATCACGGATATTTTTACAGCGTGATTACGATTATATTGAAACAAAATTACAATACTTATTGCGATGTGAAAATATCAAACATAATTACTACTTAATTACGATTACAAGATACGGAACTAGGTAAATATAAAAAAGGCAACTAAGAAAAAAAAGTCAAAGTTTTTTCTTTTGTAATAAGATATTTACAGGGTACTTATAGATTGTTTTGATATGGTCTAAGAATAAATATAAATTTAGTACACGTTACAAAAATGCAATACAAATTACAGTGTACGGGTCCGACTCGAGTAGTATTTCGCAACGATTTTGTCAGTGGAGCCTGTGGTGGAGCCAATGTCCGGCATTTAAATAAAATGGTACATATTTTCAATGGTAAGAACGTACAAAATTAAATTAATATTAAAAAATAATTCCAATCAAATCTTACATACTTTCTAGATTGATTACTAAAATATTTCCTAATAATACAAATATAATAACATCGATCTATATGGTTTGAAGTACTATCACTGTTCTGGCTGACGTAATCAATAACCACCAGGGGGCCTACCATAAACTATTTCAAAACCATCATGTTTCAATGGCGTCTTGTTTCAAGATTGTAGCAACATTGATTCGATTCGTACCATGACCTTTCTAAACAATATTGTTTTATTCCTGCATAGAGATGTGAAAGAACGAATGTTTAATCTATTACTGCTGTGAGAGGGAGTGAAACAAAGCATAATTTCGTATAGCGTTATCACTTTCGCACTTCCTAGGATAATGCGTTCCGAAATACGCAATACAAATCATGTTCTAACATTTTTTCGTACAACATTTTCGGTATAATAAATTCAATTTTGTTAAAGACTTGCGTAAATATAAAAAAAATATGAATATAATCTAATCTAATCATAAATGGATTACAGATTCTTGGTAATTGGTAATATAACAAAATTCAACAGAAGTTTCATTATTTTATAAATCGGAGTGGTTTTTAGCACTATCAATTAATCTGTGTTTTAAACAAACTTTCATGCGGAGCGCGCTACTTTTAAATTATTTGTTTTGGTGTTGAAAATAATAGTACCTACTTTGATTAATAGTAAAATGTCCCAAAGAAAGTAAGTACCTATCTCGTTTCTGCTGTTTCGTTCGTTACTGCTGTTAATGCGTTTAGCAATGTTTACTAAATATTTGGCTTGACTTAGTTTTCGACGCTGGGTCTTCTATGGAATTTTAAGTGGTTCAGAGTTCAAGTGTTTTTACAGCGTCAGAAAAACGCGTTGGGTTTCAAGGCGGCAGCTAGATGTTCTATGGGAATTTTTAAATTCCCATAGAGATATAGCTACCGCCTACAATCGATCTCGTGGAACGAGTGGTCTAAAGTAAAAAGCGTCCTATCTTACTTATTACTTACATTTGAAAGGTTTTGTTTGATGGATATTGGTAAGAATATTAGTTTATTTTTTCAGTACTGGGTGGACTATAAGGCAAAAATAAAAAAACGCGTAAGTGCCGTACGGTCTGCTCAGTCAGCCACTGGAGGGGGGCCTGCAACGGAGCAACCCTTGACTGAAATCGAAATGAAATTTCTCCAAATAGGTACTCGGAGAAGATTTTGGACAAGGGTTGCCGGGTGTTCGAGTGGAACCATTTCCACAAGTAAGTTGAAATAAATGTAGTTTATTATACTTTTACAATAGGCAATTTATGTAGTTAACTGTAAAAAATAATCTCAATACTTAATTCTTGTAGAGTTCAAGAACTAACGATGATGCTGTGGGTTCGGAAACAATTTTATTAAGAGAACCTTTGGGAATCCCTTCTACCCAAGAAACCCAGGATATTCCTCTTCAAGAGCCACAAGAGGAGATACCCCAACTACCCGATACAGAGGCCACAGCACATTCACCCATCAGCAATCCTGCCCTCACCCCGCCGCCGGCACCCACTAATGCATCCACATCGGGGGCGCGCTCCCCGCGGCGCCGGAGGCGTCGGCGTGAGCCACCAATGTCGCAGGAGGCTGCCAGACGTGCCCTCGTCGAATCCTCCAGATTGAGGGCCGAGGCAACTGAGCGGATTAGCCATACTCTGGAGGGCATACTTATCACCTTACAAAGCATTCAAAGGTAAATAGAAATGAAAAAAAAAAATATTGTAGCAAAATTTAGTTAAAGACATTTTCTTTTCTATTCTAATACAAGGATAAAAGTAATGAATTATATAATATATTTTAATTTACTGTATTATACAAATAAGCAACAAGTATAAAATGTGAAAATAACATTAACCTTCTGTTTCCCTTACAAACTAAAAAGGTACTTACATATTACATTTATCTAAGCAGTATTTTCTACAAGTTGAACATAGGTAAGCATGCAATAACTAATATTAATAGGTAAAATAGACTAAAGATAACTGCTGGACATATGCCTCCCCCAAAAGTGTACAATGTTAAACCAAAATTCTAACTATTATTATTTATTATTCACAGTGTTATAAGTGCCGCCTTTCCCAGAGTTGGCGAATGAGAGCATTCCGCACTTCCCAACCCTGTTGCAGTGGTATGTTGTTGCTGCGTGGATTTTCTACAGCTGCAGTATGAACTAATTCTAGGGCTTCGTCAGCAAGCTCCTCATTGCTTACTGGTTGCACAGGAGTGTTTGCTCTATTGCAAATGTTATGTAAAATTACACAAGCATTTACAATAGAGTCAGCTACCTCTGGTGCATAATGCAGTACTCTGTGTACCAGCAAGCAACGAAAACGTGCTTTGAGAAGCCCTATAGTGCGCTCAATAATGTTTCTTCCACGAACATGCAAATTGGTGTAGTGTCCTTCTGGTGTGTCTGGTGCTACATCCAAAAGTGGTACCATCATGGTTCGCCTCAATGGATAACCAGAGTCACCTGTAAATTTTAAGAATATTAATTATCACATAGTTCTAATGTACCTACCTATTTCTATAGTTAAATTAGTTTGTATACCAAAGTCCAAATAAATAAAAAATTATTATGTAAATTTTTTACTAACCGAGAAACCTGATATTCTCTGTATTGCTAAGATCTTTGAGATGAGCTCTTAATGGATGATTAGCCCATATAAAAGAGTCATGGGTGGCACCACCATGACTCGCATCGACACTCAGAATATGCATATTGGCATCACAAATCTAGAAAAAAGAGACAAATTTTTATTAGTATCTAAGTTTTAAGTGAGGTGTGTTTTTAATTCATCACATAAGAGAATATATTTCTGCCTCATCGGCTCAGAGTTTAGGCAAGCAGTAACCTGTGCAATCACAGAAGATACTGTCTGCTGAGCCATGAAGTGTCCCTCAATACTGCCCGTAGGACGTTGATAGGACCCGGTCGCATAAAACGACAAAGCAGTCAATACTTATGTGGATCACACTTCGATAGACAAGCAATTATTATTTGTTTATTGGTTTACCAGAAGCTATTACACAAATGAGTACCTACTTATATCCATGCTTATAGTTTGCTCAAATTAAAAGTCTTATACAGCATAAGTAAAACAGTCATAGGCCGTATGTGTGCATAGCCTGTTATAGGTAAACACAGATTTTAAGAAATAAAATAATTATATGTACATTATAAACTTATTAAACACTTTAGTACTTTACATAGTTATTTTAGTTTTAAATGGGTAACATACCTACATGACTAAAAACTATCAATATAAAATAAAGTATTTACAGATTTACCTTAGTTTCTACAGATAAATCTGTAGATTTTGATGGTTTTTTCATGAGAGGCCTTAGCTCGTCACATAGGTTATGCACAAGATCTTTCGTCAGTCTATAGTGTTTGACGAACTCCACATCACCCAAGTTAAATGGATCACTTTCCTTACACAAACGTCTTCGCTGCTGCTTTCTCGAAGAGTTTCCTTCAGCGTTATCTGCTTCCAAAAACTCGAACAATTCGTATTCGTCTGCCATTTACAATAAAATCACATTTATTTGTTCTTTGAGCTTAATAACGATATCACCGCATCCAGTATAGAAAATTGCGAAATTAAACACGTTTTACTCACTTTTTAGGATATTTAAACGCTTTATTTGTGCTTTAATGTGATAAACAATGTTGTTTCCGCGGCGAAAAACTAACTTTTTCAAGATTGTTAGATTTGACGTATAAACAATATTGCTTGCTGTCAAAAGTCACGTCATGGTATGCTTAGAATGAACGATATCAACAAAACTGCTTCGCCTGGACAATATTAAAGTAAGGTTGCTTAGTGAAGGTCATGGTACGAAAGTTCAGTGTAATATTATTTTAGTATTGCTATAAGAGTTCGTAGTAGGCCCCCAGGGCTATACAAAGAATCCGGCTTTTTGTTTATCCAGATTTTCAAACCACGGTGTGACATCCCTATTGTGTAGTTTTTCTAGAGCACTTCCTCATTAATGGAACTCGCTCCGAGCCGAGGCAAAAGCTCCCGCAGGAATTGTTCTCGACTGTACAAGTAAACAAGCTCAAGTACAAGGTAAAGTCGTGGTCATTGAAGCGTTGCAGTAATTAAAGCTTTTTTATTTAGAGAAAGACCTTTGATTGACCACAATCTTACCTGAATGTTAAGTGATGATATTGCTGACGATAGATCTTAAGGGTCGAATACATAATTTATAACCAAAACCTACCTACCTAATAAAAAACTTACACATTCTACAAATTGTAAGACCCTCACTTGGCTTTTCACTATTTCATAAAACAGCACTTGTTTTGTGAAATAGTGAAAAGCCACTTGTCACACTCCTAAACTTAGCTGTACCAAGTTTAGGTAAGTTTTTTAAAAGAGAAAACAAAATGCCGCAATTTATACACATCTGTAACATTGCGTTTGCTAGCGAAACAAAAGTGAATTAACCTTTCCACAAGCATAAATGGCAATACCGTAATATTACTTACTCTACCTATAACTCTATTTCCCATGCACATACGAACAGCTTCGAAGCATCGTTACTTTCTAACTTCAAACGTAGAAATCGCAGCGTTCGAACAGCTTTCTTGCTCCGTAACGGAGAGACATCTTTGCGTTATAGTAACTTGTACTTAGGTACTTATGTTAGGTGGATAAGGTTGTTACTCATGAAATACCATTTTGCCCGACTGTGATGAAAGAGGGTTATTTTTTTCGAGTATGATTGTATGATTTTATGTGGCACCTTAAAACCTTAACGGCTTGATGGATTTTGACAAATGAGGTGTCGTTGGCGTTGGATTCGTCTAGGTCACGCAACTGACATAGGATATATTAAATTTAAAAAATCCAATATGGCGGCTGTAAATCACCAAAATGTGTAAAAAAAAATTTGATATCGGTAAATTAGGTGAGTAAAATTTAGATTTTTTTGGTCACGTGAGTTCATAGAACAAAAAATAAAGTATCAAAAGTCCATTATGGACCATTATACCTACGCATAAGTAATAAACCATTATTTTTTCTTGTATCTAAGTAGGTTCCTACTTCCTACCCGTATGCTTAAAGTTCGTAGAACTTGTCGAGTTCATGTCTACTCTAATAGATAAACACTACCAGCGAACTGCGAATTTGTTCAATAACTGTCGATCTACATTTATTACTCCAAAAGAGGTTACCTTGATAAAACACCGTTACTATTCTTAACGTAATAGTTTATGCAATTATACGATAACAATCGTTTCTGAATCTATTTCAAAATTTACTTCCAACAAATATCTTGTTATGTAAGATTACCTAGGGAAGGGCCAAGTTTTCGAAACTATTTTCACTGTTTCTATTGCCTTCTTATTAATGCTATTATTTCTTATTAATTCTTATTAATACTAAACCTGGAATGTAGAGTGTATAGAAATCTTATCAGCTGTAAGGTGCAATTCTAGCCAGTCTGTTCTGATTGTATCTATTATATGTATCTAGGTATATTGTCTATCAAGTTAATTTTCGCAGTCGTTTAAACCAAATTGACCCTTCGACAGTTCCTGACAACGTTCATATATGCATTCACTCAATGGTTGTAAAGCCCTTACTCGTCTGGCAAATTAATTACAGGATAAGAACTTTCAAGAAGAGACCAACCGGCGAAGATCTTGAAAGTTTTCGAATGAATGTGGTCAATTTAACAGTGCTCACAGTTGCGTAATCTTTGAACAGTGCTTGCAAGAGCTTAGCGCGGAGTTTCAACTCTGTGTTTTCATGAATGATATTCTATTTCAAATTAGCATCTACCGTAAAACAACGTAACGTAACTAAAGAAAATACAATCGTGTTTTTAGACCTACAGCTTTTTTAGCTTGTTTTTAGTCCGCTCTTTGCAATTCACAACAGTATGCGAAGCAAATAAGTAGGTATGACTTTACCTTTCAAACTTTTCTAGATACATACACATAACTAGATATAAGCTTTATACATAACTAGATTTTTTAACTTCATCAAATAATCAAACCTGACGTAGATTAATTGAAATACCAGTTATGGAGTCGTGTGTTTCTCTCATCCCATGTAGGCCAGGAGTACCATGGTCGGAAAGGTCGACGACCGATCCCCTCCCTTCATGGGCTACTACATTTCTCCAATCAGGTCCAATGCCCGTGCTAGGTGCCCACTCCGCTAGATTCAAGTGAAGTGACCATTCTGCAACTGTGTAATAGGTTTAATTAAACTAATCTTTTCAAGAACTGAGAACCATTTATCCTGGTGTTGTGAATACTTTTTAGGAGTCAGGGAATAATAATGTTCATGTTAACTTATGACGTACTAGCTGACGCCTGTAACTTCGTTTGTGTTGTGAATTATCAAAATTCCCTTCTTAGTACTCACTTTCAGTTCTTGAGGAACACATCCTCCAAGTTTCAAGTCTCTACGTTTAGTGGTTTAGCCTGTACGTTGTCTGTCAGTCAGTCAAGTCCAAGCCTTTTTTCTATATATCATCATCATCATCGACCTGCCCTTATCCCACACTTAGGCGGGGTCGGGACAACATGTCTTCTTCTTCCATTCGTCTCTATCAGCCGTCATTGTACGCCTGCTTTGTTCATAATCATATCCTCTTTCACACAGTTCATCTTTACTTTGGTCTTCCTCTTCTCTTATATATCTTTTATATATATTAATTTATTTCTGAGAATAAGTAAAGTTCAAGAGTTCAAGAGCTTGTAGAACTTACATTGTAAAAAGGCTAATTTTCGGCTCGAAATTACTTGCACTTTCCCGGGCCGACCTAGTTTGGCAGTCACCGGTTAATGTTGTGCTAATCTAGTTTAGGTTCCTGTATTACAAGTCCTTGCAAGAGCACAGTTCGCTGAACCAATTAGTCCAGCCAGACCAGTCAGGTCTTAACTCAGTCATTCGCCAATGGGTTCTGATCGAGGTTAATCGAGTTAATCGCCAAGATTGCTCGGCTCGTGGGTCTCGGACGTGGCTAAATAATTGCCCATTTCCATCTTAATCGCTGTTATCAGTCAGGTTTCTGTTTCGTTCGTTCTTCTTTGCTTTGATTGAAATGATTTATTTGCGACTCTTACATCTTTCTCCATACATAGTATCCTACCATCCTTCCTAACAATATTATAAACGCGAAAGTTTGTAAGTATGGATGGATGGATGGATGTTTTTACTCTTCACGTAAAAACTACTGAATGGATTTTAATGAAACTTTACAATAATATATGTAAATATATATATATATATTATTGTAAAGTTTCATGCTATAGCTTATACATCAGAATAACACATAGACTAAAATTTATAAAGATACCTGCGCAGACGAAGTCGCGGGCACCAGCTAGTCTCCAATCATCTAATTTTAATGCGCAACTTTCAAAAATAAAGACCGGAGAGGATGTTTTTGCGGCTCTTATATCTTTCTCTATACATAGTATGTATCTCCAATATTCTTTTTTTTTACATTTTTTGCGCAATTTTAAAGTGCGTGTTTAAAGCTACGTAGAGCACAGCAGTGTCCGCTAAGTTTGCATAGTGCATCGTCACACCTGTTTTCACTTCAACCAGTTGAATGTGTATGAAATTTTTTGATGATCATTCTTCAAGTAACCGGTGTGCAGGTGTAATGACCAGCTTACTTTCACGTGACCCATCACGAGTGGAGTGGTCACCTTGGTTCGTGCCGTAGCAAATTGCTGTTGAAGTGCAGACTCAATGACTTACGCAAAGTCTTTGTGGACGAATAAGACAAAAAAATCATTTTCGTTGAATGTTTAGTAGCGTAATTTTAACTTCTTTAGAAATGAGATACTCAAGTACATATATTATACATGGTCAAATTGTAATCACCATAAAAAAATACGCATAGTCAGTTGCCGTTACTGAACACATATACGGCAAAAAATCTTGAAAAAATTAAGTGTCAGGTTTCAGGCGGTACCTTTAATTGATAATAATTCAAGTTTTATTCATCTTTTGGCAAACCCGGGTACCTAGCTCGAGCCAGCTCGCAAAACCTCGGCTCGGGCGCCGCACTCGCTCCACTGTCACACTGCCAATTTGTAGAAATCCAAAATTCTGACTGCACAGATGCAACGTAGTACCCCGTCTGCATTGCCCATTATTTTTTTTTTCGTAATTAAAAATTGGTGGTGTAGAGCCAAAGGATACGCGGTTTTCAGGATAACCACAGGCGAATTTTCGGAGAGGAATGTGGATTCGGGAATGCGGGTGGTAAATTTATAAGAGTGCAGGAATTCATGAGCTTCGGGACAAGGTTTTATTACTGACAAGGCTTTCAATTCAGGCAGCTCTACAATTATTATCAAACAAGCTTAAAATTTACAAAAACTGCCGACTGCCGAAATATTATTAGAATATGGGATTGGATTCAGAAATCCAATATTCCAATAATATTTCGGCAGTCGGGATTTAAGTTTAAAATTTCTGAAACTTTCATGACAAAAACGAATCTCAACATGCCTCATTTACCGAAATTTATCCAATTTTGATAGTTATTGTCATTTTTACCAACATTTTGGTGCAGCACCGATTGTTTTTTTTACATTGAAGGGTCTATAATAGGACTTCTGTGACCTGGACCCTACTATATAATATTATGGTTCACAAGTCTCTTGTTAGAATGAATAAGAAGTTAAGTAGGTACTTGTTAAGAGTTAATTTGTGCATGATGTCCATTGACTTTTGAATTGTGCAAGGTCTGCTTTATTGCTGCAATGAATCACTGACCTGCGACCCACCAATCATTGGACGCAGATTCACAACAGAAATTACAAGTACCTAAGTAGGTACTATCTAGATATTTACCATATTTTCTGAAAGGTTCAAGCATTCAGATCACGGTCAAAATGCTCACGTTTTACAAATTGCATGGTTTGCTAAGACATCTAATTTAATAAGCCGAAACAATTGGTTTTATATAAACATTCGAAATCGCAGAGGATTTCCTCGTGCATACTAAAATGTAGTTATGTATCTACATATTTGTTTACCTACCTATATGGACTGAAGGATATCATAAGTATTTCTTGTGTTTATCGATCCGTGAAGCCTAATTGGTTGTGAAAATGTTGGCATTTCATCATTAATTTCTGAGTATTATTATCTAGCTACTAATAATTATTAATATATCGCTATCATAAAATTGATGTCATAAGTCAACTAAAAACCCAAATGGAAGCATCATAAATATTTTACGTATCTAATCTAGATAGGTACGTATATTGGTGTCCGTAATGCACGGCGTGGTTGATTGAAATGTTGGTAAAAAATTACTCTATCTGTCATAGCATTCTTTGGCTTCGAAACATGAAACTGAACCAAACTACTAGTCATATCTGACTAGCTTTCAGCATTGATATCGTCCTATACCTAATATAACAGATTGCTAAGAGAGATAGAAACATCGCCTCCCAGTACATGAGTTTCGTTTTGTCCGAGCTCCTCTTTTGTGCCATTGAAAAAGCTCGGTCTCATGCCTATCGTTCCATGACATAACTCCTCGCATCCGGCGCGCGTGAATGATCTACCATCCGACACCCTTGTGAGATTCCCTTACAATTTATACCTCTAAGTTAGGTATATCGTGTTGTATACCTTTGTATGTCCTCTGCACATTTAGCGGACATTTTTTTACCAGCGGAATCCGTAATAACTGGGAATATACATAGGTACAGAAAAAATAACTTACGTCTAAGTACGAGTTTCTGCCTACTTGAAGTGCCTTATGTAGGTAGTTGGTATCCCTTAGCAAAAAACCTTTTCTAAGGTAGTGCACGAAATCCTTTCACCACATTATATATATGGTTATTAAGTTATATGGTTCGAAAGAACTAGTGACACGTTATGAAGGTAATGTAAAATCGCAGATGGAAAAAAGGGACCAGCTAAATGAGTTTTTATCTGTTTTTGATTATTGACTATTGGAATACATCAATGGCTAGAACTTAATTTTGTTTATAGTTGAGTTCCTTTTCATATCGGGGCGTCAACGCATAAACCGTCTCCGTTCCCTTCTATGTGCATGAAGATGTGCATAGAGCAGGAACATTAACTTTTATCACCCAGCTTCGGTATCAAAGGAGTTGTGGTTTCCTGTCGCAAACCTGCTTGCTTTAGATTCTATTCAATCAAACGGGTTTATGAGGCAGCGACCCGCCACTTCTGAATAAAGCGATACGGATTTGAATTAAATCCGTTTCTAATGAAAGTGGCTGGTTTGTTGCAAAATACAATTTTAGAAATGGCTCTTTCATGTGGAGCTTTGGTTGCATCGTCTCTAATGGACTGTTTTTCCAGTAGGCATCGTAAATATGTGATATATGAACATTACCATAAAATTGGAAACATTTATTTTACGTTGGTCGTTGTGTGGTCTACGTTGATGCACCCGCTACGCAATTTTAAATTGTTTCTTTCCATTATTTAAATAAATAAATATTTTGGACATTTAACACAACGCCATCTAGCCGAGCTTGTACTATGGGAACCAGATGGCTGATAGAATACTTAAATTCGTTTTTTTTTGTAAATACACACAAATAATAGGTACATAGAAAACGCCCAGACTCAGGACAAACACCGATGTTCATCACACAAATGTTTGTCCTGAAACGGGAATCGAACCCGCGACGTTGGCGTGGCAGTCTACATTTCACATTGTACACTTGCCATTCGACCATTCCGGTCGTCTTTTAAAGTAAACATTAACCAAATTCATGCTTTACTGTGTTACCCTACACGGAGAAAAAAAATACGATAGCGAGACTTAATAGTAACCGATAATATATTTTCTTGTACCCTTTACTAACTTTTGTTAGCTAGAACTCTTATATTGTAATCGTTACTAAATTTCGTTATAAGAAACTATTATTATTGTAATCGTTAACTAAATTATTCTCGCTGTCACAAATTCTACTAGAATTTTAGTAACCATAACGAGATTTTTTTCTCCTCATTCAATCAGCGCGCAGGACTTATTGCAATCTCTTACTAGCCGATTAAGCCAAGGCAAATCTGTTCTTATATCTTTCTTTCCATTTCAGACAACGGAGACGTTCGTACGATGCGGATGAACAGGAGAGGTCAGCGTGCCAATGGTGCGAGTACGCACTGATTGTCACGTTGGCCACCATTCTACTCATCGGCGTGTCTGCATTGACGGTCTTCTGGGTGTTCTCCTACCGCGATGGCTACTCCTGGGATGACAATAACCCTGATACGCAGTTCAACCTGCATCCGACGCTTATGGTGGCTGGATTTGTCACCTTCAGCGGATTTTGTGAGTATCAATGTCCGTTTTATAATAAGGTTCTCTTGGTTCATGATTTTATTATAAGAATACAAGAATAATATTAATGACGTTCGTCTCCATGTGTATCGTCTTTCATCAGTCTCAGATATAAACAGATAAATTATCGTGTAGGACCACTTGTCTACTACAGAGTGGCTAAGTGTTTCCTACTGCTTAAAATGAAAGACCATTCTTACCACCATGCATGATAATGATCTGACTTGTTAAAACTACTCAAGCCCGGTCTTCTTCTAGCATGATATGGTATGCCAGAGAGTAATATGGCATTATTGTAATGAAAGGATGAATGAGACATCTTCTGTAAGAATGGGAATCTATAATTCAATTTGTGTATTTGTATCTCATGACCTTTTTGTCTTTCTTACATTTAATTTGATACTAAATGAGATATATAGAGCCGTGTTGGCCGAGTGAGAGGTGCCTCAAATTTCAATCCGAAGGTAATGGGTTCGAAACCCCGTCGTACACCAATGGATTTTTCTGTTCAATAAATCTGTGTGTGCATTAAGACACGTGCTTAACGGTGAAGGAAAACATCGTGAGGAAACCGACATGTCATAGAACCTAAAGTTCAAAAACATGTGTGTATCAAGTGCACGAAAGGAACCTCTTCGAGGCGCACTTAAAATCCTTTCACCACACTGGTTTGAAGGAACTAGTGACACGATAAGAAAACGAATTTGATATTAAAGCTCTATGTGCCCACCTTTATATTACACCAACTCTATGAAAATTGTACTCCAAATAATAAGATTTTTCCCGTTTCAGCGGTACTCCTGTACCGTATCTGCCGCTGCATCCGCCGCATCTACGTGAAACTCCTTCATGCTATCTTCCATGCGCTTGCATTCCCGTGCATCGTAATTGGATTCCTGGCAGTTCTGGATTATCACAATAAGAAGGGCATCAAAAACTTCTACTCGTTGCACAGCTGGATTGGCTTTGTTGCCATGGGACTGTTTGGACTACAGGTAAAAATGTTTTTTCCACTTCTCATGCTCGTAAAGTTCAACTTCGTGCATGCATTAGGGGGAGTAAAACTGCATTTTAGGCCCTAGGGAAAAAAAGTGATTGCATATAAAATCTTTTCAAAGAGATTTAGTTTGTTATAGGTTTTATGCCGGCAGTTGAGATCTTTATTCATATTTCGAACTTCGGTCCTTCATAATACCCATGGATCAGAGTCTTATGAGGGACCTTGATATAAATATTTTCGAATTTCGAATATCGTGGTAACATTGGATGGCTGTCTGTTTTGAATTTCGAAATGGGCGCCCATTTAAGTTTATTTTTGTTTAATTTTCTCGCAATTGAAGTGAAAAATCTTTCTATACCTCGGTCCTGAAGCCCAAAAAATGTCTTGCTTCAGTCCCTTGGTGTACAAATAACTATTGTGGTTTACTTGACTTCAAAATACACACTTATTCCCATTACGAAATAAAGGCTATCTGGAAAGTGTCAGCATTATTGGGTAACTGACAGTTCCTGGGTATGAATCTAGTCTAGTGTGTGGCGCCAGAGTTACTTAATAAAAAATGTTTGTTCATATAATAAACAATGCTAAATTGATATGAAGACACGGACAAAAAAAGGTAAGTACATGTAGACACCTAAATAATCGTTCATCGTCGCAGAATGCCATAAAATATTTTGAACGTAATCGTTGTTGATAAAAATAGTGATTTCAGATGCTTCCAGTCAATTTAAATTAATTTAAAAGCAGTACCTACGCTATGAACATTCCTTCCTACCGTATTAATTCGTATTCTTCATCGAGGTCAAATTTATCAAGTACTTAACAAATTCTCAAAGCTATAGGTATCTTCTTTATGATAAAACATACATAAAATTATCGTGAGTTGAGCTATAACGTAACCACAGGAAGTTCAGCAAATTGAGCAATTTATTAAATAACGCAACCGGCCTGACGCTTCATCAGATTTTCAAGGGCCACTCTACTGCGAAACTGTTAAGATAACGTATAAATAATCAAGTTAACGTATAAATAAATCCTTTGGTAATGCTTTCAGGGCTTATTGAGGTTTCAATATTTAATTAAAGGTTAGGTATTTCAGAATTTAGGAAACGATCATTGTTCAATTTATCGTATAATTCAATAACCTTAAGTAGCTTAATGATTTTTTGAAATAGAAATGAATCCGCCACCCTGACTCATTCGTATCGAATTCGTCAAAGTTTGCATGACTGTTTTAAAAATTACTATTTAAACTAATAGCCCTTCTGGTACATTTCTCGATACGATTGCCCTCGTCATTTTGTCGAATTTTCGTGGTACGGTAGAGATAACATCACTAACAACTAGAAGAGAGTTAGATATGAAAGTAGAAGGATTTACGAGTAGACGAAGGCCAAAGAAAAAATTAACTGTGTGAATGAGGATATGAACAAAGTAGGCGTTGTACAGAGGTGACGGCTGATAGAGACGAATGAAAGACGACATGTTGTCCCGACCCCATATAAGTGTGGGATAAGAGCAGGTAAATGATGAACAGTAACAAACAACGTAAACGTCACATCCGCAGTACGCAGCCGGTTTCTTCAGCTTTCTCCTGCTTCTGATCTGCAACAAAGGCACAGCTGGCTTCCGCGCTAGCCTGGTGCCCATCCACGCTGCCTTCGGGATCCTGACCTTCGTACTCGGCGTCGCCGCTTGCTTGACTGGACTCACCGAGAAAGCCATCTTTGCGCTCACGTACGTAACCAAATTATTTGACTACTCTTTGGCTGCCACTATACTCACTAAGAAAGGAAAAGGAGAATGTCCGAACATTCTTTATTGCTATTGGGGTAATTTCAATTTGTTTAGGAAGTTATTTCGTGAGTATAATGCCTGCCTTATAGTTTGATTAAAAAGCACTGTCGGTCGTACCACAAAGTGAGCGATGTCCGAAGCTTAACTTCACACAAGTACAAACCTATTCAAAATTGTCGTAAGAAGTTACAACAACGTTATTTAAAAGTAACAGAGCTTCATGATATAATACAAAGTTACGTTTTGTGGTACGGCCGTGTATGTCCATGTAATTTGTTTGGGTAATTTAGTATGAGAATGAAAGTAAAAAAAAATGTTATATTCTGCAAAAGCACTTTAGTCGTTTGTGTAGCACGTATTTGTGCACGTCAAGCATGTTTGTTGTTTTTTTATTATTATTTCATGATTAACTTCATTTTTTTATTCATATTTTCCTTAGCATACATATAAATCATCAGCAACGCATAAATGATCAAAGATTATCCTCACATAATTTGCGTTAATTTCGCAAAGAACAGGGCATAAACGATATGCAAGAATGAATGCAATTCCAGTCATCTTTTGGCGTCACCTTAGTTTTCCGTTTTATTAAGGGAAAAGCACAATAATATTACAACTTTTCATGAGTTTTTAGTCTTACATCATTTGCTAAAAAAAATATATGCTAATTTGAATATATGTATAAGGTTATCGGGTTACCAGTATCTCTGCATTACAGCAATAAAGATGCGCTCTACCTCATGCCTCTAGTAACAATTTTAGATTTAACATATTTTTCCCTTTTTTTGAGTTAGTTCTTGTGCTTTATCCTTTGTTATTTCATCTGCTTGTGTGTCAGTCGCTTGAATGTGTGCATATCCACAGCGCGGAGAGATATAGCAACATGGTGGACGAAGGGATCATAATCAACGCAATCGGAGTCTCCATGATTGCAATCCTGATTGTCGTCATGTACATTCTATCCAGAGACAAGTTCAAGACACCGGAGTCAAAAGAAGCTAGAGCTTCCATAGATCTTTAGACTTAGAAATATCTGTAGCACCCTTTTAAAGATAAACAAGTAGAGATCTTTCAGTCTAAAAATTCACGCCCCTCCACTCTTACGATCAGTCTAAGTATAGCGGCGATAGAAGAAGGGCGTGCATTCTGAGACTGAAAAAATTCTAAATGCGTGTCAGACATCTTTGCGCGACTGGTAACGCTATATTTTGGACCTGTTTCATCCAAATGCGTTTGAGCAAAAAAATATTATTTTCTAGTGCCTTTTAATCACTTTGGGCATTATAGTGGCGAATAATAAGACTGAAAATGAAAAAAAAAAGGATACTATCAATTTTGGCCGCGCGCATTGATATCTGGGGCGAAGTCTAGCGCTGCTCTTTAAAACTTTACTTGACAATAAAGAGACAGGACTAAGTATTTTCAAATTTTTATATGAATACCTTATTAAACGTAGGTAGAGACAACGTTTTGTGGCCAGTTTTACGAAAAGTTGCCTAGTAAATCTGATTTTAAAAACAATCCTTAAAATGTAGAGTTGAAAGTTTTCACTTTTGAGAGTTATTCATTCATAGATATTATCAGAGAAGATTATTAGGATAATAATTTTGAGATGATATTACTTACCTACTCATTTATTGGTTACTTAAGATAAACTCATAAACGCATTTAGTAATCAATGAACTTATTAATCGTGTACAATATTTAAACAAAATATATAAGTAGAGTGAATTTGTTTTTTAAGAGTTTAAAATGTATAAGTAATTGATAAGTTTAAGTAATTATTTAAGATTCATTAATAATGTAGGTAGATATTATAATTCGTTAGGTAAGTATCAATAAAAACTACTTGTACCTTTTGAAAAAAAAATAACTACAAATTCGAGGCTTCAGTGTAGATAGGTAGATTACATTTTTGGTCTGTATCAGACCATTAAAAAATGTTTTTACAAATTTATATTTTAAAATTCCAATCACTGTATTTTATTGCATCAAAATAAACTGTTTGTATGTTATCAGACTTTGTTTTTACCCATTTGTGATAAGTATACGAAACATTATTTTTATTATATAATTATCAAAATATTCTGAATGATTAAGTAGCTTCTTAATAATTTTTTTTGATATAGTTATTTTACCTTTTTGAAATTCTTGTCTCAAATTAAAAGGTATTTACATCTCCATTCTTTCATTGTACTAAATTCGGTAGGTATCTAGCTTTCAGCTTGTTTGTCAACGTAAGTACATTATTTATTCTTTGCTTGCATGTTTTTTAACATTGCCATGTTGCACGTTAATTATGTTGCATGTTATGTATGTTGTATGCCTAATGGTTGTTTATATGCCTTATTATTTACATCACTGTTCATTACTCACGAGATATAATTAGTAAATCAAGAGCTATATTCTATATTTTTTACAAAGGAGAGATTAAAGTCCCTAATTGCTTGGTTTTGACTTATACTGTACACAAAGTCCTGTGTTAGTCTAGTAAAGGCTTTAGCAGACCAGATGCAGAATCAAAGTGAAGGTAGAGTCTATTATAATAAGAAAACCTTAGTAAAGTCTATTCGAAATAATTCAGTCAGCCTGTATACGCGCGATAAAAATACTATAGGTATTAGTCTGAAGCCGCATTAATAGAAAATCGCTACTGCGCTAACTTCACATACCTAACCTCGAACCTCGTTCGATGCGCGTACCTACTGTATCTAGTATGCTGTAGCCCAGTATCTTAATGCCTCTGTATAATCTTATACCTTTTAATATCCTAACTAACCGGGTGCATGCGGTGCGCAGGAGTGATGTCTACTCAACCCTGCCGACCGAAGGCATCATCATCAACGCCATCGGGATATCCATCGTGGCTGTGGCTATTGTGGTGCTCTACACCGTTCGTGGCACTGGAGGATACCGCCTACGCAAAGTCAAGTGCCAACATCCCAGTTAAACGTCCAACTAAATTTGCAGGCTTTATGTTAACACATCGGGCTTAGGCTTGGTTTTATACATTGTAGTTGGCCACTTTCAGATTTGTGAAGCGTTATCCCAGTCGCACATTAAGGCTAATCCTCAAATCCAATTCCATACAAAATGTATGGAAATTTGCCTTGAGGATTCCTCTTAAACCTCTGCCATTTGTGGAACGACGAGAGACAAAAGGTCACACTGCTTTGTGACAATTTGTCTCACTCGTGGGACGAGTGATAGAGACGTAGTTCTACTAAGCCCTATGCCCGATGTGTAATATTTCCTGCCAACAATTGTGCGTTGGTGACAAATTGTATTAGACAGGAACAATATTCGGCTCTTTTCCAATGTGCCATTGAATGTCCAATCTTATTAATGAGATTTAGCCAAGGCTTTTAAATAATAAGCTAAGAAATTCAACCATAATTCGACATAGCAATTTTACATAAGAATGCATGTCCTTTAAGAGCAAACAATACTTAGATCCAAAGCACATAGATGTTACAATTTGTCACCAAAAAGTAAAACCAACGTGAATCGTTTTTATGCTCCAAAAATATAACACCATGACTGGTAGGAGTAATGCAAGGAGATTAAATGATCCTTCAAGTAATAATAAGCATAAAATCGAATGTTCAATCTCTTCCATTATTTGGTAAATTAATTTTAAATCACGAAGACATGATTCCTGTAATGATCATAATTATTAAGTCAAATTATTTAAATTGTAAAGATTACAATTATTTAGCTCAATTTGTTGACTTTAGTTTACAGATTTTATTGAGAAGTTTGATCGATTATAGGGATGTGCGTTGTACCAAATGAAATGTGTAAAGCGGCTCTAGCACAGTCGGTAGAGTAAAACTGACATAGACCTTAGTAGTTAGAGAAAATTAACGTACACTTTGGAGTTTTGGCGGGAACATGAAAAATGGCGCATTGGCGGCATTAAATTAATTGACAAAACTTGTATAACTTTGAGTGTTTAAGTGTAAAAACGGTGGTTTTTTGTCCATTATGTGCTCGTGAACGTGTATGAGTGTTGGTGAATAGTGTAATGCTGTAAAACGTGACTTTTCGTGTTGCCTCCAAAACTCCAAAGAAGCCTCTAGCAAAGTCGCAACCACCACTACTTTACAGGGGCATGACTTGACTTATCGACTGACTTATGACAAAATAATCTCTCCAATTACTTGACACTGGCTCTAAACCTTTGATGTGAAGCCAAAACCGAAGAACTTAGGTTCTTCGAAAGAAAAAAAAAAAAACGTACACTTTTCTCATTCCATCTTACAGTGTCAGTTTTGCTTTACCTTTACCGTGTAGATCCGCTTTTATGTGAGTTGATTCCGTCTTAGTCAAAATTTGACTGATATTATTGGCAGTAATATTTGTTATTGTTGGTTGCTGTTTCATCCAGTTTCAATTTATTTTTAGTTTTAAACTTGGCGAAATTAGAATGTTGGTATGGATTATGATGGATATTTGTTTCGAGATTTCTGAGAATCGTACTCGCTACTCTGTAGTAAATAAGGTACCTACTAGGGTAAGGTCAACAGTTTAGTGTAGCGTTACAGAAATGAAAGCAGCAATCAGAAAGAACGGTTTGTTACACATAATCACAAAAGATTCGAAAATAAAACAGAGGCCATACAATTTACAACATACCTACTCTTATAGTATCGTACGAGTAGTTCATAGTTTTAGGAATTAGATGTAACTTGTATATAAATTTTATTCTAATTTAATATAATGTGCGAGTGTTCGATAGTTGTAGATGTGGAGTCGTAGATAAATTTTAAACATTTATATAATATTTAAAGATCAGTGAATAGAGACGTGTAGACGCGATAATGCTAAGTCTCAAATTGAAGATATTACAGCATCGGCTTTCTATATTTTCTGTGAAAGCAACTTGTAAACTTTAGATACAGTTTTGAAATATATAATATTAACGTCTACATAATGTAAGATTATTTATAACGAGTGTTCATCTATGTTGCCAAATTCGATGTAAAGTCAAGTAGGTATGTCAGTTATTCAATTATTACTATGTATTATTATAACGAAAGTTGATGTTTATGGATAACTAGGATAGTGCTCAAGGTGTTTCATTTTATACTACGGGAGGTACCTACGCATTTTTCATTCTTATGTATAAAGTCTATAATTAATTATACAAATACGTACATCTAAGTATTCGTTTTTATAAAATTGCATTCCAAGAACATTCGTATTGAATTAATTTTTGAGAATATACAATCCGTAAGACTGCGTTCACAGCAGGTTTTATAGTGACCGCTGGGAATGCGAAGGTTTTTGGCAAATATATTTCTTCGTGTTTACAAATTTTCATAATCCAGAATTTGTGGATCCCTTTTCCAACATTGGGGCCAACTTTTTATATTAGATTTTCCATGTGTACAGAGGCTGCTTATGTTTTTCTCAGAGGCGAGACACTATTTTATTATAGTAGAGTATTGACAGATCCGTTTCTGATGCGCCGACCTGTTTTTACGGTACCTGCTTGATGTAACAGATAGATTCAGTCTATTGCGTGATGTCTGTAAGTAGCAAGTTAGTAACGCAATTTGGTTAGTTACTTGGATTTTGTATAATTCCACATACTTGGTTGTATTAATTGCAGTTATATTGGTTGAAGTATGAATTTTATCACTGTTTTACATTTTGAAATATTTATACGACATACATTATGGTACATTAAATACTGGTATTAAACTATTGGTCGTTTCATTTTTAATCCTCTCCGTATTCCAATTACCTATTCCTAATTATGAACACTAGGTACTTTATGAAATACCGTTGGGTGGGAGGCGTGGTTCATTCCCACTAGTTCTGTAGGTACACAGCACAGAACAAGTACCTAAGACTTTTTGTCTCATTAGTTCTGAAACAACAAGTGAGAATAAAATTGTCTCACTAGTTCTGTGTCCAATTTATATCTTTGTAGTAAAATAATGCGACGAAAAGTTTTACCTCATTGGGGGCCCTTGCGTACTAGAGCACCATCATACCAACTGTGGTGAGTTATACCTAATTGAAAAGTGTTCGTAGGTAGGTTAGGTTTTGACTAACCTACCTACTTGAGCTACTTACCAGGCCACCATGAGTCTCAAGGGGTGTTTGTAGTGAGTACCTTACCTATACGCATCTTACTCTGTACTATAATATGTTTGGTCGATGCCTACCTACAAGCACCGAACGATAGCATGGCTGTGTTCGTCATCAGTCCAACTTACCAGGAAAACATGAACCCCGAAGGAGTGTTTTCTGGTAAATAGTTGCCGGGACCTACTTAACTTAGTCCTATGGGGCATTTTTAGTGTACTCATACATATTATGAAGATCGGTTGGTGTGCCTATAGTTACCTATTACTAATTTACGATCACTATACCTTAAATCTACCTATCTTCCTACACTAAAAATGCGCCATAAGACTAAGTAGGTCCCGGCAACTATTTACTAGAAAACACCCCTTCGGGGTTCATGTTTTCCTGGTAACTTGGACTGATGACGAACACAGCCATGCCATCGTTCGGTGCTTGTAGGTAGGCATCGACCAAACATAATATAGTAAAAAGTAAGATGCGTATAGGTAAGGTACTCACTACAAACACCCCTTGAGACTCATGGTGACCTGGTAAGTAAGTAGCTCAAGTAGGTAGATGATTAGGTTAGTGAAAAGTCTCGGCAACTATTTACCAGAAAACACTCCTTCGGGGTTCATGTTTTCCTGGTAACTTGGACTGATGACAAGCACTGAGCCATATCTACCATCGCTCGGTGCTTGTAGGTAGGCATCGACCGAACATAATAATATAGTAAGAGTTAGATGCGTATAGGTAGGTACTCACTTCAAACACCCCTTGAGACTCATGGTGACCTGGTAAGTAAGTAGCTCAAGTAGATTGGTGATTAGGTCAGTGAAAAGTCCCAACAACTATTTACCAGAAAACACTCCTTCGGGGTTCATGTTTTCCTGGTAACTTGGACTGATGACAAACACAGCCAATACAGCCGCCATCGTTCGGTGCTTGTAGGTAGGCATCGATCGAACATAATATAGTAAGGTACTCACTACAAACACCCCTTGAGACCCATGGTGACCTGGTAAGTAAGAAGCTCAAGTAGATTAGTGAAAACCTAACCTACGAATCACTCTTCAATTATAACTCACCACGGTGGGCATGATTGGCATGGTGTTCTAGAACGTAAGGGTATCCAATGAGGTAAAACTTTGCGTCGCGTTATTTTTCTACACAGATATAAATTGGACACAGAACTAGTGCCACAATTTTATTCTCACAAAGTCAGAGACAAAAAGTCTTAAATACTTGTTCTGTGAACAGATTAAGTGGGAATGACGAGATAATCTGCCACAAAGCAGTAATGTGTAAGCATAACTGTGTTTCGGTTCTGAAGGACATTGTAGCTAGTGAAATTACTTGGTTTTCGAGACTGACCAAAAAAAAATATCTTAATGTGGACACGAGCGCTTTAGCAGTGTCGCACCGCCTATTCAATCAGTTCTGTGTAGCATTGTTCTAGTAATGAAACAAGCGTGATCTCTAACTATCAGGAGAGCGCTGAGCTTGTCTCGTTTCATGTTTACATAGGTTTCCTCGTAATTAATAAAAATAAAACTGTAAACGACGATGGAATAATTTACTTTATTGATAAGTACCTTATTTTCAAATATTTTTTTGCGCAGTAAGCAAAGACACACTCGTAATATAGAAATAAATGCTCATACAGAATACAGTCAACATGAAAATATATTCCAAAATAATTTGTGCTATAAAATTAATTATAATATTATTGTGAAATACGTTTTACCATACAAACGACAATCCTACTAATATTATAAACGCGAAAGTTTGTAAGGAAGGATGGATGGATGTATGTTTGTTACTCTATCACGTAAAAACTACTGAATGGATTTTAATGAAACTTTACAATAATATAGCTTATACCTACATCAGAATAACACATAGGCTACATAAGTAATAAAGTACACACTGACTGCATCGCTATACAAAATAACATACAAACATGTAATTAACAATACTTTTAATTAGTTTCATAATTTATTACACAATTTGGCTGCGATTTTGAGCACCAATTGAATAAAGATTTGAGAAAAACAGATTAGGCCAACATGTTATAAAATTCTTTAAATATTTCATAATTTCAAATTCATATTGAGAATGTTTTTCGATTAAGAATTTATTAAATAGAACGATTAATAAAAAATAAAGTTTTCAATTGATTTACTAAGCTAAAGTTGAGCTCATTATTGTTAGGTTCAACTAAGTATGAGTATTTTTGAACGTTTTCTTAAGTTTGTCATATCATAATATTTAACATTTGCACCTAAAATGCAGTTTTCTTAAGGCTAATCCTCAAATCCAATTCCCAATTCACTTTAATTTAGATTTTATACGTGTTTTAAAATTAACTTAAAAACACGTATAAAATTAAATTAAAGTATGAAACCTTTCACTTTTTCTGTTGACGAAATCAAAAAACATGGACGAAACGAATAGTGTGAAGAAATTACTATAATACGGCGTACTTTTTGAGTATTTGTCCGAAACATTTTGTATGGAAATTTGCCTTGAGGATTCCCCTTAAGTGCGACTATTTACAGTTAACGGTTATTAAGACCATAGTGACTCTATAATTCAGGACAACAACATATATGATTTCAATTACCCTGAAATGTTGGTCGACAATAAAATAATTATGGAAAAATTTACAATGATATTGGAAAAATATTAATAATAATGGGGTCGTATTTAAGAGGCTATGTGAAACTATCAGAAATGACAGCGGCCGAATTGCAAGACAGTGATAGCGCAATTACACATCTTTCCCCGTGGGGAAGAGGTTAGTTATAGATTTTTGTAGCACAAAAGTAACTGGCGTAAGCGACTAATGATGAAAAATCGTATTGCTTGAAAAGTATTGAATTTATATAAAAATGGCTCACTCAATAGTATAAAAATATACCGTAAATATTCTATAAATTTGGAGGATGGATGTTAAACAGATTTTATGAGGACCGATTCCAATCTATCGAGAAAAGTTTCACCAATCGTGTTTCTGTCTTACATTTGTTTAGATTATATCCTCAAATTATCACTGTGTTAACATCAAGTTGGTAACCTGTACCGTTTCTGAGTAAGAATGTAACGCAGCGTCTCCAAATTTTCACATATCCTCTTAATATTGTTTTACGAGGTTAACTTCATAGTGTAATGTCGTGTAAAGCTAGACATACAATAAATATCGAATACTTTTTCATACTTGAATAAATTTCATAAAATAGCATGCATTTTTTACGTATTATCTGAACTACAGTACCTATATTTTTAAATAGAATCTGTACAATAAATCGTGTCCATTCAGATGTCGCCAAAACTAAACTAAACTAATTTGACAGCACTAAAAATATGGCTGTCCCGTTTATAACGATCGAAATAAAAAGGATGGCATAATGTTTAGTACTGTCAAATTAGTTAAGTTTTGGCGACATCTGAATTTACACCAATATCTTCTTATATTAAGCTACGGCCAAACTTACGCGTCAAAACGGGACGCGGGACGCGTCTGCGGAGCGTCAGTGTCGCGAAACTAGGGTTGCACACCTGCGCGACCACAACGCGAACCGCGATCTTCATTGGTTTATTGAATTGTCTGCGTCCCGGTCTGCCGACGGTGTTCCCGCGTCACAGTCGTGTAGGGCGTTGTCCTAATAGACCGCGATCACGCGATCGTCGCGCGAGCAAGCGATGCGACCGTCGCGCGAATCCGCGATCAAACGTACTAACGTCAAATAGGCGTCCCGATTGGCAATCGCGCGATCGCGCGACGCGACGCGATGCCAATTGGGACGCCTATTTGACGTTAGTACGTTTGATCGCGTGATCGCGCGATCGACGTTCGCGCGAACTTGCGACGGTCGCGTCATCGCGTTCTATTAGGACACTGCCTAGGTGTGCAAGGTGCCATAGAAATACACGGCAGCGTCTGCCGCGCGGCTGACGCTCCGCAGTCGACGCGCATCCCGTCTATTTGACGCGTAGGTTTGGCCGTAGCTTTATTATGGGAATAAAACTAAATAAATCGACTAGCAAGTTGATCAGAATAAGTACGGTTTACCGATAAGTTAGTTAGGCCTACACATGCAATTGATATTTTGTTTTAGGTACTTACTGTATTTAAAAAAAAAAAATTAACTAGGCCAATCGTTAATAATTATTATCGGAATGTTAGGTTAATACTTACTTATGAGTATCTTGTTAGTCGGTGGATTCGAACATTAAAGCTGTGTAATTGACTGATACGAATCAGATAAAAATGAACCAATACATCACAGATGACTTAAAAATTCTCAACAGTTTGTTACTAAATAGTTGCAGAGGAAAAAGTTATTTACCTTATATGTGTATATTAAAATGTCATGAATATATTTTTAATATTTTGTTGATAAAATCTTTGGTAAGTAAATATAAATGGCACATTTACTGCGCGTCTTTTTTGTAATATTCCTTAATAAAGAACAACATGAATTATATTGTATTAAGAGAATACTTTTTCAACATTTTCCTTTGCGTTTTTCCTTTAAAGCTTTTTAAGCAAAAAATAACCAAGTTACAATAAATTAAAGCTTATTTTAACGTACAGTCGGCTCAGTAATTGTCTTTACACCCAGCTTACGCCGGTTTTCTCCTGTGATTAAACCACTCACACAAACACATCATGTTTGTGTGTGAATAAACTACTGATGTGATTAAACCACTTAAGATATACCCCTAATATAAACCACAAGTAGTTAAATCACAAAAGGACATCGGCGTAAGCTAGGTGTAAAGACAATTACAGAGCCGACTGTACGTATAGGCGAGATCGTCTCAAAATTACTGATTAATTTGATGTCATGGCTTATAGAAAACTAGCACAGCCAAATATTTTTGGGACACCAACTATATCGTACACATTAAATACTAAAAAATCATCGCCCTTGTTCGTACTTGTTTGATCGTACGTAAGGTCTATGGGTACGTTTCCACTGACGCGGTGCTGGGCGGAGTAGAGAGGAGCGGACCGTGAATTGGCCAATCACAGTACTCTAAGTGGCAGTGGGCCGGCCATGTCTGCCGAAGAACTGACAACCGTTGGGGTAAACGTGTTCTTGAGTGGAGACCACGTCTAGGCAAACGCAGTGTAGGACGACCTTTGGCCAGATGGAGCGATGATCTGCGCGCTATAGCTGGCAGAAAGTGGATGAGAAGAGCCGAAGATCGGGCTCAATGGCGCGCCTTGGGAGAGACCTACGTCCAGCAGTGGACAGTTGATGATGAGTACTCTAAGTGGCGATTTCGAGAAATGTGTTTGGCCAGTTAGTTAGGCCACGGTCCGCTCCTCTCCACTCCGCCTAGCTCCACGTCACTGGAAACGCTAAGGCCAGCAGCAAACAAGCCACCGATCACAGCAACCAGTCGGTGGCGGGCGACCGTCAGTTTATATACATTTTGTTGCTATGGCCCATCGCTGCCACCGGCGACAAGTGTGGCGGCGCGGTCGCTGGTTGTCAGTGTCTCGTTTGCAGCGACCGTAATAAAAGTCGACGAGCCAAAAGACCGACTGGAAAGAAGCACCGCAATAGGTCTTCCTTTCACTGCAAGTGTGCGCCGCCGTATACTGTGTTGCGAATGATGCCTTGTAAGATCCGCAGGTATTCTAATTTCGCGTCTCATAATAGGGAATCTAACTAGCATGTTCAAGCCTTGAAGTACTGTGGAAACTCGTTAGAGACAGCGCGCACGAGCGTCTGATCCTCGCGACTCGCTTCACCCTCTTCGCAGAAGATTCGCGCGAAGCACCGGAGTAGGTCGTCCCTTCGATGCAAGTGTGCGCCGTAGTCTGTGTTGCGGATGATGCCTTGAAGGATCCGCAGGTATTCTTGACGACGCTGGGAAAGTAACAAGATAGTCGTAAGTCATAGAAGCATAAAAGTATAGAATCACAATGTGATAAATGCGCCAAGCAAAAGGGAGCCACATTGGCTAACTTCTAGTACATTTTGGTGCGATGTTAATTTTCGAAACAGAAAAGGAACCGCGGTAGTATGATAAGATAGTTAAGAATTACTAGGCCTTTTTATTGATAACCAAATTTCATCGTAAAAAATAACGAAACATATTTGAAAGTGGAGGCATTTCATTTTTATTGACGAGATGTCTGAATTTTTTTGGTCCTGTCTTACGACTCCAGCTTGATTTGATACTGTCTATCTTGGTGTGGTCTTTGGTTCTTTGGTCTTTAGGAACACCATTATAAATCTTTGTCGTAAGTATCCCATTGAAAAAAAAATGTATTTTGATTCTGAACTGACTTTTGAATTAAAAGTTATTAGTAATTAAAAGACATAAAAATTAAAAATGTTAAAAAATCTAACTATCATCAAATAAAATCATGATTTTTTATCAATCATGAATAAGATACCTCATATGGAGAGTCTTGATTTGTTACATAATATATGCGGTGTAATATTAGTTCACGATCGTACCTAGTAAGATCGTAGCTAGGAACAATCGGGGAAAAAAATCTTGAATGTTACTAGTTGGAACGCAGGGGTAAGTACAATCGGGAATAGGCGGTACATACTGTAGCCATTAATTAATATTAAAAGGATAACGCAACAATATAGTTAAAAATATCGGCCCGTCTCTATCAGTTGCGACACCCTAAACGGGTAATATTGTGTAGCTCACAGACATAGATCAAGTAGCTGTACTTCTATTCATTTGACTTAACAAGACCTGAAATGTAACCCACCCAATATTTGCAATAAATACTGAATACTGAAGGTAAGTTACTTGATGTAACGGTCATAAAACAATGCTTGTAGTACCAGAGTTTAGTCTCTGTTCCTCGCACTAGGACTGAGAGCCTATATAGCGAGGTTACACGGATTCCGCAAAGGCGTATATTCATTAAGAATAAGAAAACATTTATTTACTTACACATATGTATAATATTAAAAAAAACACATGAAGGCTAATCCTCAAATCCGAATTCCATACAAAATGTTTCGGACAAATACTCAAAAAGTACGCCGTATATAGTAATTTCTTCGCACTGTTTTAAAATTAACCCTACTAACTTAAAAACACGTATAAAATCTAAATTAAAGTATGAAACCTTTCACTTTTTTTGTTGACGAAATCAAAAAACATAGAGGAAACGAATTGTGTGTAGAAATTACTATAATACGGCGTACTTTTTGAGTATTTGTCCGAAACATTCTGTATGGAATTCGGATTTGAGGATTCCCCTTAAAAAGAGAAGAAGGAGAAAAAAATAGTGTAAACAAAAAGGAGAGTCACTCAGCATTTGCCTCAGAAGTAGTGACCCACTTCTGAGGCGCTGGTTTTCTGCAACAATAATTAATGGTACTTTCTTAATTACCGTGTCTCCGGGAGAGAGGTCCGCCAGCTGGCGCACGATGATATCGATGGCCACCTTCACGTCGTTGGTGTAGAACAGCTCGGCCGTCTTCTTGCGGCTGAACACGTCTATCGCCAGCTTCAGGACGGCGTGCGGCGGCGCGGGCTCGTGGTCGAATATGTGCACTGGATCCTCTGAAATAATAATCAGTTAGTATTTAAATAAGACCCCTCGTCGTGGCGTCTTATGGGGGAGGTTTATGTCAAGCAGTTGACGTCTAGAGGCTGAAATTATAATAATTGATTGATTCAGGCGTTACTTTGCGGAAATCCATAAATATCAACAAATTATATAAATATATTTAGTAATAAATCCGCTCAATTTCCAAACAAAGGCTTTAATTAACTCAACTTTAGTTTAACTAAACCAAAGAGTCAAAGAACGGAAAACCTAAGTTTAAGTCTCTCGTTTCAAAGTTCGGCGAGTCCACACCTGATGATGCCTCGTGTAGAGGCGAAACACGTGTCGTATCTTTAAACTTAGGTTGAGTTAATTAAAGCCTTTGTTTGGAAATTGAGCGGATTTAGTACTAAATATATTTATATAATTTGTTGAAATTATAATGTTGATGATTATGATAAAATGGCTGACAGACAGACAACGCACAGCACAAACCACTGGATAGTCTAACTTACTGTTAAATACATATTATGTAAACAGTACAAGTGCATGTTTCACCAGGAACTGGCATACAAATATTACATTACTTATAATTTTTTTTTTTTAATTATGTATATTAAATTTATGCATGCTTATTTTTTAAATTAGTAAGATTATTATGTTGATAAAAATGGACTTATTATTTAATTTAGCAATCGTTTTAAACGTAAAATATAATCTTCTTCATCTTATCGTGTCACTAGTTCCTTCGAACCAGTGTGGTGAATGGATTTCAAGTGCGCCTCGAAGAGGCTCCTTTCGTGCACTCGACACATGTTTTCGAACTGTAGGTTCTACGACATGTCGGTTTCCTCACGATGTTTTCCTTCACCGATGCGAGAACGTGGGATGCATACAAAGATTCTTTCGACCGAAAAAACCCATACACGCATGACTGCCACCGGGTTTCGAACCCGCGACCATCGGATCGCAAGGCAAGGGTCTCATCCACTCGGCCACCACGTCCTCAAAATATAATTACATACATTGATTAAAAATTCCTTCAAATCATAAAAACATGTCTCATGTAACCATACTCATAAAAACATGTCTCATGTAACCATACGTTTTTGTTTAATTAATTAATTCTTATATGTATATGTACTATATAATATATAATACTTAATTCTAGTTCTCTTAAAGCCTTGGGTAGGGATGGTGTGCAATAAAGAATAATCGACCTTTCTATAACAGAACACACAAACCTTCTCGATTCAGCAACAGCAGTATCTTCTCACAGAAGGTCTTGGCATTGTCTTGCTCCTCCAAAGCGTTCAGCAGTAGGTTTTCCCCGCTGTCAAACTGCAGGTTGTACGCGAGCAGTAGCGTGAGGAACAGGTCCGGTATTTGTTCGTCCACATCCGTTTCCGGCGGATTCTCGATCAGTTCCAGTAGGAATTGGGCAAAATCCTTACCGAGTTGCTCTGTAAAGAAGAATTTAGTTCTAAAAATGAGCTTAAAGTTAACCAATTACAAAACTTCAAAATAGCATCTTTGATTTTTTAAGGAAATTTGTAAATCTCATTTACCAAAACATATCACGTCGTTTAGGCTATAGGAACCTTATGAAGAACAAACATACACACACACGTACAATGTACAGACAGCGTCATAGATAAGTATCCCCTTGCACGATACATCCTGTTTCATATCCCTTCAAAACTCCGCTGCGCTGTACAAAAATGTTTTGCCTTAAAAATATATCATATTTTTATAATCATGTAAGCCTAATCATCATTTTTTACTATTTTTTGAAGGTATTTGAAGCTGGGTGTCTTGAGCAAAGGGGATACTTATCTATTACGCTGTCTGTACATACGTACGTACAAATCACTAAGAAATGGAATGCTCTACCGTCGTCGTCTGTGTATCCCGAATCCCGAACACTATAATTTGGATGACTTTACTCGTATAAGGAGAAGAATTATTTTAGGTAAGCACGGTACATCTTCAACCGCTTTGACAGAACTAGTCATAAAAAAAAAAAAACATTCCAAGTGCTGTAGGAAAAATAACCTTTTTTTTTTAAGGCGTATTCTTAGTAGCACAGATTACTAAGATATACACAATAGTAGTAAATTCTTAGATAGACAAGATCAAATACAGTAGTATATCGGCGTGCGTGAGAGAGACGGCTGACAGCACAAGGGTTGCCGCGCATGTCTCGCACTATTTCCGCCGGAAGCGCATTAGCCCTATTAATGGCCATGATTCCACAGGGCTATAGGAACTTACCAAAGTGAGTGACAGGTAGTTTGTCTCCCATAGACAACACCATAGAAAGCAGTAGGGCGGAGTGGGAGAGACGGCTGACAGCGCGAGGGTTGTCGCGCATGTCTCGCGCTATTTCCGCCGGAAGCGCTGATAGAGCCAATGTTCCTAAGGCTGTACGTTCCAAGCCACACATTACGCCAAATGCCTGTTATAAGAAATAAAATCAACTGCAATTACAGATAAATTACTTATTGAACAGTCATCAAATCTCAATGGTCAGGTCTGTCTGTTAGGGTTACTCAATTGCTTGCTATTTCTTATTCCACGCGATCAATCACTGGCAAAATCTAGTCAGCCATAGTGATGTAAAAATTACTACTACAAACTCGAAGATATCGTTATAATGACTAATAGGCAATTTACTTATACTTTTTATGTACTTATTTATTATAAATATACATATTTCATACCTGTAATAATAGCTGTCTCAGCGGCCATCTTGTTTCCATCTGATAATACTGGACTAGGGTTGACACATACACGTATTTGTGACTGCTCAATACATGTTGCGAGATGTTGACGTCAGCATTTGACTGTAACAAAAAAAATCCTACTGACAACCCTACATCTTAATTACTTACTTATGATGCAATTTTAAGTCACGATAGATAGGAGTAATTTCCCTTTATTTAAAATGTAACCTCCGACTATATGTTCTATTAATAAAGTCATTATTCAAACACCTATCATATACCTATATATACATGTATAGTAAACAATAAATAAAGTATAATTGACCGAGATAATGGTTCTTCCCTGATAAATATAGTTCAAAGTTCAAATACATTGTAACTAGGAAAAAACATCAAATTATTAACGTTTATTTGTGAACTCAGATTCCGAATGAACTAGGAAAATAGAAGAAATATCAGGGTTCATATAAATCATGATTTTATTTAAAAAAAAAACGGTTTTTTTAAATTGTGTAATCATTCGATGGATCCTATTGAAAACGGGAACTATTGTGTATACGCGGAAGCCGATATCGAATACTGGTAATGAAATGAGACACCATGTTGAATGTTCCATTTCCCATCCTATTGTTCAGTATTCATAATAAAATGTATACATACTGTTGGCTATAATTGGCTAGTGTCCTTTCGTAAAACTTATACCAGTGCAAATATTGTATTAGCTGTGGGCAGGTTTAGGAACAACATAACGCCCAACCACGTTTTTTGGGCGTCATTGGCAGTTTATTATCCAGGCTGTTATTAATAAGTTCTTACTAGGCAAGCCTGCTACATCCTCAACCACACCGTCACTTACCATCAGGTGAGGTTGTGCTTGCCTATTCCATATATAAAAAATAAAGAGAAATTACGATAACAAAGATCAGTTCAAGCATATGATTTTGTAAATCTTGGGAGTCGTCATTCAACGTTGTTGGGCGTTTTTGGCTGCTTTGGAAATGGCGTTCACAGTTATTGTCACTATCCTCAGACAGAGCATCCGATGCAGCGTCAGTCGATCTCTTTTATAGGGCATGTTATGTTGCTATTATTATTATTTTTATTTATTCGGCCATATCTGCCGAAGATCCGACAACCGTTAGGGTAAACGTGTTCTTGAGTGGAGACCACGTTTAGGCAAACGCAGTTATTAATAAGTTCTTACTAGGCAAGCCTGCTACATCCTCAACCACACCGTCACTTACCACCAGGTGAGGTTGTGCTTGCCTATTCCATATATATAAATAAAAATAAAGAGAAATTACGATAACAAAGATCAGTTCAAGCATATAATTTTGTAAATCTTGGGAGTCGTCATTCAATTCATTAGCACGACCTTTGGCCAGATGGAGCGATGATCTGCGCGCTATAGATGGCACAAGGTGGATGAGGATAGCCGAAGATCAGGCTCAGTGGCGCGCCTTGGGAGAGACCTACGTCCAGCAGTGGACTGCTATAGGTTGATGATGATGATGATGATGATGATGCTATTGGCTGGTTTATTAATAAAGAATACACACCATTACAGAGATCAGTTCAAGCAGCTGTGTTTGTATATCATGGGCGTCGTCATGCAACGCCCACCCGCGTTGTTGGGCGTCATTAGCCGCTTTAGAAAGGGCGTTTAGAGCTGTCATCATCCGCAGAGCATCCGGTGCGGCGTCGATCGCATTCTTAGGGCATGTGATGTTGCTGTTCGCTTCTCTTAGCAGAGCGTCAATGATTGATCTTGCAGCTCCACCGGGAAGGAACTCCTACAAAATTATAATCAAGTATCAAGATGAATGTTTCAGAAGGACTTAAATGCATTATATATACTCATTGACCGCATTGGGAAGGACCCTACTCTGATACTTCAAAGAGTAGAGTACTCTTCTAATTCTAATTCTAAAAAGGGGGTAAAGCAGTCTGCCCTGGCTTCCCATTGAAGGATGCATTGTGCATTGCCCCCCAATATTTATTTAACCCTGCCCCAGCCATTCTAGCTCTTTGGTAAGACTCTTGGTTGATCCGATAGCGTACTTATTGACACATTAGGTGGAGAGGAGTCCAATAACTTGCATAGGCCTGTCCTGATCTTACTCTCCTCTGAAGTTTGAAAGTGGATTACCAGGTGCTCCACTGTTTCTGAGTCTAGTAGGCAGCCTCTGCAGATATCAATGTCTGTGGCTACTATCTTGAAGAGGTGATGATTGAGGTCACAGTGATTACCCCTACCATCAGGCGAAGGTCTTCGCGTTTGAGTTTTAGTAGCGCTAGGAATAGTTTAGTAGGATAGGAATAGTTAACCTCAGGGGGGCTAGCGCAATATTTCCTACAAGGCTTGTGCAGAGTTCTACACAGCTACCCTAGAAAAGAACTATTATTAGCTATCTTATCAGTTTACTTACCCTCAACGAAATAAGCACAGTCTCAACAGCGACCTTAGACATCTCATGGCTGAGCTGGGTTTCCTTTCTCACAGACTGTACTATCTCATAGATTGCATTGGGTTTGATGCTCTCACTGCTGTCCTGGCTGTCATCTTGGTTGTCTGTGTCGGATGAGAGCTGGTTTGAGGATGTCTTGGTAACTTTGGTCTTCTTTGGCTCAGTATCTACATCTAAGGATTTTTTTATAAGGACTTGTTTAAATTTACAAGTTTGACATGAAAATGAAGGATTGTGAAATACAGTATTCAGAGACAAGCCAAACTCAAGTCTCAAGCAAAGGCTCTCAAATAAGAGCCTTTGCTTGAGACTTATAGAAGGAAATTAATGTGGTTTCTAAGGCTTTGTGAAGCTGAGGTTTCAATTCATAACAAAACATGACCATTTTTTTTATTATTGAAGTTACTAAACTACTCACATACCTTTTGCAAGGCTGCCATTTTCAGATCTGCAAGGAGACTGTGTAGATTCTCTCTCCTCACTGATATGCTGTTGTGAAACAACTGGCCTCAAGTCAAATGACGGTGAGACTCCATTTGGTGGAGTGTCATCAAATCGCGGAGGAGGTTTTGGTGCCTGAGGCTTTCTAGAAGGCTTCACTAATAACTGAATCTGCTTTTTCTTATCACATAGTCGAGTTAACAAGTCCTGGTTCTTTGACATTGCATTACTTTCACTCAGACTCTTGATGCAATCGGTAAGGAAGCCCAAATAGAACTCTGGCTCCACCTAAAACACAATTCATGATTTTAATGCTAAATTGAGCATAATTATTATATGCAACAAAAGAAAATGTTTCTGTAGTTCATTAAAAGTGGTATACAGTAGCAAATTTGAATCCTAAATCGAATCAGCGCAACTATTTCAGTTATCTTCAGAAAAACACTCATTTGGTATGACGTATGACGGTGTAGGAATTTAATTTACGGTCTAGCCAGTTCCAATTAAAATGGCCAGTTCATAGGGCACTCACCTTGACCGCGGCGACATAATTCGAGGGAACAAATCCCACTTGACCGTTTCTATTAGCGACATGCCACCAATTCCTCTGCTTTGTGTTGGTCTGCTGCAGATAGAAGAATTCCCCTTCCGTGAAGCTGAGCGTTTTGGCCAGCGTTGCTTCGAAATCGAACAACGCTTTGAGCATTTCAAGATCATCTACAAACGCAGGATAAAGCGGCGAATAATTAATTATTACGTGGATTGCGAATAATACACACCCAAAAGATATATAAAATAATATAAATACCAATTTGTCCGTCACCCATGATTGAGCACACACTCCTTATTGCTTGCAGCAATACAACTATTAGTTTTTATCTAATTACATTTGCTTGCACACTTTTGTTTAATTATTCGCGTTTTTTACAAAAATAATAACAATTTCAACAAACCATTCCCTTTTCGTTTAGTGATGCCAACTGAATTTGAAAAGCGAAGCGAGCTAAACTACCTTTGTAAATGACAAAAAAGCGGTATTCGTCAAAAATCAACACCATTTCACTGAATGCTATGAAGTTTTGGCTAAAAAAAAAATTAAAATATGTTATTATTTATAGCTAAAAAACCATGAGAAAAACGATTTTATTTAAACGAGATTAAACTCTAACGCTACTTTACGCTACATCTAGCTGTAAAAATTCGATTTGGTAACTCTGTTTATATTTTTGACAGTGACAATCTATGTACATTGACATTGACATCGTATCGTATTGGCAAATCCAAATTTCAGTAATAGCGGGAAAGGGTCTCTAGCTTAAGCTTTTCGTCCACGACCCATCACTGGAAGTAATTTTATTATACTGGGCGGTCTTATCGATACATGCGACCTTTTCCAGACAACCCTAAGACAATCTTTATATACCACACTGCATTAAAAAGTACGTGCCTTTAATTTTTAGACAGTTATTTACGGTGTTAAGCTTATACCCACTGAAGGTACCTAACCTACTTTATTGCCTAGCCTAACAAGTACAACCAAATACAATATGCTAAGAATAATTATTATTACCTACCTATTAGGGTAGCTCTTTCGCTCAAGCGGAAGCTGATGGACGTATGCATCCTCCCCGTTCTGATGTATGGTGCGCAGACCTGGTCTTTGACCAACATCCAAAAGTCGAAACTCGGGGTTTGCCAACGGGCGATGGAGCGCAGCATCCTCGGCGTCAAGCTGATGGATCGGATCCGGAACACCGAGCTGCGCTCCCAAACACAAATCGCCGACGTAGATTCGAAAGCCGCCAAGCTCAAATGCGATTGGGCTGGTCATGTCTGCCGCATGTCGAACGATCTTTGGGCTAATATGACCACCGAATGGTGCCCTGACGAGTCACGGCGACGACGCGGCAGACCGAGGAGAAGGTGGCGGGACGAGCTCATCGCGTCCCGCCCAGACTGGACCAGTTTGGCACAGGACAGGGAAGAGTGGAGGAAATGGGGGGAGGCCTTTGCCCAGCAGTGGGACAGCGCAGGCTCCATATAATAATAATAATAATATTAGGGTAAGGTATTTTCCTGTTTATCCTATCTCCTACGAGGGACTTTTTCTGAAGATGTTTATTTACGACTTTATTGGATGCCTTCATACTAGGTATGTGCAGTGCTCATAATAGATGGCCATAAATAACACAAATTTTATTAATTTTTACCTAATTATTCCAAGAAATTCTGACTTAAGTACCTCAACGAGGCTGACCTTATTTCAAAACCTTGAAAAGCGATCGATTCAAGTCTTCTCGAGTCGACAACTCGAGAGCTGTTGAAATTTTCGAGTGTTCTGCACATTCACCTACATCGTTACCTTTAAAAAAATAGAGTTGTTGAAGGAAGAGCGGTCCTCTTTAATCTCTACTTATCTCGCGCTTCACCAAGTGTCTCGTTTGTATTATAGAGACCGAGTACCTAGGTACCTACGTCCTTAGTAGGCTATCCCTGACTTGACTGAGTTCGATGCTAAGTACAATGTACCATGTCAGCCTACCTTCTTGACTTGTACCTCCCAGGTTTGGTTCAACCAGCCTCATGGTTCAACAATCTGTCTTTCTATTTGTCTAACTAAATATTATCGTCCTACAAGAGAGTTAAAATACAAATTGTTTTGAATTTGATGATTTTGTTTGAATAGGTTTTTCATACTGATACTTAGGTACTAGGTAGGTACTACTACTATCTGAAGGACACAAGAACAGACGGTTTATTTCTCGTTAATAATCTCCTTTCATTTTGTACAAAGGCGTAGATCAGTCTTGCATTGTATTTATCACAATATGTACCTACATAAACAAAGATACCATCACTTGGTAGGTATGACTTTAGGTTATTCCCGGCTCCCCACGCACATTATCACGCGGGTCAAAATATATTATTTTCCTCAGAAGACAAGTATAAATAGCAGCAAATAGAACGGCTCATCATCAGTTCAGTTCTATCTTTCATTAACCGCAGTTGGCAAGATGAGCGGACCGGTGCTTATTCTGAGTGCTTTGGCGTTATTTTTCGTCGGAACCATGTGTGGAGATCCCTACCAAATTATTCATCCAACGTACCGACCCCCACCACGAAGGAACCCTATTATAAGGACCGCAAGGGAAGCCGAAACACCGAGAGAAATAGCGATGACAACCGTAAACGATGACTTGGATCCTAACGTGCCACACCTCGACCGATACTTGAGGAGTTTAAGCACACCCACTAGTAGCAGAGGAAGTGATTCCGGTAGCAGAGGAAGCAAGGGACACGACACAGAAGCAACACATCCAGGACCAGCGTATAACCGACGCAACGCCAGAGAGGCGATAGATGAGCCTACAGACGTGATCAAACCGATTGGATACCCGTCATCATTCCCAACAGTCTACAACGAGGAACGTTTCGACCCTAGCGTGTCGCACTACGGCCGAATCGCCAGGAGTCTGAGCACACCTGGTCGCGGCAGAACATCCGGTACTACCAGAGGAAGCGGCGGTCACGACACTGGACCGACTCATCCAGGGTACAACCGACGCAACGCAAGGTCGTTAACCTTCCCGGGCTATCCGGATTTCAGCCCCCGTCGACCGCAGCCCAGGTTTCCTACTTTCCCGGTTCCTGCTCCAAGGCCACGTTTCCCTATTTACGTTTAGGGTAAACCAATTAATTACTCCGTTGCCTAAGCATGAATACAGCTGGTAACACTTTTTGTACTTACATAATTATGTACTTACTGAAAATACCTACATAGGTTAGGGTACATTACATATATTATGTACATTTTCTTGTAGCATTGCGCCATAAAAACAATAAATATATTTTGAGAAATCATGTCTTATAATCTTATTTCAGATTTAGGTTACTTAGAAACTAAGATATGTAAGCCAAATCTCCATCGATAGTCTACTAAAATTAAGTATATTCTAAAATTTACCATTAGGAACGGTTTGTTTTCAAAATACGCTGTGTTAAAATATTTCAGTAGCATTAAACTTATTTCAGTTTATTCATCAAATACAACGATGTTATTATATTTTACTTGTGCTATTTATGACAACAATCATTTTCCACCCAGGGTATCGACTCGAGTCTTGGCCAGCATCCCTCTGCATAATTCATGAGGGTTAAACGGAGAAGACAGCCCCCGGGAACGAACTTGCACATTAGCACTGATAACTATGCATTTAAAACAAAAGAGATTCATTATTAAAATGCAGTTGTATTGTATATTTTGTAAATCGGATAAAACAAATACTTACCTATCTACGCTTCTCTACTGAAAATATAATACTTGCACTAGTACCTTACACAACACACACATCCGCAACTTTGTTTGCGCCTACACTTCTTGACGAGCATAACCTCCAAATAATTCGACTTTCTAGTGTTCCAGAGTTGTCTCTTTCTACGTCCAGTGGTTTAGCGTGTGCATTGTCTGTCAGTCGGTCAAGAACAATCCTTTTTATATAGTTTAATGATGATAATATCTTCTAATAATTTTAAAATTAATAATATATGTATAACACAATGATAACACAGCAGCCCACACAGCATCGGGCCTGTCGTTTTGGATCACCTACTTTGCTCGTTCAAACGTTCAAATATTGTTTGTTTTTAAAAGGTATTTACTCATTACCTTAAATTTAAATTGTACCACTAGGTACTTACACCTATCTAATTTGTTTGTGTGTGTGGAGAGCATAGTAGAAATTTGCTTGCTTATTGCATTATGTTTTAAACATACCTACTTACTAAAACATTTTCTAAGCTTTTGCAGGGTTGAAATAACACACAATGGCGGGATTGCCTTTTAAGAACAGTTCAGTTCCACCCAAACAACATTTAACCAAAAGCTACCTAATTTGCATTTCGTGCGAAGCGAGGTATCGTTGCCGTCATTATTCGGCTAATTTTAGTAATTTTACACGACTTTTTGAATACAGTCATTATATTAATTTAACTACTCTCGCCTGTTACCCGGAAACGAAGGACCACCTAAGATGTTTAGTTTTGGACCTACATTCGACCAGATTCGACGCTGCAAATCATTGGGCCGTTCTACTACGCTATTTTTTTTTATAAGAATATCTTTTTAAAATTAAAATATTAACAATATTGTTCATTTTCAAATTAAAGGCAAGATCCAAGAGATTAGAGTTTCCGGTGAGTACCTAACTCCCTATAAGAAGGTTTTATGTAAAACTTAGAGACCATGTACCTAAATTAAGACTCGAAGAAGGTACATTTGATTGAACATCCGGCTCAAAACAAAATCTCATTTCCTGCATTTGTCTACATAAAATTTAACTTATTTTAATTAAAAGATTCAAACTAAAGAACCTTTGAACATCCGGTTCGAAACAAAATATTTTTGCCTGCATTTTACAATTACTGCATTTTAAAAACATACAATTTGACTTATTACTTGGTTTCTTCTATCCTGACGATCGATGGGGGTCGAGTGAAATTACGTGGTTAGTGGTTTTCGTGGCGACTAATCCTTAGCGTTTTCATGCTGGTGGTGATTCGCTTAGCTGAATTATTTACTCTTTACGTATTTTATGTTTTTATTTAATCTTCAAGAGGATGATGTTAACAAGGTTTATCGATTTTTTTTCCTTTGAATTCCGACTAATATTATATTGAAACTGGAAACTCTTCGTTTATAACAAGGAAAGAAAATTCACTTCGCTACGGAAATTGTTGCCTGTCAGTCCTTCGGTTTCACTTCCTTGTTTAAATAATTGCTTAGGAGTGAACTCGGTGAGGTTAATTAAAGCACCTTACAAGTTTCATGTCTCACAAAATAATAAGGTTTGGCTGCCTATTTCGTTTAACTTTTATTATATTTCGTTGGTTGATAATGTATATTTTGTTTCTTAAGTTTTACATTGTAGCTTTGTTTAGTCACGACGTACATTATGTAACCTATTATTATGCATGAACAAACAATGCCTATTTAATTGTAAACAGTCAGGTACGAGTATATTACCTATAGGTGGTACGGTAAGTACCTATAATATTACTCGTCAGAATCATAATTAGGAGATATGGTAGTTGATGAATGTAGATGAACCTATATTGGTAAAACGGTGTCGGTTTTTTGCTCCGCCAACCTTACCACATTAGCCTCTGACAAGAAAAGCAAGCGCTATTGTTAGGCATGGAAAGTTTAGGTACCGACCGAGTAACATGCTATATATCATGTTTTAAAACTGATCACACATAACACTTGTTACTTTCTGAGACCAAGTCTGTTACATAATCTCCGGTGATATCCGCTGTGATTGATTAATATCATGATACTTGCCACCATTCACGATTTCATTAATATCGTAAATAACATTAACTATTAATCAGTAGTGTGCTGACTGTGAGTGGGAGTGATTGCGTGGCGCTGTTAATTATTATTTAAAAAAAATATGACATTATCACATTAGGTCACTGATGACAAATCACCGGTCATAAATCTGTTACAAAATGAAATTATATCACCATGTGACAATGAAATAGAAGTAACAATCATTTCCGTGCCTACCCTACTGGCACCAGGGAATAAGGACACAAAAGAACTTGTCGGTAAATCCAAGCCAATATTATTTTACTTTATATGGTTTTGTATTCAACCAACGCGTGCAATGGCGGTCCGAGAGCAGGTGTCACAAATGCAATATTACATTGCTGCAGAACTACGTGACCAGATATTGGCATCCCTGTTTAATTCAGTAGAGACATTTTTAGTAGGTATTGTCAGCAGTAGGCAGAGTGGAGTTTGTGCCAGCCAATACCCAGATCTTACCATAAAGGCAACACGGGCGGCAATTTCAGCTTTGGTATTCTGTCAATGAGTTAGCAAGTTATCATCATTTTAGCCGGGTAGGACTAACTGCAGGGTATATTATAGGCCTCTTTTCGCTTTAGCCAGCCTTCACAATCTTATGCATCTCTAATCCAGACCCTGCGATTTTTGCGACAACATCGTCGGTATATTTATAAGCTAGCTATTCTTTGCATAGATTGCAAAGATTTTAAAAAATTAAGACTGATTCTCAACTGTTTTTTTTCAGAGAGAGATGTTCATGTTACAGATTATATTGAACTGATAGTAATAGGCTGCTTGATGATAAGTAACAATTTTATGAAAGAAAAAGGTTTTTCTATCTATTAAAATTAGATTTGGCTCTCAGGCACATCGCGACACCTTGTTGCCAGGTATTTAGGTAGCTACCTACAATACGGTGCACGGGGCCGGGCGGGCGTGAAGTTGTAGGTACCTATTGTTGATGTTCATGTTACAGATTATATTGAACTGATAGTAATAGGCTGCTTGATGATAAGTAACAATTTTATGAAAGAAAAAGGTTTTTCTATTTATTAAAATTAGATTTGGCTCTCAGGCACATCGCGACACCTTGTTGCCAGGTATTTAGGTAGCTACCTACAATACGGTGCACGGGGCCGGGCGGGCGTGAAGTTGTAGGTACCTATTCAAGTCACAGGAGACGGAATTAAACTCATATTTTAGTCTGGAGACGACCTGTCTGGAGGTAACTGTACGATAAGGAGACTGTAATGGAAAGTAGTAAGACGTAGCATTTTATTTATTTGATGTAGTAAGTACCAGTTATGTGAAGATGCGATGTATGGTACAGGCGCTTCTGAGTATAACTTCCTAAATTATTCACTTCCTTCTCATAAATTGTTCATACCTTGAGTATAGAACCTAAAAAAACCTCCAATATACCATGACGTTTAAGCTAGGACTAACCAGCTTAATTATTTTCTCTTAGTTCTATTCTCCAGAATACCATTAAATGCGGCGGCAGTAAAAGTAAATTATCAAAATAATTCATAGCAACTTCAAAAGGAGTTTTCTTTATAATGTACAGTTTACTTTTAATTTTGCGACACAAATAAAAGGATACTTAGGTACCGCAGAAACGTTGCGAAAAGCTACAAAATACATTGAAATATGCATCGATGGATGCATAGAATAAATGTCTTTAGTAAGCAGCTTTGCCTTATCCTTTACATGCCCTTGTATTTTTATGTTCTTGTCATTTTTCAATTGAATTAAAAACACTCTGAATCACACCATTAATAAATTTTAAGATGGAGCTGGAAGTATTCGGGCAGCTGTTGGAGCTGTCCACCGACACGCTGTCACCTTCTAGCTAACACAAGAAATAGGATGAAGGTCGAATTTTAATTCTGAAACAGATAAAAGTCCTGAATGGACGGGATCCTATTTGCGTTTCGTTTTATAAAAACAATGTAGGGCGGCCCACGTTCAAGTTCACAACTAGGTACAAGGTAAAACGCGGGCTCCTCACTTGTATATTTAATGGCGATTACTGCGCCTACCAATGCACGGCGCAATGCGAACTTATTAAAGTTAAATTCGCCTTCCCAGCACTTACACCGACCTTTATAGCGGCTGCAAATTGCTCGTAGGCACTTTTATTACGTCGAGGAATAACGAACTGAAGGTTGTTCGTAAGAACACTCTACAAAGTGCGACACAGAAATACTTCGTGATTCTGCTTTCCCCTCCTAGTCCCCCCTTGCGTCGATACTCCTGAGGGCCGTGTCCTTTACGAATGACTTTTGTGTGGATGATGTGTCTCCATCAGGACCCACGCTGGACTCCAGCGTAGAGCAGATTTGGTCGCTCCAACGCAGTGGGCTCCGCCCCCGCGGCCGTTTTCCTTCCACCTTGCCAGTTACAAGTTTTTCTAAGATTCTGCATATATGCAAAATCAACATTTTGATATGAGGAAAAACTCTTGTTGGCAAAACATCTAGAGTGAACGAAACGTTTTAAGTAAACTCATTCTAGAAGTGCATCCGAATAGTGATGAAGTATTATACTTACCCACCTAATAATTTATGATTCTGTCGATATAACTTCATCTCTCTTTTCTCTGGTAGATAAAAGTTTTACCCCTTGCAACTTTGTAAAGTTTTCTTCCTGTTCATCATCTATTCATGTGCTTTAACGCTGGTATAAAATAACTTCAGATATTTACAACCAGTAATATTGGTTAAATCATCGTTTAAAAATGTGATAGCAATTTCGGCGAAGTAACATACTTTATTGCTGAGGTTTATCTTGATTGCTCTATCAGATCTTCTCCCTCTCGTTGTTTTATGATACTCGCACAGTTTTAAGGTTTTATTTTTTGAAACCACTACCTCGGACCCTGACGCGATACACATTTTCAAAAATATCGCGAAAACTTTTTTATCCTGTTTTGAGCCTTTACCTGTCCAATTTTCATTTACATTGGATTCTTCAATTATATTCACGCGAGCCTTATTTATATTTACAGTACTCAGATGAAAAAGTAAAAATGCTTTCACATTTTAAAAGCTGCAAACGTTATTTCCACTTAATTGCTCCTTGCGCTCGGCAAACCGGAAGTAGGAGGGTTTTGTTAAATTTTCATAAAAGCTTTTTCATTTTGCACGCAGGATTCGTTTTCGCGACTTCAAAGTCTTTTTGTTCAACAACAATAGAGACGAAATTGAAATACCTATGTATAAGAATGTTTTAACTTCAGCTATGTAACATTGCATAGTGCGTACTTCACATGGCACTGTAGGTAAATAGATGCTAGGTACCTCTTTATTCAATGGTTTTTTTTTTCAAGTACTACATAAGATGTGATCACATAATTCTAACATTATTTCAAGCTACATAGATCATTGGCTAATTGCTAGACTAGATTTTCATAAATATATAAACTTTATGATTATTCTAATATCAATATGCAACATAGTTTTAAAATGAGCCACTCTGTGCCCATGGTGCGGGACACTGATAGGTATCCTACCTACATACAGTCAAAGCACTTGTATTGTATTGCTTTGCTTAGAAAATCCACCGTGGATTTTCTGTGATAAATTTTCAAAACAAGAGGCACATAGCTCAGACTCGCATATTATAATACGTATTGTTAGTACGTACTTGTGTTGTTTGTAACTTGCAAACTATTCATAGTTTTTTAACGGAAATAAAATGACTAACGAACGGACGGGTGGGACGGGATGAACACCGGACGGGCGGGTTTCCGAAGTTTTCTCACAGGAGAAGTGATTTTAGATTCAGATTTGCTGAGACTGAGCATTGAGCAACTTATTGACTTCGGAAACACATCGTTCTGTGAGCTTTTTGTACGCATGCAGATAGAAATGGGTTCAAAATCGCGCTAGCTACAACGGTAACTCTACCTCCTTACCCTTTCTCAAGTTTCCGTTACCACCCTGTATAGGTAGCAACCTATTTCCTATATCATGAGCCTTTCTTTATCTACATAAACCCGAAAGCCAGGAGCTATAACTACCTTTTCCAATAAGATATAGAGTTTTACCCTACTCCATATTTCCTATCGCTAGAGTTTAGACAGGTAGAAGTTTCAGCACGTTCACAACTAATTCACTTGCCTTATAATTATAGAACCAGTTAAATTCCATGCCCTGTAACTAACCGGAACTACGCGAGCTAGGCAACATCATTTACTTTGTCAATTTATCGGGTAACGAGCAAATAGAGCAGTGGGTAAAGTGAAAATTTTGTAACGAATTCAGGCGCTTGAGCTACGAAGTTCGTAGAGCCATAGAACATATTATAATGGGAAATTCAGTATTCCATCTATCAAAATAAATGCCAAAAATGATGTAGGACGTTTTTTAGTTACACTGTATTAGAATGACCAAATCTAAATTTTGTTTTACATTACTCAATCTTGGTTCATACGGTATAAATGTTTGTTCGCCCAACGATATCTAACTCTGTTACTACTTATCCGATCGTTATGAAAAACCGATTATATTATGTACCAGTTGAATCTATATTTTCATCAAGCAAATTACAAAATTTTGTTTTCGTTTAAGAGCTAAATAGGTTCTGGGGTTCAGGCGGCAAAATAACTGGTAAGTACAGAGTTGACCTGCATGAATTCTGATGTTTCCCAACGGTAAGAGTGCATTATTATTATTATTATTTTTCAGCCATTATCTTCCCACCGTAGGGTAAAAGTCTCTCTCCTCTTCTTCCACTCCTTTTGATTCAGGGCGTCTATGGTCCAGGTTTGTACGTAAACGAGTGCATTGCATGTGTAATTTATAGTAGTAGGTAATAATGACAGTAGGTTTTGTGCTATTGATACACCTACCAACAAGATCCAATTTAATTAACTAACTTCCACCACTGGATTTAAATTTTACTCTGTAGGTGTTGGATCGAAGTTTAGTTACATTTTAGACGAGGTCTTGCAGTTGGTAGAACTATCGCTCAACTAATGAGTCGTGTAGATAGTTCAGGGATTTAAAGTTGTAATGAAGGGATTTGTGTCGTGAAAACAAACTTGGGACGATGTTTACTATTGTTGTATAATAGAGAATCGCGTTTGTGGTTACGTTTTCATTGGTACTTTTGAGTTGCTCACATAACTATTTAACTAGCTCAATGATCGGCCCCTACTGGATTTGATTGACAGTGGGCATAGGGCAGCCTTATAGAATGCCTTGGGTCTCCAAATTTTGATAAAACACGATTTCAATCATTATATCTACTTTTTCAATTAATAAAAGTTCCACTTTTCTCCCTGTTGCTAAAAGGCGGACAGATATAATTTTTTCTCCCATCTGTCCCCCTAGGTGGACAGAGTAGGGTACGGATGGAAATAATTCACTTTAAATGACGTAATAAAGCTTTCCCTAGGTATAGATATTTTCGTTGATAATTTGACGCCCCTCCACTCAATCAGTAAAAATATGGACATTTATTTGTAAAGCGGTGATAGTAGAGGGGCGTGCATAATTAAACTGAAAGATCTCTTCCAGTTTACCGACAGTTGAAATAGAATAGTTATGGAAGTCCATGTAAGTTTCATAAGCAACGTCACGCTTCCGCCCGCAGACGTGACACTTGACAGCAACTTTACAACCACGGGAATTGAGATTAGTCGGCGGGCAAGAGAATATCAAGAGCAAATGCAACTTAGCCCTGCAACCGCCAAACTTTCAAGTTTAGCGATACAACTTTGATATGAAACCCAGGTGACATCAGCTCTAGATAAAGTTATTGTTATATTTTACTTTGCACTCGTAGAATTATTCTACGAAATCAAGTCTAGTGTATATTTAGGTAAACTATGATGTATCTATGTATCTACTGCGACCGGTATTTTTGACTCGGTGAAAACCTGCTATTTCATATTGTGAATCTGCAGAACAATAGCAGATATAGGGCCCTTTTTACATTCCTACTGAGAATTAGTTACAGACAGCGTCATAGATAAGTATTCCCTATGCACAAGACACCCAGCTTCAAATCCCTCAAAAATAGTATAAAATTATTATTTGGCTTACATGGTTATAAAAATATAATTTATTTATGAAGGCAAAACATATCCGTAAGTCGTACCCCGCTTAGGTGTTTTGAAGGGATTTGAAGCTGTTTGTCTAGTGCAATGGGGATACTTATCTATGACGCTGTCTGTACATATAAGTCAGCTATGGATTTAAATAATACAAGTCTTAATATTTAATAGTCGTTTTAAAGCTTATAACGAAATGAACATAATGTATTACTTCTATTTTTTAAAATTTAATAAAAATACCTACATTGCATCAGACAAAGACAAAGAATTTCTGAATCACTTTCTTATAAACAAGTCACAACGTCGAAAACAAACAAAAAAATGAAATGCTCCATAAATCTCAAAAAATTGTTTCATTACAAAGAACTAGTTAAAACTTTTGAAGCTCTTTTCAGCTTTTTGCCGCCTTTACAAAAGTGTCGGAAGACTAATAAAATACTCTTCTGTTGAATAGAACAAAGCGTTTGAAGTTTTTAGTAGCAACCTCTATCTGAGCTGTCAACTCCTCAATGAAAAAATAAGCAAAAGCCAAGCACATTTTAACCAACGCTTATTCAATTCCTAGCTGCTACCCCAGATCCACTTTTTTGAAGTGAAACCTTCTTTAGGCGCGTTGAGTTATTTATTTTGTGGGTGTTGAAAGAGACTGAGCCGTCATGCTAGGCTATGTAACGCTCGTTCGGGTGAAGTCGGCTCAAGTCGACAGATGACTAAATAAGTGATGGATATTGAACTGACGCCTTTATACACCTTGGTGAAAACTTCATTCACCGTTTTTTTTATGGAAACAGTGACGAGACGAGATATGCTTTCCCGATGATAAGGGACAATACACAGGACTTTTCTTCATCATCACAAAGACAGGTCAGTACCTGTGAATGAAGTTTTCACCAAGGTGTGTAAAGGCGTCAGTTCAATATCCATCACTTATTTAGCCATCTGTCGACGAGCGTTATAGCAGTCTACTTTTTTTTTTTTTTTTTTTTGAAGAACCTAAGTTCTTCGGTTTTGGCTTCACATCAAAGGTATATAGCCAGTGTCAAGTAATTGGAGAGATTATTTTGTCTTAAGTCAGAGTCGATAAGTCAAGTCATGCCCCTGTAAAGTAGTGGTGGTTACGACTTCTATGGAGTTTTGGAGGCAACACGAAAAGTCACGTTTTAGAGCATTACACTATTCACCAACACTCATACACGTTGACGAGCACATAAAGGATAAAAAACCACCGTTTTTACACTTAAACACTCAAAGTTATACAAGTTTTGTCAATTAATTTAATGCCGCCAATGCGCCATTTTTCATGTTCCCGCCAAAAACCCTATAGCAGTCTATAGCGCTCGTCCACTTTGAGACATTCTGATGATTATCACTAGGCTTTTGAGACTGATAATTACCACAAATTATCAGTCTCAAAAGCCCAGTGATTTCACTAGCTACAGTGCCGTTTAAACTGTAACACAGGGAATGCTCACAAATTATTTCCATTACACATTCCGTCGTATCGCGATAAAAGTAGCCGTAGTCTTCGTAGATAAATCAATTGTAAGTACCTAGTTGTAATAAATTGATCTCAGAATGTAGATAAGCGTTGAACGATCTATTATTTTCATTTAGGATTTACGTCTTGAAACCTATTATCTGATGTTCAAGAGTACGCTGATTAATTGATTTAGGCACTCTAGTAATAAATTATACCTATAGAAAATGCTTGATTTAACTATAAAGGGGGTGTTCCATTGATGGTTTATACCGTTACGATATTATACCGTGCGGCGACCCAAAGGCATAGATAGACCGTCAAATGGAGCACCTACAAAACCGCGGTCTTAAAGACCTCGGTCCGACCCGCCGACAAGCAAAGCCGGCTTGCTGGCGTATAAACCGTCAATGAGAATAACTCTTAAAAACATGTATTGTAAGATAAGCATGACAAAGTTATCAACCTCTCATTCTCATCAGTGATGATCTGTCAGATCTGCAGGTCTGCTGCGAGAAGAAAGATATAAAGGAAGAGAAATAAATGATCATCATCATTCAATGTCTTCTTTAGCAATGTCTTGAGCTTAATTTTCCAGGCTGATTTTCCAACTGTACTTCATCTTTTCTCTTCATTTAATCTCTTTGAAATCAATGGTGTTTGGCCATTCGACACCAGATCCAGTCACTGGCTAAAAAATAAAGGAAGAAAGAGACTAAGAAATAATATTAAGTAAAGGAATAACTGTATTTCCGTAAAAGTAAGCCATACGGCTTTTCCGTATATTAATTTAACGTATTGTGTTCGTAAACTGTGTGGATCGTGTGAAATAGGTCTCGCGGCGACTCTCCCGGTAACGATGCACGCGGGGGCTCTTGAAGCCACTTTACCCTTAGCGAGACGCCTATCCTACCGCGAATACCTCCAACTATAGTGATTCGTCAGATTTAAAAAGTTTTAATATAAGGATATTTTTTTTGAGCGCTTGGATTGACGGTCGTGCGAAATCAAAGACAGCAAAGTAGATACTCTTCAGAGGTCACTTCATGTCTAGTAGTACGATGACACACGGCTTTTTACAAGCTGATTGTTGGCGTTTTCAAAAGCTAGCGTGTGAGCGTGTTAGCTTTCGGGAAGGATTGTCAAAAAGCAGATTGTAAAAACGCCGATGACACTGGGCGAATTTACACTATAACAAGCGTAAACGCTAGCTTGTAGCGTGTAAAAAAGCTTGTGTGTCATCGACGCTTAAGATAAAATACAATAATTACTTACTTATTAGTGTATAGGTACATTTCATGAAGTCACCGACCTTGCTATGCTATGCCTTTTGCTTTTGAAGAATCCAATTTTGGGGGCTAATGGTTTTGGTTGTTTAGGACATGTATAATGCTTCTATTAGCATTTCTAGCAATGACTCTTAGAAATAAGCTTTTCTTGAAATGACTTCTATATAAACAGACACTTGTTAATATCCTCATTGTGGAACAAAAGTTTGGTCCTCTAAAGAAAAATAAATATAAAGTTTTGCGATTCAGTGATTCGCCCAGTCGCACATAAGAACTACATGGAAATCCCTGAACAACTAATATTCTTATCTATGTACTCGCCTATACTTATTAATTTACCGAGTAGAGAGCGGAAAATTGTGTTATTCTAGCGAAATTCCTAGTCTTATTTCCGACAATTAATGTTCAAAGTTCCGTAGCCCGGTCGCTGGATTGTGATTTATGCTGAGAGTGTTCCTGGCACCAGCAACACTCGGCAAACACAATTTCTCAAAGCACATTTTGTTTAATACCATTTGGGTTTTAATGAAAAGTCTCATTTGAGCAACACTGAAATGTTGTGACGTTATTTTCCGATTCAAATGGGAATGGTAAATAATCTTTTAAGTCCCACTTTTTAGATTTTTATGTTAGGGCCTTTTTCGAATCCAGTACTTGTAGAAAAATAATAGTACTTTATTCAAATTAAAAAAAACAATTATATACTTATGTATATAAATAGGTATTTAAATTATTCTGGGCTTGTATGCTTTGATCCTCAAAAATAGAATGTTATTTCGCAGATTGGTTCAGACAACAAAGAACAATTGAAATTCGATTGTATCGTAGCTGTTATAATATTTTTTATTACCTTTTTTTTTAAACGTGCCACACAAGACCTACGTATAAAATTGGAATAAAAAGTACACCAACTAAAATATTTCGACAGTTATCGATAATAACCGCACACCTTTCCTACCAAAGTGATGCAAGTATTGGGTCCAGTACGTAAATCGAATAAAAGTCAAATCTGAATTTCTATTACAAAAGTTATACGACTACAATCCTCAGACCAGCAGAGAAGAACAAGTCCTATTCAGAACTTACCTACTGCGCCAAGCTTTGTAAAATTCAGGTGAGCCGGAATTGAGTTATATCTCGTTCTAGTTTTGAAATTTCAAAGTTCACGGAATATTCTGGACTCGAACTGTATAGGTAAGAATTGTAAGTATAGATAGATAGATAGATGAACACTTTATTGTACACCAACAAGAACAAAGCAGAGTAAAACAATAGAACAAGAATAAAAAAGCCTTAAGGTTCAAGTTCAAGTTGAAGAGGCGGCCTTATCGCTGTGAGCGATCTCATCCAGGCAAGATTATATAAAGTCTACTTGACTATTAAGATGAAAGGAGGATTTGAAATAGCGCTAGCGCTGTAAGTCTCGGTATTTTGCTACATTTTTTTCAACTTTATTCCAAGCATGCACTGAAAATTAAGTGAGTGAGATATAGTTTAACTCATTCGAATGAAATGTTATTACGTGTAATGAATTGTAAATAGTATAGGTGCAGGGTATCAAATCCCGTTTGCCTACTACTAAATGATCAACTATGTAGCTTTTAGCAATCGCTCAGTGGCTACAAATGCGTGATTACTAACACAAAAATACAATCTCAATTTTTTTTCTAGTTATGTTAATAATTAACCTAACCTAACAGGAGATAGTTTTCAAAACTAAATCATTGTTTACACAATTAACTATTATCTAAACTCTATAATAATACCTTCTTACCTGAAAAATGATTTTTGATTTGATTTGATTCCATAATAATTATAAATTATAGGGACTGAAAAGTTTCTTAGTAACAATTGATCTAAGTCATAATACACATTAAATTTCTTTGACGAAATATAAGTCGAAAGATAAATTAACTTAAATCAGTTTTGATAGGTATCAATTGAATAAATTAATTAAGAAGGTAACATTAATAGTTACACAAAGTTTTTCTGAAATCTAGACATTTAATCTGAGATTCTAATCCGATTTACGAAATTAAAGGACTCTCGGGACTTACGGAGCTTGAATAAAGGGATAGGAATATTATAATCCAATATAATAGAGGTTAAACGGGCGATTTTCATCTGACTTCAAAATGGTTAGGGTCATACTAAGGCTACCTCTCGAGAGAGCCGCTACGGGCAGGACATCTCTACAAACAAGAGAGAAGAGAGATGTATAATATCTGCAGCAACATAAAAAAGCGACTAGATTTATAAAATAAAAAAATAAAGCAAACAAAAACCTACTACATATTCCAATACGCATAGGTACTAGGTATAACCGAATAGTGTAACGAATAGTGTGCGAGCTTCTTAGGTAGAGTGTTTCGTTGTTGTGTATGGATTTTTGAATTTGCAATTGGGTTTTTCAAAAATCAGCCATATTACCGCCTTATAACCTTTTAAGCTACCTACTATTAAGGTGGGCACTGACCGGTGTTACGGGGCGTAAATAACTTGTTACAAATCGAACATTCATACATGCTTAATTGTCTAAAATACTGCCTAAATATCTGAAGAACAGACCAATTAAAGAAGCAAACATCCTCTAACTTGAACTAACATAATTGTAAGTTACCGTACTACGTTGCCGTCGTTACCTTTTTTTTCTGAAACGCAAAATATTTAGATTGAAACTCGTTTTTGGGTTATTCATCGGTTTTTGAATTTAAATAGTTGCAATATAACCGATTTAGTCAAATGGCATCAAGCTTCAATGCAATCTCAAATGATGATTGGAATTTTCACTACAGTCGAGTACGATTGTGTCCAATCGCATATGACATCGTCTCTGGCGGGTCATTTTGGGACATCGAGCCAATCTGGGCCATTCGGGCCGATTTTCATAATAAAACCATCTCACTAAATGGACCCAGACCGATGTCCCGCCGCCCTTACCAATTTGTTTTATACGTTTTGGTTAGATCATTGATTTGAGGTGTTGAAATCTAACCAGAGTCAAGGAAAATGTGGGCATTTACACCCAGTCACCAGTTACTTTTCTGTCTAGACTTAGATCTTAGAGTGAGTGTCTTTATTTATTTATTAAAATCTCTAAATGTTTGCAAATAAGTCAATAATAAGACAAACCTATAGAGGTTTATAAACGTAAGATACAAAAAATGTACCTAATTGGTGTATGTTTTAATGCAAATAAATAAAAAAAATATTTTCAAACCACCTGCTCGACAATATCCAATTACATATCATGCTATCATCAAGGTAAAGCAAAGCATTACCTACCAAGGGAGGTAATGTTGTATGAAACTCCCTAGGGTAGTAATGTGATTTGAATTTCGAACGTCAAATTTGTGTGGAAACTCGTGGAAAACTCTAAGTAAAAGAACGCCCATATGGCATTGCAAAAAGGTTTGTTCTAAAATCGAACTGACCACTCATAAAAAAAAGACAAAAGGCGCGACTTCAAATATTGTGAAACAAAAGACGGTGTTGGCTGCTGATTTCTGAGCCCTGGATTTTTATTGCCTCGCAGAAGGTGTGAAAAGTAGAGTATGCTCCTCTGGGATAAAGCCTGTCTTCGTCTTGGGTAGCTTGAACCCCTCGCGTCACTCAGGACTCTACATGTCCCTCGTTAGCTCAGGGTTCAATATGCCACCCGCGACATAAGACACTGCTTTATCCCCTTAGTGCATAATCTACTATTATACCTGTCATTACGAAAGAGACATCGCTTTTTTGTTTATGGAAATTAGTTTTATTTTTTATTTAATGTTTATCTATGTTTATAACTATGTGTTTATCTATGTACATGGATGTCGGATAGATGGTCGTCAACACCAATACCACTATAAACTACGAGAGCTCGTAAATTGCAAGAGCTATCGATGGTAAGCGCACACAGATTTTAATCGAAATTCTTTGTAGTTTAGAACCACGTACTTCAAAATAAGATAAGCACGGGTCCTCTGGTAAAGCGTACGTTGAATGAGGATGTAACTTGCCCTCGGGTTCGCGGTCGAGCGTTGTTAGCCCGAGAGGCAAGAGCGTAACACAAAGGATCGCGCCTTATATCCAAAAAAATGATAACGTTGACAAATAAATTTGTATTCAAATATAAAAATAATAGTTTCTTTCCACGGTTTCACGTCGTGGATTTTTAATGAAAAGTATAAGTGAGCCTATAATTATGTTATCCCTTGAAGTCAGAACTTATTAACCGATGTAAACTGTCACAAAGTCTCGTTTACTAATTCTGGAGCAATACAACAAGGTTAGGGTAGGTATGTACAGTTTACATTGTACAGCACAATTCCGTGCGGACCAAGACTGCAAGGAGAAAAGCTAGTCACTTGTGATTTGGCGTCCAAGGTTATTTCTGATAAAGCACGGACTTTGAAGATACAAATTCAAGATGTAAAATCTTCATATGCAGTGTAAACTCAAGAGCAATACAATCAGGGTCTAGCGGAATGGCTGTACGCCGAAGACCAAACCAAGCATTAAACATTTTACATCCACTTCCACTTTAGCAATTTGATTTCCAACGTCAGTACTTTAAAACATCTCGGGAATGGTTGATTTTTATGAGAAAGTAAAATAGGAATCAGGGAAATCTCTTGCGTTTAAGAACGACGTCTGTGTTTTCCTAGCTCAATGATTTTTTCTCTATTTTTCATTCATAGCTTTTTTCACATCACATTAAATTAAGTGCAAACGAGTCGCCGACTACTAGTGACCGGCGGCGGCCGTCAGTTTTCATATATTTTGTTGCTGTAAAGGGATAAGTTTGTGAAGATGGATGGATAAATGGATGTTTGAAACTGCTTCATCGATTGAGTTGAAATTCGTTGTACGAGTATGTAGGTTTAGCTGAAAAAGCACATAAACTTTTTATTGCTACCACGCGCTCGAAGCTACGGGCAGGACCTAGTTCTTAATATAATTTAACTTACATTGTGCAAGGGCAATTCCAAACACAGTAAAACAGTTTCAGCAAGTTGGTAATAGAGTCATTGTAGCAACCTTTAGCACGATCTCCGACATTTCAGAATGTTATTGCTATACGGAACAGCCGCACACAAGCTCAGTTCAGGCAATCAGTTGCATCCCGATTCTCAGAAAGTATATTGTTACTCGCCATTTTGTCTACATTATTATTGTCTAGCAGATAGCTTCAGATTTATAATTGTTATATCATTGTTATTGTAATTATTCTTCTATAAGAAATAATAATTACCAGAACAGTGCTACACAGGACTTAGATTCTTATAGAACAGTGCAATACTGCTAAAGCGCTTGTCCGCATTGTGAAATTTTGATGGTCAGTCTCGAGATTAAAAGTAGCTCGCACTTATTCGGCAAGACAGGAGAGCCACCCGAATGAATTGGCTCGAAGACTTCTCAACTCGACGTAGGAACGAAGATTAAACATAAACATAAACATAAACATTCACACACTCACACCCCTGCACTAGGATTCCCTGTGTCGCAGGTGGCATGGACACATACAAGACATCACAACTTCCAAGACCCGAGAACAAACATTTGTGTTCGTCACACAAATATTTGCCCCGGCCGGGGATCGAACCCGGAACACCAAGCTTTGTAGGCAGGGACACTACCAACTAAGCCACGGTGTCGTCTTAAGATTGAAACGCAAGAGCATTATACAAAGCAGTGAGAGCGCAGATGTGTGCTCCATGCAACAATAGCAAAACCAGAACATTTTCTCAAAGTTAATAGAACTGATCGCAAAATACCCAACAAAAAAAAAGTTTTCTTTACGAAATTAATAAGTTCTTACTAGGCAAGCGTGCTACATCCTCGACCACGCCGTCACATACCACTAGGTGAGGTTGTGGACAAATACTTAACTATTTCAAATTTAAAAAATATTTATAATATTATAGTAAAGTATGAATTGTAACTATCAACAAATTATATAAATATATTTAGTTATAAATCCGCTTAATTTCTAAACAAAGGTTTTAATTAACTTAGCTTTAGTTGTACAATATTATATATATATACTATGTATTTTATATATTTTATTTTATTTTATTTTATTTTTATTTTAAGTTAATTAAAACCTTTGTTTAGAAATTAAGTGGATATATTACTAAATATATATGTATAATTTGTTGATATTTATGGATTTCCGCAAAGTAACGCCTGAATAAATCAATTATTATGAATTGTAATTTTATATTTTATGAAAAGAGGTTACCTAAGAAGTCGAACGATCGAAAATAGGGCCTCAGAAAACGTTTTGATTTGTATTTCGTTCCCGCAAACCACACTATGAGGCCACCGACAGATTGTCATTTTAAGTGGGGATCATGTTATGAATTATTCACGACCGGTGAAGGGTGTATTGGACGCGGATGTAAAATTGTGGCGAAATAGTTGTTTTATTGGCGAGAGGAAATTGGAAAAACGGGGTCAAATGACTCCTTTCAAAAATTCAATATCTATAAAAGGCTTGGTCCTGGACTGACTTGCTGACAGACAGCCTACAGGTTAAACAACCGAAGACTTGAAACTTTGAGGATGTGTTAATCAAGAGCTAAATGTGCGAAATAAGACAATAATTTTTGATGACCTTAATATTAAAATTGTTTTTATTTTAGTAATTTCGGAAACATGCAACGCAAGCGCAGTTGATAATTGTTGTCTTTTAACGTTAGTGCTAGTCTTTGTCTCAATATACCTACTTGTTTTTCTACTGTTTATGAAAAAACACGACCTACTTAATAACTGTATTATTTATTATACATACACCACCAATTTTTAATTTCCAAAAAAAATGGGCAATATGGGCATTGCAGAAGGGTTACTACGCTTAATTTTTTCAACTTTTTTTGCCATTTTCGTGTTCAGTAACGTCAACTGATTATCTACCTATATATTTTGTACTGGTGATTAAAAATTTACGGTGTATATAACAACACTTCCTAAAAGTTGCCTGAATTCCATGGAAGCTAGAAACTAACAACATTTACTGTAATTCCAACAAGTTATTAAGTTTATTCATACATAGGTAGTGCTTTCTCTCGAATTTATTGATGTTTCTTAAAAACTTGACAGTTTCGCTGAAATAGACCAATCGATGGGTTGCATTCACAGAAGTTATGCATCTGTGATGAGGTCGGACAACACGGTTTCATGAATCTATGTTCCGTAAATTGGACCTTGCTTTCCATATTCAGTGGTGTGATTTTGGTGTCTTTCATGAACAGAAATGTCGTATACGCGAGTTGATAAAGCGAGTTTGGACAATTGACTCTAATATGTATTAATACAAACTCTTTACCACCACCTCACCTGATGGAAGGTAAGCGATGCTGTTATCGAAGATAGAGCACGCTAGGCTTGACTTATCTATGGGGTTTTGAAATGAACTATTTGACTAAATGTGAAATAGTCTCTAACCACAGATCTCGGATACTTTCAGCTGTCGCCCTAACTTTATGATCAAAACTGGCCAAAACTAAATACCATTTGAAATAGATGAAGACAAGTCTTGTCGACAGTTTCAGGTTCACGCACATTAGGCGATAGGTGAGAATTCGTCAACTTGCTTTTTGCATGTCTGATAGCAATGTCACTGTGTCCTTGACTGCTCGCTTGCAAACGGCATCTAACATCATAGCTCAGTTGGCAGCTGCCACGACACGCATTGTTATATTTTAGGGGTAAGCAAGCGTTTAGGTTAGTGTGATAAATATAAATCAAGAAGAACAGTTCAGGGGTTATTTATAAATATGCTGAAGGTTCAAAATAAATACTTAAATGTTTCTTAGCTCTATGTTTTTTCAATCAAAAAGATAAATAATTTGTTAAAAGAAAATCATAACTTGTTTTCGTTTTCCGTAAAAAATATCAGTCTTCTTGAAGTCCTCTGACAAGGGGCCCTACTACGAGTAAGTTACTTAGTCATCAATTTTATCCTATACGATATATTCGTATAACTTTCAAATAAAATACTAAAATTTGCGAAAGTGCGAAAATACAACATGCATTTACATTGACTTTATAATAAGAAACCTATTGGTACATTTCTAATCTTCATATTCAGTTCGAAAAAGGGGTTGAATGTTCTAATCAATGATTTGATCTATACCTACTCAATTAATGGTCGCTAGGCTTAATTACAACAATTGTTTAAAATATAGTAGAACGAAAACTAATTTCTACACTTATTCGTAAACTTGTAGTAAGGAACTGATTTACATTGGAAAATATTACCTCCCTGCAAAGCGTCTTGGGTTTTAATTCTTTTATTTATAAAATAAGATAGCAAGCTCTCCATTGGCAGCAGAAATTGGAAATGTAATTGGAGTACCTATATCCAATTCCGCTTATCGCCTTAGTTGAAAGTTTATTACTCCAGTTGGAATATAATTGAAGATATTCCAAAGAGATCGCATGCAACGATAAGACATCTGATAATGGAAAACGATTATAAGTTGCATGCATAAACTTTTGGTGCTAAAAGATTATATCTGTCCTTCAGAAAGATCGGGTGGTTTTTTTATAAATTAGAAAATAAAGTAATCACTTATTTAAGTTAAGTTTTATTTTATTTGGGAATCCTCCAGTAGGTATATTTTTTTTAACTTCATCATGTTTTTAGGACGCCACAGGCGGCTGTGGGCTCTGTTGGTGGTCCAAACGATGTTGCAGGTGGCAGCTAGTAAGTACGGCAAAAGAGCGTATTTAAATAATTGTGAAAAGTCACTCATCATCATTATGTAGGTACTACTCATCTGCATTCGTCACATCCTAGCATACCATACCGACTCGTGCTCAACTCTCATAAGGTAAATCATAGAAATTTAAATCGCTAGTCACCACACATTTCCAAAGCCAGCTACACTTATAACTCGGCGCAGGTCTAAACCCATCAGATACGTTCGTGTGCTCACATAATTATGTTTTCAAAGGTGGCTCCGCGCACGCTTTGTTTGCATTACAAAAAGCCGGCGGAATGTAAACACACCGTATTACCCGCCTAACGCCTACTCAGTGTTTGACGATCTAGTTTCTAGATTATCCTCTTTGTTCCTGAGGATGTTTTCCTGAAATATATTTTTCAGTTTGTTACTTTAGGAGTGGGCGGAGAAGTTTCAATAGGTTGTATTTTTAAGGAATCCCGGTGCTCCCAAATATTTACGCTTCCAGTTTTGTTTTTGTTGGTACCTACCTATATTTAAGTAGGGTACAAAACCGAACAAAATTTTGCAGCCCACGTAATAATACGAAAACTAAGAAGAATTTTAGGATCCTTCAAATATTATAAATACGAAAACATAGGAAAAAAAAACAATTTTTATTCAATGTGCGAAAGTTTGTGAGGATATATCGATGGATGTTTGTAGCTCAGTCACGACAAAACTACTAAACCCAATTGAGCTCTATATTTTATCAACTGAAAAAGGATAGGTTTCTTATCTTTATACAAAGTCCTGCGCGCGCTGCAATTAGTTTTTTTAAAATTTTATAAAACATGTCTTTACAAAATGTAGGTTGACTAATTAAGACGCTGCGCTTTTATTTGTAAATAATGACTTATTTGACTTTGTCTTATGACCTTGCCCCAAATTATAATAATTTTCCCAAAACGCATAAACTTAGGCAATTTTATGAAACTTATTCGCCTAACGACACAGCAAATTTTGTAACATTAAAGTCTTATTAGCCCGGCTTGTATAATTTAGATCCTACCTAGAAATAAACATTTAGTAGGTATATTCTAGCACCATTTACTAAATTAGACGGTAGTTATGCAAATAGAAAGTATACCTAGGCGTTAAAAACAGTACTGCAAACTTGTTACGTTATTTTTTAATTGACCTTATTTTCTTGTTATAATACACTTGAGTCACGGCATTTATTTAACTAGCGCGACTTGATGAAGTAAAAACTTACTGCTGAAAATGCCTTCTTCTAAGTATGCCAAACTAACTAAGTGCACCCCGACCGCAAACGGGTCGCCCCGGTGGCGGCCGCGCGCTCGCGCCACAGCTACAACAAAATGTATGAAAACTGACAGACGCCGGCCACCGTAGGCTGTAGTCGGCGACCTGTGGATGAACAGTTTTTTTTATTTTTATAAATACTTATTTGTAAATTTTACACACCGCCATCTAGCCCCAAACTAAGCAGAGCTTGTATGTACTATAAGAACCAGATGACTGATAGAATACTTAAATACTTTGTTTGTTTTGTAAATACATACATAGAATACATCCAGACTCAGGACAAACACCGATGTTCATCACACAAATGTTTTGCCTGAAGCGAGAATCGAACCCGCGACTCCGGGCGTGGCAGTCTAACACACTTACCATTCGACCATCCGTGTCGTGATTGGTCTGCAATAACTCTAAAACCACTGATTTTGTAAAGTTTGGCTCTTTTTCTTTTCATCCCGATACCAAGTGAGCGGTGTCAGGGGCAGCACTAGTACCTACTCTAAATTTACAGTTCAGGACATTTAACATAGAACCGCTTAGTTTCACTCACATAAACATACTTAAATAACGTATATCTGATTCATGTCTGTCCATATTAGTTTGCTCGGATGTTATATCTGAAAGGGAACGATAGCTCGCCCAAATGGTCTTGTTTAGATAACGCCGCTTTGATGTATCCCTGATCTCGGTGCCTTCTTCCTTTTGTTTGTCTCCAAATATAATTCTGTTCAAAAGGATACTCATATACTATTTGTACTGAGAACTTACCCCAAAATGTAAGGGTAAAAGCATGTGTACCTATACTTTGCACATACTACGCTTTTTGAAACATACCTACATTGCTTTAGCACTTACTTATTTAATTTATCTATGAGTGAATTTGCATTTTTTTGAGAAATAAATATTTAAAACCGTTTTCGTTGCAGAGCAAACATTGCACCTGCACTGCAAATTATTGCAGAACCAATCCGGAGGCGTATGTTATTGGACTCATCTTTCTAGTCCAATATTCAAGTGGATGTTATAAGTATGATGTCAAGAAATCCAAAATGGTGGATGCAAGTTTTTCAAATGATACAGAGATAAAACTTTGTTTGATTTTAATAAGCGAGGATTTAGTAGACATGTTATCTTATTAGAACGTGAATTAAGCCGCGGGCGCGGGCGGCAGCTACCTATAAATATAGTACTTATACAAAAAAATCCAAGCAAAACTATCTGTGCTTATACGGGTAAGTTGAGCTTATGTCTCAACTCAAAGGGGCCATTGAGAGCTTTCAGTTTGAAATAAAAATAAACATTTTATATTAAAAAGTAATACCCTTTATACACGAATAACAACTTAAAGCTTTTGTGTTTTCGTGGAGTGGCCAACAATTCAACCTAATTGTTGGCCACTCATTGGCAACATTTAGTTATGTTATAAACTTATTTGGAAACTAGCTAATCTGTGAGCAGATTTATCCATGCGTGGAAGAAAAATTACAGTACCTAGTAGAAAGACAGACTTAACCTTACTTACTTTTTTAACAACGCTTAAACCCAATTGAAGGTCACACTTTCAATCCGATTTTTCAAAGAGAATGATGCAATTAAAAGTTTGTATCATTGTTTTAGTCATGAGCTGGCGTGATCTCCTACGATCAGGAGAGTGTTGCTTACTTGTTTTTATAAAAAAATGAGAGCTTGTTTGTTTACATGACGATGCTAAATTATGCACAATTGAAATTAGACCCAGGCACGATACTATTGTCGCAACACAAACGTACTTAATTGAATTAATTCAACGTGTAGGTACCTGCGTATTTGTGGGTATAATTTTATGCTGTGCCACTCCCGAAACACTGTTTGCTTATCAAACTGAATCTGAATATATGAATATGTGCCCCTCATACACAAATTGTCATACAGAAATAATGAATATAACATTATTCAATGCGAGGATATTCTACTTACATATATCTAACTAGTTGATACCTGGAACTTCGCTTGCGTTAAGAATTTAGAAAATTCCTTTCTTAGAACGCATTTTTACTAGACCAACACACTCTCCGAGTTTCAAGTCGCTAAGTTCAATAATTTAGTCGGTAGGTTATCTGTCAATCATTCGTAAGTCAGGACTTAGCCTTTTATAAATATTAATGATTAGCTCTGCCCGCAGTTTTGTTCGAATGCTATAGAGATGAAAAGTAGCTTTATGTTCTTTTCTAACTCATAAACTTTAGGTAAACCGAAATATTAAGCTAAATCGGTTGAGTTTTTTTGACGTGGTTGAAGAACCGACATCTATCCATCAGCAAACATTTCTGCATATAAAATATTTGTAGGATTCTACGAACTATCTGAATATTTCTCAAACAAACGTCAATCTATCCCAAAATACACAATTTCTCATAAAGATAAGTAGACTCCCAGATAGCCGTACGACAATGCAAGGGGATCCCGTTGACTACAGATTGTGCTATTATGTAAATTTATTCAAACGCACAGATAAGTGAAGGTTGCATGTAAAATATGGACGGTTTCTTGTAAACTTACAATCGAATTCTCTTCGATTTCAGATAATCTTTATCAGTACTACCAAAATATAGGTAATAGGTATGTACCTACTAATATTTAGCTGACTAGCTGCAACCCACAGCATTGACTGCGTGGTATTTTTATAAAATATTAACCTTTAAAAACTCCATATACCTACTTATACCGAATTTTATCCAAATCTATTGATAAGTTTTGGCGTGATTGAGGTAATTACATCCACTTATCCATCCATTCCCCCTAGGAAGAGATGTGTGTGCCAGATATTGTGTCGCCAAGAAGTAATAGCTACTGTATTCTGGTTTAAAAAGCACGGTGGCTGCTAGTCAAATTACCGTATGTACGATACCTAATCTAATAAATTAAGCACGAATGGGTATTCATTTAAAATGTTGATCGTCGCTTTCTTGCGACTCTACCTACCACACAAACAAAAAACTTTTGTTCTGCATTGTTCTGTGGGGTGAAAATCATGGTGTAGAATTGAGAGGAGGTACGCAAGTGTAAGATACAAGATAGGGGTTGTGAAGTTGGCAACACTGGCAACTGTACAGCGTGTTTATTCAGCCACGGGTATCGACCGGCGCGGCAGTCGCGTTCCCCGCGCGAACCTCGACACACGTCTCACTAGCACCCGCCTAAACGCACACTACACTATCACTATAACTCAGTGCATCATCGTGAACAGTGACATGTGATATAGTGCTGCGGTTGAAACGGCCGAAAAAACACACGGTAAGTGTTATTATTTTAATTCAATTCGTGAATTCGCCATCTAAACAAAGCAGACGAAACCTTGATAACAACTAGGTCCAAACGACGCTAGGGCTTTATTTGGGTATTATAATATATTTTTAACAAATATAGGTCTGTTTTTTATATATATTTTATATGTTTTACCGTTTATATGTTTAAAATGTATTTTTATGCTTTTTATGTTTATAATAAAACTTTAATACATTAAGATACAAGTTGATTTATTTTAATAAGGTATGGTAACTGTTCTGTTTTGTTTTAAGAAAAACTGCGTAAAAATAGTGTCAAATAAATTATTTACAAGACTTAGTTTTCAATATGTAGGTAAAGTAATATTTCAAGCGGCACAATGACCGTCTACGGAGGTCTACGGTGCTACGGCGTAGCTATTAGCGGCTGTACGCTTTATTTACCTACGTCTACGTTGTTGGTAACACCCGCGTTATAATCGTTAATTTTAATGGTTATTGCTTCAAGTTACGGACAAGATATCTGAGTTATAATTATGATTAAAGTTTTCAAAGATTCATGTAGAATATAATTATTTCCCATTATATGATATGATTTTTTTTTGATACCAGAATGCAGACAAAGCTTAAATTTACTGCAATTCATACTGAGTGCTGTTTTTCAAAGCGTTTCGTCGAGTATTTTGGTGATTAAATAAACATTGTCGTGTTTTTTAGTTTGATACCTTTTATATCCAATTTTATGGATGGTGGTCAATTGATAATAATTGTTACCCGGTCAACTTCTTGTTGGTGCCTACGTTTTATAAAAAAAAACTACGTTATCGATAAACTTTTAGTTTTATCTCGCTGCCAACATTTGTCGTATTTATATAAAGCACGGATTTTATCGTTTGCTGTCGTGCTTGGATAGTTTAACATAACAGTATACAGAGAAACAATGAAAATTCATATGTACAGTCAGCTGCACAGACATGCTTACACTACCAAGCTTTTACATTTATATTATTCTTTTAATTTTGCGGAGACATTCTTCTTCTGATCAGTAAGATGACGTCATTAATTTTAAAATGCTTGCGTGCACTTTTCTTTGCAAAATTAAGAGTAATATAAATGTGAAAGCTAGGGAGTGTATACATGACTGTGCAACTGACTGTACCTACAATAGCTTATCATTAATTTGTTAATAAAATATTAATAGGCACATTTCAAATCAGCATAGGCAGCAGTATATCCACAATCTGAAATGGGTCCGCGTGGTGAATTAAAACCCATTCGCTCTCCTGCAGAAAGTAGGCCTGAGTTCTAGCAGTAGCATTACCAACTGCTTACTTATGTTTCAAAATATTTTTAAAACAGAAAAAATCAATGGAGCTACACTACTCGTTAGAATAGTTGTATACTTTTAAATACTCAAATTACCAGTGCAGTGAACGCACTAGCCTAGTGTCAAAGAATCTGGAGGTACGGTAGTGCCCCTAATTTTCTTAATTCCTATCGATACTCTTTTAAGTCTACTAGTAGGCCTCTGATAGTAATAAAAATAAGATCATGAAAATTGAAGTAAAAACAGTAACTAAGGACTACGTAACATACAGTAAGTTCCTAAAAAATATGGACGCTTACAAGCGAAACTATATTCTAATAACAAACGATGATTTGCTGCCGATAACAAGGGTGTGGGCTAAAATAAAGCCAGGCCATAGGCACTGTCAAATGTGGTCACTGTACTGATGGACTTCCAACCTTGGACGAACCACCGAAGTAATCTGCTTTATACTAGACCAAATAAGATAACTAGACCAAAAGGTCAAGACAGGAAGGAGCAAATAAGGTAGAGTCAAATTATGTCAGGTATCCAATTAGTGGCAGATTGGCGAAAGCATGCTTCCGAAAAAATTGAGTAAGACCACAAAGACATAAACTAAAATTATACGCTGAAAAAGAAGTTTTAATGATACTTATTTCTAACTGATGTTCGGGAAAACATTTCACCTTTGGTAGGCATCCCCTGCAGGATTTATTCTAGATGCGTACCAACACAGTGCCAGATTTTTGCCGCCGTAAGCAGTTATATGCAAACTTTAACTAACTTACTGATTTGAAAGGCACTGTATACAAAGTTTCTGGGCTCGAGACTAACCATCAAAATGTCTCAAAGTGGACGAGCGTTAAAGAAGTGTTGCACTGGTTTTTGTGAATTGAAGTTCTATGGAGCACTATTTAGCCATGGACAAACGTGAACTCTTACGATCAGGAGAGCGCTGAGCTTATCTCGAAATTTGTTTACGTAAAAAAATTGGCGACGACCTAGATACCTACCTGTTCTGATTCAACATTTGTGCTAAGCGGGTGTGGACGACCTTGTACACGCAGTAAGCTGCATTAATCATGGCCACATTTCATCCCTTAATTAAATTAGCGGCAGCGAGCAGCGCTTTCGTTTGTTTCTCTTTAAAACTGGATGAGTCCGTAATTGTGTGCATGTTTTTACATTTCATATTTTCATACTTTTTGCCTCATGCACTGTGTTAATTAAAAGTTTTGCAATAATCCTTTATGTGAACACTGAATGGTAATTTCCATATTTGCATTGAACTTTAGGGTCATTCTGAGTTGACCTTTTGCAAATGTTTCTTTTTCTGTTGTGAAATTAAATGACGACAGTCAGCAGCTTGGCTTAAAATATTGCTCACCATCTGCTGGAATCAATTGAAGCCCGATGGCAAGACATCACGCTATCACTAGCAGAGTTCCAGACGCTCTATTCGTTTTTTGGCGTGTCTAGACGTCACTGGAATAAATTATTTGAAATCGAATAGATAAAAATATTCGTCTTGCTAACCATACCAGCATTTTATAAAAGTCTTTGTCCTGAATGACAGAAATTGGCCATCAAACCACTGAACGTAGAGATTATTTGTATGTTAAAGGAACGGGTCTTTATTATTAATTTGCAACGCAAATAAAGCTGTGGGTGTCAGCTAGTCTTTATAGGCCTATATTATTTTGAATTAATAATCTTGTTTTTTTTATAAATGTGCTCTTACTTAGAACTACGCGTACGTACAATTTTAAAATGCTATAGATAAATTACAATTTTAAATACTGAATAATAAATAAGTTATAGAAAAATAAGCTTATTTCAAATATTAGTTTCTGGAATTATTAGTAGGTACATTTTATTTCATACAAAGTCAAAGTTTTTAAAGTAAACATATAAATACCTCAATCTCTATATCGGTGATTGTCCTGAGATAGGGTGTTTTTTATGTATGTATTTAAAAAAAAGGATTTAAGTATAGTTTCCTCTAGGCTCCCATAAAACAAGCTTGCTTAGTTCGGGGCTAGATGGCGTTGTGTGAAATGTCAAAAATATATATTTATTTCATTAAATTGTTATAAGAAAACTACCGGCACCTGGATAATTGTGTAAAAAACCCCGGCCCATAGATCGTTGGGTCCGATTTGACCCTGCGCTCGATTTGGGCGCCAAGTGAAGGTATAATTGGCGGCAGATTTGTCGCTACACTGAACCTTGTTTAGCCTTTTTTCCCAATTTACAGGTTGGTCTTGGTGGGTTTTATAAATGTAGGTGAACTGTTTCATTATCTAATTAATTTAGTTGAATGATTCGTTGCTTTTTTATTAATCAAAGCCTTTCTCTAGCCTCAAAGATTTGCTGGTAGCAAACTCTTGTTGAGGTATACCTACCTATATTTTCTTTTGCGCTGTATACTTTCTTCGGTTTGTGTACAATGAAGAATAAATTAATTAATGAGTACCTTTCACAGTTGATAGTTTAAATAGCAGTAGAAATAATCAATTATTTTTATGGTTAGCACAATATTCCCATAAAACATGGGAAAATTATTTAATCCCAGGGGTATCTTATCCCCTCTGTGACGCTTTCAATTCTCGTTTCCAAGAATCGCATAAAATTTATCTTTTATCGCGTTTTTATAAATCACACTTCTATCACCTTCTATAAATCATTTTTACTATTCCGAGTGTACCCGTTTGATATGTATAGAACTCTGAATAAAAAGTTTCAAACTACTTGTACGAACTTTAGCTATAAAAATAATTTCTCTGGGAGAGAATTAAGTTCGCAAAGAAAATGTGTTATCTCTGTCGTTCAAGCTAATGCTTTTTGAATCGACAGCGACGCTTCACAGGATACCTAACTTTATAATCTTGATCCGAACTTTTCGGAGTGAAGGAAAACTCTAATTTCTCTATTCAAAAGCGATATTTCTTTTCTAAAAAAGATCACATCCAAATAGATCAATAGTTGCATAATTAGTTTAAAAGATCTTAAAATGATGCAAGTGCTCTACACTTTTTTTAATGAAACTATAGGTTTAGGTATTGCAAATTAGAGAATTAATACGAAGGTACTCATTCTTATTACTTCGATTTAATTATATTATTTTAAAAGAATAAGAAATATTTACCAGCGTATTAGTTTAAGTTTCTTAAACATAATTGCTGTAGAGGTAGGCCTAACATAATACATACCTTTACAGAACAGTTTAGTAAAATATATTTTTTTATGTTGCCATAATAAACTTCACTTGTATAGGTTTGGCGATAAAGACTGATTATTTCTTTTGAGAAAAAAAAAATATTCAAGCGATTCTTTCTTTACTTGTAGAAATAAACCTACTTTGGAATGGTGAATAATGTTTTAAGGAAACTAGCTGATAAAACAAGTTTGCGTAAGGATTTTTCAAAATTTATTTTATAATATTCACTTTGCAGCTCTTGAGGAAGTCGAACACTCGTCACGAATCCTCAAGTTTCAAGTCCACTGGTTTAAGCTGCTGGTTTGTCTGTCAGTCAGTACCCTCTCTACTCAGTACTGCATATTTTTACCCTAAAACCTTAAGAAGGCATAAAAAATAATGTCCTAAGATCGTAAACTACTCGTAACTATTCAAAAACTATTTCCGTTAACGATCAAGAAAATAAAATAATGACATAAAAACTGTCTAACCATTAAACTTTCATAACCATAGAATAACACTGTAATGAAATACATCACCATAACATTTGGGATTCTAAATAAAAAACATTAATATAATTTTTGTACTCAGGCACAGAATAACGAAATTATTATAATGTATTCACAATAAGTGAGGTTTTTTTTCTCAGGTTAACGTGGCGTGTTCTACGTTCACTCTCTATAATCTCAATTAATAAAAGCTATGTATAGGTTGTGGCTGTAAAATATATAAAAAAAAAATAATAGGTTGTGAAAGGGGAATCCTCAAGGCAAATTTCCATACAAAATGTTTCGGACAACTACTCAAAAAGTACGCCAGTAATATAATGGAATAGGTATAATTAGTGTTGAAATAATAGGTACTTACATTCGCAATACACAGTCAAGATAACTATCACAGTTATATATACTTAACTTTACTATTTTATTCGTTTAAGTTTATGATGTGACCGGCGGCGAGTGAAGAAAATGCTTCGTTTTGCGCGTTTGCATTGCAGAGCGAACGATGAACGGCGCTAAATAGAAAAAATCTACGTTTATGACTGAGATAGGATCGATATTTTTTTTTGCATCCCTAACAATAACTGCTGAAAAACATCATAGGTATCTTAGATGGTTTTAGGCTGTAATAGATAAAAGTACCCGTAGGCAGCGTTCTGCTCCGCTACGCGCGTATCGGAACCTTTACGACTACATTGGGTACGCTACGTATCTGAAACACTACGTGACTGTAACGTTACTTGGAAGTAAATGAATAGAGTTTTTGTTTTATTTCTTATTCTGATTTGGGCTTAGAGGTCAAGGCCTTTGAACAATACTTGAAATAGTTTTAACGACATTGAAAGTTTAACATGCATGGTTAAAACCACAAATATTCATTAGTATGGATACATTCCAGTAAATTACATATTCTTTTTATAGAAATTACATTTATTTTGATGTAATATGTTCGTATGTTATTTTTAGAATGGTTATTATCGTTGTTTTTTTCATAACTTTGGCTTCATTTACTATTATTTATCAATTAATACCAGTACCTATTAAACGAAATCATGCCTTTGATGTTCCAACAGATGAGATTTAGGCTTACTCTCGACTTGTAGAGCGCTAAAAACCGTCCTTATTTCTAACATAAAACTTTACAAAACCTTACAATTAAATTTCAAATAATTTCAATTAAAACCACCAGCCAAAGTTTTAAAATCATCAATTGAATTTAACGAAATAAACTTTTTCAATTTACCGCGAAACGAGAGAACATAATATTAAAACAAAACAGAGAATTCAATTTATCCAATTTCCTTGGTTTTAACACAAAAACATCCCCAAGCTCAAAAATTCGAACGCCGAAAAACATTAGACAGACACAGGCGATAGAAAAAGCACATTTCCTCCGTGCGACCCGGGGCAAAGCCGATTATCTTCTTGTTTCTTGCGCATCCCATTTCCCTAGGAAATCGCTTGAATATTTATGAATAGTACACAATAATACAGGTTTTAATATTTTTTTGGTATGAAACCGTATGATTATCTAGTAACTCTACATTTAAATAACAAGCTACGGTGGCATTATGACCAAAATCATAATGAGATTTTGAAAACACATTTATTATAATTTCGTAGTCATTAAGAAGTACGGAGTTTTTTTAGCCAAATTATTTTCATAAGTGTGTCATGATCATAATTAAATTACGAGAAACCTAATTTTCTCTAAATAAAATAGCAAAACTTCCTTCTGGACTCTAAAAAGTTGACAAGTGGGCTGTGAGTAAAATGAAAAAAAAATTGAGAAAACGCTAACACTAAAACATTTCTCAGTATATTACGCACATGATTGCTAAATTCAAGGTACATGCAGATACTCGATTATGTCTCATATCTAGAGAGCCAAATCTTCGAATGTGATGAGCTCAGGGTACCAAAACACATCTCACGCCTGACTCATAGACTGATTCATCATCGCCGACAAGCCTCTGAACGAAGAAATTTAAAAGTCGCTAGAACTTTCTACATTCCTTTCATAAGAATACACTTTTTTCACATCTCACGTTAAGCGGTTTCGGCTGGGCGATTATGAATCAGTCATGTCGTAAATCCGTTCTTTTGGTATAGAAGATAGAACTTTGATAGACAAAGATACCCAACTTTGTACAGACCATGTCTTACGTGCCAGTTTTTGAACACCCGGCATTTTAAGTGAATTATTCAGAAAATTGTTATGAAAATTGGGCAGTAATTTTAAAAATTTTCGCTACGCAAAGGCAATTTGTTCATTTTTAGTGACAGTTACACTAAGTAAATCTCTCTCTACTGACAATAAAAAAATATATTAGATTTGCCATTCCACCTATGCTTGGCTATGCCAAATGCGGCCTTAGTGTGACTGTTTTAAATTAAATTAAAAAATACAAATCAATAGCTTAGCTTGTTATAAACATAAAGCTTTTTTATGTCTAGTTATCAATTTATATTTGCATTTTATATTTTTTAACTAGAACAGTTTGTATAAATTATTTTTGAAATTATGAAGTTTGGTGCGTCTTTACTGTAAGTATTTTTTACTGTGACTCTATCGACGTTGTACGGTAAACTAAATTTCTTACCGTGTTATAGCTTCCGCATTTTATGGTAATGAAGGCAAGCCTCCGCGGAGCCTCCAGTAACCTCTCGAGTACCTAGCTGTTACTTTATACTTAGATAGATGACTGTACTAGCCTACCTTTAGATATAAAACGTAAACTGTTATAGATTACTTTATAAGAAATCCAATCTCTCCGAAGTAGCAAATTTGGTAACCTAGGAGAGAAGAATACCTATAAAATAAATTTTTGCACGCCTTATCACATAACATTAAAAATACATCGTATACAAATAATTTGTGGGTGTGAAAATAAAACTAATGACTTTGAGACATACTCAGTTAAAAGGTGGTAGGTTCCTACTCTTCAATGTATTGTATGTCCAAAGGTGGGTACTCAAAAGAGATACAACAGTCGACCTTTCGGGCCCTTCCATTCATTGAGCACTTGGCCTTTCCACAAAGCCGGTTCTCAAGTCTGAAGCTGTCACAAGGTTGCTTTGTAGTGCCTTTTGTTGGTAATAGTTTTCGTAGCCATACATTCGATTTGTTACCCAGTAGTCGCCCACAATATAAATTAACCGTTCATAATGCGGCAAAACTCGAGGATGCAAACTCTTCCTAACTCTACTCTCATATTATTATTATATCATATAGATTACATATAAAAAATATATTATAATTGACATGATATTACATAAGAACACTATAACGTAATGTAATATGCAGGTATTTTTTTTATTTTTCGACTAGATTAGTAATCAAATAAACTATGCCTCTACAATGTAGAGTTATTTAGGAGTAACTAAATTAATTTGGTAAAAATAAGTGTAAAGAAAACAAACAATAAAGAATCTCATACATTTGAGAGCGGCAGTTATATGGCGATCATAATGTAAGCCGGTGTCCACACGTAACATCCTGTTTCCTGGGTAGCATACCATAGCACTTGTACGATGCTTGTCAATAAGAAAATATGTAAAATGGATCAAAAGCCTAGAGTTCCCAAAATCCTATAAATATTATAAATTCGAATGGTTGCGAGCATTCATGATAGATAGATAGTAGCAGCAACATGTTGACCCGTAGAGGTGGGCAAGACTAGCCGCTCTCTATATGATACTCTCTATATGGATACTTGAACACAGACGGTGGCGTAGGGGTCGGCCGAGAAAAACATCTGGGTAACCGATGCATGGAGCTTTTCAACTCATGTCTTAAAGAAGGTCGGTTCCCTAAAACGTGGAAAGATGGCCGCTTATGTCTGCTAAGGAAGGAGGGACGCCCACCAGAATCTCCATCTGGTTATAGGCCAATTATACTGCTCGACGAGATGGGCAAGCTGCTAGAACGCATAGTGGCTGCTCGAATTGTCGAGCACTTGTCCACAGTGGGCCCTGACTTAGCAGAAGAGCAATACGGGTTCAGAGTTGGTCGCTCTACCGTGCACGCCTTATTGCGACTTAAGTGTATCGCGCAGGAGGGGGTAGCTCAAGGGGAGCGCGTATTGGCGGTATCGCTTGATATCGCCAACGCATTCAATAGTCTCCCCTATGAATGTATTGAGGAGGCCCTGCGCTACCACGCGGTGCCCCTATACCTGAGGCGCCTAGTAGGCCATTACCTGAGAGAACGAGACGTTCTCTATGCGGACGACAAAGGGCGGATCCGCGCCAGGCGTATGACGTCCGGTGTTCCACAGGGCTCAGTAATGGGCCCCTTGTTATGGAACATCGGCTACGATTATGTCCTGCGAGGAGAGCTGCTTCCCCGAACGAGTGTCATTTGCTATGCGGATGACACTCTGTTCATTGCACGGGGACGCAGCTATGTTGAGGTCGCCCATCTGGCTTCAATAGGCTCCAGCCTACTGGTTGAGCGTATTCGATCGCTGGGGCTGAAAGTGGCGGTCAGTAAAACTGAGGCCCTGCTTTTCCATGGCAGAGGCGGTAGGCCGCCAGCTAATGCCTTTATTATTGTCGATGGAGTTAGAGTCAACCTCTCGAACCGCATGAGATACTTGGGGCTCACGCTGGACAGTTCTTGGAAATTTTCCGAGCACTTCCAGCTGCTGACCCCCAAGATCCAAAGTGCAGCGGGATCCCTTGCCCGCCTCCTGCCTAACCTGGGTGGACCAGGTGCTCACTGCCGCCGTCTGTTCACCGGGGTGACCCGCTCCATGGCTCTTTATGGTGCACCAGTGTGGGCGGACGCTCTGACTGCCGGTAATCGGAGGCTTCTGCAGAAGCCTCAGAGGATTATGGCAATCAGAGCGATACGGGGTTACCGCACTGTGTCGCACGGAGCGGCATGTGCTATTGCGGGCACCCTGCCGTGGGACAAGGAGGCGGAAGTGCTGGCGAAGTTGTACCGACACCGTGAGGAGAAACGCGCTGAGGGTATTCGCCTGGCTCCTCAGGAGGTACACTTTGCCAGGGAACAGGTAAGGGAGGAGGCGATTCAGCAATGGGCGGTGGAGATGGAGTCCAGCCTGTTTGGCCGGTGGACCATCGACGCCATCCGCCCTGCGCTGGGAGAGTGGGTGCAACGTAAACACGGTGCACTCACTTTCCGATTGGTGCAGATACTGTCTGGCCATGGATGCTTTGGACGGTATCTGCACCGAGTCGCCTTAAGAGAGGTGACTCCGGCCTGCCAACACTGCGGTGCTCCCGAGGATACGGCGCAGCACACGTTGGAAGTGTGCAGCGCCTGGGCACCGCAGAGACAAGTACTGGAGGCCGTTGTTGGCCCGGATCTCTCGCTACCGAGCGTAGTTAAGACTATGCTTGATAGCGACAGATCCTGGGAAGCCATGGTCGCCTTCTGCGAGGAGGTTATCTTGCAGAAGGAGACAGCGGAGCGGATCAGAGAGGAAGACCCTCAGGCTGATCCACTCCGCCGGCGGAGGACCGGAAGGAGGCGGCGGGAATTCCACCGCCTTCTTCCGCTCGATGGAGGCCAGCTGGGCATGGGTGCGGGGAGCCCCATCCCGGCATCGCACAGGCCTCCTACGCCGGGGGATGTCCTTAATATTCCGGGACATCCCCCGCCCCCCCATAGGGGCGGCAGAGGGGTCCGCCTCAGGCGGACAATCACCGACAGGGCCGCGGTCGAATCCGACCGGGACCCCGTGACCCTGTCTAGTGCTGATGCGCCGTCAAACCTCTCGTCTGATGATGAGTGGTTTGACGACGCATTGGCTCTGAGGTGATTGAAGGAATATCAATGGGTTTTTAGTCGGTATGCCACCGACCACTAGCACTCCTCTAGTAGTCTGGTGGTGAGCCCGACATACCCCTTTAGCCCTCCCTGGCTAAAGGGCATGCGTAAAGCATTTTCCCATTGTAAAAAAAAAAAAAAAAAAAAGGGGTCGGCCGAGAAAGCGTTGGAGGGACGATCTAGACGGATTCGAGAGGGAATGGTGGGAGGCCGCAAAAGACTGCTACAATAAGAAGGAAACCTTTGCCCAATCAAGGGAAACAGAGGGTTAAATAAAAAAATATATTGACGTACGTAAAAGTTCACATACACTCTTAAAAAACATTACTAACTAAAAGACTGAAATCAAATGTTACCTCTTGTCTGTCGTGAAACATTTGCGGTCCTAAAAGGCTCATAAAGTTAAGAGACAGTGGTTGTTAAGTAAGTCTGAAAAGCTTACGAGCCCGTTTCTAATGTAATTATTCTCCGCCTGTTTTCTTAAGATTGCCCAAAATATAAATTTTCCCATAATACCCAAAAGAGCTTCCGTTTATAAAAAGCCGGAAATCTTTTCCTATTACGCAAAATACTTTTAAGGTAAATGTTGGGGATTAAAAAATATCTTCGGAGAAGTAATGGCTTCAGATCTTGAATATTTTATGATTTCTAAGAACTTCCTAAATCTCTAAATATGTTTATCAGTATAAAACCCGTTAAGTAAGTTAAGTTAACCCAGTAAAAATACACAGTGATCATGTTTCGTGTTTTGAAAAACAGCAGTTTTTATTATATAAATTGTTCTAAAGATAATGACTTCGAATTGAAAGGCTTTTAGAAAAGAAAACGTTAAATAAATAAGGACGGGGTAGGCGTTTTTTACTCATATAAATGTTAGTGTTATACATACTTTTATTACGCACAATCTTATTACAGTTGACCGTAAAATTGAGTAAGTACTTTTCTGCTCTCATCGCTATCTGCACAACCGGAAAAAATAAAAGAAAAAAATAAATATTAGGATTGGATGGAAGTGATTTCACACTAAATATTTTTTAGGTTATTCAAGGAAATTTCTAGGTATGGTTGCATGCTAATCCACTTTAAAATAATGCACCGACCGGAAATAATACATGAAAATTGCAATGCAAATTGCGAGATTCGTATTTTCAGAAAAACACAATCGAATCTCACTAAAAAAAATAATCTGCTTTACTTGTATGTTTTCGTTTAGGATTAGGTATAAACATAAAGTAGTATTGGCACTTACTATAAAACTTAGGTAGGTAGTCTTGAGCGAGGTATTATAGTAATTTTAGATCCTACTTACTCATAATTCTATCTACAGATTCATGTAATCTCCTCAAAAAGCCTCTTTTCATAAACATCAAGCCAGACGACAATTGAAATGAGATTTTTCATGACTCGTATTACCATTTACGGCTCGTACATTTATTGGTTTATTTATCAGCATAAAAAAGAAGAGTATAATAATAAATTGTGTACGTACCTATTAGTTTATACAACTGTATGTTTAGATAGGCTCAAAATGTTATTCCATTTATCATTGCATAATTTTCACATTGCTTTGGAATACAGCGGTGTTGCATCCGCCTATATGATTCATACTCATGTGTAAACACTGTTCTGATCATGGGTAGGTGTGATCTCTTTCCATCAAAAGAGGACCTAGCTTGTTAAAATAAAAAAGGTTATATTTTTTTAGAAGATATATATTTATGTGTGTATGGTGATTTTGAAAATTTATTACACGAAAAATCAACAAACTGGCCCAGGTTTCAATAAAACCTAAAAAGTCTCGAACACTTTTAACAAAATCCGGTAGTTGCGAACGAATTTAATTTGTTAATAAAACGCCTGACTCCAGTAAAAATTCTGGGTTATGTACTTTACGTTACGCCCTTAAAAGCCTCTTTTATGATGGCTCGTAAAAAGAGCCTGCGGGAGCCAATTTCGTTCTTTAATTAGGGTAACATTCTTGTTTTACAAAAAAGTATAGACATCGTTTCACAAGACTGTTTGATGCGTGCACCGCAGGATGAAACCGCGGATGTGACGTTACATCTTGTTGCGGTTTTCAGACTTACGTTCTTGTTACAAAACCATAAAACCACGGTGTTGTAGCTGCTTCTACAAGTTTAAAAGTTTATCCTTCTATAATCAAGGTTTTACAAAAGCATACAACCGATTTTGATCGGACTGTTCTAGTGACCGAAGGCACCACTGAAAAGTCACAGGGAAGCAAAATACGCAATTCTGTTCACTTTAACGACTTTTTTTCAGTTATTTTGATTTCAAAACCAAAGTACTGAACCCATTTTATACTAGCATACTAGTGTACTGGTAGTAGGCATACTATTGCGTACGTCACCGTGGAATTATAATAACCGTAGGATAACAACTTAATCGCTAATGAAAATTCATTAAGTTATAAATATTCGTTAAATTATCAGCGCGATGATATCAAGTTTTATAGAATTACGAAAGTTTATAACTTAACGGGTTTGTTTGTCGTAAAGTTATAAACTTACGATCCTTGTAACTTTCCGGTGACATGCTCGTAATAGCTTAAAGCCGTTAATATAGAGGGGCGGACTTCATGAAATATGTACGTTCAGCGTACATCTACCTAATGTAACCTGCATTCATAATCACGTGGTCTCCAAAAGTCAATACTAAGTTGTACGCCTGACCGAGGCTTTTGGCCTTGATGCAGAAAATAGAAATGGGACTAGAACCGGAAAATATAGGTTCTTATTTTCTGTTTAAAGCCAACGTGGCGTTTACCTGGTTTTGCTTTTTAATGTTAGTACCACAAGTGGCCATCTTATATTCTTGTCATTTGACTGTGCCAAAATGATGCACAATGCACCCTACAACGTGAGGCTAGTGCAGAACTTTGTACAGTCAGCATCAAAAGTCAATGACCACATTCAGGCTATACACTCCCACACTCCAGAATATGCCAAATTCAAATTACATAACCGTATTTGAAACGATTTTGTGTTCTCGAGCAGTTCACATCTAACACAAAAATATTTTTCATTGCTTTAGCGAGTGGGTGAAAATATGTACAGTAAGAATAAGAATAAGAATATTTTATTGTCAAAAACTGTGTGAATTTGTACAAGGTGGTAGAGTAAAAAAATAAACAACAGCTTATCCTTTCGGACATACAATAATAACTTAGAATTAAATATAAAATAACGCCTAATAAACTAAGTTAACTTCTATTTCTAATATTTTGTTTTCTTAATTACATTGTGTAATGACAGAACTACAAAATAATAAAACATTGGATGTAAAGGAATGCTCATATTAATTTATTATTTGGTTAGTTAATAGCTAGCAATGGGTTGAATTTGGTCCAATCATTTTCCATCGTATACGGATAATGGATTAATAGCGTAACTGCCTTGTGAAAATGTCAACTAAAAATAGGTTACGGGTTCTATTTCCACTTTTCATATGAATTCGATCACGTTTAATCCTGCTATCATACAATTAAGCGCACATAACGTCTCAATTAACTCGTTTACTTCCGAAATTCCAAACGTTGTACTCCAAAAGCGGGATTGCTTATTACGTTACGGCGCTCGCGCTCATTCAATTTGGACATTATTGAAGCTCGTATGTTCTAGAATAAATACCTATACTGAGCGTATGTGGTCAGGGTCGCAGCGAGGCTATCGTATTATTAAACTCCCTCGCAGTGACCCTAGATTTATTTGAAGGACGTGTATTAACTTAGATAGGTCAAAGTTCAGTGGCGGTCTGAAAACTTTGACAAGCTCGTGAGAAATTTTATACAATTTTAAATAAAATTGTGACAAAATATAAAAGAAAACTCGTAGAATAGTTACTAATTCTAAATCTAATTTGGGGAAGGGGTTACATGTGGTCTGCACTGACGTCCCGCTGTGGGGTGTATTGTGCATTGACCCCTTTTTGTACTAACTCTACCCCAGCCAGCCCAGATCCCCAAAATAGCGGAGCAGGACCCTGGGATGGTGTGTTCCAGTTTCCCGATAGGGTCATCTGGGCCCGTATCCAGGATTTTCCTCAGTCCAGTCTTCTTTCTGGCCTCTTCTGTAGCTGTACAGTGCACAACCACATGTTCTACGGTTTCCTCCTCTGCGAAGCAACCGCGGCAGATCACGCTGTCCGTCGCACCCATCTTATACAGATGGTGATTCAGGTCGCAGTGGCCGGTTAAATAAAAGGAGCAAATAGTTACTCTAAGGTGAAACGCAGAGGGGTAAGTGTAGCCCTGGGCGACGTCTGGCTCCAACCCTGCACAGAGCCTTGACCCGACCTTCACCCGCTTGCAGCCAGCTACGGAGCAGATTCTGCCTTTTACACACGCTACGCCGGCTTCCGCTGCAAATGACACTTGACACGAGCTTATGTCAACCGATAAATGAAATGTTCGCATCGTGACAGACAAGTAGTTTTTTAAATGATCTTGGAGCTTTTATGTCAAGAGAAATATAACTTTTGGTTTTCAGACAAATTTTACATATCATGGCTTATCTATCAATATGGCTGACTGCGAAGAAGTAAGCTAATGAAATATCTGGTGTAAAAAGCTACTCGTAGTTCCAGCAAAGAGCTACAGGTAGTTTAATTATCAGCTCGCAAAATACATTTAGAATACAGACTTGTGCCAGTTTCATTGAAAATGGTCTACGATAATTGTGGCGTAGCACGAGCTACGGGACGCTACGGACTATGAAATTGACTACGATACGAACACGTAGTTAACTGTATAGAATACCAGAACTACGTTCAATGATTTCAAGTCTTTCAAAATGTTTGCACTTTGTTAACAGTTCATCATATTTATATTTGTGTACAAATAAAAAAATATATCTCAGTAATCTGTGTTTATATTAAGGCTAATCCTCAAATCCGAATTTTAAGTTAGTAGGGTTAATTATAAAACACGTATAAAATCTAAATTAAAGTATGGTACCTTACACTTTTTTTGTTGACGAAATCGAAAAACATGGACGAAACGAATAGTGTGAAGAAATTACTATAATACGGAGTACTTTTTGAGTATTTGTTCGAAACATTTTGTATGGAATTCGGATTTGAGAATTCCCCTTAAACTCTTAATTTTTGCAAAAACATTCTTCTTCTGACAAGAATTCTGACAGGATGACTACATTAATTTGAAAATGCATGCATGCACTTTTTTTTGCTTAATTAAGAGTAATATAAATGTGAAAACTTGGGAGTGTATACATGTGCAGCTGAATGTACATTCCTTACTTACTTATTGAATTTGTTTTTCGCTTCCGGAAATAGATACATAAGAAATAAACATCTGATGGGATGTTTATTTCTTATGTATGGAATCTAATACAACATGGAATCTAATATCATGTTTGATTGGAAAGTCGGTAACATTTTCCATTTGAACGAATGACCTACAAATATGCATTAATAAATATTGATTTTAAACCGAGGGTAATTCCATTTTACTGATGCAGCTAAAGGCCAAACAGTTTTATGAACATCGTAGGGTAGGCCCATGATGTTCATAAATCTGTACCAATAAAAACTTATAAAGATAATTATGTGTTGGATACACCGTAAGTAAGATGTTAAATACCATGATAAAATGTTAACAATACAAATGCATGTTTTTACCATTTTGGCATACAAATATTACCTACCTACATAAATTGTTAAATTAAATTAAGTTATTTCCTTTACTACTTTAGTATTTGAAGATTTCTTGGAAGAGACTAGCCGCCCACGACACAGGGTATCCTAGTGTGGGGGCTAGTGCGTACCTAATTATAAGTACCCAAACTGTAAATTACAAAAAATATATTTTCATTTTCATTTATAAATAACCAAGTTTTGTATTCGACTGGTAATTTATTTTAGCTGCATCTTCGTGATCGTTAAAATAGTATTCGTAGTTTGTTGGGCTCCGCTCAAATTATTACAAAATAATTATTCATGATAGATCTCGTATTGCTAGTCTTAAAATTATGTATTATTCTAGGTCGTGAAATAATCTTTGTTCGACTACTACTTTCACTCTAAAACACGGTGGAAAACGAAAGAAAATCGATAGCCTGATTAATTTATCGGCTTCATAGAGTTCAGTGGTTACGTATCGGCATTGACATTACCTCGGATTTATCGACGCGTCGTATCTAAATTACATTAGCTTTTATTTATGGACTGTTGTTAGTTTGGACCTCGTCAGCAAATTACCTTTGCGACGAACGATGTAGGATGGAAGGTATTTTATTTGTGTATAACTTACCGTCCTCAAATATGTTTGTGCTTTTGATTAAACAAATAGGTGTATTTACTCATACATATTTCAATTATTATTTCGTTATAATGTAAGGACGATGTCATGTAGAAAATAATGCGAAGTGACGGGGTACTTTTGAATGTATTTATTTTTCAGAATATGCTGAGAAAAACCACAAACTCTACCATGCCTGTTAAAACATAGTTTTCTTAAACTTCGAAAAAATAAGACGAGTAAAGAGGGTGTATCTATGCTAATTTGAAATACAATTAATACTTGTAAAGATTACGTGTCAGTAGGGCACAGCATTTTCTTTAAGAATGAATATATTTGAACGAAATGAAGCACTAAATAATACAACATTATTCAAATTATCTCACTCAGTCAAATCTCCTTAAAACATTTCACGCCTTCATGCTCCATAATCTTCTTATACCGTAGAATCTGTTGGCGGGCTTATGGCAGTTATACCATAAGCCTTACATTACTAAAGGGCTTAGACGTACTGTGGCAGCATTGTCCTCGTACACAACAATACGGGCTACGGGTTGGTGTGGCACATTCGCTACTGGGTCGTAAACAGCCCCAAATTGCGGTACAACTGAGACGGGTGAGCTACAACCACTGAAGTGCTCCGCTGTGTTTTGCAGAGATTAGCTGGTTGTTGCTAGACTTACTCGAATAAAAGATTTTCTTGAAGAAAACGTGGATATTTTCGTACCGAACGCTCGGCCAACTAGTTAAACGTTTTATTGGATACATAGCAGAATTAATGCGCCATGCCATACATAGATCGCCCTTATAAAAAGGTCTACCAGTGAATATTAGTTGTATAGAATCAACAGTTAGACTCTAGAGAAACCCTATCTATAGAGTTAGCTAGAGAACCAGATAGTACATATTTCATTTCTTTATACTATACCAAATAGTATTTTTTTCTCTGCAACCAAATTTGTAATTATTTAAAAAAATTGTCTAAAACCGTAATTTAAGTGGGTCATTTCCGGTCGGTAACACCCCGTCGTCAACACTGTTGAAAATCTGGAAAAAAAGTTCCGCTTGTGCACAGTGTTGACGAACGCAACTTTTTATTCCCGATGGTATCCACTTTAGTAGAGTCAGAAGGAAAACCGAATTTCAAAAGAAAGATGATGCAGATTTAGCAAATGTCAAATAAAACTTAGCTATAAATAATGTGTCACACATTCATTGAAATCCGCTTTTTCGAGCGGTATTCTCGGGAATCTTACTTAGGTCTTCTTCTTATTGTGTCACTAGTTCTATCGAACCAATTTGGTGAAAGAATTTCAAGTGCGCATAGAAAAGGCTCCTTTCGTGCACTTGGCACATGTTTTGTAACTTTTTAGGTTCTGTGACATGCCGGTTTCCTCACGATGTTTTCCTTCACCGTTAAGCATGAAAACTTAGGTCAAAATGACTCCATCCGTCACCCTGAGACGTTTACCCATGCTCGGCAAGGTTTATGAGCCTGTAATTCAGTCCACACCAACGACCAAGGTTTATGGGGCAACTCCCTGATACATTATAACGGTACTTAGTGGCCGGCTTGTTTCATTGGTCATGCTCACCCATTGTTTAAATTGTTTCAGGTGCAGGAGATAGAGAACGTAATGCTTCTTGGTAAGGTATATAGGCTTATATTTTACTGTTCTTACTTAGCTACGCACATCGCTAAGCATTTATGGGTAGAGAGGTGAAAGATTATTAACGATAGGATGACATAAAAAAACATTCTGAAGCCTAAATTGTTGCGCTTTTGTGTGCCATATAGTAGGTATGTATTTATACTTATAATATGCTAGTAAAAATCAAGTAATGGGGTTGACTTACGGAAATAAAAGTTGAGTTGGGAGGTGATCTTGCCTGAGATAGGTACAAACATGGGAGTGCCAGGTATTCTGCCATCATGCAGTCATGTGTTGGCATTACTGTAATACGTTTTGAAGGGTGCTGTAGCGTAGTAGTGAAATAACTGTAATTTAGAGAACATCTACCAAAATATATCGATGTGGACGACTGCAATACCTAAACAGTAATAATTTGTATATCAGAGGCCAGTGTTATGTTGCTCTATTTACCACGCTTTGTTACCATAATAGGAGAACGTTTTGCTCGACTCATCACTTATTTACATAAAAAAATGTATTTTATTTTCAATGGTGACCATGATAAATGGATGTACATCAATATACCCATACTTAAGCCATTAATCCCTATTTATAACAGGTGATGGATGGCGAGGGTGGAATTAGGGTGGAACAAACATGTGTCACCCTCAAACCGAATTCTAAAATAGAATGAGTAAACAGAGTGGTGCCACAGTTACAGATTAGTTACATAGTTACAATGCATAATTTTCAAAGAACACAATAGTTAACCTTGCTTTTACATACCTAATATTTGCGTGGGGAAGGGCACAAGTAATATTTTTACTAGAAAAAATAAGTAGTGCTCTAAAATGTTAGTTCTTAGAATCGAAACTAACTTTATCTTCGTAAAAACTTCAAGGGTATAATATATTATTTTCAAAGAAAATAGTTTAAATGGTTTCTATGAAATAGTTCATTATTTATAGTTTACTTGTTAAAATATTGGCATTTCGATATCCAATGATTCACATTGTGGACGCCTTGTTTTTTACTGGCTAAGGTTTGTCGCATAATTTTCATGTATAGAATAGGACTATAAATAATAAATAAATATTTTTTGGACATTTCACACAACGCCATCTAGCCCCAAGCTATGCAGAGCTTGTACTATGGGAACCAGATGGCAAACTTTTTTTTTTGTAAATACATAATAAACACCGGAATGCATAGAAAACACTCATACCTACTTGCACCAAACTGCCAAAGACCCTAAGCAATTACTTTACTTGCTTGGTAGTTCTTAACAGTACATATTCGGACCGTTAAGAACTGTCAAGCGAGTAAAGTTGTTGCTTAGCAACTTTGAAAGTTTGGTGCAAGTCAGCATCACACCCATATTCTAAGTCGATTTTTTCACTCAAGGGAATACTTACGTGAGTAGGAAAACGGCCGCCGCTTTACTAAAGGTTCGGCTGTCACCTGTCAAATTTAAATGTAAGTCACTTGAGTGAAAAAAATCGTCTTAGAATATGGGTGTCAGACTCAGGACAATCACCGATGTTCATCACACGAATGTTTGTCCTGAAGCGGGAATCGAACCCGCAACACCGGGCGTGACAGTCCAATACACTTGCCATTCGACCATCCGTGTCGCCAAATATATATCAAGTTAAAAAACACAAAAACATAAAAAAAGTATTCACATGCTTTGCCTAAACTGGCTTCGGACTTTTCGGGATAAATTGTTTCATCGTGTATAGCAGAATCTTTGTTAATCTTTTTCAGATCAGAAAGAAAATGTGCTAAAGTCTGGAGAGTAGACGCAACCAAAAAAATATTTTAATGTCTACGTCAGATGTAAAATGTAGGATGAATTAACCAGTTCAATGGGAGCCGAATGGAGTCACGTGCATCAATGAGTCAGACACACACGAAGCATCAGAGACCAGACGCGACCTACCGGAGTTGCTCCCAGTCGCTACCTCTAGATATTCTGTGAGTATCTATATTTTTACCCGCCTGCCAAGGAAGGATTATGTTTTTCACGCGTATCTTGTATGTATGCATGTATGTACCTATATCTGTATGTATGTATGTAAATTTATTTGTTACCTCGTATCTTCCAAAAGGCTGGATGGATAGATAAAAAAAAATCATAATGGCGGATATATGGCGCTAAAGTAAAAGTAAAAGTCGTAATACATAGTTTATTGTTAACCAAACCTATCGAGAAAAAATTATGTAAGTTATATGTTTAAATTTAATTTTGAATAATGAATAAGCAATCCATGTATAATTATTTCGCCGTCAGGTTTTTAGTTTTTTTAAACTTTAAGCTTGTTTATGTTTCATTATAGCTAGTCATACCTTCCTAAGTGTTAATTGGTAACTGTAATACTCTTATAAAAATATGTATTTAACTACCCCAATCTTGGAACCTTCAACACTTGAATGTCCTTATTCATCTCAAAAACTATAATATAGGTACAGTCGGCTCTATAATTGTCTTTACACCCAGCTTACGCCGGTTTTCTCCTGTAATTAAACCACTCACGCAAACACATCATTATTGTGTGTAAATAAACTACTGATGTGAATAAACCACTTAAGATATACCCCAAATATAAACAAGAAGTAGTTTAATCACAAAGGAACATGGGCGTAAGCTGGGTGTAAAGACAATTACAGAGCCGACTGTACCTACTCTTTTGAAATTTCAGCTCAATTTTGAAGTGATTGAGAATCAAACCACCATCCATTCAAACAAACTTTCGCATCTAAAATATTAGTAGGATTAGGTAAATTAAATTTACTGCGTTAGTTGACGATGATGATCTTTAGATATAATTAGTCGCATCCATTTATGAGGTAATGAAAGAGACTCTCGAATTATAGAAATGGCACTTCATAACGTAAATGGATTTCTGATGGCATTGGAATTGCGATTTCATATTATATAAATAACAGTTACAAAATCATATATAAGTGGGTGTTCTGTTTTGACTTTGTGCTGCCCAAACTCTGTTACTGAAGCAATAGTTATTAAAAAATATATACCTACTTATTTCTTAACAAACCGCTTTTGCAGTAAAAAAATAGTCTGGTTGTGTGTGGCATCGTAATGGACACGAATGGACCAATTTTATTGCCGAATTTTTTATTGAATGGCAGATATAATCAAGTTTTAAAGATTATAACTTATATAAAACCTTATTTTATACATACATACTTACATATTAAATTGGTAGAATTTTAATTTGTAAGTATAAATCTCTCTGCGAAATGCACTGGTTGTTTTTATTAAGCCTGTAAGATAAGGATTAAGATAATAATTTGTATTTTTGTTTTCTTAGTAAACAAAACACCTTTAATTTAATTTTTAGTGTTGGGTTATTTTTAATGTTATTATGTGTATTGTAGATGGTTACCACGCTCGCAGTTCCGGCCAGCAGAGGGCGAGCTGGCGGACTGCGTGCTGGTGGTGGGAGTGTCGCGGCCGAAGCTCGCCGCGGCCCTCCTCTCCGTCACGCTGCTCTCGCTGTTCCTCACCTTCCATGTGCTGTACGACAGCGCGCTCTACAGCATACAGGTACCTGCACAACGCATACCGCTCTCAGCCTGAAATATGACTGCGTGCTGGTGGTGTGACAGTCGCGGGCGAAGCTCGCCGCGGCCCTCCTCTCCATCACGCTACTCTCGCTGTTCCTCACCTTCCATGTGCTGTACGACAGCGCGCTCTACAGCATACAGGTACCTGCACAACGCATACCGCTCCCAGCCTGGAATATGACTGCGTGCTGGTGGTGTGACTGCCGCGGCCCAATTCGCAGCGACCCTGCTCTCCGTCACGCTGCTCTCGCTGTTCCTCACCTTCCATGTGCTGTACGACAGCGCGCTCTACAGCATACTGGTACCTGCACAATGCACGCCGCCCTGGCCTGCATATGACTAGGTGCTGGTGATGGGAGTGTCGCGGCTGAAACTCGCCGCGGCCCTCCTCTTCGTCACCCTGCTCTCGCTGTTCCTCACCTTCCATGTGCTGTACGACAGCGCGCTCTACAGCATACAGGTACCTGCACAATGCACGCCGCCCTGGCCTGCATATGACTAGGTGCTGGTGATGGGAGTGTCGCGGATGAAACTCGCCGCGGCCCTCCTCTTCGTCACTCTGCTCTCGCTGTTCCTCACCTTCCATGTGCTGTACGACAGCGCACTCTACAGCATACAGATTTGATGCATGCCGCGCCCGGCCTGCAGTATTTACAGCGTGCTACGAAATAAAGTTTACACGCTACGCTACGCGTGTAAAATCCTTACACAGCTACTAAAGCTTGTTCGCGGTAAAACCGACGCAATTTTCCCCACAGCCGATAGTGCCGTGCCTGTTACAATTACGCTGTAATCTCGCTTCCGACGTAAGTTCCTGTACAAGGCTTCACTATTCTGATTTACGTAGGGTAGCCACGTATCTTGGCCAAGACTTGGACTGCAATCGCTATAGAATTATATGTCTGATTGACGTGCATCCCACTAACATACTGTGTGTTTATTAATGTCCTTATTTTCCCTAAATTAGGGTATGCCCCTTGTGATGATTGATGGATAGGTAGATTAATCTGTTAATATCTGCTCAATATAGTAGTTTCGGCGCTAATGTAGGACATTAAATACATCCCCACAAACTATTGCATATAATTTATTCAATTTAGCCTTAGCACAAAGCGCTTCTCATTATAAAATTCAGCTACATTATAACTGTAAGATTTTCGCTAATTTAATTAATTACACCCGATGAAAAATATTCTGTATTCTATGGCGACGTCCGGTTGTTGAACCGGCAAGCCAGTGCGTGCAACTTAACTACGTACCATACCTACTCTACTGTATTATTTTTTGGTCGTAGGCGGTGCAAGCCAGCCCTGCCTTGAAGTGTTGCATCCTCAATATTTTATTGAGATAATTAATAAATTGTTATTGTGTTTCAATACCTACCATAAGCTCAATCGAGTAATCGTCGAACCAACTTTTTTTACGTAGAGTCTTCCTCTAGAATTCAAATCGGTAACCTAGCTTTACTTTTTTACTTACTTCCCGTACTAAGAAGTTAAATACGTATTTAGTTTAGTATTTATTTTGAGCAATAACAGTATTTTTTCTTTCATCAAGTAATTTTTTTTAATTTGCTACGCAAACAATGTTTTTAGTATTTGCTTGTAATTTTATAAGAGCATTCTCATTTATCATTGAATCGTAATTAAAGGCGTGGGCTACAACAAATAAAACGTCGCACCGTCCCTCTTTATGACGCTACACTTGTATCACGCTGGATAACAGCCGTTTTACGAGCAGTGGGTAATGAGTGCGTGTAAACCTACCTTTAGATAACGTTTTTATAGTGATGTCATTAGGTAAATGACATTATTTTACAATGTAAGGTAACATTTTTACAAAGTTATAATAACGAGTAAATATGGAGAAAAAACGGTAACATTCGTTGCCATAATGCGAGGTTGAGAAACCAACGAAACAAATTGTTTGGTGCCCGTTTGCGCTAGAACAAACCCATCGAAAGTTCTCAGACTGAGCTTGACGATTTTTGTTGTTATAACCAAAACCGGTATTTCAGCGCGTTTTATAAAAATTATATTATAGGTATCAGCAAAACTTCTACAGAAAAAGCATAACTAATCTTAAACAAAAACTAGAAAAAATGTTAATGAGGTACTTTAAGCTTTAAAAACGAGCAAAAGCTTCTTATACGCGCAAACTAAGGAAAAGAAAGATCGATAAAGACTAAGATCGTTGTAAAAGTTCTGCTGTTTCAAGGAAACTAGGTTGCCTAGGCGATTTAATTCTCTTTAACGATTTTGCAAGGATCTGGTGAAGGTCGTTTAGATATTTCATTAAATTTTGTTCAAGGAGATTTCAAACAATTTTCATGCTAAAACAAAGCAATATACTTTCAACATTTTCTAGCAACATGTCATGGGCAGACAAAACACTTTAACCATATTTCTCTTTGTATTTTCTGAAAGCTATTTCCTATATTCGAAATCTGTAGGGTCGAGACTCGAGATAGACGTAAATAAAAGCTGCATTATTAGGTTTCATTTTATCTAAAAAAAAAAACATTTTGCAATGCCTATTATTTTTGGTATGTACAAATCAAGTGGCCGACTCTAATATAGGAGTTTTTAAACCGCTTGATAGCATACTACTTGGATTAACGCATCCAAATAGTGACGCCTATAGACTAATGGCTAATGTTTATTTATATCTCTATGCCAATCAATTACAATACATTGTTGTCTTCCAAAAGTTGCAATTGCTTGTGTATACACGGTCAAATTTGAATCACCATAAAAAAAAATACGCATAGTCAGTTGCCGTTACTGATATACGGCAAAAAAACTTGAAAAAATTAAGTCGAATTTTTGTCAAAATAAATTTGATTAAAATTGGATAACTGTTACCGTTAGTCGTTTTCCTATGGATTAGCATGAGGCGGTACCTTTAATTGATAATAATTTAAGTTTTATTCATCGTTTGGCAAACCCAGGTACCTAGCTCGAGCCAGCTCGCAAAACCTCTGCTCGGGCGCCGCACTCGCGCCGCTGTCACTCTGCCATTTGTTAGAAATCCAAAATTCTGACTGCACAGATGCAGCGTAGTACCCCGTCTGTATTGCCCGTTTATTTATTTTTTTGGTAATTTAAAATTGATGGTGTATAACAAAAACTTCCAACACAGGCTGCCAGCATGGCGTCAGCTGCCAGCGAAAGCCGAAAGCTCCTCGCAAACCAGGAGACGAACAGCAGAACCATCAGCCACCCTATGGCTTTGAGGAAGAGACTCCGCCCGCCCAGGCAGCCGAGACCTGCTCGCAGACTTCCACAGGTTTACTAAATCTTTACTAATTATCCGAACTTAATATGAAACTTCTAAAATGATAACTATATTAATATCTGTAAATGACTTGGTTCTAATTGACTAACTAATAATGGACGTTAAAAGGGGAAAATAATAAGAAAGGAATTTTGGAGATGCGCAACGCAAACGAAGTTATGGGTGTCAGCTTGTATTTAATTAATATAAATAAATAAAAACTTAATACCTAATAAAATATAGCAAAAATAGCTACTAACTAGATGCATACTACGTAGTACAAAGTGATATTTTATACCTAGTAATATTAAATTAAATAAAACAAGATAAAATGAACCTCACAAGGAGATAGATAGTACCTATATGTTATGGACGAATTAATATTGTATCTTGTTACGAGAACACCCAAGCTCGTACATGTGGGTGACAGCTTAATAACCCCAAAAGCTTTAATGTTGCTTTTAATTGACAGGCTTTGATCATTGGCGTCCGTAAATGCGGTACCAGGGCCCTTTTAGAAATGCTGTACCTCCATCCGATGGTACAAAAAGCTTCGGGAGAGGTCCACTTCTTTGACCGGGACGAGAACTACGCAATGGGCCTCGAATGGTACAGGAGTAAAATGCCCTTGTCCTTCAAAGGGCAGATCACTATTGAGAAGAGCCCGAGTTACTTCGTTACTCCTGAGGTGAGTTGTTTGATGTGATATTTATTCACTCGAGCTGACGTTAATGGTTCGTCTGTACGAGTAATGTACCTATAGACAGTTAGTTACTTTGAAAAGGTAGGTTTATCACACCTAGGTTTTACTGTAATTATTATATTTTTGGGTGGTCTCTACTTGAACTCTGGTTTTGACTACTTTACGTTAATAAAGAGTTGAGGTTTGTTTTTACCAAAAAAAATGGACTGCCTGGTTACTGCTCATATATACCTTAATAACCTTATAATAATTATTTTTCCTTCTCGTTTCATAACAGTAAAGGTAAAATAGATTCATAGAAATTCTGGTATCTTTTGTGTCTGAGAGTGAATCTATACTGTATGGTTTTTCTAATTTTCTTCGAATAACTATTTATTGTATATTCACCCGAAGGCGAAGCCTGATTACGTTTCGGCATGCATCTGTTGCGTGATTGCTGAAACAATTTGAATTTGTATCGCAACATTGACATGAATTGGATCGGAAATAGATGCACGCTATTTAATTTTAGCTGGGTTCAGAAAACGATGCAGCTTTCAATTTTCTAGCAGCGTTATTGGAATGACGCAATCGGAATTTGAATTCTGAAAGGATGACGTATATCAATTTAGTTGCAGCAATTTTCGCAACTTCACTATCTAGATAATTTGTGAAAATTGTTTCTGACTAGAAACAACGTAGAAAACTTAATTAAAGGGCGCCACTCAAAGCACTCGTTCGATTTCTTGATCAACAAAGTGGAGCGACAAGCAAAAATACCTACATGAAATTGTAGAAATGGTTCTACGATAACATGCCTAAGGTCGGTACTTATTCTATATTGCTACTTTACGAACCCTGAAAATGTCTATTTAGTTAGGCGCTTGTGTAGAACCATACAGTTTTTACGGTAGCATGACTTATAATAATTGTTAATTTTACTAATAATAACTAAAGATTTTATTTTTTTATTTAATACTTTATTGCACACACTTAAATGTAGTACAAAAGGAGGACTTAATGCTAGAGCATTTTCTACCAGTCAAAGATCGGTTTTAGTGATGCGCCTTTGATAATACCTTCATCAACACAGAGTTTTGAAAACTAAAAAAACTTACTTGGGTAATTAGGTACGTAGTATCTGTGCAAACATATTTTTTTGGAACAAAATAGCAGTGTCACAGATCGCGGCGCCCGGGCCGAGCTTTTGCGAGCTGCTCGAGGATCTCGAGTTTTCCGAACGATTAATGAAACTCAAATAATTATCAATGATGCGTACAGATTGACGCAAGACGCAACGATAAAAAATACTAACGGTAACAGTATGTCCAATTATCATCATATTTATTTTGTAAAAAAATACAACTTTGTTTCGAAAAACATATTTTTTTAAATGTATTTTGCCACATCGGTGTTCAGTAATGGCATCTGATTATGCCTTTTTTTTCTGGTAGTTAAAAACTTTTGGTATACGAGTATTACCCATAAATTTCATTGATAAATTTTTCCTAGGTTCCCGAAAGAGTCCGCGCCATGAACTCGTCAGTTCGCCTCCTCCTCATAGTCCGAGAGCCGGTGACGCGTGCGATATCAGACTACACGCAACTGCGCAGTCGAGCTACCCCGTCTGCGCCTGCGCAGCTACTCCAAACTCCAGGACAGCCAGTACCCGATGCGGCCAAGCCTTTCGAACATCTGGCGATATCACCAGACGGCTCCATTAACATTGCTTACAGGTCAGTTTATAAAATAAGCCGTAGTGAAAGTACGTAGAAATAGTTAGGGCGTGTATCCATGGAGCTGGGTGAAGCGGACCGTGAATTGGCCAATCACAGTGCTTGAAGTGGAGTGGAAGTGAAATTTTGGGCACTGTGATTCTTCTCCTCTCCACTCCGGCCAGCTCCGCGTCAGTGGAAACGCACCCTAAGTATTCTTTGTCGAAAGTTTCCGAGGTCTATGGATAGGTGAAACAGATTTTATGCATTTAGTGATCCCACCGTTTACCGCTCTATCTGTCGAGGATAGGGCTGTTTGTCACTAATTCGGAGTCCAATGCGGTAAGTAAATAGTAAATAAATAAATAAAAATGTATGAAATTTCATACAACGTCATCTGTTTCCAACCTAAGCAGAGCTTGTACTATGGGAACCAGAATTATTATATATTTTTTTTAAATACATACATAGAAACACCCAGACTCATGATAATCACCGATGTTAATCACACAAATGATAATCCCGAAGCGGGTATCGTCTCTAGTCTAGCGTCAATAGTCTCGGTATGATGAGTGCTACTATCTAATGCTGTGCCTGCAACATTTGTTATCTTCTTTGTTTTTATCCAAGACCAAACAAGTTGTCCAAGGACTGCAATGGATAGAATGAAATGCATTAATATATTAATTACTATAATCATCTTTTAATACAATCTAAACCATCACTAATGTTAATTTGTTAAGAAATATGTCTGACTAAAATGCTTAATTTATATTATTTTATTTGTATTTTTAATCAAGTTATCCAACTTTGGCCCGTATTTTTTAATACTATTATTTTTCATCAGGCCAATAGCGATATCGTTGTACCATGCGTATCTACACCGCTGGCTGGAGGTTTTCCCTCGGGAACAGATCTTGGTGGTGAATGGAGACCTACTGATTGAGGATCCAGTGCCGCAGCTGCGACGCATCGAGAAATTTCTGGGACTTGAACATAAAATTGGTAAGTCATATTTATTCTCTTGTTTTTTTTCCTATATCGGGTGTAATAAGACTACTCCCGAAAACGAAAACCCCGCATGAGACCATTATTTCAAATATATTAAGACAAAAAAAAATTGATTGCAAAATGGTATTTTATAGGTAATTTGGTAATACGTCAATACTAATGATGTTAGCTTATTTTTTTTTTTAAATGTAGTAAAATAAGAAAAACAAAATATGTCAGCAACTTTAACCGAGCGAAAAAAAATATAATCAGCTGATACAACATTGATAATGTCAATGATCCATAGTACAGACCTTCAGTGTGACGGTCAACGACCCGGACTCATTCATTTCGTGAAAAAATGTACTTGCTTACTTTCGCTCTGCCGTTTCACAGATTGACATTTTTCAGGCGTTATGCTAGTCTCCATTCTATTATCCATTTCTATTCTGGGGTACTTTACCCGTAAGTAAGGGAGTGGTCATAATACACCCTGTATACTGTTTACTGCAACACAGTATACCTAAGTATTCTTGAAAGCCTGAACCGTCTCTTAAATAAAACAAATTGCGCGAAACGCGACCGCTAATTACACTTACACTTTGGCAAGCCACATAAGTATTTTCATTTTCATGCTTCTGTAAGTTCAGTAACATTGCCGGAAACCGCCATTTTCTCTTGCAACCAAATTATACAAGTTGTTTCCAGTATCGCTAATGTACTAAGGTACTTTACTTCCTCTAATTAGCAACATAAAACGTCTGCTATTAACATTAGTTACAAACTTTTTACATAATGTAAGTTTAATTATAATTATTCAATTTCATAAAATTTATTAGAGTAAGTTGGAAACTTAACTATTTCGCGTTCAGTAACTTAATTACTAAATTTTTGACAAGAAAGTTAAACATGTACTACAACAAGTCCAACGTTTTGTAAATTTTTATTAAAACTGAAGCCCGATTACGAAAAAATCTAACAATCGAATTCGTATCGAGTCCACCACAGAAGGGTACATAAGTTTGTATGATTTTATGTTATTATATATAGTTTAGTTATGATTATCATTCAAACTGTTGACTTCTCTTAGACGAACGATACGAACTCGATTGTCAGATTTTTTTTATCGAGCCTCCGATAACCATTCTGTGACGACTTCGACACGAATACGTTTGTCAAAGAGTTTGGCGATAAGGATACTGAACTCTAGACCTTGTGAAAATAAAAGACTCTGAACTTGTACTAAAGTTAAGATAAACGTGACTTACATCGTTAATCCGACTTCAAAAGATGGCAAATAGAAATTGATGGGATAATGTTTTACACGTGTAGTAATTTTGAAATACAATCTAAAGATAACAAACTACAATATTTTTTATGTTATTTAACAGGTAGAAGAAACTTCTACTTTAACGAAACGAAAGGTTTCTACTGCCTTCGCAATGACACAACAGATAAGTGTCTGCGAGAGACGAAAGGTCGTAAGCACCCGAGGGTAGACCCAGCAGTCGTCACCAAGCTAAGGAAATTCTTCATCCAGCACAACCAAAGGTTTTACGACCTCGTCGGAGAAGATCTCGGCTGGCCAGAAGATTAACACGATCATAGACAATCGCCAGAATCTTTATGTGATCAAAAACATATCAATCTTAACTAAACATATCACTAGCATGTAATTTTTTAAATCGTTTACGTATACATCTAGCTCTAAGACGTTTGAAAATTTATTTTACAACTTTTAGTACTTGTAACTTTCTGTGTAGGCATTTCAGTTAATTAGACGAGTTGTTTACGAGATGTACGTGTAGGGATCGGAGGGGAATTCGAGAGGGAACAAGAAATTCAAAGTTGGATGTTTAAATTATTTTTTTTTCCACTAGCAAACTTTAAAGCACTGATTTGATAGACCGACCCACTGAAACCCTGAGCAATATATTTTTATATATAATTAAGTATTGTATATTATACAGCGTTAACTATACAGATATGACTTTTTTAACGGTTTGTGATAATTATGTTTGTTAGTTATAGCAAATTTTATAGGTATAAGTGTAATGAGTATGAATGTTGTAATATTATCGCTTTCCATTTTAGATGTCGTAATTTTTGGCCGTGTTTTGTCTTTCTGAAAGTTATGTTAAGGTATTAGTGGATGTGATTTTTCAGAGTCTAGCGTATCCTTTCAAAATATTATCTAGGTAAATATAGTAATATCGACTAAATGGAAATTAATACATATCAAAATGTCTTCTAGTTCTAGTTATATATAATTTTGATAGTTCAAAATGTGTGTCTACTATTGTCTCGTTGTCTTGAAGAATTTGAGATGTGTGTTGTTGTTTTACTTATATTTTGTGAAAATCAGATCAAATAAATGAAGAGAGTACGGTATAAATTCGACGCGGGTTTTAGAAGTATTCTTATATAAGTGTAACGTCCAAGACTGAAGAGTTAGTTGTATAAGTAATACCTATTTAGCATTATTATGTGTCCATAGGTAATGCGAGATATCCTAGAACATCTAGTCAGAAGTTTATTAAAATCGTCATAAATCGGCAAGAGGATGAATTTATTTTAAATAAGTAGATTTTGCTTCCAGAATCCAAATTTCGAAATCAACGAAATTTATACGTTTTTATGAATCCTTACTTAGTAAGCGCACTTACTCAATATTTTCTGTATTTTTCGGTCGAAAAAGGTAAGCAATCGATTGAAAAGAACAGTTTATTTTTATCGCAATTTATTATGACAATGGTGGAGAGTAAACTTGAAAAGTAAAAGTTACACGTTAAAAATATAATTCACAAAAAAGTGACAAATTGCGATGGAAACAAGAATATCAAGCATATCAAATTTAAATCTAAGTAATTTTAAGATTTCTCATTCATTAAGATAAACCTATCAAATAGAAATAATTCTAAGCTATTCTCTATGTTATAATGGTATTTTCGATCACTGTTAAATGTTGTGCACGTTCGTATATTTAAGTAGTTTGTAGTTTTTATTAGGGCCTTATAATTTATTCTTTGAGATTAAAGCGTACTTATATACCTATTTTACCATATGTTTCTAGGTCTGGTTATATTTTATCTACGTTTTAAATTATAAAGTTAACAATTTTATTTTAATATATTTTTAATATTTATCATTATTAACTAATCTAATTCGATTGTTGATTTATAAAATTATTAATATTAAAAAGATTTATTAGCCATTAAAATCTACAAAGTATTATCTTAAAATCTTAATGTTACCTTTACATTACTTGTAAATATCTTCTTAAATCCTTTCAATAAGTTACCATCATATCTTCAATAAAATATTATGAGTAAAAAAATTGTGGTAATTTTTGTTTCAACCTTCCATATTCCAGGTTTTTTTTTTCGTAGTCACGTTCAATTTTATTTCTTTTGTGAAAGTAATTACAACAAACAGTAAGGAACCTTTTTTCTCTTTACTGAATATAATTGGGTAAAATTACATTAAAGTAGACATTTCTCTCGGTTAGACAACTGAGCTTTCGCTGCCTGTATTAAAAAAAATATCTGGAAAATCAGAGGCTACCTTTATAATCCTACTTATATGTATTATAATAGCAAAAGTTTGTACGGATGTCTATATAGATCTGTTTGCTCCTCAATCGCGCCAAAATTACAGACCCGTCTGACCTGGAATTTGATAAGGATATATGCCGCTGAAAAATACCAGACTATTTTTAATCCCAATACCAAGCGGGTAAAGCCGCAGGTAGCCGCTACTGCTACCAAATAAACAATCCAACAAGCAAACCACACCTGTGTCTAAATAAACAGCGTCCACGTAACAGGAAAAATATCAAGCTGTTTGGTTCCATTTTCCCCGAGGATTCAGTGCAATTTAGTACGACATGGTCCAATTGTAATTATTTGAACAACTACGAAAAACGGCTGTTTACTGGACTGGAGCTTGAGGTTCGAACCTAGGTGAGGCTGGTATAGTATACTTAGTCGTAGATGAATAATGTAAGGAAATACTGTAATGATACAAAGTGTATGTTTAGAACTCTTTAGTAAGGACGTTTTAAACTAATTTTAAAAAGAACTACCTCACCTTGCATAGATTCAATAACCGAAATACAAACTATATAATAAACACCGACTTCTATATAAAAGCAGGAATGTATTTAAAATTATGCGTAGTGTAAGTAGATAAGTACCAAAATTAACTAAACTGAAAATTGTAATGGTTCTGCGTAAAACATTGGACACAAAAAAATTAGATGTTTTTTTGGTCTGTTATTAATGGTAATATCTGTTGTAAATTTAGATTCTAAAGCTATTTTCTCTGAAGTTTATATTTTCGACCTTCCCCGAGTTCCCCGCAATCTCGAAGATGTGCACCTGGGCATGCAATGCACGTGAAAGCAAAAGATCGACCCTTGACCGCACGCGATTGTGTCACGGTCTTTACAAACTTGTGATTGTACTGTTCTATAACGCTTAGGTCTCAGCCCGATGTTAGCCGATTACGAGGCAGGAGGGTGTTGTGATGTGTTTCGGATAAATAAGGTGTGTTTCGATTCGTCTATTTGGTGTTTGGTAAACCGAATTGACACTAACCTGGATGCTGGACAGGAGCTCTGGACACTGGGTTATCGTTTTATACACCTCTTAGTATAGTTTTTTTGCGAAATATGAGTTAATTCTGCATTTGCGTACGCGCGCGATGTTAGCCGGCGAAAGTTTTTTACAAGAGTGGGGAGTAGGGATGGAATGAAGGAAATAGGGTTGTGCCAATCGATTACCGACAAAACTGCGACATTCGATTGAGATAGTGACGAGAAAATTTGCCGATTCAATGCCATAATTATGAATACCAAACATTTGGATTTTAGCAGTCTGGGATAAATATAAGTTTAAGTTGTGTTATGTATGTATGAAGATTAGACGAACTCTGAAGGGACATCAATAAAAAAGACGAGCTAGTTTCACAGTAGTCGCTTAAGATGTATATAACATCTGCCATCTCACCTTGATAATAAGCAAAACTTTGAGCACGATGGGCCCCATCCTTTGGAATGATTAATATTTACTTCCTTTTTCTGAGGTTGGTACTTGTACCATCTGACAGCCAAATTCCTGTTACGTCGCTTGACTCGTCTCGATTGAACCTAAAACGACTTCCTTTTTCTTTATACAGAAAAATGGCAGACTTCGTTAATAAACTAAGTATAGAACAAGGCTAGTTTGACACGCTAATCGCTTTGCTAACGCTGGACTCACCATAGACCATAGCTTTAGAGCTCAGTTACTGAACACATCGACGTACAAAGGAGCACAATGAGACTGGTCACCGCCCTCACTCGTTTGAGAAGTAATGAAGCGGTAACCACGCTGAAGCAGTATACTGAAGCTTTGACATGAAAACTACAATGGATCTGCCAGTAGTAAGTATTCGTAAAATATTTCTCGAACGTCCGTAATTTATTATATAAAATAATATTATAATTGCGAGAGTTTGTAAAGATGAACGGATAGATAGAGGTTTCTCAGTAATAAATAGGAATGATAAAATATTTAGGACATTTCACACAACGCCATATAGACCCAAACTGAACATAGCTTGGTATCTAAGGGAACCAGATAACCGATAGAGTAGGTACTTATCTGAGTATCTGTTTTTAATGCATATTAGAAAACACCCAGACTCAGGACAAACACAGATGTTCATCATACAAATGTTTATATTTCCTGAAACGGGAATCGAACCCGCGACACCGATATGCTAGCACCGACATGCCAGTCCAACGCACTTGCCTCCAACTGACTAACAGATAACGCACAGGTCAACCCACTGAACGTAGTAATTTTTGTAAAGAAGTGTAGGCGCGTATTAAGAAAAGCGCAAACGAAGTTGCAGTTGTCTACTGAGTTTATTTTTATCAAAATCCAACCTCTAAAATACCAGAAATACGTATTCCCCCCCACCCCTCACCCCAACGAATCAAATGAAATAGGATAGTTCAAACAAACCGACCGATAACTATTTACTCTGCTCATAAATTCGAATATTCGCGACTGAAATACGGAGCGAACCCGTCCTGTGTTCGCTATTTCGTAAAGACACAGGATAAAGAATAAAGCTTGTACACTCCGCTGCACAGACATGTATACACTCCCAAGCTTTCACATTTATATTATACCTTTAATTTTGCATAGACATTCTTCTTCTGAAAGAATCCTGACAAGTAAGTGGATTACATTAATTTGAAAATGCTTGCGTGCACTTTTCTTTGCAAAATTAGGAGTAATATAAATGTGAAAGCTTGGGAGTGTATACATATCTGTGCGGCTGACTGTATACCCAACGCCAAATAACAGTGTGCCGACCGAACATTTTTAACGACCAAAATGAGGGTAGTTCCCTCATTTCACCGCGACGGAAGCTCCAATACGCCAGTAAACCCGTGACCACGGCTGTTGCAATACAGTCAAATCGTCGGGACACAAAAACATTTAAGATGAGCGCGATAAATTCCCGTTACAATCAAATAACTATATTTTCAGTGGTGTTCGCGGTTACTAAAAAAGTCCAATGAAAGTCGGTTGTAGTATGCTTTTTGTAAAACTTTGATTATGAACAAGCTGTTCTTTAATAGACAGTGCAAGCTGCATGCGATATTCATTAAACTAGATGTCCTAATGAGTCGCCATTTCGCTACGTTGCTACGTTTCTCCGGAACGTAATATTTGCGTATGGACATTGCATTGCTCAGATTCCCAACTGAACAAATGGGATTAGAAATAGCTGTTTACTTGTTCAAACTATAAACTCTCACTGATTTAAGAGCTTTATGGGATTTGTGAAAACCGGGCAGTGGTAAGAAAATGACTTTTGAAGATTCCTTATTTTAAATATATAATACTAGCTAAAACCCTAGAAAAAGCTAGATGTAAGCAACATCGTTTGCGTTGCGAATTTTTAAAATTTCTTTCTTAGTACTCACTTTTAGCTCTTGACGAATACATCCTCCAAGTTTCAAGTCTCTTCAACGGTTTGGCCTGTACGTTGTCTGTCAGTCAGTCAGTCAGTCAGCTCCAAGCCTTTTCTATATATTGATTGATGAGCCTACATGCTAATTTTCAAGTTTCTAGAAGGAGTCCTGTCAGAGATATACGGCATTTATGTAAAAACTTGGAGCCCCTGTTTTGACCACTTGGGGGTGCCAATATTTCTAGTTCCTTTCTTAGTAGGTACTAATTTCCATATAATATTATGTACAGACAGCGTCAGAGATAAGTATCCCCCTTGCACAAGACGCCCAGCTATAAATCCTTACAAAAAATTGTAATACTCAAAATTATTTTTAGGCTTACATACGGTTATACAAATATAATCTATTTTCTAAAGTCAAAACTTCTACATTCGCCACGACGGTCATTTAAAGGGATTTGAAGCTGGGTATTATAATGCAAGGGGGATACTTATCTATGACGCTGTCTGTACATAAAATGCATCAATGTGGACGAGCACTATAGCAGTGTTGCACCCGCTTATACATATAAATCAAAGACCTGTGTAGCACTATAACAATATGTAGGTAAATATTAATTTACTAGTGATTATTAATTAATTATAATAAATAATAAATTATTTATAATAAATTATTTATTGACACAAAAACTTAAAGGTAACTAGTAGGTACTTATATTATATCACTATTAAACTAATGCTAATGCTTAGAATTAGGATTAGTAATAGGTATAAAATAGTGATTTTGTTTTTAGGAATACATTGTTATGTTCGTACTAGGTACCTAACTTCTAGACAGATGCGCTAAGAACCGGACAAGTTTTTACTGTATCCCGGTTCAAAGCGTCCTCCGACGGACAGTAATAAATTGACACAGTCAATGAGTGATAGGGTAGGTTGGGTGCGCAATATCAGCAATTAGCATGCATGCATAGCTAATTTGCTTCTACGCACTACTTCCGCAACACACTCGTACAATTAATATGCCTATACATCTTTCATTCTAAAATGCATGCCCCTCCTATCTCGCCGCCATCTAAATGCCTTTATTTTGATCGCGCGAGTTTACTTTCTGTTCTAACGAAGATCTGTGATTATTTAGCTCCGAGTTATAAAGTAAACCAAAGTTCTAAATAAGAAAGAACACCACTTCCTAACTAAGTTAAATATTTACCTATTGTTATTCCGAGCGCACTGAATCATTCATATACAAGGGCTGCAACTTCGTTTTTGCCTTCTCCAACAAAAGTTGTTTTTGAATTTGTTTGGGAGTTAAAGAGTTTAAGTACCTTGTGTACTTTTTTCGAGAACATAATCGATGGGTACACTATACTGACGTACCAATCACAACAGTAAGTCGTGTTTTTGGCGCTATTGAGTTACATACATATTTGGAACCTTTACAAAAACTTTACGTTTAAAATGTGGCTTATAACCTATAATTCAAAGATGCATATCTACATAGATTACTAATCATCCACCCCAACGATAACTGTAGAGATTTAAACTTTTTTTTATGATTTTAAAGAACTGTAGAGGTTGAGACGAGCTAGGCGCTCTTATATATTCTGAATCGGATCGGTCGCGAACCGACCGCGGAGTGCCACCACTGTGGGAGGGACCAAGACTCTGCCCAGCACACGCTCGAGGAGTGCTCGGCGTGGAACTCTGAACGGCGGGTCCTGATGGACCAAATCGGGCAAGACCTCGCCCTGCCTAGCGTTGTTGCGGCAATGCTGGCAGAGGCGACAGCGTGGAGGGCAGTAGCCTCTTTCTGTGAGACCGTCATGGTTCAGAAAGAGGCTGCTGAGCGGGATCGCGAGAGATCCGATCCCACTCGGAGACGGCGGGGCCGGGGTGTCCAAGTGAGACATCCCGGGCCGTCCGCCCCATGAGGGCGGCGGCGTCTCCTGCCAATGAGGGAGATCTTGCTGGGTTCGAGAGCGGTCGGAGTGGGGGCTCTGGCTGCATTATACTCGAGCCCGGGACGGCTGCAGTGCACGGGTAGGCATGCACTGCAAGCGGAGCTCGGGGTTGGCACAAGCCTGCCCTGGGATGGGCCTCAAAGCAACGTGCGTGAGGGACACCGGTACGTGTTCTTTGGATATCCCGGGGTCCCTCTAATGCGCAGAGGTCGGCCATCATGGGGTTTTAGTCGGTTAAAGTCCGACATACCCCTCCACCCTCCCCCAAGGGCAGTGGGCATCCATAAGGATTTATAATGTAAAAAAAAAAGGCGCTCTTATATTAATATTTATATTATTATTAAAATATTTGAAATACTTCAAACTTGTTAAAAATAATGGAATCTTTCCAGTTTAAAATATTCAAGTCATGAAACCTTCATATTAGTGCGAGCAAAGTCAAGGCTAGTATGTATGCCCTAGGTTACTGCAGTTTTAATGTATTGACGTCACCATTTACTTCGGAGTTTTCCATTCCACTCAATGGTAATGGGCAGCCACTAGTGCCAATAAAAGTAGAATATTTTCTCAATCTTCAAATTGTACCTTTAAAAATATCTGAAGTCGAATCCCCTGATTAGTCTGCGAGCGAAGTCAAAGCTAGTATTTTATGCACTAGGTTATTGCAGTTTTAAGACGGTAATACGAATCCCCTGTGATAAATGCCTATTACGTACCTTGTTTTTCTGAAGTGAACTATTGTCATGAAATCTGGTAAGTATTATTTTCAACCGACTTCAAAAAGGAGGAAGAAGGAGGGGGTTATCAATTCGTTTAAATGTTTTTTTTTAATATGTGTTACCTCAGAACTTTATTGTTTATAAACCGATTTGAAAAAATCTTTTTTGTTTGTGAGGTCTTTCAGGTTGGTCCCATAGAAATTTATCAACATCGGTTCAGTAGTTTAGTTTTTCAATCAAAATAACTAAAAAAAAGGCGTTGAAGTAAACAAGATTGCGTATTTTGCTTCGCTGTGACTTTTCAGTGGTGCCTACGGTCACTGGAACAGTCCGATTGAAGTTGGTTGTTGTATGTTTTTGTAAATACCTTGATTATTATTGTACCACAACAACCCTACTAATATTCACCTTCTTTAGGTTTAAATATTATTGCAAATGAATAAAAACTTAGCTAGAAAACTTCAGAAAATAGTCCAATTCGAAACGTTGCTCCCGAGAGCTGAGTAAAGTCAGAATATAACACTAAAGCGTCGTTTATTACTATCACTCTTTTACTTAGTGTTTTCTCGGACAGCCAGTAGAGTGCTTTGTCTGGACTTTGTTACTATGTGCACATTCAGCGGACAACATTTATAACCACAATACTTAGAACAGACCATACAAGATTTATTGACCCAACATTTATAAATTCTTGCCAAATTTTAGAGAATAAAAATACGATTGTGACAATATTTATATCAGTTGTCTTCACAAGACCCTATATTAGCTATTACAATTAATAGCCAGACAATTTTTTGAGTCTATTTAAAAAAAAACTCATTACATTGTTCTGTCTTTTAAGATTTAATTTTTGTATTAATTATTTATTATGTTTATGATTAACAGACTCTCGTCGCATGATCTGATAAAATTATTTGAAAATTATAGCGTAGAGACTTCTGCTGAAACTTTTAAGCCCAATACATTGCACTGCAGCTCGTTCCAGAGCTCAGCGGATTTTTTTATCCGCTTGGTAAGCACACTATTTCAGAAGAGTATGTCGACCTCAAGAACAATGGTAGCAAGCACAATTACCTATTGTTTATACGAAATGCAACGGTTGAGCGATTTCACAATGAAGCAAAATAAACAAAGTAAACCTCCTTTGTGTTCTGAGTTTTAACAGTGAACTAACGCAACAAAAGAGTTAATTATAACGAGAATATTTGAAGAAATGATTTTTTTTTGGTAGATACTCTATAAAATTTGATAATTTAGGTATGAAATATTGAAATTCACGAGTAGTAAGGTACGTTAATAGCTTTAGCTGGTACCCGCCCGCGTTAATGGACGCCCACATGCTACGGAAAAACTCGCCCACGCGCCACGTTTACGTACGAATCCCATAGCACTACGAGTGCTACGTAACGTAAAATTGCGTAGGCGACCGCCTACGCGCAACGTCTGCCACATTCGAATTTGTGACTCATTTCACTTCTCATAGCTAAATGAACTTTATCACATAGTTGTCAGGTATGAAATCGCATGGCAGTGCAGAAATACCACGTGCAATTGCATACTGAGCTGTGTGATGTTTCAGATCATTAGCATTGCGTTCGCGAAATAAAATGTGTAATATGATCATTATCATAACACAATAACCCCGCATCATATCGCCTAAATGTTTAGAACACTCCACTGGCTTACCTAAGTAGAACCAAACTAGAAGGACAGAATATTTTTTACAAAAGAAAACACAGACATCGGATACTTTCTTCATCGCCCCTCATACCCCATAATATTTATTATTTTTATTTGGGCAAAGGCCCATAGCAAAAATGGACCTGTCAGTCACTCAACTCAACAATGATCAATGACAGAATAGTGCCAATCACTTGGAACCTTGTCGCTGAACACATTACATTGCAAACATCATTTGACGGTAACAGAACTCGAGGATGCTCGAGGACTTCCGGGAAATATCCTCACAAATGACAATCGGTTTTTTTTTATCAATAGTTCATAAATAAAATATGTTTTGTCGGTGCCCGGAGTAGGTGTAAATACTTGTGATAATATCAACTACATCTTTATTTTATAAAATTATTTTATTGGACAATGGCTAAGGACCGGAAGGCGTGGAATGAGTTGGGAGAGACTTTTGCTTTGCCGGGGATGAAATAGGTTAAAAAAGATTTTATTCTAAAGTCAAAATGATAGCGAAAAATATGAAAATATTAAATAAACACGTAGATTTCGTCAGCACAACCAATATCTGTACAATACAAAGAGCTAACTATGCTCAAGAACTTGGATTACTAAGACGTGACTCACATAAGTGAATAGAGCATTACCAAGCAATTGAGGTGTTCAAATCTGAATTTGGTTGGACTCCGCCCGTAAGTAGTCGATTCACGAGCGATCTATCGGACGGCAAGGAAGCTTCTAAATGGCCATTGACTGGCATTAGTAACGTGACCGCCCGGCTGTTACAACTGGGCCCCAACTGAAATCAGACTTTTTAAACTGAAAATCGAATAAACTGAAAATCAGACTTTTTAAAATTCACTTTTAAAAAGTCTGATTTTTTTATCACTTTTTAAAATTCGACAAGCTGTTTAAGTTACCTTCCGATGTGCCGTTGTAAGCTGTAATTATGCACATTAGTAAGCAAAGTCTGAAATGTTTCCAAGCTGAGAAAAACCATTTTAAAGAAATATTAAGTTTTTAGTAACAATAATAATGTATGATGTTACGAAATAAACATGAGATTCAAACTACTGAACGGCTTGATTATTATTTTATTTATATTGGAATCAGATTATTTACTGCTATCATATTTTTTTCTTATAAAACAAGCCCAGGAGAATTCTAAGAGAATTGGTTTTAGATCAAGGTTTAAGGTTTTAACTAATTTAAGTACTGCCGAAATCTCAATAGAGCATAGCGTAATATAGGGATATTATTTGCATTAAATAAAAGTTTATTATTATAAATGGTTATTCAACCAGTCTACCACTTATACCTACATGATTTTAGTAAAGCAATCGTGCAAATCCTCTGAAATTCACCCTTTTGTAACATACCCACAGTCTTACATTACCATAGCACAGATAACTCTTTAGCATGAATTTAGCGTCTTTTACATAAATATGGGCACGTAGTTCGTCCTTATCCGGCTTGCACGGGTCGCGAGATAAACTACACAGGGTTGGGCTTAGTTCAAGAGCTAGAATAATTCTAGATTCTAGATCCCATAAAAACAGGTCAACGGGTCACAATAGGTCATAGATACCTACGGGGAGGCATGCACTGCAAGTGGAGCTCGGGGTCGGCGCAAGCCTTCCCTGGGATGGGCCTCACAGCAACGTGCGTGAGGGACACCGGTACGTGTTCTTCGGATATCCCGGGGTCCTTCTAATGCGCAGAGGTCGGCCACCATGGGGTTTTAGTCGGTTAAAGTCCGGTATACCCCTCCACCCTCCCACAAGGGCGGTGGGCATCCATGAGGATTTAACCATAAAAAAAAAGTTCATAGATACCTAAGCTTAGGAGGTCCATATGCATAACGTCAATATACAATAAAAACTTTCGCTTCTGCATTATAAAGCACAAAATACGCTCGACGCTTCGAAATACCATTCGCCAAGTCAAAGGCTTTCAGGTGGCTTAGAAACGACTGCAAAGACAGATTTACACGAGAAGGAAGGTACGTGTTGATGAGTTTTATTTTTTATTATGCATTATTGTTGCTAGGTTTGAAAAAGAAACCACCAGCTCTTGGGCTTTCTTCTTAAAGTCGTAAATCTGACAAGATTGATGACGACTCTGACCTTTCCACCTGCCTACATGGCCTACACCGATTGCACCCCTATTAGTAAACGTTATTTTTAGCGCATGCCCCGATTATGTATGGATCCTCGGAAATTGGACGTCTAAGCTCCGCCTCTGCAATTTGTCCTCTTTCATCCAATTTCCGGAATGCAAAGCTTCGCGTCGACTCTTTTTTACGTGGTTTACATTTTGATTTAACGGTAGGTACTCGTATTCTCGTCTAGTGTGTAGGGATCCAGTTAGAAGTGGTAGGTAGAGAACGATTTATCATTTTTACAGTAATTTGTAGAGTTAGCCAGAGTCCTAGCAATGGAAATATTATAAACTGATTATATTATTGTGATTTATTGCTTAATTTTTATTTGTATATTTTTATTTATTCTCAGTATTTATGCCCAGATTTCGATACCTTATTTCTCTACTAGCTCTACCAAGTTACCAACTTTCTGGAACACTTTAAAAAGTGTTTTATGTTAATTTTAGCGACACATCGGAACGTAAAAAGAGGATTTAAGAGTTTCCCAGCCAATAGAACTTTCAGGTTTAGTAGGTTTTAACTGTCAGGGGAAGACGAAGGGTCGGAATAAAGAGCAAGAGATTTACTCTGCCAGTTAACCATGATAAAAAAGTTTATTTTATTTGCTTTATTTAAAACTATCTGCTAGTAACTCTTCAATCCATTAGTTAGAATGTGTCGCCAGTACAACAACTTGTTAGATATCATTATGATTCCGTAGACATTTTTATTGATAATTTACGAAAATTCAAAAAATCTATCTTGGTCACTGATTTTTGTGTGTTTTTATTTTTTCTTATATTTTTCTAGTAAGTACTTACTGTTAGAAAGGTACTTACTTTGTTTCATTAGTTCTCACCGGTAATTGTTAATTTAAATTGTTAATTCTGTGTGTGCATGCTTTGGTTGTAGTCTAGAACAAAACCTACCTTAGATTATTTTAACTATATTATATTCGGCTATTTTCTGTTTTGCATACCATATGTAATAAAATAAAGTAAAGTAAATACTATCAATCAGGTTCTATATTTAATTACAAATTATTAACAAAAACAAAAACAATAGGTACCTACCTAAATATTAAACGCTTACAAAATATAACCCGGACTGATGTGTTTGCGGATGGATGGAAGGAGATTTTATTGATTTGGGTGAGGATGTATAATTTTGTTTTATAACTAATGACTAATGTAACCTAACTTTTAATTATTTCTTTTAAATATGTTATGTCTTGACAAATGTTAACTATCTTCAATTAGTAGGTATAATTGGTTTAAGCCGTCAAAGTCTAGTTAAAGTAAATAAATAAATACAAAAACAAAAATAGGTACCTACCTAATAAACATTACCTATGTATGTACACCGTGGCCCAAAATAAGATATATATGGCTATATAACATATATATATATAGCCATAAACTAAAAAGTAAAAATTTTAAAAATGGAATGTTCTACGTTGTCTTTGGTTTTTTGTTATTGTATACTCATTCTTTGGCGCCATTTTTAACTTACTTTGTTTCCTAAAAAGTTATGAAATTTTGTTTTTTTCACTATGTCAGTGCAACGTGGAGCCATAATTTCATTGCATGAGCGTGGAAAAAGGCAGTGTGAGATAGCAAACATTCTCGGTGTTAGTCGTCAGTTAGTTTTTTCAGCAATTAAACGTTATAACGAGCTCGGCCACATCGGAGACCGTCCTGGAAGAGAACGTAAGAGGACTGTTAGAACTTGTAGGAACCGACACATTATCAAACAAAGATTAGTCCGTAATCCACAGACCAAAGTGAGAAAAATGGCACGAGACTTGGAAATCAGTCGCTCCAGCATACAGCGTATCGTAAAGCATGATCTACAATTGGTACCATATCAACTCAAAAAACGCAATTGCTTACGGACAAAGACAAAAAAATTCTGCTTGAGAGATGTCGTTTGCTTAAACAACGCTCCGCAGCGTCAAATTGGGAAAATATCGTATTTTCTGACGAAAGATTATTTTCGATAGAACAGGCCCATAATCACCAAAATGACAGGATATAGTCTTCCACTCGTCCTGGAGCTGCTGCAATTGTTCCACATCGCCAAAACGCTGAAACAGTTATGGTTTGGGGTGCGATTTGCGCTACTGGCAAAACTCCCCTAGTTTTTCTAGAAAAGGGTATCAAAATCAACCAAGAAAACTACCGTTTAGATATTCTTGAAAATGTGCTTCTTCCTTGGAAACAAGAGCACTTTGGTAACGGTAGATGGATATTTCAACAAGACTCTGTTCCAGCTCACAGGGCCTTAAGTGTTCAACAGTGGTGCAAAGACAATTTTCCTGATTTCATTAGCTCCAAAGAGAGCTACCCTACTCACCTGATCTAAATCCGATGGATTACAGTTTATGATCTATCTTAGAAGCAAGGTCCTGTGCTACGCGTCATAGAAGTGTTGACGAACTAAAGGCAATTCTTACACGGGAGTGGGAAAAAATATATATGGAGGAGCTGCGGAAAAATTGTAGAAAATTTTACCAAGCGTTTGTCTCTATGTATCAGCGCTGAAGGAGGTTATTTTGTAGACAAATAGAGCTTTTCGTAGAAAATAAAGTGTATTTTAAGAATTTCTAACCTTATTTAATTCACGTGTAAAATTAATATAATATTTTATAAAACCTCTTGTCAACGTTATTTTGGGCCACCCTGTAAATCAAATTGTCATCTTAACTTGTAAAATGATGACTACAGATGAATGTTATGTTTATTGCTAGTATAGGAAGTCATCTAACCGGTATTATAATTTTGTATCCAGGTATCTGAAAAGATAAAGGCACTTATAAAGATAAAGGATTTTTTGACGTATAGTAGGGTTCTATGCTGAGCTCCCAACTTGATATTTGATAGTTGCTCATATGGATGCATTAAGGTGAGAACGAGGGGTATTATTAAAGGGTTCTGCCCATTCGTCACATTACACTCGAGCCCCCAGAGTCTCGTAGCCTTGTCCTATCTAGCCGAGGCAAGATTGATGCCCGAATATTCATGTTTAGTGCATGCGTAGGTGTAAGATTTTACGACCTTGCCACCTTGTGACATAAAATAGATGAAATACGGTACGTTTCCCACTAATATGTAATGCAAAAGTTTGTGAGAATGGATGAATAGATGGATGGATGTTGGAAGATTAATCATATGAAGATTAAGAGACCAAAATGGAGGATTTTATCTCGATATCACGCGAGATAAATTGCAGTAACAGCTTGTTTTCGATAACTGAAGATTTAAAAGGTATATTTCTTTTCAGTCTTTATGCGACTCTAATTAGTATAAAAAATATAAAGAGGTTCTGAATATTATTATTTTACGCTCTATTTCATTCCAAAGAAAGAAGATATTGCATTAAAAACTTTATGATATTTATTACAGCATTAGCTTATTACTACAATATATGAGTATATTACAAAATGTACAAAAGGAAACAATTGGGCCACCCATAAACCGTTGCAAACATTCCATGTTATACGAAGTATAAGTATAAATATAATGACATATTGACTACAATAATTAAAATAGTAATATTTTATGGTTTATTGAAGTCAGCATCGCTTCATTAGTTTGTTTTTGTTGAATTTATGTGTGTCAAGGCAATATGGGTGGCAATTCCTCGCGAACCTGCATCTATTGCAGTAATTAATCATTGCTCCAGGTAAGTAATGGATTCCTTAGCTGTGGTGTAGTAGAGTTGTAGGAATTAAGAAAGGCGTAAATATTTCCGACTTTTATTTCTCAGAATCTATTAGAAAAACTAACTAAACCACATAAAATTGTTGTCTAAGAAGGAATTACGTATTTTGCTATTTCTGGTCTTTTAAAGGTTAGGTAGGTATGTATTTATATTAAGAATTTAGTAGATATTATAGATAGTTTCATAATCTTTCTCGTAGACTTTCGCGATTATCACACATAGTTATTTGATTATAACAGGTATTTATCGCGCTCACCTCGTATGTTTTTGTGTCCCGACGTTTCGACTGTATTGCAACAGCCGTGGTCACGGGTTGACTGGCGTATTGGAGCTACCGTCGCGGTGAAATGAGAGAACTACCCTCATTTCAGTCGTTAAAAATGTTCGGTCGGCACACCACACTGACGACATCCTGACACTTAAGCGATGTTTTAAAAGCGTTCCGCGTGCACTTAGCAATCACTGGGTTCCATGACGTTGAGAGTCTGTATCCGTCTTCACGATTGAAATTTGGATTCTTCTTTATTTTTTTTAACGACCAAAATGAGGGTAGTTCTCTCATTTCACCGCGACGGTAGCTCCAATACGCCAGTGAACCCGTGACCACGGCTGTTGCAATACAGTCGAAACGTCTGGACACAAAAACATACGAGGTGAGCGCGATAAATACCCGTTATAATCAAATAACTTTAGTTTCATAATCAACTGGATATAAAACAAATTCGGGTTAGTTGAATTTATATATCAAGAACAACTAGACGATTTTTATGATTTTTGATTTGTTGAATTTATCAACGCTCCAAATAGCAGACTAATGAGTAAAACATTTAAAAAATTAAGTGGAAAAAAGCTCTATGGGTTGGACGAGTCGCCCGCGGGTCAGCTAGTAAATAAATAAAAATAATTTTTATCACGACTGCAGCGACATTTCGGTAGTTGGGATAAGTCCGGCTAATATACCAGCATTCAGGCAGCAGTCTAGCGACTGGCATGACATCCCGAGTATATCTGAATTTATAATACCCGTAATATATGTATGTATTATTTCTATTGTTGAAAAATAGGAAAGGGGAACATGTTTAAAAAACTTACAGGAATGTAGGGATGATCTAAAATTTAAAACCTCTTCATTTCCGTAAAAAAATTCAGGATTCTCATTAGTGTTTTTTAAATAAGTACATTATTTCAAAGGCTTTTGTAAAGCTGCAAAGGCAGATTTATAGATCAAGGTCAATCTACTTTTAAACACAGCGACGTCACGGCACAGCACGAACCTTGACTCTGCAATTAAAACAAATAAATGCACGAAACTAATTATAATAATAAACATTCGCAAGAATTACAACAGCACTAAAACCGCTCGGAATTATGACAATTTCAAGGCAAGGGCAAGTTCGGATAACGCAATCTGAACACGCCAACACGTTCCTACCTTTAAGGTTTTTTTTAAATACTCTGGATTTTCAACTTGCGGTTTTATACCGGCAGATATTTGCTGAAAAACCGACGGCCTTCAAGTAAAGTTGACGTTTATTTTTCCTCTATCTTGAGCATATAAGATCATAGAAAAAAGCAAGCTATAAATATGTAGGTAGAATAATATCAGTTCATAACACAAAAATATATTTGTAATATCAAAAACTAATAAGTTTACCGAAAATCGTGCTATGAATATTTTCTAAGAATCTTGGAGGGTTTAAAAAATAAAGGGGAGAATTGACGTCACCAAAGTAGGTCACATCTGTGTATACCAAAAATTACGCTAAAACGATGTTCAGCAAGGTGCTACTGTGCTAGAAGAATATGGCTTTCAGAGAATTGAAAAAAGAGCTTTTATTTTCTTAATGAATTAGGCAAACTAGACATCTCGAGTTTAAGTTCTTTAGAAATTGAGTAGCAATTTGTAGAAGCTCTTTCTTTTTTATTAATGGAAGTATTTTATCACTTTGATTTTTTCATTGGCAAAAAAAATAACAAGCGTAAAAATGCCTGAAATTGACAACGTATCTTTCCTATATCATAACATTATAACTTACTTACCATAACATTAGATGGTTGTTGGTTTAGAGTCTTATTTACGGGACAAAATAAAAGCCGGGAAAATAACACCATAGATGAAAGGGAAAGAAACGTATTTACATCCAGCTTTTATGACGCCATGAAATGTTGATTTTATGTCGAACCTTGTTACTTTTTAACAACACTTTTGATCCATGGTTCTGGCATGTACTTTCTCTCTGCACGCTGCCATAGATGTTGAATTTGATCAGTTGAGCTATCTAAAAGTCAATCTCTAAACCTTAAATTTTTTGCTACTTTATGACTAACAAAATAGAGTTGATACTCAACATCTTATTACTTATACGGAGAAAACATTCAGTAATTACCTACGTTGGGTTAAACGTGTACACACATTATGAGTAAGTATGAGGGCGTGTAAAATTCACGGATCAATTTGTACGCGAACCCTTGAGCCGGAACATTTTCCAAACGGGCAACATTAGTCACAGTTAGGAATCAGTAAATAATCTGTTCGTAGCGGATGGTACCTCATTACAGGAACATATCGACTACTAGGCCCAAGAGCCCTGTAAATTGCTTCCATTCCCATCTAGAACTCATTAAATTTCCCATCACGTAGTCTTTTACAGAAAATTATTACCGTCCGTTGATTTGGATGCGTAAGGTAGAGCGGGCAATAAAAACCGGTAAATATAAATACGGATGGTATTCGTAAAAGTTTTGATAATATTGATGAGCGTCGATGACACACGGCTTTTTTACACGCTGCTTGTTGGCGAGTTTAAAAGCTAGCGTGTGAGGGAGCTAGCTTTCGGGAAGGATTGTCAACAAGCAGATTGTAAAAACGCCGATGTCACTGGGCAACTTTACACAAGCTACAAGCGAACTCGCTGACTTGTAGTGTGTAAAAAAGCCATGTGTCATTGACGCTTTAAGACACAAACAAATGTCAAAACATTTTACAAATTTTAGTGGGCGAGTAGAGTAGGAGGAACTAGCTAGAAAAACAAGACATGATCTATGATCTATCATGATCTTGGTACCTAACCAAAAGATAAAGTTTGATTATTTATAATAATAATAAAAAGGTATCATCAGTATTCTTCTTTTCCCCATTATAAAAATGCTGAATTTCATTATGAGATGGTCAGTTGTTACCTGCTGAGCACAAACACATGCAAGTCACATAAGATGCCTACAACAATAATATCAAGCACCCTCCCCTACCCCTCCATTAACAAAGAGGACAATGAAAACAGTAAATTCTCAGGAGCTTTCCTTTAATTAAAGTTTTCCAATAAGCATTTAATAAATGGAGCCTTAATTTCATTAATTTTAATTTGGAACGGCTCTCCTTGGAATTTTTTGATGTGTTTTTAAAACAAAGAAAATATTTCATTTCTAAAAATGTTTCATAATCCACGATTTTATTTTGCTTGTTTTTCTGTGTTTTTATTATACTTTTCTTAGAAACCGCTGACTACTGAAAAAATTAGTAGCTTTTAAGTCTCTTCTACTTAAGGCTATGGTAAGTTGTTAAGGTTAGAACTTAAACTTCCTATACATGCTAGGTTAACGTTTAAAGCTACCGATCAAACCTCTAATTAAGAAACCCTGTCAATACGGCGACGCACAGTACGATACCCTATTGCCGAAACCGTCAGAAAGTTCGGTTTGAACACAAAGCAGTGTTACCAACATAGAATATTTGAACACTACATAGGGTAGTAACAATTAAAAAACAAAACTAAACAAACTGTGTGAATATGAGTAATATTATTTCATTTATATTTACAGAAACTTGCTTAAATAATCATAACTATGTGCTTTAACTATTATTATAATTTTCAACAATATTTTTTCACGAGTGGCTTTTTATGTAGTGGTTAGCTTAAATAAATAATACCATAGGCTTAATTCTCCTTTATTGTTAAATCTTTTATGTCTGTATGCATTTTTTGAGCGACAAATATGTGGTTTTAGTTTCATTTATTTGTGTCTCATTATTTCCTTGTCAACAACTGTTTTATTACGTTAGGGAAAAGTGTAAATGAAGCTGGCTACCCTAGATACACACACTAGAGGCGGTTGATAATACCTCCAGGGCTTGATGACACCACTAGGCAGTGACAGGTGAACGATGGCATTGGGTAATTTAATACGCGGTCCCTACATTGTTACGCGAATGGAGTAATTCTGATGACAAAGCGGTATCACACCCTACTTAAGGAGCGTTTCCATTAAAACTGATAAACGTGAGACTTTACAAATACCTACATGAAAAAAATAATTTTCTCCTAAGGTCTCCTAATATCTAGTAAGAGATCACACCAGGCCGTGGTCAAAACGAAACAATTTACAATTACGGCTATTCTGTGTCGGAGATATTAACCGTATCAGAAATAAATTAGACTAAACTAACGTGAATACTTTTTGTAAAACCTTTTTGACGAAATATTGATACTGACACATAGGCCTATCGATAGATTTAGTTGGATTGCTGACCATATAAGCATTAACTTATCATGATTAATATTCATAATAAATAATTAATACTAATAAAAAGTAAATTAAATACACGAGTACGATAAAAAACACAAAACTGATATTATCAGAAATCAAATTAGCCCTCATTTAAAAAAGGTGTTCCGGATGAGACGAATACATCAAAATTTTATTTGCAGGCTACAATCTTAGAAACACAGAAGTATCCACTTTAAACAAGTATAGTATATGTAGGTTGAGAAAACCTATATTCATAATTTGCGCTTCCGTGCTTACTTGCAATTAATTTTAAGTCACAATATTTGGTAAACAAATAAGATTAATCTAATGTCGCGCTCTGCAAGTTCTACCATCTATACCTGAGTCACCCTGAGTGTATGGGCGGCGTCATCCGCCCGCCTACGAGAAAATAGAGGGTAAATTTTAAAGTGTCACGCAGAAATCAAGGGGTAATATTGTTTCAAACACGTGTTTGGGAGTAAACTAATTAGGTTCTTACACATGTGTAAATTAAAATGTATATAAATACCGCAGGCGAATGGTTCGTGTGCCTATGGTATTAAGTACTTATGCCAGCCACTCTTTCAGTGTTGCGAATGTTTGAGATTCGGTTATTTGTTTCTTACGTCGTAGATGGGGAAGCTGAGATCTTTTTATTTGTAAAGCGCAATAATAGTAACAATCATATAATTATAATATAATGGAATAAAATACTTATAGCAAAATTAAAATTAATTCTAAAAGTATTAAACTCGAATATCTGTTCTATGGTTTGCCAAATCTACAATTCCAAGGTAGATTCCAAGAAAATAATGATTGATGAACCATCGAAAACTACAAATATTTTTTTTGCTATTAAAGAATAACTGAGTAATCTAATCGTGAAGACCTGTCATTATAGTCTAGTATTTGGTCTTCCAACAAATAAAATATAAATAAATAGAAAAGGGTTAAATTTGGTAAACTACGTAAAAAAATGACTTCTGTTCCCTGCTGAAGATGATTTTAAACCATAAACTTCTAAAAGCTTGCTTGCATATACTATCATAATATTGTTTTTAATAGTTACTAGTGTTGGCAAGTTGGCCGGCGTCCGAGGCACGTCCCACCTTCCAAACTGTCAGAGGGCACTCCAGTTAAACTGGTCGCGATAACTTGTCACTAACTGCTCTCTTGTCGAGAGGCCTTCGTCTTGCCAGGACGGCTCTCCAGATTTGGCCTTTGTACGAGTTAATGATCTAGATTGTGTGAGCGCGTTTTGTCACTAGAACGATTGGCTAGGGACATGCTATTGATTGAAGTTCTACTTAGTAGGTTATTGGTAATACCTGGACAAATACCTTACTAGTAACTCTGGAGAGATTATGTAGGTAGGGTTCTACCGAATTTACAGAATAAATTTTACATAATTCTCATAATATCTATCATCATTCACCGTGGTGAAAAATTTTAGATTTTAAGAACTCTATCAAAATCAGTATTTAAAAAAGTGATTAATTACAATTAAAAAAAATTAACTTGTCATAAAAATATAGAGTCAGCACGAAATAATTCATTTCGCGAAAATTCCTCGACCATGTTGATGTAACACGTTAATTTAATTAGCCCAAAAGTATTCTTGAAACTCATAATAATGAGTTCCAAGAATAATGAACTAATTATATAAATGAAAGCAGGACTCAGCACGAAAACAGCAATGTAATTAGAAACAAAAGTGCCATTTGGCAAAGTTGAAAATTAGGTGAATAAGTCGCACCGCGAACACCTACTTACGAAATGGAAGCCAACGAACAGACAGATGCAAAACCACTAATTACGTAGGAACTTGTGCCTACTTTTTTTTAAATTTTATATTTAAAGGAATACAAACAGCTTTTTACAGATTAAGTACAAAAGGATGGTGGATACATTAAGCCTAGCGTATTCACTTGTGGTACTAGAATAATAATAAATTACACAGAAAATGATTGTTTGCTTACAAAATTATCATTGATATTACCATAGACCAATATACCACAAGTGGTATATTTGTCTATGATATTGCCAAGAACCCTGATACCCTGAATGTAATACTGCTATACGTACACGCAGAATAAGAATGTGACAAAAGAAGGAAGGAAGGAGACTACAAACATTATAAAAAAATATAGGTACATTCAACCGAATTTATAATCTCCTCCTTTTTTTAAGTCGGTTGAAAATAAATAGATCGCTATTAATTTTTTAACTTTCACAAACAAATTGCCACTCATACTTGTAAAAAGCAAAAAGATGTCAATATCAGAACGAATGTCTGTCTGGAAAGTTCAAATAAGATTTAATTACGTAAAGTGAAATTCGTTTGCAGCTGAAGTATAAATCCCGATTTAAAGGACAATCTTTCTAGGCACTTTCTAGTTCAAACTTCGAATTGACGAGAAAATAATTTAAATGAAAGCCATTTCAAAATCAACACCTCAATTGTGCTTTAACTTTATCAATATAGACACCACAAATTTTTAATAACAAACAATTATTTAATGGGCATGCAGCAGGGTACGTTGTATCTGTGCCGTCAGAACTTTGGGTTTCTACAAAATGACAGAATATCAGCGGGGAGAGTGTGGCGCCTCAGCCGAGCTTTTGCGAGCTGGCTCGAGCACGGATTTGCTTAACGATGAATGAAACTTAAATTGTTATCAATGATGGGTAACGGTAATAGTTAACCAATTTTTATCATATTTATTTTGAAAAAGATGGATTTCAGTTTTTTTGCCATATTTGTGTTCAGTAACTGCAACTGATTATGCGTATGATTAAAAATTAACGGTGTATGAAAGCTTAATTGACCGATTTCTCTTTAGATTCTTTTTAGATTTCTTTGAGATTATTCCCATAGATTTTATGATACTATAGTTTAGTTTTTAAATCAAAATAAGGAAAACAAATAATCGTCAAAGTAAACGAAATTGCGTATTTGCTTTACTGTGATTTTTCTATGGTGTAAACCACAGTGTAAACGGTCACTAAACATAAACAGTCCAATTGAAGTCAGTTTATAATATATTTGTAAAACATTGATAATTTAAAACACCAACCTTTACGTTTACGTTCTAGGATAACCAATATTCAGTTAGACCGATTCTCGTAGGCATGTAATAAACGGGTCTGTCCGGCTCCCGGTGGGCTGTAAGTAAATAGTTAGTGGCATAGATTAATATAACGGTGTTCGAACACTACGATTGACAGTATCAAAGAGAGATGACGACGAAAAACAGTAACAGACAAAATAAAACAAATTCCCCGTCAATAAACAAGAAATATTTGCATTTTTAAATTACTTTTTTATTTTAAACTTTAACGCTTCTTAAGTAGGACCCACTACTTCTGAAGCTAATGCTGAGTGGCCTCCTTTTTGTTCATTACTTTGTATTTTTCTGGTTTTTTTTTATTATGTACTTACCTGAATCTTAAATTGTATGAACAAAATATGGATTATTATTCTTATTCGAGCCCTGTTACTTCTCATTTTCTAAATTTAGCATCGGAACAAAATGTATTAGAAGTTCGCCAAATCACTAAACTTTTTTTGCCCGTTTTCAATGTACAACGGCATTATTCTATGCTTGTATGGTTAGTGGTACGGGCAGTAACGAGGTCTGGCCGGGCGTCTGATTAGCCATCGCCGGACCCTCGTCGTCGATATTCCACGTAATTGTTTCTTGTTTTCTGAGTAAACAACGGCTTGATTGCTTTGAATGGTGACAAGGTTGAGTAGCCCGTATTGTATGTACAAAACATTTATGTGGTTCTATCTCGTCAAGCTCAGCCATTTTTTTTTGTCTTTTACCTTTGGAAGGTGTTCCTTGCAGTATTCAGCGGACTGGGGTTTAAGGCAAGCCGAAAAATCAAATGTGTTGAAAAAAATATTTTAAAAAGCTTATTAGGTACATTATCTTTTCAAGCTCTATGTCTTTTATGGTTTAACTTTTTACGTAGAGCGTTCCCTGCAGGATTATGTCAAAGAGGATATCAACCTGCAAGATATTCTACCAGTAATGTAAGCATTCAGTTTTCCAGTTTTTAATGGCTACTGAAATGACTTGGCTTTCAAGATTGACTATCAAAATCTCTCAAAGTTGACGAGCGATATACCAGTGTGGCATCAGCCTATTCTCTTACCATCAGGAGAACGCCTAGCTCGTCTTGTCATTTTGCTGTAGATAGTATATCTATGAATTCATGAATTCTTATTTTGCCAGTAGAGAAGTGGTTAAAATGGTTATAAATAATATTCGAGATAAGCTTAGGATTACTTAGAACCAATACCAAACACATGTTTGTTAAGGTCCAATAGTTTCTGGCGTACCTATGTTAGATAAATCGGATGTACAAAACTTTTATCTCATTGAATTACTGGACATTTCGTAACGTAACTAACAATACCATCATCACAACCACTAGTCATTATGGGAGACCGGTCGGTTGCCGTGCCGTATTCACCGGGGCTCCGTGGAGACATTTAAGCCGTTATCAATTACTCTCAAGCTGCATCGGGCCAGTGGTGGTCTGACACACAGGGAGATAAAAATCTGTGTAGGTACATATTCCAATTCATTTAAGTACAATATACCTATTTCAGAAAGAAACTGAACGGGTGGAACTTCATTCAACCAAATGTAGCATTTTGACTTGGTATTACGGTAGTGTGCCGATATGACATTGTATAAGACACTTATTTGCTTCAATGTGGTTCGTATAGTAGGATGATGTGATAACACAATATGAGAATATACCACATATAGCTAATGGACAAATGGACAAATAGGCCTGGACTACCACATCGGCCCATGACCAAGGTACCTTCCCATCTTTTCCTTCAAGTATATGGCTTTTGTCTTCTCCCGAATGCTCTGCAGCCACGAATTATTACTCTACCAACACGTTGAGTTACCTCCCCGAAATACATAGCGTATTTTCCTTACATAAATAAAGGGTTCGTTTTATAGATGTTGCTAGATGAATTGCCGATTTTTATCGAAAAATGCTTCTCGATACAAAACTATGTTGCACTTGTGCTCGGTGTGTTCCGCCAGCTACCATCGTACCAGCTCGTGATAGATGCCCTCTGCGTCCTCGCAGCTGTCCATTCCTCTCTCTTATTGCCTTATTTGTACTGCTGCGCTATTCTACAAAGTAATGGCCACTTCGATGTTTGCAATTTCATCTAAGTAATAGATGGTTCTTTGAAAATTTAGGAGGTTATTTTATGATTTTGTTCTGGTATAGGTATTTAAGTTTATTTTTAGTTTATAATTTTGCTTTTATTATAAGTACAGTATCTGCTGCCTTTAATAATAATCATCGGTAATAATAGTCGGGATTTTCCAATCATCAGTATCCGCTCACGCGCGGAAGACCATCGATGCGATGGACCGACCAAATAGGTAAAGTTTGCCATGGCCGGCCCTTTGCATGAGTGTCCAGAACGTCTGCCAGCAGGGTAAAGTGGCGAGATATCGTGAGGCGAGTCACAGCCCCCGATTATACAATACATACAACTTCCTGAAGACTACGACCGCTCTATCAAGAGCTCTGACATACCTACTTTCGCATTTATAGTTAATGTAGTCAGATTGGGTTATGTTTAGGCTTAGCCTAATTTAGGACAATTTCCTACAGCTAAAGTTCTAACCAACCGGAATACAAAATTAGCAAGTGTCGTAAACTGCTTCGGCGGAATATCAAAAGGGGGTCGTAAGCAAAAGTTGTACAAAACTTTATCCAAATCCAGGATCGTACGAGTCACCAAGAATCGGAACTATGTTATTCCGATACACGCTATTTGAGAGTACACCAAAGATTACTATTCCATGTGTGGAACGTGTAGGCATATTGTGTCGTAAGCCGCCTCTAAAAGTCATTTTCCCTTATTTCACTTTCAAATAAGTAAATCATCTATGGATAAGTAGAACCAGGCCAACTTTTAACTAGCGAGAGGATACGATACGAGGAGACGATATTTAGAGACATACCTACCTAACTTATGTAGACAAAAGACAACAAAAATCCGAACCAAATAAGGTTTTTATTACAGCATAAGCTAACTACTACAATCTATATATAGGTATATTACAAAATTTACAAAAGGAAACAATTGGGCCACCCATAGACCGTTGCAAACGATCTATAGGTAATAATTTATACCAAATAAGTATAAAACTTTATCGTTCGCTATATTTGCTACCTATAATAATTAATAACGAACTGACAGTTTTTAACGATAATAACGTAATACCTTTGGTAATACCACAGGTAATACTAAGCGACAATGCTTGTTGATTTATGAAAATTTGGAATGTCATTTTGTAAATCTGAAGCTGAAAATTATATGCATACGATTTGATGATTAGGTACATACTATTTTATTTGGCCAACTGTACCAAAAAAAAGCGGAAACGTTCACAATGGTTTCACACAACCTTTGAATGTTCCGTTACCGAAATGCGTGCAATGTTGTATAAATATTGAGAATCAAGTTCCCTTACCTAGTAAACTAAGAAAAAATCCATATTAGAAAAAGGTTTCAAGCAAATCAAAGAGTTTATCTCTTCGAACCTATGTATTTCAACAAACCTGTCTAAAGAAGTAAGTTCCTAACTGAAGTAAGGCAACTTTGTAACCATCCCACTAAAATGGTAAGAACGAAATATTCATCGTATCGTAGGTATACCTATGCAGATATTTTTATTTCTATTCCGTCTGTCATAGGCGTTCTCAAAAGGGGTTTGGTTTGTGATGGCCCCATTAAAATACTAACCAGTTTTTGTTTTAGAAGCAGAAATGGCTAAATTAACCAAAAAAAAATATTGGTTTATAATTATTATCGTATAATGAATCGTATTAGAATTTAAATCTTCAGGTATTTCCTAGAAAAATATGAACTTTGAAGCACGAAAGTTTTATAATCAGAGGATTATAAAATGGAGGAAGAAAATCGTTGGTTACTGTTGTCGAACAGAGGTAAACAACGCTCGTTTCTTCCGCGAATTTTATTTTTACCTAGAAAATTCTACATCCAACACTAAGATTTTGAACCTAACAGCAGCTTTAGTGCAAAATCCTTTTATCCGAGCACAGTCTTGGGAAATTAGAGGTATCATGTATGAGCATAATGCCGCCATTTTGATTTAGGCCGCACGCGTGTTGAATTCAAATTGGCTCTACTCAATACAGAGGGTAGAGTGTCTTCATCCTATGTCTACAAAAGCGTTAAAATTTACCAATAAAGTTTCATCGTAAATTTACTATACCTTTGTTTAGCAAAATGAGGTGACTATTTTGGAATTTACGGTCAAATATATCCTAATACCTATCTAAAAAACACAGAATGTAGACACTTGAGAGGTCAGTTTGGAGAGTGTGTTCGTAAAGAGCTGAAAGTGCGAACTAAGAAAGGAATTTTGAAAAATCGCAACGCAAACAAAGTTGCAGGCGCCAGCGTTAAATTTTAAATTTGTAGGAACTTGCCTTGCCTACCAAAGAGTATTATCATGATCACCTTCGCTTTACTTATGAATACTTATTTATCGGCAAGTGCTCACTTTGGTTGAAGACGGTACTAAGTATTGTCACAGTCCATTTAATAGGTACGTAGTATTTAATTTGTCCATTAACTAATCTATGTATGTATAGTACAGTTTTTATCAAAATTAAGTAGGGCACTACTAAAGTAGGTACAAACGCGAACATTCATTCATATTGATACATCCATACCAGAGGTCATTGTCCTTAGAAAACAAAGCGACATCCGCATGCGAATAAAAATTCAGTGTCCGCCAATCACGTATGGAGTATGAAAGTAAAACGAGTATCCTTTGCCACTAGGGGTGGGGACGAACCTTAGAGGGGTAGCGAGGCAGTTGTGGGCCACAATTCGACCAGAAAACTGTGTAATTATTTTTACATTTTTTTTGCTTATTTTCCAATAAATAAATAATAAATGACCCTTGACACCGGGCGTGGCAGTTTTTCGACTGTAGCTTGCCATACGACCGTACGTGTCGTCGTTTTAGTTTTATTATTCATCTAAAGTCTCCTCTCCATCTCGTTTTTATTAATGGCTCTTTATTAGGTATCTTTTCGATTGGAAACTCGTCGCCTGTTGTTTCCAGTTTTATTTGTGCTGTGTTTTTCTGGTAAATGTTTTTTAATATACGTATGTACTTTCTATTGATCCCTTGTCTCTCTAATGATTCCCATATATAGTGATGTTCCAACGAGTCAAAAGCTTTGTTGAAATCTACGGAACCCAGATAGTATACTTTATTGCATTCTTTATATTTCTGAAGTATCTGTCGTAGGACGTGAATATGATCTATAGTCGAGAAGTTACTCCTAAATCCGGCTTGCTCCTTAGGCTGATTTTCATCGAGAATGTTAGTAGTAATATTTTTGAGAAGATCTTATATATAATCGACATTAAGCTTATTGGCCTGTAATTTCCAATGTCTCCCTTGTCCCTTTAAGGTTTTTTTTTACCAATAAGCAATTTCTACACATCCGCCATTAATTTTAACCAATTACTTACCTACTCCTCACAGGTAAGGTAGCTGTACTCCATACCTCACAACGTCTACTCAGCACATCCTAAAGCTACGTAAGTTTCAGAAATTAGCCAAATTTTATGAAAAACTCAAAGCGCTCTACCAAAGAATACTAAATATTACTTAGGCTCTACCAAGCATTCTGTAGGTAACCACGATCGCTATTTGCAACGAACGATTGACCGCATTGAAGATTAGTATAGTACTTACATATTTTTGCTATCGTATGATCTATAGCTGGTCTAGTATTACTTTTAGACACGAAATACGATAACGTCACTCGAATTGTGTCTAGCAGTTCAGTTTCATGTATGTGAAAATTTGCGCGAATTTAACCACCAACCAACATGGAGTTTTGTGAGCGACGGATGGGGGCAGAAATTATTTGATTTTATTATTTTACAAGGACTTTCTTGAATATAAAACCAGACTAGCATGTGCCAGCGGCTTTATTCTTTTACATGCGGTGTTCGGATGCCCCGTACTTATATTATCTCTTTCCATAAATTAATATCTAATAAGACCTATTTATTTTTATTTCTGATTATGATTATAATCTTACTTGATGTTATTTTAGGTCTAAGTTTTACATTTTGATTGATAAAATCTTTTCATTACATATTTTTCTTCAAAATTTGGTGGTAAATACATAATTAAACCAAACTTTGCAGCAATGTCCTTGTTTCAGTTTAAAAACATTATATTCTATGCGCTCGGCATACAAAAAGCTCTGATTAATGTCCAACATAAATAGACCGTTTGAAATGTAGAGTCTTGGAAGCGAAAAATAGACGTGACGGGTCTAATCTAATTGGCCGTGTCTGTGTCTGAGAGAAGTGAGTTTCGTAGTTTTAGAATCGTGGACTGGGTGGGTGATAGATAGGAACTGAGTTGCTTACTCGAAGTCTATATTGGACGTTGCATTGAATAGCACTGTTTTATTTGTTGCTTGGCAGCAGATACATGATTATAATATCTACCTACTCGTTTATTAAATTTTTATCGGTGCAAATTAGGTGGTGACATCTTGTGGTGTCATCACCTAATTAGCGATCTAATGATCCCACAACAACTGTACGAATTATGTTAAATTTTCCTCGGATTTTTACTGTACTATTAGTAGGATGTATGTAGGTAAAAAAAACTATTGTACCAAATAGCATGAAAATTACCTGAAATAAATAGTATCTACCTACTTATAGTACCTACCGGTATAACGCGAACAAAGTTGCGAGCACCAAAGACATATGAAGACATAGTCAACCAACTTATCAATATTTTAAGATGGTTTGGCAATGGAACTACATACGTTAGAAACCATGTTAGGCCAACTCAATTTTAGATATATATCTATCTACTACTCTAGATGAAATAAAAAAACAATACTAATCAATAATCATGGTATATGTCATGCTATTACTTGATTTTTAATTTTAACACGTAGCTTTAAAACATAATGTTGGTTCAAAACTAGTATTGAAAGACCGCAGTTTCAGCGAGGGGGTAAAATAAGAGCAAATTGAATTTTAGTTTGATTTACATCTCTCAAATCCCAAGAAACTTCGTTAGTTTCCAAAACGACTAAAACTCCAACTTCGTCGGAAATCTTCAATCTGCTTAATTTTCTTCCCTTCTCTTTAGTATACTTTTCAATCAATTTATGACTGAAAATCCGATCCCTTTGTTTATTTTTAGTCTCTGGAATGAAATCTCTTACCATTTGAGTTTTTTTTTACAAATTTTAATGTAGTTAACTAAAATTGACATATATGCCAATCTATAACAACTAGGTGAAGATATCTACAGCGTTCACACATCTCCTGGTTCTTCGTATTATCATGTCACTAGTTCTTTCGAATCAGTGTGGTGAAATGATTTCAAGTGCGCCTCGAAGAGGCTCCTTTCGTGCACTGGTTGCATCTCCTGGTTGAAATCAAGGTTCTCAATCAAGCAAGCTTTTGTCAAGTGTTTATAAAGCGTCGACGACACACAAGCTTTTTTACAAGCTGATTGTTGGCGTTTTTAAACGCTAGCTTGTGAGCGTGTTTGCTTTTGGGAATTATTGTCAACAAGCAGATCGTAAAAACGCCGATGACACTGGGCGACTTTACACGCTACAAGCGTAAACGCTGGCTTGTAGCGTGTAAAAAAGCCGTGTGTCATCGTACTATATAAGAAACCAGGTATGACAACCCGGATGTCACGTGATTAACAGGTTGCGTCATCCCCGCGATCAACGACTCTCAGTAGCACACTAGCTTGAAACGTATGTATGAATGTAATTTGCATACCGTACCTATTCATAAGATAACACACTCGCCAATCTCTTTGAATATAAATCGAGCGTAATAAGGGGTTGGAGGTACTATCAATGTTTGCTGTATTATTTGAGAGTTCTGTTTAGATACATAGATGTGGGTAAAACCCATACATAATGATGCACCTAATTCTTCATCATCATCTTCTCACTGCCCACTGATGGACTTAAGCCTCTCCTGAAGTTCACCCTGTCCTGCTGCATCCATATTTGAAAACACCTAGTACCAAAGAATAAATAATATCTAGTACCTACTTATTAGGTACTCTAGGTCTTAAGTTAAAAAAAGTCGTAAGCAGTAAAGAAAATTCTATGTTTCACGAGGGAAAAGAAAATTGAATCAGCGTCTAGTTGATTTGAAGTGAGGCACTTACTCATATATAAATTAATTTATTATGGAATAAACTAAAACCTACTTTCGTTCCTCCTTTAAGGCTAATTCTCAAATCCGAATTCCATACAAAATGTTTCGGACAAATATTCAAAACGTAAGCCGTATTATAGTAATTTCTTCACACTATTCGTTTCGTCCATGTCTTTTGATTTCGTTAACAAAAAAAGTGAAAGGTTTCATACTTTAATTAAGATTTTATACGTGTTTTTAAGTTAGTAGGGTTATTCGGATTTGAGGATTCCCAATCTAATATCTTACGAATTTTCAGTAGATACTGACTAAATTAATGCCAAGAATGAAATTCGATATCTAATATTGATTATTCAATATTGGCACAGAATCGTAATTAGGGGTGCGATCCAATCGGGGCGTAATCAATTGGAAGGGTCGTGGAGCGAAGAAATTTTGCTCACGGTTGACTTAAAACTTTATAGGTAGTTGCTTTATCGAATCATTAGAATGAAATTATTTCAAGTGAGATGACCATGCAGTGTAGAACGGTGCGACGATATTGTTGCGGTCATGGGAAGTCGGTGGATGGAGAAAGATCAAACAATAGTTTTTCGTAGACTTTCGCGATTACGCGACACATAGATAATAGATTGTACCGGGTATTTATCGCGCTCACCCCATCTATTTTGGTGTCCCGACGTCTCAACAGCCGTGGTCATGGGTTGACTGGCGTATTTGAGCTACCGTCGAGACACACAAAAAGATGAGGTCAGCGCGATAAATACCCGGTACAATCTAATAACTAAGATCAAAATATTTTCATGGTGAAGCTCAAAAATCCAATAATTAATTTTACAAGCTTTTAGTACTTTTGCTTAAACTGATTGGGTAAATGTAAATTATTGACCACACTTTTGAGCGCTATTTTGAGTGGTTAGCGCTATTTTCAGTTGTAGTGGTTAAACGTTATCTTTAATTTATATAAGGATAGTATTTAACAGTTAATACAAAAGTAAGGACCAAGCACGCAAAAACAATCTACTCGTGAAGTCAAGACTTTTCTAATTTCAGTTTTTGTAACAAGACGATGAACTTTCTAACTTGCCATTTCTATTTGCAGTTTTTATTCTACCTCTAATGGAAAATTTTCGAAGGAAATTGCATTAAACGAACCTTATTTATATAACAACTTTGAGTTTTTGTTTCATTTTCCAATGAACCTACCAAAAAGGTCATCATAAAATTGGAAAATTGATTAGCAGTAAAATTCACTGCGGCCTATAATTTTGTTAGATTATTCTAGCATGCATAACATGGATAAGGCTGTACCTTAGTACTTATTTACTTACATTTTTACTATAAAAATTAAAGTTGTACTCTAAGCATAATTTATAGTCAAAAGAAAATTATAATCAAAAGGAAAATCGTTGTACTACTGATGTAAGTGCCTAAACAAACATCTCTTAGGTTGATAATCCTGGAAGACGTATTGTACTGTTAATGGCCGGCTTTACCCTGTCCCGTTTTAATAAAGTAGGTAGGTACTTAGAATTTAGGTCCGGATAAACAAGCGTATCTCATAAAAGGGTTCTAATCCAAACTAGAATGGGGATTTTTTTAATTTCACATACGTAATACATATCAGTTTTCTGGCACAAACGAGCCACCGACCACAACCACCGCAAGCTGTCGCACGCGACCGCGACTTTTACAACAGCGACGGTAGCGTGTTACATACATCCTACTAATATTATAAACGCGAAAGTTTGTAAGGATGGATGGATGGATGGATGGATGGATGGATGGATGGATGGATGGATGGATGGATGGATGGATGGATGGATGTTTGTTCCTCTTTCACGTAAAAACTACTGAATGGATTTTAATGAAACTTTACAATAATATAGCTCATACATCAGAATAACACATAGGCTACAATTTATAGAGATACCTGCGCAGGCGAAGTCGCGGGCACCAGCTAGTAATTAATAATATATTATACACATCAGTGTTCAGAAGCCACAATCTTAGCGTGAGGGTGTTTGTTACACTTTCAACGTTTCTGCTGAAGAGAACTTCACATCACAGTTACATATTACTAAAAACCATTATATTTATATATATATGTGCCAGGTTTACAACCCTAGATTATATTAATTTAATTATTACTTACCGACCTCAACATTTCATATAACATGTAACTGTGCATTACAGTTCAGAACACTGGTGAAATAATATCTGTGGGTGGAATCCTACCTTCAGAGTAACAGAAATTACTGTGCTTGAAAATAATCTCATGATGATAACACGCAATCTCGGACGAACGCAAACAGAAATGACGAAGCGGAAAAATGGGCGGGAAAAACACGATCAAAACAGAGATTGAACAAAAGGTACGAGAACATGCATTGTTCAACTGGCATATTTTCCTGCATTTATCATTTATTAAAGTACGATGGCACACGGCTTTTTTACACGCTACACGCCAGCGATTTCGCTTGTAGCGTGTAAAGTCGCCCAGTGTCATTGGCGTTTTTACAATCAGCTTGTTGACAATCCTTCCCAAACGCTAACACGCTAACGTGTGAACGTTAGCGTTTAAAAACGCCAACAATCAGCTTGTAAAAAAGCTTGTCTGTCATCGACGCTTTACACCATAACTCATCACAATTTTACACATTTCATAGACCAATAATATTTAATTTTATATATTAGGGACAGTAAAAAGCTGTAAAGAGGAATATGCAGAAAAATAGTAAGCTTTACCGAAATAAGTTTATATTTGATTTGATCTGCGTACCTAATCTGATAGACCATCAAATCCCGGCAGTCAACAATGTCCACGCTCGAATGAACCATGTAATTCGATAATTAACATAGTGAATTGCTTGCCAATATTATAGGCACTATGAATTTTGTGACTGTTTTATGTAATCCAACAATGCTTTATTTATTAAGTATTATTTTGTCGTGTAAATGCATACCTACCTACAATAATTTTGAAGCAGTACATATCATGGCTAGGTATTCCATAATCAGCCTATAATTTTCCCACTGCTGGGACTCAGGCCTACTCTCGGCAGGAGAGCGAATGGTTCTTAATCCACCACGCGGATCCAATGCAGATTGGTGGATGTCACATGCCATAGAACTTTTTTTTTGTCCCTTGACAAGCCGGTTTCCTCACGATGTTTTCCTTCACCGTTGCGAGAACGTGGGATGCATTGATAGATTTTTTTGACCGAAAAAAACCATTTACGCATGACTGCCACCGGGATTCGAACCCGCGACCATATGATCGCAAGGCAAGGGCCTCATCCACTCGGCCACCACGTCCTCTATGGCCAAGTATTGGAAGGATAGATTATGTGATAAAAACAAGAAACCTTTTGTAAAAAAACATGATAAAAAGCTCATGGTCGATAGTTTATAGCTCAATTTGTCCTAGTTTATTTGCTGAGAACATTTTCTTCCCCATTCCCTCGTGTTAGAAGCAAGGCTTTGCGTTTTGTGGTTGCGTGCAATGTGTCGTGTGATTAGCAATGGTGGCGCGATAAGAAAATTACTATCGTATTACTGTACAGTATTGAATACACTATGTATAGGTACAGTTATGATACTGGTTTCCTACATTAGTTGTAAAAAAGTTTGTAGTTCGCTCATAGTCTAAAAAGTTTACAAGAATTACAGAGATGAAGATGGGTAACACCCTTCGAGAATCTAGCAAGTATCACCAGCATCCAAAGAGCTTCTATACTATGTATCTAGAGAGCTAACACGCCATTTTGTTTTATTTAAGGATTAAGAATTCTGAACCTTATGACTTGAAAATAAAGTTCTTTTTTAATTAAATCTAAATATAAGGATTTTAATGCTTGATAGAGACCCCCTCGTTAAGGAGTGTGTCTCGTTCACACAGTTGCCAGCATACAATTAAAATTAACATGGCCATAATTTTTGAATAAGTGGGACAATTTTCGAAATTAGACGATTTGCTCTAAATGTTATTCAGATTCATTTGAAAGGTTTAGTACAGTCGCTGTCATGTAGGTTAGGTACCTAACTGCCGAGAAAAATAATTACTGTTCGAAAGAAACAGTATTAAAACCATTGAATCAGATATACCTCACTAGAATGCGGCGCACGCCCTCTTTTTGTTGATATTTTAATGCACCTATGTATAATATAATTTTAAAACAATAATGCAAAGTAACGTATGTATATAACATTGATAGCTTATTGAGCAGATTGAATTTTCCCTTGGTTGCTTGTTTATGTCTCAATGAAATATTCAAAGTTCAAAAATTATGGTCGCCCTACAGAACGATACACACTCCTTACTGGTTCTAGCTCTTTCGGCTCGCAGTTTTCGTGTGAGTCGGCATTCTAGATACATAGTATACAAGTTCTTTGCCAGCATCACTACCACAGATCTCGGATACTTTCGACATTCTTACTTTATGATCAATATGTAGGTACGATGGGTACTACAAAATGACAAAGTGACAGCGGGGCGATCGCGGCGCCCGAACCGAGCTTTTGCGAGCTAGCTCTAGCTAGGTACCCAAGTTTGCCAATCAAGGAATGAAACTCAAGTAATTATTATATTCAATAGGGCCATAGAGAAACTACTCATGTTATCAGTATGCTAATTTATAATTTTGAAAAAAAAACTACAATTTTTATTAAGTTTTTTTGCCATATCTGTGCTAAGTAACGGCTACTGATTATGCATCCCTATATTTTTCTGGTAGGTATTTAAAAACTTGTGATGTATAAACGAACACCGAACAACATGCCAGTTTCAACACTGTCGTCTTTAAAACGTTCCCAACTTCGCATAAACTTATCACTACAAATATTATTAAACGAAACATTCGAGCCTATCCCTTGTTATCCACGTTGCCACGGTTGTATTAACATTTGCATAATCAACTCGAACCAAATCGACAGCGCGAAGGCCCCTAATTGGCAGATGGGGTATTTTACACTGAAAAATAAGGATAAGACCTGTTCAGACGGACCACTTTTAAGACACTTTTTATGTAGACATCTTTAGAACTTGGACACCCTTTGGAAATTAGGTTATTTACTAAAATATTGGTGTGTGATTACTCTATGGTCCTTTTTTTATTATTTTTACATGGGGAAATCCTCATTAATGCCTACCGCCCTTGGGGAACGGCGGACGGGTTATGTCGGGCTTTAACCGACTAAAACCCCATGATCCCATGACCCCATCGGATATCCCATGACCTCGGGATATCCGAAGAACTCGTACCGGTGCCCCTCACGTATGTTGCTATGAGACCCATCCCAGGGAAGGCTTGCGCCGATCCCGAGCTCCGCTTGCAGTGCATCCCCGTGCACTGCAGCCGTCCCGGTCTCTATGGTCCTACCGTTACTCGTATGATAGAATATGGATGCGTTATAAATTATATCAAATAACTCATTTCACTAGTTACGCATTACTGACAGCGATAAAAATTCTGGTTCTAAGTTGGCCCATCTAAACGGAATCCTGCAGGGGACGCCTCCCAACGGTAAATATGGAGTTAAACGAATTATATAGGAGGCAACCGGGGTTGCAGGGAAAGGCCTTTCTTCCTGTAAAACTTATATTCAAGATTTAATATAACTTAATATCTAATTAGCCTAGTGTCAACCGGTCGAAGTATGACACGGAAGTGCATATCGAGCGCCGTGCTCTCGTTCTCGTAAAGTGGATCATCACGTAAGGGCTGACGCTGCAGAAGCTACGACGTGTGAAGGTCGCGCTGTTGCTCTGCTGATGTAGCAGTCTGTACTCGTAACAAACGTGTATAATCCTAATTTCCATTTTTAAAGCATAAAAAATTTGTTTAAAAGTGTTTTGTTTAAAGAAGTACTTAGGTATTTCCATGGAATGGGGAATTGGGGATAGGCATATTTGCTCTGAAAAATAAAGTTTAATTAAAATCGGCTCTTGTTTACATTACCGTTGTTGTGATGAGTTTGGGATTATATCGGCATTTCCTTCGGCTAATATCCAGCTCTGAAAACTGAAAGGTACTGCATTTTTAAATAAGGATTTATATTTAAAAGTGTTTATTTCAAAATTTATAAAATTGATAGTTTCAATTAAGATTATCTACATAAGACGGTAAGAATAGTAATGTACCAATAGAACATTAACACAGCGCAAATGCTAAAGATCCGCCTTTTCATTATAAAATAGGATGAAAAGGCGCTAATATCACCTATAACAAATTGAGAAGTTAGTCCGACAAGAACGCTAGTTCAGCAAAAATACGCTATTGTAGGCATAGAGTTAGAGAGTATACCGAGTAACATGTTATTTATCATGGTATAAAACTGATTACACATAACATTTGTTATTTTATGAGACCAAGTCTGTTACAAAATCACCGGTGATATCCGCCCGGCGCGCTCCGGCAGGCGATTTTGTCCGCTGTGATGTCATGATACTTGTCACCATTCACAATTTTCGTAAATAACAATAACAGACAGTCAATAGTGTGCTGACTGTGAGCGGGAGTGATTACATGACGTTGCGTTATGCGTGATTTATTTTAACAAAATTTGACATTATCACATTAGCCCACTGATGAAAAATCACCGGTGTCCAAATCCAAACCAAATCATATCACCATGTGACAATGAAATAGAAATATCAATCATTTCCATGCCTACGCTATTGCCCAGATATATATTTGTAAGTTCTTTGCGTACCTACTGTTCAATATTTATTTATGCTACTCTACTCATATTAAGGTACATACTTTGTCATCTGTGCGAGCTCTAATGGCTGCCGTAACATCACTTATTCATGTTATGTTTTATAAGCACGTGACGAGACTTCCCTTTGCAAGAGAAGAGGTGAAGGAGCTCTTTTGATTGCAAAAAGGGATCCATAAACTTACAATAGACCTTAGGTTTTTAAGTACTTAAACATGTGACCACTATTATGTGACGAATTTACCCACTTAGGACAAGTAGATAGATTTTTATTGCTTTGTTTTTCTAAAATTGTAAATTTGGCATATTCTGGCATAAAGCTCGTCAGCTTTATTATGCCAGGTAGCACAGCTGTTGTCTTTGTTTATTTTATTTTTTAACACTAAAACCTAAAATAAGGTAGGTTCTTATTGTAAGATTTGTAAGTACCTATATTACTTACTTAGTTGTTTCTATTTCGTGCAATAAAAACCTATATCACGCAAATCTGATTATATTTCGTAAGAGGAGGAGGAGAGCAGTTATAGATTTCTGAACAGTACAAAGTTGACTTAAAAAAATTTAGTACCTACCTACCTAACACGTGTATGTAATTTGTAACTTATTATGTACCGTATAGAAGGTGTAGGTAATCTAGTTGCAAATATACCTACAGGCAGGCTTCCGGGCAAGCGCGGGCTGAATCCCAAATTACGAAAGCAGCGTTTTCTACCATGTGTAAATGGTACATACTACAAAATCTTACACCTACTAAATTTTAGTTAAATTACCCGAGCGAGACAATCCGTTATCTTCACAAAAGTAGATTTTTTTACTGTTTACAATCTTTTCAATAAGAAAGCTTCAAAAATAATTAATAAATAAATATTTTTGGATATTTTACACAAAGCCCCGCCCCAAACTATGATCTAGGCATCTAGCCCCAAACTTGCCCAAACTAAGCAGATCTTGTACCTACTATGGGAACCATAACTGATACACTTAAATAGTTTTTTTTTTGTAAATACCATAGAATACATAGAAAACACCGAGACTCAGGACAAATACCGGTGTTTATTGCACAAATGTTTATACTGAAGCGGGAATCGAACCCGCGACAATGGCGTGGCAGTCCAATACACTTGCCATTGTACCGTGTCTTTAAACACAGTACAATGTTTGAGAAGTACCTACCTATAATTTTTTTACGACAAAACCTAATTACGGTAGATATAAGTAGGTACATATACCTAAATCGAAAACTCGTATTAAACCTTGAACTTGTAAGACGCGCTTCGAAGTATTAAGAACGTATCAAGAACAAAACTTACATAATGATTATACGAATATTTTGGATGCAACGCGCGAACGAAGTTATTTAATTATGCTTTACAAAACAGAAGTTTCTTAGCAAAAGAGATAACTTCTTAATATTAATTTATAATAATTAAACAAAGTATAACTCTAACACTAAGCAGCACTGGTGGAGTTCTTGGCAAGTTCATTTTGCTATAGCAACTGAGAATTCAGACTGCAGACTAGCAGGATAAGGAAAATTTTCACATTAAAGTGTGCTGCATTTAAAGTTCTTGAATAGATGGATGATTTCTCAATCACTCCACAAATACTAAACAGATTTGTCTGAAATATGATAAGGGGAATAAGTATGTTTATGAGATACAAAAAGACATTCTTCTCTGTACTTCGCTACGCGCCGCAACGTGCTACGCCTACGCGATGCTACGTGCTACAAGCTCTTTTGTTGCCGTTTTTGTGTCTATAATTCTTAAAATCGTAGTTTCTAGTTCATAATTCAGTCTCCCGCAAAACAGGTCTGAACTAGTGCGGGGTCCACAAGTGACTCGGTTCTGTAACTATTTGTTTTTGGTAAATAAAAATATTTGTATTTGAAGCTGGTACGTGCTACGCTTTGCTACGTGCTACAACTACAAGCTACTACGTGCTACGCGTTGCTACTTCGTGCTACGCGTTGCTACGAGCATACGAGTTACGACGCTACGCCTTATAAATTAAACAGAATATTTTTATCAGTGCCTACTTTATTGATGCATTCATTCCGCTCTACGGGCTGATGAGGCTTGGCTGTGAGTAATCAGATTTAATTTTCGCTGAGGGTTAATATTTTGAACAATCAATACTATATCTTTGTTTCACAAATATCAGAGAGCTACGTTACATGTAAAATATACAAAAATGGCGCTTGTGAGTGCTGAATTTATTCAACAAATTATTTTTACTAATTTTGCCTTTACTTTTTACTCTTTGATATTGGCAATGTTCGCAGCATTTGATATAAAATGTGTAGGTCAGATTCAACCAACAATTTTTATGCAGATTTTTAGATATGCCCATTCTGCGAATTTGCATTTTACTATCGGAGTCGGAAAACATACGCCAGCACGTACTTAATGCAAAAACATTTTTTTTACAAAAAGGTGTGTTTTGAATGTTTGTCCTATCTGTTAAAAAAATAGGGAACTAACTGACTAACTGATAAAATACACAACAGCTAAGTCTTTGTGTCTATTGTCTAAAACTGTTTTTTCTAGTGCTGATGCTACTGAGACTCTAGTCAAAATACGTAGCTATGAGTGGTTAGACGATGCATTTCACTGAGGTGGTTATACATGTCTGAGCAGCTAACTGTACAATAGGTTTTTGGTCGTTTTCCCACTGACCACTTTGCTAGTAGACTGGTGGCCCTCATCGGCATAAGCACACTTATAATTAAATTTCTTTAATGCTACTGCATAATAAAAAAAACTACTTAAACTTAATTAACAATATCTAACTCTTTTGCGGTAGTCTCCTCATCAAGCGTAATTCTTCCATACGTTCCTTTCCCTGGCTTTCCTCATCCATTACGGTCCGAATCGTTGTGTTCCTCCATCTGTTTCAAAAGCGTACTTAAACAGGTCCATATCTAAGTGCCGCGTACTGTAGTTTAGGTTAGTTACAATGTGTTTATTAGCACAGAGCAGAGTAACAAAACAATATACTGCGTAGATTAGGTAGCGGCTTTGCAGCGGATTATGGGATCCATCCAAGGCCAGCGTGATCCCCTGGGGCTAAGTTTGCTGACGTTAATTTGTTAGTGCCCAACCGAGACGAAGGTCCGGAGTCCCAATCTTCGAATTAGGGTAATGCCGCTTAGCTCTAAAGTAAATTTAAATTGAAGATTACCTACTGAGCATGGGGGCTTCGCCAGGGAGGGGGGGTGTTGGCAGCTGAAAGCTAAAGCCAACTTATATTATTGATTAGATAAGGTAAGTAAGAAACTTACCTACATAATACATATACCTATCATTAGCTCTGGTAGGATATCTAAGTAAGTGCCGTCCGCTGTCCGCAGTGCTCTGCCTTCGAAATAGCCGGAAAAACTAAACTGGGACCTGGAATTTGGATCTAGAAATATATATATACCTTTCAAATAAGAAAAATGATTTTCAAATCGGTTTATAAACAACATAGTTCTGAGGTAACAAACATTTTAAATTAAGAAAAAAACAACCGAATTGAGAAACTCCTCTTTTTTTTATTGAGAAAAATTTTAGTACGGTTCTTGGCGATAAACAGACTTCATTCGTAAGTTAGGTACCTATGGACTAGCAAATATTTCGGAAGTTATTTAGAGCGATTAATTGATTTGTGAGTAATGTCCACTTGTTACACCACTCAAGTTCTGAATCATTTGGAGCCTACGCCTACGCACCTTTTCATAAATTAAATTCCATTTGGCTAATATTCACTCCAGAACTACAACTTGCTATGAGTTTAAATAAAAACACACATCTCGGTGTTACTTGTTCTTCCGAGAAAAAGGGAAAAATAATCGCGTAAAATTACTAAGATTTATGGCAGTAAGGCTTACGCTAATGGACAAGCTGAGAAATAAAAATAATTAAAGAATGAATGAAATAAATAATGTTCATTCTGTGTACTTTTACTCCGTGTTGCCGTTTTAGCAATTTTATCGCTAGAACTAGCGAATTTTATGTATGTTGAGCTAATAACATACTAACTGGGGGGGAGGTCAGGCACCTTTTATAGCTAGTAGAGCTAGCTAGAAACTTCAACTTTACTTAAACTGGCTCAGGTACTTTAATATTTTTTATAAGGCAGCACCATGGCAAAATGAGTGAACGGAACTGCTGTTCCGTGCGTCAATCTATTCCGTCTGTTTGTTCGAGTTCTCTCGAAGATCCTAGATTGTCCATGGTCGGTATGTGTTCCGTAGTCTGTGGAATTTGTGAATAAAAAATAAGAAGTCTTCGAGGGAAAATAGATAAATAATTGATAGAAAATATTGGAAATAAATTATAAATATTTATTATTACTACTTAATTTAACAATTAACTAACGCTTCAGGAATTATTGCAAAAAATACAATGGTGCGCAGACTACGCGAACTAAGCACCACAGACGACGAAATTGTTATTGGTACTGCGAAACTCCGATAAAATATTGTACTTAGCAGCAAAGTATTTTTTAAATAAAATTTACTTATTGCAGACGCCCCACCGCCCAAAAAGCACAAAAAACACAAGCACAAGAAGCATAGGAAGAAGCACGAGCATGGATTGGAAAGCGACACCTCTATCGATGTTTCTTACGAGGACGCAGTGGAAAGGTCTCACAAAATGAAGACTAAAGGCCGGGAGTTACCAGGAGTGTCTGCCGCCGAACTTCTTAAAGCTCAGACCATGAAGTCCTCATCAGACTCCAGGAGGTCCATCCCAGGTTCTTCATCTAGCACTCCACCTAAACCTTCCACTTCCAAGAAGAAAAAGAAAGGACGAGACAGTGGCACCTCTAGTGAAGAAGAAAGATGGCTTGATGCAATAAAATCTGGAAAACTGGAAGAAGTAAGTTTGTTGTACAACATTGTATAAATTTAGGAACAGCTAACACTAACCCAGTTGAATCTCCTCAATAATAATTATATTTCACAGGTTGATGATGAGCTGAAGAAAATAAAACCCAAAGACCCAAAAATGATGACTGCAAGGCAGAGAGCAATGTATGAAAGAGGGACTGATAAAGAACCATATCCAGGCAGTGAAGTACTCCTGGCTCTTCCATCGGGTTACAAAGAAAAAGTTATGACAGCAGAAGCAATACAAAAAGCTGCCATAAAATCACAGAAACGCAAACAATTGGCTGATGAAAAACGAGAGAAGGATAAGAAGAAAACAATGGAAAGACTTCTAAAGAAACAGGAATCAAAAATGTTGAAAAACACTCAAAAAAGTAAGCCTCTAAGAGGGAATGAACCAAGGGTAATCTACAAAATGAACATGAATGAAACTTTTTTATCATTGCCTCCAGGAGTAGACTTCCCTCTCAAAGCACAGCCTCCTAGAGAACCACCACCACCAATCTTGTGTGGTGTAGATGGGTGTAAGAATAATAAAATTTATAACTGTTCTAAAACTGGCATACCACTGTGTAGTTTGGAATGTTACAATAAAAATTTAAGAAACCTAGGCCAATAAATTTCGAAAAATTAAAACATTTTTATTAATAGTGGATTACAAAATTTACCATTCCTCAGAATAATGATATGGTGGTAAGTGTCAAGTATGTATTTATCCTTAATCCTAGTTCAGATATAATTAAACAGGAACTCTAGACATAGACAGATACTTTATTTCAATTTTAATATTTCATTGATAATTTTATATCAATATGGTAAATAAAACAGCAATATCAGATTTATTACATGCACTAGTACAAACTACATATTTTTTAGGACTTGCACATATTGTGTGTGACGAATATAGATAAATTCTAAACAGTACATAATATTGGCTTTTTTACATACACACTGGAATATTATAATGATGGCCAATAAAGCTTATAAAATGGTTTTATATTTTAATAGTTCTATTAGATTACCTATTTATTTTTGTTTTAAACATTTTCTGCTTTCTCTCACTAGATAGACATACAATACAATGTTCAACAATTAATGTGCAGACTTCTATTTCATTTTACCAAAGACTAGACTGCTCAACATCAAATCTACGAGGATATAGTGACTATGGAACCATGAAATACCATTATAAATTGCTATGTTTTGAGATAACATTTAGAAGAAAACAGAGTGGAAACTTTTTAATAATGAACTTTGAATATTTTTATAGGTTCTAGGATCTGTTATTTTAGTTGGTAAGTTTTTAATTCATAAAACAATATAGTACTCATCTAATTTTATGACTAACAGCAATTTGGCAAATTTTATGAGCAGAGATTATATTAGCATTATGCCTTATTGAATATAATATACACCGAATTTGTACACTACAAAGAATACATCAATTTAAATGTTATTATTTCTAGCTATGAAATATAATTTTACTACATGTACGTACATACATAGAGAAAATTGTAATGTAACATGAATACTGTTTACTTTTTACTATGCCTAATATCGTATACTGGAATTAATATGAATTTTCATCTACAAGTTACCATGTATTGTTTTATAATTTCACTGCCAACCTAAACATGATAATTATTCGACACAAGGCTAATGCAGACACTTAGAATAAAGATAAGTTGTCCATAATGTCCATGAAATTAGATAGTGTGATAAATGCCTCGTGTTTAACCATTCCTTCAATTGTCTACAACATTCCAAAGAGAGCTCACAGAAGTCAGAATCTCACTGAAAACACTTCACAGACCGAAACAAGGCAGCCATTGGGCCAGGGTCACCCAAAGGTAACGGGCCATGTCTCAGACATTAGTCCGTTTAGAGTTTCGTAAACGGGCTAAGCCCGACTGTAACCGCTAAGATTGATTATTTTGCTTGTTGGAGCGAAGACGGGCGAGTCCGGAGCGTTCCTCCTCTTCATCACTAGTGCAGGACAGTCCGCCCACTGCTCCTCGGGAAGACGTCGCCTGAATCAAGTCTTGGTCTGGGCCATTTCGGCTCTCATACAGCAAAATTCCAAGAGTTTCCTCATAAATCCTTGCTTCGGGGAACTCTACTTTTGTGTGCTTCTTGTCAGTGGCATACACAATTGATGTGCAGCAGACTTCAGCACATTTTTTGCTGTGGCCAAAGAATGACCAGCAGCATATTTCATTGGAGCCAATTACATCTTTGATGAAGAGCACCCGTCCACTGAATCGTAGAGACAGCTTGTCAAATAACTCAATGTTCTTTAGCAAATTATCATCAGATGTGCTTGTATATGAATATTTGTTGTTGTGTCTGTTTATCAGAAGCTTCACCACAGGCTGAAAATAGTAAAGAGGATGAATTTGAATCCCTCAATCTTGAACTGTATGTAAGTAAATTGTAATTGATATTAAATTAACTATGTTATCATTGATGAAATGATAAACATGTTCATACCTTAGTTGTAGACATGATAAGCAGCTGTTCTTCTTTCTGAGAAGTAATCAATGGGACCCTGCAAATTGGTTCGGCTTCACATTTGTTTTTATTCAAAGCCGTTTGACATGAATCCATCAGTTCTTCAATGAGATAGTACTTTGCCTCTGCATGTAGTTCTAATACCTCGCGGTAATTATCTGGCAATGCCACAGTCCCATCACGAAGGTAGTTCAGAATGGTTCCAAAATGCTTGCCGCATCTATCTATCATTATCCACCCTGAAAATCAAACCATTGAGATTAGAATTGAAGGGTCTATCTAGTAATTGCATTACTATTTTCTCTACACAATAGTGACAATCTTCATGCAGTAGATCAGGTAAACTGGATGAGAAAAAACAAGGTAAACAATAAGTGAACACTTTAGGATAGCTGAAAAATACTGCATGTTGGAGATGCCGACAAAATCAGACAGAAATGAGCCACGAAAAAACGATTTGATGCAGGTACCTTCAGAATCGGTGAGCACCTCCATCCTGCCGCTAAACATAGTTCGTAGCATGTTATCATTCTTCGTAAGAGTGCCGATAGTAGTGTAGAACAGAGTCCCACCCACATTCAGCTTCACGTACTGCGACGGACTACCTTTCAGAATGGTTTTGTGATCCCCCGACATTTTAGCACGCAAGCGGACCGACAAGGTACCACACTATTCTCTTGTTTGAAAAGTTATCGACGCATTTTTGAAAGGTTTCCAGACAATATTTAGCGATGGCTTTATAAATTCCGCCTCGTCAAATCCACAAAACTATTTCTTTTTCTATAAAATTTTAGCGATCAATGATTAATGGTCCATTTACACTAGGCCAACTGCTGGGCCTAAGCCAATTTTGCAAGCAATGACTTCCTCTACTATCTTAAGCCTCGATGACACACAGCTCTTTTACACGCTGCTTGTTGGCTTTAAAAGTTTATAAGCAGGCTAGCGTGTGAGCGAGTTAGCTTTCGGGAAGGATTGTCATCAAGCAGATTGTAAAAAAGCCGATGACACTGAGTGGATTTTATAAAACACAAGCGAACTCGCTGGCATGTAGCGTCTAGCGTGTAAAAAAACCGTGTGTCATCGACGTTTTAACGAGTGGCCTATTTAGTTGGCCTGGTGTAAATTATCGTGATTGATATTTCATCTGCGTTCTGTCTGCGTCAATCAAAGAACTTGTATACTATGTATCTAGAATGCCGACTCACACGAAAACTGCGAGCCGAAAGAGCTAGAACCAGTAAGGAGTGTGTCTCGTTCTGTAGGGCGACCATAATTTTTGAACTTTGAATATTTCATTAAGACATAAACAAGCAACCAAGGGAAAATTCAATCTGCTCAATAAGCTATCAATGTTATATACATACGTTACTTTGCATTATTGTTTTAAAATTATATTATACATAGGTGCATTAAAATATCAACAAAAAAGAGGGCGGTGCGCCGCATTCTTGTGAGGTATATCTGATTCAATGGCTTTAATACTGTTTCTTTCGAACAGTAATTATTTTTCTCGGCAGTTAGGTACCTAACCTACATGAAAAATAAAAATACTGACCCTTCCTAGCTTGTATATTTTAGTGGTTCTCATGGATATTGTGCGGCATCCACTTAAGTATGAAACATTAGAGAATAGGGCAAAGAGGCTTAATACTAGAAGAAAAGACCTTGAGCTTCCAATGCATATGCGGTTAAATGTGTCAAAGCATGGCTGTCGTTATCAAGCGGTTCTTCTCTTTAATGCTCTACCTAATGAGATGAAAACAATTAACCGTCCAAACGTGTTTAAAAATAAACTGAGAAAACTTTTGTTGGAGGGGTGCTTCTATACAATTGACGAGTTTATGACAAGATAGGTTTAGTGACATAGGATAGTATGTAGTTAGTAGGTTTGCTGCTGTTAGGTAGTAGTTAAGGTAGTGTATACTTGTACTTTGAAATTGTATTCTAGTTTTTTCTGTATTTTTATTTAATTTTTTTATTTTTTTTTGTGTGTGTGTACTATAGAGACATTCATATACGATTGTGAAATTGTGATTGAATAAATAAATGAAATGAAATGAAATGACAGCGACTGTACTAAACCTTTTAAATGAATCTGAATAACATTTAGAGCAAATCGTCTAATTTCAAAATTAGTCCCACTCATTTCAAAAATTATGGCCATGTTAACTTTGATTGTAAATAATAAATAGCGGCTAAAAAGGATGCCATAGCGGCTAAAAAGGATGCCTTTAAGCTGTGGCAAACTACGAAAGAGGACGTAGATTTGGAGACCTACAAAAACACAAAGAAGCAGGCGAAGCGTCAAGTAGCAATGGCTATGGCTAAATCGAACGCTCAGCTCTATGAAAAAACTGGAGTGTGCTGAATCTGAGATAGATATCCATAAGATTGCCAAATCACGTAACAATAACAGTAAAGATATAGCTACAGTGAAGTATATTAACAACATAGATAGTAAACTTTTAACGCAAGATGAAGACATTAAACACAGATGGACAGAATATTATAAACACCTACTAAATATATCTCACCCTAGAAACCAGACATACAATCGACCTGAAATAGTTCAAGGACCTATACCTGTCGTAACACCAGACGAAGTAAAAAGGGCCATACGCCAGATGAAAAACAACAAAGCATCTGGCCCAGATGAAATACCTTCAGATGTGTGGAAAGCACTGGGGGATCAGGGAGTACCATGGCTCTACGAACTGTATAACAAGCTAATTCAGGGACATTTAATACCAGATGCTTGGCGAAATAGTTTCTTGATACCTTTCTACAAAGGAAAGGGTGATGTTAGAGAATGTAGCAACTACAGAGCCATAAAGTTAATGTCACATACACTAAAGATATGGGAGAGAATTCTCAACAATAGACTCAACCTCATCATCTCACTTTCTTCAAACCAATGCGGCTTTGTGACTGAAAAGGGAACAACAGACGCGATCCAGACAATCCGAATCCTGTTGGAAAAGGCTAGGACCAATAAAGAAAACATGCATATGGTCTTTATAGACTTGGAGAAAGCGTTTGATCATATCCCACGAGACCTCATCTGGGAAGCACTCAGAAACCAGCGTGTTCCTGAATGGTACATAACACTTATCCAAGATATGTATGAAGGCATAACCACTCAAGTCCTCTGTCCAGCTGGAACTAGCGACAGATTTGAGATTGAGGTCGGGGTTCATCAAGGCTCTACCCTTAGCCCCCTGTTGTTTAACACCACTATGGACTATCTGACAAAACACTGTCAAAGAAAATTACCTTGGAACATCCTGTACGCGGACGATGTTGCGCTCATTTCAAACAATGTTAACGATCTCCAGGAAAACTTCAACGACTGGACCAAGGCACTTGAAGAAAATGGTCTTAAAGTCAGCAGAAAAAAGACAGAGCACATGTCATGCGTTTTTGATGGTATCACAGACCCGGACAGTATCAAGATATCCATAGGACCCACTCAACTACCCAGTGTGAAACAATTCAAATACTTAGGATCAATCATTAGCAACGACGGAAAGATCGACAATGACCTTGCGCACAGAACCACAACAGGATGGTTGAAGTGGAGACAGCTCACAGGCGTAATGTGTAATAGAAAAATGCCGCTCAAGGTTAAAGGGAAAATGTACAAAACTGCGATTAGACCTGCTATCCTGTACGGCACCGAATGCTGGGCGGCAAATAAGCAACATCTCAACAAACTACACACAACAGAAATGCGCATGCTACGCTGGTCTGCGGGTATCACACTGCTAGACAAAATCCAAAATAACTACATAAGAGGAAGTTTTAAAATCGCACCTATAGTAGATAAAGCAAAAGAGAAACGGCTTCGATGGTACGGGCACGTCCAGAGGCGCCCGGAGGACCATATGGTTAAGCTTGCCCTAAGTTTGCCAACGACGAAACGGGGACGTGGAAGACCACCCTCCACTTGGTTAACGACGGTTGATAAAGACCTGAAAGAAGCTCAACTCGACACTGACACTGCACAAAATCGTGCAGAGTGGAGAAAACGGACAAGGAAGGCCGACCCCAAGTAAATGGGATACACGGTCGAGGGATATATATTAACTTTGATTGTAAACATATTATGTCCGAATAAATATTACTATTACTATTGTATGCTGGCAACTGTGTGAACGAGACACACTCCTTAACGAGGGGGTCTCTATCAAGCATTAAAATCCTTATATTTAGATTTAATTAAAAAAGAACTTTATTTCCAAGTAATAATGTTCAGAATTCTTAATCCTTAAATAAAACAAAATGGCGTGTTAGCTCTCTAGATACATAGTATAGAAGCTCTTTGGCGTCAATAAAACCACAGACTATAGATAGATAGATAGATAGAATATACTTTATTGCTCACCATCTTAGTACTAACACATTATAATGGAAAAATAAAGCTAGGTAGTAACAGTGGACAATGGGCGGTCTTATCGCTAAAGAGCGATCTCTTCCAGACAACCTTTGCATGGACTGGATACTGTTGGACAAATGAGGACGGTGGGCATATCGTTAATTTAGAACGAAAGCTCATAGCAAAAAGTATTACAAAACAGATTATTTAATATACTAAATTGAACATTTAAGAAGAAGAATAACTAATACGGCGGTATATATAAAAATAAAAAATAAAATATATATATATATAAATATAAATATTAGATAAATGAGCGATAAAAATTAACAATAAATCAAGAGCTGTGAAAAATATTTTATTATTTTGGAGGTGTGGCTAAATAATGCTCAACGACCATGCTTTTAAAAATTTGAAGGGACTTAGCATGTTGAATTGACACTGGCAGTGCATTCCATAGCTTAGTAGCTTGGATCGTAAAAGAGCTGCCATAGAAATGCGGGGTATGAAGTGGGGTTTGAAGATGAAGAGCATAAGAGGAGCGTACGGATCGAGAGTGGGACATCCAGAGATACGTAAAACGTTCTTTGAGGTATGCAGGAGTTGTAGGAATGAATAGGACACTATAGAGAAGGGAAAGGATATGTGCATTCCGGCGAAGGCGGATGGGTAGCCACTTGAGCTTTTGGCGGAACTCGGTAACATGATCATACTTGCGCAAACCAAATATGAATCGAATGCAGAGATTTTGTAGGCGCTCGAGCTTATTAAGTTGGTCTGCAGACAGGTCGAGATAGCTAGCGTCAGCATAATCCAAGATAGGGAGCAGTAGTGACTGTGCAAGCGCAATTTTGGTGGAGATTGGAAGAAAATTACGCAACCGCCTTAAAGAACCAGCTGAAGCAAAAAGCTTTCGGCTAATTTCTGCAATTTGAGGTTCCCATGATAACTGTCTGTCAATCAAAATGCCAAGATTTTTAACTACTTCACTGACTTTTAAAACAGTACCATCGAATATTACTTGTGGTAATATATATAATTATATTATGTCTATGGTAGTAGGTAAGTGAACCTTTGAGTGGCTATAGACAAGATGTTTTAGTCTGTGGTTAGCTAGAGATGTCTATGAGCTTGTTTTTAGTCGATATAATACCGATTATTTTTATCGATACTTAAAACAATTCACTCGTGTGCATTGCCATTAGAAAAAAATGTTTCCATCTCTGCTAGGTAAGCTAAGTCTTTGGGGAAATTACCAAGCAAAAATAAATTAGTACCTTTTGTACTATGTTTGGGTATTCCTTATATAGCCAGGCGAGTTTCAAATCATGTTTGCGGGTGATATTCAACACTTTTATCTGTTATCTGAGATCTGGACCACCTGACAGCACAATAAAAGCTGTGTGCCGGGAGCCGGATATTAAAAACCTACTGGTTTGTACTATCATTATCTTAGATAACGGGGTATTTTTGTGGTAAAATTTAACTTTTATGTGGCAACATAATTTTCCCGGACGGCGCGGCGGGCGGTTGACCGCAGAATTTTTGCCGCTTACAATTTTTATCAATTTCGCGCCTCAAGTCCTAGTTTTAGGTGATTTTTCATTACAAAAACATAACATTCCAGTATGGGTGCTTATTTATCTGAACCTGTAACGGAGAAAGTGTCTAACGACGAAGGTAACGAGATATTAGAGTGCGGCGCGAGTTCCATGCAAGGATGGCGTGCCAATCAAGAGGTGAGTTCCACAAAATGTTTCATCGTACGTAATTATTTTGTCATTTATTCATATTTTACTCTATACAGCTCTCAAAGTGAGAAACTCAATCACATTTTCAAAAAAATTGCCTTCACTTGATGCTCACTAACGGTTTGTAGTGAAGCATAGATCTATGTAATTTTTATTGAATTGTGTGGACTATGTACACCCATAAAACGGCATTGTTGAGCGGAACTGTAATGACAAATATAAAATTCACTTTGTTAGTAAGCATGGAGCATACACTAGCTCAAGCTACTAAAAAGTTTTGTAGGAGCTACCTTTCATCTCAACTATTTGGTGAACAGGTTCATAAGTGTATCAGGTTAAGGATACAAGGACTATAGTAGGTACCTAGTTTGTCATAATCTTGACCCTTTACATAATTAATTTTTGGTCTTCAATGTACTCTTCCATCTATTACTACTCACACTTTTGTACACATTAGAAAAAGCAGATACCAAAACGATTTTTTCGTTTATTTCAGTCTACAGTACTACATGTGTTAAAACCAGCCCATAAGCAACTCCAAGTGGCTACTAACCTAACATTTGTTTTAGTACGCTCACAACATGTTGTAATCTTATGAGAGCAACCCATCTCTCATTGCTCTTTACGAAGCAGATACCATAACCATTTTTTTGTTTATTATAGTCTACAGTACTACATGTGTAAAAAGTAGCCCATACGCAACTCCAAGTAGCTTCTAACCTAACCTTTGTTTTAGGACGCTCACAACACAATCTTATCCTATGACAGCAACACATCTCTCTTTGCTGTTTACGATGGACATGGAGGTGCTGAAGTGGCCTTGTATTGTTCACAAAACTTGCCAAATTACATCAAAGAAACCGAAGCTTATAAAAATGGAGATCTTACAAAGGCTTTAGAAGATGCTTTCTTGGGATTTGATGCTACAATACCCACTCCAGAGATAATGGAGATTCTCAAAGAGTTGGCAGGTAAGATCTAGATCTTCTGATTTTTTTCCATGGCTTCATCTGATTATATTTATTGTTTCATTCTAACTGTAGTATTCATTTGGGTACGGGGTTTCAAATGGTCTGCAGTCCCGCTATGGGTTGTGTGTGCATTGATTTGGTTGGCATAATATCTTAAATTAAATTAGACTTTTTCTTTTGTTTGCTTATTTGCGATCAGTATCTTTACATATTAGTAAATTAGACTTAAATATGTAAATATTTCAGGTGAAATCAACCCTACAGCACCAATGGATGATACTGAGGAAGGATCAGATGACGAGAATGTGAGCACCTTGTGCCGTGATGCTAAGCTTCCATTACAGGTATGACTGAATTCTGAACTCCTTTAAATTATTGTGACTTATTTGTTAACTATCATTCTAGCTAGGTTATAAATTTTTCCTAATACTTTTTGCAAATGGAATTTACTAATAATGTCTCTGCATTATCGGTGATGGCCCATTAATTTTAGGTATTGGCATAATTGAGTTATGAACATCCTAACAAGCAATTATTTTTATATTTTAGTTGATTGACTGGCACCATAGGGGACTCTACATTAAATACATTGAAGAATCGTTATAAATGTTATTAAATACTTTTTTTTAGGATGTACTGGCGCAGTATGATAATAAACTGGCTGGGATTCACCGAGCCAGGCTTACAGAGGGCACCACTCCACTTTCTCCGTGTCTACGGGCAAAGAGGAATGAAGAAGCAGGAGGCTCTGGTTAGTAATTTACTACATGGCAATAAATGAATGAAAATTTTTCATTCACCAAAAAAATTAAGAAAATTAGTTTATCAAGAAAAAATAGGTGTTAAAGCTTTGAAGCGATCTCTTTTAGACAACCTTAGTATTGAGAGATTGTTAGAAATATTGGTTAGGGTACTAATATTGATTGTATCACTTCACCTGCTAGTTAATCTAAAAGCGATCTGGCAGAGTCGCGGCATAAGCGTCAAATTCTTTATCAGATAAAATTAATATTAATAAAAGGCTTGGACCTTACTCACTGACTGACAGACACATATTATAGACTTGAAACGTGGAGGTTGTGATCGTCGAGAGCTGAAAGTGAGTAGTATAAAGGAATTTTAAAATTCGCTAAGCAAACGTTACTACGTTACTACTTACTAGCGGGAGTCAGCTTGTAAGTCTTCTTCTTATCGTGTCACTAGTTCCTTCGAACCAGTGTGGCTCCTTTCGTGCACTCGACACATGTTTTCGAACTTTAGGTTCTACGACATGCCGGTTTCCTCACGATATTTTCCTTCACCGTTTTGAGAACGTGGGATGCATACATAGATTTTTTTCGACCGAAAAAACCCATTTACGCATGACTGCCACCGGGATTCGGACCCGCGACCATTAGATCGCAAGGTAAGGGCCTCATCCACTCGGCCGCCACGTCCTCAAGCTTGTAAGTAATACGGTTGAACAGAGACTTGAAATTTGAGTAAAATTTGGCTATGCTCGTTATTAAGTACAAGCGCGTAATTCGTCAAAGAAACAAAGCTGTAGGTGTCAACTAGTCTGTACAGTTATTATTGTGTTTTATAGGGGCTGGAGCTTCCAGTTCATTTTCCAAAGCAGTTTCAACTGCAGCTGGCTCCAGTTCAGAATTGGCATCAGGTGAAGCTTCCTCTAGTAAAAATGGCATTCCAGAGGAAGCAGGAAGCAGCAAGACAGAGGATGAAGCTGGAGGGGTCTCATCTACCAATAACGATAAGGATGCGGCTAATGGAGAGGTAATATATTTGGATAAAACCTGAATGAAGATATTAACTACATTCCCATATTTGATTAATGTTAATGACATTACTATTATCAAGACAAATACACTGATGCCTCATTGATTCATGGGAGCGCGGCACTGACTGTGCACATACAAAACTAATGTTTCCTCAATTAGACAAAAATCTAACAAATAAATTACTAAAACTAAAACGCGAAGACCTTCGTTTAATGGTGGGAGTCATCACAGGTCACTGTGATCTCAACCACCATCTAGTTAAGACAGGAGCTACAGACATCGACATCTGTAGAGGCTGCTTACAAAATCATGAGACCGTGGAGCATGTGATCATCCACTGTCGGGCTACAGAGGAGAGTAGGGTTAAGACAGGCTTACGTAGGCTGCTAGACTCCTCTCCACCAAATGTGTCGGCCAGCACTTTACTGGAACGGTGCTGTCAACAACCCAGCATCCTGCTCCGTTACTTCAAGGAGCTGGGATGGTTGGGACAGGGTTAATACATTTTTCGGGGGGCAATGCACAATGCACCCTTCAACGGGACGCCAGTGCAGACCGCTGTACCCCCTACTCAGAATAAGAATAAGAAGCCTCATTAATTTGATTAATCGTTTTGGTAGTTTTTTTATAAATAGTGGCTTACAACAGATATAATATTGTAATTGTCATTCTAAGTAGCCTATGCGACTCCTGCACTATTGCACGAAAGAAGCCTCTTCGAGGCGCAGTTGAAATCCTTTCACCACCCTGTTTCGAAAGAACTAGTAAACAGTAATACAATAAGATGTGACTCCTGTGACAAAGTTTGATGAAATTACCTGAATACAAGTACAAATACATAGTACATTACATATTTGCGATAAAATATCGCATTAATATAATAGAGTTCATAATGTGTTTGTTAAAAGAATAGAATTTAATGTTAATGTATAAAATGCGGTACATTAGAAAATAAATATCACAATATTACAGGTATCGACCAGTGATCCAAAAGAGAACTCTGTTGAGTCTTCTGCCATGGAGGTTGAAAAAGTTTCCGCAGCGCCCGACAGTTCTGGAGATAACGTTAACGTACCAGAACAGAGCGTAGACGCCAAAGCCCCTGCTAATGGGGCGGGCGACGCTAACGGGGCGGGAGACTCCAATGGGGAAGTCACCGAGTCCAAACCTGAAGACGCTAATATCACATCTTCAAATGGATCCGCTACTCCTGACAAAGGAAAGGGCAAAGGTACTTGGACTTGACATTACTGTCAAATTCATTTTGATTAGATTGGTGATAGGAAATGACTAACGGAACTTGCGAGGTGAAGAGACGACATGACAGGCGAGAGGCAAGATAAGATAAATATTCATCTTATGGCGCACACTCCAAACGTCTATGAAAGTATCTTGAACGTACTTTGGCAGAATAGTGGCGAACGTCACTGAAGCCTCAGAAGAGAGTTGAGAAAAAAAACAATCTTTAAGCATTCAATTTCAGGGTAATCCTCAAATCCGAATTCCATACAAAATGTTTCGGACAAATACTCAATAAGTACGCCGTATTATAGTAATTTCTTCACACTATTCATTTCGTCCATGTTTTTTGATCTCGTCAACAAAAAAAATGAAGGGTTTCATACTTTAATTTAGATTTTATACGTGTTTTTAAGTTAGTAGGGTTAATTTTATTTAGTAATTTCTTCAACAAATACTCAAAAGTATTTGTCCTAAACATTTTTTATGGAATTCGGATTTGAGGATTACCCTTAACCAAGATTTACTTTCGCAGCAATTACCAGCTGTGGACATGATAAACTTATTTTATAAATATGTTACTGCAATTTTTATACCAGTTTTATCACTATGGTTTAACCCCTTTTTCTTTGTTTTTGTTCTGTATTAATGACATAGATATATGTGTTCATATTAATAAATGTTTACAGCATCACCAGTCTCAAGTTCAGACAAACCAGTGCCAGACAGACCTAAGAAGTCTCACCTGCGCCGCGCGGCGGTCGCCGTTTACCAGCAACTTCTACGTCAAGCTGCCGATGCCGGAGACGAAGATGAGAGTGACTCCAATGATGAGAACTTTGAAGGAGAAGAAGTGGAGTCTGATGATGAAAATGTGAATGGCGATGATGACTCTTCCAAAGAAGGTATTTATTATAATATTCATTGCTTCCATCCAACTCTATGCGAGGTAAATACGAACGCACAAGGTTTCAGTTCCTGATCGTTGATCATACTCATAATGGCTTTCTTATTGTATTTGTAATTCAGACATTTTTTTGATTGAAGAATACTTGCGAAGGAAATAAGGAAAAACAGTTTTGCCCTATTTCCTTCGCTTATGTGAAACATAATCAAAATTAAATATATACTAAAACATTTCGTGAGGTTGTAGTAAGAAAATGACCAATCCACTTTTTTAAATTTATACTCAGTCAAATTACATCTTCAAAAATATACACGTTAGTGCGGTTTCAGACTAGCGTTTTAACCGAGCGAATCAGTTCAGTTGAATCTATCATCTATGACATAAATATTTTAGGTTTAAATGACATGAATATTTTACCTTATTAACAATCAATAACACTTTTGTAATTTGTAAATAATAAGTAAGTTTAAGTATAATAACGTTTGGGCGTTTTGCAGTAATCTGTCAGCCCTTCCTGTGTTTTCCTAATAAAATAAAATAAATACGCTAGTGTAAAACCGCTCTTAATACTCAACGCTGCTGCACCCATTACGCTAAGCACGTTTCCCATTTTTAAAAGACTAGTTTTCTGTTAATTTTATTTCGTCACATTGCTAATGCCAAAGCAATTTGCTCGCACCCTTAGTATTTTTTTACCTGTAACAAGCTGCCGATGACGATGAATTAGAGTGTGCTGATGAAGAGATTGTGGCTGATGATGGAGCATCTAAAGGTAATATCATAGAAGCCACAAAATTAAACTTCTTTAATTTTGTTTATTTATATTACAAGCTACAAGCTATTCTAATGTAGGTACCTATGTATATTTTTACTCATAAAAAAGCTGAATGGATATACAGCCTAAAAATTTACTTGAAAAAAATCAACTTCATTAAACATTGTTCCCAGAAAAAGATGGAGAGGAGGATGAAGATGAAGAGGTTGAAGAGGAAGAGGGTAGCTCCTCCGACGAGGATGAGGAAGAAGATCTGAGCATGCAAGAGGAGCCGGGCAATGACAGCGGGTGCACGGCCGTAATCGCGTTACTGCGAGGTACGTCCAATGTCATTATCTACGTTTCAGATTGATTCTCGCTAATTCTTATGCCTAGATCACACGTACCGAGTACTCAGCCGAGACAGTTAAATGTTACTCGGCCGAGACAGTGAAAGCTTCCGTCACTCGCTCATTTGAGCACAACACGCTTTGTTTATACGTACCGAGTACACTTTTTCTACTGTGTCTTCAAAAATATCAAAAAATTCTAAAAATGTTTGTAAGTTTCATTCAAGTGGATTTTAAATTTTCCAACATTGCTGCTTCTTAACTTTTCACTTCAAGGCGCGAAAACGTCATGAAAATCACCAGACGTGTTGCTGGATGTTTTAAAACTTGATACTTTTACAGGAAACGAGCTATACGTAGCAAACGCCGGTGACTCCCGTTGTATTATCTGCAGAGAAGGCAAAGCGATAGACATGTCGATAGACCATAAACCAGAGGACGCACCGGAACTCGAACGCATCACAAAAGCCGGCGGCAAAGTTTCCAACGATGGTCGCGTCAATGGCGGACTCAATCTATCAAGAGCCATAGGCGACCATTCTTACAAACTAAATAAAGAGCTGGGGCCCAGGGAACAGATGATCACAGCACTGCCAGACGTCAAAACCCTGACGATAGACACTGCTAAAGATCAGTTCATGGTGTTGGCGTGTGACGGAATTTGGAACTTCATGTCTAGTCAGGATGTCTGCGACTTCATCGTGCCGAGACTTGCAGAAGGCAGGGAGAAGTTGTCCCAGATTTGTGAAGAGGTATGTATCATTATTGAGTTATTTTTCTTTAATTTTACTCTCCTGCTCTCCGCTCTCCTTGTACTCTCTGCTAGGAGAGCAGAGAGCAGGAGTCTGAATCCCAGCAGTGGGAACAATTCAAGCTGATGATACTGAAAGGCTATCCACACCTATCCATGTCAGGGCTATCCGTTCAGTCGTCCGTGTCAGTTTTCCTGTACCCTTAGTACGAGTTTTGATAGTTTTCGAAAACTTTATGTTGTTTCGTTTCCTTCCATACATTTGCTTACAGCGCCCCTAGCGAAAACTTTCATGAACTAAAATCGGCAGTATGAGTTGGATCGAGCTGTTTATGGCACTTTGGCAGTACGAGTTCTAACTTTGACAAGTCAGCGGTAGTCAACTAGGACGTTTACGAAAACTTTTGTAGTATTCGCACTCACTAGATAAAATTCGGTGAGAGCTATGCGAACAAGCTAGTATTTGTAAATATTTGTTAATCCTGCCACATTTTATTGCTCTCAACCTGACATGAGGGCCTTCGGCCGGTTTATTTAAGTCACCATTTCTAAAATTATGGATATGGGTTATTATACAAATTTCGAGACACATCTTGTAGACTTTTTTCCAGAGAGAGAAATAATTACCACTATGAAATCTATCCATAATTTTAAATTGTGATGGACTCATTTGTCCTTTAAATAAAACGATGCCTCCATAAAAAATAATAATAAACGTATGACAGGGCAGTATGGTCATGTGACTTTAGCCAACACTGCGCAAATAAAAAAAAAAAAACGTGGTACAAAGGATGTGTTCGTCTCTTTCTTTTGCCGACGTGTAAAAGAGTTAGAAGTATATACCATGAAGTTCGTTCAATCGAGCTAGTAGATGGTTGATATCGTGTAAACTTAATACGAAAAATTTAGCCCGTACTGCCGATTACAACGTAAACTATTCGTTTGAGCGAGCTCACCAAAACTATTGAGTTTTGGAAACTATCAAACTCGTACTAAGGGTACTGGACTATGACGACCCGGATGCCCTTGACACGTAGCTGTGTTAACGAGTTCATACAAGTTGTACGTAACCGATTTTTTCCCCATCCCTGACGGAACACGTCAGGGCCGGGTTCCCGGAGATGTATGGTTAACCCTTTATGCAATATTAACAACCTATAGCAGCCCTCCTGGACGTAGATCTCTAGCAGGCGCGTAAGGCCGATACCCATACTAACAATGAGCATATCGGCTTTTAGTCGGCTTGTCGGATTTCAGTTAATATGATGCGTATTTGCAGATGTTCGACCACTGTTTAGCGCCGAGTACGATGGGCGATGGGACGGGTTGCGACAACATGACCGCTATCATAGTCAAGTTTAAAAACGGTACTATAGCTGACGTCGGATCTGCGACTTCCGAGGGGCCTAAGAAACGCGCTGCAGAAGACGAACCAAGCGAAGAGGAGCAACAGAACTCTAAAAGGCAAAAAGTAGACGATCCTCTCTCAAGTTCACTTGTGACTTCCAGTGTTTAACAAAGTGTTCGAGCCACACGAATATTGTGAATTCTCGCTGAAGACTTTGTAATTTATAGACGTGAAAGTTCAGATTTTTCGTATAGCTACTGTTCCTTATGTTGGGAATATGATAATTTATCAATTGATTTCGAATAACTGGATAGAAACTCCCTTTTTTGCGGATGATCCGGTAACCATCATTGGGTTACAAATACCTTAAAATTGATTCACCGGTAACTTATTAGGTTAGAAGTGTAACATTTTAAACTTGACTAGGTAGACGTGTGACTTACGGTAGATTCATTGTGCATTCAAAACGCATCATGAACCTGATTTTACCCCAGTAGCATTAGTTGGTACACAACATAATCTAAAATATTCTTAGAATTGTTGACTCATTAAATCGGTAATTAGGTTCATGCATTTAAAGGTAGCAATAATTGCTTCTGTATTGTGATTACATAAAAAAATACTTGCTATGATGAGATGAGGGATAGTCTGATTGCAAAGTATTGTGATATGGTGCATAGAATAATGTACATAATATGTAGGAAAATGGATGCCATCAAGATAGAATGTATCATGCAGCTCATAGTAAGTATACAAAGTTCAAGGCGATAAAAAATATCCCAATACTGATAATTCAGAACTGATTATCTAGTTAGTAAGCTATTTAATGTGTAAGTACCGAACTTTTCTAGTTATTCCGTATCCCATTATTGTAAAGGGCAATTAAGTTGTTGTTGCTTGAGGAGGCATTATTAGTTTCTTTAAAAATATAAGTGCCTAAGATCTTTTTCAATGTTGTTGATGTTTCGGAAATGTTCTCATTATAATCATTCAAACCCAGTGTTAATTAATTTGGCTTGATGACATTGTACCTACTCTGTTAATTCAGCAGTGCCCATGTTTTTCAAGAACCTGTGTCTATTGATTTTTTCCCTAGTCATAGGATGAAACATGCATTCATCTCATTTCGGGCTGATGGGAAATTTGGAGCCAGTGTAGGAGAAAGTCTAGACTAGGAGAGGGTAAATGATAGTTGTTTTTTAGACTTTAATTCTACTTCCTTAGGTGGTTAGTGACGATTCTTAGTTTTTTTATGATGAATATGGTGCCACAAATGCGACCGTTAGTCGAATCTAAACGGGAGCTTTGATCTTCGCATAAAGCTTGTAAGTGGAGTTAAGAGGGAATTTAAAATTGTATTTTCAATTAATTTATCTGTGTTACTCTGTGAGAATAAGTAATATTTTTGTAATTACCGGTATTATGAAGTTTTTTGGTAAGTACCTAATACCTACTAGTAATCCTATAGAAATACCGGTAATATGATTATGATCGCATTGACATCTACTATACATTTTTGTTGACATAGAATTGGATTTTGTTTTTGACTTACGCACATCTTTGAATGTGTACCTACTACATAAAAATACACAACTGTTTTCTTATTCCATGTGTGTTACTAAAAGGAAAATTAAATTTTTACACACTGTAAATTGATTTTATTTACTAACTTAGCTGTAGGTATCTGTTTATCAAACTTATGGATAAAGTAGGTACTATTTATGACCGTAGAAGCTAGCTAGCGCAGCTGTGTTAAATATTCAATAGTTTCAATCTGTGTGGCTTCCAATATCTGAAGTGCATCATATTCACTGTCCAATTTCTCCAGAATAACCGTTTTGTCATTGATCTCTGCCTGCAATCATGAAAGTCTGTAAGTGGCTGGCTTTAGAAATAGTAGTTGTGCACTCTGAACCATGACTTCACTAAGAACATCTTGTCAGAAAACTTATTTTTAAAGAGTAACCTTTATGAAATACTAATTGCTCTCCGCTTTTCTTCAGACACTCGTTTCTCAACAATCCCAGGAATGATTTCGCTTATATATATACCTACGAACTCAAAAATTGTTTAGGATTTATCTACACACTTTTTTTTGCCAAACGACGATCGGATGAGCGGTTCGACAGTTAAAGTCATACAAACGCCGATTCGTCTAATATAGGTACACTAGAATCTGAGACATTGTATGTATAGTATACTCAGTAGGTAATTAATTGGCATTACTAGTATTAGGTGGACTATAACTCGCAGACACCATATTGTAACCTACCTACCTGCAGTTTTGCTTGCTCCGATTCTCTGTCCTTGGTCATAGATTGCAGGAGGTTCATAGAACCTATAGCAGCCATTTTTTGTTTTTCAACATTATCCCCGAGATCTTTCAAGATTTCTAACAGTGAGTTTATATTTTTACTGAAATCTTGAACTTCTGTAAAATAATAAAATTATGGTGAGTAAATTCAGTATTTTGTATACCTATTAGGTACTTCTTATCCAGATAAGCGCACATTCTGGTAGGCCCTACGTTACCTATGAGAAACCGTCCATAATCCTGTATCATTCAGGAAGGTACCTTTGTGTAGACAAAAAAAAACGATGCCCTTTCAACTATGTGCTTTCTATATTCAATGCCTTGGTTTATTTACTCTCAAAATAATCAAAGTTCAATGCCTTCAGTATATAATTTATGGCCTTTAGGTAAGATACTCACTTGAATCATATTCTTTGCAAGTATCTTTTAGGTCTTCAGTTTCTTTGGCGACGCTTGTTTCTATGATTCTGACTTTGTTTATATCATCATAATACAAATGCACTTTCTGTAGTTCCTCAGCCATTATTATTTACACTTTTCTTTGAACAATTGAGATGGTTGGAGGATAATAAGGACAAATAAAATTATTGACCGCAATATTCAGCACATCTTTAGCAAAGCGTTGATTGCGCCTGCGTTGCTTAGCAACCAGATAAATCCTAGGTTGTCTATGTAGCATCCTTAGCACGGTATTTGAATGCCTAGATGCAGAGGGATAAAGGTATTACAAATTGTATTATTTATAGACAGCAACGAAACCATAAATATTCAATCATCAATTTTTTCAAAAGATTCCCGCTAACCACTGCTAAGCGGACCAAAGAGAATATAACCACTACGTTTAAAGCGGACATTGAAAATATGAATGAATGAATGAAAAGACTGATTGCGGTTAACGTCAGGCTGTCGCAACTACGAACAAGAAAAACTTTGTATGGACCGAGGAAGAATTTTAATGGTGGCTATATATACGTTTCACTCACATCTCCAACCTCTCGCTCTTCTGTCTCACGTCATTCATTCGCGCCATGCCGATCACTTCGCTTTGTTTGTTTCAAAATTTTCTAATGTGATTTAATATTGGTGGTTTTCTTACAAAATACTTTCAGTTTTACATAATTTTATTACATTATTGATTGTAATGACTGTGGAATGTAACGATGAAGTACCGAAAGTGTGAAATATGTGGTTTTAAATCGGAAAGAAAAGATGGTGAAAGAAGGTATTTCATGGCAAGATTCCAAGAAATGATGAAGCTCGGTAAGTAAAACACAAGTAAAATGATACAATGGTAAACAGTGTTTATGCCACATCATATTATTTACATACATTTTATTCGTGGCATGTTTATTTTGGTTGGAAAATAGTGCGTAAAATTAAAATATCGATTTATCGATATCGATAAAATAATATTTGTTTAATATTTGCAGGTGCAAGCTACATAATTGTTACACAACATAACTATTTATAGGGATCCAAGTCTTACAAGAAACTTGTAGTTAGCACAATTTGATTTTATTATTGCTAGAATTTTAGGCTAATAGTCCAATTTATTTATTGTAAATTGCAGGATACAGCACCGCGCGCGTTGAAATGTGCGAAGGGACGTTTAGACGTGGCCCGGGACTGGCTGTGGAAGCAGCAGGAGTACAATGGTCTGTCGAAGTATGCACTCGGTGCCAAGCTCATACGCAAGCCTAGCCTCAAACGCGAGCCTTATCTGTCGATCGCGGCTCGCCCGGGATCGACTCGGGCGCAGGCTCCTCGCGCTCCGACGAAAATGTGAGGTTTCTAACATACATCCAGGTCAGTAAACATAATTGTTTACAGGGTTCCAAGTCTGACAATAAACTTGTAGTTAACACAATTTGATTTGATTATTAATAGAATTTTGAGGCTAGCAGCCCAATTGATGTATTGTAAATTGCAGGATACAGCACCGCGCGCGTTGAAATATGCGAAGGGACATTTGAACGTGGTCCAGGATTGGCTGTCGAAGCAGCAGGAGAACTTATAATAATGCGTTCATTTGAGTTGTAATGTATTTTTATTTACCAACCTCTGATATTTCCGATTTGTTACTGGTTTTATTTTAGTGGAAGATTTCAGTCAAAAGTAGAAAGTACCTATGAATCAGTAGCAAAGCAATATATGAATCTGATTTAAAGCCACACAATGATTATTTGAACATAAAATATTATGTTCAATAAAACGTTAGAAACCTCGTATTTTATTGAACATGGTATTTTATATTCAAATGAACATGTGACTTTAAATCACTACTGATACAATTAAATTTATTACAACAGGCATCGATACGTAAGCTATCGATTATTTTGGCAGGACGTCACTAGTTTTTTTTTCATGTTGGTAAGGTTGATTTGACGATTATTTTGTTATCTTGTTGGTAATGGACAGTATCCCTCAGTTTGACATAGACGTCAATGATCATTGACTTTTTTTTGTTAGGAAGTTCCGTCTCTTAAACGTAGTGGTTATATTCTCTTTGGTTAACGTATCCCTAATAAGTGTAGACTACTTTGCTTTTCTTTGGCGTTCTTGGCGGGAACGTGAAATAATGTCGTTTCATCGGAGTCATGTCATTGTATTATTTTCCAAAACTTTTATTACCTACTTTGGGTGTAAAGGTGTAAAAATGTTGGTTTTTAAATACGAAAGGTGCTCGTGATTGTGTATGAGTGTTGGTGTATAGTGTAATCCAGTAGTGAAACGTGACTTTTCGTGTTGCCTATAAAACTCCACAGAAGCCCCTATTTAAAGTCTCCACCACTTACTGCTCAAAGCTTTACAGGGACCATGCATGAAAATACTATGACTTGCTCGAATCTGATGACAAAAGTGAACTTACTCATGCTATGCATGAAAGAAACAAAATATATGAAAATAATTTAGACGTATGACGCGGCGTATGGTATAAGGACATTAGCATTCCCAAAGGGCAAACAAAAAAAAACACTTTTTTTTTTAAGAACCTAAGTTCTGCGGTTTTGGCTTCACATCAAAGCCAGTGTCAAGTAATTGGAGAGATTATTTTGTCATAAGTCAGAGTCGATAAGTCAAGTCATGCCCCTGTAAAGTAGTGGTGGTTGCGACTTTCTAGAGGCTTCTATGGAGTTTTGGAGGCAACACGAAAAGTCACGTGTTATAGCATTACACTATTCACCAACACTTATACACGTTCACGAGCACTTAATGGATAAAAAACCATCGTTTTTACACTTAAACCAATGACCAATTTAATGCCGCCAATGCGCCATTTTTCATGTTCCCGCCAAAACTAAAAAAAAAAAACACTTCTGTCTGTAAAAAAACGTTCTTTCATTAATGTCAGTGTCAGCTATGTTCAATCAAAAACCGCAGTCAGATGTTCAAATAGTGAGATCGTTTTTGTGAAAATTGTATCTTAAGTCCATGATCATACGACTCATAATTAATAAATAACAATAACTAAATATTTGTGTTTTTTTGTGTCGATTGCTCACTTCATTGTTTCGTTGTTCTAGTTTCATATAATTTAAATAAAATAGACAATAGAAAGAATACCAAGTTTTAAGCGTGGACTTGTGGGTACACAACTCAATAACAATACTTTACTGATGTTTAACCAAACTAAATAATTATGGAGGGCTTGACGCAAAATGAGAAAATAATTTGGTCCTGTTGGGAGGATAAGTCTCCCAGGGATGTGGTACGGGAGGCGGCGATGAAGGGTTCACAAAACCTGGCTATACGATACCTAATGACTAGGAATAGCTGGAATGAATCTACAGCATCTGACTGGTTTATGGCTGAGGTAAGAGCTTGTTTTTCATTATTTAAAAGCGCGTTGTAATAACTTCACGACAAAACTACAGTAATGGTTCTCTAAGGTTTTTAGTTCTGGTAGGATCTATCTAGGTCCTACACAGACATGACAGGAATAGGATAATGAAGGTAAGAGAAAAGAGCCCTGTTGGTCAGTGGTTCCAGTCAGTCCGCCCACATAGTACCTGGGCGTTTTCCAGTACATGTGATGAGCCGGAGTAAATTTTTGTGTTATGTATAGATTTTTTTTTTCTCATCTAATTTGATAACTATACTCTAAGTAAAAATCAAAAATATACTTATATCCTTACAAAATCTTACATACCTACCTGTTTAGTCTAATGTTCTGGATGCCCCGATGTACAATTATTTTGGAAAACTCCACCTAACCTACCATTTCAGAAAAGGAAAAAAACCCTACTCATATCACATTTAAAATAATTTTAAATAAAATATGATGATGTTTAAATTTCTATCATTTTAATTTATTACTTTACATACCCATAAGGTATGCATACCTATTGGGAACCTCTATTGTAATGAATTTACAACTACTTACACATTTTGCTTGCTCCTAGGTAAAGGCATGGACAGTCCAATTACTACTACGCAAGCAGATTTTCAAAGTACTTCATATCCTCAACAAAGTAAAGATTAACCCTGAAGAACACCTTATGATATTAGCTCAAGAATCAGCTCAGATTGCTCACAGAGATTTCATAGTGGATCAATTAAATAAGATGACAAAAGACATGAGCAGTGATAACCTGAAAACATTTGAAAACTTCAAGAGGCACTGGGATCTCTTGCGATATTTGGAGAAGTCCTTTGAAACTGATGGTACTTTCAAGCAAAATAAAGCATTTGGGTCCGGTAAAGACAGGATAATAGTCAATGAGAGTGAAATTAAAGCTCTGACTATTGATAAGATTGAAAAGTATCCTGAGGAATGGAAGAGGAAGATTGCCACTGCTTTGTTTTTCAATTCATTTGGTAAGCTAAGATTTATTCATACTTTGATATTTGGATATTCTAAAACTACTCGATGCCCGCAACTTCGTTTGTGTTGCGAGTTTTCCTTTTAGTAATAGTATGATGCGATGACACACGGCTTTTTTACACGCTACGCGCCAGCGACTTTACTTGTAGCGTGTAAAGTCGCCCACTGTCATCGGCGTTTTTACAATCTGCTTGTTGACTTGATGATCCTTCCCACGTAGAGTAGGATTAGGACAGGAATAGTAGGGTTAGGACAGGCCTGCGCAGACTGCTAGACTCCTCTCCACCAAATGTGTCGGACAGCACTGTACTAGAACGGTGCTGTCAACAACCCAGTATCCTGCTCCGTTACTTCAAGGAGCTGGGATGGCTGGGACAGGGTTAATTGCAATTTTTCGGGGGGCAATGCACAATGCACCCTTCAACGGGACGCCAGTGCAGACCGCTATACCCCCTAAACAGATTAAGAATAATATCCTTCCCAAACGCTAACACGCTCACACGCTAGCGTTTAAAAACGCCAACAATCAGCTTGTAAAAACGCTTGTGTGTCATCATACTATAAGAAAGTTCAACTCTTGACACATCCTTCAAAATTCAAGTCTCTATGACTTTAGTTTAGCCTTTAGGATTTCTGTCAATCAGGACAAGTCATTTTATATACATATTGATTACAAAGTAGATACAGGAAATTGAAGACAAAATGTAAGCAGCAAATATTGTACTTTGATAAGGTGATTGATTTGGTAAATGGTTTAATAAACCCACTATTTACATTGTACAATTATCTACAGCATAGCAACTAATATGTGTAAAGGTATAATGATATATACCCTGATCTATGTAGAGGTGTGTATATTATATACCTTCTCTGATAATGACAAAATCAGATAAATAGGTACCTACCTATATTTTAAAACTCAATGTTAGAAATTAATTAAATTGTTGTTATCATTGAGTATTCTCTCCCTATATATCTCTCAATCATCTATGCTTTATTTTGCTTTTAATTGAGGCCAATGGTTGTTACATTGTTGCATATTAGCTGGAAGTTTTATCAAAATACTGGGTACTATTTATTTGATATCATATACTTACCTACATTGGACTTACCTTTTATGTCTCCTCTATGTTTGAAATAACAATAGGCACTTGTACATTCCTTCACAGAATTCTCGCTTCTGGACTTTTCGTCACCTGAAGAAATGTGGAACTACCTAGTTGGACAAAACAAGGCAATGATTCTAGTCCGTTGGATCAATGTTCAGATGTCGGAAGTAGTGCGCGACCTAAACGCACGATATAACTTCTTCAACAACGAAAACTTCGCCAAGAAAATACTAAATGTCGATACTAAAGGTTTTGAAATCCAGGTCTTAGAGAAGTTAGACGTTATATTCCGTAAATGGCAAATCACGAACGAAATGATCGAAAGCGTCGCTTCCAGCAACTGCTTCGCTTATACGAAGCTATGTATCTACGACACCTTTTGCTCATATGGGATCGTAAATAAAGACGAGCGCGACAATCTGTATCAAATCATTTCCAGGCTCGCGAGAACTCAAAATTTGAAGCTAATCGATGACATTTTTACCGAATCATGCGCCACTATTACTAAAGAGCGGTTTTACGTGGAATTGGCGAAGTATTGCGTGAAACACGGTCTGTATAAAGTTCTCACTATTTGCGTCGAGAATAATATAGTCGATGCGGATTTGTGTGACGTAGAGAAGGAAGCTAGAGATTGTATTGAGCTATGGTTACTATTCAAAAGTATTGAACAGACATCAGACAGGCAAAGTCACGTTTTACCCGTGTACAAAACCTGTGAACAAATAGCGAAAGATGATATTGATGAATATATCTCTACCAATCCTCACCTAGTTCTAGGCATGATATTGCTTGAAGACGCTACGAAACTATTCGACATATTTTCTCAAGAAGAGTACCTGCAATTTAAAGACTTTAAACTGGATAACAAAATCTTATACAAAGACAAACTTCCACACTTGTACAATGTCCACAAGAAGAGCATTGATGTGTATCAGATGTATGAAAACAAAGATGTTAGCGTCTATCAGTTGTTGTCTGGATACCGTGGGTTGGATGTGTCAAAAATATTCGAATTCCAGCTAATAAACCAGAGCAATTACAACTTGGTGAATGATAAACCAGATAGACGCAGTCTAGGAAGTCTTTTATCCAACGACGTGGATGTGAAAGCTACTAGTATCAAGGCATTGATGCAAAAACCTATGGAAATGCCTGATTTCGCCAACGTTAAGCTCATGAAACGATACGGTTATGAAGCTAAACTGAACCACGTATATTACTTGAAACAATATCGGCCATGTAACGCGAGCCAGGCGTTTGTATCGCAACAATACCAGACCTACAATCGTCTCCAAGATAAGAGTATCAAAAGCGCATGTTGCGAAGCTCATGCTTTGGCTCTACAGAACTGGTCTGACTCAGCTTTGACCGCCTGCGCAGTGTCATTCGTAGCAATGATCGGCTGCAACCCAACGAGGTGTCGAGTCCACATGTCCGCAGCTAAAATGATCAAAGATCATCTCATCCGCAAAGGCATGTCAGAAGATAAAGCCGTAAAGACTGTAAACGAATACGTCTGCCAATTGATTCAAAGCATCGAATCTGCTGCAAAAGAGATCTTAGCGCTTTTAGAAGAAATAACTCTCAGCGCGTTATTGCAAAAGCAGGAGATTGATGGGAAAACAGACATGTCTGTTGTGCTGTATGAATCACAAACGATGGTCAAGTTTGCTGTGCTGCACAATCTGTCGTTACCTGAGCTGCAATTGAAAGAATTTGTAAAGACAAACTCCTGGTTCAATTTCTTGCTTTTCGGCGATGTTTTTCGATACCCTTTGGCGCAAATGCTGCAGCTTTCTCAGGGGTTTGAGAAAAAATCATATGCGGAACATTTAAAGCATATCATGCTGCATAAAAACACAGAAGAAGGATCAGAGAAAGAGTTCGCCAGGTCAAATTCCATCAACGGACAGCGAAGGGCATCGCGGCTCAATTCTATCGATATTGTAAGTTTTTATATAATTGACTATCAGCATGCTTTTACTCGTTTCAAGCCGAATTTTAACAAACGCTTTTGGGATTGATGCAGACCCATTTTCAACCGACTTCAACAAATGAGTGACTTCAATCAATTCCTTTTTTGTATGTTTGTTACCTCAAACTAAATTTAAAACTTTGTCATCAACAAGAGCGCGGCGTGTTGTCCAAGTTTAGGGAAATTGCATCAGTGTAAGTACTTTGACAGCGCCAACTTTCATTGCGCGACCTACACCAACAGCAACAGACACATATTGATGTGCTGCTGACTACAATTTCTACCAAAGATGTTCTAATAATGCACTTTCAACTGACTTCAAAAAAGGAAGAGGTTCTCAATTCGGTTGAATGTTTGTTACCTCAGAACTTTGTTGTTAATTAACCGATTTGAAAAAAACTTTTTTTGTTTGACAGCGCCAGCTTTCATTGCGCGAACTATACCAACAGCAACAAACACTATATTGATATTGATGTGCTGCTGCCCCCAATTTCTACCAAAGAGTTTTTAATCGTGCATTTTGTTTATGTAGAGCCCGAGTCCAACACGCAACAGCGTGTTTGAATTCCCATCGAGTGTGTACATGGGCCGCGAGCTGTGGGAGGTGGCGGCGGCATGCCACGGGCCCGAGGACCCGCCGGCGGCGCTGCTGCAGGCCGCGGACATCTGTCGCGAACCCCTGCTCGTGCTCATAGCTAGCTGCTACGAGGTAAAGATAAATTTATTTTCAACAACAGACTTATGCTATAATTACGAATTATTCCCATCTGTCACCCTGTTCTGTCCGCCTAGGGTGACGGATGAGACAAGAAAGTTCTATCTGTCCCACCGTTGCTAAAAGGGGGACAGTTGGAACTTTTATTAATTTTTAAAGTTATATCTGTAACCCTACAATACATATAGTAAATATCGTTAGGAAACCGGCATGACATAGAATCTAAAAAGTTCGATAACATCACGTCAAGTTCACGAAAGAAGACTCTTGAGGCGCACTGGAAATCTTTTCACCACACAGGTTCGAAAGAACTAGTGACACGATATGAAGAATTACAATATAGTATTTTAGATCAGATATATTTAACGGTTTACAATTAAACGGTTTTTAAACCGTTATATTGTAAATTTATCGGGCTAACATGGGTCTAAAGCTTCGCTGACACAGGGCTAGGGAAACTCGCCTTGTGTCATCGGCTTTTTTACAACCGCTTGTTGACAATCCTTCCCGAAAACTTTTTTTTTTTCAGCCAAACGCAGTAGACACTCTTTGGGCACAATGGATCCTGTGTTCTCTAGGCCCCAGTGCGCAAGTGCAAAGCGAGATACAGTCCGTGATCGCAGAACAGCAGGACCAATTCCAGAGGGTTGCAGAGATATGCCTCCAAGAAGGATATATTGAAACCTTGCATGAGGCTATGCTTGTCTTCATGCCTGTAAGTTTTAATGTTTTTTTAACCAACTTCAAAAAAAGGAAGAGGTTCTCAATACGGTTTTTAAATGCTTGTTTCCTTATAACTTTGTTGTTATTTATAAACCGATTAGATTTATTTTATTTGAAAGGATCCAAAGTGGTCCCATAGAAATTTCATAAAAATCGGTTTAGTACTTTGGTTTTGCATTCAGTGGTGTTTACGGTCACTAAAACCATCTATTAGAATAGAAGCCAGTTGTAGTATGTTTTTTAAAAACTTAACTAAAAGATTTTTTTGCTTAGGGTCCACTTTCACCATACAACAACTACAATAAAAAAACTTTTTTCCAGGAAAGCCCTCTCACTCATCTGACGTCATTCCTGCACCGTTGCATCCGCAAATGCACCTTCGACTCGGAAACCACCAAACATTTGTCGAGCTTCCTTCAGATTTGCCAAAGAAAATACAGTCTGGACGCCAGCGCCTCGCCGTGGCAAATATCTAAGGAATCCATGCAGAAAGTCGCAGTGGCGCTCGTCAAAATAGCAATGGCGCAGAACTTTGACAGCGCTTGTCATCAGAGGGAGTTTCTTAAGTGTCTGGCTGAGGCTCAGTTTGAGAAGAATTTGACGGGTAAGTGCTAACGTAAAAGCCTAATGCCTACTTGCACCAAACTGTGAAAGTCCTTAAGCAATTACTTTTCTGGCTTGCCAGTTCTAAACGGTCCAAATTCAGACCATTAAGAACTGACAAGCGAGTTAAGTAATTGCTTAGGAACTTTGATAGTTTGGTGCAAGTTCGCATAAGCCTAATATTCTGAGAGAAACCCCGTATTGCCTTACTCCCTGGATATGGAATGCTCTGCCACTTGAAGTATTCTATCAGTTATCTGGTTCCCGTAGTACAAGCTCTGCTTAATTTGGGGCTAGATGGCGTTGTGTGTAATGTCCAAAATATTTTTTTTTTTTTTTAAATAAGCGCCATCTCCTCATATCTTTAAGGCTAAAGTCAAATAGTTTTATCTAAGTCAAATATCATAGACTAGTAAGTAGTACTCAGATATTGCAGTTCCTTAACTACTCTTTTTTAAGTATTTATTATACGTATATTAATATTATATATTTAATATGTATTAGATTATTATAGGTTATTTATGTATTAGGATTTTATAAAACATAGTACCCTTTTTTTAAACAGTTGTACGCCCTGCCCCGCTAGTTCTAAATCATCTCCATTACCTGTTGGGTGCCTGAAAGAAACCGCTTTCAGTGATAAGGCCGCAAATTATACCACTCATTAGTTTTAAGCCTTCTATTTGTTATTTTCCACGTGTACAATAAAGAATTTATCCATCTATCTCTATTAGAGAATTCAGAAGTTGTCTAATCGATGCATAAAGTTATATGAGTTTATATTTGTTGCAGTGCCATCACCAAACTTTACAATTCTACACCAAATCCTCCAAATCTCTATGGAGACTTCCCTCGTCATAAACGTATCTCAAATGCTGCAAGACAACGCCCAACAATACATCACGCAATGCGTAGAGATGTACACTGCCAATAGAAACTACGATGTTGCCTTGAAAATAGCGAAGCTTGCCGGCCTTTCAGTCGACGACATTTTAGTAGCCGAATGGACCCACAAATACTACAACATGATAATCAAAGAAGAGGATATGGATGAAAAGGAATTGACGCACTTCATAGCTCAATGCAGTGTTGCGTTCAAAAACGCGACAGTCTCATTCAGAGACGCGACTGAATATCTCATCGGTTACGTGAACAAAATAAACGATTCCGTTCAAAAATTCTACGCGTGCAGAATCGTTATGTGTTGGTTCGAAGAGAATTTAAAGTATGGGAGTAGACGCGAAGAGATTGAGCATATGATGTGGGATGCGTATTTCCAATCTGAGGAACAAAACACGATATTACTCAACACCTACGAAAGCACGTTACACTATATCCTAAACGGACAGAAAGACGCAAACGTGTCAAGGAAAATCGGCATTGCTGACGCGGAGAAACCATTCACAGCGTCATTATGCGAGATTGAAGTCGATTCTGATATAGGAGGGATATCAAATGTGATTTTACTAGAGGAACCGGAAGAGATCGATTGCTGGCGTCGTGTTATGTTCCAACTGTTGGAACTGAAGCTGTTAGTAGAAGCGTTTCGTCTATCGGGCTTGTTTCAAACGCCTCAAGAGTACAGATACCGACCGCCCGCGTGTCCGGTGCAGATTCTAAGGACGTGTTTGAAGTTGGCTGAAGGCGCGTGTTCTCCGTATGAGCTCCCACAGGAGTTAAGACTTGTGATCTCTTCGCCTATTCTACAGAACAAACTATCGGGTGGGTGATTTATTGCTTGCACTATTATCATCACGATGTTTTAATTCTTAGTTGCAATTGTATAACTTTTGTAGTTTCACCGTTTCTGCTGTAACATAGTTCCTCTATGCACATAATTGTTCTGAATAATTAATAATTATTTTACTCTGCTGTGAAGAAGTATGATAAATTTTATTCGGGTGTATGTTTGTTAACGTGATTTATATGGGTTAGGATTCGGATAAATGGCCGTTTTTTATACATATATTGAAGTCACGACAGCGACATAGGATTTATTTCAAAGTTGCTAAGAGTTCAAAATGGCGATAGGGCGCCATTTACTATGTTGGGTCTTTAAAATTGTAAACATTTCCAAAAAGGCAAATGTGCCGTGGAAATAAGCTTTATATTATCACTTGCGGACGCTCGCAATTTTCTTAGTACTCATTTTCACCTCTTGACGAACACGTCCTCCAAGTGTCAAGTCTCTACGGCGAATAGTTTGGGCCTATGCATTGTCTGTCAGTCAGTCAGTACCAAGCCTTTTATAATAATGATATGTATTGTATTCTTGTTATAACCAAGCCTGCAATAGTAGATTATGCACTAAGGGGATAAAGCAGTGTCTTATGTCGCGGGTGGCATATTGAACCCTGAGCTAACGAGAGACTCTGTTAACTCCTGAGCGAAGCGAGGGAGTTATGTAGAGTCCTGAGTGACGCGAGGGGTTCAAGCTGCCCAAGACGAAGACAGGCTTTATCCCAGAGGAGCATACTCTACTTTTCACACCTTCTGCGAGGCAATAAAAAGCCAGGGCTCCGAACTCAGCAGCCAACACCGTCTTTTGTTTCACAATCTTTGAAGTCGCGCCTTTTTTCTTATTTTTTATGAGTGGCCAGTTCGATTTTAGAACAAACCTATTTACAATGCCATATGGGCGTTATTTTACTTAGTATTTTCCACGAGTTTCTACACGAATTTGACGTTCCAAATTCAAATCACATTACTACCCTTGGGAGTTTCATACAACATTACCTTCCCTTGGTAGGTAATGCTTTGCTTTACCTTGATGATAGCATGATATGTAATTGGATATTATAGAGGTGGTGTGAAAAGTGATTTATTTACCTAAATTAATGGTTTCAGTGTCAGGAATATCAGACGCCAGTTTCGAAGAGTTGGTGGTGATACAGGAGAAGCAAGAGAACGTGCCAGAGAGCTCGCATTTAGCGGCGCGCGAGGAGGCGGACCGCCTCGCCGCTCTAGACGCTTTGGCGGTACGCAGCGGACTGACTATCGCTAAGCAGGTAAGCTACCAGTCTATTTTACCACTCTTTCTTGTATGTCTGTTGTTCCGGATGGAATCTTGTAACTCTTCAAGCACTTCCGGATTAGCTTAGCTGTCATGACAGCTAACAACTCGATGAAAATGCATTCTAAATCCATTAATTGGCATGCGAATTCGACCTAACCTCGCAACATAATTTATTTGAAAACGTAGATATCATTGTATAGTAAGCGTCAAATAAGTTGTCCTCTGGCGAACCACGTGACAATACTCAATACTCAATACATTTATTGTCTTCACTTGGTAAAACTGCTAACAAAGATGCGCAGAATGCAATTATTAGGTCAAATTGATTCTGCGCATCTTTGTCAAGCGGTTTGCCAGAGGACAACTTGTTTGACGCTTAGAATTATTAGTAATTGATGAGGTGTCAAAACATTCGTTGCCCTATTTACGACTCCATCTTGGTTTGATACTGCCTACCTTATGTTCTATAGGATCCGTTATCCATCTATGGTTACAGCCTATTACAGTAAAAACAATATTTCAGGTGGCCAGCTATTTCCGCATCGCGTTGCAAATCGGCTGGGATTACTACAGCGTGCGCACGTATCAGAACCGACCGCTGGACTTCATCAACTTGGTCAGCGGCCGAGGACGGATGTCTCTCGCCAACTTGGTGTTCAAGACTTTCAACATTCCAACCAAGGAGGTAAACGAGCCATGAACGTTAATTTCCAGTTCATAAATTATACCCATACTGAATTTCAGTGCAATTAAGCATCGAACATCAATCTATTCTTACAAACTATTAATAATAAAATATATTAATTATTAATTATAAAAAAAAAGAAATATTATTATGTTAAAGTCCTGTGGAGCACTGTTTTGATCATGGGCAGGTCGATGTCTTCTTACCATCAGAAAAACGCCTAGCTCGTCTTGTTACTAGTTTAAAATTCCTGGAATTCTGGATCGGATTTTCTTTTAGTTTCTTCCTTAGTGCATAATCTACTATTACTATACGCCTTAAAACACGATTCCACAAATCCCACTCATCAATTTCGATTACAGATAGCGGAATACCTCTGCCGTGAAATGGTAGCAGCCATAATCTCCCCCCACCTCATAGCGACATCTACATTCCGACAGAAGGAACACTTCCAATACACTCTATGGGGCTACGCCCTCAATTCAGACATCGAAATGTTCATGAACATACGTCCAGATGCCTGCAGCCCCATCGGACGACTGATCCTCGAACATCTAATGGCATTCCAGAAGATATATAAAGTAACTGGAGTAGTGAAGCTACCAGAAGATTCTTTAGACGACAGTTGCTTGGATGTCCAAACACTTATAGATGAGGAATATCAAAACGTTGATAGTTCTGAAGTTGAATCCATTCTGACTGAAGGGACAATGATGTCTGCGGAAACTGAATCGGTTTATTCGGTGTCTACGGTTTACGCGGCGGGTAGTAAGTTGTCGAGGGATTGCAGAAGAAATCTATTTGATGAGGTGACTAGAAGTAACGTGCATATTCGGAATGAGATCAAGTCGAATATTAGGAAGATAACCAAAGGCTCTCAGTTATCAACGAAGCAGGTGCGTTTTTCTTGATATAGCTAACTTAATAATGACGTAAATGATACTGTACCAACAGATTATGGCTTTCATGATTAGAAATACGTATTTTAGAACTTACTAAGTACACAAAAGGAGCCTCTTCCAGGCGCACTTGAAATACTTTCACCGCACTGGTTCGAAAGGACTTGTAACACAATAAGAAAAATGATTAGAAATACACTCAACGTCATTGTTACGTCAATGTTGTAGCTTTTTTTACCCGACTGCGTAGAAGGAGGGTTATGTTTTTCGAGTATGTGTATGTTTGTTTGTTTGACTATGCGCCGCCCGCCTGTAGGCTAAACAACTGAACAGATTTTGATAAATGAGGTGTCTTTGGATTAATCTGGGTCACGCGAGTGCTATTAGGCTGCATTAAATGTCAAACAATCCAATATGGCGGCTGTAAGCCAACAAAATGTGTTAAAAAGTGTCATAAATCCAATATTCCAATGATTAATAAACTTTAAACTTGTTTATTTTCAATTTGACCCGTAGCTCTTTTATTACAGGTGAATATAATATCAATTGAGCTACTAGTAGTGGCGCACGAGTGGTTTTCATGCGCGTGCGACACAGAGGGCGTGGCGACCGCGCTGCGTTCCGCGCAAGCGCTGAGTGCGCGGCTGCTGGGCGCGCGCTCCTGGCGACTCATGGTGCGTCTGCTCACTGGACTAGCGCGCTACACTGAGTGTGCCTACATCTTCCAGGTGAGTTACAGTGTTTAAATCAGTGTTTTAAACAGTTTGAATTGAAACAGTGTTTTATATGACGAGTTTAAAAGCACAGATTAAAACAAGTTTTAAACAATGTATAAAACATAAGGAAAAAACCAGGTTTTAAACTACTTTTCATTGCGAATGAATGGATCAATATTTAGGACTTTAAATAGCTTCACATACAACCAGTTGAGTATGCTTCATCACCAGGCACGGGGGCAAGTACCCACGAGCACCTGCGGGGTTATCCATTAATTACCGGGCGCCCTGCATATCTTAGTGTAGGAACTGCACACAAACCATCTAAATGGAGTTCGTTAAGATTATAATTTTGATTTTATTATGTTTACTATTCATAATGTTTGCTATTCATACTTAATTATGTTCGTTTCTGTGTTTGATCGTAGGTATAAATTATCTTTATAGTCTTCGTCATCGTCATCGTAATGGCAATAGTCAATCGTCATAGTCATCATCATCGTTATGACAATAGTCACCATCACCGACATCGTAATGGGCAATGTCGTCATCGTCTATAATCTAATATGGCGGCTCTAAGTTGCTTGTTTTCAATGCTATAAAAAATATCAAAACTAGTTGAATATTGACTAATAAGATATCTACAGATACTTTTTAGTCATGACATATGAGGGTCATAGAATAAAAATATATTCCAAAAAGTTCAATATGGCGATGGTATTTTCTTTATTTCTTCAACCAAATCAACTTCCTCGCCATTCCATTATCAGGCGTTACGTGACAACCATCAATTCGAGTTCCTCCTCGGTCAGTTCGACTACATGCTGGGCCAGCAACCCGACAAGATAGCTGAGTTCAAACAGGGTCTGCTGGACTACCTCAAGACTCACTGTCCCGGAGACACCGATACCTACATCATGGTGGCGCTACACTTCAATATGTACGCGGAAGCCGCGAATGTGAAGAAGAAACAGGCTGTTAACTTGATTGAGGATTTGGAGAAGATGGCTTTGGATGCTGCAAAGGTGTGGTAGTTTTTTTTTTAATGGTAGGTAGGAATAGAAAATTGTTAAATAAGAGATATTATTCTTTTATTTTTTACAGAACTGCAAAGGAGGATAATGATTTTCATGTGTATCTTACTCACAATTTAAGGGGAATCCTCAAGGCAAAATTTCCATACAAAAGGTTTCGGACAAATACTCAAAAAGTACGCCGTATTATAGTAATTTCTTCACACTATTCGTTTCGTCCATGTTTTTGATTTCGTCAACTAAAAAAGTGAAAGGTTTCAAACTTAAATTTAGATTTTATACGTGTTTTAAAATTAACCCTACTAACTTGAAAACACAAATCTAAATTAAAGTATGAAACCTTTCACTTTTTTTGTTGACGAAATCAAAAAACATGAACGAAACGAATAGTGTGAAGAAATTACTATAATACGGCGTACTTTTTGAGTATTTGTCCGAAACATTTTGTATGGAATTCGGATTTGAGGATTAGCCTTAATTTCAAGTGTTTCTGATTCATCGCTGCGCCCTGTATGCTAAAGTGCTGTAATACGTAGATTTTGGACAAAATATGTGCCTTTTTTTGACGGCTGCATGCTGCCATTTTGTATTTTCAATATCACTTAAACGATCACAACTTGATTCACTTTTAGCATATGAGGTATCAATGGATTCTTCTTCGTAATGGAATTGCCCTGCTTTGAAAACTTAGTGATAAAAATCTAATGCGCCGACAGGCATTCTGCTGGCTAGTATTTTATACTTTTTGTTATCAGAGGTACCTCTCCCGGTTGCAAAATATATTTCGTCACCTGATCGACCGTGAAGGCCTGTCTGTAGAGCCCTTAAAAAGTAAGCATACACTGTACCTTCTCATCCACAGTACCGTCAATACGAACTTTTTTTTTTCAGGCAACTTCGAAGCGACCATTCCAACCGCCCGAATGGCTCCAAATCCACGACACCACATCCACCCGCTCATTACTCGACACGGCCTTGAATCACTGCACAGACGCGTGTTCCCTCTACCTCCAAGGCGGGTGCACGGGATTCGCGGGGGAAATGGCGACATTAGCCCAGCACATCGCATTGCAGATGTCACTGCTAAACGCATCCCCCACCAGATTGATATTGAATAGGAGCACTGACCAGATGTATCGACTTGTCAGCGAGTATTTGAGGTGGGTTTTGTTGCTAGCTTTTGGTTTGAAGTTTTGAACCACTGCACAGACGCGTGTTCCCTCTACCTCTAAGACGGGTGCACGGGCTTCGTGGGGGACATGCTGACATTATCCTAACAAGTCAGACGTCACTGCTAAACGCATCGCCCACCAGTCGCGGGTTCGATTTCTGCTTGAGGACAAACATTTGTGCGATGTACAGACAGCGTCATAGATAAGTATCCCCCTTGCATTATAATACCCAGCTTCAAATCCCTTTAAATCACTGCCGCGGCGAATGGAGAAGTTTTGCCTTTAAAAAATAGATTATATTTGTAAAACCGTATACCGCCTAAAAATAATTTTAAGTATTACTTTTTTTTAAAGGATTTATAGCTGGGTGTCTTGTGCAAGGCGGATACTTATCTCTGACGCTGACATCGGTGTTAGTCCTGAGTCTGGGTATTTCTAGGTATCATATGAAAGTATTACAAAAAAAAAAATATATAAGTATTCTATCAGTTAGCTAATTCCCATGGAACAAGCTTGCTTAGTTTGGGGCTTGATGGCGTTGCGTGAATATTATCATTATTATTATACAGTTTATGATACAGTTGTCCAAACTAGTTTGGAGTATGTAACAAAACTTACCCCGCTAGGTTTAATTTATTTTTATATATCACCTGCAATGTAACATTTTTAGCACCTAAGATTGTGTCTGATGCAGATAAATAAATTTTGAATTTTTGAATTTTAATATACTTAAAAGACCAGTATCGCTTTAAAAGCTCAAATAGACAATAAAATATATCGCTCAAATATACAATAAAATATTAAATAGTTATTAGTATTTCAGCCGAGTAGAACTCGTATAACAAGCATATATACCTTACCCTGTTATTGTAATCCACGAACTACAAATCCCCTTTCTATTTCAGTTTCATGGAAGGTCTGGTGCTGCTGACGGGGCGCTGGGGAGAGGCGTGGCGGGAGTTGGCGTACCGCCGCGCCCTCGCCAACGATCAGGCGTACCTACGGGACATGGCGGCGTACCGGCCCGATGTCGCACATGATTTTATCAACAGGTATATTAGATAATTGTTACATTTTTATGGGGAATCCTCAAGGCAAATTTCCATACAATATGTTTCGGACAAATACTCAAAAAGTACGCCGTATTATAGTAATTTCTTCACACTATTAGTTTCGTCCATTTTTTTTTGATTACGTCAACAAAAAAAGTGAAAGGTAATGATATCGCGTTGTCGGGAGTCGACAGGTTTTAGATTTTATACGTGTTTTAAAATTAACCCTTAAAAACACGTATAAAATCTAAATTAAAGTATGAAACCTTTCACTTTTTTTGTAACCGAAATCAAAAAAACATGGACGAAACGAATAGTGTGAAGAATTTACTATAATACGGCGTACTTTTTGAGTATTTGTTCGAAACATTTTGTATGGAATTGGATTGGAGGATAAGCCTTAATTATAATTATTACTACTCGTGCGAATGAACATGACACCTGGCTGACATGTGGCTCGGAACTTGAGCACGCTGGCCCGCGCGGCGTCCTCCGTGTTTCTTCTTCCTCTAATTGCGAAGCCTTATCATTACTTATCATCATTATTTTCAGCAAATTATATCTTTAAAAATGTACAAAAGAGTAAGCGAGATACTCATTATATTCTCTTGTTTCAGATACAACACTGAAAGGAATAAGACATCAGTATCACAAACCGCCATGAGTGAGCTCCGCAACCTTTGTAGGTGACGAAAACGTTGCAGGGTACAAAGTTGGATGCAATTTGCAACATTGGATGCAGGTTGCAATGTTGGATGTAGATTGCAATGTTGGATGTAGATTGCAATGTTGGATGTAGATTGTAATTTTGGATGTAGATTGCAATGTTGGATACACGTTGCAATGTTGGATGTAGGTTGCAATGGTGGATGCCTGCCAGTTGAATTCATGGATGCAGTGAATTTTTCGCTATTAATACCGAAAGTCATAGAAGTTAATGTGGTATCCAACTTCCTTAATTGCTTTGATCTCAGTGACTTGCTCACAATAATTTCATAAAAATAATACGTCTGAAGAAAAAAAATAAAAAACTCATTTGAAAAAAGTCTGTTTGGTTGATATGTTTGATGCAATAAATGGTGCTTCCAATTAATCAAAGATTGTAAATAAGATTTTAATATGATTAACAGCTATAAAGATATACAGGGTGACCTTATAAAAGTGTAGTCCTGTTATGTGTATGATGGCTCATATACTTACATTAGAACTCATATCCATTTCAATGTAAAGCAAAGTAATAAAAAATCTTGAAGCTTTTATAATAAATTATTATGTAGGCACGATATGTAGTATTAAGCTAATATTGTAAGTTTTTAATTGTTAAATTATTATTGCCAAATAACTATAAATTAGTCTTATAAAATTACTCATCTTTATCATAGCTTTAATTCTATAATTTTGTTACATAAAGATTTCAAGTTTATTTGCATGTTGTTTATGAAATGCGTATATTAATTAATTGCTGTGATATTTTCCTGATTGATGACTGATGAACTGATGTATATTTTTGTAAATCAAAATTGGAAGTAATAAAAGTTTAGATCTTACATTTGTCTTTTATGAAAAATCGCTTCCTCCTCGTGCTCCTACTAAATACTCCTACTGATAGGAGCACCGGGACACCCATGTCCTGATGCTCCTACTGAATATAACAACTACGGGGAATAATGCAATATTCTAAATTTAATTCCTCCTGTTTCTATCACATAACATATTGAACAGTCGACTACAGAAACTTATAAACAAATAATAACTAGGTACTCTTATACCTAAACACTAAAAAGTTTTCATAGTTGCGGTTTGCGTTTGATAGGTCAGTCAGTTTTTCTGTGCTGTTTCTGTGCCTCTGTCCCTGTTAAGTACCAGGAGAACATAAAGCCCAAGCAGTTGATTGGTTGCTACTCTATTTATAGGTAGGTACGAACGAGTGCTGATACCTGTGAGCTAAGGCGGTGGGCGCTGAGCACTTTGGTTTTGGTCAGTGTTTCTGTGCCTCTGTCCAAGGTACCAGGAGGACATAAAGCCCAAGAAGTTAATTGGTTGCTACTCTATTTATAGGTAGGTACGAACGAGTGCTGATATTTGTGAGCGAAGGCTGTGGGCACTGAGCACTTTTGTTTCGTGCGCTGATAAGGCTTGATCATTGTTTGCCTACATAGGTACCAGGACAGCATAAGCTAAAGGAGTGTTCATTATTTTTTTTAATTATATAGACACATTTAGTTCACTCCTTTTAACACTCCTTTAGCATGTATGCTGTCCTGGTACATAAATATATATATATATATATATATATATATATATATAAATAGAGTAGCAACCAATGAACTTCTTGGGCTTTATGTTCTCCTGGTACTTTGGACAGAGGCACAGAAACACTAACTGACCTATCAAACGCAAACCGAAACTCCTTTAGCATGTATGCTGTCCTGGTACCTATGTAGGCAAACGATGAATCAAGCCTACTCAGCGCACGAAACCAAAGTGCTCAGTGCCAACCGCCTTGGCTCACAGGTATAAGCACTCGTTCGTACCTACCTGTAAATAGAGTAGCAACCAATCATATTCTCGGGCTTTATGACTTCCTGGTACCTTGGACAGAGGCACAGAAACACTGACCCAGTGTCCACCGCCTTGGCTCACATTTCTTCCTATTATTAGTACCTACCTACTTAGTATAGAATTGGTAGGTTATGTAGGTATAAGCACTCGATCGTACAGACCTATCCATAAATTGAGTAGGACCCTGCAACCAATCAACTTCTTGGGCTTTATGTCCTCCTGGTACCTTGGACAGAGGCTCAGAAACACTCTGACCTATCAAACGCAAACCGCAACTATGAAAACTTTTTAGTGTTTAGGTATAAGAGTAGGTAACTAGTTATTATTTGTTAATAGTTGCCTAAAAAGTATTTTGTAGTCGACTGTTCAATAGGTTATGTGATATGAACAGGAGGAATTAAATTTAGAATATTACATTATTCCACGTATTTTTTATATTCAGTAGGAACATCAGGACATGGAGTAGGAGTATTTAGTAGGAGCACGAGGAAGGGTAATAATTAATAATCTTAGGTTTAGTGTAACTGTTAACACTTAGGTTTAAAATGAAACTACTTTTTACTTAAAATATATTTTATTATAAATTAACACGAACCCAACACATTGGCTACCTAAAACATGAGAGAGATTATAAAGCCCTAATTTAGGGTACAATGAAAAGAACTAACTTTAGTCCTTCTAATACTCGATCATTCATTCAATAACCATGTATAAATATATCAAAATAAAACATTTAAGTAGCAAAGCGTCATTAGTAGCCATAAATTACTTATTACAGGTGTTTCAAAATGCACAGATTATGTCAGATTCCAAGAGTCCACTTTTTTTGGCACACTCTGTATAAACGAAATTATAGGTAGGTATTAATTTAAATCAGATTGATAAAAAATATAACATTCATAATGTATTTTTCCTGGGAGTAAATACAATTTAGAGGTTTGACGAAGAGTCTTTGAACTTATCATTTAATTAAACTAAAAATGCTTCGCTTAGCAATTTAACTCCTGCATGCAGCATAAAAGTAGCATCAATAGATCTTCAAGTAGGTAAGTCTTCAATACGTATGACTTCAATAATATATAAAAAAATTGGTTGTCTGTAAAGTTGGTTTACGGACGATAGTTTAACGCGACAACGTCATAACCAGCGTAACGGGGCAATGAGCGTCACCGGACAATGACGTCAACGTTTTCGTGCATGCAGCCGGCGTTCATCGATTTAGACGTAGTCAGGTTTAAAAAATTGTTATAGTATTGTCTTTCAAAAATCATTGTAGATCATTTGTCTTTACTTTGACAAAGATTTGTGCGAAACGAATAATGTAATGCCGGCCACACATCTTAGTGGTCTTAGTCAAGATTTACGCTAGTATACCTACAGTAACGTGTGTTGAAAGAAAATTGCACAAGTTTAAGTAGGTACCTACCTACATACCAAGTTTTTTAGACTTGAGCAAATCTAAATTTGCGACAGTACCTATATCGTTCCTAAGTTGTGTGGCCGGCATAAAGTGTTTGTAACAAAAAGATAACATATCACACACATACGTTTACTGGCAAGGGTTAGGGTACATTAGGGTAAAATTGGAATGTCAAATCATAGAAGTACATAGTTACAAAAAACATCATAGAAATCGCTACAGATTAACAAGTCACTCTAAAATTGTTCCCGTAGGTAGGTAGGTAGGTATTTAGTTTAAACACGAAATATACATTATTTCCTAATACAAGCGCGCCTTTGAACAGCATACTTTTTAATAAAATATTTATCTTTTTAGGGCAAGTTATACCTACTTATACTTATTAATATTGAACATAATGCTTATTACATATAATTGGACGACGAAATAATACTAGGTAAATATCGATTTAAGTTGTTCAGAACTGTGGTGCCATCTAGTTAAAACGAAAGTGAGCTTTACAAGCTATTATATTTTTTATTAACCAAAACCAACAACAGTAAGAATTCGATAAAAATAATGAAATATATTTTATGATTTATCAATTTAGTCTCTTAATTGACTTGGTAACAGGACAACTAACGAACTATATATTGTAGGTACTTAATAGTTACTTTAGTGCTGTTTCAGACTAGCGTATTTTTGTCGCGCGTATCTATACGGGTGGATTGGTACCTACTCGCGAAACTTCAAAAGCCCAACGCGCGTATAATGGCGTTTACGCTCCGTTTTTTCTAGCGAGTGTAGGTAGCATGAGGCGTCTCTTGCGACTTGTAGCGCGTGTACGTGCTATTAAAATAAAACACGATCGGCGAATCTTCTCATATATATATCGTTAATCCGCATATCTGAAACCGCACTTACAAGTCTAATGTATTTTTTACAAAACAGCTACTTCATACTTTGGCTACAGCTACGCATTACCAAATAATAAATTTAAGAAAACTAAATTGCTTATCGATTTGAGCAAATAAATTTTAGTCGACTAAACCCATCTAAAGCAAAATGAGAATTAGTAAGTGAACGTTTTCAACGTTGATATGTTTCGAGAAGATTTTCTTAAAGTTTTTCTCAAATACAAATATGTATATCTTAAACTATAATATTTACAGCTTTCGCCATCACGGCTGTATTCACCACCGGCATCACTTACATACAAACTTTTAACATATTATTTTCATACTAAACATCATCACAGTCTTCTCACATTTCTTAATCTAATTATTTTGCTATTTTGACACATATTTCTGTCCCAGGATTGAAAGCTATGTACAGAGATTCGCGGCAAAGGTTTACTTAAAAAAACAAGTACCTAAATGCCTTTTTAAACTATTAATTGTTGGTAACAGTTAGTTAAATATTGAGAAAAATATGTTTGTTGTCTATTTTCTAACTTATAACAATTACTGTACACTTAATTCATGACGTGTATGTCATATACCTATGTATAGCTATAAATAGAATTGTTTGCACCAGTAAGAGAACTAGTTTCACATTTAGTGCCTATTTATTTAGTGAATATTCATAGAAATACCATTCTGAGTCACTTTATAAAGCAAAAAATACTAGTGTTTTGTCACGAAAAAAAGCATAATAAATGTGAAAATTTCTAATTTTCTCAGACCTAAAACTATCTTACAAAACAACAATAATAAGACTCTATTATAGAGATTTTATGAATAAATTGCACTTTGCCTGCGTTGTCAGCACCACTTTACCACCAAAATAAATGAGATTCCTATAGTCTTTTAGATTTCAAATGTTTTCTGATGTATAATCAGGAGAGTCATACATATTGTCAAAATCGATATTTGTAATAAAACTTGAAAAACTAACGAACGGAAGCTATTAATTTAGCAAATAGGTATAAAACATTGATACACACCTCCATACCAGAACTAGATAGAATACTAACTATTATGGTACTTTTTACCACAATTGACCTCTTTGTAGCTACTATGACAAACGCACTTGATGAAATCCTGTACTGCGTCGCATATCTTACAGACAGTCCCACAACTCTTTTTAAAATGTACCTACATATGAAACAACTGTGGCAAGTACAGAAGTACTCCATTTCATCCATTACTCCATGTTCATATAATAGACTCTACCATTCATGTAGCTAGGTTAAAAATAAATGCTATGTATCGCTAGCGACACCTGATCATACAAGATGCGTGGCGCGATACGTATGACGTTCCTGTAGTACTGTCTCTAGTGTGTGGTAAACGTTTTCAGGCAAGTGGTCTAGAAGCATTCTAGGCATTACTTGGAGCTCCATGAAGTCTTCAGGACACGCCCACCGCATTTCGTAAGAGGGTTCCTGCGTACGCACTTTTCTGAAAAATAAAATGAGTGTTATACTGATGGCAAAGTAGGTAGGTATGTATAGTATGTGGGTGTGTAATGTTGTTTGATGGGAATTTACCTTGCTTCGTCGTCTGCATTGCTGTGATCAGACATAGGTAATAGAGAAAAAAAAATAGTTATAAAGAAAAAACAGAATAGACCTAAAACGTCATGAACTTCACGGCTTACGGCTGCCTTATAATAGGTGTAAATAAGACTGCTCCCGTAAACTCAGGGTACGGGTAATGTACCCCTGGAATGAAGGATGAGAAATGTTTAACTGTGAAAGTAAAAATCAAAATGATAGGCACAGCGGAGCGAAAGTGTGCATGTTAATTTTGCAGAATATTATCAAAATTGTTGTCCGAATGTGTGGTTTTCGTTTTCAGGAGTAGTCTTACACCCTGAAAAAATTGTCCGATGAAAAAAACTAACTTTTCGATTCCCATGCGCTTGCGGCGCGCGATGTGCAGAATCCGGCCGGGTGTGAAGAGCCGAGCCGAGGAGAATCTTCGCGCAAACACGTCACGCGACACTAGCGCCGCCTCCTGAAGATGAGCGTAAAATGTATGTATGTTTATGAAGCGGTGTAGATAAATTTCTCCAGTGAAGCCGTAAAGCTTGATAACTTGCTACTGCCCGCGGCTTCGTTTGAGTGGCATCGGGATAAAAAGGGTGAGTTCCCAACGAGTAACAAACATTATTATTATTATTAAAATTCTGTATTGCACAAAATATAAATTACATTGCACAATGGGCGGGTTTAATGCCTAAGGTTATCTCTGCCAACCCTTGTAGGGTGGTACAGTATGGTTAGCAAACATTTACCTAACTACCTACCCATACATCCTTAGGTACAAACTTCCGCATTTTTAATAACAATCAACTTTTTTAATATTGCCAATAATTCATAAAGATTGCGATATTTACGGAAAAGCTCAACTCATAGCTGGTCATAGTGGTTATTAATTCATAGCAAAAATAAATTGGATGTCATAATATAAACTGCATTGATTAGAAGTCTTCGCTTTAAGTGAAGTAGAGTTAAGGTGGGTACTGACCGGTGATACGGGCAGTAGGTAATGTAACATTCGCAGTGAGCATGTTACGTTAGTCAATGTGCTAATTTCCGTGTTAAACGGTCGTCTCGAACCGCGTAACACTCAAAAAGATTCACCAAAATCCGACAGCGGGTAGAGCACTTGAAATGAACATCGAGAGGCTCGTTGCTCGCGCATTAGTGTTCGTTTCGCGTACTGGCTTCACGAATGCTCTGTAAAATGTTACATTACGCCCCGTAGCACCCTGTCAGTATCAGTTAGTCACACGTGATATACAGCAGTTATTTTCCAGCAATCATAAAATACCGCAACCAAATCAATGGAATTACAAAATATTTTGTTATTTATGAAAATTTACCCATAGATACCTAGACTTTTTTCATTGTTTAAGTTTTATGTACCTACCTTTCAGAAACGTTGTAATTCAAGGGAACTTTGAAGTCGGCCTTAAGGGCCTGAAAGCAAATTTCCATACAAAGTGTTTCGAACAAATACTCAAAAAGTACGCCGTATTATAGTAATTTCTTCACACTAGGTATTCGTTTCGTCTATGTTTTCCGATTGTGTGAACAAAAATTAGTAAGGTTTCATACTTTAAATTAGATTTTATACGTGTTTTAAAATTAACACTACTAATTTAAAAACACGTATAAAATCTAATATAAATCAGTTGTCTCATTATTCTTTGAATGATAGGTCTAATGGCTCCACCATTACTTACCGTTTACCTTACAGTCACATAAATTAACATTAATGTTCGACGAAACGAAACCTTTTCGCATTGGCTAATGTGACTGACCCAGCTTAAAAGGCATCATTTATTTCAATTATCTAATCTTTTGTTGAGGTCATACAATTCTTAAATGAGAATTACGACGACGCGTTCAGCGTCTTAGGTTAGCATTAATTGAGAATGCGCCTGCATTGTCCTCGAGCGAGCTGCTTATTGGCACGGAACATTTGAACTTTTATTTGTTATTATTAATAAATCTATTAGAATATATGCTGAGTGTGTACTTTAATAGGTAGGTATTATACTTAGATTTTCAAGTAAAACATAGTTTTACCTACTGACTAAGTTGCTTGTCACTCAAATTACCAGTAGAAGTATTTAAACAACTTTAAAATATTTTTTATTAAATGAAAAATACTGTGCCAAACCAAGTTTAAAACGTGTCACAGGTAACTAGCTACTATATTGAACAAAATACCGTGTTAAAATCAAAATAATATTCCGGTGGTTCAGGGTTGGACCGACATGGCCGCAATAGCTTAACAAAACCGCATTTTCCTGAACTCTACATTTTGTTACATCGCTTTTGTATGATTAGAAAAAACGGTCTGAGAATCAAAACGTTTAGAGCGGGTACACATTGGGCGTTTTGAACCGCGCGCTTTGCTAACGCGCGTTTTGAGAACCCTTAATTCTAATATAATAATGTAGTTCAATAGAATTCGGGGTTCTCAAAACGCGCGTAGCAAAGCGCGCGATTCAAAACGCCCAATGTGTATCCGCTCTTAGATTCTTTACTTCCGTTGAATCTGTAAGGTCTTTGGATAGACATAAGTTTTTCTTTTATATTTTATTTTTTTAAATATAACTTGATGCTGATACGGCCTCACACAGTCTTTTCCTTTACTTTTATTTTGTGTCGCAAATACATTTTTAATTGTTTTAATTTTTAATTGTTGAGTTGAAACGCGCTGGCTCAATATTGATACGGTAGATACGGTGTTTTAACTTCAGTAACAGAGTAAAATGCGGTTTTATGCATCAGGTCAAACCCCACAATGATGAGCAAGCGTTGTAAGCTGACACACGAACACCTAGTAGAAAGGGCAACTGACAGCACTCACGGTGGAGACGCTCTGCACTAGGAGCGCGTCTGTGGAGTCGTCCGAATGGTTCGCCTCCAGGTCTTCAGGCCGACGCCATGTCGACTCGAGGTCCCGTGCTGGCACGCCGAAGAGGGCGTACCCAAAACCGTTCAGCATTATTCGATACTGCAATAGGAAATTCAAGGATTAAAAGCCCTGCCTCTGCCATGAACAAAACCGAAAAAATAGGCTGTAAAATCATAGTTACCTACAGCATCTCTACGCTCGCAACGCCCATAAGACTATTAGTTCTAAGGTAACATTTTTGTAGTTATTTGTAACAAGTGAAGAGATATTATTAGCTATTTGCGTTACCACCGAGTCGCACCGTGGCTCGCACCCACTCTCCACTGCCTCGCACCCTTATTAATTTTATGAACATATTTTTTTTTATGTGTGATATTAACAATTAATTAGTGTAAGTGGTCTGTGACCGTTCTGATTAAAATAAATAAATACAAAATTAGGGGCGTAGGTAATGGTAAGGTAAGAATGTTATAAAAAACAATATGTAAGCTCAGTTTTATGATGCAAATGTTTGTGGTACCTAATCTTTTTCAAGGCACCTTTTGACCGGTAGAGGTTTAGATGTTTCACATTATTCTACTAGCTCTGAGACCTTTGGAGAATTAATTTAGTTAATCTGTTAAACTTAGACCCAATAAGCTCCTTTTCAACTCTAGGTAGGTAGGTATTAGTTTTGATAAATAATATTTCATAGAATCCAATAAGACCTTGTTTAGATTGGTAAAGCCAACTTGTAAACCATCTGACAATATTGGCTATTATGATTGCACATTTTCTAGACTTAGGCATAGGATTTCTGTATACCCGCATCGTAACCTTGGATTTTACCTGCCACATTATTTTTTATTTAATGTACTTAACCTAGACTCCTTAACAAAGATAATCATTAGATCAAGAAACAGACTCGTAACTTTCAATTGGTAGAATAAGGTTTAAACAAGAATGTATAGTTCTTTGAAAGTCCCTTCTAACTTATTAAGATACTTCGAATGACTCGTTCAAAGTTCAACGTTGTTTTTCAAGGTTAAAAAGATCAAAAGTTTTCAGTAACCTCACAGACGTTTTCAGTAATACTTAAGACCAAGAGCGTTTAAAAAAAAACAAAAAAGGGTGTACCTACCTACATCAAAAAATTAGTTGCAGTAGGTACCTAGATATTGTGATGTGTGCAGGTAACTTAAGCACGTTTGGACAGTCAAGTACCTACAGGTGTCAGGTTTAGGTGCAGAATCGAGCTCCTAACGTGCTTAGTGTTCGAATTTGCAAATGTCTGAGAATATTTTTTTATTATTTTTTTCTAAGATTCTTAAAATAAATTGAGTTTATTCAGACATTTGAGAAAATGTTTTATCATTGTAAAACTTTTGAGAGTGAAAGTTTTTTTTCAGAGTTTTACTGAAAAGTTTTACAATGATAAAACATTTTCTCAAACATAGGTAGGTACTTGCAAATTCGAACACTAATAAGCATTCATTTATTAATTTCAATACATTCATTCATTAATTCAAACAGGTTTTATTTACCTTAGGTAGTTTAGTGGCGTGTATAGTCTGTATGATCTTGGTCCGGAGGTTCTCTATGCTATGGACGCTGAGCCTCATCACCAGGTCGTCTCCCACGCCGACCGTCATCACGAAAGTCTCCGTGAACCTAGCCGCTTCCCGACTTATTAGTCCAGCTACGGAAAATGATAAAAATGAGTAGGTATATTTTGTGTGCTGTGGGCCAAAATAACCACTCAGTGGCGCCCTGATACAGCGCGCAGGCGTCGCGGTAGACCACGCAGACGATGGCACGACGAACTGGATGCGTTCGACGGGATAGAGATTTAGTAGTGCAAGATCGAGACCGTTGGGGGAGGCCTTTGCCCTACAATGGGACAGCTCAGGCTGAGGATGATAATGATAGTAATAGTAATAGGTATATTTTAGGAGTCTAGCCGAGACAGTGTGCTGGCCATATCTGCCAGAGAACCGATAAATAACCGCTGTGGTAAACGAGTTCTTGAGTGGAGACCGCGAATCGGCAAACGTAGTTTAGGAAGTAGAGAGCGCTCTCTTGAGAGCAATAGATCACAGACCAAAAGCAAAATAACCCTAGCTATTAAATCGCCTTAAGCCTTTCAAACCGGATACTGTTATACTTACACAATACACATGTAGAATATCTGGCATTGTGTTGATTTGATACCCATCTAGAATTCTGCAGGGGACGCAACCCAACATTAGGTACTTTAATACGTAACTTAGGTACACAATAGACATACCAACTGACGTTGTAGATACGTCGATTACGTTAAATCGAAATGCGTAATTTGTTTGCAGTCTGTGTTTGTGTATGTTAAATTTGTGCTCTGGTACAGCAATTCAATTTAGTACCACTTATGGCAGTAAGGAAATGTTCAGTTAATCAATTTAAAGTAATTGAATAATTTGGCAGTGTTTAATCGAAGAATTACTACACTAGGGCACAAATCTAAACGGCACTGTAGCGAACGGCATAACGATACTATTATTATCAGGGCATGGCAGGGTACCTATGTACCTATCGATACGTATAAAAAAAAAACAATTCTATTTTTTATGGTTGTGTAGGACGGTACCCACTCGATGGACCGATAACAATGTTACGGGATTTCGGTAGATGGAAGCGGTTCGAGACCTCGTTGTGGCATCTTAGGAGGCCTATCCAGCAGAGTTGGTAAGGAGTGAAATGGTGATAATGATTATTAAAAACAGAGCAGGATGACAGATGGGAATAATTCAAATTTGTGTATTGTGGGGTTACCTGGTGTTGAAAACGCGTACACTTTCAGATGAGGGTATCGCGGTCTTAATTTTAATCCTACTAATACTGCAACTCCAGCTCCGAGACTATGACCTAGAAAATAAAAATATATTAAATTTTTTTTATTCCTTCTTACCTCTCTCTGTCTCTTTTACAATATAAATCGGTCTCTCTACCACCAATATGTTTTTTATGCCCGCCTTCCACTGCAGTGAAAGACGGAATATCTAATGATAGAAGATTAATTAATTATCCTTAATGGTGAAACAATAAAATAAACAGAATTAGATAACATCAAAAATTACAAGGGCGGTTTTATTTGTGTCCAGACAACGCACGTAGATGGCACGTAGTAGGTAATATACCATAAGACAGGTAAAATGGACCTAAAAGCCCTTCTATCTAGATTTATAACACAAACCCACTTTTAGAGTAGGTTTTTAGGGTTATGTATGTAATAGGGTGTATTGTATAATGTATGTATAGTACATACAGTACTCTCGTTTCAGACTTCGGCGAGTCCACATCTCCTGAGGATGCCTCGTGTAGAGGCGAAACACGTGTCGTGTCTTTAAACTTGGTTTTCTGTTTTTTGTAGTAGGTAAATTATTAATAAAGTGGGTGGCAAAAATGAACTGTATTGCTTTTGTTCCATTTGTTCAGTTCTTCATTTACCTGTAAGAATGAGGTCGTAGTGCGGGAACTGCTGGAACGTTCGGTCCAGCACCGGTATAAGCCTCTTCAGCATTTTAGCTGCACCCATCGACATGCCCTTGTGTGCCGCTGTATCTTCCGGTAGACCTGGGAACGTTCAACTATTAGTACCTTATATGTACCTGAGCTTTTTAGCCGAAGATCGTGTTCAGTGGCGCGCCTAGGGAGGGACCTACGTCCAGCAGTGGACTGCTATAGGTTGATCATGTAAGTACTTTTGTTTACAAATTAAAAGACGCGTGATTAGCTGATCGATAGGAACCTACTAGGTACTAGGCTTATTGGCAAGGATAGGTTTATTTTAAAAGTAAAATAATTAAAGTGCAGGTATTTAAGAAGAAATACTGATATAGGTTGCCTGGGGCTGGAGGATTAGGTACCTACATGTAGAATGTTAGCTGTGATCAATCTGAGGTTCAAAAAGTTGAAAAACCCTTCGAAGCAATTCTAATTCTTCACCTTTTAGGTACAACCTATGTTAAACTATTATTTTTATATAATATACCTACCTTATGTTTGCGTAGGTGGTGCCTACAACGATCTATCATTTAAATACATACTCTATATCAATGTAATTCATGGTTCTAAGAGCTACCAACTTCGCTACACTTACGCTAATGGACTTCCTACACAAACTAGGAAATGTAGAATACATTTAGATAAAATGGTATCCTCATTCGGTACCTAAATAGAGACGCTGGCCTATTACCAAGTAGGCATTATTTCTGCGTTGAAATGCACCGTCTATTATTAGACTGGCAATGCTGGCCTCGTCTATTATCCTAGTATCGATAAATATACATAATGTATCGCTATTCGCTATCGACAGAATATACCCTCTAAGGCGTCGATGTGTCATCTTTTTTACAAGCTGATTGTTGGCGTTTTGCAGGCGCTAGTGTCTGAGCGTGTAAGCGTTTGGTAAGGATGGTCAACAAGCAGATTGTAAAAACGCCGATGACACTGGGCGACTTTACACGCTACAAGCGAATGATATCGCTGGCGTGTAGCGTGTAAAAAAGCTGTTTGTCATCGTACTTTAATGAAGGTTATTTTGGACATTTCACACCACGCCATCTAGCCCCAAACTATGGTACATAATATTACTTATTCTTTGACCAAACTAAGCGAGCTTGTACTGTGGGAACCAGATAACTGATAGAATACATAAATACTTTTTTTTTGGAAATACATACCTACATAGAAAACTCAGGACACCAACATGGCAGTCCAACACACTTACCACTCAACCATCCGTGTCGTCAATGTTGATTAGGTATGACTTAGTTTCAAATCCTCCCAAGTCCCAACCCAACTGACCCTAGCCACTAAATGCCTGAGGAAGATCACTGAAGGTGATGGACGTGAGTACAACTAATAAAAGGTATAGTATTGGGTATTCTACTCCAAATTAAAATACTGTATGTCTGTATACTGGCAATACATATATGCCCTATACTTACTACTAAAAAGAAGTCAAAAACATTAGAACGCATAAATTATACGTTCGTTAGTGACCAGACAGCGATATCGATTAACTTGCATTCGCGCAATTTAATTAAGCTGAACTTGAAACACGAGTAACGTGCTCTGGGAATTTAAATAACAATACACAACACGTGAACAAACTGTTGGACCTTGAAAAACTACAATGAGAGGGTGGTTTCAGCCTTCGTCAATGCCAAATGCTTTGTTTGCGATACCTACATGGTTCTCATATGAATATGATTAAGAGTTTACTTGAACTTTAGTTTGACTTTTGTGAAAGTGGCCTTGACCACAATTCCACTAAATGTCACGTGGGTAATATGTACATATATTGTGATGTTTGACTACTGGTGGCGAGATCGGACCACTAGCCTGCAGGCCACTCATTTTTATTACCAACCTATGGCGCAAACCGGTGAACCATGCAATTTTGCCAACTCTAGTAGCATGTAATTACATTCTTCTTATCGTGTCACTAGTTCTTTCGAACCAGTGTGGTGAAAGGATTTCAAGTGCGCCTCGAAGAGGCTCCTTTCGTGCACTCGACACATGTTTTCGAACTGTTTGGTTCTACGACATGCCGGTTTCCTCACGATGTTTTCCTTCACCGTTGCGAGAACGTGGGATGCATACATAGATTTTTTCGACCGAAAAAACCTATTTACTCATGACTGCAACCGGGATTCGAACCCGCGACCATCATATAGCAAGGCAAGGGCCTCATCCACTCAGCCACCACGTCCCTCATACATTACATTAATAGCAGATCTTATGTCATGTTGTATGAATATGGTAACATTCTTCTTCTTTCGGTGCCGTCTCCTATCGGAGGTTGGCAATCAATAGGGCTATTTACATCATGTGTGTCCAAACACTGCAGTGCGGAATAGAGAGCGAGTAGGTACTCTTTTTATACCATTGTCGTTAGTTATTGAGCAAAGACATTCGGCGTCTGCCGGGCCTTCTTTTGCCTTGGATTTTACCTTATAGATGAGCTGAAGGAGTTCGTATTTGTCATTACATGGTAACATTAGTAAATTGTAATTATTGATGGTATTTCTACATAAACCTACCAATTCCCCTGTGTCCAATGTAGGTAAATGTAGAGATAATTATGACGAAAATCGCACATTACATACATCCCAATGTCATAATTTCGTAATAGCATATTGCGGAATGTTAATGACGAGTAATAATGAATAAGAAAAAATTTAAGAACGATATCTTTTATTTTTTCACGCACGACCTTGGTCAACAGTTCGGAATCGGAGTCTGCGAAGTTGAAGTTGGTGAAACTTATAGGTACTTGTAAGCTTATAAGCGGCTTCTTCGGACTCAGTCATTCGGAGTCTGATAAAGTTGTTTGTTACAATAAACAAGACAACGACTTACTTTTAAACTTTTTTCATAATACTGTTTAGATAACAGTAAGGATAGAGACCTGTGAACCTATAAGGTTCACATGTCGTTTAAATTTCTGTTGATAAGTAGTTACTCATGACGAGAGATCACGCCTGCCTACCTCCAAAATAGGGCTTTGAATTAAAAAGCCCGGTGCAGCGCTGCTAAGAACTTTCATAGTAACTGTGGGAAGAAATGAGCCTTACGCAACAAGAGCAGGAAGAAGAAAAACACTCACCATCAGCTTCAAACTTCTCCGAGCCTGCTGAGAAGTCCGTGAAGATGTCCCTCAGAGAGATGGACCCTCGTACAGCCACCACTATGCTCTCCCTCTCGTGGTCTGCTATCACGCAAAATGGCAACTGTGGGCGGAAAATAATGTTAGATATTCTACCTACCTACCGTAGGAGATATCTACTTTATTTACACCGGTCTATCCAAAGGTTTCCTGGAGGAGACAGCAATTGAGTAATATTAAAAGTTCAAAGCCTTCTGTATGTCTATGTGTCCGTTAGTTTGTGGCATTGAAGCTCCAAACAGATGAATCGATTCTTTATTTGAAGGCTTTATGAAAATCTTTCCAACTGTTTGAAGATCATCAGCCATTTACCAAATTGTGTAAGTTATGAATTCTATTATACTTGAGTAAGCGTGTCTGCGTGTAAACTAGACAGACACTTTCTTCAAAAATTCTATTTAGTATCAAATAAAACTACTAGGTCATTTAGATCTCACGTCTGCAGTCTCGCGTTAGAAAGTCATTGCAATCACTTTTGAATTTGTCTGCAATCATCTGTCCAGACTTATTAGTAACACATACGTGGCATGCTTTAAAATGTGAGGATTGTGGTGAGAATATATTTATATTTTCTAAAAAAAAACTTATATTTTCAAGCGTGAGCCCAGATGTGGCTCGCTAGTCCAAACTTGGTCTTGAATAGTCTATTACAATCGGCGCAGTAGAGTTGATCCCGAGAGTTGTAAGTGTAGGAGGGCTTGGGGCTCTCCTTCCGGATACGTACGTAGGTACTCGCACCTACATAATGTTGAATATCGAGGAAACGTACCTCAAAGACCCGGTTGTTGAATGATGCGAAAATGATGTCGTCAGCGCTGGCGTTGGACATGTATTTGATACCCGCGAAGTTGCACATGCAGCAATTGTCGTCCGTCACGATTGAGTTCTTTGGCCTGTGGAGAATATCAGTGGTTACCTCACTACTGCAAAGTTAGTTTTAGTAGATACGCCCGCAACTTTGTTAGCCTAGCGAGTTAACAAAATTCCTTTCTTAGTAGGTACGCGTCTACACTTCTTGTGGAATATGCTCTCTAAATTTCAAGTCTCGACATTCAACGGTTTGGCCTGTAAGTTTTTAAATAAGTTAATACTTAAAAAACAGAAAATATATGTTTGTCTAGTTCTAGGAATAATTTACACTGGAATTGTGCTAGGATAAATTCATTGAAATGAAGAACTTTTGAAATTGAATTGATTGAATATTGATAGATAGATAGATAATTCTTTATTGTACACATGAATAATAAATAATTAAATTAAATAAATAAATAAATGAATTTAATAATTAAATTAATAATTGTATTGATGGACCTACAGAGTTTAATTTAGAGAGCTTATTTGTAAAATCTATCTAGGGTCCTTATATAGCAAGCAGTGTTTATAACTTGCTTTTTATAATGTCAGTTATTTGTTTATCTGGAAAAAGAGAAAAATTAAACGGGGTTTGGTGTCTTCTGAATAATTCAGCTCCCACGATTGTGTGTGATGTTTTAATTTTTTTTTAATATTATATTTATGGCATCAAAGTGGAGTAACAATCGTCTCTCTGTCATACTACGTTTTTTTTTCATATTAAAATTTTGCCAAATATCTCGATCTAAGTTCTACCTAATCTGCGCAAGACCGTTTTTAATCAAAACAAAGATTTATGATATCATTGGTCGTAAGGTGCAGAGGAAATACTATAAACCGGTATGTATAATATTACGTAAACATATTTTATTTTAACATAGGTATGGCAGGTATGTAACTTGTTATTTGGTAGTTGTTATTCAATGATTTTTTGCAGTTTTAAAATTTTATTGATGTATGTTTTATTTATTTAATGAACTTTTTATTTTATTTTTATTTATTTATTAAGGCAAATGCCAACAGCACACATAATTCACATTTAGTTATAACACTCAAAAATATAAATATCTAAAATGTGGACCAGGACAGGCTTGCACAACACTCAAAAATATACAGACAACAGCTAAAATAAAAATACTTCAAAAAACTTAACCTAAATGCAAATAAAAATAAAAAGATGGGTGATAATAGATAAAACATACTAATAGCTTTTAACTCCAAATATTTCAGAAAATAGTGAATGGTGATTTTAGTTACCTAGGTGTAGGTAGCGAAGATACTCATTTGTTATTAGAACTTAGTTAATTTTCTTTCCATCTTTCTGTTGATCTCTTCAATGAATAACACAAATAAAAATAACAAATATGTACGTATGACAACTTTGTATTCTGTAAGTCTAATAATATACCTACTAAAATAGGTTTTACCACTTTTAAATTAAATACATAAATGCCTATTACTTTTCAAAGGTTTTTTGTCCAGTCGCACAGTTTTTAGGTTCGATAAAAAGTTCCAGCACCAAGCACCAACAATATGACTCTTCCTTTTTGTACACAGGGCAATTATTTCGTCGTAATGTTTTGATTCTATTATAAGAACAATGATGGATACCTAGTATGAGGTACCCATGAGTTTTGGATGACCTCAACCATTTTTAATTAACACCATGACGTCCTACTAAATAAAACAGTCTTATTTGTATTCGAAAACTGTTTCAGAACGAAAATAAACAGAATTTTAATTAACTTTCTATGTGCGAATAAATTGGAAGCTTTTGATTGGTTGTTTGCACGCGCGATGATGCGAATATAGGAATTTTTATTACTCAATATTTTCTTTGGATAGGAGCCATTATATTCCCTCCTACTTTGAAGATTAGGGGGAAATTATGTAAAGTAACTCTATTTAGTGTTAATGTGTGATACCCAAGTAAGGCTTTATACACATAGCAGGCATAAACTCAAGAGCGCGCCTTTGGACGGACCAGCAGTGGACTTTTACTTGATGATAATAATGACAAAAGCCGGTTTCTTTATTTGATAATCTTCCGCTAGATATGTTTACAGCTTACAAGCTGTCAACAATTGTATGATTTATCGTCGACGAGTAATTAGAATTTATGTTAAAAATTATTACCAACGCCTTCCAGCACTAAATCAGAGTTTTTATTATGGAAATGATAGGAATTTAAATTATAGTATTGGTATGGCAACGCATTTACGGACATCAGCTAGTTCATCATCATCATCAACCTATAGCAGTCCACGGCTGGACGTAAATCTCTCCCAAAGCACGCCACTGAGCCTGATCTTTGGCTCTTCTCATCCACATTCTGCCGGCTATAGTGCGCAGATCATCGCTCTATCTGGCCAAAGCATGATATAGTAAGTAAACTTTATTCTATCTTGGTGTGGTATGAGGTGGTGGTCAAACGCTTGACTATTATTATTAAAAAAAACATCAGTTTTAACTTTCACGGCAGCTTTATGTAACTTACCTACAACAACAGCAGGTCAAATGTCGTGCCAGCTTGCAGAACCCCGTAAAACAATGTCTGTATAACACGTAAGGCCACCCATAGGCTGCTATCGAAAGCTTCAAGTAATGGAGGGCGTCGTCTAAGTTCATCCAGGGAGGGGTTTCTGAGAACACTTTGTTCACGTCTGTGGTGTAGATCGGCTCTTCGTCGTTGAGCATTTGTATCCGTCGCATTTCTCTGGTTTCCCTCTTCTGTCGCACCCTGAGGAGTACGGAGCCGGCCACCACGTCTGAGGGGACAAGGTCGGTGGAGCGGAACAGTGCGCTGAGTAGAGCTGAAACAATACATGAAAAAAATAACTTTATTGAGTAGGTATTTTGTGAAATTATCCTGCAGAAATCATGTAAGTATATATGTGTCACGATCGTAACCTAGATTTGAGATTTCCTAAGACTAGGTAGATAGGCCTTGAGTAATGGTTTCGCACGGGACTCGCAACTTAAACAATTAGTTTTTATTTGTAAACGTTATTCCTTATATCAATATATAAAAGGCTCGGTCTTGACTGACTGACTAAATGACAGACAACGTATAAGCCAAACTAATGAACTTATAGACTAAAAACTTAGAGAACTTAGGAATTTTATGAATGAATGTAATGTTCTTTTAAAATGCTTTACAAGTTCTTCAAGCTTTATTATACAATTGTGGTTTTACTTTCAGTAAAAGTCTAGTCTTTTTATATTGGTAAGTCAGAAAAAAGTGAAAGCTTATTTTTTTTTAGAGCGAACCTCTTCAGCCGCTGCTAAAGTGTTTATAACTACACTAGCTGATACCCGCAACTTCGTATGCGTTGCGTATTTTTAAGATTTTTTTCTTAGTTCTCATTTTCAGCTCTCTCTTGACGAACGCATCCTCCAAGTTTCAAGACTGTACGTTCAGAGGTTTGGCCTGTACGCTGTCTGTCAGTCCGACAGTCAGTTAGGACCAAGTATTTAATACATATTGACTAGCTGATGCCCGCAACTTAGTTTACGTTGCGTATTTTTAAAATTCCTTCCTTAGTACTCACTTTCAGCTCTTGACGAATGCTTCCTCCAGGTTTCAAATCTCTACGTTCAGTGTTTGGCCTGTACGCTCTGTCTGTCAGTCAGGATCAAGCTTTTTATATACATACATATATTTATGAATGATGAAATGCAAAGTCACGATTACGAATTTGAAATAGAAACCCGGAACAGAAACTTCTGTAATCTGATTGGTACTCTACTACGTTTGCGAAGTTATTATAACCATGCAATATCTGAGGATAAAGTTAATTTAGTTCAATAAACTATTTACTAACTTGAATATCATGTAGAAACTATTTGATCTCACAATATTTGTGCTTTACCAAGAGTTTGAACATAGTCAACATAGCAGGTGCGGCGTGTTAAGTCCAACAATGTCAAGGCACGAAGGAATTTCCTTGAGGTTCTAGTGAAAATATCCTTCAAGGTTTACTTATCGTTAGCTAATCGTTAGCTTTTTGCATTCCCATAGTATATTTCAGTTCCTTGTGTTTGGTTTATGGGTGCAACTGTTGCAGTTGTAGTGGTACTTACTTCTTCTTCTTCTTATCGTATCACTAGTTATTTCGAACCAGTGTCAGTGTGGTGAAAGGATTTCAAGTGCGCCTCGACTAGGCTCCTTTCTTGCACTCCTTCTTGTACATATGTTGTGAGGTAATGATGCAATATTTTTGTTTTACATTATCATTTCAAATAAATTTAGCCCAGTAAATTGTTATTTGTTATCATCTGCCCACAACCACCCATCTGACCCACTTTTGGTACCTAATAGCACTTTACGATTTAATTTATTAACAAAATATATTTAAATTACTAATATATGCTAAAGGCTTTATAATTTTTGCATAATTACATTCTCAAATACGTTTATTCATTCATGAGTTTGGCTTTAGCAGGTACTTAAACTTATTGACGAGTTTAGTCCTTTTTATCGCATCAAAATTATACTAAGATAGAGTTTGGCACGTTGCAAATCTTACATTAATACTTGCAACTTGTTGAAATACTTCCTTCCTATGTTCGCCCTGCTTGAGCCAGCAGAACGCCCGTCGGAACCTCCGCGACTAGAGGCCCATCACTTTACTATAGTGCCGGACCTGGTTCAGAAGTAGTTCACAAAATAATGTACCTGTGACTTGTTGAAATGATTCCTTCCTATTTTAGTCTCGCTTGAGCCAGCAGAATGCCCATCGAAACCTCCTCGCCCAGAGCCGGTCACTTTGCGATGGTGCCGGACTGGTTCGGAGTGTACTGGATGTCTCTGTAGTTCATAAAACAGTGTACCTGCGACTTGTTGAAATGCTTCCTTCCCATGTTCGTCCCGCTTGAGCCAGCAGAACGCCCATCGGAACCTCCTTGACCAGAGTCCCGTCACCTTACGATGGTGCCGGACCCGGTTCAGAGTGTCCTGCATGTCTCTTTAGTTCACAAAATAGTGTACCTGCGACTTGTTGAAATGCTTCTTTTCCATGTTCGTCCCGCTTGAGCCAGCAGAACGCCCATCGGAACCTCCTCGACCAGAGTCCCGTCACCTTACGATGGTGCCGGACCTGGTTTGGAGTGTCCTGCATGTCTCCGTAGTTCACAGACCCGAGCGGATCGAACACCATGAATAGGCCGAACACTGTAAGGCCTAGTTGCGCCCAATTAAATAGGACTATACCTGTGGAGTAATTTATATTATTATTAATTTTTATTTTATTTATTTAGGAACAACTAACAGTTAGCTACTTTATAAATGTAGGTCTTGTACAATGTGTATGACTCTCCCTTCAGTCAGGACTCTACGTAACTCCCTCGTTACGCTCAGGGTTCAATATGCCGCCCGCGACATAAGACACTACTTTATCCCCTAGGTGTATAATCTACTATTAAAACTCATTTGTTTATTTTACATATATACATATAGCCCTTGTCAAACCTGGCCCTATGCCAATGCTGTGTACAGGAAGGATTCTTTTAAAGTATGATAATCTTTAGTCAGAGGTTTTTATGCGTAGTTTGTATGTGTTAATGTTAAGGAAGGAATACCAACAGGGTAACTAAATATGATAATTTGCACTGTTTAATGGTTAATTTTATTCCGGGGTAAAACATATAACACTTTAATTGATTCGAACTACATAACAGCGATAGTTATCAGAAATATTACCATACTATATACGATATAAACACCCATCAAACAGAAAGTAGGTTGAGGATTCCAAAGAAACTTCTCTCTCAAACAGAAAATGTTTCTGAAAATGTTCATGTTGAAAATGGGATCATTCATCAAAACGTATACAAAAGAGTTACTAATTTATCTACCCAGACTTACCTATCTATAATTCTTATATATTTACAGTAAACAAAATGTAGACTCAATTTGGTATATATGGTGGAATAGTATATATTTCATAGCATAGATAAGAAAAAAAAATGTAACTGAGTCTAATAGTCTAAATCTAATAAATAATAAAAAAAAAACCTAGGTACATATTATAGTTGAGTGAAGGCACGATCGCAGAACACATTATTTTCTAACACACAGTATTCATGCCCTATCAACAAACTTTTTGACAAGCGTATTCGTATCGAAGCCGTCACAGAAGGGTTATCAGCCGGGGCCTAATTCACTAAGCTGTCATTATGGTACGTTAATTTTGGCATTTTAGTCTTCCATTTAGACATAATAAGGCTTAGATGGCGTTGTTCAAAATTTACAAATATTTTTTTTTTTTTTTGCCGAAATTGACGATAACGAGAGTCGATGACGAACTCAGCCCCCGTTTGATATTATTCAAAACGCCACGCGAAACTGTTGACTTCTCTGTGATTGATTCGATACGAAAACTCTTGTTGAAGAGTATGGTGATAGTTCTACTGCATGCATGGTGCCGTCTCGTCTGACTGAGCGTCTGCATCCGGTTAGCCGGTAAGTCATATAGTGTGATGTTTCCGTGCGTAACTTAAGCCGATTCGCTCTACGAACAGCTAGGTGGAGGGCCAAATCCATAAAATAGCTATGAAGCTAGGTTTTATATACTAGCAGACGTGATTTTTAAGTTTTCGTATATGAAAGGTGCCAACAAGGCTCTGTTATTTGAACTATTAAGCCAATATAATAATAGTCTTGAAAGATTTTGTGCTATTGCGGTGGATGATCAGATGGTCTGACCAGGTTAAAGATAATGCGTCATTCTACAATGTGGTGCAGGCAGCCAAAGAGCGGAACCACTAAAGACAGGACGTCCACACTTACAAAATGGGTGGGTATCGGGTACGATCTTCAGTAATGAAGTACCGACTCCAGAAGAAGCGGTGGATTTCTCACCAAATAATAGAAAATAAATCTCCAAAGAAACAAGTTCACCCAAGAAACAAGATCTTTTCGCCGTATTTTTCATTTTGTTAATTAGAATTTAATACCGAAGTATCCACTTGATTATTTTATAAATAAATGGGTGATTGCGTAAAGTAATTTTATGTGGTTGAAACTGGTTGTAGTTAAGGAAAAACGACTAAATTAGGTATTTTTAGGTAAAATAATCGAATATGGTAAGATACAAGTCCGTACTGCCACTTACTTTGTATAACTATACTAGAAAACTTATCGTCCACAGAACACTGTATCATGTCGCAGAACATCCACATTGTACCCATCACATTCAGCGCGGTCTCCGGCATTACTAGCACCACTCTGCAACAAAAAGGAACGATTAAACGGTAATAAATCGAATGGTAGAAATCCTCTTCATGATTGAACCTTTTTTCTAAACCTTATTAAAATTAACTACGAGTTTCTCGCTGTCTATTTGTTTCCCCTGCGATAATTTCTTATAATGCTAAAACATTTTGTTGTTTGAGTTTCTTTGTTTTGATTTAGAAGTCTACTTGTTAATTTTGGAAAACCTAGAGTTTATGGTGTCGCAATACTGTCTAAAGATAAACCTTGGGATTCGAATTTAAACTTTCTTTACCTATCCGTAAAAACGTAAAAAAGGGCAATATAAATAATATACTTTTTGCAAGAAACTAATTGTTCTCATAAATACATATTATTATTATATTTTTTTTAGGGGACTATACACCTTGTATATGAAATATAAAATCCCTAAAATAGTCTTCAACCTTCTTTTGAACATTTGAAAAATAGTCGGAATCCTCTACTTATGGGATTATAGGAACGGAGACTAAATAAACCTAGGTATTTAAACCACCAGAAAAAAAATCTATACCAACCTGTTCGATTCTATACTAAGATCATTTGAAAAAAACATTTGAATTCCCATTCCGAGTAAGACAAAACTTCAACTCATCGGTAGGTAGAGTAGGTAGATAGATACTGTCTTGATGTCTGGTCGGGAGCTTTAACAAATAAAACCCTTTATTCATTCATTACCATTATAAAGAGAACCAAAATGAATAACTGTCTAAAACCTAAAAACAAAACGAAAGTAGGACACGTCGGATAGTTCTGGAAGAGAACTAATTTAAATGAATGACTAAAATCGAGATAGAACTAAATTTAACTAACCTAGTTCAAATAGAAAACCTCGAATAGTAATCCGATTGAAATGATTGGTTTCTAGTGTTTGATTTGTTCTCATTAATTTTAGTTTGATAACCTGGTTTTACCGAAAAACCGAGATGGAACTTAGTTTAGCTAACCTAGTTCAAATGGAAAACCCCGTCTAGTAATTCGATTGAAAATATTGGTTTCTAGCTTTTGTCTGTTCTCATTAATTTTAATTTGATAACCTTGTGTTACCGAAAAACCGAGATGGAACAAAGTTTAACTAACCTAGTTCAAATGGAAACCTCGTTAGTAATTGAAACTATTGGTTTCTAGTGTTTGTCTATTCTCATTAATTTTCGTTTGATAACCTAATTTTACCGAAATCAACGAAATGTTTGCTTGCGTACAAAGTAGAGTCACCAATTACCATGCCTTTGCTTATCCATCTCCTATTTAGCGCCCTCATTTATGCAAGTTGGCTGTTCACATTCTTCCATTACTCAAAAAGTACGCCGTATTATAGTAATTTCTTCGCACTATTCGTTTCGTCCTTGTTTTTTGATTTCGTCAACAAAAAAAGTGAAAGGTTTCATACTTTAATTTAGATTTAATACGTGTTTTTAAGTTAGTAGGGTTAATTTTAAAACACGTATAAAATCTAAATTAAAGTATGAAACCTTTCACTTTTTTTGTTGACGAAATCAAAAAACAAGGACGAAACGAACAGTGCGAAGAAATTACAATAATACGGCGTACTTTTTGAGTATTTGTCCGAAACATTTTGTATAGAATTCGGATTTGAGGATTCCCCTTAAGTATGTTTTGTGCAGTATGTATCTGGCCGTATCGATCGATGGCGTTTGTTCTTATTAGTACTCCAACGTCTTACTTTATATTGCTAGGCTTATAATTTGAAGTACATGTATGGGTTTACTTACTTGATTATCAACAGAGGCGACACCAGTTTCCTAGCGTCGACGTCCGTGATGGTACCCCTTGCGGACTGCTGGGCCAATGCTGCCAGTAGCAGCATCAGCAGTGCTTGCAGTGTGAGGGTTCCGCACAGGTAGAGCCGCACGAACGACCCGCCATGCCAACCCTCCGACTGACACTGCCATGTCACTGGATACAGCACTTCTACCACTAGGGCGATTAGTACCAGCCTGTGGGCAATAGATAGAGACATAACATGAATATTTTCACACCACCTGCTCGACAATGTCCAATTACTTAACATGCTATCATCAAGGTAAAGCAAAGCATTACCTCCCTAGGTAGGTAATGTTGTATGAAACTCTCTAGGGTAGTAATGTGATTTGAATTTGGAATGACAAATTCGTGTGGAAACTCTTGGAATACTCTAAACAGTAAGAGAACGCCCATATGGCATTGTAAAAAGGTTTGTTCGAAAATCGAACTGGCCACCATAAACAGAACTCATAAAAAAAAGAAAAAAGGCGCGACTTCAAAGATTGTGAAACAAAACACTGTGTTTGCTGCTGGAGCCCTGGATTTTTATTGCCTCGCAGAAGGTGTCCCTCGCTTCGCTCAGGAGTTAACTGAGTCCCTCGTTAGCTCAGCGTTCAATATGACACCCGCGATATAAGACACTGCTTCATTCCCTTATATTAATGCATATGGCATATGGCATACTATTAGATGTATCATACTATGATGTGATGAAGGAATGAGCATATACAAAAACTGGCACATTTTTGACGAATCTTATAATCAAACTGAGACGACCAAGTATGATCGAACGATAAACGCCGTTGATGAGGATTTGATTAACGCTTATATCATAAACACCTGTGTTTGTTCTGAGTCTGGCTGGTTGTTTTTTTTTATAAATGGTTTTTAAAATAGGTAAACACACCAATAAAAATAAAGTAGATATAGTTATCTGTTGTTTGGTAAACATAAAACAAGCTATGAAAATGTCTTTATGCCTTAGTTTTGAACTAGATAACGTTGTGTATTATCAATTTATTATAATAATAATAATATCTTCTATAGGAACAAAAAATACTTCCTACAGTGTAAAAACTAGATTTATTCTTGACAATAATGCTAATATAGTACGATGACACACGGCTTTTTACACGCTACACGCCAGCGTTATGCGTGTAGTCGCCCAGTGTCATCGGCGTTTTTACAATCTGCTTGTTGACAATCTATTCCCAAAAGCTAACACGCTTACACGCTAGCGTTTAAAAACGCCAACGATCAGCTTGTAAAAAAACATGTGTGTCATATAATCTGAAACTAACAAATACCAACGCTAGCGAAACAGATATACCACTAGGATGTGAACTTCACGGCATTGAACTCCGATCAGCATTCGATCGCCAGGGAAATCATTTTTGGATACAGACTGAAAATTGGAAACTTTTATGTCCTTAGATTCTCGTAAATCATGATATATTTTATGTCTCACTACATGAAGCAGGATACATATCTACTTCATATCAGTTCCATACATCCTGTTTCTAAAGTAGGTAAACCTACAGCTTGCATAAGTATTATGTAGGTAATTTAGGTTGGGTAGATACTTCTTTCTCGTACTAAACGACTTAAAATATTTCATAAAAACCCTGTAACTATTTTGAATTAGGTACGTTATTTGAAATAAATACGCCCACAGAAAATAAACTGTTGCTTCTTTCCCAAAAGGATTCCTTTCAAGAGATTGAGCTTTATTATAAATGATCTGTGTAAATTTAGATTAAATTTATTAAATCGACATTTCAGACAGTAGGCCTTTCAAGGTATAATAAAAGTTTAAACGTAGCGGCAATTTAAAAGCCATTACTGAGCAATCAGCAGGAGAGAGTTTGAAGGTCGGCTGAGAGCATTTGACAATACAGGGGATGGATTCGCTCGCTCTTTCATATTAATGGAGGCAACAAGTGAAGAGCCACTGTAACGGAAAAAAATCTTTTTGAATCATAAAAACTTACATAAATGGCGAATTAAATAAAATAGACTATCACTATACAGTCCTACGCTTACGACATCGTTTAAAGCAAATAAACTATTGCATAATGAAAAAATCAAAGTGCATAATGCTTTCTACTTGTTTGTTTTGCAGATGCTTTAGAGCCTTGGTTGAACTCTACCTACATCTCGTATTTCGCTTGAAATTTACATAATTCCAATAGTTCATATCTACATTTTATGAGCAAACTTTGAATATTTTAATTTCATTAGCCAGAAAAAAACATAGGTGTATTTATTTTTGTAGGACATTGACTTTGTATTTTATTTGAAACAAAACCAGATTGCAAATTGATTTGCTACTTTCACTCTCTAAAAGTAGGTAGGTAATTATTCAATATTTCTAATGCCTACTTGCACCAAACAGTCAAAGCTCTTAAGCAATTACTTTTCTTGCTTGCCAGTTCTTAACGGTCTGAATTTGGACCGTTAAGAACTGTCAAGCGAGTTAAGTATTTGCTCAGGAACTTTGATAGTTTGGTGCAAGTCGGCATAAGAGTATCAAATTTATTATTTCTGAAACCTACAGAGTGAGAGAGAAGCATTGTGTTGTGCGGGTATAATCCCAAGTTAGGACAGAGTAAGCTTAGATTAAACTCTAGGTATACCGCCTTGAATTTATGTTGGTTTTATTTAATTAAGACGTATTACTACATTTTTGAAAATTTAATAATTACTACAATGACGAAAAAAAAGACCTCTAGGATCTATAATAGTACATTATGATATAAGTGCGGTAAGTTGAGAATTACAGCCGAGGCGATATTGCTAGCCCGAGCCGTAGGTGAGGGCTACAAGAAAGCAGAGGCTGTAATTATCAAAGCGCACGTATGTCATACGACGTTTTATAACACATTTGCGAGGAAATAAATAAAACTCGGACTTGACGTGAAGTAAATTAATATTTTTGTGTTTTGTTACATTTCAATGGTTGTAATTTATGGTCAATATTAATTAAATTAAAGAATTAATTGTTTATTAATTATATTTTATCTCTCAAAGTTAATTTTATTCATAAAATGTTACTTTTCTGACATAAAAACTCTTTGCTAAGATTTAAAAAAAGTATCGTTCGTTTTAAACGGAGAACATTGATAAACCTTCCTTTTTAATTAAATTACCGCACTAGTGCGTAATGAGATACAATACGATATTGAAATTGGTGCAATAATAGACCCTTTACGAGCGTATGTGTTTTAATAGTACATTATGATATAAGTGCGGTAAGTTGATAATTACAGCCGAGGTGATATTGCTAGCCCGAGCCGTAGGTGAGGGCTACAAGAAAGCAGAGGCTGTAATTATCAAAGCGCACGTATGTCATACGACGTTTTATAACACATTTGCGATGAAATAAATAAATAAATTCATCATTACTTGACGACATTTTCAAATAAAAACAATACAGCGAAAAGAAACAGCGCGCGGAATATTTTTTACTGGTTGTCAAATTAGCGATGCGCGCGCATCAGCGCTTTTTTTTAAGGCAAAGGCACAAAACAGCCAGTATTATAATAAAGTAAATTAATATTTTTGTGTTTTATTACATTTAAATGGTTGTAATTTATGGCTATATTAATTAAATTAAAGAATTAAATGTTTATTTATTATATTTTATCTCCCAAAGTTAATTTTATTCATAAAATGTTGACCACTTTTCTGACATAAAAACTCTTTGCTAAGATTTAAAAAAAGTATCGTTCGTTTTAAACGGAGAACATTGATAAACCTTCCTTTTATAATTACATTACCGCACTCGTGCGTTTTAAATTACATTACCGCACTAGTGCGTAATGAGATACAATACGATATTGAAATTGGTGCAATAATAGACTTTACGAGCAAATGTGTTATAAAATAACATTACAAACGTACAGTGAAATATCATATTTCTATTTGGCGAAACTGTGGCTTAGTTGGTAGTGACCCTGCCTATGAAGCTTGGTGTTCAGGGTTCGATCCCCGGCCAGGGCAAATATTTGTGACGAACACAAATGTTTGTTCTCGGGTCTTAGATATTGTGATGTGTTGTATGTGTCCATGCCACCTGCGACACAGGGAATCCTAGTGCAGGGGTGTGCGTGTGTGAATGTTTCACACACGCACACCCCCGCACTAGGATTCCCTGTTTGTTATTTTTATTTACGTCTCTTGACGGCTTTCGGTTTTTAAACCTTCGCATTTTGCCCTACCGTCACAGTTTAGTACGTCACAGTTGGGTAAAAATAAGAAATTATAATATAGTCAAGTGTTAGTAATTGCTTGCACTAAACTTAAAAAAACCTTTTCGGTGTTTCTAGATCTGATTTATTTAAGCAGCGATTAATTTCTACAAAAAGTTGAGTATAATATATGTAAGAGTCGTTCCTACGTAGGTACAGACAGCGTCATAGATAAGTATCCGTATCCCCCTTGCATTATAATACCCAGCTTCAAATCCCTTTGAATCACCGTCGCGATGAATGTAGAAGTTTTGCCTTTATAAAATGGATTATATTTGTATAACCGTATGTAAGCCTAAAAATAATTTTAATTATTAATTTTTTTTTTCAGGATTTCAAGCTGGGTGTCTTGTGCAAGGAGGATACTTATCTCTGACGCTGTCTGTACATACTAGCAACTATTCCTAGTAAGTTCATCATCCTCAATTGCTTGCAAAAGTCGAATTACTTATTCATAAACGGCCAACAACCTCTATTTCATGCCACAACGCTGGCATCTACAAAATCTACGTTTTTAACTTTATATGAGCACCTAGGTACCTATCTAAGTTTCGGAAATATTTTTATTGACGTCAATAAATAACCTGGTGACCATGAAGCTTCGACAACTTTTTGCGTAGCGTCTACTAAATAATTGAAAAGATAATTGGGTTTCTTTATTTTGACTCCGCCCCAGTACCTTACGTAAACTGATAACGTACATCTATCAACCAACCGACCAACTGGCTTGTTCCTATAACAAAAAAGTGACTTACGTGGATTGGAACTGAGAGACTATTGACGCATTTTCATGGGTCATATTTTTTACCTACTATTTATTTAATTGTTCTTGAGTTGTTAAAGCTATTATTTGTGATAAACGCTGTTTTTTAAGAGATAATATACAGTTCCGAGCCAATCATATTTTAAGGCTCTTAATAGTAGATCCCGCCCATAATACAAGATACGGAGGACGTGGTGGCCGAGTGGATGAGGCCCTTGCCTTGCGATCTGATGGTCGCGGGTTCGAATCCCGATGGCAGTCATGCGTAAATGGATTTTTTCGGTCAAAAAATCTATGTATGCATTCCACGTTCTCGCAATGGTGAAGGAAAACATCGTGAGGAAACCGGCACGTTAAAGGACGTAAAAGGAAAAAAATCTATGGCATGTGACATCCACCAATCCGCATTGGGTCCGCGACACATTCGCTCACCGGCCGAAAGTAGGCCTGAGTCCCAGCAGTGGGTACAAGGCTGATTATACTTATGCTATGCCCATAATACTACAATGGGCGGCGTTTAATGATGTATGTCTGCTCTCGCCTCGTGCGTGCACAAACTGAGGTAAGCAGTACAGGTGCTACACTGCTAAAGCGCTCGTCCACTTTGGTAGTCAGTCTCGTAAGTCAAGTAATTTGAGCTGTTATAATGCCCACTTGCAATGCTTACACATCACTGCTTTACGGCAGAATAACTAGCACTGTCTTGGTTAATGATAGGTACCTATCATCCAAACTAAATTCTGCAGCCACTTAACTGAATTACAAGATTTAAATATTACAACCCCAGATACGGCTAGAAGAGGTAAAAGAGGTTATGTTCTTCAAACGCATTTGTAGATTTCATAATACACAACTTAAAGAAAAGAGGATGTCACAGATAGACAGAGAAGGCTTCGATCGCATTTATAACATTCCTTGTTTTGGGTTGAAAAAAGAAGAGAATAAACTCACCATACAAATCGGCAAAGAAGCTCGAAGATACTAGGAAACACGAGATCGTCTGAGGCTGCCAGCCATTTGCGCCCAAGTAGCCGGAGCGCCGGCATCCTGCAACAAAACAGAACCTTATTTACCATGCAATAGAAAGCATATTGTGTTGGCACAAAACTAGTCATGAGACGGTGCTATGCTGATAGCGCCCGCTTGCCCAAGACTATATAGCTGTGGTTGAATTGCATCATCTCCCTGCCCTTATCCCACACTTAGGTGGGATCGGCACAACACGTCTTCTTCTTCCATTCGTCTCTATCAGCCGTCATCTCTGCACTCACGCCTGCTTTGTTCATATCCTCTATCACACAGTCCATCCATCTTTTCTTTGGTCTTCCTCTTCTCGTAAATCCATCTACATTCATATCTAACACTCTCCTATCCCTGACATTCATCCCTCCGCATCACATGCCCATACCACGATAACCTGTCTGGTTCTGCGTTTCCCACGAAGTTGTTACTCTTCAACTTATCTTCACTGGCGCTACTTTCAGGCTTCCTCTAATATACTCATTTCTAATAGATAGATAGATAGATAACTCTTTATTGTAAACCCCGGAGAAACATACACATTGAAACAAAAACTTATGCTAAACAACCAAAAATAAAAGAGGTTACAATGGGCGGCCTTATCGCTAAAAGCGATTTATTCCAGGCAACCTTAGGATGGAGATGAGTAATAATCTAATCTTATCCATTCTAGTCACACCACACATCCATCTCAGCATTCGCATATCTGCCACGTGTACTCTTCTTTCATCCGTCCCTTTCGTCGCCCAACACTCAGAACCATACGATATAAATATGAATTGCTTATGTAGGCGCTACATAGTTGGCCGAGTGGTAGGTTACCTCTACTTTCGATCCGAAAGTCGTGGGTTCGAACCCGGTTGTACACCAATGGATTTTTCTGTTCAATAAATATATGTGCGTATTTAAACACGTGCTTAACGGTGAAGGAAAACATCGAAGGAAACCGGCATTTCATAGAACCTAAAAGTTCGAAAACATTAGTCAAGTGCACTAAAGGAGCTTCATCGAGGCGCAATTGAAATCCTTTCACCACCCTGGTTCGAAATAACTAGTGACACGATAAGAAGACTAGCTAAAGTGCCCTAAAAACCGGAACATTGTATTGCTTTGCTTTCACATTACTGCTTAGCGCCAGGATATCTTTACTGTATTGGAGCACTGTATTGATTGATACCAATCAAGAATGCGCCTTCCTAAAATAAATTTACTTCTATAAATCCAAGCACTAGAAATATTATTATACATTATCCTACCCATCTCAGTTTATATTTTAATTCGGTGTTGTGTATGAATAGAATGAGATCATTGCATAGCTCTACCAAGCGTTATGTATAAGTATAACGAATATAATAGTCAAAACAAACTAAGGGCCTCTCGTACGTTACTACCGTTTTAAGACTGATTTGTGTTGAGTCGATTTTCATTTTTAATCCTACTGGATGCTACGGGTAAGTTTAATAAGCGACAAACAACTTGTCCTCTGGCAAACCACGAGACAAAGATGCGCAGAACCAATTTGACTTAGAAATTTCGTTCTGCGCATCTTTGTTACCCCTTTACATATTTCAACAATCGTATCAATGGATTTGACAGTACTAAAAATGTTGCTATCCCTTTTGTAACAATAGAAATAAAAAAAAAAATGTGCTATCAAATTAGTTTAGTTTAGTTTTGGCGACATCTGAATTTTCACCAATATTCTATTAGATGTGTTGATCTTTCACCATACTAGGAACTTCCTTAAATATAGTCCCGAATACGGGTCACTGAACCCTCATTTTTAGGTAGGTATTGATGTTTTCTCAAGAAACATTTTTACACTTTGTTTACGATAGAATCTCGGTCAGTGGGCAACCTACAAATAGCTTGTTTTCTATCACATCGCTCGATAAGGTTTTCTATAAAAAAAATGTCATGGCATGCAGCAGGTAGATACTCCTTTTGTATCTATAGACGAACCTAAAATCTTCTTAATACATTTAATGCTTTTCTTATGCGAGGTTTTTATAAACACGCGAACCCAATGCGTGAACATAACAGTTAAAGTGTAAAAACGGTCGAAATTTCATAGAACCGCTTGACGTCAATGAAGCTTTACGAGATCTAACCACAGAACAACCTTGGACTAAATGCCACACCAGCGAGACCAAGCTTTCTCAAGAGAGTTTTATATCACGGGTGTCTGGTAGGATCGAGATGAAGATAGAAGCTTTGCTAAAAAGCAGGCCTCTTAGATTAATTATACAAAATGCTTGGGCCTGACTTACTGACTGGCTGACTGACAACGTACAGGCCAAACCAGTGGACGTAGAGACTTGAAATTAGAGGGTATGTTCGTGAAAGAAATTTCGTTAATTCGCAACGCAAACCAGGTTGTGGGTGGGTATCAACTAGTTTGAAGTAATTTTATAATAATAATAATCACCAAACCTATGAGTAGCAGTTAAAATTGTATATTTATGTAGGTTAAAAAGGTCATCTAAGAAAAGGCAAAAAATATTACTTGTTTTGTAATAAAAATACTTACCTATTAAATTACCATCTTACGGAGTTAGAAGTCAAAAAGTTATTGAATTCATGCTTGGTTCATGCGTCAATGCGATTGCGACAAACAGGTTCTTAGAAGTTATTTAGAATTTCTTATCTGTGGTACTTAACTCACATAACCTTAATCACTTAATAATAAAAATAATATGATATAATAAAATAATACCTATCTGTTTTTTTTTTCAAAAAGTATACAAACCATAAGCTTGTAAAAATAAATAAGTATAAAATTTATAGAACCTATTCGTATTTCCACTTGCGACGTTGAACTTACAAAGTGTTTACGTAGAGTGAGTTTCAAGACCCTTCGTAAGTAGATAGAGTACCTACCTTATAGTCGAATGTTAGAAAAAACGTTATTCTCTAACATAGATGGATCGGACAACATTGCTTGATACATAGATCACGAGTTGTGCAAATTATGTGATTGATTGACGACGTGGCGTGTCTGATCAATCGATGAGAAACTTTTTGCTTGAAGAGTATGTTTCATTAATTTTTTGTTTTGTAACTCAAAACAGGCTGGTAGCTCCACATACAGAAAATAATGGTGTTCTTATCGTAGACGAAAACCCCATGAAAATAGTCTACCTGTAAGTATCTACAGGAAATACGGATAGGAACCGTAGAGCTAAAAAGGTAGAGCGTAGAGCATACTCTTGATTTATTTGTATTGAAGAAGGGTTTTTTCGTATAAATTGAACATGGATTACTCTAAAACAACTATATAATCTCAAATCCAAGTAAATAAAATCTCATCTGATGTGAATAATTGGTTTTATTGACTTGGTTCTATACTTCCAAGTTTGTCGATAAAACTACCCGGATCAAGTTTTATGGTTGGCTAAAAATAGCAAAATTGTAGAATTAATAGCTCCTCGTCAGTAATGTGGAGGGGTCGCAAAATGTTACGCGTGTCTGTCATAACTTTTGGTTGGATACTCTAGGGGTCCAAGAAAAGTAAAATTTGAAAGTATTCCCATTAAAATAACAATAGGTAATAATGTTTTCACACCACCTGCTCGACAATATCCAATTACATATCATGCTATCATCAAGGTAAAGCAAAGCATTACCTACCAAGGGAGGTAATGTTGTATGAAACTCCCAAGGGTAGTAATGTGATTTGAATTTGGAACGTCAAATTCGTGTGGAAACTCGTGGAAAACTCTAAGTAAAAGAACGCCCATATGGCATTGTAAAAAGGTTTGTTCTAAAATCGAACTGGCCGCTCATAAAAAGGCGCGACTTCAAAGATTGTGAAACAAAAGACGGTGTTGGCTGCTGAGTTCGGAGCCCTGGATTTTTATTGCCTCGCAGAAGGTGTGAAAAGTAGAGTATGCTCCTCTGGGATAAAGCCTGTCTTCGTCTTGGGCAGCTTGAACCCCTCGCGTCACTCAGGACTATATAACTCCCTCGCTTCGCTCAGGAGTTAACTGAGTCCCTCGTTAGCTCAGGGTTCAATATGCCACCCGCGACATAAGACACTGCTTTATCCCCTTAGTGCATAATCTACTATTGGATATTTCACACAAAACCTTTCAACACTATTATACAAAAGAAGAATTTGGAGGTACGATTATCCTATAGATAGGAATATTATAAACTAGAATATTTTCATAATAATTAGGGTTTAACTACTAGAAGGCATATAATTGGGCTCCTATCAAGCTTGTTTGAAAACGTAACCTGATTTTATTTTGGGAATAAATTCAGTGGTTGATAAAATATTGAAAATATAATAGAATTATTTACACACAGTTATAGATATGTCCCTACTTACGAATATCACTGAGTATCGAGCCGAAATATTGTAATAGTCCGATATCAATAATATGTTAATAGGTAGGGACTATAAGAAACACAGTCTGAAAATTGAAATCGTAATGAATTTAACATTTTTTTCAAGTACCTTATCTATAAAATAGGCTGTTGACCTTTGAAGAAAATCTTTCGATATGTTATGTGTAATAATTTTTCAGTTACACAAGCACTAAAATTTTGTCATAAACGGTCTCGCATTCGAGTATTTATGTCTAGCGGTTTGGTTTCGGCGTTGTCTGTCAGTCAGTCAGGCAGGATAAAGCCTTTTATATTATATACTTATACATTAAAGAGCTAAAAAGCTGAAGAAACCGATCGTTTTTGTCAAAGACATATTTTCCCGGCCTATGATTTTTGTTGTTCCTTAATTAATATTCCAAACATGTTGTTACTCAACTAGCTGTTCCGTAAATAACCATTTGAAACTAATGCAATGTAGATGAAAGAAAGAATTCGGGCACGAACCTTTTGACATTCAAACTCGGTTTTCGACCCCCGTTTCTAATAACAAAATATGCTCAATAAACTATTAAAAGATTTGCCACTTTAAAATATTTAAAGAATAGCTACACTTCTTCTTATCGTGGCACTAGTTCTTTCGAACCAGTGTGGTGAAAGGATTTAAAGTAAAGCTACACTAAACATCAACCTACCATACGCTGAGCGTTTCATAAAAAAAAATTTTTTAATGAAACGCTATAAATATTTTCTGAGAATATAATTTTTTAACAATTATATTCTCAGTTTAATTAAGAAAACAAGATTAGTTGTTTGAAATAAATAATTATTAAATTATATAATTTGTTGGGATCTCAAATACGTGGGTCTTTTCTATTGTGTGAATTTAAGTACAAATTAAATACTGGGCTGCTAACGTCACATAGACTCAAAAGGAAATAATATTACTTAGCTCGAGATCCAAACTATTTTAGAAAATAAATAATAAGTATCAAATCTTGTTTGCGTCTCAGATCCTAACGTGGGTCTTTTCTTTTGTGTAAATTTTAGTACAAATAAAGTATTATTTCTGAGATGCTAACGTCACATAGACTCAAAAGGAAATAAAATTACTTAGCTCGAGGTTCGAGCCACGTGTACGTATGTACGTGGTACTCCTCCGCAAATTAGAGTAATCGGCTCAGCCACCGCACTGTGCCACGAAATTCGGTTAGTGAGCTGAAATGCGTCACGAGTTTGTACACGCGTGTTCATAGCAGTTTGTAGAGTTTGCTTTTGAAGCCTTCGCATAAAAACTTTCTTCTCCTGGTGGTAAAAGATCCCACCTACCCATGACCAAAACAGTGCCACGCTGGTCTTTGAATTCCTTTACATCCCTGTTATGTATGTATCTTCACCTAATTTAAGAGATCCAAGCCAAATGCATAGTAAACGTTTTTTTCTTAATAAAGAAAACTAGCTGAGCCCGTAATTTCGTTTGCATTGTGAATTAATAAAATTGCTTTCTTAGGACTTGCTAACACTTCATGACAAACATAAATTCTCTAAATTTCCATTCAAATTTTAAGTCTCTACATTAAGTGGTTTGCCCTGTACGTTGTCTGTTAGTCAGTCAGGACTAAGGCTTTTACGAGTACATTATATTGATTGATCGTAGGTATTAGTACACAATGGGTAATCCATTCTCGATTACATCTAATCCTATTTCAGGATCCTTTCACTACTTCCGCTTGGGGAGTATTCTATTTGTGTGGGCTGTGCGAAGGAAGGATATTGAATTTTTGCAGTTCCAAGGACAAACTTGCCCTCACTGACTCCGTAAAGGTCAGCTTTAGCATGAAATTCAATATCCTCTGATTAACTGGAGTGCGGTGACGAGATTGGAAACTTGACATTTAGAGAGGGAAATGCTGTTATCTGAATACTTATATTTATTGGTGCTTCTGTTGGGTGCATGAACCTCCTACGTTCGTATTTATGAAAGAAGCACCATTCGCTCCTTGTTCTCATAAAAATCAAATATAAACTGCAAATGCTAAGCGGTGTGCTAACATATGATACAATTAAAAAAATAGTTTTGGACGTTAATTTAGTTTTGTTTTTAGGTTGAGAAATTCTCATATGGTCTCAGATATTAACTGCTTTTCATATGTGTTGTCGGTTTACATTTGAACTGAACAAGTTGTTATACCAATGTAATTTATTTCTGTATTACCCTAAAATATCGTTATTGTATACCTAACGATATCGTTACGCAGGCGATGGTGGTCGCATTAATGAGAGTCGCCTAGCGTCCAAGGCTGAATCTAAACTGATATTGGAGACAGTTTGCGGATATTTTCAGGAGTTTTTCAGTCAGTTTGACCTTAGTTTTCATAGTTTTAGTTAGGCCTTCTAAAACTGTTTATTAGCTCATAACTCCAACTGCTGAGACATAGCTAAATACACACTCAATGAAATAGCGACAGATGACCAACGTAAATATGGCTTTATAAAAACCCTACTAGGTAAATTTATTATGAGATAATAATTCACAAAGGGGCGGGACCTCGTTAAAGCAAAAACCAGGTGCCAATAAAATGATTTATTTACCGTGTCATAAAAAATGTTACACGAAGGAAACCAATCAATTTCCGTATCTATAAATTTACGCATATACCTATCTAGTTCCTTGTGTTTTTTGGTTCTATGGCGAGGTGGCGATCGTTCTGATACCTATATCTGATAAAATTAACTATAGAGGTAATTTACGGTTGGGAGGTGTCTCCAGTAGGATTCTGTCAAATTGTTGAGTAGCTAGAAATTACTGTGCCTTCAAGACTGACTATCAAGACTATCTGTCAGCGTTGCACCAAAATAATGTGATGAACTCTTGCGTAGCATGCTGCTCTGGTCATGAGCACGTGGGATCTCTTACTAATAAGAGAGCGTCATATGTCACTTGACTTTGATTTTGTTAAAAATTAAACCTTTATTTTTAAACATTATTTGTTCTTTTTAAGCTATTGGCGCAATAATAATAGATGTGTTTTTTTTTTCAAAAGAAACTGCATTTTTTTTTTTTATATCTAGTTTTATTTTTATATGCTTATGCAATTATGTCTTTTGATATTCTATAGATTTTAGGTATTGACCTTCCTAGAAAATAAAAATTGTGAAAAAGCACAATTGATGTCAATCAGTACAAATTGAGTTTCTGATTTCTGTACAATTGCCGCCATGAGTGACTGAACTTATAATAATTATTATTCTCTACCAAATTCATCTTTGAACTCTTACAGACCAAATATTTATAAAAAAATTGCAATGCATTAAAATAAGAGCACTATTTATCGCTGACCATACCACTTGCAACGTCTCAGGTGCAACATCTCGATTGACGTCATTCCGGGTCAGTGGCCGAGTTTGCCGCATTTGACTCGCTATGAAATTGCTCTGAAAGCAAATCTTATATTTGGTGCGTTGTTATTGCTGGATTCCTTGTTGCCACAGAATAGCACAAAGGGACGTGGCTGCTACATTGAGAGTGTGTTTCTGGATATTTTCGCCATATTATTTTATTATTATTTGATTGTTACACCAGCAAAATGTACACATTCATTTTTATAATTATAAAATACGCACAAAGTCTTGGCCATTTTTTACAGGCGTATATTGAGGCTAACTATTTTTTTATATATTTCGTATGCTACATTACAAACAATTTTAATGTAATTTCTAGGATCAAGAAACTTAATCATATACCTAATAATCAAGTAAAGATAATCATATTAGTTTTCAATCAACATTTGCAACAAAAACTTCAAGCTTTTATATTACCATTTCTTTATTTCTTGCCTGCATAGAAAAATGTAATAAAGAGTGGTAAAAATAACGAATGAAAATGGATTAAATGTCGTCACTCTTATCAATTTTGTTTCATGAAAGACGGTGTGAAATTTGATCCCGACCCACGCACCAGATATTTCATTTTCCGGCTGATGAGAACGTTTACTTGACGCACTTTTCCACTAGGTAGGTACACGCACTACTCTATAGTAGGTAAAAGGAAGGTGTGTTTCCGCAGGTTAAGTGTCAAAGTGTTAAGTACCCGTATCTTTTACGTAAACACAATACGTAATTTTTTATGTCAACAAGTTCTCTAATAAGCGATATCATGATTTAAATAAAAATATGTTTGTAACATTGACGTTGTAGCTAGTTTTACTTTTATTTACCTGATACCTAGCTAGTCTATCACATCACGATTATATTTAGTTCTAAAAATTACCCTTACAAAAATCGTCATTCGTGCACATTATAAAAACATAAAAAAACATAATTATCTAAATAGGTTCACAAAGCCAAGTGCTAACTGTGGTGACATTGTAGAGTTTGGGCACTTTGGAGAGCCTATCCTTATTTCCTGAATAAATTACATTTTAAAATGAAACTTAATAGTTTAATTTTTTTTAATAGGTATACAACTAGTTTGTAAAGATAGATCGAAGAATGTTAATAAAACATGCCTAAAATTCTTTATACAGCATTCATAATGTCTACTTATAAAGTGCTCTAAAATAGGAGTATAGGTCGTCTCTACATAAAGTGATGAAAGATGATATACATGTCCTGTTTTTTTACATGGTTTAAACTCCGGGAGTTTAAGAGTGAGTTTACTCGCGTTCCACCTGAATCAGATTATCCAGTATAATAAAAAAGGCCAAAGTTCATATCAGTTATTAAACGTTTGAACTCGAGACGTTTATTGCCTACGTGACATTAACTTTATTGCGGAAAATTGTGGAAATAAGATAAGTGGGTAAGTGGTGGATAAGTACCTACTCCGTAAAATTGTGCTGATATCTTTCATTTCTTTCTTTTTTTTTAAGATGATTTGGATTCTAATCATTGTTTGCAAACCTAACGATAAAAGTAACATTAGACGGTCTTTGTGGCTACAAGACTCTACCAATTTTTCGACGTCAATTCGTGTCATAAAATTGTTGATGGTGTGGTGAAATTTACATAAACCTATATGAGTTTTCACTGACACATCATAATTAAATGTATCACTGTGTCATCATTTTGTCAATTTTGGACGAAGACATACACATAATTAGTGCAGGTGACTGTACCTTCTGAATTTAAGAGGTAATTATTTTGTAAAACCCTGACAACAGAACCAATCGAATGTGTTTATTAATGCAGTAATTCAGCATTAAGTATAGCGCTCCAGAAAAATAAAATATGTATGCGAACTTTTTTAACCTGCGCAAAATGAAAAGTGCAATCTCAGAGCTGCCTGAATTTTTAAACTCATGAATAATAAAAGGCCAAAGTCCACTTCCAAAGTCATTCAATACTATAGCGAACATCAAGCACACGCTACATACTCCACCAGTTTCCAATTTGCTCTGGCTGGCGCTTGAACCACAGTTTTCGCTAAATATTTAAAGAGCACCCGCTTTGTACCGGCATAACATTACTCCAGTCGAAATGAGAACACTCGAATGCTCGGAATTTTCACATAAAATTTCCAACATTTTCATTTAGGGCTTATAAAAACTGATGGACCGCGTAACCTCTCGGGAAAATAAATTGTACCTGACCCTCGGTTTTATTTTAAATGCTATGAGTAAACGAATCATTAAATGTTATAATGCAATTTTCAAACTGTAATTATGTTGTTCTCCTCTGATGAAATTTTGTATTAAATTGATAATTTAATTTTCACAACTAACTACTAACTAAAACATAATGAAATTATGCCTATATAAACTTACTAATACACAGAATTTAGGCCTCTGTCCACGATCAAAGTACCCAAAAGGCTGGCGACGTTACCTCGTTGAATAGAAATGCTAATTCTTTGTCCGAGGCAAGCGCCAGCACTTTGGTCGTTTGATATGTTTATCAATCGCTTTGCTAACTCCTTGTATAAGAGCAAAGCGTCCAAGCCCCTCGGACTTAATGTAATTAAATTTATAATACAAATGAAATGATATCTCAGCATTAGTTGAAAGGGCACTATTTATTTAAAACTTTTTGAAATTAATTGAAATCGTTTATTGCATGAAGTATGGTATACAGTTATTAAAGTATAATATTTGGTTGACATACTCCACCGTGTGACGACGTGGAAAATTTATCATTTTTGAATTAAAAGGGCAAAGTTAAACCTAAAGGTTTCCTTAGATGAGAGTCAATATGATATTTGTTATATCTATCACCAAGTGTTTCATAATAACAAAATTGTACCTACCTATAATTAAATGAAACTAACATTAGATGTACTAAAAAAATGTTAATGCTTTTTTTAGCATTAGTAATTTTCTGTTGGCATCGTCAGGTATAGAGTTTTTTTATTTAATATTTTTAATATCTATCAACGTAATCTATGTAATATCAATATAACCAAGTGATTTATAATAACAAAATTGTAATACCTATAATTTAATGAAACTAAAATTATATGTAAGTAATAAAAAATGTACATGCTATTTTTAGCATTAGTATTTTTCTGTTGGCGTCATACAGGTATAGAGTTTTTATGTTTTTTTTAACAATTTTATTAAAGGAAAATAACTTAACACGTAGGTAACAAAATATTGAATTGTACGCAAATTGTCAAAGCAACGCAACCTCTTTCTATCACTTTGAACGCTAATGTTGTTCTACCTATCAGTTTAAAGTATAGATTTTACAAGATTATTAACTTTACGGTGATAATTATTAAGTACCTTCGCAGTATGATATTCTCATATACACACGAGTATATCATCATAAATAAATAACAGTGTTCCTAAAGAACAACAAGATAGACAGTATCAAATCAAGATGGAGTCGTAAAACAGGACCAAAGAATTTCAGACACCTTGTCAATAAAAATGAAATATCTCCATTTTTATATACATAATGTTTGTTACGACGTAGTTTTATTAACAATGAAAATATAATATATATCTAGCCCTGTTACTTCTTTTTTTCGAAAATTAGTATCGGACCAAAATGTACTAGAAGTTAGCCAATGTGGCTCATTTTTTTGTCGCATTTTCAATGTTCATTGCGATTCTATACTTTAATACTTCTGTGTATGTCACATTGTTAGGTAACTCGATACCAACTTGTTATTTGTTGGACGACAAGTAAGTAGGTACAAACTTAGAAGCAACATAGGGAGTTTCAGTACATTGAAACTATTGTTCTACGCTAAATCAATGATGTTTTGTTCACCTGTCAATGCTTTACGAGTAAGTAGACTCATGAAGGTAGTTTCTCTTTGGTTATTGTGCGTGGGTGTTGGTTGACAGTCAATAGGGTTAGGTAGGTGCTAGCAGTAGGCGTTTGTTAGTTCAATCACACAACATAATTTCGGTTAGATTTTGACGTAGACGGCTCTGTAACGATCTTTACACTCAGCTTAAGCCGGTGTTCTCCTATGATTAAACCACTCACACAAACACATCATGTGTGGGTGTGAGTAAACCACTGAGGTGATTAAAGCACTTAAGATATATCCATAATATAAACCACCAATGGTCTAATCACAGGAGGATACGCCGAGGTTCGGCGTATAAGCTGGATGTAAAGACAATTACAGAGCCGACCCTACATATGTGTACAAATAAACAGGAATATAGAAACCAGGGAGAAACAGTAGGGATGACAGCCATTTCATCATAATGCCGGCCACACACGTCCCGGTATACTTCTACAAACTAGACTTGCGCAAGTATACGGGAACGTGTGTTGGTAGATTATTGCACAAGTTTAGGTACAGTCAGCTGCACAGACATGTAAACACTCTAAGCTTTCAGATTTATATTACTCTTAATTTTGGAAAGAAAAGTGCACGCAAGAATTTTCAAATTAATGTAGTCATCTTACTTGTACTTTTAACTTCCTTGGTTCCTCAGTACTAACTAGTGTAGAAGTCAATGACTGGCAAATCGCCAACAAACTCGGACAAATATTCACTGAGACCATTTCCAATTCATGAGGTTAGTAACGTTTATTTATAACTCAGTGTTAAAGTGATCCAAATCAACTCATTGATAACTTAAATAAAGTAAAAAGTATAATATTTATATCGTTAATGAAATGAAGAAATGCAGATCATATAACGTTTTCGAGTAATTTAGTATTATAATTACTATCAATAAATTCGTGGATAGCAAATGAGATAAATAGTTCTTCCAACGTGGTATCCAAATGCTGCCAGTACGATGGGAAAAAATAGTAGCTAATGTTGGATTCAATACTTTGAATAAAACTTATTGTAGGTGCCATTATTTTATAGTCAAGTCCTAAGTTTTAATAGAAAATGGCGGAAACTTATTTGTACTCCCTTGTAGAATGCGAAGAATGAGAGTAATATTCTTGCTTACCCAAATAGCCAAGCAAAATGTATCATATCGGTAGAAGGTAGCCACCATTCTGGAACATGTAGGCACAAACATGTGTTTAAAGAGGACTAAAACCCACGCAATAAGCACTACGAAAGTACCACTCTACCTGATACAATTTATGTCCTATTTATTTAGGTCTTATTATTACTGCTTAAAAACAATTTTCGCGGAGAATATGATTTTATGAGGGTCATAAGGTTTTACGGCTAAAGATATGAGGGTAGAGTAAAGACCGTTAAAACTGCTGGTCAAGGATGATATCTAATATTTGATACGACAAATATCGTCAGACCAGCTGACCGTCATGTCACCACTTTTTTCGCCCCTAGATGTGCTTCGAAATAGCTACTATCAGATATACATAGGTTAGATATATGTAGTTTCTAAGGGAAAACACGGGGTAGATAAATATAATTATGACACATTGCACACCAGAAAACAAGAAAGCATAAAGGAGAAGAAAAGCGGTTTTATCGCTGAAAGGATGGATAGATCTGAAAACATATTATAAAGACGGTGGCGAGTTTATATAAGTTATCTCGTCAAATATCTATAAAAGGATTACGCGTACGTAGAGGCTTGAAATTTCTAGGGTATGAGTGCCTCCCAACAATTTTCAGGTGGTTCAGGTAGGAAAGAGGGAGGAAAGTACCAATCTTCATCATAGATAACATTGGATAAAAACTGCCAGACGACCAACTACTGGTGGAGCCTATTATGCAAAAAATACTGAATGGCGGGCGCTAATGAAAAATCAATATAACAGTCCAAAATAGAACTATACATTTAAATGAAATAGAGTTTATTCACATGAAGTAGTAGCACATACACAAAAGCAACTTGTGACATACTTTTATTGTGAAAACTGACTAGGTTTTCGAGACTGACCATCCAAGACCAAAGTCTCAAAGTGGACGAGCGCTAATAGCAGTGTTGTTTCGGCCTATTTGTGTAAATCAAAGTCCGTTTTATCATTGATTTGGTCATGAACAGGCGTAACCTCTTACCATTTCCTAATGGTAAGAGGTTACGCCTGTTCATGAGAACGTGTCGTCTTGTCACTTGTTTGCATAAAAAAGGTACCTACCTATATACCTAAGTCAACAGGAAAGTAAAATACGTAGGTAGGTTAGCGTAACGACATTACTTACTATGTTATTAGGAGGTTAATGAGCGGTATAATTATCAGTCATGAATTATTAGAATGATAACAGTTCTAAAGCGCTTATGTTTTAAAATATATCTAAATATAATGCAATTTACGGCAAATTAATAAATTTATAAAAATACCAAAACATCTTATCTAATAGTAGTATCTCTATCTAAGGTTTTCTTTTTTGTTTCTAAACTACATACGTTAGAAGATCCTTGGGATAACCAGACTTCAACTTTAGGAGTAGGTACCATCTTAAAAATAGATAATTCCAAATATGGAACGTTATGAATACTTTATCTCTATAAAGTATTCATTCATACCTTTGAACATCAAATATAAGGTAAAATAGAACTTCCCGTTCCTTTCATAGTATCTTACCAATATTGCCTTTATGATAGGTAAACAAGATTTATCGAATCGCAAGTGTGGGCGTTCGTTTGATACGCAATATACAGTTTCATGCGAGAAGATAAATAGGATACCTATTTTGATATCAGCTGAAGCCCCCAGCCAAACCCCAGCTTCGCCTGCGTAGTATCAAAATAAAAAGTTAGATATTTAAAGTCCATTTACTTTTCCAGCTCCTAAACTATTAATTTTAGCGTTTCGTCGTTGTTAAGTAAACAAACAATCGTTACATCTTTATAATTTTTTACATAATCAATATACATAAGTGCTTATTTCTGACGGACTGACTGACTGAGGCACAGGGCAAACAAGTGAACGTAGAGAGTTGAAATTTCAAGAGTATGTTCCCCAAGACGTGTAATCGCGTACTAAGAAATGTCGCAAACGAAGTAGCGGGTCTCAATTACAAGTTTTAAATATCTATGTATTATGTCTAATATACGGACCGTTTTTGTAAGAAATCGCACGTGGGTGCTACAAACACACACCATTTACACAACCCCGATTCTTTAATTCTAAGGCAGTGTCCTAATAGAACGCGATGACGCGACCATCGCAAGTTCGCGCGAACGTCAATCGCGCGATCACGCGATCAAACGTACTAACGTCAAATAGGCGTCCCAATTAGCATCGCGTCGCGTCGCGCGATCGCGCGATTGCCAATCGGGACGCCTAATTGACGTTAGTACGTTTGATCGCGTGATCGCGCGACGATCGTATCGCTTGCTCGCGCGACGATCGCGTGATCGCGCGACGATCGTATCGCTTGCTCGCGCGACGATCGCGTGATCGCGTTCTATTAGAACAACGCCTAATTCTAATTTGGAGAAGTGGTTGCAAATGGTCTACACTGACGACCGCTATTGTATTGTATTGTGCATTGACCCCTTTTTTTTACACTAACTTTACCCAAGCCAGCCCAGCCCATCTCCCCAAAATAGCGGGTTGATGGATGGTGTGTTCCAGTTTCCTAGTAGGGTCATCTGGACCCGTATCCAGGATTTTCCTCAGCCCAGTCTTCGTTCTGGTTTCTTCTGTAGCTATGCAGTGCATAACCACGTGTTCCACGACCCCAATATTTATGTAACGGACGGTAATAATTTTCAGGCGGAATGCCTGATGTTGCGTATTCGGATGCATTACTGCTACCATTCAATAATTTACGAATAGGATATGACGTGTTTATTGTGAGCATCCATGACCCCAATACCTAATTACCAGCTAATAACGCATCGGGTAATGATAGCTTATGCCACTTTAGCAAGAAAAATGAGAGAAACTTACCTTATGAAGTAGAAACTTCTCTGCGCACTGAGCAAAATATATCGTGGGGAGTAAATGAAACTGGGTTAACTTATCTCCCAACGCTCGGGATGTAATACTAGGTATTGCGTGTATAGTAATGTGTCTACTGTCTTTTCTTATACCTGAACGACGTCAAATAATGGTATATCAATGAAATTAATTCTACGTACGTGAATCTTTTACTTCTAGTTATTACATTAGGAGGATATGTGAAACTGTCAGAAATGACAGCTGCCGAATTGTAAGACAGTGATAGCGCAATTAATAAAATAAAAAAAAAAATAAAAAAAAAATTGTTTATTGGTTTCTCAAATATGGATCGGGTACATTGTAATGTATATCATGGCAGACTTATCTTAAATTTTAGATTTACCTACTGGAGCTCTGTACCCTACACTAGGTCTCCTCAAGAGCCTGTATTGTAGGGTTACAGTGACTCGGTTCGGACTCTACATTATAATAAGTACTAGATCTCCTACATTCAACCCATACTATAATAAAAATACAACTTTTTCTTATCTAATTACACACCTTACTCCGAGGGAAGAGGTTAGATATAGATTTTTGTCGCTCAAAAGTAACGGACGTAAGCGACAAATGAGAGGGCCTATTTAAAAAAAATAAATCTATCGAGAAAAGTTTCACCATTCGTGTTTCTATCTTACATTTATTTAATTATATCCTCAAGTAATCACTGTATTAACATCAAGTTTGTAAACTGTACCGTTACCGAGTAAGAATGAAACGCAGCGACTCCAAATTTTCACATAGCCTCTTAACGCCATAAAAATGCCGGAGAACTAAAAACCGGTAAACGTGTTCTGAGACCACGACTTTGCAAGCGTAGTGTTGGACGCACTGTGTAGTGATAGTAAGCCGGAGACAGGGAGCGATGGCGCACATTGGGAGATCCATATGTCCAGCTATGGACTGTTGGTGGCTATAGGCTGATGATGATAAAAAATAACAGTTACCTGTTTATTATATAATATAAATATAATATAAATAGTGTATGTAATATATATAATATATAATACTATATAATTATGATATAATACATACAATATACTAAAGTTCTAAACTAGAGTTAAGTTAATTGAAACCTTCTTTTAGATATTAAGCGGATTTATTACTAAATATATATTTTTTTTTTTTTATATTTATGGATTTCCGCAAAGTAACTCCTGAATCAATCAATTACCTGTTTAAGAACCACATATTTATTTATGGTTTTAAACCGATTTATATACAAGAAATACGCAATTGAATGCTGTAGGTAAAATATTTCAGAGGCGTAGTATCAGAACGTTCAGAAGAAATAAGGCATCAATCTTCTTAATTTTCCTGCCTCGATGGGTAATAACCAAAGCACAAACACAGCAATAAAACTTGCCTTAAAATAACATTTTTGTTATTCTGACAGCCCTTTGAGCATGTTGAAGATTGAAGAATAACATTAGTCACAGAGAGTATGGTTTGTATCAATCTTCAGAACATGTTATCGATTTCTATTTCTCTGGTATTTACGGTTTTCCTCACAATAACAGACAAGAGCTCAGTTTATTTATCTTCATCTAGCACGCACCTCCATACACCTTAATTATGCATGTCAACATGCATAGCTGAAGATCTTATCGTATCACTAGTTCTTTCGAACCAGTGTGGTGAAAGGATTTCAAGTGTGTCCCGATGAGGCTCCTTTCGTGCACTTGACACATGTTTTTCGAACTTTTTAGGTTCTATGACATGCCGGTTTTCTCACGATGTTTTCCTTCACCGTTAAGCACGTGTTTTAATGCACACATATATCTTTTTTTACAGAAAAATCCATTAGTGTACGACCGGGTTCGAACTCACGACCGTCGGATCGAACGTCAAGGCACCTCCCACTCGGCCAACACGGCTTTGACTGAAGATGAAGATAAAGACGATGCTGAAGGAAATTTAATTTGTTAATTTAAAATATATTTTATAATGTTTTTGTGAAATAGTTAAATAAATAAATAATATTCAATATGTATTAAAGAGTTATCCCTGACTGCCTGACTGTTAGACAGCGTACAGGCTAAACCTGTGGACGTAGAGGCTTGAAACTTGAAGGATGTGCTCGACAAGAGCTGAAAGTGCATACTAAGAAAGAAATTTTGAAAATTCGCAACGCAAACGAAGTTGCGGGCGTCAGCTAGAAGTAGTAGTATAAATCCACTCACGTTTTAAGCAGAAGGAGGTCACTTCAGGTATAATCTTATTACAGCTCTACAAAGATGCTCTACAAAGCTGAAGGTAACCAATTGTCTCATGTGACAAAGAGACCCGATATGTGATATTTCCTGCTTTCAACTGTATACATATATGGAGTCAGTCTAATAATGCCTTAGTGGATCATCAGATCAACAAACATGTCGTATAGTCGGTTAATGATTTGAAGCCAGAACACCATATAAGTCGTCTGGTGTCAACTTAGATGGTTTTTGAAAAGCATTCTGTTTAATCTGGTAGGTAATAATAAAGTAGTGCGACTTTGTATTCAACAGGAAGGGACAAGGGACTCATTATGAGCATTTGATAAATTGATTAATGTTGTATTAAAAATGTTAGAATTCATGGTCTTCCTTTTATTTATGACACTATGATATTTAGCAAAAAATAATCCTTATGATGAAGCCTTTCGATCGGTATGATAAAGCTACAGAATGATATTTTTTCTCGTGTAACGGGTTCGATTCCCGGTTCAACCATGTAATTATTTAAATATCTATGAATGCAGTTTAAATTGTTTTTAAAATTCAAATAATGTCTTCTTTCAGTAAAATGTTCGACATACAAAATTCAAGGTACTTTCCCTCCATGTGGCATAGCCGTGGAACGCCCTGTATAGTGCCATAATTGTCAATTTTTGATCGTGTACTCATGCGCGTGAGCAGCCTTTTGATGGGGAATCCTCAAATCCGAATTCCATACAAAATGTTTTGGACAAATACTCAAAAAGTACGCCGTATTATAGTAATTTCTTCACACTACGCGTTTGGACCATGTTTTTTGATTTCGTCAACAAAAATGTTAAAGGTTTCATACTTTAATTTAGATTTTACTACTAATTTGATACAAATTGGTTGTTTTAATAAATAAATAATAATAAAAGTTTACTTTCAAACATGCAATAGAGTTTTCATTTCGACAGATTTTTAACTGCGTCACCCATGAATAGGTAGGCACTCGTAGATTCTAATCGTTTTGGACAAAGAATACTTACTATCCTTTGCAAACTTACTTACATACATATGTAACTATTTAATAATACCTACGTATGAATATCTGAATTCGTCGAAATGAACAACACAGGTAATTGATTAAAACATTAAAATGACTAGTAATGATATGTACTTTGTTTAAAAACCAGTCATTTTAAATATTTTAATGGATTCTTTCATCAAATACATTTATTGTTCAACCTAAACATAGCAAGGGTAACTAAGTCGATAGATTTGTTTGGGTATATTTGTAGTGGAATTATCAGATGTTCACTTAGTCGTTATTTAAAATAGTAAAGAAAATTTTCTTATAATGGCAATGTTAGATTGTTTAAGCAAATTTTTATCTTTAAAGTGAGTAATGTTTATTTGGCGTTATCAGCAAGATTGTGATAAGTGCAACAGTGGCTGGTATATGAATCGAAAGTGTCGGCATTTTACCTACTGATTCGTTTGCTTTGACCTGCATTAACGGACTTTGAATGCTGGTACAATTTACTATTATATAGATTTTCTTTCTTTCAATCTGAAATTAAGATAAACTTACCTACCAATATGAAGTTAATTAGGTACATTTTCAAAAATAGTAGACTGATATATAATATCTCACATGGTTTATCTACAGAAAAAAAAAACAGAATTTTTCGTTTAAACTACATCTAGTTCGACTACTTTTATTCTAAAGAGACGAATCATTCCATCCTGTGTTTTCCATCATCACGGTATGAATATGTGTACCTAATGACTTAAACAGTCCCATACAATTCAAATATCTAAACAAACCATCTCATTCAGTAACTGTTGTAGAAGTGTTAATAATAAAGAAGGCTGCAGACACAGACATACTTTTCATCTTAGGGTAAGTACTTACTCAATTAAAAAAATGTTCAAGTACACATAAAATGCCACAATGCGAGCGCCTTCACTTGAAGAGCTGGTCCGCGCTAGCCGATATCAGAGATGCGTTGGCCCTTGTAAATCAAGTTCATAATGCACAATGTCGGCACAACGGTTCACTGTTCAGCTACAACGATCACAGCACAGTTACACCGATCACATCTAATGGGCCTTTCACTGAAAGCCACAGTACATTTTAACTGATGAGTTTGATTTTGCGGGAATCACTGCAGCCGGCCGTCTAGATTCGCGACTGCTGTATACAGAGTCGATTTGCAGTGACATCCGCCGTCCTTTACCAGGTTTTCATTGAAGATTAATGAGTTTTTCACGAGAGGGTTATGTTTACGCCGAGCGTGGGAAGATCGGCGCGCGCAGCCTCGGCACACGGGTGTTGTTCACAGCGACCGGCGACTACTGCGGTGCGGGGAACGACGAGCTACCTACGCTACCTAGCTAGTAGCTACCTACCTACGCGCACAGTTACCGCCAAATCGAACTCTCCATTCGCTCGTTCTTGGCTCTAACTACGCGGTAGAGCAAGATGTGGGGAAATATGTGTTGGGAAACGTCGAACGATGCAGCACTAAACTACCTCTAGTACCTAGATCATTAGTTATAGCACAGAGTACTAAGATATTATTTATATTTAAAGTTATAGATTTACAAGTTTAATTGGTAGGCAACGTTCCGACTATAGAAAAACACTAAATGGCCGTTGCGTTGCGCATCATATACAACACTTTATTGAAAATAACACTTCCAAAACGGATATCATAAATATCCCGAATAATCTACAAGAAGGCAAATGAACACGGACATCTGACGATAAGATAAGGAATAATTATGTATCTAAAAATTGACAATTACTATAACAATAAACACGATGACGCTGTGTGTTGAAAATTGTCATTATAGAACGATACGTTTGATATAAGTACGTACTATGTAGTTCCGGGTCATTATCATACATTTTTGGTGCCATTAACATTCATTTAATGATTTTAACCAGCGAAAATAAAAAAGAGGTCTTCAAAGATATCTACGAATTCAACTGATGTCTACGAATACTTTGTGAGTCCACGCAGCCTCTATGCATTATCTACGCTATCTCTACATGGTGTGACTAAAATACTCTTAGGAGATTCTGCAATAACTACACACACAGTCTCTATAAAAGATGTCAAACATGTGTCTACGCGACCTCTAGTTGAGGTCTGCGAAACATCTACGAGTGCTTTAACTAGCCTTAGCGACCTTTAGTTATATTCAACGAATCCTCTACAAGCATAAGCAGTAGCCTCTACGAGTATTGCCTAATTAGTCTAAGCGCCTCTAGTTGAATTCTACGAATCCTTTACAAACCTACGCAGTACCATAATATAATATAATGCGATAAGGCCGCCCTTTGTATTGCCTTTAATTAGATTAAGAATATCCAATTGTTATTTCCTAGTGGTAAACAATAAAGTTATTATCTATCTATCAATCTACCTAGCTACTCAGTTTATACAAGTATTGTCGAACAAATCTACGCGACCTCTAGTGGGCGTCTATCAATCTACCTCGCTACTCAGTTTAGGTAATAACTGATATGGTGATGTCTGTTTATAGAGACCGTGCCCTTCGATTATGCCAAGTCTGCCCTTTACATCTGAAGATTTTTGAAAAATAACTTAAAAACATGTTTTCAAACAATTTGGTACCAATGCCTCAGTGCCAGATATTTAGAAAAAAAAAACAAATTTTAAAGGGCATTGTAGTTAGATAAATTACTATTCTTACAAAAAAAAAACATCAATGTGTCTCAAATCGTACGAGCGCTTCAGCAGTGTTGTATCAGCCTTTGTGAATCAATGTTCTGTGTAGCACTGTTCTGGTTTCTGGAAAGCATCGTGAGGAAACCGGCATGTCATAAAACCTAAAAAGTTCGAAAAGGTGAGTAAAGTGCACGAAAGGAGTCTCTTCGAGGCGCACTTGAAATCCTTTCACCACACTGGTTCGAAAGAGCTAATGACAAGATAAGAAGAAGACTGTCATGGTTAGGTGATCTCTTACTAAACGCTGGGTCCTGACTGACTGATAGACAATGCACAGGCCAAAACTCTGAACGTAGAGACTTGAAATTTGCGAATGTGCGTCGAAAGGTGTATGGTATGGATGGACGTACTAACAAGGTTTTTTTTTAATAAGCAATACAAACGAAGTCTAATGTCTAATAATAATTTAATAAGTTTACCTAAAAAAAATAACTCTGCAGTGAGTATTTTCATTCTCCAGACGTAGTCTCGTGAATACGCTGATTGATCTTGATTGTGCCATTGTTGTGGCCGTCTCGGTTTATTAAGGTGGATTGGTTATCATTTACTAGAGCCGACAAATAATTCTTATTCTTCTCTATTCCAGTACAGCGGTACCAGCTGAATGCATTATAAGCGGCATTACCATAATAGTATCAATTTAAATACACAATACTCGTAGTAAAATTATTAAAAACCTTTTTTTTTTAAATAATAATAATATTAGTTTAATATCAATACATAAATAGCATTTTTATTCGTTTAAGCAAGTTATTTTATTTTTATTTTATGTTGCTTTAGGTTTTTTTATGTAATAATATTAAAGACCTATAAACAATTAACAATTTCCCCAGCGCCTCTAGCCTCAAACGTACATAATATTACTTTTCACACCACCTGCTCAGCAATGTAAAATTACATATCATGCTATCATGAAGGTAAAGCAAAGCATTACCTCTCAAGAGAGGTAATGTTGTATGAAACTCCCAAGGGTTGTAATGTGATTTGAAGTTGGAACGTCAAATTCATGTGGAAACTCATGGAAAACTCTAAGTAAAAGAACGCCCATATGGCATTGTAAAAAGGTTTGTTCGAAATTGAGCTGGCCAGTCATAAAAAAAAAGAACGACGCGCGACTTAAAAGATTGTAAAACAAAAGACGGTGTTCGCTGCTAGAGCCCTGGCTTTTTATTGCCTCGCAGAAGGTGTGAAAAGTAGAGTATGCTCCTCTGGGATAAAGCCTGTCTTCGTCTTGGGTAGCTTGAACCCTTCACGTCACTCAGGACTCTACATAACTCCCTCGCTTCGCTCAGGAGTTAACTGAGTCCCTCGTTAGCTCAGGGTTCAATATGCCACCCGCGATATAAGACACTGCTGTATCCCCTTAGTGCATAATCTACTATTTCTTTGCTCAATCTATCGAAAGATTTTGGCATTATAGTTAGTAGTGTGAATCCACAGTACAGTGATTTTATATAAAATACTTATATCGATAATGTAAACGTTAAGGAAATAAAGCATATCTCTATAAATATTTATTACTGCTGTAATAAATGATACCTAATTTAAAATATAACAATTGTATAAAATAAACTGAGACAAAATCACATAAATAAATATCTAATGCACTTTGTAATGCTCTAGTTGTCGGAATAACCGCTAAGCATTGAAAGACCTTCAATGCATGATAGCATAACATAATAATAGCCTAGCATAGCATCAGCGAGCTAAGTCGTTTGCACTCAAGGTTCGAGCAAACAGATGGTAGGTACTCTTTGGAAGAATCTTGAAAGCCTACAGATTTTTGTACTTACGAGTTAATCGTCTTATCTCTTTCACTGAAAATGAAAATTCTGTGCAGAGTACAAAGAAAATCAGGTGCTTCTTATATAAGTACTCGTATTTCTCTGTCTGTTTGTAGTAATGCCCTCGATTTATAATAAAACAATAACTGCATAATTAGTCTTTTTTAAACTTTATTTAACAAAAGCGACCACGAGGCAGGCTTAAAAAACGCTGGAAGGATTGTCTGGAGGAAGACCTGAATAAGTTGGACAAACTAACAACTTGGAAGAGACTGACTAAGACCAGGAACGAGTGGAGGAAAATCTCTGTGGAGGCCAAGACCCACAAAGAGTTGAGTGCCGCAGGAATTATTCTTTAACTTTTGACGGAAATCGATACGAATGATATAAAAAAGAGACTCCTATATTATTGAACCAATAGATTCTGTTACTGATGAGGATCATTCTTTGCAAAGAAATGTATTACTCCTTTCACAACTTTTCTCTAACTATTTTGGTTATTAGTGCCCTTTTCAAAAAAATACCCTGTATAAGCCTAACGAGGAATAAAAATATTATTTAATGAAGAATACACCTTGCATTAACTATTCAAAGATGCAATGTTATATACTATATCGTTTGCATAGACCGCTCATCTAGTTGCCCAATTGTAATTAAAAATAATATTTATAAAGTAATTTTACTAATTAAAATAACACACATAAAATCTTAGAAAATATTATAATTTAGCCTTTATAAAAATATGTTACTCGTACTTGGAAGTACGCGGTGATTCACGTAGGTCGTCAGGTTTGCATCGATTTGCATTTAATCTGTATCCGTTGTTTACTACTATAAAAACGGTATAATATAAATACAACTGTATATGTATCACCATTGATTTGTGTACAGTCAGCATCAAAAGTCGATGACCATACTTATTCAGATTTTCAAAATCGCTTTAATTTAAACCATATTACCTATATTTTTAACAATGAGTTGTACAGTGTTTTTATTACAGCATAAGCTAACTACTACAATCTATATATAGGTATATTACAAAATTTACAAAAGATAACAATTGGGCCACCCATAGACCGTTGCAAACGATCTATAGGTAGCTCAACTGCTCCAACTCGATACCCGATGGCAGCGTGCCGAGGATACTGGCTGCATTGCCTCTTTGTATAGCAAGGCTTATTCTTTGGCCCAGATAGCTGCCAGCCCTCTGATCACGCGTCGCTTCGACCAGACGCTCTGACAAAATTTTAAAAACGCGGAAGGCTCCCATTCCCCATGGACCTAGGGTCTCGACCCCAAAGGGCTCAAACATGTACGACCTATCAAGACCTACATATTTACGCCGCTTGAGATCTTCAGCAGAGTTTGCCGCCGCACCAGCCCTAACTTGCGTCCCTGGCAAATGAGAAGGTGCCAAAGTGTCGGTGTACAGTTGATTATGAACTTTGATGATATTCATTCAATATTGGAGCTTGTCATGTTGAGCGATTCAGGCATAATAAATGGTGTAGACCGATTTGAAAATCTGAACTGTACTAGAATCAAAGGTCCTATTTATAAGATATCGCTTATTACAAAAATAGTATGGGATAAAAAAAATACTGCCGGTATCTTTTTCCTGACACGTCCTGAAGACCTAAAATCTGGACAGTTAAGTTTTTCCTAGCGAATTAAGTAATTGCTCAAAAACTTTGACAATTAGGAGCAAGTACCTATAGGCATTAGTATCTTACACCCAAGTGTGAATAGAGTAGGGGTTTTCCATCATCAGCCATGTCATTCACATGAAGAATTTCTAATAAAGTTTAATTATGGAGCTTTAGTAGATTTTTATTTCTAATTCAATAATGGTAATGGGAATAAGGCTACCGTGTGATTCCGTTGCGATAGGCTTATCAATACCCTACAAGTCACAAGGGTCAGAGTTCAATGATTAGCTTGCCACATGTAGGAGCAACACAATTGGACAGATATTTTTTCATGATTCATGATTTGAGTTCTTTCCAAAAATTATATATACATCTATCTATATAATGTATGTATATTATTATAAATTGTTTCCTTTTAAGCAGGAAAATTAAAATACTAGTCCTGCCTGCCTACCTTCTCAACGCACCTACTGTCAAATCATAAAGCATCCGAAAAATATGTATATCGAGACTTGATCGAGACAATGACGATTAAAGACCTCGTAATGAATACTTCGCTTGTGTAAAAAGGTGGAACATAAATTCGAGCAGTCGAAAGATATCAAAAAAGGTCAGATAACATCCCACTCTAGGGAAGACCCAAAACGATAGACCGCTCGAAACCGAGATCCTGTTTCGTATCGCATCTTATCTGTATATTTGTGGGCGCACATCAAGAGAGTACTCACTTTTTGGTTTGTGAGGCATTAAACTGCCACTCAGAATATGGGTAATGCCTACCCAAATCTTTACTTGGCTTGGCCTCTCGACTTTGTAACAACTAAAATAAAAAGGGTTTAATGCCTACTTGCACCAAACTGTCAAAGTTCCTAAGCAATTACTTTACTCGCTTGGCAGTTCTTGACGGTCAGAATCTGGACTGTTAAGAACTACCAAGTGAGTAAAGTAATTGCTTAAGGACTTTGACAGTTTGGTGTAAGTAGGCATTAGAAACGTTATTAAGTATTTACTTATGTTGATATCAGAGACGAAACCAACTAGTCAACCCTCTATTACATTAGGTATATGTTTTCTTTACAGTAGCAATGTTGGCAGTTGTTATGGTAATTTATTGATTCAAGCGTTACTTTGCGGAAATCCATAAGTATTAAGAAAATAATTATATATATTAATATAATATATTTATACTGTTTATTAATAGTTGTTATGGTACTTTCGTGGGCAAAAGTTTAAATACTTTAAAAAGGTAAAGGCTGAAAACTGCTTTTAAAAACCTTGTATTTACCTATCTACAAAAAAATCTATTATCAATATGTATATGCTAAATTTCTGATAGCAGTTATTATAAAAATATACATTACCTTACCTACGCTCCTAACAGCAGTTAGGTCAAACCAAATAAATTATATTCGCTAACAATAATAATCATTTTGCTGCGTGTTGTGTGGTTTTGTATGATTGTTATTTTTTTATTATTTATTTTATTTTGTAACGAGTTTTCGTCTTGTTTGACTTTTAAAGCATGTTTTGAAGGTGCTCAAAGAAACGACGTGAATGCCCCATTGTAACAGTCATGTGTCTATCTCATCTCATCTTTGTAACGAATTTTCGTCTTGTTTGACTTTTAAAGCATGTTTTGAAGGTGCTCATAGAAACGACGTGAATGCCCCATTGTAACAGTCATGTGTCTATCTCATCTCATCTCAATATTTTGTAAACAGAAATGCAATTCACTAGCTAGGTAGGTACGCCATCTTGGCACAAAGCCAGCAAGTGGAGAAGTGTCAGGAAACCGGATAAAAATACTTACTCGATTTCTTTCCCAACAGCAGATATTTTACGGTTATTTCCGATGTTCTTTAGAAATCATAGATTACGATCGTGTTTGTTTCCCGTCAGACGTTGGCTTTATTTGTGAACGATTTTTCAAGCGTAAAATTATTTTTAAAATAGGTACTGTTAGATAAATAAAATCGTAAGCAAATTAGAGTTTTCTTACCTACGTGCGTAAATAATACACGGTCAAATTTTAATCACCATAAAAAAATACGCATAGTCAGTTGCCGTTACTGAACACAGATATGGCAAAAAAACTTGAAAAAATGAAGTCGCATTTTTGACAATTTATTTTTTATTAAAATTGGATAACTGTAACAGTTAGTCGTTTTCCTATGGATTTGCGTCAGGCGGTACGTTTAATTGATAATAATTTAAGTTTTATTCATCGTTTGGCAAACCCGGGTACCTAGCTCGAGCCAGCCTGCAAAACCTCGGCTCGGGCGCCGCACTCGCTCCGCTGTCACTCTGCCCTGCCATTTTGTAGAAATCCAAAATTTTGACTGCACAGATACAACGTAGTACCTCGTCTGCATTGCCCATTTTTTTTTTTTTGTAATTAAACATTTGTGGTGTATAATAAGTTAGTTTGCTTAATCGTATTTGTTGTAGTTGACCTAAGGCTTAAAAAAAATATAAACAGGTAGATAGATGGATCGGACCAAGATATAGGCAGAAAAGACCTGGATGTAATCAGCTCTAAGTAGAAGGAATTGGCTTCGTCCCATGACCAACAGTAAGCGGACTGGTGACTATAGTTCCTAAGCTCGCTATATTTTTCTTCAGCTAAATGCTACTTACCACAACTGAAAATAGGGCGTGACAGACCTTCCACTTGGATATTCAGTTCTATTTATTAAATGCTTGTATGGGAAAATCAAAAATCTTTTATACTGTAAAACTCATCACTCATCACTAATCGTCATCTAGGTAATTAATATTTATTAGCACAAGTAATTAAATATCTAGGTACCTACTTAGCTAGACTATTACCGATTATGGTTCAAGGTGATTAGAGGTTCTTTTTTTTCTTATAGTCGGTAAGGTAAACACATCAGGAATTTTTATGTTTAATATTGTCTTTCCACTCAAGAGCTTATACCACGCAATATGTTGGAATACCGTGTTTACCTACACCGACACCTCGCAGAACGCTCCTTTCGCAAGACCGTGGCGTGATCTCGAATGGGTCAATAGGCTCTAAGAGGTGAACCGGTGTTGATGAAATACTATCTCGTATAGGAAGTTTTAATACCTAGCAGTATTGGGAGAGAACGTGGTGGCCGAGTGGATGAGGCCCTTACCTTGCGATCTGATGGTCGCGGGTTCGAATCCCGGTGGCAGTCATGCGTAAATGTTTTTTTCGGTCGAAAAAATAGATGTATGCATCCCACGTTCTCGCAACGGTGAAGGAAAACATAGTGAGGCAACCGGCATGTCGTAGAACCTAAAGTTCGAAAACATGTGTCGAGTTCACGAAAGGAGCCTCTTCGAGGCGCACTTGAAATCCTTTCACCACACTGGTTCGAAGGAACTAGTGACACTATAAGAAGAAGGTTGAGGTAGCTAAAGTGCAGCCGTAGAAAAAAGTTTTGAGTACTATGTAATTGTACAATACCAATCTTTACAGTACCTATCTCTGATAACATAAGGTAGGTTTAATTTATTCCTATCTCTGATAACATAAGGTAGGTTTAATTTATTAGTTAAATAATTAAGGGGACAACAAGATGGAAAAACACTCTGAACGCGACTGTACTGTGCATAGGTGCGTTGCACCTAATGTTTACAAATAAAGCTAGATAGGTACATTAAATTTGTAAATACATAGTACCGTAAATATGTTTGTAGTAACGTATTTCTGATAAGGATAACTGGATTGACTTATATAATTTAATGAATAACACAAACACCAATTATAGATCTGACACCAAGTAACTTGAGTTAGTTCGGTATAGCACCAGCATTACTCACTTTGTTCGCGTTGATTCTTGCTTACATAAGCAATGTGCCCGTTTTTTCCAGCCGCATGAGCACGTTCACTGAGCAGCTCACAAACCAGATTTCAACACATACACCATTTATTTACATTGCGAAACACCAAGGGAAAACACTTATACACCGCCAAATTCCTTAGTTAGCACACGCTTGACCGCTTTCGCTGGATTTGTGCAAACACAGCCTCTCGTTATAATACCTAAAACACTCACAGTTTGTGTCGACACAGAGTTTACACTTTAGAAAGCACTAGATGGCACAGAACGGTCTGCCGCGGAGAGACTAAAAAAAGTTGGTTGAACGCATGTGAAATCGGTGTCGCGGGTGGGGCGAGCGAGTTGACGCAGCGCGATGCAACGAGGACGAGAGACTGGGGCCGTCGCCGGCGCATGGCTGTGGAGAACCGCGCAAGACAAGTGGCGGTGGTGGGAAGTAGCCGACCACACGTCACCGCGCCCGCGCCGCGCGCCGCGAGACCAGCTAGAAATCGCAGCGGACGGCCCGGACCGGTGCGCACGCCTGCATAACTCACTTTCGCTATCGCCGCTCCATTTTCATTACAGGCTTTTTTACCTTCAAGAAAACTAGTCCGTGCTTACCCCTGACAGCATCAATGAACTAATATTATTACAAGTCAAATTTATTTTTGATAGAGTCCGAGGGGAGTCTGTGACCTCGCCATAAAGGGTCATTAGAGACCTAGTGCGAGGAACAATGCTTTTCAGAGGTAATAATAATAACAGCATTTTCTGTGTACCGTTAAGGTTTTTATGTAAACAATAAAATTTATTTTATTTTTATTTATTTCATATAGTTTTTTGTAGACTTTCGCGATTATCACAAATAGTTATTAAATTTTAACGGGAATTCATCGCATTCACATCATCTATTTTTTTGTCCCTACGTTTCGACTGTATTGCAACAGCCGTGGTCACGGGTTGACTGGCGTATTAGAGGTACCTTCGCGGTGAAATGAGGGAACTACCCTCATTTCGTCAAAAATGTTCGGTCGGCACACTACAACGACATCCGCACACTAAGCGGTGTTGTAATAGCGTTCATGGGCGAGAACTTTCAGATCTTGTTCGGTTTGGGAAAAAAAATAGATTAGGTGAGCGCGATGAATACTCGTTACAATCTAATAACTAAATGTAGGTACTAATAAATCAATAATTTAAAAAAGTTGAGAATCAATCTACTGAGATTTCAAAAAGTCAACCTTGTTCCTAATCTGATTAATTAACCTGCTCTAGTTTATACCTATAGTAGAAGCACAAAAGGGAGGTCAACATAGAATATATACTTGTAAGATGAAGTAGCAACAGCAATTAATATCCACTATAATTAAGACCTCAATGAATGGCGTCGCATAAAATATACAACTTGTATTATTTTGCTGTCTCATGCTACCTTTTTTAATAGAATATCGATAGGTCTGCCTACCGATTAGATAGGTCTGCTTGCCGACTAGATCGGATGTATATAGAGAATATTATTAAAACTTCTAGAAAGCATAAGTGTGAAGGTATTAAGTACCTACCTAGTTTTCCAAATATTTCATCTCAGCAGCAGAATATATTTTGCTGCTAATATATACCTATATCTAATTATAAATTCTAGATAGATAGTTAAAATTATAAATTCTTTGGACATTGGACATTCATACTTGCGATTGAACGTTATCTAGAACCCAAATTATTTCTTCATTTCATGCCATTTCAGTATCTTCAGGGCACGGTGTCGAAATAGCAATAAACTTGGATGTAGGTAAGGATCAAGAAGATTTGTTGAAGGTTTAGGGTAACGACTGCTGTGTTACGTAATTATTCCCTTTGGGATCGTGACCTCAGGCTTTGAGCTTGGTCTCTTGGAAATTACATTTCTTATGCTTGACTGTACATACGAGTACCTAGCCCTTACTTTAATCTCGACAGTTATTAGAATTCCAACCAGAATACTTGTCTTATAAAAAACTTTTTTTATAGAAGTGTTTCGGTATATCACGCATAAGCTAACGCATTGTGTAGGTATATTTGAATTCTAATCAATTATTTCCAAAAGCGATTTAGACTAGAAAGAGCAGACCGCCGAAAAGCGAGTGGTTTATAAAAATCTTGATGATATCTTAATTTTCTTTGTTTACATCATTACTTTGATTACATTTCTTTGTGGTACTCGAAACAATACTGCTGTGTTGCACACAAAAGGCTCTATACTCGCATTTACTGGGTACCCAACAACGTTGCGACAACTTTATGACGTCATGGGGTTTCACGACCCTTGTTTGTGTAAACCGCAATGTGGAATTAATTCTGAGAGTCTATTAATAACGAGCTAGAGTTCATTATATATGTATAAATCTTTCAAACAACCATTTTATGTGGGAGGTTTTTAGCAAAAGTAGTGACGTCAGTCTCCGATTTTCATTGTAAACAACAAAGAAATATAATAGATGACCTCTAAATTTTTTTTGCGAAGTAAGCAGGTATAAATCACACTGCAAAAACCAATTGACGTCACGTCATGAAGTTCTATCACACTTCTCATGTCTATTAGAATATGCCTACTTTGTCTCGCCTGCCTTTTAGCACATACATAGTTTTTTTTTTAATTTTTGCATATAATCGCCTAAAAACTTATAAATAAAAGGAGAACTTAGGTAGGTACTTAAGACATCCGGACGGATCGACGATACCGATGGTAAGACGAAGGATTTGGAATATTTTGACGAAGGTTTTGAAGTAAGATTGAGTTCCTAAAATTTGCCAGGTAAAAAAACCCATAAGTATCTACCATTTTTGCGTCCTTGCTTAGATACCATTTCTGTTACTATAAACGTTTTATTTGATTCTGTAACGTTTATAATATCATAACTGGCAAGGGTGGTATAGGAAGGTCAATTACAGGGCTGGATTTAAAATAAATGGTATAGTTAATAAAAATAAAAATTATTGTCATTTACCTTTTAATAAATAGGTAACCATGTTTTGTAGTAGGTAAAATGGAATGTCGCCGCCGTCTTGTAATTTAGGCACATTGTATGAAGAAGTGATAAAGGATATTGATACCTATAAAACTGAACTTATAAAAAAAACTTCAAGTCAAAATAAATGAATGACCAAAAAGTGATCTTTGGAAGAATTGGATCGGAAAGAAGTACTATAATTTCGGCTTGATTGAGAAAGTAACATCCATCCAAACAATTTTAAGCTTTTTTTATGTAAAAAGCCACGCGAGCTAGGCACTTCTCTCCTTGATGGCACTATTACTCCTAAATCACGCCTACCCATTACTAGAACAGTGCTACAAAGGACTTTGATTCACATGAGCCAGTGCTATAGCGCACGTGAATTTTGAGACATTTTGATGGTCAGTCTCCGAAAGCCCAGTAATTTAACTATAAAATGTCCATCGAAACCGAATCACACAAATATTACAACATTATTAAAACATTACTGCTTTGCGACAGAATATTTGATTTGTTGAATTTATAAAATTGGAAAAATACACACAACAATGAGTCTATTAAAAACTGTCGGTGATTAGACCAACTTCTTACTACAACCCTGGGCAAGCTTAAGGCGCACGAACAATTTACCAGCAAAGTGCTGCGGCCACGCGAACCCTGGCCTTGCCCTTAAGTACTTTACCATGTTACTACGACCTATTTTGTGTCTGTTTTATGTATGAATGAGGGTTATTTTCTACCACATTCGTAGTTAATAGTTAGACAGATAATCTTACATATATACTTATAAAACAACATCACCTGACTGACTGATTCAGCCAATGTATAATTTATTTATGTATATTGAAAGAAAGAATTCAAGGTAATTCATTCTAAGAGGTAGGTACAAAAATGGGGTCCAAATAATTGTAACAATAATAAATGAATGAACGCATGAGAATTCTGTATTGTATCAATGATTGCGTCATTTCTCCAAAACGTTTTCCTACTCTGGGAACTTAAAAGCATAAAGACCCTCAAAAATAACTAAGGTGTTTCAGGTAGGTTTTTTTTTCGGATTGACGTATACGCACTTCTTAAATAATGATTCAGAGCAGTCACAACTTAACGTTGGCCACGGGAAACACGAAAGTCTAATATTTATTATAAAGTAATAGTACAGTCAGCATCAAAAGTCGATGACCATATTCATATTTTAAAATTCGCTTTACACTATTTATTATGCCTAAATCGCTCAAAATGACAAGCGCCAGTATTGAATGAACATCATTAAGTTCAAAATTAACTGTACTACACCCTCCCCTCACCACACTGTCAAAAATATAATATGGTGTATAGCGATTTTGAAAATATTAATACGGTCATCGACTTTTGATGCTAACTGTATACCACTATGCAAACATACAATAACATAGAAATAATATAGTTTGTATGTTGCTGTTGACATTTAAACATAGACAAAAGCCTGTGATTCACTGGCATATCTAAACCATTGAGTGATGTGTTCATACAATGCCAAAAATAGCGTTCAGTTATGAAATCGACAGATACCTAAGCATTTCGCATGTTTATTTTCCGTATTAACTTTGTTCGTGGTACCTTAACCACGAACAAAGTAAATACCTACAATATAATGACCAAGAAATATATGCATCGAGTAACTACATATGTATTAGAAAGACATGTTCATATCTTCAATTTTGTACTTTATTTTCGATTCCTTGTCTCTGTGAAGTTTACGGTTTTAGCGTTTAGATTCGAGGTTTAGTGCATTGTGCGGCTCAGAACGTTGAAATTATCTAAGAGTAGCCGATTTTCTTGGCCTGAAGAATATATATAATTTTTTATTCTTGATTTATAATAATATCCATTTATTTCAGGCAACAGCATTACAAAAATGCAATAGGCCCATAGAAATATATACCTTACAAACTAACATACAATATACTATAAAATATTATACAGAATAATAATTATGTCAAGCCGTACGAATTTACCTACTTTTATAGTGAGCTACTATCGTTTTTAAGGTAAATAAAATAAAGAGATAATAACGAAGATTCGTTTTTATTAACTGACAGACATGGCCAAAGGTATATTTTTATGATAATAAAAATACTAGTTTAACAACCATATTAGATTAACAGTACAAGTTATAGGCAAATTTATTTGCATTTGCGACTTTGTTTTTTTATTTCTACCTAAACAAAAGTTATTTAATAATATGACAGTGAAAATAACTAGTAATTTATGTACATGTTTTCATTAAATTTATATTATGATATTGGAATATTTTAATTACAAATGCATCAATTTGCATCTCTATAAAAATAACTACGTGAACTAAAATCTAACTTTGAAAAACATTTTGACGCTAAATTATCACAAAAATTTAAAATTATAAACTTAAGTACTCATAAGTATAATAATTAGTGACAAAATTAATTGACAATACCATAATTTTATTGTATTAATCTCTACTAATAATATTTTGCCAATACCTACTCTTAAACCTACTTAGTTACAAACAATAAATCCTTAAAATTATTAAGTAAAAATCTATTTTTACTAAATTACTAGTAAACCTATTCAGTCAAACATAATTATTTGATCTTGATTCATCTCAATTAATACTATTTATTTCTACTCTATAATTAAAGCTTCTTTGATTTTAAGTAATACATAAGGAATGTATTTAAGTAGATTAATAAGTAGGTATTTTTGAAAGAATTTAACCAAGAGTTAATGTTGTATTTAAATAACATTTAAAATCCTGCTTCACATTGACTATCAGTTAAACTTTACAATATAAAAAAAACATTTATGGCTCATTTACACTTTGGTCTCACTTCGCTCTCAAAGATATTCGTAGGACTTGCTACGCCCGCGCCGTAGCACTTTTTTGATAAGTTTATAAAAAAATGTTTTTTGTAATTGTTTTGGAGAACGGAGTAAAAACAGTTTGTAAATGTTTTAAACAAGTATGGATTAAAAAAGTATCGTCTATAAATGTCTTAGTAAAGAAAAACATTTTTTACTGACGTATGTACCGTTTAATAAATGGATTTTAGTGAGCAATGCTGATATTAATATAATCATTTAGATACATGATGAGATCTCATAATAAATAGTTATAATGGTAAAATAATTAAAAGCTATGACAACATTTTGAGAGTCGGAACGAAAAAATGAAATATGCATAAAATGAGATATTGTATAAAAAATCTTTACAAAATTTTATGAAATAAAATTCACTTGTGAAAAAATTAATTACACGAAAATAAAATATAACAAGTCAGTTCAGATTAGCCCTTAAATATAAAAAGGGTTATGAAAAAAGATTTTGGACCTAGATTCATAAAAAATTACTTAGACATAAGAGTGCTCACATCAATGAGACAAAATATTTTTAAACAGACTTGGAACCCTAAAATACCTAATTAAAATTAGTAATACAATACAAAGGCATAAAACAAACTTGCCCTCTACAAGAGGGTTCTAGGTTCTAGGTTAAAAAAAATGTTTTGATGTAAACTATTTACGAGACTAGCTAGGCGTTCTCCTGATGGTAAGAGATCACGCCTGCCTAGAACCAAAACAGTGCAGCACAGAACTTTGATTCACATAAGCCGGTGCAACATTGCCATAGCAATCGTCCACTTTGAGATATTTTGATGATCAGTCTCAAAAGCCCAGTAATTTCACTAGCTTCAGTGCCCTTCAAACCGGAACACAGTAATACCTGTAGTAACTGTTTTGCGGCAGATTATCTGGCACTGTGTTTGTACACATCTAGAAGGCATACTGTAGGGGAAGCTTCCCAACGGTAAATTAAACTTCGATCAAGAGTTAATTTTATAATCAGAATTATTTTTGCATCAAGGGTATAAAAGAGTAATGTCGTTCGTATGAGAATAGTTTTTACGACACGGATGGTCGAGTGGCAAGTGCGTTGGACTGCCACGTCGGTGTCGCGGGTTCGATTCCCGCTTCAGGACCAACATTTGTGTGATGAACATTCGTGTTTGTCCTGAGTCTGGGTATTTTCTATGTTCTATGTATTTACGAAAAAAAAAAGTATTTATCATCTATCAGTTATCTCATTCCCACAGTACAAGCTCTGCTCAGTTTGGGGCTAGATGGCGCTGTGTGAAATGTTCAAAATATTTATTATTAGTTATTTAATCAGTGATAATGTGAGAGCTTGCCAGGCCGCCTTGGAGGTGCGCTCTCGTATTCGTAGTAGTTGGACTGAGGCCGGATGGGTACGGTGGTAGACTCTTTACAGGAGCGCGTGGAGTGGTAGCCAGGTGCGCCTGCGCGACGACTGGGGACAAAAGAATGGCTTTAGTACCTGGTTGTAAAGTTGTTGGGAAAGAACAAGTATGTATACAGGGTGAATTTTTGAACTGGATTGAGAGTAAGGTCATCCAAGCCCAGTTGAGAAGTTCACCCTGTATACTATCTGTTTACACCGAAAATTTTAATCACCAGATAAAAAAAACGTATAATCAGTTGCCGTTACTGAACACATTGAATATATTGCAAAAAAATTAAGTCGATTTTTTGTCAAAATAACTATCATAAAAATTGGATAACTGTTACCGTTAGTCGTTTTCCTATGGATTTGCGTTAGACGGTACCTATCATTGATAAAAATTTAAGTTTAATTCATCGTTTCGCAAACCCGGGTACCTAGCTCGAGCCAGCTCGCAAAAGCTCGGCTCGGGCTCCACACTCGCCCCGCTGTCATTCTGTCATTTTGTAGAAATACAAAATTCTGACTGCATAGATACAACATGCGTCTTATAAGCCTGAAAGGGGAGTATCCTGTCCATGTCCTGACAAACAAAGTTTGTTCTACAACTCTTGTACTACCCTTAAACTATTGGATGAAATTTGGATGAAATTCAGTTACGGCATATTTAGTCTATGATCTTGAAAAGGACATATCTACGCTACGTTTTAAACGGTTTTTTCCCATCGATGCAGATATGCAGACGAAGCCGCAGCATTATTACTATGATCATATTTTTCCAATGATTTCAGTAACCACAATTGACGTCATCAACAGAGCTAATAAACCTGAGATAATAAATCAAGCCTATGATTTAGAATGTTTAGCCAACCTACGTCCAAGCGAGATGATAGTTGCTAGAATTAGCTAACCGCAAAATACTGACTATGATTTTACTGAAGACTCGCTAAAATTCAAGCCAACGTGGGATTTTTGTTGCAATATGATTGTGGTTTTGCGCAAGATACCTACAGCTGATATATTTCAAGAATGTTTACACGACAAAACCGCTTTTGTACATATTTAACTAAATATTGCATCTTTTCGCAACGAGCTCATCGCGCACACTATCGCGACAAAATTCACCGATCTGTCGCTCTCAACGGAACCTAAATAAGCTTATCACCATGCATCCCCAGTTTGATGTATTTGCGGATGGATGGAGAACAATAGAGAGGACATGCATAAAGTTCTGTGATATATATATATAATAGGTTAGGTATCCCTTAGGGTACTCAATTTAGTTTAATTTAGTTTAGATACCCACTTGTACAATTTGTTTATTTTTGATTTTTTATGTGTTTTTTTTTGTTTATACTCTGTATAGTATGTAAATAGTAGTAAATCTTATTTTTTTTACCCTTTAAAACTACCTGCATTGTATTTCGTGTATTATGTATCTTTTATTTTTTGTTGTAAATTGCTTATTTAACGTATTGGAGGAATCTGTAATGTTAGTATAAGTTTGTGAAATAAAGAATTGAATTGAATTGAATTGAATTTACAATACCTACGTTAAATACTAGAGTGGCTGATGCCTATAAATAACTATATAGTTAACTCTCAATGCCTAAAATACAAGCCTACTTCTTTGGAAATACTGACATAATATATAATAAAAAAACTAAAGAATCCTTCAGAGCTGAAATTTATTTATCCAAAACGGGTGTAAAGCAATATATGAGAAGATAGATAGATAGATAGAAATACTTTATTGTACACTAGAACTTATGATTAAATCTTAACATAAAAAAATATAAAGTACAATGGGCGGTCTTATCGCTAGGAAGCGATTTTTTCCAGACAACCTTTGGATGGAAAGCGAAGATAAATTTCAATTACATTTTTTTTTACATTGTCTTCTCACAACTACAGAACAAAACTAACTTCAATGCTAAATGCAAGCATAGCAAGTAAAACAAAGATATTCAATTTTGAAACTAGCCTCCAAAAAAAAACTATTAGGGTACCTATTCTAAATCAAAAGACCTAAACTGTGATTTGATTCTCCGATGCATAACAAAGCACAAACAGCTTACCAATGCCGACCGTCACGCAGCGGGAAAAAAACGAACAATTAATTATTACTAAGGCTATAACCGCAACGCTGAATGTCATACGTTATGTTTAATTGGTAGCCACTTAGCAGAACGTGGTGCTTGGTTATTATCGCTGGTATAGTTTATACTGGGTGTCTTAGATAGATTACAGAGTGATAGACATTAGGTAAAGTGAGGTCATTCCCGGTCGGTAACACCCCGTCGTCATCACTGTTAAAGATCGGGAAAAAAAAGTTCCTTCGTTCACAGTGTTGACGAACGCATTTTTTTATTTCCCGATCGTATACACCGTTCGTAAGCAATTACTTTACTCGCTTGGCAGTTTCTAATGGTCAGAATCTGGACTGTTAAGAACTACCAAGCGAGTTAAGTAATTGCTTAGGGACTTTGACAGTTTGGTGCAAGTAGGCATAAGAGTCAGTGCGGTCGCGGCAGGAAGAATTTCGTACATTGACCTGTTATTGAATTATTACAATATAAAATTATGTACGAAATTCTTTATGCTACGCAGCAGCACTTAACTAGTACATACGAGTACATAGGCCAATGATGGGCCACTAACATTTTCTTCACCTAATAAGGTATAACACACAATGTGTGGTTTTAAAATATGTTTACGAGCTGTTAAATAACATAGGCTTTTATTGTTATTTATAATTTAAATGTAGCTAAAGTGTTAATGATATTTTTTTATTTTTTTTCATATATTAAAAATAAAAAGTTGTTATCTCTAAGAAGAAAACGGACACCCTGTATCATCAATAAAGTAGCCTACTTACCTACCTACTTCTTGGAAAAGTAACAGGCTCTTAAAGAAACCGTGACAAAATAATGACCTCAATTAAAAAATAATGTTTACGTGCGGCAGTTAGAGTTGCGAAATGGGGATTCCCGCGTTATGATCATAAAGATAAAAATGTCTATCTAATAACCACCATAAAATAATTGGAAGAGCGAAGCAAGGTGTTACTATACTAATTAAATAATTTAAATACTCCACAGTAAGGAAGTTATTACATAGAATATTAAATTGTGTTGTGTCATTTAGGTACATTTCGTACTCGTAATCTTCGTGTCACTGGTTCTTTTCAAACCAGTGTGGTGAAAGGATTTCAAGTGCACCTCGAAGAGGCTCCTTTCGTGCACTTTACTCATGTTTGCGAAGTTTTCGAAATGTATAAATGTTTAAGCTTGGGAGTGTATGTATATCCTATAGTCAAAACTCATTGCCGGTCAAAACCTATATTGACGGCAAGCAGTCAATATCGATATTGACTAAGGGCCTTGGTCAATATCGATTTTGACTGGGTTTTCCGGTCAATATTGGTTTAAACCAACGTCCTTAGTCAATATCGATTTTGACTGATGAACTATCGGTTAAAACTCTTAAAAAGATAATGGTTTCAAATATTAATGCTATTTTATTGCCTATGATGATTTTCTGTCATTAGGGCTGTGCACGCTCGCTTCGCTCGCGTGTAGGCGCAAAATATTTATCTATATTTGAACCCATTACCTTTTTATGAATTTTAACCGATAGTTCATCATTCAAAATCGATATTGACTAAGAACGTTAGTCAAAACCAATATTGACTGGGAACTTCAGTCAAAATCAATATTGACCAAGGCCCTAAATCAATATCGATATTGACTGCTTTTTGCGGTCAATATTGGTTTTGACCGGCAATGAGTTTTGACTGTGACATATACATGTCTGTGCAGGTGACTGTACATGGCACCTACAATGAAACAATTCATAATGCAATCAAGCCTCCAGTGTGGTGTAATGTGTATATTACCTCTCCTCCTCAGCCTTGGCGCGCTGCGCGTGCACCTGCCTGCGCATCTGGCCGATCTGCACCTCGCTCAGCTTCTCTCGCCGCGCACTGCTGGACCGACACACACAATACGAGTATTATACACATTTACATTATGAACCATAAACATATATTCATTGAATCAAAAGACCTATACACACAACCTCACAATCTTAGGGATAAAGAAAAATTTGCTCTACCATACACAAAGTTACAAATAGTTAGATCTAACCCATCATATGGCAGTTAAAATATTTAATAAATTACCTTGATACATAAAATAAATAATTAATGACTCTAATGCCGCCTTGCACCAAACTTTCAAATGTCCTAAGCAATTACTTTACTCGCTTGGCAGTACTTAACGGTCAAAATCTAAACTGTTAAAAAATATCAAGCGAGTAAAGCAATTGCTTAGGGACTTTGACAGTTTGGTGAAAGTAGGCATTGCGCCAAACTTTAAAATGTCCTAAGCAATTACTTTACTCGCTTGGCAGTACTTAACGGTCAAAGTCTGGACTGTTAAAAAATAGCAAGCGAGTAAAGCAATTGCTTAGGGACTTTGACAGTTTGGTGCAAGTAGGCATAAATCTTTAAAATAATTAAAAAAGTATCTAATATCCAAGTGTTTTTATAAGTTACAAGAATATTTAGAATCTAAAGACTAGTTATTTTATTGAAATCTGTGATAAAGATTAAAATTTAAAGTAAGAGTATAAATAGGTAGGTGAGTAGGAAAAACATATATACGCCAATTAGTATAAGTTTTCTTTTATAGGTTCTATTTTGTTGTGCCCTTACTTACAGGGTGTACGTTTGATACTAATTACAATTTAATATCATTTTGTACAACGTATAATGCAAATAAATATTTGAATTTTATACTATTAGATATTTAGATTTTATAAGTGTTTTACAATTAAGCCTACTAACTTAAAAACACGTATAAAATCTAAATTAAAGTATGAAACCTTTCACTTTTTTTGTTGACGAAATCAAAAAACATGGACGAAACGAATAGTGTAAAAAAAATACTATAATACGGCGTACTTTTTGAGTATTTGTCCGAAACATTTTGAATGGAATTTGGATTTGAGGATTACCCTTAACATACTAACGCGCTCGGAATATTCTGCTATTCAAGTATAGATATTCAAGAATAGCAGACGGCGAAGGCGCCTGTTCGCGCGTTAGTTGCGTCCAGACAGCGCGCTTAGCACGGCGTATCTATGACAAGCGCTTCCATTTAATGGTATTCTATATGTTAAATCCATCTAAAATATAGGTTTCCAAATAGAAAAGCGTTGAATTTATTGCAAAGTGCAATCAAGTAATATTTTGCAAATGTACAAGTTTCAATTGCGGTATGTATGTTTTATAATTGACGTTGATTACGAGCTACAAGCGAATGCAGAATTTGTAATTATGATGTCCTACCTATATAATTTGTTCAAAGCAGAGTATTCATTTGCTAAAATGAACGCTAAACGATTCCACAAATCACAATTGTTAACTTTACACAAGTTCCCGCCAGTGGCAGCTACAAAAAGTTTCTGTTTACGGTCGCCGCAACTTTTTATTTGTAAATCGTCCCCCTCTGCAAGTTGCCTGTTGCCGCAACTTTGCTCTATGTAGGTACTTATAATAGGGTATTTACACGGGTGATTATTCACGTGTAAACACAATTGCACGATAGTATTCGCACGTCGAAAGTCGACCGTCTAACTAAAGCGTCGATGACACAGGGTTTTTTACAAGCTACAAGCCAGCGAGTTCAGCCAGAGATGTATGCTATGCTGTATGGTTAGTTAGCAAGCAATGACTGTGATTCACTAATACACGGAATATTTAAGAAGTGGTTCGCTTACCGTACTTTTGTTTGGACTCACTTTAGGTTTTGTTGGATCTCGTCGTAGTTGACGTAGTGACCCGTTGGGCCCCACGCGCTGTCCATTGCCTGTTTCACAAAAATACATAGATTTATTTTCTAACTGTTATCCTAGCAGTATGACTTTATAGGTAAGTTTTAAGCCTACATTACCAAAAAATCTTGTCGAACACAAATTGTTGCATGGGTACCTGTTGTGATTGTGAAGGCGCGGTTCTCGCAGGCGGCGAGCGGTAGGGGGACTCACGTGAGGCCAGCGATCTGATTTGTGCTGTCGCTGCTGCTGTAGCTGCTTTGACAATAATTGAGCACAATGACGTCATCAAAGATGCTTCCTTACCTGTTGTGATTGTGAAAGCGCGGTTCGCACAGATGGCTAGAGGTAACAGAGAGAGGCGTGTGGAGCGATCTGTGGCCCGATCTGTCGCCGCTGCTTTAGCTTCTTTGACGAGAATGCATGACGACAACGTGCACAATGACGTCATTGACAATGGTCAGTAACCTGATGTGATTGTGAAGCCGCGGTTTTCGCAGGCGGCGAGCGGTAGGAAAGAGGCACGTGAAGCCAGCGATCTGATTTGTGCTGTTGCTGCTTTGACGAGAATGCATGACACTACGAGCACAATGACGTCATCAAAGATGCTTTCGTACCTATTGTTATTGCGAAGGCGCGGTTCTCGCAGGCGGCGAGCGGTAGGAGGGCGGCGCGTGGGGGCGGCGATCCGACTTGTGCAGACGGTCGCCGCTGCTGTTGCTGCTCTGACGAGAATACATGACGACAAGGTACACAATGACGTCATCAAGGTTTCTTACCTGTTGTGACTGTGAAGGCGCGGTCCTCGCAGGCGGCGAGCGGTAGGAGGGCGGCGCGTGGGGGCGGCGGTCCGACTTGTGCAGTCGGTCGCCGCTGCTGTTGCTGCTCTGACGAGAATGTTGGGGTTCGGGCCTGTGGAAATAAATAAATAGAATCTAATACTATTGCTAAATCACATTATAGTAATAATTGTGATTTCTGTTATGGGTAGATGAGATATTTAGCATTAATAAAACGCCTTGCTCTATACGTTTACGATCTTAAGGCCAATCCTCAAATCCGAACTCCATACAAAATGTTTCGGACAAATACTCAAAAAGTACGCCGTATTATAGTAATTTCTTCACACTATTCGTTTCGTCCATGTTTTTTTGATTTCGTTAACAAAAAAAGTGAGAGGTTTCATACTTTAATTTAGATTTTATACGTGTTTTAAAATTAACCCTACTAACTTAAAAACACGAATAAAATCTTAATTAATGTATGAAACCTTACTTTTTTTTTTTTTTTTTTTACATGGGGAAATCCTCATGGATGCCACCGCCCTTGGGGGAGGGTGGAGGGGTATGTCGGACTTTAACCGACTAAAACCCCATGGTGGCCGACCTCTGCGCATTAGAGGGACCCCGGGATATCCAAAGAACACGTACCGGTGCGCCTCACGCACGTTGCTGTGAGGCCCATCCTAGGGCAGGCTTGCGCCAACCCCGAGCTCCGCTTGCAGTGCATGCCTACCCGTGCACTGCAGCCGTCCCGGGCTCGAGTATAATGCAGCCAGAGCCCCCACTCCGACCGCTCTCGAACCCAGCAAGATCTCCCTCATTGGCAGGAGACACCGCCACCCCTCATGGGGCGGACGGCCCGGGATGTCCCACCTGGACACCCCGGCCCCGCCGTCTCCGAGCGGGATCGGATCTCTCGCGATCCCGCTCAGCAGCCTCTTTCTGAACCATGACGGTCTCACAGAAAGAGGCTACTGCCCTCCACGCTGTCGCCTCTGCCAGCATTGCCGCAACAACGCTAGGCAGGGCGAGGTCTTGCCCGATTTGGTCCATCAGGACCCGCCGTTCGGAGCTCCACGCCGAGCACTCCTCGAGCGTGTGCTGGGCAGAGTCCTGGTCCCTCCCACAGTATGAAACCTTACTTATTTTATGTTGACACAATCGGAAAACATAGACGAAACGAATAGTGTGAAGAAATTACTATAATACGGCGTACAATTTGTGTATTTGTCCGAAACATTTTGTATGGAAATTTGCCTTGAGGATTCCCCTTAACTTTTTAATCATATTTTACGTAACACATTACTGATGCCTGCGTCTAAAACTTCTCTCGTATAATGGTATTTTTAGCTAGACGTCGTGTCTTGCACAATGCACAAGCCTTGATAAAATAAAAAAAAAAATCAAAATATATTTATTTCAATAGACACACATCTTAGGTCTAAATTTTTTTACAATTTTGGTAGCTGATATCTGTATATTATTTAACCCAGCGGGGTCGGTTTTGTTATACACTCCGAACTAGTTTGGACAACTGTATCTCGGTATAACTAGCCGCCTCGCAAGGTGAGCTGTTTTTACAGATTTGTGCACTTCAGTGTGTGTACTGTAGCAGGTATTAGTACTGTGCCTAAGTTATGAGTATGTGTGTTTGTTGTGCAGTGTTTATATTATTTTACAGAGTAGGTATAGGTATAGGTATGACCTTAAGTACATATATAAAAGAATATGTTCTTCTTCAGCCCTACGACATTCGTCTTGGGTTCAAGATAGTATTTCTATTGCAAATGCAAGTTTACAAAGGCTACATAAATCATCAATGGCCTATTTCCTATGTTTAATTACCTATGTCGATGTTCCGACTCCTTTTCCCAGGAAAACTCTTTTGAGCGAAGTTGCATACAAAGGCTACATACAGGCTGTATTAATCGACATGAACTCTACATAAATATAAGAGCCAACAATGATATTCTATAGAGACTTTACTGCGTTATATCTGATTTTTTGACGACACCGTTGCTTAGTTGATATTGACATTGCCTACGAAGCTTGGTGTTCCGGGTTCGATCCTCGGCCGGGGCAAATATTTGTGTGACGGTCACAAATGCTTGTTCTCGGGTCTTGGATGTTGTGATGTGTTGTATGTGTCCATGCCACCTGCGACACAGGGAATCCTAGTGCACCCCTGCACTATGAGTGTGTGAATGTTTAAGGTTTATTACCTGTGTTGATTCGGTGGGTTGGCCTCTTCGAGCCGCTCGTCTATCCTCTGCCTCTCTAGAGCCTCTCTCGATATTGACTTCTCTGACGCACGTCCGGGTTGCGACCGCCCGTAGATTTCCGCTTCCGGTTTCTTGTGGGGCTTGCCTATCCTGTGATTGAAAAAAAAAATGTGTGTGCATGTCTCTTTAAAGCTGCTAAAACTATAAAATTAAGGGATAGCGCTACATACAGGAGAATATTATTTAGCAAGAAGTCATTCAGGTTCTTGTTTCACGGGACCAACTTATTAAAAAATAAATAAATCATATTTTATTTCGGACCAAAAACATATAACTAATTAAACAAAATGAAATCAATATTTCAAGAACCGAAGTAAAGTTTATTAAACATCGTCATCAGCCTATCGCACTGCTGTACGAACGTCTATCATATCGTATTAATTCTAAGTTAATTAAATAATGTCTAGAGAGAGTAATTATAATTAGTGAATGTGACTTACCTAAACATAGTTGATATAGACTTGAGCAGCGATGGCTTTTTATGGGATAGCGATGACTGTTGTGGCGATCCTCTGATGATTTCCGGCCCGCCATGATCGTCCGTTAGCCAGTGTTTCAAAGCTATAATATAAAAATTAATTAACTATACCATCTACGAGTATATGAAAACACAAGAAAAGGGGACTTGAAATGAGTCGTCACAGCTATAACAATAAAAGTAATAGTTAAGGGGAATCCTCAAATCCAAATTCCATACAAATTGTTTCGGACAAATACTCAAAAAGTACGCCGTATTATAGTAATTTCGTCCATGTTTTTTGATTTCGTCAACAAAAAAAGTGAAAGGTTTCATACTTTAATTAAGATTTTATACGTGTTTTAAAATTAACCCTACTAACTTAAAAACACGTATAAAATCTAAATTAAAGTACGAAACGAATAGTGTGAAGAAATTACTATAATACGGCGAACTTTTTGAGTATTTGTCCGAATCATTTTGTATGGAATTCGGATTTGAGGATTCGCCTTAAGCCAAGTTATAGTCATTCGCGTGGTTTGAAAACTCCACACCTGAACCAGCAACTGAGATAAATCTAATCAATGCTTGCAGATATGTAAATCGTTATTTACCGAAGGGCCTTTTTCCAGACTTTTCGGTCTAAGGCTTGGACTGACCAATCATTTGTAGGGGCGTCAAGTTAGTACCTACATATGAGGTCGTTTCCTGTTAGGAGGCGTCCACTCCGTGGTGGCTTTAGCCCACAACTCATCCGAAATTAATATTTTTATATATAATTTATCACAGATATATCATTATAAGATTTCATAGTTAACATGAAAGTAGAAAACAATGTAAGAATAATAATAATAATAATAATAATAAATAATAAATCGTCTCCCAAGAGCCTGTATTGTAGGGTTACAGTGACTCGGCTCGGACTCTACATTAAAATAAATAGATAAGTTCTTACGTGGATGAGCTCGTGCGTATATCGGTTCGTTGCCGTTGTAAGGATTCCGCTGCATTTCTTGGAAGGCCGTTTGTAGAGATTCTAGACTTGACGATTTCCGCATTCCGAGTGCTGGCCCCACTTGCAATGCTGAAAGTAAAATATGAAACTAACTTGAAGTTTTATTTTTAGGGGAGAGAAGATTTTCTACTTGCAATGCTGAAAACGATGAATAACTTAGTTACTTTAGTTTTTATCTTTATGGGAGGACATTTGCTATTAGCTCGGTTTTTCCAGGCGTGGCTTCTTCTTCTTATCGTATCACTAGTCTTTCGAACCAGGGCAGGGTGGTGAAAGGATTTCAAGTGCGCCTTGAAGAGGCTCCTTTCGTGCACTTGATACATGTTGTCAAAATTTTAGGTTCTATGACATACCGGTTTCCTCACGATGTTTTCCTACACCGTTAACCACGTGTTTATAAATGCACACAAAAATCCATTGGTGTACGACCGGGCTAAAACGCAAAATCAAAACTGTCAGATGTAATCAATATCACCATAGCATCACTAAAGGAAGTTCTCAGTCTTGATGTTACTTCATCATTAACAACCCTTAATCACTCTACTGTTCGATCGTAAATAAAGGCCATTTTACATATTTGACGATTTTTTGTGTAACACGTGATAAGTATAGTAACAGTTTCCAGTAAAAATAGCTAAATTAGAGTAAACCTACGTCCAACAGTGGACTGATTTAGGTTGGTAAAGATGAAGTTAAAAAATCCGAGTCATAAGTATAGTTAATTGTTCAACGACACCGTGGCTTTGTTGGTAGTGACCGTGCCTACGAAGCTTGGTGTTCCGGGTTCGATCCCCGGCCGGGGCAAATATTTGTGTGAGGAACACAATGTTTGTTCTCGGGTCTTAGATGTTGTGATGTGTTGTATGTGTCCATGCCACCTGCGACACAGGGAAGGGGTGCAGGTGTGTGAGTGTGTGAATGTGTATGTTTATGTTTATGATAGAAGGTAATTACAGCTAATCGCCTTGATTTCCTTGATCTTCTTGTAGGTGCCGGTCTGCTTGGCGTCCATGGCGGCGTGACGCTTCTCCGACATGGAGCGGCGCCCCACCGCGTCGCGGCTGAACCCCGCGCCGCTTTCACTCCCCGACTCGCCACTGCCCCTGACAAAATAAAGGAGGCTATCAGTGGCGAATCCGGCTCGAAGGACCGATAAAAAATACCGAAATGAGTCTACATAACCGCGACGGTAGCTCCAATACGCCAGTCAACCCGTGACCACGGCTGTTGCAATACAGTCGAAACGTCGGGACACAAAAACATACGAGGTGAGCGCGATAAATACCCGTTATAATCAAATAACTATGTGTGATAATCGCGAAAGTCTACGAAAAACTAAGTCTACATAACGTCAATAACCGTTGAGAGGCATCCCCTAGAGGATGCCGTGTAGATGGGTACCAACCAACAGTGTCAGATATTCTCAAGCGCCGCGAAGCAGTGATGTGTAAGTATTACTGTGTTCCGGGTTGAAGGGCATGGTAGCTAGTGAAATTACTGGGCTTTCGAGACTGACCATCTAAATGTCTCAATATGTCCGAGCGCTTTAGCAGGGTTGCACAGGCCTTTTGAATCAAAGTTCTGAATAGCACGATAATATTCTGGTCATGAGAAGGCGTGCAAGCACTCGTTCGCTTTGAGGCATTTTAAAGTGAATGACCATGAATTTAATCATTCAATCAAGTTTAAATAAACAGTAAAAGTAAATGAGATATAATATATTATTTGAAATATTCGGCTCAAGGGACTAAGCTATCTATCAGAAAGGCTATCTGGCTCGAAGATCAAGAGAACATTTGCGTATAAAACCCAGGTCATCAATGGATGCAAAAGAGAAAGAGGTAGATAGAAGACTAGAATCAACTTACTTCGTCGTTGTAGTTCCGTAGTCCTCTTCAATAATAACATTGTGGTGCGCCGGTGGCGACCGCGACATATGCACATGTCCCAAATTCTGTCTAAAATGGTGTCCGTTTACAACGGGCGCGTCCGTCTGCGTCGCCATATAATAACTCTCGTTTCTCAGTCCCGTCAGTCTATCAATCACTGGGTTCCATCCATCAAGCCTGCTCCATTCAAAACTGTCTCGTTTCGTATCGTGGGGCACTTCGTCTCTTTCCAAATATCCTTTGCTATCATCTGATTGGTTGGACCAACTGGTGTTGTTGTTGATTGTGACTATTGACGCGTGTTTCTTTGAGCCTCTGATTTCGTTCTCGCTGTAAGGTTTGAATTCTACAGGTTTGTTTTCTTTGTCGTTGGAAGTGTAGATGACGGTGTTGAATTGTGAGTTGTCGTTGGAGGTGGTGGTGTCGTTGCCGTTTGGTGGGGTGTCGTCTTTCCATCGCGCTGATTTGTCGTTACTGTCTGTAGGACGAAAAACAAATGTTAGTTGAACATACATAGTAGAGACATGTGGATTATATCAAGCTTTTATGGAGGTATAAAATAGAACACTTTGACAGCAAGAACGGTCGATGATTTTGCGGGGCCATCTTAACTTGACTCTGATGTTTGTTTATCAATATCGCCAAACTACTCATAATCATATTTTTTTATTGCAAAAATGTATAAATGGTGATAGGTCTTATCAAAAATCACATATGTGTAATTTTCGAAAATAAAAATATGATTGTCTATTTAATATTTTGTTGCATATTTGATCCTCTACCTGATAACAAACAAAATATACTGTAAAATGACAACAGGCCTAATGTTGTTGGAACAGCTAAGATAAAAAAGTATGGCAATTACATTGGCCCTGTTAGGGTACAGCAGGGTAATCACTAAGTAAAATAGTGAATACCTAGGTATTTTACAATACCGTGGACTAATGCAGCGATTGTGAAAAGACAGAAAATAAAAAAGAAATGGTAATAAACAAATAAGTACATACACACTCGCAACAGCTCATATAAAAGTTAGTAATTAATAAAACGGTGTATATATATACCTGTAGTTCTTCTAGCTATAGTGAGGGATATGCTGCCTTGCTGCTGCGGCTTCGAGTGCAGTAACGCTCTCCGCAAGGTTTCCATCGCTTCTGCGTTGGACTGGCCCACCAGTGGCACGTTGTTCACGCTCAGGAGCTGATCGTTTGTATGTAACCTAGAACGTTACAAGGTTTAGATGAAGGAACATTCTGTTCTGGAAGTTAAGGTTAATTTTTTTGTTTGACTTCTATGATTTTGAAATAATTACTCAGACACTATACCTACAAGTGGGAAATCATTGCATTTTATCTTTTCCTTTTGCTAAAATTTTCAACCGATTTCAAAAAAGGAGGAGGTTATATAAGTATATAACCTCCTCTAACTGAAGTCAGTTGAATGTTTTTCTTTATGTTTTTTACCTCAGAACTTTGTTGTATATGAACTGATTTCAAAAATGTTATCAAAATCGATTCAGTAGTTTAGTTTTTAAATCAAAATAACTGAAAAAAAAAGTCGTTCTAGTGAACAAAATTGTGTTTGCTTCCCTGTGACTTCTCAGTGGTGACTACTACGGTCACTAGAACAGTTCGATTGAAGTCGGTTGTTGTATGCTATTGTAAAACCTTGATTATCATTTTATCTAGAATATCAAAAGTTACATTTATCACTATGGTCAACTAGGACATGGTATCAGTGCTGGCAAGGATAGTACACGAGAATACCAGCAGCTATTCAGCTTCCAAAGCCACACAAGTAGCTATAAAATACATATATTAATATGATTATAGCAAGGAATATATCGATATATTTTCTATACAAATATTCAAATGACTTGAATATTTGTATAGAAAATCTAATTGTAATATGCCTTGCTATAATATATATTATAGCTACGTATGTGACGGGCTTTAACATCTTTTTCGGTCATGTGCTAGGCATAACCAAGCAAGAAGAACGTACGTACGTTTACGTCGCAATCAAGTTCAGAACTGTACAATCTTTGTTAACCTATAATTTTTATTTGTGATAGTGATGACTTTTGTGTGTTTAATAAATATATAAAAAACTAGCTGGTTCCCGCGACTTCGTCTGCGTAGGTATCTTTATAAATTGTAGCCTATGTGTTATTCTGGTGTATAAGCTATATTATTGTAAAGTTTAATTAAAATCCATTCAGTAGTTTTTACGTGAAAGAGTAACAAACATCCATCCATCTATACTTACAAACTTTCGCGTTTATAATATTGGTAGGATAAAAAGAAGCTAACAAGCGTACCTTCCATCCCTAGACGCAGCGCCCCCATTCAGCACCGACTTGATGAAGATGCCCAAGTCCTGAGGGTCCGCGCCCACCGTCACCTTGCCCTTCACGCTAATACCCAGCCCCGCCTTCTCCGAGTCGTGCACCGGCACGTCCAGGCGGAGGATCAGGCGGTTGCGGAGATTTGAAACCTGACAAGGACAGTATTTATCAGTAATGATATTGTTTATGTTTTCTCAGAAACATTAAGCACCCATTAGACTTAAATCCCACTGGGATGGCAGCGATTGGACCGCTGAAGGGCCGCGCGGCCGGACGCGGTCACGAGCGGCCTGTCAGCGCTCCTTCAATATAAATTAGATCATAATGTTAAAATTGTTTGACACTGAAAGTGCTCTGCCAGCCGCTGCCATCCCAGTGGGAAACTTACTACACCATTTATTCCCCCATCTAACAAGCGAACTCTATTTTTTTATTAACTCAAAGAATCTAACAGTTGATCTATTATGTTTAATAACCACAAATCAATGAGAAGTAATAAGTACTGACTTACTGAGTTAAGATTTTGATGTCAGTTCAGCTTCCTTCAATCAAAGAACTATACTGGCTAATACAACAGCCTTTAGAAATAACACCGTGTTTCCGTCTATACGTAAGTCAAATTATTTTCTTCTAGTGTTCTACTGTACCTAAGTACATTTCAAATGGCGAAACAAAAAAAATTATTCTTGACCTTCGTGGTCCCAAATCAGCCCGGAATGTTAAAGTGTTCAAAAACATAGTTGTAGAATTAAACTCACAGAACTAGAAGAAGTATTCAGAGCCTCTTGTAACGCACTCTCCACGCTCAAGTCCTTATTCAGGAGATCATCCTTCGAAGAGCTCTTCTTGATCCTCCCCCGCATAGAGTTGTTGGTGCTGTTCTGGTTAAGGGCGCTGACTATACTGGACACCCGCCCATTTTCCGCAGGCTTCACTTCGATGGTGGTCGAACCGATGGCCTTTTCGGAGTATTTGGTTGGACTTAGCTGGGGTTCAACCCTCTACAATAAAGAAAGTATTTTTTTCATATAGAATTTGAAGTCAGAACTAGATAAAACTGCATTTTCTTGACCGGCGAAAAAAGTGAAAGACCAATTTTGTGATGTGTAAAGACTTTCCTGATTCGGAAGGTTTGTACGCCTGAGGCGCCACGAATCCACGATGTCTACTCTAGAGTCAACAAATTACATAAATATATCTAGTAATAAATCCGCTTGATTTCTAAACAAAGGTTTTAATTAACTTAACTTTAGTTTAGAACTTTAGTACATATTACTATATTATAAACCAAAGAGTCAACGAACAGAAAACCAAAGTTTAAAAATACGACACGTGTTTCGCCTCTACACGAGGCATCATCAGGAGGTGTGGACTCGCCGAAGTTCGAAACGAGAGTCTCTCGTATCTCGTTATCTTACTCTAGAGTCTGTGTTCCTGCGCAGGGCTACCACTATGTTATATTAAATATAGAAGAGTTTTACTACTACCTCACCTGATGGTGAGTGATGGTGTGGTCAAAGAGGTCCTGATATGGATACGAAACCAAATCAGATGTTGGATCATACCTGTGTCTTATGCGGTGCTGGTCGTTCCACCACGATGTGCACGGTAGAATCTGTGGGAGTGTTCCTTAACAGGGCTACCACTTGCTACTGCGTAAGTCCTGACATGAACACGTAGTTCAAACCAGATCAGATGTTGGATCATTACCTACTGTGTACTATGCGGTGCATGTCGTTCCGTGGCGATATCGACTGTAGTCTGTGGGGGTGTTCCTAAGCAATGTTCCTAACCACTTGCTGCTGTGTGAGTCCTGACATGAACACGTTGTTCAAATCAGATCAGATGTTGGATCATTACCTACTGTGTCCTATGCGGTGCCTGTCGTTCCGTCGCGATATCGACTGTAGTCTGTGGGGGTGTTCCTAAGCAATGTTCCTAACCACTTGCTGCTGTGTGAGTCCTGACATGGACACGTTGTTGAAACCAGATCAGATCTTGGGTCATACCTGTGTCCTATGCGTCGCCGGTCGTTCTACTACGATGTCTACTGTAGAGTCTGTGGGGGTGTTCCTGAGTAGAGCTACCAATTACTACTGCGTGATTCCTGAGATGGACACGTAGTTCAAATCCGGTCAGAAGTTGGATGTCTACTGTGGAGTCTGTGGGAGTATTCTTGAGTAGATCTACAACTTACTGCTGCGTGAGACCTGATATGGACACGTCGTTCAAACCAGATCAATTATTGTATCATACCTGTGTCCTATGCGGCGCCGGTCGTCTCACCACGATGTTTACTGTAGAGGTGTAGGGGTGTTTCTGAACAGGGCTACCACTTGCTGCTGCGTGAGTACGGACACGTTGTCGAAGCCAGATCAAATATTGGATCATACCTGTGTCCTATGCGGTGCTGGTCGTTCTACTACGATGTCTACTGTGGAGTCTGTGGGAGTGTTCCTGAGCAGGGCTACAACTTGCTGCTGCGTAAGTCCCGATACGGACACGTTGTTGACGGAAACCAGCCGATCGCCTGCCCGAAGCCTTCCGTCCGATACTGCTGCACCCTGGAAACAAGTTACTATTTACAGTCTATAGCATGGAAATACGCGCAACAACCCTGATTACTATTGAGCGCGAACTTTACCATAACGATAGAGAAAATATTATGAAGAGTTGACTTATGACTACTACTCAGGCGAATCAACATGACACCTGGCTGACACGTGGCTCGGAACTTGATGCGTCCCCTGCTGCCCCGTGCAGCGTCCTCCGTGTTTCTTCTTCCTCTAATTGCGAAGCCTTATTATTACTTATCATTACCAAGTATTATAGGACCTGCTCTCTATTAAGGTTATCCAATTCCACGCTGTGCTTTCCACAAATGTCATTCGAGCCAGGTGTCATGTTTATTCGCCCGATTAGTAAATCCTCATACTCCTAAGTACTTACATAAATCATTCGCATACATAATATAGGTACACACATACATACACATACACATACAAAACACAAACATACATACATACATATTACATACACACTGTGTACACATAACGCTCACTCATAATATCTCTCTAACTTTTATTATTTTTTTTTTTATTTTTTTTTCTACATCTGATATGCATAAATTGGTTACTTGCCAACTTACCCGTTTGCGATATCAGCTGTACTGTACGTATATTGATGTATTAATAATCTACTATAAAAGAGAGTCCGACGGCGAGTCATTGTGACCCCGCCATACAGGCTTTCTAGACCTAGTGCGGGGAACATGGTTCACTAGTGGTACGATTTTTTTTTTTATAAGGTTAATAAGCTTAGTAACTTAATACGTACCAGTTTGCTTGTTTTTGAGATAATAAACGTTATTTATTTATATTATTATTATTATTTATTTATCCTAAAATCGGTACTGTGGCTGCCACTGTGGCTTCGCTGTGAAGCAGCAAGAATTTACCACCTATAACTCACTAGATTTCTTATAGCAGCACTTTTTGGTCATGGGCAGTTACAATCTCTGACCATCGGGAAAACGATTGTTCATCTCGTCACTTTTATTATGTAACATGGGTACGAGGCGAGCTAAGCGCTCTCCTGATGGTAAGAGATGGCGCCTGCTCATGACCAGAACAGTACTACTAAAGCGTTTGCCACATTGAGACATTTTGTGATGGACATCTCGAAAGCCCCGTACTTTCACTTGCTACAGTGCTCTTCAAATCGGAAAACAGTAATGCTTACACCTTACTGATTTGCGGCAGAATATCTGACACTGTGTTGGTACCCATCACTTGATCACCCCTTAAGGCTAATCCTCAAATCCAATTCCATACAAAATGTTTCGGACAAATACTGAAAATACTAAAATTAATCTTACTAACTTAAAAACACGTATAAAATCTAAATTAAAATATGAAACCTTACTAATTTTATGTTGACACAATCGGAAAACATAGACGAAATGAATAGTCTGAAGAAATTACTATAATACGGCGTACTTTTTGAGTATTTGTCCGAAACATTTTGTATGGAAATTTGCCTTCAGGATTCCCCTTAAACCTATGTAAAACTTTATCATCATCGTCATATCAGCCCGACTGCACCCACTGCTGGGTATAAGCCTCCTCTTTCTCAGGCCACTTGTATAATATAAATATAATATAAAACTTACCTTTGGTAATATATTCTTGATGTAAATAGGACAGTGTCCCCCGGTGGGGTTGTCGCGGGTGGTGATCGTGAAGCCCAGCCCCTTCTCACCCTTGACTAAAGTCACAGAAGTGGTCTGCGTCGCGCCGGAAGTGGACTTGGAGGTTGCACTGGGACTGACTGGGACCTCCATGCCTGATATCGCTCGCTCGCTGTTGCCTACTGGAAGAAGGAAAACAGCGTGAGGAAACCGGGTTGTCATAGAACCTAAAAAGTTCGAAAACATGTGTCAAGTTCATGAAAGGATCCTCTTTGAGGTGCACTTTTTCACCATCCTGGTTTGAAAGAACTAGTGACACGATAAGAAGAAGACTGGAAGAATCCCATTAGAGCGAAGCCACACTTAGCCAGTCAGTACAAAACTACAACGTTACATTTATGTACTGACTTTTTGAGTAAGAGTGCGTCCAAATATTACAAATATTTCAAAGATTTTTATTGACATTAGACTTTAACATTACAGTAACTATTGCATCAAATCGTTATATACGTAATAGAACAAAAAACACAACACAAAAAACACAAATACGCACAAAATATAGTACAAATACAAGACAAGTTCAAAAAAAAAATTGTACAAATAAAGAAAACAAACACAAAAAATATAACATAAAACAACAACAAAAATAATATAGAGACTATAAAATTATGAATATTAACTTAATATATAAAACGTTATATTCATCTATGTCTCACTGTGTCTAAGGCAGGCTTTAGCTACTTTAAGCATTCAATATAGCGCTGCGAAGCAAAAGCAAGTAAAGAACTGCGACGCAATTAAGGTCAGACAAAGGAATGGTGTATGTACCTTCCGGCAAGAGATCTAGTGGTCGTTCTTGAACAGGATGCACACTTGCTACGTTGTTTACTCCTGACACCCATCTCAGCATGTCTTCAACTCTGAAAGCACAAAAAGTCAAATTAGCATATATAGCATGGAAAGAAGATTTTTAAAACCAATCGCCCTTTTAATTCTCTAGCTACCTTTTGGTAGGTATTTACATTTCCTCTGTACATAACGAAAAGTAATGAAATCATACAATAGCCTGGGTTGGTCCAACCCGACCGTGCCGTGCAGTGTATGTTACCAGGTACGAAAACTATTTTGATGATTTATTTGTAAAGTTCCAACAGAAATAAGTCGTAGAATCACGAACCAAAATATCTCATCGGCACTAAATAGGTTTGCAGTGTTATGAACGTACACTGATGTGGGGCTTGTAAGTACCTAAAGTTACCTAACTGATAAAAAATGGTAGAGTCCGAATCAAAGATCTTGATCCTTGAGTCAGGGATGCATGTACCTAATTTACAAGAAGTTAAGTACCAGGTTTCCTTAGCATAAATACCTATCATTATAAACAACGAAATAGAAGAATAGCAGATGGTGAAAAGTGGGTGCAAGTGTACCTGTGATTGGTGGCAGGAGTGTCTTGCCCTAAGGGTTCCCTTCGCGCGTCTCGTGGAAGACTTTTGCTGCCGTAAGTCTGAACCTTGTCAGCTGCGTCTAACCACACTCCACTCCTGCAAAGTTATGTTGGTGATGTGAAATGAGGCTTCTAGCTTTGTGAATGAGAAACTAATGGATCCAGCTTAGTGAGACTATAAATAATGAAGTTCCACCTCTCGCTTCTGCCACAAAGATATCAAGGTGCTTGTGCAAATCGTGCAATGTCATTACTTTTAAATAAAGAACACGCGAAGTATCATATTTACGTAGACTGAAAAACCAAAATCACTTCCCGGCGTGTTCTTTGAATTTGGAACGAAGAGCGCGCCGGCAATGTTGTATGAAACGGTGTGCTGTTTGAATTCGGAACGAAAACCGCGCCGGCAATGTTGTATGAAACGGTGTGCTGTTTGAAATTAGAACTCTTTCATCTATCATACACATTGCGTTCTCGTGGCTGTATAGCCGTATAGCCACAGATGTGTTTAACCTTTTTCGGCACAAATTGTAAAATAAAAATAAAAAATTGGCGGTAAAGCGGAGTTCGTTGTTATTAAAAATAAATTAAAATGAGTTCCGATGATTCTGAAAGTAAAAATGAAATGGACATTGACTGCACTCCACCATATTTAAGATCGGAAGCTAAATTAGCAATGGAAAACCTACTTCCAGAGAAATCTAAAGAAAAATAAAGTGTTTAGGGCATACTTCAATGAAATTACTAAAACTAAAAAGCCATATACATTATGAGCGATTTATTCTATGCTGAAATGTACAGTTCATATTAAAAACGGTATTGAACATTATTTAAAAGGCCCTCTTTTATTTCCTTGCATTTTTTTATGAAAAGCACTGTATATCCTCGGCCATAAATGGCAATTGCCTGTCTCGTATTATTGAAGTCCTCGCCTGCGGTTCGGCCTTCAAACTCATACTCGACCTGCAATTGCCTATTTCGCTGCCTTTGCAATAATGTACTATTCTATTAGCCCTAACTGGGGGTAAAAAGTATTTTGAATTCTAATTCTCAGACTTAATTTCACCCTGAGGAATGTACCTATGTTAGTTATACATTATTGTAACTGTGTAAAAAGCTTTGCTGAGAGTTACTAAATAATTGGCAGTGGCTAGAATTCACAGAATCTAGGTTCCGTTACGTTCTGTTTGCAACTAACTAGGTATGTGATAATAAGCCGTTCTAGTGCTAGCACCTTAGCTGTGATTGGTGTAGAAATACCTCTGCTATAATTGCTTCATCATTAGTTACGATCGAGCTATAGAATTGATCATGTCATAACTGGTTGGTGAAGCAAAAAGAGATAAAATATGTAAGTACAAGTAAAGGACAATGGACAATCCAGTGATCACTTTACCAAGATAGGTTTATAGGACTCGAGAATTTGCTAGATAAGACAGTTTCTGCAATGCAAGGTATACCGTTCATAGTAAATAGCACAGGCCTTAGAATTGACAGTCAAAAGACATCTAAAACCGGGCTGGCCCAAAATTAAGGATACCATATACAATTATACAGCAGTAGTTGGTACGGGCTCTTATTCTACTTTGTACACATGTTGGCTGTCAGAAGATACCTAAAATCGACTGGACTTGCACAAAAGTACTGAAGTGGTTGGTACGGGCTCTCATTCTATTTTGTACATTTGGCTGGAAGTTTATGGATGGAGAAGGCTCGAGGCCACTGTTCATGGTGAATAATGGGAGAGGCCTATATCCAGCAGTGAACGTCTAGAGATGATTGTCACTTACCCAGGTCCCGAGAACTGCATTGATAGCCTGTTGGTTTGCCGTTGAAAGTGCCCATGTCTTTGGTCCGGCGCGTCCGGAGACCGTCCATCAGACATAGGGTGCTTCTGAGGACTTCGGCTGTTGTCGTCTCTGCATACCACAGCCGCTGACCAGCGTTTCGTCTGCTCTGTAGCCTGAATGGAACCATTTAAAAATTAATAAGGTTGGTAACCAAAGATGGAGACGAGTGTTTTTCCATTGTGTCGCACTACAACTAATTTATGGGTTGGTTAGTGACGAATAGTTAGTGGTTAAATATGAACATACTTAATACGTAATGGGTAATGTTATCCTTTATGCATGAACTAATAAGTAACTTAGTTTTAAGTACTTGGGTAGATTGTACATAACTGAATGGCTGTTTAATATAACTTTCATTATAAATGTAGGTCAAAAGAGGTATCGCGTATTCGACTAATGTCGTGTGAATCTAAACAAGGAAGGTGCATACTTACAGTTGTAGATCTCTGTCTCATAATAGGTTCAATACAAACTGCAAAAGCGGATGACCTTAATAACCCTCAATTTAATGATGAATCTAAGTAGGTAATACCACTCTTTGGATTTACTGCTTGGCCATAGCTAGCTACTGGCTGATTCGTGGAGAAAGGAACAATCAGCTATGATGAGTCCATCTATTTTAGTATATAAAAGTAGGATATTTGCGTTCACTTTAGTGAGTTTTAAAATAAGAGGAGACTTGGATTAGGGTCCAAGAATCGCCTCGCCTTTCGTTCCGAAAAAAAATCTACATCCTTGGATCAAAACAATTGAGAATTCTCTTCTTCACCAGGACTCTCTTCTACACCAATGGATTTTTCTGTTAATAAAATCATGTGTGCATTAAAACACGTGCTTAACGGTGAAGGAAAACATTGTGAGGAAACCGGCATGTCATACCTAAAAAGTTCTAAAAACATGTGTCAAGTGCACGAAAGAAGCCTGTTCGAGGCGCACTTGAAATCCTTTCATCACACTGGTTCGAAAGAACTAGTGACACGATAAGAAGAAGACCAGGCAGGTGTGCAGGGTGTGCAATTAGTTAGGTACGAGCTCCCATACCGTTCTTTGAGGTGGCAACGTTTCTTGGTGTAGCGAAGGCTCACTCCCTCTTCTGACTTGCAGACCACTAGAGCAGTCTTCCAAGTCGCCCGCTCCGACTTCCACGCAAGAGTCTGTATTGGGAACCCGCATACTCCCACCAACTCCACCACCACCCTGAAATAAACCATACTCTGTTGAAAATAAGGGCTATAATTGAATGGATGATGAAATGTAGATGCATGAGAAAGTGATGGAACTGTAGCTTGATACGCATCGCAGATCGCAGCATTGTGGTTTTGTGATGTGATGTGAGCGGTTTTTATTAATTACAAGCTGCTGCCCGCGGCTTCGGTTGCGTGCACAAGGAATCAAAAGTTGCCTACTATGTTCTTTTCCAGATCATAAACAATAGGTACCAATAAACATTTCAGCTCCATCAGTAGGCACGAAAGGTGCCTGTTAGAGGCGCACTTCAAATCCTTTCACTACTGGTTTGAAAGAGCTAGTGACACGATAAGACGAAGTAGGTACCTACAAGAGTTTTGGTGTGATTGAGGAACAAACATTCATTTATTTTCTTCCAAACTTTCGCATTTATAATACTACTAGTCGACGCCCGCGTCTTCGTTTGCGTTGTGAATTAACAAAATTCCTTTTTTTAGTAGTTCCTTACCTACACATCTTGAAAATTGAATTTACAAGTATCTACGTCCAGTGGTTTGGCTGGTGTACGTACAGTCTGTCAGTCAGTCAGATATTCAGGGCTAAGCTAGGGCTAAGCCTTCCATGATATGGATTGATAAGTGGGATTTATTAAACTTTCGCATTTATAATTATTATAAGTAGGATTTATTTCTATACGTATACCTATGTACCTACCTATTAATTTGGCTAAGGTCGTTTGTAGGGTACAAAGGAAAGAAGACGTAAGGGGGTGAATCAACTATTTTACCCACACTATGCTGTCCCCGACCATTTCTTACTAAAATACGCTAATTGGTTATAATTACACACTAAATGATTATTAGATTAGTATCTCAGATCATTTGGCACCACGGAAAACTTGATTGCGTTCTCGAAAATCTTTAATTTCCTTAAAAAAATATGGTAACTCAGTACACAAAAACTTCACTCCATACAAAATATCCCTGTCCTGAAGACCACATTAACCATGTGAATGTTTATTTTAAATGAACTTATACTTATCGCTTTCGGTTAATTCTAATTACACAACGAGTCGGTATGTTACAGATTATCGTGTGCATATTAAAATAGAAATCGGCCAAACCATTTTTCCAAAAAAAAATATCGAAAATTTGTCCCTTACTGAAATGATTTAACCTTCGTATGCTGAGTTACGCTCGTAAATTTCACCAGAAAACATATAGATGCCACTGTTTGCTGTAGGAAGCTTCATTTGTGTTTGCATTCGCTGGCATAGCGCGGAGGCGTAATTTCATAACGCCGTCTAGCAACCAGGTCGCGAAGAACGCTCGGAGGGAGTGCGTGCCTTTTTGTGCCGTCTGCTGAGTGACCACGATTTCTCGATGTAATATTATTGTTTATTTGATATAATCAGATACTTTGGCAGTACTTAACATATGTTTTCGATTAAAGTTTACGCCTAGTCCACAATCAAGATATATTGTGCTCTTTTCATGAAAATACACCGATTGTCTGCTGAGTTACCAGTATCCTGAGTTACATTGGCGGTAACTCCAGAGACATTCTTGGTAACTCCTAAGACATTCGCGTACTTAGTAGGATTAGGTTGTAGCGCATAAAGTAAAATTGACTCTATTTCAACAAATTGTCAAAACCTACTTAACTTTATACTTATCCCGGTACCTATCTACCTTTTATATTAGGTATATCAGTTGGATTTGATGATTGAAAAGTAGACAACTACATTTTCCGTTGAATATCGTTGATTGTTAGTTTAACACCGACTACAGATTAGTTAAGTTCTTCAAAATTGTTTCTACCTAATTGCAGAATCTCTCCCAGTTATGTGTACTCCGAAATAATTTCAAGAAGGTGGCCATTAACGACGACAGGTCCCGGATCAATGTGGTCATTGACCATGACTTTAGTTTTATCCAAACTCATACTGAGACCTATCTGTCGCGAGGCTGATGCTAGGCCGTCCAGCATCTGTTGCGACTCCACCATTAAGTCTATATCATCTGCGAATCGCAAGTGTGAGATGTACTGAGCGTTTATGTTAATGCCCATACCTTTCCAGTCCAGCGTCTTAAACAAATCCTTCAATACGATTGTGAACAGTTTTGGGGATATGAGATCACCCTGTCTCACTCCTCTGCACACTTGGAAGAATTTAGACTGCTGGTCCCGTGCTTGGACATTCATGGTGGCAGCATCATAAAGGCATCTAGCCACTTCGATATAACGATAGTCTCTTTGACATCGCTGCAGGGATTCCAGGATAGCCCAGGTTTCAACAAAGTCAAAGGCCTTCTCATAGTCCACAAAAGCTAAGCACAAAGGCCGATTATACTCTTCAGACTTCTGTATTAATATATATATAAGCTACCTCATTGTGTAGTCTATGGTGCCAAATCCTCTGCGGAACCCAGCCTATTTCGGTGACTGGAACTCGTCGAGTCTTCTGGCGAGACGAATCGTTATGACTCTTGAAAACAGCTTATAGACGTGGCTCAGAAGTGAGATTAGTCTGTAGATTTTAATTGAGTCTTGTTTTCTTTTTTTTTTTTAAAGACTTACCATACTCCTGTTCCACGCTTTTAGAGTTCTTCCACTGAATGACAAAGTTGAGAGGGCTTTGTAGCTCTTGTATGACCTGTCATAGCTTCTCCTGCCTTTAGTTCTGAAGTTACTCCGTCTTCACTGGGGGCTTTTCCATTTTTAAGCTGTCTTAGAACTAATACGATCTCGTCTAGGCTGATGTCACGCAGTTCGTCGGTGTAGTGTGTCAGAGTGGCTCTGGAATCGTAGTCGTGACGTTGAGTATGAGGGGCATGTGCGGTGTACAGCCTACCAAAGAAGTCCTCGATCTCAGTTAAAATCTCTGGCTTCTTCTCCTGCCACTAATTTGGCAAGTATTAAAGCTTCAAAGGTAGCACTGTATCATCTTCTCAATCCGCTTGTTCAAGTCTCACCTGTCTGACGAAGTGGCCTTGGTGTTTTCCTGTCTTTTTGTCATCAGCCGAATAGTTTCATCCGAAAGTTTAGACTTCTTGACTGTACGCTGTATTTGGCAGAATTTAATGCCCTCATCCCTTAGACTTTCAACCACGTTATTTAGGACCTCATCTACATCCTCAGGGGGCTACAATGCAATGAATCTTAGCCCGTGAAGCTTCTGGAACTTCTCAGAGCCCGCCATGATTTGGAGTGGGTTAGGTCGGAGATTGGACTCCACAAGACTGTTTCTTTCGAGCTTACTATCGATATCAGCTCAGAGAGCCTTGGACAAGTCGCTTATTAGATCCAGTATTGAACCTGTTAGTCACGGAGACATCCCTTAATACCTATCTGCCTTTTATTCGTCATAATGAAGTCGATCTCATTTTTGGTCACAGTGTCGGGACTTTGCCACGTCTTCGTCACGCTCACAAAACCGTTGCATTTCATGAAATCACTGCCTCAAATTGACAGAAAGCGAGATAAAAGATATCACACCAAAAAGAACATGTATTATTACATGTGTAAAGCCTTGACTCCTATGGAAGAAGACGGTGAAGTGAAAGTCATGTTCCTACGGGATGTAAGTGACGATGCAAAGATGTTCGGAATTGATACGAATGATATGAGCCCTGTCAGTTATGAAAACATTATAAGAATCGTACCAACTCCAGCTGTTTTTGGAAAAGAGCAATACAAATTTGAAACCCTGATTGATATTTTCAAAAAAATAGATAAGAATATCCGAAATCAATGTCATTGTTGAGTTTTTGTAATATGTTGTTGAGTTAGGTTTATTTAATCATGTGTCGTCCATTAGTTATATCAATGTATGTCTTAGGCGTTACCCAAATTTGTCTCTGGAGTTACTATTGTCCCCAAAATAAACATTGTATTTCCAATCATAATTGCTAATTTATTTCTATTATCCTTTATATTACCAGTATACTTTATTCTTACAATTAGCGAGCTTCTATAAAAAAATCATTTCTATATGTAATTCTTCTATTTTTGGTTTTATTGAGAAATAACTATTCTTTTTTGTACAAAGGTAACTCTAAAGACCAAAGCCAGTTAGTTTTTTACTTAAAAGTAAGAATGATATGAAAACTGATTTTGCCAAAATATTTGATTATGCATGCAAAAGTAAATAAATAAAAATGAGCAACGTTTTCGCGTTTCATTCATCATTTATGTAATGTTGAACGCAGGTAACTCAGGTGACAGTTTTTGAGGGTAAGTGTTGTTGTTTTGTATAAAAACTGTCTAAAATATGAATAAACGTCGCTGCCCTTCTAGGATATTAAAGTAGATGATATTTCTAATGACCTAATCAAATTAAAGAATACACTGTCGGTGGTTTTGAATATCGCGCTGGATGACAGGGCATGGTCGCAGGCCTCCCTTCCTATTAAAATGGGAGGCTTAGGTATACGCAAAATTTCAAGTGTTAGCCTACCAGCTTTCTTGTCCTCAGTCTATAGCACAAGTTCTTTGGTTGAAAAAATTTTAGCTCCGACGGTTTCAATTCAATCTGGCAACATTTTCAAAATTTCACATTTAGACGAGGCCAGGAACGCTTGGCAAATTGCTTGCCCAAATACTACTCCCCCCAAAACCCTTTCGTCTCAAAGGCAATGGGACGGGCCTATCTGTGAGCTAACACGGAACTGTCTGTTACAAACGTGCTCTAGCCCCTCAGATCGTGCTCGCCTCCTAGCCGTTTCCAAATGGGAGTCAGGACTTTGGCTGCAAGCATTGCCCTCACAAACGATTGGCACATTATTGGACCCTTTAACTTTCCGCGTTGCAACACGTCTGCGGTTGGGTGCTCCATGCTGCGCTCCACATAGATGCCGGTGTGGTACTGCGGTCGAACATCTTGGTCACCATGGATTATCTTGCACTAGGAGTGCTGGCAGAATTTCCCGCCACAGTAGTCTTAACGAAATCATTCGCCGGGCTTTTACCACCGCCAATGTGCCAGCCGTTCTCGAGCCGAACGGTCTAAGTCGTGACGATGGTAAGCGGCCTGACGGTATGACGCTTATCCCATGGAGAATGGGCAGGCCCTTGGTGTGGGACGCTACATGCGTAGACACTTTGGCACCTTCTCATTTGCCAGGGACGCAAGTTAGGGCTGGTGCGGCGGCAAACTCTGCTGAAGATCTCAAGCGGCGTAAATATGTAGGTCTTGATAGGTCGTACATGTTTGAGCCCTTTGGGGTCGAGACCCTAGGTCCATGGGGAATGGGAGCCTACCGCGTTTTTAAAATTTTGTCAGAGCGTCTGGTCGAAGCGACGCGTGATCAGAGGGCTGGCAGCTATCTGGGCCAAAGAATAAGCCTTGCTATACAAAGAGGCAATGCAGCCAGTATCCTCGGCACGCTGCCATCGGGTATCGAGTTGGAGCAGTTGAGCTACCTATAGATCGTTTGCAACGGTCTATGGGTGGCCCAATTGTTTCCTTTTGTAAATTTTGTAATATATCTATATATAGATTGTAGTAGTTAGCTTATGCTGTAATAAAACAAAATATTAATTATTATCAAATTAATATAAAGGAATATTAATGTTTTTTTTTTTCAAAATATTTTTTCTGACCAGTCCATTGTGTGGGTAAAAAAGTTGATTCGCCCAAGGACGTAGGAGTCGACCTAACTACCTACTGTCACTACCGTAAACACAAGTACAGCCAAGTATGACCAAGTTAAGACATTGATCACTCGACCCTGAGCAGTAGGTATTCTACTAGAATAGACGGCCAATACTCGTAGGTAACAAGCTTTTCCGTTCCGTGGCAGTAGTGTAGTCAGTAATCCTGTTAGCCTAGTTTTTAGCTCGTTATCTATCAAATGCTGTAGATACCTAGTACTTAGGTACTTCCTGCTAGGCCTGTGTAGCGTAAATACAATTTGTTGCATGTAGATAAAATACTTTGGTATAAATGGTTTAGAATCATGTTTCTTCAGAATCTCAGTCCACCCCTCGCGTAATCCACTTATAGCTTCTACGGAATAGCCAAAATAAATAGATTAAATATATTTAGTCTTTTTTTAAAATAGAATATCAGCTCAGTAGGCCAAGATACTGTTGAATGACGGCTCTCATGTTTAAGAATATGCTATGAAAAGTTATAGAAAAACAAATTAAGCAATTAATTATAAAATCGCACGGTAACTTACGTTTTTTGAATTACGAGAAAAGGAACATTTTGTAAAGCACAAACCCATATTTAAATTGCAACTCAAACACAAACTCAATCGCTTTCTATTCGATGACATGTCATGAAATGTAATGGTTTATTCACGTTAAAATTATTTTTTCGACAAGTTACAACAAGATTTCCAATTTTCATGGAAAAGCCATTGCCGCATACTCGCGTAGCATAGACTCCAGAAAACTTTTTAAATTAGGAATGCATAACGTATAACGTTAGTATCCATTCATCCAACTTTATCAGCAGCTTGTATTTTGCTTCCGTTCCAATTTAAAAAAAAAATACTTGAAAGATACTTATAATATTTTAAAAACCAATTTTGGTTGTGCAATAATTTAAATTACAATAATTCTTTTGTTTCTGATGCTGTGCTGATTGTTGTTGGAATTCCGTAGCAAGAAATAATTAATGCCCCTTTCTGTCTCAGCTCAGACCATAATTAAGTGCCATAAAAGCGTGCAAGACTGTCGCATGCGGCAATATTCACAATACAATCACAGGCCCCAGTAATTACCTATGCTAAAACGCCTTTAAAGCAAAATTATGAACCTAACTTTTATAAAATACTAACTATAAGCTATGAGCCATGATGCCAAGTCCATTTTCAAGCATTTTTCGGGCGGCTTGTAGATTTCTCATAACTTATCTATCATTAAGGAGGAACACACACACATACATTCATACCACTTGCTCACTGTGTAAGTCGCAGGTGGCATGGACAAGATTACAATCACAGCTCTCAATACAGCTCCACTCTGTAACACATTGGACCTATAGTCTGTAAGTCGGGTACTGTTTGTGTAAAATGAATAAATAAAGAATACTCCTTACTCGGAACATGTCAGGCGAGGCAGTGCCGGCCGATGATCCACTGGCGCCATCAGCCTGCGCCGCTCTCGGTTGAGGGGCTTGGCTGGTACTCTCTGCAGTGAGGGTCTCCCTGTCATCAGCGACATCACGCACGCGGTCATCTGGGTCTAGGATGCCGCCCGAGCTCGCCCGCAGCGCTCGCACGCCAACCCATGTCTCTGGACCCTGGGGACAAGAGAATGACTTTGAAACAGGTTGATATGTAAGTGAAGTACCTATATAGAGGTATACTAGATTATTTGGCCGCTAAGTAGCGTGTAAGCATTACAGGTTGTAGGCAGTGGTTGATTTCGAATTTTCGTTGAACTCTACAAAGAGCGCCTAGTTGATTTTTTGATATTTTTTTTGGATTGGTGCCAATTTCATAATAATATCATCCTGCGATCTTAGAGGTTTGTTACCTTACATAGTTGGTGAGTAAATGTAATTCACGGGTTTTTACCCAAACATCGATAAAACTGCAAGTACCTAGCAAGCTACCTAACTCATATAGGTACGACACGTTACCTCATTGTTTTAGTGAATTTCATTATTTTTCTCATAATGAGGCGATAAAGAGGAGCGTGGAGTGTTCCCACGCAGTATTTGCGACGCATTCAATTGCTATGCCTGTACTGTACTGTACATAACGCCATTGAATGTTGGTATATTTATAGAAAAGTATGTTTTGTCTGCATGTTGTCGGCTTTTGTGGACCTGTCGCCGAGATCTTTATGAATGATGTCAAAGGGGGATAAAAGCGAACATCAATCTTTGAGCAAAATTTGTTTGAATAGATCCAACCATCCCATTATCCGCCTTATTCTCGCTATTCAACTTATCTTGTATACGGTAAAAAAACAGAAGTAGTTTGTACCCATGACACACTTTTCCGCTCGTGATCCTTCCTGGACAAACGGGCAAGCTTTTTGAGACGTGGCGGAGGCACTGGATCAGTCAATATCTTCGACTGCATCATGCCAAAGAACTATCACACGATCACATCACAACCGCACGATATTCGTAAAATCATTGTTATCCGATTACACTGACTTTGAAATAAAGTCGTGGAACGGCGTCTTCCGATTTTGACAAAAACACAACTGAATGCAATGAGCCGATGTAACGTTTGGAGGTAACCTGGTAAGAACCTTGGCCTTCGCGCGCCACTGACCAAACACAGTGGAACTCACGTGCCTTGCACCAGATGCCGTGCTACGCCCCATAAGAGCTGATGTGATTCATGGTTAGTTACTGGTTCATTAGGAACGTCAATGGATTTATTCGTTCAGGCTTCCAGGAAACGCGTCTTCAAAATAGTATTATCAATACCGCAAACACCATTGCATAACTGCATAATAATATTTGTACATAGCTAAGTGCCGTTTGGTACAAAGACGTCCCAGTTTCAGTAACATAATCAAGGTTTTACAAACACATACTACAGCAGACTTCAATTGGACTGTTCAAGTAAACGTAGGCACCATTGAAAAGTCACGGGGTAACAAAATACGCAATTTCGCTTACTTCAATGACATATTTTTTCAGTAGGTAATTTGATTCTAAAACTAAACTACTGAAACGATTTTGATAATTTGATAATTTTTAAGGAACCAATGAAACGATATCTTCTCAAACAAAAAGTTGGAAGACCTTTAAAGATACATAAGTAGATATCACGCTTGTATTAATTACCTACAGAAGTCATGAATTCTCGCAACCAGAGCAATTACTCCACACGCACGCGATCTACTTCGTATTAAACTGAATGAGAAAACAAAAGGAAAAAGAAGAGTGGCGATTATGGGAACTAATATGAAAATTTTATAGTAAACCTAGTACTTAGATACAATTTCATTTTACGGCAAATTATAGGTATCACTACTAGCACCAGTTTGTTTTATACGTGTTTTAAAATTAACCCTACTAACTTAAAAACACGTATAAAATCTAAATTAAAGTATGAAACCTTTGAGGCTTCCGTCGATTGGGACCACTAGGTTTTGGACCGCGGTCCCAAACGACGGAACGATTAAATTTAATTATTTTTCTTCCGGCGATTGGGACCACTCTCGAAAACAATGAAAAAATCTATTGTTCAAGACAAATACAGTACAGTCAAAGGTAAAAGTATTAAGAACAAAACTCTTTGATTGAAAAAATATTTATTTTTAAAAAATAATAAAAATCACTTTTTTTGTTGACGAAATCAAAAAACATGGACGAAACGAATAGTGTGAAGAAATTACTATAATACGGCGTACTTTTTGAGTATTTGCCTTTTTTTGTTGACGAAATCAAAAAACATGGACGAAACGAATAGTGTGAAGAAATTACTATAATACGGCGTACTTTTTGAGTATTTGCCCGAATCATTTTGTATGGAATTAGGATTTGAGGATTGGCCTTAAATAGTATTTTTACCTTAATCTACGTCGTAGATGAAGGTAAAAATATAATAAAGTAGAGTCTACGACAAACGGGTATTTGACACTTCTTCAAATAGTGTAACTACAAAAAGTTACTAAGTTCCTTATCATCTCAGCCAGCTAGGACCAACTGCTGGGTGTATTTATAAGCCTCCTTTCGCTTTAACCAGCCTCCACGATCTTGTGCATCTCTCATCCTGTTGTCAAGCTCAGGAGGTACTCAATCAAAATAGTTTGAATTAATAAGTACATAATTCATTGTTACATTCATGAGGTATTATCTAACTTTCTGATAAGGTTACATCCTACCTAATACGCTAATGCCGTCGGAAGCGCGCCTTTCTGGTCGAAAGCGTGCGCCGAATAGCAATGGCCACACCACATTGCGTCAAAGTATTGTTTGAAAATTAAGTTAATTAAGAAGTAGGTACGTATATGACTAATCTGATAAATTAATTTAAAAGATGGAAAACTTTGTCATAATTTAAGAAGAACAATAACATTCTCATTTCACGAAATATTTTGTTTTGAAATATATTTACAAAAACAAAAGAGCTTTGGGATCTTCTTTGTACAGAACTTAACACTAACTGTAACTAACTTTTTTGCAAATTTACCGGTTGCAATTATTTATTTTTGCTGGTTTTAAGTAACTACCTTTTCTCAAACTTGGAAGTTCGAACATTATTTTGCCAACTTTTTTCGAACTAGGAAAATTTCAAGTATTTAAAAAAGTGCGTTTCATTTTTAAATACCTAGCTAGGTACTTGAATTTTCCTAGTTTCTACTCTGAGAGTAGAAGAACAGAGTCTAAGAAGGTACGTATTTCAATTTCGAACTTGCTTTTTAGAGATGAGAGAACTGATTACCTACCGATAAAAATAAAAGCCAGTTTGCCAAGCCAATGAATTTGACTTTTTGTGCTTGAAAAATTGTGGATTTATTTTCACAAAATGTCGAATGATAAATGCCTGGAATGGCGGCCGCTGCTGTAATGTACTATAGTACCTACACTTATATTAAAGTGGAAATATTAAGCATATGTGAATGGTGCATAAATCAACAAACACACCTCGGACACCGAATGGTTATCGAGCTTGAAGGCTAGTCGCGAAATTGTTATGTAAATACTAATATTGGTTTAAAGGTATTTTTGAGAAAGTATTGCAATGAGTATTAAAAACTGAATTAAGCTAAATTGACCAACTTTTAATGCAGCTTATAAAAACGCTCCATAATGCACTTCTTTAAAAATAGAAAAAAAATAAGACCTTTATTATGAACCCCGCCTACGTTTGCTCGGGTTAGCATCATTTCATAGAAATCTATAAAATTAAGTATCTAATAGGCACTGCATCCAGTTGTGTGACACTTTTATTCCACTGGGCACTACTAGTGACAATGTCTTGAATTTTACCGGTAACTTTCCGTAACACTTCTGTATAATTATTTTACTTTGCACTACATTCGCAACTGTTATATCCGCGCGTGGTAAAACGGAGAATACGCACGAGCGCGCGTCTCCTCCGCTCGGAGTTATGAAAGCAACTAAAGTGAGCGTCTAATAGAAATATCTCCAACAATGAACACAAATAAAAACTCAATCACTAGACATGCTTCATAATTTTTCAAGGTTTACTGAATGTCTTAATTAAATGCAAAAACAACATCACTTGCTGGAAATAATGCCTTGGAGCATTTGTAAGCTACAAGGATCGATCTTTTACGAAGTATTTTCTCTGTGGTTGAACGCAAGTCCACGTTAAATATTCGCCTATTCCCGATTGCCTCTACTCCCAGAGTTCCTACTAGGATCAATCGGGATTTTTTCGACAGGGACAAACAGGAAAAAATATACGTTTCTTGAAATACGATACAAACTTAGGTACAGTCAGCTGCAGAGACATGTATACACTCCCAAGCTTTCACATTTATATTACTCTTAATTTTGCAAAGAAAAGTGCATGCATCATTTTCAAATTCATGAACTCATAGTACTTGTCAGAAGTAGAATTATTTGCAAAATTACGAGTATAATAGAAATGTAGCTTGGGAGAGTATACATGTCTCTGCAGCTGACTGTACATATTATGTCCCCTGGTTCGTTGACAACAATCTCACCAGTGCACGAAAGGAGCCTCTTCGAGGCGCACTTGAAATCCTTTCACCACACTGGTTCGAAGGAACTAGTGACACATCAAAAAGAAGATCTCACCTTTATGTTAAGTTATAGAGTTATCATTATAATGAGAAAAGGGCATGTTTTTCAACATCCTTATTTTCCATAATATAAGTATAAAATTCGTGAATTTACCTCTCTACCTACATGCTTAGTAGCTTATGGAGGCTACGTAACGTAATTTCAAAACATTTATATGTATATTTAACTTATGAAGTTACAACACCGTAACACCTACAGCACAGTGAATTAAATGTTGAATAATATGAGTAAATAATTTGAAAATGGATTGATGAGACAATTTACATGTATCTGTAGGTGGGAAGGTAAACGAACCATTATTCAAAGCTAACGATGCGTTGCCTGGTAGAAATGCTAAATAGAAAGATAAAGAAATTACTTATTTTAGTACTGTCATGCCATACCGATTTTGTAAAATAAAAGAGGTAGGTAACTGGTATCTAACATCCTGCCAAAATAATCACTATGGAAAACATTTAAATTGCAAAAGCCGTGAAACGAAAGTTGCCACCCAGGACACGTGGAATAAAAATTCAGGCTTTCAGAGAACATTACTTTTCCAGGAATCAGATAGAAAAACAAATTATGACTCTAATACGTGCTAATATGAGCATGTGACTACTTTTGTTTTCGTAAACATGGTACGAGACGAGCTAAGCGCTTTCCTGATAGTAAGAGATCACGCCTGCTCATGACCGCTCGTCCACATTGAGACATTGATGGTCAGTCTCGAAAGCCCAGTAATTTCACTAGCTGCCGTGCCCCAACACAGAAATGCTTACACATTACTGCTTTGCGGCAGAACATCTGACACTGTGTTGGTACCCATCTAGACAGCATCTTGCACGCCCCCCAACGGTATACAGTTGGGGGGCGTGCAAACCATTTCGAACCTACATAGGTTCATCTAGCTAGAGTCTAGATCCTTGAAAACCTAGGTCTGTCTGAGTAGACACACCTAGGTTTTGAAGGATCACTTTTTTCGAAATGGTTTGAGTAACACATACATTAAGTGTGTCGTCTTGACTCTAGACTAACTAAACTAATGCACTAAGGTAAATACATATTTGCAGACTGGCCCATGTTGCTCAATATTTAAACATTATTATCAAGTCCATCGCAAATGCTGAATCACTGTTCAAATGCCCACTGTGCCCAGCCCATACATACATAGTGTACCAGCTTCAGTGTGATTGAATGACACAGTAATCGGAACAGTCAACAGCCATGTGCAGAAATGAGATAGGAGGTATAAGTATAAAGTTTGTTGTGCCAAATAGATATATAAATATCTTCCAAATAGATTATGATATTAGAAATAATAATAAAAATAAGTTATAGGTTGTACCTATACCTACCGTGTAACATACATACCATTGTAGAAAGCACAGATAGCTTTTTTGTCTATGGCACAACCATAGAAGTATTATAGGAAGAAACTGAGTTCTGTACAACGAATATAGGCCCTACAGAAAGTCGCCAAGGTGGCGCAATTATTACAAACATGGTTCAGTGTCAATATTGATTGTGCGGCGAGAACTACGCAACTGATTTTTGGCGAAAATGGTTTATTGTTTGTTAAACGGATGCTAAACTACACGGCAAAAAAACAAATAAACGATAATAATAATCTTCCATCGGTTAAAGTTACCTGTTAATTCTTATTGACTTGTAAAACTTCCACTAAACAGAAAAAATATTTCACCAATTTTGATTGCCGCCATTGCGTCAAATGTTGCCACACATATAAAAATAAAATACCAGGAAATTATTTTTGACTGATTCTGCTTAGCGTTAGGGAGCCTGAAAATCACCTAATTTTTCTATCTGTAAATAAATTATTGAGTAGGGTTAATTTTACCTAATTAAATTTATGATACCTATTTGATGAAATGTATGTAACTTTAGTTCACTGGTCAAGAAAAAACTGACGTATGGTACAAGAATTTTTTTAATAGGTACCTCTTACATTTTTTATTATCCTTAATTCTGTCTGTTGGATTTGTATAACCTTTTATATACCTACAGTCGTGGTCAAGTAATTAGGGACATTCAAGATAGTGAAGAGCAATAACCAGTTATGTACAAATAAATATCAAACTATTGATTTCTCCGTAAATATTATTTGCATAATTTGGTCCGATTATTATGTTTTAAATGGCTGTAAATAAAAGATTAAAAAATAGAAAAAAGTGTTTAATATCATAGGTTAACAGTGTATTTAATTTAAGGTATATTTCTGTAGCTGGACATTTAATTAAGGACAGTAAAGTAAAATGAAAAATAGAGTTAAACAAAACGAATAATCTGCAGTATTTTAATTTATTTAACAACTCCATTTTATTACGGGTAAAATCAGTACCCAGTAGCAAAACCTTTGTTAGTAATTACCGCTTGACGCCGTGTGGCATAGACATCATATTATATTGTCAGTTTCTAACATTTTCGACAGGAATGTTTGCCCATGCCTCACAAAAAGCTTCATTAAGGTCATCTAAACTTGTGGTACGATAAGTGGCAACTTTTTTCTTGGTTTCGTGCCTAAGGTGATCGATTGGGTTGACGTCCGGGCTATTTGCTGGCCAATCTAGTGCTGATACCGACTGACTGTTAAGAAACGACTTGACTGAACGGGCGGTATGTTTCGGGTCGTTATCATTCTGAAACGTCCTTATAATAGGGAGATATTCCTCAGCATAGGGAAGCATAGTTTTCTCTCATATTACCTTGTATTGATGTTGCTCTAAGTTACCCTGAACTTTCCTCACAGGTCCCACTCCACGTCCAGAAAATGAACCCCACATTTTAATGTTTCCACCGCCATGTTTTGTCCTGCTTTTTTTGAGAATCTTTGATTCATTTCTGATTTTACAGTACCTTGTTCCAAATTAACCTTGTTCTCGTCAGAGAATAATACATGTTGCCATTGGGCGTAGGTCTAATGTCCATTTTACGTGCAAACGCCAAATGTGCATTTTTACGTTCTTTCTTCAACTTTGCGAGCCACTCTTCCGAACAACCCTGCCTCTACCAGACGTCGTCGAACGGTCATTGCTGACACACCGGCTCTTTCGTCTGCCCCAAACACTTCGTGTTTAATTAAAACAGAACCTAGAAACGGATCTTTCTTAGCTAACCTGGTTATCATTCTATATTCTTGCGGAGTTGTTTTTCTCGACCTTTTTTTTCTGGGCACATTTAAAGCTGTGTTGTTGTGCCTGAAATGTTGCACTGCATTGCATACCATAGTTTTTGAACAATTCAATCATTCTGCTATCTATCGGTATGACCAACCACGCTCGACAAACTTCATGATAATTTTTCGTAGTGTTGCATTGCTACTTTTATTTTTGCCCATTTTTCTTCAAAATAATTCCCAAAACTTATAATAAAAAATCTGGATTGCCGCCAATACTACCACTAAACAATAGGAGAAGAAATAAAAAAATATTGAGTTACAGATTTTGAAAATATCTCAGTGTCCCTAATTAAATGGTTCAGAGGTTTGACCAGTACGTTGTCTGTCAATCAGTCAGTCAAAGCCTTTATTTATTGATTTGTGAGGAAAGTTATCTTGTATCTATCCATCCTCACAGAACATTAAATGAAGACCTTGTCCTTATATTTTTCCTCAATCCCGCCAAAACTACTGAGCCGATTGAGCTCTTGTATGGGGTATTGGGTATACTTTATGAGCTGTTAAAAACGAATGGGCTACTTTTTGTTAGTTACAAGCTGAAGTTTACAGATTTATATCACACCTATTTATTAAATGCGAAAGAATGTGTGGATGGATGATAAATATTATGTTACTATCTTGGTAGAATCATAGATCGAAACCAGGTTAAGGACATAGGTATATTTGCCCCGAAACGAGATTGAAATTTTCCTTACGCGCAGAGAAATTTTGTTCGACTTGCAACACGCAATCCGTTCCTTCTGTTAGATGTACGTCTCCTATTTAGGAAGAAGTCACTATGGTAATTGTGTATCTATAGACAGTATGTCGTCATAATTAATCTATGGGTACAACATACTATGCAATGCAATTGAAAATACTTCAGGTGGTTTAAGATTTGAAAATCGAGCTTAACAATTGTATTTGACCAAGGAGGTCAAATTCAGTCCAAATTTCATAAATCGAACAGCACTCTAGCACTCGGTACTTGTTAAAAATAGTTTGTGGAATATTAACTCGGAAACAAAGTAATTTTAATTATCGATTAAAAATGTTTGGAAAAAGATGTCAGTATGTTTGACTGTATTGTTTTTACTGGATAGCAATATACCTAATAGTTTTTTTGCAATCAGCAATTTATTAAATTTTTGAAAGAAGCTTATTCGGTTATTAGCGGAATTATGTGTGTTTGACTGTCGAGTTCGATAACAGTGGCACGATTAATCGTAGGCAATGTGGAATGCGATTACTACAAGGTCGATAGTTGAAACAGATTTTGATCTAATGTGCTAATGCGATTTATCTAATTGTAATTAATTTTACCTTCATTTTTTTTATTTTCTTCGGTTAGTGTGATGTTGATTGCGGCTATTTGCAGCCATAATGTATTTTAAATTTAATAAATAAGGTCAATCAATGAATTCGTCTCTATATTGTAGGGACATAGGTACTTAATTAATGTACTCAACAAATATCTATTTTTGTGGTAATTCGTTTTTAGCTTATTTAACAGACTCTCACAGCCAAAATGAAAACCTACTACTAGGTAGTAGTATCTAGTAGTAGTAGGTACTCCAATACAATGTATAAGTAAATAAGTATTTAGTTGTGTCTAATCAATATAACCTAAAGAAAGCTAATCGATGGCGGCAACACCACTTTCACTACGTTTTTTAGAACTCCTCAGTAATAAATATTTTTACAGAATTGCCATAAAATTTTTGGTATGCCGGATGCCGGCCGTCATAAAATCGATAAGCGTATATGACAAATATAGTGCTTTGAACTAGTTGTGTACTAGAACACTATACAATATCGAATAGTTAGACGTAAGTACCTAAACACATATTGAATCTGTTCAAAGCGAATCAAATTAAAGCACACAGCTTTATTCTGAATTGCTCTACCTAGAGTCACAACATTCTTCAAGAAACAAACTAGCGAGCCTCGTAGCGCGCTTATATTGCATCAATACTAAGCAAAACATCAGTTCCGCCATGGTTTTTTTTTTTTTTCGAAGTACCTAAGTTCTCGGTTGTGGCGTCACATCAAAGGTATATAGCCAGTGTCAAGTAATTGGAGATATTATTTTGTCATAAGTCAGAATCGATAAGTCAAGTCATGCCCCTGTAAAGTAGGTGGTTGCGACTTTACTAGAGGCTTCTATGGAGTTTTGGAGGCAACACGAAAAGTCGCGTTTTACAGCATTACACTATTTACCACCACTCATACACGTTCACGAGCACTTAATGGATAAAAAACCACCGTTTTACACTTAAAAACTCAAAGTTCTACAAGTTTTGTCAATTAATTTAATGCCGCCAATGCGCCATTTTTCATGTTCCCACCAAATCTCCTCCTCCATGTTTCTTACATTCAAATTACTAGACATTACAATTGACACAAGCTAATTAATCAGAAGTACCGGTAGGTTCAATGACCGATCGCGTGAATTAACTCGCAACAATTGCAAGGCGCTACTATTCTATAGCAACGACAAAATAATTGCATAGGTACTTTGATTTAATGAACTGCTTTCCAACACTTTCGGAACACAACAGGCGCCTGTGAAAGTGACAATGGGTACAGCTATGACTACTGCTGGGCTTGTTAGACGAGGCAACAAACATATCTTTATAATTACAGTAGATACGGCAGAGATAGGAAATTTAGTGAAGATAATTTTTAAACGAAGTAAATATTTACGCACCATGAATAGAACGAAGCAGGTGCATGCTCGGGACGAGTTAACAATGTAATTGATAATTCTTAGATTCAGGTAGCAGATTTTGAATATCATACAGTTAATTGAGACCTGAAACTTACCGCATTTTCATGAGTCTGTGGAAGGATGCTTCTCTGCAGTTTTTGAACAGGATAGGTCTGTCTCCAACCGAATAGCCGTACGAGCTTATCAGCCACATCCTCACATCGGGCTGAAGATTCTTTCATTTTAAAACACAGTCTTGTTTTTACACTGCACGTCCGTATACACTTAACGTTTGGCTTTGTTTTGAAACCATGAAGAATCACGGAAGTAGAATCTAAAGCAACCGGCACATATCGATCTAACTTCAAAAATATGCGTAAAGAAATTGCGAATATTCACTGTACATCTAAACAAAATAAAAACTCCAGAACCGGTCAAACCACTGGCTAGTTCGTAAAAACACTAAGACGTAAAAAATGGCTTGTCGAGCGACTGACAGCGTCGCGACTCCGCGGCCTCCACTCCGTTATCGCTGCCGTCGTTATCTGACTATCACCGCCCCTCTACTGCACATTCACTTCTACAATAGTCTGGTAAAGGTACCGACAGAAGACCAAACAGAAGCTTCTGAAAATTGCGAACTTCAGATTTTTAAGATGCGAAAACACTTTCGAACGAAGGAGACGTATCAGGTATTATAAGCAACTAACGTATATCACATTTCAAAAAGAGATATAATCGCAAATGGACATGGATCTCACCAAATGAAAAAACAAAGAATGAAGTAGACTACATCCTGTCAAATCAGCACAAAAAGATTAGGAAAATAGAAGTACTACACGGGTTAGGATTTAGTTCTGATCACAGATTGGTAAGAGCCATTTATCTTTTACAAGAAAGTAAAAAATGCAGGAAAACATTCAAATCAAATTTAAACACTTTCTAAACTGAAGAAGAACAAACTCTATACACTAGAAATTTAGAAAACTATACTAAAGAATTGGAAACCATAGATGATGACGTCAATGTCCAGACATTATATAACAAAATAGAACACATAATTAAAAAAAGTATGTCAACGAAACATAAAGAAGAAAATCAAATCAAAACAAATAAAATACTTTCAAAATCTACAATAGAACTTATGACAAGACGCTCAAAACTTATGAAAACAAAAGCAAGGAAAGGAAAGAAGAATTAAGTACGCTATTCAAGAAAACTAACAAGGCCATCAAAAAAGACTACGTAGACTACAGAAAACAGATAATAGAAACACACCTAAAGCAATACAGAAGCACTAAAAGAGCATATAAACAATTGAGAACGCATAAAAATTTGATACAAAATTTAAAAACAAATGCCACAAGAAACAACACGAGGAAAGACATCATAGACTGTGCCACAGTGTTCTACAAGGAGCTATACAAATGTAACACTGCAATTAGCGAAAACAAATATCCTTCTAACTATTACGACATTGAGTACGAACCCACGGAAGTGGAGACGATGGAAGTAGTAAGGCATATAAATATAATAATAATGCAGCAAATAATAGAAAAACATAAGGAGTTCAATAGACCTTTATATGTAGCCTTCAGTGATTATGCAAAAGCATTCGATACTATATCACACAATGCAATTTGGGAAGCACTAAACAGATGTCAGGTCCATGAAAAGTATAAAAATGTTTTGAAAAACATATACGACAACAGTACCAGTTGTGTGAAACTAGAGAAAAGGGGACCGGAAATACCAATTCTAAGAGGAGTGAGACAAGGAGATCCCTTGTCCCCAAAAAATTTCATAGCTGTGCTCCAAAACATCTTTGAGAATTTAAAATGGGAGAAAGGAGGAATCAAAATGGGCAACCGGTACCTAAATCACCTCAGATTCGCAGATGATATCGTACTTTTTGCAGAAAGTAGTGGAAGATTAGAAAAAATGGTAAACGAGTTAAGTGAACAGAGCAAAAAAGTAGGCCTTTTGATGAATAAAGATAAAACTAAAGTTATGACAAACAGCTATACACGTACAATAACACTAGAAGGAAATACACTTGAATACGAAATCAATTTCATGTATCTAGGAAATGAACTATCATTTGAAGATAAAAGCGAAGAGAAAGAGATAGAACGCCGTATAAATATAGGCTGGAAAAAATACTGGTCTCTTAAAGAAATTATGAAAGGCAAATATCCCCTACACCTCAAGAAAACAGTGATGGATACATGAATTCTGCCAACTCTTACGTATGGATGCCAGACAAGTACTTACAACACTAAAATAAAAACAAAGCCAGTCAGTTGCCAGAAAGCAATGGAAAGAAGCCTTTTAAAAATAAGAAAAATAAATAAAATAAGAAGCGAATCTATTCGAAAGAAGACCAAGCTAATCGATGTCCTACAGTACAGTCTACGGGCGAAATGGCGATGGGCTGGGCACGTAGCACGATACAGCGACAAGCGATGGACAGAATAAGCAACAAAATGGAATGGACCTAGTGGGAAAAGACAGAAGGGAAGACCTATGAAACGAGGGAGTGACGAAATCATAGCCATAGCGGGAAAAAGTGGACTGAGCGAGCTAAAGACGAAGTATATGTGACGAAGTTTAAAACCCATTAAGACTAATTGAATGGACTCGACACTTTCTGGTCAACGAACAAGTAGTACAAAGAAAGCAGGGGGAGTCAGGTTGCACTGACATGACACGGGAACTGAAGCCGTGTAAACCTGTGTTGAGTATATTTGTTGTTTTGAAAACAGACTGCAAATGTACGAAAATACGTTTTATTATGCTTGCTCTACCATAAGCAGTTTAATTTTGCATTCTAAATTCATGCTTATAAAATATAGGCATAGAATATATGTATGTATATAAAATAGAGACAGGATTAGGAAGTAAGCATAGATGCTTACCATTGTTTTTCACTTTCTGTATATTTTTGATTGTTTTTATGATGGTGTGCAATAAAGAATAATCTATCTATCTATCGCTTTTAGCGATAAGACCGCTCATTGTGCACTACTTTTACCATTGTTTTCTACTTTCTGTATACATTTTTTTATTTTGTGATGGTGTGCAATAAAGAATAATCTATCTATCTGATTCTTATTTTTTTTTTATTAAGATAGGACTTTCTCCTGCCTACATCCTACATAATGTGTACCTTCGTGTGATGTAAATGAAAATGGGCAAGGTCAATGTAAATATATTATGAGGCTGGTAACCAATAAAATGCTGTACATTGCGTATAAGCGTGCTGCATCATCAGTACCTAACTTGGAATTGTGGACTGTAGAAGAAGTACCTTCTTACTGGGTATCTGTTACAAATATACGTTGATTGGATAACAAACACGAGCCGATGTAAGTAGTGTGTCATTAATCCGTTAGGTTCGGTAAAGAGAACAATTGTCGATTAGCACCAATGGATTCAGAATTACCTCCATTCAAGAGAGCCATTGTCAGTAGGTAACACACTGCAATCCCATTCGAAATCTCGTGTGATCCTAGTTTCAAACTGAGTTCATTGCTTACTTTGCGAAAGCCGTCTCATTGTGATATAATTAAATTTTTGATGTAACTGACGGTGTGACCTCATTTTATTTACAATAGTTGATTTTATTATTACATTTTCGGTAAGTAATTCTAATCTTCGCCATGTTATTTCGAATTATTTTGAAGAAGGTGCTATGTCAGATTTCTCTTCTCCATAAAATTAATCTCGAAATGGTAATTTCACTGCTAAATTACAGAGAACATCGCCGGTTCTCTCTCACGAGCTTTCTACCTTATCTGGGTATCTAGATCGGTGCCAATGCTGCAATTATGTACCCCTGCAAACAATAGCATTAGGTACAAACCCATGACATTGGTAAAGATTAGCAACACTGCGCAGTCGAGATCGAGACACTTGTCTACGGCAAAATTACGCAGTTTGGTCGATTCGCGATTAACTACATAGATAATGGTTGTAATCTTCCGTTCCCTCCTTTTTTGTCGTTAAGTACCATTAACAACTGTTTAATTTTTCAGTATTATTCTAATAAATGTATGTAAGCTAGCTATTGCAAAACAAACGCAAACAACTCGCATTTCCGCAAATTAGCGAAATAAATCGCACCGAGGAAATGACAAATTGCACGTCCATCGCGGATACATTTTTATTGCCTTCCTATTCATGGCTATATTCCGTCATACCTACGTGTAGACGACAACATTTAAACCATTTATTACTGGCTCGACATATTTATATTCCATGTTTTTCCAATGGCAGATTTTTTCATATTTTGAAAAGCAATCACGACTGTTTTATGACGGAAATTTGTGTTATCTTTATGGCTATCAGAAGAACAACGTCGTCGTTTGCATGTTGTCTTGTCACGCAACAACGTACGTGGAATCGGCTCGAACGTGGAACTAGCAGACATTGTCAGGGCATGACGCCAAAACCCATTCTTGTAATAGTTATTTAATTGATGCTGACGTCACCAACTCAACCACTTTGAAATTATTTAACAAAGGAAAGTAAATGAAAGGATCCAACGACACCATAAAACAAGTTGACCAATCAGTGCATGGCATCAGTTACAATGTTCTGAATAAAATCATGAAAGACCGAATCTCATATACCTGCGAAACTTACGGGAACTACAGGTTTTGTGCAAACGCTAAATAACTAACAGACTGCATACAGCACAATGCCCTCGACACCAAATCGGAATTTGTAGGTAATTGAAGTTCCTTTATAACCTTTATTAGGAGAACTTTTCTTGCACGTTTCCACTAAAGTCACATAGATGCACTGATTCACAATCCAAACAGTTTAGGAATAATATTGGCAACGTCACTGAAATTGTTGTAAACAAACTGGAGGCTGCGCGGCGGGCAACTGGTATGGCTTGAGCGTGCGCCGGTCGCCGCTCGCGAGGGGGGCTGGCAGGTCACGTCCCCCCCCCCCCCCCACCCCTCTGCCTCGAGACGGGCTAGCTTGAGGTGTTCGCTTGCCATGTAAACAATAAAATTGTTCGAACAGCTGTATAATTACTACTCGGGCGAATAAACATGACACCTGCACCGATATCACGGACTGATGATAAACATTTTGTAGCCTGTTTTTATCCACCTTCCAGTCAATTTTATCCCTTGAAGTTGGATAAAAACGGGGAACAAATTTTTTATCCCCAGTTCGTGCTAAGCCTGCTGGCTGTACAAAACACAGCATGGAATTGGATAATCTTGATAGAGAAGCTTTAGAGAAGAGGTCCTGTTATACTTGGTAATGATAAGGCTTCGCAATTGCGAATTAATTATTTTCCTCTAATTAGAGGAAGAAGAAACACGGAGGGCACCGCGCGGGGCAGCGGGGGAAGCATCAAGTTCCGAGCCACGTGTCAGCCAGGTGTCATGTTTACTCGCCCGAGTTGTATTTACCTACTATAGTTTTTGATGCTCACCTTTCTGGATTTTTCAGAACGCTCAAGCATGAATAAACTGTCTTTGTCTCATCTACTATAGTCCAAAGAAAAAAAACAATTTCTAGGAAGAAATAAAGGTAAGTATAAAATAAATGGAAGACCAATGTCATCATTATGACATTTTTTAGTCCAAAATCTGAATCCTTTTAGACAGAAAACTTAAAACCTGTTTCAAAATGGACGTGCTTTTCCTCCCTTGTGAAACGATCCGAAAATCCTGTCGCTAACCTATCCAGAATTCCTGGACACGTCGACATGTAGAAGGAAACGTGGGGTGGGTGGACACGAAGGTCAGTGGCGCGGAGAGCTTGGCGGAGCGCGACGCTTGCGCACGACGCGCATCGAATAGGGTGGTGGGTGCCATTGACCAACCACTTCGCCACTCAGGGTCACTCTAACAAATCATCATTATTTTCATTTCTGAACGTTCGTCAACTCTACCTAAAGGCAGTTGTCACTAAGCAACATTCTCTAGTAAATGATTATGTCCTACAGAAATCTGAAACTAAACGCAAACATGACATAATATTCACAATCGCTAAATAAGAACAAAATTCATTCAAAATAACCCACACTCATTCACTCCACAGCCACACATATTTTCATTTTTATGATGGCTTCTAATCTAATTTAGTTTGTCATTAGTTATTATGGGTTAGTTATCAAATAATGTAGTTCTTTTTTTTTAGTTTGTTTGTAGGTATGTACTAGGGCCTCCAGTACCGGTTCCTTTTTCCAGTACCGGGATTTCGGTACCGGCACCTTACCGGAACCGGGAATACCGGGATTTTCGGTATTCCCGAAAATAATTAGTAGCCTATTATTAAGTCAAACCGAAAACTCGTCAGAAAACGATAAAATAAAGCAAAATCGAGCGAAAAATAATGAAAAGCTAAAAGTTATATTTTAAAATTTATGTAATTTACTGCAAGCATGATTTGTAAGAGAGTAAATTGGCGTAATTAATTGAATATTTGGTTTAACAATACAGTCCAAATTTTTAAGTTATATTTCAAGTTTAAATGGCTTATAAGGAAAGTTTTGAAGTGAATATTTCTTTGTTTGCAGGATTGTATAGCATTACAGTTCAAAAGTTAGTACGTCACATGCGTAACAACACTTTAAAACGAAGGTTGATTTAATTTCTGATAAAAAAATAGTTTTTAATTGTATTTTATTTGTTATTAATCTTCACAAGTCAACTCAATGATCATGTCAATGTCAATGATCGGCCTCATAAGAATGTTAAAATGAGAAAGTGCCAATTTAGTTAATTTCCTCTGTAGTTTATCACACTCATAGTCATATCCACTCATCGATAAGTATATGTGTCAGTTTTAATAGTTTGTCAAAAACGTAACGTAAAGAAGTATCCACTTATAATTTACGACACAACACGTTGCTTTTTAACCAGTGCGTCCTACCCATAATGAAATACTCAGCCAAGGCGTGAACACTCACTGTTCTGCTAGATATCTAGATAAAAGAGGAATGAAACGAGCTACGCTCGGAGTTCGAGATAATAGGGAACTAATGTCATTAACAAAGCTTATAAATCCGTATATCCATAGTCAGCTGGTTTAAATCAACATAAAGCACAGTCGCATTGCGGAAAATGGAATCATTATTCATTATTTCTTATTAATAGTAGGCTATTAAACTGTTGATGACAACATCAGAGAAGATGGAGAAACGAGCTAGACTCCTTCTTGGAAGACTGGAAGACAGTTGCCTTTGACAGAAAAGAGTGAAAAGAAGGAAGGGAGGCCTTTGCCTTGCAGTGGGACGATTCAGGCTCATAATAAAATAAAAATAATACGTTCAGTGGCTTAGGTTGTGGAAAGACCGTCACGTCAGTACAAACAACCCCAAAGTCCTTGTCATTCTTTAAATAAATGCATTGGGACGACGATACCAACAATAAGTTGATATTGTAACATTTCCTAAGTTTGAATATCAACAGCATTTTCGAAAGTTAGTCATATGGGCGTGTAGGATCCAGCGGGTAGAGGAATTACTGTCCTTTCTTCTTTTTACTAACAAAATACACTATTTAGCTATGGTTTTATAGGTTAAAACCCTAAAAAAAGCTGTTAAACTCTAAATTTTAAGTAATCCCGAAAGTACCGAAAATCCCGGTTCTGGATTTTTCTAGTCCCGGTGCTGGACACAGCTGAAAATCCCGGGATTTCCCGGGATTTTCGGTTCCGGGATTTCCCGGTACTATGCCCTAGTATGTACCTATTTTAGTTCCTCATACTTAGTTATAAGTTATCATAATATCCATCCAATAGGTTGCTCCGCTATTGGATTAAAGCTCGATTGGAGGTGCTCATCCCGAAATATTTGTATTTATATTTGACTTTATTTATTTCAATTTCAATTTAATATAGTATAATTTAATTTCAATTTCAATTTTGTAATGATAATTATAGGTTTAAAATTAAAATTATGTTTTGTCTTTTTGAGGTTTTGGTATGGATCTAGTTGTCCGAAATAAATATTTTTTATTTAAGTATAAATAAATATATTTATTTATTATAATATACTTCTTTGCATAGATGTAGGTATATAACTTAACTTATGTTTTTTTTTCATTAGTAATAGATTAAATAGTTTAGGCAGGCACATTGATCACAACATTGTTTGTACTCATCTATAAGTTGATAGCTCAATGTTTCATGAAAGTAGAGCTTTCGCTCTACAAGTTTTGTCTCAGTAATACAGTATGCTATAATGAATTTAAAGAACTTAAATGTTAATGTAATGAAAATAGGCCTTAGCGGAATCGCTGTGACCTCGCTTTACAGGCTCTCAGTCCTAGTGCGAGGAACAGAGACTAAACTCGGGTACTACATTGTTATTGTTATGTACCCGTTACATTAAGTAACCTACCTACTTAAATTGTTTATTGTACCGTCAAATTTCTTGTGCCCAAAAAAAGTTTTTATTTATTTTTTTATTCATGGCGATTACAGTCACATGCCAAATCTAACAAAAAAATATCTTCATCATCATCATATCAGCCCGTGTGCACCCACTGCTGGGTATAAGCCTCCTCTTTCTCATACCACTTGTCGCGATGTTCTGCGAGGCGCATCCAGTGCTTGCCCGCTACCGTAGCAATGTCGTCGGCCCATGTGGCAGGTGGTCTGCCGCGTTATCTTTTCGCGTCCCTGGGCCACCACTCCGTTAGCGCCTTGGTCCATCGGTCGTCGCCCCGTCTGGCAACATGTCCTGCCCATCTCCATTTCAGGCTGGCAATCCGCATACCCACGTCTACGAAATTCGTTCGCCGTCGTATCTCCACGTTAGGTATGTGGTCGACGAGGGAGATACCGAGCATGGCGCGCAGCAAAAAAATATCTTACATGTTGTAAATTATCCCTCTCAAAACTTTCAAAACACAACAATCTAGATTCTACTTAATTAATTCTGACTTCATCAAGATTTAGCTCTAGATCTCTAGATCATGCAGTTCATCATCTCCCTGCCCTTGTCCCACACTTAGGTGGGGTCGGCAAAACATGTCTTTTTCTTCCATTCGTCTCTATCAGCCGTCATCTCTGTACTCACACCTGCTTTGTTCATATCCTCTTTCACACAGTCCATCCATCTTTCATCATATCTATATCATGCAGTTGTTATATGTGATTGCATGAAGCGCCATCTGTGCATTACATAAGAAACTAGACTAGGCAGGCATCGTGGATCGAACCTTGATACTACCTATCGCCGTAATCGTTTCATAGATGTCTCGTTGTTCCATGCGTGAGCGCACGGCAAAGTATTGAAGGGTTCCTTTGTCAAAATTCGTTAAAATTTCAAGTTTTGCACCTGTTTAATAACCGCCACATTATATCCGTTATCGAAAGAAAATAAGTTTCAAACTACTAGGTTTGTTTTAAAATATGATCCCAACTTCTTGATCGATCCTTACTACCTGCCCTCTAGTTATAAAAGCACAGAAACCTTCTAAATGTCAACTGATAGAATAATCAGCCAATATAGCAATAGAAAGTACCTTCCTATGTAGGTATTCTTAAAGGTATTCACACAAAAGAGCATTAGAATTATTGATTTTGTATTAAAAACTACTGCGTGTTCATTTACATAGGACTTATGCCGACTTAAATAGACTGAGTAACTATTTTACCTACTTATCTATGTACTTACCTACCTGCATACAAGTAAAGTTTATTGACCTAAATCATGACCGGATTGGAGGTGTAGTTATTGCTGATGATTGCATGATTAAATCGACTATTGATGTAAAGATATAAACCAATCTCATCATTTTCTCCACTTACTTGCAACAATGCTATAATGCATTTTATTATCCACGTGCCTATTTCCACAGATAAGTAAACTCAATTTCTATTATTTTCCCCTCCGGAACAATAGAGGCAAACAAACATAACGTCTCAATCGGTCAAAAGGTAATGGGAAACCTGTATATTGATTGAACGATCTCTAGAGCAAAAGATGTTCCAGTGTCCTTGCATGGGTTTCCCCATGCGCAAGAAGGATCATAAGTACCTGAACTGAACCTTTCCTGCCTATGTAGATTCAATTTTTTTTATTATCCTATCTTGCCCCGCAGCTGCTGGGCAAAGGTCTTCCCCAACTTACTCCACGCCTTCCTGTCCTAAATATAGGTCCTAACTACTATCAAACTTAAAATTTAATTTTCATATTAATCGTTTATTGTCTGTACTTTCGTAACATTTCATAACTTTGGCAAGTCATAGATAAATCAATGTGGAATAATTATACCTATAACAATAAAAATTAAGTAGGTAAGGCTTCGTTCTCGACCCTGGAAAAGTACACCCATACACGTCTCGCACATCTACAAAATCATTTTCAAACATAGTATGTAGTAGGTAAGGTACCTTTCGATAGGTATCTATCTATCAATGTAGTATTACGTGGCAAGGTCGACGACCCGCTTCCATGCGAAATTTACCTATAAGCGAAGGTCTAACCAACACATTATGAGAATTACCTATCTGTATTCTGTGCAATACATTATATAAAGCTGTTAGAAATATAGGTAAAGCTAATATAAATTACATTACATACCATCTTTCTTCATGTAACAAAGAATCCGCTGGATCATCAAATTCTACATACTTTTACACTGATCACTTATATATACCTATAGTTAGGGTTGCCATCTCTAAAATTTCAAAACCAGGATAAGACGCGTGAAAACCCCGAATTTTAGAGCCCAGAACCCGGACATGTCAATAGGTTTTCAACCGGCTTCAAAAAAGGAGGAGGTTCTCAATTCGGTTTTTATGTTTGTTACCTCAGAACTTCGTCATAGATCAACCGATTTGGTTTTTTTTTTATTTGAGAGGATATCGGTAGCTCAAAAATTTTTTTTCGCTCCACTATATTGTGGGCACTGTGCGTGTGTCGCGATCCAAGACTTTTTAAGCCCAGGCTACAAATGATGTCCGGCCCGGACGCTCCCCGGACGCCGTCTAAACTAGGACAAATCCGGGGAAACTCGGACGGATGGCAACCCTACCTACAGTTATTTATTCAAAACTTGATGATACTTACCTATAGACAATAAAGTACATAGTTAAATAAAAATATCTTTATGGTCTTACGAAATTGCCGCAAAAAACAAACAAATTACTCAATAACACAAGCTACACTGAATGGCATTTACAATATTGAGCTTTAGAAAGCCATAAATTCATGGACATTCACGTGGAACAAAAACAGCATCAGCCACTGGTCACACGAGACGAGATTCTGTCAAATCATGCCTGAATCTTATACAGGGTAACTTTCCCGTAATTTTTCGACTGCATAATGTTGAATACACTTTCATTGCGACAAGTCAACTGGAAACTTGTGGTCTACATTATTGTGTTCACATACTTGTTTATTTCCCTTGGAAGGGTGTGCACCGAGGTATGAAGTGGCGTGGGAGGAAACGAGAGTGATCATGGCTCTCTAGGTGAATTGGTCATGTTAAAATATAACGAGTACTTTTAAGATAATTACTTTAAAATTATAAAAAAATATTACCCTTCTTCTTCGCAGTTTAATAATAAATAAGAGTAATATGCATCGCGTGAAATAGGTAGGTATACATGCGGAGGGCAACAATATAAAATACATAGATAGATACATCTTAGATAAAATACTTATACGTATATAGACGACATTTTAGGGTTCCAGGAAGTTCCTTCATTGCCAATTCTTCTTCGCTGTTATCTATACACGAAGGCATTCCCAATACCACCCAATACTAAAGATAGGTTATAATTGTTGTGTTGAATAAATGTCAATTTTTTTTTAATAATTTTTGGCGGGACGATAACTTTATATTAGACTGCAACACCCTTCTTATCGGACAATAAACTGTGCCACATTCCAAGCGATAACTATTCAATAAGGTCGGGCAAATAACCGTGTTTAATTTACACTTCTAATAAGCAACACCTGCAACTAAACTAAACATAGAATAATAAACACCCCAGATTAGATAAAACCTCCTTGTACCAAGAAGTATTCTAATCCTTAAACGAGAGTAAAAAGTTGGGACTTTATTTCTATCGATACCTATTCAGAATTAGGATTAACGAAACAATAGCATCGTAAGTCAAAAATTCTTGGTAAAAATGAGTACTTATTGGAAAGTGTTATGACCCAGAAGTAGAGAGTGAATACTCAGATCAAAGGAAACCACGGTTCATGACGATCAGGATTCAGGATAGACGATAGTCGTCACGAAACCTCACGGAAACGACTGCTGCCACACGGGTGCGTAGGTCGTGACTCGTGGGGCAGGACCCGACATAGTGCACCTCATTTTCCAGTAACCTAACAGGAATACATAATATGTTTTTTTTTACGTAATAATTGTATCACATGTAACAATTTGGAACACATTAATAAGAGTGTGACCGAGATACTTACCGTGATTATTATTGAATACTAGTACTAAACTGATTACAAACTAACACCAAACTTCTTTCGAATTGCCGAAATTCAAGTAGGTAACAACTTACAATCAAAAACCAAAAAAGCCAAAATTATGCTGCTACACTCTCACATCCAAGACGAATCTATCGATACTTTCTTTATCAAAATAATTATTATTTATCAAGTTTTCAAAGTCAAAAATATAGAGGGTAATAGAGATAGTAAATACTATTAACACTAACAATCTAACAGAGAGGGATATAATGTTATATTTAACTAGCAGAGAGTATAGTGTATAATTACGAGTATCTGAATTTCGTGATTTTGTTGAAGTTTTTTAAGATTTTTAAAACTATCCGGAATATCCGAATAAAAGGATTCACTACTTATTATTATCCGGATACGAACAATCAACGGATAATACAAGCCCTAGTAGAGCCTAACAACCTAGAGACCCTAGAGTAGAGCACCATAGTCGCCACTCCGCTCGAAACAAAGGAGTTAAATATGTACTAGAAAAGTTAAAATACTACACCATTATACTATGTTTAAAACAATAGTTCATACATACCCGTGTTCACATTGTTACTCAGTACCTACAACCCTTTGTTCGTGATGTTATTGTTACTGGATAAACAAACGTTAGTTAGGAATTAGGTACAGTTAAATTCACAGTCTAACTGATGGATGACAATCTCCTCCACTCATAGTTTAAAATTTTAGAAAAATCCCTAGACTTAGTAAGATATTTAGAGTACATAAATAGGCTCGTAATAACTATTAATAGACTTAAAATAGGCAATGTATTTTGTACAGCTTTTTTAATAAAATGTAGCATTTTGAGTCACAAAAAACACAAGTTGTATAATTGGCTCTGTGATAGATGCTTTTATTCATTAAATGATTATTTTAATTTTAAGTTCCCCTAATATTAAATGACCTACTCAATTTGTTTACTCTTAACGAATTTTAATGTTTTTTGACGAATTTTAATGTAATAATACTATTAATTATTAATGAATTATTTTTATTAGCAATTTATGTAAGAATTATTAACAATTATTTAGCACTAATTTTAAGTATTTGCACGACAAAAGTTGATGCAGTGATTCTAATTTAAAGTAAGACCACAATGTACCTGTATTACGCAAATAAAGATTCATTCATTCATTCATTCACAGGAAGGAAAATCTGAAAAATCTGATACAAGGAGTTAGGTTAGTTTCGTAATAAAATGCTTGTTTAAGTAATAATAAGTTTATAAATTGAAATACTCTTAATACCCAACACAAACAGAGGCACAGGTAGCATTCCAAAGTAGTCCGTATACCTATATCCCTACCCCACCCTTGTGTAATTACATAGATAAAAACAGTTTCGTAGACGAAAGACACTCTCCATCTCAAGTTACACTGGAGGTGGTCCATTGTGCTCCGATAAAAAATGGTGTAGCTCCGAAAGCTTTGGATCCGGTTCTTAATTATTACGGGGATTGATAAGAAAATTATATTTTGGGTGTCAACATAGTTAAGTCATACATGAAATTTATAGATAGTTTTTTTTGGTTCAAAGATAGTAAAACATAGGAATAGGCTAAAAATATCAATCAATCAATCAATCAATCAAATCATTTATTTGCGTAGTAAGGGTTTCCATGCAGGGTTCTTAAAATTCTACTACATAATAGTGGTGCCAACTTACATCTACCACTTGGGCATGCAAAATTTTTTTTTTTTTTTTATCCTATGCATGTTGCACAATATTATCGTTTTTATCCTACACATGTTGCACAATATTATCGTTACCTACTATTAATGCTCCTACACCATAGTTGTTGGGTACCATACCTACTGCTAAACTGCTAACGCTTAGTACGGGAACTTACTATTTGCTTCTATATATAGATACTTAGATCTACGCATATTAGTACAATTCTTGATTTGCCGTATCCGAGATTCTGGCGTGGTGGTTGGTACCTTGGATTCGAGCACTAATGACTTGTAATTTAATCGAATTATCCAACACGGTACACCGGCAACGGGTGGCATCCATGGCGTCCATTTCATTCTCTTCGAATACAATCAGGAGCCATTCAAAATAAAAGAAATGAGCGTACCAAAAATTTAATAACCCACACTCATTTCTAACATAGGAAAATATCAATCAGGTTCCGCTATCGCACGATACTTTAGGAATATGTTGACCGCATGGTCCGCGTGGCTTTCCGCACTTTGACAAAAAAGTTTGAATTTTTATAAAATAATAGGTACTTTTTTACTTCTCATGCTCGTAAAGTTCAATTTTATGCTGGATGAGTAAAATTGCATTTTAGGCCCCAGGACAAAAAAGTAGGTAATTGCTAATAAAATCAGTTCAAAAAGGTTCAGTTCGTTATAGGTTTCATGATATAAGATGAGAACTTTTTTCAAATTTCGGTCTTATAAACTTCCGATATATCAGGGTTTTATGAGTTACCTAAACATAACGATATTTTAGAATTCAGAATATCGTGGTAACATTGGATGGCAGTCCTTGTTTTTGGAATACGAAATGGGCGCTTATTTTATTTGAAATTTGCTTAATTTCCTTGCAATTAAAGTGAAAAATCTTGTGCCTCTTGTGAAAAATATACGCCTTGTTTCAGGCCCTTGCTGCACAAAATAACAATTTTATAAATGCATATAAAAATAGGTAACCTACACAACTGATCACTGTAACAGCAAAAGTGAGATTTGCTCGTACTGGGCAACTAACTGGAGTAAAAACTAGTAGATAACCTTGAGAATTTAGTCATGAAAATCATTACTGAGAAACCTCAGTACAATGTTAAATTTTAGTTAGAATTTGTTAACTCTAAGCCTATTGTCTTGCTCGGTAGGTACATATATTTGTATATGAGATTACGATCGCTTTACCACGGCATCTATTGAAATGGTTGATGAGTTTCGGTTTTGTTTCCTGGTACAAAATTAGATATAAAAAAATCTTCTAGTATCTACACGTTTTTTTTTTCTTTTCCAGAAGTTCTAATGACGTTCATGTACCTAGTTTCTAAATGATTTCTGTACTAGTATTGAATATCGTATATGTAACAGAAAAACTAAACCAATAAATGTTAGGTAGATACCAACCATAGCAGGTTTTCTTATGGAAACATGGGACGAGTCGATCACGCCTGCTCATGACCAGAACAGTGCTACATAGGACTTTGATTCACATAGACCGGTGTAACACTGATAAACTATACAGGTTAGGCATGAAGTCAATTTTTTTAAAATAATCAAGAACCCATTCTTTAATAGGTGCGTCGTACATCAATCAATATAGTAAAGAGGCTTGGATCTGACTGACTGACTGACATACAACAAACAAGCCAAACCGCTGAATCTACACTTGAAATGTGTTTGTAAAGAGCTGAAGTGCATACTCTATGTATGTACATAATTATGTTTGTGGTGCGTATTATAGGAAATTTTTTGAAAAATCGCAACGCATACAAAGTTGCAAACGTCAGCTAGTATGAACTATAAAAATGATTAGCATTGCTAAACGCCCACTACCAATTTGCAAAACAGCGTGGGTTTAATAAATTGAATACATAGATAACTACGCAAACGCAATGGATTATGCACTACGTCATTTATCGACCACATTATTTGACTAGATTCAGCTCATAACGCCGTTGTTTTGGATAATAATCTAGCCGTAGTATTGTTAAAAACATAATTTTACAATTTAACAGTACTCAAACACGTTAAACTAAAAACTGTTGAAAAATTCTTAACAATTCCAAAGTCTGTTATGAAATAGACCCATCAATGGACCTTTTACAAATTAACGGTTTCAAAATTGTTAATTTGTAAAACCCAATGGGAGCGACACGCGTCAGGGCGACTGTGCTGTCATTGGTCTGTTTTAAAGAGCTTGCCTTCACAATTTGTCGCCAGTTTACAATTTAACGTTTTGCAAACCGTCAAATTGTAAACTAACGGGTTTTGCAATTTGACGCTGACATCTGGTATTGCATTATCATGTTTTACTGTACCTAGTACCAAGGCATTCTGGGTGGTAGTGAAGTAGGTAAGTACGCTAGTTTGTCGCATATTTGGTATGGATGACAGACACGTGCGCATGACTCAGGGTATCGCGGACAGGACACATACACTCCTACGCAAACAATGTCGGTTATGCATAAACGAACTGTCTATAACCGGATTTGAAATTCATTTTTGCTTTATGTATAACTAACTGACGCCCGCAACTTCGTTTGCATTACGAATTAATACATTTTCTTTCTTAGTACGCATCTACACTTCACCCTCCAAGTTTCAGTACTTTTTCAGTTTTATCTATGTTTAGTAGTTTGACCTGTACGTTGTCTGTCAGTCAGTCAGTCAGGGCCAAGCCTTATATATATATATTGATGATATACTTACTAGCTGACGCCTGGAACTTTGTTTTCGTAGCTATTTTTCAAAATGAAAGAAAGGTTTCTTAGTACCTACGCACTAAGAACTCTTGACGAACACATCCTTCTAAATTACAACTGAGTTCAGTAGTTTGGGCTATATTTGTTGTCTGTCAGTCAGTATTGATGTCTGCAGTTTAGTTAATTTCGTTTGACTGAGAATTACTGGATTGCTCAACTACTAGTTCAGTTCAGATAAACTAAGCGCTCTTGAGAAGACAACTGGTTCTTGCATTATCAAGCGGTTAACCCATGTCTGCCTTTAATGTGTGCTCAAGACATAAATGGAGCCAGCATCCGCTCAGAGATGACCATGCATTGAGGTTTGAGGTCGACACTCAGTGCGCTTTGTATTGAATCTTATGGTAAACTAATAACGAACAGGAAAACTATTTATACGAAGTATTTAAACCTAACTATACATTTATTAATACGTATCGTATAACATAACAATAATATAATAATAATAATAATATAACAATAAACGGCTTTTATTGTAGAAGTGTGCTCCAAATCTTCCTTGCTAATTAAAAAACCGAATTCCGCCTACCTAAGTATATCGTTCTTAAAGGCGGTAATCTTTTTATGTAGGTAAAGTTTCATCTAAACCATACTATGCATTCTGAGAAAACCACCCCTGAGTAGGTGTTTTGAAATGCCGCCACTCATTGTCTTTGTTAAAAAACTTAAGCCTAATTTTGTCGCCCTTTAACCGATAAGATGGTTTTATAGCAATTCATAAATCAAGTTACGTCGTTGGTTCTATTCTATTTGAAAATGCACAGTAAATGTCCAGGTATAAATTGACAATATCAACAAATTATATAAATATATTTAGTAATAAATCCGCTTAATTTCTAAACAAAGGTTTTAATTAACTTAACTTTAGTTCAACTAAACCAAAGAGTCAAAGAACAGGAAACCAAAGTTTAAAGATACGACACGTGTTTCGCCTCTACACGAGGCATCATCAGGAGGTGTGGACTCGCCGAAGTTTGAAATGAGAGTGAATAAACAACGTTGCCTATCAAAAAAAAAAAAACTTCGCCAAATTGATGTTCTTTTGACAAAAATCAATAACATTCATACAAAAATTAGGTTCAAACTAGAGTTGGAATCGGAGAATTCTCTGAACTTTTTGGATTTAACTATAACTAGGGTCAATATGAAAAATGAATTTAAAATTTATAGAAAACCTACTTACACTGATGTTACAATTCCAGCTTCATCTTGTCATCCAGTCCAACACAAATTGGCGGCTTATCGAAGTTTTGTTCACAGGTTAATGTCGTTGCCATTATCAGAAGCAGATTTCAAAGAAGAGCTCAAAATAATTTATTACACAGCTCAAAATAACGGGTACAATATAAACATGGTTGATAATTTGATCAAAAATAAACGTCGAAACATTGTTCGTTCATTATTGTATGCATTGCCACCGGATAGGTCTGAGAAATATTTAGGTAGTCTTACTTATATGGGAACAATTACTGAAAAGATTTCAAAAACATTATCTAAAAATAAGGTGAGGGTAGCTTTTAAAACAAACAATACATTGCGTTCAATTTGTAACGGAAAAGATAAATTAGAGAATCATAAAAAATCTGGTGTCTATAAATTAACTTGTGATGATTGTAATGCTGTTTATGTAGGTCAAACGGGTCGTAGTTTTCAGACAAGATACAAAGAACATGTTTTAGTGTATAGAAATAACTGTCCAGAAAAATCACATTTTGCAAAGCACTTAATAGACACTGGCCATTCTTTAAACGATAACAATACTTTTAATGTATTACATACATGTGAAAAAGGTTTTAGGTTAAATATTTTGGAGTGTTTAGAAATTTTAAAACACAATACAACAAATATTACGCTGTTGAATGATTTAAATACGAGTATTCCAAGGTCTCCTTTGTTGAGGATTTTTGTGACGTCGGATCATACGACAGGCGACTCATCGCCACAACGGGTATAAATACGGGCCGGGCAACGTTGTTTATTCACTCAGAGTCAGGTGACGCAGTAACAGCCATCTGCGGCTAACTGCATTAAACGTCCATCCGTAAAAAATGTTTATTCACTCTCGTTTCAAACTTCGGCGAGTCCACACCTCCTGATGATGCCTCGTGTAGAGGCGAAACACGTGTCGTATCTTTAAACTTTGGTTTTCTGTTCTTTGACTCTTTGGTTTAGTTGAACTAAAGTTAAGTTAATAAAAACCTTTGTTTAGAAATTAAGCGGATTTATTATTAAATATATTTTTATAATTTGTTGATATTTATGGATTTCCGCAAAGTAACGCCTGAATCAATCAATTATCTTAAATTGACAATGTTTCTGTAATTTAAGTAGGTCAAGTTTTTTATGGAAGAGAGGATTTTAATGGTTTTTATTTATAAAGTACTCTATCAATTATCTATCAAGTTTATAAGGTATGTATATTTTTGTCATCCATTTTGCCAATTACTTAGTCAAATTACCTATTTAAGTACTTAGTTTAAGGTTGTACGTTGTGGGAAATGTTTGTTAAACTCAAGCATTATTATTCATTCTAAAATTGTATTAAGTCAAGCACTGAAAGCTTTTCATGGTGCTGCTGACTGTACTTTAGTGGTACGATAAACAGCAGTGACGAATCGCTACTAAAAATATTAAAATATTTTGAGCGGTGGCAAATCGCTACCACTTTTTTACGATGGCAAATCGCTACAGTGGCAAATGTCCACTAACCCCTAGACAGGAAGGGGTTTTTCGGTAGCTTAGCTACTTCAACTTGATTAAATTCTTCAAGTACTGGTTTGTTTATTTTAAGCAGAACTTAAAAGTATTTATTAAAACACCTGCAGGCAGTAAGTTTGAAGGTAAGTAGTAGGCATGTATGTAAAAATGCAAAAGGCAAATGTTAATGATGCACAGTTCAACTGAGCTAAGTCCATACCCGAGCCCTCAAATTTGTCGCTTCATTTGCCCCATTTACCTAAATAAGACCCCACAGATAAGATAAAATTAAGTATACCTAAGTGATTGTACGTAAATTAAAAACATTGAACCAACTTTTTATTACTATAGGTATCGTTTCTTATCATGCTGTGACACTCAAATAAGAATTCTACTCTAAAGTAATATTGGGTGTTAGTTCCAAACCATTTTTTTAACTTAAGAACTCGAAAACATATTACACCAAATCAAGTTCTTTTCACATGTGGCATCACTTGAGGAGACTAAGTTGTGACTTGTGTCCGAATGATGTGAAAAAAGTAAAAGGAAATAATTTACTTCAGTTCGTTTAAACTCAACATATGGTGCAAGAGCAAGCTTCCTTTGTATTTTTTCCACGATCCTATTTGACGCAGGTAGGTACATCCATTTATTAACGCTTTAGTTTTGATTTAATTTATAAGCTTTACCAAAGTAGGTACTTTCTTCCGGTTTAGGCAAAATTAGTGACGATACGTTTAGAATCGCTTTCCAAGAAAATATTTTAAATAGGTTATATGTGGTGGGTGACCAGACTATTGGATATTTATGTCAATTTTGAGAAATGAACAATGAAGCTCATTGTGATTCTAAACCAGGCGATGAATGTTAAAACGACCAACCGCCGCCGCTCAACCAAATCGCTAGAATGCTACATAAAAAAAAAAGTAGATTCAATATATGTGAAGTAGAAGCTATAAGTACTATAATATCGAAGATAATATCAATCACTACTAGATATATTATATAGAATAGATTACTTATTCGTTGTATCTACTCGAAAGAATGTCTCGTCATTTTCCGAGAAACCGGTTGGTGAACGAGATCTGTGGCCCGCGGCCCGTAGACTCCAAAGAACGGTCCATTTCGGTGTCAAACACCTTTGAACTTTATGACTATGTATTAAGGCAGTATTCGAGGCTTTCCATCATTCTCTCGCTGATAACTACAAGCATACAGCACGGTACAATAGGTGTTTCTCGGCGTGTCCGAAACTCCCGCATACCTGGCAATGGTCGCGACAACGCGCCCATTGTTCCACCCAAGGAGTTATTTCAACATTTTCCACTGTTTTAGTTCTTAAAATCTTTGTTTGAGATATTATACGTGACTCGACAAACGACACAGTAATAACATCAGGAGTATTTATACATTTTTCGGTGTCAATTGCACCTTTCCTGTGGCTGGAATCGGTTTTTCTGTTCCGGTAGGTAGCATCAAGCCACTCACAAATTCTAAATCTCCGGTATCGAGCAACATTTTTCCATAAGTAGCGGACGCATTTGTCAACGTTTCGCTTTCTCTTCGACATGCTTCTTTATAGAATCTCTCAGACAGCATTACTCTGTAGTAATATTAGAAACCTATATTCGGTTGGATATCATATAGTTTCGTCAGTGGACCGGCAAAAGTGTAGTTCGCGGCTCGTTAGCCTCAGCGCGCGACCTTTCCGTTGCGCAACTACCGGCAACCAATCATGCAGAAAAGTTTGCTAAAAATTGCTTCCACACCTGACCGACTCAAACAATATTAGTGCAATCGGCTTCAATACATAATGCATGTTAGACTGTTATTATGAAATCATTGCTTTGACCAGGACGAAGGCTCTCCGGTTCCTTACAATTGCCAAGTCCTTCGATTTCAGTTCCCTCTGCCGTTTTCTATTCGATGATTACCTTAATTTCCGTTAGCAATTCACCTAAGTACCCGTTTTCTTACCTAACTGATGCAATTTCAAACGTTTGCATGTATTATGTAGTTATTTGTTAATGCTAGACCGAGCAAGGTCAGCTGCTTCCTACGATTCATTAGGAGTCTGCAGCTAGGCAGTATGCAGCAGGTGTAGCAAGCAGGTGAATGTAGACGTTAAAATGCTAATGGTGTTAGATGAAGATTGGGTATAAATCGTTTTACTCAATGTTTTATTGTGCATCCAGACAAATGCAGATAGACCTGTAGTCTCGAAAACAAGAAAAAAAGAGTCTCTAAAATTAATTTGACAGATTAGAATGTTTGCTCGCTTCAGTACAGGGTTGGTTTGAAAAGAAAAATAATAGGGAAAACTCAACGATAAACATTTCTACGGGTGGGTGAAGGTCAGCTAGTAGTTAAATAATTATAAGTCAAGTAAAGTTCTACGAATAAGATCGTAGAGCATTGTTTGTAGCCGCACCTACACACAAGTTTTCATACAAAAGATATCAACGCGCACCCGAACAATATTGCAGTAACACAGTGATTCTTCTCACAGATTACCCATTTTATTCAAATAAAACTTCTATGATGCAAAAATATGATTCAATTCTCATCAGTCAGCATCATCATCCTTAATCAATCCACGCACTCAACATTGAAGAGGAATAGACAGGGCACAAATTGTATAATAATTTCTTAACACTATAGGTAATGTTAGTTATTAGTGGTCATTTGGAAGCTGCATAATTCATTAATAATCTCAATACATACCTACTTAAGAAATACCTACTAAAACCCGATATGCCTATGATTCTAGTTTGACAGCATCTGGCACCGTAAGCTTCTCTCAAAATGGCTACATTGTCGCGAAAGTGGTTCTAGCCTCGTACATTCCGCGGCCAAATGATCATTAGGGCAAAAACTAGGCTTTATTGCACAAGCTATCTATCTAAATGCGAGCTATTCGATCCGATCGTGAAATAGTTGTGCGTTTTGTAAGCCAATCGTGGAGATAATGTGATGGCTGTCCGGCCGTATTCTGGTTTGTAGTGTAAGGATCGAGGAGTAGACAATCTGCTACAAACGGTCTTGTTGCTAGATCATGGACCTAGATAATATACAATATATACCTACTAAGCCGTATTCTTCTTGACGCTGTTTTTCTCTTACTGGATGTCAATGTTACGCAGCTACTGGTTTTGAACTGGATTTTAAATACCTTAAGGCTCACTCACCTACTACGCGCTTGTCTCGGGATTCGGACTTGTAGCCAAGAAACAAGAATGTATAAAAGAACATAGGTACATTGAATTAAATTAGTTAATTCTTTAATAAAAAAAATTAAACTTGTTTATGTTGGAAGATAAACAATTAACAACAATTTGACTGGTTTGGCATTGGCAAATAAACTTTTTTTATTAAAGTTACTAATTAGGAATACATGATTTACATACGATAAATACCTACTTCGTAACAGACTATGAGTGAGACAGTTCCGGTGACCAATGAAAAGCCGCGGAAAACGCGCGAGAACCATCTTCAAGGTTGACTTAATTGTGCTAACGACTGACCTGTCCAGTTGCTTTCTTGTAGCGATGGGTCGCTTCCCTGACGAGGTCTCGCACCAAGAGATCGCCAGCTCCACACGGCACCAGCACCCGCACAGACCCAAAACACACTGTCACCTTCATATCCGCACTGAACACTGATTTATCACTGAAACTCGCCTGAGTATCCACAGGCTAACATATTAGTTTTCCACAAACTAATAGGAGCACCGTACTATCTGATGCACATGGCGAAGGTAACCTTGTCTCGAAGCCGTTCAAGAAGCTCCAATGAAACAAAAAGGGCAAAAACACTGGATTGTCCGTGCGTTTTCATAGCGCAGGACCTCCGATATCACCAGGAATATAACCGGCCACACTGCATTGTATCCCCACAATTCACTTATTCACACGAGGAAACACGAATCGTTAATATTGGGCACATTTCGATAAGATTACGCGAAATACGGGCGTAGCTACAGCGCGCGCTCTTTAACGGCAGCAACGGTCGTGTCGTGGCGATGATCATGAATAAGAATTTGAAGTTGTTTGTGGTGAGGGCGCGGGGGTAGGGCCGCGGGCGCGGGTCGGGGGACGCGACCGGTTCCCGCACCAGCCAATGGGAGACCGCGTCTCGCCAGGCAGCTGTGCTCGTGTGGCGGCGACCACGGCTGCCGATGCCGTGCCGCGGCCGCGTCATACCTGCCTCGCTCCGGTTTGTATTTCACTCACATACCGACTATTGCACATCATTTTGAATGAGACTGCCTCTGATTACCCTATAACTGAGTCATTAACAAGCCGAAACCATGATAAGACCGAACCTGATACTAATCCACCTACACCTCACGACATATCTGAGTAATTTTCAAAATGTAACTATAAAATTCTGTAGCTTCTTCAAGGGCCGTATTCTGCGTCCATCTTGGGTTTGAATTTATACCCCTCACGAAAGTATGTACTGATTTTTTTAGGGCTTTTTATTTGAAGAAAAAAATTGATACCCTAAATCTGAGTCATAAAATCAATCTCAAAAACAAATCATTAGTTAGTGCCAATGAACGTCAGCGTTGATGTCATACCATGAGGAAATACCTACCTGAGAAACTCGTCAGTCGAACAATTATCTTGGAGTGTATGATTCAAATTCAAATACATGTACTTAGGTAATATTGTTTGTGTTATGTGAGTAGACTTCACCCACCCAAAGCATGCAGATTGGTAGCTAAGCCTAATCAATGTTGCCATGGCAACGAACCTCTAACTTTATTTTAGTCAACAGACAATCAACAAACGGTAAAAAACATCCTAAACTAACCAAACCACCCACAACAAAACAAAACAAAACAAGGCACGTTACTAAGTTACTGACACTGAAAAGTGATTAGTAAGGCTTGGCCAGTTAAAGATAATCAAATAGGTTACGCTCATAAAAGAACCCACAAAGCTATATAGTATTTCAAATTGATCAGAGACATCTTTCTCTATACTTAGCTATTTACCCCTAAGGTGTCTACTTGACATTTATCACACGGCTAAAGAACGCAACAGCCCACGTGCAGTCGTTGGTATTTCTGTACGACCGTTCTCAAGGTGATGAGCATTAGTATGCAGAAGGCAAAGCCACCAGGTCCCGATGCTTGTACCTGACTAGAAAACCTATGTGATATTAACTATAAACATTCTGATATGGTGGTGTGAATTATCATAGACTTATTATTCTTCCTTTAGTATTTTTTCGATATTAAATATTTTCATTCAGAGGAGATTTTGAAATTATGTTATAGACACTTACATACCGTAGATTTTAAACCATTTTAAACCTATTGGTAAACGATTATTAACACATAATTGATTAGAATCAAGCCGTTTAGATGCTACGATGTTGTGAAGTTTTACATTAGTCGGGTTACGGCAGTCACGGTGTGGTAATAGATATTTGGAAAATAAAAGGCTTCTAATAATGTGATGTAGACCACGTTTAATATTTTTAAGTTTTTAATATTGCTTAAATTGAATAGAAATAAATAAAGGTACGCAATAATTTTGTCTATAAGGCGCAATAAAAATGGTACACATTACTTAGATCATACATTTTCATTCAAAATTCTAAAATTTTGCGGAACATTATGTAACAGATAATTAATATGTTGTTTCCTTGTAGGTTAAATGTTTATCATTCATCCAATACGTCTATGTTTTTTAATAAATAAAATGTTTTTATGAAATAAAAAACTTTTGAAATTGAAATTGAATTGAAATACATTTGTTTTTGATTTAAATAGGTTTATAGACGGTAACATTAAAAAAGAATATGACTTGTAGGTGTTGTTAATTAGTTCGTATTTAATTTATATTTTACACAATTTTACAAATAAGAACCTACGTCGAATATTTTAATAATATCATAAGATCTCAACTGCTCAAGACATTTTTTTTAAAAAGTATTATTTACTAAACTTTATACAAATCGCTAATATTCAGATCTATTTTGTTATTTTGAAAAGTCCCTACTTACACATCTTTATGTTTCCGTGTTGTCAAATATATATTAACAAGTTATTAATAGTGTTTATGATTATTCTCAAAAAACTATAAATTATGAGTCGAATACAAGCATTACATAAACGTAGTTTGGCACTAAATATGTGTAAACATTAACAAGTTTTTTTTTTAAATACTGATAACAAAGCAAATAAGAGAATTTCTTCAAAAAATAGTGATCTCTTCACATCTTGATTACGGTAGACGCTTACATAGTCAAAGTAAATTAGTACTCAATAGATAATTCTCAATATTTACAAGGGAACAATGTCCCAATCACTGAGCACATTGATTGTTTTAATTTTTCATAGATTTATAGGTTTTACTATTACCATAGTCATAACTTAACACATTATTGAAAGATGTCCTATCTACATAATCTGTAAATTTATTCTACAATTTCAACATAATATCAAAAATCACATCAGGTCGAAAAAAAATTGTTAAAATTTTATGAAGCTTATTAAATTGACAATCGTTATTCGTGTAATACACGAATCTATTTAAAAATATTGGATTTCTGATTAATTAATTACAAATAATAATTATGTTTGCGATGCTGAATTCATTATGTATGTATAGCAAAGTATATTATATATTAATCGGTCGATAAAATTGCATTTTTATTTAATATTCTAACAATAATACGAATAAAAACTGAAGAACATGCAGAGCTGACATTATAGTGTTTATAATTATCATGGTGACTAGAATGAAAGCAAGGAATCAGCCATTGCAATCAATGTCCTCACGAAAGCTATGTGTTTCTGAAGACAGATCTCTAAATTGGACAAGTTTCTTTATAATTGTCATAAAAAAATGTAGAAGGAAAATACAATCCAGCAAATCGTCCATCCTAAGGTAACCATCACTAATCTAAAGATAAAAATATTGAAATGCATCATACCTTTCTTAGCTACCTTATTAGCTCAACTCTTAGTCCTTTACCATCAGTCGATAAGTACGATAATGTGAGACAAAGATTGTACAGTCAGCATCAAAAGTCGATGACCACATTCAGATTTTCAAAATCACTGTATACTATTTATTATACCTAAATCGCTCAACATGACCAGCGCTAGTATTGAATGAACAATGAACATTCAAAATTCAATGTTAAGATAAATATATAGATAGATGAACACTTTATTGTACCTACACCAACAAGAACAAAGCAGAGTAAAACAATCGATCAAGAATACAAAGAATACACCAAATTGTCAAAATATAATAACGGTGTATAGCGATATTGAAAATCTGAATGTGGTCATCGACTTTTGATGCTGACCGTACAGTGCAGGGGCCAGCCCATAGACTAACATCGATTTTAACAGAGATTGGTCGCGCGAATTTTAATTCCTACACCATTATCACAAGACCACAAATAATTCTAAGTCAGAGCACCTTATAATTGTAAAGATCATCGCATTCTCCTCCTCGTAGATGATGCATTGCGCCATCACATGGCACTACCGGCTGTACACGAATATACACTGCATTATCATAATAATAGGTACATATTGACACAATTTACAAACGAACGAATCATCAAAAAACAGGCACATCAGCAACATCGATCTAGCAATCAAAGATATACTAAGAGCAACGCGCTTTCCTAAAACAATAAAAAATCAATGAAAAGCAAAATGTTTCGAGTATTATTTTTCGATTAGAGAGCCAAACAAAACAATTCAATTCACATCCGATCGTATTCGGGCGCTCTGTCATGATCGATTCGAAATATCACAATTGACCGAAGGCATAGAGCAGACAGTTCTGTTTCAAATTGCACTTCCCTGGTACCTAGTGTTCGAACATCGCTCTCCACGCCAGTTCCAGAAAGTTCAGTTTCAAATTGCACTTCCCAGGTATCACTACTGTGTTGTACTGGATACAGAAAGTGGTTTCAGTTTCAAATTGCACATCCCTGGTATCACTATTTAGTTCAAACATCGCTTTCCGCGTCAGTGAGGTGAGCGGGCTGACCGAAGTTCCTTGTGATAGATTCGCTGACTGTTCGAATATTGGCAAGGTAACGATGTGCCGGTTCATCCGAGTCATATATTGCGCTTAGAGACTCCAGTGACACCAGCGCTTCAGAATCGAGTAGACGAGAAGACGCGCGCGAAGAGACATCATCATCTCTGTCAAAGTAGCATGAGTTAACATCACTTAATGCTGCCTCTGCGTCGGTTAAGCCAGCCTCGTTTAACATAGAGACGTTTTCAAGAGCTGGATCGTCTGTGGTGTACCCGGTACTTTCAGGGTGGCACCCCTCTCCATCTCCTTCGCCTTCCGAACATGATGAACTCCACTCGGATTGACTCTCCCCGTAGAGACCCATTTCTCTATGATTCGAAGCGGTCACCTGGAAGAAGCAGTATTTTTTTTTTTACCAAATCTAGCACATAGCAGTGTTGCACCGGCATATGTGAATCAAAGCCCTATGTAGCACTGTTCTGTTCATTAACAGGCGTGATCTCTTACCATCAGGAGAGCGCTTAGCTCGTCTCATCCCAGGTTTATTTATTTTTATTTATTTATTTATTAAATAAAGCAATGCCTGCAATGCATGCATAATACAAAATACACAGAAAACTTACGAAATAGTATACACTAAAATGTGGGCCAATTATAGGCTTGCACAGCACTCATAGATTTGACAGACAACAGCTTAATTAAAAGAAAATATTACACAAAAAAAATACAATAAGATACTAACGAGAGAAAAAAAAACTTGTAGGTGCTTTCTACATGACAGAGTAAACAAAAAAAGTTTGAAAAATAACAAAATCAACCCACAATGAGAATGGTTCTACTTTAGAGTAATGAAGTTCTACTTTAGAGTAGCAACTCACCCGGTTATGTAGCCTCTCCTGGATTGCATTCTCTTGTTTTTCGGAACTCATTGCGGCTTCAGCTTTTCTTTCACAAGGTGGACTGGAAAAAACAATGTTGTTGAGTATCTCTTATACACGTAAAACCACTCTTGTAATAATACGCTGATAAATCGCAATTGATTTCAATCAAGAACTTCAGGTTTTGTTTATTTTACCTAGAATCGTGTTCCCTCGAGTGCGTAGGAGAGGGCAACTCGACGACCACGTCAGTTGGCAACACTCCCGGGAACTCTGCGGTAGGGGGCCGGAGGGGAGACACGGCAGGTTGCGAGGCGCGCCCCGGACTGGGCTCCTGCCGCGCTAGCTGCGTGATAGCTGCCAACCCCACCGCGTGCAATGGACTGCTGTTGTTGTTGCAAATACGTACTGGGTCTAGAGCTGGGTTTTGACCCCTGAAAATGTACATTTATAATCAAGAGCTAGGTTTTGACCCCTGAAAATGTGGATTTATAATCAAGAGCTAGGTTTTGACCCTTGAAATGTAGATTTATAATCAAGAGCTGGGTTTTGCCCCTGAAAATGTGGATTTATAATCAAGAGCTAGGTTTTGACCCTTGAAATGTAGATTTATAATCGAGTTAGGTTTTGACCCCTGAAAATGTACATTTTCTAATCAAGGTTTTACAAAAACATACAACAACCGACTTCAATCGGACGGTTCAAGTGACCGTAGACGTCACTGACAATTCACAGGGAAGCAAAATACGCAATTTTGTTTACTTCGACGCCATATTTTTTTCAGTTATATAAGTATAACAAACATATTTTTTTTTTCAAATCTGTTTATAAACAACAAAGTTCTGAGGTATCAAAAATTATAAAAAAAAATTCAACTGAATTGATAACCTCCTTTTTTGAAGTCTGTTGAAATGTAGTTGAAGGCGCACAAGTAAAAAATTATGTAATCTTTTACTTACCTAAGTTCGAGTTTTAATTCCTTCCTTTCAGGTTTAGCAGCATTTTTCAATAGATTCTTATCATCAAGCAGCCTTTGTATTTCTCTCTCGAAGGGTGGCACACAAGCGACGTCGATAACCGGACTCCGCTTGGTGTACGTTTCCCTACTTCCCTCATGGTTCAAATGCTTCAAGTGGTTCGGTCGACTCCCCGAACTCGAGAAGGAGTCGGTTCGCTGCGCGTGTCGGTTCGAAACATCCTTCTTATCGGTCTGGCAGGCTCCATCTCGTTTCACAGACGCCTGCAGAACATTTATGATACTTCTCTGCAGTTTATCATCTTCCTTCTGGAAGCTTAGACTGGCATCGAAGAACTTGTCTTCTATCGACGGTTTCTTTGTGAGTTTGTGCTTAGCGTATATTTCGTTGATGTGGTTCAGCATGGGCTTGTTGCCTCTGATGGGAGGGTAATCGTAGGCGGGCTTGGGTTCGGTGCGTGGTAGCCACTGCGCCGCGCGGGGCGGGGAGGGGGACGCATCAGTAGTACGCGAATAGCTCTCGTCAGACGAGCTCAAACTGGGAGAGCGCGTCAGCGAGCTGAGCTCGTCCGCGGATGAATGAACCCGCGGACTTCTCGCAAGCGGCAAGCTCTCACTCGAGCGTGGCCTCGGTAGCCGTGGAGGTCTCCGCTTGTGCACGACGGGTGGGCGTGGCTCCTGTGGGCGGGGCCAAGGGGGGACAAGAGCGCGGGGCGGGGGCCATCGCGGGTTGCCGATCATTCCGTGAGGAGGCGGCGGAGGCGCTTCATCCACGTCTTCTAATACTCTCCGACCTTTGCTGCCTTTATGGTTATTACCATTGTGATGACCGTTGGCAGGTAAGAGCGGTTCGCTCTCGCAGGCTATGGATGCTTCTCTTACGGGAGGTAATCTAGACACGGGTTGAGCTGCCGCCCTCCGAGCGGAGTTCTGTAACATTGCTAATGGTGTAGCAACGCCTCCGTACGCACTTGGAGGATTCTGAGGTTGGCCATTGGTAGAATTCTGACCATTACCCTGCCCGGTGGGAGCTCTATCCGTTAAGAAGTATGTGGTCATTTCACCCTTGCCCTTCACTTTCACCTTGCCTCGACACACGAACTGATACGGCATATCTTTTAGAACCTGGAATACTTCTTCTGTAACTTGCGTGTGGTTCGGGAGCCCCGTAGAGTCCATTCGACTGGCTACATTGACTGTGTTGCCCCAAATGTCATACTGAGGTTTCCTCGCTCCTATGACGCCAGCTACAACTGGGCCTACGTTGATACCTAAAATGAGAAAATTCAAAGAATAGGAACGATATTATTTATTTCTTATCTTCTGTCCGCGACTTCGTCCGCGTTGACTTAAGAATAGGTAGAGTCAATTTCTTATTCCTATCGTGTTTCTATTTCTTTCGAACCAGGGTGGTGAAAGGATCTCAAGTGCGCCTCGAAGAGGGTCCTTTCGTGCACTTTCACAGGGTCAACGGAAATTACTTAAAAACTATCAAAAGTTCAGCAAAGTCATGCCATGTGGTGATGTAAATTTCGTGAAAACAAACAGCACCAGCAGACTTTGCTGTATTTTAAATATTTTTATATCAAAAGTATTGACGCATTTACCTTAATTGACTATACTAAGGATATTATTTTGATAATACGACGCAGAACCTAACATTGTTCGGGGATAAAAGTATCCTGTGTTAATCCAGGTTTTAAACTATGTGGCAAATCCATTAATTTAAAATAGTACTTACCAACTCTGAGCATGAAGTTGTTGTAAGAATTATCGTTGATATCTCTCAGTTTATCCCTCATGGCGAACACGAACTCCACTAGGGTTGCCATGTGTTTCCGGGTGCTGGCTTCGTCACACATTTCCTTATCCGGTATCAGGCCAACAGCAGCCATGTATGTCGACCCAACAGTTTTAATTTTATCAATCCCACTGAATCTATCTTCACCTAAGAGCTGAAAATGATAATCATCACCAGTAACTCAATTTTTCACTTTAGGAATCCATTTATTAAAAATCGAAACCAACAAAATGTTGCGCAAATCATCATTCAATCAACGGTCTGATACTTAGTTTTTCGTAGACTTTCGCGATTATCACACATAGTTTTTTGATTATAACGGGTATTTATCGCGCTAACCTCGTATGTTTTTGTGTCCCGACGTTTCGACTGTATTGCAACAGCCGTGGTCACGGGTTGACTGGCGTATTGGAGCTACCGTCGCGGTGAAATGAGAGAACTACCCTCTTGGTCGTTAAAAATGTTCGGTCGGCACACCACACTGACGACATCCGGACACTTAAGCGGTGTTTTAAAAGCGTTCCGCGTGCACTTTGCAATCACTGGGTTCCATGACGTTGAGAGTCTGTATCCGTCTTCACGATTGAAATTTGGATTCTTCTTTATTTCAATCGCTTCCCGCTCCAATACGCCAGTCAACCCGTGACCACGGCTGTTGCAATACAGTCGAAACGTCGGGACACAAAAACATACGAGGTTAGCGCGATAAATACCCGTTATAATCAAAAAACTAGGTCTGATACTTTCTTGGTTGGAACGAAAATCAATTCTACTTGAGACAGCGCTAATAAATAAAGAGGCGCTAATAGCAGTCCTAGTACCGCAACAACCTTTGTGTATCATTTATTTGGTCATGGGCAGGCGTAATTAGATCACATTATGGTAGCATATCGCTCGTCTTGTCACTTCTCATCAATCATCAATATTTAAAAGAGTAAAAAAAAACAGATAGACAATGCAGTCTAAACCACTAAGCGCAGAGATTTTTTTAATTTCGAGGGTAATCTCTTACTATGAATCAAATTTCGTTAATTCAACGCAAACGAAGTTATGGATATCAGTTGAGTGGGACACTGGCCATTGTAAAAGATTTGCATGTATACAATATATGTACAGTCGGCTCTGTAATGGTCTTTACACCCAGCTTACGCCGGTGATCTCCTGTAATTAAACCACTCACATAAACACATCATGTGTGTGCGTGAGTAAACTACTGATATGATCAAACCACTTAAAATATACCCATAATATAAACTAAAAGTGGTTTAATCACAGGAGAACACTGATTTAAGCTGCGTGTAAACACAATTACAGAGCCGACTGTACATACTCCCGAAACACATTCCCTTTTTGCGGTGGGTAAAAACCAAGCTCACCTCATCAAAATCAGCGATGATCTCGTTGAGCAGCCTCAGACACTCCATGCCCTGGTTGTTGCCGTCCAGCTCCATGTAGAACTCGTGGTAGTTGGTGATGGACGCGAACACCACGCCCACACGCTGGTATGAGTGCGAGTACAGCTCCTGCCAACCGCGCCTCTGTCAGCGGGAGCGCGCAAGCAACAGGGACAGTGACATCAGACCTCGTCTACAACTACCGAACTACTTGCCCCGTGATGGAGGCAATCAGAACTACTTGCCCCATGTTTGGAGGCATTCAGAACTACTTGCCCCTTATTTGGAGGCATTCAGAACTACGTGCCCCTTGTTTGGAGGCATTCAGATCTACGTGCCCCTTGTTTGGAGGCATTCAGATCTACGTGTCCCTTGTTTGGTGGCATTCAGAAATATGTGCCTCGTGTTGAGAGCATCGTTTTCCAAATCACTAACTAAATTTTTAGGTTGTTAAGAGCATTCATGTTTTCCAATTCACTTACTAAATTTTCTATTTATGAATTCTATGTAAACATTTTTTCAAATGAAAAAAAATTTGGTTTAATCTATGTATACATTTAACTACAATAATTAAGAACCATTCAAATACTCATGTAGCTAGCTGAATAAATTATAATTTCACTACATTGTAGTTGGTAACAACTGCTACAACCCAGTATTTTGGGCGTTCTAAAAATACATTGTAGAACCATCACCTTGCCATCACATTCTAATTCTAGTTAGTAAGAACCAATCAATTGGTAAAAGCTATCTTAGTACTCTGTGGTAAAAGGTATTTGAATTATGTTATTATTGCTATTCGTTGAGTCAAAATCTGTCACTGGACCCTGCGTATGCGCACTTTATATCGTTTAAAGCAAGGCACAATGAATGGTGTGGTAACATATTGGTCGTTAGATGTCTAATGGCTGTGCAGATGATATATCCAGAATAGTCAAGTGCTTGATCATGCATACTACACTCATAAGTTAAACCGAGCAATTTATGCCTAAACATTATTGATTAAATGATAAAGCATCGGCAAATGGCTATTCGTTAAGTAGCATCAGAGATTAGTAAAAAGTAGTCTTTGGTAGCATCTGTATACACAGATATGTATACAAGTACATAGGTACACTCCCAAGCTTTCACATTTATTTTACTCTTAATTTTATAAAGAAATTTAAAAATATAAAATATAGTATATAGCAATTTCAAATTAAGGCTAATCCTCAAATCCGAATTCCATACAAAATGTTTTGGACAAATACTCAAAAAGTACGCCGTATTATAGTAATTTTTTCACACTATTCGTTTCGTCCATGTTTTTTAATTTCGTCAACAAAAAAATTAAGGGTTTCATACTTTAATTAAGATTTTATACGTGTTTTTAAGTTAGTAGGATTAATTTTAAAACACGTATAAAATCTAAATTCAAGTATGAAACCTTTCACTTTTTTTGTTGAAGAAATTAAAAAACATGGACGAAATGAATAGTGTGAAGAAATTACTATAATACGGCGTACTTTTTGAGTATTTGTCCGAAACATTTTGTATGGAATTCGGATTTGAGGATTACCCTTAATGTAGTCATTCTACTTGTCAGAAGAAGAATGTCTTTGCAAAATTAAGAGTATAATAATAATATGAATGTAAAAGCTTGGGAGTGTATAAATACATGCATATGCAGCTGACTGTACCATATGCATGAGGTGATTTTTTTTATAATTGCAGACTGCATAGAAAAACTTACCATGTTAGTCCTCAAGTGATCCAAGAAGTGCTTTGCGACGTGCGCCGGAAGCAAATTGAACAGTATTCTTTTGTTAGACGCCTGAAATTAGACAACCCTCCATTATTAGTTTTCAGCTGGAAGTCTTTTAACCACAAGAGATACTTTGACTAAAAACGAACGGCTTTGAAAACGAAAAGATTAGATAAAGTGAATCTATATTGTATTGTATTGTATTGTATTTATTTATTGAAAAGGATGAAGACACAGTAACATAACAAGCAATAATATTAGTTAATTAAGGTGTAACATCAGTTTCTCGTCATTTCTTACGTACCTAACTGTAGTAATCTATGTAAATAATACAATAGGTATTTGATAAAATTATATATAACAATGTCCATTTAATATCAACAAATTATATAAATATATTTAGTAATAAATCCGCTTGATTTCTAAACTCTCGTTTCGAACTTCGGCGAGTCCACACCTCCTGATGATGCCTCGTGTAGAGGCGAAACACGTGTCGTATCTTTAAACTTTGGTTTTCTGTTCGTTGACTCTTTGGTTTATAATATAGTAATATGTACTAAAGTTCTAAACTAAAGTTAAGTTAATTAAAACCTTTGTTTAGAAATCAAGCGGATTTATTACTAAATATATTTATATAATTTGTTGATATTTGTGGATTTCCGCAAAGTAACGCCTGAATCAATCAATTGTCCATTTAATAATTATTTCATTCCGCTGTAAAGGGGCATACTATAATTCATCAGCAGTAAACGGAGCGTCGTTATGTAAAAAAGTAAAACTAGGTTGGTATTAGGTAGGTAAGTATGTATAGTTCAGATCGGGGTTTGATTCTACTCTACATCGAATTGACTATAATCTGTAGTTAGTTATTCACTTATTTTATAAATAGTTTTATGCAATTATATTTATTTGACTACGTTGCAAAATGAGTTGTAGTTATCTATCAGATATATATTTAAGAGTAGGTAAGATTATGATTTGCCACCGTACACCAGGAGTACCTACTGGCACTCACTCTAATAGTAACCATTCATTTCAGGCAACCTAATATTACAGATAATATGCAATGGGCCCATATAAATATACACCACCATTTTTTAATTACCAAACAAAATAAAATGGGCAATGCAGACAGGATACCACGTTGCATCTGTGCAGTCAGAATTTTGCATTTCTACAAAATGGTAGAGTCACAGCGGCGCGAGTGCGGCGCCCGAGCCGAGGTTTTGCGGGCTGGCTCGAGCTAGGTGCCCGGGTTTGCCAAACGATGAATAAAACTTACATTATTATCAATTAAAGGTACCGCCTGACGCAAATCCATAGAAAAACGACATACGGTAACAGTTATCCAATTTTAATCAAATTTATTTTGACAAAAATTCGACTTAATTTTTCCAAGTTATTTTGGCGTATATGTGTTCAGTAACGGCAACTGACTATGCGTATTTTTTTATGGTGATTAAAATTTGACCGTGTATAGTATACCTTACAGACTAACATACATATTGGGCTTTGATACTTATAATAAAATACAATAGAAAAAAAAAATCTGGTCTTTCACATTTGACGGTTGCGCCTTCCGAAAGCGTCGATATACGATGCCGGCTGCGAGGATGGTCGAGTGGCAAGTGCATTGGACTGCTAAGCCGAGTGTCGCGTGTTCGATTCCCGCTCAACACAAATATTTGTGAAATGAATATCAGTGCTTGTCCTGAGTCTGAGTGTTTTCTATGTATGCTTTATACATATGTATTTAGAAATAAAAAGTATAAACGTATTCTATCAGTTATCTGGTTCCCATAATACAAGTTTGCTTAGTTTGGGCCTAGATGGCGTTGTGTGTAATGCCCAAACGCTATTTATTTATTATAATTAGATACCTGCAAGGCGTCCATGTCTCGCTTCTCGTCTCGCGCCTGCATTTGCCACAGGAAGTCGAGCCGCGCAGTCCACTCCGTCTGGCGCGCGTGCAGCAGCACTGCCAGAGCCAGCGCCAGCGTCCACGCGCAGGCTACGTACGCAGATCCCACTGGACCATTACTGAAATGAAAATATATAATGAAAAAAAAAACTAATCCTTACAGGCTTATTAAAAGCCAAGTTAGTAATAACTGGTAATAAGTAAGCAATAAATAGATAATTAAGATACAAACTAAATAAAAAGGAACGGAGATGTCTTCGTTCTTTGGGATCTCAACACCTTAAAATTTAAAGGTATAAATCTGCTTTCAATTTGCAAGGTGTACATGTTTAGATAAGTCAGTCAGCGACTTAGCAATGATCTTCTAGCCAGGGTTTCTTTAATAGATCATTAAAACAGAGCAAACTTTCCAGTTGGGAGGACACTGTAGCTAGTGAAATTACTTGGCTTTCGAAACTGGTCATCAAAATGTCTCAACACTATAGCAGTTGCAAGGTCTATGGGAATCAAAGCCCTGTGTAGCTCTATTATAGTTATGAGCAGGCGTGATCTCTGACCATTGGAAGAGCGCCTAGCCAGTCTCGCCACTGCGTTACATAAAAAAAACATTAATGCCTACTTGCACCAAACTATCTAAGTTCCTAAGCAATAACTTTACTCGCTTGACAGATCTTAGCGGTCTGAACTTGGACCGTTTAAAACTACCAAGCGAGTAAATTAATTGCTCAGGAGCTTTGGCAGTTTGGTGCAAGTCGACATAGGTCAGCTAAGGATGACCCAATTTACCAATGCATTAAAACTTCATCTGCACTCACTCAGTCATCTGATCGTAGCAGTCAAACAGGTGTTTATGATACGCCAGTATAACCGCCATGTATCCCGCCGTCATCACCGATAGCAGGATCCCCTTGATCAGTATGGGCAGTCTGAGGAACACGGCCACGGCCATCATGCTGATGCAGCAGCCCAGGGTGATGTAAATGGGGACGGGGCAAGCCCTGTGGTCCCCATCGCCCCACAATAAAGCCGCTTCTTCACTTGACGCGGCTCGGATCTCGTCCATGCTCACGTTTGCTGTGAGGTTACTACAAACGTTGACTTCTCGACAGGTGACCTGTAATTATAAAAGTATTTACAGTCTCCCGTCTCAAGGCTGACTTGAAATCCTTTCACCACACTGGTTCGAAAGGACTAGTGACACGATAAGAAGAAGGAGAAGTGCGTACTAAGAAAGGTATTTTTTTAATTTCAAACGCAAACGAAGTAACGAGCAACAACTAATTGAAAATAACACCGTTGAAACCTACCACATTGACTTGCCCAACAGCATATCCCAGAACAATAGTAAAGGTAGTGATCGCATTCCTCAATGCGAAAGGTCGTGACACGTCACACGGTATGAGCCTCAATCTTGCAGCAAGCGTCAGCGCCAGTACAGCGGCTGACCACGCGAAGGCGGTCACGAACAGTAGCAGGAGGATAGTAGTTCGTGGAAGGATGGCCGCTTGTAAAGCACCAATAGCTATAAGAGCAGCAATAGCAGCGCCGAGGGATCCAGCCCATCCGCCGTCGGTTGATGCCCGGTACTGAAACATTAGCAAACAATCAAAATAAGTGCACTGATGTACTATAACTTATAATAAATCAAGCTTGTTAAGGCCTCTACACATCAAAGCCGTCGGCTCCCGGCGGCATAGCCCGCCGGCCTGGGAAACCGGTTCCTTTAGAACAATCGCATACAAAACGCTAACCCGGCAGGTTGTGCCGCCGTCAAAATCACAAAAGCCTCTACACACCGGCTTTGGTGTGTAGAGGCTTTTGTGATTTTCTATATCCATCAATGGAAAACAAAATGACACCCAACAAGGGGCAGAATCTCGGGTTAGTTAGTACCAAAATTTCCTTGAAATTACCTATTGGTTTTAATACAAAGAGATTTTGAAACTCTTTTCAATAAAAAAATTTCAATTTCAATCAAGAGGAAATTAAGAGGGGATTTAGGACTAGCCGTAAATGTCAGGAAAAGTTGGCGCCCCACTAAGGGCGAATCTGCTAATAAAAGTGGACAGATATGCTGCTTGTACTCACTTGTGCTTCCTTATCGGCCTCCTTGAAGCAGAGCGTCAGGAGATGGACGTGCGTAGCTTTCTCCCGGTGCACGGAACGCGCGTCTATCGCCTGCGCTAGGTACTTGTTGACTCGATTCGTTGGCTGGTGATATACAGACGAGTGACGTTTTTTCAGAGGCCGCTTAAATTTCTCCGTCACTTTATTCTGTGAAAACGTAGTAACGTTGACGCAACGGACGACAACAGTTACTAAACTACTTCTACCCACCAACATACACCGAATAGCGATAGAGAAAGTAAACATCGATGGGAGACACAGAGGATAAAGTTAACGGAGAATATTTAATGAGAAATCAGATAAGGTCAGGTCAGGGTCGTACACATGGGGTCCACATGCAGACTCCGTGCTCAGGACACGGTTCTTGACTGACCTTAACACTTAAAAGATCCGGACTCCGAAGCAGCATCACATTATTAAAATAGTAAAAACAATAAGATGAAACATAATGTACAATATAGTAGAACTGACTCAAGTTAAAACCAAATGTAGAAAAGTAGCAGATTTTGAAAATACATAGTTGTCTACTAGTTCTTTAATGGTAGATAAATGCTTGATTAAAGCTTACAGTAACAGCCGGACTATAAATTTTAAGTATATTCTAAGTATGTTCTGAGAACTATAAGCAGAACAAACAATTGTAATCAAACAGCTGGTAAGACTTAGTCAAGCATCAAATAAAATTAGGTCTAATCTGAAATTAGATCAAGTCACGGCATGCAAGTTAGTCGATATGCCGGGTTCATGCCATGCTCTAGTGCTCAAGGCCGGTCGGGATTGCGAGTGAAACACAATTCAGTGCGTTCGATTTTATTATTAAAACTCAATAAAACAAACATTATCAAGTAAAACAAATTGATAATTTCCAAAGAGAATTAGGTATTGTCCGTTATAACTGTATCGGTGAGTGGTTTAAGTGCTCACGTTGATTCGTTTCCCAATTGGCACCACAGGATAGTTTTGGCATAGCGGTGCGGTGCGTAAACTTAATCAGGTAGAATGTAAAAAATACCGTGTAAATGTGATCTGCAATCAAGGTGTTAGGTAATCGTATACACCTCACAATATCGGATATAAAGTGTGTGTTACCACGTGATTTGTGGAAAACAATAATACACATGAATAACATATTGTCTGCGCTTACTGTTTCAGCGGGAAGTATTGGCTGAGGGACTAATGTCCAAGGTCGGAATATCTGAAAAACAATGAGCAGACGTCTCATGTTAGTTGCTGGTGTATTCAAGTCTTCCACGTAGTGTTCAAAGTATACAAAACAAAAGATGTGGTTGGATTATGATAATGGTAACATTGAGGTCTTTGCTGAAGTCTACTCTATTGAATGTGTGACGGGAGAAGGCTTTAACGAACCAGCAACTAAATGGGTGCTTCGAGAACATTGAATTTATTTGAATACTAAAGTCATTGTGCACGTCTATTTTTGTATCTGACTAAGATCTGTTTCGGTGTCTCCTGGTAGATTGAAACCGATTTGTACTACCGAAATAATTTAGTTTGAATTCAGAGTGACCAAACGGGAAAAACACTTGTTTGTAAACGACTCGCAAGATATCCTTGTTATCTGCAGAAAAAGCTTCAATGCGTTTGAAATTCAAGAAAAAGCAAAAGTAGATTTAGTTCGAAAACCACCACTCGTAAGTCAAACTAACTACTAAATACCATAAGCGAGATTATCATTCGACACACACGATGAAGCATATCGGCATGGGTCGTCCCGATACGTTTCATGTACATAGTTCTGTGAAGCGTAAAATCATAAACCATGATTCTAAAGTGGCCTAAATGCGTGTTGGGAATTTGCGCACATTTACTCAATGAAGCTGAAGCACCGCCCCTGAAGGAATGATTGGGTATCGAATGAATGTCAAATGTGTGCATATTCCGCTCACTTTGTATAAGCACTACAGAGTACAGGGTTGTTAACTTATTTGTGCTAAAAATAAATCTAGACTTTTATAAAATATGTAGAAAAGTCGTAAGTGCTGCCAAGACAGTCAAAACGGTTTGAGTCAAACATTATCGTGTCGACTAAATGATAGTACGGAATGTTAAACTCGAAATGTGTCTGCATATACCTAGTAGAGTAAAGCAAGACTGAAATCACTCCACATTAACCCATATTAACGAAAGTCCAGATAGAAATCGGGTAAGAAAGAACGCGTGAAAAGGATCAGTTTAAATAAATCGAAACCATGAGAACATAAGAAGACCCAAAATGAAAAAGTTTATAGACTCAAACCGTCCGACAAATCACAGGCCAAAACCGTGCAAAACCATTAAGTCTAAGATAAAAACTCGCACAAATGAGTTGACCGAGTGCATATACATGTCGGTATGTGTGCATGTCGGGGCCGGTGCCGGGGCCGGTGTCGGAACAGTGTGTGCGTAGGGCGTGGTGCTGCATGACAGCGTCGAAGGTGTGGTGTTGAGGGGCGGCGGCGGCGGGGGCGGGGGCGGGGGCGGCCCGCATCGCGGCGCTCACGTCTTCCGCGCGCAGTGACGCCAGCCGCAGCGCCTCCGCCGAGCCCGGCTCCGCATGCAGCGCCCGCTTGAGGTCCAGCACCTGCCACACCACACGGGTACACCTCACGCCTCGCTCGCAACTAACAACCACTCGCCCTGAACCTACTTCGGTATACCATACTTGCCTTAATTCAGCCAAACTATACCTCACGGGCTACATCTCACGCCTCACTCGCAACGCAACTAATAACCACTTGCCATGAATCTATCGAAACCGTAGCACCTACCTCGCTAAACCATACCACACTGGCCACTCGCTCTGAACCTATTCTTCATCGGAGCACCTGCTGTCAATTCATATCAATGTAGAAATAACTCATGACTCTTTCGCAGGTCACACAAACAGTCAAACACCCTAAACGTACACTTTATCGTAGCACCTGATGCCAATTCATACCACATGGGCTACAAGTCACGGTCGTCCCGACTCACTCGCAGCGCAACAAACAACCAATCGCCCTGTAAACTATATAGGTAGCACTTCTAAGATCCAGTCAATCCACATGAAATTGGCTCCCACATCATTCCTTTCTCGCAGAGCGCACCAAGCAACCGCTTACACTGAACTTTCATTCAGACAGGTTATACTACTAGTAGGTATATCATTTGACTTGATTCAGTTTAATCACACTCGGCTGTTATAATCTTGCAGCACACTAAAAAATAACTCTCCATAAGACTTTTAACCTACTTGCACAGCTCTAGATACTAGAAAACATGACTTAAATACATAAAAAATAAAAAACAACCATACGGATTATTTTCCTTTCATTATTTGGCCCAATAACGGACTGCATTCGATCAAATCAGGCATACTCAGATTTCAGGTAAACACAGCTGAACTTGCTTCAAGACAGTTAGTCTTTCGCGTTCACGACAGACAAGAGCGTACAGATACCATCAAAGAGTACTAATACCAATCTTCCTACCAACTAAGTGAACGAATGAGTTTTCCCTATATCTGTTAATGGGCACTTTGTAATGTTGACGCCATCTTATCAATAACTTTGAATCTCCCCTTTCAAACAAATCAAACTTCACACCCACACATATCAAACTTCACACCCACACATATCAAACTTCACACCCACACATATCAAAGGAACATCTGTATTTCATTCATCATGTTGAATAATAACATCCTGATCACAGCTTATCTTATTTAACCTAGTTTAAACTAACACATAACACTAAAAGAAATCCACACTATAATCTGTCTTTCTCACAGTTTGTTGAATAAACATTTCAAGGTAAATTCGCTCTGTATGTCATTGTGCCTAGGGTGCGCGTGGAAAACTATTCGCTCTCCTAGTCGGGGGTAGGCCTGATTCCAGCAGTGGGAATATTAAAGGCTGATTATGCTACGCAACGTTTTAACTTTTAACTCGGTGCCTAAATAAAACACTTTTAACACGGCACTGTACAGACGCTTACTTTGTAATGTAAACAAAGACAAATCCAAGTGTTCATAAATAAATTTAATTGAACATGATTTTTGAACAACATTCGGCGGCTAGTTGATTTATGTTTATCTGTGAGTATTTTGTTGAAATCTGTGTCTCTACCACGGTGGTAACATCAAAGATTGCAGGTATAATTTTATACTCGTACTATAAATAGGGATTTTATCAATAGTGATAGAACAACGTAGTCCAATTTTGATGATATTCATTCATGAACAAAGTTGAAAGTAATAAAAAGCAAGACTTACCTTTACATACCGCACTCCAAGGATGAGAGTTTTATCACACGTGCCGAAAAGGAATTTCAAATAGTCGCGGACAGTGACGTTCGTATCATTTAGCCATGTCCGAGTGCAGAACGAAATTTTAAGTCTTGTGCAAATAGTAATAAAGTTAAACTTTGGACTACTGGTAAATTTTGGTGCTAATTTTTTTTGCTCATGCAAAGAGTCCTTACAAATTTTGACCATAAATATCACACACCGGGCCTTAGAAATAGCTAACGATTAATTAGCTACTTTTGTATTTGCAGAGCATCATCTCAGCCGCATGAAGCACAACTTTTTCTATTTGTCAAATTACTAACAAGGTAAACTAGACTTTATTATTATTATTGTTTATTTATTGGATTACCAACGGCTATTACACAATAACTTATTTTAAGCTTAAATAAAAACAGTCTTATGCTGCAATAATAGTGCATAGCCTATTATAGGTAAACACTGATTTTATGAAATAAGATATACTTTTAACAACTTACTACTTAGATAAACAGTTGCCACTTTCTAGAGCCCGATGTGTTTTTCGTACCCACATCTGTACGTAAGGCAGGTCTTCCCCGGATTTGATACGGCAAAGTGTAAATAGCTTACCTTTCTAGCTGCATTAGCCTTGAGTTCCTGCGGCGAGGCGGCCATATTAGAGAAGGGCACATCCACGTTGAACCTGATGGAATGGAGAAGTTGCACCACCACGTTCGATACGTTCTTGAATGAGAGTTTTCGGCGACCACCGAGGCCCACACTGAGGGTCTAAAAAACAAGGGATACTCGTCAATTTCAGATGTTGGACAGTACCGGTACTCTTAACTTGATTATGGTCGATAAACTTGACGATTTTTTGATTTTGACTACTTATACAAGGTGTAAATTAATTTTTGTTTCTTTCAAGCCTAGTCCGTGACTCCGTTTACGTGTACCTCCAGCAAGGCATTTGAGAAATATAATACTGAAATATACTGATATATTTCAGTTCGAAATACTTGCATATAATATGTAGGTGCTTACTTATACACTTTATAACAATACATGTCAATCAATCAACTGGGTCTAAAACCACACCTTTATAAAGTCGGGTGGCGACAAAGCTTTTGTTCCACATAATGGCATTATTATATTTATATCATGATGGACAATCTCATCTCAAAGCTCAGTCGACAATTTCCTATACTAGGATCGCGTTCCGGCAGCAATAATGCTTACCTTTCTATGTCGTGAAAACGTTGAAATAAGTTAGCACGGAGTTGTCTCTAAAACGTCGAGACAACTCCGGCGAAGGATTGTCAACAAGCAGATTGTAAAAACGCCTATGACACTGGGCGACTTTACATGCTACAAGCGTAAAAAAGGCGTATGTCGTCGTACTATGAGACACTCGTTGCGACTGGCTCCGTGCCCTGGCTCTACCTCGAAAGCTTCGCCGAGGCACTCCAGCGCCAATTCCGTCACCAGAACACGCTTATGAGATCGGTATTTAACAATTTGAATCCTCTAAATAGTGCTTACTTTTCTGTGTCGAGGCGGAGGGATGATAAAGAAGTTTGCACGGAGTGGTCTCTGAGATACGCGTTGCGGCTGGCTCCGTGCCCTGGCTCTACCTCGTAAGGACAGTCGAGGCACTCTAGCGTCATTTGCGTTACAAGAACACGCGTATGAGCTCTGTATTTAACAATTCGAATCCTATGATACAGATAATAGTGCTTACTTTTCTGTGTCGCGGCGGAGGTATAATGAAGTAAGTCTGCACGGAGTGGTCTCTGAGATACGCGTTGCGACTGGCTCCGTGTCCTGGCTCTACTTCGTAAGCTCCACCGAGGCACTCCAGCGTCGCTTGCGTCACGTGGACACGCCTACAGATATAAAAAAATATATCACATCGCACGTGAAAGTTGTGTAAGAATGAATATACAATACATATTATGTTTGTTATCCAATTTTGCAGATTCGGCTATTAGAAAAATATAAGAGACTGGATTGACAGTAAAACTAGATTTTTACAGCGTAACTGGGCAGCAGTTTAATGTTATGCGAAAGTTGTAAAAATGTTTGGATTGTTTTATGTTTGTTCCTTATTCACACCAAAACAGCTAGGTAGATTAAACTGGTTAGGTTTACCTAGTACAGTACACTTATTATACCTACTTTTAAATTGGAAACTAGTAAGACGAATTCGTGACACAATGCAGTAAACGTTCAAATAGCTTTGATTCGCCAAACCTATCTACAAGTCTCAATGTTCGTTCAGATTCCGACCGTTATTCATTTTCATGCTAAAGTTTGGAATGTAACATTATGTCATGTTGTAAACAAATAAGTGACTTCTCTGAAAATTTCCCACCCGACTGTAGGGTAATGACGTCATAAAACATACGGTATAGTTTAGCTCTCCCTTGAGCGCGAGACTAACCGCGACTCAGTTTCAGAGCTATGGAATATCACAGAGACCAGTCTACGTAGTTATAACTGTCTCCATAACGACGAGGCGAGGTCATGACATTCAATTGTACAATGTTTATTTTCTTTACGAATCTTTTGTTGAGATTATTCGCAAGGATTTCAGAGACAATTTCCAGGGACACGCACGCACGACACCCCCGGCCTTTTTCATATTGTAACTGCTTAGTACATACGACTGCGAGATGATGCTTACCTTTTTTTAAGATAGGTTTATATCCAACAAAAAACGTGTATTTCTATGTTTTCCACGAAATATCTAACATTTTAGCAAATCTCTGCTCCATAAGACATCTTATGACAAGTAAAGCCGCTTTCATCCTCACCCCGGTTCTCCTCCCGCCTCCATGTTGTTGGCGAGCGTGACGTCATTGGACCAGACGTCGTACTGCCACTTCCGGAGCCCCAGCACGCCACAGAGCACTCGCCCCGTGTGAATGCCCACTCGCATGTTCAACTGCACATCCGTCGCTTCCACTACAGACCTACGGAAGAAAGTTAAGCTATCATGAACTGAAAAGCTTTTTGCCATTGAATTGATAGATAACATTAAATCAGCGGCACGAGACCGCTCGTCGTGGCATTTTACTGAAGATGTCTACGTCTAGCAGTTGACGTTCATTGACGATAATGATAATGGTTATTGCTTAGGAGTTAACGACTTTCTGTATTTTATATGATATTACCTATCATTTGGCATTTTTACAAATAACATGAAGATATAGGGCTCAATATTTTTACATTGCATTTAGCCCGTCACACACGTAGCTACAATTAATATGATTATAGTAAGGCATATTACGATATATTTTCAATACAAATATGTATTCAAGTGACCGAACACGCAGCTATCCTACTAATATTATAAACGCGAAAGTTTGTAAGGATGGATATGTTTGTTACTCTTTCACGTAAAAACTACTGAATGGATTTTAATGAAACTTTACATATCTTATACATCAGAATAACACATAGGCTACAATTTATAAACATACCTGCGCAAACGAAGTCACGGGCACCAGCTAGTAATATATATTTCTATGACTTGAATATTTGTATTGAAAATATATCGTCATATGCCTTCTATAATATATATTATAGCTTCGTGTGTGACGGGCTTTATGAGGATACTTATTTTTGTAATCAGAAACGTCTCGTTGCTATCTAAATATTCGTCTACTAGTCTAAAATGTGATTTAATAATTCACAGAAAAAGAGGAGATTTATGTAAACAGGCAGACAAAGTTTGCTTCTATTCGTTATTTTATTACACATTCCTGACGTATCGTAACGATGAAATAGACGATTCGAACATGAAAACGTAAAACAAATGACGTAAATAATAGGTTAGCTTCGAGGTACATCATAATTTACGTCGAATTTATTTACTTGTGGGAATAAATCTTGTTGAAAACACTTCGCTTGTAACTCTTTATGCTGAACAGGTAACGTTGTTCGAAGACGAATGGCAATAAATTTGGCAATAGAATCTCCGTTTGGAATGCCACCTACTCTACTACACCTTGCGATATAAATAAAAGTGCGCGAAGTAAACACTGCTTCACATCCAACTGCATGCTTAAATGGTACTACATACATTGTATCCTAAATTGTTAATAAACAATTGTCCAGAACAATGATTTTCCTGGAAATTCAAACAGTCAGAACTCGGAATTCAGGTGTTTGGGAAACCTGACCCATCAAGTCATTGTATGGTTCAAGGATAATGCATGGTGTAACACCATCAACACCCGTGAGTGTTAGAAGTCAAAATTTAAGAGATATCAGAATCTAATAGAAAGACTCTAAGCTAACAGGATTTGAATTAAAAAAAAACTGCTATTAGAAAAAATATATAAGTAAGCACACGGATCAGAAATCAAACCCGTTCATTTTGGTGAAATCAACCAACTGTTACAACTTTCTTACCTGGCTTTTGTCTGTCAAACGAATTATTTTTCCAGTTTACAAATTACGAACATCGTCAACAATACAGCTTTATTAGGTATTATCACATAGAATTTGAATATGTTAATTTAAAATAAGGATTAAGTATGAATCCAGTGAAAGAAAAAAATCAGCATTATTTCCCGAAGAAAAATACAATAATGCGAATCAGAGACGCAGAACAAAAGCAGGGAAAAGTCATATTTTTTCATTAGTTTAGGAACGAAACAGCAAGGACAGAGCCCAACTTGAGCGACAAAGAGCTTTTTTACGGCGACAATGTTTATCAAATTTGTAACATTGAAATGTAACTTTTACTGATGGTAAAAAAAATAAAAATGGATGAAGATAATTCTGAAAAAATATTCGACTTTTGAGAGAAATCTTGGACTTTAAGAAATAAATTCCTATGTTGCAAACCAAACCCTAGATTCAGAGCTCCAATTATTAGTACTAAAAGCAGGCTAGGTACTTGTAAAGTTAAACCTAGGTTTACGAATTTCCGACAACTTTGCAAATTGGTACTTTGTAGCGGTAGCTTTGTTAAACTAACTTGTATTCGAAATCCAACCTAAATAGGATTTTGAGCAGTTGCAAATGGGTCAACATTGTGGTAATCATTGTTTTATCGAGTTAGTCTGGACTTCATTCAGCCCGTCATCATTCAAACTGAATACATCGCTGAAACATTTGAAGTTAGTTAATTTTGCACGGATTACGTTTTGAAATTTTTAAGTAAGAAATTTGGTGAAAATTAATACACCAGTCTTCCACATTTAGTTCAATAGTTCAATAGTATTTATTGGTAAAAATAATTATTAAAAAACTTAAGAACTTAGCTGTATAATGTACCTACTTATACACGTCTTGTTATAATAAAATTAGTTACATAAGTAAATTCAAAGAAACACAAAATAATAATTCATAAAAATAAGTCAATTCACAATAAATTAATTAATTACAATAAATTATCAATAGATTTAGAATTAATAAATTCCTCGAAAGAATAGAATGTCTGCTCAACAAGCCAGCGTTTTAATTTGGCTTTAAAATTGAACAAGCTTTCGGCGGCTTTAAACAGTTAGAACAGTCTTGTTTCTAAAGAAAATAAATAAAACCAGCTTTCTTCAACAAGCTTTTTGGATTTTCCTATTACAATGATAGTTCACCTAGTTTGTCCCACTTTTCACACTCATCCATCAGAGAAGGGAAGGGGCCACATATGACACTATCGTCGTTGAGCTGAGCAGCCCTCGAATCTAAATTATCCGGTTGGATGGAAGCCCTGGAAAAGGTCTATTCACTTCGCAGTCCCTCGGGGTCGGCCGATTCTTTGTACCTATAGACCTTTGTTCCATTTATAATGAAACAAAAACATTTCACGCTAATTTCACAAAGTGCTTACGAAAATTAACAAGATTTATTTACGTTTCGTTTAATAAAAGTAGGTAATTGATATTTATTTTTGATGGTGAAATATTCGCGCATTTTATTATACAAAGTATAGTAAATAGTAAATAGCTTTCTGCTCAAATATGACGATCTAGAGATGAAAACGGAAACACCAATTTCCGCTTGTCAACGGATCTGGCGACAAAATGTAGTTCGTGACTCAATCAATCTTATCAACAATCTCAACTTACGAACACGATCAGATAGTTCAATAATACCGTTATTCTGAGGTAGGTATATCGGTTAAAAACTAAAAGCTACACCACTGTTAGAAAGCATGATAATATTGAATTTAACAAACATCCATAATGAGCAGTATGTATCCTACTAATATTATAAACGCGAAAGTTTGTAAGGATGGATGGATGGATGGATGGATGGATGGATGGATGTTTGTTACTCTTTCACGTAAAAACTACTGAATGGATTTTAATGAAACTTTACAATAATATAGCTTATACATCAGAATAACACATAGGCTACAATTTATAAAGATACCTGCGCAGACGAAGTCGCGGGCACCAACTAGTAAAAAATATAGGTAAAACTATTAATACAGTGAATTGACTAATTAAAGTTGAAGCTTGTTGATAGAACCACAGTTTGACTAATAAATAGTAAACTTCATAGCTTCAAACTTGGCAAAATTAATCGCAGCAGGTGTACCGGAGTGGTCATCCCAGAATATTAAGAGATAGGGATAGGGACGGGAACATGATTGCCAAAATATTATTATAAATTATGCTTAAAATTGCAGTGTTGACAATGTTGATCTCTTTAATGTTGTTCATTGCATTAGCGTCATTGCGATATCACTAAAGCGAAAAGGACTGTGTGTATGCGACATAAGGATGCTGTCTAGAATTTAAACATTTATGCGAGTAGTTTGTGTACATCTTACTACATTTACCTGTATTTTAACAAGGCTAATAATAAATGTGCAGAAATAATATGAAAGCGAAAATAGCTTTACGACAGTGTCTCGCATCTCTGTAAATAATCGTAATTATGATCCAAAATAACGCGAATAGTGTCAGGGTAAATCCTCGCCTACTTTATTTAAACCCGAATGGAATGAAAGCAATCCATTAAATCTAGGAAAGCAAGATTTTCACAGAATATTTTTAATGAGCTGATATCAGGAGCTCGATGAATGTAAAATAACAGTTTGCTTGGGTAATGGTATGATGTTGATGAAAACATCAATCGAAGCTACCTAATAAATATTTACAAATGTTGTTCTGGAACGACACAAACCAGTGTACAGTGTATGTGCATTTGATTCAAATGAGCCTCTATTGCACAAACACAGCAAGCACCAACGTTCATTGTCAACAATCTGGTCTGTGTATCCAGTGCCCAAGGCAGGCAATGCTGCTGGATTCCGATATAGCACTTTGTTTATTTTTCCACGTATTGGTCATGCTTTATCATTGAAGGTTTCCTTAGAGCAAACTTTACTTTGTTAGTCAAGTATACTGAGTTATCTTGAAACTGAAAAATAAATACGCTTTCAGTAGTTTTTAAGAAAGTTTCTTTTCATATCAAGAATTTCATGCCTAGAATTAAATACCATAAACGAAAAGCTCATTAATGTATGTATTTAAAATATGCAGACTTTTTGGAATGGTAACAATCTCATAATGAAGCAAAATACCATTCATTCTCCACTTGAGTTTAGTAGTTAATATGTACTGAGTAGTGTAAAGTAGATAATAGTGTTTCATAAACTCGACTTTAAATTGTGAAAGTTCAAGTTATGAGAGCTCGTAAACTCTCAGTAACTTTCTCACTCGTGCTACTGCAAAGCTTAACTTTATAAGTTTTCAATTTCTTAAGTAAAAGCTGGTGCATAACAGATCATTTCCTATTGATTGTAAATTCAGTGAAGGAATTGCACGCTGTTATATTATAATTTTAAAACAATCATTAATAAGCTTGAATGTTCCACAGAGTACTATGATATACGCATGAGATAAGATATATGTACGTACGTACATACTTAGATATACCTAACCTGCTTATTTATTCTGGCTTTCGCTCATCTTAAACTTTACGTTTGGTTTGCCCGTGATCAAGGCAAATGAGATTTTTATCCCGTATATCCCGTAATATCCCGTTTACACTGTCAATGTGTTCAACCGTTTGGTTTCAAAACTTTCAAAATCATATTTTGCTCATCTGTTTTGAAGACATTGAAATGTAACATTTTAGAAACAGTTTCACACCGCGTGACGAGCAAATGCATCGGATTAAATAACATCCCAGTTCCGCACTACTATTTTTAGAATTTGAGGACAGTTCTGACGGAACTGAGTTGTACTAATTAATGCCACTATTAAAAACTATACGGTAAAGCTGTTTCCCCCACAATTTGACTGGCAATCTCTCTTTCTGTAGTTTATTTACGCGTGCCTATGATTTCTTGGAATAAAATTCGGGTCAAGTTTGTGCCAAATGGTTTGTGACGTATGAAGATGATTAGTGATGTGTTGTTTTGACATGAGGTATATAAATACCTTGGATAAATAAACAGCAATGAAACTTAACTGTATTAGTATGAAATTGCATTCTGCTTCACATATAGCTTCAAAGTAAGTAGCGACTTAACACTACACGAAATAATTAACTTAAAGGTGATACGAGTTATGGTAGATATAATTTTTAAACGAAGTGGGCCTTATCGTTTAGTTTAAATTGCAAAATAAAACGCGCTACTATTTAGAAGGGACCCATGTAGCACACAGTATCTAACGCGCGGGGCGGAAAAGCGTGGAAAGGATAAAAAATATGTTGTAAAGAGACCTACATTTGATCACTTTTAATAGCTTTAACCCAAAGAGAGAAGACTCATAACGCCTTCTAAATCGTCAACTGTAGACAATGTTTGATCAATAGATTTTCATGGATTTACATGTAGGGCAGGAGGCAAAGTGAATGGGTACGATCGTAACAAAATTTATAATTTATAATCGTATTATCAGAGTTGTGCATTCTTAATCCCATTTTGAAAACTTCGAGATCAGATTCAGCCATTCATTCACACGAGACGAGAATAAACTGCCTAGAATTATTTATTAGTACAAAAGAGGAGCAGGTATTACAGAATAGATAGACAAAACTTTATTTTCACCACAAAACTGGATAAAATACAGGAACCCATAGAATGAAAAAGTGAAGTACAGCGGCAGCCTTATTGCTATAAGCAATTTCTTCCAGACATCCAACAACATAAAGTCACGTCAAATATTTTCCTATCAAGGACTTTTCAGACATGAACAAAGAATAAACTGAGGTAAATTCGTCAATAATATTGCGACTTTTTGAAATTACTAAAAATCTATCAAAAGTAAAGCAAATCTGAACTAGGCTTTGCTAAACTTAAGATAGTTCTTCAGTAATATCAAAAAGTAGCGATAACCCTAGTCTAGCCCATTGACGTATTTACCTCAATTGACCCTATTAGCGTTTTAGGCAAAGAGAGCATTATAAGTATAGTATTCTGGCAACACCGTTAGCTGGCGGAACATGCGTCTAAAACATTATCCTGAAAACTGATACTCGTAGCTAGCTAAGCTATACGGATGGAATAGTGCGGCTGCGGCTTGCGGTCGAGCCGACTGTTCCTATTGTTTCACAAGAACCAGCTGGAATTTGTAGATATTCGAAGAGTAGTAAGAGAAGGTATAAAGATACCGTTTTCACCACAGGCTAGATGGAGCGATGATTTGGTTTTTGGATTTAGATAGCAGAAACTAGATGAATATAGTCGCGAAATAGTTTAATTTGCGCGTCTTAAGCGTCGATGACACGAGGCTAGTGTACAAGCTACAAGTCAGCAAGTTCGCAGTCAGTCAGTCGAGCTTGTAAACTCGCCCCGTGTCATCGGCTTTTTACAATCTGCTAGTCGACCATCCTTTCCGAAAGCTAACTTGCTCACTCGCTAGCTTTTAAACTTGCCAGCTTGTAACTTGTAAACTTGTCCTGTCATCGACGCTTTAGGAGAAAAACTGAATATACCTAAAGTGATTTTCAAAAAATGTAACCGACACTTCAGCCTCGGATTTCGATTAAAAGGCGTACGTTTACACTCTCTCTACGAATCCTGCTCCTATCATAAAATGCCAGCTAAATAGGTATCCAGACCTAATGTTCCAGTCTAGTTGATTGACGTTGTTTTAAAACAGTGGAGTGTTTATAAATATCGAAGTCGCACGTGCACAGTAGTCGGGGGCGTACGCAGTGAGGCATGCCGCGATACGAGCTTATCTGAGCATTGGCTCATCAAAGGAGCGCTAAATATACATACCCTCCCTGCTACATCCTGGGTGGCCCTGTGCCGCTTTGACACAATTACAAGGTCAATAGTCCATCAGGCTATAATAACTACAGTATATTTACTGGACCTTAACCGCTATTGACTGACAACGATCTTGATGGAATGAAGATAAGGCTTATGGTATGTGTGTTCGTCAACTTTGAAAAGCGCCTACAGTATGAGTCCATTACGAGTACACTGTAACATTGTTCTAAAGTTCGTATTTTATCACTTGAACTATTTGTAGCAGCTGAACAACTTCCGAGAACTATGTACAAAACAAAGCGCGCTTCTGATCATACAATTTGCGAGTCCTGGAAATAATGTCAGCGGCTTTCCCTAAAATAACTAAACTGGACATTGAAAGTTTTTAGTCATTTATTGTTGATAATACACAAGTTTTCTTCAATCCTTCCCTCACATTATATCAAGCGTGATCTTCAAACAGTGTTTCAAAAGGTAAAATCAGTCTCCTCTCCATCTTTGTTGCATTTTTTCCGCACGCAGCGTATTCGAATAGAGTAACCAAATATATTTTTTTAAGTTTCAGGCAAACAGCAAAATTCGCCGTCGAACAAAGCGAAGACAGAAAAGTAAGGAAAGTCAAGTTTTAAACAGTTTAAAAGTTACGAATTAGTTTTTCGTAGACTTTCGAGATTATCACACATAGTTATTAGATTGTAACGGGCACTTATCACGCTCACCTCATCTATTTTTGTGTCCCGACGTTTCGACTGTATTGCCACAGCCGTTGTCACATAATACAGTCGAAACGTCGGGACACAAAAATATATGAGGTGAGCGCGATAAATACCCGTTACAATCTAATAGCGAATTTACGATTATCGGTTAAGTGATGTAGCGATCTAAAACCTTGAAGGCTGCTGATGAGTGCTTACTATTAAGGGTTGTTAGTACTCACGCGATGGCGTCGATCATGTCAAGTCCCATCTCGACGCAGCAGCGTGCGTGGTCTGACCGCGGATCGGGCAGCCCGGACACGCAGTAGTAGCAGTCACCAAGGATCTTGATGCGAAGGCAGTGGTTGTCCTGTCCAGATAATAATAAGGTCAATGGCTTATTCTAGATATGTTACAGAGGCTTCAGACTAGCGTATTAAACCGAGCGGATACGCCGTTCGTATATAAAATACGTTTTTTGCAGCGCGCATGCCCGTAAACGGTCTTACACCGGCGTTTACGCTCGGTTTTTTGATAGCGATTGTCATACTGAAGTAGGCTGTCGGGTGCGTAAGGCTTTAATTATACTGGGGTACACAGAAACTGCATAAGGGGAAGGCACGGCGGGACAAAAATATAATAGCATGACGTGTCGCTAATGATTTTGTATGAAAAAGACCATGCCTTCGCCTTACGTCGCTTCTGTATAATTCAGGCCTAAGACAACGCTCGCATGACGTGTTCCGCGTACACGCGTACACGCACTGTAAAAAACAAAACACGAGCGGCGAATCCACTCGGTTATACGCTAGTCTAAATTAGAGCGTGTATACCTAAATATTCTAGGTAAGTATAACCTTCCGGCGAGTATCACCACTTTTCTCTTTTCATACACCTCCATGTTTAATAAGAGAACAAATTAGGTCTATCTCGCCGCTGTCTCGCCATCTTCTCCTGGGCCTTCGATAACATACATGATTAGCGTCACTAACAAATTCGCACTTTTGCACAATATTATTTCAAAAGCCACGCGGGTAAGAAAAGGTTTCTGTTACATAATATTGTGATATGTAATAATCCTAAATTACGTTATTGTTTTCGTTTGCCCAATCAAACGGAACTCATTAGAGCCGCTGATAGGGACAATATGGCGGCGATGACGCAGGCCCATCTTCACACGTAACATTCGGTTTCCCGGAGTCATTACCTTGTGTTTTTGTACCATGATGTCACTAGGCTTAAAGGATATTTTTTTCTAAGGCACGTATGTACTTTACTTACTTATACTTTGTGGTTTGCACAGTGATATTTGAAATCTGTACGTAACGGACTACTCGGGCGAATGAACATGACACCTGGCTGACACTCTCGCTCGGAACTTGATGCGTCCCCTGCTACCCGCGCAGTGTCCTCCGTGTTTCTTCTTCCTCTAATTGCGAAGCCTTATCTAACTTATCGTTACCAAGTATTACAGGACCTCTTCTCTATCAAGATTATCCAATTCCACGCTGTACTTTGCAAAAACGTCATTTTTTTTTATAATGCCCCTGCACTAGGATTTCCTGTGTCGCAGGTGGCATGGACACATGCAAGACATCACAACATCCAAGACCCAAGAACAAACATTAGTGTTCGTCACAAATATTTGCTCCAGCCGGGGGTCGCACCCGGAACACCAAGCTTCGTAGGCAGGGTCATTACCAACTAAGCCACGGTGTCGTCGAGCCAGGTGTCATGTTCATTCGCCCGAGTAGTAACTAATTAGCAACAAAACGAACTAAGATGTTTAACTGTCTGATGGTGTCATATTCCACAAAAAAGGCTGCCTACAAATATTAAGATACACTTAAGAACTTGTATTGCCTTGGACAGTTATTAATGGTAGAATGTCAGTCTATGGACTGCAAGCACGAAGACGGATCGTTCAAACCTTAGCCTACACCAAACGTTGGCGAATAGCTTTGGATATTACCTATGTTCATCTAATCCAAGAAAAGCTCTGCTTTAGCCAGCACATAATTTTTGTCCTGTTTATCTCATTAGAAACTGATAAATACCTACTGTTATGTACTTATCGTATTAGGTGTTCATTCTCTTCTTGTAAAATAATACAACATTTTTTTGCTTGTTACCGTGTAGAAAATACAGTCTTTAAAGACTACCTAGATATTTATCTTTTTACAAAATATATTTCAACAGGTAGTTAAACTTATACGTCTATTGGGGAACACTTCTTACAACAAATTTTTAATTATGAGTTTGTGAAGATGCATGGCTGTTGTACAATCACACCTAAACTTCTAAACCGATCTGATATGAGGACATCTATATGCTAAGCACACGGCTAAACAATAGCTACTGTTCGCTGGCGAAGTCGCGAACGGCAGTAATAAATAAAAAAAAACTTTATACTTACACTAGCCAGTTGGTCGAACCTCCCAAACAGCTCATTTAGGAGTCGCACTAGTTCCTGTGCGCTGCACTGCGATGCGAGTACCGTGAAGCCCACGATATCCGCGAACAGAATACTGAAACAAATTATGAGGTTACCAGAGTGTTTTGATAAGAGTAAGGACATAGACATAGATAGACAGCGGGTTATATTTAATTTGGAATAAGCCTACACCTTCTGCAACCACTTTTCTACTCGAAGGTCAGGCCTGACAATAACACAAGAGGCAAAGTTCGCATAGCCTAATGTTCAGACTAGCCAAGATACGTCGGCCGTAGCAAAAAGAAAAAATAGCTTAAAACATTTAGGCTCTCATATATATTTTACAGTACTTACAACAATTTTTATAAATTGAGTGAAAATAAAAAAAAAACTTAAATTGCATGAAAAGCATTTACAAAATATATTCAGATTGGCCACAAAAATACAAAACAGTTGATACGAGTACCATTTTGTTCGATTGCGAATTGAATTCAAAATTGAATCCATGAAATTTTAATGGAATTATAACAGTTTATAGCGTAATTTATTGATTCAGGCGTTACTTTGCGGAAATCCATAAATATCAACAAATTATATAAATATATTTAGTAATAAATCCGCTTAATTTCTAAACAAATGTTTTAATTAACTTAACTTTAGTTCAACTAAACCAAAGAGTCAACGAACAGAAAACCAAAGTTTAAAGATACGACACGTGTTTCGCCTCTACACGAGGCATCATCAGGAGGTGTGGACTCGCCGAAGTTCGAAACGAGAGTTCTCTCGTTTACACCTTTGTTTAGAAATTAAGCGGATTTATTACTAAATATATTTATATAATTTGTTGAAGTTTATAGCGTATATCTACAAAGAAAATTGGTGCAGATTCGAACGATCTATTCTATGAAGACAATGGAAACTCTAGATATGTAGGTACTATGAAAATATATTGTAGGATTGGGATTAGACAGAAACTCATTATGGACAACGGACAACTCGACGCGTAACTTCTGTCATATCATCATAACAATAAGAAATTATATTGTTTCGGATTATCCTGGCTTAGCCTGCTTTCCGCGAGACGAGGGTCTCCAAACATTTTTTTTTATTACCTATTACCATGAAATGAGACATCCTTTCGGTATTTTTCAAAGTAGGTCAACAAAGAGCTTTGTTCTTTTATTGAATGTTTCTATCGATTACAGCTACTCGCACTTATTCTAATACTTCATTTATTTCGCATCTCTTTGGAGGCTTCACTGTTTGCTATGCATTTGTGGATTCAACTCCGTGAATCCTTAATTTTTCAAACCATGTAATTAATGTACAATACGATTCTATTATTATATGCCTCCAAAGCTGGACTAGAGAAGCACTTCTAACCTAAACACCTTGGCAATGTGTCTAGATAAAACAAAAACTACCATTTATTCTCTTGTTGATGATAAAAGAAACGACACGGACAGATCGAAATGGATTCCCGATTGACGCCGATCGTGCCAAGCGACATTATGCAACGAGTGTTTTCCAATAGGAAACTACCAGTCAATAAAAAAAGACGCAATACGTGTTTAAACACTATAGTATGTGTGATATTTAAATATATATATGTGTATAGTATGTGTGATATACTTTATATAAATCTGATAGTCGCTGGTTCGAATCCTGGTGGTATGCATATAGGTTTTTTCAATCGAAAAACATTAGTGTACATCCCGCATTGTGCACCGTACAAAGGGTGAAGGAAAATATTGTGAAGATACTGGCAAGTCATTAACTCTCCTTACGGCTAGGACTCAGACATACCTTCGGCTAGGACCTAGCCGAAAGTCTGAGTATGAGTCCTAGCAGTGGGAATAATATAGGATAGGCTGATTATGCCATGTATGATACAAAGTTCATTCAGAACAACTCAATATAAGGCACGCTTCACCCAACTTGCTCACATCACCACAAAGGAAAAGCGACTACATGCAGACACATGAAAACTAAAACCGTTTTAAAATTTAATGCAATTAACGAGGGTTAATTGCATTACATAAATGGTAATGCTCGAAATAATGTGTACATTGCTAAGTGGTTCAACATTAGGCTATCCAATCCAGATGAAATGTTTTCAAATGCTTCGAGTCACACCTATTGAGGCAATCCGGTGAGGTGAACATGAACACATGACCCTACAAAGCTACGACCCCAACCCTAATCATGTAACGCGGTCTACCTTTCATGAATCGTGGTCTACCTTTCATGAATAGCGTTCTTCCTCTTATGAATGAATAAAGAAAAGGTATCCCCTGAATACCAGATATTTTTAAGTATATTTATGAAAATAACCACGAAGTAAAGGATCTTACAATAAAGAGAAACAAAGTACATGTAGGTACTCTATGTTGATAATAAAATATTTCAGTGCCTACAAAAAGACATAAAATGTGAATACCTTTGTTCATGCGAATCGCAAATAAAGTCCACTCAAACATAGCTTACGCAAATAGTAGATACTAATTAGAATATATCCATATTTACGCTACCTACCAACTTTTTGTAAAATGGTGTAAGTATGTAATGCCTGATCTTCCTTTGCGAACGATGTGGCAACTATAATCTGCTTAATATTAATCTGTTTAGTGGGGCTTAAGATTTAAGGCTATAAGGAATTTTGATTAATTTGAGGTTTCTTTTCCACCACAAAAAAAAAAATTGACATCTGTTCCTTGGGTACACATTACTAATACTACTACTATGTATCTAAAGTCTTTGGTAAATAAAGAATTTTCATTCATTCATTCATTCATATTACAATCCAGGGTTCAATGCACCATCAGGAATAATGTTTTATTTTACTTTCGGAAACAATGTTACAATTGGACGTTTACTGTGTAATACCAACACATAGGCAGATAGGTTTGGATCCGAAATTGGAAATACAATACAATCAAGAGATTAAATGAACGACGATGCCCCGATGCTTCTCTGAGGTCAAAGCGAGATCTAAAGTCGTGAATCCTTATCGTAGCAGAAATCAGATACTACGAGATATGTACCTTGTTATTTTCTGTAAGTACCAGACCCTTATGAAGATCTATTTATGTAGGAGCGTAAGTTGTATTTGTAAATTTTTTATTATTTACTGTTTTTTGGAATTCTCAAATGGGGCATGGCTGTGGTTTACAAATATCATCGAAAATCCTTACATTAAACAGACAACAAATTACAAAGAGAGGCATGCTTCAATAAATTCCGAGTACATTGCGCTGATTTCAGCAAATAATGCCGAGCCGCGATTCAATGGAGCCTGTGAGAGAGATCGGGAAATGCTGCCCGTGGCTTTATTACCCATATAACATCGATTAACGAGAATAAAAGCTTTGTCCTATAACCGGAAATTTCAAATAACAAACTGTTACAGCTGAGGATTTATTGTTTTAGTGAAAAAACAGTTTTACTACTCATGACTTTGAATCAAATAGGCTAGTGCTACGCCTTCGTACACTTTAGCACATTTTAATAAGTATTTTACGATTTTAAGATCAGTTACTATTTTATCTAATTTCAATGGTTGTTCCCTTTGCATACAAAGTTTTTTTTTGCTGTTTTGCTTGATACATTTTGTTTATTTATTTATGAGAACGTGATTCATATACACATAGACATACGTAGATGTCGACTTCATATGTACAATGAATTTTTTTTTTCAAAGGATATGGGCGCCGTCGCGTGCCGTCGTCGGCGTCTCTACTTCTATTTTGATTTCTCTTCCGTGATAATAATAAACTCGGTTGTCGATTATAGGAAGCTTTTATATGAATGTTCAATCATTTTGTTAATAGGTATACCTAACCTACGTGGTAATAGTTAGTATTTTTTGATGTTAGTGAGTAATTCTGTAAGTACCTACATATTTATCAAGTGTGTATAAAAAGGAACGAGCAATACCAACTCGGTATCTACAAATTGAACACGCAGAAGCTTCCGAAATGGTGCTTGTATGTAGATGATGGATGGATGGAAATACGATGATGGATGGATGGAATTACCTACTTGCTATAATTTGAGGCGCCAGTTACGGCATTATCGATTCGTAGACACACCTAATGGACAATGGCTAGCGAAGGGCTTCTCGTCAACCAGTACTGTAATACGATACGTGGGCTTAAGTTTCAATTAAAAAAAAAGTGTAAAGGGACCGAAATGATAGCCGCATATCAATGCGGTTATCATTTCGGCGCTTCCAGTCAGTGTAAAATATCTTCTCACTGAACACAAATCAAAATCAACATCCTGTTTCGATTGAGATCCAAAATTATGAGTTTTTCCTGTTGATCAAGAATCATCAATCAATCGATAATAAATATACAGTTTTAAAATTACGAAAAACCACAAAAAAAAAAATGTACAGTCTGCCGAAATAACTTCACACGAAAAATTTATTTTATTCATGTCGTATTTTCTATTGAACAGACGGAGCAGTCATCGCACCTAACGAAACATATCTAAAAACGAGCCTTATTATTATCTAAAAACGAGGTTACGTCACAAGTGCAAAAAATATCATTCCTGCCTACACCTCACACAGACAGTAAATATACACAGCAATTTCTTTCCCCATCAATCATTCCACCATCTGGAGTATCCCCGTGCTCATTAATATGAAATAAATCGATAAATCGGCAGAATATCATAGTAGAGTAGATTATCGGTAATATTATTTCCTCAGTAAACTAAGGCCAACTTTTACTATCTGGAATCTCATAACACTATCATAACATTTAGTTTATTATGTTACTTAGGTATTTTTTCAGACAAAGAAGAGTTCACTTCTAGGAGAGTTTAAAACTGAAAACATGACGCACTGTATGTACTACTCTATGTAGGGGTAAGTACTGTTTCCAAAATAGTAAACATATGAAGTACCGGACTCAAAATATTTGTGTAATCATTTTGAGTAATGAACAATCACTGATTGGAAATATGCCAAAATTAAGCATAGCGAAATACCTACTCTTAAATACTCTACTAGATAAGTAGGTATGACATTTGATGTTAAATTTTAATATTTTTGTGGAGCTAGAAAGATTTAAAAAGTATTGAAACTCAGGAAGAAACACACTTTCAATTAATTTATTTTTTTGCAGGACAGATATAAAAATAATGATCATGTTCAAAGCGTAGCCGTAGGTATAAAAAATTAATGATCATTCAAATTACTTTGGTGAAGTTTTTTTTTATAACCTCCTCTTAATAATCGTTTAGTCACTACTTGGATAAAAATCTGTTTATTTTATTAATTACCACTTAACAGAATCTAAATAAATTATTTTCTCGTTAAAAAATAATAATTTTGTATCAGTAAGTCTCGATGATTAATTTCCGCTTTAATTTTTTTGGACAACATCTCAACTACGACTAACCGCTCGCTGCGAAAAATGGTACTCATTCGCTTTGATATAGTCTTAGAAGTGAAAGTTATAACAGAAGCTGAAATGACAATGCAACACACGAAGAACAGGCGCTAAATCGGCAAACAAAGGACGTAAAGCTGCACTTGAGACGTCGGCAAACCATCAAATGAGCGGAGCAGACGCCGCTAACGGATATGTGGAACAAAGTGCTGAAAAGCGAAATCGCATCCAGTGAGCTTTCATCTATTGTTATAGGAAAATAATAGGAGCTCTAACAAGTGTATAGTAAGATATAGTTCCTCCTAAAGACCTTGGTTAAGTATATTGAATTTATTTACTTAGTTGATAAAGTGTGTAATGTTTTTATAACATAACAACAAGTATTTATTGGGCATCTAACTTTTTTAATGAATTGAGTACTGTTGTAATACGTATATGAGTAATGTTTCATCTTTAGGAAGGTAATTTGAGTTATAATATAATTTACAAAAATTCTAACATACCTGTAGGTACGTAGTTAGTTTAGTATATACAATAACTTCACAAAAACGGCATAGCAGGGTCATATTGCAAGAAAACAAAGCAAGTTTGACCGGGAGATAAATTATACACAGGTATACCGGTTCTATGTTTACAAGAATAGCAAACGCGATGATTCGTCTTTATGGAAATAAAGGTTGGGCTCAGCGAAGCAAACAATGTAGCCAGCATGAGCTAACAGGCGAGGATTAAATGAATAATGATTCATCTGATGATGTCGGTCGCTAAATAATAAACTGCATAGCTTTACAACCTAACTAGTTCATATCGGAATAACCAGGGAACCTGGAAAATTTGTGTGATGACCGCAATGGGTTTTTATTTCCACGCATATTTTCAGTGACTTCACCTTTCTAGGCTCTAAGACTGAAAACACACATAATCTTATTTACTTACGTATACTTATCTATTTTTCAAATTCAAATACTTAGAAGAAAATAAAATGAGTATTTACCTATATAGACATAAAAACAAACAGTTTCTTTTACTTTTGTTTTCTGTGTAAATATAATTTTCTTCTATTTGATTTTGATAAAAAATGTTCAGTCAGAAACCACATCGTTCGGAGCCAGAGATTGATTACTATTTGATAGCTCAATTGATCGCTTGTTAGATGGTATAAATACATTGATTGTGAGAATATCTCGCGATCAAATGATATTTATACTGTCCGAGGTGGATCTAATTGAGCAATGGTAATGATTTGATAACAATGCGTCGTAAAACTGTTTCCATTTTCAAATGAACTTGATTCTGCGTTTAAATTCAAATTTATTGCAATATATTCTAGGAAATCTAATCAAACTGGATGCTGCGATTAAATTCAACTTTATTTCAAAATAAATTATGTATATAGGACATTATTATTCTTCTAGGTAAACGATTCAGTCGTTAAAGCTCTACAAAACCGTTATCTTTGTAAGTGCTACAAATAATTGCACAATTAATAAGAGAGAACATGTTTTAATGGGAGTAAAAAAAGGATTCACTCATTAGTGTCTATTTATAAGTGATAATAGACGAGTATTGGCCTCCTCGCAGTCCGCAGCGGACAAAGTCGACCGATAGTCAATGCACGTATGAATATTATTAGGAAATATCACGCACGATACACGAAAATATCCATGTAATTATGTATAATTTGTTCTGTAGGCGTAGATAGAAGAATGAAGCTCGATTGTTTTATTTTGATAGTGAAGACGATTTAAAGTGAGTTAGTGCTTTTTCTTTGATTAATAGGTTCATGGCTTTTATTGTTGGCATAAGTTGTTGACCAGTTGTCGCGGATATTATTCCGGACAAATATAGATACAAGAACAGAGATAAAAAATCATTTATATAAATTACATAGACCAATGGTTATAAAATATTTTTTGCAAAAGACTACCCGTTATAAGGAACCATGATTGCAGTAAATGTTGAGTACGAACAGAATACATAACAGAATAATAATAAAATAAATTCATGTTTTAAAATACTCTCGTCAATATCTATCTAGGATCCATTACTAACTACTTTTTATCAAAATGATATCAATAAACTAGATAATTAACTAACTCATTCGTGTTCAACAAGATAGCATTAAAATTTCATAAGAAAAAGATTTGGTTGTCTCTCCTAAAATGATTTTCTTCCAAGAAAATGAACGGGGATAATAACGTAGCTTACAGACTCTGAAAGCCGACACAGGTTGCCATCCTCGGTGTAATAAGTGTTTCATACGAATAAAATAAATCTTATACTTTTACCGGCCTGAAATCACTTATTTTCACTTATCATGCTCGTAAAGTACAACTTTTGGCTAGGTACAAGGGGAGTTAAACTGCATTTTATCAAGCCCTTGCAAAAAATATTGTTTTTGAAATTACGAAATGGGCGCACAATTCAGTTTGAATTTGTTTTATTTCCTCACAATTAAAGGACTACTAAATATCCGCCCTAGCCTTTGGCTCGGGCTGATAAATGTCTCGTATAAAATGACTTGCTTCAGGTCCCTTGGTGTACAAATAACCATCCATTTTCGATTTCTTAAATTAAAATCAATCAAAATGTAAGCTTCGGTATAAAAGGTCAACGTCCAACGAACAATCTTAATAATAATGATGACTTTTAATTTTCCTACCATTTTATATACATTTCCCATGACATTTACAATTACCTACAAGAGATTTACAAACATCATCTGTTGATGTCAAAACCAAGCGTTTTCATTTCTACAGTTTTTTAATAAGCCAAAATCAAACGTAATTACTTTTACAGCTTGTCAACAGTACTTTGTTATGTAACAAATAGTTGTGCCATATCTTACTAATGTAGGCAAGCTGTTAAACTGTGTAATTAGAAGCTGGATTGTAATTAGTGGTACCAGACCAGTTAATCTTAACGAGTAGGCCGCTTAACGTTCCATCCGCGGTAAGCCTAACAATTATTACTTTGGGCGTATACAATGATCGCATTATAACTTTTTTTGGAGTGAAAACTTTTTTAGGCCGGCTGAGCAATTTATATTGTGGGTGTTGAATAAGACTGAACCGTCAGGATCAGTTATGTAACGCTCGTCCGGGTAAAGTCGGCTCGAGCCGAAATTATGCCTAGATCACACGTACCGAGTACTCGTCCGAGATAGTGAAGCTTACATCATTCGCTCAGCCGAGCACTCGGCGCTTTGTTTATACATATCGAGTACTTGGCCGAGAGCACTGCTGTCTCGGCCGAGTACATACATACAACATACTCAAACTACGTGACCCATTTTTGACTATTTTTTACCCCTCCCGCGCCTTGGTGACCATCCGTAGTATATGACAAGACTCCACCTCAGGGCCGGCTTAACCTATTGTGCAGGGTGTGCGTTGCACACGGGCGCTCGGTCCTAGGGGGCGCCGAGCGCCACTCGCCGCGAACGCTCTAGGGCGTCTGCGGACGCCCTGGCGACCGCTGGCACCCGGGGGCGGCTGGCGAGCGCCCTAAGGTGGCCGTGGGCGCCCTGACGACCACAAGCGCCCTGGAGCGAAAATTTTTCGGCTCGCTGCGCTTGCCGCGTTCACATTTGTTTTGTTGCGAGTTTAAGGGTCCTGATAGTATAATTTTAAGAACTAAACAATTGGTGTGAAAATTTGCGGCTCGCTTCTCTCGTCGGGATCAGGTTTCTTTTACTGGGTAATTTTGGGTCCTAATACAGCGATTTTCCCCAATAAGTTAAGTGTTTTGGGCATTGATAAAGCTTTATGCCTAGTAAATTAAAAATCTAAAAAACTTGTGGCTCGCTGCGCTCGCTGCATTTACATTTATTCTATTGCGTGTTTAAAGTCCTGATAGTCATATTCAAAACTAAAGTATTGCCGAAAAAATTTGCGGCTCGCTTCGCTCGCCGCCTTCGGGTCTCTTTGGGTGGGTAATTTTAGGTCCCAATGCAGCAATTTTTCTCAATAAAACAAAAACATGATTTTTTCGGCTCGCTGCTATCGCGTTTATGCTGTTGGGTGTTCGAGGTCCTGCAATAGTGATTTTCGGGACTAAACAAATGGCTAAAAAATTATCGGCTCGCTTCACTCGTCACGATCAGGTTTGTTCTCTTTCTTTTTGCTCGCTTCGCTAGCCGCAAATAGGTACTCTGTTACGTTACATGTTAGTGATTGAAGAAAAAACCATGATTTCCATGTTCCTTTGATCACAAAATATAACACTACTAAACTAAGAAAAAAAATTGTTTAGCGCGTTTACTACAGGGCGCTAGGGTAATGATTGCACTCGGGCGCAACATGGGCTAGAGTCGGCCCTGCTCCACCTCTAGCTTTCACGTAGTAATTCATAAAAACGGTTTTCAATCATTTTTTGCAAACAAAAAGTTAAAATTAATCGAAAAGTATTAAATCTTTATTAATACAGTACAGCGCTTGCTGCGTGACGCCTAAAGTGCATACATGTTCATGGAACTTTTTGGAACCTCTTACATGAACGTGATAGATTATTGTAAACAGTAGGTATTTATTATGAAGTAAGTATTGTAATTTTGATGTTATTAATTGTTCGTTAAAATCCTTTATCTATTGTTGAATTATCATAATAAGCTTGGACATTTTAAACAACGCCATCTATCTCCAAACTTGGCAAACATGTTTTATGGGAACAGATAACTGATAGATATTGGATTTTAACGAACAATTAATAACATCAAAATTACAATACTTACTTCATAATAAATACCTACTGTTTACAATAATCTATCACGAAGACTAGCCCGATAATGGACGCACAGCTGCTTTTAAAGCAGTCTCATTTACAATGAAGGTAGTCTATAATGAACAACCGACCGAACTTATCCTAAAACCAATTTGAAAAATGAAGTTGTACACAATCCAATACAACATTACGTTTCATTATACGGTAAAAGAGATAATTCTCTCATCTTTCATAATTGAAAAACGTTCCAATATCTATCAGTTATCTGTTCCCATAAAACATGTTTGCCAAGTTTGGAGATAGATGGCGTTGTTTAAAATGTCCAAGCTTATTATGATAATTCAACAATAGATAAAGGATTTTAACGAACAATTAATAACATCAAAATTACAATACTTACTTCATAATAAATACCTACTGTTTACAATAATCTATCAAACGCCAGACAAACATTTTTTTTTTCAATTATATCCTTCATTTTTTGCCTCAAGAGAAAGTTTTGTCGAGTCGTTCATGTTAGCCCGGTTGAAAACCGACTATTGCGTGTACCTACATGACTATTAAAGAAAAAAAGCTTTATAATCTATACCTAGTCGAACCACCAATTAATCTGAAGCTGAACTAATCCCACGGATAGATTGACGGAAACCTTTTTGGTTTTCACCTTCAACTGTGGAACCCCAATAAATCAACGTGAACGTGCCAATGAATAAATCACCCATCATTTACTGTGATAGTTTAAGATCCGACTGCAGGATCACTATTTTCATCAAGAACAGCCGACTCTCGTACATACTTTCTGTTCAGAAAGTCCATGGACATTAAAACATTCGTAATTAGTGTGATTTTGTCAACTTTACTTCATCATACCTTCCAAAAGTGATTTTCAATACGTATTTTTTTACCCTAATTAAATAATAATAATTAATCTTTGGACATTTTTCACATTCGCATTGCCACCTAGCCCCAATCTAAGCAGAGCTTGTATTAGGAGAACCAGATCATGGTAGAATATTACTTTTATAAAAATCTTGTTCAAGCAGAAAACAGCCAAGATTCGGGATTTGATACATCCAATTGGACTCTATTGCCTATTTGCACCAAACAGGCAAAGTCCCTAAGCAATTACTTTACTCGCTTGTCAGTTCTTAACGGTCAGAATTTGGACTGTTAAGAACTACCAAGCGAATAAAGTAATTGCTTAGGTACTTTGACAGTTTGGTGCAAGTAGGCATATAACTGTTATAGCACTGTGATCTGTACCTATATAAATGTATGTAAGTTAGATTGGAATTTACTAGGTGTGAATTAATTTGCTATAGGAATTTATGGGCAAATTGGCTAGCAGAAAAACTGAGTTCAAAGTAGCCTACTTTTATGAGCGATTATCGTATTTTAGAGTGAATTATTCTTGAAATACCTTCTACTACCATTTAAGAATAAACATTATCCTCTGAGCCGTTCCAAATTAGGATATATTTTGCCGCAGTAATGTTTTTAAAAAATAATACATAATAACTATTTCAATAAAATCATCCATTTTTGGTTTTATGATGCCAACTGGCAATTTACCTCGTTCTGAATTTTAATTTTTTACAGCCTACGCAGAATTAAACTACCACATCTTAAATCCTTCAGAATCCAATAAATGCACTGATATTTCATCTAACTGCGAAGGAGGATATTATTGTATTCATATTTAGGCACACTCTGCACCTTAAACGACTCGATGGATTTTGGGTAATTATGTCTTTGGATTTGTCTGAGTTACGAGAGGTGACATAGGATTCATCAAATGTCATCAAAACTATTATAAAATTATTTTGATTTGGCTTGGGGTTCTTCGGATCGTATTATTCCCATCTGTCAGCCTGCTTTGTCCCCCTAGGGTGACAGATGGGACAAAAAAGTTCTATCTGTCCCCCTGTTACTAAAAGAATGAACTTTTATTAATTTTCAAAGTTCGATCTGTCCCCCTGCCAAAAGTAGGGGGACAGATGGAACTATTTATTCATTTCTATCTTCCAATTAAAAAAATATTTAAAGAGTTTTGCTGTAATGACTCCATGAGAAAAGTGAAAAAATCTAAATGCAAAAATCAAATTTGGCGTTGATATTTAACAGATTTTTTGTAACTCTAAGCTTGTTACCACAAATGTAACCCGGCAGGTAAACCAGAACCAGGTAACGATTGAGTTCCTCAGTTGGAGTCCGGCCAAAACTGTGTCATTCGGTACAAAACGCCGGCCGCCACCAAATTGGCAAGGGTATGAGCGAGGACTTTTTAACGCGTGTGTACTTTTTAATGGCCGTTTTATTTACGTACCTGACTTGCTCATGTTTCTGGATGTAGATCTTGTGGAACTGGCCTTCAACTGGAGAGATGATGTCGTTCTTCATTTCCATGGCAACGTGTGAAGGAAGCACCGATAGCAGCAAACGCTCCTGCGAGCAAAGAAGACATTGTTTACCTTTTCAAGTTTGCTCAATATATTTGCTATACCAGGTTGGTAACCTTCAATCTGTTGGAAAACTACGACACCAGAATGAACTAGTCACTAGTTGTTAAAAGAGCAGACGAGCTTGCTCAACTGTATTCGGTTGTCATATCATACTAGTCATCAAACCTACAATAAATTCAATAGTTTAGACGGATGGACGCTTGTAGCCCAGACACGCTTAAAATTAATGCACTTACCGGTTAGGGTAAAATCTATCAATATAATATATAAAAGGCCCTGTTTGACTGACAGACAACGCACAGACCAAACTGCTGAACGATAAGACTTTAACATTTTGAGGGTAAGTTCGTGAAGACGTGTAAGGCAAGGAATTTTGTTAATTCGCAACGCAAACGTCTATTGCGTCAAAACGGTAAAAAAAAAATATCGTGTCACTAGTTCCTTCGAACCAGTGTGGTGAAAGGATTTTAAGTGCGCTCGATTTTTAGTTCGAAGGCTCCTTTCGTGCACTAAAAAACGGTAAATAGACTCACCAGCTTTTCATTCTCGTCTTCCATGTCGAGTCTGGCAGCGATGCAGTTCCTCGTGTCCAGGAAGGCGCGCCGTTGGGCGGTCTCCATAAGAGAGTGCATCAGAGCGCCCACTATGTTCACGCACACGAATACCACCACGTTGCCCACCATCTGGCAACAATAGTTATTTGTACACCAAGGTTATTAAGCCATTTTATACGAGACTTAATTAGCGGATATTCAAGTCGAGTATAAAATGGTCTTCAGGAATGAGGTATACGATTTTTCACTTTAATTGCGAGGATATTAAACAAATTCAAACTGAAATGATTTCGAATTTATATTTCGTAATTCAAGAAGGGAGACAGCCACCCAATACAATAATACAATGTTACCACGATATTCGAAATTCAAAAATAGATATGTTAAGTTTTCTCATAATACCCTGATCTATAGGTATTATGGACGACCGAAGTTCGAAATTTGAGAAAAGTTATCAGCTTTCGTCATGCAACCTATTACAAACTGATGAACCTCTTTGAATAGATTTTATAAGCATTTACTTTTTTGCCATTGCGCCTAAAATGCAGTTTTACTCTTCCTGTCTAAGTTCATTAAATTTAACTTTACGAGCATGAGAAGTGAAAACAATATTTTTCATTTGGATAGAATACAAGATTATACTCCAAAGGTGGTTTGGATAAATTAGAATAAAGTATACTCCAAGAGTCGTCCCGTTTTTTGAGTCACGACGAGTGGAGGAGGATACTCTCCAAAAACATACCTAACCCTGGTTCCTTGCGGCCTGGTATAAACAACTTAATATTAATCGTTCGAACTAAAAAGCGATTAAAGTGATTTCAACCGAGGACTTATATGTAGTTAAATTTGAATTTGTAAGTATATTTTTTAACATCAAAGAATGAGATCAAGAATCCACTTAACAGAAAACGTTTTCTTATTTCAAACTTCAATCGGTTCTTCACGTAAAAACCAATAACCCACGTAAGCAAGTAACTACAAAATAAATTGTGTATCACGCAATAGATTTAGCTCGGAGCTTGAAACCTCATCGTCACGTACTATCTAGTTATCTTAGGTGAAACGTTTGTTGGCGCTATCTTTAACGATCTGACACCTACACTCACTAAGTTAGAGGCTACGTGCCTCTATGCTAGAGTCATGTACGTGGAGTCCGTTTATTATAGAAACTCCATGGATAGTCTCCTTATGTCGCATACAGTATTTTATTTACATTGCAAATCAATCTCTAGCGAGAAAAAAGGTGTGTGCTTAAGACCACACGGCCGAAGTAAAAACTTCTTCAAAGGCGAGGTTAATAATACGAAATATAACTATTTTTCAGTGACAGTGAGTACATGCTAATTCAAATATACATTTTGTTCACGGTCATAGCATTAACAATACATGCTCTTTATTTTGTATAGTATAGTATTATAATGTTACGCTGCCATTATTTGATGTCGTTCAGGTAAAAGAAGAGACAATAGAGACATTAACATCTTCACTTAGTAATATTATATCAGTCGACTTTACCCGAAGTAGTGTTACATCCAAGAGTTGGTAGTCCAGTAGCCCAGAAATATTTAGCTCAGTGCGCCTAAAGATGTTTTAACTTCCAAAAAACCAGGCCAAAAAACACATGGCACTCTATCAATGAATGTCGCGAAACATGACCAGTCGCATCAAATAACAAAGCAGATACATATTGTTGTCCGTCAACAGTTAAAATGGCTTCATCAAATATGTGTGAAATCACAGAATTTCACATTCGACTGTATTTTAAATTATATTTATCCCAGATCAATATTCGTTGCCCTAATTACTCGTTGAACGCATTCATCCGATTTCACCGAAGCTGTATAACAAAATGCCTACCTATTATAGGTATAATTTTTTAGGTCTATTTTTTTTATCGTGTCACTAGTTATTTGAACCAGTGTGGTAAAAGGATTCCAAGTGCAGTTAAATAGTAGCTGTGTTGGTAAGATTTACGAACCACACATCCTTACCAGACAACCCTGAACACAATGCGAGTGTTATTGAAATAAGCATGAACTCAAAAAGAAAATTGAATTAAGTAGAGTACCATACTTGCCTACTTTTTATTTATTACAGCAAAGCACATTACAATCTAGGTATATAACAAAATTTAAAAAAGGAAACAATTGGGCCACCCATAGGCCGTTGCAAACGATCTATAGGTAGCTCAACTGCTCCAACTCGATACCCGATGGCAGCGTGCCGAGGATACTGGCTGCATTACCTCTTTGTATTGCAAGGCTTATGCCGAGATAGCTGCCAGCCCTCTGATCACGTGTCGCTTCAACCAGACGCTATGACAAAATGTTTCCTACTTAATTAAAAAATACAGAAGCTTTTCAAAACCTGGGGTATATGAATAAAACAAGGATTAGGTGTAACTAACGAGCACGCAGATCCAACAAAAACTCGTTAAATGAGCGCGAGACACTTTTCCAAACTCATTATGCATTAATTATGAAGTAAGAGCACAGCTTTCGAGTCTAGCGACGATGAAGTGAACTGGCACATCCAGTACCTCTCTAATCTAATGTATACTTTAATGTGGAACCAATAAGCATTTCTTTCTATCTTTCTTTATACTATCGGGTATTCTAATTTGTATAGCAACATGTAACTAGTTTTTACGGGGGTGACATACTGCGTGACGAAACCTTCTTCTAAGGTTGTTCTAACTATAAAGAAAAAAAAACTATCGGGTATGATTTATTGTGTAGACTTATTTAGTTGAGCAAAATAATGATGATCACGTGAAATTTGAGAGTACTTCAGCTGTTCACAGTTTACGAATTTTAAAATTGGATTTAATTTTCTTATTACCTTGCCTGCCTGGTAGGTATTAGGTAGAGTGTTACAGTGATTAAAATATGATTGAAAGATGATAGTAGCTCGTTAGTGGATAGGTAATATTAAATAAGTGTACCTACCTATCGCTTGGTCAGTTGTAAATAACTAAGAATATTATGTGTAACCCTACAATAGATACCTAATTGCATATCAAACCGAACACTTTATTATTAATATAAAAAGCTATAGTTAGTTACCTTACCTTCACGATACAGGAAATCCTAGTATGGAGATCAAATTTCCAAAAATACATAATTTATTCATTTACTATTTTAATTAAGAGAATTTTTTAGTTTTTTCATGTCAGTTAGCTTTAGTTTTAGTCCTAATTACCATCTCTACTTCTTTTCTATATTTTTTTTATGTATTTTACTTCAAAGTTATTTTTGTAGGAAAATAACGTTGAAGTAAATTTATCATAAAGTTATGTATATGTATAAAGATAACTTTATGATAAATTTCTTAGTATTCAGGCTTCATAAAACAGGCGAAACAAAATCAGGTCATACAACAACAGAACTACGTACCTACCAACCTATTTATCATCTTAATAGGAATCAATGCCATAAATTACTTCGCTGATATCCTTGAACCATTGATCTTCCCCGAGTAATATTAGCGTTCAATTTACTTTTAGAGCACGCCAATGAAAAGCGACAGTTTACCCGTAGATAACATAGGTAAATACCTACCATTTTGTACCATTATACTACGATACTATAGGAAAAAAGGTCTCTTGTGAATCGCTTACAAAAATTATATAACAATGGCAGGCATGACATCAAAATTCCAGCGAATATTTATTAAAAGTGTTGCAAAGGTCGAATAAATTAATATGACAAAGAGCTGTTCATGAAACGGGGTATTTAATTTAACCTTTATCATCTCTTTCGGAAGTAATGCATTGGAATGAATTTAATTATTAACGACATCAGAGCAAAAATGTCGGAATATACACTTAAACTGCCAAAAATGGTAAAGTCCGTCCGTAGGTTTACAAAAATACAAGGCTTGGGTTAATAAAACGTTCTTGTAAATTCATTAATCAATCCATTAAGAAAATATAGCATAATCAACCTATAATTATCTCATTGCTAGGTCTCTACTTCTAGGACTTCTAGTAGAGTGAATAGGCTCAATCCATCACGCGGTCCCATTGCAAATGGGCGGATGTCACATAGATTTTTTTCTTCGTTTTATGATTATGATTTCATCCCGGTTTCCTCACTATGTTTTCTTTCACCGTTGTGAGCACGTTATAGAGGTAGAGTCATAATATTTCTACAATAAAGCATACCGACTTACTTTACGTTGTACGTGTGTATAAAAAAATGTCCTACTCTACAAAATAATAAGGCCAAGGAGCATCTTCAAATTAAAGTCGGCATTTCGACAATTCCAACATCCGCAGTTACAAGAAAGCAGTCGTCAAACCACTAACGTGAAATTGTAAATGACCGTCATTGAGACAAGACGACGTGTTTATTACCGACGCACTACACTTTCTATCACCAAACTTTCGGACAAGAGTATTCGTATCGAAGCCGTCACAGAAGGGTTATTATTATGTATGTTTTTTTTTAAAACGACATGCAAACGATAGTCGCGGGCAATTTCTGTATGCGAAAAGCACAACACCGAAGGGAATGGCGTGTTCGGGAAGCTTACTAGAAACAGTGAGTATTTAGTTATGGTTTGTGGGTGATGATGATGCAAACAGTTAAATTTTGTGTGATGAATTCGACACGAATATGATTTTTAAAAAGTTTCGTGATAGGGCTTGGCTACTGATGTACTTGCCGATAGCAACCTGCTCAGGAAAAAAAAATAAACTTATCATTCTAATGGACAGACATTTCCTATGGTTATGTCAAGCGATAATATCGAATTATATTTTGATTGGCTATTATTATATTTAGAGATACTGAATGAGTGAAATTAGATAATGTATAATGATTAGAGCTTTTTTATAGTAAGTTCAACACAGATGTTAATACTTGACTAAAAACCGTTTCTTACTAGAATAGAACGTCTACATAGGTTTTGAATTACAGAGTTTCATTGAGAATTTAACAAACTCAATAAGTGCGGTTGTAATTTATGCAACTATAGTACAAAGTAGCGCCTGATATCTGAAAGAAAACTTTTGATACAAACGTTGTAATCAATTAAGCTTAACTTAAGATTTGATTATATATGATATCGTCAAGTTTCACAATTCTTTAGGGGAATCCTCAAATCCGAATTCTGTTCAAAATGTTTCGGACAAATACTCAAAAAGTACGCCGTATTATAGTAATTTCTTCACACTATTCATTTCGTCCACTTAGCTGATATTCTAATAAAAAAAATGTAAAAGAACCAGTCTCGAACAAACTGGGCAAAGGTTTTGGAAGGAATCATCATGAAATCATCCAGCCAACGATATTAACGTTTTTTTTATCATAAGAAAACATAACTATAAAGTAATTTAACTATAAAGAAAACATTCAAGGTTCAATCAAATGTGTTCAATTGAAACCACACTCGCTCAAATTCCAATCAGCGGCGTTTAGTTTGTATTACCAGTATTAGGGTAATAATATTGGGAATCTATTCCCCACAATTGGTTTCTAAACATCAACGTAGCTATTTAATTTCATACAAAAATTGGAATTTCAGTGAACATAAACTTGTTATGTTATCTGATTGTGACGTGCTCTTTGTAAACGAAATCATCTGTAGGTGGAGCTTTTGTGTTGTGAAAAAGAAAATTACTTCCGCGAAATTCATAGCGCTCGCGTATTACGGCTAAATTCAAGGTAAAACGTGCCTACGTTAGGAAGGTACGTTTTGCTTACATATTTCAAATTCGCTTTCTTTCTAGACCCTAGATATATGTAGATGTAGGTAGGTAAATTGTAGTTCCTATTTCATATTCAAATTCATTGTACAGCGGGTACAGCGGTCTGCATTGGCTTCCCGTTGAAGGAATTCCCGAAAAGACATTCAAGTTAGTGCGAACAAAGAAAACCTAAGTTTTTTATCACGACTTCGGTATGCATATAAATATAAACATGTGTAGGCCAAGTAGATAAAATAAAAACGCCGAGGGTAATAGGTATGTCAGTGACGACTTTTTGTATGCAACGTCCTAAACCGAAAAAGGGTTATCCTGCTTGTTATTATTAATTCAACAACGTAAGTAATTACTTATCGCAGAACCATGAAGCGTAATCGATCAGACTGTATTGTAATAAATAATATTATTATAAAATAATAATATTATACCTTTCTACTTGTTTGTTTGACAGATAACTATCTGTATATCTATAACGATCTAACATCATACATAAATTATGATTTGTTGTCTTCTTCTTATCGTGTCACCACTTCTCTAGAACCAGTGTGGTGAAAGGATTTCAAGTGCGCCTCGAAGAGGCTCCTTTCGTACATTATGATTTGTTGAACCAATAATGAGAGTTATAAACGCAATATTCTTTGGTACGGAAATGTTGCCACTTAAGAGCCTGTTAGTTAACTTATACCAACATTATTAATTTGATCCGACACTCCGGTAACGAGCTATGTGAATAAATTTCACGTTCATTGTTAGATTATTTATCATTATGGAAATTCGAGCTGAACCCGCAAATGTGTTATGGCATCCCCTTGAAGAGGAAGAAAGTCGGGCTAAGTTGACAAGCGAGATATTACAATGTTTGTCGTCAAATACATCAACGAAATTGTTTCTAGAGTAGGTCATTGAGGAATATTGATAAAGTGAGTAGCGGCGAGTGATTGTGGGCATGGAAATTGAGTAATGTTAGTAGTTACGCGGCAATCGTGCTATGGTTGTTAAAATAATTACTAGTAATAAATTAATATGTCCCACCTACAAATCTCTAATTTATAGAAATACATTACAAACGGGTGAATTGATGCAAACTAAGACCAGATACCAGCAACAAATTGACACAAAAATAATTACAAAGGACAGAAAACTGAAAATTACCAATAACCTATTTCAAATCTTGTTACCAGACTCAGAAAGATGCCAATCAATATTTTCTACGGGAAGCATCTCTAACCTAATCAGGAAGTTCAGAAATAAGTAGGCACCCCAATTTCTCTCCCAGAAACCTTCATAACTGAAACGGAAATTAAAAAAATTGTGTAGGTATTTGATCAGGTTTGTATGACGTTATTCAAAGATAAGTTGCGAATAGGTCGATTAATGTAAAGCAGATGTTTCTAACTAATGCTTTGTTGATAAATCAATGTGCATGAAATGGGAAAAGGCTACTTGTGTTGCGTTTCAGTCGGTTCTTGTTTATTTATGCGCCTGCATGTGTGTGTTATGTCTTTGTGCATAATCTGTTTATATATTTTTTTCATCCATCCGGTCTGCTGATTTGATTTCAAATAAACTGAAGTTCTTTCACTGAAACGATAATTTAGTTGTTTTTTTATTGTTTGGACTTATCTGACTTTACTGGAATGAAAGCTTTGTAAATAGAATGTTAAAAGAAAATCTAACACATCATTCTGCTGACAAAATATACAATACCATTAAACTCGTAACCTGGCTGAGGAAATCGTAAAGAAAGCGAATAAACTTAGAAAATCTAACACATCATTCTGCTGACAAAATATACAATACCATTAAACTCGTAACCTGGCTGAGGAAATCGTAAAGAAAGCGAATAAACTTAGAAAATCTAACACATCATTCTGCTGACAAAATATACAATACCATTAAACTCGTAACCTGGCTGAGGAAATCGTAAAGAAAGCGAATAAACTTAGAAAATCTAACACATCATTCTGCTGACAAAATATACAATAACATTGGACTCGTAACCTGGTTGAGGAAATCGTAAAGAAAGCGAATAAACTTTATGTAAACTTTCAAAAATAGATACGGTGCCATTATAACTACATTTCACTGCCTTGAAAAACGAAAGGTTATTACAAAACGGAACAAGTGCCAAAAATTCAGGAACAACGAAAATTCATAATTTTTTTTTTTTTTTTTTTAGTAATTTATTTATTGCAATAAATATGTACACTTACACCTTAGGGCTATGGTACTATATTCACCCTGTTGGGCACAGCAACTTAACTAATAGGAACTTAAGTTTATTTCCTTACATTTAATAGGTAGTATCACAAATTTACAATGTAATTAAATATATAAATTTAGTTTTTAAGATGGCACATTAAATACCTACTACTTAGATTTAAATGAATAGTTTATTTAAGTAAGTACCTATATTATAATCTTCTATAAATTATTTTATACTATAATAAATTGACTTGAGTTTAAATTGAATTTTAAGTTATACTAAGCCATACATATTTTAAACTTACATTAATATGTTTCTACATAATATATAAACTATTTATTTATTTTTTTGTTACCTTACATTTAACATAATAGTAGTATCACAATGTACTTAATTAATAAATTTAGTCTCTTAACAAGGCACATTAAGTAAGTACTTAGATATTTTATTTGAGTTAATCGTTTATTTAAGTATATTATCATCCTCTATAAATTCTTTTACACTGTAATAAGATTTTGTTATAAGAATTGACTTGAGTTTATTTTTGAAAATGCTGTCTTTTGTTTCTTGTTTTAAACTATCAGGGAGTTTATTGAAAAGTTGGATACAACGATACTCAGGACTTTTTCTAAACATTTCTATCCTAGGTGTAGGCAAGGCTAGCATATTCTTACGACGTGAATTTCTTTGGTATGTAAAGAGGTCTATGTTTTTTCTGACAAACATTAATGTTTCTAAAATATATATAGAAGGAAGAGTCAGAATATTTTCTTGCCTAAAATGTGATCTACAGCTTTCTCTTTGTCGTATGTTCACAACTATACGGATGCATTTCTTTTGTGAAATAAATAAATCTTTCGCGTCAGTACTATGTCCCCACATGATAATTCCATATCGGAACCATGAGTAGGCGTACGCATAATAAGCAGAAAGAGCACACTCTTTACTTGAGTTAGTTTTTAAAACACTAAGTGCATACAAGAACTGAGATATTTTTGTTTTAATTTTTTCTATATGAGTTTTCCAATTAATGTGGGTATCTATTTTTATGCCTAACAGGTCAAATTCGTTAACTTCTTCAATGTTCAGTGTATTAGTTATTGATTTCAGATCTAAAGCTTGTTTTTGATAGGGCTTAAATTGAATTATTTTAGTTTTTTTGTTATTTATTTCTAAATTGTGATTTTTTAGCCAGATACCTACAGCGTTAAAAGTTTCGGTTATGATACTATTATTAACTAAGTCATTTACAGTACATTTAAAGAGTAAAGATATGTCGTCGGCAAACATAATACAAAGAGGATCACAAATTTTTGGCAGATCATTTATGTATGCGAGAAAAAGAATACATCCTATATCTATATATAATATATCCTATAATGACAAGCACTTAGCGTATATAGCTATGTTGGGATGTATAGCTGATACTAGTCGTGTGTTTTATGGGGTTCTTGCCAAGTTTGTGTGTTCAGGGATGACGTAAGAGCGGCACGCGATCGGTGCCCCTTGTTAGTGTAGTGGTGGGGAAGTAGCACCACGTTGGGCGCCAAGAGGGCAAGGCTACGACCTCCGTGCCTTCCGATTGCTGCGCGGTCAAGTGACACTCAATAAATGCGATTGTTGAGCCAATGGCTTCTTTCAAGACTACCTTTCATGACCCTTTTCTGTCCATTTTCATCGATTGAGAATCGAATTAAAAGAATAAAATCTTACCCAGCCGTGCGTGATATACAAATGTGAGAAACGATCTGTACTCAGCTTTAGATAAATACAATGATTTTTAGAGGCAGAATGGTTTTATTTCCGTCGACATGGGGCTTCACATTTTCCATACGAAGAACTTACGCAAGTAAAATCGTCGGTAAAAAGCTAGTATTAAATAAGACTTGCTAATTAAGAGCTACCAATTCAGAACGAAGCGAGCACGTGAGGCTGTTTCATGTTAACGAGCTCTTTCATTACTAGACTAGAGACAAGGCCGGCGTGTATCTGGCAATGACGTGTTTCAGAAGCCCCACGTTTACACAGTCGGATTGATTACCTACTGAAAATGATACTCACTGAAAATGTTTTAGACGGATTTCATGTAATGGGTTCACTTCCCTAAAACTGCTACAAAATCTTGCCAACCCACGACGACACATAGTTATTTCAGAAAAACTTGCCAACAGAAATAATAAGCGCTTTGTAGAAAGAGCTTTGAACGTAATCGAAGGGTAACTGACCTGCTGCCAGATGTGGTAGGGAAACCGATGAGCGACGAGTGCTGCTGCGATAGTGTGAACTGTCGGGAGGATGATGCCGAAAGCTGCCGCAGCGGGGGCGCCGACCGGAAGCAGGGCGTAGGCGGCGAACACTGCCCAGACCACGTGCACGGCGCCCTCAGCCGCGGCCTCGTGGCTCCAAGCCGGCAGGGTAGTAGCCAAAGCTACACCCCCACCGGCCAGAGCCAGCCAGCAGGCGCGTGGCAGTCTTCGCTCGGGAGCCACGCCGGCGCGACCGCACCACCAGGCCAGCCCGCCGCACAGCACCGCGTGAGCACTCAGCACGCCCACCTGTTCATTATCATCACTAATTGACCGACAACTGCAAATAAATCATCACATATGCATGCTGGAGATAAGGGTACGGTAACATAAATTACACTCCATCATCTGTTTTCTACCAAGAAGCAGCTAACCTACGAAGATACCTAAATGAAAGTTGTGTAATGAAACATGTCAAAGTTAACGACTTATCTCTTTGTAGATCAACTAAATTGCGAGCATCAAGGTTTATAGAACTACTTAGATAAAGTCAAAGTGGATGAACTTCGGAACCAGCTTGTTTCCTATCCCCAAATTGCATGAAGCTCCTCAAACTTGTAACAAGCCATCTTAGAAGCCTTATCAGACTTTAATCATTATGCTCAGTATTAACGGGACAGCCAAAGTGGGTGGAGGTTCTTTGTGTTCATGCTTTGAATTAAAATTTCAAATATTGCCTGTTTCCGTTTTCCTCCAGGATAATTTACAGCCACATCATTAATAAGGGGAAGTTGTTTTTCCGGTGAGCACTACCTCGTGTATTCCACTCAACTAATGCAGTTCTCTGAATCCTAAAAGCAACTTCCAGTTAAAGAGGTAGGTAACTTCAAGCTTAAGGAGCAATTGTATGGAATAGAAAGTTAATTAAAGGTTTGTTTCGCTTACTTATGGCCATTAAACTTCACTACCAATACGATGTTGAGGCCGGTTGAGAGGGGTGTTTACCTGTTCTTTTTTTTAAGTAAACAAGTAACGAGACAAGCTAGGCGCAAGCTCTCCTGATTGGACGTCAGAGATCGCGGCTGCCAATACCAAAACTTACACAGGACTTTGAATCACTTAGGCCGATGCAAAACTGCGATAGCGGTGGTCCAATTAGACAGTGTTCTATGTGTGACGTCGGTGTTCTATAGATTGCATTTTGGAGAGTGTGCGCTGGAACTACATGACTTAGTTCCGCCATCACCGTTCCACCATCGGTCGACCAGACGCTCGGATTGCGCCATCCCTAACATAGTGGACATACCATGTATTCGCACAAAGCGCTTTGCTTCCACTTTCATTATACGAACCGCCAAGGAAAGGAATGCTCTGCCGGCGTCAGTAATTCCCGATCTCTATAATTTGGGTGTCTTCAAGGCAAGAGTGAATAGGATTATTTTAGATAAGAGTGCTACATCGTCGACCACATCGTCACTACCATCAGGTGAGATGGTGGTCAAACGCAAAATAGTAAAAAAAAAAAAGAGAAGAGATAATTACCTGCGGTGCTCTTCGCCAGCCCCTGGTTGCGTCGACAGCAGCGAGCGCGGCGGCGAGGGCGGCCCAGAGCGCCAGCGCGGACCCCACCGAGCCGCGCTGCAGCTTGCACGCGTAGCGCGCGTACAGCTCTTCCAGCTCGGCCGACTCGAAGCGGCGCCGCGTCACCAGCCGCGCCAGTGGCCCCCGCGCCGACATCGCCTTCACGGCGTGGTCCATGCTGCCTCCGCCCGCCACCGTGTCGCCTGGCGCCTTCTCACCTCGCCGCACCGACCACACCCTCACCGTTCGATTGACGCTTCATCTGCAACAACGAAACAGTGCTTTTAAAAGTGCAGTGTTGTTGTTGTACAATACATTGTACCCCAATAACTAACTACTCGTAGTAGGTAGTATTAACGGAACAGGATTCTGTTTTAAAGTTTACGGTACGTAGGTTAATGCGTAGTATAGCGTTTGTACTAAACAATTTGTCCAACACAAACCATTTCTGAGAAATTAAGTCATATTAATTATGTAAACACCACACGCCCACTAGTTTCACATCTTCATAAATTAAAGACATTAACATAGCGAGTAGGAGTGGCAATGTCAGCCCTATAAAAGAAGCAGTTAACGGTTAATAAATTAAACTAAAAACTTTTTAAGCCCAAGCTTTTAATGTCAATGTTCTGTACTTAAAAGTACGCAATGAGGTTTGTTAGTAGGTAAGTAGGGAATTATAAACCAAGAAAGGGATGTTAACTTTAAAAGCTTGAGGCAAATTATAAAGCAGCGACATGAGGCCAGGTTAGACGCTTCAAGATGCCTTCAAGAAGCATATATAACAGTTTAATCTCATCTTATATTTGTCATTTACTTACTAACTGATGATTCTTTTTTTATTTTTTTTTCTTATGTTTTTAAAAAGGTGTATCGTGCAGGAAGAGCACTAGACGCGTCAATGTGCGTGGAGTAAAAAGTCCGCCATTTATTTTCATCTTGGAAAAATACATTGATATAAATGGGCACAGGTACGAATCCTTGTATTCACAAAAAATTGGGACTTTTTTTGTAAACCTAAGTTTAACCATTTATAATGTAGCGAACCTAACTAGCGTGAAGCAACTCTGAATGAAGTTCAATAACTCTAACAGTACTGTGTAAAACACATTTTATCCCCAAGATATTCGACGACTCTAGGATCTAATAAAACTGAAAATCATAAAAAGTGAAACAATTTTACTAGAACTCTTTAGATGCAACTTAGAAATAAAAAACTATCTTTTTTTTGATACAAAAAATTTTGCAACCGATGAGAATCAGTGTATGAAATATTTTTTTACGAGAACAATAGCCTCAGATGCATATGAGAATAACATATAAAATACACTGATGATTAAACATAATAACGCAAGAAAGGCCCAATTAATCTATTGCGATTGGAAGCTATGTTGAACCTATTTCATGCAATCGAAGTTAACCATATTTTGCTCGTATCAATAAATTAAAATAGTGGCATTGAAAGTCGCACCCGTGTGCAAGTCATCCACGATTTGAACAACGAAAAGTTGCACGTTATGAGGCAACACAATGAGTCGCTATCAAAAGTCCAATAAATAAGAGAAGCTTTTATATAAATAAAGCTTACATGTAGTTAATACTCGTACATACATACATTATATCTACCTGCATATGTTTGTTGTAGGTAAGTTTCCATACCTATTTCTAGAGAACACTACCGGAAAAGTTTTCTGATATCTCATATAAATTAAGCTTTCTTTTTTTCGATAGAGTTCAAAGCAAGTGAATTCGCCTTTAGCTTCAACGCGTTTTCAAATGTCTCTCTTATCTCCCGGAGTGAAACATCTTGGAGCGCCGTTTATTTGAACGGGGGCTGCCACTAACAGCTGTTTTCAAGATAATCAATTTCATGTTTATTTATAAGAGGCTGACATTATTAGTCATCTACACATCACACTATACACACTACAATTTAGATTAGGATGGATAGATCAAAAGCCGGGGTTGTGCCTTTTGAAACTCCATGGATGAATGTTTGATACTCAATCCACTAGAATTCGGCATAAGTACCTATAGATAGATATAGTGCAGGACCTAGAATAGAAATAGACTTGGAACAATAAATTGGTGCCTAACCTACCTCTTTATAGTGAGTGGTGGTGACGTAAAGCCACTAGTTTAATATGGCCAAAGGTAAGAAATAACCATTAAATTACCATAATAGAAGAGATGCGTGCCAGCAGGTAGGAACTTGGATCCACGATCTCGTGTTGAAAACTTTATTACCATTATAAAGGGCGACTATAATGGAACGGTGGCACTAATGGGTTATTATGGAGACGAAATATCGGATTGCACGATCGACGCTAATTGTTTTCTTCAGGTCATTTCATCACCCTTTATAGACTTCTGCATTATGTAAATACTAGCTGGCGCCCGCGACTTCGTCTGCGCAGGATTAGTATTTCGAGTAGCGGACAATTCACACAATATCTTTATAAATTGTAGCCTATGTTTAATTCTGATGTATAAACTATATTATTGTAAAGTTTCATTAAAATCCATTAAGTAGTTTTTACGTGAAAGAGTAACAAACATCCATCCATCCATATACTTACAAACTTTCGCGTTTATAATATTAGTAGGAGGATAGTATAATAGTAGTGTATATTTCCAGGACTATTAAGTGGTTGGATTTGACTTCATTGATAAAAAAGACAACTGAAACATGAACGAATCAAGACATAATAAGATCAACAATTTCTAAAAAAACAGCAAGTAAACTCATCAAGTAAACAAGTATTATTTTATGGATAGTAAGGCGCCTATTTAAAATATAAGTTAAGTTGGTATCTACAAAACAGACACAAACTTTGAGCCCGTTTCATCTAGATCATACGTGATGTAACAATGAACGCTTACTATTGCGTAATTCTTTGTTTGGCAGCAGATGGCAGATGATCTGCAAAAGGAATAAGAGCAAAAGATACAGTTGCAAACATTTGATATGGTAGAAGTGGGGGGTAGGGGGGTTCACGGTCGACGGGTTAATGAACCCGACAGGCCTACAAGCATCGCGACGCCCGCCGCAGACGCCGCGCCCACCTTCACTCGACGCCTATGAAACGAAAACTCAGGTTTTAGTTCAGCAAACTAACCGTTATTACTATTTCGAGAGCCGCCCCATTCGTAACGAGAAGTGCTCCTGAAAATATGAGGGAGTGCATTTTTTCAAAACGTTTTGTGGGATCATTTAACGTAGTTTCCTTGTACTTTGATTTGAAATTACTTTCTCCGTAGGTTACCTTTAACTTTTAACTTTAGGGTTCAAAATTAACTACCTTTTACTATATACTTCGAATAGCTTGTGAAATTGCTGGGCTTTCAAGACTGGCCATAAAAAATGTCCCACAGAGACAAGCGCAACAGTGTTGCACTGGTTTGTCTTTCAAAGCTAGCTTCTATGTGGCACTGTTCCGGTAGGCACATATAGGCAGGCGTGCTCACTTCCCATCAGGAGAGCGCACAGACGTCATTCATCGTCATTTCTTTAAAATTGAATAGGTATTCTAATTAGTCAAAAATATTTTTTATTTGACCTGCGGCGAGCACTCAAGCATTCCATTTACCTTTAACGATGAAAACCGTAAAGAAATACAAATTGAAACTTTAAATTAAATTAGTATATCTGCTTTAGGTTCTCAATTATGTTCCACTTTACCATACGGAGAAATCAACTTTTATGGTAAAGATAAAGTACTAGCTTCAGCCTACTGAATTATACATGAAGACGCGGTTTATTTGATTAGCACGTGCACAAGTAAAATGTAGTTATATAGACTGAAAGCTGAAAACGTGTCTGTCTGTAAGTATATTGATATAATCACGCTGAGATACAAACGCAACACTTCTAAAGGATGGATAGATGATTGTTACTCAATCACGGCAAAATAATAGGACGGTTTATTCTAAAATATGAATCACAACGTTTATGTATATGTAGAAGGACTCTTAATAACTTTATTTCAATATTAATAAGCCGCGGGAAACAATTATTTAATAATAATGAAGAGAACAGAAATAATAAATAATAGGTATAAAGTTAAATAAAAAACAGAGGATTTAATATTTCCCAGCAATATGCAGGAAGTTAAGTAGAGAAACAAGCTCTGAACTTTTAAACGCAGCAACGTAAATGAACTAACTAGCTACGGAACAGCTCTCGAGTTATAAAGTTCAACAGACTGGGAGAAAAGTTCGCGTTCGTTAACATAACTTCAGCGCTCATTATGACGAACTCAGACTGAATATGTTCTGTATACAAAGTCAAAATCCACTTTGAATTACATCCATCAATGTAAGCATCTATAAAGCAAGTAAAGCCGCATGCTACCGTGAGTATTGTGAGCTCCTTTCGTGATGCTGTTACTCACAGTTTTAGCAAGCAATAAAAGACTAAAGTAAGAATAAAAGAATAAGGTAGAAGATAGGTCAAGGTGTAAATGAAAGGCAGAGGTTGGGAAAGTACAAAGAGATTCTTTGTCATTATTTGCCAAGAAAGAACTAACAAAGAAAAGATAAAGAAACACAACTCGCAAAACATATAGTATTTAATTTTATATTAAAGCTGTATCAATATTTGTATAAAATGATTAGGTATTGTTGAGTGGTGTAGGTTAGGGATGTAGGTATCTTATGACCGGAATGTAGATAAACCACTTGTGAAATCCATAAATTGAATCCTGCTTCTACATGAAGTACCTAAGTACGATTATGCCAGACATACAAACAACGCGACGCCTAAAATACGCCGACCGACATTTATAAACAAAAACTTTTCAAAGACGATGTTGAAAGGCCGAATGTATCAATCTGTAGGAGAAAACATTTAACAAACTTGAACTCAATCTGCAACAAATCGCGTTCTTGATAACAATTTGTAAAGTGCCGACGCCGACATGAAACATGCATGTATTGAATTGGCAAAGAAATGTTACACTGTTATTGAGGTTTCCTTACAACGAGAACAATCTGCTCCATAATTAATTACCTCCAGTTCTGTGAATGATATGCAAGCAGTTCGAAAGGAATTATTTTATTCTATGAAAAACAAGGAACCAAAAAAAATGTAAGTATGTATGCATTTATACTGTTCATTGATACTTATCCTGTAAGTAATCGTAATTCAATCGGTGATTTGTACATACTTGTTGTTCTGTAATGGTTCAGCCTTATAATATGTCAATTCATTTCAACCGTTAATTGGCCAATATGCTACATTGCATAACTCTGGTAAGTCACAAATTGATTACGATTTGAAATAGTGATCACTCAAAAAAGCTTATAACATATTTTTAATATATATGTTCCTGATCTAGACAGCTTTTATAAGCTTCTAAGGAAGGTATTTTTTTAAGTCCGGTATTTTTTTAATTATGCTATAATAAAGTAAATTTGATGAGTTTTTGACACCATATTCTGTTCCTATTAGTTTTAAAAAACTTTTTTAATCGTTAAAAATCAAGTATTTTAGCAAACAAGTGTGAAAAATGTACCTATATCCATAAAAATCGTAAGCACTGATGGCATGTCATCAACATGTTATTGTGGGAGTGGAGGCGAACGAAAATAAATGTCACCTCGAAAATATGAATAGTGTAAAACTCTACGTAAAAATAGCGATTTTAATAAACTTCCGTCATCCAAATAAATAATATTATTCACAAATAAAAAAAAATATGGATCAAGAAATAGGTGTACGAACACTAGGTACTATAAAACTTATATGAATCCTTCAAGGAGGAGTATCTAAGACACTAGTACTAGTACTCTGAAAATTCGTCGAGAACGGGTTGAGGTATTTTCGTGATGAAACCATTTTGTACTTACCTATACTATGGTACATTATATTACTTATTATTACTTATTCCTTGGCTAATCCTTTTATTTCCATACTTTGAGGGAAAAATCGTCATCATCTATCAATGGATATTTTTTTTTTTTATAAGTGTTTCTATCTCAAACTTCAGAATTATTTTCTTCAAAATAAATAAATAGATACTGGTTTAACCGATTTTCAAAATTAAAGTTAAAAGATGTAAAGGTACGGATTGAAGGTGTTAATAAATCAAAAGTTGAATGAACTTGTCTCCTGATCTCCTCAGATACACACAATATCTGATTGAAAGAATAAAAAACATTTTTATAATCTCCGAAGATAAATACCGGCATGTAAGTATTTCGGTTTCTCCCATATGCAATGTTGGGTCAAAAGAGGGATTGAAAATGTGCATGTATTGATTGACTTGCTTAGTACTGACACTTTGCTATTCTGTGACATATCAATCGCGGGTGGAACAAACAACATCTATCTATCTTCTATCTATCTATCTATCTATCTATACATATAATAATGCAGAAGACCCCGAATTTCTGTACATATGTTTTTTTTGACGGTTTTTTTGATTGGAAGACTTTGTTTGTTTGTTTGTGGGTTTGTGTGTTCGTCCATCACGTAAAAACTACCGAACGGATTTAACTGAAACTTTACGATATTATAGCTACAAAGCCTGAAATGTTTATAGGCATATACAAACTTTAAACTTCTATATCTACTATATATTCTACATATATTATATATAATATTACGCTAAATCTCTTTGGAGGGTAGATATAGAAGTTTAAAGTTTGTATGGAAACAGTTTTTTTATGAGTGTATCTATCTTAAACTTTGGAATTATGTTCTTCAAAACAAATTATAAAATACGGGTTTCATCGATTTTCAAATTTAAAGTTAAAAGATGTGAAAGTACGGAATGAAGGAGTTATTGGACCTAAAGTTGAATGAGCCTGTCTCCTCAAGTATACACAATATCTCATTGAAAGTTGCATTTTTATGATTTTCGAAGATAAGTACCGCCAAGTTTTTCAGTTATCTACTAAATTCAATGTTCGAGTGGGTAAAAAGAGGGATTGAAAATGTGCAAGTGTTGATTGACTTGCTTAGTACTGACAATTTGCTATTCCGTGACATTTCTTCCGCGGGTGAAAGAAACAAAATCGACAATAAATAATTCTTCCACGGCTGACGAAGTCGCACGCGGGTACAGCTAGTCGACAATAAACGATTATTCCACTGGTGACGAAGTCGCACGCGGGTCAGCTAGTCATTGGATAAAATATTTTTTTATGGGTAATGTTACTACTTTACCTATAACTACTTATGTATTTATTTATAATAATTGCCTACGTAATAATGTAAATAAAAAATAAAGATCTTAGTAAATTTAAAATTCAACCATTTTTTTACTTTTAGATATATATAATCTCGAAACACCTTCATAAAAGGTGAGCACTTTTGGAGGGCGTAATACATAAATATGCTTTTTTATGTTTATTTATTTCACAAAAAAATATCTTAAATATCTAACTATTAAATATGATTTCAATTAATTTTGTAAATATAATATTGTAACCATACCTAGCTACTAACGCGTAGTTCTTTACATTGATGCATTACAGCTCAAAGTGAAATAAATATTAACGTGATGTACCTACTTGTACATAATTTGTCTAAGGTCTGTGCTCACCAATACATAATCGGAACATTAGGCCTCTTCGTCCGTTATCTTTGACGTTTAATCTATGAAAATTCAAATCTATACCCCGATTTATAATTCAAGATTTTTTTTGTAAACAAAGAAGTGTCATGATATGTCACTGTAATAGAGACAGGTCAGAGTTAAAAACGAGTTTATACCACGGATCACTATTACTAGTAATGGCGCGCGGTTTTGCTTGTGCGATAGTTTCCTATTTTACCTAAATCAATCTTAACCAAACATATTCAGGTACTTTAGAACACTGAAAAGTAGGTAGAATAGGTAATAGAATTTGTGAATTTATACTTCTGAGATATTAATCATAATATTATGCAAAGGTGCATAGCAGATTCCTAACAAAAAATCTTTCGATTCACACAATTGCACACGAGAAGCGAAAAAAGAACGCATTAGACTTTGTAAACGGACAAGATACGAATAAAATTTACAAACACACGTTTAGGTCAAAATCCAAAAATGGTTTCGAACTTCTGTGATTTACTCCGATGATACCAATGTCATAAAATATTTTAGGCAAATATTTTTTCGTCGTGTTACAACTTTCTGAAACAAATTACACAGAATATAATAATCAGTACAAAACCATTACTATTTTCCATTCTATGGATATTGACTAGAAAATAAACCGTACCATAAGTATTTAGGAAAATTGAGTAAACGTCAGTTTTTATAAGTATTTTTTTAGGGTGTTCACACCTTTGTTTACAAAAAAAATCTTGAATTCTGAATCGGGGTATTTGAAAATCTATGAAAGTCAAAACAACTGTTTAAAATTTAACCGTCTGTTGGTAAACTCGGGTCTAATTACATTATTATCAGTAATTACTCACTCCAGAACGTTCGTCACGTCATAGACACACTACGTTTAGAAAATAAAATGAAAACGCTTATTTGAATTGAACTAAATTTATTTACTTCATAGTCTACAATTATGACGTTAATATCGCTTAATATTTATCGTTAATATAATATTTAACTTCTCAATAAATAACTTTTAAATTCAGCCTCAGTACATACTGTTACTCTCTACTAGTGGGAAGAAGTGTGCTTTTCTCGAATAATGATTCGGCGCCATAATTAGGTATGACTAATAATCTTTACACATTACTGCTTGGCTTGGAGTATAATATCCAACAATCCAGGGTAAGTAGAGGGGGCTCTTAGACAATCCGTAGAGGTGTCGTAGACGATCCGTAGAGGTGTCGTAGACGATCCGTAGAGAAGTCGAGACGATCTCCGTAGAAGTCTTGTAGAGGGCTTGTAGGAAATGTATAGAATCCTCATAGACAATCCGTAGGATGCGACGGGTTACGTAGACAAGTCAGGAGACTTTTGTAGAGGCCTCGTAAACGATCCGTAGAATATTTGTAAATGGCTCGAAGATGAGCGATGACTACTTTAAAAGCTTTCGACGACGATTCAAACTATTTGAAGAGGCCGAAATATTTTCAGAATACCTGGTACAGTATATGTATATTATGTTATGCATGTATGTACTATGTACCAGGTACCAGACGGATTCCTGGATTGTATGTTGACCTATAAAAAATGTTACAATGCCTAAAGCTAGAAAGTTACCACTAACGAACGACTTAAACGAGGTAATTATCTAAATGTGGTCGAATTCCGATTGATTTTAACTAGGAAGTCATTAGCTAAGTGATACTCCCAGGTTGGAGTTCAAATGAACGACCTATTTGGTTCACTTTATTTGTCCTTTGATTAGATCTCGGGAAACCGGCATTTTACATGGGTATAGGTTTAGTTTCTCCCAATTTTAAATATTATTTTGCTGACCGTCTTTTAAAAAAAATATTCATAAAACATAAATAATGAATACACAGGTATGGCAATGGTTTGGACATTTACTATAATATAAGTTGTAAGTTAGAGACATCCCCACAGTTAGACCGATCCTAATAAATTTAATTTGATAGTGTTTTTGACGTGACTACGTCTAATAAATCGATGAACGCCGGCTGCATGCACGAAAACGTTGACGTCATTGTCCGGTAACGCTCATTGTCCCGTTACGATGGACTATCGTCCGTACACCAACTTTACAGACAACCAATATTTTTTTTTATTTTGATATTTTTTCCCAGTTAAATTGCTGCTATGAATGGAACAGTTGTATGATACATTTACCAAAATGCTTTGCATAATCACTTGGGGCATTTTTGATGATGTTCTGGATAAAACTATTTAGAGGAGAACACTATATTTTTAAGTGATAAATAGGTAAAGTAAATAAGATTGTCAAAAACATCGTAGAAAAAAAATGTAGCCCATCTACCTTAGATATATTCCCTATGATATTTAACGCGAGAAAAAAAAAACCGCCCGCATCATGAGCCAAAATGAGAAAATTCAAACTAAAGTTTGAGATTGCCCGGCGAGCGCTTCACGCCAAAATTCTTCAATAACAACTTTGGCGAGATTTAACCACAAAGTTTCAGAGGTTATGTTTCTTAATATTTAAGAGCCTACTAATCCAGTAGACGTGAAATTAGATTACGTATAAACTTAATTTTAGCAGGCTTTGCTTGCGTGAAAAGGTGTTGAAGTGGTAGGTAAGTAATTATCGAAGATAAAATATGTATACTAACTAAGTAAGATACCAATAGTCTGAATAAAATATGAACTATATAAGTATTTCGTTTTATGTTAACATGGGACGAGACGAGCTATGCGCTCTCCTGATGGTAAGCGATCACGCCTGCTGAAGACCTGAACAGTGCTACACTGACTTTTTGATTCACATAGGCCGATGCAACACTGCTAAAACGCTCGTCCACAGTGAGACATTTTGATAAATCAGTCTCAAAAGCCTAGTAAATTCACTAGCTATAGTGCCCTTCTAACCGGAACACAGTAATGTTTACACATTACTGATTTGTGGTTTATTATCTGACACTAATATTAAATCAAAACAAAATTCACTCTCAAACTTTCGCATAAAATGTGAAAGGTAAGTACAACTCAGGCGAATTAACATGACACCTGGCTTTAATAAGGTTTGTGCTTTTGTGTGAAAATGGGTAATCTTCACTAAGGCTTCGCCTTAAGAGGAAAAAGAAACACGGAGTGTGCCGCGCGGGGCCGCGGGGGAGGCAGAGTTTAAAGCCAGGTGTCATGTTAATTCGCCCGAGTTATAATTATACTTGTGTATATCTTAGTACTCTGTGGTTATACTAACTAACCAATTTGGATCCTCTCCTCATATCAGATCTGGGCCGGGCATTGTTTTGCTACGGACTTCGGCAATGTTTTAAATTCCTGATTACCGGATCCACGAAACAGAACATGGCAAACAACCGTTGTTTTTCAACCTACTCCTCAGTAGTGTAAATACGAGCGCCGGACAATACCTTAGTTACCAAGGCAATAGGGTTGCCATCCGTCTGGGTTTCCCCGGATTTGTCCTAGTTTAGAGGACTTCATTTGTATTTCGGGTTTAAAAAAGTCTTGTACCGCCCGCGACACACGCACTGTGCCTGCACTAGGGTGAAAGCTTCCGATATTCTCTCAAATAAAAAAATATTTTTCCAAATCGGTCGATAAAAGACGAAGTTCTGACGTAACAAACATTAAAAAACAAGCAACCGAATTGAGAACCTCCTCCTTTTTTAAAATCTGTTGAAAACCTGTTAACATGTCCGGGTTCTGGGCTCTAAAATCGGGTGTTTTCAAGCGTCTTGTTCTAGTTTCCAAATTTAAGAGATGGCAACCCTACCAAGGCAGTAACATTATTAAATTTTATGATTTATGATTTCTCAGTTTAGTCAAGCAGAAGAAAACCTATCTTTTGATAAATGGATTACGAAAGATAAATTGTATTCTTTCTCACCTTCTCATTTTACTTATTGATCCTGCAGATCTAGTAAAATCGTAAAATAAAATAAAGGCGGATGTACTTACACTCAAAGATCAATCAGCCTACGATTACTTTTTGATATTCACTTGGTGTTTCAACTCAAGGCAACTCTGTATAAAGGTCATCTTCATACTATAGTGTTATAGTGTAGTGTCCGTTGGTTTTGTGAATACACTCAATTCGGTTATCCAAAACTCATTGATCACTTTGTCTAGTATTCCTGGAATTTGACTGATTGAGGACTGATTTGATTGATTGAGGAATGAGGAATGAATGAGTAATGAATCTCGCTCGTCTCGTCTCGCAAAAAAAAGGTGTTTGATTCTTTTTTTTTATATCCTTTTTTTATTGCAACCTGCCATTCTGGGGCATTGAGCTAGAGGTGTGAGTTGTGAGGGTTCTAGTAAATGGCATGTATGGTGTACCCCCAGTGGAGTTCCCATTTTCTAAATATCTCCTAATTTGATTAGAACTTGAGGAGTGTTTGATTTTGGTCATATTTATCCCTTCTCTTTCGTCTTTTTGTGAATTCATTTATTTTCGTTTAATTCGGATGTGGTTTTCTTACCATGCTTGTTTCGTATCAAAATGTCATTTAGGAAAACCATTAAGTTTGCCAACAAACCAAAGCAAAACACTTAAACTTTTACGAGCAGGATGCGAGATAGGGAATGCTGTTGATGTGTTCGTCATTCTACCGACTAGGCTGTGTCAGAGAATGTTCAAGCCCTAAAAAGATAAACTTCTGTTTGGAATTTCCATTGATTTCCTACAGGAAAATATTTCCAATGGATGAGTTTTTTTTTTCCACTAAGCTATCCAATAAACCGAACTTCTAAAGCGAGTAATGCGAGTAAAGCAACTTACCGTGTGGCTAACTACTAAATCATCATTATTATTACCACCTGCAATATTCTTATCTAGTCATTTTGATGGTTCATAAATCTTGTTGAAGAGTTGTTTGCCTCTAAAATTTATATCGACTACAAACTTAACAAAATCGTTGTAAATGTCCGGTATGAATGGAACAGGGATTCCGTCGGGTTCATTTGTTTCTCAACAACTTTACAAGTTAGCTTGGTTAAATATCTTATCATTCCAACATCTAGGCAAACAATATGCGGTCAGCTTTAGCTTGCTTTGCCTCATCCTTTGTGTGGCCAATGACTTCATCTCGCGCGTCTGGTTTTATTGTTCCTATCGCGTCTACCTCTTTAGGCGATCTGCGGCGGTCATAATAGTCGGCCTAAATAACTTGTACAACTCACGAATGAAGCGAATCACAAGCAATTCTGTTATCTGTAGGTACATTTAAAATTGTAACTAGAGACAATTTGAAATTGAATTCTGAAAGACACTATGGTAGGTGGTTTAGGTATTACGTATTAGGCTCAATTCCCACTGGGATGGTATGGTAGCGACCGAGACGCGAGGATTTTGCATAGATCTAACAGGCCGCGAGGTTCCTCGCGGCGTCTGCGCGCCTTTTTTGAGCTTCTCGAGCAATACTGGTCTTTTAAGTATGTAGATAATGCTCAAAATTATTAAACACTGAATGTGCTCTGCCGGCCGCTTCCATCTCAATGGAAAATGAGTCTTTATATATCTCCTAAAGCTGTATTGTCCCAAACTTACTCCAAGCTTCTTCTTCCTTTTATCGTGTCACAAGTTCTTTTGAACCAGTGTGGTGCAAGGATTTCAAGTGCGCTTCAAAGTGGCTCCTTTTGTGCACTCCAAGCTTATGCACTAATTTATCTTCTATCATTAGTCATTACCTAGGTATTTCACAACATTTATTTTCATTTATTTATAATACAAGTATAATTACTTATTTGTAAAAACGTGTTATCATCTTGAATGATCACAAGTTCCAACCGGGTAAGCATTTCGTCGGGCCGATCAGTGAGCCGGCACCCGGCACCGTGACCCGAGAAACTGGGTTATACCATACTAACTTTTAGTTAATCTGTGGCCGTTATGTGGGAGCTTGGTGTCAGACAGAACCTACCTACGCTCTCAAAGCTGCAAGGGCTCTCAAAACTCATCAAATAGGTAAGTTTCATAACATTTTTTTATTGGTGCTAGGCAAGCTTTTGACCACCACATCACCTGATGGTAAGCGATTATGGTCTGGTAACTTGAAGGGTAAATCTACGTAGGTGTAGTAGTGTACCTACTTTCTTAAATGAAACCTAGGCAGAGTCACCCTTCAAGTTACCCCAAACCATAATCGCTTACCATCAGGTGTGGTGGTGGTGAAAAGCTTGTAGGTTAGGTACCTACAACATTTAAGTAATTTTAGATATTGATTGTTGCTGACTAGGTAAACAAACACTTGTTCTTCCCTCTTATTTTTTAAGGGTAATTTAAGTTTATAAATATGTCATTCGGACTGCAGATTGCACTGAAAATTATCTTTGTTCTTTTGTCCATCTGATTGTTGTTGACAAAGTTAGATTGGTGATGTTGATACGATTTTGTCGTTACAAAAGGGTCTAATAAGTTCGATGGTAGTGGTAGATATGTACTACTTTTCTTACTTAGCAGTCTATTAGATAGAACACAATGGCAAAAATAATTTAAACTTAAAATGAGAAAATAAGAATTGAGTTACTTACGGAAGTAGGTATAACTTTATTCTGTGTTACTCAGAACTTTCAAGCGTAGCGTAATGTTAATATTACTCGACGCGTTCTCAGACAAGACAGGAACCGGCTTTTAGTAGGTAATAAATAACTTCTCAACAGCAAGCATCGCGCGTACATCAGTGAACATCTTAAAAACAAAAAGGTTGTTAGGCCTTGACGACTTACCTCTATTTGAAATCCTCGAGGGCGACGTCCCTCCAGCACGCCGGACGGAACAGGCGCCGCGCACCCAACATAAACAACTGCACAAATCTATCGAAACCAACTCTGTTCGGCCGATCTCGAACCCAAAATAGAGTAAGCACTGCACACTCACTCGGTTCGGTCACTGTAATCCAATAAGTTCGTTTGTTTTTATTCACAATTCATGAAATAACGCGCGCATGTCGGTCTATCTATGTTAGTAATGGTGCTGTTAGGTAGCGTCTCCCAAGCTCGCCGCTCGATGACTGACTGGCTCTGGCTGCTGGTTGGCTGGCCTGGCGCGCGTTTAACACGGTCGAGTTATATCTCGTAGGGAGCGCGGGGCTGCTGCAGTGCGGACTGAAGGCGGCAGGGAGTCTTCTTGAATCGGCTGGGTAATGTTGAATTAAATAAATGTATAGGTACTTACATACTACCTATTTCCTACGGTGCACGGACTATGAATGAATGAACAATGAACAGGTACAGGGTGAACTAAGTTACCAGGCTAAAACCTTCATAATCCTTCAAATTAGCACCTTACTTTTTAAAATCATTACCTTAGTGATGCATCTATGTGAATCACTTTGATTTACTTTCTCGAAAGATAAAATAAATCAAAGGAAAGGTGAATCAGTCCTGCCTGTGTGGACTGGGTCGACAGGCGTGTGTGGTCTTGACGAATCACTTAAAACTCATAAAATGAATTAAATAATCGTAATGTTACCTACATTACGATTATTTAATTCCTAGTACCTATTTTAAAAAAACGCTAAAAAAATTGCGAATTTTAGTCAAATTCTAGTACATTTTGGTCCGAGGCTAAATTTCGAAAAAGAACTTATCAGGGGCTAGAAAAATATTATGTATAAGTTAGAATATTGACCTACATTTCTGGATCCAAGGCATAATGCGTGTCTTCCGAGTTCCCATTTGAACCTAGGCCACACCTTTTGAGTTCTAATTTGAACCTAAGCCACACCTAAGCCCAGCGCTACAGGTAAAGCACGCAAGTGTGTTGTGTGCAGCAGTAATGCAAATGTAATCCATTTATGTGGTGGATCCTGGGCACCTATCGCGGTTGAGGGTAACCAGGTGCACGGAAATAACCAATGTCTACGTCAATGCGGACGATGCCCTCGCCAACAATGTTTTGGGTTACTTGCTTACTAGCGGTTTCCTGTTGCAAGGTAAGTGAAGATTAATTTTAAATGCATGAGAATACCATCGATCTGTATACTTCCCAGCATACTTAAATAATAAACATGCACTCATCCCGATGAAGAATATCGATTCATATCCGAAACATATCGAAGCATTCATTTGGCAACACGGAAGATAGGTTGGTACCTACGTGAATTTGGTTTACGCTTCGCCTGGTATCGAGATAAAAAATTGCATAATATGTGTATTTTTTTATGGGAACCAACCCATTTTTTTTTTCAGCTCATACACATGGCCATATTTATTAGGTATATATTATTTCTTTTGTGTGCATCCATACCCTACATTTCTACGAAATCGGTTCAGTAATTTCAGCGTAATAGAGGAACATCTATGCATACTTACGAACTTTCCCATAAAATACATGACAGTGATTTCCGATTGAGATCCTGACTAGAAATAGTACATTATGATATAAGTGCGGTAAGTTGATAATTACAGCCGAGGCGATATTGTTAGCCCGAGCCGTAGGTGAGGGCTACAAGAAAGCAGAGGCTGTAATTATCAAAGCGCACGTATGTCATACGACGTTTTATAACACATTTGCGAGGAAATAAATAAATAAATTCATCATTACTTGACGACATTTTCAAATAAAAACAATACAGCGAAAAAAAACAGCGCGCGGAATAACTTTTACTGTTTGTCAAATTAGCGATGCGTGCGCTCATCAGCGGCCATCACCGGCCAACCATCAGCGCTTTTTTTTAAGGCAAAGGCACAAAACAGCCAGTATTATAATAAAGTAAATTAATATTTTTGTGTTTTGTTACATTTAAATGGTTGTAATTTATGGTTAATATTAATTAAATTAAAGAATTAAATGTTTATTTATTATATTTTATCAAAGTTAAATTTTTTCATAAAATGTTGAGCACTTTTCTGACATAAAAACTCTTTGCTAAGATTTTAAAAAAGTATCGTTCGTTTTAAACGGAGAACATTGATAAACCTTCCTTTTTTAATTACATTACCGCACTCGTGCGTTTTACATTACATTACCGCACTAGTGCGTAATGAGATACAATACGATATTTAAATTGGTGCAATAATAGACCCTTTACAAGCAAACGTGTTATAAAAATAATAAAAAACAATTCATCACATTTAAACCTTGCTAAAACTATTTTAACAGTTAATTTTTTATGGTTACTACGACATATAATTTGAGCAAGGAATCGCAAGTATAGCAATTTTATTTGACTTTTAATGCTTTGCTACGTGCTCGTAACGAAGCGTTCGCTCCACTTCAGTTTTTACCCTACCGTGCCGTGTAGAGTTGCGTTGGTAGAGCAGATTACAAAGGTACCATAGTAACGTAACGTAGTAGATAGGTAGGTACTCAATGGTACCTTACCTTTCCACCTTACATGCTTACTAAATTACTGTCAATGTAATTGAAAGATTTTTTATTCTACCTACTACTATTCTCTGATTTTAATGTAGGATACTTATTATATAAAAAATGGATTAGTCTTACTTACTTACTATACTCTTACCTATTTCATAAACGATTTGTAAAAAACATGTGACTGAATAGATAAGATAAAGACAATTAATTCCTACAAAGAAAATAAGCTTAATTATGGAAACATTATGATAATCTTAATCAATCATTTGGATATCTTGTGTTGCATTACCCTACACTATGTATAGTACTTGTGTTATAGGTACATACTGAAAATGAAATAAAATTAAATATAGGTAGGTGCCTATCTAATCTATCTATCATCTATCTAGTAGAGAATACCTATTGGTATATAAACATAGACAGGTATGGAAATAAAAAGGAGCACAAAAAACTTCCAATGACAAATATTAAAAAAAACTTCCTTTCCTGTGTAGCGCTGTGCCATCGGCAGGTGTGATCTCTTACTTTTAGAGAGCGCCTTATTTCGTCACTGATTTTCTTAAGTATACATAAAAATACATACTGGACAAAATTATAATCCTCCTTTCGCTGCGCCGTAGATGGTAAAAGGTGCGTTTCCAGTTTTCCACTGAGGTATCTCCACTTCGAGCACTGTGTTTGGTAAAAGTTCCGCTCCTCTCCACTCCGCCCACCCTGGAAACTCACCCTAAAAATGGCATATCTACGATGCCTCCGCCTCCGAGTCAGCGAAATGAAATTTGTTAGCAGCCGGCTCCGATAATTCCCTTATCCGGCAAGCGCCGAAAAACGAACACTTCACCAGCACCAGTCGCACGTAACCTCATTTATTAAAGTAATAGCACATCCCACAAAAAACGTTTAAATGTTAAATAATAAGGCAAGTCTACACAAAAAAATATATATCAGGCGAGTCGTGGTCACATGTAAACCTAAAAACACTTCCTTAGCAACAGAGTGGTGCTCAACTGGAATATACTGGCGGATAATGTTGTTTCTGCAGCATCCACAAACTTTCTTTAAGTTTTAACATAGTCTTGTTGGTTACGAAGCAACAGGACTATGTTAAAAATTGCCAAAAATCTAATAAAAAATCCAGCTCTGTGGCACATCAGCGAAAGCTGCTCGTCTTTCAACAAATAAATAATTTTAATATAAAAAAAGAGCTTACACTATTCCAATGATGCACAGCTAATAAAATAAGTTTGATGCAATGATGTGTTAGTGTGTCAGTGACCAGTCATGAGTTAGTGAAGTTAAGTGCTAATTTTTAAGCTATTTTCCGGTCCTCATCAGATTCATTCAAGCAAAGATAAAGACATTTTGCAGGCTGTATCAGGATACATTACATATTTATGTAGATTTTACGTCTATACAAAAATCACAGTATTCTTAGTAACAGGGGTTCAAATGTCCCGAAGCTTTTCGTGCAAATAGTGTTTCCAGTACGTGTGCGAGTCGGCTGTGTCATAAGAACTTGCCTGGTGCACGTTCTGTTTCTTTAATTTTCTATTACCGATCTGTAACTTCTGTATTGGGTTGAGGGAATAATGTATCAATTGTGCTATTGTCTTTTCGTTTTGATACAGTCTTATTCCAATGTTGAAATGCTCGATGAGTTGTATGTACTGACCTCTACCAAGTACCTATGTACCTACTATGTATGTATGTACAGTCAGCTGCACAAATATGTATACACTCCCAAGCTTTCACATTTATATCACTCTTAATTTTACGAATAAAAGTGCACGCAAGCATTATTAAATTAATGTAGTCATTTTATTTGTCAGAATTCTTGTCAGAAGAAGAAAGTCTTTGCAGAATTAAGAGTATAATTTAAATGTGAAAGCTTGAGAGTGCATACATGTCTATGCAGTTGACTGTACAAGCCTTGTAGGTGATATGATACTATCGGTCTGTCGCTATAGCCATAGCCGTCGCTATAGCCGTCCTATCCGCAACAGACTTTGCATGCCGATTACCATCATTACGCTAAAATCGTTTGTTAATCAAATGGCAAAACACGTCAGTATGAATATGTACCAGCTTAATAGGTACTAGTGGTACCTACATTTATAATTTAATATTATTAAGGTATCGAAGGTCAAATGTCTATGTTGACCTCTTGTAGTACCTAGTACTGCTAGTACATCGTTGATATTCAGACAACGCTTCATCTCACACGGAGTCGTCACTACACCGAATGAACATTGTTAGCTCTGCGACATTGAGGTTCTACTCAGATGAATTTATACCGGCCATTCTAAACATTCTAATAAATTATTATTTTGGTAACCTCTCAGAAATGATCTGGACACCATTCGTTGGCTTGTCACCACTTCCTGAATTATTTATACCCGAATGATTTTCGTTTTGTACAAGTCAACACCTACGTCCTAAACTATTTTAATTTTAAATGTTCTGATGCCGGAACAAAAAAACTAAAGAGATGCAGTTGGTTGTTCTGCCTCAAGGATTTCTATTTGATTGAACCAGCCATCGCACGTATCAAAACTTTACCTTGCATGTTTATAATGCAGAGAACGGAAACTAACGAAATCGTGCGCTCACGGGCATAAAGACGGAGTCAGGTCAGGAGAGTTCAAGGGGGATCACTCATGTTCCATAGGCTCATCTTCATCTCATATTGTATCTTTTAGAATCCTTCATCCTGATCCCTTAGACATTTTTTTCCGAATTTCTTGCCACATTTCTCAAGGGTAGTTAAAATCAAAAACTACCATGATCGAAGTGTAAGATCGAATTTTTTGTTTGTTTATACATGAAAGAAAATTCGCTTCAAAAAACTATTATAAAAAGCATTTATTAAGGTCCAAAATCTAGAGCGCGCGCGCGCGCGGGCAAAACTGTTTTTCTTTATTTTCTTCGCATATGTATGTTAAGTTTAATAAACTAAACATATAGGTACTAAAATATTCTTGAGGTTGTAGTAACAAAATCATCGAACCACATGTTTTTGAAATTTTTATACTTAGTCAAAAATGTACAAATGCTCGAGCGTGATAGCGGCGCGGTGGATTCTGGGCCTTAAATCATCCTCTTTTTTCGTTGATAAGTTTACTTAGATACTGCTCTAAAACTAGACCACCTTGAGTCCTGGCTACATCCTACTGCAGCCGGCAGCTATGGCGTTGTGTAGGAAGTAGCGATATCGACCTTCACGGAAGCTCGCTTCATTCCCGCTGCCGCCCGCGCCGACTCCAACTCCGGAGCCAACGCATGCAAGCGGAAACACGATGCTTCTCCTGATATCGGTGCAGCTATGAATGTGTTAACCTAGTTCTCATCAGAGGAAGGAAACATGGAACTAGGATTTCGTAACGTACATAAGCACATCCTATTTGGAAGTAAGGGAAACTCAACTGTGATTTTAGTTCTGAATCGCTACCCTTCTATTACAATATAAACACAGTGGGAAATCAAATAAGGATTAAATACGCCTGTTTCGGACCTTATATGTAAATTAAACTCGGATTTCGTTATGGATAGCTCTTGGACTTTACATACAATTTAAGCTAACCCACAGTAAACAGAATATTATTCATCACGGACAGCCTTTATCGGTGGTGGCACAACTAGGTACAATACTTCTAACTAAAATTTTTACAAAAAGATAGTTTTACTCCATATACCTAGTAAACTGGTTTTTTCTATTGCTTTACTCTGGTGATAGTTAATTCACCTTCAAACATTTAATCGTAAAAATCAAACCCACCTCTTTTCATCAGATGCTAGCACAGTTTCATTATTATTTCGTAGGTACATTTCAAAAACTTCTAAATTTATTAAAGTGTACACAAAAAGTCGTCAAGAGTAAGTATGAGAGCTAAGAAAAAAAATCTTTGATTTAGGTATTTAGTCAAGGGTTTCTCTGTTCTAGCGTAAGGCTAAGAGGTAAGTAGATATATCAATAGACGGAGAAAATTTTGAATAAAAGATTTTAATTTAACATATTTGCCACTTTGAAAACATTAGGTACACACAAGTTCGATTTAATAACATACTTTGCTATTAACATAAACATGCCTTAGGTAATGCAGTGGAAAACTTTAGCAAGTATAAAGATATTCTAGTAAAACTTTTTATCTTGGAAAAACTTGAAAATTCGGCTTCTCTTTGAAGCAATCTCCGTTTTATCGAAACTGGATAGTTCTCGCTACATAATAAAGAAACTAACTGCTTTACGTACACAAACATACCTAGTTGAGTTGAGTTTTTTGCGAGATCGATTTCAAACCAATAACCAAAACCAGCGGAGCACTTATAGGAATTAGTAGAGAAGCTTGTTTAGGATTCACGTAGTCACTACTTTAGGATTTATGTTTATTTCGTAGTGATCAAACCCTAAATTGAATTGATTAAATAGGTAATTAGGTTCGATAAATTAAAAACCGAATATGTTGTACTGATGTATTCACCGTACCGCGTTTAATCCGAGACTGATATTACAGTGTGAGGAGCTTTTACAAGAGCTGTACTGTTAGTAATAGCATTAAAATAAGTAGGTTTCAGCCCCGCTCAACTCGTCTACGGGAAATCATTAGCTTGTAGTTGTTAGTTTTCCCTAGAATAAGATGCTATTATATTGTTTATGCATCTAAGATCTTGGGCAATCTAGGCCTGAGTAGAATACTACTTCACGAGTACTACTAACACTTAATGTACATTTAAGATCTATGTCTGTGGCTACGAAGCTACTTACTTTTTATTTATCGTTTTATAGAAGTTATCATAAAATCCTGTTCTTGTTAGTCAAGACTTGAGAGAATACATAGTAGGTGGAATACATAGTACTCTTTTAGAAGTACCTACCTAGTAGGAACGTGCAGTAGAACATCGTGGGTTTATGCGCTGAAATCTGTTCAGCTAAGTTTAACGTTTTTGTAGGTGACTAGGTCGTTTTGTACGGGGGCTGTGGCACAGTGTGAGACATATTGACTTGCAAAAACAGGCAGAACACTTGGTAGAGTCAAAGAAATAAACGAGTATAATAGGTAGAGTTCTTTCTGATAGGAATAAGATTTGAACATAAACGAAGGAGGTATAAGAGGTGGTACCTCTACCTATTGGGTTTTAGGTATTTGCTAATGCAACTAAGTAGGCGCCTAATACTATCTCGTATTGTATGTAAGTTTAGGTCGAGGCCTCTGGAGTAATTCCAAGGCGATAGGAAGGCTACCGCCACCGCAAAGCTGACCGATGCTTCAAGAAACAGCTTGTAGGTAATTGCATTGCCTTCGAGGAGAGTCTATTCTCAAGCTATTTGAAGGACGAGGACAACTTTGATTACTTGTTCAGCTTTTTTACCTCATTTAGTTCAACCCATCTATCTAAACTGCAAACAATCGAAGTCTTTACAACCACCATTTATAAATTGTTCAGTAATTTTAACTACAAGCCTTTTTCAACTCATTTAAGTTCAACTCATCAATCTAAACTGCAAACAACCGAAGCGCTTACAACCACCATTTTGATTCTTTCTTTGATCAAGACGTGTAGGTATCCAATGACCCACACGAATCCAATGACATATAAAAATCTAACGAGCTGTTTAGGCTACAATAGAAACGGCAAAAGGATCAATAAACCTTCCATTAACAACATAGGTAACCTAAAGATCGTTTTCATTGGTCTATGAGTGGCCCAATTGGTTCCTTTTGTAAATTTTGTATTATAAAATTGTAGTAATATACATAGGTAAGTAAGTATCTACATAAATAGCCAAGTGGCACCTGAAAAATTACCCTCTTTCTGCGCAGTAGGATAAGGCTAAAAATAGAGCTAATAATAAGAAACAGAATCTGAATTCCAGCCTGTAAACAGAACCATTTGATATGATAACATTGACATTGGTGTAAGGTTGAGCTGGGGGCTGAAGCCCGTGCCAGGGAATATGTACCAGTGTCTTCCGGCGCACGCCAACCCTCAATTTAGGAGGGCACCATCGCGGAAATAATGGCATGAACCAAGGTTGCATGGAAATTTCGTCAGCTAATTTACAGCGTCAATATTGAGGTTTAGGTGGATACATGGGTAGATATTAATGAAACCCTCCTAGTCTTCGAAATCAGGAAATATCAACGTTAGGCAAGTAGTAGGTACTTAAGATACCTATATACCTACTACAACACTAATATGGGCTGGTTTGTAATAATTTTTTTTTCATGTATCAGGAATTATAAAGAATCGCAAAAAGCGCGACCGCATATCGCATTTGTATTTTTGGTAAGTTCTAGAATTTAGAGAAGGTTCCTACTTACCAAAATACCCCTTTACTAAGTACTTATATAGTGGTTTTTATCATACCCTACCTAATATACCTAATTACATTTGCATTTCCGCCAATTCACTCAAAGGGCACAAGTTTGTGTTGGATGAGTTGACGAACGACTCTATCCATTTCAGCTTTCAACCTGGTAGTCATAAAATTAGTTCTAAGTACCCACTAAGTAACAAGAGAGTTTTTATATTTGAATGAAAAGTAATCTAGCTTTAAATACTTATAGAAAACTTCATGAAAAATAAATGTAAAAATATTACATACACAATGTAGAGCCTTTTTCACGCAAGGCAATATACAAATAAACCCGCCACTTTTAAGCACTCACTTACATTTCTTGACGAATATATCTTCCAAGTTTCAAGTCTCTACGTTCAGTGGTTTGGCCCTTACGTTGTCATTCAGTCAGTCAGGTCCGACCCTTTTATATATTGGTTCAACCTCCATGTTACCCAAAGGCAGAAGCTAGTGCCAACGGTGTTTTCACTCAGCCTTCTTCCCGTCGAGCACGCGAGGCGGAGAAGGTCAAGTTCTCGGCTGGCGAGGCCGGTGCGCTCCGCCGCTCCACCGCCCGCCCAGCCTCAGGGTCGCGAACATCAAAGCTGATGAATTATCCCCTTCGACGAACACTGGTGTCAAGCGCTAAATCTGGTACCCTACCCTATCTTTTCGTTTTCATTTACTACTAACCGACTGAAATTCTTTTGACATATAATGTAGTTGGCAAATTACGGCTTATTCCCGAAATTCCCACTACCCATCCCCGCTAGTGGTGATTTCTAAATCCCCATAAGGATTTTGTTTTTTTTTTCAAAATCCCCACTACTATGAACAATAAGTACATTTTTTTTTCCGAAATCCTTGCTAGTGGGGATAGCTAGTAGGGATTTCAGGAATAAGCCGTAGTTTACTGGTCTACAACCAATGTGTAATTTTTTTAAAAGCTTGTTATTTTTCTTTTTGTGAAAACGATTAGCACAAATCTACATAAATATGCAGCATTGAATATTATAAGGTGGGCACTCGAAAGTTTCCACATAGTAACTACTTATGTAAAAATGTGTCATGTCGCTGAAACGCCTATTTTTTAAGGTTGTTATGCTAATGATCTTGATTAATGAGAAAGTCTTAAAATATTAGGTTTAAATTAACATTACTTGAAACACGCATTCTCTGATGAAAACCCTGTGTTATCTACAAACTAAAACGAAACTAATTGGCACCATTGTCTATCAAGCATCACTATCAAATCAACCAACCACCGACCGGTAACAAAGGGGTCAAGCATTACGGCGCTGTTGTTAATAATTTAGCACAGCCACGTCATTCGCAACAACAATAAAGTGCGGCTTATAATAATAATCTTATGTCAGGCATCAAAAGAAAAGTAGGTAGGTACTAACTCAACTAGAGCCCATAATAGTAATAGAGGTAATATACCTTAGGTTATTTTTTTTTATCAATAAAAAGGGCTTAGGTTCAAAGGACAAGACTTGGAGGTACCAAGTCTCTAAGGTTCGAAAGTAGGGAAGTAGTATCTTTTTAATCAAATACCTAGAATTAGCAATTTTAAACTGGCCCGTAACTTCGTCGAGGTTGCGTATTTTCAAAATTCCTTTCTTAGTAGGTAGGTACATACTCGTTTTGAGCTCTTTACAAAATTCTCCAAGCTTCAAGTCTTTACGTTCAGTGTTTGGCTTGCACGTTATCTGTAGTCAGTCAGTCAGGAGCAAGCCTTATAAAATTCGGCTGTCTTCAAAGTCACCTGCTGCTGAAGTTCAGGCACCTACCTAATTCGGATCATAAAGTAATATGAAAGGATTTAGTATTTTTTGTAAACTAAAACCTTAGATTAGAGCAAACACAACAACACCTAGAAGCTGATTGGCAAGTTATCCTAGATAAAATGTGTTCTTATAGGTAGGTACTTATCCCTAGTTATATAAGTAAAGTACGGTAGGTAAGTAAGTACCTACTTTAATTTGCTAACAACCCCTGGCTGGACATCAAGTTGAGATACAACCTAAGTACCTACCATATTATACACGCAAAGCAAGTTTCATTGCGATTGTGACAATAACTTTGTCATTCACACAATGCTGTCTGAATGCTTTCAGCAAAATTGCCTCGGGCACTGACTGGCATTGATTAATGCTAGCCACTAACTAGGAACCCTATCATCTGTTCAGAGACATTTACATTTTTAAACAAAACTTGATGAGTTTCGAGGCAATTTATTTTTTCTGAAAAAAGTGACGAGACGAGTTAGGCGCTCTCCTGTTGGTAAGAGAACACACCGGCCCATGACCAGAACAAGGCTACACAGGACTTGATTGACATAGACCGGTGCTACACTGCTTTAGTGCTCGTCCACTTTGAGATATTTTTGATGATCTCTGAAAGCCCAGTAATTTCACTAACTCCAGTGCAATTCAAAACGAAACACAGTAATGCTTGCACATTAATACTTTGAGGCGAAATATCTGGCACTGTGTGGGTGGCAACCCATCTATTAGACGGAATCCTGCAAGTAGTACAAAAGCGGCAATAGGATTTTATTTCATCATATTTTCGTGCTGTCTCTACAAAATCTACGATAGTACCTAGGTATGTTATGTACCGATGACGAAGTTACTCTAAAAATAATAGGTATTTTATTCGACAATGACGAATTTACCTTTGCAGTATGGCCAGTATGTTTGCGTTCACTACCAGTATGTAACTAAAAAATGGTCTTATGACGAATTTACCTCAATCAAGCATGGCTGTGTTGCATGATTAATAAATTTTGGTGAAAATCTCAATTATTCCAGTAGTCTTGAAATCTCCAACTCATTTCACCTATTCATTGCCACTCGAATTCGCCATTTCCCATAAACCTGGTTTCCGCGACAATTTCCCATAGCCTGCTGCCCAAGCAAATCAGTCGTCAATTTTCCAAATTGATCGTTTGCTATTTATTGATTGTTTGAAGTAAGTATTTGGAGTTCGTTAGACTAGCTCGTGAGAGAAACGATTAACTTATGATTTATCCAAAGCAAATAACTGCCCAAGCAAATCAGTCGTCAATTTTCCAAATTGATCGTTTGCTATTTATTGATTGTTTGAAGTAAGTATTTGGAGTTCGTTAGACTAGCTCGTGAGAGAAACGATTAACTTATGATTTATCCAAAGCAAATAACGTTGATTCGTATAAGAAAGTTTTCAAATGAAAAATGAGTGTTTTATTAAATACGGTCCGAAGGAAAGTCTTAGGTTACTTACTTTCTTAGTCTTCTTATCGTATCACTTCTTTCGAACCAGTGAGGTGAAAGGATTTCAAGTGCGCCTCGAAGTACTTCTTTTGTGCACTTCACTTAAGGTATTACACTAATTTTCTATGATAAATTAAGTCTTACAGAGAGATTCATTTGTACGTGCCCCGACTCTAGCATTAACCGGAATTTATTTTCTTTGAAACACGAAGTACTGATAAGTGCAAAAACCTCGTATATTTTCAAAGGCTACGTCTCGTATTCCACACCTAGAAACATTGCGCGCTCAGAGACACAATAAAGTCACACTTCAACCCGCTGCACAAACGCAATGAGAATTTTATTCCAGCAAGCATAGCGAGGGGCGAACGAGCCTCCCGCAAGGACCATTCATGCGAACAAAAACAAACCTACCCTCGCTATACTCGCTAAACTAAATGCGAACGCAATTTTATACCAGCGCATTGTAGCATAGGAATGTGCTTTCAGCATTACCCTGTCACATCAAGCTTCAGGACTGGCAGATTGCTTGCTGTTGTTTTGTTGAGTTTCAGAATGACGATTTGTTTTGTTCGTTGGGTTTTCCGTAATCCATCATTTATGATTCCACAAAGAACCACATGAGTTCATTTGACATAGGAAGTGAGAATTACCTATGTGTATCTACAAAAAACCTTCCCATAGGTTGGTAGATACCTAATCTATTAGGTAGGTACCTAAGTACTTTGTTACTGACTTACCTACATAAGTCGCTATATACCTACCTAGCATAGCCAAGCAAATGGGAACCACCCATAAAAACCATGCAGGTAATACCTAGCACAAATTGGATTATTATTCTTAACGTGTCATTAGTTTTTTCGAACCAGTGTGGTGAAAGAATTTCAAGTGCACCTCGAAGAGGCTCCCTTCGTGCACTTGGATTAGGTACTTATAGGATAGGTCGGTCTCGATTCTCGAATCAATGACTTCATTATGCAGAACAGCTAACGTAACACTAAGAAATAGGCAAGTACACCATTGCAGCGTAGAAACACGTTCACTAGTGAATAATGTTTCGCTTTGTAAAACTCGAATGGAGAATAGGCGTTATTCACTGCCGGGCGCTAGAGGCTCTGAAAAGTATCGACTTCATGCGGAGAAGCAAATTGCAGCCGCAGGCAGCCTGGCTCGGTCGAGGTCGAGGTTGGGGTTGCATGAATGCATTGCTATTTGTTATCTATTGCTTCTAGCTGCTGCCCGCGACTTACTGAAAAGGATTGATAATGTTTACACCTAGTTTATACTGAGGCCGCACCTCGCATTAACATAATGATATAATAGTATAGTTTTGGTCCTAGACAAACCTGGTAAGGTTTTAAGGCGCCCTTAGAATAGAAAATATTGTTAACTTTTTAGTAAATAAATAAAAACAAATACAAAAAAAAATACCCAACGTAATAAGGCTGAAAATATTGTGAGTACCCCTGATTCGCCCTCTCACTTGCGCGTACGAAAATCCTCCCTCCACTCTCAAAAGCTTTAAACTTTTTTGTTTTTTTATATTACTGCAAGAATCATGCCATACTTCGGCCCATTCAGTTCTGTAGTTTAGGCGTGATTGAGTATCAAACAAACATCCTGTCGTTTTTTGATTATAACGGGTATTTATCGCGCTAACCTCGTATGTTTTTGTGTCCCGGCGTTTCGACTGTATTGCAACAGCCGTGGTCACGGGTTGACTGGCGTATTGGAGCTACCGTCGCGGTGAAATGAGAGACTACTCTCATTTTGGTCGTTAAAAATCGCCAGATAAATAAATCAGCGATAGCGGAGCATTTGGTAGACTCAGGACCTAATCACTGGATTGAACTGCATGATCCGAAAGTTCTCGCCCATGAACGTTATTTTCACAAGAGGATGGTCCGGGAAGCGATTAAAATAAAGAAGAATCCAAATTTCAATCGTGAAGACGGATACAGACTCTCAACGTCATGGAACCCAGTGATTGCAAAGTGCACGCGGAACGCTTTTAAAACACCGCTTAAGTGTCCGGATGTCGTCAGTGTGGTGTGCCGACCGAACATTTTTAACGACCAAAATGAGGGTAGTTCTCTCATTTCACCGCGACGGTAGCTCCAATACGCCAGTCAACCCGTGACCACGGCTGTTGCAATACAGTCGAAACGTCGGGACACAAAAACATACGAGGTTAGCGCGATAAATACCCGTTATAATCAAAAAACTATGTGTGATAATCGCGAAAGTCCGAAAAACATCCTGTCCTTGTATCCATTCACTCATCGCAGACTTTCTTATTATGATAGGTATAATAATTACATACTTACCGACCTACTTCGAATAAAAAGCTTGGGAGTCCTTAGAAAAATAATTAATACAAGGACCGAGGCGAGGTCAAAGATTGTTTTTCTCTAATTTAATTATGGATCCGACTAAGAGGGTCGCACTTCTTAGAACAGGCTAAATAAATGTTATCAAATAAATCGGTAGTAACGAAAGAGATGCAAAAGTGAGTTGATATTTTTTTTTTTGAAGTGAAATGACTAATGCCTAGTTCACACGTACCGAGTACTCAGCCGGGTACTCGGTACGTACGTATAAACAAAGCGCCAAGTGCTGGGCTGAGCGAGTGACGTAAGCTTTCACTGTCTCGGCCAAGTAACATTTTACTGTCTCGGCCAAGTACTCCCTACGTGTGATCTAGGCTTATGAGACTTGACGAGGACGAGGAATAACGTATTATTTTTTTTTTGTCGCTACCTCCCCTCTATTAGTAGGGGTGGGATAACAGGTAAAGTGAGAAAATCTCTGACACCTATCCTACAATGCCTTTTAGCTATATGTAAGGGTGATGCGCTTCGAATCTGCGCTAGCATGAAATGACCCTAAGATGGCAGCACCGGATCTATAAGTTACAGCTGTTACAGCGACCTCTGGCGAATTGACTTTCAGCTCCTCAGTAGTGTATAGAACGCGACCCAAGTGGTTAATATGCGTATAGTCGAGCTGATTTGCCGCTCGTATTTTCAAGCTTTGTTTAGCTTAAACCGAGCATAAACGCCGGATAAGAAAGCCTGTAGACGCGAGTATACGGGCGCGCTGAAGTAGAGCCTAGAATTGAAGAAGTCGAAAGTTCTTTTTTATTATGTAAACACAAGACGATACGAGCTAAACTCTTTCCTGATGGTAAGAGATCGCGTCAACTCATGACCAGAACAGTGCTACACAGGACTTTGATTCACTAATGTCGGTGCAATATAATTTCACTAGCTCCTGGCGCGGCACGCTAGCGCCCTTCAAACCGGAACACAGTTATGCTTATACATTACTGCTTGATGTAAAATATCTGACACCGTGTTGGTACCCAGACGACAACCTGCAAGCATCCGATACGTGTAGTAGAGCTCATGCCAAATATTTAGAGCCTATGCAATTCTATCTCGCTTCTCTATACACTTGTAGAGCACAGATTTGGCGAAAAAAATAATCTGTCTTGTGGTTAAGCTCGGGCCAGATAACTTTGCGTAATACCGAAATAGGGCTAGTAGCATACCATAGTTTAGCGCCATCTAGCCCCAAACTAAGCATAACAAGTATTGTAGGAACCAATAGTACAAATTTCGAAAGTGCCGAAAGAAGCCTCTTCGAGGCGCATTTGAAATCCTTTCATCACACTGGGTCGAAAGAACTAGTGATACGTTAAGAAGAAGTACAAATTTCAACAAACCTATTTTATTTACACACGATATTTTGATACTTGAATAGTAGAATAGTGACTTGAATAGTTAGGCGTATCAATTTGAATGTAGTAGTTAGGGTATGTCAAGAATTTCTCTATGCTATATTTACAAAACTCATCGAGCACACATCAAAGGTTACACATTTATCAGAGCCACAAAGTAATTATACATAATGCTTTAGCGATAAAAAAACTTATAATTTCATAAATTATTGTCTTAATGTCAACACAAGTAATTAAATATAGATATTTACACTAATTCTGTAACAACATACAAACAAAATAGAAAGCGAAAAACATAAGTGGGACTTAAAATGATGAAACTGTTATGTGGGTGACGACATGTTACCCTCATTTATTTCAATAACTGATTTACATACATTACACTTCTAGTATCTAAGTTATTTCAATTTACATACGAACTTTAGGTAGTTATTGAATGAAAAGATCCAGAGTAATATGTAACTTTTTTAATAGGGATAACTTATATAATATGCAAGGGATAGTCCCAAGGATTCCTCTTCTAGTTGATAAAAGGATGCGGCCATCCGCAAACGACGCGATCACAATTTATCTGCTCAATAAATACAGTCAACAGTAAGCATAATCTTAAACAATTTAAATCTGTAAATGATATTAAGTCATTTTACAACTCTGCGTATTAAACTGACGAAGTTTCGAAAACTAAAAACGTAGTCCGTGAGTGTTTGGCGTCACCGTTCCGTGCGTCCGGTGCGGGGGTCGCCGCGTGCGCGCGCGGCGCCGCTGCGCTGCGTCAGTGCGGCGGGGCGGGGCGGGCGCGGCGCGCGCGGCGGCCGCGCGGCTAGGAGCTGGAGCCCGCGCCGAACATGTTGGCGCTGAAGCCGGCGGCGGGCGCCGACGCACCGCCCGCCCCGGCCGCGCCGCCCGCGCCCGCCGCGCCGCCCGCCCCGCCCGCGCCGCCCGCGCCGCGCGACTTGGGCATGGGCGGCTGCAGGTACTCGTGCCGCGCCAGGCCGAACACGTCGATGCGCTCCTCCTTGCGGTACGCCAGGCACGCGCGGATGAAGCTCTGCACAAACACACATACATTGTAGCACATCTACACGCATGTACTTTACCTTATTAACAATGACAATTACGGTTATATATATTATATATTACATACCTTAGCCTCGTTGCTGACAGTGGGTTTGTTGGCGAACTGCACTTCGGTGGCCTTGAGGATGGTGTTCTCCTCCAGGATGGTGGCCTGGCTCTGGTTGTGGCCGAAGGGCTTCTTCCCGTACAGGCACTGGTAGAATATCACGCCAACGCTCCACACGTCCACCTTGCTGCTTATCTTTGGTGGGTTTTTGCCGACGACGAAACACTCCGGCGGCAGATACCTGCGGATGCAATACACAGCGATTGAAAAACACTATTCCCTTGTTGTGTCTAAACTTTGCCAACTTTGAATAAGAAACTCTTCGCGATGGCTTCTATATCCTGATTTAAAGTTTTTGAAATTCTAGAATCGCTCTCCTGTAAAATGCGCGTTTTTGCGAAACACTTATTAGGGGAGGTGTCGAAATAAAAGAGAAAGAGTCACTGGTATAAATATTGAAAATCAGTCTCGTCTTGTGTAAGCTAGTTCTGGCTCTAGTATTGAACTTTGAAACCGCCCAAAAGCCTTCGACTTGACTACAAGTAAATTATTAAAGCTAGACCATTTATCTTGCCCCTTGCAGCTGATTTTCAGCATGTTCTATGATTCAAATATGTTTTGACCAGTTTTTGGCCGTATCTGTAATAATCCGTATCGATAGCATTAAAATTAATAATATGCAGGTTGTTGGGCTCTTTTCGTACCTAAAGTGATACGTCGTCTGCGGCACATTCATACAAGAGGTCGCTAACACTCACCAATAGGTACCGGCCCCTTGGCTGGTGAGATCCATGCCGTGGTCCGGATTGTAGTTCTCCTCGTCCATGACCTTGGAGAGGCCAAAGTCTGTGATCTTAATCTCCCCGCACACGTTGCCCTCGGTGAGGAGGATGTTGCCCGGCTTCAGGTCGTAGTGGATGACGGGCGGTTTGATCTCATTCAGGTATTTGAGAGCCGAAACCACTTGCATCACGATCGAGCGCGCCTCGCGTTCAGGGATCGTCTTATGCTGGAATAGGGATTGTTAATTTTAACTTATCAGGCAGATTTTAAATAGCAAAGAGATTAGCAAATCGTTCTGTTGATGAGATACCTATGACAAAAACAAAGCAAGGATTTACAAATTCCGATCACTGCAATAGCGCTCAGCTTCATTTGAACTTTTTAATAGTGATTAGATTGAAACGGGTATTTATCGCGCTCACCTCATCTATTTTGGTGTCTATTAGTCAACCCGTGACCACGGCTGTTGCAATACATTCGAAACGTCGGGGCACAAAAATAGATGAGGTGAGCGCGATAATACAATCTAATAACTATGTGTGATAATCGCGAAAGTCTACGAAAAACTATTTTTTTTTATAGTGAGTTTCGAAAGCACAGTAATTTCACTAGACATAATAGCAATGCATAGACATAACATTGTGCAATGTAATTTTTATTTTTGTGCAGTAAAGAATTTTAATAATAATAATAACTGCTTGGCGTAAAAATAGCAGGCGATGTGTTAGTACTCATATGCCTCCCTTGCAGACGAAATCCTGCAGGGGATGCCTCCTAACGTACGTGGTCCAAGACCATGACAATGAATTTTCCAAAAAGTTAAAATGTATAATCTTGATATCTTTTAATACAGAAGTTAAAGTGAGATATAATACTGAAGACATTTGAGCATGCTAAATAAAGGATAATTATTCAAGCTATTAGTTTAGCTGAATCCGATTCATTCGCTGCATAAAATTGACTCAATAATGTCCAGAGGCCCTTTTGTAGCGACAGACACCACAAAAGGATGTCTGACGTAATTTACTAATACGACACAATAGGTACGGTCGGAAGTGGACAATTCATGAATCATACATACCTGCTTGAGATAAAAATCGAGATCATGTCCATTACAATATTCAAGAACTGTACAAAATGAATTTCCGTCAATTTCAAACACATCATATAGTTTAACAATACGGGGGTGGTCTAACGCCTTGTGGATGTTGTATTCCCGCAACGCGTGTCTGAAACAAGAAGAAACAAGCAATTACGAAACGTATAAAAGGGTGGGAGAAAGTTCTATCGATGTACCGGTTTGATTTACACCCTGTATATCGAAAGGACACAGGACCGGGCATAATGGCAAGAGCAGAAAGAGGCCTATAAGTAACTAAGTAAAGGGACTCCCTTTTCCGCAATTGAACTCTTTTTAGATTCTTTGAGAGAGATGCCTATACCCAGCTGTGGGTCAAGGCAGGCTGCGGATGATGAAGATGATATCAAAAACACTTTTTCTACTTCCGAAAACGAACACCACGTATTGAGACCATAATTTTGAAAATTTGGCCAAACAGATAAACATTCATAAACATTCACAAACTCACAATATCCAAGACCCGAGAACTAACATTTGTTTTCGTCACAAATATTTGCCCCGGCCGGGGATCGAACCCGGAACACCAAGCTTCGTAGGCAGGGTCACTACCAACTAAGCCACGGTGTACGGTGTAAAGAGATTTTACTCTTAGCCTGCGTTTTCGGGAGCAGTCTTATTACACCCTGTTTTGAAGCAAGAGGAAACTAGCATTTATCAAATGTGTAAAAACAAAAGACGGGAGGAAGTGTTTTCGATATAATGGGTGGAAATCAAACTGCATCCGAAAACGAAAAGCACGTATTCAAATCATAATTTTGAAAACAATTGGCTAAACGAATTTACTGTATCCTGCGTATTCGGAAGCAGTCCCGATTAAATTAAAACCCGATAACTGTTGTTTCATACATCCATTAAAACGATACACTGTTCTCAATCCTTTGTAAAATCTACCTTTATATAGATTAAGGTAGATTTTATACCATACATGTAAGACATGTATGGTATAAAATTGCGATAAGAACATATCGTTAAAATATTGACTCCTATTCGTACTTAGTGTAAATTGCATGCTTGCCTTAGGTATCTACGTAAGTACGTAATAAGAAAAACAAAAGGTCTACCTCCTAACATACATATTGTAATACCCCAAAGGCGTTCACATGTGCATCAAAGTAATGTAATTGTTACCATATTACAAAACCATTGTGATGACAATTAATATTGAGTATCGAGTTTATCCTCGATTCATAATTTCTTATAAAAACATTGTTGTATATGAAAAGCCACCTATACCGGATTACGTAGTTAAGATTTAGTTTTGATAAAAAAAATGTTTATCCCAACATCAACATTAATTTCTCTATTGCGCACAATCTTATCGTAATGTACACCTACTAGTGCTTTATCGTTGCGACCTACAAAGTATCGACCCGATGCGAGGCCACACGTGACTGCGGACTTGCATCCATCCTTTTCGAAACTACTGTAATCTGTACACCACACTGGTTCGAAAGAACTAGTGACACTATAAGAAGAAGAAAACTACTGTTTCGATCAAGTTTCCTTAAAACAGTGTACCCACTCCTAGCAATCATTCTCATCTAATAGCTTATCGTAGTCCACTGCTGTTCGTAGGCCTTTCCCAATGTAGGCTATCGCACCCCGTCCTTAGCTTGCCGCGTCTGATCTATCATGCAAGTTAAAAAATTCGTTTATTGGTTTCATTATATATAGATAGAGTTCATTGTAATGGATATTACATCGCGGCAGTTATCTTAGATTTTAGATGTACCTACTGGAGCTCTATACCTCACACTAGGTCTCCTTAAGAGCCTGTATTGTACGGTAACAGTGACTCAGTATGGACTCTACATTAAAATAAGGACTTATACTATTTAGTAATAAATCCGCTTGATTTCTAAACAAAGGTTTTAATTAACTTAACTTTAGTTTAGAACTTTAGTACATATTACTATATTATAAACCAAAGAGTCAACGAACAGAAAACCAAAGTTTAAAGATACGACACGTGTTTCGCCTCTACACGTGGACTCTCTCGTTTCGAACTTCGGCGAGTCCACACCTCCTGATGATGCCTCGTGTAGAGGCGAAACACGTGTCGTATCTTTAAACTTTGGTTTTCTGTTCGTTGACTCTTTGGTTTATGACTTATACTATGACCAGTTGCTCAATGAGACACAATTTTAACCTTGAGTGACATAACAGTTCGGACTATCATAAATAAGGATATGGTTAATATTGCGTCTTATCCTGTAGTGACCGTGAATAATATTAATTAAGAAATACATGATGTGGTGTCATCATACACGGACTCACTTGATATAGTTGGCTTTCTTGTCTTCTTTCCAGTCTTTGTTTAGTTGGTGCACTTTGCAAGCGGTGTAGCGCTGTTCCCTCAAGTCGAACGCTTTGTGGACTTCACTGAAACCACCCTTGCCAAGTAGCATTAACAACAGGTACCTGAGGATGAAACACACTCGTTAAATGACACACTCTTTGATACAACCTCCGCAGGACTTCAGCCAGATCGTATCTTCGAACGGCCGGCGTGTAGACATCGGTTTCTAAGAAAATAAATATCATTATTTATTCCATAGAAATTCAATGTAAGGGATATCGCTAAATAGTGAAAGTACAAGGTCCTCGATCCATAGAACAACATTAGCATACAGATTTCTGAGAGACACAAACAGAAAGTTATATTGGTATATACACAGAGACTGATGTTGGTATATAATTCTGTTTATAGGATGCATTAGAAGCTCCGTGCTCATTTGATAGTATAGAGGTAGAGTACTAAAGAAACAGACACGCTCTCTAAGCAACTAGCTTCTGCCCACAGCCTCACGTGCGGATATGAATAGAAATACCATCCATGTAAAGCCTACTGAAATTTAGTCCGATTATTTTCGTTATAGAATTGTTTTTAGCAATCTTTGATGTACATAGGTACTTATTTAAAATAATATTTAAGTATGTAGTGTTTTATTGGTGTGTAGGTAATTATGATTCATGACCTTCCCCAGACGACTTATCAGCTAAGTTATTCGTTATTCGCTGATAAGTAAAATAAAATTGAATGGTCAAATAGTCAATAAACTCGAATTTTGTATGACTATTTAGAAATTTATAAATCCCTTAACTTTTCGGCAAGATGAGAGAATTTAAAAGTTTTTGAATTGACAAAGTGGACTCCGGAAGATGTTGTAAAGCAGCTTTATATAAATAATCATGTCGTGTAACATTACGTACATACACCTTTAAGACTCGGGACTGATACCTGAGTGGATTACTACCTGATCAGGCATTTACCAAAACAATCTGCTAAAATGCACCTTGCGAATAACAATGAATTTCACAGAACCGATGAATAATGCTCAGCGCACAAGAATATCAATTGTTGGAAAATGAAAACATTTTTTCTCTGGGCTGGACATTGTTATTATGCTATTTTTACTTCATTTTGTCATTTTTATCGATATTCAGTCGGAAGTTAAACCGTTCTTATTCTAACTTTTACGAATGTAACAATGCAATACAATAACGCAAGAAATACAACATCATTATGCATATCATATTCCCAAGTCTACATGATTTAATAATTTTCATCACAACACCGATATACACAAGACTGCAATGGGAATTAATTGGAAAGAATTGACCCAATTCATCAGTTTAAAAAACTAAGTGCAATTTATATTTATACCATATAGAATTGATAATAATAGAATACTAAAACGGTATAATACACAAAAGTAATAATAGTAGCCAAACCAAACCAAACAACAACATATACAGCTGCAAATTTTTTTTTTTTTGGACAAAGTTCTACTCAATTGTGTATTTTTTTATCCAAACTATCGTCGCTCGTGTTACAACCATCAAAGGATATGAAGAATGCCTTATTTATCATCGTCATTGCTAGAATCGGTCAGCTTGTCGTTATCGGAAAGCCACTTACCGTTGCGGTATAGCCTTACTAGAATCTTCACCCTGCGTCTGGTTGAGGCGCCTAAAGTTCCTGAGTTGATGGAGAAAACTGGGCCCAGTCCTTCAAAAAGAGAACGGTATTATTTTGAAGGACTGGATTCTTAGCTAGTAGGGTGTTAGCGAAATTCGGGCCTTACCTCTCAGAGAGCACGGGGTGTTGCGAGAACCGGCTCTGGTCTTCGTTGTGTATCCGTTTCAGTTCTCTTATGTGTAAATTTCTTTCTCGCTCTAATTTCTCCATCTCTAGCTGCAAATCTGCGTCCTCTTTCTTTAGTGCGCTTTGTCTCAACTGGAAAAGCAAAGGGGCTTTTGTCTTGAATGGGATATTTTGAGTAGGAATCGTTGTCGTAGACGGAATGCTTATTAGAATAGGAAAATCATTCAAAAATCATCAATGCTGAAACTTTACAATATCATAGGTACTAAGCCTGAAAAGGACATAGGCTTTATAAAATTACGCTACATCTCTTCAAAGGGTAGATATAGGAGTAAGTATAAGTTTAGTATTGATTAACTGACACTTTGCTATTGTGTGACATTTCTTTCGCGGGTGGGAGTAACAACATCGGGGTTGCTTGGAAGAGATATCGCTATATATATCGCTCACAGCGATAAGGCCGCCCCTTGTACTATCTACCGGCAAAGTAAAACAATAGAACAAGAATAAAAAGGCCTTATTTTTATTCTTGTTCTATTGTTTTACTCTGCTTTGTTCTTGTTGGTGTACAATAAAGTGTTCATCTATCTATCATCACATCGACAATAAAAAAATCTTCAATAGGTGACGAAGTCGCACGCCGGTCAGCTAGTCTCCTATAAACGAGCAATGGCTATTTCAGTGTAAGTGTACGCACCTTGAGTATCTCATCAGCCTCGTAGTACTCCTGCGAGGTCATGCTGGGCAGCGGGTCGGGCTTGAGGAAGGTGGGCGCGTCGGTGCCGTTGTGCAGCGGCGGCGGCTGCGGCTGCGGCGTGCTGGGCGCGGCGTTGGAGGTGCGCTTACCGCGCCCGCCGCCGCCCTCGCTGTTCACCGGCCGCTTCTTGAACAGCATCTTTTTTTGGCGGTCGATCTCCTCTTTCTCGGCTGTGATTTCCTCCTGCCGCCTGTTACAATACAAATACTTCATTGGCGACGATACGAGGAACGCAAACATAGCGTTTAGTTGCCAGCATCGAACTGTCGAGGATTCTGATCTTCGAGTTTTCTTATCTCCACCTAAATTTCCAATTATCTTTAGATATGAGTCCAAACTGAAGTTAATATTTAGACGAAAATAAATCACGTAGGAAGACAAAGTTAAAGCTAATCGACAGTTTCACGTAGGAAGACAAAGTTAAAGCTAATCGACAGTTTCACGTAGGAAGACAAAGTTAAAGCTAATCGACAGTTTCACGTAGGAAGACAAAGTTAAAGCTAATAGACAGTTTCACGTAGGAAGACAAAGTTAAAGCTAATCGACAGTTTCACGTAGGAAGACAAAGTTAAAGCTAATAGACAGTTTCACGTAGGAAGACAAAGTTAAAGCTAATCGACAGTTTCACGTAGGAAGACAAAGTTAAAGCTAATAGACAGTTTCACGTAGGAAGACAAAGTTAAAGCTAATCGACAGTTTCACGTAGGAAGACAAAGTTAAAGCTAATAGACAGTTTCACGTAGGAAGACAAAGTTAAAGCTAATCGACAGTTTCACGTAGGAAGACAAAGTTAAAGCTAATCGACAGTTTCACGTAGGAAGACAAAGTTAAAGCTAATCGACAGTTTCACGTAGGAAGACAAAGTTAAAGCTAATCGACAGTTTCACGTAGGAAGACAAAGTTAAACCTTGACGACAGTTTCACGTGGGAAGGCAAAGTTAAAGATTGTCGACATTTTCACGTAGGAAGACAAACTTAAGCATCGTCGCTAGTTTCACTTACGAAGACAAAGTTAAACCTTGTCGCCATTTTATTTTATTATGTCGTTATTCATTCAGGAATGCTGATGGTAAAAGATCACGATAATAAGCGAAACGATGATTCGAAGTGAAGCACATTCAGAGTTTATACTACACAAATCAGCGTTATGTGTGGTTGTCCATTGTATCTGATTATCAGATGGACTAACAGCAAATATCAATACAATTAGAAATAACTAAGTTTGGTCCAAGATTTATATCAACCAGGCGAAAACTCATTTATAAATGACATCACGCCTGCTCATGACCAGTACAGTGCTACACAGAAAAAAATTAAGCCATGTAAAGATGTATCACTGTAAAATATAAAACAACTTAAAAGTGTACATACCTTGTGAGTTCTTGAAATGCATATCCATCAGTCCAATTCTCCTGAAAGGTGGCTCCGACGCGTTGCGTCACGAACTGCCCGAGCCGCAGCCGATTCTGCATACACCTCTGTCTGGCTTCCTTCTTTTCGATAGTACTCTTCTCATTTAACAATTTTTTAACAACTTCTATACACTTATTAATGTGTGACTTATGTTGATCTATTATCTGAAACCACATAGAATAAAATTAGGAATATTGGATGGATTAAACTTTATTATGGAAGGTTTCTGGAAAATACTAGGAAAATAGAACACACATAAGGTACACCCAGTTAAACCAAATGTAATGTACCTTGTTTTGCGATTGCACTTGATGTTTCAGTTCTTCATTAGATCTTGTTAATTCATCTATTTTATTATTCCTTAGCTCTAAGTCGGAAGATGCCTGAGTTTCCAACTCCTGTATCCTCTGACAAGTCAGTTCTGTTTGAACCTTGAACAAATCAACACTTGAAATAACAAAATAAAGCATCAAACAGCATATATTTTAGAGCTAACCTGAGTGGCGTTTATTGTGTACAACATATAAACAACAGTAATATTCGTCAGGAATATGGTATATTTAAAAAAAATATACAAATTGAAACGACTTCCATTAATTACTATTTAAAAAGAAAACTTGTAAGAAAATATAAAGATAAGGTAAAATACCTGTTTAACAGTAGTGTGTGGTCGTTGCTGTGACGAAGAACGTAAAAAGTCTGCCCCTGAAGGCAGCAATGAAGAGGGTGACGGTGGGTACTGAGGACAGATACACAACTTGTCAAACAAATGATAATAGCCTAAAGCTTCGATGACACCCGGCTTTTTAGTAAACTCGCCCAGTTCATCGGCTTTTTTACAATCTGCTTGTTGACAATCCTTCCCAAAAGCTTACACTCTCACACTTGTAAAAAAGCCGTGTGTCATCGACGCTTAACACGCAAACTATAGAAGCTTTATTATGAAACGAGGACGAAACTCGACTTGTTCCGCTTACAATAAAAAAATCCGTGTAAGGAAGACTATCCAAACGAGCATCTTCATTTATATCTCACGGCGAAAATCTGCCTATTTTTTTCTAGTCGCCCATAGTTTAGGGAAGGTTCTATCTTAAACACACTTCTTAACTTCTTAATAAAGCTATAGCAGTCCACAGCTGGACTCTGGTGTATACCAAGGCGTTTCATTATCCCCTTTTCTTAAAATTACTTAAGTTAAAGCGCTTCAGTGGTCGCTTGCGTGTGGTTGCCAGTCCCCAAAAAACTCGTTTTATCCTAACGGTTGTCAGGTTTTATCAGTTGTTATTACAATCAAACCAGGTGGTAACATTTACTCACAGGACATTGCCTGAAACATTCCTTTTTAAATGATCTTGTTGCCTAGCTTTACACTCTCAGTTTAGAAAGATTTTAGCCATGACGCAGTAAAAAGTCTTAGTTGCAAAACATTCGTGAATGGAGGATCGATAATGTCGCTGAATCTCGCCTTGCAAAGGACATTGACTTTGCAGAGCTGACAGCTAAACTTAACTAGTTGCGAGACGCAACACTAGAAACCGTCTCAAGCCAGACAGCAGTGCGTGTATCGTGTATTCTTATTCTACGTAGGGGTACACAGATCTGCACTGGCGTCCCGTTGAAGGGTGCATTGCGCATTGCCTCCCGAAAAACGTCTAACCCTATCTCCGCCATTCCAGCTGAGTAGAATTCTTGGTTTTTGCCAGCACAGTTCCAGTAAAACGCTGGTCGACACATTTGGTGGAGGAAACTAGAAGCCTACGCAAGCCTGTCCTAACTTTACTCTCTTCTGTGGTTTGACAGTGGATTATCACGTGCTCCACCGTCGCCCGATCTTGCAGGTAGCCTCGGAAGATGTTAATATCTGTGGCTCCTGTCTTTACTAGATGGTGGTGAGGTAACAATGACCTGTATTGACTCCCACCATCAAGGTCTTCGCGCATTAGTTTTAGTAACTTGCTTGTAAGATTTTTGTCTAATTGGTGTATCGCGTAAATCCCGACACAAGATACATGTACGTAATCCCCGGAAATCGCATATTGCGCTGCAGTCTCATGCCTTTTTTAAGGTTTAATGAGCCTCAAAAGTCTAGCTGCAGACGAAACCAATCAGTGAGAAGATTTGGAATGCAAGCTACTCACCATAGGATAGTTGGCGCCTTGAGGCGAGGGTGACTTAGCGCCCGTGTGTCGCACAGGGCTACTGGAGGGGTGTTTAGAGAAATACTCTCTAATGTTTTTATCAGAGGAGTTATGCCGCTGCTTCACACCCACGCCCCCTCCGCCGCCTACGCCTTCGTCTCCTGGAAATATTCAAATAAAATAATCAATTATTTCTTTCAAACCACTTGCTTATTAAGAAGAATTTACGCGTTGATATTTCAATTTTAGGAAACAAGAAAAGGATCCTACTGCAGCACTTTCAGATTGGCGTGCCAGTTGGTTTTATATTTTAGTTAGTTCCATACCCCGTTAGAAACTTGTAAGTTTAAACCTAGGCTTTCTTTGAGAGATTGGCGATGCGGTATTTAATTTATCTGTGGTTTTAATAAATATCAAGATCAACAGTAAGAGCTTTTTGATTTGTGTATTCAATAGTGCACTTTATTATAAAAATTACTTCTCTGAAAGTTGTTGGAACCATAACATTGAATAACCTGTTAGTAATGTATGTGATGTACCTATAGTTGTTTACCTTTTCGCTTTCTTTTCCTCTCTGGCATTGCTATAGTGGGTGCGGCGCCACTGGGGGGCACTAGAGCAGAGCTGGACACAACAGTAGTGCCTCGCATAGCGGCGGACTTCTCAGGGGTTAATGCGTCAACTTCCTTATCACTATGAGATGACCCTGGAACAACAATACAGCTGGTGTAAGGCTCTGGTGTCTATGAAAAAGGTAAATGACCTTTTATTTAAGCGTTTTTTATAACAAAGTAATTAATATGTATTACAAATAGTGCTTCAGGTCAAGCCATATAACAATCATGCAAATTTTATTATGTAGGAAATAATTGTCGAGTTGTTTGTTTTATCTGCTATGTACTTAGGCCTGTGTGTATACAGCGGGCTATTGGATATTTAGACACACACAGACAAACAGGGGTATATTGCAAACCTTGTATATAATAATTATAACAGATACAGGGTGTTACAAAAACAGACTAATATGTATGGGTGTTACTACAAAATTATGGGAACCTTAGTCTATAGTAATAGCATTCAAAATAGCATGTTATTAAAGACATCTTACACTATTGTGTTCTATTTGTCTTTTTAATAATTGATATTAAAAAGAAAACATTTTAGTGAGCAGGTCCACTTTATTGTACTGAACAGATACCATCATTGGGGTCATCTAGTCTAGGCAATAGACTGCTGGACCATGAAATAACTTGCGAAGGTAAACAGTAAACTCACTTTTTGACAAAGAGCTCAGTAGGCCGACGTGGTCTATATTTGCTCCGCTTTTATAGTCATGCATTGTGGCACGCAATCGGAGTGTTGTATCTCGGGATGAAAGACGGCAGCACTTTCACAGTTCTTATCCGGCATCATACACGATATGTGACGTCACAATCCTTCGTTTGATGACAGTTTTCACCTATTTACAACTCTCTGAGGCTCGTGAAAGAGGTTAATTCCTTCAATAAACCGGCACGTAGCACGAAGTAAACACTGATACACTGTTCACACAACACAGTTCTGTAGCACGTCTGACACATTCACTAATTACCTGTGCTCATATTGGAGTCCTGACTGTGCAGTGGTTGCCCCGTGTTGACAGTCGTTTGTGGTGCCATCTGAATTTGTGACCCAGCTGACATCTGTAAAGAAAGATGGCGTCTTTACATACTATGCATGACTCGCCCCGTTTCCTACGATTTCTCTCGCGTTTGTACCGATTTCAAACACAGCGCCACATTTACTCACTGGTTATGGGTAATTCATTGCAATTGTATCAATATAATTTATAATTTTCACTTAACGAAATAACCTAACAAGTTTGACAACTAGTAAACGAATCAGCAATCGCTAGCTCGCTCGCTCGAGTCGCGACACTCGGTCGGATACGCATCCGCGGGGAGCGGCAAGGGGTGGGAGCGGAGATCGTCACGAAGTTCGCTCGCTCGCACCGAGTGAAATAATAATAATACCGAGAAGACCGACAGGCGGGCGGGCGAGGCGAGGCGCCATTTTACAAGGATACAAGGCCGAAAGCATTGTTCGAAATTTGTTAAAAAAATTATGTTTTAATGACTAGAACAATATTAACAAAATATCGTCGTAATCGTAATGCTGTTTAGATTCCGCTGTTAAAAATTAAAGAATTGTCGGTCGGACGGTTCATTCGCATTCGCGTATTCAGCCACACGGGTCAACAGCCTGCGATTGCTATCGTGTTTGTTGGCCAATGGAATAAGTTACGGACATGAACAAATTGAATCACTCACAGCACTGAATGATACCAGCGAATAAAGGACCGAATGGTGGGGAAGGTAATGCAAGTTTCACTTTATTTTTAGACGACGACGACTGAACGCTGTTTTTGTAGCTTGCACCGAAACCAAAACTTTTTAGGTAGGTGTTGTTACGTTAGGTAAGTACTAGTTATGCAAATTGGTAGGTAGGTAGGTATTGATATTAGTATAGTAGGTAAGTCAGTAGGTATACGTTTAATACAAACGGCTATCAGGCAAAACAGTGTCTGTGGAACGAAATGGAGTTGACCAATTATTTATTCCCACAAAGAGGTGGCACAGCGCGGCGGGCGATGCGGGTGGCGGGTGGCGGCGGCATGCCATGGCAAGCGGCGAACGAGTAGGTAGGTGATACCTTCTACCTACCTACATTATCTATAGGTAGGTATCACATCTACTATAGCTAGATAATGATACCTACCACAGCCGCCGACGCGGTTTGCTCGACTCGTGCTCCATAATAAACTGCTGGAAGCGTTACGATACGTAGGTGTCTTGTTTGCGATGGTGTGGCGGACTGGTGGAGGTGGGTTTTGTTGGGCAGGTAGGTTAAATACATTCAGTGGCCACCCCGAAACTTGCGTATGTCTGATCTGAAGTTAGCAGCGAGTAGTGCGCAGAACCTAATCTGTATTCAAAATAAGCACAGCAGCTGCTTTAAATTTTTTTTCTCCTTTTGAATCAATGATGCATCCTTTTAATTTGTTTGAGGAAAATTCGGCCATCTCATCCTCACACTGTCATCGGTAGCATTCATGAAATCTAACACACATGGTGCTTCGTCGTCACTCAAGCAAATAGGGCAACATTTGAATAGGGCTAATGCTTTCTTCAGATAACTTCAGATATAAAATTGCTTTTTTATGCTGTGCGTAACATTCGTTCAATTCCTTTGTCGGTATCACTTGGGAATATTGGGGCAAGTTGCATTGCATATCGACTTGAGTGAGTGAGACCGAGATCAGCCATTTTGCAAAACGTAGCAGAGCATAAAAGATACCTACACCTACACAGTCAGATAGAGCTAGGACCGTGATATCGATCGCAACGTAAACCACGAATGAGAAAGAGGGTGGGCAGATTTGTCTGCACAAAAGTACTAAATAACCTACCCGAGAGATTAAGGATTGCCTCTGATTACATATTCCGTTCGCGGTTTACCTGCATGCATATCGGAATAAAAAATATCCAGCCTCCATCACACTCATTGTTCCTTTATGTGGCCCTAATGCCTAAACTAAATACAATAGTAGCCTCAGTCAAATCGGTTCACCAGTTTTAGTATGAAAAGTATGATTTAGTATAAACAAATATCCTTAATATTAGCGCGAGTGTGATTAGAAATGTTGAGATTGCGAAAGTTTAGTTTCACTCTTCTTTAATCCACAATCTGTTTAGGCTCTTCAAAAACTAAGCAATCTGTTAGCAGAAAGAGACAGTGTCAGTGTATTAGAATTAAAGTCGCTATGTATTGTACATGCTCCCTTCGGCGCCTCACACCGCCCCCTCCTCTCCTGCTCGAGACTCACCGCATCGCATCGCAAACCTAAGCTAGCAACAAAAGTGGCCATCGAACATAATATTGAACGAACGAAGCGCATTACGATTGGACAAACAGATAATTGGATAACCAAGGGGCGAACACGTGACGCATTGATCAACATAACGTTGTTTATTATAAACACGTAGTAGTCGTTAGGAATTGGTACGTATGTTATGTACGTATCTAATCAACAATTTTTAGGCGGAAATCAAGCCTGGCACAAACAAGTAACCATTAGAATTAAGAAAATTATCAAAGAATTTTAAGTAAAATGTAATTGCTGTGCTTCAAATAATGGAAGATAAATTTTACATAAAATACAATGCATTAATTAAGATACAAGGAACAGTTCAAGATACGTATGTGACTCAACGGCATGCATGGCCGATAAATATGATGAAAATTCATCAACAATTTTTATGGAACCATCGATCGCGTACGGCGTAATGTAAGCAATGAAGTTGAAATCCTGGTGGATTGCGAATTGGCGAGGTAAGAAAGCTACTCAATCTAAAGCAACCCTCTAGCTAGGAGGCAAGCAATCAATACTCGGTCACATCTCTGTCCCGCATTCATTGTCGAAGCGCAGTTCTACGGGCCCCGAATCCCCCTCATCCGGTGTGGTGGCATACACCGCGTGCTATTTAACCCAATTTCTAGTTTAAGGGGGTAAGTATGGGAGGGGAAATGGCTATAGGCCTTTCCAGGAAACGGAAACAAAGAAAGAAATTAAAGATAATGTTGATTGAACGATGATTCCTATGTTCTGGTGTAGACAATGTTACCCTACCGGAACCAGGTGTCTATTTCAGGTAAACATAAAAAACCTTTAAAAAAATGTGTGTTTTAGATTTTTATCAATACAGTGAGACATATACGACCCTATATTGTGACGAATGTGGTGATGGTAGTGGTGGGGAACTGGGCGAATAAATAACAACAAAGCAATAAATTAGTATATCTATTCTACCAATGATTTCTAAATTAAATGATATCGGATCAGTTTAAAGTAAACGAAGGTTTACGTAATTCGAGGAAAATTCATATTGAAATCGCCAATTGAGAAATCCGTTTCACAAGAGCTAGTGCCGAAAGCGAAAAAGGTGATAGCGTGCCGAATGGGATAGAGAAGATCGAGAAGATCGAGTAGATCGTGCCGGGATCGGGCCGTGTCGGGCGCGGACGTACCGTACACCATACAGCGTAGTGGGTCAGGCGAAGCAGTACAGGCGGACCTTGCAATGTCGCGGTGGCGGGCGGTGGCGGCGTGACGCTCAGCTGATCCGCCCGCCACCGCGCCATGCCGCGCCGCCGCCCCGCTCGCGTTCATTGCCTCCGCGGCTTCAGACGCGAGCGGACGTAACGAATGCCACAGTATAGTAACTTTCGAATTTACGATCTCTAGTACAAATATAAATCAGGAAAGAAATAAAGTTACGTGATCTGATAGTGAAAATTGAACGAAAGGATCTAGTGAGTGTGTACGAAGACGTGCTTTTAAAAATGAATAGAGTGCGGTGACTACCACCGGTGCGAAAGGTCGGACTGTGTAAAAATAACTGCGGAACCGGGCGGCTAAGCGGTGGAATGAGGTTTGACGGCACATTGTAGCCGAGGCGGGACGATGCCTGTGTGCGCCATGTTATAATTTCCCTTCGCGTCGAATGTGCAGACCGAACCGACACCGAATGAACTCTGCGTTAAGCCTACTTCTCTTTCTCTCAGTGCGGAATAGTCATGCCATGCATGTGTTTATTGGAGACAGTATCAATATCAATCCTCATGCCACCACTTTGCCATGCCTGCTACTTATAATGTGATGAAGCGCAGTTATTTCCAAAGCCGTGCCCGTAACGGTAGAGCCTTTCGTTATTCATTGGAACATGATGAATATGATAAAATGCGGTGCAGAAAAGACGTAAGATTGTGTTGTGTTGCTGTTGAGACTCTATAATTAGAGTTTTTTTTTATTTGATGAGTATGAGAATGAATGAAAAACTTAGGTACTTGTTATGTATAAACACACGTATATCTACTTAACTATTATTTCATAACGAACAGGTAAGGTAATAGAAGTTGTTGATTATTTATAGTATAGCCATAAATCAATGTAAATAAATAAACAAAATTGATAGATTTTTTTTTGTTTCTATAAATGAACGACTGAGTGTCAGCGCTCAGCGATCGTAAAAAAAAGCTGAATTCTAATATGAGCGAATACACAAACGAATACCACCGGTTTAATTTCAAGCATTTTAGCAATAGAGGAGGTCGGGGGAAGTGCGGAGAGCGGTGTGCGCCTTCGTTGCCAGTCGCCACCCGTGTCGGTGACCCCGCGGCCCCAGCTCGCATTCTATCCACTGAACACTACGAACCGAACTAGTGCTTCGAGGCCGCACATTTCCTATCCTAACCTGTTATTATCTTCATACAGAACCATATCTGTCATGTCGTCACCTCACCAAACAATTTAAAACGAAACTATGACTACCAGTCGTAAAAACTAGGAAGCTTTGTAATTCAATCTATTCTAAATGAATAGTATTAGGACCATAAGACAATTTATAAAAAAAATATGATAGGCACTGCTAGGAATATTGCGTTGTGCGTCTAACACATAATTTCGACGATTAACTAGTGAAGCTATAACTCCTGCTTTTCCTAACGATATAAGAACGATAGTCTAATTTTGTAAGACAGTTATTTTTAGAAATGTTTACTTCAAGAAACGTTGTTATAAAAGGGCGCAACTACCATATTGATCGTTAGTTGCCAAATGCTACGATTCGAGCAAATCTATTTCTTCGAGAATAACTTAATTAACAGATCAGGTAAATAAGGTTTGGTAGTCATCACTGTAGACAGTCAGTTAGTTATTTAGTTTATTTGCTACTCAGTCAATCCACAGAGTAAGTTACTAGCTGTAAAGGAAAATTACAGAGATCGGGCTTCACATCACGTTGTTTCATTACAGACGGTTAAGGATATTTCTAAAAGAAAAGTATTGCATACGGCGGAGTCTGGTCGATATCAAGGTGAATACATAGCCGTCGTCATCGTAAACCTATAATATGTACTCCACCTTAACAAGTTCTATTTATAATGTATGCCATCATGCAACGGCCTGTTGTTTGTGAATTGTTGAACCAGCGCTACACTACACTATCATACTACATACAGCTATCTATACATTACGTTGTACCTAGAGTACCTCTTCCTATTATCTACATTCTACCGCTTGAGCCCAATTCGATATTCACCATCAGGTAGATGGTATTACTATCCCTGAATAAATTATAATATATTTGTGTCAACTTTTAGCAATACACCTACACTACTTACTTAGAATATAAGTATTAAAAAGTTGTTAAACAAGTTTAAAAACATTGACCATCAGCTGAACAGATGCGTCACATGTGAAGCATGAAAACAGAATGATTAATACAGAAACTCACCATTTTAAAATCGGGTGTCCGCCGAGTTTCTACAAGTATCTCCCTTGCGCTGACCTGCAAACACGCGATCAATGCGCTCAATGTAAACCAGCCTATTAGAAACGTCTCCCCACTATGCCAACATGTTGCTGTTTCCATCAGTGATACCAACTAACCGAAAAAAATAAGAATCAGTATTTATAAAATATAGTGGTATATAGATGAATTCCATTAGTACTGTAAGCGTTGCAAAGATTCTTAAATGTATACCTTATATCAAAACGATAGTCATGTTATCAGTGTCTTATCTTGCAGCCTGACAAAATACAGCTATATGCGTCAAGCTCTAAGGTAGACATAGTGGTGGCATGGCAGTCATGGTTACTTCTACATTCAAATAGGATCAATCTGTAATCACGACTTTAACGAAAATAGGTACAATACAGTGCATGTGCCTACTTTAGATGCTAGGTATTGACTACTGACAACACCCCGCCCGCCATTTTGTCAGAAAATCCTACATTACCAACCAGAATAAGGAGAAACAGAAATAGGTAAATGTTTATCTTATCCGACACATACAGCAATTCAATCAGCATTACTGCTCCGTGATAGGAAACCGTAAAGATAATCTTAAATAATGCGATCAGTAGCGTAGATATTTTAATACTGAAGAACAAAATGCTAAAGCAAAGAATAAAATCAATGCCTGGCGCGGCCGAGTGACGGACGACGCGTCAATAGGACAACACAGGGGAGAATAAGTGCGAGCGGGGCGGAGGAACAGAGACGAAGTATGTATAATGGAATTACATACATTCATACATATTACATCTACCACATCATTTGGTTGCTCGAGAGCACGATGTGTGCACCACATCGTACGTGGTCGCGCAAGAGCGAGCGGCAGACGTGAGGATAAAGGGGGAGGCGCGCGACGACAGCGGTAGCGGGGCAGGTGTGACTGGGCCCGAACGACTTCTGAAGCGGTTTGGTCGCTTGCACTATCTCAGATCACGTGATCCTCATTCGTCGTTAACTCGTATAATGGCAGACAATAATATTAACGTCAATGTTGTGATTGCATTGCAACTTATTCTGTTTTATGCTCCTCTAGGTATAACATCACATTTCATCGGTAATTGTTTAATGAAAAGCAGGATTTAGATTCGTAATTGCAGTTATGCAATTTTTTTTACTAAAATCGAAGGAATGCTACATTAGAAGGGGTGCAGCCTAGTATGCTGCACTGCACAATGAATGTATGCATAGTAAATTAGTAATGCAATAGCCTCTCATTCTCAAATTATTTTGCTATGAAAGTCACGATAAACGCAGTAAACATGTATGAAAAACCGGCTCTACTAAACTTGCATTAGAGTTGTAGTGCAGCTAATAAATCACTGAAACCTATTATTTTTTCAAACCTCATTGCCACTAGCGCAAATAAGGAGCATAATGTAAAATGTTAAAGTATATTCGATACTCAATACATAACATAATGATTTAGAGTGCAGAAAGGCACTGACCTTGGCGCCTAGGAAACGTGCTTCCAGCAGCTCTTGCTTGCGTGGATCCAACGCAGCCTGGAAGTGCTCCATTTTGACGCCAGCACCTGTCCAAAATAATTAATTTTAAGACCGCAAACTTCAACAGCGGTATTTTGTTTGAACGATGAATAGTTTCAGGATAAACACCTTATTATTAGTTTTTTTAATCGAAAAACTTTGTGAAACGGAAGTTTTGTTTTAACAAATTTGGGTATTTTGTTCAGCCAGCCACAAGAATATTACATATTTTTTGTAGTCTATTTGATTTGGGGTTATTGAGCCTAACTACTTATCGTTATTTGCTCGTCTGTCGTCTATAGCTAGTTAATTATCATATCTGGTTACATTTTTGGTAGATAAGGTACCAAACCAACAAGAAAATGGTAACCAATATGGCTCCTTTAGAGACGCATATTTCAAAAAAGGTTGGTTAATTTTTGATGGACGAGAACCTCTAAGAAACCTCAATGATTTTGAAAGAACATTATCGCCATTTCAGGCTTCATATACATGAGTCCATAAATGCTTGGTTGCGGCCAAGGCTTGTATAAGTTGTATAGTACTTTTCTCAATAAATGTGCGGAAATTCAAAGTTTCAAACTAAGTTCCTAGGTAGTGCATATTATTGTACCTAAGTAGCCTTTTAATTTTGGAGGCAACAAGTTTTTATATTACAGTTTACGCTTTTTGAATTTCGGGTGGAGTCAAAGTATCTTTCTAACACTCAATTTCTTCTCTACATCACTCGACATTTTTTGAAAATAAATCAACAACCAAATTTTTTTACGCGCATTTTTGTAAGATGACGAAGGCTTATAATTACTGGCGCCATAAGATTGATTTTAGTTAAATAAGTTTTTATTGGGTCACTTTCTTGTTTCTTCGTTTTTTGTATGTCTGTCTGTCGTTCTAGGTGTACAACTCTCAATTCGGCTGAAACTTACAGGGAAGCTCATAACTCGATGTCGATAAATTTCTAAATCCATTTAAATAATAAAATAAAAATTAATAATAATAGTTCTGACCTAACCTCAAAATAAACTAGAACTGCTATATCTCGTAAGGGAAAAAACGTGGTTTCTCGATTTATAATCTACATAATGATTGATGATGATGAAATGAAATTTTCAGTTTCCTGTTTGTAAAGAAAATTAACCAGTTTTTGCATGTTTTGAAGTACCTAATCTATTCTTTCAGTCAAAGATCGAAAGGAGTATAGTATGTAAGGTAAGGTACATAATCACAAAAGGCGTAGGTTGTTTTAAAATTTGATGTTTCAATGAAGAGAGAAATAGGTAAAAGGGGGTCGAGGGTGAGGGGGAGCGGGGTTTTGGCGCAATATCTGGAGCAGACAGACGAGTTGCGAGAAGTTAGGTACAGTTATTTATATAGATACTTATGTACGTTCAATGTACCTATATTATCGATCGCCTTGCCTCCCGGGCCACTCGCCACTATGATCTCACTCGCCTCCATCCTTTACGATTTCACCTCCTCCCTTGCCCCTTATTATACTTACCTACCTCCCCTTTTCCCCGCAAACCCACGAAGGATTTTTCGAGGACAAAACGATTGAGCAAAATCTTATACCTACCTACAAGTATTATTCTTCATGATTAGATTAAAAATATTATGTTCAGTACAGTCCAATTGAGCATAATCAAGCTGGCTGATAAAGTAATTTAATTACATTTTTTTAAATGTAAACAAGTGATGACGTGATGAGCTAGGCGCTCGTCTGATGGTTAGGGTTTAGATAAGATGGCATTTCTAAATTACTTAGGTACACACACTAATAACAGTACATAATAACACATACAGCATACACTCACAACAGTGCACTGCCTTAGTATTCCCTGTGTCGCAGATGACATGGACCACCTACAGAACAAAACTATGCAGCCAAAGTCAAAATCGCAAGCTATAACTTTAATATAGAAATGCAAGTTTTTAGACAACCTTCTATTTATTTATATTAATAGTCTTCAAGCCCAATTGAATGGAATTAGTACTTATTATATCTGTCGTGTTGGACTCGCGGGAAGAGTGACGAATATGATGATGAAAGACAACAACGATTCAATCTAGGAAACCAAAGTATTGAAGTTCTTTATGAGTATTTTCATACAACATACAAACTTTTAGGAGTAAAAAATATCGGTTCTATAGAATTTATGTAGGGTATTTATTCATTTACCCTATATCTTAAGTAAGCTATTGCTGGTTAGTTTTATTAAAATAACTACAAAGATGATTCAACTAAATAACCCTTGAATATAATTTTACAGCGTATGTAAAGTTGTAGAGTGTAGAGACCCGATATGTAAAAGTTTAATAGCGCGGCCGGTTGTTGAGGTGAAGGAGGACGGAGGTAATACGCCGCCGCCCGCCACCGTTTGTAAGTATTTATTATGATACGATGACGTTGTGATGTGAGTGAGCAGAGCAACGAGCGCAGACGGCTTGTGACCGTCGCTGGTATCAGACACCCACACCCACCCTTGCAGCGAGAGTTGCGGCGGCCGCGTTCGGATGGACGATCGCTCATCGCGAACGCCTCTTTGAAATGCATCTTCCAACAACTCTCCGTAATTCATCCAAATTAACGTCTATCATCTGCAAGCCAATACACAATCCGTTCACTGTCACTGAGCGCGTCACCGTTCTAGTAAATTTGAAAACACACTACTTCAGCGTTCGTCATCCATTGCGATACCCGATATAAACGTGCCACATTTCAATTTCTACAATCCAACCAGCGTTCGTAGGCACGGGCCAAAGTGACAGTCGGCCTCGGGCGCGGACGAGCGCGCGATACGAACGGCCGTCGCCACCGCCTCCGCCGCGAGACCGGACCTCGCGTCTCGGGGGCGAGGATGCGGGAATCGGCTTCGGCGCAATACCCGTCACGAAAATAATAGGAACAGCGAGTGCACCTCAGAGGCGCGACGCGACGCGGTCGGTGCGAGCGAGACGCGGATAAACACCAGACTGTTTACTTACGGTGTTCGAGCGCGGGTCGGAGTAGCGGGGCGAGGGGCAATCGTGCAATCCGCACGTTGCAATTACTGCTTTGTATTCCACATTTTTATCCTATCACCAATCACAACCGAAGTAAAGGAACAGGATTCAAAACAGCTTTTGAGATGAGATCGAACTAACATTTTGTATGACCATTGCATTGCAAGTTGTCGAATTTTAATCACTCATATCTTTTATTCTTTAAGAAATTATGAAGCTAATCTCTAGCATATTATACCACCTATGCTAGCTAGTACTAAGTTTATATCCGAGCTATGGCTGGCTTGGGCACCTATTGCAAACCTGACCAAGAATCAAGGTAGTTTAGCTATCAGCACGACACAATTCAGCTGGCCATCCCACGACCAGTTGATGTCAATGATCATTATGATATCATAGATGTAGATATCATTCGAAAACTTCGAAATTAATCAATGCATTACGCTTGCCAGGCATTTCTCGAGTAAGTTCGGCTTACGACATATAAGACACATCCGACATAATATAATATAATGAGTTTTTGGCTGGTTGACGATTAAGCGGCATGCTATGCTGTACTTCGAGCCGTGATGTGGTGGCTGTGGTAACTGCATTCCGACGACGCCCCTGCCCGCGAGCCGCAAGTCCTCACCCCTCGGTCCTTCCGGCGCTCGTCACGTGACGCGCGCGACGATTAGCCACTGACTGCGCCACCGGGACCGAAATAGACCAATCATAAATCTTGCTCGGTTTGATAAGAAATATATTATTTGAATAGAAAGTCTCAGCAGTAAGCAGAAATAAGAATGTTAATTAGGCATTCTGAGTAAATCAATTGTAGTTCAACGAATAAGACTCTTCTATGGTTTCTGTATTACGTAACATACATAACATTTCACGATATTCGTCCGCAATTAACTTTCAAAGCCTTCGATGTACAGCTTTATTTAACTCGTAATAGCTTGTTTTAATACACATAGCTTTATAACAGTTGTTGAGCCTTCGATCAATACGGCTGCAAAATATACACGTGATCGCGTCACTTTACTATACATAGGCCGGCGGTATATAAATCCCTCCCACCGCACTCTCCCCCTAAACACCCAAAGCTCTCCCCTTAGCAAGCCTATGTCGTTACGAAATATTTTTCCGCCTTCATATCCTATGTCTCTAATACTTTATCATCATTGAGAAAATAATTTAATGTAGAGTTTTATTTCCATGGTAACTGATAGTTTTCTGTATCTTATCAAGATCAAACACATTAATTTAACATTGTGGAGTTCGTGACAGAGCTTTGCTTGATTTGTGCCGCTTCGGCTAACCCAAGAAAACAGCAGAGTATACGATCAATATTGATTGCGCGAATACAACTTTCTAATGGCAACAGTAGCGCTGTTTCTTTGCTGTCCTATTAAACTGATATTATGATGGTATACTTTTTTCATGGTTAAATAAAAAATCGTTACACAACTCAGAAATCAGATAAATTGGTGGCAGCATCAATGCGTTGCATTGCACAGTATTTGCAACGAATGCAGCTAAATGTGCAAGTTCATTGACCTTGAGTGGGTCTGGTTTCACTCGTATAGCAAGCAGCACAGCACCCAGTTCAGTGGCCCTATTATAAGTTACTTTGGATGGATGTGGAAACTTTCATCTTAAACGCAGCAAGAATAGTTGTAGGTAGGTGATACAGAATACCTTAGCGATTTACTATCCCAGTACAAGCTGTATCCCAGTGTGCTGCTTAGAGCGCTTAACAGACAACTGTTTTTTAAACTAGTTTATAGTTTGGAAACTCAAGTTTCAGAATAAGTATATATTTATTTATTCCTTATAATGTACCTATAAACCTCTATTAAATTCGAGTGCAAGCAAGAACTCAAGTCAGAAAAAAATATTATAAATTGGGGTACCAAGAGCTGCATTGACGTTCCGCCTCGCCTGTATAGTGCTGTCCGGTGCGCATTGATTGACCTTCTCGGGCTTTCCCTACTAACTCTATCCTAACTAGCCGAATTCCCTGAAACAGCAAAACAGGACTTTTTCTTGGTGTGGTGGATGGATATCATGTTTCTGGTTCCCGTATGAAAAATGAAACTAGATTATCGCGTTCGTATTTTAGTTGCTATGAATTTACAAGAGGTAAGTGCGAGGTGTACGTCACAATTAATCAAGGTCACAGAATGCGCATGTGCGGTGACTTGGGTGTTAAAGATTTTTCATACGAAAGACCTACTTACTACATCTACTTAAATAGAGTTAGTATCAACTCGTTGAGTTTCTAAGTGTTGATGATAAGGTACAACTAATTTGACAAAAGAACTGATGAACGAAGCAGTTTTGATTATTTATAAATAATCAATGGCTCAATAATGCTAGCTTTCATGTAACACAAGTACTGCCTAGATTAAGAGTAGATATTGGTGTCAATTCAGATGTCACATAAATAAACTAAACTAATTTACAGCAATAAAAATTATGTCATCCTTTTAATTTCGGTCGTTGTAAAAGGGACAGCAACATTTTTAGTCCTGTCAAATTAGTTTAGTGGAGTTTTGGTAACATCAGAATGGACACCACCTACGTACTAACAAGTGAAATTTTTTTTATTAACGAATAGGTAAATGAAAGTACATAATTAAAGATGAACTGCAAGTACAATCGAGACTGGCAAAAGGCGGGAGTCGACGACGGCGACATCGATCCAAGCCTTATGTAAAGCTCTTTACATACTTCCTCGCATTCTATGTGGGGATTCAACCGCGATGCGTCAACTGATGCAAGGCATATGCACCTCGCACCGCACCTCGCCGCGCTCCCTCCCCTGCATGGCACCAGCCACTCGGACAGATCTCACCGGAGACATCGCTTAACTACTTATTGAACCAATCGTTTTATAGCCTCAACCTTGAAACGATGACCTTTGTTTCATGCCGAAGAGAAACGTTTCTTATTACACGAGTGTATCGATGCATTTCACGGTTTGTTAACAGAATGAGTTTTATTAAAACACAACGCAATAATATTATTAGCACTTAGCCTAGCCAACCTACGTAGTCTAAGTTTAATTGTTGTATTATATTGATAAATAATTAATACAATCACAAGGATTCGTCATAACCATAACATACATGACATACTGTCATACGTCTTTATCATACACCGAAATCATTTTGTAAGTTTATCAAGAATTCAACTGTTTTTTTTCAAAAGAAAATACTGCCTTGACAAACAAGACAGCAGTACATTTAATTTAGTATATGTTATACATAAATGGGGCTATGTAGGTGAAACGATCGACAAGCTAGACCAAAGAGGTGAATGACATTGCAGCTCTCTCTCTAGAGAGTCAGTTATGTACAATCATTTCGGTGCGGGCACAGATACCATAATATATATGCCTGGGTTAAGTTTAAATGCAATTTAAAATCGATCAGGCATGAATGGTGATATGTGAATGTGATTAAAGTAACTAATCATACCTACTACGACCACGAAAAGTAATGTCTAAGATCATGTGAGTAGGCGAATCAGGCGGACAACGACGGTTGATTGGACAAACGGGAACTACTCATAACTTTTTGACCTGTGTTATGATTTAGCCAAAAAAAAAGTCAAATGGAAAAAATACAAATCATGTTGAGATTCTCCATTGAGTACCTACCTACCTAAATAAATTTTTCAAAAAAGCTAGCTATTTATCAGGAGTTGGGGGACAAAGCTGGGGTTGACCTCGACGAGTCTCTATTGATCCTGTGACGGGTAGTCTGTGACGTCACAATCACGTGACCTATTTGATTAAATGGTAAAAAACTATTAATTTAAAATAAACTTAACAGCTGCTGAAGGTTGAAAATGATGATAATGATGAAGCTAACTTCATTATACAAACAAATCTTGAATAGTTCTAGTTGTTTCGGGGGGAACCTAACGATTCTCGTCCTGTGTATGCTATGAAAGCAATTATAATTGTATCACGATCAATTTTCATCACACTAATAGAAATTAGTTATGCACACAGGAACTCTAACAATGGGCTAAGAGCTAATCACGTAATGAGTACCACTTTTCTATTTACTATACTTTGATTGAGCTATGTTAAGAAAGATATCCCTAGAAAATAATGTGTAATATTAAATGATATCTACTCACCAGGGTGCAAGACTTGCTCCGTCATGCCTATGGCTCTAAATAGCTCTTCTTCGAATCCTGGAACAAATATAGAGAACTCTTTCGTAACTAACTAAAACAAGCTTATGCACATTATAGAAAACTACATGCACGCACATGCATACCCAATACACATTTTGCATGGAAGTGCACAAGCACAAGGACATGGCACAGGTAAAGCCTAAAGCCACAGAAAAAAGCAAAGTAGATAACAAATTCCCAGTTTCTTAAAATAATCTCAAGTCCCATGCGGTTGATAATAATTCAAAACTTCCAAACATATATATATATACTAGCAGGTGCCCGCGACTTCGTCTGCGCAGCTATCTTTATAAATTGTAGCCTATGTGTTATTCTGATGTATAAGCTATATTATTGTAAAGTTTCATTAAAATCCATTCGGTAGTTTTAACGTGAAAGAGGAACAAACATCCATCCATCCATCAATCCAACCATCCATCCTTACAAACTTTCGCGTTTATAATATTTATTTATTTATTTTAACACTTTAACACTTACATAAGTGAGGGAGGACTTAATGCTATAATAGCATTTTCTACCAGTCAACCCGGGCGTGCAAAAAATATGGTGTGGCGTGTCATTTAATACATTACAAAAACAAAGAGTGTAAAAAGTAATCAAAGTGGTTACTTATTAATGTAAAAAAGTGTAGGTACGGTATAACTATAGGTAAGTTAAGTACTTTATACTATAAATTATAATTAATATAATATATAAATAGTATAATATTAGTAGGATATAAAGTTTATAGATATGGATTTATTTTTTTTCATACGTATTTTGATGTAGGTAGAGTGCTCGCGATTGTGTGTGGTATTATCATATTGGTCGATGTTGTCACAAGGACAATGTATACCTACCAATCGCTAGCTACTACACCTACTTATAAGTACGTCTTAACATTTTGAATGGAAAGAATTTAAGATTGCCTACCTATAATACGTCCGTCCATCAAAGAAGTGCAGCAACCAAACCAATATGCAAGCGAATCGGTCAATGTTAGATATTATACTAGCTTCATCTACTATCCTTTCCGTATCCATACTACTTATCTATGTATTTTTAAGCGTGTCATAACATACAAATGAATCTATACTATTCTCGACCAAGAGTGCCAAACGATTGACATTGATAGACCTTTGGATTATTTTTTAGTGTAACAAACATGACATCTATATTTTCAGTGGAAGTAAGACTGATCGAATAAGTGATCGGTACATTTACAAAAGCGTGTGAAAACTAATTTCGGCAGATACTAAATAATAATAATAATAATCACATTCGCGTGCCTTCGTTTGAGTTCAACAAAGCTTCGTTTCCACAATATCTCTTTCAATATTGTTCTCCTCTCTATCACACGAATAGAATATATACTATGAGAGAGAAGGTAGCACTCTATGTACAAAAGGATTGTCCTCTACATCCCTACCGTAGCACCTACATAACGGCGCTGTGTGCAGGTATGTGTAGATAGGTACATTCTATATGACGACGGCGCAATGCGAATTGCGATGAGATGTTAGGATGTTACAAAAAAGAAAAAACGATAGATTGTTTATTAATTCCTGCAAAACATTTTTTATGCAGTAAAATGGCTATGTGTGCTTTGTGTGGGATTCCTTTCGTCAGGTTATTACAGCTAGAATTATGTCAGTTTGTAATTTGAGTTAATTTAAAAAATTGGTCCACTTTTATCTCGTAACATGGAGTGGAAGAGCCAAAAATTGGTTAAGGGGAATCCTCAAATCCGAATTTTATATAAAATGTTTCGAACAAATACTCAAAAAGTACGCCGTATTATAGTAATTTCTTCGCACTTTTCGTTTCGTCCATATTTTTTGATTTCGTCAACAAAAAAAGTGAAAGGTTTCATACTTTAATTTAGATTTTATACGTGTTTTTAAGTTAGTAGGGTTAATTTTAAAACAGTGCGAAGAAAATCTGGAGATGTTTACTTGACGAGACCAAATAACTACATAGATATATGAGCCCTGTAAAGTGTATGTACAACTACCTTGCACTTGTCCTACCACTTAAACAAGGTAAAATAAATTAAGTGTCGTAAATATGGAGACAGTATTTTATTTTTGGAGGCGGATTTCCAATTGCTGCTGCTTGTTCTGTTATCATTTAAAAAAAATACGAAGCTTTAGTTTTTTAAATTTACTTTAGGGGACATTATTATGGGAAAACTAAGGACACATTATAAATGCATGACAATCTCATTTTTTTTTTAAATATCTCCACCACCAGTAAGTAGGTCATAGTACAACCTTATGCTATTTCCCCTTCCATACATGCTTCGTCTTCAGTTTAGGGTTATAGTGGTCTGCACTAGCTTCCCGTTGAAGGGTAAATTGTGCATTGCCCCCCATCCATACATGCTTAGTGAAGATTGAAATACCAGAAGTGAAAGCATTAAATAGGACAATACTTTGAAATAAATTTAAAAATCATGTTAATCAAATATCAGGTTTCTTAAATAGTTTTACAAATTATCCTCTGTTTTTTTGAGTAATTAACTCCCAAAGTTCCGAGGTTTTTTTTATACCTGTACCTGTACCTGCTATCTACAGTAATCAATAGTATGTACTGAAAATAATGCCAAAAATTAAACATTTTGCAACAGACAACAAGACATTTCAATAGTCTATAATTATCATGAACCACATTCTTTTAATTTCATTAGCATAGTAGGTGGATGATGATGTCACTCACTTCACTATTGTGAGTGTATCAAAATAAATTAATAATTACACTTAAGAGCGGTTTCAAACTTGTCTATTAACAGAGTAGATTTAACGCTTGTGTTTTGTTTTTTGCAGCACAAGCACTGCAAGCTCATAAAGTCAAAAAATATTTTATTTCTCATTATCATATATATTTTAGGGGTATGTATGGTGACATAAGAGGTAAAAATTAAAATGAAATTCTGCACTATCATCAACTGATATAAGTGATTTAATACATCCCGAGTCACATCACAAACATCAATTCTTAAGTTAAAATATAAGTAAGTGTTAATTATTTAATTAAAATGAGCTTAGAAGGGTCCAATAAAAGTGGAATGATAGTCTGGATTGAGCACAAACCCTAAAGTTAGTTACAGCGGGTAAAGTATTTATAGACAATACTATGTGCAGAAGGTGCTCTAAGTAACTGGAACTGTGTCTGAAGAATCGAAAATCTTTCTCTTACTACTTTATATACAAATGTAGGTGCGCATGCTGTAGTGTAGTAGCTAAACAAGAAGCCCAAACAGGACCAACTATTTTCATTAAATTCAATTAGGTAAATAAGCTGGATAAGGAAAATGTAAAACAAAGTTATCTATCAGTTAGCAAAGATTACAGTCAAAGCATAAAAGCAAAGCAATAGAAAAGCAAAGCTCACCAAATAAAATAAAGGCGATTGCCAAAGAAAATATAGATAAATTTTATTATACTAACCTCAGATACGAAGTACGTAGTCATTATTTACAGAAACACGAATCTTGTTGTTCACTTTAGAATAATAATCACTCCCAAATAGTTTCAAGTGCCGATCTAGTTCTTTAGCACCAAATTTTATTTCAAAAGTTCAAGATCAGAAATGTACACATAGAAAATGGCGACTTTTAGTTTTCACTCGAATCACATACGAACAATAATAAAACTTCAGATACCTCATAGCTCAATCAGGTTGATGAAAATAAGTACCGCTTTTTAAATTCACCAAATAATGTCACGTAAACAGGAGTTCAGCACATAATTACTATGTAATTCATACAAATAAACACATCGCTTGTTTAGCAAATTCGATTTCGCAACAGGAAAGTGGAGTTGCCAACTTGATATCACGGACGGGCGAGACGGATGCAGGAAAAGTGCCAAAATGGCGCTAGATGACATCTTCCAGCATGAAATTGTAAAAACCGTGCTTTCATTTTTATTGATTTAAAAAACGTTTAATTGTAAACTGTTTTTTTGCCAAGCTTTGTAAAACCGACCAATCACAATGGCACAGTCACCTTCTGATTGGTATGGTAAGGTTATTAGAATGTCTTTTCCATAACGCATATGACACAAGTTTTTGAGCGTGTTAAAAAACAATTAAATTGTTAAAAGCTTCTACAACATAACGGTGATTTATGCACTAATTTCAATTCCAAACAAATGTGCTAGTTTCATTTCTTATAGATAAAAGTTGCCTGGCACTAGGGTCAAACCGCGAAAAAATGTAAATTTATATATACCATTTGTCCTCGTTTTATTTTTCTTATAACATTAACATTATTTGTTAGTTAAGATTTATTGGATATTGTACTGAATGGTATGCTTGTATACTATTAGGTAATTCCACAACGTTTCAGCAATTTCTTACAGTTTGGTTTTTATTCGTTTTTTTTCATTGGTACAAATTTCTCTCCCATACAAAAATGATGTGTCCATCTACCAATTTTGTGTCTACAACTATTATTACTGACGAAACGTTATGACTTTATCGGTTTTTTATTTTTAGTTAAAGTTCTATGAAACTTATCCAATGTGCTCATAAAAACCTAAAATAAACAAAGCTTCGGTTTTTTTTAATTCCATTTTAAAAAAGTGACCATTATTTTTCATGTTTTTGATGTCATGAAGGTAACGTTTATTTCTGGAAAACTATAGGAATAATTCAGTAGTTTCAATTAGTTTCTTACGTGGCAACATCACTAAACATATGCCAACACATTAGAAATAAAAACCGCCATTTTTATTTTAAAAGAAATAGTATTTTATGTGTATGATACATTTGTCACAAGAAAAAAGTTTTTATTGATTCTCCGATTGCAGGGAAAGTTTTATTAATATGTCTTACTATTTTACGTGTTTATGAGGGCTTACACATACACAAAAGTATAAAACCACTCCGTAGCCTATGGCTATTCGCAATAAAGTGATATTTGAATTTGAGGGTATGTCGCACGTATTTTTTTGTCATGAATGAGACAATATGCAACGAAAGTGTTACGTTACAGTCATGACCGATAGTTAAGAGAATACACTAGTGTACTAAAGTTCCATGACCATACTAAAAAAACCTACCTAACCAGGAACATAAGACCATAAGACTGATGGACTAAGATAAAAACCAGAGTGTAATAAAAAATGAATGAATGAAAATTGATGACTTAATAATATTGTGCTGTAATTTCAATTAAACACATACACCACACGCTAAATACTGCCTCATGTGAAAACAAAATTACTAACTACTTTTACTTAAAAGAAATACTAGTTAATATTCAATAAAATGTTTATTCATATACATTATGTTTTACTTCCATACTTATGAACTAAGCTTTACAATCGTCATGAACGTAACGTCATGAATGTTATTTACAATTTTTCGCGGTTTGACCCACTAAGAAACTACCTTGAGTTGTTTAGAGGCACTCTTTAAGTCAAGACTGAAGAAATAAAGGTAGATATAACTCATATCAAATTTTATTAGGGTTGTGAAAATAATTGCTTTAAAAACAAACGTATTTAGAGGTTTTTATACAAGTCAAGTTGTGTCAAGATATTATAATTTATAAAACGCTTGTTAGTACATAATTACTTTGTTAGTTGATAAAATGTGTTTAGCGATAACACTGCCAACCGTACCAAGCGGTAGAGCTAAAAAGCCTTATCGCTTATGAAATTACGATAAGTTTTACGGCGAGTTTGGTCAATCTCATACGATTTTAAGGATTAGTGCCGAGCTTCTAAATTAGCGCTAAATATAGCTCTGAAAGTTATAAGTTGGCAGCACTCAAGGAAATAACGAATGAAATAAGAATGAAATGAATGAAAATGTGAGTGTTTACTTTTTTAGGTAAAACCACACTCTGACTAATCTGTGAACCACACACAACTAGTGACCTCAACTAGTAGTACTTCTAATACGCTGCTTGCTTAGTGCACCCGCAAATGGGTTGCCGACTACAGGTGACACGTAATGCGTGCGGCCACACGCACGTAAAATATATGAAAACTGACGGATGCCGGCCACCGGTAGCTGTAGTCGGCGACCCGTTTGCGGGTGCACTTATTATAGCTGGCGTAATGCTTTTCCGAATGTTCGAGGATAGCCTTTGTAATCATGTTGTGTTTATCGGCTATTTGGCTGTAGATATTTAGAAAACAGAATTGGATTATGATTATGTGCTGCCAAGTGCTGGTGCTGCTGCTCCTGCAAACCCAAAAAAGAAAATAAAGTGCCTTAAATAATTACTTATTTTATTAAAATTATTTTTTAATAATTAATTTTTATAAATCGTCACGAACTAACGTCACGCACAACAGACGTTTTACAGTGTGTTACACCGGGTATGTTGAATGAATTTATATTATACCATATAGGTATGCGGAAGTTTATGTAATGGAGACAATAATTGTATAAAGTGCTCTTGATAGCGTTTTAAATCAATTTGCGTAAAGTACCTATATCTATAAAAAAAAAAGGTTCTTGCTCTATCTTGATAATGATGTGAGGTAATTCATGGGTAATCAATCCATTTACGTTGGCAGCACTAGTAATCTGTCAGTGTATGACATTGACACAAAAAATAAATTAGTATGTATGTCGCTGGCATCTTGTATAACTCGGCATTTTACAAATGTATCGTCGTCCGCTTACAAACGCTCCCTATTATTTATATATATAATAATATTGCTTTACCTAATTTGTCACCTTACGAAATAAAATAAAATATTATTATTTTATTTACTACAGAGGACTACGGATAGGACTACATAGATCCTAATGTCCTTATATTTAGTTTTTTTGTATTAGACTTAAATAAATAACACTACCTATATGAAATAAATTTGAAATTATCTTTCTTATCAAGTTGAATTAAAAATAAAATATAATCAAACTACATGGAATTGAATGAAACAAAAATAAGTCAAATCAAATCAACTTTGTGCCAAACAACATTATGCTTTGTGCCGAGGCTAAATCAACAAGGGATTTAATTTCCCCCATTGATACATCATAATTATAGACAAGACATTACAATTAATTATACCCAAACACTGATGGATATCAGCGAACGAGACGAACGCGACGCGACGCGTCTGTAAACGTTCCTGGCCGTTTGTAAAATGCCGAGTTAAATAAAAATACAAAATGCCTGCGACATGGAGACGAACAAAAAGTAAAATTTTATAATAAATAAAATATAGGTATCTATAATTTATTTACGATCTAATAAATGTTACATATTTCCTAAATAGCGGTAAATAAATAATTTGTGATCAAAATAATCTTATTCCTATGCTCAACAAATAACAAAAAAAGCTACGAAGTGTTGTAATATGTAGTGAGGGTTTCGTAAATAAAATCAGCGAGGATGGCGTTTTTGAATGAACCAGTGCTCAACATTATTGTAGTAGGATTTCACCATAAAAAAGGGTGCCAGGTAAGTTATTGTTACATTTTACTTCGTACATACCTCATTTCTCTTGTTCACCAAATTCATCCATGCCATGTCATGAAACCTGATTCTCATTATAAAAGTCTTTATTTTATTTTGATTTGAAGGGTTGGCAGCTAGTGAAATTACAGGGCTTATGAGGCAGACCGTCAAGATGTTTCAAATGTGGATGAGCACTTTATCAGTATTGCACTGGGGTAATCAAAGTCCTGTGTAGCCCTGTTCACAGGTGGGCGTAATCTCTTACCATAAGAGTGCAAAGCTAATAATGACACAAAAAAACTAGAATTCTTGAAAATATAGCACAATGCAAACATAATTCATGGAATATTTACTGACTTATTTGTTAGTAGTTGAGTTAAGTGTTCAGTATTATTTAATATACATTGGTATTCTACATCTGGATCAATATAATTTTTAAGAAGCTTCACTCTTGTTAGTGGAACTTTCCCCGCATTTTCCTATTTAGATTGTACTCCTACACAGAATAAGAAAAATAAGGAATGTTTGCAGGTGGAGCACTGTTACCCCGAGTTGGTAGCGGGGCGGCCGGCGGAGCTCCCGGCAGCGTGGCGCCACCTGCCCGCGCTTGCGTTGCCCGACGGCTCCCACAATTACCTCTCCGATACTATATTCTTCAACCTCCCAAGTTTGTCGGAACCTGCTCACACCGTCTATGCCATATCTTGCTTCAGACAGATTCCTCTTGAAGTAAGTAGTCTTCTTTAAAGCCAACTGCTACTAACTTCTTGGCAAGTTCTATTTATAAAAACCCCTCAAACCTCTTAACAAAAGATCAAATTCAGAAAAAGAAACGGGCTTCATCCTAGCTACGGATATTGATATCTGTAGAGGCTGCCTACAAAATCAGGAGGCCGTGGAGCACGTAATCATCCACTGTCAAGCTACAGAGGAGAGTAGGGTTAGGTCATGCTTGTGTAGGCTGCTAGACTCCTCTCCACCAAATGTGTCGGCCAGCACTTTACTGGAATGGTGCTGTCAACAACCCAGTATCCTGCTCCATTACTTCAAGGAGCTGGGATGGCTGGGACAGGGTTAATTGCAATTTTCAATGGGCAATGCACAATGCACCCTTCAACGGGACGCCAGTGCAGACCGCTTTACCCCCTAAACAGAATAAGAATAAGGCTCCATCCTATATTTCAAATCAATATAAATAAAAGACTTGGACCTGACTGACTGACTGACAGACAAGATATAGGCCAAACCCCTGAATGTAGAGACTTGAAACTTGGAGGGTGTGTTCATCAAGAAGTGCAGGTGCGTACTAAAAAAGAGATTTTATTAATTCACAAGCAAAAAAGTAGCGGCCGTCAGGTAGTCTTAAAATTATGAAGATGTTGTTTCTACAGCATCCACAAATGTGTTCAAGAACAACAAGACACTTGGTTACAAACCAACTTGACAAGACTATGTTAAAAAAAATACAAAATTAATAAAAAAATCCTGTGTGACATAGACACATCAGCCAAAACTGCTTGTCATCAACAAGTAAATAAAACTCATTCAAAATAAATTTACTCAGCAACAGAGTCGTACACAACTGGAATATACTGTCGGAAGTTGTTTTTCTTGCAGCATCCACCAACTCGTTCAAGAACAAACTCAACACTTGGTTAAGAACTAACAAGACTATAAAAAAAGTGACACAAAACTATTCAAAATCCAACACTGTGTGACATAGACAGACACATCAGCGAAAACTGCTTGTCTATCAACAAAATAAATAATAGTACATTATGCACTAAGGGGATAAAGCAGTGTCTTATGTCGCGGGTGGCATATTGAACCCTGAGCCAACGAGGGACTCAGTTAACTCCTGAGCGAAGCGAGGGAGTTATGTAGAGTCCTGAGTGACGCGAGGGGTTCAAGCTACCCAAGTCGAAGACAGGCTTTATCCCAGAGGAGCATACTCTACTTTTCACACCTTCTGCGAGGCAACAAAAAGCCAGGGCTCCAGCAGCGAACACCGTCTTTTGTTTCACAATCTCTGAAGTCGCGCCTTCTTTCTTTTTTTTATGAGTGGCCAGTTCGATTTTCGAACAAACCTTTTTGCAATGCTATATGGGCGTTCTTTTATTAGAGTTTTCCACGAGTTTCCACACGAATTTGACGTTTCAAATTCAAATCACATTACAACCCTTGGGAGTTTCATACAACATTACCTCCCTAGAGAGATAATGCTTTGCTTTACCTTGATGATAGCATGATATGTAATTGGACATTGTCGAGCAGGTGGTGTGAAAAACTATTTATAAATAAATTTCAGCAAGTGGTCCAAAAGACGGATGACATGACCCGCAGCTCGGTTCAGAAGAGCGTGTGCGTGGTGTGTCGCGCGCCGCTGTTCGGCCGCCTCGCCGTCAAACTGGAGCTGGTGGCGCGCGAGTGGTTCCTCCGCGGCGACTTCTCAAAGACCGACATACTCGTGGAGACCTACAACCACTTGAACAGCTGTCCTGTGCAGATCGATCAGGCTCTTGAAGGTTTGTTATACTAAATACTGTAGAGTGTCACTTATCCGGCACTCTTATAAACTAGGGGTACCGGATTATTATATGGATGGTATAGGAAAAACATAATAAATAAATTAAAGCTTAGTTATAGAATAATCCATAATTATTGACTTTTGTTTTTTGCAACTTCTAAGTCCTTATCAACAAATTATATAAATATATTTAGTAATAAATCCGCTTGATTTCTAAACAAAGGTTTTAATTAACTTAACTTTAGTTTAGAACTTTAGTACATATTACTATATTATAAACCAAAGAGTCAACGAACAGAAAACCAAAGTTTAAAGATACGACACGTGTTTCGCCTCTACACGAGGCATCATCAGGAGGTGTGGACTCGCCGAAGTTCGAAACGAGAGTGAACTTCGAAACGTTTCTCGTTTCGAACTTCGGCGAGTCCACACCTCCTGATGATGCTGTATATAATAAATAAATTAAAGCATTTGTGACATATCCTACAATTAACTAATTAGTTATAGAATAATCCATAATTATTGATTTATGTTTTTTGCAACTTCTAAGTCCTTGTTTAATAACTTTTCGCGGCATTAGTGAGACTACTGTAGTTGGTTAATCGGAACCATTGGCTAAGAGCGAAGCCACACTGCTCCGTTGCGTCTGTGAAGAAAGAGGATTATGATTTGTTTGTATTTTTGTTAGACTCTATTCGCCGCTAAACGGCTTAACGGATTTTTGTAAATTAGGTGTCGTTGGATTCTTAAGGTAATTTAATTGTACACGAAAGGAGTCTCGAGGCGCACTTAAAATCCTTTCACCACGCTGCACAGGTTCGAAAGAACTAGTGATACGATTAGAAGATTTAATATGGCGTCTGTTAGCCAACAAACTTTGTTAAAAAGTGTAAAAGAGTCAAAAAACCATCAAACTTGATGTATTTCGTTAAATGAAGTATCTCTAAATTAGTTTTAGTCATGGGAATGTCATAGAATGAAATTAAAGTATCAAAAATACAATATTACAATAATATTTCATACTTTTGTAAACTTTAAGCTGAGAGTTTTGGCGGGAACGTGAAAAATGGCGCATTGGCGGCATTAGATTAATTGACAAAACTTTTATAATTTTGAGTGTTTTTTAAACATTATGTGCTCGTGAACGTGTATGAGTGTTGGTGAATAGTGTAATGCTGTAAAACGTGATTTTTCGTGTTGCTCCAAAACTCCATCGAAGCCTCTAGTAAAATCGCAACCACCACTACTTTACAGTGGCATAACTTGACTTATGACAAAATAATCTCTCCAATTACTTGACACTGGCTATATCTTTGACGGCTAACCTTTGATGTGAAGCCAAAACCGAAGAGCTTAGGATATTCGAAAAAAAAAAACCTTAAGTTTGTTTAAAGTTATAAATGTCGTCATCAGGTTTATCAGTGCAGCGGTTGGTAGAGAGCTGGCGGCACAAAGCCGTTCTGCTGTTCAAGCTGCTGCTGCTGCGCCGCAAGGTTCTGCTGTACGGGTCGCCGGCCGGGCCGCTGTCGGCCGCCGTGTTGACGCTCGTGTCGCTCTTGCCGCAGGCCTTGGAGACCGGCCTGACGCACGCGGCCAATGTTGTGTGAGTAGCTTTAACTTGCAAGTCAAGGTGGTGGGTTAAGATTGTACCCAGTAGTTCTTTTATGAGTAGTTCTATGGAACTAATGGGAATATGTTTTCAATTTCCAATAGTTCTATTGTTAGTTATGGAATGGGACTTAATCTACTTGGACAACTTTACTTGTCGTCTAGATGGGTATTATATAAGCGTTACTGTGTTTCGGTTTTAAGGACACTGTGTGGGCTAGTGAAATTATTGGGCTTTTGAGACTGACCAGCAAAATGTCTCAAAATAGAAGAGTCCTGTGCAGCATTGTTCTGGTTATAGGCAGTGGGCAGACGTGATCTCTTACTACTATTGAGTAATGGATGATAAGTGACATAATCCTATTGCGCGCTGGGTGATCAACGATTTATTAATGTGCTAGTTATTACTTAGTGTCAATAAAATAAATAATAAGCGTCATAGATAAATATTATTGCTAGTGTTCGTAATGTTTAGAAATCCAATCAAATTCATTGTTTACAGATTAACCAGACCTTTATCACCAATCCCAGCCGTATCAGAACACAAAACAACTAACGAAAAGGACGAAGTAGATTCTGCCATTGAAATCCCGAGCGAAAAGCTTGTCAATGGCACGTGTCTAGTCGAAGAACTATCGCCAAAAGAGACCGGCAATTTACTCGACGAGAAAGACAGAGTCAGTCGACAAAGCTTCGACGAGACGTTACTAACCGATGTGGGGGACAGAGAGGTAACAGCCAGTAGAGAAAAGTGTCACAGTATAGGGGAAAAATACAAGCCTAAACCACTGTCTGAAGCGCAGCAAAGCCCGACCATGGCTAGAGATATGAGCGTCGACGGACTTTACAACATGACGGGGCAAATCGACCAAACTGAATGCGGATTACCATTACCATTGTTCGAAGAAGGTTACCTCTGTTTACCTTACTTATCATTAAACTATTTAGATTTGTTATCAGACCCTGCCGTGGAGGGGTTTTTGGTCGGCGCTTCGAATGTTTTGTTCAAGCAAAAGAGGCAGTTATTTGACGTTTTAGTGGAGTTGAATGAAATGAGGATAGAGACGGGTGATTTGACGTTGCGAAAGCTGCTTACTCTGAGTACGGAGGACCTGAGGTTTGCGGACCACGTGGTGAGACACGCCGCCACTCAGGGCGACACTTGGATACGGGATCAGTTCGCTACTTACATCATATACTTGCTAAGGACTTCTCTCTTGCCTGGTGAGTACAATGTATTTGTATGGGAATATTTTTGTTTATTACCCAAGTTTGTTAAAACTTTTAAGGGATTTTTATATGTCATTAAACAATGAAATTCCCTAAATTATTTAAATATTTTTCAAAAGATGCAATGTTTACAATTGAAGATTATGGGACTTATTACACTAAACTTGTTTAGCTCAATTTAGCTTTAGTCCATAGATAATCAAGCTTTTACAAAAACATAGACAACCGACTTCAATTGGACTGTTTTAGTGACCGTAAACACCACTGTAAACTCACAGGGAAGCAAAATACGCAATTTCATTTACTTCGACGACCTGCTTACGATGTAAACCTAATAAACCTATTTTGATGAAATTTCTATGGGACCAATCTAAAAGTATATCTTCTCAAAGAAAAACAGAATATAATTTATAAACAACAAAGTACTAAGGTATTTTTTCATTCAACCGAATTGATAACCTCCTCCATTTTTGAAGTCGATTGAAAATGTCTGCGTACGCAGTTGAATAGACGCGGAAAGCCGAACGATTGCGTACGCATCTCCATAGAAATCTTTAGTTTTCAGACGAAAGCTACATTGAGCTGAATAAGTGTAATTAGTCATTAAATATCCCTTTATTATTAATTAAATCATATTTTCTTATTGGACAATTCCAGATGGTAGTAGGGAGCTGGAATCGTACAACGCAGCGTTCATGGGTGCGTTCAAAGCCACGGCCGCCTACCAGCAGTGGTTGCGGAACACCAACCAGGGGCAGGTGGAGGCGTTCCAGAACCTGGCGCCTGTCCACCCCTTCAGCGGGCAGCTCTCCGTCGCTGACGTCAAACTCAAGTTCGCACAGTAAGTACTTACTATACTATGTTACTAACTTTAGAATAAGGGTGCCTTTCCACCAGACATATGCTATGCAGCTATGCTGCGAAGATGTGAATTCTACGCTACGAAAATATGTGACCGTTTCCACCATAAGCTATGTAGCTGTGCGAGGAAGTTCCGCTATGAAGATGCGCCGCAGCACAATAGCTGTGCGAGAAAGATGCGCAGCTCGAGCTATGCGATGTATCGATAGTAGGGAAGCGGCGAGGCCAGCGGCCCATAGCACGCATCTATAGCACACATCCATAGCACGTATCCATAGCACGCATCCATAGCACACATCCATAGCACGCATCCATAGCACGCATCCATAGCACAAATCCATAGCACGCATCCATAGCACACATCCGTAGCACGCATCTATAGCACACATCCATAGCACGTATCCATAGCACGCATCCATAGCACGCATCCATAGCACGCATCTATAGCACACATCCATAGCACGTATCCATAGCACGCATCCATAGCACGCATCCATAGCACACATCCATAGCACGCATCCATAGCACGCATCCATAGCACAAATCCATAGCACGCATCCATAGCACGCATCCATAGCACACATTCATAGCACGCATCCATAGCACGCATCCATAGCACACATCCATAGCACGCATCCATAGCACGCATCCGTAGCACACATCCATAGCACGCATCCATAGCACACATCCATAGCACGCATCCATAGCACGCATCCATAGCACGCATCCATAGCACACATCCCTAGCACGCATCCTTCCATATAAAAAACATAGCTGAGTTGAATCCGTTTCCACCAGGGCTAAGCTATGTGCACCAATGAATATGATTGGTGGATATCAAACGCATCCATAGCAACGTAGCATAGCACATCTCTGGTGGAAAAGCACCCTAAGCCTTATCTATACTAACAAAATATGGTGTAATACCGAAATAAACGATTTGATTTGATTTGACTTACTAGCTATCGAGTATTTTATCAACAGACTTCAAAAAGGAGTAGGTTATCAATTCGGTTGAATGTTTTTTTTTTATGTTTGTAACCTTAGAATTTTGTTGTTTAACCGATTTGAAAAAATCGTATCCTCGTTCTCATTGGTCCCATAGATTTTTTTTATCAAAATCGGTTCAGTAGTTTAGCTTTTTCAATCAAAATAACTGAAAAAGAAAGTCGGTGAAGTGAACAAAATTGCGTATTTTGCTTCACTGTGATTTTTCAGTGTTCACTAGAACAGTCCGATTGAAGTCGGTGATTGTATATTTTTGTACAACCTTGATTATCTTGGTCTTGGCGTCACTGAGCAACTATCTTTTTCGCAAATTAACGCCAGGAATATAGACGTAGTCACACATTAAAAGGAATATAAATTCCACTACTCTGCTGTACTTTAGATAATATGTAACTATATATTCCACCTGTTAATAGACGTAAAGACAGTATGAAGTCGGATTGAAACTGATGATGAAATGTCAAGGGTAGATTAATTATAGATATATGATGTAGAGGGTAGATTTATGTAATGTGTAATGTAATCTGCAATTTAACACTTGGGCGTTTTGGCCTAGACTGTAAGCTCATTTGTGTATGATATAAAATAAAATTATCTATAGCCTGTTTTGTTTCCATTCAGCACGATGTCTACAACGGAAGGAGGTCGTAAGGTGACGGCGGCAGTGGCCAGCACGGGCAGAGCCGTCGCTACGACGTCTCGAGCCGTCGGCGGCGCAATCTCGCAAGCTCGCGGCGCGCTCTCCGGCTGGTGGAGCGCTCTGACGGCGCCGCCGCCCAATAGCGCCGCTTCCGACACTTCCTCTATATGTGAGTAGTACGTAAGGTGACGGCTGCAGTGGCCAGCATGGACAGAGCCGTCGCTACGACGTCTCGAGCCGTCGGCGGCGCAATCTCGCAAGCTCGCGGCGCGCTCTCCGGCTGGTGGAGCGCTCTGACGGCGCCGCCGCCCAATAGCGCCGCTTCCGACACTTCCTCTATATGTGAGTAGTACGTAAGGTGACGGCTGCAGTGGCCAGCATGGACAGAGCCGTCGCTACGACGTCTCGAGCCGTCGGCGGCGCAATCTCGCAAGCTCGCGGCGCGCTCTCCGGCTGGTGGAGCGCTCTGACGGCGCCGCCGCCCAATAGCGCCGCTTCCGACACTTCCTCTATATGTGAGTAGTACGTAAGGTGACGGCTGCAGTGGCAGCACGGACAGAGCCGTCGCTACGACGTCTCGAGCAGTCAGCGGCGCAATCTCGCAAGGTCTGACAAAGCCGTCGTAGCGCGAGAATATTGACGTTGACGGTGAGAAGATTGGAGCCCAACACATCCCCTCTATGCCTAAACTATATATACATGTTACAATAAATTCCAAAACGCCAAGACGACTTCTCAACCTCAACTCTATTTTTGTTGATGTTTCATGTTCATATGAACATCTGAACGCGCGCCGAGGTGACTTTTCAATATCTACTCTGTTTTCGTCGAGGTTACGTGTCGTAAGCGCCTTTGGAATATTAGCTAAACTCAAGTGTTGATTGTCTGACAGGCGAGGATAAACTGGCTCCGTCTGACGCCGAGGACGCTATGGATCAGATTGAAGATGATAACAAAATGCAACGGCCCACAACTCCCGACCCCCCGGATAAAACCCTAGAGGATGGTACCACTAATATAAGCAACATTAGAATCGTGTAAGAATAACTAAATAAATATAAAGGTCATAGCACACTTATCATAACCGGAAAGGGATCGTCACCGTATTGCCTTTCACCGTCGTCAACCTAACGCTAACACGAACGGGACGGGAGTCGACTTAGCTACGGCTAGGCGATCCCGACCGCTGATTGACGGCTAGGCAGCACCAGTTCATTCGGTTTAAATCCGAACGTAAAATTTTGTGAAGAGAGACGTAAGTGCGGGGACGACGAGCCATAAGCGTGGAACTGCAAGTTGACCACGCTACGTACTGGAGCTCGTCCCGAGGCGAGGCGATTACATTACGATTCTGATAATTATGCGTTGCAGTAGGGAGTTTCGTACAAAGAATACTAAACGGCGCAAGTTGACGGTGACGATCCGTTTCCAAGTTGATATGTGTGCTATGACCTTAAAGTGTACAACTGGCAAACAGATTACTATTGGCAAATGGAAAATGAACTCGACTTCGCAACTGTGGCCTCATTAGTGTGTAATTCGGTTGCAATTAATTCAATTTTTACACATGTATTTCAATAGTTAGCTTTCAATCGAGTTGTAAACTTTGCACTAAAATTGAACGGAGAAAATACTGGTGTCAATTATGTATTTGCTGAAGTTAAAAGCGCGCTCCTAAACGCGTTTTTAAAGTAGCCGCAAATCATTTTATTCGTGTTATTCACGCATATTTATGTTATTTCCGGGAGATGCTCCGTGCTATTGTTTAGCTGTGCTAACTTTGTCATCTTTAATGGGCCTTCCACATGCACAAGCTTCACCACAGTTCCACACACGCAGTGTTCCGTGTACAAACCGGCCTACGCAGGCAAAACTGTGGTGAAGCTTGTGCGTGGGGTAGGCCCTAAGATATTATTTATATTGACACAATTATTAAAATCAGTAGAGCTTCATAGAATCGTCACCATTGTTTCAAATTCACTATTGATCGAAAGGCTAGTGTTTGCTAGTGAACAGGGATGGTATAGTATAAGATCCACCTTAGGAAAAGGGTTAGCGTTTGATACTTACTCAGAATCGTTTTGTACATATTGACGTTAAGATGGAGTTTTGTCGAAGTTCGACTATTGTAAATAACTAGTTAGAAAAAAACCTTTAACGAGGAAATTTAGCTATCTGACTCAGAAATGGTAGCTCGATACGCTCCTTTTCTAACTCAGTAGTACATTAACTCAGCCTAATACTGACATCATACCCTTACGAAACTAAATTTTTTGAAATATTGGAAATAACGTATTGTCGGGTCACGTGACTTTCGTATAAGATTTTGCTGTACTATTTGCGCACGATAGAAGGCGCTGCTCAAAATCTCATGAAGAATAACTACAGTTACGTGATATGCCTACTGTTGGTTTTGGGCTTTGCACCGTTCAATAATTTTGTCTGTCAGTAGGAAACGTATTTGTGAGATTATTTTTAGCGTTAGGCTTAATTAACATTGCCGCAGAATGAAAAAGAAGCGAATGTAATCGTACATAACATAATCAACTTTATGTCAATCGTGTAACCTTCAAACCAGATACGAGGAAAACAATTAGTCGCGCGTCTTAGAGCGGGTACACATTGGGCGTTTTGAAATGCGCGCTTTACCAACGCGCATTTTAAAAACCTCGATTTCTATTGTAGTGTACACATGCCGCTTGACATCAGAGCGCGCTTGCATGTTAACACTTCAATATAATGTGTACGTACCCGCTCTAAGAATTTGCTGGAAGACGCGAGACGTTTTGTTTAGCTTGTATCAAGTTTTTACGTTACACGATTGACATAAAGTGATTCTGTTCCATTTATGATATACGCGGCAATGTAAATAAAGCCTTAGTACAAGTATTTGTCATAGCGTAGGCATGTTTGATTGCTGCACAACACTGTTTTAATAAGGAAATGAATTTCGTCATAAAACTGACGCTATTATTCCATCATGCACTTCTGAAGAGCAATGATGGGTGTTTTGTGCTAGTGGAATATTACTGTAAGATATTATTTATTTGATTATATAAGTCATAGCTGATTTGCGATGAGCAATGTTACTTATTATTACTCGTGTAATTATGATAGAAGTTGTATATTTATGATTTGCCTTAGAGGTTCTGATAAAAAGTGATCTCTAAAGTAGTTTATCTAAGTATTTATGTTTTATTGTGCTGTTCATAAAACACCAGAACTATTGTAATTATATAGTTTTATAGAATTTTTATACCAGTTGTTTTGGCTCTCTATTATTGTAAAAATCGATAAGTATTTCATTTCTAAGACATTTAATCGAAATCATATATTTTGAACATTCCTAATTGGCTTTGAATTATATGTTGATTTAGATGCTATATACTAGGATTTTAGTAAATCATATCATGAGTTGTTTTGTTTCTCGTCATATACATAGTTTGATTTAATTATAGTAACGTACTTACCTATATTTTTTTTGTTACATACCTATAATATTTATACTTATTAATTCAATACAAATAGTAGCTGTGAACGTTGAATAAAAGTTATTTAAAATTGCATATTTGTAATTATTAGTATCCTGCCCAATATTATATTAGTAAAGAGCATATGTAAATGCGCTTCCTCCTCGTGCTTCTACATATACTCCTACTGATAGCACCCACGGGACACCCATGTCCTGAAGCTTCTACTGCAAAAGGAAATTGTAAAACGCTAAGTAGGAGCATTGAGACATAACGAAAATAGAATTACTTATAGACATAGGTACTCTGATTCCAGTACAGGTGAACGCAGTTATCTATAAAATATAAATATGAAAGTAGATTTGTTTGTTGGTTATATACTTATAGTGAGTCTTCTTTGCCCGGACAGGTCAGTCAGACCACGACAGATTTGTGTTTCTGTGCTTCTGTCCAAGGTACCAGGAGGACATAAAGCCCAATAAGTTGATTGGTTCAAGGGTCCTACTCAATTTATTATCTACCTAACCTTGGTAGGTATAACCACAGAGTACTAATGGCTACTTGCACCAAACTGGCAAAGTCCCTAAGCAATTACTTTACTCGCTTGGTAGTTCTTAACAGTACAGATTCTGACCGATAAGAACTGTCAAGCGAGTTATTCATAGCTCAGGGTCTTTGACAGTTTGGTGCAAGTAGGCATAAGATAGTATTACTACAATAGGAAGGCATGTGAGCCAAGGCGGTGGGCACTGGGCATTTGGTTTCGTGCGCTGAGTAAGCGTAACAAATAATAACTAGGTACCTAAACACTAAAGAGTTTTCATAGTTGCGGTTTGCGTATGATAGGTCAGTCTCTGATAGTGCCTCTGTCCAAGGTACCAGGAGGAAATAAAGCCCAAGAAGTTGATTGGTTGCAGGGTCCTACTCAATTTATAGGTAGGTACGATCGAGTGCTTATACCTACCTAACCTACAAATGCTATACCTATTAATAATAGGAAGGCATGTGAGTCAAGGCGGTGGGCACTGGGCAATTTGGTTTCGTGCGCTGAGTAGGCTTGATTCATCGTTTGCCTACTTTAAGTACCAGGACAGCATACATTCTAAGAGTGTTCATTATTTTCTAAAATCATATAGAAAAACTTAGTTCTGCTATCACTAGATGGCACTATTGTGGAGTCTTAGGATCGGTGCTCATTATAAAAGAACACTCCTTTAGCATGTATGCTGCCCTGGTACCTAATGTTGGCAAACGGGGAATCAAGCCTACTCAGGTAAGCACTCGATCGTACCTACCTATATAAATTGAGTAGGACCCTGCAACCAATCAACTACTGGAGCTTTATGTCCTCTTGGTACCTTGGACAGAGGCACAAACTGACCTATCAAACGCAAACCGCAACTATGAAAACTCTTTAGTATTTAGGTACCTAGTTATTATTACTTGCTTAAAAAGTACTTTGTAGTTCAATATGTTATGTGATAGGAACAGGAGGAATTGAATATTACATTATTCTTTTTATATTCAGTAGGAGCACCTGGACATGGATGTCCCGTTGCTCCTATCAGTAGGAGTATTTAGTAGGAGCACGAGGAGGAAGCGTGTAAATGATTCGAAAAAAGTAGAGCTGTAGTTTACTGAAATTTTCGCTTCGACCAGGAATCGAACCCGGAGCACCAATCTTGGTAAACAGTCCCTACTAATTTAGCAACGATGTGATGTAAAGGTATAAAAAAAAACACGAATGTTTGTTATTTTGGTATACTTAGGTAAGTACTTAGATAATATCACAATCTGGGTGAGACAAATTACACATTTAAATGCAATTAGAATTGTGGCTACAACAAATTAAGTACTCATCACAGTGAATACCGCAGCGGGTAAACGATTGCCTATTGAAATATCAACTGGGTACAATAACGCGCGACCGTGACTCGTCCCAGTCGACGAACGTCATCCAATATCATATTCTTCCGAGAAGCCAGAGACACGGAAGTTGGGATCAAACGGGCGAGTCGGGCTCATCCCACGGCCAAGGGGGGCCCGAGTCGAGCGCGTCCTGGCGCCACAGCGCGCGCGCGCCCTCCGACGTGCCGTGCGCCAGCAGACGCATGTTGTACGGCTCCACCATGTTGTAGAGCGAGCCACCGCTGGCGTCACGAGGCAGGCGCGCGCCACCGCCGCCCGCCGCCGAACCGCCCTTGTTCTCCGGTAGTAGGTCCAGCGCCTCCGCCGACCGCGGCGACTCCAGCTCCGTGAGGTCGGAACGCGGTGATAGTTCCGCCGAGCACGGCGCCTCTGCCGAGCCGCACTCGACACCGAGCGGCGCCGCCGGACCGCTGGCGGAGGGCACGCGCGCTCCGGTTACGAGCGGCTGCATTTCATCATCGCTGAAGGGCTCGTCGCGCGGCGGACTGCGGTCCCGCGACCCTCCCCGCGGCATTATCTTGTCCTTGAGGCGCGTGAGGCGCTCCGCGGAGCTGACCTTGCGCAGGATGGCGGCGGTCTTGCGCAGGCCGCGTAGCTTGAGGTCGACGACGGGAGACGGGGGAGCGGTGCCGCCGCGCGAGTCCTCGAATGAGCGCGAGTGGGCGGAGAGCCGTGACGCGTCCGGACTGTCCTCGCCCGCCATCAGTAGGGAGGAGGGGCGGGAGCGGGGCGGGTCGGGCGGCGCGGCGCGGTACATCGCCGCGGCGCGTGGTGCCGCGCTGAACGTGATTTGGCCTTCGTCGTCGGAGTCGCGTTCGTTCTCGACGTTGAAGGTGACGGCGGGCGGGTGGTGGTCGCGGCGCCGCGCGCTGCCGCCGCCCTTCAAGATGGAGGGGTCGCGGCGCAACGCGCGCGGGGAGCCGCCGGGCGAGGGCGCCGCGCTTCCGCCCGCCACGTGCAGGACGCTCTCCTCGTCTGAAACAACGACACGCTGTAACCGACCGCTCGGATTACAAATAACAAACAAAGTGGGAGAGGCGGGAGGACAGGAGGGATTCACCTGCGAGACTGCCGCCGCTACCGCTACAGCTGCGCCGCCATATATCTACATATGCAAATTAAAAAGAGGTGCAAATCAAACAACAGCGTTAAGTTTTAGCGTTTATTGTATTACAATACTGTAAACGATTCGATTGGAATAATTTTCTATCTAAAATAACTTGCCTACTCACAAAAATACTGATATGTTTATTTAGTTACATTTAAATTAAAGGACATTTCAGTTCTTAGGCTAAAAATAAATAAACTGGAATCGGATACATTTTTAATATTAATAGCTACCATAAAGTTATAAGTACTTTGATTTAAGTACGTGATCTCGCCACAATCTAGGTACCTGATTTTCTAAATTTTCTAAAAAAGCTACTTAAGCTGTAATAAAAAAAAACAATTACTTACTAATATCTCAAGACTTTTGCTAATAAATCTAACAATACTCAACAATAATGGCACATTTATCGCTTATGTCTTAACATTGCTTCTTACAAAACTAATAGCGGCGTTTTCCCTGAAAGAAAACGCATATTAAATACTTACCTTAATATTAAGCTTTTTGCTTATAGAGAGCAGCATTTGATTTTCCGTTCGAGTTAGTCAAGTGCTGATAGTCCATTTCCACCGTAAGTGGCGCCACCTAGCGGCTTTGTGTGGTATTTTTATGTCTACCGATAATGGCCGCTCAATTACTTCTCATTGGCTTTTTATTACGTATTTTCACCAGGCAGAAATCAAACTAAAGCTTAATATTAAGGTAAGTATTTAATATGCGTTTTCTTTCAGGGAAAACGCCGCTATTAAATACTGTACCGTTAATATTAAGCTTTTTGCTTATAGAGATTCTGTTTGCTATCGCCTGGTGACGCCACTTGCAACGTGAAATTTCAGGTTCTTATACGCCAATGTGATGATTTATTGTAAGTTCTTAATAAAACATAAGTTATTATCATTTTTCAATATGAACCTGTAATAAAGTATATGAATTATGATATTTTGTTTGTTTTAATAACAATCATTGTATTTGCTACGTTAAACATAACTCGCAACTTACTGTCCTAAGTAATAAGTATAGGATATAGGATATTTAAATACTGATTATGACAGACCTTCAGCGAGGTCAAACAATATTTCAGAAACCACTGTCGGAGGTTGGTTACTCTCATAACACATTTTCAGGGTTACTGCGTTCACAGCTTCGATATAATTATCATTCGGTATACTTGCTACACAGCCATGTGTGCCTAATCAGTTTTGTTCGATACCTTCGAAATATAAGTGAACATTATTATTTACAAATGTATTGTAGTATTTACTAGCATAATACTTCATACTAATTTAATTAAACTGTATTTAAAATACAAATACTTTGTTTCGAATCGAATGAGAGTGATTAAGTTATTATGTTAAATCAATTTTATATATTTTCTCAAAAAAAAGTTTAAAAACAATTTCACATTGCCTTCCTCTCTATATTTTTTTATGTGGTTATAATAAACTAGAGGGAAAATAATAAAAATAATCAATGTAATATAATATAATGTTATAGTTTATTAAAATTATTAGCGTGATGATAATTGGGTGTGTCAACACTATCCAATTATTCGTAATTCCAGTTAGGTAGTTTAATATTATTTAGAGACACTTCTATTATGCTTCCGATGCAGTGATTTTGATCACTGTATCAAGTTAAGTAGATACAATAACATTAATTACTAGACAATTACCGAATCACCTAGTTTAGGTAGCTATTTGGCAAATTAAATGTTAGTGATTCTAAACGAACCTCTTCGAGACGCACATGAAATCCTTTTACCACACTGGTTCGAAAGAACTGGTGACACGATAAGAAATTATTATATTGCAATAGTCAACAATAACAACAAGCGTTAAGGAAAATAGGATAGAATTGTAGATATAGAATTGTAAGTATTGATTCATGTCAGTTATGCCAAATGACAATTTTTCATTGATGTATACCTTTAACATCAGTTTATTATCCTACTGCGTTTACTCATAAAACTAAGAGTAACGTTAAAAGTTATCATTATGGGAAGGATTCCAGAATCGAGAAATCATGTGAGCTGACAAGTCAGCGTCCCGTCATATCGTTATAATGAATGAGAGCCATTCTTGTTTGCAAATGTTCGCTAGATGATATTAGGATATTATGTCATTTCAGTTGTTTTGTTGTTGTTCATTATAACCATAACATTTTATTTTTCATGAACAAAGTTTAATCAATTAAAGATCGAACGTAGTCGGTATGCAATCGCTTGCGAAGTTCGTTTGATAGCTAACGAATATAATATACAATAAAACTTTGGAATACAGCATTGGTCAACAGCCTGAGTGACAGGCATGTATGATAATTATATAAAATGCATGAACATACTTAAAGTGATAAGATATTGGGCAATCAGTATGTTGGGTTAAGTGATTTGATCTTGCCTATTAAGCAACTCAATAAAGACATGAAAAATTAAGTACCTGCCTAGGTGCAGTCGTTGCCATTCGAAATATTTGATATTTAGGTACTATAAATATAGTTCACTTTAAATACATAATATAGTATATTCCATATACCTACTAACTAGGTATAGGTATAGCAACTGTTTAAATAAACTAGTACTAGTTAAAGGCAATAATATGTTCATGTACAGAAAATTCTTATCATTCGAGCCAGATAAGTGTCTGCTTAGACTAATGCGACCATGTTAATTTAAAACTTTTATAATAAGCTCAAACACTATTTAGTTCATTTGTAACTAAGGTTTGACGTACATTTATATTGTAAGTCTGAAGCCTTTGGGAGGCTTATTTAGAACTCTTGACAACAGAGCCAAACACTCAATTAGGAGAAAACGATTGTAGTTTACAGGCATGCTATTTTGTATCATGCTCTAGTCAGTGTTCATTGTTGAACAGGGTTAATTGATACGGTACCTACTTCCGTAGTTTACGTACCTATATTACGATTAAGAAGATACACAGGCATCTAGTGCATTTATGTTAATTTGGAGGCGACAGCTTAGATCTCATAAAGTACCTACTGACAATATTTGGAAATAATATTTTTGATAAGAGTGATATCGATAAGTAAGTAGGGTACTTACTTGCTTGTTTTTTTTTTTTTTTTTTTTGAAACGTTTAATATTACGATACTTTACTAAAATACAAGGTTCGAGCCAATAATGGCTAAGCAAGGGTCAAGACGAGCACTTGTTGTCATTTAAATAAACAATTTTATTAAAAATACCATGAGGGTATCTGATAAAAACATTACGTAAGTAGTTCATTTCTCGAAAGAGAGTTGAAAAAATATCTCACAATTTCTAGCCTAAGTTAAGATGAATTTATAGTATGCTGTAAACTATTTTATAATTATAAATTATTGATATTTTTTATCCTAAACAAGGACTTTCCTTCATTACGTGCTATCGAGCACACAAAGTTCCATTATTTTGGTGCTCTTACCGTGAGTTGAGTCACCCATAAGTTTAGTAAAAAGAGTGTACGAACTGGGAAGTAGCCAATACAACAGTCTTGCGTAACTTCTTTGGGAATCTAGTGATTCACTGGTAATGTTTTGCCGCTTCAATGCGTACCTACGCTACTATTAACATTCCCTGGTAAACCTGGTTATACAAGCATTACAGAACCTAAAATTAAGTTGTTTGCAAATCGTTGATGCCTTGCAGTGAGCAGGTATCCAATAGTTCTATTGTGCCTATTTGAGTCTGGTTTATGAAAGCAGTACGGGCTCGACATCAATATTTAAGATGGAGCAACCGTTTTAAAACTGCTGATGTCTTGTCGTAGACAGAAACATCTATAGATTTCAATGTAGGTACTGGAACTATGTCCTTAAAAGCTAAACTTTTATACTTAGATCTGTTTGCAGCTTAAGGTTTGCCAAAAACAAATGCATCCGGTTAGACTATACAGTAATGTAGGTAGTGGAACACTACAAGGTAAAATATTATAAAAGTCTTGTCATTAAATCAATACTTGCTCCTCACCCTCGAGATGGGAGCTCCAATCTGTCGGCAGACAATCTGTCGACAGATTGTTAATGCCTTGCCGTCAGCAGAGACATCATAAACACTTGACTCGTTGTAGGTACTTACTTTAATAGTGTACGAAATAAAATAAACACTATCTACACCCCGGAGGTTAGTTTTAATCTGTACGCAGATTGTTTATGCCTTGCGTGAGCAGAGACATCATAAAAACTTGAATCAAAGTCGGTACTTTAATAATGCACGAAAGAAAAATAAATACTTTAAATAATTATATACACCGGACGTTAGCTTTAACCTGTTGGCAGATTAATGATGCCTTGCGTGAGCAGAGACATAAGATTAATTTCCATGTACAGTAAATTAAAGCAGTTTAACATCTCTCAAATTTTGTAATTACTCAAAGTTCCCGAAATTGAAATCCGCGGAGAATTCATAATATATATGTTTTTTAAAATTATACATGTCTTGCTTCAGACACAGTACATCTTTTGTAAAACCATAGGTTACCCTAATGTTAAGCTTTTATTGTTACTATTACACCACTGTTACAACCTAGAAAATTACTGCGTATTCAAATCAAAATTACTGTTCTAAGGAGGTGTGACTCTAAATTATTTGTGTGAGGGCTTGCTTGGTGGTAGAAATGATTTCTACAATAAATCCGAATAATTTTGCAACATTATTTAATTTAAATAAAAATCGGGTAGGTAGTCGAAAAACAATTAAATTAGGTATTATTATTGCTCAAATCTTACGGGTTTTCTGAAGAAAACCTATTTCTCTTGAATAGGTATGATACCTACTCCCACAACGTAAGGTGCATGTACTTATACGTATTTTTCCCCTTTTTGTTTGCTAGACAATGCCACCTGGAGTGGTCTAAATGAGAATTGTGTAGGAATATTTACATACTAACCAAAAAACATCTAAACGATTGAACCTACATTAGAACTAGTCATCGGATCTTTTGGAACAGACGGTTCCTATGTCAATGGCTTTTCGACAAAAAACTTCGTAGAACAGTTAAGTACTCAAGTTCATACTATCATTAAAATGTTAGTAACGTTGTTTAATATGCAAGTTTATTTATTTAGTAATAGCACCAGTCGTGGACTTGCGTACTAGGAAAATAAACGTTGAACCACTGACCCGAAAAGACTATTAGAATCACTTCAACAAAATTTAAAAAAGTTTGCGTAGCTCACCGATTTTCATGAATATAGTGCACTCACGCGCAGAATCCTGCTCGGATAGTTCGACGAGCTGCCGTTTATAGGGCTGCATGACCTGCAGCTTGAGCTTGATAGCTATATAGGTAGCTTGTAGCGCAAATTCACGCTATCTAGATCAATAAATTTAAATTTAAACACTTTTTCTTATGTAACTGGGGAATCTCATCAAGTGTTTCTGCTACACAAACCTGGGCGGATGGACAATATCTTTATCTTTATTTTGTATACACATACATGTTATACCAAACGGAATAAACCGTTAAATAATTCAATTTAATAAAGCCATATCGGCTACATTAAGAAAAGAGGGTACTTACATTTTCCCCTTTTGCACTTTTTAAACACTTTATTTCTTTTTCGAATGATAGTTTCGAATTCGATATTGAAAACTTATAATAAGTATGGAACAGTCCTAGGTAGGAGCTGTTCGGACGTGTTAACTCGGCGGAATACAAAACGCCAATGCGAAGTAATTGAGCGGCCATTATCGGTAGACATAAAAATACCACACAAAGCCGCTAGGTGGCGCCACTTACGGTGGAAATGGACTATCAGCACTTGACTAACTCGAACGGAAAATCAAATGCTGCTCTCTATAAGCAAAAAGCTTAATATTAACGGTACAGTATTTAATAATTAATTAAGTTAATGAAATACACAGCCGATTCACAAACAATTGTTTCTTGGAATGTTGAAACTAACATTATTGGAATCTAACTTTTATATTGTCAATCACCTTTCTGTACGCGGAGATATTTTATAATAATAACCACTAAAATCTAGTAAATAACTTTTGTCTAGCCTCTATCTATCGATATACTGGGTACTAAAGGCAAGTGTTCATTTAGTTAGACGATACTAAATAATACATCTTACGTACCATTGTTGCTAGCTTTTTTTTTTTAAACATTCGAATACCAGCGAATGTGTAATACCTACTAACTAGTGGAATACTTTGGCGTATGAAATGTCATACGCTCAATTCTTGAAAGCCTATTATAGATTATAGACTGATAACAGGTAAATAAAAATTAGTTTATTACACAACCATAATCATGCTTTCAGAAACTGGGACCAGAGACGTTTAAGATAAGTTTAAATAGCGCATAATATTACTTGGGTTTCGACCACGGGATGCAATATATTTTAGCAACTTTCATCGTCTTAAATTATAATAGAATTCGCGTCCAGTGGTCAAGTCCCGATACAAGTTCAAAGCGTAGTAAAAGGCGTGAAAACTAACAAGAAATGCTATTATAGTGAAAAACAAAAACACAATTTCATTATTAAGGGGAATCCTCAAATCCGAAGTCCATACAAAATGTTTCGGACAAATACTCAAAAAGTGCGCCGTATTATAGTAATTTCTTCGCACTATTCGTTTCGTCCATGTTTTTTGATTTCGTCAACAAAAAAAGTGAAAGGTTTTATACTTTAATTTAGATTTTAAACGTGTTTTAAAATTAACCCTACTTACTTAACAACACGTATAAAATATAAATTATAGTATGAAACATTTCACTTTTTTTGTTGACGAAATAAAAAAACATGGACGAAACGAATAGTGCGAAGAAATTACTATAATACGGCGCACTTTTTGAGTATTTGTCCGAAACATTTTGTATGGAATTCGGATTTGAGGATTCCCCTTTATAACACATAGCTCCGCACAAAAAGTAATGTTAATCCCTATCGCACACAACTCATTAAATGGATAAAATAAATAAGACACTAACAAAACCATTATTTGCTAGCATTTCATAAAAAGCTATAGTACAAATTCTAAGCATACTTCAGTATTTGTAAAAATATTAAACATACTACAGCATTTTTACAAATACTAAGCACCGGTATGGTAATGTTAAGCGTCGATGATACAGGGCTAGTTCACAAGCACAAGCCAGCGAGTTCGCAAGTAGATTGTAAACTCGCCCCGTGTCATCGTTTATTACAATCTGCTAGTTGAAAATCCTTCCGGACCGCCAAGTCGCTCACCCGCTAGCTTTAAGCTTCGGTGACACCCGGCTAGTTAACACGCTACAAGCGGCGAGTTTAATAGCTAGCGAGTTAGCTTTCGGGAAGGATTGTCAACAAGCAGATTGCTATGATGTGTGATGAAAGCCGTGTGTCATCGACGCTTTAAAATCGCTAACATATAGCTTGTAAACTAGCCCTGTGTCATCGACGCTTTACAGCAGTACAGTAAGCCGCACCAATGTATATACACTCACAAGATTTCACATTTATGTCATACTCTTAATTTTGCAAAGACATTCTTCTGACAAGTAAGAGGAGAACTATATTAATTTGAAAATGCTTGCGAGCACATTTCTTTGCAAAATAAAGAGTAATATTATTGTGAAAGATTGGGAGTGTATACATGTTGGTGCAGCTGACTCTATATATTTCCAGTTCACAGAAAGACGTCATCTCCAAGGTTGATGACGATGTGGTTGGGGCGGTCCTCTTCGTCGGAGGTGGGGGGCGAGGCCGGGTCGGGGGGTGTGGGGGTGTCGGGGGGTGTGGAGGTGTCGTGGGGGTGTTGGGGGTGCGGTGGGTGTTCGCGGATGGTGCGCAATGGCTCACCTGGGTGGGAGGGGGGCTCCGACTGGAGGACGTCCTCCATCGCCTCCTCGTTGAGGGTTTGCAGCGCGCCGCATATCATTTGTTCCTCGAGGGTTACCTGCGACAGACGTGAAAGGTTAAGGTGTCTGTATAGCTTGGTCGATGTGTTATGTCTAAGTGCGGTTTCAGACTAGCGTTTTTTTCAGCCGACTTCAATTTGTTTCCTCCGTACTTGGTAGTATGTTGTCTTGGTTGTCTGGAATAAATCTTATTTAAGGATAAGACCGCCTTTTGTAAAAACCCTAGTTGTACATTGTTTGTTACATGTTTTTACAATAAATAATTTTTATTTATTATTATTTAATACTTTGTTGTTTCTAATTCGCGCATAAACATAATAATAATAATGTTTCGACATTTTACACAACGCCATCTAGCCCCAAACTAAGCAAACTTAATGTATTATGAGAACCAGATAGCTGATAGAATACATATATACTTTTTTTTTGTAGATACATACATAGAATACATAGAAAACACCCAAACTCAAGACAAACACCGATGTTCATCATAAAAATGTTTGTGCTGAAGCCGGAATCGAACCCGCGACACTCGGCCTAGCAGTCCAATGCACTTGCCACTCGACCATCTGTGTCGTCTATATCGACTATATCAATCGTCATATACACGCGTATTTGTTTTTTTGTAGCGTGTACGCACGACAACGAGCGTTTTCGCGCGTACAGCGGCGAATAGGCCCGCTAATGAAATCTGACAACTTTTACTCGCGCCTTCTTTGCAAGAATACGCTTTGCACCATAAGATGAATGTAATGAGTTAATGGAATGAAATGAGATAAGTCTTGTAATTGTCATAATTGTCCCTTTTTATCCCACGTTTAGGCAGTGCTGCTCTGTGCACGTAATAATGAATGGAGTGAGCCATCGATGATCCAATACTCGCTTAGAATACCATTAGTTTTAACTAAGAAACACAGCTATAAAAAAAGGTCTTTACACCTCCCCGAAACACTCAGATGTGCAATGTTAAAACATTAAAGTGCCAAAAAAAAAACCTCTATAAAATGAAAATACATAAATATTAACTACTAAATATTAATCACCTGATATTCCGCGTATGGCTGCAAAACATTACAATTTGTATCAATCTTTGTTTTTTTTCAATATCCTCAGAATATTTTGATTGATAAAATGCACATACCTGTTTTTCAACGTTACTAGGTCTGCTGCGTTGGTGTTCTATAGCTGCTCTGGGTTTTGTCGTCGTTTCTGTTTCAGTTTCAGTCGTTTTCTCGGTCACCACTGAAATACAACGTAAATGTTAGATAAGTGTATAAATAAATATTGTTTGGCCATTTCACACAACGCCCAATTCAATCTATTCCCAAACTAAGCAAAATTTGACTATGGGAACCAGATAACTGATAGAAAACTTAAATTGTTCTCTTTTTCTAAATACCTACATACATATAATTCATAGAAAACACTTAGACTCAGGACAAACATCGATGTTCATCACACAAATGAATGTCCCAAAGTGGGAATCGAACCTACGACCCTCGGCGTGGTAGTCTAACATACTTGCCACTTAACCATCTTGGCTATAAAGGTTATTTACATAAGATTTTTACCTGTAACAGCGGGCGCACTCGACGGCATGTTGGCCTCCAATTCACGCAGGTTTATAATGAGTAATTTGAAGAGCTCCCAGTCACCAAACGGCAGTTTTAATATCTGTAAAGAAACAATTGTTTTAGTTCTAATAAGTCATATTCTAGATTCATACTTTCGACATCATCCCATCCCATTGCACCAATGCAAGAGTTTGTAAGGAATAAGATTATGGTCAGATAAATGTTTGTTGTGCAATATCGCCAACACTTTTGAACCGATTGTTTAGGTAAAGTTTATGAGCTGAATTAGGACAAAGGCTACTAAAGTTGAATATTTCGGAGTATGGATAGATGGATGTTTATTAATCCATCACAGTTAAAACTGAACCGATTAAGCTGTAATTCGGCATAGGTATAGCTAAGATAATCATTTATTTGCTAGAATGTAGGTCAATATTCAAGCGGTCCTATACATTCTGCCTCTATTCGAGGAGTGCAAAATTATATTAAAAACTAAATAATGTTTATAAGTTTCTAAGCTGGAAAAGAGCATAGGCTACTTTTTACAAGGCAAATGAAATCGCAGGCAGCTTGTATGTAACGTTACCGGCTCGAGGTCGGGCAGGCGGCACACGGCGAGCGCGAGGCCGCTCACGTTGTGGTCCCGCAGCGCCGCGCACGCCGCGCCCGCACCCGCGCCCAGCGCCTCGCCCACCACGCCGCACACGCGCTCCACGCTCAGGGTGGACAGGCGGATGTTGGACAGGTCCATCTGTAAGACAATACACTTAGCACATGGATGAATAGAAGCATACTTCGTCACTTTAGCCAATTTTAAATGTATTTTAGCCCAATAAAAAGTATTGAAATAGAGAAGTAGCAGTTAGTTATTTTGGTTGTTGTCATCAAAACTGATGATGACAACCAAAATCTTACAAAATAATATAAAAAAATGATGTAAAAATTGAAATATTTTTATGGAGTGTTGTTCTTCGTACCTGCCTCCTGTAGAGGCGAAACACGTGTCGAGTTCTGACTTGGATTTTCTGTTTACGGCGCTTTGGTTTAGATACTAAAATTCTAAACTAGAGTTAAGTTAATTACGTCCTTTGTTTAGAAGTTAAGCGGATTTATTACTAACTATGTTTCCTGGGTTCTTCGCAGGCTTCGCTGAGCGACCCCGGGTTGTTGAGGATTTTTTCTCATTGTTTTGCCACTCCCGCGCACTTCTGTCCCTTTCAACCTATATCCAAGACTTACCAATCCGGGGAAGGCGTTCCTCAGCATGAGGTAGGGGTTGTGCGCAGGCGCGGGTTGCGCGTGCGGCGGCGGCGGGTAGGACAGCGGCTGCGGCATGAAGCCCGGCCCGGTGTTGGTCCAGCCGACCCACAGGGGCTGCGGCACCGCGCCCGGACCCGCCGCTTGCGACGGAGGGGACGCTCGCTACAAAATGTATACTCAATGAATACTTCAAACTCACTCGCGTGCTTTACGCTCACTGAGAGTCCAGTGTCGCAGTAATGATCAACAGCGGCGGAGTGCATTGAATTTCCATCCGAAAAAAAATAAACTTCAAACTCAAATATATATATATATATATATATATTTTATATAGAATAGTTAAGCATTTGACCACCTATTGCATAGATAAATAATTTTTTTTTTACTTTTCACACAGTGCCATCTAGACCTAAAACTAAGCAGAGCTTGTACTATGGGAACCAGCTAACTGATGCAATACTTACATACTTTTATTTTTGTACATACATACATACATCGAAAACACCCTGTCTCAAGCAGACACCGATGTTTATCACACAAATGTTTGTCCTAAAGCGAGAATCGAACCCGCGACATGAGCGTGTCAGTCCAACACACTTGCCACTCGACTATCCGTCTCGTTAAGTTTGTTACTCGTGTGAGTGGATTAAATGTGATTGCTAATTGAGGGTTGGTTCCGAATAAATCAGTCATAGCTTGCTACTCGATTGTTTACTTGATCTCCACTAATAATAACTTTACATGGCGCAGACGATCCCGTAAAGTGTAAAAAGTTGTTGGAAAATACAGACTTGATGTCAATTATGAGAATAAATGTGTAGTACAGTGTCAGACATTAAGATAAAATCGAAAAAACCAAGTGGAAATATGGATTCGATGCTGCAACCACCGCCGCCATTTTGCTTTGAAAAAGACTTGTCAAACGTTACGTCGGGGAATTTGAGCAGAGAATGGGCAAGATGGAAGAAGTCTTTTCTAATATATTCGAAAGCTTGTCAATTGAAAAACAAGGACAATGATGTTCAAGTGAGCATTCTTCTGCACATTATCGGTGAAAAGTGTCGCGAGGTTTACGAGCAGTTTCCAACAGAAAAAGATCCCACAGTCGACTCCTTGCTAATACAATTCGATAATTTCTTCACACCAAAACAAAATCTCACAATAGAACGCCATAAATTCTTCTCTCGAAATCAGCATGAATACGAGACTGTTGATCAATATGCATTCGAATTGAGTAAGTTGGCTATGTCGTGTGAATTCAAAGGATTGAAAGATGATTTAATCAAAGATAGATTAATATGTGGATTGATTCAAGACGCATTGAGGGAACGACTACTACGGGAATCAGAATTGACACTCAAGAAGGCGTTGGATATTTGTAGTATTACTGAAATATCACGAGCTCAGGCAAGCAAAGTAAAATCCGAACAAGGAGTTGAAACAAATATTCATGTTGTGGAAAGTGTCGATGGCAAGCAAGACCAGGAGTGTGCTGTTCATTGGGTGCGTCAGGAAGGACGCGGTTCGCGAGCCGTGTGCAATTGTGGCACGCGTCGTGGGGCCCCGCAGCGTAAGCAGTGGACGGGGCAGCGACAGCAGGCGCCGCCGCCGGGCTCGAGCCGGCAGGGAGCCGCCTCCCCTGGCGCTGGCCGGGCAGGGCAGGCGCCGCTGCCGCCTCGGCGAGGTTACATGGATTCACGCGGAGCAGGAAGACAAAAAGTGTGTGATTATTGTGGTTCATATCATGAAAAAATGCGTTGCCCTGCGTATGGGCAGAGATGTGTGAAGTGCAATAAAATGAATCATTTTGCAAGGGTATGCCGTGTAGTGTTTGCGGTTCAGGATTACTCTACTGATCAGGTATGTGCGAATAAAATAATACATTCAAATATTGTTGATGAGTGGTTTACAGATTTATGCATAAATGATAGCAATATTCGTTTTAAATTGGACACTGGAGCTGACGCGAACGTTTTGCCTTATAAATTCTTATCGCTAACGGGAATAAACGAGAATGATCTGATACCTACAGGCATTAAACTGATAAGCTATTCGGGTGAAAGTTTGAAAGTGCTGGGAAAGTGTTCGATAAAAGTTTTGTGCAAAAACAAACCCTATATAGCAAAATTTATTATTGTTGATATCGAATCGCCACCAGTATTAGGAAAAAAATCATGCGAGGAAATGAACCTCGTCAAACGTATTTTATTTGTTGACAAACAAAATAGATCTACGTGCATACTGGATGAGTATCCCGAGGTATTTGTGGGTATGGGGTGTTTACCGGGTGAGTACAGGATACAGCTAGCTAGTGATGCGCGCCCCGTGGTGCACCCGCCACGCAAGCTGCCCGTGGCGCTCCGTGATGATGTTAAGAAGAAGCTAGATGAGATGCACGAACAAGGGGTTATCGAAAAAGTAGAAGGACCCACGGATTGGGTCAACAGCATGACTGTAGTTAAAAAACAAAACGGTGATTTACGAATTTGCTTAGATCCGAGAGATTTAAATAAATATATTAAACGAGAACATTTTAAATTACCTACGTTAGATGAAATAACTTCAAAACTCTCGGGAGCAAAGTATTTCAGCACATTAGACTGTAAACAATCTTTTTGGCAGACTAAATTACATGACGAGTCCACTGACCTTTGCACTTTTAATAGTGTATTTGGGAGATATAAATTTTTGAGATTACCATTTGGCATATCTTCAGCTAGTGAAGTGTTTCATAAGAGGCTATTTGAATGTTTTGATGATATACAAGGGGTGGAATTATTTGTTGATGATTTGCTGGTTTATGGTTCATCAAAAGGTGAACATGATAAACGACTTCGTCAAGTTCTGGATAGGTGTAAAGAAATTAATGTGAAACTGAACAAAGAAAAGTGCAAAATAGGATTGAATGAAATTAAATACTTAGGGCACATTATTACGCAAAATGGTATACGACCCGATGATTCTCACATTTTGCCTATACTCGATATGCCAAAACCGGAGAATCCCAAAGATTTAGAAAGGTTTTTAGGGTTGGTCACGTACGTAGGAAGCTTTATACCAAATTTATCGGATAAGACTCATATTTTGAGAGAACTTTTAAAAAAAGATATTGCATGGCATTGGAATGAAATTCATGATAAATGTTTCAGTGAGCTTAAAAGTTGTGTAACTAATCCGCCAGTCTTACAGTATTATAGTTTAGATATGCCCGTTACTATATCAGTAGATGCAAGCAAGCACGGTCTAGGCGCCTGTCTAATGCAAAATGGATTGCCAGTATGTTTTGCTTCGAAATCCCTCACCAAAACAGAACAGGCTTATGCTCAAATCGAAAAAGAATTATTTGCCTGTGTGTTTGCATGCGAAAAATTTTATATGTATATATATGGTCGAAGCGATGTAACTATTGAGACAGACCATAAACCGCTTGTTAGCATTATTAATAAACCGCTAGCTGGAGCGCCCGCTAGGCTGCAAAGAATGCTGATAAGATTGCAACCCTATACATTTAGATTGGTGTATAAACCAGGTAAATACCTATACATAGCCGATACTCTGTCCAGAGCGGTCGCGCAGAGCAGCGGCACTGCGACTGAACCGCGCGACGACCTAGACGTGCAAGCGCAGGTGTGCGCGATACTCACTAGTAATTCTTTGTCTGATACACACTTTATAGAATTGCAAAAATATACGAAGCTTGATGAGGAAATGCAGGAACTGATAAAAATAATTAAGAACGGATGGCCTTCGGAAAAAAATAATTTATTGAATATATTGAAACCATACTGGGATTGTAGGGATGAATTGACAATTGCTTATGATCTTGTTTGGAAAGGTGAAAAAATCGTAATCCCAAAATGCATGCGCAAAGATATGCTAAAAAAAATACATGTAGGTCATTTAGGAGTAGCCAAAACAAAACTCAGAGCTAGGGAAATTATGTATTGGCCGAATATGAGCTCACAGATACAAGATATGGTGTCTCACTGCCAAGCTTGTCTATCGCACCGAAAAGAAAACAGTAAACAACCATTGATGCCTCATGAAATACCCGAACGGGCTTGGGCAAAGATAGGTACTGATGTGTTTCACCACAATGGTAAATCTTATTTACTTGTAATTGACTATTTTAGCAAGTTCATGGAAGTAGAATCAATAAAAAATTTAACAACGGATGTTATTATAAGTAAATTAAAAAACATTTTTAGTCGGCAAGGAGTTCCGGATATAGTAATGTCTGATAATGGGCCAGAGTTTTCCAGTAGATCGTTTAAAGAGTTTAGCAGAAATTGGAAGTTTGAGCACATAACATCCTCTCCGAGGTTTCCACAGTCAAACGGACAAGTTGAAAGGGCAGTACAGACAGTCAAATCCATTTTGAAAAAGACGAGTTATGATAATTCTGACTTCCGGTTTGCATTACTAGAATTTTTAAATACACCCATAAGTGAAAATTTACCTTCTCCAGCTGAATTATTGAATAATCGGAAACTACGCAGCATTGTTCCATGTTCTCCGAAATTATTACAGCCTAAGATATTTAACAGAAAATAAATCTGCGAAAAACTACAGGCACGCCAACTTACACAAAAAGAATACTATGACATAGGTAGTAAGAATTTAAAACCTTTAGTTGTAGGCGATAAAGTTAAGATTAGCATGAGTGGAAAATGGGTAAATGGTGTTATTGTTAGTTTATCAGGGCCACGGTCGTACATATTGAAACTAGGTACAGGTACATTGCTTCGGCGCAATCGTAGGCAGATCATTCTTGATAGCTACTTACGCTGTGAAAGTAACAATTATTGTGATAAATCACATGATTACGATGACGTCACAGTGACGTCACGGTTATCTGCGTCTCCGCGTCGCTGCAGCTCCGGTGCGTTCCACCACTCCCCAGTGGCTAGTTCATCCCCCACCACCACCGCTGTCCCAAACACTAATGATTGTTATGTTACTCGGTTTGGCAGGACAGTGAGGCCTCCTGATCGGTTGATAAATACCTGAACCGCACCCACCTTCGATTGTAACCGTACGTAGCTACCTACTATAATTTTGAAAGGTACTTTGTTTTTCTAATTCAAGTATGTATCTAGATTAATTAAATAAAAAAAAAAATGTATTCAAAACAAAAGTTAAACAAATTAATTAAATTAAGAGTAAAAATTATGCATGTCCAAAAATAAACACTTATATACTAATTTTATTATGATATTACCTAGTAATTAAAAATTATGCATGTCTAAAAATAAATACATGATTCTGTATTGTAATTATCAAAAATAAATAGCTTTCCACAAATAGCTAGTTAATAACTTACTTACATAATTGATGAAATTATCTAGGGTTAAGTTATTTTAATAGCAATATTATGTTTTATACATATTACCTACACATTGCTTTATTTCGCATGAAAGCAAATATAGGTCATTATAATCAATGTTATATAGTTCAATTAATTTTATTATTTAGTTTGTTTAATACCAATCTACCAACTTAGGTGTCCTCGGTGAAATAAAGACCGTCCTACATTCACTTATGTACATGTTTAAAGATAGCTTTGTAATACAGCAGGTAGGTACTCTCATAAATATATTTTTTAAAAGAGGAAGAAGATTATGGTGATTGATTGTGTAAAGTTTATATGTAAGAGCCGTTAGCTTTGTCAGTAGTTGTAGTAGCTTATTCAGAATATCCAGTTTTACATTAGGTACGCTTAATATATGTAGGTATTGTTATTTGAGTCACTTTAATGTTAATTAAAAATATAATAACATTTTCATTCACATAATAAGTATTCGTAATTTATATTGTTGTTAAATCATAAATTAATTAATACTTATTTTTATTTAAGAAGGAAGATGTGAGTGGATTAAATGTGATTGCTAATTGAGGGTTGGTTCCGAATAAATCAGTCATAGCTTGCTACTCGATTGTTTTACTTGATCTCCACTAATAATAACTTTACAACTCGATCACGCCGACTACTCTATTTTGTTTTTTAAAAGGACTGAGCCTACTTTAAAACTAATACTACGCGAGAAAACTCGCGAGTAGCAGCTTTAATTAAATCAAATCAATCAGTTTGTGAGGATAGACGCTGATTGTTACTCAATCACGCTAAAACTACCGATGCGTTTCAATTTAATGGAGAGCGTTTTTATCAGAGTTTAATTGTATCTTACATGTTTTCTATGGAACAGTTTGGAATGTGGATGCCGCAAGTTCTGCGGAGTTCCCCAAGGCAGGCCGGCCGCGCCGCCTCCGCCCAAGTCTTCTTCAGCGCCTGACTGTAGCTGCTCCTCTGAAATACAATAATGTTCATAATCATCGGCTTTTAGCTTCCATCGACTGTCACTTATATGCCTGGCCTAAGCCTTAGAGTCCGATGACGCAGTAACGGCCAGTTGCAGCACACTACATTAAACGTCCATCCGAAAAAACCTTGCCTAAAGGCCTCCACCGTATTAAAATTCGATGATCGCTCACTAGCCGCGCACAGACTTTCTGCGATCCCAACAATGAGTTCGACCTTCGGCATTTGACATTTTGAGGAGGCGCAATACAGTCACCACTTTTAAAGAGGCATCTTTATTAATTTGTTTGAGTGTGCATTATGCTCATATAGGTAAAAGAAAAACATCGTGAGAAAACCGGCATGTCAAAGAACAGAGAATTAAAAGTTGAGAAATTTGTTATATGATAATCATCAGTTCGCATTGGGTCCGCGTGTTTGATGATGACCATTAGCTCTCCTAGTCGAGAGTAAGCCTGGAGATTAGCCTGGAATTCTAACTGATATTTCTTACTTTTCAACGTCAGCTCTAAAACTCTTGACAAAAAAAAAACAATAATCTGAAAAAACCCGTGACCACGGCTGTTGCAATACAGTCAAAACGGCGGGACAAAAATAGATGAGGTGAGCGCGATAAATACCCGTTACAATCTATACCTATGTGTGATAATCGCGAAAGTCTACGAAAAACTATCTGAAAAGACTTCTCACCCTTGATAACCTTCTTAATGTAAGGGTCCAGATTGATGGTGAACGGTAGGAATATCTTGAGGTCGGCCGCGGTGAGCGTCGCGCGATGGAAGCTCAGGAACACTTCCAACTTGCGCTCGTCTCGGTCCAACTCCATGAGCGTACCGGCTTCGCGGAGACCGTTCATAAGGGGTTTCACTCTACGATAGAAAAAAACAAATATTATTGTTAATTTAACTATAAAAAATGGTTATGGGTATCCAGTATCCGAAGTGAAATAAGCAGCAAAAAATCTTTGAGTTTATGACATTGATCATATATATTTATATACTATCTTTGTTCTCTCCCAAACTTTTTGAAATAATATATTTTGTATGTAAGAACGAATGTAAAAACTTTTGAAACAAACTGAGCCTGTAAATAGCAGTCTCGTGGTGATAGTTTTTTTTTATCAGCCTAAGCTGTCCCATTGTTGGGCAAAGGCCTCCCCCAAATCCTTCCACCTTTTAGGGTCTTTAGCCGTTTCCCACCATTCCCCGTCGAAAGCTACGAGATCGTCTCGCCAACGTTTGCGCGGCCGACCCCGACGACACCGTCAGTCCTCAGGCATCCATGGTGTTATGGCACCCGACCATGTAGCCTCGTGGTGACAGATAAGACATAAAATTCGGAAAGGCCACAGCTCTGTGTGGTACTCTCACAACCATTCACAATAATATGTTATGAATACTCACTTCTCATATATGTGCTTGAGTGAGGTGGAATCGTCGATGTGTTCCTCATAAGTCTCGTGGTGGTAGATGAGCCAGGATGTTCGGAATGGCCACTGCTCTGTGAGATTCACCCACGAAGCTAGCTGGTACCAGTTAAACTCGATTTGGAATGCTTTTAGTAGACGACCTAAAACCAAGAAATAATAAACTGAAATAAACTATAGCCTTTAACAACTGAAAGGTACTTTTCATGTATTCTCTATACACTCGCACATTTGTACATTTTTGACAATATACCACTCGTGGTATATTGGTCTATGGTAATATTAATGACAATTTTGTAAACGAACATAATCATTTTCTGTGTAATTTATTGTTATTCTAGTACCACAAGTGAATACTGCTAGGCTTAATGCATCCACCATCCTGTTTTACTAAATCTGTAAGAAGCTGTTTGTATTCTTTTAAACATAAAATAAAAATAATATAAAATAAATATAAATTTACTTTACTTAAACATTTCGTGAGGTTGTATTAACAAAATCACCACTTTACTTTTTTGAAATGTATACTCAGTCAATTTATATTTTCAAAAATGTAGAAATGTGTGAGCGACAAACGGCGCGCTGGATTCAAGGCCTTAAATATTAAATAATTTAGTTTAAACATGCTTACCAGTAACATAGAGCACGTTCATAAGCCGCCTCATGCTCCTAGGGTTGACATCGCTGAAGTAGTCATCGGTCAACAGCACTCTATTCAGGTCCGCGGCGCCGGCGGCCGGCACAGCCCTGTGGAGCCCTGAAGCTACGGAACTCGCGACGGACTCCGAAGGGCGCAGTCTCCGCGTCCTGGCGGCGAGCACGCTGTTGCTCGGAGCGTCTTTCGCTGGTTGGTTTTTAATTCGCTCTTGACTCGACATGAGTTCGGATGTTGACGATAAACGGCGGGCAGAGACCTGTCAAAACCATAGATGAATAACGGTGTTCCTGTAGAAATGAGAATGAGAATTCAAAGAGAATGAAATATCTTAAATTTTAAAATAAAATATATAAAGTTAATTTTACGATGGTGTTTTATTAACAATGAAAAAGCATATTAATTTTAACCTATAAAATTCCTCTACATAATGTAACTTTTCTTTTTAGAAATTTTAGCCTTGGACCAAATTGTACTAGTTCATGGGATCTGCGTAAACTGCCTTACCTTGCTTAAATTGAGTTTTTTTTCTAAGTGAAAAAAATTGAGCAAGGCTTCATGTAGGTTTTTGAAACTGTGATCTTTACGAAAACAAAAAAAAAACTAATAAACAATCATATCTTATACCTACCATATTATGTGAACGGCTACACCATAGTACCACGTCACATCAGTTAATCCGTCACCAATATTTTCTCCTTGTGCAACACTTACAGATCTCTGCAGCGAAGTAGAGAAGTCGTCAGTACCGATGGCTTGAATCCGCCTCGCCGCGGTCTGTTGCGCAGTCTTCACTCTGCGCAGTGCAGAGTTTTGAAGGTAGAACGGCAGTTGGACCATATTCCGTAGGTAATCCCAACCACCAATGTTGCTTTCCGAAAATGCTCGCCGACTGTTTATTTCCACTGCCTGATGAGTGATGAGATACAATGAATAAGAGAGGTTTATTTCGATACGAGTTTTCTTTTTATCACAAGTAATGCAATTGTTGGATTTGAGACCACATAGACATTGAAGTTATCGTGCAATTTCATAGTTTATTTATATGCATAATTGACGGATAAAAATCATGCATAAAAATTATACAACCAAAAACATTGAAGACAAATATTTATCGACCAAACGTATTGTAAAATGTTACCACAAAACCATAATATTTTTCTGATATAGCATAAGTTGGAATCAATCGACGACCAAATCAATAAATATACAAGACTTCATCCAGACTGACTGGCTGACAGACAACGCATAGGCTAAACCACTGAACGGACTTGAAATTTTCAGGGTATGTTCGTTAAGAAGTTTAAGTGCGTAGGTACTTAATATTTCGTTATTTAACGAAGCAAACGAAGTTGTGGTAGTAGATCTATATCATCAAACATTGACCTAGGAACATACATATAAGGTAGGAAATGTAGTCATGCAAGTTTACAATAATAATAAAGGATACCAAAAACGATATAATCACAACAATGACGGCAAAGGGATAACACCAAACTAGACTCGTTCCAAACTAACCTCCGTCCAAGCAACCTGCATGAAACATAATCTACTTAATTTTCTTTTCTATGCTACATTTTGGTATCGTGGGAAGGCATACTTCAGACAAAAGTGTAGTTAAATGAATAAACTCGACCAGAGGATAAGAAAAAGTAAATAAATTAAAGTCTAGCAAAAACAAGAAAAAATGTGAGTAAACGCTTCTAAATCGATGTAAAAAGATATCGTAAACATGTAATATTCACTCATCTGACGAATAAAATAACATTAAATTATAAATAAAGAAAAATAAGATAAAGAAGAGGCTTGTTAGAAGACATGAATAGGAGATAGATAGGTTGAATCATAAAATTTGCTAAACACCCCTACACATAACATCATCTAACATAAAAACTTTTGACGTCACATATCGATCATGACAAGTCCAAGGACTTTTAGCTCTGACAGTAATAATAGTAAATCAGTTTATAGAAGTTAGTACGCGAAAATACAACAGGTAAAGCTCTCACCTTACTAATAATATGCGGATCGATGGCGAGCAGTAGAATGAAGGGGCTCTTCGGGTCTGAGCAGAGCGCGTGGACTGCATTCAAAAGAGCCAACACTTTCTCCTGTTCGCAGCTGTCTAGTGCGTCCACAACCACAACCAAGCGGGTTTGCTGGCCCGTGAATGCATCAAGACATGACACCTATAAAAGAGTGATATTTTAATGATCACTGGCTTCCGAAGTATACATGCAGCGCTACTGCTCTTTAGCCAATAGTCTAAAAAAATACTGATCTAAGGAAAGCTTTCGATAGTGGTAACCATACATTTTATTATATTTTCTCATTTATTATTGCTAGTTGTTCACTGCATACCACAGGCATAATTATATGTTGTAGGCTAGCTTACTTTTTCAACTAGTCTTTCGTTATAAATCAAACAATTTCCTTTAATAAGGTTGATACTTTGGCTGGAGTACCACAAGGGTCTCTATTCGGCCTGCTTCTGTACAAAATATACATGCTTGAACATATCATAGTAATCCAGATTTATTTAATAGGTACAGATGAAAAGAAGAGAAGATAGTACTCACGATATGTGTAAGAGAGTGCACTTCAGGTCGCAGCGCGGTCGTGTGCTGATCTCTCCTGAGCGCCCTAGCCAGCCGGACCCGCGGAGATATCACTAGAGCTGCCAGCACTCTGCCCCACGTGTAGAGATTGGCCAATAGCAGCACGCCGCTCACCGCGCACGCGCCGTACATCAGCCCCTGTTGGATCGCACGCCCCCTGATGGACGACAACCCTCACTCATTGAGCCGTCGTGTTACACAATACGTTACCCTATATGCTCAGAAAAGACTTTATTTTTATACGGCTCAATACTCTCAAAAAAAAAAGTTTACTACTCACTAGTATAACATTTTGAGAAACTTCAATAATATACATGCTGCGGATAACTATTAATCGGTCTTTAGTAAACAGGTTCTGTACGTAGGATGCCTCCAGATGGGCACCAACTCAGTGCCAGATATTCTGTCACAAAACAGTAATGTGTATGCATTACTGTGTTCCGGTTTGAAGGGCACTGTAGTTAGTAAAAATTACTGCAATTTCGAGACTGACCATCAAAATGTATCAAAGTGGACGAGCGCCTTAGCAGTGTTGCAGCGGCCTATGTGAACAAAAGACCTGTGTTGCACTGTTCTGGTCATGGGCAGGCGTAATCTCTTACCATCAGGAGAGCGCTCACAGCTCGTCTCATCACTTGTTAACAACATAACCGAACTAAAGGAAGGAAGGAAAAGGAGCATGCAAGAATTTTAGTTAATCAAAACGCCGAAATTACTATAGGGATTGGACTGTTTTGTATACATTAACAGATAATTAATTGAACAGGAATTGAATTGAATTGGGCAGGAATTGAACAGATAGTGATAAATGAGAAGTGGTCTTACTGCTCGTCCAAGTTCGGGTTTGTGAAGAACATGATGAGCACAACTATGCCAATCACAACGGCCGTGAAACAAAACTCGAAGGTGATTATGTTCGGGATGCAGCAAAGCCGACGCCATCTGTAACACATAGGTTGGTTAAGATTATTTAGATAATAGATAATAAATAATAAATAAATTAATTAATATTTTGGACATTTCACACAACACCATCTAGCCCCAAACTAAGCAGAGCTTGTACTATGGGAACTAGATGCTGATAGATTACTTAAATACTTTTTTTTTGTAAATACATGCATAGAATACATAGAAAACACTCAGACTCAGGACAAACACCGATGTTCATCACACAAATGTTTGTCCTGTGCGGGAATCGAACCCGCGACACCGGGCGTGGCAGTTCAATACACTTACCATTCGACCATCCGTGTCGTCAAATAATGGTAGTGAATAATGCAATGCAAAAAAACTGACGCCACCTGAATCATCTTTCAAATAGATGGAAAAAGGCAATGATGATTTGACTTAAAATTCGTTCTAGAATAGGTAAAATTTACTTTTTGAGAATAGAGTTCTTGTAATAAAATTAAGAATTAACTAAATAAATATTATAATAAAGGTTGAGTGGTAGAAAATGCGCTTGCATTAAGTGCTCCATACACGTACAATAAAGAATTCAATAAATATGTAAATAAATAAGAGCCAATACAAGTTACTACGTATAAAATTTAAGCCTATCTACCTACGTAACTGATTTTTCAATAGTGTAGTAAATTTCCTGCCAGAATACACCCCAGATAGCCAGAAATCATCCTACATCAGCTACGCTTTATAAATGTTTAAAGATGAGAAGAGAATGCTAACATACCACACCTTTAACCTGTGTTTTTTTTTACCGTGTGCAATAAAGCATTTTCTATGTATCTATCTATCTATGAGGGGATACAACTTACTTGACCACCCAGAAGTGAGACTGGTTTGGGACAAAAGGCACGCGCGAGTCTAGTACATGCGATTTTTAAATCAGATAGCTAGGTCATCCTACATCAGCTACGATTTATAATGTTCAAGATGAGAAGAGATTGCTAACATACCATATCGTTCGCCTGTGTTTTTTTTACCTTGTGCAATAAATCTATGAGTCTATCTATGAGTGGGTACTACTACTTACTTCCACCCAGAAGTGGATGAGACTGGTTTGGGACGAAAGGCGCGCGCGAGTCTGGTACAAACGCGGCCATACTGACACTCCAGCGCTTCGGCCAGGCTGGCTATCATTTGTACGACCATCGCTTCGCCCTCCTGGCCTGCACCACTTTTCATGCCTTCCGTGAAGTGGAACCTGATATAGCAAAGTTATTAACAAACTGGCTGCTACACGCGGCTTCGCTTGAGTTAAAACGGGGTAACAAATGAATGAATGAATGATTTATTTTAGAATCATAATCTAGGGTATATTTGTTCGAAATAACATGCTACAGCTGGAATGATGAGATCCTAGCAATGTTGCAAACTTTTACATTTTTTAAAGTGTGATTGTAGAATTTAATATAATACTACTTTCGTTTGTGGACACCATAAGCATATGTGATGTAGGCTAGCTAGCTAACTTTTTTTAACCAGTCGTTACAGCCTCCCTCAAAGGATGAGATCCTAACAATGTCGCAAACTTTCGCATTCATCAAAGTGTGATTGCAGACTTTAAAAATAACACAGACAAATAAAGCAACATCAAGAAATTGATTGAACCGAAAAGATTTAACTTACTTTTTAAATGATTTGTATTATTTGCGCACATGATGAGTTCAGTCGACTTACCTAATGGGTGTAGCGGGTAAGGCCCTCGGATCGTTCGGTCCGGGCGGATGGCAGAACACAACTTGTAGAACTAGCAGCAGGGAACTGAACTTGCGACCCATCGCCGACACCACGCCGCCGGCCCACCACCACTCATATCTGAAGAGAAAAAACATGTTAGCGGCTCGATTTGCTCGCTATGTATTAATCCCAAAACATTCTTAATCATTAACCACATAATCATTACATATGTTAGCGAGCGCCGTGAGTTACTGATTCTATACAAACAGAATCCCTTTCCTAGATCTGGCTGCAACATAAGGTAGCCTAGGTATATATAATATAGCTAATGATTGGTAGTTCTGTATTTTCGACGAACAAAAATGTTGTAGCGAGCAAAGCGAGCTTCTAAAAATAAGCATTATGATATTTCCGATGCGTTGTTATTTCGAACCAGGTCAAGACTCTCACGGGACTCCCTTTGGATACCTTAGTAGTATCCTAAATATTGTTCTAGTCTATTGAGTTGAAAGACGGAAAATACATCAAAATGAATTTATTCACGACACACGGTTATAATTACAATAGACAAGTACATCGAGCGAAAGGCAGAAAACGACTGGGTGTCCCAGTATACTTTGCTGAGTACGCGAAACGTAGAATCGTCGCGTACTAGCCCATATACTGTGTCACCACCTCCCTGTTTCTGGCGCCCTGAGAAATGCAGAAGACAGACAAGCATGGAAGCAGCTTGTCAACCACTCGAGTCACTCAAGTCTTTCAAGATGAGCACGACCTTCAGTAATGAAGAACACGAAGAAAAAGAAGTTATTTTGAAAAGATATGGACCGGACTACGTTGAATACATACTTGTTATTAATAAATAGTATAAATATATTTAGTAAAATCCGCTTAACTTCCAAACAAAGGTCTTAATTAACTTAACTCTAGTTTAGAATTTCAGTATCGAAACCAAAGCGCCGAAAACATAGAACCCAATTTAGAACTCTCAACACGTGTTTCGCCTCTGCACGAGGCATCCTCAGGAGATGTTGACTCTCATTCGGCGAGTCTACATCTCCTCCGGCGCTTTGGTTTAGATACTGGAATTCTAAACTAGAGTTAAGTTAATTAAGACCTTTGTTTGGAAGTTAAGCGGATTTATTACTAAATATATTTATACTTTTTATTAATATTCATGGATTTCCGTAAAGTAAACGCCTGAATCAATCAATTACATACTTGTTGCCTGTGTACCACAGGATGTAGAGCGCCAGGTAGAAGAAGGCGAAGAGCGCGAAGCACAACGCCACCGCCACGTACAGCGGCGCGCCGGCCGCCGCCGTCACCGCGCCCAGCGACAGCGCCACGTGCCACGCGCCCCACGACACGGCCCACGACCACGCCCAGCCCGTCTCGCTCCACTGCTTCGCGAAGTTCTTCATCTCCTCTGATAATACAATACACGTTAAGGATTTGTTATAAAGATATCTGAGTAAAAACGGGGCAAATATAGGGGCATCACTCACACACCTAAAAGGCATAATATGCGAAGGCGAATTTTTCGACACCGCGCGGCGGCTACACACACACACACACACAAAACTGTTCGCTTTTATTCGTTGATTCTGAGATATAACTAGCGTCCCATTTGGTATTCGTTTAGGTTAAGTTAAGAATTCATCAAATTCCAAGTCGTTCGATTAAGAGTAGATACAGACAAGAAAATAATACATATTAAAGTTTATAAAAGGAGTATAGACGAAAAAGAAAAAGTAGGTACACTAATGAAATCAGAAATACCGTAATAATTTGTTTTCAGTCTCGACAAAAAGTTTGATGAAAGAGAAATTATAAAAGTAAGTGAAATAGCTTACCTTTTAACTTATTGAGCAAAAAAGATTTCCCGGACCCCCAGCGGGCATACAAGCCCACAGTGATCGGCACCGACAGACTCGGCTCCGAGAGCATATCCGCCAGGGCTGCACTGTACAGTTCATAGCCGAGCATATTCTCATTATCTTCGTTGGTATTCAGTTTGCGCGCACCGAATATCTGCCCCAGAATCGTCTTGTTGTAACTCATGTCTATGTTGTACGGGGTTTCGTTCAGTTTGTTCGGCTTGTAGAGTAATTGACTATTCTTTGGGTTCCTTAGGAGTATTTCGACTATTTGCTGAAAAAGAAAGGAGCTTCATAAAATTTCACCACACATAACACAAGAATACTCGGGAAATACGAGGTAGAATCTATCAGTAATTATTAAATAACAAAGCTCTGCCGAGTAATTTTCATTTGATTCGTTTTTGCTTTACGACGCTTCCGCATTGGTTTGTATTGGAAGAATACAGTGGAAGGCGCAGAAAAAAGATCTCCAATGTAACATTAGCAATATTTAATAAATAAAAATTGGTTGTCTGAAAAAATCTCGTTACGCTGTCATAACCAGCGTAGCGGGACAATGAGCGTTACCGAACAATGACGTCAACGTTTTCGTGCATGCAGTCGGCGTTCATCGATTTATAAGACGTAGTCACGTCAATATAACATCAATTACTATAAAAACGCGAGCCTTTAGGGATTAAAAACTTTTTTTTACTGGATTATTAATACACAAAGCTATACGGGTAGGTCTAGTAGACCTTACTAAAGAGTCTGACAATTTTACACTGCAAAACGCGAAAATTTCTCGAATGTTGAAGATTTTAATTAAATTAAAGCGATACGAGGGGCAACTTATGACCCTTACCTTAGACCTAGCTCTCATAGCGATGTGCAGGGCTGTATCGCCACGATTGTCCGCGACGTTTACGCGCGCTTTCTTCTCCAACAATAGCTGCACCATTTCCGCGTGGCGAGACCTCACCGCGCGCATCAAGGGCGTGTCTCCACTCTATACAAAATATATCAAATAAGGTACTTTTCAACACAGAATTACTTACAAACACTTTAAAGAACTCTTTATACCACATCTTTAAGTAAGTTTAGCATTAAGTTTAAGTAAAATAACGTTTGGGCATTTTGGAGTAATCTGTCAGCCCTTCCTGTGTTTTCCTATTTTAATATTGAAATATTAAATATCTTTTCAAAACTTTACCATTACTATATACAACGCAATAATGACGACAGAGGTGGAAAGTAGCCATTGTAAGGGTGCGTTTTCACAGACTCAGAGCTGGGCGGAGTAGAGAGGAGCGGAAGTGGATTTTTGAGCACTGTGATTGGCCAATTCAGGGTCTCCTCTCCATTCTCGTTTACATATAATATATAAATCCTATTATTGACTTGTCTCAGGAGGGACTTATATTAATTTATGACTCTAAAATGGCTCAAGTAATCGCGACTAACTAAGATTAGAAAAGGTATAGGCGGCATGAAACAAACCATACTTTCAAAGTATATCGTTCTCAAATATCATCTGCATAGAAATGTCGGTCGCATAACCACGGATGATTGCCAAACCAGCCCGCTGAGTGTCAAACTCAATCATCATAAAACAATGTGAATTAGCAAGACAGATGCAAATGCGACCTTTCTGTTTGGCTGGACACCGCACAGCGCATCAATCGTCGATGTGATAAATGGGGCGCAGCAGACTAGAAAATATTTTTAGTTTCATTGATGCCTGTGTACTATTTACTGATGTATGATTATATTTTTAGTGGTAAAAAGTTTGAGGCGGAGGGTCTGCTTCGAATAGAAAATCCAATAAGAGACCATAGTACTATGATCGCTCACAAATCGAGATTAGACTCGAGTAGTAGTATAAATGTCAATATCTTCTTCACTGCCAGACGAATCGGCGTCTTCTTCTCCATACACGAAAAGACCACCTCGACGTGGTTTATAGCAACTCACCACAGTGCTATGCTCCAGGTCGGGATCGGAGGCGAGTAACAGCTTCAGTATCGATCCATGGCCCTTCTCCACTGCCGTATGAATAGGAGTCGTCTTCTCCATAGACAGAAATACCACCTCGACGTGTTTTAAAGAACCTCACCACAGTGCTATGCTCCAGATCAGGATTGGAGGCGAAAAGCAGCTTCAGTATCGATCCATGGACCTTCTCTACTTCCGTAGGAATTGCGTGTTCTTCTCCATACACGGAAATACCACCTCGACGTGTTGTCAAGCAACTTACCACAGTGCTATGCTCCAGATCGGGATTGGAGGCGAGTAGCAGCTTCAGTATCGACAAGTGCCCCTTCTCCACTGCCGTATAAACCGGCGTCTTCTTCTCCTTCCCCGGCAAGTCAACGTCAACGTGTTTCTTTAGCAAAGCTTCCACGATGTTTTTGTGACCGCCTTTTACCGCGTGGATTAGAGGCGTGTCTTTTGAGTGATCCTGGAAATAACAAAAGATTTAAGACAATTAGCAATTGATTGCTTAACCCGCTTGGTACAAGTAAGTAGGTAATTTTTGGAAAATATGGGAAATAGACTACTGACAGCCGTCTAAGTAAGAGATTTAATGGCAATTGGAAAATGAAATTGTAAATGTCAAGCCATGTCAGATGCCTTTTGGAGTCTCAAGTCTCAACTCTTAACTCCGACGGCAGAATTAGTGACACTTTATGAAAAACATTCTAAATACAGATTTATTTATTTAAAAAAACCTTCAAGGGCTGTTCTTTACCTGAACATTGATGTAAGCTCCTGAATTGATAAGAGCCAGCGCGATATCGTAGAAACCCTCTTTAGAAGCGATAGCGAGCGCGGTATAGCCGTCTTTGTCTAACGCGTTCACATTCGGCTTGTGTTCTAGGAGCATTTGGACAATATCCGAGTGGTTGCCTGAAAATAAAATATTTGTGACAGATGGACAGACACCGAGGTGAATCATACGTTTTATGGTAAAGTTTCATTTACCTATCTTGGTACAGGACACTTAAATATTTAAATCGTGACTGTGGAATAGTTATAATATAAAATGCTGTAAAATCCCATTGGATAAAAAACATAATCCTTAAAGTGATTTATCTGCCGTCATTGCATCTCATGAATACTGCGGTTTAAATTAATCCAATCTTTTGACGTCATAGGCAAGCCTAGTTGCGAAATATATCTTACGTAAAGTTTGCGGTAAAATCCCAAGAATAGGAATGGAGCAAGAGTCAGTGACGTCAAGGTTTAATTGGGATTCGCGCCTGCTTCTCAGAGACCTTGAACTATTAGCGACATCACAATATGATACATACTTTGAGTGGCCTGAGGCAGTGGAGTCCAGCAGTACATGCCAGCAGTATTGGGATCTGCGCGCGCTTTGAGCGACTCCCATCTAGTAGCGACAACACACCATAATACTCACCTTGAGTGGCCTGAAGCAGCGGAGTCCAGCAGTACATGTCATCAGTGTTGGGATCGGCGCTTGCATTGAGCGACCCGGTTAGTAGCGACATCACAACAGAATACACACCTTGAGTAGCCTGAAGCAGCGGAGTCCAGCAGTATTGGGATCGGCGCCTGCTTTGTGCGACCCCGATCTAGTAGCGACATCACAACAAGATACACACCTTGAGTGGCCTGAAGCAGCGGAGTCCAGCAGTACATGCCAGCAGTATTGGGATCTGCGCCTGCTTTAAGCAAGGCGGCGGCTGCTGTGACGTCTCCAGCACGCGACGCCCAACAAAGAGCCGATGTCGCATACTTGTCGCACGAGTTGGCTCGCGCCCCGGCAGCTAATAGGCGGAGGACTACGCCACTGTGCCGACGACCCGAAGCCCATACTAATGAACTGAAATAATTATCGGTGTTTGTGGTAACAGACTGAGTGGAGTTAGGCTGGCTTAACTATTAGGCAGGATACCTGATGCACAAGAAAAGGACCAACAGGAGTCTAATTGCGGAAAAGGGAATCCATTTCCATTTTATAGTATCAAACAAAGTGAAAGATGAAAAGTAGTTAACACAAAGTCCATCGGAATGCAATTTTATTTTGAATTAACAGCTGTTAAGGGCTCGGTGGCGACTTTAAAAATGACAGTAGCGGTCAGCAGCTAGAAGTTACTAGTTAATACATACAAAGCGGTTTTAGGATAGGGCTGATGTTTAGCTACAGATTTATTATAAGATGCAACTTATCCTGAAATATTGAATATTATATTGCTTACAACACAAATGTATATTCTATCATAGAGTGTAGTAAATTAAATAATACGTTAGAATCTTTGGAATAAGTAGAAAGAGCTTATTAGCAAGCAGGATTCGAGGATATATATCAATGGATATATATCAAGATATATATCTGATATATATCCGATATATATCAAGCTAATATATCGGATATATATCAAATGTTTTTTATAAAATATTGTAATACAAAAATGGTTTAAAAAATCATATTATTAAGTATTTTTAAGCGTTTGTTACTGTATTTCTACTTCCCAAAAGTAGATGGCGTGGAAGTAGGCTTACATACTCTCTAACCACCGTTTTGCCTGATTTAAAAGATGATTTTAAGTTTTGGTTTCATTTGTATGATTTTAAGTAAGTACCTAAATAAATAAAACATTTTTACAATTTTAGCATGTTTTTGTAACACATTTGCAAATAGTATTCATAAATAATACAATAAAGTTATAGTATGGCTTTCATACAAAATTGATATATATCAAACCTGATATATATCCGATATATATCATAAATATCCGATATTTTGATATTTATAATAAATATCGGATATTTTCGAACCCTGTTAGCAAGTGTAAAAACAGATAATGGTAACAATAAGCCATGGAGTATATATCACGTATAGAAATATAAAATTTTATCAATTAATTTTAATAACATCAGGACTCGTATACGTACTGTAGGATATACGATACTGTCATTGAACTTAGTAAACGCCAGTAAATTGTAAGGTTCTTTTGGATGAATGGTCATTCAACTGTTGCTAGGCTTAAAGATATTGAAACAAATTAACCGTGTAAATTGATTTACTACAAATATAAATAAACTTGCTTGGTTAATACGTAGGGTATAGTTAGTCCGTCCTTCATAATAATGCCTACTTGCGAAAATAATACTATGTACAAATATTGTATGACAATATTGTAAACATGTTAATTTAATAAAATATAAAAAGATTACAATTCGCCGCGAGTTTCATGCTGTTCGGCTATAGTATATATTGATCCACAAATAGTAAATAAAGTACTCATACAGACTGGAATAAGGTTATTCGAATATTTTTTTATTTTTCTATACTATGAAGATTTTAGAATAATTTTTTTTCTATACCATGGCAAATGCTCTATAACTCTAATAACTTTTGAAATGTGTATTTCCTATGAAAAATGTTCTAATGCAACACAAACAAAACACATTTCATTATTCATTATATTCTATAACATCTATAACATGGTTCGCTTTATGACGTCTATTTTCGAAAATTTTTAACTGAGTTACAAGGTCGATAAAACATGCGTCTTTATGGGGTAAGACCACAACATGCAATATTTTTCATGCTTTACGATTCACGGACCGCCTCGTATCGCGTAGATAAGTTACTGCTCGTAAATGTAATCGAGCCTCTTTGTAAATTAGATCGTAAATACTTTTGAAATTGCATAGAAATGACATTTTTTATGGGTTATTATAATTTCGATTCATGATAGTTCCATTAAACTAGCCTCAAATATGGCATAAAATATGCAGTCACAGAGATTTAAAGCAACGCTGTAGATAGAGTGAGCTTTTAGCTTCGAGCGATTATTTTCTTCATGCATGATTATTTTTTTGACTCGTTCTTCTTTAGGTGTCACTAGTTCTTTCGAACCAGTGTGGTGCAAGAATTTCAAGTGCGCCTCGAAGATAATATAATATAATATTTTTGACTCGTTGATAGACGCGAGAGAAAGGCTCAATTTCCACTGAGAGGGCAGCATTTGGCAGAGCACTATCACCTATCAGTGTCAAACAATTTAAAACATAATCTACATATTTAAAGACACAGCCCGAGCGTAATGCGACCACGAGCGACCTGTCAGCAAAAATTGTTTGACACTGAAAGTGATCTGCCGGCCGCTGCCATTCCAGTGGGAATTGAGTCTGAGGACCTCGAGTATCTACTTTAATGATAGGTAATTAATGATCTGATTTCCATTAACTGATAAGGATAACACGCCTTGAGAGTGTAAAAAAAAGTTAAAGTTAAAGTTAAAAAAAGTGCGGGAAAAACACGGGCCCCCCGCGGTTGTCAGATTTAGTTTTACATGGATTTCAACGGCAGTCTCCACACAGAGATTTGCGCTATCGTGAGCAAAGCGGGCCCGCCGCGCCGCTAAGACAATGCACGCGCTCTCTGTTTGTGTTGCAGTTAAATGTCCTTTCCTGATAATTGGTTCACTTCCAGACGTTATAACAATATACGAGTAGTTTTGATATTAAGTGATACGAGGAAAATGGTTAATGAACCGATCGAATTCCAAAGAGCGTGCTTCGCAACGTGTGAACATAACACACACTTTCTAACGTGACGGTCGCAGGGGGATTACCGCTTCGTATAAACAAGCGTCAATATTTCGTTGTTCCTTAAGTTCAAGCTACAATTAATGCTAATATGTAATTGGTTTGGTTAGAATATCATATTTTTTTAATAATATAAGATTCATCCAAAACGTGACTAGACGAACATGTGATTATTTAGGGATCCCTAAGAAATATAAGATCAAATAGAATCTGCTGTATCTTCTAGGAACAACAATGTACGTGGTAACAAATAAGAGAGCTCATTTATTGAAGCACAATAAGACTGATGGTATACTCCATAGTATTCAATACACACATTACAAAATGCTTTTAAAGTGATAAAACTCTAAAGGATTTTTTTTCAACATATACATTTTTTAAATACCAGCTCAGATACGGAACACTCAGCAGCACATTTCTTTACCTTTTATTAGTATTATCGTAATAAGAATGTAAATTAAACAATAAAAATACGGATAAGTACGTGTTGGACCACGCGCTGTTGTACGGTTCCTAGTCATTACGACTAATATTTTAGAGTAAAATTTAATCATAAAGTATTTAATTTTTAAATAAATTAAATTAAGAAACTGTTTCCATTGAATAGCAATATCACAGAGTTAAAAGATACTACGTACAGTAATATGAGCCTCAGACAATATGATTGGCGCCAGAGGCTTACAAAGAAGCTATAAACTTGACCGGTAATGAAGCTTACAAAAAACGCTAAATTGGAACTTGGATCGTATCAAAATACCTTTCACAGCTCGGAAATAAAGCTCCATATGAAAGTAGTCGAACTCTTATAGACTTAATTTTAACTTGTTGTTAATCTTTGTTCTTCGTGGCATACTATTAACGGACAGACGGACGTGACGAAATTCAAGGAACTTCTTTCATTTCTCGTCAGACTTGGAACCCTAAAAACCAGTTGTACGTGCAATTTACCTGTCTACATCGTACGTACGCAAAAACTGCTCAATCTCGTTTGATCGTCATAGGCCATTCGTCATCTTATATGTAGAGTAGGTTAGAACCCAACCTACATTCAAACAAACAATAACAAAGTAAATGTGAACTATAGTTTTATTTTAATTTAAACCGACTTATAAATAAGAGAAGGTTCTCAATTCGGTTGTATTTTTTTTAAATGTCCTCATAACTTCGTCATTTATCAACCAATATGATTTTTTTGTTTGAAAAGTTCTTTCAGATTATTTATTATATAAATTTTATCGAAAAAACTGGAAACATAATTATTATTACATTTAAGTAAACGATACCACTGAAAGTCAGTTATTTTTACGGTCACTGGAATCCCATTTAAAGTCGGTTGTATTATTTTTTGTTAAAAAGGTATATCCTGTATTTCGTAATACAAGGAGGGTTAAATGTGTAAATAGTTATTTACACCAAGGCTGTGAAGCAAGCCATTTAGTACGAGACTTTAATTCGTACCTACTAATGTTTTAAATGTTTTAAGATCAGTCGTGCGGTTGCACTGTTATGGTTATTATCAAGCGTCTCCGCTCACTTTTTATAATATATTTTTTATGCAAAGGCATACATTATACTTACTTACTGGGAATGCGTACCGTTATACGAAATCACAGTGCCAAAGCTTTGGATCGTGCAAGCGTCTAACAAAATGCCTGCTCCACCCGAATGCTTTTTGTCCAATATTTTAATCATTCGATTAAAATCAGACAGTTTCATAATTCGAAGAACTCAAAACCCGTGTCAAGCTATTTATTTTCGTTTTGTATCTGACATAGGTATCTTATATCTCCAGGCAATAAATACATAAACACGAGTAGGTATAACTTTAGAAAATATGCGCTGATATGTCGAAATTGGCATATTATCAGCTCTTCATTCACCGAGACTGCGAGGGCAAGTGAAATTTGACTTGTAGTTGTGTTCGACTACTTTCATATGGAGCTTTATTTGTGAGCTGTGAAAGGTATTTTGATACGATCCAAGTTCCAATTCAGCGTTTTTTGTTAGCTTCATTACCGGTCAAGTTTATAGCTTCGTTAGCCTCTGGCGCCAATCACATTGTCTGAGGCTCACAAATGGGGACACTACACAAGTACACATGCATGGCTATAGGCCAGTAGTTTTGGAAAAAGAGTGAGATGGATTTTTCATTAATTCATGTTTTGACTGGTTTTTACCACCTACATAGGAAACCAGCATTCGTTTTCCTTAAACTTTGGTTTTATAAGAATTGAAACGTATGAATTACTAACGCCATACGTATCCAAAAGATTACGCGGTCAATTTATCCTCAAAGAACATAATTTTATCAGTTGATTTTTAATTTGCGTTGATTTGGGATAATTCCCCAAAATATTTTTTTTTATTATTTTTCTTAGGAATATGACGCATAATTTAATCTTGTTACTATTTCCGATAAGTACCTTTATTTTTGTTAAATTTAAACCAGAGATTTTTCCAAATGTCCTAAAGAATGATACCCTTTTTTCCTTTCTTTTAACACGGTGTCTCATCATCACTCTTCTGCGAAGGTATCGCTATGATTCCTTTTATGTTATGATCTTTGATTTTGTTTAACTTACTTGATGTTGTAATTTCCATGAGCATGCACGTCGGCCCCCGTCTCCAAAAGCAGCGCTACCACTTCTTCGTGACCCTTGTAAGACGCCCACATCAGAGGTGTCCATCCACCCTGGCAAAAAAATAATTTTATAAATATTGATAAACCATAAAAATAAAATAAGAAAAATTAAGAGTCATTGAGCTGATCTTCAAATCTTTATATCTATTAAGTAGGGGTTTGATCCTGGTTTGGGTCCGAATGACCCAGAATACTAGGAAACAGGAACACGCCATCCATCAACCTAGGGTCCTTTTGGGGAGCTGGGATGGCTGGGGTAAAGTTAGGGGTCAGTATCAATGCACAGTACACCCCATAGGGGACGTTAGTGCAGACAATAATGTAACCCCTTACCAAAGTTAGAATTAGAATAAGATAGGGTTTTAATTTGACAATATAATCCGTACCTTAAATGCACAAAATATTTTCTTCGAAATGCCAATTATTTATATCTTATATATCTATCAATACCCATTAATTATCTGTTCAAGAAAGAGAGAAAGTGCTAAGATGATTTCAGAAAAAAATCAACCTCTTGAACTCCGTATACGCAGTGTCTGTAGAAGTAGTACAATTTATGAGCTTGTAAATAACGTGTTTAGGCAGCAAATACAAGGTACGTACAGTACGATAAACATTTTTACAGCTAAATCGATAGCAGCACACGTGCATCACGCAAAACATTCACACTAAAGAGGATTTTAAAACACGGCTTATTTATGATGAAATTTTATGGTGTTCTAATGTGATAGTGCACTTAGAAAACGTGTTCATCTCACAGGACATTCCATTTCAAAGAAGTAACGGAAAAAGAGAGACTTTTTCTTTTTCTTAATCCCCTGTCACATAATTTCGTATTTACGAGCAATGCATTTAATAAGTTTTGAGTGCAAGTCCGCGCCGCCGATCGTTCATTATTCGACTTTTATGAGTGGGCAATTGGGTATATCGTGAAACTCGGCGGCGGGGCGTATGTATAATTGTATAAAACGGGTCTCAACGGTCCCAGCTATTACCGTTTACAAACATACACATGTATTTATTAGCATAAATACTTAGATAAGCGCACAAGAGTCGTTAGCGACCCGTGCATTAGCCTCTTGCAATACAACGTTGTCAACTAAAAGCTTGCAGTCAGTTAGCGTCAAGAAAATAGATTTCCCAGTGCCGGAATATCCTCCGTACAGTTTTCATAACCGGTCACCGAGCTCTACGTAATTACGTGAAGCATGACCCTGTTTTCCCGAGTGGCCTCTGCCTAAAATAAACGCGCACAAATAGTATTTGAATTGTTTCCTGGTCCCTACAAACAAACCCTCCGATTGATAACCATCTTCAGTCGCAACGGACCTCCCACGCAAGAAACTAATTCATTTTGAGCTATTAATACTTTACCCACTTCTTCTATTACGAACATCTGATTCACTTATTCGTAATCATAGTAAACAAATGATTAGAGATGTGGCCAACTTCATTGATTAAATAGCAGGGGCGATACCAGTAATGCTTCATAATCTTTTGTTCAATAAATAAACTCATTAGAACTAGTGCAGCGGATGAGTAAGTGCGCGTACGCTGTATTAGAGATTTCAGAATGCGTATATGTATAAGATTCGCGGTATAGGATGTCAGTGACATCTCGGTTGGCAATCATCCACCTCAAGTATAAATATACTAATTTTCAGTGCACAGTCCAGAAGACATTTTGGTCATTGATCTACTTAACTTATATATTTACTTATGTATAGGTATTAATTCTAGTTTATTTAGTATATATCTTAGTAGTATTTATAATATGTATTTAGATATATTTATTCAAACATTATATATATTATCTTTTTCATAATTTTAATTTATCCATTATTATTTATATTACTGTACACGCCCCCACACTTTCCATGGCCTCTCTCTAACCTCAGAAGGTTTGCTGGAAGAAAACTCTTATTAGGGTTAAGCTCGCCTTTGTACATGTCTTTTCTTTTATGATTTGTATTCTAATATGTTTGTGGGTACAATAAAGAATTACAGAATTACAGAATTACTTTTAATTATATAGGACATTATTAAACGTTTGACCGTGTGCCTTTAAAAAAAAAGTTTAAAAAAGTTTACTTATTTATACGTTTTATTGTCTTATACACTCCAATCACAAATCAATACATCAAATTGATAGAGCCTTCGACCATAAACAACATGAGTTATCGCTTATCTACAAAAATAAGGTTAAACAAAAAATTCAAAATGAAAACTTTGTAAATACAATTGGTAGATTTGTGTTTCAAACGATGAACTGTTGGCATCATGCAGAAAAAGATGTCACAATGGCACGAACCAGACGCTCCAAAGGTAAACATGAAAACATCTGTTGAAAGCTTCAGAAAATTAAATTCCTACAGATTTTATAGATATGTTTTGTATAAAATGTGTAAAATCATCACACTTTCAAGCTCACCTATATTCTGAAACGGGGGAAGTCTCACCAAGTAGAAGAATGTACATAATTAATTAAATTTGTGTTCAATGTAAATTTATAAATCCATCTGATTTAATAAAAATGTTTTTTCTGTGGAAGTCATTACTTAATTGGAACTTAATTACTTAGGAACGAGTACTTGTTCATAAAATTTGATATAAATCTTAGAATGTGTGGCTCGAAGTCAGCGAAATTCAGGCGTCAGCATCATACACATAAAATCAGATATGGTCAACCGCAGTTATTTCGTAAATTATATAGGAAGGTAGCATATGTTCCCAGCGAACGATTTCAGCAGTAGCATCAAACTGTTATCGTACCGGTATCAGCACTACTGGCATGAAGCTATCGACAAGGCTTATACAAAGCTTTGTCGATAGTTTCCCGCCAGGGCATACATTCTCAATCCTTTGATGTTGCAGTACTTACACAGTCTCTAGAATCCACTTTAACCCCTACGTCTAGGAGTTCCCTCACGATGGCGATGTTTCCGCAGCGAGCCGCGAATGCCAGCGGCGTCCATCCGTCAGCGTCGGCGGCCGTTGCGTCAGCACCCGATGTGAGCAACAGCCGTACAGATTCCAGGCGGCCGTTGTCGCACGCACACATGAGTGCTGTTGTGCCATTCTAGCAAACAAAACAACAATATTTGTCGACAACAGAGATACGGTTAAGAGACAGTAATAAGTTGCTTCTTAAAGCTATACAAATACCAATACATAGCAGTATTTATATACTGCTTATGCTACATGTAGTAAAATTGATACAACACCGATAACAACTTGCATATGATACGTAATTGCAGTTGAATTATGAAAGCTCATTTTTTATGGTTTATATCACATCATAATGCTATTTTTATATATTTCAAAGAGTAATTAACCCTAGTAAAACACAGGTAATACTACTGTAGTACCATTTTGTATTGCTTAGCTAGAATTCCAGTGAATGTGGTCTCATTATATGTAATTATTACAGTTTTATATCACAACAAGTTATTTAAAGACGCGCCAATGTCCTCCGGCAGATTGTAATTAGCACGGTCAGATATTATTCACTTAATGAGGATCCTTTAATGATTCAAAATTTCCGAAACAATGATGATACATAAATACTTAACAGATAAATAAACAAAAATAACATACATATTTGATTATAACCAAGGGCGTTCAGTTCGCAAATCAAGGTGGAATAGATTTGATAGATGAGTTCATTTTATAGGCGTTAAGCTTCCGAATTCTTATGGACTCATCGCAGTACAAAAAAACTATAAGTTAAAATAGTTTGTGTGAAAAAAGTAATCACAAGCAGAGATTACTATAAGAATATTTATATTTTTTTATATTCAGAGAAATATTACTTCATTATTATTATTAAAATTCTTTATTGCATAAAATATAAATTACATTGCACAATGCCCATTGTGCTTAATGCCTAAGGCATTCTCTGCCAGCCAACCCTTGTAGGGTGGTTCATTCTTGCTTCTTCATATGCGAAGGAAATTCGGCAATTTTTTCCTATTTCCATCGACTAGGTTCAACATATGAAAACAGAAAGTATACTTAAACATTTCGTAACTTTGTAGCGTCGAGAATCTAGCAAGGTTATAGTAACAAATTGACCGATTCACTTTTTTTAATTTATACTCATTCAATTTATATCTTCTCAAATGTAAAAATGTGCAAGCGAGATAGCGGCGCCTGTGCCTTAATACGATTCGTCACCATCTTTGTTTTTTTCGTAATCAAATAATAAACACACTATCGCTTTTAATTTTAATCGGTGATGGTAAGGTACCTTTTTATCTTACTTTAGTAACTCTATTCCCTACGTTTCGTTACCTACATTACAAACAACACCTACACTTCGTCACGCAGGGCTGACATCACGAAATTGCAATGAGAAAACCCGGCCCTTATTAAATAATGTCTGAAATAATTAATGCAAAACAGTTATGTATAAGCATTACTGTGTTCCGGTTGGAAGGGCTCTATAGCTGGTGAAATTACTGGTCTTTCAAGACTGACCTGACCATAAAAATGTCTCAAGGTGGACGAGCGCGATAGCAGTGTTGCACCGGCCTATGGGAATCTCAGTCCTGTGTAGCACTGGTATGTTTATGGGCAGGCGTAATCTCTTACTTTCAGGAAAGCGCCTAACTACTATTATAGTCTCGTCACTTCTTTACATAAAAAAAACCGGTAGCATCCGAATTGTACGTACAGCCTTTCAGATGGACTCTTTCAGTGTCAGATTAGGAATTATTATTCATTATACTATTTCAAAGGTTGCAGTGTTTTAAACTTATAACGACTGCTTATCGTAAACGTATACTAAGTATGAGCTTACGAGTAGAGTAGACACTTATGATAATAAATTCATTAAAATATTCTAAGGAGACAGGTAATAAAAATACTAGTGTTTAATTACCATATCGAGCAAACGAGCTTCTTTCACTGAGCTTTAAAATAAATAATCTAAAACAAGAGGATCTTGTCACTAAAAGGTATTGTAGACTGGAGTAACAGTTCCCTGCTTGATTGTTTAACAGAAATTGATAATGAAATCTGAAACTTACCTCATCTCGGTCGTCGATGATGACATTTTTGTTAGAGGCGAGATACTGTTGTAGTTCAGTAACGTTGTCGCTGTTAGCCAGCTGGGAGAGCGAGCGGAAGCACGCCAGAGACACCATGGACTCGCTGCGGTGGAGACTCTGAAACGACACCCCAAGGTTACTCTCAATTTGTAGGACACAACACATGTTAGAGCTTTGGAGTAAACAACTCAACACAACAAATAAGCCACACTTTCAGAAACAAAGGTTTAAGGACGTCATTTGTTTTTGCATGTCAAAATCAAGACGAATGCTGTCGAAAACATTATTGTTGCTTAAAAAAGGTACCTCGTTTTGTTGCGCACTCCAGCGTAACATGGTGGTGACAACCTTAAATTCTGAAGACGCGGTTTTTTCAAAAGACAATCTATGCCACAGCGTATACACAAGGAGCAAGTAAACGTTTACTCGACACAGTTCAGACTTATAATGAACATAAATTATAGATATAATGATAAGGAGTGATATCACAAGGTAACCCAATAAAGTACGCAATTTTGTTCGAGAGAATTACCTTCCTACTTTTATTGAAACTATGAATAAGCAGAAGCTGGCAAACTGTTAGATAACTCACGAGTACCTGAATGTATCTTCGCTGGTAGGTACAAATATTAAACACTTGAACAAATAATGTTTATTAAAGACGATATCGTAAAACTTTAATTAACGACGTATTATTAACTAAATCCTTTTGAAATAAGTAAAATCGAGCCAACTCTAGGTAGTTGACTCCGTATGTATTTCATTAAATATTACCAAAAATTTTACAGTTTCTATTTTTAATGTATTTATATTCATAAAAAATCCTTTGAAATCAGGTACTTTGAATTAGATTTTTTTATTAAATCAATACTTACCATCTATGATTTGCTAGTTTGTTAAAAAAACATGCACAATGTTAACGGAGTACCGTACTCAAAAACAGTTAATTCATGCACTTTGTGAGGAATATTATAGAAAACAACACAACAGTGGCACACTAGCAACTGGCATCACGCAGACCGTGTTGGAGTGTCGTCGGAGTGCGAAACCATGGAAACCAGCGAAACCGTGGCTGAAGCGGCGGTGCTCCCCTGGAGGTGCCGTCACTGTGAACTTCGGTACGCTGAGGTGTGGGCCTGCTGACAGAGGTCCGACGTGATTCGAAGAACCTCCGATTTGCAAGGGCAGAAACGATTGACGCCGACGCTTCGACGGCTGCGAAGGTGCAGGAGGCATCAGAATCGTCCCCGCAATGCTATTACTCTTTGGACGCTTCGTCGGTACCACCTCGTCTTCTATGTTTCCATTGGATCTGTCCGACCCACTTCTCTCTGTGTTTACATCCGATCTTTCAGATCCACTGCGTTCCGTGTCCGAAGACGTCGGCGATTCTCGGACGATCTCCAGTGGTGGCGGAGTGTTCTCTGGAAGTCCCGGTCTTGATACATTTTTAGGACGGTGGATATTCGCGATAAGGCAACGTATGCTGACATATTCGTCATCACCGGTCCTCGAGTGTGTTAGATGTGGCGGGTCGGACATCGCGCGTCGACTTTCTGCATAATAGGACGGGCGCGCGGGACGGCTCCTGTGACAGATTCGTGAATGGTGACTCGTGGCTAGCGTTCGAGAGCACTTCGCTTCTCGTGATGGGCGGATACTATTTAGAGCGCGGTGCCACGTGGCGTAAGGCGGGCGATGGAGGGCGGTCCCTATGAATGAACGCGTCAGATACGTACGAGAGAGTAAGTGCTGCAAGTGCGCCAAGATATACGCTTGAGGATCGCGGAGGCGGTGCGGTGTGCGGCTCGCTCTGGAGGCAGCATAGCGTACGGTGTCTGATCAGACTGTGCCGGTGCCGGCGTCTCGTCGAGAGCATCTTGAATCGATGCCCTCCCCGCCGGACGAACGCTCCGGGTTCCCATTGGCCACAATGTGTTTTTTTTTCTTTACGAGTTTCAACATCAATCATAATAAACATAAGGAAACTTATTTTTATCTAAAAAAACTTAAGAGTTTTTTAATTGATAAAAAGTTGAATGGAATCTAAGTAGGAACTTACTATAATACAATAAACATATCTTTAGAAATCAATTATTCTATTATATTTTGGTTATTTTAGTACCCCCCATAGTGATTATCTTATGTTTATATTTTACTTTATCCATGTCTCAGTAGTATTAAAATTATTAATGTTCGTTACGACATAATATGCACTAAGTATGCGCCTATTTTTATTACAACCGGTTGTTACTGGCTACCTGTTTAGACACCAAGAGCAATAAGACGATTGAGTACCGAGGTGAAGATCCGCAACAGGAGTGGAGAAAAAAGATTAACGGGGTTACAGGATTCCAAACAAAAGCGCTGACCGCGCGGTCCGATTGAATACCAATCTTAGACAGAAAAAGCAGTTTCTCTGCAATCTGCAAGTTCATTCTTTATTCTAATAATAATAAATAAATAAGCCTTTTTTTAATACATTCATAGAATTTATAGAACAACCTAAGACTCAGGACAAATACCGACGTTCACCACACAAATGTTTGTCTTGAAGCGGGAATTGAACCCGCGACACCGGCGTGGCAGTCCTATACTCTTACCGACGACGCGAAGACGTTTACTCAAAAAGTTTTTTTTAACGTCAGTATTACTTTAGGCATTAAAAAAAAGAACTTTGAATAAATTATTATAATTTAAAATTAAATTAGAAAATATGAAAAATGATGTAGGTACAAACTCAAAGAACTAGAACCTAATGTTACCTGTCCATAATTCCTTATGAATGAAGCTGCTCGTAACATTTTAGTCCAACATTAAAATCGACGTCTTGTCATAATTACAAAGTTAATTTGAATAAGTTCCGGGCCGTGTAAGCTTTTCAAATGAACTATAAAATGTGTGGTCAGTTACTTATAGTTCACGATGTTTTCCAAGGATTAAGTCTTTTGTTAATATTAGGATAAAGGCTAAATAATCTAAACAAGATTAAATGATAAGAGGAAAAATTATGACCATTACAGCAGCAGTGTCTGTAACATTGGCTATAAATAAAGAAGATTATAACAGTTTATAACATTCCATTATTAGGATTGCATTACGATTATCTTTGTCTTTGACCAAGATAACTTTGGAAACATTGAAAAGACGATCAAGGATTTTATGGTTAGTTGAATAAAGTCATATGTAAATTCTATAAGTAGTTAAGATGCATAGTTTAAAACCGATAATATACTATAACATTTGTATAGTGTAACTTGTACCTGACATAATTAAGTCAACGGCTTAAAAAATATTATTTAAATCTAAATAATTACCTAAAGATATAGATGCAGATACCTATTTTATCTGTGTCGGAAACACGGTAAGTAAGATGAACAAGAACATACCTAAATTATCAAAAGTAAGTTAAAGTTTAATTGATCAATTCGATCGTAACTACATAAATGAATTATTCTTGAAATAAATTGAACAATCTGAGTAATTTATAGTTTTAAATAAATTACTCATAAAATAAGTACATACTTATTGTATCGAAGTATCGATATTCATAAGAACGACAAGCACGGAAAAAGTAATTTAAAACAAAGACCAAGTGCACAATGCATAAGCTGGCTTATGAAAATACAAACAAATTACCTCTGTAATAATTGGATCGTTCACCGTGTCTCTCACGAACTTGTAATATGGAAAAAGACTCCCATAACTTCGAGGGACTCTAAGGGCCAGCATGAGAGGTCGTCGCTCGGCCCCCGATGTCGAAGGCACGTCTGTCCACGACATAATTTAACCGAATAGTCTACACTTTTAGTCCGAATAACTTTAAAATGATACATCGTTTGCCATATCAACATTTGACTATCTGACACGAATCTGCTTCTGAATATAACTTTTAACCACTCGTTTTCGAGGGTAGGAAGCAGGACCGAAATTGAAATTCTCAAGAAATGGCAATAAACATGGATGTCCTGTCACATACTGAGACTAGTATTGATAAGATTTGTATGAAGAATTAAATTACACCTACCGAGGAGGCGCTTATCAACTTATCGCTTGTTTGTTAAGTCCTGACAACAAAGTGTTTACTCGAATCGACGTTCCAAGTGGTTCCGAGGGCAGTTCAAATTATGTAAGTTATTATTACTAATTAACAATGTATTATAATACGAGCGATTTATAATAAGTCTTTATAATTTAATATAATAATGATAATGCTCAATTACTCAATAATCATTAGGCCTTGATTCGATCACCCATGTTTTTTTTAATGTATCGATTTAACTATCCTTAAAAACAAACATTTTGTATTGGTTTATTCGTAAACTTATATCTATTTATTTTTCTTTATAGTACGTGATTCATGTTGAAATCGATACTGGCGCCATCTTATACGTCGCATCAGAACTAACTGGTCAGTACACGGACACAATAATTTAGGTTTGAGACTGAGCGTGAGTTGGTTGCGCTTGCGCATCTGCGCTGCGGGTCGCTCATTTTAGTTCAATCAGTTTTAAGAAGATGGCGCTACATTTATCATAATATAACGTACATTATTTTACATTTTACACTAGTAGTCTATCGAAAAATGATTATGGATACATCGTAATTAATCTGGCAAAAAAATCTAGTGAGAGGTACATAAACAGATACATATAAATAACAATCCATTTGAAAATTTTAGCCGGCATTGGCCACATTTATGTAGATTATATTAAAGTAAGTTCTCATAAATACCTAAGAAGTCTAGATACCTTTAGCGAAGGCATATCATAAATCATAATAAATCAAGATAAATAATAGGAAGGAAATATTGTTTTAGCGAATTTTAAGATTGATTTTTTAAAAAATATTACTGTGGAATTGTGGATGGACATTTTGGAAAGTAAGCAATAATAGTATGAAGCCTAGGTATCTGTGATAAGATAATGCCCACTGCCTGAGATACATAAATCTACCTATCCTACTTGATTACAGTATGTGATCTCGATGCTACCTCTAGTCAAGTCAAGACCCAAATATCAAGGAACATATCGACGCTTGAAAGGCAAAAATTACCAAGCGACATTTTGGGCGATATTGAGTTATATATATCATTGGAATCAGAAAAAAATTCTGCGTCGATTGGTCCTACTCTCATGCCGCTAGGACGAAGTTGGTGTCGCTTGGTAATTTAAAAAAAATGCACATTTTCACAGTTTTCGGCGTCCAAGCGACTAAAATTTTAGCGATTTATGAATAATTTTCACTTAGTATTTATTCGATCTTTAATTTTTTTACATAGTAATTTTTGCCTAGATTCGAAATTATACGTTTGAACATAAAGTATTTTTCGCCTGGCGGTACCTAGGGTATAAAGATTACCTATGAAATTTTACCTGTATTATTTATTTTTTTCCTCGTTATTAAAGACTTTCTAACACACCTTAATTATGTATTCATTGTCATTTAGTACTTTTAACCTAAATGCAATGGACTTACAAACGTAAAGTAGTAATATTTACCTGCCTAAAAAGGATATATTTTGTCGTTTGGTAATTTTTTACCTGCCGTTTTTTTTACTGTTTTTGTTACTTATATAACTATTTCTGAAATAAAATTTGTATAAAACTGAGCTTATCCCTTATGTTCGTATTTTGTTTTGTCACTTATCCGTGCTGTAAAGCAAATTTTGAGTGGCTGTGGTAACATAATAATGATTTAGTCTTGTCGCATAGGCAACCTGCGTGCTCGCGCGTATCGCACATAGTGCATCGCGTAGCTTGGATTGTATACTCGGTAAGTAAATTATGAAGATTTTACTAATGTTAGCTTTTTGAATGCGCATTTATATTGATTTAAATTTATTGTTTTAGGCACATAACGAATCGGAATAAGGGAATAGATACCTAACATCATTTAGCTAGCTATGTCAAACGCTGGGGTGGTTAGCAGAGATTTGACTTTGGTAATGTAACTGTTTAGTTGAATAATTAAATCATTTATTCTCTCAATCGAAACGTATTTAATTTCTAGGGGTCAAGATATCGAGGATATACTCGTAAGACTGCTGAAAAAGGGTATTCTGAAACTTAATACTTGATGTGGTAGATTTAAATTTTGTTTCATTGGAAATAATAGGTACTATAAATGAGTAAAAATAGGTACCAGAAACCCATTCCAGTTTTTAATTTATTGTAACAGTAGTTTTAGCCATTTTTTCTTCATAAAAAATGCATTTTACCGAATTAACTAGGTAGGTATACTAATTTTGAAATTTCTAATAAATACTATGTATCAAAATAAAATGCCTTATTTATTTACTACGACAGTCCACGTTCTTTATAAGATCAGCTATCCACTTTGCGAGAGATTTTTCGCACTTTGATCTTTAATTTTGTGTCTTGCCTTAATCCTATGACAACCAAGTGGGGCAGAGGGCGTCCATAGTGAGCTTCCATCGCGATCTGTCTGGAGCTTCACGTTTGACTTCGCTCCAAGATTTACCTATGGCTTTGACCTCCAACTCCACCGATCTTCGCCAAGTCTTGGAATGGCCACGCTTTCTCTTGCCCTGCGGGTTCCCGTCTAGAGCTTGCTTTGGGATGTGGTCGGGCACTCTGCGTAGCGTCTGGCTAATCCAGTTTCATTTGCGACGCTTTATCTGAGAATCCATGGGCGATTCATGGCACTTCTCTAACAGGTCGACGTTGGTCATTTTGTCCGGCCAAAAGATTCCAAAAATCTGTCAGAAGGCACCGGTTTATGAAAACCTGGATCTTACGCGTGATGTTTTTCGTTACTTTCCACGTCTCGCACCCATACATCAGACTGGTTTTGAAATTGAACTGGAATATCTTGAGCTTCACTCTTCTGGTCAGTTTCCGTGACTGCCATATCGAACGCAACTGTGCAAAGGCTCCTTTGGCTTTGGCGATTCTATAGATAGATAGATAGATAGAATACTTTATTGCTCACCATCTTAGTACTACACTCATTATAAACACATTATAAAGGAAAAATAAAGTTAGGTATATAACAGTGGACAATGGGCGGTCTTATCGCTAAAGAGCGATCTCTTCCAGACAACCTTTGCATGGACTGGATACTGTTGGACAAATGAGGACCGTGGGCATAACGTTAATTGAGAACGAAAGCTTATTAAAAGTATAATAGCAAAAATTACCTGTTTTGTAAACAGATTATTTAATATACTAAATTGAAAAATTAAGAAGAAGAAAGTTAATACGGCGGTATATATAAAAAAACGAATATAAATAAAATAAAAATATAAATATCAGATAAATGAGTCATAAAAATTAACAATAAATCAAGAGCTGTGAAAAATATTTTATTATTTCGGAGGTGTGGCTAAATAAACGTCCAAGTACGTCAAATCAACGACCAAGCTTTTTAAAATTTGAAGGGACTTAGCATGTTGAATTGACACTGGCTGTGCATTCCATAGATTAGTAGCTTGGATCGTAAAAGAGCTGCCATAGAAATGCGGGGTATGAAGTGGGGTTTGAAGATGAAGAGCATAAGAGGAGCATACGGATCGAGAGTGGGACATCCAGAGATACGTAAAACGTTCTTTGAGGTATGCAGGAGTGTCTATATCCTGTTCGGTACAACCAACTTCAGATACTCCCAATACGAGACAATACTCCCAAGGTAGACAAATTGATGGACCTGCTCCACCTGTTCCTGGCCAATCAAAGGCGTTGTGTCGCTTACGCTGGGTCTCATCTCATTAGTTTTGCCTGTATTAATTTTAAGTAATGTGGTTGCTGCTTCTTTTCTAAGGTCATCTAGTTTGGCTTGCTTGTCTGCTCGTCTGTGCCTGAAAAGACAAAGATTATCGGCATAGTCTAGGTTACCTATTCCGCGGCGTTTGTTCTTGTTGACACGCTCCAGCACTCCATCCAATACCACAAGGAACAGCAAAGGTGAGAGGAGGCAGCCCTGGCGTATACCTGCCTGCACAAAGATGTCGGAGACCAGTCATAGCTCACTTTACAGGTATACTTTGCATACATGCTTGGATCACTTTGATTATCTTTGGCGGTACTCCTAGAGTGTATAGACGCGCCCAGATACTATGCCATTGAAGAGTGTCAAAAGCTTTTCGAAATCTACAAAGGTAAGATTGCTATCTTTGCCATTCTGATGCCTGTTCTTGCAATGATGCGCAGTGTGTTTATCTGATCGTTGCAGGAGCGTGCTAACCACTGGAACCATGCTGGTTCGTTGCGAAGTAGCGGGTCTATTACCTTGGAAAGTCGATCCAGTACTACCCGAAATAAGAACCTTCGATGGTATAGAGAGAAGTGCGATGCCTCTCCAGTTACTGCACTGGCTTATGTCACCTTTTCTCGGTACAGTAACAAGAAGCCCCGTGTTTCAGTCATTGGGTAGAGTTTCAGTATCCCAGACCTTGGCCAGTAATGGTGTTAGACATTTGACGGCTGTTGTAAGATCAGGTCGATTCCGGGGGCTTTACCTGGTTTTAGTGCAATAATGGCATTTGCAACTTCGTCTTTAGAAGGGGTATCACCACTTATTTCTAGCGACTTAGATAAGTGAGGCGGCATCGCTGGTATTGTTGGGTCTATTGGTACCTCAGAAGATCCCTGGTTAAATACTTCCTGGAAATGCTCGTGCCATCAATTCAATCGAGCTGAAGGAATAGCTAAAGGTTTGCCTTCTTTGTCACGGATGGGTACTTTTCTGAAGTTTATTTATCCTGCTAGGGTATTCGTGGCCTTATCACATAAAGTTATAGTTATAAAGTAGTAGTTATAAAGCTCTCTCAGGTTGCCTGTATGTGCAGCAAGTTGAGCAATTTCGGCGATATTGTTAATTTTGTGTACTAAAACCTAATTGTTTTGTTACTTGTTCAAAAAAGTCCTACACATATCTCATTTAATTTGTAATTTGGTTGAAATTGCTTGACAGAAAAGTTTTATTGGTTTTTATTTAGATCATTTTACCTATGTGTCAATCATACTTTAGATCTGGATGTATCATTTTGCTTCAAACACAATTATAAACTACTAGGATTTAGTTAATTTTACATGTTTTATAAAAAAAAAATCTTGTCGGTAAGTAGTTTTTACCTGTTTGTGATTTTGATAAATATTTTACTAACCGACACTATTTCTTAAGGTATTGAGAAAATTGATAATCTTTAAATGCCAGATTATAAAGCGTTTAAACTACATTTAAAACTCGTTGGAATCAAGTGACTACAACTAATAGACGATTTATGACGATTTTTTTTCCAAAAAAAAAAACTTTAAAACGCTCTCCTGTAAAGTTGCCAACATGTCGCTTGGTAATTATTGCCTTTCAAGCGTCGATATATTTCATACCTGGTCTCTATGATATTAATAATAATAAATCAAAATTTTCGAAGATCAATATAAATATTTACAAGGTTTGGACCTGACTGACTAACTGACAGACAACGTATTATCCACTCCGCTGAACTTAGAGACTTGAAACTTGAATGATGTTCGTTAAGAGCTGAAAGTGAGTACAAAAGACAAAGTTGCGGGCGTTAGCTAGTAGGTACCTAGATGTAAAATAACTGAAAAAAACTATAGCTACACATTTTTTCATTTAGCAATTCATAGGCTCGCGTTTGACCACCATCTCACCTGATGGTAAGTGACGATGCGGCCGACGATGTAGCACGCACGCTTACCTAGAATAATCCTATTCACTCTAAAAATAAACTAATTTAGTTAAGGCTAATCCTCAAATCCGAATTCCATACAAAATTATTCGGACAAATACTCAAAAAGTACGCCATATTATAGTAATTTCTTCACACTATTCGTTTCATCCATGTTTTTTGATTTAGTCAACAAAATAAGGGAGAGGTTTCATACTTTAATTTAGATTTTATACGTGTTTTTAAGTTAGTAGGGTTAATTTTAAAACACGGCGTACTTTTTGAGTATTTGTCCGAAACATTTTGTATGGAATTCGGATTTGAGGATTCCTTAAATTGCTAACAGTTGAATCACACCGTCTCATTAGGTCATCATCAAGAATACCTAGATTAGTTACATCAATCAAAACAATGTACAATTGTGTTCAAATGAACTCGAGTATGAATAAATTAAAAGTAATTTACAGCACGTCATGAAAACTTTGCTCAACACTTCCTGAAATCAATAATGTATTGAGAACTATTGGTAGACTCAGTTTTCGTATCTAATTCTTGGACAATAAATTAAACTTTTGATTCGATAGAGAATTCACCAAAATGAACAATCATTAATAGTGAGGTGGCTAGGATACGAACTTTAGGAGATCCCTGTAGCTCTGAGCCCTAAAGACTATTCCGCACTCGACTTTAGAACATTGCGTTACATTATATTTTAGGTATCTACTTGCTTAGTTACGAAATGGATTCTGATTGAAGTTGAAACGCCACGACTCGGATTGACTCCTTAGTCAATCCGAGTCGTGGCGTTTCAACTTTCAACACAGCAGGATCAAGTAAGAAGTAATGATTTTGATCAAAGACTATTTATTTTTGAACTAGCTCTACAGATAAACGAAAGCCCTCCCTGTAAATCACTTCCTAATTATGTTTTTGTATTTACTAGCGAAACGCGGAAGTAAACTAGCGTACGTTGAAGTGACGACGCGACAAGTATGGTATCTTAGTCAATGTAGAAAGGATTTCTCAACAAGTGATGTCGAGAACTTAAGTACATGTGCGGTTAGTATTAAACGATTTGATGAATAGTGACTCATTAATTTCTGAAGCACTGGCAATAAGTGCGCCAATGTAATTATAGAAAAGTGTAAAATTAAATTGACACATCTATGTAAATTCAAGGGACAAGGAACAACAGAATTTTCGCTCAAAATTTGATTCATACATGGACTTTGGAAACATTTGGCCCAGAATTAACAACACTCTAGTGACTAGAACAGATGAGACACTTAAAGGATATAATATAATAATAGTATATTATCCTTAAGTCCGTGGACGTGGTGGCCGAGTGGATGAGGCCCTTGCCTTGCGATCTGATAGTCGCGGGTTCGAATCCCGGTGGCAGTCAAAAAAATCAAAATCAAAATCAAAATATATTTATTTCAATAGACACACATCTTAGGTCTAAGTCATACGTAAGTGAGTTTTTTCGGTCGAAAAAATCTATGTATGCATCCCACGTTTTCGCAACGGTGAAGGAAGAAAACATCGTGAGGAAAACGGCATGTCAAATAAATGAATACAGAAAAAAAAATCTATGGCATGTGACATCCACCAATCCGCATTGGGTCCGCGTGGTAGATTAAGACCCATTCGCTCATCTACCTCCTCCCAGTATCTCCAGAGTCCCAGCAGTGGGAACATTTATAGGCTGATTAGTGATTATGCTATGCATAGCATAATTTTAATTTATATAATCCCTTAAAGTGGATATAAATAAATAAAACTTTACATTCTAAATACACGACTCCAGTTTAATTTTATTTGGAGAACAAAGTTGATGTCATTTATAGGCGGGAATAATGACACACCAAGAGCCAGATAACGAGACAACCTTGAACGACTCAATACGTATTCAAACAACGGCGGAGCCCATGACTAAACTAGAAAAGGCGAAATCCTAAACCATGCCTACGCTTAGTACGCGTATTCTTTAAAGCACTAGCAAAGAAATAATGCAAATTAAATTAATAAAATAATGTAAAATTTATAAAACAAAACAGAGATACGATGCACATCTACATAAATTGAAGACAAGAGAAGAATTAGCGAGATAAAAAAACATATTTTTGTTCGTCATGATATGTGGTTTAAATAATTTATACAGAATGAGTGAATTGACCTTTTATTCCAACTAAAACCTTTTATCGTTTTGCAGTGCTGCTATAAATAAACTGATTGACTCAGAATTGATAAGAAATAAAATAATACCTAACTAAAAGCCAGTATGTATACTGAATGGCAAAGTTAATTACATAGATAAATAGATTGTTTGATTCAATTACCTAATAGTAGTATTATACTTAGATAATACATATTACATACTTCCAAATTAAACGGACATTATTATAACGGACTACCTACTTACCCTGACTGACTGACAGAAAACGCAAAGGCTATTTTTTCTTAGTTACTTAGAATACAAAGAAAACACACAGGCTCAGCACAATCACTGATGTTCATCAGTCAACACATCACACAAATGTTTGTCCTGAAGCAGGAATCATATCCGCGATACCGGGACGCGGCATCCAACATACCTTGCCACTCAACCATCGGTGTCCTCCAATTAAGACTTGAGACATTCGAGAAGCAAAGGTCAAACTTATGATAAGTAAATCGAGCACAATGTCATAGAATTTGACATGGTCATGAAAAAACAAGATCACGAGACAATCAATTGAAACGAATACATGGAAGTAAAGTTCAATATGTGATGGATGACTGATGAATCATAAACATTCATGACAAAGAGCAAAATTATTTTGCGAATAGATTTACGAAAAACAAATAAAAATGCTAACCCTTCGGAGCGGAGTACACACACAGGTAAGAAAGATCCCAAAGCCATTTAATCCTCAATTTTTTTCAATACCAGTTACTGAATAATAGGGAAGATTAGTGTCAGAGCTGAAAAGACTATGCTATTATGGATTATGTTGAAATAATACGAAGCCTCCTTCGTCCATTCAGCCTTGTACGGCTTTGTGTGATGCGTTTATTGTTATAATCCCTAGTATGAGATCTACCTAGTTTTGAAGTGATTTGATAACAATAGAGTAAAGTAGAAAGGAATAACTCTATTTTGTTTATTTACTTACGTTTAAGTTCAATTTAAATTGTTTTTTTATATATTATTATGATGTCTTATTATAGTGACTTTAAACAGTTGAATGGCAAAGAGCGATGGAAAGGGCGTTGCTCGGAATTTCTTTGCGCGACCGTAAGCCAAATAATGAATCAGGTCAAAAAGGAAGATCAGAGACGTGGTGACACTGATAGCAGAACGGAAGTGGAGATGGGCTGGACACATTGCTCGAATAGATATAGAATGAATGACGCGGCGATTGTCGGAGTGAAGACAGAACACGAAACCGCAAGGAAGACCACCTAAAAGATGGGTAGACTTAGACGACATCCGACAACACGCAGGAGGGAACTGGATGGCGCAAGCTCAACACTGTCAATATTGGAGGCGATTGGAGGAGGCCTACATCCAAAGATGTGAGGGATATTATAGGCCGAAATGATGATTATCAAACAGTTGAATGTGTACTTGAGAAATATGGTACTGTACCTACTGTGTTTCAAGATAGTGGGTAATGGATGAGTGAACTGATAATACACACAAGCAATACGATGTATCAATCATAGCAGGTTGAATAAAACCTTTGTACTTTAAAATCTTGTTTTGTGTATTTTTCTTCGAGATAAAAAAATATCTAAAAATTGTCGTGTATTTTTTTTACTACGGTGTGATTAGGATTAATTGGCAAAAGTATTTATCTACTGGTTGTAGAAATTTCGTTCTGAGATTCGGCTATGATAAACGCCATATCATAGCAGGGTTACTCAAAGCTACAAACGTAACTTGCCTAGCCAGCAATCCCATTATTGAGCAGAAAATTTGGAGCAATCACGGGTAGAGAAAATAAGAGATTTAACTGTGATCTTTGCTTAACATTTCTTATTGTTTTTTAACTATTGTTATTGTTACTCTACAGAGTAGGTATAACCTATGTTATTAGTCGTTAAACTAATCACACAGTTAAACTAATGACCTTGCATTATTGTATGAACATGCATCACCTTAGCATCAATTACGTGATTAGCAATATGATATTATGCCTAAGATAACTAAGAGGAACAAATAATATATTTGTTGACCGTGTCCCACTTTTAAGTAAATTATAGTGCTTTAAGATTATACTATACTACATACCTTGATTTGAAAGGACAATGCTTTTATTACTTATGTTTTTGGCTTTGACCTGAAAACCCAGAATACGTATGTATATATGGGTAGTCTAATTGATTGAACATTCTTCATAAGTACCTTTTATTTAACTATCAACCTACCACTGAACAACAAACTCATGTTTACTTTAGATGTTGTTCCAATTTTGCTGATTATTGTGAGTCCTGTCTGACTTCACTGTCATTTTATCAAAAAATCTGTGTTTCCTGGTCAATCTTTTGCACAGTATTTGCTTGATTTCAAATGTCCTTCCTTTTAAAATAGGTCCAACTAAATGTGGTAATGAATCGCCAAATGAGCTGCTCAAAGAGCGTGTCATACTATTTATCAAAAAATCAGGTGACAAAATTATTGTACTAACGATCTTTATCACTTCAATGGCACTAGGAATAAACGTGATCTATTGTAGCCGGCCACTTGATAAATTGACTAAATTAAATGGCGTACAGACGACTCGCTCTTGTTAATTTAACTGCATGTGCGTGTGAGTAGTATAGGTATTTATATTGCATTCAGCGGATCGGACTGGCCTTATGACATGGTAACAAAGATTGCATGGCTTTTGTTCAGTGCTAGCGGAAATTGGATGATTTCTACGGTATAAACCGTCATTGATTGCAGCAATTTTAGATGACGGAACTAACACAAAACTGCTAACAAACTCGGCCTTCCTTATGCAGAGCAAAGTAACGATCAACAAATTATATACATATATTTAGTAATAAATCCGCTTAATTTCAAAGTTTAAAGATACGACACGTGTTTCGCCTCTACACGAGGCATCATCAGGAGGTGTGGCCTCTCGTTTCGGACTTCGGCGAGTCCAATCCAATTGACGAGTTTTCAAAACTATGAATAGATTCGTTACTTTGATAATTGATTGATTCAGGCGTTACTTTGCGGAAATCCATAAATATCAACAAATTATATAAATATATTTAGTAATAAATCCGCTTAATTTCAAAGTTTAAAGATACGACACATGTTTCGCCTCTACACGAGGCATCATCAGGAGGTGTGGCCTCTCGTTTCGGACTTCGGCGAGTCCACACCTCCTGATGATACCTCGTGTAGAGGCGAAACACGTGTCGTATCTTTAAACTTTGAAATTAAGCGGATTTATTACTAAATATATTTATATAATTTGTTGATATTTATGGATTTCCGCAAAGTAACGCCTGAATCAATCAATTATCAAAGTAACGAATCTATTCATAGTTTTGAAAACCTCGTCAATTGGACACGTTTCCATCGTTATGTTACAAATTAGAAACGTAGGCGCACAACAATGTATGTTCAAATGATCCCACTTCTAGAATTCTAGGCCTTACTCGAGTGCGAAGGATTCTTGCTTGTAATAAACTTGGTAGAATTAATCTACCAAGTTATTGGGTGGCCCAATTGTTTCCTTTTGTATATTTTGTAATATACCTATATATAGATTGTAGTAGTTAGCTTATGCTGTAATAAAAGTTATCTACCAAGCCGATTATTATGAGAACCTAAGTATCTAGAATTCTAGAGGTTACTCAAAATAGCCGTGTTATGATAAAGCACGTAGCCAGCCACAAAACGAGGCTGTTCCACAGCTAAGTGCTCCTCAATTTCTTGTTATCAAAGCAAGTATCGGGCTTCAAAATAATTGAACACACGTGTTGTAGGTAATGTAACTGGAGTTCGTGTTAATTATGTCAATAATACGTCAGGCACTCCATTTATTACGAAACAACAACCAAACGGCAAGTTTGCTACAAGGATATTTTTACAAGTATGTAGGTAGGTACATAATGCATTTTACTGTCGAGGTATGTGAGTAGGTGCAAATTACGATAGGCTAAGGCTTTTATGACACTCAAAGATGAAAGAGGGAATCTGGGTTAGTGTTAGTACGTATAGTACATTAATTACAATATTTGAACGAGAAGACATTCCTATGAGCACAATACATTTTGATAGTTTGCAATGAACCAAAAGAAGGTTGGCAAATCCCATTGTAACAAAAAATACATAAGACCTTAACCTCAACTTAGTCGTTGCTATTTAGAAAACAAGCTTCAAGGCTAAGCTCTGGCTACCTGATGAAAAAAAACACAACTTTTTGCAGAGATTTTTTGTACATGACATCAGTTGTAGGTACAGACAGCGTCAGAGATAAGTATCCCTGGTGGATGGAAAAAAAATTCCCATCGAGTAACAGTGTAACTCGTTTGGGTGTTACTGGATGGGAACCCATCAACTCAATGCTACCTACTGCTGCATAGAACAAATGGAAATCGTTATTAAGTCTAGAAGTCTCAAATTAACGACAGCTCACAGACACGTAGGTAAGTAGGTACTACAGTGCGTACGTACATAGGGTGCAAGGCACAGGGCATGCTGTTTGAGTGAGGACTGTTAGGTTCTGATATGTTGATACCTCGTTTGCTTTGTGCGGTTCTCCACCCCAGATATCACGCCAGTGTATCAGGTGGTGCAAATGGTTCTTATAATTGTAGTGGCGACTGTGCTTGCTCCTCCGGGAGTCCGTCGGCGAGGGCGGAGCTGTCAGGGACTCCCGTCGGCCACCCGCGGCGGGAATGAGCATCGGCAACTGCGAGTGCAACAAGCGCTCCGTTTCCGGACCCTCATCTGACGACACACTATCCATGAGCAACCGCGGCGGCCTCGACCCGTGCGCCCCTTTCCCCGAACTACTTTGAGAGTCCTGCTTCTTCATCGTGAAGCTGTTTACACTATATCGGAGATGATAACAGAGAACAGAAGTTGAGTGGATTCGGGTAACATTTCGCGAATTACGAGACGGTAGCGAGGGTCATAAAGATAGGTACGTGTGGCGCGGACGATGCCGGCGGCAAACTGCCTGCCTGCCTTTGGCTAGCGAGAGGCGAGGCGGTGTAGAGCGCACGTGGGCGATGAATCGACGGAGCACGTCAAAACAACGCGGCGCTGACTGCCGCCGCGCGCCGGCCGTAACACAAAACAATGGGATTGGTTGAATAAGTCAATCAAATAATTGCAGACCGATAAATTACCGAGTATGTATTTTTATGTTACGAGTGAATTTTGATTTTTAATTCAAATAAATAGGTACTTGTACAATTTGAAGTCCAGTCTGAGTAGAGACATTTTCTTTTTATTTAGCACTTTACTGCTGTTATAGTAGGCAGGGAGGTATGGTATAACAGGAAAATATGTGGTTAGTAAATAATATTGTCCTTGTTTAATTGTGATTTTCAATTGATTTATCAGTCATTCCTCATAAACCTACATGCCTAAAATGAAAATAGTATTATTACCATAATAAATACATAAAATTATTACTTATTTTATATTTTAATTGCAGGTTGCAGGTTCGTTAACCAAACTAGGCTTTAGGGATTTCCTAATCGCAGACATTATTAAATTTATGATAGTTAAACCCTATAGTAACAACATCAGGTTGGATTCTGGTATTAATACACACCAATTCAATTCAATTCAATAGTTTATTTTGCTTTATATGTTGTACATGAGGATCTTAAATTATATATAATGAGTACCAAACATACACCCTGTGAGGGCACAACAAAGTGAAACTTTAGAAAGAGTATCTAGTAATAAAAGTATTGCTAAAACTTATATCTACCTATACTATGTACCTACCTAACTATTTTCTTATTATAATAGATACCACCATAGATAGGGCACCTATTGTGTCATATATTTTGGATGATAATTGCGCAGTTGGCCTACTTACTTAGGTAATTATTACAGCTAAATGTAAAAAAATACTGACACTTATAATTATTTCAGAAGGATTGTTTCAATATGTAAATCAATTTTTTTATGTTCAGCAGTGGAATTCCAAAAAAATCCTGAATAAACGTAGAAAAGCAATAATAGGACTCATTTAAGTACATTGGTTTCTACTGTATCTCTCTAATAAGTTAATTATGTTATTGGATAACAAAATTTAATGATTTTGTTTACTTTTTCAGTTATGAAAAACCTATAGAGTAAGGTTAATGCCTTTAGCTTTTGCTTTTCCTAGAGGTAGGCACCTCATGTTATTATACAATAAGTAGGTAATAACACCACCTGCTCAGTGCTCCCAAGTCTTATTATTACCGTAGGTGCCCACAAAGAGAATATAATCACTACATTGTTGGGTGCCCAAAAATATTGAAACTTACGGAATTTCGATCGGAGTGTGGAGAGCTCAGGGACAAAGAAAATGAGTTGTTAAGGAAATAAGGAACTTACCTGAGGAGGAATTTGATTACGTCCCCTGTTTTGTTATTAAATCTCTGTCACTACATTATTCACAAACAACCCATCGCCATCCAGCAGAATTAAAAATTGTAGACTCATATAAATTGCAATTTGCAAAATATTTTGCATGAGGTTTATTTTAGGGTTCCAAGTTTGATAAAAAACTCTCTGCAACGATAAGCCAAAAGTAGATGTCATGATTTCGCATGATTTTCAAATTTTAGTTTAATTTTGTACTTACAGATTTACACTATGATGCGAAATTATTGCTGATGCAGCGCCGCTGCACTGCGTCTTGACTATATTTTAACATTTTGCTAAACATTAACTTGTTTGATTAGTTTTTAGAAGTACCTACCTACAGTTTAATTTTACGTGTAGTTCTTTAAATAATCTTGTTAATGATAAATTGCATAATGGTAAAATTTTGAATATAAGTCAAATAAATAGGACAACACCATGTGCCCAATAAAACTAATCTAATTATCCAATCAATACCTTATTGTAAAATTGTAACTATCATGTAAGGCTTATTTCATTTGAACTCCTTAGAAAGTTAATCTAGTTCCATCAGATCCAATTCAATACGAGCATGACTGACTGAATGCACAGCACACAGTTCAATAATTATTATTTGGAGCCCTACAACAGTGTATAAGTAACACTGGCTTAGCCGTTTTATTTTTATTAATTCGTATTTTGGTTTTGACACATGACAATTCTTGTGTTAGACATATTGAAGCCAGGGTCAAGAGGAATCCCGGACCTCACCACGCTTCCAACAAAAAGCTGGACTTCCACCCTGTGTGAAAGGGCATTATTCTGCCAGTAGATATGTCAGTAGTCAATGTCGAACAGTCATTAGTGTTGTTGTTGTGATGCTGATGTGTTGTTTACGAAATACATATCGCTAATTAATTAGATGAAAATCGATCAAAACAATTCTTTCTCACTATCTACAACCAAGCTTCATTAATTTTATGTGTCACTTACAACCGGACATCTTCGAATCATCAAAACAATGTCTTTGCCTCAGAAAAGATATTATCGACAGCGTGCACATTCTAACCCCATAGCGGATCACTGTTTTGAATAGTAAGTAAATTAAAGAATGATCATAGATAGACTGATCACAATAATAGATAGAGTGAGTATGGAGTAAGATTAAAGAGAGGAACAGTTGACAGGCCTCTGAATGCCAACTAGTAAATCATGTAGATAAGCATTCTCAAGTTTTTCTATCCAGACTTATTGTGAAACCAACTGAGTTAATGCACAATAAAATTAATCATGATTGTTTCAGCCCCGTCCACCCAGATGAGTATGACTGGAGTATTCTGTATCCTGAAAATAAGGATTCCAGAAAAGTACAGTTCTTGGATGTGGGATGTGGCTATGGAGGACTATTGGGTAGGTAATCAAATTGAACACCTGTTTATGTAATAACATATCAGCATTAAGATAAATAACTCTAACCCAAACAGTTTTATCTCTGTGGCATGCCAATATTAATTGGCATGCCATCTACTACTAAGTGGAGATGGCTGGATAGATACATGGATGTTTGCTTTCCCATAAATGACTGGCGTGAAAATTAAGTATGGACTGTACTAAGGGTATAGTTTATAAAATATAGCTATATGTATAACTAAAAAAGAACATTTATTTATGCCAGGCAAAGCCACAGGCAGCAAATAGTGCATTATTAAGTTGACTTAAGGTGATTGCTACTTGTCTGATCTACATGTGAAAAAAATGTAATCTGTGGTTATTTTCAGTGACTTTATCACCAATGTTCCCTGAAAGCTTGATGTTGGGATTGGAGATCCGTGTGAAGGTATCGGACTATGTAAATGACAGGATAAAAGCACTGCGCATACAACAGCCCAACCAATACCAAAATGTGGCTGTGCTTAGAACAAATGCTATGAAGTATTTGCCTAATTTCTTCTACAAGGGACAGGTAATAAGTTTTCTTTCGGTTAATAGGCGGTTCTCGCAACGGTGAAAGAAAACGTCGTGAGGAAACCGGCATGTCAAACGACAGAAAATAAATTGTTCTATGGCATGTGACATCCACCAATCTGCATTGGGTCCGCTTGGTGGATTAACACCCATTCACTCTTAGCCAAGAGTAGGCCTAGAAGTGAGAACATTATAGGCTGATTGTACTAATAGGTTTGAAATCTATTGAAAATTGTTATATTTTAAAATGTATGTTTTCAGATTACAAAAATGTTTTTCCTGTACCCTGATCCTCACTTCAAGAAGGCGAAACACAAGTGGAGGATAGTTAACAAATGGCTTTTATCTGAATATGCCTATGTCCTTGCTGAAAATGTGAGTTCCATTCATGAACTGTTAGTAAATATACCTATAGTACCTGAGGTTTAATTTGTGTGGTATCTGAATAAAGAAGCCCATTGTCAGAGTATGTTAGCTAATGACAAACATCAATCCATCTTCAAAAACATTAATTTTAAAAATATTAGATATTCATAACTGTGACAGTTAACATTAGTTCTCTGTGCTTTACCGGTATAGTAAGTTAAAAAATATTTATGGAATTTAAATAACTAAACTTCTTATCTTATGTTTTCAGGCAATTGTGTACACTATCACAGATGTAAAGGACTTGAATGAATGGATGGTCACTCATTTTGAAGAACACCCCCTGTTTGAGAAAGTTTCCGAAGAAGAATTGGTAAGATCAATTTTTGTTCTCATTACCTACTGCTTGACATAATGCATAATGTATTTTATGCCAATTATAATCCTGCATAGTTTTTTTTAATTTCAACCAATTAAACTAATTTATCAGATAATTCTGCCACAAAGCAGTCATACGTAAGCATTACTGTGATCCGGTTTAACTGGTCACTATGACTTGAGGCTGACCATTAAAATGACTAAGTATTCCTGTGTAGTTGTTCTGGCCATGGGCAGGCATCTCTTACCATCAGAAGAGCGCCTAGCTTGTCTTGACAATTATTTGTGCACATAAAAAATAGCTTGTTTTAATATTTTACAGAAAAAAGATCCCATTGTTGAGAAACTCTATGAAAGTACTGAAGAAGGCAAAAAAGTGACAAGAAATAATGGTGAAAAGTTTGTTGCAGTTTATAAAAGAGTTCCTGAAAGTGGTCCAAAGTAAAACTATACTTATTAAAGCATTTAAGTTATATTTAAAATAAGTATAATATGTATAAAGTATTCAAAGTAAAAAAAACTTTGTAAAATATCCAATCCATCTTATTTAAATCATGCAAATCTATTAAAAAGAGTCTGTCATGACTTATAAAACACACAATTACATACCTAACTCGTAGATACAAAATAATAATATGTTAGGTATTGCGTACTTCTCGGCAAGTCCATGGTAACATTAAATGATTGCTTATTTGATAGGTATCAAGACAAGCAAGCGTAGTGTGGGACAATTTCTGTCTAGATGGAGCGAATGTCTACGCGCTATAGCCGGCAGACGATAATTAAGAAGAGCCGAAAATCCCAGAGCCGCGCTTTTGAACAGACCTACGTCCAGCAGTGGACTGCTATTATAGGTTGATGATGAAGTATTACGAATAACTTAACTTTTTTTCAAAAAGGCTGACCCATCTGCTAAGAGCGCGTGAAATTGTTAAATGGCGACGCATATGTCCCGCAGCTGCTAAGAGCCAGTTCTTTTCCATCCAATTCTTGTTAGATAACAGAGAGAATAACAGGGCAGCCCATATTTCTGCCTGGTTCGGATACATATGAAGCCCTATTTTGGCTATGCGTAGCGCCTTTACTGCATCTCCAGACAAGAATTCAGCAATACTTGCTGTGGCATACACATTCACCAAGTTACAATTAGAAAACTGATCGGAGGTTAAAGCTCGACGAGCACAGGAACTTGCTGATTCTGCTTTTGGATTGGTTGCTATAAGACAATATTGGGCCATACAGTACCACAATAGACCATTATCTGGATGGTCAAGTAAAGTCTCACTGAGCACATCTATGCCTTGTTTTACATCATTTTCATTTACAAAATAGTAAGATTTCAGAAAGCCTATGTCATAGACAAATTGCTTATCATTTTCGTATTTCCGCAACTCACTTAAAGCCAGTTTAGATATACTTTGTTCAGAATGTGTGATTCCCAATGAACAGATTGCTAGCAGAGAGTATGGAGAAGGCTTGTTTTGGGATGCTTGAATGCTTTGGAACAACATTGTTTTTGCATCGTTTTCACCTTTAAACTTGTATATTATGGAAGCCATTGCTACAAACAATTCCGTCTTTTCATGCTCATCTGTACACAGCCAATGTAGAGCAGTATCGTAAGCTGAATATGATTCCTCATAGAGTCCTGTTTTGTACAGTGCAAGAGCTAATCCAACTGTTGAGTTGAAGCTGGCTTCAGGTATAGCTTTAAATATTTTAATTGCTTCATTATATTTCTCTAATCTCAATAAGATTCTCCCAATGTTTAAAAGTATTATACTTTTTTGTTTGTCTTCTGAATATCTGAATGCTCTTTCATAGGACTTAATTGCAGGTGTTAGTAAGCCAATTCTTTCTTGAAGTACCCCAAGAATATTGCATGCACATGCATCATTAGGTTCAAAACTGGTGAACCATACCATTAGATCCATGGCATATGGAATAGCGTGCAATCCTTCTATGGCATATATGGATTCTAAATCATTTGATTGCGAGCATTTGTTCAAGGTGCGGCAGACCCAGTCTGCATAGCCGAGTGCACTCTCGGGATGAAAGCCGAGGCGGGAGGCATGTCTGAATAAGTCCATGGCTTCTTCTTCACGAATAGTTTCTGCTATTATTGCTTGTCCAATCCAGCTCTGTGGGTATGAGGGTAGCGTTGACTGTCCACGCCAAAAACAGTAATTGGCTAATTTATACAACTTCAGTATTATATATAATGCTCCCAAATTGCACCATATCTTAGCAGCAGATTTTTTTTTGGTCACCATCAATGCTTTTATAAAGCAGTGCTGGGCTTGTTCATATTTCTTCAAAACAAGGCAAATTTTGCCAAGCAGATTCCAATTTCGCCAAGAGTTTGGTTTATCCTTAACACAAATAGTAGCCAAATTAAAAGCTATTTGGCTGTTTACAGCTTCTTGTGTTTCTTGGTAATACAAAAAATATGTATAGGCCAATTCATAAAATGCTCCCACCTGTTTATGCTTAGCTATATATGAATAGCATGCTATAGCTTGAGAAATTATCTCATTTTTAGTTTTCCTTGCTGGTTCTGAATTTGAATCATTTGAAAGGTGAGGTATGAGTACATGTGCATAGTTTTGCGGGAGCTTTGTGATTAATACTAAAGTGTCTGCGAGAAGTTTCCAAAAGCACAAATATTTATTTTGATTTTTGATTGCATCCAAGATATAGTTGATAGCATTCTGTGCACAATTTCTAGAAGTTCCATACATTTTAGCCTCAAGTTTTTTCTTCGCAACTCTGATCCATGCTTCTGCTATTCCTTTCAGGGCCAAATGAGAAAGAGGATTTATCTTGACAACTCTTTCAAATGTTGCAATAGCCTCCTGATAGTTGGTCAGTAATGAATGAATGTATCCAATTTTAGTGAGACAGTATGTTGTTTTGATTGGATCTAATGTCATGACTTTGTTGTAGGCTCTCAGTGCTGATGTGTATGAGCCTCGTGAGAAGTAAGCATCAGCCAGACATTCAAAGGCGGTTGCATCACTTTTATTGTCCCTGATAACATTTCTAAAATTGAGAATGGCACTTTCCCAGTCCCTCTTGTTCAGATTTTGCAAGCCCAATCTAAAGTTGACCCAGGGTTCTACTGTTGGTACATCTTTTACGAAAGTTGACAGAAGTTCAAAGTTTAGATCGGACAGTTGTAGTTTTAGGTAAATTTCACTCAAACTCTTTACTGTGGTGACATCAGTGTTGTTAAGGCTGTAAGCTTTTTCATAGCATTTTCTTGCCTTTGATATATCATTCTTCTGGGCCAAATAGAAGTGGCCTAAGTAAAGGAAAGTGTCAGAATGATCAGGATTTATTTTTGCTGCTTTTAAAAGATATATTAAACAGTTATTATACTGTTGCAACTTCCAAAATGCTTTGCCTATGCAAAAGTTTTCCAAGGCATTGTCGGAAGGCTCTTGTAACAGACTGACCACTTGATCATATTTTTCTTGCTTCAGAAATGTAAGAGCTTTAAGTTGTTTGTGATAGGCAGTACCTTTTAGGTTTTCTGTGAGATGGTCAGCAGATTCATTGGTTTCAATGTAGCATATTGCAAGACATGCTTGCTCTTCAGCATTTAGGGCATCAAGGGGTATCAACTCAGCATTTGCTAATGCCTGCTTCCACTTCTGTTGCTTTGCCAGTGAAAAGAATAAGAATATTCTCAACTGCAGAACAAATTTCTCATTCTTGCATTTGGTTATAAAATTGGTAGCCAATTTCTGCATAACTGACCATTTTTGCAGCATCATGGTACATTTTATGATAAATGTTGCTTGGGTAACATCAGCTTCATTATAGTTTATCAGTGGTACACATTGCTTGTAAGCATCTAAATATAAACCTTTATTATAAGCTACCATGCTTAGTAGAAAATTGGCATAATTAGATAGACTCAATCCATCTAAAATTAGATCCATATGTTTTTCAATATCAAAACCATTGAATGTCATAGTTTCAACAAACCTTGTGCATAGCCACTGGCATACAAATTCTTTTAATGCAGTGTTGTTGCGGAAAAAGTCCCTTTTCAGAAGATCTTCAAAAGCTTTATTTATGTCACTTTTCTGTAATATGACTTTGCATTGTATCAATTCTAAACAGTCACTTGGCTCACTAGCATACAATTGTTCAAGGATATTTAATATTGCAGGTAAATCTTCTTCATCAAAAGCAGTGTCATGCTTTAGAATTTCAAGAATCTGTGTTTCTGCCACTTTCTTTAGTTTTTCATTTTGAGTTTTGGTAATGAAATCTGCCAAAGACATTGCTGCCTCACTACTTTTTAAAGTAACACCCAGTTGCCCCAACTTAGATAATATTTCTTGGGTCTTATCTTCCTCTATTGGAAGGTACAGCATTTCATTATAGATAGAAAGTAGCTTTTGCTTGTATGTATCATCAGTTTTCCTTTCATAATACTGAACTAGTCCTTGCCAAGCTAATGGATTGTCTCTCTTACCAGTTATAGCTTTTTGATATGCCAAGGGTGCTTGGTCAGAATCTTGAAGGGATTTGCCAAACAACACCAGTCCAAAGTAGTTTTGTTTATCTGCACGTAGAATGTTCTTGCAACATTCTTGTGCTTCTTTGAAGTTGCCATCATCTATCAACTTTCTTGCATCTTTCAGAAGGGTTTTGATATCAGCCATCTGGAAATCGCAAATAATAACTTGGTAAGCAACTGAAATTTAAAAAGGGGAATTTAATTAGAGTGAATTTCCACGGAGTTAAAGGTTATGTAAATAACCCGATCCTAGATATGAAAAGAATCAAGACTCATACTACACCCAGGGGTTTTCAGACCAGATTTATGTCATTTTGAGAAGCAAATTAATTGGCATGGTTCTAATAGTCGAGCAAATGGTACGTAGGGACAATACCGCATCCCAAAAATCTTTGACATATATACAAAAAGATTTGATCACACATACCGTTTACAACATTGGTTCTAGCTTCTTGAATTCAGATAGACTCGCTCTCTAACAATAACAAAGATTCAACCATTGCGTAAAATGAAAAACTGCAAGCATACTTCACACACCGTGAAATAAAATTCGTGACACCACAATCGACAACACAAAACAAAAACAGCTGATCTGTCAACTTCTATACGAAAGATTGTCAGTGTCAGATAATGAAGTCATGCGTAGACAAGGTGACGCTAGGGTGAGAATTCAGTTTCTTGTGTACGAATGCCCGTAGCCCGCAACCAAGGAACTTAGCAAGATCTGTTTCAAAAATTTTGGATATAACTTTAAATTTTCATTCTTCTTCTTCTCTGTTCACTTTGAAATGCTGTTCATGATGCATGATCAAAAAAGTGAAGGAATAAAAGGCATCTCTGCTAGACGACTTTTGTCTCTCAACTCAAACGCTCTTGATTGTGAAAAAAAAGCAAGCTCGCTTTTGATTGGCTTAAATCTATTATTCCATAGACAATTATGATGAAAAGAGAAACGTCATTTTTCAATTTTCTAAAATGTAAACAAAACATTTGCCCAAATAATATTGAAACGATATCATTTTTTAGTCCAATATTGTTAAGAATGGCTACAAATGAAATACTTGCGTCATACATATCTAAGCTGAGTTAGTTGACATCAAGCAACAGCAAATAAGTAAGTACAATATTTTCAATAGACTTCAGTGAAAAGTGATTTCAGGCCATCCTTTGAAAGAAATTCGTGAAAGAGCTCTGCAGTTATTGATAGCTAAGCTACAACTTGGCTGGGAGATTGACGATGAGCTGGCTGGGACAAGGCGCTTGTTGGAGTCACTGTTAAGTTGGTTTCAAGGTAGCCTTCCGACTTTGCAACGTGAAGCATTGGAACTACTCTTCACAACAATTAAGGTAAATCAGTGCTCTCTGATTCTCTTGCTAGAGCCCTTTTTATCATAGCCTCTTTTTACTTGAGATACTTATGTTTACTAATTTTATTTTAGACTAAGTCGGGCGCTTACATTGCAAAAGAGTTTGGTATAAAAAAAATTATGACTAACTTAAATGCAGTAAAAGATAAGATCGCGCCAGATGCTTTGGAAGCCTATGACGATGTGTTAGAGACACTGAGATTTATAAATGCAGTTGATTCTGAGGAAAATGTAATGATTCCGAGGCTTTCAATACCAGATATTGCAAGGTAAGTTTTCAATAGAAATCTAGTGTTTAATTAATCTAACTTTTGATTTATGAGCTAGAGGCTAGCTTAAATTTACCAATTTACCTGAATAAAAAGTAAATCATTTCAGTTCGGAGGGAGAAGCTACCTCAAGTAGTGGATATTATAATATTGACCCTAATATCCAAACATCTAAAGAAACATCCATCAGTAATGGAGATTATGAAATAACGAAACCAACAACAAGGTATGTTTTTAAATTTTTTCTACTCTACTCTTGATCCATCTACCTACATCAATAAAACATAATTATTAATATTTGGACAGTAAATAAGCAAATAATATTTGAATACTAATCAGTCATCGAATTGAGATCCTTATAGATATATCTGTCCTACAATGTCTTAAATAAATATGCATTTTTTTTCAGTCAAAACAGTTCAGATGGCATAAGAATACTCCTCTTTCCATGGGTAACACTTTGTCCATCAGACTCTAAAACCATGCTATTGATTGAAGATGCTCTGAGACTTGTCAAATCGACCCGGAGATGTTGTCGATTCATCTGTGATGTCTTTCTGAGAGATTTTCCTGCTGAAATATTTTTAAACAGACCTGGGATTATTAAGGTAAAAGTAAAAAATCTTTTATTTGTGGCAACTGTTATACAAAATTTACTATGCTACTTATATATAGGTATTATACCATGCTAATCTTCGAACTAACTTAATTACCTACTTATCTTAAGTTGACACAAAATGATAACACTTATGGTAAACGCGTTCTCATCGAAACGTCTTTACTGTGGCACGTGAAATGTGACTGCATTGCACGTGCCACAGTGAAGAAGTTTCGATGGCCTCGCGCACGCGCATTACCAATTTGTACGCGCCGCCCCGGCCCCGTGACTAACTTGTAAACGCGCGTTCATCTTAATTCTTAAGTACTCTGCCCACTTCTCCACCGCGTGCCCTGCTTGTAACGTGTATGCACTGGCACAATATATAATTGTATGAAACGCGACCGTTGGTGACGGAACGGTGTAGTGGGCGCAGTGTCACACTTTTCAATACAAATAATATTTTTTTGCCTTACACTGTCCTAGCAGGGTCATGGTATAGGATACGAAATTCCGGGCAGAAAGTTTAATCGTTAAAAGATAGTGAGATTTAAAAATCTTTTCGATTGTTAAGAGTCTTACTAACATTGGTTTTGAATTGTATGCATGTTTTTTTGTTTTAGAACTTAGTAGCAATAGCAGAAGGGAATGGCAGTCGACACGAAGCTTTGCGAGTGCTGTTGTGTATCACAAATACTTTACGTAAAAGACTGATACAACTTTCGAGTATCAATGTGATACATGAAACTGACAAGGTAATAAATATAAAAATAGTGGAAATAATATAAATTAATTTCTAAAAATCCCATTATTATATTAAACCATTGAGAAGTAGAAACATGCACTCTTAGCTTACCTTTTTGGTAAGTAAAGAACCTTTAACATTCCACATGATCAAGGCTATCAAATATTAAATTATCATCTTGATAATAATAACTTCCACGTCAAGAAACAATATTCGAATTGATGAACATACCCTCCAAATTTCAAATCACTACGTTCAGTGGTTTGGCATCAGCATTGTCTGTCAGTTAGTCAGGACGAAGTGTGATGATACTGATGATATTGACTAGTAAACTTTACCTATAAATAAAAAAACTTCGCGAGACAGCGCGATCGTCGCGCGAGCAAGCGATGCGACCGTCGCGCGATCACGCGATCAAACGTACTAACGTCAAATAGGCGTCCCAATTGGCATCGCGTCAAGAAGTTTAGGTTCAGTCATCAATAATGTTTCATACCACTACTTAATACCACATAATGTTACACACTATGCACACTACTAATAACCACACACATAATGTTTCAGCCTACTTTAGAATATGGCTCTTTTGCTAGCTCGGTTCTTAACAGCTTTCAGATGACCACAAAGACATAGAAGATGGAGTGAACAGAGAACTGGAACAAATTGGCGAAGGGGATTTAGAAACGCCCAAAGAAGATGGATTGGCGGCGTTGCGACAGCTGCCTGCTCCGATATACGCACTGGACACTCTAAACGCAGTGTCGTGCGTCATGGCTCGGAGTACAGTAGGAGTTGATAATGTGGAATCCTTGACTTTGGTAAGTTATCTAAACCAGCGGATGGCCGCGGCTTTGCCCGCGTGGTATCGAGATATAATAAGCCTAGTTCTCCAGGTCATAAACTATACCCAAGCCAAATTTTCGCTCATTGCTCTTAACATACTGTCATTGTGGCTGCTGGCAGCTGGTGCACGTGTTGAGGGTGGACACCGATCTCTAAAATACAGTCTCTGACTAGTTTGAAGGGAGATGCACTAATCACTGTCCTGAGACCAACAGCAAAGCGCAGATAAGTAGGTTGTCTTTAAGAAATGAAAAAGAAATACATGATTAACTGTAGTTGATTTGTATTTATTATTATTTATTTATTTGCCAAATCGATTTGGTAGTTTCATTGATGAACAAACATCCATCCAATATTTAGAGGTTGATTGAATTCATTGACCATTTACATTATTTTCAGAAAGAACTAAACCTGTGCCTATGTCTAGTGGAATCATTAGTGGAGCTCCTATTAGACTGTGTCACTGAAAAGTTTTGGACTGCAGATCACAACTTCAAAACGCACAGAGACATTTCACAAAAGAGTTGTATGGTGATGCGGTTATTAGGAGATTTACTAATGAAGTACAGGTATTTATTTAGCTGTACGCCCTCCCTGTCTTGGCTTGGCTTATTTTGTAACTTTGCAAACTCAACTTTACTCTATGACTTACTGTTGTCTTAAAAATTTAGGAAGTTAATGGTTGCCTTGTTGTAAATCAGTCTCATATCCGCTCATTGCCCAGAGCTATGACAACAAAGATGTAAATTTTCAACCGACTTCAAAAAAGGAGGCGGTTCTCAATTCGGCTTATTTATGTTTGTTACCTCAGAACTTTGTTGTATATTAACCGATTTGAAAAGATTTTTTGTTTGAGAGGTTGTACCTACTATCACATGGGTCCCAAATTTTTATCAAAATCGGTTCAGTAGTTTAGTTTTTAAATCAAAATGACTGAAAAAAGAAGTTGTTGAAGTGAACAAAACTGCGTATTTTCCTTCCCTGAGACTTTTCAGTGGTGCGTACGGTCACTAGAACAGTCCGATTGAAGTTGGTTGTTGTATGTTTTTGTAAAACCTTGATTATTTATATTGTATATCTTTACCATGCCTTTTTGAAGCTTATTACTATTACAGCAAGTCATTCTACGAGGACACGGACAGGTGTTGGCACCGTGTAGCGTGGCTGCGACTCGCTTCATGTTCCCAAAAGCTGCTACATTGGGCTCGAGACTCCGCCCTGCCGCCCACGTCGATATTAGCGGCATTGCAGGCCGCTCAGATAGACCCGGCCCTCGAGCTGTTCTATCCAGAGATGAGTAGGAGCATAGCTGCTGTTTTGCAGGTAATTTTTTACTATATTCAATAACGTATAGCGTTACGTCCATTGCTGACGTCCTTACATCTGCTAGCCCAAAAGCCTATTCAATCAAGGTGTGAAATAAAAATCGTATATTCGTCGTATATCGTAAAGGCCATACGCCTTTTTCGGCAGATATGGCAGTATCTAATCTAAATAAATAAATAGTGTTTGGACATTAAAAACAACGCCATCTAGCCCCAAACTAATAAAGCTTGTACTATGGGAGCCAAATAACTGTATAAACACCCAGACTCAGGACAAACACCGATGTTCATTGCACAAATGTTTGTCCCGAAGCGGGAATCGAACCCGCGACACTCGGCGTAGCAGTCCAACGCACTTGCCACTCGACCCGTCTGTGTCGTCAAAATCTCTTTCATGGCTGGCCATAATTCCAACCTGTGATCATTTCACTTCTCATTCAGTCAAATTTAATTTTTTTTTGCTGATATTGTTTGAATTTGTTTTTTCAGAGCACAAAAATATCATCAGATCAAGAATACAAAACGAAATACAGACAGTTGAAAAAAATATGCGCCAGTATGGAAGAGGCGGTCAAGTTTATGAAAAACAAAGATTCGTGTCGGAATTCGAAGAACGCTCTCACTTGCATCAAAAAATCTCTACCCGTCCTGGAAATATTTCAAAATGAAGCGTTTTTGAACGACGTAGCTGATTTCCTGCTTCTACGAATCCGCGATTTCGATCTGAATGATAGCGATTGGGCTACAGCTCGAAACATAGCTCTGAATTTGATGGCGAATAACGTTGAGTGGGTTTCGGCGAAGTTCTACGGGTTTATGGCTGAAATGGTAAAGTCAGTGCTAATCGGTGACGAGGCTCATCAAGTTGAGAACGAAAAATGCCTGACACTATTGTGCGATGTCGGTATTTTGACGGAGATATGCTGCCATGGATTATCTTCCAAATGTAGTGAGGTTAGTCTAAATCTGCTGTGATGTAACATATCTACCTATTATTTTAAATTCAAAAATAAATAAGTAAAGTTATGATTACTTTTTTTTGGTACATGTTAAGTAGAGCGTGAAATATATTATCAGTTAGTTTTTATGGGAAATAGCCATTTTCACAAGCCGAGCTTTAAAACTCTGCTAACAAAGTAACCGCAGAATCAGATGTTTTGACTTTTGATTGCATTTTTAGGTAGAAGAAAGTGCTTCAGAGATAATGCTGTATCTACTGCGAGGTCGTATGGCGCTGACCGATAGTTGCTGGTGGCGGCTACTAGCCAGCTTACTGCCTGTTCTGCCGTTGCTACACGTTTATGCGGCGCATGAAACTCTACTTGGTAAGATAAGTCTTCCAATCACATAACGAGAACAAATGCGGCTGGTAAAATTTCATTACCAATTTGCATGCTTATTTTGGGAATGTTAAAAGTGTTTATCATGCTAGCACATCTCTTTAATTTATCCATTCCTTCTTTAGACCGAACGCTCTTTCTTCTCTTCTATTCCTTTTGGGTAAATCAAACAATCATCAATTCCTTCTATAGTTAATACTCTCTTCCATTCCTTCTTTAAAGTTTTGTTAATTTAAGGGGATGTTTATTTACTTATACAATAAATTTAATGAAATGAAAATGAAATAAATTTTTATTTGTCTGAAGTATAGTCATTACAAGGTTAATTATAATAATCATAAAAAAAAACTATAGGTTAAATGAGTTTATTTTATTTTATTTTATTTTTATTTTTGTTTAATGGTACAATAACAGCAAACAAATCTCTAGTTTCTGTTTCTTGTATAGGCCAAGCTATCTGCAAGTCCCTTGACAGAGACATAGCGGAGTGTATGGGAGTGAGCCAGGCAGAGATAATTACTGGGCTGGTGCGACTCGTGTTCGTCAAGTGTATGGCGGTGCAACTCGATGCGACTCACACGTTGTGCAGGCTTTTGGGTAAGTTTATTAATTAATTAATTAATACGCTCAATATTAGTTTCGCGGATAAATAAACTTGCTCATGTTCGCTCCACCGGCATCGCCGCCGGCAGACGTTTTTATTGTTTATTTTGACAGTTAAACATTTCCCAGTCTATATATATATATATATAAAAGGTTTAACCCTGACAGACAAAGAGGGTAGATTCGTCAATATTACACATATTTTCTAACTAAGAAAGGAATTTTATTAATTCACAACGCAAACGCAGTTGCGAGCATCAACTAGTTGCACATATGACATAATTAATCAATCAGTATAAGTTCAATCATTTAAGTATTTTAGTACGTTCATTGGTTTGCCCTGTGCGTTGTCTGTCAGCCAGTCGAGACAACGGCTTTTATTGTATATTTCAATCAGTGATCTTTAGATTATGTTTTTTTTTTAAATATGTTAATGTTTCAGATGACGATCGATATTTGCCTCCAAAGGGATCGCTTCGAGCGGACATATTATTGAACGCACTGCGAAGGATTCAGCCTCAGGACTTCAATATAGATTTAAGTTCATCAACAAAAACTCCTCAAGTAAGCATAGTAATCTCATATTATCTAATAAATCATACAACTATTATTAACTAGTTGACACCCACAACTTCTTTTGCGTTGCGAATTAACAAAAATCCTTTCATAGTACGCTCCTACACTTCTTGACGAATAAACACTCGAAATTTCAAGCCTCTACGTCCAGTGGTATGGCCTGTACATTATCTGTCAGTCAGTCAGTCAGTAAGTCAGTCATTTAGGACTAAGACTTGTATGGATATTGATGTTGAACTTTGTGAGGATCGATAAGTTAAGTCTATGCTACTGAACAGTTGTTGATATTAAAAGGTATAGACTAGAATATTCTGTTATATTCTATTCTATTATATTATATTATGTTATATTCTTAAACAATTCTCTCAAACTACTCTCATGCAGATTTTTCTGATAGTAAATCAACTTTTCACCTACGCACATCAAATTGTAACAAGATCTCTTTATCTTTACAGGCGACAGGGCTGACCCAAATCCTAGACGTGCTAAAACAAGACATAATCCTCGACGAACACGGTACAGAATACGTTACTCGATCGTCACAACAACCGTCCCTGGAGCCGTCACTTCGTCGCAACACATTACAGCAACTATCCGTCATGATGCGACAACAGGACTTGCATGAAACTTTTCTGCAGTATGATGGGGTGAAAGTGATTGTTGCTATACTAAGGTAAATTGCTCTTAGATTAATATTGTGTTAGAAGGAAGTAAATTGCTTGTAGCTGCGCTTATTTTCGATCGCCACAACAACCGTCTCTGGAACCGTCACAACAACCGTCCATGGAACCGTCCCTTCGTCGCAACACATTACAGCAACTATCCGTAATGATGCGACAGCAGGACTTGCACGAGACTTTCCTGCAGTATGATGGTAAGGTAAGTTGCTCTCAGATAAATATTATGTTTGAAGAAAGTAAAGTGCTTATAGCTGAGCTTATATTCCAATAATCAAAGTTTTACAAAAATATACTAAAACCGACTTCAATTCAATTGTTCTATGACCGTAAACACCACTAGAAAGTCACAGGGAAGCAAAATACGCAATTTTGTTTACTTCGGTAACATATTTTTGCAGTTATTTTGCTTTTAAAGCTACACTACTGAACCGATTTTGACGAAATTCTATTTTTCGTATCGGTTAATAAACAAAGTACTGAGGTAGCAAATGTACAAAAAATCAACCTCCTCCTTACTTTGAAGTCGGTTGAAAAATCTAGTTCCATGTATGTACTCGTATGTACAGAAGATCTAGTTTTATTGCAGTTTTCCACTTATTTTTAAACTTATTTTGTCTTTATTTTCTTTGTTACAGGATGTCACTCATGTTAGACGACTATCTCGCGTTCCCCGAGTGCGCGATTAGTTGCGTTTCAGTGCTGAATAGTGTGTGCTTTGCCAGTCGACACAACTTGGCCAAAATATCGGATCTACCCTCACTTTTGATTCGAGGTTTGTTTTAATCCTACAAAAATGCATTTATCTTTGCATTCAGTGCTCTGACGTGACCGACTAGCCTTATACAAACTTCTTCTTCTTATCGTGTCACTAGGAACCAGTGTAGTGAAAGGTTTTCAAGTGCGCCTCTAAGAGGCTCTTTTCGTGCACTTGACACATCTTTCGAATATTTTGGGTTTTGACATGCCGGTTTCCTCACGATGTTTTCCTTCAACGTTAAGCACGTGTTATATTGCACACATAGATTTTTTGAACAGAAAAAAACATAAGTGTATCACAGGATTCGAACCCACGATCTTCGTAACGAAATTCGCGGCACCTCCCACTCGGCCAACACGGCTTCACACAAACTTACTAAACGGTTTTGTAACACTTGTTTCAATGATTACAGTGATTCTAGTGTTCCCAGCCAATGATTCAGCAGTGCTGTTGTCTGCACAAGTGCTAGCGTTGGTAGCTTGGGCAGGGTTTGCGCTTCAAGAGTTGGACGCGTCCCGACATCGCGTGCCAGCCCTACCGCTGAGTGTGACGGAGCGGACAACCCTACCCTTCAATGTGAACAGCTATTGGAACAGCAGTCCGAATGCTGAACACTCTTATGTGGGTAAGTCAACTGTTAGCACGATTAGCGTTAGTAGCTTGAGCAGGGTTTGCGCTTCAAGAGGACATCGCGTGCCAGCCTTACCGCTGAGCGTGACGGAGCGGACAACAATACTCTTCAATGTGAACAGCTATTGGAACAGCAGTCAAAATGCTGAATAATCGTATGTGGGTAAGTCAACCGTTAGCACGATTAGCGTTAGTAGCTTGAGCAGGGTTTGCGCTTCAAGAGGACATCGCGTGCCAGCCTTACCGCTGAGCGTGACGGAGTGGACAACCCTACTCTTCAATGTGAACAGCTATTGGAACAGCAGTCAAAATGCTGAATACTCGTATGTGGGTAAGTCAACCGTTAGCACGATTAGCGTTAGTAGCTTGAGCAGGGTATGCGCTTCAAGAGGACATCGCGTGTCAGCCCTACCGCTGAGCGTGATGAAATGGACAACCCTACCCTCCAATGTGAACAGCTATTGGAACAGCAGTCTCAATCCTGAACACACGTATGTGGGTAAATCGTTGCCGTAACTGTCATCCCACTGTGTCTACCACCCCTTCTCTTTCATTTTGTCACTTTTGGCCTGGAAAGGGTATATCCACTAGGCCACTACTGTTTCACTTCTTGAGATTGTTACAATATGTGTGAAAAACTCAAATCTTAGCTTTGCCGCCGCTTCGTTCGTCTGCGCTGACTTTTATAAAGAATCTTTCTAACTCAGAATGGCTACTCGCAGAAGAAGAATGGCGGACGTCTATTCGCGTGCACTGGTGGTGCGCTAATGCTGGTCGTTCCAAGGTCCTCTTAGAAGCGCCTCCGCCCCCCGCACCCCTGGCGCTTCGCCCCTGCGCGAGGGACTTAACGCTGCTAAGAGTGTCTTGTCCAGTCTATTCTAGCAGTAAAGCATTATTGGCTTTGGAAAACGCAACCAGCCATCGAAACGTCACTGAAGCCCTAAATATTTTGGAAAGGTAATCTTTTATTTATTATTAAATTAATATATGAGAAGAATGATGCCTTTACCCAAAAGGGGGTCAAGACAGGCTGCGGATGATAATAAATACTTTATTAAGCTGCCTGGTCAAGGTGAAACAAAGTCATTAACAAGCATTCAGAATCAGCAAGTTAAAAAGTAGCAATGGGCAGGCCATATACTCTTAGGTAGTCGAACCGATAACCATTATGAATAAAATTATTCAAATTAAATGATTATTTTAATTTTAAGTTCCCCTAATATTAAATGACCTACTCAATTTGTTAACTGTTAACGAATTTTAATGTTTTTTAATGAATTTTAATGTAATAATACTATTAATTATTAATGAATTATTTTTATTAGCAATTTATGTAAGAATTATTAACAATTATTTAGCACTAATTTTAAGTATTTGCACGACAAAAGTTGATGCAGTGATTCTAATTTAAAGTAAGACCACAATGTACCTGTATTACGCAAATAAAGATTCATTCATTCATTCATTCAATAATAACCACGAAGCGGACCTGTGGACGCAGTGTAGGACGGCGTCCCATGCGAAAAACCGACGGCATTGTTACGGTCGCAAGATGTCGGTGGATGGAGAAAGTTCGTGACCGCTCATCGTGGCGTCTTAAGGGGGTGGCCTATGTCCAGCAGTGGACGTCCAGAGGCTGAAATGATGATGAAGAAGCTGCCCGGCTATAACTATCACAACTGCAATTACTCTTTCAACACAATGTCATTAGAAGGCCTAGTTAGGAAATTCACCCTGTAACCTCTCAAGGATCTCCGATGGAGTATGAATACGTAAAGTACTTCATTTCCGATCTCTTAATTCTGTTTTTTTCCAGCTACACGAACTTGATGCCGCTGTCTTCGGCCAGTGCTGAGCAGGTGGCGTCGTTGCCATGGCAACACACGCGGCGGTTCCTCTCCGCGCCCCCCGCTTCGTCCCGCGACGCTGCACTACTCACGTCGCTGCTACATTTTCTCCTGGCTTATATGGACAATGTTCCTGTTGAAGGTTTGTATCTGCTCTGTGATAAAACACATAGCAAATAGGGATGAAAATAATTCTTTTCCTCATTTTAGGTCACAAACTACACACGCATTTCAGCCCAATCTGTCTAGTACTGGATCCGTGTGGTGAATTAAGTAATCCCATCGCTTTCCGAAAGGCAGGCCTGTGTCTCTGCAGTGAAAACAATATAAGCTGATTATTATTTATGTCTATGCTGTCTAGTAGCTGTAAAATCAAGCAACGAAATAACTTTTATCCACGATACAACCATGTACAACATAATTACATTTGTGTATATCTTAGTACTCTGTGATTACATTAATCTCTCCAAAACTGATTGACGAATTGTGCTACAATTCGACAAAGAAATAATCCAAGAATTAAACTACTGGCTCTGGTTACTTTTAGTTGCGTTATGAATTCTGATAAATCCGCGGGCAGTAACCGGTAACAGCTATAGTAAATATCAAAAGGAAGCCCAACTGATATTTAAGTTTTGTTATAGGTAACACAATGTCCTGGATAAAATCATCGTTCATAGGTAACGATGCGAGTGTCATATCGCTTCTCAACCGCACCCAGCTGTACCATCAACAAACCTCCCAAGATAACGTAGATGTCACTCAAGTACATATTCACATTGTCAAAGTGCTGATCAAATGCATAGTACTGTTGGAACACCACAATGATTATGACAGCAGTAGGATGGAGAGCCTACTGAAGATACTGCTGGCTTGCTTGGAGAAAATTGATCTGAAGAATTTTCATATGTTGGGTAAGTTTACTCGCCGCCTTTTATCTGTACTGGCAAGTAAATTGTGTCTTTTTAAGGCACAGAATCCCGTACGCAGCTATTTCGCTCGCACATTTGTACATTTTGAAGATATAAATTGACTGAGTATACTTTTGCGAAGCGAAGAAAATTATTATATTACTATTTACTTCGCTAATACAACATATCAAATATACTTAAGCACTTCTTGAGGTTGTAGTAGTAAAATGATCGATCCATTTTTGAGAAATTTATACTCAGTCAATTTATATCTTCAAAAATGTACAGATGTGAGAGCGAGATAGCGTCATGTAGCTTACTTCTGAATATAAATCTATACGTTGGTGTGCCTGCATATAAATATTTACTGGCAGTACATTGAAATATATCTTTCTGGTAGGAAACTGAATTGATAGACTAATTGAATTATTCGTCAATATTTTTTTTTGTTGGATTTTATATTTGTTTTCTTATGCCAGTTATGCCAATTAATGGCGACCCCACTTTGGACACGTCTAAACTCTTTTCATAACCTCATTATATGTTCAGGTTACCTCAACGAGCTGATGCGCTGCATCCGCTACACCCTAAACTCCCGCTACTGCTTCCTTTCTGAAGACACCCTCATCCACTGTTTGAGGATCACCTCCCTGACGTTGGGTGGTTGCGCGTCGGGCGGCGGCCGGAAGGGACAGGCATGCAGATTGGATGCGATGCTTTCATTGCTGGCTTTGTTGAGGCAGATACACGAGGAAGCTATACCTGTGCAGGTATGTATAAAAGCGGGCACATATTTTATTAATTTTTTTGGAGCCGCATATTCACCTGCATGGTATCGGAATAAGGGTGCGTTTCCACTGATGCGGAGCGGGGCGAAGTTTAGAGGAGCGGACCGTGAATTGGCCAATCACAGAGCTCGATATACTCTACTTCCACTTCGAGCACTGTGTTTGGCTAATTAACGGCCTGCTCTGCACTCTGCCCTGCTCCACGTCAGTGAAAACCCTAAGAAGCAGCTTACTCTAGAAGTCTTTTTCCGCCACATAGACTATATTTTATACACACCGAATTTTAATGTAATTTTATTTGGTAGTTTTGATGTCATCAACATACATTCTTCTACATACATCCATTCATCCCTAAAGCGTCGATGACACACAAGCTTTTTTACAAGCTGTTTGTTGGCGTTTTTTTACGCTAGCGTGTGAGCGTGTTATATTATAATAAGCTGATTGTAAAAACGCCGATGACACTGGGCGACTTTACACGCTACATGCGAAGTCGGTGGCATTTAGCGTGTAAAAAAAGCCGTGTGTGATCGTACTACAAGTGAGAAGTTGGAAATTGATGGGAAGTCAGATAGTGAGACTACGTGCTGTTCCTCACAGTGTCACCTGCGTGGTATCGGGATATAGATAAACAATATTTATATCAAAATACCATAGATACAAATACGTGTTGATTGGGCTCATATGATACTACGCATATATCAATTAAATAAAAAATGTGTTCTAAGCAACAATATGCGATAAACTTAATCAAAGACGGTAGGTATTTAGTTCCGGAATGTAACATTCTAGAGATGACAAACTACTGATTCACACTAAATTCCTGCATTCGGATAAGCCGATAAAATTCGGATAAGATATTGCTTCGTACAAGCATGGATATATGTCATGTTATGTCAGCATTTTTAACAATAGTTTCGAGAAAAAATATTCCTTTATCCCACAGGTTATTGATGTGTACAACTATGTTTTAACATTTCACACAACGCCATCTACCCCTTAACTTAGCGAAGTCTGTAATATAATGGAAATGGACAATAACAGAGAAAAAATAGCATAAAAATCCAGGCAAAAACATCACACAAATGTTTGCCCTGAATCGAACCCGCGTTACCAGCGTGGTAGTCCAACATTCTTGCCACTTAACCATCCATGTCGCAAAAAAGGACAAAAGCTGTTATTCAAATGTACTATACGTATTGAAATGAAATCATTCGCCAGAACGTTTTAGTAAGCTATAGCAGCTATAATAGTGATTAAGACCGTATCACTATTGTTTGTTTATCATACATTCTAGGATAAAATCTACACTAAAATTTATACTTTTGTACCACTTTTTATGAATAAAGAAACTTTAAAAAATTTAATTGGATCGAGTCCAACATTATATACAAAAGATATTATTCAGTGAGCTACATTGTTCCCTTGTTGCAGAGATGGAGCGAGGTATGGAGCAACGACGTAGTGTACTCAGTAGTGAAGTGCATTAGAGGCGCTCGGGCTGAGTTGCGAGCTGCCTCGTTACACGTGTTCGCCTCACTCGCGTACTATGCCCAACTGTTGCCGCATTTGATGCAAGGTGAGCTACTGTATCTTTAACGAAGCCATAGGATTGAGCAAAGTATGGAGCAACGACGCAGTAAGGTCAGTTGTGAAGTGCATTAGAGGCGCTCGGACTGAGTTGCGAGCTGCCTCGTTACACGTGTTCGCCTCACTCGCGTACTATGCCCAGCTGTTGCCGCATTTGATGCAAGGTGAGCTGTATCACTGTTTTTTAACGAAGCCATAGGGTGGTGTGAAGTACGGAGCAACGACGTATTATGCTCAGTAGTGAAGTGCATTAGAGGCGCTCGGGCTGAGTTGCGAGCTGCCTCGTTACACGTGTTCGCCTCACTCGCATACTATGCCCAACTGTTGTCGCATTTGATGCAAGGTGATCTGTATCACTATATCAAAACGAAGCCATAAGGTGGAGGGAAGTACGGAACATCGACGTAGTATGCTCAGAAGTAAAGTGCATTAAGGGCGCTCAGGCTCAATCGCGAGCTGCCTCTGGCTGCCTTTACACGTGTTTTTTTTATCTAAATTCGCTAAAGTCTGGTCTCGAATTGATGGGATATCGGTCACTTCTATTTATTATCCCATAATAAAGTACAATAGCGCTCGTTACAGGCGGTAACGTTTGCTAATTGTTGTTATCAATCATGCTCTGTTACCTTTTTTGGAGAACAAAGAGTAATTTTGTGATAAAACCGTTCAGACCTCCCAGTATGATGATAAGTTCTTCCTTAACTGATCCCACCCTGCTATTTTTATATTTTAAATGTACAGTCAGCTACACCAACATGTATACACTCTAAAGCTTTTACATTTATATTATACTCTTAATTTTGCAAAGACATTCTTAAGAAAATAAGAGTAATATAAATGTGAAAGCTTGGGAGTGTATACATGTTGGTGCAGCTGACTGTACCTTGTTACGCGACTGCTATGAAAGAGGGTAATTTCGGATGTATGAATGTAAGTCTACCTGCTTGTAGCAAGTAGGCTAAACGGCTTGATGGATTTTGAAGCTAAAAACTGTTAGCTTATATCAAAGATTTATTGATGAAAACCGAGTTCAAAAAGATCTAACATTCAATTTTGTTGCAGCCATCGACGAACAATCGCTGTCCCAGTTCGGTGCGCGCGTTTTCTCCCAAAGAGGTGAAGCTAACATTGTTCGCACTGCAGCAGCTTCGCTCCTCACTGCGGTCTCGTCCCGCGCCTCTACTAAATCTGACGTAAGTAATATATTACACTACACATGGCACAAATATAATGGGTATGCTACTCAAGACACGGTTTTGCTTCATCGTCGCCATATTACTGCTGTCAATTGCTCTGAAATTAGATTTCTATTAACAAAAATCGTTAAACGTTGTTTAGGTATTTATGAAATTGAACTTGTTATTACTAGCATTATTTTCAGAAAAGTAGATTTTATTTTTATTTTATTACATCATTATTATTATTATGATACACAGGCAGCTTAAAGCCGATGTGTGTATATCATGATTATTTTTTTGTCAGTGATCTTTAAATGTTTGTCCAGTCTATTTTTGAAAGAGTTCACTGAGGGGGCACTAATCACTGTCTGTGGCAGCTTGTTCCAGTCTATGGCCACGCGGTTGGGCAATTGTCCACTGTTATATACCTAGCTTTATTTTTCCATTATAATGTATTAGTACTAAGATGGTGAGCAATAAATAATATTCTATCTATCTATATTTAGTGTCCTGATCAGTCGGAAGATAAGAATAAGTTGAAAGTTGGAACATTGTGTGAAAGTTAGCCAAGAGATAATGTTCATGAAAAGCTAGAAAGTAGTCCACGTTCCAAAACTATTATAAATATGTGCATGTTTAGAAATTTCCTTATACCTGGTCTTCATATTTTTTTTCTAATGAGAGTGTAAAGTTCGTATAATACTCGTACATCAATCAGAGCAAATATAACATAAAACGATATAATTTAGCTGTTATTATCGTCTTGTTTAAATCATTTACTATCTCCGTTTGTTCAAATTAGCTGTTTACAATCGTAATGAATGACTCAACCATTAATATAACTCAATTAAAAAGACATAACTTTGTTATGTTTATGTCCAGTGACCTTTGATTTTCAGATCTTAGCAACCTTTGTTTGTAATGTGATCTATTTGTTTGAACAGAACTTTATTTATCAAACAAGTTCCTGCAAAGCATTGTCGTAGTCTTAGGCGGCAGGTGTGAGGATATATTATAAGGATCCTTGGTATTCTAACTGTTTATAACACAATAACATGAAATATGCCGTTGGGATATGTAATATTTCCCTGGTCGTTCGTTTCTTATTATCGTCGTTTCGTTATTTATTAAATAAAATTCAGAGTGTAAAACGTACTACAGAAGTACCTAATTCTTGCGTTAGATTTATGTTTTGATAACAAATGATTAAAACATGCTGGGATTCCTGTTGAAGTGTTTATAAATATTGACTTTTGTTACAATTTATCAAGCTAACAAGCCTCTTCAAAATTATTTTTTAATTTATTATATTATAACTTCTATAATAAACAGGCAAAAGTTTGTGAGGAATGACTTATGTGCGTTTTAGATGGATATACGAATATTTGAACTGAGATTCGGTATTGGTATATTTTGTGCGGTGAAAGGATTAAATACTACTACTTTTGACCCCGATATCAAGTCAGTCAAAACTGGTGGGATAAAGAAATAACACGTACCATATGAAAATGAATAGTACCATACTATTCTTACTGTATTTCGACATCGATATCTTCTACATAAGTTGCTTAGCTTTAAGGAAATCATGGATTTAAATACCCTGTGGTAAAGTTGCATCGGGGGAAATATGTTTCAATTTAGAAAGGTTTTACGGGTCAACTGGGACTTGGACACTTTTATTATATTTTTTATTTAAATTATTTATTGCACAAATAAAATAAAATGACATTGCACAAAGGCGGGCTTGATGCTTAGGACTATGAGATCGTGTAGAATAGGCATTAGGCATGAAATATAAAGTTAAAGTCCCGTTTAGCACATCAGAGCAAATTGCAGTGAAAACAATGTAGCCGTACACTATCTTGATACAGATACAGATTTTTATTGATAACGCCATGTAACATGTCAGTGGGTGTGCTGTGCACTATTCTAAGATTATAGCGACTAATGTAGATTTGTTTGCAAATGGTTAAATCGACAGTAAAAAGGAATACTAATATCAAGCCGTAATTTTTGGTTCGATACGCCTAACCCATTGGTCCACAAAATAATGCTTTTTTCGAGAAAAAAGGTATGCTTTGAAACTTTTTCGATTTTGGAGTCTATTTGAATGCTTCAATAATATCCGTCTTAATATTTTGTAGAGTTTCCACAATCGCACGCTAAACAATACAAATACAATGAAATATGTATAAATGCAGTAGTGTGCTGCGTTGGAAATGACCGCGAGTTGAGCGTCAACATGCTAAGCCGTGTATTTATAATTACAATTCTCGCTTCGGAATACAATGGTTGAACGTAAGATTCGTTATTTGGATTTATTCAAGTCACGGGGCGCATTGCTCTGCGAGAACCGCGCTGGCCTTGGATGTTCAGGGGCGGTGGCGGTGCGGATGGCGGCGGGGGCGACACGCGAATGCGTAGGGCTTATCTACCCGCTCGCCGCACCACGCTTCACTTGAGCAGTGATCGTAACCGCCACCACTCGTCCGTTAAAACCACTCACGCGTGCCTCGTTTGTTTACACACACTCGAAATGCCGGCGCGATAAATACGCATTTCTAATCTTTTCAAACAATCTGTGCGCCTTATCAACGAAAAATGTGGATCAGTGTTATTTTATTCGGAACGTTATTCTTGTTCATAACTCTCCTGACAGTTTTTCACTATACCACAAAAGGTAGAAAATATTGGAAACTGAAAAATGTGCCGTATAGAGAACCTTGTCCTGTTTTCGGCAACTTCGGGCCCACGTTTATCATGCGCCGCAGCTATACGAAGATGCTCGAGTTTTTCTATGATAGTTTTCGCGGAGAGAAGTACGTGGGATTATTTCAAGCGCGAAGACCGACGTTGATGGTTATAGATCTGCAGATGGCTAAGAACATATTTACGAAGGCGTTTTCCAGTTTCAGTGATCGCGTTTCTGTAGGGACGGATACGCAGCGCGAGCCTTTGTTGCGGAACTTGGCGAATATGAGTGGCTCCGAGTGGAAAGCGATGCGACACATCGTCACGCCTACATTTTCCTCTGCTAAGATGAAAGCTATGTTTCCCCTCGTCGCGGAGTGCGCCCACACTCTCAAGAAAACCCTCCTGGAGGAGCCTCTCGACGAGGTCAACGTGCCCAGCCTGATGTCCCGCTACACGACTGATGTTCTTGGGAGCTGTGCTTTCGGTGTGGACCCTGGCTCGATGAAAAATCCCGACTCTCCTTTTCTCAAAATGTCACAGAAAATGTTCAAAACTGACCGTACCACTCTCCTGAAGCGGTACTGCCGAACATTCTTTCCTAGACTGTTTAAATTTTTGAATCTCAAATCCTACTCCCCTGATGTAGAAACCTTCTTTACTAATATAATAAGCCAAGTACTAGACGAAAGAAGATCGACTGGAATTCATAGAAATGATTTTCTTCAGTTGATGTTGAACGTACAAAAAACGGAGACCCATTTCTCTATGACGGATGCGTTAATAACGTCCAATTCGTTTATATTTATGTTGGCCGGATTAGAATCGTCGGCTACGACGCTGTCCTTTTGTTTATATGAACTGGGGAAAGATACGAAACTACAAGATAGCGTGCGAGCGGAGATAGCGGATTGTGTCGCGCGATACGGAGGATTGAATTATGAGGCCGTTGGTGCGATGCGATTTGTGAATCAAGTTGTACTGGAGACCCTAAGAATGCATCCTCCGACGCCGCTTACCACAAGGATCTGCACTACGCCATGCACTCTCCCCGGAACCGAGTTAGCTGTCAAAGTTAAGGACCCCATATTAATTCCACTGTACTGTATACAGAGAGATCCCAATAATTTCCCAGACCCGGATAAATTTCAACCTGAACGATTCCAGGACGATACGAATCCTCCAGGTTTTATCGCTTTCGGCGATGGACCGAGAAGTTGCCCAGGTAAGTTCAATATGTTTTTCCTCTGAACTGTATGACTTATATTCATGTAAATATTATTCTATCGATGTGCTAAATGCAGTTTCTTGACAAAGTATTTATTCAAATAAGGAAAAATGTAGTCAGTCAATTATCAGTTGCATTGCTTGTGGTAAAGTTTCAAGAAACATTCAGGTCGCAGGTATTGCATAAACAGCCTTTGTCCGCAATGATGAGTTACAGATACATATGAAAATATTTAAAACGACTCATTGTTTTGTATCGATTCTTTTCATTGCTTGCCAAAACATTTATTTCAATATTTCCTACTCCTACTCGGTACTTGAAAAAACGTTTATACGTTTCGCAGCCGTCATATTACTAAAGTAGATTAATATAAATTAAACGAATGTAAATTAGTTAATACGTGAAAAACTACAATAATTAGACGTATTTAACTATGTATCAAAATTTTGTACGAATGACATGTAGTTTAAGCATTAAGAACTAGGCCACCAAGCATAGAATTTCATCTAAAATAATGTTACAGGATCGCGCTTCGCTCAGCTGTTGATCATCGCGGCGCTGGCATCGATTTTGAGCACTTTCACGGTAGAGCCATGTGCTTTAACTACTCCTCGAATCCAGTACGACCCTCGCAGTGTGATGCTCAAAAACAAAGGAGGCATTTGGCTCACATTTTCACCACTAAAATCGTAGTTTGAAAATACTACATTGTATGAAATGGTGTATGAAATGAGCAGCTGATGCATTTAACTGGATGAGTCCTGTGTTATTGTGGAAACAGGAATCTACGTCAATGAACTGAATCTTCCAAGGAATGTGATGCTCAAAGTGGGGTTGAGTCACTGACAAGTTTTATGTATGCCTAACCTACCAATGTCCTAAAAAGTTGTTGCACCTATGATTGTTTACATACCTTAAAAGTAAAGTATGTATATATTTTTTCTTTTTTGTACGATGAATAAAGCACGTCCGTCAGTTAGGTATGCTGTCAAGGAACTCAACTGCGCGTGCGAAATATTGGAGCCTATAGAAAGCTTGTCGGCTATAATTTTATTGTCAAGGCTTTTTTATAGTTGTTTGCCTGTTTATAGAAGTCGATTTTCTTTTGTTCGTTAATTGTCTACTTACTGCAGCTTCTAACTTATACAGTTTTGGCTTAGTATGAGCAAACTGAACGTTCGCGAGGCAAATAGGTATTTATTATCGCTTGTCATGTTCAGTTGTATGTAATATAGAACAACAATATCCACGTTTTGTTTATCACCCTTTGTTTTGATTTTATTGTCCGGTTTCAAATCACAGTTTTATTGCGAACATTTACGCTTATTTAAGTTTTGTACTTTACGGAGCATATTATGTACATTTGTTTGTAGATTCAATATTTATATGGCTATCTTATTTATTCTTCGGTTTCTTTGTAATTCTTAAGTGTATATATTCAGTGGATGTGTTTAATTTTAATTTTAGAAAATATTTATAAAGTCTTTGGTTTAAGTGCTTAGATAAGATACGCGGCGAATAATTGTACCAAAAACATAAATATTATTAAAACTTTTAACTTAATTATTATTTTTTAAGTACTTGCCTACCTTCCTCATAATTGTAGTTTTATACTGCCACTCAAACAGAACTAAACATATTACAAATATATATTGTTTATTACATATTACATAGATTATGTAAGACCTTTTTAAAAATGTATTCTTCTGATACCAATCAGAAAATTAATGCTAGATATAGAATGAATACCTACATATGTAATAAATAAATAATGTTTGGATATTTCACACAATGGCATCTAGCTCAAAACTAAGCAGAGTTTTTTCTATGGTAACCAGATAACTGATAGATTACTTATTTAATACATACATAGAATGCATAGAAAACAACCAGACTCAAGACAAACATCGATGTTAATCTCATAAATGTTGGTCCAGAAGAGAGAATCGAACGCGACATCGGGATGGCAGTCCAACATACTTTCCACCCTACCATTCGTGTTACTCATAAAATCTACGATCAGTATATGTATTAGGATCTTACTATTATTATGATGTTTACGCAAACACAACCAACTCAAGATCAAATCGATTAACCTGTTTATCCTATTTATAGGCAACTAGCTGACGCCCGTAGTTCAGTTTTCATTGCGAATCTATAAAATTCCTCTCTTAGTACGCCTCTGTACTTCTTGATAAATACACTTTCCAGGTTTCAAGTCTTTACGTTCAGCTGTTTGGCCTGTAGGTTGTCAGTCAGTCAGCCAGTAAGGTCCAAGCCTCTTATATATGTTACAGTCAAAACTCATTGCCGGTCAAAACCAATATTGACCTCGAAAATTAGTCAATATCGACCTAATAACCTACCGTCACCTAACTTTTATCAGCCCTAGATGGTTTTCTATAATGAGGCTGTGCACGCTCGCTTCGCTCGCTTGTAAGTGCACTTATAATAAGAAAATAATATGTAAGTATCAATATTTGAAGCCATTAACTTTTTATGAGTTTTAACCGATAGTAAAACAATCAAAGCCGATATTGACTAAGGACGTTGGTCAAAACCAATATCGACCGGAAAACCAGTCAAAATCTATATTGACCGAGACCCTTAGCCAATATCGATGTTGACTGCTTTACGCGGTCAATATTGGTATTGACCTGCAATGAGTTTTGACTGTGACATATATTATATTGATGATGATCAAATATTAGTACAGTTCTGAGTTCCAAAACGACGTAATTCTGTAACAAAAAACTCAATGATGGTAATCAGTATTTTCAGTATTCCTTATTTTTCAGGTGTTAGAAAGTGATATGCTCGAACAACTTGAAGATAGTAACTTCCTAGAAAACTGCTTGGACGTTCTTGTCAACTTCAATAACTCCAATGAATACGTCCAATCTTTCGGTAAGTTTATATCTTCTACATATTGCTTCTTCTTCTTTTTCGTATCTTTGTTAAAAATATTATTTGCTCAGTAGTTTACGAATCTTATTTTGGCGAAGGCCTTCCAAAATTGCTTCCTCTTCATTGATTCATACTTGGGCGGCCGAATTTCTGATACCGTATTTAATTTCTCCTTGGGTAAGTTGGTAGTGATCCGGCCCGCAAAGCTAGGTACTTTGGGTTCGATCATCGCCCATGGTGAATATGTATTTGTGAGTGAGAGTAAGAGTGTCTAATTTTCTGTTTGTGCTGATAGGTACAGATGTAGATACATTTATGTACGTGTACCAAAACTAGAACGAGAGATGTGTTGCATTTTGGCATCAACATAAACATGGGTCTTACTGCTTCTGAATACAGATGATTGTTTATAATGCGTGCTCAGAATGTTAATCGAATTGTTCAACGTGGTGGTGGTGTACTTTAATCGATGCCATAAAAATAATTGAGCGAGCCCCGTTCGATAGCACCGACCGGGCCACCGCTAATTCACTAGCCATGTTTGGACTACGTAGCAGGTCTACCAGTTTTCCAAGTAAACTATACTTTACGCCATATGCATTCGTAATTTCGTTTGAATAGGCTATGGCTATCTATACAGTGTGTTTTTTTTTTTCAACAAATATGGCTTATCAAAAGACATATACCTTTTTTCACCGTTGTCCGCAAATATGAATCTTAAGTTCCTTGCACAAAGGAAGTACCTTATTTTCAACAATTTTATTGTTGTTAGTAAGTGCTCACAACGATGAGAATTGGCATGTCATAGAACAAAAAAGAAATAGTCTATGGATGGTCTATGAAAGCATGTGAGATCCACCAATTGGTCGGTACTCTCAGCCGAGATTAGGGCGAATCATCACAGGAACTGTAAAACACATCCCCCCCATCCCCCCCCACGTAATGGACGACATTGTTGCGGTCGCGGGAAGTCGATCGAAGGAGAAGGCTCGAGACCGCTCGTCTACGTCTTAAAACCGACATGATGATGATCACTGGAAACATTATAAGCTGAATATATGAAACTAAAATGACGTTTAAATGTAAGCAAATATAATAAACATTATGATAAGCGAATATCGCAGCATATATTCGTGCTAAGCTTTACCCGTTCGCTTCTTCAAAGTCACATCGGTAAGCTTTGAGCTCTCATTGAAATAGCTTACAACAAAATTCAACATCTTTATTCCAGAACCGAACATATCTCTATCAGTGCTAGAGCGTTGTTCGGAGCTAGAAGTGCGCGCGCAGAAATGCGGTGATGTCCGTCTATCTCCCACTCTCGGCTCCCAAGGAAACGTGCCTCCCACCGCGGCTCTTGTAGCGACAATAGCAGAGTTGCTGACTAACATCAGCGCTTTCAGCCGCTGTCCTGTACAACTATGGAACGATAGGGGGCTGTACCGGCTTTTGTTCAGGTAAACTATCTTGATAATGCAGGTCTACGAGTTTCCGCGATACCCCCGAACGTGTTATTTGGTTTTGTTATTTAAATTACAGTACAGTCAGACCCAAATAACTTATGCTGGATAAAAATAAATTGAAAGGCGATACATAATTTAAAGTAGACTGGTGGTAAACAAAGTAAGAACAGTTAAGAGTATATTAAAAGGATTGACGTTTTGTACAGATTACACTTTTTCGTTCAACTAATCACTTTACTGCCAAATTGACCAAGTGAAAAGCGCGTTTAAAAAGTCTAGCTTCCTAGTTGATGCTATTGGAAAGCAAATTAATTGAATTAATTGTTTGTCCTCTCAAAGAGACAGAATTGGGAGACAAACGGGAATAAATTCTCCCAATCGCTATTTATTTCTACGGTTGCTGTTGTTACTAAATATTATAGTAAGTCATGAACTCATAGCCAGATGTTAGTGATACTGATAGTTTCCTCGAACGTAACATATTTTTTGTCTGTAATTTGAAACAACCATGACTAAAAATGGAGGAGGATCGTATATATACATAGACGTCAGTCAGTATATGCACTCAGTCAGTATTTTGGGGCGTAAACGCCAAAATGTGTGTTCAATAATAATTATTTCTGCTGTCACGTAAACATATAAAATATTGTTGTATTCTACATAATGTCACAATTTTCTATGAATAATAGATTTGTTTTGAGAACAAAAACATCTTATATTTATGATCGATTGTGTTTTCAGATGCGCATCTTGGTCTAATGGTCCTCTGAGAGACGTCAGCCGCGTCCGCAGCGCGTCGTGTCGCTCGCTGGTAGCCGTGACGTCACACAAATGTGTGCGTACTTCGCTATCCAGTACCAAGGATTGCTTGCACAACCTAATGTCAACTCTAACACCTTTTGTAGAAGGTTTGTTTTTATAAATGTAATTTTGGCAAACTATGAGTAAAAACTCCTGTACCTACCAAAAAAATGAAGTAACAGAACATTGATTGAACTATTAGCTGACTGCGGGTTGTCTCGTGTGGTATCGAGAAAAAAAAAATGGCCATAGTCTTTTTTCAAGTACTATATTTATACCGAATAATAGTCGAATCGGTTCATTAGTTTTCATCTAATTCTATCCAAAATGTGACAAAAAACAAAAACAAAATATTTTGCCCTAAAAAAACCATTGTTGTCAGTATCGTTTCATACATTATTTCTACGATGCGTACGCCCGGTTCGTAGTAAATTATATGACACTTCACTTTATTACTTTAGTACGGTTGTGTCATAGTCTTAAATGACATCATAACTTCCAGTTACCTCTTGGCTTTATCTATCTCAATTGATGTTTATCTACACCTCAAAATAGAACCCTTAACGGGATAACTAGAAATCATAAATTGTTCTGTTTACCGGTTGAAGGACGGAGTTACATCATTTCAATATGTATCCTATAATCTTGTTCCTATATTCTTTATCATTTTCTCTTTCGGAAAAGTTGAAAATAGATAAATTTTCAGATGAGCTTAACCTTTTATGTCTATCCTTATCATTTTCTCTGTCGGAAAAGTTAAAAATAGACAAATTTTTAGATGAGCTTAACCTTTTATCTTTATCACTTTCTATGTCGAAAAAGTTAAAAATAGATGCATTTCAGATGAGCTTAACCTTTTATCTTTATCCTTATAATTTTCTCTATGAGAAAAGTAAAAAATAGATACATTTTCAGATGAGCTGTACCCAGAATGCTTTGCAGCGAAAGGCCAGGCGTTGCTGCTGATAGCTTCGCTCCTAGTGGAGCTGTCGACCGTTGATACCGTGTGGAGATTCCTCAAGGATGAACCCTCCAACTCTTGGCTATTCCTGATTCTGCAGTGCCTGGAGAGTGAAGAAACAGGTGAACTACAATACAATACAATAATTTATTAATAATTCCCAAATTACAAGTCAAATACAAAATAAAATTAGCACATAATATAAAATATTTTTTAACGTAATTAATTATAGGTATAATGATATAATATTTTTTATAATTTTTTCTGGTCATATCGCAGGGAGTTTCAAGAACTCGTCTACGCTATAAAAACTGTGCTCAAGTACCCACTTTTTGGTCTTAGTTTTGAATTGTACTTCAAAGTTTCAATGAACTAAATATTTGAAATAAATTGTAGGATCAAATAAGGTAATTATATTTTTATTGGTGTTTATCGCGCTCACCTTATCTGTTTTTTTTTTATTTCAAATATGGTATTCGTAAATTGGTTCAGAAATGTTTTTTTTTTTGGTGTTTGTAGAAAAAAAACAATAATTATATTGTAAGTTTGAACGGTCCAATCACATGTATTAAACTAACTGTGTGTTCGAATAATGTGTTCGTAATTGGTTTAATAAAAAAATGTTTGGTGTTTGTAAAGAAAAATACAAGTAATTATGTTTGCGTGAAAATAATGACGTCAACGGTGGAAAAAACAATATGGTGACACAAATGGTCGAGTGGCAAGTGCGTTGGACCGTTACGCCGAGAATCGCGGGTTCGATTCCCTCTTGAGGATAAACGTTTGCGCAATGAACATCGGTGTTTGGCCTGAGCCTGGGTGTTTTCTATGTATGTATTTATAAAAAAAAGTATTTAAGTATTCTATCAGTTGTCTGGTTCCCATAGTACAACAAACTTGCTTCGTTTCGAGCTAGATGGCGTTGTGTGAAATAAGATAAAGATAAAAAAAAGATAAAAAACATTTATTTTACAAAGGTCTTAGTATAAAGGTAGGTACAAATTTAAGTAAACGTAGTATAAAATGAAGAAAAAAATGAACGAAGGCTAAAATTACGAAATAAAACTATAAAATTGAAGACTATTTTAACTGAGTAGGTATATAATTAATGTATGCTGTATATGAGTTGAAAGTTTTATTTTCTTTTATTAATTTACTTAAAATAAAAAAGAACTACCTATGTAGTAAAGACCCGAATCAGATGAATCTTTGAGTACCTCGTCCTAACTAAGTACTAGACTTGTAAGTAGGAAAGAGGGACCGCTGCTTCAGCTAGCTTCAGGAGATTTCTACAGTAATATTTTATGAAATGTCAAAACATTATTATTATTATTAGGTATTTTGCCATGACTGTAATGATCGATTCTGACAAGTTACAACTCAGATGGAACTATCAGAATCCAAGTATACTAAAAAAAATATCTTTTCAGAATTACAAGACGCAGGACTTTACTGTCTCACGCAACTGACACTATCAGCGATGAACAAAAAACACGCGGACAAAACCAGGGACGAGTCTTGTATTCAGTTCTACGACCATCTCAAGTCACCTTTCGAACGCCCAAGTGATTACCATTGCTCAGGAGATAGTGCACGAGACGATTGCCAGCCGGAGTATATGGCTGAGGAGTTTTGCAAGGCGCTTATGAGTTTGTACAACAAAATATCGCTGGAGAATAAGAAGTATCAGACTAGTCAGGGTAAGATATTTTCTCAAACATGGTAATTTTATTTTACATATTGTATTCCGATTTTTTATTTGTTATCGTGATACTGGAACTTAGATATTTAAGTTTCGGTTTTCTGTCATTTATATCTAATTCTATATCTTTTCAAATGCTTATTGTAACGTTGTGGGTATAAAATGCGAGAGAGAGAGAGAAGGAACCTCTAAAAGGTGAGGTTTTTTATAAAGGACTAGCTCAGTCGGGGTCACGTTATCAGAAAAGAAGTAAACTATTTGGTGTGTGGGATCCTTAAAAGCTAATAAATTAAAGGAGGTTTATTTTATATTTGTTTATTCTATATTTCTGCACATTCTTAAGAGGTAATATCATTCTTGCTTAAGCTAAACACCTTAAGTAAGTATAAAGTCATGTTGATTTTCTATTACTTTCACATGTAAGATTTATTTACTAAAACCTTAAAAACTAGGTTAGGGTGTTACTTAGACTAGGTCTCAAGTGTCTATAAATGATCCTAAGGACCAGCCGGAGCTGATTCCGGTTGAATCCCACTTGACCCCTCGCGGTGTCAGATGGGATTTTTGGCACGTGCTTGGCCAAAACTTTTACAATGTTACCTTTGTTCGTTAACGAAGCTTCCCGTGGTTGTAGCTTCCATAAGCGCACGGTGCCGGTCTATCTAAAGTCGAGACACGCTAAATTTTACCTCCGCTCGCCTTTGGAAGCCACAGCCCAGGTCTACCTCCGATATCTCGCGGACACCGCGTATCTAAATTATATACTTCGTGTAACCGAGCAATGCTCCACGTAGGATTTAAAAGTATTGAGAAAGGATCGCTGCGGTCAATACACAGCTCGCAAGCATAAAATTTAAATGCCTATCTACCTTTTAGACGTAAAGTTGTACCACCGCATGAGAAGCACAATGTTGTTAACGAAACGTGTTTTATTCTAAATTTGCACCTACAATAGATTTTGTTTAAACCTTATTTAACCACCAGCCTAGCTAGGACTCCGCCCGCAGTGAAATGTAAATCAGCAACCAAAAGAAAAAGAGTTGAGGGTTGCATGGAACGCACCCACCTGATGAAAGCTATGTAGGTCCACGAGACGGGAACCTCTGGACGCCTGTGGTCGTGTCCCCACGGGGATCACCCCACCGTGGTACCCGACGCCTCTCCGCTTTAGATCTGGAACAGGCGTCACCTTATTAGCTGGTTCCCGCTTTATTCCCTCACACTATTCTGCCGCATAATATGCAATTCCTTACCTTTAAATTGGCTTATCCTTGTTTTCCCCTGGACGTCAGCTATTCCGGAAACCCGAAGGGTCCTTTGGGTGACGCGTGGGTCTACTTTTGGTAGGGCTCGGCGCCGGCGTGGTTGGCAGCTTTCCAGATTTCCCGTCTCGTGGATGTTGGAAGAACACCTCAGAAATTTATAAGATGTCGACTGTCCGTCGTGCACTGGATCTACGAGCGAAGTCTAGTCTCTCAGCAAAGGACATGAATCGCAGGAAAACGTCACCAACTCATCTTTGGAATGTTCTAGAAGCTTGCGATTTTATTCACAGGACAGTGACTCTTATCAACCTACCAATAGAGTTCAAAATCACCTGTTTACGTAAACGCTGCCCTCTCTTGACGAGTGGTCGAAGGATCGATATCTATCTCACGCACTCGACCATACTGAGCTAGGAATGTTCTAGAACTTTCGGTTTTATTCACAGGACAGTGACTCTTATCAACCTAGCCATAGAGTTCAAAATCACCTGTTTACATAACCGCTGCCATCTGTTGACTAGTGGACGAAGATCGATATCTATCTCACGCACACGACCATACTGAGCTAGGAATGTTCTAGAACTTGCGGTTTTATTCACAGGACAGTGACTCTTATCAACCTAGCAATAGAGTTCAAAATCACCTGTTTACATAAACGCTGCCCTCTTTTGACCAGTGGTCGAAGTTCCTAGTCACGCCGTTTGCCTAAATTAGTGGTTCTGATTATGTATCATCCCTCCGCTAATTATTAATGTCATGAAGTCTGGTACTAGAAATATTAGCCGTTTTCCAGAGATGGCGCTGTGACCACAACGCTACACACCCCCTCCGCTAAATAGAGTTTCACGTAGCAGTGAAACTTGCGCTGCCCTCAGCGCGAACTATGATCTGAAAAAAATATTAACTTTGATGATACCCTAACACAAGAAACCATTTATTTCCTTTTGCAGATCAACATTTCATTTTATATCCTCTTGCATCGTCGGCTTTGAACCTAACATCCCTACACTTATTCTTCCACAGCCATGCGTCTTATCAATTTAAAGCTTTAACATACACTACCTCCAAATGCGCCTAACACTACTGTAGTTAATCTTCGAGACCTTTGGCTTTAAGCTTATTTTAAGTGTTGCCTAACTGCACTGAGCTTTGAGCTTGAATTTTAAGTGTCGCTCAAACTGCACTACCATCATGGCCTATTTATTTGTCATAGGTGTCATGGCACCGCACCTACGCCTCGAAAACCTACCACACATTCACGCTAAAAGAGATACCCTACACATTTTTGTTGGGTACTCGTACCTGGCTTTCTATCTACGGTCTGTAAGATCTCATTTTTAAACTATGGACCCTTACCCTCGATATACCTTACACACATCTCTCCCTTTTCTACTACTTTAACATACACTACCTCCAAATGCACCTACACACTACTGTAGTTAATTTTCGAGACCTTTGGCTTTAAGCTTATTTTAAGTGTTGCCTAACTGCACTGAGCTTTGAGCTTGAATTTTAAGTGTCGCTCAAACTGCACTACCATCATGGCCTATTTATTTGTCATAGGTGTCATGGCACCGCACCTACGCCTCGAAAACCTACCACACATTCACGCTAAAAGAGATACCCTACACATTTTTGTTGGGTACTCGTACCTGGCTTTCTATCGATGGTCTGTAAGATCTCATTTTTAAACTATGGACCCTTATCCTCGATATACCTTACACAAATCTCCCCCTTTTCTACTAACCAGAGTGATATATAACTGTTATTGATGTTGATCTTGGCAAAGTAAATGCTTAAGACCAAAGAATATGCAGAAAGTATAACTAAGCTATTTTATTTAATAATATCATCAAAAGGCGGCGTGTTTAGCATCTTAATTAATCATTTTTATTTGAAAACTCCTATGTACCATTCTTAAATATGACCCTTCTAGGCCACACCTGGCTGCAACAGCCTTCTCTGCCTCGGCATCGTAGTGACACATGAGTGTTACCATACGCATCCAGGCTTCTGACAGAGAAATGTCCACACAAAACTTTGCTGGCAAAAGATTCCAGCTACCAAACCTAAAGAATCGCAGAAATCCAACAAAAATGTTGAGTAAAAAAAACCCAACCCCGCAGCGGATTGAAAAAACCAACTGCCTTTCTGCTCCTAAGGCTTGCAAAACAAAATAAAGTTTGTATATAAAGTGTGGCCTTACGAAAAAAGAATAGAAAAGTGTACCACGAAAAACCCCATGTTACGACAAAAAAGAATGTGTATCCCTGTCTTGATCTAGGCAGCGGTCCTACGACATCACTAGAGAGCACCTGGAAAACTGACAGCTCTTGAAATTTTACGTTAAATTTGCGTACTTAAGTTTGTCTAAGACCCTACCTAACAGCGTTAAATGATCCTCCATTTTGAAATTTTAATAAAATGTTTCGAAATTCTATTTGTTCGGGTGGTCACGAAGTATATAGTTTTATGTTAAATGTAAGTTAAGTTTCACAATATTCAAATATAAAAAGTTTGTATCGTTACTATAATACTTAAGCAATAAGTTTTCACTGAATATACCTTATATTACGTCAGGTATACTAAAAACGTGAGAATTCTAGAAATTTCTTAGACTAGGAGCACCTCTTACTGTTGAAAGTTTAAAGATAAACATAAAATTAATTAAAAGCTAAACAACACCTTAAATTAATTAAATCTTATTTACTAATACTTATACTAGCTACCTAGGCTGGTGATTGTGGTGGTTAACGTAAAAAACAACTACCTCTCCTGAGAGCCAAAGGAATCGCACACACACGAAATAAACACTGGGTTAAATTTGAGTTGGGCGCCACTGTAACGTTGTGGGTATAAAATGCGAGAGAGAGAGAGAAGGAACCTCTAAAAGGTGAGGTTTTTTATAAAGGACTAGCTCAGTCGGGGTCACGTTATCAGAAAAGAAGTAAACTATTTGGTGTGTGGGATCCTTAAAAGCTAATAAATTAAAGGAGGTTTATTTTATATTTGTTTATTCTATATTTCTGCACATTCTTAAGAGGTAATATCATTCTTGCTTAAGCTAAACACCTTAAGTAAGTATAAAGTCATGTTGATTTTCTATTACTTTCACATGTAAGATTTATTTACTAAAACCTTAAAAACTAGGTTAGGGTGTTACTTAGACTAGGTCTCAAGTGTCTATAAATGATCCTAAGGACCAGCCGGAGCTGATTCCGGTTGAATCCCACTTGACCCCTCGCGGTGTCAGATGGGATTTTTGGCACGTGCTTGGCCAAAACTTTTACAATGTTACCTTTGTTCGTTAACGAAGCTTCCCGTGGTTGTAGCTTCCATAAGCGCACGGTGCCGGTCTATCTAAAGTCGAGACACGCTAAATTTTACCTCCGCTCGCCTTTGGAAGCCACAGCCCAGGTCTACCTCCGATATCTCGCGGACACCGCGTATCTAAATTATATACTTCGTGTAACCGAGCAATGCTCCACGTAGGATTTAAAAGTATTGAGAAAGGATCGCTGCGGTCAATACACAGCTCGCAAGCATAAAATTTAAATGCCTATCTACCTTTTAGACGTAAAGTTGTACCACCGCATGAGAAGCACAATGTTGTTAACGAAACGTGTTTTATTCTAAATTTGCACCTACAATAGATTTTGTTTAAACCTTATTTAACCACCAGCCTAGCTAGGACTCCGCCCGCAGTGAAATGTAAATCAGCAACCAAAAGAAAAAGAGTTGAGGGTTGCATGGAACGCACCCACCTGATGAAAGCTATGTAGGTCCACGAGACGGGAACCTCTGGACGCCTGTGGTCGTGTCCCCACGGGGATCACCCCACCGTGGTACCCGACGCCTCTCCGCTTTAGATCTGGAACAGGCGTCACCTTATTAGCTGGTTCCCGCTTTATTCCCTCACACTATTCTGCCGCATAATATGCAATTCCTTACCTTTAAATTGGCTTATCCTTGTTTTCCCCTGGACGTCAGCTATTCCGGAAACCCGAAGGGTCCTTTGGGTGACGCGTGGGTCTACTTTTGGTAGGGCTCGGCGCCGGCGTGGTTGGCAGCTTTCCAGATTTCCCGTCTCGTGGATGTTGGAAGAACACCTCAGAAATTTATAAGATGTCGACTGTCCGTCGTGCACTGGATCTACGAGCGAAGTCTAGTCTCTCAGCAAAGGACATGAATCGCAGGAAAACGTCACCAACTCATCTTTGGAATGTTCTAGAAGCTTGCGATTTTATTCACAGGACAGTGACTCTTATCAACCTACCAATAGAGTTCAAAATCACCTGTTTACGTAAACGCTGCCCTCTCTTGACGAGTGGTCGAAGGATCGATATCTATCTCACGCACTCGACCATACTGAGCTAGGAATGTTCTAGAACTTTCGGTTTTATTCACAGGACAGTGACTCTTATCAACCTAGCCATAGAGTTCAAAATCACCTGTTTACATAACCGCTGCCATCTGTTGACTAGTGGACGAAGATCGATATCTATCTCACGCACACGACCATACTGAGCTAGGAATGTTCTAGAACTTGCGGTTTTATTCACAGGACAGTGACTCTTATCAACCTAGCAATAGAGTTCAAAATCACCTGTTTACATAAACGCTGCCCTCTTTTGACCAGTGGTCGAAGTTCCTAGTCACGCCGTTTGCCTAAATTAGTGGTTCTGATTATGTATCATCCCTCCGCTAATTATTAATGTCATGAAGTCTGGTACTAGAAATATTAGCCGTTTTCCAGAGATGGCGCTGTGACCACAACGCTACATTATTTAAAGGATTTTTGAAGAATGGAAACTTGTTGACTGTCTCCAAAAATTTAAACAATGTAACTATACTAACGAACGACAATAATTACACGACAGCGTCTCGATTGCGTCAGAAAAAATCACATCCATAAGCTCTTCTTAAACTTACTTGTCATATATTTGTATATGCTTTCTTACACATATACAATTGCGTAAATTATATACTAGCTGACGCCCGGAACTTCGTTTGCGTTGCGAACTTTTAAAATTCTATTCCTAGTACTCACTTTCAGCTCTTCACGAACACATCCTACAAGTTTGAAGTCTCTACGTTCAATGGTTTTGCCTGTACGTTGTCTGTCAGTCAGTCAGTTTTAAGTCTTTTATATACACCGCAAATTTTTTATCGCTATAAAAAATATATTCTTAATCAGTTGCCGTCACTGAACAGATATGTAAAATAAACTTTTTAAAATTAATTCTAATTTTCGACAAAATAAATTATATTATAATTGGATAACTGTTACCGTTGTCGTTTTCCTACGGCTTTGCGTCAGTTGATTTTCAGTAGTTTAACTTAATTTCAGATGAGCGCTGGATACGCGTATGCTCGTGCATCGCTGCCACTGCGGCAAGCAGTCCGCGCAGTCGCCAGTACTACGCGCATCGTCAGTTCCCACGGACCCTGCTGTGCGCGCTGCACGCCGTGAGGGACCAGCTCTCGGTGCGCGGCAAGCCGGTCGATGCCATACGGCAAGCTGATACTGTGAGTACCTCCATCCGTCTTGTATAGGTAAAGGTGGCCTTCCGATGTTGGTGATGGCGGCAGACAACCGCGAACGGGTCGCGCGAGCTTCTTAGTATGCATTAATATAAAGTGCTATCGGATTCAAGCGATCGTGTCGCACGACTCGCGTAGACATACCCGAGTCGTGCCGTCGCGGTCGCTAACATCGGAACGGTACCTTAAGGCATTTGGCTAGGCTAGTTTCAATAAAACACCAAAGACTGCTTGTGGTGGTAAAAAATCAATGAAAATTAAGGAGAGGCTTAGCTTATATCTATCAAAGCAATGGACGGCTGAAGTGATGATTTAATACGCCGTAGCAGTAGCAGTGCTGTAGTGGGATACAGGTCGTGAGTTAGAACCCGGTCGGACACCAATGGATTTTTCTGTTTAAAAAGAACATAGAACCTAAAAGGATACAGATAACAGTTACAGTGCCTTACACTCGAAATACAGGTACATAAAGTTCAAGCCTTCATCATCATCTCAGCTAGGTAGGACTCACTGCTGGATATAGGCCTCTTTTCACATTAGCCAGCCTCCACGATCTTGTGCATCTCACATCCAGGTAGTCCAGGTATATTGTTAAATATTTCGTCGTAAAGGTCGCGGGGATGATGTTATATTTTGTGTATTTTTCATTGTCCATCTGCTTATGTGTATTTTTGTCTTCAGAATCCAGTCCTACGCACTCTGTACTGGCTACTGACAGTTATTGACTGTTGTATGAACGACTGTCCGACCGCTAAAGACAGCTTCGCAGACGAGAACATAGTGGCTTCTCTGAACCGACTGTGGCCGTGGTGCATGATGACTGACCAGCTGCGGAATGCGGTTATGCATCTGCTGTTTACCTTCACTAATGAGTGCCAGAAAGGTGAGACTATGTTTATCTTTTACCCAATTTTCTACCAGCAGGGTGCGTTTCCACTGACTCGGAGCTTGACAGAGTGGAGAGGAGCGGACTGTGAATTGACCAATCACAATGCTTGAAATCTCCACTTCGAGCATTGTGATTGGCCAATTTATACGCCTTAAGCACCCCTAGCAAGAATTTGATAAGGGTGCGTTTCCACCGACGCGGAGTTGGGTAGAGTGGAGAGGAGCGGACCGTGTATTACGGCCAATTCACGGTCCGCTCCTCTCCAGTCCGCCCAGTTCCGCGTCAGTGGCAACGCACCCTTAGACTGGGTTCAGAGCGTGAACTCAAAGATTGTAAACTCTGATTCCATACAAAAGACGTGAAGTACGGCGCGCTATAGCTGGTAGTATGCAAAACTTATGCCAAATAGTTTTTCGAAACTGAAGATTACTTGATATTAGGGCAAGAGGAAACCCCCAAGCTTTATCATATTCTTGCTAGGGGTGCTAAAACAAGCTGTTTCAAGTATCATGCTACTTTTAGCTATACATGTCTTTGTCTAGCTTGGGGAGCGATGTGCGTGTGCGTGGGCGGGCACAGCCTGGTGGGCGAGGTGTGCTCGCTGTGCGTGCGTGAGTCTGCGCTGCAGTCGCGCCCGCGCAGCGACGCGTTGCTGCTGCTGTCGCTGCACACCGTCCGGCACTGCACGCCACACCACCACTGCCGGTCGCTGATACTAAAGGTATGTTAGCTTGGGGAGCGATGAGCGTGTGCGTGGGCGGGCACAGCCTGGTGGGCGAGGTGTGCTCGCTGTGCGTGCGTGAGTCCGCGCTGCAGTCGCGCCCGCGCAGCGACGCGCTTCTGCTGCTGTAGCTGCACACCGTCCGACACTGCACGCCGCACCACCACTGCCGGTCGCTGATACTGAAGGTTTGTCTGTAGCATCATCATAATTAATACCGACAAATAGGTACGCACGTTCATTTTTTAGATCTCATAGTCACATTTCTGGGTGCTTAATAAATTAATATTTTGAACATTTCACACAACGCCATCTAGCCCCAAACTAATCAAGCTTGTAACCAGATGGCTGGTAGAATACTTGTATTCTTTTTTTAATGCATAGAGAACACCCAAAATCAAGACAAACACCGATGTTCATCACACAAATGCTTCTACTGAAGCGGGAATCAAACCCGCGACACTGGTGTGGTAGTCCGACACACTTGCCACTCGACCAATCGTGTCGTCGTAATAATTTATTATTTATTTGTTGATAAACGAGCAGCTTTCGCTGAAGTGTCTATGTCACACCACACAGTGTTGGATTCTTGAATAGTTTTGTGTCAATTTTTTAACATAGTGTTGTTGGTTCGTAACCAAGTGTCAAGTTTGGTCTTGGACGAGTTTGTAGATGCTGCAGATACAACATCTTTTTATAAACTTTTAGTCATTTATAAATTTTAGTTAACTAAACCTATCGAGTAGGGTATCAAAATATATGAGATTACAAAAAATTAGTCATATGTTAAAATTTAATTTGGAATAATGACTTGAAAATAAATGTATAATATTTTAGCAGTCGGGTTATCAGTTTTTATAAATTTTAAGCTTGTTTTAATAATCGACTTTGTATGATAAAATGATGTATGTTTGTCAGAGCGAGGTGATGTCGAGCATGTACAAGCTATGCGTGCGCGAGCGGTCGCGCGGCGCGGGCGGCGGCGGCGCGGCGTGGGCGCGGCTGTGCGCGCGGCTGGCGGAGCACGCGGACGGTGCGGCGGCGCTGCTGGGCGTGGCGGGCGCGGCGCGCGGTGCGCTGGCCGTGCTGGCGGCGCCGCTGCGCGCGCTACTCATGCCGGCGCTGGCGCACGCCGCCTCGCACCATCGACACACCTTCTTGCAGTCACGTTAGTTTCACGTTCCAAGGCGATATATGCTGTTTCCATTCTGCTTGCTTACCGTGAAGACCTGTACAATACGGCCTGTGTTCAGACTCGCCAAGATACGTCATCTTGACGAGTCTGAACATAGGCTATGCGAACTTAAGCGCATGAAAACACGCAATAGAAAACTGTTGATGCCAATTTCTTTTTATAAACCAACTAGCTTAAGCCCGCGCTTTCGCCCGCTTTGATATATTATACATATAAAACAATGTAATACGTGTGTACATGCGCTAAAGTTCGTATAGCCTATGTTCAGACTCTCCAAGATACGTCGGCCGTATTGTAATTAGCTTTATGTTACTTGGAATTAAGTAAATTTAAAAGCCGTTGGTCGTTGCCATCTTTTCCATGCAGTCCGCTATGAAATGGAATGCTCTGCCGGCGCCAGAGCTTCCCGATCACTATAATTTGGGTGTCTTCAAGGCAAGAGTGAATAGGATTATACTAGGTAAACGTGCTACATCGTCGACCACATTGTCACTTACCACCAGGTGAAATGGTGGTCAAACACAAGCTGCACTGCGCAATAATTGCGTAAGGTTCTGTTCTGGTTATGGGCAGGCATGATCTCTTACCGTCAGGAGAACGCCGGATGTGTAAATGAAGATTGACTTCCGGGACCACAACAATATTTATAAAAGTTCAGACTCGCGAAAATATCTGCATCTCAGCCATAACTTTCATTATAAGCCGATTGCATTTCATCTATGAACTACCTGCTCTGCTCAGTACTTGCCGGACTTTCAAGTAGTTAGGTTAAACTACGTCATTTGGGCGACGTCTTTCTCATGAAGTATTTTGTTTGTTCAACAGCTGATCTTCTAGAGTTGTTATCCGGAACGCTCCTGAGCGGCGATACAGCGGAAATTATCTCAGCCGCACGCGCTGTTTGGGCTCTAGCCGCCAACAATCATAAGGTAACCATAGTTCAAACAACCACACTGACAGATTGACTGATGCACTGACTGATTCGTTATTACCAAGTCAAAACCGATGAACGAAGGGGATTGAAGCCTGTAAAGTGTTACCTTTATGAGGTGAGGCGCATTATTTAATGAGAATTTAAAAATTCAAATCCCGATGTATTGGATCAGGACTTCGAGTTTTAACAAGAGTTTAGCACTGACTACGTTCACACTAAGCGCTCAAAGATTTGACTCCTCAAAGGAGAAGGAAACGCCTTTTTAGGAACTAAAGAGTGAAAAGTCAGTCAGAAATAGAGTCACGGGAAATTAGAAGTCCGCGCAAACGAAGATGAAAACAAGGAACTGAATGTGTCCTGTTGTTTTTCTACGCTTTAAGCTTTGCAATTTATAATGTATTTTTCGGTATAAGTAGGCAAAAATTATGCAACCATTTGAGCACTTCATTATTCTTGACTTGAGTGTATTCGACACGAAAATTATTTTCAAATATTTGTTTGGTTAATTTAATTCAATGCCTAAATAAATATTTTGACACCACGCGCAGTATATTTGCATTTCATTGGCTAATTGCACCATATTTTTAAGCTGAATGCCGATCGATAATCAGAATGTAAATAAAGTTAATCTTATACAGTTGTTATGATGTTGAAAAGTTCGGAAAATATCCTTTACTTTCGACAATTCTACATAGATAAAACTTATTTTTATTCTCCGATAATTTTCATGAAAGTGAATCAAATAAAAAGCAAAATGTTGCCTCCAAATTATGACTTTTTAAAACAAGTGGTGACTTTGTTAAATAATGTTTTTTTTTTTTTTTTTTTTTTTTTCATTTCGAAGAACCTAAGTTCTTCGGTTTTGGCTTCACATCAAAGGTATATAGCCAGTGTCAAGTAATTGGAGAGATTATTTTGTCATAAGTCAGAGTCGATAAGTCAAGTCATGCCCCTGTAAAGTAGTGGTGGTTGCGACTTTACTAGAGGCTTCTATGGAGTTTTGGAGGCAACACGAAAAGTCACGTGTTATAGCATTACACTATTCACCAACACTCATACGCGTTCACGAGCACTTAATGGATAAAAAACCACCGTTTTTACACTTAAACACTCAAAGTTATACAAGTTTTGTCAATTAATTTAAAGCCGCCAATGCGCCATTTTTCATGTTCACGCCAAAACTCCTTAAATTATGTTGTTACTAGTTGAAAATAAGCTACGTCACTTATTCTTACCTATACGTACTTCTTACTAGCCTTGTTAACCAAGTTCAGGTACTGGAATTAGTAAAAACCTCTTATCCTTTACTTCATAAACGAAACCACGGGCAAAAATTAGATCAATATCTATAAGAGACTTGGTCTTGACTGACTGACTGTCCTGGCTAAACCAGTGGACGGAGAGACTTAGGTGCATTTTATGAAAAAGGATTCGTTACTTCGCAACACAATGATTGAAGTTGTGGGTTCAGCTAGTAGTAACCTACAAGCAGTGTTCCGGCGCCGTTCAGCCCACTTGCCTTGAAAAAATGCGACTAAGTTCACAATAAAATATCATAAATGCTAACGAACCAGTTTGTCCTCAGGCCAAGTTACTGTTAAGGAGTGCCGGGGTCGCCGCCGCGGTCCAGTCGACCCTGCAACGCGTGCAACGAGGTCCCAGAGACCCCGTGACCGAACGGATGCTGCAGCTACTCACATACACAAATACGGTCTTACAGACCACGTGAACTACACTCATTTAGTGCAATAATGAAGTGCCGAGATCGCTGGCGTGGTCTAGTCAACTCTGCAACGCGTTGAGTAGGGTCCCAGAGACCCTACGACCGAACGGATGCTGCCGCTTCTCACGTACACCAATACGGTCTCGAAGACCACATGAACTACACTCATCTAGTGCAATAATGTAGTGCCGGGATCACTGTTGTGGTCAAGTCGACCCTGCAGCGTTTAGCGGGGTCCCAGAGACCCCGCGAGCGATCGGATGATGCAGCTACTCACATACACTAATATGGTCTTGCAGATCACGATCTACTAATTTTTTTTATTGGGTTACAGACAGGAATAAAATAGTTCTGTCTGTCCCACCTTTTACTGACAGGGGGACAGATAGAACTTTTTCAAATTTTATAAGTTTCAGCTGTCACCCTGTTTCTGAAAGGGGGACAGATATAACTTTTTGGGCCCATTGTCACCCTCGGCGGACAGGGTAGGGTGACAGATGGGAATCATTCAAATTAACTTAAATGCAGACTGTTTCATGTTCAGTGGCGTCGCTAAGACCCCACCATTAAAATAGATCTTCAATCACATGGTCAATCAGTAGTTAGTACAAAAAAAACTTAAATTTGAAATGTGTTAAAATGAAAATATGAAGCAAATTGTTATAGCCGCCTTCCTAATATACTAAGTACACAACACGACAAATAACTTATTTATCAAATTAATTCAAACATCAAACAATTGTAAGCTGTTTCAATAGAAATCAATCACTCATACACGAATGAGTCATTCCCTAATTCTTAAAATTAGGTATGTTTTTGTTTGTGGCCGTAACGTATAATTAGGATGCTTGTCTGAATCTGGACGGTCTCAATCTGAATCTGAAGAAGCGAGTAAAGTAATTGCTTAGGAACTTAGCCAGTTTGCAAGTCTGCATTTAATCACTGCAAGATTTAAATCTTGTGGTACTTATGGCTGAGACCATGATAAAGCAAATATATATTTTTTTATTTTGGTTGTGAAATGTGTACAATAACACAATATTCTTTGAAAATATTAGCCGGCTATCTAAAGCTCTTCTGTTCTGATATATATGAAATATACAACTCTTTAAAGCTCGGACAGATAGACAGACGGTGCGGGGGTAGCGCAGCGTAGTATCTTTTTGACACCCGATAGATACGGAACCCTTAAAATTAATTGTGGTATCAAATGTGCAGTCAGCTGCATAGACATGTATACACTCCCAAGATTTCACATTTATATAACTCTTAATTTTGCAAATAAAAGTGCACGCGAGCATTTTCAATTTAATGTAATCATCTTACTTGTTAGAATTTTAGTCAGCAGAAGAATGTTTTTGCAAAATTAAGAGTATAATATAAATTTGAAAGCTTGGGAGTGTATTTATGTCTGTGCAGCTGACTGTACCTCGTAAATAGGTACCTCGGGCAGTATACCACTTCACAATAATTATCTGTTTAATCTTGTTAGATGATACTTGCCTTTATAATCCTGTAATAGCCAATGTACACATTCAGTCATATGAATTTGTCTTTCATTTACATAACTTTTTTGGTAGTTGATCTTGCTGTGTTTTGACTGTTTGTGTTGCGGGACTACGTTTAATTTAATTGTGCATGTATATCTAATTTTAATTATCGACTGATTTATCTTGTGAAATATAGTTATGAATTTATATATTTAACTTGTTTAATTATGCTAATTTTAAGTTTCGGAGCTTTTTATAAAGCTAATTTAACTGTAAGCTTTTTATGAATAATCAACAAAAAATAAGATTTTACCGAAGACTCACGATACCTATAAGTACTGAACGAGTAAATTAAACTGATTAACAATGCTATTGTTACGTGCGATTTTAGAAGAGGAAACTACCAATTCTAATGAGCGACCCACACTTCATTTTAATTTCGTGCAGCGCCCATTGTTTATTTATCGAACAAGTGCCGGTACTTGTAATATAAATAAATATAAGTAGGGAGGCGTACCCGCCGGTTCCAGTGCTAAAATCGAGAGCGGAGAATAGCCAGTCAGACCAGTCGCGACGCGGCTGTACCGCGATAAGGCTCAACTCGGTACAACGTCGATTGTGTGTAATTGCGTTCGCCAATACCGATTGTATAATTCCTGTTTCATTATCGCCGTGAAAATTGATAATCAGTGCGTGCGAGGTAAGCCCCGCTGCGCTGCGGACTGTGTTGTGCTGTGTTAGTTAGTTGTGACTTCGCGTCGCGCTTTCGCTGGGTGAATGTTCTTACATTTGAAGCGGGAAGTTCGTTATTGTGCAGTGCAGTGAGTTTGAATGGATATGTATTCGGTTGAGTTCAGTTTTCCGCCGGAGCGGTACTCAGCGGTGTACAACGACGGACCCACGACTCCGGCAGATGCAAATGTGAGTATTGCAGGGAGAGGCGTCGATATCTGAACGCCGGTATGCGCGCGCGCATCGGCAAGGTCGCGAAGCCTCACAACGGTGCATTCAACTCGTTTTGTCCAATAAAATCAATATTTGCGTGTCCGAGACCATCCTGTTTAAATCGATCATCGGGAAACATGCTAGCGTATTGAATGTTAATGTTTCGATGTCTAGTAGGTAGTTACAACCGACCTCTGAATGATTATCGACTTTTCATATATGGTATTCGAATACTCCTATTGAAATCACCGATGACTAAACTCAATTGCATGTGATAAATCCGATTATAGCTGTGAGCTCGTTCAGTGTGTACCTATACCTACTAGCATGCATCTGTGCCACATCTGCCTTGATTTGTTGTTTCTATCAGGAAATCAGTGAATGATTATTCAAGTTTTAACACTTCGTATCAAACTTATAAAAAAAAAAGTATTTCGACACCCCACATTTTTGTACAAATATCTAAACATTCAACAGCATTTACACTTACATGCTAATGAGTAAGTACCTAATCTACCTTATTGACAGATTAAATTACAAGGTACCTACCTACCGACATTCGTGTAAGTAGCTTACTGAGTCCGATACAATGTGAGGTAGTTAGACACAAGAAACCCTCAGCTTATCATATTCCTAGCTATGTCACAGATAGATAAAGTCATGTATAATACCGTGGATGTATTAGGTACATTCATTTTTGAGTGAATGACGCCAACTTATTTCAATTTCAATCTTTATTTGACTTATATGTTGTACCTACAGTAGGTAGGTTCTTAAAATGTAGGTAGACTGTCTCAAGTTATATCTAGAGCTTTCGAGTTTCAAGCTTTTTTGCATTTTGCAGAAATCTAGATCAGCAGCACATCAGCCTGTGTCTTTTTCTAGCTTAAAAAAATGAGCGAGCCTTAAAGTAGTCGCATAAGATGTTTAAAATCTGACATCCAACTTTGGTAATTAGGAATTATTCTATTAAGGTACTTAATTTTTCTTAGGTTAGTTAGTACCTACCATCCGACGGCCAACTTCCTGTTACACACTCCCATCCCATCTTCACGAAATAACTCCCACAAATTGCCAGAAAACGAGAGGAAAGATTTTACACATAAAAAACTATAACCGTTACTGAGTTTTAGCCTAGGTAGTGACAGCACTAAGCTTAATTAAGTGAAAACATCAGACGATCAAGGACGCTGAATGATTGCTAAGGACGATGCGGAAAACGAACCCACACCTAGTAGAAAATTAAGTCTTTTATCATGTCACTAGTTCTCTCGAACCAGTGTGGTGAAAGGATTTCAAGTGCGCCTCGAAGAGGCTTCTTTCGTGGACATGACACATATTTCGAACTTTTTAGGTTCTATATATGACATGCCGGTTTCCTCACGATGTTTCCCTTCACCGTTAAGCACGTATTTTATTGAACACATAGATTTTAGATAGAGCAGAAAAATCCATAGGTGTACGGCCGGGTTCGAACTCACGACCCTCGGATCAAAGTCGAGGCACTCGTCCAACACGGAGAAAATTAAATTGAAAAGTACCTGATAACATAATTAAGAAATAATCTATGACCAGGAGTGGCAGGAATAGAATTAAGGCTGATGATAATCTCATCAGCTAAATGTCTATAAACTCTTCGCTACGCATCTTCGATGACTGCCAACTTTGACAGCAGGTGGTGAATGGTGACTCTTGCGAGGCAAGAGTCTCTGCCCGGGACCCCGATGCACCTTCTTCGCTGTTCAGCTGTTTCCATTGCGCGGTAAGCACTTTATGATAGCCACATCAACAATCAATGTAAATAAATGGCTTAGTTTGCTGACTGACAGGCAACGTCTGTCTAAACTACCTACTGGACGTAGAGACTTAACATTTTGAGGGTATGTTCGTTAAGAAGTGAGGCGGGTACCTAACCTACTCAAAAATGAATTTGTTATTCGCAACGCAAACGAAGTTGCGGTTACCTACAGCTAGTGAACTATAAACGCTTACACACTCCACAGTTCAAATTCAGGTTATAAAATAAAGCCACACACGGCATGGTTTTTTTTTTACTTTTATCCTGTTTGATAATTTTGGGACTTATCCTATTTCTTTTTTCTTTTCAGTTCAGGAAAAGCATCAAAGCCATTCGAAAAGAAAAACACAGAAAAATCAAACATGCAGACAGCAATAAGGTTAGTCTACAGTCCTATGTATTTATTCCTATAATAAGTCTTAAATTAAACTAAACAGGTAATCGTCTCTCCCGAAAAAAAATGCCATGCATTCGGACCAACATTTTGAAAATAGTTAACTATACAGGGTCATCCAAAAAATGACGTCAAAAATTTTTTTTTTGATTTCTCACACCTGGGTGTATCCGAAAATACCCCATGTATGTTCCGCGATTTTTAGTAGTTTAGAAGTTTTTTAATGTGTATTTGCTAATTTACTGCCGGAGCACTTTAAAAAAATCATAACTTAATTAATAGTAAGATTTTTTTTATTTTTTTTCTCAAACATGATTATCTTGAATTACTCTTTCATACGTTATAATCAACTACACAACATTCTTCATTACAAGTTACCGAAAAAAGGGTCGAAAGTGAAAATTTTAGGTTTGAGTTGAACAGAGTATAATTTTCAAAAATTTTTTAACAATACAAAATTGATGTTTCATAGGTTTAAACTACTTTTAAAAACATCAGCAATTTGTCAGCTTGCCAAATATTAAAAAAAAAATTTGCTCTTAACCGGCGATTTTACGATGAATTTGGCACCGAACTTAGTTAGGTGAGCATGCGTAAAGAAAAAAAAAATGTCCGAGAAAATAGTTTTACCTTTTTTATTTCATTTTTATGGTCTAATTCATTTGTAAGGCATCATCAAAAGCAGTCTAATTATCTCAAATTGAACAATCAGTGACACATTAAAAAACATTTTACTTTCTATTTTTTATTTAGGGGTATTTTCGGATACCTACACCCAGGCGTGAGGAATCTAAAAAAAATTTTTGACGTCACTCTTTGGTTGTCCCTGTATAATGATGGTCTTGCATACCCTATCGTCTACCTACCGAAACGAAAAAAAAACATTCAAAGTAATCTATCCACGCTTATGAGTACATTTATAGCTAATAACATTTAAATTAGGTATGTTTGTAAATCTGTTTGATTTGTTTCTATAAACATGCGCCAACATTTGGGATTTCCCAAAAAAACTAATATTGAAATAGACATAATTACTATTGGTATTTGGTACAGAGTACTAACATATACACAACTATTAGTGAACGACACTTAGGACGACGATAGGTACCTACCTACCAACTTGTTTTTATAGCTAACAAGAAAAGATGGCATAACATGAAACTGACAGTTTATTAGAGGAAGGTAAGTAAGTACCTATTACTTATCATAAATTAAACGTTACTGTAATGTATATGAATCATTATCTTGTTTTTGCTCGAACGTCGTACAGAATGAAAAAAATGTTCCTTGGTACATAGGTAGGTAAACCCAACGGTTTTTAGGATCGATTAAATATTTTCTGGTAATTTTTGTTTAGTTTTTTCAAAATCGTTCAGATTTTCAAAATAGCTTTAAACCTTATTATATTCCTAAAAATATGGTGTACAGATAATTTTGAACTTTGATGATAATCATTCAATACTGGAGCTTGTCAGGTTAAGCGATTTAGGCATAATAAATTGTATAGACCGATTTTAAAATCTGAATGTGGTCATCTACTTTTGATGGTGATACATAATAATATTCTCCAAATGTTTATTTAATATTTATACTCACGATTTAAACATTGACCCAACTAGAAGTGTTTTTTTGCATGTTAAATACACGCTTATATCTTACAAGTGTATACTTTAGAATGTGCTTAGCTATGACATTTAGATTTTATACGCACCATGCAAATATGGGAAATCCCTTTACGACATTACCGTTTACTGTCATCTTTAGATGTTTATGTTATCTCGTATTATTAATTATATAAATAAATAAAATTGTACAGAGTAAAATTTATTTTATTTTATCAAACGATACTAGCACAGAGTACTAAGATACTAAGTAGTCATAATATGTATTTAGGTATCTTTTACCTAAAAAATATTATTTAATCAAACGATACTAGCACAGAGTACTAAGATACTAAGTAGTCATAATATGTATTTAGGTAGCTTTTACCTAAAAAAAAATATTTTATCAAACAATACTAGCGCAGAGTACTAAGATACTAATGCCTTCTTGCACCAAACTTTCAAAGTTCCTAAACAATTCCTTTACTCGCTTGGCAGTTCTTAACGGTCTGAATTTGAACCGTTAAGAACTGGAAAGCAAGAAAAGTAATTGATGTATTTAGGTATCTTTTACCTAAAAAAATATTCTAACATTCTACAAATAGGTATTAGGTACTCATAGTTATTCGAAGCTGTCACAAATAGGTATTAGGTACTCATAGTTATTCGAAGCTATCACAAATAGGTATTAGGTACTCATAGTTATTCGAAGCTGTCACAAATAGGTATGTACGTAGACAAGATACAATGCTTACGCAAATGCCTATTTTTTCAATAGATAACATAAATAAAATTTTAAATAGCAATCTTGCAGTTCTACCTTAATATTTACGTAATTTAAATGAAAACTGTGAAAATAACATGCAGTTTTTCGATATCGCATTATGGAAAAAGATCACGCCTGCTCATGACCAGATCAGTGCTACACAGTAGGTACTTTAATGAATCAATTTGTAAGAAATCATTAACTATGAAAAGACTGATTTGATCGATAATGCATTTTGAATTTTCAATCACCCCGAAAAATCAAACGTCTTGCGCGGTTTACATAAAAAATGAGAACATTTTCTTATGTATAAAACAAGTAATCGTTATAAATTTAGAACGTTCACCCTGGACAATGTCATTATAAATATGAATGGATAGATAGAGGCTCGTCAGGAATTTCTAGAAAGATCAGAATCGTATTCGAATAATGCCCGGTGAGTGACCGGGGTCGACCGACACTCACCTAGTACCCAATCACGTTTCCATGTGAAAACACTTTCTTACCTGATACTTTCAGCTATGAATCCACTGATAGATAAATTAATCCTCCTTCGAGTAAATTTTTATTTAGAGATTGATAGATAAACTCTTTAATGTACACCGACAAGAACTAAGCACAATATAATTAATAAAAGCTACCTTATCGCTGTAAGCGATCTTTTCAAGGCAACCCTGAAAAAAAACCGTTGCTGAAAAAAGTTGAGTTATAAACAAGCTACTGCTCGCGGCTTTAGTAGGGCTTTTGCTTTTGATACAACTATTTGTTTATTTTTTATTTACCATAAAAAAAAAATTTCCTTAAAAAGCTACAAAGAGATTTCTTGCTTCCCATTCTGAACTCTAGACGCCTCTGAGATTCGTTTGCTCTGAGGTTTTTTCACATAGTAGGTGTCCAACTCAGAATCTTTTTAGCCATATAAGGCTTAACCATTTTAATTTTGACTTATCTTATGTTTCAAACTTTTAACTTATGTGCCAAGCGAGTCCATAATAACACGTGAAAAAATTTAAGAACCGGTGTTCTCGGTCATGCGAATCTTGCTACCAGTGGAAGCGAAACCTAACATTTTGATTGCAAAGAACACGTGTATTGCTTGAGTGGTGCTTCAATTATCCCGAAGGCAAAGCAGGCAAAGACCTAGACAAGATTTAAATTGCTAAAGTTAATCGTCGCACGCCTGGGACCTTTCGTCCCCGCGTCTCTGCTCTATGCCCCGTGACGTAGGTGTTTTTTTATGTAAACAAGTGACGAGGCGAACTGTTCTCCATATAATCTAAGGTTTTCACGCTAAGAAAAAAATAAAACAGTCATGGCTTTCCGTGACTAAAACAGGGCTACGCAGAAATTTGTATGACTAAGTCCAGTTCGTGGTATTTCCATTCAGAGAAGCTATTATCCCTCCGTTTTTGGCGATCGTTTCGTCTTCGTGTTAGTACTAAAAAGAAGTACAATTAGTAGTACGAATGACACGCCTTTGTATCTCTAGTATAACTACTAAAAAAATACAAGTAAATTCACTCGACTTTTTGAATTCTAATTATACCTAACGTTAGTTCAACTGGTAGAACAAATTATACAAACTTGTATCTCTAGTATAATCAATCAATAGTTCGATGACTGTACAAGTGAAACAAAATGACGACACCGTGGCTTAGTTTGGTAGTGACCCTGCCTACGACGCTTGGTGTTCCGGGTTCGATCCCCGGCCGGGGTAAATATTTATGACGAACACAAATGTTTGTTCTCGGGTCTTGGATGTTGTGATGTGTTGTATGTGTGCATGCCACCTGCGACACAGGGAATCCTAGTGCAGGGGTGTGAGTGTGTGAATGTTTGTTTAAAAAATGACTGTGGTCTAATAAATAGTTACTATTCAAATATGTGTTGGATTGGAACAGAGGCTTAAAGTATGGTTTGCATAGTGCATACTACGTATTTTTTGCATAGAAAAACAAACATTTTTCTATACAGATCTTCATTATGTGATACATACGGTAACACAACAGATATTGAGATAGAAATTGAATAAGCTCTGGTAAGAAAATAGAAAAATAAGAGTTGAAGTCCGGTAAAATATTCTGTCTCATGACTTTTACAAAGACACATCGCGTGATTTGTCGCGGTCATAACCTTTGCGTACTGAATAATATAGGAGCTGTATCGCACTGGGGAAATTAAATAATAATATTCGTCTATATACCTAACATATCGACATGAAATACCTGATACTCCATTTCGCAGTGTAGTTATTTTTATTAATTAAGTCTTAATTATAAGAACTTTTCTAAAGCTACGTCTATTATGAACGGGAAATAATCGCCTGGAATGAGAAATGGGCGATATCATACGAATTTAATGGTGATTTCTGCCAAGCTCAAGTCACCTAGTTAATAAATACTCGTAGCTCTGCTTGCGTCAGGATTTTAGGCTAAATCGTCGTAACCTTTTTTGACATGAAAACTGAATAAGTACCTGAGTTTTTTATTAAATTAATTTTATAAAACTACATATATTAGCAGAATACACAATTACAACCTGCTTGTTTCTAAAATTATAAAGCTAACTTTTTTAATTTACCTATCTCGTTCCGCTGCTAGGCAAAGGCATGATTTGTTTGTATTTAAAAGATAAATAAATATTTATAATTCGTATTTATTTTTCGCTAAAGTACCTATTTTTTTCAGGCCTTATAGTAGCCTTAAAGTCGTGCCTCACTAAGTGAGTCCGGTCAAGGCGGGTGCGTCCGGACTTGGCCTCGCGCTCCGGTTAATAATCTTTGCGACATGTCCTTATATGTTCTAGTTTACACTCACGTCAACTTCGATTTATTGGCCTGCGCAGATTGGCGGACGGTACGGCAAATGATTTTTAATTTATCAATTTAATTTGATAAGTTTGGACCTCTGAGTCTTTATGCCTACTATGCTATTTTACCTAGTTTTTAAGATTATTATGATTTGTTGTGTCCTGAACAACCAACAAGCTATACCAGTGGTCGTAGAGACTTGAAACTTGGAGAATGTTTTAGTCAAAAGCTAAAAGTACGTACTCAGAAATAAATTTTGTTAATTCACAACGCAAACGAAATTGCGGGCGTAAGCTATTTGAAATATATACCTTATTTCCATTGGATTGCATTAAATTCAATTGCTATATTTAAAATCTTCTGCCATACCGTACGCCAATGTTGTGCTCCATTAGGTGGACCCTGTACTGATTGACACTAAATTTATGATCTTACCTGCTGCTTGAGAGATATCTGCCTACTTCATCTACACTGGGAAATAAAAACTGTAGCTGATTATTGTTTGCTCTTTCTGGATTTTGTAGGTCTTTGACATTACGTAGATTAAGGCTTTTAAAATTCAGATCGCCACAATTTTCAGTGTAAATAAAATATAATGTATTTTATTGAATTTATCGTCACGATCGAGATATTCATGTTTTTCTAGCTAAGCGAATAATGTTTAGAGTTCAGTTTCCAAAGTTAAATACTAAATTTTAGTGAACCCACTCATCTATTAGGTTATATTCTTAATAACGGTAGATATGTAGTTTCCCTGTTTTAGGTAAATATTTAAAATTTATATTTTTAAATGATTAGGTATATTAAAAAAATGATTGAGTAATTGATACCTAACCTACCTGCCTACCCTGAAAAAGTAGAAATTATTATATTTAGGCGTCCGAACTGAATTCACTTTTAAAATCATAATACAATAAAATTTTGACCGTACTCTATCAAAATAATAATAAGACCTTTAGTTTATATTACAATTTTTATAATAATAAATAAAGGAACCCTCCCTTTGCACTATAATATAACTCGTACTTTGCGTATTTATTTCAGTTTAAAATTTAAGCACGTGATGTTGAATTTTTACTAGTCTCTAGGTATTTGAACTTTTCATTGTTGTTTGCTTGTAGGGGAAATTCATTTACTTATTTTATCTTAGTATTATCTAAATATTAATCCCGGTCTATAAAAATAAATTTTACTGGTATATCGTTGTAACGAAAAATATATTTTTATTTATATCTTGTAATCTTATTTATTACTAGTCGACACCCGCAACATTCCTTTTTTAGTACGCGCCTACTCTTCTTGACGAACATACTCTCCAACTTTCAAGTCTACGTCCAGTAGATTGACCTGTGCGTTGTCTGACAGTCAGGTCTAAGACTTCTTTTATGCACCGCATCTTTAATGTAAGATATACTTATATTCTGGTACCTACTTTTAGAAGCTATTAGGCCTCTATCACAATTATACCAAAAATCACTGTTCACGCTAAGCCATAAGCTCATACAAAGTGGCCAAAGTCCTTTTTGATCACCAGAAGAAACAAAATTCGCATAATCAGTTGCCGTAACCGAACACAGATATGGCCAAAAACTTGTAAAAAGTAAGTCATTCTTGTCAAAATAAATTTGATAAAAAAAAATGTGTTGTACATATTATATCCATAATTTCGTTTACGTTGCGAATTAACGAAATTCCTTTCTTCACTTATTTTACTTATTCAATTATTTTATTGCCCTCAAAATTTCTGATCTCTACGTCCAGTGATTTGGCATGTGCGTTGTCTGTCACTCAGTCAGTCAATCAGATAAGCCTTATATATATTGATGAGGTAGATTTTCAATTTAACGGGTTCATTATATGGGCACTCATAAAAATATTTTTTTCTTTGTTCTATTACACACCGTCGACAGTCGACACCGTGGCTTAGTTGGTAGTGACCCTGCCTACGAAGCTTGGTGTTCCGGGTTCGATCCCCGGCCGGGGCAAATATTTGTGTCGAACACAAATGTTTGTTCTCGGGTCTTGGATGTTGTGATGTGTTGTATGTGTCCATGCCACCTGCGACACAGGGAATCCTAGTGCAGGGGTGTGAGTGTGTGAATGTTTATGTTTATGTTATGTTTATTACTTCCAACAGGATCATTGATTTTTAGAACTTAGACTTAGTATCATCTAATATTCAACAGGCAAACAGGGTTTTCTGAATAATATTAAAGTTGATGAGTCACGTGTCTTTCTTTCTCTCCTATTTTTACGTCAGCGCCTTCGTGAAAGTATTCTTTGTATTTTCGTCACTCGTCAAAAAACGTGATTACAGAATCTAATTATTATAATCAGGATTTTGCTCCTACGAAGTCCACCTTGCCCCGCTGATGGCGCAAATGTAAGGTGTTTGAACCAGTGTCTGTACTGTACCCTTGAATTAGTATAATTTCATGATAATAACATTTAATAGGTTTATCAGTGATTGCATTATAAATTTATGATTTTTATAGGCTAGGACAGTCAACTTGTTTCTGCCTATAAAATTAGCTAGAAGATTTAGCGTCAAAAATAGATCAAAAAGGTTCTGTCGCCCTGATATCTATATGAGTTAGAATGTAAAAGCTGAAAGTATCTAATGCCGCGACAAATGAAATATTCTCATACTATAAACATGTTTCTTTAATTTTTACGATGAGTCTATGAAGTTTATGGTAAGAAAAAAAATATTATGCTGATGTTTTTAAAACTAACAATAGTATGGAATAATAATTATTTATGTAGTAAGAGTTTGGTGATTTTCTTATAGCATATACTATATGTATGTATATCATTATCGGCATGCATACAGATAATCTGACCTATTTACAAAATTTATTTTAATGATAATGTTTGAACAATTTTGTTATTTTTCAATTATCTGAAAGAGAAGAAAAGAGAATTGAAATCCTTTCACAACACTGGTCCTTTCACAACATTCGTCACTTTTCAGTGTGCTGAAATAGATGATTAATATAACCTACTAGTTTTCAATCATCACCGTCAATATTTATTTTATTTTATTTTATTTTATTTAATTCGGTACAATGACAGACAACAAACCATGAAAGATTCATTTCATTCTTAGTTTATTATGTTCTAGCATGATTAATATTCAAGTTTATGCGTAGTATTTAGGCATAGATGAATAACGGTGTTCCTATAGAACAAGATGGACAGTACCAAGCCAAAATGGATGCTGTATATAGGACCGAAAATTTTCAGACACTCTGTCAATAAAAATGAAATATCTCTATTTTCAAATAATGTTTGTTACTTTTTACGATATCTTTTTATTAACAATGAAAAAGCCTAGTAGTTTTAACATATAATAAATATGTTAAAACTACTAGGTAAATAAAAGAAACTTAAATTACAATCATTCATTGTAATAGATTCTTTCTTTCCATTATCATGCAGAAACATACACTTACACACACACACACCTACACTCCTTACACACACTTATTCATACTCACACGCACTTCTTTATTCACCCACACATTACATACATACATACAAGCTTACAAACGCTCCTAGTCTATTTTATTTTAAAATTTTTTTTTTTTACTATATGTTCAAAGTTACGTTAAGTATAGGTATTAATTTTCAAACCATCTTGCACTGTAAAGTATTTATTGTCCATAAACATTGTGTATCATCAAATTGATAAACTTGAAACAAAAATTAGAGAGAGTCCGCCGGCGTGTCCTTGTGACCCCGCTATACAGGCTTTTTAGACCTAGTGCGGGGAACAGAGCCCACTGTGGTACGATCCTTATTTAAGTTTTTTAGACTTTGTTAAATTTGTATGTACTTGATGTATCATTTTTGTGACAATAAAATATTTTTTACTTTACTTTATAATAGTTATTTAGCCCTATTACTTCTCTTTTTCGAGAATTAGCATCGGACCAAAATGAACTAAAAATTAGCCAATGTGGCTCCCTTTTCTTGGTCGCATTTTCAATGTACTACATTGTGTTTCTATACTTTAATACTTCTATGTATTTAGGTATGTGTTAGGGTATGTTGCCTCCGATAAGCTGGCAGGAGGCAAGCGCGATGTGGCCGTTTGTAGAGGTCACTATTGACGTCAATGGAGTCACGTGACCACATTGTACCAGTACTTGAATATACCTACCGATGCGACCAGATGGTCACAGATGAGACTGTTGGCAGTAAGTATAGTCGAAGTAGGGCATGAAATATGTACATGTAACATTATGTACGTAGCAGTATGGCGTACTTTAGGGAAAGTCATCTACGGAAAACGTAGTAGGTATCGGCCTGCTTTCCTTGTCTTGTTATAAAGAAAATGATTCGTGAAAGTGGTGAGAATAGTTTTTTTTTTGTAATAATACCATTATTATTAGGTAAAAAAATGACTTTTCTCACAATGGTAGGTCCTTTCTAAATTAAATACCTATTTAACGTAGACAGTAATAAAATTCTTGAATGGACAAGAAAAACAAGAAAACTTCAACAACTTCTTATCGTGTCACTAGTTCTTTCGGACCAGTGTGTTGAAAGGATTTCAAGTGGGCCTCGAAGAGTTTCAACTATTTACTTGATTTACTTTTAATATTTAAACCTAGTTAAAATAATCAAGGTTTTACAAAAACATAACATAACCGACTTCAATTCGACTGTTTTAGTGACGTTAACACTACTGAAAAGTCACAGGGAAACAAAATACGCAATTTTGTTAGCTTCAACGACATATTGTTCTTCAGTTTTTTTTATTATAAACTAAAGTACGTACAGAACAGATTTTGATGAAATTAATTTACTATTTTTATATTATTATGAGCCCTTCCTGTCCCACTGCTGGGCAAAGGCTTCCCCCCATTCTCTCCAATTTCCTCTGATTTGGGCTCTGATAAAATTTACTTAAAAATATATTTTGAGATCGGTTTATAAACAACAAAGTTCAGGGGAACAAAAAAAAAATCAACCGTATTGAGAATCTTCCCCTTTTTATTAAGTCTGTTTAATATTATAAGCCTTTTTTCAAATTTTTTATTCAGGCACAAGATATGAATCTTGGATTATAATCTTAGGATATTATCATACCACGCATGCTTGAAAAACAAAGGTCTGTTTGGTATTTAGATGACATGGACAATCACAAAAGAATGTGAACAAAGAACAATTTATGTAACGGGTGTTTCGTGTTACGTCTGGTAGACAGATCACGCCTGCCCATGACCAGAACAGAGCTACACAGAACTTTGCCATCATAGGCTGATGCTATTCTGCTTGTTTTTAGCCTGTCTCCAAATCACGTTGCTAACAACTAATGTTGATTTCGAATGGCGATGGACAGGATGATATGTATATGTTCCTGGAAGGTACCAGCATCTACGGCACAAGCTTAACAGCTTAGTGTAGGTGCTGAAACCCATACTATGTCTCAAGCAAGCCAATAAGTAAATTATTATGTTAGATACATAAATTGAATGTAAATATTTAAATTGAAAATAAATGAATTATGAATTATATACCGCGGCGATAATTAAGTTGGTAGAGAGACCCTGAGTCGACTGGTTTTCCAGAGATAGTAAGGCTCTGGCACACCTGGCCAGGCTGGAGATGGCGGGTTTGAGACGTATAGCTGAATACTAGGTAGACGTGGATGCGATCAGTTCATGGTCGAGGGAAAAGGAGTATGCCCAACATTTTCTTTTCTATAAATAAATACATACTTCGTCTGAGATACTATTCAATCAATGGATATTTTGATGATAAACTGGAGTGAGGCTATGTTATGATAGTAAGTTATACATGATTGTGTATGTTAATTTTAGAATTAGATGACCAAAATATTGTACGCCAATAAGGTGAAACACAGAGCTCAATAACTATGTTACCATCACATTAGCTGTGTTTCACAATAAATAAATTTGTACTTGTATTTGAGAGTGAACACGATTTCGTAACGAGATTACTATTTACGTATTGAAATGTCTGAGAAAAATTGGTTTATAAATAAAATTAATTTGCATTTTTTTTAATGAAAAAAGTAGGTAACTCACAAGGCGTAATTATAGGTATAATATTATTTATTTCCACCGTATTACATTATTCTCTAGTAAAAGATATCAACGCGCTCCTTTTTTATGGTAAGTTAATAGTTTTGATAATATTTGTCATAATCAAAATTTTTTGTATCATCTATTATTTCAATAGTTATCCTACTGTGTTGTGCGTACTACGTAATACGAGTATTTACAAGTAAAATAAAGCTGGCATTTCGCAAGAATCCGTGTCGAAAACCATCTGTTCTGCTTGATACAGAATTTGCACAATTTCTGCTTTGTTAAAGCAATGCCTACTCAATTAATATCTTTAAAAATATTCATCTTTGTTAACCTCCGTAGCTTCTTTTTATTCATATCTTCAAATATACTAAATAATTAAAAGGAATAACTTTCTACCAGATAGTTTCAATAGTACAAACATTGTATCAATAACTTGTTCAATTATAAATTTATAAGTCACAAAAAATAAATCTATTAGATTTAAATCAATTAATTCAATTAGATCATTAAATTTAATTATACAATTATTAGAAAATTGTGATAAAATTAAATAGCGAGAACCATTCCTATTAGATTCATAGTTTTAGTGTGATAGCGTATAGCGTTACAAAATAGAGTTACATTCTTACCTACCTATTCATCCAAATAATGTCACAAGTTTCGCTTTTATTACATATTTAGAATTTAATGGAAATACCATCCAAAGATGAGATATTCTCCCTTTATTATAACAGTTTCACCTTATTATTTCTTAGTAGCATCGACCAACGAAGATGTATCTTAATTCTTAAGCCTCCTTGTATTTTATTCGAGCAAAAGAGCTCCGCCATTCAATGCGCTATTCATTCAGGTGTTGTGCATTACGCGCGTGCGTCACCGCCATAGATTATAACTATGAAATAACTATAAACTTATGCCGGCCACTCACCTTGCCCTGCGTAAGTTAAGTCTTGAAAACTGCGTATCTACATTAACTTGCGCAATATATTTTAATACACTTTACTGCATACTTGCGCAAGTATATCGTAAGGTGTGGCTGTCATTATTTTTTTAAGACTTTAAGGATTTTGTGTCTGCAATAAAGTATTTATTATTATTAGCTTCAAAGCACGACGCAGCGACGACGGCTCGGCGCGGCGGGCGCGCCGAAAGATTCTATGCACTTTTTAACTTTTCTGCTATTATTTACAAAGCATGGAACTTCCTAGAAAATCGTGCTCTTGTCGGTTTTCATAGAACATGTTATGCAGTAAAAGAATTGCACATATTCTAATCCAGCTCCTAAATTATGTATAGGAAAATTATATAAAACAAATTATAGCCCAATAACTTCAGTAGTTTTAGCGTAGTTAAGTAAAAACACCAATCGGCGCATCATGCTGCGCTGGTTCGATTCTCGCTTGCACAAACACTTGTTTGATGAACATCGGTGTTTGTTCTGAGTCTGGATGTTTTCTATGTAGGTATTTATTTACATAAAAAAAGTATTTAAGCTGTGCTTGATTTAGTCTAGATGGCGTGGTTTGAAATGTCCAAAACTCAGAAGAATGAAGTAAATAGAATCCATCCTAAATTTGACAAATTCGCTATCTTCTTTGCGCAAACCACTTTTTGCACTAGATAAAACGAGACAAAACATGTATTTGTCGTACGTCATAATATAGGGGGTATCCGTCACTCGTTGAGCCACAGAGATGACCCAAGCCATAAAATATCGATATCGATATTAACAGTTCGATGATCCACAATTATTCCCATCGATACCGATATCGATATATCAATCCTAACAAGTGACTATGATAACGTTATCTAGATTCACTCTGGATTAAGATTCTTCTGGATTACCTATGCTGCACCTGCCAGCACCCCCTCGGCGCGAGCGCGGCTGAGCAGGGAGTTCTTCTTTTCTTCTTAGCGTATAATTAATGTCTAAATAACATGCCAGTGGCATTCATTTGTTTATTAGTTAAGTATTGAGTTGCTTTATATTGTTGTTCTCCTTTTCTTTATTCTTATGTAAGCACTAATCCTAAGTTAGTTTACCATAATTTTCTTAATGTTCTAATGTCTATCCGTGGGAACCTGTAATTGGCTCTCTAAAGCTAAACTATTGTATACTTAGAAGTATAAAGCTGTTGGTTCATCAATAAATAAATAAATAAATAAAATAAATTAAAGGAACCTTGAACTTGAAAACCACGAATTAAGCTGACATTTTTTTTATTAGATAAAATAATATACAACATACACAGGTAAATGAGTACATTACAAAATTTATACTTAACAAAAGTTAACACTTGAGCTTAATACTTTTTTCAGCTAAACCTTGTTCTGCCTGCCCCCTACCTATAGATTAGTGCCCCGAAGGGGCTTACATGCGATTATACCACTATTTTGGTAGTAGTATAGAAGTATTTTACTATGTGAAGACAATACATTTATTGAGTATTGAGTACTTTCCCCGTCATTGGGGTAAGCATAACGTTGGCGATCACATATTGATGGTAGAAGTGTTAATTTATCAAATCTTTTTAACTCAATGCTATACGCATGTGGCGAAGACTCTTTTGCTAAATATATTTCTATTAATTTATTTTCCTTAATTTTATTTATAATTGTTATATTTTCTTGGTATACTTTATCAGTACTTTTTTTCAAGGCTTTTCGTACGCTGTCTGAAACAGTTAATTTTTAGCAAACTGGAGTAGGCTAGATTTTTATCGACCATCTCACACTGCACATTCTGTACATTCTACGCTAGTGTTCTTCAGTGGTACGTCAGAAAACACTGATGAACTTATTTCTGTAATATCCGAAGGTCCTGGCTAAGGTTCATTGATGAAAGGGATATCCTGAAACACATTATATTTTTATTTATAGTTTATGTAATTATAATATACCTATTATACACGCAATTTTAAGTTCAGTACTGACCGTTAGCTTGCGACGCTTCACGAGCATTGCATTTGGTTCAAGTTGAAGAATAGCCGGAAGAACATTTTAACTCTTGCCGATCGTTATTGGACGCCAAAGAGACACCCTGAAATATTAATAGTGTAAACGTAATATTTTCCGTGATTATTTTGAAGCTCTCTTTTTTTGTATATTACACTATCATGGTTGAACACATAGATATTGTGTTTAACCATGATACAGTAAGCAGGACGGTAAATATATAATATTAATAAATAAAATATGAATCGAACAAAATACAAAGGTGTGAGTGTGTTTAAGTGAGATGGGTCAGCTACGGGATCCCTCAATGGGTCACTTTATTCGAAAAATCTTACTATACTCGTCGTGTCTGCATAGCCTTATCGACAAATCTTTTTACGTTTTATGACATCCCTAGTTAGTATATCATAGCCTCGATTTATTCATGATTTTAGCATGAAAAACGCCGATTCTTCATATTTCTATACTTATTGGACGTTATTCAATGTTTCTACGTAATAATTGTGTTTAGTATGGGTTATTAACGAGTAAATACACAAATAGATACTTACCGCTGAAAATTCAAGTTCTCTTGATTTTTCATGATACTTGCGGAAGACTGGCATAATACGAGGGCACAATTCGACATTTGACATGTTTTTTTCACTATTTACAATAGTTCAATACGTTTTAAACAATATAAAACAACCAAAACCCCGTTGAAAAATAAACAAAAACAATGACATTTTATGAGATTAAATTTGAAAGATAGTCAATGTAGATGAAAAGCGACAGAACCATTTTACAATACACTTGGTTGGATAATCAAGTCCTGCATGACAATTGCATTACTTTCTTTGAAGTTTCCAATGATTATCTCTATTATAGGTATATCCAAACTCTTTGGTCCAAAATATATTTATATTCATCCCAGAAACTTTTGTCTGTTATATTAGCACAGAGTACTAAGATATAATATTAGCACAGAGTACTAAGATATAATATTAGCACAGAGTACTAAGATATAATATTAGCACAGAGTACTAAGATATAATATTAGCACAGAGTACTAAGATATAATATTAGCTCAGAGTACTAAGATATAATATTAGCGTGTTGCATGACACTAATATTGAAATGGCTTAACTAGGCTGCTTGAGTCTATTTTTAGTGCCAATCACGTGTGTGGCTAATGGTTTTATTCCAAAATAATTACTGCAATTAAGAATCTGGTTATCAAAACTTGAGAATGCGATCAATTAGGGCTAGGTAGATGCATGCCCTGCCAGAAGTCACGTAGGCTTGAGCCTAGTGCGTGGCGCGTGCCCTGAATTAATTGACTAGCCTTATGCAATTATGCACACATTAATTATATATCTTCTAGACTAAATATTGATTGTATTTTTTCAACAAAAATATACGGTCAAATTTTAATCACCATAAAGAAAAATACGCATAGTCAGTTGCCGTTACTGAACACATATTAATACTGAAAATAAATTAAGTAAAATTTTTGTCAATATAAATTTGATTAAAATTGTATAACTGTCACAGTTAATCGTTTTCCTATGGATTTGCGTCAGGCGGTACCTTTAATTGATAATTATTTAAGTTTTATTCATCGTTTGGCAAACCCGGGTACCTAGCTCGAGCCAGGCCGTAAAACCTCGGCTCGGGCGCCGCACTCGCTCCGCTGTCACTCTGCCATTTTGTAGAAATTTCAAAATTCTGACTGCACAGATACAACGTAGTACCCTGTCTGCATTGCCCATTTATTTTTTTATGGTAATTAAAAATGGTGGTGTATTAGACGCCTAGGAAGTTTGGCAGTATAGGTACCTTACCTTTTTAGAATGAATAACATGTTATAATTATTTTATCACTCACTATCTGGTGCATTTTACTCTTATGCAAAACTTCGAAACAGAGGAGTAGCAGCGCTATTGATTATTATGAATTTATTATAATTAATTAAAAATGACTAGGTTTTTTCATTATTAATGCATCGATAAAAATAAAAATATGTTACAAAAAATAAATTGGTATGTATTAAGGCTATGTATTTAGGAGTTATATTTAAAACAGGTTAATTTTATTAATCTTTGAGGTATTTTGTAATAAAAAATCATAAGTGCAAAGTATAACTCTGTTACTGATCTTATTTCTTATTCCTATTTCGTTTGTCTTCAGGGTATAATAAAATTCAAATTAAACATTTTACATTCAGCATTACACCATCCAAATACGTCACCTCCTAATAGCGAATAGTAGTAATACATATTATATAATACATAATAAATAAGGTACCTAAATACGTCCATAATTTGTTTGCGGTCGGTCTATTTAAATTAGATTTTATTGCTATAATGCATTAGGACCAGTGTGATGATCATTGATGTCATTAGTATGTACTACCTAGGTACCTACTATCTAGTCTAGCTACCTAAGTGATAGATTCTAGTACCTAGGTACCTTTTTCGCCGCGTACGTGACTAAACGAACTGTGTCAGTTCATTAAATGAGAAGGAGTTGATCAGTATTTAATTGATTCTTAATATACCTGGGTTATTTCGTTTTAGATTTTCCTCAACGAATATGAATCATTGGATTTTTCGAATAGCTAAGCCTTTTTTAGAGAATTGTTATATTGAAGTGTAATGCGCGAATACAATGTACGAAATGGCATACTGCGCTCAACACAAATTTCTGATGTTGGTCAAAAAGCCGCCAGCCTCAAGTAGGACTGGGCCGGACACGTCGGTCGCAGGTTCAGCGACTTTACTTTGGGCCAAGACTACGCAGTGGAGCCTACCAAATGCGAAACGATGAAGTGGAAGGCCCAGAAGCAGATGTCGGGACAAGTTGGACGCATACCTACCAACATGGACCAGTGACACTCTTGGCCGCAAGGTATGGAAGGAGAGAAGGGAGGCCTTTGCCCTGCAGTAAGACACAAATGGCAGAATAATAATAATTGTAATAGATCAATTTACTCGTTGTTATCGTATAATTTAAGTTTTCGGGCTTCTACTCTTCTTTTAAAATGAATAGAAGAGTAAGTTTTAACTGACAAGAAAACTTAAGGCAGCCCCAAAAACCACAGATTTCAGACACTCGGTTTTAGCAACAACCCCAAACTCATAAATCAAACTAGTCACGGTCTTATAGAGTCAGTTAATGACCTATCCTATTTGGTAAATAATAGATAAAACGTTCAATTTAATTAGTAAAATATCAAAATACTGATTTCCAACCATAGTTATATAATACAAAGCTTACCAACTCGTAATCCTAAGTTCCTATTGATATTAAATATTCAATCAGTGTCTAGACAATTTAAATCTTTGGTGTCTAGTTTGTTTTCCATACTAAAATATATCTAGAAATAATCCCCCAATAGGTACCTAACCCAGGAAAGTTATGCATTATGTACTTATTGGGAACTACGTTACATATCCAGGAAATTCCCAGTTTTATTTCATTCTGAGATTTTGTATGTCTTAGTATTTCCCCATTTTAAAGTAAATTTATTTTTATTTTGATTTCACTGTTTCCTTGAAAGCTTTCTTTACTTTAAAGAAATATATGCTGAAAATTTCCAATTCACTAAAGTGTTTTTATGTATATATTATTCATTTATTTTCCGAGTTATTTTCCTCCCAGGACTGTGTTAGTTTGTTTATTTATTACGAGAAATCCCGCACCCTGCTCAGAGGTATTTTAAATTCCCTGTTTACTGCACGGGCGTCGAACTATCAGGCTAATATATTCATATTCACTACAAACAATACAGTCAAAATTTGCTCACCCTTGGCTTTACTCCAAGAAACGTTCTTAGTAATTATCTTATGAGTCTGTTGCACTATCATCATAAACATATTTAAAAGACTTAGACTAGACTGACTGATAGCCTACAGGCTAAACCAGTAAACGTAGAAACTTGAAATTTCTAGGGTATGTTCAAGTTAAGCGCGTATTAAGAAAGGAATTTTGTTAATTCGCAACGCAAACGAAGTTGCGGGCGTCAGCTAATTATTCCATAAAAATGTCAGTGTACTAGCATGAGTATGTTCCTGATTGACTGTAGAGCAAAGGGCATCGCTCCAGCGTACACCCCTCAAATGTAGACACTGAGGTAAACGTACTCTGGACTATGTGCATATTTTAGTCGATGCATCACTGACCCTCGCTCATGCATTTATTACCAGAGCGTTTACATCTTGTTGTGAATCATGGAATTCAGAAGTTAAGCTGTGTGACGTAGATATGCAAAGACGAGGTTTCCATAGAATACAGTCTCGTCGGGAAGGGTGCTGAACTGACTTTGTGTCATTGGCCTTCAGATCTCCAACTATTGGCCGTTTTCCTTTTTATAGATAGACTAGCTTACTTCTGGCTTCTACTTACTGTACGTCAACGTATAGAGATAAAAAGATTATTCGATCCAAACTAACATGCCTGTCCAATTCGTTTAGTGGTTTAGGGTTGATTAGAAAATTTGCAAATGTTTTAATTTTGAATAGATATAGGTGTTAAAAACATACTCGTATAATCTTCTGTTATTTTTACACGTTGTTATAACGTTATGGAAAGCATTACCTGATACTAAAATAGTACTGCTGCAATATGTTAGCATTAACACGAATATGATAGGTACGTTCATATTTTTAGACTTCACCTCAAAATAAACGATCATGTATAAGAAATTGAGGTTGAAGATGGGTTAAATCATAATTGGGTATAACAAGCTCCTGACTCGGCTGACCACGAATCAGGCGCGTGTCCGTCCATTCAGTACCTACCTTATTAATGTAGACAGATTTATATAAAGTTACTGTACTCTACACACATCTGAAACACGGATATAACATAACACACGGATGAAATGATGTATCCAAACTATGTAATCGCCAAATCATCCAAACTTTTTCTTTATGGATTGCCCAGTCAGAGTTGCAGTATATAAACGGAATATCGTGATTTGATGAATTCCTAACAGGGTTTTAAGTATCGGTAAACAGCGCGGTTGATACCACCTCAAAATGTTGGTAACGTGAAAAACTTAGTAATTTGGTACATAGAGGCTACATTATTACGGCAGTTGCTACATTGTAATATGTGACGGTAGGCGAAAATGCTATGGTTTAAAGACTCCCTTATTAAAATTAAAATTATTTAAATAAAGAACAAAGTTACATTATTTATACGCATTGAGAATCTCCCTATTTTTTTATTTTCGTCGGTTAAAAACAATCTATCAGTTTTGTTCAAAGATTGTCGCAAAGGTTCTTAACTTATACATCGTACGTCAATCGATTACTGAGACCTGTCCACATTTTAATCTAAACATCCATTTACGTCTGGAGAATGACTCGGACTATCGTTCTGATAACTAAATTCAGTGAATGGAACCATTACTATTACAGATGCAATAGATTAGAAATTATTATGGTAACGTCAAGGGGCAAAGACTTTTGACTTTAGTAGGTATACTAGTAGAGTAGGTATCATTGGATTTTACTCGACTGCGTAGAAGAAGGAGGGAAATGTGTTTGGGGTGTTTTTATCTATGCGTGTCTGTACTTTAGGTGCGCTCTGTAAGTTTAACGTATTGATGGATTTTAATGATAATTCAACGAAATTCGATTCTTGGTCATAGGTCGGCATAAGATAAAATAAAAATCCAATACTTTCGCTGTCTCGTGGGATTTTTGTTTTCTTTAAACTTTGATCTTTTTGATTAATGAAGATTTCTGCTTGTACGTATTTATACACCGTGTTGTCCCAAAATTCAACGATTAGCGGGTGGGTAGTGGATGGTGGGCCTGGTCGTAACCACTCCAGAATAAAACAGTTTTTTTATTAGGTACATTATAATTAGTTTTTCTGGCATTCTGGTATTTTTAAGGGTTGTGGTGAAAAACAGTACTATTAAGGTTGCCGATACAAAAATCAATCCAATAGATATTATTTAAAAAAAATGGGGTTTACCGCTACCCGCCTATCGTTGAATTTAGAGACAAGTAGGTAAATAGCTCGTAAGTATAAGTATTGCACTTGAGTAGCCTATTTTTTTTATCATCCTATAATGAAAAAAAAGTGTAGGTTTTTCATATAGACGGATGCTGAATCAATCAGAGCATAACGAGAGCGCGTGCTCGAGAGCAACGACGGCACCTCGTTTCAATCAAGCTGATTGGTCACTTACAATCACAATAGGAGCAAAATAAGCCTTGCCATACAAAGTACCACTCACCATTTATCATAATAATTTATGTCGTATGACATCATTTTTATTTGCAAAAAAAATAATAATTACACAGCTGTACAAGAATGTCGAAAGCAAATTAAGTGCGAAAAATTCAAATAACACACAACTCACACTACTTATATAATAAGGGTATATTTTCCCTGAATTGATTTAATTATTATTTACTTAAACGTATTTTCACCTAACGCTGGCTGTAAAAAATAACTATCTTTTGTACCAAGTAAATATAGCGCCATACATTCGGTTTACACAAACTGCATAATAACACCATATAAACTCATTCATTTTATTAATCACAGATTGTTACTAGATAGTATTTGTTTATGTGATAATTTTAATTTGATTTAATTGAATTTTATGTAACCAGTATTATTTAATTTTAATATAATATATTGTCATGTCATAATTTTTAATTTTTATGATATTCCCAGATATTCAGAATAAGTAACGATTTATAATTTTATTTTTTATTTAGATTATAATTACGCCATTTACATTGGATGAAATGTAGTAGGTGAGATGACGAATTAATTAGTGCTTGGATGAATAAGTTGAAATCAGTGTTATAAAATAAGGAAAAGGTGAGCCTATGGACTCTGAGAGTGTTATAGGGTAAGGTCCCAGCCCAGGTCGCTGCCCGTCGGCATCAACATGCCGTATCTACCTACATGTCATTACCACTGGTTGTGGTCCCCTTGGGACCTGGGGAGTATTTTAAGAGGCTACCTATTTAAATATTTTAGCTCACTGCATAATTCAAGCGGGGCGGCCATGGACCGGTCAGCGTACTCTAAGGCTGAACTTAGAGTACGCTCTGCATGAAACCTGCCATAGTGTACACAACTATGTATTCTAAATCAACATAGGTAAAAGTACTAATCCACACGTAATAGAAGAAAAAAAATATTGTTGGAAAACTTACTACTACTTCATAATAATAATAAAATAAAATAGGGATATTTTATGTAGCTAAAGTCTTGCAGCAATGAGTGCCTAGCTTAGCTTTATTGCGCTTACGCTGCAGCGCTGGTATTCTGCTAGGCCCCAGTGGCGACCGTCGACGACACGGTTTTGTAAAACTATGCTAATACTTTAAACTATACTTTAAAATCACAACTTATAATTATTGAGCTTAGCTGGCTTTCGTAAGTCTGAAGAAATGTTGACTGTAGAATTTAAATTGTTGACGGAAATGTAAACTATTCAGCGGATATTCAAATGCAATAAAAAATATTGATTCGCATTTTACTACGAGTATAGTCTAGTCGTAGTAGAGATTGACACGTGTCACGACCCATGCTTAAATAACTTATTTGAGGGCTCGGAAAGGGATCTTCTGATGCCCCTGGCATCAGAGGATCTCTGAGCTCTTTAACACGGCTCGCTGATTTTATTTTGAGTTTATGAAATCATGACACTATAGTAGTAATGCACCAAGCTTTAGAATTCAGTGTTGTGTTTTAATCACAGGTGTGATTTATTTGTTTTATGTTATATTAATTTGGAAAAAAAAACAGAACTATAGAAACTATAATACATAAATTATACAAGAAGTGGAATAAATCTCAATGCAATGAAGTTTCCACTATTTTTACAACTAACACGCGAAGGAATGTTGGACAGCAAACAATACATAATTGAACAAAAACTGAAACTGTATTTTAGCAGCATAAATAAGTATTAACATAAATAAATCCTTTTTAATCGTTAATGACAAAGAAAACATAATCCTACTTGTAATAGAAGCCAGAGTCATATGTTACTTGGCTCAATTTCAAGAGCTTTTAGTTAATTTTATGTCTATTGTAATTAGTAAATATCCAGTTTTTGCAAATCAAAAGACTTAAAAAAGGGAAACTTTTTTATGTTCTCACTGTACCTAGATATAGTAGTTTAATGTTTCAAGGTGTTTATGCAATGACGTCTTTATTTGTTTTTGTTCAAAATATAGTCTCTTTACGTAACATTATTGCCCTGAGTACGTTACTACTTACGGTTCAACGTACTTAACTTTAATTTTTATTCTATATTATGTTTATTCATCAAGTGCAAGTTTTTGCTCCAACAATGATCGGTCTCTACCATATTCGTCTCTATACTTACATTAAAGGGCAGGTATTATAAAGGAGTAGGGTATTAGGTACAGACAGCGTCAGAGGTAAGTAGCCTTCTTGCACAAGACACCCAGCTATAAGTCCTTTAAAAAAATTGTAATAATTAAAATTATTTTTAGGCTTACATCCGGTTATACAAATATAATCTATTTATTAAAGGCAAAACTTCTACATTCATCGCGACGGTAATTAAAAGGGATTTGAAGCTGGGTATTATAATGCAAGGGGGATTCTTATCTATGACTTCGCTGTCTGTACTTCGGAAATCGTTTGGAAAAATTACAAACAACAACTAACAATCTGTATTAGGTATAAAAAAGGAAAATTATGGTAATTCAGTAGGGCGAGTCACAGAATCTCAAATTCCTACTAAATATCCTATAAAGGCAAGCTTTTGTGAGGATTGGTGGGTTATGAATGAATGTTTGTGTCTCAATCAAGCCAAAACTAATGAACCGATTCTGCTCGAATTTGGTATGAGTACAGTTTGTACTTTAAACCCGATACCACGTGGGCGAAGCCGCGGTTATTTTTCAATACGTAGCATCGAGAAAAAGGGTTAAAAATGTTTCAATCTTATAACTTCCACGAAATATGTTTATAGGGCATAAAGACTACAGAATAAAACTATGTACATACGAGCCCATGTGCTATTTTTTAAAAGCAGTTAAATGGATTTATATAGTCGTATGATTTTTATTCAACACTATTTAAAAACTCTTATTTGAAGTTCAACTGTATTTTTCAGACGATAAAGTTTAGATTTGTATGATACAGTTGTTATAAGGTAATGTACCACCTTGCTGTGATCTCGTCCTCACTGATTTAGTCGCGATTAAGTCTAATATATGTTGTTAACAATTCTAGGGAGATGCGTCATATCTAATTATATCGTCGGGACACTGTTTACTTCATCACTCGTGGCTGACTGGAATACAAATTTCAACTTACCCAGTTAAAACAGGTACTGTGATATTAAACATTTTTTGCGTGTACCAAAATGAAAATAGCTACTTGAGGGTTCAGAACACGTTTACAACACAGAAGTATTAAAGTATAGAGTCACAATGTGTAACTACATTGTGATGGAAAATGCGCCAAAAAAGGGAACCACATTGGCTAACTTCTAGTACATTTTGGTTCGAAGATAAATATCGAAAAAAGAGAAGTAACAGGGCTAGATAAATAGTATATGTTAAAACTACTAGGCTTTTTCGTTGTTAATAGAACTACATCGTAAAAAGTAACAAAAATTGTTTGGGTGTCTAAAAATTTTCTGTCATGTATTCCGCATCCATGTTAGTTTGATACTGTCTATCTCGGTGTTTTATAGGAACACCTTTATTCATCTATGGTTTACAAAGTATCAAACCACTTGGGTACCACCTACTTACCCATAAATTCACAGAAGGCGTGACGTGACGGGATGTTATGCTTTGCCTGACGTCAAAAACCGGAAGCTTGAAGTCAGCAAAAAATCTTATAATATAAAATTATATTTTGTCAATCTTTTTACTTTAAATAATATGTATAATTATCATTTTTTATCAGCAATATGTATAATAGTTACTAAATAAAATGCCTATGCCATACAGATTGACGGACGAACATACGGATGGACAGACGTATGTACGAGTATGTATGAACATTGTACAAGACGGAAAGCGGGTCCTTGTCGTACCACAAAAAAATGCTTTGCTGGTACCAAAAAGGCTTCGTTATAAATAGATTTCTAGCTCTAAAATGACGATAAAAAGTTCCAAAATACATACGTCGAAAGGCCGTTTCACTGCTTAGAATTAATATTTTTGATAGGGGTTTGGTGTGGCGATGTAATTTTTGATTCCTTCGTGATAGCGTGGAGACAGAGGAGTGGTAGGATGTGCGGCACTGACCTGGATTCTGCCTTGAGGTCCTGGGATCAGCTACAGCGATCAGCATACAGACGCTCGCGCACGACTGCGCTCGCGCTATTCTCCACTATCGTCCACGATGCGGTTCACAACACCAAACCACAGTAGAAGCGAGCTTTAAAACAATGCTATTGCGGGACACGATATTTTAGCCGTTATTTCCAAAATTCGGGCGGGTTTCCAAAAGGGCGTAAATCTTTTGGTGCGATGAGTGAGCGTCGCAATGACAACTTAAAAAATGCGCGGAGTCTTTTGTCTCTGTCCCACGCGCGAGGTCGTAGGGTGCCGCAACAAGGGTGAGAGGTAGGGAGGAACGCTATCACGGAAAATAATTTATCTATTTGATAGATGGCGTTACCATTTCTGCCCGCCCTTAAAGGGTCACCTTTAAAAGAGACTTAACGTAAGATGAGACTAGGATTAGACCCAATATCTCAAAGCGTGAGATAGGGACAACCTAACATTCTACGAGAGCTCACAATTGAGCAAGTGAAACATAATCTAAACTCATATCTTAATTGTATAAGAGCAAGATGATAATAATCTATCAATAAAGAATTTGATAGTTGCGGTAACATTTATGAAAATGAATGCGGTGTTACTTAAATATGATAAACTATATGCTTTAACTAAAGTAACTTATATTAAATATTATAACGTTAAACTATTGGCAAGGTAGAGGACACAACCGAACGGTTGGACGGAGATAAGTCCCTGTCGCGGTTCTAATAGTACAAGTTCGTATAAAGCCATCCTTTGAGCTATGAACCTTATCTACGATCGCTATCACGGAAAATAATTTATCTATTTGATAGATGGCGTTACCAGGGTTAGTATTTTGTCGTATCCAAGTACTAGTGAGGCTAAAATTGTATACATAGAAACTAGTTGATAATAATGTAGTTTCAAATGAGTAGGATACGCATGGAATCTACCTATATACTTGCTGGGTTGATATTTTGCATTTGTTGCTTGTGTTGTGTGGGTTTTTTCAATAGTTTTAGTTATTTTTTAGTTCATAGAACATGAACATGAACATATTGTTCACCAGCCCAACAAAATAGAATAAAAAAAATACACATACAAACTTATTCCCTTTACTTTTTGTGTATTTGAATGTTTTCAGGGCCTGTAGGGCTATTTGTTAAGCTGTCATTAGTTCTCGATATCGAATTCGATGGTCAAGACTGGGAAAAAAAATGACGTCACCATAGGATTTCTGTCGCTATCGGCTTCGAGAGGTCGGCCATTTTCTGTCAGATTTGACGTACCATTCGATATCGAGAACTAATGACAGCTTAACAAATAGCCCTGCTGAACTACATAATGTCACCATAACTGTGAAAAGCGAATACTGAAAACTCGTTACTAAGAATATAAAAGTAGTTATTTTATTGTATGTAATTTATTCGAAACCAGCTACCTAGATTGACGTCAAATAACTGGTTGCTACGCGTACATTATGTCTTCACCATTTAATAATTGCAACCTAAAACTTTTTTATGCATAAATATGAGTTATTAATAGTTCGAGCAAATTAACAATTTAAAAGAATGAGTATAAGCATATTAGGTATATCTTGTCAATATTTTTTAATCATACATTATAAGGTTAATTCGGATATGGTTCGAGTATTTCCATCTTGGAATAATATCGAAAACACACCAAAATATTTGGTCACATTAGTACATACCTAAACTTGTAGCATGTACCTACATACGTACCTACATTTTAGTTATATGGTACTAGTTTTAATTCATAACGCATTTTCATTGTAATTTGAAACTCCATAGAATTTTGTTTCTATCGTCAGTCGGGGTGTCTGGAATTCTTTTAGTTCGTTTTGCGAAAACACTTTATATTTTGCTACCGGTACCGACGCCATTTTATAGATAGACCGTATCTGGGGGCTGTATATAAACACTTATATTGATCCATGGCTGTAAAGTGGTGTCAGATTTGCCAGTACATCCGCAAGCAGTGAACCCCAAGTAAGGCGATTTTCCCACGCGGTGTCATGTTCGTGTACCGATAGTGTACTCACACCGCATTCGTGGAGAAAGTGCGGTCACCATTGACGTCAATGCTAAGTGCTGCGTTTTATAATCAAAAAGATCATTTACATCAGCACAGGTCATGTGCACAGACATATCAATCTTTTTAATTATTTGTGGAATAACGCTTACAAATAAATAACTAAAATTAATTTATTGAGAAGTAAAAGAGGACAAGAAAAAAGTAAAGGCAGCAAGTAAGGATGAGGCCCTTGCCTTGCGATCTGATTGATAGTCGCAGGTTCGAAGACTCACTAACGAATGAAAAACTCTTGTAATGTTTTAACTGACTGTACAGTACATTAGTAAAATATCATGGAGCTATTGGGAGTTAATGTATGAATATTTAAATTTATAGAAATATTTTTCGTGGGGCCATTGAGAAATAAGAAACAATAGAATCATGGAGCTCTGGTATAAGCCTCGAATACCAGTGGCAGTCATGAATAATGGGTTTTTTCGGTCGAAAAATGTATGTGTGCATCCCACGTTCTCGAAACGGTGAAGGAAAACATCGTGAGGAAACCGGCATGTTAACGGACAAAAAAAAAAATATTCTATGGCATGTGACATCCACCAATCCGCATTGGGTCCGCGTGGTGGATTAAGACCCATTCGCTCGCCTGCCGAGAGTAGGCCTGAGTCCCAGCAGTGGGAACATTATAGGCTGATTATTATTATTATTATTGAGAAGTAAAAATCGTATTGCCAGAACTCCAAATGCACCTTAGATCTGTCCGTACTAATGAGATTTATGGCTCCTCTCCTCTCCTTATTTTAAAAAGACTCAAAATACTTTAAATATGTAGGTGAAAGCTGTTTTGTTAGGATGATTGGCCGATAGCGTAGCGAACTTTGTCTGTACAGGCATACTAAATAAAGAACTCAAATATGCAGGGTTTAAAGCCAGGGCAAACAAACCTACCTCACGTTGCAGGGAAGGTGTGATGGTCGACAACAAGTTTAAAGTTTACAAAAACCGAGAATCTGACTTCCTTATTTATTATCGACTTATTATTGGGTTTTTTTAATCAATTTTATTCTCTGATACTCACATAACCAATAGTACCGCCCGTTACGAACCCAAAAGCTCAAAAACCCAACTTAAAAATCGACACGTATTTCGCCTCTCCACGAGGCACCTTCAGGAGATGTTGAATCGTCGATATCTGACAAGAGAGCATCGCCTTATTTATTTCTCAGACAGTTGCGCCTCCCGATAGCATCGAAGCTGGTGACCAGAAGTCGATAATATAAATGTAAATTAAATGCAGTGAAAACAAAGTCAAAAAATGACCCCTGTTTTATTTAACTCTGCAGTTCAGACTAAGAAATCAGGAAACATTTCGAGGAAGGCGTCTCTCCGGTACTTGAAATTCATAAATGCAGCCAGTAATTCCTTGTCAACAAAGAACTTTATTACGGAATAGAGGTAAAGCAGTTCCTTCTTGGCAGTGCAACGCAAGCCACATGCATGGGTTGCGCAATGCGGTGTCTACGCAAGAAGACTCTTTAGTAGTCAGCGCGCACCTGCTTCCTATCTCCTATGTGAAGATCTATAGACACATTATAACCAGTCCAAATCGATTGTCTATGACGCGCGTCTCCGATATCGAATACTGATCTTGCTGCACTTACATTATTACATTACATAAGTGTTTCTTTAATATTTTTAAACCACTAAGGCATTCAGATAACCTTGTTCCGGTTCTACGAGTATCCTCAGCCAGCCGCCTAATGAAAGAAAAATCTGAAAAAAAACTTATCAACTGATTTCTTCCAGGGGTAAATAACACAATTATTTTTCGATTTCAGAACACATATTTTCAACTGAATATAACTAAGGGTAGGTAAGTTTAAGGGTGCCTACTAAAAGTTTTTCTTTAAAGTAGCTAAAGTTTTATTAAGGTGTTGAGGTTAAACTAAAAATTATTTACATAGCATTGAGAAGGTGTACCTATTTGGGTTTTTCTTATGACGACAATGTATTGTCTCTATATTTTTTAAAAATCTGAAAAAAACCCCGCACGTTTTCAAATTTTTGTAAGTACTAGTTAGTTTTTTGTGTACCTATACAGTATACATTACTCTATTTAGTGGAAATTGGTATCGGGATGTGCGGCGGCCTAAGTGTATACAATCATTATTAGATTAACCTATAGTTTTTACTTCGTATGTATCTTTAATTATGATTTATTACCTAGTCTTATACTGACTTGCTTTTGGCAAAAACTCTCACAATGATAAATGGACAAATAATAAGTGAGTGACCAGTAGGTATATAGATACCTATATATTTTTTACAACTCATGCTCATAAAGTTCAACTTCATGCATGTTTTAGGGGGAGTAAAACTGCATTTTAGGTCCTAGGTAAAAAAAATGTTGCTTATAAAATCTGTTCAAAAAAGTTTAGTTTGTAGGTATCATGCCGGAAGTTGAGAATTTTATTCATATTTCGAACTTGATGGGATATAACAAGCCCGAGCCAATGGGGAGGGCGGATATTCAATTCGAGGCTTGCTTCAGTCCCTCGGTATACAAATAACTATTGAATTGTATTTATGTACGTATCCTAATTAATAGCAAGTGCACGTAAATACGCAGTTTACTGAGCTACCCTTTTAATTTCCCATCTGCAAACAGAGCATTGTTTTCTAACAAGCGGTATAAACAACACCTATTGTGTGTTCCACAACCACTCCGTGTGAATCGGATTTGCTCTCAAAACAACAATTCGATTGTGGTTTCCTAGTCCTTACTTTATCAACTGATTTCTTCCAGGGATAAACAACACAATTATTTTCCGATTTCAGAATATTTTCAACTGAATATAACTAAGGGTAGGTAAGTTTAAGGGTGCCTACTAAAAGTTTTTCTTTAAAGTAGCTAAAGTTTTATTAAGGTGAGGTTAAACTAAAAATTATTTACATAGCATTGAGAAGGTCTACCTCCTTGGGTTTTTCTTATGACGACATTGTATTGTCTCTATATTTTTAGATAAACTGACGAAGATTAATATTTTCAACAGATCCGAAGATAGACATCCTTCAAGCTAAAGCTGAAAGTTGAAAACTGAAAACCCGACTACCAGAATATTATTGGACATTGAATTTTTCTATGACTTACTATGACCTATGAATAAAACGAATCTAAAAATATCTCATTTTCCAAAAGTAAGAGTTATAATAGCGTCAAAACAGGCCAACAATTTTTTTACGTGTTGTACTGAAATTTTACCGGATCACGAAGCTTCAAAGTACCTATGTACTTTCATACCTACATACGAGTACATACAAAGGAATAACCAAATTCAAAACAATGCTAATAAACAACTCTAAATTTGATTTCAACTGTAGAAATAAAAAAGCACTTAGGAAAACAAATCATTGTATTTTAATTTAAAATTAGAAAACAGCTATTCGACCATACATTTTTTTTCTTTTCCCATTAATATTTATTTTGGATGCCAGGAAGAGTCTGGAAGCATGGTGTGCCACTCCTGGTCACGGCAGAGGTAAACGTCCTTTCGAGGCTGGCGACAGTAGGCCCGGTGGCTCTTGTACTGCCTAGTGCAGGCCGTTGACGTCAATACGCTTCCCATACATAACCAAATCTCCAATACGCATATGTGATGCTGATGATACATTGTATATGCTAAACCTAATGCTTTTGTCAATAGCAGGTCCATACATAATTTGCTGATTTCAATTTCATTTTCCGAAATATTTTTCTGCCAATGAAACGCCAAATTCGCGAATATCTTTAAATATTTGTATATACATCCCTTACTACTTTGTATATATATCCTTTTTACCACCGAACTAGCAGGCATCCGGGGGGGTACCACCCCTATCTCGTGGTCATCCCACGAACTCGAACCAAGCGGTTCGCATCGACATTTATGGTGCGCACCAGCAGGGAGTGGAACTCGCTGCCGGCGTCTGTTTTTCCGACACACTATAATCTCGGAGTCTTCAAATCAAGAGTGAATAAGTTCTTACTAGGCAAGCTACATCCTCGACCACACCGTCACTTACCATCAGGTGAGGTTGTGGTCAAATGCTTGCCTATTCCATAGAAAAAAAAATACATGATTTCGATATGACGCTTGAAAAAATAATTCATGAAACAATAAGTTATTGCAAATACAAAAGTGTACTTATTACGAATTGCTTCGTAGTGGAATTACCAGGTCGCTTTACAGGTTAACCACCAAATTGAGCATTTATCCTAACTTGTAAAAATATAAACGTAAGTAACGTTCTTACGGAAAACGTGTGCCATTAGTTTCTCTACATCACTCTGGTTATTCCATAATACTGAACTTAAAAATTAGGTAATTCCAACTACCAAAAATATTGATGTTGTCCTTAAAATTATTCTCAGTTCGGAGTCTATATCTATACGGAAGGAAACAAATTATGAAGTAAATTAAATACCTATGACATAGGTATTGGAAAGAGAGTCGAAAGTCTGAACAGACCGTCATCCTCTCCAAACTAAGCAAACTTAAAATATGAAAACAGATAACTGATAAAATACACCGATTTTAGGACAAACACCAATAAAATAAAAATGAAACAATTATTGTAAAAACATGTAACAATATACAGCAAGGGTTTTTACAAAAGGCGCTCTTATTCTTAATCTATACACATAATAAATCCTTAATAAAGATCTTTTCCAGACATCCTATGAACTAACACCAATGTCCATAACATAAATGTATAATGTATGTAATAATACACCAGTAATTGAAACAAGCTGCGCAGCGCGGCGGGCGGGCGGCGTGGCTTTGGCGTGGCAGTCCACACTAATTGCCATTCGCCTATAGTGTATAGTCACAGATAAAAAATAGGAACTCGTAATCATTGTTTACATTTACCTCTCTTTATTATATTAAGTTGTCTTGGTGAGAGCCAACAAATTTCTCAATAATTACCGGGAAACCATGCATTTTACCTTATAAGTAGAATTTGAATAACCTAATTATATGCGTAACTTTTATTTGTAATTTATTAATTATTTATTAACCGATTTACCAACCTGCAATGTAACATTTTTCAAGGGTGCATAAATGACAATATGTAAGTGTCATTAGCAGCGATACCCCAATGGTCAATGGAACCGTAACTACTTGGACGGAATGCTTCAGTAAAACTGAAACTAAAACATCGGAGATTTTTAGACGGGGACTATCTTAGCTAATTAAAAACCTCAGACAAACAATGATTTGTGTTGTTAGAATACTTAGCTATTTTATCTCTACATTCTCGACTGTTAGAATAAAAATGTACATAAGTAGAAATTTTTTACACAAGAAACTATTATGAGTTATGACTTTATTACTCTCAACTAGATCTATTATACTTTTGTTTACGAACTGCAAAGTACTTGCAATTAACATAAATTATTGGTAAGTACATAACTCCTTTTTCTATGATTGACGTCACTGATAATTTCTCAGTGTTTTGTGACTTTCGTGTTTAGGACGTACTAAACTGATTTTTACATATGAATGATGTTTATAACACGAAAAGTCTAACGACTACGGAACATTTCGTGTTCAATGCAACATATGTTTATTAAGACAATTCATTTTTGTTAAATTGAATGAGGTCGATGATGGTGATAAGATATGCTTCAATATCTTAGCATATTTTTTTATAAACTTTAAGCTATTAATTCAATACAAATTATATTCCTCACTATCAATTTGTTAAATAAATGGGTGTGTTACACAGCATACGACTCTAGAAAAAAAAGATACAATACAAAATGCGCAGTAATTTATAATGACGCAGAAGAAGAACTAAACATTTTTTGAGTCGTCTTAAAAAAAATCGGTTTGTTTATATCAGACGTCACTTTGTTTGGTTAATATATTCACGGAAGCAGAAACAATCCCTTACCTTCAGAGTAAACATATGAAAAAATTGTTCGCTAAGAGACGTAGGGATTCACCCCTTTTCGGCCTTATAGGGACGTTAATAATTATAACTCGGTCGAATCAAAATGAATGAATGAATGAAAACTCTTTATTGTACCAGGAAACTTAAAGATAAATACAAGATAATTAGTGAGCATGTACAATGGGCGGCCTTATCGATAAGCAGCGATCTCTTCCTACATGAAACCTGGCTCGGAACTCGATGCTTCCCCCGCGGCCCTACGCGGTTTCCTCCGTGTTTCTTCTTCCTCTTATTGCGAAGCCTTATCATCACCAAGTATCCCACGTCCTCTTCTCTACCATAATTATCCAATTCCACACTGTACTTTGCACAAACGTCATTCAGCCAGGAGTCATGTTAATTCGCTCGAGTTTTTTTTTAATTGAAGAAACGTGCTAAATGTTAGTAGTAATTTTGTTTTATGATCCTTAAATTGCAGCAGGCAGGAGATTGAAAATAGAAAAGCATGAATAGTAATCTTCTCATAATAAAACAGGGACAAAAGAAGCTGTAGCTATTATTGTTAAAATAATGTCATTGGATTATGAGTTGATCAGTCTGTCATGATGTGTGGGCTCGCCATAAACGGTAGCCACATTTTAGTAATGCGATACCTTTTGTAGTTTGTTATATACAATGGACACCGACGTCACAGTATATACAAAATCATACACATAAATATTTACCGGTATTTTTATAAGTAAATATTTTACATAACCTTGCGCATCCGAACTACCAAAACATTTTTTTGGTGAGATCCTTAAACGTTGTATTGACGTCATTATGTGTTCAAATTTCGTCAGCAAATAAATATGATGACACTTTTGTATTGTATGTATATGCTGCAATGCTGCAGGATTCCCTAATATTATATGTACGTGTTTTCACTACTAATCTGACATATAAATATAATAAATGACAATTAAATCCTGTATTGATAAAATGAAAATTTCTGATGTTTCAGTTGAATGAAACATGTCATGGTCGCGAGACGCGCTGCGCAGACACAGATTAAAGGGTCGTGGCCTGTCTACAAACCCGTCTGGCATCACGCAATATGGTTATTACTTAACAACTTTAACCCCTCGCCTCTTCTACTCTTCTCTCTTCTAGGAAATAATGTTTTTTTTTTTATATTAAGTGCATATTAATTTATTTATTGATATATGGAATTTAATATTATTACAATCTAGCCAAAACAGTCTAATGAGTAACTTATTTTTTATTATAGTTTTCTAAATAAATAATAATATTATATTTACTTTATTATATGTAAGCCGTTTTTAGTAGGTTAAATTTAAATAGTTTATTTTTTATAATAATATGTATAGTGTTAAAAATATTTGGATGAGCTTTTCATAATTTAAACAATTTTTCTGTTTTTCGCGCTTCGATTTACCAATAATTCGCTTATGTTATATACATACATCATCATTTATTAGTGTCACAAGTATAAAGGTCGCACGGGAGCGAAGTGTGGAATTTCACGTGCATTGATTGTTGCGCGTCGTGTTGTGGTTTATTGACTTCACAAGGAGTTATAAGAACTTTGTACAAAAAGTTAAACGAAAAAAAAAAACAGAAAAAGGAAAAGTAAGAAATAAAATAATCCTTTTTCAGGTAAAATCTTTCTAGTAATCTTATTTAAAGTTAGTCCTGCGCACACGCAAATGAGCGAGATAATCCAAAATGGCACTGGCGTTCTAACTGTTTTATTTTAAATCTCCCTTACAATAATTGTTTACCTATATACCATACCATAAATATTCGAATAGCTGTTTCGCGAACACGATTTCAAACGCGTGACTCATATTGCAATAAAAAAATTATAGGTTATCCATGTGTGTGATCTGTAAGTAAGAAATAATACATCAGCCAGTCCACGTGAAAGAAAAATGAATTTACATGAATAGTTTAATGTTTGCATTGCTTTGTGGTAGCACAGAGAAAATAAATACCTACTTCGTTCGAGTGTGAGTGATCTTACAATATTTGTCAGTAAGTGCGAACATCGCTAATTTTTATAGAAATAAAATAAATACTTACTTACCTTGAAGTTTTTGGAAAACAACTAGTTAACTAAGTAACTAACAAGGTAACTTAAAAAAGCTCAAATAAAAAGACTTGGTAGAAGGTCTGCGGACTGCTACGAAACTAAAGAATAACAAGTTTCATACATTGGAAATGTTTGTCCTGAAGCGAAAATCGAACTCGCGACACCGGGGCGCGGGCGTGCCAAACTTACCATTTAAACCATAATTTTATCATTCTGATGGAAACCAAGGAGAATATTCATTTATTACCATAAATAAATGAAACGATAATTTACCGACTAAGTGCATATATGTAATTAATTACTATTAATTTTAAGGGCTACGCAAACGCGTGCTCTGTGCCTGACATAAAACACAGGCAACTGGTAGATTTTACAACGTAAGTAAACCAGAATCGTTGACACACAATCAACTGGGTAGGATGGGGTCAGTTAAGGCGCTGCGCAAGCGAATGTCCTGTGTTCTGTCACAAGACACCAACAACTGCAGATTTTCATACAAAACAGTTGACGCAACGCACCGCACTTTTTGTAGTTGCGGCAACTGGTGCGTGGCGGCAACCGTTTTGTATGAAAATCTGCAGTTGTTGGTGTCTTGAACATCGGAAACACTCGTTTGCGCAGAGCTTTAACTGACCCCATCTTACTCAGTTGATTATGTGTCAAAGATTCTGGTTTACTTACGTCGAGCGGTCATGATCATCACGAGACGATTACATGTTTTTTTACACTCCATGTTATCAATTAAAACTACTTTGAACTGGTTGAGATTATATATTTATTTATTGAAAGTACCTAGTAACAGTTAAATTTATCATGAAATTTATCGAGTACGCACATGAAAATAAATACATACTATACATACTTACAGAAGCCAATATTCATGCATTGTAACAATGTGATGGCAATAAATTTTAGCTGTTCTTACCAATGAAAACAGCGGTATCTATATTTCTATGTTAAACCATTCATAGCAGCATCTGTGTACCTAGGTTTATAATAAAAAATCTCGTTTTATCTTCTTCTTATCGTGTCACTACTTCTTTCAAACCTGAGTGTGGTGAAATAATTTCAAGTGCGCCTCGAAGAGGCTCTTTTCGTGCACTTGACACAATCATGTTTTTCGAACTTTTTAGATTCTATGACATGCCGGTTTCCTCACGATGTTTCCTTCACCGTTACGCACGTGCTTTAATGCATACATAGATTTTTTGAATAGAAAAATACATTGGTGTCGGACCGGGTTCGAACCCACGACCTTCGGATCGAAAATCCAGGCACCTCCCACTTGGCAAACACGGCTATATAACTCGTTTTATGATATCATGAGTATAATTTCCATCACTAATAGTGGTCTAATTGGTTGAATAAAATGTAACATTATCCTTGATGTTTTCATTCAATTACCGAGCTATTTGTAAAGAAGCTATTTCTAGCTTATTAAAATGTTGGTGACACCAATTTAAGCATGCAAAAAATAGATCCTACGTCACTAAGTGCGATTTCAGACTAGCGTAATTTTATCGCGCGTATATGAGCGGATTGGCACTCCCAAAAGTTCATAAGCCGAACGCGCGTATACCGGCGTTTACGCTCGGTTTTTCTAGCGAGTGTCAGAAGCATGAGGCGTCTATCGCGACTTTTTACGCGTACACGCGCTGCAAAATAATCAAGGTTTTACAAAAACTTACTACAACCGACTTCAATCGGACTATTCTAGTGACCGTAAATACCACTGAAAAGTCACAGGGAAGCAAAATACGCAATTTCGTTTACTTCGATGACATATTTTTTCAGTTATTTTGATATAAAAACTAAACTACTGAACCGATGTTGATGAAATGTCCCATACCAATCTGAAAGTATATCCTCTTAAACAAAAAAAATATTTTTTAAAATCGGTTCATAAGCAACAAAGTTCAGAGATAACAAACATAAAAAAAACAACAACATTCAACCGAATTGAAAACCCCCCTTTTTTTGAAAGTCGGTTGAAAACAAAACACGAGCGGCGAATCTGCTCGGTTAATCCACCAATCTGAAACCTTATAAAAATACTGTTGTCTGTCATTTTGTAGTGGAATTTTTCTTTTAGTGTGATAACTAATGTAACTTCTAGAACACTAATAACATGTGAGGTTACTAGAGTAAACGTTACGACATTAGTTTCATTTGTTGAACGATAAGTGTTCTGTGGATGGATAACCTACGATCGAGTTGAAAACAAAGGTTTAGAAATGCACAAGTCAATAACCTTGTCTAGAAGAATTATGGAAATCTTGGCAAGCTCTTCCTGTAAAAAGTTTATTAGATCGGTTATATTTATTTCAGAAAGCTGCAGTATTAGATTAACCTAAAATTAGGTTAATCTAATACTGCAGCTTTGCAGCGCTATGTAACTATTCATAAACTACACGCTCTACTTTAGTACAGTCAGCTGCACAGACATTTATACACCCATCCCATGCTTTTAAATTTTGATTATATTCTAAATTTTGCAAATACATTCTTCTTCTGACAAGTAAGATTATAAAATCCTTGCGTGCACTTTTATTTGCAAAATTAAGAGTATTTTTCACGAAAACTATTTCGTACTACGTATTAGGCTCAAAATATGTTGTGCTTTTTCCAAAGATCGGTTATTTTTATTTCAGAAAGCTGCTGTATTAGATTAACCTAAAATTAGGTTAATCTAATACTGCAGCTTTCTGAAATAAAAAAGAAAGAAATTAGAATAAAATCAAAATTTAAAAGCATGGGAGTGTATAAATGTCTCTGCAGCTGACTGTACTAACGTAGAGCGTGTAATTTATGAATAGTTACATAGCGCTGCAACCTGCATCTTGAATACATCTCGAATATATGAATAATCAAATCGAATAAGTCGCAGAGTGGCGCCACCGTCCGCGATAACTGCAGAACCGGTCCGAACTGGCCCGCATTGATAAGCAAAATGTAAATTACTCGTATCCACGTAGCTCTATTTGTGTTTATAAATTGTAATTACTTCCACATTTTAATGGATGTTCTACGCTGGTATGTTTGACCTTCATTCCTGATAAATATTTTTGCCAAACAATAATAATTAAGGTTTTACAAAATATAGACAACCGACTTCAATTGGACTGTTTTAGTGACCGTAAACACAACTGAAAAGTCAAAGGGAAGCAAAATACGCAATTTTATTTACGCCGACGACATTTTTTTTTATTTATTTGATATAAACACTAAACTACTGAACCGATTTTGATTAAATTTCTACGAGACTTATCTGAAAGTATATCCGCTCAAACTAAAAAAGATTTTTTCAAATTGGTTTATGAACAACAAAGTTCTGAGGTAACCAACATAAAAAAAAAGAATTGATAACTCCTTTTTTGAAGTCGGTTTAAAATACAACAGTATTTGTAGTTTAATATCCCTATTATTTGATTTATTGATATGTAAATCGCTTTTTAGATCTTGAGTTGTTGGCCCCACACAATACATATTTTTTAAAATATCAGGAGTAAACCAGGACTTTTCAAAATAATAATAATATGGTGTCTAGTAGGTAATAACGTTTTCTTTGTGAAAAGAAGACAACGGACAGTTCGTTGGCTCAGAAAACTGCGCGTGCGCAGTTTTAAAATGGTTATTCACTCATGTGCGTGTTCTTATCTCAAAGGTGTATCACGAACCATTGACGTCACGCTGACAAACGACCCACATTTATTTGTAAATCATGCTAAAAATAAAACATTTTATTACCTTATTTTATTAAAATACCGGTAGGTATTATAAATTTTCAAAATATTATCTGCTTTGAATAATAACATCATAATATCATGAGAAGGTTGAACTTCCTGAAATAGTTCTTTTAAAATTTTGGCAATGTAGATAGATGTATTCTTTATTGCACGCCTTATAATAACGATACATGAAAAATAAAACCAAGAAAAAATATGTAATAAATAGTAATTTTTACCTACACTGTACTAAGTCATAGGACAAAATTAGGATTTGTTTAGTGCATTTTAGCGCCACCACAACATAGCAGGTTAGGTTAGGTTAGGTTATATAAATCCGTTTTGATTAAAATAATCATATTTTTGTGAAGGTTAGCCTAGGCACTAAAACAAGTAATTTACAAGTGTTATTTTAAAGCTTTTTCAATTCCAAAAATCCGCAATAACTTCCAAACCATAAGAATTGAGATTCGTTGCACTGATTTGATTGTATATTAATTCCTCTTCTACGCAGTTCATAAAATAATTCAATTTACCAGTAGCCCTTTATTATACAAGCAACCGATGTTTTTAAAAGCTTAAAGTGCATCAATATTAAGTCTTTAAAACTTTAATCAGTGTACGTAACGACCTTTAATATTATCTTAATGATTTTCACTTTTACTGTTTATCAATAAGTAATCCTAATTACCATTAATTTAGAATGGACGTCAGAGAGAACCCATGACCTACCTTACTAATGAAAGTTAAATGCATAGAGAAAACAAATTGTATTCAACGAAAACTAGTTTTAGAAGTTTACATTATTAAGGTATTTTTTTCTCTAACACAACTTATAAAAATACACCAACATATACCTATAAGAGATGTTTTAATAAAGTATAATTTTCAAACAGTAGGTACATAGTTGAAATCAAATCTTGTAGAGCAAATAGGTGACCCCAAAGTTTCCAATGAAGTCTCAATATGAAAAAACGTAGAAAATTGCTATTATATAAAAAATAGTGTCAGTAAATACATTTAGTTTTGTTTTAAATGTAAGGTAACGAAATAAAATTCTTATACCTATCTTATTGACTGCGTCGACTATAATTTAACATTCTAGCTGATCTATAGATCTACCTGTGTAAAAAAATAGCTCTCTATGCATTCGAATCTACGCGGCATGAAAGCTCTACCAAACAGAGTCTCGTAAAAATGAAGCGTGGAGCTCTCAGTAACAGTAGTCGGTTCTCATTCAGGGTTACTTATAACCCTATACGTAGTCGCAAGCTAAATAAAACATTATTACCGTCTGCGGTCACAGAACAAAAATGCTCATAGTACTTAGTGTATTTGTAGAGTTCTGAAAAAATCCAACCACCTGACTCATTGTCATTTTACTCATAAATGGGATGAAAACAATGTCGGCTTTATCTGTCGTACCCTTTTATTCAAAAGCTCATTTTTATCCAGCTATTATTGGCCAGATTTGACCTGAAAGCAGGGGTTGGAAGCGTATAGTTTGACATTGAAATATGAACCTTATACGTACATAATAATGGTTATTTTTGCACGTGCTGTAACAGTCGTTGCGTTGAGCAAACCCGTCTATAAAAAGAATATCTTACGGTTAAATTGAGTACCAAAGGGACGCTTCCGAAAACCGGCTTCAGTCCAGCCAGACTGTCACAGGACAAGCTGGTTCTTTTAGGATTTATAAGTTGTGAGATAAGGAAGAAACTTTTTTTAAGTATCTACAATTATACCACTCCAATTTATACGGTAAATTGTATAAGCGGTTGATGGTCAGTTGATGGATAGTTTCTGTGTGCAGCGTGAGGTTATGTTGGCAAAACAGCGTTGGAATCAAGTGAGTTTTAATTTTTTTCTATTTCTCTGTGATTTCTAGTAAAACATTTTTTTTTTCTAATACATTTACCTGGGCATGAACTCTATATATAAACAAGTGTGTAGATACTTGTATCTGTACATAATATGTTTAAGGTTATGACTGCACCGCTACTGTAAAAATTTGAAGACCTCTACCTTTTCCTGATAAGCTTTGCATCAGCCGTAATTTTTGAAGATAATGAACTCTAAAATTTATTGTTATACTTTTTAGTTTTTTCGAATACCTACGTAGCTTCGCGTTAGCATACGCGACACAATACGCGATAACTGGTGTCATGTTGTATTTGTAATTTAAAAGGGTGAGTGAATTCGGGCAGTATGATTCCGTTCCCAATCTTTTTAGGCGGCGTCAGGTACCCGTATTACAAACCTGATACAGTCGGACAGATAAACAATAACGTTTTTTAACATAACTTTTGTTAAAACTTGCCATTTTATTGAATTTTTAACTATGTGACCCATATAAATATTACAAGTCTCGATAGGTAGGTATAAAAACAAACAAATAAATCAATACATTATTGTTAAAAACTAAGTTGTTTACAGTAATTTTGTGGTTTAATAGTTTTGGTCCGTTTTGGACTAAATCAAGCGAGGTATTATAATAAATCGAGATCTGTCTCTCTTTTCATAACATTAGGTAGCGAGTAGGTGTCTACTACATATCTATGGATATCCGGAATTAATATTTAAACTGTTGTTTAGGCTAGAAAAACAAATATTTGTCTTTGACATACCTCCAATAAATAACATTAAATGTTAATATTCTTGTGATAAGTCACGTAGGCCATAGTTTTAAGGGCATGTTATATAAATATACCGGTATAAAACGTCATAGAAGGCCAGGTAAGCTGTTTACTGGTTGTTAATGGGAATAAGTCTACGGTTTCATAATTTGATAAACTATCATTTGTAACTTTCGATTGATATATCAACCGCGTCACGTACGTGATGTAAATAATCATAGTCACTATCAGTATTATTTTTTATCATTGTCATTATCTTCGCGGAAGAGATCGCTGCTAAGCGGTAAGGCCGCCCATTGTACATGCTCTTTGGTACTATAGAGTTATCATTAGTCAATTCATTCTTCAGCTTTTGGAAGTCCAATACTATTCATAGTAAAATAGTATCAAACATACCAACTCGTTCATAATAAACTATCTGACACCCACAATAACGTTTGCGTTGCGAATTTCCCAAATTCCTTTCTTAGTATACGCGCTTAAAATTCTTGATGAACGTATTCTCCAAATTTTAAGTCTCTACGTTCAGTGGTCCAGTAACCGTCGCACAGGCCATGTGTTGTCTGTCAGTCAGTCAATCAGGACAGGCTTATATATATATATTGATGCACTTTGTTTGCATTGTGAATTAATAAAATCCTTAGGTATATATGTATACACGGTCAAATTTTAATCACCATAAAAAAAAACGCATAGTTAGTTGCCGTTACTGAACACATATACGGCAAAAAAACTTGAAAAAATTAAGTCGAGGTTTTGTCAAAATAAATTTGATTAAAATTGGATAACTGTTACCGTTAGTCGTTTTCCTATGGATTTGCGTCAGGCGGCACCTATAATTGATAATAATTTAAGTTTTATTCATCGTTTGGCAAACCCGGGTACCAAGCTCGAGCCAGCCCGCAAAACCTCGGCTCGGGCGCCGCACTCGCTTCGCTGTCACTCTGCCATTTTGTAGAAATTCAAAATTCTGACTGCACAAATGCAACGTAGTACCCCGTCTGCATTGCCCATTTAATTTTTTTTGGTAATTAAATATTGGTGGTGTATATTGAAAAAGCCTTATACATTGATTTGTCCAGAGTAAGTACGGCCGTAGCTGCTGCAAACAAGCGTATCAGTATTGCATTTCAATTATTCATTAAAGCACCAAATTCTGTTGAATAATCTACAGGATACAGGTCTTGAGTTTGCGCAGGTGGCTGTGGTGCTCCATAAAACATGATCGATGACCCCAGTGCAATTTATCTTTGAGATTGATAAGATTATTATACGATTCGAAATTTACACGTGTTCTTATACGATTATGATCATTACGACGACAAGGATGGTCGAGTGGCAAGTTTGTTGGTCTGCCACGCCGGTGTCGCGGGTTCGATTCCGGCTTCAGAAAAAAAAATTGTGTGATCAACTCCGATGTTTGTCCTGAGGCTGGGTGCTTTCTACGAATCCTATGTATTATATCATAATATTAAATTGTTATTAGAAAGTAAATTGTTTCTGTGACTGTACCAAAAGCTATGTTTTGGTATTAGTTGGGAATAGATTTGGTACTTCATTGAAATAACCATTAACATTTGGTATTCGTGAGGAATAGAATATTAGTTACGACAAAAAACAATTGGTATTAGTATGAGTTTTTGGTATCGGATGGGAAAAGGTCGTATTGATCCGTTGCTTGTCTGGTTCCCATAGTACAAGCTTGCTAAGTTTGGGACTAGATGGCGTTGTGTGAAATGTACAAAATATTATTTGTATGGTTTATCTATTATTCAGATATTATATGGCAGATAATTATCTGCCATCTCCATGGTCATTTACCATGATTGTAGTGTATGTAGATAGATGTAATATCGTACTAATCAGAGGATTAAGTGGGTGATAAATATAATTATTAAAAAGTTATGAAAAGAGAGACAGATCTAGATTTATTATAATCAATCTAGATCTGTCATACTGTATTGAATTTTTATAAAAAATCCGATTAATATTGATATATATATATATATATATATATATATATATATATGTACGTACGTGTACATGACAAAAATGTGCTACGAAAAATTCTCGAAAAAATATACTGTTATGCTCTTTTTTAAAATAGAAAAAGACAGTTTTATTAGTGAACATTAACATTTTTGAACCAGTTGAATCTTCAGATCGAAATAAAAACACGTTTTAGCACTGTGCGAAATGTGCAAATGAATTATCTTCACAAGGACTTTGGACACCACAGAATCTTTTAGGCGCCGTTTGTGTTCAAAAAACAGATTTGTAAAGTTTTACATACAGGGGGCTTGGTTTTAGATTCTATTATATAAAATACATACATACATATATATTATATACTATGTTAAGACCATATTGACTTGAAAAAGAAACAAAAACTTAATTTATCTATGATGACAATGTATAAAAATTAAAATGTGATGAGTATCTTTCAACAAGTTGAGATAAATTTTACAAAAAGTTATGCGCATAATTAATCAAGAAGATAATGAGAAAACCCGTTACTGAATGATCCTTCGAGTGGACCGCCATACCTACTACTGGCTATATTGTTGAAATTAGTTACTTTGGACTAGTTACAACAATCATCAATGTAGGTATGTGTGTGTAGTACTAAGATGGTGAGCAATAAAGTATACTATTTAACTACTTAAATATCTCATTAACTCATTTATTATTTGCTGTAGTGTTACAGAGTTTATTTTATTTCGTAAAGCTCCAAAAAAGTTTGTACTTCATTCAATTCATCAATTCAATCTTGTTTGTTTCGCTGACATTGTTCATGAGATAGCGTTCAGTGCATGACTAATTTCGATTTTTTTCTGCTACTACAACTACAACGTAAAAGTTCACTTTTCTTTTAGAAAAGGAAACTCGTAAAATACTTTCTTTTTTATGAGTCGTCAAATGTATCTATATCTATGCTGTTACATTGGCTGGCTCGACTCATAAAATTAATATTGTCACCGTGTCATTGAATTAATGAAGCAGGTATTGATTGACGTAGGCTCTTTATGACTTATTGGATCTACAGTTAGTACTTCTTCGCATATCTACGTGAATTTTATGTATAATCATTAGTGTTTATAATCGAACCCGTTTGTTCAAACAAGACGTAGGTTCGTTTAGATGTAATAATTGCTATTGACCATTTTTTTATCAGCTCTTTAGATAGTAGAACTTGTAAGTATGAGGAATTGACGCATGGCTCGGCGTTAGTTCAATGCTATCTGGTTTTATCGATTGTGTGATTTAAACGTAAGTATATCGATGACCCTTTACAAATTGATTTAGGTAAATCATCTTTGTAATTAGCGGCGCCGCTGTAGTATCAAGACTTTTCGTGTCTGTTGGTACTATAATTGAAATTTCGAAAAGCTCTTTAGGGGTTTTACTCAGGGTATATGTGGTTTGCGTGATCCGATCTAGTATAATAGTAGGTAAATAATGTACATTAAAAGCGGGTCAGGTCACTGGCCCGCGGTCGTCTGATGGAGCAGGGAAAGTCACTCGAGCGTGGCTAGTTTCTTTTTGCAACAGCGGCAAAGCGAGTCGGGTCCGCATGCGCGGGGGCTACTTGCTGCTTATACGTCAGTGTTGCGCCGAGCCAACGTTCACTTCGGACGCGCGATTCGCGCTCGTGTCCATGGCGGCCTTTCATGTGTATGAATAACGAGTGATTGTGTACTGGATTGCGATGAGTGGAGCTGGCTTGGCGTCCCGGCCTGCGGAGCCGCTTCCCAGCGAGCTGCCTCTCAGGCTCTACGTCCGGGCGCTCCGACAGTACCAAAAGCTTCTCGATCTGAAACTAACGACCAAAGATAAAGTAAGCATGTCGACACATCCTCTATATGCTTGATACATTATTCATAACTCTTGCTTTGATATACTGAATTCACTATCCTTCTATGACTTTTAGTTTTATTTATCTCTTCGCAACTGTTTGCCGGCCTCTCGTACATAACTTATAAAAGTTCATGATTTATCTTGCAATGTCCTTTGTTTATTCTACATTTGAACTTTAAAATAAGGTACTTTATGCATTTTGCTTTAAAACTACTACTTATGTAACAAGATGCATTATTATGACGCAAGTTGTCCGCAGTTTTTTCCTCTATGACTTAATACTTATCCATTTCTTATTAATATATTTTGGTCTGTAAGAAGTACTAGATGGACTATAAATATATTATGCACGTATATCAAAGATTACAAAAGCACAGCACAATCACGACAAAAAAATCTCAGGCTAAAAAATCGAAGTCGTATATCGTCTGTGAAGCTTAATTTGGTTAATCTGGCGATAGGTTAAAAATATTGAAGTATAAATTGTCGTCTATTAATAACTTAGTTGCGTATGATTATTTTAATATGTTTTATCTGTCAATGGGTCAGTATTTTTACAATAATGATGAACTCTGAATTCGCTAAAATAGGCGTCATCATCGAATGATGTCGGATGCTTCTTTATAGATTAGATATCAGTGGGCTCATTCTTGGTTCATTCGCAAGCCTTGTATTGGTTCATATCTTTTCATAATGAATAGCTTTGTACTTCTTTCGGTTATCTTTTTAACAACGTCCTTCATTCTTGCGTCAATCACCGGAGGGACTATCTCAATATTGAATGATGAAATAACGAAGGTAGGTATGCTGCACTCGTATCATTGCCTTTTTCATATTAAAAGTAGGTAGGTATACATCGGGTAAATTGTCTTAGACGTATTACGGGTGTAAAAAAAAAACTCCCGAAAACGAAAACCTAATGCGTGGTTTTCGTTTTCGGGAGTACTTTTACTATGAAAAAATGAAAAAATATAAAAACAATGATTTAAAAATGCAAGAAAAAACGTACTTATCTTAAATTTTTGGAATATAAATGGCAGGTTTTCATTAGCCATCGAATACGTCATCATAATAAATAAATAAATAATGTTTTGACATTTCATACAACACCATCTTGCCCCAAACTAACCAAGCTTGTACCATAGAAACCATTCTTCTTATCGTGTCACTAGTTCTTTCGAACCAGTGTGGTGAAAGCATTTCAAGTGAGAGGTTTTCCTTCACCGTTAAGCACGTGTTTTTATGCACACATTTTTCGAACAGAAAAGTCTATTGGTGTACGACCGGGTTCGAACCCACGACCTTCGGATCGAAAGTCGAGGCACCTCCCACTCTGCTAACACGGCTTTTATAGAAACCATAATTATATCATACTAATATTCGATACTCTACCTGTACTCTGAGTTTTCGGGAACAGTCTTATTTTCCCACACTTATCCAGCATAAATTGAAATACATTCATTCTTCGCATTCGAGAAAAAATCCACAAGCATCGCTTACCGTAAGGACTTATCAAATATGAAAAGAAACATTTTTATTTTAAATAAGTCACGTCCGTTGCAGTTATTTATACGTAAAATGGCTGGCACAGTTTAGTTTCCATTGCAACAATATTGTAAGAAGAGATTGTTATATTTACCTTACGCATCCTGACACACATGTCAACATCATTTATGAGACCTATTGTTAAACGTTAACGTAAGTTTATCAGAGTCACATTATCATACAACCAAATTTTATTTACATAATTGTGTTGTTTTAAGTAGTTAAGTAAAACAATTTATAGAACCCTTCACTCAGGTATTGATCGTGATAGTCTAAGTGGATATACTATCATAATGAAAGATGATTATATGTATATGTACATAACTTTTATTTCACAAGCTTTCCTTGCTAACTGTACTAAACCATGCGATGGAGGTGGCAAATCACTACTCTAAAAATAATATTTTATTCGACGGTGGCAAATTAATACTCAAAGTATGGAACTTAAAAGTAGCACAATAAATGGTACGGTGGCAAATCACTACTAACCCCTCGATTCTTGATTTTCTTTTTGACGATTCCGTTATCAGTGAATTATACTGAACAGTTCAAGGTGATTTTTTTAATGAGATCTAGGTGTGCTAATTAGGTCCTAGGTCTGGTAATTGAATCACTCGAAATATGCGAGAAATAAGAAAAATACAAGTTGAAAAAAGTAACTTAAGGGGAATCCTCAAATCCGAATTCCATACGGTTTCGGACAAATACTCAAAAAGTACGCCGTATTATAGTAATTTCTTCACATTATTCGTTTCGTCCATGTTTTTTGATTTCATCAACAAAGAAAGTGAAAGGTTTCATACTTTAATTTAGATTTTATACGTGTTTTTAAGTTAGTAGGGTTAATTTTAAAACACGTATAAAATCTAAATTAAAGTATGAAACCTTTCACTTTTTTTGTTGATGAAATCAAAAAACATGTTTTTAGTATTTGTCCGAAACATTTTGTATGGAATTCGGATTTGAGGATTCCCCTTAAGGTACTATACTTTTACCACAGAGCAATAAATACTTGTACAACGTGTATCAAAGTGAGATTGTGAGTTTATTTTTTGTCAAAAACTTGTAGCTTCATAAGCTTCTTTTCAACAAAGCCTTCTTTTGTATGAGAACATGCTGCAAAAAAAAAGACAGCATAAAATCGGTCAGTTCCGTCTGTGGCCTTGTCAATGCCAATCGAAAGTCATCGATGACTCGATATCGATTAGTTAAGGTTCTGTTCCGATATTAGGTGAACGTTTTGATACTCCGTTACTAACTTTGCCACTGGCCATAGGGTAGTCAACTGGCCACGTCCGGCATTTTAGACCTTCGCCCGTCAAAACGAAGAACAATATCCGTCTTGTGTAGCTAAAGAAAGCATTACTTATTGATATTGCTTCTCAGGAAAAAATGAAATATATTAAATACATCAATCATGTATTATCCCTTTTTAAATGTGACGTACAGAAAATATTTTTAAACTTAAATCACGGAATACCCACATAATCGGACGCACTACTTAAGTGACGGATGTCTTCCGCAAACAAAATGTCATCACTTCCGGTGTATGCCAGCGCAGAGAGCGGTTGCTGGTAGAGCCGTTACTAACAGCAGTCGTTATCGTTTGTCGAGCTTTTGCACTAGTTGTCTAGTTTTGCCAGTTGCTACGCCCGCGCTTTACCGGAATGAGAATTCTGTTCTACTAAGTCAGTTTTCTGCCCAATTGGCTTAGAAGTCACATCATACATCTAATGATATTGAGGTTAAAATAAGGTCTATTTAAGATAATTGATTGATTCAGGCGTTACTTTGCGGAAATCCATAAATATCAACAAATTATATAAATATATTTAATTATTATATTTAATTTCTCGTTTCGAACTTCGGCGAGTCCACACCTCCTGATGATGCCTCGTGTAGAGGCGAAACACGTGTCGTATCTTTGAACTTTGGTTTTCTGTTCGTTGACTCTTTGGTTTATAATATAGTAATATGTACTAAAGTTCTAAACTAAAGTTAAGTTAATTAAAACCTTTGTTTAGAAATCAAGCGGATTTATTACTAAATATATTTATATAATTTGTTGATAAGGTCTATTTATTTTTAAAAAAAAACCTATCCTATCACTAACATGTGCATTTATGTATAAAAATATATTATATATTTATATATAATGTATGTTAGTAGACCAAGTATGTTAATAGTAAATTCTTGGTTTAGTATATGCTGACTCTAACATCACTGACGTCATAAGTAAAAAAATATATTGTCAGCACATTAATCATGCCTAAGCATATCTGTGTTATGATTGATCACTTTTAGTATTCCTAACTAGATTTGAAAATTCAGATCGAAAATGAGACCACAAGTAAAAAAAAACACTTATTTACTTGTGGCCTCATTCCGGGTGGCTTGCACGAAGATGTTATATATTATGTATGACCCAATGTGTGCATAACTTTCCAGCGAGAAAGTTAGTAGTAAATACTATAAAAAACTAACAATGCTAATAACTTAGGTATATAATAATAATAATTATAAAAACAAATATGTAAGTCAACTTTCAAAACACAGCAAAGCCTTTGCCTTATTAAGGTAAAAAGTTAACACTGCATAATTCTGTGTACATACTTACAATCGTTAAATTAATTATTCACAAGGTTATCAAGGGTATATTCTTTAAAACAGGTTGCGTTGACTCGTATCATTGTCAAGGCTATATCTGAAATGTGTAGGTTCAGTAGATAGACTATACCTGTATTGTGCAAATAATCAAACATTAAGAATGTTTTTTGTGTCATTACTTTAATAAGCTTGTGATACCCTCAAGCTATGATATAATATGATATTAATATTGTAGAACTCAATCAGAACATGATTTTTTGTGATATTATTTTAATAACGTTTTTGATGCCTACAAGCTATGTATTGATAGTAATATTGTGAATAAAATATGAACTCAATCAAGAGTTTTTTTTTGGTGTCGTTATTTAAATAAGCTTTTGATAAATTCGTGGCTTAGTAAATGCTGACTTACATCAATAGACGTCATGTGTAAAATGTATATTGTCAGCATTTTAACGACACCTAAGTATTTTTGTATTGTTTTGATTGATCATTTTTAGTGTTCCTTACCTTCTCAAGCTATGATATATACTATGATATTTAATATTGTGAATAAAATATAAACTCAATATAATTTGAAAAAAGCTATTATTTTGTAAATAACTTGTGAAAGTAAAAACAAGACTACAAGTTGGATGGTAGAAGTTGACTATTTCAAAACAAAATTATGTATCAAATTGAATTAAAACAAAAATAAACTTTTGAACTGAAACGACTTTTTGTTTCGAACGATGCTTTGTTTCGTAACAATAATGGCATTGATATAATTATGTTTACTTTTAATCGGCCATTGATTTTAATAACTTCCTGATCGTTCTTACTACGTCAGAAAGATTGGCGATGTAGGGAGGTAGTGCAGTTGTCGAACTGTACTGGGGGATATAAAATTATAAAAAAAATTCAATGACAAAACATTTTATACTTAACTAACTACTGGCCGTGGCTCCACCTGATTGGAATAAAAAAAGCGCCTATTCTATGACTGGAAAGATTGAGCGCAATTTATAGTTGAATGCAACATAAGTTACTAGTATTAACCTACATAACTTATGAAGGGTATATATCAATACCCTTCATATTTACATTATAACTTTTTTAATATGTCGGGATGTTACTGTACCTACTTACTGTTATAGGAGGTTAAAGGCTTGCAGTTGATTCAATTTATGATAACTTACTCAATCCTACTTAAGTAGTACGTGAGACACTTTGTATAAGGGCATTAAAATATATTCGTTCCACTTTCGCCAAGCATACGTCTAACTCATGGTTCTTTGTTTTAAAATTAGATGCACAAGTAGCTGGGCCACATGGCTACATAAGTGGGTAACGCCGAATTAACCTCGTGTTGACTTGTGCTTAGGAATATTACAAGACTAGACTGTAGATTTTTAGACAAAAATGCACGCCCCTCCAATATTGCCGCCATAAATAGACTTTACTGAGACTGATAGTGCGTTTGCAAGATCATCACCAATGTAGACTTGATAAAGTAACTCATACCTACTCAGTATTTTGTCTCAATAGCACACAGGCAAAGCCAAAGGCAGCAGCTAGGTATCATAATAATATGATTGGTGCAACTCGTATTGACCCTTTGTTTCGTTGCCTTAAAAGGTTTGTATAAAGTTGTTATCCTTCGTACATGTGGCCTAAAATAAACTAGCCAACTGCACGTGCGTCGACGGTTTGCACGTAGTACAATTATTTTTTACATCTGGACTTTAAAATAATTAACCCATTATCACACTCTAAGGCTGCTTTTCCACCAGAGATGTGCTATGCTACGTTGCTATGGATGCGTTTGATATCCACCAATCATATTCATTGGTCCAGGAACGGCAGCGGCGCATCTTCATAGCACATCTTACTCATTCTACTACTTACATTCCGAAGCATCAGTGGAAGCGGTCTCCATAGCGTTCTCATAGTTTCTTAGCACATCTCTGTTGGAAAAGAAATGAAATGAAATGAAATGGTATTTATTTGCTTAAACAATACAATGACAGTCAAATAGAGGAACTTATAACTACTTATCTAAATAATTCTAACTTAAAAGACTTATTCTAACCTACTCGTATATGAAGTGTATGTATTTATATGGCAAAAAAGGACTCAACTCAGCGTTATGCTGGATAGATGGGGTTACCCACCTATCCAGCGCTGGTTTTCAGTTGAGCCCTGTGAAGGTTAACGACACGACCTATGACTATTAACCTACTTATTCTAATAAACAATCAATAAATGAAAACAAACAAAATAAAAAGAAAAAAGAAAATTGCAACCTAACAAACAAGATGATAAGATAAAAGTAGCTTAAAGACACGAAAACATGACAATCTTGCCTAATAATACATTTTAACATCAACAAATTATATAAATATATTTAGTAATAAATCCGCTTGATTTTTAAACAAAGGTTTTAATTAACTTAACTTTAGTTTAGAACTTTAGTACATATTACTATATTATAAACCAAAGAGTCAACGAACGAGAGACTCTCGTTTCGAACTTCGGCGAGTCCACACCTCCTGATGATGCCTCGTGTAGAGGCGAAACACGTGTCGTATCTTTAAACTTTGGTTTTCTGTTCGTCAAACAATTAAAACCTTTGTTTAGAAATCAAGCGGATTTATTACTAAATATATTTATATAATTTGTTGATATTTATGGATTTCCGCAAAGTAACGCCTGAATCGATCAATTATCTTAATACATTTTAAAATTCCTTTTTTGATTTTTCACATTCTTATGCGTCTATGTCTATTCTCTATCTATATTTGTGAATGGTTATGTCTATCGTATGTCCCTTTAAAAGAAGCTTTTGCGTTGGATAAATTGGATTGGAACCATTACTGGTTTATAAAGAAATCAAATTGAACCCAATATAATATCCAAACTGTAGGTGTGCCTACCTTAGTAACATGATAAATAAGTAATATTTTTGTACGTTACCTAACTAGGTACTAGCAGTAATCTAATTCCGAACATTGAGGCTACCGATATGAATTGTTTACCAGTTCCTATGACGCAAATCCTTTAGTGCCGACCTAAATACGTTTAATTCTTCCTATGCTAAACAGCTACTTGCAGTGCAGAATGGAAGAATTTGTAGGATGTAATGTAGGCGAACGAAAAAACATATACTATGTAGGTAATTAAAATATTATAAAAATAAAGTAAATATTCTTCTATGATTATGATTATGATTAGATTCATTAGTTAAATTTGTGTATATCGTAGTACTCTATGGTTAGACACTTATACTTAGTATTAATAATTTTCATTAACGTTTTAATTTAAGTTTATATAACTAAGTATAGGTAGACAAAAACTGTATTACAAGATCAGCAATGCAGTGTTTGTTTTTATAATTATATTGTTTGCTAACCTAGACCATACGTGTATAATTAAATTAAATCGCCTAGCTAGCAACGTTGCATGCACCTTTTACATCATATTGATAATAACGGAAGTGCCGTATATTACTTCCGGTTTGGCACTTAACCCTTGCTTAGATCAACACACGTATAGGTTACAAGTATAATGATGGATATAATTAAGGTGCAGATGGATATAAAAAGGAAAATAAAAAAGACGCAACACCTAAGTTTCGGTTATTGTAGTCATATCCAAAATAAGAACCTTTCTTAATTTTAACTAGGAAATTTATCCTATGGAGGATAGAATATACCTAACACAATTTCAAATCATTATAGTCTAAAACTTCAAAACATGTCCATCAACTCTAAGAAAGAAACCGAAAATTAAAGAGTGGGGGCTCTGAAAGATGGCTATAAAATTTGGAAGCCCACGCAAACAAGTAGCGGGAATTAGTCTAGTAGATAGCCCACACTTCACTCACACCAGAATATTCATTTAGTTTGTCTATGCCCACACTCACATCCCTGTTCTAGCGTTTTTTGTTGTGTCGCAGCCGCAGACGAGGCATAGACACAATCTAGCCACCTCAATAGCACCAAACGATTTCTGGATGAGAACTGTAACTGAAATAGTTTTGGTGCTATTAGCATCAATGCTATTCAGATAGGTGCTGTTAATACTGAAAATGAAATGCCTAAGTCCATCCTACATAGAACAAGCACTTGATAATATTATATTAAGCGTAGGTGTCGGTAAGTGGTGCGGTACGGCTGTCTCGAGGTCACCCAACTACAGTTGTTTATATCAATTTATCCTAGGAGGTAATAAATACCAAAACACTTATGAACTAAACCTGTTTGTCCTTACTGTTATATCATTTTGGAGAATGATAATAATATGATAACATGATTATAAGTAGATCGCGCCAGCCACATACATGTCGCTGTTATTACCTATCTAGATGGAGTCTTCTTGAAGTAAGGAGTCTTTTTGAAAATAACTATAGATTGTACAACCGTTTCGGATCAAATTAAGTTGAAACTTTGATTTTTGGACCTTTCAATAATTTCTTCGGACAAAATTTATAAGCAAGGCCCTCTGGCCTTCCTAGTTGTAATTTGTTTGTGAATCTAATATGTTTAACTGTGAATCGCTATTCACGTAGCTAAAAATGAATGGAAGTTTTGAAAACGTCCAGTTACTCGAAATCCGTGGGATTTTTACTGGGTACATATTTTAAATTTTCTGATCAGTCCTGAAGACCCCCACCCGCAGCAGAAGGATTATCCATAGGTATATTCCCTATTGAGTCTTCATGAAGCCACAGATTAAAGATTGGTGTAATGTACAGTGGGGTTGGTTCAGTGAGGATGAATCAGTCTATCAGGACATTTATATCCTTCTGTATTATGTCTATTAGTCACAACAAACATGTCCCAATATGAGCCGGATGGTTGCACGTCATGAACGCCAAGTAGTCATAAACTACGAAATACTTTATTTTAAGGAATACAATGGTCACTCGCGTTATTTAAACCAAACCCTCTCATACTCAAACCATAATTGATTTCTACTGAACTAATTCCCTTATCTTCTTGCGACTTTTCTATCTGCAGTATCGAATGTTTCATTGGTTTAAAACGAAACTGCTGAAAACCGTTAAACATATTTTTTTACACCTTTATTTATTTTATTTATAGAATTTAAATCCCAGATTCCAGAGTTACAGCTTCGAAGAAATCGAGCATATATGTTAAAATTTGTCCTCCTGCGTGGACCCCTTCATCAAAACATTTCACTTCACAGAATAGTGAAACCTGTGAAACACGACGTAATAAAATATATTTGTAGTCCAATGTCCACATTATTAATATCTACCGCTAGTTCATCAATCAGAAACTAGAAAAATATATTAAAAATGTGTTTAAGTGTAGATTTTTATACTGTTTTTGTTTTATTGTCGTTTAGCTTTACTATATCTACACACAGATAACTATTCTTACTTACTATTTGTAATTCGTTAGTTAAAGATTATATGTATATTGCCATAGGTACCTATGCACGTAGATCACGTATATATTATGTAACCCGGTGCCGATAAGCTAAACTTGCAACTGTAGTGAAAAAATAAAACATTAATTTTTAAATAAATAAGTAGGTAGGTAACCTGGTACCTAAGTAAAATCTATAATGAATGAATCATATTATGCATGAATGGCGTAAGCTTATTAGATTACATCTTTCTCTTACATAACATTTTGTCTTTGAAGGACGCCTTTCGTATTAGTTTGAATTCGTTAAGGAATCAATACCCTGAGAATTAGACCGTATTTATATAGTTTAGGAATATAAAACACTCGTGTTACGTGATATTACATGAGAAAAGCAAGTTTAGCATATTGGAGACATGAGGAATCATGATCGCAGCAACGTGACATAATCCCAAACGGACAGAGGTACAGTCACCTGCAAAATATACGAAACTTTCCAAACGTTATTCTACTTTGGTTACTAAGTTATTTTTTCATAGCAGTAACTTTTTTATACACAGATATACATAAGTATATATGATTACGTTATACATATGTTTTATTTATTACAGCACAAAGTAAATACATATTTAGTAATAATTATAATTTGTCCCTTTTATGATTAAACAGACATTCATAATTTTAATATTTACAGCAAAACATATTACAAGTATTATTCGAAAAAACCGAGACGTCGCGTCGTGTATTAATTGAGTAAATTAAATGTCTCTATTTAGCAAAAAAAGTTACTACTGGGAAAATATACTTTACCTATTCTCATGTCAATTATACTTCTCTGACTTTTATGTGAGTAAGTAAGTACCTACCTTATATTCTATTCAAAACGAAAATGGATAAATGCGAGGTGCGCCGTGACGCTTTTACGTGCATAAAAAAATGCCGTATGAACTGCCTCGTGTACGAATAGAATATTTGGCTATCCCAATGCTTCAAGACCTTGAAGGAAAATACAGAGTTCACGACAGGTTCACATGATACAAAATTGAAAAAATATTCCCATTACATATTTGGAGGATACGTGAATATTTCAAAGAGGGTGATGATCCTGTGTACAACACGAAAACACTATAAAAATCACGCAAAAAATCTGTAAATATTGATGATGGTCGGCAGAGATAAATAAGCTCGGTTTGGAAACGATTTTTGTATAATGTGAGAATGACGTAGGTTTTAGCCTCGGCAAGATGAGCCCTATTTCGTAACAACAATGTGTAGTGCTAGTGAATACGTGCGCATTGTCGAGCCATGCCGTGCTGTAGGTGCCTAATAGGTACTACACACAGTAGTTAGTTAGAATTAAAAGCATGTAAAATGAAAAGGAATATTGCTTGTGATAAAATATTTAGCCAGCCTTCCGGCCAGGGTATTTTAAATATGAAAATTTTAAAATATGAAATCATCATCAAATTATTTCATATTTTAAAAAAAATAATTTTGTTTGTTATGGGTTTTCTTAGGTTGTTTATTGCACACATACAATTATTTACACAAGCAATTATTAAAAGGCATGTACATCGGCGAGCTTAACCCTTAAAAGAGTTTTCTTCCACCTTTTCCTTTTCGCATTAACGAAAACCGTAAAAACGGTTTTCGTATTAATTTGGTAGAGAAATAAATATCTGTCGATCCGAACTATGACTAAACGTTATTAATCAATTTAACGATAAAAAAGGCTCCTACAGTCAGAAGGAAATAATCGTTTCCATAAGCCTAGTAATGGCTTTTAATACCTTCATAACTTGTGGTTTTTTTTCAGAAATGTTAGTAGTTGGTACTTGGTATCTTAACTGTTACCTTGGTTATGTCAAATACTATAGGCATATTGCCTTAGGTTTGTAGACAGAACTGTTATCTATAAGACAAATATTGACTCGGATGTAATTTATGAGATATGAGAAAAAATGTAAATAGTAGGTATGATTTTCGCAAAACTACTAGTTGCAAAAATTACTTAGTTACATTATCACTTGCTTAGTTAGAACAAAATCTTTTCTGTAATCAAGTTTGAATGCAGAATAATTTAATCACTCAACAGAAGATGGGTAGCAAGGATAATTGGCACTTCCTTATTTTGCGATGTATTCTGAATTTTGATTCACATAATTTAAGAATATTTTGCTGTATAAACCTTAGTCGAACGAAAATAATGTCTCGAGATTTTTGTAAGGTCTAAGAGAATCTCTGGACTATGATCACTAAGCGTAGTTTGAAATCAAGTTTTAAAGCCGTCGTACCATTTTTTTTTACACTAGGCTAGTTAATATACTTATGTAGAACACAAAGATGATTTTATTTTATACTTGTTTTGTCATTTTAATTCACGATAAGTCGACGTTAATAATATGAATTTAACTTTGAATTCATAGTCATTACAAAAAGTAAAAACTTTTCAGTATTATCATGGCACTTTGTCGTAATTAAATTCCATTCCAGAAATTGCATGGCTTTTATTTATAAAAATCTAGGTGTTAAAGATCTGATTCTCATTACGTCAGTGATTTATCCCAACAGCCCCAAATTATTCTGATATTGTAAGTTAGTGGTTCCCAGTTTATGCATATTATTGTAATGTTTAGAAAACGTCTGATGCTCAAAAAACTCAACATAAAAATAAACATTGTAATGAACCTGAATATTGCCTTAATAAATCGTGGGGAACTTGATATAACTATGCAGAGTTACAAAATATCGCAGCAAAAAAATTAATAAATAGGTATACACCACGAGTTTTTAGTTGCACGAAAAAAAACGCGTACTCAGTTGCCGTTACACCGAACACAAATAATGGCACTAAACCCCAAAGTATTATATGAAAAAAAAAAGGTTAAAACTAGTAAGTTAATATGATAAAAATCGGATTCACTGTTACCGAGTCGTTTTTCTATCGCCTTATGTCAATTGATACGCATCATTGATAAATTATTTGAGTTTCATTCATCGTTTGGCAAACTCCGGTAGGTACACCTACCTAGCTCGCAAAAGATTAGTTCGGGCGCCGCATTCCCACCGCTAACACTATGGTATTTTGTTAAAAAAAAACGGACTACACAGATATAACGTAGTATCCCTTCTGCATTGCCCATTTAAATTTTTTTTGGGAATTAAAAACTTGTGGTATATAATAAATATAAATGAATAGTGTTACCCGGGCTGCTCGAACAGATAAAATGCTATGAGACAGTCTAGCTAGTCGATGTCAAGCACCTCAGAGTATACCTTGGCCCGATTGCCTGTATCCTCGTGAGTCTCTTCCGCTTAGCCCATTCTTGTACCTATGTTATTTTGTATTCGCAAGCACAGATTTCCGCTTGCCGATATTATTAACATTTGACCCCGAATTGTTATAGTACGAGTCTTAAATGTTAGGTATGCTGCCACAGGTGATTTAGATCCAAGATCATAAACGATAGGATATTAAATAAGTTTTGAAAATAGCCCAGCAGTAAGAATTTAAAGGTTGAACATTAAAATGTTATAAGAGAATTCACATACTTTGGGTTGGGAGGCATCCCTGCAAGATGCCGTCTAGATTGGTACTAACACAGTGCCAGATATTCTGCCGCAAAGCAGTAATGTGAGCACATTACTGTGTTCCGGTTTGAATGGCACTGTAGCTAGTGAAATTACTGGGATTTTGAAGCTGACCATCAAAATGTCTCAAAGTGTAGAGCGAGCGCTATAGCAGTGTTGAACCGAACTATGTGAATCAAAGTCCTATGTGGCACTGTTTTGATTATGGGCAGACGTGATTTCTTACCATCAAAAGAACGCCTAGCTCATCTCGGAATTTGTAAATTTAAAAAAAAAATTGTCTGAATAAATTCGATTCGAACATGAATCGATATTCTTCATTAATATAAGTGCGAGATCGTTCGTTTTACATTGAAAGTAATCACGTTACTATAGTAAAATGTTAGTGGATGGGTACTCAACAAGGATTTTCCGTAGGCGTACCTAGTCTTTATAAATACAAACGATTTACTCCTATGAGGCTATGAGTAATATAATCCAATGTAATATATTGTTTAGAACAATTCATTAATTAAACATAATACAGAAAATAGATCTTTCAGCTCCTGTACTTCACAATTGGTAGTGCATGCAAGGTGTGACACTGAACCTATAGTAATATATATCTATAATATAATAGATTGTATGAGCCTGTGTGTTATTTGTTCGATGGGCCTTCGGCATACCGTCACGACCGCTTCCTGCGCCTGCGCCCATGCTTGTTGTGAAACTGTTCGTTTGTCCGTCATGTTACGAAAGTTTTTAACTTATTTGGTAGGTACCTTTTAAGTTTCTCTGTACATAAAACAGAGGCTCAGCTAGGTTTCCGAACGTTTAACTAAGTAGTCGTCAAAAAGCTTAGTCACGATCTACTTACCGTTTACCTCTTCTTTATCACATCCTTCTGACCCCATGCCACTAATACAAAAAAAAAAAAACTAGCTCACGTCCGCAACTTCGTTGTTTCTTCTTCTTCTCCTGGCCTTATCCCATGTTTATTTGGGCTCGGCTCTCGGTCATCGGGTTCAGTGGTTGCCTGTCAGACAGTCAATCAGTCAGAACCAAGCCTTTTATCCATATTGATTGATTTTTAATACGAAAGTTTGTAAAGATGGATGGATAGATTGGGTACGCTAAAACTACTAAATCGATTGAGTTGATATTTGGTGTAGATTTAGTTTATTAGCTGGAAAAGGCTATTTTTGTTTCGATAACACACGAAGCTACTAGCAGCAGCTAGTTTGAACAAACTAGTATGCGAAAGTTATATTTTCTCTTTCAACACACTCTTGCATCGAAACCCGCTATTGTTTACTTAGGTATACGCCTACCAGACTAATTCCTAAGCAATTGTTTGTAATGAAAGCTGTTACTGTTAGGTAGCTTTATTCTCAATAAATATCGGAGATAAATGTTTGTCCTTAACCATAAACCATGCCATAACATATTTATTATCAAGTTATTTTTTAATTGTTTGCAATCGCTGCAGAGCGGACGATGAGTCATCTTTGAGGTTAAATTCTTCAGCACACATTGCGCCGAAGACAGGCCAGCTGAACTAACAGTCATCTATGCATTGCAAACACTTTCCTGCGTCATCGATACAATTTTGACACTGTTGAATAACCACATTCAATCACAATAGTATCAGTTATCTGGTTCCCATAGTATAACCATAGACCAATATACCACAAGTATATTGGTCTAAGTTATAACCACGTAAACATGGTTTTTGGGGCTAGATAGCGCTGTGAAATGTCCAAATGTTATTTATTCATTTATTAACACGACTTTTGTCTTAAGACTTAACCAGCAGGCTATTTTCTTAGTAAAAAACATACTTGCTGGTTACTTAACTACCGTTTTTCGGTAGATAAGTATCTTAACTCTACACCTTCACCCCAGGGGAAGAGTGAAAACAAAAAGGATCCAAGTTCTCTATTAATTGACTCCCCAAGGGCAGTGAACAGGAATAATAGTAATACTGGTGTATATCTTCGTATTATCCCATATCGTTCCACTGCAGGACAAATTAATAATAATGTTTTGTTGAAATTTCACACAAAAGTCTCTCTCCCATGTTGCCACTACTTTTTGTTGTGGACTACGAATATATATTTTTTTATATCAGTCTATCACAACTTACAGATTACAAAAGTGCTTCATTTTGTATCAGGCGTGCTTAACTACATCAATCTCTCTTCAAAATTACTTCGTCGCAAATCAAAAACGTACAATTCCATCATGCAAACAAAAATTTTCCTTCTCTCTTCAAGACTTGGTTATAAAGACATTTTCAGATAAATATCATGAATAACTGATTTTCAGCTACGCAAGCAATTTATATGTGTATTGATAATACTCACTTCACACAAAGACCTATGACGTTCATATTTCCATTGATGAATGTGATTAGTCGACATTCACCAAATATTAATATTGAGCGATATTTCTTTGTGTTCTGCGCCCGATTTTGGAACTCCTTGAATATGAATGCATTGACGCTACGCAACGTGGACACGTGCACTTTTCAGATGAGGTAGACACTAAAATAAAGTATTAATATTCTTGTCTATGTTTTCTATTTACTGCCGACTCATAACCACACTAAACACTCTACAAGCACTCTACACACGCTCACACTATTTTACACTACCCACTCTACAAACTCTACTTTGACACAAATATACCTATCTATATCACACACAACACAACTCTCTAAACACCCTAAATGCTGTTATGTAGGTACAACTTTTTCGCTATTTTTTAAATGTTCTTTTGTTTCCTCCTTATTAAAATATTTTTTTTACTGTTTTGAAAAACGCACGAAACGCAACCAAATTAGTTGTTAACCTAAAATGTCGACGCGCGAACAGCGACTACACCAAAACGCTTGGTTACTATCCTAAGATACCTAAAACGCACATCCGATCATCATAAAACTGAGTAGGTTAGGTAGGTAACATTTTTTTTAAGAATTAAGTTGTAGTATGAGATTTCATAGGCAAGAGAAGGCACGTCGTCGCCGCCGAGTCTTCGTTCGAGCCGAGCTTCTTATTCGATTTTTAGTGTCTATAATTAGACAACTCTACCTTGACCATGGGCCCAATGTGGAACCAAGGAATACTAAATACTTTCACAAAGTTTCGAAATGTTTGCGTTTGTGCTTGATGTGGAAAAATGTGGTTTTTAATGATTTTGATTACGCATGAAGAAATACGAACAGCCTGTATACAATGAAAGCCATAACATTTAATTTCGTTGTTCTGCGGAGCGCGTTGATGTCTTTTGTATGGGAAAAATGACTAATCAAAACCTGGTAGAAATGTTTGACATTATATTTTTATAAGTCACCTTTGCATCTGGGAAAAATGGGACCTTTGCCCTATAATCTAACGGCACGTTACTGGTTCCTACCTAAATTATTGTACAACAATGCACCCACATAATTTTAAAATGGTTGTTTTATATTAATTATGAAATATTTAACCAGGGGTAGACTATAAAGTGGTATAAAATATTTATGTTTTAAACACAGAGCATAAAAAAATTCAAACATCGGCACATTAGAACCTAGACATCTTAGTTATGTTGGAATAGGTATATTTTTTTTATGATGATATTTTATTTTTATGTTGTAATTTTTTGTACATTCATTAACTTGCAAGTCATCTTACTGCATAATAACTAATATAAATAGGAATAATCAATACAAATAACAAGATATTGAAATGTTCAATTATGATGTTTGAACGTGTCTCGCCAGCGCATGCGGAGGGCACTATTCGCTGTTCTTAAACACACTTACATATTTGATTTGGATATTACACATTACTGGCGTGCTAACGCTACGGTCTGTAAACATTGGAAAAGTACGGGATCCTGTCGGTATGCGTATATTTCATACATTACATATTATTATTTTATTTACATATTTATTTGTGACACGCCTATGTTGCAGGGTAACGTTACTTTTGTCCCTCAATTCCTTTGTTCGCTATCTTACACGAGTATCGTAAGGTACTTAAGTGTATCGGAGTTCGCTTTTAAAGTAATATCATTTGCGTAAATGCGTACATTTTGACGTAAACTACTCGTTTTTATTGTTTACAAAGTTATTTTCCGAAATTAGATAGTCTTTTATTGTCTTAAAAGTTATTTGGCTTACATTTCAGTAGGAAAATAATTCATAATTCTGCTAAGTATTTTATTTAAAAGTTACATCTTATGCCGCCCTACTATGATTAATCTACGCCTATTGCTAGCTTAGCTCTATTTACTTACACCCACCAACCTACTCTGGAGAAAGTGTAAATTAAATACTAACAATACTAAGCATGGCTAAGTTGGAACAACTCCGCTCATTGCTCTCAAAAAACATTGAACATATCAAATGACACCATGTAAAGTTTTTTTTGCAACATTCATACATAGATACTCGCATGATCTATTTAGATTTTCGGCCTTGAGACATGAAGCCGCATTAAAGCCACGAGCTGTCTGGTGCATACCGCATAATGCACTTTGCACCGCTGCGATGCACTGATCCCGAGGGACTAGGGATGTATAAAGATAGATAACAGAACCAACTAAACACCAAGACATTTTCAATTATTTTTTATAGATTACTCAAAAATTTTTTGGGAAGCAATACCAATAATTATAGAATCACGTCAAAAATAAATTAAGATGTTTAGAAGAACACTGCAAAGGCAAAAACCTTTTGAATCGGCTTTAAAAGATTTTTGCCAATCAAACGCAACGAATTGATGTTTTTCCATAAAAAAATGCTTCTCATCTCAGATTTGCTGTGGCTATGTTATATCTTTCATAGAAACCGTAAGGAAAAAAAGTATGGAAATTGTAAGGACAAGTTACCATAAACATAGCTTCATCGATGCGAAATAAGAATTTAAATTAGGCTACATCCCTGAGCAGGACCATGACCGACCTACGTACATAGGTTTAGAGGAGAGAGACGCCTATTTGTCATGTGTCTCGTAGCTGTGTATGATTGTATAAGAATGAAAACAGATTTTCTAAAAAACCTATGAAGTGGGTTCAGACGTTTCCGAGTAAGTGTGGACGACACTTGGGCATTAAAGCGAAACAGAAAATAGCAGAACAAATATTTCTGATGCCTCTGGTTCGTAAATTTTGTTGTTTTACTTGACTTTGCTATTACCATATTTTGAAATTTTACAAATAAAGATTTTCATGATGATTGGCATGGCGCGGTGGCGCCTTGTTACATAAAACATATTTTTGTACAAGAATCTGGAATAGTTTTCTTCGTTACATGTTGAATTTGTTGAATAAGTTACAATTTGTTTTGCTGAGAAACACAAATTGTATGTAGTTATGTTTAAAATTTATCACCAGGTAGGTACTTCGTAACATAACAGAGCATAAACCAACGAATGTCCGATACTAACATCCATGAAGTCAGAAAGCAGAAATAATCCGAGATCTATGGTAACATCATTTCTAATACCTACAATTATGACGAGATACATGACGAGGATGCACGAGGATGATCTTCAAATACTAGAAAAACCAGTACGAGTTTTACCAACCCTATTTACTGAATTCTGAAGTACTTACATACTTGTTTCATGGTAGAGTCCGTGACGCGTAACGTGATGCTGAGCCAAAGATGACCTGTGTTGGTTTCTAGCAGATGAAAAGCATTATTGTGGAGTCCAATGGTCCTGAATTATATCTACCATATCTTAGACCAAACAGTTTAGTAGTCTTGGTGTGATTGAGTAACAAATTTCCATCCATCTACAGTTTTATAAACGTTCTCATCTGTTTTATTAGTGTGAAGTTTGTCAGTATGTTATGGAGATTTTCTTCAGTAGATTCAGGCATACCATGTCACGGATGGACAATACAATACAAACGTAGGTAGGTATATGTAGCTTCTGTATGTACAGACAGCGTCACAGATAATACCCAGCTTCAAATCCCTTTAAAATCACCGTCGCGGAGAATGGAGAAGTTTTGCCTTTAAAAAATAGATTATATTTGTATAACCGTACGTAAAAATAAAAATAATTTTAAGTATTACAATTTTTTGAAAGGATTTATAGCTGGGTGTCTTGTGCAAGGGGATACTTATCTCTGACGCTGTCTGTACATTATTATCTTAGTATTTTGTGACATTATCAATTTCATTCAGTTATTTGAATTATTATCGCTAATTAAATACTTACCTAGAGTCAACTAGCCTAGGCACCAAATACACACGTTTTTAGTTCCATCTACATCATACATATGTTAAATCTCTAATTAAAATAATTTTGTACCTAGGTGCTTGCGTAAAACGATTCACCGTATTTGTTTGAGTGTCAAAGTATAATTAATTTTTCATTGACACGGATGGTCGAATGGCAAGTGTATTGGACTGCCACGCCCGGTGTCGCGTGTTCGATTCCCGCTTCAGGACAAACATCGGTGTTTGTCCTGAGTCTGGGTGTTTTTCTATGTATTCTTTGTATGTATTAACAAAAAAAAGTATTTAAGTATTATATCTGGTTCCCATAGTACAAGCTCTGCGTAGTTTGGGGCTGGATGGCGTTGTGTGTAATGTCCAAAATATTTATAAGGTATTTATTATTGATAGTTATGTTTCTAATTTCTTTCGTAACTAAATTTATTTTCTCGCATTGCACTGAAAACCTAGGTTTTCTAATTATTGAGTGTTTTCATTCGATGAGTCAATGTTTTGTACCGACGCCAAAGTACAAAAAGCAATTAAAATGGAAAACATGCTTTTCAGTATGATACTGGCCTCATTACTTATACAATGCGCGTAATTAATCCAGAACTGTGACGTCACTGCGTTACTCAGCGACTGGAAGACTAGTAAATAAAAGGTCTAGAAGGAACGAGATATGACGTCATTGCTCGTAACTAGACCTGCTTATAGTTGGTTGGTATACCTAGGTGTGTATATAGGACGTTTTGACGTGTATATGACCCTATGACGGGATATAATAGTACACTCGGATCGTTGCACACCCACGTCGTTAGATTAACTGCCGGTCTAAGGACGCATGTATTGTCTTCTTTAAAGGTACTTCCCTTTTAAATGATTTATTAATTGTGGTGTTACGTCATCCCCTTTTTAGGATAAGGTAAAATTAAGTTTTAATCTACCTACCTGCATACATAGTTTTTTTATTTGCCCTCCAATTTATACCTTGTTTGTATGTACTTAGTATTTAATAACACTATGCAACAAATAGGTACCAATTATATTTTTTTGAAAATTTATAATAACTTTTTTAAGCAAATGTTAAAATGGTATCCTTCCTAATGTTATTTAAGATCTTAATTGATATCACAAAAAATATTAAAAAATGTCTGCGGTATTCTACAAGGTATCTAATATTTCATTTATTGTCCATGTCCAATACCTATATTATATAATTAAATTACTTATAAAGGGTTCATGAGAAAACAAACAATCGGATAAATAATGCCATAAATGCTCTACGGACTACGAACCCTGACGAGCGTGTTCGATCGCGGTTAGTCAATCAATGCAGTTTAGGTTTGAAAAAGTGAGGCGGTATACTGGACTGGACATACGCGTGGACCCAACGAGGGGCCGCCGCCTCCGCCTCGACGCGGGCGCTGCGGCTACGACGTCACGAGAAAGCCGAGGTCTCTATAAAACCGACGCCGACCCTCCCACCGGCACACTCGCAGGCTAGCAGCTCACGTAGCATCACGCACGTTCGCTCGCCTTCCGCGCTACTTTACCTTACTCGATATCGCTCACTTGTGTTCGCGCTTCCTAAGCACTCACTCGTACGCCATGACCGTCACCAGCAAGATGAACAGCGTATCCCGCCAGTCTAAGCTGGCACGTTTCGGCCCCGGTGGACTACTCTACGCCGCTAATAAGATTTTAGCGGTACGTCGAGTAAAAGTGTTTTGTTTCCTATAAAAGTGAAAATTATCTGAACGTTCAATCAAAGTGTGTGAAGATAAAAAATGTGTTTGACCGTGTACTTTTCGTTGTTCATAGGTCGCTGTGCCTGGCAAGGAGGAGGAACGCTGGCGCAGCAAGAATGAAGTCGCACTGTTCAAGCGTTGGACGCGCAACACAACTCCCGCGGAGTCAGCGCCCACGCCTCCCACACCCGCTACTCCGGCACAACCATCGGAACTGCTCAAGTTCTTTGCTATTGTAAGTTTATTTTTCTATTTACCTACTAAAATATTTCTTCTACAAAAATACCTACATCAGTTCATATATGTGGGCTATTACCATAACAGATTCTACGTTATAATTTATCATTCAAGTTGTGAGGTCCGCTTTTAGATTTTCTAACATTTTATTTTTATTTTTTCCAGAATGCATTGGAATTATCAGCCCCTGCGTCAGACGCTCTTCTGAAGTCTCGCTCATCAGAATGGTTCCAGCTGGCGGGGCATCCGGGGTCGCTGGCGCCGGCCGGGCCTGGCACGGTGTGGAAGCGGCGCGCGCCCGGCGACCACGGCGCCAACCCCGAGCGCGAGGCTTATGAGGCGCTCGCCTCCTGCCCTCACATGCGCTCCGCCATCCCCAAATACTACCGCGAGCTAGAATACGGCGGCGAGCGGTTCATAGAACTACAAGACTTGCTTCACGGCTTCCGCGATCCCTTCGTCATGGATATAAAGATGGGTACGAGAACTTTTCTCGAAGAAGAGGTCAGCAACGCTCGCGCCCGAAAGGACCTGTACGATAAAATGGTGCGGCTCGACCCTAACGCGCCGACTGAGGCCGAACACGCAGAAGGTGCGGTGACTAAACTGCGCTATATGCAATTCCGGGAGCAGAGGTCTTCGTCCGCAGAGCAAGGGTTCCGCATCGAGGCAGTAAAGGTGCCCGGCCAGGCGCCGCTCACGGACCTACAAAACGTGCGCGAGCCGCTCCACCTCGCCGCCACCGTGGCGCGCTTCTTGGGCGCCGACGAACGCGTGCGCCGCAACATCGCGACCCGCCTCCGCGAGATACGAGATCTCTTCGAACGCTCAGAGTTCTTCAAAACACACGAAATCGTCGGGAGCAGTATTTTTATCATATACGATAAGCAGCGCGTCGGCGCCTGGCTTATCGATTTCGCCAAAACGAGGCGCATCCCTGAAAGCGCTTGCGTCGACCACCGAGCGCCCTGGCAGCAGGGGAACCACGAAGAAGGTTTTCTGTACGGGTTGGATAGACTGATACATACTATAGAAACTGCGAAGCTTCCCGTGCAGCACGACGAAGCTCCTTCGGAGCCCGACGTGTCGCGCTGAGCCGACTGGGCGAGAGGAACTTGGACTCGCCCGCGGTCTCGCCGCCGCCCGCTCCCCGCCTCGCGCGCTTGCCATGCGCTAGCGCCCGCGCCGATCCGGTACGCATGGAAGATGAACACACTAACTCGTGTTTGTGCATATGAAAGAGAAAACGCGACTTGATCGCTTATTTATTTTGTTCTAGTCCTAATACTTGTATAATTAATTATTAATGTCATTAAAAATAATTTTATTCTGAAAAAATATGTTCATTATTTGTCCTTTCCGTATAATTCCACTAGGCTAGGACGCAGGCTTTATTCCCACTAATTCTGTACTGTAGTTCAGTACCTAGTACCTACCTACACAGAACAAGTAAGATCTCATTAGTTCTGTAAGAAAACAAGTGAGAATAAAATTGTCTCACTAGTTCTGTGCAAAGAACTTGTATACTATGTATCTAGAATGCCGACTCATACGAAAACTGCGAGCCGAAAGAGCTAGAACCAGTAAGGAGTGTGTCTCGTTCTGTAGGGCGACCATAATTTTTGAACTTTGAATATTTCATTGAGACATAAACAAGCAACCAAGGGAAAATTCAATCTGCTCAATAAGCTATCAATGTTATATACGTACGTTACTTTACATTATTGTTTTAAAATTATATTATACATAGGTGCATTAAAATATCAACAAAAAAGAGGGCGGTGCGACGCATTCTAGTGTGGTATATCTGATTCAATGGTTTTAATTCTGTTTCTTTCGAACAGTAATTATTTTTCTCGGCAGTTAGGTACCTAACCTACATGACAGCGACTGTACCAAACCTTTCAAATGAATCTGAATAACATTTAGAGCAAATCGTCTAATTTCGAAAATTGTCCCACTTATTTAAAAAATTATGGCAATGTTAATTTTAATTGTATGCTGGCAACTGTGTGAACGAGACACACTCCTTAACGAGGGGGTCTCTATCAAGCATTAAAATCTTTATATTTCGATTTAATTAAAAAAGAACTTTATTTCCAAGTAATAAGGTTCAGAATTCTTAATCCTTAAATAAAACAAAATGGCGTGTTAGCTCTCTAGATACATAGTATAGAAGCTCTTTGGTTCTGTGTCCAATTTAAGTCTGTGTTCAAAAATAATAGATTGAAAAGTTTAACCTCATTAGGAGCCCTTGCGTACATACCCACTAGAGAAACATGCCAATCATGCCCACAATACATTGATGAGTGGTCTTATGTTAGGTTTTCACGAACCTACTCACCTACCTCTTTGAGCCACTTATTTACCAGGTCACCATGGGTGTCAAGAATGTTTGTAATAAGTACCTATACGCATCTTAGGTACTCGTCGGTACATAGGTAATGGTCGGTCGATGCCAACCTGCAAGCACCGAGCGATGGCCTAACTTAGTGCTCGTCATCAGTCCAAGTTACTAGGAAAACATGAACACCGAAGGGGTGTTTGCTTGGTAGATAGTACCTACCTACCTTGAACTTATCTTCCTAGACTAAAAATGTCCCATAGGAGTAAGCAGGTCCCGGCTACTAGTTATTTACTAGCTACACCCCTTCGGGGTTCATGTTTTCCTGGTAACTTCGACTGATGACGAGCACTGAGCTATGCCATTGCTCGGTGCTTGTAGTTTTGCCTTGATCACACGTACCCGAGTACTCGGTTACCAGGAAAACATGAGCACCGAAGGGGTGTTTGCTTGGTAGATAGTAGGTGCCTACCTTGAACTTATCTTCCACGATTAAAAATGTCCATAGGACTAAACAGCCGGTTACTAGGTAATTACCAGCTACGCCCCTTCGGGGTTCATGTTTTCCTGGTAACTTCGACTGATGACGAGCACTGAGCTATGCCATTGCTCGGTGCTTGTAGTTTTGCCTTGATCACACGTACCCGAGTACTCGGTTACCAGGAAAACATGAGCACCGAAGGGGTATTTGCTTGGTAGATAGTAGGTACCTACCTTGAACTTATCTTCCTAGACTGAAAAAGCCCCATAGGACTAAGCAGGTCCCGGCTACTATTTACCAGCTACACCCCTTCGGGATTCATGTTTTCCTGGTAACTTCGACTGATGACGAGCACTGAGCTATGCCATTGCTCGGTGCTTGTAGTTTTGCCTTGATCACACGTACCCGAGTACTCGGTTACCAGGAAAACATGAGCACCGAAGGGGTGTTTGCTTGGTAGATAGTAGGTGCCTACCTTGAACTTATCTTCCACGACTAAAAATGTCCATAGGACTAAACAGCCGGCTACTAGGTAATTACCAGCTACGCCCCTTCGGGGTTCATGTTTTCCTGGTAACTTCGACTGATGACGAGCACTGAGCTATGCCATTGCTCGGTGCTTGTAGTTTTGCCTTGATCACACGTACCCGAGTACTCGGTTACCAGGAAAACATGAGCACCGAAGGGGTATTTGCTTGGTAGATAGTAGGTACCTACCTTGAACTTATCTTCCTAGACTAAAAATGCCCCATAGGACTAAGCAGGTCCCGGCTACTATTTACCAGCTACACCCCTTCGGGATTCATGTTTTCCTGGTAACTTCGACTGATGACGAGCACTGAGCTATGCCGTTGCTCGGTGCTTGTAGTAATGCCTTGATCACACGTACCCGAGTAGGTACTCGGTAGGTACGTATAAACAGCGCCGATAAGCGAGTGATGTAAGCTTTCACTGTCTCGGCCGAGTAACATTTTATTGTTTCGCCCGTTTGCTCGGTATGTGTGATTTATTTATTTATTTTAACACTTTAACACTTACATAAGTGAGGGAGGACTTAATGCTATAATAGCATTTTCTACCAGTCAACCCGGGCGTGCGAAAAATATGGTGTGGCGTGTCATTTAATACATTACAAAAACAAAGAGTGTAAAAAGTAATCAAAGTGATCTAGGCATTAGGCATCGACCGACCATGTAGTACGAGAAAGATGCTTATAGATACTAAGTACGAACACTTCTTAAGACCCATGGTGACCTGGTAAGTAAGTGGCTCAAATAGGTAGGTGAGTAGGTTCGTGAAAACCTAACATAACTCACCGATGTGGGCATGATTAGCATGGTGCTCAGTACTAGTGCAAGGGCGCCTAATCAGGTAAAACTTTTCGTCCCATTATTTTTTAACACAGATGTATATTGGACACAGAACTAGTGAGAAAATTTTATTCTCACCTGTTTTGTTACAGAACTAATGAGACAGTAATATGTCTTACTAGTTCTATGTACAGAATTAGTGGGAATGAGCCTATAATTCCACTAGGACGCAGAAGCTCATACCTCTATGAGCTACCTTACTCAAGCTTCTAATACCTGTTGCATAATTGGCTTAAATTAACTAGGTAGATACTGTACTATGGTTACTGAATTTATGCTGGGTTAAATAAAAAAAACAAGTTATTTAAAGTAAATTATATTAGGTCACTATTTGATGATACACACAACAAATAACGATATCGTAATTTAAACATTATTAACTAATTAACGTAATTATGAAATAGTAAATTAATAATAAATCTGAGGGATTACAATTATTAACCCAAGAATATAGCTGGGTTCATTAATGCTCTAAATAGGCCAGTTTAACATTAGGCAGGTTAGTTCAAAGAACATAACTGAGGACCCTATAACAGTTGCTTGTTGAAAATGTTAAAACAAGCATATAACTCGGGCGAATTAAAATGACACCTGGATTGAAAATCTATGCTTCGCCCGCTGCCCTCCGTGTTTCTTCTTCCTCTTATTGTGTATGTATCACATTAAGAGGAAGAAGAAACACGGAGGTGATTAATAAGTTACCACCAGGTTTTCCATGTTCGTTTCCCTACCAAGATTATAATACAATTCCACAATGTACTTTGCACAAACATTATTCGAGCCAGGTGTCATGTTAATTCAACCGAGTTGTACATAAATACTGAACAAATATAGCTTGAAGAAAGCACCTCAATTACACACCCTGCGTAGGAATGCCGTTTAGGTGAAGCCTCCAGCTACAGATTTTAACTAAATTTACAGTATGGATTTTTACCCGACTGCCAAGGGAGGGTTGTTTTTCGTGCGTATCTTGTATGCATGTAAATTACTGTTACCTCGTATCTTCCTAACGGCTGGATGGATTTCGAAAATTAAGGTATCGTTAGATTCGTCTTAATATCCCGACTTCAGAAATAGATAGGTATGTCGAAAAAAAATGTAATTAAATGGAGATTAAAAAAATATATGTATATGTCATAATATGTTTAAATGTAATTAGGAATAATTAATTGGCAATCAATGTATAATATTTTTGCAGTCAGGTATTAAGTTTTTATAAACTATATTAAGCTTGTTCATCATCACCCTCGTTTTAGTGAGTCATTTCATTGAGCTTACCAATAAAAAGCGAGAACAATACATGATGACATTTTGTAAAAAATCTATACTTTTTCTACACTAACTGCTTGTGAATCGCTAGCCCATTTTTCATTCAATAAAGTCACGATGTAATCATGTAATGCTTGAAATAAATCGAAGTACTATGTTCTAAGTTACAATGAATCAACCATTGAAAGATTTTTCTTAGCCTTGATGGTTCTGCAGCTGTTTACTTTAGTCGCGAATCGCAATGAGTTCAGAGTTTCACCAAAGCATTCATCAAATTGATTGACATTTACCAACATTAGGGTTTTAGAATTGCCCCCAAGGCTTGGCATCAACAAGTGCGTAAGTTTCGAGTTCCTATACGGAATATGGGATTGGTTAGTCTGCAGAGACAGAATAACCTTTGATAGTTCTGATAAGGATCTGTTGATGTGTTTTGTTTCTTCCATTCTCTGTGTAGTTTTCCCACTCTCGGACCCAGCCAAGTCTACTAAATTCAAGTTACTTGTGTATTTCTCTTTACGTTTCTCGTTGATCGCCGATATTTTGATTTGCGCAACGGAGTGCGACCTGGAGCTCCGCTCGTTGTTCAGTGTTGCAGCCGTTTGTCTGTTACGTTGAGCAAATAGCATCAGCCTGATGAAATCGTGTGAGCTCTGAACTTCCTCTTCCTTCAAGTTAGAAACGTAAACATCAGCTCCTTTAGAATTGACCATTTTTATTTCATGGTTATGCTGATCCTTGCTTGAGTTGAGCAGATCATAAATCACTTCATTGTATATTTCCAAAAATGAGGCTTTTATAGTAAGCTCCCAGCCCATTCTCTTCAAGTCTCCCATACATGTAAATATCTTTTCAAAAGCACGAGGTATAATACCATATTGCTCCTTGCCACCGCCACCTTCCATAGTGTATGTCTTTCCTGAGCCAGTTTGTCCATAGGCAAATATGCAGACATTGTATCCATCTAATGCAGATTGCACCATGGCTGAAACTTCAGCAAATACATCTTCCTGTCTTGAGTGTGGGGTAAAAATACCATCAAAAGAGAAGGAATGTTTGCCTTTGCGTGCAGAGTTTAATAATTCAATTTTTTCAACTTCAATTGAACATGCATCCAGCACATTTAAGTTAAACAATGGTTTTGTAATCTCTGATTCAAGCGGTGGGCGCACTCGGCAATACACTCTGATGTTGCCTTTAAGATCTTGAATGGTGTTCCTTAGATCTCGTTGTTCCTGATACATGGATGCTAAAATATTCTGCAGAGCTTCTGCATCATTTTTATACTTTTGGATAGATTCCAAAGCTTCCTTATAGTCAAGCTGTAATTTGTCATACTCTACTGATATTTTCTTGAGGTGATCAGACAGCACTCGTAGAGCTTCTGTCTCTTCACGGAGACTGGTGTGACGTCTTGTCAAATCAGTGAAATCTGTCTGGATCCGGTCCAGTTCTGTAGATTTTTGCTTCAGACTGTTAGTTACTTCTTCAAGAAGTTTAGTTTTGCGGTGCAGGTCCTCATTTTCATGTTTTTGAATATCAAAGTCAAGTTTTAGTCTATCATGCTCCATACACTTTTCCCTTAAATCCTTAATGGTGTTTAATAATTTTTCCTTCAGCATGTCTCGTTCTGAAGTACAGCTCTGTATGGTGTCTTTGATTTTTTCATAATCATCGGCCACTTCAACATGTTTATCTTTCAGGTCATTAAATTCACTTTTGATCGTCCTATGCTTTTCAAGCAAGTCATTAAACCTGGCTTTGTAGTCATATGGCGGAATCTTTGGCGCAACAGTTACTTTTTTTTCCACTTTGCTGTGTTTAGCTGGAACTGATGGCACAGGTACAGTTGCAGATCTTTTGAGTCTTGGAGCTGGAGCTGAAGTAGTTGGTGCATTTCGCAAGGGCCGTGTATGTTCCAATAACAAATTCTTTTTAGTGAGCTCACTCAAATTACTGCCAATAGTCCTTGTAATTGGGCGGTTAAGTGGACGATTCTCTTTGGTAGCAACTGGAAGCTTGGGTATTCGGGACATCCTGAAATAATAGATCACAGTGTTACGAAAACATCCTGTGCCCGGCATAATAGTTTGGTAAGAATACAAGGGAGAATAAGCCAATAAAATTGTTAGTATCGAACTTGCTATAACTTTATGTACCTGATTATTCACGTAGCAGCTTCAACAGAAGTGACATACAAAGTTAATCCTGAAACAAAAAAATCTTACATATAATACGTCTAAGTATCATCATGAGCCCTGTTTAAAGTAAGTACTGCAGGAAGAAAATGCTAAAATATAAAATAACCTAACCTAATGTAGTTGTGCCTAAGTATATAATATCATTACATCGAGGTGAATACAATTTGATATGGAATTATGGTAAGTACAAAATGTAAATTAGGTAGGTATTAATTACGCTTTTGCTTACCGAACGAAACTCCGAAATGTTTGTTGTACTGTACACAGTACCCAGCTCGTCAGATCCACAGTGTCCTGAACTACTTATAGGCACATTAGAACATCCACAGCAATTTCACGACATAAAAACTGACTGTTGCGAAGAATAGAATCTATTTTCTATAACAATCACAACAAAACCGTAGAGATTTCGACCAAAACCGTTCCGTTGTATTTCTTGACAAGGAAACAAAACGGATTTTGAATTCAAAATTCAAATGTGATGCACTCAATGTTACTAGTTTCAAAAATTACACGGTGTTTTGTCAATGTCCATGTTCTACTGACAGACGAGACGACCGATTATATAGTTTTCCATTCACAGGCCCACTCACTTAGATAGACAACCTATCCATGAACGAACATGGGATATTTTTTTGGCTTTTGGGTCGCACGCACCATTTTTTTCACCAATTATATTTTTATTCCTCGACAGAGGGATATAGGTTTAAAGAACTAAAAACATACCTAAGTATGTATACATATCAATAAATCGTTTCTTGTTCTTCGATGATTTTGATTTTGCAATAATAAACTTATTGTGTGTGGCCACGACTTTACATTTTAAAAGATTCTTGGCTGCGGCTAAAGTTAAATAATATCATGCTGGCCGGCACTTAAAGTGCAGTGAGTAACATCTTTAGACCACACCATTTTTTTTTTTACACTGGTAGCACTAACTAAAGCTGTTTTATTCAGCCAATAAAAGCACAGGATTCAGAATTCTCGTGTAAGATTGGGAGATGGCCAGCCAATCAAGACACAGGCAAAACTATAGGTCTAAGGGATGTAAGACAATAAATGTGTAAACATTATCGATGCGATCGTATGCATCGCATCGTGGAATATGTATTGTACGATTGTATGCGAGTAAATAATGGCCTACACTATACTACACAAACTAGGTAGGTAGATCATTTCAAATTTATCAATAGAATTTAATAATTAAAATTGAAATAATGAATAGCTTATTATTTTAAATGCTCGGCGATCGACCTTGAAGGATCGCGATATTCGCAATTCAAGAGTTCGGTCAAAAAAGATTATTTCGAAAAATTACATTTTGGTTAAAAGAAAAGACAGTAGAATAGAAATAGAAATAGAAATGTTTTTATTTGCCAAAAAAAAACAAACAAATTACTCACTTAATGGATACAGTAAGCCTACTTAGTCTGATTTCAGTCAGAAGTCTAAAGATTATTGGCGAATTGGGCTCAACTCAGCGTTGTGCTGGAGCATGAAGTTCTATGACCCCATCGATCCAGCGCTGATTTTCAGTTGATCCCAGTGTGAGTGAAGACACGACCAGCCGGGAGCGGTCGCTGAGCCATTGCATAGATAATATAAGTAATGTATAAACAAGAGATAACATACATATTTCATAAGAATGGTTAGGCGGATACGACGTGATAAAGATATTATTATGTAATTATTGTTCTAGAATAGACAAATTACATTATCTTTACGTGTTACATCCGAGTGTTGCGTTGGGAGCCCAGTAGCCCAATCCAATTCACTCCCTACGAAATATTTTGTGCAGTGCGCCTAAAGGAGTTTTCACTTCAATAATTTTTTTTTCAATAAGATTTATAAAAGTTTTAGCACTATAATGTGGAGCATGCATGATGAAATCGACGACATTCGGTATTAAGAACATGCACTGAAAAAAGTAAATATCGATAAAATTCTCGATCTATGATAACTTTGCTAGTCACTTCACTATAATTTAAAAAAAAAAAACAAATTGCCATTTTTTGTGTCGTATCTTGGTGTTCGTGGTGTGTTTTTCGTTAAAATCTAGTATAATGACTTGTTTTTGTCGCAGATACAGTGAGATTATGCGTAAAAATTCGTTTGATACATGTATTTTAGTGTGAATAGTATTCATCGTCCGTAAAAATCAGTAACATACTGCATTGTAACCTGTTTATCACGATTGACGGATGTCCTTGTGCATTTTGCAAGAACCTGAGTGGCGGCAAATTTGATTTTGTGAAAGATTTATTGTTGTCATATAACATGTAAGTTATAATTTATTTTAAGCGTAATGGGTAGTCCCAAAGAAAATGTATCTGCTTGTGAGAGCAATGAACTTGTAATCAGTGTAAGTGAACCATCTGATGCAGTACTAGAAAATGATGTGTTCGATAGTTCCGAAAACGTAACCGAACCGAGTGTCTCTGGTACCTGCGACCCTAATGTCTCCAAGGAAAGTGACGGAGTTGTGCCAGGCACTTCCAAAAAATCAAAAAAAAAATCTCGTCATGGCAAGAAAACTCACACACCAGCGAAAGAGCCTGTGGACCGGAATGTCGTTCGAAGAGTACACCATATTGGTGCCAAATTCAAGCAAGGAAGAAAAAGAGCGCAAAGCTTTCCTTCGATCTCCAAATTTTTCCTTCCTCACAAGAGGCCTCGTAAGGATGTATTTATTCCACCTACAAAGTTTTTACTTGGAGGAAACATATCCGATCCGTTGAATCTAAACAGTCTGCAAGATGAAGATATCAACCGAGCCATGAATGCAGTAACTCCTGAATCGTCTCCGCTGCCGACTCCACCGCGGCACAAAGCTAAAATAGATGTTATCATCCCTCCTAACATTAGGGATCCACTGAATCTGATGGAGCCATTGGATAACGAAGAGTATGAAAAGAGACTGGAAATGCAGCAACGCAGGCCACGCAAGAAAGCGCGACCACGGCGTCGCACAACTGATAACTCTAGCCCAACAGGTGAGGTAACTGTTGAGAAACCTGAAAAAATAAAAGAGCCGTTGCCACCTGAACCGTCAACCTCTGCATCAAAATCTCGGAAAAGATCTTGTAGCGATAGTGATAATGCCTCGCAGAAAGGTAAAGAATGTAAGAAGTTGCGACGAATGGATTCCTTGGATAAGATTGTGAGTCCGGTAGTGCCTCAGCCTGGCGCGTGGATGCGGGCGCGGCCGCAGCCCCGCGCCGGTCTCTCTGAGAGACCCGCCTCTCCTCATCGCACTAAGAGCCTGTCCGAAGGCGACACTAAACTGCCAACATTTCATGCCAAAAACTCCAAGTATCAATATGGGAACTATGACAGGTATGAATGTTTTATTTATCAACATGCATTATTTATTATAATTATTCAGTTTGTATTTTTTTTAGACTAAAATTTTTTTATTGCACAAAAGAAAAATTCATAATTATAATTTTGTAGGTATAATATGGTAAGGAATATACTCAATACCTTATTTTGAGTTCCACATTTGAGCATATGACGATGTCAACATAATATCTATTGTTTAATTTCAGGTATTATGGTTACCGTAACTTGAATGCGATGATGGATATCCGGCTTCAAGTGTTTGAGATGCATCGGCACCTCTTCCAGAACAAGGATGTTTTAGATATTGGCTGCAACGTGGGTCACATCTCCATTGCTGTAGCCCGCACTCTCGGCGCTCGCTCCGTAGTTGGCATGGACATAGACCCCGTTCTTATAAGTAAGTATAATAAAACCGCTGTTGCATTAGCTAACTTTATATAATATTGATGTTATTTCTAACGGGTGTACAAAAAAGAATCAAATCTTACTCGATGACTAACATAATCAGATACTTAAATCTTTAAGTTTAATAAATTATAATTTTCCTATGCCCTGAAATACATATTTTCACTACATTATGTACTTTTTTTTATTCATTAATGAAATCAATGTTACTTGATTATGTGTAATAATTTAACTAAAGTTGAGTAATGGTACCCAAGTTGTGTAATAGTTTTGTAACAAATAAATACTCTCAGCCCTATTTTATTGTAATAACTAAATTATGTTGTTATAACTAAATAGCTATTTTTATTTTCTCATACGGAAATAACATCACTCTGCAAAACTATTTGGATATGTGAATTGGGAATGTGAATGCATTTATTTTAAATAATTTTATAACTATTCTATTACAGCGCGCGCTCAGAAGTATCTACGCTCCTTCATCCCGGTACCGGCTGAGCCTAAACCTGTAGAAGACAGGAAAGACCTAGAACTGGATAAAAAACCGTGTGACAGTGAATGTAAAGAGAAATGCGAGGACTGCACCAAGCCTGATGATACTAAGAAACGGAAGATCAAGAAGCCCAGGAAAAATAGGAAGGCAGTTAACAAAGAGCAAGGACAGTGCTTCTTCCCAATGTCTATGTCAATGTTGTTTGGCCCCCTCGGACCTATGGGCGATAACGTCTCACTCCCTACATTCCCATACAATGTTACATTTAAACAGGTATGATTTAGTAGTTATGTAGATTTTTATACTTTAATTCACATAGGTGTAACAGTCCAATTGCGGAAAATGGAGTCACATAACCTATATAACTAATAGGTGTAAATTAACAGCTTTATTTGTATGGAAGCATGATATCGTGAAAGGCGTGAATATTAAAACGCGAATCTTTTTATTGCAGCTCTATTTTTAACACTTCTTGACGAACATAAAGCTCGAAATGTCTTGTCGCTACGTTCAGTAGTTTGGTCTGTGCGTTGTCTGCTAGTCAGTCTGTCAATAAGTCAGTCAGGACTAAGCCTATTATGTACACCACAAGTTTTTAATTAAGTATCTAAAAAACTTAAATGGGCAATGCAGAAAGGGTACTGTATTAGTAAGGTGTATCTTTGCAGTCAGAATTTTTGGTTACTACTTAATGAGAGCGGCAGCGGGGCGAGTGCGGCCGAGCCGACCTTTTGCGAGCTGGCTTAATTCAAAATGATTTATTTGGAACATAAAAGGAGTATGTATAATAAAATGGGAGAACTGCAAAAGTTAAAATTAAACTGTGTGGCAGTCCCCAACATGACTAGAAACACTTAAATTAAAAATATAAATTTAAAAACTTGTGGTGTATAACTGTATACCAATTTAATAACCAAAGTAAATAATCTTTATCAATTATTATCTTCAGGGCAACTACGTTCCCCGCGAGGAGGCGGCGGCGGGGTCGGGCGACTCACCGCAGTTCGACCTCATCCTGTGCCTGTCCACCACCAAGTGGATGCACCTCAACTGGGGCGACGCGGGCATGAAGCGCGTGTTCCGGAAGATGTTCGCCGACCTGCGGCCCGGCGGGAAACTGGTGCTGGAGGCTCAGAACTGGGCCAGCTATAAGAAGAAGAAGCGTTTGACGGTACGTTTTTTCTATAGTTTTTATTGATAGAGTCCGGTGTCGCAGTAACGGCCATCTGCGGCTAAGAGCGGGTACACATTGTGCGGTTTGAAACGCGCGTTGGACGCGCGCTTGCATGTGTAACCTTTATTACAATTAGGGGTTCTCAAAATGCGCGTTAGCAAAGCACGCGTTTAAAAACACCATGTGCTCTAACTGCATTAAAAACGTCAATTCGAAAAAATCATTTTTTTTATGCAAACAACTGTCGATATAAGCTAGACGTTCCTCTGTTGGATGGATCAATAAGATAAGAGATCAAGACTTACCATGACCAAAACAAGACCAACCTAAAACAAAAAAGTACATTTACAATTTTACGGTTTAAAAAACGTTCAATTGAAAACTGTAGAAAAATTATGAACTTTATGCTTTTGGATAATTGTTTGCAAATTTACGGTTTAAAACCGTAATTTTGTCAGCGGTCCTTTGATTGGTCTGTATTTCATAGCAGAGACTATCGTAGCATTTACAATTTTCAACAATTAGTAATTTAAAGTGTTTGTAAAGCGTTACAAAATTACGATGAAAACTACCAATTTCAGCTCAATCTGTACAGTAGTTACTGTGATTGAGGTGCAAACATCAATCAATCTATTCAATCTTGAAGTAATAAGTCAAAGTGTTTGTAAAGTATAGTTTCAAAGAAGACCGTACGCCATTATTTTCCCCTTAAACATAAAAAAAATATGAGAATATTCGTTTCATTATATTTTTTGTTCTTATCAGTTGGCCAATGTCGTTAGTGGTAAATTACCTCATGAATGACCAACTTGATAACGTTGAGTTTTAAATTTAAACTAGCATTCGAAGCTATGAAATGGTTACCGAGTGCACATCGCAATGTATACTTTTATACATTGTAATTTGGTCGACCATATGCAGCGCTAAGCCGTGGGTGGTAACCACCTATAGTCTAATTATAGACAACTGATGAGAAACACAAATGTTTGTTTACGGATTGTACAATATGGAATAAATTAAGATAGATACCTGCATCTTTTTTCTGTTATATAAACATTTTTATTTTTTTACTTAACTTTTAAATTATTTTTCAATCTCAATTCTGAGTTAAAAAAACTTTATAAGTCCCTTTTAAAAAGAGAATAGGTACTAAATCGTTTAATAAATAGCTGTTTAACGCGGCTTAGCTCACGTCGTTAAAGATATGGACGTTAAAAAGTATATGGACATACATAAGAAATGTCAAAATAAATCTAAAAACCACGTTTGTATGCTTTTGCTCTATCTTCCTTTACGAGATAAAGTTTTATGGTTATTTTTAAGATGCTTATAAATGGATTGCATGTTTATAAATGGATCTAAAATGAGTTGTCATCGAGTTATGGCGTAATTGAGAAAACAAATATCTATCAATTCACAAACTTGCCATAATATTATGAAGAATTGCCCTTTATCGTTTGTGTTTTGTTTCAGCCAACCATCTATGAAAACTTCAACTCGATCGAGATGTTCCCGAGCAAGTTCCGCGAGTTCCTGCTGTCGCCAGAGGTCGGGTTCAGCAAGTGCTGCATTCTCGGCGTCCCGCAGCACGCCAGCAAAGGGTTCCGCCGCCCGATACAGCTGTACATAAAGGGGGATTTCACGCCGAGTAAGGCTTGCTGGTCCGACGCTCACGTGCCGTCGTCGCACCACAAGCCGACGGAGACGGAGCCTCCGCGAAGACCGGTGTATGCGCCAGTCGCGCCGGCGTACCGACCGAGCGACGACGCGCCATCTTGCGGAGCTGCGACTCCGTACTCTCCTAACTTGGACGTGTGCGCGGATGACTCTCCGTTCTACAACCCGCGCAGTGACAGCTACGCGCCTTCGTATCAGCCGCCCAGGCCTACGGTGTACGCGACGCTGCCATCTCCGCAGGGCAGCGCCTCACCCGCGGCGTCTCCGGCGGCGTCCCCCGCGCCGCACACCTCCCCCGCGCCCGATCCCATGTCGGCTCGCGGATTCGCGGAGCCGCGCCCGCATGATGAATAAAACTGGAAAACAGAGCGGTGGAAATACTTCAACAAACAGTTGCAACTGTTTATCCGCTGATGCAGCTATCTGAAATTAAAATTTGATCGAATTATCCCTCATCAATTGATCGATTCTGTTTTGATCACAGTATTTTTACCAGACTGTCAAGGAAGGGTTATTTTTAAATATGAATCAATGAATTCTGGATTTTACATTGATACACTGATTTGCCTTCAATATGGTGACGAATATGATGCAGAAAAACAATTCAAATAGTTTTAAAATACATAGTATAGACGCTAAAGCTTTTATGAGTTTTTCTACAGCGACTTGTGTTGAAGTATCGTCACCGCAACGCAGTGATTACGCATAACGCCGCAGAGCGGCACTTTTTGAATGAATCTAGAAATGAGGATGTGCTTTGTAATCATGTTGTTATTTATTGTTAGTGCTCCGAGGAGCGAGGTCGCTGCCTGTGGGCTCTGGCCGTAGAGCCGCGCGCCAGCAAAGGACCTGGGCCGCGCGGCGTAGCACAACCCTCTGTATTCACTAATCACGAATTTGGACTGATAATTTAATAGTGTAGTAAGTATAAGCATAATGTTTAAAAGCAGGACAAATTCGCAGGACTCACAGGCAGGGCACATCATTTTCTCATTTCTGGGTTTATGTCTCCCGCCTTTCGTATTTTTATGTAAATATCGTTTTAGACCCCTTAGGATTATGTTTCGATAGGCTGAAAGTATTTTATAATATTATTATACTCGTGCATTAATCTAAACAGGGTTTTATTTTAGCTTCCTTTTGTAGATTGATTTACTACTTACTATTAGAATACACATATTCATATTCCATACTTACTAATTGCTTTTTTGCTACTTATGTTCTGTTTTACACAAGTTACATAACTAGGTTATTGGCTAATATATACGACCCTATCCAGAAGAAGCGAGCTATAAATTACGTGCGAATAAGAAACTCGCACGATGCTTCTGGAGCAATGTATTAGCGCCTAGAATCTGGCCATTTCGCCCCCTGAGGATAAATTCTACGCGTTAGCATAGAAAAAATATATACCTACTAGGTGGCGTTAGGAAGAAAATAACGTTATTTCAAAGCTGGTATTTAGATTATTTCATCATGTCTCTTCGTAGCTTTAGCCGAGGAGATGTGGTCCTTGCATTTCGATCTGATGGTCGGTCTCACATAATCAGTAGTCCATACTTTTTGACAAGCGTATTGGGATCGTCACTTCTTCTAATAACCTAGATATTATTACCCCTTCTGGGTCAGCCGATTTTTTTTTCAGTACGATTTGAAATTATATTATTTATTTGAGTGATACTGGAAGGTAGGTAGGTTAGGTACATATAAAATAATAAGGTCTTACATTTTAAACACACAATTAGGTACAATCATTGTATTTTATTTCTCGTCGTGCAAATTATTTTGTAAAAGTCTCTAAATTAAATATTAACTTTGCTGTTACGGATTCGCTACGAATATGCTAGTCCAAAAGTTTAGTTATAGGGTTCTGTAGAACGCTTGCTGTAGCAAGCGTTCGGTGTAGCATAGTTGGTATAGTTATAAGTAGGTATAGTTTAGTAGGTCCCTACAGACTTCTGTGTGTCAGGCAGCCTCTACTCTCAACTCAACTCTAGGAGGCCCCCCCTCGATTACGAGACAGGAAATAATAACCCAGTGGGGTTTCCTGTCTAATAAAAGGCCACAGCAAACAATTAACGCCACATTTTGCTATAGAGACTTCGAGAGGAAAGACGCATAAGTAGGTACCTAGAATACCTACATTATTATTTTCAACCCCCGAATTCACTTTCTTTTCCCGTAGGTAGGGGTAGGTATGTCAAAATCCAAGTTCTTTCATTTGAAGTTTCGGCTCAAATATTCTCTTTGAATAGAGAAACAATGAATATAATTAGAGAACAAAAATATACTCAAGTACGTCTGGTTAAATTAATTAAGTTTTATACTCGTTAACTCGGAAAATGAAAACTATTTTCAATTCAAAAGAGGTATTTGCGTTCATATAAAATATAAATATTCTGGCAATGAAAATGTACTTACCTATTTATTATAAACTCTTTTTATTATTATGGACAAAGAGCTATGGATTGGATATTGAGTATTTACTTAAAAGGTACTTAAATGGTAATCATTTTTTGAAGGCTTTTTTCTTTTTTTATGTATAGGTGGGTACGCATAAGATTAAAATGTCTCGAGTCGTACACAACTCAATTTCATAAATAATTTGAAAGCAATTTCGTGAGCGTAGGTAGGTAGGTACCTACTACCTACCTACTTACTTTAATCCGATACCTACTATTTATCTACCTGCTTTGTAAATAAAATTATATTGAGCGATGAAACTCACAAAAATGAAAGTCCTACCTTCCTAAGCTGTATGTTACGTAAGTACTCCTGAGGTGGGAGCGGGAACTTTTGTGTTTCCTTAGAACAGACTGCCCAGGCGAACATTTAATTGTTCACCAACAAGAACGAAGCTCAAAACCAGTAGTACAAATTAATAAAGAGGTTAGTGTTAGTGATCTCTTCCAGGCAACCAAGCATTATAATAAATGAAAGGAGTGGAAAAAGACAGTACAGAAAATCAACCAAGGAAGGAGATACTGAAAGTGGTGTCTGTCGGTGCTTTATTGGATCTCGAGCGTATAGGATCAAAGAGTTAAATCGTGAGCGGTGCGAGGAAGCTTAAGGGTGCGTCAGTGGAAACGTACTCTCAGAGTAGCATCAGCGACGGTTTCTACCTAACCTTTAATTATCACATATCCTTGAGCAATGTAGTATAAGCGCTGCCAACCTGAAAAAGGTCCTGTAAAAAGCAATACATTCAGTATGAATGATAGGAATGCATATTTCACACCGCTTCAGGCGCTCCCAGCCCGCTGTTCAGCGATCAATTATATTTAAAATATGTTTGTACGAAAACTTGTGCAAACGAGATTCAATCAATTACTTTTCTTTCTGTGTTTGTTCATTTCATTTGGGATTCAGATTTACCTCAATTGGTAGGTAGCACAGAGCCCCCATTTTTATTTAATTCTACGTAGACCTACAAGTAGTGGTAGGATTTTTGCACGCCTTGATCCTAACTAAAATAATTGTAAAATCCCGAAGTTTTTTTTACATTAGCTTCGGTTGGTTTTTCCTTACATTTTAAGTACCTACAATGGCTATCATTTGGCCTGGTCACTGGGTTGCAGAAAAAAATCACCTTCGGCAAATACGTAGGTACTAACCTCACCTTCACTGTTCCACTTAAGATTCCTAAGAGTATCTATAAACAAAGTAATCCCTGGGGATAACGAGAATACCAGCATGTAACAAGGGCCTTACTTAAGAGCAAGTTACGTTTATTTTAATAAATAAACTAATTATTTGCACGACAAAAAAGTTGATTTAGTGATTCATAAGTATAGTAAGACTACAATGTACCTACCTGTACTTTGCAAATAAAGTTTTCATTCATCATTTTCATTCATTCGTTCATACTGTGGGGACAATAAACGGCACTGGGTGTCGTGGCCTATTGACGGAATATTAGAAATTCTGCGGTGTATTTTGCCAGAAGGGCGACGAGGAGCGACGTTGTGGTTGTGTCCTCCAGAACTAGGTTAACTTGTAGGACAAGAATGTAGCTTATTCGTGTCACGTCTACATGTGAAGGTAGTGGGGACTATGACAAGGCTTTGTATACAGATACAGCCTTGGTCAAGCAAATGTACTAAAAATAAGTTGTAAATTATAGTAAACAAAGTTTGAGTTAGAACTTGTGGGGAGGTTTAAAGTACCTAATTACCTCCTATTATTTTTCTTTATTTATACGTTGCAAAAACGATATGACTACGACGCAGCATAAACTAGTGAACGGTTACCATGGTATTACGGAGCTACGGCTACGGGACAACCAGAGTAGAGTACCATGTCCTATACTGGGGACGACAACGGAGCTCTTACGACGTAGCATAAGCTATTGAATGGTTACCATGGCAATACGGAGCTACGGTTACCGGACGACTACGGGTCTCTTACGACGCAGCTACGACGTAGCATAATATACGGTCACCACAGAATTACGTAGCTATATAAATGTATAAGGCTAAGGGACGGCTACGGAGCGCCAACGAAATGGCTACGACACGTAGCATAATAAACGGTTACCACTGAATTACGTAGCTTTATAAATGTATCAGGCTAGGGGATGGCTACAGGGTACCAAAAAACGGCTACGACACGTAGCATAAGCTAGTAAACGGTTACCACTGCAGAATTACGGAGCTACAACGGCTAGGGGACAGCTACGGGTGCTAGCGACACGAATATAACTTAGAAAAAAATTGTAGGATTATTTCTGTGAAATAGAAGATAAAGATAATTTATTCAAAGCATAATTAAGTAAACATTATGATAATCTTAATCATTAATGGCTTTGCATTAAAATTGGTGAATGGTACTCGTGTTGTAGGCACTGCTTGACCTTCGGGATAACAATCACAGATGCCATATTCTGCGGAGTTTAAGAAGAGAAATAGTCAATACATACAATAGAAACTGTCCCACAAAATATAAATAGAAGAAAAGGAGTTGCATCTGAAGAAGGATGCTGTAGAATATATTTAAAAAGGTACATACTTTATTTAAGTAAATGGCCTGACTGATTTTTGTAAGAAGTACATTTTACGAGGGCCTGCCCTTTCATCGAGCTGACAGGTTAACATGGGTGCTCAACCAAACTCTCGAGTTACAAAGCTAAATGACGGCTACAAAGGATAATGAAAAATCGTTATACTGTTACACGTATAAAATACCTTTTATAATGAAGTACGAAACAAATACATATCAGATGTTTGTTAGAGGACCTGAAAAATGGTTAAAATGTGAACATCATATAATAATAATAATAAAATTCTTTATTGCTCTTTGATTATTATTATTATTATATCATGTTCACATTTTAACCATTTTTCAGGTCCTCTTACAAACATCTGATATGTATTTGTTTCGTACTTTCATTATAAAAGGTAAAAGTATAACGATTTTTCATTATCCTTTGTAGCCGTCATTTAGCATATGGAAGGTCGAAACACTTGTAAAAAGTACATACAGTATATTTTATTTAATACTTTATTGCACACAAATATATATTATGTCGTACAAAAGGAGGACTTAATGCTGGAGCATTTTCTAGCAGTCAACCAGTTGATGGTAGAAAAAGAAAAACTGGCGTACAACTTAAGGGGAATCCTCAAATCCGAATTCCATACAAAATGTTTCGGACAAATACTTAAAAAGTACGCCGTATTATAGTAATTTCTTCACACTATTCGTTTCGTCCATATTTTTGTTTTAAAATTAACCCTACTAACTTAAAACACGTATAAAATCTAAATTAAAGTATGAAACCTTTCACTTTTTTTGTTGACGAAATTATAAAATATGGACGAAACGAATAGTGTGAAGAAATTACTATAATACGGCGTACTTTTTGAGTATTTGTCCGAAACATTTTTATGGAATTAGGATTTGAGGATGCCCCTTAAATGCTAATTATAAAATATAATATAATATAAATATAATTATAAAATTACTATATAATTATGTATATATTTATACCCTAGCCCCTATTAGTGAAGTATTTTTTTGTGTTTGCTATTAGATTTAGGTATGTTAGAACGTCAATTTGATTTTGATGATTCTTTGCAGTAGTTCTGTAAAACCCAAACATACTGGGATGCATGCTGTAATATAAGCATTATCGTGTTCAGCTTTGAAGGTTCACTGAAGCTTGTAAAATTGCGGTACTATGGAGTCCGAACATCAAAAGACGTTGGATGACCACTGAGATCATCCAACAAATGCTGAGCTGTACACCTTTTTGGCATGAACGTTGGGTTACTATCTTCGAGAATCTAGACAAAGGAGATGTTAATGCAAGGCGTACCCCTCTGCTGGCCATATAACCTTCTTGACCATTCACGTTAAATAAAACTATGCGCTGTATTTGATAACTGTGTGCATATTTTAAGATGGTGTGCGAGATTATTATAGTGTGCGTTTACATTAATAAGATATGTTAGGCGCGTGTGCAATGCGTGTTTACCTCTTCCCCCGTCAAAAATGGCAGAAAATTATGTCAGCAGATTCTGACATATAATAACCCCTTCTTTTGCTGGATTCTCGAAGGTTACTATGTTTATTTAGTCTGTTTAATAAAGTACCTATAACTTCATAACGGAGTTCTTTTTTTTTATACCTGCCGATTAAAAATTTCTGGTTGAAAGTAACGTAATCGTATGGGATGATATCTCACAACTTTTCCTCGCAATCGTCAATCATCATAATATCATTTATCATATCATTATTATTCCATCAGATGAGTATCAACATCGTTGAAAAAGTGGGGTCTTCGCTTTATCTGTCTATTCAATCGCCTGATCTCAAACACTGATAGATAGGTAGGTATTCAATTGGTTTAATTTCAGCTGTTGTCAATAAAAAACAGCTCTACATTACGAACCACTATCCTAGAATTTTTAAACTTAAAATTACAGATCCGTGTATTTTTGTAACTCGATTCTTACCACTTGTGTTTATACCTACAAGTTATACATACCTATATGTATCTTACTAAGTAGTGGACCCCCCAACTTTGTTTGCGTTGCGAACTAACAAGATTCCTTTCTTAGTACTCACTTACAGCTATTGACGAACTAACACATCCTCCCAAGTTCCAACTATCTATGCCAGTTGTATTGTTCATTGTCTGTCAGTCAGTCAGATAGGACTTCTATTTAAATTATTATTATAGAAGATAGATTATAAACCTATAAAGGTATGACCAGATACCTTCGTCTTGAGCTACTCAGCTTTATCAATAAAATCAAAGTAGGTTTGATTGTGAAGGTGTTTCAATAAATAAATAAATTCACACGTTCCCAGGAGAACAGTTTGAGAAGGGACAACATCTACGATTTATTTACCTACCTTAAAATCCATTCGTCGACGAGTATGAACATACGCAAAAGCAAATACATAAGTAGGTAGGTACAGTCGCCTGCTCTAAGGTTTCAACATCCATTTTTAAAAGGATGTCACGGTTTTTTTACCGCTGGGAGGCGTCTTATGCAGGATGCCGTCTAGATTACCAACAGAGTGTCATATATTCTGCCGCAAAGCAGAAATGTGTAAGCATTTCTGTGTTCCGGTTTGAAAGGTACAAAGGCATATCATGTGAATCAAAATACTGTGTAGCCTATTCTAGTCATGAGTCAGGCGTGATCTCTTACCATCAGGAAAGCGCTAAGCTTGTCTCGTCACATGTTTAAATAAAAAAAATGGTGCTAAACTTCGATTAGACCATCTAGTGCAGGGGTGCGAGTGTGTGAGTGAATGTTTATATTAGTAAGGTATATTTAATCTATCTATCTATAATTTAGTTGACTTGTCAGTAAAAAAAAAAAAAAGATAGTCAGCAATTTCTCAAAAATAATATCACTATCAATTTGTGTTATAAAAAAGACAGTCTTGTTAAAACCAAACTAAGCACCGTAACATCTTTCTGAAAATTTTGGTCGTAGACGTCTTAGTGCAGGCGACTGTACCCACATTACCAACCTAATCCAATATATATACTTAATCCAACAAACCGCGTTTGAGACAAATCCCTGAGAATTCTGGAATATTAATGTTAATAATAAATCTTACCAGTTATCTCACCTCACATGAATACCTTTTGCTGTAGATACACATACTACATAAGTAAATAATTATGAACATTACTACAGAGAACTTCTTCTTCTTATTGTGTCACTAGTTCTTTCGAACCAGTGTGGTGAAAGGATTTCAAGTGGGCCTCGAAGGCTCCTTTCGAGTACTAAGAGAACTAAGGTAGGTACAGACAGCGTCAGAGATAAGTATCCCCATTGCACAAGACACCCAGCTATAAATCCTTTCAAAAAAACGTAATGCTTAAAATTATTTTTAGGCTTACATACGGTTATACAAATATAATCTATTTTTTAAAGGCAAAACTTCTCCATAAGCCGCGGCGGTGATTTGAAGGGATTTGAAGCTGGGGTATTATATTGCAAGGGGGATACTTATCTATGACGCTGTCTGTACATACATGGCTCAGAGGATCAGCAAGCAGTGGAAGTGGGCCGGCCATATCTGCCGAAGAACCGACAACCGTTGGGGTAAACGTGTTCTTGAGTGGAGACCGCGTCTAGGCACCGGTGTGTAAGACGACCTTTGGCTAGATGGAGCAATGATCTCCGCACTATAAGCTGGCAGAAGGTGGATAAGAAAAGGCGAAGATCGGGCTCAGTGGCGCACCTTGGCAAAGATCTACATCCAGCAGTGGACTGCTATAGGTTGTTGATGATGATAATGATGACATAAGTATGTAGGTCTAGGTACACTAGGATTTTGTAACTTTTTATTTATTTTTTTCTATCTTATATCTTTTTATTTTTGAGTAAACACGTGACGCAACGAGCTAGCGCTCAACCTTATGGAATAAGATCACCTGCCTGCCTATGACCAGAAGAGTGCTACATAGGACTTTGATGCACATATGCTGGTGCATCACTGTTATAGCGCTCTGTATCGGATTATCATTATTAGATAAAACATAATATTAGGTCGTTACATATGAAATTGGCGTTTTGTCGAACTGGCCACTTTGATTTTAAAAACTCCTCTAATAATAATACTAATTACAGGTTTCTTATTAACTAAGTTAATTATATATTTATCGACAGATAACTTTTTGATCTTAGATTTTAGATAAATACTTACTTCGTTAGTAAGATACGCTAATGGGTGTTTCGTAATTTATTTCAGCCTATACAGCCAATCGCCTTATTTCAGTAACAAGAAAATATTTGGTAACTTAACCTATAAAATACAGTGATTTATAACTTTCTGGTCAGACCTACTAACTAGCACTATAGTGCTAGTTAGTAGTACTCACCTATTTACATTTTTATATTAGAAAATAGAAGTACGTAGTTTCTCTGGGCGAAACACGTAGGCGGAGAAGAAAAAATACTGAAGGAGAAAATTGGTTGCGAAGACGTAAATATTGCGTTGGCGATTTCAACGAAAGCACCGAGAGCGAGAGCTCTTTTCTTAAATAACCAATAGGTACTGCCACTCTTAAGTACCTACGTGTTGGACCTCGATCTATGCAGGCTTCCATGTTATTACGATATCTAGCAAAGTGTAGCCAAAACGAACCACATAGGTAAGTCGCTGTCTGCGATACATGTACCTTATTTATTTACCTATTTTGGGTATCTCATTATAAAAGTCGATGTATAATGTAGTTTTTTTTATTATACTTACACCAAATGTTACGCAGCAAAGGTACACTAGAGGTTTCTTTATATTGCTACACCCTTTTTATTATGGACCAGTAGAACTTATAAAATCAATAGATCGATTAACATGACTGCTACACGTATAAAGCGCTTCAACAGTTTGAAGATTAGTCTTGAAAGCCAAGTAACTTTACTAGCTACAGTGTTCTTCGAACCAGAACACAGAACACATGCTTACACGTAGATCATTTTGCGACATAATATCTGGCTCCGTGTTGGTACCCATCTAGATGAAATGTTCGTACATCTGTTATTTTTTAAACCCTCGCATTCTACAGTTCTTGAGATTCTTATCAATCAAGTCAAGTCGCTATAATTTCTGTGAGCTAGGCTTTTTGAGTAGGTCCTTGTAACGTCTCCACGGCCCGAATTGAATGGTTAAAGTTCGATGAGAATTCGTTTCTCTCCACGTTACGGTACTAGACCTTTTCAAGAGCCGGAGGTTGCTTTCAAAATCTCCAGTTTGTTCGAGTTTCTTCAAGTGCTTGTAACAAGGATGCTGTAAATCTTATATTGAACTAGCTGACGCCCGTAACTTCGTTTGCGTTGCGAATTAACTAAATTAGTATTTTCTTAGTACCTATGCCTATATACTTCTTGACGAACATACCTTTGAAATTTCATATTTATAGTTATATTTAATTCAATTCAATTCATTTTTATTTCGGTTGTTCACCATTATTGTTAGTGCAGTTACCTATGTATATACTATGTTAGTCACCATAAAAGAGATTTCAAAATATTCTTGTCACATAACTTCAATTCAAATAAATTATTATTATTACAAAATTAAATTAAATTCATACTCAAATACTGAAACTCAAATTTAAGCTAATCTGAGACCATTTCAGTTTCATTTTCACTTGGCTTTGACTTTTTACCTGCGTGAAAAGCAATATTCTATATTCTAAGGCTTATTTTCTTCACGGCATTTATAATTTTGTTTTTGATGCCGTGATTGCGCAACATTTCATAGTACTTTACTATGAAATGCACAGGTTACTTAAAATAAATAATGCATTGACAGTATTAGATATTGATATTGTAAGCTTCTATATGTTTATTAGAGAATTAAAAGTGTAACGATTCAGTTAAATTAATCTGTAATTATATAAATATTAAAAAAAATCAGATACATAATTAAAACAAGTATCAGACTTTCTTTTTTATAAACAAATTTTACTAATTTATAAATTAATTTTAATGAAATCGGCAAAATAGTTCATACTACATACATATTTGTATTACATTACTCAACATTAGAAAGAAAGAAAGAAAGACTCATACGTACTAATTAAAAACCAAGAAAATCAATCAATTGTATGTTAATTGTAGTACCTAGACCTACCTACTACCTGGGTCAAACCGGGAAAGTATTATTTTTTTCGCATGAGGCAGCATTAAGCGTATGGTATATGTGATTAATGGAAATTACAGCACAATATTATTAAGTCATCAATTTTCATTTATTATTTTTTATTACACTCTGGTTTTTATATTAGTCCATCTGTCTTATGGTCTTATGTTCCTGGTTAGGTAGGTTTTTTTAGTATGGTCATGGAACTTTAGTACACTAGTGTATTCTCAGCTTAACTATCGGTCATGACTGTAACGTAACACTTTCGTTACATATTGTCTCGTTCATGGCAAAAAAATGCGTGCGACATATGCTCAAATTCAAACTTTATTGCGAATAGCCATAGACTATGGAGTGGTTTTATTCTTTTGTGTGATAATAAGCCTTCATAAACACGTAAAAAAGTAAGACATATTATTAAAACTTTTCCTGCAATCGAAGAATCAATAAACACTTTTTCTTGTGACAAATGTATCATCCACATAAAATACTATTTCTCTTAAAATAAAAATGGCGGTTTTTATTTTTAATGTGTTGAAATAAGTTTAATGATGTTGCCACGTAAGAAACTAAATGAAACTACTGAATTATTCATATAGTTTTCCAGAAATAAACGTTTTTATTAAAACCCATAAAGTAAAGACGTTTCGTCAGTAATAATAGTTGTAGACACAAAATTGGTAGATGGACACATCATTTTTGTATGGGAGAGAAATTTGTACCAATGAAAAAAACCGAATAAAAACCAAACTGTAAGAAATTGCTGAAACGTTGTGAAATTACCTAATAGTACACAAGCATACCATTCAGTACACTATCCAATAAATCTTAAGTAACAAATAATGTTGATGTTATAAGAAAAATAAAATGAGGACAAAAGGTGTGTTATAAATTTACATTTTTTCGCGGTTTGACCCACCTACTTAATAAGCTATAAGAAATAAATAAGCTGAAAGAGAAAATGTGCCCGAAAAGCACTAATTATAATTATTATATAAACGCCGTTAGGACGTAACTCGGAGACCGTCGCAAAAATCGTTAAAACAACAATTACCTAAATCTAATTTCAATGATTAATTATGACACAATCAAAAATATTAATAAGGTATTCTGATTTCGTAGTATCGTAAAAACTCGTAGCTCGTAGCAATTTATTCGTAGCGAGTGGTAGCGGGCTTGTTGACGCGATTGTATTTTTACCCGACAGCCAAGAAGAAGGGGTTTGTCTTGCATGTTTTGTTTATACGAAATTTATTTATTTAAAATACCTACAGCTATATTATACAATAAATGTTTTATAGAAACGTTCTGTTTCATTGATGTTGCTCAAGCTGGATAAAATACAACATTTTAAATTATGCTTATGTTATTGAGATTACATTGAGATTTGGGGGAAGCCTAACAATGGGACAACAAAGGGTAATATAAAATAAATATTATATATTTTTATCTTTACGCTAAGTCTTCAAACCAGATCCTGTGAAACGTTAACATTTACTCAACAAATCAAACGCTCTACGAGTAGTCGGCAGTTTCTTATTTCTAATCGTTCTTAGGTTATAACTACTGTATGTGTGTGTAGGGACCTATAAAAGGACATTGACTGAGAGTTTTTGTTACTATGAAGAGAAAAAGTCAGTCAAAGGATTAAGGAGTTTTCGTAAATATTTCGGTAGGCATTAATGTAAAAAAATAGGCACTGAAATAGAAAATTATGAGCCCATTATGAGCATTGAAGTGTCGAAAATCACAAAAAATGACGGCCTGGAACGTAAAATGGTCTAAAACGAGATCAATGGCGTATATACAAAACTTATTAGCAGTATTTTTTAGCGTAAGCAAATTTTATTTTGCTTTTTTCTTATTCCTTAGAAAAACAAACAACTTAACTCAGAAATAAATTGATTTTTAGCCCCATCCAAGTCCAACCTAAGACTTATAAACAATTTAAATTATGAGTTATGAATAATTATAAAGCAAAGGTAGTTTTACCTTGATACATGTGTACTAAGTAGGCTATACGAAAGAAATGTACCTATCTATAGGCCCACCTAGGTACATATTATAGTATAGTTTAATATTCTGAGAAAACATTTACTTTGTATTTTAAGGGGAATCCTCAAGGCAAATTTCCATACAAAATGTTTCGGACAAATACTCAAAAAGTACGCCGTATTATAGTAATTTCTTCACACTATTCGTTTTGTCAATGTTTTTTAATTTCGACAACAAAAAAAGTGAAAGGTTTCATACTTTAATTTAGATTTTATACGTGTTTTAAAATTAACCCTACTGACTTAAAAAACACGAATAAAATCTAAATTAAAGTATGAAACCTATCACTTTTTTTGTTGACGAAATCAAAAAACATGGACGAAACGAATAGTGTGAAGAAATAACTATAATACGGCGTACTTTTTGAGTATTTGTCCGAAACATTTTGTATGGAATTCGGATTTGAGGATTAGCCTTACTTAATATGGGTGAGTGAAATTTGTAACAGATGTACATACAATAAACTTTGTTATAGGTATTATTCACCCAAATGATATTTGATTAGCCTATAAAGCTGAAACTGAAACCTACATATTCTTGATATTCAACTATAAGAATCATGTATCCAATTTAATATGAAGTTAAAGACCCTAGGCTAAAGTTTAAGTAAGTATAAGTGGGAATAAACACTTATTGGAGAGTTCTATTCAAAGTTACTCAGTTGATTGTACTCGTTCGTGCAAACGTTCATAGACAAGGGTTTTATTCGTACATCGTGTAAATATGTATTAGATCCACAGGAATTTAATTCAAGGTGATAAAGAGATTCTTATTTATTTTTAAATTAGTGATTAATAAATAACTTTTGTAATCTGGTCCAGAGGAATATGGAGTCCCTTTGTAAACGGATACCGAGTTAATTTATTTTTTGGGCATATTTAGTCCGGTTGCCAATGGGCGCTGAATGACTTTGTATTTTCGCTTTCTTATTTTATGGTTTAAAGATATTTTTTTTCTGAAAAGAACATAAAAACATGTTTACTTTACTGTTTGTGTTCATCTGTTTTAACTTAGATTCCTGTGTTGTTATCGAATACAGACTCGACTAGGGTATGTATGACCAATTCACCATATTAAAACTCTCACTTAGGTATACCCATTTACCTACTCTACTCGTATTTTTTGACTTTAACAATTACTATACAAAGAAAAATAAAAGGAGGAAGACAAATCTTTTTTTTTATTGCACAAAACACAGTCATTGGTAGATGTGAGAGGTGGCTGACTTTTAATTAAACCTCGCCAAACATTTTTGCACATGTACATAGTTCTGAATTCTATGGATTCAACGTTATGTAATCTAATTGAAAACATTACCTTTTTTACATCACACCCACACACTCCCTTTGTGGAGAAGTATAACTTGCCTATACATATTGTATCGTTCTTAGGTACTTTCAGGTATGAATAGTTTGAATGAGAGACCCATATGACATTTTAACTTGATAAGACACGACAAAAGTTTTTTTCTTCACGTTAGATTCAAACCAGAAAATACGTTTTTTAATTAACCCAGAAAATATCTTCCTTATCTACTTCCTACTGACAAAGTCTGTCCTAGATCCCAGAATAGCTTCTAGAATGACCTGGGATAGGTAATAGCGTTCTGTGGGGTCAGCTAGGTCCAACCAGGTGGTTGCTATGTGGACAGGTTGAGTAAGTGCTGTTTAATAAGCCTCGAACGTGTGTCAGCTCGGAGAAAATATATTTTTAATATCACTTAGTTCAGTGACCTGAGGATGAAATAACATACCTAACATACCATAGTAAAATGCACGTAGATATTCGCTAGTGTTGTGTAGGCGTGAGGTGAGGTACTCAAAGGATAGGTAGCGTTGTTCTGTGTGTAGATTATGTACCTTATGTTTTTAATAATCATTATAATATTAATAATGTTTGGAAATTACACAGCACGCCAACAGCCCCAAACTAAACTAGCTTGTACTATCGGAACCAGATAACTGATATAATACATTTATACTTCTTATTTTTTGGTAAGTAAATACATACATAGAAAACACCCAGACTCAGGACAAACATCGATGTTCATCACACAAATACTTGTCCTGAAGCGGGAATCGAACCCGCGACACTGGCGTGGCAGTCCGACACACTTGCCAATTGACCGACCGTGTCGTCAAATGTGATACGAGTTCGAATTAGCGCTTTTATGCTTGAAGTTTTTTTTTATATACACGAATATCTTAATAGCGTAATTCATCTACTTTACGAGAGTGAGAGAAAAACTCGTATGATACATAATTATTATTCTAATAGGTGCATAATTGTATCAAACCTCCTCAGTATTTTTTCAACAGAAACTAGACGAAGTGCAAAGTTAAAAAAAATAACTTAAACAAGCGGTTCATTTTGGTATTTAATTTACGCGAGCAGTTCGTAACAAACGTAGTTTTCTTATTTCAACTTCATCTTGGAAATGGTTGGTCGATGTTAAATTATGTGCTTGAAATGAAAAAAATATGTAGGTAGGTACCGGGTATTTACCAACTTACCGTTATTAATTTTGTGCTTACTATATTTCAAAAATGCTTTGTTGATTAAAGTCATTAATAGCAGTAGCAGAAAGATGTATTTTAATTTATTTTTTATACCATAACGTGTTTGTGTGTACAATAAAGAATTACAGAATAACAGAGATTTTTTAAATGAACACTTAGGTAGGTACACTTATCTGTTCAACAATAAAAAAATTGCACACACATGTGGATTATGCATTTTCAAGCTACATATTATATCAAGAATATAAAGATTAGGAACCTACTGCTTCCAACAATCAACTTTACATTCAGAAAGAAAATTGCAATATCGATTCAAGACTTTCCTTGCTATAACTTCTGAGAAAGCTTAGCATTTTGCAGGAAAATACAAAGGAACCGTAGGTATCCATTTGAGGGAGCGCATTGTCGCTGGCCACTGCAACCGGAAAGCTATCATCTGTTCTGACCTAAATTCCGCAAGTCATAGCACCTTGAATTGAGTGCGGGCACGCTACGTAACTATAGCAAGTAGGTAAAATAATAGTAGGAAAAATCCGTCAAAACATTACCAATGCAGTTGACACATGCTGCTGACACTCGCTAGAAAAAAAGCCGACAAAAATTATTTAAAACCGGAATTACAATCGGACGTAAAGTAGATTACAAACTACCTCTTGGTGAAATTCGACAAACTTGGATTAAAAGTAACATTTACATTTTAATACCACTCAATGGATAATAATAATTTGGATTACGGCATGGATAACGGTGAGATTGGGTTGTGAAAATCGTTTCTGATTACATAAACGCTACGTTAAGAGGCTACAATGGTAGTCGCTACATTGTAATCTGTGTCCCATACATTGCATTCGCTACATAGTAATCAGTGACGTTAGGCCAAAATGCCAAGGCTTAAAAACCGATAGCCGTCAAAAGACGTTAATATAAAAAATAAAAAAATGTGTTATTATTATTTGGTCTTTTCACTTGATAAATGTATGGAAATATTTATTTTATTTCATTATTTGACATGAAAAAAAATCTCAAAAAAAAGTTGTTTTTGAATGGTTTTTTTCAATCTTCTTCTAAACGGCATTAAATTTATTATTTATTTTTACACTATTAAATAGACAAAAAAAAGATCTTAAAATAAAAGTAAGCTTTTTATGATACGCTGTTCTAGCAAAATTACGTATAATAATTTCTTGTAGCAAGAAAAATAAGTGTACCATAAAACTTTTATATTTATTTTTTAGCTTACTTTTATTTTGAGATCTTTTTTTTCTCTATCTATGGTATAAAATTAAATTATATATTTAATGTCATTTAGGAGAAGATCGAAAAAAACCATTCAGAAACAGCTTTGTTTTGGGATTTTTTCTCCCATATCAAATAAGTGAATAAAATAAATATTGATATACATTTTACAAGATAAAATACCAAATAATATTATCACACATATTTTTTTTCAAATTATAAACCCCCCTTGACACCTAGCGGTTTTTAAACCTCGAACATTTTGGCCTACCGTCAAAGATTACAATGTAGCGAATGCCATAGGAGCCCCTTAAGCTACAGCCCCAGAAAAGGAAGAATTGCTACGGCGCGGCGGGCGGCATGGCGGAGGGCGGGCGGCGCGCGGGGCGGCGGCGACGTATAATGGAAAAAAAAATCTTCTTGATCTGATGACAACGAAGCGGGCACAATTAAATAGGATAAATCCGATCAATAAATTGTAATATACGACACCAAAGTGTTAGTTAAATAAATACTTCGTACATGATAATTTATTTGAAGATCTGAAAATTATAAGATTTTTTTATGTAAACTATGCACGAGACGAGCTAAGCGCTCTCCTGATGGTAAGATATTTCGCGTGCTCATGACCAGAACAGTGCTACTCAGGACTTTGATTCATATAGGCCGGCGCAACACTTCTAAAGCGCTTTTCAGACGGTCAGTCTGGAAAGCCCGGTCATTTCACTAACTACAGTGCCCTTTCAAACCTGATAACAGTAATGCTTACTCATTACTGCTTTGTTGCAGAATATCTAACTTTATGTTGGTTGGTACCTAACCTACCCATCTAGACGACATCCTCCACCCGGACGCCTCCAAACGGTAAGTATTATGCCAATGCAATTATAACCATTCAGGATACCTAACAAGTATAATTCCATGTGTTTTTCCAACTCAAAAACTAAACGCATAGCAAATTTAGCAGTTTTTGCGTGATTCGCCTTTATTACCAGTAATTAGTACGATTTCTGCTAAGAATTTATCTAAGACTTTGACCTTAGCTTAATTATTATTTTATGTGGCTGAAGCACGTTAATATAAAAGTTAAGATGAGTTTTACATGTACTTACAATGGGGTTTACTGTTATAACAATGTTTGAGTAGGTACCAATCCACAGCCCCTAGCGTTATATAAATTACACGAGCCAGGACGTGCCTTGAAGCGGGAATGAAAAGCTTGTAAAAAGTTTTTATACGTACCTATTTCATCATAGATTCAAAACAGTGTTCCTTTAGAATACCATGATAAGATAAGACAGTAATAAACCAAGGTAGAAGCGGGAAACAGGACAAAAAAATTAAACAAAAAGACACCAGGTCAATAAAAATTAAATATCTCCAATTTTTTTTATATATATTTTTTAATTTATTTTATAGATTAAATTGTATTTCATATTTTGACATTAGTCAGTCATCAAGTCAAGTCATGCCCCTGTAAAGTGGTGGTGGTGGCGACTTTACTGGAGGCTTTTATGGAGTTTTGGAGGCAACACGAAAAGTTTTACAGCATTACACTGTTCATCAACACTCATACACGTTCACGAGCACTTAATGGGTAAAAACCACAATTTTTACTTATTAAAACTCAAAGTTTAAGTACCTACAAGTTTTAGAAGACATTACAATGTCGCCGCCCCGTTAACATTTTCACGTTCACCAAAAATTCAGAGTTCATCTTCATTTAAAATATTTTTTGTATATTTTTACGATGAAGTTGTATTTATAATGAAAAAGCCTAATAATTGTTAACACCATCTCTTTTTTCGAATTTTAGCATCGGACCAAAATGTACTCGAAGTTAACTAATTTATGTAGATCCTTTTTTTGGTCCGTTTTCAAAGTACAGTACAGTGTGATTGTATACTTTATTACTTTTATGCGTATTAACACGCCACAAAATGTAATCGTGTAATTTACTAGAATGAAGTAATATTTATTAAGCAGTTATTTTACTGTAAATAAGATCTGTTAGTAATTGTTTGGTTATAGCATATTATAGTGATTCTATTTTATTGATTATTGGATTTAGCCCACGCGCATCCGTAAAAATCAACATCAGAACCATGTACCTACATTTCTTTTTTTTTACAATAAAAAACAATAAAATAAAGTCCAGGAATTGTTTCTGTTTATTGTAATCTTTTGCCCTATCATCAAATACCAAACTTTCTTCCTGAAATTCTCGCTTCCTGTCTAAAACAGTAAATACAGTAAAATCTTTTTTGAGAGAAAACTAATAACCGCGTAATTTATATACAGCAATAAGAGTGCTGTTTGTTGGTGAGTAATAAAATATAAATTATGAGCGTAAAAGTAGGTTTACAACAACTTTATGTATCGTTATTATTTTGAAGAAGTCAGTTATTTTATTACCCAATTACAACTTTGTTTCACTGAGAAGTTTTGGTATCTGGGTTTATAAGGTACGTTTCTTTCATTTGATTACATAACATCTTGGGCTCCTGAGTCGCTGTCAGCTTTCAAACGACTTTTGTTTTAAAAGCGTAGGTGCTTAACACAAAAAAATGGTGACAAGGATGTGCCTAGCCGAAGTAGTGTAGGATTTATTAGGGTCTACTTACATTTTTAAAATATCTGTGGTAGTTTAGTTAGAGTACTTCCTAAGTACAAAAATATAGACGTAAAAATGTATTGCAGCCTGAATGTAATAACTAAAATACTACATAAATATCACCATACAAAATGGCTGCTGATTTTTGGCGCGATTCACAGAAGTGGAATAAGTTATCTTGACACTTGCAAAGTAGATAGGTTGACTAGGTAGGTACACTGTATTACTTAGCCTGCCACTCGGGTTCGAGACGTAGACGTTGACTTATGCAAAAGACGGCCACCAACCCGCTCGTTACTTCGTATGCTAGCCGGTTGAATACGAATACGAATGTTCGGTAGAGCTGCTGAATAGTAAGCCATAGGAATCTGTGTAGGAAGCTTATATGAGTGTGGTCCATACTCACATAAGAGGCAGTAATATGATAGGATTCCCTTGGATTCTATTTCGAAGCAAAGGCAACGTCTTGTGCATAAGACAATGTCGCGTCGTTTTGTAGCGTGTTTTATTCAACGAGTGTTAATATCAATATGTTAGTAACGAGTAGTTGAAATATACCAATAAATTAAAAATATCTAGTACATAAATCATAAAAGTCCATTTTATAATTTTAATAATGGATCTAAAATTTGAATCAAGCTTATTTTTCAAAAATTTATGAAACCATTTTACACATGATGAATTAACCAGAACTAGATATAAATTAATCTCACTAAAAACTTTGAAGAAGAGTTTGATCGTTAGTAGGTATCTCAACCTTAGAGCTTTTTTCTCAGCGTAATCTAAAAAAGATTTACAAAATAATCGGATTACCCTCGAGTACACTTTATCTAATACAGGATCAAACAACCCTGTAATAATTTATACGTGACTAGCTGACTAGCCCAGCCCGTAACTTTGTTTGCGTTAGAAATTTTTAAAATTCCTTTCTTACTAATTATACTCTTCCAACTTTTGCCGAACACATCCTCCATCCTAGTCTCTACGTTCAGTCGTTTTTCCTATACGTTGTCTATCAATCAGTGAGAACTTAGCCTTATATATATAGTGATCACTATGCATAAAAAATGCGCATCATTGAACTGAGAAAATGGTTTTTTCGTCCGTTAATGGCTTATTCTACAAAACACAGGAAAGCCATACTGCGTCAAAATTCTTTACGGGATATTTGTAAGTAAGCTGAATACCTCGTTTCTGTATAGTCTTTATTTATTTTTATTACTTCTATATACTACCCACTTATTTCAGTGAGCAAACACTGCACATTGCTAAGCGTAAAGATAGGTAGTACTACTATAGAGCAGCTTCTCATTACACATGGAATTTCTCTGTGCTACAACGCAGAGCTCATAAAATACTTTTGCATTTTTTTTTGTTTGTGTAACAGCTGTGAAGATTTGATCCCAAATACTGCCAAATGAATTATAACTTTTGCTGGCTAAATTGCTTTTTGATATAGCCCAGCTTTAACTTTTACATTTTTTATCAAAATAGTTTTATCCCTTTCATCTTCGAACATTTGTCTGGGGCTGGACAAATTATTTTTATTTATAGTCTCTGTCCAAAAATAAACGGATTATTGTAAACAAAAGTAACATAGCATCGAGCGACGCTAATTAGCATTAGGAAAAAATGCAATAAACAATAGGCTATTTTGTGTCGGTGGAGTCGTTTCAATAATAAGCCTTTTATGTCATAGGCATATGCGTGTTTCTGGATTAAATTGGATCATAAAGGTCATATGGCTTAAACAGACTGGGCTTAAATCCATAATGTGAGCTGACACAAGCAGACTGATTGGATGAGGCTGCTGTACAGGTTTCCTTTGTCCGATAAGCTGCGAGGCAGGTAAATATTTGTTCCATCTACGGATAGAGCTGGGTGGGAGCTCTTCCATTTGTGTAGAATTGTGTTGTCGATAAGATTACTTAATGGGTGTCTATTTAGTCTAGCTAGTGGCTATTTTACAAAGACAGAACATCTTATCGAATCCAAACGATTGCCATAATATATCCATATAACCATACTGTTTATACGGGTTACTCCCGGAGGACAACGATCCCCGAGGTACCAACACGTCCCGGAGAACCAAGAATTGGTTAAAATTGACATGGGATTAAAATCAATAGGTAGAAACTTTAATACTCTTCTTATTTTTTTTTAAATGGTACATATTGTTGACATTTTATCGGGTATAGAGATAGAGATGTCGTATTCATGCGAAAATAATTTCGTTTACCTCGGAATTTGTAAAGTTATCACCTTTTGAAGCTTTTGTTATGTATCCTTTATTCGGTTATCTTGTCTCTAGGAATCCAGAATCAAATAAGAAACGCTTTCAATTTACTTTTAAATTAAATTTGGTGTAACGAACTCATAACTTTTAAACTGACTTTGTAATTTGATTTTTAAATCTGCTACTGACAAAAAGATTACCTACAAATTAAATTAGAGACAATGTAAAATGGATTTATTTTATTGAAAACATTTTAAACCGCGTACCTCAATTAGGTACATTATTTCGTAAACATTTTCGCAGTAGAATAATAATTATTTTATAGTTTGGTTTAGGATTCTACTATTATCTGTAGCTAAAAAGTTTTGAACGTACGTAGTAGTTATAAATTTTGGATATATTATCATGTGAAAGGATTACGTCGTAGGTGTATATTTATTTGAATAAAATTAGAATTAAACTTAAGGCGTGCTGTAGAATCTTTAATTTTGGCGTTATGTATTTAATAAACGTTAAACATATCTTAAATCATCCCATTCAAATGATAAATTTGCTCCTAAATAGAAACATTATTCGGTTAGAAAACTTACTAAGAGAAATACTTAGAACATGAGCAATGAATCACAAGTTAAACCAACCGCAAGAATCGCTCCATTTGCTTTGAACATAATGATGTTTCATTATTGTGTAAATAAATCTTCAAAGTGTAAATACAGAAAAAGTATATATATACGAGTGTTCGGGAAATGAATCAAACTCTCTAAAATAGGTAACTAACTATACATACACATATATAAGAGAAATAAACTGCTTAGCAAAACTAAATACCTGGTAAGTATTGTACTTATATCTGGTTAATTGATTTATTCAGGCGTTACTTTGCGGAAATCCATAAATAGCGGATTTATTACTAAATATATTTATACTATTTGTTTATGCCTTTATAATTTTAGTTTCTATTTCTTGTTTTGAATATAATTTTAAGGTGATATGGAAAGTCCTGCTTGTTAATTGATAGGCATTGATTAATTTGCATAGAATGTAAAGTATCAATTGTTTATGTAACTAAGTTTGTATTTACTTATCTTGTTAAAGCCAGCCTAGAACTAAAATCTAGGCTTTAGATGTATCTAAAGCCTAGTTTTAGATACATATGTCATTTTCATACTATGTTCAATATTTGCATTTCTTTGCCCGTTTCGCGGAAAAATTAGTGGCTATAATCTAAGTCGATCACCATCTGGTTCTGGGTGAAACAGATTTACTTTTATCACAAGATGCTTTTTTTATGAACTTTATTATGTAGAGTTCCAAAGCTTTAGTATAATTTTTAAGACTTTTTGTTACCTAGTCATCAAGTTTTGCCTACATTATTTTGCCCTACAATCGGAATAGGGTCAAGGGTTATGGTGCGTTGAGTGCTTCTTAAATCAACCTATCATTTTGGTGGGCTCACGCTCATTTTAACAGTACCTACTTCTGCAGTATCTCCCATAGTTACCTTACCTACAAAACCACCTTTATAGTTTGATTTTGTATTGATTCCAAATTAATTAAATAATTTCCAAAAGTATAACATTTTTTTATGGTAGGTAATTTATCAACATAGTTTTGGGTAGGTAAGGTCTATCTGGCTATTTTCGAGCAGACAGCATCTAAATATGAGCTATTTCAGATTCCGTGGTTCATTGAGAATTGATTCCGAACACGCATTGGTCAGCACTGCTGGTGAACCCACACGTCAGGACTCATTTAGTTCTCTGTCAGGCTGCATCACACGCATGACCTGGCGGTATAATAGCAATGTTCGGAATACACTGAATAAACCAAATTGTGTTTAAATCGGAAATAGTGAGGAAATTGTATAAGCTGACAAAAATAACCCTACTATTAGGAGTTCCTTATTGATTCAACCCCGCAAAAGTTCGACCTAGGTTGTTAGAAAGATGCTGAAGGGTTTGAGTTAAGACAAAATTTATATAAATAATTCAGTTACCCCAACAACAATAAGAAAGTATTTACATTATTTTTTACGATGACATAAAGCTGAAATAGAGCTAACGAGTGCTGTTAAATGATTCCAGAATGAACTATAAGATTTAATAATTAAACGTTAAGAGCAAGTGTTTCCATTTAATTAAAAGTTAAAATAATCAAATTTTAATGAAATGGAAATTTGGATAGATTTAAAATACATTTAAAATGCTATTCATATGATATCACACACAACTTAGTAGCTTAAGAGCGTTTTTGAGTTCTATACTAACTTTGGATACCTACTGTTTCTGACCAAATCAATAAATTAATAATTATAATGCACTTGCATGTAAGTCTCTGTTGGCAAAACACCGGTCGACTGTCGTTTTATTTTCTATTTCGCTACACGAGCGATCTAAATAACTCACTTCATTTTGCTTCGAGAGCAAACGCATTAAAGTTATTACTATGTACAGATGCAGGTTGAGGTTCTGTGATTTTAATTTTACTCACAGACTGTTAAAAATGCTACCGACCGTAATCTGTTACTTTCGTGGTAAATGTTTTGGTAGATGTAGGTTGTAGAGCACCTTTTAATTCGTACAGAGCGAGCACTATCCTTTTGACGTTTGTTAAATAACATTTGGCGAAGTTTAATAGCTGAAAATAGCCGATGATGGTACATATTTTTCAAAGGCCCAATATACATTACAGTTTTAGTCACCGTCGGGAGACATCCTCGGCAGGATTCCGTTTGTGGTTCGAAAACATTGCCTAACATAATTGTGTCTTATTTTTAATTACTGTATTGTGGTTATGTTTAATTACTGTGTTCCCGTTTAAAGGGACTACCGTTGTTTAATTACTGGCCGAGTTTTATAAAAATATCTTATAGTGGACGAGCTATAAAGCAGTGTTGCAGAAGTAGTGTGATTAAAATTCCTGTGTAGCACGGTTCTCCATGAGCGCTCAGCTCGTTTGGTCACTTCTTTATAAAAAAAAAGCCCAGATCTCAAATCTTCTTTATAATATGTAGACAGTAGTTTTGGCCGGCTTTCAACATTCGGAAGTATCTTCGAGTAACAATAACAATCCGGATTAAATGCTCTATTCCAGAAAAATAAACGGCAAATCAAAATGGATGCTTATTTTTTGGTAGCTTTCATTATTTGTGCTGTCAACTCGTTTTAAAATACTTTTCCAGGGACATTGTTGCGGAGAAGTCACATCTGTGATTTATGAATTTCGGTTCTGTATAATTCCCGTTTGAATAAAAAAAACATCAAGACCAATTAGTCGAATATATTATTCAAAACGAGTACGCACATCATGCCTACATATGTACATTGTACATACATCTGCATATGAATATTGCTATGTACGAGTAGGTATGTGTAAACGTTATATAAAGGTTTAGTGTTGTGAGTTCGTGAAATATTTTACCCAAAAGTACACAACTTTTCGACAAGTTTTAAGGTACAAAAAATCTTAGTTTGACTTAAAAGTCTGATCGTAAAGAAAATACTTAAGGCAACTAGCCTTTGATCTAGAGAACAATGAAGAATTCCCATTATTCAGTATTTCAGTTACAGCGTATTTATTTATTCTATTTTATTTATTGAACACCAACACAGTATACACTAATACGTTTTTTTGGTTACATGATACATAGATGCGTAGATTTCAGAAGTACCAAACCAGTTTTATTTCCACTTGCACTGATTGTAAGTTGATAAATTATGTAGGATTTGACGAATCTTTGCATAAATCCTTGAAATAATAATTATTTAATCAAAAAAATAACAAAGTAAAACGAGAGAAAAGCTGAGATTACAGCTGTAATGCTTTTGTTAAAGCCTTCCAGGTATTTCATATTTTTAGATATAATGAAATAAAGTATGTTCTACACAATATGTGCGGTTTTTAAACCAAACCTTTTGAGATGAATTATGCTAGCGATTAATGTGTTTTGAGTTTTGAAAGTACAGTGTCTAGGGCTGAAAACGTTTCTAGTGATTTCCGAAGGCAATTGAACACCACCTACCTTTGAACTGCTGCTCCTGGCTTGTTGGTTTGGTGGCAGGCAAGGTCCTGTGGACTCGCACGGCGAGTCCAGCTTCGAAAAGTCTTTGGAAAAGCACACAGCACGGCTATGAACCCGCGACACTTCACTAGTATCAAAATGTTGAGATGCAGATTTGGCACGGCCAAAAATGGAGGGATAATCGACGGATTTTGAGTAGAACGTCCACACGCATTCAATCACAATGACTACCGCCAATGCACTGAAGAGTCTCGAGCTCTTCACGTTCGGGCAGGCGGTGATTTACCAAACTACCCTCAAAATAACAATAGAAACGCAACACAATATACAAAAAAAAACAGATAACGCGAAATATGAATATCCTGTATTAAACCTGTGCTAGATATTAACAATTATATAGAATAATTTATTACGATTTGGTTTCATTTTGCTTACCGCCGCCGCTCTAAGATGACGTCTTTCTAGAAATAGTGCGTTTCGGCTTGCTATAATAAGTTTTTTTTCAGTTTTTTCCACTTACATAAATAAATGCTCCTCTCATTCATTCATTCCTTCTTTCACATAAAACATAATATCGCATACATACATACCTACTTGTTATATGAAATAGACCGCTACATACCATGGGTTGTGGCATGGCTGAGGTAAGTAAAACCCTTTTATAATGATTACATCGAATTTACCACCAAACTTACATGGAAATGGAAACCAAGGGAGTGGCATGAAAACTTCTGAAAGCTTGTCATGTACGAGTATGTATGTTATAGTTCACAGTCGCCCAAAAAGCTGATTCACAAAATAGCAACAGGTTTTCTATAAGGTAATTAAATAGTCATTACTTTGGAGAAATCTTCCTATTAACTTAGTTGAGTTGAGTAATAATTAGATCAATATTTTTTTCGTGATTCCATTGTTGTCGATGAATAGCTTTTATATTAAAAAAAATTGATATGGAACAGATAAGATACTGGTTGCCGAGTTTTACGTCTTGTAATTCTATTTTTGCATTATAAACGAGCGATCTATTGCGTAGATGTTTACATTGCTTACCGATTCATAATGCATGTTTGTTTACAATTACGAATTTACTTCACATCACATCACCCATCATTTTTAGTGATGTCTGTCTTCAGACGATGTTGTTGCGTTTCTACGCCCACCTCGCTTGTTAAAGAATGCCGAGAAAAGCTACGGACTATATTTATTTAGTTTAGTACTAGGTAAAACCATGTTGGCCGAGTGGGAGGTGCCTCGACTTTCGATCCGAAGGTCGTGGGCACTCGTGGTTCGAACCCGGTCATACACCAATGGGTTTTGTCTGTTCTAAAAATCTATGTATTCATTAAAACACGTGCTTAACGATGAAGGAAAACATCGTGAGGAAACCGGCATGTCATAGAACCTAAAAAGTTCGTAAAACATGTGTGTCAAGTGCACGAAAGGAGCCTCTTCGAGGCGCACTTGTAATTATAGGTGAAAGCACCACACTAGTTTGAAAGAACTAGTGACATGAGAAGAAGAAGAAATATTAGGTATGCTATGATATTAGTTCAATTGTAGTACCCAACATACATGACGGAATAGAACCAGAAATGCTGGTAACCTAAATTTTTGTTGTAGAAATTGCAGAACGATTTTCTCATGGGGAAAGCTTCCAGCCGTTCCTCTTATGAGCTGGCTTAACACGCTGTAATTAACAAGGGAACAAGGCGTGGCGGTGGGTCAGATGACTATTAACCCTTCGTATTACATAGAATGTCTAGACTACCCTATATTGGATCCGATTACTTGCAAAATTGAGTTAAACGTATAACCCGTTTATGAAACATGACATGCTTGGTTATTCTTTGAAAGTAAATAATGTACCTATCTACTGGACGTAGATAGGTTGTGGTCATTAAAGCTTGTTGGTACGTAAATCAACGTAATTTTTATATAAATTTAGTACAAACCACTCGTGACTTTTGCCTTGCTACCTAAAATAACATGGTCTTCGGTTCTCTATCATCTGTAATCGGTTGGTCTATCACAAAACTGCTTTATTTATTGCAAATAGATGTGACACTATGTTATTTAGCAAAATATAATCTTTACGATAGTAATAGTAATAGTAATAGTAATATTTATTCGGACATAATATGTTTACAAAAGAGTGAATCCACAGGTCCCGAACTAGCAGAAAGCTGTATTTCAGGAGCCTGAGTCTTCTCCTGTTTATTACAATTTGGGTTATGTCTATTACAAAGGGAAATAATTTAAATCAATTTTTAAATTAAACTTTAGTTAGAAAATTTACTTAATTTTAAACAATAAAATTTATATATATTCGAGAGAAAAAAAAAAATATAATAGACAGATGACCTCAGAAATAATTCAGTATAAAATATAACAATAGTGTTGAGTGTGTGTGTGTGTGTGTGTGTGTATAATATATATATATATATATATATATATATATATGTGTTATATGTACCTATAATATTAGATATTAATAATAAAAACCAGACACTATTTTTTCAATGCCGTCATAATCAAAATGCTTAACCCAAGCAAGTATATGTTTTTTAATTATGTTATTATTTACAGATTTAATGTTCTGCTCACTATTAAACGTGTTATATAGATAGAGCCTTTCGATCGGTATGATAAAACTACAGGGTGATTATTTTTCTCGTGTAACGGGTTCGATTCCCAGTTCAACTGTGTAATTATTTAAATATCTATGAATGCAGTTTAAATTGTTTTTTAAATTCAAATAATGTCTTGCAGTAAAATGTTCCATCTACAATATTCAAGGTACTTTCCCTCCGTTTGATATATCCGTGGGACGCCCTGTATATTTTTAAGAACCCAAAGTAAGAAACTCGACCCAGAATTAGAATACAGTGAATAGGCACATTATTCACATCAGTAAGGGTATGTTAAGCTTGTTCGCATCGATATTTCATAAAATAAAAAAAATATGTAAGTAGGTATGCCTATTTTATTATGAAACGAGAACTTATGAACTATAGAAGAGAAATTATGAACGAACAGAGAAAATTTTTATTGTTTTCGACTAAGGATATTTTTATAGATTTTTGCTAAGTCTGTAGTGAAAGCACTTAAAATATTGTTAAATTTCCACCAGATACACACACAGTATACGCAACACAAAAACGTATGCGTTTTGAAAATAATACTTCAAGTTTTATGAATCAAATGTTTATTAAAGTTGATTTATGTTCGAACAAATTGTGCTAACAACATTTTATGGTGTCTTCTTAAACCAAAAATACTAATTATTTACATAAGTAGGTATATAATATTTCATTATTATAAACATTTAATAAAGAAAAATTTACATTTAATTTTAGTTAAAAAATATGTTTTATCATTGTTAAAAATTGACATAAATAAATGGTAGAATTTCGTAAAAGCTACGTACTAACTATGACATAATTGTAGTATTTTAATAATAAATGCATTACAATTTTAGAATAATACAGGTACTCTTCTCATAATCTACAAATTATAACTTTAATGTACAATTTGGACCCTAATGACTTTTAACCAGAAGGTAATACATATTTAAAGAATATTACACATTTTGTATCTACCAACTACAAACCTTATAAAAAATCTTACTAGTTTAAGATATTTATTTTAAAGTACTTACGCTATGAAATTAACTTTAATATCTATTCTTAGTAAATATAACAATTTGATTTTAATAACTAGTTAGTTTTTGCGTCACGGCTCATAAGACGCAGAAGCTAAAGTTATTTGTCATTTTTTTCTAATCGAGTATATATGAAAGCTAATATTTTTACATTTATGTACACTTTACATTCTTAAATTAATATTTCTTCTACGAATTTGTGTTACAAAATTTGACTTTCCTACACACTACATTAATACCTATTTACCACAGTTAAACAATATTAATTTTAAACATTGTCATCTTACAGGACTGAGATGAAATGTTGACACTTTACACAGAGAGCTGAACTGATAGCCCTGAAAATAAAAAAAAAAGTTACCCTCAGAGAAATTTAATAAAATGGTTTGAAAAACGACTGATGTATTTCCGTTGGCTTCGATCTATCAACGTGGATAATTCTCACGGGAAACGCATTTAAAAATTAAGATGATTATCTTCAAAGTCCCTTTTTATAGAGGAAGAGGTAAGTTAGTAGAGTACCTAAAGTGTAGTATGAGTCTAGATACAACTTTATACACCAGTTAGAGCAGCACCGGCTTAGAGCTCTATGCTCTAGCTAGATCATGGGCAAAAGTGCAAATAGGTAATTTTTAATATATTTTTATACTAGCTGGTGCCTGTGACTTCTACTACGCAGGTGTCTTTATAAATTGTAGCCTATGTGTTATTCTGATGTATAAGCTATATTATTGTAATGTTTCATTAAAATCCATTCAGTAGTTTTTACGTGAAATTATAACAAACATCCATCCATACTTACAAACTTTCACGTTTATAATATTAGTAGAATAGTTTTCAACCTACTTGAAAAAAAAAAATTCTCCATTCTGCTGTTTATCTTTTTATTTTATTTATGTATTATTATTTTTAAACCAAAACAACTGAAACACGTCAAAGTAAACAAAATTGTTTATTTAGCTTTCCTGTGACTTTCAGTGATGTTTACGGTCACTAAAACAGTCTCATTGAAGTTGGTTCTGATATTTTTTTGTAAAAGTTTTTTTTTTATTTTTTTATATGGAATAGGCAAGCATTTGGCCACAACCTCACCTGATGGTAAGTGACGGTGTGGTCGAGGATGAAGCACGCTTGCCTAGTAAGAACTTATTCACTCTTGATTTGAAGACTCCAAGATTATAGTGTGTCGGAAAAACAGACGCCGGCAGCGAGTTCCACTCCCTGCTGGTGCGCACCATAAATGTGGATGCGAACCGCTTGGTTCGAGTTCGTTGTTCGTGTTCGAGTTTGATATAACTAATCTAATATAAGTGTTTTGAATCTGTAGCAAGAAAAATGCTACTGCTATCTTCGAAACAGAACCATCCATGGTATAAACACACCAAAAAATGAATCATTAAGTAAATTGACTTGAATATATTTTTAATCTATAGTATACTTTTAGACTAATTAAATATATTTAATTTTACTTCGTAATAACCAATGATTGAATTAATTTCCGGAGAGCCGGAAGCCACTCCGGATGTAACTACTTAAGAAATCTTTCCTCTGACTTTTAAAAATATCGTTACGGTTTCACTTTACTCGAACACGACACGACAGACGAGATTAACATCAGTTTTTAGACTTTGAGCACTCACAGCACTTTGTCGATCTATGGAACCTATATCTAATGGATTACGTGACATCTGACATAAAAGCTAAAGGTTGGATATAACGATACAAAGTTTCATATATATAACTATCAATAATAGTAATTTTATCTATCACCAAAACGTGATCAAATATCTAAGGAACGTGACATGAATTAGTGGAAATTAGGGTCGGTATTAGGGTTTTCGGATGAGTTCTGTTTCTACGGCCCTACCGTTACTATTGTCTTGGTTGTTGGACTTAGGAGCCATTACTTTAGGAGAAGTTTTATTACGTGGATTATTATTGGATACTTGTTATCTCATGTCATCGTGTACTTAAACTGTATAATAATGTATATGAAGAATTGTGACTGCTATTGTTATCATGAGAATCAATCCACTGTAGACCTTCTACCCTTTGAGCCTACTTTGTGATACCATTTTATTGAGAAGGGATTGGCCTTGTGATGTACCTCATTATAACCTTTCAATCGCCATCATAATTTTTTTTTTTCTTGTATTCAAAAAATCGTTTTTTGTTGTTGTATTCAATATTTGAAAAATGAAGGTAAGTCGAGACTTATCGAGATAAAGCAACATTTTTTACTCCATACTGACCTCCCATGAAGCATGGCTGTATCCAGGGTATACATTTTGGTAGATAGGGCTAGTGTGTTATTTTTAAAAAGCTAAGCTACACGCCAGCTTGCAATACGAGTACTTATTACTCGTGTTGCATTATTATAGGTATTATTATTAATTATTATTATATTAAATATTATATTAGCTGGCGGCTAGTTAAACTCAAATTATGGTACTCACCGTATTTAAATATTACTTTCTTCCTCTACCACCCTGAAAAGGGCGGGAACTTGTCGCTATAGGGGCCCGGTCACCTGTGGACAAATTACCAGTATAATTAGATTTTACTGTGTGGGAAGGCTAATAAAATGATAGTTAATAAACTCAAACGACAATTTACTGAAAGTTGGTATGGTTATTTGAAAAACATAATTTAATAATTTCTATGTTTATATTGCATAGAAATGGCAAGGCATAATACGAGTATGTTCGTAAAAGCAACATTATTTTAGAAACCATTGAACCACTCGATACCATTCTGTTCGTTAATTACGCAGGTAATTAATTAATAGGTACCTAGCTATAAATTGAGCTTTCCTCGCTCTTTTTAATTAACCCTATTTTACTGTGATATTATTATTTTACGTAGGCAATTAAGGGACGTTATTATGATCCCAGGACAAAAGTAACAACCGTATAATAAGCTCGTATAACAATAAGGCTATATTCCCAAAATGTATATTGCAAGAACTTGAACGGGTTAAGTTTTTTCAGAAACCCGAAGATATAAATTGACTGAGTATAAATTTCAAAAAAGTGGAGTGGTGAATTTGTTACTCACTAAATGATTTAGTATATTTTTGGTTTTGATATGTTTGGCATAAGTGAAGGAGATTGGGAAAAACAGTTTTGCCATATTTTTTCAAAAATGTACAAAGCGAGCGAGATAGCGGCGCAAAAGGCAAACGAAGTTACGGACTACAACTTTTACTTCAATAAATACTACATCAAATATTATCATTTGGTTATAATAATATATCATGTCTGCTATTTTGTGAAATACATTTTACTGACATAAATATGATAAAGGTTATTATTTTCAACCGAATTTTCAAATGAAAATGTTCAATCAAAGTACCCATAGTTTTCCAAGCACTGATATATGTTTGGAAGGTTCGAACGTTGCCAGAGACAAATTAGGTTATGGATTGAAAGATGTCTTCTTTTCAGACGATCTATTCATTGACACTTCACGATGCATTATCAGGACAAAAGAAAAAATAAAATTGGATAGGGATCCAGTATCAACCCTTCGTATGAATTTAGCTTTAAGTACCCCTTTTAAAAGGACTATTATTGTTATTTGAATACGATATTTTAAGGGTCATATTCTTGATGGATCTTAGATATACGAGTATTCTACTTTTCCACCATTTTGCTCAAATCTTATTTTCTCGACTTCGCACGAAAAGGTCAATAAGAAAAAAAATTCTCAGATATTGTGTTTTGACAAAACTGCTTAATTTTCAGCCAATGTTTTTCCGAGATATAAATATATCTAAGAATATTATTAAAACCTAGTAAAGCTACTATAGTGTGTTTTGATTTTATATGGACAAAAGCATATTTTTTTACACGCTACAAGCCAGCGAGTCGCTTGTAGCTTGTAAACTCACCCAGTGTCATCGGCTTTTTTTACAATCTACTTGTTGACAATCCTTCCCGAAAGCTAACTCGCTCACACGCTAGCTTTTAAACTCAACAATCCGCTTGTAAAAAAACTGTGTGTCATCGACGCATAAGACAGTTATTAAAACTTATTTAGAGACGACAAAAGCAAAGTCATAGAGCACGGTTGCTACTTCACGCCAAACATGTTTTATGTTTGAATGAACTCAATAGGCGAGAATTCACTCACCTCACTCATAAACTTAGATCAAAGCCCTCCTAAATTAAAACCCGATAAACTGAAGCTAAAGTTCTTTACAGATAGATATCATAAATTATGCTGTATTATAAAGTTATAATAATTCCGAGTTTTGCGATTCAATTAGTGGGTAGGTATTATTTTGCTTGAATAATTCTTGAGATAAAACGCTCAGGCTTTGAGCTTACGAAATTAACCGTGGCTCATTTTTGTGCAGCGCTTAATACGTTCGGATTTTATTTGTATATTTAATAATTCTATGAACATAATTTGTGTACCTATTTATTTATAAAATAAGGAGTAAAAAAAGTATTATACTAACTGATTTCCTTATAAGCTCTAAAATTATTCATCTATGCCGTTTGTATTTTCCATACCGGGGGCCTTATATAAAATCGATACGTATGGAGTGAACTCCAATAAACTCTAAAAAATATTTTGATCTATTTCACGATATGCTTCGACTTTGGTTGACTTCCTGAAAGCCTCTGACAAAATGACAAGTTTTTTGCTAATGGATTTTCGAGTCAATAATTTAAGTTATTATAGGTAAATATCAAAAACATTTTGAAAAAATTGAAATCAATCGATAGAGACACTGAGCCCTAAGTAAGAACGATAAACTTTGCGAAAATGAATACAATTCAGTAAAACAGCACAGATAAAAACACGATTGACACTAAACAGAATAAACACGAAGGGTGAATAAAGTGGATGAAAATGAAACAACATAAAACGGACTTTGTCGAACCGAAAACATCAAATGAGTGTGTTGGTCGCTTTTATGACGGCAAGCGACCTTGGTTTTTACTTGTCTAAGTAAGGATTTATTTCAGAAGTTGAGAGCCAATCGATACAATTTTTCAAAGTTATTCAAAGACTTGACTAAATCTCAAGCTTTGTTTTATAAGTCGGATCTGAAAGACATCATCATCATCAGCCTATCGCAGTCCACTGCTGGAGAAAGGCCTCTTCCACTTTGCGCCATGGCACCCTGTCTTCGGCTTGCCGCATCCACCTTCTGCTTGCAACCTTTCGCAGATCGACACCCTACCACCGGGCCGAAACTTGGGTCTGAAAGACGATTTTATTAAAATACTTACAAATATCATCATTAATTTTATTACACCTAACAAGCAACATACATTATGGTGACCGGTTTTCGGAGACATTTTACGGTGAAAGAGTCTTACCGTAAGACGTAAGAGTAAGACTACCTCCGGAGTGAATCGGTATAGCATTGAAAAACTACAATAGGACTCATTGATGTTCAGGCACAGACACCCAGCCCACTTTACGATCAAAAGCGCCAACCTCATTCAATCAGGAGTTTGGAGGTTAATTAATTTCAAGTAGGTTTTTACTTACGTAAGCTCTATCTTTTACAACTCTGAATACGACACTTGACCCTGAGTCAAGCTCTGCTTGAATTCAATGAACGAACCGACGAGTGAAAGCGAGCTACTTATCCTACTCGTCTCGTGTGAGCCACTCGCTGATTCGGTCGAAGTGTCGAAGATCTCGGCTCCTACTAATACTATAAATGCAATTTATAGTATTAGTAGGAGTTTGTCAATATTGATGGATGTTTTTTTTAACTGAATTACTCCAAAACTACTGATCTGATTAACTTGAAAATTGTCGTAGATAAATTTCATTACATGGCAAGAGGCGTAGTTTACCGCTACTGATATTTTCCTTTAAACCAATGCCATGTGCTAAGTTATCCGATTTCCAAAATAATTCCCCAATTACCCAGAATTCTAAAACCAGTAAGACCGCTTTTATCAATAATATCAACACAACCAACACTTATTTTTGTAGCCAACTTTTCGTAATAAAACTATACCTACTTATTTTTTGCGTGTGAAGGCTTCAATAAGAACACCTACGTATATCGCTCCCAGTTTTAAATCCAAATCATATTTTCGTCGAAATTGTCGGCTGATACGTAGGAGGAAAACTAAGTATGATTACTCGTAATTTTCCGAAAGCTTTTATGGAAACAACATGCTCTATATCTGCACGCCTACCGGATCTCTCCGTTAGGAGACATGCCCTGGAGGTTGCCATCTAGATGGGGTATCAACACAGCGCCAGATATTCTGCCGCAAAGCAGTAAAGTGTAAGCATTACTGTGTTGTAATGCTTACACTTTACTTTCGAGACTGATCACCAAATTATTCAATGTAGACGACCGCTTTAGCAGTGTTGCACCGGCCTTTGTGAATCAAAGTCCTGTGTAGCACTGTTCTGGTCATGAGCAAGCGTGATATCTTACCATCAGGAGAGAGTCCCATGTTTCCATAAAAAAAATCTAAACATGGCACGACGTCTAATTTTGTCGCCTAAAACCTACTTAATTTTACAAGCAGAAGCAGCTACATATCGGAGTAGTACCTATCGAAGCGTTTGGTCATGTGTATTTTTGATTTAGAGACAGTAATAGTACATTACACATATTATTATTTTTTTAAAAGTGTCGTGTCCTGAACGCGTAATTGGAAAAAAGCAAAAAAATTAAAATAAAAGCCACTACAGAGTGGCTTTTGTTTTAAAGTTTGTATGCCCAAGGACAGGCAACGACGTCGCAGCAGACTGCGGAGAAGATGGAGAGACGAACTAGATTCCTAATTGGAAGATTGGTCGACAGTTGCCCTTGACAGAAATGAGTGGAAAGAAGGAAGGGCGGCCTTTGCCCTGCAGTGCAACGATTCAGGCTCACAATAAATAATTATTAGAATATAAGTTATATTTAACTGAAATATGTATTTATTGAGTCGAGACCGCGTCTAAGCAAGCGTAGTGTAGTACGACATTTGGCTAGATCGAGCGATGATCTGCGCGCCATAGCCGGCAGACGGTGGATGAAAAGAGCCGAATATCGGGCTCAGTGGCGCACCTTGGAAGAGACCTGCGTCAGCAGTTGGCTGCTATAGGTTAATGATGATGAAGATGATGAACTGTAAAACTACATATCTGTGTATTAATGTTCCTATAAGTCCTAGAGTAGGTTATTCCCCTCGTCCTGGCGAATAACTTTTGTTTTACAACTTATGAAATTTTGAAGAATTTCATTCATAAATTGAAAAAAGTTCACGTGAAAAACCTACGTGTAGGTGCAATGCGACAGGACGCGTTAGCGTATTTAGAAGCAGCTGGGGACACAAATAGTAAAACAACACTAAATAAAATATGTTAGTCACGAAATAAGTTAAAAATTAATTAACTCGTAACGTAAACAGAGCCACGGACTTAGCCGAAAAAAAACAGTAATAATAAGTTTTTAGGTGTAGGTATTAATTTATACCTTGTATCATCATCAACCTATAGCAGTACACTGCTGGACTGGATCTTCGGCTCTCCTCATCCACCTTCTGCCAGCTATAGCGCGCAGATCATCGCTCCATCTGGCCAAAGGTCGTCCTACACTGCGTTTGCCTGGACGTGGTCTCCACTCAAGAACACGTTTACCCCAACGGTTGGTATACCATGTATAAATATTGGATACTAAAGATACCTGCGTGGTGGGTTCATGTTTGTGCGGGAACTTGGCTGGTTCATCCGTCGCGGAGAGCATCCTACGCGCCAGGCGCGCGAAGGTGCATCGGAACTGGCGACTCATGCTGCAGTACAGCACGAAGTTCACTGACGACGTGAAGAGGGCCAACACGTCCATGAGGTCACCTTTATCAAGATATACGTATATTAACTTTTTTTTCCACGCTTTCCACGAGATGAGTTGGATAAGTAGCGTGGAAAAAGTACTGGAACTTAAAAGAGATAATGAAAAATAAACAAATAAAGACAAATTTAAAGAAAAAGGTTTTCAACATAGCAATACTTCCTTGTTTAACTTATGTCTGTCAGACTTGGACTCTAAGGAAAGAAGACGAGGAAAGACTGGCTGTATGTCAACACAAAATGGAGAGGAGCATGTTGGGATTGAAGATATCGGACAAAAAAGAATAAACCAATTGAAATGGAAGTGGGCGGGACATATCTGCAGATTAGACATTGTAAGATGGACAAAAAGAGTTACAGAATGGATCCCAATAGAAGGGAAAAGGAAACAGGGAGACCAAGAATAAGAATAAGATGGAGGGACATTCTTACGTGTAAGAATGTCCCTCCATCTTCTTCTTATCCGGTCCGCATCGTTATGCACAACGACGCGGACCGGAATGGATGAGGAAAGCCAGGGAGAGAGGAATTTGACTGCTATAGGTTGATGATGATGAAGATGATAAGACCAAAAGTCTCGAACACCGCCGCAAGGTCGCTTGCCTCTCGATCTTCTATAGGCTGCATTTCGCAGTGCTCACAGAAACTCCATGAACTGATCCCACCTTCTCCATTTTACTCCAGAACGAGCAGACGCACAGCGCAGTTTCATCCTTATTTAGTGGATATTCCGGTGACACGCACCAAACGATTCAAATCCACATATTTTATACGAACCGCTAAGGAATGGAACTCGCTACCCGCTTCTGTCTTCCCGGACTACTACGATCTTGGTCTTTTCAAAAAGCGAGTAAATAGGTGTCTTCTAGACATTCGAGATTCATCGTCAGCCACATCTTCATTTAAAATCAGGTGAAATTGTGGTAAATCGAAGGTCTATAAAAAAAATTAGGGAATGTCTACGCCGATGAGGCAAGTTCTGCAGAAGAATTGGATTAGTTTTTTATTTACGTATATTAAAGGCTTTGTCCTGACTGACAGACAACGTAACTACGGGTCAAACTACAGAACAAAGAGGTCCGACATTTTGAATTTGATTCGTCTAAGTAAGTGCGGTTTCAGACTAGCGTATTTTTGTCGCGCGTATACGGACTGATCGGTGCTCACGAAACTTCAAAAGCCGAACGCGTGTATACCGGTGCTTACGCTCGTTTTTTGTAGCAAGTGTCAATAGTATGAGGCGTTTCTCGCGGCTCACGCTCACGGCTCAAGCTCGTAGTCGTCAAAAAACAAAATACGAGCGGTTAATCCGCTAGTCTGAAACCGCACTAAGCGTATACAAAAGAAATCATGTTAAATTCACAAAGCGAAATGTAGGTAGTTAGGTTTCCATAGTAATAAGTTAGGTACACAGCGTACATAATCAACTTTACTTTGTTCAGATACATTGTACCTGTTGGGTTATTATTATGTAATTACAACCTTATTACCTTACGCAAACATGGAGATCAAACGTGTTTCATAACATCCTTTAGCACTTCCTTCAGGAAATCGAAGCTATCTTGTACCTATACTATATAACTCGTACTTAAAATAATTAACACCATAATAACGTAACATTACTAATTAACATGTTGGTGACATGTCACGTGTCATTTAACCAAGCCCTGGTGGCATCAGCACCTTCATACGAATTTATAATGAATTAATGAGCTTAACATTGTTCTACCAAAGGTCCAATTTAATACCACAAAGTGGCGGATAAATTACCATTCTGTTAAAGCTAAAGTGACAGATGGCTCGAACACCTGTTTGAAAGGGTCTCCAAAGGGTCTTTCCACAAATAATACTCAAAATCCAAACGTTTTAGTTTCTCTGGTCGTTGACTTTTACTCGCCTCAATTTAATTTTTTAGTTGGGTTACATTCTTGCTGGCCACTTAGATATTCGCAGGGCGAGTCAACTAAGTACTAGCTATAAAATGAAATTCGAATGCAAACTTTGCACAGCCCTTCGGGAGATTTATCGAATTATACAAAGCGAGATTACAACGAAAACCTTCTATTCATTCAACCCTTAATACAATCAAATCTAAGTACTTACACAAAAAATAGTGTTCCAAAATTCGTAACAAAGGATAACCCAGAATTTAAAAGAGTTTTTTAACGTTGGTTATGCTATACTTTTTACCACGTGGAGTTGGTACCTGGGGATACAATCAATCTTCGGTGTATGTCGTGCTCAATCAAACGAATTATTCAAACGAGTCACATAGGCTCAAGAACGTAGGAAATTCTTTCGATATATATCACGAATCTACAAAGAATATCAAAGTGAAATCGTTATATGGTTGGTATCGTTGCTCTACCTACATACTTACAGACGACTGAGGAGATAGGAATTTCATCATCATCATCAGCCTATCGCAGTCCACTGCTGGACATAGGCCCAATGAGCGCCATCGCGCCCTGTCTTCGGCTTGCCACATCCATCTTCTGCCCGCAACCTTCCGCAGATCGTCACCCCACCTGGCCGGAGGGCGTCCTACACTACGTTTGTCGATTCGCGGTCTCCACTCAAGAACTCGTTTACCCCAGCGGTTATCGGTTCTTCGGCAGCTATGGTGAAGGTAGGAATTTACACAAGTTTAATTATGTTTACGCTATTTGAATAGTTTAGTTTTATTTGGATTATTTGGAAACCCAATCATTTTTGTCTCCATGGTTATTTTTTTATATTACTGGATATTGCCGGATCGTGGCGCGCAAGCCGTGGAGTGAACAAGTCTCTTCTCTAAGGTAGGTATCGTCGCTATCTACCAACTATCTTTTTTATTATGTGTATATGAGACAGCTGACAAAGCGATTCGGCGACTTTTATTGGCCATTTCCTTTTTATTGGGTACCTACATAAAGTACATTCTGAATCATAAAAGGTGATCATTTGGTGAGATCGTTCGTACCTCTTTCATAGCAATGTGTAAATGATTCAATTTTTTTTTTAAGTTTTTTTCAGTTTAGATTCGTATTTGCTATTCCTAGAAAACTCATTTTCGCAGTTATTTGGATCCTACAATTTAATAAAGATAGGTATGGTTAACTAAGTAAAATGATTTAAAAAGTATTAAGAATCTTAATTATTCTTTAATTAAATAAACCATACAAAACATACTACGGATTACTGCATTATTAGAATAAAAAAGATCTGCTGAAATTATTTTACACACAGTAACTCGCACAGTGAAAAACTGTCCTAAATCCCTGATCTGATATGATTTATAGAAGCAAAATTGATGACGAAGAAGTAGAATACATGGAGGGTACTTGTTCTTCACTTCCATTATTGTGTTGGAGCTTACACATTATTAGTTATTTTTATATAAGTCGAGCATATAGATAAATGAGATATAAAGTTATAACAAGAGCCACTCTTCGCTGAAACTGTTTCGCTTTACAAAGAAGTAGCTAGAGATGCTCTATACTTGAATAAAAAGTATAGAATAGTTACCAAACATGCCGTAACAGCTTTTGAAGAAATCCGGTGCAACCGCACTGGCCAGGCCCAACAGCCCTTGAGGCACCTCTGTAGACAGGAATAGTCCCAAGACTGCCAGAAGCATCCTGGTAGTACGGTCCGTGCGGCTTGACCGTCGTGCACAAGGATCTTCCGCGAGGCACTGCTTTTCAGTCTGAAACACAAACATCTATAAAACCCTTTCTTCAAATATTTATAATAACAGTTAAAGTTTCTAAGGATGGATGGAACAGAAGCCACGGAACATCCTAATGATGCAAAAATATAGGAGCAGTAGATTGGCAAAAACACCTCAGTGTTAGTTCGCGCGCTTTTTCTTCCTTCTTTTCTGATGATACAAGCCAGTGGGCAGTTCTGGAATTGTCAGAATTTTAACCTTCCGAAGGTGTCCGAAGGTTAGCATAGCGACTATAACTATTTACATAATGCACCGTTCAAATATTGTCTATTTTTGATCTGGGATTAATGTATTGGACATTAAATTGTTTCCCAATAATCGAAATGTATCGTTTATGTCATGTAAAAGTGAAAAATTTTGACCAAAGTGGCCGCTAGATAAAGCTGTTTATTATTTTTGAGATTACATTCATTCGATCGCTTACTACGATGTGAATGTGTATGACCTACGTTGCGAAGAAGTTCAGGTGTAATTCGATATAAATTATCCTGGGAATACATTTGAGAGAAAGTAATAGATTCTATACGCTACATCAATTAACGATCTACCAATTAAGTTCCATCTCTTGCCAGTGTATAATTAATGGGTAGACAGTTCAAACCACACAGTTATTTGAATGACAACTCTGCGAACTAGTAGGAAGATAAAAGTTTGGATAAGTAGAGTTCTTTTTATTTAATTCAAGAAATGAATACTTGTTAAAGGTATAAGAGCGAAAATTACACAATAAATCTTGCCCCTCATAGGATCTCACAGAAAAGGGTTTTACTCATTTCACAAAGGTTGAATTTTATGGCAACGACAATTGGGAAAATGATCTTTAGTTGGGTATTTTACTAAGAGGTATCGTCTCAAGATCGATTCTGAAAGCTTTTCCCAAGAAATTTTCCTTGTGGACTAAAATGTTATCCCATGATAAACTCCATTTTCAGAAAAGGTAAATTACCTTCATAAGCAAATTTAAGATTGAATAAAATATTAATGAAAATGGTTAGCTGAGTACTTCAGAGAGATTCTTTAAATAATCTTCGTTTTAAAATGTTTTGTGACTTCTATCTTTAATAAGTATTATATTCTGTGTTATAGTGAGATACATACTTTAACCTACGTAGAGTTTATAAGTAAGTTATTATTAGCACCAAAACGTAGTTAGCATTTCAATCAATATAAAAATGCAAATGCAAAACTGCAAATGGCACTGATACCATGCTCCTAATTTTTTTCTTGGTGCCTTTCTAATAATATTAGGTCTTTTTTATATTTAGATTAGCTTACCTTATGTTGTTTTATGTTTACTTATTTTTTGGTAACGTAATAGTTACTATTCCCGAATTCCCGAATGTGTATTCCAATTAATCACATGGTATCTGTATTTTAATTTGAAAGACCCCAAAAGTAATTAGCCGGAACTTATCGGGTTTCAGTTTCGATTAAACAAACATGTTACTATGTCAAGGATCCAATTATACTGCCTTATATACCTACAAATAGATCTTAAAAATAAATGTAAACCTCCAAATTTCAAAATGATATCAATTTTAATCACTTATAATTATGACCACTGTTTACTGTATTTTTACGACTCTAAAAAAAATCTTTAGCTCAATACCAAAGATTTCCTGTTTAAAAAGATCATTAGACGGGATCATGATGATGAAAAACCTCGAGTCGATTTTTCACCACCACCAACGAGTAGTCAGATAATGAAAATAAAATATATAAATACGAATATTGCCTCGTCCCATTTATAACTCCCCAGGCACAGACACAAAAGTTTGTGAGCACCTTTAATTAAATTGATACTCGAGCAACATTTCTATAAAGCCAAGCAGTGCAAGGCGCATACCAAATGAGCTCTCTTATTTTTCATAAGTACAAACGAAATACATTTGTCGTTATTTTTTACAAAACGTAGCGAACCCTGGCACAAGCCGCGCATAACAACACTGATTCATTCAGCTTTAAGTAAAATCCATTTAAAGAAAGTATGGAGGATAAAACGGTTTTAACCTATTCATTTTAAGTCCAATTTTGTTTTGCACCTGTGGGGTCTGATAGGGTCGACCAAAACTTCGACCTTGTAAAACGCCACAACCTAGGAAAGTATTTTTTTCACTGTTTTGTAGAACGTTGTTTACCTTAAAATATCGACGCACGAACAGCGATTACACCGGTGTTTCGCTTGCACTATAACGTTTCAATATATTAATGCCGTTCATTTCAAATATCAAAAGACTTTAAACTCTCCCAAACTTTATCCAATCTGGAAAGTTATTCTATCAAAAATGCCACAGGAAAGGAGTAGGTATGCTTTGTTGATATATTTAAGCCAGTGGGTCTAAGTAGGTGCTCCCGACTAATGAAGGTTAATGTTACTTCTGAAAAGCCCTAAACACTAAACAGTAATTACGTAGGTGTATCTTACCTAACCTACAGCCATTAGTTAAATTAATTTAAGTGATTCATAATGGCGCTAAAATAAAGTTCGTAGGGCGTTGCTTAGAAAAAATGTTTAAAGTTTTACAAGGTATCCGTTAAACTGCTAGAATTCGCAAAGTTCTCTCAAGAGGATGGGAACTAAATAAACAAGTATCTTGTATCGCAGGGCTTCCGCTAGAAAGGGAATCTCCATGCGAAAGTACAATTGAGTTAACGTATCAAATTTCTGTTCATGGAGTGTCAGTTTAGTTGGTAATTGTGCTTTTCTGAGTGTTAATCTAATCGCACGTTTCTTACTCGATTGCTAAGACAGAGGGTGTTTCGATATGTATGTGAGTTTGTTCCTATGGCGCACCCTCTCGATGGCTTTTGACAAATGAGGTGTCGTTGGATTCAAAAGATGAAAATTACGACTGCAAACGTTAAGTTCCTTTTTTGAACGCAACAATAACGATCGTAGTTATAATGGATTTGGATAAATATTGAGGTATCATTGGATTTATCTTGCTCATCGGAGTGAAAAAGGACAAAATTAAAGTGTATTGAATCATATAGTATGAATATGAACATTGAATTTACTTTGCTATTCTATATTCTATATTCTTTGCTATATTATTATTCAGAGTGGGGTCTTCACTGATAGGAAAACCACTGTGTCCTCAACCAATAAATTATTCATTGGATAAATAATTGATTTCAATAGAAAAAAATATACTTTTTTTACAAAGTAATAATAAAAACCCGCAGTTTGATTCCTCATAATGTGGAGCTGAATTATTGTCCGAAGCGTTATAATAATAAAGGTTTTAATGGGTAAATTGTAGATTCACATTTAAAAAGTAAGCAACTAATAAATAGGCAATAAAAACAGCTGTTCTTCAGCAGTAGTAACATATAACTTTGACTCACCTCATTCGGCCCAACTGTCGACCGCTTAAGCAGATTTTGCCTCTTCCTCTCCGTCGTCGTAAGTTTTGATATTAGGCACGTACTCAATATCGATAAAGCTATGCTCGGAACTAACTTCAATATTACACTATATATCCACATTATTGCAGTCACTAGTTCTACGTTTTTAGACATCTCAAGAACGTATACAGTTCTGTTTTGCGGCAGAGATAAGTCCTCCGCAAACTCGGAATTATTATGAGAAGTCACTTCACTCGGCACTATTGTCATGGCGAAGAAAATAGGAAGACACAGAAATGGGCAAATCACATACGCACTCACTATGGCTAAGCTAGTGTTCTTTTTACTGCACCAAGTTCTGTTTCTCGAAGGGAATGCGATAGCAACGTATCGCCAGACCGCGAGGGTGACCGCGAGCCAGATCGAAATCGTGTGGAATGTTTGACTGAATATGGAGTGGAAGTAAACAAATACTGCCCACGCGTAAGTGTTTTTGTTGACTTGCGGTCCGATTTTGATGTTCATGTGGAGTGCGTAGGGTATGTATTCGAGCATGACTAGGAGGTCTGCTACGGCGAGGCCTGTGAGGATAGAGTTGGTGGACGAGCTCATCTCGCGGCGACTGAGCACTGCAATGTTGATGGAGTTAGTGGCGGAACCGACGATGCAGATCACCAGAGCGATGTAACCGTGCAGGCGGCTGTACGCCTTGTTGAAGTCGGTGGCTCCTGGCACGCAGAACGCGTCGGTTGCGTTCGCCATACTCGACTCTCACCTTGACCTCTCTGTCATCATCATAATCGTTCATTTCCTGACAGTGGGTTTATAGGGTTTCTTTCGTTTAATCATAATCTGCAACAAATTAATCTATTTTACTTGCTGAAGGCACTCGCGTCTTACGTGTGCACTGTACAAAACACTGTATAAAAACCCGTTTATTTTCTTAGAAAATATACAATACGTAATACTTTGTCAAATGTCGGTTCGTGAGTGGTTCATTCGTCTAGAGATTGTTGCTTCAAGTTTTTTGTAGAGATCAGTTGGTAAGTAATTTCAAAATAGTCAAGGCCGACACTGTTTGATCAAATTTAGCTACTAATTTGTAGTAGACTGTGTTAAAAAACAGGATTTCGACATAAGAGTATTTGCTTAGTTATTTAGAACATCGGAGTTGAAGGCTTCTGACTGATTCAAACAACAATGCTAAATATCTTTAAGTTTTGTAATTGCACCCAAAATTAATTTACCTGTTATATCTAGATTCTAGAAAATACTAATTATTTTAAACCCATATTGTTCTAAAATCAAGTTCAAAATGCTAATTTTATTGTAAAATTTTAATAATTTTTTTTTCAATAATTTAAAAATATCAAGAATTCTGTTGAACGAAGCTTTCAGTAAGAATTACCTCTAGTTGTAGTAATTTTGTCCAACATTTAAATTTCAATTAGATCAGAAACTAACATTTAACATTGGTCAAGAGTGTGTTTGCATTATGTAATACTTAACAAGATAAATAATAAGATTCAGCAGTGATTGAGCCTGGTACCCCATTGTCTATTTAACGGCAAAAGGGCCTCGTAATAGAGTTATTTGATCTAATGGCCCTTGATCCTAAGGAAATTCGATTATGTCAGGCCGGAAAAAACAATCTCGCAAATGGTGCCAGGCGTCCCTCTATTGAAATCATCGAATATTAGATCAGATAGTTTATTTTCGCCCTTGACTTTGTTGACGATTTGGTTTGGAATGCGGGAAAGGTTGCCTCCGAATTGGGGATCAAAGGGGTGCTCTAGGTAATTTGAATCTCATTCGCTTTTAATTGTAGTGGGCCACCATTTCAATGAGATGGATCATCAAACAATTGCTTTGGGATCCGCGTGTTAATTGAGCTAAGACAGAGCCAGACACCTTTTAATAGAAACCAGTTACCTACTGCTAAATAATCTTCATCGAATGTCAAGAGAACGTGCTCAATCTAACTTTATGCTAGATGTCAAGTCAAGATCGATAGCTGTACTTTACAGACCAGACAGATATGGTAAGTACTTACTATTTATGGTAAGTAGTTACTTTGTCTGCACTAATGTTATCATGTTGCTATTTACACTACCTCCCTCTAGGCACCCCCTGCCGAGTAGTTTACTGCTGTAAGTTGAAAAACAGACATTGCTGTAGCATATAGGGATGTTAGCGGCCATACAATACTGTTGTTATAAGTATAACTCGGGCGAATGAACGTGACACCTGGCTCGAATGACGTTTGTGCAAAGTACAGCGTGGAATTGAATAATCTTGATAGAGAAGAGGTCCTGTAATACTTGGTAATGATAAGTAATGATAAGGCTTTGCAATTAGAGGAAGAAGAAACACGGAGGGCGCCGCGCGGGGCAGCGGGGGAAGCATCAAGTTCCGAGCCACGTGTCAGCCAGGTGTCATGTTCATTCGCCTGAGTATGTAGATATTGTTTAAAATTGTTTGGCACTGAAAGTGCTCTGCCGGTCCCTGCCATCCCAGTAGAAATTGAGCCTTAGAGGAAACTTGTACCATTCTGATGTAATCTATTTTGCATAGCCCCAAGTAATTCAAACTCCCACTGCTTGGTGCTTGAGTAAGTGACAGCCAAACAAAACTTGACTCAATATACAGTCAAATTCGCGGGTTCGAGGGTTGACGGGATCATGAAGCGACTTTATTAGCATTTTAACCGCAAATAGCCTGAAGGAAATGACGACGTTACCGAAATGGAAATTGCCTCAATATTGTTAAGTCTTTTCAAATATTAGACTACGAAGTAAAAGTACTAGTGTAAAAATTTGACAATATAAAAAAGAGAGTCAGAATAAATGCTTTATATTTTGAGAATTGATACAAGATAAAATTAAAGTTTAATAAACACTCGTATCGACACATCTTTAAAACAAACTCATCTCGATTTTCAAAAATTTTCAAAAAGTGTGGAGGTTGTTAACTTATTTTTTAAGTTTGTTACTTCAAAATTTCGTCAAATATGTATACTTTCAAATTGGTTCCTATAAATTTCATCAAAATCGGTTCAGTAATTTAGTTTTCAAATCAAATCATTGAAAAAAATATGTCATACAAGTAAACAAAAATGCGTATTTTGCTTTTCTGTGACGTTTCAGTGATGTTTACGGTCACTAGAACAGTCCCAGTTTAAGTCGGTTTTTGTTCGTTTTTATTAAGAACTTTGTCTATACGCACTTATCACAAAAATATCCAAGAACCATTCTGATATCCTAGAAATTAAAAAAAAACACACTTCAACTACAATACTCTGACCGACAAAGGCTTCAAACATACATTACCTCAAGTTGCCTCAAAAGCTCTAATTCCAAGAATTGTTTCTTCTGGACCTTATACTATATCCTTATTATATCTGGACCATAAATATCTTCCAAGCAAGTTTCTAAGCAATTATTTTACGTGAATAAAATATTCTCAAGCTGGTGGTACAAACGATAACTACGGTTCTTACACGTAGGTATGTGAGTGAGATTGCTACACTTCCATTTGCATATAACTACTTTAATTTTACCGCAGGGACCAGTTATGACGACTCTAACACAAACTCTATCATGGGAATTCTTGAAATATATATGAATTGGTAGTAGAAATATTCTTGACTTAAACCACGATATTATTGTAGACTAGCTGCTAAGAAGGAATCTCAAAGCAAAAATAAATTTGTAATTTTAAAGACCTTTCACGTCAACATACACTTAAATAGCGAGTGACACGTAAATAACCATTCTCATTATCTGAGCAATTACCCGCTACGAGTTTAGTATTAATCACCGTAAAATACGGGGAAAAGCACGGCTTCGTTTTATCTTTTGTCGTTTTGAAGTTCTATCAATTAATTTACAAGGCGTCAATTAGATGTTAAGTGGTCCCAATCGACGGGAGCCTTATTAATATTACCCATTACTACATAATTTATGAAATAGTCTCGCTATTTTCTTTTGTTTACACCGATCGTCCGCATATTCTCAAGTTTATAAATATGAAAGAGTATCGATTTCTTGGTTTAATTTTATTAGGTTGTGTGTATTTTGTTTGTAAACTTCCTTGAATTATTTTGGTTGTAGCGTCGAAATAACCTTAAATTATTCAATCAATATTATCATACTTGGCAGTTGAATCGAGAATCTAGAAAATATTTGGAGGCTAACAAAATTTTGTGTTTTAATTATTGAATCAGGCTGGGCTAAGAAATCTGAGGATGCATTACTGTCTGATCTCAAACATGGCAGGTAACTTCGGCGGGACGGACGTCATTAGGATGGAAATTACATTGAAGTAGGTAACAGTTTTTTTATCGACTTCGCCAGCACGCGAGATCTTTGATGTTTTATGTAATCGAAGTAATTAAATGTGTTGTAATAGCTAGGTAAGCAGGTAAGTAGGTCTATTATATACCTAATGTGCACTGTTTCTATTTGGGCTGTGTTTTTTAATTTACAGTTCACCCTATTTCGACCCCATAAAATCTATACCTATGTCGAGACAGACCAAAAATCTTTAAAATTACCATTTAGTGGTGAAACCCGGTGAGGTGGCACGAGACAGGCTGGATTCTATTTGGTTATTTTTCTTACTTCTCGACTCGACGTCTCAGCGCAGGCGAATGTACAAGTGTCATAGTGAATTCCTTATGTAGGTCCTATAGTGCTTATTACCTATAGGTATTTAGTAGTTTTATGCCTACTTGCACCAAACTGTCAAAGCTTCTAAGCAATTACTTTTATTGCTTGCCAGTTCTTAACAGTACAAATTCAGACCGTTAAGAACTGTCAAGCGACTTAAGTAATTTCTTAGGAACTTTGATAGTTTGGTGCAAGTAGGCATTAGTGTTTTAGTACTAATCGTATTCCTTGCAATCTTATGTTTTTTTTTTAAATAAGTGTGCTGTATTGAAAGAAAGAAAGAAATTAATTTATTTATGATACACAGTACACTGCACATAGGACAAAAATAACATCTATGCAAACAAAATGAAAGCACTTACGTAATAAAAATAGAAGGACTTATATACTAAACAAAAGAAAGGTTGAAGCACAACTACCGCAAATCAATGCTAAACCACAGTTAGTGTGTCCCAATGAACAGTGTCAGTGCCATAAAGAGGCACCTGTTCAGCATATGCTGGACCGCAGATGCTGCCCAGTGCTGGTTTTCCGCAGGAGCCTTAAGTGGAGCCACGGAAATCAGTCATCATATTGCACTTTATTCTGACCTACATGTGCGGTCGGAACTCCATTCACACAATCTTAAGAAAATGATATGCTTAATATGGTAAACGGAATTATGGTAATACGTTCGGTCACAAGGGACTTACAAGTATCATGTTTGACGCAGGCTATGTACGATAAAGCAAAGCTATAGGAATCGAACATTAGTTTTTTTCCCTATGTTTTTCGATGTGGAATCCATTACCAAAATTACGTACAGTAATAGTCGTAGACTTTTAATCTCGCTAATGAATCGTACTTACCGTGATTAAGTGTCTTCTAATCATGACTCATCTCGATCATAGTACTTAAGTCATTGAATTTATGTGGAGTATGTGTCGCTATGCTGTAGGCATGGAAAGTATACCAAGTAACATATTATTTATCATGGTATAAGACTGATCTTAGTAATCATCAGACATAACACTTGTTACATTCCGAGACCAAGTCTGTTACAAAATCAACGATGTATCGTATCGTAAATAATAATAACAGTCAGTCAGTAGTAAGCTGACTGTGAGTGGAAGTGATCGCGTCATGTGTGAATTATTACAAAAAATTATATGAGATTAGTCACATTAGGTCACTGAATAAAAATAACAGTGTGTTATAAAAACACCGGTTATAGAGCTGTTACCAAATGAAATAATATCACCATGTGACAATGAAATAGATGTAGCAATTATTTCCATGCCTACTATGCTGTGATCAAATTAGATTTTGTTTATAGATACTAACCAATATTTCCAAGACCGTATAAAATCGATGGAGCCAACTACTCCGAAGTCCGAACCAAAAAATATAATTTTCAGGAATTTTCAGAGTCCCGCTAGACCTTGACCGTTCTTTCACAAGTTTTACTGAAATGTATCATAGCAATACGACTGAGTTTCAGAATGTTAATAAAATTATAGAATTAAAATACAAAATAGCAAATCATATCATGTCTGAAAATAAGCACTGCATAACGGCCATAACTGCAACATTCCTCACACAAGCATTTATTGCAAATAAAACCAATGTTTCAAGGTGAGAAGGGTCAGTGGATTCTAGCACCGATACCAAAGGCATCGGGATCCACATTCCAATACCGTAGATACACAACGGACACCAAAAAATCAAAAGGTCGGTAACGGTTAATATCCACGTAAACGAAGTTGCAGGTATTATTTAAATATATACCGATTTAAAGTTACAAACGATACTTTGTATAATCCCATTTCCAGTATACTTACTGTATAGGTATATGAAAATCACCAAAGTTTTATCAGTTAAATTGGAATTTGAACACAACAGGTATATATGAAACTTAACATCATAATCTATTTTAATAGCTTTAAAACTTTGTGTACACAAATCTTTTGCAAAGAATTTACTATGACGATTATTATTATTTTCTGCTGTATTTCAAGTATCGTACGTACCTATTTATACTAGCTGGGCGTATAGCTTATAAATTTGGTTTGTTGATCAAAGTTACATAGTGAATATCAACTTGCCGAATGTGAATTCTGCCCTCGTAAGCAAGAGGGCAGTAAGTCGTGAATTTTGCTGTATTGACTTACTGCCCTCTTGCTAACGATGCGATGGCAGAATTATACCCGAAGAGTACGTTGCTCGTCTTATCTATAGCGCACGTTAGGTATTTACCTACTTATAATTAATAGTTATTACATACAAGTCTCTCACTGGTTGACCCAGTACCTAATGTCGAGTTCCGACAAAGAACAAAAGTTTTGGATATATTATTATGTAGGTACGAGGATCAATAAGTTGAAGTGGAGATGGGCAGGTCACATTGCAAGACAGGAAGACGGTATATGGACGAAGGCTGTAACAGAGAAGCGGCCGCGCGAGGGTTGAAGGTCAGCGGACAGACCACCAGCCCGATGGTTGGACAACATCGTGGGGGCAGCTGGATTTCGATGGATTCACTTGGCGCAGAATCGGAAAGAGTTTCCTCTTCAAGGGCTCCGTCGTCGTGTCAAGTGTTTCTAACTCAGTTTAAAATTAACTTCTTGTTAAATATTACAGATTGATTTATTGTTATCATTACAATAGTTTATCCTGAACAACTGAACTAACTGACAAAAGCCGCACAGGCTAAGCTATTAACGTAGAGACGTCAAATTTAAAGGGCATGTTCTTTAAGAAATGTACCACTGATATGTGCACACTAGGAACGGATTTCTTTAATTTACAACATAAGTTAAGAAGTTTAAAAGTGCCAATTAACAATATGAATTTTATAATTAGTTTTTTGGGTAGGACCTACCTATAAAATAAAATTACTACGCATTCATTGGTCAATCTCAACTTTAAAACTAAATTAATTGACAGAAACAAACATTCAATAGCAGCATCATTTTCATCGGGATTCCCTGACTTTGTATTTATGACATTTATTTACTTTAAAAACCAGTAGGCAATGCCATCTAGTTTAAACTTATTCAAATTATTGACAATGACTAATTCAAACATTGATCAGCGCTTAAAATAATATTGCCACTAGTTACCAACCCTTATTTTATTGAGGAAAAAAAAATTAATGAAGCCATTTCTTCTAGAATCGGTTTAAATTAAAGAAGAAAAAAAACATATTATATTATTATATAGGGCGTCCCACGCCACATAGAGGGAAAGTACTTTGAATATATATATATGGAACATTTTACTGAAAGAAGACATTATTTTAATTTAAAAAAACAATTAAAACTGTATTCATAGATATTTAAATAATTACATGGTTGAACCGGGAATCAAACCCGTTACACGAGAAAAATAATCACCTGTAGCTTTATCATACTGATCGAAATATTTCATCATAAGGATTATTTTTTGCTAAGTAACATAATGTCAAAAATTAAAGCAAGACCATGAATTTTAACATTTTGAATACAAAATTAATCAATTTATCAAATGCTCAAAATGAGTCCCTTCCTGTTGAATACAAAGTCGCACTCTTCTTCTACTTCATTCGCTCCCTGTCGATTTTTTGATCTTGTTGTGGTGGATATTTAGAATTGTTGTTGAAAAGTTCTGCCTGTAGCTCGTGAACACTTTATATATATAATTATGCGTACTTCTCAAGTGGGTAGATTTATTAGTGATAGGTAGGTACTTATGAAAATGCAAGTTGTATGTCCTCACGGCGATGTCAGCTTTTCATTTTTCTGAACAACATTTCACATCAAATGTTAAAATTCATGGTCTTCCTTATATTTGTGACACTAAGTTATTTAGCAAAAAATAATCCTTATGATGAAGCCTTTCGATCGATATGATAAAGCTACATGATGATTATTTTTCCCGTGTAACGGGTTCGATTCCCGGTTCAACCATGTAATTATTTAAACATCTATGAATGCAGTTTAAATTGTTTTTTAAATTCAAACAATGTCTTCTTTCAGTAAAATGTTCCTTCTACAATATTCAAGGTACTTTCCCTCCATGTGGCATAGCCGTGGGACGCCCTGTATATACATATTATTTGTTTTATTTTAAATTCTGATTTTATTAGAACAAGTTAATTTATGTTATATGCAAATGTATTTTTTAATTCATGCAACCATTTAAATATTTATATTCGTCATTCATAGTTGTGTTACACTTATTCAATAAATAATAATGGCATCTGCACTTAACTACATCCAAAGAAAAACGAAACTAGGTAAGTGAGTGCCGCCGCTATAGTGATTACTTAAATTAATACTTCAAGCAGGTTGAACTAAAGACACACCAGTTTACGAGTCAGAAATATTACCTAAATCATCTTTAAAAATAATCAAGTGTTACACTTTGTTCCCATTGAGTAACACCATTTCTATTATTTTATTCCCATCGAGTAAAACCATGACATGGGTGTTACTGGATGGGAAAAAAAATCCCATTGAGTAACAGTGTTACTCGTTTGAGTGTTACTCGATGGGAACCCATCGCTATCGTGACACTGTTCTGTCTGGCCATTGGCAGGCGTGATCTTCCCGCTCATGATAACACTTATTTACAATGATATTCAAAGAACCGGGAGATTTATTATCACAAATATAAACTTTTTTCTTACCAGCACGCGAGCGAAGTTGTGCGCAGTATTTGCTTCATTTTAAGTATTTCACTTTATTTGCATAGCTATCGCCTACGTCAATGTCGCACATCCCTCCCACCTTAATTTCAGTGATTACGTTCGATACGAGCTTATTTGAATTGATAAGTTCAAGCACCCTTAATTATATTAAACCAGTTGAACGCAACAATTTGTTAAGTGTATTGTATTTGAGTAAATTTAGCTTGTGGGTAAAACTTAAAGGTAGAAATGGAAAACCTTGATTAGTTATTAGACCAATTAATACTATTCAATTACTTAAGAATAGTTTCAACAAAACGCCTTATCGATTCATAATCATAAATTTGAGATATGCCCTAATTCTTATTGCACCTTGTATCGCAAGACACCTCGTAACTTGGTGATAATGCGAAATTTTGTATTCCGACGATATAACATATCCACTTACGACTTTTTGTCATTGAGCGGCATACCGCCTATAAGCTTGTCATCGCAGACATTTCGTCAAGTTGTAGGCGGGCGGCGAATATAAACTCATTGTTATAATAAATATAAATTATTGAGAACCAGCTTCCGCCAGCGACTTCATTCTCCAGCTAACAGGATAAATAGCAGACGGAGCCTATTCCAGGTGTTTAATAACAGCTATCCAATATTTAGCTTATTAATTTTAGTGTAAAATCCTTCCACCCCTCATCTTGCGTTTCACGAGTATAAAATAAATATTTGTACCTACATTACCAAAAGCCTTGAACGGATAATTACCAACAGTGAATAAGAAAAACCATTAGAAGGTCGGATGAGTAGCGGATGTTTTATTTTCATGGTTGTCCGGATAAGGATACGATTATCTACAGCCAGTAAACAGTACGTCGCGTCGTATAACATTTATTCTTAGAAAAAACGCTGGAAAATTTATTAAAGGGAACTATTTGTTTTTTTAAATCTAATTTAAGTGTTTGTACTATGAAAGTATGACGATAATGTTGTCAACTTGAACATTTATTGTTTAACCACTTAGAAAATGAGATATAAGATTATACTCGTATATTCAAAATCCGCTCATCAATATTCCGTATTGGTGTTTTTGTTGGGTGAGTAGCACCTTCATTTCACGCATTTTCACCACTCCAATGTTCAATAATGCATGTGAATTTTGATCCCAAGAGTTAGACGAGAATATTATTGCGTATATTTGATCAGAACCAGCTTAAATAAATACTGTTTATACAATTTATTTACTTTTCTTTTGCTGTGATCAAAAAACGACGCATATTATACAAGAAATGCGTCGTTTTTTTAATTTTTCGTTTTATTTTCCTCGACATTTCGGTTTCTGTAAACCAACATGAAGCAGTGAATTATGTGGCAGGCCAGATTACGTTGGGAACCATCAATCTTTAAAAAATATTACATTTTACACCCACGTGGACATACATAAATTATGTAGGTACTAAATTTTAGAAGGTTGCAAAATTAGATACTTTTAGGTTATGTTATGTATGTAAAAGTACATACTCGTAACTATTAGTGAAGGGGAAATTTTTATGTTTCTAATAATATAAATAAAAATTTAATATAATATTAAATATATATATATATTAGAATTATCTATCTATCTATCTATCTATTAAATATAATATGTAGGGTATGTGATGAACATCTACAAAATCATAGAATAAAAAAATTAAAAAAATATTTATAAATCATTATGCATAGATATCTATTAGCGCTGGCCCCGGTTCTGATGTACTCACACGCTTCGATAGCCATATCAATATTTAGAATCTACAAAGATATTCGATGGAATGGAGTAATCCGCAGAAATTATTCTACTTCTTCTACCTACAGGAAAACAAACAGCTCTAGCTGATGTGAAATAAGATGGAAAATCTGCAATTTAATAGGATTTTGTTCGAGACTGGTTGTACAAAGCACCGATTTTGCGTATAAATTGTTGGTTATCCCACGGAATGGCACTTAAGTTTGAGTTATTTCATAGCTCTTTATCGGTAGTTTTCGGAACGGAACGTTAATGTCAGTATCGGATAGTTCCAGCACTTATAAATTACGATTTAACAAATATTTTGTCTCGTTGAAGTTGGAAGTGCAGTAAGTATGTGTAGAACTTTTGTAGTGGTCTCGTAGACTAGTAAATTACAGGACATATAAACAATGATACATGCATAATAATAAATAAAAAAAAGTTTTCCCCCTCCTTGCAAACCAGGTCAACTTGTGACAGGTCGTGCATTTGAACCTTACTGCGTTTTTATCATATTGCTTAGTGTTGAGTTTTTTCGAATAAATCCCACGGTAGAACAGCGTGGCAATAATCAAAAATGAGTATTGACCATACAGGCATATAAAAGGCTTGGACCTGACTGACTGACAGACAACACATACCTAGGCCAAACCACTGAACCTAAACACATGAAATTTGAAGAGCGTATTTGTTCATCAAAAGCTGAAAGTGCGTACTAAGTTATCAAAAAAATCGTAAAGTAAATAAAGTTGCGGTTTCTTATAAACTTCTTAAAATCAGAAAACAATATTTTCAGGACTAAAATCAAGGATACCTCGATGTCAAATAAGTACCAAGTTTTTTTTATCTCTGTCGTTTGATTCTAAGCTCATGAATATTGCAGCCATATAAATAGAGATATAGAAATATAGATACATAGATATATATACATTACTAAGTTATGAGTATGTCTTTATTACCTACACCTAAATACATACATATATGTATTTGAATACCTAATAAAATATGATAAGACAGGCAACATACTATGTAAGTCATATCAATTAGCGAAATTAAAACGTTCCATGTATAGGTACGAACAAACCTATGGTTAATATATTTACCACCCAGTTCTTAATTAATATTAATAGTAATTAATTGTTTTTATTTGATTCCTTCTGATTTATCAATCACATCAGTTTAAAGGAAACCTTATAACATTTTTACCAATATTGTAATCATTTCCTGCCCTATGAAGGAGCAGCGTGATGTTATTACAATTCGGCTCAATTATTCGGACCAGTTTTGGGAAATATTTGTTTTCCGTTGTTGTATACGCGTATACCATCCCTTAGTTATCTAATCAGTAGCTAGGCAACGGTAGTCAATACCGTTCCAATAACAGGTAGGTAGGTACCAATACCCCTTTCATTGTTCAATGTTATTATGTATATATATTTTATCTAAACTCTGCTGAAGATCTCAAGCGGCGTAAATATGTAGGTCTTGATAGGTCGTACATGTTTGAGCCCTTTGGGGTCGAGACACTAGGTCCATGGGGAATCGGAGCCTTCCGCGTTTTTAAAATTTTGTCAGAGCGTCTGGTCGAAGCGACGCGTGATCAGAGGGCTGGCAGCTATCTGGGCCAAAGAATAAGCCTTGCTATACAAAGAGGCAATGCAGCCAGTATCCTCGGCACGCTGCCATCGGGTATCGAGTTGGAGCAGTTGAGCTACCTATAAATCGTTTGCAACAAATTTTATAAAATGTAAATTTTATAATATACCTATATATAGATTGTAGTAGTTAGCTTATGCTGTAATAAAAGTTTTATATAATTATATATATATATATTTTCGAACCATCGCAAAATCCTTCCCAACTTAAGCCCGTTATAAGAATACAGACCTACGCAACTAATTCAAACTCAAAATATTTATTCAACAAGACACATTTTACAGAATAATTTATACTCGTATTTAAAATCACTACACTAGTATATAAAACCTAATCGCAAACACTATACATAAGTACATAGATGCATAGGTTGGTACATACGTAGGTTAGAAGTAAAAAAATTTGCAAGATCAAATCAATGATGATCTCGCCAGGATCTCACTCAACTGTATCTAACTAATTGATTTACGTATCAGTTTGTACAAAATTTACTTAGTTTCTAATCAGGAAAGACACAACTTGGACACCGTTACGAACATTACCCAGCTATATTATAAGATATTTTCCGAAGTAGAAATAAAAGTAGTAGGTACAGTACTCAAAAATTCAAATTTAGTAGACTTAAGAAATAAAATGCTTACCAAAAATATTCAGAAATTTGCATGGTAAATCCAAAATGTTTGGAGAATGGTCCAAGTGTTTGGGCGGGTCGGTTCGAGCGGAAAATCGGAAAATCCCGAGGGCGGGAAAAAGCGGTAACGGCACGCGTGCTCTCTGCAGCACGACACTTATCACACTGCTGTATAGTATACTCCCGCCATTATTCGGCCGGTCAGCCGCCAGCCTAGCCTTCGGGGAGCATCGGAGACTGAAATCACTGGAAGCCACAACCTATCTAAAATATCTCGTTTTATTATTCGACTCCAAGGAAGGGTAATGTTTTTCGCGCATATCTTGTATTCATGTTATGTAAATTTCTGTGTTACTTCCAAACGGCTGGATGGATTTCGACAATTTAGGTGACCTCGGCACGCTGCCATCGGGTATCGAGTTGGAGCAGTTGAGCTACCTATAGATCGTTTGCAACGGTCTATGGGTGGCCAAATGGTTTCCTTTTGTAATTTTTGTAATCTTAGATTGTAGTAGTTAGCTTATGCTTTAATAAACAGGTATCATTAGATTCGTCTTAATAACCCATATTGTGTCCTTAGATAGGGGTTTTGAAAAAAAATAAGTGGCGGATTTTGGTCATTAAATAGTAAGTTGAAAATATTTTTTTTTACCAAACCTATCGAGTAGGGTATTAAAATGAAGGTAATTAAAAGGAGATTACAAACATATACATATATGTTTAATTAGCAACAATGAATTGACAATCGATGTATAATATTTTGGCAGTCGGGTTTTCAGTTTGTTTCTCACTTTTTTTTTTTTCTGAGCTTTGTATACTTCATCATACTGTGCTGGGGTCAATAGGATAATTACTATTAATTTTCTAAAATTACCACAAGTTAAAAACAAATAGGCAATAGTAGTTCCTTGTTTTCAGCATTGAACAAAATCTGCACTTTTATTTATTCCATACATACGTCATTTATTGAAATAGCGATGATTAATCTTTTGAAGGTGAAAATAATAACCTCATAGATCTAGGTATAGATATATGAAATATAGGATCTGCGACCCAATATAATTAGTCTTCTTCTTATCGTGTCACTAGTTCTTTCGAACAAGTGTAGTGAAAGGATTTCAAGTGCGCTTCGAAGAGGCTCCTTACGTTCGCTTGACATGTTTTTTTCGAACTTTTTATAGATAGATAGATAGATGGAATATACTTTACTTTGCTCACCATCTTAGTACTAACACATTTTTTTCACTTCACCGTTAAATACGTGTTAATGCACACATAGATTTGGTGTCTGAACCCACAGCCTTCGAAAGTCGAGGCACCTCCCACTCGGCCAATACGGCTTGTATAATTAGTGCTATCTTTGTTTAATTAATGTCGTGCCAAGAAAGTTACAAAACACTAGAATGGTTTATAAACTTTTCTGGTTGATCATGACATGGAATATACGTGTCTCTTTAAAAAAAATGATTATACCAATCGCTCACACACTAAAATTTAAATGAAGGCTTATCAGAATGGAAAAAGAGTAAATGTTAACGAGTAAGATAGATAGATAGATAGATAGATGAACACTTTATTGCACACCAAGAAGAACAAAACAGAGTAAAACAATAGAACAAGAAAACAAAAGCCTTAAGGTAGGTAGTACAAGGGGCGGCCTTATCGCTGTAAGCGATCTCTTCCAGGCAACCCGGCAAGGAAAGAATATAATTGGAGATGAGATAGACGGCGCACACTTAGTAAGTTACAAGGTTTTTAAATTAAAAATTCGACTACTTAGATACTAGTTTTATCTTTTTTATAAAATAAACTAATACATACCTTTTATAATATATATAATATATACATATATATATACATATATATGTATAATATGATACGGATAAAAAATAAATAAAACATCGACATGATAATATTTAATCAGATACAAATGACAGATAGTGCAGCTTCAGTTTGTCTTTGAAAGAGTGTAGTGATGATGACTGTCTAATTTCAATCGGCAGTGTGTTCCACAGACGGACGGCTTGTACAGTGAATGAGTTGCTGTAAAACGACTTGTTATGAGGAGGCATTTTAAGTATGAGCGTTTCTGATGACCTGAGATTGAGGCTATGGGATGCGTGGAGAAACTGAAAACGATCTTTGAGGTATCGAGGAGAAAAAGGGTTAAAAAGTACAGTGAAAAGGAGAGAAAGGATAAAAAGTAAAAAGTAAGTAAAATTTTAAACAATAATAGAGGCTAAAAAAGCTGGTAGAGCATTTTGCATGATGCATCGTAATATTGTTGCAATGTCTCCGTATCATACGAGTATCTAATAAGATAACAGGCTTGGGCCCAAAAAATTGTAAACGTTATATTCCGAACTGCCAAAAATAATTAAATATTATCATCGTTCATGCCTATGCTATTGAATATTCAAAACTGCTAAACTGGTTGGTTCTACTGCATTCACTTAAGGGGAATCCTCAAATCCGAATTCCATACAAAATAAATTCGGAGAAATACTCAAAAAGTACGCCGTATTATAGTAATTTCTTCACACTATTCGTTACGACGAAATACGAAATTACTATAATACGGCGTACTTTTTGAGTATTTGTCCAAAACATTTTGTATGGAATTCGGATTTGAGGATTCCCCTTAACGTAGAGTTTTAAAACATGGACGTTTGTTATTTACACCCTAATTCGAATTATTGAAATTCCTTTCTTAGTACGAACTTAAAGCGGCGAGGAATTTTGTAAATTCGAGCCCCAAAAGGACCAAACAAGGGGTCAAAGTTTAACAACAATGCTTATTTCTATGATACTGTTTAGGAACTTGAAAATTGTATATCCTTAGTTTAAAAAAAAACAAGGGTTTCACGAATTTTAGAAATTTTCAAAACTGTATGAAGGATGGAACGCCACGCCAATGAGCTAGCTGGAATTGTAAAGTTAGAATTATTTAGTAATCTAGAAGAGGGTTTCCAGATAAGCTGTATCGGTACATCTGCGTCGCATAATCTCAACTAAAATATAGCTAAGACCACTTTAGAAATAAATGTATCTGAACACAGTACCTGCCTAACGCTTATTGTTTGATTGAAAAATACGTAGACGGAGTTCTGCAGCGAACTCTCTCCCAACCCCAACGTACAAGAAAATAAATATGTAAATAAATTAATGTGAAAATAAATTAAATATTCAATACCGATTGCATAAAATATGTTTACGCAACATTTGATCCAATAAAAATATAACTAACACGGAGTAACTGCTAATTCTGTGAATTTTTGTATATAACGTAGTACTCTATGCCATATTATTTGACGTACGATACTAAACGAACCGCATTGATGCTGTATAACATTTTTTAGTTATTTTATAGATACACAATTATATACCGTTGCCCTTGCTGTGACCATTGTTTATCACACAGACTATAAATGTACGTAACTCTCTGAAATATGCCATTATTCTTAAAAGATTCATAAAATCCTTTCTATGAGACTGAAGAACGAAAAGCTTTGTGGCTATAGCTAGGTATTAGACAGACATGCTTAAAAGTAAAGACATAGGTTTATTTTGTAGGTGTTAGACAGTACTTACCCACCTGCCGACAATCAAGAATGGCCCTGCCACAGTTAACACCGAGACTGACAAAGCGTCTCATAAACCTGAAGAGGCAGGATCTACGTGTGATTGTGGGTACAATCACAGGACACTGTCTACTGAACAAACACCTCCACAACACTGGTAACACTGACAGCCCACTCTGCAGAGGCTGCTTAACAGAAGAAGAATCAGCTGCCCACGTAGTCCTGGAATGCGTGGGAGTGACAGCACAACGACACGAAATCCTCGGGCAACCGAGGTCACTCCGCGAAGCCTGCGAAGAGCCCAGGAATCTTCTGCGCTTCTGGACGGAGTTAGGCTGGCTACATCCGTAGCCAGCAGGTAACTTGCTCACGCAAAAAGGACCGATTGACGAGTCCAATTGCGGATAACGGAGTCAACTACATACAGTACTTACCCACTTTCTCTTCGCTTTCAGTATGCTGGAAATCATAACAAATTCAATGAACTGACTTTCCCGCATATAAACCCGTATTTTAACAATATTTTCGATTGATAGTTGATACGAAAAACAACCATCCCTGTTATAATAATAATCATTTGTACGTATTTCTTCGTATTATGTATCAAGTCTCTCGTATGCTAAGCCCGTTCATGCAAATGCGCGCCACCAAACAAAATTAAATTAGCCAGGTAAATAAAGCTACTGTGTGTCTAAGCGATAAATATCTTAAAATTAATAATCACTGAGATAGGTTTACGAACATTTTATTTATCTTAAGAAAGGTCAATGATAACCGTATCTACGTGCAAATGTTTAATGACCTTACAAAACCAAATACAGCCATAAACCTTTATGACTATGGCTATTAATTTACCACCGACCGACTTGTTTAGTCATTTCGTAAAAACAGGAAAGACGTGACATTATCCAGACGTGAAAACCAATACAAGTAAAAACGATAAAATTGACACAACAAAAATATATTAATAATGATAACTGAAACCACATTTGTTTATATTAATAGTAAAAGATTTTTTTCATTTTCTTTTCGGTATCCATTTGATACTTATCTATTTTCAGACCTATATTATGTACTCGTATAACAATAATGGGTTAACATGGTATTGATTAATTAATCATTGTTGGTCCAAAATATTTTTTGAATTGATCCACTCTACCTAGAATAAACGAACAAGTTGGTTGTTGTTGTGATCCATCATGTTCTGTACAGCTAATTTGTAAGTGCGGGCAGAGCTTGCGAGAATATTCAGAGCTCAGAAGTGGTATGAATAGGTTTCAGGTTTTAGATCCATCAGCCGCGTCGTTTTCCCCATCAATCACGCAATGACGCTAAATCCAATAATCACAGTAAGAGCCCATATATGTATATACATAAGTTTTTTCATACTGGCTGTTCTAAAGAAGTCGATATTCTGGTTTCAAATGGGTAAAAAATATAAATACTCATTACTCGTACCTAAATTATGGTAACTTTAGCATACGGACGTTACACGGCACTTTCCAAATTAGGGTTCCCACAATCTGCCACAACGTGCAGCAAAAAGGTCGTTTACTAAATTAAACCTACAGTGGGCACGGTTGTAAAATTATTGGCTCTTTCGCTGTGCCGTGCCATTTATCAAAGTGTTGAAGGCGCGCGTGTGGCCGAGCAACATTTGTCATTGTTGGTTAAACACACAGACATCTCTAAAAATAAAGCAAGTAAAAGTAATAGGTAGACGAAAATGCTAATGAAGACCCTCTCAAAGCCTGAAACTTATTTGTCTGCCTTGCATTTCTCAACAAAGCCGGTAGCGGCTTTGAAATAAGTATAAATAAATAAATAAAAAAATTATACATTTCACACAACGCCATCTAGTCCCAAACTAAGCAGAGCTTGTAATATGTAGAATTGTACTCATGTTATATAATTACTACTTGAAAACGTATTAAATATAAATACATATTCCGCTTTATTAATAACGGTAATAGGAATCGTGATTCGTGCGAGGATTGTAGCTTCCTACTCATTACTATTCACATCCCACGTCTCACTTTCGTTTGAACACCTCAGACGAATATCAAATCTCTCTCGCCGAAGCTAAATATAGAAGAAAACTAAATTTTCTCTTTTCGGGAGACTTTCAGTTTACAGTACAGTACACGAGTGATTACAAAAATTATATGGAAAGCTAAAGCTGACCGATCGAAATTAACGAAAAGCAAAACACAGCTTCTGGGATCGTTCTCGTAAAAACTCAATCCAAACGAGCTATCTTCTGTATACTTCTCGCTCCTCTACCGGTTAGCCGGATGACTGTCGTAGGATTATTCATCAAAAGCTCTTCGTCTTTCCATTTAAATTATACCGACCAACAGGTAAAAGAAATGCTGAAAGAAAATAAAAAAGACTCAACGCAGACTCGTGTGCCAATTTATAATCTTTCCAAGAATTGTTATTATTTTGATAGAAGGTTATTTATTCATCATAGTTTTCAACAGTTGAAATGTTATTCGACTGACCTGTATGGTGCATCATTTAAAATTACGTCCAGCAGTGGACTAAAGTGGGCTAATTTTTTAAAAGTTTAGAACATTTCAATTCTATACAGTTACTTATTCAGGTACATAACTGCCTAAATAATATCATAAATAGAGTATCTAGTCTTTTTATATTTTATTAAGGTCTGTATTTATAGCGCACTGAAAAAAAAAAGCAAAAGTTTAAACCAAGGCTGAAATACGAGTATGATATACCCTCATCTGTTCTTCATTAACTCTATGGGAATTTGTGAATGTTTATCTTATCTAGCATATACATATAGTAAAGTAGTTCACATGCGCCACATGTGTCTTGATCTTTGGCAATTTTTGTAATGGGAAATTCCTAAGTTTAAAAAACAAAATAGTAAAACAAAAACAACGTAGGCACAAATCGACTTCACGCTCTTTAACGATTGTTCGGATTGTAAGACTAGTATCAACACATATTTTGCAATGTGTACTCGAAATTAACAGTGAACTTATTTGTATATTTGCGTTCACTGAAATACAACATTTATAAATGAATGGGTTACTGGCGTCTATAATATTTAGGTAGACGCAGATAGGAAAATGCAGTTTTCAGTAAAAAGTAAAGTAATAAATTAATACGTGTTATGGTAATTGTATTATCCTCTGCAAATAGTGACATGGAGTTGTCGAGATGAAGAGATAAAATGGTGAGAATAAATAAAACCAAAAAAAAATATTAGATTATTTTTTTGGTCTAACCTAATTAAGTTAACAGAACACGAAACTAGCTAGTTTCCGCTTTCCGGTACATTTTCAATAGTATTAAATTAATAATGGTTCTTGAGATTAATCCGGTCCTTTGGTAGAGTCCGCTCATTATTCAAGGATTTATGGCCATCACTCACTTTGAAGTTCTGGTTTAAGTTTACCTAACCATCTTGTTTGGTTCTCGTTTATTTTATACTACCTGACCCGCGTGCGACTTCGACCACCCGTAGACGAAATATTTATAAACCACCCCTTTGCAATGCAAATAAAACAAAAATCAAATCGGGCAAGCCATTTTTGAGTTTTAGCGAAACTAACGAATAGCAATTCAATCACTAAGAAATATCTGATTTTTATAATACTCTTGAGTATATGTATCAGATTCAGATGTAAAAATCAGATTTTATTGAGTTTGTTATTTGCTCTTAAATATCTCCATTTATACTGAAAACTGTGATTTGAGTGAACTCTTGGTCACACTGAGTGGTCTGAGCGTATAGCCCTAATATTTTACAACCCTTTTCATAATTTATTAAACCCACATCCATAAGCCTATGTAAATTGCACAGTTCAGTGACTTACACAGGATTTTATAAATCTAGCTAAATCCGTGGAAAATCTAGATCGTAATTAACCTACTGTGTACTCATTTTAGGTAGTGCTTACTAGCCTCTGTACTCACAAACAAAATGTTTACCGAATCTCTTGCTTAGTTGAATCATTTATTTTATTTTATTTAGAACAGTAAGATCTTTTTTATGAAACTTGTAAACGAGAACATTTATTTTCAAGTTGATGAAATATGTACTCAACATAATCTAATCCAAGAAAATTGTATCTCTTTTTAACTCTACATAAGTTGTTTTCCAATGTTCCATGTTCCAATATTCTTAAAACAAAGCCACATTACTTACCTATAAATCTAGTCATTATGATTTTCTTCAGTAGTTGTTTACTCTAGTGCACTTTTAAATTAAATAAAGTTCTGAACTTTTGGTTTTTATTTTCGTATTTATAGCAAAGGTAAATTTTGTTTACTGATAATTATAATGCAGACTAAGCTTTCACATCAATTGCTATTAAAAGATCTGATAGAGGCAGAACACGCAAATATGCAATCAGTATAGAAAACAAAGTTCTGAATGAATTCTACTAAATTATGAGTTAAAAGAAGTACAAAGAAGTAAAAAGCTCAACAAAATTAATGGTTTTAGTAATACTTTATCTAATTAGGTTTAGATATCCCAACATTAACACATGAATGAACCAAAGTCGCTAGACCAGAAGAATCATCGACTGAATATTGACCACGAAGCTGGTCACCAAAGCGATGGTGTTCTTTTTGCTTTTATATTTGTAGAGACTAAAAAATCCGACAGTGACAAGCTTAAATTTTAGTAATGTCCACTATATCCAAAATTATAACAAACTTGATAAAAATATTTAAGTAATATTTAATTACTATATATTTTTCCCTATCAACATAGATTAACTTATTTTTAAACGTTGTATTTATAGATCATTAATAACTCGAGCACAAATGAGGGAATAGGTGTCAAGTTTCCCTGGGGAGATACTTACTTACACGGGTATGACAGAGCTCATTTATTTTGTCCACCTAAATCATATTATCTTTTTCAACTCAACCGAAAGTATTATCTACTCCTCTCTCATTATATAGGAATAATAAACTAACTGACGCCCGCCACTTCGTATGCATCACGAATTTTTTTTTCTTAGTACGTGCCTCGAAGTTTCAAGTCTCTACACTCAGCGGTTTGGCCTGTACGTTGTCTGTCAGTCAGGTTCAAGCCTTTTATATATGTATAAGATAATAGAAATTGAGTCACTCAAGGAGACGACAAAGCGGAGAAAATGGTATAAAAAATTAAATTAATTTAATAGTTGTACACTAACTTGTTATGCCTAAAGTATTAAGGCCAAATTAGGTTATCCTAGGCTAAACAAGTATATTCTTTCACGCTTAGAATGAACCGGTTTGGTCTAGGACAAACTAGATTGGCATGAAATCTAGTTTGGCCACGTTTGGCCCGTAACAAATATACCAAACTAACGAAAGGTTAACCAAGCTTTAAATTCCGAAGTTCTTTTTTGGTCTATTCCTGACTTTTACATAGAGATAAAATGGCAGAAAAAGTACACTTCACAGTTTAATTAAAAGTAAAATGGCAGGTCCAATCTGGTAAAACCTCTTTCAATGAAAAAAGTCTTTTACATTTTTTCGACTCGCTAACGTTCTAAGAATGTCGTTTTGAATGGAATGTTTAGGAGTTACATACATAGGTAAGGAGGTTTAGGATTTTCAGTAATGCGCTATATCTGTAGCCCAGCCATTTCCCCTCACGATTTATGTTTGTAGTTCACTGTAGCAATTTATTTATTTTAAGGTTTACCTTGCCCGCGATATCAATACGATAAATGTAGTCTTCAAAAATTAAGATGATATTATTAAGCCTGTATTTTGTTAAAATGTAACTATCACCTAAGATAAAAAACTCTTTAAGATTTTCTCTACAGTTTTTAAATTTCTTCTAAGTCTTAGTTTTTATACTTGGTAAACTAAAGAAAAAAAAACCCTTTTCCAGTTTTACTTATTTTAAAAAAAAAATCGATGAATCTGAAAAATACATTTTCATAGTAAGTAAGGATCGATCGAACGATTGATCATAGGAGATAGTTACATTTCGGTAAAATATAGGCGGTATCATCATCTCATTTTTCCGAAGGCTCTTCTATTTCAAAGTAATAAGAAAACTAAGAAGAAACTGAAGAAGAATATGAGTTATTTCCGTTGCATAATAGCTCTTAGTATCAGATAAAAATTGCCTTTCAAAATGATATGCTCTTAATTTTCTTTCAGAAACTTCGTAGTAGTTCGGAAATTTTTAAATTGATTGAGATACAATGATCTGCGTACCTTACTCCTTTCCTAGTTATATTCATACTAGGCCTCTACCTACTTTCTGTACCTACCTACTGTACGTCACCGGTTCAGAGAAAAGTTAGTTGCCCGAGGGGAAGTCATTTTGTTTCATTTGCGATTCCGACAAGCTACCTTCGCGATATTTCTTTCGCGAGTATTTTTTCAAACCAGTTTTCATTATTAGCATTGTGAGCTCAGCTTAGTTCTTTACGTAATTGTTCTACTGATTATTCCGACTCTTAAAAGCTCTAAATTATGGACATTAAGATAGAGATCTTCTTAGATTTGACCCGGCCTTCTAAAATATTTCTTTAAATGAAGGATTGATAAGTTGTAGAGAAACAGATGTTTTGGCTTTGTTCATATGCATAATTTAATAGGCAAAAGCTTCGAGAATCTAGGGCAAAGGTGATGTCGGTTTTACGATTACAAAAACCGATAACAAAACTTTTTTAACCCTTTTCCTGGAAGAGTAATTTATTTGATGTATCGGTACCTATCTTACTGAACCTATGGCAATCTGCACCTATCTTACTATTACTTTAGTATTTTTTTTCTTCGTTATAATAATCTGTGCTAGTTAGAACGCTTCAGGATATTCTGCAGCCCAGTAGCAATGTGTAAGCATTACTGTGTTCCGGGCGTTAAAGGGCAGCCAGTATATCATTACTTAGCCGCAATAGCCACTACAGTAGGTATGCCTGCCTATGCCTACCTATCTATAATTAGTGCCTGCTAATGCAACGAAGGACCTCCCACCACAAAGGACAAAAGATCAATTTGCCTGAAACACTAAGCCCTAGCAAGCAACACAATAGTTTCACAAAATGATAAATGAACTCAACTGAGGCTTTTCAGTATTTACTAACCATTAAAGTTAGCTCGGTGTTTGCTTTGTGAACAGATACCTGCCTACATAGATCAAATAACACTGAAAGGGCTCGCTTTTCAGTTTCTGAAGTCTTTCAACAAAAGTCCAAAACTTTTCTTGTTATACAGTAGTACCTAGTTGATGCCCGCAGATTCGCGCGCGTGGTATCGGAATAAAAATAACCTCGGTCCTTAAACAGTACATATGTTATCTACTACCAAATAACTTACACTTTCCAAATTTCAGTAAGTATTTAAGGCTCACAATCCCGTGCGCCTCTATCTCGCTCGCACATATGTATGTATCGTACATTTTGGAAGATATAAATTGACTCCTTATAAATTTCAAAATAGTGGAGCGGTGAATTGGTTTTAAATAGATTTGAAGAAAAATTGCGTCAAAACCACTCCAAAAATACAGTCGTTTTGTATTTTTTGTATTTGTATTTATTTATTGCCTCCATGTAAGTATAAGTATAGGTATTTTAGGTCTTAGGCGTTGTCCTAATAGAACGCGTTCACGCGATCGTCGCGCAAGCAAGCAATGCTACCGTCGCGCGAATCCGCGATGAAACGTACTAACGTCATCGTGATCGCGCGATCGACTTTCGCGCGAACTTGCGATGGTCGCGTCATCGCGTTCTATTAGGACACTGCCTTAAGTAGTGTTTACAGACTAGATATAGTAGGTACATGCTGACATACACCGACACGTACCTACTTTGGCAGTAATAATCAGGGTTTTACAAAAATATACAACACCGACTTCAATCCGACTGTGATAGTGACTGTAGGCACCGCTGAAAAGTCACAGGGAAGCAAAATACGCTTTTTGGTTCACTTCAAGTCTATAACGACTTTTTTTTCAGTTAATTTATTTCAAAAACAAAGTTTCACTGAACCGATTTTCATGAAATTTCTATGGGACCACCCTGGCAAGTATATCCTTTCAAATATATTTTTTTATCAAATATTTTTATAAATAACACATTTATTAATTAACAAACATTAATAAAAAAAACCGAATTGATACTTTTTTTGAAGTCGGTTGAAAATGAATCTGTATTTCCATTTTTAAATTTTCTTTGCATTCATAAAATTTTAAGGAACTTCATTGTAAGACGATGGAGTTATAACGGCCCGCATGAAAGCCTGGTATGTTCAGATAATATCTGTTTACCTAATCTGTCTCTCTCTTACTAAAGAAGCCGCTTTTGAATGCTTAAACTGTTCCAACGCCTCTACTTTAGGGTTATTCCTGTTTTCCCCTACCTGTTCGTCCCCAGTTACTGTTGAATCAAAGTCAAAATGGAAATAACTATGCTCAGAAGATCATAAGTGTGTTACGCAGTGTTACAGAAGTAGGTAAGCCTCCAACTGTAATACAATAATTGGAGGCGTTTTTCCAAGGTTTCGTCTGGTTTTGGTACCCAACATAGTGTCAGATATTCCTCCGTCAAGCAGTAATGTGTAAGATTTACTGTGTTCCGGTTCAAACGGCACTGTAACTAATTTAATTACTAGGCTTTCAAGTAGGTGAGTGTCCATAGCAGTGTTACACCAGTTAAATTAAAGTCCTAAGTAGTACTGTTTTGGTTATGGGCAGGCGTGATACCTTACTTACTAGGTAGGTAGGTAGGTAGGTAACTTTCAAACATGTGTAGGTACGTTACAAGACAAGAAAGCCCTATTCCAATATTCTACCACGAAAATTTATTCCATTAAGCAGCTTAATGTGTTGACCTGTTGTTTCAGGCATTACGAAACTAATTAAGTTAATCGCTATTAATCTTCCCAGGGTTGTGATGAGGCGTGTCATGCCACATCTGCCTCCGACATTAAGAAGCAGTTGAGCAAATGTTTGGTTAAGATCATATTGTAATAACAATCCTAATCCTAAAGGTAATATATCTTATTAATAACTATATAACACTCGCAACTTTGTTTGCGTTGCGAATTAACAAAATTCCTTTCCTAGTACGAATTACACATCTTGGCGAACACATTCTCCAAGTCTGTACGAGTACATTCAGCGATTTCGCCTGTCCATTGTCTGTCAGTCAGTCAGTCAGTCAGGCCCATGGATTTTTCTGTTCAAAAAATATATGTGTGCATTTAAACACGTGCTTAACGGTGAAGGAAAACATCGTGAGGAAACCTCGGCACGTCAAAGAACCTAAAAAGTTCTAAAATATGTGCACGAAAGAAGCCTCTTCGAGGTGCACTTGAAAACCTTTCACCACACTGGTTCTAAAGAAGAAGTCAGGTCCAAGCCTTTTACATATATTGATGATGATGATATGATAATATAAATAAATAAATCAGGAGAGCTGGACTCTCCCATTATGTGCCACTGAAACCGGTCTTCGGCTCTCCGCTTCCATTTTTTTACCAGCTGCCTTCCGCTGGTTGTTGCATCACAGGCCGGAGGGCGTCCTACACTATGTTTGCTGATACACAAATGCCGATTAGGAAAAATTAATAAGTATTTTGGACCTTTACACAACGCTAAGCAGAGCTTGAACCATAAACCATAGGACCAGAAAAGTGATAAAATACTTATATTTTTGTAAATACATACATATATTTGTTTAAAATCTTTATGGCTGTCTTCAATAACCATTTTAAAACGCTACGAATTGGTCTAATTCCAAAGCATCTATTTCTGTTTTTTGTTAGGTGGAGCTGATATTAATGTGGGCGTAAATGCAAAAAAACTGATTGCAAATGGTCTCGCCAGCGCCAGAGTCATTGAACCCCACCTGTTTTAGTTTCCCTTGAATACCTACAAAGGCATACAAAACAGAAGGTGAATGGTCTCACTGATAATGTTTTTGTGTCGAAAATAACTAAGTATTTCTTGTAATAATATTGAAAAATAAGCACGGAGCTTTAGGAGTTTCGTTCACTCGCCTCGTTTAGATGTTGATCTAACCTGATGCGTTCATCTGAAGTTAATCTTTGAAAACAGAACAATAAAGTTGAACAAACTGCAAGAAAGATCTCGAGATTTTACTTCGAAAGTTGTTAAAATGTTTTGAAGAATTTAAATGTCCTATTGATGATTGAATGTTTATTTTATCTATACCACATTTTATAGATACTGATCGATTGATCGATACCTACCAATATTTTATGCTGCCCGCAGCTTAGCCTACGTTGTGTATTCGTCTACATATCCCATAAAGAATTTCAGCTCAAAATCCATCATCCATTATTGAAATACAGTTCGCGCACTGAACAAATGTGAACTTCTGAACTTCCCAAAGTTAATACCAATACTCATTTTTATTATTGGTATTAACTTTGGGAAGTTCAGAACTCATTTTTACTAGAAACCCGCGTGCGACTTTTTCCGGGCAATTTTTTCATAGTTTCTCTACATATGAACCTACCTTGAACTTCAATAATATCTAAGCAAAAAATAGCAAAATTGGTCAAGCCCACAGACTTTAGATTATATCTGTGGTCCAGTCGTTCTCGAGTTTTGCGCTTAGCAACACATGAATCTCTAAATTCATAAAAATGAATATTTTTTATTTATAAAGAAAGATTAAAAGTTAGCTCTTTCTTATTTATCATGTCTATTATGGTCTTCCTAAAGGAAGGCACATAAAAGATTGTTGACAATGATAAATATGCGGATTAATGTTTAAAATTCTCAGTTTTCTTAGAGTTGGCAGCTTTCCAACAAGTTTACAGCGATATTTAGTTACAGCATCTATCAGATCTGCCGAATCACAGCTTGTCAGTAACGAAGTAGCATTTAAAAAAGCGGTTTGACTATTTACTTTAGTTTTACCACTAATTTAGAGGGTGTGTAACGACACCATAGATTTATAAGCTTGACAATAACTACAGCCCACTGCATTATCCACAGATTTATAAAGAAATTTTACATAAGATCACTAAAGGATCGGTAATTATTAGCAAAGTGAGCAGATTATAGCCATATTGTACGAAATAATGTGTTCGTAGAGCGACCCCAGCAGATACATAGCTACATAGACAGATGGCGTTGAAAAACATTACAAAAAAGTTTCAGGTAAGTAGGTACTTCAAGAATAAACCTCTCTATGTTTGACGATATTATATATTATACCTACCTAATGAATTCAAACATACAGAAAATTAAATACCGCTTAAATAGACGAATAGGCAACGACATCTCTACGAGGGTTGATTAAACTCAAAAACACTTGAAATGAAGCTTTTTATCGCACACAGGGTAACACACACTTGGTTCATAAACGTACCATCCAGCATTCAGAACAGCGCCATCTCATAGTTGAATTTCAAACTAAAGCAAGATCTCTACTACTCATTCGCCATAGAACTGAAACAAAACGTGAAATAAATTTTCAGTTTGCCGTGTAGTGGCACCACTGGTTAGGTACGTTAATTGCAATAAATTTTATTACTGACTAAATGACCCGCGTGCGACTTCGTCCAACCGTAGAAGAAATATTTTAATTTTTAAACAATTGCTGAAATAAAGCGACCAAAACAAAAAAAAAATACTACAACCAGGCAAGCCATTTTCGAGTTTTAACGAGACTAATAACAGCAATTAACTTTTATATACAGAGAGAGGATTAACTGCGCTTTATACATTCAGGAAAATATATCTGGCTTCCTATAGAAAAACATGATAATTTAAGCTCAGGTAGGTAGTAATACCCCTTTACTGTACACATAGTAAAATTCAGTCAGATTTTTCCAAAGTAATTGAATGCTTCGTCAAGCTATGAAGATTACCTACATAGTTAATTAACTGTTCTGATGTTTTTGACTTATATTTTATTCCGACTTTACTCCCGAGACACTTGTTTTTAGCCCAAAGCAAAGAATATTTAAGTAGATACATCTCGCTGTTTTACGATAGTTTTAGCGTGCTCTCTCAACTAGCTAGTAGTTTGACTTTACTGTTCTTTGTTATTAATTTATTGAGTTGTTTTGTTACTTGTAAGAAATAGAACTCACTTCTACTTACCTTTTTTGCCAAAAAGCCAAACAAAGGCATGCTAAACTAATTTTATTTTTTCTGCCAATAAATAACACATTCTATGACCTTTCTGATAGACGCGAAGGATAAAACTTCATAGGGTAAATAATTATATAAAACACATGCGCAATTGAAAAAAACATATGTTCAGTGTAATACCTAACTAAAATGAATGTCTGAATTAATAAACAAACAGAATTAGGATTGAGTGCGGTAAATAAGCCAATATTATAGTATACGAGTAGATAGGTATACCTACCTGATGTGTTCTTGCGTATCGAAAACTAAAGAGCTTTATAAACAAAGTGATTGCTTTTTCCACTCGTGCCAAAAACAAATTCTATTCTCTGTCACTTTGAAATTTTCGTAACAAAAATACCCATTACCCACCTAGCACCTAGCTGATCACATAAATGCGTCAATGACTCCACCGGTACCGCCATTAGTCGCCCGTCCGCACCTTTTAATTTCCTTCCTCAAAACAAATAGCTACGAAAACATCAAAAAAGGGCGCACAATACAGTCTGTTTACAATCGTTGCTTAATTTCCCTGAGTGCTGCGACAAATCAACATTATAACGTTTATGTCATGTTTTAAAACATGATACTACTACTCAACCCTGGTTTGTGGGACATAAACCTACCTAGTATTTCAATGGACGCAAGACTTGGCTGGTATCAGGTTTAACTTAAGTTTTTAACCCTCATAGCTGTACCTTTTACAATTTTACTTTTTTTTTATTTGTGTAACAATATATTTTTCAATAAGGTATACTTGCGAGTAAGTAAGAGCATTTCTCTCACTCATAATAAGACCACGAACCTCAAGTTGAGGTGACAGCGGAGCTGAAATGTGTAAGTAGTAGAATGATAACTCACTCCGAGACGATCCTGACACTGCATTACAAGGCAAATAATTTGGTAAAGTTATTGAATTGGACCAGATATTGGGATTGATCCAGGGATAGATCTAAGCCAGGACCGGGTAGACCTACATCAAGCCACAAAACGATTGTTTATTTTTGCTTACCTCATCTGAAAACATTTTCATTCATCCAAGAATTAATCGCATCAAATTGGTACAAACTACACGAAAAATGTAATTAACATCGTTTTTCCTAATTAATGGCGCAATAAAGTGGCATGGGACAGATGATTAATTGTACAAATCTTGCTATTTCCGGGGGTTTCCCCCACCGTTGTGCTCCGGGTATAATGAGTCCGAGCTGGGTGACCACTGAACCAGATTTGAGAGTGAGGGACGAAGGACGGCACCAATACCATTTCACGACAAAACCGTGCCTTGTTTTTTATACAAACCGAAGTGCTATGTTTATATGTACAAGGTGTCTTTTAATACTCACCTAAAATAGAATTTCGGGACATGATAGATGATATAGAGATAATCAAGAATTGTTAATTACTAGATAAGAATTAATTTTTGACTGTCATCTTTATAGTGAAACGCCATGGATACCACACGGTACGGATAGATGTCATTTGTAACTTGAAGTAAACGAGCACTTAGCTAATATAATACAAATCGAGTATAACAAAGTGAAACGTGGAGCTAACAATAGAATCGTTTATTGTGAATGTACGACGGGCACTTTTTCGAGATACTTCTCGTTGGCGCTCTTGGAGCTTTAAGTATGCTGCCTCCCCCCGGCTTTCAGTTTCGGATTCATTTTGGAGGGAAACACAATGCCGTTTTATAGGGCCGTGCAATTTAAAAAAGTTTTGCGGACGTGAGCAATTTTTGTACTCGTTAGAGCAGGTAGAGTCGTACAAACCACCTGCATGGTGTTCAAAACATTTGTTTTTCTACTGACCATGACCATCCTGTCAATGATTAGTTAGCGAGAAAAGTAGTAATCTATCTATTTATTCCCATTCCCTAGACATAAATCATGAAAATTAACCAATCATAATGATTTTAAAATTTTAACCATTTGCCAATATTGTCTCCAATCTAGTCCATAATGTCTTTTTATGATAGGTATCTTATTTTTTTATGTTTTTCTTCCGTTACAAGATTACTTGCTTACCCGTCAAACTTAATTTACTTATAATATTATAAATAGCTATGACCTTATTTTGCGGCGCAGTTTAGTTTACTCCGGGGACCGATAACCACGATGGTTTCATTTTCTACCTACAATAACAGAAGGCATTCGCGAAAAATGTAAAAACTTTGTATTAAAATCTTCGTAGGCTGAGGTTTATACTTATAATTAAATTCGCTGCTGGCTTCAGCAGGCGGCTTAATTAGGTAATTTATGTTCACCGGAATATATTGTACAACATTAATTAATTTTTGTAGCTGTTAAATTTTAAGGAGCTCCTTTCAAAACAGTGTAAGAAAATCTAAAGCAATTATCTCTTAGAACATTATTTTGAATGGGTAGATTAGTAAGGAATAAATTGTGCGGGTTTAAGTGGCTACAGGAGCCGCTATGATGGATAGTGTCATATTTCAAAGGCTGAGGACAGCGCGGACCGTAGCTCGAGCGGCTGACTTATTATCAACCCGGGCACCCACCCAGCCGCCGCGACGCAGGTTTGCAACAGGCGTTTCATAGCCGTGGTGTCAAATGAAGGGGTTATTCCCGATATCCCCACTAGCTATCCCCACTAGTGGGGATTTCGTGAAAAAAAATCGAATTGGGTAAGTGGGGATTTCGTGATTATCAGTATGCTGAACAATGAACATAATATTTCAAATAATACACATCTTTGGATATTTTTATTACCACCACAGACAATCATTTCTACCAAAATAAGTTGCTATTATAAAAGCAACTCAATAACATTATAATCAAAACATAATTACTTTATTAAATTTAAATTATTTTTGTAATGTCTATTAGTCATATTATTACTATTAGTGATTGTCTATGATCTGTGATTATATAAAATATATCCAAAGACGTGTGCCAATGATTTAATTATGTTAATTGTCCGTTATAGTGGAGATTTTGGTAATAACCAAAATGAAGGAAGTACAACATAATTTCATTCGCTTAAGTTGCTGTTTTATGTGTTTAGGTATTTTCTTCTATGTTAGTGTTTTAACTGTTTCTCAAATGACCCAAAAAATCTCAAAGGACCTTCATTCAACAGAATATTTCATTAGCTTGGGTACCTCTGAATTCTTAATAAAATATTTGTAAAAGGTTTAACAACCAAATGTTCAGCTCGAGAAAGTAATTTCTTACTTTTCCATTAAGAGTTCAGGATAAAAAAAGTTTTGTATATAAATAAAATTTCAATGTTAATTTTCTTTTGACATAGAATTTTGCTAAGCAGCAATATTATAGAGATTTATCGTTTTATCTGAAAATGAAACTTACTGCCATCTGTTGTTGGCTATGGAAATGTATTAGAAAATTATCCTGGGCCTGATTTATAGCTGATAGTTTATCCTTATAAATCAATCTCAGGGTAGATCGGGTAGACGCAGCTCCGGCAAACAAGACGAGTCATCACGCAACCTAGTTCGCGATAGGTGTATAGGTGGAGGTAATAAGGAATAAAGTCTGACTGAGTTTGTCCTATTTTTTTATAGACCTACACCACAAGTTTTTATTACCAGAAAAAAATATACGCATATTCACAGATATGGCAAAAAAAATAATTTAAAATAAATATGATAAAAATCGGCTGTTATTAGTCGTATTTCTGTGGCTTGCGTCAATCGGTAATCATCATTCGTGCTACATTCATAGTTTGACAAACTTATATCAAAAAATCTGACTGCACAGATAAAACTTAGTACCCCCCCCCCCCCCCCCTGCATTGCCCATAACGTTCAAGTTTACTTGGTAAATAAAATCTTTTAAATTGAAATTTTAGGCCATTTGTCTATCATTAGCATCACGGGTGTGGCAAACAATACTAACTCGCCATATAGACGCGTGAGACAAGCACAAAACTACATTAAGTTTGAAAATGTATGTTAAACAGGATCATATAAAAGAGTTCGGAGAGCACTTGTGTATTCGAAACAACGGACGCCCCATTTATCTTTATAGAAAGAATATAGAAGAAAGGCGTTTATATTGGTAAAAAGCTCGCATGCGGTCCTACGCAGCTGATGGCCCGGCCTAAAATAAATTCGTTCACTCGCATTTTAGAATTTAGGCAAACCAAACATTGGTCTGTTTTTATTCTATCCGTGTACAATGATTAATTGATTAATAAATTTATATGATTATCTTCACATTTTCTATTTCAATACTATTTTCATTCGATACATTATACATACCCACAATGCTTTATCGGATATTAGTTTAAACAAAACTTATAATCAATTAATATTTACTAGAAAATAATCGATAATATCATAAATAGTTGGGTTAAACCAAAGTGCTCAATAGAAACAATCTGAAGTAATGTTTTATTTTATTCTACCCAATGTTACTCTAATCTAGAGCCATCAAAAATGTGAAAGTTTTCTGTAATTTATGAACCTTAAAGTGTTTGAGTTTTATATTATTTTGTTCATAAAACCCTACCCTTTTTAACAATAAATCAAAACCGCTCATCCAGGGGCTAATTTCTACAAAAATTGGCTTTACGTATGTACTCGTAGATATCGTTTTCTCCTCAAGCTAGACATTAATATGTCTTCAATTATAACCAGTCAACCGCTTAATTAAAACTCATGTCATTTTATGACATTACCATTACAGAATAATCGAAAAGGTGTAGAAAACCAACACAACAAAGTAAAAGAAAAACATTTTATAAGAAATATCATAAGTGCTCGTAGTAAACCGAAACTTTAAGCCAACTACGAATTCACAACGTTACTACTACTCATTTTATCTAATGCTACGAGTATATCATATGTATAAGGTCTATCCAAAATTGTATTGTATCAAAACATTTAAAAATAAAATATACATAATCTGGGATGACAAACATCGACAAAAAAACGCCGGTGCCTAGTTAACCGTAAACCTATATTCTACGCTTGAGATTTAGTATTACAACATTTTTTTGATTCACTATCTATGAGACATATCATCTTCGTTTAACGGCGTACGCATATGTTAGTCACATCCAAAGAAATTGAACCGTGATATTAGGTTTCCCACCACATATTCATTGGAATTATAATATTTCTAGAGTTAGAATAATAACTTTCTAGCTAAAAAACTGAACAAAGATAAAATATTGGTACACGTATACCTGTCTGTGCCTGTTTATAGGGTATACTGATTACAGCTACTCCTTACAGCCTCATCGAGGCGCACTTGAAATCCTTTCACCACACTGATTCGAAAGAACTAGTGACACGATAAGAAGAAGAAGCTACTCCTTTATATCAGCGTTATTACTCGCATATCTCAATACAATCTTGCCTTGTTCAATACAAATGGCACTCAACAATTATGTTTATTGTCCAAATTTTTACTTCAATGAAGTTAGGCCAGTACAAATAAATAAATAATTGAAAACAGTTCGTTTTTTACTCGTACAATGGTAGCACACAATTTGTCTTATACTTCGTCCTGTCACGATTCTTACATAAAATGTGAGTCACATAACATTAATAACTCATGTACCGTCGCAGTCATTAATTTACATTCCATCTCTCAAACCTCCACACTTTTCAGTGTTTGTACAACTTTATTACGTTGATGCGTCCCATCGAGTAACACCCAAACGAGTAACAGTGTTACTTGTTAGGAATTTTTTTTCCAACGAGTAACACCCATGTAATGGTATTACTCGATGGGAATAAAATAATAGAAATGGTGTAACTTGATGGGAAAACTTAAAATAAATCACACTTGATTATTTTTAAAGATAATTTAGGTAATTTTCTGACTCGTAAACTGGTGTGTCTTTAGTTCAACCTTCAATATTTTACAGTCTTGAGCTCGTAAATAAATATCATATAAAGAAAAATAGCGGACCAAATTACCGAGACCGTCATTTTTCCCCTTCTTGACTAAAGTGAAGCCAATAACTTCATCGACTTGGTACGTGATTGAATGGCCCCGCCTAACCTTTTTTAATGGACACAGTTCAAAGGGGTTGAGCAGAGTTTGATCGACTGAAAAGGGATTGGGCGATGTAACCTACATTCTTTATGACACCAGTTAACGTTTACGTTTTAGACATAATTGTGTGAGTATAGGTACGTCGTCGGGGCGTCGTCGCTTCGGTTTTGAGCCGACTTCAAAAAGGGAGGTGGTTCTCAATTCAGTTGAATGTAATGTCTTTTTTTTAAATATTTGTTACCTCAGAACTTTGTTGTTTGCAAAATTATTTTTTGTTAGATCGGTTATACACTCAGATTGGTTCCATAGAAATTTTATCATAATCATTCCAGTAGTTCAGTTTTTAAATCAAATTCCTGAAAAAAATATGTCGTAGAAGTAAACAAAATTGCGTATTATGCTTCCCTGTGACTTTTCAGTGGTGTTTACGATCACTAAAACGGTCCAATTGAAGTCGGTTGTCGTATGTTTTTGTAAAATCTAGATTATTTTTTAAAGAAGTGACGAGCAAGCCACTGCAACCACAGTGCACACCGGAACACAATAGTTCTTACACATGACTGCTTTGCGGCAGAATAACTGATACTGTGTTGGTACCCATCTAGACGGCATCCTGCAGGGGACGACTCCCAGCGGTTTCTAAGCCCATTTATATTATATTACATTACCATATAAATTCAAATTTTTCGGTTTCATTTGCAAACAAATCTTGGATTTATATCGTTTGATAAACATTATACTTTCATCGTATCGACGATGGATTGTTGAAGGAGTGGCTTTGATCCCTCGGGTTTCAATTTGAGACTGTATGTGTTAAAATTTTGAATACCAATGTAAATTAATAAGGATATTTGTAAAGTAAATTTACTTTTAATTACTTTTTATAACACAATGGCACTGTCTAAAGCAGCACCCAAAGCACATAAAGTTGAAGCTACACAGTGACACTTGCAAAGTGCTTACAAGTACGCCATAATTGTACTCTTTGGCGTATCTTGTAACCGTGCCCGCCCATATATTAGTAGAACCGCTCAAATGTTCTAAGTGAACCGAGTCTTGAATTAAAAAGGTGGGTATAGTCAGTCATCAGTATCCTCATCAGTACTGTCGAAGGGTATAATATTAGCATAACAAAAGAGTGTACGAACTGGGAAGTAGCCATATATAGCCATGTATATACACATAACATAACTTAGTTTCAAAAGTGTCATGAAGGGAAGAAAGTTCTTACATCATCGTACAAAATTGAATTTCAGTTTATACCTACATACATTCAATGTTAGTGCTAAACAAAGATATTATATAGCTGTGGGTAATTCACCGAGATTATAATGGCTACATAAAATGTAAGTAGGCTGGTAAGTACTATATTTTGGAATCCAAAATACAAACGACGCCCTTACGTAAAATATATATTTTACACTCCACATTTACCAGCGTCCTGCATAGGTGGAGTATACAAAGCCCTCCAAAATTTTGGATTTGTCCAATGGACAATGTAGATCTCCACATTTTATGTTAATCTAAATGCTTTTATATGTTAATGCCTAAATCTAATTATTTTTATGGAACAATTATGCTACAAACATACCTATTTGTGAGTAAACAAGTGGAACGAGCCTTTATTTAGATTTAGTGAAGAGAAAACAAAAAAATCTTGTATTTTTCGTACTTTCTACTGATGTGCACAAAATCTCGACTGGCGATAACCCGCCAATTGGGGATCGATTGGGCTCTATTTTAAAAGTCTAGCTATAATATTATAAAATGTATCTTAATAAATTATAATTGAGAGTTGATAAATTTTAGAATATCATAGCTAGACTTTTAAAATATAGTTCAATTAAATACTGAATTGATAATTATCAATTCAGTATTTATTTGTGTGATGAATAAATGGCTACATCCCATTTGGACAACGTTTCATTTCGTAAGCTTTGATAATACCTATACTATCCAAAAGTGGCATTTCGCAAACTTTTTATTTAACATTCATTTTATAGCATTTGGGCAAAATAATAGCTAAGCTAATAATAATAGCGAGGATAATACTCAATGATTTATATGTTGTACGTTGTTGTAAGTGCTTACAAATAGTTGCAAACGTTTTTAATGTAAGTAATACATTATGATTGATAATATAAGTGTTTTTCGGGTGAAACTAGTAGGTAATGTAAAACCTAATTTACTTGGACTTGACCCGAAAGTACCCTACACCTGTACCTACTGGATATCCACCCACAGGGTAAAAGATGTAGCAACATAACACGCTACCCAGCAAATTGGGTAATGATAACAGGGATTTGGAATGTTAAACAGTGTTTCCAACGATTTCAAGCTATTTAGGCCAAAATCGTATAAAAAACATAGAAACTAAAACTTTTTTAAAACTAACGAGCAGCTGTTTGGTTTGCCTTGATATCGGAATAAACGATCACAACATTTGACACGTTTTTATTACGTCTCTTTTTTGTTTGTCTGTCTGTCTTTCGTTCTGGGTGGAATGTTTATTCAAAATTTCAAGCACTTCCCGATTAGTTATCCAGCTTAAACTTTCACTAATAATAAGAATATTATCGTGGTATTAAAAATAGCATACGAAAAATATTTTTACAAGGAATTGGAATGATTACTAGCATATGTGGTGCAAGCTCAATAAATTATGCTTATAAAGAAGTTTTATCTCGGCAGATCTGTCCTAAATCATTTGGGTCTAGTTGGAAATATGTTTCAAAGTTGAGGGATGCTGAAGGCTTAAGGCGGATCCTCACCGGGAGGCAGTGATCCAAATAAGCAATGTTGCCAGATTGAATAATAATTAGGTACATACCACAAACTTAGAGTAATTTAGTAATTTATTTATTGCAGATAAATATGTACACTTACACCTTAGGGCTATGGTACTATATTCACCCTGTTGGGCACAGCAACTTGTAGGTAGTAGAGTAGGTAGGAGTAGGTAAAAGCGTTGAATATCCTTTGCAAATCGTAAAATTTATGTAACATGGGGTGGGGAAACACATGCGAGTGTTGGGTACCTTTTGATAGATCATTATTAGTAATTTATGTTATGGTGCAAACTGGACCGGAGTATCACATTACCATAGAAGTATTAAAGTATAGAAACACAATGTAGTACATTGAAAATGCTACCAAGAAAAGGGAGCCACATTGGCTAACTTCTGGTACATTTTGGTCCGGTGCTAATTTTCGAAAAAGAGAAGTAATAGGGCTAAATACCTATTATATATTAAAACTACTAGGCTTTTTCATTGTCAATAAAACTACATCGTAAAAAGTAACAAACATTATTTGAAATTAGAGATATTTCATTTTTATTGACATGGTGTCTGAAATTTTCGGTCCTATATACCGCGTCCATTTTGGTTTGGTACTGTCCATCTTGTTCCATAGGAACACCGTTATTCATTACGCATATTCATCGAATATATGTATTATGATATGTAGGTATTCAAATAAACTAAAAAATTACAGAGCCAAAATTTCATAAGCTTAAAGAGCTTGCTGATACTACTATCGTTCATAATTGAAAAATAACAGCTTATAGTTCTTGACATATATTTGTACCCAGACGAGTTGTAAGACTCATTTTGGTCATACTTAAAAATTTCAATTCAATACTTGGAGACTTAAAAACATTACTCACCCTCCTTTTCGGCATTTGAAAAGTTTATACTTTCCTTAGTAGGTAGGTACATATTTCAATTATCCGCACATAATGGTATAAATTTAGCTTTATGGGTAAATAAATTGTAAGCAATGTTGCTTGAACAAATTAATTGTTTACAATTCGGTAAGCTAAGTTCTTGCTTGCTAAGAGAAGGGGAGAAATAACATAACATAACTCATTTATTCACTGAAACAACACAAAAGGGTTTCTGTTATTTCTAAGTTTAATAATGGGTGAATAATCTACAACTTATTTCTTTACTTTAGGCTTGCGGTATAGGTAGATACTCAATCCTGTGTCAGCCAGTGTGAGGAGTTGGCCAAGAAACTGCTAACCACGGTGAGCCCCTACTTATTATCAAGAACGATAGGAGGCTTTGGGTCTATTTAGGACATTTCACCTCAAAAGAAGAAGCCATCCTATCTTAATCAATCGATACAAAAATATTTTTAAATGTAACTGAAATCAAAAGACGATTTCCGAATAGGAATTTCCTATTAGGAAAATTTAGGAAGGAGGATTTTCCTATATTTGTTCGATGTATTTATTAAGCGTGAGTTATCGCTTATTAAATACTGTCTGCGCACATATTTTATTCTTATTATAGATAAATGTTTCAATCAGATAATGTTCTTCATAGGGAAAACGTTATAGGTAAACTAGTGAAGGTAAATATGAATTAAAATTAGTCATAGATAAGTACATCATAAACCACTACAGTGCAATTCCATATCTAGCGTCAGATTATGATGTAACGGTTACGGTTCTTTTATCTAAAACCTTATTATGTCCTCAAATATATTTTTGTACTTATTGAAACAGTTTTTTTTGATTGACAGTTTTTAACGATTTTTTCGTTAATTCATACGTAACGAATGTAGCGGTCGCTGAAGTTGAGTACTCACACTTACTCCGTAGAATTAAAACAAAATACTTTCCTCCAATTTCCCAACAACTGGTTATATGGCCCTTAAATTCCTTTATCCCAAAAAATGATTTTTTTACTGACAATAATGCTCGCTTTTATCACTCCCAGTCCAGATGTCTGACAGTGGCTGTTGTGATGAATTTATGACCAAAATAAAACGAAGAACCAACAATAGTATTTTATGACATGTCGCAAAAGCTCACAAAACCATAAAATAGTGTATCTAACTAAGTAGGAAGCTAAGTATAGAAAACGTTAAACAATTGGTGGATACCAAAATAAGTAGGCACCCGAAATCTATTTAATATCACTTACTGTCTTACGATCCTTTCATAGGTACTTATCTTTTCGTACTTTAGTTAAGATTGCCTAAAGTCTAGGTCGTCTAGTTATAAAAGGTATAATAAATGAGACCCCGATAAAAGCTTTAAACCATTAATTTTAAACTTTTTTATAAGCGATAGTGGTAATATTTCAAAAGTAATGATATTTATTTGTCGGATCAGATCAATCATTTCTATCACAACGTATTATCTGATTTATTTGTTAGGTTTTTTTCGTAATAGAACAATGTAAGTATTTTGACACAGAATTTAGGTAAAAACAGTGTCCTTTTACCTACGCGATAGTAGGTTCCAATATCGCGTAGGTATAGGTATATATAGTATAAATAAGCACGGGCTTTTCGTAAATTATTTTTTCCCAGAACACATTGAAATCAATACACAACATTACAAAATAACCCTTTTCAGACCTTGTCAACAGAAGTACTAACCTAACTGAATATGTGCGGTTTTTAAACCAAACCTTTTGAGATTAATTATGCTGGCGATTTTAGAGTATATGTTTTGAAAGTACAGTGTCTAGGGCTGTGAAAACGTTTCTACTGATTTCCGAAGTCAATTGAACACCACCTACCTTCGATTTGAACTGCTGTTCCTGGCTTGTTGGTTTGGTAGCAGGCAAGGTCCTCTGGACTCGCACGGCGAGTCCGGGTTTGAAAAGTCTTTGGAAAAGCACACAGCACGGCTATGAACCCGCGACACTTCACTAGTATCAAAATGTTGAGATGAAAATTTGGCACGGCCAAAAATGGAGGGAAAATCGACGGATTTTGAGTAGAACGTCCACACGCATCAATGACTCCCGCCAATGCACTGAAGAGCCTAGAGCTCTTCACGTTCGGGCAGGTGATGATTTACCAAACTACCCTCAAAATAACAATAGAAACACAACAGAATAATTATTAAGTAAGTCTTTAAAAAAAACTTACAAAAATCTAATTTAACCTTCCTTTATCAAATATAGTACCAACCTGCCTGATATCCTAACTGAATTTAGTAAAATAATATTTTAGAGTACTTAATTAAATGATAAAAACTAAAAACAGATTCTACCTTTTGAAACAAATAGAATCCGTCACCAGATGGAAATATATTTTAGAAAAGTATTTCACCCCACATCTATCACTGATGACGTTACAGACTGCGTAATCACAGGCGAAAGGCTACGTATTGCTGAATAGGACGGTCCCGGAACTCTCGAGGGATGATCTACGAGTTCGTCAGCCGTAAAGAAATAAAAAAATATGACTTGCAACTCCCTCCACGGTTCCGTAAATTGTATATTCTTACAAAAAAGTTTCAAGGAGTGATTGACCCAAAATTCTTTAAAGCGAGTTGAGTTATACATTTATTTAGTTCCAATTGTATTATGTATTGATACATTTTGTATCTGAAGAATGAAAACCAAACTATATACTAAAGATCGTTTGTAACGTATATTATAATATAAGTCCAATTGTTTCCTTTAGTAGTACCTAGTATAAATAAACCTATACATCATAATTGATCAAATAAAAAAAAATAAAAATAAGTTTAATGTTTGACCCTTTCTTTTTTAAATCAAAAGAAGATAGTGCGATAACTATTTACGTACATACGTACTTATGTTTGTACCTATACCTAATCATGAAATAGTTAGGCACGAAGGCCAATACTAGATATTTTTATGACAAGTAAGTAAAGGAATGGAAAAAGAAAGTTCACAGCACTGCCAATGAAACTGAGCAGACCATTATACTTGCTCTATACAGTAACTATGTATTCTATTGGATCCGACCACTCAAAGACGAATTTTAGGAACTCGCTTTATCCTGGTAGAAACCTTTCAAGGTAGCTTTCAAGTTAAACGCTTTGACCATAATGACCATTGAGAAACAGATTCGTTCATCATTTACGGAATTCAAAGCAGAATCCTGAGACACTCGAACAGAAGTACGAAAGACAGAAAGCAATTTGCTTTGGACAAAATTCCCATTTCAATGTTGTCAAATAAATTACCCCTTCAATTTTCATTTGAGACCAAAATACAGTTTGTTGAACAGAAAGTTCTTGCCAAATATAAAGGCGTTCTATTAAAACTTTACACCTAGAATGCAGTTGCCCTCTTAACGAGAAGAAGAACATTATGTATGATTCTATATAACGTGATATTCTTAGGTAGTACCTACGTATTATATTGCCGACTCTATTAAAAAAATAGTAAGCGACGACGAACAGGTAAAATCAGGATATAAATAACTACGTTCTTATAGGCGTAAATAGGAAGGGACTAAAATGCCTTCATAGAGATAGTTTTTCGTAGACTTTCGCGATTATCACACATAGTTTTTTGATTATAACGGGTATTTATCGCGCTAACCTCGTATGTTTTTGTGTCCCGACGTTTCGACTGTATTGCAACAGCCGTGGTCACGGGTTGACTGGCGTATTGGAGCTACCGTCGCGGTGAAATGAGAGAACTACCCTCATTTTGGTCGTTAAAAATGTTCGGTCGGCACACCACACTGACGACATCCGGACACTTAAGCGGTGTTTTAAAAGCGTTCCGCGTGCACTTTGCAATCACTGGGTTCCATGACGTTGAGAGTCTGTATCCGTCTTCACGATTGAAATTTGGATTCTTCTTTATTTCAATCGCTTCCCGGACCATCCTCTTGTGAAAATAACGTTCATGGGCGAGAACTTTCGGATCATGCAGTTCAATCCAGTGATTAGGTCCTGAGTCTACCAAATGCTCCGCTATCGCTGATTTATTTATCTGGCGATTTTTGACCGCGACTATGTGTTCCTTGACCCGTTCGGCTATCGTTCGTTTAGTTTGACCGACGTATGAACGGCCACAGCTACAGTCAATTTTATATACGCCAGGTATTTGTAGAGGTATGACGTCTTTAGGCGTTCTTAGTTGTTTAGCTACTTTAGTAAGAGGAGTGAAAATCGATTTTATTGAAAACTTTTTCAAAACATTTCCAATTTTATCAGTCACACCTTTAACATAAGGAAGAAACACCGGTTGCCTTCTTACATCAGCCTGTTTTTCTCTGCTCTTGTGTCTTGGAAGTAACCTGTCCACTTCATATCCATTCCGTTTTAGTACCTCCTGAATATGCACTAGCTCGTGTTTTAAATGTTCAGGGTCACACAAGTCATAAGCTCTGTTTGTTAATGATGTAACGACGGAATTTAGATGAAGAGGATGGTGATGTGACGCAGCGTTTAGGTATCTATCTGTGTGTGTAGGCTTCCTATAAACAGAGTGCGCTAAGGAGCCGTCATCTTTAACCATCACTTTCACGTCTAGAAATGCCAGTGTTTTATTCTCCTCCATCTCATGTGTAAACCGGATGTTAGGGTGTATGGAGTTTAAAAGCACCGTCAGTTTTTCCACTTCCTGTTTACTTCCCTTCATAATGCAGAAGACATCATCTACGTATCTTCTCCACAGTTTGATACCGTGAGCATTGCAGTCTAATTTACTCTCAAAATGTTCCATCCATATGTTTGCTAAAACTGGTGCTACTGGACTACCCATAGCAACACCATCTATCTGGAGGTAATACTGGTTCCGGTTCATAGAGATACTCAAATATTTTTTTCGTTTACGCCAAATCACATCAAGACGTGACCTTAACTTCTGGATATCAGAGTTTATTCAACAATATCCTGGAAAATAACGGGACTTCCTGTTTGCTTTCATAACGCTCGACAATATTATTAATTAAAATTATAAATTCGAACGCTCGCTAAATGTGAATTCACGTTAATAATGTGGAGTTTGTGATGATAGGTTGGGTAGATGAATGTTTGTTTTCAATCACGCTTAAGTTATTAAACCGATTGAGCCGGAAGTTTCACGTGGATATTGAATTTATACACAACTACCTATCAAATTTGGAAGTGAAATAAAAAAAGAATAAATTGGTTGTCTGTAAAATTGGTTTACGGACGATAGTTTAACGTGACTACCAGCGTAACAGGACAATGAGCGTTACCGGACAATGACAGCGTTACCCGACAATGACGTCAACTTTTTCGTGCATGCAGCCGGATTTCATAAATTTATTAGACGTAGTCACGTCAAAAATTGGTTGTCTGTAAAGTTGGTTTACGGACGTGACAACGTCATAATAAAACATTGATGATATGGTTGCATACTTTTGACAGCGTAACGGGACAATGACGTCAACGTTTTCGTATATGCAACCGGCGTTCATCGATTTATTAGACGTAGTCACGTCAAAAATAAGTTCAAAAACCAAAACCTGCTGAAAAATCACGCTCTAATAAGTAAGAAACAAGAAAATATTCTCATCTGAAATTGCTTTGTGCCACAACATTTGTTGTTTTCTATTTTTGGTTTATATTATAGCAATACTATACTGGTCTTCGCGAACTTCATCTATTGCTAAGTTAGTTTTTTATGGTTGCGCCACCCGATACTCAGTATCAGACGATACCGGCTTAATCCCAGAGAAGCCAACAACAATGAAACTTAAGACATCCAAAGACAACCAAAGGTCAAAACCTATAGGTCAGATTAAATAAACAGATCTTATAGCTTATTTACGCACCAAGAAACTTTCCATTCATATAACACCTAAATGGTTGTTGACTACACCTAAATGGAGTACGTGGTGGCCCAGTGGATGAGGCCCTTACCTTGCGATCTGATGGTCTCTGGTTCAAATCCCGGTGGCAGTCATGCGTAAATGGGTTTTTTCGGTGGAAAAAATCTATGTATGCATCCCACGTTCTCGCAACGGTGAAGGAAAACATCGTGAGGAAACCGGCATGTCGTAGAACCTAAAGTTCGAAAACATGTGTCGAGTGCACGAAAGGAGCCTCTTCGAGGCGCACTTGAAATCCTTTCACCACACTGGTTCGACGGAACTAGTGACACGATAAGAAGAGTTGTTGACGGTATTTAATCAATGCTCAGCGATTCAGTAGCGAGTCTCTAAAGCTGTAAACAATTTCAGACAGAATTAGCCGAAAGTTTGTAAGGGCTAATTGCTTAAGTTAGTATTGTTCCGGAAAACAATGGCCCTGGGAATAGCCATTTATCTTTGACAACTTGACAAAGTGAGGATTTATGTGGTATCCTCAATTTGTCCAGTTTTTTGCTTTTAATGGGCCCTTACAAGAGATAAGTTCTACTTATGTAGATATGTATACCAACCTACTTTTGCTGCATTAGTACATTACCACAATATCTAACCTAATTAGCCCGTTTCAAGAATCGTAGGTAAACCAAAGCTTTTAAAGTTTAAAAAGCAGAATATTTGTTTATTCTCAACAAAATTGTACAGAACACGAATTTAAAAAAAGGAAACTAACTGAATAGAAAGTTTTACATCAGATCACCACCAACTCCAACAAGATAGCCTTACATGGCTTACACAGACCTATATCTAGGCGGTAGACGTTAGTGACTAGTGACTATTGTAGAGTTAACTCTGCATTAGATACTTATCCATCCTGCAAGGCAAAACGGGTTTATGAAACTATAGGTACTGTATTGGATCTCAGATTGCATAGTTTTAAATTTTCTCCAGAGTTTATTAAAATTGTTCTACGGAATACTGAAGTAGTACCTATAAGTAGTACCATTTAATAGTATCAGCAAAACTCTATGATTATATAATATTTACGATTATAATTTTTTATTACAGCTTAAGCTAACTACTACAACCTATATATAGGTACATTACAAAATTTACAAAAGGAAACACCATAGACCGTTGCAAACGATCTATAGGTAGCTCAACTGCTCCAACTCGATACCCGATGGCAGCGTGCCGAGGATACTGGCTGCATTGCCTCTTTGTATAGCAAGGCTTATTCTTTGGCCCAGATAGCTGCCAGCCCTCTGATCACGCGTCGCTTCGACCAGACGCTCTGACAAAATTATAATTGTATATAATGATTATATAATATAATTGGCGACAGCTAGTTAATAATTATTATTATTAACTAGCTAGTTAATAATTATTATTATTAACTAGCTAGCGTTAATAATAATAATTATTAACTAGCTGTCGCCCGTAACTTCGTTTTCATTGCGAATTAATAAAATACCTTTCTTAATACGCGCCTACGCTTCTTACATTCGCCCTTCTTGACGAACACACCCTTCAAATTTGAAGTCTCTAAGTTTAGCGGTTTGGTACGTTGTCTTTCAGTCAGTCAGGAAAGACTTTTCTAAATGTATATTTGTTAGTTCTTGCCCGCGCCCTGCCCGCATGGTATTGAGATAAAGGTGGCCTTGTACTTATCCAGCCCATATCTATACCCTTATCGAGTTTCATTTAAATTGGTTCAGTAGTTTTGGCGTAATTGAGAAGCAAACATTCATTTACCCATCCACTTTTAGTAGAACACCCACATAGTAGTATTTCCACGGGTATTACTCAGTTAGGTATCTCCCTCAATACTTAATATCAATAACGGGAACCATGTTAGAAACAGAACAATGTTCCAACTTCCACACAAGTTTTGTGATAGTTCGGGCTATTTTCTAGCGGAAACAGATGAACCTTTACAAGACCGACCCATTAGGGGTAGCGTACCTACCTTTTATCTCAGAAAACCGACATTTTCCGGACGATCCTGAAACAAAACGGTTATTAGTCACGTATCTACCTACATGATATCGAACCAACTTGTGGTCGAATCGCTGTTACGAATTAATAAATTTGATACATACAAGTCGTTGTTCCTCTTGTGTATCAACTGATACCGATGTCATGTCGCACAGGGACAGGAAGATGGTCTTCCTTTTGTCCGTGTCCTCCACGCATGATTTAGGTCACTTTCGTAGGAAGCAATTTTATACATCTAGGTTTTAAATTGGTTTCTGAAGACTGAAGAGTCATTGCAAGCACACCTATTTTGTTTAGGTTCTATATGGCTTATTGAAACTTTCTTGAAATATAATTTATTTGATTTTGAAGATGAGCCTTCATCCCACATGTAGGTTTATGTACTTAAAATTATCGTGTTAGGAGCAAAGTAATCAAATTCAATTTTATCGAGAGACTTTGTTTGTTCAAATTTCCCACGACTGACGAAGTTGCCGCTGAAAATAATATCAGACGGCGGATCGGATTATCGTCTAACATAACTAGATTAAACTGCTTGTGGAAACAAACAACTTCGAATGGATCTACTCGACTTTATACACACTGATGGTTCCCGATCGGACATCGTAGCAAACAGAGTACGTAAAGTACATGTAGATATCGACTAAAACTAGAATCTGGTTGAATGTACATAATCGTTTCATAATAAACAACATGGCAGGTACAAAAACAACGAAATTAAATTGCAAGTTTGACTATGGTACATAATATTACTTATTCTTTGGTTTGACTTTGATAAACTTTGAGAAAAATATTATGTCAACAAACTACCTAATCTCAAAATTAAAACTAAGTAATAAATCACTTGTTTCAATTTAAGATTAAAGTGGATCGAAGTATACAAGATTAATAGGTAATAAGCTCTACAATTCTACTTGGACTAAGAGCAATTATTGCGGATCAGTAGTTCTTAGACTGGGATTTATGAGTGTGTACAAGGACTTGTGGATTGCGTCCAAGAAGTCTGAATAAGATAGGACTTAGATAGGATAAGGAAGGATGAAAGCGTTTAGTACTAGTAGGTAAGTACACCAAGTTATTCTTAGGCCTACTCTTTCGGCCTTTAGGGCTTGATATTTAGAAACACTTACTAACTTTCTTTAGAGGATACTAGATACTTTGATATTGGTACTCTTTGCACAGCTCTTTGCTGAATAGTTTATAATTTCTGCATTCCTTATTGATCTGTGAATTACTGTCATCTGAAATAAGTTTATGTTGTTTAGGTTAGAAATTATGCATTTTAATTTTATAACAATCAAATAATAATGTCTAATATTCTGTGGGGCATAGGACAACTTGTGAATGATCCATCGGCAACACTCATCAGAACCCTTCAAAAACACATCTTCAAAAGACAATCTGAGAGTGAGGCTATTACTATTACTTCTGAAATCACGACCAGACAAAGTTCACTCGAAAAGGAATTAAAAAATAACTCAAATGATCGCAACCTTACTAAAAGTTCGACTCCAGGGCCTTCGTGCAGTTCAAAGACTCCACTAGAGCTACGATCCAAGCAAACACAAGTTGGGGCTGGCTTGAGTAAGAGACGACAGCTATCTACTCAATGTTCTGAATCTTTGAATCCTCGCAAGAAACCTAGCAAAACAACAAGTGTTCCGAAAGTGCACTTTTCGGATCGCAACACCGCCACAAATGTTTATCTACAGAAAGATACTGCGACTGAAACTGAAAGATTTACGATCTGTGAAGAACATCAACAAGCACTCGAGTGTTTGAGAAAATGGCCTGCGGGCAAAAACACATCAACAGTAAAAAAACCCTCCACCTCTACTAGGACACTCCTAAGCCCTAAATTGCTGGAACTTTTTAGTTTTCTAAAGTTAGAAAAGATACAAAGTATACCACAGTATCGAAGTACTGATATGAAAGTTATGAAACTGTATAAAAGTGCTAGCGGTGAAGAAACAACAAAGTTGCTGAAACCTTACAAAACTCGTTGAAATAATAAGGTACGTTCAAGAGTTGGCATTAATAAAATAACATACGCTGGGTATTGTTCTTTATTAGTAGATAAATAGTAGGTATAAAGGTTAGTAACATACTTTAATCCTATACGATCGAACAAATAATAAAGTGTTTATCTTCTTGTAGAATTTGAATTCTATGCCTGCTTGTTTTCAGTCGTTTTTAAAAAAGTACGCCAACCATTGATCGTCATGGGGTGGTGAGATATATTTTTCTGCTGTAATTTAAAAGAAAATCCTGTAAGATTTTTTTATTTTTTTTAATATTCTACAACCGCCTCTCATAAAGTAACAATAAATGAAAACCTTACCTCTGCACCATAGCACTGTACGGCGTTCTTAATATTAAAATCCCAGGATAACAGCGTCCTTAGGCATTCGTTCTTGAAAGCCAGTTGCGTCTACTTAGCCAAAAATCCTGCTTATTGTTACATTTAATTATATTTGGTAAACCGTACTATTGTTTGTTCTCATAAAACGGTTAAGGGAAAGGCTCCATAACATTGTTAGGGGAATCACGTCTCAGCGCCCTCCAACCTCGTGCCCTGTCGGGTAACCGGAGACCCACATCAAAACGAGCGAACGAGCGTGCTACCCATTTCGCCACATTTTAATGATTCACTCAGATGAAAACTCACATTTAAATATTTTCTCATTCCTTTTAGAACAATATTTTCCGTATTAACCGTATTTAGAGTCTCAAGCAAGTCAAACTTTGAAATTCATACATTTTAATGGGTCGTTCTCATATCTTATCAGTGGGAGGTAAAGTGAATTTCGAGTAGATACACACGGAGAGATTATGAGAGCCATTGGTCAAAGTAAGCTTGTGGATCAATCATACGTTTAGCCTTTATAATAACTTCAAGAATTATAGTGAAGCTTCGCTTGTGTTTTATAGACGTGTCTACAAAAATATGTCAAGTAGGCAGTGAATTTATGTTTTTCTTCATAATTCCTGCAGCAGCAAACATTCCTGTTTTATGATGCCTCCTGTGAAGATAAAGGAAATCACGTGGATTCTATTAGTGTTAAAAATAAAAGGACTTGTTAGGAATAAAAGGTTTAAACAGGACGAAGCCGGCCGGGCAGAAACCCGTGCGAAAGGGACTTCCTGTTGGGAAGTTGACCCCATATTGCCTTCTTTGTTCCTTACATTATTTTTCTTTTTCATTCAAATCGTCTGTGGACAGATTAAATATTCAAATAAGAACTTATTTTTTTGTTCGGAAATTCTTTGTTTCTGCTTTTACTGATATTCAATTACCTACATTGAAAGTTATAGATTGTTTTTGTGGTTTCCTTATATTTATTTTACCATTAAGTACTCATATTCAAAAGGTGCGCTGGCTTTTCGTAGCGTTTGCAATAAAATGGCAATGGTACCTCTATTGTCATTAGTAGATAAGTACTTACCTTATTTTCTTGTACCTAAAATAATGTATATAAAATAATCTTCTTTTCAGTGTCGCAAGGTACCGAGAATTTGGAAAAACTATTCAAATAATGTTGAAATATATTATCAGTAAATTAAGACATAAAGTGACCTTTCGCGATAAATTATAATATTATGCCCCGACGCGGTCTTTCAATTACTATTCTTCGCTCAGTTCGCTAATTTAATATCTAGGTATCTACATATATGTATTATATTGCTAATGTGTCCGCTACTGTCAAGTCGACCGACTCGCATTAAACAAAGAGCAGATCCTACATCAAAATAATAATCCACATAATTACATTAAAGCTTCATAATGATAATTACTGTCACCGACTGTGTCTGCCATCACGCGACGTGACTCGCCTAAGACCCAGAAGGCTCACAATTTGATTATGCACCCGCCCATCCCTACCTATCCCCTCCTATCCCTTACAGAACAGGCGCTAACTAAACACACAAAAGGAAAATGTTGACAGTTTTCCGGCACGAATTGAACCATCGCGAACGAACGTACGAATGTAGTTTGTCATTTTTATTGGATGAGAGCAAAGTAGAGATAAATAGCATCACAGGCTGTCAAGCCGCGTTATCTATCAAACACAAGGAATGCCCGCTCTTTCATGTTCCAAAGTAAGAGGGTACGAATCAAATCTCGTCAATGGATTCTTTGGAAAAGCGGCTGATAGAGGAATCAAAGCCAGCACTTGGACTGGTGCGACCAAAAATAAATAATCTTTCGCAATCAAAAGATTTTAGTACTTCAATAGAAATCTTATTATACTTTGATCGAGAGTGTTTGCATAAAAATAAATCTATATAAAATCTATTAATTTTCCGTTTCCGTTAGCTCGTTATGCCGTAATTTTCTTTTATCGAAAAGAGATGAAAATTCTGATACAACAGCAAAGTTGAAAAGCGGATTCTGATTTTGCTTCTTCGCAAAGTAAAGATATTTTGTGTAGAATCGGTGCATCTGCTTTTTGTTACATCCAACTAAATCTCATATATTAATCTCATTATTTTTGAAATCCTGTTTATTCCACGATAGATAACAGGTAGAGTAGGTAGAATTTGTTCGGAAAAGAAGATAATATATTATGACGATTTGGGAAATTACTATAGAAAGTACCTAAGTCTAATTTATAAATTCATCTCTATCATGTAAATACGTAGGTACCTATAGTTTTGGATTAATCCAATCAATGTTTCAGTAAGGCGATAGCACATAGCAAGGGTTTTTATTAGTGTATTTTATCCATGTTCAAAATAAAAATTGTATTTAGCTTAAAAAATAATATCTAAAAAGCTTTAGCGTTTTCTTCGCTGTCTAATAGTACGATGACACACGGCTTTCTTACACGCTACACGCCAGCGACTTCGCTTGTAGCGTGTAAAGTCGCCCAGTGGCATCGGCGTTTTTACAATCTGCTTGTTGACAATCCTTCCCAAAAGCTAACACGCTCACACGCTAGCGTTTAAAAACGCCAACGATCAGCTTGTAAATAATAGTGTGTCATCAACGCTTAAGCTACTTTTCAGGTTAAGTTGACAGACTTAGAACATTTGCAAACAATCAAATTGGGACAAATAGTGTTAGAATACGAAAGCGAACAACATTTAGAAACAACTTTAATGCATTTGAAATGAGCTTTTACAAGCTGCTCTCGCCGCCGAGCCGCGCGCCGCCTCAAGAGACACATGCTATGACAGTTGGACTGGTTAATGCTGTTTCAAGTACCCTCTCTCAGCTGAAAACAAGAAATTATCTAATAAGAATAAATACCTGAGTACTACTTTTGATATTTAATTTTGTTTAATTCATATCATAAAATTAAAGTTTAAGAATAAGATGGATACATGGGTCCATGAATGATGAATGCGTTTTGTTGCTAAATAACGTCAAAAGTACTAACCCGGCTGGGCTGATATTTAGTTTAGGAATAACTAAAAATGATCAGAAGCTAGTTTTTGGCATGAAATTTACAATTAAACCCTTAAAACGTAAGTAGGAAGAAGAACAAAAATGGCATTCTCTGCTCGATCCGGACGTAAAGCTTACAATTCTTTGGTATGAAAAAATCTACTTTCAGTAAAACCAGTTAGCGATGTTTGTAAAAATAACAAATAAATCTTCTAATTTAAAGTTCCGAACTTCCTAATCTCTTCAGAAGGATATTATAAGGATACCGCTTATTTATAAACAAGATGTCTTTTTCTTATCTAAAAAAGAGCGACTTCAAATAAAACGTATATTTACAAAATACCTTTCATTTTATTATTTTTATTTCCAGTAAGTATACTTAAACCTTGAATTTGGGGACCCAAAAATCTAAGAAATCCTTTGATATAATTTTGTTTTACCCAACTGCGGAAAAAGGGAATAAGTTTTCTTTGCAATGGCACTCTGATTAATGCTACCCTCGAACCTCCATCCATAAGCGAAACGGCTTTTCTACAATATGCTAGTTGACTTTCCTTCCGGACCGCTAACTCGCTAGCTTTTTAACTCGCCAACTAGCAGCTCGTAACTAGCCCCGTTTCATCGACGACGTTTTACCAAGCTGTCAGGCAGGGCCGTATTCAGGTGATAGGTACTCAGGTGATTGCCGCCGTTCGTTGTGACGTCAATTACCGTTCGCGTCGTCAGTCGGAAAATCAGCGTCACAAATTCTGATACAGCGACTAATCTAAATATTGATTAACACTTTAGTTTCACTATAAAACTAATATTAAAAGCGCAAAATTTTTACAGGATTGATGGTGTTGTTACCATAACACGTCAATACTTCTAAACTACAGGAAATGACCTGAATTATTTTCAAAAATAATCCTTTCCTCTTATTGAAAAACTACATTTTGATACATACGAAAATGAAACTACGGGCAGAAGCTTATTCAGAATAAACTCGTCGAAAACCATACTTTTTATGAGTCTTGTGGGACGCTACATCAGGCCTGAAAATCATAGTCACAAATTCGGGTATCTCCAAGGAGGAAAAGAACATATTAATGGTAATAAAACTATCCAGAACACAGTTAGTATTGAGGGTCTATTTTAAACTATAACATTGACCTTGTTTGGTGCAATAGTTTAGCCTGAACAAAAGCTTTACAAAACTTCATTAATTTTGCATTTAGGATCTACTGAGAGTCTTGTAAATGAGCTCACAACTAACACTGCCCTGACGATATTCGCAGGCTTTTTGTGAGTTTATGGATGGCTTAGCGGCGCGTGGGACCGCCATTATTTTCTCCTTCCTGAATTAGGTAGGTGCAATTCAGAGCAACTCCTGGCATTATGGCTGATACATTAGGCAATTGAGCCGTTTTACAGCAGTTATTTCAGCAATTTGTTTTTCAAATTGTAAAACAGGGAATTAGGATGTCGAAAATATACTCGTAAGTAATAAAATGCTTGTATTAAAATAAAATGTTCTATTTGAGAAATATCTACTAAAGTAAGGTATTCATAAACTCTTATATGCCACAACAAAAATGTGTTTATATATGACGGTTGGCAAAGTAAACACGTCATCAAAATAAAATGTGAACTCATCACGATAAACAAACTCAAGACGTCGAATCCAATATTTTTGCGTTCATCGAAATAGAAAATAAAATTTGGCATTTTTTTTTTTAAATAAGTATTTCTGCACGTTACATACCTACTTTGTCTTCATACTAACCAACCTAAATAATGTTATAAGTTCTCTAGCTAGGTTACAAAGTGGAATCGTGTAATCCTCGAAATTTGAAAAGACATTAATTACTTACCTTCTCGTTTGCTGAAATCTCGAAGCTTAAGAGTTTTATGAAAAAAAAATTGATCGTTGCCTTGTGTTGGTGATAAGGTGTTAAAACTTCCGGCTCAAAAGATCTGCATAATATTGATAAGAAGAACCGAGGATCGGGGTCAGTGGCACGCAAAAGGAAAAAGCTATATCCAGCAAAAATACTGCTATGAGTATATTTTGTTGATTTATATTTAGCGTGTAGAATATATTTTACTGAATACGCTCACGTTTGAACACTTTCGTTATATCGTATATACTCGTTCCATGATAACAGAAAAACAAAATCTAACGATCACTGCGAAACTTACCCTAAAATACGTACCTCATAATATTCAGATAACAATCTCTACTTGAATATTAAAATAAATCTGAACAAATAAGCTTGTTTACAAATCATTGTCTACAAAGTTGCAATAACAAAAGGCTTTAGACAAGGGGTGGTAACTCTTCAACTTTACACATCGACAATCTAAGTGTGCCTACTTACTAACTAAAGTTTTCAATAAGAGTTGTTCACGCTACGTCGAGTTTTGTTCGTAGAATATAAATGTAAATCTTCTAGCATGATTTTGTACAAAATTTATTTCAGGCGAGTTGATACTTTTAAATAACATAAAATCATTGTCAAGCTAAGCTTTACGTGTTCCAAAAAAAAACTATCTTAATTATAAATCAGTAGGTATTTTATATGAAAGCGGTAAAACCATAATCTGAAATAAAACCTTCCGTTACTACACAATTTATTATAACCACTTTTTTACGTCACTTTCTTGTTTGTCTATCTGTTTTTATGTATGTCGTTCTGGGTGGAATTTTGCAACTCAAAAGTCACACATCCAGCTGAAACTGAAACTTTCAGGGTAGCTCACATCTCGATGACAATGATTTATTAGCTAGCATGCACTGCTGACCTGACCTCGAAAAAACCGAGTAGTAGAGTCATGTTTAGAGGACATTCGCTCTTAAAATAAGTGACTTAGGGTTACAAATTTGATGCTGTTGTGTTGAATACATAATTGGCTGTAAATGCAGTCCAAAAAATATGACTTAACTGGCTACTTTTTGCATTACGTGAGGAAACGTAAAAAAAAGAGTAGTAATTTTTCACTTAGAATATACTCAAATGGTATAATTTTGTCGGATATACCCTTAGTATCAATAAAAACGATATTACAATCACTAAAGTGATATTTTGTTATTCAAATAACATTTATTTCATATTTCTAGGACTTATAGGTATTTAGATAAGGTCATTTTCGTACACGAACTGGCGTAGTAGTTAAAAAATAAAATGGCTCACATTTCAAGGGGAGTGGGGTAGGTCGTGTGGGTAGGGCAGAATTTCCGATAAAAAAAAAACTCAAGACCAAACACATTGTACCTATATAGTGAAAACCATCTATCCATATTAGATGATATTTACTTACGCCACAACTACAAATTTACTACAGCTAAAATTCGTTACGAATATAGTTTTTTAACTATAAAAAGACATAGACTGAGTGGGCGAAGCCGCGGGTAAGAGTAGGTACGTAAAATTTCCAAAACATTTTATAAACATCGATTCATCATTTATGTCTTTCAACTTTGCTTCAGAAATAGACTACTCATCCTTTCACTTTTAAATAAGTAAGCACTTTCTTATAAAAAAGAGTATCGCTTTTAATGTATCGTAAGTAGTCGTTGCAATAAGATATTTTGAACAAGAAATGATGATGACAGTACTAAAAACTAACATGAACAATGTACTCAGCAAGAAACTAAACCCACTCAAATACCTACCTCATAAACTTAAATGAGTAATTTCCTAATCTCATGTGAGAAGTCAACTATGACCAATCAAAATTCAAAATCCCTACTAAAATTTTGGTCATAGAAGCTGAGAAACGAGCGCTCGGTAGATACTCGTACACTATCGTACTATATTTCGGCGTTTTCGCCGAGGGATGGTATACGGATGGATCAGTGAAGGCCCTATAAATCCGGGAAGCAAACCAAGTAATAATGGATGGAATAAATTATGAGGTTCAAGGGTCAAACTCTCCTCGCAATACTCCTTTGAAATTATTATAAGATATTTAGCTACGTAGCTACAATCTAACAGATAGTATGGCTTTTCATAAACCAACCTAATAAGTCATCTGTGAAGCGAAATAATTCACCATTGAAATATCTACGGTTGTGATGTAAATGTTTAAGGCCTCCATTTTCTGCATTCAGTGAAAATATGATTTGACTAAGTATTATAACTATGTAGCTGTAGAAAAGTTTTAAACAGGGTGAATTTTTCAACTGGGTTTGCATGGTCAAATCCAATGTAGGTACTTGCCATACTTTATGATCTTAGTTAAGACCTATCACTATTATGTACATTGTTGCATTATATATTATGATTATAATCCTAAAATATGGGGAATACCAAAAAAACACTCATAGGAACCTCGGGTGTGTAATAATGTTACTTATTATTTGCGTCGGGGCCGATTCCGAGGAAAACTAAAACTGCATACCACTAACAGATTTTATAAAAATCCATTACCCTAGCCAGGAACCGGACTAGTTCATTTTGAAAAATAATCACACTGTATAATTATTGTGCTAACATCGAGTGTCGCTTATTTGGATCAAAATCTGGTTAGTAAAGTTTGATGGTAAACTTATGGAAAGGTCTTATTTATAAGATAAACTATACCTCATAGCACATGTTGCTATGAGGTCTCATGATGCCTTCGATAATCCAGCAAACATGATGCTGATGAAGTGTATGCGCTCACTGTGATGAATATTATATAAAATCCCTCATACCTATTCCATCTCAGTGCAGATGTCACCACCTGAGGCTGAATACATTATCGAATAAATTTATGAGCATACTACGTTCCCATAACGGTGAAGGAAAACGTTAGGAACCCGGCATATATCACAGAAATTCTAGGATATAATTTTGTCGTATCCGCCGTATTGGGTCTGATCACTCTTGCTTGATAGAAGACCTTTGGGGCGACAGCCGAAAGTATCTGAGGTCTGTGCCTGGGTCAGTGCTCCATAAATCCCACTACGTTCTGACATATTTACCTACAATATCGGCGAATCTATGACTTCTTTGAGTCTAAAAATGAAAGTCCCTCCAATATGGCCGGCATTAAATATCCGTGCTTATACTGAGCGCGCGAGTGGAAGGGCGTGCATTTTAAAACTGAAAGCTTTCTACCTAGGCTATTAATTAGGCAAGAGGTTCTCTATGTTGTTGTTTACAAATATTACATATCAAATCCGGCTGAAGAATTAAAAGATTTTTCAGGTAGGACTATTATAAGCCTGTCTCTTTCAAAGTTACAAGAACGCACAACTTTATTGTTGCACGTGAAGTAAAATATTATTCTTTGTCTGTGTACTGCGTGACTTGTATTTGTGAAGACATATTAATCGAATACAGTTCTTACAGTTTACTTAATTATAATAAAATGTATTTTTTATTGTTCTATTTATCTTATCGCCAATCTGGATCTGGATTAAGACCCATGGCTCTCTTAGTAGATCTGAGTCCCAACAGTAATAACAAATCTGATTTTCCTATCATAAAAGATAAATAATATAATATGATAAGCCAAGTAGATTTTAATATTCCCTGTACGATGCAGATGCCTTCAGCTAGACAGCTCGATATCCACAAACTTCGTCATGAATATGTAAAGCAGAATCGAGGCTCAGAATCAATGGCATGGTGATTGCAATGTAGCTCTGATTGAGACCACGACGACTGACTGCAAAACATTCCAATAAAACTCAGCAATAATATGACAACATCTTTATTCACAATATTATATTCTATTCACATTCATGTATTGTAAAGTGATAATTTTCATTGAATTTTAAGCATAGAAGTCTTATTTAGAGTGAGTGCAAAACATCCGAAATAATCCGAATAATTTGAATTATTTATGTACAATGCCTTTCTACTCACATAATTTCCACACATAGTTCTCTCTATAGATTTAATTTTTAACTACAGAAGTTATTTTAATTTACCATCTTCTCTAGTTAATTTTAGACACACATGTAGGGTAACAGTAAGGTAGATTTTATGAATATTATTATCTAAAAAACTACAAGTAAAAATTTAAGTACATAAGTACCTACATCTAATACATTTTCACTAATATGTCTCATGTTTTGGATGTATTTACAATATTTTTAACTCTATCTTAACTATTCATATGTTTTGTACGTATTATTGAAAAATAACTGATACTTACAGTGCTTTCTTAGAAATCTGTTACAGTGTTTTTTCTCAAAAATCTAAAAATACAAAACAAAGACTATAAAAATATCTAAAACAAAATACAACTTACAAAAAGCGTGTAGGAAGAGCGATTTATTTACCACGTACATATGTATAGATACATATAGGTATATTCGTATTGCTCTCTCGCAGGAAAAAACCAAATAAATTGATTCTGGATCTTTGATATATGATATGAAAATAAGTTGCCATTTAAATTTTAGCCACACCTTAATCAGACACAAAAAACCTGAGGCGTGAACATTAGTTTTTTATAAGAAACCTCCAAGCTTGAAGATCTGTTCGAATAATACATGTTATTCTTGTACAACACTCCATTCTGATCATGAAGTTCTGAATATATCAAATTTGTAACCCACAATTCTTGAATAGTGCATCGAATCCAACTTAAATTGCCCTTGCTTTCCTTATTCGGTACATGGCTGTCTTGCAACTTGATTCAGAATTCCGCCCGCTTTCATAATTTTCACACAGGAAATTTTTATCCGCATATTCCGCACTTTTATATTCAAAATAAAATGAGGACGTTAATATAACATGCAAATATATTCCGTTTTACATCGAATAATTTCATATACCTAGGTTTACAGTTCACGTAGCTGAATAATAAAGCCCAATGGTCACTTGCGAGTCGACGGGACAGCGGACATGGTACTAAAATAAAGCTGAGCATTGACGATGCAATTAATTCATTAAACATGATTTAACGAGGCAGAAATTTGTGTCGATACATTAAAGGTAAGTATTAGAGATTTACAGTTATACATGGAAGCTAGAATTAATGAATTGTTGAATCTCAGTAAGGTACTTGTACTAATTTATATTTACTGACTTATTGAATTATTTGAACTATTAGGTACTTAATACTTTATTTTTGTCACATGGTAATTATATACCTTGGTATACAAGTTTATTTTTACTAAGAAGACTCTGCCATAATAAAAGTATCTCCTGACTCTGAGATTTGTGGAGCAAGTTATTTCATTGGAATAAAATCACTACCTACTTTATTACCAACACAAAGTCGTGGAATTGTATTAGGTACTGTTACCGCGGGGAAGAGCACGTGATCTGAAGGCAAAAATAATTAGAAGTTTTCTTTAGGTAGTAGATTCAATACGTATCAACTACGTGACTTCATAGCAAAATTTTCTACGTGCCTGATTTTATTAATTAAGAACGAATAGTAGTAAGAAAACCAATTACAACGTGATGTAGTTTAATTGGCATCTTAATTAACATGTTTTTATAAAGTTTTGCACTTTATAATAAGGTACCTACAGAAATATTTAAAAGTAACTGCCCGCAGCTTCGTTTGCGTTGCGAATTAACAAAATTTATTTTTAGTACATCTATTGACCCTCCAAATTTCAAGGTTCTACGTCCAATGGTTTGGCCTGTGTGTTGTCTGTCTGTCAGTCAGTCAGTACCAAGCCTTTTATATAAGTGTATTGATAATAAAGTCTACCGAAACAAACTACCGAATCTTTTAAATGAAGTTCTAGTAAACACCTTTCTGAAGAATCCACTAAAAATATACATAATGTGATTTGCAAATACTATATATATAATACATTAATTGTGAACGGAAAACGAAAATAGCAACCATATAAAATATTCGTAATTTACAAAAGCTTTTAATTAAAAACGTCCAATGTTGATCGGTAGAATATATTAATTAATACTCTAATAAAAAGCACCCTTTAGTAATTGATTTCCCATTAATTGGGGCTCAGTAAAAGGCTTCTTTCACAGCTGTTCAGACTAAATGAATACCTATACTATGGGGCTGCACAAACTTGTTTGTAAACGATGCTCGCAGCGAAAATTGGGATTTTTGCCCAATCAGAGCACGCGAACGAAACATGAATGTGGATGAGAAGAACCGAAGATCGGTTACTTAGTGGCGCGCCTTGGTAGAGACCTACGTCCAGCGGTGGACTGCTATATGTAAGATAATATGTTTGATGATGATTATGATGATGAACGAAACATTAGAAAGCACGGTTTGAAGGGTACTGAAATTACTGGTCTTTCAAGACTGAACATCAAAATGGACGAGGGCATATAGCAGTGTCGCACCGGCCTATGTGAATCTGCTTAAATTGACTAAAAACAATCTTTTTTACAGTCTCCTTAAAATATATTCTCACTACCATAACACTCAATTACTTAATAATAAAGATATGACTAGAGTTTATTGGTGCATTTTTTTTTATGTAAAAGTAGGTTTACTTTAAATATTTTTATTTATAGTAGTTTATAGTACACAAACGGTTGTAACAACACATTTGATTTATAGCAGGTGATCGAGCGAGTGGAGGGGGCGTGCAATTTAAAACTGTAATATTAGGTACCTACTTACTAAAATTACAAACTGAAACAGTTAAACCTTTTAGGGTAAAATTTTGGGGTAAAATAGCCGTATTAGTTATTTACTATACCGATCTAATGCGGTTGTAGACAGGCTATTGAAAGAGGCATTGTGCTGCTAGAGAATTGACTCAATACAAAGGTCGTTACAATATACATATATGTAGGTAGGTATGCCTATCTACAGAAAGGGAGATATAGATACAAATGGATCCTCAACAATGTATTCAGTAACATCTACTTATAATGCCGCTGTGAAACTCAGTAGAAATTCCACCTCAAAAAATTTCATTTTGTACAAAAGAATATGCCGAATATTCTGAAGAGCAGCGCTATGCAGACGAAATCTACGAAAAGGAAATATATTTACAGACTTGTTTAACTTTCTTTATATTCATAAATTCAAGACAGTTTTAATACTACCTTAGTTGATTTGTAAAATTTACACTAGGCAATGTACATAAGTTAACTATTTCAATACTTTATTCTTAGTTTTTATCTTGGATAGTTTAACTAGATCCAAGAGAGCTTACACTATGTGTTCCTATTATTACCTATTACGCACTGAGATATTTTTTTTTTAGCCCTGCCTGTCCAGCATTTAGGCAAGACCTTCCATTATCATAGATTATTCTATACTCTACTTAATATTTTATTGTACATTATACACATACTTGTATGTATCTATGTTGCTAAATAGTTCTTATGTAAATAATGAGTGGAATACACAAACAAAAACCCTGCTTTGAAAAAAGTTCTTAGCTCGCGATTGAGACAAAAAAGAAGTTTTATCACACATACGCAACCGAAGTGGGGGAGGCGGCTGCGTGCCGTGACCGCTACGTGTTGGAGCTCTTGGTATTGTTGGTGAGTGGCTCTCCCTCGGGGGCAGGTATCGGCAGCAGCTTGCGTGCCAGCCGCGTGAAGGTGCACCGGAACTGGCGGCTCATACTGCAGTACAGCACGAAGTTCACGGCCGACCCCACCAGCGCCATCAGATCCATCACCTCGCCTGCAACAAATACTGACAGTTTTACCTTCTGATATAGGAAAAAAGATAGAAATAAAGTAAACTATTATTTAGGAAAGACATATCACTGTCACGGATGTGGCTCTTCGACCACAACCTCAGTGACAATGTGGCCAACTTCAATCAAAAAGTGTAAGTTTGGAAGATTATATTGAGAAACATTATCTAAAGACCCAGGTTGTTATTTTCTCTAAAATTATAAGCCGGCAGCAATAAGTTCCAATCTCTAGCAGTGAGTATGTTAAAATTGGAAAATAACTGTTTTGCTTAAAACTTGTATAGCAAATACATTTCGCAGAGCGCAGTTTTTACCAATACGTGTAGCATCATGTTATGACCAAAACAACTTTCAATCGTTAGTCGAAAAACTCAGTCGGGCTACGAAAATTCTAAAAATATTTGTATTTTTTTCAAGCGATAGCCGGTTATTGCGATTTTAACGATTTTAGCTAGTTGGCGCCCTACTACTCACAAAAACCGTCACCTCTCGTATGTTTTTAATATTTGTAATAAATTATTATTATAGGCTCGTATATAAAAGGCTCGGACCTGACTGACGGACAGACAACGCATAGGCCAAACCACTGAACGTAGAGACTTAAAATTTTGAGGTTCGTCATGGAGTGAAAGCGCGTACTAAGAAAATAATTTTGATGTTTCCTAACGCAAATGGGCTTCATTGGCGTTGGCAATCAACAAAATTATCAAAACAAATGCAATATATATATATAAAGACATTGTAGATCAACAGAACAGAACATACTTAATATCTAAGCCGCGTATATACGTTCGTAGTTCAAGCTTTTGCAGCAAATTGCTGCCCTGTGCAGATAATGTATGCGCTAAGGCCTATGCTTTGAATACATCTAGCAATAAATTACCTACCTATAACCTCAAGGTACAATAAACATCTCAATCAAACTCTGGAAACCAATACGTTCAAAAAGTTTTGGCAAAGATAAGTTAATGTACTGATACATAGCCACCTTGACCTGTAATGGTGTTACTAATTATAGAGCAAGATAATATTTTTTCTGTACGGTTGAGTTTAGGTAAGTGTAATGTAAAGTACCTACCCATAGATAATACACCGTATGAGTAATAAAAACATTTAACCTTAGCTAATAGTATTTTCGCTATTTTTATGTGTAAACAAATCAAGGCATTAGAATCAGGCTTAAATAAACTTTGAATACGTAGGATTCAATAGTTAGTCTTCCTTTCTAAATGAAATGTAGAAAAAGATGAGTGATGCTCTAGCAATTATCCTATGAAAAGTTTGTACAGTTGTGGGGCATATTACGCATAGAGCCTCAGAAAGAGACTAGATTTTTCTGCTAATTTTGAAAATCCTCCAATATTTGTAGTTAAGTTTATTCTCTGGAAAAACTTAGTTATCATGTCCTTTTCCTCGTAAGACGAAAACTACTGAATAATAAAACATAATTCTGTCAATTTGTTCATGTTTTATGGTTTTCGGAGCCGTAAAATACCCAATGCCTAAAAAGAAAAATGGATTAGAGGCGTAAAATCATAACACATTGTGACTAAAAACGATTGGTGTGAGTAGGTATTGGTTATTATTTTTAGACATCACACGCTTTCTGGATAAAAGGTGGATATTGTATTTTTCTAACAAGTTCCTTACCTATAGTTATAATTTAACCATATACATAATTGGCTCTGAGATAGTGCATCGTCGTATTCAATAGCTTTGCAATTAAATTATCTTAGTCCACTAAGCAATAACCCATTATCATTGTTGGATGCGCTATATTTAGCTATATAGGTATCTATATGTACTTACTTACGTAATAAGTGTTGAAAAATTTCTTATTTAGTATTATTTGTAACTTATTTTTGCTTTTCTTTGGTTCTTCTTAAAAACATACTTCTGCCGTTAATGAGGAGAAATGTAGCTTGTTTGTTTCATAATATTTTCAAACAAAACGCAAAATATACTTGGTAAAACCATATTTGATTCACACAAAAGCGAGGTTTACCATATTTTCCTAATTGAGTTCGCATCCCAATTTTAGTCAGCGAATGAACAAAACGAAAGAAAACTGTCCCCGTTTCAGATTAAAAACCCTTTTTGGATTTCTTTTTCGCCCCCCACTATGACAAACCAAACGAGGGTTTTTATTATAGTACCAACTAGTAGTAGTGGATCTATGCTTGGAACCTACGCGCCTATGTTTGTTTTGGATTTATATTGTACTTATCTAATACCAGATCAATTTGTGGGAAGTGACGAGCGACCGGAAAGCTTGGATAAGTATGGGGGAGACCTTTGCCCAGCAGTGGGACAATAGGAAAAAAAATAGCTAATAAATATTAGATATTTATGTTCATTAAGCGTATGGGAGGCAGAAACAATAATCAAATAATTATGTTTGTGACAAAAAAAAACCTAGATTACCCGTATCTCTGTGCGTCACCTTACATACATCACAGTTAGCTACATAAATACTATGATATGAACATAAAATTGGTTGCTCTTGAAATTTATAAACATCCATGCAAAATAAATTGCATCATTTGTTTAGGATCGATTATTTTTAAACAAACTCTTCTTATTGCTACGGAAAAATAATTTAGTTACTTCGCCCGTGAATTCAAGACTGACTCAGTGGAAGATAAAAATTAAAAGATTTATTTGTTGGTTTGAAATTCTCGCACACCTTGAAATTGCTTAGTTTTCAAATCAAATTGGTTTTCTAAGTACGAGTAAGTATATAGGTAGATATTCTACCAATATGGTTCCGTAAAGTCTAAAGTTCAAAATTGTACAAGTTTATAAAGGTTTTCTCCTTATCGTGAGTTCAAATTCTCTTTGCCAAGTTAATCTTAGGGGCCATAATTTATGAGCTCAAATACTAATCACTTATAACATTCAAATGAGGCGAAACTCAAAGAACCAACCTAAAATATCGAAGTTATTAGGAAAATTAGGTACTTCTTTCTTGGAAGTGGAAGGGCTAATATAAATTGTATACTACATAATGTGGCAATGTAAATATATTTGTAAGGGAAGTACATTGATTTGATTTTATTCAACTAAATTTTCTTAGCATAATCTTGGAAATCTGATTCTTGCCTAGAATATTTTTAGTGCTGAAAAAACATTCAACCGAATTAATTAATAACCTCCTTCTTTTTTGAAATCGGTTGAAAAGTCATCTAATCAAAAATTGACATCCTAACACATTTTAACATCGGCTCTTCATACAAAAGGTATTTTTTGTTACACAGGTACTATACTAAACACGTTTTAGACATAGGTGCCGATCCTAATTCGTATGGTCGTCGATCGTAAAATTTACATAATCGATTCATTCTATTTGCTTCAATGTCGCTACTTGGGTTCTTTCATGTGATTTTAGAAAGCGTATTTAAAGGAACTTTTCAAAAAACTAAGTTTTTTGTTCATCAACAGAACATAACACGCTTATTTTATAGCACAACTTCGGCTTGGTAGATATTTCTTGCTCAATCACGCCGAAAAGGTTCAAGAAAAGATGCTACCTGATTATTTTTACTGTTACCATCGTAGAATAATAACGACAATATAAAATAAATAATAATAAATAATATTATATAAAATTTTCAAACAGGTCTTAAGAAAAGCTATATCGTTTTGATTTTATTATAATTTAATGTTATCAAGACAAAAACGATCGTAAATACGAAAGGTTAAAATAGATCATAAAACAAACAATTAACACTTTATTAAAAAGTAAAAGCCGATGTTTTATAGAACTTTCGCTTTTTATGTTTAAAGTGGAACGAAGAATGTTAATATTTTTTGGGAGTTCAGCTTCGGTTTTATGAGCATTATCGAACCTTCAGAACTTTAGTTACTTACTAAATAATGTTTAACTACCAAAGAAAGGCTACTTGGGCTTATCATCAATTTATAAGTGAACTAGCTGACGCTCGCAACTTCATTTAAAATGCCTTCCAACTTTCAAGTTTTTACGTTCAGTAGTTAGGTCTGTGCATTGTCAGTCAATTCCAAGCCTTTTATATAATATATTGATTTTATTTAGTTAAGTGGTTTTCACTTAAATAACACCCATGTTATTTTACAGCTTAACAGCAAAAACTCAATTAACAGCAAAAAACCCCTACCTGGGATGGGAAATGCCAATGTGTCGAGAGTTGGGACGTTCGGCGAAGAGCATTAGGTGCGAATTCGGAATGGTGAAATGTTTAGTCAAAACCTGTTTGTAAATAGAAAGAAAGAAAGAAAATTGGTTTATTGGCCCACAAAGATAAATAAATAGTTAAATAGTCAAAGAAATAGCATATTTTTGCGTAGAGTTAAGAAATCTACATATTATTTTTGAAACTCATCTTGTTATCCTTTTACGTACTAACGATTGTTTCTTCTACCACGACTCAAACAGAGCGGATAATGTGATTATTTCTGGACAGTACATACTAGGTACTCTATTGTTTTAGGAGTATTGTTACAAAACAAAAAGATATTATGGATTTCGTTTCCTACGCTACGCAGTTGTTATTCACGAAAAATATTTTTCTGTAGCCACGTATCTTTTTTGTAACTTTATATCATGTAGCGACACAACTTGGAATGGAGGCTTTAATCCTGCATACATTGAATCAAACCTAATTTTACTCAAAGATAACCTTATCGAAACATCCAGCGTTAAAAGGTGCTACACGTAGTGAATTTAATTAAGATTTCGCCTGCGATAGCAACCAAGCTTACGCGTTCGGTCACGCTTACACATATCAGGCGGAACTAATCACGATAAGATACCGTCACGACATGGGGTGGATGGTACTAGACTAGGGTAACGTACGCGTAGACTGACAGCAATCGCAATGTGCCTCTACCACAGAAGTATTAATGTATAGAAACACAATGTAGTTCTTTGAAAATGCGACCAATAAAAGAAGCCACATTGGCTAACTTCTAGTAAATTTTGGTCCGATGCTAATTTTTGAGAAAGAGAAGTAACAGGGATAAAGATTATAATTATATTAAAACTTCTAGGCTTTTTCATTGTTAATAAAACGACATCGTAAAAAGTAACAAACATTATTTGAAAATGGAGATATTTAATATTTATTAACAGGGTATCTGAAATTTTTTGGTCCTATCTTACGACTCCATTTTGGTTTGATACTGTCCATCTTGGAGTTCTATAGAAACACCGTTATTCATCTATGGCCTCTACCTATACTACCTACCTACCTCTACCTATGGCTATCGGGTGTAGCCCTCGTCCTATAGATATCCATCTGCCACGCTGTATTGCTGCAGATGCTGTAATTACTAAGCAATTCCTCACTGTCAGACCTCACACAGAGCTCCACAGACGCAGGGACGCAAGTTTAAAACGGGCACGAGCACAGATAACATTTTGGCTGTCCCCTAATTCGGGTTTCTAAAAATGTTTTGTTGGTTTTTTACATTGAGGGCAAGTTAATCCCTCAATCCAGAGTTAGGTCATGTCGTAGCCCTGTGGAATCTCCTTATCTAAACAAATAAAATTGGATTTGGGAGACGTCATTTTAGGACAAACGATGTTTATTTTTGTTCTATCTAGTATGTCAAATTAATCGGAAAAGTTGTTTTTCCGTGTTGACATAAAAATAATTTCAAGGCTTAAAAAGCCTAACCCTTAAAATAAATACAGTGTTGACTTGAATGAGCTGCTTGTGTAAGTGTATACGCCTATCGCTTTTATGTCAATTCCTTGTAAAGTTTCTAATTAAATCTAATTGGGAACAATTACCTACTCATTACTTACTAAAAGGTAAAGACCCGTATTAATTAAAATAATTTTATATGTGGTTATCGCGAAAGTCTACCAAATTAGATATGTAATATACCATACATTTATACAATCTTTATTAATTATCGTAATTCTTACCAAAAACATAGTAGCAGATCTGGAAAAGATGTGGTGCTATGGCGGTGAGGAGGCCAAACAAAGCCTGTGGTAGCTCCGTAGCCAAGAACAGACCGAGGAGAGCCACCAGCATTCTCGTGGTGCGGTCAGTACGACCACCGCTGCTGCGCTTGTTACTCGAATCTTCGTTTAGCCGCGCCTTTTCACCCTGCAAAATATAAGGTATTGGGGGAAAAAGAAAAATGAAAGAGATTTGCCTGAAATCGACCATAAGAAACTATTAATTTCGTTTATGTAGTCTATTTTACTGGTAGAAGGTGCATAACATACGTATCATTATAAATAATTATTAATTACCTTAACAAGACGACATTCAGTGAAAAACATGAAAAAAAGCCCGATACACCCGATATCCCGAAGACTTGATGATTTTTTTTTGGAAATTCGCTTCATTTAAACTCGAAGTGTTGATTCAAAATTTAGACCTTACCTTACATAAAATTATGTTATATGTAATACAAAGGTCGTTTCATCATTAATTTTAGGGATATTATACACACCTAACCTTGGTATTCATTATTACATTGGCCTAAGGGCAAAACTTAGGGTGTAATAGAATAGTTTGAAGTAGAGATGAGATGAAAACAGCGATGTTTTCATAACTTTGCATATTGATACAGCTCGCGGGGCTCTGGTCGATCACTGTCCTGGTAAATGTTTCGCATATTCGATAACTTCGTTCTTCAACCGTTAGTTTTATCATTTCTGTAGAAACAATATTCGATTTATAACTATTCTGTCTAAAAATGTATTCCACTTACAATGATCAATCAACGATCACGCCATACTAGTCACTAGCAGACCATCATATTGAATTGAATAATTACTTTTTTAAGGTATAAGTACCTATTTAAAAAAAAAAATATGAATAACATTAGCTTATTCTTCTACAAACAGCAAACCAGATATGTACATCGATTAATATGGCTGTTTTAGCTCAGACGAATACTTGGCGGTTTAGACAACGTTATGTTATATGAAAACGCGTGAAAGGATCAATTCTGAATAATTGTGTTGCTTTGTAATCAATTCTCAGCTCACATGGCCCAATCTTACACATCCAATAATGAAACCGCAATGTTCAGTAACGCTCGGGGAGATAAGATTTCATATCCGAAACCACTCGTGCTCTGTCTGAGCACCCTTCACTTGTTAAATCACAATGAATAATATAAACAGTCTGATAAATAACGTACTTTCAGCGTTATTGTAGACTAGCTTTACTTAATGGAAAAGTAAGTAAGTTCTAGATAGATAGGCAAACAACTGACCTCATTCGATGTTATTGCGGACTTTTTCAACAGCTTCTGTCTTCGCCTATCACTTGACTTCATTTTTAATATTAGCAATACACTCAATATTGATAGCACAACACATGGTATTAGTTTAATAAACACACTATAAATCCAGAATATTGCTGTTAACAATTCACTATTGTCTGTCATTTGCAGGGCGTATATAGGATCACCATCGCCACTTAGAGAGGAGTTGCCGGTTTCAGTATCATTAATCGTGCCATTTGCACTGGCACCCCTCGCCGGCATTTCTTGTATATGCATAGCAAAGTATATAGGGAGACACAATATTGGGCACACAAAATAAGCCAAAGCAATAGCTATTTTAGTATTCCGCTGATTGCACAACGTCCTATTTTTCTGCGGAAATTTGATTGCAATGAATCTCCACACGGCCAGGGTGATCGTTAGCCAGATGGAGATCGTATGGAAGGCCTGGCTGAATATCGAGTGGAAGTAGACGAAGACTGCCCACGCGTAGGAATTCTTGTTGAGATCGGAGGCGATGTTCGTGTAGATGTGTAGAGCGAAAGGTATGTAGTCGATCATGACCAGTAAATCGGCGACAGCTAGACCCGTGAGGATGGTGTTGGTGGAAGAGCTCATTTCCTTCCTGCTGAGAACGGCGATGTTGACGGAATTAGCGGCGGAACCGAGCAGGCAGATAAGCAGCGCGATGTAGCCGTGCACGCGCACGTATACATGCTGGAAGGCGTGCCCGCCCGGCACGCAGTACGCAGAACTCTCGTCATCCCCCGCGCCGCTCGACATTTTCACTCCTTATCAACTCCCGCCGCGATACTGGCTCGCATTATCTGTAATGAAAAATCTATTAGAATTTTTGCCTCCTTTTAGAGGTGGTCTGGTAAAGGTTAAAGGTGTTTATTTTTAATTTTGTCCATGAACCTTGCTATGAAGTTGGTTGATTGAATGATCAATCTTGTTAACGACATTTTAATATTGGTATTTAAATTCGAGCATTTTTCTGAATTCATGCCTAATATTTGTCTTATCTGCGTGACACACCTACAGCGATAATTTATTTTGTTGCCCGATATTCCCGTTTATTTATATCCTCACATGCAACAACGCCGCGCTCTCGGTATGTAATCATAAATAAAGCAAGAAAATCTTTATCTAGCGTTTTGTTGGCATCTTTATTACCCAGTCTCGCGAATGAGTAGGATCTCTTGTTTTCTCAACCCAAATAGGGAATTACCGACCAAAAGATATCTAGATACAGCATCAAAATTGTTAAAAAATCTTTTCTTACATAAATATTTAGTATCTATATTTTAATACCAGCTGGCTGACCCACGTACGACTTTGTTCACGTTGAAAGAAGTCTAAACACTTTCCGTTTATATAAATTCCAAACAGTTTCTCAGTCTCAGAAAATAAAATGTTATTTTTACTGTATTTATAAGATATATTAGCTAAGTACCATACAAACCATTGAAGTTGTGTAAAAAACGACAGTGATCGATGATTCCATTTCTGCTTTGCTCTATCAGTCTTATACACTCATGGAATGAAAAGTCAACTTTGCGAAGCTACGAGTATTTTTTTCTTAGAGACTTTTCTCAACATCATAAAAAATAGGGAAAAGGCTCGTTATTAGTGATACGGAATGAAATAAGGCAAAATTTATATAATATAATATATAATAATAATAATCGCATAATATCGGAAAAATTGGCAAATAATGACATCCTTTTATTTTATCATACATACTTAATGAGATGTTAGGAAGATGATTTATTTCTAGGTTACCTTGAGTTGAGAACCTACTCTATTAACATGAATGAAGTTGTTCGCTTGTTAATCTCTAAAAATGGAATGCTTTTTAGGCGTCTTTCAAATTGATGGCTCAATCTAAAAACCATGATATAATGATTTTCTATATTGCTATATGTGTAAACGTAAAAACAGATATTAAATAACCTTATTATCTTGTTTAGTAACACCTTTATTAATAGAGTTAGGCTAATTCATTTTCAATATATCTCTACCTTTCAAGCGTATTCTGGTAATATTTTGAAACGTCAGACTTCCCTTTTTTGACATGTTTGCGTGTGATGAGATGAGACATAGAACCCAATGTGTGTTCGCCCAACGTGGCTAAAGGTCGTAGCATACATATCGCTTGGAAAGGGATCATCCGTCACCGTATCACGGTGAAACTACAAAAGTTTTAAACTGTGTAGCAGTCTCAACGCCCTCCTCCCGCATCGCCTAGCCGTAGCCGAGTCGACGTGCTTACGTTAGGTTGACGGCGGCGTCCCTGAGGGCTGGAAAGAAGCGAGGTAGGTCCTCTTGAAGAAGGACGGCAGGCCCGCAGATTCTCCCTCTGCGTACCGTCCCATCTGCTTATTGGACGAGGCCGGCAAATTGTTCAAAAGAATAATAGCCGCTCGTCTCAATGAGCACCTGTGTGGCGTCGGCCCTGATTTGTCGGATGACCAGTTTGGTTTCCGACGGGCCCGTTCGACAGTGGACGTGATTCGACGCGTCCGAGTGCTATCGGACCGGGCGGTGTCCCGGGGTGGAGTGGCGTTGGCGGTGAGTTTGGACATCGTCAACGCCTTTAATTCGCTTCCCTGGGAAGCAATCAGGAGGGCTTTGGCGCACCACGGGGTGCCCCTGTATCTGCAGCGCATCGTCGGCGCATATTTGCGAGACAGATGCGTGCAGTACATGGGCCGGGACGGGACATTGCACCGGAGGGAGGTTTGTTGTGGGGTTCCGCAAGGGTCCGTGTTGGGACCGCTACTGTGGAACCTCGCATACGATGCGGTCTTGCGCGTCGATCTCCCCGTCGGAGTCCGCGTTGTGTGTTACGCGGACGACACCCTAGTGTTGGCGGACGGGGGACCTTTCGAGGAGACCAACCGGCTCGCCGAGCTTGGTGTGGCACGCGTGGTGGATGAGATCCACGAGCTGGGTTTGCAGATAGCGCCTGCCAAGACGGAGGCTCTATGGTTCCATAAGGTACCACGAACCAGGAACCTACCCAGCTCGTCGGTTCGCGTAGGTGACGTAGACGTCCAGGTGGGGCAGTACCTCAAGTACTTGGGCCTCACTACGACCTTAAATGGTTTCCATGCCAAATGTTTGTGACAATCCACCACAATGTTTGAATGAGTGTCACTGTAGCCATGAAACGTAAGGTCGGGTCACGGCTAACCCGCTTGTTTGCGTGACATGACCTGCCACATTTTTACATGAAATATTTGAAACAGTTATAATTAATTCCATCAATCATTTATCGGGTCTTTTCAGGTTAACGTGAGGGGCTGAAAAATGTATTGTATTCATTGGATCCCGTTATTGCCATATTTTATATTTTATGTTGTTTTATTTTGCTCATAAGCTTTACATTTTACTTTTTATGCCTCAGTAAAGCCTAATTATAAGTATGTAAGTTTTTTGTAGACAAAGTTCATTAGCTGAGGTGTATGTCTTTGTCTAGGTTGTTATACCTGCGGGTGTTATATGACTCAGCGACTCAGTTTTAGTCGACATTTGTTTACCATTAGCATAATGCTTCGTTGATGTCTTACCTATCGCTCATAATACATTTAATACGACCCTGAGCACGCCAAAGAATACATTCATTTTTAAATTGAATTTTTAGCTACCGATTTTGATAACTCGCTCTTCTTTTCAACCGACTTCTAAAAACAGGAGGTTGAATGTTTGTTACCTTAGAACTATGTTGTTTATAAACCGATTTGAAAAAAAAATTAGGATATACTAGGACATACAACTTTCAGATTGGTCCCATACAAATTTCATCAAAATCGATTCAGAAGTTTAGTTTTTATAGGTACTTATCCAAAAACTTAACTGAAAAAAAATGTCGTCGAAGTAAACGAAATGGCGTATTTTGCTTCCCTGTGACTTTTCAGTGGTTTTAACGGTCACTAAAAACAGTCAAATTGAAATCGGTTGTCTATATTTTTATAAAACCTTGATTATTATTAGGTGTATTATGATTAATTCACGTTGTTCGTCGTACAAACGTCGCTGGTGATCGATTTTCAATTAATCAGTCTTAGCTAACTGTAGCTATCCTATTTAGCTGGCGACCCGTTTGTGTGGCCTAAGAACCTATTATCCCGTTCCGGTCGTCAATTCCCGAACACCCAATTGATTATGTTTGATAAATGATTTTCCATTAATACCCAAATGATTTAAGTTGTATAGTTATCTTTGTAGGTACATTAATTTTGTACATCAATATCACTAGGATGAATTGTTCTGACAAAGGTTTGAAATTGAAGAGTGCTTGAATTCGTCGAGAATTGGAGGATGAGTAGGACGGTTAGAGCAAACTTAAAGGAACCGGCATTTCCAAACTTTTTTTATTATTTATTTGACCTACTTATAATTTCACAGGCATATATTTGTAAGAATGGAGGAATAGATCAGTATATAGGTATCGTTTATGACCTGGTAGAGGACATAGGGATAGGACATTTTATCTGAATACCATATGATAATATATATGAATAAATGATATGATATGATATGATATATGAGCAAAGTTGTGGGCAGTAGCTTTGGCCATGGAGTGTGAATCGGATGCAAATGGCTCCAGTCCAGCATCAAACACCGTCTTTTGTTTCACATTCTTTGAAATAGCGCCTTTTTTCCTATTTTTTTTTTGAGTTGTGCTTATGGTAGCTTGTTCGATTTTCAAACAAACTTCTTAACAATGCCATATGGGCATTATTTTAAATAGAGTATTCCAAGAGTTTCCACACGATTTGACGTTCCAAATTCAAATCACTTTACTCCCTTGGGTGGGAGTTTCATACAACGTTACCTCCCTAGGGAGATAATGCTTTGCTTTACCTTGAGATTGCATGATATATGTTATTGGACATTTTCGAGCAAGTGGTGGTCAAACTTTTTTACAGCGGATGGGTACGACCCAGTCTAAAGTCCAGAGTTAAATTAAGTAGAATAACAGCTTGTTTTCCCAAAACAATATATACCTAATTGTTTTTATTGGATACCTATTTAATAAAAACATGATAAATCTACGGTTTCTATCAAAACAAAACATACTTTACCAACGGAATTAATCTAGGAAGTTTTCGATTATTACCTACCTGAGTGCTTCACAACGCCTGTGGTAAACTTTCTCAATTTATTATTACGACACACGCCTCACGTACGTTAGGTACCTACTTCCACCTACTTACTAAACTACTACTTACTACCCTACTTAAGCCAATGTACTATGGTAAAAAATGGTTTGGGTTTTTAGGATATTATGGAATACTTATCAGAAAAAAGGTTACTTTGCGAGAACAGTTTTAATCACTCTCTGAGCAAGCGTGATGAAAAATACTAATTTTTTATTTGACTGTGTGTAGCGAGGCGAGCAAGCGGCTATTCCAATAGGACAATATACCCGCAGGTTAAATTGTACTAAAAGGGAAATCTTATCGGAGAAACTTGCAGACTTGACTCAAAGTAGGATTGAAATCAGACTGCTCTACGAACGTAGAGCCTTAGTTCACCTATAAAATATGTAGGTAAATACATAGTCTTACTATTAATTTATTTAAGCCTGCTGAAGTAGTTATTAAGTAGGAGTTATCATTGTTATAGTTTCATCCCACTGCTGGGCAAAGGCCTCCACCTTATTTTTCCATTCAGATTTATTTTGTGTTGAGCGGGGGCCATAGCGTTCCTTCATAATCTCCATCTAGTAAGAGGTCTTCCTCTTCTTCTTATAGCCTCTTGGACACCAAGTTGTGGTTATGATGCAGAGTCTTACTATTAGATGTACGTATTATCTTAGTACTCTGTGCTATTATTCAAAGTATGACAGGTCATAACATGGCCTTTTAAAAGTCTTATCTTAATAAGCGTCTTTTAACCTATCTATGCAATCGATGAGCGAGCAGAGAGTTTTTCGCGCGTTTTCCTTGAATTGCGACTGTCCTCGTGTCCTTATTTTTATTGCGAGATGAGCAATGTTTCTTATATCTCCGTGGTTGGCCAAGTCCTAGTAAAGAAAGTTCGAAACGAGTAAGGCGCTCTCACTTTGTTCTCTAAGTCAGTTCAAGAAACGGAACTACGTACGCTAAATGCGGTGTAGCACCTGCACTCGTCATTTCTCATTCTCTTTGAGGCGTTTTAGAAGTCAGTCTTTAAACCTAGAATTTAATTGCGCTGGCTTAGGGCACTTACCTGGAACATAACTACAATACAAAATGGCACTGTTTGGTATAGTTGGTTTGTACCTAAATTTAGGCAGAATAATGCAGGGGCAACCATCTTCCCAACGTTGATTGAAAAAAAGGGTAAAAAAATATTTTTTTCACACCACCTGTCGACAATGTCCAATTACATATCATGCTATCATCAAGGTAAAGCAAAGCATTACCTACCAAGGGAGGTAGGTAATGTTGTATGAAACTCGCAAGGGTTGTAATGTGATTTGAATTTGGAACGTCAAATTCGTGTGGAAACTCGAGGAAAACTCTAAGTAAAAGAACGCCCATATGACATTGTAAAAAAGTTTGTTCGAAAATCGAACTGGCCACTCATAAAAAAAAAAGGCAGGACTTCATAGATTGTGAAACAAAAGACGGTGTTGGCTGCTGAGTTCGGAGCTCTGGATTTTTATTGCCTCGCAGAAGGTGTGAAAAGTAGAGTATGCTCCTCTGGGATAAAGCCTGTCTTCGTCTTAGGTAGCTTGAACCCCTCGCGTCACTCAGGACTCTACATAACTCCCTCGCTTCGCTCAGAAGTTAACTGAGTCCCTCGTTAGCTCAGGATTCATTATGCCACCCGCGACATAAGACACTGCTTTATCCCCTTAATGCATAATCTACTATTAATGTTAGGAGGGTACTTATGGGCACATAGAATGATCTTTTGCTTCTTTTAAATCGTAAAAGTAAGATACTTGGTTAAAAAGTACTTACGCGCTTTATTCAAAATAACGCATTTATAAAATCCTCCAACCGCTTGTGTGGATCCGTTTAATTTAAAACCCGCTTTTGAAGCGTTTGAAGTTAGCTCCCACAAAGCTTCCACTTTTTAGCTTGCTTTCTCGCATTTATCCGAATATAATCCCATCGCATCTAAGTGACTCAATAAACGGAGGTCGTAGTTACCTACTAAGTTAAGCTAAGTAGGTAGGTACCTACCAGCATAAAGCAGATGGCTCTTTGAAGATAATTACGATGTTTGACTATGTTTGTTTATTTTAGTTAATTATAAGGTTTGTTTATGTTTAGATATATACTATATCGTAGCATTGTGTTCACTGATTACAATTTACGAGCAACAAATTTACGTTCGCGATGAGTAAGTAAAATACCTACTATTATAACTAGGGATTCACGTACTAACTCTCCTACATAAATTACCTAAAAACAATTGATAGATTGATGTTTATGTCTCAATCGCGTCAAAACTTATAAACCGATTTAGGTAGCTCAAAATGACATGGGATACTTTTTATCTCGATTCCACGCAGGTGTAACCGCAGGCAGCACCAATATTTAACCTTATTTCCAATACGAAAAAAACAAGTAAGTACCTACTCCGTAATAGTGGTGAATATAAAAAAAACACATTTGAATTAGCTATGTAGCTAAATTGTACCTATCACGTCAATTTTTTCAGTAGGTGAAATAACTAGATACATACATCTCATTATTTCCTTTGTTAAATCCTGTCGAAGGCAGATAATTCCATTTGTAGAGCGGTAACTTTTGCTAACTAACCGCCCACGCATGATCATAATACCGTGTTCATACATTTAATTGTATAACAAAGTTTAGTTATGCTCAACTACAGGGGGCTAACCACCGGCTCCGTTATTTAATCCAACGCTTCAATGTAAAAGTTTGGGAATCCTCTAATAGAGGTATCAAGTATCAGTTTACAGAAAACCCGAAAAACAACAGAGAAATTTTATGAAAGTGATACCCACTTCAGGTCTTGAATTATTTTATTACTATCAGATAATTTAAATAGCTGTGGCTTGATGGTAGCTAGTTCTATCTACCTACAAAGTAAGTAGGTACATATTCCTTGTTATTTCCTCTTTTTATTCCATATTTTCCTTATTTCAACAAAAATAAGAGTAGCGAGTAATTTATGTAGAGATCTTTGAGTCTAAAAAAGAACTTGCCTCCACTCGTTAAGGGGCGGCGTATTCGTGAAATATATTTTTTGAGATCAAATTTAACGTCCGTAACTATCAGCAGAATGACACGAATTCGAAATGATATCACGAAATACTCCAACTTTTTCAACTTCAACGCATTGGTGTGAAACTGGCAATCTTCTGCAGCAACACATTTCCAATGCTGTTTTTTTTTCGATTTCACGCAATGCCCACAATCCCTGAAGTGTACAGGAATATGGAATTATCAATATTCGGACGAGCTCTGGTAATATTTTAGTAACCCAAAGTAACTGGTGGTGGAGTAAGTGTTAAAATATACGTGGCTATTTAATAAAGTGTCGGTTCGATCGTATGTATGTGTTTCTCCAATGTTTAAATAGTACCACAGTTCCGAGAATGCCAAGGTTCACTGGTCAATCTATGGGGTTAAATCTCGATCAGCTGGAATGAGGACAAATTTAATTAAACTTGGACCGTCCGCTTCCATTTCAATGAGAGAACTATTAAGTAGTAAGATCTAGAAAAGCTCTCCTACAAAGAAACTAAGCTCTACCACTGTAGAGATATTTCAGTCTTAGGTCTGAATTATACAGAAACGGCATAAGGCCTTTTTTTTTTTTTTTTTTACATGGGGAAATCCTCATGGATGCCCACCGCCCTTGGGGGAGGGCGGAGGGGTATGTCGGACTCGTACCGACTAAAACCCCATGGTGGCCGACCTCTGCGCATTAGAGGGGCCCCGGGATATCTTAACGAACACGTACCGGTGCCCCTCACGCACGTTGCCTTTGAGGCCCGTCCCGGGGAACGGCATAAGGCCTAGGCCGACATAACGCTTTAAGCGGAACACTAGGATTTTAAAATTGCATGAGCGTCGATAACAGATTTTGCATGAAAAAGTTTTGCCTTTGCCCATGCGTTTGCCTTACGTCGCTTCTGTATAATTCAGGCCTAATAATGCACGCACGCCCCTTTAACCCCGCCATATAAATACCATTACTTGATCGCGCGACTAAAGGAGTGTGCAATTTTAGACTGAAATATCTCCTAGAGTAGGTAAGTCTTCACAGGAAGTCATTAAAAATTTACTCAAATGCATGATATAAATTACCAAATATTTTCGCACGTTTTCCTGCAACCACCAGGGTGGATGTACATTCGTCGAGATCCTCGGAATATACGCACGTATACACTTTCAAACACATGTGACACTCATTCAATATATTGGATACCTACATTCATGAACCCAAGATATTGATAATATCTTCTCACAGAAATAGGGTTTTTCAGAATGGTTAACAGGTACCCTTTTTAATTTTTCATAGTGAAGTGTAGGTTTAGGCACTTTGTTATTTTCTGGTTATTAGAACCTATCTAGGTTCCATTCATTCATCGAGTCAACAGCTAAGCTAAACGTTTCACACAAAATAATTTCATTCAGGCCTTAGATATGGCAATGATGATATTAAAATGTTGATGAGTCGTTCATCTTCATCATCAAGGAACCTGATTTTGTATTACTTCAGTTAATTGGAGTAAAATTACTATTATAAACCAGTCAGTTAAAATAAAAGTCTTAATTACAACTTCATATTTCCATTACTAACATAATAATTATGTATGGAGTTACCTATGTAATTACGTGCAACTTTTTTTGCATTTATCTAAAAGACTTGACAATAGCACTTAATCTAATATCATTATTGTGTATAAGAAATGTACATTCTATCGACTGTTGATCACGAACTGCATTCTACATACAATATTTGTATATTTTACTTATTATGCAGCGGAAAATTATAATAGGTTCCTAGTGCTACATATTCAGATATAAGGTACCTAGCACATTAGGATATCATCATGCGATCTAGGTAGGGAAAGAATTTCCTAAGCTTAGCGCATCGGAGACATAAATATAGCTAGGATCGCAAAGCTCATTTGCAGAATGATAAAAAACCGCCTGACTCTAGCTAGAGTATTGCTTACACTGCAAATTACATTACTCCGATTTACGCACAAATAGAAATAAAAATATTTTTCTTCTTTATTGGTAACTCAATACTAGCTAAATACTCGTAATAATACAGAAATGCGAAATAAGTGGAGCTAGATGTAAACAATATTGTGAATTTAATAAAATGGACCAGATTGCTTCGTAACCACTAGTGGTTTCACTATCCTTGAGCTAAAGAAATTGCCCGTTTAATTCTGGCTTGATTTAAACCAGACCTAAATTGATATTGAAAACCCGAGCAAGAGAAGGCATACTATTTGTCAATTCAAGTCACGTATGTCACCTCAAGATATTGCAGAGCTTTGGTTCAAGTACCTATAATCTAATATGTATTTGCCTGATAGGTGCCTATTTAGATACTTGGTAGGATCCGAAATATACGCAACCGATACTTTTTTTTTTTTTTTGAAGAACCTAAGTTCTTCGGTTTTGGCTTCACATCAAAGGTATATAGCCAGTGTCAAGTAATTGGAGAGATTATTTTGTCATATATAAGTCAGAGTCGATAAGTCAAGTCATGCCCCTGTAAAGTAGTGGTGGTTGCGACTTTACTAGAGGCTTCTATGGAGTTTTGGAGGCAACACGAAAAGTCACGTTTTACAGCATTACACTATTCACCAACACTCATACACGTTCACGAGCACTTAATGGATAAAAAACCACCGTTTTTACACTTAAACACTCATAGTTATACAAGTTTTGTCAATTAATTTAATGCCGCCAATGCGCCATTTTTCATGTTCCCGCCAAAACTCAACCGAATCTTTGTTATCCTGTTAAATTATAGTCTTTACTTCGCGTGTCACTGTTATTCTGTAACCAATATAACAAACATATTCTGGCTGGCTGGTTTACTGATTGATTCATCAACATCATCATTGTCAGCTTTTGGGCCGAGAAGTTTGGTTCAACACCGAGCCAGAAATGGAGACAATAATTTTGCAAATTCGAACAGCAAGAGGTCTAATTAAGGGCTCAAACCATAGAAGTATTATAGTACAGAAACACAATGTACGAGTACATTGAAAATGCAAAGGAAGCCACTTTGGCTACTTTCTAGTACATTTTGGTCAGATACTAATAATCGAAAAAGAGAAGTAAGAGGGCTAGATATATAGTATATGTTAAAACTACTAAGTTTTTTCATTGTTAATAAAACTACATCGTAAGAAGTAACAATTTTTTTTTTTTTAAATGGAGATATTTCATTTTTATTGACAAGGTGTCTGAATTTTTTTGGTCCTGTCTTACGATTCCCTTTTGGTTTGACAATGTCCATCTTGTTCTATAGGAACATCGTTATTCATCTATGGCTCAAAGTTTAAAATAAATGCTGTATTGCTTTGACATCGTTCATTCTTGAAACACAAAATGTAGCATTGTAAACTCCACTTCCTTGTCACTTGGCACTCCACTTCGTCAGGTAATTTTAAAATAGGTGATAATACCTACACATCTTTTTTTTAGTTAGAAATGATCTACCTACTTACATTATTCAGAAAATCAGCTACGGTGAATACGAAACCGCGCAAACTAAGGTTGAGGGAATTCGTTTCAAACTTGCGTGCACACGCATATTTAATGCCTCTACCAATGTTTAGTTTAGTCTTTACCTAAAATAAAATACTAAATGCTAACACTAACTAAGTAGTCGAAAATTCCACTGATTAATCGATTAAAACCTGTTAGAACAAATCCATCAACTTGTGTACTTTTACCAGTTTAAGTTTTAAAGTTTTCTTCGAACAAACAGAGCCCTGCTATTCGTTTAAATACCTACCTATATCAATATGTAGGTATTTAAACTTTAAAATTTATTAGGCCTCTTTAAATTTACATAGGTTAAGTATTATAATATTTTATTTTATTGTGAAGTTTATGTTTAATTTTTTGTTTCAATTTTAAATTAAAAAATACTCTCACTTGTTTTTTTTTAATCTTCATTGCCATAGCTACTCATGCTTGTTGGTATTAATGATATATGTAGGTTCTTGTTAATTTAATAGTAGCAAAAAAAATAATGTAAGTTTATTTGTTTTACTTAAATATTTTTTAATGACTCTCTTAATTATTATTTTTTAAATCAATACTACCTAAATAAATTACTTGAAATTTAAAATTAGAAGGCACATAGGGCTCACCCGCCCGCCTAGTAGGTATCTTATTACCTAATTAACGTTTTTTGCATTTGACAAAGTGGACATGATTAGTAGGCAAAGGCATTAATAAATGCCTATTTGGATTTCCAAGAGATCTTTGAAATGACAAAGCTGCGAAGGACTGTTCAGAAAATATTAGTAAGTAGGTAGGTATACATTTTCAGACACTATGTTGGTACCCATCTAAACGAAATCTGTAATAAAAAGTAATTGTAGTAAAATTGTATCCTGCAGGTGACGCTAACGTCTTGGGAAGCGTCCCCTACAGGATTATGTCTAGCTAGAGTCTAGTCTCTAGAAAATCAGTGAACTATGGTTGCGCCTAAATGAGTGATTCCATTTCTCGCCACTCACTGTCCGAAGCAATCACTTTCTGTCCTATCAAACACCCAATCAAGTAGAGTTATTCGCATGAGCGCTCTCTGAAAGCAACTCGGCGTCTCAATACCCACCCACCCTCTTCTTACTTATTGATACAGGCAACCGTAACTACCAAATAAAAATGCTTATTGCTTCATGAAATTCGGACTTTGATATAAAAAAATATTAAATTTTATAGGCAATTTAACTGTCTCCCACTCCATAAATATTTTTAGTATTTCCTACACAAAGTGTGCTAACGAGACCTTATTACTAGACCTATGTTTCCTCCTGCATGTATGTTCGTGCTAACTTAAAGTGGGGGGACAAAAGATCATAATACAAATTGTAGTAGGTACTTAGGTCCCTCAGGATCGCTCGAACTTACAAACTATTATAGAGAGCATAGTGTAATAAAGTTTTTTTAATACCTACTAGTTTTATAAGAACTAGTGTAAATCTTTAAATATTTTTTTATTTTCATTTTAAGTAATTAAATATAGTTCGTTCATAAATAACCGGATAACGTGAATTTTACTAGACGAGTGTGTCCATTTTTAAAATTTAAAAAATAACCAAAATATAGCATAATTAACAAGCCCGCTAACCATACTTAAGTTTACTAAATCACACAAACTTTATTGAATAGTTATTATTTAGACTAATTTCAACACATATGTAGAAACTCACCAAATCAAATATTTACGTACCTACCAGGCATTTTCATTCACTATATTAGTTAATATCATTATGGTTTTATCACAAAACAACAATAAAACAAGCACTAAACTTTTAAAACTTTTCTTCTAAGTTGTACTCGAGATACTGGCTTAGATTAACCATGTCGCAACTTTAAATTTAAATAAATACACGTGTTGGATATTAGTATAGTTCATAATCATTTTCTGAAGAATAAAGTCATAAGTCGTATTCAAAATTATATCCCGCGCATGTTATATTGTCGTAATTCGCAGACTATTTATGAGAGCGAGCACCTCGCTCCACGGTCTAAGTACGACTGGTGTTCTTAGGTGAAGTAAAACGCACGCAGATGCGTCTGTGAGGACGTGGTTTTATCGTCACTCGTCAGCATCCAAGACTGTCTACTTCAGCTTAGCACTTTAGAGAATTTAAAGAACTCTTTTTATCATTTCCGATCTGAACCAAGACTACGTACAACTTACCGAAGCGAGAAAACACATTTAACTTTGTTTGTGTAACCGCGCTTCCATTTTTATTGCTTTGATAGCAACGTTGCAGTGTCTGTTTGTTAAAAGTTTTTATTAGTACCTACTTGATTCTATTTGGTCTAATCTTTAATCCAAATACAATCACACCCATCTTACCATCTTAGCATGATGTTCAAGGAAATACGAATTCCATACACACTCAGTATTCAGTTATTACAGAAGAAGCCTGTAGTCCGTAGCCCGTAGCTTGTAGCCCGTAGTCCGTAGCCTGTAGGCCGTAGCCCTTAGGCGTTGTCCTAATAGAACGCGATCGTCGCGCGAGCAAGCGATGCGACCGTCGCGCGATCACGCGATCAAACGTACTAACGTCAAATAGGCGTCCCGATTGGCAATCGCGCGACTCGACGCGATGCCAATTGGGACGCCTATTTGACGTTAGTACGTTTGATCGCGTGATCGCGCGATCGACGTTCGCGCGAACTTGCGATGGTCGCGTCATCGCGTTCTATTAGGACACTGCCTTAGCCTTTAGCCTATGGGTGCCCATGGTACGTCGTCGTAGCCTAAAGCTTGCAGCCCGTAGCCCGCGTCCCTGAGTAGCGCATCCCGCGTAGACCGCGTAGCACGCGTATCTCTTAGCCCTTACCGTAGCCCGTAGCCTTGAGCCCCTTGTCCTTATCTCCTAGCCTAGCCCGCAGATAATTTTCTAATTCATATAAATAATAGGGTTCGACCTGACTAACTGGCAGACAACGTACAGGCCAAACCACTGAACTTAGAGTTTGAAAGATATGTTTTTTAAGAGCTAAAACTGAAAATTCGCAACGCAAACGAAGTTGCAGGCGTCAGCTAGTAATTTCATAAAATTCAGACGGCACGATGTTATTCTCCCGCTTATATGCATGTGAGAACAACTCAGTGCAATATTACATGCGTGACCTTCGAGAATCCATTTTAGGCAAAGTTTTGCCATCTTTTAGTGCACTTTACGCGCATTGTTTTGAAATATTAATCATACTCTCTGTGTCTTGCTACGTCTATGGGCATAAGCAAGTCAAGCCTTGCATTCTAGCGCCATCTCTTGACTAGTGGCTACGGAACGTTTAGGAAATTAAGCATTGAGTGTGACAGGGACCAAAGCCGTCATGCCATATTTTAAAATTCATTCTTTTGCGTTAATTATGGTCTACAACAAAGAGCTACTTTAAACTAACTTAGTTAAGTCTTGTATGATACAAGTTCTTTGGGTCTACCACGAATAGATCATAACGAGAAGTAAACGAGCGGAGGTTTGCTAGATGATTCTCGAAGGCGGAGGTAGACATCCATGGCAAACTCATGCCAAAAAAATCTTAGGTCGTATTCTTTCAGTCGGAAGCCAACCTACCGCCCGCGTATCAGTTACTTGAGTACCCTAATAGATCTGTGGCATGGGCAATTTTGGTTCGGAAATAGCCTCAACCTCAACCACACAATTTTGTGCTTTGCTGGCTTTACCGCAGGTGGATTATTGAATTTGTATTAGAAAATAAATATTTGTGTCGCTGAAATGTATGAAATGAAGCCGGAAAACTTCAGAACTTATTAATAACAATTCCATTAATACTTATTGCAAGTTATTACGGCAATAAAAATTGAGGTGCAAAGATATTCCTTAGCAAGCTAAAATGTTTCGGTCGACAGTTCTCACCTTATTTTCCCTAGTCACTTTGATAAAAACTGCTACGGGACTCGGTGAAATCATCTATGCTATGAACGCGGGAGGACCTGCTCACACGGACATTTATGGAATTCACTACGAAAAGGATTCACTTCAAGGAAGAGTGGGCACGGCGTCAGACTACGGCAAACAGCTGGTTATGATCGGCCGGGTGAACCCTAAGGACGAAATACTGTATCAGACGGAGAGGTATCACCACAGTACTTTTGGCTATGATATTCCAGCGAAAAATGACGGTGATTATGTGTTGGTGCTGAAATTCAGTGAAGTTTATTTCAATGCTCCGAACATGAAAGTGTTTGACGTGGTATTGAATGGAGATCACACCATTGTAGCAGATTTGGACATATTTGATAAGGTCGGTCGGGGTGTTGCCCATGACGAGTATATACCTTATTCTATAAAAAATGGTAAACTCTACTACAATGAAGAAGAATCTGACATAAGAGGTGGAAAAATCAAAGTTGAGTTCATCAAAGGCTATAGAGACAACCCTAAAATCAATGCTCTTTATGTAATGCGAGGCTCAATAGATGAGGTTCCAAAACTTCCTCCTCTTGTGTGGCCAGAAAATGAAACTGAAGAACTAAGAGATGAGATAGAAGAAAAGAACACTAACTCGAAGCGTGCTAGCGGACCTAAGAGCCCTGACCCATACTCTATGGACGAGAGCACTCTGTTAATCCCAGTATTTGTCACCATTGGAGCATTTATTCCCCTTTTGTTTTGTCTTTGCAAGCTTTGATCTAGCTAATGGTATTCCATTTGTGTGTGAATCTGCAGTGTAGTTTCAATTGTTACAATGCAACTGTTTCTTGTAATTTTTATTAAAAGCAAATTAAATATTTCAGTTTGTCATTATAAACAATCATTTCATAGCTATTATGATTTACAAGCTCAATGATTATAGTACAAAAATAATTAAACTTAGCATTTCTAAGCCCGTCCGATGTTAAATAATTCTACACTTTACTTATGTTGTAATAAATGCACATTGATTAAAAAATAAACTCAAGTTTATGGAAAACAATTTTTTTTGCAATCATTTCTCCCAGCTGGTATCCAGGCTAAATTTTTCAAAGAAATATGTTTTCCCAATTTCAACTAGTAAAGTTTTGACTATATATTTTGTTTTTCCATCATGCAAAAATATTTTCCTAAAACTCTAGTGTTGGCCATAGGAAATACGAATTGCAAATGAAGTTGCAGGAATATGTCTAGCTAATCTCAAAATAAAACAAAAAAAGGGTCCTAATTTATTTAATACTTAATTAACTCAACATAAATATAAAAAACCTAAGTGATTTCTGTGGTGATAGTTTTATGTAATCTCATTTTGTAGAGTCAGTCTGTTGATCTGGTGTTTTTTCATGTATTAGAGCCATAACCACCACTACTGGATTTGGACTGTTGTAACATTTTCAGTAATCTGAAAAAAAAAGTTGTTTTATTGTGAGGAAATTCCAATAGGACTTAGATGGTAGATATATTGTTTTGATAGAGACAGTGAACAAACGATATTGTTTGTGCAGCCAGTAACACAGTACTGTAACGCAAAGTGCCACTTTTGCGGGAATCGACCCAGGTACCTACGATTAACTTGACTATACTTACGTATCAGAAGGGTTTTGTAACTTCAGTTCACAATGCCCCTTGCTGTTTCGAAAGAATCCCTTTTTGCAGTCCGGCACCGTTGCTGTAGTGTTTCGTCTCTCAGTAGTGACGCTGATTGATGTAGCATTTATTACAGTGGGTATGAAAGTGGTACTAGACACATTTGTCAGTCTTGTAAATTCTGCAGTTTCAGTTGTAGTAGGCACGATGTTTTCATATGCCAATGTTGATGATTCAGTTGTTGCTACCTTTTCTATGTCAATTTCAGCTGTGGTTTCATTAACTGTTTCCGTAATATTTAATGGCTTTACAGTTGTACTTGTTGGTCTATTTGTGCCGTTTTGAGGTTTTATTGTCATTTCTGAATAATCGTAGGCGTAATCGTAATCCTGCAATGAGATAAAATATAATCCAGGTTAAATAATGAGGTAAGAATAGGTTCACCTGAGTGTTAGCTTCAATAATTCGATGAGCTCCTTTTTCCGCGTGGTAGCACATCGATGGTGGTAGCAGGATAAAAATAAAGTACCTACCTATGTGGTTTTAATACTGCATAGCAACACGTAAGTCGTTACAACTACTCGAACAAAGTCGCACAACTACAAATCTACAAAGTGACACTATTTGTAAATAAAATAGGTAGGTACATTACATACATATGTATGCTTGGATGGGAGAGCCTGGTAGGTAGGTAGCTTTGATTATTTGAGAGTAAAATAATCAAAGGTAAGTAAGACCTAGGTACTTAGTTATGGGTTGGCGATCGATGGCGCACCTCTAAGTACTTACACGTTTTATTACAAATAGGTTTTAATACCGGTTCTATTCACGTCAAGGAAAGTAGGTAGGTACCTCTATCTAGTAAATTTATTTTTCAACTGACTTCAAGAAAGGATGAGGTTCTTAATTGGGTTGAAATTAGTTTTTTTTCTTGTTACCTCAGAACTTTGTTGTATAGAAACCGATTTGAAAAAATCTTTTTTTTTGTTTGAGAGATTATACTTACTTTTAGAAACATGAAAATTGGTTCAGTCAAAATAATCAAAATAAGTGATAAAGTTAGGTACGTCATTCAAGTAAACAAATTTGCTTATTTTGCTTCCCTGTGACTATTCAGTGGTGTTTACGGTTTCACACAGTCCGTTGTAGGATGTCTTTGTAACACCTTGAATTTTTTTTCTAAGTTCTGTTAAAATTAAAATCAGATCTGAGACTCCTCGCCAATTTCGCTTAGTCTGAATGTTTTCGGATTTTCTTCCCATCTACGCTCAATTGAAAAAAATACTCTGTTTAGAATAAACTACAGTTTACATCTATGTATGCCTACTTCTTACCACATACTCTTCCTTCCCTTTAGTCAACGTAAAAATATTCAAATTTTTCAAATCAATTTGCACATTTAAATCTCCTGTTTGCCTTTGGTCAATACTTGCGGCAAACACTTTTCCACTCAGAAAAAATGAAAATGTAACTATTGTGAGCTTACACATTTTATTGTACTTTTTATCTACCGGAATTGCGATTCAGACTCGATTGATGCGCGAGTGGTGACTGGCCTTCTTACCTCAGAAGAAGCAAGCGCCCTGCGATAAAGTTATTTCCATCCAACTTAACAGTTATAATCAAGTAACCGTAGAAAGGTCGATAGCCTCTGTTGGTGCACGGTGGCGTAACATAAACAAGTACTTACCTACTTACTATATAGGAAAGACCTCAAGTTGCTTATTAACTAGGTACCTAATTAATTACTTACTAAGTAGATATTTAAAGGCCTGAAATCAATTAGGTATTATTTACACGTAATTTTCATATGAAATCATTTAACTTAGGGAAAGTAGTTATTACCATAAATAAAACATAAATAGGTAGGTACAGTGCAAAACTAATTTATTCTATGTTTAACGAACATGTAGGTAGGTATGTATGATATTTAAAAGCTAAAATATGTATAGGTAGGTATTTATGTATTAGGTAGGTTCCAAATTCACCATACGTACCTAACGTTCATTATAGAAGCGCGACAATACGCAGCACTCTAGTGAAGGAAATGTTTTATTTGCGTTCACTGTCAAATAACATTATTTTAATACTTAATTCAATACCTACCTAGTAGGTAGGTACCTATCTAAACTGGGCTTTTAATTTTCAATAGTCTCATCTCGATGGGTAACAACCAGTGTACGCAAACTGGTAACAACGCAATGCCAGATATTCTGCTGTCACGTAACAGCAGTGCTGTGTTCCGGTTAAAAGGCAAGCAACTTTTAATCAAATACCTACAACTCTAGATTGAAAAAACATTGGTAAATATTCGATAGTGTCATCTAGTATAGAGTAGCAGAACTATTATTCTTCAAAATCAATTAGTCATTTCCTCTGAAGATTCCGAAAAAAATTCCCAGAGGCAGCACCTTAGAAGTGTAGGTCATAATTATGTAGATGTAGGACAGCAACTAAATAATATAATCAAATACTTCTCTTAATTGAACAAAATATTGGTAAATATTCGATTGTGTCATCTAGTATAGAGTAGCAGAATGTACGTTTAACACTGGTGCACCCACAGATCTCGGATACTTTCGGCTGTCGTGGGTGCACCAGTGTTAAACGTACATTCTGCTCTAGTGTCATCTAGTATAGAGTAGCTGACCATATCATAAGACTTTCGTTTACAAACGGGGAAATTTAAAAAAAAATGGTTTCCATGAATGTCATCTGTCAGAAAAACAAAATAAATTATAACATTGCCATCACGTACTAAACAGTCAGAATTAACGTACCTTTCAATATCTGTCCGTACCTTTTAATATAATAATTAAGGCACTTGATGGCTCCCGTATGAGCTTTCAAACCAATTGAAGACCTCCATGGGATCCAACCATGGCTCCACGTCACTGTAATTTATTTTTATTTATATACCAACATAGATGGCACGCAATACAACCGTTAGAGTTATGTCGCAAGATATAATTTGTTGATGAAAAAGAAGGACCAATCTTCTATATTTTGTCCCCGTCGGCGTGGCCGGTTTTTGTTGTTTGTCAAACTGTCAAAATGCTTTGTTTGGCAAACTTGGATCGGCGCTCGGACTAAATTTTTGGTTTTTCTCCGAAATTATGATATATTTTGAGAGTGAGAGTGCAAAATAACACAGATCGTTGAATTCAGCGTATGTATGTACCTACGATGGTGTGCTGTAGTATTTTAGGCTGCAAAAGCCGCAGTGAGCGAAATTTAACCGGTCACTCGTAAGTAATCGAATACTTTATCAATTAAGAGTTAATTATACAATGTGATGATAAATTAAGGGATTTTCAACTCGGATACAATGATTTTCGCCTTAGAAATGCAGAATATGTGTGTATTTTTAATATATTAGTGAAATGTAAAATAGGTTAGGTGTTGCTAGTTGTTGTATATTTTATTTAAAATTTTAACAACGTTTTTAACGTGTTTTTAATTTCACATTTGGATTTTGATTAGATTTTGTGTGCCAACCTACAAAAAGTTCTAAAATATATTCAAAACATTTTAGCCATGAGTCATTTATAAATTAAATTCACTGCCAATAAAACTAATACATGTGCATGTGAGTATTGTTTTTATTAAGCAGCCGCATATATAATATTTGGTATTATCATTTTCTAATGCACAATCAAATGTTACAGATTATTAAGATACCAGGAGACCATTCGCCGAGTGGAAACTCTTTGCCAAAAAGCATTGGCGACGGCATAGAAGAAATTTGATCAAGAGAGAATAATATGAAGAATAAGAATATAAGGCTAAGAGCATATTCTATGGTGAGAAGTTTTTTTTGGAAATAAATATATTTTGTTAATAAGGCTTATATTATTATTTAATAACCCAGCGCAAGACACACAGACAATATGGCACCTAGCACTGCGTAAGGCCTTTCTATCCATTATATCCTCTCACAATGTCTAAATGGCGCTAATTACGGTGACAAATGCATGCCTTCTTCCTCAACATGGGGAAATATCTTTTAGATAGAAACATCATAAAAACTATAGCTGTTTCACGTGCGGCCACGCGATCACTGCACCCCTAAATAGTTTGTACATTCGTACAGTATTTTCCTTTGAATCCGAAACGTTCACGAGTATGGATTGGATAATGTCAAACTCCGTATCTTTTCGGGCACCTTTTCTTAATTTATTCATTATTTTAGAAACGAATGTTGGTATCACTAATTGACTTGTTGACATAACATCATGATGACAGCAAGCCTTAGCGAAGAAAACAAAACGAACGATACATAAATGTTTATTTTTGACAAAACCGACCAACGTTGAATGTTTACTATTTCCTTAATTTTCCGTGATAATACGAATCTCTAGTTTGAATTTAATCAAACTTAGTGTAATTGTAAAGCACTTTACAAACTAGTTGTTGCGAAATGATCAAGTTCTGGAAAAGTAAGTTGTGCAGATTTAGCTGCCAGTTATCTGGATTATTCAGAGATTCTCCATTTATTTAACAATAATTCTTCCAGCTAAAGGTAAAACTGGATGCCCTGTGAGACCTCCAGAGCTAAGTGCTACATCTTCTGACGTCAGAACTTTATTGTGTAAACAATCAGTTGATGAAAATGAAGGTAAATATTTTCGCATGGACTTCCTCGGGCATTGTATTGTACAGATTGTACTCAATAAGAAACTTATGTGCGAGTCTAGATTTGTGTATCATGTGTATGTTTTTAAGTTAGCTTCAACACTGCTTTTCACCCTCATTCGAAAATAAATTCGATATTATTTTCATTACAGATGTACTTCATATATTCAACAAGAAATCCAAATTATCTCTATCATTACATGACACACTTATTGAAAAGAAAGCTTTAAAATACTTTGTACAGTTTATGGAGGCAAGTGAAAAACAACACCTTATCAAATGTTGGATGGAAATTGAAAATTTCAAATTAAAACTGACTGACTCAAGGCACAATTTAGATAGTGAGAATCATAAAAAGATAAACAGAGCTAAGAGTTTTGATCTCCACTGTAACAGTAAGGACGACTCTTTCAAACACAAGGAGGAAATGAAATCTCATAGATTGAGCTGGAAAGAAAATAATGACACATTTTCCGGTGCTTGTAAATTTAGTGAATGTTCAACAAGTTCATGTGACAATTTAGATAAAAATGCTTTTTCAAGAAATCATTTATGTGGAACCTATACCAAATTTAATCTCACTGATGAAGCCATCAACATATTCAAAACTTATATAGCATTGGAAGCTCCACAACACCTTGATGTGCCTGACAGTCTAAGGAAGTCTGTTATCACCAACATTTGTGAACCTGAAGGAAACATACCGGAAGACTGCTTCACACCAGTTCAAAACATACTATACACTCAAATAGAAAATAACTGCTTCAATGACTATGTGTGCAGCTCATATTATATCAAAGCTCAAATCGACATTTTAACTAATGGCTCTCTCAACCTGAATGATATTCTATTTAACGAAACAATATTATTCTATTTCACTGAATATTTAGAACAAGAATCCTGTAGGGTTCTCTTGGAGTTTTTGATGGCTGTAATCCATTTTAGAGATGACTTGTCTAGTGATTGCCAAACTGATAAGGAGCAGACACAAGCTGATGCTATTGTTATTTATGATAAATACTTCTCTCTTCAAGCTACAGACCCTATTGGATTTCCAACTGATATAAGATTGAAAATTGAAAGTGAAATATGTAGAGAAGATGGCCCTGTGCATTCGTGTTTTGATTTGCCTTATAGAATAGTTTTCAAGACGTTAACACAATATGTAAAAACATTTGTTGAATCCGAGATATATTACAAATACCTATCAGAAATGATCCACTCGGTAAATCAGTGGAATAGCAATCATAAATCACATTCCGATTGCAGCAGTGAGTTCAGTATAAGCACTCAGAATACTCTGTTAGCAATGGGTGATCCAGTCTTCCGAAAAAAGAAACTCAACCACTCCGTACCTGACATGACAATAGATTCTAACCAGCTTTACAATGCCGACTCCTTGTGGCAAAGAAGTAGACATGATGGATTGAGCCTTGGCAGGGTGAATAGTTTGGGCAGATTTGAATCAAAATTTGAACCAGATCCAGATAAAAAAGATAGGTCAGTATTAAAGAAAATGGTGAGTAGATTTGTACCATCGAATACTTCAAAAGTTGAAGAAGAAATGGCATGGCAAATAGCCCACATGATAGTTAAGGATGTAACAGATCTGACTATGGCCCCACCGGATAACTAATGTGACGAAACCTGAATATTATAATTGTGATAGTTAATCTAAGAATCTAAATATTATTTTATAAATAAAATAAATAAGTATGTTACTATGTTTATACTAGCTATAAATAAATAATTTTACTCAATCGACGACATACTTTTATTTAGTTAATTTTTTTTACACATATTTTGTAACTCAGGTCTATTGCTTTGTGATTTAGTAAATCAGAACTCTGAGTTAGTAGATCATCATTTTTTTATTAGGTCGCAATAAAATAAAGCCTTCATCTTAGGAAATCTTAAAAACTAAAAATCATTTGAATAGCACATCACAGGGTTGAGTAGGTATTAATACTAGGGGGAATGTGTGTAAGCTGCAATCGTGGTGGTTCTGAACCTAATAGTGGAGACTGCTCATCATTTTGGCTCAGTTCTTTAGCAGAAAACTTTGGGAATGATGGTGCAAATCTAGATTTGTTTGCATTCCATTTTCTGTATACTAAGGCATTGAGTAAGGCTTGCATCGGGTTTAATAGGGCCTGTAAAAAAAAATACAATAAAAAAGTGCCCAATTTCAGCAATAATACAACATGGATGAACGAGTGGCAAGTTTGCTGCTCTCCCTCTGCCCACGCCCCGGTGTCGCGGGTTCGATTCACGCATCAGCTTAAAGGTTAGTGTAATATGAGTGTAATAAATCTTGATGGTTGTTGAGATGTTTTCCATAAACATATTTACCAAAAAAAGTTTCATGTGTCCTATCAGTTGACAGATTCTCATAATCATCAAGCTTGGGGCTAGATGGCATTGTGTAATTATTTCTTACTAGCTGGTGCCCGCGACTTCGTCTGCGCAGGTATCTTTATTCTGATGTAAAAGCTATATTATTGTTTTCATTAAAATCCATTCAGTAGTTTTTACGTGAAAGAGTAACAAACAACTATCCATCCATCCATCCATCCTTACAAACTTTCGCGTTTATAATATTAGTAGGATATCGCCTTGAATATGTAGTTATACCTACCATTATGTACCAAATGGTTATTATAAGTTTCACTGGCATGTTGAACCACATAGTCCACACTAAAATTCCATTTATTAAATTTGGCAACCAGCATATATAGAATACTCCATTTATGAAGAAAAACTTCATTCTCAATGCATCAACAACTCTTCTCTCTCTACTTGTAAACTGAAAACACATAAGTAGAAACATTTGATTAGTTCCTACCATCAAAACTAAAATATATATAAAATAGGGGTGTTTTTCACAACCCTGGTTCAATGACAAAATAAGAAGCTGCACTGCTATAGTTCATGATGATTTATTTATAGTTTAACTTATTAGTATTAGAAATGAAATATGTTTGGTCCCAATCATGTCATACTTACAAAGGCTTATTTTGTCTCTCTTCTATCTCAATGCTGGACAAGCAATAGTAATTAGTAAAACTTACCTGGGCAAGAGGCAATGCAACAGCCATTTCAACATTATTACTTGATAATGTATAAATTATAGGGTTAGCTACCATCACTATAGCTATAGGAACGTATGTTGCACAGTAATTTGGAAGGATTCTCAGCAGAGCACTGGAAGGTGAAGGCAAATTATAGCATCTGAAACAACATAGTTTTTTTTGTAATAGGATAGTAAATTACCTACAAATTATCTTTTTAAGCATCTATACAATTTATATCAATGTTTTTATTTGATACTTTTGTCTCTAAAATTTTTATCATTACTTAGTAGTAAGTAGTAGTAGACATACATCCTAACATTGCTAGGCTAGGCAACAGATAACAAGGTTAATAACTTACGTAGCATCAGGAATATACAGAATGGACAATCCAATGCCAGTAGTAGCAATGGGTAGACCCCATGCAAAAGAATGATATAGAGTTAAGTTGGAGTCTCGTCCTTTCACCGTGTTCCATGTGTCAATTGCATAGAATAAAGTCCAAAACCAAGTTGCTGTATAAAAATACTGTGTCCAAGCCTGTAAATTAAGATAATTTAATATAGGTAACAACTGCTAATATAGAGTACTAGCAAGTGTAACACAAGCATGTTTTTAAAGCTATCTGAAGTAGTTACGAAGTGGCAGTTTATAAATGAGATATTCTGCGCACTACTTACAGCTAACTTGGGAAACATACTTGTTCAGTGTGCATAATACATTAATAGAAGAAACTCACAGATGTAATGCTACAAAATAGTACACTAACATCATCATCTGGCATAGGCATTATATTTTTATATTTTAGCCAAAGTGAGGACCGAATCATAACACCTGGAAAATTAAAATAATATAATTGAAGCCTTAGGTTACCAATAGAAGAAAGACTTAGCAGATTATGAATTTAAAAAATGAATTCTCAACCAAATACCAAATAATACTACTAGACTTCAATACATACCCAACGATGCAAACAAATCTGCTATGGCTAGCCATTTTATGATCCGGCGACCGCGTGTTATGCTAAAACTCAATTGAGAATTTGTAATATCAGGAAATATCTGAAATAAATACAATAGAAAATAATTAAGAATCACAGTTATCCCAAACCTCATATAATATACCTATCTTTGATTGTAAATAAATTACTTTCTAATCTTTGGTTCTAAATTAATCTTTCCAAAGAACTAAATAGGTTGTAGACTAGATGGACAAAGACTACTTTTTTACCAATACCAAGGCAACACCAACGCATCCATGGGAATGATAGAATACGAATAATACATACACCTGTTTCAGGAATGTGTCAGTCAGCAAGTCATTTATGATAATTAATTCCTCATAAGTAGGCTCCCCGCCTACTAAAGCTAGGCCAATAACTACATTACATAAAAAAGCAAAAGCTGTTGCTTCTCCACAAATTAACAATATTGCATGTGCAATTAGGCAAGTTATTTTACAAAGTTTTACCTCTGTTATCACCAGCCTTACCTGATACAGGGCGCCTAATATCCCAATAGTGGAAGAAACTAAACAGACAGTATTGTATGTGTCTGTATTAAATTCATCCATAATTCTAACAGCCAAATCTTCCTTTTTACCGGTGTGGTGACAACAAAATGTTTGAATTGTAGGATCAGACATTTCTATTTGTATCAAAAAAGTAGGTAAATAGTCCTAAAAATCGTACACTGACTATTGCGTACCTGTACCAGTGATGTATATTACAAGTTATTATAATATTTTAGTTTATTTTCATGTCGCACACAGTTTTTGAACAAAACCAAGAAAAGGTAAATAAGTTACAATATTTGCATCGTAAGTAAGTACAAGAACAGGAAGAAAATTCTGATTTCTGCTGGCTGAGTGTCAAAATTCTTGATGTCAAAATAACACGCAAAATAATAAGAAAATGGCTAAGTATGTGCTATACCACGTTCTGTGGTAGTGTAATTACAAATTATGCGACAAATATTTACAAAATAATATTTGTAGTGAGTTAGATGGACTTTTTTCGAAAAACAAGCGAAGAAACTGTTATGAGATAACATATAAAATTCAAAGTATAGTCTTCAATAATAATTATTATAGGTACGGTATGGTACTTTTTTTTGGTCATCTAGTGGTGCAGTGGGCGCAGGTGATTCTCAATCACACCTAAATCTACTGGGCATTTCAAAGAGCAGATGTAGGTAGAACCTAGTTAGATTAGGTACTAGTAGAAAATAGCTGTTATTTGTACACTAAGGGGCTGAGGTAAGCCATTTATACGAGACTTTTATGACCCCGAGCCAAAGGCGAGAGAGGATATTTTCAATCACTTTTTTGCCCTAGGGCCTAAAATGCAGTATATCCCCTAAAGCGTGCACGAAGTTAAACTTTACGAGCATAAGAAGTGTTTTTTTTTTCTCTTCATAATGTACTGGCAGCTTTGGTAAAGAACACACTTTTCAAATGTTAAGGCATCCGGTTCAGTGGTTTTGGCTCGACGATGGGGCGTAGCAATTATTGTTTTCTCATGTTCTATTCAGAGGAATACAAATATAATGTAGGTAAATATTACTGCTTATGATGACTACTATAATTTAAGTTACAAAAACCATAATTATTTACTAGAATTTAAACTCGATAGGTAGTATAGGTACCCGATGGCAGCGTAGTCTAGGTTATAGGTATAAGATAAACCTATTACATATACCACGCTGCCATTGGTCGGGTAGTATAGTATACATACATATAGTTGAATACTTTGTAAGGATCAAGCTTTTAAAAAAAAGTTATTTATAATATTGTAATAATTATTTATTATTATGATATATTTGCATACAATAATTTTCTGTTTTAACTGGAAATTATTACAAACACGGTAAAATAAAAAGGATATGTACCTACATTTATAATACAACCAATACAAGCTTCGCAGATATAAATTAAAAATCTAATTAATAAATATATCTTACCTCGTATCTTGGTCGTAAGTCGTAGGTATCTAGCTATTTAGACTTTTATTCAAAATAAAACCTCGATCTGCCTTCCTCCTATAATAAAATTGTATGTAGTGCTCTAAAGAGGCTCACATGTGATCCTACCACTGTGTGAATTCATACCTACCTACTTACAATTTGACAACAATACAAGTATGTACCAACTATAATTAAACATAGGTATTAGGTACCTACAGGGTAAATAATTAGGGTGGGCTTTGACCATTCTTTTTTTTTATTTTTATTCTGTCGGTGGTAATGGAACCACTGTCAAGTTATGCTTAACAGAGAAGCAAGGATTGATCGGATCGCGTATTTCCCCCGGCTCGGGTGAACAATCAACATTAACCAAAGACGGTGTCGCATTGTTTTGACCTGCTTCATTGTTAGTTAGGTTGAGAGCTGGAGGCTGATTTGGATCAAGTACTGGAGTTTGCGTTACTAATGTACCATTCACGTTATCATCTAGATTTATTGGTGGTTCTGTAACGTTATTCTCTGCAGCTGAGTTCAGGAGAATCGAGCATGGTATTGTTGTCATATATTCTTTTCCAGTTTTATGAGTAACAGTAACCGTACATTTAGTATTGTCGCTTGCGTCCTTTTTATCATCAGCGGCTTTTATCTCAGCATCGGGAGAAAAAGATGAAGCTATAGCACAGGGAATAGCCAGAACATCCGTTTTTTCATCATTGCTGATCGTTAAGCTACAATTTACTAAATCGGCAAACATAGAATTCATCTCAGATTCAGTGTTATTACCTGGAGCAACAGCAACAGGCTGGCCTCTATGATCGTAAATTACTGTATGATGACGGTTTCCAGTGGACCTAGCCAAGTTCCATAATGCCAAGCCAGTAAGAAGTGTACCAACTCCTGCTCCTGCAATACCAACTCCTTTAAGTGCAGTCATTCCGCGACCACTACTTTTGCCATAATTGCCGTAATTTCCAAAGTATCCAGGAGATTGTGAACCGAATCCCGACATTTGTGGGCCATAGCTGGGCTGATAAGGATGGCCTCCATGGCCACCATAGTTGCCACCATAGTTGGAACCATAGTTGTTAGAATACGGAGGAGGTGGTTGAGGATGCTGGTAATTATTACCATAGTTATTTTGATGCGTCGCTCCGTTAGGTTTATTGATGCCTGTGTATGGAGGTGGAGCAGCGACGCCTGAGTAGGGTGGTGGTCCTCCGGAGCCAGATAAGCCACTACCTGGTTGTTGAGGGTAGCTGCTTCCCTGTTGACGAGAGATTCCACTTCCAGTTTGCTGCGGATAACCACTACCAGAGCTTCCAGTTCCAGACAAACCATTCGACGCTGGATACGAGTGGCCCGAATGGCTGTTGGTCTGTGCCGGGTAAGCTGCTTGTTGCCCATTCAAGTTCTGAGATGCACTGCTCCTCTGAACACTTTCTTGATTTGTCTTTGTATGTTGATTGTTTCCAGAGAGTCCTGTCTGGCTAGAAGGATACGAGTGGCTCTGACTGCCTGTTTGCGTATTTTTAGGCTTCGCTTGTCTAGATCCTGTTTTTTCTTGCCACCCGGATAGAGACGGTTTCGGTGCTGATGGCTGCGGATAACTGAGAGACGTCGGTGCTGGGTGCGGGTTGTAACTGGTTTTCCTGCTAGATCCCCTCGCGGAACTCGAACCTCGACCACTCAATGATTTTTTTCCATTCACTACGTATATTATTAGGATTATCATAAAAGTCACAAGGTATTTAGTATGCATTTTGATTTAGCTCTCACATTCAAACTTTAAATTTAATATCACTGATGTTTTTTCTCATGTAGGTATAAAGAAGACGTTAACACAAAACTGGCGACAGACAGTCAATGCATGACAAAGGTATGTCGTACGTATTCTATTTCTCGAACATGAGAGTTAAGTGGCTAAGTGCTGGTAGGTATGAGGTCGTTTAGATCGCTCACCCTACTGCGCACAACGCAACATCCGCTGGGCGGAGTGGTTAATATAGCACTTACGACCTTTCTAGACCTATTGTATGGTGCTTATGACCTCACCCTGAACTAAAGCAAACGTTTTGAAAAGTAAACACTTTCCAGTAAAATCAATGTTTCCATGGGCAACGAAGCACAAACTTTTTAAGTATCTGAAACTGTTTTAGGGGATGGGGGATGGAAGGTCACTCCATACCTTACAATAATAGTCCTCATACGGTGGGCTGATGTGCTGATGTGTTGGTAAGCGGTATGCAGAGTTATTGTATCAGCTCGCACGAGAAAACCATGTTTCCTTTAGGTTCCAGGCATAGACTTTTTTCATTTCATTCAACTTCTGTGGTTCCAGGTTCCAGGGTTACGTTCATTCTCAAAAGATTTATACACCTTACAGACAATACTTAATATTTCTAAATAATTTAGATTATCGAGCATTGGGCACTTTATACATTTTACATGACTATTTACATTATTTATATCAATTTGTAATATGTCCTGCGTACCTACCTACATCTGTAAATCTATAGTCTTGGGCCTATTTCGGCCAGGATTTAAATTTTAAAAATATAGTATCGACGAGTAAGAGGTAGGTATGTAGTCTTACAATATTCTAGATCACATATATTTTTTGATCGCCTAATTTTTAAGGTAGGTAATTACCTACCTAAATCCTCGAAGCGACAGGTAAGCAATGCAATCAGGCTAAGCTATCTTCTTCTTAGACTACTTGTGACCTGAGTAGGTAGGTATGTGTGAAAGTAAGTAGAATGTGATTACTTATGTACTTACTTATTAAAAACACAATCTAATCTTTGCATACCTGAGACTGAGATATATACATAATATTATTATTAAATCAATGATCGATAGATAAATATTCCAAACTACCGTTGTGATTGCTGGGTGGTTGGTACATGGTAGGTAAGTACCGTGTTATCATTGTTATCAGCGCCAGCGCGTCATAATAACTCTTATCATCTTTATTATAAGCTACCAGGTGAAAAGCGTATAAACAAATTAGAAATCAATTATTTCCCCTGTTCCAATCAACAGCTCATTATAACAATCAGATTTAATTAACAACTAATTTCCGGCCTATTATAAAAGTTGCAAATTATTTTCAATTCACTTACTTCTTACATCAGTCATGATTGGTACTTTAGTGCTCTTTTCACTAATAGTATTGGCAAGTGGAAGACCGAGTGAGAACAATGATTCGCAAAACTGTCCGACGGGTAAAAAATGGTACAATGGAACATGTCGCGATGTATGGAACAAAGCCAATGTAGAAAAGTTTCTTAGGTAAGTTTGTAATTGTTTGTAATAATCCAATTCTGATAAATGTATGTATGTAGGCTTTATTATTAGTACACACACATCTGACCTTAGAGAAGACAAGATTGTCTCCTTCTAAGGAGAATATATCTCAATATATCTCAATCTGTAATATTTTTTTAATATTTGTTCGTTCTAGGTTCTAGTTACTCGGTTCATTGGACACGTACCTAAACATACTTATCTCTGTTTTGTTCATACCTATTTGAGCTTCTTTTCTACACTGTACCTACATAAAAAAATATTTTCAGGTCTTTTGAGAACAGTCGATATTGGATAAACCATAATGACCGTAACACTATTACTGTCCCGCCAAATTGCCCACCAGGCCAAGAATGGTTCAACGGAGCGTGCCGCGAAATATGGCAAAATTATTACAGGAATACTATTACTGTTCCACCAAATTGTCCCCCAGGCGAACAATGGTTTAATGGAGCGTGCCGTGAAATATGGCGTAGCTACTTCGATGACCGTAGCGTTATAACTGTTCCGCCAAATTGTCCACCAGGCCAGGAATGGTTCAACGGAGCGTGCCGTGAAATATGGCATGATGACAAATTAAGAACTAATACTATTCCGCCAAATTGTTCATCAGGTAAAAAATGGCTTTACGGAGCATGTCGCGATATATGGCGAAGCCAATCTGATGACCGTAGTGTTATAACTGTTCCGCCCAATTGTCCACCAGGCGAGGAATGGTTTAACGGAGCGTGCCGTGTAATATGGCATGATGACAAATTAAGAACTAATACTGTTCCCCCAAATTGTCCGACAGGCAAAAAATGGTTAAATGGAGCGTGTCACGACGTATGGCGAAGCCAATCTGATGACCGTAGTGTTATAACTGTTCCGCCCAATTGTCCACCAGGCGAGGAATGGTTTAACGGAGCGTGCCGTGTAATATGGCATGATGACAAATTAAGAACTTATACTGTTCTGCCAAATTGTCCACCAGGCCAACAATGGTCCAACGGAGCGTGCCGCGATATCATGAAAAGGTAGTTAAACTCTATCAACTCAAGTGACATTCTAATAAAAGACCATTTTCAAATGACATTTAATTTATTTTCAAACTAATTTATTAGGTATAAATACCTACAAATCTATTATTACTGAAACCTAAATAGTTATTTTTACTTGTACCAACCAAACCAACCAACCACCAAGGGCCTGAATGCTATGCTAACTCCATAGTTATTTCGCTCATTTTGCTGTTCGTGTTCATGGTGAGATTATTGTTATGATTACAATAACAGCATTTAATGCAGCAAGTTAGTATTAGCAGAGATTAGTAGTAGGTAAGAATCTTGTGTTGTGTTACATAGCTTCCTTGTTTGGTTTCATTGCACGTTATATAATACACCACAAGTTTTTTATAACAGAAAATAAGGCCTTCCCAACTATTCAGTTGCCGTTACCAAACATATATATATTGACATAAAAAAATTTAGTTGATTTTTTATAAAAAAAAAAAAATATGGATATTTCTGTTACCATTAGTCGTTACATGCATGGGTAATTGGGTACCTAAGCGAAATCTCTTACTTGGTTTCGGGTATAATTTTTTTTCTCGCAAAAGGTGCGTAAAATAGGTAACTAGGTAGAGTAGGTTGGTAAGGTAAAGACACTCCTCGAGAATAGCAGAATAGACTACTAGGATTTATGCTGTTTTGAAACTTTCGTCTTGGGCTGGCGTGATCCCTCGCTACACACTACACTCAGGATTGCTGAGTTAACTCTCGAGTAAGGCGAGGGAACAGTTTCATTGTACAGTCAGCTGCACAGACATGTAGGTATACACTCCCAAGCTTTCACATTTATATTCGGTACCTACTCAAAAACAGTGCACGCAAGCATCTTCAAATTAATATAAATCTTACTTGTCAGAAGAAAAATGTCCTAGCAAAATGTGAAAGCTTGGGATTGTATTACATGTCTGTGCAGCTGACTGTACATGGGATTTGCTAATGGCAACCGTGACATTCTTACATCTGAATCTGACACTGTTATCCCTATGGATACCTTATCATACTATTATGATACTGTTGGTTTGGTTAGTGCTTTCTTGAGAAACACTAGGTTGTCTATGGTTTGTGCTAAATAATCCTCAATCAATCAATATTTTATTAAGTTTAAGGCTTCCTGACTAACTAGTATACAAGACAACACTTAAAACAAACCACCGAATTACCGAACTTTAAAGGGACTTCTTTCGAGACGACTTTTTTCATTGTACAGACAGCGTCATAGATAAGTATCCCCCTTGCATTATAATACCCAGCTTCAAATCCCTTTAAAATCACCGTCGCGGCGAATGGAGAAGTTATGTCTTTAAAAAATAGATTATATTTGTATAACCGTATGTAAGCTTAAAAATAATTTTAAGTATTGCAATTTTTTGAAAGGATTTATAGCTGGGTGTCTTGTGCAAGGGGGATACTTATCTCTGACGCTGTCTGTAAATTCATGTCTATGTTTCGAGAATAATTTATGTTCGTGTAGTGTAAGTAAGCGCGTAACTAATAAGAAAACAATTTAATTATTACGCAATGCAAACGAAGGTGTGGGTGTGGGTGTTGGTGTCAGCTATTATTATAGGTAGTATAGGTACCTACCTACCTACCTACAGAACCTACCTACATATAGTCTCATTGAGGTACTTAACGAAAAGTAGGTACGTACTTAAATAGGTACCTACCTACTTTAAAAATACCTAGTAGGTACGACGCGCCTACACGTTTTAATCATACACCCAAATTTCAAGTCTCTACATCTAGTGGTTTGGCCTGTACGATGTCAGTCGTCTTAAACACCTATATTGATGATGTCATCTAATCATATGTTGCATTTAAAATTACGTCGCATATCTCTATTTGATTACAGGGTATCAACTGAAAACGCAAACGAAAATGTGTCAATTACCGAGACTGCACACAGGAATGTGATAAGCGTCCCTAATCAATGCCCAGCAGGATACAAACCTGATGCCCTAGGAATCTGCCGAGAAATATTTCCCTAATGATGACAAATGACAAACAGCTTTGCAAGATACCTACTTAGTAACAACAAGACCTATCTTTACAAAACATAGTGTAGTTACCTATGTAAAATATGTGTGCTGAGGTGACCATTATAAAAATATATTTTACTCATTATTTGTTTTATGTAGGTACTGGTTTTTTAAACCTATGGTGGCTAATGCCTTTGTGCATGGAATTTTGTTTATAAAAAAAGTTCGTCTGTCTACCTAACTGGGTCAAACCGCGAAAAAATTTAAATTTATAACACACCTTTTGTCCTCATTTTATTTTTCCTATAACATCAACATTATTTGTTAGTTAAGATTTATTGGATATAATTCCACAACGTTTCAGCAATTTCTTACAGTTTGGTTTTTATTCGGTTTTTTTCATTGGTACAAATTTCTCTCCCATACAAAAATGATGTGTCCATCTACCAATTTTATGTCTACAACTATTATTACTGACGAAACGTAATGACTTTATCGGTTTTTTATTTTAAGTTGAAGTTCTATGAAACTTATCCAACGTGCTCATAAAAACCGTAAAATAAACAAAGCTTTGGTTTTTTTTATTCCATTTTAAAAAAGTGTCCTTGATTTTTCATGTTTTTGATGTCATGGAGGTAACGTTTATTTCTGGAAAACTATAGGAATAATTAATTAGTTTCTTACGTGGCAACATCATTAAACATATGCCAACATATTAAAAATAAAAACCGCCATTTGTATTTTAAGAGAAATAGTATTTTATGTGGATGATACATATGTCACAAGAAAAAAGTGTTTATTGATTCTTCGATTGCAGGGAAAGTTTTATTAATATGTCTTATTATTTTCCGTGTTTATGAAGGCTTACTATCACACAAAAGAATAAAACCACTCCGTAGTCTATGGCTATTCGCAATAAAGTGATATTTGAATTTGAGGGTATGTCCCACGCATTTTTTTGTCATGAATGAGACAATATGTAACGAAAGTGTTACGTTACAGTCATGACCGATGGTTAAGCTGAGAATACACTAGTGTACTAAAGTTCCATGACCATACTAAAAAAACCTACCTAACCAGGAACATAAGACCATAAGACAGATGGAATACCTGGGGATATGGCTCGACAGTAAACTCCTTTGGGGCAAACAACTCGAACATGTCACAACCAAGGCTACAAACGTACTATGGCAGTGCACACGAGCGGTAGGCAAAGACTGGGGACTCAAACCCAAGCTCTGCAGATGGATGTATACAGTCATGGTGCGACCAGTATTAACTTACGGAGCGGTAGTATGGTGGCCCAGAACAAATCTCACCACCACCATAAACAAGCTCCAACAGGTCCAAAGACTAGCATGTTCGCTTATCAGTGGATGTACAAAATCCACTCCCTCGGCAGCGCTAGACATCATACTAGGCATGACACCTCTTCACTTGCACATCCAGCAAGAAGCAATGGCGTCTGCCCTCAGAATCAAATCAACAAACCAGTGGAAGGGAAGTAGCAGACTGACCAACCACTGCAGGATTATAGAAAAAGCGATATCTATAGTACCAGAAGCCCAGAAAGGGACGGACAGAATCGCTACAACATACCTATCTAATAAAAGATATGAACTCATGACAGAGGAGATGTCGCCTGACGACGACTACATACCTCCTACTCTATACATCTTTACAGATGGAGCCAAGAAAACAATAGGCGCAGGCTGTGGCTTCCACTGTCCGGAAACTGGTATGGCAAGGGCTCAGCCCCTAAATCGGACCACGACAGCCTTCCAGGCGGAAACCGTGGGGCTAACACTGGCGGCAAAAGAAATACTGTCGGAACTTGAACGACCGTCAAGAACTAGACAGGCTCACAAAATAATCTTCACTACAGATAGCGCCGCACTGCTAAATGCACTCAGGCGACCTGACACAAGATCGAAGGCGGTGGCAGAATGCCATACAGCACTACAGAACCTAGCAACCGCACATAAGGTCAGTTTAAAGTGGACCAAAAACGATGGATCCTGCCCAGGGAATGTCAAAGCCGACTCCTTGGCAAAACAGGGGGCGAAACTAGTCCCTAGTTCATCGGACAAAATCCTGACACAACCGCCAACAGCGGAAATAAAAGCTAGACTGAATCAACATTCAGTACAAGAACACCAAAAGTTTTGGAACAAAAGAACGGACAGCAAGCACACTAAGATGCTTCTACCGAATATTGATAAGAAACTGACGAACACACTCATGAAGATGAGAAGAGAAGAACTACGTACAATGGTAGGAATTATAACCGGCCACTGCGACCTGAATCACCATCTGTTCAAGATGGGTGCGACAGACAGCGTGATCTGCCGCGGTTGCTTCGCAGAGGAGGAAACCGTAGAACACGTGGTTGTGCACTGCACAGCTACAGAAGAGGCCAGAAAGAAGACTGGGCTGAGGAAAATCCTGGAGACGGGTCCAGATGACCCTACCGGGAAACTGGAACACACCATCCATCAACCCAGGGTCCTGCTCCGCTATTTTGGGGAGCTGGGCTGGCTGGGGTAGAGTTAGTACAAAAAAAAAAAAAGGGGTCAATGCACAATACACCCCACAGCGGGACGTCAGTGCAGACCATATGTAACCCCTTACCCAAATTAGAATTAGAATTAGAAAAGACAGATGGACTAAGATAAAAACCAGAGTAATAAAAAATTAATGAATGAAAATTGATGACTTAATAATATTGTGCTATAATTTCAATTAATCACATACACCATACGCTAAATACTGCAGCATGTGAAAAAAAAAATCTTACTAGTTTTACTTAAAAAAAATACTAGTTAAATTCGATAAAATGTTTATTCATATAGACATTATGTTTTACTTCCATACTTATGAACTAAGCTTTATAATCGCCATGAACGTGACGTCATGAATGATATTTACAATTTTTCGCGGTTTGACCCCTAAAGCAATATAGGAATATATATATATCGGACGGGTAGGTATAGAACTGTAAAAGAAAAGAATATTTTGCCCAACTCGTCGAAAGCTCCGATGATATTAAAACCGTAGCTACACGACATCGACAGTGGATCAGAAATAATGGAGCACAATGGTCTGCCATTTGCCATATTGGAGTTGGCAAATATCCAATACTGGCTCATAGTAAATTATTTTTCGTTGGTACTGGAAAGACAGTGCTGAAAATGATGATGATGGTGAAAATATCATCTTAGGCCATTGAGCTACTCACGACGACTACTATATCTAATACTATATCGTGTTTTTGTGTACAATAAAAGAATTACAGAATTACAGACGATCGTAAAGAGTGACTGAGGAAACTGCGGCCGCCCGGCTGCTGCAGTGCCGGATCAGTATCGGATTTTTTTTGTTTTCAATGTTATCTCCAGTGTTAACGTGTAGCTCAATGTCTTAGGCTTCTTTTTCATAGGCGGGTAAAGCCGCTGGAAGCAGCTACCTTGTATTAGCGTTTGGACAAAATTTAATCGCTTTTTATCAGGTTTTAGGGTTCCGTGTCCCACGTATGAAACCCTATACCTAATAAATCTTTAGTTTCGTCGTGCGTGTCCGTTTGTTCTACGTCCATCCCCATCCTAGGTATTTTGTTCAGAGAAGGTATTTTTATTGTTTGTAAAACTAAAGTTTTGCACAATGTCTCGTTAGTTAAGACCCTTATGCAAGAACGTCCTTCACTAAACCTCCTCCATACACGCAAGTGGTTAAAAATCATAGTTCTGCTACTCGATACTAGGTAACGCTATCAACAATCTTTAAATGTCAAAGTTGTCGTAATCAAGATTTCATTCATTTCCAATTCATTCACTCGTAAAATATTTTTTTTCATGGATATGTGATGAGAAAATATTGAAATATTTAGTTTTTAATTATACTTACACTTCTGCATCCCTATGTTTATAGAGACACAAGCAGTTTTATAGGCATTCAATCCTGGATTAATGTGACTATTTGGTTATCTTGTTTTTCAAACATGACGTGAGTTTGCAGCATCACCAAAATATTTCCGAATCCAAACGCTATAATGTCTGAAAGAAAAGGTACAAAAGCTCTAGAACTATGGTGCAAGCGCTTAATCCGGGACTGCCCGGATATTCAGATAGAAAACATGACTACCTCCTGGAGAGATGGAATGGCATTTTGTGCTTTGGTTCACCACTTCAGGCCTGACTTGATGTAAGTAACTTTCTTTGGCATTATTCAAGCTAAAGGGACCGGACGCGTACGATAATAGAACCCTTGACCCCATATGATGGATGGGTCATTGATGCTGATGGCTGCCATTCTGCTGGTCACAGGAATTCTGGATGTAGGTCACCTAAATCTAGACTCAGGCTCCTACAGACAAACTCTCAAGGTAGGTTACATTAGATGTGTACTTATGGCTATTTAAACTTATTATGCACATTAATGCTTATTAAGCAAGGTAGGTTACAGTCAATGTCTAGGTACTTAGCTTATTTTGATAAAATACTCTGCTAGTTACTAAACTAAACACTTTCTCCGGATCTTTATTTGTAAAATATTACATTCTACATATGCTATAACCATAATGACATGTAAATTAGAATTTTTGGAGACATGGCAGTGCTCTTGTAGAATTGACTATTTTATTTGGAATAAAGTGATTATCATTTGTTCTTACAGTGACATGTCAAGATTGGAACGTGAAAACATTTATGAAAACAATCATTTAGCATTTAGTGTAGCTGAGAAACATTTGGGAATCCCAGCCCTCCTGGACCCCGAAGACATGGTTGAAAATGATATTCCAGATCGATTGTCAATACTAACATATCTATCCCAGTTCTATCAGAGGCTTGGTCATACTGGTAAGCATTTATTATCAGTAAATAAATACTGTTACCATTTTACTCTAGGATGAGCAGACATACACCACAGTTTTATCCTTATTTGGTGTATATGTCGTGGCCGGATCATTGAATTGGCCATTTCATGAAGTGGCTGGCCATTTCATGAAATGGCCAATACCCGCTGGCCACATCATGAAATGGCCTGGCCAGATCAATGAATAGTCAGCATTTCATGATATGAACAGCTAAACACGTGGCTGTTTCATGAAATGGCCAAATTGATGTTCACTAACATTTGGCCACTTCATGAAAGGGCCAAGCATTATTAATCATATCATAAAATAGTTATATTATCCACCATTAGAGGTAACCCTACATTTATGATGTGGCCAAACGTGGATGGCCATATCATCAAACGTTGACGTTCAAACGATATGGCCAATATTAGCTGGCCATTGCATGAAATACGGCCATTTCATGAAATGGCCAGCCACTTCATGAAATGGCCAATTCAATGATCCGGCCACGACATATATACCATCCACATGGACCAAACAATGCTCATCCAGATTTAAAATATGTGAATAGGTGTGTTCTAGACCTTTGAGATCCATCCATCAGGTGAGATTGTGGTCAATTGAAGGTCTATCACAAATATTAATGTTTTTTAGTACTGGCTTTTTGCTTCTAGAAGCCAGTACTCTTATCAGTTACTTAAAAAAATGTTTTTTTCAGTCACCACTAAATCATCTGAAAGTGATTCTAAAACCACTAAAACAGCACCAGAGGTGGCACCCTCGGTATGTATGAATGTTAAAAAATTATGAGCTTTTTTATACTTGAGTGTTTTGTGTGCTCTACCTTTCATTTTGAAGAATTTCTTTGGCATGTGTTTTAAATCTCTTATCACTTCATAGGCACCAATTAAGTTTGGCAAGACTGGCTTAGACAAATGCACGGCATGTGGTCTGCCCGTCTACCTGGCACAACGTCTTATGGTCTCCCAAAAACTTTATCACAGAAGATGTTTCCGCTGTTCAAAGTGTTTTGGGCACTTGAACCCCAAAAACTACCACATAATTGAAGGATCTGAGTTTTCGTGTGATAGTTGTAAAAATGATAAGAGTTTATTGAAATATCTCAATAATAATGATCACGATCAAATGGGGATGTTAGCATTCAGTGATAATGTACCTGATGCAAAAGTAAACATATCCACTGAAGAAGTTTTTAGCCCCAAACAGAAACCAAGACCTACGTCAATTCTAGGTAAGTGTTAGGATGTAACAAAATTAAATGAAATGTTGAGGGCTTAGTAGGACAATGTTTTAGACCTTGCACTCTTCCACAAACACTTATTATTTTGTACATATATAAATTGGTTGGATAGGCGCATGTTCTGATCTGGAATGCAAGGATGAAACTTGCATTGGGACTACTTTTTTTTAAATTGCAAAATTTTATCTATGCTTGTCTGTGTTATCTAATTTTCATGGATGTTATCTAATGTCAATGTCCTCAACTTTCTATGATTCTTGTGACCAGTTCAATAATTTATATATGTCTGAAAATTATTTAAAATCAAAAGGTATATCATTTTTTTATGATTAGTATTATGTTACAGATAAAATAAACATGTTTGAAAAAAACACAAACACAGATAAAGTTATGGATAATAAAGTAGCAAATATTTCTTTAAAAAATAACATAAATACTAGCTATAAGGAACTTAGTGGAATGCAATGTGAAACAGACTCTAAACAAGTGCCAGATGATATGAATATAAATAATAGTGATAAAGATGAAAGTCTTCTGCACAAAGATACAGATACAAAGAAAGTGCAAGATAAAACAGATGAGATCAGTATCGTAAATGAAAGTTCTTTGCACAAAAGCATTCCAGAGAAAGTTTACAAAAGCAATATTGAAAAATTCAATTTCCTTCAGACTCAACTATCGGACCAGTCAGTAGTCATGAACAAAACTGAAGAGACTGAAATAAAAGATGAAACTAAGCTAGTTAAAATAAATAACAAAACGAATGATGATGACGAGAAACAGAAAGAAATTATTGACTGTGTTGTAGACGAAATCAAAGAAGAACTTAACATTACAGACGACATTAGGATAAAATCAGAATTAGCAAAGTTAAATACAGATAGCCTTGTAAATAGTGGCAAAGAACCGCCAGAAGTATTAAGTAAAAGTGAACCAGAGGCAAAGATCGCTGTTCCTCCAAGAAGAAAAAAGCAAAATGCGTCTGAGAAAAAACCTAATACTGCTCAGGAAATACCTAAGCAATCAGACACAAAAGAGTATCCAGACTATTTAAATCCATTTTCTGATGATGAAGAGGTATGTAATAATGTACTTTCTTTTAAGGTGGTGAAGCTATGTTTGAAGTCTTTACCGACCAAAATATTTACGTAATTTTATGTACTGACGTTTCATCCAAACTTTAACGGTCGGCATGATTAGATTGATATAATTTTTTTTTTAATTTGTATACGAACTTTTATGCCCTTCTTACCCTAACTGCCCTAACCTTGTGTTTAATTCAAATTAGGCGTTGTGTCAGCTTAAATGCAGTTTTTATATATTATGAACAGGAACAAAAAGATTTGTCCAGAAAGGACAGTACAAATCCTTTCGGCAGCAGCGACGAAGAAGAAAAAGATGACGTGCCTCCTATTCACCCCCCGCCTAAAGTGCCGGGCCCTGATACCTCTACTCCTGTGTAAGTATATAAAATATAATAGGTATTATTTTATTATCATACCTACTTATTTATTTCTGGTAAATAAGAGTTCTTGTGGTTTATTCCCGCTTCGGGACTAACATTTGTTTGACGAACATCGATGTTTGTCCCTGAGTCTGTTTTATATTTATTCTATGTATGTATTTACCAAAAAAAAATGTATACGTATAAGTATTCTATCAGTTTATCTGGTTCCCATTTTACAAGCTCTGCTTAGTTTGGTAGGGGCTAAATGGCTATGCGTGTCCAAAAAATAAATAAAAATTAAGACCATTTTTAAAGATTTTCATGTGAACCTTTTTGATCGATTGAAAGTTTTATTATATTAGTATAGATACCTACAATTTTTTACTTTTTCCAGGAAAAGACTGATCGCTGTCAATCCCTTTTGGTCTGACGGTGAAGAACCCTCATCAGACGAAGATGACGCCCATAACAAAAGGTAAGAAAAATATTGTTGTGACTCTGCGGTTCTTTTATTAAATTGCTTTTCTATAATGATCAAAATAAACGAACTTGCCCTATTATCATCATCAGCCTATCGTATAGTCCAGTGCCGAAGACGCAGTGGACTGCGATAGGCTGATGATGAAGTCATAATGTGTAAACTTGAAATCTAGTTTCGGATTTCGGCGAGTCACAACTCCTCGAGAGGATGCCTCGTGTAGAGGCGAAACATGTGTCGACTTGGGTTTTCTGTTTACGGCGCTCTGGTTTAGATACAAAAAAAATATAACTGGAGTTAAGTTAATTGGGACCTTTGTTTGGAAGTTAAGCGGATTTATTATTATATATATTTATGGATTTCCACAAAGTAACGCTTGATTCAATCAATTGTCTTTTCTGTCTGTTCTTGTGTTTTTTCTTTGTGTCATATTTTTTCTTTTAATTTAGCTGTTGTCTGTTTTCTATGAGTGTTGTGCAAGCCTATAATTTGGTTCACATTTTAGTGTATGCTATTATGTAAATGTTCTGTGTATTTTGTATTATGTGTGCTGTTGGCATTGCCTTATTGAATAAATAAAAATAAAATAAAATTGTCATAATGTGCTTTTTGTTCACAGTTCAAAGAGTTCGTACTCATCGATGGCTTCTAGCACGCCTAACCTGCCGTCGGGCACGCCGCGGCGCGTGAAGCCCAAAGCGCCGCCGCCGCCCGCCATCACCGTCACGGAGTCGTCGCGCTCACACGCCACTTCAATGGACGACGTCGCCAGCATCTCCTCTCTCAGCTCTTACAACTCCACTTTCAATTCGGATCAGGTAGGTATCGCAATATCTATTGTTATAGCAATAGTTCACAGATGAGTAGTGACGGAGTTTTGGCCCCTTTTGTGGACGTCAGTCGCCAGCATCTAAGCTGATCAGAAATCCCTACCTATACTAATCCCTATTCAAGTTACATCCGCGTATTTCATATGATTCCCACGCCTTGATTCCCAGATCTATAGATACCATAGATGAATAACGGGTGTTCCTATAGAACACCGAGATAGTCAGAAATCAAAATGGATGCGGAATACAGGACAGAAAATTTTCAGACACCCTGCCAATAAAAATGAAATATCTCTATTTTCAAATAATGTTTGTTACTTTTTACGATATAGTTTTAATAACAACCTAGTAGTTTTAACATATAATATTTATCTAGCCCTGTTACTTCTCTTTCTCGAAAATGAGCATCGGACCAAAATGTATTTACCTTTTGTTGGGCGCATTTTTCAATGTACTACATTGTGATTCTATACTTTAATACTTCTGTGATAGATATCTAATCCTTTCCGCACCTACCGGTAGGTCAATGGTCGTATCGGCCTATAACAAAAGTTCGTTAGGTCATAACTCATCGCACCGGAGGCAATTATTGAATCAGAGACGGGGGCCACTAGCATACATCCATCATCCTTATAAAACGTTCTATTTTTTATGTATATTTCTGAGTTAAACAAATCTATTGGTTTGATACCAATCAGCACGTCTGGCTTTACATTAATCCATTGTGATAAACTGCAATGAAGCTTACGATGCGCGATGTGATAATCGAGATACAATGTCGTCATCTTCATGTAGTTAGCTAATAAAATTATCACACGCACGTGTTCATATGAATAGTATCTTTGAGAATGTTGCAATTGATGGTCATTCTCAAAGCATTGTGCTATTATGACGCATGTACCTACTATATTCCAACGAAAACATTATCATACCTAATATGTTTCCGTAAAATATGTGTGAATTAATGTAATTCATTTCTGTGATGAACTTCGTTGTTTGTTCTGAGTCTGGGTGTTTTCTATGTATGTATTTACAAAAAAAAAAGTATATAAGTAGGTATTGTATCAGTTATCTGGTTCCCTTAATACGAGCTTGCTTAGTTTAGGGCGTTGTGTGAAATGACCAAACATTATTTATTTATTTTTATTTAATTAATTAGGTATGTTAGGGACTTCAGCTTTTTATGTAAATAAAAAAACATTGTTCAGACATTTATTGCAAGAAATCGTTAATACTGCCGCTAGTGCTGGTGGTGTGTTATGGCAGCTTACGTAAATGATGAAGTAATGGCTCTTTGTGTTATTGTAATCGAATATCTGCTTCATTGATTTCATATAATGGCGATCGACAACCTCGTTTGATTGTCCCTTGGTATATTGATGATTGCAAGTAATAGGATAATGTTTAGTCCCTTTCGATTTAGGCTTGATTTGTATATGAGCAACGCAAAACTGTTTTTCCCGGCCTCATTCGCTTATCCTAAACACATCAAAACAAAAATATACAAAAAAATCGTTAGGTTGTAATAAAAAATACAACGCTTTACTTTATAAAATTTATACTCAGTCAATCTATATCTTCAAAATGTATAATTGTGCGAGGGACATAACGTCGTGTGAGATTCTGGGTCTTAATAATTTATATTTTTGTTTATTCAGAGGACGCCGACCATGCGAAAGAAGATTTCAGCCCCCACTCCCCCTGACAACCTCTCCACTGTGTCTGAAGCTGAAGGCGTCTCACTGGATAAAGGAGCCGACTCCTCAGATCTCAGGAATGCATCCGGCTCAGAATGTAACGTATTATACATAAATGTATAACATACTTACACACAAAATTACCTATTTAAAATAATTGATTGATTCAGGCGTTACTTTGCGGAAATCCATAAATATCAACAAATTATATAAATATATTTAGTAATAAATCCGCTTGATTTATCAATCAAATCATTGATTAATCAAGCGGATTTATTACTAAATATATTTATATAATTTGTTGATACCTATTTAAAACTTTTTGAAACCAATTTACCTTAAAATTTTCCTAGAACTATAAATACTTCCGCGGAGTCATAGCAATAGTTCACACATGCGTCATTTTAATTAACTACTTTATGACCCGGAATACTTTTTACCTATGGCGAAAACTGCCTCGCCCTGTCGCGGGTTCGACGCCCTCATTCCCGCAAACATCGGTCTTACCTTAGGGTCAATTCATACTAGAGCAGAGTCGAAGCGTATCGAAGCGTTAATCTGAAACTTAACATAGCAAATTCACCCTTATCTCCACTACGTAATACACATACCATTCCTTTTGAGATAAAATGAAGACGTGCGAATTCGCGCGTTTTCTTTTTATTTCAGAAGGAATATATGCATTACGTTGCGGAGATAAGGGTGAATTGTCTATGTTAAGTTTCAGATTGACGCTTCGATGCGCTTCGACATTCCGCTAGTATGAATTATCCCTTAGTCTGATAAATAAATTTAGGAGACTAATCCTACTTCCTAACGCAATATTCAATAATATAAAGGCAAAACTGTGAAGATCGATGGTTACATAAATGGATGTTTGTTCATAAAAACCGCTACATCTCATAAAGGAAGCTAGATTTCAAATATTTCGAGTCCATCCCAAGGTTGCCTGGAAGAGATCGCTCTTAGCGATAAGGCCGCCCATTGTACCACTTTTTCTTCAGTATTGTTTCTTCTTCATGTATTTTTATTTTAAGGTGTGCAATAGAGATTATATCTACTTATCTATCTATCTAGATAGAGCAAAAGCATAAACCGTTGTTTTTAGATTTGCTTGTTACTCAACTTGTTTTCTACTGTAAAGGTGGCAAACGCGCAAAGGGCCCAGCACCGGGCCTCCCGCTGCCAGAGCGGCGCGAGGTCAAACTCCAGATGTCCCCAGAGGAACTCCAGGTTCAACTGGATCTGTTGGAGACTCAACAACTGGGGCTGGAGCGGCAGGGCGTGCTCATCGAACGCATGATACGGGACAAGTGTGAGGGTAAACACATTCAATGCACTTTTGTTTATATCGCACATTGCACTGTTTTGTATTTGGTAAGTGTTTGATTGGTGGTTGTCTGATTTTTTAAGTGTGGTTTGATTTCGGTGGCAATTGTATATCTTTCCATTAATCTTATATTTTGATTCCTTAGCTAGTGCAAACGCGTCGCCTATTTCAGCGACCGGTGGCCGGCGTTCGTTATTTTCATACATGTTGTTGCTGTAGCGCATGGCCGTCACTGGCGACACGTGGTAGGTGCGGTTTCAGATTAGCGGATTAACCGGGTCCGCTCGACCGCTTGAGATTTGTTTTTTGCAGCGCGTGTAGTATATGACACTCTAGAAAAAACCGAGCAAACGCACGACACGCTTTTGAATTTTCGCGAGTACTAATCCGACCGTATACGTGCGACAAAAAACGCTGGTCTGAAACCGCCCTAGCGGCTGCGCGCGACAGTTACAAAATCTATGAAAACTGACACAATAGAATACACAAGAAATAGATGTTACTTACATTATATTAGATAAGTATCGTAACAAAGTAGTTGGTAATTTATGGTTATCATTCTTGATCGATAAGTAATATTCGACTAGAGCACAGTGGCTATGGCTAGCTCTAGTCACCTCTAGTAGCATAGAAATATGTTAATAGTTTCTGCCTCAAACAATTCAACGATGCTAGAAGATATGTACCTATTATATACTGTAAAATGAAAATCTTGATAATAATATTCTTTGTTTACACATATTGTGTTCTTGCTCCCACTAGAATACATATTATGTGACTTTTCTTAGAAATGTATTGATAAACTTACAGCGATAAGATACTAAATCACTGAACAAATAGATGTCCATTCTATCTGTTCTGATTATCTCAACAGTCCTCAATCAATTGGATAGATGTTTTGAGTACCCTAACAGATATTGTATCTACCATACTCTGCCTGCTTAAGTACTAAGTTCTACATTAATTTTGAGGTATAACATTTGACATAGAAAGTCTATCTGTTAAGCGTTCAGCTCCGGTACCGCAAGGTTTGCGTTTTCGTTGTTTATGAACAGATTTTAAAGATTTTTTGGTAGAGAGGATATACTTTCAGAATGGTCCCATAGAAATTTCATGAAAATCGGTTCAGTACTTTAGTTTTTCATCAAATCAGAATAACTGAAAAAAGTATCTCTTCAAAGTAAACGAAATTGCGTAATTTGCTTCTGTGACTTTTCAGTAGTGCATACGGTCACTAAAACAGTCCAATTGAAGTCGGTTGTACCATGTTTTTGTAAAACCTTGATTATTATTTTAGATTAGATTACATTAAAACTCTTTATTGTACACCCCGGAGAAACATACACATTGGAACAAAAACTTATGCTAAACAACCAAAAATAAGAGGTTATAATAAGTAGCCTTATCGGTTAAAGCGATTTCTTATTATTTAGCGACGTTTTTTTTTGAAGACGTGGTGGCCGAGTGGATGAGGCTCATACTTTGCGATCTGATGGTCGCGGGTTCGAATCCATGTGACAGTCATGCGTAAATGGGTTTTTTCGGTAGATAAAATCTATGCATCACACGTTCTCGCAACGGTGAAGGAAAACATCGTGAGGAAACCGGCATATCGTAGAACCTAAAGTTCAAAAACATGTGTCGAGTGCACGAAAGGAGCCTCTTCGAGGCGCACATGAAATCCTTTCACCACACTGGTTCGAAGGAACTAGTGACACGATAAGAAGAATTATTTAACTCTGTGCTCATTAGATTACTCCCTGACATACATAATGGTTGTTTTCTGTCCAGGTGACGAAGCTTGCACCGCTCCTCAAGAGGAAGTTGAAGATTTAGTAATACAGCTCTGCGAACTGGTCAATGAGAAAAATGACTTGTTCCGGAAGCAGACTGAATTGATGTACATGTAAGAGTAATTTACTGATCCTTTGTTATGATCGAGACTAGGGCATAGTACCGGGAAATCCCGGAACCGAAAATCCCGGGAAATCCCGGGATTCTCGGCTGTTTCCAGCACCGGTACTAGAAAAATCCAGAACCGGGATTTTCGGTACTTTCGGGATTACTTAAAATTTAGTGTATAAGAGCTTTTTTAGGGTTTTAATCTTTAAAACCATAGCTAAATAGTGCATTCTGATAGTACAAAGAAGGAAAGACAGTAACTCCTCTACCCACTAGATCCTACCCGCCCATCTTACTAACTTTCGAAGGTGGTGTTGATGTTCAGAACTTAGTAAATGTTGCAATATCAGCTTATTGTTGGTATCGTCGTCTCAATGCATTTATTTAAAGAATGACATGGGCTTTGGGGTTGTTTGTACTGACGTGACGGTCTTTCCACAACCTAAGCCACTGAACATATTATTTTTATTTCTTATTATTATTTTATTATGAACCTGAATCGTCTCACTGCAGGGCAAAGGCCTCCCTTCCTTCTTTCCACTCTTTTCTGTCAAGGGCAACTGTCTTCCAGTCTTCCAAGTAGGAGTCTAGCTCGTCTCTCCATCTTTTCCGATGTTGTCATCAACAGTTTATTAGCCTACTATTAATAAGAAATAATGAATAATGATTCCGTTTTCTGCAATGCGACTGTGATTTATGTTTATTAAAACCAGCTAACTATGGATATACGGGTTTATAAGCTTTGTTAATGACATTAGTTCCCTTCAAGTATCTCAAACTCCAAGCGTAGCTCGGTTCATAGTGTATTATTGCGTCTTTTATCTAGATATCTAGCAGAACAGTGAGTGTTCACGCCTTGGTTGAGTATTTCATTATGGGTAGGACGCACTGGTTAAAAAACAATGGGTTGTGTCAAAGATACAACCGTAAATTATAAGTGGATACTTCTTTATGTTACGTCTTTGACAAAAAATTGAAACTGACACATATACTTATCGATAGTTTATCACAGAGGAAATTAATAAAATTGGCATTTTCTCATTTTAACATACTTATGAGGCCGATCATTGACAATGACATGATCATTGAGCATTGACTTGTGAAGATTAATAACAAATAACAAATAAAGTACGATTAAAAACTATTATTTTATCAGAAATCAAATCAACCTTCGTTTAGAAGTGTTGTTACGCATGTGACGTACTAACTTTTGAACTGTAATCCTATACAATCCTGCAAACAAAGAAATATCCACTTCAAAGCTTTCATTATAAGCCATTTATACTTGATATATAACTTAAAAATTGGGACTGTATTGATAATGCAATATTAAATTAGTTACGCGAATTTTCTCTCTTACAAATCATGCTTGCAGTAAATTATATAAATATAAAAATATAACTTATAACTTTTCGTTATTTTTCGCTCGATTTTTCTTTATTTTATAGTTTTATGACGAGTTTTCTGTTTGACTTAATAATAGGCTACTAAATATTTTCGGGAATACCGAAAATCCCGGTACTCCCGGTTCCGGCCGTGTGCCGGTACCGAAATCCCGGTACTGGAAAAAGGAACCGGTACTGGAGGCCCTAATCGAGACATTCTAAATGAATAGGATTTTATGTAGCATTATTCGAGGACAGGAATGGTTGAGTGGGTGGTTAGTACTAAGTAGCTTGTACTGGATTCAATTCCTGCATCAGGGCAAATGTGTTTGCATCATATGCATTTCATTTACCCAATTGCATGCTTTTATTGAAGCGAGATAAATAATGTGTAAAGTACTCCAACTTTTTTTTTATAACATTTATAATTAGAATATACATGTTTTTTGATTTCGTCAACAAAAAAAGTGAAAGGTTTCATACTCTAATTTAGATTTTATACGTGTTTTAAAATTAACCCTACTAACTTTTTTTGTTGACGAAATCAAAAAACATGGACGAAACGAATAGTGCGAAGAAATTACTATAATACGGCGTTCTTTTTGAGTATTTGTCCGAAACATTTTGTATGGAATTCGGATTTGAGGATTCCCCTTAATAGTTCTTATATTCATAAAAAGTGGTACAAAAGTATAAATTCCTGAGTACCTAGATATTATCCTAGATTATAAAAACATAATAAAAAGGTTAAAGTTTTGAAAGCATTATTAGCTTATTAAAACTTTTAGGTGAATTATTAATTTTATCAGTATTACATTATTTAGTGGTTTCAATAATAATTCCTTGAAGTTAACATAAAAGTAAGTACATGTAGCTTTTAGAAGAGCAATTACATTTATATCTTATAATATGTATTCATTGATTTCAGACGGAGACAACAGAGATTGGAGCAAGAACAAGCTGATATTGAACATGAAATAAGGGTTATACAGTCAAGGCCAGCCGTTAATAGGATTGACGCGGATAAGGTAAACCAAAATCAATGTTCTTTCCTGTTTGCAATTAGCTAGTTGCTAGAATCTTTATTAAATGTACCGAACTGCCACTTTAGATTTACCGTTCACGCATTTAGTGTCGCATAAATGTGACATGACATGAATATAAATCACTCTCCGTACACCAATGCCGTCGACCTTTGCCTCTTTAATGTGGTAATAAGGTTTGTGCTACTTTAGCTTGTTGTACATACTTATATAAAATAAAATTTTGAAATCAATCATTTATTCGTTATCCAAAATTAAGAACGCATGAAAATGCATGCGTCATCTCGGTTGAAAGTATCAATATACTTTTAAATAAAAAATATTTTTTCAAATCGGTTTATAAACAACAAAGTTCTGAGGTAACAAACATATTGATAAACTCCTCCTTTTCAACCGACTTCAAAAAACGAGGATGTTATCATTAGAACTCGGTTAAAAAAAATCAACACTGTGTGGCATAGACACATCAGCGAAAGCTGTTCTTGTCTATCAACAAATAAATAATAGTAATAATATTTTTTACGTGGTGTTGGTACGTGGTGTCGCAGGCGCGGGAAGAGCAGCTGGTGTCGCGGCTGGTGGAGATAGTTCGTATGCGCGACGAGCTGGTGCAGCAGATCGACGCGGAGCGGCGCCGCGAGCGACAGGAGGACCTCGCCATCGCCACATCCATCGCCACCAAACGAGGTATACTAAGCATAGCATATAATGTTCAGGCCGGCTTATTCCCGAAATCCCCACTAGCCATCCCCACTAGTGGGGATTTCGGGAAAAAAGTCTCAAAATCCCCACTAAAGCGTCGATGACACACGGCTTTTTTACAAGCTGATTGTTCGCGAGTTTAAAAGCTAGCGTGTTAGCTTTTGGGAAGGATTGTCAACAAGCACGTTGTAAAAAAGCCGATGACACTAGGCGAGTTTACACGCTACAAGCGAACTCGTTGTGTGTCATCGACGCTTAACACCAACCGTGGGGATTTAGGGAATATTTTTGTCTCGAAATCCCCACTATTATAAACAGAATAAGTCAGTATTCAGGTCATCTCTAAGAAAACGTATGCGTCGTAATCCACCTTCTTGTCATCGTGTTCTTTCGAACCAGTGTGATGAAAGGATTTCAAGTGCGCCTCGAAGGAGACTCCTTTCGTGCACACGTAATCCACCAAGCAGACCCAATGCAGATTGGTGGATGTTTAAATAAAATGAAATATTGACATACAGACTTCTGACCAAAGTATTTCTGTCTGTGCAGAACTACTTTAGTAACAAGCAAGAGTTGTTGTTGTCAAACGGTTTACTTCTGCGAGAACTCATATGCTTTTCGTGCATTGGTCATTGATAAAAAAATGTATTTCTTTCAGCACAAAGAAATAGTGACACTTCGATGAAATCAGCCGAAGTGCCGACTACGCACAAAAAGAAGAATGTTAAAGACAAAGTCAAAAAGCAACTGAAGAAAGCTAAACACTCTTTGTATTCAAAGAAAAAAGATGAAAAAGAAGAAAAGGAAAAATCTAAGTAGTTTATTTATATACCACTTTGATATTTAATTTATTTAGGTACTGAAAGTACTTAGGACTGAAACATTCCACTGAAACATTGCATTGTTGTTAATGCTGAAGTGAAAGACTTTTCATTACATAGTAATTATTGTTTGACGGGTGAGATGTTCTTATTTACGCTTTCGAATTTTTACGTTTTTTTTTAAAAGACATGTTTAAGACTATAATTTTATAGTATAAAACATTGTGATTTTGAAAAAGTGTAGTAATACTATATGAAAACTCCTAATCCTTATTTCTTAGGTGATAATTTGTGAATCGAAGTGTTGTGACGTGAAGTGAAGAAGTCTCTTTGAATTTATGAGTTTTATAACTTGTTTAACTTAGCTAAGTACTCTGAATTTATTTATGTACTGATTTTCTGTATGATAAAAAAACTTTTTCAATCACAATGTTTGCTAAGTGCCAGATTTAGTATGTAACATTAGAAAGATCTGTTATATCTATGCACTATTATCACAGCAATGCGCTGTAAATCGATATTAAAAATATTGATGCAAATTTACCGAATTTATTATCCTTTACTTTACTTCTTTAAAGTTTTACTTTAATGTGAAAAATAACTTAACAGCCTTATCTCGATTAACTTAGCACGTTAGTGTTGTTAGTACTTACTTACTTAACTAATCTAGTATTATTGAACTAACCCATGTTATAACTTTTATACGTCGCTAATAAAAGCAAACACTTCTACTTTTTTCCAAGAAAAATGTTACGTATGTATTTCAATAATGACGCATATTTATAGAAATTATTATTTGTTCTAAATTTTTTTAGAGATGCAATTATGTAAACATTTATAAAATAACGACTTTTATGTGCCTACATGATATTTTATACTAACATGGTTTCTAACCTTTACCACACACACAACCGAAAGGAAGTCTACAAAACGCAAACAACAATAATGATTTGCAATGCTTTTATTCAACCAACAAAGGACAAAGATTTGTATGCATATTTATTATTTTTAAAAATATATTTTGTTAAATTTATTACATTATTATTGAAAAAAATGGTGCTTATTCGTTATCGTATACCTACGTAAATTAGGTATGTTGCGTAAAAAAGGCAAGCTTTTCAACCAATAAAACAAAAGTTATTGGAGTACATACTCTACTTAATAATGTACATACCAAAGAGCTTCTATACTATGTATCTAGAGAGCTAACACGCCATTTTGTTTTATTTAAGGATTAAGAATTCTGAACCTTATTACTTGGAAATAAAGTTCTTTTTTAATTAAGTCTAAATATAAGGATTCTAATCCTTGATAGAGACCCCTCGTTAAGGAGTGTCTCGTTCACACAGTTGCCAGCATACAATTAAAATTAACATGGCCATTTTTTTTTTAATAATGGGACAATTTTCGAAATTAGACGATTTGCTCTAAATATTATTCAGATTCATTTGAAAGGTTCAGTACAGTCGCTGTCATGTAGGTTAGGTACCTAACTGCCGAGAAAAATAATTACTGTTCGAAAGAAACAGTATTAAACCATTGATTCAGATACACCTCACTAGAATGCGGCGCACCGCCATCTTTTATGTTGATATTTTAATGTATAATATAATATTAAAACAATGTAAAGTAACGTATGTATATAACATTGATAGCTTATTGAGCAGATTGAATGTTCCCTTGGTTGCTTGTTTATGTCTCAATGAATTATTCAAAGTTCAAAAATTATGGTCGCCCTACAGAACGAGACACACTCCTTACTGGTTCTAGCTCTTTCGGCTCGCAGTTTTCGTGTGAGTCGGCATTCTAGATACATAGTATACAAGTTCTTTGGTACATACATATATAATATGGTCTTGCTGATTTAAATAAAAAAAAATTAATAAAAAAAAACCAATTATATTTACACCAGTATCTTGTGAACAGAATAAGCACCATTTTATTGTGTGCTGTTAACATTTATGATTAATTCTGATGTACATATACCTACTTACCAGTAATGTTAACAATAATTATAATGCAGAAACGTGATAACCATAGTGGGCGTTCAAACAATTTTTCAGGAGCACTTTTAATAGCACAAATAAACTCAACAATCACTGAAACCATTGTTTTATTTATGTTTGTCAATAAAAAAGGAATTACAATACATTGTAAATAACTTGATCAAGTTGGGAATCGTTGGGAACATAATATTATACAAAAAAAATATTGAGTGTGTACGTACACATAGAGTACATATACTTACATATTATATTAAAAAATATGGTTTTTTAAGATTATTCTGAAATAATGGTTCTGCTTAATTTTATTTAGTACTTTAATTCCTAAAACATATTCGTTTTCTACTCAATATGTTACACACACAATTTGTAAGTATACTACTGTGTAGGTATACTATGTAGCAAGGGCGCTGTGATGGCCCGATTTATGCAGAAGAGACGTAAAGCAAAGGCAAGGCACGGTGCAGAAGATACGGATCAAGCAATACATAAGAGACGCCGCCGCGACGTGCCTCGTGTTCACGACACGTGTCGATTTTTATAATTGCGTATGATCAAGCTTTGCAGCGGAAACATGCCCGTGCCGTGCCTTCGCCTTACGTCGCTTCTGTAAAAATTGCGTCATTATAATCTTAAGTTCAAGTAGCACTTTTCAATCGGACAGGTATTGTTTGAAAATTGATTTATTATTATGCTTATTATTACACAAAAAACTACAACCAAATAATAATTTGCACCTAATTAGCAGATAAAAAAAATGTAAAAATAAACCATTGTGATTGTAAATATATGTTTGCTAGATTCTCAAAGATATTATGTACATAGATCAATTAAAAAAAAGGATGAATTATATTTAGACTAGCTATTACATGGTTTTTTATGTATGTACTACCAATTTATTTTTATGTTCATAAACAAGTAAAGAGTTCTATCATTCATCATCACTACAGTGATTAATATCTATTTCTATACGTAAGTTGGTAGGATGAGATTTACCTAACCTGTCCCTTAAATCTTGACCCTGTGATTGGCTTTGCTTAGTTCTGGATTTAAGCATTTGTCGCAAATCACTCTGAACACTTGAAGATTTCTGTGGAGTCTCTAACCTAGACCAGACACTGGCAGCTTTACTTGATTTACCACTAACTTTTTGAACTCTACTCATGATGTTTGCATTGTCATTGGAAGTTTCTTCACCTGACTCTTCGCTTTGACTGGAATTTTCAACAGATCGTGGTACTTTTTCTCCTAAACGTGATCGTACACTATTCTGTTTATTGCCTCCATGAAATTTAAATTTATCAGACAATTTGGTATGCTCCTTTTTGATATAAGTAGTATCTGTATTTGGCACTTCTATGGATAGTGGTGCATACCTCTCAAATTCATCAAATTCTTCAGTTTTGATAGCTTTTGAAACTTGTTTTTTCTTAAGTTTTGATTCTTCATCATCAGCATGCATTCTCATTCTGGGAGTCTTAGATTTAGTTTTCCATTCTGAATCTGAACCACTATTATCTTCTTCAGCTTGTTGATCTCTATCATGACGTCTTTTACCAAGCCTCATAGCCAGCTTTTTGTTTCTTAACTGAATTGGTTTTATTGGTTCCTCAATTTCATCAGTTTCATCCTCATAGTCATTCTTGGGCAATTTACGCTGGAATACTTCTTGGTGATCATAAACTCCCCATGATCTACACAAGTCACCCCATGGATTCTTGCTTGCGGCATCCATTGTCTGGTCATAATATTGATCCAAGTTTTTAGTTTCAGGTTTCCTTTTTAGTTTTTTCTTCTCTCCATTTGTAGCAAAACGAATTAATATGAGATCTTGCTTAGGATGGGGCATACCTTCTCTCCAATGGTGGTTTGATTTTTGAGCAAGCATCTCCTTTAGCTCTTCATTCTTTATTTCTCGTGAATGAACTAACAAAGCTAGTGCAGCTGATATGTGATCCTGGCATACTACATTACCTGTAAGCATTTTTCATAATGTAATTAAGGAAAAAGTACAGAATAACACAAAATAAAAAAAAACCAATGAGAGCAACAACTTACATGAAACATCATCTATCCATTCCAGAGACAAGGGCTTGTAATCTTCCAAATATTCAAATATTTCTTTTGTTGTGAGACCATCAACACCATTTAAATAAAGAGCATCAAAGCGGAAGTGCCTCTCATTTACACTTTCAATCCCAAAGTTAGCATACAATTCATCTATTTGGCTTTGAGTGATCACTCTGTTTCCAGTCAGGTTTATACCAAATCTCTTTGCTCTATCTTCTAATTTAGAAGCATCTACCTTCTCTAATTGCTTGATAACAAGACCATTTTTTTCTGTTTTGTAGAGCTGAAAAAATATGTAACATGACTAAATGAGTTGTGTTCTATATGGTTATTTGAGATGTTGGACATTTTGGTTCATAGAAATTACAGTAACTCGTACTTCTCTATTCCTGTGATGGAGTGTTTGTAGGTTTACTATAGGTAGATACTTTAGGCTTCGAGAAGTATCAAACCGAAACAGGACGGTAAGAAAAGGTGTTCACGTTTTATTTCCAATCTTGCACTCCAATAGATGTTTAATATTTTGTGTAACTCACCACAGTTCGATCTGCTGCACTGGAAGTATTAGTAGAATCAGTGGGAGCAGGGAATACAGCATCGTCGCTATCGACGAGCATTGCGTTATCGTCACTCATTTCACCGTCTTCTTTATCCATTATTATACACTTTTTGTTCACTGCCTCTATAGACTTATTTCAGAAAACAGTAAATATGTTACGCACTGCATTGCCATGACACAGACAAAAGAAAAACAATACGCCATTTTGAATTGTGTTCTGACTTGTCTGCAGAATAATTTTTAGTCACCAGAGATAATTCATTCGTTAAAAAAAAAATCCATTACGATTTGAACCTAGCATAGTTAAAATATGGTATATGATGTTGCTACTCACCAAAAGATGGCAGTGATTATCCACTACTTTTAACTACACTACTAGCCGCCTTCCTGCGTGCCCAAGTCTAACCATACGATACAAGCTCAGGCCCTCTGTCGTCATGCTTGTCTGACCTAGGACTATAATAATAGTGGTGGAGCACTACTTGCTATATGGACCACATTAATGGTTAATCTGCCTAGTAATTACATTAGCTTAGCTACAGTACCGTTCAGCCCTGAAGCCGTGGCACAGTAATCATGTTACTGCTTGGCAAAATATCTGGGATCTAAGTATTTTAGACCTATTCAGACGACATCACTGGGATTCCATGGAATTAAAGGGCAATTTGAAACAACATGATTAAAACATTGGACTATGCTTATAAGTTTTTAATGAACTAAAATACATGTATGAATCCCATCATAAAAAGCATCTTGATGGTTGAAGCGCACACACTTACCCAGAATTGTTCAATTTTTCATTTTACTTATACGAAAAGGAAGGATTAAAAGTGTTTATGTGTTATGTTTTATTGTTGAGATGTAAAAAAACAGCGTTACTCGCGTACAGGTGTGGGACTGGACGTTATTTTCGTACTGCATTGTGGTGGCACTAGATACATTAATTAAATATAAAATAATTTTATGTTCTCTGATTTTAATAGTTTAGAGTTACGGCTGTTTTTGTGCATCTAACCAAGGCCCTGTACAACCAAACTTACATATTGTAAATTGTAATTGTAGTTTACAAGTTACAATTCTACAAGTTTCTGTTTAACCAAAATTACAACTTACAATTCTACCATGGTGGAAAACTGACAAAATTGTAAAATTGAAGCTACAGTTCTACATATTTCTGTTCAACCAACATTTTCTCTCTACAGGTGACAATTTACAAATTTGTAAGAAAACTGCTTGGTTGAACGCATAATTGTAATTACAATTTTACATTTTTTGTAAATTGTAGCAAATTTCCGACAGGTGGGCTCGCCTTGTGTCAGAAACTTACAATTTCTTTACCTCAGTTTATTAAGTGAAAAAAATTGATTGTTTTACATTAAATAATGGTTCTAACAACTAGTAGTGGAAGTAGTGACAGTAGTTATGATAAATATATGAGTTTTGTTTTCGTTTTTCGATGTGACGGATCTTACATGCAACAAAATATTTCTGTTCTGCAAAATAATACATTTACTGATAGGTACAAAAAATAAAATATTTTATACAATTTTACGTATAAAATATTGTATTTTAACATTTTACAAAATATGGTGTCATTGAATGAACTGAAATAAACAATTTTGATTTTTATTGCATTTGAAAACTACTGATTGTCAGAAAAACCTCAATTTAAGAATCTCCAACAAAAAACTTACATTTTATGTAAATTATAACTTACAATTACATATTTGTAGTTACAATATTGTCATCGAAATCTACAGACGTTTTGTGCACTTGTAAATGTTGGTTAAACAGCATGTGTAATTTACATGTTTGTAATGTTTTTACTTGTAAAGTTCTTACATATTTGTAAGGTTGGTTAAACAGCACTTGTCATACAATTTTACAAATTTGTCATTTATTTACAAAATTGTCGAATTGTCATGTTGGTTGAACACGGCCCAGTATGACTTATTGTGGAACAATTCATATTAATTATGGAACCTACGCCTAAATGTAGGGAATCATATTTTAGATTTATTTGTTGCATTTTAAGGCTGAACCGCAACCCTGTCAATGATCCTGTTATCCAATTATGACTGTAAAAATATTAAATCTATTCACTTAGAATTAGAACAACAACCTAACACTGAATCATTTTCAAACATGAAACACACAAATTTTAAGATTATTGCTTATTATTATACATAGATCCTTCCTTACTGATTGTTGAACAATACTTTGAGAAAAGTACTTGCATCAGGCTCCACATTAGAGTTAGTGCTGTACAATGCAGTCTTGCTACTGTTCCTGCAAATAAAATAGGAATTTGTTCATCATGGGGGATCTGAGGTGGTTGAAGTAAGAACATTATTTGAAAATGGAGATATTTCATTATTATTGCCAAGGTAAATGAACATTTTTTGGCCTGTTCTATGACTCCATCTTGATTTGATACTGTCTATCTTGGTGTTCTATAGGAACACCATTAATCATCTATGGTTCAGAAGTTTTGGCGTGACTGAAGACAAGTACATTATTTATATCCATCCACCCTCTCAGACTTTCGCAATTATACTAGCTACTGTCACATACCTTCATTAGGGTGGTTTTTTGGGATACAAAGTAGCTTATTCATCAATCATCAATGAACTCCAGCCAGCTAATAAACTATACAACGAATTTTAGCCAAATTGGTTCACCAGTTTTGGCGTGATTGACTCCTCACTAACTTTTGCATCAATATATATAAAAGGCTTTATCCTGACTGACAGACAATGCACAGGCTTAACCACTGAACATAGAGACTTGTAATTTCGAAGTTATGTTCGTCAAGGTGTTACACATACTAAAAATAAAAACTATGAACTAAGAAGTTGTTAAGAAGTGTGTCAATTTTTTTTTTAAATATAAATATGATTAGTTGGTAGCCTCTACCTTGGCGTAGCAGTTGGTGCTCGTGGAGTGACCAAAAGGCAGTTCATTGGTTGACCATCAAGCTGTCGGTTGTGGTACAAATCCACTGCTTTCTGAGCATCCTCTTGCGTCTTGTAAATCACTTCAGCAGTGCCAGGTCGGACCAAGCGGGATTCCAACATACCTCCAATGTCTCCAAACAGTTCCTATAAATTAATCTTGTTAGTTTATTTAAATATTTTTGATTGAACATATGAGTTTTACTAAGGACCTGAAAATCCACATTAACCCCCCTTCCCCTTGGAAACATGAACTTGAACATGTCATCCAGGAATCCAGGGTCCTGTTTTGCTAATTCGGGAAACTGGTCCAGTTAGGGTTAAGCTAGGTTTGTAAGGAGTCAATGCAAAATAAATATGCACTGATTGATGCCCCATCATGGGGTTAATAGACAAACCATTGAACTCAAACTCACTTTTAAAATAGAATAGTATTTCTGTGACTGTCAAACATTTATCTACAGACACGTATGTAACTTTCCATTGAACTATAAACATATTATTTATATTTAATCTGTAAACATAATTTAAATAGTGTGTTTGTATGAAGCTGTGTTGGCTTGGCTGAGTGGGTGGTGCCTCGACTTTCGATCCAAAGGTCGTGGGTTCGAAACCAATTATACACCAACGGATTTTTCTGTACAAAAAAACGTGCTTAACGGTGAAGGAAAATATCGTAAGGAAACTCGGCATGTCATAGAACCTAAAAAGTTCGAAAACATGAGTCAAGTGCACAAAAGGAGCCTCTTTGAGGTGCACTTGAAATCCTTTCACCACAATGGTTCGAAAGAACTAGTGATAAGACAAAGACAGGTACAGGAGCGGGCGTACACTCGCTAGACCTAAACATGAACATCAGCATGACACTAGGCACGCACAGTTCCATTTTTCAATGCGAGTGCGTGGCAATAACAGAAGCTGCCAATGCCATAGCACGGAGAGGCGTACGGAATTACAAGATACGAATCCTCTCTGACAGTATGGCAATATTAAAAGCCCTAGAAAGCTACACATGCAACTCGAGGCTTGTACACGAATGTCACTTGTCCCTAGAGACCATATCTACACAAAACGATGTGACTCTGCAATGGATAAAAGGACACAGCACGTCACTAGGAAATGACGCCGCAGACGAGCTTGCCAGAATGGGATCTGAGGCCACCAAAGCGGGACCTCTTCCCTTCCTGCCCCTGCCACTTTCACAGATGCGTACGTGGATACGTGAACATACTCATAGCCAGCATAACGACCGCTGGACTAATGCCACGGACTGCCGACAATCAAGAATGGCCCTGCCACAGTTAACACCGAGACTGACAAAGCGTCTCATAAACCTGAAGAGGCAGGATCTACGTGTGATTGTGGGTACAATCACAGGACACTGTCTACTGAACAAACACCTCCACAACACTGGTAACACTTCTTCGCTAACCCACTCACGAACGCTGGACAGCTACAAGAAGATCTCGATCGCATTCAGACGTGGACCATGGACTGGATAATCAAGTTGAACATATCCAAATGCAATATCCTACATCTTGGCAAAAACAACCCCAAAGTTACGTATAGCCTAAATGGAAACACTATAGCCTCAGTGGACGTTCAACGAGATCTAGGGGTTAACATTGCTTCAAACCTGAAGTGGGAAGAGCACATAAACGCAATTGTTAAAAAAGCCAACTCCTTTATTTATGTCATACGAAGATCCTTTCAAACACTGACAGTAGATGTCTTCCTGAAGATCTACAAAACTTACATTCGCCCACTGCTTGAGTATGGGTACCAAGTGTGGAGTCCGTACTTCCACAAGGACATCAACTTACTGGAAAGTGTTCAAAGAAGAGCTACAAAGATACCACATGCCTTACGTCGCAAATCCTATGAAGAACGACTCAACGCCTTGCGCCTCACTACTCTTGAAGAAAGACGTCTGCGGGGGGACCTTATAGAAACCTATAAAATTTTGACCCATCACTACAACCTGCCGCAGCTTAAAGACATATATACAACAAAGAAACCACAAAAATCGTCTCGTGGGCACCAACTCCAATTAAATCGTGATCTAACCAACACCCTTACGGCTCATCACTTCCTTAGCAACAGAGTGGTGCACAACTGGAATATACTGCCAGAAGATGTTGTTTCTGCAGCATCCACAAACTCGTTCAAGAACAAACTCGAACTCGATAATAATAACACTGACAGCCCACTCTGCAGAGGCTGCTTAACAGAAGAAGAATCAGCTGCCCACGTAGTCCTGGAATGCGTGGGAGTGACAGCACAACGACACGAAATCCTCGGGCAACCGAGGTCACTCCGCGAAGCCTGCGAAGAGCCCAGGAATCTTCTGCGCTTCTGGACGGAGTTAGGCTGGCTACATCCGTAGCCAGCAGGTAACTTGCTCACGCAAAAGGACCGATTGACGAGTCCAATTGCGGATAACGGAGTCAACTACATACATACATACATACATACATACTAGTGATACGATATGAAGAAGAAGAAGTATGAAAACATAGAAGTTAGTAAGACTTACTTTGATGTCACCTGCAGTCACAGTATTTCTTAAATTACTAACAATAATCCTGTACTCAAGTGGGGGTTTTTCAGTTTTTAGAATAATCTGATCACTCCTTAAAGCAGCCATAGGACGTTTCTTGAGAATTGATGGAGGCCTTGGAGGACTGAGTTCTCTAACAGGAGCAGCAGCCCTTTAAAAAAAATACAAATAATATCATTCTTAAGGCAGTAATGGTGCAAATTAATAATAGAACAAGTCATCCACAGCCTGATGCAGAAATCAAAAACAAGGCAATCTCCTTATTCAATTAAAACAAACAAGACAACAGAGAGTTCAAGTTATCAACAAAGACTTGAGAGGAATTAATTATTAGCCAACCTGTAACTTCTAGCAGATCTTTGCAGAGCAGCATCATTGTGGGCAATAATTTTCAGTTCCAGGCTTGCTTTTCTGTTGTGCAATGTTGGTCTTGGTGGTGAATAGTCCTCTCCCATAGGATCATCAATTACTTCAATGTCATTTTCAACTGTCCGGGTTATGGTTCTTGGTCTTGGTGTCCTGTCTAAAAAGTAGGACAATGGCATTAACAAATAGTATAAATATATTTAGTAATAAGTATCAATTATCTTAGGACAATGGCTTTCTTATCATCATAGGTTTTGATATTTTAGGAAAAAAAACCCCACTTAAATCAAATTTCTAAGTGATAACTCTAGAAGTGTTTGAAATTCTAAAAACAGAGGCAAATAACTTACCATGAAGTTTACTTCCAATAGTTCTTGTTTCCAGGAACTTTTTGGGGTTTATATTGTGATGTCTGTTTGGAACCCTTGAAGTGTTTGGAGCTTGATAAGCAACTTGTCTTGAACGATCAGTAAACACTGGAACAAAGCATAATTGCTTAATGCTCGCTCAATTTATCGAATACCAAAACAGCTGTTACATACCTCTCTCTACAGGCTGATTAGCAACAGTGCCGTAGGGTAGCTTGCTATGGTTTGTAAGAAATGGCCTCACACCTTGTTGACGAGCCTGCAACACATGTAAGTTTAAAAAGGGAAAAGCGGTGCAGTAGAACGAAAGCCGCAATCATTGAAAGTACAGAAGCTACAGTAATATAATTATTATCACTTACCCTCTCTTGCCTTAATTTATTCAGTTTTAACCTGGCATCCTTTTGCTTAGCAATTTCAGCCAATTTTTCTCTTGCATCAGTTATTTGAACCCTCTTTTTATATATTATTTTGTTTCTAGCGTCGGTAATTGGAACTTTCGCAAGAACAGGCTTGTGATTCTTGGAAGACAATTTCAATGCCTGATATGCCATTTTTTTAGGTTGGCTGAAAGTAATAGAAACAGAAGTAAGTTTTGCGATACAATACAGTTGAAGAGTCGGTCGGTGCCATCGTAAATGCATGTCGAGGCATATTTTTTTACCTTTTTATTTTCTCTTTTTTCTTTTTCTGTATAATATCGTCCAAGCTCATTTCAAAGTAGGAAGCCATATGACGGTATTTAATTCACTATTTATTTGTTAACTTCAAAAGTTATCCAGAATCAAGATAAAATCAATTACAATTTTTGTTAGAATCTGTAAAGCAGCGAAATAGCGCAAAACTAATATGTTTATGGTATGGAACGTAAAAAATTGACATTGACAGTTTACTGTCCGACTGTATGATTCTGTGTTAATAGGCCTTAGAAACGATGCGATGTGAGCTGGCAACATTTTCTATATACCATAGATATCTTCTTTTTTTTTATGGCTTAGTGACCAAGATGTAATTTCCGGCTTTGTTAGTCTGTGGTTCATTCGTTCATTCTTCTTCTTATCATGTCACTAGGTCCTTCGAACCAGTGTGGTGAAAGGATTTTAAGTGCGCCTCGAAGAAGCTCCTTTCGTGCACTATTCGTTCATTGAATTAATCTTAAAAAGTTATACTCTGTAACTCCTCAGCGTTGCCAATTATTATCTATAGTCATATTTACGTACCATTTAATGGGTACCATTCATTTACAAGATTCCGCATACATTTTTACGTAAACCATTTTATGTACATATGTTTTAATTCCCAAGCACAGAATTGGTTATTGTTTTCTAAGAATGATGAAGAAAAATATTATACCACTCACCACACTGCATTGATATTGACATAACGCCTAACGCACCTTTTTGGGAAGCTTTATGTACTTTTACAGGTATTAACACTGGCAACATCCTTCTGTCTTTCTTTCTTGTGCTGGCGTGGTAGTTTTGCGGTTGCACGCATTGATTTTAGAATTTAAAAAGCTTAACTTCCCTGACTCTCATCTTTAATTCTACACCATAAGTAATGGCAGATCGTAAGTAAACTTAGTGGTATCTGACGGTGACTGGTAAAACTTGGATAACACAAATAATTCTTAATTGCAGCCTACGCCTCTGGTGACTACGGTGGCGGAGGATACGCCGCCGCGCAACAATACTCCGTGCCGCCACCAACAATGGCTACCGGTGGTGATAGCTACGGAAGTGGAGGAGCACCAGGAGGTGGTTATAATGCTCCAAGTTATGGTGGGCAATCTGGTGAATGGAATACTCAAAGCTCTGGTAAGATTAAAATAACTCTTCGTTGTATTAATGTATTTGTACTCGAATGGCGTGTGATAAAACTTCTTTTAGCAGGTTCAAATTCCTATGGTAGCGGTCAGGGAACACCGTCGGGGAACAATTTCGGCCAGAATTATAACAACAGCGGGTCAAACTATGGTGGAAATAGCGGATATGAACGAAATAGCGGGAACGGCGGCGGTGGCGGTTACAACGCTAGTGGTGGCGATCGCGGGGGAAATAGCTATGGCGGCGGAGATCGTGGCGGCAATAGCTATGGAGACCGAGGGAACAGCTATGGCGGAGATCGTGGCGGCGGAGGCGGTGGCGGCGGGTATGGCGGAGGTGATAGACCGAGCTACAATAGAGACGGGGGGAATAGAGATGGTGGATATGGGTAAGTGTCTTTAACTTATATTATTTAAATAGTCCCATAAAACAACAATATTTAATAGGTAGATAGTAGAGGAAGGCCCTGTGCAATGCACAACACGTCATGTTTAGGTTGCATTCTATCAAGGTTTATTAAAGCCCTGGGTCAATGGGGTCACTAGCAACAACATACTTGTACATTTGCTGCCCCGCTCTAAATTGGAAGTGAATCAGCACAAAAGGTTTATTTTATACATGGTTAGGCCCTTAGTGGTCTCAGGTGTGTGTGTTTACAAGGAAATGGGTACTGATGGTTTTAACAGTTTACTTAGGTGGTGTAAAATCATATTTGATGGAGAAAATAAAACTAAGCTTGTTATAATGGTTATACCTACAACTTCTTATAGGATGTGGTCAACAAAGGTTTTTAAAAAAGTCAAACATATAATTGTTAGTTAAATACCTATTTGTTAAATAATATCTATGTGTATGTGTATGTGTATAATATCTTAGTTACTTTGCTGATTATTTTTTATTGAAATGTATTTTTTTGGTCAAAACTTTGCATACCAAATAATTGTTCATAAAGTTAGCAAGTTAAATAAGTAATAATAATAAGTTTTAGTCTAGAATAAGATCCAAGAGAATTTTAAAATTTGTATGCAAAAATTTTGACCTAGAATATAAATCTATGTTATTTATTTGGTCTCCCACTCAATACACTCATTAGGATTTGCTTACTCTTAATATAATGCTAGCCAAATTTGGCATGAAATTTTGTAAAGAAACCCAAAAATTCATTATCAAAAGTTGATTTCTGGACTGATAGACAGAATTGGCATCATCATCCGCAGCCTGACTTGACCCACTGCTGGGTATAGGCCTCTATTTGCTCTCGCCACACTGCCCGGTCCTGTGCTAAGCCAGGAGGTTAGGCCGGATGTCCGACACTTCGCTTGCTAGTCCTCGGCCACCACTCTGTTAAAGCCCTGCTCCACCTGTCATCACCACGTCTGACCAGATGTCCCGCCCAACTCCATTTGAGTTTAATGATCCGTTTTCCTATGTCCTGAACCTTAGTTAGTTTTCGGATCTCGATGTTAGGGACTCGATCTATAAGTTTGACGCCGAGCATGGCACGCTCCATGGCTCTCCGTGCAACTCTTAAACGGTACACAGCCTCCTGCGTAAGCGTCCATGTCTCGGCGCCATAAGTCATGGTGGGCAGAACACACTGGTCATATAAGCGGGTTTTCAGACACTGTGGGACATTAACAGATTTAAGGATCTCCTCAAACTTTCTAAACGCAGCCCACCCTAGTTGTATTCGTTTAGAGATCTCTTTCTGCTGGTGTTTCTTGCCGGAGGATAACACAGAATTGGCATACATATAATATTTATTTGAATTTTATTAAAACAATCTGTCCAAAAATTAACAGCCTGTGAATTTAAGGACCAGTTTTATTACAAAAATTCCATGTAACAAACAAAAACAAATATAAATTATCTGATGTGTGTATTGAGAATTAATAACATTGGAATTGCAGGGAAACTTCAGTTTATTATTATAGAATATTAAACTTAAAATGTGATCTTACCGCCTTGGTATTTATGTGTCTGAAAATTATAAAGTTTGCTAATTCTCATGTTATGAAGTTAATCTTGATAAAGTTATTACAAAATAAATAAATAAAATAGTAAAAAAAAAATCTTTTTGTATTTCTAGAATGGTTTTGATTAAATACCTGCTATTTAATTATGTATTAATTTCAAAAAAATCTATGAGTGTAGTTCTAACTTTATCAAGGTGTGTATACTGACCAAAACTTGTATTTGATTGTCATCATTCAAAACAAACCCCATGTCTTAAATGCATGTCTACGAATATATTACTAAATGTGTCACCAAACATTCTAAGATTTTCAAGGTATCAAGGTATAAACATATTGGTAAAGAAAAGGATGCAACACTTGGAGTAAGGTCACGTAAAAGTGTACCTAGGTGTGAATCAATCTGCGTGCTTCGTTCAGTGTATCCCCGGCCTGCCAGTGTGCTAAAAGATCTTCTTATTGTTTTAGTGGCGGCGGCAGGGGGGGTGGTTTTAACAAAGGTAAAGCTCCTCGCTAAGCGGGTGATGCTATTGACATATTTATAAATTTGTATATACGTAAGGGCTGCCAAACCTGGTATTCTACTGGTTCACTGGTTTTTCTGGTTCATTATGATAAGCAAACATTTTAAGGTTTTATGTAGGTAAATATAGGATAGGAAAGTGCTACTATGTTCAACCATCAATAGTAGTTATCTCTTGCATAATGTAACTAAGGTTTCAGTCAAGTACAAACATTTTTTCTCGGACACGCCTCGAAGTGGGCCAATGACCCAACTGAGTATTTCTTGTACAACAGAATAGAAGGTACTAAGCCGCGCAGAACTTCACCCAATGGACCTCGAGGTGCACCGGCCAGATCATAATCTACAATGGAATGGGTAGGCCAAGTATGAGTACACTTGGACCTCCACTTTCATAGCGAGATATTGTGAGGGGTGTGTCTACATGTATATCCTTGTAAAATGCTAAATGAGCACCAAGAGTGTAACATACATCTTGTAAATTTGAAACGCGGAGACTTATTTATCGTGGTCACAATCAAGGAGTGGAAATCGCTGTTGGCGTTAATATATTCGTTCCATCAGTTGATGGAACTCCAAGATAGTAGTTACTATCTTGGAGTCTTCAAGACAAAGAAAACATCTAAGGTTTTTTTAAGGGAAGCGTGTTCCAGCCTTACTCTAACAATCACCATCCAGACAGAGGTTATGGTCAAACAAATACTACTTAATTTAAGGGGTAAACTTTTTTAAGACTTCATGTTCGATTACTTCAGGTTATGCATGTAATTTATGGGTATTAGTTTAAATATAGGTTTTGTTTAAAAAAAGGTGTTATGCGTTCATGGTATGGAATGAAACCTAAATGCGTCATCAGTCAAAAAGTACACGCGGTACCTTCTGAAATTGTTTTCAAATGCAAACAGTTCACACAAGATCTCTCCAATTAAACATGCTTCAAGGAATTGGGTTCTACTGTCTACACATTGTATCACAAATGTAGGGCCGTGATGTGATACATACTCATTGGAATTCACAAAAATGTACCAGAAACATTTTATATCGTTTTGGCAGCCCTGTGGTTAAACTGTGTTATTTTCGCCGGAAAATTGTTATCTACGATTTATTAGCCACAGCATGGTGATGAAAACTTTCTTGGTATTGTAATTACAATTCGCCCAAAAAATGGTATTAGTACCTAAAGAGGTTTATTTAATAATTTCCAACTGATAAGCTGAGTGTTCATCGGGTTCATAAATAATCAAGGTTTTACAAAAATATACTACAACCGGCTTCAATTTGACTTAAGTGACCGTAAACACCACTAGACGACAAAGAAAAGCATAACACGCAATTTCGTTTACTTCGACGACATATTATTTTCAGTTATGTTGATTTAAAAACTTAACTACTGAACAGATTTTGATGCATTTTTTTATGGGACCAATCTAAAAGTACCTATCAAACCAAACAATGTTTTTTCAAACCGAATTGAGAACCTCCTACTTTTTTGAAGTCTGTTGAAAACGAATTATAGTTTCCTGGTGCTGCTGGTGTATTAGTTTCGACGGGATTTTTTATATTATTGCGTTTATGAAGGGATTTATCCAAGTATGCAAATCGACGAATGAGCTAGTATAATATTTATAAGGGTAGGTATCCATTAAATTCCAGCAAGTTTTTTGTCCTTAAACAATATGGTAGTTCATAACAATGCATTTGTATTCTAGTTACGGGTTCGAATCCCAAGTTACATCTGTATAGATCGCTCAAACAATTCATGATCGCCCGCGCATTACGTTTGTTTCCTAATTTACTAGGCGTGTGTGCACATGTTAAACACAATAACAGTACGACTCGACACAGCCAAAGCAAAAGTAACAAGCGTTCATGAATTGCAAGAACTGTGATTGCTTACCTTTGTAACCTGTTGATTCTATGTGCTGAGTTATATTTATGCACAGGTGGAGGCGGCGGCTTCTCTGGGGGCGGCGGCGGCGGCGGTGGTGGTGGTGACATGGTCACTCAGGAAGATACCATTTTCATTCAAGGCATGAATCCACAGACAACAGAAGATGAGATGTGTCAACACTTCGGCGCTATTGGGATAATAAAAGTGAGTACGGTATTCTTCCAAAAATATAATATGAAAGCTTATGAGATGGATGGATGTGTGTTTAGGCACTGCCTAGTATAAAGAAACAGGTATGGAGACTGTGGCTTAGGCACTAGCCACTGTCTCCATACCTGGAAACCTTTTAACGCAAAACTTTTTAGCCGATTAGGTTGGAATCTATAAGGATATTATAGCCTGTGTGTTAGAAAGATAAGGTACTTTTTGTCCAGGTATGGAGACAGTAGCTTAGGCACTAGCCACTGTCTCCATACCTCATACTCAAGCTATAATATCCTTATAGATTCCAACCTTATCGGCTAAAAAGTTTTGCGTTAATGATTAACATCATCTAACCTCACAAACTTTCACCTAAACCGTAAAAAAATAGTGCGATAAAATATCAATAAAAAAAATTAAATTACAGATGGACAAGAAGACCCAAAGACCCAAAGTTTGGATGTACAAAGACAAGGCAACCGGACAACCCAAAGGTGAAGCGACAGTTACATACGAAGACCCAAACGCGGCGACATCAGCCATCCAGTGGTTTGACGGGAAAGACTTCAACGGAGCTATGATCAAGGTGTCGCTCGCGCAGAGGCAGAATACGTGGGCGGGTGGCAAAGGTGGTGGCGGCGGAGGCGGCGGCGGTGGCGGTGGCGGGTTCCGCGGTGGACGAGGGGGCGGCGGTCGCGGGGGTGGGGGCGGCGGGGGTCGCGGGGGCGGTGGTGGAGGGAACGGCCCGCCCTCCGGCAACCGGGAAGGCGACTGGAGGTGCACCAACCCTAGCTGTGGAAACACTAACTTCTCCTGGAGGAAAGCTTGTAATAGGTAAGTTCATTTTAATTTGCTTTTATGATTGATCCTCAATCAACCACAATCTTACCTGATGTTAAGTGAAGATGTGGCTGATGATTTTCTTAATGATCAATGAGATCTAGAAAACCCCCTATTCACTTGTTTCTTGAAAGAGAGAAGAATCACATTGCAAGTAATTTGAAGTATCCAATGTTTATACTTAGGGATTCAGACCAGAGCAGTCGCAAATCTATCCAAAACATTGCCATAGATCGTGCTTGGCCTCAGGGTTAAGACCTTAATAATAACCTGACTGCCGATAGCTCATCGTCTATGTTCCGTCAGGTGTAATGAAGAGAAGCCTGGCGGCGGTGGCGGCGGCCCCCCGTCCGGCGGCGGCGGTCGCGGCGGCCCGCCCGGCAGAGGTGGGCGTGGCGGCGGCGGCGGGCGCGGAGGCGGCGACCGCAGCTGGGGCGGCGGTGGCCGGGATTCAGAGCGCGGCGGCGACCGCGGCGGAGACCGAAGCGGCGACCGACGCGGCTACGGCGGCGGCGACCGCAGCGGCGGCGGTGCCATGCGTGGCGATGGCGGGTAAGCCACGCGTTACTATACTGTTATTCTCTCATTAAACCTTAGAAGTAAAATATCATTCAAAAATATAGAATAAGTCCATGCCAAATTTCAACTCAATCGGTTCAGTAGTTTGTGCCACAAACGTCTATCCTTACAAACTTTCGCAATTAGTGTGAATATTTTTTCAAACATTTTCTATATTATGAAACGAGAACTAAAGTCGAGGTCACTAGTGTTCCTCTTACAATTAAGGCGAATAGTAACCCAGATTCACCCTCTCGCTCGCGCGTACCTACATTTTTGAAGATTAAAAATTACTTCTTATAATTCTATTACGAAAAAAAGACTTCCAGGAACTAGAAAATAACATTACAAGCGAGCGAGAGAGCGAACTATTCGTTTTCTTTCGTTCAACAGTAATTTGTTTTCTACAGCGATTTTATTTGTTTCAGCAGCAGAGGAGACCGACAGAGACCATACTAGAAACGTATTTTAGTGTAAATTGTTTAAGCTTTATTTTGACTGAATCTAGGTCTAGGTTTGATGGGATAAATTTAAATGTTCATGAAGTTATAGAGAGGTTACTGTTAATGTTAACTAATCTAGTAACTATATAAACTAATTTCACTGTGTGAAATGTTTATTTCTAACATTGTTTCTTCATAGTTCTTGTTTCTGAGATTATGGTTGTTTAGTACAGTCCGTGTACAAATAAATAATCATGCCTAGTTTTCATTATACCTTTCCTAATGCCCTGTGGCCTAGACTAGATCATCATTCGTCAGATTGTATTTTATGAGATAAGACTAAAATAAGAGACATGAAATAAATCTTACTTTCAACAATGATTTTGTATTATTAACAAATACATAGGGAACGGGACTTTTACGTACACTACTTACACAAGTACCTACTACCACTTACTCTAAGATCTATCAGCTAGATTAGCTAGCACTGAAACGCTACGCGATCTCTTGCTATCGATGATTGATTTTAAAATGCTTCTTAGTTTACGAGCAGTGCCAGTATAGTGTACACTTGGCGCTCATTTTCATGTCGTGTCCTCTATCTAGCACTTGAGCATTTATAACACACAGAAATGGGCATGTTCCGTAGGTTCGCAGCAGGGTCAAGGACTCGCATATTTAATAAAAATGAAACAGCAGTAATGTACTCATTTATATTATTTTTATTTACAACAGAAACCGCTATAATTCAAAAGAATCTTTGGTCTATATTAGATGCGTGTGAAGTTCTATATGTTTATCTGTACATGTAGCAAAGAAAATATTGAACATCTATCGCTTTTGGAAGCTGAATACTTTGATGAGTAGCAGGCCTACGACTGTAGCTGCGGCGACTCCGATGCCGGCCTTCCACCACGACGAGTGTTCCCCGGTCAGACTTGCGAAGTGCTTCAAGTGTCTGAAAAACAACAATACACTAGCTTACAAGTACCTTGGGCTTCGCCCACATTATACCTAAGTACCTAAGACAACATACATAAATTACAACTTTCACATTTACAAAACGGGTGTAATGCATCTGTATAGGCCTGCCTTCCTCTACGCTGACGTTGGTCAATCGGCAATTAATCTGCCGCTGGCACCAGCATCGCAGTGTGGTGTACACCGTGTGTACACGCTCGACCGACGATGCGACGACCGCGACCGACGTCAGCGTAGGAAGAAAGCAGGCCTTATAATATACTCTTCTGTAATTAAACCCTTATAATAAACTCATTTGAGGCCTTATACTATAATTTCGCACTAATATCGTATGGATATTTTTGGCAAATCACGCAAAAACCACTAAACCGATTACCCAAAAAAGTTAACATAGTTTAGGATGATACGAAGGTTTTGTGTAAGGATATAAGATACATAATGTCCCTCGTAGTATGTAAAACAAGGTCTATTTTATTAAATGCGATAGCTTTCAAGACATTGTGCAAAATTGCAAATGCAATACAAAATGATGGTAGAAGGTAGGTAATTTGTTCGAGAAGCATTTTTAGTTTTATGTTATGACTTTGTGTTCTATTATTACTGACCTGTGCTTGCTGAATAAAATCCAAGCAGCTTGAAATTGACTAATAAAAACAATTAAAATAACAATCCAGACAGTTTGATGTAGTAATGGAGTTATTAATATTGAACATAACTTACTACTTTACATGCTACTAAGTTGTCGTAAGTATTGTGGCAATAACAAATGATTTTCTAATATTACTACCAGCCAAAGTTAAACAATTTGCAAAAAAAGAACACCAAATAACACTTCACATTCTAAACCTGGATGAGCATGGCGGAAAAGAACAAATATTTTTAAAGAATAAACCTGAGGCGAACATTCTCTATGATACTAAAATAGCATAAGCAATGACTTTTGGTCTCATGATTCAGAGATTCCTTTTCCCAAAAAGCAGATCGTGCCCGCGTTTTGAAAATAATAAAAAAAGCATACATTTCGCGTTTTTGTTTGTAACAGGATCCAAGCAACACTTTTACTACAAAAGCACATCATTACCACAGTAGATACCAACAGATCAGAGTCAGCCATAGAAGTGCCACACTCATCCAACAGATGGAGCGAGTTAAAAATCCACCACTACATCAATCAGCAAGTCAACTACTTACGGGAAAGCAGCCATCGTGGCTAGTTTGACGAAAACATCGTGTTTGTTCTCGCGTATGTTGAAGAACTGGGGCGGGAGTAACTGGTATTTGTTACAGAACACCTCCGGCTGGAGGATGTAGTCCTGTCGGGCGGGCAGGGCTTCGCCGCGCGTGCCCACTATCAATACTGGGATGTGACTTTCCGCGAAGTATTTCTGGAACCACGTATTGTTATGTTATATTGACAGGGCCTGTGACGATCTACCTATCATTGTATAAATCGCTGCTTGAAAACAAAAGGGACACAAATCAAAATATCATTTTTTTCAGGAGAGCCATTTAAAGATTTTAAAAGTCGTTTTTTTTGGGAATTTTTCTAACACATTTTATTTAAATCTATGTTTTATATACCATTACACGTGTATTTTATTCCTTTATCATTGTGTATTTTTAATTTTGGTATAACATTTACACAGACACTCAAATAATAAGAAAAGTCTGTTTTGACTATAAAAATAATGGCATAATAACTATGGTTTTATTAAATAAAACGCCACAAGTGGCAAATAATAAAATCTATGTTTTATATACCATTACACGTGTATTTTATTCCTTTATCATTGTGTATTTTTAATTTTGGTATAACATTTACACAGACACTCAAATAATAAGAAAAGTCTGTTTTGACTATAAAAATAATGGCATAATAACTATGGTTTTATTAAATAAAACGCCACAAGTGGCAAATAATAAAATGTTTTATTATGAAATATTGATAGATTTCAATTTAATCTCCTTTAATACTAGGTACTTACAATGTATATCCTAGCAATGTACTCGAAGGAGCGACTAGCGGCGACATCATACACGAGACACGCGACGTCACAGTTGACCTCATGCGGCTGCAGTGGGTCCGACACGCGCGTGATCGGGATCTCCTTTAATACTAGGTACTTACAATGTATATCCTAGCAATGTACTCGAAGGAGCGACTAGCGGCGACATCATACACGAGACACGCGACGTCACAGTTGACCTCATGCGGCTGCAGTGGGTCCGACACGCGCGTGATCGGGATCTCCTTTAATACTAGGTACTTACAATGTATATCCTAGCAATGTACTCGAAGGAGCGACTAGCGGCGACATCATACACGAGACACGCGACGTCACAGTTGACCTCATGCGGCTGCAGTGGGTCCGACACGCGCGTGATCGGGATCTCCTTTAATACTAGGTACTTACAATGTATATCCTAGCAATGTACTCGAAGGAGCGACTAGCGGCGACATCATACACGAGACACGCGACGTCACAGTTGACCTCATGCGGCTGCAGTGGGTCCGACACGCGCGTGATCGGGATCTCCTTTAATACTAGGTACTTACAATGTATATCCTAGCAATGTACTCGAAGGAGCGACTAGCGGCGACATCATACACGAGACACGCGACGTCACAGTTGACCTCATGCGGCTGCAGTGGGTCCGACACGCGCGTGATCGGGATCTCCTTTAATACTAGGTACTTACAATGTATATCCTAGCAATGTACTCGAAGGAGCGACTAGCGGCGACATCATACACGAGACACGCGACGTCACAGTTGACCTCGTGCGGCTGCAGTGGGTCCGACACGCGCGTGATCGGGATCTCCTTCAGAACTAGGTACTTTTCTTGTCCGTACACAGACACTGTGTTTATACAGCTGTTCTCAGAGTTACTGTCGCCTCGCTCGTTCGCGTGAGGCTTAATTTTCTGGAATAATGAAAATTATGTTAAAATATTGCCTTGTGATCTTATAAAAAAAATTAAAAGAAAATGATAAATATCTGTTTCGGTACATTAAGATAAGATAATTACACTAGCTTTTTCAGAGATTTTAAGTATCCTTTGTCCTTTTCCAGCTCATAATAATTATGATTGAAATTGCTTGTGATTGAGCAACAAACATCCTCACAATTTTTTGCGTAAGTAGGTATACACGGTCAATTTTTAATCACCAGAAAAAAATACGCATAGTCAGTTCCCGTTACTGAACACATATACTTACGGCAAAAAAACTTGAAAAAAATTAAGTCGATTTTTTGATAAAATAAATTTGATTAAAATGGATAACTGTTACCGTTAGTCGTTTTATCGTGGATTTGCGTCAATTGATAACAATTTAAGTTTTATTCATCGTTTGGCAAACCCGGGTACCTTTTTTTTTTTTTTTTTTTTTTTTTTTTACATGGGGAAATCCTCATGGATGTCCCCCGCCCTTGGGGGAGGGCGGAGGGGTATGTCGGACTCATACCGACTAAAACCCCATGGTGGCCGACCTCTGCGCATTAGAGGGACCCCGGGATATCCGAAGAACACGTACCGGTGTCCCTCACGCACGTTGCTGTGAGGCCCATCCCAGGGAAGGCTTGCACCGACCCCGAGCTCCGCTTGCAGTGCATGCCTACCCGTGCACTGCAGCCGTCCCGGATTCGAGTATAATGCAGCCAGAGCCCCCACTCCGACCGCTCTCGAACCCAGCAAGATCTCCCTCATTGGCAGGAGACACCGCCACCCCTCATGGGGCGGACGGCCCGGGATGTCCAACCTGGACACCCCGGCCCCGCCGTCTCCGAGCGGGATCGGATCTCTCGCGATCCCGCTCAGCAGCCTCTTTCTGAACCATGACGGTCTCACAGAAAGAGGCTACTGCCCTCCACGCTGTCGCCTCTGCCAGCATTGCCGCAACAACGCTAGGCAGGGCGAGGTCTTGCCCGATTTGGTCCATCAGGACCCGCCGTTCGGAGCTCCACGCCGAGCACTCCTCGAGCGTGTGCTGGGCAGAGTCCTGGTCCCTCCCACAGTGGTGGCACTCCGCGGTCGGTTCGCGGCCGATCCGATTCAGGTACGCACCGAAGCACCCATGTCCGGTGAGCACCTGAGTCAGTCTGTAGGTGACGTATTCCTTCCTCTCCATCCACTCCTTGAAGAGCGGCACAATCGCACCGACAACGCGTTGGCGCAAACGATGCGGCTCCAAGAGCCGTTCGCGCCACTTGTCAAACGCGCGCCGGTGTTCTTGCACCCTCACTTCAGCGGGCGCGAATCCCTCCTCGGCGCTGCGGAGACGGTCGTAAACCCGACAGTCCATCTCCGCTAGGATGTCCAGAGGAGGAAAGCGTGCCAGGATGGTCGCCGCCTCAAAGGATATTGTCCTATATCCTCGTGCAATCCGTAAGGCCATAGTACGCTGCAGTCGCTCAAAGAGCGTCCTACAGCGTCTAACACCCGTCAGTCTGGAGGACCAGACGGGTGCTCCGTAGAGTGCCATGGACCGCACTACCCCCGCATAAAGGCGGCGAACACCCTCCTGTGGTCCCCCGAGATTCGGTAGGATCCGGTGCAACGCACCCACTACCCTCTGAACTCGGGGGACCAGGCGGCTGAAGTGCTCCTCAAATCCCCAACGACCATCCAGAGTGAGGCCCAAGTACTTAAGGTACTGCCCCACCTGGATGTCTACGTCACCTACTCGAACCGACGAGCTGGGTAGGTTCCTGGTTCGTGGAACCTTGTGGAACCATAGCGCCTCCGTCTTGGCAGGTGCTATCTGCAGACCCAGCACGTGGATCTCATCCACCACGCGTGCCACACCAAGCTCGGCGAGCCGGTTGGTCTCCTCGAAGAGCCCCCCGTCAGCCAACACCAAAGTGTCGTCCGCGTAACACACTACGCTGACGCGCAGGACCGCATCGTATGCGAGGTTCCACAGTAGCGGTCCCAACACGGACCCTTGCGGAACCCCGCAACAAACCTTCCTCCGGTGCAATGTCCCGTCCCGGCCCATGTACTGCACGCATCTGTCTCGCAAATATGCGCCGACGATGCGTCGCAGATACAGGGAAACTCCGTGGTGCGCCAAAGCCCTCCTGATCGCTTCCCAAGGCAGCGAATTGAAGGCGTTGACGATGTCCAAACTCACCGCCAACGCCACTCCGCCCCGGGTCACCGCCCGGTCCGACAGCACTCGGACGCGTCGAATCGCGTCCACTGTCGAACGGGCCCGTCGGAAACCAAACTGGTCATCCGACAGATCAGGGCCGACGCCACACAGGTGCTCATTGAGACGAGAAACCCGGGTACCTAGCTCGAGCCAGCACGCAAAACCTCGGCTCGGGCGCCCCGCACTCGCTCCGCTGTCACTCTGCCATTTTGTAGAAATCCAAAATTCTGACTGCACTGATGCAACGTAGTACCCCGTCGGCATTGCCCATTTAATTTTTTTTTGGTAATTAAAACTTGGTGGTGTATAAAGATAGTGGAATTATGTATTTACTATTTCAAAACCTTGCTGACTATTTAAGTATAGTAATTTGGTGACGAGTAGAGCTTTGACATATTTAGTGATAATGAACATTGTATGTTATACGAACCTTGTGCGCGATGCCAAGAAAGCTCCTACAAATCGAAGTCTTGCCACACGTTCGGGGTCCGATGACGTGGCACTGGTACACATTACGGCTGGACTGTTTCTTGGCAATGTCCACCTTTTTCTCGCGAGTTACTGCAAACATTTCACATTAAAAAAACAGTACAAAGTTCATCAATCTATTTACTGAGATACAGTGAAATTAGTGTTCGGCACTCACAAAAATAACAGATGGCCTCAAAACTGAATTTACACTATGAGATCATTTCATATTAGCAGCAAAGTGTGAGCTGAGCACTGAGCATTATTACTGTTGTACTTAATTTGAGGCCAATTAAATAAATATACCACAAATTTTTAATTACTTAATAAAAAAAACTTAAATGGGCAATGCAGAAGGGGTACTATATTGTACATATCTGTGCAGTCAGAATTTTAGGTTTCTAATAAATAGGCGAGTGACAGCGGGGCGAGTGCGGCGCTCGAGCCGAGCTGCAGCAAGCTGGCCTGAGTTTGCCAAACGATGAATGATGAATTTAAATAACTATCAATATGGGTACCTTATTGACGAAAGGCCATAGGAAAACGACTAACGGTAACAGTTGTCCAATTTTTATCACATTTATTAATATGTCTGTAACTTTATGCAAAACATATCAGTTATTAATTGAGATAGGCACTATCATTTCCCGTCATATTAGCAATAATACAACATAACTTCCTGTCTTAAGTCTTAATTTCTAGCTAACTTCCGGTCTTTCAATTCACCACCAGACAGCAGCCATTTTGTGTCATTGGCGTTTTGTTTCCCGTCGAGTGCGGTTGTCTGAGCCATACGCTCTATCAACCATATAAAAAATATATTTTATTTTACCTACATTTTAAAAAAAGTCGTGTCATACGATTTACTTTAAGGATTTATATCCACAGTGCAATGTTTTATTGCATATCAAAGTAGAAAATGTCTGCAGTAGCTGCTGTACGTAAGTTTTTCATAATCTTTTAATTTATTTATTTTTTCAACGTTGTTGAAAATACCTAATGTAGTACTTCGATGTTCTCGTGGTGTTACATTATTACCTACCTACGTAGCAAGGCTGGTTTTTAAAAGCTAGCCAAGCGAATTTACGGGTTCGAGTCCCGCGGTAGATTAAATTTACATCGAGCCAGTTTTTTGTTCGTAAGACAAACCGTTTTTCCACATGGTTAAAACTTACTGGCCAGAGAAATATTTTGATTTATAACGGTTTTTGCCGTTCGATATGTTTTATGTTGGAGATATACTTTCTGTCTATAAAGTGAAACTGTTGTAAAATACGTGATATTAGCTTGTCATGTCCCTTCCTCAAGATTTAGCGATGTTGTGTCGACTTTCTTCTGCATCATAGTGATTCAAGAATAGAAAGTTTCTGCGAAACATAATAACTGCTATGTAAATGAGAAGATAAGATGAAGACATCGTCGGTGAGTACCTACATTTTACCATAAAAATTCCATGTAAATTGCTAAAAGCAAAGTATCCGTTTCAGTGAAATTATTTATTTTATACTAAGATTGATTAATTACTTGTAAAGTTCTTTATCACATGGAATTTTTGGTGAAAATTTTCAGGTTATGATTATTGGATGAGTTCAATAAAGGTATTCTAAAAGTCCTACCTCGCAGGTGGTTGACGCAAACATTCAGACGTTTCTCCTCGCAGGAGTGCGCATATAAGTCCTACCTCGCAGGTAGTAGACGTACATATTCAGACGTGTTTCCTCGCAGGAGCACGCACATCAGTCCTACCCCGCAAGTAGTAGACGAACATTCAGACGTGTCTCATCGTAAGAGTTCACACGCACAATAGTCCTACCACACAGGTAGGTTATACATTCAGACGCGTCTCCACGCAGAAGTTCGCACACCAGTCCTACTAGCAGTTAACAGACTAACATTCAGACGTGTCTCATCGTAAGAGTTCACACGCATGATAGTCCTACCTCACAGGTAGTTTACACACATACAGACGTATCTCCTCGTAGGAGTACGCACATGTCCTACTAGCAAGTAACAGACTAACATTCAGACGTGTCTCATCGTAAGAGTTCACACGCACGATAGTCCTACCACACAGGTAGTTAACCCACATTCAGACGTGTCTCCTCGCAGGGGTACGCACATCAGTCCTATTCTTAAGTAGCAAACTAACATTTAGACGTGTCTCACCGTAAGAGTTCACACGCACAATAGTCCTAACACACAGGTAGTTTTTCACACAATCAGACATGTCTATTCGCAAGAGTATGCACAGCTAATTCTATCCCACAGAGAGATAAGGAGATATAGGTATGGAAATACGTGGAGCGGAAAGTACACTACAACGTTAAGTATTCAAGAGGTGATAATATCTAAATGATTTGCGTCGCACGCAAACCGGTAACAAAGACTTGCATTTAAGCGAGCTTGGATGTTAAAAATCCAATAAGCCTACCCCACGCAAATATTCGTGGGTAGGTGTACAATCCCTGAGTCTTCTCACAAGTGTGGAAACTTAAGGGAATCTAATTTAAACAAAGATTTGCAGTTGTGAATTTGCCTGCTGGGGGAAAAAATCTATATTGAGGGTAGTTCAAAAAGTTTTGCATCGCTTGTTCTGTGAGTGCACGTAAAACGCCTTGCAAAATATGGGAGCTTGGATGTACAAAATCCAAAGTCTTACTTCACGTAAACATGCGTAGATTGTGAATCATCCTTGAGTCTCCTCATGAATGAAGGAACTTAAAGGAAACAGGAAAGCTATTTCAAAATGTTTTGTGTCAAACTCTCTACGACAAAAGACTTGCTTTTTGCGAGCTGGATAATCAAAATCATATATTCCTGCCTCACGCAACATGCGTAGGTAGTGATTTGTCCTTGAGTCTCCTCACAAACGTAGGAACTTTCAGGAAACAATATAGTAATTTAAACAAAAATACCTATAGTGTCGTACTCACTACGAACAAATACTTGCAGTTGCGAGCTTGGATATTCAAATCCAATATTCCTTCTTAACGAAAATATGCATAGTCATACACGAAATTATGGTAGTGGAGCAGTCGCTAAGTCTTTTCATAAACGTAAAAACTCCAGAGAGCGTGGATAAAATGAGGACATGTCTTTGCAAAAAGTTGCTGAAAAATTTATTGTATTGCGTCGTATACACTTTCAGGTGCACGCACAAAGACTCGCAGGGTGTGAGCTTGGATATTAAAATCCTATAAAATCTACCGCGCGTGGCTTTCGCGGGTAGTTGGGATGAGTCCTCGATTTTAGTTTTTCGAACGTAAATAATACGATATTGGAAGAAGTTATTCTATACAAACAAGAATTGCAGTTATGACCTTATTTCAAGTAATGGTGTAAAGTTGAAAGTTTTTAGGAGTAACCAAGCCCAATACGATATTGGCTGCCGGAGTGCTGGATAACTAGTTCTTGCAAAAGTCTAGTAAGCTTGTTTTTGATTATGAGTTAATCTCTGCCTGCGCAGTAAACAGCGAGTTGTATTTCAGAAAATACTAAATTATCCTGTTTATAAAGTGTTATTGATAAGGGTGTCATCGCTGTTGCGTGATTCCCTAGTATCGGCTTGGATAGTGTTTTCGGTATTGCTTACAATCCTGCAGGCGCGGGTCATATCCTAGAGGTACTAGGTTCCTAGAAGGTTACAACGGCCTAATACGTGTAGATAAAATACCTATTATACCTACCCGATGACAACCGAGTCGGATGTGTTTTTGCCTACTTCATTGTTCAATGAACCCAAAATATTCTTTTGGAATTTTTCGTTTATTCCTTTTTCGGTCATACAACTTAATTAACGAACTATTAGTCCTAAACAAACACAAAAATAAACGACAAAAATTCATAACGCCTCTTAACGTATTCCGTAAGGGTGTTTCAACGAGTACCTAGCAGTTGTCTAACATACCGAGCGTGTTAATACCACAGCGTTTCGAAAATGAAATAACTGTACAACGTACTTATTCGAAATAAGGCATATTAGTTCATAATTAAGATCCATTGATCTTTTCCATCGATCCTTTTTGTAAAGCCTTTTTAACAGTGCCTACTTATGTGAATTTTCAGCTATTTATTTAGCAAATGTAGATAAATCACGTGGTTCTTAAGTTCATATTTTCTATATGCTCATCATAAATTCATATTTTGAATTTTCTTTTTTGCTCACCGTTACCTACATCGATGCATCAATGTGGACCCAACATTTTTATCATAAAAAGATGTTTGTGTTTTAGGTTGAATAGTTAAAGCATTACCATCCCTACGAACGGAGTTATACAAATGCTTATAGAATATTGACACACACAGTACAGAGTGAAAACAGAGTGCACCGTGGGGTATACTATTATAACCCTGGTTGTACCTATCTTTTGTTTTTCAGTAATGAAGAAAAACTTCTTTCTTGGTATACAGAATCCATGAGGTGGGCAGGTACATATGAGTATGTACCTACCTATGTAATGTGCAATATCGTCTCTCGAATGAAGTTGTAATGTGGCTGATGGTAGGTAGTCGGTTTTTTACATGGATTTATGTGTTTGTACTTACGTCTCATAGATGTTTACGATGTTTACATAAATCGTTCTGCCAGATTCCTTTGCGGATAAGATCGATTCATTGTCTATAGATACATACAATGTTACCGATTTTGGAATTGCAAGTTTTTTGACTTTAACCTGAACGATGTTTAAAAATTTAATTTTAATTTAAGCTATTCAAGGTCAGGACTTAAGTTTCTACCTGTAACAAACATTTGAAAAGAAAGGAACTCCATCTCTTTCAAAACTGGTTAATAAATAAAGCTTCTTATTGTTAAACGTATCGTGCTTCCTTGCTTAAATAATGTTGAAAATTAAACTTGCATCTGTGGTGGTAGCCACGTCCATGACTATCAATTTAGTACTTATTACCTACGCGGAAAATGCGTATTAGTTTGGCTTTCACAGAAGTCTTAGCAGATAAAAATAGTCTAATTTTCCTACCCCTGAGTAGAAACTACAGCCTCAGAGTAACTACAGGTACTTGGCGTGCTGTGAACTTTTATAATACTTGTCTCTACTATGTAACAAGTATTGTGTTTTTTGCGCTATTTAAATTCTTTCTCATGAAAATGCTATTATTATAGGTAGCAAGTATCTAATAGTAAAGGCGAAGAAGAGGTTATTTCTGTTCTGAGTACATTGTATGTACGCTGAGACAGATGAACACGTTTTGTGCTTAATGCCTCAAGGTATTCTTTGTAAGTAAATAATTATTCTACATTTACACGATGAAATAAAGTTTTTTATAAGTTAGTTGGCTGCAATCAATCATGTTCCGCTCTTAGCGCGAAATATAATACGTTATCTTATTAGTTAATAACATCAGGTGATTGTTACTTGTCTGATCCTAAGAAAATAATAAATACAGAATTGCGTTGATTCATAACACTCATTCTGTCCAGTTCATATCTGCTTCTACCAGCAGGTTACCTTCTAAAATTTGTCTCAATTCATACTAAGACAACTTATTAGCCTTAGAACGATTTTACTGTTACTATCGTTCATCAGTTTTTGGATATCTTCTATGTCCATAAAATATAATTGTTTTTGTTCCATCGGCTTTTTAGCCGTCACATTGGCGTGCGTGTCTCTCCTAACCACCACCAGGCGATAACAAACAAGTCTCAATTAATAACTGATATGTTTTGCATAAAGTTACAGTCATATTAATAGAAACGTTTTACCTACCAATAAAACGTATATTAATATACTTACCTTTATGCAAAACATACACTTTCAGTTCTGCCTAGTGTTCTCAAAACTCAATGACACAAAATGGCTGCTGTCTGGTGGTGAATTGAAAGACCGGAAGTTAGCTAGAAATTAAGACTTAAGACAGGAAGTTATGTTGTATTATTGCTAATATGACGGGAAATGATAGTGCCTATCTCAATTAATAACTGATATGTTTTGCATAAAGGTAAGTATATTAATATACGTTTTATTGGTAGGTAAAACGTTTCTATTTTTAAAAAGTAATCGAATTCGTTTTTTTGTCATATCTGTGTTCAGTAACGGCAACTGATTACGCGTATTTATTTTCGGTGATTAAAAATTTGCGGTGTATAGCATTATTAAATAGCTAGCTGCTGCCAGCGGTTTTGCCCGCATCGTATCAGGATAAAAGGCCTATGTTTCAATCCAGCTTTTAAACTGATCCTATACTAAACCACTCAATCTGTTCAGTTTCGGCGTGTTTCGACAACAAATAACCATCTATCCTAACATCTATCGGCTTTAGTAGGATAATATTGTATGTTACACAACAGACTCCAGAAATGGAGGAGGTTCTCAATTCGATTTTTTTAATGTTTGTTAGATTAGTTAGAATCATTTATCAACAGATTCGATTTTATTTTATTTGAAAGTAAATACTCTCAGGTTGGTCCCATAGAAATTTCATTAAATCGGTATTTTAAATCGAAATAACTGAACAGAATATGTCTAGTAAACGAAAATGCGTATTTTGATTTCCCGTGACTTTTCTGTGGTGTTTGAAGGTTGTAGTATTTCTCATTAAAAAGGTCTTGTTTGATATCTTACTATGTATAGCGCTCTTTTGGGATTCGTTTTCTAGGAAGTTAAATCCTAGGTATGCTAAATAAGCGCTTGTGTTTTGCAAGTCCAACAATGCCATCACTGTCCAGCGACACATCCAGCCTTGGAGCGTCAGATAACCCTGAAAATATACAGATGTTACGCCAGTTTTACACTCGAAAATATCAAATACAACTTGGGCGAATTTACATGACACCTGGCTCGAATCACGTTTGTGCAAAATACAGGATGGAATTGTATCTTGGTAGAAAAGAGGACGTGCAATACTTGGTGATGATAAAGCTTCGCAATTAAGAAACACAGAGGGCGACAGTGGGGGAAGCGTTGAATTCCCAGCCAGGTGTCATGTTAATTCGCCTGAGTTATCTATGTAAGTATTATCATAATCTTTATGTGAGTTGTGTAATAAATAAAGACTTCAAGTGTACCCTAACAGTGGCTGAATTGATAGGTGAATCAATAGGTATACTTGTATACACACAGAAGTATTAAAGTATAGAATCATAATGTAGTACAATGAAAATGCGACGAAAAAAAGAAGCATCACTGGCTAACTTCTAGTACATTTTGGTCCGATGCTAATTTTATAAAAAGAGAAGTAACCGGGCAAGATAAATATTATAGGTTTAAACTACTAGGCTTTTTCATTGTTAATAAAACTACATTGTAAAATGTAACAAACATTATTTGAAAATGGATATTTCATTTTTATTGACAAGGTGTCTGAAATATTTTGGTCCTGTCTTACTACTCCATTTTGGTTTTATACTGTCTATCTTGATTTTCTATAGGAACACAGTTATTCATCTGTGTATAAAATACATTTAAGCCCTTGGTAAATAGACTTACCTTATCATTTGTAGGCACAGTGTATCTTAGGTTGTGCCATGGTATTCTGGGGCAGCATGAGAAGACATTTTTAAGCTCATTAGGATGCAGCATGCCATCTTTGTCTCTGTCATACTTTTCAAATATTTGAGTGAGAAATTGCTGTCCTTTATATGATAATTCTGTAGTACAACCAACTGGTACTTTAATACTGTAACAAAAAATTAATTTACCAATCATGTTTAAAACAAAAAAGTGAAACAATTGCCCAAAATTACCAAAGAAGTTTGTTTTATCAATTCAGTTAGATTTTAGTGGATTTTAATGGGGTCCAAACGGAGTCACAATTCTAGGGATCCCCCAAAACTATTTTAGATAACTAAACTAATTTAGATAATTAAAAATAAAAAGTATAACTAGTTACTTACTTAGCATATAAATAGCTATGCGTCAATTCTAGACTCTCATCATAGCCAAACTTCCGAAGCACAGTCCAAGTAGTCTCATTCCGGCCTCTTTGTATGAACAAACAATGAAGGAATATGAACCCCTTTATCGTAATACAATCATTCTCTATACCACCAGCAATGTTTTGGGCAATAACAGACTTCACTTCATCTAAAACCTGAAACATTTATAAACAAGATCCTTTATAATTAGGTACCTCAAGACTTCCATACAAGCGGAAGTATTTCAAGTAAATTACATATTTTATCAAAAGGTTATACTTCTTTAAGCTTCTTTAAGCACTCATTACCTATTAATTGTTTAGAAGCTATAGGCATTTAAGCAGTTATTTCTAGAACTCAGTACAAACCTGCAGTTGGAGTGGTGATTCAAAACACTTCTTCTGAAATATAGTGACTTCATAGTCATCTAGGACTCCATCGCCATCCAGGTCACAGATTTTGAATATCCTTGTTAGAGCTCTTTTACATTTCTCTGTCAACTGAAATATTAAATAATGTTGTACATATCTATACAAATAAAAGCCTTGGACCTGACTGACAGACTGTCAACATACAGGCCAAACCGCTGAACATAGAGACATGCAATTTGAAGAGTATGTTCGTCATGAGGTGTAAGCGTGTACTTATAAAGGAATTTTATTAATTCACAACGCAAACAAAGTTGCTGGCATCAGCAAGTTTATTTGAGATTTTTTTGTTGTTATCTACACCACTATTTATCTTACCTCCTGTTCATCTATGGAATATATTGGATTGATGGGATGTAATACTGCTTTTTGTGCATTATAAAACATTTCCGATACATTTACAAGTGATTTAGCTGAGCATTCAATGCATCTATCAACCTCTGGATACTCTTCTGCTATATCCCATATGTTCTAAAAAAAGAATTGTATAATATTATAATTAATTTTCTATATTACCCTAGTATGAGAATGACTTGTAGCACACTTACATCGATAACTGAATAATCAATTAAATCTATCTTGTTTCCAACAAGAATAACAGGCTTTCTATAATCATCGGGGCAATTGTCTCTAACAAATGGCAACCAATAAGAAGCTATCTTGTTAAGAGTCTCCTGTTTGTCTACTGAGAATACTATACATATTACATGAGCCCTTTCTATTTCCTCAGCTACTTGCTCCAGGGATTGCTCCGCAACTGAAAAATCGCACAAAAACTTATTAATTATTAGCTTTAACAATAAGGTACAACAATAGTCTACATGCCATTTTCCCACACTTTCCAATGGGTTTTATAGAAAATTTTATAGCTATTGATCAACCAGCAGTTTTTGTTTCAGAGATGGTTCCAATCGGTGCATTTGCTAGCCTTTTTAGTTTGAAGTCTCATAAGATGATGAATATAAACATCTCACCACAAATATCAACAATATTGGTTGGAACTTGTTCTGGTGTCACGTCTGCCGGTATTGTAATTTCTTCCGCTTTAGGAGGAACATGTTCTGTGAACTCCTCAGTTACTAATGAGAGTATTAGCGATGTTTTTCCAACACCAGGATCACCCAGCAGTAGTATCCGTACATTTCGCGGAATCGATTCAAAAACCATTTTGGCAACTAGTTTAAACTTTTTGTAAGGTAAACATTTCTAAACGGTGGCTTTACGTAATGTTTTGAGAAGAGTTATTATTATTTATTTGATGCTGATTGCCGAAATTAATAGTTTTTCGATTCTTGCAAATATTTTGCCTGACTGCAGGGAGTCATAGACAATAAAAATTATAGAATTTTAAAACTCCTCTTCTGTCAAATCAAATGTCAAAGAATTAATCACAGACACAGAGCCTATGCTCTGTGTCTGTGATTAATTCTTAACGTACCAACAAAGCTTCCATGCTTCTAACTGATAGGACTAATCAAGCAAGCTTGATAGTTTGTGAAATGCTTACTTTCCTCTGTTTATAAATTCTACTGTAAAATTAGAGAGACAAGTGTATGGCGGGCCATACATGCAGAGGATTCCATACAAAGTACTTTATTATATCTGTTTGAGATGAATACAATTTGAATTTGGCAAAGCGAACAAAAAGCTTCATGGATTCTCATTTTTAATTAATTTAACCACTGGTGTAGTGTAGAAGACTACTTTAATCATACAGACATAATTATGTTTTCACATCATAGTCATACACAAAATCAAAATAGGCAGTTTGGTTTGGTGGTCTGCAAAAAATCATGTTGTTGGTTTGATTGGTGTTGGTAAGTTGTGGTACTAGTGGTTGGTTGGTACGATTTTCTGCATTTGTTGCGGAGTACTACCAAGTACCAACAGAGTGGTCAGTGGTGGTCAGCTAGTTGAATTCTTCTTGATAACGTGTTACAAGTTCTTTCGAACCAGCGTGGTGAAAGGATTTTAAGTGCGTCTCGATGATGCTCCCTTTCGTGCACTATAATTCATAATTCATTTATTCCATAACAAGCATAATAATAAATCACATCGTGGTACTATCTATACTATCGTGGTATTAAAGTGGAAGAATAGATAAATATATGGTCACGGATCCCTAAAAACTGTCAACAATAAATTCATGTTGTGTTCATATTCGTCCTACTGTGACTAATCTGTGAATCCTGATGAGTTTTATTAATTACTCCAGCTGTTATGCTGCGACTGGTTAAGTTAAAAATACACCTAAATTATGGGGGAGTTAAATAAAAAAATAAATGATTGGGACTCTGGGAAAGGAATGCGAGAGCCCATAAAATGTTTGGAGGTTAGTATTCTTAACTTCTATTTCCCTTTCGGTTTTACTATTTCACTGAAAGTACACATAATATTTAGTATAAAATTTAACTAATCACTGAGAAACTTTCAGTCGTAGCACTACTGGTAATTTGGCAATTCCTTCAGTCAAGTTTTTTGTTAGACAAAAATGTGGAGTAACAAAGCAGACAATTTTTATAAAATACCTTTCTATCTTATTATTTCAGGACAAATGGAAACTAGTCCCATCATTCTTGCAAGTGAAAGGACTTGTGAAGCAACACATTGACTCCTTCAACTATTTTATAAATGTTGAAATCAAGAAAATTGTTCAAGCAAATGAAAAGGTATTCTGTGATGCAGATCCTCTCTTTTACATCAAGTATTTGAATGCCTATGTCGGGACTCCAGATCTCGAAGAGAGCTTCAATGTATCAAAACCTTCAACTCCTCATGAGTGTCGACTCAGGGACATGACCTACTCTGCTCCCATCACAGTGGACATTGAATACACCAGAGGCAATCAGCGGGTAATTAAAAATAAACAATGTATTGGACGGTGAGTTTGAAACAAGCTTACACAAATTTTGGATTTCTTGATTTAGATTTTATAGATATCTGCCAAAGATGCCAATATAACTATTACTAAACCAATTGGAATGCCAATTTGCATATTACATAATAATATAATATTCAGAACTGGAAAATTACATAAAGCTTTTTATCCCAACTGCAAATACTTACCCAGAAAAATTACATAAATAGTTTTATTTTTTATATTTTCAAAATACTTACTCCAACAACTTATCCCTCATGACAGGATGCCGCTAATGCTACGGTCATCAAACTGTGTCCTAACAAATAAATCTGACTATGAACTAGCAAAACTGAAAGAATGTCCACATGACCCTGGTGGTTACTTCATCATTAGAGGTAAATATAAAAAAAATCTGTAATTGCTAGAAACTCATGATCATGCTTATTTATTCATTCAATTCAAGTGGGCATTGACTATACAAGATTTGAGAAATGTTTTTTCTGGTCTGTTGAATAGGAAAATAATATCCTCCCAATCATTGTATCAATCTGTATTTGTAACACGCTCCCTAATAACAGAGTCCCACCATCGTTGTACAATTTTACCCATTTTGATAGCCTCTTTGAGGCGCACTTGAAATTCTTTCACCACACTTAGAAGAGGACCCATTTTGATCTTAGCTTATGTAGATACAAAGTACAGACCCTAAACTAACATTAATATTACTGAAGGTAGAAGACAAGTACCTCTATTAAAAATTTACACTCTCTTTTTAGGTCAAGAGAAAGTGATATTGATTCAGGAACAACTCTCTAGAAATCGTATGATTGTGGATGAATTCAAAGGAGCCATTCAATGTCAAGTTACAAGTTCTACAAGTGAGAAGAAGACAAGAACTAATGTTATTGTGAAGAATGGGAAATATGTGTTGAGACACAATGCATTGTCTGATGTAAGATTCACAATCAATTATAATTAATATAATAATAAGTCATGGACTACATTATACAAAACTCTTATCAATTATGTCATCTTGCATTTAAATTGTGTATTTACTTTATTTCCAGGATATACCAATTGCAGTGGCTTTCAAAGCAATGGGCATCTGCAGTGACCAAGAAATCATGCAACTGGTTGGCTCAGAGGATGCAACAGTCAAAAAGATGGCGCCATGCATCTTGGATTGCCACAATTTGAAAATCTTCACACAACATCAAGCTCTCAGTTACATTGGCAGTAAACTAAAAGTCAAAAGGTATAAAATAGTTACAGAAAAAAGAGTTTAATAATCCATTTCCTGGAAAATCTAATTTCAAAAAGTCCTTGTGTTTGTCAATGTTTGAGCAAGTAAATTGGTTGATTCTAGGTTCCAGACTACCAATTCTAAAAACCGCACGCCAGTAGACGAAGCCCGAGATCTCTTAGCCACCACTATTCTTGCTCACGTAACTGTTGAGAACTACAACTTCTACGTAAAAGCTATTTATCTAGCTATCATGGTGAAAAGAATCATAGAGGCAGAAAACAACAAAGCGGCAATAGACGACCCCGATTACTACGGGAACAAGAGGCTTGAACTAGCGGGCTCTTTACTAGCGCTCATGTTCGAAGACTTGTTCAAACGCTTCAACTGGGAGATGAAGACCACAGCTGACAAAGTTATCCCCAAAAATAAAGCGGCGCCGTTTGATATCGTGAAGTATATGAAGCCTGACTTGATTGCCAATGGGTTGTTCGCTGCTATTTCTAGTGTGAGTTTTTAAGAAATATTTTCCTATAAGCATATAGAACAAAAAAATCAAGACTTGGCTTTCCTATTTACCTTATTTCAGAGAAAATAGAAGTCTGCGAAAGCCGTTCTCGTCTTCGAATACGCCATCTCTGGCGGTCGTAGGCAAGCACGTAACGTAATGCTGTGCAAGCGTTTGTGACGCCCCATCTCACGCCATAGGCCTCGTGCTTGCGCGATAGCAATATTAGCCGTAATTTTTTTTTTATATTTCGTAGTAAATACCAAAATGATGAATGAATAAAAAATATTTTGGTACTATGTACGTTTGTATGGGTAAATTCAACCTTCGCAGGCCTCTTTATGCTTTTTAAACCTCCGACACCAGAGCCAGCATTGGCTTACACGAGGTTAAACGCACCATAAATCTGATCATATTTTACAAATTTTAGGGCAACTGGACCATCAAGAGATTTAAGATGGAAAGGCACGGCGTGACGCAAGTTCTCTCGCGTCTCTCCTACATCTCAGCATTGGGTATGATGACGCGAGTCAACTCTCAATTTGAGAAGACGAGGAAGGTGTCCGGGCCCCGGTCTCTTCAACCATCGCAGTGGGGCATGCTGTGCCCCTCTGATACCCCTGAGGGTGAGGCTTGCGGGCTTGTGAAGAACTTGGCTCTAATGACGCATATAACCACGGAATGTTCCGAGGAACCTATAGCGAGGTTGGCGTGCAATGCGGGAGTTGAGGATGTGAGGCTTTTAGGCGGGGAGGAGATCAATCATCCCGCTGTTTACATGGTCTTTCTCAATGGTAAGAAATAAATATCGACTTAAATATATATATTATTCAATAAAAAGTTCAATGATACATCAAACTCTTGGGGTAAGCTATAGCTCCATAGAATCTTAGCCACAATAAGCTTAGTCGCTGTGGCTAAGGTATTTTATAATGTCAATGAATTTGTTAGGAAAATTCTCAATATTCGAACTAAATATTGTTATTATTTTTTTTACTTTAATTACTGTCAATGTTTCTATAGTTAAAATTGATTTATTTATTAACTATGTTGACCTTTGATTGTATTTACCTATTAAAGGTTTATCTGGTTACTGGCAGCCGAAAAAATTAAACTATTAGGTTACATGATTAATTTCAGGTAATATACTGGGAGTAACAAGACAGTACAAAAGACTGATCAAAGTGTTCCGAATGTTCAGACGGCGAGGCCTCATCTCTGCGTTTGTATCGATTTACCCGAACCACAACCAGCGGACTGTCTACATATGCAGCGACGGCGGCCGGCTGTGCCGACCCTACATCATCGTTGAGAGAGGACACACGCTCGTACAACAGTACCACATTAATGAACTGAATAGAGGAATCAGAAAGTTCCAAGACTTCCTAAATGACGGCCTCATTGAATACCTGGATGTGAACGAAGAGAATGACAGTTATATCGCGACGACTGAATTTGAAATTGATCCGTATGTGACGACGCATTTGGAAATCGAGCCGTTTACTATTTTGGGGGTATGCGCGGGACTCGTTCCGTATCCGCATCATAACCAGAGTCCGAGGAACACCTATCAGTGTGCTATGGGTAAACAGGCAATGGGTAAGTACATTTTTGTAGACTAAACACTAAGGTATAATAACCCTGCCGATGAGCCTAGCTAGATACTCTTTGTCTATGTTACAGGTACAATTGCATACAACCAGAGGAACAGAATCGACACCCTCATGTACAACTTAGTGTACCCGCAATGCCCTATGGTCAAAACGAGAACCATAGAACTGACCAATTTCGACAAATTACCGGCCGGCCAAAACGCCACCGTGGCCGTGATGAGTTACAGCGGATACGATATCGAAGACGCACTTATTCTCAACAAGGCATCTATTGATCGCGGGTACGGCCGCTGCCTCGTCTATAAGAGCGCTAAAACCACGATGAAACGTTACAGTAATCAAACATCAGACAGAATATTGGGGCCTTCCAGAGACGCCACAACCGGAAAAGTCATAAAATCCCACGATATTTTAGACGCTGACGGTATAGCCAGTCCAGGAGAGATGGTAGAAAACAGACAAGTGCTTATAAATAAGCAGATGCCGCCGGCTTCTATCGCCAGTGCTTTTCAAGGGCAACCTCAACCCACGCAGATTGAATACAAAGATGTGCCAGTGACCTACAAGGGTCCGGTCGAATCTTATATTGAGACCGTTATGGTGTCCTCGAATTCGGAGGATGCGACTCTCATCAAAATACTGCTACGGCAGACTAGAATACCTGAAATAGGGGACAAGTTCAGTTCTCGGCATGGACAGAAAGGTGTGACTGGGTTGATCGTGCAGCAAGAAGATATGCCGTTTAATGACAAAGGGATTTGCCCAGATATGATCATGAACCCACACGGTTTTCCGTCTCGGATGACGGTCGGCAAAACTATTGAGTTGTTGGCTGGGAAGGCGGGATTAATGGAAGGGAAATTCCACTATGGTAAGTTGATAAATAAATACAAAATTCCCACACTCTGGTTGTAAACGTAAACGTATACGAAATTTCGAATACGAGCTGAAAATATATTTTAATTGATTTCTTATTCTTCAGGTACGGCATTTGGAGGGTCAAAAGTAAGAGACATTTGTAAAGAGCTGGAAAAACATGGGTACAATTATCACGGCAAAGATATCTTCTACTCCGGTTTGACTGGCGAGCCTCTCGAAGCTTACATTTATTCAGGACCGGTAAATATCACCCAAATCAGATCAAATAGAGTCACAACTCATATTTTTTTATTAAAACAATTGCCGCAATTTAGATAGTATCGGAAGCTCAGAAGCTTCACTTGCTAAAGTGCCTTTCAAACTGGAACACAGTAATGGTACTACTTATTGTTTTACGGCAGCATATCTGCTGTCATACTGTGTTTGGTAACCACCCACCCATCTAGACGAATCCCTGCAAAGTATTCTCCCCAACAGTAAAATAATGTCACTTTATTTTTAAGTTCTTCATTTACCATAGAAAAATAAACACTCTTTGCACATTAATATCTAAGGTAGAAATCCATTTTGTGACCCATATTACCAAACCAAAATCAAATAATAGGTACCTACAACACATTGCAGAACATATTGGAGTAAAATACTATCTCGTTTTACAGGTGTACTACCAAAAGCTGAAGCACATGGTGCAAGATAAAATGCACGCGCGCGCTCGCGGGCCGCGCGCCGTGCTCACGCGCCAGCCCACCGAGGGGCGCTCGCGCGACGGCGGCCTGCGGCTCGGGGAGATGGAGCGGGACTGTCTCATTGGATACGGCGCTAGGTAACCTAATAGTTTATTTATTAGCGTTGGATGCTTATCCTCTTTTCTACCAACACATTCTCTTCGTAATATCTAAAACAAAATCCCTGACATAATTAAGAATGAAAAAATAATACAAAAACAAGTTGTCCCCTGGCGAACCACGTGACAAAGATGAGCAGAACGCAATTCTTAGGTCAAATTGGTTCTGCGCATCTTTGTCAAGTGGTTCAGACCTGTTTGACGCTTAGTATACCCTAGCTTACGTTTGTTCACGCTACACTTCACGTTGGATTAAAACTTATAAAACTGGTACCGCCTAGCTGTCAACCAGCGGTCGGCGAGCCGTAAGCGCGGCGCCCTAGCTTTAGCCGAATCGATGGCCGTGCTTACGTTAGGTTGACGGCGAGGCGAAAGGCGATACGGTGACGATCCTTTTCCGACTGGATACAATTTCAGAGTTGATATGTATGCTATGACCTTAGGGTCCCGAAACGTCTATATGCCCTTAGGGGCTCTTTCAATATAGACGTTTCGTGACGGACCACTGCAGTGCCGAAGCGGTGCGTTTGTCGTGAGGCGCACGGACGGTCATTTATTTTCATACAAAGCGCACGGTGCGGCGTCATTCAATCGTTCGAACCGACGCCGCACCGTGCGCTTTGTATGAAAGTAAATGACCGTTTGTGCGCCTCACGACAAACGCACCGCTTCGAAACTGCAGCAGTCCGGCACGAAACGTCTAAATTGAAAGAGCCCTAAAGGTTTGTTCCTTCTTAAATTTTAAATAAGTGATACTGAGTAAGTACCTAGTTTATCTAAAACGAGTTTTGTTGCAGCATGCTGCTGATGGAGCGTCTGATGCTGGCGTCGGACGCGTTTAGCGCGCACATCTGCGGCGCTTGCGGGCGCCTCGCGAGCCGCGCCTGGTGCCACGCTTGCCGCTCCTCCGCCGCCGTCTCCAGCGTCGAGATGCCTTACGCGTGCAAGCTGCTCTTCCAGGAACTAGCATCTATGAATATTGTACCTAAGCTCACGCTGAAGAAATACTGTTGAAGGAACGGTTAAGAAAATATACAGGGCATGCTACAAAGCATTTGCCGGTACTATTGCTCTTCTATGAATTACCGTATCTAAGCTCACGCTGCAGCGTGCTTGCGTACTTTTTAATCAGCCGTTCCTATTTCTCCAGCGCGCTGGAGAAATAGGAACGGCTGATTAAAAAGTACGCAAGCGCGGAAATGCGTAGGTATTTGCTGGTACCGCTCTTTCATTCATGTACCAATAAAACAATGATGTGCAAAGGGCTGTGTACAGAGTGCTTGCTAGACACTTTATTTCCTCAGTAGATTTCCCAAGTGTATAATAAATAAGTTGTATGTAAGTTATGTTTGTCTGTACTGGTTATTATTAACTAAATAAATTGTTTTAGATTAACCTTCATCTTTTCCTGCGTGCCTCATACCAATATTTTACTAACATATAATAGGTACTTTTTGGGAAAGATGTAGTTAATGCGAAAAAGCGGGAAAAAGCTGTATGAAAAAATATTTATTCCAAAAAATACCACTTATTACTAAGTCACGATTTTCATTATTTTCAAGCTCGCTTTTATTAGCACGAAAACCATCCACAGTGTTACTAACACAAACACATAGCAGAATCCGCTGTAAGACAACATTCTGAAGAAGATATATCCGACTATGAACCAAACGACGAAAGCTTGCGAGCCGAGCCTTCGCAGCGATAATCGGGCCGGCAGCTCTTGAGTTACGACATTCTGATAGTTCGCTCCATCCTTGACGTAGTTTTGAATTCTACACGGCTTCTGCAGTACTTCTCTTGCCACAAACCCCCAAAAGTCGTTTTTGTCCCATAGATTGGTAAACTGAGTTTGATACTGGAAAAGATAATAAAAAAAATTAGATTCCATTTCTAAAATCCAACACTTGATGGATGAAAATGTCTGGTTTAAAATACACACCGATTCATTTATTCTTGAGGCAATTTGATACAACATCCTAACTAAAATTGTGCTCTCGTAAGAAGTGATAGGCATCAGATCAGGGTCTCCCATGTACTGAACAGAAGTCGTGCTTCGCAACTGCAAAGAATAGGTATTAGAGTTATTAGCAGTAAAACGATCTTGTGTAAATAAGTGACGGACGAGACGATTAAGTAATATCGCTATCATTGAACGCCCAGAATCCCGCACGCCGCTATCTCGCTCGCACTATTGTACATTTTTGAAGATATAAATTGCGAGTATTCATTTCCAAAAAGTAGAGCGGTGAAGAACGAAATGTTGTAGTATATTTTTTGTTTTAATATGTTCAACATAAAGCGTTGATAATACAGGGCTTTTTTACAAGCTACAAGCCAGCGAGTTCGCTTGTAGCTTGTAAACTCGCCCTGTGTCATTGGCTTTTTTACAATCTGCTTTTTGACAATCCTTACCGAAAACTAACTCGCTCACTGGCTACGTTTTAAACTCGTCGGCTTGTAGCATGTAAACTAGTCATCTTAACTAGAAGATTGGACAAAAATATACAAATGAGCGAGCGAGATAGCGGCGCGCGGCATTCAGGGCTTGAATTCAAAACAAAGTCCGCACTACAAGTCGAAAGTAGCTTGTTCACTAGACATTTGGTAGTAATTCTCGAAAGATTTACATTAGCTTTGCTTACCCTGTTTGTGATACAATGTGGAAAACTCGACGAATTCGCAAATGAAGAGTTCTCTAGCGAATCTTCAACCACATTCTCTGATTGCAATGTAGTTTCATTCAACTGAAAAAAAAATACATACTTTAATTGTTAAAAAACAGTATAAAACTTGACTTGTATTCTACTCACAGCAAATATTGTAGAAAAGTTGCAAACTGTTGTATTAAGGAGTGGCGCTACTTTTCTGTACTCTTCCAACAGCGCGTCATCTTCACTGCCAGATATCATTAGCCAGTGCTTTATACTTGACCAGAGTCCTGGAATAAATCGTCTTTATTAATGTTTCTTTCGAGATATTTTACCTTATAACAATAAATAGGCATTGCTGTGTTCCGGTTAAAAAGGTAACTTGAATTTTTTTAGAGCTTTCGAGACTGACCATCAAAATGTCTCTAAGTGGACGAGTGCTATAGCAATGTGGCACAGGCCTTTGCGAATAAAAGTCCTGTGTAGCATTGTTCGTACAACAATAATAGCAAAGTCTCTAATTAATTACCACTTATATAACACCTGTTCAGTATACACTAAGTGCCTACTTACCTAATTATCCTAAAAGTTGCTGTTGCTTAGAAACATTGCATAAACTTGTTACCTTTTTCTGCTTTCCGTCAAAGATTTATATTAATACCCACATAGTTTAGTCGCTCCGAGACATACCAAAGTACTTTTGTCAAACGTTTTTGCATGATCCTCACGATACAGGCTGCGCCTAGTGTGAGGGTCGCGGGTTATTGGCAAATTTGTGTATCTATCAGCAATACATTATTTATTCATTCTTATATGTATTGTTCAGATAATACATATTAAGTTAAGTTAAGCTTAGACTTAGTTTATAACTACATTTAGTCGTGTTTTAGATATGGATGTAATTGTGTTTTGCTGCAATAAATGTTTTTTTCTTTTTCTTTTTTTCTTTTAAGGGAAAACTCAGTCGGTCGAACTAAATAAGCGGCTCATAACAGTTTTCTTGCGACGCGCGCAAATTGATCTGAGTTTGCAGCTAACTCTAATTTCAGTCAACCACTCAGTCGAACGCTAGCAGTTTGCCTACTGCGGACACAGCCTTACCACTATTTTGCTTATTCAGTTTTCTAGTGAACTCCTCGGCGTTCTTGGTGGCAGTTGCTACAGCGGTGTGTATTTTCTGCACGAACTCCATCGCAAAGTGCCGCGAGCCGTCACTCCACAGAGGCTGATACTCAAAGTTAGCAGACGAGTTGAACTCGGATAGTGACTGTTTCGCTATTGCCGCCCATTTCTGAAGGGACAGTCCGTTGTATGTGTAACTGTAAACGAAAACATAGTTACATTGCAATGTATGAAGTGTACAAGATTTTCGGTTAAAGCATTACCAACGATATAGCTTGAATTGGAGAAAGCATGACACGGAAGAAACCAAGTTGATGATTGGATGTATGATTCGGTGACTTAGCGATAGTTAGAAGGCCACCTACTTTTCATATCCAGAATTGTTGAAACTAGTGTCAGGGCTGCTTTGGCCACTGCCACTGTCCATGATTGCTTGTTCCAAATTTTTGAGAATCGGGACAAGATGCGGTTGCGCGAATACCTGAAAAGTAATGTATGAATGAATGAGAACTCTTATTGTGCCAAAGAACTTTGAAATATAGATAGATACAATACAAGTTATTAGATAAAGCTTGCACAATGAGTTGCCTTATCGCTAAGCAGCGATCTCTTTCAGGCAACCTCATGATGGAGAATGAGACTAAAATATGAAACGTTGGTTAGGGGTGCACTAAAGAGTCAATCTTTAAACTAATGGAAAATAAGTAAGATTATTTCGTAAGAAAATATAGGACCAAAAGAGCATTATAATATTGTCCGTTAATTATAAATAAAAAGATACCACTGCTTCACCTGCGTGAAATCGCGATAAAATAAAGCCTGTGCAATTTTTCGGTTCCTGAACCAAGTTTAGGTGTGATTAGGAAAACATCTATCCATCTGTATATCCATCCTCATATATGCGCACATTAATAAGATCGAAGTAAGGTAGCGTGCGATTTTTGCGATTGGACATTTCGATTGTTCATACCTTCCCTAGTCTGAACAGCATAACGGTATTCTTGTAAGCAGTCAGATCCAACCGGACGAATCTCGGCAGCACCATTTGGAAGATGCACACGTACGATGGAAAGTTCTCGGCGATGAACTGAGTGAAACCCGCTTCCAGTGGGCTGGTGTTAGGCTGTTGTTCTTCTTGATAGCCATTTGATAATCTACAAAAGAATTAAAGATTACTTTAAAAATCTCTTAACTCATTTTATTACGTAAAAATGTGGACGCAAACATGGCGTTCTTCTTAGTGGTAAAAGGTTACGCTTGCTCTTGCCAAAGTCGGGAGAGCGTCACGTATATCTAGCCACTTGTTTATACAAGAAAAAACACTTATTTACCAACCTGTCTTTCGAAATGCTGTTGTTCACATATCTCCAGGGCTGAATGTAGCTAAGCCACAATTCCAGTACAAGCCTGAAGGAGGCATCCAACGGCCATGTGGTGACCAAATGTTTGATGTAATGGTACGCTCGCGCGCATATAACCTGCCGCGCGTACTTGCGGAGCGCCGACGAGCGGACCGCGGCGTCAGAGAGGTGTCTCGCTGAGAACGCGTGAAGATGCTTGATTAGCACTCTGACTGTACGCACTCGTTCAGGGCTCGAGAACTGCTCTGGATAGCTTCTTTGGTACATCTATTAACGAAAATCTTCGGTCAGCACTATTTAATAGCAGTTTGGCAGTCCACCCTGGACATAGATAGATAAATTTTTCTTTATTGCACACCATCACAAAACAAGCAAAAATATAAAGAATATAATATATATAAAGAAGAAAATAATGTAAAAATAGTGGACAATGGGCGGTCTTATCGCTATAAGCGATCTCTTCCAGACATCCTTTGGATGGAAAGAAACTGTCATAATCATTCTGCCACCCTATCTATAGCTCAATTCCCACTGTAATGGCATTTAAAGTTGTTTAACACTAAGTGCTTTGCCAGTTGCTGCCCCCCAGTGGGAATTGAGCCTATTTCTATTTCCCAGAGGGAGTAGAATATACATAATTAAAAAAACTTTTTTAACATTATTTGGCCATGTAGACTATCCATAGAGGTAGTCATTGTCTCTGGCTCTTCTTCTTCTTATTGTGTCACTAGTTCCTTCGAACCAGTGTGGTGAAAGGATTTCAAGTGCGCCACGAAGAGGCTCCTTTCGTGCACTAGTTCTTGTCTCTGGCCATGAATATTATGTTGTATAGTTCATTACTCTGTGCCCAGGATTAACAATTTTAACTTACATAGTAGTAGTAGGGAAGTGAGGTGGGTGAGTTGTCAAACTTACATTGTTATTATGCCCATTTAGTTGTTCCACACTCATCCATATGTCTATGAACACCTGTAAGACCGTCTCAGATCTCCACACCTCATTTCTAGACTGAGTCTGTGTGGTGTGTTGATTATTCATCATAGCCCCAGACATGTCTTGGATTAGAAGCATGGATGGTGAGTATGGCCTGTAAAGTAATAAAATTAACTCTTTAGTTAATTAAATTATAGTGATTTTGAGACAAGATTAATGTTTTGAGATTAACTAGCTCTTAGCTGCTAGATATTTAATTCACCCAGATCAGTATCACACATATAGTATGTTAATAACTTATAATACACTTATAATCACTACTATGTAACACTAATTATAGTACCTACCACAAGGAAGTTTATGAGGGACACCTCAACAAACAATGACTATGTTAGATGGGTCTTTCTGCAAATAACTATTGAACTAATTAGACTGAACTGCTTTTTTGTTAGCTATTTAATTTTTTTAAATATAGTTAATAAACCTATTGGCAGTTTGCAGTGGAGCTGCCATGGGCACCTTCCCAGTATAGTTGGGTATGTGAGGTAACACTGGCTCATTGGGGTCCACTGGCAGGAAGTGCAATAGGTAATCGCAAGCCAGTGCAAAGTACACACTGTTCCAATTGTCCCATGAGATTCGGTTCTGGTTGTTGTTTACCACATGGAGGGCAAAGTTGAACATGTAGTAGTCAAATGGATCTGGCATGCTTATTCAGGAACATAATCACTCGTGTAACAATAATATTATAAGTTATAATGGTAAAATTAAAGCATTGGTTGAGTTGCTTTTTAAAAGGATACTAAGCATCAGAGCTGCAACATTCATTGTTTGGGGATCCGTGGCTAACAAGTCAGCGTAGAATTGAGGATATCTACCTCTCTCTATTGACATTTGTAGATCTAACTGAAATATAAAGACATAGACAATAAATGAAATAATAGTAGGCGAGTACTTAATGCAACATTTGATTATGACTTACCGGCAAAGAACTCAAAGGCAATGGATATTTTAATTGAGGGTCGGCAAGCAATTTGTAACATAATCTAAATATAGGCCCTTGTGGATGTAAAAATTGTATCAGCATCTCATAATCATATGGGTTTGATTCCATTGTAATAGTCTTCAAGCCCCAACCATTACTGAATGAGTTAGCGAATATATTATTGATGAGCTCTGGAAATAGTGACTGGAGGTCTTTGTTTGGCCCAAATTGATCTATTATCTTTGTCAGTTCCAGGAGTTTCTCACGAAGTGGGAAATTCAGAGACGTGTAGAATTGACTCTGAAATTAAAGGACAACATAGTTTAGAAATGGGCGTAAAGGGATAGGCCTACGTCTAGTAGTGGATTATAATGGGCTGCTGATAGTCTAAGAATTTTTCAGCTCCCTCTCAGTATAAAGGGATGAGATTAGAGCATCAAAAAGGGCACCAACTAAGGCAAGGAACAATCAGAGATAAATCAAGGAATACTTTACTTGTAAATCATGAGACATGATGTTTGTTCGGTCAATAACTTCAGCTTTACTTCTTCATAAAATATAGTTTGGTACTTGACTTGGTTTCACAAAAAACTGCAACAAATTATTGTCGTTTTATTTGGTGGCAGCCGGGCATAAAAAACAGATTATCTTATTTTTTTTTTTTCAAAGAACCTAAGTTCTTTAGTTTTGGCTTCACATCAAAGGTATATAGCCAGTGTCAAGTAATTGGAGAGATTATTTAGTCATATATAAGTCAGAGTCGATAAGTCAAGTCATGCCCCTGTAAAGTAGCGGTGGTTGCGACTTTACTAGAGGCTTCTATGGAGTTTTGGAGGCAACACGAAAAGTCACGTTTTACAGCATTACACTATTCACCAACACTCATACACGTTCACGAGCACTTAATGGATAAAATACCACCGTTTTTACACTTAAACACTCAAAGTTATACAAGTTTTGTCAATTAATTTAATGCCGCTAATGTGCCATTTTTCACGTTCCCGCCAAAACTCCAACAGATTATCTAACGAACTGACAAGACAAATAAAAAAATAAGTTTCATCTTTCATCACCGCCACAGAAAACGTGGTTTTCTGGGAAGCGTGGTAAGAGTTGAGGTATCTTGTAACCCTAGCTTCAACTTTAGTAACTACATTATATTAAACTTCAAGCTCGAAGAAAAGACCTACTCTAAATGGTGTCAGCTCATTGACATTGTCAGATTGATATCAATGACAGAATTGACAGAACAACATAATGGTTGGTCGGTTCGGTTCAATAAACTAAATTAGGGGTTTGTGGCGGGAACATGAAAAATGGCGCATTGGCGGCATTAAATTAATTGACAAAACTTGTATATCTTTGAGTGTTTAAGTGTAAAAACGGTGGTTTTTTATCCATTAAGTGCTCGTGAACGTGTATGAGATTTGGTGAATGGTGTAATGCTGTAAAACGTGACTTCGTGTTGCCTCCAAAACTCCATAGAAGCCTCTAGTAAAGTCGCAACCACCACTACTTTACAGGGGCATGACTTGACTAATCGACTCTGACTTAAGACAAAATAATCTCTCCAATTACTTGACACTGGCTATATACCTTTGATGTGAAGCCAAAACCGAAGAACTACGGTTCTTCGAAAAAAAAAACCTAAATTATTTAGGTTAAAGTTGGGCTGAAGCATATGTAATATGTAAATAAAAAAGTGTTCTGTAAAAAAGAACTGAAAATATCGAAATCTGAACATACATACATACGCCTAACAATTTAATTATTAAAGATGTCATGCGAATGGTTCCAAAGTATTGGTAGTCCCCGTTTCGTGGTTGCTCCTATGGTTGATGCTAGTGAGCTGGCTTGGCGGCTTCTAAGTCGGAGACATGGTGCAACGCTATGTTACACACCAATGTTTCACAGTCAGGTTTTTACCAAAGATCCTAAATATCGCAAGGATAGCATGCAAATATGTGAAGAAGATCGCCCTTTGATTGTACAGGTAAGATATTAAAAACTGTTAGGTTATTGTTGTAACTCTCCTTAATCTTTAAAAATCATATTACCCTAGCATTTCCACCACTTGAGACCTTATTCAACGTTAAGAAATCTAGGAATCTGTACCTTTTTAATTAGGAATGGTTCCAAGCATCTAAAATAAAAGCCACTCATGCCAGTAATCAATTAAATAGCTGAAGTCCTAGGTTCGTGTTTCACAAACAGAGTAGAAAGTCAGTAAAAAATAAAAGACTTGGTGCAATACTTGAGGCAGTTCTCCCCGTAAACGTCTTAGTACTTCATTTTATCAGACTGATTTTAATTTTTTCAGTTCTGCGGTAATGATCCAGAAATCATGGCTGCTGCTGCTAAGATGGTAGAACCTTACTGTGATGCCATTGATATAAACCTTGGTTGTCCCCAATCAATAGCAAAGCGAGGGCATTATGGGTCATTCCTTCAAGATGAATGGCAGCTGCTGCAAAAAATTGGTAAATAAAACTTATACTGAAGGTATAAAGGTAAAGAATAGCTTTTTATCTAAAGCTCTGTACTCACGGTTTTACTCCAAAACGAGTAAATATTAACGTGTGGACTGCAAAACTTAAAGCTCAAAGGCTCCCATCGAGCCAGCTCAATGGAATTAAGGCTCAAATGGTTCGGTGAATACTGTACTGTGCGCGTCACTCGATAAATAATGCTGAATGTGTGGACGAAAGGTCATGCCATGGTTTTTACTCTACATGATAGCTCGATCGAGCAAAACCATATGTGAGTACGGAGCTTTAGTGTATGTGTTTTAGTTGCAGCGATGTCAAAAGCAGTATCGATTCCAATCACATGTAAAGTAAGAGTGTTTGAGAGTATTGAGAGGTCTGTTGAATATGCTCTGATGCTGCAAAAAGCTGGCTGCAAACTACTTACCGTTCATGGTAGAACCAGAGAGCAAAAAGGCCCACTAACTGGCATAGCAAGTTGGAAACATATCAAAGCTGTAAGGTTTGTACCTTTTATGCAAGTAAATACATTTTACTTTGAAGCCTGATTTCAATTTCCACAAGAACTTAAGATGTGACCACAATTGACAACACCGTTCGAACCCCGGCTGGGGCAAATATTTGTGACGAACACAAATGTTTGTTCTCGGGTCTTGGATGTTGTGATGTCTTGTATGTGTCCAGTCCATTCCGCCTGCGACACAGGGTATCCTAGTGCGGGGGTGTGAGTGTGTGAATGTTTATGTTATGTTAATTGATTTGTATTTGATATTTTTCAACATAAAGTTAAATCTAATTCTTGGTTGACTATTTTCAGAGAGGCTGTTTCTTTACCAATGTTTGCAAATGGAAATATACAATGTTTACAAGATGTGTACAGATGCATAGACTACACTTATGTGGATGGAGTAATGAGTGCAGAGGGAAATCTAACAAACCCAGCTCTTTTTGAAGGAATTAACCCAGTCACGTGGGAAATAGCCCAAGAGTATTTGGATATAGTTGACAAATACCCTTGTCCTATGTCATACATCAGAGGACACTTATTCAAGATATTTCATAAAATGTATGAAGGCATTTTATTATTACTTAAAAAAAACATTAAGTTAATCTTATAAAACTGTCCAATAATGTATTGTTTTAGCTTTACATTTGAAGAAAATAATGATGATAGACAAATCTTGGCTACAGGGCAAAACCTAAATGATTTCAAAAAAGTATGTTCAAACATAAAAGCTAAGTACCTTTCTTATCACCAAGGGACAACACAATTCGAAAACTGTGAAAATATTACAAGGAGTGGTTTTAACTTGATTTTGCCACCTTGGATATGCCAACCATATGTGAGAATGTCCCCCGAAAATTATACTCAAAAGATGGAAAAACTAAGCCAAAATCAGGTAAAATTATTATAAAGCAATAACTTATCAAAGACCTATAAATCCAAATCTTAGATTTACTTCAATGCATTAAAAGTTTTGAAATATTTTTAGGATTGTGAAACAATCAAAAGAAATTGTGAAGATCCAGATGGAAATGTCATATTATCAAGAAAGAAAATGAAAAAGATGTTGAAAATATCAAGAAGGCCAGTTAATCCAAATGCCCAACAAACTCCTCGGAGTGGAGAAATATGTGTAAAGGACATGTGTCTCAATCCTCTGGTTAGTATGTTTATCATTAAAGCTGGTGAAGGTACATTACCTACTCATAAAGCTAGTTTCTCATAAATATAGAGTAATTTGCAAAATATAACTGGAAGAAATTTCTTCCCAGCGTTAAGTCCGACCATTTGTTATTGTCATATCTCTGTGTACTCTATCCTCATAATAATAATGGTAGTTAAAAATTAGAATGTTTAGATAACGATATTTGTTGCTCAATGATAAAACAACTCAAACAATATGGCCGATTTTTTTTGTTAACAAGTGGCGAGACTAGTTAGGCTCTCTCCTGATAGTATGAGATCACGCCTACCCATAACCATAACAGTGTTACACGGGGCACTGTTATTCCCATAGGCTAGTGCAACACTGCTATAACGCTCGATGAGAGATTCGATGGTCAGTCTCGAAAGTTCAGTAATTTCGCTAGCTACAGTACCCTTCCAACCGGAACACAGTAATACTAACATATAACTGCTTTGCGATTGCGACAGAATGTCTGGCATGGCATCTGTATGACATGGCTATAGTTCAGAAACAGGATCAGATGGAAAAGGATATTGCTTATGTCTCGATACCACTACGGAGCAGCGGAGTTACAATTCGCAACTATTGCATTAGAAATCCATATCCAGTCAGTAGTATCATATTTTTATCGATATGTAAATATAATATATATATAATGTAAATATTATTATTATTATTTTTTTAGGGTGGAAAGTGTACTTATAAACTATGTAAAAAATGCTGCCGTGACAAATGTTTTGAAGAGGAACTGGACTGCAAAGGGCACAGAATACTGGTGTTGACCAGAAGACAATCAGCAAAGAAATTTGCGAAAATGGATGCAGTAAGTGAATCCATGACCTCTGATGTGCAAGAACAAACTATGTCGTAAGTTTAACAAATGTATAAATTAGAATTGAAATTATTATGTATATTAAATACATATTTTATTTATGTCATTGTTATGTATATACCTAAGTACTTATTAGTTATTATTGTTACAAATAAAATAAATGACAGGGAACAATCCAAGAATTTTATTCATGTCTTCAGAACTCATCGTCATAGTAACCAAATTCAAACACTGTCTATTCTACAGTAATTATATTCTCTTTGTTCCACAGTTGCGTGTATTATCGGCAAAATAAATAAAGGAGACAGGCATATTTATGAAGAAAATTTGTACTTTGATATTGATTCACAGGCAAGGTAGGGCAATTTACGTCTGAATACATATATAATGCTGCTAATACTTACTATCAATTAGGGAAGTTAAAGGTTAATGGAAATGCGCGCGCAATGTTAGGCTTGGCTTGACTTATAAACAGCTCATCGATAGTTCCGAAAGTAGTTATGACCCATCAACAAAACCATACCCAACAATAGAATCGGTAAAAAAATTGTGATTACCGTAGTGCTTTGAGGACGCGACGAATTACCTACTTCTAACGTTTACAGAATGATGTTCTTACCTAATCCGTGATAAGGAAACATATTTACAAGATAACTTCCTGAATTTATGTACAAATGGATAAATGCTGTACGTTTAACCCATCTCCGAGACGACAAAGAAGACTAAATGGTTTACAACTACCGTTTAACTATCAGCAAGTCATCGGGTGGATCGTGTTTGTAACCACTGCCTTACTGATTTTTATAATACTTATACAAATTCAATTCGAAGAACTAAAAATGGTGATATTAGTGGTGTATATAGTTCTCTACGCATCGCACACGATATGCCACATAACCGCATCGGTGGTGGATCCCAGTGAAAAGGAATTGAGGCGGTTGGCCGTCAATAACATGCCAGAGTTCGATCGCAGCATTCACGCCCATGTTATCGAAAACGGAAGGTGCCATCTATGTAATATAAATACCAGTAGCAAAAAAACGAAGCATTGCAGCCTGTGCAATAAATGTGTAGACCAATTCGATCACCATTGCAAGTGGCTCAACAACTGCGTGGGTCGGCGAAACTACGGACCGTTCATCGCGAGCGTCGTCACCGCGCTGATGATATCATCGCTCACTGTCTCTTTGTGTGTAACAGACTTAGTTCTATTTTTCAAAGAAAGCAGCTATCTAAGTTTTCCAGCACAAAACTTCATCAACTGTACTCTGATGTCGGGTGTCACTTCGATCTATTGCAGATCATCAATATCTTTCCTGGTGTTTCTGATGATATTCGGACTTTGTGCCTTTGCGATCGCGTGTCCGCTATTGCATCTATGCTGCTTTCATATTTATATTACGTGTCTAGGAGTTTCTACGTATGAGTATATGGTAAGCGGAGGCCCCTCGGATGTACTGCGTCCCTGTTACATGAGCCGATGCGGCTGTGGAAGATTGAGATTGACAAAAAAACTATACAGAATAAGTAAACCTACAGACGGAATACAGTCAGTTCAAAGAAGTTCTAGTCACAACGAACCTGTGGATGTGAAACTAAATGTATCACCATCAGTAGTGGCAAAATCTAGCCATAGTGATGGGTCCAGTAACGTAGCAAACTTGATTAGCTTAGTAATAAATAGCGAATTGAATAGAGCTAAGAAAATTCTGCTTTACGATAAAAATAGAATACACCCTCACGAAGGTGATAGTAAGAGAGACAAATGACGCAATAGAAACCAAGTGGTTGAAAAATGGTTAACTTTGCTGTAAAGATTATAAGGTTATTAAGTTTCAAAAATGTTTCTGTATCCCTACCTACACTATTACTAGATACCTACCTAAGTTTATCTTGTTTTTTCAATATTGTCATTTGTATGAGAAAAAAATTCTACAGTTGTGTTATCATGCTAGAGGAATTAGAAAATAAATGCAAGAAAAAAAAAATATAGTAAAAATCTTTTGAAATAAAAACCCAAACTTGATACTGTTTTTATTGAAAGAGTGTTTCCAGTTACTTCCTAAACTTACTTCTGTTTTCATTAAAAGAGTGTTTCCAGTTACTTCTGGTTTATTTTAGACCAATTTATAATAATGTAAGTATTCAAGTTATTTTAAAACAACGAAATAAAATTTTAAAAATAACACCTGGAGTATCCAATTTTCCCGGGAGACTGATATTGATACTGCGTGGATTTTATTCACGCTTGCGGCGACGGTTCTGCTCCTCCTGAAAAGAGATAAATTTAATTAATTATCAAGGTAAAAAACAGCATATTCTCTATAGCAGTTTGTATGGTTTTATTTTCAAAACGTCATACAAACTGTTAACGTCTGTCATGGATATGGTATTGTCAAAAATGTTCGTTAAGCCCCTCCTAGATAACTAGGCGAAGGCTTACATAACTAGCTCTAAAACTATCAAGCACCTCATGTGACGTCACCTTATGAAGAGTGGTTGATTCCGCGAATGTTTTTAGTTCAGTAACTTCTCCTAGTTAGCTATGAGGAGCCAAAATTATGTCTTCCCTTCTGTGACTGATACGATAAGATTGTGTATGTCAGAAATATTCGTGATCGGGCCTCAAATATTTCGTTATAATGACGTCACGTCAGGTGATCGAATGTGCGCGTCCTATAGATATCTGCATATACGGATGGATTTGGTACTTTAGAGCAATATCTGTCGTCGACGATGACGTCATAGGCAGCCAACTATAGTGGCCCTTCTATTCTTCATAGCAAAGAAAAAAATAATTCCAAAAAAATTGCTAAAATCCTTCTAATTCCTTCCTAAGCAAGATCGTAAATGACACCTACAATCAAATAACATACTTTACAGTTAACAAGCCTTATAAAAAAGGTTTCGGATACTTTACTGTTAAGTTTGAGTTAACCTGTGTTAGAGAGAGCCACCTCCAAGGACCTTACATACGTAGTTTAGAAGTTCTTTGGCACCTCTTATCCTCTACCATAAATGTATTAAAGTATAAAATAACATTGTAGCATATTGAAAAGGCGCCAAAAAAAGGATCTTAATTAGCTAACTTCTAGTACATTTTGGTAAGATGCTGAATTTCGAAACAGAGCAGTAACAGCGGTAGAATAGTATTATAGTTAAGAATTACTAGGCTTTTTTATTGTTAATAAACATCATTGTGAAAGTAACAAAAAAAAAATCAAAATACAGATATTTAATTTTTGTTGACCGGGTGTCTGAATTTTTTTTGCCTTGTTTCCATCTCCATCTTGGTTAAATTCTATCAATCTTGGTGTTCTATACCACCGTTTTTAATCTATGGTTTCTATTGTCTTATGTTTATTTGGTCAAGCAAAATTAAGTTAGTTACGTTGTTGTATAATATCAATGCAAGAGATGCACCCTTTTACAATGTTCATTCGCCTTTACCTTTACCTTTTGGGTCAAGATGATCAGCAGTCTCCTGAAGATGCCGATGAAGTCAATGAACAGCTCCAAGGCGTGCTGCACGAAGTCCTGGCTGCCCCGACGGCGCTTCTCGATGATCATCTGCGTGTCGTACAGCACGAAGCCGCACATCAACATCAAGCCGAGGTAGATGTGAGCCTGGAGACAATAAATAATATAACAATCCTTGTTTGTTAACACTACGAAGAAAATCTTAATAATACATAATAATATTGTTTTATTTTAAGTTTGAGGATCTATGGACATATAGATGGACAATTGCTGCTCTATCATGACGAAACTACAGAGATTTGGCAATTCGGTATAGGTAGAGTTTATATGGTACCTATATTAAAAAGGACATAGGCTACTCCTCGACACCACGCGGGCGAAACCCCAGACTGCAGCAGGCTAGTATAATAGGTATAGTAAAATACAATATTAGCACTACAATGCAATAGTTGTATTAGACTACATTGAATACAAAAACATCCTGACTTCTGATAAAAACCAATGTTCATCACAAATATCTGTTCTGATGCAGGAATCAATCAAACCCACAACACTGTATGTGTGCCCAATGCAGATTGTATGTTCAATTTATGCAAAGTGGACTGTGACCAACCATTGCAGGTAGATAAAGACAAAGTCATTTGTTTATGAACCTTTCATGTCATTATGATATTGATGAGTCATTTAATATGATGAAATTTTGGATTTGGTATTTCTTTCTAGAAATAGCATCACTTTGCCTATGACCATATGGGTTTGTTGTTGGAACTAATATCGCACAATTTATTCAGATTTAATATTATTCAAAAATGGATGTTCAAGTGTGTTGGAAACAGCCACTGACATTTTTTTTTCAACTATGTAAGGATATGAAACGAGCAATTGCATGCATATCATATTCTATTTAAAAATATACAGTTGAGTACTTATTCTTTCTTAGTCTGATATAAAGTAGTCTTACCTGGTACATGAAGTGGGATTGCACAAAGAAGTTGACCAGAGTCATGAGGGACATGGAAGTGAGCAGGGTCATCAGAGTGCCGCCAAGGAACAGCCAGCTGCCGCGGTCAGCCAGCATGGACGCGATGGAGAAGCAGACAAACACCAGAGTGGTGCCCATCAGAGCCGTCACTATGATGGAGGGGTCCAACACACTCACATAGTCCAAAAGAGGGCCCATGCTCATACCTGCAAAGAATATTTTTATAAATGATTAAGTGCTTTGTTAACCCACACAGAGTTGTATATAAAGGTGTTCAGACATTTCCTCAACTGAAAGAATCTTAAACAATGAACTAAGGAGTTGCAATCCTTAGTTCATTGGTTAAGACTCATAAGAGTATGACCTGGATAGCTAAGACACAGGAAACCTGAAGTAGTCACTTAATTATGGACACATATTTCATAATATTACAGGTTATCTTTGCAGTCCACCAAGATTTCAACAATAACTTTTAGAATGTGAGTTGCTTGTTGCTTATTTTGTTAAGTTCAAATAGCTAGCAAGGTTAAACTAATAATAGTGTACTGCGCAAGTAAGTACATGATTAACACCACTTGTCTACAACATTTTCACCTATTTAGTGACTAACACTGAACAATAGTTTTATTGTACTTACAACATTTTCAATTTTTAATAGAGATACCTATTTGATACTAGTATCAGAAATTGGCACACCAATAATTTACATCTAAGAGGTCTAGTTTCAACATTTATTATGCAAGTTGATTTTATTATAACAAAAACTAGCACAAAGAATACAAATAACTAACCTGAAGTAAGTCCAAAACCAAGTAGGTATCCAAGTCTCTGCTTAGTGTTTTTGCCATTGTCAGGTGTGGCAATGAGCATCAGCATGAGACCAGCTCCAATGATAGCTGAGAAGAACCCAGCCTGGAAACGGGTGAACATGTCCACATAAACACCCGCGGAGGCGGCGCCGCACGTCATCATCAGTGTACCGTAAACATTCTTCAGATGTTGTCGCACTGGTGGCTCCCTTTCAAAACAAAAATATCCCAGTTATTCTAGAAGATGTTTAACAAATGTAAATCTACAAGCTAGTTTTGTTTTTTCGAATGCCTTCTAGAACAAAGTCTTGAAAAAACCTTGGCACGCAGTTAGTTGATGTCCTACATTACGAGATTATCAGGTAGGTTCTAGAACATGACACGGGAAAAGTTATTGTGGCTGCAAATTGTTATAGCGAATTCGAAACTCTGAGGATAAAGTATATGGTACTCATCAAGGCAAAATAAACAAAAAACCTATGCAAAATACTTACAGACGATTCTGAAAACTGTTGATAAAGGTCTGGATGTTGGGTGTCATGGTGCTTAGACAAGGAACACGCAGTAGAAAGCGAATTTATATTTCACCAAGTATAATAGTGAACAACACACTAATTATATTGTGTATGACGCAATTAGAATAAATGCTAAAATGCAGAATAACACGTCAGACGAACGAAACGAAACAGTAATTTCTCAGCGAATTTCAATGAACGAATGATTTCTTTTGGGTTTCATTTTCATTCTTTGTTTTGACGGATATGATATATTTTGACGAAATGGCTGACTGGACGGATATGACGCACCTAGAAGATCGGTTGGATTTCGACGGTTGGCCGCGGTCGGAATCTTTTGACAACAATCGACGAGCGACCGACACGGTGCTGTGCAGCTTGTACATTCAGACGAATCTGTGGTTAGATTCTCGAAGTGTGCAGCAGGCATGGTCATTGTTGTCGTGTCGTGTAGTCTGTGGATTAATAAAATAACCTCAAAATTATAACGAAAATGTAAACACGCTGCACTACTAATTTTGTAAAGTGAATTACTGAACGTATTTTCTCAAAATGGGGAAAAAGACTAAAATAGGAAAACAGCGTAAAGATAAATATTATCAACTCGCTAAAGAAACAGGTCAGTTTTATTTTCAAGTCGCATGAGAACGTAATTTTGTTACCTCGATGTTCGTTCGTTCCTCTATCATGAATGCTCTCCTAACTCATAATCACATGTGTTGTTTATTAGTTCTTTCCGACCTTACAGATGAAGAACAGTATTTAATTCATAGAATCGATTTTAATGTTGTCATTATCAATAACCTGTGTTTGTAGGTTATCGCTCAAGAGCTGCCTTCAAATTGATTCAGCTGAATAGAAAGTTCGGGTTTTTACAAAAGTCGAGAGTATGTATCGATCTATGTGCTGCACCTGGAGGGTGGATGCAGGTGGCACACCAGAATATGCCTGTTTCAAGTGTCGTCATCGGAGTCGACTTGTTTCCCATAAAACAAGTCCCGGGCTGCATCGGCTTGACTGAAGACATCACCACAGAAAAATGTAAAACAGCCATAAAGAAAGAAATCAAAACATGGAAAGCTGATGTGGTGCTTCATGATGGTGCTCCAAATGTGGGTCTGAATTGGATTCATGATGCCTACCAGCAAGCATGCCTCACCCTGAGTGCCATGAAACTAGCCACAAACTTCTTAAGGGAAGGTGGATGGTTTGTTACTAAAGTGTTTCGTTCGAAGGATTACCATGCCTTGCTGTGGGTGTTGAAACAGTTCTTCAAAAAGGTTCATGCAACTAAACCTCAGGCTTCACGTAATGAGTCTTCAGAAATTTTTGTTGTGTGTCAAGGTTACATCGCTCCTGACACAATAGATCCCAAGTTCTTAGATCCTAAAAATGTGTTTGAAGATTTGGATATTGTGAAAAAACAGCACACTAATATTCTTCATCCTGAGAAACAAAAGAAGGCTAAAGCTGAAGGTTACCAGGAAAATGATTACACCACACACCACAAGGTGCTCGTTACTGACTTTTTGAAGGAAGACAGTGATGCCATAGATCTTCTCCAGGGATGTTCACAGGTAACTGCTGTAACATTCATTTAATTCTCTTATTATAGTGTAAAATAATTTATAGAAGATGATAATATCCTTAAATAACTATTAATTCAAATAAATAATCTAAGTACCTACTTCATGTGTCTGCCTAAATGAGATTAAATTTATATTTAGGTACATTGTGCAATACTACTATTATGTTAAATAAAGTTGCTGTGCCCAACAGGGTTATATGTACCATAACCCCTAAGCTTTGTATAAGGTGTAAGTGTACTGAGCTACATGAGCTACGATATTTTGCATGAAAATTTATTGAATTACTGAATTTTATAGCTTACCTAAAATTGTTTGATTACAAAGAGTGACAAGTTATGCTCACTAAAGCATAACCAACAAATAACCAAATTCTTATCAAACTCCTTTATTTTTAGATTGTTATAGATGACAAAACTATTCAAGAGCACCCCAAAACCACTGAAGAAATAAAAGAATGCTGCAAAGACATCAAAGTCCTGGGCAGGAAAGATCTAAAGGCTTTGTTATCTTGGCTCAAACATATGAAGGAATTGAAAGGACCACCTAAGGTATTGTATCCTGCATTTCATGAGCTTGGAGTCCTAAGAAACATGAGTTTCTCTAATGAAAGTCACTTTCCATCTAGTCACAGCTAATATGAAAGAAAAAGCAGTATAAATAGGATATTCAACATGATTTTTGAATTTGTTCTGATTTGAGAATCTGAGGCATCATAGTTATGTAGTTTCATATCTAAAATATCTAAACAAGTACAAGAAAAATCCAACTTTATTTAACTTTATTTTCATTCAGAAAATGGAGGAAGAAAATGTTGAAAAAAATGCAGCTAAAGAAGATGACACAGAGGAGGCTGATGATGAAAAGGATGTTGATTCGAAAATTGCCGAACTTCAGGTTAGAATTATCCACCCTTTTACGATAATACAAAAAACTAGTTTAAATACTACCTATGCCATAACAGGAAAATTTTATATTAATTTTCGATAGCGCCATCTGGCATCGAGTAGCAGAACTACAGTTTGTTTTTATAATTTATGGGCAATTTACTTTGCGATAACGTAAATTTATATGACTTTAAATGCCACGTAATTATGCTTAAAAAAACAAATATGAAATAAAGTTCATTAATAAGTGGTTATTATATTTAAAAAAAATAGACTCGATTCAGTCGCTACTTCTAGCGGCGGCAGCTCGTGGTCCCGGCCCTGAACCATATCTGAATTGTTTTGCATTCTTCTTATCGTGTCACTAATTCTTTCAAACTAGTGAGGTGAAAGGATTTCAAGTGCGCCGAAGAGGCACCTTTCGTGCACTTGACACATGTTTTTCGAACTTTTTAGGTTCTATGACATGCCGGTTTTCTCACGATGTTTTCCTTCACCGTTAAGCACGTGTGCACACATAGATTTTTTAACAGAAAAATTCATTGGTGTACGACCGGATTCGAACCCACGACCTTCGGAACGAAAGTCGCGGCACCTCTCACTCGGCCAACACGGCTTTTTATTGACTTGACTTTTGATTGTTTTGCATTGACAACAAGGGGGTAATAATTTTATCAATTAAAATTAAAATTATTTATTTTAAGAAACAACATTTCAGATTTACATCCAATTCTTAAAACACTATTAATTTATAACAGAATTTAGAGGTTTTGATCCTGTTTTAGGATGAAGAGCGACGGTCGTCAAAACGGAAAAGGAAGCAACTGAACAAACAAAGACAAAAATTGGCAGAGAAAATGAATCTAAAAATGGTGCTCAAAGGTGACGATGGTCCTATTATGGAGAGCCATGACATGTTCAGGCTTTCTGACATCAAGAATGCTGAGGTAAATATTTTTATTCATACATTATTAACTTTTGGATATAGCATTCTACAAGGTTACATTTTGTTTATATGAAACCTGAAACTTCTTTGTCCAGAATCAGTTACCTTACGATCCGTCGCCATATAACTTTCGCATGTGTAATATAAATAGAATAATATTAGTGTTATTGTTATAAAGCACTCCTTTATTATGATAGGAACTGTCAAGGATAATAGACCAGCAGCCAGATTTAGTAGCAGACCCAGATGACAACTCGGATGATGAGCTGAGAGTCAAGCAGAAATTTGTCAAGTATGACGTGGAAGCATCTAAGCTGGACTCTTCTGGACTATACTACAAGGATTCCGACAGCGAACTCGAAATGGAGTCTGATTCCGACACAGAAAAGGATAAAGATACTCTAGGTAACTGTGTAAAAAATATTTAAAACATTGATACTTAGTACATTTTTTGTTATACTAGATAGTTTTGAAAAGTAGTGTCTAACAAGTCTAGATTTCTATTTTAAGATCTTTTTTGTTAGTCTAGCAAGAATATAGTTCAAGGATTTTTTATGGTTATATAATGTACTATCTGACGCTCGCAACTTCGTGTGCGTTGCGTATTAACAAAATACCTTTCTTAGTACGGCGCTTACACTACTAGACAAAAATTTCCTCGAAATTCAAGTCTCTACGTTCAGTTATTTGGCCTGTACGTTGTCTGTCAGTCAGTCAGTCAGGTCCAAGCATTATATTGATTCACTCAGATAAAATATTAATTTTCGTATTGAATAACCTTGAATTTAAACATCAGCGTTCTCGGATTCTGACGACGAGAAGAAAAAGAGGAAGAAAATCGACAAAATCACAGAACAGAATACAATGAGAAACAGCAAGTTGACCAAGACTCGTACTATACCCAAGAACAACCCGTTACTCACTGATCTGGACAATACGGACCCGATGTCGCGGCGCGAGATGAAAGCGGAACTCTGGTTCCAAAAGGACATATTCAAAGATATTGACGAAGAGAATGATGAAGGCGTTGATATGGATAAACTAGCTGAAACTTACACTGAGAAAGGTAATATTTTTGGTTTTGTATATTGTCACCTATAGTTTTTCAGTCAACATAATTTTGACTGAAATTCCATAATATATAATAATTTAGCATCATAATAAAAACAACTGATAACATATTTACAGGAAAAAAGGTAATAGACACAAACCTAATAGACGCTAAAAAGGGTAAAGGCCTTGGTGTGAAGAGGAAACACGTTGAGGAGAGTTCAGATGATGATTCATCAGACAGTGACTATGATATGGAAGAAACAGCAGCGCCTCCTGGCGCAGCCGCCGGGAAAGGTAGCAAGAATGAAAAGGATGGCTTCAAAGTCGTACCTCAAGATCCAGGTTAGTCTATGACGATCAGTCTTATTCATATATTCAGGCTAGGCGTTAGCAGCCTAGCTTATAATAACTTTCTGTTTTTAAAATTTTCATCCAAAATTATTTATTTAATATGTATAATACTTTTCAGAGTTGAAAAAGTTAAAGAAAGAATTAAAAATGGACGCAGAAACCCTGGCCCTGGGCACAATGATCGCCACTTCGAAAAAGTTCAAACGTGATTTAATCGATGACGCCTGGAACCGATACGCATTCAACGATACAAATCTACCAGACTGGTTCACAGAAGACGAGAAAAAACATATGACCAGACCAATCGCTATTCCTGAGGTTAGTGTACTGATAACTATGTATGTATTTGATTTCTTTTGATGAATCAAACTAATAAAAATGTTTTTTTTAATTTATAGGAATTTACTGAAGAATACAAAAATCGCCTCCAAGACATAAACGCCAGACCCATCAAGAAAGTAGTAGAGGCTAAAGCTAGAAAGAAGAAGCGCCTGATTAAGAAAATGGAACGTGCGAAGAAGAAGGTGGAAGCTGTGATGGAGAACGCAGATATGTCAGAGCGAGAGAAAGCACAGCAAGTCAGGCAACTGTACAAAAAGGCGCAGACAGACGGCAAAAAGAAAATAACATATGTTGTAGCCAAAAAGCATACATCGGCTAAAAGAATGAAGCGACCGAACGGAGTTAAAGGCCAGTATAGGGTGGTCGATCCCCGTATGAAGAAAGACTTGCGAGCTGCAAAAGCGAAAGAAAAAACCAAGGGACGCGGTAAGAAAGGCAAAACAAACAAAGGTAAAGTTAATAAACCACGGCCTCAAAAAAAAGGTACGAAAGCTAAATAATACTAATCTGTAAATATCTCTATGTAAAACAAGTATACAGCCATGCTTATGTAATCTTCTGCAGATGAGAATAAATGTTCTATATCATGTGTTCCATGCTTTTTTTTACTCTTCAACAATACATATTAGTTGGCATTTGAATGCCATTAGAAGTTAGCCTTACCCTGATGATGGAATAAATAATGTAGGTACATATTGGTTGACCACCGCGCCGGTAGTTGTGACGGGTGGCACAGGCGCGGGTGGCAAGCCAGACCCATTGGAAGCGGCAAGTATATAAAGATTATTTTTACGACTAAGGTCAGGGTGATATTTGGATTCACGTGCGTCACTTGCCGAGTTCAGGGACAGACACGCCATATAAATGATATCACTTCGCTCAGCGGCCTTGATGGTTAATTCTGATTCGCTTCAACTACGTCGTCTGCCTACTAAATAACGAGGAGCGTTTTTATGCTAAGTCTTTGTCACAATATCCTTGTGCGCTTATATGGAAAAAACAAAGTTAAATGAAGGACGCGCGGAGTCACCCTGATATGTCCAATCGCAAGGTCGTTAGTTAATACTTTACGATATTGTTTTGTTCAATTTTAATAACCGAGATAAAGACCGTGTTTTTCCTCCAAAATGATAATGATTTTCGGAATAAATATTTTGATCTGAACTTTTTTACGGTTCTAAGCCAATATAAATTTGGCGTACAAATCCTATTGCCATTATCATGTACGGTTCAGCTTCCAGATCTCGTTGAAGTGATAAGTTTGGAAATATCTGGAGTAGATGAGATATTTAAAAGGAATCGGGCTCGGCTCAGTGTGAGGTTGGGAGGTGGAGGCAGAGGGTGGTACGTAGGAGGCAAGCGGGCGGGCGGCGGGCGGCGCGGGCAGCGGGCGCGCTATATCGAGCGCGATCACGGCCAAGGCCGCTCAGGCCGTCATCGCTCCCGACTCCGAGTCGCAGATTACACATAGTTACTACTCACGAGCCGACCGCCCGCGAATAAGTACATAACAGAACAATATACCGCTTAGGTACAATACCTACCCTCGGGTTATTGCGTCGTATGTTCAGACAACTCTGGATTGTTCCTTTTCAAGGTACCCTTGGCCAAGGTTCAAGTGCAGTTTAATACCTGCTAATGTTTATGTTCTTCTGATGCAATGTTTGGGTATGATTGTCCCATCATGCCTACCTTGAGTACCTACGATATGAAATGAATAACTTTTAACTCCTAGATAATTAATTGACTGAACATATGCTTACTCTAGGACCTAGGTACTAGCTAGACGAATCAGCATATATTGTTTGTAAGTTTTTCTCTCTTAACTCTTGAACCACTGGTCTGATCTTCGTGATTATTTGCACGATTCAAGAGTTTAGGAAAAGGAGGCTCGTGAGGCGAGGTCTTTATGGGAGAACTACTAGTAATCCTTATTTTGGATAATTACTAGACATGGCCATCATTGGTTGTTGACATGTTACTGTGAGGCAATGTTATGGTCATGGGCAAATTTGATCTATTTATCAACAAGAGAGTGCCTCGTATTCACACAGTACTATTTACCTATATTAAGAATGTGGTAAGTAGTTAAGTACCTATTACATAATTTCTTACGTACCTATTTATTCTAATGTTAATGAATCTATTGTATGTTACCTGGCTATTTAGGTATTATTTTTTAAATTAAGCGCCGAAGGAAAAAAACAAAAATAAATTGAAAAGGTTAAGGTGAGCTTGACCTTGTAAATTGGAGTAGGCATTTCGTGTTTGCCTTTGCTCTAAGTATCTAAGCCACATCGGGGGTTCGGATGACGTCCGCAGGTGGAGAGCCGGAGCGCGGGGCGGGGTGACCTCGCCCTCGCAAGGTCGCGGGTTCCATTCCACTCGCCACATGTACCGCCCGCCTCGCCGCCACCCTGCTCGGTAATCTTCCATAATGGTCCTCGATTCCCGATACACCGTCACATTTATAACCATGTGTATGGAAACGTTTGAGTTATCAAGACACGTATTGCAAAGGGTTCAAGGTGAATAGAATCAACACTGCAAATACCTCCTTGTAGTACCTAGTCATTTCGCGTCTGATATGCCAGTTTGAGACTCCGGCCAGGCATCGATCGTGCTTTTCAGCTAAGCTTTTCCATGCTATCTGCATTGGTGCGCATACCGTTCCTGAAGTAGCCCTATCCTGTTGTGAAATACTTATTCTGATTTCTCGAATCCTGCCCTACAGAAGTTAATCTGCTCATTAATATTATGAAAAAAATTTAGGAGGCTCGATATTGGAAAAGATTTAGAGCAATAACCTTGAGCAATTTGACCTTCTCTCCCAAATGTGTAACTAGGTCTATAAGTAATGTAATGTAGATAATGTGGCTCTCCCCGTAAGACGATGCCCTCCTCCGAAAGGAGCACCAACCTACCTTCCCACTCCACACCTTTATTTCATCTCAGAGTTCTCTTTGATTCGAATTTATCCAGAAGCCTACCTGTAGATACTTAATACTGTCTTTACTTTGTCGACGTTTATTTGGCCTTATTTTCATGACAAGAATTTATTTATTGGTCTTTAAAACATTTTATTTATTCTTGTAAGATGTAGAGTAGATGCATCTTCATGCGCTTTTTGAAGATTGTGAGAAGGCTAAAGCCGGTGACAGGTTCATGGAAGAGCGTCTAAAACATTTATTGAAGTCATCCAATTTGAGCTTGATCTTCGTTTTATCGACACCATTTCAATTAAAGCTTTTAACAGTCCAGCATTGTTCTACTTTGGTGACTCAAAACGTTTTCCTCAATTTATCCACCTTTATTTTGTTGTTCCTTCGCTCACCAGTGACGGGAGTCATCGAGTTGCGAATGGATCGTTCGTTTGCGGAGACTTTACACAAATCTTGTGGACATTTGGCCGCCTCCGCACCATAAAGTGTCGGGTTTAGTGCGTGCGGGCCGGGTGAGCGACCACGTTCACGGTCAGCCGCGACCGCGCGCCAGTCGCGCCACCGAACAAAGCCTCTGGCGTAATATCACGACAGTTACCCGCAGGTGAGCCACGATTAACCTCCCGTCGAACACTCATTATTTTGAATGGATTCATAAAATAGGAGCGGTGTGCTGCCGCCGCATGTGCAAATAACAACATTCGGCTATAAAACCATTGACAGATTGTCGTCGTCTCTGTTTCCTTTCCTTGTTGCATTCAATGAAATATCATTCCGATTTTGTTATTCCTGGATATAATGTAGGTACTGATTTAAGTATTTTATCGATGTGTGGTGATAAGGGATGCGAGGATATGTGATCGAAAGGAACGAGGTGTAAATAAATTTATTGTTGTTTTGAAGTAACATACGTATAGATTTTTTATTGTTAGGTATAGGTACTCGCTTGTTTATTCAGATGCGACAATATTCTCACTCGTTCAATCACTCATGAAAGGAAGATGGAGATGATCCATTGTGTCCCTTGACTGTTTCCCTCTGGCCTCTGCGTAGTAGAGTGCCTACTCTTTTATATTTTTCGCTGTATGGTGCACGCTACGTACGATATACATAATACGGATCTTTCCTTGGTTATTGTCGTGGCTGTGTGATAGTTAAGTGATTGTAGAAATAAGCACTTTATTGTATCGATTCGTCAATCAAGTAGGTCATTACGTTCGCACTCATTAACTAGCTTCTGTGCACAGCAGTGCTGGCACAGAATAAATAAGAAGCAGTGTTATACTAGGTTGATGTATTGCGCTGGTTCGATGACCGACCGTGGCAAGCCGCCCGCCCCACTTGCACGCTACATTATTTTGACCGATTAGACTCCGCTGCAGCTTGCTCAATGAAACCTTACTATTCATGCTCGCACGCGCGTAGGACATATTGAAAATAGCTTAACTAATATAAGTACTTAATTATTGCATAACAAGAAAGTTTTTAGACCAAAAACTCGGATTCTTGTTGCACTACAACATGTCTAAGTTGTGCCTGCTATCTTCCAACACTCTTTTGTTTTAAATTAATTGAAATAGGTACCTACTAACTCATTTTTGCATAGGGTGATCAATGAAGTTTGCGATTAGTAAGAGCAATGTAATGACCTTTTATTACCTAAATGCACCATTTCAGAAAAGCTCATAGAACTAACAAAATTTGAATTAAGTTGTGATGTTTCAAAAGTTATTAAAAAACAAAACCATGTTTTCTATTTATTAACATTGTCATGGCAATACAGTTTCAGAATGAACTTACGAAAATTCTAAATGGGAATAAAGTAGCGGATTTACTTAGGAGTTATGGTTGTTAACGGTTAAAAGTGACTCTATTTGGGTTGTCGCACATTCGGATAATAACGGGCAATGAATCGTGTGGGAATTAAGCGATTAAAAAAACTTGATAACAGGCTTAGGTATGTCTTTTGCAAGGAATGTAGACGAAAAATTACCAGTCCAGTACTGTTGCATTTGGTAGAGTTTGCTGAATTTGCAAACGAAAAACTTTACCCGAGTCTTACGAGAAATATAATACAGTTAAATTTATAAACTGAGCCGTGCTGGGTTAGGAACTAGTATATTGTAAAGTGGCCTGACCGTTTTATGTGTGTATTGTGGCGAAACCCGGGCCGCGCGGTCGTCGACCGAGGCCCTTGACTCGCGCGGGTTCAGCGACACCACCGCCGGGCCGCCGCCGTCGCTACCGCTGCCGCTTTTTCCTTGTCCTTGACAAGCTTTTTTTTAATAAGTTGCTAAACCCTGCAGGAGTAGGAAATGAGCATTTATTGGGAAATCGTGTGGCGATACCAGATAGGCTGATACAATTGATTTGTAATTATTGGAAACGGTAAAACATGCTTGTGTAAATGTTAAACAAAGATAGTTATTAAAATATGAGATAATGTGGCTTTCATAAGTCTTTTATGTGGTATCTTTTGCTTTTGATGGAATGCACCAATACCTGCCTTTCGGCTATGTCTTAAATTGTGTATGAAATACCTACTAAAAAATAAGTTTAGCTTGAAGCAAAAATATATAATTCTACGGACTTCTAGGGTTTAAAGGTTATGATGCTTGGTAAACAACGGAAATTTTAAAACACTATCGTGTTTCGCAACTTTTTTTGCATGGAAATTTATTTTCTAGTGTATTTATGATTCAGACTGCGTTATTTGTCAGTCAGCTTCGATTATTCATACTCAATAGTAAACGATCATGCTACAAAGTTTTCGGTAACACGGTGAACATGGTGCGTTAAACCTTCTGGTTAAGGTCTTTGCCCCCATTTCCAGACAACATCTAAATCGTCTCAAATATTATCTAACAACATAAAAATAAATTACCTTTTCATATGTATTAATCACTTTTTTTAACGGTTTAGATTCATTGAATTAAACAAATCTTAACTAAGCAATGGCTTCCATGACTTTCGTGCAATCGGGCAATTTCATAACGATTATAATATAGGTATGTCTAACATGCTGACCCCGCATCTTCTTATGCGTTAAGAATTAACAAAAAATGTTCCTTTCTAGTACGCGCTTACACTTCTCGAACAGACCCTACTTTCAAGTAGTTTGGCCTGTGCGTTGTCTGTCAGTCAGTCAGATAAATTGATAGATAAATAACAATATGACGTATTTTGATTACAATTATCATACATTTATTAGGGTTTCTGAATTCTCAATTTTGAAAGTATTAGGCAAATAAGAAATTTGAAAAAAAAAATATGTTTGTATAAAATGTGCTGCAATTGTTCAAGCTTTTCTGATTCGGGTCAGTTCTTCATCTCTTTGTGAGGTTAGACGCGAAATCCGGCGCGCGTTGATGTCTTTTTTTCGACAGAATGAGTTCCGGTCACTGAACTCTGAGACGTGTATTTACTATAGAAACTTTATTCACTAGCTGTTGGACACGGCTTCGCCTGCGTTGCATTATTGTAAAAATTCAAAGTAACCAAATTTTAAGTGAATCAAATTAACTACTTTAATTAATTAATTTTGGTGAAGTGACATAAACTGTTTATAATACATATCGTCAGTGGAAAGGCAAAAGTATTATTTTATGTTACCCTCAATAAATAGTTAAACCTTAAAAATAGGAATTCGGATGCGAAATTTTGCATACGAGTACATACATACTTATTCGCTTTCGGCAAAAAGAGCGGAATTCAGAGTACCTAAGCATTGTATAACGACAAAAAAACAAATGCCGAGTTGTCAAAGTTCCTGAGCATTATTTTCCCACAGAAGTATTATACAGAAGTAGTAAAGAAACACAATGTAGTACATTGAAAATATTAAGACCAGTGAAAGGGCAGTGAAACATTGGCTAACTTCTGGTACATATTGGTTCGACGAAAATTTTCGAAGAAGAGAAGAAACAGGGCTGAATAAATATTATATGTTAAAACTACTAGACTTTTTCATTGTTAATAAAACTACATCGTAAAAAGTAACAAACATTATTTGAAAATGGAGATATTTAATTTTTATTGACAAGGTGTCTGAAATTTATTGGTCCTGTCTTACGATTCCCTTTTGGTTTGATACTGTCCATCTTGTTCTATAGGAACATCGTAATTCATCTATGTATTTTCCCTACTCGCTTAACAGTCCAGATTCAGACCGCCAAGCGAGTAAAGTAATAATGTAGACAGTTTGGTGCAAGTAAGTATAGAAGCTCCAAATTATGTAAAAAATCTTTGAGTTAGAAAGAATAGAAGGAATAATAAAAAAAAGGTAAAATGAATTGTTAAAAAAGAGATGTGACGAAAAACAGAAAGTTTCGTCCTCGCACTTAATGTTATAGTAGGTAGATATAGATCGATAGACCTAACCAGCAAGCTAGAACTTCGCTTTATAGAGCGCGCATGAGATATCGGGAGATTGATTTGACGTTAGTTATTCTAGTATTTTTATAAAAATAATATTTACTTTGTTCCACACTTCGTTTGCAAATTAAATTGTTCTTTTTTTTTTAAGAATAGCTAGTTTTGGCCAACTGCACAAGTCACTCAGAATCTAAATCTGTTATTAATTCCAATTAATATTCAAATCTGTTATGTGTTTCGTATTTTGGAAATAACCACAGAGATACACGTATAATGGCCGCCAAAGTATTCGAAATATTTCATCTCTGATCAAATCGTTAGGTACAAATCAAAACTTTGATTTAATTGAAACTGGATGTCAATGTAGAGCATTACTTAGGAAAACATAAGGGTCGGTCGGTACTGACTGGAGGTAAAAGGAATTTTATATATCATATTCATATATCATATTTTATAATAATCCATGATAAGACCTATCGTATCAGTGATTTCTAACCATAGTGTAGAAAGTGTTGTAGGCGGCCAGCAAAACATACCTCTTCTCTGGCGCTTCCAAGTGCGCTGGTGAGTCGGCGGTGGCGGCGGCGACGACCTGTTCCCTGCTTCCCGATGTTGAGCGCCACCCCTCGTGTTGACGCCGCGTTGCAGATGGTTGTGGGCGGTTCGTGCCCCTGCATCGCCTTTGACCATCGGTTTGCGTTGCAGGGGCTTCCAGTTTGACCTGTTACGAGGCGAATGTGAACGGTGTAAAGTACCATTCGCAGCGAGCATTCGTGCAGTCAGTACGATGAAACGAACACGAACACGCGAACAACGAGCCTTGAGCTTGTTGCTCGTCTAGAATGGTACTACACCATTCGCGGTTCGCAGCGAGCATAATATTTCTGTCAGTACCCACCTTAATATCAAACTGCATACCAATTGTACCGAAATGTTTTTTCAAAATATGGGCATAAGATCCAGTTCCCTATCTTCGCTGATTTAATTTTACAAACGTTCTGTGCTAAGTCAGAATATAATTATAATCGTTAGTGTAAAGAATAATCACTATAATAAATGTTTAGTTTCGAATTAGAAAACACTGTCAGACAGCAGATAGCCCTGTCTGCTTTAGGTTATAACTGCGTCAGGCTATTTCATTTTCCAACATTTTCCACCAGTAAATAAACTTTCTCTTGCCTTCGTTTCTCTGAAAGTGCAGGGTGCAGGCCGTGTAGCAATCGGCCCACTGCAAATTGGTCTAGATCTCAATCCATTAAATCCACAATCCCTACCACTTCGTTTTCACCTAACTGAAAGTACTGATTAGTATGAAATTCACAAATAAATAAATAATGTTTGGACATTTAACACAACGCCATCAGAAACTTTCTCTGATCACGTGATTGTACTATGTATGCCAAGTTACCTTTCAACGACTTTTCCATAGCAATTATTACAATTACTATGGCAAATGTGATATGCATGCATAGGTATAGGTATGCAATAGCTGATAGCTGAACAAGTTTGCCTACCTGAGGCTTTCCCAGCGCAGTGTAGGGCGCGAGTGGTGGTAGTCGGTGGCAGGCGCTTGTGCACCAGAGCAGTGAAAGTGGGTTGAATGCGGCGCCATTACTTTCAGTTTCTCTTGCGCGCGCGCTCGATACCTGCCTCGTTACAATAAACATCGCATCCCGCCGATTTCTCGCTCCGCTAAGTTTCACCTTTTCCACTACGCCATTTTGCTGCACTTTTCGACCCGGCCCACTGTCCGTAGAAAGTCAGAGTTTATTAGTTCTACATCAACATAACTAGGCTAGTAGATTCGAAGGCTCAGAGTCATGCTTGAGGTACGTTTCTGGCTTGCACTGGAGTGGGAGTAGAATTTAACTACTTAAGGAGAAGTCGACAAAGAAGCGCGTTGAAAGCATCTATTCTTAACTTTCTGTTCCTTAACCTATTAAGATACTTTAGTTTATGGTGCGTATGATTGGAAATCCTGCCCAATTACGGCATGGAACTTTTATATTCTTCTCTTCAATGTGATTACAAAAGATCACACAGATTCTAGATCCATCCATGAGACTGATGGTATGCAGGTTCATAATTCATAAATCTTTACTTTGATTAATAAGAAAGTTCATTATTTGGCTTCTAAACTTTCTGTTCTTTAACCTATTTAGTTACTTTAGTTTATGGTGCGATATGATTAGATATCCTGCCCAATTACGGCAGGGATTTTTTATATTCTTCTCTTCAATGTGATTACAAAAGATCATACAAATCACACAGATTCTAGATGCATCCATGAGACTGATGGTATGCAGGTATCATAATTCATAACCCTTTACTTTATTAATAAGAAAGTTCATTATTTGACTGTACATTAGAAAACTCGTGTGTGTAAAATATACATGTACCTATACGTGTTTATACGTGTGTATAAAAATGCGTGATTAGCGTGACTTGAAGAGTGGCCTAGAAAGTGCTTACTTTCGACTACGCTTCGCTGTGACGCCTGCGCAGATTCTTGTGAACTAATATAATCACCTTAAATCCGGTTCACATTTTAATATGCGGATTTAATATGCAGCTTTTATAGATTTTGATGAATACTTACTCAAATTATTCATGAGTAGAGTTAATGAGAACATTTTTTTTGGTTCTCATTAACTCATGAATTGTTTACATATGAACAATCTCACGAAAAAAATGGTACTACGTCTAAATGTCTAAATTCTCTTAATCAAATTCCTTTTGGCAAAATACCTGCCTTAAACTTTGAGAAACCTCATTCGGTAATTAACTTTGTTTTGTTTTCAGCCATATTTATTTTCTAAAAACTTTACCAGGTGTAGCGTACTAAGCCAGATTTTCCTTTTTCTGGTATGTAGGTCCTGCATACCTACTCGTCGATCCAGGGATTATGTGGTACACAACAGGTTATGTGTAAATTAAGTAGGATAAGAATAAGCTACTGCTCAGTTTAAATCTAATAAAACTGGCATCAATGGCAATTTTAAACTAAAATATATTAGCCGCATTTGGCGTGATCTAAATTAAAATACCATATCGGAACCGAGTTCCACTAATAAGTGTGCAAAGAAAGGAGGTAATGGATACGTGCTAAGCAGCACAGCAAATGTTCGACGCGTTGCATCCGAAAAGAAATGAACGAAAATGAAAGTGTCCCACTTTCGCCCCCTCTAGCTTTCTACCACTTTTTTCAATCTAATCTATTAGTTACAGTCGTTTGTTATTTTGCTTCCGGATGTCGGAATTTCTTTTTACTATGTTTGGTGAATTTGAAGGTTTGAGAAATGGAAATCAGGTCAATATCATTTTGATTGATCTGCTTTTCTTATACAAAGAAAAGAGTCACAAGAAAGTAGATGGGCTGGTTGGGTAACTATGTATAGGTGTAGGTATTGTATTATAGAATAGTATAGTGAAGTGGGTCAAGACAAGCTTCAACTTTCTTATTGCATTCAAATCGATAACACATAATCAGTAATTATTAATTGCAACACTACATTTTATATTTAGGTATACTCGTCGTAAAATATTTTGCAAACTTATATTTAAGACTTGAAATTATTTAGACACTGGGATATAAACTTGCCTGCTTTGACTTTTCGTATAGAAAAAAAATAACACGGGAAGTAAAGCAAAAACATGGGTTTAGTTCTGTAGTGGTCGTGAAAAATTAATCACAAAATTCTTTAGATAATCCAGTAAGTGTGTTAACCACTGAAAAAGGTTTAATATAATTTATTATCCAAAAGATACAAAGTCACTTACTTGAGAACAATATTTTGCATGAACTTTATATTCTCTTATAACTTTAAACACTAGAATTGTCTCTATAAAAATTTATATCAACCTCTGGGTTGCATTTTCTGTAAGGGAGGAAGGAGAAGAAAGGTAAAAACGGTGAACAGAGCTTAAAAAATATTATGGCTCTGAGATTGAATGATAACTAAATCTGCCTTTACAGTACGTTTATTTTTCTAACCGGAAGTTGTTTTTTGCATTCTGGCATACATTTAATTTTTATAAGTTTAAGCAAATTGTAAATCTATGAGACAACAATAAATCCGTGTTGGTGTTCAATAAATAAAAAAATGATATAAGGCAATTAACTTCTCTGAAAACAAATAGTTTTTGTATGCAATTTTTTTTCACACCCTAATTACTCAGTACAAATTCTACCGTCTGTGTGCCCATTACCGCTCATCAATATTCACGATCCGTGAGAAAGTGGAGCATACAGCAAAAAAATTGTTATCCGCTCTCGTTAAGTTATCCAAATATAAAAGGTGCATTTACCTATTATTATTGGCCTGACATGTCCCACTGCTGGGCAAAGGCCTCCCTCCCTTCCTCTCTGTTCAGTGCGTGTGTGGACCAGTCCCTCTTATATAAATCCAACTCAGCTTTCCACCTGCGCCTTGGTCTGCCACTAGGGCGTTTGATTCCTTGAGGCCACCAATCTGTGATGACCTTTGCCCAATGTTCATTCGTCATGCGGCAGACGTGGCCAGCCCAGTCCCATTTCAACCTGCCTGCCTTTTGCCCAACGTCTGCGATTTGTGTTTTTGAGCGCAGTACACTATTTCTTACGCGGTCTGTTAACTTTTTATTTACCATACTTGCATTTACCTATACTTACTCAAATTAATTTCGTACGAAGAACGACGAATACGTGAGCAAATTCACAAATAGGTTCTAACTGTAATTATTAGGCTGGTGAAATGGATCTGGTATGTAAGCGTGTTTACGTTTTGAAGGCTCATTGACCTATGCTTCGGAAAGGTAGTAATTTTTTCTTCATATATAAGCTTACTATTTGTAACAGAGAATTCAATTTGGGTCAATTATGTGCATGCTTTTATACTACTCACCTGTCTTCTATGGACCTATAGTTCAGCGGTTTAACCGTTGCGATATAGAAGAACCGTGTAAGAAAGAGGTCGACAACCTCTGTAGAGGCGGGTGACACCGTTGAAATCAATTCGACTTAACACAAAGATTACAATAAATATGATTTTAGTATTAACAAGAGACTAGTAAAAAGTACCTCTGGTATTAATAACGGCACCGCTATTTGAAATCATACACTTTTAAAATTACTTTTTACTTTCTAAAAGCCTGTAAACTTTTGAATTCTGAAAAACACGCTGATGGCAAATTACCCATAAATACTCTTACAAAAATACAATTAAGTACGGGATACTTACGTAATAAAGATGCATTATGTTTATAAGTCATAAAGGGGTGCGTTTTATGACCATCTCTACCTAACTCTATCTATGGGGATAGAGTCTGCAGTAACATGCGTAATTTGAACCGCCCTTTGCGAGACGTATACAGATAGGGCAGTTCAGTACAATAGCATGTGCGTGCATACAGTACTTAGTGTATATGTGCGTATATGCGCGTGCGACTAGCCGCGCTAGAGATAGCCGCAGGTCATCGACCGGCGCGAGGCCGACGCCCGCTGACGTAACGTTACGCGAATTCCACGCCCCCCGCACGCTGCCCTCACGCCCGCTACTCGCATCGACCCAATTCCTTCGAAGCCACTTCGTTTGTGCATCGCTAATTATAAAGCAGTTGCATCGCACTGCCAAACGCGTTCTATTTCTAATTTACTTTAACGAGCTATTTGTGACCAGTTATGACAAAGCCCGAGGTAGGAACTTAGTGGCTTCCCTGTTTCTCGCCTGTATTTCCTTATTTCAGTGCTCGATAAGCACCACTCATGACACTCAGGCTGATGAAAGTTACTCCTGCGAAAGCGAGCTTAACTATCCATAAGAATAACTGACACCCATAACTTCTTTTGCTTTGCGAAATTACAAAAATCCTATTTTAGTATCTAGTAGCACTGCTTGACGAATATATAGGTACTCCCAAATTTCAAGTTTCGAATTTCAGCGGTTTGACCTGTGCGTTGTCTGACAATCAACCAGGACAGCCTTTTTTGTATATTGATATATAATTATTTGATTTTAAGAATAATCATTTTGTCTTAACTCAATATCTATCGCTAATCGAAAATTAATCTCAATAAAAACAAAAAGTATATTTTAACAATCCGTTGTAATTATAATAGCGGCCATTGCAAAGATATACCAATTTATAAAACTAATTATATACTAACAGAAAACTATTAAGTTATGCATACATAAATGATGTTTTGCAAATTAATTCTATGGAAATGCTAAGGTTAACCTGAAAGTGCTTACGTTGCCGTGGTTTTAGTTGTGGTCAGGGGTAAATACTAATACATAGCCCACGTACATAAATGAATATAAGTAAACAAATATGTATAGAGCAGAATAAATAAGCAATTCCATTATTATTATCAAGCAAAAGGTATCAACGCGTTATTTCAATTAAAAAAATCAGTGTGTGCTTAAGACCACTTAACAGAAGTGATAACTTCATCAATGCGACTCGAACCGAGTTTACTCGAACGAGTGTTACATAGCCAAGTATGACGGCTCAGTCTCACTCAATAGCTACAAAATAAAGTGCTCAGCTCGCCTAAAGTTTTCATTTCATAAAACAATTAATGTTTAGATCTGCAGAGGTTCTGTTCTGACTGAGAAGTTAAAATAATACTTGGTCCTATCCTATAGATAGGTCATTTAAAAACCTTGCCCTTCAACCTACGCATTTTGATCCAAAGTTTATGCTAATTTAGATAGAATGCGGGGATTAATTTTTTTTTTTAAATCACGCACTTTACTAAAAACCAAACCTAGAAAGAAAATGCTCATACAATTGTAAGCTCATGCTAGTTCTAGCTTGTGTTACGAGTAGGTGTAATAAACCGATCTGTTTATTAGTTGGTTATTGATTAATATTATAATTGTGTAACATTAATAAAATAACCTTCGGAAACTTAATGTAACGGCACTTTGTTTACACGTGTATAAAAATAGGGAATACCATTTACTTTACCTTATTAGGTTTTGTTATTATTGATTTTGTTAGGTTCCAGAAGCAGTATAGGTAAATCCTTTTGTTCAAGCCAGCTTTGGTAACTAAACCTACTATATTCATTGGTAGAGTTCTTTAGAAATGATATAGCTAGCCCGCGCTACTATAACTCGCCGTTTTTAGTATAAGTATTATATTAGTCGTATCTTTTTACGTGTGCAAGTTGCAGTTTATTAATGTAGAAAATCTTTCTTTACTTAAAGCCAACTAAAATATAAACCACGTTCGTAAAGGCCTCTACACATCAAAGCCGCCGGCTCCAGACCAGACTCCTTTGAACAATCGCATACAAAACGCTAACCCGGTCGGCGGCTTTGGTGTGTAGAGGCCTTAAGAATGACTCATTTTAAGGATAGAGGAAAATCATGAGTAGATTGCCAATCGTCTTTCTGCGGTGCCAATGTGTTTTCATGATAACAGTAACGTTTACAAGTCGTACAGATTTACAGCTATATATTGTTTGAACTGTATTGACGCAAGTGGCCGATAAACGCAGTATTATTTGCTCGTGAGTCAATATGTGTTATTGATGGTCGTGCGTACAGTGATCCATTCAATGTACCCTACCAAAGAGGAATAATGTACCCGGTAGGTACAAATCCTTACCTACTGCCATGCCTCGTTGAAGTATGAATGAATGTGGTTAATGTAACGTATGATATTTTCATTATTATAAAACCAATACTTCGCATATTTCTAGTGAGTATACCTGTGAAATCAAAATAACAATACGAGTATCCATTCATACCTAACACTGATTGGTTTATCATCATCATCATACGGCTAATTACATCAAACGTCCATACTAATAATAATTTGGTATCCCAGCTACCTAATTTAGGATTACTTAGTAATATAGAGGCCAGGTACGGAACTGCTCCTAGTGAAATTACTGGGATTTTGAGAAAGTGCTGCACAGGGTTATGTAATTAAAATCTTATATAGCACTATTACGAAGCGATGATTTGCGCGCTATAGCTGGAAGGTGGATGAGAAGAGCCGAAGATCGGGCTCAGTGGCGCGCCTTGGGAGAGACCTAAGTCCGACAGTGGACCTGCTATAGGATGATGATGATTTGAAACAAAAATATCCGAGCTTTGTTGAGTGTGTTTTTTTTATTAATTAATAAGTTAGCGTCAGATAACCATCTCACTAATGTATTGTAATATAACTCTTCCTGTGTCATTATTCATTGTTATCGATATCAATTTTACATGAGTTGCAATGTTTTTTATAGATATCTATATCAATATCAATCAATCGCTACGTCAGCAACGTGGGTGGCCCGCGTGATAAGGTTTATACCTGTAGGCATCGATGTCTTGTAGGTAACAAAACACGTCCTGAAATACTCCATCGACGATTTCTACTTAAAGATTAACTGAATATGTTTATGCTAACATTTATGATAAACAATTAGCTCATACAATTAGACCATTAAAAGTTGACCTTGTAGTAGCAGACGTTTTACGTCACCGTATCTTCAAACATTCAGTATAAAAACGCTGCGGTCACGCAATGTCACCCCCCATCCGGCAAGACGCGGCGTCCGCTGCAACGGCGCGGTCACATTCAACAAAACATCAATTGACAACTCGACCTACCTGCCCTGACCTTCTCCAAGTCATCTTGGTAGCTCGACCTCCTGATAAATATTCCTATTTACTTATGAACTAGTAGGTATTTAGAGGAGGAAGAGGAGAGAAGTGGCGGGTGGGTTAATTTGGGAATTAAATTAAGACTGCAGCACCCTAAAACTTAGTTTATTTCTAACGGACTCTACCTACTTTCGGGTTTAGAATTCAGCTAGAAAAAAAATGCCATTATCATTAAAAACTTGTAACTATAACAACTACCATTAATGTTTACTTTCAGAATTTTAAGAAATTAACAATCATTTTGGTTGGTTGTAAAAATGGTGAGTTTAATAAGGTAAGGTATTTAAATGAAACCTGTATCTCTATGATTTTATAGAGCAGAAAGTACATCAAACCAACCATACGTAGTTTTACGATTCATACATAGCTATAAAAGTAGGTACTTTCAGGGGGTTTACGATAAGAAACACATCATGGTCCTCAAGGTTAGCAGTACCTACCAACTAAGCAAAATGGCTACCATTTTCTCCATGGCAACACACAGAATAAAAACAACATTTATTGCTTAAAACTGTGTAAAAAAAGATCTTAATATTTTATTGGAAAGAACAGTTTATCCTGATAGGATAGGTATACAATAAGATTAGTACCTAGTGTACCTACAACTAAAATGAAAATTATCGAGTATAATACATCTTGAGAGACTATACAAACGCAAATGTTTTAATTACAGCCAGTGAACATTTTTGGTTCAAATGCAGAGATAGCCGGCATCATGACTAGTATCCTTTTTAGGCTAGTTAAAATCCAAAAAAGATAGTACATAATTCGTACATTTGTAGAATGTTGCGGGATCGATAGAAGATACCACCAGGAGTCACCACCTAATTTGCACCGATTCTAGCACCTACGGAACCCTGTTAAATACTCAGTTGAAACTTTGAAAACGGTATAAAATGTAAACCGGTAAAGTCTATCTCATGAAATTTGTACCACACATTATGACTATCCTAATGTACCTCTACAATAAATTTCAAAGTTTTAGAAGTAGAATGACCAGGTAAAAAATGTTATGGATCCAACATTATGCCGTCAAGTGTTCATTCATAATTTCAAATGCTCCGAATAAGGTTTACGAATTGCTTCATTGCTAAATTATATGAATTGAATACAGTTATGATTCAGGCCAATAATGTGTTAAATAAAACTTGTTATAAATTAATTGCACAATTCGTGCCGAAACCAGTGAACGCAAATAAGCCGAAACGAAATATAAATTATACTATTGCCAGAGACTAAGAAATGTTCTAAATGACTCTACTAAAATTTACCATCTCTGGTTAAGCATGATTTATCATTGCAAGTATATAGATAGTAAATAGGACGATAGGTAAACTAATGAGAAAGCTTTGAATAATGAAAAAATATAATTGAATTTTTCAAATAAATTAAGCATCATAGTAACGCAGTAACATAATACAAAGGTTGTGACTATCGTTTTTTAACCGATAACTTCGTTTTTTTTAAACTTAATATACGAAACTCCGGTCTAAAGGTATAGTACCTTCATTGTACCATACCTTCAGACGAAGCCGCATTAAGAACTAGTTTATAATAAGTAATCAACAATTCCAGCACCATCTACAAGCTATGCAAGTAGTTGTTTATGAAGTATCACACGTGTAAGTTTATTGCAGAGGGGTGCACGCGCGACCTTGCTTCGCCTGCGCGGGCGCAAGCAACGCAGAACCTCGCAGTGCGGCGCGGGCGCGAGAGAAATGCGCGGGCGTGACGCGGCCCTTATCAACGGATGCGGCTTATCGCAAGGTCGCGTCGTACTCACTGCTCGATACACTGTGGCACGAGCCACGTGTCGTGTCGCTCATGTCGACCACTTTTCATAACCATACTTATTTATAGCCGGTTTATTGTATTTACATATTAAATGTAATTTTACTTTGTGAGGATGACAATAACTTACAAAGAAATATAAATTACTTACCTGGACTATGGACTAAAAATCTAAGAACATGACTACGGTTAATTTTTATTCCGGCATATGTGCCGGAACCGATGATGCCGAAATGTGTTTCACTTATGAGTGAAACTACAAATGAGTGAAACTACAAGCAGGTACTACTAGTTTACGATATATTCGACTAGCTGGTAGTAAAATAATCTCTTCCAGCTCATAAATTATACCTAAGTATACCAAAAGTAGACGAGCGCTATGGCAGTGCTGCACTAGCTTATATGAATCAAAGTTCCGTGTAGCACTGTTCTGGTGCTGGCAGGCGTGATTTCTTAACACCAGGGGAGCGCCTAGCTCGTCTCGTCACTTCATCATCATTTTCGGGTCCTTTTCCCACTTACGTGGGGTCGGCACAACATGTTTTCCTCCTCCACTCATCCCTATCACCCGTCATCTCTGTACTTACACCTGCTCTATTCATATCATCCTTCACACAGTCCATCCATCTTTTCTTTGGCCTTCCTCTACTCTTATATCCATCCACTTCCATATTTAGCACTCTCCTAGTCACATGACATTCATCCCTTCGCATCACGTGCCCATACCAAGCTAACCTATTACCACTTGTTCATATAAAAAAAAATAGAGCTTCGTTTTGAATTTTCATCGTGGATGAGCAACCAACATCCATCTATCCACTCGAGCATCCTAGCAAACTAATAATAGTAGGATCTACAAAAAAAAATATGTACGTACTAAAGACTGGATGAGAGAAGCTTTTTAACTCAAAGTAAATTGAATTAATATAGGATGTTACAGGTCAAAATACATACATAACGTAAGTAATTCAAAGCCATAGCAAGTTTTACACAGTTGGCAAAATCGTGTCACGTCCTATCCGCATTTTTTGTAATAGAGATAGGTATTAGGTGTATCGCGAAACATTGTTTCTGGAAATCTCGAATAGATAAAATAAGCGTGAGCTGGTATTTTATGTTTTCGATTCTACAGAAGAATAATTTTAATTTTAGCAATTACCTCATTGTTATCGTTTTGTGTTTGAAAAAAATTGATGAGGTTGGTATGAGCTCAGAAAGTTAGGTTAGCGTGGTGTCCGTATCAAGAAGTATTTTGAATTGAATTGCGTCTGACGGGCATTGTGGCGACGCGACGGGCGTCGAGGCGACCATTTTGTCAAACAATATGGTGCAATTGCAATGGTTGGTAGCACAATGGGTAGGTATAGGTGTCGATCTTGTCAGCGTAGTCGCGAGGGCGCAGTGCCGGGCGGTCGTCTCAAGATCAGGGTCGCGCGGCAGACGTACGGCAAGGTCACTACCCCGCGCCCGCGCCGCGTCTGCCCCGCGCGCCTCTCACGCGCTCAAATATTTGCGACCGTCTGTCCTCCGCGACCGATACGCCGAGGTCAGCCCGCCAACAGACCTTGAAGTAATATTATCCGACCTCTCCTGTTTGAAAGACGAGCTTGAGTTTTTATCGGTCACTAGCTGCTCAGCCTGCGGCTTCGCCTGCGTGGTTTATTCTAATCAATATATTTAAATGACTGACTGTCAAACAACACACAGGCCATACCACTAAACGTAGATACTTGAAATATGGAGGGTTCATCAAAAAATGTAGGCGGTGTCATTAATTTTGTGCATTTATAATATACCTACTAGCTGGTGCCCGCGACTTCGTCTGCTTTTATCTTTATAAATTGTAGCTTATGTGTTATTGTGATGTATAAACTATATTATTATAAACTTACATTAAAATCCATTCAGAAGTTTTTACGTTAAAGAGTAACAAACATCCATCTATCCATCGATCCATCCATCCTTACAAACTTTCGCGTTTATAATATTAGTAGGAAGTAGGATGTGCAAAGTTTGATAGTGAGATTGGACGTGATTTATAAGGAAGTTATTACAATACTTGGTAAACATAAAAAAATATTATTTTTGTAGCTAGTGAGCATGAGTTTTTCATTTTTATTGTTGAGTATTATAAGTATACCTAGATAAACAAACTGTCTCGTTTAATTTTAGTTGGACCGATGAGTAGTAAATGACAACAATATACGAATAAAATTATATTTCCATCATAAGATTTAAGCTTTGTAAATGCATATATTACTTGTATCTCATTTGGGAAACAATAAAGGAACGACAGAAAAAATTTACTCATTCTAAGTTCACCCTTTGATGGTATGTGTCAAGCCATGTGATTCAACAGCAGATGGACAAGAAGCAACTCATCAATGGAATTACAGAGTAGGAATGACGTGTCTAAGGTTAACGCCAGTAATTGATTCAAATGTTTTTTGGGTCCGGATGCCAATTTAGTTCTACAATGCTTGTTAGGCTAGTTTCAAGAGCTTTGTAATGAGGCTAACTAGTGCTCAGGGCCGTCTTCACAAAGAGGTTTAGTAAATCCGCTGAATTGTCACGTGCGCCACACACTGACTGTACATGGTCTACTCTACATAAATATTGCGTATTGGACGTAGCGAGAGCTTAACTATTCGATCACTTACTGAAATTTATTGAATACTGTTACTGCAGTTGCTTACGAGTAGTGTAAGTTACTGAATTTTATTGAATTTTGTATGTTGAATAAATGGGCAAGAAGTACTTATTGTTTGTTTTTCGGTTTCCTTTGTGTTTTTATAGGTCCATTGACTGGAATTAATGTTGGCCCTGTATCCGCTGGCTGAATCTAAATGATATATATGTATGATTGACCTTTCGAGGTAACTATACCAAAAAAAAGAAATCAATCCGAAACGGTCTACAAATGTTGAAAAGTGCAGTGCTTAGTGCGGGCTCGTTTATGTCTCGTAGAAATTGTGATATTTCGTAGAGTCGCATAGTGGTCTCGTAAAGGCTTTGCAGCGTGTGCGTAGATGTTTCGTAGAGGGTGCGTTGAGAGTTCGTAGAAGGCGCGCGAAATCGTAGAGGTCTTGCAGCGGGCTCGTAGAAGCTTCGTAGCAAGCGCGTAATGTTTCGTAGACATTGCATAAAAGACACGTGAAGTAGTAGAGTTTGCGTAGCGATCTCGTAGAACTTGACAAGGGTATGTAGGTAGGCCCTGTTCAAGTCAGTCATTATACATTATGCTAGTTAAATTATATCAGTGAAAATCAGTTTATTATTAAATCAAATACAAGGTAATAAGAATATACATACATAGGTATACTTACATACTCCTAAACTTACCTACCTTCGTAAGCGACTCTACTTAAATCTGTACTGCACTGAGACCTACTCAGGTAGACTTATTTTTGTCATTTTTGTTTTGTTTATGTTTCACATAAGGTATGATCGTACGTATCCTATAAATAACCTTCTCAATTGTAGGTAAACTCTGGTAAACAGCCAAACAATGACGTGTCATGTTTTCCAACGTGTTTATTTGGCTGTGCGCTATGCACTTATAGGTACTTACTCATTATAACTAGATCTATATATTACCCTCATGCATAGAAACCAGATATGTATGTGACTTTGTTGCGTCTTTGTGCATTGTTCTTTTTTAGTCGTGATAAAATTATGGGCGAAAATAAATAATATAATTTACAAGTAACCTTTAGTTTAATTCATATATTTTTCTTACTTTTGAAATCAAAAATAATATCTAAAGCATCGATGACACAGGGTTAGTTTACAAGCTACAATAATCCAGCGAGTTCGCTTGTAGCTTGTAAACTCGTCCCATGTCATCGACGCTTTAGTACCTATCCTTGTAAATTGCACACATTCTCTATACTCCGTGTGAGTGAAACCATCGTAAAAGGGGTGGGGGGTTAAATTCAAGATAATGACATTCGTTAACAAAGAAGTATTTTAGTATCAAGGCCAAAAAACAACTTATTTACTGATGTGCACTTGGCCATTATTGATTTACTTGCTTCGTTTGAACACACGTAGGCAATTACATACAAATCCAATTCTGCTGTTTGTACAAGTGTTCACTGAGTGAGGACATCCTTTATTATTCACAAGGATTTTGATGAAAAAAGACAATGAATGCCCATAGGCGAAGGTCGTTTCAGAATACATCATTTGCTGGGTTTCACCTTGACTTACGCTTATACACAAGAGTAGGTTGGGAGTCATTTTCAGAATTCAGGGTAATTTAAGATAAAAATAAGTTGAGCTTGAAGTTTTTACATTATTTCAAAATACTACATAACCCATTATGAAGGAATCGTCTAAACGAATGAGACGATTCTAAGTAATCGGGCTTTTAAACATTTTGTAAAGTTAAACAACACATCCAAATAATGAAGGTTAATTTGTTGGTATGCTTGACCTAACCTAAAGTCTAATCGTAATTCAAGTACATTAATGTTCATTTAATTAAAAAACAAAGTCATATCAATCATGTCCAATAACATTTTCAAGTTCATATTTACATTGTTTTGAAGTTGAGTAATTAGCTACTTTGGCAATTATTATAAAATTTTTGTTTTTGAGAATTCTTATTGTTATTAAAAGGAAGAGTCTTCATGTCTGTCTGGCTGGCATGTACTTGCTATTGGGGCCAAGGTTCCTATGAATTATGGAGTATATGGTATTATTCGGGCGCGATGTATGCCACTGCTCTGGTTTCATGGTCGGACTGTTTAATAATAGCAGATGAAGGTTCCATCCGACATCGGGAGGTCACTTCTCCCACGACCTGTTTCCGGAACCATTGTCTCAGTTATTTGAAAACAGTGTCAATGAAAATGTGAAACAAAATGTAATAATTCTCCTACTACTACTAAATTGTTTTTTTTTTTACTTCTTCTTATCGTGTCACTAGTTCTTTTGAACCAGTGTGGTGAAAGGATTGCAAGTGCGCCTCCTTTCGTGCACTTTTTTAACTGAATAATAATCTATAACGTACCAGAATCCTCTGTAAATACATATATTTTTAAAATTTATGTGTCTATATTAATACATTAATAAATAATCCAACATGTGGTTTTTGTTTTTTTTTAAATCAGAATAAAAAACATCAAAAGTTATAATTATAAGTAATCATCGGACTAACCTCACAAATACCAACAAAAGCGAGGTATAGTAATAGTAATTTTTAGGACAGTGGCAAACTGGGACATGTTGTATGAAAGGCGAACGCTCACGGCAACGCGGCAGCAGTCAAATGAGGTCAGTGGAACGAAGCATTACACTTGACCTCTTTCTGGCGAGTCCTTACCTCCGCCAGACCTTCACACTTTTTACAATGCTTTTACGAGCTAGGTCGGCCAATTAAGTTTCGTCGAACGCCGGCCGTAACAATGATGCCCCCGTTTCCGAAGACAGATGCATTCTACTGCTAATGCTGCAACTTCCTTAATTTTTCTAGTAATTTTAGTGAATTTGACTTGCACCGGGATATAAGCATTGATATTGATTTTTCAGCCGGCTTTTAGAACGGAAAGAATTACGAGTCGAGTAAGAAGACATTCAAGTAAGTTTATGCTTAGCTATAAGAAACTGACAGACAATCAACGCACATCCTACGCCTTGAGACCTAGTGAAATTTTGCCTTGCAAATGAAGTTACGAGGGAATAATAAATTAAACATATGTAGGTATAGGTACTACTCGTAAGAACTGATATAACTTTCTCCATTGAAAATATTTACGATCATCACTGGTATTGAGGTAATAAAGCTTTATGAATATTCTGTATAATTTGATGAATTCAGCCATCGCTCGGTATCAGTTGGCTACAATGCCGTTACTGGCCGTTACCAATGCCGCCCCCAATCCGACGGCAGCGGCAGATGCAGCGAGCCGGCCGCGCCACAGAGCCACAACAGTCGTTATGCAAGCTGTGGCCCTACGGCCGCGGCCGGCCGCACACTCTTGACACACATTCGCTCAATGCCTATTGATATTTGTTTCGTTTTTACTTGACCGTGATACAAATGTTAAAATAGTATTGATTGTACGAGTATGTGTCGATAACTTATCTCATTTAGGAAAATATATTTAAAAAAAAGTTATTCGTATTCATTTTATTTTCAAGGTTCCGTCATATTCCTACAAAAATAATACCTACAAAATTAAAAAACGGATTTTTAACTAATTTATTATATTAGTATTAAAACAACAGAGTGTCAATGTCAAGGTACATCGTAGGTTACCTAACTGCGAATCACAGTCACGGTGAGAATCTAAGCTTCGGAAGATAGGTATGTAAACGTTTTTGCGATTCCACCAATGATGTAAATTAATATTAATGAATGTTAATACATCGGTTCCTTGTAAACAAGGTCACATCGACCTTGTCATTTGTATTTTTATTATTTTGCAAAAATAAGAGCACAAAGACAAACAAGGAAGTCGGCAGTCTGCGCGTCGATGGCCCGGGCCTCAGAGCAAGAGGGAGCGTGCTGTCTGCGCAGAGACGTGACTAGCACCAGTATGAACACTGCATTGAATCCAATACCAAACACTAGGGTCACGTAATAAATAGCCAGATAGCAAATTAATGCAGAACTAGCCGACAAACCACAATTTAATAGCTCATTTTGTCATACGGCATTTGGCTGAAGGCTATAATATTTTATTTTATAATATAAGAAATCAAACAGCTTCTTACAAGTTTAATAAAACAGGATGGTGATTACGTTAAGCTTAGGAGTATTCACTTGTAGTACTAGTTCCATAATAAATTGATTAGATTAAGATTTTTTATGTTTATAAAATTACTGATAATGATCATGACTCACACCGACTTGCAACCATCAGGAATGCCATGGGTACCTACGCTGATAACAGTTCTATAAGGTTAACTGCCGGCGTGCAAGCGGGATTGCAGACTCAGCGCGTCAAGAATTAGCCCTGAACAAAAAAAAAGAACAGATAAGTCTTCCACTACTGCCGCCACGTTCTAACCCTTGCCTGTAAATAATTTTTTCTCATTTTCTGTCTTTTTTTCTCTTGTAACTGTAATTTTATGTTAAAGTGTGGTCTGCTGCCTGACGCTTCGGCGCTAATTTAGATGTCTCCGCAGTAAGCGGCACTGTCTGTACTCTTCCCCGAGTTATTGTATTGTTTAAGTACATCAGTGAGCTCGTGATCCAGGATTGGTAGCTCCTGGAGTTGAAGCCAGGGCAAAGAGGCTGTCTGGGCAAAGAGGTCCTCGAAGCCCCAACACGACAGGCTCACTAGGTGGCGTAAGACACCATGATGAACACCATAGGCATAGAGCATTTCGTACACGTAAGATCTACCGTTTCTACGCTATGGTTAATTTTTACTCTAGTTTGGATTGTGTAGATTGTAGTGTTTACTCATGATCTCAGGGTCGACATCAGTGACGTACCAACACGTTGGGTACCTAGGTACTGTAGACACGAGTAAATCGTACGGGACAATATAACGCTACATTTAGACGGGAACGAGCTGCGCAGTATGTAGATACGAGTGTCACTTCCTGCATTGACTGAGGAAAAAACCTAGCTAAGACTGGTTTTGTATAATCTATCCATCAGCAGCCTGTAGCTGTTATTTTCTACTACTGACCTCTATTACCTAATGGTCCTTTTCAGGGTTCCGAGGCTGAGATGAAACCTAGGAGGTAGGTTGGTCCGCTGTTTAAATTTGACACACCTACAAATACTTGTACCTAGTAGGTAATTAGATAAATAAAATACACCTTTACTTCGCGTTAAGTCCATGATTCGGATTCACTATAAATTACTATATCAATTCAAAATTCTATGGTAACGTAAATAAGTACAAGTAGGTGGTATGACTGTTATCTGATAAATAAAGAAGGTAAGTATGGGAAACGTTTATTAATGCGACAAAGGACTCAAAGACTGTCTTCCAGGAATATAATGGCGATATATTTACACGCGGCACAATGCAAGCTTTGTGTCAATATTCCGTGTAGGACTTGTTGAGTGAGCTCTTGTTTCCAGTAACAGTGTATTTTGTTAACTGTGTCAGCCTTGGATTTGAATGTACAATATATACTCGTAACATTGAATTTTGACACTTTTTAGCCATTATAAAAATAAGTCAAAAATTTTATTATTAAGGTAGGTAAAATGTCTACAATATTATATTTTATTCTTGAAAAAAATATTGAAGATGGTCATTTTAAAAATTGTATACCCTCCGTGTAATTCTAAGAAAAACACCTAAATTATGGATATTTTAAGATCCTCCGTGTATCGCCAAACCTTTCTCAGAACTTGCAATCTGGTGCATCGTGCTTACGTTTTAAAATTTATGAATATAAGTCTACCTGATAATTCCACCTCTAAATAACCTATGAATACCTTCGAATCACGTGTAATTGGTATATGTAGGTCTATATAACGAAACTGGCGCATTATTTGACGTTTACAAAATAATATAAAAAAACTAGCACCATTTTACACGAGATTTTCAACCTTAGGGAAAAATACTATAAATGCAGATTTTTAAATTAAGCTTTGTCCTGACTGGCTGACAGACAACAAGAGCATCGGTAGAGCTACACAGTTACCCTTGATGACGAATAACTTCGTGTAGGTACTTAACCTACACCCTTTTGAGAAAGATAAAACTTATGGCTGTTTACAAAAACACGTAAGTGAGGGCCGTTCGGCGGCCAAGTCTTGCTATTTTATTTGTTCTGCGGCAACCCTATGTGCTTATGCGGTAAATAGCGCGAGAGGCAACAAGTGCCTGATAAGACGGGGCGCCGCAGCCGTACTGGTGCTCTATCGTTCAAGATTAGGTCAAACCTTAATGCGCCCAGCAATATTAATCATCATACTTGCTTGATTTACTGGAGTAGTGAAAGGAAATCTTGCCCTTGTGATGCGTGCCTTTGCATTGCACACGAACTTTTTTCTCTGTTTTTACTCGAGTAAAAAAGTACAAGGTGAGCAAGGCGTATTTGTGATGGCAAGAGATGTTATTATATATGAATATACCTAGTTAGTTTTGGTACACGTTGACTAATGTTCGGAATGCAGGGCACAAATAAACCTAAATAATTCGGTATAGGAATTCGACCAAGAAATTACGCCTGCCTATGATCGAAACAGTAGGAAAGTACTGCAATGAATTTCAAAAAACACTTTTTACATTACAAAAAACAGTCTGTTATAGCGTTCGTCCACTTTGAGACACTTTGACAGTTGGTCTAGAAGCCCAGTAGATTTACAAGCTACAAAGCCCTTCAAACCGGAACACAGTATTGCTTACACTGCTTGGCAGCAAAATATCCGGACCTATGTAAGAGATACCCATCTAGACGGAATCCTGCGATGGACACCTCCCACCCTACGGAAGTTGGTATGAGGGTGAAAAATGCATTTCACAGAGATGGTTTCTAGAACTTAGAGCGGCGGGCAGGGCGGGGCCTTTTTGTCGCCACGTCATCCATCGCCAACATATGTTATGTAGGTAAACTAAATGGGTACTAAGTATTTCACTGTTTACATAGTAAATGAAAACAGTCCAGTTGCCATATTTATAAAACAGTTTGCGTAAGAGGCCGAGAACAATGGCAGGGGTAGTTATTGCCATAATATGTGGCGACTGTTGGGAACGAGTCATGTGTGGCTGTTACGCGTGCTTCTACGAATTAATACTAATCATGACATCATGTTACGATCCTATCTTTTGTCTGGGATATTTTCACACACATACTCGTTATAGCTATCTTTGGTGATGGTGCCCGTTCTGGAATACGAACCTAAAAGCAGTCAAGAAGTAGCCCTCCGGCTCGCATCATGGCTGTACCCTTAATTAAATCCAATATTAATATAAGTATTTCATATCACATCCTACTGATGACCGGGCTGAAAACTCCAACAACAGATTCGGCTGAAAACTAAATAACAGAGTCGGCTGAAAACTCCAACAACATAAATATAATAAATAAATTATAAATAAATAACAAAGTCGGCTGAATAATCCAACAACAGAGTCGGCTGAAAACTCCAACAACATAAATATAATAAATAAATTATAAATAAATAACAAAGTCGGCTGAATAATCCAACAACAGAGTCGGCTAGAAACTCCAACAATAGAGTCGGCTGAAAACTCCAACAATAGAGTCGGCTGAAAACTCCAACAACATAAATATAAAAAATAAATTATAAATAAATAACAAAGTCGGCTGAATAATCCAACAACAGAGTCGGCTAGATACTCCAACAATAGAGTCGGCTGAAAACTCCAACAATAGAGTCGGCTGCTTTCTTACACACAAAAATATTTATTACCTAGTAGTTGCAGCTGCTGCGATTACATCCGCGTCCTATTGGAATAAAAAATAGCCTATGTGTTTTCCATTTATAAATGATACCTATACGGGATTTTACAGTAGTTTCAGAAAAACATGCTTTAGCTGTGTATATCCCTACTAAATGTCTAACTAATGAAATTTGTCGTTGTTACACAATAAAATCTGGCAAATATTACACCATCTTTTAAGATTAGTCGAATCGCGGAAAAGATTGAAGGTCAAATAATAATCTTCTTTGTTTAAAAAAATCGAGTGGTAAATAAAATGATGCGAATTTATCATACAAGGAAGTGTTTTTCAAGATACCGATAAGTTTTGTATAAATTAATCATGTGGTTCTTATTAGTGGCAGGCACAGAAGTATTTAAGTATAGAAACACAATGTAGTACATTGAAAATGCGACCAAGAAAAGGGAGCTACATTGGCTAACTTCTAGTACATTCTAGTCCAATGCTAATTTTTAAAAAAGAGAAGTAACAGTGCTAGATAAATATTATATGTCAAAACTACTAGGCTTTTTCATTGTTAATAAACTACATCGTAACGTAACAACCATTATTTGAAAATAGAGATATTTCATTTTTATTGACAGGGTGTCTGAAAATTTTCGATCCTATAAACCGCATCCCTTTTGGTTTGGTACTGTCCATCTTGGTATTCTATAGGAACACCGTTGTATTATGTATGGTAGCAGGCAGGTTCCTATCTAAACAGTTTATATGTGTTGCTAAGAGGTCCACGCACATGGCTAATTTGACTCATCCACTAGACACCAAGATGACGTTCCTTGGAATTACGTGAATTGTATCTAGGAATGGTGTAGTTTGTGCAGTCTTGATTTTTTTAAAGTTTTTTTTATATTCAAAAGCTTTATCTTTTCTTTAAATCTTTAAAACAGCAACATTAATTCTTAATATTGCTGTTTGTTGTAATTTCGTCATTTAACAATCGGTTTGGAAAATTATTTCAGATTGGTCCCATAGCAATTTCATCAAAATCGGTTCAGTAGTTTGGGTTTTAAATCAAAATGTAACAGGAGCAAATTTGTCATTCAATTAAACTAAATTGCTTATTTTGCTTTGCTTGAATTCGGTTTTTTTTTATTAGCAAGTATACACAGGTTATATAACAAAAAGTTTGCCTATAATACCTATTCTCAATCTATACGTTGCTTTGTTAATTAAATCTATGCCAGACATAGTTGCCATAGTCCTAACCTAAGACTAAAAGGAGTCATAACAATTTTCGTTAACAATAAGTTGTTCTAAAACACATTTCGTAAATTGTGGCAACAAGGGTCGTAAAACCTCGTCAGCGGCGTGGGCGGAGGGAAGCGAGGCGTGTGCGTCGTTACTGAATATATTTTTCGCACACACAAGGTCGAGGCCGAAGCTCTTGACTTCCTAGATCGGTATTCGGTAGCTAGTAACCTCGGATCGCTACAGCCGCTACCATCGCCGCCCGCCCGACCGTCCGCCTGTCTGTTTAATACTGGGGCCCGTATAATAACTACCTATAATATTTCAGGGGAGGAAGTATTAGTTGAGATGACTAACATAAGCCAGTATAAAAATGAATAGTGGTAAAACTACTTATTTGAATACCTGATGCTACACGTGTAATACCACATAAGTCTTAGCAAATATTTAAATTCTCGATAATTCAGTTACATGAACGTTATTTGTTTTTATCAATTTTTTTATCTGATATGTGTAAAAACGTTTGTTGGTTCTCAGTTCTTAATCACGTTGCCGTATCTACGCAACATTCGCGAAATGTATGCGGATAAAAATATCCAGGGTCAGGCTCAAGGTCTTTTTGCTTTTCTGATTAGGAGTACGCCGATAAAAAACAAACTTGCTGCCAATGAGAACTGAATCCTTCACAGCTCACATAAGTTTCATTACAGATTGTACTCTATGCAGGAACAATAACTGTAATTCTGCTGATTTCTTGCTTCTACAAGGTTACAGCAGTTTATAATCTGGAAGTTGCTATGTAATTAGATAATATTACCTGGTACGTAACACTTGCTCATTATGATTTAATTTGTCCATTGCCTTGTAAGTGCTGATTTATTGGACTGGAGATATAATTCTCGGGTGGTGGTGGTATTCTTTGTAAAAGCATAAAATGGGTCCTATTTCAGGCAAACTAACAAACTATCTAACTTATGATCTAAACCATCCTGAACTAAGAGAAGTCTAAAACAGCTGGGCTGCGGAACTCAGCATTCTGTCGGATGATTTCTGTCAGATTTCCTCATAATGTTTTCATTCACCGTTCTGAGAACGTGAGCACGTAGATTTTATCGATTGAAAAACCCGAATGGTCGCATGATTTGAACCCGCGACCATTACCTTTGTGGGTGGCAGCTGCAAGTGATTGTATGAATACATTATTTGGGATGATGATACCAATCTTAATGCTAAAATAAAATTGATCTTAAAATGTAGGTAATTTTAATCAAAGCATTGACCATGCTTTACATGTAAAGTTTATGAGTTACGGACAAAAAGAAGAGCAAGAAGAAACAGAGTGTACGTTGAACGGCTTTAAGTATGAGATTTAATATGGATCTATACAGAAGAACTTAACTTGTTTTAAAAATAGGTAGGTACTTCAAATGCACGAAATAATAAATTTAATTCCATGCCAATTTTTAATAAGTACTCTATGCAGGTGTAATAAGCACTACCTACAAGAAAAAAACTAATAAGTTCACAATGAATCGTAACAATAATAAAAAGCATTTTCCTATAATATTTTTATCACGCCATTGGGGTATCAGGGGATGACGCTACAAGGAAGAGAAAATAAGGGGGGACGGGGGGAAAACGCAAATGGTGCTCGGGAGATAGATCACCCCGTAGCAAGCGGAGCGGGTGACGGTGTGCGACCTTGTAGCGTGACATTGGCGCGACACGGACGCTTCCTGTTATCTCATTTGCGATACTCCTCGCTCCCCGCACCCGGCATTAATCATTAATGGAACAAAGAATGTCCACTCGCGGTAATTGTAATTAACACGCGTCGGCCTTGGCTCTCGCGCATTATCTCAACACCTTAACAGAGATGGTTCTAGACTAGTGCCCTGGGCATGAGCAAGCGTATTTATTTTGTCACCGTCACTCTTTTTTCTGACCGTCACTCTATTATATGAGCGTGATCTATCACAGTTTCAGATACATTTTTATGAAGAAAAAAAAAATACGCTTGGACACGCCCAGGGCACTGTGACATTGGCACGACACGGACGCTTCCTGTTATCTCATTTGCGATACTCCTCGCCCCCCGCACCCGGCATTAATCATTAATGGAACAAAGAATGTCCACTCACGGTAATTGTAATTAACACGCGTCGGCCTTGGCTCTCGCGCATTATCTCAACACCTTAACAGAGATGGTTCTAGACTAGTGCCCTGGGCATGAGCAAGCGTATTTATTTTGTCACCGTCACTCTTTTTTCTGACCGTCACTCTATTATATGAGCGTGATCTATCACAGTTTCAGATATTTTTTTATGAAGACAAAAAAAAATACGCTTGCACACGCCCAGGGCACTGTGACATTGGCACGACACGGACGCTTCCTGTTATCTTATTTGCGATACTCCTCGCCCCCAACACCCGGCATTAATCATTAATGGAACAAATAATGTCCAGTCACGGTAATTGTAATTAACACGCGTCGGCCTTGACTCTCGCGCATTATCTCAACACCTTAACAGAGATGGTTGAAGACTAGTGCCCTGGGCGTGTTCAAGCGTATTTTTTTTGTCACCGTCACTCTATTATATTAGCGTGAAATATCACAGTTTCATAAATATTTATCTGAGGTTCATAATCAGTATTAAGATTCATTTATTTATTGACATTTTGCGTAGAGTAAGGTCAGGGTAGGGTAATCAAAACCTTTCTGAAGAATAAATATAAACTTTGACATATATTATAAGTCAAAAAACATATAATATTTTTTTTCATAACGGGCACCGCGGCGTTGATGGTCAGCTCGATGAATAGTCTTGATAATTGGCGGCTTACTTTTTGTAAATCTTTACTTGGCTTCTTCGTATTTTTGCCACTAGATACATGGTGAGTCTATTTGAGGGCGTGTGAAGCTATCAATAAATGATAACAGAGACTCAATTTTACCAATGTTGAAAACTCACACTAATTTACCAGGCATACCGAATGTTCGGTCCTTATTAAAAGTGATTAATCAAAGGGGCGTCACTTTAAAAGAAGTTCCTTTGTTTTAACCACTGGCTTAACATAGCCAGGGGATGGCCTTGCCTGGCTACGTGGCTGTCAGCGGTCACTGTAGCAAGTTGTCGTCGTCACAAAGGACTTTTATATGAACACACAAACATGAATAATTCTGTGATAATTGTATTGACTATTTATTGTTATGATATTTGTGTTGATGTCGGGAACCAGGAAGTTTTTCGATACAATATGGGATTATCACTGTGTCAGATCGCAAGGAAGGAAGATCGAGAGCAGATGCTTAGGCACAGAGCACTTCCTTAAACGATTGAACGAAGTGTTGTTTAAATGAATATATACGTACGTACTTGAATTAATTATTTAAGTACTCTCCGAAATGTATGTTATGTACTACCTAAATATATTTTTATAAGTACTTATATGCGTTTCCAGGGTGCAATGTAGTGCAAATTATAAAATCTATAACCAATAATTCAAAATTTATTAGATCGAATAATGCAAAAAGCCAAATATTTTGCTAATACAATCAGCTTAACAAATGAAAAAATAAATAGTTCCATGTAAATTTAGGATCTGAACCCCACATCACAATCAAAACGGAATGTACCATAGACGGAAGGTAAAGGTAGAGCTAGAGAGGGTAGCTCTATAAACCCTCAAGTTAATTGCTAGCCACACACTGAATCCGAAGGTAACGGAATCCGCCAGGTAAATAAAACAATGTGAAGTAGTTGGTAGCGCGTTAGCATTCATAGGGCGAATGATACGTCACAATAATGAGTGCGCAGTGTGTTCTGCGCAAACATGTTTGCCACACGCTCACAAAGTTCAAGGCCCGGGGCGTGTAGTGAGTATTGTTTAATCTGTGGCTTGCTGTAGTTACTACAGTATATCCTATGTACAGGGTAACGACAGCAAAATGTAGATACTGGTACCCTCTCGTATCGAATGGAGGACTTCGAGGACAGTGCTGCCCGTGTCCAATGACATTTAATTAATCGCTGCACATTCACATCGTGCATTCAAATGTTGTTGTGATTTTTGCGGTCACCAGAGTTTTTACTTTAGATACTTATAGCAGGGTTCGCTAATATTGGATATACATATGTATGTATATCATGCATGATTTTTAAAATATCAATATTTATTATTGATATTTATAGTCTTGGTCCATAACTTAAAAACTGTGTACCAGTACCAACTAAAGGCGAATTTAAAGAACTAGATCTCAATACCAATGCGACAGGCAAAGTGAGAATAAATGTTACCTACTTTGTATTCAACTTACATTATAATTTCAGCGGTTTCGGTCTAGCGAGAATCAGTAAGTCCTTGTCAGGTGGATATATTGGTATTGATATGTAGTATGCAATGTCATCTCAATACAATGAAGAACGTGATTAACAAAACGATCTGTCCTATGCTTTTTAAGCCTGGTAGGTAGCCATAACTCACTACCTTCTACGGTACATAATGTACTTCCTCAACATGCACGTGCATATGCGCAGAGTCAGCAGGTGCACCCGTCAGCTGCAGCTTGTTCACGTGGCTCCGACCCGTATCAGTGACGAGATATTCTTATACCTTTTCAAAGACAAAGTTCAATCTTTTATAGACACGTGTTTGTGATTCTCGCAAGCAAACACGTGTCTGTGCCACCAACTTTGATAAATATCTCATACAGGTTGTCTTCGCTGGTCACTGAGACGACTCAGATGTTTGTGGAATTTTGGATCAGCCCTGAAAGGCTTGCCGAACACAGGCACATTGCATGTTCCAATAAACTACCAGCAGCGCTGTCAGCCAGGTGTGTCGGATTCTGTGACAGATGACACCTTAATTAGGTAGTACCAAAGAATAAGTAATATTATGTATGGTAGCACTAACAACAACAAAGAAATCAGCTTCTTTTGTTCCACCGCATTAGCGACCTTCGCTAATTATTACTGACGCACCTCCGAAAATATTACAATTCATTAAACCACTGCTATGACGTGAAAATTACAAAGTAATTATATCATCGTAAGGTTTAATTCGTTTTGATTTTGTTTGTAATAATTCTCAATCACAATCTATTTTATACCCGAATAGCACCGCGGACAAAGATTGATGGATGCTCTTATTTAAACGACCACCTACCTATAGGTGCGATTCGAGACGGTGAGATTTAAACAGATGCTTTACTGGGAACCTCGTATTAGCAAGAATTAGCTAGACATAAAAAGAGATAATATAAATAAAAGCAAATAAATGGCAAGTATGATGGACTGCCATGACAATGTCGCAGGTTCCATTCCCGCTTCAGGACAAACATTTGTATGATGGACCGATGTTTGTTCTAAGCCTAGGTGTTATCTATGTTTATATTAACAAAAAAATAAGGATATAAGATTTCTATCAGTTATCTGGGTTCCGCAGTTCCGGAGTACAAGCTAGGCTACATGGCGTTGTGTGAAATGTCCAAAGATTATTATTAACAAAAATATCAATCATAAAATAAACATGCGCAATAAAATTCACATAGTATCCATGAGAATATTACTGAAGGTTAGGTACTTATTACATAATTAACTTATTCTAATATATCCTGATGCTGCACGTTCCCCTCATATTTGAAGATGAATTTCGGAAAAAAATCTGAAGGTCCTATGAATAAAATCGCTTGCCTTGGTTTCATTTCCAAACACAAGAAGTGATCTCAATCGCAATTTACATCGACGACTTTGAATAACAATCGTTTTGTGATGCAAAATGTCTCCAACTGAACAAATGAAAAATGTCCTTACAAACATCAATGTGGTTCCGTATGAAATAATGTATTATGCTAGACAGGCACATTATCTAAAGGACCGTTTAAGTTTTTCTGATGCAATGCATCTTAAAGAATTATGATTTGGTATTTATTGATCGTGGCTAAAATTAAATAAAAATGGTTTTGTTGATTTACTTATATGTTTTCAGTTTTAGCATTATTACTAAGTATCTATATACTCAATTTATGATTCGTGTAAACTAATGGCAGGACCATAAAAAAAAATTGAACTCGTGTAAGTAGTTAAAATATTGAGAGGGCTCCTGGCATTGTATTGGCTTCCTGTCTATTTACATGACTATAGGTTACCTTCACACAAGCGGGTTGAGGTCGAAAGAACTCACCGCAACTTCAAGAACGCGGTCATTGTAGATGCTATTGTAAAATAATAATAGGTATTTATGTATAATTCAGTATTAAATTATTAACCATTGTCAGTGATTAACAAATGCAAATAACTTTATTAAGGTACTGGTAGTAATTTGTAGGAAGTGTCAGCTGAAAAATAAATGGACGCAGGTAACCTTGAACGTCTAATGTTAGGGTTAGCCTTCGTCGTAAAATTAAAACCTGAAATGCTTCCGCGTGTATTTTTGTCCGCGGAAGATGAAGTATGAATATTGGAGACCATTGCACAATTGAATATTCTCCTTTATTATTATTCCTTAATTATAGTACCTATACAGTTAAAACGAGGTAATTAGGGTAGGTACCTCGTCAGTTTACGGAAACCTGACACCAGGCGTGACGCCACGAGGCGCGGGCGCGGACGACGACGGGCGCCGCTGGCGACCCTGACTCTTGAAATAGTCTTCCGTATTAACGCCTAGAGCAAAAATATCGCATGATGTTGCTTCAAGGCTACCAACATCAGCAGGTACACCCCCGCCACACCTTAAATGGAATTAAAACTAAATAAAACTGTCGGTCTGTCGAATGGGCTGGCTTCGTCTTTGGTCACATTCGTGAATGTAGGTATGACTAATGGAACCAAAATAAAATGATTATGAAGCTTTATTGTTAGGGATCAAGTAGTCTCTAGTTAGTGGTTGTTCCAATGACTAAGCTTGGATGATAAAAGAATTATAAAATAAGTGGGTGTATCACTTATCACGGTTTTATTATCATCATTTTTTATTTTTTTTGAATAGCATTATGTTTTACCGCGACTCGCCTGATGGGAAGCGATGTCGAGGCCTATTTACAATGCTTGTTGTTTTCGGACGTTACCAAATATCTAGTTTTGTTAAATTTATCAGGGCGGCATTATCTCACCCTTTTTATTAATTAAAAAAAAAATCTAGGTTGACAGATATAGACTTTAAGTCTATATCTTTTTTGATTTTGTCTATAATATTTTAATTGGATATTATGAAACATGTGAGTATGTGAGGATCATGACAAAATGGTTTTTCCAAGTAAAGGGATTTAGCAGACATCCGGATCACATAGTATGTGTAGCTTCAAGCGTTAGCTATTTTAAATTACAAAAAATGAGACCCTACCAATTTGCGCCCACAAGCATACACGTGTAACTTCATGTACTCGTAGGACGGACGTCACAATCTGTATAAAATATTTAATTGTTTGACTATGACGATAATACGTACTTTCGTACAGGTAAAAATGTAGTGAGATTTTTTAAAGACGTCATGACCTTGTAGTCGATTTCATTATTAGCAGTGCTGTATGTAAAGCTGTAAATCACTTCAGTAGCTAACCTAAACAAACTGGCCACTCATTGCAAAATCAAGAATAGTGTGAGAAATTTTTCTAAAAAAATTAAATCAACTTAAAATTACTTCGCTCTTTCTTTGCTATTGAGTTCAATTATCAGAACTAAAAGACATAGGTATTTAAAACTAAAATTAAAAATGTTTTTATTATTCTTTCTAAATACTTCAATTACTTAAGATATTTTCACAATTAACTTCTAACTTTACATTTTAAAAGTACTTTTTTATATTTTTTATGATTTTTTTATATTCTCTTTGATTTTAGTTTAAAAGAATGATTTCATAGTTTTGTAACAATCTTCCATTGATCCATCCTTACAGAATTTTGCTTGATCTGCCTTTGAATTTTTTTGATTGCACGGAAGTTTTTATTCTCCCGGGAACAAATGAACCGTTTAAAAGTGATCTTGAACTTGGAGTGGATTTTCCTGCCGGTGCATCATGCTACCTCACGTTTGCGAGTGCACGCACCGCGCCACGTGTGCCGATAAACGCTTTTGCGTCGCAATCCACACGCTCGCAAATGTCTCTGCACTTATACTTGTATGCCCTCGGGTGCTACTTAGTACAGGAAAGTCAATGTCAGCTAAAACATTGTATAAATTAACCTCGAACTGACCGGGCCACGTGTCGATAACATTGACTGTCAGCTACGCTACGAGTAAAAAAAAAAAAAACTGTAGTTTGATCCCTCGAAATGAATAAGTAGATTTCGCTTTGTTAAACTTTGCATAGCTAGTTCAATTTGATAAGTGGTTTCTACATTCAAGAGTCGCTGTGCTATTGCAAGAAAATGTCTAACTAAAACTTTTTTGAAAGACGAACGAGTGATGCAGAAATCACCGATTGGAATCATATTAGAAGGATGATAAATTTCCAACAGGGATATCAGTAGAGTAGATGATGAGTATTAAAGTAGTCAAAACAACCTGTATATAATGGCGACGTGTTTTTGATTCACTATCTACAAAAACATTCCTGTTCCTTCCAAGGCAAAGTACAAAATAAAAAACGCCTGCTGCGGAGTAGCCATGAAATAGGTCGCTACCTGAAGATTGAAAACATTCCGGATTAGTTCAGTTTTAAGTGATTAAAAACCCTTGGAATTAAAATAAGAGGTATGTGAGCAATGCGAATAAATGTTAATCTATAAAACAACAAGTCATTGCCAAAACATTTTAACTTAAACTTAAAATTGAGAAGGCATGTACTTACATACCAACTCAACAAAGGCTTTTCTATTTTTAAAATATCTTAGTCACTTTTTCATCATATACCTACTGTACTGTCATATACCTATGGTCTGTTAATTCTACGAGTATTTATGTGTAATGTTCAGCATCATCGCTCTACCATGCCTGCGAACTAACAAGAAAACTCGAACAGATTTCTTTTTGATTGATCTTGTTTGGTGCTGAAGGCACTGGTGTGCTCGGCCGCTTGTCCTAGTGCCCTGACCCACAATGTTGAAGATTGTATGCAGATTCTGTAAGCCGTAACCATAAGTCATCGAGGCTCGAGAGTGCGATGACAACATCCGGTCGTTTTCTCCTTTTATTGTGCGTGTTGTCTCTACGACTGTCGTCAGTTTATACGCTACGCAGATATCGCTGCCGCGCCCTAGCTCTTTCCACCAGGGAAATTGAGGCGATATCACTTATAATACGAGCATATGTCGGTACTTGCTGTCCCACTGACCGACAAAGATGTTACCTATGGTCTAGTTTATATAGAATACTGTCTCTTAAAGTGTTTAGAGAAATTGCTTATTTAATTTAATTGCATACGTTTCAGGGCTGTATTGAGATAACAAAATTGGGCTCGTTTATAGGACTCACTCACATAGATTTATGTACCTACATACATATGATTTTTAAGAGACTACTAAAGAGAAAGGGGCAAGAAGCCTCTCTAACTTTTGTACTCATATAAACATCATGCCAAAATGATTGTATGTATATCTGACTTTATAGTATCGTTCATCGATCATCCCACATTAATAAAAAAAAATAAGCTTCTTGTTTTGTTTAATTACGTTCAACACTGATATAAAGGTACGTACACATTCAGTTCTAATTATACGAAAGCGATTCATATCTTAACTATAGGGAAAGTGCGAATAATGTCACGGCCGTCTACTTTAACATCTGTGGGACATTTGGCCATAAAGGAAGAGTCCTTTCTCCGCTGCAGTCGCCCACTGTACACCAGCTGCGGTCGGAGATTTCTCTCTTGTACCCGTATTCGGATTCAGGTCATATCACCTCACACAAACCTACTCTAGTTTTACCTATGTTGTTTGAACAGTTCCCTTTATCTTTTAAGTTGTGGCTTGTTGGTAGTACGTGTGCGTTGTAATTAGATCTATGGTTGTACGTTCAAAATATTTTTTAAGTTCAGACGTTACAATTTATTTTTGTCAGGAAGAATTTTGGAGAAATCATATTTAATGTTTGTATTTTTAAAAAAACTGTACAAAACAATATTGTAAAATGCAAAATAAAAAAACAAATTACCAAACCATATCTTCTGCAATAATATATGAAATATTTTTCATAGGTAGGTACTAGGTAGGTACATTTTCTATAAAAAAATTATATAGAAATAAAAAACAAAAAAATAATAACATGATAAAGTTATAAATTTAATACGCAACATTACTTTGTAACAAAATACAATTCGTACATTTCTAAAATAATTAGCCTACAATACGAGTAGGTACTATACCTATCTTTGCACAGTCATGTCAAAAACATGTAACATTCTAAATGTTGACCTCATAGCGCGAGCACTGGTTAATGTTAAACGCTGTTTCCTGGTTACCAACTCGAAGATCGGGAAATCGGTTAGAATGTCAAGTTGATATTTTTGCATGGCCATGAACACACAAGGCCGATACAATATTTTGCAGACGGCTACGATAAGCACGTAGAAAGTGATTTCGATCGACTGACGACGACGCTATTAAGCTGGCTTTATTCCAACTCATGAAAATTTATCGTACCATTGAACGAGCTACAGCTCTTACATAGAAACGTTGAATTTCCTAACGTTTGCTAAAAAGTAATCAGTTTCAAATTTTTATTTTATCTTGGACGCCAGTGTTTTTACCGGTTTTCTCGAAAAAAAGAACACCAAATATATTAAAAAAATTACTTATCAATTTAATGATAAGCAGATTAAAAGTTAGGTCACATCAAAAGTTAGGTCACATAAAGTGTCTTCGTCATACTTATTTTCTGTTAAATTGTCTACACTTCTTTTGTTGAGGTTAGGTAATAATAAAATATCAGTGATATATTTCAACCCACTCAATCAAGTATTTGAGTGATTGAGTAATGCTAATGCCAGCAATCACTGATCCAATGTAATCTTAAAAACGGATACTCTGATACCTTAGACATCAAACCGTGAGAGCTATGGTAAAATAGTAGCGCAAGGATGGCCACGATACACGATGTAGCAGTTGATGCGGAAGCGTTTTGCGCGGTAGAGTCGCGAGGTGCGCTGGCGACTCGCATATCGGTCGCCATCGGTATCTAGCGTTATCTCGCGGGCACCTCGGTGGAGGTCACACGCTGACGTCATGTTGATAACGATTTGCGCGGTGACCTTGTCGCTCGCGCCGAATCTCAAGGTCGCCGCTATTTGTATAGTCAGATAGGCGATCGCCCGCGCCCGCGCCGCCCGCCCGCCCGCCTGGACAACTGCGTCACCCGGACATGCCACTTTAACTATTATTTGTGAATTGAGGAGGCCACATATGAAAATGATGTTGATTCCTCAGATTTAACTACTTTTCAAATTTAGCATTTCACAACAAAACTTAACATATTGTTTTATTCCTTGACTTTTCAGTAATCTTTCAGGAATAATTTCAGTCAAACGCATAGGGTAAGAGAGTTTAAAGCATCTGATATATTTGATGAAAAGTAAAGGAACGTCCTTGATGGTTAAACAAGGGGCTTTAATGATCAGTGCGAGTATACTGTAGAAGTGTGGATACAAGGGGCTATATGAATCGCGGAAACGAACGAGATGAGGCCACGCGGTCATCGTCGTCTCGTTTGCGACCGGCAGTAAATATCGCCATTACAATACATAAGGAAGGCCGACCTCGCGACACTCGCGGAAGCGACTTGCAAATTAGTGTAATATATTCAAGGACGAAATGGACACTGGACATGTCCAATTAATTATCGTCAGTTTTTATAAGTATGGTACGAGTATGTGCAGAATACAAGGTTTGAACGAATTGGCTGTTACTTACTCACTTTACTTATACTTGATATAAGTACATAGATAATGTAACACGCCACAAGATACCAAGATACAAGACGTAGCCGCGGGCAGCTGCTAGTACTAATTAATATTATTATTACAAAAGATTGTGAGGATGGATAAATGTAGGGTAAAACAGGGATATGACCCCAGAAGGGATGAAAATCACACGAAAGTAAGGTTTTAGAAATCCTTCTGGGGCATCTAGCCCGGTTTTACCCTATGAATATGTTTTACTCAATCACGCTGAATCTCTTGAACTGATTAGGTTGACATTCGGTATAGGTCACGCGTATAGTTTGGAGCTGGAAAAGGACCAAGCAGGCGAAATAGCTAGCTGATTATACAAACGCATTATATTATTATCTACCTAAAAAATTTGGTACTGAATACAAATTACCTTCTAAATTCGTCATATTGTTTTTTTATGGTTGAGGCGCCGAAGTGTCGCCAAGCGCCGCGCTCGACTCATCACAACCGTGACTGCGGCCAATGTCAATGTCGTTCGTCAAATTATTATTCCTTGAGACTTTTAACTTTAGTCCACGTTCTATCATCATGGCTTATAACACGTGTAAGCGACAATTAAAAGTTATCTGCAAAAAGTTATTGGCCTTGACCATTGCCTTTATTTTTGTCTGATATAAAAACATCTTTTTGTGACAAGGTTACATCATCATCAAAATAGGTACACGGCTTTTAAGTCAAAGGTGTATGAGATAAACGCACATAACACAAAAGCTTGTGAGGAGCTATAGATTGAGCAACAAGATCCATGTGTTCAGCATGGATGGATGTTTGTTGCTCACGCCAAAACTACTAGCTGGAAATCGGTATGGGCAAATATAGTTTAATGCGTTGTATCATTCATTATCGATAGGATACTTTTTATGGCGATATCACGCACAACAAAATAAATAAAAGGCTTAGTTCTGACTGACTGATTTACTGATATGGCACAGGCCAAACCACTGGACGTAAAGGTTTGAAATCTCGAGGGAATGTTTCTGTTAAGAATTTTGTTAATTCGCAATTCGCAACGCAAACGAAGTCGCGGGTGTGTCTATTATTGACTCTATGTATGTAGAGTCTGGTCCTTTGCGGCTCGATCGATTGAGGACAAATGAGATGATATAGGATCAAGAGATACGATTAAAATGTCAAGAATGAATATAGCGAATTATATCGGACATTTTGTAAGCAGTCCACTGCTGGACATAGGCCTCTCCAATGAGCGCCATCACGCCCTGTCTTTGGCTTGCCGCAATCTTCTACCAGTAACCTTTCGCAGATCATCACCCCACCTGGCCGGATATTAAAAGTATATCATTCATTGTCGAGCGGTTTTTGTCCAAATATCCAATACGGCCGCAGTATTTCTGCAGGAAGGATTCTTTATTTATAAATGTTAAGCATGTTATCCGAGTATCATGCGGGCAGAGGCCAGTGTTACATAAAGTAATTTTATCTCATTTAAATGAAATAAGGCGAATTTGTTTGATTGTGTCCGTGGAGACGAGCCCGGTACCGAGCGCGCGAATTCGTCGTGTTGCGGGCGTTACGCAACCCGTGCGCCGCCGCCGCCCCGCCGCGTGAAGTGTGAAGTTCAATGTCACACACGCTCACACTCGAGACTGATCTCTGTAGCTACACCAAAGAATAAGTAATATTATGGCTACACGGACACGGACTAGCTAGATGTACCCACATTAGTGCACAATCAAATCAAATAACACTATGTATAGTATAGAATTATGTTTGTATCAGTATAGTCGATTCACCAGCAATCCAAATTCTGGATAGGTTTGATTTTTTTTGCCATAGGCGTAGTTTCGAATCATATCAACTAGATACTAACTGCTATTCACCCGCCTGGTGTCGGAATAAAAATAGGTTTTGTCCTTTATTATATTCATACTCATATCGAATATCGGCGTGATTGAGTATCTAGTTATCTACCAATCATACCCAGTTTCATAAACTATCGCATTTTTATTATTAATCACAGAGATCATGTGGATGAAGCTATGGCCAGAAGCTAGTGTCCACCCTTCCTGGAAATATTCGCGAATGTTCAATTCTTTTTATGTAGGTATGTTAGTTTGTGTAAGGACAGAGTAAAGTCAAATAGCTAATTTCAGTGGGAGTTATTTATCGGTTCTCGTTTGTTTCTGGCTTCTGTGACAATTTGTGATCATGATGTCACAATGGGTGTAGGTATCGGGATTTCTATAATAAAACCAGAATTATCTCGTCGCGCGTCATTTTCGCGAACAGTTCGGTTTTTATTTTGCCACTAGCATGATCACGACAAGTTGATTTCGATTTTGTCTTATCGCCAAGTGGCTAGTTCTAGCCATGTCCTGGAGTGTACTGAGTTTTCAGAGTCGTTAGAGTTTTCAACCAACCTAAAACCGCTGAAACCAATAGCACCTCATTTATCAAAATCATTTAATCCTTTAAGGAGGACGTGGTGGCCGAGTGGATGAGGCCCTTACCTTGCGATCTGATGGTCGCAAGTACGAATCCCGGTGGCAGTCATGCGTAAATGGGTTTTTTCAGTCGAAAAAAATCTATGTATGCATCCCACGTTCTCGCAACGGTGAAGGAAAACATCGTGAGGAAACCGGCATGTCGTAGAACCTTAAGTTCGAAAACATGTGTCGAGTGCACGAAAGGAGCCTCTTCGAGGCGCACTTGAAATCCTTTCACCACACTGGTTCGAAGGAACTAAGTGACACGATAAGAAGAAGAAGGAGCTACAGGATGTCCCAAAAAAAGGCTGGAGTCATGTGTGATTGTATGTAACCGTCTAGAAATTTTATAAGTTCTACCACTTGTTAAATTGCAACGTGTCACATTATGTGGTCATAGATAACATCTATGGTCATATAAATAAACTACATATAGAAAAGTCTTTACCATTACAAAGTTTCATGTTCACAATACACCTATGACATTCAGACTAACTCTACCTAATTTAACATTATTTTTATTGGCAACAAAAAGTCTGAATTGAAATGTCCGCCCTTGTCTATCGTTATTGGGAGGATGAAGGGCACATCTCCCTAGGTCAAGGGCACGTCTGGCTGACCTACATCCTCGCTAATGTGCCCTTGCAAGGTCACCGCGACCGATAGTCATACATGCCTACTCAACTGGTAATTATCTGGTCTTTTGATCTACGTCTAATCGGCTAAGGTAGCCGTCTAGCTTTCAAACTTTACATGATTTTTGAAGGTAATACCGGTAATGTTGGTAAGCAATTTCGGGAAATTTTAATTCACAACGATATTGGTTCTGTTCTATTTAATAAAAAAAATATGTGGTCAACTGTGAATATGTATATTCGTAGACTAAGTATTATGTGTTAAGGCTAATCCTCAAATCCGAATTCCATCCAAAATGTTTCGACAAATACTCAAAAAGTACGCCGTATTATAGTAATTTCTTCACACTATTCGTTTCGTCCATGTTTTTCGATTTCGTCAACAAAAAAAGTGTAAGGTTTCATACTTTAATTTAGATTTAATACGTGTTTTTAAGTTAGTAGGGTTAATTTTAAAACACGTATAAAATCTAAATTAAAGTATAAAACTCTTTTAACACTTTTTTTGTTGACGAAATTGAAAAACATGGACGTACTTTTTGAGTATTTGTCCGAAACATTTTGTATGGAATTCGGATTTGAGGATTCCCCTTAAGAACTAAGTAATTTTAGAACTCAATATAAACAATGATTACGTATTAAGAAGCGTTTAATTGTATTGAGAGAGTAGGCAGGTTTTATTCCTCCTTAAACATATTCACAGTACCTACCTACGAGGCGACCTCGAGGTAACCTTGCTGCGACCTTACATCACCCTCGTTTACCCTCAGCCCTCTACGCCCAGGACACCGCGTTAGTACCTACGCAACCTTGGACCCATCAGGAAAGTTACCTATTTCAATACACTTTTCCGCACCTTTCCACTTCATAAAACCGTAATTGGTTAATAATATTTTCAGTGGCTAGTTATGTGTTAAGAACTCAGCTTATTGGTTATGTAAAACCTCTTAATTTAGAAAAACCCGGCTAAGTGCGAGTTGAGTTATAAGCATTCTAAAAATAAAACAAAATGTTTTAACAGTTAAAATGTTTTATCATTTGCTATGTAGTGGTAAAAATATTTGAAAGCATAGTTGTATCCAATTTCAGGGCTACAATATAAAGTTTTATTGGCAGCTTATTTATGTGCTTAGATTCTACAGCCTACTCCATTTGTATTATGCTAGTAATAAGACAGAGTTTTTATTTGCCAAGTTGTTTTTGCTTAGGTGTCGTTTTCGGCTAAAATAATATAGTTATATTCAGTTTTGTGCTAGATTATGTAAAATGTACAATAATATAATGTTACCAGAATATATTATTTTTTATTACAGCTTAAGCTACTACTACAATCTACATATACTACAAAATTATAGTTAATATAATTTAGTTAGGTTTAGTTAGAAAACTCCGGCACTAGAACATTGGTTCACATTGAATATGAGTGTTTTTATTAAGTTCTAATTTTTTTTTATTTCAATCTAATTAAAACAAATACTCTTTATTTCATTATTTGGGCAAATAAAATTTCAAAGCTCGATCGACCTCATTTCGTAACTCATGCCTAACAGCGACATGATATATGCCGAGTTGGAAACGTAAACTGATCTTATTACCGCCTTCGTATTTTGGCCAAAATACGCAAGTACATACTTTCTAACCTTGCCGTTCTTACTTGTCTTAGAGTAATAAATATCTGAGATCTGGGTCGCTCCATTCTAGTCGGCGGCGCTGCCTTCCCTTCGCCTCCGCGCGCCCTACATTCTTGTCCGAAGCCGAAATGCCTACCTATTATTATCAAGGACAGCAGGGGACACGTTTGAACTCAATCCACACAAATAGTCCTTATTGTTTTAAGGTCAACTTAGTTAACCTAATTTTGTGTAAAACGAGATGATCCACCTTATTTTTTGAATATTTACTCTTCTAGTTTTGCCTGTTGTTAGGTGCATACGTTTATCTTATTTTTTTAAAAATACATTAAGTCTTCAGGAAGCGCTGAGATTCAGATGTTATTTTAACTACTACCTATAAGTATTTTAAGTAATTTATTGGAATAGATTAATATATTTATTAAATTAAATCAATTATTAAATATCCCACTAAAATAGTAATTATAATTCTATATATTCGAAAATATTATATTTTTTTTTTGAAGTATTATATATTCGAAATAAAGTAAGTATATACATATCTTCAAAATAAAGTATGTAATTAAATACCTATCCTATTAGTTATGAAATGTCCAAAATATTAATTATTTAATATTATTAGTAAGTTGATACCAACATAGTTATAAATCAGAAGCATATACTTTTTCTCCTTTAAAAAAACAATAAATAGTTATTTGTACACCAAGGGGCTGAAGCAAGCCATTTAATGCGAGACTTTTTCGTGTCGGATGTTCAAATCGAGTATAAAATGGGCTTCAGGAAACTGAAATGAAACCCTCATTTCGTAATTCGAAAATTGACACAGTTACCCAATGTTACCACGTTTGCATAATTATGCTTAGGATCCTCATAATACCTTGATCTATGGGTATTATGAAGGACCGAAGTTCAAAATTTGAAATAAGTTCTCAGCTTCCGGCACGATACCTAAGTATTACGAACTGAACCTCTTTGAACAGATTTTATAATTACTTTTTTTGTCCTAGGGTCTAAAATGCTATTTTACTTTCCTCTAATGCGTGCACGAAGTTGAACTTTACGAGCATGAGAAGTGAAACATATTTATATACCTAAGCAGTTCATAATGCTTTGACGATTAAGAGGATTGTCCCTAATAAACGCGCGAATAGGCACTTTTGGTTTGAAAAATATTGAAGAACTCTCTGCATTGAATGACACTACAAAAATATCTCAACTGCCTAATAGACGAGTGTTCCCTTACACCGCGTGATATTTCTAAAATTATTCTTAATTTACGAGAAAAAAATTCTTTATATTGATCAAAAACATCGAAATCGACCTTTTGTATTTGAACGATTTAAGCTATATCATTGAGAATATTTGAAAATTCTTTGGTGTTATCGTAAGACAAAAGTATAAATATTTCAGACACCACGCCTTTTTTTCAGAAATTCCAACCAAAAAGCAATAATCCAGGCTTAAACATCATTGATTTTTCGCTCCCCGCCGTCCATACATTTTAGTATGAAAAACTTGACTCGCTATAAAATAGACAACGTGCCTGCAAAAAATTCAGTACCCCCTCAGTATTCAAGGTGACTGCACGTCCGTTGAGATCAAACGTGGACTATGACTTATCTGTGGTTGGGATGACACTAAGGGTGCGTCGCGACGTTAGGAGTATCGGACACAACTGCTAATATGTACCCTTCGACTAAGTAGACGATCTAGGTAAATGAGCTTTGTTATCATTTTTTTACGTACCTTAAAAAGCGTTACTAATTTTTTTCTACCCATTTCAGGTAGATATGGAAAAACATACGGGAAATTACACACACAAAAAATTACATTATTGTTCACCCAGATGCAGTCTGAATTTTAAAAATCTAACATTGGGAACGTATAGGGCGTGTGGGGGTGAGATCAGAAAAACCTCGACTTTTCACCCCCTTTCACCCACCTTTGAGGTGCAACATGGTATCTCAAAAAGTGTATGTCGTACAAAGTTAAAACTTTACCCACAGGTATATTATTTGTTCTAATTTAAAAAAATTGAAAAATCCAATATGGCTGCCATACAAAAAATAAATAAAAAATTAATAAAAAACTTTAAACGCTTGTATCTCGTAAACGGTTGCAGCTAGAGGCCTGATTTTTGTACTTATTATTTTGGATGAGGTGCATTATTGCAAAGCCAGCGACCTCCACGAAGCGAGGCAGTAACCTGAGTGTTCACCCCCCGTCGGGGTGCAATATGGTATCTCGAAAAGTGTAAGTCGTACAAAGTTGAAACTTTCACCATAGGGACTTTTATTGCTCCAATTTCAAAATTTTGAAAAATCCAATATGGCCGCCATACAAAAAAAAATATTTCTCATAAAAACTTTAAACGCTTGTATCTCGTAAACGGTTGCAGCTAGAGGCCTGATTTTTGTACTTATTATTTTGGATGAAGTGCGTTATTGCAAAGCCAGCGACCTCCACGAAGTAAGGCAGTAACCTGAGTGTTCACCCCCCTCGGGGTGCAATATGGTATCTCGAAAAGTGTAAGTCATACAAAGTTGAAACTTTCACCATAGGGACTTTTATTGCTCCAATTTCAAAATTTTGAAAAATCCAATATGGCCGCCATACAAAAAAAAAAAATCATAAAAACTTTAAACGCTTGTATCTCGTAAACGGTTGCAGCTAGAGGCCTGATTTTTGTACTTATTATTTTGGATGAAGTGCGTTATTGCAAAGCCAGCGACCTCCACGAAGCAAGGCAGCAACCTGAGTGTTCACCCCCCTCGGGGTGCAATATGGTATCTCGAAAAGTGTAAGTCGCACAAAGTTGAAACTTTCACCATAAGTACGTTTATTGTTCCAATTTCAAAATTTTGTAAAATCCAATATGGCCGCCATACAAAAAAAAAATCATAAAAATCTTTAAAAGCTTGTATCTCGTAAACGGTTGCAGCTAGAGGCCTGATTTTTGTACTTATTATTTTGGAAGATGTGCGTTATTGCAAATCCAGCGACTTCCACGAAGCGAGGCAGTAACCTGAGTGTTCACCCCCCCTCGGGGTGCAACATGGTATCTAGAAAAGTGTAAGACGTACAGAGTTGAAACTTTCACCATAGGTATTTGGTCTTTTGGTATTTTTTTATTTTATTTTATTTTATTTTATTTTATTTTATTTTATTTTATTTTATTTTATTTTATTTTATTTTATTTTATTTTATTTTATTTTATTTTATTTTATTTTATTTTATTTTATTTTATTTTATTTTATTTTATTTTATTTTATTTTATTTTATTTTATTTTATTTTATTTTATTTTATTTTATTTTATTTTATTTTATTTTATTTTATTTTATTTTATTTTATTTTATTTTATTTTATTTTATTTTATTTTATTTTATTTTATTTTATTTTATTTTATTTTATTTTATTTTATTTTATTTTATTTTATTTTATTTTATTTTATTTTATTTTATTTTATTTTATTTTATTTTATTTTATTTTATTTTATTTTATTTTATTTTATTTTATTTTATTTTATTTTATTTTATTTTATTTTATTTTATTTTATTTTATTTTATTTTATTTTATTTTATTTTAGGCCTCTAGCTGCAACCGTTTACGAGATACAAGCGTTTAAAGTTTTGAGTAGAAAAATATTTATTTTTGTATTGCGGCTGTATTGGAGTTTTCAAAATTTTGAAATTGGAACAAAAACAAATACCTATGGTGAAAGTTTCAACTCTGTACGACTTACACTTTTCAAGATACTATGTTGCACCCCAAGGGGGTGAAGAAGGGTGAAAATACATTTTTTTCCTGAACTCATCTCTACACTCCTATACGTTTCATATGTTAGATTTTTAAAATTCAGACTGCATCTGGGAAAAAAAACAGTCAGTCAGTGGTAATGCAGCTTTATTTTATAAAGTTTTTTTCTCATTATCTAAAGCTAACGAAACTAACTTATAAAAGAAAAATATTTTAATAAAGACTAATAAAGATCCAAGGAATGAATTACTACATTTTAATGCAACTGCAACTTGTTTACATATATTTGTAATTCAGTCTGTAGTCTGTAGTCAATAGTGTTTACTTATTTCTGACATCGACTTGTTGACAATATTATGACATAAGTTGATGGCAACATAATAATATGGGTGTTTTGGTGTGTACATATTATTGTAACTAAGTATGAAGACATAATTTTGAAAATGTCGATATGTGTACATACTATTGCACGCGACTGTACTTGACTAGTTTAACGTCCGCGACTTTGTACGCGTGGGGACCATTTTCGAGTCATTATTGTGTAACTAACTCTTTGTTGACTTTGTTTCATAGATTGAGATAATATCCAAAAATCGTACACTCTGACCCCATCCTTTGCCGCTGGCTAATGAGTAGTACTCACTACTGGCCAACGGGCGTCGCGATGTCAAGCTAATGGCTCAATACATTGCGTGTTTTTTATGACATTCTTCAGCATCCTACAAAGATAAAGGTGTTATGAAAATGTAACTTGTGCGTAGCACCGAAAGTATATTTGTTTCTTTCCAGGGGGGTATACTATGAGTGCGCGATGAGTCTGTATGAGTAGAAAATATCTATGTGTGTGTTCAATCAAAAGTTCCCACGCTTGCAGACCGGACCCTTAAGATCAACGAGTGTCTGACCATTCGCTGACAAAATCAATATTAATAAATATATCAATAATATTCGCAAAGACAAGGATACTGTTCTCAATGATCAACTAACCTGTAAATTTAAGTGCCTATAGGTACTTACCTACTTACCTAAGTTACATATACACAGTTTACGTTTTATTAAAACAGAGATGCTATTGAACATTATAAATCAATTATAACGCTTCCCAACGGTTAAATCTAAAGATTGGGAACTTTAATTGACCGAAAGAAGATACTAGATACTAGAGCGAATCGGATATTGTATGTATGATTGTCCGACAGTAACTCACGAACCGCTTATTCGATCTTCATAAAATAAGGCAGGTGGGTAGATAAGTTCAAAACAATTTTTGAGTTCGTAGATGAAAAAATCGGCTTAGGCACGTGAGGTTAAAGTTTGGGGCAAACTACTAGCTAGTGTGTTATACACAATCATAAATAAAAACAGTAACTAACGTGCTGTTTTCTGTTTCACAACGTCTGATTTCTGGCAACATTGTTAAATAAAAGTTCAAAAAGTGTTAAAGTTCAAAAAGTGTTGTCCTTTTTGTGGATAAATAGGGCAATCAGAACTTATTTCGTTAAAATATGTCCCATCGATTCTTTCCTTTCTACTAAAATGTAGGACATTTTAGAAACCGCTACGCGATGTCTATGTGTCTACGACGTTGCTACGAAAGAAGATTTGTTTTAACTAAGTATAATAGATTACGATACATATAATAAAAATACTGTTGACGGTTTTGTAGTAAAATTTTAAATATATTGATATAATTTAATCACGAAGTAATTTATTGCACACTTAGATTATCTTAATATTTTCATGGGTCATAAATATATATATTTTTTTATAATATTGACCGGAAACCTTGAAACTACTCCAACAAGCTAATCATTGCCGCTTGTAAAACAAGTAGGTGCCGGAGGTCGAGGCCTGAAAGAGCTTTATCATTGTCTCGGGTTACGCAACCTTCAACAAAGTTTCCGCAAACGACACTGAAATGTACGAGTATTATACATTATCATAAAAATTATAATGGAAGTACCTTGTTCAAGTGTTCGTTCTTCATTTAATACCATAAAGATTATCTAAGTCTACCTGGTAACCTACCTTTATAGGGATCTATCTATTATTATCGTAGGTAAATTTCAGTCGTAAGTCTAAGACTAAAATTTTGACAGAATGTTTAAACGTTATTATATCGTATATTTTGACAAACATATTTAAAAATACATGAAACATACAAAATCACATACAAGAAGTATGTTTATTTTTAATTTACAATTAGTAATTAGTATTAGTTGTGTAGATACATATATCTTAGTTCTCTGTGGTATTAGTAATAATATCACAAAATTTTGCACCCTGAAACTGAAGGTAGAACATACGGTAGACACCAATTATATAATTATTGTAGTTGTTTAAATAAATTATTATATTTATTATAATTTATAGTAGTATGTATTTTATTGAAAAATCACAAGAGCGCGCTGGTATATAATTTCAAAGTCACCCGTAGGTTAAAACGGTGATATACGGTCGTATGTTATAAATATTTACTTTCCAGGAACGAATAGAGCTGCATGGAGTAGGCGGATTGATAAGCTGGCGCATCGTCAGAGAATAAAATACAAATAACATTAATACTATAAATGTCGTTCCATTTCGTCTCGTCTTTAGATACAAATAGTCATGGCAATTTCAGTTAGTAAGTATCGAATGGCTTTTTAGGTCCCTAAACTTGTGACAAGTTTCAGACCAATCGGTTTAGTCTTAGCGTTATATAGTTTACAAATAATTCATCGATTCATCGATTCTCGCAACTTTTTTTTAAGAATAAGTACATATATATAGTTATATGATTGTATAGTTATTTGATCGCACTCACCTTATATGTTTTTGTGTCCCGCGACGTTTCGCCTGTATTGCAACAGCCGTGGTCACGAGTTGACTGGCGTATTGGATCTACCGTCGTCGCGGTGAAATGAGGGAACTACCCTCATTTTGTTCGTTAAAAATTTTCGGTCGGCACACTACACTGATGACATCCGGACACTTGAGCGGTGTTTTAAAAGCGTTCCGCGTGCACTTAGCAAGTACATATATATTTTATTTTTATTTTACAATGTTTATAACCTTAAATATAATGTGTGACAATTGCCAGACTTTCAGGTTTCTACCATTTTGTTAAATATTAAGTTAGTAGTTATTTTATACAAAAAATATGAAAATCGGGAAATCGATTCGATCGATCATAATGAATGAAAAAAATCATAGGTATATAGCATTCGTTGTTGGATTAGTTACTAAAAATAGTTGGTAGTTCTGGGTACTTTTAATTTAATGGTAATGGGAAATTACCATCGTATTTCGGTAAATTCATTGACCATTTTTGAAGTATTTTTCTATTCCAGAGTGGCTAGTGATTATAGTTATTTCGTAACGTAGGCTTACGAGTATCTATACTGCCATAAAGTAATACTGTATTGAAGCAACCCGTGTACTTTCGAGGCCAAAGGGAGGCTCGTATTTGCAGGGGGGTTATATCCTTGAACACTGCTTCCCACCGCTGGATTCCAGAGTTCAAGTGCAAGCTAAGCTGCATTGTGTTTCATTGATTTTCGTATAGATGGCAGTGGCAATGCGTGATTTTTATCTATATAGTAAAATTATAATAAAGTTGGGAAATCTGTTATATGCAATGTTATAAAATTGCTTATTTGGGAAGACACTAAATTTCTAATATATTTTTTCAGGCTCCTTCGCAACAAAGGATGTTGCGTCGCAATAACCTAGCTATTTAATTATTTCTCCAGAGTGCGGATAAAGGTCAAAACCCACGCAAATCTAGGGTGATATCAGGAGTGCGGGGCGAGGGGCGTTCGGGCACGCGCGGACACCGCGACCTTGCCCGGCTGTGACTCTGCGACCTTGGAGCTGGCTTCAACTCTCCCCCCCTCTCCACACCGCCCGCAGCCACCCCAGCGCCCACGCGCACCCCATCGGGAGATGCTCTCCCGCCGCCCACACCTACCTACCTACGCCTCTTGCAAAATTTAATATCCACTACCTACCTAACGAGAGCGCGGAATCCTAAAACAAAATAACTAGGATGACTTCTCACATAAATCACTCTGTAAGGATCTTCTTTTTCAGTTATATAGACATGTTGCAGTATGGAACACCCCGGATACACGTTTTCAAAGCTTAAATAAAAAGCTTTCTGTTGACCTAATTAGGTTCGCCCTAGTGTTCGCCGTAGCCACGGACCTCGTATACTATCAGATTCGCTCCCCATGGTATGAAATGTGCTGAAGCTGTTTGCTGATGACGGTAAGAAATCACGCTGCCCAAAGTGCCCAATTACTAATAATCACTCATACGAAATTTTTAATGTAACATTAGTTCCCGAATATGTATGATAATAAACCTAACTGAAAATGAGTGGTTATCAAATGATATTAAAGTTCAGTTCATGACTATTAAGTGTCCTGTTTCCGCGTGAAGTCCTTGAAACGCAAGGTTTGGGGGCAAATTATGGGTTTTCCGTATTATATTGAAGCTAGTTATGTGGCAATGAATAAGCGTCTCGTCTGCTGAGCAAATTTGCAGTACATTAATAATAAATAATAAAGGTGACATTGAAAAACTCATTATTAGCGTAGGTACATTATTTTATTTTGGACTCACCTCACCACATACAACACTTCACGCAACAAAATACACTACCTATAGATACTCAATGTACGTAGGTATATATACCTAAATGATGTTGGTTATTACCAATTTCGTCAATTAGTGAGGACGTGGTGGCCGAGTGGATGAGGCCCTTACCTTGTGATCTGATGGTCGCAGGTTCGAATCCCGGTGGCAGTCATGCGTAAATGGGTTTTTTCGGTCGAAAAAATCTATGTATGCATCCCACGTTCTCGCAACGGTGAAGGAAAACATCGTGAGGAAACCGGCATGTCGTAGAACTTGAAAGTTCGAAAACATGTATCGAGTGCACGAAAGGAGCCTCTTCGAGGCGCACTTGAAATCCTTTCACCACACTGGTTCGAAAGAACTAGTGACACGAAGAAGAAGAAGATTAATTAATTTTCCAGCCTGCAATATTTAGAATACTTTATATATCTACTAGTTTTTATATTATATTCCAGTAGTGTATAGCAAAATAACATTGATGCCGAAAGTAACGCTGTAAACAGTCTAGACGAATTAATATGTATGTATACTCAAACTAATGAGATCACAGGCCAGACATTTGTAACGCTTCTCGGAACACCCTGGCCATCTGAAACAGGAAGTAGAAGAATTCCTGACATTGTTTATTCAGATATTACAAAGTGTTCAGTTCATATACAAATTATACAATAGTTAAATTTATCATATCGTGAAGGTCCCATGTGAAGTTAGAACCTACGTACTTATTGGCAAGTCTTTCGGCATACCCATAAATCAAAAGCAAAGTTTTAGTATGAATTAGGTTGATAAGTCATCATCAGCCATCAGGTGAGGTTGTGGTCAAATTTTTATATATGGAAGAGGCAATCCATATATAAAAAAAGTAGCTGTTTGAAACGTTACCTAAGTACACGTTTTAAAATGTATTCCAAAAAATTCAGACAATGAACTTTTGCATGGGTTTCATGAAAGTTGACAAGTGTTTTGCAATTAGTCTCAAGTTTTAGTTGTAATGGCTTCTCTGCAGGGGGCGACCTATTTTATTTACTAAACCAACTTTTGCCAGTGAATTTACTCTGCTAAATAAAATAACTACGTAATTCTGGCATATACATTGAATGAAATGCTCATCGGACAGAATAAACTCACATTTTTTGTGTGTAGTTACATTTTATCTTCCTTATCCTCAAATATATAATTATATTTTTAATATAATTTTGTTAAAAAATTAATTTTATTTTATTACAATTTTAATTTAATTTAGTATGATAATTTCAATTTGTGATGTATGTAAGAAGGTATTAATTTTTTTTAAATGATTATTTTGTATGGATCTTGTTTGAAATAAATCTTAAGGGTAATCCTCAAATCCGAATTCCATACAAAATGTTTCGGACAAATACTCAAAAAGTACGCCGTATTATAGTAATTTCTTCACACTATTCGTTTAAATTTTATACGTGTTTTTAAGTTAGTAGGGTTAATTTTAAAACACGTATAAAATCTAAATTAAAGTATGAAACCTTTCACTTTTTTTGTTCACGAAATCAAAAAACATGGACGACACGAATAGTGTGAAGAAATTACTATAATACGGCGTACTTTTTGAGTATAAGTCCGAAAAAAATTGTAAGGAATTCAGATTTGAGGGGATGCCCCTTAATTATTATTTTTATTTCTTTGAAAATAACGTAGGTACCTAAGCCATCAAACCGACAAACTTTTTAATTACATTGCTATTTAGGATCGACACGTGCCAGAAGTAGGTTGCGTCAGTTGCGCCAAAGCACAATATTATATAGGTAGCTACCTAGCTACAGGTAGGCGCTTATGTGTAAATGGGAGCCACCCTCTTCCTAGTATTTTCGTGGAGAGGGATGGAGCTCTTAAAGGATTCAAGGCAGGAAGGTATAGCGTTAATATCAGCGTGCTTATAATAACAAAAAAAAACTTTAAAGAACGTGCTCATTTATAAACTACGTACGTAGAAACGTTAAATAAATTAAAATATAAAGCTTTTAACCGATATAAAATTTCTTAAGGAAATCAATACAAAAATTGTTTCTTACCACCGAAAAACCTATAACTGATCTCTTAAAGTATTTAAATAATCTTGGTAGGAAACTTTTTGCGGATACCTAATAGATTTATGCTGGTTCGCAGAGAATGGAAATCTCGTGCTTTGGCATTGATGACTAAATAAATACTGATCTTGCTGAAAAACAAACAAAAGTTTACGTATTACTCATTTATATCGCTTTAGCTCTTAAAATAACTCTGCTGTGGGGTGAAGTGAGGCTGTGGAGCTGGGTCGTCGAGGAAGGGCGGTGTGGACGGGTGGTGGAGGAGGTTACCCGAGTGCACGGGTACCGCGGGCGATGCACCGCCGCGCGGCAAGTCAAGTGCACGGCCGGCCACTACGTGCGCGCGCACCCGGTCGATACCATCCCGATACATCCCTATCATTATAAGTATTCCTGTTACAATTGTGCAGTTTTCTCAAATTTCGTAGGTTTCGTAATCTTTTAAAAATATCCTATGAATAAATTAAAATTGATTTTAAAGCAGGGCATTTTCTAAGACCAAACATTTAGCACTAATATTTTTGAGATGTTTGTTGTTCATGGACCTTTGTCCAATTTTTTTTCAATATTTCTTGTCTATTCAGTAACAATTTGGACACGCAGTCAACCCACTGGGCGGCAGCAAAGAAAATGAAAGAATATAAAGACAAATCCATTAAAATGTCATACGAAGAATTTATAGGTGCCTTTGGCCTCTGATGATACTCAAACCGCATCAAAATACGATACTACTTATGTTAATATTTATCTACCTATGGCAATAATAACCAAATACCCACAATGTATTCCTAAAACTTGATATCTGTAATCCCGGAAAAGTCCGAAGGTTATTTCCCGAGATCCTTGTGGGACGGTTTGTCGAGGAAAATGGCCGTTCATCTCCTAACGTTGTTTTATTGATGTGGGTGGCGAAAACTCTGCGCTCTAGAACCTTGGAATCCATCAGTTCCCGCATGTATCATAATTAATTTATTAAGATTTGGCAGTTTGCTACACTCAGTATCCTGATAACGACAGAACCTTTCGTGCCCCATCTCTTATTACCACCCCGTATGTAATGTTAAAACTTTTGCAATTAAATCTAAATAAGCTGCAGATATGTATATTAAATTTAGAGATAAGAATGATAATTTAAGAAGAAATAAATAAATATATTAACAAAATAAATAAATCAAGTTTATTTTTTTAACCTCGTTTTCATTTTTCTTATTTGTGTGTTTTCTTCGTATTATTCAAAATAAAAATATACTAAAAATATAAAAATATATTGTGTGGGCCAAAGATGAGTCGCGAAGAAGTTGAAAACATTTTTTTTTTACAACTATCAATGGTATAATTGTTTATTTTTTAATTATACGCGTTTCAATTGCCATTTCTAAGTTCTTATTACTTAGACGATTACAACTCGTGAGAAACACGATAGCTGTTATCATGTGAAGTACCTACATAGCCTAGCCTAGACCATAAAAATATTCGAAGACGTATTTCCGCACTATGTAGATGACGTCAGGATTCCATATCAGTTTTTCCACATCCCGAGTAGATTATCGTTTTACTACTATTTGCGTTTTATTTACTTCCTAATGGAAAATTTTGTTCTACGTCATTATACAATTAAAATCATTTTCCAACGTTAAGCGTTTGTTTGAAGATTTAATTTCCGGACCAAATGCTTCAAATTTTTTTACTAATTTTGAATCTTATATTTGTTGTTATTTAGTTTTTTAAAAGCATATTATTGACGTGTATAACAATTTACTAAATGACTATAAAAAACTCGCGTACTAAGCACGTTCGAACTCTATCAATTTATCGGTATGCATTATGTGGACCCGTATCAAATCCTTAAACTTAGAATCGTGTATTTGTAACACACAAACAGTTATGAGCTTTTCTTAATACGACAAACTAAAGCTCATATAGACTGCATAGGATCTACCTACACCTCTAGGAACCTGCGATCATACAAACTAATACATAGATTAACGTCGCCTATAATCGGCCTTGCGAGTAGATAAATGATAATAGAGGACTCGTGAGTGGATAGCGTGCGGCGTGCTACGAACGCGGAAAGGCGTAGGGTCAGCCGGTGGAAGCGGTAGCGCGCCGGAAACGCCGCAGGTGGCGCCTAGGTCGACGACCGCACGCCCTTCTAGTTTATTTACCTTCGTAGTTTATATGACAAAGACACATTTGTTAAAAAAAATCACCTAGGTATAAGTTTTGTTCAGATCTTGTAATTGAAAGCTTAGGACGGGCATCCAATAAATTGTTTCTGTGCTGCTCTCTCAGTTGAACTGACGTTACTAGGTGCTGCCCTCTCCTTTGGTTGAAATAGGAACTAGCCTATGTCCTTTTTGCTCTCATGAACGAGTTTTAGCTCAATCGGTTCTGTGATTTCGGTGTGATTAAATAACAAACTTCCATCTATCGACGTATCTCAAACTTTTGATAAATTAGTGTGATGTGACTTTCAAACTCTACTGAGCTAATAAGACCAGTTCATACCTATGTACATAATATCTGTTGTCTTATATTTGTGTGTATACTTACTGTTGATTTCTGTGACGGATGCGATACGATTGCGATTGTAAGAAATTTTCGTGATCGGGCCTCAATTCAGTTTTTGTACGTACCTACCTACGATTTTGCCATTTATTTATTTATTTTCGTTTTAATCGAGATGATTAAATTATTAAATATGTTCCTACTATTCGTCCTTACTTTTATTAGAAATCTCTAGTTGTTAAATAACCCATGTTACGTTATGAATATTAAGATTGTCTTATTATATGTCACGATTAAGTGTCACGTAATCCGTAGTAATTCATTGTTTTTCCTTCGGATTCTATGCTATGAAGCACCAGATATTTTATCACGTCGGATTCTATTTAATATTCTAGATTATTTCAGACATAATATTACTACTGAACAGATTTTATCATAAGGTTTAATTAACTTATACTGTCATTCAACGTGTTGAGATGCGACTGATTTCTACTCAGAACTTAGGTATAGGTACTAAATTCAAGATAAATTTATCATTTTACTTTCTCCATCTATAAAATCTAATGTGATGTCCTACATATTATGTAGTAAATAATTGTTTAATTCGTCAACGGGCATTCCTAAGTAATATTTAGTTAGTTAAATAGAATTTTCTTTCTCGAACAGCATTTACCTAATTTAGTGTCGGTGTTCATCCTAATCTAGAAGGAATAGGTACAGAATGAAATCCAAAATAATTTTTACAATTTTGTTTTATTTAATTCGACAACCTGTCATTATATTAACAAACAAATGACTGAGCACGCTCACATACGCACATACAATACACACACAAACACACCGCGACCGGCGCTGCATTGCATTATAAATTACACTTATATAGTTTCTTAAATTAATTGATTCAGTCTATTGCGCTCTCCTCGTCCTGCGCCGGCCACGCTCGCACGCGTCCTAAACGAATTATCACATATAATATATTAAAACGATCTGCGAACGATTACTATCCCTAGTTTTGTTTAATTTAGAGTAGGTCGGGGTGGGGTGGCGGAACGATGCGCTCCGCGGGCCGGGCTCACGCTTCCAGCATCTGCGGCATGTAGGCGCGCGGCGGCGACGGCGACTTCTTGGAGAGGTTGAGCGGCTCCGGCGTTACGTCCACCTGCAGCGCCAGCACCGACGTCCCGGCGGCGGCCGCGGAGGAGGGGGACGCGGGGGGAGGCGCGGGCGACGCGCCGCGGTAGCACGCCAGCAGCGCGCCCGAGCGCAGCGGGCACTCCGCCGCACCCTCGCTCCGCCGCATGTACTGCTGGATGAGGTCGGTGCGCTTCAACTGCTCGGGCGTCATGCGCGGGCCCTCCATCAGGCTTTTGGCGAGTACCGAATGCGTGGAGGAGAGCGAGGCGCGCACCGGGCGGGGTGAGAGTGTGGGGTGCGCCGCGTGCGGGGGGTGCACGGGGCTCGCGGGGTGCGGGTGCACCGTAGGCTGTGGGGAGGGCTGCGGGCGCACGGGGCGCGCCTCCGCCTCGCCGGTGTCGCGCCGCATCGCGCGGAACTTCTTGTGCGGCTTGTAAGCTTCGTCCATGAGCGAAGAGGCGTCATAGAGCGGCGGCGCCTCGAGCACACGTTTCAGCACGGGCATGTCCTCGTGCGGTGGTGCGTGCATCCGCCGCTCGTCCGCGTGCTCCTCGAGCGAAGAACGCGGGCTGGAGCAGCCAGAGCCGGGGCCGGGGCCGACTATCCTCTCGTGCTTCTCGTTGCCGGACTCGATGCCGGAGTCGGTGGGTGAGTCTAGCTTGCGGTAGCGCGGTGGCGGGCGCACCGGCGTCACCGTGAGACCGTTGTGCGCGAGGTGTGCCACGCCGAGCGCCTCCTCGTCCACGGAGCCGCGCGAATCAAGGCGCCGCCGGCCGGCCAGCGTGGCGGCCAGCAGCGGCGTGCCGCAGTCACCGCCCACCTCGCCTGACTCACTGCTCGAAACCGAGCCGATTGGGCTGCGCGCCGACTCATCCGCACCGGAATCCATCCATAGAGCGCCTTCATCTTCGCCCCACATTTGCTGCCGCAGATACTCTTTGTGCTCCGTTCGGAATACGACAAGTTTTTCTGTATGAAGCGTACTAAGCGTACGGAGATCGGGGAGGGTGTCCATCAGGTCCCGGAGGAAGCCGGGCCGGTCGGGTCTGTTCTGCGCGATGACAGTCTGCAGGCAAGCTTTGAGGCGCGCGTGCATGCGCTCCACCAACTCAATGTTGCGCAGGCCGGGTCGGTCTGGCGTGATCAGGACTATGGCGCAGAAAAGACCGATTTCGGCATCTGTCAGATTCATTGAATTCATGCGCTCGGCGAATTTAAAAGTTGAATCGACGAGGAATCTCGCATTTGCTCCGTTTTGAATGGAATCTCTCTTCATGATTTGTCCGTTGAGGCAAATGATGCTGTTCAGCGGTGCATCGAACATGCAGATGAGACGCACGAAAAGGGCATCGAAGAGGCCGCTTTTGAGTAGGGTGAATTTATCATCCTGAGTTAGGAGTTGGAAGCCGGGAATGAGTCCGGCGAAGTCGATAACGCCACGGATCACGTGGGCGAAACGTTGAGAAAACTCCTTCTCCGATTGAAGCTCTGGTGCCGGGTTCAGAGGGCATGCCTACGACAAAAGAGAAGACTCATTAGTGTTACTTCAAACATTAGATATGTATCGTGAAATTTAATAAGATGAATGAAAATGAGAGTGAGTGAGATATAATAAAATACTCACCAGAGTAGGTTGAGAGTAGGTGGGACAATCTCGGGCGCGCGCTCGCATGGCGGCGACGCGGTCGCGCGTGAAGTCGCAGGTGTCCAGATGAGCGCGCACGACGCGCGCCATTAGCCGGGGTGCGTCGTCCAGCTCGGCGGCCGCAGCCTGCTCGTGGGCGCGGGACGACGACGACTGTTGCATCGCTGCGAGGATGCGCGCCTTCTCGCGCTTCGGCACACGCCCGAATCGCACGGCTATAACAATACAAAAGCTGGTTTAATAAAACATCCCCGAGTCGTACGTAGAGTTCTAAAATTAAATCGATACACAAAGTGGTCGCAAACAACGACGGGAATGTTGTGCAAGGTCGCGGCTAAACATACGTCGAATGGCCTGCAGCTGTCGCTAAGTAGGTACGCATGCATGCGGGTGCGCGGACTGCCATGTGCACGCGCAGCTGACGGCGAGAGGGTAGAGTTCATCGCCCGTCGCACCGGCCGCGACCCACCCCTGTCTGGCAAGCCTTTTGAAAATCTATCAGTCGGGTTTACTTTCGATCGAGTGAACTACTTTGTATGACGAGTGACAAAGCGCGATCCGCGAGGTCACGCTAAAAAGTGTTACGACTTTCTCGCGCTAGCCCGCGGATTGAAAAGTACTATACGCCGGGGGCTCGCACGCCGCTTGCGGCGTTCATGCGCTCGCGTCAGAGAAAGTGTTTGCGCGCTCAGCTCACGGTTGAAAACGAAAGCGGAGAGCGCCCTCTCGCCATTTCTCCTGACTTTCGCTGCACAATGTGGGCCGCACCAGATGCGCGATCCCCATTGTTCGCGATTGATGAATAATCTCTCTTTTGCTTTCAACCATGAAAGCAAATAATTTAGATTGTACAAAATAAATTTATCGAAGGTTCGGAAAATACTTATGGCTATTGCCAAAGCAATAATATTGTTATTATAAGAATTTGTTTTAATCTTTAATTTACAACTACATATTAAAAAACTTAGCCCTTTTCGTTTATTATTAAAAGTGAGTACTTATATATATTCAATATCCCTTCGCACCTTCAACTCCCTTCAACCTATTTATTTATTTTTGCAAAAGAAAAACATATTTTCGTACAAAAATCATAATAGATGTTGTATCTTTTTGGTATGTATAACCTATCAAGTTTCTAGACGCGGCTCGTTGAAGTCTTTTACTAACAAATCTATAAAATATTTTCGTGAATATGCATATTTTAATATTGATGTCATAAACATACATGCTATGTTTTTTTTTTTATTGTGTGGACTACACAATAAGTATAGTTATTAGATTGTAACGGGTATTTATCGCCCTCACCTCATCTATTTTTGTCCCGACGTTTCGACTGTGTTGCAACAGCCGTGGTAAATAGTAAATAGTGGTAAATAGTAAAATAATAATCACCCGTTACAATCCAACAACTATGTGTGATAATCGCAAAGGTCTACGAAAAACTTTTGTATTCATTACCAAAAATTTTAAGATTAGGTAGGTATATCATAAAATAATAAACGAAGTCAGAAACGTTGCAATAAATATATAAATTAAAATATTCAAGTACCTTGGTATAAACTAGATTAAATCAAGGTACAGAAGAGATGTTTCAAAATCATATAATCGCAAAGTTTAAAAAAAAAACGGAAAAAAAACTTGAATTATCATAAAATCATAACAAGAATACATACGTGCATTGTGATATTTCACAACACCATTCAGGATCCCCTTCAGAATTGGCAAATCTTCACCCATTTTTGATAATAATAAAGCTTTTCACTAACAACTAGTTCACAGCCTATGGCCACTGATAACTATAAGTTGGGTAACTTTGATTAGTTTTTGACTAATAATTATGAAGTGTTCACTAAGTGTCACATATCACTCGCAGAATAATTAGCACTTGCACTGTAATCCGAATATGTCGCAATCCAATGTGAGATTTCAGCGTGGTAGAGGTGCGCGGTTGCCGTGGGTTTGGCTCGCGTGTCGTGTGCGAACTGGCGGACTTGTCATGTCGCTCGGTACAGTTGGATGAGGGCTGACGACCGGTGCGCGGGCCGGACTCCCTCGCACTGCGCCGCGGCGCGCGCCGCGCCAACCTTGAACTTGGAGCCGTGCGCGCGGGGAGGGGCGCCGTCAATAAACTCCGCGCAGGCCCCTGCCCCCGCTCTACAGTTTCCCCCACTACCGCCACTCTACACACTTCACCGCCAGAATAACCATAATATTCGCTAACTCATTATCTTACTAGTTTGACAGATCAATAGGATGTGACTAAATCGCTTCCTTGTCTCCTCAGTTCCTAGTTTAGTATTCCTTCCCATTTGAATAAAATTTACCGCAATGTAACTTATTAATATGAATACCTTACCGCTTTAGCTATTTTTTATTGCCTACTTTATAGCTGCGATATAATTTATCATTTTCTATATTCGTATCATCTAACGCTATAAAAACAATATAATTTCGTGCGATATCTGTCTACATTTTACTCTAACAATTTATTAAATGAACTTTGGTAATATGTGTTTAGTAAGCTAGTAATCTGTTATAAAAAGTAAAACATAATTTCAATATTTTTATTAAAAGTAATATTTAAACTTGATGCATTTAAACATCTTTAAAACCCTCTCACTCAAACTCGGTTGTAAGACAAGACCTATAAATTTTAATGTTACTTCGAAGTCAGGAGTTCACCCGATGTCGGGCGCGTAGCGCGTATTTGATAAAGCTTTCGATGAGCGCCATCTGTTGGCGAGTAGCAGAACTGTTTAAGAGCTACGAGGCTACGAAGTTCTACGCTTCTACGACGGTGTCGCTACAATATTGCTACGAGCCGACTACTACGAATTTTGGTTAAAAATTTATGTGTATTTATTTCGTATCATAATGTATTGAATTAATATATTGTCTTACTCAAATTGTTTATTTATGTGTGAACTACATTATTGTTTTATAATTATATTTTGTAAAATTTTTGGGTATTTCATTATTTATTTATCTTATAAACGTAACGTATTTTTTTATTTGTCATATTGTGTTATGATTGCGTTGCGATAAGTACCTACGTTTAACTTAGAAGAAAATGTATAAAAAAGGACATAAGCCTAACCTTGAAGCAAAAAAAATTGTGTAAGTAAAGCGTGGACTACCGTTGTTGTTATGATAACTTTTTTTGATGATGAATTAATTCGATATTGTTTATTTACCTAACAATAAAATCCGGCATTGCGTGATAACTTGATATAGGATGACTAGTCAATTTCTTTTAAATCTCATGGTAAGAGGTCAGTCAACTACATTATGAAAGTGAAAATAAATTTCACTCTCACGCTTACGAAATGCCTTTCTCTGCTTTCACCGAGCGCGGCGGGCGCGGTGGCGGTGGCGGTGGCGCGACGCGGCGAGTGTCGCAACCGCGGCGCAGCGGGGCTGCTGCGGCCGTCGACCCGCTTAGCGAGCGCTCACCCGCGCGCTTGCATAACCGACCTCCCACACTGCGCCGCTGATGCCCCCCCTACTGTCCACCACAGCCCCGCAAATACGAGCTGCGAGCGAGCGCAGCGCGGCGCAGGAGCGGCACACTTGGCGAGCTGCGGCTGCAACTACCGAGTGTGTGCGATTGTGTGTAAGCACGAGAGATGCCGCGACCTCCGCGAGCTAATTGCGTATGCACATTGCAACCCGACGTACGTGCGTGCCTACGTTCTACGTAATGAAATTAATTAGCGCCATATTATACATATGTATATCTTATTGCGTTATTTGGCACTACATTCACACATTTGCAAAGGCAGATTTTGTGCTATTGATCAAAAATTTTTATAAATTTATTTTTCTAGGGAAAAAACAGCAAATTTAAAAAAGAAAATGGGTTACGCTTTTTTTTGGTAAATATTCACAAAACAAATTAAAAACATATTTGTATTCAGTTCATGTAACCTATTTTCTTATTTTTTCTACAAGTAAATAAGTGAATAAATCAACTCACCATCTCTGCTCATGCCCACGGCGATGCATTTTTTCAATCTGCAGTACTGGCATCTGTTTCTGTTAATCCTAAGGATGGAGCACTGCTGGTTTTTGGTGCAGGGTCTATACTGGATCTTCTGTTGTATGGAGCGACGGAAGAAACCCTGGGGATCACAGCGGCATTTAGATTCACGTTCGGTGTCGGAGCTGTCATCGCTGGAGCAGCCCGAGTCGCTGGACTCAGTGCGTCCCTCGAGCATGCTCACCAGCACCGAGTGCCGTTCGCGCAGCTCGGCGCCACACGACATCGCACGCACAGTTCACTGACGATCACTCGCCAACACTACCACTGCCACTCTCCTCGACACGAATCTCACAGTATGGGTCGCGAGGCTTTCGCGCGCTGCACCGACACGGATGGCGGTTGAGGGCGAACTGTGCGAGCGCCGCTTCGCGCGGCGCACAGTTACCCGCGCGCGACCTACTTGCCGGCCGCCGACCCAACCGAGAAAGTGAGAGTGCCCCCGGACCCCGCGCGCTCGGCGCTTGCTCGCGCTCCTAACGGTCCACGCCGCTCTAGAATGCGCCGCTGCCGCTGCACCGGTGCGCCGGATATAGGCCGGGCGCATCCCGGCGGGCGTCGCGGCGCGCGGCCGTTCACCCCGGGTCGTCGACCGTTCGATTGCACAACCGCAGAAGCTCCCCGCGACCCTACCGCTCGCTTTCCCGCTCCCGGGAGCTAGGGCGCAGTCCGAACGGGTCGCCGACCGACTCTACGCCCGCCTGATGACGTCACACATGCGTCACGGCCTACCTCAATGCGCGCGCGCTCCTCTAGGGGCTGCACTGATCCAATTTAATTATCCACTCAAACTCCCTAGCTATCTTGCATAATATGTAAAATAATTCTACATTTCAATTAACCGCTCTGAATGTACCGATTACCTACTACATGAGTCAAAAAGTGTCCTCAAATCATATTACGAATATCGTTGTGAACTTATTTACATAATAATCTAATTGGGCTTAATAAAATATATGTTATCAGATTATAGAATTGTTAGTAGTTGTGGTGTGGAGGCTCATTAGATCGAGGCACGCGGAGGCTGCTAGGGACGCGTCGGGTGGTGGCCCAATTTCGCACTGCCATCGATCCATTGTGCGCTGTGCGAGTGGCCCATAATTGGTCGCAGCGGGCACTGACCGACCGTGCGGTCGATGACCTGGTACCGCGAAAACAAAACCTTTACCGCCTGTCCCCGCACTACATTTACCGTGCCTACCGTAAGCTACATAAAAAAGATGTCCGATTTTGTTGGATCAATTTTTTTTGAGCGAAATATACCTAACCTATCCTATGTCCCAATTACAGAATTACGTAGGTAGGTACTTTGGTAAAACCAGCAAATTCAGAAAAAACTTTTCCTTATAAATAACATCAATATCATGGGTCAACGACCGCTAACAAATTAACACGGTGACTTCCTTACGAGTTTTAAAAAATAATGTTAATACTAGGCACAATACGTAAGTTCCACTTTGCTGTTATGTAGTTCACTATAAATTAGGTCATTAGATAATTCAATAAATAAGTATTATTTATGCCTTCATTATAGGTACCTACTACCTAGTTTACAACAAAGGAATATTAAATAACGAATTAGTTATGTACGGGAATGGCGGTTTCGATATTTTCCCCTTAATCAATAAATACATACAGAACTGTGTTTAACTGGGTTATCGCACTTTCTTACTCATAATATGAGTCACATTATGGATCGATTGGAATGGACTGGACATAGGTTGAGAGGGGACAGGTCGCGCGACGATTCTGCTAAGTCGTGAGTCACAGAACAGGTATATAAATAAACCGGCACATAAATAAACACATAGTGAAGATTTCGTCAGTGCTATGTGGGTCGCACCCGCCATCTAGACTTTTCGACATAGCGTTGCCGTTGCCGAAGCTCGCGATAAGCGATCGCCAACACTTTTTGTCGTTTAACGTTACATTGACACACTTCTCGGGTTTTATTGTGGTTTCTTACTCTGATTTAGGTCGTTAAACTCGGCTTTAAAACATACTTTAGAATTGATGTGCTGATTTTACGAGTTTGTTGTTGTTAAAAAATATTATAGCGATTGCAGAAGCGGTTGCTACTACTTAATTATGTGTAGCTAAGCAACTCATATAATTATTACTACTTGATTTACACAATTTATTTTGAGAATGACGATTTTATTCAGTTCAATGACGCATTGAGACACTTTGGTAGAACTAGCAGAAGTGAAAGGTGAGGCCATGTTATATCGCCAGAAGTTTAAAATCTGTTAAGGTCATCTGGTTAGGAAAATACCGTTCTACAGTTGCTGTGTACTGGGAAACGTGTTGTTATTGGCAATAAAATACTGTTCTCAGAGACAATTTCAAAATTAATTATTTAGAAACACTGCTCTAGAGCTAGAAATCAATTTTTCACGCGCAAGGTCTTGTGATGAGATATCAGTTCGGCTTGCAAGGCGTTATCGGATTAACGGTGCAGTAGCCGACGACTCGCCAGGAAGCTTACGCACACTGAAGAGCCGACCTCAGACCACTGAGTCACAGAATTAGCAGCAGTTATTAAAGCACGTGCCATAGATAACGTTAAAGTTACTGTGATGAGAGCTGCATAATAAACGATAGGCAGTGTAAAGAACTACGTGCTCGCCCTTCATAGGTGTTTGCGATAACACACACCAGCCATTGAGTCAGGCGTAATTCACATCCCGTTAACATTAGAGCGATATTTTTAGAACTACCTAACCTATTTAATGCCAATGGCCTTTATTTGTTGAGCGTGATAAAGTAAGTAGGTAAGAAAAAAATATGTAGAGCAAATATGTTATTTATCGATCAACTATGGTATTAAATTTAAAAAAAATCGTTTATATTTATTTTTTAATCTACAGACAAAACGTAATGACACTATTTAACTACCCTGTATAAAGGAAACTACGAATTAGAACGTAAACTAATTAAAACAATATTTTTGGAATTGCAATATTAAACAGTTAAGTTCGTCAAACACATAGGCATTGTGTGGAACAGGAAATCGTAGCCGCAACAGTCACCGCGCGATGTTCTCAATAAATATGAGTAGCGAGGGATCAACGAACCTCAGCGCTGACAGTTCAAAAATAATGTGGGTTACGTTCACGTTGCGCGTACATTCGATGCCCGTAAAAGTTGTTTACGGCGAGAGAAGGCGGGCGCTGGCGCTAGCGGGCGAGGTCAACGCCCGCGCCCTGCCACAGATTCATGTCGAAAAAATGAGCGACCTACAATGCGAGGAAATTATGTCGGCCGCCGAACAAAGAGCCAGAACTGTTGCCGTGGCGACTGCATGTCCTACATCACACTTCGCTCTACATTTTCATCCCGAATCCTCGTACTTCAGTACGTACGTATTTTTAATAAATGTAATAATGAGGTTACATGTTTTCTTAGCAAAACAGATCCTGAAATGATTGACCTCGTTTAAAAAGTGATGACAAAAAACTGTTTATTAACCCAGTTTGAGTAGATAAACAATAAAGTTCTTAATAAACACATTTCTGTTTCTTTAGGTAGATATTAATTAATTTAAATGTTGTGTAAGCAGGCATAGTTCATTGACATCGATGCGTACGCTGGAACGCCCCACACCTCATATCGAGCTACGAACTACGAACACGCTACGAAACTCGCTACGTCGTCATTCATTGAAAAATGTTTCCGTCCGTAACCGTATCGCTTAGCGGCAGCACCGTAGCCTTAAGCTTCTCACAGCGCCACCTATCGTCGAGTGGCTGAACTACAGTTTACGTTTAAAATAAATTTCGATAGATGGCGTTATATGGCACGGTTACATAATTTGACAAAGTAACTAAATTATCCTCCGTCTATCTCACTAAATTAAAAAAAAAGGGTTTTTTTACTATTCAGTATTTTTTTCCGCCAAATCTAACTGAAAAAATAAGTAGGTGCGAAATTTAAACAAAATGTAAGTAGAAGTGATAACATATAATTGAGTGTCAAGATAATGTAAGATATAATACCGAAGTTATTAAGCGTCTGAAAGTGGTCCCGCATTCACCGTGTACAATGCACCAGACATCCGCGCCTGAAGGGCACGCTTTGTCCCGCAGGCGCAGGGCCGACTTAGGGTGCCTTTCCACCAGAGATGTGCTATGCAGTTATGCTGCGAAGATGTGAAATCTAAGCTACGAAAATATGTGACTGTTTCCACCAATACTAAGCTATGTAGCTGTGCGAGGAAGATGCGCTATGAAGATGCGCCGCCGCAAAGTAGCTGCGCGAGAAAGATGCGCAGCTCGAGCTATGCGATGTATCGATAGTAGGGAAGCGTATGCATAGCACGCATCCATAACACGCATCCATAGCACGCATCCTTCCATATAAAAAACATAGCTTAGTTGAATCCGTTTCCACCAGTGCTAAGCTATGTGCACCAATGAATATGATTGGTGGATATCAAACGCATCCATAGCAACGTAGCATAGCACATCTCTGGTGGAAAAGCACCCTTAGTCCCGCCGAACTTGAAGACCAAACCAGTTACAGTACACTTGCACCATTCCAGACATCATCGCATCGCTTTCACGCTTATAAATAAAACCTTTGTGTTGGTTCAGGGGATAAGGTTAAGGATGAGGCGATTTATCCAAAAACTCGAACTCAAACTTTACATCCCTTATTTAGATTCACGATTTGAAGCTTCTAATTATTATGTTTAAAATGAGACATTGGTATTAAGAGGCAAAATAATGAAATTTAAAATGAACGCGAAAACCATCGAAAAAAATAATACGGAAGTAAATGCATTGTTCACATAGAAACGTTTATCACGTACGTTAATAAAGAGGCACGTTTGTATTGTAGAAATAATTAAAAGTGTATAATTGCAATTTATCTTTAATCGTTGAAGGTAAATAAAAAAATCTATTTTGTTTGTATAAATAGTTGGTCAGTTTAGTATCTAGAAGTTTATTAACTGACATTTATGTCGGTGTTGCAAGGGTTAAAGTTTGACAATGGTTGATAGATAAATAAATATGTACCTAGTCAATACGAGTACATGTAGTTGAATGGTAGAAAACGCTATTATAGCATTAAGTCCTCCCTCACTTATGTAAGTGTTAAAATAAAATAAATAAATGGTAAACCAGGAAATAAAATGCCACGAGCTGCATGCAAAAGATCGACTATTATTTTTACTAGACAAGATAGGAAAGGGGACGAAGCGGTACTGTTTAACCCTTAACGCATTCAAGTCAACCCCGACCCGACCCTTGCACGTCGCGTCGCATCGCTACAGCACAAGTCTGTCTGCGTGCACTTCAACTTTAAAATGACACGGCGTTCCCGTGTGATTGTTCCGGGACAGGTAGGTTTAAAAAATAATAAAAAGTAAGGAATAGGGGTGCAGGGGTCTGACCCAGCGAGACATTGGCCGGTCGAGGCCGGCAGGTATCCAGCGACCCAAAAACCGCTTTCAACATAACTAGTTCACACGATATTTTTTCATTTTTATTGTGTCAGATGAACGGCGATGCATCGACTTCACATTTAAATAGTAAGGTCATGTGGTCTGAATGCACAGAGATTGTCTTCCGCATCTTTCGGCCTTGGCACTGGAACCGAGTGGCATTTCGAGAAACCCGAGGGCGGTGGGGGAAGGGGGGGTTGGACGGTCCATGTCACCCGCACGCTATCTATTTCCTACTTCAAATCTGAGTTTACCCGCATGTAAATAGATCACAGACGAATACAATTTGCATTATTTAAACGTACGCAGAAGAGTGGCAGTGGCATTCGTGTAACGGTAGGTGCTGGTGAACATACGTATATGACAGCTCCAAATAATATAAAGAAACAATAACATCTGGTACGGTATACTCGTATGTTACAATATGTTGTGAATAAATTATTATATTTACCTTGCAGCCTTCACAGGAATGCACTCCGTAGTGGAAACCACTAGCTTTATCTCCGCAAACTCGGCACAGCACCGTTGTGCCATCAAATTCTGCAACAAAAGAAATGTACTATTAGTTTCGGCCACAGAAACGTGTTTTAACGATATAGTGTAAACAAGTCAACGTATTTTATGGTTGTAAAGATTACAGCGTTAGCTCGTGCCAAACATCCTGCTGGGTTGTGGTTATGAAACGAGCATGTTAACAAACAATCTCGAGCGAACACGTGATTCTTGTGATATGGCAGCCTCGTTAGTATACTGAATAGCATGTATAATGAAAGAATAACGTTGTTATTCTCAAAAATTTGCCAAAAACTGCTCAAAAACAAAACAAGATAAGTGCCTATGTGCATATGCAGAATTCAGTCTCTATATGTTATCAAGCACTTGCGATTGTATTATGAAAATAAGTAAAAAGAACTTCAAATTAAAATTAACAAAATCTCACTAATGAAATCAGTGACGCAACCTCGTGTTGCGTGCGTCAAGGTGACACTGAATAGTTATTTTAGAAAGTGCCGAGTCTCTCTACTCTACATTAGTAGAGTCAATGACCCCATATTATTGACGAAAACACAGTAGAAACAAGCATGTGATTCTGTTTAATTCGTTATCAAAATCCTAATTGTTACCACTGATATTATACGAAAAGGTTAAAGGTGCTCGGTTTAAGTATTTTAAATGAATAAATCTTTATTGGATCCAAACCACTTATTTGTTTCTATCGTCAAACATAGTTAGATAGGTAATGACTAAACCGATTTCATTACTAGGTCAGTGATATACCTAAAGGTTGTCCTGGGTAACAAAATAGTAACAACAGGTGTGTTGAATCAAAGGCGCCTGTGACGGGGGCATCATCGACTGGAGAGCGGGAGCAGGCCGTCCCGGAAACTGGTTTGTGCGCCCCCGACAGCTCTCACTTTCCTGATCCATTTGTTTATTTGTTAAGGGAGTAAGCCGGGTCTTTTGGAATAAACTTTCTATTTCTTGCGAGTCAAGTAGGGTCGACGCACGGACCCAGCGCTTTCTACGCTTACTTTCTTTTATCGAGAGTCGTATAGCCCTCGAAGTGATTTTGGTCTCATCTCGAGTAAGGTGGGTGCCTCGGCTAGGGAGTCACTATGGATCAGGGAAAGCGCGAGACGTAACGATGCAGTTGCAATGCAACAGAGTCAGTAGCGTGCAGCCATTTCTCCGTGTGATGCAACACGCGCGTTTTTTCACCGGCGCGTGTGAGAGTCGCTCGTTCGTTACGTCAATTAAGTGGCGAGGAAAGTGCGCGAGAAAGTCTCTCAAACACGTAACGAAAACGAGCGGGCATCGGCGGCGACCGTGCAGAACCTGACGCGGCCATTCCAGTCGCAGATCTGTGTCACGGCGATCTTTGTTTGTAAATAATTATAATCTTATATCACGTTTCGGTACCTATTTCCTTGGTGACGAGCACGTTTGTTGACTCTTCCTTGTTATTCATCACGGTGGCGGCGGCTGATCAATTTGATAATTAAAAATTGATTTAATTTATTGAGACATTTCTGATAACAATAATGTTCTCTCCTTGAGTTTTAGATGCTAGTGACCAGTGTTTACCAAAATTTAAAAGATGACCCGTACACTGGAGCAAGGTGATATTATGGTTGATTTATGAAATGCATTCTAAGCAGTTCATTCAACTGGTGGGCTCGCGCCTCGAGCGTCGTCGACGAGAGAAAAGTAAAAGTAGCGTGGTGGCCTGGTGGGAGACGCACGTGGAACGCTAGCGAACTATTACTAATAAAAATGCTCTTCACTTATGTGTGTACAATGTACATTTGTCAATAATCATTAATTTTATTTTAGAAAGGGTTTTCAAGAACACTAACGGTAACGTTTTTGTTAATTTGTCTACAAATTTCACGGGAGAAACGATAAGATCATTAGGAGTCTAACTCAAATCAACAAAGGTTCCCTGCAGTTAGGGGTTGTTTGATTCTCGATTTCGAGTTCTTTGAGTATCGATTTTGACGGGGGATTTTATCGATTAAACCATGCAGAGTTCATTTTTCACAATGCTGATTTTAATTGTTTTTTGGCAATCCCTTCGGAGCGGAAATGCATCGATCAAATATTCGTTCTACAAACGGGTAATAGTTGACATTTGAGCATAACTACATTTATAAAAGCATTGTACCCTTTACATTGCATTCACATCACGATCCTAATGATTTCCATCATTTGTCAAGAAAAGTCGTTATCAAATCCAGCGTGAAATTCCTTTAAAATAAACCTAACGTTCTCTTTAAATATTAGTATTGTGAGAAAGTTAAAGATACCAAGGTACAATTTTTTTTGTTATCATGAGAAATGTGGTAAATAAGTACATTTTGGCTATTTTTATGAAGTAAATTGCTTAAAGTAGTACATACATACTTAATCATTATAAATTCAATTCATAAAAATAATAATATATCATATTAATTCTGACGAACCCATTTTTAGTAGGTACGACTTTTTTTTTGGTGACAATGTTTAAAACTGGTGCGATTAGCTTAATTTTTATTTAGTAGGTAGGTATATTTTGTAGTTTTTAGGTTCTGTCCGCTTTAGGAGAAATACATTCATACATGCAATATGCGCTATCATAACTATATACATAATGGCTGATTGGTTTATCGACGTGATAAATATAAGTAGATATCCAATAGTTGTCATGATGTGACGATGATTACGTTGCTTGTCCACCCGTTCTTTAGATCATTAAAGTATTTCATAAAAGAAGATGCGTTATTCATAAACACCAAATAATAATAAATAACAAATCCATGGTATGTATTTGATGTATATTGCCCTAATGCACAGCTAAAATAAAGTTTATTATGCGCAGAAAAAACGTTTTTAGATGAACTTGTAACATTGACCTTGACTGAATCATGACCAATTTCGCTGACCCAATTTATTTAATAGAAAAATCAATAACATCATGTAAGAAATACAATTATTAAATATGATGTACTATGTAAGGATTTAGTAGTAATATTGTTTTTAACATTAAATATATAATATTATATTTTTAGAAGATTAGTGAGTAAACACAGCATTTAAAGACAAAAAAATAAATTGAAGCTACCTATATGCAGCTCTGGTTCTCGTTCCGTATGTGCCGGACTCATGAGACTGTGGTCCATCGGCGCAGGCGCATCATAGCGCGCGTAGCTGCTATCAGGAGACATGACTGAAGTCATTTCAATTCATAAAAACTTTTAATTGTTTTTCTCACACTACACTACACGGTAAGCACATCGATTCACGTCAGCTCTCGAACGAAAGTTGTCCTGCGCACTCAATCACAAAATAAATAGGACAGGAGTGCATGAGCCACAGCGGCCGGCACGTTCGTGAGGGATGAAGGTCGCGCTCTACGCTGCACGCGCCGCGTGCTACTCGCTCGAGCTCGATCGACGAACTGAGCGAGCGCCGCGCGCGCTCCTATTCGGAGCCGCGCGAGTCTCCCCTTAAGAGTGAAAGTCTGCAAAAAGATCAGCGCTCCGTGCGATACAATCGGTTCGGCGACGGAGCCGGCCTCGCCGAGCGAATATCACCTCTATCAGCCGGCAAAGCCTGTCGGTCTGCGCTTCGAAGCGAGGATCGACGCGCTTCGAACTCCGGTCTCCGAGGTCATTGCCGCGCTGACGGACGACCAATCAGGAGTAGGCGCTGGCGTGCGCGGCCAGCGATTGGAGCAACGTGCGCTCCCGCTCTCCCCGGTCCCCGCGGCCCGCGCGCGAGCTGGAGTTCGAAGACCCGAACCTTGCGGCTCACCGCGGCCAAGGTCGCGCGAGAGCGGCAGCGATGGAGAGCCGACCGTCCGTCCGAGTGGGACGTAGACGCTCTGATTGCGTTGCGTCACACTACCAAAATGTTTTTGGTGATGGAACACAAGTGAACTAGAATTTGAAATCGAGCAAGTGTCGCTTTTAGCTAGGTGCGGCATTTTCATGATGTAGGTATACTTCTGAATCAGCATGTTTACTCCATTAAAATTGAAATTCTTGTCAATTTTCAAGTTCAAGTCAATTTTAATGTCTCGAAAATAATTTTGTTGTAATAAACGAGTAACTAAAATATATTAGACAATCCTACAGAATTATATAGTCTCTCTGAAAAGGAAAATCATCAAACAAAGCTATTCATGGTCCATACCATACGAAGCAAATTTCATATCAATGTACCTCTATATTGGCACACATTACCTACTTATTGAATACAAAACAATAGTTGCACAAATACGTAATTGTAGTAACTCTGTACATAATTGCTCTACGTGGAACGTAGGTATCAATAAAGGTATCAACTTGTTATTGATAAACAAGTTTCTTTTAACAATAGGTAGGCACAAACACGACTTTATATAACATCGTCGGTTGGCGGAGTTGCTTAGGTATTATGAACCTTCTGCAATCAGGAATGAGTATAAATTCATTTGGCGTAAGAGTTATTTATGCGAGATAAAACGAGTGTAGGTGGGCGTCGCGGATGGGTGAACGACCTGGAAATTTTGGCGCAGGCCGGTCAAGGCCACTCCACTGGTGCGCAGGCGCTTCGCAATAAATAGAACCTACTTCTTTGTCAACACTACAATTACTTCGGCCTCTTCTGAGTGAACGCGTCACGTTCTCAGGCAGCTACAGCTATAGCCCAATTCTACCCACGATATATTCCTAATCAAAACTGTTTCAGTTGGCTTTTCATTTATAGCAACATCGGTCTGCCGTCGTTGTCATTTGTCTTGGTTAAGTATTACCTATCCAATGCTTTGGTAGAGCACCTTTCTTTTTATTGCATAAAGCAAATATGATTTGTATATTTGGTTATAAATTAAAATATTACTAGTAAGGTACAAATTGTTTAAAGAAAATTGTATTGGAAAAACTTCCTTAAATGTAGAGCTGAAGTAATTCTAAAAGATTTCATTATTAGAAAAATCAGAAAATTAGTTAAATGCTAAGATTGTTCTATTTTTATGTAGAAATAGAAAGAATATGGAAGAAAAGCTGAACAGAAAAATAAAATTAAATACTATCTAGTTTTATTAAACTCTAGGTGACATCCTCCTATTGTTTATTTGTACGCACCTACATCGAAAATTTGTGACTTAACGTTCAGTGGTTTGTCCTGTGTGATTTAGTCCTGAATTAGTCAGTCAGGCAGGACCAGCTTTCTGGTCCTGAATGTGATACAAAAATGTGATCATAAAATGCATCAGATGCCCACATTTATGTATTACATATTTCTAGATATAGACAGATGCACTTAATTTGTTCAATGGCGATGCTTGCCAAAAATAAATAAAAAGCAAAGGGTTGCAGAACTTGCAAAACATCTGACAAAGGTGTTCATTCTTTGCTTTATATTCCGCAATTATTTCGCTTCAATACTTTCCCTTTTGCACAATAGGGAGTTTTTTAAAAGGTTCATAAATATCCTCCTACACGTGCACATTGCAAATGTTTTTTTTGCCTTTTAACGTTTGTATGGGTCTCTTATAATTTTATAACTAGCATGCCCAGTGGCTTTGTCTGTGTAGTACCGGATCAAAAAGTGACCTTATGTTATTCCAGATCCTAAGCTAAATTTATGTTGACTTTTATCCCTTTACTTCGTATCCCTTTACTTTGTTTCGTATTTTTGGCATGATAGAGTACTAAAATAAACCCAAACCACATTTTTTTTTATCATTATTTTAGAATTGATGCAAAATAACTTTTAATAAAGAAAAGTAATGTTACCTTACATTTTCATTTTTTTACATTTGATCAATTTCTTTGACAAAGAATTGGGGTATGCGACATGTGTGTACTTCGATTAAAACGTGAAAGTGAATAGGAGCCCACTTTTTTACTTCCTTCCGTCCGCTGCCCTCACTTTTAATGTCGGGGTGCGAATATCAAATTTCAGAGCCAGTTTAAACATTTACTCTGGCAATATGATATAAAACCTTGTGTCCTGTTAATAAGTTCGATTATCTGTTTGAGTGAGTATAACAAAACGCAGTCCGGGCATCGACAGTCGGTAGCCACATGTATCGTGCATTGTTCACTATGACCGCAGCCGATGAGATCTACACACTTTTGATGATCTCGATTGATCAGCCGCTTTTTTTTTCTGATAAAAAGTAAATAGCAGCGTCGGGCCATATTGTTTGCAATTTATGGTTTCCATTTTTTGCGCTTCCGGATTATTGTTTTATCCTGTAGTAAGGGACAATATTTTTTATAAAGCTCGCATAAGGCTTCTTCGGAAAAGGCATAAGGAAGGAACAAACTGAATTATTCTGATCTTAGGGCTACCTAACAAGGTTACGATTATGCGTTGTCCAAACCACAGGCTCAAACGCGTGTAAAACAACGTCAGGCAAGACGAATGTAAGTTCTTTGATCGTTAAACATACAAAAATATTAAAAGTGCCTTGAACAAATAAAATAGAAGTTTAATGGAGTGGTCGGCCTTCTCACGTCAGTCCAAGGACACGGCGCAGGACAATAGAGCTGGCGTGCGTCCGGGCAGGGCCCACTGGCTGAACGGGACTCAGCCTTTTATTAACTTCCAATCCATTATGACCCTCATAAAAACATTTACAACTTTCTGTTCAAAGGATAATGGTCAAGGATCCCTTTTCACAATTGTTTACCACAAGCTACTAAAAACTGTTAAAATATGAGCCTAATAATCTTTTTTTTCTTAGCGTGAAATTTAAATGATAAATTAACAGTTTTGTAAAAAAAATATATTTAATAGTAACCCTTTATGAGTCACTATTTAATAACCTGTGATTAGGGTTCATGTAGGTAAAATTTCTTCGTTCAATGAATGTACATATTATTTAATTAAAAGTTACTACTACCTAGCCCAGTGGTACACGTGTATTGTTACACGACTCGTTTACTCATCAAAAATGAGTTTATGGACAATAAGTAGGTCAAGGTTATATTACTTACAATATTGATAACGTTTAACAATACTTATTTTTTGCCCATTTACCAAACGAATGCTGACTTAAACACCCACGTGTTTCATTACTATCGCAAATCAACATCGCAATAACACGCAACATAACCTGATATTGTTGATGTTGATAGGGTGGAAATTTCTGCGAAGCGAAGTCACGAAGTAGGTGAGTTGGCAATTTGGCATGCTTTGGATACGGGGCCCGAAGCCCGAATACAGACGGCGGTCAAGGCCTCGCCGAGCAATAGGAGTCGTTGCGCATCGGAAATACGACCTGACGACGGATTGTTTTTGTTCACCATTGACCACATTAGGTATAGCGGACCTGACATAATCACGAAACTTTAGACATCTTTTTCTTCTTATCGTATCACTAGTTTCTTCGAACCAGAGAAAGAGAGAGAGAGAGAGAGAGGCAAATAAATATCATTTCTTTTAATTTAATTTCCAGTGTGCTGAATGGATTTCAAGTGCGCCTTGAAGAGGCTCCTTTCGTGCACTCGACACATGTTTTCGAACTTTTGGTTCTACGACATGCCGGTTTCCTCACAATGTTTTCCTTCACCGTTGCGAGAACGTGGGATGCATACATAGATTTTTTCGACCGAAAAAACCCATTTACGCATGACTGCCACCGGGATTCGAAAGATTACCAAGATTCTTAAACGTTTTCATCAAAGTTTAATATATTTACCAAGAGTATGTGAACACTAATACATTCATATAAACATACACAATAAAATTATTGAGAATTCAGTATTAAACATAAACATAAACATTCACACACTCACACCCCTGCACTAGGATTCCCTGTGTCGTAGGTGGCATGGACACATACAAGACATCACAACAGTTAAGACCCGAGAACAAACATTTGTGATATGAAGTTCGGATTATAATTATTTCAAAACTGCGCAAAAGCAGAGGAGGAGGCGAATAGTGCCGGCCGAAGCAGAGCGAGCTTTTCCGAAGCAACGCGAGGTCAGCCAGAGTCAATTACCCCGTGGTGCTGCGCAGTCGCTGGTGAAGCATTTGCCAGTACCTCTTCCTTGGTTCAGCCAGATAGACAACTTAAGAGTATGACCTTTCAATTTCTCTACAGTGTAGAGTCATTATAATTGACTTCATAGTTTTTTAAAAGTTAGTGGAAAGATGAGTTTTGCGTATAATATATTTTATATATTATTTTTAATTTACTAAGAACATACTAGGCATCCGCACGTTTCTAAGAAAAGCTGTTAGAATCATAACCTTCCTGAAACTGATTTATTCGCAAAAGAAGATGAGTATTTAGCAAAGAGCAACAGACAAAAATGAATAATGAATAGGTACATACAATAAAGTAGATTACAGTCGGAGACTTTAATCAGAAAATTAATGATCAAGGAGCTTTTGTGATTTATCGAGTAGCTAATATTGTACGTGAATATGTGAGTATGACATACGATCCGTGTGATCCGGACGCTCTCAATCGAGTCGACCTCGGCTGATTCGGCAACTCGTGCCAAGGCCAAGGCCGGATCGTCGGGTTCGTCCAATTAACAATGGTTGTGCTGATGCTTGATGCGAGGGCCCCAACCAACATAACACCACGAACATTGATAGTTAGTAAATGAAATTGGATAGCCAGTAGCCACATAACTATCGCTAGCGTTACCTATCTTACAAATAAAATAAATAATGTTTTTATATATATTTTACCCGCAGCGTGGCAGGTATACTTACCTACCCTCTGGCGTTTTTTCAGTAACTGTCTTTATCCATAAATATATTCCAGATTTTGTTATAATCTCTTCGTTTTTTAAAACTTTTTACATAATTTACTTACTTACAAAATTATTTTGAATATTTATCGGTATTTTATTTTATCGGTATCATTATTTTCTGAGTAAAATCAGAATATATGTATCTTGTTGCTGAACAAAATAGTTACATCCATCATTTGTTTAACCGTCTGACAGCATGACGCAATCTGACCTTCGAGTCCCGGGCAAAAATAATAATATCCACAGAAAACCAGAAGCTACAATGACCCCGAGTGGCGTGATTGAATACTTAGAGACTCTACTCTATTTTGCTTTTGCACAATTTATGATGTTGTAATGACAAGTTAATAAAATATCTACAGAAAAACAAAATAATGCAGTGATCCTTCCTACATAATAAATAAAATAAATAAAAATAATATAACGTTTATTATCACAAAAACAAACTGGTACATACTAAGTTACTAAGCTTATTAACCTTGTATTAAAAAATCGTACCACTGGTAAACCATGTTCCCCGCACTAGATCTAAAAAGCCTGTATGGCGGGGTCACAATGACTCGCCGTCGGACTCTCTTTTATACTCGATAATATGAAGGCAAAAAGGATAAATGGATATTTTTCTCAACTACTTCGAATAAATTAAACCTATTAGGCTATTTGATATGGTATAGTTTATGGTAAGTAGGTATTATACTAAACATGTGTATTTTCAATATAATATTAAATCGAGATTAGCATGTGGCCCCGGTTATTCGACTGCCTAGAAAAACTTCCTCGTTCAAATATCGGAACATGTCAATGTCGAAGTGCTGAATTAGCCGCAATGTCAGCTTCAAGGTGAAGCCACGAGGAAGCCGAACTGTTAACTGCCTCTAATAATACTAAACACTAGACCTCGCAAAAAGGAGCCAACTGTATTATTACAGACAATTATACTAAATCTCCGTACAAGGATAACTACATCGGCATTTTTAACTTGATTATCTCGTTTTTGTGGCTGACTTGTAACAAGTTTAATAAAATGGTTCATGTTTCTTTAAATGAAACTTATAATTATTATTTAATTAACTTGACAAAGTGAAATAACTTTAAAACATTTTTGCAGTAACGCGTATATTTAGTTCAGATTAAGGAAGCCTTTCTCCTTATTTTGCCTTGATATTTACATCGGAGCCCCACTTCCTGTACCTGGTTGAGGACATCAACTGTAACTTGCAAATCCTTACAATTTATGAGTTGAGGAGTATTACATATCCCGTAGCGTAGTACGAACGCATCCTTTATGGCTACAATATGTCCCGGTAGATATCATCTACAAATTGATAAATAGATGTAAAAGGTCCTGACCTAGCTGACGGACAGCCTACAGTTTAAACCAGTAAACTTAGAGACTTCAATCATGGATGATGTGTTAGTCAAGAGCTGAAAGTGCGTACTAAGAAAAGAATCTCTGAAATTCGCAACCCGAATAATATTTTCGGTATACGAGTATATATTAGATATAAATCATCTTTAAAACTGTTTGCCGTGGCTTGACACAAACGATAACAAGACACAAGAAGTTAAAGTTTGTAATGAGAAAAACAGCGTGACTTGATCTTGCAAAAGTGCCAAGTTTGTAGCAGTTGTAACGAAATGATATAATGTCCAGTAATTTGGCGTAAGCTATGAATATTAGTTATTTGTACACCAAGGGTCTAAAGGAAGCCTTAAATATCCAGCCAGGCCTTTGGCTTTGGCTGAAAAAAGTCCTGTATAAAATGGGCTTTATAGGTACGACGACACCCTGTCTGTCTGTACACACAAGATTTCAAGGAAATTAAAACAATTTAAACTGAAATGAGCGGCTATTTTGTAATTTCAAAACAGAGTCAGCCATCAAAACTTAATGATATTCAAAATTCGAAAATAGGTATTTTGAACGACCGATGTTAGAAATTTGAAAAAAGTTCTTAACTCTGCATCTCTTTGAACATAATATTTTTTAAGAAATTTAACTTTTTTCCCTAGAACTTTAAATTCAGTTTTACTCCCCCTGTCCGTAGTATAAAATTTAACTTTACGGGCATGGGAAGAGAAAATATATGAAATAACAAATTGGTTATTTATTGCTGATATGAGTGGATGTGTTGCATAGTGGGTCTGGTAATTAGAGCATTGCGGTGTCCCCGCGCAGCGATGATGCACCGCTTGTATAATCTGCGCAATGTTTTGCGCACGCGCAATTTTAGCGTAACGATGCACTGCTCTACTCACCTACAGTGCAGCGCGCGCAAGAATGAGGAAGCGTTTTGAACATTTCCTTGTTACATTATGACTGTCTTTTCATTGAAATATTTGAATGTAGCCTATAAACATCGCATAATACTTAATAATAAAGATTATGCGCTGTTTATTTAAGCGCTAACCGAGTAGGTTAAGCCGGAAAAACATCAATACTAAAATTTTCGACGCACAAGAAAATTAAATTATACATTCTTGGAAGAAAATAAAAACGTTGGCCCCGTTTAATAATATCTCTAAATTATACCGTCGTCGCTCTGTTTCCTGACAAGCGTATTTGAACTCGAACTAAATACATTTTAATAAAAATAAAAGCGACAAATAATATAACTATTCATACATATAATTATTGCTAATAATGACAGATAAAGTTAATTTTACAGCCACGCATTTGTCATATCGTACCTACATAACCCCAAAATGTATGAAAAGTCACATCACATGTTTTGCCACGAGTTCGCATCCAACCAAGAAGCGCTAGAGTTGTTTATCTGCTATATACAGGGTGTGCCGTAATGAGTGGATAATCCTTCAGGTGCGGGTGGGGGACTTCAGGACTAATCAGAAAATTAAAATATGTACCCAGTAAAAATCCCACAGATTCTTGTTTTAGTAAATTAGTTTGTTAGAACATGCATTTTGTTTACAAAACTCTTATCTACCAAGTAAATTTTTACCGAACTTTTTATACGAAAAAACGACCTTTTTTCCGTCTTAACAGGAATCTTCTCGGAATTGATAGCTGGAAACACCAAGTGCTATACCATTTCCGAAAGCCAATAAAGTAGGCAAGTTTTTCACAAATTGGTCACTATACATTTTTTTTGCATCACATCAAACTTTTGGAAAAAAATGAGCAAAACACATTTTCTTTGCTAAATGATGATGTACCAAAAAAACTGTACCTGTGGCACATAAACAAGAAATACCATTCGATAGCACAGTTATCCAGGAATACTCTAGCAAAAAAAAAATAAGAAAATTCCAAGATTTGTAATCTTGGCAGCAAAAACCATGGACAAAGGTAAAAAAAATGGAAGTTTCGAAAACGTCCAGTAACTCGAAATCTGTGGGAATTTTACTGGGTACATCATTTCATTTTCTGATCAGTCCTGAAGTCCCCCACCCGCACCTGAAGGATTATCCACTCATTACAACACACCCTGTATTTATATTTGCTTTTAAGAATTTTGTTATAGTTACAAATGCCTGATTGGAAAAGCATTTGGAGGACAAATAGAGGAGATAGGGGGAATGGGGCCCCTTCGCGGAATATTGCGCAGCGTTTGCTCCTGAAAACGTGTCCGTAGAAAGTTCACGGCCGCGCATTGACGCTACCACCTGCCGCGTCCCGCACCTCACTCCGACCGAACATTCACTATGTACTGTCATAAACAGTAATTTAACTTGGATCTGTTTGTATTACGTATGTATTGTCCTGAATGTTTGTACTACACAGTTGTTTGCCCCTCAATATATTATGGTGAATATTATGGGTTATATATATATATATATATAAGTATACATTAAAACGTAAAGAACAACTGAGCCCATGAAATGCACAATAAGAACCGTTTGAGTATTTGTCGAACTCAATAAATTTTAGCACCACCGTTGGCACAAACAAGTCAGGCAAGCATTTAACTGTCTAAAATAATAATGTATGGCAACTAAAAACATTATATGACTGAAATAATTATTAGATAACTAGACATCAATAACGAAAAGCTAGAATTGCGCTACTGGCGTTTACTATGTTAAACTCAGTTCCGCTCTGCCTTCTCTCTCTCCGCCCACGCTTCATCGATTCAAATGTTATTGCTTATTATCAAACACCAATTACAAACATTATGCGGGAGAAACAGGGCGAGTGAATCATCGCATGATTCAAAGTGACGCGTTTACCAAAAATTACATAATACTAGTGTTATTAGAATGATTATACTTATATATATTTGAAACACAACAATAAAATTATAAGAATTTAGGTTTATTTTTCGTGACGTAAATTGTTCTATTAATAATGCTGAATCAACGAGCTACGTCGTAGCAGGCGTAGTAACCTAGTTACTCAACGGTTTTTCGTTGCGCACAAAAGTATCTTGGTACATATTAGGTTTCACAAAGGGTGGTAATAGATTTAGTAACAAGGCTTTAGACGGAGTGAGGCGCGGGGACTGGCCTTGGCTCGTTCGTTGGCCGCAGCGAGCGCCTCGTGTACGCCGCGCGATAATTTCGGCAGTGCCTGAGTCTACTGACCCCGTCGTTCGCAGCTCGAATGATCCCCTTGACTTTATTTAAATCACCCACTCCATCAGTCGTCTGTCGTCCACACGGTTTGGTATATACCATGTATGTATCTTATGTATTTCAGCAATAAAATGTATACCGATTGGCCATCGAAATTGAAGGAAATAAGAAAAACCTATAATAATATCGTTAAATTATTTAGATAAGTTGAGTTGACAAATGTATGATGAATGATTGCGTTCAAAATTTATTTTGATTATGTTTGTAATAGAAAGTTATAACATCAAATCAATATACAGAGTGTGGCAAAATTAATAAACCTGAATAAAGGGGAACTTTATTTTAAATAATATATTTTGGATTTAGAAAAAAAGTTAGGCCTAAAATATATAAAACAAATTATGCCAAATCAATTTAGGTGCAAACTAACTTTTCCCGAGATTTCAAAATTTTAGGATAGGATTTGGTAGGATATTTCTTAATAATTTCCTGAAAGGATAGGTACTGAGTCAATGGTGGTTGATACTGACTTGTTTTCTTGTCTTGCAGTCTTTTTCTTAAACCTAAATCTATCCCTCAGAAACATAATTGTGGGTTTAAAAACTACATTTTCTTGAGGTTTAATTATATAACTACACTCCACACCCTATATTTCAATGATAGCCACTTCAGTAGCCACTACGAAACCACACATGAAACACGTTATGTATTTTTTATACACACAGTGAATGGAACGAGAGAGCTCTGCAGACACATGTAGAGATCACGGAGAAAGTGCTTAGATTATTTTACTATCAACAAATTTCATCGATGTATACCTACTACAGGGTAACTGGTAACTTAACGTCTCCCCTGCGTTGTAGTACGAGTACTAGCAAATACCAATGAAGCCCAAAAATATGAATTCTACATTTTTTCATAGTTTAGGATAATTTATAATAGTTGATTCGAAGTTAACTATAAAATTTTCATAGAAATCGGCTGAAAAAACACACTATAGCTGTCATATCTCATTACTGTATAAAATATTGATAGGATATTTTAGATAAACTGTGAAAAAAACTCTCGCAATATGCTTTTCAATCTAGCGACGACAAAAATGTTAATAGTACGTTTTAATGTAAATAAATATATGTACGTACGTGATACTTTCTGATTTGTACTTTGATCTAACGATGAATTTATCATCGTAAGGTCATTTAAATTGTTTTGCCATAACTATTAAAATTGCAATCAAGTAATAACTCTTGAAACGTGGTTACGAATCGTTATGGAAATGGCAAATTTTACCTTTATTTACAAAAAGTAGGTTTTGTGGTTACTGGTAGAGCTCTTTTAATTTTTTGGCAATAGGCAATTAGCGTCCCGGCCATTGTTCGATCACTTCCTCGTCTTCCAGCTGCCGGAGAAACGTGGAGCCGAACTGCACCTTGTTATTAATAAAAAGTGAATTGGTAGAGAGATCGACATTTACATAGATTGGGGCTTTGTGGTGCATTTTTTACATGTAATGGGAGGCGCACGTATGTCATGCGCACGCTCTGGCTCGTGCCACCCGGCTTTTGCATATTGTGTGCAAAAAAGAGAAAAGTAGAAATTTAATTTCCGCGTCTTGGATATTTTTACAAGTTGAATAGGTTTTTTTTAGAGTTTGAAGTAAGGAACAGGGACGTGGGTCACAACTGGTGGTGTCGGCGACCGCTCGAGCGTGCACTCAACTCCGCGCGAGTGCGTGTAACGGTGCATCACGTTCTCGCTCCAACACTCTACTATCACAAAGATAAACTAAAAATCAAACTTCTAAGAGTGTAAAACAAAACGCAAGAAATCCAGGAACCAAACAATGCACAATAATTATTACGGTCTAGGACGAAAAAAATATTTTGGAAAGTCCATGGTTCTGTCTTACAGAATGCTTTATTATATTTATTAGAGAAATGATACTAATAACGAGTTTGAAGAAAAACTCAAGGGACAGGCCATTCAAATAATCTTTTGTCTCATTTCTTTGGACACAGTTTTGCAAAGGAATTGAGAACAAAGGATTCTTTAAAAAGGACATTATGTCCTTGTCCTGACTGATGTGGGTTAAGGGAAATTAAACCCGAATAGCCAGGAGTCGAGTTGTGACCCACATTGTCGTGAGATCAGAGAGCAACTAGCGAATTAAATATCCTTACCACCGAATAAAAATTCAATGAAAAAAAACACAGTAACCCTTATTCTGATGACTTCCTTTTGAGAAAAGATTTAGGAGTTCAATTTTTTTGTAGTTCAGGTAAACTCGGTCTTCTTTATCGTTAACAAAAAATGACGTGATTCGACCTACCCTTTCTTTTCGTCTCAGATTTCACGAACAGGTAAATGTCCAACTTTTTGCCGATATTGTGAATCTTTGTGCAACATCGCGATCGAACTTTTCTGTGAACTCGTGAAAAAGTGCAGAATTATTGTTTAAACGAACCTTTTTGGCATGGCAAAAAATGGATGGATTGAACTTTTTATGGGTATTTTTTTAACATCCTTTTATCAGTCAGACGAATTCGTAACGACATTCCCAGATATGCGATGTATTGTGTTGTATTCCCCAAATGATAAAGACGAAGGGATGCTTTTTAAAATCTTCGTATTAATGATAAAATATCAGCAGGATGCCGCACAATATTTTCAAAATATTGTATTATTACAATTTAGGCTTATTGAGAACTTTCTGATAATAAGTAGGTTTTATAAAATTTATCTTCACAGATCTTAATGGTACTTTATGTAATGGTATTTTTTGTTATTAATAAGGACATTGTAGTGAATGCAATAAAATCATCACTGCGTGAGTTGTGAATGCGTCTTGTGTCCAACTATTTAGTCGTAACGGCGGCAATTTGGAGCGTCCATCGGGTATTGTTGTAACAACATTTGTAACAATTATAGCCCGTGACATTATTCTGTGGCGTGGCTAGTGTAAATAGCTCAGCGGGATGTTCGGACAATACCTTCGGTGTTCTACAAATTTACAGACTCATATTATTCTACTTTTTTTTCCTAACGCTTATTGTAATTAGAGTCTCTGACTTAGGGTTCTTTAAGGCTAATCCTCAAATCCAATTCCATACAAAATGTTTCGGAAAAATACTCTAAGTACGCCGTATTGGTAATAGGGTTTAAGTTATCAGGGTTAATTTTAAAACACGTATAAAATCTAAATTAAAGTATGAAACCTTACTTATTTTACGTTGACACAATCGGAAAACATAGACGAGACGAATAGTGTAAAGAATTTATTATAATACGGCGTACTTTTTGAGTATTTGTCCGAAACATTTTGTATGGAAATTTGCCTTGAGGATTCCCCTTAAGATGCAATTTCTTTTTGGTTGTTTGTTGTTGCAACTTGGTGAGTGTCGTGGCTGTGGTGCAGTGGCGAGGCCGATGACGGCAGCTCGCGAGCGGGCATAGGGCGAGCCCCGTTAGGCCGGGGTGACTGACTCTACCATTGCAACCTGGTGCATTGTGCTCTAACGAGAACACACCATTACTTGCAATCATAACAAGCGAGCCAACAAATATTACCGATATCGCTTGCTTCACCTGGCCTGGATGGCGCCCGATGTGGTCACTCGTCATACACTTACCTGTAACAATAAAATCAACATTAACATTTGGAAATATCGCCAAGTGCAAGTTTTACACCTATAATGTTTCAAACTCTTAATGGTTCTATTATATATTCCCAGTTAATAACATAGTAAGTTGGATAAAATTTGGATTTTTATAAACTTAAACCTAAACTCCTAATAGAATAAGGTGGGTAATGACATCATACAAAATCGCTCTCTTAGCCGAGAGTAGGCCTGAAACCCACTAATGGAAACATCATAGACTGATTATGCTAAGCTACGCTTATATTCTTTCATGCCAAATTTCAGCTCTTTAGCTAGTTACTACTGTTTAGATATTTTTCCAAAAAAAATCGGAAAACTTAAATGAAAAACATTTCAAGAGCTCATAATCGCCTCACTAAACATTGGGGCCGTCAACACTTCACACGAACACTTTATATGCTAATGCAGGTATTGTGTCTAAGTCAAAGTCGAAATAGTTCGCATATATTATCCATTTCAAATTGGAACGATAACTAATCTATTAAGTGTTTTCTTCAGTTGGCACAGGAAATGGAAGGGGTCAACGCTCGAAATGGTGTCGTTCACAGTCGAAGGTGGAGACTGAACCTGAGCTGGTTGTCCTTGAAGCCACCACGAAATTGCCAATCACCAACACAGATGTGATACTCTGTCTCATGAAGAGTAATAAGCACACACGCAAACATTTAGGCCAGCTCATGAAAGCTAACCCACACTAATGTTGACTGTGTCTGTAATACGAAATTTGGTTACCAGCACACGTAAGTCGGAGTCAACGGACCATGATGTAAAAATTTTATGACAAAAAAGAAGGAAAATAACTGCTACCTAAAATAAAAGTTACTAAGCCAGAATCACAGACAGCAAGCATTTGCAATTCATCATGTTTAATAAATCCCAAAGTTGTTATGTTGAATAACGAGTATAAAATATTACAATTTTATATAACCTCAGAAGGTTTGCTGGAAGAAAACTCTTACTAGGGTTAAGCTCGCCTTTGTACATGTCTTTTCTTTTATGATTTATATTCCAATGTGTTTGTTTGTACAATAAAGAATTACAGAATTACAGAATATTTAACTGAAAGGAAGTGCACGTACAATACATACGAGTATTAAATGGTTAATATAAGGAACTGAACATATGGTACGGTACGTATTATACATCGGGCCTTAGAAAAGGTTTCTACCGATCATAATCTACTACTTTCGAGTTATGGTAATTTTACATTTTACATGTAAACACCTAACCCGTTTGGGCTTAAAAAAATCGTTAAGGACCTGGCTAGTAGAGATATTTCAGTCTAAAAATGCACGCCCCTTCACTACTCATACGAATGCCCTTAGACCGATCGCGCTAGTGTAAGATCTCTAGTATTATTTCCAAGTAAACCACGAGTTAGTGCATAATAGTTATTTGTACGGATATTCAAGTCGAGTATAAAATGGGCTTCAGGATTGAGGTATACTCAAGATTTTTCACTTTAATTGCGAGGAAATTAAACAAACTCTAACTGAAATGAACACTCATTTCGTAATTCAAAATCAGAGACAGCCATCCAATGTTACCACGATATTTGAAATTCGAAAATAGTTATATCAAGGTCCCTTATAATACCCTGATCTATGTAACACTCATGAAGGACCGAAATTCGAAATATGAATTAAGTCCCTACTCATGGTATGAAACCGATTACAAACTGAACTTCATTGAACAGATTTTATAAGCAATCACTTTTTTTTCCTAGGGCCTATGCAGTTTTACTCCCCCTAAATCATGCACGAAGTTGAACTTTACGAGCATGAGAAGTGAACAATCATATTTCTAACTATCTGGTTTGGGTTGGGTGTGATAATGAGATTTAGCTATGTGCGCGAGGCCTGACTCGGGCCACTGACCGCTGCCGAATCTCAAGGTCTGCGCTCGCGGTAAACAAGTGACGATGTAGAATAGCTCACGTCTATCTTTGTACCGCCAAATATTATTTTACCTACAGGCCGACAGGTTCAGCGAGGTTAAAAATAAAACATACAACTAAACTCGACTTTGTAACAATAATGTAAACCTGAAAGTTTACACTTTGTAGATAGGTAGATGAATGTTTGTTGCTCAATCACGCCAATACTACCTAACCAATTGCGCTGAAATTCGGACAAAGGAAGTTTTTTTTGATAACGAGTTTATAAATTAGATAAATACGTAGTTTACTTATATACCAGATAATATTTTATAATGTCATAGCCAAATTGATTGAAATTCATTGTTAAATCCCCATTTTGCAGCAAGTAAGAAAGCAGAGAAGCAAAAAAGTTAATGATGCAAGGTATAGAAAAACAGATACTCACCTCACAGATAACAGATACATCCCATCTGTGTACCATCATTTATCACCTTATTTGCAACAGTTATGTAATACAAGGGGTAGTTTGCGTATGATATCACGTTTGTTAATACGCATTGAAATGTCAGAATTGGTTTGTATGTTAGCATTATGGTTCCATACACAAATTCAAACATTATTTAAATATAGTTACGTGTAATCAAAATCTACTAAAAACAAAAAATCATGAAAGGTTCTCTAAACATATCCAACTTGTTACCAAATTTGGTAATATTTGGTAATTTTTTTATAAAAATTTACCGATGACAAAAAACGTCGGTCGACAAAATATCCTTGAATTTAAAATTAGTCATGGTTCGGCAAAAGTTCGATACCACATGTAAATTTTCTACCGCGATGGCCGTGATGGGGTCATTTGTAAAAAAAAGCCATAAAAACTATTGAAATGAAGAAACGATTTACCTATCAAATTTTGACAAAAAAAAAATGTGTATTTGAATTATGTTTGCATACGTATGTAAGTGAGTGTGGATATTTTGAAAACGAATTTATAATAGTCGTCAAAGATCATGTTCAAAATCGAATTCATAAAATCGAATGAAGTATATAATTGTATTATATTGTATTACTTTAATTTGGCTTTAGTTCTTAAGAGTAAATTTAAATTTAATGTTTGTTTTCGTTGGATTTGAGATTATTTAATATTCTGAAATAAAATGTGTACCTACTCATATGGAGTATGAAAAAAAAAATTTGAATTTGAATTTATTTATATTAATATTTAATTTTATTTTCATTCATAACTCTTACATCAAAAAGCTAAGAAATATAAATAAATATCGTAAGCGTTTCGTCGTAGTAGGCTAAAGCTACGAGTTGCTACGAAAGTGCTACGCCGCTACATTATTGAGGGCAGGCGTACAGAATAGCTAACAGTTAGTATGGCACGTTGAAGGAACGGTCAGTGAGCCAGTGTAGTAGACTAGTGGAGTCGAGTCGGGGTCTGTGGGAAAGGCGAACGCGCGATTTGGGGAAATGGTCCAGCCGGCCCGGTCACGCGGCCGAACGATACGGCCTCTGCCCACCGCTCCGCTGCGTCGAATGCCTGAACACAAGTAGCTTTTACAAATACCTACGTCAATTTTTTTGGTTTAAAGAAATTTATTTACTCATAAAGAACTTTACTTAGAATGCGCTTAATGCTATTTTAAAGATAAGGTAGGTTGATCTAAAGCTAACACAATAAATAAATATTAATATTAATAGTAGGTATAGTTAGACAGTGGTAAAAAAAGGAGTTAACAATCAATGACCCAAAAATAATTTCGTTACAGTAGTACCTATTTTTTTGGAATACTTTTCATTAGATTTTGTATTTTAGTACGTACATTCAGTACGTCATTGAGTCAGTGAGTCATTGGTACGTTTAGGTAGTTACCTTAATTTCTTATTGGGGTTGTGACTAATGAATTTGTGACTTTGTGTATGTTTGTTACTAAAACACTACAGTGTTCAAGGCCAAATTTAACGAACCGATAGTGTCAAAATAAATGAAATGCAAAACCTAGTATTTATATCGCGAGTGAAGCGGGCAGAGGCTATCTATAGGCTATATTATTATAATAACGTTAAGCAAAACTTCTTCGTTAAACTTCTTCGAAATACTAATATTTTGATGAATTAAAAATAATGGAATAAAAATTATCATCCTATAATATCTATTATTTTTCACGATTAAATAAAGCCATTTCATTTCTTTCTTTTTATCAAGTTCAATGACTTTTTATCATTCGCCTTGAATTTATCGCTCTTGTCTGCCAAAAAATAATTGAAGTGGCTAAAATAATAATTTTGATAAGCTACAATCAGTACACGTTATTATCGGACAAGTGAGAAGCACGTTTAAAATATTACAGAAATATATGATAATAGATTTTTTCATAGAAAATAAACTATATTACGCCTTTATTACCACACAATGGGTTCGCATTTGTAAATATATCCCAATTACCTATAAAATGTTGAATAAAAACGTACTACTTTATCTATTACGATAAATTGTTGGAACTTTGAATTTACATCTTGTCTCGTGTAACGAAACGTGGTTTTTATCATCACGAGGCTTGTGAAAATAAACACCGCAAAATTTTAATTACGCATAATCTGATACCATTACTGAACACAGATAGGGCAAAAAACTTTAGAGCATTAAGTCGATTTTTTAAAAAATGAATATGAATAATTTAATTAAAGGACAACTGTTCCCGTTTGTGTTCAACTGTTTCATTAATCGTTTGGCAAACTCTGGTTTTTGGCAAGCTGGGCTCGCAGCTCCCTGCAGCTCGGCTCGGGCGCCTCATTCGCGCCGCTGTTACTTAGTCATTTTGTAGTAACCAAAATTTCTGACTGCACAGATACAACGTAGTATCCCTTCTGCATTATCCATTTAAGCATTTTTGGTAATTAAAATTTTGTGGTGTATAGGCAACTTTTAATAGCCAAAGCATATGACAGTGGAAAGACATACCTTCCTGGTTCAAAAAACTATAGCTTTACGCCCGCAACGAGACGCAATCAATCGCGATTTTCCAGCGACATGGGCGGCAAAATGCCAACACATACCGCGTTTTTCCAGCGACTGAACGGCAAAGTGCCGCCCTGACGTGGCGTGTCGTTTGATGCCGTTGCCCTCCGTGAACTTTCCACTAGTTAAACTTGATCATTGGCTACGTCGAGCGCTTACCCGCCATTATGTAACAGGTGGCTAAGCAACTTTTATGGTCTCTAGTATTTACACACTTTATAATAAAGTTTACACAATACTTAAACATTTAAATGGATTTCCCACTGCAGAAGATTTTGATTCAATGACCTGCAGTAACCTAACCTATCCAACGCACTTTTGCAGTGCCTATGTTTTCCTGCTCATTAGGATTCTTGCATTGTACCACATAGGTCTATGTAACGCACTTATACCGGTTTACGTGTTCCATAGTTAGCTGCTCGCTGCTCGTAGATAATGTCATACGCATGCGTAGCGCGTAATCAGACAGGATTCGCACGGTGAAGAGTGCAGCGAATGCACCGCGGATTGCAACGAGCAAGAAGGACGGAGTGAGTTCACTGGTATTTGATATAGTGCACTGGAGTTCTTTAACCCCTTAGCCTACCTGCGATTCTTGCGAATGAGGCAGCTCGGCCGTTGTCCCTGACTGCACTAATATTAAGCACGTATCTTTATAGGTCGCTGCTAGGCGATGTATGGACAGCAAAGCAAAGCTAGACTTAATCCTTTATTTTTTTAGACACGCACAATACAGAAATGCAAATTTAAATGCAAACCGATGGACGTAGAGACTTGAAATTTGGAAGGTATGTTCATCAAGAAGTGTAAGCGTGTACTAAAAAAGGGATTTTGTTATTTCGCAATGCAAACGTAGTTGCGGCCGTCAGCTACTAGTATAACCTAGTAGGTAACGTGCTATATTAAATTTAAATTTTCTACGCTTTAAGGGCAGAAAAAAAGGAGTTAGTATATCAAACAATTAAGAAAAGCACTACTATTACTGAAGAGTAAGAGTCAATAAAATATTAGAAAAGTTTGTTGCAAACTGCACAAGCCAGTGATGTAACCACTAGACTAGACATACATGCCAATCACGTTTTGTGGTAGCTGGCTGCATGTCAACTATAATCTAGGATTTTAAGAATTCGCAGCAGGTGGCTTCGCTGGACTTGTTTCCGTTGTTTCGCAATAACCCTCTCCTGAGTTCAATGACGCCTTCGCTTATAATGATACTATACAAAGTTTTACAAAAACATACTACAACCGGAACTACAAATTGGACTGTTTTAATGATCGTAAACACCACTGAATAGTCACAGGGAAGCAAAATAGGTACGCAATTTCGTTTACTTGGATGACGTCAAATTTCAGTTATTTTGATTACAAAACCAAATTTCTGAACAGATTTTCATGAGATTTCTGAGATTAATCTGAAAGTATCCTTTCAGAATTTTTTTAAAATCGGTTTATAAACAACAAAGTTCTGAGGTAACAAACATTGAAAAAAATCAACCGAATTGAGAACTTACTACTTTTATTTTAAAATCGGTTACTAATACACACAACTGTGTTTCTGACTGCTAGTTTGAAAATTTTATTGGACAATTGTACTCCTTACAATTTTCAAAACATCTGGAAGTTCTGAAAGTTCTGAAACATGTATTTTACATGACAAAAAAAAAGGAATGATACGCGAGCCGCGATACTTTAAAGAATGAATATGTGACATCACCTAATAAAGTATCGACAGTTGTTTTTACTTTTAAATTAATCCCATGTTTTAAGCATGCATAATCAAATTGGACGCTGGTGTTAAATGTGTATCTAGTTCATTGATTTGAAAGTAATATTGTTTCCGTTTTTCAAACGACTGATAAAGTGTTATTATATACTATTATATTATTTTAAATATATTAGGGTACATAGTATACCCAAAACTTTACTCATTTGTAAGAGAGAAACCCTTTCTTACTAATTAAACAGTCTTTTCGCACAAAAGTTCAAAGAAACGGTGTTAAAATAGTTTGTACCATATACCACTTATACCCACCCCTCCACTGTTGTAATAAAAATGATCAATCTGGCCACCCACAAAATGTAAGCGAGTGAATGATAATGCGTGATAGTTTCAAAGGGCAAATATTTACGGTCTAGTGACCCACAAAATAGGATAACGAAGAAAGTAAACAGAACATACAATCAATAAATCATAGTACAAACCAATAATATGTTTTGGTATTGACCTATTTGGGGGAAAACTTTCCATATTTAAAGCGACATTTAACAGTCAGATTTTTCTGGAAGTAAACACAATATTAAACAATACCCTTGAGTTTTGTCTATGCGTCTCTTCGTATCCCATATTCTGTTCCATGTTATAAAATTATTCGAATTGTTATAATTATTTGTCTGTAAGAAATCGTGTTTAACGATAAGACCGTCTTTGTAAAAAATTAGCTGTACATTGTTACATGTTTTAGAGAAATTGTATTTATTTATTTATTTAATACTGAATTAAATTCATTATTTCAAGTAAAGTCGGTGCTTGCTTAGCTGTGAAAGCAGACGGCGGGCGCGTCGGCGGCGGATAGCGGCGGCGTTGACCTCGCAGCCGCGATCGACGACCCACCACTCTACTGCCGCTTAAGCCCGATTTACACTTCAATAGGTACAGTAGCGAGTTAACTTGCGTCATCGGCGAGTTAAGTTGTTAATGTTGTTTGAACGGCAAAAGCGAGTTAAGTAGTAAGTTGTTGATTAAGATGAGTTGAATAGATCGCGATCCTATTTTTTGGCGACTCCAGTGCGAAGTAGCCCCCTCTCTCGCGTCTCCCGCGCCCCGCCAACTTAACTGGCCGGCATGTAGACGGGCGAGTTTAGTACGGTCCATAAATTTGTAAAGTCTTCTTCCGGCAACTTATGACTACTCACTCCGCCCGTTTGGACGCTACTAACAACTTACTACTTATTTATTTAACTGTCTGAGATCTTAACTCGCTACTGTACTTATTGAAGTGTAAATCGGGCTTTAGGGTATCGGCTAGTTTAGTACCTAGTAACCATGATACTTCATAGACCTGTCAATTATTATATCAGCTATGTTACAATTAACTTGTTTTCGAAAATCCTTTGTCGTTATGTTTGCAATACTTTTTGTATGCACGTGAAATGTTTGGTGATGTGGCGATAATTGTGTTTTACAATTTGTGTAATTCGTTATAGGGTGGGTATAGGAGGGTACAGATTAATTATGTAGATAGAAAGATACTAAAGTTTTAGGGGCTTATTCCCAGGAGCTCCACGAGTCAATTGAATCCTTACGTATCCTTAAATAGTTGCGCTGCCATCCAGCGTATGCAGTAGAGGTGCGAAAGTGTTATCACTATCTTCATACGCTGGATAGCCTAACGAATGCGGCTTAACTATATGTAAATTTGTTAATAATAATATCTCATCGTGGACGTCCGGGTAAGCAGCCAAAGAGTGCGTTTCGTAAGCAGCCACCGTGGTCGATGACTCCGAGCGCGAACGTTCTAGTACTCACATCAGAATTCTCTTGTTACGTAACCGCGAGAAAGTTGACATCCGGCCACATCGGATGAAGAGTCAATGGACTACGATACAACCCAATTAGCACGATGCAAGTAAGTGCATAACTTTGTTTAATAAAAGTCATGAAACATGCTACATGTTTCTTAATAGGTAGGACGACTCTTTTTCGACTGGTTGTTGTCATAAAGAAAATAAGACTCTAGATAACAAACAAAACCACGGGTTTACCATTAAACAATTATTTGGTACAACGAAATTATTTTGCTTCGCGGAATATCAACTAAAATACTAGATAGTTGTGGGCAGAAAATACCTCATATAAATCGGACCATAGAAAGAGACAATCAGTTTCCTTCATAAAGATTAACATTCCATAAAGATTTTGGGGCGATAGCCGAAAGTATCCGAGATCTGTGGTTTTCTTTGACTAACATGTCACTAGTCTTTGTTTTAAATTGGTCACTAATATATATAACTTGTCAATCGCTAAATGAAACGAGACTGTTTTTATAAAAAAATACTACAATAGACTTCAATTAAGACCATTTTATTAACCGTAAACGCCACTAAAAAGTCACAGGGAAGAAAAATAAAAAATATTTTTTGAAATCGGGTTATAAATGACGAATTTCTGGGCTAACAAATATTGAAAAAAATGCAACTGAATAAGGACCTCCTTCTTTTTTGAATTCGATTGAAAACAAAGTTAATTTTTTATTTAGATTTGACCTTATACTTATTATACCTACTCAGAAGTGGAGGACCCGGTCATGGAACAGGACGGAAATATTGTGTTATCATTTTCCTGGAATAAATATTAATAAAATATACAGTTATTATATCAAGCGGTTGTCATGTAATGTCATTGTCAAGTGTTATCAGAATCGAGGACATTTTTATATAATTCTGGGTCAATGTACCGAGGCGATGTTTTGTTCGGGCTTATCTCCGCGGTGCTATCGAGTGAGCTATGTATGTCACTGATAGTGCGCTGTAGATTATTGCTTTGTTTGTTCGAATATAACCACGTAACATGCCTACAGAGTTCTACGAACACATAATCCGACGTTACCAAATATTAGGATTATCCAATTGCCTATAACTTTATTTCCAAACGGTATTATTTTAAGTTTATGCCACATATATTTTATTATACTTAAGCGGTAAATAAGTAAAAAAAAGGATAAGTACCTAATTAAATAACTGAATGTATTGTTGGAAGCGCCTTGACTGTCCGCTGGTTATAAACTATGTGACGTCACATTGTATTGAATATGACGCCCTTTAGAGGACATAAAGTCATGTACAAAAAATGTTTTTGAATAAAGCCGTGTTGGGTACCAAATGAAAGAACTTAATAAGCTCATGTCAAAAATACATGTAGGCAATTATAAATATTGTTAGCTGTTGTTATTGGGAATAATTTCTAAAACACACCGCAGATGTGAGCCAAACATATGTATATTCTCTTCAAACATACCCAAAATACTTATAATAATATTTATAACCCCAAAACATTTTAATAATAATAATAAGCATTGTAAGGAAGTTCCGCACTCTGCAGACCTAGCCACCAGCCGCTAGGGCTCTACTCCGCGCCTGGTGGTCCTGGTGCTCCGCGCCTATTTTTTTATTATATTGTTTGTAAGCTTTTTAAATAATACAAAATTTAAACAGTTGATTTGTATAATAGTATTTAATATTAAATATATTAAATATTTAACTGAGTTTAAAATTGAATAAAGAGATAAAAATAACAATATTTTATTTTTAGATAAACGGTTCAGTACAGATCCATAATTGGGTTAACCTAATATATTACAAAGAATAACTCACAAATTTTTCATTAAAAAAATACTTGGATATGTTCCCACCGAACGCTTATTTTGAACATGTAGAGCCAACGACTGTACTAAGCTGGATGTCAATGCACTTTTCTAGTGAACTGACGTGAGTCAGTGGCTGAGCGATGGCCGCATAGCGGAACCTCTGTCTCTGGTATACAGCCCGCGAATCATGGCAAATTTATCTTTATTTTATATACGTACTAGCTGACCCGCGGGCGACTTCTTCACCGGTTGTAGATTTTTTTGTTATCGATGTTGTTTCTTCCACCCGCGGAAGAAATGTCACAGAATAGCAAACTTATTACGCTCTATCTACCCTCTGAAAAGCTGTAGCGAAATATTATAATAATGTCCTTTTCAGGCTTAGTAGCTATGATATCGTTAAGTTTCAGTTAAATATGTTCAGTAGTTTTACGTGGTGGACGCACACACAAACAAACCAACAAAGTTTTCCAATAAAAAAAAAGTTTTTTAATGTTATTTAAACTCGTCTGAACGAAACAAAATATATGATTTTGCGGTTTACTGCTATAATAAATGTAAAGAAGAAGATGTATTGTAGAGTAAACCAGCAGCTTAAAATTCTAGGAATAAAAAAGGGGTAAATTCAAATTATTTCAAGAACTTTCAAAATAGGTTATTAGGCACCTAACTAGATATTTATAAAACGTTATTTTTATAGGTACCTAGGCAACATTATGGTTACCGAATTGAATTCGATTGAACTATTTCCATTTATATGTTTGAGAATAATCAACGCACGAACGAAACAATAACAACCTTATCACCGTTAAATAAGGCTTCTAATTGTGTTATATCACAAATCGGTACGAGTAAATATAGTAAACATGTTTACTATCTATAATATTCAGTTTAGTTACATTTAGTTAAAGCGAAAGTTATTGTCACCCCTGTTTCGTAAAAATATGTTGTATTTCAGAATTTTACCTATTTTACTACTTTATTCATTATATGTATATATATGAACTACATATCTTATTCCTCTATTCTATCATAAAGATAGGTGAACGTGAACTGCACGTTTTTATAATTTGATTTGAAATAATAATAATATTGCATTGGAATGCACTGGAATGAGCGGATAATTCCCAATGCATTCAAATACTAGTTTACATTATTCCAGTGGTATTCCAGCGCTGGATTCAACCGCTGTACTGAAAGCTTACTGGAGGTCAACGGGCATAATTAAAAAATATACAAGGTTAAAATACCTAAAAAAGTTGCTGATAAAACATTATAACTAAATCTCATCAGTTTTATTAATCGATTCCATAAAAGTGTAAATTAAAAAATCATAATGAAGTTTCATCAAAATATGTCGGAAGCTCGCTCTACTACTTTTCCAAAGGCAAAAACTGAATATCCTCGTTATGTAAATATTACGCATCAATTCGTCATCTACATTATGTAGACCAAAGTAATTATTAGACAGTCACGTCGTACGTAACTTATGATGGATGGCGTTAGATCGGAGCTACAATGTCGACTGTCGAGGCTTTCCACCGGGTTTTCAACCGACTTAAAAAAAGGAAGAGGATCTTAATTCATTTTTAATATTTTTTATTATTGTTTGTTTTCTCATAACTTTGTTGTTTATAAACCGATTTAAAATTTCTCTATTTGTTTGAGAGGAAATACTTTCAGATTAGTCCTATAGCATTTTTCATCAAAATCTGTTGATTAGTTTAGTTTTTAAATCAACATACCTAGCTGAAAACAATATGTCGTCGAAGTGAACGAAATTCCGTATTTTGCTTTTCTGTGTCTTTTCAGTGGTTTACGGTCACTAAAACAGTCCAATTGAAGTCGGTTGTAGCATGTTTTTGTAAAACCTTGAATATTCAAACATTAATTTTCTTGTCACCTACGCACGGGGTTCTATGCAATGCTATGAGCTCGTCGATAGAGGCAACATGCTGGCTTCACCGAGTCAATGTAACCTAACAATGTGTGGTATTATTATTTGATTAAATCTACCTACGTGATGTGAACTAGGGTTTATACTTGTAGCAAAAAAAATCCTTGTATAAAATTGCACGTTATATATTTTTAAGTTTATATCATGATTGATTAACTTAATTATTTATGTAACATTTAACTTATGATTAAGTCCTTAATGATTGGACGAATGGAGGAGGATTAAGTTCTTAAGGACTTAATCATGCCCACATAACACATATATCCTAAATCATGTCGTTGATACAGATACGACGCAGATTCTTCCAATGAATTGAAATCATGTTGATCTTGAGAAATTAACATATCATGCTGCATCATGTATGATAATATAACTATGTGTGATAATTACGAAAGTCTACGGAAATCTATTATTTATATTACTTGTAAAGGAGATTAGAAAATGTTTGCCTCATAAAATAGTGTGACAACCCTAAGCTGAAGCGCCGAATTGAAGCTCGCATGTCGAGGGTGACTGACCCACTCGCGGCAGATATTTGTACAATTGTGTTTGTAGATTCGCTTCAAGGTTGCAGCTTACGTCATTCTTCGGCATAAACTACCAAATGAATCATCGAACGACTTTTGCCTCTAACTTTATTGAAATAAAGTCGATACTTGCCAGCCTGGACTGTAATTGAAAACACTACAATTTGGTTCGGTTAATTTATTTATACCGGGGCTAGATAATTTAGGGGTCAATAGTACCGGATATACATATATACATAAACACATATTTTTAATGTCTACTTTTTTACAGGCAAGGCAATTAATAATAAACATTTTTGGTTCAAAAGTGACTGAAATCATGTTTAAGAATTGTTTTGTACTTGTGAAATAAAAGTATTTAAGTATTAATAAAGTCTAAAGAATAATTATCATCACCAGTCATAACATGGCTAATTCTAATAGCGTGCACGACACGTGTTCCCGTGAAATAGAGCTGGCTAGAGCGTCATCACCCTCACGCTCACATGACATCACGACACGACAGCCCGCGGTCGTTGACCTCGCCCACCCTCATTCACCACCCCTACACAACCCTCGGCATTCATGGCAATTTCACTACACAAACTTTTATAGGGACCGTTTCACAAGAGGAAAGATTTTGTCTCCTTAACCATTCGTCTTGTAAGATTCATATACCAAAATGATTCGATGAAATATTATTCCAACTATACTATAGGCCTGGATTCTATACTGAATATTTATCTAATAAGCAATTAAACTGAAAATAACTAAAAGGGCAACATCATAAATAACAATTGGATACACAATTTGTAGTTTAGTGGCCAACCAACAGTCAACAAATAGAAACGAGGGCAAACCTACAGTTAACAGGTGTAGCTTGCCAAGCATAATTTTACTGGGCAACGACGCGATTGAAGTATTTGTTGAGACCATGAAGGATTGGAAAAGCCATCTTTCAGTCTGTGATTGGACCACTGCCACTACATTTCAGTATAAAAAAATCCAAATATGTTTTTAAACTAGGTATTTTATTTTCTACAGATAAATATGTGTTGGCTTGATTAGCATAAAACTTAAAGTTAATACTTAAATTAGAGCATACTTTAATTTGTATGGTTTTGAGGAAAGTATTATCTATCTTTTAATCTAATCTAACTAAAGCATTAATCGTATGATCATCAATTCAGGACGTGTCGCCCGATCCTATCGGCGTCGCCTGCGCAGGATTGTTCTACCTAGACTAGACTCATACAGTTACTAGCTAACGGCACTCACCCGTTTCCGCGTTTACCCATTTATATCTTTCTTGTTTATGACCAATATTTCACAGTAGGTACTGTAAAACAATGAACATTATTTGTTATATCACACAAAATGCTGAAATGACCAACTCTTCTCTTCTATCTGATCATTAAATTCATTTGCTGAACTCATATTATGGTTTCCTTTTGGCCCAAATTTTTGTTCGCTTAAATGCTAGTTAGCGACAATTCAGCAAAGAGACCGTAGTAGATAAATACTAAATTTGTGAGCTGAATAATCAAAGTTTTACAATAACATACTACCTACAACCGACTTCAATTGGACTGTATTAGTGACCGCAAAACACCACTGAATAGTCAGGGAAGCAAAATACGCAGTTTCGTTTAGTTGGATGATTCATTTTTTTCAGTTATTTTGATTTAAAAACCAAAGTAATAAATCGATTTTCATGCATTTCTATGGGTCCAATCAGGAAACGTCAATCAGAAAGAAATTTATATGGGACCAATCTGGATCTTGAATCAGAAGCCTTTCAAATAAAAAAAAAACAATTTTTCAAATCGGTTTATAAATAACAAAGTTCTCAGATGACATTACATTACATAACATTAAAAAAAACAACCGAATTGAGAGCCTCCTCCGTAAATTGAAGTCAGTTGAAAAAGCTTGAACCAATTACAGCGATACGCACAAAGGTATACTATAAATACTCGTATATTAGAATGAAGCGCTAGAAAAGCTCGAAATTTAATTATATGTTCGAAGCATTAGTTTTCGCGGCACAAGTAACCGATATAATGTTGGGGAGTCGCGCACATCGGCGGGCAACGACCGCGGGAACTTGTAACTACATCCGCGAGCTTACAGGTAAAACGACGTAACTGAGCCTACAGAGCGCGCAGCTACGGCGTTCCGCCACCGCGCGCCCTATTACAGAGCGCTTTGAACCCGCGCTCGGCGGGGCATCGGCGTTCTTCGCAATACTGATAGGCCCAGGCTTCCGCGTATAAGACACCATACAAATTAGTTCACTTATCTGATGGACTACTTCTTACTAGTTTAGTAGTTGGGTGAGGATTATTAGACTCTACATATACGAGTACTATAGGAATGTAAGAGCCCTTTGCAAATAATAATTTGTTAACAAGCTCAATTCATATACGATACATATATTTGCCTATTGTCAATTATATAAAGTTCAAAGAAAGCTAGTTTGGTGTAACATATAGTAAGGAGATTATCCTATGGTGTTAAATAACGAACACTGTCTGAACCAGGTAATTCTAGCCATAAAATAGTTCAAATACCAGCACCTCATCAAGCTGGAAGCTATTCATGACGTATAAGCATACAAGTTTATGACTGTTTAATCTCGATGGCTGTGAACGCCCTTTGCCGGAAGACGTCATCGCGGAGAAAGGCCTGAGAAATACCCCACGTTACGACACTGGGCCGAGCCGAGCCAACAGCCCACCGATGGAATTAGCGAACGGCCACGATGGAAATGGAAAATCGCGAAGTGCAGCGGGGTAAGGGGGGCTGCGAGGAGAGGGGTTCGGGCATTCGCGTGCACTGGCCTATATGCGGTGCGACGACACCGGCGCCCGGGAGCGATGCACTCAGAGAACATGCTCGTAGTGCCGCGTACTCCACGCACACTAAGGCGCACACCTATTTTCCTATGTGTACGTATAGGGCTTTACAAAAAAGTTTACTTGAAAAGAATACTTTCAGAGCCGAAGGGAATTGAAACACGCTACGAGTCTGTGCTACGAGTTAGTTAGCTTCCCTTTAGGAAGCCTTACAATGAGTCCTGTCTGGTTTCTTAAGATTGTTGCAAATCTGTTCGTGAAGTTACATCGCAACCTACATACCTGGTGATCATTGCATAAACTGTTATTAGTCTTGTAACTGATTACTTCAGAATCAGAAGTAAACCAAGCCGGGTAGGATGTAAACAAATAAATTAAAAGTTAATTTAACAGGGGAAATTGCTATTTGTCATAAATTAAAAGACATCTCAGTTTAGATTATTTTAAAATAACTAGCTAGGTGCTTATAAGGGGTAAGCTTTTTATATATACATATGTGGGTTGAATGCTCAATGCATGCATAGAGTATATTCTACTTGCATAGTCTGTTTATTTGGAATGGTTTAATATTTATAGATATTTCTTTTTAATAAAACATTATTTTTCACATTCTTTGTTTATTGTTTATATTTTTCGGACAGCTTAAAAACTTCGACACAAGAGCAAACGATAGACACGAGAAGGAAGGAAAAATAATTGTTGAATGAATTAACATATTATATTAAGAGTATGAAATATAAGCCAACAGTATTTATTTGGTAGCTCAGAGGATCACTAAGCTGAAGTGGCAGTGGGCCGGCCATATCTGCCGAAGGCAAGGCAAGCGCAGTGTAGGATGACCTTTGGCTCTGGCCAATCTGGGTATTTCTGGAGATATCTATGATCTCCGCGCTATAAGCTGGCAGAAGATAGATAAGAAGAGGCGAAGATCGGGCTCAGTGGCTCGCCTTGGGAGAGACTTACGTCCAGCAGTGGACATACATAGGTTGATGAAAATAATGATGATGATGATGATTTATTTGGTTCATAACATAAAACTATTCCAGTGATGAAATATATAAATTTCAATTTATTTTCGATTTCAAAGTTACCGTCCTATTTCCTGTAGCTTCAGCCTTATGTTCAACAGCTAGGTCGTAAAAGTGGAACGGATATCGATTGTATCGGAATATGCACGGGTGCATTGGAGCGGGGTGACCGTGCAGGGTGCAACGGTTCCGGTCTGAATGCGCCTGAGTCACCGACCGGCGACCCAGACTGCACTACACTTTTTATTATTAGCTTTTTTCGACAAACGGTTGCGTATGTAGGTACTTTGGTTAGTATATAACTGAAAATATAGCCCATTGGTTATAAAACAAGTTCACACCATTAATGGTTGTGTAAAAAAATATAAATTACTACATAATGTATGTGCCCTGGTTGGTAGAAACCATAAGTCGTATAGCCTACATTAAATTGAAACATGTTTTTTGTATCAAAAAACAGGGTTCAATGACCTCTCACTCCTTCGAGCTCTCTTCGTTCAAGCTCAAGTTTAGACACTGTATATTTTTCTCTGTCTCTAAATGTGGGTAGATATTATTGCCGTATAGCTCACCTGCTACCTCAGCTGGCGGGACAAGATTGTTGCCTGGCTCCATAATGTTTGGTTGGAACTCGTACATCAAAACACCACACAAGTCTCTCAAAGTAAGGTTATGACGGGCGCGCGACTAAAACAGCTTTGGCGCGAAACAGAAGCTAGCGTGGGACAAACTTGTGGGGTGTTTCTTCGCGCATGCGCCCCTTTAAGGTTAAGGGACAACCTCTTACACCCACTTACTCTTCATGAAATTGATTGATGCTTTTATGATCAAAGTACCACTTCGGTTCATTATTTTTGATTAGTTACAGCAACCACATTTGCAAAAAAAATCTAAAATGTAGGTACTTCCATTAATTACATTAATACACCCTGTTGGCTATTCGTATTCCTCAATAAAGAAAGCTGAGCTGAAAGTACGTCGTACTAAAAAAAGAAATTTAAAATCGCAACGCAAATAAAGTTGCGGGCGTCAGCTAGTGCTAGATAAAATGGAAATGCCACAACGACGAGTAAAGGGAAAGGAAATCTCTGGCTGTGTGTGGGTGGTGTCGGTGGAGTGGTGAGGCGGTGGGGTTACCAGGGTTCACGGCCGTTGGCACCCTCCACCCTCCACCATAAACCCTGCGGCCTGCACGCTCTGTCCCAGCCTGATTCTATTTTTAAAACAGCTTTCTAAGCAACGTCTCAGCTATAAATGTTGCATGAATAAGAATTGAAAAAAAATCTAGTGTTTTTCTTTTACTCTACAATTTTTCAATTAGATTTTCTTGTAGAGGAATCTTTGTGAAAGTTAGATTTATTACTCTGTTTAAGCACAATTCTTATTGGATAAAACTCGATCTTTTGAAACTTTATAAAAATACTTCAGACTATTCATTTTAATATTTATCGTTTGCATCATACCTATTGCTTTGGCGCCTAGTAAATTCGAATGTTCCATTCGGTTCAACATAGACTCGTGTATTTAAGTAGGTACCTACTTATAAGACTATAAGAGACTATACAATATTTTTACTTGATTTTATGAAATATTTTATTTAGAAATGAAAATACTACATTAAAAAATACGTGGTTATGCGTAAGTATTTATTTATTATTTAGAAAGTACTGATAGCAAAATTACTGTACGTAAGCGTCGCATAGCGACATCTATGGAATGTTCCGTAAACTATCTACTCGACACCAGATGGCGCTGCTTCCGTAGAGCTATTGTTAAATATTCGTAGCAAGGTGCTACGAGTTTCGTTATGTCCTGAATACTTTTTATTTGTAAATAATTTGTATGAATGAATTATTTTTAGACTTTTATGGCTTGTTTATTTTTGTTTATTTACTTCTTATTAGAACTGTGTATATGTATAATGTAAATAAATGAACTATTTATTCATAAAACATTAGGAAATATGCATTGTTTTCCATCTAAGCGTTAAATATAATTTTTAAAAGGTCATTGGCAAAGATACTTCTATTTTAAATTGATTAGAAGGCTCTCCACAAAAAATTGTGATGAATAAATGAGAACGGGTAGGTAGGTCGCACAAGCGCCGGATGACCCGGAAAGTTGGGAGGGTAGGTAGCACAGTCAGAGGTCGTCGACCCCGCTCCCTAACCTACTCCGTGTATTTAGAGTAAGTACCGATACAGCCTACCGCATCTGGGTCACAACTGACTCATGATATGACCCACTACGCTTAATCATCAACTTACGCTTAGCAGACGATTACCAACGTATATTTGAACGTTAATGTTGTAAAAATCTTGTCCTATTTTTACGAGGTCGGTGTTATAATAACATACTTTTAACATTATAAGAGTAGCCTTCGAGTCAAGACTGAAGCAGCATAAAAATGCATGACGTAATAAAATATGTCGTCGTCGCCACTTTAGTCATAGGTAAATCAAAGAATAGGTAATATTGGGAAATATAACTCTGTTCTAATAATCTTTGTTTTTAATAGAATTAAGATTATTTCGATCCCTAAAAAAGCCTAATGAAATTATTACCCACGCAAACTATGTATACTATCTATAGCATCATACTATGTATAGCAATCAAATATTCACGGTACTTACCGGAATCCTTTCTTACGCAATTGCGATCAACGATTGACGTAGAGCGCATTGTATTGTATTTTACGTTTACGTAAGTGTTACGTTTGAATGTAAGTAATGAAAATAATAGGTAAAAAGTTGATTACACTGATTAAGAGTAACATACATATAACGAATGCACTAAAAAGGGTTTTTTTACTATTCGTACTTTTATGTAATGTTTAATATCTACGTAGTTTTACTAACAAAACTATGTATTAAAAATAACTTCAAAGTTATTATTTGTAACATTACCTCATCAATTTTTAATTTCAAATATTCATAAATAGTGGTACAAAAGTATGAATTCAAGTGTATTTTTTATCGTAGAATATATAAACATAGTAAACAAACAATGGTTTAATGTTTTGATAGCATAAATAGCTTATCAAAACTTTTAGGCGAATTATTAATTTTTTAATAGTACATTATTTCACCTAAAATGAAACGATTGTACCTACATCACTCCCCTCAACTTTGATTTGCAATGAAATATCTATCTTAGTGCATTCCTACTCCACACTACTAACATAATGTACCTCGAAACACACTTCTACGACTTATAATTTTGGCTTGGAATTTGAAAGCTTCATTATTTTAATTGGTTGCTAGCTGCAGCAAGATATAACTGAAAGTACTAAAAGTTGGTCAAAACGCAATGTAAATAAGTAGATCAACAAACCAAGTCATGACCTACTGTGCACAAAAACTGAGCAATCGAATTATGGCCAATGTTTATACAGATTACTTGTAAAAAATAAAGTTACAGAATTGAATTGTATGACAGAAAGAAAAGGCTTATCATATTTAATACTATCTGTTATGTTGTATATCAAGTTTATAATTTGGATGTGAGCCGTTATTTTATTTATCCATGATATAAATATTCAAGTCTCAAAGTTACATAAATATAAAACTTATTTATATCTGTCATAATAAATAATTCAAATAGATTTTGATAGGACAATGTGGAAGCCCTTCATTTAGCCATAGCTAAGAGATAAACTCAGTTTACCGCGCGCCTACAGTTGGTTTACAGACATTATTTTGTTACCTAGGTGTTGCAACCATGCAAGTCGTACGTATTCAGACTTTTATAAATATATTGTGTATATACCTAAACGATATGGGTATTTTCCGCTGAGTTGGCTGGACGAGAGTCCGCGGTATGACGCGAGCGCAGAGCGAATTGGGGTCAGGGCGGCGCGGGCGTCGACCCGCCAGCCTCGCATTCGCTGTACCTAACCCCCTTCCCCCCTTTTTCTCACTTGCCCCTATTCCAAGCGCCACTTACCCCACCTACCCCTTCGAGATTCATATATATAAAGTTTTAACTTTCGCTGAAGGCATTGACCGTTTTATATCCATTGTTACTAGTGATAGGCTGAAGTAGGTTTAAACGAAAGATTGAGATACTGCAAAAATGTCGAATACTGAACCGGAATCAAAACTTCGGTCTGTCTTTGAAAGTTACTATACTACCATATGAAAAGCTACCAAACTTTATCAGATATCTATATTTCTTAATAATCTTTAGTAAAACCAAGAATCATTCAAGAAATCATTAATGCAAAGATATATAATTGACTTAATAGAAAGAATGTTATATTTAAAATTAGCTCTATCAGTGACGTAACAAATAAATATTGATAACTGTTATCAAAAGAAAGTATTCATCTATGTTGTAAGATAATTGTATTGTAGGTGAATCATTTCAGTTGAAACCAGGGTAGGTATCTCATGTTATATTTCATGCAATGGCAAAGAAGCTTCAAAGAATATTCCGTCCTACCTGTTATTCTCAAAATAATATAATTAAGGTTACCTACATACTACCGTGATGTTACAGGCGCGGATTTAGTGTGATTTAAACAGTTATTTGTGTGTGGGGTGTGCGGAGCGGGGCGACTGGCAAGCGTGACCTAATTGCCGGCGGGTGAACGAACTCGAGGCCTTGATCGCAATACCGCGCGCGCCCCGTTCGCCGCGACCGCCTCGCTCTACGTCACCACTCTGTACCATAGCAGAAACAACTGCTACTAATCTGTACTGTAACGCACGAAACGCGCATTATAGTAGGTAACATTTTTATTGAGAGTCAACGTTTAAAAAACATTTTTTTTGAGTGACTATATGTTATATAACTCTTGTTTATTTTTAACTAGCTGACAACTACAACTTCGTTAGTGTTGCGAATCAACAAAGTTCCTATCTCGAAATTTCTAGTCTCTACGTTCACAAGTTTGGTCTGTGCATGGTCTGTCAGTCAGTACGAAGAATATTGGATTATTTATACTTTTATATTGATTTAATTTTAATCATCATAATCATAATCAGTCTTTAAATTTTCCACTGCCGGGACTCAGGCCTACTCTCAAAAAAACCATTTATGTATAACAGCCACTGGGATTTGAACCCGCAACTATCAGATCGCAAGTCAAGGGTCATTATTTTAAATACAAAATTAGAAGTTTCAGAAATTACTAATTAGCACTGTACGTCATGTGTAAGGTCTCAGGTGTTATGCAATTTTTTGGTTTTCTTATCATCCGAAAATTATGTATGCTCCCCACTTGTTAAGTCCACCTAGGCATTCAGTAGAAGAGTAAAAGAGACAACTGATAAAATCTAGTGAGCTGCTCCGCATACAGAATGAAGAAGAGTTGCGAAATCAGTATTGTCGCCGTTCGCGGGCTTCGAAATGTCACGAGATAGAGTGGGACAACAATATGCCCCAAGGCTTCGTGCGGATTATTATTAGAGTATCGGCGCTAGGTTATTCTGAGTCGACCTAGATAACGCGCGGGGCCGTTGACCGCGGGCCCTCCGACTGCGCGAACGGCCTCTAAAATAAAATGGCATTCAGCGATGGGCTCCACTTGCGAAACACGACTCGACCATGATGTCGAGCGCAGAGCCTCACTTTGCCCCTCTTTACAATTTCAAATAATGCAATCACCCTATTTGGTAGAGTATCTTGTGTAGTACAACACAATACATTACATGTTAGTAGGTAACTAGGTAAGTAAGTGATGCTTGAATGTTAACGAAATATGAGTGAATAAGAATTCAAGAACATTTTGTATTACACTACCTACTGAATATCACCTCTCTCCCCGTTTTATAAAATTACTCTCTATTATACTGTTAACATTAATGTAGATTATGTGCTTGAAAAGTGTAAAATTTGAAGGTTGCCATAAAAAGCTTCGAACGATAGCTCAAAAATAATAATGCAGTTCCTTAGTCCGCCTCTGTGTTGCAAGGCGAGTGCGGGGCGAGTATGAGGCGCGGGCCGCGGCGGTGATTAGCGACGTCGAATATAACCGGGAAGGCCGAGGGCAACGAACTCCGCTTGACCTAGATCCGCACCGTACCCCTCCGCACCGCACCGCACCCCCTCCCGCTCAGAGCAATGACTACTCGCAGGAAAGTGAAAAGGACATTCTACCACCCTGTATTATATCACTATGAATAGTACCTACCTACGGCAAAAAAAAAAGTATTGTCATAATCTTATAAACATTGACGCCCACTAGTTTTCTCAAATAATCACGAACACGTGTTTTACACTCGCTACCTTACAATATTCGACATAAATTTACATTTCGTGAAAATTAGGAAGTTCAAATAAGGTTTGTGAACCCTCATTAAGGAGGTAAACAATTGTCAGCTGATTGATAGAGGTCTCACCTGCCAGGACTCTACCGAGAAGTACTTCGGCGTCGTTGGGCTGGTAGTCGGTGGGGTCCAGCTGGCACTCTGTCACAGTCATATCGGTCGGGAGACGCATGTGAACCGCGCGAGAAGGGCGCGTGCGGCCGTCGGCGGCGTCAGCGCGAATGGCGCGCGCCAGCTCACCCGCCGCGCCGGCCGCCCGCTGCCGCTCGTACGCCGAGCTTCTACGCGCCCGCCCGCCCCTAACAACTTTACCACATTACCAATGTAGTATTTCCAATGTAGGTACTGTAAGGTTCTGAAACACTCTCTCGGCTTGAGTCTGTTTATTGTGGCACAGGTTGTTTACGTAGGAACCCCTTAAATGTTGTTTTTGTTTTCATAACAATACAATTATTTAGTTAAGTGCATTAAAGTATCTCAATTTTTTGGCTGCATTAGTGCCTTTGCCACTCTGACCTACTTTAAGATTTCACTGATTTTAAATCGCAAACATGGAACCTAGTGGGTATAAAATAAATTAGGTAAGTGTGTCGGTATGTCTGCTCCATCAGACTTTAAAATTATTACTTTTTATACGACTCTACCTGTACCTACAGGCAAAGTAACATAAGTAGAGACCTCTTTAAACATGTAATTATACATCCCACGGTAATTATAATAATAAAATATATTTCCATCTAGAAAATGGAACCCGCGACCTCCTCTTTCTGAGCTATCCATCCATCCACTTGACGCCCGCCGCCGCGCCAAAGATGCCGCCCAGTTGCGTGAGTGCGAGACATTCTCGGTTCAGCATTACGACGTGCGTTTTAGGTCACACGTCCCATAACACCCTTACTTATCATACCCTGTCTGATATCGTGTTATATTGCGATGAGGTCAATGGGTTTGAAGCGCCTCGTCAACACAGAATAAATAAAAAGAACTCGTCAAAAAAAGTATATCAGATCAGTTGAACTATGGCAATAACTTTCGGATAATAGCTTTAATTCTTCGAATATGTAGTAAGTGGTAAAACAGTGGTGCAGGAAAAGAAAGAAAACAAGCTTAAAGATTATAAAAGCAGAAAACCAGACTGCTAAAATAATATCGTCATATTGGATTTCTAACACTTTATTTTTATTCTATGACAGTCTTACGATAATAAACATTTTACTTATGTACCTATATATATTTTTGTAATTTCCTTCATTTTAATATCCTACTCGATAGCTTTGGTAAAAAAATATTATTAACGACTTCCTATCGAGCGCCAAAAATCCGCCATTTTTTTTAAACCTATAATTATATTTGAATAAGTAAAATTAATTACTACATAAACTTACCTACTAGGTATTCAAATAAATAATATGCCTATGCCTAACAGGCATTTTTGTGCGGTTCATGGATGCCAAAACAGAATAAGCAATGAAACATTGTCGTTTTTACGCTTCCAAAAGACGAAGAGTTGTAAGTTTATTATTTTAAATAATTACCTACCGACAATAGACATTATCTATCTAGATAAATAGACGAACTTTCATCAAAAATGCGCTTTTTTGCTACGATCTATTTCCTAAGCGCATTAGGATAGCCGCACACCTGCCTCGGCGTATGCCTCGCGAGTCGCGCCTCACTGCGGCCTCGTTCGATAAGACGTTACAACTATAAGACGTTAGACGACATACTAGTTATTTATCCGTAATTTATTTTTAGGCGTATCCTGTGGTTGCAAAAAATTGGTGGAACAGATCTAATCAAACCTGAAACAAAAACAAGAAGTCATCGTGTCTGCTCTCAGCATATTGAAAATTCTGTGATTGTTTTCGTACAAACAAATACGTTTACGAAATGCCGACACTCGGCACCCTGCAACCCGCCCCCGAAGAGGCACTTAGCTCCACGCGCAATTGAAAGCGCACGTCTTGTTTTTGAATTATTTGTACCTAGACTTATATTTTCATTACAAAATTAAAATACATTGTCTGCATAAAGGCTTTCATTGAAAGATGACGACCGAATGACCAAGACATATGACAAATGGCCAAAGAAAGTCTTAAATATTTTCGCTCATTTTGCACAAAGTTCTGTACTATTCATTATCTAGATAGAAAGAGAGACGCCTGCTCAGTAAATTGTGACGTAGATTCATCACAATTTGCTGAACAGGCATCTCCATCTTCACTAATGGTGCCTTCTCACTCCTGCTTCGGCACACCGCGCCACGGGCCATGTGAAGCCAATGGCTCGGGCAGCCTGGGCAGTCGCGTGGCTGTACGTCCTATTGGTCCGTGTTAACACATGCCGTAAGATGGAGTGACTTGACTTGGGTTCGTCAGCAGCGCAGGCTCGCCCATACAGATCAACTCGGCGCTGCGCAGCTTGTGTTAATATAGGCTATGAGCAGCCACCATAACACAGCGCAATCGAACGAATCAAGTAGTACACACAAATATGACTTAAGCTAATAAAACACGAAAGAGGCCACAGCGAGGCACACGAGCACGCGAGGTAAGTGTGCACTTAACATAAGGTACTCAACTCTACAAGTCGAAACAAAAAGACTGTGTATTGTAGCTCTTTTGCTGAAAATAAGTCGCTACAATTGTGGTATGTTTAAAAAAACCAATAAGCATCTAATAAAATTGTAGGTATGTGTTATGTGTAATAATAAAAATGTCATGTATGTACCTATATACATTTATACTTTTATAAAGCTTTTTATTACATCAACATAGACCGTGCAAAGCCTACCCCGCTGACTTTACTTTTGTACTTTTAACGTTCGAAGAAGAAGGCACATACATGTGTATGTGCCTTCTTCTTCGAACGTTAAAAGTACGCACACCCTTATCTCTACACCTGACGTAAAGTGACATTTCTAGAGGGAAGCCGCGGGGTAGGTGCGGTTGGTGGGAGCGGTTGCCTTTATGTTAGCCGATGCGCTTCTGACGAGTAAAACAATATGAACTTTAGCATCGTGACAATTGCACTCAAAATATTGTACTTTGCTCAAAAGAGATCAGCTTCTTTATGTAATAATATTACTTATTCTTTGACAACTAACGATAACTTTACTGTCGAAATCCATCCAGCCGTTTGGAAGATACGAGGTAACATAGTTTACATGCATTCATGCTTACATACATACAAGATACGCGGAAAAAGCATAACCCTCTACAGTAGGGTAAATAGGATATCAGATCAGTAATCGACCTATGGCAACATCTTTAAGATAGCTCTACATCATCGAATATGAAGTAGGTGGTAAAACCGTGGGTCATTGAAATGCAAGAAATTAAATTCAGAAAGAAACAGGAAATTATAAAATTCAGTGAATTCAATTACTAATAAAAAAGTAACTTGCATAAAATGGATTTATAGATTTACAGTTTCACCATGACTGTTGAATTGTTAGAAATAATCAAGTGTGACACTTTATTCCCATCGAGTCACACCGTTTCTATTATTTTATGTAACACTCCGAGTCAGGGTGTTACTCTTCAGGGAAAAATACTCAACGAGTAACACTGTTACTCAAGGGGGTTTAGGAGTTACTCGATGGGAACCCATCGGAATGAACAGAGCCTCATCTAGCCTCTGATATTCAACAATTTCATAGCCTTAGTCGCTGTAGTTTTGTGTTTACGCGCACAATATACTTCATATTTATTACTTACTACCTGGTGCCCGCGACTTCGTCTGCGTATTTTTATAAATTGTAGCCTATATGTTATTCTGATGTGTTTCATTAAAATCCATTCAGTACGTGAAAGAGTAACAAACATCCATCCATCCGTCCTTACAAACTTTCGCGTTTATAATATTAGTAGGAGTTGTGTTGTGTATATCTTAGTACTCTGTGGTAGGAGTAGGATTTTATTCATATGTACCTATATCAATACTTATTTTATCGAAATAATTAAAATTAAAATCTTCGTGCAAGTATTAACCGGTTCCAATGTTAACAGCATCTGGATGCTCACTGACTGTGTCGTGGTCTCAGTTGTTGCATTTTTGCTCAAGAAAGTACCTTGAACTTAATAAAAAAGGTGTCAATCATAGCTGTACTTTACAATAAATTATTTATTAACGCCCTCGTCTATAAAAGTCCTAAACATCATAAGGTCGCCTACATTAAATGACTTGAAACGGCTGCCAATTTGTACTTTATAGATAGATAGATAATAACTTTATTGTTTACCACTAGGAAATAACAATTCAATATTCTTAATCTAATTAAAGGCAATACAAAGGGCGGCCTTATCGCTAAAAGCGATCTCTTCCAGGAAACCGTTTCATGGAATGTAATGAGTAGAGAAAGAGACGGGGTATTAGGGGAACTAATATACATACATAGATTTACATTTTGTCCTTGCGATTTTCTTCTCTACAATAAAGATTTAAATTATTATTATTAATTATTAAAGGTTTTTTCACCAAATAGTTAGTTGTTTAAATTAAGTTAAGTGTACCTACTATTAATTTATTAACTATTTTTTATAAAAGCAAAAGGCAGATTCCTGTAAACATGCAAGCTGAAATGTCGTTTCCTCATTAATATTTCAAAACTCGCATTCAAAAGTAAGATCACTTATTTGAAATGTATTTTACCTTTGTATATTTGTTTTGTGTACTTCGAATAATATTGTTGCATACCTAATTGAACGGTCAATTTTGTGAAACAACTACCTATTTGGTAAGAAATTCTACAACCTTATTTATAGCAAATACGGAATTAGAATTTGATTCGGGAACAATGAAAAATATGGAGCCAAACTCCCATGTATAGTCTTTCTGGAACAAGATCTGGAAGCGGAACAAAGGTGTGAGGGGTGGACGACCGATGACGTCAGCACCTGATGCTGACCCGGCTCTGAAGCTTAACCCGAACTATGACCTCAGCAACTGTTTCAGTACTTGGACGTATCAAATGCAAATCATCAATATACAGCTTAGATATGTATTAATTAAGTAAAATATGTTAATCACTTTTTGTTAGAAACAGCTCATAATTTAACGTACACTGAGATCGTTTATAACGTAGTATTATTTAAACGTAGTAGTAATTAGGTAATCTGTGACGAGCTTTAAAACACTTATTTACAGCTCGGCGATAATGTTCGGAACAGGCTACTAGCTGTATAATTGGTCGCCTTGGCCTATAAACTCACTCCGCTCACCGCCTGATTCGCCAATTCTAGATTTAGGTTTTCAGTTCACTGGGTTGTGCTGAATGCTTCCGATTTAGAACTAAATAATAATTTCAATGGTTAGAAGTTACCTTGATGACCGTTAAAAACCTTTTTAATGAATAAAAAAAATATATATTGAACAGTATTTTGTTTTAGGTGTAATATCTATATAGAAGTTTTAAATGAATTACAAATGAAAAATGGCGGTATTATAAGTCGTTTTGTAACTAATTGATACAGAAAATAATTACATTATTATCGATTAGCTAAGTTACGGCACAAACAGGTAAATATGAGGTTTAAAAATTATGAAGCTTCTAAGCCAGACTGGCTAGGTTTTTGACCCCGTTGTGGAAAGTGGACCATAATGACAACACCACTTTCATTTTCGCACAACTCTCACCGACGCGCGTCGAGATTGAAAGTGTACTACTTTGGTTGATGCGTGCGCGCAGTCCCCTCCCAGAATCAACTTTCCTATGTTGGACGCGCTTTCTTCTGAGCCGCACTGCGAACGGCACTTGTGCAATTCGCTTTCTAATTGCATTGTGATCGCAGTGTGACTGATGACTGCTAAACATCATCTCACTGCCCTACTTTCTTACAAAAAGATATCGATCAAAAAGATTGATCGATGCATTCGGTTCTCTCTCCGTGTATCAAATGAAAGTGATATCTTGTTGTTTAACTCGATATAAAATACCATCTATATAATTATTTAATAATCTCGCAAGAGTTTGGGTACATACAAGATACTCAATAGCCAACTAACTAATTCAATTTTATCCAAGGTAGTATACAAGTGGCTTAGAAAATATTGGAACAAACATCATGGGAATCTATTTCTTTTCTTTCTATTTCTTTTCTAATCTATTTCTTTTTATATTTTTTTTATGTAATATAACAAAAAAAGTTCAAAAAATCTGGAAATTATATAACCAATGAAATTATCAGTCCTAATTTTGACGTTTCGTCGTCCCAACTCAACAAAATGGAATCCAGATGGACTATTTATCACAAAAGGGGGACATCTATATCCAGAGAGGTTACTCAATACAGGCCTGCGCAGCCGCATTCAATGAAATGATCTATATTTTTCTTGTCACATGCACTCATTGATCATTGTATTCATGTGACACAGGAAATGACTTTCTGGGCCATATTACTATGTGACCGGCGTTTGTCTCGTGTAACGGAACTTTTATACACATATACACTCCTTTTTTTATAGGAATTAAGTCTAGTCTAGTCAGGAGACTACTTCACTTTCAATACTCACAAACCTTTCCCTTTATAATTTTCTTCTAATTCCTAATCTGAGAATAGAATATTCTGGGGAATATACAGGAAAGATAAAGCAACTATTAGGTACAAATATATTTCCTTAGAATCCTTAAAAAATCTACCCGTTTTGAAAAATATCAATAAGACAAGTACAATGGTTGTAAACTCTCAATAGATTTAAGACTGAGTGTAAATATAATAATTTTATCAGAATGCAGTCGTAATGAAAATTCATAAATAGTATACACACATTTATGCCCGTAGGCGATGGATTCGATCGTGCAGATAATTCAAACCGTGTCGCGATGAGGATCTAGGTTTTGAGCACGTAACTTGTGGGCCTAATGTTTGGCTGAACACAACTACATATATGTCAAAGCGTAAAGAGGGGCGTGCGCGCAACCTACTCTTTTTTAGTTTATCAGCTTTGAGGTGTGTAAAATTACATAGAGTAGTAAAACAGTTTAATGTCCGTACCGTACAACCCGTTCAGTAGTTTCATGGTTATTTCATAACGTCGTACGTGGTATACACTATTAATACCGCGGCGATCGAGAAGGTCGCTCATGCACTTACCTACCTACTCTTGTAGGTATAGGCGAGAGCGATAAGATTTATAACAAACTTTAAACAATCACGGCTAAACCGTCCCATTGTACGTAACCTTGTGTAAAAGGAACACTGAATAGTGGACAAGAATAATAAAATTATTTGTTCGACTGAAAGTACGCCAGATGTATTGAGACGGTATCAGGGCAGTGGTTGGCCTCGAAACCAATATAATTGTGAATGTGTAAACAAGTTATTTATTTAATTTTACAGGAGTAAATTCGTAACTTATGATTCCAGCACCTGCGCCAGGTGTTTAAGGAATTTAAAAAGCCACTTGGTTCTAACGAGTACTTGCAATAATTTTTATATGGATCAATTCTTTCATTTCTTATACAATAGTTGAAAAAGCACATCTATTTATCGTGTTAATTTTTTTTTTGTTTTAAGCTTCTGTTTTGTTTCGCTTATCGTAAAGAAGTCTATAAAATATGTATCACTTTAAATTAATCTCCATTGATCATATCAATAATCATGATAATGATTAGTAAATGTACAAATAACTACCAATAAGACAAAGCATGCAATGCAATGCGTGGACGATTTTCCCTCGCAATGCAAACCAAAAGTAAGAGGCTTCGGTGGCGCGCACCGAGCAGCCTTGATCGCGCTGAATTGGCAATATCCTGGAGCTAGAGAAGCCCGATTGGCGAAACCTTGCGACCTGCAAAAGTCGGTCGATGAACTCAGCAAGGCCAGCCCGCAACCGCTTTCTTTGTTCGCCTGTCGCAACCCGGCTCCGCTTCAGCCTCGGATCATTTTATTAAGCCTTCACTCATCTGAATTACAATCGCCGTACGTACTATCAATCGTACGTAATATCACTTTAAATACCTACGACTATATTAGATTAAGTTATAAATCATCCTTTGCGTGGTTTGTTGTTGGTAAGAATTTAGTTAACTAAAATTGTACCCATTAGAAATATTACTTGATAGTTAACTCCAAATACAATAATATGGGGTTGAATTATACATGCGCTTGGGCTCGTTATTATAACTTCAAAATTAACTTTATTTAAACTAAATAAGTAAACTTAAGTAAATATTAACTTAATATTTAGGTGTATAAAATAAGGATAAATGAAATGAAATGATATTTATTTGCCTGAAGTATGGTTATTACAAGTTCTTATATTAATAGTATAGTATATCTTATATTAATATATTTCGTCGCTGGTCGACATGCAAAATGCATGTTAGTAGTTTTTATTTAAGTAGGCTAGTTTAATGTTTACAATAATGTAAAGTTAGTAGTCAGAAATTCCTTCTATTTACTAAATTTAGTTTTGTAATTTATAATTCATTCACTAAATATTCACAAAATATTTTATTTATTAGACAATAATAAGTTTGTACAATGACTGCGCAGAGAGTTCATCACCCTGTGAGGTAAGAGGGAAAGTTTTGAGAGCCAGTAATTTCTCTAAAAACGACGATTCCCACGATTAATTATTTATTACATAATTTATTATCTGTTCCATGTAATATTGTTCAACCTGAATACAAAGCGACCCTTTATTTTTTATACGTAGTGTTTAAAAATAACGTCTTTATAGAATTGTTTAGAAATTATTTAAATTTTTAATTAAAATTTTTGCATTAGTGCTAAAAGTAAACTTTTCTAGATTTTTACCCTTATTGCAACTTAAATGGAACAGTTTTCGTTTCAACTCTATATTAATCGTGGCGTTGATTAAACACTTGGAATACAAGGCTTTATGACCTTGATAACCATAAATCTAAATAATAATAATAGGTATCATCATTCTAAATACCAACTAAAATTAGATGATACATAATTCAATCCTTTATTGGTTGCTAGCTGACACCCAAAATGTCGTTGGCGATGCGAATCAAAAAAAATCCTATCTTAGGACGCACTTACACCACTTGACTAACAAATTCTCAAAATTTCAAGACTAATGCCTACTTGCACCAAACTGTCAAAGACCCTAAGCAATGACTTAACTCGCTTGACAGTTCTTATCGGTCAGAATCTGTACTGTTAAGAACTACCAAGCGAGTAAAGTAATTGCTTAGGGACTTTGACAGTTTAGTGCAAGTAGCCATAAGTTTTGGCGTGTGTTAGTTAATATACTTTATTGATCAATATATTTATTGTCAGAACAAAGCCTTTCATTATTGAACGACGAGTATACATTGATTCGCTGAACAACTAGCCAAGTTTATGGACTTGTTATTGTTGAAGTCCGTTTCGAAAATTAATTGATATTCAAATCGTAGCAAAGGGGATTGAACTCTGATATGTGTCAAGTGAAAATACTGAAACGTTACATAAAGTGTACTTAATATGTGCGCAAGTACGCTACACTTTACGTAAGATGAGACCTATTCAATCACTACCGTCTGCCGGTTACATAAACGTTCAGAGTTATATACCTTACCAGCAATAAAGGAGCCATTGTTTCTACTGAACTACATTGTGCTAGTGATGTCATTGGAGGAAAACGATTAAAATATGAATAAGCGAGCATGAGCAATATGGTAAGAGGCAACGGTAGTACTTAAAAGTATGTGACTCATACAACACTGTAGAATAAATTTATGTCAGCTTTATTAGATAAGGACTCAAATATTTCAGGCTACCGGAACTGACTGACCTTCAGTTTATAAACATTATATTTGTACTGTTCTAAATACACAGCATATTTAGTTACGTCGTAGCAAACGTAGATGGCGTATACCTGCTACGCCATTGCTACGAGAAGTCTACAAAGCTCTACGATTTGTCTAGCTTTTGATTTATAAATTATTGGATTTTTTATAGAAGTTAAACAATATTTATAGCTTTTTATTTTTTATTGTAATTAATTGTATAAAATTATTAATTAAATTAATATATTTTAATAATACATGAGATTATAAAATCATCGAATTCTCTAATGAGTCTTTAAAAATATAATAGAAATACATGATTAGGTTATGCTTATATTTTCAACTCTAAAAGATCGAGTAAAATATGTAAAAAATGTAGCTTGGTATGCAAGAGAATGCCTAGCAGTAAGGCACGCCAATCGAGCGCAAATAAAGGCCATGCATTTACATTTGCCGCTGTATCGTTGTTTCGCAGTTATCGTAATAGGTACCATGGCCATGTTGCAAAAAAGCAAGCGCGTGCGCAGGCAACTCAACGCGCTTACCGCCATCGGGGAGGGACACTTTCGCCCGGCGAGGCTGCGCGGGCGTCGACCCCCGTGGCCTACTCCGCTGACCTACTCAAACCGAAACACTTCACTTTCATTTCTGAGAGTGCGATTAGCCCGAGGATGCGTCTTGCGCCTCTCCTTACACCATCATCAGTGGAAGAATGTTCTCGAGTTATGAAGCTTTCTTCGCCAAGCTGCGGTATTTTACGACTACGCTTGCGTAACTCTTGTTATTGGCGACGGCGGCAGTGAAAGTGGTGAGCGCTGCCTCCATACTAATGCACGGACGGGTGCGTTGGACCAGCCAACTCCGGAGTGAACCACTCTGGGTTAAAGTGTCACTACGCTTTCTTCATTATATAACTAACTCTTGCTTTTTAATGGGAAATTACAAACATAATATTACGTTAACTATATAAACAACACGGGTAATAAAACAGAGAGTGTTCTCTAGTAGAGTTCTATACATGAATTAGTAAAGTTGCGCTAAAGTTGGAGGAAACTTTAGCGCAAGTTGTTATAAAACATACAAAAATCTAAAGGATAAGTATATCATTATTAGATTATAACTTAATCAGTGACAAAAAAGTATTAGTATCTAATATCATAATTCATGTTCCCGGCTTACTTTCAAACTAGGCCAATGACTTTAATTTATTCACATTCACTATGAGATGAAAGCGTTCGTCTGTCGATACACATCTAGCATGCTCGTACGAGTGTACCTCAAATTCTGAAATGGAACAGATTTCGAAATGGTACAGTTTCGAATTGCGCGCCAAGTCGGTTCGTGAATTTCCGTGGGATGTCGGGCAGTTTCGTGCCGTAGTCTCGGAGCTCAAGTGCTATGTGGCGCTGCGTGACCTCGGGCGCCCGCGGGGCAACGAACGCTGACTAGGCCGAATGTATTACAAAGTCCGAGTCGTTCGCGGCCGCTCCCTGCCACTCTGCCTTTGAGATCCAGCCTAGCTCGCCTCTTACTGCACGCCAATGCCTACAACCTATGTCTAACTCATTACGCCAAGGTGAAACAACAGCCTCCACCATTACTGGCTTTCAAAGATACTATTATAAACGTGTGTTTTAAATTTACAATTGATTTGTAAAATAGGTTTGCTTTTTTATAATAAAAACGACAAGTTCTTACCTAAGTAGGCAAACTTAAAAATATGTTTTTCCTCTTTGGTAATGCATGACTAATAAATAAACAGTATTTAAACAATTTTGATTTGGACACTATCTAAAGGTACTTAAATAATAGTAGGTGTAAGTAAATACAAAATGCATTATGAACATTTATATAAATATAAAAAAAATGTTAGGGAAACTGCACATTGTTATACCACGTCCACGCCTACAAAAAGATTTAGGCCGAGGCTACATTAATCCGCGATACGCAAAGTGAGACAATGTGACCTAAATATAAAATAAAAACCGAGAACAGCGATAAGCCACTATTTTTATTCACATAAATACGTTATTTGAATAATGCAACCAAAATATGTATGTAATACGATAAATCAAGTGTATAGATTTTGTTTATTTTGTGGTAGGTACATGAATTTATGACTGTAAAGTTAAAATTTTACTCGTACTCTACATTATTAAACAAGGATTAGTTGACTTTAAAGTTGAATGTTTTAATTAATTGTATTTATATTCATGGTTGATGATGATAATTGGTGCTTCGTATGATTTTCTTGCCTTAAACTTAAGAAACCTTGCCTAGTTGGAGAGGCACTGCTAAAAGAATAAACTTTGATTGAAATTCCAAAACAAAAATGAGACCGCGCGAACAATTAAACTTTTAACAACACTTTCGTTTTCACCCGTCTCTGTTTTTTCCGTGAGCCCCTCTCCTTTCGTACAGTCAGCTGCATAGACATGTTTACAATACCAAGCTTTTACATTTATGTTATACTCTTAATTTTGCAAAGAAATTGTAGAAGTACTCAAGCATTTTCAAATTTCATGTCAGCTGACATGAAATTTGAAAATGCTTGAGTGCACTTTTCTTAGCAAAATTAAGAGTCATATAAATGTGAATGCTTGGGAGTATATACATGTCTGTGCAGCTGACTGTGCATAAGCATAAGCATATCAGCCTAGTAATATTGTATCCACTGGTAGAACTCAGGCTTGCTCTCCGTCAGGAGAGCGATGATTCTTAAACCACCACGCGGACCCAGTGCGGATTGGTGGATGTCACATGCCATAGATTTATTTTTTCTGGTATTTGACATCCCGGTTTCTACACGATGTTTTCCTTCACTGCTGTGAGAACTTGGGCTGCGCTTATAGATTTTTTCTACTGAAAGCCCCGTCCTAATTCGCGCACCGGGAAAAGCGGTCAATTAGGCCATACACCTTATTTCAGCTGAGGAATTAAAAACAAAGAGTTCCCAGTTGATTATAAAATGGAATGCGATGCTGTAAGTTATTACAAGACAAATCAACATATCACACTAATAATAAAAAAGTATATTAAAATTATATGGTAAAAGTCATCCCATAGTAAAAGCTCTACTTAGTTTGGGGCTAGATAAAAGTAAAGAGAAAAGAAAAGTTTGAAAAGGCCAAAATATTTATTTATTTATAATAAATGAGCAAGGTTGTGAGGATTGATGGATTTTTGTAACTCTAGAACGCCAAAACTACTGAACGCTGATACAAAATGCTGAGCTGGAAAACCTTTTTAACATGTTACCACACAGGCATTGCCTCAGGCAACTGCTAAGAAGTGCAGAACATGAAATAAGTACACACTCATAAGGAAAACTTGAGCAAAAACTGGCTTCTCGCTTTTTACAGTTTCTTAACCAAAAGTCTTGCATTCGTCTAACTAAAAAAATGGTTAGGGTTCATAATTATGTAATAAATAAATCACGTAGTCAGTGGAATTATTTAGTGTATAAACTTGCAAGAGTCAGCTATCCATTTTTTCTTTCGTTTTACTCTTTGTTAATGATGTCTAGTAAAATCTATAATTTTGCATATTTAAGTGACAGTGCAACAAGGAACGTTCTTGAAATACCAAGTACAGAACAATGATAATTGCAAAACAACACGAATCAAGGCTGCAGAGAATTGTATATCATGATTTATTTATATTAATAAAGGCAGTGCTTTACACTTTACAGTAAACTTTATTATTGCAGTACAGGTCCAGCCATTTTCATACGAGACCGGATGAGATTTCGGGCCTAAAGTTTTTAATATTATTATAAAGCATTTCTTATAATCATGTAAAAAAATACATTGACAAAGAACAACATTTTAAGCTCTGGAATACCACTGTTTCTGATGCAAATATTAAAGCACAAAAATGTATTGTGTTATGTAGAGTTTTTGATTAGACGTTCATATGACAATTTAAGGCTATATGAGTTAAAAAAAAGTTATTTTTATACTTGATCTTTAATAAAAAAAAGCATTTCAATATTGCCATGTAGATTTCAACTTTTTTGTTATTACGAGAACAAGTAAATTATACGTTGTATTTGAATTATAAATGTATCTGCCCATCAATGTGTCAGTACTGCTTCATAGCACTCATGGCCGCCAAGGCAGTTGCAGTTACGATACAACCGAGGACCATTATGATCAATGTTCGACAGTAATCCATGGCTTGTTAAATTCGCCAGCGTTAGAATTTGCGCTCGGCGCACGTTCGCAAGATAAGTCAGTCAGGGTCGCAGCGGTGCCGACGGCCGGCCATGCACCCGAGCCACAGAAAAACAACATCTACTTGATCAGTTAAACAGCTTCAACACAGCCTGACGCAAGCGAATGCTGGCAGTTACTATAAAATTAGCCGTTCAGCTGCGAGTCTAGTTTGGCTTTTCTGTATAGACGTTTCGTATTAGTATGGTTGTGATAGGTCAGGCAACGCAGTAGTTAATCTACTGGTGGTGGTGTGCTGTGGCCGCTTGCGACACCCGCCCGCCCCGCGCTCGCTCTAGTCGAGCCGCCATGGGGAAAACAACAACACCCACGTTGCTGACGTGGCCTTACTCAATTTAATACAAATGCAATATGCATTGTGCTACTTCAAACTGTCGCAACTTTCAGAATGGCTAATGAACTTTTTAACTTTCAGAGTATCTCTTATAATCTGCACTCCATCCCACACAAAGGACGCAAAGATTGCTCTCCTAGTTGATATTATATTATTTTTTCTATGTAAATTATTATGATATAAATTATTCTTGCTTTTAATACAATTTTGCCAGTCGTGTTATTGTTGTATGTGCCAACACATTTTTATAAATTAGCAATAACAAACTCTACATTCGTTAAAAGAAAATGTTCACCCCTTATATCAAAGCTAAGTGATTCAAATGAAGACTTTAGCGCACCGTAAAATTTTACTAAAAAATTAATAAAGCCAAAACAAGATAAGGTACCTATCATTTAGAGGCATGATTACTGGCGTATGAATACAGGGTGGTTCCCGAGGGAGCGACCTATTTCCCGGTCAGCGACCGGGCTATATTTAGCCAGGTCGGGTGCATGCTACATACAATATTTCTTATCAATTACGAGGTTTCTAGAATAATTCTTATTACATAGGGATATTTATTAAAATCTCGAAGAATATTGTTACAATGGTTTAATTATAGGTATTATTGAATAAACCTTGCAATACAAATAGGCAATGCAGCCAGTATCCTCAGCACGCTGCCATCGGGTATCGAGTTGAAGCATTTGAGCTGCCTAAGAGTATAGATCTATGGGTATGGTCTATGGGTGGCCCAATTATTTCTTTTTGTAAATTTTGTAATATACATTATAATAGTTGGCTTAGGCTGTAATAAAAATATTTATAATGGTAGAGAATTATACAAGTACAATAATATTAGTAAATTTTTGTGCACCTGTTAATTTTTCACATTACTTTCGACCGGTTTATTGCACAAAATATTACCTCAATGCCAATTTTGCAAAAAAGAAACTCACTTTTGAAATAAATACTTACACAAAAACAAACCCGTGAAGATTTTTTTTTGCATACCTTTAATTTAACCTTTTTGGTATACAGACAATACCCTAAAAGGCGAATATTTAGAATACCTAATAGGTAAATCTATAACATACTGAACGCTGTTTTTTTTTCAAAATAAATAGTTTGAATATTGGGATAATGGAACAGTCTGAAAATCATTAATAAGAAATCAGCTACTTACGGGAATTAAACTATAACTTACAGATTTAAAAAAAATCTGATATTTTCATATAGTCTGATACTGCCAAGCGTACATATTTACAACAAATCTACGAACAAGTGACTCACCCTGCTTTGTTCGATAACTATGTATTGTAGTACCTCGACCGATAGTCTGATGACCGTACTCTTACCTGAAACAAGCACAAGAGTTTATCAATTACATGTTGTATTAGTTTTATAATTTTCAATTTAAAATTGAAGGCTTTGCACACTGAAAAAAATCATACTAAGGCGTTTCAGCGAGATTCGGAGTAGAATATTTCAAAAACGGAGCTTAATTTAAAGAAAAGTCTAATGAAATATTTCAATAATTTTAAATTTAGCTTAATTTTTGTTCCTTAATATGAAAGTATGTATATATATCTATAACATAATCATCTCTTTAATGATGCAGGAACAAAAATAACTATATAATTTATAATATTATTTCAATATCATTCCTCAAAAAAAAATCGCCTTTATAATATTAGTAATTACTGTTCGAAGTTGTTCTGAATTCTAGAACGTTTTGTTTCTAAAAGTAGTTTACCTAGATCTATTTTGATTTACTGCAGCCTTTGTTCTGTTTTACGACCACTACCAAAGTAAACCTGTAAAATGTGCTCTACGGAGAGTAAATTACAAATACCACGTCTTTACTGATTCTTAGAATAAATCCGATCGTATTATTATGATCATACTATGAAACACTTCGAGCTAGCTCACTTCGGAGTCAGCGTATTTGCCTAATTGATCAAATACATGTTGTTCAATCTCTCGCGGCAATCGAATTTGTTCCGTATCGTAATTACGCTTAGGTTTATATTTGTATGCTGCAATCGGGCGCTCGAGTCATTACGTTGTCATCGTCCTAATTTTGCAGTGTCCTCGTTTTTGAGGTCAGCCTCTATCGGGGCAACGAACTCGTGCCCTTATCGCGAGGGAACCGCGGGCGGAGGGCTAACGACCAATCCTCAGCTTTAAAAGTATTACTATGCAAAGACAGATGGCGCTTTGATATTTCACTAAGTACTTATAAATTACTCTACTTATACTAACATTTCTTTTTCTACCTCTTATAAAATCTGATTAAGCTATTTATTTATGCAGTAAGAAAAAATGGTTTTCATTAAAAACTAGATTAAAAAAAGTGTAACGTAACGCTACGTAGCACGGGTCCACGACCTAACGTAAATTATCCCGATGCATCCCTATCGGTATAAGAATCATCGTCGGACGCACACAGACAACACCCCTGCATGATTACGCGTTGCGTAGCACGCACACAGGCGCACGTGAACTGTAGGCGACTACGCTGCGGGTCGTTGGCCTGCAACCGGGGCAGCCTTGCTCTGTCCTCCGCGCCCTATTTCTGTCGCCACAGAGCCCCTCCCCGCACCTCTCTAGAACCCCCTACGCTGAAAATTACTTACTCCAATTTACAGGCACCTCACTAAATTTTAGGAAACTCAACTAACGAATGCTTCATGTAAATGGTTCGAAAGCTGAATGAAAATAGTAATTTTATGATGATCGTTTTAAACAATACAAATTTTATTGCTACAAAAACTTGTTGTCTGAATATTTTTTTTTCTAATTTACTAGCTAATCTACTCACAAACCTATAGGTATCCGATATCAATATCTTTATTGTCTAAGAGCGATGGTTGATTCATTATAATTATGATGATTAGATATTCCATTTTATTTTGAAAAGTCGATTAGCTATATTTATCCATTTTATAGCCGTAAAGATAAATTTTTATCCCATAAATGGTCTCATATTGTATATTTTTCATAAAATACACATACCTAACTTTTTTGATCTAGGACACGCAGTTGCACAAATTGTAATACAAAGTAAGTATTTTTAAAATAGCTAATGCGTGCTTATATTCATATTTTATGTAGACTATTTTGGACACTCAAGTAGGCAGGTACAATTGGAGTTTTGGTAACTTTGTTTTTAATTTTAGAAACGGATAATCAAATGTTGTGCCATGTATGGGACTATGAAGGAACTATTAATTAAGTGCATGAAATCATCTATGATTGATGATTTAATAGCATACTTTGCTATCATGCTATACATATATGTTGAAATCTACCTGTATGTGTATGTCTGTCTAAACTTCATATTTTGTTAATATAGATAGATAGATAGAATATACTTTATTGCTCACCATCTTAGTACTAACACATTATAAAGATATTATTATAAATATATAAGCTATACAATACCAACAGACAGCTAGTTTGGTCCTCGTCGTAAGTTTTCTATTGTAAAAAGCATTGTATAACATATCGATTGTAATCAAGTGTCGTCAGTGTGAGACACATAAGAAACATAATAGTAACAGCACACATGCTTAAGCTTATGCTGTGTGCGTGACGTGAGCGAGCGGTGTGACGTGGGTTGCGTCAACTTTTACTCGCACTTTCTCGTCGGCGCTTGCGCAACCACAACAGCGCAATACTGGTTCAGTCACCCGACCGTTCTATGACAGCATTTCCCCGGCTTACTGAAGCCACAAAATAATATCAAGCAATAACATTATTATTTGAAAGTTATTGAATGTAAATAATGATAAAATCACTCAAGAATCCAATACAGCTGCCTACTCCAGTCGCCGCTTTATTGCACGACAAAGCGACCTTAAAGTTGCTATTCAATATACTTAGTCAAGTCTCAATCTTCGAACCGCGAATGTCTTAACTTACGATATACTTGTAGAACCGTGTACTTTGGAAATACAATAACGATATCAACTACTTCAAATACAGTTGAGAGCTTTAGCAATTTACCTTAAAACAATATTTTCAGAAGTCGGTAATAGAAACATTTCATTGAAAGCTAGTGGTAGGTAACGGGACGGTAGGGGGCAGCGACGGGTGGTGGGGGGAGCACGCGGTACGTGCCCTAGTTTCGCGCGGGTGCATGAACTCTAACGAGGTAAGGCCACAGACCGATGTCGTAGTCAATGGAAACTGCACTTTATTCTGTTGGTTTACGTGTTGGTTTGTTTTGAGGGTTATGACGGCCGGTATATCGTCACAAAGCACCTCGCAAGCGGTACCACATGGAGGAGTTGGTGATGTTAGCTAGATCCAGCTGCGGACCGACCTTCGCAATTATCGCCGATGCGAGGTCCTTTGCTGTTGCCGTCTATCTAAAGATAAACCGAAAACCTCTATCAGCAAAATCTTTTTTTTTAGATAAATATTGGTAAAAATACCTAGTTACTTACATCACGCATACATATTTTCCTAAATTTCCTATATTTTCATAAAATAAGTTACATCAGTATTGTGATTGTTTGTACTAATATAATCTTATTTTTACAAAAACCCAATAACTGGTAAGTAGACAAAGAGCCGCATTTAGGTCAGTGGGAGCGCGCGGCTGCGGCACGACAATATTAGCGACACAAAACTAACAAAAATAAAAAATGCGCAGAAATAACTTTTGAAAGTGACATAAAAATGCCAGCGTAATCTTATTTTGAAGGTGGCTTTGTTATCAAATTGAGGTTATTATCCTCTCCCATAGGAAGATATTGTAATAATATCTACACCGGGTGGTTTTTTTTAACAAGCAACAGTTGTAAACTTGGTAATTTTTACGTTTTTATATTTCTATCATTTTACAACATTAAATATGTCACTAAAAAGCTTTGGGTTTAGTGTTTGCGCGTATTAAAAGTAGACAAAATATGTAAATACAATTTCGTTTGTTTTTTTTAAACTTACTGTCCAGGGACGTCTCCAGGACCAGGTTAATGTTAGAAAAGTCCTGTCCGCGTGGACTATTACGAAATCTCATACAAGTTTTCCCTTGTAAAATCTACCTAATATTCCGAATCCCCGGTATAACCTTCTAAAATAAAAACTTAGCCCCCTCCTTTGAATCCTTGCCACAGATCTGAGAGACTCATGAATAACACAATAGAAGTGGTATATGGGTCAAGTCGTTGGATACGTAAACAGCTAAGACTCGGAGGGACGATGGAATAATCCACACTAAGCTGAAGAACTTGTATAAAATCTAGGACACTCGGCGGCGTTAACGCTTTTGTTTCAATTTCCATATAAAGAGAATTGAGAGTATTTGATATAAAAATTATTAAATAGTACTTTTTCTACAATATAAAGAATAACTATTGTAAATACGAATACACTAATGCCGACTTCAGACGGTCAGAATCTGGCTTGTTAAGAACTACCAAGCAAGTTAAGTAATTACTTAGGAACTTTGACAGTTTGGTGCAAGTAAGCATAATAGTACGTACAGAAGTGCTTAGTTTTGTAGTTGTTGTTATCTTTTTTACTCTTAAAAGCTCAAAATTTTCAAAATATACATACATTTGAGTCACAAAGAGAACGCTTTTTTAGTTAGATACTACATATAATATATTTCTTTGTTTCCGTGCTTGGCATAAAAATCTAATTAAAATAAGATTTTCTTTAAACTTAAGTGTTTTTTGATGTAATATGTTGTAACAACGTAACGAGGTACGAATATTTTATTGTTCATTGTTTTGTTAAACATCCTGTTTATTACAAATTTTAGTGTGCATTATAAATGATGAATGATATGAATTCAGTGAAACAATGCAAGCGAGCACAATTCGAGTAAACAACCTGCAATTAGGGCAATAAACCTCATCAAGAACACCAGATAATTTTGTTCGATAGTTAAGTATTTATCTCATGTTTTCGAGTCGATAGGCGTTTATCTTCGAATTTGCATACAGATGCACGCATGCCGCAGCAGAAATGTGTTATGAGCACTCGATACAGTGAACCCTGTTGTTGACTCCCATGTACAATGAAGGCTGAACCTATACCTACATGCATAAATGCTTTCATTTTTTGCATGTTTTCAGTTTGAACTGCACCTTATGAACTGTGGCTTATGATCATTTTAAAATATTGTATACTATTTTATTTTATTTTTATTTTATTTTATTTTTACAATTTTTGGAAAACTTACAGCTAGTTAAGAACTATAGTCTAGAAAGTAAGTGCTTAGGGCCAATTAAAAGTTTCCACCTATTACAAAATATAATAATTAAGTAATGCAATAAACAAAGAAACGTAGACGATAACACACGTCTAAGCCTATGCGTCATTTAACGTAGATATATAGATATAACTGAGTTTAGGTACTTGAGAAGAAATGTTTTCCTAATACACGCTTCAGTTGAGTAGCGCTGGTACAAAATAGATCAATATCGATATCTGCCTGTGTAGTTAAAGTATTGAAACATCTGCATACCCTTATTATGTATGAGTTTTGCCTGTAATTGGTTCTTACTAGAGGAACATTGAGCAAGTTAGGTTTAATTTAATCTATTTATAATTGAATATAAATTAACTAAATTAAGGTCCCAACGTGCTACGGTCGTAGCACCATGTAGCCAAACTCGTAGCAGTGTGCCATAAAAAAGAGTTAAACGAGCGTTACAAGAGATACTTGCTTAGCAATTTTTTTTAATGTTGGTCTAATATATTTAATCACATTAAATATCCAAAATCTATTATCTATTTATACCTAAATATATATTATATAATCTATAATATTTATATAAATATAATCTATTATCTATTTATACCTATTTTCTTAATATTTCATTTATTGATATGAGAAAAGAATTTATGTAAAATAATAAATAAGTTGCCCAATAGTGGGACACAATAATAGGTTAAAAAAAAATAAGTAAGCATGTGTATCTAATATACAATTCAAATAAAACGTCTTGAATATCAACTCAGCGATCTCGATATCTCTATAAAGTGATATCGTCATACCGTGGTATCGTGCGGAGACCATGTCACTAGAGGTTAGCCCCCCTCCCTGCCTACCTGCCCCCCGCAGGAGCAACAAACTCTGCAAGGTTGCACACCGACTGACTGCGCTCGTTGGCTCACTGGCTACAGTTAGTCCTAGTACACACTACAAAACAATTGCAGATTTTTTTTTAATTATTTGATGTGCTAATTACAGTTGAATAAACCATTTCACAAGCTTATTTCTTGTTCCGATAATGTTTGTACTATATAATAAATTATTAATTGTGTAGTTTGATTGAATATCTGCTCTTAGTAGCTGACAACCACTCACAACTTTGTTTGCGTTGCAAATAAACAAAAATCCTTTCTAATTATCAGTTAACACTTTTTGAGAAACATACAATTAAAATTTCAAGGGTCTACGTTCAGTTGTTTAGCCTATGCGTTGTCTGTCGCTCATTCAGGATAAAGCCTTTTTTTATTTAATATTGCTTTTCTTGTAATTTTAGTAAACTTATTACGAATAAAGATTAATGTTAGTAGTGTGCACATAGACTATAAACTATTTACTAGTTGTATCATATCATTCGCCCTTCTCCTATGTTTTATTACGTCGTCATATCGATTTTGAAGGTTTCGTTTGCGTGATAATGTATCAAATTTATATATTGTCAATATTGAAAAAAAAACAGTTAAAAAACTATTTATGTTATGTTTAGCAGCTTATCATTTGAACATGATAAATTAGCTAGTACCTACTACTTAGGCTTTAATTTTGACTCATAGAATTGTTTTACTACTAACCGTATATATTTTTATGACTCAATCGTAGTGGTGCTACGACTCTACGAGTCTTCTACGAGCCGAAACCAAACTACTGTTCGGTTAAGGACTAGTAGCGCCATCTGTTGACGAGTAGCTGAACTATCACTTTTAAGTTATTACACCGCTGTTTGTTTGTCATTTAGCTAAAATTACTATTATAGTTAATTATTGTATTAATGTAATATTTTTAGCTGAAATAATATTGATAAAAAATATATTAAAACGTTTTGATAGGTTTATCAAAAAAGCACAAGTTTTCAAATAGCCATGCTTGAGTTCAAAATGTAAAAAAATATTTTTAAGTGCCTTCGAATGCCTGTATTTTTTATATTAAAGCAAACAATGTTACTTAATTTTAATTAATACGCAAGTGAGTAACTTACTTAACAATAAAAACATTAATTGTAGAGTAATGTACCATAATACAAATCAAAGAAAATGACTCGTCACATTATTTGGATTAAGTTAAGTTTACAATAAACAATACTCGGAAAAAATAAAAATCCGAAATAAATTGTGGAGCAGCGATTTAATAATATTTGGTTGTTTGTAAACGGGAACGATGACCGCCGCTGGCATGTGACGCATCACGACCACATCATATTCCGACGTAAACGGATTTTCGGAATCTTGATTATCAAAACATGACGTAAATAATAATCATACAATAAAAATCGAGGTTGTAGGTAGCCTAAATAAAGAACTTTTTAACAACTTGCTGCTATCTGCAGGTTTTCCTGCGTGGCATCGGGTTCAAAATAACATGTACATAATATTTTTTACGATGGAGTTTTATTAACAATGAAAAAGCCCTAACTTAATATAATTGATTGATTCAGGCGTTACTTTGCGGAAATCCATAAATATCAACAAATTATAAAAATATATTTAGTAATAAATCTACACCTCCTGATGATGCCTCGTGTAGAGGCGAAACACGTGTCGTATCTTTAAACTTTGGTTTTCTGTTCTTTGACTCTTTGGTTTAGTTAAACTAAAGTTAAGTTAATTAAAACATTTGTTTAGAAATTAAGCGGATTTATTACTAAATATATTTTTATAATTTGTGGATCTTAACTTAATGTTTCAGAAATTTACATGACATACTTAAGTACATGAATTTATGGACCAATATATACTAGAAGTTAGCTAATTTAGATCCCTTTTTTCGCGCCTTATTTCGTATTTATGAAATTTTATTTGAGTTAAACTTTATAATGAATTTAAAACTTAAAAAAATAATAATTATGGATCAACATTTATTTGTATTTCTACTAGGTACATTGCATTTTTTTATACTTTAATACTTCGATGCCTATGCCTATACCCATACCAAATTTTAGGTCAACCCATTCAGTAGTTTTGTCGTGATCGGCGTGGAAAATTCCATTTAACCATCCTTACTAACTTTTGCTTTTGATATTAGGATAAAACTAACTAGGGTCTGGGGTACAATGGTTGTATGTCTGGGTTGGGTAAGTAAGTATGTCAGCTAGTTTAATAACTGCCAAAAAGATACCACTTAAAACAAATTAAGTTCCTATTTAATTCAAACACTAGCTTACAATTAAATAAATATTTGTAAAAATCAATGAAACTCAGACGTGGAAAGAGATAAAATAAATTACAAATAGAAACAAAGCTCGAGAGTGTGCAATGAATGAGAGCAAAAAGAAAAATAGCACTTGTAGAGCTGCTACGAAATAGTCAAAAGAAAGAGATTGTTTGGAACAAGTAGCGCCATCTTTGACAAGTAACTTGAAGCTCTTCACTTGCAAACAGCCTTTTTAAACGCCATCTAGTGGAGTTTCCCTGAACCAAGTAGGCTTTGCGGGTTACATTGTAACTCGGGAAAACGCTGCTAGAGACCGCTTTTCTTAAATTCAGAATTACGATAAAGGTAAATTAAACACAGAAATATTCCTAATTTCCTTGAATTACGTATTACATATATAATTTTTCGAAGTTTATTTTAACATGAGATAAATTTTTCATAATATGAATTACATCCTTCAGGAGGGAAAGGGTTTCTTTGTGTAAAAAAAGAGACACGCCTAGTCTGCCCATAATCGTAAAAGAACTTTCTGTCCGTAACCATACGCAACAATTATAGCATACCTTATCGCGAAAGAGACGTAACACTTTTAATATAATACCATAATACTGAGTAAAGTATGAAAGTCATAGAGGTATTATAATAATAAAGAATCATAGCTAATTCTGACAACTTGTGGTCATATTGGTGTTGCTAAATTTCGAAAAATAAAAGAAACGGGGCTAGACATACATTATCTAAAAGTAATTTCAAGTATGTTTATTTACTTAACCAGAAAACTTAGTGACAAAATCTTTAAAGGTTCCTAATAATGTATACCTACAACTTCCGTATGGCAATAATTTCAGAGTTAGCCAGAGCATTTTATTTGAAAGTTTGACGAAGAATTGATTATTATGCTAACATTATGCTAACGTAAACAACACGTTGGTAGTTGGTAAGGTACAACATAACCTCCAGCCGACTTTCGGATTAACTATCGTCCGGAACATACCTATACACAACTGACCTACAAACACTCGCGAACATTGAAAGATAACATTTACTATCCTTTTCATATGTGATGAAGTTTGTAATGCACAGCTGAGATGCAAAATCTCGGTGCGATGACGAGCCTCTGATGCTCGCGCTCAATGTCAAGTTCACCGATTATTATTAGTTCTCAATGCCACGAAATACACGCAAGCATGACGGAACGTCCGCGCAGCCAAACATACCTGAATATGTATTAGAACCATAGATGAATAACGATGTTCCTATAGAAAACCAAGATAGACAGTATCAAATAAAAATGGAATCGTAAGACTGGACCAAAAAAAATTCAGACACCTCGTCAATAAAAATGAAATATCTCCATTTTTATTTTTATTTTTTAACTTTTTACGATGGAGTTTCATTAACAATGAAAAAGCCTAGTGATTCTTAACTATAATATTATACTAGAGCTTTTCCTTCTCTGTTTCGAAAATTAGCAATGGACTAAAATGTACTGTGATGTAATGTGAAGTTAGTTAATTTAGACTCCTTTTTTTTGGCGCATTTTCAATGTACTACATTGTAATTCTATACTTTAATACTTCTATGACTAAAACTTTCTTGGGTATATGTATGCAAATAAGTATGTTTGATATTTTTGGACCTGTTTTTGTAAGCAAATAGGCATAATTAACATTTAGAATTATGTATGTTTTCAAATAATATCGTTACTTAGGTTGGTACTTTAATAGAAGCATTATTGGTATATAAGCATTATGGAAATCGTTAATCTACTGCTGGTAGTATATACTTTTCTTTCATACTCTAGAAAAAGAAGTCTCACCGTAGACGTAACCGTAAACACCATTGAAATGTCACGGGTGGCAAAAACTGCAATTTCGTTTCCTTCAAAGACATTTTTTTTTTGACATATTTATTAGATTTAAAAATTAAATTACCTAGGTACTGAGCCGATTTTGATAAAAAAATATGGTACCAATCTGAAAGTTTACCTAAGTATCTACCTATCCTTTCAATAAAAAAAAACCAAATCTGTCAATAAATGACAAAGGTAACAAACATAGAAAGAACTCAAATTGAGAACCGCCTCCTTTTTTGAAGAAGGTTGAAAATGGATGAATGTGCATAATCCCAATCATGCCTATTCTCGTGGATGGTTCGGGCTGTAATTTGGCTGTTCGTTGCCTAGAATAGGCATATGTATAGTCTAGTTAAATAATGTACTTTTAATTCTGTTACTAGGTGAGGAAAGCCACGGGGATAAGCTAGTATTCAACATATTTTAGCGACCTTCATTATCTCGTGTTTACAATGTTGTATCAAAATATAAAATAAAATAGCCTTTATTTCTAGTAACTTTAAAAATTATTTACATTAACTATTTGATATTAATAGTCGCCTCATTGGCATAGGCCTGATTGGACACCTGGAAGAGTTTGGTCCCCCAAACTCTTCCAGGTGTCCAATCAGACCCGCATATTTTTATATAAATGTCATTTTTTTTCTCTGCCGGCCGCGTTTTCTTTTCTTATCACAAGGGTCCTCTAACTCTATCACTCTTTTTTCCTACTTAATAAGTGAGTAGTTAATTTGTTTACCATTGTCGTAAAAACACAATAGAATTATTTCAATTCTACGTCTAATCAAGGTGAACTTTGTTGTTTATCACAATCAATAGATAATCTGTTATTGTAAAGCAGACAAACAAAATTATGCACGTAAACTGTTATGCGTTATATATACCTACTATATTTCTAAATATTCTAACTAACCTAGCGCAACAACATAGATATATTTTAAAAGGTATATTATGCATCAGTGAACCTAGAAATCTTACTTCCATAAAAACTCTTTGAGCTTTTACTAAAGAGCATTGCACGGCCAAAAAACATGTCCAATATCTATAGAATAACTTTAATACAAAGCTTTATGAGCATACTTTGTGTTTTTTCACGATATAGGTATTCTTTATATTTTAACATGACCATACAATGTTCTCTTATATTTTTTTTCCCTATATTTGTAATAAATCTTATATTAACGGTTTGATAATTATGTTGTTTGTATAAGATAGGTATTTGTCACCAAAATCTACAACAGGGAGTATTTACGGCCAAATGGCAAGTTTCCAGGTTAGTACTAGCGGCATGGTACATAATATTACTTATTCTTTGCTAGCGGTGCGTATGCCAAAATACTTTTCTAATCAGACACCAACCACTAGTTCTAGTTCTGTTCAAATAAATAAAGACGCTTTAGTAGATAGTACCTATTATTATGGTTGCTAATTTTTTCATGACATCGTTAATGCATAGAAAACTAACTAACTAGAAGTTAGTTAGTTTACTATGCATTGTAGGTACATTTTGGTCCTATGATAAATTTCGAAAGCAGAGAAGTAACAGCGCTAGAATAACATATTACTTAAGAATTACTAGGCTTTTTCATTGTTTATAAAACTTCATAGTAAAAAGTTACAAAATATATTTCAAAATACTTAGATATATTTCATTTTTGTTGACCGGGGTCTGAAAACTTTTGCCATGTTCTCCGCCTCCATCTTGGTTTAATATGTTTAGTTAATTTAAAGTTAATCTTGGTGTTCTATAGCAGCACCGTTTTTAATTAATGCGATGTAGGCCTTCAAAAGGGTTGAAAAGTTAACAGCGCAAATAATTTTGCCTCTATAGCTGATACCAATACCAGGAAGGCAATCATGACTGTTTGTATAAGACTTCACAAAATTATTTGTAAAAAGCAAAATAAATGAAGTTTACCCAGTTTTGTGTGTAGTTGACAATCATGATATTGTTATATTGCTCTTGTTTGAGCACAGAACAGAATTCGTTTATGTTCTGCCAATAAAAAAAAATAGCTGAAATATATTTAAAGTAAGCAAACACCAATTTCTCAGGACGCGCAGACGTCATGACCTATTTTACACGAGATGGGCGCTGAGGCCTATCATACAGGATAACCGTTATCCTAGTTACACTAAAACTGTTTTTTTTTTTCAAGCTATCTTTGAAAACTAAATTATTTTTGTTTACTTTCTTAGATGTAATAAGGTGCCAATCTTAATAATCATCTATCAATTGATCATTTATTCGATGTCTCTGAACGAATAAGTAGTTGTAGCAAGCAAAGAAGTAGGTAATAGTTGTGAATATCTTGGTACTCAGTGGTAATAGTAACCACATGATTTCGGTATTCCGTCTCTATTTAACCTTTTTGACCTCGAGCAGTAACGCGCAGTACCCTAGTTGCAATCGACTGCGTCTGGCGCGCGCATTCTCTCGCATCCACTGCAGTATCGACCACGGCCGTGACTCACGCCCTTGCCCGACATTCAACTAGCCGTCTACCCCATCCTACCGTGCTTTACCCCAAAGCACCCCACCAGCCTCGCTGCAAGACTAAAATTAAAGCAATTACCATAAATCGTGTCTAATGCCATTTAAATGGAAATATCTCAAGGGGTAAGTATTTAAATGCTAGAGGAAAATAATCGGAAAAGGAAATATCGCTGACCACGAATTTTTTTTTAAAGGAAACAGAATGACTTGATTTTATAAAAAGTTTTATTCAGTCGAGGAGAAGCAGTCGTAGTAATAACTCGTAAAATATTGCATCAAGGAAAACCCACAAGACAAGGCAGTAATATCATAGCCACAGGTACTCTTGTCTACGCTAGATAACAAACAATACTTTCTTAGTATACTCGCAGTACCTAATTATATACCTACTAACTCCAATTCCAAAACTCAGAATAGACGAATTAGTTAATATATATATTTCTGATATACACAACTAAATACTTACTTAATGGTAACGCATAATTAAACTAAAATGACTTAACTAGGTATAAAAATAAACTAATTAAATATAAAAGCTTCGTAGGTAGGAAAATTCTTTCAGTAACTACCCTGTGGTGTACTCCAAGTTCTACAAATTAGTTTAACAGTACCTATCAATAACTACGTTCTGTAAACATTTTCAAAAGTAACATTCACGCGCCCTATTTGGTTTTTCCGAGTTCCCCTACTCCACATCTCTATAGCAATTCACATCACGTAATTCGACCCCCTGTGACCAGGGTACCCTACTAACTTTTATTTCGTTATTAGATCGAGGGATAGACTGTGGAGGGAAAGAGGGCCCGACCCGTTTCAACTTCCCTTCTTATTCTTAACGATAAATCTAAATTGATGAAGGTGGGTTCGGCAGTTCTACAATATTTGCAATATTTTGTTGTAAAAATTTCCTGGTTTGCGACAAGTTGGTTTGCCTCAAACCAGGAATAATAACAAAGATGTGATGAAAACATCAAGAAGTTTCGGTGTACTTGGGTAAAATAAACAGACAAACTTCCATCATGAACTATTTACATTTATAATATTATATACAAGCTGACATTCACAACTTTTTTTGCGTTACGAAGTAACGAAATAAATTCATTTCTTAGTTTCTTAGCCTGTAAGTTGTCTGTCAGTCAGTCAGTTAGGACAAAGCATTTTATATATATTTATTGATTAAAGAGCATTGTGTTAATTATGATGTGTTGATAATTTATCACTTCATCGAGAGATCAGAAAAAAAACCACGTATAAATAACTATAAAATATGAAACTCACTTTGTATCGTAATAGAATCGAGTGAGATCCAGTCGGCTTGGCACTTTCCGTTGCGCGAGGGTATGGATGCGCGATCGATGCCGCCCCACGTTCACGGTCATCGCCCTCCGCCCGCCCTACGCTTCCGTGTCACCGCACCCCTCTACCCGCGCCCCTCAACGTTCCTCACTAAATATAGGTACCTGGCGTGGCGACCCCACAGTCCAACGATATGAAACACAATTACCCTGGCTATCTCTACACTACTATTAACTCTCAACGGCTCGGGTTGTAAAAGTTTTTCTGCATAATATCCTAAATAATTTAAACAGGCATAATCGTGAAAATATTCTTGAATATTTACCTATCTGACAAAAATGGAAATATTACGAGAAATTGCGTAGGTATCTACCGAAAGTATTTATCGTTTGTTTACCTACTTGTGACCTAAGAGTATTTCTATATTCACATTATTATTTCTGTTACTGTTATCACTTCGCGTGTCTTATAAAACAACACTGACCCAGTCAAATAATGTAAGCTATATTTTTACCTATTATTACTTGTGACCTAGCTGAAGGTTCAAGCAAACGTAAAGGACGTGTTTGTCCTGAGTCTGGATGTTTTCTATGTATTCTATGTAGGTATGTATTTACAAAAAAAAAGTATTTAAGTTTTCTATCAGCCATCTGGTTCCCATAGTACAAGCTCTGCTTAGTTTGGGGCTAGATGGCGTTGTGTGAAATGTCCAAAATATTTATTTCTTTCCGTATGTTTTTTACTCTATCATGCTTAAACTACCTGGAAGGATTGGACTGTTGGTATATAACTATTTCAGGATTTCAGACGCTGGAGCCACAAGGCTTTTCATATAGATATCACTCAAGCATAGTCGCGGGCTGCAAGATAGTGCACAGTCCCTATTATCACCTGCATTTGTTGGTGATACTTGTAGCTCAGTGTCACAAAGCCTCGTTACAAGGAATCAATGCGTTACAGCCTATTGTTGTTAATAAATAGGCGATCCTATTTATGCACTTTGAATGAGCTGTTTGGCTTGCAATCGGATCCTAGGCCTCCTAGAAATGGCACCGGATGGTATCCAATAAATTGCTACTGATACTTAAGTATTTAAATTTAAAACGCGGAAACCAAAACGTTTATAAAGATAAGGATTTTTCAAGGATCATTTAACATTTTCATTTACCGACGAAACGCTCTAGCTGGCCCTGATTTTATCAAGTTATGGGTCAGTCGTAGCCACGCGAAGCCTATCTGCGTCGAATTTAGGAAAATCCAAAACGCAACCGTATCGATCCGGCAATCTAAAAGTTTCCCCTACTGACATAAGCTTATATTTTCCACCCCGGCCACTGTATACCAGACCTACATAGTAAATGGCTGCTGAAACTGCGTCAGACGCGACAAGTGTACTCAGACGCGGGCGGGTACCGTTTACAGTATACCTATAGGTACTGTCTTTTAATACATCTTTGTAAGTATACTGCAGTGAGTGGGTGAGCAGACTGCAGGCAAAGCTGGCTGAAGCCCGGAAAACTACCGACCCAGTCTAGACATGGGGGCACTTCCCCTCTTTACCGTCCGCGTCCCGCGCCCCTCGCCTCCCCCCGTACCCTGATGCTTTCACCACCGACTTGCAGACATTATAAAAAGAGAATACATCCCAGTTTTTAAGTGATGTGGTGTGTGACATGGGTACAAAAGGCTAGGCAAATGCAGATGAAAATTTTAAAAACTGTTTTGACGGCCCCTTTCAACGATAAAAAGATTGCTTCGTTAAAGTCTGGGTTCTTTGCAAGCAGACATGCAAACTAGCTTTATTAAGTACCAGGCAGGTAGTGCTATGTAATTGATTAATTAAAACCCTCTTAAATGAATTATAAATTTAAAATACAAGTTACATTATATTGCAAAAAAACGTACGTTAAGGTCGGAAAAACACTGTAGATACAACGATTTTACATCGATGTGTACATCATCGATCTATCTACGTTGATAACAGCTTTATTTATAGATTACTATGAGATTGATGAACTATAACCAATAATTTACATTGCTATAATACCATCTATTAAATAATTTGCATATCTATTTAACCCACTTCCTACTTAGTTATAGATTAACAATTGTAGCGTCATTGAGAATCACGCTAAACCTTATATTCAGGCATCCCTAGTTAATTGGTGGGTTGGAGCGGTGCAGTTGCGGTAACGGTATAGTGTGTCATGACCTCTACCCTGGATTCACGTTCGTATCACGTACTCTAGTCACCATATTTAGTGGTAAAATAGTGTGATCGGTATTAATTTTCAAAACTCTAATTTTTACTCTACGCCATATCATCTTCATCATCTAAGTATATCAAACACATATGACTGATGTGAGCAAAACTCAGACGCAGTATCAGGTTTCATTCAATGCATTTTTTCAAAAATCTTTGCTTTCCACCCTACCTCCCCAAACGAATGTTCCGCCGTAGCTACCGACCTATGTCCGACTTTTTTACCTCTATAGATTTTCACTTCTCTATCGAGCCAATCGATTGATTTACAGGATGTGATTGCGCATATTCGCAGTCTTCATTGTCGCTAAATAAGTTCCATTAATCAAATTAAATTTCAACAGTCTATCATTCCTTTACCAATATGAGCTTGTACGGAGCTTAGACAACCTAGGATTTATCTCGAAAGTACGGAGCACGGTGCTATCACCAACAATATAACTATCTCATGGTGCAATTTGTACTGACAACCATATCAGTTTTTGACCCATATCTTTCGAGAATCTAGCCAAAGGAGATGTTAATGCAAGACGTACCCCTCTGCTGGCCATATAACATTCTTGGCCATTCTCGTTAAATAAAACTATACGCTGTAATTGACAACTGTGTGCATGTTTTATGATGGTGTGCGAGATTATTATAGTGTGCGTTTACATGAATAAGATTTTTTAGGCGTGTATAAAATGCGTGTTTACCTCGTCCCCCGTCTAAAATGGCAGAAAATTATGTTATCAGATTCTGACGCATAACCCCTCCTTTTGCTGGATTCTCGAAGCCCATATCAGGTATCAGGGAAAAAGCTTAGAGGAGAGTATATAATGAAAGGCTTTAGAGTTTAAAAGTTATTAACATTTCAAAATTCTAACCTCAAAAAATTATTTGCAAAGAATATTGCTCCAAACGAAGAAACTTTATCCAGTGATGAGACTAGTGCCAGATTACAGGGATGGTAGTCGCAACGCATCAGCTTGAATTAGACAATACTATATGCATGATTGACTATGCTGCAGTGGGTTAGTGAGAGTGAATTACATCCGAAGGGGATGGGGGAATGCAACGGGTGGAGGGGGTTGCAAACGGGGTGAACAGTGGTGTGGGGCCAGACGGGAGAACCCAACGCAACTCTATTCCGCAGCAAAGTGGAGTACATACCGACATACATACAGATGGTAGGATACTTATAGACAGAGGAACATACGCGTTGCCCACAATCGTAGCTAATCTATAATCTGCGGAACGGTAGGGTTTTGAAAATTTTAATCGCAAGAGGTCTAATTTTTATTATGAATGTCCTAATCAAACTTGTTAATTGGGATGTCAGGCTAAAAACAAAAACGCCTTATATAAAAAAACAAGTGTTTCAGGTATTTCCAAAATGTTCTAGGCTATGTGCCAGGTATAAAATATATCTGGTGCAGGTAATAAAATGGCTGGAAGGTACTCGTATAAAGTAGGTTGATAAAGTAACCAAAATAACAAGAACTTTAGCAATCGAGTTTGATATCGCGTCCCTGAACACCGGGCCTTGGCTGAGGCCGTCGACTTACTACTATGGGTATGTAAGGCCCGGACTCCAAAGCTGAGATGTGCGATGATGTCCGAAGTGAACACGAGAAGGGATGTTTTTCAGCTAGGGCGTTTCCACCAAAGCTGTGCGGAGATGCGTACTGGCTAGACTGGAGCGGAAATGTGTGCTGGCTCTATAGCCAGCGAAACTGAGCTGTGTGCGTCGGCGAGCTTTGGATGTTTGTTGAGATGAATGCACAGTTTAGCGCGTTCTGACACAAAATCTGACTCAAATCTCTTCTCGTCTCCGCTACGTGAAGTCGCCAGCTTGTGAGACACGCTGAATGGAGACGAGATGTGTTAATAAAGTGTAAGTTCTATAGTTTGTTTTAAACACATATTTTCTCCTCTCGTCCCGTCTCTGCTTTGCTGGAGTCCGGGCCCAATAACGTGCAGCGATAACTCTCAGCCCTATAGTTCGAGAGCTGGATTACAAGAATTTTATTAGTCTAATGCGCGCACGAGCTCGCAGTAAAGGTCGAGTTTGAAATGGCGTCCCTGACCGCGCCGAGCCTTGGACGAGGCCAACGACTCAACGGTCAATAATACGAGTAACTTCGTTACCCTCAAAAAGTTGTTTCAATAATTTATATTTGAAAAAACATTTAGGCATTTTAGAATACCGCGGATCTCAGCTCCTTGCTCTCGGTCTGCTGCCTATAGCCACTTGTATATGTACTATGAATCTGATTTCTCGATCCTGCTCCAATCACGAGAGAGTGACAGGGATAACAGCAAATTCAAAATCGACATTGATGCACCGCCTCGTCTGGGGATTAAGTTCCATTGATCGCCACTTGAGCCCGACGATAACTTTCTACCATACCCGTGACTCACTTACTTTTGTATAGCATTTATCACAAGGTTGATTTCAAATTAACTCCAAAAAATCCAAACATCATTTACTTATTCAGTTGGATAAGTAGATACTTCTATTCTATCTACTTTCATAAATTGTTAATAGTTTGTGTGAGAGAGTCAATACAGAGTTCCTAATCTACGAGTATAACTAAAATTTCATGGAGCAAAAGAACTGAAATTTCAGTCCCATACCAACCCAGATATGAAAAAATATACACGAAGTAAATTAATTAATGCCTGAACACCAAAACACATTTTTTTCAATGCTCAGATTTCAAAGATAAGATACATTTTATTATATTCTCATTACTTCAGAGATAACTATTAAAATGTAGTGTAATAGATAAAGGGCTGCGATCCTTGACTGTTCTGGGCTGGCTGGATGCAGCGGGGTCAACCTCCGGCCCGGGGCGGGTCGTCAACCGCGGCCCGCTCGCAGTCCCATCGCATCTATATGCGCATGCGCACCCGCACAGACCCCGCAAAAACTGCGCCCGTCGTCGCCTGCACTGAATCTATATCGCGATATAACTCCATTATCATCTTTACTGCGCTTGGAGTACGTGAATGAAATAAATAATAACATAAACAACCTAACATTTACACAGATGTTGGGTGGTAAAAATACTTCGCAGTGAGAGCAATTAACTTTTCTTATTGTTCATACAATGCTATTGTTATTGCCTTGTGCTGTGTCGGTTGAATAATAGATCAGTATACTTTTTATTTGCTTTTAACTAACTGACAGAACGCACTAATCCACTTTTAGAGACTTGAAATTTCAAGGATATTTCGTTCGAGTTTGTCGAGAAGTGTAAGCGCGTACCTACTATGAAAGGAATTCTGTTATTTCCCAACGCAAACGAAGTTGTACCAGCCAGTTACATACATTTCTGCAAAATAAAGAAGCCCTACTTATCCTAACTACGTGCCAATTGAAAAGCTCCTAATGCTCCTACAGCCACGGTTTAGTGTAAAGGGTTGAGATATTAAATTGTGATATCAAAGAATACAAACATTTGATAAAACAATGTGATAATAAGAGACTGCGGCCGGATTTAAAATAGAACACATTTAATTATATAAGAAAATGGTTAACTTCAGACCACTATTTATGCCAACGAGTGAAAAGTGAAACGTTTATAATTACTGTACAATCTGGCGCCGTAAATAGTTCACAGCTAATCACGGGAGCACAGGTTTTCCGGATAGTGTAATTGGATACTTACTGGTTGAGTTTAACTCCATATTTTCACTCGTAACACATGGGTTGACTGCGTAAATCACTGACGCTTTCTAGCTTACTACTATGGGTATGGGTACAATCACCCTGCACCTTCTATCTAACTTAAACCTACCTCCAATATAGCTACATAGCGGACACCTGCGACTTCGTTTGCATTTCGAATTAATAAAATTCTTTCCCTCTTAGTACGCGCCTACACTTCTTGAACTAGTGGTTTGGCCTGTAGGTTGTCTGTCATTCAGTCATGATAATACGTTGCGTTGAATCTGCAGCTGATATCGGGATAAAAATAGTTAAAGTTTTTCCGGCTCATACACTACCAAACAGCACAATCGAATCCGTAGTTTTGGCGTAAATTAGAATCAAACATCAATCCATCTTTACAAACATCCGCCTCTAAATTATGTACATAATAAGATACCACATTTTATTGTTTTATTACTTACCACCTAGCTTCATGTATATTTTGACCCCATCTCATAATATCATATAATAATCATCTTACTACTTATGGATTTAAAATTATAAAAAAATCTACATTCGGTTAAGCGGGCCGAAATTAGTAGATTTTAAGCAAAAAAAAGAAAGAAAAATATTCTACTGAAAACCCGACTGAGAAAATATTATGCATTTATTGTCAATTCATTATTCCAATTTGAATATGTGAGTGAGAACATACATAAAAAGTTAAAAATAAATATAATGTGGTCGAACTACGAGTATAAATCTTCTCCTGTTTTTAATTTCTTCGTTGAAAAAGCGTATTATACAATAAGTTACTGTTTTCAATACAGTTTTGAGTCAGTATATCTTCTTGATTTTTCCTATCATTAGTCTACAACAAAGTTGACTCACTTTACTAGAGGCTCGGGATTTCCTACTAAATACTCGTACACGTCATCCTCCATCCTCTAGTGACGAAAATACTATGATTCATCCTTTTCCTGGAAACCGAAATAATTTTCTCCGAATTTCCTCTCAAATAGGTTTTTTATTTTTGTAGCTGAGAAGGTGATTCCATCCTTGCTGAGTCATGAAAGCTTGTTTCAGTTTTCAAGCTTAGTTAATTACAGAAATACATGTTTGTATGAGTTTACCTATACCTAATATACATGCGAAAGTTGGTGAGAATGGTTGTTTATTTCTCAACCACTCCAAAAATTCGTTATGGGCTAAGAGCTGGACAAAGACAGGCTACTTTTCAACTTAATACAGGGTCGGCGAAACCACGGCTGCAGCTAGTAATTGAATAAAGCTCTATAAAACTTCCATTACTCAACCTGCGCGTAATCGCATGGGATTCTCAGACTCCATTATTAAAGCGCTAAGAATACTAAGCTTTATTTGCAAGGTTCTTAACCTTATTACTTCAATGAGAAACTATAAAACATGTTTACATGACCGCGCTTTTTGCTCTCGTAGCCGTAGCTTTTCGTAGCGAGCTACGTGGGTTCTAGCACGCTCTACGAGCGCCACTTGCGGGTCACTGGCACCACTCGGCCACTGCACTCACCTAGCTTAGATACTCGTATTTCTAACACTGCAACTTTTTTTTCTATTAGCAACATTCCCACTCCGTGCGTTCAACCAACTTCTATAATGTAACTAGATACTTTGCCAAGGCGACTTCATAATAGGCTGGGATGTGAGCTTTATAAATAAAACAACATAATAATTCTGAAGAGTTATAAACGTGTTTCGGTCTGAAACTGAGTCTGAGGTTTTTTATTATTTATTTCAAAACAAGCAAACTATTGTAGTAAGTTTCATTGCGACAGAATTATGCATTCCGAGATTAATTGCTCACATCCAGTGAATCCACTGTAAGTATAGCCTAAGGAGGTAGATAATATCAACAATAGCCGAGCACGCTGCACCGCGCACACTATGAATCACTTTCGCGATGCGCGCGCGCAGCCGATTCGCATCGAAAGTGCAACGGCCTGGTGAACTTCGCGCTACTTTGTGGGACGCGCTATATTTACACGCACATGACAGCATGGAAAGTAAATTAATGAAGTTACGTTGTTTGTCATTGTGATATCGGTGAAATAATGTAAGTAAGAAATATTAAATCACGATAAAAGCGTTATACATAGTCCCATTACTACGTATAAAGGTGCCAATGATGTAGGCACGAGTAAAAATTCAAATACAGCTCAAAAGTGCACTATTTTTTTAATGCTAAAATGGAACGAACTTGGGATTTCTGCATAAGTAATGAAATAATTTAAGTAACTTATATAATTGAATGAAGTAAGAAGCCTTTCGTTTCGTTTAAGCATTTCAGGTTCTAATACTTGCAGTCACGCAACAAACGATACAAGATACCCAACCCATTAATATAGAGCCTATTAAAATATGAAGCACATATTTTATGTAAATGCACGTCGCTCGGCGCAAACCACGCGATGTTTTTTTCATGACGACTTCTCACATTACAGGTAAGTCGTTAGTTAAAAGCTATGCGCAGGAGTCCTCGTATCTGCTATACGAACATGCTCTGAAATAGTCGGGACGGGATCTATTTCCCGGGCAGCTGCGCGCGTTCGTTGCTCCTACAGAGGGCGTTAGAAGTGCAACGAACTCTGCAATTATCGCTGCGCCCGCGCAACTAAACTTGAACTGGCAGCAATGTGCGGCGCGGGCGTGCACCTCACCTTCACTGCTTAGAAAGCAACACCTATTGCGTCTAACGCTCGATTCCCTCGTAACTACCACTTCGGTTACGAGCAAAAGTGAGAGCAGCGGCTACTCAATGCAACATTGCCTTTATAAATTGCACCTTGCACCATTTACGACTTATTAGATACTTATTACAAAATGGTGCTCTTCAAAAACTGATTCTTCGTTGACTTATAATTCGCACGCTTTCTCGGGGCTCATTCACATCTCAATAACAATTAATACTAAGATACGCAGACAATACAGCAAAATGTTTGCACAAGAGACTGTTATGACTTCTCGATCAAATTGGGTTGTGGTCGTCGATTCTTAAATTCAATGGATGTTATCAAAACACGGGTGCAGTAGGTTAGGTAATATAAGTATCTACATATCAAATGCACAAGTTATTTGATTGTTGCATCTTTTCTTGTCTTGTCTAAGATGTGTTTTTGTTATTAGATATATTAGATATTTTTTTAGACATTTTACCTATCAAATGTATTTATCTGGGAAAACATATAATAAGCCCTGATAAATTAGTTGAGCTTTCTCACAAAAAAGTCTAACCGCATAGGTCCAAGTGGCGAGCACAATAGACCGACACAATGTCACCAAAGCCGCAAATCAATAATAAAAAATATCAAATGCTCAAATTATTTTATATGTAGTTACATCTTTTCTTATCTTTTCTAATATAAAATACGAGCACATTCTTCATTGTTTCTTGGTATTTTTGTTACACAGTTTAAGTATTGATTTTTAAACTTAGACGAACGCTTAAAATAAATAACAGCAGAATTTCATTACATAATGTCAGTAATTACCTATTTTACACGTATTTCACACAGAAAATGAATGAATGCAAGTGAAAAGTGCAAGCATATCTCTTACACCATCATGAGAGCCTGGTAGATGGTTGCACTGAAATGCATTTGACGCCCGCGCAACTCGGTGCATGCATCACAAATTCACAATGCAATATTTGCAGTTTTGCACATGTTTACTTAATAGTTATTTGTACACCAAGGGCCTGAAGTAAGTCATAGGATATTCATGTCAAGTATAAAATGGGCTTCAAGACCGAGATGTATTACACAAAATTTTTCACTTCAATTGCGAGGAAATTAAACAAACTTCAACTGAAATGAGCGCCCATTACGTAATTCAAAAACAGAAGACCCTACAATGTTACCACGATATTCGAAAAAAGTTATGTAAGGTCCCATAATACCCCAATCTATGGGTGTTATGAAGGATCGAAGTTCGAAGTATTAAATGAGTTCTAAAATTCCGGCATAAAACCTTGCAAACTGAACCTCTTTAGACAGATTTTATAAGCAATCACTTTTTTTCCCTAGGTTCGAAAATGCAGTTTTAATCCCCCCGTATTTTTGTTTATTCTTATTCAGTAAATCAAACATGTAGTTAGTTAGGTTTTTTACTTCATTAGTCTGAACTGAAGGAAGAAGAACAATGTTAAGCAGATAAGTTTGGATGTATTTTACCAGGGCAGCTGAGCTCGCTAAGAGATTGCACGTGCCAAGAAAGGTGCGGTGCATTCTTATGCACTTCTTGACTGCTACAGCTGCGAGTGCGATAGGGACGACTATATTGTGCATCGGTTTGCTTTAATGACGTGCGAATTGCATTTGTACTCATTTATCAAGTACAGTTACACACTAAATGCACTCGAAATAATTTTGATATGCATGCCTTTATTAGGTTTGTTTCTTTAATGATTCAAATAAAATAGGAAGGTCTACTTTTTCTTATGCAGTTCTTTTTAATTTCAAAAATATAAAGTTAGTTCTCTTTCGTTCTTCTCTCCATCTTTCTCAAATTCTATACAACTTGTATATAAAATGCTTACCTGATATTACCTATGTATTAGTTAACCTTATATTATAAGAAAGTCGATATTCACAAAAATATCGCATTAAAGTAATATCTTTGACATCAACAAATTTATATTGTAATACAAATTTATACTTCAACTATTTAATTTTTTGTATCTGTTACCATGTATAACAAAGTACTAACATAAAATAGGTACCTGCTTTACATAATGTACTCACTGCATATCTTTACTAACATAAATTTTATGCTTGACTGTATTTGTGCAATGACCTAATGCATTTTAACGTCGAAGCCAGCATGACGTAGCAAGGGCGACGCGCGCGCATAAAATAACTTCTTGCTCGCTATGCTCTCCTGGTTATAAAGGTTCTTTTAACGCTCAACCCTTTTCTGGTCCTAAAGCTGCTATTCTGAAAAGGACTATGTTTGTACTTCAGATTGCATTGTTTGCAAATCAATCCAACATCGTGACGTCAGCGTCGCACGCATCGCTATATCGACAGTGTTGAACAACCAGGTAAACTACTACCTTTTATAAAACATTTGCTGACCATGTGGTTGGTTATTGCTGGCTAAAATAATGTAATCTCCTATATGAACACATTTATTTACCTTCAACCACTAATAAATGATGGAAAGAAAAATCAGAACTCTACGTCAGACTTCAACACGCAGATTTATTGACAACAATTTTGAATATAAAATACTCTTAAGAATCATAATGAGATCATCATTAATCTACTTCATTAATAATATTTTTAATAATGAAAATATATAGAACGAGTGAGTTTAGTATCATTGTAGATATAGAGGTAATTTATTCTACGGTAGAGTTACGAAGAAATATTCAGTGTTCCATAGTTACATTCAGGAGGTATCTACAATATGCGATGTTGTTCAGGTATATCTGAGATAAACTCCAATAAATAATCAGGGCTATAAATTTAGCAACAAAATTGTCATAATATGTTTGGAAGTGTTCTGGTCACAGGCAGGCGTGATCTTTTACCATCAGGAGAGCGCCTAGCTCGTCTCATCACTTGTATTTTTCTTTTCACCAGAACGGTTATATTCTAGCATTAACTTGCAAAATCATTTCAAGATCACGTGGCATTGCTTATAACGCGTGGGCGAGTTTATTCGTTTCGTTCCCTCGATCTCGCCGCCATATTTAGGGAGCTCTTTATTTTTACCCGCGCGGCCGTTGAACCTTCAATATATACAGGGTGTAATCGTTAAGTGTGCACAGGCGATTATTCCGTAACTATTGCAGATATCAAAAAACTTTAAACTGATATCGAAAGTACTTTACCTAATGAGTAAAATGACATTAATAACTTTTTAAAAATAAAACGAGAAATATCCAAAAAAATTACATTAATCACTCCCATACATTTTATTTCTTAGTAAGTACAAAATTTTGTGTTCAAAGCATATGTTCGAAGTGACGTCCTCCTTGTGCAATACAATGACGAGCTCTATTTACAGTTTCTAAATGAACTTTCCTTAACATTTGCGGAGTAATTAAAGCAATTGCACGACGTACACGATTCTGTAACTCTTCTAGGCTGTGTACTCTCTCAGCGTACACGTGGTCTTTGACAAATCCCCATAGGAAGAAATCACAAGGCGTGAGATCCGGGGATCTGGCAGGCCAAGGGGTTGCACTATTATTGGCTATTAAGCCATTATAATTGTTTCGTAAGAAATTCATTACAACATTTGTATTATGTGCAGGTGCTCCATCTTGTTGAAAAATTATCGACCTTCTTTCATCGTCTGGAATTGGTTCTAAGAGACTTGGCATATCGTTTTGTACAAAGGAGAAATATCTCTGTCCATTTAAGGTTCCACTGTAAAAATATGGCCCAATGATCCGATCTCCAAGAATACCACACCACACATTAATTGAGAATCGCACCTGAGCTCTAACTTCAGTAGTTAAGCGAGGATTGTCAATTGACCAATAATGCGAGTTTTTTCTATTGTAAATGCCGCAGTTTGAAACATTACTTTCATCGGTCCATAAAATTGACCTTACATTGACATAATTATTGACTAGCCAATTGCAATAGACCAGCCGACGAGCAGGATCATCATTGTGCAGCGTTTGAGTAGGTTTTATCTTAAATGCTTTGAAGTTGTGTTTTTTTAATAACTTGTGTACATAATTGTGGGACACTGGAAATGATCGGGCCACTGAACGCGTTGATTCTTGTGGATTATCTACTACGTAGTTAATAATATTGTTATCTAAGTCATTATCAAATTCCGGAGCTCTTGTTCTCGAACCTTTTTTTCTGTTAAAAGATCCATAATTTATCAAATTGTTATCCAACTTACGTAAATACGTACCAGAAGGAACTTCTCTATCTGGGTACTCTCTTCTGTAGGCGATAATGGCCGCCCTATTGTTACAATCATGTTTGTAGTACATTTTTAACATGTCCCTCTTTTCTGTATTGGAATATGCCATTTTTCAATCAATAAATGCAACAATCACGATTATTAACGCAAATTGAAAAATACAATAAATTGGCGGGAACGAGAACCCGCGATAAAGAATTTGAATTTAGAACGAACACCAAAGAGTATCTTTCTTTTTGTTTTTATTTAGTATGTTGCTTTTCAGGTAGTTCAAATCAATACAATATTGAAACAAGGTTTATTATAAATTTGAAGTGGTAAGATAATTAATCTACACGTGTATCTACTTGAAATTCATTAATACCTTCATATTGTACATAATTATAAAATGACAAGGGTAAAATGAGTAGGTACTATTCCACTTAAAATAAGGAAACTAAAACCTTTCTACTATCTCATACTAAATGTATGGGAGTGATTAATGTATTTTTTTTGGATATTTCTCGTTTTATTTTTAAAAAGTTATTAATGTCATTTTACTCATTAGGTAAAGTACTTTCGATATCAGTTTAAAGTTTTTTGATATCTGCAATAGTTACGGAATAATCGCCTGTGCACACTTAACGATTACACCCTGTATACCTATACTACGTAATAGATGTCCCGTAGCACAGCTTATTTTTCTCAAGAACAATGAAAGCATATCAATATGCAAACTTACCGAATTGAATTGTCAGCAATTATGCTTTTCTTGGCTTTGACTGATTCCTATTCCTATTATCGCCTGTGTGCTACAAGTTCCGTGTAGCATTTTTCTAGTCATTGACAGACGTGTAGGCAACACAAAAGGCTTCTACATTCCTAGTAAGCAAGCAGTCAATAACAAGCATTGTACTGATTTAACTTCTAACCCCAAGACATAGCCATAAGTACTCTATCTACTAAGATACATTAATGAAGAGAAAATGAGGAAATGCTCATACACAATGCTGAGGTAATACTCATTAGCCTAGATTCTATTTGTGTTAGCAAGCCTTGAACGTGAATATAATATCGAGTTCCGGGTGCATCGGGGCTCCGGCATTGATCGGCCGTGACCATGGCAACGCGGAGCCGACACGAGGGTCAGGGGCGCCTGCTCCTACCAACAATGTTCTAAAAACCAGCACAACTGAGAGGTGTCTGCTCTGAGCTCGAATAATCAAGGGCTTACAAAAACATACAACAACGGACTTCAATTAGACTGTTCTAGTGACCTTAAACACCACTGAAAAGTCACAGGGAAGCAAAATACGCAATTTTGTTTACTACGACGACATATTTTTTTCAGGTATTTTGATTTAAAAACTAGACTAATGCACTGATTTTGATGATCGATTTATATATGAATCCCATCATACGGATTTATAGAATGGAGTGAACGGAATGACATAATGATACATGGATAATGATAACGGAATGATACATGGATGTTTTTTGTTCAGACCAGAATCAAAATTCGGTATGGAATGGTATGGAATATGAAAAGAGCAATAGCTAGTAAAGAACAAAGTACCTAATATTGCTCAAAATCAACTCTTAGGATACTTTCTTACTTGTGAAAAAGCGTGTGATATGGGATGCTTCGAAACTGGTTGGTATGTAACGCGCAACGTAAATACCTACATAATATCAAAAAATTAAAATTCGACAAAAGCAAAATGATTTTATATTACAATATGGGCGATGTGGTTTAAGATAATCTCATATGCTGAAATTCTGACTTATAAACCGAGAAGCATTGGGCTCAAAGCTGTGTTGCCCATTTATAACTTTTATCGGAATTGAAATAGCAGACACTTTATATGCTAGGGTTTTCCTGAACCTAGCATCGAGACGACATTGGTTCAGATGAGTATCACTATTATTCAATTCGCTCTATGTAAGGTCAGGGATACTTGGTATAACTACACGTACGAATGGCATTGCGTTTACTTTATTTAAATCGAAAACTTCCTGCAAAAAGTTACTCAAGTATACTTACTTACTTTTTAATTGATCGACTTCCTTGTCATTGGCAAATAGGTAATGAAGGCAGTTGAGTTCTAGTTAGGTTAAGAGCGGGGCTTGTTCCCTTGATGAACCAACAGTCTCTGTTGGGAATCTGGACTATAGGTATACGGTATAGCATGCTCCTTCCTGTAATACTCGTATTTTTTTTTTTATAGAAATAAATCTTCGGTTGACCTAATTTATTTTTAAATAATATCTGTTTATTCCTTCATACTCAATTACACACTAAAATAATCTAAGAAGAGTTTGGCTCTGCCATGAATAGGTTTGGTAATAAAAGCTCTACACTACATCTGATTTATGATACTGCAAATACTACGACTCTACGATAGATGGCGTTAATCACATATTTTGTAAGGATGAATTACTGATCGACGGATGGGTGGATGACGAGAAAACGACTAAACCGGATGAAATTCGGTATTGTCATATTTTCAGGCTTAGAAATTGATATAAGCTACAAGATATATTTCAATATCGCCACCATACAAATGCCCTGAGACCGATCGCGAGAGTGGAGGGGTGAGTATTTTTTGAACCTAGCAGGCGAATCTATCCTCAGCTTCTAATATCTAAAAACTAAGAGACACACATGACAGTTGCTTGCAGAAACCCATCGCAATAGTTATCGCATTTGTTTGTGTGACCTACATAGAGAATATACTTGGTTTAATTGAAAAATAATATTCCTCTGTGTTGAACTAAACCGCATTATTGACCTTTCTTAATGTAGCTGCGCGTTCTGCGTTGTGCTCCGACATGGGCGGCGGCGCGCGGCGGGCGGCATTGATCGACCGTGACCATGGCAGTGGCAACACTGCGCGCCACGGTCAGGGGCGCACCAGTGCGCTTTCCTAGCCCACCCGGCTAGGGCTGTCGGATGCACTTTGAACATTCCTTCATTTTTATAATATCTCACATTAAGGGGAATCCTGAAGGTAAATTTCCATACAAAATAATTAAGGCTAATCCTCAAATCCAATTCCATACAAATGTTTCGGACAAATACTCAAAAAGTACGCCGTATTCAAAAAGTACGACGAAATCAAAAAAAATGTACGTAACGAATAGTGTGAAGAAATTACTATAATACGGCGTACTTTTTGAGTATTTGTCCGAAACATTTGTATGGAATTGGATTTGAGGATTAGCCTTAATTATACTATCAATATAAGGCAATCCTTTGTGAGGATGGTTCTCTTATAATAATAGTTTTATTTTCAGGCAACAACAGAGTACAATACGGCCGACGTATCTTAGCGAGTCTGAACATAGGCTATGCGAACTTTAGCATGTACACACATATTACATTGTTTTATATGTATAATATATCAACGCGTGGGCTTATGCTAGTTGGTTTATAAAAAAGAAATTGGCATGAACAGTTTTCTTTTGCGTATTTTCATGCGCTTAAGTTAGCATAGCTTATGTTCAGACTCGTCAAGATACGTCGGCCGTATTGTAATGGATTATAACTAGTATGCTTATATATTTTAATTTTTAATTTGTACTAGAGTTGGTATTTTTTAATGTCACTGATCTCTCTTTTATTGTAATTTTAATTTTGGTTGAGGATGTAGTACGCTTGCCTATAAAAACTAATTCGTAGAGTGTTGGAAAAATAGACGCCGCGCCCTGTGGGATTTGAATCTCTGGATTATTTGTGATTTTCGAAAAGCTTATAGTAATTACTATTTTAAATATATTATTATAAGATTAAAGTTTGTGAGAATGGATGAATAGATAAGAAAATGAATGTTTGTTACTATATCACACTGAAACTATGAAATCGATTGCGCTGAAATCGTATGGGTTATGTGCCGTATACTTGTTTTATTACGTTTAGACATTTTATACAACGCCATCAAGCCCTATCCATTTTATTTTCAACATAGAATACGCTAAAACTTATTGAATTCCATTACAATACAGCCCAACCTACTCTAGATTTACAGTAGGTATATGTCCATTTTTTTTTTGCAAAGGTAATATTTTCTACGCAGTTTACTTTTAAATTGAAGTTAATGAAAAGTGTTAAATTATTATTTATTCAAGTAAGTAAATATCTTTTATATTCGCCCTTGATTCGGCCGGCGCGGGCGGAATAATATATTTGTTTACTTGCCTGCGTCAGAAACCCTTGCAAAATGTCATGTTATAAAAAATCAGTAAGCTACTATCTGTGTTTATATATATAATAATATATATATATATATATACACTGTAATATAGTGAAAAAAAAACACAATTTACAAATCATTTCTTCGGTGATTTAAGTTATGAGGCGTGGTCTTTTACCATGAAGCGCGCGCTTAAAATAGGCCACGAGACCACGCCTAGGCGCCTGTCCTACAATACAGGATATTTCACATAGGTCGGTGCAACACAGCTATACTGCTCTACTTTGAGAGATTTTTGTGGTCAGTCTCGAAAGCAGTCATTTCGCTAGCTACTAGTGCCCTTCAAACTGAAACACAGTAATCCCTACACATTACTGCTTGGCAATAGAATATCCAGCACTGTTTAGGTACCCATCTAAACTGTACACCTCCGAACTGTAAATATTTATAATATTTAATGCAATTTGATATTAAATAGTGCCTGTATAAGTAGGTGAGTAGGTATCGGGTGGAAGTGGGTGGTGCGCGGAGATGTACCGAGCGGAGCCTGCGCTCTGAAGTTCAGGGCCGTACGCAATCTACCTAGCCTATGTACTGGAAACTCTATCGATTAGAACTATATAATATACTTAGTTCTTAGCTCTGTCTTTACATTCACATTACTTATCACTGCAGCTATTGATTTATTGTTTAAATCCTTTTGATTGCACAAGGTTAAAACAGCTATTTCGTGCAATAACCATCTGACTCTTGTTTTACGTCGAAATGCATAAGGCACCTCTACAGAGGCTGTAACATTGTTCATTTCTTATCAGCGACCTTCAACGTAATGCAGCTCTTGTGGACTTGCTTGCACAATCGAAAAATACAAGTTTTTGCTAACATTATGTACTGGATTTGAATGAGTTTGCAAAGAGATTATATTATTATTACTAGCCTGTACTGTCCCACTACAAGGCAAAGGTCTCCCTACCTTTCTTTCACAACTAATTTTCAAAGAAATGATATCATAAGTATAATTCAAATCTATACAAGGAAGTGACTTTAAACTTGATTAGTTACCAACTTATAAAATCTGTTTCAGATAAAAAATTCAGTACTTATGTAATCGATCAGAGAAATATCTTTTTGAATTCTTCATTGGAAGAACATCGTAGCCTCTGGACAGAGCTGTCACCTTTATTGGAAAATTGATGGAACACGTGTTTAGAAAATATGCGACCATGACCCCTGCTCGGTCACGGCAGAGGGTAGCGGGGGAGCGGCGAGGGGAGCGGGGTCAAAGCGAAGGACGGGTGCGACGCGAGGAGGTAAGAGATTACAGCTTCCCAGTTTCAGCTGTTTACTTATAAACTGAAGAGATTCCATGAAGGAAAGGATTTGAGGCATCGCATCGCATTTACAAGTATACAGACAACGTTGTTATGAAATCGTTTATAAGTGTTGCTAGTGACGTTCCACGACCTCGGCCAAGGTTGCGGGCCGCCACTTCCCTGTGTGCTCAGCCGTTTATAGCGTGGATGCTTACATAAATCTATACATTGTAGGTACATGTGTGTACAATGTACAGTAAAATCTCTGCGTGTTGTTTTCCGGGGTGATAACAAAAGGGCGCTTAGGATTGTAATCGTACTACCCTTATACGTAGCAACACCAAAGCAACACAACACATTCGTATTGCGTAGGTTGACATTATTCCCCTATTTTCATATTATTACAGAACCAGAGAAATTGAAACATTTTCACTCGGGCACCCTGTATTACTGTCTGTCCGGATTCGTAACTGTTTATAGGAATTTTAGGCAAAACCAGCGGAACGATTTTTAGCTCAGTACCTAAGGTATGTAACTAACAGGTACATAATTAAAGAAATACGCAATAGCGTGTTCACGTGTTAAAACCATATCGCGATTTTTCCGCTAGATATCATGGGCCATAGATAGATACCGTGTTATGAGTACAGGAAGCAATTTGCTCGAACAGAAGGTTATGTAGATAACACATCATGTCACACAGTTGACTCTTGGCATTACTGGTACCTTTCAAGTAAATTATTGCACTGTTTGTTCGCTTTTTGTAATTTTTCCATGATATATATTAAACCAAACATTGTCCTAATAAATAAATCTGGAAACTCATTTGACTTATGACCCTACATCTAAACAATCTTTTTAACTCAATATTTTCGAAGATGCGTGTTCATCCCGTGAAGATGCCTAATTGGGCTTGCTTTAGGATGATTGATGAATCTATGTATTTTATGTTGTGAGTCACATCAATCTGGCGGATCAGTCAGCCTGCGGTCGGTATTGCAATCACAAACAAGTGCAGGGGTCGCAATCACCTGCGCCCGCGCCACTGACATTGCCAGATAAGATATGTACTGCTATTATTTTGTCACTGTACCTAGCGGCCCAATGTCACAGTGACCTTAATGACACTGAATGACGTGTTAGCACGAGTTTGTCGTACTGACCTTGTGATATTTATCTAATCTTGTTCGCGAAATATTTTGGCGGGATTATTTTCCATATAATATACGTTTATAATGAAAGGACGTTTTTGAATTCGAATTTAACGCAATGTCCTCTATTACGATAAGTGTCAGGTTGAGAGATAAGCACGCGGCGAAGCACGTGCTGGTTCCTATCAGCAAGAGTTGGACCAGCCCCCTGTAGTTATATGAATTGGTTGCTAAGTATTCCAAATGAAGCACCCGTCTGAATAGCAACGTTTAGAATCGCGACAAACTTTTCAATACATCACCCACCCAAAAATTTTGCTTCTAGTTAACAACAGTCAAAATTTCGTATTGAACTCGCTCGTATAAAGTCCAAATCAAATCCATGCATATTCTATTGTAGACATTCTGCCCTAATGTGTTTGTTCTAGTCCCAAAGTGAACAAGTACTTACCCAGAATAGCCTGATAATGGGATGCGTCTGGTCAATGGAGTGCGACGCTTACTGTTATGACCTCAAATGTACAGACGAGATCACAGACAACTGCATAATTGCAGTCGCTCTGCCAATTCACAAAAGAGGGATAGCCCGCCCATTGTGATACTTTGACACACTATAGAGGTGATGATGTGGATTTATTTATGTAGGTGCTTTTACGTGAGTGCAGCCAAAAATAATTTTAACTTAATTTAAATAACAATTTAACTCAGTTCTATTTATTGCTATTTTATATCTCTTTAAAGTCTCTAATAAATCAATGCTCAAAATACTTTCAAGAAACAAAGTATTAGTCCTGAAACTATGTTTCGAAGGTTTTGTTCATAGGTATAACGGGCACCAGTGCAAATATAATGAGTAAGTATTTATTTCATAAATACAACCTTCATTAGAGATCGTCATCACCCGGAAATTATTGTATAGTAGCTGTAAATACTCCGCTACAGTTTTCCGAAGAAGGAAGTATTATTCATGACGGCCAAGGCGAAGCAAAATTATAACATTCAATAACATAACTAGGTAGATAGTAACTCATATCAAGGTTAACAACGTAGAAACGTAATTATAATTATAGGTATTAACCATATAGGTACAATAGGTAGAAATCTTCTAAAATAATAAATTTCGAATTAATGACTATGAAAATTAGAAAAACTTACGTAGGTAAATTTTATCGATGGATCAATCTATTTTAAAAACATAAATAATTTTCAGAGTAGTTAGGAATAAAGTATTTCAGCTATTGTCTCTCGAAGTTGGAAGTCTCAGAAAAAAACTAAAAAAAAAATAGAAACTAAGAAAGTTCTTACCTAAATCTGGAATGGAGCTGGATGGTTCCTCGAACATGGATGGCTTGTGGAGGCGTGGCGGGTGCGGCGGTGGCGGCGGCGGCGGAGGCCTCATGCACTGTATCACCGAGTGCTGCGGCAGCAGAGGCGGCCCCAGTAGCACCGGTGCTCTGAACTCCTTGCCCGGCGGCGCCGGCAGCTCCAGCCTCCGAGCCGGCATCATCTCGGGCATCATCTCTGGCTCCCCGTACCCCGAGTCCATCGGCTCTCTCTTCGGTGATAAATCAGAATAACACTGCATCGTTTCCGTACTAATAACGCTCAGTCACTTATACGTCAAAATATAAATCTTAAAGTCTAATAATCCAAATTTTCAGAACAATTTTGTTAAAATCTTTCAAAATAGGCTCTAAAAGTTCAACACAGTCTCAAATAAATTCACAATAATGCGGAAATCTTCATTTGTTTACATAGACATTTCGCTGCATTGTTTATTATTGAGGTGTATAATGCAAGAGCGGGCTATGCCGGGCGCCGGTAGAAGCGTATTCGCGTATCGTGCGTGCGCGGCGCGCCGCTCGGTCCGCGAGACTCGTTCGCTCGCCACGGCCAACTTTCTCTCACTGGCGTGGCGGGCGGTCGCAGCCGGACGAAAGTGAATCTGCAGCGTGCGGCGTGCCCCTCGCCCTCCGCCCTCAGGTATCCCTGCACCGCCGCCCGCCCAGCGTCGACGACGTCGCTGCAACGCCCATCCGACATCAACTTTAACCTTAACTCTGACCCTTGCAGGGAGCATTGTACCTTAGCACCAAACTCTGTAAATTGAATTAACTATTCTATTCCAAAAGTTGCAAATAGTATTTGTTCAGCAACACGACAGGAGTAATTACAAAATAAGTTCAAGCAAGTTTAGATTTTGAAAATATTAAAGAACTAGCTAAAAGCTATTATGAACTGGACTTTTTTTTTAAATGTTATTTTTAGGGTTCCGTTACCAATGTGTTAACAACATTACCCCATATAATTTTTTCGCAGTGTCGGTAAAAAATAACCCTTGTAATAAGCCTTTGTTATTTCTTATAAGCTAAACGCGTAGAATTCATAAAATTATGTGGTTGTGGTACTTAAAAAAATCTATATAATATTTCATTTATTTGATGCTCATTCGAACTTTACATACTATGAGTGATTATTTGTCTAATAATCACGTTTCTAGGCCTCTTTCATCTCAGAATCACGAGAGCAAAGCCGCACGCGCATTGCAAAAGCTTGTTTCTGATCCAAATACGGTAGGAAGGAACCCAAAGCTTGAATAAATAAGACATGTTTTAGGAAGTGATGCATGACGTGATGACATTATACTGGAGTCGAATCACGGTCACTTCTAGGACAACAAAGGTCGAAGTGTGTGTGGTTAGGTTAGTTGTAAAACATGTGAGCAAATTGCCAAAATACATAAAAGATTATTTAGTTTTTTTTTGCGTTCTGTGCATAAATTCCTTGGTTTAGTATTAACTGTACGAGATTACTCTATTTTTCTTCGAATAGAGTTATAAAATTTAGATTATGTATTTGATATTTCCGATATATTAAGTAAATAATCCAATTAAGTTTCGTCTTCTAGAACTTCATTGGATTGGAATCAAGAATTGAAAATTAAACATCATTCCTGGTTATGAAGGACATACGAGTATTTATGTAATATAGAGTTTGGTAGAGTCTTGTAGAGTCTCTGAATTACTTGCTCATTCAGCGATTTTCGACTTTATTTGGTACTGCGCAGTCGCTTATACAAAGTTATGCCTAGATCACACGTACCGAGTACTCGGCCGAGACAGTGAAAGCTTACGTCACTCGCTCAGCCGTTATAAAATTTAGATTATGTATTTGATATTTCCGATATATTAAGTAAATAATCCAATTAAGTTTCGTCTCCTAGAACTTTTTTGGATTGGAATCAAGAATTGAAAGTTAAACATCATTCCTGGTTATGAAGGACATACGAGTATGTATGTAATATAGAGTTTGGTAGAGTCTTGTAGAGTCTCTGAATTACTTGCTCATTCAGCGATTTTCGACTTTATTTGGTACTACGCAGTTGCTTATACAAAGTTATGTTTATACGCACCAAGTACTCCGTCGAGAGCACTGTCTCGGCCGAGTACTCGATACGTGTGATCTAGGCATTACGGTGCGTAAACAAGTTTAAACAAGTTAAGATGTAGACAGTCGTAACTGGTTTAAGATTTTTTAACCTTACAATTATGTACCCACTAACTTGCAATTACCCGTCTCGATAACCAAGCAAATCTTATGTTTATCCATGACCTTGTGTTGTTACCTTGGATTACATTATAGATTGCTGCACTCATTTTTCCATAGCTAATTATGACACGGTCAGCTGAAGTAACGAGTGTGCATGAAACAGCATGAAACGATACAGGCCTTCACACAATTTCTCTGTCTTCCGTGACATAACTATTATTTTCTCTACTTACCTATATCTCCGAGAGCAAAGAGAGATATCCGTAGTTTCTATTATAAGTATATGTATGTAGATGTAAAGCGTCGATGACACAGGGCTAGTTTACAAGCTACAAGCCAGCGAGTTCGCTTGTAGCTTGTGGCTCTTTTACAATGCCAACGCGACTCTCGTTCCATACAGTTTCATACATTTTTTTAAATAATAATATTAATACATGCTCATGCAAAGAATTTGATAGAACTGGCAAATAGAATATCAGTTATACCCTTCCTCTTCTTGTAATTGCACAATAATTTATCAAGTTATTTCTGGCATTGCCCTTGAAATTTTGAGATTTTGTTACATATCCATTAATTTGGTCAATGAGATAACGAAAACCGGCGCTATCACTTCCGTGACCTCCGATATCGGACAACAGAATAAAGCAATAGTACCTACGTAGCTACGTATGTACCTAACTACCTAGCTAGATCTACATATAGTGCCTATACCTGCAGTATACCATGTACAGAGCGATCCGCCTTCGCCGCGGCCGTTTTGACACGCACCAGTGATAACATGATAACCATCTTTCAGATAGCACAGACTGGACAACCGTTAAAACTGTTTTATTCCTAAAACAAGACCGTAGACTACCTACCTTACAAAGAAGATAATACACGGTTATTTTATCAATTTTGTGTCGATAGAGCAGTTTCAGAGCGTGATGATAATAGTTTTTTTTATTTCATTCAGTTTCATGATAATTACTTATCAAAAATCTTCAATCTGTATGATTTCCAGGAATCATTAAGATAGTAAAATAAAGCCTTATCTTTTACTTTGGCCTCCTCGTTTCTCGTGATGGCGTTAGATTTTTTTTCTCAAGTAGCTTTTCTTAGAGGAACAGAGTTTACAAGGGTCCGACCTTCGAGAATCTAGCAAGGGTTATGGTACATAATATTTCTTTTTTTTGGTAAGGGTCCAACAGTAACTAATAAAAACGTAATTTTCCTTATTATTATTATTTTTTAATTAGAAGGCCCAAGAAATGTCGAAAAACAAAAGTATTTTTTGTGATCTTCGAGCAAGATTTTCCAAGTTTGTGATGCACAAAAGTTGTCTCCTAAAAGGTTGTAGACATTTTCCACATAACTCTGTAAACAAATCCTCCTTGACTTCAAGATGATTCTAGACAATCAAAATTTAAATTTCGATATTCCTACCCGAAGAGGGTGTCTGGCGTAGGGTGTAGTGGCATTAGCGTGCGAGGTGACTCCGGGGTGCGGCAGGGGAGGGTATGTTGCAGTCTGATATAGTAACTACTAGCTGTGCTGTGTCAGGGTGCGCCGGGGTCACTGCCATCGGCGGCTCACGGCCGAGACTGACGCTGGAAAATATTTTGGCGACTAGTTTCAATGACCCCGTAGTGTGGCTGGCTTCAGCATTCGATGGGGCGGGTGCACATTGCAAATCCCTGTCTAGTGAACTCGATGTACCTATTGCTATGAATTCAAGAGAAAATGTAAGAGTACATAATACGTAATGTTACATAATAAACCTGATTAAAAAAATAGGTAAATATTTTTGACATTTTACCCAACAACAATGAGTAAATGGGTGCATTTTCATATCCCGGTCCGGTCTGTACCGGGTAGTCTCAAAGTCCACACAAAAATATATTACTCTCTTTGTAGTACACGTTGAAAACGCACCCCGTTTTCATACTTCGTTCTGTACTGGGAAGTCGCAGAGTACTATCAGTCATACCACAAAATAAAGATGTACTCTCATCCTGCATTTAGACTAGAAACAGTGTTTTTGCCGACCGACACTTCTAGATACTTGGGCCTATGTTTAGATATGAAATACTATAATTTAGTAAGAGTATCAAAACAAAATTAAAATTATGGTTCATTGGGATCGGCTACATTAGGCGTTTTGAAACGCGCGTTCTGAGAACCCTGAATTCTATTAAAGTGCACACATGCCGCTAGACAAGCAGCGCGCGGTTGCATGTGTACACTTCAATAGAATTCGGGGTTCTCAAATCGCGCGTTAGTAAAGCGCGCGTTTTAAAACGCCCAATGTGTACCCGCTCTAATACGGCATTTTATAATGTCGATGAATTTGTTAGGAAAATTCAATAATCAAATGACATATTGTAATTTTAATGAACTGAAATGTTTGTTTATATTATTTATTAACTATTATATTATTTTATTATATATACAATTATATATATATATATATATATATAATTGTAATTACCAATAAAATGTGAATCTGTTTATGTATGTTCATTGTAGGTGGAGTAGTGAAACTTATTGACACACACAGTAATTTATAAAAAATCGGATTTTATCAATAGGTAGGCTATGGGTACATTGGAGTGAAAGTTGTATGGTGCGGTAAGGAAACCGGGACGCATAGGGTGCATAGGGTGCGCGCCTGCGCTGTGACCTGAACACCATGCCACAGAGCTATATGGTACGAGTACCAACGACCATTGGTTCACGGTCACACCAACCTTGAAGTGAAATATTTTAAGATGTACATAGACGCACTGTCAAGAATGTCAATAATAATAATGGGTAATCCTCAAGGCAAATTTCCATACAAAGGGTTTCGAACAAAAACTCAAAAAGTACGCCGTATTGTAGTAATTTCTTTACACTATTCATTTCGTCTATGTTTTCCGATTGTGTGAACAAAAATTGGAAGGTTACATACTTGAATTTAGATTTTATAAATGTTTTAATATTAATCGTTAAATTAATAATATTTTAATTTAAACTAATATCCAGTGCCATTGAACGTTTACCTTTAGCGAAAGTTTAATGATAACGTAAAAAGTAATCTGAGATCAGCATTGCGAGCTTCATGATTAACAAATCAACATATAATTATATCTTGTAACTGTAATATAATGTTGCTATATTTACTTAAAACACAAAATAAAAATTGAAATAAAAAAAACTAAAAAGTTGGTTTTACATTTCACAAGACCCATTGTTTTACTATTGTTAAGTAACACTATATTAGCTTACCTGTTTTGAAAGTACCTACTTGTTTTAAAATAAACCTTTTTGATGGATGTTGGTGGATCTAGAGAAAAATATGATAGGCTTCCGGAAAAATGGATGGTCTGAAAATGTAATAATGTATGTTGATGATTAGAAATTGTATTTAGTAAATCTGATTAATTATAAAGATTAATTATAATAATAAATTAATGTATCGAAGGATGATAAAACGGTAGGATCTCAATAATGAAACATAAAAATGTATCCGCGCCGAAAGAAATGAGGTTCCCGCCTATTTTTAAAAAAATAGAATCGATGGCGTTGAAAAAAAAAAAGACAATCCATAAAAGATTGATAAAAAGAATATAATATTTTGGATAGGTATTGATCGCATTCTGTAAAAGTAAAACAGGAATACCTACTACTAGTAAGTTAAGGAACAAATAAAACTGTAAGTAATGACCCTAATATTTCATTTATTCTTCCATTCCATTTAGTATAATGATGGTATAGTTTACGTTGTCACTACACGTATCTAGGTCACCCAATTCTCAGAAATAACTAGGATGTATCTTCCCATACTAAGTAGCAGCTTTACATAATAAAATGTGGATGACATACCTCCCTATTGTCATAAGTAAATACATCCTAAGACAGAATTGCAACACTAAGTAGGCATTCCCCTACCAGACAGTTTAGTAAGTACATGAACTTATGTATTAGGTACATCATAGGGCAGTGAACAGCAGTGATGCAGTGATAAATGTAAGAATGTAGGCTATACTATGAATGATTTATTTGTCTCAAGTATGGTTAGTTACAGATAGGACTTATTAATGTATAAAGTAAAGTCACATACTTTACTAAAGAATACAGTATACAATAGTACATTATGATATAAGTGCGGTAAGTTGATAATTACAGCCGAGGCGTATTGCTAGCCCGAGCCGTAGGTGAGGGCTACAAGAAAGAAGAGGCTGTAATTATCAAAGCGCACGTATGTCATACGACGTTTTATAACACATTTTCGAGGAAATAAATAAATAAATTCATCATTACTTGACGACATTTTCAAATAAAAACAATACAGCGAAAAGAAACAGCGCGCGGAATATTTTTTACTAGTTGTCAAATTAGCGATGCGCGCGCGTCAGCGCTTTTTTTTTAAGGCAAAGGCACAAAACAGCCAGTATTATAATAAAGAAAATTAATATTTATGTGTTTTGTTACATTTAAATGGTTGTAATTTATGGTCAATATTAATTAAATTAAAGAATTAAATGTTTATTTATTATATTTTATCTCCCAAAGTTAATTTTATTCATAAAATGTTGACTACTTTTCTGTCATAAAAACTCTTTGCTAAGATTTTAAAAAAAGTATCGTTCGTTTTAAACGGAGAACATTGATAAACCTTCCTTTTTTAATAACATTACCGCGCTCGTGCGTTTTACATTACATTACCGCACTAGTGCGTAATGAGATACACTACTATATTGAAATTGGTGCAATAATAGACCCTTTACGAGCAAATGTGTTATAAATTTTATTTTAATCTCTAGCTGCTTATAAGTTGTTTACTAGCTGAGCAGCTGTTGATTGTAGTAGATCCTCCCGAGTATAGGTGGTCGGGCACATAGCCCATATTAACGACCACCTAAACTCGGGAGGATCTTCTACAGACAAAGGGGTATCAGGTTTTCCATTGACACAATAAGAAGAAAACTGTTTTTTTTTTATATATAAGAGTAGCCTTTGTTATTTTACAGTTTCTCTGCTGAATTTCAGCCAATCGGTTTTATAGTAGTATATATAGCACAATATGTTTATTCTTTGGTAGCAGTAGCACAATTGAACAACAAACATTTAACTTAAAATATCCTCCTTCACTTTATGATTTCTCCTATACCTACGATAAACGAATCAACCGAAATTCTTTCAGAACATAATTTTGGTAGATAGTTTATTCATTTGATGAGGTCGACCGATTACGATCCACCTTCGGTTGCAAAGGTTATGGGTTCGTGTCGTGCACTAATAAGTTCAATAGCCTATGTAAGGGAGGGGTATTTATAATTTATTCAATTACCTATTCATATTGAAAAAAATGGCCCAAAATTTATAAAAAGTAACCTACGAAAGGTAAAATAGAAGCCCTAAAATGTTATGGTGGTCTAGTCAAATATTGCATAGGATGGCACCTATGCAATATTTGACTAGACCACGAAAAAACTACAGAGGGAGCACAGATATATAAAAATTAAACAATTATAAATGTTGTATATTCGTATTTCAGCAGATACTGTTGTGGGCCTTTATTTGACAAAATAGTACCTAATATTATTGTGTGTTAATTTTAGTTAAATTTTGGTTCTTCAAGTTTGGAATTAAGGTCAGGGAGCCTTCGGAGATGGTCCCTAAACCATAACATTTTAGGGCTTCTATTTTACCTTTCGCGGTTACTTTTTATAAATTTTGGGCCATTTTTTTCAATATGAATAGGTAATTAGAGAGTATAGAGATAAGAAAATATAATTTTTAAATAAAATACAACACAATGAAGTTTAATGAATGATAAAATACACAATGATATCGGTGTAAATGCAATCTGCAGGCGGCGGCGCGGCGGCGATGCGGCGCGACGGCCCCGGTTGTCCCGATCGATATGCACCGGCTAGACGTATATTTTTCTCCCACTGAACATGTTCCCTATGGATACTATACGAGAAATACGCCACATTGCATTTTACTTATTCGACGGCACTGATGCGACGGTCTGGCTAATAGTTAGCGACCCTACGCGGTTTCATTTTCCGCAAAACAAACAATTTCCATAGGACATTTGTATTAATCTTGAATCTTGTTTTTCAAGTGTTAGAGGCAATTTTTCGCTTCTTCCATAAGGCATCAAATGGTACCATTACCATCTAAGTAAAATCACGCACTATCAAACACAGTTACTACCAAAGTAGGTAGAGATAAAGTGTGTATTTTACATATTTTACGAAATTATTTATTTTCAACGGCTAGAATGAAAATATTATCTTATTGCCCATCCAACTGTAGTGAATTGAACTTTGGATAAGGTCGGAGTCCCTGAGAACCTTGAAGAGTGCAGTGGAATGCCCTCAAAGGCTTTTTACAAAGTAGAGTCTGCTCTACAGTCACAGCTACAAAAATTTCATATTACCTACCTCTTTAACTCTTTCTTCGCAGGCGGGAAAAAGGCAATAGACATTATGTTTTTGACCAATGAATTGTTTATTTATTAGGAATTACGAACAGAACGGCTATTATCTAAGTTTTGCTAATGATGAAAAGAAGCATTACAGTTCTTAAGTCAAAATATATAAGTCAAATTAATAAAATACCTGTGAGAGAAGCTGCAGTATTTCTTCATTACATTCGTCAACCTACAATACTAACATTCTCTGTTGCTTTTTTGATTAGTTAGCTTTTTTTAATTAAACTTAGGGTAAAGTTCACAATCTCTCTAAACCTTGCAGAATGCAGTGGAATGCCCTTGCGAGGGTAGCTCAATGTCGGCTTGTGCCAGTCGACGCTCCCTCGCCCCCGCGTCGCACTCCTACCCCCGACAGACGCGCCCCAAGTGAACCATGGCTCTACTGCATGCTTGTAAATAAACAAAAGCTTCTCAGAAATTTATCAAAGGTATAAGAAACTACGTGTACCTATCTAAATTGCTCAACAAGTGGGTAATGAAGTTTTGGCTTTCAAATAAAACTATTGGGGTAAACTATACGCTGACTTTTGAAGATGTTGCAGATCTTTATGCAACAGATCGTTTAAATGCACCGTCTTTTTAGGCATAAATTATCAAGGATTTACAAAAACATACAACCCACTTTAATTGAACTGTTTTAGTGACTGTAAACACCGCTGAACACGTACTTGGATGACATAATTTTTTCAGTTATTTTGATTTCAAAACCAAAGTACTGAACCAATCTGGAATCTGGAAGTAGGTATAACCTTTCTAATAAAAAAGTTCTGAGGTAACAAACATAAAAAAACAACGAATTTAGTAAAAAAAACTGAAATACATGGCAATGCTTTTATTTAGAGAGTATCAAAATGTGATTTCAATTTAGATCTTGTCTTAATTTCTGGAGACCGGTGCATTCAACTTTTAGTCTAATAGCACCTTCAATACGTACTTTTACATATTATAGCCTTGTCGTATAATATAATAATATGATATTTAATAATTCAAACCAGATATCTATTTAGGTAAACTTAGATCTAAGACTCAATTTGTCATTACCTGGTTGGCCCGCGTGTGTTGTGATATAGCGTCGTTTTACATCGCATCAATTATGACTATGTCTTCAAAATTCCAGCCATCTATTCTTACAAGCTTTTCGCTATTAGATAATTGTAGAAAACCTAGTGTGAGGAGGATGGGGAAACTCATTGTTTTGTGTCGATGAGTAAAGTTAGATACAACAATAGTTTCTCTCAGTGAACGTTTCTACTTCATCAAAATCAAGAGATGTCAAGAGTTCTGAGACAGTCTAATGTTCATTAAGTTCATGCATAAATTATGGTGACTCCTCATAGACTACGATTATAAACAGGTTTATGTTGAGTGAGATAAACATCAAAAGGTATATGTTATACTGACTGACAAACAACGCACAGGCCAAACCTCTGGACGTAGGAACTTGTAATTTCGGATTTACTCGTATGTCCGTCAAGAAGTGTAAGCGCGTAGGTATTATAAAAGGGCTTTTGTTAATTCGCAATGCAAATGAAGTCATGGGTGTCAGCTAGTTGTGAATAAAAATTGTGCTGGGTTTCATCGAATACAAATTATTTTGAGTCCTATGTGTCCAATTTTCGAGTACATCAGTATACATATACATATATAAATTAACCGTTATATACAAACAGTTAAAAACGCTAAAAACAGTTTTATTTGATGTACCATTTTTTTTATTATAACAATCACATAAACGACCAGATCACACTGAGGAAGAAAATTGAACATTTTCGTACATCCACAGCTCGGGTTCATTAAATTTCTGGTAATCGGCAGGGTGTAGGAGGGTGGTCCGCCCTTCGGAGTATGCGCAGGCAGCGGGGAGGAGCACGAGGCGAGGCCACGGTCTTTGCTGTCGTTGACTCGGGCCGAGGACGCGCGCCAAGGTCGCAAGGCCCTGAACTGCGTCCCTGAATAAATCCCTTCCCAAACTTTACCTCTCCACCAGAAATGAAAGCGGTAACTACATGACTTTGATATTTATGAAAGCTGTTTCTGTTTTTATATATTTGGGTTTTTTATTCAGCACCAACACGATACAATTACTCTTAAAACATGATAAAACATAAGTTGTGCCATTGCAATTACTGGTGTAGACGACATGCAAGAGTCTACTACTACAATATTAATTTGATGAGCTGACACGAGCCACCCTGTGTCGCTGCAAATTAATCTTTCTTCTTGTGGAAAAAGTATCTCAGAAAACCGATGTTGGCGACCGCGACCCGCGACCGCGACAACACGACCGCGCGACCCGAATATGCGCGAGTCGCGCGACGCGTTTGCTTGCATCCGACCTAAGCTGTGGATCGCGCGACCCGTTCGGCGTTGCGGTCGCCGGTCGCGGTCGTCAACATCAGAAGGCCACCATAAAACGTCGAAGACACGCGGCTTTTTTATATAAAAAAACAGATGACACTAGGCGAGTTTACACGCTACAAGCGAACCCGCTGGCTTGTATAGCGTGCTGTAAAAAAGCCGTGTGTCATCGCCACCTAAGACGCAAAAACACAAAGCAAGTAACTCGTTACGTATTTTAAAAAACCCGATTTTTAAAATTCGTTACATATTTTAAAACACCTGATTTTTAAAATTGCGTATATTACAAATATATTTATGGCTACATCTTACTTATAGAGCAGTAAAATTATTGTCTCTGAACTCGTATGATGGCGTATTGTAATCCAGCTAAAACAAATAGAGGCGCAAGTAACTAAGTAGGTAAATAAACAGAAGCTCAACATGAACAATAAGTAAAGTACTAATTAAACAATGGCTGAATGAGACAAGTGTCAATTTATTACTGTCCGTCGCAGGACGTTTTGAACCGGGATACAGTAAAAACTTGTCCGGTTCTTAGCGCATCTGTCTAGAAGGAGGTACCTAGTATGAACATAACTATGTATTCCTAAAAACAAAAATCACTATTTTATACCTATTACTAATTCTAATTCTAAGCATTACCATTAGTTTAATAGTGATATAATATAAGTACCTACTAGTTACCTTTAAGTTTTTGTGTCAATAAATAATTTATAATGTGAAGGTCCTTACTCCACAGGTTCAAGGCGTGTCAGACATTACTTATTGTATTATCGTTATCAAATATGAAAATAGCACAATTTATATAATATAAATCATAATTAATTACAATAACTTTCGATCATTCATATTTTATTTATCTATCCATCTACATATCTATCATCAACCATCAATATATATAAAAGGCTTGGACCTGACTGACAGACTGACTACGTACAGGCCAAACCGCTGAACGTAGAGACTTGAAACTTAGAGGGTGTGTTTGTCAAGTAGTGCACACGAGTACTAAGAAATGAATTTGATTTATTCGCAACACAAACGAAGTTGCGGTAATTTATAAGTTAAAGGGGTTCAAGTACGTGTAAGACTACGCACTGTGTAGCATAGGTACTCTTGTTGACTAAGATATTTTTTAATAAAAACTAACCCTACTACGCAAAAGGAAGGGTATCTAATGTTTTTCGAGCGTATGTATGTAGTTATAAATTTATATTATAATTCTTATTAGGGTCTAATTATATTCAGCGGCGTGGTCGCGCGTTTGTCAATTTGAACGTGTTTTTCACGCGGCCGCGCCGTCGTTCTTAGACTTCGTTGCATATAAGACTATTGAATATCGTTGAACGAGCGGCCCGGCCGCGCGACTGCAGCGCTGAATGTAATTAGTCCTTTATATATTAGTTAGGTTCACCCTGTAGGCTTAAGGATATGATAGATTTAACCAATAAAGTATCAATTTGTCTTCAGGGTGTTCTTTTTTCTTCATTTTTCCATGTCAGGTCACCAACCCGTCTGAAACATGTTTACCTCCTTATTTCAGGTCAACAACAAATTCTGGAATAGGTATTGACCTGCAGAGAGTTACAGTAGTAGGGATTCCATTTTCAAAATTATTTATTTCGAAGTTTTAAACATAGAGCATAGAGCAAATATGTTTAATCCAAAAAAACTAACTTTATGAAACCCCATACAGTAGGAAACCTTTTAAATAATTATTTAATTAATTATTGATTTACAATCCCCAACGTTACAAGTCCATAACAAAAAAAAACAGATTGATTGAGATCCTTTATTGCAAATAAATTGTCTTATATTCGTTGAATGTTTCAGAATAAAGACTACAAAAACTTTATAATCCGAAATAAAAATTAAGTTTCATAAATTGGAAGCCCTATGCAGTCTGAAGCCTTCCAAGCGGGGGTGGAAGGCGGGTTACGGTGCATCGTACTAAAGGGCACATGCAGATAACAAGAGCTGAGTCCAGAGCCAGACAGTCAACGTCCCGATGCACTCCCGGATCGCTCACCCCGCGCTACCCTGCCCCTCTCTACCCCTAACATACCCCCGTGCTCCGTATCTAGAGCTTTTGCACATAACTACTTATTTTTATTTACATCTACAAAATCCAAAGGACATATCATATTCCTTGTGAGTAATGTGTAGGGTTATGATAGAACACATCTTATTTTTTCATTTCTTTTTTATATTTTGAGGACGTGGTGGCCGAGTGGATGAGGCCCTTGCGTTGCGATCTGATGGTCGCGGTTTCGAATCCCAGTGGCAGTCATGCGTAAAATGGGTTTTTTCAGTCGATAAAATCTATGTATGCATCCCACGTTCTCGCAACGGTGAAGGAAAACATCGTGAGGAAACTGGCATGTCCAATGACAGAAAAAAAAAGAAATATATGGCATGTGACATCCACCAAACCGCATTGGGTCCGCGTGGTGGATTAAGACCCCTTCGCTTTCCTGCCGAGAGTAGGCCTGAGTCCCAGAAGTGGGAACATTATGGGCTGATTATGCTATTTATATTTTGGATATTTCACACAACGCCATCTAGCCCCAAACTAAGTGGAGATTGTACTATGGAAACCAAATAACTGATGGAATACTTATATACCTAGTACTTATTTTTTTGTAAATAATTACGTAGAATACATAATAACCCCGAGGCTTTCACAAACACCGATGTTCATCACACAAATGGGACAAACATTAAGACGAACGGTATTTTTTGGTCAACCTAAGCTCTGTGCCCTAAGTAAGTATCAATTAAAACTGTATCATGGCCGCTAAAATGACCTTTTGCCATTCGAATAACATCAATTTCATTTTTCTAGGACTTATAAGTATTTAGATATGGACATTTTTGTACATGAACTGGCGTAATTCCGATAGATGGCTGCCATTTCAAGGGGTGTGGGGGAAGGGCGTATTTAGCAAAAAAAACATGAAAAACAATTCCCTTAAATATCGATAATTATTAATTAATGACAGACAACGAACAGTCCAAACTACTGGACGTAGAGACTTGAAAGTTCGTCAAACAACTAATCGCAATTCCTTAGGAACTCGGCACACCAAATTTTTATATAAATTAGACCCTTCTATAAGTTTTTCATTATACATTACTTTACTTCCCAGAATTTGAACCAAATAAGCTGCACTATTATGTAGCGCAAAATTACAGGGCGTGAATTATTTTTCAAAATCAACCGGTTTGATTCCCGGCTTGAGTCATAGATTTTTGTAAAATCTGAGTATGCAGTTTTAGTTTTCATCGAAATTGGTCAAAGTAGTTTATGTCATTTTGCAGCTTGTAAACCCGTACCGAATTGCATCTCAATTTCAAATAGTTTATTTAGGCGTGGTTCAGATAATGCATCTATTCTCACCTTACTCTCGGATTTATATTAGTTGGATGCCGAATAGGCGTTCGCCATAGAAGTATTAAAATATAGATATAAAATATATCACACTGTAGTTTATTGAAAACGTGCCAAAAAAGGGATCTTAATGAGTTAACTTATAGTAAATTTTGGCCTAAGCTGAATTTCGAAACAGTCACAGAGCGAGTTTTTATTGTTAAAAAACTTCATCTTAAAAAGTTTCAAAATGGAGATATTTCATTGTTGTTGACCAAGTGTCTGAAAATGTTTTCTCCTATTTTCCGCCTCTATCTTGATTTAATACATACAATAACTCTTGGTGTTCTATAGGAAGCCTGTAACTAACTGGTCCGCATTTTAGATATTTATTTTTATGAGTGTTGTGTATTACTAAATGTTTATTTATTAAGGCAAAATAATAATAAAACACCATTTTTTATCTATGGCGTTCGTGAACTTCGCGCATTTCCCGCGGAGGCTGCGCGCGCGTGTCAAGGCCGCGTCCCCGGCCGTGACCGCAGCACCCCGCGCCTTCGCCCCGCCAATCCTAACTATACTTAGTATATTTAAATCATTGAAGTATTATAATATACATAGAATCATACCGTAGTATATTGAAAACGCACAAAAAAAGTTTGCTAATTTAGCCAAAGATCGGAACATTATTTGTTTAATACTAATCTTCAAAAAAGTAACAGGATGATGTGGAGCCAAAATAGAAGAACATAAAGTTCTTCGACATAAAAAAAAGTTTAAAAAAATAGCTTATTGTCTTTTACAGCTCATAATCTATAACTCACGAAAAACACACGAAACGAGACCTAATTCGTTGTTTATCAAAATGTCGACCTACGAATCGAGACTACACCTAGTTACTACCGCGTAGTTGCTGCGTAGCGGTATCGCAGAGGTCCGTAGAGGCCTCTACAAGGTTTGTAGACAACTCTACGCGACGGCTACGCATATTGGTACGTTATTTATTAGATACCAGACGTTAATATGTGTTTTTTTTTTTAATAAATACTTTTATTTTTATAGTTTTATTTAAACACTAGCTGACGCCTGCAACGATGTTTGTGTTACGTGTTTTCAAAATTCCTTAGTACTCACTTTCAGCTCTTGACGAAAACACCCTCCAAGTTTCAAGTCTCTGAGTTCAAGATTCAAGATTCAAGATTTTTATTCGCCAGAACATAGTATACATAGTATGTTGTTAAATAATATTATTAGTGCCTTATGTTCTACCATTTAAGGTGTGCGAGTTACAGTGAATGAATATAATACTATCAAATGGTATTTAAATGTCAGAGTGAATTTAGTTGTTTGGCCTGTACGTTGTCTGTCAGTCAGTCAAGAGCAAGCCTTTTTTATAAATTGATTAGATTTTTGTAGCCTGTTACTTTAGCTACTGAATGTATAGACAGCGTCAGAGATAAGTATCCCCCTTGCACAAGACACCCAGCTATAAATGCTTTCAAAAATTGTAATACTTAAAATTATTTGTATTTTTACATACGGTTATACAAATATAATCTATTTTTTAAAGGCAAAACTTCTCCATTCGCCGCGACGGTGATTTTAAAGGGATTTGAAGCTGGGTATAATAATGCAAGGGGGATACTTATCTGTGACGCTGTCTGTACCTAACTATATTATATCTGCTTCACGATGTATTGCAGCTTTCCCACAATAGAAACATATCTGATAGGATACCCGATATTGGTATATCTAATAGTAATCAGCCCCATATATAAATAAACTATCATCATATATTCATCCATTATGTACAGCGAATAAATAGGTACAGTGGGTATATTACGAAAGAATCCAATTTCCGTAAGGTTAACGTATCGTTGTATTCATGTTATCAATTTGGTATAAGATTTTTAGAATAGGAGGCGCTACTCAAAATAATACTATATATTTATATATTTTTTTATTTATTGTATAGAATTAGAACATAAACATAAAACAAAGCATCTAAAAAGCCACGAATGGTTTGTCTTAGATGTAAGCTGGTTTTCCTAGTACATATATAGAGTACACATATCCCAATAGTGGAACCATACCATTGGGAGGATACAACCAACCTCAATTGGACTGTTCTAGTGACCGTATACACCACTGACAAGTTACAAGGCAAAATACGCTATTTGATTACTTCGACGACAATTTTTTTTTCATTTATTTTGATTTAAAAACTAAACCACTGAACTTATTTTGATGAAATTTCTATGGGACCAATCTGAAAGTATCTTCTCATACAAAAAAAGACTTTTTCAAATCGGTTTTTATAAACAAAGTTCTGAGGTAACACACAATAAAAAAAACCGTCGGTAATCGTCAAATAATGCGTAGGTATAGTTTCATGCTAGGCCTTCAGGCTTGTTCATAAACGCGTTTTCGTTACGCCCACTCAGATCCATACACGTGCCGTGCCGATCTGAGGGTTACGACTCGGTGAAGGTCGCGACTCCCAAATTCCCTGAAATCGAGGCCTCGGCCGTCGACCTCCGAGGAAATCTTCCAGGGTATCTGACCTTGACCTTTACACGCGCAAGCGCCATACCATTTACTTAGTACCCTGACCCTGTTATGAAAGGATCCTATGTACAAACCCCGAAATATAAGGGTAACTAGGTGCCTATTATATTCGATGGAAGGGAAGGACGGAGTTTGTGGAAAAACAGTTTCAGACTATCATTATATGAACCTTCTTACAGTAGCTGGATAAATGAGGTACTAACAAATAAACTTTTTTTCTTAAACATGCTTGGAATTTTGAACATATTTTGACAACCCCTACCTTTAAGTAGTTAATTATTAGGAAAGTTATTATCGTGTAAGAAAATTGAATGCACGACTACCAACTAACGAAGTACGTATATCAAAGATTTTTATTTAAAAATGAGATTCACTTTTTACTCCTGCGAAATACACATAAACATATACAAAAGTTTAAAATTTCGAACTCATTTTAGTTGGGAAACTGTCTATCTCTATCAGATCTCGAACTTTGACCTCGACGGTCAAAGATTTATAAGTCTTCCTATGAAAGTTTCAACAACTGTATTTTGAAAACGTGTAGTATTGTTCTGGTCATGGAGAGGCGTGATCTCCTATCCTCAGGAAAGCGCTTAGCGTCTTGTCACTAGTTTACATAAAAAATAAAACAGCCTTTAGCGCAGGTGGGTAAATTCCTAGGGAACTAGTAGCGCCATCTAAGTACTACGTAGTGTACTTCATGGTCCTCTCGCGTATCGTCATGTCGATGGGAAACCGAGCTGACAACCGCCATTGCCAAGCCCGCTGCCTCCAACCGATTTCCGTTCGCTCAGTAGCCGCTTTCTTGAGAAAGAAGAATAGATACTTTGTAAATAAAATTTTAAAATAGGTATTTGTACACCAAGGGACTGAAGCAAGCCATTTCACACAATACTTTTACCAGCCCGAGCCGAAGGCGAGGGCGGATATTCAAGTCGAGTATAAAATGGGCTTCGGGACCGAGGTATACACAAGATTTTTTTCCTTTCAATAGCGAGAAAATTAAACAAACTTAAACTGAAATGAGCGCCCATTTCGTAATTCAAAATCAGAAGCAGCCATTCCATGTTACCACGATTTTCGAAATTCGAAAATAGTTTTCTCAAGGTCCCTCATAATATCCTGATCTAGGTAGGTATGTGTATTATGAAGGACCGAAGTGCGAAATATGAATAAAGCAAAGAACTTGTATACTATGTATCTAGAATGCCGACTCACACGAAAACCGCGAGCCGAAAGAGCAAGAACTAGTAAGAAGTGTGTCTTGTTCTGTAGGGCGACCATAATTTTTGAACTTTGAATATTTCATTGAGACATAAACAAGCAACCAAGGGAAACTTCAATCTGATCAATAAGATAGCAATGTAATACATACGTTACTTTGCATTATTGTTTTAACATTATATGATACATAGGTACATTAAAATATCACCAAAAAAGAGGGCGGTGCGCCACATTCTAGTGATATCTGATTCAATGGTTTAATACTTTTTCTCGGCAGTTAGGTACCTAACCTACATGACAGCGACTGTACTAAAACCTTTCAAATGAATTTGAATAATATTTAGAGCAAATCGTCTAATTTCGAAAATTGACCCACTTATTTAAAAAATTATGGCCATGTTAATTTTAATTGTATGCTGGCAACTGTGTGAACGAGACACACTCCTTAACGAGTGGGTCTCTCTCAAGGATTATGAATCCTTATATTTAGATTTAATTAAAAAAGAACTTTATTTCCAAATAATAAGGTTCAGAATTCTTTATCCTTAAATAAAACAAAATGGCGTGTTAGCTCTCTAGATACATAGTATAGAAGCTCTTTGGAATAAAGTTCCGACTTCCGACATGAAACCTACTACAAACAGAACCTCTTTGAACATATCTTATAAGCAATCACTTTATTTTCTAGGGCCTACAATGCAGTTTTACTCACCATAAATTGTGCACGAAGTTGAGCTTTACGAGCATGAGAAGTGAAAAAAATTATTGCTCCATAATAATTGCGCTCAACAACTGAACCGATTTGACTGTTTGGTCTGGGTATTGGATTGGGTATAGTACATTTATTTATTTTCTTCAACATGCGCGGAAATATTGTCATTACATTTAAATAAAGAACACGCGAAGTATCATATTTACGTAGACTGTGTGTTCTTTGAATTTGGAACGAAGAGCGCGCCGGCAATGTTGTATGAAACGGTGTGCTGTTTGAATTTGGAACGAAAAGCGCGCCGGCAATGTTGTATGAAACGGTGTGCTGTTTGAATTTAGAACTCCTTCATCTATCGAACACATTGCGTTCTCGTGGCTGTATAGCCGTATAGCCACAGATGCGTTTAACCTTTTTCGGCACAAACTGTAAAATAAAAATAAAAAATTGGCGGTAAAGCGGAGTTCGTTGTTATTTTGTTATTAAAAATAAAATGAGTTCCGATGATTCTGAAAGTGAAAATTAAATGGATGACTGCACTCCACCAGATTTAAGATCGGAAGCTAAATTAGCGATGGAAAACCTGCTTTCTTAAGTAAGTACCTTACTTAACTTACTTATGCCGATTTGCACCAAACTATCAAAGTTAAGCCTAAGCTATTACTTAACTCGCTTGACAGTTTTTAACAGCATGAATTTGGACCGTTAAGAACTGGCAAGCAAGAAAAGTAATTGCTTAGGAGCCTTGACAGTTTGGTGCAAGTCTGCATTACTTAAGTAAGTAAGACAAGTGCCTACTTATTTGCCTACTTAAGTAAGTACCTAACTGAACTAACTTACTTAAGTACTACTTAAATAAGTACTTAAGTAAGTAATACAAGTGTCTACTTACTTGCCTACTTATGTAAGTACCTTACTTAACTAACTTACTTAAGTACTATTTAAGTAAGTTCTTGAGTAACTACTTACTTAAGTACTACTTAAGTAAGTAAGATAAGTGCCTACTTATTTGCCTACTTAAGTAAGTACCTAACTTGACTTACTTACATAAGTACTACTTAAGTAAGTACCTAACTTAACTTACTTACTTAAGTAAGTAAGACAAGTGTCTACTTACTTGCCTACTTACTTGCCTACTTACTTACTTACTTATGTACCTACCTACATGCCAGTACTCACTTTCAGCTCTCGACGATCACATTCTTCAAGTTTCTTTTTTTTTATTTCTTCGTTAATTGAACATTATTTAAAAGGCCCTTTTTTATTTCCTTGCATTTTTTTAAGAAAAGCACTTTATGTGCCTCGGCCGAAATGGCAATTGCCTGCCTCGTATTATTGAAGTCCTCGCCTGTGGCTCGGCCTTCAAACTCATACTCGACCTGCAATTGCCTATTTCGCTGCCTTTGTAATAATGTACTATTGCTTCAATGTGGAACAATATAATAACTATTTCTTATTATTATTATTTATGGGCTTGAAAAGGACAAAGATTACGCTTTTTATCTCATTTAACCGAAAATCTCTTCATTCAGTCTAATAGTTCGATAATAAGTTAGTCTGCTCTGCTTTTTCACACACAATCTTATTATTAATAAGTATTACCTATAGTGATTGAATTGCCTTTTCTAGTGGGTTTTACCTACAACCAGTCTTAATTACTAATAAATAGTATGTTTTTTAAACAAGTAAAGGTACTAAATAAAACGTGGGATTAATAGAAATCGCGATATTTTATTGAAATGGCCAAGATTCTAACGTTTTTAACTAAACATATCCAGTACCTACTGATCACATAACCTGAGTTTTGTTACATAAGAGTTCATTTGGTCTATGTACTTCCGAGAGTAAACTACAAGTAAGCTCGTACAAGTACTACAAGTAAGTTCTTAGCTACATTTCGTCTGCGAAGGTAAAAAGTGTTGGATTGCAATATGGCAAGCTTGCAGTCTGGCCAGGGCGGCGACAGGGTGGGTGGTAGTGGGAGCATTGCAGGGGTGAGGCCAGACGGCGAATGAACTCTCGCTTCCCCTGCAGCCGCCCACGGTCTGCACTTTAAAATTATAGGTACATACTACGGTTGAAGGCTTACCTGAAACGTAGATCCTTATGTATCACTTAAGCAGTTATAATTATTGCTATTTTATGATACACAGGCAGTTTAAAGTTGTATATGAGAACCGTTAATAAATAGATAGGTTAATCTTAAGTTTTTATTTTAGTTAGGCACTTTGTAAATTTATGGGTTTTTTATGGCCTAAAATAAATGACTTATTTATTTATTATATCTTGATTATTGTTCTACCAACTTAAAAAAGGAGGACGTGCTCAGAACATTGTTGTTCGTTAACCGATTTTAAAAATTGTTGTTTCTATTTTTGTTTGAGTGGATATACTTTCAGATTGGTCCCATTCAAATGTCATCAAAATCAGTTCAGTAGTTTAGATTTTATATCAAAATACCTAACTGAAAAAAATATGTACTTATGTTGTCAAAGTAAACGGTAATTCAATTCATTATAAGTAATTCAGTGGTGTTTAATGTCACTAAAACAATTAAATTGAAGTCGGTTGTACTGTTTTTGTAAAACAGTGCACTTTAAATGTTTGTCCAGTCTATTTTCAAAGGAGTCCACTGAGGCACTTATCACTGTCTGTGGCAACTTGTTCCAGTCTATGGCAACGCGGTTGGGCAAAGTGTTCTTCCTAGGTTTGCTGGTACCTGGCTTCATTTGGAGCTTTAGCAATAATTGTATGGAGGTTTTCAACAGACTTCAAATAATTAAGGTTTTATAAAACTACAGCAACCGACTTCAATCGGACTGTTCTAGAGACCGTAGGCACCACTGAAAAGTAATAGTAAACTGAACCGATGCTAAGAGATTATGCCTATGACCAGAACAGTGATGCACAGGACTTAGATTCACATAGGCATCTGCTATAGCGCTCGTCCACTTTGAACCATTTTAATATGGAAAACCCAGTATTTTTACTAGCTACACGTCATTACTTACACAACACTGTTTGGCGGCAGAATTATCTGGCACTGTGTTCCATCTAGTCAGAATCCTGCAGGGGATGCATGCCAAAAAAAGTTGGTTAATTTAGCCAACTTCCAAATCCTTTTGGTCTGATGCAAAATTTTGATGTAGAGAAATTATAGTATACAAACTGCTTTGGTTATTTTAACTAAATTCCTGGCAATATAATGAACATAAGAATAACTTCCTTGAGGGCTAAGGAAGGGCTAAGCCCACAGATCTCGGATACTTTCGGCTGTCGCCCCAAAATCTTTATGGCTAAACCTCACTTCGTGATCCTAGTAAGTAGTTACCTATAGTTATTAGTCCAATCGATTCGCAATCATCCTACGTTTCAATAGTCATAAATATTTCGTGTTGAAAACGTGTAGAAAAGATAAGTTTCTCTATTTTGTTGTCATACCAAGAATAGCGCTCGACGCGACAAAACCTACCTAGACCTTGTGCTAAGACAACTTCTTTACATTAGGTGTAACGAGAATGACATTAAATCATAGAGAATCTACTTTTTTCTTAAATGCCCGCTCACTGATCGACCTTTAAAATTCTGTCAGTCACCAGTCACTGTCAAAAATAGAATTATTATGCATTGCCAGTATGTACAAATTCATATTTACGTATTTTTTACAATATCTCCGTTTTTGCGGACCTTGGCTGATTAAAAATATTTTCCACACAAACAAATAGATTACTTACAGACTTTTTTTTATATCCAATCCAAAACACCTACACACATTAATAGAACAATCATTACCTATATACGTCTATTAATACATTACAAGTTAATAAAAAGCTGGTAAAACGGGATTTCACCGGAGCAAGCAATTAGTATATTATAATCTAGTGCATAAATAGTACCTGTTTTAGTTATGCTACTTGCGTATTGTCAGATTTTTGATCCATTTTTGAACAGGCCTTCGTATCGTACTTTCTCTCAAGCTGATACTGGCAATTTTGCATTTGTAATTTGTTGGCAGCAAACCTATGAGATTTTCGTAGTTTTTACGTTTATGTTTGTACTCAAGATTATATAAAAAATGCCGAAGAATAAAGGAAAAGGAGGTAAAAACAGGAGGAGGGGAAAGAACGAAAATGAAACAGAAAAACGTGAGTTGGTCTTCAAAGAAGACGGTCAAGAGTACGCCCAAGTCACAAAAATGCTCGGTAATGGCCGCTTGGAGGCCATGTGCTTTGATGGCATAAAACGTCTATGTCATATCCGAGGAAAACTAAGAAAAAAAGTATGGATAAACCAAGGGGATATTATATTAATAGGTTTACGAGATTATCAAGATGCAAAAGCTGATGTCATCTTGAAATACACCCCTGATGAGGCAAGGAATCTGAAGACTTATGGAGAGTTCCCTGAGACAGTACGTATCAACGAGACTGTAGTCTATTCTGTTGATGGCTTGGATGAGGACATTGAGTTTGGCGATGAAGTCAGTTCGGAAGATGAAGCTGATGCGGTAGATAACATCTAAGATCACTAACACTATTTATCTCCTACAGTAAGTTTGTGTAAATTTATTTTGCTGTTATGAATAAACATGACTTTGTGATTTATATTTTAGTCTTCAATATTATTTCATACACCTAAAATTGTAAGTTTATTTATGTCGCTACTCTAAACACAACATAATGTAAGTGTTTATAACACATTTGTATGAAGTCTATCTTTATTGTGAAGAGTTATTATTACATACCATTATTTTCATCGAGTAAATTGTTATAGTCAAACATTCCTTGAATTTGTTCCCATCTATGACCATTAAAAGTATTGTTTAAAGTAAGGAATGTATATAAATTAAATAATTGTATCATACAGAGACTTCCTATTATTTTTCTAAGATATCATTCAGATCATAAGAATGGCCTAGCATTTTTGGTGATGCTGCAATAGGTTCCCTCATTTCATAAAAGTTATTGATTACAATATATTTCTAGGTTCCATCAAATATTAATTTAATTCAATATCAATGAACAAATATCTAAATGCTGTAGTATAAGTAACTATCAATCAGATAACTTATTTACATACTCCAAACACACCTTAGGTACCTATTTTATTTTTAATAAAGCTATTCCTACCTATACCTTCCTCCTTGATAGTGTCATTTTAACATTGTCTTTTTTACATGTTACCCATCTAAAAACCACTCATAATACTTTCGGTATTACCATTTCATACCTGTACCATATTTTGTTTCTGTAAGATCTTTATTATGATTAAAGAGCATACATACATACATTTATGATTTAATTTCACATCATATCTATATTTTTAAACTTCAAGTCTGCCTAGTCTGAGGTACACTGTAATTCTATGAATAATTGAATATAGATTACACAGTAGTTGAATTGAAGGATTAAGAATTCTGAACCTTATGACTTGGAAATAAAGTTCTTTTTTAATTAAATCTAAATATAAGGATTTTAATGCTTGATAGAGACCCCCTCGTTAAGGAGTGTGTCTCGTTCACACAGTTGCCAGCATACAATAAAAATTAACATGGCCATAATTTTTGAAATAAGTGGGACAATTTTCGAAATTAGACGATTTGCTCTAAATGTTATTCAGATTCATTTGAAAGGTTTAGTACAGTCGCTGTCATGTAGGTTAGGTACCTAACTGCCGAGAAAAATAATTACTGTTCGAAAGAAACAGTATTAAAACCATTGAATCAGACTTATATTAGATTATACCTCACTAGAATGCGGCGCACCGCCCTCTTTTTTGTTGATATTTTAATGCACCTATATATCATATAATTTTAAAACAATAATGCAAAGTAACGTATGTATATAACATTGATAGCTTATTGAGCAGATTGAATTTTCCCTTGGTTGCTTGTTTATGTCTCAATGAAATATTCATAGTTCAAAAATTATGGTCGCCCTACAGAACGAGACACACTCCTTACTGGTTCTAGCTCTTTCGGCTCGCAGTTTTCGTATGAGTCGGCATTCTAGATACATAGTATACAAGTTCTTTGTTTTATTCTTACATGCCTAAAAGTTTAAAAAAAAAATCAGCCGCCATTTTGGATTACTGAAACGACTAAGAAGAATCCGTTGATAAGACGTCATTTGTTAAAATTCATAAAGATAATGCACGAAAGGAGCCTTTTCGAGGCACACTTGAAATCCTTTCACCACTCTGGATCGAAAGAACTAGTGACACGATAAGAAGTATAAAGATAATGATCGTTTGAGTACACTTCAAAACTGCTAATAGCTGCTGGCAGCCGCCACATTGGATATTTTCTTAAAATTTTAGGTAACCGGTCACTCGCGTGACCTAGACAGACGAATCCATCGACAACTCATTTGTCAAAGTCCATTAAACCGATAAAGGTCGTAGCACACGTATCAACTCGGGCCGTTCAGTATTAGATAAATGAAGCTCCCTACTGCAACGAACACTAATCGGAATCGTAACGTAATCGCCTCGCCTCGGGACAAGCTCGCGAACCGCGGTGCGGTGCGTGGTCGAATGCCGTCCCCGCGCTTACGGTTCTCCGTACCCTAGCTTACGGCTCTCCGTATTCTAGCTTACGTCTCTTCGTCCACGCCCCTCCCGCGGTCTGCGTTGCCAAACCAACCAGCGGTTGACGGGCCGTAAGCGCGGCGTCGTCGTCGCCTAGCCGTTAGCCGAGTCGACGTATCGGAGCTTCTGATCCGCTTTGGTTTCGTGCTTACGTTAGGTTGACAGATGTTTGATTGACGGCAAACTTTGACGGCGCGGCGACGCGAAAGGCGATACAGTTACGATCCCTTTTCGAGTCGATATGTGTGCTACGACCCTAAGTCTATATCAGCGCTAATAAAACAAAGGCACATTGATAAACATTTTTTTCCTAATACATTTTTACTATAGCTGCGGTATGCGTTTTATAACGACTACATTGCCGCCGTTTGTAAAATGCCAAATCATAAAAACTGATTGCGGCAACTGAAATACATTACCAAAGACATTACCCTTCTTCGTACTCAGTAGGTACTATAGAATTTTCATTTTTATATTATGAGCTTGCAGAAGCAAACTCAATTTATTTATTTCACAATGCAGAATAACAATAATCAACCTATATTCAAGGAATTTATAAACTACGTACAACTACAACTACGTAGTACTCTGACTAATCTGTGACTACGTACGTGTATCCCTACATTATCATCACAGATTTAACAGAGTATACTTTTTGTTAAGTTTGATAGTTTGTTAGGCCCCTTACTGTCAATAAATTCATAATGCTTGTCTATGGTATCATGCTGTCCACTCTCTATCTCGGCGCCATATTGAATTTTGTTGTGTGCTTCGAAAACATAGTGAGCACGTGGATTGTTGAAGAAAATTTGTGAAATTCAGCAGTAAAATCAAATAATTCATCGTTTCGGATTGTAATTTATGACTAAACTGAAAGCGCAGACTCATTGTTTGGAAAATCTTCGTAAGTATACAGTGTGGTTGTTGCCGGTGGCATGATTCCAGATTTGGATCATGCATGCTCGGAATAGTACTGTCGCAGGCTGGTTGGCCGCGATTGTTAAAAATTTTACAAGGAAACAATCGTTCGTCATTTAAACTTTGCATTAGCCATTCAATACAAGTGTATGTTTATAGCTCGTACAAAGTTATCAATACAGGTATAATTGCGTAACCTTTCATTTACCATTCCACATTTGCTTACGTGTTGCCCGTGAAGGTTTCCTCATACCGCTTGTGACCCTCACCGCACCGGTTTTTTTAAATATTTTAGCCAGAACAAAACATTTAATCGTCGTAAGAAATCTGTGTCTAAGGCCACGAATTCATTTATTGATCCACCCATGTGTTTTTTGTATGTAAATAAATAAAATACGAGTTATTGTTAGATCAGTTCTAGTTCTGAGTTTTAATAGTCAGCAGTCCTCGCAAACATCAGTTCTTAAAATCATTTAATTAAATTGCCTGCTAATTATTTTGCGAAACCACTATTTTTAGTTTCCATGTGCCAATTTAGATTGTAAATAAACACGCGGGACAATAACCTATTTACGTTTGGTGTACATATATCACTCTGGTACAATCTTAGTTGTGTCAAAAGATACCTATTGATAAATCCATGGTGATAAGAAGTATACTTTGCAAAACCAAAATGGAATGTTCTCATGTAAGTATGTCTACAGCTTATCTTGAAATTATCAAAATGGCAGTCTAGTTACAGTTTATAATAAATAATGTGGAGTAGTAGATTTTAACAACAACGCAATTATTATCTGCTAATATTGCACATTCTCAACCAAGAAAAGTAGAATGTAATGAAATCAAAATTATGGTACTTAATAGTTAATACCAATAATTTAGATTTTTATTCAAAGAATGTGCAATTGTTAATTGATTTTAATTTTATATAAAATATGCCAAGTTAACTGTTTGTTTTAGAATAATTCTAAAAGTGGCTCAACAAAATGGCACCTTCTCGTCAATTACTCATGTGGTCTGTACCATCAATAGCCGTGTTGCTGGGAATATTTTGGTTCAAGAAAAAGAGAGAATACGCCAAATCTGACCCCGGTGGAAGAGAAAGGCTCAAGAGCCTAAAAGAAGAACTTGCAGAAGCTTTGAATGCTCACGCTGAGGCTCAGAAAGCATCTCCTTTGGGGAAAGCTGACCATTTCGCCATCAAGTCTGCTCCTATTGACATTAAACCAAACGGAATCAACTCTCAGAGATCCTCTCCATTGGAATTAACTGATGAAGAAGTAGACATAGAAATTGAAAAAATTATAAGCATGAAAAAATCTATTAAAAATGAGAAAAGATTGTCAGCTGGTTTTGACAGTCAAAATTTGGTAATGAGCTCACCCATGATCAAACCTTCATTCATAGTAAAAGATTCACTTCCTGAAACGTGCTCACCACTTCAAACAAAGATGTCTTGTTCGGAAGAGACCAATAACTCTTCATTGACTAATGAAAACTGTACAAATAATGTCGATACAAATACTGATAAAACAGATGGTTCTCAGCAACCTAGCAACCACTCTGTGGTGACCACTTCAGAAGTTAATACTAATGAAGAAAGCACTAGTGCTGAGCCAGAAGAAATGAATGTCAACAATGTGATTGATGAACCTAGTGATAGTAATGACAGTGATAACAGATTCTCTGCAACACAAAGTAGACATATCTCTGAGAGGGATTCTGCTAACCACAGCCCTGTGGATCCACTGCTAGCTAGTCCTTCCATGTGTCACTTTTCTGATAATCACAGTGAGGTAAGAGATTTAATAAATTGTAAACATTACTTTACTCTACATTGAATTGTATTTGTTTGACTTGGTAATATTTTTTTCAGGGTTCAAGTGATAGTGGCAAAGGGTGCTCAGAAGCCGCTAGTCCCCCTCCAGCAAATATGAACATAGTTCCATCTGAAACAGCTATCAGAATACACCAGTTCCTCATATCACAGAGCCTGGTAGGACTACTCATAGGGAAACATGGCTCATTTGTTACTTATATCAAATCAAAAACTGGTGCAACTGTGTATGTCAGAAGACATCCTGATTCAGTCAAGCAAAAAATTTGTGCAGTTGAAGGTAAATAAAGTAACATTCATATAAGTCTGGATAACAACTTAATAACATTTTGCTAAATCTATTCTACTATTTCAGGAACTCAAGGCGAGATTGAAGCTGCTTTAGATATGATTAGAGAAAAGTTTCCTGAAAAAAAGTTCCCCACATTCTCCCTCCAAGAAATCAGTGCGGAACTGTATCAAAGGCTGACTCCACTTGTGCCTGAATTCCTTCAAGTGAGTTTAAATCATTTAGCAACCATCCATAGCCCATGCATTTATTCTCATAAATTTAAATTATTTTAATGATAATTTTCAGTTTGTTGTATCTGCCAAGTCAGATAAGTTCACCTTAGCAAGCCTGATAAAAAGCGGGCAGCAGCTAGGGATGTTTAATTGAGGACAATTATTCTAGAAATATTTGTTTCTATCTATCTACCTAAAAGTAATAAAATCAATAAGCCATGTATATTCTAATCTGTGTCCTCTAAATTACTATTGATAAGCCATTTATTCAAGCATAATTATGAATCAATGTTCTACAGATTTTGTTTCCTTATTTTTTTTATTTAGATGATTAATTAAGTAGATTGTAGTAGTTAGCTTATGCTGTAATAAATGCTATAAAACTTATTCACATTAAGTAGGTAAATGTCATTATTTATCTCATAAAATAGGGACAGTAAAAATAAAAAGCTGATATGTATGCCAACAATAAAAATGTAGGTCAATAAATAGAGTGAACCAAAAATATAAAATACATGTGTCCTACATAACACTATCATTAATGGCTCAAACGCCTAGTCTACGTCATACGGTAATTGGAACATTTCTACTACATCATGTTTAAAAAATCTTGGGCCTCTGTCGTCTTGACTATAACAACTGATTTTTTTTTTTAACATTCAAAGATCGAGAATCTAGATAGAAAAAACCAGTAGGGCTATCAACACATTTTTGGCTTGATTTACTCTTGCATTGTTTTGCCTCATAAAACTGATCATCGTTTTTTATCTCAATTGACTTTCGATCATTCTGCGGTAATTGTAACAGTGGTTATTTACTGAAAGTTTGCGAATTTTCAGCTAGTGGAGTCTGTGAACAACGACACCATAATGACGTGTCTGGTGAGCGCGGGCCACTTCTTCCTGCAACAGCCACTGCACCCGACGTTCCCCTCCCTACACGCGCTGCATCGCCTCATGGCCGCCACCTACCAGACGCCGGACGTACCCTCCCTGCCGCGCCCTGTCAAAGGTAAAACCAGTTCGCGGCTACCACATACCATTGCAAGTTGCTCTCATTTTTTATACTGCGCCGCTTTTTATCTGTATCGAAAGTCGGTAGGTATTTATGGTCCGACGTGTATTACGTTACGTACGTGTTTGATGTAGGTTATCTGATTTTAGTACTATGTCTGCACATTCTTTGGTTCTTTTTACTTTGATTAAGTTGCTATGCAACCTAAGCGCAACAATTTGTTGGGGGCGTGATTTGTACTTCTTCGATTTACAAATAAAAAAATGCCTATACTATAACCATGGATTAGATCAAACGAGGATTATATTAAGATGACGTTTTTTAAATTCCAACACCAAATTGATAAAATATAACCAATATTGGACTATAATTATTATAATACAACATTATGAACATCAACTTGTCATGGTCATTGTATCAGAGTTTTTATGACCAATGAATCTCGAAAAGTCAACTTTGCATACAAAATGTCGTCGATCTTGATATCATGCTTGGCAACTTTCAATCTTTACAGGAAAAATTATTATACAATATATTGAGCAGGTCGGTATAGTTTACGTCACTCTTAGTTACGCTTACCCAGAAACCTACATTACATCTAATGACCCACATATCAATACCCAAGTCTGGTCATACATATTTTAGGCTTAGTAGATTATTTATTTTAATAATTGACGCCCACGAACACTTTGAATTATTCTGCAGTCTATATCAAGAAGAGACCACCTGTAGTATAAGTAAAATTTGAAATCACTGAATATTTACCTCAGTCACAACAAGTAGATTATTAACATTTTGACATAGTAAACTCATAAATATTGCTCCATGTATCAAATATTTGTTAACGCGCCTATCGTCGTAATAAATTAACAGTATTATTGCATGAGGATCAGCAAGCTGAAGTGGCAGTGGCATTAAGATTATATCAACGATTTGCGCATTGTAGTCGCCAGATAATGGGTGACATAGAAGAGCCGAAGATCGCTCAGTACCATACCTGAAGAGACCTACATCCAGCAGAAGACCATTAATAGGAACTAGTCGGGGTGGATCGATAACGTTGCAAAGGTTGGAGGGACAACCTGGATGAGAGATGCACAAGACAGTGGAGGCTGACTAAAGCGAAAAGAGGCCTATACCCAGCAGTGGGTCATACCTAACTGTAATAATGTTGATTGTGATAACATAAAAAAGTACCAACTTTTATGTTAATAAGTGATGAGACCAGCTATACTATCAGGAGTACCTACTCCTGATGGTATATATGATGGTATAATAGTCTGCCCAGGACCAGAACATTGCTCCACAGGACTTTGATTCTCATAGGCAGGTGCAACACTGCAATATCGCTCTTAATCATGTGCCACTACCACTTCAGCTTGTTGATCCAAATGCAATAATACTGGTAATGAATTATGACGATACGCACCTAAACAATGATTATATGATACAAGGATCAATACTTATGAGTTTACTATGTCAAAATGTTAATAATCTGCTTATGATGTGACTGGGGTAAACATTCAGTGATATTTAAAATGTAATTTATACAGGTGGTCTCTTCTTGATATACATAGTTTGCAAAATAAATCAAGGTGTTCGTCAATTATAGAAATAAATAATATGCATAGGTAAAATAAAAAAAATAGCCTAAAATATGTATAACTGGGTATTGAAATGTGGGTCATTATATGTAATGTTGGTTTCTAGGTAAGTGTAACTAAGAGTGACGTAAACTATATTGTGCGATAGCGCTCTATATGTTTGTTAATTGTGTGCATTTTTATTTATTTCCTATGAATGTACAGAGGGGTCAATCTGCGCCGCGCCCACCGAGAACAACTGGTACCGCGCGCAGGTGATCTCGACATCCGAGGAGCTGGACACGTCGGTGGTGAAGCTGGTGGACTTCGGCGGCTACCTCACCGTCGACAACGACCAGCTCAAGCAGATCCGGTCCGACTTTATGACGCTGCCTTTCCAGGCGACAGAAGCTCTACTCGCATTCGTCAAACCCGCCAATAATGGTATTTTTTTTTAAATAATATAACTTTGTTTTTTTTTCTGTTCTTCTTGGCTAGTGATATAGGTAATAATTTTTCGTCCATGATTTTAATTTAACGTTGAAAAATTATTGGGGAGACTTTACCAGAAGGGAGACCCTTTTTTCTATTACTAGTACCTATACTATCTACTCTACATCTATTACTAACTACTGTTTCTATTACTAGATGCTAGATTGAATTGCATTTTTGCAATTTTTAGTAGATAGCTACTGGTTGAGCATATTATGGCTGACTAGTGTAAACTTCATTTAGAATTTAATGGTGCACGCAAGGAGCCTCTTCGAGGCGCACTTGAAATCCATTCACCACACTGGTTCGAAAGAACTAGTGACACGATAAACGACGAACGAAAACGAAGAAGCATATTTTATAAAACCTTTTATTTATACATAGACACAACCGCCATATTTACCACATCCTATTATTGACGATTATCGTGTACTGAGAATTGTGTAACCAAACAACTTTCATTTATTCATTCACTGACTAAATTATTGAGTGTTATCATCGTGACAAATCAATTGTGACCGTAGCAGAACCTATGAGTTAACTGTCCTGCTGCTAAACATTATAAGAAAAATTTGATTCTCTTTTAACTTGTTACTAGCTGCAGTCCGTGGCTTCGCCGCATAGTATCTGTCTAATAGTTATTAGATTATTTTAGATCATACTTTTATAAACAGTACCCTTTCAACTAGAACTCTGTTATGCTTGCACACAACTACTTCGCTGCAGAAAATCTGAAAAGAAAGAAATAAAGAAAATTTGTTTATTGGCTCCTCTAAGTAGGTATAGGTACAAATGTAAGTAGGTACATAACACATTATAACATTAACTAGGTATGCCTTAATAAGTACTTCTAGTAGGTACTTACATGACAAAACTACTTTATTAATATCATGGAGACCAATAGGTCCGGGGTCAGCATAGTGTCGTCCTACAATGCCTAGGTACCTAGCAATCTAGATATCCAGAGAAGGCAGGACAACGCTGGTTTTCAGCCCGGGCCTGTGAGCAGTGACGCCTTCCTTAGCAATTAAGAGCTTAACAAAAAAAATATAACAACAAACATTATTATAAAATCTAATTATAAAAACAAACAACAATAAAATACTTACAAAAAAAAAGTATGTTAAAGTAGTGTCATAATAATAAACCATAGTTTAATAAGAAAAATCAGAAAAATATTTGATATACTTACTGGTACCTTTCTAGACGAAATCTCGCAGGGGACGCCTCCCATTAGTACAATAAGACAGGATTTTTAGGAATATACGATCTATAGTTTGAGTGAAACCGCTGTACCGCGTCTTAGGGATAATACCTGAGCCGTGCTCTAGCTCGAGTTATTTGCTTCTCTCCCCCCGCCTCGCCGTCCCCGACACAACGATTCCAGTCAAACTATAATAGGAAATCTTTTTGCAGAAGCTGAATGGAGCGGCGAAGCGCTGCGTATAATGGCGGGGCTGACGGCGGGCCAGCTCCTCCACGCGCAAGTGGCCGGCTACGACGAGGCCGGTCTACCGCTCGTTCACCTCTACCTCACGCTGCATCCTCAGGTCAGTCACCACTCTGGGGCTCCAAGTGTCCTGATACACAGCCCAGCACGAGAGACTGCGATCGAGTCTTTGCCTTTTAATTTTAGTGATAATACGTATAATGGCGAGGGTGACGGCTCCATGACCGGCTACGACGAGGCCTGCCTTGCTGCCTGTGCACCTCTACACCTCTACTTCACGCTGCATCCTCAGTTCAGTCACGAAATGTTCACCTATCTAATTCTAAAAAGGGGGTACATCGGTCTGCACTGGCTTCCCGTTGTAGGCATATATATATATATATGCATTGTGCATTGTCCCCCGATATATACTTAACCCTGCCCCAGCCATCCTAGCTCCCTAAAATAACGGAGCAGGTTGATGACAGCACAGTTCCAATAGCGTGCTTATGGACACGTTAGGTGGAGAGGAGTCCAATAACTTGCGCAGGCCTGTCTTGATCCTACTCTCCATTCTATTTATGTTATGTACACTATTATCTGCTTCTTTGATATTGAATGCACCCAAATGGCTCGTGCAACATGAAGGTTTCAGGATAGCACTTAAAAGAGATATTTAGTTGATTTCAGCCAGGATAAGTATTAACAAATAAAATGACATTGGCTGGAAGTAGATATAGCTAATTCAAGCCACTTATTCGTACTGTCTCGTAGTCCCTATAGTAGTCTTGCATAATTTAATCAGGATATTTAAATCAACAAATCTAGTTTTAATGTAGTTTGATTGATCAGATTTTCTTGTTTTATCATTTTGCTTGTTCTGCTCTGCCGCGACCTTTACCGGACCTTTTAACATTGTCGCAAATGACCTTTACCGGAAGGCCATCCACTAAAACGTAATGTATTTATAAACATCAATGAAATACCGTTTTGCTAAAAGATCAAGGTTCCGGCGATTTAAAAACTACATAAAAATATTGGCATCAGTTCAATGTTAATTTAGTCCATTTCTTTTTCTATTTCAGCAAGTAATATTCCTGAACCAAGAGTTGGTCGACCGCGGGCTGGCGGAGTGGGATGTGCCTGTAGAGTCGTGAGCCGCCTCGCCCCGCCTCGCCCCCGCCGCGGTTCAAAGTGACGCTGACTAGTTGTATATTGGAATAATTGCATTTCATTTCATTGACACATGTACATATTTTACACTCGAGACTACCGGCTACTTTAAAGTAAAAGCTGAGTCAATGGCTAAACTTTTAGTCTCACCCAAATGAGTTGTGACAAGTAGCATATAAATTAATAAACATTTATTTTCTAGAGACATATTATTTTGATGTAGATTTAAATTGTTACGGTCTGTTATGGAATCGCTTTTGATCTTTGAGTATGTTACCGGGAAGTAGCAAGAATCGTGGTGTATAACTTGACGGCTATCAAGCCAGTCAAAGTGTTTTTGTCGTGTCATGTTAAACATCTGATATAAAGTTCACCAGCTAATGCACATTTCACAAGTTAACGCTATATTATAGCCCGTTTTGTTGTAACAAGAGATTGTCGAGTCCCTTCGCTTGCCCTAAGGCGAAACATTTTCGTGCAGAAAGCCCTATCCTGCCACACGGTGACGGTGCTCTGATTATTCTATTCTTTGTTTAGTGGCGTTCAAAATGTAACGAACTTATCGGGTTTGGTAACTTTAAAGTAATACACTTACGGAACATAGCATCTTACGGTGACAAATACAAACAAGTATAGGATTAGCCGCTCACTTGTTGACCTGATCCACTATAAATTGTTATAACAGGTACTAATTCGTCTTAGCTCCCACTTAGTTCATCGTAAAAACAGTAGAATATATTTAAACTGTTTTGATTGGTAGAAATAATTCGGAAAGTAATAGTAGATAAGAATGTTATCTGGCGCCAAAAGGCCCAATCTTGAAAATTGAATGGTTTCATAGTGAGTTTTTAATTAAGAAGTTCAGGATGCTCATTATAAATAAGCCTTTGTTACTGCCCATTTGCATTATTACTAAATTTTAAGTAACACATCTATTGTGCTTATCTTCCAATGTTTTATGCTTTAATTTTTTTTTATTAAATGCTCTTAGTGCCAAAATTGTCACAATATTTTTCAGTATCTGGATAAAAAAAAACATACAGTCCCCCTGGCTTTTACGCCGTTTACAATGTGCCTTTGGATCTCAGTGCTATCATTTTTGTGACAAAGCTGTAAGTCACAAAATGTAAATTTGAAACAGTGAAGTGTCCTCACTTAATTTTTAATGCTTATTGTTTCTCTTTGCGTAAAGACTGAAAAATGTATAGTAATGTACAGATACGATGTGTAGTATAAATGTGTAAAAAGAAGATGCATAATGGAACTTGTGTGCCTGTCAACATGCTGGTATGAGAGAATTTCATGATGTTCTTCATTGCTATGAATATGGCTGGAATTTTTGCAGTTAAATCGTTTTATTTATTGTTCAACCCACGTTTATTTGTAGAACTTTAACCTAAAAGTACATAAAAACACAAAATATTCTGCAAATATTCTAGTCATCTACAATAACAGCGTCTTTGTGGTCAGTGCTTCCATTTTTTCTTTCAGATGGCACTAAACATTCTATTCAGAAGAATTCAGCTGTCTATGTTTATGGAAAATCTTTAGTACATGTAGACAGTTATAATGAGCACTTGCGTATCCTGACTTGTTGAATAAATTAATTAGTGTAATATTGTAAAAAGTAGTAGTAATAACTAATAAAGCAATTTGATATTTCAATGTTTTAAGTAATTTCAGTATTTTGATAAGTTGAATGAAGAATAGTGTTTGTTTTTAGTTATTTCTTGTATGTGTAATTTTATAGTGAATTTGGCAAGCTTTTTTTTTCATAGTAACTTAGATTGTGACTTTGACCATTTTAAGTTTAGAAGTCAAGACTATTTAACTTAATTTTGAAGTATGAAATAATGAAACCAGTTGATACTTTATGTATTCGATTATTTGGTCTGTACACATTACGGTGTAATCTCAGAAGGATAACAGCAAATACGGTTTGTAATCTGTTGGTACGTAATTCGAATACATACGCACAACTGGTACTCCGTTTGCATTTTGTTGACGTCCTTATTTTTGTACATAAACTAATATATTTGCGGTTAAATCAATAAATTATCGTTTTAAAAATATTGTTTTCTTTTATTTTATGCAAGATCTCCTATAAAAATATTCTTATTTTACAGACAGGTACCATAGATACAATACCTACGTATAAGTAGGTATTTTACCTATCTTAAAAATACGTAGTATGGTCCAAAAGTTTTCGGCCTGAACTATAAAATGCAAAGTTAATGTAGAACTACAATTATTATTAAATAAAAATAATGAACACTTCTTTATAGCATGTATGCTGTCCTGGTATCAATGTAGGCAAACGATGAATCAAGCCTACTCTGCGCACGAAACCAAAGTGCCAAGTGCCCACCGCCTTGGCTCCTTCCTATTATAGTAGGTATAGTGGATAGTTCCCATTTGTTCCATGGAACTAGTGGGATTTTTTTCCCACTAGTTCCATTGTTTGATGAGTATGAAATGGATTTCCAAAAATCATTAGCGCAGTAGGTAACTTCGCCTACGTTGAAAAAAAACATGAAGCCCCACGGCGGGGCTTAGATCATAGTTACGGTTAGCATTTTTGATAGGATAGTGTTTCTGTGCCTCTAAAAAAGGTACCTTAAATCCCTAGAAGTTCATTGATGGCAGGGTCCTACTCAATTTATATGTAGGTACGGCCGAGTGCTTGTCTATACTACCTAACCTACCATTACTAGTATAGGTACCTAACCTGCTAATAGGAAGGCACGAAAGCCAAGCCCATACGAGCCGTGGGGTACTCTGACCTATTAAAAGACCAGCCGCCCGATAATTGGATGATATCATAAAAGCAGCTGGAGGCCAGTGGATCAAGCTAGCTTTAGATCGCAAAAAGTGGCGCACCGAAGAAGAGGCCTATACTCAACAGTGGGTGGTCAGGCTGGTTAAAAAAGAAAGATTGGCAGAGATGGAAGCCAAATCGATGGCACTGTGTACTATATATTAAACAGATTAAATTTACCTTACGGATGTTTACGGGTTCGTTTATGAGTTTTATGTAGATAATGTATGCACTCACCAGAGCCACGTAGTGGAATAATAGACCGGCTGTTCAATTTCGCTACCAGGCTAACAGAAATTGATAGGAGTTTTCAAAGTGTTATACGGTTTGTAAGTCTATTGGGAATAGATTTGTCCCAGTAGTTCAAGATCGCTACCAGGCTAACAGAAACTGATAGGAGTTTTCAAAGCATTATACGGTTTGTAACACTAGTGGGAATATATTTGTCCCAGTAGTTCAAATTTCAGTACCAGGCTAACAGAAACTGATAGGAGTTTTCAAAGCATTATACCGTTTGTAATACTAGTGGGAATATATTTGTCCCAGTAGTTCAAATTCAGTACCAGGCTAACAGAAATTGATAGGAGTTTTCAAATCATTTAACGGTATGTAAGAACGGGTACACATTGGGAGTTAGAAATACACATTCTTGCAAGAGGTGTCAAATATATTTATTTACATTTAGATATTTATATACCTTTTTACCTTTAGATAAAAATAAAGAAAGCAACATCTTGTTATTATTATTAATAGCTAAAACTCAATTAATGTTTTTAATATACTTACCTAATATAAATATAAATGCAGTTATCGATAGCGATGGAAAATGTCATGGAATGGCCATCACTATTTTTTGAGTAACACCACGGAGGTAACACGTAGACGATCACTTGCACATAAAATTTAATAAAACACTTTCTTGGCATGTATGCTATCCTGGTACCTACATAGGCAAACGCAGTACAAACCACTCACCGCACGAAACCAAAGTGCCCAGTGCCTGCCCGCCCACCTTTTATGCATTCCTATTTTTTGAAGATATAAAATTGATAGGTTACAATCACTTGATCTTACTTACCTATAAATTGAGTATCATCCGGCAACCAATGAACTCCTTGGGCTTATGTCCTCCTGGTACCTTGTGCAGAGATAGCCTATCAAATGCGAACCTATTGCGCTTTTGATTTTTCCTTTGGCTTTTTGTAGTACACTCCATACTTAAGCAATAATGGAACAACTGGAAATAATTTATTCCCACTAGTTCCATGGAACTACTGGGAACTATCCCAACCAATCAACTTCTTGGGCTTTATGTCCTCCTGGTACCTTGGCACAAAAACACTGTCCTTACAAACGCAAATTACGTAATAAAAAATAATATGCATGGTTAGTGTGGTGCAACCTGCCTGGTAGTACCCACGGGTATTTAAAAATCTCCCGTGGTCCTACCGAACTGTCTGGAAAAATTACCCGCGGTACCACCAGTAGGACCACGAGTGGGTACCGTGTAACTATTTCTTAAAAATAGACTAATCGGACGTGTACATAAACTCATAATTAATAATTGAAAAACGAAAGAAAATACTACCATATACTGAGTTTTATAAGCTCCCTTTATATACATACCCAAGTATGAGGCAATTTTAGTTTTCTTACCGGTCCCAATATTATTGTATTTATATTTTGGGATGAAATAAAATAAACTACTAATATTATAAAATATATTTATAAAAGTTATAATAACTTACACCTAATGTGCCCAGTCCACTTACATAGAAATTAATAACAAATTTATTTACTTATAACTTTGAATGTACATAGATACATGTTAAACAACAGCCTTCAACAAACAATAATTAAATCTTAGATTATTAGATTTGTTCTAACAGGTAACATGTCATTTTCTAGTAATTCACTGAAAGTTAGTCTAAATAGATAAATACAATCTGTTTTATGAAGAACTAAGTACAATAGGTACCGTAAGATAAAGTAATGATCCGACCCTGTCATAGTAAGTTAACAATGTTTTAAAAAAATACAAGCATTAAAAATAATTTTAACCAGTTTAATTAACTTTAGTCTTTCAAGATCGTTGATTTAAAGTGTAACATTGGTGTATATATGCTTGTGCCATCATCATGTATGTAGGTAATATTATTATCTATCATAATCACAGGCATTTATGAAACTATAAATATAACAAAAGAACACCAACATAATTAAGAAAAAACAATTCAATATAATTTCTGGACACTGACTTGATTTTATGCTAAAATTGTTCTCAATCCACTAATAAATAAAAATTGAATTCTAGCTAATAAAATACTTTATGCGCTTTTATTTCAGTGTCCAAAGTACTGAAAAATTCAATAACAGCTTAGCTCCATACGTCTGCAGAATATTTCTTCATCGACTCGAGTTTCTTTAGAAACTGTGCGGCGTCAGTTTCCGTCTTACCACCCTTTTCAATGATTGCTCTTAGAACTAAGTTCCTCACATCCACAGCCATGTTCTTGGCATCCCTGAAAATAGAAAATACACCTTAAGGCTAATCCTCAAATCCGAATTCCATACAAAATGTTTCGGACAAATACTCAAAAAGTACGCCGTATTATAGTAATTTCTTCACACTATTTGTTTCGTCTATGTTTTCCGATTGTGTCAACATATAAAATAAGTAAGGTTTCATATTTTAATTAAGATTTTATACGTGTTTTAAAATTAACCCTACTAACTTAAAAACACGTATAAAATTTAAATTAAAGTATGTCACCTTTCACTTTTTTTGTTGACGAAATCAAAAAACATGGACGAAACGAATAGTGTGAAGAAATTACTATAATACGGCGTACTTTTTGAGGATTTGTCCGAAACATTTTGTATGGAATTCCGATTTGAGGATTCCCCTTAATTACATTACATTATCATGAAAGGGTGCTGGATTCGTGCAATAATTAATCGGCAATTTATATACAACTTATTTAGTTAGGTGCCTGTAGACATTATTCTACGACTTGAGAATCGAATCCACTTGGTTTGGGGGGAAAATCAGTTGTCAACATTTTTAAGTTTACGAAAATCGCAAGTTTCGCCATTTTGAAAGTCTCATTAGACGCTGTCGCTCTCTATACAGAGCAGAGCCTACATGCCAGCTTTTGAAAATATACATTTACGTGTAGGTAACATTCTCAACCATTATTCCTTAAATTCTAGACTAGTAGCCAGGATCCTCGACGCATGAAGGACTAACAAGTAAGGGTAATTGCAGATAACGGATTCCTTTTACTGGCATACTTTCCACCAAGTTCTGAGAAAACCATACTACTTTCATACCGCCAATCATTAGTTTTAAGCCTTGTATGTATTATTTTCCATGTGTACAATAAAGAAATATCTATCTATCATAGACTATAAGTTAGTTTTTATTTTTATATTAGTGTCCGTTTTTGCCAACTAACTTAACTATTAGTACACCCCCAACCAAGCTTTCTTTTTTTTGTTTATTCGCTTTCCATCCAAAGGTTGTCTGGAAGAAATCGCTTCCTAGCGATAAGACTGCCCATTGTACTTTATATTTTGTATGTTGAGATTTAATCATAAGTTCTGGTGTACAATAAAGTATTTATATCTATCTATCTATAGATAGATAATTCGTAGATATACTAACCCGCAGATGTAGAAGTGTCCGTTGCGGTTACCGATGACGTCCCACAGCTGATCGAGGCTTTGCTCGAGGAGGTGCGTCACGTATACTTTGTGCGACTGGTCGCGTGAAAACGCCAGTTTCAACGTCACGTCTCCATCCTTCTCATACTGCTCCAATTCCTGCATAATATGGGCAAACGTAAGTAAGGACACGGGTAATGAGTAGGGTTGCCATCTCTAAAATTTGGAAACCAGGACAAGACGCGTGAAAACCCCGGATTTTAGAGCCCAGAACCCGGACATGTCAACAGGTTTTTAACCAACTTCAAAAAAGGAGGAGGTTCTCAATTCGGTTGCTTTTTTTAATGTTTGTTACCTTAGAACTTCGTCATAGATCAACCGATTAGGATTTTTTTTTGTTTTATACCCGGACTACAAATGAAGTGCGGCCCGGACGCTCCCCGGACGCCCTCTAAACTAAGACAAATACGGGGAAACCCGAACGGATGGCAACCCTAGTAATGAGGTTTCTTATCACACCTATTTACGTAGTTAACATAAGCACGGTACCCTTATCTTATCTAACGTGATAGTAGATAAACAATATGAATAATGTTATTATTATCTCTCCGGAACGAGATTTATAAATAGGAAAAGATTGTTTCGGAATCGATAATTTTTTTTTCTAGCACCTCGAACCTCATCATACGTAAATTTGTACAAGAAGTTAGCTAAATTAGATCCCTTTTTTAAGCGTGTTTCCAATGTACTACAGTCTACACTACACTGTGATTCTATACTTGAATAGGGTAAAACAGGGTTAGATGCCCCAAAAGTATTAAAACTAAACCTAAATAAAAACCCTTTTCCTAACAACCTTACTTTTGAAAATAAAAAAACACTTGTAGCATAAAAAGTAAGCTATAAACTTTACCTATTTATTAATGCCATTTGATTCTCTAAAGTAAGAGTTTTCGAAAATGGGCCACCTATCCTTTTGGGGCATGTAACCCTGTTTAGTTCTCATCTAACCCTTTTTAGTTCTCATATAATCCTGTTAGAGACCGACCTGTTGGTAGATGTAGTCCTGGTCGCGATGCCTGCATCCGAAGTACAGTATGTTATCCCCGACTTCCTTGCCGTTGGCGCGGGCGAAGGCGCGCTCCTGCAGGAACCCGCGGAAAGGCGCGAGTCCAGTGCCAGGGCCCACCATAATGATCGGCGTCTGACTCTGCATCGGCAACCTGCAAAATCAATCAATTTCTATATAATCAACGTTTTACGTTTCAAAAATAATACTACATTCGCTCTTGAAATAAGTGTCTTAGGGTAAAATTTGGTGTTGTTCTGTAGAATACATCATTGGCTGTAAATGCAGTACAAGTGTACAAGTACAACAGTAACTTAACAGGCTAGTTTTCGCATTACGTTGACACGTAAAAATGAGTAGTATTTTTTCGCTAAGAATATTCTCAATTGGTATACTTTTGTCTGTTATGTCCTTAGTATCAATAAAAACGATTACACGATCGCTAAAGTGATCTTTAGTGATTTAAATTATATCAAATAACAGCAGTTTCATATTTCTATAGGACTTATGCGTATTTAGTTATGATCATTTTCGTACACGAACTGGCGTAGGTACCTAGTTTTCATCAAATCACAAAATGGATTTACCGATAAAAAAACATGAAAAATAATCCCCTTAAGGCCAATCCTCAAATCCGAATTCCATACAAAATGATTCGGAGGGATTAAGTTAGTAGGTTTAATTTTAAAACACGTATAAAATCTAAATTAAAGTATGAAACCTTTCACTTTTTTTGTTGACGAAATCAAAAAACATGGACAAAACGAATAGTGTGAATAAATTACTATAATACGTCGTACTTTTTGAGTATTTGTCCGAAACATTTTGTATAGAATTCGGATTTGACGATTCCCCTTAACACTTTACCTACATTCAAATTATAAATAACAATAGAAGCCTATGTTATTTAACAGTTCCTAAATATATTTTAAAACCACACATTGTGTTACTTAACACCTTTTTTTTTTTATTTTTACATGGGGAAATCCTTATGGATGCCCACCGCCCTTGGGGGAGGGTGGAGGGGTATGTCGGACTCATACCGACTAAAACCCCATGGTGGCCGACCTCTGCGCATTAGAGGGACCCCGGGATATCCGAAGAACACGTACCGGTGTCCCTCACGCACGTTGCTGTGAGGCCTATCCCAGGGAAGGCTTTCGCCAACCCCGAGCTCCGCTTGCAATGCATGCTTCCCCGTGCACTGCAGCCGTCCCGGGTTCGAGTATAATGCAGCCAGAGCCCCACTCCGACCGCTCTCGAAACCAGCAAGATCTCCCTCATTGGCAGGAGACACCGCCGCCCCTCATGGGGCGGACGGCCCGGGATGTCCCACCTGGACACCCCGGCCCCGCCGTCTCCGAGCGGGATCGGATCTCTCGCGATCCCGCTCAGCAGCCTCTTTCTGAACCATGACGGTCTCACAGAAAGAGGCTACTGCCCTCCACGCTGTCGCCTCTGTCAGCATTGCCGCAACAACGCTAGGCAGGGCGAGGTCTTGCCCGATTTGGTCCATCAGGACCCGCCGTTCAGAGCTCCACGCTGAGCACTCCTCGAGCGTGTGCTGGGCAGAGTCCTGGTCCCTCCCACAGTGGTGGCACTCCGCGGTCGGTTCGCGGCCGATCCGATTCAGGCGCTCAAAGAGCGTTCTACAGCGCCTAACACCCGTCAATCTGGTAGACCAGACGGGCGCTCCGTAGAGTGCCATCCGCATAGAGGCGGCGAACTCCTTCCTGTGGCCTGGCCTGGTACAAGTTTATGAAGTCAAATATCAGAGAAAAAACATAGTCTTGTCACTATCAGCAAACAATGCTACTTTGAAAAATAAAAAAAAATAAATCATGATAGAACCTTTTGGTTGGTGCTATTGATAAATCGTCTTGTTTTTTAGGTGCAGTAGCATGAAATTCAAGAATTGAATGGCATTCGAGTGGCATTTTGACAACTGCTTGAGGTTCTATTTTCGTTTTAAAGTTTGAACGATCTACATATTTAGTAGACATTTGTCACGTCAAACAGCATTTTCCTTATTATAAATAAATGACGTATTTATGCGCTTTTAATTAATAGACATAAGTCGTTTGGTGTCAAAATCGAACCTGTAAAACTTGCAAACGATGACGCGTTCAATTTTTCATAGATGGAAAAGCTTGTGGAAGAGACTTATTTTGTTTATCTGACGTGAAATGCAACTGTCGCTTCTGTTGGCTAAGTTCCTATGTTATTTACCTATAATGCCCAATAAATACTTGTTCCGTATTAGAATCCGAAAGTTTTTTAACTGGCATACGTTACATTTACCTCGTTAATATATTTGAGATAAGTTTTGAAACTGTGTCGATTTTGCTTGTAGAATTGTGGTTTAAAACCTCTCAAAAAATGCGTAAATCTAAGGATATACTCCTTTTTAGAAGACGTAGGCAGTTGAAAATTTGGGAGAGCATTGTGGCAAAGACCTTGACTATTACATCAAAATGTACAACAACAGGAGTTGACCCAGAATAGATTTATCTGCTACCAAAGTATTGTAATTGCTATCACAATCCAAAGGTGTTCCCGGTTTCGGATTTAGCTGAAACTTGGTGGGAACGTGGAGCATGGTGCCGTACAAAATATATCACACTGCACTAACTGTATACAAACGCCTCATCAAGCTATGGCCTTATGAAGGTATCTCCGGATCCAGCCATCCCCGGAGGTTGAAATTTATATATGGTAGGGGCAAATTCATTTGAAATCGATTTATGTAAAAATTAAAGCTTTAAACAAATGTGTTCAATTATGTCCTATCTTTGCTCAAAACACGCCTAATTTGACTGCACTATGATGTCAATGTGTTGAACCCTTTTTTGTCAAACTTATGTTGCGCCCAAGAAAACTTCGAATAAATTTAACGGCTTAAATCTGACTGACAGTCAAGTCTCAGATTAAACCACTGGACGTAGAGACTTGAAATTTCGAGGGCATGCTTGTTAAAGTGTAGACGCGTATTAAAAAAGGATTTTTTTAAATTCGCAACGCAAACGAAGTGCGGATGTAAACTAGCTTAGGAATAAAACTTAAATCATCGCCACCACTACTTTTCCACGAGTTGTATGCCCCCAAAGAGGAACTACTGGTTTTTGACGTCACATTGTATGTAATTATCATTCGTTTTGCGTAGTATTAATTCTCCTTGTCATTATATTAACGAGAGATTTACCACAATTGGTTAATTTGTTTAGTTTCCGATGATTCGACGCTAATAGGTTACGTTCGTAACCGTGACTATTAAAAAAATATAGTAGGTATTGCCATACCTTAAATTTTTGTTTTCCCTTTCATTTTAGAGATTTTGATTTTACGTTTAAAATAAGAACAAACGCTCTATTCTGTATCGCAGATGGCATGTATGAGAATCCCCCGTGTGTGAGGTCTACTACAAAATATTACAACATACAAAAAATCCGAAGAATTACAGAACGTTAGGCCCTGGTCGGGTTTCAAACCGGAACTTGCAACTGTTACGTACGAAAATCTTGTCGGTATCTTGTGTCAAACACAGGACACTCGTTTGCGCAGCGCCTAAGCCTGCAAGCTCCTATAAAATATGCAGCTGCCTGTTTCTTGTGTCAGAAACAGATTCACAACATCCACGATTATTTTGTTTTGCGCCGAACTTTGCAGGCTCTAAGGTCGATTTTTTTATGCACGATTCATTTGTTTTAATAAGGAAAAACCCGCCTTAATATAGTTATTTCCTTAATGCTTTGCTTGATGCGTTTACCTGAATTGTGACTTCCTGATGTAGACGGGGACGCGAGGTAATGGCTTGCCTGCCTCGGGCCGGTGCTGAGCGAGCCAAGTGGTGGCCACACCTTTGTTCACCCTCCCAGTGGGGGTCTTGTACTCCACAACTACCGCCGTTATGTGCACTGTTTCTGGGTGCAGCTAGAACATAGAAAAACATACGTAATTTAACTTTTGGTCTACTAACTTTTAACTTTCATTTTAACTGACTGTCGACTTTGTATGCGTTGCGAAATTACAATTCTCATTTCGCGCCCACACTTCTTGATGAACAACATATCCTACAAATTTCAAGTCTCTATGTCCAGTGGTTTGGCCTGAGCGTTGTTTGTCAGTCAGTCAGGACTAAGCCTTTTCAACTGAGTTCAAACAAGGAGGAGGTTCTCAATTCGGTTGAATTTTTTATGTTTTTACCTCAGAAATTTGTTTATAAACCAGTTTGAAAAAAAAAATTGAGAGGTAATACCTACTTTCAGATTGGTCCCATAGAAATTTCATCAAAATCGGTTAAATAGTTTAGTTTCGTCGAAACCATCAGTAGTTATTAACTAATTAGCGAAATGAGATGGACATAACGACACACACATGAAACATACACTACTTAACAAATATATAAAAATAAACATACATACAAATCTGATCGGTCTAGTATCTAAACTCAGAGAACAAGTCACCTTACTTTGTAAAGACAAAAAATATTGTTTACCTTAGGACTGGAGGAAATAGAGTAATATCTAGGCTGGAGACGAGGGAGCAGCTCGCAGATGTGGTCCAAAGGCGGCTTACACGACGGAATATCTTCCAAGATGTGTACAATATTCCTGCAAGCCTCCACCACGAACGACTGGTACAGAGCCTTGCCTTCAGCCGAGTTCGTCGCCATCAGGATAAGTTTCTTCTTGTCCTGCAATAATCACACTACTAGCACACACAACTTTTTTTGCATTACGAATTAACAACATCCATTGCTTAGCAAAGGCATATTTTACAAAAGCTGGCATGAGCTACACATTCACACGTGCGCTTGTGAAGTGTCTGCGAATAAGAGCGCGGCGTGACCCTATTGGGGCCTGTCAAAATTATCATCCTAAAACTTTGTCAAAGTGTAGCACTCATCCCTCAGTCACTAGTTATTTTTTAACCAGTGTAGTGAAAGTATTTCAAGTGCGCCTCGAATAGGCTCCTTTCGTGCACTTGACACATGTTTTCGAACATTTTAGGTTCTATGACATGCCGGTTTCCTCACGATATTTTCCTTCGTCGTTAAGCACGTGTGCAGTGAAATTGCATTAGTGTGAGTACTTTGACAGCGCCAGCTTTTGTTGACCGACCTGTACGCGCCTACACTTCTTAACGGACATTCCCTGAGCCTCTAAGTTCAGTGGTTTAACATGTGCGTTCTGCGTCAGTCAGTCAGTCTGGACAAAGTATATACATAAGTACATAACATATTAATGTTTGATTTATAGCCCAATGGCCCAACTCAATATAACGTGCACTTATCCAAATTTAGAGCATATTGTGGCCTAATGAAAGCATAAATGTTAGCTGAGTGGATGAGACATTTACCTTGCGATCATGGTCGCGGGTTCAAATGTTATTTTCCTCCAGAGAGCTCTATGCAATAAGTAGATATAGATATTTTATGTATTAAATTGCTCATTCACTACAACTTAATTTCCCTACAGAAAGCATTTTTATGATATATAAATAGTACCTTAGTAATTACTTACTATAAGGCAAACTGTAATTATAATATGAATAAAAACTACTAAGCTGATGCGACCTTGCGGTCGTTAGCAAATGTAAGACATTTCCTTGTCTTTGTCGCTAATGCAAGTAATCATGTAATTTCAATATAATATTATGTTATGATAGTAGAATTAAAATAGGTTAACCTCTTTGTTAAATCTTTTGTCATTCAAAAAATTAGCCTAAGAAACACTATTATTACTGTCAGTTTGTAGAATTTTTGAATGTCCCTAACTAGAATATCATACAGAAGATGGTCGGATACAAATAAATAAGACGAATGAATGTTTGATATTCAATAACGCCACTATACCGCTTGATCTGAAACTCCATTAAAGCAGCGGGCAGCTTGCAACACTAGTGAATATTAAGAAGAAATTTCTGAACCGATAGAGCTGAAATGTCGTGAGTGTTTATTTTAAAAGCAGACATAGAATACGTTACGGTTATAGAATGAATACTCACTTCCTCATCGGTGCAGTATTCCGCAAGCTCCCTGAGGATATGTGTGCGCGGCAAGGCTGTTATCTCGATGTAGTGGGAGAGTGCCGTGCGGTACGAGGTCGGACAGGGGAACGGATTCTTCTTTGTACTCTCCTGATCCGTGTTTATAAGAGAGAATATCTCATCCAAGTTAGCGCCGGAAAGATCGCCCAGCCTTGTCACTAGTCCGCTATCGTTGATCGGATATACAGCCACATGGTCACCTAAAAGTAAAAAACTAAATATGTGTGGATAACGTCATTTGACCCCAAACTAAGAAGAGTGTCTGCAGCACCCAGATTGGGGCAAACTTCTATGTTTTTTTATGTAAAAAAGTGGCGAAATGAGTGGCCTTTGACCAGAACAGTGCATGACAGTGCTCAACAGGGCTTTGAATCACAAAGTCCGATTCTACATTGCTTTGGCGCTCCTTTACCTTCGAGACATTTTGATGATTAGTCTCGGAGTGGAACCAGTTATCAAGTTATCAGTCCAACACCTTTGCCACTCAACCATTAATGTCGTCAATTTGATTAAACATTTTGAATGAGCTTATAAATCAGTATAAATACAAATTAATCTGTAAGTATGTATGTAGGTACCTAATACTATTGCACTATTAAATAGTATCTAATATATGTATAGTAAATGTATAAAGTGTCCAATGCTCAATAATGTAAATAATTTAGAAATATTAAGCGTTTTTTAATTATATTTATGTATAAATCTTTGGAGAATAATATAAATAATTAGAATATGTATAAATCTTAAACCGTAAACCGTAATCCTACATAATAGTTCGTATTGATTCTTTGTTTGGCAAGTATTTTACAAAGATTACCAACGCTAAGTTATTTATGTAAGGTATAAACTGGTCAACTTATGTAATTGAAATAAATAAATGGCTGTAGTAAATTCAATTAACACACAATGCAGGTTACGGTCCGTAATAAAGTAAATTTACGTAGGTAAAGAATTTAATTTCGTGATTACATAATTAAACATAGGCTAAATTGTTATTTTTGACGTTTGGTTGCTGTATGCTGGAAATGTTTGATGATCAATAAAGTATTAGGCATAAGAATCAGATGTCTAAAACCTATACCCAACCTATACAAACACTGTAAAGTTAGTTGGAAGCCTATGGCTCAATACTAATTCAAGCAAGTTGATGCATTACCAACGTTGCTAGCTAGATTTTACTAGTTAGGTTGGAGGTAGGTATAACTTGTGCAATAAAGCTACATATCCTTAAAACAAAATTATGTCTCTCTGAACTACACTAGTGCCTAGGTACTTACTTTGTGATTATTTTTGTCCTCAGCCAACTCTGGTGTCATTTTTCATACTTATAGTGCCCAGAACAGGCACATATCTCTCTATTACTTCTCTGTGTAATTTGAGCACTTAAGTATTTATTAAGAATATTATGATTAAGAATACTTAGTTGTTTTCAGTTTAGTGTATGACTATTATCCTAGTTACTTGTGTTTAGAGTCCTACATTATCTTTTAGAATTCTTAGAAAGTATTCTGCTATGCCACTCAGTAGTAGGTTTATACCTAATACTTACTAAGTTAAACTAACTTGCCTTAAATAAACATAATATAAAGGAAAGGTTTCCAAGGCAATAAAATACTGTTGTAGTATAATAGAATTAGGAAAGTTGTGTGTGATCGTTGGAGCGGGATGGCATACCAATATTTGTTGCATTGTAAAACTTTTCCTTATTCGCAAGGGTTGTATTTATAAATCAGTTGGATGACATACCAGCCTCATATCGCATTTTGGAATCCGAGATGTCCAACTCAACATGAAGGCAAGATCTGCCACCACCGTTATGTAACTCTCTATTCACTGTGATTTGAGCAAGGAACGGGTTCTTGGCATCATATGGTCTGCAAATAAAATACTTACTGTAAAAAACTGGCAAGGTTAACATAACAGTAGTACTTTGTTCATCTACTCGATTGTAAAACAAGATATTAACAAAATATACCGTAAATATCTACGTATAGTTCCCTTAAGGGGCATCCTCAAATCTGAATTCCATACAATTTTTTTCGGACAAATACTCAAAAAGTACGCCGTATTATAGTAATTTCTTCACACTATTCGATTCGTTTTGTCAATGTTTTTTGATTTCGTGAACAAAAAAGTGAAAGGTTTCATACTTTAATTTAGATTTTATACGTGTTTTAAAATTAACCCTACTAACTTAAAAACACGTATAAAATCGAAATTAAAGTTTGAAACCTTTCACTTTTTTTGTTCACGAAATCAAAAAACATGGACAAAACGAATCGAATATTGTGAAGAAATTACTATAATACGGCGTACTTTTTGAGTATTTGTCCGAAACATTTTGTATGGAATTCGGATTTGAGGATTACCCTTAAAATAATCTACACATGTTCACGCAAATAAATGATCTTTATCCTATCCTACTCAAATTTTATAAACGTATTATAAACGCGAAAGTTTGTAAGGATGGATGGATGGATGGATGTTTGTTACTCTTTCACGTAAACACTACTGAATGGATTTTAATGAAACTTTACAATAATATAGCTTATACATCAGAATAACACATAGGCTACAATTTATAAAGATACCTGCGCAGACGAAGTCGCGGGCACCAGCTAGTCTTTAATAAATGAGGCATTGATAAGTCTTATTACATTATGTAATAATCAATTTTAATGATATTATGAATTATTATAATGAAAAGATGAGGTTTGCCAAACGGCAATAGTATATTATGACAGAGTTGCAATAATAGGATACGCTGAAAAAACTTTATGTTCATATTTAAGTGCAAACAATTGCAAAAAATATTGGAGCCCAGCAGTAAGTCAGTAGGTACAGGAAAAACACCTGCGATAAAGTGACGAAAGACACCATCGTTATTTTATGTATTATGCTTGTTTTATGTGTTACATTCATACCATTGAAACACAATTAAAATTACTGCTTGTTTTTTTTAATTCTGTCAATAATAAAATAATTGTATTGGCAGAATTTGTTGTATGTATGTACTTATAGTTAACTGTATGTATGTTAATGTATTGAATGAAAAACAAGCAGTAATTTTAGTTAGGTATAGTAAATAACTTACGGCCTCTGTACTTGCAAGGAGTGCAACCTGGCAATTTCCCCTGTGAACACATTATTGGGCTCAATCTGTCCAGGTGGATGAAGCACCAGGCTGAACTGACGGGTTAACTCTTCTTCCCCTGTACTCTCAATGTTGAATTTCTCACAGACCGCTGGCCAGAATTTATCCTTCCATGTGATGAAATCATCCTCAATGCTAAAATTAAATTAATCATAAAAAAACAGAAAATGGACTAAAACAATATTGACATGTTTGATTTGAGACACATATTGTAACTAAGTGTTTCATATTTTATAGCTGTCATTTTGCATCACTAACTGGATTTTAAAACCTAATGCCACAAGTTAAGAGGATATGTTAAAATTTGGAGTCACTACATGCTTACTCAGTAATGGTAAACTAACTGACCTGTAATGTATGTTACCAATAAAGAATCTGTATCTGTATCTGGTACAGGTTCAAATTTCAGAAGTTCAAGTTTGTAACTTGTTGTCAAAACAGTGATAACTTGAGGCTTTATTCTAAATAAATGAAAAAAAAAAAACAATTGGTGAATTTTTTTTTCATTTTCATTAAAATATTTGTGGTTAATTTTAATTCTATTGAAAGGGTAATCAATCACAGTACTTAATTATATAGAAAAGGATTACTTTTTATTTATAAAATATAAAATAAGAAGCAAAACTATAAATATTGTTACCATTATTTCAAATTCTAACGTAACCTCTTTCCCTTAGGTAAGTTGTGTAATTGCGCTATCACTGTCTTGTATTTACAAAGTCATTTTCTTTAATGTTTAACATAAAACCTTAAAACAGTAGTAACAATAATGCCTAGATCACATTTACCGAGTACTCCGCCAAGACAGTACAATATTACTCGGCTGAGACAGTGCAAACTTAGTCACTCGCTCAGCTGAGCACTCGGCGCAATGATTATACGTACCGAGTACTCGGCCGAGACAGTGCTCTCGGTATGTGTGATCTAAGCATTAGTAAAAGTAGGACTCACTTAGCATCATCATCTCCAAGTCCCAGCTCATAGACTCGAGTAGCGCCTAGCTCCTCTAACCTCTTGTCCAAATATATTGCTACAGCATTGTAATGTTCATAGGTTTTGTTGCCTAAGCCAAACACCTGAAAATATATAATGAAATATAAACAATGTTACCAAATATTTGAACAATCTAGGGGTCTTCAGATACAACTAAATTATGATGCAATGTAATGGATGTTATTATGAGTACATACTAACTGATTTACAGAATAACAGTGACTAATAGGTTTAATCAGATATAATACAACAAAAGTGAGCAAATATTATTATTTTTTTATTTAGTTTACGATAGTCCAAGTTTAGAGGAGTGCTTATGATTCATACCATGTATCGAAATTTTGAAATAGTCGTCCTTAACAGTCGTCGCTTTACCACTCGCGGTAGTATCCCAATAAATACACTCATTATCTCACCCCAGGGTTAGTTAAATCACTTTTATTCATTAATATTATGATAAAATAGTAATGATGTAACTAACGGCAACGCGTTGAATTGTAATGCGAAAACATCAGGCGCTGCACCTTACAGTACGTTTAATTTACAATAAATTAAGCTGTATCATTTTATTGTAATGGAAAACACAATGTTACAGTCATAAAGCCAATTTTCAGTCCTCATTTCTAAGATTTTTAAGGTTTGATTTATTTTCGATCGATTTTCTTAGGATCAGCTGGCTTGGCTGTCATTTCATTTTTGTTGACACTGACATAATCCTTGTCTTGCGTCTATGCCCTTGCCACACAATACGAAGCTTACGATTTCGAATGACGAGGCGGTATGGTCTTTCGACTTTAGCCTACCCAAATGGGCAAAATATAATTTAAAAAAAAAATACGATTTCGACCAAAAGCGGAAAATCACGCACATTTTGGCGATTGCCTTCCGACAGATAAGATTGAGTATATACAGGTTGAGTTTTTTTCCATAGCCCATCTGTCCCAAGTACGAATTTAAGATTAATTAATTTAATCATTTTTAATTTATAGGTACCTATATTTAGAAAATCTCTAATGTTATGTATTTTAAATAAACAATTTAAATTTAATTAACTCTTTTCCGTGGGTAAATAACCAGAGACCGCAAAAAAAAATTAAAAAAATATAGAGTTGGTACTTTCAACTAGAATTTTAGTAACCATAACGAGATTTTTTAGGCATTGTCCTAATAGAACGCGATCACGCTACTATCACAAGTTCGATAATAATAATATCTCGTGGTGTTGCTTAGAGATTAAGAATTAAGAATTAATATGGTTATTAGAAAAAGGTATGCCCCCTCTTCCTTCGTAGGTACATATAGGGACAAATGCTAAAGTTTGTGAAGTTTGATGATTGGACGGATGAACAATGCAACAGTAATTTTTACGTTACACTGTCAGACACGTCAGGTAAAAAAAACTGCCACAAAGCAATGGTTTAAAAATGTGGGTAGGTAAGTACTGGTAGGTACACAACTACACATCCTGTCTTAGAGATATACCATATACATAACAATTATATACATAATTTTGCCGACTTCGTAGTTCCGTGTTTTAAAACCTGGTACCTACCTACCTATACCTACATGTAATTTTGCATAATTTTATGAGTCTTATTTTGCAAATGACGCAGTAGGCTTTACCATTGCTTCTATTGGCTTGAAATATGTAGTTATGAGTTATATTATACTATAGGTTAGGTACATACGCGATAAACTTACTGCATAGTTTAATCCGGTTAGATCAGGATCTCCGTTCTTCAACCATTCGTAAAATTCCATAGAATTATCAGTAGGATCTCCTTCGCCATATGTTGCCATGCAGAATACAGCCAATGAGTTGGATATGTCATGCAATTTCGTAAGTTCTTCCTAAAATAAAACGTTTGAATTAAAATAAAATGAATTTAACAAACCTACCTAAATTATCCCATTACATCTATATTATACCTAGTGAAATACTAAGATTTAACTAAGGTATTTTTGTTTCGTAACGCGCGCCTAGTATAGGGAGGCTTAGATTAGCAGGATTCGTACTATGCAACGTTGTCAAATTATAATAAAATGACCATGTTAATAAATCTTACATAAGTTTTTGTTTTGGTAATATTTTACTGTTATCTTTCTCGTTTATTTTATTTAAGTTTTACCACGTCTTACTTATGTATTCAATCTACTCACATATCACTGTTAATAGATATTATTTTAATTTAAAAACTTATTTACATCACCTTTTTACAAGGCAAATCAACATTGACCAATTGAGGTTCTCTTGTTTACCCATGGGCCATGGTAACCTAACCTACCCTTCATGTTAATTAAATTACATAATGTATCGTAATAAAGGTATATACTATACTAGTAGTGTTTAAAATACTTGTAATCTTATAAATAAATCCATATTGATATAGTTAAGTGTCTCATATTTTAAATAAAGTAATTGACGAACCATATCACATTCCTCTGGGTCAGCGACCATGCCCTTCATCTTATACCGAATGCCCTCCTTGGCAAGTCGGCCTGCAAATTCTTCTCCTGTGCCTGTCTGAGATCCATAAAATACAACTAAACTTCTGCCTGAAGCTTTAAGTTTATTTATAAATGAGTTTTCCGTCACTTGTATCGATCCAGCAGGCCTGAAAATATATTATTAATATTAACATTTAATTATTCGATTTTCATCAATTTGGTTAGAAACCCCCAAAATTGAGTATTTTTCAATAACAGCTGATTTCCAAATATGTCGAAAACTATTAACTTTCGGCCATACATTCATACATAGAGGGGCTTAAATTTGTTGCATATAAGCCCATCTATCCGGTCCCAGCGGGTATACGACGATTAACCCTGTATCTATGTTGTTGTTTTTTTTTAACAAGAAACTGTTAAGATGTTGATGTCGTGCGATTTACTCAAACCAAAGATGGCCACAACCACAACAAATAATAAATAACAAGATGTAATAAGTTTGCATTACTTACAGAATCTAGCAGTAATCATTGAGACAAGGAAACGTAAGAAATGATCAACTAGACTAGTCTATGATATAAAACATTGATACATTCAAACTGAGAAGTCGGTAAGGTAATGAGTTCATTGACCTTGCTCCATCCTGTTATTTGGTACCTCAAAAAGGAGATAATATCCTCATTCCTTGTCGTATGTTTATAATAATGTAGGTACATTAATAATAGTAATACCTACTTACTTATACCATACAGTTACGTAAATAAGTCTGGTTGGACTTGCTTCCTCATAGTCGATAATCTATCTAACTCTACTCTTGGAAACTCTAAGTAAAAGAATGCCCATAGTGCATTGTAAAGGGGTTTGTTCTTAAAATCGAACTGGCCACCATAAATAAAAAAGGCACGATTGCGTACAATGGCGATTGCAAAGAACGCGAAACAAAAGACGGTGTTTGCTGCTCACTGACCTCTAGAGTTTATAGAGCACAGATCAGTGGCTGCTGGAGCCCTGTCTAGCAGAAGGTGTGGAAAGTAGAGTATGGGATTAAGCCCTCGCTTCGCTCCTTAACTTCTGTTAACTCCTGAGAGTTAACAGAGTCCCTCGTGGCTCTCAGGGTTCAATATGCCACCCGCGACAAAAGACACTGCTTTATCCCCTTGGTGCATAATCTACTATTTTGAGCTAACTGTATAATTATGTACCTACTCACTAGTTGACACTCGCAACTTCGTTTCTTTCTTATTACGTGCCTACGCGTCTAGACGAACATACCCCCGAATTTTAAGTCTCTATGTTCAGTTGTATGGGCATGTGCCTTGTTTGGTAGACAGTCAGTCGGGACTAAGCCTTTTATAGATATTGATATATAAAAAAACCAATAAATCTTATGTATTTTTTCAAAATGCAGTCCAAGTTTTCACAAAACGAAAAAAAAAACCTAATGTAACTTCAAACCAAACGCACTTTTTTGAGGTTCAGTTACATAATCCGATTTGATACATCCTGTATTAGTCGATGACTCTACTCTGCAATACCCTCGCAAGAAACACAGCCCTCCTGAGCCTAACGCTCCTTACCTAACCTACCAGTATACATTGAAATAAGTAGGAGTATAGGTACTTACTTAACTTAGTTATACATATAGCACGCTTACTCTGAGGAACTTAGAAAGTGAAGCAGAACGAGCGGTCTTATTGTTTGAAGTAATCTCTGCTAGACATAAATCATAGTAGGTACCTACTATGTACACTAAATTTGAATATGTACTTAACTACAATTTACTTCCTATTCCTACCTACCCTACTTGCCTAACTCTACGCAACGCTAAGAACTCTTTTACTCGTCTATAATACATAATAATGTAGGTAGGTAGAGAGCTAGCTAAATATAAATAAATGTGTAAAATAAGTCAAATACACGATAACAATTAATTTAGGTAGGTACCTACACATTATGTAGAGTAGGTAATAGATTGTTAGTTACATTAGTAGATAAAGATTGTTTATTAAACTACTTAAGAACATAATTATGCCCTAAGTGCCCTAACTAAATAATAAAGTACTATTATGTACTTACTGTATCGAATACTTGCTAAGCAGTATTTCATCTTTCTTGCTTTCCTTCTTAGAGTTATAAAGCCACCAGATAGTGCCACCTAGTAATAAGACAAGCACTATTATATCAAATGTGCTGAATAGTGAGCCAGCTGCGGCCGCGGCGGCAGCACCTGTGGCTGCCTCTTTGAGTACGTCCTGTGCATTATCTGACATGTTGTAGCTTTATGCAACTTTTGCAAGGTAATCACTCCAAATAAGAAGGCACAAGGTCACTGCTCAATAGTCAACGGAAGAACAATCAGCGCGCCCGTTGAACACGCGCACCACATACAAATACAACACTGCACACTTTAGCCTGACACTCAACAATGACGTGATGAGGACATTTCTGGTTTGACGGCTATGTAATAACCGGCCGAATGAACGAGAACGACTGTCGACGATTGGTTGTCGCAATAATCAACAACGCGAATATGACCGATTTATTCCGAATATGGTTGTCTACGTGAGCTTTGCACAACTCAGGAAGCAAGACAGTCCCAATTTGAGTTTGATGCTATTTCGACCCAAGTTATGTAGTAACTAGTTGAAAATGGTCTGAGCGAACGCGTCCACCTAGATCGAATTCTGCTTACTGACTGACTGAGACTGATTGTGATTGATTATTTTCTCTGTCTTTGATTGACTGACTGAGGCCGGGGCGCCCCCATCAGCAGCGAATTAGTTAGCAACACGCACGAGCCGCAGACCACTAATTAGGCTACATACCTACCTAGACTTACTTTTGTTGGTGGTATGGTAGCTCTGTAGATCAAGGGCAAACGTAGAAAAGTACATACCTATTAACTGACTTGCAAAGCCGTAGCCGTTAAACGTAGTGGTTATATTCTCTTTGGCCGTAGCCAGGAATTCACTTTGGGGTAGGGGGGGTCGAGCATGGCTGATCCATATTTTTACTTACTCCAATATTCATCATGATTATTTATTTAGGTATTTCAGAGAACTAAAAGATTATCTTTGATTATGAGAGTACTTAAATAATGAAAGATTATGTAGGTATCGTTAGCTGGATGTATTTAGAAACGTCATATTTTATACAATGCAATACTCTTGCAATAAATTCTTATTGGTAGGTTATGTCCATCATAATGTCCATAGCCGTTTTCATTCTGTGGTTTTCTTCAAAAAAAATTACAAAGAACACGCACGATGATGCGGAAAAAACATCGACCTCAATTTTAATAATGTATGAATGACGCAATAGGAGGTCAGCCATCAAGGTGAGGGCCAGGCCACCCGTGCCTTTTTTTTTGTCTTGCTCTGCTTGTCCTTTTGACGCGCGCGGGTCTATCCGCGTTCTACTTGTAGGCAGGTACGTTTACATTCAGACTCAGTCTTACCTCTTCCATTTGACTACTTTCCATATAATTAAATCATCACAGTTTAGGTAACCTAACCAATAGATAGTATAACAGCAGGGTGGAGGACTCGGATACATTGGCTACTAAAGAGTACCTACTGTTCTGCTTTAATAACTGAGCTGTACATTTAGGAAAGGTCGTAAGTACCTACCTACCCATGTCTCAAATGATTTAATTTTTTTTTTATGGACCATATCTATTCGGTTTTAGTTCAGTAGATTTGGCGTGTTCGAGTAACTAACTCCTGCTTCACAGGCCACAGGGATATTATATTATGCAGCTGAGCAGCACTCTTTTTAGTCAAGACTCAATGTTTTTACCTCATTGCACACAAAATGCAATGGATCATTTAATTCTAGGATTTCCAAGTTATTGCAACACACAACTTCCTTATTTGTTTCCTTCAAGATTGTGTCTGTTTTTATTTACATTGGGATTCCTAGGCTTTGTGTATTTAAGTAAAGGAATAATAGTTTTCCGCCAGGAATGTCCTGGCGGAAAACTTGCATGCAACATATTAGTCAGTACCTGCCAATAATTTGAAATAATAGCCTGGTCTTCGAATCTAAATAGACGAGATAGTTTTTACCGAAATCCGCACTAGCCAGCCCTACTTAAGGATTTCGGGAATAATCCAGAAAGCCCATCACCAGTCTGTACCTCTTCTAACGTACCTAACCTACCTACATACATAGGCAATTGATTATAAAACTGCCATGGTTTAGTCAGTTTGTAGGTATAAGTGCTTACAATAAAAGTGTTTCATATTTTTAGATGTTTTTTATTCTTATAAAATAAAATATAGCATTTTGCTTACAATGCCGATCTTGTTGGCATACTCCACATCAGATCTGAAAATAAAATATATATATATTTTAGACTGGGCAAGACAAATTCTCATTTTAGAGTAATAATTGTGTATAATCAGAGTTGTGTTGTTTTGATTTCATTCTCTATCAATGAGATTCCCACAATAATTTCATCATTGTATGTAAAGAAAAAGACAAAGAACCCTTATAATAGTTTCTCTGTCTGTTCCTATAAATGTATAACACAGGCATTTCATGGCGATGTCCAGATAAAAACAGTATATTTTCTACCATAAAAGCTATAGCTGCATTTTGTCCTTTTTTTAACGAAAATATTAACGAGAACTATTTTCTTTCTTAGCCATAGTTAATTTTTAATCCATCAGTTTGCTTGACTTTTCTTGGTCTCCATGAACTTAGATACAATATGGATGGAGTTGTTAGCACATGCAATATAATGAGATAAGACAATATCTGCTTAACACCAACCAGCTTTTTTGCATTGCCCTCTCTCACAACTGGAGCGGAAATAAGCAGGTCAGAGATATGCAGATATTGTCTTTGATTAAAAGTACTAACAACTCTGTCCATATTTTATCTGTGTCCATGGCTTTAATCATAGTCAGCTTGACGACACCGTGGCTTAGTTGGTAGTGACCCTGCCTACGAAGCTTGGTGTTCAGGGTTTGATCCCCGGCCGGGGCAAATATTTGTGACAAACACAAATGCTTGTTCTCGGGTCTTGGATGTTGTGATGTCTTGTATGTGTCCATGCCACCTGCGACACAGGGAATCCTAGTGCAGGGGTGTGAGTGTGTGAATGTTTATTATTTATTTAAATTAACATAGAATTTAAGTTATTATGAAATGGTTATACTTACAGCAAGCAGCTTATATGATGCCGATTTTGTTGGCAACATCTAATGCATCGTAGTCCCGCGCTAGTCTGACGTACGCCTTCTTCTTACCATCAGGCCTGCAAATAAAACAGGTGTCTTACAATGAAAGCGTAAAAGAACAAGAAAATGCTTAATACAGGTTGTAATCAGAATTGTGTATTCTTTATTTCATTCTCTATCAATGAGATTCCCACAAAAATTTCATCATTTGACAGCAAAGGCATTTTTTTAAAAATAATATTTCACCTTTGAAGTTGTCCATGCCTATTTTCAGATCAATTTAAATCAAATCAATTCATATCTAATGTTTGTAGAAATTGAGTAACCAAACAACAATCTACCCTTACAAATATCAATCTTTAGAAATTAGTATGATTTTCTGTTCTAACTAAAAAAAATTTAAATTAATTGTTCTGCATCATTATTGGCATATGAATGAAATGTATCGCTAACAATATCCATACCTGATAAGGGTGTTAACTTTAGCAACATTGATGTCATAAAGTTTCTTGACGGCGGCTTTGATGTGGTGTTTGTTTGAGGTGGTGTGGACGATGAATACCAAGGTATTGTTGTCCTCAATTTTCTTCATGGCTGCTTCAGATGTAAGCGGGTACTTGATGATGTTGAAGGCATCCATGCTATAAAGCAAATCAAAATTTAGAAATAAGTGACAAACTAAACAAGATATAAAAAATAGGCTTCCAAAAATATGGAATACTATACCACTTGGTTTTGGTATACTTATAATCCTCAATGGACTTTTTGCATTATTGAAAAATGGCAATACAAGCTCCTTTCACATTCATTACAAGGACTGCATAATGTCGAGATAATGTAGCTATGGTTTATTATCCAATTTTTTTTACATTTAATTAATATCTGAAGAGGTATATTTAACTAGTTGCTGCCCGCAAGGCATAGAGGAACCTACATAGCATAAGATATAATAAATAGTCCATTTTTTTCCTGCTCATTAACTATCCACATACAACTACATGTTAGCGTGATTAAAAACTTTCATCTTTCCAACCTCACAAACGTACACACACTTATAATAGCAGGATTACAACACAATGCTAAAGAAATTTCTGCAGTTTAGGAATTCCATAGGGAAAAATAACTTCCTTAATCCTCAAATCCGAATTCCATACATAATGATTCGGACAAATACTCAAAAAGTTAGTAGGGTTAATTTTAAAACACGTATAAAATCTAAATTAAAGTATGAAACCTTTCACTTTTTTTGTTGAATAATTCAAAAAACATGGATGAAACGAATAGTGTGAAGAAATTAGTATAATATGGCATACTTTTTGAGTATTTGTTCGAATCATTTTGTATGGAATTCGGATTTGAGGATTCCCCTTAAATAATGCACACTTACCGGTTCCTCTTGGGCAAAGATTTCCTGGGGTACTTGGGCTGCCTTGGGGGCTCAAAGGTCTTTGGCCTACGGAAGTGCACTGAAGTGCGGATTTGACGGACACGTTTGCCATGTTCTCCTTTGACAACCTAAAACAAAATAAATCTTACAAACACAGATAAACAGAATTCTGTATGGTACTGAGACGATTATTATTGACTAAATGAATGAAAATAATTTGAAATAATCAGTCTTATAATTTGAAAATATACATTTTTAAGAAAAACTATTTTAGCCTTATCCTTAAATGTAAGGTTCATTGTGGAACAAAACCAGTTGTAAGTGAAAAAGTAAACTAAACATCCACTTTCTTTTGAACATATCTGTAACAACGAAAATGTTATCTCACCTTCCTCTGAGCTTTGAGTGCCTTAGCAACAGGTTTCACAACCTGTTTCTTTTGACCCTTGATGCCAGTCTTCTTGGGCTTAGGGGCAATCTTAAGCTTAGCCGCTGCCGGTTTAGGCTTGGCAGCTCCCGCAGCTTTCTTTACTGAAGGCTTAGCACTAGACTTGGTCTTCAACGCAGCAGCTTTGGCGGAGCCCGGCTTGGCGGTGGGCGCAGCCGAGGGCTTCTTCTCAGCGGGCTTGGCAGCCGGTGCCGAAGCGGGCTTAGCCGCTTTCGGAGCCGCAGCCTTAGGGGCTGGTGCGGGAGTTTTGGCTGACGCTGCCGGTTTCGGTGCACTGCTAGTCGATGCAGCCTTGGGTGCAGGCGCGGGGGTCTTGGCAGTAGCCTTCTTTTCTGCGGGTTTAGACCCGCTTGAAGCTGTAAGTTTATAATTGAATTGTCAAAAACATAACCTCAATATAGTAACAATACGCCTAACGAAATCCACAGTGCCAAGCACAGAATAAGCGCTTAAATACTTAATATAGTATTATGGGTTTAACGCCACTGCATCTGATGATTATTCACACATTATACACAGCAATAACTGTAGCCACAACATGTACCGCGTGGCCAGTCATGGCAGTTCAACAAAACATGTATGCATACGGTTTTCAAGGAATATTTCACTGTGACTTATTTAGTTTTAGATTGATTTATAGACACGTAATTATTTCTTACACTTTTACAGTAATTTTACGTGAGAAATAGTTACATTACCGGATTTCTCTGGTTGCTTCTTGGGAGGCATCGTGACGAAAAGATGGAAGGAGTGTTTTCAGTGTAAATTTATGAAAAGGTACGAAATGAAAAGCTGTCTAGAAATGTATGGAATTTGACATGACAATATTTAAGCTGTAAGCGCCTTATTAAAAGTACTTCATAGGTATGATGAACCAGCACCGTGTTTAAAACTAGCCCTTACTGATACATTAATCATGTTTCTTTAAATTATAATACAGGATTCATAGTAAAATCACTATAAAGTAATTTTTATTGCGAGAGAGTCAAAATACGTAAATCTGGGTTTTAGTACGTACTGGCAACTACAAGAAACCACAGACAAATAAAGAATGACCGAATGAGCATTCTTCTAAAATCATGACATGTGTGTGTAGCAAAAAACTGATCGTGTAAAAACCCCTCGGGTTTTTGATTGTGAGAGCAGGATAGCATAAAAAGATAATCTATATCTTTCATACAATTAAATATAATTTAGTGTCACTACTCGATACTAGATGGCACTATCTCATCATGCCATGGTTCCTAGTTTATACCATTACAAGACAATATATTTAGATTCTTGGTAAGTAGGTAGGCAGGTACACTATACCAAATTTATTTAAAGTACAAAGTAAAATAACACATATTATTTTCAATGAGTGTATTTTAAAATAATCTTGTGGCATTTATCTACATTCAATAAAACCTTAAAACTAGAAGAGCCTTCAATCGAATTTGTCTCCTATTCGAAACTCATGCTACCTAGGTACAATAACTGCCACATGTACTTAGTGTATAAAGCTTAGTTACATCTAATATGTTGGTAATTAAGAATATACAGGTGATATTTTTTAACTGGGTGGATGGCCAAATCCTAGTATGGTGGGTGAATATCGAAAAACGCTCAAAGGATTTTAGTTTTAATCAAAATCAGCCCCAAGGGTCCTTTGAGTCTTATCGATATTCCCATACTTGAGGATTTCGCCATCAATACAAACCCAGTTAAAAATCACCTGTATAATTAGTTAAGAATATATAATTGCATAGAAAGTACCTATTATTAGGTACAGGGTTACTGTTAACCCTACTTATTTCCTTTACTGCACTGTAACTGCACGTAAGTCTAGCGCTGAACGATACGCGGGGGGGTTACTGCGCATGGTTATTGTATGTGTAGTCCCCCTCAGGTGCCTTATTTTTTACTTCTGCGCAATAACGGTCAGCGCTAAAGTTTCGTGCCGCTACTTGTAGTGGCACTATGGAAATAGGTAGAGTTAACAATAACCTTGTCTAAGGTACATCATCATCATCATTACACACTTAAACTCAATATAAATAAAATTTATATTACATTGTAGTCACTTGGAGCTTGACTAGACCCAGCAGTTGTACGATGAAATGACCCTATATTCAACACAGGAGTGTTAAAATTCCCTGTTACAGAACCTTGGTGAGGTGATACTATGTTGCTAGTAGCTTGAACAGGCCTCTTTCCAATTATAAGGGGAAAACACTCATCAGGGATACAGGATAAAGCCATCTGTATCCTTCTCATGCGATTAGAACATTCTTCAAAATGATCAGTTATATACTTAAGCTCAGGAGCAGAAGACATATTGTGATGTGTCTTTAAACTTTTATCTATAACTTTAAGTCCCTCAGTGGAAGTAAAAGTCACTTTTTCTCCGCTGTAGAAAAACAAATCAATGTCTGTCCCATTTTCCATGAGCTGACATTTAGCTAGAGAAGAATACAATGTTATTTTTGGTGTCTTTGCCTTTACAAGGTCAACAAAACGGGATGCATACAAATATTTCTTCCAGTGTTTTTGAGGCAAGTTATGATAAGAAAATACTTCATCAGGACGAGGGTCATATTCCATGTTTGCATTTTTAACTCTATTATTATCCACCATAAATATAACAATTTTCATACCATCTTTGGATATTTTGCAAATCTCCACCACTTTTTCTTCCCTTTCTTTACCTTTCTTTTTTATAAACTCTACTATGACACCGGAAGGCTCTATTTTCAATATTGCATTGCGCGTCTTGTGAGATATTGACGGTAATCTATCTGCACACAGTGGAGGCACATTTAATATGTTAGAAGCAACACTGCAGGGCTTAGGTATATTTTCTTTATTTTCACCTTCAATGTCATTAGGTTGTATGGAGCTTTTGCTGCTTCTACTTGCAATTTTATTGAGACTATCAATCAAGTCAGTCCCTCTATAACTCTCAATATTATGTGAATCAAATTTGTTTATTTGGTGTTTATTATCAAACTTTTCAGAAGAAGCATTTTCACTTTGAAAATGTTGGTAACTGCCTACCATACTGCCATGAGATTGAGAGCTATTTTCTTGCATTCCAGAAAATACATTATAAGACCTGAGCCTGCTTTCTGAAGTAGCCTGTTCTCTGCATGCTCCAAGATAATCGGAATTTGTTTTTTCTTCAGATCTCAATTTATGGCTATGTTGGGTGCTGTGTAATGTAGTAAGAAATCCAGAGTCTCTTGATAGATCTTGCCTGCATGTTGCTGTGCTAATGAATGGATGATCCATAACTTCTTTCAGAGTAATTCTCTTTTTGGGATCTTTGCATAGAAGCTTTTGTAATAAATCTTGTGCTTGAATGGATAATTCGGCAGGAATTTTATAATCAGCATTGATAACTCTATTCAAGGTTGTCTTCACATGTTGTGTGTGAAATGGTGGACATCCTACAAGTAAGGTGTATAACATACAACCCAGACCCCACACATCAGCTGGAAGTCCATGCACTTCTCTGGAGGCCACTTCTGGTGATATATAATTAGGTGTGCCACACATGGTGACATGTTTCTCATCCGGTCCATTCAGTTGTGTTGCGAGTCCAAAATCAGCTATCTTCACATTGAGGTCTTTAGTCAGCAATAAATTATTCAGTGACAAGTCTCTATGAATAATATTATGTGCATGAAGATATAACACACCACTTAATACTTGTCTAAAAATATCGGCTGCAGCCTTCTCTGAGAGCCCACGAGTTCCTAGTTTAAAATGCTTGGCTAATTCTCCATTATGAGCTAGTTCTAATACTAAGTAAACATAATGTGCATCTTCAAAAAAAGTGTGCAATTCTAGTATAGCTAGGTGCTTGAGCCGAGAGTGTATGGTGACTTCCTGCCTGACTCTCCCGATCATCCCTGCACTGGCCATCAAGGCCTTGTCTATCATCTTGATGGCCACAAATATTCCTGTTCTCCGACATCTTGCTCTATATACATGTGCAAATCCACCTTTTCCTAGATGTTCTAATATTTCATAATCTTCAATTTTTTCACCAAACATATTCATTATAGCTACAAAATGCGTATGTCATGAATGAAGCTGAGCTGACTGTCAGGTAAACTCATGCATATTTTCTTATAGATGTCCATTATTGAAGTGAGTACTGAAAAAAAAATTAATTGAACATTACGATTCCATTCTATGAATAAAATAAGTCGAAAATTCAAAAGTTTATGAATTACCTTATCTAGAATCCATTTACCATCCTTAATACTTTTGCTGATGATTTCTTTTACTCTTTGAGGATCCGGTTCGATCTTATGTTGTATGAAACTCTGGAACAAACATAGTTGGCTCAGCAGAGATTAACAAAATGTGTAAACGGTAGCGTACCCAAAGTGAGTACGTTACTATTCATCTATCTTTCACCAAATCTTAAAATTTCAACAAATCGTGCAGGTAGAAATTATGTACCTGTTTTACAGCGAATTTGTAATGTTTACAGGCGTCTGGAGGTAACCTTTCACACTGACGTAACAAATATTTGTACAACTTCAAAGATGTCATAACAACATCATAATTTTGAGAGGATTGTGAAAACAATCGAATAAAATGCAAAAACATTTACAAATAATTGAAAAAATTTGAACAAATCGTATTTTTGTTGTACATAAGCTTACTTGGGGGGGGGGACAGTAATGTACGAACAACTTATTAACATGGTATTGCTTGCACCAAAGAGAATATAACCACTACGTTGAGCTTGCACCAGCTTGCACCGACCGACCGACCGATTTAAATCCGACCGATCAAGGAATGCACAGATTAGTCACAGTTGAAGTAAGACCGTGCATTCTAGTGCGCGGTTTGGAGAATGCGAATAATGCGATGCGCTACCTGTTAATTTTAAGTTTGATTTGTCAATGTCTAGTTCTAAGTACCTAATACCTATCTATATATAAGTTTAAAAAAAAAACTAAAATGTACCTACCTAACTACAGTTCTTTGTAAAGTTATTAAACTTGTCTTATTGTACATCCGCAATGGATAAAACAGTTATAACTAGTACCTATTACCTAAGATCTATACCTTTATTGTACCTACTACAGTTTATGCAATAAAATGTTTTGATTTCGAATTTCTAAGGTAACTCGAAATAAATTATTTTTCTATTTTATTCTAAAGATTTAGAATTTTACATACCTACTGTTTATGGGTATGAAATTCAGCCAAGGTGTGTAAAAGGTACGGACTGGGGGTTTAGTATGTACTTGCAACGCTGAAGATCATCTCGTGCAACATCATGCAACATGTCGTACATTACTGACTGACTTCATCGAAGATAAAAAAAGGCCGATGCGTGCCGAAGCGATGACTTTTACCACAGGCTAAAAATAAGGGATTATTGTAAACGATCAAGCAAGAATAAACCAAGCCAAACAAAATGAACGAAAGTGTGTCATGCAAGCAAGTTGCAGCCTCTGTGCATTGCGTTCCATTTACTCACTCATTCTATCAAACTCATTCACTCACTCATTCATCTTCTCTCTACGAGGATCATTTCGTAATTTTTCTATTTTTCACAGAAATCTAGCAGCAAAATGAGTACAAAAATAAGATAGTTGTTCAGTTTTCGCTGTATGAATCAAATGTGTGAAATTAAATGAAACTTATGAGGCGGAAGTTTTCACCGTGCGGTGATCATCTATGATTCATTGTATGGACTAATGTTGTGATAAGTCAGTGTAACGTTTCTCTAAAGTTTGTGGTGGTTACTTTACGTAGCTTGATAATGATTCGTAAATGGTAATGTGGTATGGCACTCGTTACTATTAGGCGTTCTCCGAGTGTGCAAACACCAAGGAAAACGGTGAGTACCTAACAAAGACGGATGTTACAACACAATCCATTGTTGACCATATTTTGTTACTAAGTGCAAGCAAGGATCAGGGGTTCAAACTATTTTGCAATTTGTCTTATTACTTTGGAGTTTTTTTTAGTGAATGTCAACTATGCTTGCTCCTATGATGAAAATAAACATGATCTCTTCCTGAAATAGGATAATTAGTCCCAGTTTTAATTCAGTCATTTGTGTCCCTTTGCAATTTCTTGGAAACTTTCCTGAAGTAAAGTATTTTTGTACAAATAACTAAAAAGATAAATAATTTTCCTGGTACATGGTGTTTCCATTACCTAATGAAAAAATAATAGAATAATCCAGTCAACAGTAGTAGTCCTAGCATAATTTATGCTATAGAAAAATGAGAGAGATCTCTCAATATGAACTAAAACCTTCATCAGTTCATTGTGTTAGCAGCTTGTTGACTCCACGTTGGTGGACATGGTGAAAATCTCTTTTATGGGCCACAAAATAAATCGAAGATCTTTTTCCTCTAATCAGCATTCAGGCAATAATTGCAGTTGACTTCACCCATTGCTGGGTATAGGCCTCCTTTTATCCTTTACCAGCCATTCCAGTTCTTCATTAATTTGATCTAACATTATACCAATGTAACACGCACATTAGGTTTGGTCAGACCCTTGAAACAAACCTACCTGAAGGCCTGAAAAGGTTGCATTTCATAGTTGCAAGAATTTACAGATGCACAATGTTTGAATAGCCCAGGACTCTGTGGTATTAGGGATCAGATTAGATAGAGTGCTATTTTATTCAACTTCTTAATTGTTTCAGGATGAGGCAGAAACTACTGATGAGCTCATTGAAAATGATGTTGGGAATCCCACCAGTAAAAGGTACGTCTAATATTTATTTCGCAGCCAACTGTAACCAGTATTCAAGTCGTTAAAATAATGGCGCCGTTCAATAAGCATGATCTTATCAACCAACTTCAAAAAAGGAGGATGTTATCAATTCGGTTGTTTTTTCTTTAAAAATGTTTGTTTCCCCTGAACTTTGTTGTTTATGAACCGATTTTCAAAATTATTTTTTTGTTTGAGAGAATATATTTCAGATTGGTCCCATTGAAATTTTATCAAAATCTGTTGAGTAGTTTAGGTTTTAAATAGAAATTACTGAAAAAAAATCTTTAAAGTGAACAAAATTACGTGTTTTGCTTCCCTGTGACTTTGTCAGTGGCGTCCGGTCACTAGACCCGTCCGATTGAAGTCAGTTGTTGTATGTTTTGGTAAAACCTTGATTATTTTAAATAGATAGGAAGAGTGTCTTATTTAGACTCTAATAAATGGGCGGAGTTAAACTATTAGTCAGGAAATCCGACGCACAAAGGACCAACAGGAGTCCGAGTGGGGAAAAGGGAGTCCATTTACATTTAGACTCTAATAAATGATTATTAGAGTCTAAATGAGACACTCTTTCTAAGACCTGGTCAATAATGAGATTTGAACCATTGTTATTTTATTATCAAACTTTTTACTTAAAATTCTATGTTACGAACAACTGCATTTTTTGTATGTACTACCACAGAGTACTGAGAGTAGTACTACTGATGTTCTATTATGTGATTAAAGTATAGAGTATTATATTATGTTTCTATGACTTCTAATGTGCCATTATCGAGCAGGTGATGTTGAATGTAAATCATTTTTAAGGTTCTGAGTAAGAAGTCGCCATATTTATCTGTCCTTGCGTATGTCAAAGGCATTTTCATATGAGACTATTGGGTTTGTAGCGCACACGTATCTAAAAAGTGTATTGTACGTGTGCACCCACTAGAAAAAAAACGTAGGTAATGTTTTTAACACTGTCTAGGCTACCTTCCTCATGTACATAGTATGTGTATGTAAATAAATAACTAAGGTTAACTTTTCCCGTTAAATAGGAAATTTGATGGCAAACAAAGGTATCTCAAACAGTTTCTCGAAGTTATAATCTGTTTTTGCGATATTTCATTTCATTTCATTTATTATTTACCTAAAATTATACAATAATTACTAAAGTCAATGAGTTTACAAGATGTGGTCGACCAACTTATAAAACGCGGGCTCTAAAAAGCTCCATTGAAAAAAGCCACAGTGGCGCTTCCTCACGCTTCTAATATGAAGGCGCCCTTAAAACTGACTAAAAAATAATTTCGTATTCAAAAATATGTTAAATCGTAATGACTCGGAAGCCTAAAAAAGAGGATATGAATAAAGCAGGTGTTAGTACAGAGGTGACGGCTGATAGAGACGAATGTAAGAAGAAGTCATGTTTTGCCGACCCTACCGTGGGATGAGGACAGGAAGATGATAAAGTTCTTATGCCTACTTGCACCAAACTGGCAAAGTCCCTAAGCAATTACTTTACTCGCTTGTCATTTCTTAACGGTCAGAATTTGGACTGTTAAGAACTACCAAGCGAATAAAGTAAGTTTGGTGCAAGTAGGCATTAGAAGCCTAAACAGACCACTGTGCGTGTTCCACCGCGAACTTAATTCGCTTTATTTCACTGCCAGTATCTAAACTGGCAGCTATAGGTAAAGGGTGATGATAATAGTACATTATTGCAAAGGCAGCGAAATAGGCAATTGCAGGTCGAGTATGCGTTTGAAGGCCGAGCCGCAGGCGAGGACTTCAATAATATATAGTGCTTTTCTTAAAAAAATGCAAGGAAATAAAAAAGGGCCTTTTAAATAATGTTCAATACCGTTTTTAATATGAACTGTACATTTCAGCATGGAATAAATCGCTCATAATGCTTTTTAGTTTTAGCAATTTCATTGAAGTATGCCAAAAACACTATACTTTTCTTTAGATTTAGCTGGTTTTCCATCGCTAATTTAGCTTCCAATCTTAAATCTGGTGGAGTGCAGTCAATGTCCATTTCATTTTCACTTTCAGAATCATCGGAAGTCTTTTTATTTTACAGTTTGTGCCGAAAAAGGTTAAACGCATCTGTGGCTATACAGCCACGAATACGCAATGTGTACGATAGATGAAAGAGTTCTAAATTCAAACAGCACACCGTTTCATACAACATTGCCGGCGCGCTTTTCGTTCCAAATTCAAAGAACACGCCGAGAAATGATTTTGGTTTTTCAGTCTACGTAAATATGATACTTCGCGTGTTCTTTATTTAAAAGTAATGACAATATATCCGCGCATGTTTAAGAAAAGGTACATTACATCTGAAATCTAAACCGTGTCTAAACAGTAATACCAAACCCTTGAAGCGTGACGTGCGAGTATAACCCGCACTTTTTCAATTAATTTAAATTAAAATAAAACAAGTTGTACAAAGCTTACCCAACGTGTAAAGCTACAAGTAGGTGGATTACATACAATTGGAAAAGCTTTCCAAGATCAAGAGTGACTCACAGCACAGCCTGTTCTTTATACATTGAACCTAATGGTACAAAAACTTCATGTTGCTAAAACTTTACAGAGATCAGAACACCAATCGCGATTTCTAATTTGAATCATTTGCCTAACTTATCTTACCTTGAGATACTTATGTAAATTGAATAGTTAATACCTACCTACACTATTACAAGGATAAACGGCTGAAAGACGCGTAATTCGCTTGTTTTGACCTCAATTTATTTGGTTTAGTAAAGTCTCTGTAGCTGTAGGTAAGAAGGTCAATAATATTACCGAAAAGTAACAGTTAAAGTAAAAACTATTTTTACAATTTTATCAGTTTAGCATTAAACGACTGGTAGTGTTTTATGGGTTAACTAAACAAAATACGGGTAGGCCTCACGATAGAGCCCAGTGTAGTACTGTAGGACTGTAGTTAGATTTACGAGCAATTTCTCTTCAAGACTACTTGTTTGATCTATGATGAATATACCTCGAAACTGCAATATTTACTGTTATTTTTTAAATCATTAGGAGCAATTAATATTACCCATGATTGTGTTCAAAATAAACGCTTCAATGTGAGACGCGTTAAAGTGTATTCCTTTCCTCATCGCCTGCGCCTCGTGTTCCTGTTCAGTGGCGGTTCTATATTTACGCGGTAGTTTGCGCCGAGTTGAGAGGGAAGCTGCGAATGCTGTGACGTCGTCGGTCGGTCGGGTGTTCGAGTTCGTCGAGTACATCAAGCTGTGTAGTATGCGCACGCCACACGCTCGGAACTGCCGCTGCCGGCCGCTCGGGGCGCGCTACGAAGCGAGCGAAGACTACCGGATGGTGGCGCGCATCGCGTATTCGGTCCTGCGGATACGCACTTCGTCCTACCACCGCATCCGTAGGAAAATCGCAACCACAGGACCACAACATTTTTGTGTGGATGTTATCATGTGACGTGATATTTGTGCAAACTTGTGTGCTATTTGTTACCTCGGATTACCTTTTTTTTCTTCAACATGGTTGCTTTCAGGTAAACAATGAGCTTCTGGTTTTGACACTAACACCATTTATTTATGAGATTAATGGACTAATATCACAAATTTTCCTACTTCATTTTAAGTTATGTTTGAAATAAATAAACCTAAAATTTTAATGTTGAACTTTATTTTACAAAAAGGCGAGTTCACAAAAAGCGAAGAAAATTAGTGTGAGAAAGATATTTTGACTTCACCTGTAATTCAAAAGGTAAGAGTTTAAAATTAAAAGACTACATCATTATGCTCTACTTAGTTTGAAACTTTGAATTTCCGCGCTTTGAAAAAGTACTAGACAATGCTTTACAACGCTCGGCGAGTAGAGCCACACGCGTACACGCACTGCAAAAATAAAAAAAACACGAGCCGTGAATCCGCTCGGTTATACGCTAGTCTGGAACCGCAGAAACTTACTGACTCTACCACGTGCCTGCGCTACCACGGACGGTACTCTTCGCATGGTGCGGGGTAATCCGCGTCCTTCCGTAAAATCGCGGATCGTGTGAACGACCTCTAAAATTCATTACCTGCCACTGTGTTGTGCTTAAATTTTTGTAAATCAAACATAAACAGCACATAGGCAAACGTAAACATATGTAGATATAATCACTGTCCCTGGGAAGATCCTTGATCCTCATTTATTGACACTCGTAATGATGAGATAAACCCCCAAGAGAAATGTTACCTTATAAATACCTTTTTTCACCATAGTATAGTAACTCTGAGAATCTTAATGCTTAAATCATTAATGTCTAGAAGTTCCTTTTTATAGGATATGTCCAAGACCAGTCCATTGGCTGGTTGACTGTCATAATCGCCGCCGGCTAGGCCAAGCCTTAATTGTTGCTCTTAGAAATTACATTGAGTCCTGGGTTCTGCCCAGGAGAAAGTCAAAAGTGTAAGATTATGTTTACCTATTCGATTTGAGCGCGAATAAAAAATATATTACGTATAAACTGTATTCGACTTGGATAATGTTCATAGAGTTGTAGTGCGCAAGCAGTAAGAAAGTAAACACCGGAGTTCTCCGACAGAACTTCACAACCAAACAAAAAAAAAATTAAAACGCAAAAATGTGCACGTACCCGTAGCTTTCTTTGATGAAATTACCAAACACACATTTCAACGTTATCGTGAATTATATACCATCAATAAATTATAACGGAATAGTCATGTCTAGAAAATTACCTCAATTCAAGAATATATTATGAATTGTGTACAATTGTTTGTATCCCTGCTTGTTATTATGAAACATTAATATTGAGCTGTTGCACATAAACTATCTATTTAAAGTATGATGTATATTTGCAACTTTGTAATTAAGTAACTTTACCATCCCATACATTGATTGTCTACAAATGCTGCGTATACATAGCTTAGACATCGGATAATTGCGAGCAATGTATGGTAGAGTTGATAACCTTATCGTACTTATATTAACAAGAGGAGTAGTAGTGCGGATGGAATATGAAAATGTATTATGATGGAAGACTCAAATTATCCCTGTTCGCCAAAAAAAAGGTGCGCGATTTGCGAGGTCTTAGTTCAGCCACGTTCAGCTTACGACTTATAAGTTATTCAGTCAGGATGATGATATTTTACTCGAGTACAAGTTACGTACTACCGTACCCTGAGATCCAGTTTTTTTTTGCAAATGTCGTACAATTTAAATATAGCTGCTCTAGTTAAGCACCTACTTCCTTAATACCAGAGCTTTTACTAAAATGCTTTTGTTGCATCGCATAGCATGAGGTATAATAGTAACATCGTATCCACTATCCATTCATAGCTTTGGTATTTTAAGAATCCGTATTATACGTAGAAATGTTTGTTCCATTAATAACACAATAAAATACAAGGTTTTATGCTTTGCCATGTGTTGAGTACGGAAGAGCAGCGCGGGCGTATGGTATCGTGCTCCGAATTGGGTAAGGTTGCTAGTTGCGCGATGGGCGGCCGCCGTCCGCCGTGCTCTCGCGTCTGACCAGCTATAGTATGGGCGGGCGGGGTACGTTTTGGCAACACGCCGTTCGTCGCGCGTACTCGCTATTTTTAATGAACCTTGAGAGAAACCGCCCTTGCCACTTAAATGCAAGTTAGCATTTGGAAATTGTCGCGTATCATCATGAATCTATTGTTATTCTTTTATTAGCCGCTACTTCACCCAGCTTCCTTGTAAGTATGGCTGAATTTACTCATCCCACATGTTCCCGCAGAGCTATTTTCAGATGACCTCATCATCATGCACGCCCAAATAGCTACCTATACACCCAATGCTTTTAAAAGGCATTCGAACCGTATGATACTAAATGTCATCGTGGTTCGTGAAACCATAATTGCGTGTTTATCTCGATAAAGGGTATTGTTATTTTAAGTTCCTTTGTGGTAGCTTCGATGCAATATTCTCCATAGTAAAAGGTTATCCGGACTAGAGTTTCGCAGACGATGGATAAGTTTGTGGTAGCCTTCATCAATAAGTATCAGATTTATAAGTTTGGAAGTGCCGAGTGAGCGGTTGTGGCTGACGGTAGCAGGCTAGCCAGCCAGCGTGTCTCGCCCTCCGCGACCGTGGAACGTGTCGACAAAGTCTCCGTCTCCGAGACTCCGCCTTGCGCCGGTGAAAGGGAGGTTAAACGCCGCCTGCAAAGACGAATTGCAGCAACTTTACTAAAAATGGCGTCATTCATACATTTCGCGGTTACATTACCTTTTAATAATTATACTTAGCAGAGTTCATCTGACGAATCTCGTTCAACATTGTTGAAGAACCTGTTCAGTTATTCAGTATGTTGAATTGTGCATATTTAAAGCATGTTATGTATGGTAAAAACCATCTGTGCATTTGGTTGTTCATTATAGTCGTTCGGTAGATAAATTGATCCATCTCATATGATTCGCACCTTATGTGACAAAGGCAAAGAGTTCCTATACAATACTAGTTTTGAGATAAGGGGTAAAACAAATTAAACAGGTCTTATAAGCCTGAAAAGTGTCGCATGTCACAAACATAAATGAATACTGGGAATTTCTAAATTAACTTATTTTGTTACAGTCTCAATGAGTGCTACTTCGCGAACAAGGGTGCAGCGGTCGTCCTCGGTGGCTCGGAGCGTGGCTGTGGAGACTTGCGCCGGTCACCAGTGCGCGCCAATCCTCAGTCCGACATTCAACATCACCTCCAGTCAATGTTCTATCTACTGCGTCCCGAGGAAACGCTCAAAATGGTATGATATCTCTCAGGAAGTTTTGAAAACGTCCAGTAACTCGAAATCCGTGAGATTTTTACTGGGTATATATTTTCATTTTCTGATCAGTCCTGAAGTCGCCCACCGTGTATTTACTTCATTTTTGTGAAGTTGGTACGGCTCACTTCCTGTAACACACTTCCGTTGCTTTTTAGCGATAATACCGCCCATTGTCCACTATTTTTACCATTGTTTTCTACTTTCTTTATATTTTTGTGATGGTGTGCAATAAAGAACAATCTTATCTATAACTCTGACGAATTAACATGACACCTGTCTCGAATGGGTTTTGTGCAAATTATAATGTGAAATTGGATAATGTTGGTCGAGAAGAGGACATGGAATACTTGGTGATGATAAGGCTTCGCAATAAGAGGAAGAAGAAACATGGAGGGTGCCGCACGGGGCAGCGGGGGAAGCATAGAGTTCCGAGCCAGGTTCTTCTTATCGTGTCACTAGTTATCTTTAATCAGTGTGGTGAAAGGATTTCAAGTGCGCCTCTTCGGAGTCATGTTAATTCACCCGAGTTATATCTATTTTATTATTATAACTTTATTATTATTAATATCAGGCGGTGAAATTGGAGAGCGCCCATGCGGGCCGCACTCGGTACCTGGTGGTGGTGTGCCGGAGCGAGGAGGCGGCGCTGCTCGGCATCGACTGCAACGAGCGCACCTCCGTCGGCCTCGTGCTGCGCGTCTTGGCCGACACCTCCATCAGACTGGACGGCGACGGGTGAGCCATGGTTTCGGACTTGGCCATCAGTGCCCTTCTCAAAAAACCACCCGGCATATGGTCCAGCCAGTCTATAGCTGCTATAGACTGGCTGGACCATTTACAGGGTGGTTTTTGAGTGTTTATGTATATGGACCAGCCAGTCTATAGCTGCTATAGACTGGCTGGACCATTTACAGGGTGGTTTTTGAGTGTTTATGTATATGGACCAGCCAGTCTATAGCTGCTATAGACTGGCTGGACCATTTACAGGGTGGTTTTTGAGTGTTTATGTATATGGACCAGCCAGTCTATAGCTGCTATAGACTGGCTGGACCATTTACAGGGTGGTTTTTGAGTGTTTATGTATATGGACCAGCCAGTCTATAGCTGCTATAGACTGGCTGGACCATATGCCGGGTGGTTTTTTGAGAAGGGCATTGATGGCCAAGTCTGAAACCACGAGAGTTAGAGAAAGTCGTGAAAGGATGCCCTCGATTTATAAGAAAACAATAACTGTAAATTTAGTTTTTTTAATATGTTACTTTTGACGAAAATCGACCTGAATGATTTAAAAAAAAAAAGACGACCTGTATTATTGAACCAATGGATTCTGTTGCTGATAAGTAACCTTATTGTAAGACATTTTTTGAAGTAAAACTTTTTTTAAATTTAAAACAGAGATCACGAAAATTCGTAAACGCATAGTTATCTGATATGGTAGAGCAGGATTTGTTTGTTATGAGTTAATCCCAATTAAACTGAAGGAAACTAATTTGTACCACGGAAATGGCGTGGCGGCAGGTACTTTACATTTAAATTGCGTTTGATACAAAATATAATGTGTTTTGTTCTATCGCAAAAAGGAAGTGGTTACTTACACCTGTTATTTTTGGATAGTAAATTAACCTTCATGTTTTGTTCCTAGAAGCTCGCAACAATACAGCACAAAATGACTCATTACGATTGCGAGTTATCTACTCGCCACTAAAGAGCAAGGCATGCATGTAACCTTGCAAAAATTCCATTATTATACGATTCTCTAAGTTTAGGTTACTTCTACCATTCAAATAATTCTAATGCGTATTCACAAAATGTAAAGAATATGACCCATTTACATAATCTATTTATTTGTTCTTAATTAGTCGCATATTTGATAAACAATGTGCTGTATGTAACGATATGCAATAGGACTGTTACGTAATTATTTTTAATGAAACTAAATTCACTTTCATCATAATGGATAACTAATTATCATCCTGACAGATCAGACGAGCAATCTCGTACGTTACTATTTCAAGTACTAATGTCTGGTGTGTTTTGTTACGAGCATGTTCCAATCACGAATGTTGGCATCATTCCATTAAGCTTCCTTAGAAGTCGCTTCATGACTCTTCATTATTACGCAGAAGGATAACAAAACATTATTCGAAATCTTTGAATGTTTATGAGGTCGATGTATTTCCGATCGCACATTCCCCAGCTGACGGGTTGACAGTTATATTCCATACCGGAGACCGCTCACCTAATGAGTTCGTTTAAAGCACTGAACAATAACTAATTAAGGATGCATTGTCCGCAGAGGGTTCAGCGTGAGTGTGTGCAGTCAGCAACACATATTCAAGCCGGTGTCCGTGCAAGCCATGTGGTAAGTTCCATTCCATACTACAATGTACATACATACCATGATAACTTATCTCGCTTTCAAAGTGAGTTTAAGCGTATCTGATTCAGGTAAATTACCTACTCGTTTAAAATCAATAATCCTTCGTTTGTACTGCCGAAAATTTTACAAAAAATAGTACATTATTAGTCGAGGATGGATTTCTGATATTCGTGTATAGGGAATTCGATACCACACCTGCATAAACCACATGTAAGGGCGCGTTCACATAGCTGGCGTTGAGCAGGAATGTTATTAAGCAGTGCTTACATCTATGCAATTACTACATACGGCTATTTCGAAATAAAATTCATGAAGTTGCTTACTATACCCTCGTCGGCTAAACGATGCCCCCAGAGCTTTGCGAGGAAACTGCTGATGAAGCAAAAAGTCTATCAAGTACTATAATCATTAACTAAAACTTATGTTACAGCTGTTTATTGTCCATTTACTGCAGGCACTTAAAAAAATACTGTTTTAAGTTGTACCTAAAGTATCTATATTGTCAGACTTTGACTTGTAAAACTACTTTTCCTAAAAATAAATAAACTAAAATAGTTTTTCTGTGTCGAAGAACAGAAAAAATGTTCAGTTGCATGTGACATTCACTAATCCGCACTAGATCCGCGTGGTAGATTAAGACCCATGCGCTCTCCTAGCCGAGAGTAAGCTCTAGTCCCAGCAGTGGGAACAATATAAGCTAATTATGCTATGCTATTTTTCTGTACAATCAAGTCAGAACAAGAAATGTTGAAAAAAATTATCTAAAAACCACATTTTTATGCTTCTGCTCTATCTCGCTTTTTACGAGGTATAACAGTTTTAGAATGCATTATCATCAAGTTGTGAGCTACCCTGAAAATTTCAGCCGGATAGCTAATCGGAAAGTACTCCAAATTTAAGTTGCAAGATTCCACCCTAACGACAGACAAAAGTGCTCTATCTCGCTTCCTTTACGAGATATAGCGGTTTTTATGGTTTAAGAATGAATTGTCATCGAATTGTGAGCTGAAAGTTTCAGCCGGCTCTAATCGGGAAATGTTCCAAATTCGACTTGCAATATTCCACCCAGAATTTCATATGAGAAAATTTTAGGATTTGTCTTTAATTTTGGGGGGAGCACACTCCTGCACTCGCACTTTCGTTGTCGTCTAGGACGTCTTTGCGCTTGAGCCTTCGCTCGTACCCGGGACTTAAGAGCTCTCGGGCCGGTTGGTTTGGGTGGGTTTGCAGCCTCTTGCGATAAGCGTGAGCAGCTTCTTGCATCTCTTCTAACAAGAAAGTGACTCAATAAAAACGTACTAATAAATTGTTAATTTGTATTGGCAGGTCTGCATTGCAAACGCTGCACCGAGCGAGCGGGCGCGCCCGTCAGCTGAACCATTTTGCGGGCGGCACGTCCCACGCGTGGTGCGCCTACTACGAGAGCCACGTAGACTCGGACCGCTCCTGCCTCAACGAGTGGCACGCGATGGACAGCATAGAGTCGCGCCGCCCGCCCTCGCCAGACTCTCTACGGCTCAAGTTAGTATCTTTACACTATGCAGTCTGTTCCATCTCTATCTATCAGCCAGCCTGTAACACCCACTGTTGGGTATATAGGCCTTTTATCGTCAGTCTTATCGGTTTCGTACAAGACTTATCCAATGTGCCCCTTTATTAATAGCCTGTTCACATTAAAAGCGGTTTCAGACTAAAAGAAAGAAAAGAAAGAAAAAAATATTTATTTTTGACATAACTGTACAAGCTTAAAAATACCTTAAACCAAGTACAGTGCAGTCAAAAAAGGGCTCATGCTCAGCATGTTGCAGTTGCAGTCTACTGCAACAGCAGTAGACTGCAACGCTGGTTTTCAGCATGAGCCCTTGGTTGACGCACGGACAATACAGAGACAGTAGGTACAATGCAATACGACACAAAACAATAATTATATAACATTTCATTTGTGTATAGAGATAAGCAATTTTATAAACCAAGTACAGTGCAGTCAAAAAAGGGCTCATGCTCAGCATGTTGCAGTTGCAGTCTACTGCAACAGCAGTAGACTGCAACGCTGGTTTTCAGCATGAGCCCTTGGTTGACGCACGGACAATACAGAGACAGTAGGTACAATGCAATACGACACAAAACAATAATTATATAACATTTCATTTGTGTATAGAGATAAGCAATTTTAGTGACAGGTATTGTAAGTTTAATCTGCTTTTCATTAGCATCTAGTTAGTATTATATATATATAAATACGGCCAAAGAATAAGCCTTGAAATACAAAGAGGCAATGCAGCCAGTATCCTACCATTGTGTTACGAGTTGGAGCAGTACTAGCAGACTAGCGTATTAACTGAGCTGATTGCCATTTGCCGCTGAGTTTTGTATCTTGCAGCGCATGTGCTGCAAAAATAGAAAACGAGCGGCGAATCCGCTCTTTTATTACGCTGAGAACCGCTTTAAAGAAAATCATTGTCAATAAACCGACCACTCTTAACGTATAACTTTTTTTTATTATGATAACGAGTGAATTTATTTTTTAAATATATGTACATTATTTTTTGATATGACAACAGCTTAATACATAAAATTAGTTTATAAATATTAACTAAAGTAATGTCAATGCGAGCAACGACATGACGAGACCTTTTTTTGATCACCTATTCAAATTCAAATTGGTTACCCATGACCAGAACAGCTTGATTATCGTTGAGTTAAGGACAGAGTTTTCATAAGTTGTTAATTCGTGATGTGATCACTTCCTGATTGAAAATTGTTATTTTATCTGTCCAAAAATAATAAGTAAATTATATGCACAGACTATAAAATTACTTATCTTGCCGTCTATTATTCAGAACTAGAATAACCCAATAGCGTGATGCTAATGAAATAATGCTGTACACAATACTATCCACAGAGCTGATAAACTATGCCACGTATTGATTAGCTTATGGCTTATTGCTTGATTATAATTGATTGCTGAACAGTAAATAAGCAACAAAGCACCGTTATTCATTTAGACACGTATATTCCAAGTGTTAGTGTTTACGCCTAGACCTAGTTTCTTGGCCTCTATAAGGTTCGCACTTCCTCCAAAGCGCTAATTATGACTCGTTATCTGCATGCGAACTTCAAGGATGAACTGATTTACTGAGTTTTGGCTAATTAATTGTAAACCGACCACTACAACATCTCTGACTGACTGTTTTATCATCGCTGAGCCAAAACCGCAGTATATGGAGACTTAAACTTGAAAGGTGTGTTTTATATGAAGTGTAAGCGCGCATAAGAACGTGATTTTGAAAATTCAATCCCTAACAGAGGGTCAAAGTTTTAACATTATTTCTGCGACATCGTTTACACTAGAATATTTAAATTTTGCGTGCCTTTTGAATTTCCTGTAATGGACATTCTACCCGAAAAACACACCATCCAAGTTTTAAGTGTCTGCGTTTAGCGGTTTCGACTCGACGAAGATGAATCAGTCTGTCTGATAGTAATTTAGGACATGTTGTATACAGGGTGTGTCGTAATAAGTGGATAATCCTTCAGGTGCGGGTGGGGGACTTCAGGACTGATCAGAAAATGAAATTATGTACCCAGTAAAAATCCCACGGATTTCGAGTTACTGGACGTTTTCGAAACTTCCATTTTTTCATTGTTTTTGCTGCCAAGATTTGTAATCTAATTTATTTAATTTTCTTGTATTAGTAAATTAGTTTGTTAGAACATGAATTTAGTTTACAAAACTCTAATTCACCAAGTGAATTTTTACCGAACTTTTTATACGAAAACTCATTACGACACACCCTGTAGGTATACACACGTTATAAATCATCCTAATTAATTACATCGAGTATTAATTACAACTTGTTCTACTTTTCTTAATTCGCGTGTTCTGTGGCTCAATTATGAACTTACGCGTTAACGTTATCGTATCGTATCTTATCCGTCAACGAGAAGTACAGTTACTATGAAGTTTTGAAAAATAATCATACAAACGGTTGACTTCTCGGTGACGGATACATTACGATCACGTTAGCGCGAAAGTTCATGGTCTAGCCTCTGGTGTAGAGTTTTCAATCAGTCTGATCGCCTCTGACTGGTTAAAGTTGGCTTTCCTATAATTCCTTTAGTTCGATGTTAATTTCACTCGAATATACAAAATGAAATATTGCGTTACTAATTAATCATTTTCTTACCTTTCCAGACCACGTGAAAGGGACGAAACGGAACGAGTGATACGGTGCACATTGAAGGAAATCATGATGAGCTTAGACCTAGACGAAGTGACCAGTAAAGAGATACGAGCTCATTTAGAAGACGAGTTAGACATGGACTTGGCCGAATACAAGTCGTTCATCGAACAAGAAATATTCACTATCCTCGGACAGTTGGACGCGCCCACCGAAATATTCGACCACGTGTACCTCGGATCTGAATGGAACGCCAGCAACCTAGAAGAGTTACAACGAAACGGGTATGTAAAATCTAGTTAGTTGTATGTAGGTAAATCATAAACAGACCTCTTATTTCTATTATCTTTGAAAGAACGGTATTTTTTTTTTGTTGAGATTTAATTGTCTTTTTTTTTCAGGGTGAGGCACATTCTGAACGTAACGAGAGAGATAGACAACTTTTTCCCTGGTATGTTCGATTACCTCAACGTAAGAGTGTACGACGACGAAAAGACTGACTTACTAAAACATTGGGATAATACTTTCAAGTATATCAATAAAGCGAGGAACGAGGGCTCGAAAGTTCTCGTCCATTGCAAGATGGGCATCAGTAGATCTGCCTCCGTCGTGATCGCTTATGCCATGAAGGCTTTCAATTGGAATTTTGACAAGGCTCTGAAACATGTCAAATGTAAAAGGAGCTGCATAAAACCCAATACTAATTTTCTGAACCAACTCGAAACGTACCAGGGTATACTCGACGCAATGAAAAATAAAGAGAAGCTGCAGAGATCAAAGTCTGAGACTAACTTGAAAGCTCCTAAAACGGAAAAGATCGAGAACGAGAGCAAAGTGTGCGACCCGACGCCTCTGGTGCTGGCGCTGACGGGGCGCTACTGCGGGCGGCCGCGCTCGTGGGCGCCCGACACGCGCGCGGCCGGCGCGCTGCTGCCGCCGCCGCCGCCCACCTCCGTCTCGCTCGAGAACCTCGCCTTCGAGACGCGCCACCGGCACCGCCTCATGCCCTGTGCCAGCGGCAGCTACAGCGTCTCCCCCAACCAGATCATCCGGCTCAAGGAGGAGGGCGCGCCTTCCGTCAAGCACATCGTCAGCGAAATAGAGAACGCCGCCTCCACCGACCGCCGCGAGTCCAGCCGGAGATATCAAAGGCTTATCAACTGTCTGCGATCCGACCCTCCCGGCGGCAGGCCGGAACCGCCAGTGGCGGTCGCACCTGCCATGGACACCTCCAGTCGATCGAAGCAGACTTCACCGTCGAGGAATATGTGTCACAACAGAAGCCCCCAGTCCAATTCAGAAGCGGATAAAATTCATACTTGGGACCCCGGGGAGTCGCCCTGGCCCCGAGAGGAGAGCCGCCCGACTGGAGATGACGACATAGTGAAAAGTGACAGTGGTATAATAGACGCGAAAAATAAAGTGACAATAACTGATAATTCTGTTGAGCGTAATTTAGAATGTGAGGAGGTGCGAAAACCTGACGAAGAAGCGCCGCCGCCGAGCCGCCAGAGCTCGTGGAGCTCATTCGACAGCGCGGTCGACCTGTCGCGTCACTCCTCCTGGAGCTCGTACGACACGCGCGCCGCCGCCGCCGCCGCCGCTGGTAAAGCACCGCCCGCACCGTCCGCGCCGCGCGACCTCGAGGCCGCCACCGCTGCCGCGTCCTTGCCCGTGTCCCAGAACCTCTGCATCATCACCGAACACAAGGTATCGCGCGCAAGTGACGCCGCCGCCGCTCCGCCACCTCTATCCCACATAGCAGATAACGAACGTAAATTCAACGAAACGTGTGCCATACTAAAAGAGCTCGCCAGTGCCGCGGCGCGCATGGGGAGCGCGCGCGACCGCGGCGCGTCCACTTGGAGCGGGCGGCTGTCAGCCTCCGCGCCGTGCGATACGTGGCTGCGCGCGGGACTGCGGCGGCGGCGGCTCGCGTGTGCTTCGCACGGTGACTTGCCGCGTGCGCCCGCCTCCGCGCCGGGCCTCGTCAGCAACCTCAAAAAGGAGTTCGAGGCGCGCTCGGAGCCCGCGCGGCGCGCCGTGGCCCAGCGCGACACGCAACCCGCGGAGGACCTCTCGGTGCGAACGCTGGTGGACCGCTACGACCGGCCGAGGCCAGGCCGCGCGCGCTCCGACTCCGCCGGGGAACCGAAGGCGCAAGAGGCCGCCACTAAGAAGAGCAAGCTGACGGCGGAGGGCGCGGCGCGGGCGTGCGCGCGCACCGGCCCGCCCGGCGGCGCCGCGGGTGCGATGCGGAACTCCTTCTGCGGAGCGGTGAGGGGGACGGCCGGGGAACGCCCTCCACCCGCTCCCACCGTAGTGTCGATAGCGCCGATTGACTATAGCGATGTGGTCGTTTCAACTGTGATGTCGAAAGCTCAAAACAAAAAACAATTACAACACGGGAAGACTCATCCGCTAACGAGGCTCAACCTGAGTCGGTCGAACAATAGATGTTCAAATCCTGTATACAATACCATGTAGGAATATTTATGTTTTTTTATTTATTATGAATTCTTGCCAAACTCAATATTTTATCTTCTAGAGTTTTATAAACTATAATTATTTACAAAAATTAAATCACTGTATTTGTATTTCTTAAAATTTATATTAAGTGGCTGTTTGAGTAGATAAATGTTAAAGAGAATTAAATTAATAGAACTGATGTATGTACAACTTTTAAGAGGGAGTTTCTTATTTTTTACACCTGGCTTAGGGCAAGAAGTGGGGCTTTATGTTTTGCCACAATTTTAAGAAGAAACAATTTTATTAATTCCTAGAATTTTGTTTGCATTGTTTTGGGTTTCCTTATCCAAAGTCCACTGTTTGCAGCCTCTTTCCAGTAACGAACGAAACACGGGGCACGTTTTGTATTTCACTAATCTTCTTGTAAGTTTCTGGCACTTTTTGTGCCTTCCTTCTCACAGTCCCGAAATCGAATGAATAAATGCAGCCTGGATTATTCCTTATACAGCACTCAGTCTGTAAAGAAATAATTCATGTAAATATGTGAGTTATGTGACCATACTATCAGAGGAACTCAGCAAGCCTAAAGCCCGCTCGACCGTTAATAATCAGGCATGTATTATACATTCACGAAATAATCGTCAATCGTGAGTCTTATCTTGTGAATGTATAATTCTTACAACAAATTAGAGGTATAGTGTGACTATTTTACATTCATTTAAATCAATAGTAGGTACAATATTGTAAGGTGATTACAATTTTCATGTTGATGTCCACGACTCGCAGAACATTCGAGTCTGAGCCGCCGCAGACTACTAGGTTGGTTTGTGGAACCAGCTTCCCGCAGTATAATTTTGATTGGTAGATATCTGGCACAATGGTCTCAATCAACTTGCACGAGCCATAGTCCCAAAGCTGTATGCAATCTTTTTCTTGCCAAGAACATGTAAGTATCTAAAAAAATACATTGCAATATCAATGAGTAAATATTATATTTTTTAATTAAAAGGTAATTTGTATTTTATGGTTGAACAATGGGTAGGTGTAGGTAATGGCTCATCACAAATCGCCAGTATTAAATGAGCTTCGCGGTTGGGTCACTAACACCAACTTAGCAGTCACCTAGGAATAGGTATAAATTAATATTTTTGGTCATTGCACACAATCGCCATCTAGCCCCAAACTAAGCAGGGCTTGTACTATGGGAAGCAGATAACCGAGAGAATACTTAAATACCTACTTTATTTTTGTAAATACATACATAGGATACAAAGAAAACACCCAGGCTCAGGCAGGACAAACACCGATGTTCATCACACAAATGTTTGTCCTGAACGGGAATCGAACTCGCGACACCGGTGGGACAGTCCAACACACTTTCCATTCGACCAATCGTGTCGTCAATCGTGTATATTAGTAGCGGCACGTAAGTCTAGCGCTGAACGATACACGGGGGGTGTTACTGCGCATGTTTATTGTATGTGTAGTCCCTCTCGGGTACCTTTTACTTTTTACTTCTGCGCAATAAAGGTCAGCGCTAAAGTTACGTGCCACTATTTGTACCTAGTCTTGCTTGTTCATAGGTATAGGATAGGTAGGTACCTGTCTTCCAGGTTTATCGAAGTCCAATCCTTCGCCACACATGTGTACACCGAAGAAGTAGCGGGTTGCATACGGCTGGCGGTCGTCCCAGCACATCACGGAATTATCCCACCCGCCTGATATCAACTCGTGGTGCGATTTAGGATTAAACGCACACGCAAATATTCTGGATGTGTGTCCGTCTACGATGCCCTTTCTTTGACTAGTTTAAAAAAACAAGAAAAAATAACGAAAATCTGTAAAGAGTTAAGTAATTATTAAGTAAGTACCTACCATTAATCATTATCTAACATACAACGGTAGATAATGTAGGTTAGTAGATTATTAGATAGATTCGACTACCTATTGCTAATATTAATGATGGTAAAGCTTTCTGCCCACTACCCCGTACCATGAACGTGATAAGGACCGTGTCAGGCAAATCAATATTCTCTTTGTATTGAGAAGCCCGCTAGGTAGGAGGTACCCTGAATTTTACCTAGAATAAAACGCTCTTTCTTGAGTCTGCGCTTCTTCATCATACATGTTCAGTTTGGCGTCGTCTCCATAAGTCACAAACTTGCTGTATCGAGGATGATAGTTCAATCCCAGAGTTTGCCTTTTCTCACGGATTGTGTACAAGCATTGGTCATATTTATATTTCCAGCATTTTATACAACCGTTAACATCTAATGTGGAACAGAAATTTTGGGATTGTAGGCTCAGATTATTATTAGGTACCTAGGTAATGAGCAAAATGGAAAAAATTGAGTGAATATGTGCAAAATTTAATAACGAGAGAATACAATTTCATAGCCGATCAATTACTAAGTTTCTGGGTTAGAAAAACAACTGCTGGTTTGTCTATTGGTTAAGATCTTTAGCGCCACTCACCTAAAGATTTCAGTAGGTAGGTATATGATTAGATTCACGTTAAATAAGAGCAATGCTACGCAGAGCTTTGCATCTTAAGATCCATGTGCTACACCTCACTAGCTACAGTATATTTTAAACCGGAAAACAGAAATGCCTACACGTAGCCTTTGTCATTTGGTATATAATTGACTGAGTGAGTTGGTCTAAAATCTCAACCAAGACCTAGACGAAATCCTGCAGAGGAAGGATCCTCTCTCACTCCTAACGCTATTCGACGATAGATGGCGCTGTACAAACAAACGTGTGGGTAGGCGTTAGAAATATATTATTGGACCAAATTGATGTCCACAGCCACAGCTCCTGCATGGTATTACAGGTCCAGCACTATACTTATTCACCCTTATCAAACAGCCTACATACTCAGTTCAGTAATGTTGGCATGATTTAATAACGTTCATCCATGATAGATACCCAGTTGTAAACCACGCAAACGACGACGACACGCCACGCCACGTGTAACAGCTAGTCTTATACACGTTATAATCCCTCTTACCTTACCTGATCTAGGCGACAAAACATATCTACGTGAGTATGTAGGTGTTAATCTACCTACATGTGTATGTGTACTTTTTTGCTACAAAGAATCTTGCGCACATCCCAAGGGTGCTATATTATTTCTTACATGAAGAAAGCAGCATATTTGTTATCGGATGAGCCTTGCTTACTGGCCGATGCTTGATAGCAGTAACCGGTCCTGGATACGCTCGGCATTCGTCATCTACCAGCGTGTGAGAACAGTTTCCAGTGTTGCAGTTGAAAAGTCTGATCGTGCCATCGGTGAAGCCAGCAGCTATGTCGTTTACATCCTCCGTGTACTTGCAACACATGATTTCTTTATTTGTATCTCTGTAACGAGCCTATCATGTAATGGCAAGAATGGATCATGTGATTGGCCACAGGGTAGAACTCAATAGGTATCATTCACGTTGTAGATGCGTTGTAGGGTAGCAATGCAATAATGTGAGGATATGTATGCGTATGCTGCAAAATGACGTCTTCGAGGGTTGTGTGTGTTGTACTTTTGGTTAGGTTGGTAATAGGCACAACACAAAAAATCATCATCAACAGGTTGATAGGTACCTATATGATATGATGGATAAAGCAGTCTGCTGCTGGACGTAAGTTTCTCTCAAGGCGCGCCACTGTGCCCCGTCTTCGGCTCTTTTCATCCACCTCCTACCAGCTATACTAAGCAAATCATTGCGCCATCTAGCCAAAGGTCGTCCACACAGATAAAGATCTAGGTTCGTCCTACACTACGCTTGCCTAAACTCTGTCACCATTCAAGAAAACGTTTACAACAACGCAACGGTACATAATAGAAGAATATGTAAATAAACTCACACTATTGAAAGAATATTAACTTCGCCTTGATATACTTGGTTTTGCTCAGCGTGGAAGGAACGTCTCTCCACATGCGGTGTGCTGGTGTGCACTGTAATGATTTCTTTTTCTGGGACATTGCTTTTGACGTAGGTATTTGTGACGGCGAAGCTCTTACGAGCTGATTTCATACTAGACGGAGCCATTGGGCCAGCTGCAATTTTTCTCTGCGGTTCCATAACATAACATTGTTTTCATTATTCTGAAATCTTTTTTACTTGTCTTCGCAAAATGGTAAAATGATATTTGTAAAATAAAAAGTAGGTAAGTTTAGAAGAAAGTCAACTTTAAAATTGTCAAATTGACGTCTTGCAATAAGTAGGCACCAAAGAGCTTTTATAGTAGGTATACAAGTTCTTTGGTAGGCACTATTATATTACGTACAGTCTCACGTACAGTCCTACCAACTTATCGTAGTGGTTATATTCTCTTTGGCGTCGTGTAGGTACCGTTGCGATCACAGCGACGCTCCTCAATTCACAGATATGTTGGTAGGACTGTAGATATAAGAGGAGGTGGTCTTTGATAGTGACTCGCCTTGATTCGTATTGCATAGTGATAATTTAGTACACACGCAAACGGGTCGCCGTCTACAGCGACCGGTGGCCTGAGTCGCCGTCCGTTGTAGCTTTCACGCGCGGCCGCTACGTGTTGCCCGTGGCGACCACGCTCCATCGACTACCCTCAAAGAACTTATATAAACTACGTTATAAGGTCCTTGACTACACTACAGCAACAGGTGGCCGGCATCCATCAGTTTTTACACATTCAGTTGCTACTGAAATAACTCTGCTTAAAAATGTCTCAATGTGGACGAGCGCTTTAGCAGTGCTATACGCACTTTGTGTACGAATAACTATATTATGACGTAGGTATAAGGTATGTATGCAAGTATGATTTATATCGGTTAGTTTTTTGTTGAAGTTTTGACCCATAGTTGTAAACTTGTGCTTCAAAGGCGACAGTCAAAATTATCCAAATCTTTAGGTGTTCCAGCAGTATGGGACTAGACATAGACAGACAACGCATCACTCACAATGGTCATAGCATATAGCTATGGTTGAGATATTATCCAGTTTGTAAAAAAATAACTGTACTGTACTTACCTAGTTTCTAAAGCTTATTTTTAGTAAACACACGATGCTAAATAAAACTATATTATATAACGCTAAATAATTTTTATTTTATGTCAATTGGTTTTTCACACTCAAATTATAATGTACAGCTTACACTAACGTTAAACATATACACAGGGTGTCCCACGAATAAGCTATGCCACATGGGGAGCTAGAAAGTAAACTACTTTATATATTGAAAATAGTAGGTTAGGTTTACATGGTAGGTTCTTGTCCTCCATGTGGCAAAGTTGTGAGCCAGTTGTATATTAAATCATCTTTAGAAATATTGTTACACCGGGGATCAGAGCAGAAAAGACAACGGTGAATCCAGAATTAAAAAAATATAAGGTGAATTTGTACAGATCGTGGAAGGCTTATACCTAGTTAAACAAATTGCGGGTGTAGGTGGTATTAACATAGGTACCTACATAAGTAGAAAATGCCTATTATTATTATTATGTCTGCAACTTATCGTTAAAGCTGCTATTGAAGGCTTATCGAGTCTCGTATTATGTACCTACATTATTTACCACAGAAAAGCGCTTTAAACGGTAAGGTTTGCTTTACATTGATTTAAGATTCATATAGATGTCGCGTCTTTATTACACAAGCATTATTATTTCACACATAACAGTATTCACAAATTCAATAACAAAGTCAGTTTTCCCACAATGGAAGACAAGGCAATCATCAAACTATAAATAAATAAGGGTGGTAGTGGTACATTGTCAATATAATTTGCTAAGAAGTACTTATCTATGAGTTCAGTTCTATAAGCCGGGTTTTCTTCACTTTTATGTACTTACATAATTTTAGGTATAATTGAACTAACATTGATTAATGTGTTTATTAAATTTCGGAGGATAAGGCAAGGAACAGTCAGCACATAACGAGTATATTTACCATTTAAGATGTAAATAGAATTGTCACCCATACAAGTTGCCTATTCGCGTTTCCCTTTTACAACTTAAATTTTAAAATCACACTTTGAATTTAGGTTGCAATATATTATTATTATTATTAGCATTTTTATTCACAAATACACATTTTCCATGGCATATAAATTATAATGATAGTGATATTTTTTCGTATTTAGTATAGATAGAGAATTTATAATTTTTAAGTATCTATAGTGGAGTTTTGAAATACGAGGGGTTATCGCTTCGCGTTGCTGACTGTACTTGTCTGACTGTAGGTATTAGGAGTGATATTAGTAGGCAGATACATTTACTATAAGATATACACAGCTATACAATAGTTATAGTGTATTGGTTCTTATCTATGTAACTCAACAAATTACGCACATTATAATGATGTTTAGGTACATTACCTACGTAGGTAATTTCATTGTTCAAGTCGGTAACGAAATTCACTTCATTGATAAATTTAAATTTACTCACAAAATAAGAAGTTTTTAAACATAATAACAATAAGTAAAATACATGTTTTTATTGCTATATTATTTTAGTTATTAACCATTCGACATGCACTTATTTCATACAATAGATTAGAACCAAACAACGAAATAGCCAAATAAGTTAATAAAATCGAGAAAAGCGAAAAACATACACAAAAACATTAAATTTGTTGGATACAAAATAAATCCCTTCACAATAACTAAATACAAGTCTATTAATATAAATAACATAATGTATGTAAGTACCTACTCCACTGAAGGATGGTTATGAATAATAAAATATTATATAGGTAGGTTATGTTACGAATATGATGTATCTAATGAAACCTATAGCATAACATAAACTGTTCGATGTTAAAAGGTCGTAAACGAGAAGGTTTATTTACGGTATATTGTATGTTTATCAAACTGAACTTTTCTCCACCAGTAAGATAGATAATCCTATGAGAATTTTTGTAACTGGAGCTGCAGCTGTTGTAATTACTCATACTTACAACGTGATATCTTGTGAGATACATAATCCCATAGTATGCTACAATACTTTTAAATGTATGACGCTTCAGAACAAAATCTGTGCAATACATTGTATCTGAGTAGGTTTAATCCGTGACTATTAGGCTTCTTGAACCTTAAGCTAAGGAAATATGCACCTTTGATTACCCATCAATAACGTTCAGTCTTCAGACATGACGCAGTGACAGGAATCAATTTATGTGTAGTGTAATTTACGGACTCGTGTATTATATCGGTCCGATAAAAAAATATTATTGATATAAAGCGACTGAGCATTTAAAATGAATTAATACTAACATACATACCACACAAAATATAGGACAATGCAAACCAAATTTTGAAAATGTTGAAAATCTATTTCACCATAAGTAGGTCAGGCATGTACATGTAGTAAGCATCTAAGTACATTCATATCGTATAAAAATATAGGTAATTAAAGATTATTAAAATATTTATAATTTAATATACCTACACAATGTACAATGGTAACAATGATTTCCAAATTAAGGGGCATCCTCAAATCCGAATTCCATACAAAAATGTTTCGGACAAATACTCAAAGAGTACGCCGTATTATAGTAAATTCTACACACTATTCGTTTCCTCTATGTTTTTTGATTTCGTGAACTAAAAAGTGAAAGGTTTCATACTTTAATTTAGATTTTATACGTGTTTTAAAATTAACCCTACTAACTTAAAAACACGTATAAAATCTAAATTAACACATTTTTGTATGGAACTCGGATTTGAGGATTACCCTTAACGGGCACAGGGCAGCGCCTGCGCTACCGCGTCTCGCATTCGCTGCGTTTGCATACAACCGTACGCTCTGAAGTCTGTACTGTAGTGTAGGTTAAGCAAAGCAGGGAAAGTATTGACATGATACGTTTTAAATTAGTCTTTTTTTTCTTATTTTGAATGTAACAGGCGCAAAAATATAATTTCCGCACGAAATTATAATCAAACAGGTGCAGGCTGCAGGGAAGCTGCAACTACAGTATTCCTTCAATGAAGTCAATGTTAAATATTTGTAGTTTTATTTTCGTAATGCCAGGAATCAATTTAATAACGGAAATGTTGAATATGAATATCGATGATTTAAGGAAACAAAGTGAATTATATTATATGGTTTGTAGGGATTTCAACACAAATAAATAAAATAGTACGTACTATACATTCATAATATTACTTTTACCAATGTGATATACCTCATCAGTACGACAGATTTGGTCCCTAACTACCGAACAAAATTCTCCCGATCATTTGAATCAATATTATATTAGCCTAATTTCTATAAGAAATCCTCTTCAGGCTTACCTACTGCTATTATACTTCGAAGCTTGAACTTTTTGATTATTTTAGAATCGTTCAGTTAGGTTTTCAAATTCAAAGTTAATATATACTCTTTCAGATTGGGTTGGTATATTTTGTTATATCTGGAACTGATGAGGCGAGCTAATATCCATTTTACTGTTGCCTTATTCCGGAATAAGTTTGATGCACAACAATGTACTTAATGACATTATGTATGATTTGGATATGGGTTGTAAGAAATACATAAATGTAAGAATACTTTACTTTTTTTTCTCACTGTTGTTGAGGTACTACATTTATATTTGCTACAACGAACGCGTTTTAGTTTTCAATTCACATACCTACTTTCATCAATCGTGGGCAAACACATCTCAACTTTTCACAAAATATATTTTACTAATTTTATCATAACTATAATGTATAATGTGCATAGAAATAAGAATGTACATTTTTCATAACTAACATGTATAATTATATTTTATACAATTACGAGGTTTGTTTTGTACTTCATATTTCGGGTAACGATAACATTATCTACAATTGCATAACTCACCAATCATTGTAGATTGTAAACAATTTAAAGAAAACAACATTAATAAATAGGTACTTACAACACAAATTACTAGGGCATACCAAACCAAATAATAACAAGTTTACCTTCATTTCAAACGACATTTTGAATTATTGGGCGACACTAGTGTGCCGCCATTAAATAAATTTTGATAATCATCTATAAATACTTTTGACGCATTTTTAAAACTTTGTTATAGACAAAATAAACAATAGAAATCCGACCCAATTTTTTGTACTTCCAAGCACCCCCCATCTCATCATTTAAATTCTATTTAGGTCATGTACCTAATAGTATTAATGCATTCATGCGTCATGCATTTTCTAGACGGTGTTGAATTCTTTAGCAAAATAACCCTAACTTTTAACCTGTCATTACGATTTAATCACTTCTCTTCGTCACGTCAACGAAAGCTTTAAATTTGCTGAGTAGATGCAGAAATATGAACACCAATCGAATGAAAAAAAAATAAGTGAGCTATCATAAAAAAAAAATATTCATTTATTTTTTCTATCATAATAAAGTAAGTAGATAAATCTAACCTTCCTGAGATATTTTGATGGTATTGGAAATCGTGGAGCTTTATTTACTATTTCTGTGAAAATAATTATTATTTCTCAGAGTGACAAGATGAGGCCAAGCTTTTTAAAATTTATGATGTAGCATTATGTACTTGGCACTATTCAAAAATGCATAAATCTTTTTTTAAGGGAATGGCTAAAGTCAATCCTTTTTTCATTGTATATTTAATTCTAATACATATTCATAAAGCTAAATGGTTCATATATTTATTTTATCTAAACAATTATTCGTGATTAAGAGAAGGCTTATACCCAACAGTGGGTGCAGGCAGACAGGCTGATTAAATGAAGATGAGAACATTCTTCCTAATGACAGGATAATAGTGAGAGATGCATGTCACCTTGTTAAAACTAAGAGGTTCTCAATGATTTTAACATCAACTTATATAAGTTAATTGATTGATTCAGGCGTTACTTTGCGGGAAATCAAAAAATATTAATAAATAGTATACATATATTAAGTAATAAATCAGCTTAATTTCTAAACAAAGGTCTTAATTAACTCAACTCTAGTTTAGAATTTTAGTATCTAAACCAAAGCGCCGAAAACAGAAAACCCAATTTAGAACTCTTATCTAAATATATTTATACTATTTATTAATAGTTATTTAAGTATGTATTCCAATTCAGTTATATTTCAAGAAACTGTTATACTTTTATAAAAATAAGATTTATGATTTTAGATTATAAAGTGTTAAATCACATTGATAGTGATCATAAATTGATTATTTCATCATCTCTACAAGGAGGTAACTTTTCAGTGATTATATTACAGTCTTGCATTTGTACAATCATCTTTTCATATTCATTTATTTACAATGATTTCAGCTATTAATACAGCCATTCATTAAACAATCCCACATCATGTAACAAAAATATGCTATTTATTTCATGAAAAATAGACATCTGACTTTACATTTTCATACCCACCATTAACATCCACCTGAGAAACACACAATATATTTTTTAAATATTTAACATCATTGTTACACAATGAAAACAATTAATAGACTTTCTTTTATTATTATAAATGGTTCATGGTTAATTCCTTACAGTGAAAAATCCTAACATCCACTCATAGAATAGTGTTTTTTTATCAATCAAAGGCAAATCTAACTGCGATTGTAAGATAATTCAACAAATAAATATCAAACTTATATGTAGGTATATAACCGCTTTTTGCTATTTTGATGAGTAATTTTATTACTGCACACAAATTTAGAGTAAAGTATGCACCATTATGCAGGTTTTTCATTTGCATTTACTTTTTTAAAATTAATTTACAAGTTTAATTATTACAGTAATGTATCTTAACAACAAGATACAAGTATAATAATATGTTTCGTGAAACACAGTAATGAAGCTGTGTGCATTAGATTTATACTTCAATGACTAAGCTTTTTTTTTTATTGATGCAACAATCGGTGAAAAATCTGATTGCAGCTAGTTTTAGACATTTAATTTAAAGTTAGATGTGTCTAATGGTACGAATATTTTAGCTTTATTGCATAATTATTATAGCATACAAGTTATTAAAATTGCTATATTTTTTAAATCATTAACAAGACTCAGTTGTAGTGAAAAATTACTATAACTTTAGAGTTTTTAATTTATTAGTGAAAAAAACTATTTCATTTATCAATGGAACTCAAGCAGAAAATATATTTTCATTGTTCATATAACATTAATTCATAATTTAAACTAGAAGCTAATAGGTATGTAATATGGCTGATCCATAATAATACAATATAATTAAATATGGTTTTTAAATCAACAAAACACAAGCAATTCAATAATAAATAACATCAGTAGCAAACTATACTCTTTACCAAAAGAACAACCCATTTGTATTAATTGTAGATAAAAACAAGGGATAAAATTATCTAGTTGTTGCTACAATCACAGAGATTATTGTGAGCTTGTTGCATCAGATAACTATATCAAACTGAGTGGCCCTGGGACTGGTGTCTCTGTCCCCATTGACTAGAAGGTCCCTGTGCTGAATTACCTTGTTGCATCCAAGAAAGGAAGTTAGGAGGCGCAGGAGGAGCAGACGACGCAGGGCCTGCAAAGGCACCTTGCTCCGATGCACCGGACGGTATGTTGTTTATGAGACCCCAGCCAGCAGCTTGATTTAATGCGGCTGCCACTAGAGCTTGATTGACCGGAAGTCCTCCCATGCCCATCGGCATGCTTCCTCCTTGACCTTGACCGCCACCTCCTCCTACTCCGGTCTGACCGTGTTGACCAGACATACTCATAGCTTGCATGTTTACCATATCCATATTGCGGTTGCTCCAGGAATTGTTATTGGATGCACTGTGAGGATGTCCTTCTTCATAACTTCTGTTGGACATATTACGCTGATTTGCACCTTTGTTTTGTTTAGGTGAGGCATTGGAAACATTGACAGATACACCCTTGATTATATGATCTTGACCGCACAGGCTCTGAGCCACTTCTGGATCCAAAAAGGTGATGAAACTGAAAGCTCTGAATGGTTTTGGTATAAATACATCTGTCACTTCACCAAACTGGGAGAAATATTCTCGAAGATCATTAGCTGATAAATCTTCAGTGCATCGTCCGACAAACACTTTGCAAGGCATTGATGCAACTGATCCTTCTTTTGAATTTGGTATCCTTACATCACACCACCTGCCATCTATCATGTGCCTCTGTGATAGCACTCTCATTTGTGAGGTGTAAGAGGCGTATCTTATAAAAGCGAAACCTTTAGACATACCAGTTTTAGGGTCTCGTTTCAGTTGCGCCATCAAAACCTCTCCATATTTCTCGAAATATTCTCGTACAGTTTGCTCAGTAGCTTTCCAAGGTAGGCCCAACACTATGAGATCAGAGCATAGATTGTCGTTCCTTTTGTTTTTTGAGCCAGAAGTATCGGAATTCTCTCCACTTTTACGTTTACTTTCTTTTGGAAAGCTACAAATGTAGAGCTGATTACCCCATCCTTCAGGGGGAGGATACAATCTACCGTCTCTTAGCCTGATGCCTCGGATAGTTTTCGTTTCTGAATGGCGATACTTAAGTCCGCAACAGCCAGGGAATTGTGCAGACACAGTCGTCAACATTAACGTTCCATCTTCTTCGACTGGTAGTTCTATGGGTTCCTCGTTTTCGTCTTCAGCCACGGGCAGGTACTCGAAAGACATTATTACACACTCATGAACGTAATTTCTTGAGAAATGATTAGACAATACACTGATTTTACACTTATTATCTACAAAACTGTACAATTTCTATGTCATAAAATAAATAAAATTAATTAAACGTCACCTACGGGTTACGAACCCATTGCTGAAAACATAGCATAACCGAGCCATTTTGATACTTCATGAAGGTCAAATCCAAGGAAATAACAAGATTTGAAAGTATCAAAATCTTCTAATTTGACTATAACAATAGACAACTTTCTAAAACTGGCGTAGACACAATATTGCCAGGTCTAAATAATATTTGTAAATCGATGGTTGGTAATAGAATTATTGCAACTTGGGCTTGCTTGATCGTTTGTTCCATCTTTATTTTTAAAGTACGAATGATAAGAGCGAATGAATTAGAATGACGGGAATGAACTAAGTTGTCCAGTGAGTGAATAGTTGAACGATTAATTGAATGATTTAAAAATATTGTTGGATGCAGAAGAAAATCTAATTTAAAGTGATTATTATTTCTAAAGTGCTTGTTTTAATAGTAGTTCTAAGAAATGCTGTTTCTAAAATAAAGTGTAGTCGAACACAAGGCCATACACGTAGTCTACACCCTAACCAGAAAAATTACAATAAACTAACCTTCTAGCATTGTGTGTTGTGTACCAAGCTTATTGTTTTATTGAGTTTTCGTCGCAATAATCTATGATTTGATTCGTTATTTTGATATGGATGATGATTCTAGGGAGTTTAAACGAAATAAACCTCAACAAAGGTTATATAAACCAGGTAGTGGTCCCTTGAGACGATCATGTTATGGTTTTGATACTAAAATGGATTCATACAATTCTGATAGAAGAGAAAAATATCACAACCATTACGGGTCTCAATCCTCTGTAAATGATGAAAATGGGGGTAATAGAGACTATACTTCGAACATGCGTCAAAAAAAGCCAGAGCAACAACTCTATGTAGCCAAATCAAATGATCAATACACCCCTGATATTGATAGACTGTCAAGAGGGTCCCTAAGGGGAGATAGCTCTAGTCAATACAACAACAGAAGGATTCCCAATGATTCTGAGAAGTCTGGTTACACAAGTACTTCAGGAAAAAATTCTAGAGGGGCACCTAGAAGAGACAAGAAATTTGAAAACAATTCAGCCAAGGGAGGATCAAGCTGTGATCTAAATTACAATAGACACTTTCGACCATCTTCAGAAACAAGGTCTATATCTCCTAGCAGGTTCAACTCAAAAGGTCAGAACTCTCCAGACAGAAACCGAGACAGTAGAAGTATGGAAACTTCAGGTGGAAGACATTTGTCCTCAGCTGGTGGAAAACCTCCTTCAGGTAGACGAAACTCTGCTGGATATGTCTCAGATACATCAAGGCCCAAGCATATGGTAAATTTAGATAATATACCTCCCAGATTTAGAAAGAAGTATTTGGAACAGGCAGGGCATTACAGTTCGAAAAGTGTGGACCAAATACACAGAGATAAACATATTATGTCTAATCCTTCAACTCCACCTTCATCTCAAGATTACAACAACCCGGGGCCAAACTGGTCGCAGACCTTGCCATCCCGAGGAAGAGGCCGGCTAAGAGACAGTGAAAGTTTTGATAGAGAGAAATTTATGAACAATTATCTGAGACATCAAGATTTGCAAAATTCTGGAAAGTCTACTCCAAGTGGTTCCTATGCTAATTTATATGATGGCCATGCAATGAACCACTTGCATATAGATGAAAAATCTGATTTGATGGTTACCAGCACTGATAGCCAGAGAGATATGAGTGAGGGTGGTAAGATAACTTTAAAACTGGTTACAAATACTATAAAAAAAAATAATTGAATGAATGGGAAATTCTATCCCACTATGCTTAAATATTATGCCCAAATATTATAATTAATAAATCTTACAAGTGATTGAATGATATAAATACTTACTTAAAATTAGTTTCAGCATCTCTCAATGGTATAAGTATGAGATCTAACACAGCATCAGAGGCTCAGGTAGATTCTCAAGCACAGGAATCAGACCATGACAGTGAAACCACTTCACAGATTTCATCCACTCTTCTGGATGTTACCAATCTTGTGAGTATGACAGGCTAGCTGATGCACGCATGCACCTTTGCTTGTGTTTTTCCAGCATAGAAACCCATACCAAATTTCAGCTAAATCAGTTCAGTAGTTTGATGTGATTTATGAAAAAACATCTATCTATCTCTTCATACATCCTTCTAAAAATATTAGTGGGTTTGTGGCCTAACACAGATTTCATCTGTGTTGAGTTGTAATTCTGATTAAGTTAATTCTTGAATTCTTAATACTAATTTTATAAATGTAGGATTGGACAGAAGAAGTGGAGAAGAATATAAAACTAGATGATGATCCTTTAATCAGTTTCTCGCAAAACATCAAACCTAAAACTGAAGAAATAAAACAAACAGAGAGTCGCGAGTCAAAAAGAAGTGGCAAATCAAGACGCAAAGATAGAAGGTATGGCCCTGTTTTTATAAAGTTATTATTATATTATTGTTATCGAATAATTTTAAATTTTAGTAAAAATAGATTTAAGATTTATGTTCAAAATTCTGTGAAATTCATTGTGATAATAAATCTAAATCACTACTAGGAGTTCCAGTAGAAGTTTGAAAAATAATGAAAGAAAGTCAGAAAGGAACAGGAAGGACAGTACTGCAAGTGTGCACTTGGAACATGAAATACACAGAAAAGATAGCATTGCTAGCATTCCATATGAATCCCTTCCCTCCAATATTAAAAGCAGGGAAAGGAGAGATAGTCACAGAAGCAATCGCTCTTCTACCCTTGGAAATAGCAGAGATGACTTAGATCGTTGGCGTTCTCTGAGATCGTACAGCAGGGAACAAAGCACTGAAGGGTAAGAAGCCTAGTTTCGCGTCAGTCGAAACGCACCCTTATAAAAATGTTTAAATATCTTGTATTTGACACATTTAATATTAATTGCTTAAAATTCTAAATGCATGTCTTCTTTCAGAAGGATAGTTTCCCAATGTAATAGCAGAGATGCATCAACGAACCGGGCAACAAGCCCTAGAGATAATGACGGATTCAGAGTTCCTTCGGCAGTCAACAAATCAGCCGCTTGGGTGTCCAGTAACCAGGCATGTAACAATTCAACTGAAATGCAACAACTCTTGACGTGCAAGTCTTTGCATGGAGGCAAAGCCATGCTAAACCGCGTAAACTAGAGGCCCTTTCGGCTTTTCCGCTCTCTGAAGAAATATACCCCACAACTCTTTAATTGGTAGAAAAATAAATAGCAAAGTCAAAAAAAATATAAAAATGTAGTAGATTTAAAAAAATAAATGAAATCGGTAATAATGAGTGATAATATCTACTACCTTTCTTTATTTTTCTATGGCCTTGTATGAACTGGTATGCAGCATTAATAAATTATTTAGTTTTTTCATCATATGGCATTCTCAGGTACCTCCCCCCGCAGTCACGCTGTCAATTTGTAATGAAAAAAAATCTGACTGCACCATAAAAAGGTCTTACACATCCTTCATTGCTCATAATATTTTTATGGTATTAAAAAACTTGTGTATAGCAGTTGGGGTTTCTGTATTGTAAACCTTGAAGTTGTATTTGTAGAAGAAAAACAACGGTTCCTGGGCCAACGAGCGCACGCCAAGTGCAGAGCGAGGGCGTCAGTCTCCAGCACCGAGTGCGACGTCAGTGGAGCCGGGCTCGGGCAACGGATCGCGTCGCACGCGTAAGCGCAGTGGACGGAACAGGCGAGCGCGTGCCTCGGACGTAGCCCAGGCGCCAGCCCCTCCCCCCGCAGTGCACGCGCCTCCCCCGCCACATAACATCTCCACGCCCATGAACTGGCGAGAGGAGATATTGGTGTCCAAGAAACATGGCTCGCATGACAAGTGAGTAGCAATGGTCCAGTTACTAATCTGATAAGTAAAGTAAATGTAAAAGTAAAATAGCCTTTATTTCTACAAACAAATGATTGCCAATGAGGCGACTTCTAATGTTAATATAGATTAAGAAAAATAGTATTACACTATTTTTCTACAAATACGTTAGTAGTCGCCTCATTGGCGTAGGCCTCCGCCAAATTCTTCCAGGTATTTCTATCCCTCGCTTTGCTAGTCCAATCAGACCCGCATTTTTTTTTTATAAAAATATCCCGCCATCTTTTTCTCTGCCGGCCGCGTTTTATTTTCTTCTCGATTTTTTTATTAAACTAGTTTCCTATACTGATTAGTAGTGTGAGACTAATTAATTATATCTTAGTACAGCCTAGTCCTTCTCTCAGCTTAATTAGAGACAGGTGTTCAGTTCCCAATCACGTTTTGATTGGGTATTATAACTCTTTGTTTTAATACCCAATCAAAACGTGGTGTACACCCGGAAAAACATTATGTACATAATGGATTGTGTTCTATTAATGCAATGTAACTTTTTAAATTATTCTAAAATTAACTACAAGGAAGTCAATGGTTTCTGTTTAACGTTATGAATTGCAGTCACGCTTTTAATTGAAGGAATTTTATCAGCCACAGCTACAAAATTAACCACTGTATCCACATTGCGGTTGTTTCAAATTGATTTTTCGCTTATGATCGACGATCAGAAAATAAGAAGGCCTCATGATATAAAATAATAAATATTTAGGACTTTTCACACAACGTCATCTAGCCACAAACTAAGCAAAGCATACTTTTTTTTTAAAAACCATCACACAAATGTTTGTCGTGAAGCGGGAATCAAAACCGCGACACAACACACTTGCCTCTCGACCAATGATGTCGTCGATAATAATCATAAACTTATGTGTAGAAAAACCTATGATGTTTCCAGACCTCAAGAGAGTCCTCATCAACGTAACAGGTTGAATAGCACTCTATCAGAAAAATCGAATCCTGATTCGTCCACGTCGCACCCTGGACTCATTATGCTGCCACCAGGTTCAGTCAATCATTTGCAGAAAGAACAGGGGTAAGTGGTTTTACTGGTTGTGTTAGCCACTTAGTATAGACTGGCTGTACCCGCGTGCGACTTCGTCACCCGTGGAAGAATTGTTTATTGGCGATAATTTCCACCCGCGGAAAAAAATGTCAAGGAATAGCAAAGTGTCAGTACTAAGTCAATCAATACTTGCATATTTTCAAACCCTCTTTTTACCCACTCACACATTGAATTTAGTGGAAAACTAAAAATCATGGCGGTACTTATCTGCGGAGATTATAAAAATGCGACTTTTAATCAGATACTGTGTATATCTGAGGAGACGATTTCAATCAACTTTTGGTCTAAAAAACATCTTCAATCCGTACTTTTACATATTTTTACATTAATGTTGAAAATTGGTGAAACCCGTATCTAACTATATTTTTTGAAGAACATAATTTTAAAGTTTGAGATAGTAACATTCATAAAAAAAACTGTTTCCATAGAAACTTTAAACTTCTATATCTACCCTCTGAAGAGATGTTGCGTAATATACCCTTTTGGGCTTAGTAGCTATGATATCGTAGAGTTTCAGTTAAAGCCGTTCGGTAGTTTTTACGCTATGGACGAACACACAAACCCACAACCAAACAAACAAAGTCTTCCAATAAAAAAAATATGTTTGGGGCATGTTTATTAATCGTAAAAACGTTTCCGTCAAAAAAAACATATGTACAGAATTTCGGGGTCTTCTGGTTTATTATACATATGCATTGATAAAGTAAGTTGTGATTATTCATAATCTTGTTTTGTATTTTCTCAGGCGTGGTGGGGCTTCAGACAATCAGAAAACTCTTTATGATCACCACAATCCATCCAAACCCATCATAGTTCAAACAAATCCCTCTAAAGGCGACATGAGAATGGAGCAAGGTAATTATGCAGAAAGTGGAAAAACTTACAGTTCTCATTATAAATTCTACTAACTCTACAACATAATTATGTAGGTATTAATTTCACATTTCGGGCTTGAACTAAAATAAACGTTACTTTCGGATTTATCTCAGTTGCACGAATCCCTTATTTGGTTTAACAGTAGGTTGAATGACTGACGAGTTAGCGACAAAATATTATACAAGAATGAGTGACAGACGTAAAGGTGCGTTTCCACTGACGCGGAGCTGGGCGGAAAAGAGAGGAGCGGACCGTGATTTGGCCAATCACAGTGCTCGAAGTCGAGTGGAATTGGAATTTAGAGCACTGTGATTGTCTCCTCTCCACTCCGCCCAGCTCCGCGTCTGTGGCAACGCACCCTTAAGCTCTACAAGGCGGAAGAAAACTGATTGTCTCTTTATGGATCTGTGTAATAAATAAAATAAAATAAAAAAAGCTATATTCCTACCGTTATAAAAGTTAAATATGTAGGTTTTTTCTTAAGTTTAGGGTCCGCCTCTTGCGGTAAAAGCCTCCTCCAATTCTTTCCAGTTTCTTCTATTTATTGCTATCCTTGGCCATAGCTTTCCGGCCATTGCTTTTATGTCGTCGCTCCATATAAATTATGATCTTCTATTTCGCTTCTTGGGTTCCAGTTTGTAAGTGTGTACTACTACTTCACACTAACAAACTATGTGTAATACTTACTACTAATTTATTTAATTTTAGTGGTAAAAGAGTCGTCATCGCGCGGTGGCCTCGGCTACGAAGCCAATGACGCGGCCCGCGCGGCGCGGCACCGCACACTGTTGCAAGAAGTGGACAGAGCTGAAGTTATACTGCAAACTCACTCCATGAGGGGACCCCTCTCTCTTGCCAGCCATTGGGGTGACGTCAGTAAGACTAGGTAATGTAGATAGATAGACAGATTGTTTATTTCTCTCGCAAAAGTTTAACATAAGTATATTATGAGCTTAACTTAAAGTACAGAGGTTTAGTTCACCTGTTTTGCGAGAGACTGCAATATCGCTAAAAGCAATGTCTACTAATCAACCTTTGGGTGGAGAGGAATGATAGTAGTTGGCGTCTGGACGGAAGTCAAAATGTTGAACACTCATTTTCAAGCCTTGATTTGCAGGAACTGATAATTTACGAATAAGTTTGTATGTTTTTTTGTCAACAGGATATTTTTACAAAGTGCACTTCAGAAGCTTCTAATGTCAGACCTGAAATATTGCCAGGCGGATAACATCGAGCATCATTTCTGGAAAATTTTGTATTACAACTTCATCGAAGTTTTGAGGAAGAGCTTTACGCAAATAACTCCTGAGGATAAGCCAAAAGTAGTGAAGTTAATCAACACAATCATTGAAGAAGGGAATATATTTTTTGAGAATTTGCTTCAGATGCTGGAGAAAACTTATAAATTTAACATAGATGACTACATAAACGACAATCATATTTTGCCTCCGAAAGGTCTCGGCTACATAGGCCTTGCTTTGATCTCAGTACAGAAACTATATGTTTTTTTGGGTGATTTAGCCAGGTATAAGGAACAAGTGAATGAGACTAACAATTATGCTAAAAGTAAATTTTGGTACACAAAAGCTCAACAGATCAATCCTAAGAATGGAAGGCCATACAATCAATTAGCGATATTAGCCATTTACGCAGTAAGTATAAAAAAGTTTCCTTATTTCATTCATCATCGTTAGGGGTATTAAAAATGTTTTTTATATAAATGCCTTTGTTACAGAGACGGAAATTAGACGCGGTATACTACTATATGAGGAGTCTAATGTCATCTAACCCATTTCATTCAGCACGAGAAAGTTTGTTGTCACTGTTTGAAGAAAATAGTAAAAAGGTAAAATACCTAAGTCAAATCTTTTAGCTATGCATTTTTTCCAGGAATTCTAGGCTAAGACATATGCACATCATCAATATTTTTTGATTATTTACAGTAGAGTGTTTGATCACTGACTCACCCGGCAAGCGATGGCATTGTCGAACATTGAGCACGCTTGTCTAGAAAGAACATATTCAATCTAGTCTATTTTCTTTATTCTAATTATTATTATTTATGATACAAAGAAGCTTAAAGCTGATGTGTATATATCTTGATTATTTTTGTCAGTGTACTTTAAATGTTTGTCCATTCAATTTTTGAAAGAGTTCACTGAGGATAGTGACACTAATTACTGTCTGTGGCAACTTATTCCAGTCTATGAAAACGCGATAGGGCAAAGTGTTCTTACTAGGTTTGTTATTTTTAATTCTATATATTTTCTTTCTTTCCTTCTAGTCTCTAAATACATATTTTTTTGCAGTACGATGCGGCTGAAAGAAAGCGCCGGGCTGCATTAGAAATTAAGAACTGTGAAAGTATAAACAGCGACTCGATAGACGCGGGTAGCGCGATACAAGGGAACCGGAAGGAAGTGTGGATACGACCGAGCGGGAACCGAACCACCGCCCTGCCGAGAATAAACCCACAAGTCGAGCAACTGGCATCCATGTCCTCCGTGGAGGTAAATAATACAAATACAAATCAGCCTGTATTGTAATGCTCTCACTGGCTGGGACTCAGGCCTACTCTCGTTTAAAAGACCTAATGTTGACAAAACCCGCAAGTCTAGCAACTGGCATCCATGTCCTCCGTGGAGGTAATATAATACAAATCACCCTGTATTGTAACGTCCCCACTCAGGTATACTCTCGGTTCAGGAGCTAATTTTATAATTACTAAGTGTATATTCGAATACTTATTGTCTGATTATGTGAAAAATTAAATGCTAATTTATTATTTTTACGATGTCTCTTCGATGAAATAAAATGTATAGATTTTTTTATTGATCAATTTGAATAAGATTTGGTAGTTGAGTTATGAAGTCGATTGGAGAGACTTGTTTTTTTTTATGCATATTATTATGTATAAAAATACAAAAAAATATAAAAATAAAAAAAATTACTGATTTAGTTTTCACTTAAAATCCAAAATACAGCTAAGTTTTTCTTCAAAATGTACCTAAAGGTTTTGAAAAGTAGAACATCAAAATCTCTATGACAAAATTATTTTTATTTAACAGAATTGCGTGTAGAATGTTAAATTTTTGTTGCAGCTAAACAAAACCTTCATCACGAGCTATCTTCACGTTCACGGGAAACTTGTAACAAAGATAGGGTATGTATGCTCAATAATAAATATTTATTGGTTAGGCTTCGAAAATCTGATCTGGCGCAATAGTCAAGCCAATGGTCAACTAACTACGATAGTATCGAGATACAAAGAAACCATGTTGTAATGCAGTTCATAATAATTATACCCATGTCAAATTCAGCCAAACCGGAACAGCGGTTTTGGTGTGATTGAAGAACAATCATCCATCTATCATAAAATGTCTTATATACTACACTGTGTTAAAATGGGATGGTTCATTGCAATACCAAATGGAGTTAAAATAGAGCTCTGCCAGTCGTCCTATACACCACAAGTTTTTAAATACATGAAAAAAAAACATCGATTGGCAAACTCGGGTTCCAAGCTCGAGCTAGCTCGCAAAAGCTCGGCTCGGGTGCCGCACTCGTCCCGCTGTCGAGCCAGCTCGCAAAAGCTCGGCTCGGGTGCCGCACTCGTCCCGCTGTCGAGCCAGCTCGCAAAAGCTCGGCTCGGGTGCCGCACTCGTCCCGCTGTCGAGCCAGCTCGCAAAAGCTCGGCTCGGGTGCCGCACTCGTCCCGCTGTCGAGCCAGCTCGCAAAAGCTCGGCTCGGGTGCCGCACTCGTCCCGCTGTCGAGCCAGCTCGCAAAAGCTCGGCTCGGGTGCCGCACTCGTCCCGCTGTCGAGCCAGCTCGCAAAAGCTCGGCTCGGGTGCCGCACTCGTCCCGCTGTCGAGCCAGCTCGCAAAAGCTCGGCTCGGGTGCCGCACTCGCCCCGCTGTCACTCGTGTCTTTTTATAGTAACCAAAAGTTCTGACTGCACAGGTACAACATAGTAAGTGCCCCTTCTGCATTGCCCATTTTAGTTTTTTTAGTAATTAAAAACTTGTGTTGTGTAATAATTTTTATAGCTTTTAATTTACAAAGATAGGCGTTTAATAAAGGAGTAATAATTTGTAATGCAGCATGGAGACATTCCACGAGTGCGCGAGTCAGATGCTGCGTCAGTTCCGCGCACTGCTGCACCGCAAGCCGCTGCCCACGCCGGCCGCGCGCCTGCTGCAGCTCACGGCGCTCAACATGTTCGGAGTGGAGAGCGCCGCGACCAAGACAGGTAACATCTAACATCCACATGTGTAAGCACGGAGACATTTCACGAGTGCGCGAGTCAGATGCTGCGTCAGTTCCGCGCACTGCTGCACCGCAAGCCGCTGCCCACGCCGGCCGCGCGCCTGCTGCAGCTCACGGCGCTCAACATGTTCGGAGTGGAGAGCGCCGCGACCAAGACAGGTAACATCTAACATCCACATGTGTAAGCACGGAGACATTCCACGAGTGTGCGAGTCAGATGCTGCGTCAGTTCCGCGCACTGCTGCACCGCAAGCCGCTGCCCACGCCGGCCGCGCGCCTGCTGCAGCTCACGGCGCTCAACATGTTCGGAGTGGAGAGCGCCGCGACCAAGACAGGTAACATCTAACATCCACATGTGTAAGCACGGAGACATTTCACGAGTGCGCGAGTCAGATGCTGTGTCAGTTCCGCGCGCCTGTTGCAGCTCACGGCGCTCAACATGTTCGGAGTGGAGAGTGCCGCGACCAAGACAGGTAACATCTGACATCCACATGTTGTGTTAGCACAGAGACATTCCATCTATCTATCTATCTATTCCACGAGTGCGCGAGTCATGTGCTGCGTCAGTCCCGCGCGCTGTTGCATCATCATTAACATTATAAAAATCCACTGCTGGATGTAGGTCTCTCTGAAGGCGCGCAACTGAGCTCGATCTTCGGCTCTTTTCATCCAATTTCTGCCAGCTATAACGCGCAAATCATCCATCTAGCCAAAGGTTGTCCTACACTACGCTTGCCTAGACGCGGTTACCCCGGTTGCATGTTATTATGGAAAATGTTTGTAGCGCTCACTGAAATGTAGCATACGGGTCAGATAGTTGTATCCGCTAAAGAAAGTAGGCAGAAAAAAAAGATATGTATATTTAGTAGGGCTTTCAGTCTCGATGACTTTCTGAGTCCCGGGAAAAAAAAATCGAGACTCGATGCGGTCTCGAAATTCCCGGGAAAAACGAGACTTTCGAGACTAATTTAATAGAACATAAAGGCACACTCATAGGAATTGCATTTAGGCATTTTATGGCGTATTAGCGCACACATCACAGTTTAACTTTACAATCCAGTATTTGATGATGTTCGGTGATGTCCGATGTTCCTGATTTATCAAAATTTGCGTTTTTCTTCGAAATGGTTCCCCATTCCACACATACAGACACAAACCAACGAAGGTACAGGGGCCGGAGTCTTTTCATTTGATTACAACATAAACATATCAATACTTCGGAGGAAAATCGAAAATCAAAATAGACGAATTCTAACCGATAGCATGGCTATACTAAAAGTACTAGATAGCAATACTTGCGACTCAATGCTCGTTAACGAATGCCACCGAGCACTGGAGAGAATAACCCAAGCCAACCGAATAACACTCCAGTGGATTAAGTTACTCATTAGGGAACGACGCCGCAGACAAGTTGGCTAGAAAAGGATCTGAGACTGGAAGGGAGGGCCATCTTCCTTCCTTTTCTCAATTGCGAGCGTGGATACGCAAACGTACAAAAACACAGCACAGTGAGCGCTGGCTGCAAACCAAGGAGTGCAAACAATCAAGAATGGCCTTTCCGCAACTTGCACCACGTCTAACTAGACGTTTAATTAGTTTGAAACGACCAGATTTAAGAATCATTGTGGGTACTACCACAGGACATTGCCTGCTTAACAAACATCTGCACAACATTGGAAACACAGACAGCCCACTATTCTACAGAGTTGAAAAAGGCTGCTTGACCGAGGAGGAAACGCCCGCTTACGTAATCCTGGAATGCGTGGGAGTGGCAAACCAACGAGAGTAAATCCTCAAAAACCCGAGGTCACTCCGCGAAGCCTGCGAAGAACCCAGAACACTTCTGTGCTTCTGGGCGGAGTTAGGCTGGCTAAACTATTAGTCAGGAAATCCGACGCACAAAGGACCAAGAGGAGTCCAAGTGCGGAAAAGGGAGTCTATTTACATTTACATTCATTCCACACTTATTACTTTTTTTTAAATTTGCCCTTTTTTGGTAAGCTAAAGTAATAAGACTATACCCGTATACCACTATGTCTTATCCTTTATTTAGATTATACTAAGGGCTACTCTACACCGAATAATGTTAAGATTTTTATAAGTATCGAAAGTCTCGTTATTCCCGGTACCGAAACCATCAGTCTCGAGTCTCGAAAATAACGAAAAATCGTCGAGACTCTCGAAATTTTCGAGACCGAGACTCCCGGGATGAAAGCCTTAATATTTAGGGTACTTTAAAGCCTAGTAGAGATGGAAAAACAAAAGTTTAATTTTCCTATTAAATAGAGTATAATTGACAATATCGCCCTGATCTCAATTTCTACGGTCAGTTCTTCCTTAACGGAATCCAAATACATCTAGGACCTAGATTAGACCTAGTTTATAACAGCCAATTACCTAGATCGAAGGTAATTGGCTGAAATAAACTTCGCACAACTGACTACAGTAATAACTTGGTATTCAAAATCTTACATCGTAAATTTATCCGTAATGATACTGAACTAAACCCTACCGCGATGCTTGGTCTAAGAGCGGTTTCAGACTATCGTTTTTTTGCGCGCGTATATGGGTGTTTTGCACACGCGTACACGGGCGTTTACGTTCAATTTTTTAATAGCGAGTGTCAGTAGTAACGTAGGCACTCGGGCGCGTAAGCGCGACAACGCTCGTACGAATGGCGCCACGCGATTACACGCGCTGCAAAAAATAAAACACGAGCAGCGAATCCGCTCGGTTAATACGTTCTGAAATCTGAAACCGTTCTAACTCGGACTCAGCCGTTTCAAAGTTGAATTTTATTAAAAAATATTTTTTTATACAGCTTACAATATCAAATAATAGTCGGCACATGTTTTAATTATAACCTGCCCGCATTAGCCCGCGGCTTCGCCCACATGGTATTGGGATAAAAATTTGCCTATGTCCTTTTCCAACTCATAAACTATACTCAAACTGAATTTCAGTGCTATCGGTTCAGTAGTTTTGACGTGGTTGAGGACCAAACACCCAATAATATACCCCTTACAAACAATTGCCTGAATACATAATGTGTAAGAATTAAGTCAATTATTTATTACTCTTACATGTAAGCAATGTTAAAGCAAAGAAAAACCCTTTGATTTTCCCACGTTTTTATACAAAATGGCTAACGGGTTGTTTATCACCGGCGCCAGTTCAATTACTCCTTAGAACTTTTTTATTAGTCGCGAAGGTATTCTAGACACTACCAGACCTCGCCGTCCTTGTAGAATACTAAAATAGAATTTAGTATTACAAGAAGTAGGTGATGCCGTTAGTCTCAATAAGGCATGAATCACCTTGAGATCTCGGATAAAAGTTAAAGACTTCAAAATGACTATGTATCTCTTATATTGAGGTCTCGAGCAATTACAATTACACACGTAATTGACTTTCCCAGATGCATTATGTTGGGCAATGCGTGTAATTTTATAATGCTATGAAAAATAATTTGAAAACAGTAAGGTAATAAAAAAAAATATTCATATAACTGTGCATTTAAATGTCCCTATATGCCCCAAAGGGGAGTATTTCCCACTTCCTGGTAAATAACGTTTGTTCTACAACTTTTGAAATTTTGAAGGTTTTTATGTGAAAATATTAGATTTTTTATCCCATTTTCTTAACGTTAACATATTTTATGTGTAAAGCTTTACCTCATCCACGTAATACTATTCAATTTGTGGCATGGCGCATTCTTTAAACCACAAGTACCTACATGTAGGTGAAACGTGGCAGGACCCGTTTTGCGTGTTTTAGTATCAGCAAGGACACAAATAGTAAACCAACACAAAATAAGTTACAAATTTATTGACTTGTGTAAAAAAAGTACAAAAAAATGTCTTAAATTAATTAAATAGACGGACTAACGAATAATACTTTGCCTGACATCTTATTGTTTAAGTTTTTTTAATATAATTAATTTCTTGACCCACGTAAACTGAGTCAGTAATTTTTCTAAAGGGTGAGGTTGAAATTTTTACAAGCTTACGCCTGCATCCAACCTTAATCATTATAAATTCCAATAAATAACATAACCATTTAATGGACAATCATACAATCTAAGCACCTGACCAGTTTTCTCAGTTATTATATCGGCTTCAAAATATGAACAGGAACACCATTCCAAATGCAGTAGCCAGGTTTATTGCTCCAAGTTATTTATTGATATGCTTTAATCATAAGTTTTCGATAGTTGCTTCTATGTAGTAAAATTAAGTTCTAACAAATTGACAGTTAGCTGGCAATTATGGGTTGGGGAAATATGCATTTTATGGCGCATAAAAATAAAAATAATAACGGGTTTAATTTATAACGTGCAATATGTAGAGCATTAATAAAGATGTACAGTTAGCACGTTCAGATTGAAACGTACCAATCCATTTCTTAGGCTATAAATAAGACTAATTTACGAGATTATTTATTATGCCTACCACAGACAATAATTTCAAGTGCGGCGTTAAAACTGTATGACTGAAGATATATTTTAAAGTGTTAATTGCCAAGCTTAAGATAATTGTAAATACGATAAGCGTACAAAAGGAGCAGGCACTAATTAGAAGTTTGTGCAATACAATACTTTTATGTTTTTAATCAAAATATAGCATGAAATCACGAGTGTAAGTAACACTTGCGGTTATTTTAGTACTCTGTGGTAACAGATTAGATGTTTTTTAACCATTGCTACATTTATTAGAGATAAGCATTTATGTATATCGTTTTATTTTCTTTAAATTAATAAGTTTTTATTGATGAGAAACATTAGCAGAATTATATTAAATAAAATCAGCTTAGTATGTGATGTGTTAAATCATGGTAGGGTAGCGACTGCGAGTCATGGTGACTGAAATTATGCTCTTAAATTATTTTATATACGTACAAAGTTATTTTGTATTCAATCACTTTGTTAGAAATTTATTTTATTTATTTATTTAAATTTAATCATAAGTTAGTCAACTCCGTACTTCATCTCGTACACTTACATAGTAAGCAGTTTTTTGACATTAACTTGAGTTTATGTGATATTTATTCCATATGTATTCGGATTTCGTAGAAATTGAGATTCATTTTTTAAGGTATTCTCTGCATTGTGTGCAGAAAAAAATTGTCATGAATCTTTGAAGATGCGAATAACTAAGAGCTTCTCAACCATACGATACTTAAAAGTATGTTGTTCCTAGCTTTAAGGCATTAACATATATCGACATAAAAACCCCGTTTTATTAAGGCTACACCCCTTTAACAATGTGCCTCCTATACAAGGTTTCCGTGGGGTATGTAGCATATCCGCCATGTTTGCTATCCTGTCTCAATTTTCATTACGTTTTATCCTTTGTTCTCAATAGAAAGTACTACATAAATATAATGACAGTTACATTATTTTATAGGACAATATTATGATTTATTAATTGAATCGTATTAAAATGTATCTCGCACGTATTCAATTTACAAAATTAATACATAACGTGAGCTTGTAAGTGTGGCTATTTCCTGTGGCTCCGTCCGGGCGCAGTGGAGGTTTGTAATTACAAATTACAAGTTATCGGAGGTTGATGCACCGGCCCCGGTCCGGGGTCCCTTCCCCGCGGCCTGCGCCCGCGCTCCTCACAAAGGCACACATTTGACGGAGACAGGTTCAACAAACTGAGACGACGAACGCACGCCACGCCACGGAGAGACGACCGCACTTTTACGCCATTACTTGTAATGATGTTTTGAATTATTATAGAAAAATTACGGCGCACGAGAGGACCCTTAATTACGGCGTTTGGCAAGGCGATGCCCTTTAGCAAAAAGTTTTACGCTAACTTCCAGGAAAGATATTCAGATAACGATGTTTTGTATGCGACGTCCTGTTGCATAAGTATTTTGATTTTAATGAGCTCTGTCGTTTCTTACGTTGCGGAGCACGTTTCAAGTTGTTATTTTATAAAATTGTGTTTATCGCCACATGAAAATAATAACATTGTATCGACACTTATGTGAATAAATTACGCGTAAGTGCCGATGAGTTTCTTTGTACAATGACAGGATAATTTGATGCTGCTGATCGTATTTCACAGAAGCACCATGTAAAAACATGTTGCGTGACAAAGGTGTCGGCTCTTATTTCTTGTAAGCAATGTAGGCGTTTGCAGGTGCAATCCGTGCTATTTATTTTTAGATTTCTGTGTCTATTTTTATCGGACCGGATCGCTGAGTCTCGAGACCGGTAGCCGATCTCCAATGTATGATCCGAAGAGTAGTGACATGTCTCAAGTAATATCACTATCATCAAATCCTTGTCCTATCCGGTTCTAACATTTATTTCCAGAATCAGTTTCTGCAATACGTTTTATACATAATGGGTTACCGGATAACTTGAAATAACCGCTCTCCGCTTATCATTATTGTTGTAATGGATACATTTTACATTTCCTGGTTTGAGGATACAAATTGAGAACAAGAACACGAAGGATAAAGATTGCCTTGCAATATACGAGTTGTTTACAACGAACGTTAAGTCTAGTTGTATTGTTATTGCTATGTGACGGATAAGTGATCTCTTTGCTACATATCTTGACCTTTTTGCACAGTCTAGCTTAGGTATAATATAACAAATAACAAACAGACGCTTATATTCATTCATTGTGTGCATTTCCCATCGCTAGTGTTGACTGTTGACTGAACAGTAGCCCGTTCCGGTTATTCCAGCTCAACGATGAGTGCAAACTGATTTGTGTAGACAGGACTGGTCTGATTGTTTGCTATTAATATTTGTACTTTTGAATATTGAATGAAAAGTCCTGCTATGTTAACCCACGCAATATCATTTAGGTTAATTTAACATGCGTGTTAAGTCTTATTTTCAGGCTTTATTTTCAACATGTTTGAGTAGTATATGAATTGATTAGTGAATTGCTCTTTGGCTTTCGTCACTATCAGTAGTGTTATTATTGTTAAGAAAATTCTAAAAAAAAATGGGATTGGTGAATGTTTATAAGAGATATTTTATCCTGAACAAATAATCCTATCGATAAGTAGAATAAACAGCGAGTTTTTATTTTTGAAATTTTTAGCTGGTTCGATTCCCGGTTTAGGTAAAATTGTCAAGAAATCTGAGAATGCAGTTTTGTTTATTATTAAAAATAAAGTAATTTTTCCTTTCAGTAAAATAATCTATCTTAAGTATTTGAAAAGGTTTCCCTCCAGGGCCCATTGATTTTTCCACCCTGTATACCATTTTCTAAATACATTACATACATATATTACAGAGAAAACACCCAGACTCAGGACAAACACATCAAAACACATAAATAAACACATTATTATTACGCATATCATTGTCTTAAAGCGGGAATCGAACCCGCGACACCGGCGTGGCAGTCCAAAACACTAGCCACTCAACCATCCTTGTCGTCCATCTACTGGATTTGAAAGATAAATTTCCTTATCGTGTTCACAGGTGGCAGCAGCAATGGAGAGCGATCAGCATGGCTGGAGTGCGCTCTAAGCATCTCTTTGCTCATGTTTGGAGCTTTACTCGAAAGGTGTTGCGCGCTTCTTCCTGAACCGACGGACTCGCAACAACACGCCGATGCCTTGCTACTGCTGCCAGCGATCAAGGTACAGCTCATCAATATCTATAAAAAGTTAAGTCCTGACTGACTGAATGAATGAAATGAAATTTATTTGCCTATGCAAATACAGTAAAATAAAGAAACTTATAACTAATTCAATAATTCTAACTTTTATAGACTTACTCTAACCTACTCGTTTTTATGAAGTGTCTAGGTATGGCAAAAAAGGACTCAACTCAGCGTTATGCTGGATAGATGGGGTTCCCCACCTATCCAGCGCTAGTTTTCAGTTGAGCCCTGTGAAGGCTGACTGACTGACAGACAACGCACAGGCCATATCACAGGACGTAGAGACTTGAAATTTAGATGTTATATTCGTCAAGATGTGTTGGCGCGTATAAGAAAGGAATTTAGGTAATTCGAAACGTAAAGAAGTTGTGGGTATCAACTAGTTCAATATAGTAGTGTGTCCGCGGCTTTGCCTGTCTGGTGTTTATGTAAAATTTCGGAAGAGTCAAAGTAGCCTGTGTTCTTTTCCGAGTCCTAAACTAGGTCTATACCAAATTCCAGCCCGATCGGTTTAAAAGTTTCTACGTGATTGAATTACATGCATCGATCCATCCGTTCTCAACATATTTTGTTGATTAGTGTGATTTGGTACTGTGTACCTACATCCAATGCTTCAACGTATAAAATATTTGTAGATATCTATCATCAATGTCTTTGATAAGCGCCTTGAATATTTCGTATGCCAGTTGAATTAAACTTATGCAGCAACCAATTACAAGTACGCTCGTTTAAAGAGAAATTACGTGTACGAAATAAATACTGAGCACGTATGATTCTAGGATATTAAGATACGTGCTCAGTCTAGAATCCAGACAGTACTTGAAAGAGATCACCGTTACATGAAGCGGGCTGCATGCCAGGAACTGGCTAAATTTTCATAATTTAATAGCCAGCCACGTTAGGAATTCGGTAATTTTATGTCGTGGTTAATGCCTTAAGTACTACAGTTACAGCAAACACGCTGGTACATTGCCAACGTTAAGCCGAAGCAAAACACTTAAATAGTCGTTAAATTAAAACTTTTGATACTTTTTGCCGTTTAACCGGTGCACAACGATTTACAGACTGCTATAACAACATCTAGAAATGCACAGAAAAAGACGTGTTACACGTCTCGCGAACGAGTTCGATATGTTTTAGAGCCGCAATCATACATTCGTATGAATTATTTATAATGCCGCAGCATCAAATTGAATTTACTTTTATTGCAGGTGTGGTCTGACTGGATGCTTTGCCACAGTAGCCTATGGAATCCACCACCGACATTTGAAAACTTCGAAACTGAGTAAGTGTAATTGTCTGAATTTTTTACGCCTACATCATGTGCTCTTTTTTATTTAAATATATTTTTGTTCTATAGCTCTGAAAACGACCCTTGGGATTGGCTCGCGAAGCTAATGAACACCCTCGAAGCTTTGGACGACAAGACAATAGAATTAGAGAACGAATCTAAAGAAGGTGAGCTATCCCCACGGGTTTGCATTCATGTCCTGTACTGATTTAATTGGCTAATTAGTTCGTTAGACGTTTGTCAGGGCGGTGTTCCGTACGTAGAAATGATTGACTAACAAAACCAACGCATTACCGCAAATGGCAGGCTCATACAAATTCAATGTGAACGATTGAGTTGTGCGTTTACTTACCCCTCGAGTACTCACTCATAGAACATGACTCATGAGTAGTTTTTTGTAGGCGAAGTCTATGTTTTAAATGTTAACATTGAGCGATGAGCAAGAAAATAGTTCTCATGAATGCAAGGTCAACAATAATTTCCGATTTTAATTCTCTGAATACTAAAAACAGGTGTCGTTTTGTTCTTACAAACTTTGAATACTAAAACAGGTGAAGTTTTGTTCTTACAAACTCTGAATACTAAAAACAGGTGACGTTTTGTAGGATGCTGTCTATGTTTTTAATTTTGACATTGAGCGATGAGCAAGAGAATAGTTCTCATGAATGCAAGGTGAACAAAAATTTCATTTTATTGATTTCTAAATACTAAAAACAGGCGCCGTTTTGTTCTGAATACTAAAAACATGTGTTACAATTTTTAGTATCCAGAGATTAATAATCTAAAATGTTTGTTCACCTTGCATTCACGAGAACTATTTTCTTGCTCATCGCTCAATATCAAAGTTTAAAACACAGACATCATGATCTATTTGCCACCCTTCCATAATCCTTGTAAACGTTATGATTGCGTTGCCTTTTTAATCTGAACCGGGAATTCCATAACTTATGGACTTAAGGGCTATAAGTTAAATGAATCTTAGGCTTTGGAGTATTTTGTTTGACCATATTATGAGCTGTTACCGTTCGTAAGCATCGGAGCCAAGTCACGAGTGTGCTAATGACGTGATTAACCACGTATCCGTGTTATGCGTGTGCAAATAGCGGCAACCTCTGTAGCGGGCCGGGTGGGAATCCAGGGACAAAAACAGTCAATCGTGCCTTCTTATGGTAAACAGAATGCGGACTTTAAATGATCAAAAACATGTCATCTTCATTTTACAGGACACCAATGATCGGTTAACATAATGGGCCCTACTGTGTTAAATTTATAATATTTTTTTATGCAAACAAGTGACGAGACGAGCTTGACGTTCTCCTGATGGTAAGAGATCACGCCAGCCCATGACCATAACAGTGCTAAACTGGACTTTGATTTACATAGGCCGGTGCAATATTACAGTGCACTTAAGGGGTATCCTCAAGGCAATTTTTTTTATAAAATGTTTCGGACAAATACTCAAAAAGTACGCCGTATTATAAAAATAAGTAAGGTTTCATACTTTAATTTAGATTTTATACGTGTTTTTAAATTAGTTGTGTTAATTTTAAAACACGTATAAAATCTAAATTAAAGTATGAAACCTTGCTAATTTTGACACAATCGGAAAACAAAGACGAAACGAATAGTGTGAACAAATTACTATAATACGGCGTACTCTTTGAGTATATGTCGGAAACATTTTGTACGGAAATTTGCCTTGAGGATTACCCTTAACCATTCGGTGAGGTTGGTGTTATGCAATGCACCTTTCAACGGGAAGCCAGTGCAGACCGCTGTACCCACTTAGAATAATCTTATTCTAAGTGGGTACTGGTTAAGGTTGGTGTTGACTTCGCAGGGCTGATATGCGTGCGGTTGCCCGAGGACGCGACCCTGGGCGGCTTCACACCCCTCATGTATATGGATCCGGGAGTGGCGTACGTGCGCACCGAGCCCGCCGTGCCTTACCACGCCGCGGAGCACGCCTTGCGCGCGCAGAAACTGCTTTTCTTTGGTACAGAGTGAGTACACGAAATATACATACATAAATGAATATATATAGTCATGCATCATCATCAACAGCCCGGAATATCCCACTGTTTGGGTATAGGCATCCCTCCTTTTGTGCCACCCCTCGCAGTCTTGGGCATCTCTCGTCCAAGTGTTTCGTACTATTTTATAATATCATCGACCCAACGCGCTTTCGGACATAAATACATAGATACTCGTATATATTCATAGTCGTCCTACGGCTTGGTGTACTCTCTCCATAACCTGTATTTATATATTTGGTTTCCTTACTGCAATAAAAAGGTCTCATTCATGATTAAGATAAAGTGCTCTCATTAATCATTTAATAGAAGGACGTGTCATTGCTGCAAAAAACAATTTTATATTTGAAAAAAAATCTTATATCGCAGTATTATAAAAGTATCTCCTTAACAGATATCTCGTAGGAGTGGAGCCTCCAGTGTTGCGATTAGAGTACCCGGTGGACTCTTCGCCGCGCTACGTCAGCGCCGTGCAGCGGGCGCAGCCTCATCACGCACCGTTGAAGAACTTGGTATGATATCATCTGTATAAGCACGTTTATTTATGAAACAAGCCACAACTACCTAATATATAAGTAATAATATATCTAAGTAAATAAACTGTCGGACAAATCGCGTCGAATACATGTTTGTTTGTACGTTCTGCGTTTAAGTTCAAGATAAATAAGATGCGCCTTACATTTTACATAATGTTACATCTAAAAGTATGTTTATTTTTAAGTTTATTGTATTCTGCTTTGTAAAATAAATTTATAAAATAAAAATAACGACAATCGATTTTACTCGAATCATTAGGCCGCGATATTGATAACTCTGATAGCACTTCTTATCGTGTCACTAGTTCTTTCAAACCAGTGTGGTGAAAGGATTTCAAGTGCGCCTCAAAGAGGCTCCTTTCGTTTCTAATAGCACTGATTAACTGTCATATTCCACAGATCGAAGACTTAGAGGACGATGACAGCGCCAGCGGTACCGGCAGTGGGCCCGTTAGCCTCACGGAAGGATTGGAAAAGGGCGTGGAAGGGACTGATGCAGTCACACGCAAACTACTGCGCAGGAAGGAATTACTGGAGACCAGAAAGGCGACCTTGGAACGACATCGGGAGAGGATGCAGGTATGAAATACAAACGACAATAGTGTCTTCGTTATTTTCAAGAAAACGAAAAGCTGCGAGATTTTTAAAGAGTGAGTTATTTTCAAGGGCGTCCCAAGGCTAATTTATTCGATGTCTGTAAAAAAATAGAAGTAAGCAAATTTAAGATGACATGGGGGTGGACGATGAGTCGACGAATATTTATGTGTGATAGAAAATATTGTTGAAAGTTGCAGTTATTAACTATGACGCCTATTGAAATACATACATCTACCAGGTAAAGCCTATAACAGCTAAAGCCCTAAATTCAAGTAAGTATTAACCCTAAAATACGGTTGTATTGTTACAGGAGATATTGCGCAGCGGGAGAAGCGTCGAGACAGAAGTGCGGCCGAGGTGGCTAGTCCCCGATACGAATTGTTTCATCGACCACTTACCATTACTTCAGACGGTCGCCGCGACGGCACCCCAGCCTTACATATTCGCTGTGCCTCTAGTTGGTAAGTTTATTTATAATTAACCATTGTTTTTAGAGTATGTATGCGGTACCCTTTTGCGTATTTCTAGGTCCTTCAGAACGTCGTTATGAAAAAAACGGTCTTTTATTAAATGCCAATATGCTCCTGTTGCGTGCTGCTGCTGATGCATGCTCTTGACTGATGCTTTAGACTCATGATGCGGCCAATCTATATTTATATATATAAAAGACTTATACCTACTTGCACCAAACTGTCAAAGTCCCTAAGCAATTACTTTACTCACTTGGTAGTTCTTAGCAGTCCAGATTCTGATCGTTAAGAACTGCCAAGCGAGTAAAGTAAATGCTTAGGAAGTTTGAAAGTTTGGTGCAAGTCGGCATTAGTCCTGACTGACATGTTACGCACAGTCCAAACCACAGAACGTAGAGACATGAAACTTGGAGGGTTTGTTTGTCAAGATGTGTAGGCGCGTACTAAGAAAGGGATTTTATTAATTCACAACCCAAACGAAGTTGCGGGCTTCAGCTAGTCAAATATAAGCTTATGCTTACCGTGACGACACCGTGGCGTAGTTGGTAGTGGCCCTGCCTACGAAGCTTGGTGTTCCGGGTTCGATCCCCGGCCGGGGCAAATATTTGTGACGAACACAAATGTTTGTTCTCGGGTCTTGGATGTTGTGATGTCTTGTATATGTCCATGCCACCTGCGACACAGGGAATCCTAGTGCAGGGGTGTGAGTGTGTAAATGTTTATGTTATGTTATGCTTGACCGCTTATAATATGTATAATCCAACGGTTTTAATGTTTGTTTGTAGTAATGACTGAATTGGAAGGACTGCAGAAGTGCTCGCGAGTGGGCGGGCACGCCAGCCGCGCCCTGGCGTGGGTGTCGAGCGCGGGCGCGGCGGTGCGGCTCGCCACCTCGCTCGGCTCGCTGCTCGCCTCACGCGCCTTCACGGCGGAGAAGGAACACTCGCGCTCCACCAACGACGATAAAGTGCTCGCCACTGCGCTCAACCTCCACGCCAATCTCACTGCAGCCGATAGTGGTGAGTAAGGAGCTGGACGAAGAAAATACATCTGTGTAAGGCTAGAAAAACAATCGTGATTTTGAAAGAGTGGGTTGCAAGGCATTCCGTTTCTTCTCACTAATTTAACAAGAAATTTAATATCCAACGATTGTCTCTTGATGAAGTAATTTTCTCGTTGATATCTTTTTGACGCTGGCTTTGACTGTGGTTTGTAAATAAAGGGGAGTGAAGAGAAAACAGAATCCTTTCTCCACGTAATATATTACGTGTTCCGCAGTCAGTTTTATTTGTTGAATACGTGTCCACTCCACCCTGATATCCATCAGGGTGGAGTGGACCCCTTTTCAGTACCGGCATCAATATAGGCGTCTTATAATGTTAAGCTCAGCCTACTTTCGACTAGGAGAGCGGATGAGTTTTCAAGCCAGTACTAATATTCGATCAAAAATACGATTTGTAACTAATCTGACGAAAATTGTATGACACTCACGTCATCAACGAAAGATCGTCATATATTGAAAACACGCGGACCCATTGCGTATTGGATGCGGATACGTCGTGCACTAACGAAAATAGTATCATAGTAATATAACAAAAGCATAACGGTAACAGTAGTTACGGACTTAGAGCGAAGCCACACCGCTCCGTTGCGTTGCGTCGCAGTTTTAGCAGCGCTAGATTTGGACGCAATCAGTGCCAAATGCCTAGACAAAAGTGCGACGCAACGCAACGGAGCAGTGTGGCTTCGCTCTTACGAAAGGTGATCCGTTCCAGAGAGCCGCAGCGACGGCGATTCGTCGAGCTCGAGGCGCGTGCGCGAAGTGGTACTGTTGACCGACGACCGTAACTTGCGCGTGAAGGCGCTGGCGGCCGAGCTGCCCACTCGCGACTTGCCTTCCTTCGTGCTGTGGGCAGGCTTGCCTCTCGATGCCGCTGTGGTGAGTATTCTTAAGCTCCGTACTCCGTACGGTTTTACTCGATAGTTTACTCCAAAACGAGTAAATATTAACGACTGGACCGCAAAACTTAAAGCTCGAAGGCTCGTATCGAGCCGGCTCGATGGAATTAAGGTTCGAACGGTTCCGTGAATACTGTACAGTGCGCGTCACTCGATAGATAATGCTGAATGTGTGGACGAAAATTCATGCCATGGTTTTTACTCGACATGATAGCTCGATCGAGCAAAACCGTATGTGAGTACGGAGCTTTACACTTGTGCTAATACTATAGTTTGACTATAACACTAATATTAATTGTTGTGTTAACAAGTAATAAGGTGAGCTAGACGCTCTCCCGAGGGTAAGGAATTACGTCTGCCCATCCTTCTTTCTGTTCCATGCGTCATTCTAGAACATTTTGGATCTAAGCGATCCAAATTGTTCTAGTCATGCTGTAAATCATCCCACTATTATAAGCATGCGTGGAATAGTTAGAGCTGATATTCGGTATGGGCTTAGCTTATGAAATAAGATACCGCGCGGGTGAGCAACAGCTAGATACTAAGAATTTTGTATAGTACAAGCCTACGTACACATAAATAATTAAAAAAAATACGATGAACTAATTATACCGAAATATACCATTGAGATTCTTGGATCCACATCACATGCGCCGAATCGGATGTATCACAAAGAGGTTTTTATTCCCTGATTCTAGTAAGCTAGTGCTAAGCTGGCGCCTGTTCTATAAACGCTACCAAATGTTATTGGCTGTGCTGCATGTTTTATTTTTGATGCTTATGTTGTTCTTGTTACAGAACAAAAAATCGACAGACGTCCAATGATGGTGTGGTTGTCGAATGCGAGCTAAGCAGCGCCACTCGTGCTCACCTCGCCACAGTCGCCATTTGTCTCAATTTTGCGGAAACAGTGCTTAACTCAATCGTCAGTATCCTCTGGAAATTTTCGTCACGCAAATCCAGAACCGCTCGGATGCACTATATAGCATAGGAATTGAATAGATTAAGTAAAACTACACCAATAGATGGTCGGAATAATGATTTCGTTTAGAGTTCCAGGATTCCACCTCTGTGTTCCTGAAACAATCTTGTTATTTTTTACGTATTTTTCAGTTTCATGTTTAGGTGATATCGGTGAGTCAGTTTTGCTGAGCTTTTATTTTTATTTACATTTTTTGTAATATACTAAGTATATCGTTTATTTTTATAGCTAGATAATAGTAATTAAATTGTAATTACAAATCTATAGTCAGGTACAGGTTGCATGGTCTCAATTCGTTTACACTTACACTATTATTGACTTAATGATTGTAATGAATTTTATATGTCGAGACACGTCTAGTATTCGAATGATTGTTAGCTTTAGAACGTAGCATTTTGTGAAGTACATTGCTACTCTAGCTTTATGTGGGATTGGAATTTTTTTTCAATAATCAGGGACTATTAACTTTTGACACGCTGTCTATTGTACTATAACTGAACTACCAATAACTTGGTTAACAAACTTAGTACAAAATTTGACATTATTGTTGTCTTGATTCAAATTTAATAGACTAGTTAACACTTTTACAAGGATTACATTAATATTTTAAAATCGGCATCCATATTTTGTGAATGAATTGATTACAGATTGTTATTATAATATGTTTTTATGGAAGTTTTTAATCTCTGTTCAACGTTGAAATGTAATTAAACGCTACGAATTTTAATTTGGAATGAGATTTGGGCTACACTTGCGATCTAGAACAAACTTTAAATTTATAATATAGAGATTATATCTAGATATCTATATAGATTATAATCCGACTGATAAGATATTGGATTTGTGGCACTTAAATCATTACCATATTTTTCGAATTCTGAGGTGCGTAGATGTTGCCTATATTAATTCTTTTAGCTTGCCTAATTAAAATCAAGTCTATTCTTACACAGTCTAGTATTATATTATCTTTGACACAGTTATAAAGCTTCCACCATAAGTACCTATTTATATGCAAGGTCGCATGAATAGTCCAAAACGTTTTTTAGAGCTTCATACAAATTATATTGTATCTAACGTGTGTTACTAAAGAATCAGAGCACTTATATTAAATTAGATATGACAATTATATAATTAGTAGATAATAAAAGTATTGTATAAAAACAAATTATGAATAACTAGTTAACAAAAATGTTATAACGTTTTTTTTTCATTTTTGGAACTTTGATGCTGTTACTTTAATTAAATCATGACGTTTTAAATAAACATTGAATCATTTTAAAATTGATTTTCATTTAATTTTCAAGTAGCTTGTATAGGTACTAACGATTTTATTCATAAAAATAAGTCAATAAATAATGAAAAGGAACCTCATGAATAGTTGTGTTTGACACTCCTCACAGGTCACGCCAATAACATAATAACATTCTAGGTAATTTAAAATTTATTGCTGTGAAATACGAGTGTTATGTTCATTATACTCGTACAGAGGTCAGATTAGCCTTGTATTAACAAAAACTGGACAACGCCCGTGATTTTAGGATTATAATTGAAAGCTACGTGTAATCATAATCAGGCACTCGAACGTGAAGTAAATCCACACGCGATAATGAGCTAAAGGTTGCGCAGTGGTTGGGAGGAGCGTGCTGAAAAACCATGTGAAGTGTTGCTTAGAAATGGGAATAATATACCTAAATCTATTCATGTCCGTACAAGTGAGAAATTCCAATGTTAGTGTTGAGCAATGGGAATTGGCAAAGTTCCGAGGCTAGGCACCGGGGCCGCGGTTGTAAAAGCACCGTTATACTTGTTTACCGTGCGCATCTGACTATAGGTGCTGCGTTTAACTTTATACTAAGCACCATTGACGTGAAAAGGTAAAAACCATCATCCAACCTCACACTTTCAGTTAAAAATTAAGTCTATTTTTTTATCAAAATAAATTTATGATGTGAAACTTGGTCATACTGTTTACCGTTAGTAGTTTTTCTATGGCCTTGCGGCAATCGGTACGCTTCATTGTTATTATTTGAGTTTCATTCATCGTGTGGCAAACTCTACCCGAGCCACCCTAGCTCTCTAGCCACTCTAGCACCCTCGCTCGAATAGCTCGCAAAAGCTCTGCTCGGGCGCCGCACTCTCCCCGCTTTCACTCAGTCATTTTGTAGTAACCAAAAATTCTGACTGCAACGTGGTACCCCTTCTGCATAACATTGTCCATTTAAGTTTGGTAGATAATCAAAAACTGGTGGTGTAAGTACATTGATGTATGTATGTATGTACAATCATCAAATGGGCTTACCAATAATATTTTATGAAATGAAATGAAATGAAATATTGTTTATTTGCTAGAACCACCACTTTTTAGAGCTTTTTTTAGATAGAAAGAAAGGAACTGTGTTGTACTTGCTCGGGAAGAGTGGATACAGGTCTCGGTAATTAGCTAATGTTTGTTAACGTATCATGTTTACTAGGTTTTCTAGGGTCAGGTAGGTATAGTTGGACAAGTAGTCGGCAACTTGCGCTTGTTTGCTCTGGACTGTCGTTTCTTGAAATTTTTTCGCAATTGCAGATGCCACAAGGAAGCAGTGTGGACACAGGAGACAGGACAGTCTGATTGCTTGTCTATTTAAATTTATATAGGTATATTATGTAGGTTAAAACAGAGTAAGATGCCCCTTTTCCTAAAAACCTTCATTCGAAAATCAAATGGAAGTAAACTAGGTAGAGTTAAGCACATTTTTATGCTTCATACATTATATATTATAACTTTAATTTGATTTTAGAAAAAAAGGTTTTTAAGAAAGAGGCTCCTATTTTTTAGGGTATCTAACCCTGTTTTACCCAAATGTTTTGTATAAAGGTTAAAGTTTGTCAGGATGGATCTTTGTTTTCAATCACACCGAAACTACAGGACCGATTTGGCTAAATTTCGCTCATAAAGGTTTTTGGGTTCAGATTACATTTACGAGCTGAGATTATCTAGATAACACGCGGTAGAAGCGAAGGCATCAGCTACTAACTAGGTAAATAACAAGGTCTCATCTTTTTCTGTCTTGCCTCTTAGTGCTAAATAATAGAATAGGTTTTAGTAGATAAGTTACTAGTAGGCACTATACTAGGTACCTACTTAGCTTGCTAAACTTAATCTAACGTGATAATCTCACGAGTAATTTGATATTCTTCATTTAGAAGATCACGATGCATTAATCGAAACGCATCCAACCCTCGGATTATGAACTTCACGTATTATAACCGCTTGCGAAACAATGGATATTTTTATCGTGCTATTCGTACGTAACAAAATATGAATTAAAATACTTACTTAAGGGTTTGTTATTTTATATCGTTTGGATCGTTTATTTCCATTAGTTTCGAAAACTAACTGGGATAAGAGTCAAAATGTATCAAGCTACTTTCAAGAACCTACAAAGAAAGGAACTATTCAACCAATCATTTTCATTAATTTTTATACTTAGTTTACTATTCCTGGTTATAACCATATATCCCATTCGAATGAAAGACCCTATTTAATAAAATAAAGATCTTTCAGTTTAAAAATGCAAGCCCCTACAATATCGCTGCCCTTTAAATGCCCTTATGTGCGTGCATTTTTAGACTAAAATTACTTGTTCTATTAAAGTTTTCTATTTCAAGGAAATACTGCCTAGCCCGATACTAGGTGCTTGTACAACAAAGGCACCTAAATCAATCAGATCTGCAAGATGGACCCTACAGCAGGGAAAGATTCTCAGCGAAATGAGCTTTCTCAACCCATAAACTACCAAGGATTTCCTTATTGGAGTCTAATTGGTTTATGCATTTCCAACGCGTCTTATTGTGACGGAGCGTTCATTATCTGACGTGAAGTTTAGAGCCAAGTAATTGTACGTTTCAAGCTAATAAAATATTAAATGACAATAAGTACATCCGTGGTGTACCTATACCTAAGTATGTATACTAATACTCTCGATGTTTTTTGATCATTAAATTATTCGATGTATGTATGAATATGAAAGTACTTAGTTCCCAACGTTATGCAAATTCTTACGTACAAAATCAAGTGAATTTTAGAATAAGAATGGGTATCGTTCAGCTGAAGATGATCACACACAACGCAGGTTTCTTGCTGTGTCAAGTCTTCCGGCATATCAAGTCTGCGCAATAAAATGTTATAGCTTCAATCACGACTTGCGATTTATCATTAGGTAGGTAATGATTCGAGGGAAAAGCAAGATGTTCACGTACATTATTTATTTTGATTTGTTTTGTGCCTCATTTTTATTATTATCATTATTTTTATCTTTTTTAATGAATTTTGAAGGTGAAAGTGAAAGTTAACCACAAAATAATACCTATGAATTTATCAAAACATATGACGAAGTAAAAAGCCAATCAAAACTATCTGACTGATATTTTCTTGATTCATTTCATCATTATTTCATATTTAGCTTTAGTCCTGCTGCACGTGAGCCTCTTCCAATACGCGCCATTGAGCCCGGTCTTCGGTTAGCCGCATCCGCTTCATAATGATGATTCGTAGAACAATTTTTTTTTTATTGCATAAGAAATTAGTACTTAACGATAAAACAAAACATCTAAAAAGCCACGAATGGTTTGTCCTAGATGTATGCTGGTTCTCCTAATACATATAGGTTTAGGTTTAATTTTAAAATTACTTTATACTTAGTTGCGTAAACAGGTTTGGGGTAGACGCTAGTGTAAAAATAAAAAATAATATAGGTAACGTAATGTGTAAAAGAAAAAAGAAAGTGTCTATTCTGTAAGTTGTAGGTAGGTAGTAGGTAGAATGAATATGTAGTTAATAGGTATTAGTTATTGTTGTAGATATATAGGTAAGTATTTGTATAGGTAGTTTCTAGTTATTTAGGTGAGTACGTGAAGGTTTTTATTGTATTTGAAACAGCTGATTTATTATTCGTTTAATGTTTATTTTGGTGATTTTGTCGTGTGTTTCAAGAGGAATTTGTTTTTTTAGTCTAGGTATAATATAATCAGTTGAGTTGCTCTCTCTCCAAAAGTGTTTTTGGCTTTTAAGGTCTTAAGTTTTCTGTGTGTGACTTGTCGTGTGGTTATGGTATGTGATGTAGTATTATCATAGCTAAAGTAGTTTTCGATAAGTAGTTGCATTTTTACTCTCTCGTTGAACTTGAACTTGAACTACTTGACGCCTACGACTTCGTTTGCCTTGCGAATTTACCAAATTCCTTTCTTAGTACGCCTACGCACTTTCAGCTACGCACTTTGACGAGCACGTCCTCCAAGTTTCAAATCTCTACGTTAAACGGTTTATCCTGTACGTTGTCTGTCGGTTAGTTAGTCAGTCAGGTCCAAGCCGTATTATTATATACGTATATTGATAGCACATAAAAAATAAGCACGATAACCGTTTGCGATGAGATTAAACGTCTGTAAGTCGTCATCATGTTGACATCAGCATCGAGTACCATTATCTGAATAGTATCCGGTTCGTCTTCGTCTGCACGATGATCCCGCGCTATATGAATGAATCATCGCGTGGTTGGTTTAAGGTTCGATTTGTAGGTCTTGACCCTCCTCGGTGGGTCACGTTTCCACGAACATCCACCAGATTCTCTTGTATTTTATCTTTACAGAAACCCAACTCGTTTAATTCCTACTTCACTTTAAGATTCCGGAAATAATTAATATAAAATACATTAGCTTTATTTGGTACATAATATAATTTTTTCTATTTGGTGTGGGCTTTATGTGATATCAATGGAGGTTTTGCTATATTGTATAGGTAAGTTTATACCACCATCTCCACATTATAAACAAGCAAAATACATTATGGTAAAGAGAATTTTATTCACTCGACGAAGACGGACGGTCCATCTTTGTTCATCACATTTAACACTCATGATATAATGAGGTATGCTGGTAAATTATGTGATGAATGTGACAATAGATTAAAATACAATAGAAGTGCAAGTCAATTCATTACTCTACATAGTCATAGCCACGGCTTTGTTCCATCTTGATGATTTCCGTAGATTTATAACTCATACGATTGGAATGATAGAATTTAATCTTCTGTTGGGGATATTAATTTTAGTCGATGATTGAATTTTTTACAAGGTAATCAAATCAATGAGTCGTGCGCTAGGACGGGGCGGGTTAGCTCATCCGCCAATCATTTTGGTGGTTTTTGTGACCAAGCCGTGTGAGGAAGGCCTTTGCGGACACGACTACCAAAACATGACGACATGGCTGCTGCTGGCTCTTCCCAATCCTAGCCCAGGCGAAACACCCACACCGTGGCTATATGTTTTTCAGTAGCCATAATTGACGATAATGCATGGTCGGACAGATGCATCTTTGTTTTTGTTAGACAAAACAAGCGGAAACTTTATTGTTATCTAAAAACAAACAACTGCCTAAGTAGTTAATTGATTAATAGTCTTTTTTACACGGAAACATTTACTACAGAACATACTTTATTATTTGAGTTTCATCTTTAAGTTTTTATAGTGATGTAACAAATGTATTTTTTCAACGAAGTAAACAAGCCAACACACGATTATAGTACTGGAACGTTTGATAGTTGCTTACTATTTATATGACTACTTTTGTTGTTTGTTTTGATGAATTTTAATTAGTTGCATTTTGATAATATACTTGAACTAAAAAACTTTCAGCTGAAAATGGAAAATTCACTATCAAAAACTGCTAACAAGTGCAACGCGCGTGCGCACAATTTTCCAACATTAGACATCAACGCGCCGGATACCGACTGCGTAGCTTTTATGTTACACTAAATTGTAACTTTATGTAGTACCTACTTATTACAATATTTATTTATAAACAAACTAAGTATACCACTTCATGTGAAGTACATTTAGAATCAATTTAAATTGAAGTTCAATAGGCAGTTGCAACACCGTTTTGTCTGATCCATTATTAAAATAGGCAAAACAGCTTTATAAATTAGTAGTTATTGGAGGATAATTTTAAAATAAAATTAAGAATTATTAGTAGATTGCTATATTTTTTTTTCTTATATTAGTAGATTCAAAAGGATGCTAATGTTCAGAATTAAAATCAAATTGATAATATTTTTTTAAAGTTAGTACGAGTAGATTGCCAGATTTTTTACAATTCTTGATTTATTGTTATAGTTGTTTTACAATGCTGGCATTACTTACTAAAACAACTACAAAGCCTTTTTTAATTAAAAAAAAAAATATGTGTACTTACATACTTTATTGAATAATTTCGTAGATCATAGCTACGTGCTACGCGTGTGCGCACAAATTTCATACATAAGACATCAACGCGCTTCAGTAGCTAGTGAAGGAATCATTTTGAATTTAACCTATTAGCTAAGAAATATTCAAAATTCTTAATTTTAATTCCATGGCTTTTAGCTCATTTCTAATTCTATTGTGTATTCGTGTAGTGCCAGTTCGTTCGTCCCTGTAAGCTTGGAAGGATATTCGATACACCCCGATGAGCAACTGTTCTTTTATGACTTATGAAATTTCGAAGTTTTTCATTAATTAATTACGAAACGTTTACGTTAATTTTACACCACATTATACGATTTTTTAAGTGTTCTGATTATTGAGTTCCGAAACAAACATACATACATTAAAACACATTAAACTTTTGCATTTATAATATTAAGTCGTAGTTTATAACGCAGATAGTTATTATGTTATGAGCGGAAGCTTATGTGTATGAAAAAGGATGAGTAAATATGTACTACCAATTGCAATTGATTAAATAATTAAGTAATAATTATACAATGTTGCGAGCGATACGCGTGTGTGCCGCAGGAGAATCCAGGCTCTACTGTGCAGAAGGCTCGATGCATTTTCCCCAGTCACGTCCAACCACTCATTAATGAGCTTAGTTATAAAATAACCTGAGGGCTCTTAACTGCCATCCAGCGAGATTGCTTTTCGTGGTCGGCGTCTATTAATAGTTATTTATAGGCAAAACAGATAGAAGAGCATAGTGCAGTTCGTGACGGACGTCCAAGCACAATGCGTCATTCTCGTGCATCATTCCCTCAGAATTACTTCTGATTAACGAGATAGGTTCTTCGTTTAGCAGAATACTTTGTACATGACGTAACCACTCGTTCTTTAACGGACTTCTCAGCCGTAAGAAAATCGAATATATCATACGTTTCTAACGCCGTAGTTTCTTCGTAGTTATTAATTAAAATCGACGGCTGTTAACGATCTATCCGATGGGATTGTCGATAAAGGTAACGGCGCTTGCACTTCATATTATTTTGATCAAATTATAGGGTTCCCTTGTGGTGTTCTTATCTATTTGAATACTTTATTAAAAGGTATTCTAACCAACCTTTTTATTTTGATGAATGAGTGGTTAGTCACGGAACTCGTTCCATACATGGCCATTTACTTTTATGGTTTACTTAGGAATCAACTTATTGAAAAATAGATCTACTTGAACTGGTTACTCAGGCTAAAACGTATTAACAATTAATTATTGTTCAGCTATCTACTTTTATTACCCCCTGAAAAAATAGCGTTAGTAAATTTATTCAGGATTTTCAAATTATTCGACTATTTGAGGTTCATAAAAGTACATATTAGTGAAATATCTACTTATCTCGTAAATGATATGGTTTGGAACCCTGGCAATCTCGTTTTACTTATTAAATATATTTAAATCGATATCAGCTAGACATACATTTCCGATATCCACCTAGAAAACATAATGGAGCCTTAGAATATTGGTCCAATTTGCATATTGTTTACCGTTCGCGTTATTTCAGATTTTATGGACTATCAATCAAAGAGAACGGTTCTAATTAGAGAAAATTACAACATTTATTTTGAATGTTGTCCTGGAATTCGACGTCCGTCCTGTTCTTAATTACGTAAGTAAGTACCTACATTACTTAAGTACCCTGTCATGTAAAGTTACCTGTTTTTTTATTTGTATTCTTTTTAACATACAGAAAACAAAAATATACTAGAGCTAGTTGCTGTTCGTAGCTTCGCTCGCGTGGTCGCAGGATAATACTCGTAGTTAAGAGATAAAAAGAGAAAATTATTATACTTATTTGGTTACATGTAAGTATTATATATTATAAATGCGCTAAAAATCAATTTCTGTATGTTTTTTGAGAGCGTAAACTATTCTTATATATACTAAATTTCAGCCTAATCAGATTAGTAGTTTTGACTTGATTGAGGAAGAAACCTCCATCTATGTATCTATCCTCACAAACTTTCACCTTTATAATGTTAGCAGGACGAATACCAGGTTTTACCTGATAATAAAAAAAAACTGTAAGTAATGTACTTTACTTAGGCGCTGCGGTTCCAAGAGGAAGGAAATAGTTTTCGCAATATTGCGTTGCGTTTATCACCTTGAGATGCTCTTAAGTTCGCTTTATTAACTTTGCGGTATTTTACTTCAGGTAAGGTTTCTTCATATTTATAAAATGGCTAGTGGATTTCGTTTGCGTTGTGAATTATCTTAATTTTTCTCAATCTTAATTTCTTAGTGCGCGCCTATATTTCTTGATGAACGTACCCTCCAAATTTTACGTCTCTACGTCAATTGGTTTGGCCGTTGTCTGTTAGTCAATCAGTCCGTCAGCCAGGACTTAACCTTATTAATTTATATATTAATAATAATATCTTAGTGGGCTTGTACTATGGGAACCAGATAACAGATAGCATACCTAATATTGATACATACATAGGTATATCATCAACATTAACAACCGAACATGCAGATTCTGCGGCTGAGAGAAGTTTGGTCAAAGTATCATAAAAAAATATAAAATCTAAACTTTAATTTTATTATGCTACTTTCGCAAACAATAGAGTGCAGTAAACCTATTACATATGTAGGTCTAAGGTCCTTTCCAGGGAACCTTTCTAGAAATAGTAAAAAAAACAAATACAGGTCACGGGAACTTTTGGCATATGGTGGGCACGTTGAATTGGAACTGGGCTAGCTATGGAGCAAAGGGCAAAGACCACCATAGATTGGTGGCCTCAAGGCATCGAACGCCCTCGCGGCAGTCCAAGGCTAGTAGTTGGAAAGATGTGCTAGATTCTTACACGAGGGACTGACCCACACGGGTAATTTAACAATGGGGACTAGTGAAATAGAGAATGCGCGCAAAATCTGTGGGAAATGCTGGGCAATATATAAATATATTATACTATACATATAGAAAAAACATACTTCCCGTAGATAATAAATTAAAAAGACAAAGTGCAAGTGCTATTGAATGAATAGTCTGTAAACAAAAACTGGTACAGCCAACCTGCGGAGTAGATTAGCAATCGATACCAGTAAGAAGAGATGGATGGGACAAAAAGTTGAGTGTTACGTAAAATCGATTAGTGAGCTCACCCAAGATGATAAGTTAGCTAATGCACTATACGTGAGAGAAGGCTAATGACAAAGAACAGCAACATTGACCTTGTTTACATGCTCCACGTTGCTCTGCCGCTGATTTCTGCCGGTTTTGAAATTATATAGCACCTCATTTTGTCACTTTATAATTCATTATATCGAGATAATTCCACTGTTAACGTGATTCTGTATAAATAATGTAAAGCCATCAGGTTTTTTCTATATTTTATTTTTATTTTATTTTCATTCCTGTGCGTGATGTCAACATTATCTATAGTTTCGTATTCATTTTCAGCTAAATTTAGCAGTTAAGATTAAAAAAGGGAGGTTAGATTATGTAAAATTTGGAACATCGATGTTGAGCTTTCAGCTGGTGTGCAGTTCCCCAGTACAGCATAGGAAGTTGCGTTTGCGAAGCGGCAGAATACTCCTTTTGTGACGCGGCAGGCCGCATGTAGCTCCGCCGTAGTACCCTTGAACCTAAAGTGGCAACTCTCGGCCGCCTTGCCAATGACCCCGCGCCAGGCGCCCGCCGCGTCTCGGACCAGCTCGCTCGCTAATTGTTATGTAACAGAGAAAAGTTATGTGCATCGCACTGAAATATCAAATACATGCCAATTTTAACTTGCTCTACCGGCAAGAACACTTAATTGGCCACCGAAAACCCCGCAAGTGTGGTATCGGGAATCGGGATACGCAAACAGGTTCGGAGCGCCGCCACGGCAGCTTCTTGCCAATCCCGAGGGAAGGCAAAGTCACTGAACTTGCAAGTCGCATGCTACATCTCGCTCCTTACTTCATAGTTCTTGTGTTTGTAAAATCATTCTTTGTGAGATGCTATTATTATTATTAAATAGGCAGATAGGAATTCGCAGGCACGACTTAGAAGGGTTTAAGGTATCTTTGCTGTAAATTATGAGAAATAGATAGGGTTAATTTTGCATTTAATTAGGTATATTTTTAATCTTGTGCTCATTCATTATTATTCTTACAAATATGCCGACTTAGATATTTATTTGCGAAGTGCATACCTACTGACTCAAATTTATAACATTATTTGACTACATAACGGTATCTTGCTGGTAAACGACATTTATGTTCTTAGTTAATTATGAATGCTTAAGCATGAGATTTCTTAATTATAACGTTGTTCAAATAATGTGGGTAACTAACTAGAGTTGCGAGGTCATATTTACAAACATCCAAGCCAATATTATATTCTCACACAAAAGATTATTGATAACTTACTCGTACAATGATATAAACTTTGAATAAAATAGCCATGATGGTTAACGTATTGATTGATACTTGGGTTCATCTGTTGTTGAGCAAGAGACAGCGCGAGTGCCTCAGGCTTTTGTGCTAGAATTTTGATTGATATTTTTTGTCTGTTAACTCGGTCACAATAAGATGACAGCGGTAACAAGAGAAGTGCAAAATAGGCTTTAGCTGTCGTAACTGAAAGTATCAAGGTTAGATGGACGGCGGGCGGCGGGCGGCGTGCGGCGTGGCGGGGCGGCCGAAAGTCGGCTAACAGTTACAGTACTCCCACGAACGGGGCAAAAACCGGGCACCCAAAGCGTCTTACACTAACGCTTACCTTTGTGCTCCGCCATCCGAACTAATGACTTCCATCCGAGGTAGTGAATGGACCAGAAGTGTTCCATAAACTTGAATCAATGAACAGGATTTAATTTTAGCGTTAGATTTAATACGTTCACTCCTAACATGTATTTTTTTATGCTTATTCGAATAAAAACGAAGAGAGCTTTCAATCACGAGATAAGTGACCTGACTTGATGATGAATTGGCGAACATTTTCGTTTGGCAATTTCGTTTTATGATAAGACTAATTAGTATTTATTGATCTTGAAATTGATATAAAAATACGAGTATTTTAGTAGCGACCACTTCGGTAGAGACGGCAGCGGTGGCAGGCGTGGCGCGCGCAAAGCCTTCGTGCTTGGAGCACAGCCCGCTTTCTCGGCCTCATTCTCGACTAAGAGTCGGAAGACGCTGTATTCTCATAGTCGACAAACCGATGTATCTATGTCAATTGCTTGTAGGCGGCCTTGAGCGCCAACTATTAATTTGTGTGCGGAGCCGCCAGTGGGATACCGTTAGCCAGCGCCTGAATCTTGACCACTCGTTGGTATTGGCAAACAGATAGGAATAGATTACTCCTTCAGATGTGAGAATAAGATCAGAGCATAAAATCACAGTCATTTTTGTAAACCAAATCTAAAATGTACCTTTTGACTCTATGGTTTTAAACTGAGTAGAAAACCGATCGTGAAACAGAAATAGATAATTATACAGTTGCGGAAACTAGGAAGGTTGTAGGTATGTCCTTTGTTTGATATATTTGATATATTCGTGATACAGGGAATGGAGTTAATTTCTCGATTCCCTCAAAGAATATCATTCATTACAGTTATAAAAATCATATAATGTCCAACCCTCCAAATTTATTGACACATTTCAAGTGTTCAAGATTTTACTTATTTCTTGGTCATTTACGAAAAGGAATGCTATGCTAATATCAGCGCGATGTAATAAGTTTCGTGTGCAATTGGCTGAACCGAAACGCCTCGATGGTCGGCGTGGCGGCTGCCATGTGAGCTGAATGAATTCATATAGCTGCCTGGTAACAGCTCAGATAGTGCTCTCATTTGACCGAAGAAAAACCTTTGCATTTTTAACCAGTATGCAAAGCATATTTTACATATGAATAAACTTACGACATTATAACTGGTATACCTTTTATAAATCAGGGTAACAGCATCAATAAGACACAACTATTGCATAAATATGGTAAGTCAAGGTTTATAAGATGTTATGTGATACAATTAGCATGTAGGTCACGTTTGCCAAATGCCTAAGATGATAAAAGAAATTTGCATGGATATTATGTAGTACTATATTTTAAGATGCTAGTCTTCTGCTCAGCTTCGTATTTCTAAATGTTTTCATAATACATTATCCTATGCAAAACTACCTACTCGATAGGTATAAACTTTTATCACTTGAATCAAGATGTAAACACCTAGAAGCCATGTTGCTGTATGATCTTTGTCATAACATTATTATACTAGTGCAGGCTCTGTGAGCTGTAGACCTCGCGAGTCTAGTAGTATTAGTCCGTAGTAGTCTGCTGAGTAGCAGCAATAGTAGAAGTATTTATTTATTTATTTACATATTTTTATTTATAATTTATCTCTGTATAAAGTTCCTAACGCTTATCTCCTTACATACAACACTCATATTATGTAACCAATCAGTCAAATCAAGTGTTTAGGTACCTAATTTAACTATGGATCGAATGCAATGCAATGCGTAAAGTATAATAATTATAATAAATAATATCTACTTTGAAACCTAATATTAATTAGACATAAGCTTTTATTGTGTTACTGTTAGTAATAAATAAAAAAACTGATTGCTAATAATTTCACAACTAACGTATCCATCTATAGTATAGGTAAGTATCTATATCAGTGACAATATAAAGTATTTTCTTAAAAGGATAAATTTAGTATTTGATGTTGATGCAATTGGGAATACAGGAAGGCTCTTTGACAAGCAGTCGAATGGTGCGTGCGACACGACGCGCGACGTCGACACGGCCGCGCCCGCCGATAACGTGAGACCATTGTTGCCTTAATAGATAATTAGTTAGGTGCCGTTACTTAACACGATCTGATCGCACTCGCCAGCGGCCTACATCGCTTGATTGCAAGTAAGGGTGGTCACACACAGGCGACTGAACACCCCGACTTTACACTCTTCTAAATATCGATAGTCATCAGCCGATATTGACCAAAAAAGCCACGCACAGACCCAATGAAAGTAACCGTGTCTTGTGAATTCTTGTGTGTGAAACCTACGACTTTGCATATCAACTAGTCGCACATTTGCGATCTTCCTTAACTGCAATGCACTTCACGCCGCGGATAATTTATAAATAGATGCCGAAAAACTGGAACACCACACGCTCTACATTTTTGGTAACTTTCCGCTCAGCCTATCGTATCGTACATATTCAATCTGTTTCTTTAAAATTAGCGTGCCTGATCGTGCAGACTGTGGTACTGTCACCGTTACAGTCTGTGAAATGTGTGTGAATCTCTTGCATCTAAAACTCGGTTACAGATTTTGAACTCATTTTGGAACAGTTTTTAATCCTATAGTTATTTGATTGTATCGGGTATTTATCGTGCTCACCACGTACATATGTTTTGTGTCACAGTGTCAACCTGTGACCACGGCTGTTGCAATATAGTCGAAACGTCGGGACACAAAAACATATGAGGTGAGCGCGATAAATACCCGATACAATCAAATAACTATGTGTGATAATCGCGAAAGTCTACGAAAAAACTATAGTTTTTAATCCTAGAAATAATATAAATGTATGTGAGAGAGAATCGATAGTTTTATGAATATTTTATGCTCAATCAATTAGTATGAATGTAATGATTCTACTCATCAGTTATCGGTCACAATAGTACAACCTCTGCTAAATTTGGAGCTACATGTCTTTGTGTGAAATTTTCAAAAATATTGATTTACAAATATTTTTAACTAACTATTATTTATTTATTTTATGTAGTTTATACAGTGGAAAAGGGCATATTATCTCGATACCACGCGGGCGATGTTACGGGTAGTAGCTAATTCTTGCTCGTACTAAAAGCCAAAATCTTTGACCAACGTGCTATATACATGGGCGCGCTATTAGTGAAGCAATAATTTGTCCATTGTTACTTAATAGGCATTCGCGAGTAGATGCTAACTCTTTATTGTGCTATATTAACAGTAATTAGCACTTAGCTCACTCGCATTCAAAAGTTTTTTTTTGTTAATCCTGAATGAATCTTATTCTCACGACATTTTAACTGTAACGGCAGAAGGTATTGTCTGGCGGAACGTGAACTTATGTACGGGAAGTGAAGTAGAGCTTTTGTAAATAAATTACTCAATTTAAGGTGCTCCTTAATTTCAACGAAAAATAAATAACAGGTTTAATGGCAATGTTAATTTAACTTTGTACTCTTCATAGTCATATCTAAGTATCGTAAAGTTTTTTAAAGGTGGCGATGATGAGGGGTCTTCCAGGGCGATTTGAACCATCATGGTGCCTGCTTTCTTAGAGATTCTCTTTTATGCCTTATTAGTAATAATGTACATGAAAAATAATATTTATGAGTACACTTTTTTGCTCCAGTCAAAGCTATCAACACTATGTTATAGTTTTAGAGATACAGCGGATGTTAAGCCGGATGTGAGCTGCATTTGCGTTTTACAGGCAATGAGTAATCGGAGATGAGGCAAGCGATGAACGTGTCAGAAACGATCCATTTTTATAAATATGCCGATAACAAGTAAATGAGCACATCTCTAGCATTCAAGCCCACTGATTGGTTTGGATACCTGCCTAACAGTATCTTACTCACACTCAAAATACTAGTAGATTACTTCCACGAATCAACGACAAATAAAAAGTGGACTTTTCCTCGTCAATTAAAGCACTTATATCATTCTTAAAAAAAGTAATTGGTTATTAGTGTAAAATTATTCGGAATTAAATCGTAAGTAAGTACATAACAAGTCGGGGTTCACAAACAAAATCCGTGAACCGGGTCATGAGCACGAACGCGAAGCTGATGAGTCATTTTACAAGGAAGATCTGGAAGCCATGGCGTCATCATAGGCCTCTGCCACCGAACTCATCACGTTTACCATTAATCACTATAAAATAGACAATCCATTAATGAAATCACATTATCACCAGTGGTGAATCCATTCACAGTAGGTCCCCGGCATTGACCGTTTTTCACTTTCAGATAATTGATTACTTACTTTTACTTTATACCACGAGTTGTCAACGGGTTTCGTTATTTCGGAAGTTTTTATAGGTATCAAATTATTTTGGCTTGAAGTCATGGCTATCTCGTAGATTTGCGAGTCTAGAAACTTCGCTAAGGGTCTAAGCTTATTTCCATTCCATCCGTATTTTTTTGTTGAGCTTGTTTGTGATTCACCAGCGGTGAAGTATGCGTTGATTTGTTTTTTTTTATTTTTAAGGGTTAACGTGAGTTTGTTATTAGCGAAATGGGAGGTATATAAAATGTCTTAGCTGTGTGATCTCATCGTGGATTTATTTTGAAACCCAACTAGTCCCTTTTATCCTGTTTCCCGCTACAGCCGTATTCATAGGTTCTCCGAATTTCTCAAGAAAATTGCTCATGAAACATATGATAATTCATTTATATTTATATGCTATTCTAGATAATTAAGGAATAAACAGGGTTCAGAAGTGAGCATCTAATTTTAGTTTGTTCAAACATTTCCTGTAGCCAAAGTGCGCAATTAGTGATGTTTTTGTGTAGGCCAAGTGTTCTTGCTAACGCCTCACGCACCGCAAGACGTGATAAGTGCTGGTTTTCTATGATGAGCTCCAATGAAGCAATATTTCCCAAATTTTCTCCATTTTTCGTACCTAATTAGACGTCTCGATTTAGCGTGGTCTCGACAATTTGCTCTCTGGCGTCAAGCGTGGCGTGAGCGCCGGTACCTCCATTGTTCTACTTTACAGTTCAGCCATTATGATGTTAGGAATTTGTGAGAATTGAGATTCAAGTCATTATCCGCACGATATTTTATTTTTTAGATTACTAGTATATTGAGGTGAAGAACGCGATTACGGCGGAGCTTTGCTTTGACGCATAGCTTTTGTAGAGAATGAAGCTGCTTCTGATGATTGCTTGTGAAAAGTCTGTCATTGTAATTCTAAAATATCTTTCACTTTTGAACGCAATTTTTAAATACAGTTACTAACTGAAAGTAGTCTTTACCTTCACACAGAAAAAAAATTGCTTGAAAATTCGGTTTAGATGCATGGCACGGAGAGACGACCTAGACATTGATTCTGAAAATATATCATCAAGGTATATTATTGTGTCCATTATAAACTCATTAGTGTAGCGGGCAACGGCACTCAGGGCGCCAAATTACCGACATTATCAATTTATGCTCGCTCGTACAAACAAAAAACAAACTGGCCAAGAACGAGCATGGCGCTATTGGATGTATCTGTAGTATCTCAGATATTATGTAAGCTTAGATTATGATTATTATTTACCTTCTTATTTTCTGATTCGTTCAGTTTATTATCTATTTATTATTAAAATCAGTTGCTTGACGTTTAATTTATACTGCAAGGACACAGGTAAACTAAATCACCTCTATTTACGATATATTAATTCTTTTGAACAGATTTATTAGATCTATGATTAGTTTTCGCTTATTTTTTAACTGTCGAGCTCTCCTAAAGCTTATAGACGAAAGTCGATGATCCAACTTAATAGCTGTTTTTTAAGAACTAACTTAGTTTACGTTACGAATTGACAAAATTTCTTTCTTATTACACGTTTTAACTTCTTGACGATCATACCCTTGGAATTTCAAGTCTCTACGTTCAGTGGTATGGCCTGTGTTTTGTCTGTCAGTCAGTCATGACGAAACTTTACTTAGTTGGTATCTTAAATAGGTAGTATAATCAAGTTGTCAACCAATATATGTCCATTATATTTGATGAGATTGACAACACGAGTAACAGGACTTTAAGTAAATGCTGCAGACCTCAGATATATGCCATAAAACATCTTGAGAGATTCTTAATAATCTCGAGTGGGTTTGTTTTTCTTTCGAGGTACGGAACCCTAAAAGTATGTAGATGACCAGTTCCCGTTAACAAATTCGTATTGTGCAATGTGGATGAAAAATTTCAACGCATGTTTGTGGGTTATTACCGCTACAGATGGATGTGGATGTAGTTCATCCACAGTTAAATGCTTTCACTGCGCCCAACATCAATCATGGGTACAGTAAAGCAAGTGTAACAGCGCACTTTGATAAAAGATCTTGTCTCATTATAAGTACTCAAGTTTTAATGTATGTTTGACCTATATATATTTTTTTGTACATGTTTTTTATTATTTGCCCATCCCTTTGTTAAGTTATATTTAGGAATTTAAATAATACATATAAAGCTGTGATTAAAAGTATTCAACATGAACGATGTGTTAGATATTATTTTACCTGACTGTACTATACAAGCAAAAGGTTAGCCAAATGACACAAAATACACGCTACTTTTAAAAATTGTCCAAATGCTACAATTCATTCATGAAATATAAAAAGTTTGCGAAATGCCTCTTTTAGATAGGTATTTAACAAGGGTTAGAAAATGAAACGTTGCCCAAATGGGATGTAGCCGGTATTTCTCTGTTGTGTGTTGATTAGATTTTAGAAACCACAACACAAACGTACAGAATATAATTCCCTAAGTAAGTTATAAGTTTTGATTTATGAATATTATTTTTGTGCTTATCTAAAGTGAGTAGTATATTTATGTATAGTTTCATGGCGCTTACTCAAAGGTAGAGTGCCACCCGCCGCCACCGCCCGCCCGTAGCCTATGCGCCTAAGAAGCTTTTTATAGTAGCGCAGAATCGACTGCATTTTGTATGCCTAAAGAAAGTTTTTTGAGCAAAAATTTGCGGTCGCTTGACCTATAATATTATTTGATAGAACTTTCTTTGGTTGTTATTTATTTCTAAAGTTAATATTGAAAGTCTATACCTGCCACTCCTTTCTTATACACTACGTGTTGTATTATTAAGTACTATTTTATGATCGAAAATTTCTAGATGGTTAAGAGTTCGTTTTGTGTCATAAAATAATGTTGTATTACTGATAATATTGTCACTTTGCCTGCACCCATGTCTCCTTCCCGCACCCTCTGTTGCTGCAGCCGCCCGTGAGCGACATTTCATTACTCTAGTCATTTATTATTACGAGACGTCTAAACTTGATGTAAGTTTATGGTGTAGCTAATTTGAATGCACGTGATACTTATTAGTTATAGAGTCGGTTTATCCATTAAAAGCTTAGCTAGCGAAGAAACTATATGAATAGACCCTTACGCCACATGAATGGAAACTAATTAGATTTCTAGATGCTAATGCTAAAAGGCTAGCATACTGTCTAGCTTAGTAGACGCTGCATGCTTGTATCTAAGCCCTTTACTAGGACTCTACGCAGCATCTAAGGTAACCCTTACCGTCTCCTACGTTCTTCTACGATATGCCTGAGACCTTTACCATTCACAAACTAGACTTCAACGGAGCGTCTACGTTTTTTTAGGTTTACAAGCTCTCTACACGGCCTCTAACCATGCGACACCTATGCAGAGTCTGTGACATATCTACCATATGCCTTCGATCCCTCTACGCAGCACCTACAAAACATCTACACTGCCTTTACACAGTATGAAATAATCCTCTACAACAATATGCCAATACCGTCATGACTGTTATGAATAATCATTATTAAAACAAGAACCCTATTATTAACAAGAATAAAATTGCAAGTCATATTCGACTTTAGTAGAAGTGTTCGTGATGCGGTGATGATGAAAGCTCACCATTCTATGAGCAATAGTAGGTTAGGTACTGGTTCAAAAAAGTTCATATCCTGTTTCAAGCGGAAATCTCCCAAGCAGCAGTCGAGTCAAGTTCATTAGCGCAATTTATTGTTTATGGTTATTTTTCACGGTGATGATTAGAATAAACACAAAAATACTCGAATCGTCTTTTATCAAAAATCGTGCGTATCGAAGTTGTAATGTAATAGGGCGTTTGTTTGAACGGTTTCAGTTATCAAAGGTTACTTCCTTGTGTCCAGTTCATCAGGCTTGCGTAATAATTTTAGAACTCGTCACGCTCCGTCGATTACAATTTATATTCTGTGAAGATGCGTGCGATTAATAGGCAAATGATCGGCCTTCACAAGGACGCCGAACTGTTTAATATATATGGTAACTATGATCGTTGTATAACCCTATCTTTGTCATGAGATTGAACACATCTTTCAGCAGAGGCGCAGCACAGATGCTTTTAGATTTTCGCAGAGCTTTTCAATAAATAATTTGGACAATTCACACAACGCCATCTAGCCCCAAACTAAGCAGAACTTGTACCATGGGAACCATATAACTGATACAATACTTATAAACGTTTTTTTTCGTAAAGACATACATAGGATACCTACATATATAGAAAACACCCAGACTCAAATGTTTGCCCTGATGCGGGAATTAAACCCGCGACACCGGCGTGACAGTCCAACGCACTTGCCACTGTACCATAAGTGTCGTTAAAATAATTTAATGCTTTATTAATTCAGTAAAAATTAGGTCTAAACTTGTTAAGAAAACAGTTGGCGGCTTAATACTCGTCTGCGCTATGAGCCGTCTATTCCATTTCACTCCCCTCATTTATGAGTCCCCTCGCTCCTGGCCGAGGCTTATCCGAAACCTCAACCTGAACCCTATTTTCCTAAAGTGCTCGTTTTCCTGCTTGTTCTCAACTCTGTGATCATTTCCGAACTTTTTCCTTTCTACTCAAGCTTATATGTACTCCAGTCACTTTACATTCTTGCTTTTGAAGTCTATTTAATATGAGTAACTTTCGGCATTGAAAAAAACATTATTAATAGGTTCAACAGAAAAACAAACGATAAAAATAGTTGGTGATTGAGCTTGATTGCACGTGAAATAATGATCTCTATTCCTAAAGCACTACTATACGTACCACTTCATAAAAGGAATTACGGAAGAAATGAAACAATTACTAGAATATGCAGAAACTTTAATGATTTATTTGGCGACATTGACCTATTCTCATGTAAGAACAGAAATAGTTATCGTAATCAAATAGCTTCAAAATTGAAGCTTTCACCTGTCACAAATTAATAATCTACTCCAGTTATAAGTAATTCTAAACAAACAATAGGTACCTACCTATATTATACTATATATAATAGATGATTGAATTGTCTTCTTTTTATAATTTAATCTTCTTTTTATAATTTAATCTTAAGAACTTATACCTTATATTAGTATTAAATTCAGGAATACTGATTTATACTGTATTTACAAGTAACATAATGCACTAGATATTGACTGCTTTAATTTTGCATATTACCAATGCTGTTAAACCATAGAATGCACAATAATACTTTGAAGTAACTACATTAATTGCAATTGTTTTCTACCCCTAAATAAACTAATCATGTTTACGTGACAGCAAACAAAACAACACCGAATCTTATCGTTTGACACATGGTCTCTTAAGCAATTTGGCTTAGTTTTCTTAACCAGACCGAAACTTTAACATTGTGATTAAAACTAATGTTTATGTCTGTAACTTGGCACACTATGTAAACTCAGCCTAATGGCAACTTAATATTAGTTGTTCAGTGGATAAGAAAGCATAATTATTGTATTATTTTTTATGTTTGTAACTTGGTACACCATGTAAACTCAGCCTAATGGCAACTCACTATTAGTATTCAGTAGATAGAAGGCATAATTATTTTTAATTATTTTGTAATGTAGTAGCTTACAACCTACAACCTGTGGGTTATAACTTCATGAAGTAGAATTTCATGTAGGTAGGTAACCTGTCAGCTCAATAAGTACCAAACTCGCATTGATATTACTCTCTATAGATACTGGGTAATCTATAATTTGCATTGTTACTTATACTATATTTAAGATAATTTTTATAATATGTATGCTGTTGATTACCAATAAACAATAAACAAAACAATGACTGTATGGCGAAGAGAGATCGTATTACTTCTTTGACCTACTTCGTTGTAATAACTTGTACGAGTTTCATCCCCTTGTGTTCTTTACTGATTGTCTGACGTAGGTTAGATACGGTTATGGACACATTATGCAGTGGGAGTTAAATATATAATAAAACATAATCGTTATGTACAAATTACCAGACAAGTACACACGTATACTGTAATATATTGCGCCTAAGTGCTTGTAAAGCGTGAGTGTAGGTAATGTAGTGTTCATATAATGTTAACAAGTTTATTTTAAAAATACTTTATTGTTTATCTACGGAAACCCGTGATTCTATGGATTGTGCGTGCTTCAAACACGAAAAATACTTCCTCCTTAATCAAGGGTTTTACTTGATCAATGCTTGCAAATAATTAAAAAGAGATGAGGATTCTCCGAAAACATAAGTATTCTACCAAACTCATAAATCTTATGCAAAATGATATTTTTGTAGCTATATTCATTAGGTTTGTTGATATTAAAGTACTTATACTATATATTACAGATTTTTTTACGTAAATTATACTTAAAAATAAAACTGTGTATTGTTTTGAAATAAATATATTTTTTTAATTTAACATGTAAGTATCTTGACTTTATGTTAAGCTATTGGCGAATACATAAAATATATAAAACAAAATAAAAGCATACATTCTACTTTGGAACTACAGAGAGATTTAAAAAGTTGTAAGGCACTTTCTTCCTCGACGGGTATAACATACATGTTTCAATTCAATTGATACTTTCAATCACGCCGTACGTCAAAATGTACAAAGCATGTCAGTGAAAGTAATCTTCAACGGTTCATTAATTTCTGAATTGAACATAATTGTGCTAACTTAAAATTTAAATGTAAGAAATAAATATGTGTTCTCTTGTTTGTATTGGTCTGTGGTTAGTAATTAGTAATTACTTATCATTTTGACATCAATGAAAAGCGGAGAGTCAAATGAAATTGCGTGTACGAGACTCAAAAGTGTACAGACATACAAAGTAAACCTTCACTAAAAATGTGTTATTTATAACAGAATATATATTATTTATAATACCTTCTATAGTTTCAATAGTTATACGTGTTTTTGGGTAGCCAATTCACCGTAAGTTTCATAGTAGGTACTATCGACAACATAATCTAATTACTTTCTTAATGCGTACAGACACAAACAAATACAGAGTTGATAAATGACCTCGTTATTATAACGGTTACAAGTGCTGCATGATTTTCATATCTAGGCCACTATAATTTCTTTGTGAAACATGTTACATGCTCTTTAGGCGATCATGATTTGGAATAATTTTGCTGGAAAAAGCACAATATATGTTTTGGTAAAATGCATCTTCAAATAACAACTAAATATAATCATAATTTTGAATAACATTATAATTACATTCAGGCAGAGTAACTACATAATGAAGATTAAAAGTCAATTCTTAGGAAATCCGTAGCCAAGGATAGAGATAGAATAGGAGTGAATAGAAGCTTTGATCGCGTCGTATCTTCAGCTGACCTCATCCTCGTCAGCCACCTTCACCTCATAAGCAATAACTAGGTATTTTGTACATTTATTTTAATCGCAATACATCTTTCAATGAATGTAATATCTACGTAAACACACAATGTTAATCTAAAACTTAAACGAGCTTGCATGTAATGCATGTTTTGTGACTCAGCCCTGACGTTCTCATAGAGGTATTCACGGTAAAGAGTTATTAAGCCATTATGATAATGTCACCGTGTGACCCGAACCCAGAATGACCTGAAAGGCGATGGATATGTAAGATTTGCAAGACATCCTTCCTGCGATTAAAGAAATCTCGGCAATAGTAATTGAACATTCAATTTCAAAGTCGTTTTGGTTATAATTGAACCCAAATCGGAGTCGACACAGAAACTTAACCTACATGTACGCATGCGAGAGCATTCATAACTGTTAGTGTATGAAGATAAATATAGGGTGTCCGGCAGCGCAGGTAGGTACATTAGTCATTAGTGTATGTTTCGCCGAAAGAAGGCCGTGTTGCGACCTTCCAAATTGTGGGCGCCGATCGTTGACCGGAGCGCGGGGCTTCGTCACACCCGAGCCCGAGTGAACTGAAACCCAATTGCCGAGCCAGGCTCAAATCAAGCTTCGTCTTGGGCGCCGCCGCCGCCGCCGCGCCGGTACCTGGACTGTATTCTAATTATCTTGCGGTCTATATCCGCGTCGCAATTTTCCACATAAATTGATATGTAATCAGTATTTTAGGAATTTGCTAATAACAATTAAATAAATTGATAGCAAATCAAAAAATAGGTTTATTGGTAGATATGACTCACTACTCAGGGTACATTGGGTTTAAAAAATGTGTTACCTACTTATGTACTATCTATCTATCTATGTATAGTGTTGAATAAAAAGGAATAATGTTCAAGTAAATACTTTTGAGCCTTATTAAATAAAAATAAAAAAACTCTTCGAAACGGCGAGGCCTCCTCGTCGTACAGTAAGCTGGTTTACCACAGGATGAATTAAGATTGCTTAAAAATGTTTTTATAAATAAATACTTGGGTTAGTATATTATTTTTCGCGAAGCACCGATTAAAATATCTGATTAGCGTTAGTTACGTTTCCGTCCTCGTTACCTTCGTTAAGTCAGTGAGGTTCAAAAGTTTGAGTTAAAAAAATATGTGATTTTCCTTAGAACTGTTTCTGTTCAACTGGAGTAGAAATTATTTTATATACCAACACGTGGGTTTTTTGGTAGCTGATTATAGACCTAAGTGATGATTTTTTTGGGTATAAAACCCTACCCATCGTGCCACAGCAAACCGTTCACTCTTTGGTTTTTTACTTTTTAGAATATGCTATTACTTAAACTTTCTAATACTCGGCAGATCTACAACCCGTCTGGATCAATCAAAATATAATAAGGCACCGTCCTGACTGTCTGACTGACATACAACGCACAGAACAAACCGAACGTAGAGACTTAACATTTTGAGAGTACATAATATTTTGTTCATAAAAAGCGTACTAAGAAAATATTTTTTTTAATTCGCAACGCAAACGAAGCTGTTTTATTTATCAGAATGTAGAGTACAAGTAATGGGCAGTTAGGTAAGCATTAGTGTCTTATTAGGTAGGCACTCGTAAGTACGTGAGAAAATGTTAATTCTTATCAGTATAAGGTATTGCTACTAATTACTGTTACAATAATAGTGGAAAGGTAACGTACATGGTGTTCGTCAACGACTTGATCCTTGATAAGCGTAAATGGACTTGATGCCTTATTAAGTTGGCAAACTAAGAAGATTTTATTGTCTGTTGGTGTTAATTTATTGATGTATTGATTGAGGTTCTTATCGTAATACGAATCGAAGCAAGTCTTGCTCTATCAAAGGCGAACCTACTTTTTTGCTTTCTATACCGGGATGAAAGACCTCACTGCATATTGGTAGGAATCATAACTGTGATCTCAAACATCATCTTTTCAAGATGGAAGCGACGGACAGTGTGTGATCTTTCGCGGATGCTTTGAAAAGAGGGAAAACAGTGGAATGCACCATTCACCAGTATAGGTAAATTTTGATACTTATCCTAGCTCTCTACTAATAGTTACGCATGTGTTATTACCTCAAAATTATATCGACTGACATATAAAATATGACTAGAGATACATTAAAGAAAAATACAGGTGTAATCTTCCATCTGTATCCAGTTTCCATCCAGTTGTATCTAGTTTTTTCATCAAACCACTGAGACCACCATCGAATGTCTACAAGTTATGCTGCTCTGTTGTCCTTCTTTCAAAACAATGAAATTTTAAAGAACGCACGAACCGCTACCAACTGGGAAGGTAATTTTTCTCTATTTTGAAAAACGCACGAAACGCAACCAAACTCTTTGTTTACCTAAAATCTCGACGCACGAACAGCGACTACACCAGCAGATCGTCTTGCTCGTCTCATAACCTAACATAACTATAAATTTGTGAATGGTCCATCGATTGGGTTATTTCGTAAAAGGTTTTCGTAGTGTTCAGAAATTGACGTAAGTTTGTAAATTTACGTGTTTGAAAACCGTTAAATTGTAAACTTACGGTTTTTGCAATTTTCGTTCACATACATGTATGTATATTATTCTACCGAAATTAACTTGTCAAATGAAATTATAAGATAACTATAGCCATTTAGTGTAGCCCAGTCATGTTGTAATTGCTAGCTAGTGAACTTGTTGCATTGTGTTCCGGTTGAAAGCTCAGGGAGAACAGCGCATGAGATCCTATCCCACGTTCCTGAAGAATGTGAATTTTAATTCGATGCAATATCAGAGACAGGAGTTATTTTTTTACGCTACGTTTAATAGCAAGTGAGCCATCGGTTCTTAGCACGCCATTTTATTTTCTCATTACAATAAAACAATTGGTGTTGCGAAAACTATTATGGTTAACGCATTTACTATTTTAATACTGTTTTCTGCAGTCTCCTTTTCAATACGGTCAATTATTTTTTGAAATATTAGCAAATAAAATTATGAAACTACTTTTTTACTACTCATGAATACATACTAACTAGTATAAAAAATTATGCAAAAATTATGAGAACTTGATACAATTTCTAGTAAATTTTGGTTCGATCCTAAGTTACGGAACAAGGAAGTAACGGCACGTAACGGGCGCTCGGGAGTTATTTTAGTTAAAAATGTACTATAATTCTCATTCTATGATTCCAAGCTCCAACTTTATAAAAGTATGTCATTTTTATCGTCGGGGTCTTTTGTAAATCCTCTTTTGAAGCTTATGATTATTATTTAGGTACTATAAGAACACCATTTGTTAATCTATGTCCATTATAGTTACATTCACTAAAAGTTTTGAAAGAGCTACTACTTATTTACTACTTAAGTAAAGATCTGCATGAGTATTAAATCGTTTTACAAGTTTATTTCCTGTTTTTTTTCCATGATTACAATTAATTTGTAAATGTTGACTTGATTTGTTACCTACTTGTTAACGCGTTTTCTCGAGCTCCTTTGTGATGGTGGATTGTGATAATTTGATGAAAGGTGCGACCAACGGCGACACGCGTCGCCGTTGAGGTCTGAGGCTGAGGTCGCGCTATTATAGAGCAGGAGTTGGAGTAGAACATATTTTTATTTTATTTATTCCTTTTTTTCTTTTCTGCATAAGTCTTTTTAGTTCTATTAATAGGCGTTGAATATAGAAACTACCACTATGAAAATGTTCTCTTCTTCTCATTATTTCTGTTCAATTTGAACTTTTGTTACTTTGTCATTTTCCTGCTTTTGTTATCGCTTTAAATTTCAATTTGAGTATGTATTATATTTTATTGTACAATAAAACTGTTCTAAAAGGAAATTATTAAATACGTAGCTGTTGGCTTTTCGCTCTACCCGCTGCGTCACCACATACCTAGTTCTGCACGATTAATTTTGAGCTCGATGTTTTAGCTCCTGCACTATTCTTCTCTATGTTTACTTAAAGAGTGTAATGCTCTTTGTGTTCCTTGTTTTGTTACAAAATATTGAACACCGTTTTATTTAACACTAACACACAAATTAGATATGACAAAGTGCTGACAGCCAAAGCAGTTTTACATTGTTAAAAAGAGGTTACGAAATGTTACAAATCACGAGTCACTTTCAGCAAACGCACAGCTATAGGTACTAAATAAATTATGACGGTCAATTTACAAACGATTGCAGGAAGTCATAATTATGAAGGTAGGTATAGTATTTAGAAAATAGTGCTTCAAAATCTGACTCTACAATTTGCTTAACGGTTCAGTGTATTTTGGAAGTAGACTATATCTTAGAAGTTACCGTTGGGAAACAACCCTTGAAAGATTCCACTTATGTTATGATATTCTTCTGCCAACTGTATTCCAGTTTGAAGAGTACTGTATCTAGCAAGGAGACGAGTGGTATGCTGCTCCTGCACGAGTATTTAGGTACTAAAGGCTACCTCGCTTATTAAAACCATGTGTCAAAAGAAGCTGGTGTTCAATGTTCAATATTTTAATTGATGGGCGAAGGGTTAGTTCTTTTTGCAATTAAAGAAAAAAAGAGCTACTCACACATGTATGGAAATATGGGAAGCTGCTTAACGAATAATTTAAACGTTTAACAAACTGAACGTTGTTAAGCTCTTGTTGAACACAATAATTTAGTATTGAATGTGTAAACAGGCTAATGGCATACCGAAGATCATGTTACGAGAATGGATACCAGTTTGGTGGGTCCCTGAACAAATGGTGATGTGCGCTTGCACTGCACAAATCTACGCGATGGTGCGCTAAAGTGGGAGTGCCAATGAACTTGGGACGGCTATTGACAGGTATTGCGTTAAAACAAATAGACGATCCGGCGGCTCAGACGGACCTCCGTTCACTTGACCATATACGAGTGTAGCGAGGTACCTACGACCGCAAGCCTCCTGAGAACTTCTATGTAAATAATCACCCATGGTAAATACGGAATTCTTGTAAGCTTGTAAGTACCTTAATTTTCTAACGGTGCGTGTGAGTCGACGACGCGCTAAATGTTAGAAAGAAATATAATATGCTGTTAGTGTTAAAGTTGGTCGGTTATATTTGTCATTGTGTTAATTATTTTAGGAGTCACGTACAAGTATACAAGAAGCAGTTACATTAAACTGTGTGCATTTATAAGTCATTTATAATCAAGTAGGTATCTATTTATTGATAAGGCGTCGTTGTAAAAGCTCTGTAGGAAAGGTCCCACCCCACCACTAACTGGCGCCAGTGTAAGTTCGCTTACATATTCTCACTGTATGTAATTTGCATGTAATATGCGTATTTTGCAGTCTTAGAATAGAACTGCGCTGATGACTGGTTAAGAGTAAGACTAACCTATTAATGAATTACAGGTTTGTGTGTTTAACTGAAGAGTAACTGATGAATAAAATATTATCGACCACTTATCGTACCTATTCATAGAACATATATAGAAGAGTGGGAACTTATTTTGTTCATAAGAAGATGACATAACATAAGACGTAATGTATAAGTAAAATAAAAATAGAATTAATTAAAAAGTAATAACTGTTTGGGTTATTCTCAGCGGCATCTGTTCCATTCTTCACGAAAAAAAATATTTCATACATTGATTCTCATCGGCTGCAAAATTTTTAGTACTAAAAATAAATAATATTTTTATTCCCAAATTGCATCCGAAGAGTTCTAGTACAGTTAGCAAAGACAATTTTCAATACGATTTTTGTGTTACTACTGGGTCCTTACGTTAACCATTGTAAGTAATCAATAATAAATATACTCCTCCCTCTCACAATACAAGCAAAATTCCTTTCTTAGTACACTAACGTACCTACCTTCGAAATGTAAAGGCTCTATATACGTCCACTGGTATTGTGCGTTGTCTGTCAGTCACTCAGGACGAAGTCTTTTATATAAATTGATGATTCCAAATATTACAGATGAGACCAGGGAAAGGATAATAACGGAATCAAATAAGTGCATGTCTTTTAGTTTTGAACACGAGTGACGTCATTCTACTCGCTCTTACATTTTGATGTCATTGCTGTTCCGCTGTTGACTGTACTTTGCACTAACTTACTGCAGCGGTTGAGAATAAAAATTGTATTTATAATTAATGCAAATTTATTTAAAATAGATTCGAATGCAATTGGGAAGCTTTTTTGCAGCGGATGAGAAGGACCCTAACTGTTTATGGAAATGAAATAGGGTTAAACATAAAAATAATAATAATAAATTTGAAGTAGGTTTGGTACCTACTCTACTACTGTATTCTTAAACTTTAGATTTTTCTTGATGATTTTTTTTCTCCATCTAATTCTTTAGACTCTAACTAACGTTTTCCGAACCAGCCGTGACAATGAGTCGCTGACGATTCGGACATGACAATCCAGCAAAATGACAAAGTAAAATAGGTGCTAATCTTGCACCACACACTGTTTTACGAACCACGGCATTCAATTTATTCGATTCCACGAGACTTCAAATACATAATACTGTCATAATGTTACAATATGGCGTAACTGTGTGCTATTTTATGTTCTCAGTTTAAATAGATTTTGTTGCAGCTGTAATATTGAAAATGAGAAAGCAATCAGGACATTTCTTTTTAGAGTCCATAAAGTTTCATATTCATGTGACGGCACCAAGTATCGTAGTTATGTAAGAGGAATTACAGTTATAATGACAAAGGTGGAAATATATTCTATTTCCATTACTCGAGTGGATGGGTCGGCGCGGCGCGCGGGCGGCGGCGGCGTTTGTTTTGCTGGTACTGTGGCTGAAGGCAGAATTCATCAGACGCTAGTCTGGTGGTTATTGATTGTGACACGGTAATGGGCCAGTCGGTGCGTGGCAATAAATCACTCGTATAGGTTAGGTACCCACAACCATCACGCACCCGGTACCCGCCCTACGGATTGCGCACAACGGTTCAACGTCCACCAGCGTCTATAGGGTTTTCTTTCTCGTGTTATTTCTGTTTTTTTTACAACCATTAAAATTATGATAGTTTATTCAATGGAAGATATCATGCATGACATACTATCAGAGTAAAAAGTGATAGGGTATCCTGAGTTGATATACATGACCTGAACCTATCGTTTATTAGAGTTAGTAGCTTCAATATTTTTAAAATTATAAAAATTAGAAAAGTGACTTCTTCGATGTTAAAAATCCTTTTCTTATATCTAGGCAGGTAGATATTCAGCCTGATTGTCGGTTAACAAACATTATTCATTTCTTTACTAATTGGTAATAACTGAACCAATCAAGGTTTAGTATCGAAAAAAAAATCATTTTGAAATCTAATCTGTAGGCACCTAAATAAGAACTACATTCCGTATTCAACACAGAAACTCCTCGAGAGATTTCAAAGAGATGGCCTATTAAACAAACAGTTAAAGACACTTGAGTGTGTGCAGGAAGAGTGAAGACAATTTATTGCAAAGGTCGTTCTACGTGGGGTCAAGTCAGTTTTGCGGCAAGCTTTAGCACCGCACGTACCTACTGTGCCATTCCTGAGACACCCTAGCTAGTAAGCTACAGCTCACTGTTCGACAACGGACTTGAGTCTTCACTTATACTTCATAATATCTGTTTACTAGCCCTAACAAACTGATTTTATTAAATTTTATTTACCTAACAACTGTCAATGAACCACAACCGCTTACGTTACTTCTTAGATTTTTCTGCGTTCCTTTCATGCGTTAATTTCTCAAGAAACTGTGACTTGCGTTACCCACTTCCTTAACATATCTACCTATATTTCGATTTTCTACTACATTACTGTCTTCAGAACAAGTATGATAAACCATTTTACCCCGTCTATGGCGAAGCAAAAAGAAGGGGTAATGATTTTGAGTGGCACATAAGAATTACATATAAGAATATTTTGTTGTTTCTTTCTTTTCAGAGCTTGATTTTTCAGTAGTCGGGTTTCAGTTTTTGAACTTTATTTTATACTATGTTACTATGTTTCTCTGAACACATAAAAGGCGATGGAAAGCGACTAGTAACGACTGCAAAAGCACTCACTATTAATCGACATGTAGTCGCATAGCGCACAGCGTACCAATTAAAAGATTTGTTTTTGAGAGCACTGGAGTTCACAGAGCATAAGACCGTTTAATCTCGACCATAGGCTAGGTGCCGGAGTACAGTTACATACATACTTACGTCTTCTGCGACGTATTTGCATTCAGACTACGTAAGATCTAGCTAGACACTTAAAATATAGAGATATAAAACAAAGAGATTGGGTGCCAGCTTTTATTTGAATTCATGATTTTCTAGCCCTTCTTTAGAATTTGGTAGGTTAAAATCTTAAACACTTCTTCCAGAATTTGGAAAACTTTATGGTGTTAAAAAAATTAAATATCCGAGAGGCAGTTCAAAATGCCTTTGATTGAAGAATTTGTTGGCTACCGTCCAGACGTGTTCTTTAAGAAGCACATCGATGAATTGCCACTGCACAAAAATGCCATTGATAGCATGGTCGATTACTTTGATTAAAATAAGTAAAAAAATTACCTATTTTTTTTTGTACGAAACGGCAATTTCATACTTATACTCCTAATATTACTCGCCGAGACTTCCGGAATGACCAATTAGACAATGTCCTTTTTCAGGTCCTAGGCCATGTCTCCTAAACGAAGTCACGAGCATTCTCTTTTTGATATGAAAGTCTTGGAATCTAAGCTTAAAATATTATGATATCATCCCAATTAAACGCAGGTCGTGATTTAAATAAAAAAAACAAAGGCGCTAAGCTTTTGCTTTAATTACATTTCGTGATGAATCCATCTTCTATAATAGTTTAACTATTTTTATAAGTATGATTGGTTAATTTATACAGGCGCGTTCTATGAACTTAGGTACACTGTAGGTATTCATTTGAAATCTGAAAGCTCGTTAAGATATGGGTTTTCCTTCGTGTAATAAGAACAAAAATAAGCTTGTAGTTTCTAAAGTGTCATTGACATGCGACACGCCCGCTCTAAATTGAATGTGAGGGTTGTTGATGTGCCAAATTAATTCGCTGAATTTGAACAAACGAGACAAAGTAAAAAGTACAAGAACTGACGGAAAGGCAGTCCAAGTCCAAACCATTACCATCTGTGGGCCATATGCTCTGAAATTTTTGGTAATTGCCTACATATGTAAAGTATATCGGTTGACTTTGTATACCTTAGCCTTTCCTATTTTCATATTCGAAGAATTGCGTTCTGAAAACAATGTTTCAAATTAGATTTCTAGAGGTACCTACATTGTTATAATTACGAGTATGGTGTACCTACATCTGTTATAAATACGAATAAAATACCCTGACTGACTGATAGAGAACGTACAGCAACTATAGCAAAACTCTGAACTTAGTAGACTTATTTGGAGGTTGTGTTCACCACGCACAATCAACGGGGTGGTTATTGGGCCCCTCCTAGTTTTATGGTATTTCAGAGTTTGATGACAGGGGTCAGCGTGTCTCAGAAGGTTAGAAAAAGGGGGTTAGGTCGAAAACCATCCAAATTATGTTCCGGAAAAAAGCTATCCATTATAGTTTCTCGCGAAATATTAAACATTGTGCTTTATTTACATTGAGCGTTCGTTGACACGACGAGCGAGTTTGAAACATGATATGCCGCCTCCAATCAGTTAAGTTCGTTCATTTTTACTCTCGTAACTTCAAAGAACAGAAGAACAAAAACATTTTTTTTTCTTACCTTTAATAAACTGCAACTGGGTACGCCGTACCGTACCCGTAGATTTCACAAAGACTTTCAAACGTCGATGTGGTGAGAATTTAAAGAGCCCACCTGGATTGAAACCGCCTGTAAAGTACATTGCTCGTAATTCATCCGTAGGTGGTAAATCCAGGGCTCCGAGATGCACTGCGGGCATTGCCCTAAGTGCGAGAGGTGCTAAATAAAAAGAACACCGACCATTGCATCGGTCAGCTTCCGTCTAGACAGAGATTATGTCAAATGGAATATAAGCTCATTCGTTTTTCACGTCCCTTTATCGCACAGCAAATTTGCTTTGCGCGCCTCGGATATTAGCTCTCGTTTTATTTTATTACGTGATTTCTCGGGATTTATGTTCGCTATCTTATTGAAACGCCCTTGTTTGCTTTGCGACGACGTTTGCATTTCGACGTCGAATAAAAACCGAGTAGGTAATAATCTATCCTTTGCTAAACGTAGTCGTTTTGCTTGTCGCTATAACTGTAAACGAGTCTGATGACTGTGAGCTTGAATAAATCGAAACGTATACCATATCAACGGCAAATGTGAATTGTTTGTGAGAACGAATATCTAATGCGGCAGATGGCACATTCGTAGGAAATTAGCCGGCTAATGTTACTCATTGTCATTATTGATGACTGCCCGGTCTGCGACTACCCTTCGCATGTTCACAAAGGAGCGTAATTTGCGGAGACTTTGTTTACTTCTCTATCGGTTCCCTCTGGCGAAAATTGTGGAAACTTAATATAAATCGCATAATCCGTTTTTGCAGGGGACGTTTTGGGAGGATAAATCTCAATAGGGGGTGAGGAGAGGGCGGTGCAGCGCGGGGGAGCAGACAGAGGCGGCCCGTTCAGAGCCGGCCATCTGCCGCGCCATAAAATCGATATTATTTGGGAACCGATTCATATTGATCATGTGATTGTATGGTGCTAAGTCACCTCGCACCCACGCACTACTGTACTTACAATATTTGCTCTACACTGCCGGCACAAAGGCTCAGGAAACAGTCTCTTACGACGTAAAACTGTAAGCTTATTGGATACCTCACAATTGGAAGCGGAAATAAATATACTTAATGTTTAAGCACCTTGAATTCTGAAATACGTGCACAGTGCATATTGTAAATTCAGTTCAGTTTATTTACCCCAATAACGGTTAGGTGACTAAGATACTAAAATACTCTCCTTAGTACGAATTGGTTCTTTGTGATATACATAGTTAATGGGCAGGAGAATCTACATTAGCGAGACGTGGAAATCAAGTGCATAAGTTTGCAAGTACAGTTTCGTTCGATGTTATAGGTTTAGTTGGTACCTTTTAAATAATTCCAATCACTTTACTCCGGGCTACCTGTGCCGTAAACTTCTTTGATTAACTTTGGGAAACTCGTGTTTAGTCTCGAGGCGTGACATGTAAGCGAATAACCCTCGCTTGCTTTTTGATTAGACTGACATGCTTTTAGTACCTTTATTATGTAAGTAAATGTTTATAAAATATTGGAACTATGAACATATGTACATTACAAAACTCGGACGCTTGGAACAGTTACGTGTACGTTCCTTTAGAATGTAGCAAGTAAATGCAATCCCACCAAAAACAATGTTAAACATCGGCAAATTCTTATGACAAAAAGAGTTGAAATATAAGTAGAGTTATAAGCAATTTCAAAAGCGCTTCATTGCGTATTGTAATGATGCACACATTTTACGATAGGTATAGATTACGAATGACTGAACTAGTCAAGTTTTAATATTCACGCTTTCTTCACGCTCATTTCACGCCTACTTCACTATCACCATACGTTCAATTTACGCTTAAAAATGAATCATAAAAATAACTACTAAGTGTAAGTAAATGCAATAATAAGTATCCCTCTGTGTTGCCTTCCCATTATCATATTTAGGTTCAGTGGATACCAAGGTACAAACACTTTTTAATCTCAGTTCAAAGATTCGGACTGCAATGTCAATAACCTCTGTGGAATTAATTGAGGATTCCTCACTTCTAAAACTAAAGGAAAAGGAAACCTTTGTCTTTAGATGACTCACATTCAAATACCTACTGGAAAGTTTTGAATCGTTATTCGCCGTTAAAATCTGCACTTATGATATGACGTCAAAGTGGCAATTGTAGGCCGCTGTAAGAAATGAGAAGCTAACCACCGCGTACTTCCCGAAACTTGAAGATGGCTGAGAAGTGAGTCACAGCATAGTAAAGTAAAATAAGTATTTCAACTTTGTTAGTCGAGAGTGTAGATGTTCAATTAAAATATTATATCTCGCTTCTAGAATCATTATGGTGACATATTTTTAGTTTCGCTTATAATTTTAAAGTTAATCCATAGTCAAATCTGCTGTATTTTATTTTACTGCTTTTACTCTAGCTCTTCATAGTGAACGATTTTATTCCTATATCCATCGACAAGCTGTCATCGTTATGATTAACATAAGGATTACCGATTTCTAATGTTGCTGATTGGGGAAGTTTTATTCAGATATGAGCTACTGTATCTAATAAGGATACTGTGGGTAGATTGAAGGGCGCCAAAGGGAGCGGACAGGCCGCGAGCGCCTGCGCAGCCAAAGCTGTGCGCCCGCGTCGCCCGTCGGCATTCCGCGCGAACGTTGCCTCCCTCATTTGCAGCCGTTCTGATGCAATATTCAACTTTACTGCGTCCTTGCAATGCCGTAATTTATTATAACAAGTTTAATCGCTGTGAAGTCATTTTTGTCATTTTCTTTTCTACAGGTTCTATGATGTCTCACAACCAAGGCCACTTCGGCGACCTTAATTACCGTCAGTACTGGAGCCAGGCTAAGGATTATGATACGTTTAAACGGATCAAGGATACATTAAGGGAGCTGAAAATAGAATTTATTATACTGGTTTTTTGGAATCTTGAGCACAACAAGCTGCTTTCCTGAGATAGGAAGGTTTTTATCGGCATTATTTGTGCCCATTTTAGGAGGATGTGTCGGAAACTACGGCCAGCTCATAATGTATTGGGCACAGACACAAATATATTAGATCAACTTATAATGGTCTAGTGGAGCATGTTAACGTTATACAAATAAGGTGGCGAGTGTCTGTCATGTTGAGTGGCAAATTGGCGTCGTCTCCGCATTTGTTCCACGCCGCCGCACGCTGGCCGCCGGCCGTCCGGTCGTCGGTCGCAGATCGCGCCACATTCAGCCTTGTAGCTTCTTACCAATGTCTTTGCCATTGTCGCACGTTTCTCGGTAATTGGTTCACAAAATAAAACATCAGAGGCTTTTTACCTACCTACCTAATACACTGATTCTCTTTTCTTGATTGGTTAAGGCTTTATAGGTTTGTCGGGATTTATTCTAAGAATGATTTATCGAAATGTGATTCTCTTCGCGATTTCTCACCAGCGTTGTTGCATCCGTCCGCATTCGAACGCTGGAATTATTATGCCGTATACGTATAGTAGGCCCATCTCTTTAAATAGACGGTTCGATACCAGATAACCCCTTGGCACTGAAGGTACTCCGTTCGATAGCTTCGGTTGGAACTACCGTTACTTGTAAAATCACACGCACAATCCTCATAGCATTATGTGCCAGAGTGCTGACCAATTTTGATGTATAACAATATTTCTATAGAGTTCAGTAAATAGAGGTGAGTATATTGATGCCTTAATTGAATAATGGTACCTATCGCTGATTGTAGAGTAATAAAAAATAAATATAGACGCTGATCACTAAGAATTTGTACTCTTATTAGTACTCTTATTGCCTACAAAGTCTCTTTTGTAGCTAGTTAATTTAGCAAAAAATGGCAGGATGCGGAGTCGGAGGCGTGTCGGGTGCTGTGGCGACTTCATAGGGCTGCCAGGGGGTGGCCGCTAGATGTGTGGATTCTGGATGAATTATGGGCACAAGTAATTAATGATCTTCAAGGTACTTAACTACTTAACCCACTCTTAGCAGAAGTAGCTTGGAACTGAGGCTGGGAACTTAATGTTCTGAAACTAATATACCTACCTAATTATGTATGGTGTGGTAGTGGTGATTACCTACTCTGTAATAGATAAAGTGAAAGATAAAATGTATTTATGGTTTGAATTATAATGATGCAACGATATGAAAAATATTTTGTGTTTTAAACTAATAATATATAAGAGAATTATCCTCACCTTTAGGATGGACCAATAATGGGAAAATATCTCCGAATGCAGTGCTATTAAGAAATAAGGAATGGCAACCCTGAAGAAATGGTGAAGGCGGTGGTGAGGAGGAGAGCAGAGGGGGAACGAGTGAGGCTGTTGCGAGTGTCCGTGGCTGTCGGGCCGGACTAACCCGTCGCTCCAGGTCAGCGCTCCAGCCAGCTATTTATAGAGGTGCCCCTTAAACAGAGTAATTATTCATTGATTAGCACTGCGCGGAATAGAGGATTGCGCTTCTGATAGCCATCGCGCAAACGAGAATCGTCGCTGGCGCCGCGGCTCGACTACGGCCGCCGCGCCACCGCCGCCAAGCCGCGCAGAGCTCCGACGACACTTGAATGTTTTATGTGCTTCGTCAGAACGCCGGAAAAATAATAACAAAGTACACATTACATACACAATATATTACATGTATACCTACATTACAGTATTTTTTTTTGGAGAAGTAAATAAATCAAATTAGTAACAGTGAGATTTCGAACTGGAGCTTTCGAATTGAAAATATAATATTTCATCGTTGTACCAAGGGAGCTGCAAATAATGATGGTCCATCAGTATGGGCCGAGGAGTTTTAAGGTAGACTCACCACACCCACTCTTTTTCATGGAACGTGCCCGAAGTCACGTAAGCATGAATTACTTGACAAAAAACTTTAATCAATTGTAAAAAAAAACCCGCAGATTACCACCACTTTTCTTAAAAACAATGTAACCTATGAACGACCTCTAATCAGGACATAGAGGTACAGTAATTTTCTATTTATATAATGAGTCATGGTTTCTTTTCGAATCAATCGCAATCTTCATTTAGATATTTTCCCCTGATGGTAGACTTAATTTGGCAGCGCAATTAGCAAATTAGATTGCGGAGAACAGACTTGAATACCTTCTGAAAATTACCTGGTGTGGATTTGAATAGGTAATTTTAATGTGCTTGTGCTTATCGGAATACAATTACTATAAATATTTAGACATATAAGGAAAAAATATTTCACTTTAAGTCCAGTTTAAGGTAATTATTGCCTATTATAGAATTTTCTCTAGTACGGCTTCATCGGTTTAAATAAAGTGCCTATTATACATCAACGATTCATCGGTTATAAATTTACCGCTACAGGATGTTTCAGATTAGGATTGTTGCAATAAAGTGCTGGGAAAATATTATGCAATTTCTTTATTAGCATAATAAGTTGATTCAAATCATATGTGCCTACGAAGCAGACTCGTAACGTAGCTGAAGTGATTTTTAGCTGGAACTTGATGTAATTTGTCAAATTAGGTTTCAAATTATGTGAGTGTGATAAATCAAAAATGGTGTCAAAAATCTAATCTGGTGAAAATATTTTTCAGTGGGGTTGTATCGATCGTTTTTACAAAAAAGCTCGCTCTTTTCAAATATGGTAGATTTTGACAACACATTCTGGTACTAACCCGTAGTACTACCGATGGTCCTGGTAGTACCAGTGGAGATTTTTAATTACCCGTGGTACTACTAGGCAGGTTGCACACTAAGCACGCATATTATTTTTTATTATTTACCTAGTAGATTGGAAGAATTTTGTTGGGGTGTTGTACCTATCCGTTAAAATCCGTTAGGGAAAAACAGTTTTGCCCAATTTCCTTCGCTTTTGTTAAACATATCAAATCAAATAGTCGTGTTAATAGACAAGCATTTCGTGAGGTTGTAGTAACACTTTTTTGAAATTTATATTCTGTTAATTTATATCTGCAAATTATTATTTTTTTAATTTACGTTTCAAGTACCTGGGCCACTGGGTCACGGAGGACCTCACTGACAATGAGGACATTGAGAGGGAGCGCCGAGCGTTGGCTGTCCGAAGCAATATGTTGGCCCGAAGATTTGCACGATGCACTGGAGCAGTAAAGGTTTCTCTCCTCAAGGCCTTCTGCCAGTCTTTTTATACATGCAATCTTTGGACCAACTACACGCTGAAGACAATCAACGCTCTGCGTGTACAGTACAACAACGCGTTTAGGATGTTGCTGGGGCTGCCGAGGTGCTGCAGCGCATCAGGCATGTTTGCAGACGCCCGGATGACTTCCACGCCATCCTCAGAAAGAGAGCTGCCACGATCCTCTGCCGGGTCCGCGGTAGCACTAACAGCATCCTACGCGTTGTTGCCGATAGGGTAGATAGCCCAATTCTGTGGCATCTAATACAGCTGCAGGTTAGGTACTATTTGACTATAAATATTTTTTTCCTTATTATTATTCAATTCATCGTTATTTTATTTTTATTTTATAATTTCAAATGTGGTGTTATTGATAATAATTTAACTAAATTTAAGCATACTCGTACATGTTAAACATATGGATTTACCTAGTCTGAAATAAAATTTTTGAATTTGAAAAAAATGTACAAATGCGCGAGTGAGATAGCGGCGCGCGGGATTCTAGACCTTAACTTTTTCTGTAAACGGATACGATACCAATTCGATTGTTAGAATTTTTCCCCTAACTTGACATCGGTACGTATTCGACCTTGCTGCTTCGCTGCTGGTATGTATGCTCTCTATTTCTGGTCAGGTACTATTTACATAATATGTTGAGGTTTATGCATGCAGAAGGTACGCTTATATTTATTTTATGATTAAAATTAAGTAACTTTATGTTATAAAATTAATGGATTAGTCAGTATGATTTGTTGCACGTAATATAATAATGGTTTTTTGTACGCAGATCATAATTATGAGAAACTTGTGTTCTCTATTACAAAAACACACATACAATTTACTGACTTAGTTTGTCCTGTAGAATCTGAAAATTCGTGGAAGACAAAATTTGAGTCGCGTTTTAAATTTCGACCTTTCAAAACTGAATAGTTAGCCGTTTTTTGTTAAAGTTAAAGCGAACCCACTCTTACAATACATTTAAGAGGGATACCGAATCATTTAAGGTACTTATTTAATAAATTATAAAATATACTTTTTGCACGCCACTAGCTTGTAAAATGGACACTTGAGAAATAAAACTACATAAGTAAATTATCAATTTACCAAAAAAGGAATCAATAAAGCAGCAGTACATAACAGTAATAGACAACAAACTGGGGTCGTCTGATCACCAAACCATAACGTTCGTAGAAACAACAAACTGATAACAATATGGGTAACAAGTGTTAGGCGGAGAGTTCTATGCAGTTCGGGTGGTGTGCGGTCTGGGGTGGACAAAATCAATAGTCGCTACGAATAGCTACCACTCCACTACTACAACCGTGAAATCTGCACACACCGCGATTCTTTATTCGGCTTACGCCCGCCCCCGGACACCAAGATTATCTTCGGAACAGGTGGCGTGTACGAGGAACTTTATGTCGAGGATGGTCGAGGGTCGAACGGAAATCCTATTATGAGGTTACTTATATTGCAGTGTATTAGATAGCTGAACAAGAAAAAATATTTTTATGGAACGATAAAAATGGTTTTAGTTACGCACTGTTTGCTTTCTAGTTTTAACGAATAAACGCTTTATGTATCTGAAGTTTACCTTTTTTAAACTTGAAACTTACCAGAATCTGTTTCCGCGACTTTAAAGTATATTTAAAGATCAACCTAAATCTGTATGTACTATGAGAACCAGCCTACATATAGGACAAACCACTCGTGGCTTTTTAGATGTTTTATTTTATTTATAATGAACTAACTCTTAAACAATAAATAAATAATAAATGAAAATAAAAGTAGAGGAAACAAAAAAAAATATCGCTAGACGGGGCTTGGATGATAAATATTTTGGACACATTTAGTCATAAACTAACTCATGATGTAGAGCAAGATTAAGAATTTGCACCGAAAGCGCCGTGCAAGGCAGACAACTGAAGCATACTTAAACGGTTAGCTATCAATCATATTTCTGCTACAGTTACGTCTTAAAAATGTATGTCACATTGCGGATGCTAAGAAAATACCCTAATAATAAATTAGCATAGTAATGCCTGCGCCCGTTATAGTAGGATTGAGTCCGTTTTAATTAATATAAAAAAGCGGCGCTTGTCGGGCACTGGCCTTCAATAATTAAGAAGGATAAATTCATCATTGCGGCACTAAATCTAAATAATTATATGATATTAAAAAACAGCTTTCTTCCTATCTTAAAATTAAGAGAAGGCAATGACTTGTGTTTTCCTCCAAACATGTTGAAAGATTTAAGGAAGGAAATTGTCATCAGTATTACTCATACTAAAGTAATTGGCAGTATTATATCGTCAATTTTTTTAAATATATTTTATTAATATATTCTAAGTAGAATTAAACCATTTAACGTTCTACACGCTTGGAAAATATACCTACGATGTTTCATTACGCTAACATTCTTCTCGCTTGCTAATATATATTTGGCAATTTGTGATTGCCACAATTTATAGTAACTGACCATGACCAACACGACACCTTGTTTATTTAAATAATAAATGTCACTATTGGATTAGTAGGTACTAGAATCGTACGGAAATATAATTTAACGATGAAGCCGATAAGGCAAAGTATTACGTCCATCATGCCGTAAACGTATCGAATCATTCTATCGAATGGACTGAATTTGTCATCTGTTGACGTCTGTCGGTCACCATTTTATTTGTAAAAAAAAACATAGAAGTGAATAAACGTGCCACAATTTCTTCGGTTCTTATCTGTAACTGTAAAATAATATAGAGCGAGTTAATTTGTAATTAGATTGTCAATAGCGAATTTCACGCTCGTTAGTTCTAATGCATTGATAAATTATACTTGTGCTAATGACTTATTTTTACCTATTCCGAATAAATGCTGCGTGCGGTTGATTTACCATTTCGTAAATGCGCAATCAATTGAATGATTTGTAACGTCATAAGTTATGTGAAGATTTAATTGAGACGACAATGGTCCTTGAATAAACTCTAGCTCTCTTAGTTTATGCCATGTTTTAGCACACACATGGAATATTGAAGTAGGTAGATAATGTGGAGTTTCAGTGACTTATATTTCGGAGGTACTACTAGGAGACGATTGTGCTAAATCCGTCCAACTCAAATCATTATTTTCACAAGTTGTTCTCAGCTTAGTTTAGCTTATGGAGCTTAGCTAGCGTAGGGAGAGCTTTATGTTAAGTATAATTTACTTTAATTGCAATTTAAAAAAAAGTTGCAGTGCAATTGGGTATAGGTGCTACGAAACAGTCAATCAGCCCAATCCAGCCTGAAGTTTAAGGCTAGCGCCACATTGAACGGATTTCCGTCGCCGATCTTCCGCTGCGGATTACTCGCAATGGAAGATCGGTGACGGAAATCCGTTTATCTTAAGCTAAACTTTGTTTTGTTGGCGGATTACCCGCGACGGAAGATCAGCGTAGTGTGCCCGATTATAGTCATTGTACTGGCGTTCCGCCACGGAAGATCGGCAACGGAAAATCCGTTCAATGTGGCGCTACACTTACCCAATTCTATCATACCTAAAATTTTAAGGCAACTGACTAAAGGTGTTAAAATCCGTCCTCATAAATTATCGCCTTATAATGCAACGAGTCTTATAAAATTAAATGTAGAGTATGTGCTGTACTTCCACACATCTGGTTGTATGAAAAACTTGGCCTTTTTGACTAATTTCCGGTATAATTTTGGTCCCATGGATTCGAGACAGGGAAGCAAAGGGAAGGAATTCTCCAAAAACATTTTTTCGAGAACAATAGCCTCAGATGCAGTTGAGAACAACTCATTTTTTTAGGGGAAAATGACAAAACCGTTTCCATTATTATTAAATTAAAAGGTAGAGTAACTAACTGTAAATATTGCATCACCCATCTGTGAGGTTGTAGTCAAAAGCTTATCTATTACTAAAATAATCGGTGTCGGGGTAAATGACATTTTTAATACCTAACTGAATCTATCTATACATATAATAAAGCAGAAGACCCCGAATTTCTGTACATATGTTTTTTTTTTACGGAAACGCGTTCAGACGATATTAATAAACATGCCCCAAATTATTTTTTTTGAGTGGAAGATTTTGTTTGTTTGTTTGTGGGTTTGTGTGTTCGTCCATCGCGTTTTTACGTGTTAAATTCATAAAAATTCATTATTCAAATTCAAAAATTCAGTTAAATTCATTCGGTAGTTTGAAATTTAACTGAAACTTTACGATATCATAGCTACAAAGCCTGAAATGGTATTATATATAATATTACGCTAAATATCTTCAGAGGGTAGATATAGAAGTTTAAAGTTTGTATGGAAACAGTTTTTTTATGAGTGTATCTATCTCAAACTTTGGAATTATGTTCTTCCAAACAAATAATAAGATACGGGTTTCATCGATTTTCAAAAGATGTGAAAGTACGGAATGAAGGAGTTATTGGACCTAAAGTTGAATGAGCCTGTCTCCTCAAGTATACACAATATCTCATTGAAAGTTGCATTTTTATGATTTCCGAAGATAAGTACCGCCAAGTTTTTCAGTTATCTACTAAACTCATTGTTTGAGTGGGTAAAAAGAGGGATTGAAAATGTGCAAGTTTTGATTGACTTGCTTAGTACTGACACTTTGCTATTCTATGACATTTCTTTCGCGGGTGGAACAAACAACATTGACAATAAACAATTCTTCCTCGGGTGACGAAGTCGCACGCGGGTACAGCTAGTTTAGAATATAACTTATTTTAATCCTATCAGCATTGGAGCATTTGGAAATGACTAATGTAGATACACAGTAAATTGTGCATGCATAAGTGCGCATTCAACGTAAGTGTGATTACAAGAACATTGATCACTTTTATTTTTGTACCTCCGCAAAGCCTTTTGAAAATGACAGTGAGTTTCCCGCTGTGTCTTATTGAGCTTATACAATCTAGTCGCGGTCACTGTTCTTTCGTTTTTCGCGATAAGTCTATTCGAGATACGAAATATTAAAACGACGTTTGCTCATCTGTATGCATTGTAAAGTATGTAGTGCAAGTAAGTAACCTTATGTGACTACGAGTATGTAAATAATTATATAAATGATGACCCCTTTAGGCTTGGATTCCTCGTTTCGGATGTCATGGATAAGAATATTATTTTTTAGTTATTCACTTATATTTACCTGTTTTTATCATCATCAGCCTATCGCAATCTACTGCTGGACATAGGCCTCTTCCAATGCGCGCCATCGCGCCCTTTTTTCGGTTTGCTGCATCCATCTTCTGCCTGCAGCCTTTTGCAGAACGTCACGCTATCTAGCCGGAGGTATAATATTTATATTATACAAATAAATATCATTACCAATTTTACAAATCTTGTATAAGTTTTAAGTCTTAAGCTGTGTACTACTGTGTAACATTACATATTGACTAGATATTTTTTAACATTATATGGTCCGAATAAGGCAACATAATGATGCCATCTCTACACACTCATTCTTAGGTATGCTTCGCTTTGTAACCATTTAAGAAATTAAAACACTCCAGTCAAGGAGCATTAATATATTTTGATTTCAGTCGATTTGTGGAAAACCTGAGTAAAATAAAGTAAATAGGATCCTTCTAATTTTAAATAAGATATCAGATGTTACACATCATATGCGAGTACTGAAAGGCTTGCTCATTTTTTACCCGACTGCCAAGGAAGGGTTATTTATTAGGTCCATTAAACTGATCGTCACTTTTTATAAGCGGTCCAGTAGAATTATTCAAAATTCATAGGAACAAACTGTATTAGCCTACAAAATGTATCAGAAAAAAATAAAGTTACAAGTTACAGGTATATTATCTAATATTAAAAAACTCAAAGCTTGCGCTTCGCTATGGTACAAAATTACACGTGTGCGTTTATTATTGGCTTTTTTCAAAATCTTTACATATAAAAGAAATCAACTTTAAAACTTTACACACACAATTTACCTATTAATTACTTATTCTTTGACGTTACTCAGGCTTATGAACCATGCAAACTTTACGTGAAAACAGTTTACCTCCGGAAGCGTAATTAAAATCATTGTCAAAATAATTATTTCTGTCAAATTAAAAACCACTTGACACATTTTAATAACAGTTTTACACCATTTCACTCGCTTAGTGACTTGTACCTCATATCTGAAAACTCTTTCTTAGGAAGTACACTAATTTAATTTGAGTTATTGTAATAAACATGCAATAAACCGACATAAAAAAATACTTACCAGATTTATCATCATGAGAGAGTGAGTGAGTCAGTCATAAAATGTGTTTGGATTTTATAAGTATAGATAACCAATGAAACTAGTTACTCATGTAGCTAATAATGTAATCACTGGTCTTGACAGCTGATGCTTATAGCAATGTCCTTCCGGAAAAAATAATTAGCAAAAAAAGGAGCTTGTATCTGGTATCAAAGTTAACGGTGGTTTAGTTAATTTGACAGGTACCGTTGATGACTCTACCAAAACAACTTGTAATAGAGCCCAAATAATCAAAAACAAAACTTAAGGTGAGTAATTATTTCAAACAAGCTTTTTTTCTTGCAAATTGGTTTACCTAGCTTTCGTACTAACCTTCTGAATTTCGTCATCACATTAGAGTGACAAACTAAACTATCTTACAACTTCCTTTGTACTCTATCGTTAAATTATTGGAATTGTAACGTAAAACTTCAGTAAAGTGTTCAAACACTTACCTCAACCAAAGAATAAATAATATTATGTCCCATACCTCTACACATCTCGTTGCGGAATTCTATTGCATCAGGTTATCGTAGATTTAAAATAATTTCTAAAAGACAATTAAAGACGAAGCGACGATGAGAGTCCAAAATGTGATTCGTAAGAGCCCAAAATGTACCAGCTTTCTGACAGACTCAACTTTAAAACTCTTTACATATATTGTGAAATGTTTGTAATGCCGTATATGCCGCTGACACAGTCTCATTGAGAATCTAAGAGTATTTTGCTCCTGGTATAAGGGCCTGGTCGAGCCGCTTTTGGTGTTGGAAAGCGAAAACTCTTGGGTTGGGGACGCTGCAGATATTTGATGTATGTGACACTGTGTATTCAAATACCTTTAGTTGAGATTCTCGTTGATTATGAAATAAATAATTTCCACGTGTATTCAAGGTTACCTTACCTATAAATCAATAAAGTATCGGTAACCTAGAACTTCATCAATAGCACCTGTAATCGATTTTTCCACGTCACAACAATATGTTGCCTATTGTTATTATTTTATGATTCTGCACCGAAATTGTGGACAATACATATCTAAATCACCTGAACCAACATAGCATTTTTTCACCGAACACATTGTCTGTAGACATTTATAAGATACGATTTAGGTTAAAATATTACATATCTACCTAAACAAGTTAACATAGTCTCCATAGGGCAGAACATTGATTTGTTCCAATATTGAAAATTTTGACAAAGCTAAATTTAAAAATTCTGAATTTTATAAAGTTTTGAATGAATGAATGAATTAATGATATATTTGTCTCAAGTCTTGTTAGTTACAGACTGGTCTTATGAATGCAGGTTTAAAGTAGAGTCACATACTTCACTGTAATTTGTAATTTTATGGGCGTTGTACATAGAGAGATACATAGATCATAGCAAGCTTCCCATTTCCGAACATGATGTACTAAATATTCTTGAGGAGTTATCTCCAACATCATCAAATTGCAGATCTGCTTTTATAAGCAGATCTGCAATTTGATGATGTTGGAAATATGAAATAAGACATGATTCAAACCATCATAAGAAAAAATTTAGTTAGAAATAATAAAATTCTTTATTGTAAAACATGTAACAATGAACAACTAGGGTTTTAAAAAAGGCGGACTGGACTTATCGTTAGAAGTGGACATAACCGACAATTTTTTAATAGGTACTCTGTGCGTCCCACCAACTCATTTGTCTTCTTGGCTCTACGTAAATCCAAAATCGGTGGAGCTATGTCAGCGAGATTCTCAAACTATTCGAATCAAATGTTTCAATCCTTAAGTTTCTTTCCACACCTATACTTTTTGCAAACGATCGTAACATCATTTTAGGGATATGGCACAGTCTCTACCAACGGCTGCAAGTCATTATGATGTGGGTAAGAATAATAGAAAAAGTGTATTGGTAGGAGAAAAACATCCTGTTGACGTAATATATCGCTGGCATAGCTACACGGGGCTAAAGATCTTTATCTATAGATAGAGCCATAAAACAAGTTGAAAAGGATGCCCGCTGACCTCCAACATCAAATTATTTTCTTCAAATGGAAATAAAAAAGAGGAAAACTAGAGCTGCAAATTATTTTCTTTAATGTCTATTATTACGTATATAATATGTTATATGCCCTACTTTTATTAAAATAAAAAGGCAAAAGTTTGTGAGGATGGATAGGTAGATGACGGATTTTGGTATGCAAATCCCTAATATTATAAATGTGAATGTAAGTTTGTTTGTTACGCTTTCACGCGAAAACGACTTAACCGATCATCGTGAAACTGTGTACACATATTTTTGGAGGAATTAGAAGTAAAATATGATACTTTTTACTAAAACAGAATCTCTGATACTTATATACTACGCCAGTGAAGCCAAGGACTGCTACTAGTATTTACTATGCGAAAATAACAAAAACTAGATGGCATCGAATTGTTAGTCAGGTCAGATTTTTTTAAAGTTAGAACTTGATACTTACAGGACCGTCATTGTTTTATAACATGGAATAAAAAGTAGGTAATCGGTAAGTGATGTGCTCTTCATGCCGTAACGAATTACGCAGTATTGCATGTGGGATCCGGCGTAGGGCGCAGACTGCGGCAAGGCGCGCCATCGAACTCTTTGTGATTTTTTCTTTTTATACTCATTATTCAAGTACCCTGAGGATAATGTTTTGGATCATTTAAACTCTTTTTGTACCAGTCTAACCGGGGATAAGTTTTATAAAATTGTTCTACGCCATGTCGTTAAACATCAACCTAGAATTATTATTCGCTGGTAAGCATTTCAGACGATTAACGGGTAATCTTCTGCTATATAATAAAGAAATTATGGCATCCATATCATAAATGTAGCGTTAATTAATTTAACTGACATTATTACACCCCTGAAAGACATAAATGCGCTTGAAACTAGTTATCTTGTACATACGTAACATTCGCATCGATTACGGGAAGAATCACGACCGAGCCTCGGTAGGCTGTAGGTGAGAATTTTGCTAATTGGATGTTTCTCATAGATAAGCAATAAAATCAATGGGTAGGACAGCGACTGCATCTTCAATTTATGCCGATGTGGATTCGCGATGCGCCACGGGTCCGCCAGCCCCCGCCACCGGACCTCATATTTATACGCTAAAGCGGACGCCGCTAAGAGTTCAAACGTGCGTCGGGCGCTCGGAACAGTAGACGATCGAGAGAATCGCAACGCGTGGGTAGACGAGGGCGAGTGCAGTGTGCAAGTGCGTGCGGGTCGTGTGTCGCTGAAAGCTCGCGCTGCGAAGCCTCCGAGGAGCGTCGAGCGGGGCATCGCGCGAGCGCCCGCCTCGCGTCAGTGCCGGCCCGGCCGCGCCGTTAGCACCACGCTCCGGCTTTCCAAACTACTGCCACTCTGGACACTGGACAATCATATTGTATCGACAACTTTACATTCAACTCTATCGACACCACAAGTGATCGAGAATTATTCATTGTGCAGAACCGGTAAGTGTTTTAATTTTTTTTGTCATCAAGTATTTCTCATTAAAAAATCGTTTGTATTTTTACATGAAAGTTTACTATTCTCTAACATAATATGATATTTTATTACGTTCTTCAACTATTATTGACAAATAACTGACCTAAGCTACAACAGTTATAAAACTGGAATACTGCACACGAGCGTAGCGTCTGAAAAAGCCGGCTGCGAGCTTTTCCGCTGTTGCGCTTCAGAGGAAATACGATAGCCGACAATGATAAGCAAAAGACAAACAAAAAGCTACACAGAAAATACATTGAGATCTGGTTTCTGAAATCTTAATTCCATTTTATTAAAGTTATGTACATAATGGTATTTTATAAAAAATATACTAGGGTTAATTTAGCTTGTTTATTTATACCTCATTCAAACCTTCACTTTTGTAGGCCGTTAACTACTGAACTTAAGAATATATCAATAATATTTAACCCACTGTTTCTATTTTTAGGGTTGTTAAAATTAAGACATATTTATATAGTTGTATGTCTTAAAACTTACAAATTATAATATCGCAACTTGGTGATAGAATTTATTATGTTTAGAAAATATTTTTAGTAAGCAATACCTAGTTTAATCATATTCTTGTGCATTATGTTGAAATGCATTCGAATTGGTTATAAATCCAATAATAGCGAACAGTGTAGCGTGAGTGGATCCGATAGAGACGCGTGCCTCACAACGAGCGTAGCGGATTCGATACTTCACACTCACCAATGCTAATCATTCACGATTATACTTATTAAGAAGATTAAAATCGAACACAGCTTTATGATCTTACGAAGTACCTACGTAAGTTACCTAAGTATAAATATATAGACTAAATTATCATAAATTGAGGTTACAAAAAAGTTGAGACGATCTACAAAAATTATGTTACGATACCTAAATTTGATCTATATTCCTTTTATAGCCATCATAATATATTATAAAAAGATATTTGGGACTGAATGGTTTTTAAAATTTTCTCTGTTACGTGACTTCATTTGACACAATTTTCTTTGTTAAGTTTTGGTACTATACAAAGAGCTATCGATTCTTGATTGAACTGAAAAGCTTTTCATTCAAAAAGGTATTTATTGGATCTCAACATTGCATAGTGTACGTGAGAACGCGCGTTGCACGTACACTTCGGTGTCAAGCTAACAAACTCTTGTAGCTAGACACTTTAACTGTAACTGACGTTTATTTATTCAATCTAAATAAATACTTAACTATATAGACAGCATTTTTTTCGTAGCATTGCAGATCAATTACTTATTTAATTTTTATCTTGCGGTTATACGGGTTCCATATTTAATCTTTGATTCGTCATTTTCAATTCGAAGAAATAACGAGAGCGGAATGCAAAATACATACCACTAAAAATAATACTTTAATACGCATCTCGCTGCTGCGGTTTTCCTTGGGTTAAAGTTTTTGTCAATTATGTAAGTGTCATGAATTACCGCAGTAATTTGTCTTATAGGCGGTTGAACGCGGCGAGGCAAAGTTATTACGAACTGCAAAGTTAATCTAGACGATAGGCACTTAAGCTCCTGTTGTTTGTGCCAGAGAATATACTCTTACTGTTCTCCCCTCGACGCAGGCGGTCGCACTTTATTCACCTGGCTATAACTTTTCCCAAGTTTTGCCTGTGCCATCTTGTTTTTTGTTGTTTCCCTTCCGCTTAGTTAACGAAGGCAGTTTGTGAGATACTGAACCTGACGCCTCGCGTTTTTTCTTTGTTGTTTCTTTTTATTCTCAAGTCGTGCTTACAAAGAGTTTGTACAAAGTAACATTGAAGGTATATTTCTGATTTACATATCGGTTTACCCCATGTCATAATAATTGGAGGTTTCGGTCATGAAAGCTTCTTTTTAACATCTATATAAATCATAAAATGTCAAAAATATATTTTAGGTATACAATAATGAGTACCTATGACTTTTATGGTGAAAATAAAAGAGTTCGCTCTGGAATTCGATAATTTCTGCTGCGTTGGAAATCGAGAAAGCTTTGGCACACAACTGTCCAACTGCTGGGCACACGCACTTTTCCAGTCAGTTCATGTCCTATAAAAAAACAGTTAGAAAGTTCTGGTTAGAAAGTAACAAAAACTTCAAAAGTATTACAAAATAAAAATAATTGCTATATTGCAAGGCATTACGAGTGCGAGAGCGTCGTCGGTCGCCAGCGCGCGGTTGATTGCGCAAAGCTGAGTTCAAGACCAGGGTGAAGGTTCCACGATTAACCGTACTTGTATCAGATCTGTTGGATAATGGAAACACATAAAAATAAAACAATAAATTAAACATAAAGCTTTATTTCTATTACACTTAAAAACTTTATACGGGGAAGGAGAGGAGATGTAGTTCTCAAAACGAAAACATGTAGATTTAAAGCTCTCTGCCGATGTTACAATTTCCATGTTTACCCTGCTGTGACCAGTCTTTTATGAAGCTAAAAAACAAATGTCAGTAAAAAATCTGAACAATAATAATGATAGCTTTATTAGTGTGAAGACATTACGAATGCGAATCCACTCGGTGCGCGGTTGATTGCGCAAAGCTCGAGTTCAAGTCCAGGGTGAAGGCTCTGTCATTGCCGCAGCTTAGATCAACACCCGATTTTATATTGAATTGTAAATAGGTATTTCTAAATAAAATCTAAATCGAAGCTACAATTTTTATTTTCTTATAAATAAACTACAATTATTTATGTATTGGACTAACTGGTAGGTACTACGCGTAGAGGAGAGTCTACTCTATTCCTCATAGTATACGAGTAATAATAGCCTCAAATATAATTTATAAAGTCTTGAGATGTTTTGTGAAGTTTTGACTCCAAAAAAATGATCGTCGCTTTATTCTTGGTTCAGCCTCGGTTATATGCTGGATCTCATATCGTGGATGGCAGTAGGTCTTTAACATTAACAAAGTAATTAATTTTCTTTAAATTATTCTTCAAAACAAAACTAAACAAAATGTTGATGGTGGCTTTGGCAAGGTCAGTGCGCTTCCGATTCTTTTGTTTTAAATGATTTGCGCAGAGTGAGGAAACACGCTTAGTTGACAGAAGCTAAGTGGTTGGATGACGATCTTCCTTCACACCTCGCGACCATGATGCTCACCAAACTAAATAGCCGAGCTCACCATTTACCACAAAAAAGTAACAATACAAAATGTTAAACACAGTCATGAAGTTCGCAAAAAAATATCTCTTGTCATAGCCGGTAAGATCCCAAACTGAAAGTTGACAGTCACGAACGTATGGCAGTGGTAAAACGTACGATAATTTCTCCCGTCCATGCCGAGCAGGCGATTATTAAGAAACGACAGCTATAAAATTAACGTCCTAAAAAGTCAGCCAAGTCTGTTGTGTGGTGAGTCCGGTGAGTTCGCTTGCATTAATGCGTTCGCACGTCAATATGCGCGCGCGAGTCCCGGCGTGACAGAATGCGCGGGCGCGGTCGCCGGCCGCCGCGCCACGCGCCCGCGCCCGCGTCCGCTCCCGCCTGCTGTTTCCTGAGAAAATGGCAACTTATGGGGAACTGAAACTGGGCCTCACAGGTGCCATTGACCCGCGCAACCTGCCACACTCGACGCACATGTGTTGCCATTCACATTTCATATTTATCCACATACCTGCAATATATAGGTTTATAGACTTGTAAGAATCAAAAGCCACAATGGGGTGGAATAGCTAATGGTTTTAATGATGTCTGTGGTGAATCAAGTTAACAGGCATTACAATCCACAATGAAAGGTTTTTCTGAAATTATGATCATTAGTTATTATTACATCTTGTGCGCTGTCTGCTCGTACTAGAGTTATGAATTCAGGCAGGATGTATGCTAATCGTGATGCTGCGGAGGCCAATATTGGTCTCGTCTGTCTGTCGAGCCGCACCTGTGCCGGCAGGAGCCGGGACCGTTAATGAACCACAACAATTTCGCTTATAACTTGTTCTTATTAACGTTTTTGGATAAGTACCTATAGTTTATTAGTGCGATGACTTTCTTTTAAACCTCAATAAAAGTGGTTCATTTTCCTTAATCATCGTTTTTCGTATCTGGCTAGAGAAATCCAGAAATCCTCTTTAACCCATAGTTTTTTCAAGCCTATATTGTTCTATTAATGTTAATGATTTATAAGAATTATAACTATAAACACATCATATTATGATGTCAATTTTGGATTTTTATATTTAATTTGTGTAATGCGATTTCGTAGACTTTCTCGATTATCACACATAGTTATTAGAATATAGGTACCTATATAATATAGATATTAGGGTTAAATACCCGTTACAATCTTATAAGTATGTGTGATGGGAGGTCAGAAGGTATAAATATTAACGAAAAATAGGTTCACAATGTTAACCAATTACCTATCAATTAACAACTTGATAGTTATTTACTGGTCCCCGAAATACACAAGTTTGGTAGAGAGTGTGTAAGAAACCTCGACACGCGTCGCCTCTTGAATATCAATCTCAGAATATAGCCAAGCGTGATGCCGGCCACACCACAATGACCGATAAACAGATACATACGAATATGACCTTACGTGTACTCTCTTTAAAATTCACATTCTAAGCTATAGCTCTTGGTGCTCGATGCCACTCAATGGAATGTAGGTTATGATGTTATTTAGCCTGGTTTTTTGTCGGTCTAAGTTTTTACTGGTCACTACACAATTATTGTGTGCTGATATCTCCGTTTTCGTTTATCAGATTCTTAAAAGGCGAGAAAGTAGAGACATCAATACTTTTGTTCTTGATCCGAGCCGAGCCCATACCGAGATCAATATCATCAACATTTAATAAAAAAAATTAAACATTTATATTGTTGTATGCTGCTTTAAACTCTTTGAACGTAATAAAAACACAATGCAAATTATTATTTCTAAATATAGATTAATATAACGATCAAATAAATAAAATTCATCATCAATCAATCAACCATTTTCTGCTGTAAAATTACTCTCCGAAATATAATTTCTAACTTGCTGGAAAATAGACCAACATCGGTCTTTGCTCTCCATTCATGATCTTGATATTCTGTTTCGATTGGGTGTCGTCGCGTGAAGTGATGCGTTCTCTACCTCCCTAAAGAGCCAGCTCAATGCCCACGCTCATAGCACCCACACTCTAAATAACAAGATAAACAGACATGTCCACTTTACCATTTACCGAGTAAAAATTCTCATGTTATGTTTGTATAGGTCTTTTACCAATTAGTATTTGTACCGATATGTATGACGTTTGACTCCGTTAAGGTTTGTCTGTAGCACTCAGAGCACTTTGAGTAGCGCCCGACACCCTCCCGGATTGGGAGGGAAGTGTGAGAGAATGAAGACTCTGCCTAACTACTAACAAAAACATTGTTTGTGTTCAAACATAAACCCTTTCGAGCTTTTATGTTATTGAAAGTTGCCTTTTATCTTATAAATATTACAAGGTTTCGATGCATTCACAAATTGTTATTTGATGATGTTACAGGTTGTAGGAAATAACTTAAAATAAAATAAAAAAACAAAAATATGTGAAACCAGTGACAAACTAAGGAAAATATTGTGAATTTGTGCCCGACCCGATCTCTGCTTAAAATACAAATCGATTCAAAGAACCTTTACCTCCTTTCGTGACCGAGAAACAAGATTTCGGTTATTTTATTGCGTGTGTGTCATCAAGTATCGAATCACTCATCGCGGTACCGGTGAACGCTCTGAAACAGTTCAGTGTTCACGAAGCATGTTCGAACTGTTAGGGGCACAATAATGAGGAGTTGTCGACGTTTACTTGCGTATAAGAGTCCGTTACAGTCCATAGCGTCCAGGCTGTTTTATCGTACAGAACGTGCGATGTCGTTGTCCTATGAGTGGCTGAGGCGCATACCTACCATCAGCACCTCCGCCGCGCTACGCTGCGCTTCACTACCACTGAAAGCGTCTCGCACTTTTGATCTCTAATCTTTCTGCGAAATAACTTACGCTAGCTGAACAAGAAAAGCTTTTCTCATGGAATTTTGTTGTTATAAGAAGATTTTCAAACCCAATTTATTTTGTATTATAATTCAAAGTCGGTTATAAGTAGGTATATCGTGATTTATTGTTATCAGAATAGCAACAATTTTTTAGTATCAATATTTATTATTAAAAATGTTATAGTAATATAATATATATATATATATATAGTATATATACAGTATAGTATATATATAATATATATATATACATAGTAATATAACATTTTTTATGGGTTTCATGATCTAAATGTATCAAAAATAATCAAAATATTTAAACGACACCCACCCGACCCGTTACAAAACTTATAAATAAATTAGGTGAGGAATTCACAAATACACTTGGGCAAATTCACCCCCGCCCCGGTGAGTTTGTCGCCATTCTTTGTTTTTTTTATTTTCCTTTAATCTTGGGAAGAGGGTAACGTCTCTTTGGAAGTAATATGTCAAACCCCACATGAATTATTCACATTGTGAATGCCCAAAGGAAATGAGCACGAAAATATTACCGAACGAAAACTTATTATGTATTGATATGCGCTGAAAAGCTTTCAGCTCTCAGATACCTACTCAAATAATCAATCATCATCATCAAAATATATAAAAGGCTAAGTTCTGACTGATTGACTGACTGATAGACAACGCACAAGCCAAACCACTGGACGTATAGTTTTGATTTTTATTTTTTACTAGCTGGTGCCCGCGACTTCGTCTGCGCAGGTATCTTTATAAATTATAGCCTATGTGTTATTCTGATGTATAAGCTATATTATTGTTAAGTCTCATTAAAATCCATCCAGTAGTTTTTACGTGAAAGAGGAACAAACATCCATCCATCCATCCATCCATCCATCCATCCATCCTTACAAACTTTCGCGTTTATAATATTAGTAGGAAGTAGGATAGGATAGTAGGATAGTAGGATTATTTTGTTATTAATACTAGAAAGGAATTTTGTTAATTTGCAACGCAAATGAAGTTGCGGTTGTCAGCTGGTACATTAGTATATACGATAGTTTTTTTATGGTGAAGTTGGTGTATTAGTTATTCCTGACTGTGCCTACTTCTCCGGAGTCATATAAAAAGTAGCTATAACAATACTAAATAAATAATATAAAATGCGATTGTTAGACTAAAAGTATAATTTAGAATAACTTCCTGAATCAAAGCTCCCTAAATGTGCTTTAAGATGTTCGTGCGCCGACATCTTCACCTTGAAAATGAACATAGGCATTTTTTCATCGTCTGTTTTTTCCACGTCAATACCTAATAATCATGTTTATATAAAACTATTCATTCAATATCTTGATGTAGGAGCTAATCACGACTGTTTCTGTTCTTATGAAGCTTAAAAACTGAATGTTTTATAGCTACTATGGAACTTTGATAACTGAGTGATGACGTAATATACTTACTTCCTATCTTTTAATCCTTTTGTGTGGCAGATTTGTTGTATTTTATACAGTTGGTAGGTATATTTTTTAAACTTTGTCGATTAAATATACATTAAGCCAATACGGACATGGTAACTCTTCGCTAATTGTTGGCATGCGCGGTGCGTATACACGTAAGATATTATGACTGATGAGTCCGAACTCGACATCATCTGCCAAGCTGTTGAAGAGTAGGTGTTGCTGAACCAGATTACCTTATTGGTATCGTTATCTAGAAAGTCATAAATTTTCACGTAATGCGAATAGAGAAGGATCATTATGGTTTAGTATATTATTAGAAGGGACCTTTATTAGAGGGGATACGACCATGTTCATTTACTTACCAATATAATATAATATAATATACTTATATGAAGCGAGATTTCTTTTTGCGAGATGAAAAAAGCAGTACAACATTTGCAACCAATAAACTTTACAATGGCAATATAAAAGATTATCCAGATTTGAAGAAGTCGAGGGGTCAGCGTTTCCGATAGCGAAACAATTCAGATAGATAGACAGTCGATACGATAACAGAGTCCAAAGTTATTCAAATCGTATTGCGATAAAATCTTACCGGTATACTTTTCTTCGGCTTGCGCTTTGGTTTTTTATCTGTGGATAAAAAAGTTCTATCTCAATCGAAGAACTTATGCTTGATGCCATTGAACCTTAATTTCTGTAAACGCTTTCATATAGTGTCCTACAATTTTACCCTTTAACAAGTTCCTACTCGCAAAAAACCATACTCAATAGCACAACAGCGTATTAAATATAATTTTAACGGTATAAAAAGTATATTTTACGATGTTTTGTTTCTGGCAATTTGTTTCGTATGCATCCGTAAAATAATGCCCACTTATTATTGCAACGTAAATACGCATCATTTAGTTAAGTGGTTGTTTAAAATTGCAGCATATCTCGTAACGGTACCAAACCATCATCGACTTCATATGCATTACATAACAAATAAGCGAAACAAGTTAATTTCCTGTTATGGTACTCATAGTCTTTCCATGATTATTGGATATTAAACTGTCCTCTCGAGCTGAAATACTGCTTTTATTGTGTACGCAATACGCATAGGGCTAATAAGTGTCAGCTTCGAAGGGTTTAATGATCCTTAGATCAAAGACACACGTCTAGGGATTGCAATCCCGCAGCTCATTCAATCTCGCGGGATTACTCAATACGCGGGATCACGCATCTTTGAAATTATGTAAGTATGTTGTAAAAGCAAACTGAAACTACAGATTTTTGTGTAAAATCAACATTAAATAAACATTTCTTACATTAAGCAGCATACATTATTCATTTTCTACTAATTTAGTATAATTCAATTAGTAATCGGTTTTCTTACTTACATTGATCTTTAAATGTTTGGCATACTTTAATAGTTTTGTTTAATTTTACCCTTACTCCTAAACTCCTAACAACAGTTTTATATTTTTAAATCAGTCTTATTCATATAACGACTAAAATCAAATCAACGGCAACGTCGCACTCGTGCTACTCGCGATTTAAGCAAAATTTTAAGCGCCAAATTTTTAATTTGCGGGGTCGCGGATCCGCGCTTTGAAGGTGCGGGATCCAGCAGATTAAGCCCTACACACGTCACATTTCACTTTCAGCAAATTTCTCAGCTAAATATTGCACTTGTTAGTTAATGAAATTTACAAAAGAAAATAACTATCTACTATCATCATCATTTCAGCCAGGTAGAACTCACTGCTGGGTATGGCCTTCTTTCGCTTTCAGCCTCCACGATCTTGTGCATCTCTTATCCAGGTAATCCCCAAAAAGAAAATAATATTCCATTAAAATTAATTAGCACGAGAACCCGACTTGTAGGTTAGATAAAGGCGAGGCTGAAAAACAACGTGGCTGAGTCCTCGACCTGTTCACAACATCATTACCTAATATCTACTAATTTTATTTATTTTTATTTACTTACTTATTTATGTAGCCTGCCGTTCGTATCATCGATTGGAATTCAATATGTTTTTCAATAATTCAAATAACGACTTGAAATATCAAACGTCCGAAATTACATGAAATTCAGTAATATTTTTCACCATCAAAAGGTAGTGAAAATGTTATTAATTTGACCCACGTGTCGTCGTGAGAGTCGACGCAGCGCGGAGGAGCGGCGGCGGCGCCGAGGCGCGGGCGCAGCCCAGCCGCTATTGTGGCTCCGACTTACTAAATCAATATTTGCGCAGATGTCGGCATAAGAGCATGCTATGCTTGTAGCGACCTAAAATTCATACAGCTTATATGGCAATGTTAGCGGTAAATTTTCTCGGCAGCTACTTGTAATCCTTCAAATGTGGGTCGGTGTTGCACGCACAGACTGACCCCGGCCATGCTCTGCTGAAGGGTAATTCATTCAAATCGATGTTCAATAGCTGGGATGCTGACTGTGTGGCAAGCTCCCGCCGTCGCTCCCACCGCCCATTACCATCCGGAACTAAGCCCAAAGTGGAACCTTTCCCTTGTTGATTTATTAACCTGAACCTTTAAAAAATTCACAATATTTTACGAGTAGTTTGGACTAGATTAGTAACCCACATACATATTATGGATTCACTCTAACGAAATATTTACTATGTCATAATTAGTAAAACAACATAAACGATTTTAGCATTGAGTTAACATTTATCGAAATCATCGATCAACATAATATCCACTATCTAGGTTAGCGACACAATCTTCATGGTGTTGTCTTGCAATAGGTTAACTCTGCATAAAATTGTAAAAAGTAAATCCTATTTTATCAATTATTTCGAAATTCAGGCTATGTTTTAATTTGACCATAGTTGCTTTTTTACTCGACAAATTAAGGCTTCGGCCTACATACTTTAAGAATAGAAAGATAAAATACATTAGAAAATCATTACCCTCCTTCTTCACAGTTAGACAAAAATATTAAAATATAAAAATAAGTCATAAGTTTTAGTTTTTGAATTTCAATAAATATATTAACGTTATTTCTCTTATTTTGAAATATAGATATGATTTATACAAATATCTCTACATATACTATAAATAGCTTCGTGATGTATCGTAGAAACTCCCATTGCCTAAATAAATTACAAACGTCTTATTTAAACGACAGTAGCTTTAGGATTGCTTTTCATGTTCCATGTAAAGTAAAATAAGTCCTAGAATCCAGGAAATCTCTAGATTCAGGTTTGCTTGGTAGTTATATTAGCGAAGCAAGCACTATATCTCAGGAGAATAATCCTTTGGTACTGAGTGTAATGAGCTATAACTCTCGGGTTTACGAGCTTAGATAGCTGTTCACATAGCTACACCCACAACAGGTAGTGTAGTATACTGTATAAGTACTATGATCATCACAAATACGTACAGGATGTTTTACAGCGCTATGAATAACATACAGTTGATTAAACTCACTTTTAATAGCTTTCTTTTATAGTTATAATACTAAACCTTAGACTCTATCCAGATAATTATGGTTTTAGCCTTCAGTATATATCACGTGATCATTAGCTTTTAATTGCACTTCGTTGAAATACACAGTAAGTACCTACAGTAATTATAACTTCTAAGCAGATTAGCAGAAGGATACGGGAGCGCTGAGGTTCCCTATCTCAGCGAAATATGAAAAATGTTGTGAATATTTTTTTTCTGACGCTTCTAGTTCCCAAGTGAAAAGGAAGAGCATAATTTTCTGACCGATGACCACGATTCCCTTGTAATATGATAATGCATGCAATGTATAAATATTTAATGTGTAGAGTTCTTTACTATCGTTTTTGCGCTATAACCAGTTTCATACCATCTTGTCCCGTAGCTAGAACAGGAGCCTTCGACATTTATTGTCCTTTGACATTCGACGACACGGATGGTCGAGTGGTAAGTGTGTTGGACTGCTCCGCTGGTGTCGCGGGTTCGATTCCCGCTTCAGGATAAACATTTGTGTGATGAACATCGATGTTTGTGCTGATTCTGGGTGTTATCTATTATATTATTTGAATGTATTTACAAAAAAAGGTATACAAATCTTCTATTAATTATCTGGCTCTCAAAAATATTTATTTATATATTATTATTTTTGTAAACAAGTATTTTAATATGGCATGGCGTAAAACTATTTCATGCGATGTGAATCTATAAGGCTTACAAATCCTTGTTATGATTACAACAGATTGATTTAAGATTAGGGTAACCTAATGGAGGCCTACTTTACACAATACTTCCTCGAACCCATGCAAACATAAAACTATCTAAATGGGTAACGGAAAATTGCCATAGAGTACCCATACGTGCCTGCGCCCGCTCGTTTAAAGCTAAGCTGTGACGTTCGTTTGTAAGCACTTGCCATTCATTCTCCGCATAGAGATATGGCTCGTAATGACTGGTCGGCCAGCTATCGGCCAGACGCTCGTAAACACTGTTCGACACGAAGCATTCCAACGGAGCTGTGAATGCAACTCAATAGACATCACGCCGAAGGCCTTCGCTTCCTGGAAACAAAATGGAAGTAATGGAACCCATACTATTACGTCCCCACGATAACAAAATTCACGCCAGAGTGTAATTAGATTTCGCATTAATAGGGCACGGGGCTCAAAGTTCACTGATTTAGTGGCTATGCGGCACATGGGTTAGCTTGTGTGCAGAGGGTGTGTGCCACGGGTCAGCGTTTGCCCTATTAGACAAAGTGAGTGGCGGCCCGCTCTGATCATGTAGGTAATGTGGGGTGTACGCTTGCAACGCTCAAAAATTGTATTTTAATTTCGCGTTTCACAAATTGTTTACAGAAATTAGAATTCTAATAGAAACTCAAAGATATTGAATTCAAAGAATCAATAGTTACATGTTGTCAGTAACCGGCAGCCTTAGTTAGCAGGGGCTAGTATGGAAGGCAGCACATGGCACAGATATAGGTAGCAGCTCGGCATTGGCACGGCGCGGGGGCAACGCTCATCGTGTGAGCGACGCGCCCGCGGACCAACAATCGCGAATTCAACGTATGCCTAGCAACAGCCACTCACACTAACGATGGCTTTCTTCGAACACACATACATAGAATGCACTCACGAGCCGAGACTTTGACGGACTCTAAAAGTTAACGCCGGCTTTTCTCATGAAGTAATGCGAAATTCCGCAAACTGAGTAGTGCCTTACCTACATTTGTCGGTTTTTAAGAGCACGTTTCTAATTTAAATCACACCTACTTTCAATAGATGGAATGTAGACGGTATGCGTATGAAATTCTAATGTGATTAGTAAGGAAAAAAACCCAAAATAGGTAAGTATGTAGATCGAATCGAAATCACGAAATAGCATGGAAATAAGATAATTCGTAAGAAGCTTGAACGGAATGCTAACGCAAAATAACGGTGTGAAGATGTCTAGCGCGGATTTACCTGAATTATTCGGAATTCAGAATTCGTTAAAGATTGCGAGCTTCCAACTCGATTCTACCCTGCTGGTAGCATCCTCTATCTAGAGCAGCTCATCAGTGGCTCTCATATGAATTCCCGTTGTAACCTCCATTTGAACTTTGACTTGCTTCACAACTAACCACTTTTTGAGACGTCCAATAAACTGGAAAGCCATTTAGCATAATCTCGAAATAACTTTGTATTAATTATGGAAATACTATGCATTTAAGTCAATCAGATGATTTTCACAGAACATTAAATCGGTGATCTAATAAATAAAATCTTATCAGGTTTTTAAAACGATTCCCTACATCAATGTGAGTTGAGTATTCTGACACGAAAATTGCACGGGTCAATGAACCGCGAGATCCAGCCTCATGAAGGCAACTAATATTTGCTATCTTCCAACGTATTCCCTTGAGGGGCACAAACCCTGCCACGTCGAGTTACTTCCGCGCGACAAGATTGCTCTACTTATGTTTCGTGTTATGACTCTACCGGCTCTACCATGTGAATGCCTAAGAAACACACAACGTATATTATTTTAGTTCCTATTTTGTATTTTATAACTCTTATTATTACTAACTTAACTTGGAACAAGTGAACTATATATAATTCATTCAATATTTAAAATAAAAGTAACATTTCTATGACGAGTATTTTTAATATTTGGTTGCTACTGATGTATGGTTTATTATGTCGTATTATTCTGTCTAACTAGTGACAAATTTACTAACCAAATATGATAAGATAACCAACACTCGGTGGTACTTTACTAAGCTAATTATAAAGTGAGTGGTTTTATAGACATTTCACTGAGAGCTTAAGTGGTGTGCAACGATAAACGTGCAACGGCTGTTTAGTATGTACGTGGCTCAACGACTCCGCCGTTAATTTGCCGCTACACTCCACTGACAATTATCGCCTAATAACGATGTAGTGTCACCGTGTCGCCGAATCTAATAAAGAGTCGGACGTCGGCGGCCATGTCCACGACTCTATGCAAATCGCAGTAATTTACGACAACCGATAATCGCGACACGCGTACGTGAGCGCATTGTGCGAGCGAAGCGCGCGCATTGTTGCCTCCTCAAGCAAATTTCATACTAAGCTTTCATACCTTCCCGTGAGAATCACTAATCGTTGCATTAACACGATTTCATATGCATAAACTTTGATCGCAATCTGTGATTAGAATATAAGTGGCAGTACTCACGTAGCGTTCGCGAAGTAGGCGGGAGCTGTGCCCTCCCGCCGAGTGACCCTCGGGTCATCCATCGCGTCTCGCATCCATTGCGCTGCTTTATAACTATACTTATTATTCCAACCTGGAAGGGAACTTTTACCTTTTAGCATCAATGCAAAGATTAATTAAGATAATTAACGCAATAATTACACAAAGATTCAATAGGGTTTGCGTGACTGTTTACTGAAATGTCTAAAAGTGTTTCAAACTGTCTTATTAGTGCTGCAATATTGAAATACACTCTGGAAGTGTATTTCAAAGCCATTTTCGGCTATCAATCTACCTACTAGTATTTGTATCTACTTATGTAGTTGCAAATTTTGTATCTGAGATATATACCTAAGTGCATAATAATGGTTTTCAATCTTGGTATAGTTGTCCAATATTCAAGAAATTGGTGTCAATGCTCGCTGCGGTTGCAGTGTTCCGAAATTATGTGTTGGGCAACATCGCAGTCGGGCAGATATGCCGCTACGTCAGTCAGGCCGGCACGGACACCGACCCACCGCGGCCGCTCGCCCACTGCCCAATAACGCCCTTCCGATTTGATCGAATCACTTTATCGCGAGCTAATAACGCACCAAACTTACTTGAACCATCGCCAACTCGCCTTTTGTTTCGAGAGTTATGTACCTCATTTAACAAGCGGAGACTAGATACCTACGATCGTAGCGTTCGTAGCACTTTAGGGCTATTTGTAAAAATTGAAATATCTTTGTTCTAGCGCCACTGTTGTCTCGGTATTCAATGTTCTGTACCAACATTTACTTATTTCTTTTCGAGTGGAGTAAGTACATTAGTATATTTTAATCTAAGTAACTGTTACTTTGATGTTACACACCGCTGCGCTGGAGCAAACGGTAACGCCAAATTGAGCTTGGGAATTGGGTTCTCATTGTTTTATCTTATTTGTGTGTAAAAAAAGTTCCCCTTGCCCGAATTACTTTCTAATAACATATTGCATTTTTTGATGGTTACCCAATGCAAACATAAATAATATCAATTAAACTAAGATACTTACAAACCGTTAAATATCTGGATGTCTACAGCACCGTGGTATTTTAGTAAAGTAAATAAATAGATAGTGGTGAATTCGCGCACCCTCACCCTCTCGAGAGGTGACTTGCAGAGAGCGTCTAGACGGAGTGGAGGCTCCCCTGCAGATACCCACATAGCCATACCATTGATAGATTCTAATGTATTTGTGCACATTTATAAGATGTCTTCCTTTCGTATGAACTTAATATCTATGCAAATTATTATAAGCTCGCTTTGGAATTAACGACTCTGAACGTAATCGCGTACAATGTGTCTCTCTCTGTAGACCGCGGAATCGGACTATATACGTAACAAGTAGGTAGATGTCGTGAAAAGAAAGACAAGGTATTTAGCCCTTCATAAATTGCTACGAAAACAGGAAGGCTGTTAAAAATTTAGGTCATTATCTACTTACGTCAATACATTGGGAGTTGTAGATAGCAGAGTGTATGTTCATGGAGCGAGCTGAACGTTCCCACGGTAGCGTTGGACTCGGCTTAAGAGTTACGATAATTTCTTTGCTATTGACTCATTTACTAATAAAGGCAATATATTTTTTTCTCAATGATAATTATTATAATAGGATGTTAGTCAACATTACATACATAGTCTATTTATATTATTGGAGTCATGTCCTTCGTCACACAAATTCCAATTAAAAATGTTTAAATGAAAATTATCTTAATTTAATATATTATACTAGGCGTTAGTTAATACTTGTTTATTATACTCGTACAGAGCTGTTATTGGCTTAATAGTAACACATGAAGGTTTCATAACAATTTTATAACAACGCTAATTTATTACCTATAACCTATTCAGAAAATTTAATTATATTATCATCACGTTTTTGTAAGAACATACTGTAATTAATAAACTACTTACTCGTACTTACGTCGTCAATTCATAAATTGTATAAAATGCTGGCAATAAACTTAATTATTTTTCAAACAAATGCTTACTTAGCCTTTTCTTGCAGTGTACAACTTCTACACTAACGTGGTTTATTTACAGTACTGTCAAACTGTCAAGTGTTGTTGAATGGTCGGTTAAATTCGCTATTCATGTTTTCGCTCAAAGCTATGAGCACATTTTTGTTTGAACCTTACGTTTCCGCGTTCTTAGTGCCTACGGTAAACCTAGCATTGAGGACTGCTATAAAACAAACCTTGCTCCGTAGCAAGGCAGGCATCAAATTGTAACGCTATTTTGAAGTTCTACTCAAGCTTTGATGACACCATAATATATGCCTTACTTATCAAGTATATCACAAACAACACTTAACTGGAAAATGACAAAGTTTCTTCATTGGCACATATTTTTGTTAGCTGTTTAGAACACGAAGTAGAAGTGTTCAGTTAGACCTAGTTCACTTAGGTGTCGTGTCGATATAGATAGGTTTAAGAGTTAATTCTGCGGCTCTATCCGAGTCACACCGCCACTCAGGCACGCGTCGATACTCTACATCCGCGGCGTAGTTAGCCGTGTCCACGTGCCATATATTGCCTCTATTATGCTCCCTCCGGGACTTTACTAACAGGAATACTTACGGCTGCTCTCGAGGAAGAAATATATTCATAACCAACTACGGGCTTCTTTGTTTTATTTAGGAGAGCAACCTGTGTGTCGGTTACTGAACTTTGATATTTCGCAACGATGATGCATCCACATAAAAAAAAACGTACATAAGAACCTTTGATATTTTATAACATAATAATGTTTTTTTATTGATAGTTAAATTTAGTTTTTATATGCATCTTTGGGTTTCGTTGAAAGAACTATTTTTTACAAGGCGATCAAATATAGCCTTATTACAAGTGGATTGAAACGCATTGTTCCAAATCGACAAGGCACGAAACCTGCCTTTTTGATAGATACCGCACTTTGAGATGATTCACGTTATCGTGCCAATCATTCATTGTTTACGCCTGGTTGTAAAATTAACGAGTTTATTGTTTGAAACATGTATCAAACGACGAATAAAAGAATGGCATGCATGATGATATCCGATCTGACTCTTCACTTAAATGAAATTGGCATGCGACGAAATTGGATACAAATAGCGGGGGTATTGGAGTGACAGGCCGTATTTGAGATGGAGCCAGGAGCATTATGTAATTGATTGTGTTGTGTTGTTGCAGAAAGACGGGGTCAGATGGCTCGGCGGCGCGCGGCGGGGGCTCTGCTCGCGCTGGCCGCGTGTGTCGCGTACGCGACTGCGGGTAAGTGTGCTCTACATTGACCCCCCAGACCATTTATATTTGAGTGATAACTAATCTTATAATGTATTTCAATTCAATTCAACATTATATTAATCATTTTCATTACCAATTTTTTAATCTTATATGTTTTATCTAGCTTCTTGTGGTAGTCCTGAAACTATTGTACGGATTTATACTAGTACGTACAACAATAAATTTAAAGTGGCAGTAAAACCAATGATCATAAAAGTCGATTACATATATAAAATTCATTAAAACCGCGCCGTAACACTAGCAAGCGGGTAGTATAAGAACCTAGAAATTCGATTACCACGGCTATCAAATGCACCAAAACATAAGCGCGGATTGATACCAATAAATACTTACAAGTTATGGTAGTAGGTTAATAATTATTATAAAATTGAAGATGAGAGCGCAGAGATCAAATAGATGAGGGTTTATGATGGATTAAGTATCATAGATATCCCTATAATAGTTTTTAGCTTTTTAAAAATTTAAAAGTTACGGGAAAGTGGGAAAGAATATGGTAGGGTCAAAATATGGTAATAGGATTAATCTTTATTTCTTGTGATAAAAACTCAATGATGAGAAACAAGGATTAGATAGGTTCTACCTATCTACCGTTGTTGTTTTGTTTCGTGACCCGGAATATGTATGCTCGTGGGAAGATTACCGCGCACGATACTTGCGTTCTCTCCCCGTATGCATACGCGGTAATCACCAGGGTAGCGACTTTAACTTGGCTACACCAACAGCAAATTTGTACTTACCTGAAATTCATCTCGTGCGGTAAAACTTTTACATGAACAATTTATAGGAGGTACTTATGAAAGCCTGATTATGCATGTTATTTCGTATTAGATATTATGTTACTATTGAATAATTTAAAATTTTATTATCTGAAATGTTTAGCCTAGATTTTTTTTATTTTAAGAGCCTAAAGGTATTCGATGAAAAAAAATGGGAACCTGTTCTCAGGTTATTGATCCACACACCATAAAATTATACATAAATCACGTTATTATTTTATTGGATTTCTCACTATTATCTTCTAAATACAGTTAATACTTCTTTTTTTGTGGGACAGGAAGTCATTTAGATATTCAATTCCAATTTACAGTTTTTCTATTTTTGCTAGCTAGTTTTTAGATTGTATTCCGAAATTTTGCATGCGATCTAAAACAATTAAATTCTATCTGTCGATAGATATAATATAAGTATTATAAGTGTTATATATGAACCTTTATATCTGTATACAAGGCATCCTTTGTAAAATATAGGTGTGATAGATAAAATACCATAATTAATTAAAGTTGAAGTCCTTGTTAGCTGTCTATGTCTCGTACAATAACTTAAGGAGACTTAAGTGTGCAGCGGAGGTAGTGAAGAAGTATCGCGGCTGCGCGTTTCTCCTGACTCCTGCACCTAACTGTACCCTCTATAGCTAATACTATATACTATTTGTGCGTGTTCCTTTCACAATGCATTTTATTGGATGATGCTATTTTTATAGCAATAGATTTAGTATCCTTTGCACGGTTACTTCCAAAGAATCTCACTTAGATGTATGCAATACATAGGAAGTATATTCAAATGAGACCTACAATGTTTAGGTCTACCCGTGTGAACTTCATCACGAATGGCGACCACGGCCACATTCATTCATTGAAACGACGATCCATATTAATGTAGTGCAAATTTTGAATTCATGCTGTCTCCTCATTTCGATCGCCTGGCCCATGTTCCTAAGCTCACGATTTCGCATTAAATGGTTTTTTGTTCGTGCAAAGCCATCTATAACGTCACACATAAATGTAAAAGCGATTCATTAGTCCATCGGGGGAATTACGGATGCTACGTCACGTAGAGCACGGGTATGATCGGTACTTGTTATTCACTTAGGCATTCCGGAATTTGGATACTTGGTCGCACGGACCATACCTGCGCGTGAGACTAACCCACATCGTTAATATTTGTATTTAGGTGGATATTCTCCACGGTTTAATTATATCGTGAGATGAGACCGGATATCAAAACAAAAGTAGGTATGATGAATTGGCCGGTATCAGTCGTGAGAATGAATTACAATAAAATAAAAATGCATGCTAGCAAAAACTGGATGGTAACGACATTCCTGGCGACCGTTAGGTGGACGATCTGACGGCGCCACTCGAGGCCGTGTTCCACTCAGCCCCCGCCATATACAGGCGGTGCGAGCTGCGCCCTAACGGTGCCGATGCTGCGTCGCCGCGCCTAAGATAAGCCCGACCAGCTCGGACGTTTCAACATCGAGCTTTTGGCACTGCACGGTGCACACGACATTCCTGTTATTCCTTCAACATTGCCTGGATAAAAATTATTTTTGACTACTTAAAACCCGCCACTTCGTTTGCATTATGAATTTACAAAATTATTTTCCTTTCAGCTTAATACGAACACATCCACCAAGTTTTAAGTCTCTACGTCTACGTGTTTAGCCTGTAAGCTGTCTGTCAGTCAGACAGTTATTTAAGACAAAGCCTTATAAATATATTGATTCATAGATGTATCAGAAAAGATAATTATATTTTTTATTATTGCTGCTATTTATTGGTACTTGCGAACCATTTTCGGAATGTAACTGCGTTTATATCGTCAGTTAATTATAATTGCGGTAATTAAGTGTTCGTGTAGTGCAGACAATCAACGGCAGTTCGGTGCAGTTACGGATAGAAGAACTGAGAACGGTTTCTCAATGAGTTGTGGTTTAATATCCATCAATCGATTAGGTACATACAAGGCGTTTGTAAAGTTATGACTTTTGCCCTGAGCGAGAATCGCAGTAAAGCCGCGGTTTCCATGTTAACGACGCGCTCCGTTAGTTTAATTACAGCTTTGACGCGTCGCCCCGCTCGGCTTTAGTAATTATACGCAGTAAAACGGATATGTAAAATGACTTGAGACGATGACCGATCGCGGTTTGGAGCGATTTGCAGCTAATATCCTGCCTGCCAGCTGTGACGAGCTTAATAAGCTCGCCCGTAAAACTGCCGCATAATTCGCGGAACGCCCGTCTCATGTTCACATCGAGATAACTTTTAGGAAATTTAACACTCTTAGCCCTTCTGAGTTCAGATTTTATGTGCATAGGTCCAACAGTCTGTTGCAAATATTATTTAGATATATTTGTGACTCATGATTTGAAATACCTATCAATTTCACAAAGCACGTGAAAGGGGAATTTAATAGGTAAAGCGGTAACGTTAAATAAAGCGAAAAATGCATAACAATGTGTTCTAGCGAACCGATGACTAACTTTACATTGAAAATAATTGAGGCAAAGCAACATTATGCGGCAATAATATGCAAGCGGAACTTATTGTACACGGGTTGTTTCGACGCATGCGCTGATAAGAAAATTACTAAAACGTCATAGACGATAAACAAACAACAAATCACATCGAAAGTTAAAAAATACAAGAATTATTGTGAAAATGCCAATGTATTATAGAGCCATGATGTGTAGTTTCATCAAGAAAATTAAAAAGATAGAAGTATTTACACGAGTCTTCGGTGGAAGGCGTCCTCTGCAGGATTTAATTGCATGTCTAGATAGGCACTGCACACCACTTTAATGCAACACAAGCCAACATTAACATTTAATATATAACATTAATGATTGAGATTATCATAACGTTTAAATAATTTATGCTTGTTTTTATCCGAATAAATTATCTTTATAGGCCAAAAAAATCTCAAGTCAAACATGTCATGTTTTCGATGTTTAATATTTAAATCCGTTTTCGTGTAACACTATAATAAAAATATCATGGACATTTCACACAACGCCATCTAGCCCCCAACCTTAGCACAGCTTGTAGGTACAATGAGAATTAGATAACTCATATAATACTATAATATTTTTTTGTAAACACAGAAAATTCATCACACAAATGTTTGTTGTGAAGCGAGAATCGAACCCGTGACACCGGCCAGCGTGGCTGTTCAACATACATACCTACTTGCCACTCGACCAGTCGTGTCGTCCACTTTGTGTGGTATATATAGTGTTTTTGTGATCTCTTAACACCGGAGAACACTTTGCTTTATGTCTGTTATTTTTCTTATTTCAGCACCTACAAGCAGTAATCACACGGCACTAGATTTATACGATGGTAAGATATAATTTTAATTTAAACAAATATCCTATTTTCTATGTATAAAGATAGGAGACCTGTGCCTCCTAAATAATTCAATTCAGTTCCTACAGTTAAACACTATTCTTCTTATTTAATACATGCACAAAATATACATAAAATTGTACAATAGATGGGCATGATGCTAAAAAATCTACCGGTCAACCTTAAGTGCGTTTTCAGATTATCGGATTAACCGAGCGGATTCGCCGCTCGTGTTCTGTTTTTTGACGTGCAACAAAAATACGCTAATCTGAAACCACCCTTAGTGATTTTTTTTTCAAAACGAGACGACATTAAAACAATATTAATAATTTCAGGCGCCCCAGACGGATGTTACTACAACTTCCAGCACTATGGTGAAGGTGACCGTATCATGACCAACGAGCCTTGCTTGAACTGCACCTGTCACAACCGGATGTTGATGTGCTACCTGAGGGTCTGTCCATTCACCAAGCCCATCGGCCAGGACTGCACTATCGAGAAGCGGGCGGACCAGTGCTGTCCCATCGTCACGTGCCCTGATGGTGAGTAAAAAACGGTGTTCCTTACTTCTATGAAATACTTCTATGAGTGAAATCTTCTTGTCTATTTCAATGTTATAAGGGGAAAGTGTATGAGAAGGGGTGTGATAGAAGGTGCATAAGAAGAGCCGAAGATAGAGCCCAATAGCGCAACTTGCGAGAGACCTATCTATTATGTACGTCCAGCTGTGGACTGCTATAGATTGATATATGATTAAAAGTAGACCGTTTTAAGAGCTTGCACTTAATCTATTACTATATCAAAATTCTGACCAAACGGAACAATAGTTTTGGCGTGATTGAACTACAAAAAAGAATCAGACGCTTTTATAATTTTGCTCTATCTCGCTACGTTTATGAGATATAGTAGTTTTTATGGTTTGTTTTTCATGTAGGTTTTCATATTTTAATTGTACCTACATGTTAATCAATTGATCATCTCGGAAGTGCTCGAAGTTAGAGCTGCTCGAAAAGAAAATGACTTAATAAAAACGTAGTAAAAAACGTTTTATAAGTCGATTCATAGATTCTTTCGCACTTATAATATTAGTGATTATAATACAATTAATTTTGTAATGATATCAGTTCCAGTGGACCTGCTCACTTCAACCACAAATTCACCAGCGGAGTACGGAGCCTCTGGACTGGGCAAGTTGGACAAATACGGTTGCAGCATCCATGGGAAATACTTCTCAGAAGGCTCCAAAGTGCCTCCAACTCCGAACAAACCCTGCGAACACTGCTACTGCATACGAAATATGACGACTTGCGTTATGCAAGAATGTACTCTTCACGTCGATGGCTGTACACCTATATACCACAAAGATGTTTGCTGCCCAGTTCGATACTCTTGTGGTAAGTACATAAACTACATAAAGTATATCTTTATTACATAAAGTGATTTGAATTCTATTATAGTTTATTGATTCCAATCATTCACATTTCAGATCACCCTGAGGATGAAATGCCACTGTTGGATGATTTGTCTACTACAGTTCGACCCACACCTGGTTTCTTGCTGACGACCACTACTCTGTCACCAGTTACACAAATGTCACAAGATTGCCTTTATGAAAATAAAATAATTCCAGACGGTGCGTTAATAAAGACTGAAAAGGCTTGTGATCACTGCTATTGCATGAAAGGAGACATCGTTTGTGTTGTTCAAGAATGTGGCACCCCCATGGAAAATGAAGGAAAGAACTGCACTGCTTTACCTCCTCGAGAAGGCGTGTGTTGTCCAGACACATACATTTGTGAAGGCGATGAATCAACTACAGGACCTAACGAGGAACAAGACTTCACAACTGAAATATATCAAGAAAAACTGACTACTCTAACTCCACCCAGAAGAGCTGGATCAGAAGGAAGTGGATACCGTATCGAACCAGATGATATTCACAATACTGAGTCGCCGTACGACTCTGAAACAGAAGGAAGCGGTGATGAGCAAGCTACTATTCACCCTACTGTTGTAAGTGAAGTTTTACCAGAAAGCCACAAAATTGAACCAACCGACGAAACTGCGATTAGTACAGAAGAACCACATGAATTTATACCTGCTGTTAGTACTCTAAAACCGGTCTATGAATATGATGGAGTAACTACCGTAAAAGAAGATCATAAAGAAATTTCGGAACCACAAGTAACGAGTACATCAACCCATCTTATTTCAAAAGAAGGTGACGAATCTACTACTGTTAAAACATTCGATGAAGATATTGGCTCCGGCGAAGATGAAATTTCAACATCACAAGTAACTATTCCATCGTCCTCTGATTTACCTGCTATTGAAGATAGTGAACCTACCGTTGCAAGTGAACAAGGTGTTGCCACAACTGAGTCTGATAAAGAAGATTCATTTGTTAAGGAAGTTATGACAGAAATACCATCAATAGAAAAAGAAACCAAAGTCAATATTCCAAGTGATCAAGATTCGGCCACTGAAGTTTCTATAGAAACAACAACTCAATCACGACGTTATCTTGACGAAGAAGATAGTACTAAAACACCTACCATTGTTGATGCAGAAGCTCTTATTACTGAATCTGATTTATTACAAAGGACTACTATTGTTCCAATCTTTGAATCAGATGCACGCAAAACAACTCAAGCAGTGGAACGGGAAAGTACAACATTGTATGAAACAGACTCAAAGAAACCATTTGACCCAGAACAGAACATTGTGACTGTATCAACAAGTGCTCCAGGATTTGAAGATGAAATTAGTACTGAATCTCAAGACATCATAACTGATGACAATGAAGGAACAATCGCTGACATCGATCCAAATCGTCATGCTACTGTAACTGCGAGTACTCCATTATTAGAAGAAATAGAAAAAGAAACTACTGAACAGGAATCTATACCTAACGAAAGTACCTCCGATAAATACATAACAAGCACCATTCAATCAAATATTCCTACGGAAACGGTTGACACGACAACTGATTTCATTGATGAAACTATTTCAACTAGCATACCAACTACTGATTCTGTTCCAGAAAATATTGATATTTCAATCACTGAATCTCAAGGAGGTCCCAAAAAAGATAAACAAGAAAGCTCCCAACCCCAAGAACAGTCTTTCACTGATCATCAGGAAAGCGAAAACACTGAAACTACACAATCAGGCGAGATGGTCACTTCTGAGCCTCAAAGAGGCCATGACACGTTTATTGAAGAAAGTTCCGGATCACAAGAGTATCCTTCAACGACTTTAGCTTCTGTTTATGAAAAAGAAATTGAGAAAACTACAGAGTCAGGTATCCTCATTAATAGTCCGGAGGGACAAATAGATGACGATATTCAACAAACAGACCTAAGCCGTGCAACTACATTACAACAATCTGAAATTACCACTGCTGAACCAGATAAGGGTTTAAATACTATTCCAAGTGGAACTATGGATGATGAAACTACAGAATCATCAGAAAAAGATAAAATCACCCCTGTAGATGACAAACGTATCTACGATTTAACAACTGAACTTGAAAATAAATTCGATGACCATATCGACACTGTAACTGATTCATCTATTCGCACGACTTTGGATGAAACATCGGTATCTGATGAGGATCAATTGATTCTGACCACTAAACCAGCAATAAAAGAAGTTGACGGTAGCAAAACAGTGACAGTTCATGAAATTACTGAGCCCACAACTAAGTTGAGCGATATAGCTGAAACTACTCAAGCACACGATCATTCTTCAAAAACTGAAGCATCTCCATTAGAACACCCTGAGAGTTATTCCCCTGTAGTTACTGAAACGATTGATAATTTAGAACAAACAACAGACTCCGTGAAACCTACCTTTACGTCTAGTTATGAACCAATAACTGAAGCTACAGGTTCTGAATCAGATGTGACTCCTTCAAAGCTAGAAACTTCGTCTTTCGAAACAATCTCAGAGTCAACATCAGTCAATTTAGAAGAAAATGAAATAGATAATGAACCCAGGATTCCAGGAGAAGGAGACTGCCTTCTAAATGGAGTTACTTATAGAAACGAAAGTACCGTACCCAACACAAACAAGTGTCAATCAGGATGCAAATGTGTCAGCAGTATAATTAAATGTGACCCTATAATTTGCAGTCCACCTCCTAAGTATATGGATAATTGCCATGCCACATACGATTCACCAAATTCGTGTTGCCCTACATACGTTTGCGACCATAAGGCAGAAACAATGCCTCCTCAGTCACATAGTCAAATATCTGGCACTGAAGCACCTGTAATGCCTCCAATCAAATGCCACGGTGATGAATGCGTAATAAACGAGGACCAATCTGTAGAAATCACGGAACTATGTGAATCTGGCAAATGTTCTGGCCAAAGTGAAACTGGGTTCTCTCATCCATCTCATATTCCAGAGCAACCTGAAATAGATCATAAGGAATGCGTCGGAGAAAAATGCATACAAACAACTAATGAACCAGTTAAACCATGCGAAGGGAATGAGTGTGGAGTAGTATCTCCAACCAAACTGACACCTTGCGCTGATGGTGAAGATTGTGACGTACCTGTCAAAGAATGTAATGGAAAAGAGTGTAAATCTGATACTGAAATGGCTCAGGAGAAGCCTCACGACTTACCTTGCGAAGGAAATGAGTGCGGAATAGTCTCTGATAATATTCCACCGCATAAATTGCAACCATGTGCAAATGGTGAAGATTGTGATGTACCAGTCAAAGAATGTCAAGGAGATGATTGCAGTTCTGATAATGATAAATTTGAGAAAAAGCCGCACGACAAAATTTGCGAAAATCCAGAACATTGTGAAACTGAAACAAAACTTGATGATATTGAAAAGGAATGTACTGAAAGTTCTTGCAAAGAAAAACATGATTCAGGAGTAAAGCAACAAGGACCTTGTTCAGGTTCAGAATGCGAACCAACTGAAATTACTCCAGAACTTGAATTGACTACAGCTTCTACTCTGACTTCTCAAAAAGACCTTGAATCAGATAAAGTAACGGATAATATTGATATTGTAACAGAAAAATCTTCTGAATTGCCGTCTCAAGACTCAGACCAAAGCACAAAACTCATTGAAAATGTAACCGATGAACCAGGAGAGCATGAAATAGTACATGCTGATACTGGTCCTGAAACGAATCCAGATATTTCAAGCACAGTATCCTCAGAAATAACAACAAGCCCAGAAATAGACATAGCCAATGAATTCACTACTGAATCTGAAGCAAAACTTACACAGAGTCCTTTACCACATCAACCCATATCAACTGATTTGGACGAAGAAAAATATCAAACTGATGAACCAATCCATTCAACGGGCATTCGTGTAACAGACAAAGAAGAAGATACTACCGAAGATAATGTGATGAATACATCTGATATATATAAGGAGCAAACAACAGAGATATCCGCAAGTTTAGAACAACAAGAAGTCACGAAGCCATCTCTTGAACAAAGTGATCTAATAAAAACTCCTGCCACAAAATTGCCAGAACAAGAAATTACTGATGACAATGAAATGTTTTCAGAATCAACAAAAACCCCTCTTATAGAAACATCAGAAATGCCTACTACAGAAATAATTAATACAGAAACACCTAAATCTATAGAAAAAGATACAGAAACTGAAATAATTAAACAAGAAGAACAACATAGTGTCACAATGGAACCACACATACCCGATCAGACCAAATCCTCGGACGACGCTGAAACAACAATTTTAGATATAGCTGACATAGTAGTTACGGAATCTTCAAAACCTAGCGAAGGATCACAAGATGTAACCATATCGCAGCAAGAAACAGAAAAAGATATCACTACTAGAAGAACTATAGAAACTGGCCATCATTTGGCTACTGAATCATCGAACCCAGATGATGTTCAACCATTAGAAAGTACTAAATCTCCTGACGCTTTTAATAATGAAAAAAATACAACGGAAATTACAAACGATTTAGAAACACTTTTATTAGATCAATATACAACACCACAATCATCTGAAATGAAGGATACTGTAACTGAACAGTTCATTCCTACAGATTCTCCACTGGATCTCGTAACAAAACAGGTAACGCATGATGAAGTAACGGCTCATACTTATGTGCCAAGCGAAGATGATAAGCATATTACCACAATTGTACCTGTAATACAAGACAGTAAAATGCCAAGTTCTACGGAAGATGAAACTATTCCAGAAGATTCTAAGACTGAAGCCCCACTGTTACATGAAACTATGAAAGATACCACAAATTATGTATCACCAACATTAAAGCCAACTGATTATACAGACGTTTCTAATTCCGTTGACAAAGCAACGGAACATTTAGAGACAACAACATCTCCAAAGGAAGTATCTACAGAGACGTTAGAAACAATAAAAGAACCATCTGAAGAACAGCAACCTGAAAAGACTTTAATCCCAGTATCGATATCTACAGAACAACCTTATGTGGAATCTGACACGAAACTGCCTATAGATTCTGAAATAGAGGAGGAATCTGGAAGCCATACATATCTTCCTGCAACTGATGTACTTGAACTTTCTCCTACTGAGCCTTCTGTTATGAACATTCCTGGCAAAGAAGAAATGAGTACTGAAACATCTGTTGAAAAAACTGAAAATGAAAACAAATTAGTAGATAATATACCACAAAATGAACTTGAAGGAGGAAGTCTGTCAGAAAAACCCACTGAAGAAGATCATGGATCAGAAATACTCGTTATTACAGAAAAACCTGCTGCAGAGGTACATGAACATGAAGCATCTGTAAACGATGATTTGAGTACGGCATCACCCGTTGATAATATAGAAAGCACAGAAAAACCTACTAATGAAGAACATGAATCTAAAACACCTGTAAGCGATAATTTGAGCACAATTAAACCTGCAGATGATTTTGAAATCACAGAAAAGCCTTCTCAAGAAGTAGAAACCCCTGAAACACCTGAAGTCATTAATCTTAGCACAGAAGAACCTGTAGATGTCGTTGATATTACAGAAAAACCTGTTGAAGATGTACAAGAACCTGAAGCAACTGTTACCGATAATCTCAGTACAGAAACACCTGTTGACAAGGTTAAAATCACAGAAAAACCTGCGCAAGAAGATCAAGAACCTGGAACTAATGAAAGTGATCATTTGAGTACAGTGACTCTTGAAGACAATGTTGAAATTACAATGAAGCCTATTGATGTAGAACAGGAATCTGAACACCCTGTTACTGATATACTAAGTACGGAAGCACCTGTTGATGAAGTTAAAATTACAGACGAGCCTACTAAAGAAGAGCAAGAACCTGAAGTACCTGTTAGCGATAACCTAAGCACAATGGCACCTGTCGAAGAAATAACAATCACAGAAAAGTCTGCTGAAAAAGAACAAGAATCTGGAGCACATACAATCAATGATCTGAGCACAATAGCTCCGAAAGACGAAGTTAAAGTCACAGAAAAGCCTAATGAAGTTGAAACACAAGCTAACGATGATTTGAGCACAGATACACCTCTAGACGATGTTGATGTAACAGAAAAGCCTACTGAAGAAGTACAGATAACAGAAGCACCTGTAAGTCCTAGCACAGAAGCACCTGTTGATGAAGCTAAAATGACAAACAAACCTGCTGCAGAAGAGCAAGAACCTTATGAACCTGTAAGCGATAATCTTAGCACAATGGTACCTCCTGATGAAATTATAATTACAGAAAAGCCTGCCGAAGGTATGCAAAAGCCTGAAACACCTTTGAGGGATAATGTAAGCTCAGGAGTACCTGTCGATGAAGTCAGTGTTACAGAAAAGCCGACTGAAGATGTGCAAGCATCCGAAGGTCCTGTTAGCGATAATCTTAACACAGATTCTCCTCTAGATAACCTGACGGAAAAACCTGTTGAAGTTCAAGAATCTGAAGCACCTATAAGCGATCATTTGAGCACAACGGAAGCTTTAGATGAAGAAAAAATCACAGAAAAGCCTGTTCAAGAAGCCCAACAACCCGAAAGTCCTCTTAGCGATAATTTGAGTACAGCAGCACCTAAAGATGAAGTTCAATACTCGAAAACTCCTGAAGAAGGACAAGAATCTGAAGCACTTGGGGATGATAATATAAGCACATTAATTCCTGAAGATAATGTTGACGTAACAATGAAGCCTGCTGATGAAATACAAACACCTGATAAACCTGTAAGCGATGATTCAAGCACAGCAGTGCCTGCGGATGATGTCAAAACCACAGAAATTCCTACAGTAGAAGAGCAACATGAAGCACTAGTAAACGATAATCTTACCACGAGAGCACCTGTTGATCAAGTTAAAATTACGGAAAAGCCTGCTAAAGAAGAGCAAGAAACTGACGTACCTGTCAACGATAACTTAAGCACAATGGCACCAGTTGAAGAAATTACAATCACAGAAAAGCCTGCTGAAAAAGAACCTGAAAAACCTGAAGTACCTTTTAGCGATAACCTAAGCACAATGGCACCTGTTGAAGAAATTACAATCACAGAAAAGCCTGCTGAAAAAGAGCAAAATCCTGAAGTACCTGTTAGCGATAACCTAAGCACAATGGCACCTGTTGAAGTAATTACAATCACAGAAAAGCCTGCTGAAAAGGAACAACAACCTGGAGCATATACTATCGATGATCTAAGCACAATAGCTCCTGAAGACGAATTCAAAGTCACAGAAAAGCCTGTAGATAAACTCAAAGAACCTGGAAATGAAGAAGATATTACTGAAAAGCCTACTTTAGAAGTAGAATCTGAAACACCTATTAGCGATCATCTGAGCACTGCCAGACCCGAAGATAAATCAACAGAGAGTGAACCAACAGAGAGCGACAAAATTGAAATTGAAACAAGTACACGAAGGGATGGTACAGGAGGCGTACGGACTGAAACTCCTGATACATCTGTTGAGCAAGAATCAACTACAGAACATCGACTTTCGACTGATATACCAAAACTGGTAACAGAAATTTATACTGAAGATCCAGAAAGAAAAACAACAACTGAAAGTCCAGCTGCGACTCAAGAAGACGAAATGACAATGGATGTGGGTATTAAAACTCCCCCGCAAGGAGATTTCACTTTACATTTAACTACAACTGAGACTGTACGCGATTTTACCAAACCTCAAGATCTGGAAGGAATTAAAGAAGTTGAAGCTGCAACAGCAGAAACAGATAAGATGTCAACAACTTCTTCAGTTTTCCAATCGACGGAAGCAGCAGAAGTAATTGAAACAAGCACAAAGTCTGTTGAAATTATTACACACCAACCAGATGAAGCAGTAACAGATTTGGAACATACACTAAAACAAGAAAATGTCGAAACGACAACAAGCGGAAAAATAGAAGATGAACATATATCGCTCATAGATAGAGAAGAAACAAAAACACCTATTGCCGTTACTGATGTTACTCAAGCACCATTAATAGATACGGCAACATCGAAACAAGAAATCACCACAGAATCTAGTGACGAAGATTTACCTAGCAGAACATATCGTCCAGAAACTTCTGATACCAGCCCTGAAGATTTACCTGAAAAACAAACAGACGCATCGGTTCTTATAGACGATGCAACGGTATCACCTGTTGAATCTATCTTAACTTCAACTGAATCTCATATAACAGGTGAAGATCATCATACTACATTTGCTCCAGATAAAACATCTACTACCACAGTTGAAGAGCAAACTAAAAATGAGACCACTCCTTCACAAAATCAACCGGAACCATCATCAGAAACATCAGTGCCCGTAGAAAAAACGACTACAACGAAACCAACGACACCTAAAACTGAGAAAGTTACCACATCTTCTCCACTTATTGATAGATTCACTAAACCAACACCTAAACCAACAGAAGTTCCTGCACCTGAACAGCCTAGACCTATTCCGACTGAGGAACACCCAACAGATGATGTTCCCACTATTGACGATGAATCCTCCGTTCCACCAAGCGGCAGTAGTGGTTACGGACAAGAGACTGATTATGTGGATGAAGACCCAACTTTCGGCCCCGGAACTTGTCGCTATGGCGGCAAGGTATATGTATCTGCTCAACAGATACCAAGAGACGACCCATGTGATTTCTGTTTCTGCTTCAGAAGTGACATTATTTGCTTGCAACAAAGCTGTCCTCCGCCTATTCAAGGATGTCACGAAGAACCCATTCAAGGATTCTGCTGTCCACGATACGAATGTCCCGTGTCGATGGCAACCACAGTCAACGTCACTACCACGACGACCACCACGACCACAACGCTGCCACCACACTTCCCGATCCACTCATACAAAGGGTCTGCACAGAAGAGAGGCTGTCTAATAAAGGGCCACACATACAAAGTAGGAGAAGTTGTTCGCGCATCATCAGGACCATGTTTACATTGCACGTAAGTAAAATTATTATTATGAACGTAGTACAATAGAATCATATTTATTCATTATCGTTAAATCCATCCATCACTATCCATCACATCTAGCACTACTACATCTCCATAATTCAAAGAGGTTAGCTGGAAGAGAATATGTTCGCCTGAGTTTTTTTATTTCTAACTGTGCAATAAAGAATTTTCTATCTATCTATTCTCACAAACTTTCGACGAGTATTAAGCTATGTTATAATTCTGTTTATTTTTAAGTACGATTGAATAATATTTTATTATATTTGTTTGGCAGATGCGGAGGAGACGGTCAGATGAAGTGCGATCCCAAGCAGTGCACTCCCGAACCCATGCTGAGGCAAATGATAGCGGCTGCAGTATCGGCAAAGCGGCGAAGATGAAAACATTTCGATAAGTCATACTTTGTTTCGAACGTAATCACAGGGCTAAGTTGAACCTTTGTGATAATAATTTCCATCTTCAATTCAATGCACAACTCAAGAATAATGCTCAATTCAAATTGTCCCGATGGAATAGTATAAGATTTCGTGTCATAATATGTAGTGATCGATTTATTTTTTAATGTTATGAGTACTCACTTTCCATAAGTGTCATGGCACGCACAACTCTATAAGAAATCAATCATGACTGTGATTAAAATGTTCTAAAACGTAATGATTTCTAAACAATAATATTTTTGAGGTTTCCCTTCAGTTAAGGATAATTTATTATAATTATTTATCTTTGTCTAAAGTGCCAAACTATAGTGCTAAGTTGTAAACGACTATGCCTTTATGATAAAGAGGTTCAAAATTATCTGTAACGTCAATCGAAATTTCCGACCAAAGCGAAGCAAGAACGTTATGTTCTGTCTGATGTGTCAATTTATGTAAGTATGTGTTCACATACCGCTTCCCGGTCAACGACGAGATCGCCGAAATCTTGACCATTTACAAGTTAAACAAACTTATTTGTTTTACCCATGTAAGTTTAGTCAATACCTTTGTTTTTACACGATGTTACATTTTTCTAGTATCGTGTAAATATAAAGTAAAGTTAAGGATCCCTGATGTAAATGCCTTACTTAATTTGTAATAATTTATATATTTTAGGTGTATAGTACTTAAGCCATGTTTTGAGACCAGTGACTATTATAATTTTAGAAGTTAAAGAAGGCCCTTTACACGTTTTGTGAAAAGCGGCGGTCGACGCCAGCGCGCCCGCAGCAGAGGTGCCTCCTTGGCCGTCGCTTTTCCTGCTTGCACGTTTTACAGAAAGTGACTCACCTTGTTTTCTTTAATTCGTGGAAGACTTACTTTAGCTACCTAGCACTCGTCAGTGGTTCGTGGCCGATGTAATCGTTTTGTGAAGAATTTTTACAATATGATAATGGTACAACATATTGTAGGATTTTTGTAACTTTTGATATTGAAGTGCTGGTAGAGTTTTATGTTAGAGCAGATTGAGGTAGGTACGAAAGTCGATAGGGCTTTTGTGATCGCTTTTGGTTTATAGTTAGGTAGTAGGTGCATTCTAGCGGTCACATTAATTCGTACAAACCTTTTCCTGTCAGCGCAGGTTGTAGGTATAGTTATATTCTTCTTATTTATTTAAAGTCTTAGCTATTAAACTTTAATTTTTGAAATTAAGTATACTGTGACCTAAAATGATTTAAGCAACAACGATCCCCCCTTTTAGTAGAAATGATACACGACATTGCAATGAAAATTAAGTCATGCCCCATTGTTTATTGTTTACCGGTCTAGCTGTCTTTACAATTGTGGAAATGACTTTTTAATAAAATATTCCAAATGAATATATTTTTTATTGTTCCTTCTTTTTACTATAGTTCAGAGAGATACACAGTAATTTCTAGTACCTACAATATTATTACCGCAGTAAGTAATTAATTATAGCCCGCCCCGGGTAATAGGTGTTCTGAGGGTTGAACAGTACCTAAGTGGAAGTATCGCCTTACCGTACCTAGCTACAAAACTTTCATTAACAAACAAGCTACAAAACTTTCAGTCAATTAACCTTCAAAGTTTTCTTTCTAAACCAATAAATTATGGTTAAATGAGAGATGATATAAATAAGGAGTATAATAATAAAGAATCTCTACCCCCAAGGCCAACACAAACAAAAACTATGCGTACCAAATATGTGTAGCTAAATATGGCTATTCATCCAAAATGAATATTATAATTTTGCCTTAATTATAAGCAAGAATGGGTGCAGACTGGCTGATATGATGATGATGACAAGCAATACCAGAATATTTACCACCTAAAGTTACAAAGAAGTCACCAAAAATGCTCGTGCGCCTATAATATTATAAAGAGCAACCGTTATTGTTAGGTAACAGCGAAAATTTAGGAGCATGATGAGGATACAAATCTATTGCTGCAAGGTAACTGGATGTAGGTACTTGATAGATGATAAAAAACAACACATAAATAAGGCAAAGACAGAATACACTGATCAAAATTTAAGTTGTATTGCGTAGTACAGAGAGCATAAAAGTGAAAACAAAGCAATGGTCAATTTTATCAAAACAGTAGAATAGATAGAGGACGCTGTACAAAGTGTACTATAGAAACAAGATCCTGTGGGATCGAAGGGAACAGGGAACGACAGAAACACTATTATATGAAAAGATACAACTTATTGACCACAGATGTCGTTCGCTGTCCTAATTCAGAATTATTATGCTGGACAGAGCCGTAACTTTAAAATAGTTAAAGAAATAGTTATAGGTTATATGTATTTAAGTTATAGTTAGGCTCACTCGTAATCTATAAAATACACTCACTCGTAATCTATAAAATGCATATACAGGGTGAAATTTTCAACTGGGCTTGAATGTCTAAATCCTAATGGGGATATCAAAAACGATCAAAGGACTCAGATTTTATAAATTTAGTATAGTTAGCTTATTTTTACTTATTATACTATAATAAGTATTAAATATAGTATTACACTAAAGGCTGTAGAAATTTTATCATATCAAAATACACGCTATTGTGAAAAACCGACTTACTATGAATTCATTATATTGTATATTAAATTATTTCAGTTAGGTACCATTAAACTCAAAATATATTTTTTTTAAAAACAGAATATAATTTCAAACTACGCGCACAACCTACATTATTCAAACAGTGTAAATACCTGTTCTTGAAGTTGCTCCTGCAACTCTCTTCAACTTTTCTACTTTTTGTTCAGTAAAATCATAATATGGGAACACCAGTCGTGAAACGATATTATGAGCTTCAAATTGAGATTGGTTAAAATTTGATTGTATTATTTTTAGGGCAGTTCTTTGAACCCTACTAAATTATAGTTTTGCCATGTCACATGCTTTTCATTTAGTTTTTTCAGATATACCTATATCTTTTTTTTTTTTCACCATTTTCACCTCTGGGTATCGAATACCGCTCTAATTACACATATTAAAAATATAGGATAGCTTAAACTAAAAAAAATACAGTTCGTTTAGAGTTTGGACAGTTGCGAGGATGTTACATAAAAATATATCTTAAAAATATTGTAAATTGTTTGTAGGTAAAAATGGGTCCACAATAAACTGAAAACGAGGTCTCCTTTACAACCAATTTGAGACCAAGTCTGTATAATAATGTACAATTTTAATCAAGAATACCTTACACAGCTAAAGGATGAGGGGAAAGAACATAGAGATATGTTCCTTATTTTATGTTTTATTTTATTTCAGTAAACATAAAATAAGTAAACATTGCTTATAATTTAATAATTATTTGAAATACTATACATTATAATTATCTAACGTTTGATATTCTAAAACCTTGTGATATATGTATTAAGCATACCTACATACCTACTAGTATGTAACGAATTTATGGAAAAGCTTGTATATGAAATAGGGAATATCGTGGAAATATTAACTTTATTACAAATTACAAATATTATGTTCGTATATATTTTGTACAGAAATCAATAGTAAGTTTCATAAACTGTGACGGGCTGTAAATCATTACGCGCCGCAATGAACTTTCTCTTGGTCGAAAAAATTAAGTATTTGATACCATGAGAGGTAAAAAAAAATACCAATATATTCTTTTATCGATGTGTGTAGTATAATATAATATACTTACTTACAAAACTTGTTGTGTACTTATGTATCTAACATCGAAATCAAATGGCACGATGATAAATGTGACAATTTACTCGGTGATTCATAACATAACCCAAATTCCGTGGCCGGAATATCCATACTTTTCTCAACAAGCGATTTGTTACCTATGTAGAAATATGTACCCTCAATTTGAATAACTTCTTCTCGCTCGCACAAGCCTTCTTCAATTATTTTCCGTTTCGCTCTATCCCATTACTTTTATATTGTTCGCTAACTTTCTTGTTTGTTTAAGCAAATACACGTATTTGAAAGTTTATTTATTTGTAGATTGTATTGTAGCTATACTGTATTTTATGTAGACAAGTTATTTACATAAAACAGTACTATACAATCCTATATATTATAATCATTATTTTCTTAATTAAAGACACTAAAGCAGTGTCTTATGTTACGGGCGATTCAATTAATGTTGTTTTTATACCAAAATTTAATATTTTCATTGTGTAATAAAATAATTGTACAAGAGTAATGAAAGGATACTGGCTAGAGTTATAGTGGAGCAATGGATTCAAGCTAACCTAAAACGAATAAAGCTTTATACCCAACTCTACTTTTTACAGGTTATTAACTTAATCATTTAAACTACTCACTATTATTATTATTATACTATTTAATCTCATTGACATAATAAATTAAATCTGATAAACGAAATATATTAAGTACCTACATAGATGAAGTATCAAATTAAGATGGTGTCGTAAAACAGAGCAAAGAAATTTAAGATAATACGTCAATTAAAATTAAATACATTTTGTACTTTTACGATGGATGAAAAAGCCTAGTCAAAATATTTATATAATGCTAATATAGCCCTGTTACTTGTCTTTTTCGAAAATTAGCCTCGGACCAAAATTTTCTAGAAGCTGGCTAAAACTAGTATTTATATGTTTACGTTATTTTATACGTTCTATGTTTAAGTCCATTTACATTATTATAAAATAATTTATCAGGGTGGCTATATAAATAAGAAAATGTTTAAAAGCATTTTCTTATTTATATACGAGTAGAATCTCTATATTAGCATAAGATTCATGAATTTATTACCAAGAAGATATTTCAGTCCATAAACTATGTTGTACCCATATCACGTCAAATAGATGCTCGTATAATGGAAAATGGACAGAGTTACCTATTTTTAACCGACGAAAATAATAACGAAGGTTTTCAGTTCGATTTCAGTTGATGTATGTTGACGCATTACTTTTTACTGGGTCATCCAAATTTGTTCATTCTATTGTATTGAATAGAGTCATACTCTGAAGGTGGTCCGGTCCCATTTTAATTTGAGCTCAAAACTCCAGTCGCGAGCGGAGAAAATATGAGATGAAACTGCGAAATCTGTTGCACAGGGCACGTCCTTATCCTTACCTTATCATAAACCTATAGATACCTAATCATATATGTAAAGTTAAACATGCTATACATTTTTACGGGATTTGACATCCGATTTTGCTGTTTCATTTCGTATTAGATTATGTTACCTTAATTTTGGAAGAACCGTAATGGCAATCGCTACATTGTAATAACACGTTTATTTACAAACTGTCGAAGAATTTTAAACACTACGAAAGTCTGCTATGAAATCCATCAAAAGGCCATTCTCAAATTTACGGGTTTAAAATCGTAAATATAAATAATAAGAACGATAGGATACGATAAGGTAGAAATATAATGATTAAACCTAACCTACAGCATGGTACCTACTTGCGTTCACAATTTTTCAACAGTTTAATTCGACCATTTAATGGGTTGAAAACTGTTAAATTGTTAATTATTGGTTTTTACAATTTTACATTGACAAATATATAGTATACGAACAGGGTGTCCCGTTTTTCAGGCGATGCCACCCGATGCACAAATTGGCTTGGCTTTTTGGGTTCGATCCTCGACAGAATGGGAGTACCTATGGGTTTTTTTAGTAATGAACACAAAAAAAATTGATTGTTCATATCATTGACCTTGAATGTTGTAGAATTGTGAATGAGTCGATTGTTTACATAGTATGTAGTTATTTTATGCAAATATCAACCAATACTTTTTTACCGTATTTCATAGATAACTCTCATGGCCCTAAAATTCTAGAATTGAAGTTAATTCTGAAATTATCCATAGATAGATTTTTAGTAGAGCTCGATAAAATCAATCCAGTCTCAATTCATATTCGACTCATCTTGAATACAAAATATGAAATTCCTCAAACTCTCTCAGTGAAAACTTGAAGGAAAGCTGGATTTCATTTCAATTTTATTAGAGGGGCTTGAACCAAATAAGGTTGTATCTATTTTTTCATTTGGGCCCGCGAGTTTTGCGAAGTCCCGTGCACCATCCTGAGGCGCGGCGCCGCCCCGCTCAGTCCGCGGTCTCCATGGCGACCAACTCAAATGACGTATCGATCCCGCGAAGCCCCCTGCCTTGCTCGCGGGGTGGCGCCGCTCCACCCGCTCGCGACTCCCTTGCACCCCTGCGCCTGCCACCACTCGACCGTTGGCCCATGCAAAATGACGGATGTAAACTTTGGATATACCTACCTCCTAGCGAGAAAATATTATCATAAGATTGTTTTTTTTTTTCTATTTCTTCAGCACTAAATATTGATTACGACGGTAGCGTAGCACGCGCGTAGCAAGTATTAAAATATCTATACGCGTAGCAAATACATTTCGGTATCTTCACAGTCAGAGAATAAGTTCAAGGAACATCGACTAACTTTGATTAGTTTCAGATATTAATTTGCTACGATTGTTTTAATGCAATCAGAGTTTCGTAATTTCATTTCCTGGTTTAGACTGGCAACGTTGGAATTAAACCAACAGCTTTAATAAATCACAGATTACCCTGGCACTGACATGTTATACTTAGGTAGATATAGGTACTTTTTCCTTATTCCAAACCCGTATGATTAATCGTTCTTAAACTCGTAGCATCCAATCCATTGTATTATTTCAAAAGAACATTTTTCAGTAGATAACAAGTATTCTTGTTGGTATATAGGTACGTGTATAATATCCACCTAATTTTAAAATACTTGCGAACCTTGAACTGGCATCATTCCATCACATACCTAGTGAGCGTTCTTCGAGAAAAACACCTGTGTATTCCTGCTCTATTATACAGTTTTATTTACCTACATCGAGACCTTCAGGTCTTAAATAATATTATTTAATATTTAATTTCGATTGTGATCTTTGTAATTCGTAATTATACCAGACCCCAGAGAGACCTTGAAAAATAATATTCAAGAATGTACAAAAATACTAACTTATTTTAAATAAATTTAATCATTGCCGTCTTTAAACGTCTCTTCTTAAATTTTGTTTCAAACATTAACATAATTAAGTGGTTCTCAAAGTTTTCCCATTATAAACTTAGCAAGAAATTTTATTTTTCCCTCAAGTCATGTGCCTTAGTGTGCGCTTGTGTGCACGACACAGCGAATTGGATTTTTCTTAGTGTGAGTAAACCTACTTTTGCCGAGAGAACAGGGAAACCTTGGAGATTCATGAAATATTAATATCAAACGACTGGAACTTATTTCAAAGGTAATTTAAGCTCATGTTGCTAATATAATTTTAAGCATATGGAGCTTTTTAATTATAAAAGCTAAGTAAATACTAAATTCTATCTCGAACCTTATGTAAACCTATACCTAGCTTTAAATATGGTTTTATTTGGATATGCGCTGCACAAGAGCAAAATAATGAATTCTTGATTCAATATATAAGTAAAAATATTAATCTTACAAGATGACCTTACTTTTGATAAAAATAGCTTGTTATAACTAAAAACCTGCATGTGGAATTCCTGTTGCCATTTAGATTTAGATTTAGATTTCATCTAATCCACTGATACCTCCTATGTCTAAATCCATTGCGGAATTATCGTTTTCGTTGAATTAAATGTATGTATATATATATATATATAAATTTATAAAAAAGCCACTTGAGCCACCATATTAAATTTTTGACATGAAAGGTAGTTTTTGCAACTCACGTGATACTGGCGCATCCAACGAAACCTTATTTGTTAAAATTAGTTTAGCTGTTTAGCCTATTGGGCGCCACAAAAAATCAGACAAACATATACATCCATACAAACACTCGAAAAACATAACCCTCTTTCTTCGCAGCCGGGTAAAAATACCTCCATCCGATTTATTCCAAAGCTGGGTTTCAGACATGGCCTCTCATGCGAACTAAGATATTATTTTGTATACAGGGTGAATGTGCCATGCCACGGCTTTGCCATATACAGGGCAATGTAATTGAAGTATTAAAAATATGTGAAAAAAACTAATAAAACTGCCAATAAAGATTTTTCAAAAATGTTGTAAGTTTTTTTACAACATACTCTTTTTAACTAACCTTTATAATTTATTTTCTGCATCTTGTTCTAGAAATTATTAGAAAACCAAAAAAGCTTATTCTGAGCGACAATACATACAGACAAACAAAATATAAAATTGGTTTATATGCGATTTTTAGATTATCAAAAAATATGTATAGCCTATTTTCAGTACAACATCCTAATTTTCTCCATGTAGCATAGCCGTGGGACACCCTATATCTTTAAGTAAATCACTTCCACTACCCAGCTGCTCTTTTATAGACAACGCTACGATCAAAATAATAATCACCAACGGTAATTACTCAAAAATATGTATAGCCTGTTTTCAGTACAACATCCTAATTTCCTCCATGTAGCATAGCCGTGGGACATCCTGTATCTTTAGGTAAGTATACTCATAGATCCCCGCAAGCAAAACCTAAATCACTTCCACTAGCCAGCTCTTTTATAGTCTACGCTAGGATCAAAATAGTAATTACCAACGGTAGATAGGCAAAATGTATTGTTTTTAATATATCAAGATCAGGGATATATACTTCTAGAGGTATTTAAATTCGTTGAGATACAATGCTATCTCCTATCTCCTAAGTGATGAAATGTATCTATTTATTCATCAAAAAAGTTCCAATGCAAATGTGGAAATCTGATGAGTTCGATAATAAAAGCAAGTTGAAATACCTATTCTTCTAAAGTAGTAATCACTTTATCAGTCAAGCAAGGTAAATAGTTATTGGTACACCAAGAGCCTGAAGCAAACCATTTCATTGGAGACTTTTATCTTTTATATGACATTTAAGTAATGGACTTCAGGAACGAGGTATACACAAGATTTAAACGTAAAATGTATAACTGACTGAATGATTTTTGGGAAACTTTTTTGCCACCAATATGGTTCCTTAAATGGTTAGTTATTGTCATAGAAGTAAAGTAGGTATTAAAGTTTTGAATCACAATGTAGTATATTGAAAATGCGACAAAGAAAAGGGAGCACATTGGCTCACTTCTAGTACATTGTGGTCCGATGCTAATTTTCGAAACAGAGAAGGAACAGTGCTAGTATAATATTATTATAGTAAAGAATAAATATACTTTTCTTAAACATGCGCGGAAATATTGTCATTACTTTTAAATAAAGAACACGCGAAGTATCATATTTACGTAGACTGTGTGTTCTTTGAATATGGAACGAAGAGCGCGCCGGCAATGTTGTATGAAACGGTGTGCTGTTTGAATTTAGAACTCTTTCATCTATCGTACACATTGCGTTCTCGTGACTGTATAGCCGTATAGCCACAGATGCGTTTAACCTTTTTCGGCACAAACTGTAAAATAAAAATTAAAAAAATATATTTTGCTAAAAAAAAGTAAGTTAAGTAAGGTACTTACTTAAGGAAGCAAGTTTTCCATCGCTAATTTAGCTTCCAATCTTAAATCTGGTGGAGTGCAGTCATCCAGGTCCATTTAATTTTCACTTTCAGAATCATCGGAACTCATTTTATTTTATTTAATTTTTAATAACAAAATAACAACGAGCTCCGCTTTACCGCCAATTTTTTTTTTTTATTTTACAGTTTGTGGCGAAAAAGGTTAAACGCATCTGTGGCTATACGGCTATACAGCCACGAGAACGCAATGTGTACGATAGATGAAAGAGTTCTAAATTCAAACAGCACACCGTTTCATACAACATTGCCGGCGCGCTTTTCGTTCCAAATTCAAAGAACACACAGTCTACGTAAATATGATACTTCGTGTGATCTTTATTTAAAAGTAATGACAATATTTCCGCGCATGTTTAAGAAAAAGCACTATATATGCCTCGGCCGAAATGGCAATTGCCTGCCTCGTATTATTGAAGTCCTCGCCTGCGGCTCGGCCTTCAAACTCATACTCGGCCTGCAATTGCCTATTTCGCTGCCTTTGCAATAATGTACTATTTTCATTGTTAATAAAACTCCATCGTAAAAAGTAACAAAATATATTAGAAAATGGAGATACTTATATCGTTTTTATTATCTGTTTTTTTTGTCCTGTCTTACAACTCCATCTTGGTTAGATACTGTCTATCCTGGTGTTTTATAGGAACACCTTTATTCATCTATGGTTATTGTCCATTCAAAGGTGGCCAGGAAGAGCAAGCTTTCAGGAATAAAGCCGTCCATTGTGCTTAACTTTTTGTAAGTAAGTACCTACTTCATGTTTCTACAATTTTGTTTTGTTTTGTGGCTAGCAGGTGTTTGTATATTTTTTTTATCTACGAGTATTTCAGATTCAAAAATGCAGATGCTCAAATACTTATACGGACATAAACATACTTCATGCTCATACCATATTCTGTAATATGTGTTTAGTTACGAAGTCGTTAAGTACAGTTAACAATTTCTCCACGGACCGGTTTAAGGTACAACAAACTATACCTATATTATGATATGTACCTAATTTTACGACTGGTTCTTACTAATAAAGACATAATTTTCAATATACCACTTTTAGTTTTAGTATGTGGGAATTATATAATTATAACGGTGTTCCTATAGAACACCAAGATTGATAGTATCAAATCAACGTGGAGGCGGAAAACAGGACAGGTAAAATTCAGACTCTGTTATTAAAAAAGAAATATCTCTATTTTCAATGATGTGAAAATTAATAATAATATAATTTTAATTTTGTAAATTTAGCTTTGCACCAAAATTATGAAGAAGTTGGCTAAATTAGCCAACTTTATAGTGCGTTTATATATATACTACGTGGATGATTCTTTACTATATCTTTGGTGAGTATAAGATTTAGTATCTATATTTATTCATGCAATCATATGAGCTTCTATTCATTCTGGGTTAGTATAATTTGATACCACTATTTGGATACCATTTCTACCTATTATACCTACATACATATGTTGCGTGCAAGAAGATTTACTATCTAATAAAAAAGTTACAACGAAAGTAAGTTTACTAAAATAGTATCTTTCGTTGATCGCCATGTGTAATACAATCTGTTTAATAGGTTAATAGAGATAAAACATAATTTTAGTCTAAGCACCAAGAATATATCATCATATCAAAATCAAAGATCCTTAGAACCCATTTATTAAATATTTGTTTTTAAGAATATATTATATTCTTCATGCATTCATCAAAACCCTTTTCTCTATCTCTTGAGGAGACATGGCGTGCTGCTTATGTATATCTAAGTAATTTTATTTGCTACATTGCTATTAATTTTTATTTGCACACACAAAAACAAGCAAAGTCTGCCAAATATTTTTTTGAGGCATGAGGTGAATTAAGTTTACGTATACGTTATTTATAGTCTTCTCTTTAGAATATTGTTGTCCTCATCAACTGAATTTTAAAGCTTTAACCGTTATATATCTGTTAGATAAAAAAAAACAAAGTTTATGAAAACGGTTAAATTATAAAATCAATTTATTTTATGAATGGGGGCGAACGTGCAATCTCATTGAAACCCCGCTCACCTACATCTGCATATTCTTATCGATTCGAGTGAAGAAAATGTTTTGCGTTCGTGATATAGCCATCCACCGTACCCGGTGGTATTTAGATCTAACTAATAAATATAGCAAGTTGAGTACCTTTCTTATGGAACGACTTTTTTGATCGAATGTTGATGATTGTTAGTCAATGTTACTTGGTGGATCACAATATGTAGCAGTTGGATTGTTTATTTTCTCTCACGAAAGTTTATACATTTTGCACTTAGCTAAAACTACGCAGTATAGTATAGAGTAGCTAGCTAACCTAGACCTCTAACGTCGCCAATCAAATGAACAAAATCATATTTTTTTATCTGCGTGCCTTTTATTTACAAATGTAATTACATCATATTTTAGTTTTGTAAATCGAAATCTTGAACGTTAACGAAGCCAAGTGTACCCTAAGGTATAAAGAAATAAGTAAATATTATTCATCGCATCTTTTACTAAATCACAATTTCCTTATAGGTACTTACTACCAAAAGGAAATAGTACATTACGATACGCGTGACCTAAGTAGCCTATTATTGCATGGCGTGAAGTTAGCGCCCGAGTGCAACGAGGGTGCTAAACGCCGTGCAATAATAGACGTAGGTCACAAGTATCGTATACTATTTTATAGCAAGTGTGACATAAACCCGCCCCGGACCGGCGGCGGCGCTTGGAGCAGGGGGGGTTCTCCTATTAATTAATATTTTAAAAGAAAAAGTCTGTTACAATAGAATAAAATTTCAAAGTATAGTTTAAAAAAATCAATAACCGAAAAACCAAATCTCAAAAAACAAAAAAAATCCATGGAATGTCGAGAAAAAGGATATTCTTAGCAATTAAAAATTATAATTATATTTGATGACACTATATTTCATGCCTAATTGTGATGCTACAAATATTGTATATCGTAGATTATACGTAGATATTAAACCAGTAGGGATGTGAATATATTATTAAGTGATTTTAAAATTGCAAATAATCGATTTTTCATCTGCTACGCCCCGACATTTAAGTCTGGCCGGAGCGTGAATTACTATTAGTTCGAATTAGTATGAGGTCGAATTACTATTAGCACTATAAAATTAACGCCACCTGTGCTTCAAGGCGTCTACTACGATGGCGTCCCTATTGTGCTTTTAAAACTAAAAATGATGTTATATGTTTATAAACTAAATGAATAAATAAATAAATAAATAAATAAACTAAATGTTAGTCAACGAATTGCACTGTTTTACTGACATTCGGCTGTTTGATAAGTCATTGATGAAATTTCATTTTCCAAGAGACAATATTATTTCACAAAAAGTTTTTAGTGCATGGTTTAGGGTTTTTAAAAGTCTATTTTTATACCAAATGTTATTGTGTTTCTAGTTTTTTTTTATTTGAATAGTTTAGTTTGGTGTTATGTAGATTATAATTCTAAAACTGTGATTATTATGATATTTAGGCTGATATTGTGGAATTAATTAAAAACATTGGGAATAAACGATTATTTTATCAAAATCGATTATTTTTTAAGTGTAATCGATTATTAAAACATCGATTTTTTAATTAATTAATAATCGTTTTTTTATGTAGAATGTCACATCCCTACTACTCTAACGGACACCGAAACTACATCACTTTAATATTAAGGTACAAGCAGATACATAACACATTAATTACAAGAAGAAACACTGCAAAGTTTTTTGTTTTTTAAATTTCTTCAGGCTTCGATACAAATACGCTAATCAATAATTTTGGTGCTTATATGCTGACCGTTTGTCATTTATTGTTTGATGTGAATTTTCAAGCTTCAAATGAAGGGTACATGCAAATAACAGGGAAAGTCACATCTGACAGTTGTGATTTACATTGAAGTCAGTCAATTCATTTACGCACCGTGTAATAATAGGCAACTTAGGTCACGGAAAACCGTGTTTAAAGAAAAACGCGGGTTTAGGTCACACTGTGCTATAAAGTATTTTTAATCTTTATTTTAAAGTCAGTGCATAATAACCTGCCCACAGGCATTCTTTAATTATCAAATATGGAAGAAAATTGCAGTATAATATTCTACTACACAAATAAATAACTCTATTATTTCCTTCCCAACGAGTAACAATATTACGCTGGGACTGGGACTGGGAATATAACTCGTTGGACTATTTTCCTAACGAGTAACACCTAGCGTCGTGGTGTTACCCGTTGGGAAAAATCCAAACGAGTAACAATGTTACTCGTTTAGGTGTTCCTTGTTGCGAACCCACCGTCTGAAGAACTCTTCCACTGGATATACCTGAAAAATTAATATCTTCACTGACTGCATAATCTATGATAACTTTTTATAAAATTAAATTAACTTATCAATCAGAATAAAACACCCGCTCGCATATGCATGCAGTTGTGGAGTAAACTCATTACTCTGCCAACAAAACCGCAGAGTTGTTATTATCATCATGCACTTAATTAATAAGTTGTTGTCTGGGACAGCGTCGACTTGTACAATGGGATGGTACGCATCTAGGGTATCCATCCGCATTGATTTCTCCGGACATATCCAGTTTAGCGTCCTACCATCCGGACTTCTCTGGAATTTCATTTTTCCATACTCTTTCAACGCAGACAATTTCCTCTTAACTGCTGAAAAAAGAAAAGAAAAGAAATAATTTTATTGATGAAAACCACATGAAAACATAAATGAACAAAAAAAGGTCTGCGTAACAGAGTCCTCCATCAAAGCCTAGCTCAGCTTTCATGCTGCAGCGTACTGGCAGCACGCTGCAGCGCTGGTGTTCTGCTAGACCCCAGTGGCAACGACACGGAACGTATATATATCCGAAAACTAAAACTACTAAAATAAGACAAGACAAGAAAACATTTTTTAAGACTAATTTTACAATCAATACAAGTTTTGTCTTACTGGCAACATTACCTATTTATTGCTGCGCTCTTTGCATTTGTTTTCAAATAAAAAGTAAAGAACTTTATGAATTATTTAAGTATCTTTAAGAAGTTTTAGTTAGTCCTACTAAGAATCTCCGGATTTAAAGAAAAGGTCCGGCTTTTCGTCGGGACTTAACATTTTGAAATGATAAACCCTATACGCTACCCTCCTTGCACCGAAATCCTACTAAGAATCTCCAGACTTTTGATAAAAACCTGTTTTTCGCTGGGACTTAAAATTTTGAATTGGTAACCCTATACGCTACCCTCCCCGCACCCCACTGGAGAGAAGCCTGGAATGCCCATTGTCCCGCGCCGGTATGATGTTATGCCATGTATCGCAAGCCACTTATATCGATAGGAACATTCGTCTGCATGTCTCTCTCATCAACGGTGAATTCAATTTACGTGCTTTATGTTTATAGGAACTCAATGTATTATCTGTTTCAGCTGTTATCAATGAATATCTTTTGTTCTTGTTTCGTATCCTATTTTATATCTACGTGTTTAGCCCTAAGTGGGAGACAACAGAACTTTTGACCAATTTTGAATACAAATTTGATCCAAAGCATTAGTTCGAAACGGAAGAATAACGCACTTGAAGAGAAAATCGTTTAATATTGTGATTAAAATTTTATCTGAAACATGATAAAAAACATTTTATATTATTTTCGGGACCTATTAACTGAACTTTTTTTACGTCATCTTCCTTTAAAACTGTTTATATCGGGGTCTAGAATTACCTATCGAATTGCTCTCGAAGTAATGTATGTAGAGTCTATCTCTATGAATTTATCTTTTGGACCTTGATCACAAATTAAGCACGTCTGGAAAAGGGAAAAGCCCCTGCCCAGACAAGGAAATAATATTTGAAAGAAAAAAATTACTCGTGCCAAAACAAATAACATGCATAACACTAAGTACTGAAAAACCCATTATTCTCCCTTTGACATTATAATAAACATAAAAGTAAAAATCTTTATAAATTGAACATAAACCATAACATTCGAGTAACAAAGACATAAAAGCTCTATTTAGGCACTTTTACGAAGACAAACGAGCATCGACAAATCATGTTTTGAAGAGATGACACCGCAGCAGTGGCGCGGGCACATCGCGTCGCTCGCCGAAGAAATGTGTCACGTGCACGCATTGGTACTCGTACGTAACACATTATTGTAACACGTAGTTGCATCGGCATTATAATGTAGTGGAGTTATTAGTGGTTGAATCGAGAGGCTCTCGGTGAAGCGAGCTCAGCTGTCAAGGCCAACTGAGGTCACTCCTCCGACGCTCTCCGCCCCACGATACCAGAGACCGGTTCTACAATTTTTAGTCTCTTTTTATTTTCATTTTTGTATACACAGCGCGGAGACTAAACAATGTTTATACGAGTCAACAGGGAATTAACTTTTATTGCATACTACTGAAATATTTTAAAACTTGCTTTAATTTATTTATCTTTTTTACTCTACCAACTTCTTTTAAATATTTTAAATTATAAATAATATTATATAAATTTTAGACCTACAGTCAGCTGCACTAATATATACATAAGTATACACTCTCAAGCTTTCACATTTATACTATAATTAATCTGACAAGAAGACTACATTAATTTAAAATGCTTACGTGAACTTGTCTTTGCAAAATAAAGAGTAATATACATTTGAAAGCTTGGGACCGTATACATAAACGTATAAGAACTGTTTTTATGTACCTAAGTATGTTTTAACAGGACCGACCAGTACATAAACATTTTTACCATTATCCAAAATTATCCAAGATTATCCTAGATCTCAATAATATTGTCACCATCTTGATGTGTATATTTTTTTTTAAATGTCGTATAGCGATTTGTATAATTTATTAACATCTTAAGTGTACAAATACTTTACATTTAATCAGATATAATACCGTGACATCCATAAAAATCAAGAATGTACACGAAACTTGCTCTAGGTTTACCTATAACTTTGTGGCTCTCAAGTCTGTCAAATTATGAACGTTTGTAAGATTGTTAAAATGCCGAAAATAAGCTATGAAAAGATCTTCATATAATAATAATATTATTTCAAGGATTACAAATTTACGGGTTTTCTTAACCCCGTAAAGTTGTGAATAGTCACGTGATTGGTTGCTGTTGGATCGCGTTTAATCTTACGGATATTTTAGTGCAGGCAACTGTCTGCACCTTATTTAACTTAGCTAGTAAAAATTGATTAACGTGGATGTTGAAAAGTCTTAATAACTTTTCTAAATGAAAAAAAAAAACAAAAGAATGAGGCAGTTTAGTTAAAGACCAAAATAAGTTGCAGGTGTATATCTAAATCAAAATTATAAACATTTATAAATTCAACACTGTCTATTTATAGTTAATACCTACGACGTTTGTTTACTTTTACAGAAAGTTTGTTTTTTCTCCCATGTTTGATGGCCGCCAGATGGCGCAAGTATAGTCTTTACGCTGTAGATACTGTATGGTTTCATTTCTTAACAGCCATAAACACGGATCCCTCGTCGTCTATGGAATTTTACACACACACTTACTCTAAATAGCTTCACAATTTACTTAAATGTAGTCGTTAAGGTTCCTGCAAAGGTTTCCAATGAGTCCAAATCAATAGAGGAAGATATAAAGTTAAGGGGAATCCTCAAATCCGAATTCCATACAAAATGTTTCGGACAAATACTCAAAAAGTACGCCGTATTATAGTAATTTCTTCACACTATTCGAATTTTTACTTCAAAATTAACCCTACTAACTTAAAAACACGTATAAAATCTAAATTAAGGTATGAAACCTTACACTTTTTTTGTTGACGAAATCGAAAAACATGGACGAAACGAATAGTGTGAAGAAATTACTGTAATACGGCGTACTTTTTGAGTATTTGTCCGAAACATTTTGTATGGAATTCGGATTTGAGGATTAGCCTTAATTACCTACTAAAATAATCAATGGTACCTGTTTTCATAGCATAAGTTCTGCTTAGTTTGGATCTAGGTGGTGTTGTGTGAAATGTCTAAACATACCATACGTACTTTGTACTTTAGATTTATAGATAGTATTTAGGTACATAAATAATGCAATGTAATGGTCGCTTGTAGAAGTATAATATATTCCCACAAAAAAAAATCGCCGTATAAGTGCAATAAAATCTTATCTATGTAACCTTGGTAGAACATAATTGTATAAAAATTTTTTTTTTCTTTTTTGCGCGTCGAATAAAATTAATAAAGAAAAATCTTTTATTTTGTTTTATAATATTTATTTCACCACTAACTGACTAACTGACTGACCGCAGCATTGTTTGCGTTGCGGTTTTTCTATAATCCTTTCATAGTACAATCTTCAGCTCTTGGCGAATACTCACTCCAAATTTCAGTGTCTGGGTTGAGTGGCTTAGTTTGTGCGTTGTCTATCAGTCAGTCAGTCAATCAGGACTTAGCCTTTTTATTCAATATACACCGTCAATTTTTTATATCAAAAATATACGCATAGTCAGTTTTGTCAAAATAAATTTGATTAAATTTGGATAACTGTTACCGTTAGTCGTAATTCATAATAATTTAAGATTTATTCGTCGTTTGGCAAACCCGGGTACCTAGCTCGAGCCAGCTCGCAAAAGCTCGGCTCGGGCGCCACACTCGCTCCGCTGTCACTCTGCCATTTTGTAGAAATCCAAAATTATAATTGGTGGTGTATTGTTTTTACGATAATTAAAAACAAACTGTAGGATAGGCTCTACATCACGTTTAACTAGGTAAACGATCTTAAATTAAATAGTTATGAGTCACGTAATTGGCAACTGTAACATTGTTTTATGGTATTCATGCTTCGCTACCTATGTGTATCACTTAAATAGCGACCAAGCGTTGAAAATACTGGAGAAATATCAACGAACGAAAGAACAATGGCGTATTATGTGGTAATATTAGAAATATATTCGTTTACTTATGCGTGGAAAAAAGTATCTAAACAAATCGCAGCATTGTTTTAATATACTTGAGGCAGGGTTGAAGCGACCGCATACATATGGAAACATTCCGTAATAGGTGCCCCTGCGTTTATCTTCTATTTTTTTCCGTAACAAATAATCATTTCAATTCTAAGTTATGGTATCCGATTTTCAACATAAGCTCACTTATTTATTTATACACTTTATACTCATCTATGCTTACAGCTTTACAAAATATATGTCTTTTGTCACTCTGAATATCCTAATATTTTTATCTTATCCTAGTTTGGGACAGAAGAAGACAGCGTGGCTGCAACCATCGTAAAAAGAACTACCATGCCTTCTCTACCCCAGTAAAAAGCTGAATCACGCAGGGTTTTTGACTAAGGATCTGTGGCTCTTTCGTAGTGGTCACATAGGATAGGAGGCTTCGAACAAGTAACTTGTCGGGGTCATAACCTGTTTGCGACCCCTCCCGACGGGACCGAGGCTATACTCGGATGTACTCTAGTGACCTGAGCTCTGACTTATGAACAGTACAAAACAATATTCTGTTGAATGAGGCAGGTGGAACATTTTGATATTAGCTTCAAGGATTAGGTGCAACTCATACTATGCGAAGTATTTATTTATAACAATAATTTTACATTCCAGTTTTCTATTGTAGATTGATTTTATTTTAATTTGATTAACCCGTAAATTTAATGACAAAACTAGCTGCCGCCTGCAACTTTGTTTGCGTTTCGGTTACTTATTCAAAATTATTTTCTTAGTACTCACTTTCACAAACATACCCCTCTAAATGTCAAGTGTGTACGTTTAGTCGTTTGTCCTGTGCGTTGTCTGTCAGTCAGTCAGGCTAAGCCATTTTTATATATTGATATCTCAATTTGAGTTGAAGCATCCTCATACGCTCCCTCGTTTTGATTGGACCTGGCTGTACCGTGAGGTAGGTAGAGACAAAGCCGCGACGGAGGGTTGTATAAAATTTAAATCGTCTGGAATGGTCGATTGGAGTTTGTTTGCGTAGAGTATTTGATTTGTTGAAATGACGTCGTGGACGTGGTGTATTTATTGGACAGTGTTCCCTGGGCCGTGGATATTGTTAAGGCACACAATGCCAGTGCAGCGGGCCGTTGTGCCCTGTGAAATGTTGCGCGACTACTTTTTTCGTCTGGATTCTATACTCACGATACTCGTTTTTTAAGCCGCGAGACCGAGATGTATACAGGTTTATCTGTTTAAAATTTATTAACATCAAGAAACAATTTAAAACCTTTTCCATAGACGGAATAAGCGATTAATGATCAATGGGAATGAAGGTACTATGGTTCTTATTTATACGTGCAATGCTCGCTATATACCATAATAATTGTTGATACTGACTATTTGATAACTTATCTTTATGAACTTAGTTTACTTAACATCTCTTTTTAAAGTTTCCAAGATCTAAAATAATAAAAAATAAGTAAAGTTTATTCCATGTTCCCCTTTAAATAAAAATGCGCTGCACAGAATATTCTCCACTTTACCTATAATTGGATAATTATAGGTTTTCACAACATTGAGGTCGAGAAAACGATTTGATCGAAAAATATTACTTTAATCACGTATTTATAGCAAGCCCATATAATATAATCGTATATAGTCACTCGTTTTCTGTAACATTGTTGGTAAATTCTGCAAGCTTTATTTTATGCCATAATGAACATTAATGATAGAGTTATCTAACATGCCTATTATACCTTAATATAAGTGCAATGCCCTCCAGCGAGGCTTCGTTGATTTATAATACAAAAAATGCCAAAATTTTCTGTATCATACCCCAAATAAAACCGTGGTAAATAAAATTCATAATAGAGATCGCGAGATATAAAGGTCACATGTTAACCCTGCTAGCGAATAAGTATACTCCCTGGCGTCTTGCTCATAGAAGTGACCAAGGATAAAATTATTACAGCGTTAAACAATGTATTTAAAAGGCTTAGTTCTGACTGGCCGACTGACTGACAGACAACGCACAGGCAAAACCACTGAACGCAAACACTTGAAAGGGTATTTTCGTCAAGAATTGTAGACGCGTACTTAGAAATGGATTTTGTTACTTCGCAACGTGTTCGCAACGCAAACGAAGTTGCGGATGACAACTAGTAATATAATAATTGTCAGATTCATAAAGCTTGTTTCCTGTTATTCTTATAGCTGTCATATAATGAAATAAAGAGCATACCATTATTTCCTACTGCAACTGTCCCACGACTGGACCAGGTCAGTTTTTTTACCTGTTTATCTACTGCAAGGAAAAAGGTGCCTCATGGAAAGTACCACACAAATATTTCCGATAGAGTATACGATGTATATCAGAACTTAAGTGTAGAATGCCTTCCAATTAAACGTAAATCATTAAATTAAAATTGTAAACAGCTACTTAAATCACAACAACGCCAAAGAATGTAAATAAAAACATAATTAATTACAAAACAAAAAGCTCTTAAAAGCCTTCCTTTACAAGCCCATAGGGTTGGGGTGGCGCCCCTCAATTATTAACTATAGATACCGTCTGGGCTAGATATTATTCTAAATGTATGCTTTCGTAAGAGTAAGTTTATTATTCTTTCATAACTGAACGCTATAGTTGCTTAGGTAGGTTATTTTGTAATATACCTACATAAAATGTGTTTTAGTTCAACTAGAAAAGGATCGAACTTAGAAGTAAATCGCGAATACTCGCGGAAGCGTTCTGAACAAGCCGCTCACGCGCGAACGTTTTCTACTGGCAAAATTGGCAATCTTCTCTTCTCAATCGATTTTTAAATTGTGTTGCTTTCGAAGACACATAATTTTTTTTATCAAGAGCAATATGATTCTAACCAAAATTTATACACATCATCAATCCCAGAAGCAATACTAAATTTAATTTAGGCTATGTTTGTTTGAATTTTTTTGGTGGTAAATTGGAGGAAAATGAAGGAGCGTCCCGAGTCGGGACGGAGCGAGTGGAGAATAACACATGGGGTGCAGCGAAGGGTGCGGGGTGGCCCACTGAAAAGTGCGCGGGTGGGGCTGAACAAACTCGCGGGGACGTGCAAAGTGAGACGCTCACATCCCACTTTTTATTTATTCATAATTTTTCATAACAATTTGATTGCTTGAGCAAAACTGACAAAACCTGAATGATTTTTACCTGCTGCAGGTCTAGAAAATGCTAAAGATTCATTTGAAAGCAGCAAATATATTTTAAATAAAAAAATCTTGTTTTATTTACCCTTTACTTAGTTTATTATCGTCTATTATGTTAAATAAGAGAATCATTATGATTCTAATTCATGTTTGACCTTGATTTCCCTGGTAACACCTTTCACAATTTCAAAGCAATCATACAAAAACGGTTCTCTACAACAAGTAAAAATAAAATCGCTATTTGCAAAAGAGGCAACGCTCTATTAAAACATCTTTGTTGTAAAACAAAACTAACAATACCGCGGCCAAACTACTTGTTTTTAACACAATATAGATAACAGTGCTATAGAAAGTGTGTCACATTCACGTTTGAATGAAGACGCATCCGGTCGTAAATCTTACGTAAAGTATTTGCGATAATTAAAAAAACATATTCATAAATGGAAGAGAAAAATTGTTGCCGCTGTTGAAAGTCCCTCCAGCATGTACTCTCAAATAGGGGAACAAGCATTTTAGCATTACCCCCGTGCACAACTCTTCCCGCGGGGAGGGGGTGGGCCCACGGCGACGTAAAAATCAATATGCTGGAGTTGTTAAATCACGCTTATAAACGAGCACTCGTCTTCGTTTCATTCCTGAAATTACTCTAGTATGCGAGTCTAGGTTTCATTAAAAATCTCGGTATGAAGAAGGTAATAGTATACCCGAAGCTCGGTTCGCGAACCGATCCTGAGCTAATCAAGACTAATTACATAGTACAGGGATAATCGAAAAACAATTCAATTTATGTGGAAGTATGACTAAGTATATGATAGCTGTTGGTAGAGTTATATCCTATAGATTCGATATATTCGATGAAAATTTTTGTTTGATCCTAAGTTCCTATACTTATTTTCTTTATTATATTTATCTTTACACGGTGGAGTATGCGAAACCAAATATTATAATTTAAGAACTGTATACCATACTTCAATAAACGATTTCATTTCATTTCATTTCATTTATCACCAAGTTATTAACTTAGTTACAAAATATAAGTTAGTAGGTAAGTATTCTTTGTTGTTTGTGAAATAGGAGCTAAATGGCTTATTTAGTATTATTATTTTAAACTAAAATAAGCAATTAAATACATAGTTATACCTACATACTTACATACTTTCTACTACAGACAACTTTTTTTTAACGAATAAGATCTAGAACTAAGAACTTGGTGGTTCTATCTTTTTCTTAATAATCCTGAAGCTCATTTGGTAACAAATGAAAGTATTAAAAAGATATCAAGAAATGAGATCATGTTTTCTAAACCTATTAGTTCTGATTGACTAACTAGGTACTTGGCAACTAAAGCGGAGTAACCCTTTTGATCTTATTAATCGAGTGAGCGGAATTAATTAGGGAAGGTCAGTCGGGTAACAATAGCCGACAATCTTGTTTCCGTTATACGATGCTATGCACGATGTCATAAAACTTTTACATAATTAAACCTTCCACGTTAATTACACGTCAAAATCTCATTATGCTTTTTAATTGTCATCATGATTATATTGCTAAAATAATAATATAGAATAGTACTAGTACTTCTATATTTACTTCTATAGTATTTCGAAGTAATATTATTTTTAATTAAAAGGTATATTACAAAAAAAATATTACACTTGTTAGTACAATAATATTATTGCCATAGCCTCGATCAATTCTTTTTCCCGTGGATTTATTCTCAAAGTAATCTTCTTAAATCGTAAAAGTAAAAATCTTTCCCTAACTCTGTTACATTTTTCACGAAGACCCGTTTGTTCGTAAGAAACCAAAAAAACAATTTTTATATAATAAATATTAACCTACTGTTGTAAACAAGAGCACTTTACGTAGTTAAGTTTAGAGTAAAACTTTTCATTAAAACCGTGATCTAGAATATGTTAAATATTTTATTTTACACAAGATTAGAGATAGATACCTACATAAAAAAACATAATTCCGCAAATTCATCTTGCTCATGATGTTATTTTATTTTAAATATTTCCTTTGAGCTTCACAAAAGCTGTCTTTAAACCCCATTTACCTTTTCTTCAAGGAAAAAAATTAAAAGTTTCTTCACTTAAACTTTTGACGCCGAGATTAGGTTGGAAATACCTTTTTACGAAACCATTAAGAGGTATTTTTAGTAAAATAACTGAATTTATGAACCGTAATCGACACTCAAATTGGTGTCGCACTGACAATAGCTTTTCCAATTTTATTGCTTACCCAGCCGTTATTGCTCTCTTCTACAATACCAAGGAAGTTTTTCACAAACTAAGCTGGTTTTCATATGATTTTATAGGAACTTACATAAAGTTTAGATTGGTTTCCAGGTTCGTTATGTCCTCGAAGAAGTTTCAAGTGAAGAAGTAAATCCAATTTCTTATTTACCTTGCGTTTATATTACTTTATCTATAATAAAACCTACACTTATTATCCAACCCTTATAACTAGACAACCATTAAACTCGAAAGTAAAAATAAATTGAGAGATAACGGTACAGAACAGCGATCTTAGAATAAAATTATAATTTTGCAAAACATAATTAAATTCAAACGAATACTCACCCTTTACAAAACGAGAGTGTGGAATAACGAATACGTACACACACAGGCTGGATGTGTGTAAACAAGCTCCGTCAATATCGCAACATACACATGTATACTGGTAACATAGACATACATACATACCTATGTACAATACTGTGTACAATTTGTACAGGCATTGTTCGCTTAGAATCAGACGAAGTATGATTGTTTTTCCCTTTATAGACTTTACATGTTTCACTTTTCCTGTTCTCTTGTGAACATCAAAGTATTTGAAATATTAATAGATTCATTGATCAGTGTAGTTTTTATAACATCAATGAACTCTGGAAACGGTTTGATACCCATAATTAATAGCTTGTTTAAGTACCTACCTATATAAATAGTTACAGTTAAATAAATTGTTTTTAAAGGATTATAAATCAATAAGGTCCTACCTACCTACTCTACCTTTTAAAAAGCTCTTCAATAAATTATACATGGTAAAGTTAATACAAAAGATAATGTAAGTACTTATTATGTTATTATCGCGATAAAACATGAAATAGTTGCCTAAAAGTAAAAAGTAATATTACTTGTCCCGTTAAAGTGGGTCACCCCCTAGTGGGGCGCCCCACCCCAGCGCCGTCTCTCGTTCGCCCCGCAACTCTCCCACCACCCCCTCCACCCCCCAACATTCATTGTGCCGCAATATATTTCTTTTTATGTGCAAACAGAAAAGTCATTTATTTAAATTTTCTCACGAATTCGTATCGCAATTTTATTTTATTATATTATCTGTATCACATTTGGAGTGCTCTGCGTTTGTATCGCCATCAGCGTATGGAAGGCATCTACGGGAATGCGAATATGGTTCTATGGACAACGGGTTCACGTAATTCCCAAGTACATCGAATTCAATGTAAGCTTTTAAACATAAACTTGATTGAATACCATTTTTGCTTGCTTTGATAAATATTGAAGGCTTATCTTATTTCACAGAGTTTGGTGAGTCTCCCATCTCCCTCTGTCGAGTCTACGTCATCGCTGTTGTCCCCATAAAATTAGATTTAAAGCTCTCGACGTAGAAGGGAATAATATTAAACTCAATTGCATTGCAAAGATCACAATTTCCCGAGTTCAACAAGAAAGTTGGGCAATTTCATTATACAATTTTTGTTATTACTTGGTTAAAATAAAATCGCGGACTGAAAGTTTAGTTATACCGCGGGCAGTTGTTAGTCTTAATTTAAGTAACATTATGTAATTGTACGTTCTTATAATAATGTATAGGCAAGATGACTAAATAGTCATCTTGCCTATACATATACATATACATATACATTTTACTAATATTTATTAAAATATTAACAATAATAACAGATTTAATAAATTAACTAACCAACTAACAACGGTTATTACGGGTACATAAATATGTATAAATGACGTCATATTTTAGTGGCTCCATAGAGATTCCATATAAAATATTATTTTCAACGGATTTTATTTGATTCAACGTATCTTTTCTATTCATATCAACCCATTATGGTATATACATATATCTATATAGTACGATTATGTGCAATCATTGACAAACTCATCCAATTTCCACATTTCAATTGGTGGCATCATCCCAATTGGAATAGCTTTCTGCAACCAACATCTCCGTTCCCGACTCAAATGCAATCATGTTTCGAGGAAGGTCTTGAAGGTGGAAGATCATTGCATTCTACAAATAGGATATGCTGCTTATTCCGCAAAACGTTTCACTCACGGAAATGTCTTTGATACCTACGAATAGATATTTTCTCCAGATGTCATATTCTTTTTATTTACGTTGGCTAAATAGACTATTTAAAATCCAGGAGGATAACTAAGACTGTTTTCATTAATTTTTTTTGAGACAATGGAAAGATATAATCACAGAGCACCTGCATATTTATTAGCTTCCAGTGATTACTAAGTTACCTAATAATATTAGTTTTATTATTATGTTGAAGTGGAAAATTTTCGGGTCCTTTTATTTGTGCATGTAATACGGAAAATAAGCAGCAAAACAAAAATTCACCTCTAGAACTATTTTTTACAAAAAACACGATATAAGCAATAAAATAATGTAAAAAAAATATGTAAAAAAAAAACAAAAGTGAAAAGCGAAGCTTTTCGTAGACCATTCGTAGCACCGTAGCACATCCCTATATTGCTAGGGTTGTGCTACGCTGCTACGTATGGTTGTTGTTAATGATATTTTAATTTGTTTCAGTGCATGAATGATTTGGTGCCCAATATTTCCTTTTTAGCCAAATAAAAAATCCAAGAAGGCTGTAAAATTAGAGTTTCTCGACGGGACAGTATTATATCGATGTCTACACTCGGTATGAACCAATTTTTGTTTAGATTTTGTTCTATTTATTAATATAATTTATACATACATTAAGCAATGTACGCAACGAGGTTGTATGAGTGTAGATAGTTAATAATATCCTGAGTTAGCAACACTCACTAAAATACCACATGTTTTTTGTATTTGTATTTATTTATTTAATTTAACTAGTACAGCTTACACCAATTATACTAATTAAAGATCGGTAACTTTTATCATTATTATAAAATGTTTTTAATTTAATCAATTGTTTATTTAATTTGTTGTAATCACTTTACTTCGATACCTATGTAGGATAGGAAAACCCTTAGTTTAAAAATGACTGCCTATTCTCTACACGCGTTTATCGCAACAGCAAGCATTCAGGGAACCCGTCGATTAAATTGATTGGTACACACCAACAAGCAAATTACAGGTCAGTACAATACACCACCAGTTTGGACAGAGCGATAAAAACAAGCCATTCATTCATGGGCTCACCACGTGGCACGCGCCTCCGTTGCCGCCGGCTCTCCGAACACACCACGTGAGATCGTGTCACACGCATTCTTTGACAGCTCGTTTACCTTCCCATTACTGGTTTGTTTTGCTGCCTACCGATACTGATAATTTCTCTCTCTGACGTCTATTTAGAGATAGAAATTCTTAAAGTCAACTAACAAGTAGAACTGCCAGGACCGGTCCAACGAGATCCCGGCGAAGAATGCAGTTGCAGAAACATCAATTATCTATCACTGTTGCAACCTAATGTGGTTAACATGTAACAGGTTAGAAAACAGATTTGGTAGCAGGTATATACAAAGGAAAACCCCAGTGGCACAGAATAGATAAATAGATGCCTTGGGCGGCAATCACCTCTAGGTAAATACTCGCATTTGGGCGGGCGGGCGTTTACCTCAATGTCTACTGATTGATGTACAGATACAGAACAGTGCGTAGGTGAAAAGCGTTTTGAATGAACTTGACCTGCTAAACCCGACCTGCCGTAAACGGTAGCCGTCATTTGCGAGCCTTACCTGAGTTAAAGAAAGTTAAGGAAATGTCTACTTTTATTTTCATCCAGATGGAGTATAAACAAGGCTGGCGCGGGGTCACTTAAAGTTAGTGTCGGCTCGTAAACGTATCGGTCGGCCAGGCGGCTACCGGCGGCGGCGCCCCCGCGGCGACCGCACTCGACACGGTGCCGCACGTCGCCGCCGCTCTGTGAATCGCACCCGTTCACACATTATCTTAGACTGGATAAACCCCATCTATTAACTTTACTTATGTAATATCCTTGTTGCATTTTATAAAACAATACAGTACTAATTTTTCATTCTTTTAATCCTGGTTAAAAAGTTTTCCATTTTCACAAAACAAATTTACCATCCCAAGAAAGTTACAGAATATAGCTACTAGCTCCTACTAGATTTTTAGAAAATTCTATCACTTTCACTCATACTTAGTAAAGGCACACTAAGTAACTTTCTTTTATAAATGTAGATTTTGATGTCAAACCAGACATTGATTTTGTCAACCATCTCACTTTCTAAATACCAAACCATAATTTCATTAAGTATTACCTACCTAAATCGAAAAGAAGTGACAATCTAAATAAAATCAATCAATATCCAATTTCAAGAACCGAATCCAACTGAAATATCAAGGGATAGGGATATCAAGTACCAGATCCTGAAACAGTGAGCGAAACGTAGCGATTACAAGGCGTGTCCACAATAGGCTCCCCTGGGAAAGGCGGCGGCGGCGGCGTTCCGACAACAGACAGCGGGTGTCAGCCAGCCACGTGCTACCCAAGGCCACTCGCTTAGTGTCAAGGTCATTGCCACTCCAGCTCGGTACACGCGGCACCCACGCTTCTGCTGTCACCACAAGACCGAGCTACTCCGCACCACGCTGTTGGCCACGACTCGCCACGGGCCGCCGCAAGCGCGGTGCCGCCGCACGGCTGCCCCCAGACACTTTTATGGCACTTGCATTGCATACGAGTGCTTCTACTTCTCTATTACTACTCGATTTTATAGACACTTTAACTACAGAGCTACTACTATAATAATGTCTTAGAAAGGCCTTAACTCTAACGCCATCATCACATGATACAAATTGAGACACTTTACTTCTATTGCCCTAAGGTTTTTTATGATCTCTACCCTTCGTCTCTACCGAACGAAACGCTACAATGCTACTTATGCAGAGTAAGTTATACCTATCCTACTTCTATAAAATGCTAAAGTACGTGAAAATCCATGGATAAAAAGATAGATAGATAGCTGGAAGTTGACTCCTAAATCAACCCAAAACTGCTGAAACGGTTAGGCTGAAATTCTGTATTGGTAAAGTTTATGAACCTGGGCTAGGCTTTTTGAAAATCCTCCTTAAAATTATCAAAGTATAGGCGTGTTTTTACCATAGTTATTAGATGGCAAGGGGTATTTATTGCGCTCACCTTATCTATTAGTTCGTTTTTACCATCCACCATACCATTTTTACCATCTGGATAGTGCCTTGTTCGTTTCGAGATGCTAGATTCTTGAAGCTTGCTCGTCTATTACGTGTCACATAAATAGATAATAATCACTTGGTTCCAGTGACATAAACTTTTCGAAATCAAACACGTAAAATGAAACATGCAACATAACGCACAATTATTTAAAGCAGCGTAACAACAAACGATACCTATTCACACGAGGTCAAAGAATCTAAGAACACTTTTCATCGTTTAGTAAAATGTCTATTGTAAATATAGTAGGTACTCACTAAGTACCATCTAGTACTTGATAAGCTCTCCAATAATTACATGCCCGAGGCCTGTGGGAAATTAATTTACTTGAATGGCTGCAGAGTTTGTATCGTTTTATAATTTCCTTAGTCAATATGCTGTAAGCAAGTAATTCAAATGTTGGAGAAATATCACCTTAGTACAAGTACAGATAATACTGTCTTAAAGGTTTTGTTGTTTTTTTTTTTATTTGAATTTGAACTGTGTTTGATGGAAATCATTTGTAGAGTCTACTGTGTGCGATTTAATAGCCAAGTCACTAGCATCTCTATAGAAATGTAATACGAGCTTTTTAATACATTTTCTAAAATAATGTACTTAAATAAATACTGTATTGAATAGCAAAAAAAACATCAACGACTGACTAACTAATAGACAGCTTACGGGCTAAACAAGAGGACGTAGAGACTTGAAACTTAGAGGATGTGTTCGTCAAGATTTGAAAGTGAGTAATTTTGGAAATTCGCTCAAATATAAGATTAATTAGGTTCGAACTCAGTTTATAAGAATGGTAAAGTTTAAAAAAAAAAATGGCGTGGCGATGTCTTTTTTAATAATAAACAAACTATACTTCCCCTATTATTATAGTTGAAATCTCAAACTTAGCCGTAGGTACTGTGAAATTTCAATGTGAAAAAAAATTTTGATGTCGCTTTTATACAAAATTGTATCTTGAAATTTATTTTTAAAAACGTTTTATTATTAAGCTGTGTAGTTCGGTAGCTATTAAATAAAATAAATATTGTAAATAAAAGATAAAGATAAATTTATTTGTACCAAATAAAACGAAAGTGAAGAAGCAATATAGTAGAGTTTCGACTCTTCTCGTAAATTAATTGACTTCAATCAGTTGTCTGATTTTAACGTAGAAATCCAAATATTTAATTGGTACTCGTAGTTGGAGCCTTTGATAATCTCCATAATTCAAAGAATTTAGTACCTAAATTTCGTGCTCAGACATAAATGACACATTTGGATATTCAATACAACTAACTATAGGTACCACTTTTAATCCCTTCATCTATTAGAAACGGGATCTCTAATAAATGGCGTCAAATTAAACCCTAAGCTTAACAGAAAACATTACTGGAACCTTAATTCGCGTTTAAGGCAAACATAGTGTGCGGGGTGAGTGGTGGTGTGGAGACGAAGGCTGCGGAGCCAGTGCATGTGGACACGGAGATTGCAAACTTGGGACTACTAATACTGACAATTTCGGTGTTATTGCACTAATATCGATAGCTAATAAGCTTACACTTTATTAAAACTGATAACCCGAATGCCAAACCATTATCGCCAAATTCGATTTTCGACACTGTATTTTTGTTCTTTGTCACTCCCATGAGCAAAACAAAACAAATCTAAACATATCTCATTTACCAAAAAACCATCAAGTTTACATAGTTTTTGTCGTAATTTTTTTTACATAATTTGGAGCCTTAGAGCCGCCATATTAGATTTTTTTATATTTCTATGACACTTCTGTGATCTAAACGAATCCAACGATACGGCGCATAGAATCAGACATACATGCCTTCTTTGCATTCGGTTAAAAATAGAAGGGTTCACCTTGCTCTACTTTTCTTTTGGAGTAAATAATTCATTTCAGTTTGGTAACCCAACAGGCAATTATTTTTACCCATAGCAATATTAAGGATATTTTTTCTCAAAGAACTATGAGATAATACATCGTGACTGTGATAGACTCTATAACTATAACAACTACTTCTTTGAGTATCTGATTACATATTCAGCGTCGAGTTCTAAAAAATCACATTGACGTTTCTCGAAAAAAGTTTCTTATAAGGGTAATTTTCTTGGTTTCTTGTCTGGTGGATAAATCGTCCTAGATGTGCCCCTCGCACCACACACCCGTGCGAGGGGCGCAGGGGCGCGGCGGGGGCGGTGCGCCGCGGGCCGCCACTTCTCTGTACTCGAGGAGCGCCGGTACACCTCTGTTTCCGGCGGGGCTCCCTCGCGGATTCGCAAGTACCCGCGCCGGCCCGCGTGCCTCCCACGTGGTCGACACTCGCTCTACTGGTCACTGACAACTGACATACCACGCTTTTTACGCGCACCCTATATAACACCTGTAATGACCGTTGATTGATAAACAAAACTTTCTTGTTTACTGTGCATGTGCCGCAGTGATTGGTTTGGTGTCTTGATTGGTTGCGTCATGGTTTCTCTAAGTTTTTCTTAGATTTTCAGTAATCAAATTAGTAGGTACTTATGCTTGTCGATTAACGTTTCCTTATTAAATATCATATCATTCGTTTTGATAATTTAATTTACTTATTTATTGAGATCCTAAAAAGCTTACGACATTAGCTAGACGAGAAAGATTTTTTTAATAATAACAAAGTTAAAGTGAGCCAAGTAATTTGACGACAGGAACTCTTACTCCAAACGAGTCGCTGTTCGTCGGCCGCCGTCGGCAACGTTGCGCAAGTTATTGCTGTAACATAAAAACTTTCAATACCTACGTTATATCAATAATATCGTTATTGATTTATCATAACCGAAAAATAATATTTAAATTTACATGGTCTACTCGTAGGTACTATTTTTTGTAGGTTCTTAGCTGAAACATCCTTATCCGTGATTTGTCAAATCTGAACTGGAATATCAAGCAAGCACCGCTCCCAATTTCCAATATTATATCAACTAAAAAACCAGAACCTTAATTATTTTATTATTCGACGGTTATTTGAAAACCTATCTAATGAATTTGTTTAGGTAAACAGAAAGTTTTGTGTAGGTTTACAGCCAGTAATGTAAAGACAATAAATGGACCGAGTAAGAAAAGTGATTTATAAATTGATGCTTCAAACAGAATGGAGTCCCAGACGGCTTTGGATGATGACAGATCCTACAAAATTTATAACATGTATAAGGTAAGTTAATCAAAAGCAGGAGGTAAGTAAACTGGTCCTCTTTTTCAGGTTAACGTCGACGACCTAAAATCTGATTTTTGCGGGATAATTTATTGATGACTATAAAGTACAGCTCGCAAGGTCAGAAAATAAGGCTTCTACCTTCCTTCTTAAAGAAGAAAACTACTCGCATAATTATTATGCCTATGCCCATGTTCGGACAGTTTGAAAATTTTGGCACAAGCCGCCGCTGGAGTATGACACTTATGCTTTACCCCGATGCAAAATTTTAGAGAAGAAGCCATTTTCTTTGTTAAAGTCCTTAAGGGTAATCCTCAAGGCAAATTTCCATACAAAATGTTTCGGACAAATACTCAAAAAGTAAGCGGTATTATAGTAATTTCTTCACACTATTCGTTTTGTCTATGTTTTTCGATTGTGTCAACAAAAATTAGTAAGGTTTCATACTTTAATTTAGATTTTATACGTGTTTTAAAATTAACACTACTAATTACTATAATACGGCGTACTTTTTTGAGTATTTGTCCGAAACATCTTGTATGGAAATTTGCCTTGAGTCTCAATGACATTTTGCCACTACAAGTAAATACAACACTATAAATACAACACTTTGCTCAAATGAATGTAAAGAATTTGTCCCATCTGAATCATTGTTAAGTCTATCTAGGTAATTTCCCTGCTATTTTTCACTAAGTAGAGTTATAATAATTATACACAAGAAATTGGGTGAATTTGAGTTTTTCGTGTCAATTTTTTCGTTAAATTTAAAGAAGAATGGTATAATAATATAGGTATATTTATAATAATAATAATAAAGAAATAAGTAGAGTTTACTTACGTAGCATAATTTTACTGCTCTTTTCCTACTAAGTGAGATCAGAATAAGAGAAGAATGGCACATCTAGATCTTTGAAGAGTCTCTTTTAGAGCTATCATAATCCCTCTGCTCTTTTCCCATAACTTTGTGTTAGCCAAAATCTTGTCCAAATCAATCAAAAGAATAATGGCCAATTTAAATTTAGAATATGTCTACTTTACTTACTTACTTACCTTTTTTTTATAAAGTGAGGTTTGTAGGTATAACATCTTGTCCGAAGCAATTTAGAGCAGGGTTCCCAATAGGTGGTGCGTTTTCCTTGAGAACGCGAGGACGCAAGCCCATATCTTACTTCGCTCACCGAGTTTTAAATCCGGGGTATTGAAAATCTAAAGTAGACATTTAATTCGTCGGTTTCATCATCATTATCCGTAGACTGACTTTACCTACTATTGAGTATAGGCCTCTCGCTGCTCTTGCCATTCTGTCTAGTCCTATACTAGCGAGAGTAAGTAAGGTAGTAAGCGTTGGTTTAATATTTTAAATTTAATAATTTTATAATCTTTAATATTAATAACTAAAAGGCTTGGACCTGACTGACTGACAGACAACGTACAGGCCAAACTACTAAGTAAACGTAGAGACTTGAAACTTGGAGGGTGTATTTTTCAAGAAGTGCAGAAGCGTACTCAAATAGGGATTTTATTAATTCATAGTGCAAACGAAGTTGCAGTCGTCAGCTAGTATATTATAATATACAAAGACGGGTTAGTTACACCATAATTTAACTCAAGAACGGCTGGATTTTCATGATTTTTAATATGTTGGATTTGTCTCTGCCCCGAACAGTAGAATAACTATAAAACAATGCAACAGGAAAACGAAATTGCACGCAGGTCAGCTAGTAATAAATAAAAAATTTTCCGGCTAGAGACATTTCGGAAAACTTAGAGGTAGTGCCTAAAATGTTTTTTGATATGATTCTTCTGTAGAGGGTACAACTATCTAGAATCTAGATAGAATTTGACACCCAAAGATTCTATGATGTGTGTCAAATTTCAGCGTTACCAGCCACATAGTATCTAAGTTAACTGACACACATTGCGAAACAATAAGAATTGCTAGTGGGACTCTGAAAAAAAAACCGATTGTGGAACCTACTGATATTCAGGTTCAATTTTGTTTGTTTTAAGAGTACCTTTATCATTTACGTCATACAAGTTGGTTTATTTATAATAAATCGAATACCTAATAGTTACGGTCAAATATACAGGGTCACTAAATAATTATAATAAACTTACGCAATATGTATGTATTGCTTATACCTAGTCTACTCTACTACTGAAGTACTTATATTATGTTGGCATGATAGGGCATTTTTTAAAACTCAAACCAATAGTTGGTCTATTAGCCACGTTACGTTATCTTACTTAAAACTTTACAGTTTGGAGCGGCCTGTTTATTTTTTGGGCAGTCTTTTTGTGTTGGTTGTTTTGTAGCTGGGCGACGGCATCGGCATCGCAGACAGGTAGTTTTTTTATGAGTAGGTCTGAGAGTAAAGAAATGAAGGAGTGTAGAGTGTTAGGTAGAGTTGGGCAGCAGCAGCAGCGCCGCCGGAGCAGCGCGGCGAGCGCGCGCACTAGCGCCCCTCCGCGCCGCGCGCGACGCGCGACCGCCACGCAGTCTTCCCGCGCGACTCGCACGTGCTCTGGCCTCGCGTCCACGTCCTCCCACTGAATACTTCCGAACTATAACCAAATACTCGACTATTCAACTGGAACTAATTAATATTTAAGAAAATTGTGCCTCCAAGTGCCCCGCGGACGCGCCGCGCCGCGCCTACGAACATACTTTGGTGCAACGAATGAACAGTGTGCTCTATCAATTAAAGTTGTAATTGTATTATTTTCTACTTCCTCCGAACATTAATCACTTCTTACATGGAACCGGAACGCATTAATTGATGTGATATCAATTAAATCTGCGGCGTTAATGGGATATAAACATTGCTGAAATTTAAATGGTAAGTTACATAGGTCCGTGATGTTTTCTCTAATTGGAATTAAATAAGAAACTGCTTTTTAATTAGTTAAATTTAGGTTAAGTAGGTAGCTAGTATCTAAACATTAAATTTTTAATCGGAATGGATAACTAGCAAACAGTAAAGCTACTTAATAGTTGCACATCAAACGTAAAACTTGATTCTTGAATTTACTTAGTCCGAATCCGGTAGGTTAGAAGTATGAAGTATACAATTTTTCTACCAAATGAACATGTATTTGTTGTAAGTACATATGGTATTGAACTGAAATGGATGTACATAATAATTATACTTAGGTATCTACATAAGTCCATTCTTTATGCATTCTTAATAATAACATAGAAATGTTAGTAGAATACTTCCATATCTGTATAACTGGGACGAAGATATTGATATAAAGATAAGATACAGTGTTAATTATGTATTTCTTGGTCTGTATCTGCCCTAATAATAAAATGGAATAAACAGGTCGCGCGCTCGTAAACTCAAATTGAATTTTATTGGAAAATTAGAATATTTTATGATTAATTTTTTGTGTAGGTTTATTACTATAATAAACTTTGTTTTCGTTTGAATTAAATCTACCTGGGGAGTAGATCTACTGATAGTAAAATAACTTACCTATAGGCTTAGGTAATGACGGTAGACTTACTGTACTATATAATTTAAATGTAGACCAAAAAGTAGGGTATGTTATGTAATTTGGGCAAATAATTTACATAAGTAGGTGAGTTTATGTCTAATAACTTTAGTTCGTTCCTGTAATGAGCTCCCAATCATAGGGATATTCTGCAAAAGGTTTATCTAATTGGAACATTTAGAGATTTCCTGGATGGTAATGTATTAAATTTCAAACATAAACCATTAATTTTGCGGAATCGTTCGTACCTATTCCTATATTTTATACTTATGCGTATTTATAGCGTGGGAGTCAGGAGGGGATGGAAGGTGCCACCCTCCACCTACCACCCGACCTGCCTCCCTCAAACTCGAACGGAGAGCTAAATATTCTCATTTTTTAAGAAATATTTAATCAAATTGCATGATATAAAAACATGCGGCCAATTTATTTAGTCATTTCAGAAGAATCTTAGATAGTAAATACGAAATTTGGGGAAGCTTAGGTGTAGCACTAGCACATCAACTAAGAAGTGTCAGATATTCTGTCGCAAAACAATAGAAAGTAAGCTTCACTGTGTTCTGGTTTAAAGGGCACTGAAGCTAGTGAATTTATTGGGTTTTTGACACAGACTCTAAATCTCTCAAAGTGGACGAGTGCTATAGCAATGTTGCACCGGTCTGTGTGAATCGAAGCCTGTGTAACACTGTTCTTGTCATGGGCAGGCATGAACTCTTACCATCAGAGCACCGAAACATCTCGTCACGTGATCACAAAAAAAAAAAACAAGGGTCACGCGTTACTCAAGAAACCTGTACCATAAACCAATACGAATAGAGTACAAGCAACCCTCAGTCTCTTCCCTAGAAGTACACTTCCAATATCCTTCGAAACAGAACACAGATATGTTTACTCATTCTGTTATTTAACTGGCTTCCTATAATGTGTCAACCTAAGAAAGATATATTTTGTAAATACAAATATTTTAAAACCAATACCAAAACCAGTGGACCAAGACGAAGGCCTGTTAGCGGCATTATACTGATCGCGTTAGTGGAAGAGTGTGCATTTTTAGACTAAAACATACACTTGCATACTCTACCAGATAGGTCGGTAGTATTACTTGTAAAAAGTACCATTATTAAAAAATATTACCCATAGTTAGAAGCAATTTTATAGGGGTACGTTTAAGCTATTTCGCCCAAAGTTAGGGCTGGTAGGGCGGCAAACTCCGCTGAGGATCTCAAGAGGCGCAAATATGTACATAGGTCTTGATTGGTTGTTCATGTTTTATTTAGCCCTTTGGGGTCAAGATCCTAAGTCCATGGGGAACGGGAGACTTCCTCGGTTTTGAAACCTTGTTCTTGGCATCTAGTTGAAGCGACGCATGATCAGAGGGCTGACAGCTAGGCTATCTAGCCCAGAAAATAAGCCTTGCTACACAAAATGAGGCAATGCAGCCAGTATCCTCGGCATGCTGCTACCAGGTATCGAGTTGGAGCAGTTGAGATACCTACAGATCATTTGAAACGGTCTATGGGTGGCCCTATTGTTTCCTTTTATAGGTACATTTTGTAAAATACATTGTAGTGTTAGCATAAGCTGTAGTAAAACTTATTTTATAGAGGTTGAATCTTTAGAAACGTTATATTATGAGTAATTAATAATAAAATAATCTTATTTTCAGGCAACAACATATAGAGTAATAGGCGGCCCATAGATAGAAATACCTTTTAACTACTACTGTACACGGATACATATTTATTTAATTTTAGTACTAGAGTTAGGATTATTTCTTCGTTATCATAATACACACATCGATAACGAATTTATAATATAAACCAATCTATGTATATTGGACAAACTCTAGAAGTACTTTCTTGCTTTTGACCGCAGTTTTGCGCACGTGGTAGAGTACATATTTCAGTCTAAGAATGCACCCTACTATTATACCATTATAAAATGTTTTTACTTATACTGATTGCGTTAGTGGAAGAGTGTGCAGTTTTAGACTGAAAGATACACCTGCATACCAGTAGGTATTTCTAAGTCTCCTACTCTTCTCAATTCGCATAGTGAGATGATTCGATTACGAACAAACACGTTCAACCTAATTTAACTTATTTGTTATTGTTATTGTGGTGATTTGTAGTGAGATAAGTTCTAAATATGTACTCAACTGACGAAATATTTTAAAACCTCATGAATTGAATGGTATAATTTAGATCCATCTACAATTATTTACTACTCGTATGTCTTTTTTTGTAGATAGACCTCGACTCACCATAAAAAAATAAAAAAAGCAAACATTGCCCAAAAAAGGAATGCATGCACCTGTCTTCCATCCAAAACGTCGCGTCTCGCCCACATTTTGTAGGCAAGTTATGAAAGCGTTCCAATTGTAATAACATCAATTGATTTAACGCTGTTTTAGTGGAGGAACGGAACGAGGTCGCTGACCGACAATTACGTCCTCATGGAGTCCAGTACATCCCAAACAGACGGCTATAGATGCCATGCTTCATTTTAATGTTTTGTTGCTCAATGACCCCTTTTCGTTTACGTTTAAGATTGCTTGGAGAATATTTTTACTCGGGGGTATATACACCGTTGCAAATGTTGTAATGTTGTGCATAATAGATCATATTTTTGGAAGTGAAAACTTCTTAATGCGCTCTGAGCAACATATTTCGTGGGGCGTGAATTGGACTGGGCTCCCAACGTTCGGATGTAACACTACTTCGGGTAAAGTCGGCTAACTTGTCATGGTCGAATGTGGTCTCAAGCACACAACTTTTTTTTTATTACTTATATGAACTTACCTTCTAACTTTACAAATGTCAAGCAACACTAATTACACAGGTGTTCGTTCAACAGATCATTTTTAATGTTATGCTACTTGCTTTGTATTGCGTTTAAAAGGTTAAAACAGATGTTAACTGATTGGAAGAAATTCGAAAAAAATTACATTTCTTAACTGTTATTTGAAGGAAACCGTTTTTATTATTTAAACAAATATCTGAGTAAAACATACTTTCCTAAGTGTACCTATTATAGTTGCCTACTTTTGAAAACTTTCTACTTTCCACGCTCTAAAAACATTATTAGAAGCATCGTGTCGTTATGGATGCAACATCACAATCGACTGTTTAGATTTCAATTAAACAATCAATAGATAGGTACTTTGTTAAAGATTAAAAAGTAAGTATGCTAGTTTTTTATCAAACAATCTTTCTATAAAAAAAATCCCCTCTGAATGCAAGAGAGTTTTTTATTTAATATCTTTTGGTAGAGTTAGGAGATAAACAAAATCAATTACCTAAGTTCCACATATCTTAGCCAAAAAAACTGTTAGTACTTGTGTACCTAATGGGCCACGAAACACCTGCTATAGTCGTGATTCAATAGCCTGTCGAACATGGTTATTTTATCAATAACTAACGATAGAGTTACGAAATCCTGCAGCACAGAAAGCAATTATTATCGTGTCCTTTCACTTGTCTCTGGTTTAAGAACACAATATATTCTGTGGTAAGGCCCATTGGACCACAGCCGGTGCCACGAAACCGGTCCGGGAGGCATGAGACCAACTTAAGGCTCAAGGCACATACAATGTTGATCAATCGCTTTTTGGAACAACGATTAAAACGGTTCTCATATTTGAAATAAGTAGATACTTATCCGAGATTGGAGATAGGTATCTAAAAATATTACATTGTGATGTTAATAAGATAAGAATAAAATGTAATAAAGTTAACGTGACTTAGTTTAAATTCGCTGTTACAAAACTTTTTTGGTAGCTTGAAAATAGAAACAGAACAAATTCACGAATAAATTACTTTAGGTACGATGCATCTAGATTGGTTTTGATTACTTTATACCTATCAATTAAACTTTTTCTGCTTGTACATAGGTAGGTATAACTTTTCAAGTTATTATTTCGAAGTTAAGGTGACTCATGTCACTAATTGCGGTTTCAGATTAGCGGATTATCCGGGCGGATTCGCCGCTCGTGTTTTGATTTATTCAGCACGTCTACGCGCGACAACTCTCGTTATTGCAACAAGTCGCGAGAGACGCCTCATGCTACTGACACTCGCTAGAAAAAACCAAGTGTAAAACCCGGTAAACGCGCGACATGCATTTGAAATTTCGCGAGTACCTATCCACCTGTATACGCGCGACAAAAATATGCTAGTCTGAAACTGCACTAACATACGATCGTCAATCATTAAAATAGGGACTCGTTAATATTCTGAAGAAACTGCTGTCCGCAGCTTCACCCGCGTAGGAATTAAAGTAGCTTCCTTTTCCAGCTCATAAACGATACCGAATTCAAGTCAATCAGTTTAGTACTTTTAATGTGATTGAGGAGCAAACATCAATCTATCCATCCTTGGAAAACATGATTCTTCAATCTAGGATGGATTGAACAATATTTTGATGCAAAAAATATTATTTCGCCTTTATAATATTAGTATGACGAACTGTTGTCTCTAATATTAAGTAAAAACACAATGAAAACCACAGAGAATGGCATTTGAACACGAAACTCCACGCCATTCAATATTGCAATCTTAAGAAATACCTATCGAATAACTGGATCAAGAATTGGCGCACTGAACTGCAATACATATAGCAACATGAAATAAATATTACAATGATAGCGACCTTTATTATAATAAAATAATTCTTTCAATTGAAGAGCGCTCGTGGGTCATGATTGTGATGAAGTTCTTACAAAGCAAGCAGTACTGGTACCATAAGATAAAATAAGGCAATAAATATTACCTAACCGACATAAGAAACTTTGCGCTTATCTGCATACCTATAGGCTACGTAAGCCACTACAGTGCAGGAAAACCTCGAAGAGAAGTTAATAGTAGCTAAACAACGAACAATATTTGTTTAGAAACAATGGATCTTCGTACAAAATGTATGGTACGTAGGTAAATATGTCTAATTAAAAAAATAAGTTCTTACATGTTATATTAACAAAATATTTTTGAGTAATATCTAATTCTTCTTATTTTAGCTTTGTGATAATTATTTTGAAAAAATAATCCTGATAAAAAATGTGATAGATTGACACTTTTTTCAATAAGATTGAGCACAGAGCTCGTTTCTGCTGCAAACATGCTTGAGTTCAAAGATCACAAGAATGTAGTTCATGTTGACAAGTTAGATGCATTTTGCTTTTATAACGTACCTACGGCTTTACGAGCTTTTATGTCCTCCTTCTCTACCTACTTGCACATGAAAAGCAGATAATGCGTTATTTTTAAACAAAAAATATTTTCTTTTGGATTCAATTGTATCTAAAACAACTCGTTTAGAAAGTTTGGTTCAATTAAGGGCATATGGACTACATCTTGAACTCAAATAACTGTCAAATACTATCAAATGCTTATTTTGTAAATAAAATAATGATGTACCTACCTATTATATTACGATAGGCGATGAAACATGAAAGCTCTATAATTTTTATGGTTTTTTAATAAGTTTTTGACGACTTTGTAAGTATATTATCTACCGTTGTGTCTACTTTTATAGCCCTCTTTGATTTTTAATAGTTTTTCATAAGAAAAATACTGGCTTCATATTAAAATAATTAATAAGATATGAATTATAATAAACCTTGAAAATAAACCTTTTTAAAGTGAAATCTTTATCAAAAAAATGTCAACTTGTTGTTGATAACTGGAAAACCTATAACCAAATGATTTTCTCTCTTGTTTTAGCGTCCAGAAAACCTGGAATCCCCTTTCCCTGCTCCGCGGGACGCAAAGCATATTGTTTACAATATGAATGATCAGGTAAGACTTCCTATAAAGTAGGTACGTACATAAATTGACAAAATAAAAAAAAATAACCACGGCCGCTGTACTAACCAAGAAAAGAAGGATGGGTACTTTTACCTACATAAAAGTTAAGGGTGTGGTTAGGGTTTTTAATCAATCTAATTAACTAAGGAAAGTATCTGAAACCAAAACAAACAAATAACAAAGAGCCTGGATACAATAGCACAATAACAATGAAAAGTTTTTATCACCATCAACATTGTGAAGACACTTGTTTTCCTACCTTGATAGGTAGATAATAATTCGACGAATACGATGTGTTAGTTAGAACCCGAACAAGAATTAAAGTAGATATATTCAAACCAGGTATGCCAATAAATAGGAATGCTTAGTTAAAATACCTATATTATAATGTAGGTACATGTGTAGGTACTCGTATTTACAAAAAAAAGTAAATTTGGGGCTAGATGTTATGTGAAATGTCCGAACATTATTTCCTTCATCCATTAGCCTCGAGTAGTTAAAAGTTCTGTCCGAGCTGTCTGGTCCTTGACGATGATGGTAAGAGTCCGAACGGTATGACGCTTATCCCATGGAGAATGGGTACGCTACATGACGCAGACGTACGCAGATACCTACCTTGGCACCTTCTCATTTGACAGGGACGCAAGTAAGCGCTGGAGCGGCGACAAACTCTGCTGAAGATCTCAAAAGACTCAAATATATAGGTATTGATAGGTCGTATATGTTTGAGCCCTTTGGGGTCGAGAGCCTAAATTAAAACGTTTGGATGATGTACGGGCATTCTTCTCCTTCATATTCCACCGTAAAAGAATGGGCGAAACAATTTCGTTTGGAAAGAGAATCAATCAATGATGCGTCTGGAAACCAGACGACCAATTAAGACATAGAAATAATGAATGTACTGATATATAAATAAAGAGAGATTATATTTATAGTTCTACATTAACTTGCATAGTCATAGTTCAGTTCAGACCAGAAACTTTTGGACCTTACTACGTACCTATATTGCTTGATGATAGTCTCTACTCTGCTTTACTCATTTCGCAAATGAAGTACATATGTACATTTGTAGATGTATAAAACAATTAATAAAAGAAGCATATTTGTAGATTGTAAGTTCTAAGTACCGAAGCGAATTCAGTTTGGAGAGGTTAGTACAAAAATGGTACGACCCCAGACAAAGAGATCACGCACAGCAGACACCTTACAACTTCCACCATCAGTAAAATAAGGTGATGTATATATAGGTTGATAAGTTAGTGCGATGTAAAAAAACAGCATTTTTTGCGTAAATATGGATAAGTTTCGGAAAATTATGAGGAACAAACTATTTTTTTTTACGGCCTAGAATCTCGCGCGTTGCTATTTTGCTCGCAAAATAGTACTGACTATAAATTGACATACTACCTACAGTAAAAACAAAAAAGTAGATCGGTGATTTTATTATGTACCACCTCACGACATGTTTTAGTATACTTTTGTTTTGATATGTTTAACATAAGGAAATAAGAGAATTTGAGGCCCTTTTGAAAATTAAAAAGCAAATTATACTTATTATTAAGGTAATACTTTTCATGTAATGTAGCGCTAAAATCTCTAACAAACAACGCTTTCACTTCCATTTTTAATACGTAAAAAATACGAAGTTCCCCTATGCTTAGTAATTATTCCGATAATTTCATTTTGAGCTGTATTTTTTTGAAATAAGTGTGATGTACCCGACAAAAGTATTATGATAAATGTGAGAGAAATTTATCGGTCCATCCCCTCTTAGGATGGGGGCCCTTGGCACGGGCCCCGTGTGCCCATAGGGTAAAGACGGTTTTAACTATACCTGAAAAGTATGGGTAAAATATTTATCTACTAGAGCTTTTTTTAAAAGCATGTTTTTTTTTCAGACATTTCACACACCATCATTTGGCGACGAAGAGTTTGACATTCCATTGATTCACGGCCAGCATGCTACTGGCGCCGTACAGAGCACACATATACAATACTCTCAACTGCACCACTCTGTTCCTCAGGTAAGTACCTACTAGGGCCTCCAGTACCGGTTCCTTTTTCCAGTACCGGGATTTCGGTACCGGCACCCGGCCGGAACCGGGAATACCGGGATTTTCGGTATTCCCGAAAATAATTAGTAGCCCATTATTAAGTCAAACCGAAAACTCGTCAGAAAACGATAAAATAAAGCAAAATCGAGTGAAAAATAATGAAAAGCTAAAAGTTATATTTTTAAATTTATGTAATTTACTGCAAGCATGATTTTTAAGAGAGTAAATTCGCGTAACTAATTGAATATTGCATTAACAATACAGTCCAAATTTTTAAGTTATATTTCAAGTATAAATGGCTTATAACGAAAGTTTTGAAGTGGGTATTTCTTTGTTTGCAGGATTGTATAGGATTAAAGTTCAAAAGTTAGTAAGTCACATGCGTAATAACACTTTTAAATGAAGGTTGATTTGATTTTTGATAAAAAAATTGTTTTTAATCGTACTTTATTTGTTATTAATCTTCACAATTCAATGCTCAATGATCATGTCAATGTCAATGATCGGCCTCATAGGAATGTTAAAATGAGAAAGTGCCAATTTTGTTAATTTCCTCTGTAGTTTATCACACTCATAGTCATATCCACTCATCGATAAGTATATGTGTCAGGTTCAATAGTTTGTCAAAGACGAAACTTAAAGAAGTATCCGCTTATAATTTACGACACAAACCGTTGCTTTTTAACCAGTGCGTCGTCCTACCCATAATGAAATACTCAGCCAAGGCGTGAACACTCACTGTTCAGCTAGATATCTAGATAAAAGACGCAAAAATACACTATGAAACGAGCTACGCTCGGAGTTTGAGGTAATAGGGAACTAATGTCATTAACAAAGCTTATAAATCCGTATATCCATAGTCAGCTGGTTTAAATCAACATAAAGCACAGTCGCATTGCGGAAAACGGAATCATTATTCATTATTTTTTATTAATAGGCTATTAGACTGTTGATGACAACATCGGAGAAGATGGAGAAATGAGCTAGACTCCTTCTTGGAAGACTGGAAGACAGTTGCCCTAGACAGAAAAGAGTGGAAAGAAGGAAGGGAGGCCTTTGCCTTGCAGTGGGACGATTCAGGCTCATAATAAAATAATAATAAGAAATAAAAATAATACGTTCAAAGGCTTAGGTTATGGAAACGACCGTCAGTAAACAACCCCAAATCCCATGTCATTCTTTAAATAAATGCATTGGGACGACGATACCAACAATAAGTTGATATTGCAACATTTCCTAAGTTTGAACATCAACAGCATTTTCGAAAGTTAGTAATATGGGCGGTTAGGATCCAGCGGGTAGAGGAGTTACTGTCCTTTCTTCTTTGTACTAACAGAATGCACTATTTATCTATGGTTTTAAAGATTAAATCCCTAAAAAAAGCTCTTAAACACAAAATTTTAAGTAATCCCGAAAGTACCGAAAATCCCGGGACTGGATTTTTCTAGTCCCGGTACTGGACACAGCTGAAAATCCCGGGATTTCCCGGGATTTTCGGTTCCGGGATTTCCCGGTACTATGCCCTAGTACCTACCTAAATATTAATTATTTTTAGCCGACTTCAAAAAGGAGGTGGTTATGAATTCGGTTGGTTTTTTTTAATGTTTGGTACCTACTTCAGAACTTTGTTTCAGATTTTTTTTTGAAAGAATATACTCTCAGATTGGTTCCATAGAAATTTCATGAAAATCGGTCCAGTACTTTGGTTTTTAAATCAAAATAACTGAAAAAAAAAGTCGTTGAAATGTATAAAATTGCGCATTTTGCTTCCCTGTGACTTTTCACTGGTGCTGAAATTTAATTTGAATTTAATTCGGAGTATGCATCAAATGTCTGTTTCTACTAGCCGTATGTAACGTCAATATCAAATGCCTCATACTATTATTTCACATCCTACTAAGATGGGTCGGATGCCACGCCACACACATCCTAATCGTAACCAGTTTAGTAGATTTTTAACAAATAACTAGTAGTACTTACAAGAAGGTCAGCGTGCATGTAATTTATTCTGTTGATCAAGAATATAGATAAGTAAGCAACCATTTATTTATATTTAGCATAATAGATATCTACATAGGTAGTACATCCTAAATAAGCAACATGGCCTGCCTATTTTGTAAAGTCAATGAAACTGACAAGTTACAGAACGCTGCCCTACTTTTTAGATTGCTTTTTATTAAAATTGAATAGCCTATCAATGAATTCCGTTCGTTATTTTACGAGCGACACAGGGTTGGCTCGATAAGATGATTTTTGTTGTTGAACCCTTAAATTGAAATAGGCGATTGGCTTTATGTTTTTTTATTGATGAATTTCATTTTATTCAATAAATCTGGTTGTAGGTAGGTAGGTACCTACCTACAACCTAGCTAAATTGTGGTTTAATTCAACCTGTAGGTATATATCTTGAATGATAAAACAAAATATTTTTCAGATATGTGGAACAATTTTTTTTAACAAAAATGAAAAAAATTTTGTTCGTCTGGATAATCTATTGGCCTAACTGCTACTCGCGGTTTAAGATATTTGGACATCGATGTAAGAGTAGCCTACCTGCGTCTTATTTCAGCACCTAAAGTTTATGGATTTTAGCCGAATCGGTTTAGTAGCGTAACAAATTATTCCTTTCATTCTTTCACAAACTTTCTCAATTATTGTGACTCTCTTGCTACCTACAGCAGAATCGCATTTTATAACTTTACGTGTTTTTATCATAATGCCGCGTCTTGGCTTTCAGCTACGCTTTAACAAAAAAACCAAAATCAGTTGACAAAGTACTTAATATCTACTGCAAGGCAAACTATTCCATTCAATTGGTCTACGTCAAAGAGAATATAACCACTACGTTTAGTCTACGTACCTATAAAAAATATTACTTAACCGGAATGTACCGGAACGGAAGTAACCAAGTTCTGTCTGTGACTCTACCTTCATGAAAACTAGGACGCTACTAGCCACTAGATGGCATTATAAGCAATGACACAGATTTTCGGGAAAAATATAATAATTATGTATTTCATCTATTCAGATAATAAAAATCCAATCATAATAATTTAATTTTACTGATTCTGAAAATAGGATCAAACTCACTCATATTTCACGAATTTCGCGCTTCATGATAAACGTTTGGTTAGAAGATTGGCTTCTGACCGTGTAGTGAGTCCTTAATTCTTTAGTCCACTACAGTCAACTTCAGTTTTTGCAGTCAGTCAGTTTGTCTATGGTCAGTTTCAGTTTCAAAAACTTCAATTCCCTTCAATCAAACAACAACAAATCGGAATACTTTTTGTATTTTAATTTCTCTTTTTCTTAGTTTTCTCATCTTTTAATTTTATCTTTATATCCATCGTTTCTTTCCTCAATATTTTTAAACCCTAGTACCTACTCTCATTCAAGTCAAGATAGATAATATAACAAAACAGTGAAAACAGGCAAAAGGCTAATGGACATGAAAATATTATTCAGGTTGGCATGATGAACCCTGCTCAAGACGGCCTGGCGCCTCCCGGTGGTGCACCCTCGTATCAACAACCGCTTTACTTGCAAGAACCACACACACCAGTTACGTCTCACGGGTAAGTATGATTTTATTGAAATTACTTACTTTTTTCTATCATGGTGTTAGTTTGAGCTATAATACACGCCGTGAGATGTTGAAAGCTTCAGGGTCAGTAAGCTCACAGCATTTATAAAGCTTATCGCACGCGCTATAAAGCTGATAAACGGTTTGCTCGCTCAACACCCAGAACTAGACTTCTTCCACGATAAGGTGGGCAAGGTTAACGCTACGGCACTTGCTTACCTTAGCTCCACTCTGTAACGCCTTGGACCTATAGTCTGTAAGTTACTGTTTGTGTAAAATGAATAAATAAAGAAAGAAAGAAAGAATCTATATATTTGTTCTTTCAGTGGTGCTGGCGCTCCGGCAGGTAACTACATTATTCAACAACAACCAGGCGGCCAGCAAAGGTTGCTGATGATGCAGCCGAGCCAGGCGTTGAGTGGACCGCCTACGCCCAGCACGCCCACTCAGCCCACAGCCCCTGTATATAGCTCCCCGCTGAGAGCATCGCCCCCTGGCACCACAAGTGATGACTCTGATGACAGTGTACCATCTCATCATTCACAGGTCATTATTCATTCGCTCATAATAAACTGATATTTTAATCTGCAGAATTCAGTCTAGTCTAGAAGAGTACTGACACATTACATACATTGCCTTTGATTATGCTGCCAATAAGTGATGTTTATGCATTACTGTTTGAAGTGTAACTTGTGAAAAAACTGGACTTAAGACTGACCTTTATAATCTGTACAAGAACTAAAGCAGTATGGTACCAGCATATGTGTCCTGCACTGTAATATTGTGGTCATGGGCACGTGATTTCTTACCATTGGGAGAGCATAAGTCTAAGATGTCTCATGACTCATTGATATATAAAAAAATACAAAAAATTATACTATCAGTATGTATTTGCAATATATTTTAGTATTTAATTAATTGAACAGGAATTACATGAAGTATTTGATGTGACTGTGTATCATAAATATAGTTCACTGGCATTCAAATATCATGATTATTTTACATAGATTAGAAATAACTACTTTTAGAAAATCTAATGAATTGGTTGTTTGTTGGTAGTTGCCTGGTGATGCGGAAAGCCTTCTGCCTATCCATTATTGCTCAGCGAGCCGGCAGCAACAAACTACGCTTCATCAGGTATAGGCAAATTTTATCGCTTCTATTGCTTCTATTCTATTGAAATTATTTTCACTATTCCTACATTTGTTTTGCCAATGAACTATATTTTATTAATCTTTAAAGTTATTGCTATTACCCACTTATCTATGCTGAACCTTTGACTCACCAGTTTATTATATTATAGATAAGTGTTGGGAACATGGCTGTGAAAAGATCTTCCCCCGAACCCATAGACAATGGAATCAACAGGGGTCAAATGCAGAAAAAACCCAAGGTGCAGAAGAAAAAGAAAAAGCGGGACCCTAATGAGCCACAAAAGTAAGTCAAAATAGAAAATTCCCTAAAGCACTATATGTATACACTATAATAAGCATAGTTATTTATTTCTCTGAGATACCTATTTCTGATGTGACTTATAGATAATTGTTACTTTTAGGCCTGTGTCAGCTTATGCCTTATTCTTCCGAGATACCCAAGCAGCAATCAAAGGACAAAACCCAAATGCCAGTTTTGGAGAGGTATCTAAGATTGTTGCATCAATGTGGGATGGGCTGGACTCTGAACATAAAAGTGTAAGTATTATATTATATTAAATTATACTTGCTCAAGTTAACAACACAAAAAAAGGATACATAGACATGTTTTGTTAAAAATGTTTCTTTGTACTAACAGGTCTACAAACAAAAAACGGAAGTAGCCAAGAAGGAGTATCTGAAAGCACTTGCTGCATACAGAGCAAGTCTTGTTTCTAAGGTAATATTATTCTTTCATGAATTTTCAAATCATTTTGAGGCCCGTTCACCAAATTTTATGACAATCGCATTCACACCGAACCCTTCACAGAGAAATTAACAGTTTGTTTGACGTTTTTCCTCCTGTGATGGATTCGATATCAACGCTTGACAAATATTAGCAGTTTTGCTTTGCACCTTTGCTTACAGTGGATAAGATTATGAGCATTTCATGGTCTAAGTATGTATAGTCTTATAGGTATGTATTTCCCAAGTAGAGGGAAACTGTGTAGGTGCTGCTGCCATCTAACAAGCTTTTGTAGGAAAGTACATTTTAGTTCATTCAATAGATGGCGTGCTGTCACGGTCGGTCAGTGACATGAATGAATGACCACAGAGAGCGAATGAAATGAATAGAAAGCAAATAAAGCTCAATCTCAAGGCCGCGTAAGCTTGTCAAACTTTGCAAGCGAGAGCAAGGAACGTAGTGGTGCCTACTTAACACTTTGAGGCTAGATTTAGCACAATAAAAATTTCCACTGATGCTTAAATAAGTAGGTAATAGAACAAAGCAGACAGTTTTAAAAATTATCAACAGAATGCCCACTTTTGGAAATATACTGCCGCCATTTATAGATTTTATACACTTAGACATTTAACATAATTAATTTATTACATGACGAATCTATTGATATCTCAGTAACGAAACTAAATCCAATAAGTTTTATTATCCTACTTTTATGCCATTGAGATTATAGTGATCCTAAATGAGTTCGAAATATTCTTGTTTAGAACAGAATCAAATTCTGTAGTAAAAAATATTATAATAACCCTCCTTCCTACTAGTCGGGTAAATAATGATATTCGGCATCAAATAAGAAAACTAAAGACTATGTATGAATGTAGCACTTTTTGAGAATGCATCTAGCACCCTGCCATATTCAGTTGGCAACCCCGAAGGGACGGACGGACGGCAGGCAAGCTTCAAAATAAATAAATTCCGATCAATTCAGATTCAATTATTCACCTTGAATTGAAGATACTTTAAGTCTTCTTATTTGAGAAGAAGTAGGCGAGTTGTGGACTTTATTATCAAAGTGAAGGGAGCGTGAATCCCGAAAGCTGAAAGCTTGTTATTTTGAGGTTAGGACTTGAGTCTATTTATAAACAAAGAAAATAAACAAAACAAGCCATTGCACCACAGAGCGGATACTCGTTATGTTCCTCGCAGTTATTAAATGTAATACATTCCTTTTTTTGAGATTACTCAAGGTTCAGGGTTGGTACTTTCATCAGTCAGTCGTAATATTTTTTTAAATAAATTATTTTTTTATATTATAGACTAGCAGTTTTCGCTTCTGTGTCCATGTCTAAAGTGTTGGGAGCTAAGTTTGAACATACATTTTTATAGGGTGGTGAACAAGAAAACCAAGGAATGTACAATCATACGAACAGTGGCAACCCACCTTATGGAAACTACTACCAAGGCCAGAGCTATGGGAATGGTCATTCTCCACAGGGGTACACTGGTAACCCACCTCAGGGATACTCGCCACAGACCTACCCAGGCGGCCAAGCTCAAGCCCCATATGCCGCACAAACATCCCAGGCCTACCCACCGAACCCACAGCAGTCACCGCAAAGTTATCAAGGAAATATGCCCATAAATGCACAGACGTACCAGGTACACTACAACCTACAAATTTATTTAGGTGTATTGTCAGTTGGTTTTGTATAATCAATAATCAAATCTTTTCATTTAAATGTAATGGGGTCTCCTCATTATTTTATTATTAGTTTCTTCCATCATCATCTTCCTGCCATCCCACACTCAGATGGGGTAGACACGACATGTCTTATTATTCTATTTGTGAAACAACTTGTTTTAATTATGTTAACCTTGCTCTGAACCATACAATACAAAATGTCTAAGAATCGTTTTGTATATTTTTTGAACTTGTATCTTCTATTTAATAATTTCATATACCACAAGTTAAGCATCCAGCTTTGATTGAAACTACCAAACTATACTTAAAATGAGTATTATTATAATATAATATCAAAATTATTGATACTAGTTGGTGCCCGCGACTTCGTCTGCGCAGTATCTTTATAAATTGTAGCCTATGTGTTATTCTGATGTGTAAGCTATATTATTAAGAAGTTTCATTAAAATCCATTCAGTAGTTTTTATGTGAAAAAGGAACAAAGATCCATCCATCCTTACAAACTTTCGCGTGTATAATATTAGTAGGATTTAGTGTGTTTTGAAATGTCTATAGCCATTTTTAAATATCCCTAGGGAGTACCAGGACAATCTCCGCAAAGCTACCAAGTGAACCCAAATGCATCTCCTCAGAACTGCCAACCCAACATAGGACAGTCACCGAGAAACTACCAACCGGCTCAGTCGCCCAACAGCTACCCGACAACCGGCATGTCGCCTCCCGGTTACAGGCAGGTGCAGAGCCAATCGCCTCCCATGCCGATGCCATACCATCATCCTCAGCAGGTAAATAATTTATTTCTTACACCTACAAAATAATGACAACCTTATTTTTAATAGTTACAGTTAGTTTCTTTATTTTTTTTTAATTTTCCAATCCAATACATATAATTTATAGAATCCCTGTGTATCTTTATTGTTATTTGTTATAAATTATACTTTACTATAGACTTAGAAGACTTGAATTGCTCAAATAACACTTGTTGAACAATAATTTAAATTTAGTCACACACACTTCCCTTACTTTCCCATAGTTGACCCACAGAAAGTAATACATGCTGCTATTTTGTCTCAGCAGATGCAGCAAATTCAAGTCCATCAGGTACAACAACAGTACCAGCAACAACATCAGCAGCATCAACAAATACAACAACAGCAAATGCAACAACATCAAAATCAGCAGCAGCAACAGAACCAACAGCAGCAGCAGCAAAACCAGCAGCAACAAAATCAGCAGCAGCAGCAGCAAAATCAACAGCAGCAGCAGAATCAGCAACAAACTCAACAACAGCAACAAAATCAACAACAGCAACAAACTCAACAACAGCCTCAAAACCAGCAACAGCAAAATCAACAGCAGCAGCAGCAGCAACAACAACCCCAACAACAAACACTTCAGAACCACAATCAAGTTGTGAAACTTGAACAACATTCACCAACCAGCAATGGAGGCCCTGGTGTTCCACACCAGTCTCCAGAAGTAAGTTTGTCCAATAACTTATATTTTATAATTTAGTAAATAAATATTATTTACAATATTTATTGCGAATTGGTGGATGTCACATGCCCCAGATTTTTTTTCTGTTCTATGACATGCCGGTTTACAACAATGTTTTCCTCCACCGTTGAGATAACGTGAAATACGCAAATAGATTTTCTCAACCAAGAAAACCATTTACGCATGACTGCCACCGGGATTCGAAACCATGTTCATAGATCTTAAGGCAAGGAAGGACCTCATCCACTTGGCCACGCCGTCCTCATACTAATTACTTTTTTTTACAGCAGAATGAAAACCGCGGCACGCCGCCGTCTTGCATCCGACAGGGATGCACCAACCCAGCCATAGCCAATAGTGAGTGGGAGGATGAATACTGTTCCAATGAATGTGTTGTCAGCCATTGCAGGTACTAAAGCTTGACTTCACTAACAATCACATGACTTACTTTACAAAGCGAAATTTTTACTGGAAAAAGATCCAGTTTCAAATTATGTAGTGGTGCTAACTTATGTGAAATTAAAGTTCAATTTCAGTAGGCTTTTTGCTATGTGATGATGTGACAACACCATAAAAATACTATTATTTTGCATGCTTTTGAAACGAGACTTATTTTTGTAATACTAATCGTTTTACTTTACAGAGACGTCTTCAGCTCATGGGTGGCATCAAACAACAGCAATCAAATACAAAATTTCTCAGCAGTAAAATAAATTGTATTAATCCTTTAGGTACATATCAAATTAAACCCATCTCCTAATACGTCGTAGTAATCTTTTTTTTTGTATAATTGTTTTAAACATTGCTGTTGGATACTTTATTTCAAATGAATGCAACTTCATATGTAATGATGATGACATAGATAGAGTATAATATCAACTCTCTTAGTGAATACTATGTAAGTACGTGTATTGAATTGTGAATCTTCTATTTAAGATTTCGAATTATAGGTATCTACGTAGTTAATTTTTGTAGACATTTCTAACTATTTTCTTAGCTAGGAATCCCGTTAAGCATTTTATATTAATAAGTTAATGAAAATGTTGTTTTATGTTTTGTTAAAAATAGGTAATCAGTATTTGTTAACATTAATTATCTCTTTACCTAGAATTTGATTAGCAATACTTTTATCTACTATGATTAGTATTATATGTGATCATCACTTGGCCGGATGCTGTTTAGGGCTCGGTCTGAAGTGTTGTTTAGCTTCAAAAGTAGACCCTATCTCAGATAGGTGATAAATTGTTGTTAATAAATAAATACGATTTGTAGTTGTATCGGACGTATCGTATTTTTCATAAAATTAATTATGAATTATTAGCATGTTATTCCTATACATACTTCCATGTAAATTAAATATTTACTTAATAAAAACATATAGTAATACGACTCATTTCTCTAGGAGTTGCCTTTAATCAAATAGTACCTATACTATGTATTTAGCTGGACCAAATTCTTTTTTGTACTTGAAGCTTGTTAGTGTAAAATTACTAGTAAACCGAGTTGATAATTGTTTGTCCAAAACAATGATTTATTATTGTAAATAAACATTCGCAATAATAGACGTAGAAATTCAGGTAAAGCATAACATTTTCATGTTATTTATTTAGTAGAGAATTAAAATAATGTAATGTAGGAACAAAAAATTATCATTAAATATGTAAAGTATAACATGTATAAAATGTAATTAGAAATTTGATTTCATTAAATTTCATAAGCAAAAAGCAGCATGTTATTTAATAAACTCTCAACAGACTTAACGAAGCTAAAATCGAGTGCGTGCGGGGCCCTACTAATAGCTATGAGATATCTATTATTACTAATATCTCTATATATATATATATATATATATCTATTATCACTAATAGATATTATGTACCTATATTTAATGTTTTATTCGTTCTTTTAAACTATTTATTCACGATTCAACATTCAGAGCCATACCTACTAACTTACATCGCACAAGGCTAGAAAACTACTGTTTCTTCAGAAGAATGAATATTATCCAATCTCTGACTGTTCCTGCTAAATAAAAGGCGGTATGTAAAATGATGTATTAAATTTTGCCGCCGGCGCCGCTGCACTCGCCTTGTTCATCGATATCGATCACTACAGATTTATCAGAGTAAGGTAATGTACCTATCACTCTCAAACGAATACCTACACACATCACTAAAAATTGTGTATGTGTGGATCCATGTGAAACGGAACGTAACGCATGGCATCAATGACGTGGTCTTGAATGAATGAAAGACTAAGGCTATTTTCGCACCGTTTACATGACCAAAATCAGAGTTGCTTCGCGCTCGCCTATTTATGAGAGAATTAGGTATCCGCGGCTCTACGATTCTATTATAAGAATTACTAGCGTTTTGTAATTTTTTTGGAGTAGACTTCCTGGAATTTGTAATTTTAAATGAATCAATGAAACAATTGTGTGTTGTTCTCATATTTCGTTCGTTCGTTCGATGTCGAAAATAATGAATCTGTGATCCAATCCATCATCATCCGATTCATCCAACACTACAATTTTCTTTCGTGAAAATACAGTTTAATTTAATGATAATTATCCAGAGAGCAGTTACTCTAAGTCCTATTGAATCGTACAGAAAAACAGCGCGTGAAAAACCATTCCAAGAACTATGTCAATGTATTAATTTTGTTGAGGAACTAAAGACTCATCAGAAAGAAGTCTGAAAGGTTTAGAATATGATGGACGGTAGTGATTTATCATCCGAAAATAACCGTAAAGGTATAATATCCCAAGCATGGACAAGGCTTTCTCAGGTAAGAAAATCATCGCTACTGAAAACAGTTGTAAACACAACTTTGGCAGACCAGTTACACCACACCAAATTCTGCTTTGTAGAAACAGCAAGATCACATGTTAGGTATAGACTGTAGAGCTGATAACGTTTAGTTTATTCAGCGTAAACATTTTAGTTACATGCTTTGTAGTCATGTCAAATTGCTGAGAAAGTTACCTTTTTCTAATGTCCAGTCCTGGAGCAAAAATCTCACATCTGACCTACTAGTCCATATTGGACTGATGGGTATTGCTAGAGAAAATATTTAACTTCATAACTCTATAATTCATGTGCCATAATAACATCAACATCATGATTTCAGCCTGGTACTACTAAGTATAGGCCTCTCTTTTGAGCCAGCCTCCACCTTTTAATAACATATCATTTCCCATAATAGGATTATACCTACTGTTTAAGATAATTGTGTAGTTGCCATGCCACAAAATCAAAGCTTCTTCACTCTTTCTTTTGGTTTTACTAAGTTTTTATAATTAATTATTATATTGTATTAATTGCTGCTGCTCAAAAATGACTGAATATTCCAGGTATACCAAGGAACCCTTGATAAATGGACACCGCATATGAAATCAAGATGGGTTGGCAGTGCAGTGCTCTTAGCTATATTTCTGCTTCGAATATTTACAAAACAAGTATGTATTGCACTTCAAACATTGTTATAATAATGGAAAATTCATGTAAAGAAAGTGTATTTCCACTATTATTAATTAAATATGTAAAGTCCTCATACTGTTCATCTGTGGGATACCGCTGTGTATCAACTTTTATTATTTATCAACTTATTTGGGTCATTGGCACAATAGAACTGATAGTGGAGGGTCATATAAGAGACTTAAATTTAAACTAATTGAACTATGTGTGGTGACTCCGTTTTCCGCAATTGGACTCTTTAGGCGGTCCTTTTTGCGTGAGAATGTTACCTGCTGGCTACAGATGTAGCCAGCCTAACTCCGTCCAGAAGCGCAGAAGATTCCTGGGCTCTTCACAGGCTTTAAGGAGCGACCCCGGTTGCCCGAGGGTTTTGTGTCATTGTGCTGTTACTCCCACGCATTCCAGGACTACGTGGGCAGCTGATTCTTCTTCTGTTAAGCAGCCTCTGCAGAGTGGGCTGTCAGTGTTCCCAATGTTGTAAAAGGAACTAATTGAACTAACTCACATCTCAATCATCATCAATATAAATAAAAGAAGAAAGTTGTGTTAGTTACACTATTTATAACTCAAGAACGGCTGAACCGATTTGGCTGAAAATTGGTGGGAAGCTAGCTTACAACCAGGAGGAACATAGGATACTTTTTATCCCGATGTTGAAAATTCCCAACGCAAACAAAAGTTGACATCAGCTAGTAATTCATAAAAACATTGTTCTTTTCAGGGGTGGTATATTGTCACATATGCTCTTGGAATCTACCATCTAAACTTGTTTATTGCATTCCTGACCCCTAAAATAGATCCTGCCATGGATTTTGATGGTAAGTTTATATTCTATAGCAATTTAATGCAGGGTTTGATCCTGTATCTTGGCTTAGGTCATGCTATAAACCAGTTATTAATATTTGTTTCTTCCAGTACTAATATTATTTAAGCAAGTACATAAATCAAGTTTTTTTTTAGATATTAATTTCTTTATGGCTTTGTTTTAATTATTTATTCTTTTTGACAGATGATGAAAATGGACCAGCCCTACCAACAAGATCAACTGAAGAATTCAGGCCATTTATACGACGGCTGCCTGAGTTTAAATTCTGGCTATCTGTAACAAAAAGTACAATAGTCGGGTTCTTCTGTACATTCATTGATGCTTTCAATATTCCAGTATTCTGGCCTATTTTGGTCATGTATTTCATCACGCTATTTTGTATTACAATGAAGAGACAAATTAAGGTAAGCTATTTGTATGTATGTTGGTGTATAAGTAACCTGTAATTATGCTCAGGTAAGTAAATTGTTCCATTAATATCTCACTATTTAAAGAGATCATTAGTTAATTATCACTGGGATGGCAGTGGCCGGCAGAGTGTGGGGGCGGGCGGTGGCATGCTGCTGCCGCGGTAGGGCGAGGCGTGGCTATCCAACATACATTCCAGTCGATCGACTATCCCCGTGTCATCAAGAAAATATCTAATCGTTCTCAAACTTTTGTTTTAAACATTAGATAGGCAAAAGACTAGCAGCCAACAACGGGGCGTGGCTGGCCCTGCGTTATAGAAACTCTTTGAAGTAGTCTCGCGCGGTATTTGGAATTCGCAGTAGCTTTGTCGTGATAGAGATTCTATGATATATGATGATTTGACTAAACTGATTTTTTGACAAGAAAATAAAAACGAAAATGCATCCTGCCTGTGTCACAACAGGAAATTAAACCAAGTATTATTGTAAGCGTTGGAGGAAGTTCTTGCAAAAATATGTATTGACTGGCATGATGGCCATATGGCTTCACCCGTTTAGTTTGTACCTACCAAGTTGGTAGGTGAGTAGGTATAGATATAGTAGGAGTGTATGTCCTTGTACTAAGCGGGTACCAACTATAATAATTGGAAGTAGTAACCTACTTAGCTATTTGTCGTCTAGTCAGAATCTATCATCTTCATAACAGTCCATCTACTTTTGCTCCCACTGCTGTGCAGGGTTTATGCCTCCTCTCTTATCACGCCACTTCTCGCAATGTTATACTTACCTTACTTACCAATACCATAGATAGAAGAAAGAAACTCCCTACCTATACCAAATTGTTACAACTCTTTAAATAATCTCCGACGTGTATAAACAAAACAACATACCATTATCCATGTTGTATTTTTTTTATTCTAGATACTAACTAAGACAATAATAATCTAGATTCATAATAAATTTTTAGCCTCAACATGCCATATCCCATCCCACAGCCATTGGTATCAGGATAAAGATTTCCTTAACATTAGCTCATAAAATTTACCTACCTACAGTTGTCAACTCACTTGGTACAGTAGTTTCAGCGTTATTAAGCAGCAAATATCCATATCATCCATCCATTCATCTTTACAAACTTTCGAATTAATGATAATTATGGAAAAATCGAACTAGCTAGCTAGCTCTGCATGCAGCATTGCCTAACGTAGTTTACTGTTAGAGAGTAGCTTAAATCCTTCAGTTTAATCGGTTCAGTAGTTTACGCGTGTTTGTGCAACAAACACCAATCCGTCCTCACAACTTTCTCATGTAATGTGAGTACTTACCTATTATTTTAATTTATACCCATTCTTTTTTCCACAGCATATGTTGAAATATCGGTACCTGCCATTCACTCACAGCAAGCCAAAGTACAAAACTGTTGATGCTACAGTCACAGTAAACTGACGACATACACCTACTTACTTCTAAGGACCTTATTGTATGTAGTTAAATTATCATAAAATATCTGTTGTACCTATGCAAATGTTTCCAGAAATACAGTTTTTATTGTAACGTTTTCTTTTTTTTCGTTCTTGACGTCCCCATAAAATTATTTATACCCCACCAACATAACTACCTAACGGAGACGTACTCCCATTTAGAAAATGGTTTCAACTGATTATTAGGTACTTATAATTGACTAGGTAGGTAAAAAAAAAAACATTACTTGACTCAAATGCGCATTTCTACCTCAGCATTGGTTTTATTCCCTTTGCTCAACGTAGTGGTTATATTCTCTTTGCTCAACATAGCATCATGCGAGAAAGAACATAATTCAACAGATTTTCACAAAAAAAAATATTGCTACTCGTCAACAGATGGCAGTATTTCAATTTTACCACAATCGGGCTTTGTACAACTAGACCCGCGCCAAAGGATTAAACCGGATATTATCTCAGTCCTTAACCTGACCTTTAAATAGACAGTCGTGCACATTCGCTAAGTGCGAATCACTCATGTTTCTAGGGTTCCATTAAATAACATAATGAATGTCGAACGTAACTGTAAATTACAAGATGTACCTATAATAAACGTAAATGGTGTTATCTATTTATTTGCATTGTAAAACGAATAATGCAAATAAATATTTGAATTTGAATCTATTTCGGACGTACAATAAGTTTTTTTGCAAGCATGCTTATCTACTCAACTGATATCTTGTCTGACTCGTCAACAACATTGTGTACAATTTTAATTGGACAACAAATTTATGCATGGTATTTTATAGCATTAGTTTTTTTTTCATTGTAATAGAGTATTGTTTTCTGTTATTGTACCAAATAAATAAAATAAAAATAAATATAATAGTGACCGAGTCATCTAGGAGTCTAGCTACTGCGATAATCGGCGTTTGCATGCGTGCGTGTGTGTGTGTGTGTGTGTGTGTGTGTGTGTGTGTGTGTGTGAATGTTTGTAGGGTGTATTGACAAACTACACTTCCGATCTTGATGAAAAGCAGGTGAGTAGGTAAGTTCAAATTAACTTGTCCCTATATTTCAAACAATTTGAATTCGTACCTATAATGAAAGGGATCAGTCCAGGGATTGTTGCATACGAGGTTCTGAAGAAAACTGGTAGTATTGAAACCTTTTTTAATAATGAGACTTAACTCTTTAAAAAAGGTTGTGATGAAATAAAAATTCTTCATTCCGCGACAAACTACCAAAGCCGTAGCCAGGAATTCCCTTCGAGGGGTCGAGTTGATCATAAAAGTGTAGAACATTAAATTTTCGACAGATTTTGTTTAAAGATTTTTCCATGTGCTAAACTGTTTTTGAGTTAGGTACTTGAGTGTAGGGTAGAGTGAAATATCCCTTAAAAAATTGTATTACGTAGGTACCTAGAAGTCCTAATAAATACTTCTACGAAATTTCAGACTCGTAAAGCCACAATGTTACATAGAACTAATTGTTATCCACATATGAGTCTTTCTTAAAATCCTTTTTTTAAACTGACTCAGCTACGTCTTCTTATAAACATTCATACCTTCTAGTTCGTAGCACTTGTAGTTATGGAGATATCGCTAAGTTACCAGTTGAATACCTACAAACTTTTTCACTCCTTTCAACCACTTATGGGTGGAATTTCCCAAAATTGTTTCTTAGTAAGTGCTACAACTAGGGTTGCCAACCGTACTATAATATATAGTATTGTACTGTATTTCGGAACTCCGTACTATATACTGTTGAAGAAATATATAGTACGCGAAAATACTATATTTCAGTAGGTACAATAGCTCAATGTTTATATATTCCTCTATAAACAACACGCCTGAGAAATTTCTGATATTGGGCGTTTTCAAGTCCTAGTACAGTACCTAATTTTCAAGCCTTAATTAAAGATGTGTAATATTTATCAGATATGTTGTAATAAGTGGGTTCTGATAAAGCGATTTGTCCTAGTAAACCATAACTCTGATTTTTTTTTGTGGATAACTGTGCTTGCCGCGATCACATATTATGAATATTTACGTGTTATATACATATACATAGAGGGTCCTGATTGAGTGATTTTTAGGACTAAATTAAGGGCGTTAAAATTTGCAGGTTTCTGCAAATGCAAAAATCTGCGATCAGGTTTATTATATTGGATGGTTTTAAGTCCTGGTACAGCAATATTCCCCAATAAACCATTAGCCTAAAAAAAATTGTCGGCTCGTTGCGCTCGACACAATCACATTGTGTGCTTTTACGTGTACAATGGTATTGTTTGAGTGATTTTCAGGACTAAATTAAAAAATTTAATGGTAAAGGTAAAGGTAAGGTAAAAAAATTGCGGCTCGCTTCGCTCGCCGCGTTTAGGTTTGCATTATTTCGTGATATTTAGTCCTGATAAACTGATTTTTCCTAATTAAATAAGCAAAAGACTGGAGCGATCACACTTGGGTATATGTGTTATTAATTACATGCTTTGGTGATTATCAGAATAAAAATTGAGTAAAAATATAAAAAACTAATTTTTTTTCTTCCCTACTAAAATACTATAATTTTTTTTAACGTACTATATTTTTTATTGATTTTTTTGAAAAAATACTATCTTCAGACTAAAAAATGTTGGCAACCTTAGCTACAACTTCTAATTAGTACTTATGCCAAATTTAAAGTTCGCAGCTTCTATAGTTTTGGAGATATCACGATGAGTGAGCCAGTCAGTAGTTTAGTGGTTCTCTAGTCTCTACTCTACCTGAAAAAATAGTTCAGCGCATGAAAAAATATTGGAACATTAGCTCTATGTATACGTTGCAATATTGAATGTCTAATTGACCGGCCTTGATCTACATAAAGTATTCCGTAAGATTATAGTAAATAAGCATTTTCTATATTATGTTATGACATGACGACGTGTTAGGGCTACTGTTTGCAGTTTGCACACATCACAACATGTTATTTCCTCGAATCGCAATTAATTTACATACCTATTTACTTACCAAAAAATAACATAGTTACAGACAATGTTATTTTTTATACCTACATATAAGTAGGCCAATATTACAAATCTTTCTGTATTCCTAGTTCTACACAAACTCATAATTGCTTACATGTTTATTAATTCAATAAAAATAGTAGGCTGGTATGGTTTGGTCTGGTACGATAAAATACCTACCTACATTAATTCAAAGAAAACCTACATTAATAAAAATCACAGATAAATTATAATAAATTAAAAAAATTGTAAGATAATCTTTTAGTCAAATTAAAAAATAATAATTTTAGAAGTGTACGCCTAATGAGTTAAAACAAAGTTTGTTTTCTCATTGTGTCAACGCTGATATTGTGGCTACAAAGATAACCGAACGATCTGCGACGAAAATAAACGAACGCCTACCTAAGAAAAGTTACAAAGCGATTGTATTATGTTCCGTTTATCTAACGCACGCTAAAATAAAAAGCTAAAAATAGTTTCTAGCTGGCAGTAAAATTAAGAAATTGAATAGGCTAGGCATCTACGATACTATTAATGTTTTGCAACTATTGACAAGATAGTTAAACAAGAGTGTTTGTGGAACTGATCTACCTCCTGATGATAAGAGATCGTTTCTGCCCAGGAACAGTGCTGCCCTGCACCACATGATTTTAGAGTTCATAGGCCACTGCAACACCACTAGAGCACTCGTCCACTTTTACATCTCAAAAACTGAATCACAGTAAAGCTTACACATGCTTGCCGATATAATATCTAGCGCTGTGCTGGTACCTGGTATACACAATAAACATCTCAGAATCCTGCAGGGAGCGCCTCTCAAAAGTGACGATATCTAAGTAGGTAACAAAAAATGACAAACTTATAATACTAGAAATAAAATTAAGTAAGAAAGTAGATACCTACCTCCTACATACTCTTCTTTAGTTAGTACTTACTTATTTTTTTATGTCAAACAAAATATGTGTCAATAATAGGTATATAGGTACCTAAGTTGACAAATTCCGATTACCTACTTCAACTTAGAAGCTATTCTAGTAAATAGGTACTTATTACATACATACATCTCTAAAAACAAGACAGCAACCACTCAACAAGTGCAATAGTAGGCCTAAAGTAGGTAGTTCATTTACCCTAGAATACAGTATAACTAAAACGATGTAAATAGTTTACATCGATGAGTACAACTATTGTTTCATGCGTTCTTTCCTCTCCCGGAAATGCCACTAGCTGACTATAGTGTGGTAGTCGTGCTGACTCTCACGAAGTCCACGAAATATCTACGAAACTCAAGCGTCTTGATGAATAAGGCTTTACATTGCCGCGCCCTTTATTAGCGCAAGCGTGTTAAGACGTTCTGTATGTGACATGTCAATGCGTTAAGATGTAGTCATACAACCCAAAACAGTCCAATACTTAGGTACCTACATATTGTCAATCAAGTCAAGTCAACCTACTGGTGGTAGGCAGGCAACAAGCAATTCATATTTCCCGCGTCCTAATATTACATTTCCGCTCACTCGAGGTTGTCGATCTCGATACAAATATTCGCGACACAGACACTACATTTTTATGTAGGAAAGTTATGTACATTATATAGGTATATTACATTAATGTATTTATACCTACTTATATGTCTCAAATACGAATTTTTGTATATAAATTGACACTTGTAATATGTTACGTTTCCTCCAAGTACAGTCCGTATAAGAAGAGTCGAACAATTTTTAGTTTTTTTTTTTTTTAATTATAATGTACATCTGTCCTATTCAGGCAGGTTACACAGTAGGTACTTAGTGTTTAGGCACACGAGTAGGCTTGGCACCTTTTTTGGAGACAGTGGCGCCCTCATTTATTTATTACTTTTTCTCTTCGAGTTATAGCAACTTGTTCTGGACTGTGGTTACGGAACAAAAAACCAAAAATATGGGCAAAAGTGCTAGTAAAACCTGGCAATAATTTTATAAATGGCCAGTGTTACTATGTAATGATATATTTTCAAAAGTAATAAAACGCGCTCGATATCCGTTTATTTTATTGACCACTCGCCAGATGTTTGCGCATTGTTTTACAGTGCGCAGTAGTTTCTCTGTCGTGAAATCGGGATTCTGTTTTAATATTATATCTATTCTGCCATTTTGAAAATAGTGGCGTGTATGGATTAGACCTAGTGTTTTTTATGTGACAAATATGTCCGGGAGCAATGATAAATTGTCGACTACGCAGCGGATGATCCAAAGTGTCGCTTTCCCTCCCAGCCACAAGCTCACAGTATCGGAAGTGTTTGATGAAAAAGCTGGGAAGCCACTGCCAGAAGTATTGAAGCAACATTTTATCCTAGAAGGTAGGATTGAGGAAAATGCGGCCCTACGAATCATCCAAGATGGTGCCACCCTATTACGATCAGAGAAAACGATGATTGAGATAGATTCTCCGGTGACTGTATGCGGAGACGTCCATGGTCAGTTTTACGACTTGATGAAATTGTTCGAGGTGGGAGGCTCGCCCGCCTGCACGAAGTATTTGTTCTTGGGTGACTATGTTGATCGAGGTTATTTCAGTATAGAATGTGTTCTCTATCTTTGGGCTCTGAAATTGTGCTACCCGAAAACTTTATTCCTATTGCGCGGTAATCATGAATGCCGACACTTGACAGAATATTTCACTTTCAAACAAGAGTGTAAAATTAAATATTCGGAGAAGGTTTATGATGCCTGTATGGATGCTTTCGATTGCTTACCTTTAGCTGCTCTGATGAACCAGCAGTTCCTATGTGTACATGGCGGCCTTTCCCCCGAGATCAACAACTTAGATGATATTCGTAAACTAGATAGATTCAAAGAACCACCCGCATTTGGAGCAATGTGCGATCTCCTCTGGTCAGATCCTCTTGAAGATTTTGGCAATGAAAAAAATGCAGAACATTTTTCGCACAATTCAGTCAGAGGTTGTTCATACTTCTACAGCTATGCAGCCTGTTGTGACTTTCTTCAAAGAAACAATCTGCTTTCAATCATACGGGCTCATGAAGCCCAAGATGCTGGCTACAGAATGTACCGTAAAAGCCAAACTACGGGCTTCCCAAGTCTCATTACTATTTTCTCAGCTCCCAATTATCTGGATGTTTACAATAACAAAGCTGCTGTCCTTAAATATGAGAACAATGTCATGAACATCAGACAGTTCAATTGCTCCCCACATCCCTACTGGCTGCCCAACTTTATGGATGTGTTCACCTGGTCTCTTCCATTTGTTGGTGAGAAAGTCACTGAAATGCTAGTCAATGTGCTTAATATTTGCTCTGATGATGAATTGATGACAGAAGGAGAGGATGCTTTGGAGGAAGCTAATCTCAGAAAAGAAGTTATTCGCAACAAAATCCGTGCCATTGGAAAGATGGCTCATGTGTTCTCAGTTCTTCGCGAGGAAAGTGAATCAGTATTGCAGCTCAAAGGGCTCACTCCGACTGGTGCCCTTCCCCTGGGCGCACTCTCAGGAGGAAAAACATCGCTCAAAAACGCATTGCAAGGTTTCTCTCCCAACCACAAGATTACTTCATTTGCTGAAGCTAAAGGTTTGGATGCTATCAACGAGCGCATGCCGCCGAGGCGTGACGGCCAGCGCACTCCAGACCCTCAAGAAAAGAAACCGCATGTGAATAGCAACGCACACTCGTGAAGTGTTAGCTTTGTTTTCTCTTCGATCCTTACTTTTTGATCCACTTATAGTGCTAGTGAAATATGTGTCAAGGGAACTCAAGCTCTGGGAATGATATTTCACATACATTATTTATGTATGACTAGGTGGATTTGAAGGGAATTGTTGTAATATTTAAATTTGGATTTAACTTTTTTTTCAATAGTTGAAGTTAAAATTTCTCTTAAGATATTACCTCTCGATATTTAAATAATCAGATCTGCAGGCAACAAATTTATTTAGTCAATTAAATGTTAAGGTATGCACATTTATTTATAATGCGCTGCACTGTTTAATTTTTGTAATGTAATTTTAAATTTTTCATATGAAAAGACATGATATTGTAATGTAAATTAATAATTCAGATTGTCTACTTATACTCTACATTGTTATCTACATTAGTGAAAATTAGACATGTCTTTAATTTTCAAAGCATAATTAGCTGTGATATTAAGCAATGATCAATGTATTATTTAATAGCAAATTGCTAGTGGTACAGGCATGTTCATTGGCTAATCATGCATTGAAATAATAGCAAATTGCTAGTGGTACAGGCATGTTCATTGGCTAATCATGCATTGAAATCTGTAAAGTGAGTGGAGAAGTCTCAGCTTGGGCATGTCTTTATATTCTATTTAAGTAATAAACCAATGATGTACTATAGTGTGCGGCACCCGGTGTGGAAGCTCGCGTGTGTGCTGTGTAAATATGCCTCATGCGTACACACACGTTGTTGCAGCTTTAACACTTGATATATAATAATTAATTACTCTCTTTTAATATCTTTGCTACAAGTTGTACTTAATTGTATTTTATTGTAAAAATAATATACATATTAACTATCTATGAACTATTACTTAAAATAATTAAAATTTGGGTGTATGCTGGCCCCTTGTTGCCTGCATGCAACTGAACTTGTATGCTGGAACATCACATTCAAGTTTCTTATAATATTATAATACATATAATGTTTCGGTATATAAGTTGTAGTAGTGGCTAGTCTAATTGCAGATTTTCTTACAGCTTCTATTCCAATTTTCACTTATTATAAATAAGATTAACTATTATAATGCACTGTTGGAAAATCTCTTTTGGTCTGCCAAATAATCTTTAAATTGATGCAATAAGTTCATATTGTGAATAAAGAAGTGGCTTACTTACATCATTTTCAAATTACTAAGTATTTTATCTCAATTCAGTGTGTAGTCCTTCATATGTTCTGTACTTTTAAATAAATTTTATCTATGTAAAAACTAACATTATATTTAATTTTATTTTGTACTAATCATGGGAAGTGTTGTTTTAACCTTAAAAAATATATTAACATTGAGCTCCATAATAGTATAGTTTCAATAATGTCCCAAGAAGATGTGTAGATAAACCTATTATTTAAATAAAAATATATTGCGCACTTTAAATGCTTTCACCACACTGGTCCGAAAGAACTAGTGTAGTGATACGATAAGAAGAAGAACAAAAATAGATAGAGAAGATAAAATTTAGTACTTGATTTTTTGTTCTGATTGAACAAAGAGCTCTCTAGCTCATAACCTAAAATAGGAATTTGATACATGCTCCGGATTACTTGAAAGCGCTTCACGCTTTAACTTTCACGATCGTTGTGCCAACGATGCGAAAGGCCTCAGGCAGACGTGGATGAGGAGAGCCTAAGACTGGACTCATGGGCGCATTTTAGTAAAGAGTTTACGTCCAAAAGCGCAGTAAGCAGTGTGAACTATAAGTCTAGTATACTCAGTGGCGTAGCTATCGTAGAGCAAGGTGGTGCAGTGCACCAGGACCCCCTATCCTAAGCTTTGAAAAGTGAGGAGCAGCCAGCTCCCGCAGCTAGAAATCATCGAGCCTGCTTACAAGTTTCTTTTATTGATATTTAATGAATGTTAACAATCCCAGAACTCCTAATTATGACTTTCAACACATGCGCCAAGCGACCGTCGAAAAGCCAATATATATATAGGTATACCTAAGTGCAAGCTACGTAGAAAGAGGGGGTGGGGGTCTGATTATTTATTTCTCTATGCACCGGGGCCCTTGTCCACCTGGCCACGTCACTGAATATACTAATCCGATCTACTGAAAGCATTCAAGGCGTCATCGTAAAAAAATATGTTAGGTACTATTTTATAATTAACTAACGAACGATAGCCGAACGGGTCAAGGAACACATAGTCGCAGTCAAAAATCGCCAGATAAATAAATCAGCGATAGCGGAGCATTTGATAGACTCAGGACCTAATCACTGGATCGAATTTCATGATCCGAAAGTTCTCGCCCATGAACGTTATTTCCACAAGAGGATGGTCCGGGAAGCGATTGAATTAAAGAAGAATCCAAATTTCAATCGTGGGATGCACTCTCAACGTCATGGAACCCAGTAATTGCTAAGTGCACGCGGAACGCTTTTAAAACATCGCTTAAGTGTCCGGATGTCGTCAGTGTAGTGTGCCGACCGAACACTTTAACGACCAAAATGAGGGTATTATTATTGTTATTAAAATTCTATATTGCACAAAAATAAAAATTACATTGCACAATGAACGGGCTTAATGTCTTAGGCATTCTCTTCCAGCCAACCCTTGTAGGGTTGTACAGTACGCTTAGCGTGCTAATATAGATGATATATTTAGAAATTAAATTATATATTATACTATACCTATGAATACATATGAATGTCACCTATTAATAAATTGATACAGGATACCTATTGATAAAGGATGTTAAGGAAGTGCTGGCGAGTGAGTTTTTTAAATTTTTCCTTGGAGGCCGCCTTACGAATGTCTACCGGAAGTATATTCCAGAGTCGGACTGCCTCTACTGTAAAATAGTTTGTCATGAAGGATGTGCTGTGTTGAGGAGTGGCTAACAATAGATCGTCCGAGGAGCGAAGTTGTTTTGAATGGGTATCGTTCAGAAAGTTAAAACGAAAAAAGAGAAAGGATTCTCGAGTTCCTACGTTTTCGAATAGGGAGCCATTTGAGCTTTGCATGGTATTCACTCACATGATCATACTTTCGTAGGCAATAGATAAAACGTATACAAGTGTTAAGAAGGCGATCGAGTTTGTTTAAAAGATCCTCTGTCAAGTCTAGAAAGGCAACGTCAGAATCGATAATAGGGATGAGAAGTGAATTGACTAAGGTGATTTTAGCTGAAATAGGAAGAAATCGTTTAAGGTGAATGATTGAGTGGAAAGCAGCGAAAAATTTCCTAGAGATTTCTTTAACATGTGGTAACCAGCTGAGCTTAGTGGGGCTAGATGGCGCTGTGCGAAATGTCCAAAATAAATAAAATGTATGTTAAATGGATTAGTGACACTGTAAAAGTTTGTTTCACATTTCCATGACCAAAATTAAACTAAATCGTTGCGCCCTAAAAAAATAGATTAAACGGCTTGATATATTTTGACAAATGGGGTTTTGTTGGATTCGCGAGTCACAGAAAAGATACGCTAAAATGTCTAGAAACCTACCAACTTGATGAATTTGGATCAGCTTGTGTCCAAAATTCTATAAAAACTTGAAATTGGAACTGGTTAATTGAAATAAGTATAAAAACAAATGAAATTAATTAATAGTTTCTATTAAAATACAACTTCTTACTAACATGTCTTATATCTATGTCATGCAATAATGGAACTGTACTCTCTTCACAATCCGGCACATCATTATAATTATCTAGGTTACATTTACTAACATCTAAACAAATACAAAATTGAGCCGAAGAACATTTTCTATTTTTTTTAGTTTTAAAATGTGATGCTGGATCCATTATTGTGTTGACACTATCAATATTAGCAGTCAATATCATATTAGAACTTGGATATATAAAAAAAGCAAACATTGTAAGGGCTACAAGACATTGTATGGGGATAGCTGTTGACCAGTACTTTTGAGGATAATAGGAAATATTTATCATGTATAGATAATAATCTGGTATAAAAGCCCAAATGCAATAAATCCAAAGTATGGTTTTACTAAATAAATACATGAAGAATCCATAGTGAGACCTGGCTGGGGTAGGTGCTGGTGTGTGTTCTGGCATTTTTATTTTCTTTTAATTTTCGAATTGATGAACAGTCTTAGTTATTAGTAAAATGTTCTTGAGGATTCCATTCAGTGCCACTCGTAGCCTTTTCAATTCAATTCCATGAATAGTTCTGCAAAAATCAAATGATGGTAATAAAGAAACATGCAAAAGACCTCTAGATTGAGTACTACCTGTTAAGCAAGGTATTATTTACATGACAAAAGTCCTTTCCTGGCAGACATTCATTCTCATAACTGCAGTCATGTGAACTAGATAGACTCTGTACTAAAAAAATTTTTTGATATCCAGGGAACTCTTCATCTTGGATTAGCATAACATGGTTCTAATAAGGTTCAGGCAGCAGTCAGGATGGGTTTACTTGGGATGTATAAACCATTTAAGATTTAATACTCAATACTCAAATCGTTATTTGCCTTATATGTTGTACAGCAAGTTCTTAAAATGAAGATAGTCTCAAACATACACCCTGTAAGGCACAACAAATTTAACAATTTCTTAATACTAGGTACCTAATTTAAGTTATGTACTTTTAAGTACAAGTGAGCAATTTTAAGTTTCCACCTTGGAAGTGATTTTATTAAAACAGGCATTAGAAACAAAAGCTACGTACACAATGAGATTAGTTCCATCACAAGTTAAATCTCGGCGAACTTCGCTTCTTTTTAATTCTTTATCCACATTCAGGACATCCAGTGCCAGTTTTGCTAATTCAGCTGTTGGGAACGGTAAGGTCAGACATCTGAAACCAGATTTAATTTCTTTAAGGTTACAATACCTTACACCTAATTAACTAAATGAACTGGCTAACAGCCAATAGTGCTGTCTTTTCTTGCCTTTATTACAAGGGTAAGTAGATATGTATGACAACAGTGCAGACTGTCTAAAAATAAACCAAATAACAATACATATTGCACTTGCGTGGTTAACGATAATTGTGCATAAGTTGGTTATGCCTTCGACATTTACGACCATGATGATAACACTAGTTTGACTAGATTTGCAATTCAAATTATGCAAAACTACTTTCAATAACAAAAGAATACAGGCCGACAAATCTGTAATAATGAAGGGCTTGCGACACAATATTCTAATAAGTACCTACAGTGCATATGTCAATTCTATGCATCCATCAAAATCTATCTCATTCACTAACTAGCTCACTAAATAATTTAATTCATTAACAATGCACACATTGAGAGTCTCCTGAATATTTTAAGACAGTGTTCAATAATTATTTTTAGATAACCTAAGTACTGCGCTCGGTTATGTGTTTGGTAATTTTTATAATTTTAAAAAATTGGAACGCTTATCATGGGTTTATCTCTGAAATGTTTTTGAGGAGATGGATGTGGGTGAGGTGAGTTTCTCTGACTCAGCTTTTTGAAGTTTGTCATGTTCGCTAGGAGTAGTGTTCTATGGTCATGCTTGACTTGTCACACATTCAACCAGGGTTCGAGATATATATCAATGGATATATATCAAGATATATATCTGATATATATCCAATATATATCAAGCTAATATATCCGATATATATCAAATGTTTTTTATAAAATATTGCAATACAAAAATGGTTTAAAAAATCATATTTTTAAGTAATTTTTAGTGTTTGTTACTGTATTTCTAGTAGGAAGTAGAGTAAAAACATACTCTCTAACCGTTGAAGCGCTTTACAACAAAAAAAATCGACTATTGCCTGATAAGAATTAAAAAAAAAACATTTTAGTTTTTTTTAATACTTTTAGTATGTTTTTGTAACACATATGCAAATAGTATTCATAAATACAATAAAGTAATAGTATGGCTTTCATACGAAATTGATATGTATCAAACTTGATATATATATCATAAATATCCAATATTTTGATATTTATAATAAATATTGGATATTTTCGAACCCTGCATTCAACACAGTGTAGGTACTTAAATATTAAACATCTATTTCTTCATGGAAATATCCGATACTATAGCCAAAGCGAAGGTACGAAATTTTATAAATACAAAGTAACTGTGGATAATCAGGTTTTTCAATTGTACTGTACACATACTTACATAGATTTCTCAGCCATTATATGTATCCAGTGTGTGGAAATAATAAGTGAAGAGAATGTATAGTATTTATCATGATCTAAAGCATGAACACATGAGTTTTTGAAGACTGCAGGGAAAGAAGTCAGCTATCCTGAGTAGGTAGTCAGATTGTAAAACACACTCAACCGCAACCGGTAAATTAACGTTGTACTATTATGAGTTTTGTGTTACGAGACTAAGGAACTGCCGATATTGATGTGAAGACGGAATTGTATTAATTGTTTTGCGTTATTTTTATTTACTATGAGATTAATTAGCAAATATGTAGCAAAAAAAAAATAAGGCAATCAATCGCAATTATTTTGACATTTCTAGTGTTGTCAGTACAAATGATTGAAAAATACGAAAATCTGCCCAAAAGCAACGTAATTTAAAAAAAATGATTTTAGTTATGGCTAGCCTTAGCAATGGCTAGCTTATGCCCACGCGACTTTGTCTGCGTAGGACTACCTGAGTGGGAATCTTCATTTTTAAAAAAATTCAGAGTTATGGTTTACTAGGGAAAATCGCTTAATCAGGACCCAATTATTAAAACATATCTCTCCGCAAAAATTATACACTTTTTGCTTGATGAGCGTAATGAAAAAACTTTCAGGCAAGTTATTCATAAGAGAAAATCGCTTTAGCAGGACCCAAAAAACCTAGCAATAGAATTTGGTATTTTACACTCAAAGTGAAGTTCTGAAAATCACTTTATAAGGACCAAAAAAACAACGCAGTTTCTATGAACTCTTTTTGGAAATTTATCTACCACTACCCATGCTGACTCTAACTTGGCAAGAATAAGTTTATCATTCATTATCATAAAAAAGCTCAGAAGAACGAAGTAAATAGAATCCCTCCTAAATTTGACAAATTCGCTATCTTCTTTGCGCATACCACTTTTTGCACTAGATAAAACGAGACAAAACATGCATTTGTCGCACGTCATAATATAGGGGGCATCTGCCACTCGTTGAGCCAAAGAGATGTCTGTTTGGGCCAAGAGCATTAAATTGTCATAGTATTTGTAAGATCAGATTGTAATCACAAACCTAGCCAAAGGATACACATCTCCATGCGAAAGAGCGAGATACAACTATGTTTTCGCTCTACACCCCGCCGCGGGTTACTGCAGCGGCGCCGCCAGCGCCGCGCGTCACACTAGTCGAGCGAGGTCTGTCCGCGAACCCTCACGTCGCGTCTCGTTTTCGATTACCTATACATCTTTCGGGAAGAGTTTGGAGCCCTAAGTGTGTGCCTAAAACATTCACAAACATTGGTGAACAATCTGTGTTTTTTTGTGGGTTTTCCTAATACTACTGTGCTAACCGGGACTGAGCTATTTAGCTAGACGTCGTTGGCGAGTACTCCGGAGCCCTATCGTCTGCATTGCCGTGGATTCCTTCGCGGAGACAGATCCAAGTGCTGTGGTAAGTGAGAAGCAGTCGTTCTTACTCTTTACTGTGGCATTTTGATGTTCTGCTCTATTCTGGTTCCCGGCGCAAACAATGTCCAAGTCATAAAATATCGATATCGATATTAACAGTTCGATGATTCGATACCGATATCGATGTATCAATCCTAACAACTTAAAGTCCGTGACTATGATAACGTTATCTAGATTCACTCTGGATTAAAGGAACCTTGAACTTTGTAAAAACCACGAATTAAGATGACCTTTTTTTATTAGATAAAATAATATATAACATACACAGGTAAATGAGTACATTACAAAATGTATACTTAACAAAAGTTAACACTTGAGCTTAATACTTTTTTCAGCTAAACCTTGTTCTGCCTGCCCCCTACCTATAGATTAGTCCCCCGAAAGGGCTTACATGCGATTCTACCACTTTGTTGGGTTTTTGTTAGTATTTTACTATGTGAAGACAATAAATTTATTGAGTATTGAGTACTTTTCCCGTCATTGGGATAAACATAACGTTGACGATCACATATTGATGGTAGAAGTGTTAATTTATCAAATCTTTTTAACTCAATGCTATACGCATGTGGCGAAGACTCTTTTGCTACATATATTTCTATTAATTTATTTTCTTTAACTTTATTTATAATTATTATATTTTCTTGGTATACTTTATCAGTACTTTTTTTTCAAGGCTTTTCGTACGCTGTCTGAAACAGTTAATTTTTAGCAAACTGGAGTAGGCTAGATTTTTATCGACCATCTCACACTGCACATTCTGTACATTCTACGCTAGTGTTCTTCGGTGGTACGTCTGAAAACACTGATGAACTTATTTCTGTAATATCCGAAGGTCCTGGCTAAGGTACATTGATGAAAGGGATATCCTGAAACACATTATGTTTTTAATTTATAGTTCATGTAATTATAATATACCTATAACACGCAATTTTAAGTACAGTACTGACCGTTAGCTTCACGAGCATTGCATTTGGTTCAAGTTGAAGAATAGCCGGAAGAACATTTTAACTCTTGCCGATCGTTATTGGACGCCAAAGAGACAGAAGAAATATTAATAGTGTAAACGTAATATTTTCCGTGATTATTTTGAAGCTCTCTTTTTTGTATATTACACTATCATGGTTGAACACATAGATATTGTGTTTAACCATGATACAGTAGGCAGGACGACAAATATATTTATAAAATCGTTGTGCCTTGTGGAGTTTTGATTGCTCTTGCCGTGTGTACAAATGGTTCTTACATATATGGAGAAATAATAGATTTTTCACGTAAAAACAAATATTGCTTCGTTACGCTAGGGCTTGATAAAATGATGACGTCATGAAATATCGATAGTACCTAATGAGTAGGTAGTTATGCAAAGTGGTACAAAACTCTTTTCTTTTCTATCGTTAGGGTATTTTTACCTAGTTAAAATAAATTTACCACTTGTGTCATTTTTTTTTGTTTCTTAAAATACGAGTATTATTATAACTAATCGTTTTTACTTATTTAATTTCAGCTTACCAAAGGATCCGCAAAACAGAAAAAAATGGTTACAAATTCTTCAGAAACAGAGCGATCATCCAAACAATATAAAAGTTTGCAGCAATCATTTTAAAAACGATTGTTTTTTATTCAGAATACATAAACGTATTTTGAAGAAAGGTTCGCTGCCTACGTTACATGTTCCAGTAAGTACCATGTTGAACAATGTTATTGTTATCGATGTCGATAGAACATCTTATTGAATGTCCATCACTATTTTTGAGCAACACATAGACAATCACTCGCACATGCTTATTATCATTTCTTGTATCGCATTTGAAATGTCATTACCCCTCTTTACATTCTAACTTTATGATTTTTATGTACATATATTATTTAATTTCTTTTATAAGTAAAATAGATTTTTTAATGTTTGTTTTAATATAATATTTTTGTTAAGCTCTTATTGCTAAGGACGGCGTCACTGCTCATAGGCCCGGGCTGAAAACCAGTGTTGTCCTGCCTTCTCTAGGTATCTAGATTGCTGGGTACCTAGGCATTTCAGGACGACAATATGCTGAGACCGGACCTATTGGTCTCCATGACTTAAGGCATACCTAGTTATTTATGTTATAATGTTTTATGTACCTGCTTATATGTGTAGCTATACCTTTTTAGAGGAGCCAATAAACAAATTTCTTTTCTTTTCTTTTTTCTTTAGACATATTGAACATAATTTTTTTAGGGTTCGGATTCCGACAATTAATCCTTACTGAATTTTCGCAATGATTGATTACGTACAATACAGTAGCAAACTAGATTTTTTTAGTAGTAGGTAGGTCCTAGGATTACAACTTACAACCTAGGGTTTCTCTCGTAGGTCTGTCTATTCGTCCTTTAGCACAGGCACGCATTTAATTTAGGGGGCATATTTTATGTTGGATTCAAATAATTAAAGATAGTTGAATGCACCCAAATGCTCTCTATAATAAACGTAATAAAACTTTGAATTTGGACTGTAAAGAACTGGCAAGCAAGAAAAGTAATTGCTTAGGAGCTTTGACAGTTTGGTGCAAGTATGCATTAATCATAAAGTTAGAACAGCCGAAAGTATCCGAGATCTGTGGCATTAATATAATTAAAGGCAATACTAAGGGCGACCTTATCGCTAAACGATATCTCTTCCAGGCAACCGTTTGTACAGTAATGAGTGGAGAAAGAGGGTATTATTGATATTATTTAAAAGCATATGTATGCAGTTATTATCTAAATCATCTAATAAAAGGCTCCTTTGATAATTTTCGATGTTACTATACTTTTTGGCTTTAGCGAGGCCCAGTTGAAAATTCACCTTTTAGGTATAGATAGATGTGTCTGTGTTGTTACAAATCAAAGCACAATAAAAAAAATACCATTATATTTTGTAAAAGTTTTTATTGTATGTTCAAACACAATTTCTATGTACAATACAAATTTCTTTGTAAAAATATTCATTTTTGTCTTATATTTTATTGATTTATTAATTAATTAATCGTAGGCATCACTAAAACTTATAGAAAATCAATTATTATGAAAATAGAAACTTCATTTTATTATAAGTACACAGAAATCAGTATAATTTATAGCGCATTCCAAAAAGGATGCATGGAATAATAATGTATAATAATAATAAACTACATAAACAGCACAAAGCTATAAATACGACAGTTAACAACAACCTATTCCCATTGCAGTAATATAAATAAAACAACAGAATAGTTGACGAGTCAAAACATCTATCAGCCCATACAATTAAATAATTAAATTTCATTAAGACATTCTATCCAGCATAATTATATTCACTGGAGACGTAAATACGTATTTGTAAAACAACAGATTTAAAATACATTATTATGATTGTTATTATAATTCAATTAATTTTGGAACCATTATAATACATTTTGACAGAGAACAGTAAAATACATAACACAGCTATTTCGGCTTAAACAAAACATGATTGGTTTAATATTTTAACGTACTATCACTACAAGTCTGTAGCGAAGCATGTATAGTACTCTCCTTAGTGTGCCGATGCGGTTATAGTTATCGGGCGTCGTCGACGAAGAGAAAAGTGCAGCAGTTGCAGTTTATAGGGAGTGTAGTGTATGTGTGTATCTAGCGGCGCGGGCCCCAGGCGGCGGAGGCGGCGGGAGCCGGGGCGGGGGCGGCGGGGGCCTGTGCGCGCGGCGCCCCCGGCATAGTTGGAAACTCGTGCGTGGAGGCGGTGTCGGGCGCGCGCTGCTCCCACGGCCCGCCCTTCACTACGAAACCGGGCGCGGGCGCGCTGTTCGCCGCCGGCGCTACGCCGTTCTCCGCGGCGGCGGAGGCGGCGTTGGCAGCGGAGGCGTTGCTCGCGGCGAGCACGTCGCCGAAGTCGCCCAGAGACGGGCCCGCCGGCCGCTGGTAGCGGTCCACTACGTCTTGCAGCTGTCGGAAAGAGCCCAACATCAGCAACATTATAAATCCACATTATGAGAAAATTGGGATAATAATTATACTTGATATACAGGGTGTAGATGGATCAGAAGGGGAATTCCGAGACTTTGAGACTAGCAATTACGTTGGTGATTACGACAGTGCTGTGGTTGTTGTTGTAATGCAGTATACTCACGTATTCCTCGGCCAGGTTTAGCAGATGGTCCTTGGCGTCGAGCACGTTGTCCTCCTCGCCGGCGATCACGACCGTGCTGTCGTCGTTGTTCTTGGGGAAGCGGATGTCGACGCGGTAGTCGTCCATGATGCGTTTGATGTTCTTACCGCGTTGCCCGATCAGGCGGCGGTGCACGCGCGGATCGATCTCCACCTCCTCGCGGTATTGGTTGTCCTGTAACAACAACTGTGTTTGTACTCTGTGACGACACGATTGGTCGAGTGGCAAGTGTGTTGAACTACCACGCCGCGTCGCGGGTTGGATTCCTTCTTCAGGATTAGGAAGAGATTAGATTTAGGAAGCATTTGTGTGTGAACATCGGTGTTTGTTACGAGTCTAGGTGATTTGTATGTATTTACAAAAAAAAATATTTAAATTGTCTATCAGTTATCTGGTATATTCCCATTACCATAGTAAAGCTCTGCTAGTTTACGGCGAGATGGCGTTGTGTGAAAAGCAAAAATAATTTAGGAAAAGTTTGTGAAGTAGAATGAACGGATGAAAGTTATTCACTCAATATTATTAACAACATTATAATAATATTACTAAAATAAAAATAACTGAACCGAACTTTCCATACAGAGGTATCAAAATCAGCCCGTAAAATAAGGAGTGTTAAAATTGATGTAACATACTTGTTGGCGAACAATGGCCATGATGGCGTCCTTGGCGAGGTAGGCCTTATCCTCGTAGCCCTGGATGGTGATGACGTCATCGTCAGGTTCGCCGCGCTTCGGCAAGTTGATCTGCACGCCGAAGTCGGTGCGGATCTTGGTGATAACGACGCCGCCCTTGCCGATCACCAGCGGATGGTATTCAGGGTCCACTTGGAATTTCAGCTCAAATGATCTGTACAAATCATTAAACATTTATTACTTAATAGGTACTCATTTATATCAACATTCATAGATAGCGGATTTTGTTGAATCATATTATATTTATGTACAATGTGTTCGGCCTTGAGTTACCGATATTTAAGGGGGTTGTTTTTCAAGTTTTTTTATCGGTAAATCGGCCCTCCCCACACGAAATACTCCAATCCCCTTGAAATGGCAGCCATTTAGTTGGCTGGCTATGGTCATTTTCGTACACGAACTGGCGTAGTTTTAGTTAAAAAACGTGTACAAGTAGGACGTAGGGGGACGGCGGATTTACCGATAAAAAACATTCCCCTTAAATATCGGTACCTGAAGACTGAACATATTGTAGGTATAATATAAATTTTGGCCGAAGGTGTCGTGTTCAGGAAGTTCTATGGAAGGCTGATACGCGACACCGCACGCACGTCATTATAAATTGTATGTTAGTTATAAGGTATTTATCTATGGACCTTTTACTTTGTATGGCATTGCCTGATAAACTTTTAATAAGCCTCTGAGTGTTACCTGAGAACCCTGTCTTCTTTCTCCTTCTCCATCTCGACAATCTTATCGGTGATGGCTTCCTTCGCCTTTTCAACACTTGTTGGCGTACCGGTCACCTGAATGAAGAACGTCCAATTAGATTCTTATCCACATTTATCTACTTATATTAAAAATGTATTAAATTTATTTTCAAACAACTTAAAAAAAGGAGGAGTTTATCAATTTGGTTAAATGTTTTTTTCCCCTTAGAACTTTGTTGTTTATACACCGATTTGAAAAAAAAATTTTTTGTTTATGAGACATTTAGATTGGTCCCATAGAAATTTCATCAAAATGGGTTTAGGAGATAAGTTTTTATATCAAAATAACTGAAAAAATGTCGTCGCAGTAAACGAAATTGCGTATTTCTCCTCCCTGTGACTTTTCAGTGGTGTTTACAGTCATTGAAACAGTCCAATAGAAGTCATTTTTGAGTTTGATATTTCCTTATCACTTATACATTAGCAGTTGCGAGGCATCTCCTGCAGGATTCCGCCCAGATAGGTTAGGTACCAATGAACACAGTGACATATATTTTGCCGTGAAGCAGTATTGTACAAACATTACTGTGATCAGCTTTAAATTGGCACTTCAACTGGTTTAAACGGTAAAAGACGAGTCAGATAGATAAGCGTCATTTTCACCATCATCCACTTCCCGATCCTGCGGATTCGGCTCACGATACAGTACAGATAAGCGTACCTTAACAAAATTGCTGTTTTCATCGGCGGGCGGCAACAGGATGTGTACATCGTAGGTCTGCATCAGCTCGCGTCGCTTCTGGCCCGCGAGAAGGCGGTGCAGTTCGTTGGGCACCTCCACGTCGATGGTGATAGGCACCTTTCAATGAATAACAGAGATGAGGTGAGGTTATGAGAGCGGTACCTACTACCTACACATACAGGTAAGTAAAGGTGTACTTGCGGACAGTAAAATCGATGGCCATTCGACCAGTCTTTGAGAAAAACCTGTCAAGTAACTTAGGGAGTCCAGTGTTGCCAGTAAAGTTTCTAGTTGCCAGTTAATATAAGTCATATTAAAGTTTGTAAATATACATAAAGTGCTTTGGAGAAAAATAAAAAATAAAAAAAACAATTCTGATAAATCTCAAATAACTATCTATAACTACTTGTGTCAGTAGGATAAACTTTGCAAGGTTTTACCCGTTATGGCTCGGCGATAGCGTTCGCTTTACTGCCAACAGTAGGATGTACGATTTGTATGAAATTATTGTAGACGAGTCTAAAGGTAACGAAAGTCGGTTAATAAGTATGTAACCGAAAGTCGTTTGAGTCAGTGTAACTTAGAGAACCAGTCAGAGTCGCAAACGGGGACTAAGGTAACTAGGACTTAATGCCCCGAACTAAAGTTACTCCTCAAGCCACCCCCTCTCTGATGGTACCATAAAAGTAGGTGTTTAGTAAATAAGTAAGTATAGTAAATAATAATCTGATTTACGATTGTAATATTGAGATGCATATCGCCACTGAACTGACTGGCAAAAGTACTAAAGTGTAATTTAGCTAAAATGGCGCTTTAGTACTTTTGCATTTCCAGTGACTATAGTAACCACTCTAGATAAACCTACAAAATATTAAACAACCACTAAACCTTCCACCTTCCAGAACTGAATATTACGTGCAAAGACGCAATTTTAAGAAATAGACTGGACAAACATTTAAAGTGCATTGACAATAATCACGGTACACACATCAGCTTTAAGCTGCCTGTGTATCATCTTCTTCTTATCGTGTCACTAGTTCTTTGAACCAGTGTGGTGAAAGGATTTCAAGTGCGCCTCGAATAGGCTCCTTTCTTGCCTCTTCGATCTGTGTATCATAAATAATAATAATATGGTGGGTGACATACCTGTTCCAACAGAGCCTTCTTGGCAGCCTCGCAGTTCTCGGGGCGGCCGGTGATCCGGATGACGTCGTTGGGGCCGGGCTCGGCGCCCTCGTCGCTCTCGCGCACCGGCACGTCGGCGCCTTCCGTGTTGTCTCGCTCGGGGAACTTTATCTGCACGTCGTGCTCGGCGGTGATGTCCTTCACTTTAGCACCGCGAGCGCCCATTACGGTGCGGTGGTGCCTTTGCGCTATGACGCACTCTACTGTCACCTGAGGAACAATCATTTTGAAAATACTAGCTGCAAACCGCGGGCGACTTCGTCCGACACGGGTGATAACAGGATTTTCCCTAGATATTAGCTAGATGACTTTAAGAACTTTTTATTACCTACAATTCCCGCTTCAGGACAAACATTGGTGTGATGAACATCGGTGTTTGTCCTGAGTCTGGGTGTTTTCTATGTATCCTATGTATGTATTAACAAAAACGAAAGTATTGTATCAGTTATATGGTTCCTATAGTACAAGCTCTGCTTAGTTTGGGGCAAGATGGCACTATGTGAAATGTCCAAAACTTTATTATAATATTATTATTAATAAAATTATCAATACTGATCACTCTGCATCGTCTACAGTCGGAATTTCGATGAGGTTATTAAATGACGGCCCACGTGTTATTGGGATAAAAATAATGTAGCCTTTTTTTCAGCTTGTATAAAGATGTATCTTCAACCAACTTAAAAAAAAGGAGGAGGTTTTATTCAGAATTGTATTTAAATTGGTTGTATTTTTATTTATTATCTCACAGTATTTGCTCGTTTACGAACCAATTTGAAAAATATTTTTTTGTTTCATCCATCATTGTCCCATAGAATTTTCAATAAAATCGGTTAATTAGTTGTTGTTAAATAAAAATAACTGAAAAAAAGATATCGTCGAAGCATACGAAATTGCGTATTTCATGAAAATTATAGGGTTTATACCTTGGCATCCAAATCCTCGATGATCTCAGCGATGCGCAGTTTAGCTGCTTCGATGCAGTCCTTGGGTCCCTTGAGCACGACGCGGTCGCTGCTGACTCCCTGGCGCGGGAAGGAGATCTGCACGCCGCCGCACTCGTCCGCGATGCGGCGGAGCACCTCGCCGCGACGCGCCACGAAGTGCCGGTGGTGTTTCGGCGCCACTGCCATGTCACCCTCGGACACGTTGCTGATTTCGGCTACAGCCGTTTCGAGCTGCTTCTTAGCTGCTGCCACTTGTTCTTCGCGACCTGTTGTGTAGTAGCTAGTATAGTAAGCGCCAAACAAGTTGTCCTCTGGCAAACCACGTGAGAAAGATGCGCAGAACCAATTTGACATATGAATTGTGATCTACGCATCTTTGTCACGCGGTTCGCCAGTGGACAACTTTTTAGACGCTTAGTATACTAATGTTTTTTGATTTCATGGTTTCTAAGCCTCTGATTCGATTTGGCTCATCTGCTACTAACTCAAATCTTGTAGTAAACTGCCTGCCACAATTTCATGAAGATCAGAGGCTCCATCATGAAATTTCACTCTAACGTTATCGTATCGTATCGGTGATGACTCAGAAGTTACCAGTTTTTATGACTATTTTTGAAAACGTCATACAAACTGATGACTACTTGGTGACGGGTACGATACGATAACGTTAACGCGAAAGTTCAAGATCGAGCCACAGATAAGCTGTTTGAACATTGTAGTCGAAAAAACATACAGACCATACGCGCGTTAATTTACGACACTTTTAATGGAAATAGATACTATGAATACTAAAAACAAGAATATAATAATCACTAAAGACCCATTGCTTGCTCGGGTATTGGTAAATCTGTTTCCACTATTGTATTATTGCTTACCAATAATGAAGATAGCTTCCTTATCTTCATCCTTCTCGGTCGGGAAGATGATGCGAGCGCCGGTTAGCTCTCGTATCTTCTTAATATTAGCACCATTCTTTCCAATAAGGAACTTGTGATGGTCGGGTTTGGCTCGCACTTGGGCCGTGTGGGAAGTCAGTTCGCGTTCATTGGCGTGAGCTAGGAGCTGTTGTTTGGCCTTCTCTACATCCTCGGCCGGGCCTTTGATGACTACTTTGTCGCTGTCGCTGTCCGCGGGCGGGAACTTAATCAGAACCCCGCCGCACTCCTCCATGATGGAATGGATCAGTTTGCCGCCGGCTCCGATAAGAGAGTTATAGTACTTCGGCGATATCTTGACTTCCTCCGTCACAACGTTCGCCTTCTCGTTGTGTATCTGCTGAATCTTCTTCACGGCCTCTTCCACGTTCTCGCGTTTGCCTCGCACGGTGATGACGTCACTGTCGTCGCCCTCGGCCGGCAGATCGATCACCGTGTCGGTCTCGTCCCTAATTTTTCGCAAGTTGGCTCCGCCCTTACCGATAATAAACTTATGGAACTGCTTGAATATTGGCACTTCTTGGACGAACGAAGCTTCGGCGATTTCCTTTAGCTTTTTGTTGAGGTACTTTTCACACTTTTCGATGTCGTCTTGAGGACCTCGTAACTTAATGGGGCTCCTCTTTTGTCCCTGGTCTGGAAGATTGATAAGAACGTTTTCGAATTTCTCGCGAATTGATTTAATGTTCTCTCCCCTTACGCCGATAAGGGATTTAATATATCTATGGTCTACGTATACCTCTTTCGTTCTTTCGTTTTCTAGTTTCGATACCATTTCTTTCAATTCCTTTTCGGCATCGGCGACGCCTTGATGGCTGCCTTCAATACGAATTATATTGTTGCCTTCACTTTCGATAATATTAATTACTACACCAGTCTCAACCTTCAGTCTATTTACTGAAAAGAGAAAAAAAAAGTATTATAAACTTCGTTGTGATGAATTAAATGTACAATAATGCTCAGAATATGGTCTTTTTTTATCATGTCACTTATTTCGAACCAGAGAGTGGTGAAAGGATTTCAAGAGCGCCTCAAAGAGGCTCCTTTCATGCACTATAAGGGTGCTTTCCACCAAAGATGTGCTATGCTACGTTGCTATGGATGCGTTTGATATCCACCAATCATATTCATTGGTGCACATAGCTTAGCACTGGTGGAAACGGATTCAACTAAGTTATGTTTTTTATATAGAAGGATGCGTGCTATGGATGTGTGCTATGTATGCGTGCTATGGATGCCTGCTATGCCTCTTCCCTACTATCGATACATCGCATAGCTCGAGCTGCGCATCTTTCTCGCACAGCTACTTTAGTTTTTTTACTTTACACTTAGCTTAGTATTGGTGGAGACGGTCACATATTTTCATAGCGTAGAATTCACATCTTTGCAGCATAGCTGCATTGCACATCTCTGGTGGAAAGGCACCCTAATACTGTAGAATATGGTAAGGTACTTACTGTTTGCACCGCCCTTGCCTATAATGTGCTTGTAGAATTTGGGGTCGACGGACAGTTCGACGTAGGTGAGCGTCGCGAGCAGGTTCTTCACGAAGCTGTCCAGTTCCAGTTGCGCGCGCTCCACCTCCTCGGGCGGGCCATCGATTTTTACTTTATCCTCGGAGTGCGTAATGTCAACGTGTACCTGAAAAAAAAGCTTAGATTTTATAAAGACAGCAAAACCGCTTGCAGACATGTGGCTACACAGTATACGTGCTAGTATGTGAGACTTAATAATATAATTTGATGATTTTCGACTTTCAACATATCAGACAAGACCCCACGTAAATAGGACAATATTACGATATCTCTAAGGTATCCAAAGACACACTGCCGCCATTTAATGCTTGAAATCATTATAATTTTGATGTTGCTGCAACTACAAAATAGGCGCATATGTATTTTTTTTATATTTAACCCATTGCCAAGGACAATCGTTAAAACAGTAAGTAAAATTCCCGATATGAAAAAAAATAGTACATTGCAATAAAACAGATAAGCTAAGCTAAGTTTCAAACAAAACACATTTTTTAGGGATTAAATATATTTCTCTAAATTACCTTTGAGAAGTCCTGGGTAATCTTTTTAATGTTAGAGCCGTTCTTGCCGATAATATACTTATGAATCCATGTTGGTGCATCTACGGTGGCAGTTTTCACAGAGTTTGCTTTTTCGCACACCTTCGAGAGAGCTGTAAGAGTAATAACACAAAAATAAATCTCTATTTTGCACCATTGAATAAGAATAATTTTATTTGCTTACACATACAACATTAAAAATACATATATATGTAGAGTCAGCTCTGTAATTGTCCGTACACCCAGCATACGCCGGTGTTCTGCTGTGATTAAACCAATGGTAGTTTTTTATTATGGGTATATCTTAAGTGGTTTAAGCACATCAGTAGTTTACTCACACACACTCATGATGTGTTTGCGTGAGTGGTTTAATCAGAGGAGAACACCGGCGTAAGCTGGGTGTAAAGATCATTACAGAGCCGACTGTACAAAAAAAAGTGTAAGACAAAGAGGGAAGTCACTCAGGATTTGCAGAGGGACCTACTTCTGAGGCGCTGGTTTTCTGTTGTCATTGGATTGGCTTTAAAGTATCAAAAATAGATGATAGAGCTTTCCGTCACAAGATGGTGTCTTTATCGTACTTAAGTTGAATGTTAGTTAAACAAACCTAAGCCAATCTTGTTATGAGGTCCGTGAAGAGTGATGGTTCCCGTGGTTGAGTCCGGAGGAGGCATTTCGACAGAGACGCCTGTTTCCTTCAAAATCTCCTGAATGGTAGTTCCGCGGGCGCCGATGACGTATTTGTGTTGAGATTTAGGCACTTCGACCATAACCGTCGAGCATTTCTTGACCTGAATGATTTCACGACAATGTTAATTTATGTTGATTGATTGATTCCTTGTATGTAATTATATGACATCATTACATTAAATTACTGTTGTCATATTTTGTACTTTTATTTATTCAAAGCGGGGCCGCTTTCTTAAACTTTTGAGACTAACCTACAAACAAAATAAATTACAAATTAGGTGTAGCCTACGTTGTCCTAATAGAACGCGATTACGCGATCAAACGTACTAACGTCAAATAGGCGTCCCGATTGGCAATCTCGCGATCGCGCGACGCGACGCGATGCCAATTGGGACGCCTATTTGACGTTAGTACGTTTGATCGCGTGATCGCGCGATCGACGTTCGCGCGAACTTGCGATGGTCGCGTCATAGCGTTCTATTAGGACACTGCCTTAGAGCGAAGACACACTGGTCCGTTGCGTTGTGTTGCGTCGCAGTTTTGTACTGGCATTTGGTACTGAATGCGTCCAAATCTAGCGTTGCGACGCAAACACAAAAACCATCAGCATATAGTCATCATCATCATATTATGTATGTTTACAAAATAACGATATATATAAACTTTAGAAATTAAAGTTAATACCAAAAAGGCGTACAGTTCGGCATTTGTTGGACGACCTCAGTGGTCACCCAACGCTGATTTTCAGCTGGACCATCACAGTTTTAATTGAAGTCAAATAAATAAATCCAAGTACAAAATGACTTACCATTTCCTCATGGATCTGTTCAATCTGCGCCTTGGCAGCGAGCACGCCGTTCTTCTCCCCAGCGATGACGATCTCGTTGCTCTGCGTGGACGCGGGCGGGATGTGGATGCGGGCGCCGGTCTCGGCGCTGAGCGCGGCGGCCCTCTCGCCGTACGGCCCTTGGATGAATGGATGGTAGATCTTGGGCACCGTAACACGCTCCAATGCCTTACGCGACTGTTAAATGTATTATGTATAATTAATGTCAACTTTTTCTACTGTAACACATTATTATTCTATCGAGAAACCATAGCAATGTTAACTTTGCATTTTTTGGCTCATCTGATGCAGACAGATGCAGACCTTATCATCATATGTAATAAGTTGGTTATACAATAAGGGTCAGTTCAGACCGAGCGGAAAAAATGCTTGAGCAACTTACTGGCTCTGTTAAAAATAGGTCTGTATTACCATTTACCATAGCTTATAGTAGAATTGCGAAGTCGGATCGCGCCGACGCGGCTTTGGTAATGATCTACCTTTAAGGTGGCTATGGTGTTACTTTAGACTATGGTATTACGGTCCTATGGAGCCAGTAATTGGTTGTGCATTTTCCGTTCGGTCCGAACTGACGCTAAGACCTTCGACATAAGTTAAATTACCTGTTCCTCAGAGCAAATCCTGATCTCATGTTCAGCTTTCTCAATGCCTTCCTTGGTACCGGTGATGGTTATAGTTTCGTTGTTGTCGGCAATGCCTGGCACGCTAATCTTAGTCGCGGTAACTTTCTCAAGGTCTTTCAACTTCTGTCCTTGTTTTCCCAAGATCCAGCGGTGGTGTTCCTTAGGGATCGGGACTTGTTTGCTAGCCTAGACAATAAACACGAATGTTAAATAACAAGACCAGATATTTCAGTCGATAAGACTGAAAATTAATTTAACTTGATTTATACCTGTTGTTGGAAATGGGTCAGAATGAGGCGCCTCGCATCAAGCACTGCACTATGCTTGCCGGTTATCAGGAAGGTGAGACTTCCATCCTTGCTCGTAGAAATTTCGATATGGGCGCCGGTGTCCTTGGTGATGGATTGACAGGTTCTCAGCGACTCACCCTCGCCGAAAGTGTTGGCATTGTCGAGTTTCCTTTCTTCATATGGCACATGGAAGACCTATAAAAAGGTCATTCTTCAATAGTAAGTGATATGGTTCTATTGGGTGACATGACATGGGTCGTGTTAACGCTGGCCGAGCCGCGTCAAGGTCAACTGTGCGTGCGCGCGAGCGCCGCGGATGAGTACGCACGCATTACCCGTTTTCACGTCCTGTGATAACCGCACGCCGCAATACGCACCTGCCCGGGTTAGGCCGCTCGTTTCACATGGCCCATAGTAACACGGGCCGTGTAATACTAGCATTAGAGATCTTAAATCTAAAAATGAATACCCCTCTAAGGCCTTAACGGCGTACGAAGACACGTCGCGGCGCAGGCCGAACACTACGTGTCACTTACAGATTTTGTATGAAAAAGGTTCTGCGCATATGCCTTCGCCTTACTTCGCATCTGTAGATTTCAGGCCTAATATCGCCACCATAGAATGCCATTACTTCACACGAGTGGAGAGGCGTGTATTTTTTCAACTGAAAAAACTTCTCCAACTTACTTAACCTCTTTACTACATCTATATACTATATCTTTGGTCAGTCAGAGTAAATGAGTCTCTATTTGTAATTAAGAATGTTATTCATGAGACAAAATGTGACATAAAATACCTACAGTATTTGTGATAAAATTTACTTTATTTGGATGGATTATCATAAAGTACCTACCTACTACCAAAAAAGTAACACAGATTTTATGTAATCCAGTGATATACCTACTTGATAGGTATGTTAGCAACATTAAAATTCTTATCGAATAATTCGAATTCGTGTCACAGCATTACAACACTCATTATCAGCGTCATTATCATTTATGCTTTCATATTGATTATTTAACAGCTACAATGTAGGTTTTTGTGCCTTTTAAAGACAGTTAATAATATTTTTTAATATTTAAATGATGTAGTTTCGAAGAACTTTTGCATTGAACATATACCTACATTATGTATAATATGCTCACGACACGACAGGTTGTGATTTTGATGTACTTACCCCTACTTCACTTTTATGGCCAATGGCTGTGCCAATGGTAATAATTGTAATTTTTTATTTTCAGTAATTGTTGTGCATGCTGTTCGTAAGCTGACTAAGGAGAACCTCATTTATTTGCCTAATCTTAAGATGTTTTTGTAACCACTATTATTCACACAAATTGTTTTGAATATGGGCCTATTCCCGAAATTCTAAAAAATAGTGAGGATTTCGGGAAAAAAAAAATCTCGAAATCCCCACTAACACAAACCACCAACCCCCACTATTATGAACAATGAACATATTATTTCAAATAATACACATCTTTAGTAACTAATTTAATTAGTCTAAACTCTAAATCATTGTCTGTGATGATGGTAATGAAAAATATCCAAAGATATGTATTATTTTAAATATGTTCATTATATGGTGTTAGTGGGGATTTATTATAGACTATTTTTCTCGAAATCCCCACTAGTGGGGATGGCTGGTGGTGGATGCGAGTGGCAGTCCATTGTGGAAGTGGCCAATACCCATAAAAGGTTGTAGCGCCGAAGAAAGTAAAAGTAAGTAAGGGGATGGCTGGTGTAGATTTCGGGAATAAACCTGAATTTGAATGGTTTTGCAAAATGTTCTCACCTGGGTATGCAAAGTAGATCCAACTCTGAGCTTGTTGGTTGCCTGCTGGATGCTCCTCTGCACCGGCGGCGCCTGCTGCGGCAACGCCGGGAACAGGTCATCGTAGGCGGGAGAGCCGCTGTTGTCGTATCCAACGTTATTCATTTCCTCAACGTGCGCGGGTATGTCAGGATGTACGGGAATCATATCTCCAACCATCATGGATTGCTGATGCATCATGTTCTACTCCTCCAGCAGTCCTTGTCCGCGCCAAGTCGTTACAGTACTGTATTTAATCAATTATTTCATTTAACATCTACTCCTAAGTAAATAGTTATTAATCAAATTATTTTGTATTGCAAATTAAGTAATTACCATTCTTATTGTGTGCCTACTCTAAACTAACATACCCTCGAAATTTCAAGTTTCTACATTTAGTGGTTTGTCTGGTGTATGTCAGTCAAGTCAGTCAGTCAGGACTAAGACGTACTGACTGATTGATAATCTGGGTATATTTATATGTTGGTACTCATTAATGTAAATTTTACTATAATTAAAATACTATATAATTTAATCTGGTTTAATACAATAAACAAACAAACATTCACACACTCACACCCCTGCACTAGGATTTCCTGTGTCGCAGGTGGCATGGACACATACAACACATCACAACATCCAAGACCCGAGAACAAACATTCGTGTTCGTCACAAATATTTGCCCCGGCCGGGGATCGAACCCGGAACACCAAGCTTCGTAGGCAGGGTCACTACCAACTAAGCCACGGTGTCGTCATATATATAATTTGACTTCAATAAGTTGACTTTTATCTACTGACTTTGCTAGGAACATAGATAGGTGTAAGTTAATTGCAATACCATAAGATGAATTAAAACAGAATTTCAAAGAACATACTCTACAGGTCTACTTTTAAAAAAATATGTAAAGGAATCTTAATTGACAGCTGTATTTGTACAAGTGTTTCATTTCACTTTGTTTGTTTTGAAGTCATCATTATGTTGTAAGTAAAAGTATGTTAATGGTTAAAGTATTTAAATGGAGCAATGCGTGGCAATGCATGGCCAAATTGAACTTTGTACTCCAATACATTAATTAACCTTTAAATATTCCAGCACTATAGTGCCTGCCTCACGATCACAATGAATTTATTGATCTTGTTGAATCATTTATGTATCAGTATTTTATGACCATTATATCAAAATCTTTCCAATAATCCTACTGTTTACAAACAACCTATAAAATAACTTATTATTTACTTATATTAGTTACAAATTTTAAGAGCTATAAGAACAGCATTGAGATTTATTCCTGTCAATAATATTGACAAGTTTTTCTTTCTCCTAATTACCTTCTAACTGCAGTTCTTTAATTTATCATTATTTTATTCTGGAAGTTAACACTATAGCAAGTTAAGGTATGAATACAGTAGGTACATAAGCAAAAATATGAAAAAAAATCATTGAGGTGAGTTTACCTACAACAGCCTATGTCAGATAATCAAAATGCAATTTCTAACAAGCCTGTTTTAGTCCACTACTGAACTTTTAAACAGGTTTGTTTAGATTTCTATTGATGGGCAACAACCAGCAAATAAAGCGATGTTGAAGAATCAGTGCCTAACAATATTAAGCAGCATTCAACTGTATGAAGAATCAGTTTAAATAACATATCATAAATAATAATGACAGAAATGTTTCTAAAAGGATGATTTCATGTACACATGTGCTATGTAAAGCGTTCTTTGCAGTGGCATTTTGCTTTTGATATACGTGTCACCTTCCAGCACATTTGACGTGGAACCAGTCTCTAGCATTTTATCAACACATACCCAAAGTACTGTAGCAAATCCACCTGGAAGATTATCCCTTGGACGCCAGGATAGCTTTTTTCTTTCTCCTGTACGAAAATAAATTACTCTTGTACCATTTATTACCAAAATAATTAAATAAAATAACCGGAGTGAAAATACACGTACCCAGCAGCCGAGGGCGAGAGAAAGATAGCACAGATTATTCCAAGTAACCACAGAGTTATCAGTCGGAGTAAAATGAATGAATGAAAATGTGTATTTTTGATAGAGATGTTTTTTTTGTAGACTACTCGTAGACTAGCTTGCTAATGTTGCAAGTAAATACTAATTAGTAATATTTTCGTAATTTTTATTCATTTTATTCATTACAATAGAACGTAAAAATTACGTGAAATTCTTACGTTTTTACCTTTTAAACAGGGTGTCCCACGGCTATACGACGGGATGGCAAGTACTATAAATAATAGATAAGAGAGAAGGTTTTGGGTAAAGGAGACTCAACTTGATTTTTGAAATTAAGCAATACCGTCTTAATATTTTAGCAAGAAATCACTTCCCCAAGCATTTGTTACATAATTTGACATACTAGCAACACTATTTCTTTTTTAATTTATTATCTATGGTTTGTTTGTAGGCAATGGAGGACGTTTAGTGTGGTTATATTGGATTAAAATAAACAGGTCGAGAAAATCCATAGAAATTGAAGATTTAGCTTATTGAAAAAGGCTATAACTTTAGCTACTGTTTACCGATGGTAATCTAGCAAAATGGACAAGATTCCTAGAACTCACGAAGGTGAGTACCACTATGATGCCAGCCATGTTTGTTACGATCCCAACATGTCCCAATTACATTAGCTTTCTTCGTCTCAGATCTTCTAGATTGTAATTACAATAAAAAAGGGCTAATAGTTACCAACGAAGATTTAGAACCGAACCAAAGTAAATGAATGAAGTAGAAAAAGAACTACCTTCTACATATTGATTTATCCAATATCACTTGCTATGTTGCACGTCCGCTTCTAAATAAATTATTTGTTACAATGATTTACAATAAAAAGCCTAGATAATTATGTCTAATCTTTTAGAGCTCTTTTAAGGCTCTTGCCTTTGTTTATAAGAGTAAAAATCTTGTACACTGATGTGAGGATAACCTCACTAAAATACGGTCAAACCATAGCATTCCTTCTGAAAATATACCTACTTACAGAATTTGACAATTATAAATATTGAAAACAAATACTTAATAATACAAAATAATGTTCAATCTATTTACAGCTATCGAGGCTCAAATTCGTGAAATACAAGCTAAGAAAACTGAGCTTCCTGAAAATGGTTCAAATAAAGGAGTGTCTCTTGGTGAGACCTACTATGACAGTGATATTTATGACAGTACGGGACAGGGTGGCAAGTCCCGCTATGATGGGTATGTGACTTCTATTGCTGCCAACGATGAAGTTGAAGATGATGATGTAGAGAATGTTCCTATTTCGCAAAAAAGACCGGGATATACAGCTCCTGCTTCTTTACTAAATGATGTTGCACAGGTTTGTTTTCATGTTGTTATTTGTTTATTTCATTAGGCTTAATAAGCAGAAGCACATGGGATGATCAACTTATAATGTTCCCACTGTTGGGACTGCGGATTGCCATTGGAGAGTCAATCTACTACTTAGACCTAGTATAGATTTTGATAGATGCCACATGTCATACAGCTACTTTTTTTCAGGTTTTTATTCCTTTTTGGTTATTTGGACTGATTTAGTTTATATTTTCACTTGTATTTAATTTTCAGAGTGATAAAGATTATGATCCATTTGCTGATAAAAGAAGGCCGACTATTGCTGATAGAGAAGATGAATACCGCCAAAAAAGGCGTAGGATGATCATATCTCCAGAACGGTCTGATCCTTTTGCTGAAGGTACTTTTTAGAACATTTGACTATAATATTTTTTGTTAATAGGTAGGTACATCAATTTATAATGTCATTGTTTTTGCAGGAGGAAAAACACCCGATGTTGGTTCTAGAACTTATACAGAAATCATGAAAGAGCAATATCTCAGAGCTGAAGAAACTGAGGTAAGCTTAGCATCCATTAATACAATAATTGAAATTTTATTTCAGAACTTTTTAGTAACACAAGTTTATTTATGATTGTAGTTGAGGAAGAAACTGATTGAAAGGGCTAGGGAAGGAACTCTTAAACCAGTGCAACAATCCAACGGGGATGCGCCTAAGCAGGCGCCGGCGAAGCGCAAAGGGCGCTGGGACATGAGTTCAGAGGAAACACCACAGCCAAAGAAAATAGTTGCTACCACTCCAACATCACAATCCACTCCATCATGGGATGCAGAGGTAAGAGGAATTAAAAACTATGTCCATATTTTGTAAAAAAACTGACTTTAAAATAGCTATAGGTATTTTTAATTAAGTACATTTTTTTTTTGTTTTTACAGTTATTGAATTGATCTTACTGTATTAAAAAGAGAAAGAGTCTACCACAATCAACAAATTTAATGTAATTTAAATTTTTAATGTAATTGTAAGTTTAATGGTAATTCTAAATACACTTATCTTTATTTAACTAGGCTTGGGTAGTTTAGCTAAACTTAGCTTGTAATTAGCATGTAAGGATTATGATAATGATTTGTGTTTTATATTTATTATAAAATAATTTTTAATTTTAATGAACCAACGTCATTTATTGTGTGCAGAGAGGTGCATGGGAAGAGACTCCCGGCGGCGGCGGCCGAGGGGGCGAAACACCCGGGGCGACGCCTTCAGCGCGAGTGTGGGATGCGACTCCCGGGCACCTCACACCCGGCCACGCCACGCCCGGCCGGGAAACACCGGCCCAAGCGGCATCCAGGCGTAACAGATGGGACGAGACTCCCAAAACTGATAGAGGTTGGTGGATGGAAATGTGATCTTTGCCGTTTCTGAAGACTTTGCAAAGGATATGTTGAAAATTGGGATTTGTATTTATATCAAATATTTTGCATTGCATGATTGATTTCTTATATTATCATTTTTTGGATGTGAACCCTTTCGAACCACTTGCTAAAAAACTGATTTCAGTACCGTTTTGTTGCAGAAACACCAGGACACAATAGCGGGTGGGCTGAAACTCCCCGAACCGACCGCGGTACTGGAGTAGACACGATTCAAGAGACTCCAACGCCTGGTACTAAGCGGCGCTCGCGATGGGACGAGACTCCGGGTGCGACCCCGTCCGCTGCCGCTACGCCGACGCCGTCTCACGCCACGCCATCTCACGCCACGCCGTCGCACGCCACGCCTTCGCAAGCCACGCCCACTCCGCATACACCGATATTCACCCCTGGAGGAGTAAGTGCTCACCTATCATTATTTGTTGTTCTATTTGTCATTGCCAATTAGCCATTTTGGTCTAATCTTTCAAGTCATTACTTGAACTGATTACTGATATTTATTTTATCTACAGTCCACACCAATGGGAGTGAAAGCAATGGCCATGGCCACGCCCACCCCTGGTCACGTGGCGGCTATGACGCCAGAACAGCTCCAAGCCTACCGTTGGGAGAAGGAAATCGACGAGCGCAACCGACCTTACACCGATGAAGAGTTAGATGCCATGTTCCCAGCTGGGTACAAGGTTTTGCCGCCCCCTGCCGGTATGTACCCACTTATATGAGACTTACTTTAAGTAGCTTGTTTCTTTTTAAAATATTTAAGGTTACACCATAGTTATTAATTACAACTTTAATTTTCAGGAAAAATGTACTTATAAAAGCCTCTGTCGTCGGATATACGTCATCATGAACATAAAATGATTTTACAATTGAAATAGTATAATAATTTCCTCTCCATTTCTCTTTCAGATATGATGACAGGCTAACGGTCTCATGCCGCGGAACTACGAGACGCTTTATTTGATTGCTGAATGAGATTGATAAGCTATCCGCGTGGCATTTGACCGTTTAGTTAATGATTTGTGTTGTTGGACAGGTTATGTTCCGATTCGGACGCCGGCTCGTAAGCTGACTGCCACCCCCACTCCTCTGGGTGGTACCCCAATCGGCTTTTTCATGCAGACGGAGGAAGCGGGCGGGTCGGCCGCGGCGGCCGCGCGCCTGCTTGATCCGCAGCCGAAGGGGAGCCAGCAACTGCCCTTCATGAAGCCCGAAGACGCACAGTACTTCGACAAACTGCTTATTGATGTCGACGAAGATGCCCTCTCGCCGGATGAACTCAAGGAGAGAAAGATTATGAAATTATTATTGAAAATTAAGGTAAAATGTGTTACCCACCACAGGAAAAGGTTTCCATGGCGACGCCAGCCAGCCAGATATGAATACATTTAAAAATCCAATTTTTCCCGGCTGTGCCAAAAAAAAAGGTATTTATATGTGACTTCTACTAAACTCTTTTTCAGAACGGAACTCCGCCAATGTGCAAAGCAGCTTTGCGTCAAATCACAGATAAAGCCCGCGAGTTCGGCGCAGGTCCACTGTTCAATCAGATTCTGCCGCTTCTCATGAGCCCTACTCTTGAAGATCAGGAGCGTCATTTGCTCGTGAAAGTTATTGACAGAATTCTGTACAAATTGGACGATTTGGTGCGCCCGTACGTTCACAAGGTATGTGTGGTATATTGATGATGTTTATTCACTCCCGCTATAATCGCGAGCGCCTCTTTGTCCAGCTGACTGTACGACCTTTCAGCCGCGTTTAGGGTTCGCGACGCAAAACAAATAGGCCGTTCGTCTCCGTTAGGGAACCGATGCGACAAAACACTGCCAATACCGTATGAGCTGCTATCTACTGCCAACACTAACGGTAGCTCAGGATTATAATGCACCAAAATCTTACTACTTAATATAGCCTTTTTAATATCTTGACACGCTTGCTCACATTCTGCCGACCAAACCCAAACAGTCTCTTTGCGCAACAAGTTATGCAACGGGTGTAAGATCGTGCTCATCCGCGGTATGAATTTCGCATAATAATTGATCAGACCGAGAAACGATCTCAGCTGAGTAATGTCTTCTGGCGCGGGCGCGTCCACAATAGCTTTAACTTTGTTTGGATCTGGGTGCAGCCCGTGTTTATCAATTATGAAACCTAGGTAGGTAATGCTATCTTGCATAAAACTACATTTCTCTAGTTTGATTCGCAAACCGACCTCACTTAATCGCGACAAAACTGCTTTCAAATTAGCAATATGTTCCGCCCAACTTGTCCCAGTCACCGCGATGTCATCTAAGAATACAGCCGTTCCCTTTAAACCTCTTAGCGTTTCCTCCATAAACTTCTGAATTTTTTCCGGAATGCAAGTTAAACCGAACGGGGTGCGTCTATAGATATACGTACCTACATTCGTGGTTATGGCCGTGCATGCCTGCGAGCCTTCATCCAACAACAGCTATTGATAAGCGTTCGTAAGGTCGATTTTCGAATACTGTTCACCTCCACTTAGCGAAGCAAACAACTCCTCAAGTTGTAGCTTTGCGCGATGATCCGGATCGTGAACGGACAGAAGATGTGTTTGATGACGCGATTAGCGATGATTTTGAATGCGCGAGCCCTAAAGCTGCCTCCGAGCCTGCCCCGAATCCAGGTCGAAATATGTCGGAAAATGTGACTCCGATAGCTATTAAGCGCGCTAAGCGCGCTTGTACATTGAAAGATAAGTGTTTTATGGAATAGCTATTGTTGTGTTTAGGTTCATTGGTATAAATACTTGGCTAATGTGTTATTTAATAGGTATGGTACTATATGTAATGTAATAGGTTAGTTAGTGTGTAGTTCTACCTCGAACATATTGTTTTTTTTTTTGTTATTTTATGTACCTAAGTAGGTAGGTAGTATTTTAATTTTTTTTTTTTTTTTTTTTCACAAGTTCAGCTTAAACAGTTTATTTATGATAAATAGTTTTAACGCTATTTGAAAGTTTTAGTAGCCTACATACTTTACGATATGGTTAGTTGTACCTAATTGCACCTAATCATTACCGTGGAATATTAAGTCACCACTAAACTTATGTTTCTCTTTCTTTATTTTTATTGTTTTTTTTTATATGCACAAGTACTTATAAGTTTACACTTAATTTTTTTTAAAGGGGGGACGTGTGGTATATTGTATTTATGCAACTTATAGCGGGTATGCCGCAGGGTTCGAGGATATATATCAATGGATATATATCAAGATATATATCGGATAAATATCCGATATATATCATTATTTTTTTTATAAAATATTGCAATACAAAAATGGTTTAAAAATGAGTTAAACATACTATCTAACCGTTAAAGCGCTTTGAAATAAAAAAAATGACTATTACCTGATAAGAATTAATAAAAAAAGTTTTTCAAAGATTTTATGTTTTTCGTTGATTTTGCCTGATCTAGAAGATGATTTTATGTTTTGGTTTCATTTGTCTGATTTTAAGTACCTAAATAAATTAAAAACTTTTTTTTTTTTATCATTTTAGTATGTTTTTGTAACACATGTAAATAGTATTCATAAATAATACAATAAAGTAAAAGTATGGCTTTCATACAAATTTGATAAATATCAAACTTGATATATATCCGATATTTTGATATTTATAATAAATATCGGATATTTTCGAACCCTGGTATGCCGCCAATAAACAGTTGGTTCGTTGACTCGGTATTTTACTGTGACGCTCCCTAATTTACATCGTAAATACCACTGTATGTAAAATTCGTATCTAAATAGACGTGGTGGCCGAGTGGATGAGGCCCTTGCCTTGCGATCTGATGGTCGCGGGTTCGAATCCCGGTGGCAATCATGCGTAAATGGGGTTTTTCGGTCGAATAAATGGACCAGAAGAAGAAGATCTAAATAAAAGCTACTTTATCTAGCTATATTTTCTAACATGTATATTTTGCAGATATTGGTCGTAATTGAGCCGCTTTTGATTGATGAAGATTACTATGCGCGTGTAGAAGGTCGTGAAATCATTTCTAACTTGGCCAAAGCAGCCGGTCTGGCCACTATGATCTCTACCATGAGACCTGATATCGACAATATTGATGAATACGTGAGAAATACTACTGCTAGAGCTTTCGCCGTTGTCGCATCTGCTTTAGGTAAGGAATAATTTAACTTATCATATTCACCACGTTTAATTATTAGAATTATTTCAATTCGCTATACATTATAACATATGTTTTCACTAGTCATTTATTTGTCTGTAGCAGTAATACATTACTTACGTCATTTGGACTATTTTTAATTTATCGTCATGACGTTTGGCCTTGTGAATTGAATGCGTATTGAAAAAGCATCTTAGATATTTTAGTTTAGACTACAGGAAATCATAACTTGTTTTCTATTTCAGGTATTCCATCTCTGCTACCTTTCTTAAAGGCCGTGTGTCGTTCAAAGAAGTCTTGGCAAGCGCGCCACACTGGTATCAAGATTGTGCAACAAATTGCTATCCTAATGGGATGCGCCATTTTGCCGCATCTCAAATCACTTGTCGAAATTATTGAACATGGTAAGTGGTTTTCCATTCGTTTTCATTACTAACTACAATCCTAATCATTCCTTACTACACTTTTATTTCATTCAAGTTTAAGGTGTGATTATTTTTATCAGGGTGTTGGTTTGTTTTAACTTTTTATAGTATCCAACATCATAAAATTTGCTTTATAGGTTTGGTCGACGAACAGCAGAAAGTGCGTACGATTACCGCGTTGGCCAGTGCTGCCTTGGCCGAAGCCGCCACGCCCTACGGTATTGAGTCCTTCGATTCAGTGCTCAAACCTCTATGGAAGGGTATCAGAACTCACCGTGGTAAAGGATTAGCCGCTTTCCTGAAGGCCATTGGATACTTGATTCCGCTTATGGACGCCGAATACGCGAACTACTACACCCGTGAAGTGATGCTTATTCTTATCAGAGAGTTTCAATCGCCCGATGAGGAAATGAAGAAGATTGTATTGAAGGTAAGTGGCAGATTTGAATCGGCACAAAAGTTCAATTAGCACTCGCTAAAAATAGTGAAAATCGTAAAAATGCGTGCAGCTCGATTCTTAATCACACCAACTTTGTGAGGTTGATTGATGAGTAGTATAAAAAAAACATTGTTACTTTTTATCTCGATACAACTATACAGTCCATGCGGTATTTTTATCTGAACTTGTAATTTATCGTTGTTGTTTTCAGGTAGTGAAACAATGTTGCGGCACAGACGGTGTGGAGCCGCAGTACATAATGGACGAGATCTTGCCCCACTTCTTCAAGCATTTCTGGAACCACCGCATGGCGCTCGATCGTAGAAACTACCGACAACTTGTCGACACCACTGTTGAGATCGCTAATAAGGTTTGTAACCTAATAGGTTCACGTTGCAGCTATAACTTTTCCAAGACCATTTTGAAATTTAATTTTGATATAAACAATCAAGTTGGACAAGTAAAAAATATCTCCATCTAACGTGACAACAAGCATGTTCCTAGAACAATGTGATGGCAGCACAGTCCTACTCGGCTATTTCAAGGAGCTAGGGTGGCCTAGATGACAGGGTTAGTTATGGGGGGGGGGGGGGGGGGCAATACACAATGCACTATTTAATGGGAAGCCAATGCAGACCGCCTTTTAGAATAAGATTTAGAAGTAAAACATATTTAACCTAAAACACATACCTACATACTTACAAAGAATCGCATTAAAACTATAAATGCAAAAGTTTGTGGGAGTGGATGGATGTTTTTCGCTCCATTACACTAAAGGACTGATCTGATTCAGCTGGGGTTTAGTATAGTTTTGAAGCTAGAAGAACGTAGGCTATTTTTTCCCGTACAAATTGCCAAATTCATGATGTATCTAATTTCCAGGTTGGGGCTTCAGAAATCATAAACAGAATCGTCGACGATCTCAAAGATGACAATGAACAGTACAGGAAAATGGTGATGGAATCTATCGAAAAGATTCTCGCTAATTTGGGCGCAGCCGACATCGACTCCAAACTCGAAGAAGCTCTTATTGACGGTATTCTATACGCATTCCAAGAACAGACTACTGAGGTGAGTAACTAAAAAAACAGACTTGTTTTAACTTTGACAAAAAGTTATGTTGTGAGCTTGTTTTAGTGATCTTTATGATTATGTTTCGAATCGTTTTTGCCTCTTTCTCGTCAGTTTTTAAGTTTAGTTCTTGTTTAAGCCCGGTATATGCGGACTAAAACGTTTATGCACTAGTTAAAGCCATGTTATAGGTCTGAGTTAGAATAATTTTTTAATGCACTTGTTGTACAACCTACTAAATATTGACTAAACTTGCTAGAATACTTATACACAGCTTTAAACATTTCAAAAACATATGAAATATTTGACGTTTTTAAATCCCCAGGATGTGGTGATGTTAAACGGTTTCGGTACGATAGTGAACCAACTAGGGAAGCGCGTCAAGCCGTACCTGCCCCAGATATGCGGTATCATCCTGTGGCGCATGAACAACAAGTCTGCCAAAGTGCGTCAGCAAGCCGCCGACCTCATCTCCCGCATTGCAGTGGTCATGAAGACTTGTCAAGAGGTAAGTGGCATATGAACGAACAATCCTGATTGGAGTGTATTTAGATTGGTGGCTGACATGGATTGGTGGTAGTTACTCAATCACGCCCAGACTGCAGAACCGATTGGACTGAAACTTAGTATGGAAACTTATAGTTTAGTAGCTAGAAAAGGGCATTTGGTAACTTTTTATTAACTGACCTAAAAAAAAGGAAAATTGTCTTAATTCATTATATTTTTTTTTATAATTGTTGTTACCTTGGAACCTTTTCATTTATCAACCAACTTGGAAAGTTCTTTATTCGTATGAAAGGATATACTTTCAGTTCGGTAACATATTTATGACGAATCCTTCTTGTAACTAGCGTCTTTGTCCTGCGCTTCGGAGGGAATGTCGGTAGATTTATATTTTATTGCCGGGGTTAAATTATATGGGCCACTATTTAATTTATTGTTGGGCGGCGGATAAATAAGTGTTGAAATGTTTATCACCAAAACACCTTTGAAGCAGTTCTCTGTAATGTAGATCCAAAAAACAGATATTTTTTTTTACTTGTAGGAAAAACTCATGGGTCATCTGGGTGTAGTGCTGTACGAATACCTCGGGGAGGAATACCCTGAAGTGCTGGGTTCCATCCTCGGCGCGCTGAAGGCTATCGTCAACGTCATAGGAATGACCAAAATGACTCCGCCAATCAAGGACTTGCTGCCCAGATTGACGCCCATTTTGAAAAACAGGTAAACAACTTCAAGGTTAGGTTTATGTAAGAAAAAGAGTGCGAGAAAAGCTTAGCGCTCTCCTGATGATAAGAGATCACGCCTGCCCATGAAAACAACAGTGCATAACAGGTTAGGTTCTGTATTTGAAGTTATCTCTGAGTCGTTGAGGTCGCGTCTCAAGACTGACCGAAAGCCTCAGAGTTGGCTATAAACATTTTGTAGTGTTAGGTTGAATTTATTTATGTGACAGTGCAGTAGGTACCTTACGATTGACGAGCCTGAGCAGTTCTTATTTTCAATCAATCTGTTCTTATGCTATGCTTACTTTTGCTAAGTGAGTGATGATTAAATTTATTTTACAGACACGAAAAGGTACAAGAAAACTGCATAGACTTGGTCGGTCGTATCGCCGACAGAGGTCCCGAGTTCGTGTCGGCGAGGGAATGGATGAGGATATGCTTCGAGCTGTTGGAGCTATTGAAGGCACACAAAAAGGCTATCAGACGAGCTACTGTCAACACCTTCGGTTATATTGCCAAAGCTATCGGTCCCCATGACGTATTGGCGACATTGCTCAACAATTTGAAAGTACAGGAGAGACAGAACAGGTAATTTTCGAAGTGATGTATGTATTTCGCGATCCTGGCTTAACAGTTCGAAGGATTTTGTCAAAATGAGGTGTCATTGGATTCGTCGAGGTTGCGCTTCGCCAAGGTTTCCTAAAATGACAATAGATCCAATATGGCAGCTGAATGGGAATTTTTGTAAACGCAACAATATTTATCTTATCTTGATGGATGTTGATAATAATCAGGTGTGAATGGATTCTTTTTGAATATTGGATTGGATAGGATTTGAGTGTCAAATATCATTTTTTTTTTACGAGAGGAAATCCTCAAAAACCCGAGGTCACTCCGCGAAGCCTGCGAAGAACCCAGGACACTTCTGTGCTTCTGGGCGGAGTTAGGCTGGCTAAACTATTAGTCAGGAAATCCGACGCACAAAGGACCAACAGGAGTCCAAGTGCGGAAAAGGGAGTCCATTTACATTACATCATTTTTTTTTTGAGTGATTTGATTTATAAACTTTTTTGTTTTCAGAGTGTGTACGACAGTCGCCATCGCTATCGTAGCGGAGACGTGTTCACCGTTCACAGTATTACCGGCGCTCATGAACGAATACAGAGTGCCAGAGCTCAACGTACAAAACGGTGTGCTGAAGTCACTCTCGTTCTTGTTCGAATACATCGGCGAAATGGGCAAGGATTACATCTACGCTGTTTGCCCGTTACTTGAAGATGCCTTGATGGATAGGTGAGTAAAGACCTATACGCACATAACAGTGCCGACACGTCCCGTACCGTACAGTATCAGTGAAAATTAATATTGTTTCATACATTTCATAAGACACCATTCGAACTGGTCAGTGTCAGTGACTTTCAGTGAAGTCAATGCTGCGCCGACGTTTATTGGTGGAATGATGGTATGGAACGTGTCGGCACGTGCCGGCACTGTTGTGTGCGGATAGCCTTAATAGCTTTTATATGAAATTATCAACTTTTGGCTCCTTTATTTGTAGCGCCATACCATCACAGTAACAAGACAAGTGTATCCGCGTTATAGTCCGCTTCAAATTGGCTGTTTACATTCCTCCTTCCAAGTCATACCCGCGACCTAGATTAATTTATTAATAATACAACGAAATCTGTCGTGCTTTATTAGTGACTACAAAAATCAATCTTAGGACTACTGTTAACATTACTATGTCAACAAACAGGTTATACTTAGTCTGTCGTTGATTTTAGGACAGAATTCGCATAAATTATGAGGTGGATTTGTTATTGGTCACTCAAATATCCCCCTTTTTTCTTTTATTTAGAATATCTTTTTTTTTAAATAAGGCACGGGGTCAAGTTTCGCAGTAGCCGTTAAATTTTAAACAAAAAAACTGTGCTTATGACCACATGAGGCGACTCGAGCAGACTTTACCCGATTGAGCGTTACGTAGCTGAGTGTGTCGGCGCAGTCTCATTCATTACCCGCAAAAAAGTACTCAGCGCGCCTAAAGAGATTATCAGTTAAAAATATTCATACTAATTTATGATTTCAGGGATCTTGTCCATCGTCAGACAGCTTGCGCGGCGATCAAGCACATGGCGCTCGGCGTGTACGGGTTCGGATGCGAAGACGCGCTCGTTCATCTCCTGAACCACGTGTGGCCCAACATATTCGAGACGTCGCCGCATTTGGTGCAGGCCTTCATGGACGCCGTGGAGGGCATGAGAGTCGCTCTAGGGCCTGTCAAGATTCTGCAGTATGCATTACAGGTCAGTTAAGCACATCCTACTTGGATCACAAACTAGCTTATTTGTGGCATCGCCCGCGTAGTGTTGAGATAGAAAGTAGGCAGAGTATTTTTCCAGCTCAAATACTAGACCCATACGAAAATGTGGTTTAGGCGTGATTGGTGAGCTAAATATTGTTTTGTTACAGGGACTATTCCACCCTGCGCGAAAGGTCCGCGATGTATATTGGAAGATTTATAACACCCTGTATATCGGTGGACAAGACGCTTTGGTCGCCGGCTACCCGAGGATACAAAATGAAACAAATAACCACTTTCTCAGATATGAATTAGATTATTTACTGTGAAATATTTTATTGTAAGTACATTCTTCGTAATAAAATATCTTGTTTCGGTTTATACGAGAATAGATTTTTTTTATCTTGCAGGCCTATCACGAAATTACGCTTTGACGTTACATAGACGATAGTAATTGTATGAAATTTTGAGTAGCGCCTCCAATCGTGCGTACATGGTATTACAAAATGTCCATAGGTAGCTATCGAGGTACGATAGTTACGTGATAGGCCGTCAGCATGGCTTTCTTTTCATAAAAGAAACAACAACACAGTTAACGAAACGAGAGGACTGTCTGTCGTGGGGGCGGACATTATTGTAGCTTGAAGAATGTTTGTAAAGGTGAAGATCGTAAAAGTAGGTAATATTTGTTCGATAAATAAAACTTTAATTATCAATACGAATAAAAACAATCTTCAGGAATACATTATAGTTTTATTTTATATATTTCTTTTCGAGTACTTATGTAAATAAATAAGCTATTCTGAACTTGCTCATTTGATAGATTAATCAAATAAGGAAAGGAATGTACACTGGGAATGACTAGATCACCTTTGTCTTTTATTTTCACAACAATAGCTTAATTTAAAACAATTTAAAAAGAGACTTATAAATACGTCCATAAATGAGCAAAAACTAAATTCACAGCTTAACAATCTAAGAAGCAAATTAAAACTTGGAAGATATTATAGCCTAGATAAAATAATACTTTGATTTAGCTTATAAATATTGGCAAATATCATTTTGTGAGAGATCAATAATTTGTCACGGCAGTCTTAAGTTGTTTCTCTAGGAGGTTCTCCCTCTAGTGGAGACGTGAACGAGAGCTCCGTACATGATGGTCTGCCAAGTGGTGCCCATGACGTTGTCTGCCGTGACGCCTTGCCGCCGCTGAAGGGTCCCATCAGCGCAGATGGCCCACACCTCTTGACCCATGCTTGAGATATGCTTAAATGACATATCATCTGAAAATCATGAAATTGATTTGCGTTATGATTATTGAAGAATGAATGAAAAATAAGATATGTATGGTACGTCCGGTGGATGTCGGCCGGCTTGAAGTTCGTGTTCGAATAATTTCGTCTCACTACAGAATTCGTTGGTGTTGGTATCGCTTAACTCGCTCTATAGTATAGTCGCCAACTTCAAGCCGGACAAGTTCTGCCGGAAGTGAAAAGAGGCCTAAAACTGTTAAATGAACGAGTATAACCTACTTACCAGGCAAACTTTTCCACTGTTTTCCATTCTGTTGGCTTTTGGAAACACCAGTTCTCACGAAAACAGCGCCATTTGTGAGCATCACCCAAGCGGCATTTCTAGTCAGTGACACCATTTTAAGATGCACTGTCTTATAGCTGTAGGGATTCCCTGATTTGGGTTGTTCAATTAATTTCCAATTAGACCCTCCCGGATTTTCTCTGGTAACGTCTTCTCTGTAGTAAAGCTCTCCCCTGCGGCCAACCGCCCAAACGATATTATTGCAAGTGCTTATAGCGATTAACGACTGAGGACTGTTAACATGCTCCCAATGTAACCCCTGAAATAAAAAATGGTTATAGAGAATCTACCCCAGTTCAGGAAATCTACGTAAACATAGAATATAAGTTACCGCAGGCGTGTAGGCTGTTACCCCGGTCCGGTAGATAGCGTCGCCGCCGACAGTGATAGCCCAAACAGATACTTCATCTCCATCACTCTGAAATATTTTATCTTGTAAAGAACTAAATTCTTTAGTTGTTGAGGATGTGGTGGCCGAGTGGATGAGGATTACCTTGCGATCTGATGGGCGCGGGTTCGAATCCCGGTGGCAGTCATGCGTAAAATGGGCTTTTTCAGTCGAAAAAATCTATGTATGCATCCCACGTTCTCGCAACGGTCAAGGAAAACATCGTGAGGAAACCGGCATGTCGTAGAACCTAAAGTTCGAAAACATGTGTCAAAGTGTGCACGAAAAGAGCCTCTTCGAGGCGCACTTGAAATCCTTTCACCACACTGGTTCGAAGGAACTAGTGACACGATAAAAAGAAGAAAATTAACTAGTTTTCCGCCAACGGCTTCGCCCACATCATAGTATCGGGATGAAATGTACCTACGTCTCATATTGGTCATAAGATTTTGTCATCGCCAGCGCGGCGTTTCCGCATTCAACAGTCCCTAGGACAATGGGAAATATAATATTTCCCAAAAGTATTGCAATAAGCCCCATTCAGATTGAAGTTCCCGTTTCCGTAATATTCCTTGCAATCTTTCGCTTTTATACACATTCGTGCTAGATATCCAATCAGAAACCACAATAGTAGGTAGGTACAATCAACAACAAAAGAATTAGTAAATTTCACACCCATAGAGAAATATCCAACAGCGCCGTACTTCCAACGCGAACCCACGGCCCTTCTGTGTTTATTTGTGCTTTCCTGTACCATCTTCGGCGTCGGACGCAGTCAGTGAATAGTTTCTTCCCGTGGTATGGAGCAGGGAAATCTGTGGCGTACTGCCATCCGTCGCTGTCGACGCCACCAGGAGTGTTGTAGTCAATCATCCATTCTGATATCTGAAATTGGGGATAGGAGATTGTGGATTTTCAACAGACTTAAAAAAAAGTAGGAGCTTCACAAAACAACAAAGTTCGGAGGTAACAAACATATACCAATACTGAAACTAACCCAATGCCAATGGCGACCGAGTAACTTAGTGTGTTCTCGAGTTCTTTTATATTTCCCCGTGACATCGCTCCACATGTGCCGGTCCGTAGGAAGTCCGGTTGAAGTGTAGCCAGAGATCGGATTCCATCGTTGGTTCTCATAGATGCAATAAGTTTGAGTATCCGTCATAGAATGGATACCATCCTTGCTACCCAAGCCTGGAATATTCAAGATAATGTTAAGTAAGTTAACTATTTATGACCGAGATATGTTTTCCCTTGGTTATGCCAGTACCTTTTAAAATTCCACCCCCCCAGCCTCCCGAGTAGACCCAAACGCGATGATCATGTGATATACCCCATACTACACCATTCTGAGAACACTCCACTTTACGCAAATAGCCGCCAATCGTTCGCCAAAACATTTCTTCAGCTCCTATTATCAAGCTGGTTGTTGAATATTCCATAGTATAAAGTTTTAAAGGCCCTTCTACTGATACTGATGTAATACTTTCTGGGCTCATTCTATGTTCGTATAGGCAGAAATGTTTGTCATTGACCCTAATTTTGAAAACTTGTACGTCGCAAATTATTTCAATTGAAAATTCTTGCCCTTTAGCAACAGGTAAGTCATGTCGTTGTTCCGCACCCCAACTGTCAAATATTTTTGTGTTGCACACAACAGTATTTTCATCAAATCTTACATTGAAATGTAGCGGTACATCCGTTACTTCTGTTTCAACTTTGTGCCTCTGCTTTTTTACTTCAGGTCCTTGTAAATCTATACGAAATCTTCTTATTTCATCAAATATGCTGCCAGTTATTTTCAATCTGCTGCCAGGAGGGAAATTATTATTCAGATTTGTTGAGAAACCTGACATTATATCCTTGCCGAAAACTTGAAATTCTTTGGTAAAGCTGCCATTTTGACTAGTATTTTGGCTTGCAGGCATAGGATCCCAATTTAACACATCACCTGAGTTGGTAATTGCCCAGACAGAGTCTTCTGATGGTTTACCAGAGAGTCCATTGATCTGTGATGTGATGGTTACCAAAACACTCAGCCACTCTTCTTGTTCCATTTCAGAAATGAATTGAACTTTTATGTTACTTCTTTTCTGGCGTGGTGTAGATATACATATTCTGGGACTGCCAGGTTCTGATATGGAATACACATTAGTTACTTCACTCAAATTCAGTATGAATTGAATTGTTCCATCTGGTTGAAAGACAGATAATGTTCCTGTGGTTTCTATATCATTCCAATACAGAGATAATATACAGTCTTCACCAGAATTATTTGAATTAACTAGCCTAGCCTCACAACTACGGGTCCAGCCCTTTTCTTCAACAGCCACACCATACTTTGTCAGATCAATGGTTCGGTTGTTATTTCTATTTTTGAGGCTCTCTAAAATGTCTAGCCTCCATTTTGCTGATAAATCTGTGTTGTGCAAGTTATGTGAGTCTGTAAACCAATGTGGTACTTGGATGGTGTCAACACAGCAGGCACCTGCCTCTACAAAGGCCCAGGTAGTGTCACAGGTGCCCCAGGCTGTTTGGCTAACTTCTTCATCAAAAAACATTCCAGAGTCAACATCAAAGACACTGCTGTCACTATCTGGTTGAGCTTCCATTCCCACAACTGACCCGACACTTCTGACAGGGCTCCAGGCTCGTGGGTTCTTCAAGGTGGTTTCATAACTTTTGCCTGTTAGATCTATATTTTCAATATTAACATTTCCTTTTGGTCTAGCTTCTTTGGGATGTTTGATAGGGATTGTATGTTCAATAGGAGCAGAGTGTGATTCCTCCCAAGAATTGTGTAAATGAATATTAGTTTTTCTCTCTGGAGTTGCTTCACTGAGTGTTGTTAAACTGTGGTGTTTTGCATTAGAGGCGGATGAAACAACACTTGCCGTGCTTGATGTGCGACTCAGTTGCATGTTCGCCTGCACCATTTTCCATCTTTTTCCTGTCAATTCAGATGGTGTGATTCCATTTCGCCAGTAAATGCATTTATCAGTTTCTCCTATAGCAAATACTTGGTCATTTATGCCAACTGATATTTGAGTCATATTTCCTGTGATTTCTAGCCACCCACTTCCCATTGCTGAAGATTCTGAAGTTCCAGCGCTATTTCCATCAATGCCTTTTCTGAACCACACTCTGGTGTCCGAGCTCACTGCCCAAGCAACATGGGAGCCAACAGAAATAGACAGAATTTTGGTTTCATTTGGTGATTTTACTTCAAGCCAAGACTCACCAGTGGGACAGTCTTTTGTTATACCTTTTCTTATAATAACTCTTCCAGTCCAAAGTAAAGCCCAAACTAGACCCGTAGGGCCCACAGAGATCTGCTTGATGTCACAATTCGGAGGAATACTTATGTTTATCCACTTTAAGCCTTCAGGTGATGTAGTGCTCACACCTGCTCTGAACATCACTCTGCCATGAGCTGTGATGGCCCACACTGCTAGGGTACCAGGAGATGCATATGGCATTTGATTGCCTCCAATACTTATATCTATGAAGGGCTCCTGTGTGGGATCCTTGTGCAAGGGAGCTATGGCGCACCATGAGTTCATAGCACTGAACTTTCTGTAACGGATCCACTTTCTTCGTCTAACACAAGTTTTCCACTGTTTGGATGGGCCATACTGGGCCGGGAAATCAATAGCATAACTCCAACCGTCGTGATCTAAGGGTTGTCCATCGAGAGTGAGCTCCAGCTGCCAATCGCCTTCCCACTGCCATGCCATTGATGGTAGTCTGATACGATCTATTGACCTGTCTTTTGTCCCATCCTGTGTTGAAAAGTGATATCTGTCGGTAGGCAGGAGTCTCCCACTAAACCCATCAAGAGGAAACCATCTCTCATTTTCGAATGATTCTTCTTTGACACGTATGGGGATTTCAAGACCGTGAACGTGAAGATAGATTTGTCGGTCACCTCCTACAGCCCATAAAAAATGTGGCACTGCAGAGAGGGTCTTGAACTCTAATCCTAGATACATAAATTCCCTCCAACATGAGCCGCTGGTTGACAGAGCGTACACTTTACCTTCATTGTTGATGGAAAATAGGAGTGAATTACTAGACATATCAGCGGTTACGCGGTTAACAGCAATATACGAACGTGTAAGCGTGATCTTAATCACTTTATTTACACTCACTCACATAGTTACAAAAGCTAATATTGCACTCTTCTGTGATCTTTTTTTGGCAAATACCTACTTAGCAAATATATTTTGCATTTTTGCAAAAGATTCACTCACAAACAGACAGTGTTGTACTTGTCTGTCACTGACAAATTGTCAGTATGAGTTTCTAAAAAAGTACGAAAAGGTACGTAATTTGACAAAGATGTACGTAATATCAACATTCCACTAAAGCTAGTATCCTAATCATTTTACCATTGGTTGAAACAGTTGAGCTAATAAGAGATCGTTTGCAACGGTCTTTATTTGGTTGGTATATCTACATTGTAGTAGTTATCATAAAGTGTAATAAAAAGTATCTATAAATTGTGGTTCAAAAAAATTACAAAAATTCAAAATTGTGTATAGTAATTTTGGTATACGTTGTAGAGCAAAGACGCCAACCATAGGAAGCGCTGACGAACGGCTCATTTCCTGCCTTTCAGCAACCGCTCCGGATAGGTGATAAAAGGTATGTAAACCTGACTTTTTGGCATAAACTGGCAACGTTAAGTACGAAATAAATGACAGAAATTACTAATTGACTTTGACAATGACATTACTTTCGTATAGTATGACTGATTGACCGGGAATCGGATGGACTAGTCGCCGTAGACCGAATCAAATCAGACTAATTTGGTCTGTTACATTTTGTAACAGTAACTGTGAGTATTTTGTTGTCGTATGTTTTTTTTGCTGTTTCTGCTTATTAGTAATTTTTTTGCGCAGAAATTCAAAGTTACAAACTAGGTACCTATGTCCTTATTGCATAGTGTAGGTAGGTACTTCTTCTAATTTTGGAGGTAACAAGGTTTTATACAGCTTTTACCACTTCTTGAATTTCAGATCGAGTCAAAATATTTATCTCACACCATGTATTATCTCAATATCTCACACTTATTTTCTTCACTTGAACTCGGCATTTTGTTTATAAATATTAATCAACAATTACTTCTGTTTCATAAACAGATCTCTTATTAACCCCTACGCTCAGAATCAGCACAAGTAATATAATAATTAATTAATAAGTAAGGTAATTTATTTTAGGTCTAAGCCAGCAAGGTAGATTTAACTCGGAAAAGATTGTCAAAATAAAGTTCGAATTTCCAAGCATGTTTGAGAAAAAGTCCATTCCGAAAGTATCAGAGTTCAGCGTAACCTCCAATATAAAAATATTTTTTTTATGTTTTTTAAGGGTTTTTTAGGTAATTAATAGGAATGCATACCTACTAATAAGCTTGTACTGTAGTAGCCGTATACTGTAGTAGTACTGTGCAGAAACGAAAATATTTGTACTTTATACATGTTCTGGCTATCTTTTTTCGTAAATTAATAATGGTTAACCTATTATTTTATTTTTAGAGACTGTTCAATATGTAATACTACTAGAGGTAGAGGTCTGTCTGTTCTACTAACAAAACAATAATAACTACTAGCTAAAAAGTCTAGAAAATAATAAATTAATTACATTCTAGCAGTAGGTACATCTACTACTTATACATATTACCTAGCACATCCAAAACTGTAAAAAATAAACACTAATATAATAATTATATTTATTTTAAGATCTTTTTAAATATGTAATAATATTCTTATGGGTAAGTATTTTATTTGGATTATTCGATCACAGAAATTTGTACGTTGGTTTTGAACCATTACTGCTACGAGTAATTGCCTAACTTATATCACAAAGTAGGTATATCGCAGTAAGTTAAAAAAATACTCTAAGATACGTTGTTTGTATAAATAATTTCTAATATTAATACTAAACATCCATGATGATAGCATTGACTTTGTAAAAATAAAATTCAGCTAAATTTGTACTAAAATTGAACTAGTACGATAACAATGTTAGGAAACAAATCGTCAACTACTACTGATTTTGAGTAGTTTTACAGCACCTTGTCCTGCTTCACTGGACACTTTTTCTTTGTCTAAATGTTTCATGTAGGCTAGGAAGCAAGTCCATATAAGACTACAACCACTGATGAATGGTACTCTATTCCTGGGTGGTATAACACAAAAATTAAACATTGCTACTGCCGGCCAAATGGAAGCACCAATCTGAAATTAAAAAAATCACATTAATTGAGGATATTATATTATGTCGCAGGCATATTGAATAACTCGGTATTTTACAAACGGCGTCGTCCGTTTACAAACGCTCGCTGTTTTGTAATATGCCGAAGGCAAATTAACGGACGGAAGTAAACGGACGACGCCGTTTGTAAATTTTCTATGGCCGATTGACGCAAGGCCATAGAAAATCGACTAACTATATCAGTTATCCAATTTTAATCATTTTAATCTAAAAAAAATATAAGACTTATTTTTTAGTGAGCGAACAGGTTGAATGTGTGAACCTAATTGTCTTTATAATTTTATTGAAGCGCTTTAGATTAAGTTAAATGAACTGGATATCTTTATAAGTATTATTTAATATATATATTATTATTTATATTGTACCTATATTTTTTTTTAATAAGTATTAGGTACTCTATATTTTAGGCTACTTCACAGAACATGCGCAAGTGAAGCCGTACATAACCTAGCTTTAAAAATGAAGCCCTAAGCTTTATAAAACTCACCTTGTATGTTGGCCAAAATTTCACTTGTACTTCTGCTATGGCTTCGTCAATAGTTTTAAATTCAAGTAAGCTCATGCCAAAATAAAAACTACACATAGCAAACGGGGTGTATGTTATTGTTTCCACAAAAGTCTGCAACAAAAAATGGCAATAAAGATTAATATACAGTACATAACATTATTTACTTTATTTATGGATAGTGTAGGTATACCTTTATCAGACCAAAACGTATGGACTTTCCCGGCCATACATTATTGGCTATTGTAAGCCATGTGTAAAGTGTGGGGGCAACGTAACACGACCCATAAAGGCCATACCGAGCACATCTCCACCAATCACAGTCATCTGGAATGTTAAAAATGTAGCGTATTTATTTACCTACTAATATTATTTTGAAAACATTGCTATATTGCAAAATTATTACACAAGTTAGATCAGAAAGCATTCTCACTCATATAAACTTACTTAGGTACATGGCTAATGGTTAGGGTGATTCACTATAGACTTAACTTGTTACCAGTACCCTTAGTACGAGTTTTGATAGTTTTCGAAAACTTTATGTAGTTTCGTTTCCTTCCATACATTTGCTAACAGCGCCCCTAGCGAAAACTTTCATGAACTAAAATCGGCAGTATGAGTTAGATCGAAACATAGTATTCGAAAACTAAAAAAGTTTTCGAGCTGTTTATGGCACTTTGGTAGTACGAGTTCTAACTTTGACAAGTCAGCGATAGTAAACTATGACGTTTACGAAAACTTTTGTAGTATTCGCACTCACTAGATAAAATTCGGTGAGAGCTACGCGAACAAGCTAGTATTTGTAAATATTTGTAAATCCTGTCACATTTTATTACTCTCAGCCTGACATGAGGGCCTTCGGCCGGTTTATTTAAGTCACCATTTCTAAAATTATGGATATGGGTAGGGTTATTATACAAATTTCGAGACACGTCTTGTAGATATTTTTCCAGAGAGAGAAATAATTACCACTCTATGAAATCTATCCATAATTTTAAATTGTGATGGACTCATTTTTCCTTTAAAAAAACGATGCCTCCATAAAAAATAATAATAAACAATATGACAAGGTAGTATGGTCATATGATATTAGCCGACACTATGCGCAAATTAAAAAAAAACAGAACGTGGTACGAAACGCCAAACGTAAAGGATATGTTCGTCTCTTTCTTTTGCCGACGTGTAAAAGAGTTAGAAGTATATACCATGAAGTTCGTTCAATCGAGCTAGTCGATGGTTGATATCGTGTAAACTTAATACGAAAAATTTACCCCGTACTGCCGATTACAACGTAAACTATTCGTTTGAGCGAGCTCACCAAAACTATTGAGTTTTGGAAACTATCAAACTCGTACTAAGGGTAGTATCTAAATAATTGTACCTAAAAGGTACTCGTATAACGAAAATTTAGACTGAACTCCTTTTGGTAGGTACCTAAATAACGACGACACACACAATGACGACATGGATTGCCGACTGCCACGCTGGTGGGGCGTCGCGTGTTCGATTCCCGCTTCAGGGCAAATATTTGTTTGATGGATGTTTGTCCTGAGTCTGTGTGTTTTCTATGTAGGTATTCTGTTTACAAAAACCAAGTACCTATGCATAAAAGTATTCAGATAATTGATTCCCATTTAAAGTTCTACTTAGTTTGGGGCTAGATGGCGTGTGTGAAATGTGCAATAATATTTTTTTTACCTACTTATCTACAAAAAAAAAACAACATGCAGTTTTAGATGCCTGAGACATACTGACTGACAGACGGATATATGAAACTATGGGGTTTTTTTGCATGCGTGTAACTAAACAATGATGAAATTCTTAATAAAACTAACTGATAGTGTATTAGTAGCTTAGGTATAGGTACATTTACACTGTAACTTACCGATAGTTCTTCCCTCAAATGATTGTTGTATTAAACTAGACAGTGGCCAAATAACAGCATAAGAGGCCATACCTCGAATAAGGGGATATTTTTTAAAGGGTCTTACTACATATTTACTCAAAACACCCATTTTCACAGAGAGTTTCTATTTATCATTGGGGAGCTTATTATTTGACATTCAACAAACTATTCACTAGAACTATACTGGCGAATCTTACATAATTCCATTCTCGCAAAGAACTTCAGAGTGGAAGATGAGTTTTACTCAACGAAAGGAAGTAAAAGACTCGTCGCTTGTGACATATGTATTTACTGGAGATTCGCCAGCAAAGTAGCATGCTGATGATAAAAATACTACAACGCGGAACTAGCTCGTGCGTAATGAGCAGTTGATTGTTGAGTTGGTGTGTGTGTGTGTGTTAGTGACGTTGATGTTCTGATGCGTAGGCGTCTCACATCAGTAGCCATTTAGTAACAGGCGCTGGCGTCAGTTGACCTTGGTTAGCCATTTCATTATTACTCTGTGGAATGCAAAATAGTAGGTATATTTTGTACGTAGTATCTTAGTAATGTGGTATTTGGAATACCGCATTGCTTGTTTACCGCAGATGATATTTATTTGCCTGAAGTATTGGTCATTATAAAAGGTCTTATATTAATATTGTGTCGCATACTTCGTCGGTAGTCGACATGAAAATTTGCAGACGCGCAAGCCGCGGAACGAAGCCACTAAAAGATGAATTAGATAATGTTTTACAGTAAAAACGAATTCCCAGTGCTATTTAGCTTAACGCGAAATTATGCGAAGTCACGAGCTAAACGGATGACTTGCAAATATCGGGCATGTACCTTTCTGTACAAGGATCAAGTATGTTTATTATTATTTATGTACCTAGGTATTTTATTATTACTTTAGTAGGTACGTATGTATCAATATCCATGGCTATATTCTCGAAGAAACAAACCTTATGTTAAATAGCACAGACGCAGGGCTATTTCCTAAGCTGTCATTAGTTCTCGTTATCGAATGGTACGTCAAATTTGACAGAAAATGGCCGACCTGTCGAAGCCGATAGCGACAGAAATCCTATGGTGACGTCATTTTTTTCCCCCTATTTACCATCGAATTCGATAACGAGAACTAATGACAGCTTAGCAAATAGCCCCGCCAAATAGCTTATATTCTATGTATCCTATACAAGCAAAGAACTTGTATACTATGTATCTAGAATGCCGACTCACACGAAAACTGCGAGCCGAAAGAGGTAGAACCAGTAAGGAGTGTGTCTCGTTCTGTAGGGCGACCATAATTTTTGAACTTTGAATATTTCATTGAGACATAAACAAGCAACCAAGGGAAAATTCAATCTGCTCAATAAGCTATCAATGTTATATACATACGTTACTTTGCATTATTGTTTTGAAATTATATTATACATAGGTGCATTAAAATATCAACAAAAAAGAGGGCGGTGCGCCGCATTCTTGTGAGGTATATCTGATTCAATGGCTTTAATACTGTTTCTTTCGAACAATAATTATTTTTCTCGGCAGTTAGGTACCTAACCTACATGACAGCGACTGTACTAAACCTTTCAAATGAATCTGAATAACATTTAGAGCAAATCGTCTAATTTCGAAAATTGTCCCACTTATTTCAAAAATTATGGCCATGTTAATTTTAATTGTATGCTGGTAACTGTGTGAACGAGACACACTCCTTAACGAGGGTCTCTATCAAGCATTAAAACCCTTATATTTAGATTTAATTAAAAAAGAAGTTTATTTCCAAGTCATAAGGTTCAGAATTCTTAATCCTTAAATAAAACAAAATGGCGTTTTAGCTCTCTAGATACATAGTATAGAAGCTCTTTGTATACAAGTTCTTTGAGCCCCGCAGATTCAATGACATTTATTGCACAGATATTATATAATATATTGCATTAATAAATGTATATAATATATTGCACAGACATGATAAGTTCTTATAATTAATTTGTGACCTTAGTTAAATTAGGAAGGCACTAGAATAGCTTGCGCTTAAAAGTACTTAAATAACTTATGCCTACTTGTACCAAACTGTCAGTCTCTAAGCAATTACTTTACTCGCTTGGTAGTTCTTAATAGTCCAGATTCCGACCGTTAAGAACTGCCAAGCGAGTAAAGTAATTGCTTTAGATACCTATTTGAAAGTTTGGTGTAAGTCGGGATTAGAGTACCTAGGTATTAAGAAATTGTTAAAGTGGTGCCTTTACAGGGTGTATGTTAGACTTTATACATTTTAAGAACTTACTGTACAATATAAGGTAAATATAAAGATTGAAATTGAAAATAACATACCACAGGTTAATTGTGATACTGACTGAGGATGATGAGGATGATTGACCACTTGGTCAATCATCCTCATCATCCTCAGTATACCTACTCTGTCTGTACTACCAACAGTGTAACGATCAATTATTAAGCACTACCCGATTTACCTGATCCGACCAAATTGGGTGTGCTGTAAGTAGGTACCTAAATAATAAAAAGAAACACCGAAATCTATCTAATGACGTTGTCAAATGAGTTTTGGCGGGAACATGAAAAATGGCGCATTGGCGGCATTAAATTAATTGACAAAACTTGTATAACTTTGAGTGTTTAAGTGTAAAAACGGTGGTTTTTTATCCATTAAGTGCTCGTGAACGTGTATGAGTGTTGGTGAATAGTGTAATGCTGTAAAACGTGACTTTTCGTGTTGCCTCCAAAACTCCATAGAAGCCTCTAGTAAAGTCGCAGCCACCACTACTTTACAGGGGCATGACTCACTTGACTTATCGACTCTGACTTATGACAAAATAATCTCTCCAATTACATGACACTGGCTATATACCTTTGATGTGAAGCCAAAACCGGAGAACTTAGGTTCTTCGAAAAAAAAAAGACGTTGTCAAATAAAAGTCAATGTCGTGAGTCATAGTATCTTGTCAACTTGATTTGTTGTCGTTGTGTTGTATTGCCGCCCAATGACCCGAGGATTGTTGTCCCCGAGAGTTGAAGTCAGGGCGAAGGGTTAACACTTGAGGCCCTTACCCGCAGTCAGTCAAAAACCGGACTGTGGAGGAACCGATGTGTTGTATTGTTTGTTATTTATCCCGTATGTACCTAATAGCAAAGAATAAACAGTAAATATTTATCTTTCTAAGTAATTTAGTACAAAACTGTTCTTACAACAAAATAGTCGGAATTTCACCTTACCTTACAGTAAACCATACAAAGGATAGCTCAGCTGATATGCCGGCATACGAATGGTTTGTTTTCTTGTTTACCTTACTCCTACCCATAAAGTTAGATCAACAGCCGAAAGTATCCGAGATTTGTACTTCCTCCATGTACATTTTAGAATTTAGAAGAAGGAAACTGACCTACCATACGTAATCATTGTAGGGAAATAGATTTCGCACAGACAGAAGATTGGTAGAAAATTTCTTTATTTTTCAGGACTGCCCAGAAAAGGGCAGTTACTTCTGCGAAACGGCACATACCCTCCTTCGAGGTATTAAATCATCCACTCAAGATACAAGTGGTGTCAAAAGTGGTAAGGGCTGCAATCTCATTCTATCTTACTTCATACTGAAAATGTGAATAATTTTAATTCACATTGGTACCGATAATTTTTGTTCCTCAATCACACCAAAACCACTGAACCAATTTAGCCGAACTTTTTAATTAGTACAGCATTAGTGCTGGAAAAAGAAATAGTGATGCAGGCAAAGACACGGGCATCAAAAATGTATGCTCATAAAGGGGTAGGTACATTTTACTATGGGAGCTGGTATAATCTGAATCTGCTATCTTGTTTCTTAGTCAATTCAAAGCCCTTAAAAATAGAATAATTATTATTTTACAGAAGGACAGTCCCAGCAAATCATTCATTGACCAATTGAATAAATGGAGTTCCAACTTCGAAGAAGTAGACCCCTTATTGAAGTTTGAGCAAATGGAGCTGGAGGAAGTATGTAAATGTTGGTGTTTGATAAAAAAAAATGCTTTAAACTAAACAACCATGTAAATATTAGAAATTTTTGAAGATCATATGGCTGAATGGCAAGTGTGTTGGACTGCCATGCCGGTGACGCAAGTTCGATTCCTGATTCTGTACATAGATTTTTGAGATGAATATCAGTGCTTGTCCTGAGTCTGAGTGTTATTAGTTATCTGGTTCCCATAATATAAGCTTGCTTAGATTGGGGCTAGATGGCGCTGTGTGAAAAGTCCACAAATATATATTTATTTTATAATTTCAGGACCCAGTTATTTTAGCGCCTGTGGATGAAGTCACTAACTATGCAAAATCCTGGAATACTAGACGCACAAATATACTCAACAAATACACAACGGGTGAAAAACTGACCATCATTAGTAGTTTCTTACCTGGTGGTGAAAAAAGTAAGTAATGTATATTAATGAAAACTGTATAATTCGACGACACCGTGGCTTAGTTGGTAGTGACCCTGCCTACGAAGCTTGGTGTTCCGGGTTCGATCCCCGGCCGGGGCAAATATTTGTGAGGAACACAAATGTTTGTACTCGGGTCTTGGATGTTGTGATGTCTTGTATGTGTCCATGCCACCTGCGACACAGGGAATCCTAGTGCAGGGGTGTGAGTGTGTGAACGTTTATAAAAAAAAAAGTGATGCCGTTAGACATATAATATATTAAGACCATCATATCTTATACCTAATCAATCGTACAATAGAAACCGTTTCATCCACATAAAATGAATATCATAAGATAATTATTTTAACCAAGTTCTTGATAATTATCTCAGGTTTGGCAAGGATTGAATATTATATTTTTATTGAACTAAAGTACCTAATGCATATTTGCACCAAATTGTCAAAATTCCTGAGCAATTAATTTACTCACTAGGAAGGTCTTAACAATACATATTCAGCCGCTAAGATCTTCCTAGCTAGTAAAGTAATTGTTTAGATTTGGTGCAAGTGGGTAAGTCACATACTAATTTAATGTCTTTCCTTTTTTTTGTTTTGTTTGCTTTTAAGTTAGTTCATTTTCAGCTTTAATAAGACAGGTATCCAATTTAAATGAAAAAGTGAAACACAGACTGGAACAACTTGATGAGTTTGACGAGAGTTCTGTAAGGAAAACTATAGGGTTGAGCCAACAAGAATATGTCACAAAAATTAACATGCTCAATGAAGAAATCAAAAAGGTGATCATTATTTATTTTTTTTATCTTATAAAACCGAGCATAAACGACACGCTTTTGAAGTTTCGCGAGTACCAATCCGTCCGTATATTCGCGACAAAAATACGCTAGTCTGTAATCGTCCTTTCACAGTTTGAGTTGGTTTTTCATTTATGTCGAGTTCATTTCCCATATTAAAATAATATAATCTTAGCTTATTTTGTCGGTTCAATTTAGTGTTAATGTTAATGTTAATTTTTGCAATTACCTACTTTTATTATAATTTTGTTTACTTTTTAGCTAAGAGTACATTGTAAATGCTTATCAAGCGTCTAGCTTTAGCCGATGTACACGCACACTATGGCACAGAAAACCAGCGCTGCAGCATCAACTGTGATGCTGAGTGGCGTCCAATTTTAGGGATACCGGTTAATTTTAAGTTTTATTTAATTGTCAATGTGTAGTGTATCTCAAAATAAATATTTTTTTATATTCTATTAAAGTTTAAGCAGGCTTACATTTTATTTAAGTAGGGAGATATAAGCTAATTAAAAAAAAATATTGTATTTCCAGGCTTGGCAAACAGAACAAAGGGTTAAAGCATTCAAAATAGGCATCCAATGTTCAAAGTTACTGTCCGATATCAGTGTTATGCAGTTCTATCCCAGTAAATTTATATTGATCACAGATATTTTGGATACATTTGGAAATTTAGTTTTTGACAGATTAAAAGAAAAAAGTTTTGGGTAAGTTCACAGCACAATATCATCTGAATATATTCTTAGATATTTTATTAATTCATATTTTACAAATAGGGTAATATTAATAGGCATTAACAATAATGTTCATTAACAAGTTAAAAAAATATAATAATACATACATCATTGCACATCAATAAAGCATGGAGCTTGAAATCAAAGTCAATAATGTATGAAACAAAAATAAAAAATTGTTAATTTCGTACAAAAACATACAAACATAGTTGTGGTACAGTCACTGTTTCCTGTTTTGTTCTTATAAACTGGATAACAGAATCCAGAGCCCTATACTATACTTTCTTAAAGTACCTATTTTGTGCGGATTTAACAATCGTGTGTAACATCGATCATTTTACCTTCAGGCAAAAAGTAATAAAGAACATAATGGACATTGACTCCCAGCAAGTTCCCGAGGCAGCCAAAGAGACCTGTCAAAATTGGATGTACAAGATGGCGTCAATCAGGGAACTACTGCCGCGGATGTATATGGAAATGACATTACTCAAATGCTATGTGTTCATTTCTAAGGATGAAATAAAGCCGGCGATCGCGCGGCTCATGACTATGATAAGGGGTATCGGCGATCCACTCGTTGCTACTTACCTAAGACTGTATTTATGCAAAGTGGCTTCGAAACTACTGGGAAAAGAGAGTGAAGAGTACTTTTACTTTAACCTGAAGGAATTCCTTGAAGATTATCAACAGGTTAGTAGAACTAAGAACATTTTGAAAGGGAATCACTTCCATATACAGGTTGGGCAACGAAAGCTGGCACTGTCAAAGTACTCACACTACTGCAAAACAATAACTATCTACTTCATACTCACAAGCTTGAGCGCGCGCGACAGAGATAGACAGACTTTCAAGATGCGAATGCATTGCGACGTCACGGCGCGCTCATATTTATAGACAGTACACGCCAGCTTTCAATAACAGACCTGAAGTACTAATATTATAAATGCGAAAGTTAGTGAGGATGATTGGATGTATAGATAGACATAGGTATGTTTTTGCTCTTTGTCGCCAAAAGGTGTCGCGTGTACCTTCTTAACCAATTGAGTAGAAATTCGGTATGGATATACGAGTAGTTTTAGATTTTTGGAAAAGGACACACCTACTTAATTTTTTTTTATCTCAATACCGCATACGCGAAGCCGCAGGCAGCGACTGGTAACATTAAATCAATTTTCGCAAGGTGTGTGATGTTGTAATTGAGTAGATAAAATATATTTTTTTATAAATAAATAAATATTTTGGACATTTTACACAACACCATGGAAACCAGATGTCTAATAGAATACTTAAATACTTTTTTTTTAAATACCTACTACAATCATAGAATACATTCGGGACAAACACCGATGTTCATCACAAATGTTTGTTCTCAAGCGGGAATCGAACCCACAACACCGGCGTAGCAAGCCAATCCATTCGACTTTCGACCATCCGTGTTGTGATTTTAGATATTCCAAATCAGAATGAGGAAGAAATTTGAAACGCAGCTGTTGACTCACGACAAATACTTGAGCCTCTACATGCCTGCTCTAGATTGGCTACTGTTTGGCACACTCAATTCAAACCAATGCAAAACGAGACTCTTGGAAGATTTTCTTCAACAATGTGACGAAATGGAAAACAAGTAAGCAAATCATTATCCAGCACCCCTATAAGTACTTACCTAAAATGAAACTGTCGACAATGCGTCGTCTATGGGTAGTGGTGTCAATTCAGATGTCGCCAAAACTAAACTAAATTAATTTGACAGCAATAAAAAATATGCTATGTTTTTTATTTCGATCGTTACAAAAGGGACAGCAACATTTTTAGTGCTGTCTTATTACAAGTTTTGTTTTGTTTTGTGCATTGACACCATTGTCTTAAAGCATCGATGACACAGGGCGTGTTTAAAGCTACAAGCCGGAGAGTTTAAAAGCTAGCGAGTTAAGCGTCGATGACATCGAAACGGGGCGAGTTTACAAGCTACAAGCGAACTCGCTTGTAGCTTGTAAACTAGCCCCGTTTCATTATCTTTTTTTACAATCTGTTAGTTGACAATCCTTCCCGAAAGCTAAAACGTCGATGACACAGGGCTAGTTTACAAGCTACAAACCGACGACTTTAAAAGCTAGCGAGTGAGCGAGTAAGCGGTCCGGAAGGACGCTGGCTTGTAGCTTGTAATCTAGCCCTGTGTCATCGACGCTTTAGGCCTTGTCGATAGTTTCATATTAAGGGTACAGAATAAAGCCATCCATGATGTTTTCTGGCAGTAGTATTTTATTGAACTGTGCCAGCTCAGCACTGCTGCTATAAAATATCTCCAGGATTCAGAAATAATTACTTAGTTTCAATTCTAAGTAACGTTCTTGCATATTTTTAGGGTGGTACTTGTACTTTGAGTTGAGAGTTGTGTTTAATAAGGATTAATCGCCTCCATCAATGTTTTACAGTGAACTGTTCCTCTGCTGTATCATATCGTCGTTTGATTCTACAACCATCATAAATAAATCGTCGACAATATTAGACATGGTACACAAGTCTGCCGATCAAATGGGTAAGTCTCTGCTAACAAGCTGCACTGGGCTTTGTAATTTGAAGTCCTGTGACAGATCTCTTACCCTAATCGTCACGTCGTTGAATTAAAATCATCAATCAATAGATAAAAAGTCATGGTCCTATCTTCTTATTGTGTCACTAGTTCTTTCGAACCAGTGTGGTGAAAGGATTTCAAGTGCGCCTCGAAGAGGCTCCATTCGTGCACTTTCATAGCTTGGTCCTAAGTCCTGACTGACTGACTGACGGACAGCCTATAAGCTAAACCACTGGACGTAGAGACTTGAAATTTCGAGGGTATGTAAGTCAAGAAGTGAAAGCGCGTACTTAGAAAGGAATTTACTTGATGCGCAACGTAAACGAAGTTGCGGGGTCGCAACTAATTAATAATTGCATTCTTACTTATCAATAATAATGGTCAGCATGCGTTGCAGTCTACTGCAACACATGCTGAGCATGAACCTTTTTTGACTGCACTGTACGTACATACATGCACATACTATTAATCTGAGTACCTACTTAAGTATGGAAGAGATTGCTATCTAGCAATAAGACCACCCTTGTAATTTTAGTTTGTATCTCTTGTTTTTATTTATTTTAAGATACAATAAAGCATATTCTATTCTATTTTATTCTACTTACCCATTTTTTATGTAAATTGTGTGTTTGTACAGTTTTTAAGTCAAAATAAATGTTTTTCTTTCTTTCTTAATAATATAACCGGTATTTTTAGTGCTATTAAACGAAATACTTTCGTCATTGGGCGAGCATATGTGTTCGGCGGATAGCTACCGCCAGATGTCGTCGGAGTCGCTCATACAGACGTTTTGGAAGGTCGCCAGCGGCATGAGGACCACCGCGCATTTCTTGCAAGTGTTGGAGCCTTGGCTACAATTCGCTTGCACACATCTATCGGTGAGAATTAATTGTTTGCCAACAGTGTGATTTATATACGTATTGGTTTTATTTTCGCTGTTTATCAAACTCATCACTTTAGATTATACTTACTTACTTTAGATTTACATTATAATATTCCGTAGTCACCGATCTCTATAGAACAACTGAATGATTGAATAAACACATTTGCAGATTGTGATTATGAATCTGCAAAATTATTTATTCAATGGTTTATTTTATTTATTTTTATTTCACCCAGTATTCAGCCACCATGGGTTCTCTCTACCAAGAGCATCATGATGAACATTTCTTCCTCTATATTGCATTTTCTGATGAAAATGTTTATGGATATTAACTACCTAAATCTATTCATTATTAATTAGTACATACTTATACTTATTCCTTTATTCTTTATTTCTTTATTGCATTTATCAGTAGATCAGCGAGTCAGCCTCCGTATTTTGTAACTCGAAGACTACAACCGGGAAAATCAACCAATGAACGACATGATTAACCACGCATTAGCCTGGAACTGCAAATAGCATAAATTGTTCTCAATAGTCTCCAGTCTTCCGTAGTATATTGAAATAAGACCTTGATTTATGAAAGAAAATGATTTCCTCTTGTTTTTTTCACAGTCTCAACATGTCAATGTGCTGTTGCGAGGCACGATACGGAACATGATCAAATGGGGAAGATCAGCGGACGAATTCTCTGGCAACTTCCTGTTTGTCATCAAACGGATGCTCAAGTTCATTCCCGATGTGGAAGAAATATTTTTGATGGTAAGAATTTGACAAAATTTTATACACCGCAATTTTTTAAACCACCAGAAAAGTTAGTTTCTAGTTTCCTGCACACAAAATATGGCAAAACAAACTTGATAAAATTTAGTCGTTTTTTAACAATTGGACAACTATTATAATACCGTTAGTCGTTTTCCTACGGCCTTACATCAATCGCTACCCATCATCGCTAATAATATAAGTTTCATTCATCATCTAGCAAACCCGGGTACCTCAAGCTCGAGCCATCTCGCAAAAGCTCGCCCCGCTCATTCTGTCATTTTGTATTAACCCAAAACTCTGACTGCACAGATATAATGTAGTAGGTACCCCTTCTGCATTGCTTATTACAGTTTTATTGGTAATTCAAAATGTTTGGTGTATACATATATGGTTTGATGATTGATTGATTCGGGACACTTTGTACCGTACTTACATTATGTCGTACAATATACATTTGTACCGTAGGACGCCTTCATGCCTCTAGTAGAGCTCGCACAAACGCCGAACGCCCGTACGATGCTCGCTAAAACAGTGCTGACGATATTCTTCTCACGATACAACTCTGTCTACATCGATGACCACATCATTATATCCAGTGTGATGCGACTGTGCTGCATCCTCCATGATTCTATCAAGTAAGTCAATTCAATTCAACTTCTTTATTTTTCCATAGGAACTGTAATGGACACTTGGATTCGTAGTATTCGATTCGCCCTGCCTGATTTTTAAATACTATAACGCAAAACGCCCCGAACCAAGTCGCGCATTTGGAACACTATCACATAATTTGAATTCAGAATAAGGTAAAAACTACCTAGAAGTTTTTGAACGGACCACTGATTACGGATGTTTTTAACGACTGCGAAGAAGAAGGGTTATGATTTTCGTGTGTACATATGTATGTATGTTTGACTCTATACGCCTCATAGGGAAGCAAAATACACAATTTTGTTTACTGCGACGACATATTTTTTAAGTTATTTTGTACTGAACTGATTTTGATGAAATTTCTATGGGACCAATCTGAAAGTATATCCTCTCAAACAATTTCTATTCAAATTGGTTCATAAACAACAAAGTTTTGAGGTAACAAACCAAAAAAAAACAACCGAATTCAGAACCTACTCCTTTTTTGAAGTCGGTTGAAAAAGTGGCACATTATTTAGTCAAAATATTAAATACTTTTGCTTGCTTGTTAAGCTTGTTAATAGTCCGTATCGTCGTTATTCCAGTGCAGTGACAGTGGAGGACGAGGTGAAGGTGTGCAGCGATCTGATCAACAGGTTCGTGCTGTCCGTCACGTACCAGGACTTGGAGCAACAGCTTAGCTTCTACGTGGAGTGCCGCTCATCATTCATCAAGCTGGATGCGGTGCTCGTGGCTTTACTGCATGTTAGTAAAACATAGTCCTTATAATATTAATCTTACTATTATTATTTTCAGTCAGTAGTGACCCACTGCTGGGCAAAGCCCCCACTTTTTTTCATCCCCGATCCGATATTGTGCTTGACTGGCACAATCAGTTACGAACTTGATAAGCTCATCTCGCAGTTTACTGAGCTCGCATCCAGCAACTTTCGCTGTTCGTTTATCAGCAAATTATTACTCTGCAAATGTATTGCAAATAGTACTGCAAATTATTACTAAACACAGATAATGCAAAAAACTTGAAAAAATTAGGTCGGCTTGTTATTTTTTTTTATTCTATTAGTACAGTCAGCTGCACAGACATGTATACACTCCCAAGCTTTTAATTTATATTTTACTCTTAATTTTGCAAAGATATTATTCTGACAATTATAATTCTGACAAGTAAAATAAATACATTATCTGAAAATGCTTTCGTGCACTTTGCTTTGCAAAATTAAGAGTAATATATATGTGAAAGCTTGGGAGTGTATACATGTCTGTGCAGCTGACTGTACTAATAGAATAAAAAAAAATAACAAGCCGACCTAATTTTTTCAAGTTTTTTGCATTATCTGTGTTTAGTAACAGCAACTGAGTATTTTTTTTCTGGTAATTAAACATTTGCAGAGTAATAATTTGCTGATAAACGAACAGCTTTCGCTGATGTGTCTATCAGCGAAAGTGTTGTTTAGCATTTATCAATACATAATAAAGAAATGATGATGATGATGTGTAGGCAGTGAACACGCTGTCGACGCGCGCCGGCGCGTGCGAGGGGCGCTGGCTGCACCGCGCCTGCGCCGCCTACTGCTACGTCACGGCGCCCTCGCTGCGCTGCACGCTGCTCAAGGCGCAGCTGTACCTGCTCGGGGGACAGACCGCGCTGCTCAACAATGCACAGGGACAAGGTCCATAACAAGTCTCTCATCATTTACATATTTACAAAAAATATACGGTTTTTGTTTCATTTATTTATCAACATAAAAAAATGTATTATATTGGTCTACCACGTCAGCCGTATGCACCCTGAGAAGTGGGCCAACATCACACCATGGAGGACGGAAAGCGACGTCCCGGAAAACGTTGTCGGGACGATCTCGACTCTTTTTAAGAAGACTGCAGGTGGACAATGGCCAAAGACCGGAAGGCGTGGAATGAGTTGGGGGAGACCTTTGCGTTAACCTTAGTGGAATAAATGTGTGAGCAGTATATTTAGGTAGGCACACTGGAGCATTAGTAAGTAGTAAGATACAATGTAACTAAGGAAATGTTTTTTTTTTTTTTTTTTACGTATAATATTACGAGTGATAATGTTGTTAATACTTATTCGTTTTCTATCGGTCACCTTGTTCTCAAAATACAAGTTTATAAGTTTGAGGCTAGATGGCGTTGTGTCAAATATCCTAACATTATCATTTACAATAAGTGCTCAGAAAAAATATGGGCATAAGTAAACTCACATCACAGACTGGAAAAGTGTGGGTAAAAGCAATTTAAAATTCGTATGCGCTCTTATTCGATTAAAATTGTGATGCATGTGGGATTGGTAAGTTTGTGTATCCATATTTTATGAAAGTTGTATTCGAACGTATGAATGAGGTGTACGGAATGTGAACGGACGACGGATGGAACGAGTGAGTGGGCGAATGAGGGAGAAGTATGATGGCGATAGGTGAGATAAGGTGATACTTTGTGAAAATGACGTAGAGGTTCATTCTCTTTGGAAAAATATTAAAAACTCTTTGGCGATACAACAATTTTTATTCCCGAATCCCACATATATGTTTTCTTTATTAATTGGTATTCTATTGCAGCGGAGGCAAACTTCAAGGCCCTGATAGGGTTGATACCGGACATCCCCGAGTTTATAGTAGAGGATGGGCAGAAGAAATCCACACACTTCAAAGTGGCTGCAATATTGAGCGGTTTTTTGTCAACTTTACTAGTCTTGCCTGTAAGTCTGTTTCAGGACTTAATAGCTGTTAATAGTACCGTAAGCAAAACATTTGCTTTTTCAAAAAAGGAAAAGGTTGTCACGGTTTTTTTATGTTTGTTATCTTATAACTTTGTTGTTTATAAACCGATTTGATTTTAACGTTTTGTTTAGGAGAATTCAACTTTCAGATTGGCCCCATAGAAATTTCATCAAAATCGGTTCAGTAGTTTTCAAACAAACTGAAAAAAATAGGTCGTCGAAGTAAACGAAATTGCGTGTTTTGCTTCCCTGTGATTTTTCAGTGGTGTTTACGGTCACTAAAACTGTCCAATTTAAGTCGGTTATAGTGTGTTTTTGAAGATTATTCTCCATATATCGGCTAGATAAAAAAAAATTGTGTTTTTATTTAGGTTTTGTTTTTTTTAGGATAATGTGGACAGTAATTGCAAAGCCTACATTCTAAGTGGATTTATAAAAACAATGGATAGAATTCATTGGAAGAAGACCGACCCGCTGTATTATACCACTTTATTGTGCACATTAGATCTACTTTGCGAAATGACACAAGAAAACTACGTTCATCATATTGATGGAGGTAAGCGCCGTATTTTACCATAAAATTTAATATTGTTAAAGTGCACCGCAAACGTGTCGCCCACACACAAATTGTATGAAAACTGACAGACGCCGGCCATGTGCCGCTGTAGTCTGCGACGCGTTTGCGGGTGCACTTATTGTTCTTGTCAACTAGAGAGAAACGCGGTAAACAAAGCGCGTCGAATCAAAGTGTTGCTGTAATCTGGCTCTTTTATGGCTGATGGGCGCTTATTTTTATATTTTAATCTTTATTAATATAGCTTAATTACATGCCATTAGGTCGCTCTAATCAACACCATACATAAAATTAGTACACTAATAACAGGTAAACACAACTTAAAAAAACAACCTAAAAAAAAGGTATGTACCTATTATACCAATTATCCAATAGGTTACCGTATTAATTTATTGGATTACCTACTGTCTTAGTAGGTAATGATGGTGAATGATCTGGGTAAACGCTACTATTAGAATACGAACTCAATGATTTGAAGAATAATTAAGTACCAGACCAAGACCTACCAGAAAAATATTATAAATTGATTGGTGTATGACCTGATGTTTTTTCGATGGTTTGTCTTCTATATAAGTACATATGTATTAACAATAAAAAAGTATTTAAGTATTCTATCAGTTATCTGGTTCTCAAAGTACAAGCTCTGCTTAGTTTGGGGCTAGATGGCGTTGTGTGAAATGTTCAAAAGTTTATAAATTATTCATTTATTTATTTTTGATAGTCTTCGATTTCGTCGATGGCGTTACTTGTACATTGGACACAAATAATAAAAAATAAGTTGACTGCAAAGTTTCCACATTTATTTTATTGCTTAAGAGTTTGAACCTGTTAAATTTAATATTATGAATCTATATTCGTACCTTTATACTTGAATAACGGATGTTTTTTTAAGCTAAAATTATATTGTCCTTCATAGTTCTTTCAAACGACAAATTATACGGATCTGAAGAGGAATTCATAGAGATAATTGAGCAATATGCAACGAAAACATGTCAAGAGTTACTAATCGTTCTAAAAGCGTTGGGCGACTCCAAGGAAACTAAGAAACAGTACAATCTGGCTTTGGAGCTGTTTTGGCGCGTTATTCGAAAAGGCAATTTGGAGAAACGCCCTATGATAAGCTTAGCAGCAAACCTTTGGGTGTTGTCACAGAAATTACAGGACTCAAATAATAAAATATCAGTAAGTTTTTATATCTATTCAATCTACTTAAAAAAAGGGGTTTCTCAATTCGGTTTTTTTATAATATTTGTTACCTCGGAGCACGAAAAAGGACCGAATAACGAGTCCAATTTCGGAAAAAGGATTTATAAACCGATTTGAAAAATCCTTTTTTATTGGAAAGAAATATCTTCCAGATTGGTCCCGTCAAATTTCATTAAAAATGTTTTAGTACTTTAGTTTTGAAATCAAAATAACTGAAAAAATTACTTCATCCGTCCATGTAAACAAAATTGCGTATTTTGCTTCCCTGTGACCATTCAGTGGTGTTTACAGTCACTAAAACAGTCCGATTGAAAACGGTTGTAGTATGTTTTTGTAAAATCTTCATTATTTTGTAAACATAGCGCGAGACGAGCTAAGCGCTCTCCTGATGTTAAAGATCAGGCCTGCTCACGACCTGAACAGTGCTACGCAAGACTTTGGTCCTTATAGGCTGGTGCAAAACTGCTAAAGCGCTCGTCCACTTTGAGAAATTTTGATGGTCATTTAAGGCTTTATCTAATTGAAGATTAAAGATGTACCTACGCCAATATTTTTCTTCTCCTAACATCAATTTGTTGACTGGTAAAAATGCTCTAGCATTAAGTCGTCCATTTGAACTTCATTTTTGTCAAGTGTGTTAGGTGTGTTAAAGGTTGTCTGGAAGAGATACGCTTTTAGCGATAAGACCGCCCATTGTCCACTATTTTTAACATTATTTTCTACTCTCTAATATACAGAGAGTAGAAAATAATGTTTTTTGTGATGGTGTGCAATAAAGAATAATCTATCTATCTTTCTACTGTCAAATAAAGTATTAAATAGATAAATAAATCTATTTTCTTATATTTGTTTCAGAAAGCCATACTATCGTCATTACAGACGGCGACTGATCCAGGAAGTCAGCAATTGCTGTTAAAGTTGCAGGTTTAATTTTATATATTGTTACCTATTAAGCTTTGAAGCTAGTTTTACTTTTTATGAGTTATTCTTAATGTAAGCATTTCCAATTAAATTCATATGAAAACTACAAATACTTACACGAATGTATGTTTAATATTATGCTGAGTAGGTACCTATACTAGTGCATTTATTTATAAGGTTACGGACTGCAGTTAATCTAGCTATTGTTGACCTTCTTTTATTTTAAAGTAAGTTTATTTACTATTATAATGTGTAACGAACATTTTTGTCTCAAAATAAATATTAAAATTTTATAATTAATGTTTTTCCTTTATTACAAACACAAACTTTTGTGTTAGTTATTTTTTTAGTTATAATTAGTAATGATCTTTTTTTGTCCAAAAATGAACGTTTTGATTGAAATGATGACTAAAATGAAATCAAATTTGAAAGTAGTAGAAATTGAAAGTACTATAACCGGAGCGACTTAATTTTGATTTACGATTAAAACTATAATTTGATTGTAATCTACAATCTGATTTTGCTGACATATTTTAATAAACACAGAGTACTAAGATATACACAAATAATAATGATTGTAACTGATATTTGATATATTGCATATTTAATCATTTAATGTGTACTTATGAATAATTAGTAATTGTATTGTGCCGTTCTTGTTATTCAATAAACAATTAAATAATTAAAGTAACTCTACTGCTACTGTTTTTTGGCTAATTAGACGAATTAATTGGTTAATTATAGGTAATGAATGAACGTTAATCAGACGTGGAAAAGAGCCGTGTTGGCCGAGTGGGAGGTGCCTCCACTTGCGATCCGAAGGTCGTGGGTTCGAACTCGGTCGTATACCAATGGAGTTTTCTTTTCAAAAAAATCTATGAGTGCATTAAAACACGTTATTAACGGTGAGGGAAAACATCGTGATCAAACCGGCATGTCATAGAACCTAAAAAGTTGAAAACGTGTCAAATACACGAAAGGAGCTTCTTTGAGGCGCACTTGAAATCCTTTCACCACACTGGTCCGAAAGAACTAGTGACACGATAAGAAGAAGAAGAAGACGTGGAATAGTGATTAGAAGGGTGCAGGTTGGTCGCGCGCAGGTCGCAGGGCGGCGCTGTGGGGCAAGCGGGCATTGTCCGAGACACGCTTCAGTGGCGCGCGCGCTGTTGCGATCTTTCACCTGCGCAATATTGACGCCTATAAAACCTTGTCATTTCAATAATGTCGCGTTACTTTCATCCCGGCGCAAACTAAGAAAACGACTCTACTCGGCGAGGGAGCAGTCTACTCTAAAGGACGCACTGGGTTGATACCCTCTCGAAGGATGTCCAAATTGGGGTGCTTGGTAGGAATCTGTTCTTACAATTTATTTTTTGTTTGTTTGGATTTTTAAATCTAACGGAGGGGGTATTGTTACAGTTGGTTTTATGGGCGATATGTGAAGGAGTGGTTTCCAGTGAAGAGCAAAAGGGATTCGTGCAACCATTAGATTTTGGCCCGATTTTCAATTATGGCGATTCTGGTGAGTAGTATTTTAACTCAAATAATAAGATGCTTTTTTTACAACATTTCATAACTATGCATAAAAGACTGGGTAGGTACCTAATTTTAATGCTAATGCTTTTGCTTTCCAGGGCTCGCCTCGCTGGCTTCAAATCCTATTGCCGCTGCCGTGCTTAAAGTAGATAAGAGCCAATACCCTCAGTTATTCGACACTATCGTTAGTAGTTCTATCGATTCCATACACGCTCGGGTAGCACCCAATGAGAAATTATTTTCTGCTGACCACTTCGGATTTAATCCTATCGCAAGTCAGAGTTTTCACCCACCCGCGAAATCGGCTAGGTTTGTCGCACCGCCGAGGCAACACCTCCAAGCTCAAGCTTTACCCAATGGTCAGCAACTTGCAACTCCCCTCAGTTACGATATCAGGACAGTGCATGATGCAGATTACAAAGTGTACAAGCCTGAAGAAAATGAACAGGGAGAAGAAATATTAGCCGCTTTGAAAAAAAACCCTTCCGTCGCTTCATATTTTAAGCCTGCAGTCACGAATCTCGAAGTAGCGCACCCGCTAAATTACCGCAAGGAAGAGGTTAATAATAATGAAAGTACTGAAAGTCTCGAGCAGAACTACAGGCCAAATGCTTATATTACAGGACCCGCCCGTATTCGCAGATACACTAGTGGACGACAGCGGCAAAACGTGAGGAAAAGTAGCGAAGAGGAGGAAGACCCCTACAGTTACAGACCTAAAGCGTTCGACAGCGCAGCGTACAGCGCGTACACGGAGGAAAAGGACCCTAAAAAAGAATACGAGTATCCGTATGGCAGCTACGATGATTCCGGCTACGACCACAAAGCGTACGAGAGAATAAAGGACTTGTCAGAAAAACAAGCCGCCGAAATCAAACAAAACCCGGGAAACTGTAAAGAAGTCCAGAAAGACGGCATGACCTGCACGACATGCAAAGACCCTAAAACAGGTGGCAACTACGAATCCTGCTCGTACGTAGCAGCACCGAAAAATAATCAGTACGCGTACTCGAAAGAAAAAAAGTTTAATAGCAACGATGAGCCTGATGAACCGGAACAAAAAAGCGAACAGCCTAAGAAATCCGCGAAATATGAGCAAGAGGATAAAAAAGATTCTCCAAAATACGCTAAACTGTCCGCAGAATCTTCAAAGCCCTACAGTAATTACAAGGAGGCCGATAAAGATGACGACAACTCCGATGAAAAGTACAAGGGTTATTATATCCATAAATCCAAACCGAGCCCCAGCGAAGCTCTGCGCGCTTCAGGTTCAAGTGAAAGTGAAAATCCCGATGACGAGACTGAGTCAGTAGTCCAACCTTACAACTACAAAAAAGCACTGCCCGGTTTTTATACAGAAAATGAACCGAAAAAAGATGTCGAACATGTTTTAGCGGAATTCAAGAAAAAAGATAGATCATCGTGTAAGAAAGTGCAAAAAAACGGAATGACTTGCTTTCAATGTATTGACAAATCAGGACTTAAAAACGAGGAATGCATGTATGTTTCAGAATCGGCACCTAAAAGCAGTCATTTAGCTTACCAAGAACTTAAGGAGTTCACATCCAAACCGGCTACTCTTGAGAAAGAGAACGAGGAAGCAGCAAGTCAAGCCGTAACCACGAGTGCACCTTTGCCTAAATCTGCTGCGTACGTAGTAGAAAACAACACCTATGGCAAAAAATTAAAACGTAAGAAGGCTCCTCAAACAATAGCGTCGTCCGCCACCAGACCGATCGTCAGTATTCTTCCTGCAGTACAAGTGCCTTCACTACAAAACTCCGCGCGTATTGTTAAAAGAAGCGTCGAATCAGAAGCCGAAATGAAAGCAAACATAAAAGATGAGACTAATATACCGGCGCCAGAAGAGTTTGCCGGGGACAGTTCAAAGGGAGCTTTTTGGGCGGAAACTCAGCCGCGCTACAGCGCTGCGTTAGGCGTTACGTTGCCTGAATTCATGTTGTCAAGGTCAGAGCACGAAGTTTCTTTTGACGAAACTGTAGCGAACGCGTAAGCATGGCTTATTAGCCAACACAGTATTAGTAGAGCGTGTCCGTTATAGCGCGTTAAATAAAGCCTGACCAACGGACATTCGAAGATATTTGTTACGTAATTAAATAAGATTTCACTGACTACGAGAGAGACATCGGTTTCAAGTCAAGTAACGGTCAAGATACTTAAAAATAAATTCGAAACGGCAATTGACTGCCATGTTGAAATTATTACTATTACTGCCTGTGTAATTTAAAAAGTGTTCTTGTGACGTAAACCTGGCATTGCATTGATTTAGGTAGGTATTCGGGAAAAAATATTTAGCATATTGACTGTTCGTTATTCTGATGTTATTGTTATCTAGTTTTAACTGTTAAAAATAAATTTGAGTTGATTTGTTAGTGGTTGGCATTTTCTCTGATATCAGTATAAACGAAAGGACGGACCAATTACTTAAGTAACTGTGAAAACTTACTTTACCTGTTAAAAACTTAATTATAAGTTTAATATTAGGTACTCCTCATACCCATTATTATGTTGCGATAATTATTATTTAAGTTTTGTAGGTACTTAACTACCTAAATAGAACCCAATAATAGGTTTATAACGCTCGCTACTGTAAAGATTTTCTTCGTTATTTTGGTTCGACTCGCCAGTTCCTAGACTCTTGTCTCTGAGAAAATACGTTTGAGATCGAGTAGATGAACGGACCAAAATAACGAACAAGTTTATTATGATTGTTGATACAGAATGAAAACCGATTGTTGGCATGGTATTCGACAGCGCCCTAGTTGTCAATACGGGTCTGCTCTATTAGTTCTACTGGTAGTTGTCCAAACCAACGTCACTGGGACCATCAGTCTCGGAGACGAGCAAGCAGACTCGGAAGAAAGTAATTAAATTCAGTCGTATTCTAGTCATGCATCGGATCGGACTTCGTTTATAAATAAAGTTGAACGAGATTACGAGCCAATAATAAAGTTAGGGGCGATCGCATTGTGCACAACGAAAGTGAGTTGGATTGATCGAAGCCGGCGCGCCACTCGAGCCTGTGTTACTCGTATTTATTGATAAAATGTGAGTAAGTACTTGTTAATTAAATTATTCTATACATACATTGTACTGTATCTACAAGAATATTAAAAAAAATAGGTAAGAAAAGTAATACTTGAACATTGCTTGCAAGACACCACAATATTTTCTTAGCAAAGACAGTTTTGAAAATAGTTAAAAATTGTATACCTACCCAAATGTATTTGTTATTTATTATATTTATAAACAGATAATATCTTTATTTAATATACCTTCCATAAAGATATTAGGTATTTACCTCAGGTACCTACTATGTTAATAGGTAAGTTATGTACTTAGTGCATTTAGGACGGTAGTTTTTTGTGTACCTAGGTACTTTTCTTATACGCTAGTTAAATTGATAAACAATGTAAGTACCTACATAGCTCCGCAGACATTGAAAAAACGATGTCTTGTCTCTTTGCCAAGCTTTGTTGATGCTCAATAAAAAATGGGGTTATTCAATTGCGCAGTGTGATTTTCTACTCGCTCAGATTGCTGGTTGGTTTTTGCTTTAGTTTGAATTAATTGATTGGTACACCTTAAATCGAGCTCAAACTTACACAGAAAGATCACAGCTGAAAAAAGTAACCCGGTTATCAATCAATATACCTACCTACCTATATAAAAGGCTTAGTCCTGACTGACAGCTGACAGACAACGTACAGGCCAAACCACTGAAAGTAGACTTGAAACTTGGAGGATGTGTTCGTCAAGAGCTGAAAGTTCGTACTAAGTAATTTTGTTAATTCGCAACGCAAATAAAGTTGCGGGCGTCAGCTAGTTGAGTATAAGTAGGTATACAATTAAGTTTCGTTGCGTTGCCTATTAAGATAGCAGCCCTTTGAAGTCCATTGCTGGACGGACATCGACCCCCCCCCATAAAACGACACGATGCCGTCTCGAGTCCGACACCGACGATGCAGTTCACACTGGTGTTATCGCGAAACAAAGTAATGCAATAGAAAAATACAATGGTCCAATAGCGTTCCCTTTAACAGGAACATCTCAGCAATGCATTCAACAGAGCTGGATGAGGAGTATGTGGACGTGCGGTCTCTGCCGCTGAAGCCGCCGCAGCCGCTGGTGCAGCCGGCACGGCCCGTCCGCCGGCCCTGGCACCCCGTCATGTGGGACGACTCCATCGCCGGAGTGGCCCCGCCGCCGGACAGCGCACAAGATGATGACGAAGAGGTTGCTACCCATTCATTCGTTGTTTTTTATTACAATCCATCAGGATAGATCGCTCGTCTCGTCACTTTGTTAATATAAAAAAAGCTCCTGTCCGAGATTTTGCTTGCGAGATAAGTGGAGTTGATTTCCATTTATCTATTCCCAACTGCTACGGGCTGCTGCGCGTATCGAGATAATATTTTTTTTATATCTAGGTCATGAAATATGTCTATACCGAATTGCAGCAGAACAAAGTAAAAGAGCCTTTTTTGTCTTATAATTTCCGATATTTCATAGTTTTCCAGTTGAAATATAGGAAGGTTGATTCTGGCTAAAGTAGGCAGTAGGCACGGACCGACATGATCGATGGTTCTATTTCGGTAAAATGTAATCGAGTTACTCCGTAAAGGAAACATTAAAAATGCATGTGCGTCATGATGATATTCGTGCCAATTTTGAAACAGAAACAATGCTATGCTAATGAACTTTCATGTTTAACTTTAACATTTAGAACGCAGATGATAAATAAAAGAGATTGTTGTTTTACAATTTACGAGTATGGTCATAAAATGCGTTTTCTTTAAAAACTATAGATGACTAAGATAGCACGTGTATCTATCGATTTCGCTTTGGTGGATTGGATACTTACCTAAGAATTTAGCGCTTAGGAAAAAATCACATTTGCAAGAATCGATACGTAATTTACTCGAAGAACTACTTTTCTCAGAAACTTCTTTAGTTAGCACACGCACGAAACTTTGAGGGCGAGCGCCCGAGCGGCGTTAGCGGTCCGATTTATCGCTGACGGCTTAGCCAATGAAGTTTCTGAACTATTATGAGATGAAGCTAACAAATAATATCTCCGTTGTTGCAGACGAAAAATGTCAACCGAGAGTATCCGCACAAGCAGCGCATCCGAAATCTCAGAAAAATGATCGCAGATGGAACAGTCAAGCCGACCTCGGAAACGCTCATTTTCTTCCTATGCAACAAGTTTGCTGTTTCCGATGAGAGGAAGACGAAGATGAAACATGATTAGAATCTCTTCATCACTAGTGGATTAGGTCAAGTCATTATTAAAGGCAGTAGTAAGAAGCTACTGAGAGCTGTTATTGATATAATAAAGGAATCAAAATTATAACACATCTAGACGTTGGAATTTCGAATGATGCATGTAAACGTTTTCCTTGAAGCTACTAGCTTTTCTTTCATTGTATCTAATATTTGATGTTTGTTCCCACGTTATTTAAAAATATGTATTAACTGACTTTCAGTATTTGTTATGGTGATTTATACAAGCTAATAAATAATAGTTTTGTAAGAGTTGTTTTCAAGGTTGGGGGTGTAAATAGGTATTAAAAACAAAGTTTCTATTAAAAATCTAGCCTTGTAACTTTAATTAATTTAGAAATTGCAGTACTCTTCAATATGAACATAAATCTATAATTTACATAAATCTATTTATGTATAAAAATTATGCAGAAGATAATATAATTTATACAAATGCGACAGGTCCAATTTCCCTATTGACAAATCGACTCGTCTATAGAGCATCTGTCCCGTGAACATACGCGACTCGGTGGAGATATTGAAACATTGCTGTGAAACTGAAGACATAGGTCATACTTTATATTCTTCATAAAAATTATCTACACACAAGACTTTTAATATAAAACAAAAATCTAATTTCTCAAATAATATACCTATAATAAAGATAAGATAACCGAAGCGTAAGCTTGCGGTCCGGCGAGGGACGAGCTCGCCTCATTACCTACAATGTACACCGAGACAGGCGGCGGCGTCCCTCACCGCTCTCTCAAAAAATAAATTAATCAATCGTAAAATAAATCATCTCTAAACGCGCATTCCACCGGTCGTCATGCCGGGCGGGGTGTGTCCACGAGCACTAGGGGTTCACTGCGAATTGCACTCCACTAACTGTCCGACGGATTCCTGTCTCGCGCCCTTCGGATGTGAGTGGTGTGGGCGCGAGATGTGGATGTCGCTCTGTCCTTGGGTCGGAGGTGCACTACACTAGCGTGGCGCCGCGGCGGCGCTAGGTGGCGGGGGGCGGGGGCGCGGCGTGCGGCGCGGCGGGAGGGGCGCCCCCCGCGCTGCCCGCCGCCGCCGCTCCGCTCGCCGCGCCCGCTCCCGCACTACTCGCTTTCTCCTCTTCGTCTTCCTCTTCTTCAGGGTCAAACTTCAACATTAGTTGTTTGAACTGTGAAATTAAAATCATATCGTGACTGCGGCCGCCATTTTATTCCAGTATTTTGTTACCAGACACACTACCGATAATATAAATGCAAATTTTATATTGGGACGTATGGATGTTTGTAACTCAATCACGCCGATACTATATATATTTTTTATGGGTATACTAAGCGATAAATTTCACATGATCCGAGATCCTCAAGACAAATGGTGCAAAAGGGTCACTGATTGGTACCCCAGAGACGGAAAACGCAGTAGAGGGCGTCAACAAACAAGATGGGAGGATGACCTAAAGCTTACAGCTGGACAGCACTGGAGAAGGGTAGCACAAGACAGAACCCAGTGGAAGGGGTTAGAGGAGGCCTATGCCAAGAGGCACACCGAACTGCGGGACATCCTTTAATACTTTATTTATATTACTACATTATAAAAAATGTGAAAACCTAAAGTTTGGAATAAATGGCTTATTATTATATATAAGCGATAAACAAGTTGTCCACCGGCGAACCACGTGACAAAGACGCGCAGAACTCAATTCGTAGGTCAAATCGGTTCTGCGCATCTTTGTTTTTGTTTGTAGTTCGCCAGAGGACAGCTTGTTTGTTGCTTAGTATAATGGGTACATTTACTAGATTAGAACATCATCCTCTTATATACCAGTAGCATGTAGGCGAATCCGTGGGCAGCAGCTAGTTTGATAAAGCCTCACCTCTAAATAGTCTTCGACGAGTCTCCGCCGGCCCTGCTCGTCTAAGTCTTGATCTCTTCCCTCCTCGTTCAGCTGCGCGATAGTCGCTTTAGGCTCGAAGATCGGCGCAATTCTCCGAGAAACTGCCTTTTCGTACACCTTGACGCTCTCCGACGGCGAATACTGAGTTATTTTTCTGTAAAGAAACTTAAGTATTCACACAACCAATACCAATAACAATACATTCATCAACCCTGGGTCTTAAATATGTCGCCATTTTGATAAAATAGAGAAATATAAATATAATAGGATGCATGTTATTGATATCCCTGATCTTTGAGTCTAAAAAATTATAAGGCGGCGGTAATGGGGGCGTGTACTTTCAACTGACTTGAAATAGGAAAAAGTACCTTAGAACTTCGTCTTTTATAAACCGGTTTGGAGAATTAGTTTTGGTCCCAGACAATTTTCGTCAAAATCGGTTAGTAGTTTGGATTTTATATCAAAATAACTGTAGAAAATTAGTCATTAGTCAAATAATCATCCTCATCATCAGCCTATCGCAGTCCACTGGTGGACATAGGCCTCTCCCAATTTGCGCCATCGCGCCCTATCTTCGGTTTGCCGCATCCACTTTCTGCCTACAACCTTCACCCCACCTGGCCGGAGGGCGTCCTACACTACGTTTGCCGATTCGCGGTCTCCAGTCGAGAACTCGTTAATCCCAACGGTTATCGGTTCTTCGGCAGATATGGCCAGCCCACTGCCACTTCAGCTTGCTAATTATTATTATTCTCTGAGCTATGTCGATAACCTTGGTCCTCTGTTGGATAGCCACATTTTTTTTTTTACTTGTAAGAACAATATTACTTGAAGGAACAAAATATACACGGTCAATTTTTAATCACCAGGAAAAAAAACATGGTCAGTTGCCGCTACTGAACAATAATATGGCAAAAAACTTGAAAAAATTAAGTAAAATTTTTGTATTTTTTTTTATTATAATGGATAACTGTTACCGTTAGTTGTTTTCCTATGGATTTTCATTAGGCGGTACCCTTTATTGATAATTATTGTTTTATTCATCGTTTGACAAACCCGGGTACCTAGTTCGACCCAGCTCGCAAAAGCTCGGCTCGGGCACCGCAATCACGCCGCTGTCACTCTGTCATTTTGTAGAAATTCAAAATCCTGACTGCACGGGTACAACGTAGTACCCCGTCTGCATTGCCCATTTTTTTTAGTAATTAAAAATTGGTGGTGTATATAAGAATGTACTTACGCGTCAGTGAATCCGTACAGCTGTTTGAGGTGTTGTTTGAGCACGAGTAGCAGCAGACAGCCGCGCGCCTGCCGCATGGCGTCGCGCAGCGGCCGCACCTCCTCCGGCAGACGAGTCACCAGCGACTCCGCCTCCTCATCATCCTCCTCCTCGTCTAAAGGCTCCTTCTCTTCGGCGGTCGCTGTTTGTTTCAGTCCCTAGACACAATACAGTTATTTTTCAACTGACTTCAAAAATGGTGGCGGGTATCAATTCGGTTGAATGTTTTTTTTTATGTTATTGTTTATAATCCTATTTTCAATTTTTTTTTGTTTAAGAGGATATACTTTCAGATTGGTCCCAAAAGAATTTCGTCAAAATCGGTTCAGTCGTTTAGTTTTTAAAACAAATAACTGATAAAAATATGGCGTCAAAGTAAGCAAAATTGCGTGTTTTGCTTCCTTTGTGACTTTTCAGTGGTGTTTACGGTCACTAAAATAGTCCAATTGAAGTCAGTTGTCTGTTTTGTAAAACCTTGATTAAAATAAATTAAAATCTACCACTTACTTCACGAAAAACCTGTAGTAAATTTGATCCTGACGTGGAAATAATGACATCTATGTGATGTATGATGAAAAGTGGTTCATCTTGAACTTGAAACGGAAAATAGCTCAGATTGTCCGCTAGGTACACAAGTTGATCTAACGGCGCGGTCTGGAAATAAATAACATCTTTATTTAGTGTCAAAAGAGGCAATAAAACGTACCAATATACTAAAAATCTTAAAAATAAACTTACAGATACGTCGTCGAATTGTTTTAGCAACGACAAAACTAACGCTCGCCGTTGCGGCCTTGTGTTCCGTAGTAACGAGTACAAGAAACCATTGAGCGCTGACGGTAAATCATCTTGATCTTTTTTCCTGCAATACAAATTATTTATTTTACTAGGTTTAAAACGATATCAAAATTGGTACTAGCTGTAGCCCGCGATTGTTCCTGCCTGATTGTGCTGAACTTAACCCATGGCTATACCCAACCCAAACGGTACAGGAGAGTCATATACCCAAAGCCCACCTGCCGAGGCGCGGCGAAGAGACTATGAGAAGTAAACAATTGAAACTAAACCTTAATATCTATGACATACGGCATACGGAAGCGGCCACGAGAGCCGGCGCGCGAGTCGCGTGGCTGCTCCAGTCGGCGACGTGACGCGCCCCGTATTCTCAACCGTATGTCATAGACGTTAAGGTTTAGTTTCAATTGACTCCTATCAGTATCTTCGCCCCACCTCCGCAAGTGTGCGCTGGGCCATAGAGTATTAAAAAGTGTTAAAAACACAATATGGCAGCAGTATTTCTACAGATGAGTTTTACGTTTTTTTAAATTTCAGCTGGTTCTAATGCCTTAATCACACGTACCGAGCAAACGGTTGAGACAGTGCTCGGCTGAGTGAGTGATGTAAGCTACTTGCTTACATCACTGTTTCGGCCGAGAAACATTTTACTGTCTCGCCCGTTTGCTCGGTACGTGTGATCTAGGCATAAGTGTATAGTGCGATTAGTGTGATAGATTTAGCTAGTAATGGTTTAAATAAATGGACAACATAGCTTACCTATACCCTCGCGAAACTCCTTTGTTCGTCTCACTCTGCAAGATTTTCTGTAGCTGGTAGGACAGTTTGATGCCGAGTTGCGCTTTCATGTGAATGAATCCAGGGTATTTCTTATCAATCTCTTGCAAGTTTTTGTCTGCTGTATGAGACACGGTCACTTCTGTGTCTGTGCTCATACAAATGAGGTAGGGAACAATCTGCAAATTCAAGTCAACTAAATTACGACACAAAAACTCAGTGTGATGTACCTATAGTTTAGAGTAGTAGTTAAATATTTTTAAGAAGATGGATGCATTTATGAACATACAGGTAAGTATTTTAGGTAAATGGTGGTTACAGATTATGTACATGGACCCTTACAAGGCCAATTAACATGGTATTCCTGAGTTTGATTATATCTAAGATCTATCTGGTTATATCATTAGGTACATATGTTTAACTAGGTATCGTATAATTTAGGATGTCAATGTAGAATTATAGAAAAACTAAACTGAAAGTTAACTCGGGTGTATTTGAGGATCGCAATAACCACGACATCGCAACAACTATCAGGTGAGTCAAACGTAAGCCTATTTTTATAATAATAAAAAAAAATAAGTGGTTTAAGTCTACCTAACTTACTTCTAAGTAGAGGTTTTGGTTCTTACCTGTACGGGATGCACTAAGCCCTGCGCGAGCACAAGTTGCACCACTTTCATAGCACTCGACCGGACGATCGTGCTCGAATGAAGGAACGACCCGAGGATCTCTTTCAAGTACAACTGAATGACGGTTGACGCCATTCCGGATGATACGTCACCCATTTCTTTGAGATTCTCATGCTTTGACCTTGTTGACCCTGCAAATTGTTTCAAACTTTTAAGTTCATTTTTTTTCGCAATGCGATTTAAATAACATACAAAAAAAAATATTATTATTATTCAAGTCCGCACCACTTGTTAGGAATGGATATTATATTATTGTACTAAGTTCAATCAAAGCAATGGTAGGTTCGATTGAAGATTAGAGTTCTCCCCAAAACAAAGAACAGAAAGATTACCCCTGACTGTTTTAGTCCAGGTCAGTATTCTGTACTCTTGAATATACCGATATCAATTTCAGATTTGGTGGAATTGGAATTTTTCGTAATTCTTAGTTTTTGGTACTTTATACTCGATTATATATAAATTTTGTTCAAGAGTGCCAATAAATTCTAAAACTGTAATGGGAATTGAATTGGATTCAGTGGTAGATCCAGTCCAGTCCAGTCAAACAATACAAATAACTTACACTCTTTATCTTGTCTGATCATCCTCTGTTCCTCCTCTTGTAAGTACATTTCCACATTCCGTAACACATCTGCCTTCATGTCAATGGGCGCGAGATCTGACGTCAGCAGTTGGTGATAGAACTCCTTCAGCTCCGGTCGCAACATGAATTCGTAATGCCTCACGCACACAGAGCCTAGGGCTTTCAGCGTGTGGGAAACGAAGTCTTCGTCTTCTAGTCCGACGAAGAAGAGCATCGTGTTGAACACTTGCTCTTTTATATCAGTCTGTAGAGAGAAACAACAGGCTCCTTCGGTGCACTCAACACAAAAAAATTACAAAATCATCTTACGTAATTAATGGACTGCCCCTTAGGCTACATTCTTAGTTCTCTATCTTGGACTTGGACTTGGATTGGGATTTCTAGGTAATCAAATTTTGTTATTCTAAAAAAGAATATGGACAAATTAGTTATTAGTTTGTGTAGTTACTTACCGCGAGTCCTTCAATGACTTTAGCGTCAGTAAAGTCGAAGTACCGGAGCAGTAGGCCTACTATAAACAGCGATCTTCGAAAGTGAGGCCGGGAACTTGAAGATCGCGTCAGTTCCGGGTCTCTCTGCCAACTGTTTTTCCAATACAGGAGTACGTCTACAAAGGTATTTTTAGTTAACAAACATACGTCGGATTTAAATCTGAACTTCGCTCAGTATTCGAGCAATGCAGACCTAAAGGGAAATCTATCAATATATATATTAAAAAAAGGCTTGGATCTGACTGACTGACTGACTGACATGCCAAGCCACTGAAACTAGACACATGAAAATTTGAATAATCGTCAAGAGCTGAAAGCGCGTATTAAGAAAGGAATTTTGAATAATTGCAACGCAAACAAAGTTGCGGGCGTCGTCGGCCAGTAATAAATAAAATTGAGAATTTATAACCCAACACCAGTTAAAGGAATTCTATGGAGCACTTACTGTGATACTTTTGGAAGACATCTCGGATGAGTTTGTAGTTGTGCGTTAGGTTATTGACTATAGCAGCTAAGCACGCTATACACGACGCAATCACAAGCTGGCCTCTTTGGAGGATCAATTTCACTGCGTCCTCTTCGAGTTGCGCTAGGAAAACCTCGCTAGGGTGCTCCATCAAAGGCACTACAAGCTCTAACGTCGACGCCACTGTCGACATTATTTGTTGCTCGTATTGGTTCTGTAAACAGGAAAACACATAAGCATTGGTCACCGTGGCTTAGTTGGTAGTGACCCTTCCTACGGAGCTTGGTGTTCCGGGTTCGATCCCCGGCCGGGGCAAATATTTGTGTGACGAACACAAATGTTTGTTCTCGGGTCTTGGATGTTGTGATGTGTTGTATGTGTCCATGCCACCTGCGACACAGGGAATCCTAGTGCAGGGGTGTGAGTGTGTGAATGTTTATTATTATTATTATTATTATTGGTGATGTTTGAATGAGAAGAATAGTTGGCCATATTTGATTGCTTTATATAACTGCGTAGGTACTTATAATGTTCACAGTAGCTCATTGCAACTATTGAGCGACCATGGTTCCCATGGTAAGGTGATTCTTACTTACTTGAAGCAAATAAATAAATATTTTGTCGTAATATAACTTGCGATTTTGGAAAAACACTCACTTGACATTTTAAGCTCAGGTACGGTTGTAATGTTAGGGCATGGTTCACGAGTAATTGTGGCCTAATCTTGGCGAATAAATGCAGAGTTGATAGGCACGCTAATATACGCTGCGATGAGATTGTTCCTGTAAATTAAAATGAAAAACATATATATTAATATAAGTTTTGCAGATCAAAATTGCAATTTAGGCTAATATTGAGATATTTTGTTAATAAGTTTATATAGGATGCTTTAGCGGTGGTCCTTACACTAGGCGAGCTTTTATCGTAAAGGTATTTCTTTCAAAATTGATTTACTTGTAAAAAGCTTGTGCCTCGGACTAACATTGTACCTAGGTAAATCAAAATAAAGTATTTTGTGTAACGAGTAGACAAATTACACTGCAATCAGTTAAACATCATTATTTTATTCACCTTCTGTACTACTTTCTTCGAGTTGAAGTAAGCTCTCGATGAGGCAGTCCACGATTTGCTGACACGCAAGCAGCAGAGATTTAGGTGGCTGGTATATTATTTTTGTTGAATCGTCTTTGTCTTCTTTCGGCTTGAAGAGCTGGAATTAAAATTAAATATAATTTACAGGTACACATATGAATTGTATAGCAACAGCGTGAATGCATCAAATCGCGGCTCCAACTGAAACGTTTCAGTCACCTTTTGCCATTCCAGTCATATACGGACAGATATGGCAAGACCTCTCTATAAACTAGCTAGTAAAAACTGACATAGTACTTAATTACTATTAGTGAATTCTACAGACCGCCAAAACTACTGAGACGATTAAGCTGCAATTTGGTACAGACATGGTTAAGGATCTGGCAAAGGCAGGCGGAAACTAGTCTTTATAACTTTATTTGTTTACATAAAAGACGGCTTAAAAAATCACATATAAGAAATGCAGATAAGAAATCTAAAAACCACGTTTCCACGTTTTTATACTCGCTTCGTTTACGAGATATAGCGGTTTTTATGGTTTAAGAATGCAATATCATCGAGTTGTGAGCTACCCTGAAAGTTTCAGCCAGCACCTAATCGGGAAGTGCACGTAATTTAAGTACCAAGATTCCACCCGGAACGACAGACAGACAAACAAGAAAGTGACTTAATAAAAACGTGGTAAAAATAAACTTACACTCATCAGGAGCTGCTGAAACCATTCGAGTCCTATATCCCTGGAGGATATAACCACGTCTGTGATGTTGAGCACCTTCCGTGTGAGCGGGTCAGCCGCGGCCGCCGTCATATCGAGTGCGCCCGGCCGCATCGTGTTCACGCACGGACTGAACCACATGTTTTGAAACACTTCCATCACCAGTTTCCGGATGCCCTCCTCGTCGTTCACCCTTCTTATCATTTTCACACAAATCTCTGGAATCTTGGGGAACTCGGGGCACTCTATACAAATGTCTTTGAGGATTTTTATCACACGTTTTCGCACTGATACTCCAGTATCCTGAAAACAAAATTTCTTTTTAATAACCGAATGAATCCAGCACATCCCAAAGTACGTTGAGTTACGCAAAAAGGACCGAATAACGAGTCCAATTGCGGAAAATGGAGTCACCATACCTCTCACATATCAATCACATGTCAACTCAATGTGCTTGTACCTACAAGCACATTGAGTTGACATGTGATGACTTCGCACAAGCTTTAGAAAACAGACTTTAAAGAAGCTTAACACCAAGAGAAATGGCACAAATACATCTCCATAATACACAGAGGTTAGCTGGAAGAGAATAAAGCATTTTCTATCTATCTACAAAAAGGAGGCCTATTATCCAGCAGTGGTTAATTACAGGCTAGGAACAGGATGATGCTGACAGGTTAGACGGTAATGCTACATAAATGACTTACCAGTATTCTGTTGGAGAGCATGCCATAATACTTGTCAATGAGATCGGGCCGGCTGAGCACGAACTTGCCGACGAGGTCGACGGCGGCCTCGCGCACGGCCGTGGACTGGTCCAGGAAGGAGCGGTTCACGCCTATCTGCATGTCCGGCCGCGCCAGCACCGCCGGGTCCGCCTCCACTATCATCGCGAGGCACTTCATCGCTTTCGTGCGAATCGCGATCGTATTCTCACACAGAATCACCAAGATCTTACGCAAGTACTTGTCGAAGCTCTGCGAGAACGATCTCTTTGAGGCTAGGTATTGCGATATGAGCTCCGCGCCTCCGTAGTCGATGTACGATTGCATCACTTGGACCTGCGTGCCGCCCTGGTACCGAAACGGACGGATCTTCTCGAGAAAGAATTGTTTCCGCCGCTCGATGGTTTTGAACTTCTCCGCTGAGACTATCGCGCTGGAGATTTTCCTGTCGTGTTTAGATTCTTTGACGCCGCCGTCACTATCGTCATCCGCGTCTGATTCATCACTGGACTCGTCCTTGTATCGTTTTTTGGATTTTTTTGTCTTTTTGGTCGGCGAAGCGGTCTTAGGCTGAATCACCATGTCACGAAACCATTGCGTGATGTAGAAATGTCTCGCACAGTTCCACGCTGGGTCCTTCTGACCGTTGATGGCGAGGTAGTCGAGGAGCACCCTCTGCAGAAACTCGGTTCTCTCTTCATCTTCATCCAGTCCCGATGTCGCATTCTGTAAAATTAAATAGGACTTCCAAATCTGTAATCTTTACAAAAAGTTCTTACTGAAATATCCAAAAAATACAGTATAGTTTGGCCATTACCATACCGTGTCTCCAGTACAGTAAGACCATGCCATTACATAACTGTTATATTATTAAAAGCGAGGTTAGAGATAGACTGCGGTGGAAAGCGAGACGTACCTGCGCCAGTGTGCCGTCTTTTTCCTCCTCGGCGCGGATGTCCCGCACGACGGCGTCCATGGTTGAGAGTTTGGCGCGCGACTGCACCGAGTCGCGCCGCAGCCGCGCCGCCACCAGCCCGAGGTACTCCAGCGATGCCACTCGCACTGACATCTCCATTGATTTGTCCGACATGTATTTTACCTACGATAAACGAACATATAAGAGAGTGACAAGCCACGGTCATTAGCTAGGTGGTTATCAGTGGGAACTCCTGGACGCTGCAACCTCACCGACTGGAGAGGTTGAAGAAGGACAGTGACGACAAAACCAGCGTCAAGCCACAAGCGGCACAAAAACCGTAGACTGGCCGATGAAATGTTCAACGAAGCCAAGACGGCACGAACGACTAAGCCCAATGACTTGAGGACTGTTGACCCCGAGAGTTGAAGTCAGGGCGAAGGGTTAACACTTGAGGCCCTTACCTGCAGTCAAACTGGACTGTGGCGAAGCAGATGATGGCGTTTATCAAAGCACTTACCAGCATAGTTCCAAGTAGACTCAGCAGCAACTCAGTGGCAGGCCACTCGGGTTTGTTCACGGTGGTAAGTAGATCGTGCACGAAATTTTCGAACAGGGGCCTAAAGTCAACCTCTTCGGATCGACTCCGGCACTTGTTCAGGAATGACGTCAGGAATGTACCGCCCACACTGATCGCTGCCTCGTACTTGGATATTATCAGAAGATCTTTATCTACATGCTGAAAAAAAAATGTATTTGTCAACTTTACTTCCTACTTTTGCTTCTCAAATATCACTTCTGAACCATACCCATTGTGCTGAACACATAACACATAGAATATTTGCATCTCGTTACCAAGCTAAGAAGCCTACTAGTTAAAATACGATACATAGACTGAAAGACTATATTAACTTACTTTTTTGCCATCTGAAGTCTCAGCTTGGTTCTTGTTCTTGTCTTTCTCATGTGACTTGCACATAGATTCGGGCAATGTTACAACACATTGCACCAGTTGCAACACGAGCGCTGTCAACATCTGAATGTGCTGGTCTGAGCTCAATTGGAAGGATCGTAAGTTGTGCTTTGAGCTAGGAATCCGAGCTATTGACGCTAGGATGTCTTCCAGCAATAACCGCCGATGTTGCTCGTATTTTGTGAAAATCTGTTAACAAATGTCAGTTAGTTGGAAAAAATATAGATAACTTTTTTAATCTTAAGGTGAACGCGCACTGAGCCTTATGCGCGTAAGGGGCTGCTTGGTGCGCGTTAACCTTTAGAGACGCGCGTTCACTAAGTGTTGGGCTTTAGTATGAAAAAGGGTGAGTACATAGATTAATAACAGTGTTCATATAGTACACTAAGATAAACAGTTGCAAACCAAGATGAAGTCGTAAATCAGGGCAAAAAAAAATCAGCCACTAGCCACATTAAAAATTATATATCTCCATTTCCAAATATTTTTGTTACTTTTTACGATGGAGTTAAAATAAACAATTAAAAAAGCCTAATAATAATTTAGTTTACATATAATTTAGTAATTTATTAAATAATATTTGTCTAGCCCTGTTACTTCTCTTTTTCTAAATTGGGCCTCGGACAAAAATGTACTAGAAGTTGGCTTAAATAAGTTTACTTTTTTGGCGCGTTTTCAATGTACAATATTACGATTCTATACGTTAATACGTCTATGATATGATAATATGTAAGTATAGTTACCGTAGTGACGAGCTTCAGTGCAGCCAGTTGAAGCTCGCTAACATTCTCCACAAAGAAAGGCGAGACTCCAACAGTGGAGGCGTGTAGCACTGTGGTGTCGGTCAGGTGGTGAGCCCCGAGCAACTCCGAGAGTAGCGTGACGGACTCGTGCGCGTGAGTGTACAGTTCTCGAATGGCGCGCGTCGATCCCGCGCCTTTCCGAGACGCGTTAGTGGCGCCCCCACCCCGGCGTTTGCGTCCATCGACTAGAAAAATAAAGGAAATTAGCATTGCGTGTGTAGTGAGTAAGTTATCATCAATATAAATAAAATAAAGTCGTGTTAGTTACACTATTTATAACTCGAGAACGGCTGAACCGATTTGGCTGAAAGTTGGTGGGGAGGTAGCTTAGAACCAGGATACTTTTTATCCCGATGTTGAAAATTCCCAACGCAAACATAGTTGCATATTTTGGACATTTCACTCGACGCCATCTAGCCCCAAACTAAGCAGAGCTTGTACGATAGAAACCAGGTAACTGATACAATATTTAAAACTTTCTCGCGCACGCTTAAGCTTATGGGTATGAAGGAGATAGTTATTGTTTTGTTTTTGCTACTGTTTATAAATATTGTAATAGTAATAGTGAAATTGCATTATTGTGAGTGCTTCCACAGCGCCAGCTTGACGTTGACCGACCTGTGTAGTATACACTATCCATACATTGTAGTTTAGAACTTTGAGATATGCAGGAAAAATATTGTAGAATAAAGTCTATTGTAGTATTTTAACTTTAAAAATATTTGTTTTTTTACTTTATCTTTATATAATATGTATTTATATCCTTAGAATTATGTTACTCTTTATATTATTTTTTATACATGCTGTGTTTACCTTTAAGTGATTGTGCAATTAGCAAGAAAAATAATTATGTATAGCTATAATAGCCCATCTGGCCTTCCTAGTTGCAATTTATTTATTTTCGAAACATATTTGTTATTCTGCGGATAACGTAGTGGGCTACTTTATTACTTATTTCTATACTAAGCCATACTTATGGGAGATACATTTTATAAAGTAGCTGTTTTTTATTCCAAAATAAAATGAAAAATAAGTATCTATTTATCATTGTAACAGTTGTTGGTAGACCAATAAAATAAAAAAAAAAAAAAAAAAAACTCACCTTTCTTTTTGGACGTCGATTGAATGCTATAAACTGGATCATACACACAGTAAATCGTGTTATTCAGTTGGAATTTTATAAACATAATAATCCTATCTATGACGTCTTCTAGAAAAATCCGTTTGGGCATACTTGGAGCTGTCATCACGTAGAGGGCTGTTAGACACGCATCGGATGCGCACATTACCCTTTCTAATGCAGACTCAACCCATATTTGTCGCATTTCTTCACTATCTTCCTGTAAAGGAATAATACATTAAGGGGAATCCTCAAGGTAAATTTCCATACAAAATGTTTCGGACAAATACTCAAAAAGTACGCAGTATTATAGTAATTTCTTCACAGTATTCGTTTCGTCAATGTTTTTTGATTTCGTCAACAAAAAAAGTGAAAGGTTTCATACTTTAATTTAGATTTTAGACGTGTTTTAAAATTAACCCTACTAACTTAAGAAGTTATAGCTTACCGGGTCGCCTACCAAGGACATTTTCTCGGCTGCCCTGATATTCTTCTCCAATATATTTAGCAATCGAACTAATTTATCTGAAGGTATTGCTTCCATAGCACCAAGGTTTTTCAACTTAGCTGCTTCTGAACATAGCTCTTGAAGCTGATAGCGCGGCAGTATTAAATCTTCAGGAATGTCGGTTCCCTCTGGAAAATAACATTAGTAGGATAAGGAACATTTTTTATGCACACAATAAGTAAGGAGACGAGCTAGAACAGGGGTAGCAAATCGTTTTCTACCAATGTGATATGTAAAAAAAATCAGGCCATAGATTTGCTGGTCAAATTATTTTTGACGTGTGGGATTGACTTACCCATTTCCTCTGTAATGATTACGTCATCATCAATTGTTTCAAATACCGATTCAATCAACTTGTTGAATCGATGGTACGTGTTGGTTTCCATCAATTCGTCTACAGACAACATTTCAAGTACAGGTACTAATCTCCTTTCCACCTTTCGCAGTTTAGGTCGTACTGCAATTAAAGTCAAATGAGAACAGGGATAAAAACTTTATGCGTAAGTAAAAAAAAAATTTTGTATTAATTTTTTTAAATTTTCTTACCAATGGTTGCTTCCGATTCTTCCTTTTTACTGGCTTCCTCATGTTTTCGCTTTACAGCTTCCCAATTTTTCTCTCTAGCTAAATCTATTGCTTCTTTTTCTTTATCTACAGCTGGTGTATTACTTATAGATTTAGTTTTAAGTGGAACATTGTCATCGGAATCTGATTCGATCGCACTACTCTTTCTTGATCTGTCATCATTAGTAAATTCATGTTTTTTTAATATTCCCTCCTGTAAAAAGGCACAAAATTATAATTCATGTCTGTGAACTACAGATTCACCTTTATGGATGCAACAAACTTACTGAAAGCCTTCCAAGTTTAACTACAGGAAATCTTATAGCTGCTTTACTAGGATCTGGTTTTTCGGGTATTGGTGCATATGGCGCACCCATGGAAGGCTGAGGCACTTGAGGTTCCTGGCGCAGGGGCGAGGGAGCCACGCTGGCCTGTGCTGGCGACTGACCCGTCATCACATTACCATCTAAAATAGGAGATTAAAGGCTTTCTTTAACACTATGTACTCTTATGAAATAGGACCACTAGGTGGCAGATGTTCAATCACAACTATACAGACAGATAATACATAATATAAAAGCTGCTTAGTGTAGCTTTGCCTGGGTGGTATCAATATAAAAAAACAGAAAAGTATGACATATTGAAAAAAAAATATCCATCCAACTTTCGCATTTACAATATTAGTACTATTGTGATAGCTAAGTATCTGTTTTTTGCCTGCTTGTTATTGCTGCCTGGAGATAAAAAAATCAACAAATACCCATCATTCATCTGTGCAGTATATCTATATTTTCTGTTTTATCATGATTTGGTAAACTTTATTATATGGGTACTTTATCCAAAACTGTCTCTGTGTAATTCTGATTTGAAAAGGAGGGGAATTAATATGTTTTGTGTGTGCAATGCATGCATACCTTGTTCGAAGCTTTTCTGTTGCGATTGCATTGCCATTGGCTGGTCATCAGGTTGATTTGATGGAGACATCGCTAGTGGGTCTCTATCTTCCAAGTTGGTGCTATAACTTGTGTTATCTTGCCCCAAGCTATTGTAGAATCCACCGTTTTGTGAATTTGGACATGTCGTATTAGATAATGGACTGGTATAGACATTGGAAGCATTTGCACTGTTCCATATGGGTGATACGTTATTCTGAGCAGAGATGTTGACTTGGCTTCCGGGTCTGGCTTGCGATGGCGGGGAGCCCATGTTTACATGAGGAGATGACTGACATGGAGGGGCCAGAAGTTGTTGGTTTGGAATGGATGCAGATTGCACAGCTAATCCGACCGGTGAAGGGCTTGAGGGTACTGCGTTATGTGAGTAACTGTATGAAGGCGCAGGTGAAACCCCATTAAATTTTGCAGAGCTCAAATGATTGCCATAATAATTTCTTGGTTGTTGTTGATCAAACACAGTGGGGTTCACATTCAAGATTGCTTTTAACAGTTCAGGAGTTGCTGGTTGTGGGGCAGGACTTATTGCACTGGGTATGCTTTCATCTTTTAGATCACTGAAATGAATAACTCCTATTAGTTAATAGTTCAAACTTTAAATTTATGATAAAAAATGCTGCAGATGTTAAACTATTGTTTAAGGCGCAGAATCCAGCGCGCCGCTATCTCGTTCGCGCATTTGTAATTTGTTTAAGATATAAGTTCACTGATTATAAATTTAAAAAAAGTGGATAGTTCCCTAATTTATACTCAGTCAATTTGTATCTACAAATGTGCGCGCGAGCGAGATAGCGCCGCGCCGGAGTCTGTGCCTTAATCAAAGTTATATTCTTACATGTGTTGAACTGATGTCTGCATGAGAGATTGAATCAGCAGAGTCACTAAGTCGTCATCACGAGTTGCAAGAAGTATAGCAGCCTCCTCGGCAACTCGGGGGTGAAACAGTTGTGACTTGTTGCTTAGGGTGGATGGTAAAGGAGTTGGCAGTGGTAACACTGGTAACACTAAACAAAACAAGGATATCCTTGTACAAAGATAAGACAGTATACATTGTGTCACAAAATTATGTCAAAAATAAATTATGTTAAAAAAATATTTAATTAAAATATTATATAAAAATTATTTTTGTTAAAAAATATATGACTTTAATATAGTTTTTATTTTACACATCGGATGGTTGAGTAACAAGTTTTAGGGACTGCCCCACTGGTTTCGCTGGTTCAATATCTGCTTCGGGACAAACATTGGTGTAAGTCCAGAGTCTGAGTGGTCTATATGTAAGAATTTAAAAACAATTAAGATTTCTATCACTTATCTGGTACCAATGGTACAAGCTCAGCTTAGTTTCGCTCAACGGCCGTATGTGCTATGTCCAAAATATGTTTGTTTATTATTTATTGTGTGTAACAAGTAACAGAACAAGAAAAGCACTCTCAACAACCCAGAATCCTGCTCTATTACTTTAAGGATTTGATTGGGAGGGTTAGCTCGTTGTTTTCAGGACAATCATTGTTGTTCATGCAGAGTCCGAGTGTTATCTATGTATTTTATGTATGTACTTACAAAAAGAATCATGTTTCATTACTTTAAGGCTTTGGGATAGCTGTAGCAATGTGTAACTTGTACCTTTTAGTGATGTCTCGGTCCTTTAATTGTAAGCTTATAGCTTTCTTTTTCTTTCTTTCTTTCTATTAGGTGGAAGTTGTTCAACAATAAGGAAAAGTTTGTGCAGCTCTGAGACAATGTTTTCAAATTTTGAAGTATCAGGGCTTATCGGTTTGGATCAGTAGCTATTCTAAGCCTAACACGCAATATTTAAAGCAGATTTTGGATTGTTTACATTAAATTTAGTACTTGTTTTAATGCAAAGCTACACATATTAAGATTGGAGCTAATTATGTTGATTGATTGAATTTGTGGCTGCTTTGAGCCCATTGATACAAAAATGTTTAGATAGGTATTTACAGTGTGTCCAATAAAAATTATCATCAAAATCAGTCTCATTCACAAGTAGACTCTTGATAAGGCAATCAATTGATTCAATTTGTTAAAAACGTATTGTGTGAGCAATACTTACAGTCTGTAAGGCTGGCTACACCTGCTAATGTTGTAATTGGGACACTTGGTATATCCCTTTCATTCATCTTGATGTTTTTTCTTATTTTTTTGCCAAGCTCATTAATATGTTCCTAAAAGAAAAAAGAAAGTATTTTCTTGCTTGCTTCAGCATAGAAACAATCTGTTGTTGGCAGAGGTCTTTCACATTCCACACACGTAACACTTTTCCATGGCATTTAGTCCAATTCTGTATCCGTCGGCACGAGTCCACCACTATTTTTGATTCTAAATGTTATCATTATTTCAGACTCTGTTGTGGAAATGGGGCAGCCGTCAATTTGATGCTTTGTTGTGCGTTGTGCATCAAAACGAAGGTCAGCGCATCAGTCCGACACTCCATTACAAACTGGTAATTGTAATTATCACATACGATGCGTTGAATTCAATAGGAATAATTGACGAATACTCACTGAAACATAATGATTCTTTACGTTTAGCCAGGACAAAATAAACTCATTCCCGACATTTAGCTCATGGAATCAAGAAAGTGTTGCCAAATTATCAAAATTTTCACCACATGACGCCATTATTATTATATTTTTATTCCACAGATAGATATAAAAAGAACGAAGACGATTTTAAACCGTTCATTTGCGTTCACAGATTAATAATTGTTGAATTGTCGACGTTGAACTTTGTTGAATGACAAGGTTTGAAGTGAAAACTTCTTTAATTTTGTGGGAAATTATTGAATGAGACTGAGCTGTTGTGCTCGGCTTCGGTTTAAAGATATTTATTTCTCAAAAGAACTAAAAAATAAATTACAGTTCACTTAAATGAGAATTTATAACTAGTTATACCTAAGTAGGCTTCGGCTATGTAACGTTTGTTCGTGTAAAGTCAGCTCAAGCCGCCTTGATGAAGTTTTTACTTCTGTCATTAGAGAGCGGTTTCAGACTAGCTTATTATACCAAGAAGATTCGCCGCTCGTGTTTTGTTTTTTCATCGCGCCTTTATACACGCTTATACGGGCTTACACCAACGTTTACGCTTGATTTCTTGGTAGCGAGTGTTATACTAATGTGGGCTGTCGTTGAGGCGTAAACATGATAACGTTTGTACGAATAACGCGCGCGTATACGCGCTGCCAAAAACGAAACACGAGTGGCAAATCCACTCGGTTATTTATTACACTTACTCATCTGAAACCGCACATAAGCACACACTGTTTTTATTATACTCATCAATTTGGTCCTCTCTCTTTCTAATTTTAATAATTAAGTAATTTTATTAACACTAATGCTCGACCGTTTGAGAATGCAAGTGAGGGCTTTCTATTATTAAGTATAATAATGTTTTTATTTCACACAACACATATGTAATTTGCAGTAATTTCTCTATAGAGATACCTAAATATGATCTCATATATACCTACCACTATTTTTAGCTTAAATATGTAAGAAGTAAGTTTTTCTTGCAAATTTTGGTTCAAAACTAATATAATTGTCATAACTAACTGTTGAATTTATTGATCCTAGAAATTATGTTAAAATTGTTTGTACTGTAACATACTACAAAGAAAACATATTTTTGTTGTAGATGAACTGTTTAGTTGGCCAATGTGCGTGCAATATCTTTAAGGTTGGTTTAATAATCTGTGGTGTTCTTTGGTGTTAGAATAGCTCCAGCCGGTCAGCCGGCCCATGAGCAAGCTTAGTTCGACAAAATTTCAATTTTCCCATTTCATCACCCTTACACTTGGATAAACTATACTCACAATTATCAAGAAAATATCATCAGTTCCCAGCGCACCGTCATTATATAAACACTACGCTATTAAACAATCTATTTCTACAATTTTTTTCACTGGTGAAATTCAAGATGAAACAACCTCATGTAGACTCCTCTTGGTACATGAAATATCTTGGTCTACCAATAATGGGATTAACATTGTATGGCCTGTTTAGCCACCTTACTCGTAAAAAGCAAAAGGCGGCGTTGGCAGGAAAAGTAAGTCACTACATATACTGAATTTTTGATCAACGACATCTTTGATGTAAAGTTTTACTCATTTTTTTTGGTTTCCCTAGGTAGTTGTGATTACCGGTGCTAGTTCAGGAATAGGAGAGGCACTGGCTCATGCCTTCTATGAACTAGGATGCTGGGTGGTATTAGCAGCCCGCAGGAAAACAGAATTAGAGAGAGTTAAACAAGATCTTATCTCAATGAATTTGGTAAGTATTGGCACTCGGTACTAAATTGGTCTACAGGAAAAAAAAACAAGTTTTTAGTATTTTACCAAGTCACAATGTTTTTCTCATTTTTAGTCTGGTACTCAAGAGCCAATTGTTTTGGAGTTAAATCTTGCTGAAGTTGATAATTTGCATTCCTTTGTCCAAGAAGTTCATAAGCAATGTGGGAAGATTGATATTCTTATAAACAATGGTGGAATTTCTCATCGAGCCTCCATTTTGGAAACCAATGTGGAAGTAGACAAACAGATTATGACTGTTAATTACTTTGGATCAGTAGGTTTGACAAAAGGTTAGATGTTTTATTTAACAGTTAGTGTTATAGCTAAATTCAGTTTGTACAACATGCTATGACGGGCAATTGTTATAAGCCTATCATCCTGCTGTGCAAAAACCTTTCTTTAATCTCTCAGTTTGACTCAACCTTGGTGGTTTACTTAATTTTTATTATTGCAGCTGTTCTTCCAGCGATGATAAAGCAGAGGTCTGGTCATATTGTATTTGTAAGTTCGGTGCAGGGACTCATAGCCATTCCAGACCGGTCAGCATATGCAGCATCTAAACATGCTCTTCAGGCCTTTGCCGATTGCTTACGAGCAGAAATGCACCAACATTATGTCAATGTCACTGTGATCAGCCCGGGCTATATCAAGACTAATATATCACTCAATGCACTAACTGGCACTGGTAGAAACCATGGAGGTAAGTACATTTTAGATACATAAAAGTAGTAGGTATTATCAAATAAGTTTAATGTTTAAGAATGCCACTTTACAAGTATTAATATTGATCTTGGTTAGTAAATTGAACATGGGCGTCGCTAGGGGGGCAGAGGGGGCAGCTGCCCCACAGTACCTCAGAAAGTTTTTTTATGAGATTTTTGTATGTACTATAAACTTTAATGTTAAACTTTGTAAAAACAAAAAGAGACAATGAATGGCAAAAAAAATCGGCTCGCTTCGCTAGCGTTTAGGGCGCGCCACGGTTAGACTAGCTTGTCAACCCTTGATCCTGCCCCGGCCCAAAGTCTGGTGACATCAGATAGATGTTATCTTTCAAGGTAGATAAAATAAAATTGTCTGATATTTCTTTTTATGTTTAAGTAATAATAAGTATAAGCATTCAGTGGTCAAAATGTCTTTGCTAATACAGACCAAAAGTAGGCTTTATCAACTTCTTTGTTAAAGCCACACATAATACTTTGTGTTGATTGACCTTTCTCCATATTTTTTTCAGTCATGGATACAGCTACTGCAGCTGGGTTTACTCCAGAATATGCAGCTGGCAAGATACTGGATGCAGTGGCGGATAAGAAAAATGAACTGGTTGTTAGCCAGTTTTTACCTAATCTGGCCATATTTTTGAGGCAGGCTGCACCAAGTGTTTACTTTTGGTTTATGCAAAAAAGAGCAACAAAAACAAAAGTTTCAGCAGAGTAATTCTAGTTGCTGTATACCTACTTAGTGGAAAAGCCAAGGAAATTTTGTTGTATCTAAATGAAACAACTAGTTAGGTACCTATTTAAATGAGTTTAATTAAGAATGTTGCATAAATGTTCTTAAGTAAGAACATAAATATTTCAGTGCCAGTGTTTTTGTTACTTTTATATTTGATAGTCTTCTCAAATAAATCAAACAGCATAGTTAAAATAATATTTTTATTGAATAAGACCAGTGACATACAAATCTTGATAGCCACTGGTAACATATTTAACAGAATAATCTACCGCTAACACTATCACACTTGATTAACTAAAAAGCTCCTTATAACAAAATATTTTTTTGTACATTTTTTCTTCTAATTCTACAATTATAACATTTTTTTACACTGACTTGAGTCCTACAGCAAAATTATAATAACATTATTTTGACTTAGATATTAAAACAAGTAATTGAAGATAATTAACTTTGCTCCTATACATGCAAATATAATGTAACTGCCTAAGTTTAGCATAATGCACTGAGTATTATGCAATAGATATGAGGCCTCTATTTATTTAAAGATTTTAAAGACTCTCCATAAACAAATAGCAGCAGCTGCAATCGAGATAGTGTTGTGAAGTATTATTTTTCTTTTGTTATCTGTATGCACAAGTACCACTGGTGAAGCAGATGTTAGGTCACTCAGCATTGGCAAAGTGGATAGATGTCTTCGATCTTTTTCTTCTTGATATTTACAGCAAGGATCCCATTGCCACGACAGTGTATAGCAACCAGCACACAACACAGATACTATTCCAAATGGAGTGCAGGATAGTGAACTCCAAGCAATACCTGGAAACATGTTTTCTTATTAACTCCCTAGATTATGTAATCTATGCTTATTATACCTATTCATCAAAGGACAACAAACTAGATAATCAAGTAGTCCTGTGCTAAACTGTGTTAAAAGTTATTTTGGGGCTAACAAATGGTAAAATCCAATTATTTATTTATTTTTAGGAATTTTGAACATTTCACACACAACCATCTAGCCCGACCATCAGAGCTTTTACTATGGGAGCCAGATGACTGATAAAATACATAAATAGAATATGTAGAAAATACCCAGATTCAAGACAAACACCAATGTTTATAACACAAATGTAAATTACGACTTCACTTACCATCAGGTGAGCTTGTGGTCAAATGCTTGCCTATTCCAAATAAAAAATAAAAATGTTTGTCCTGAAAACGGGAATTGAACCAGTGATACTGACGAGGCACTAATACACTTTCTAGTTGACTATTCTGTGTCATATTGTTTATCAGCCATGGTTGTCTCAATGCTGGGCAAAGGCTAAATATTAAGTAACAAACAAATTAGAATTACCTAAATGATAATTATTTACATAAATATTAAATACCTAATAAATTGATTTCACACAGCATATAGCAGCTCCAAATTAAGCAGACAGAGCTTGTATTATGTGAACCATCTGATTTTGAACTTGAACAATAGCTTACTTCAGTTAATCCAATAGTAAAACCAATTTTTTTTTGGTCTGAAGACAGCCTGAGCATGTTTACCTGATGCTATACTGCAGAGTCCACTGTATACAGAGACCTTGTGCAAAAGGTTCCCTACGTAAATCCATCGAGCTGTTTCTTCACCTAGTGGCTCGGGCTCGATCACAATTACACTTACGCCGGCCTCAAGTGCTCTTTCCAATTCCATTTCAAATTTAATGTGGGCATTTTCACTGTCGTAAACTTCTCTAATGATTGCTACACTGGATGGCTTTAGGTCACTGAAACAAAGATAGACAAAAAGTACAGTGATTCATTGATAAAGTATTTGTCTATCTCCTTGGGTTTATTGATGAAACTGATAAAAATTACTGTAAATTAAAAAAAATCTTCTAGCGATATTTACAAACCTGTCACTTTCGTCACCCGCCATCTTTACAATAGACAATCTGACCTGACAGCTGTGACAGTTCAACTGTTGTTCAATGTTCATTCTTTCATAGACCAAGAGTTCACGACAGACACGACACCGTACTTCAAAAACTCCATCTAGCGTTGAGTAGCGTAATAAGAATTAGTAAAATAGAGATGGCGATGTAAAAAGTTACCTGTGTTGCTCTCTAACACAAAGAACTTAAATACTGTTCCATGCTCCAACACAAATGTATAGGTATGTCAAGGAACTTATTAGTTTATAAGTTCTTTGAGGTATGTAGAGTTCTGATTTTCTCTTTTTATTGCTCTGTCCGCTATCCGGAATTTTTGGTTCTTTTAACCTCAGAGTACCTACCTACCTATTAAGATATACCTACATATTTTAACGAACTCAATTAAAATAAAAAAAAATATGGATCCGTGGAAATCACAACTCAGGTAAAAAAACTCATATTTTTACGAGAGCGCTGCTGCGCTTTCTTAGGGCCAAAGCTTAGGGCATTTGTAAAACGAGCCTCCAGTATATTTTTAGTTTGCAAAAATTTTATACTAAATGTCCAAATTGTCCAATAATTTTCCTCCACACGTACTGGCGCCCACTATTGCCGTTCTAAAATCCGCTTACCCGTTTAGGCAAAGGTGAATGTTGCGAACTGAGTTCAGCATGAAATTAATGTAAAGAAAAAAGCTAAATGCTTTACCAATCAATTGTAGACCAAATATAACGTATGTAAGGTGTAGATTGGTTTGCCACGCCTATGTCATATAAGTCCTATATTAATAGGACATAAGTTTAGTGCTAAGTTAAGAGATACTTACATAAAAGGCGGGTGTGGGTGCAAGGTTGACCTTTATAGGCTCTGCCCACAAGTTTTGCTAAACATTTGTATGATTTCCCGACAGCCTACGCTCCAAAGCTATTATCACCATATTCGATTGCGATCATCGATTTTTATTACACATCCGACGGTTCACTTAATTAAGACAAAATTGTGCCCCTGATTCGCCCTCTCGCTCGCGCGTACCCTACATTTTTGAAGATTTTAAAATTATAACTTGTAATTACAAAACAAACGGACTTCCAGGATCAAGAAAATAATAGGTAGTATATTACAAACATGTAGTAAAAATCCAATTCAATCACCATCATGCGAACCAGGGGTAATAGACGCCTTAATACCTAGTTAGGTATAAACGATACCTGTCCTACTTATGATTAATTATAATTATAAGCATTTTTTATATTTCTTTATAATAACGAAGATTATAAGCTATAAGCTAATAAACTAAAAAAAAACTTATTAGCTTAATTACGTTAATAAGCTTTGTTTTCATTATTGCAAAACTTTCTTACTTTAGTATTCAAAGTACTTGCCCTCCATAACACATGGCCGTGGGACACCCTGTACACACCTTTAATATTATTTTTTATTACGATTCGTGTTCTCATGTTTAATAGTGCTTAAAGAAAAAAAATCCATTGATGGGTTTAAAATTACCCTAAAATGTTGGGTAATTTCGTACCCAACCCAGGTTTATTATTTAGGGCCTGAATAATAAACAAGCTGTCTTATTTAATTCAATAGAGTTAATTCCTTTTCATAGATCATTATGTACTTAAAAGGTACCTATCACATGACCATTTCCATTCTATTCAGTAAGTAGATCCATTTATCTAATATCGATCGTCGCAAACTTCCGCATTTATAATAAACATTTTTATTTAACTTGATCTTTCAATAAATCTGCAGTGAGTAATATATCTATAGGTTACTCTTCTTACTTTTTTAATATTTCTACTACCTTGTACCTTATAAGTATAAAATCCATCAGACAATAAATACTTTCAAATTCACTTGAATCAACAAAGTTAAGGAAATTGTGTCATTTAAACATAACTATTGAAAATGTAACGAAATTACGTTTGCTCAAATTTTTTACTATGAGTGTTATTTCTATGTGTAAATAGAAAGTAACAGTCTGTTAGGTTTGACTGTATTTGCCTATCATAGATATTTTCGAACAATACCTACGTACATTATGTATTGTTTTAATATGTTCACCATGTTTATTTAGCTACGTCTACGTTTTCTAATGCTTAGTTGAATTTGTATTTCGTATGCAGACATGTTTCTTATCTTATTCAAGCTGAGTTGCTCTTGGTCGACACTTTTACTGTCTCAGTCATAGAACTTAGTAAATCACAAATGAAAAAAAGACCATACCATAGAGTCTCAGTATCAAATAATAAGTGATACCGAGACAGTAAAAGAAATGATCTAACTATCTATAACATATAATATTTATTTAGCCCTGTTACTTCTCTTTTTCGAAAATTTGCATCGGACCAAAATGTCTACTAGAAGTTAGCCAATGTGGCTTCTTTTATTGGTCGCATTTTCAATATACCTACTACAATGTGTTTCTAAAGGTACTTTATTACTTCTGTGACTGCTATCTACTTAGTTTTGTGGTAAATAATAAAAAGCGAAGTGTTCGGTCCGATCCGATGATTCCATTATTTAATTCTAAATAACATTGTATGTTCATAATGGTATAGTTTGTTCGTAATGGTGCAGCCCCATTGTGGATGGTTGGTCTGCGATTGAACGGGCGCGGGTATTGAACCCGACCCGAGCAAGACCAAGTTTGCGGGAGCGCGGGATTCTTGAGCGCCGCCCGCGCGACGCGTCTCCGACGCCCGCCGCGCCATGTCTTGTCTCACCTCATGCTCACGAACTTGTAAACCTGGAAATTCCGTAGACATATTTATTAGGTACTTGAAACCCTTTGGTAAATTTATATACGAAATGTAGAAACCATCATTTACTTAGCGGGAACGGAACGAGGCATGACTTGTCTAGTAAGTAACGTGACTCTACCATACAAGTCTGCTACTCGGCTAGTACATGCGTGGAATAATAATGTTATCGGTTTGCTAAGTGATAGAAAGTGGCTCTGTGTTCAGTCAGTGATTTAAGTCATTATGTTTTAGGTAATAAATAGTATTATAGAGAATACTCGTAGTTAAGCAATCCTTAAATTTAGTATTTATTTATTTCGCAATCATCTACATGTGAAAAGGTCATAAACTAGTTTCTTATAATACATGAGCCTTGTTATGGCTCAACAGTACAAATTAGGTCACAGATTTATCAGAGTACCTACCTTTAGTATGTTTATGTAAATAGTACCTATCAGAATTAAACAGATATCAGATTAAACACTTTACATTGAAAAAATAAATAATAATAATCGACATGATGACACTATAATTCGAAAGTAAAAAGAATCCTTAAAAATCGATCAAGATATACATATTACATACATACAAATAAAATTTGTGGATTAATTGATATTTACATAAAGAAAGAAAGATCCGTTGAAAACATAACCTTTTATGTCATAATGCCATAATGCCTATTATGTATTCTACTTATAAAATTATTAAGTGGCCCTTAGATTTCTCACCGGGAGTTAAGGTAAACACAAAAACTACTCGTAAAAATATATTTTCCTAGTTAAGAATGTTACCTACTGAGTTAAATGTCATTACAGAGCTGAACAAGGCACTAACGCTCTGCCGTGAATCTGCATATAAAGTGTGTAACATAACATGCAAATAGGTAGGTAGGTATCTAATCAACCTAGACCTGAGTGTGCAACTGTGCTACCTACTAATAAATATTACACATAATTAACATCCTTGACATGTAGATAGACATCATAATAAAAAAATCATTTTTTTTCCTACTCTGCTTATATTCAACAAAAGGCAGATAGATACGCGGAAATGGGGCAACAATAACACAAATCTTTTTTTTGTTGGTTTCTGCTACCTAATTGGCGGAATGACCTACTGATGAGTAGTCTGTTATTTCCTAGGTTTTTTTTCTAAAAGTTAACTCACTCTTAAATTCAGTTTTTGATAATAGACAACAAAACATAATAACAAAGCAAGTGACTTAAAATCCAATTACCCAAAATACACATACACTACAGAGTTACGAATCTAAACTCTGTGAATCTTAACTTTAGATTCACTTATCTACTAAAATATAAAATACTTATTGTAAGTCAGTTTTCGAGTAGCAATTATGTACCTAAATAATAAAATAAATGAAGCGATAAAAGTAATATTATAATACTTATTGCAAAAAATATACCTCTTACAGTACCTAGTTGCGTAAATTATACCATCTCAGAAAAAAACCTTATTCTTCTAGCCCTTATAAAGACCACCTAGGATGAGTCATACTAAATCAAAATAGCCACACAGCACTCATAAAAGTCTTTTTTTAACAAGAAAAAGCAACAAGGATTTGCAGTAACCCTTCTCTCCGTGACAACGCTCCCGAAGCAATATAAACACCTATAAGAGTACCTATAGGTAATTTCTTAGGTTTACCTACTGGTTATGATATCTTGTAAGAATATAGCTGCAAGTTTATTGAAGTTGTTACCGTTAACGTTAGTCGGCTCGTAGGCTTGGAGCGGAAGCAGCCATATCCTGGCCAATGCCACGGCTGGAGTGCCTGTTTGCATATAATCAGAGCCGTAATAAGCCCCTTGGTGGCCTGTGGTAAAATTGCCTAGCTGTTCTAACGATCATCTATCAATTCAGGATCTAACTATTCTATTCTTATTAGATTCATAGCAACGGACATTGTAATACTTAGTTCTTCTGCGTGATTTTTTTACTAATATATGTATGCTTTAGGTACTAATTTTTACTAGGTGAGTATCATTTTGTATTCTCGAAGGAAAGACATATTGATTCAACCGTTTTGGCAAGGTGTGATTTGCATTTATACATTTTCGTTTTTAATTTCTCAGTGATCTTTAATTTATGACTTGAATGCCTTTTTCACAAACTAGCAGCATACCAATAAGCTAATATATACGAGTAGGTGTATTATTTCTTGATTCTTCGTCTAAACATATTAAGACGGTGTTGTCATAGCATGCGTCACCTCCCGCCCCCTGCGTCTCTCCCCGTGTATACCCTCTGCCCGACACGGTCACCGAGCACTGTGACCTTTCGCTGAATATCCACTGCCGATATTACGTAATTCACACTGCCATTATGACTAGCAAAAACAATTACTTATGAATAATAAAAAGCCAATCAAATATCCCATCGCTTGGACATTGAATACATTCAATACATGCAGACGTTCAATACAATAGGAATTCCAATATTTTTTATGATCATCTTGTGTAAATGTCTGTTGCCAGTTTTTGCGCGTTAGAGATTCAACATTAAAGTTTGGTTAAAATGGTTTTTTTTTCCTCGTTTTTAGCATTCCCGAATGTATCACTCTGCCAAACCTGTAAAACAAGTATTAGTGAAAGAGTAGGTATTATTTTTTATTTTTGTATTATTATCTAATAATATTTAAGATTTTATAATATGCTTGACAAGTATCTCGACAGCAGTAAAGGTATCAAGACTTTCTTAAATTTGTAATAATTGAATAGACCGAGCGAATCAAGGTCTGACCGTCTAGATACTGGAAAAATCGGCGTTTCTATGTAGGTATGTATGTATGTATGTTTGTCCAATAATAGCTGTCGAACCGCTCATGCGATCTAGATTTTGGGAGGTGGGTAGGTAAGTTCAAAACATTTTTCGAGTTTGTTTGTATGTGAGCAAGATCAGTCCAGGGTTTACTGAGTAACGAGGGTCTGAAGAAAAGCTGGAAAAAATCTATACACATTCTTTTTTTTCATTTGTCACCTTACTTTTTAATTATTGTATATAAATAAGGTTTTGATGATGAGGACGTGGCGGCCGACTGGATGAGGCCCTTACCTTGCGATCTGATGGTCGCGGGTTCGAATCCCGGTGGCAGTCATGCGTAAATGGGTTTTTTCGGACGAAATAATCTATGTATGCATCCCTCGTTCTCGCAACGGTGAAGGAAAACATCGTGAGATAACCGGCATGTCGTAGAACCAAAAAGTTCGAAAACATGTGTCGAGTGCACGAAAGGAGCCTCTTCGAGGCGCACTTCGAATCATTTCACCACACTGGTTCGAAAGAACTAGTGACACGATAAGAAGAAGAAGGTTTTGATGTAAAGATTATTCTGGATAGGTATATAAAAAAAAAGTTCTTTAAGCCATTATTCTTCATCGCATTAGTCGGAAAACTAAACCAACTGTTACTGATAGTATCTGAGGCAAAAAACGCATTGTGATGTTGAGAAAGATTTATATTAGATAAAACTTTCTATCGTGCCGCAACAAGTATTCTAGAGCTGAAGAAAATATGGACACGGTATGTTAAGTGATCACAGATCGTCTAGCTCTAACAAGCCTACATTCCTTAATGAAGCTAATTGTGGCGCAGTAACGTCAAACTAGTAAATCCGAAAGACCAAGAATTATGAGCCAGTAGCTGCGTGCCCATCCTCGTTGGATTTTCCAATTTTAAGAGAAGTTGTTACCTATCATTAAAATAAATATTTTTTTTTATTAAACCAGTCTAGCACTTTCATAAACGTTGTGCGAGGCCACGAAATTAGCAGTTTCTAGAGTGTAGCTTCTTTGCCTAGTAATAATTTGCCCAAACTAAGTAGAGACCTATTACGGGAACGAGATAACTGAAAATGTTTACGATGTTTTTTTTCTCTTAGGTACAGACAGCGTCAGAGATAAGTATCCCCCTTGCACAAGACACCCAGCTATAAATCCTTTCAAAAAATTGTAATACTTAAACTTATTTTTAGGCTTACATATGGTTATACAAATATAATCTATTTTTTAAAGGAAAAACTTCTCCATTCGCCGCGCCTGTGATTTAAAGGGATTTGAAGCTGGGTATTATAATGCAAGGGAGATACTTATCTATGACGCTGTCTGTACATAAAAAATGACGAAGTCCCAGGACAAACATCAATACTCATCACAAATTTAGATAATAATATGATAATGTGGAAACGGAACCCGCATGCGTAAAAACTTAGTCAAGGTTAGGATACTTATAGTACGTAGGTATACTTATCAAATAATCCATACAAAAGACATCAACGCGCTACTTCTGTTAAAAGGGGACTATTCGTAAATAATTCAATAAAATTTTACCAATATTATTAATAAGGCTTCGTCCTGACTGACTGACTGACAGACAACGCTCAGGCCAAACCACTGAACGTAGAGCCTTGAAATTTGAGGGTTTGTTCGCCAAGTCTAAGCGCGTGCTAGAATGTAATTTTGGTTAATCGCAACGCAAACAAACGTTGTGGGCGACAGCTAGTCATAACTCAGTGTAGTCATATATACTTTTTAATGCAACAATATTCTTTTTGAGCTTCTATTGGTAGATGTTACCTATTTTACATATATTATACAGGTTAATACATTAGTCAAAGTCTACATTAGTAGTAAGTGGTATAAATAAAACCCTACTATTAAATGTTCATGTTATAGTTTGTAAATATGTGTATCATATCATAACATAGATACCTAAATAAGAATATTGAAGTACTACGTATCTGTTTTTTTTCTGGTTGTTATTTTGGTCGAAATCGCCAATCAACGACGGCTAACGAGTTTTATATACCTATAAATATTTTATTACTCAATTTAATCGATTAAAAATTGATGAAATGTACGCCATCGACAAGAATTAAATGTCAAATTACTAGTTTTGCGACTCCTTACGTAGGCACCAAGGTAAGGTTTCAAACTCTCCAATTGGTTGGTTTTAGATATAAAAAATAATGACCCAAAAATTGGTTAAAATCATTGTTTTTAAAACGTTCACTTGTGAACGTTTGATAATGACTTGTATAATTCACGTTATATGCTTGGTTATTGAATCGTATTCCTTAAAAGTGTTTTTTTTAGTGGAGTAGTAGAAGTTTTTTTCTTTTTTTAAGATGTATATATTTTATAACATAATTTATTTGTAATAACTAAGTAGGTACCTATTTTGTACAATTATTAACTTAATTAAAGTTCCTTATTAGCTTTAATTTTAATTATTAGGTATTAGCATGGAAGTTCTGTCAACCTATGAGTTAAGTTGGGACAGATAGAACATTTTTGTCCCATCTGTCACCCTAGGCGGACTGAGCAGGGTGACAGATGGAAATAATTAGTTATTAGTTGTGTTACTAGTAGTGTTAGTTTTTAAGATTTTTATAATTTGTTGTGCCCTTACAGGGCGTATGTTTGAAACATACCTAATATAATTTAAGATCTTAAATATACAACATACTATGCAAATAAACCACTGAGTATTGAGTAAAATTTTGAACACATATGAGAAGTTTGTGGAAAAGGTTCTATAAACCTAGTATTAAACGTAAATTCGTATTATATTTTAATGAGAATGTTTTAAACGCATTATGAAGATGCGGACGACTAAAAATTAAACGGCAATTTCACGCAATCCAGTTTAATACCTATGCTTGAATGTTGTTGATTCTCTTTGTTGATGAGTCCCGTGCAAAATTCATAATATTTTAGTTTTAAGTAAATGTTAATTTACGAGTAGGCATAAACCTACTTACATAGTAACTTTCGGGCAAGGCATTGTTATGATATTTGTTCCAGTGTAGCAATTTCTTTAGCTACACTTTTTCTTATTGAATATGTATGAGAACCTTACATTTAGAACCGTTCTATCAAAGTAAGCCTACTTACCGGTATTTTTTGTAACCAACACTACTAGCCGCTGCCAGTTAATCTACAGTAGTTTCTGCGACAGCCATTAAATTTGGCAGAAGCGCAAAATTAAATATGAAGCTGTGATGCCATTTTGTATACTTGAAGCAGCAAGGTGAACCGGTAGCATTTTATAGTAGTAATTAATAGAAGTTATATTTTCTAAGATTTGCAATAGGTATGTTAACAATGGATTATTTCGTATTATATATGAACAGAAGATATGCAGTGTGCACGTATTTTCTTCAATAAATGCAGTTCACAGTCCCTGTCTTATAATGTTGCATAAGTATTAACAACAAGTAAAAAACATCTGATTTATAACATAAATCCTTGAGATTATTTATTTACACTTAGTTTGTCAATTTCCATATTTAGAGAGGATTAAATGTAACTCATTACAAACTTTATTCACTCATGAAAAAACAACAGTGAATATAAATTATAAATGCTTCGTCGACCTTCGTGTACCATTTTCTGGGTGATAAATAATAACCTAGAAGCATAAGAGAATAGATGAATAATGGTGTTCCTATAGATACAGACAGAGAGTATCACAGTATCAGTTCCAGCATAATGGATGTGAAATACAGGACAGAAAATTTTCAGACACCCTGTGAATAAAAATGAAATATCTCTATTTTCAAATACTGTTTTTTACTTATAACGATGTCCATTTGAAACCATTGAAAAACCTAGTAGTTTTAACTTATAATATGTATCTAGCCCTGTTACTTCTATTTTTCGAAAATTAACATCGCACCGGTTAAATATACTAGAAGTTAGCCAATGTGGCTCTCTTTTTTCTGTCCAATTTTACTCGGTACTTTAATACTTCTGTGCATGGGAGTTGCCTTTACCAAATGCACCATGACAGCGAACAGATGCCGCAGCAAAGCCACCATAGACACCGTCATGGCACTGCTCAAGCACGCGAACGTTGAACTCTCCGTAAAGCGTTTGGAAGTACAAATAGAACTGGTATCTCCATCCCGCTTCCATAATTCAATTAGAAACAACTCACTCACACGCTACCGTTCCAACTTTCAGATGCATAATAGTAGCGGTGTTGAAAAGCTTTTTGGTATGTCGTTATCTCGGTTCCATGGGAAAGAACTAAGTCAAATGAATTAGTCTGAAAACGCAGCGTGTTCCACATTGACTAAAACAAAAGGCTAAATAATAGCATAAAATAAGAAGATGCATTTTTGAATCGTAAGAATGAATCAAAATAAAAAAATGTTTACTTACACATTCATAGTACTTACTTTTTATTAGGGCTAGTTATTTCATATTAATATATAAAGACCAATGTGATGATAAAAATCAAAACATAATACCTATGATGATTTGGGTATTTTTCCTAGTCTGGTATCCTCTAGCTTAATAAAAGGTACTTATTTATACTCAATCACTGAATGATTCACTACTCTATTCATGGTTTGGTAAATTGTATGAGACGTACACATACATTATATTTGTTTATGAAGCGGATGTGGCGTAGATTTTATGCGAAACCTTGGACAAGCTAACACACCGAACACACTAAAAATCGTCTCACTCATCACTTCCTTTTCTACATTTTATAATTTAAAATACTGTTAATTATTTATAATTCTGACTGACTGACAGACAATGCTCAGGCCAAACCACTGGGCGTAGAAACTTGAAATTTCGAGGGCATGTTTGTCAGATAATGTAGTTTGTAGTCGCGTACTAAGAATGTAATCATGTAAATTCGCAATACAAACGAAATTGCTGTAGTTTTCATATATGTATGCGGCCGGGGCAAATATTTGTGACGAACACAAATGTTTGTTCTCGGGTCTTGGGTGTTGTGATGTCTTGTATGTGTCCATGCCACCTGCGACACAGAGAATCCTAGTGCAGGGGTGTGAGTGTGTGAACGTTTATTTATTTTAAAAAAAAAATGTTTATAAGGAGTATATTGATGAACGTTAATATTTCACTTTTATTGGGTTGTTAGTATTACCAAGTTTCATATTTTATTATTGTATTATTAGTTAGTAGTTAGTACTTACATAATAATGTGTCAGTAGTTTTATTAAGTCTAAGTAGTAGGTACCTACTCAGTTTGAAGAAGTAACTTAATAGTTTCCGTAGCTCAGGACCTTACAACAGTAGTCATTAAACAAGAATATTTAATATTTATTTTCATTTCATTTAATTTATTCACAAACAATTTTAACATTTTGTCGGAATTTCTAAAACTAAGCGAATTTGTAAATAGTACTTACATTAATTTATTATTACGAAACATACACTATTGTACCTATTATAATCAATACATAGAATAAACATTTAAATAAATTTCAGCTCAAACAAAAATAAAACAAAAACAAAAGTCAAAACAGCATGAATGTCAGATTATTACTAAATATAATGTTGCCATGTCATACCAAAACAAATCTACCATCTATAAAAATATCACTTAAAGTTTGTCAGTTTATCATCACAAAATTCGTCTATGGAGAAATAACTCTTCTTCAACAAGAACTGCTTCAAATTATTCTTATATTTGTATATACTATCAAATGGTTTCAAAGTTAGAGGTAAATTATTGTAGAGGCGGACCGCTTGATACCGTGCAGAATGCTTTGCTATTTGTAATTTTGGAGCATAATTGCTTTTTATGTCCATTCTTCTAGTTTTTAGCCTGACTGCCCTATCCTCCTCTGTGATATTTACCTAATTATTGAAAAAGATTGACTTGCAAAATAACATTATACAACAATGGTAAGTACTTAACATACCATACCTCACCATACGTATTGAAACCATTTTATATGTGTATATAGTTATTTTGCTTGGGCAGAGCTGCCTCAGGTTAGTATGTCTACTGCGGGCTGGCGATTATGACCCCACACGACACTTGAACTTAATCTACAGTCACATCAAGCGGACAATACACCCTCGTATGAATCGCCACCAGCTCAAAAGTTATGCATGTGTAATGTACAATTTAGAGTAGATATGGCTTGTATAGCCTTCCATTTAATGCTAGGAATAGGACTAGGAGGTATGGTGTGTCTACTACAGCGCACACAGCCACGCATTTAATAATATAATACCAGTTTTATTACACTTTTAATAAACTAAATACTTTGTTCATACAAAACTCTTCTTCCAACTAGCTGTTGTGAAAATAGCCTTAGGCGGCTTTGTAGAAGATATCATTTTGTGTATTAATTTTTAGTTTTGAAGCACTGGGATACTCAATTTCATTGGAATTTTTAAAATTACGTTTTACCTACATTATCAATGAGGTACCTTCACTAAGATGTCTACGACCAAAATTTTCAAAATTATGTCACAGTGCTCAATTTCATTGAGTTGTACGTACACAGCGAAATCTCAAAAATAATATCACCATCAGCTTTTGTCGTAAATAGGGATACATTTTCTGATGTTCACAAGATTGTATACATTTTTATGACACAAATTGATAATGACGTAGTTTTCGAGTTTTCGCTATGTACTCGTACATAATTTAGCACTGTCACATCCATCATTTTGAAAAATTTGGCAAATCTTAGCGCAGGCACGGCGCAGGCTACTGCACCTAACCTCTCACTCGTGTTCTTCAGTAGTAGGTAAGTTTCATCTTTGTCGCTAAATTCTTGATAATTTGGTCGAGGTTGTGGTCACGTCAGGGGTTGCGGCTTTCGAGTGGGTATGTATTCACTACTTCGTATGATATTTAAAAATTCATTAAATTAATGATGACGTGACAACGCCTTCACTTATATACAAAAATTAGTAATTAGCCTATTCAAAATACTAAGTATACTCTTGTGTATTTTGTAACAAATGCTTGTTTTGATAAAGTGATAATGAACATTTAATTGCGTGCTTGCAATTTTTAATGTTTAGGATTTTTGTGCAAAATTACATAATAACAATAAATGTTATTGGTTTTATACGGGCTATAAGCGGCCTATAATCACACTAATAATGTGGCAGTTGGTGAAAATGGCTTGTATTGTGCTATAATAGCTAACGATAGTCGATTGATAGAAGAAGAAAAATGGATAGATTGATTTGGTCCTACATCACGCTGAAACTACTGCACCGATTGGGCTGGACTTAAGTTTGGTTTAAGCTTTAGCTAAGATGGTTAAGATACTTTTTTTGTTATTTTTTTTTATTTATTGTTCCAGAATTAGGTAAGGTAGGTATGTGTATGTGTAAAGCCTAATTTAAAATTAGGTACCTAAGTATGTGAAGAATATTTTAATGTAGGTAGGATTTGGGTGACTTAAAAATATACAACAAAATCCCTGAACAATTAAAAGACGAAGAGAAAGAAGTAAATTTTAAAAGTAAACTTATTGAAAAAAAAAAAAAAATTATTAAAAAAATATTGTATACTGTAATAACTTTTTTTAAAAATAATGTCTTTCTTCTTTTTAAAAAAAGTTATTACAGTATACAATAATTTTTTAACGACACATTTGAGATTTAATACTTGAAAAATTATATAATTAGGTATGTAAAATTGATTTATGATTCGGTCCGCTCCTTTCTATGAATCTATTTCTTTCTATCTATGGTTCTATGAGTATGTTCTGTGTAACTTTGTAAACAATTAAAACTAAGACTTATTGACTGCAACAAAAATACTGAATACTGAATACTTCGACATTCAATCAACATTTATTGAACCAGGTGTTGCATCGAGGACCTTGCTTCGTACGAAAACGTGGTCGAGGTCCTTCGCCCACTTGCACATTGAATACCGCGCAGCAGTCGTGTAGGCATTAGAATTTCGTTTTATTTTCTAGAGTTCCGTCATCATTTGCCATGATGAGATCACCATTTCAAACATAACGAAAAGTCGTGCTGTTGAGCTTGACAGATGACCTGCCCATATATCATGACAGCCAATTACCTAGTCTACCTATTCGCTCTTATATTTTGAAGTTGCTGCCGTTCCGCTGTTGACTTTACTTTGCACTAACTTACTGCAGCGGTTGAGAATAAATGCTTTTTATAATTTATGCCCCACGCTATACGCTTTTTATATATTATATAATTTATTTAAAAGGGATTCGAATGCAATTGGGAATTTTTTTCGCAGCAGATGAGAAAAATATGCTCAGCTCATCTTAAGTTATTTTTTTATTTAAAGATACGATTTTATTGCAGTATACAGTTAGTAATGGTGCTATTTTTTATGTATCTACTGATTTTTGTGACGGTGTTTTAATTAAGAATATTCTATTAGTCTTCTTCGTCTGTCGTCGTCTTTATTAATAAATGGCAATAACGCTTGGATGTAAAAGTTTCGAACTTACTTCTAGATAGGTATTTTTTTCCAAATGCAAGGAAGGTCTATAACAGTAAGAATATGAATTATCACCTGATCTCACTCTTGAATTGACTCTTCATATTCAAGAATACAATTTGTATTCGCGCTATTCCTAGTCCCGACTGACATACCTAGTGAAAATTGCTAGGTTCATTTTACAGTTAGCATAGCGTAAGGATATGAATATGGTAGCCATTGCACATCGATAGTTACTTAACTTCCACGCTACCTGACCATAGACATCAATAATTACCATTACAGAGATCAAATTATTATTTTTTATTCATTATTAATGTTTTCAATCAAAAGAGAATTATAGATATTGTATTACCATGTATATGTTAATAGCCGTTCAATTAACTACCTAGCCTTTTGAAGCGAATGTACAAAACCTAATGACATAAATAATCTAAGGCTTAGATAGAAGATGGGAGACGGTAGAGCGAGCAAAGCGAGCGTGCAAAGCCTCATGACGGAAAGCCCAGGTACGGTCAAACGCTAATTGAACGGCGCGCCCCGTGGCTGTGGCCGTTTAGTTAAAAGGCTAGGCAGTCAATTAAACGGAAAATTAAGCTAGGTTGTTGCGACATAGGTATATTATATTTCTCACAGGAAAGTTGTAAGAATCGTTAATTTATATTCGTATGCGTTTATTTTATTTATTTAAAAATTATAAATTCGTATGTTACATTCTTCACTAGATTAGGATATACTTAGACAGAAGAATAACCTTATGATAAAAAGATTAAGAACATTTTCTTAGCAAGTTGCAACGGAGTACGTAGTGTTAGCATTCGCATGCAGATCTTATGCGGCCCTAGAACACTAACGAGCCCATTATAATGGTCATAGGCATGCGGATTGCAGGCATTTAAATTTATATTCTTGTATGCAAGGCTAACGTAGCATTATTTGAATGTGACATCTACCTACGAGTTTCCTTAGATATCATGGAATTAATTATACATGGGGACAAACTGCTTTAGGTCAATGACATAGGTAAATTGTGGACGCGTCCTACCTGACATCGAAACAACTTTTTGTCTAAATTATTGATAAAATGGCAATCGTATCGACGTTTTGGGACTTGTCACTAATAAAATATAAATAAAACAGAGATAATTGCGGTGTTCGGCTGGTTATTCTTCTTCCTTTTGAAAATAACAAAGAAAAATAATAATGCACGCAACCTTGGCAAGAACAAAACCTTTTCTTATTTTCGTGTGGAGGCAGCGATGCGCGAGGCGCTGCTGATGTCATACCTACATGCAAACTTAAATAAAAACTAACGCTGAGCCTTCTCAGAATATACATAAAAATTTACTAATGGACTCACCACTTAGGCATATTTTCAAAGTGATTATACCTATTATGATTTCTGTGCTGGTTCAAGGATCCAAGGAAACTGTATGTTTATTAATAACCATAAATGTATTTATCGTATAGTCTCAAGTGCGCCAGTGAATGGTTCTGCTATCACAGTTTTCAGACTGCTCGAGAATAAATGTGAAATTAATAATGTGCTCTTTTCGATAAGTACCTACCATTCTACCATTTAGATAACTACAACTATAATAAGTCAAAATTGACTAACTCATAAACTATACCTATACTAAAATCCACCTGATTTGGTTCAAAAGTTTCGTCGTAAACAGCTTAACATCATCCATTCTCACAAACTTTCACCTTTATAATACAGATTAGCTTGATAAGTGTTACATTATACACACAGTACTTATAGAGCTAGCGGATGTAAGCCAAGCTCAGTATTCTAGACATACACAACAGGAGACGTAATTGTCGAAAGGAACAATGTAGATGCCGCGGGTCCGTCCTGCCAGCCCGGTTTTTATTCTTGCCGGGCCCCGGACAAAGACGCGCTACAATCTCAGATCCGGCGCCGAAGACCCTGAATCTAAATTAAGAAAGGTTGACTTTCAAATGCCCGAAATGACTTCTAAAACAATCAAAACATAATCAATATAAATATGAAAGCTTGGATCTGATTGACTGACTGATAGACAAACGTTCAGGCCAAACCATTGAATGTAGAGTCTTGAAACTTGAAGGATGTATTCGTCAAGAAGTGTGAATGCAAAATAAGTAAGGAATGGTAATTCGCAACGTAAACGAAGTTACAGGTTCTAGTCTAGTTCTTGTTCTAGTACATAAATAATGAAATAGACAACAACTGTTACTCATACAAAATATATTATACAGAATTATATATTTTGACCTTATCCACAGATATATTATTGATCAGATGATTTAATTTCATCTCAGAGTAATCTTGATGATTGTACGTGATCTCATCAGAGATGAACTTGAAACGAACGGGATGTTAGGTAGGTATCTTGCACAACATTTTATTACAGTAAGTAGTAAAATATTGAGCATAGATTCAAATCAAGTGAAATAAAAAAAATGTTTACCAGTGTTTATAAGTAAACCTAATAAATTAGAGTAAGTGGCTAAGATTCTGTTATAGCCAAGGAGATTGACAGGGATATAGTTTAATGTCCAGTCTCGTAAGATCTCATCTTAAATAAATCTAGATAGCTCCCTACACTCCAGAGCGGATTCTACTACACAGACTAATTATGAGCAGATTGCTTCGGCCGTTGCTCTCAGCGGGCCTCGGCTGATTTATGCATTATGCAGTAGAACCCTGTATAAACTGCCCGCGGATATTTCTACACCTTTGTTTTATTATGGGCATGAATTTTTATTTATATGTTCTATTTAAGTGTGTTTTGTGAAGGCAAAATGTACATTAATATGTCAGTTCGGAAACACTCTACTATAAATGACCCTCCATGTTTCCTTCTTGGTGTCCTGTCGATTGTAAGTCATTGAAAATAGATTATTTTCAGCAGTCTGGGCAACCAATTTAATACTACTACTGCCTTCCTCCTCCGTAATAAGAATACACCGAGGTACTAACTATCAATTTAAACTTCAAGAAATACTTAGAGCTATTCCACTCATCCATTTAAATTTGATGTGGGGTCCGAAACTAAAATTATAAGTTACGAGCAAGGATTAAAATGTTTGTTACTTCCACTAACCTGATCCGTCCCCTCGGTGGCTTAGTGACGTCCCTGTCATCGTTTTTTGTATTTATAAATTTTGAATTTTGAATATATTAAACCAAGAGCGGTGTTTTTCTATCACGTTAGATATCCTGCGATGTGAGGACATCTAACAATTTTATTTTTTTCAGTTATGTATTTACTCCTATTTACTTTTTCCAACTTTGATGGTACCTACTACAACATACGTGTTGTGAAGAATAATGATTCATTTAATAGATACCTATGGATTTTTTTGTGACGATCCTCGACTAACATGCGCTTTAATCAAACACTAACATCATTGCAGCATTGTTTTGCGAGTAGCCTCATATGCAAATGGGAACAACCCGTACAAAGTTACAAAACTAATTTTATTTTATGATAACGATATGTGAAACTACATAAGTATTTTGTAAGTAGGGTAGGTAATGTGTGAAGAATTGGAGCCTTGAGTATTCAAAGGTGGTCGATAAATTCCTTACAAAGTCCAAGAAAAGTACCTACATTGTTTTATAGATTTACAAAGTGTCTGCATAAGTGTGTGGTTGGTTCGTCCAAAGATGCATTGCGTAAGCGGAGATTTCGACAGCGCGACTAGCGCGGCGGATATAGCACGGGGCCGTGGTTCTTTCGTAGCATACACCTACGAATAATATTTGAACAACGTTGCTCGCCACTTGCTAAATGCTAGAACAAACGGACTGCAAGGAGAGAGATAAAAATCATTGGCTAGCACTTTATAATATCTCCCGATTTCTATTCTCAAATAAAGTTTTAAGTTGTAGATAAGAAGCTTTTTTGTCTATGATTCTTAGCCATTATTATTTGACAAGGTTTGATAACGTAGTAGCTATACGTATTGAAAACCACTGGTACCAAAACGTGAAGCAGAAAATAAAATTAATATATGGAATGATTTATATTTTTTTAATTTGGAAATCTTTTATTGTTAGTTTAATGATAGCTTAATTGTAAAATGCATGGTAGGTTAGAATAATCTTCATTAAATAATTTCAACTGCAGTCTAGGAATACAATTTTCTTCTGCACAGACACGAATCTATTAAGATTTAATAAGGATTGGTTGCATTATGTCATCATCGTTAAAATAAATGATCTCATTCATCAGAAAAGGTGAATAGGTCGTAAAAGTCTGTTGCTTGTAGCAACAAAGCTCAAATTTTTAAGATCCTAAAATGATATTATTATAAAGTCATTTTTTAAAATCTTTATAGTCAATGTGGGAACGACTAGAATATGTGCTAACAAAACACCACGTAATGAATGACACGACGCGCGACGTGGCTATCAACAAACGATTTGCACAAGGTTTTTGGGGTCAGGGTGGCTGTGACATGACGACGATGATGGTCTGTATTATAAGAATTTAATGACTATGTAATCACTTATATATTAATGGTGTATAATAACAATCAATAAATAAAAAATAAAAAATAAATTCTTTTCGATGACTATACCGCACCCTAAGCATCCTTTCAATTTCATCCAAAGGTTGTCTGGGGAAAAAACAATTCTTAGCGATAAGACCACCAATTGCATCATTGTTAATGTAGTTTAAGTGTACCATAAAAAAAATCTATACTATTTGTGTCGGTTGTTTATATTTTATTTTCACGGGACTGCCACTCGTTTTATTCATATAATTGAAATGATGATACTGCAAAGGTTTTATGAATAGGTTATAAATTATACTCCCTGTATTGAATCACCCTTAATAATAGTGGTATAAATAAACCATTAAATAAAATAAAATAAAAAATATTGCTATGGGCAGGAAAATAAAATGCATTCATGAGATTGTTCTTGGAGGTCATCCACCACATCGATACCAAAAGTTCCAAGAAAGCTTTTTATACGAATTATCATAGTTTATGTATGATGGACTTCTGCGATCGTAGGTATACGTCAGAATATTAATTCGCGGGATTTAAAATAAGTAATTGGTGAATCTGCAGGTCAACTACCTACCTAATGTTTTAGCGCTCAGCTACACACCAATCGAATAATAATCAAAACCAGTCGAAGTAATGACATCATCTTCCTGTGCTGCAAGAGGTCATGTTCTTTGCGACTGTTAAAAAATATTTTGTATTAAAAATAAATATATTATCAATAATATCTAGATGATTTAATTATGTCCTGAAAATGTTAGACTACAGAAAAACTTCACTAAGAAAAAGTTAAGTTCAAAAGTTTGGTTTCTTGGTCTTGAAGGTACTCGTAATAATTTTACTTGAACATTTTTGAATGAGTAACTCACAACTAAGTAAAGGATTAAATAAGGTCAGCTGCATCACTTCTGGCTATCCATTGCCAGATTACAAGGTAGAGTCCATTGTTTTATTTTTAAGTTTACAACAATGAGCCCGCGGTTAAAGAACAGCGCTTACCCATCCATAGATAATGTTGGCAGCTCAATAAAATTACTATTTGTAGATAGTCTTAGAAAAACATTTTTAATTTTAAAATTAATTGTTTCTTTTATGAGTTCTTTTTTAAACATGTATAAATTATCAAGTCTTTAAATATAATTACTTATACTGAGTAATAATCTAACCGATCGTTAGTGCGGATAATCACAATTATATTAAACTGGTAAAAAAAAAATTGTGAGGGATTGATGTATAGGTACTTGTTGTTCAACCGTACCAAAACTACTGAACCGTTTGAGCCAAAATTTCGTACATTCATTAAGTTTATGAGCTGAAAAAAGGGGGAAGCTCCTTTAATCTTAAATCACGCGGGTGATAATTAGCAATTGAAAATAAACTTACCTACCATTTCTGACTAAAAAGCATTTGCACGGACTGGATCATAATTGACCTATCTCCCATTAGCATAAAAAACTGGTTTATCAGCAAAATTTTAGCGTTTTACTGAAGTGAGAACCATTAACTCGAGATATTTATGTGCAATTTCTGCTGGTCTATAACGCTTAGGTTCAACGTCTCTCATAGTCGGCTTATTTAATAGTGCCATCCCAACATCACCCTGCTAAGGTATTTGCGAGTCGGCTCCAGCGTCCTTGCCAAGTTGAAGGTATGTTGTCGGCCACGATTGGTGCATCAACAAGATGGCGGGTTTGCTTCGGCTTCGGGGACTTCGGGAGCGGGGCGGGGTCGGGGTGCTCCGGACAGGACTGGTCGCGGCATCGCTTGGCCCTGAGTTCGAGACGAGCTCTATTTTTAGCGCTGCGTCACCGTTCGCTTACGTCGTGTCTTCGTAACATCTTCTATACCAGTGCCTGTAAATTATCATCCGCTGAGATTTTTTATTAGTAATGACATGTTAGGAATGTAATCTTGGATTAAAATATTCACAAAACAAGTCATATAAGCCTAGAGAATTTATTTCACGCAAATGTCTTACAATAAAAGTTATGGATTTTAGGGCATCAAACAAGAAACTTAAAACGTTTTTTATCAGTAAGAACTACCAATAAAGTTATTTATTTCTCTCAAAGTTTTATTTACATAACACATTATGGCTACTTGCACCAACCTTAAAAAAATCCTAAACAATCATTTTACTCGCTAGGGAGATCTTTACGATCCAAATTCATTGCACCAACTATAAGGCAGTGTCCTAATAGAACGCGATGACGCGACCATCGCAAGTTCGCGCGAACGACGATCGCGCGATCACGCGATCAAACGTACTAACGTCAAATAGGCGTCCCAATTGGCAGCGTGTCGCGTCGCGCGATCGCGCGATTGCCAATCGGGACGCCTAATTGACGTTAGTACGTTTGATCGCGGATTCGCGCGACGGTCGCATCGCTTGCTAGCGCGACGATCGCGTGATCGATGATTATAATTAAATTAAGTATCTTTCAGTCAAATAACGTACCTTTTTGAGCAGTTTTTTGTAGGTACATTTTTATGCATTAGTACTGGCAGCACTGTATCTACTTACCTACCCATATGAAATTAAAATACGATTATCTAGAATTCCTAGATGATCTAGCTAGACAACGACGGACCCCAACTCTTCACTTACCTACATAGCCCTTCATAATAACCGTATAAAACACATTGATAAGCCTAAAATATATAATTTTGCCAACAAACATGTTACGTATAATCACAAATATAATCACTAGAGCCGCTGAAATTGGCATTTATATTAACAAATTATATAAATATATTTAGTAATAAATCCATTTATATTCTTCTCAGCTTTGACTTTGTTTTCTTGAATCATTGCACGTTAATTTCCATAATATTATAGTAAGTAGGAGTAGGAACTACCTATTTTAATTTATATAACTCGGAGAAAAACGCCCACTGTTTTCACTTTTTTGTCCATTTCAGCTTCGTTTTCCAAATATCTGAGCCTATTTTCCTAAATAATTGTTCGCTTTATACACAAAACTCGGAAAATATCGTAAATATATTTTGCTTAAAATAATATTGGTTATTTGTCTATGAAGCAATAAAAATAATTAAACCATAGAAAATCTAGATGTTTGCGAGATTTATCGCTCTTTCATTCACTTATTTAGAAATCACCAGACTTGGGAGTTACATAGTGTGTTCTGTTTGGTGCGATGGAAATTGATCTAAGTAAAGTTTTAGGCAGTACTTATATTAAAAAATACCTATCAAAGTATTCGATTTTTCGACTTTGGTGCACGTGGCAGTATGTGTGCTCTACATGGATGAAGGAAGAAGAGTCCACGTTATCCTTATACTTAATAAATTTTGCTTTGTCCACGCATAGAAGCGGTCACCGAGGCGCTATGAGGTGGTATTTTTTCATTCCACTCACGTATTACGGTCTGTAACAGTAAGTAACGCGTCATGATGTCATCGGCATGTGATGGACAGTCGCATGCCCTTGTTATATAAGCCGTTGACACTTCTATAAGCTGGAGTAGAGGTGCTGCCTGTGAAAAAGTTAGCAGAGGTGTCAGTCGAACCATGTAATACCAGAAAGAGACAATCCTTTTGCTTTCAATACTAAAAGCAATTTGATTGAATGGTGTAGAAATGCAGGACAAATTGAACATTGAATGGTAGTAACTCCTTCAAAATTGAAAGGCAAAAGGCAAGAGAAAACAGTATAATATGGTTTATTCCATACAATTTTAATTATATACAAAAATATGGCTAGATTTTATAACGTTTGCTGCAGTCGAACCATGTAATACCAGAAAGAGACAATCCTTTTGCTTTCAATACTAAAAGCAACTAATAATAAAACTCACATTTATTAAAAATATTATACTTATTTAAGTTGCTCATATAAGCGTCTTCTAGTGATATTTTACTTCATTGAAACTGTTCGCGTCCTTGCCTTTTCTGTATAAAGTGAATGCATATCTAGATCCATTGTTTCTATGATCTTTGCTGATATAATTACAATTAACAGACCTAGCCCAACGATAAATAACCGTTATCATCCGTCATCTTCATGAATGAGCGTTTTGAAACAGATTGAGCCGCAAAAACTGCGCAATGACATAGTTGAGTAACGCCAACACCGTCGGGTGCTTATGACAAAGTCGCCAGTCAAGGAGCTTTCCTAGGTATTGAGCATGAACACCCACACGGTAGCAGATTTTTGATGTCAGTTTGTGAGCGGTGGTTCTCGGCTCCGTTCTCCGCGGCCCACGCGGCGCCTTCGTCGAGGACTCGGCCCACGGCATACTGCCATTGCGCAATGAATAAGCCATTTAAAAACAGCCTGGTTGCTTTAGCATTTATTGATTTCCCATTAGCTTTTGTCCTATTCAAAGTTATTTTATCTACCTAATGCAATTCGGCATTATTTTTGTAATGAACAGAGTAGTGACTTGATGAATAAATAATTATTTTAAGAATCTAGTTGAGAACGATAATAAAATATGATGGTGGATACTCGCTCACGTGTTATATACCTACTAGATGTGTATTGGGATGTTTGGTATAGATAGTTTTTTTAGCTTAGGTGGGCTTGTATGCAGGCAGGTAAAGTCGTGCGCTAAAGCAAGTAAGCAATTAAAATACCTAATCTAGTTGAGAACGATAATAAAATATGATGGTGGATACTCGCTCACGTGTTAACTACCTACTAGATGTGTATTGGGATGTTTGGTATAGATAGTTTTTTTAGCTTAGATGGGCTTGTATGCAGGCAGGTAAAGTCGTGCGCTAAAGCAAGTAAGCAATTAAATTACCTAATTATTATCTTTCGGTAAGCGTGAGTGAGGATAAATATAAATGTTTTTTTTTATTATCACTAAGAGAAGGTTTGTTGCGAAATGTTTCTCACACTTTCAAATGTTTGGTTGCTTATTTTAATTAACTCAAATCTTGAATACTCAAAATTACTAGTAAAAGATCGTATGCGATGGCGTTACGCAATACGCCCATTTACCTACATAGTTTCGAATAATGATAAGTATGTTTATAATTATACCAATTAATAATAATAATCAGGGTGAATATAGGGTGAAATGTGCAGAACTATCAAATCCAGCATCCCTATTAGAATAGAAATATTGGTCATAAATAGAAACCGGATTTCAGTTTTTTCCTCAACATTGACTCTATCTCTCTTCTTTTATTGAGTCATAAATGATGACTATGTTTAAATAGCCTTATTTATATGAATTGCTATAATAGTTCAAAAGCAATCTACAGGTTTCCTATTTTAAAACTCCTCCACACGTTGGTTGTGAATCACTGTCTGCCATTTCCAAAAAGTATGAAATCAGAAACAAAATGAGGTTGCTTTAATTTATGTGAATAGTTGACTGCCTTGATATTTGGTTGTTGAATGTGTGGTTGTTGATTTCATTATAATGTCACTGAGAGCTTGAACAAGACTCGCACGAAACACATGACGTGGCGTAGCGTCTCGTCGCGCTTTCAGCAGAAGAGTCTGCAACACACGCTTTATTGCGACACACGGAGAAAGCCAAACTCGTCTGGCGAAATCACACCCACAAGATGTGCCAAATATTCCACAAGCAGAATATCCCTCGCTACGTATGTATATGGTATGATTGCGATTGGTAAGTTTCGAGTAACAGGCCAGTAAAAGTTGTTTTAATACAGACAATATCAACCAACAAGAATCAAGGAGAAAATAACAAACTACGTCACCACGTTCTACAATTAAAATATAACCGACTTGAGAACAACATTGTTAATAGCCGTGATATATCTTCGATCGTAAACGCCCTTGAATTAATAACATTCTACGGCACTTAGCGATTTAGAAGATTTGGTGGATTCGGATAAAAACACCAGCATTATAACCATGATAATTATAAGCAATAAAACTATTTAAATCTTTGGTAGTTATAGTTACTTTTAGCACAATACTCAAAATATTTAATTCATTATACCTAATATCTGCATTATGGATGATGTAATATCGTATTATTTAAAAATTGCCGTCAAAAGAAGGCACCTTATCTTCTGTGATGCATCATGACCATGACTGACCGTTATTAAAATAACCAGGATGTATCTTTGCACTTATCGATTAATAAATCATATAAAAAAAAATATTATTAAAATAGAGTAGTCTCAAAATCATTACGATTATAGCATAATAACGGCATGGCATAACGTTACGTGCGGACACGTATGCGATGCAACCTTGTGCGATGGCAGGCCATGATTGCGATGATGGCGAGCCGACCGTGACACTGGCGCAGGTTATGATAATGACGACTGTAGTTAGTACGAACTATTCTCGAGATTCAGAAAGTAAAGAAGCCCGCGTCTGCCCTCCGGAATGAGAAGGTACCTCAAAGACCGTTAGCCAGTCACCGCTGCGCTGAGAGCGGCGATGTACTATGCCGTCGAAACAACTGCCATTCAGACCTTTGGGTTAAACCTATTGATACAATCACAACGGCTTCGATGACGCCTTAAAAGCCAAAGTACAAGAACACATTATTGGAGAATGTTTTTTGTGATATACTCTTTTTTATATGATCACATACTCGATTTGATGACAGTGTATTTACGATTCAAAGATAACCTAAGAATTCCCAAATAGATTTACTCTTGTATCGCGAGATCGCTCTTTTAAAAACTGTAACACATTGTCTGATAACTGTTTTGAATTCACGCTACTCATACATCATAACACGTACTGAACAGTTAAACGACACAGTCATTACTTTTATAGCGTCATTTCTTACCGATCCTACAGTTTACAGTTTATGTTGTTTAGAACCAGGAAGCAGGTTTACAAATAATTTTGCTCTAAATCGTAGAGTAAAAAAGTAACTGTTGTAGTAGTATGTGTATGGAAAAACAAGATTGTAAAGAAAAGTGCGTTCGTCTTTTAAAACAGTACACACAGAATTCAGTACATATGTAATTTTCCACGGAAACTTGCTTTAATTTAAACTATCACAAATATGACCTTAAAGTTAAGGCCTGCTGATTTGTTGTAAAAAAATGACTTGTTTATTCTGTAATTTCTCAGTCAGCTAACAAATAAATAATTTTGTATACAAAATATTTTTTATTGTGTGAAAGAGTAATTTTGTTAGGAAAAGACGCTCGTTGTTGTCTTTTATAAGAAGAAACTGCTTCTAACAAAAAGTACGCTCGTTGATGTCTTTTATATGAAGAAACTGCTTCTAACAAAAAGTACGCTCGTTGATGTATTTTATAAGAAGAAACTGCTTCTAACATAAAGTACGCTCGTTGATGTCTTTTATAAGAAGAAACTGCTTCTAACAAAAAGTACGCTCGTTATTGTCTTTTATATGAAGAAACTGCTTTTAACAAAAAGTGCGCGCGTTGATGTCTTTTATATGAAGAAACTGCTTCTAACAAAAAGTGCGCGAGTTGATGTATTTTATATGAAGAAACTGCTTCTAACAAAAAGTACGCTCGTTGATGTCTTTTAAATGAAGAAACTGCTTCTAACAAAAAGTACGCTCGTTGATGTCTTTTATATGAAGAAACTGCTTCTAACAAAAAGTACGCTCGTTGATGTATTTTATAAGAAGAAACTGCTTCTAACATAAAGTACGCTCGTTGATGTCTTTTATAAGAAGAAACTGCTTCTAACAAAAAGTACGCTCGTTGTTGTCTTTTATATGAAGAAACTGCTTTTAACAAAAAGTGCGCGCGTTGATGTCTTTTATATTAAGAAACTGCTTCTAACAAAAAGTACGCTCGTTGATGTCTTTTATAAGAAGAAACTGCTTGTAACAAAAAGTACGCTCGTTGATATCTTTTATATGAAGAAACTGCTTCTAACAAAAAGTGCGCGCGTTGATGTCTTTTATAAGAAGAAACTGCTTCTAATAAAAAGTACGCTCGTTGATGTCTTTTATATTAAGAAAACTGCTTCTAACAAAAAGTACGCTAGTTGATGTCTTTTATAAGAAGAAACTGCTCTAACAAAAAGTACTTTCGTTGATGTCTTTTATAAGAAGAAACTGCTTCTAACAAAAAGTACGCTCGTTGATGTCTTTTATATTAAGAAACTGCTTCTAAAAAAAGTACGCTCGTTGATGTCTTTTATAAGAAGAAACTGCTTCTTACAAAAATTACACTTGTTGATGTCTTTTATAAGAAGAAATTGCTTCTAACAAAAAGTACGCTCGTTGATGTCTTAAAAATTAAGAAACTGCTTCTAAAAAAAAGTACGCTCGTTGATGTCTTTTATAAGAAGAAACTGCTTCTAACAAAAAGTACGCTCGTTGTTGTCTTTTATATGAAGAAACTGATTCTAAACAAAAGTACGCTTGTTGATGTCTTTTATATCAAGAAACTGCTTCTAACAGAAAGTGCGCGCGTTGATGTCTTTTATAAGAAGAAACTGCTTCTAATAAAAAGTGCGCGCGTTGATGTCTTTTATAAGAATAAACTGCTACTAACAATAAGTGCGCGCGTTGATGTCTATGTATGAATAAACTGCTTCTATCAAAAGGGCGCGCGTTGATTCCTTTGTATAAAGAAAACATATTATAAAGAAAGAAGCACACGTTCATATCCTTTGATGAAATAACCCTGTTTATTCGCAGTCGGGTAAAAATAATCCTATTACGAAAGAAGAATACTTGGATAAGTATTTTAAAATTAAAAAAATAACTTGTAACAGAAAGCGCATGTTGATGGCTTACATATGAAAAGAAACTACGAAAGTGCGCGCGTCTTTCCTATGAAGTTTGTTCTGTATAAAAAAACAAATTGTTTTTGGCGTTGATGACTTTTGTATGTAGGAATATATTTGTAAATAACGCGCTTTTATTTACAAATATATTTATTTGTAATTATTATTAAAATTCAGACGATCTGTAAACAGTAATAACAAAATAAAGAATAAATTGACAAATTATAGCAAAAAGCCATGATTTCATCTGGGTGAACGTAATATTGGAATCTTTTTTTATTGCTTTTGCTGTCTTTTGAATTGAATAGGCGGAGGTTTCATTCAAACACAATCGAATTGTGTAGCCATTACTTTGAATACCACGATATAAATAAAATATAATTGGCAATGAGAAAAAAGAAGCAAGTAATTGAGTTGGTCTCTATATTACACTCGCAGCTCGCTTTAGATGCCTACTCAAATGTAATTGTGAGAAAACACATCACGAGCTACCACAACAAGAAAGTATATATTATACTTGGTGGTAAGCCACCAAGTATCTAGTAATGCGTAAACATTACTGTGTTTCAGTTCAAACCAGGGCCACGTAGCTAGTGAAGTTACTGGGCCTTCAAGACTCACCATTTCTATCAAAGTCCTGTGCAGAACTGCTCTGGCGGACTCCGATCATCAAAATAACGACCAATCCAATCCAATCCAATCAATCTAATCCAATCCAATCCAATAACGACTCTGCTGGTCTCACAACTACAGTTAAAAAATCGGTCAAGTTTCCAAATAACAAGGTTTTACAAAAACATAGCACATCCAACTTCAATTGGACTGTTTTAGTGACCGTAAACACCACTGAAAAGTGACATTAAAGAAATAACCGCAGTTTCGTTTACTTCGACAACATATTTTTTCAGTTATTTTGATTAAAAAAATGAACTACAGAACTGATTTTGATTAAATTTGTATGCAGACAATCTGAAAATAATATCCTTTTAAAAATAATAATTGAAAAGCGGTTTATAAACAAGAAAGTTCTGAGGTGACAAACATAAAAAAAATAAAAAATAACCGAATTGAGAACCTCCTCCTTTTTTGAAGTCGGTTGAAAACAACTCTACATTCGTGTAAGAAAATAATACTAATATGTAATTGCAAGCCACGAAGTGGAAGAGACAACTGCTTTTTTCTCTATGTATTGTCACATTTCTGGGATTGTAGGTAGGATGTCATTTGTAGGTAGGTGTCGTTTTATATAGGTACGGTAGCATAAACTTATTGTAGCCGAAAGTATCCGACACCTGTATAGGACATGGTACTCTACTCTTTGATCCGAGATCTATGTATGTTAGTGTGTTGGTTAAGTTTGCTTGGCAAACAAGTTTCTTTAGACACCTTTAAATATTGTTTATAGAAAAAATAGTGTCTAGTAAAAGCTCGTGCAGTGGGAAATGCATTCGAGGGTGAAGTGCAGGGCTCTCTCAGGGCAAAGAGTCAGTTCGCGGGTCGCGGGCGGTGGCGGCAAGAGGCGGGGGAGCGGAGAGCGGGGCTGCACAACCTGCGCAAGCGCCGAAGCCTACGATTTCGCCCCGCGCTCAGTCATTGTCCGACCAACTTCTCGGTCGAACATAACATCGACCGGCGCGTTGTCGCTATTACTGTCGAGAGTGTCCGTTAAACGAACGGTTTACTCCGAATCCTGGAGTGAAGGTGAAGTGCAGTGATAGTGTGTTTTTAGCTATACAGTCGATAGTGTATCGCTAATAAGTATTACTGTCAGCGGATTGTGGCGAGTTTCTCGCAGTTGCCTAACGGCTGTTCGCCTGCCGGCGAGGGAAGGCGAATCGCTAGCACCGGGAGGAATGAGCCCCGTATATCAACGTTCCCGCACTCACCGATGATCTCAAGGTAAAAATAAAAATGAACTATTTCTTAGGCTGCGCTGCAGTAATAAAGATATTCAACTCGTACAACGAAGCTTAAATTTACACGACACGACCTCACGACCGTGCTCTCATTCTACTCTATTCTGATTCAATTCCAATAACTCAAGCTTGCTTGCCATTCTTTGCAGTTGAAACATTCACTTACCTACCTCTCTGCATCCTTTTACTGAATTAATGGCGATACGGACTTATTTTTATATTCGTTGATATAGTTTCTTACATAACTGAAATCCATTTTATATTACAAGAGAATTGCGTTGTGATAATTTACGTAAGTTCACCGCATAACTTTATTTTAATCCAAATTCTTGGTTTTGATAGTTTCCCAAATCAATCAAACACAGAATTCATCAAGACCAAGAGGTCTTGAAAGTCGTCAAGAGACGCTTTTGAAACATTTTATATAACAGGCTTCAACGCAACGTTTATAGCACAGTTACTTATTTTTCTTATGTAAGTCAGCACATACATTACCATATAAGTCTAAGCAGATTTTCCTTAGAGGTATCCGGTATGGCGCTACACAACTTGCGCCTGATGATGCAAGCTACTCGAGCCTTTACACAGTGTAAGGCGAGAATAATATTTTATGACACAAGAAAGCCGTTGGCCAAATGACCAAGTGCTGGTAAAAAAATAATTAAATACATCAAATTGTTTGTTCAAATAAGATCTAGCTAGACAATAGACTTACCAAACTAAGAAGCTCAAGGAAAACCTAATTTGAAACTCCCAAAAAAACATAATGTCAAGCAAAACATTTACAGGTACGGTCAAGATGCTTAGTTTAGAATTGAAAATTAAGTATTTAATTAAACAATGCTTTTGATAAAATAAGATCTCGAATTGGCTAACGAATTAGCAAGATTTAGAGAGTAAATAGATTAGAGAGAAGTGGTAAAGAATGCACGGAACAAATTTAATAGAGAAAGCAACAAAGCCTGAAGCGAGTAAATAAAAAGAGGTTTTTTATAAATGAAATAACATAAATGCCGAGCAAAGTTGGCTATTTAGTGTACTTACGGCTTTATTTTGTATATATCAGTCAAAGAAAAATAGAGGAAAAGTGAGAAAAACTTTATAAAAACTGAAAACTTGTCTGCCAAAATATTATCGTCTAATAAGATTTTTGACACTGTAATTTTATTCTACATATACATTTTATTGTACTATAACCAATATGAATCTAAAGATGAGTACCTCAATTATTAAGCCCAATTAGTGTTGTTGAATGAGGCAAGTTAAGTGAGTTAAGTCAAGTTACACCGGCAAAAGCTAACTAACCTCTTAAATTAGATGCTGATTTTTTTATTACAGCATAAGCTAACTACTACAATCTATATATAGGTATATTACAAAATTTACAAAAGGAAACAATTGGGCCACCCATAGACCGTTGCAAACGATCTATAGGTAGCTCAACTGCTCCAACTCGATACCCGATGGCAGCGTGCCGAGGATACTGGCTGCATTGCCTCTTTGTATAGCAAGGCTTATTCTTTGGCCCAGATAGCTGCCAGCCCTCTGATCACGCGTCGCTTCGACCAGACGCTCTGACATTGATATTACTTGATGAGGATTGATATTACTCAGCATATATTGCTTGGATTTTCTTCTTCACATTGCAAGAGATTCATCGATCGTTTAAACGTCAGCTAGAAAAAATCCTGCGGAGATCGCCTCCCACGGTGACATAAAAGTAGTTAAAATTGTAGAAGGAAGGAAAGTACAAAGCGTGTTAGGTCTTGCAATATACATATTTGTTGGAGTGCCTGTGGCTCTTGGTTGCGTATAAGCAGTCTATGTCAATACTGCACATTAGATTTATATTTCTAGCCTATTCTAGCGTTTTTTAGGAAGGAAAGTAACAAGCGTGTTAGGTATTGCAATATATTGTAAGACCTAACACGCTTGTTACTTTCCTCCACTATTTTACAAACTTGTTGTTAAAAAGAACTCAATCTATACGATACAACAAAAAGATACACAGACACATACAGAAAGACACACAGACTTAAAACACGCCTCTTTTGGCTTATCACTTTCACGTAAATTTTCATTCAATATATTGAATATTCATACAAAGTAGCCAAAACCCAATTTTGGAACAATATCAGTTTCCCTTAATTACTTGTAAGTTTTTTATCTATAAATATTCCATTTTTGGTTAAACCAGTGAGTACATACATACATAATGTACATATTATATTCATGGGTATGTACATAAGTATATATTTCGAAGCTTAAAGTACTGTAATCTGCTTACTTTTGTAAGTACAGCTAAGTAGATAAATGAATTGATAACCGTTTTACTGGGTTCTTGTGGTCGTACTCGAAGTACACTCAACTAAGTATAGACGTTCAAATCACTGTGACACAGATGACGTGTATTCAACCTTGCTTTTAACATAAATGAATATTTATTTGACTCTGTTTCAAAGTAACCATGATTTCTCTTCACTTAGTGTTTCTTTGTAGCAAAAATATGAAATAACCATATTTTTTTAAAAGCTTTCATACATATTATTTGTGACTATGAAAAAAAATAGGCGTATTACTTAATAGTTACAAAAGGTTTTAACATAACAGAATACCTACTGCAAAGTATGGTTAAAGCAAAATATTGTTTATGGTTTAAACTGATAAACTTCAGCTTAGTTCTAGTATTTTGTGTAAAAGGAGAGGTTTCAAAAATTTGATAGAGTCAATTCAAAATTTATAAATAAAACATTACAAAATCTAAATACCTACTTTGTTTTCGTATTGTTTCACAGAGTACGTAAGCTGCAAAAAATACCTATACGATTATAATCATTCATTAGACACGCTTGAAAAGTTACTAGCGAATTTATTGCCGCCATGAAGATTCTATTACAGAGGCAGAGAGCACAGAGGAATGACGCACCTCTTAATATTTTGGATTTAACTGAAATCGTTAAATTTCAATTTTAATAACTAGTTTAAATAATTTGAATCCCAATAATCTTCACCTTTACCTTTTGTCATACAAGTGTTATACACACAGATCTCGGATACTTTCGGCTGTTGTATCTTTATGGTTATACATATGTAATATTAACAATTTCTGCGATTAAATGAAATAAAATAAAATAAAAAGCTTGGACCTGACTGAATGACTGACTGACAGATAGACAACGTACAGGTCAAACCACTGAACGTAGAGACTTGAAACGTGGAGGATGTGTTCGTCAAGAGCTAAAATAAACTTTAAGTAAAACTTTACCTCAAACTTTAAAAACTAAGAAAAAAAAAATTCGCCACGCAAACGAAGTTGCGGGTGTTAGCTAGTACATATACATAGTATAATTGTAAAGTTCATTAATTCGTTTTAATAATAAATCTATGAGTTCCTGAAGGGTTTATTTAATATGCCTCAGACGCAAATAACAATTTCATATAACAGAGTATGTAGAGTAACAAGAAACGGCTGCATCGAAGCGTGGCTCTACCTTCAAGGCCCCTTTGTTCTAATTACTCTGTGAGAAAAGAGCGGTTATAGTAATAAACAGTGAACCAAAATTACTTTTCTTGACATACATTGGTAATCCAAATGTACCATTGTAACAATGTACTTTTATAAATCTGAAATAAGTATACTCAACTTTTTTACAAGCTCTACCATTGACACACCATAAAGCTAATTTACTTTAATACTGATCTTTTGTAAATCAACCATATGGAAAAGACCCTTGCGAAGTAATGTTTTTAGCGTTACAGAGCTGAGCGTGACGGCTGTCTCATTCAATATCCACAAAATAAAGTGCCAAGCGCCTTAAGACGTTTTCACTTTACAAATATTTATTTAAAGAAATCGATGAGATAGCCAGGTTCACTATGTTACATGACGATAATACTTCATAGGCTTACTTGGCGCTCAGATGAGGCAGGTGGGGGGCACAGGTGGGGGACAACCCTTGATGTTGTGTGAACGCACCTGTCATCTTGCACGGACCGCGATTATGGCCACAGCGACATATGTCCGACCGGCCCGTTATGTAAGAGCGGTTTCAGAGTAGCGTATTAACCATAAAGTTAGAATGTAAAGAGGGGTAATGACATTTCAAATGCGATACAAGAAATGATAATAAGCATGTGCGAGTGATTGTCTATGTGTTGCTCAAAAATAGTGATGGACTTTCAATAAGATGTTTTATCGACATCGATAACTGTGGTACCTACCCATTTTGCGTCACAAGTCATAATAGAGAAAAAAAAAGTGCCTACTACACAATCATGTTGTTAATAGAGTGTTAATTAGTGGATAATCCTTCAGCTGCGTGTGGGGGTCATCAGAAAATGAAAATATGTTCCCAGTAGAAATCCCACGGACTTAGAATTTTTACTGGGTACATATTTTCATTTTCTGATTAGACCTGAAGCCCCCCGCAGCTGAAGATTATTCACTAATTACGGCACCACCTGTACATATGAAGATTTTAACCAAAGGAATGAGATGGGTTTGGTTATTAGTTATTAGATACTAAAGACTAAATAGCCAAGTTTTGGCGTTATTCAGGAACAAAAACTTATCCATCCTCACAAACTTACATTCATAATACATAGTAGCAGGACTTACCAATATTTACCTACAACTTACTCATCAATCCAAATCTTCGAAATAAGATTGTAATAGCTAGAAAGTCGATTGTGTTTAATATATATATCTGTTCTTTTTTTAAAGTTGGTTGATTATAATAAACAATAATGAAGCCCATGCAAATGTTTTATTCAATGACTGAAAAATACTTTATTTAAGAATATTAATTCTGAGTTTTGTCATTATATGTAGGCACGATACGTAGGTATATCTGTCTGTCATAATATATGTAGCCTATTAGTTTCAGGTAGGTAAGGTAGGTACTATAAAATAGGGATCCAATTGCAATATGAAGTTGGATCTCGCTTTTTCTTGAGTTGAATCTGTAAAAGAGGTTGATTTATGATTTATGTCCTTAACTAATAATTACTTGACTAATGCCTACTTGCACCAAACTTCCAAAGTTCTAAACAATTACTTCACTCGCTTGACAGATCTTGATCGGTCTGAATCTGAACCGTTAAAAACTGCCAAGCGAGATTGCTTAAGAGCTTTGACAACTTTGTACAAGTCGGCATAAGGTCACAAAATACATTCTTTACGCCTGAATTGAAACATTGTTCAACATGGTACTTACTGGAACATGTAACGTAGGCAGCGAACCTTTCTTCAAAACACGTTAATGTATTCTGAATAAAAAACAATCGTTTTTAAAATGATTGCTGCAAACTTTTATATTGTTTTGATCATCGCTCTGTTTCTGAAGAATTTGTAACCATTTTTTTCTGTTTTGCGGATCCTTTGGTAAGCTGAAATTAAATAAGTAAAAACGATTAGTTATAATAATACTCGTATTTTAAGAAACAAAATAAAAATGACACAAGTGGTAAATTTATTTTAACTAGGTAAAAATACCCTAACGATAGAAAAGAAAAGAGTTTTGTACCACTTTGCATAACTACCTACTCATTAGGTACTATCGATATTTCATGACGTCATCATTTTATCAAGCCCTAGCGTAACGAAGCAATATTTGTTTTTACGTGAAAAATCTATTATTTCTCCATATATGTAAGAACCATTTGTACACACGGCAAGAGCAATCAAAACTCCACAAGGCACAACGATTTTATAACTAATTGTAGAAGAAAATTGTCCATAAATTTTTCTACGAAAATAAACCAAATATTTTCTTTACTCACCTGTGAAATGAATGATTATCTGGGTTATTTCTATGCGTTGTGCCACACGTGTTGATTGAGCAAGTAACCATGATCTTTAAAATTAATAAAATGGTTTCATTTTGTAGATTATTGTAAAAAGATAAATTAATTTACAAACAATAACTGACGGGGTCTCAGGTGCTTCAAAATGTTTTGAGTGACGTGACTTAGTTCTATACTGCTCTTAATCATAAAAAGCTATACTTGCATCTCTTTCATTAACCGATCTTTTGGGGGCGACAGCCGAAAGTATCCGAGATCTGTGGTATTAACCGAGCCGATTCGCCACTCAAGTTTTGTTATTTGCAGCGTTATACGCGCGTGGCGCCACCCGTGCGATTGTTATCGCGCGTTGACGCACTTAAGTGCCCGATAGCCCTTATATATATTAGTAGCTTATATGATAGCTTATAGCTTCACTATGACACTCGCTACCAAAAAAACTGAGCGTAAACGCCGGTGTAAGCTTGTTTACGCGCGTATATGCGTGTATACGGGCGCACTGCAAAAAACAAAACACCAAACCTGCTCGGTTTCTTATGCTAGTCTAATAGTAGTAGTTTTATGTAGAGTCCGAACCGAGTCACTGTAACCCTAATACAGGCTCTTGAGGAGGTAAATCTAAAATTTAAGATAAGACTGCCATGATATCCAATTATAATGTACCCGATCCATATTTAAGAAACCAATAAACAAATTTATAATTTTTTTTATTTATTTATTTGTTCTGAAATACTCTGAAACCGCTCTAAGCTCGTATACGTGAGTGTAGGCGCGTTCCGGTTTTGAAGCCGCGCGTGTGCCAAAACGCGTACAAAAACGCTAGTCTGAAACCGCTCTAATTCCGTAATATTACTATAATGTACACTAGGCTCCCATCACTACGTAGCTTACATTACACTCTCACGCCATGCACCATCAACCCATCGGTCATAATGTGTGGGAATTTCTTTACAACTGCAATTTTGCTAGTGATAATAAACAATTACGTTTAATATTGTAATGGTGTCTCTTATTTTCGATTTTATTCGAATGTTTGATTATAGATGTTTGTTAATCAAATACACTGGAACTACTGGAAAAGGAAATAAAGCTGTATTTTTGTTCACGATGAAGTTAAACGAGGACAAATCCGGGAGCAGAAGCAAGTTGTTAAAAATATTTGTTACAGTAATGTAGAGCAAATAGAACCGGCCTTCAACCATTCTTTTTTTAGGGTATCGCACCCAAGGCGTACCAAAAGACCCTTTATTAAAGCTGTCTGTCTACTAAGAGGACGGTCTGATCTTCAAAAAGGCTCTTGAAATCTAAAAAATGTATTAGAATGGCTGATACATCAACAAATTAAGCATAATAAGCCTATAATGTTCCCACTTCTGGGTCTTACTCACGGATAGGAGAGCGAATGGGTTTTAATGTACCACGCTAAAAAATGATAGCAATAAAGTCTACCTATGTCAAGACCTTATGTATATTTTTTTTATGTTTTTACGGAATACTCTGTGCGTGAGACCGGCTCGCACTTGGCCTCTTTGTATCGCGATATTGCGAGTGTTCGCTACTCATCCTTGACATTATTTTATTATCACTGTAACGCCACTATCGTGATGTGCGTAACTGGTCAGTGGCTGAATATACCACTCTCTCAGTCCGACGCTAGTGAACTAACCTCAAAGACCACTTGATTTGATACACACCATATACACACAATGTGACTAGCTCACATCGCCTGCTCACACAACTTCATTCGGTTTGACGAATACACTTACCAAAGTGACAAACTACCATTGCCTTCACTGTACTCACAACTCTATTTCGTTTGACGAATACACTTACAAGAGTAACAACTACTATTGCCTGCACTATACTCTCGACTCTATTTGGTTTGACGAATACACTTACAAAAGTGACAAACTCATATTGCCTACACTCAGAACTCCATTCGGTTTGACAAAAACACTTACAAAAGTGACAAACTACCATTGCCTGCACTACGCTCCCAACTCCATTTGATATGACAAATACACTTACTAAAGTGACAATCTCACATTGCCTGCACTCAAAACTCCATTTGATTTCGAAATCACTTAACAAAGTGCATTAGACGAAATATGGTAGAGTCAAAATGCCACTGAATAAGGCAATCATTTTCTAACATTTCACGTGGTAGTAGTTACCAATTATCAATCAATACTTATAAAATGGGTTGTCCTGACTGACCGACAAATAACGCACAGGCCTAATCACTGAATGTAGAGACTTGAAATTTTGAGGGCATCTTCGTCAAGAACTATATGCGCGTACTAAGAAAATTATTGTTTATTCGCAACGCCAAGTTGTATGTGTTACCTACTTAGTCAAGAATTGCAAGATGGTGAAGTGATCATTGCATTTTTATTAGCAAAAAATATTTATTTTTTAACTGACTTGAAAAAAGGAGGAAGTTCTCAATTCGGTTGAATGTTTGTTACCTCAAAACTTTGCTGTTTATTGAGCAAAGATTGAAAATCAAGCAATCTTATTTTTGAGGATATACTCACTTTCAGATTGGTCCCATAGAAATTTTATCAAAATGGTTCAGTACTTTAGTTTTTAAATCAAAATAACTGAAAACTATGTCATTGAAGTGAACAAAATAACGTATCTTGCTTCCCTGTGACTTTTCAGGGGTGTTGACGGTCACTAAAATAGTCCAAAGTAAAGTCGGTTGTAGAATGTTTTTGTAATGTGTTGGCACGGGTACTCTTCTTGCAAGTCCCTTAGCGTCAATTCACACCAAGATGGCAGTGACTAGTAGCGGCCGGCAGTGTCGCTATGATTTTGTAGGAATCTGACAAATCGCGAGTTTACTAGCGCGGTGTCGCGCGGCCGCGCAAAATTGTTTGAACTTCTCAAACAATACTGACCTTTTAAATATGTATCTAGATAAAGTTTAAAATTATTTCACACTAGAAGTACTCACCGCGTCGATGCCACTGCCACCTTGGTGTGAAACGAGCCTTACTTGTCCGCATGGATTACTTAATATTCGTGAGGTAAAGCGTCTCGGGCAACCCGGTGCGTGCGCGTCCAACCAAGGCGGTTTCTGCTCACTCTTCACCGGAAACTAGTTAGGCTTACCTCTCTTGTTATTTAAGTTAAATATAAATACTTTTGGATAATTCATAAAACGCCATCTAGCCCCAAACTAAGAAGAGCTTGTACTTTGGGAACGAGATATTTGGATATAACGCTTAAATACTTTTATATAGAAGACTAACAACTGACGCACACATCACAGTGCCAGGTGTTATCTCGCAAAGCAGTAATGTGTTCCGGCTTGAAGGGTTTGATTGAAATTACTGAGCTTTCGAGATAAACTACCATAAAAATGTCTCAAAGTGGACAACGGCTTTCAAGTAGTGTTGCACTGGTCTATGTGAATCAAAGTCCTGTGTATCACTATTCTGGTCATGGGCAGGCGTGATCTCTTAACATCAGGAAAACGCCTTGTTTATCTCATTTCTCGAAAACTTAAAAAAAGACTAGGTATTCAAATATTGTTATTATATTTTATAATCTTATTAGAAATATAATCGTAATATTTGTTCGCCTTTATTAAAAGAAGCACTAGTTTCAAGTTTTATAAGCCCCCCCCCCCCCCCCCCCCCCCCCGCCCCATAAATAACGTTAATACATAACAATACAATAAAAATGTGTTCATTAAAATAGGTAAAACTTTATTCGGGTAAGTTTTAAAATAATAATCAATGAATTAAAATTGATTGAATATTACCTAATTACGAGTAAATGCAATAAGAGTACGCTTGATCAATCCCATTGACGCAGTGTTAACTGTAAACAAAGACACATTCGTTGCTTATTTTCATTTGTTGAAGAATGTAGTTAAAAAGTAGGCATACATTATATTGATGCAAAATAAGATTTTTTTTTAGAAATAAATATTATCTTTAACTGGGATGAATGGATGGATTTTTACGTTTGTTACTTTACCACACCGAAACTAAATCCGATTTTTCTGAAATTCGGTATGAAAATCGTTTGTGAGCTGAGAAAATGATATAAGTTTTATATCCCAATACCACGCAGGCGAAGCCACGGACATATAAAAAACAGGATCCGGGTCTTATGAATAAGCATGCAGTAGGTAATTCTCTACTATGCTGGCGGAAAATTGTTAGACTTTATTAGAATTTATGGGTAAGTATTATGTACCTACATATCAGCGCTTAGGTTTAAATTATGTGTAAAATGCGTGTATGGCATGATTTTTAAAACAGCCACAATAAGTTAAAAAAAAGTATTACCTAAGTATTTCTATCAGTCATCTGGTTTCCATAGAATAACCTGCTTAGATGGTGTTGTGTGAAATGTCCTAAATAAAAAGTAGTAGTACTAGATACTACATAGGAAACTAAACAGTGTGGTCCGCTTGCTGTTGAAACAGTTGGCTTGTATGTACCGCTATCACTACTACCAGTCTCAATGCGCCACTCACTTCAATCGATTATTATAGATAATACGAACCGAAGCAATTTCGTAGTATTCGACGATCAAGTTGCAGTGGATTGTTTTCTTTGCATACCGCAACCGAAGTAATAGTTATTTGCCGCAACATACATTCAAGCTTCCATAATGAGATTGCTGCATTACACCTTTCGAATTACAAAATTAAATAAAAAAATAATATTTTAATAATGCGATGAAATGTAAATTGCATTAATTATATTAGTTTATTCATACACTTTCAAAACGAACTATGAATGTAGTATAGTGTTGTTACTAAGAATGTAGTAACCAGATAAAAATAATAATAAAGTATACACAAGATAGAAGATATGTAAGTACTTAAAAAATATATTTATTTGTGAAAAACGTGTTTGGATGGGTCGTATTCATCCGCTGCAAAAAAGTTTCCCAATTGAATCTAAATTTAATGTAGAATCACTACAAAGTGGTAAAGCAATATCTGACCGAGGAACTTATGAACAATACACGAATTGTTGCATACTTAAAAATCCGTCTCGTTAGATCTAGTCACACTTTATGTGATCGACTGCCGGACATTGATAAGCTCCATACTACAGGTACATTTCCAATGAGAATGGTTTCTCGAGAGAGAAACTATCGCTGTTGCATTGTTTGCAGCCTACTTTCAGAACGAGTAGAGTGCAAAGCGCCAGTGAGCGAATGCGACGACGTCAAACCGTGAAAGTGAATGGCGCAAGCAAGCCCACGTTCGTACGGTCTTGCGGATGTTGTATGCCTGAATTGATACTTCATTCGTACACGCAAACCCACATGTCGACTAGTGATTTTAACCTGTGATGTAAGGTCTATTATTGTGCGAATATTTGTTTCGTTGCTTCGTTTCTTATGTGCAGAATTTTATAGATTAGTTTTGCGTTAGATGATACATAGGTAACTACTTAGATAAAACCTAGTTAAAAAAATCACGTGTGATGCTATACTGATTATAATGATACAATTTGAATATTAGAGGTTTGTACTTTATAGTAGGTACTTATTTTATTTTGGACTTTTATCCAGCAAGCCAAAATAATTAAATAGCTCCTAAATAAGTGTTTCTTTTCCTAATTATTATTATTGAACACAACTGTATTACATTAGGGCTACAGTTCGAACTAATTGTATTTAAAAAGCCGTAGCCTTATGTCGAATTTCCTTTAAAGGTGTTTAGGATACAAAAATGTAACAACTGTAAAATTTAACGGACATATAGTATAATACTGTAACTTAGTACTGACATATGCGAAAGCAATAACTTAAGATTCGTTGAGTCTGGTATAAATTCAGCGAATTCACTTCCTATTTTACTGCTTTACTTCCAATTTAGAACTCATATTATTAGATTTTAGAAGTTACAAAATTACATTGTAATAAATACCTATATACTATATAATATAGGTATTAACCTATATAATGAAAACCCGATCACACCACATACCTCCCGCTACTGACCTCGGTGCAGCCTTCGCCTTTGGTAGTTTGTTGTTGACGAAAACATGCATTATGCTACATTGTAAAAACTCACTGACTGTACTTTCATCAAAAAGTTTTTTTGGAGCCACTTTACCTAATAATTTATGTTTTGTTTCAGAAACAATGTATATAGACAACCTACCGCTCGTGGTTTGGACTCTCTTAGTCACAACGACACATGTAAGTAATAAAATAATACTTATCATATCACACATGAAAAAAAAGCCAGTAATTGCATCGATGTTCTATTTAATAGGTACTCGTAATTATTACTATTACGAGTAGTCATAGTGAAATGATAATGAGCCTCGAATTTTAAACAAAAACATGAATATTCGCTAGTTTTCAAAATGAATGATCCGTGGCGCTAACTGCTTATACATATAGAAATATTATTTAATATAAATAAAAATATATAGCGTATTTTTATTGTAAAAATGTTACGTTTACTTTTCAGGTAGCGACACAAAGCCAATATGGAATAGGATTAGGAATAAAACGAGAAGTATTTTTCTTAAATTTAGAAGACGGTTATTTTGGCTGTCAAGTTAACGAATCTACCCAAATATTGCAATTATACGAATTATCAAAATTATGTGATGGCGTACCGGACTGCTTTAAGGCATCAGATGAGCTCAAGTCAGAGTTAAAATGCACAGGTATGCCTAGAGTCCAATGCTCAGTAATCAGATAGGTGTAATAATGATTTAGCTAACAAATTATTTGAAATTATTAATTTATTTTAGACGATTGTACCAAAGAGGACGGCGCCAGGTGTATAAATGGTGCTTGTCTAAATGGAGTGTGCCATTGCAATGATGGTTTTGGCGGGTGTAACTGCCAGGAACCAGGTAAATATGAATCAAACAACTGCAATAACAATCAAGCACGACGCATTACGTACTCTTGTATGCCGGAGTAAAAACCAATAACAATTATTAAGCATGACTACAAAAACGAAACTAGAAGTTTTTATCCACTTTCAGATGTAAATGAATGCAAAGATAGACCATGCGATGTTTTTGCACACTGTACAAATACTGTCGGAAGTTTTCAATGTTCGTGTTTCCCAGGCTACGAAGGCGACGGTTTCAATTGCAGAGGTAATTTTGCTTTCGATATTATTTCTATAAACCTATAAGTAACTATATAAAATGTAAGAACTTGTTAATAATAGATAATTACAATTAGGTATAGTACATTACTGTAGCGGCCGCCATTCCAGGCATTCATGACGATGTGGGAGGCATACTTGAATCCATCAATGCCTGGTTGCGGCCAAGGCTTGTATGCCATAGTTTTGTTCTAGCCAAGGCTTTCCTCAATAAATGGGCCGAAATTCAAAGTTTCAAAATAATTTATGCATAATTTAGTCTTTTGATTTAGGATGCAACAAGTTTTAAATCAACAATTAATATTACTATTTAGGATTTAATTGGTGCCAAAATGTTTTTATTTTGTTAAACAGTTTTCTCCTTAAAAAGCAAGTTCGAAAAAACTCTTTTGTACGACACTCCTTAGTTGTTACTTCAGTAGATGCGTAGTGCGTTTTTTTTAAATACGTCCTAACACGAGGCCGACAACTTCGATATAATTCGAAGAAGGTTGTCAAAATAATGGTCGAATTTCCAAGGATGTTCGAGAAAAAGAAATAAGAACGATAGTTTGTACTACTCAAATCAAAATAAAATATAAGAAACAGAGTACATTACCTACCTAACTGAAAATGAATACTATTTCGCATTTAGACTACAATTATTTTACTTACCTAAAAACATAAAAACTGTTATTTTTTACAGGTCTTAAAAAACTCACCTCTTTACTTTGTTAGTCTGATTACTGATTACCATAGCAATATGAGTACATTATAATTTTATATGTATTATTGTTCTTCCAAATTGTTAATTATTTTATGTTTTCGACACCTTCGTAGATATCGATGAATGTGCCGATCCGGCAGTAGCATCACGCTGCGTCAAAAACGCAGAGTGCTGTAATCTACCAGCACATTTTATCTGCAAATGTAATCGTGGCTTTGAAGGCGATGGAGAAGAAGAGTGTCGAGGTATAATATTCTTCATCGTTATTGATTATTCTGCATTATTCATTTGGATTTGCGTTTAAAATAAAATTACTACATATTTACTTTTCACAGATATTGATGAATGCCGAAGACCTGGCGCATGCGGTGTTAACGCTCTATGTCAAAACTACCCTGGGAATTATACGTGTGCATGCCAAGCTGGTTACACTGGAAATCCTTTCGATGGGGTAAACCATTAATATTTTATTATTGTATTACGTTTGTGAGAGGTTTTGTAAATTACTAATTCGAGTTTATTTGTTAGTGTGTCGATGTGGACGAATGTGAAAATGGCGGCAGTTGTGGACCTGGTGCCGTGTGTCGGAACATTGAAGGTGCATACGAGTGTAGTTGCCCGCCCGGCTTCGAAGGCGACCCGCGGGTCGGCTGCCACGATCATGACGAGTGCGCACGCGCCTCCTGCGGTCGCGGTGCTCTCTGTGAAAATCTTCCCGGCGCTTATCGCTGCTTGTGCCCACCAGGTTTCAAAGGCGACCCTGACGTCCAGTGCGAAGGTGAGTGCGACACTTGACCTGTCAACCGACAGGTGTGCAGATCACTAATCTGTTTTTGCCTTTGTGGTATAACGCTTTATTGTCTTACTCACAATCTATAACTCGATCGCGTCTAACGACTGCGCTGAAATCTACCGTCCGATGACGCGGTAGCTTCACGCTTCTACTAATACAACTGATCACGAAACATTTATAGACAATGTTATGATTTTTCAGCTAGAATTGGATTAGACAACGAAACTTCGATAGCAACAACTTTTCTGCAGCATTCTTGTTGTCTTGAGGATTTTTTCAGACTGAATATTCTTCTATGGAATTGAGTTTCTTTATGGCCTTCGACTCTCATTTTCTTTTCTTGTTTCGGCGGTGACATGAATACTTCGCGTACCGTCTTTGCCTGTCTCTTCTTTCTTCGTAGTGGCTGTTGGCGTATCTACTGCGTATGTATTAATGATCATATAGCGTATAAGGTGTCCTTTGTAATTAGACGTGCGTTGTTTGTTGCACTAGACGTGGATGAGTGTAAGAGTAGCAATGCAGTGTGCAGCGTACATGCTATTTGTACCAACACTCCCGGAAGCTACCTATGCTCTTGTGAACCCGAATACACCGGCGATGCTCGAACACCAGGCGGCTGCCGTGATATCAATGAGTGTGAAACTTTGGAGCGGCCTTGTGGGACATACGCTCTTTGCGAGAACGCCGATCCGGGCTATAACTGCGTATGTCCACAAGGATACAGAGCCAAACCAAACCCACAAATTGCTTGTGAACAGGTAAAATAATATTTTCCAACGTCATTCATATTAAACAACTCAATTGAATATTTATATTTTTTATCAATTTTTTTAGGTGGACGTTAACACATTATGTGAATCTAATTTCGATTGTACAAATAATGCAGAATGCATTGAAAACCAATGTTTTTGCAAAGACGGATTCGACGCGAAAGGATCAGTCTGTGTTGACATTGACGAATGTTCCGAATCTAATAAAGCAACATGTGGAGAAAACTCAATCTGTATAAATACCTTGGGTGGATACAAATGTGGTTGTGTACCTGGATTTGTAGGAAATCCTCCACAAGTCGGGTGTCGTGCTCCGTGCGAGGATGTCAAATGTGGTGAACATTCATATTGTAAGCCCGAAGGAACTGAAGCATACTGCGTTTGCGAAGATGGCTGGACCTTCGATCCTACAGATATAGCAGCTGGATGTATTGATATAAATGAATGTGACTCGTCTTTGGGGCCAGTTGGACGTTGTGGTACACATGCGAGATGTACTAACACTTTGGGAAGTTTTACTTGCCAGTGTCCGGAGGGATATACGGGAGATGCTTTTAAACAATGTTTGGACATTGACGAGTGTCAAGTGGAAGGTTCATGTGGCGTGGGTGCTGAGTGCTTGAATAAAGAAGGATCGTTCAGTTGTGAATGTCCTGAAAACAGCATACCCGACCCAGATGCAAGAGTCAGATGTATTGAAGTATTGTCTTGTAAGAGTGATAATGATTGTCCCGGAAATGCTTTATGTGATCCAACCGCAAGATGTTTATGTCCAGAACCAAATGTAGGAAACGAGTGTCGCCGTAAGTATTATATTTTGAAGATGCCATAATTGTTATCCTACTCTTCTCATTCATACGATATGCATATAAAAATCCATTAAGTGTGACTACAAACTCTATTGCCAAATTTTGGGACATGAGTGCTTTTCTATTTTGAAAAAACTAATTTAGAGGCCCGATCACGAACATTTCTAACAATCGCAATCATATAGAATACATCACAGAAGGGTTCTCAATTTGTATGTTTTTTTATAGGATCAAATAAACAATTCACTTCTTTGTGACGGATACGATACGAACAATAGAACAATATTTGTGTGATTTTCACCTACGTAATTTTTAAACTATATATTGTAGCATATTAGTTACCTGGCACTATTAGTTGTCTGGTTCCTATGTTACAAGCTCTGCTCAATTTGGGGCTAGATATCATTATGCGAAATGTCCATTATTCGATATTATTACCAGTTATCTATGTTAAATAAAAACTAGATACCTACTGTACTAGATTATTAATTAAGGATCTAACAACGTATTCGGCCTACATACTATTAATGTAAAATAATATTTATATCTGTTAAAAAAATATCCAGACTTTATAGTACTAGCTTAAATTATAAAACATTTTATCATAAGACATTATTATAGATCACAGTGTTCAAACACAGCAAATAATATGAACCTTTTTTCCAGATCCGTGTGAAACGTTAACATGTGGGAATAACGCAGAATGCTTACTTAATGGATTTATTGCGCAATGCACGTGTAGAAACGGGTTCACGGGTGATCCTGTATCTGTAGCTGGATGCCAAGATATAAATGAATGTAACGAAAACCCTTGTAGTATTGGAGCAGTTTGCAAAAATTTACCCGGCCGATTTCAATGCGAGTGCCCGAGCAGTTTCAGTGGAGATCCATATAGAGAAGGTTGCATTTCTGGAAAAATGCCTAGCGAATGTAGTGACATAAAACCATGCCCCCAGGGTGAACAATGCATTTTACATGATGGAGAAAATGTTTGCATCTGTTCTCAAGGTTTTTCTCGTAACAAAGAAACTGGGCTATGTGAAGACATCAATGAATGCACACACCATGGACGTTCACCTTGTGGTTTAAATGCAATTTGCAAAAATCTACCAGGCAGCTATGAATGCAAGTGTCCCACAGATTACAGCGGAAATCCGTACAACTATTGTGAGGTTTGCGAAGATATAAGCTGCCAATGTCATCCACCATATAAGGTAGTAGATGGAAACTGCGTGCTTTCGGGATGTAATAAAGATAATAAATGTGGAAAAGGTGCGGAATGTATTGTTATATCTGATGGGGTGAGCTACTGTGCATGTCCCGCCGGGTACTCGCAATCCGTGGACGGCGCCTGTGAAGACATAAACGAATGTACTTCCGGACAACCGGTTTGCGGATACGGAGCTGAATGTACCAACACACTAGGTTCCTTCATTTGTAAATGTCCCGACGGTTACGGCAAAGATCCTATGTCCGGCCAATGTGCTTTAAATCAAAAGCGCTGCATTAGCGATTCTGATTGTTTCCCAAACGAGAAATGTATACAACCTGGAAATTGTGTTTGTCCACCACCGTTTTATTTAGATGTTTCTGATGGACAGAAATGCAAAAGCCCTTGTGAAAGGTTTACTTGTGGTATAAATGCTAAGTGTACACCCAGCGACCCTCCTAGATGCTTGTGTATGACAGGCTATGAAGGAGACCCTTATATTGGATGCACTAATAGGAATGAATGTCACAGTGCTCCGTGTGCTTATGGTGCTATTTGTCACGATAAAAAAGAGGGCTATCAATGTGATTGCCCACCGAATATGGTTGGAGATCCATACAAAACTGGATGTAAGTATAATTAACTATGTTATATAGTTATTTTATTAACTCTTTTACCATCATTGTATATTTTAAAAATATATTTTAAATTTAAACTCTTAAATATTTATCTTATTTTAGGCACTGTTGAAGAAACAGCTTCTCAAAAACTATTGTGTAGTGCAGACAATGAATGTCCGAACACACTTGCCTGCTTCAACCGAACTTGTACTACCCCATGTGGGAGTGTGTCTTGTGGACCTAATGCATTTTGTGAAGTGGATAATCATGCAGCCTGGTGTCGTTGTAACCCTGGATATACTAAACCAGAAGGCGGGAAATGTATCTCTGGTAACTATGAATCATGTTTACATCAAACATAGCCCGAAGTTATATAAACTTTTTTCTCAATTATAATTATTTTTTTTAGGTTGTGATAATTACTCGTGCGCTGTTGGCGGTCAGTGTATAATATCTAAAACCGGTCCAACATGCGTTTGCCCTGAAGGAATGGTAGGAAACCCGTTTCCCGGAGGAGTTTGTAGAAGAGATATATGCGGGCCGGGCATGCCTTGCGATGAACCATTGACTTGTGTAGCAGGCCGATGCCGACAACGTTGCGAAGGAATAGTGTGCGGTGTCGGTGCGTCTTGTGATCAAAGTACAGGGAAATGTATCTGCAATGCATTTTTTGTTGGAAATCCGGATTTGCTGTGTATGCCACGTAAGTATGACAATAAACATTAGAATAATTCAATCATCAACTGTGACTTTTCTCAAGAACTTCATTCACAGAGCACTAAATACGCTCGCGCCAAAAGGTAGTACTGTACTACTGTAGATAGTGAAATTATTGAGCTTTCGAGACTAACTGTTAAAATGTCTCAATGTGGACGAGCGCTTTAGGAGTGCTGCACCGGCCTATGTGAATCAAAGTCCTGTGTAGCACTGTTCTGGTAATGAGCAAGCGTGATACCTAACCACCAGGAGAGCGCTTAACTCGTCTCGTCCCATGTTTACATAAAAAAGTAGCTAATAAAATGGAATGCTAGGTAAAAATTTATTCATTATCTTAATAATTTATCTACCTATTTATTGATAAAACTGTGTTTATATTGCAGCTGTATCACCACCAGCTTGTGATCCTGTTTGTGGTGAAAATGCACATTGCGTGTATGGGCAAAACAATGGATGCAAATGTAACAAAGGGTTCACTGGTAATCCTTATACAAAATGTCTTCCACGCAGACAAATAACATGTGCTAAAGCTTCTTGCGGTCAGAATGCCGTTTGCCAACAGACAAGATCCCATGTGGAATGCTTGTGTCCTCCAGGCTACATAGGAAACCCAAATATACAATGTACTGACATAGATGAGTGTAGTAGTCTGCCTTGCGCAGAAAATGCAATCTGTATAAACACTCCTGGTAGTTTTAGTTGTATTTGCAAAAGTCGTTACGTTGGTAATCCATACGAACTGTGCTCTCAAATTTCTATTCCAAAATGCACTGATGGCAGCATATGCACATGTTCTCGCAATGCAACTTGCCCTGAAGGTTATATTTGCGAAAAATCCAAATGCGTGGACCTATGTCGGACAAAAATGTGTGGTCCTCAATCTTTATGCGAAGAAGGTATTTGTCATTGCCTCCCAGGGCACAGCGGGAATGCAAATGATTTACAAATAGGCTGTATTGCTGATAACAAATGTATGGTGGATGGTGACTGTAGAGATTCAGAAATTTGTTTCCAAGTGGCAAAAAATACCAGAAAATGTGTGGACTCATGTAGTAAATTACAATGCGGACCAAATTCTTTATGTATTGGAGCAAACCATCAAGCGCATTGCGTTTGTGCGGAGGGTTACGTTGGAAATCCAATTGATGTAAAAACCGGATGTCATTTGGAGCAAAGAGACCACATTGAGGAATGCCAGGATAACAGCGATTGCCTAAATTCAAAAATCTGTGTTGAAGTTGAAGGATCATCAAGAAAATGTTTCGATTTATGTTCGACTATAGCTTGCAGTGCAAACGAGCTCTGTAGGGTCCTGGAAAATAGCCCCCGTTGCGAATGCAAAGATGGTTTTCTATGGAATCCTATTAGTTCCACTTGTGAACAGCCATCTACTCCAGACTGTGAAGATAATAGTGATTGTAATGATAATGAATCTTGTCAAAAAGATGTACTAGGAGTAAAAAAATGCGAGGACAGTTGTTCAATATTTACATGTCCACAAAATTCAAGATGTATATCAACAAAACATAAAAGTAAATGTGAGTGTCTGCCAGGATTTATTGGTAACCCAAATGACCGCGATGGTTGTACCGCAATCAAGAAAAATCAGTGTACTGATGATGCGCAATGCCGAGAAAGTGAAATATGTAAAAATATTGGTGATATGAACAAATGTGTGGCTGCTTGTCAACCGATTACCTGCGGGCCAAATGCTATTTGTGTAACAAATAATCATGTACCTAAGTGTCAATGTCCATCGGGACCTTTTACCGGAAATCCTGATGATCTGAAGAAGGGTTGTGAATCTGTTCCTTGCATTTACAATGATGACTGCTTATCACATGAGTTGTGCAACCGCTTGACTCATACATGTATGAGCGTTTGTCGAGAAGACTCCTGCGGCCCAAACGCTGTTTGCATAGCGGAAAATCACAAAACTATTTGTCAATGTCCTAATGGCTATAAGTCGGATCCAGTACCCGAAGTTGGTTGTAAAAAAATCGAAGCTTGTAATCCAAACCCATGCCATCCTACTGCTGTTTGTGAACCGCGACTTTCCTCTTATATTTGTCGATGCCCAAACGGTTTTTTCGGTGATCCAAAAAGTACCGGTTGCAAAAAACAATCTGAGTGTTCTAATGGCGACCAAGACTGTCCCATAGAAGCAGCATGTGTTGAAGGACGTTGTTTGAATCCTTGCGAGGGTGCTTGTGGAATTAATTCATTATGCAAAGTTGTGAACAGGAAGCCAATCTGTATGTGTCCTGATGGATATGAAAATTTTAATGGCAATGCATGTAAAAGAAAATTACTCATCTGCAGAAATGAAATTGATTGTGGTGGAGATGTTTGTCATAATGGTCAATGTTTTACTGCTTGTAAGAATTCAAGCCAGTGCGACCTTGGTGATATTTGTTCGAAAAATTTGTGTACAACACTGTGCAGCAAACACTCGCAATGCGGAATAGGGGAAGCTTGTGTAGCAGGTCAATGCTTGATAGGATGCAGAAGCAACGAAGAATGTCTCAGCGAGGAAGCTTGTGTTGGAAATAAATGTGTAAATCCATGCTCATCAACACGAATTTGCGGACCAAACGCAATATGTTCGAGAATAAATCATAGTACAAAGTGTGAATGTCCATTAGGATTTCAAGGAACACCGACTCCACAACAAGGATGTGTACGGAAACCAAGTTCATGCGTACGAACATCTGATTGTCCGCCTGATCACATGTGCATTGGATTGTTATGTCAAGTCCCATGTACGGAGAACTCTGGATGTGCCATCGGAGAAAAATGCAATGATAACAAATGCCACAAAATTTGCCATTCAAGCAGTAATTGTTTACATGGAGAACACTGCAGTTCAGGAATATGTATTGCGGGCTGTAAAGTGGATTCTGACTGTCTAAATAATCAGTTCTGCAAATCATCAAAATGTCAATGTTCATCTGGATTTGCATTAAACGGCGATGAATGTGTCAATATAAATGAATGCATAAACAATTCATGTCACCCATCCGCAGAGTGTGTCGACACTCCTGGATCCTTCAAATGTGTTTGTCCAGTCACAGCTGTTGGCGACCCTTATAAAACTGGTTGTCTGTTACCAAACCAATGTAGAAGTGATTATCAATGTGAAGATTCATTAGCTTGTATTAAAGGCAAATGTTCTGACCCCTGCCAGACTAAAACATGTGGATCAAATGCCGGTTGCTCAGTTATAAATCATAGAGTCACTTGCGTTTGCGAAAAAGGCTATCTTGGAAACGCGTTTGATATGAACATAGGATGCTTCAAAGTGGAATGTGTTGAAGACTCTGATTGCTCTGTTGATAAATATTGCAACACTCAAAAAAATAAATGTTATGGTGAGTATAACACTAGGTATAAGTATGGAACATTTATGTATATGTAGAACACAAAAGTTATGCATTATATTTTTTGCGTTTTTTTATAGATAAATGCGCAGAAACGAATTGCGGAAAAGGAACTTGCAAAGTCGAAAACCATAGGGCAATTTGCAATTGTGTGCAAGGGTACGAACTCACTAATAATATGTGTGAAGATATAAATGAATGCCTTAATAATAATCCGTGCCCTCTTAATGCTAATTGTGAAAATAATGTTGGATCATACACCTGTAACTGTGTCAATGGCACTGTTTTGGATATCATAAGCGGTAATTGCCGATTACCTGGTCATTGTTTCACCGATGAAGACTGTTCCGAAAAAGCAAAATGCAATAACAATAATTGTATCAACCCTTGCGAAGCAACATCGCCATGTGGCCAAAATGCAGAATGCATTGTGTCAAAGCACATACCTACTTGTGAATGCCCACCAGATAGTCAAGGTGATCCTTACAAAGAGTGTACCAAATATGAATGCGTCAAGGATACGGACTGTCCAACAGACGAAGCTTGTGTTAACTACAAGTGCACAAATCCATGTGCTATTCCCCGTGCATGTGGAAAAAATGCCGACTGTTTATCTAAAAATCATATAGGGCATTGTTCATGTTCATCCGATTATACTGGGGATCCAGTTCTTGGATGTGTTCCTATACAATACTGTGCCGATGACAGCAGTTGCTCGTCAGGAACAAAATGCATTGACAGCTTATGTGTTGGTAAGTTCAGAAATTTACTTCAGGCTTTGCTACTTAGCTATGGCACAGACTGACATTATGATCCTGAACTCATAAGAAGCCAGCTAAACTGCATTGTCAGAGGCATTATTGAGAAATCAAAATAATGTGTACCTTTAGGTTAGTCTACAATAGTTTATCATTAAAAAATCTAAGTAAGACTAAATTGGTTTACTCGTTTTCAGGAATTTGTCAAAACTCAAGAGATTGTCTAGGTGATCAAGTTTGTATTCAAGGAACTTGTCGAATTACATGCAATTCAAATAACACCTGCCCAGATTTTCAATTTTGTTTGAACAGGATTTGTACTAAAGAAGTTCAATGTATATCTGATGATGATTGTGGAGATGAAGAAAAATGCTCGGTTAATAGAAAGGGTTTACCACAATGCGTTAAAGTATGTGAAAAGCAGCCTTGTGGAAGACAAGCTATTTGTGTTGGAAAGAATCACCAATCTTCTTGTTCATGCTCCGATGGATATTTCGGCGATCCCATACAAGGATGTAAACAGAAAGAATGTAACGTGGATTCAGACTGTTCGGATGATAAGTTATGTGAATCAAACATGTGTAAGATTGCATGTTTAGCTGGCAATAATTGTGGTGAAAATACAGTTTGTTCTTCGGAAAACCATAGACATGTGTGCTCATGTCAACCAGGATACACAGGAAATCCTTTAAAACGTTGCATTGAAATTAATTGGTGTGATTCACATCATTGTGGTAATGGAGCCGAGTGCCAAAATATGAGAGATCGTGCTTTATGTATTTGCCCACCGGGGACTGTCGGCAATCCTAATGAAGAGGGATGTCGTAAGGCTCAAGAATGCCAATATCACAGAGACTGTCCCTCTGTCGCTCGCTGTACGGATATAGATGGTACCAAGAAATGCACAGGTTAGGAGATAGTATAGTTAGAGTATATTGCAATCATGGAATATTAATTATAGAAACATCAATTATTTAATATATTTGAATTTTATTTATAGATGCTTGCGATAAAATAAAATGCGGGCCTAACGCAGAATGTTTAGCTGCAAGGCATACTGGACTATGTAAATGCAAATCCGGATTTATAGGAAACGCAAACAGCGAATATGGATGCCAACCTCAGGAGAAATCATGCACTAGTAGAAAAGATTGTTCTACAGATCAATATTGTCACAAAAACGTGTGCAAAGGTAACTAAACAAGATTTATATTTAGCAAATGTAACAACAATCATGAACAAAAAGATAATAATGTAATTCTTTTGTAGGTGTATGCCTCGTTGATGAAGAATGTGACTCTAATGAAAAATGTTACAACGGTCGCTGTATTAACCCTTGTAAAATGGAAAAGGCTTGCGGAATAAATGCATTATGTCGCATTGAAAATCATGTTCTGCAATGTAGTTGCCCACAAAGTTTCACGGGTAATCAAGATATGGAATGTGTAAGAAGTAAGTTTGTACATCAAAAGCAGTGATTTTCTACAGATTTTAAAATATTTTTAAATGAATCACGTGTGATCGCGATATTTTAATGAAAATATTTTTTTTAAACTTCCTTTTTTTCGACGCAATTTGCAGCGTCATAGGTAAATTATTTGCGGTTCACCATCTCATAAATTATTTCTCTATTGATTTCTAGTGCCTCGACTATGCGGAGCATCTGGTGAATGTGAAAATGGATACATGTGTCAGGATTCAATGTGTGTCCCTCAGTGCAATCTTGATAAAGACTGTGCTATGAATGAAAGGTGTTCCAAAGGAGCTTGTTACTGTAAGTATATAAATACAAACCGATTTTGATTTGAATGAAATTACTCTGTATTGATTCTTCTTAAATTGTATTTTTTTACAGTGACTTGTCGTGTAGATAATGACTGCTTTTTGGGACACATATGTTTAGAAAACAGCTGTCAATATGGTTGCAGACACGATGAAGATTGTGGACCTAATGAGCTTTGCAAAAATAATTTCTGTCAAAATCCGTGTGCTGATAGTATCAATCCTTGTGGACCCAACGCTCTATGCTCGGTAGTTGCACGTAAAGCAGATTGTTCTTGTATTGAAGGCCTTATTGCGAATCCAACACCAAATATCGGGTGTGTTAGAACTCCATCCCTAACCTGTAGAATGCACACAGATTGTGCTGCCGGTTGGAGATGTGAAGACGACCGTTGCCGACCAGCTTGTACCGTTGATAGTTCTCAGTGTTTAGAGGGAGAGCGGTGCGATGCAGGTGTATGCCGGTACGCTTGTACCACTGATGACCATTGTTCCGATGATGAAGTTTGTGATGGACGCATATGTGTTACGGGATGTAGATCGCACTCTCATTGTCCAAATAACCTTGCATGCAATCAGGGACAGTGCGTAGACCCATGCACAGAGCCGGCTAGTTGTGGAGCCAACGCATTATGCATGACTAAAGATCATCGACCTGTTTGTAAATGTCCACCGTCGCTAGTTGGAAATCCAAAAACCGTGTGTAGAAGAACCACCTCACCGTGTGATATGAACAAAAATTGCCAAGATGGCTTTAGTTGTTATGGAGATACATGTCATCCTGCATGTAGAAGGTAACACAAACACATGATATAATTTTATTTTTAAAAGATGTAATCCTTTTAACGTGATCAGTCATATTGAACAATTTTAAACGCTAAAGTTTTGTTCCTTACTGAAAGGTTTAAATAAATAATTATATATATATTTACTGAACTTAAACATTTATATTTTTCAGTGACAACGTTTGTCTGTCCAATGAAAAATGCATACGTGGTATATGTAGAGTAGTGTGCAATAGCGATGATGCATGCAATGAAGGCCACATCTGTGAAAACCGAATTTGTAAACAAGGATGTCGGGACGATACTGCTTGTGATGCTAGTCAAGCCTGTCTAAAAGGACAATGCAAAGGTAATTTTCGAGTAGGATCTAGTTTAATATTATCTGTTATTTTTTTATTTATATTTCACCATAACCAATTCTGTTTTGATTTGTAGATCCTTGCAGTCAACAAGGAGTTTGTGGAATCTGTTCTGAATGTCAAGTTCAAAATCATCGTGTTCAGTGTACCTGTTCAAGCAACTTTACTGGAAATCCACTAGTAGAATGCAAGAAAAAAACGATACCATGCGATGGTTTTTGTTCATGCGATAATAGTGGATATTGCACATTGAACTGTGAAGATGACTCAGACTGTTCCTGTGGTCAGAAATGTTTCAACGGTGGATGCAGAGCTATTTGCTCTCATAGAAATAAATGTCCTGAACGACAATTGTGTCTGAAAGGTGTTTGTGTGCCCGGTTGCAATAACGATAGAGACTGCGGTGAAGACATGTTCTGTTCATCACATTTGTGTACCAGAGTTTGTCATGAAAAGTCCTGTGGAAAGAATTCGAACTGTTTAGCGACACGACATAGAGCCGTCTGTAGTTGTCCCAGTGGATATTCCGGTGATCCACTAACTGAATGCATTTCGTATGAATGTTTACAAAATGAGGACTGTGGTGCAGATGAAAAATGTTCTCCAGAAAATAAATGCAAAAACGTTTGTTTAGGTGCCTGTGGTAACAACGCTATCTGTCGTTCAATAGAAAGAACTCCACAGTGTTCTTGTCCACCTGAGTTTGTAGGAAATCCGAAAGTAGAATGTTCAAAACCAGCTGCTGGGAGTTGTTTGCGCAACCCCTGTGGAGTTAATGCACGTTGCAGAGATCTAGATGATGGAAGTTACGAATGCACATGTGCTCCCAATTGTGCTGGAAATCCTCAAAAGCAATGCTATTGTGGCAATATGGAACGTTGTGCATACAAAGAATGTGGTAATAATGCACAGTGTCAAATCGGAGTCAATGGCGAGGCACAATGTTATTGTCCTCGTAACTTCCCCAACGGCGACCCGAATACTGAATGTAAGTTTTATTTTTCATAAAAGTATACGTACCTAATAATTATTGTCAATATGATGTCTTCATTTCATGAAATTCACTTTAGGTTCGCCGGAGCGAAGTGTTATTGATTGCCGTACGAAAGGTTGTGGGAAGAACGGAGAATGTTTGAGAGAAGGAGCAGAATTCGTGTGTCGCTGCATTCCAGGAACTGAAGGGAACGCGGATACTGAGTGTCACACTAGTGAGTATCAACATCATACCACTTTACCTTTGTAATTAGAGACACCGTGTATAAATGACACTATTTCAAATGTAATTTTGAAACTATTATCTCTCACCGAAATAGTTTAGAATTAATTGTTGTAAGAAATAGTAAGTACATAATAATATTCTTACTCTGATTCACAATTATCACTGTACATACATGAGTAGCTCTATAATGGGTGTCATTAAATATTTTTTGTCTTGTAAGTTATGAGCGTTATCTGGTTATCATAAAGAAATATTAAACTGAACTATTTTATAGTATAGTGCAACGATGTATTGTATTAAATGAGTAGAAAAGAGATTCAGTACCTACATATTATTTAGTAACATTCAATTGAATTTTATGACTTTTATTAGTGGAAGCATTCTCACCGTTCGTGCTAAGTAATCAAATCGTCAGTAACATTTTGTTCGGCTTCATGTACATATCGCTTGTATTATAATCCGTTATATACATTATCTCTGGTCATAAACTATCAGTTTCAAAAAGCATGCACTGTCTCGTGAGAAAGTTTCCTCTTCGCGGCTGAAGGTACCGCTCTTTCGACTCTGCTTTCTTCTTTCACATCTTCCTAGGTATTGAATGCACCAGCGACAACGACTGCGCGATGGACCGCGCGTGCTTGAGCTTGCACTGCGTGGACCCGTGCACGGTGCGTGGAACGTGTGGTGATGATGCGCTATGTACCCCCCTGATGCACCGAGCGCACTGTGTTTGCCCTCAGTGCTATGTGGGGCAGCCGCGCCAAGCATGCCGCCCTGATCCTGATTGCAAGCCCACGCCAGGCCACAACGCTACCTTCACCTGTTCTCATACCAAACCATGCCCATCGAAACTAGCTTGCGATCTGGATACTAGTCAATGTCGCAATCCTTGTCTGACACACCAGTATTGTCGTCGAAACCAAAAATGTGAAGTACGGGATCATAAGCCCGTTTGTGTGTGTAGAAATGGGTTTGCTTTGAATGAAAAGGGAGAATTGACATGCGCACCTGAGAACGCAGAATGCACGAGAGACGAACAGTGTCCTTCGAATGCAGCTTGTAAAAATTCCAAGTGTGTGAATCCATGCCTGGCATCAAGATACCCCATGTGCGCTAAAGGCAAACAATGTGAAGTAGTCGAGCATCGAGCCATTTGTGTGTGCGTCGAAGACTGCCACCCGAGTGTTTCCATTTGCTTGAGAGATAACGGATGCCCTAATAACTTGGCGTGCAGGGACTTCCAATGCAAAGATCCTTGCAAAGATGCATGTGGTGGTGCCCCATGTTCCGTCGAAGATCATCACCCCGTTTGCAAATTTTGTCCCAAAGGATTCACGCACGATGAAAAACATGGCTGTGTTAAAGGTAATTTGAATGAAGAAAGTTTTATAAGCGCATTTAGAATAAACTATAGCGTCATAGACAATATTGAATAATCTTTTTTGTTCTTCATTATTACAGGATTTGATATTCTCTACTTCATGTCTTGATGCGGCTCTTTTCTGTCTTTTCTTTTGTTTCTAGCATGTTCATTATATATTTTGATTTTCCACAGTCGAGTTTCTTCTGCATCAGGTAGAATTCAAGCATGATCCTTAAATTGTAATATTGTATACTGTACATATTATGATAAGTATAGTTTCTAATTTATAATTACTTACATTAACTACACTGGTTCATTTGGTGGCGGGTACGCTGGCCTATCTTACTACTTTAATGCCTACAATAAGTCGCTTTGGCATTAATACGAAATGCAACGAACATCCACGAGACAGAGTTTGCAAATTAATAAATATAATGCCTTTAATTTGCAATTGTTTTGGAAAATACCGTCTGAAGATGGTGTTTATTTAAAACAATTCAAATTAAAACTCTTTGTCCGAATAGTTGCAATAGTTGTAGATATATGTATATGGTTTTATTTTATTCATATTGTTAGACTGTTTTGATGTTTACCTATAACATTTTTCGCCATACGTATTTATATTTTGAACAAGTTAATTATTATTTTGTATGACAGTTTGTACAATTTTTTTGTAGAAATATCAAAACAAATAGACGTATACGACAACTCTGGCGTTGGGTAACAAATATTTTTTAAACACGTGAAGTTAAATAACATTAACAAAGTGGGACTACTGATGAAAATTCAAATATAAAATAATTTTCGCTACTTGTAACAAAATATTTTTTTTTGTTCACAAGTGGCGAGACTATCTAAACACTCTCTTGATGGTAAGAAATCACGCCTGCCCGTAACCATAACACTGCTTCACAGGGTTTTGCTTCCCATAGGCCCGTGCAACACTGCTATATCGCTCGTCCACCTCCAGACACTTTGATGTTCAATGGATGATCGTCAAATAAATCTTAAACACCGGATGATAAAACATTAATTGATCATTTGCATATGTACAGCTGCAGAATGCGGAGGTCACGAGCAGTGTGCGCTGAACTTGGCTTGTATGAGTGGCCTCTGCGCAGATCCGTGCGACAGAGGAGGCCCATGTGCTGCTGGTCAGCACTGCGCTGTCATTAACCATCAACCAGTGTGCTCCAAGGGTAAGTGACCAAAACTAGTTTGTCATTATAGACGTAATTTTTTACTTGTTTTGTTTTACCCATTTGTTAAAATCCATCGAGCTGTTAAGACTACAGAGCGCCGCAAAGAGTCAGGCTCATATGGTAGTCAGGTACATGCGAATAATCGCAAACTCGCAACACATTACCCTCTTTCTTCTCATTCAAGTCAAATAGGATGTACATATTTTGTTCTAGTGTGCCAGTGTCAAACATCATCTGATTGTGCAAGATACCCAAATACAGACTGTGATGGATGTACTTGTATTCGAAGTAAGTAATTCTACAGCGCCTTTCTAGAGGTACTTACAGGTGGCGGTTAATTGCGTAGTGCGTACGCCCAGCAGTGGATATTTATAGGCTGTGGAGGATGATGAAGTGCGTACAATCACAGTTGCATATTAAACGGGAAAATCAGCTAGCCGCTCGGTCACCCAGCTGGGTCGAGTAACGATCTGCGTTAAGATGCAATCAGAAGATGAATGCGGCTAGCCGAGGACTGAGGATGGCAGTACTTTGGCAAAGTCCTATAATCAGCAGTGGACTGCGAGTGGCTGATGATGATTATTATGAATAGTCGAATGACTTTTGTCCGAGTATTTTTTTTTTTACGTAAAAGCGAGCTACCGCTTGAAAAATATACATGTATTATGTTTCATAGAAGACCAACCCACAACGAATTGTGCACATTGTCGACCTGGAGTACCCTGTGATCCATTTTCGGGAGCCTGCATGGAAAGTAAGTTACTTGTACAAGGTATAATACACTATTGCATATAAATACAATAATTGATTTAACAATCAAATAATCAGTGTAACATTGCTAATTTATTTTTGTACTATTTTAAGCACCAATAATGTAATGAATTGAGATCACTTGAACTAAGTATGGAAAATATTATACATAATAATTCCACGACTATCATATAATTGACATAATTATCGTGGATTCCGTACGCATGTCTGCGACATTGTGAATTACTGTAAAAAGCAACACTAACTCCACATGAACTGGTTATTGCTATACATAGTTCTACTATTCCATTTGTCCGATAAAACGCCACAAAATACTGGCTATTGTATCACGGCAGACCCGAAATGACAAGAAATTTTAGTTTATTATTGCATAAAATAAGCACGTTGGGACAGTGTCAGTTTACGATGATATGGATTGGATACCAAAGGTTTTTCTTCTTGATTTTTATCTAAAATATTACAGGCTTATTGATTTCAAAGTTATGTTGAATTTAAGTAACATAATGTCAAACATCCAAAAAATGGATATTTTAAATATCTTTATGCCTATATCTTCTTCTAATGGTTTTGGGTTTATATTAATACATTATTTTTCTATGCAATTATTTCTCTTGCTACTATCACATACATAAACTGTTAAACCGTTATCTGCATAAACGGCAAGATTTTAACATAAACATTACCAAGTTAAATATATTCAATTTTAATATAATTATTTCATCTCTATTCTTTAAAAAAAAGAGCTTACCGTTATTATTTTTGAGACTTTTTTTATAATTATCATTAACATTTTATGTTGTTACGTTCCAATTAACAGATGATCAACCTAAAAATATCCCACTAACCGAAACATACTCCGATATTTCAACTGCTACGGGAAGAATGGATGGATCGACTACTGAACAGACCTTGTCGACTAACGAATTTGTGACTTCGTCTGACATTATCGACGTAACAACAGCAGGACTTTTTGAAATTGAATCAGATTCAAATGGTGTAACTGATTCCACCTATACGTCTGGGCCTATTACATCGTATTACGATGATTCATCAGGTAGCGATAATTTAATGACAACTGAATTTGAGAGCCTATCTAGCAACACAAAATATTACACAGATGAAAAAAATATTAATTTCGAGCTTGAAACAACTCCTTATTCAATGACTGATGACAAAACAAATGATCATTTTATCACTGAAACAGCAACAGAATCTAATGAAGATCATTTCACTAGTACTAGTGAACAAAAACCAAACTACACCCTTACAGATGGACCTTTGGATGAAACGACTGAAACAGTTCAAACGACAGAATCATTTTTGAGATCCACTAGTACCAATGGAAAAACAAATTATCAGTCACCTTTCGATTCAGATGAACTTGTACAAAGCAGTAGTATTGTTTACGTCAACAGTACTCCAAAATCCCATAAAACCTATACTAGAAATTTAACCTCAACACCGTCTTTTGAAAATAAAAATACAAAAACACCTGAAAACCAAAGAAAATTGAACAATAATTTCACTGGGTTATCATTTCAAACACCGTCTAATGAAACCACACTACATAATTATACGATTTCACAAAATGTAGAGCATGGAGAAAATCATTCAGAGGAAGATTTTGGATCTACAGTCCCGATTGCCAAATCGAAAGTTATTAATGAAAAAACAGACCAAAGTTTTGCAACAACTGAGTGGCACGACAGTGAAGAAAGTAATTTAAAAGAAAGTAATATTCCATTAGATTACACTACTCAGTCATTAGTAAGTGACATTAAATCAACATATGTACCGTTCGATGTTACAACAGATCATAAAAAAACAACTCAATTTAACTATAAAGTAGATATTGATTTTCAAAGCACTGAAAATGTCGAACAAGCAATCATTACAACTGAATCTACTTCATTGAGCACGTTGACTAATACATGGTCTCAGAATGATTTAGAGTCAACTCAATTAACTTTAGATACAAAATTGAGTGTACCGACCCCAATGTCTGATCTTACAACGTCAGAACTTTCTTCGAATTCTAAAACTGAAACATATGAAGCAACTAACAAAAATAATGAATCCCCATCTGATATTTCTACAGATAGCCCAACCTCTGTCTTTACACCAAAATCAAATACTAATAAAATTACAATGACTGATGCGATGGTTTTTGAGTTAGAGCCTACTATAAAGACCGATATTATAGAAGCCAAAATCGCAGATCAAACCATCTCCTTAACGACAAATAAGGCCGAAGATTTATATGAAACAGACTTTTATTACTTAGAAACAACTACAAATGATCAAGTGACTTTTTCCAATCACGCAGCTACTGGTACTAAGAATGCGATACCTACCCATTTTAATGAAACTGCTTATGAATATACAAAAACAAATCAAACATTTGAAGAAAATATGAACAGCTATTCCGTAGATTATGAACACACCTCTCAATTAAGTTCTCTAATAAATGTGACAACAGAAAATCCCGGAACATCAACTCTATCAACAACATCAACTAACTTAGATAATCCACCATTCACCACGAGTCGTTCTACAATCAATGACATCGCAGATAGTTTTACCAGTGAAAACGCTGAAACGACACATTTTGTAACTAGTAATTTTAAAGAAACTACAATTACAACGACAAACAGTATAATTGCATCGACGAAAAATTTGGATTCCTCTGTATCTGCACTTCATGAATCAACAACACGCCCTGAATCTGTTTTTCGTTCGACTACAGGTATGGAAGGGATGTTCACAGATCCCACGGAATCATGGGATTATAAGACACAAAATAAAATTGAATCGATGAAGCCTGATGGCAGTCTTTTTGATATTACCTCTGACACATTTGTAACAACTTCACAGCCCATCACAGATGGCTTGAAATCTGATACAATTGATTCTAGAACATCTCCACATGCCTACGTGAGCGTGACTGCATTAGAATATACTAATACACTAAATCAGGAATCAACTACAGGATATAAAGATGATGACATAACAACATTTTATACGGCTGTTTCATTTGATAAATCTACTCCAAGCAGTGCACTGCCAACGACAGAAACTGCAACTAGGAGTTTCGGTTCCACCGTGGATACTTTGGACGTTTCATCAACTACATTTAAAAAAATGCCATCTTATCCTCCCGATACTTTGCATTATAAGGACACATCAGAAAGTACTATGCTTTTCACAGATCGCTTTGAAACAAATTCATATAACCCAGTTACTGCATGGGGATATAAAAAACAAACTGAAATATTTGATACATCTACAGTAGATAATGTCGTGTCTCAGGTCATTACAGATAAATCGAAATCAAATACAATAGATGCTAAAACGTCTATAGACGGTTATGCAGTTGAAACTGCAAAAAGTGAATATGACCAGATGATGTCATCTGAGATAAATTATTTTGTAACGACTACAGATTCATCTGTTTCATTTGAGAATTCTAACAAAATACTTACAACAAATCCTGCGATATTTGAATTAACGACACAAAGTTCCCACAACGCTTTATATACAATTGGTGAAGAAAATATTTCGACTATGTTAGATCAATCGACACAAGGTTCTGAAGCACTAATAAAGTCTCATAATAGTATCACGCTTGATAAAGATATGCATAGTATTGTCACAAGTGATCAGTTCAACACTGAAGAACCTGAAGCTAAAACGATTGATACTGGAATACACAATTACGTGACAGAATCAGATTACAGCACAGCAGAAAAAGAACTTATCACATTTTATGAATTCAATGATTCAAAAATCTCTACTGAGTCATTTGTTCCTGTCACAGCTCAACTTAGCACTGATGAATCAAAATCTGAAACAACAGATACATATGTTATAACTGAATCTTCAACAAAGGGTTACGAAGATCAAACGTCTTTTGCTACTAATGATACTGAATTAACTTCAGACAACGTTATGATCGTGCCGGATAATCTAACCGAAAACACTAACTCTTCGGAACCCACTGTTACATTTTTCCCTAAATCTGGTATCATCCATGACCACGAAATTCTGTCAACGCAATCTTCTTATTCAGCTGATGCGACTACAGATAATAATGACTCGACCTTAAGTAATGCTGCGACTGAAAATATTTCAACAAAATCTCAATTTAGCACCAATATACCTGACTTAGTACATACAACAATTCGAAATCAAGAACCATTAACAGAACCTACACCTAGTGATTTAGAAATAACGGACAGTCATTTAACATCAACCGCCAGTGCATCTTCCACAAACTTAGAAACAATGGCAACTAGCCCGGTTGCTGAAACGGTCACTGATCAAGCTGAACCAATAACTTTAACTGAATCAAATAACTTCAAAACCCCAGAAGATCATTTTACACAAAGAGAGGACCTTAATTATATTCTGAATAACATTTCGACAGATGTAACAAGGTTGACTGAAGATGTCACCGATAATGTGATAAATAATGCAGATGAATCAATATCTGTTACGTCAGAACTTCTTAAATTGACAACTAATGACGATAAAGGTCTTTATGAAATGACCACAGATAACATATTCATGGATAGTTTAGCGACTAGTTCAGATACTTTATTCGACATCAGTACAGAAAGCCAGGAATCGGCTTATGATACCACAGAGGAATATCTATTAAAAATAACACCGTCTGTGCCCAGTCATCTGGATACGACGTTTGAGTATTCCACAGAAAGTGACAAATTATTGCCCGAGTCAACTACAGCTGGTAACTCTAAGACCAGCTCGTATGATTTGGATGCATCGACTGTCACTTTTAACACTTCTCCATTATATGAAAGTACTGAAGATCTAACAAATCACTTTGCAACTGACTTGGCATTGGATCACACTACAGAAAGCCAAAAGCAGTCCACAAAACCAAATAATGCAGGTAAATTTGACTCGACCACAGAGAAAAATTGTGTAACTATTTTAGAATTTGAATTGGAATCACTTTATAAAAAGACAACAGAATCAATGGATCCACTTTCGACTAAGGTTACTACTATTATTCATGCTTCAGAATTGAATCAAGAGACTGCAACAAGTGTTCCTCAAAACACTACGGATTCTGTTATCACCGATGATATTCCTAATTTAACAACAACAGACACAGCGATAGCGTCACATACTTATGAAACAAAGCGAGATAAATCCACCACTACCGTATCGTATAAATCAAATAGTGCTGAAGATAATACTTATGATACCATGGTATCATATACTGAGCGTATTGGTAATCATAATACTTTATCTAATATTGAAACAACTACATACAGCCCTATGACATTTTCGTATGAATCAAAAGATAGCTTGACGGAATCAGTAACAGATTCCGACATTTATGATGATACTGTAAGTTTGAACACTGAAAATGATTACGTTTCCACATTAAAATCTGTAAATACTCCGCTTTTCTCTACTAATATCAACGATTTGACAAAAACGACAGAAAAAAATTACATGACACAAAATAAACAAAACCCGGCTTCTGAACCGCTTAATTTCACAATAAGTACTTCTACCGAGAACGTGTCGTCGCGAAAAAAAGATTTTGACATTCCTGCTTGGACTACCCTGTATACTGACTCCACCTATAATACTGAGTCGACCTATAATAATGACTCTACCTTTAATACTAACTCTACTTTATACATTGATTTGACTACTACTGAGACTCCAAAACTTACTGACCAAAACCTTATCATCAAATGCAAAATTAACTCAAATTGCCCGACGGACAAAATATGTGTTGACGGAGTATGTCAGAACCCATGTGACACGACGCAGATCCAATGTGCAGAGAACTCTTCCTGTAAGGTTGTCGAACATGCTGTTGTTTGTGTATGCGATGCCATCGATGGGAAAAACTGTCATTCAGGTATGCATTTTTCAACATACCAGACATTGTTTTTGTAAAAATAATTATTCTTCCAAACGTTGATAGCAATTTTTTTGGTATTTTATCGGACAAATGATGTAAAATTCTTAAATTCATTCGCATACTTAACATATTTTTTTTTTGTAAATAAGTACACTAATGTTAGTTAACTCACTAATACATTAATGGAAACATGTAACACACTAGCACCACCTGGATCATACAAGAAACCAGAACCATGCCATTCTGACCGGGATTGTATAGAAACTGAAGCGTGCTTCATGGAATTGTGCCATGATCCCTGTGCGTTTGACAATGTGTGTGGTATTGGAGCCAATTGTCAACCCATCAAGCAGAGGCCAATGTGCTCATGCCCGGCTGGACACGACGGGGACCCTGCTGTTAAATGTTCACCTAAAATATGTAAGACCTAACACGCTTAATAGATAAACTATTAAATATAGGTACATCACTTATTAATTTATTAACGTATGTACTTAAAGTAGACCCAGCCTACACAAGCACGCCAGCCATGTGTGTGTATCTATGTGCCTGACTGTATTATATTATTTTTAAATAATTGTAAGTAATTTAATCCTGGGTTCTATTATAATGTACATTTGACAATTACAATTATTATAAATAAGTTGGACAAATATGCAATGCTTATATTTTCACAAATCAATTTTTATTTCATAACAATAAACATATACATTTTATCTTAGTTTTGCACCTTGCCCAGTCAGCAAGTCCTTTTCTATTAACATTGTTTTGTTTTTATCTATGCGGTACCAATAAAACTTCTTTATTCAGCTGGTTGCACTCAAAACGAAGACTGCCAATTGACTGAAGCTTGTATAAATAATGCATGCCAACACCCATGTGTTATACACAACCCATGCACACCCAATGCAGTTTGTATAAACACAAATCACGGTTCTGACTGCAGTTGTGCAGAAGGATTCCAAGGCAATGGATACGTTGGATGCGTGCCAGGTGAGTTTACCAATAACCATATTTTGTAGGATCTTTCTTAGATTTCTTAAAAAATAAATACTGAAATGCTTGTTTTTTTATAGTATCTGATTCTCGTTCTGTGTGTCAATATGACGAAGACTGCCCGCCAGAATTATTGTGTGACAGACTCAACAGAATTTGTATGAGCCCATGTGCAAGGGATAAGTGTGGTGATAACGCAGAATGCATTCCAGCAAATCATGGTATCCAGTGTAAATGTTTCGCCGGGTACACAGGAAACCCATTCTTGGAATGTTATCAAGGTATATTACCTCTTTTCGTATTTTTCATAGTACACAAATAAAAACATAGTATAATAACAAAAATATATCGCCTGGATCTAACATAAAAATTTTATATATTGCAGTTCAAGGATGTCGAAGTAATAACGAGTGTGCAAATTCAGAGGCTTGCATTAATGGTAAATGCTCATCTCCATGCCGATGTGGAGTAAACGCAATTTGCGACGTTTTGAATCATCGTGCATCATGTAAATGTTTGCCTGGTTACAACGGGAACCCTCAAATTGGATGTGAGCCGCCGTCGAACCCCTGTTCACCTAATCCATGTGGCACGAATGCACTTTGTGAAAGCGATAATGGCAATCCAATATGTTTCTGTCCAAAAGGATTAACAGGCAATCCATTCAAAAGTTGCAGTAAGTAAATAATATAACTGATAAATAAATAGAATATTTATTACTATTGTGATACCATTTTCAATAATATATTAATAATTAATAACTTAGTGCTCCATGCCTATTCATAATAATACATATTATATTACTATTTTTCACTTTTAGTACCCGAAGGAAATGAATGTGAACCAAATCCATGTGGTCCCTTTTCGGGATGTCGATTGATTGATAATAAACCTGCTTGCTTCTGTTTACCGAATTACGAAGGAGATCCTCCTAGACAACTATGTCGCTTACCAAGTAATCCATGTAATCCATCACCATGTGGACCTAATACACAATGCACAACTCTGACAAATGGATTTGCTAAATGCACATGTTTACTGGGGTATATTGAGAGCCCTAACACTGTTAGAGGATGTGTAATAGCTCGAAACCCATGTGAACCTAACCCCTGTGGACAAGGGGCTCATTGTGATCCCAATAGAAACCCACCTTGCTACTGTCCTGAAAACACTGACGGCAATCCGTACAAGTCCTGCGGTAACAATCGAGACTTAGATCATCCTATTCTTTGCCGTCCAGGTCCTTGTGGACCTAATACCGACTGCTACGTGAGTGGCAATGATGAGTTATGTTACTGCAAATCGGGATTTACTGGAGATGCTCGCGTAGGATGTTTACCACAAAGAAGTCCTTGCAGTCCTAACCCATGTGGTTTACAAGCGATTTGTAATGTCAACCTTGAAGGAGAAGCAATCTGCTCGTGTGCCGCAGGGAGTATCGGAGATCCTTATGGTGATGGTTGTCATTCTCGAGAATGTGAAGTCGACGACGAATGTAAATCTAACAAAGCTTGCATTGGATACATCTGTGTTGACCCATGTCCAGGAGCCTGTGGCTTGAATTCCAAATGTTTAATAGAAGCTCATCGCCCTGTATGTGTCTGTGAAGATGGATTTATTGGCAATCCTTTAATTTGCTGCTTACCGCCTGGCGATCAAAAATCTATCACCCCTTGTAGTAAATCACAATGTGGAGTAAATGCTATATGTCAAGATGTGGGAAACAATGCGTTATGTTCCTGTCCTATGGACTTTATTGGCGATCCACTTGTCGAATGCAAACCAGAATGTGTCATGAATTCTGATTGTGCATCACATGAGGCGTGTGTTAATCAGAAGTGCTTGGATCCATGTTCCTTTGACAACGTGTGCGGTCTTAATGCTGTTTGCCTTTGTTCAGATCATACTGTTTCATGTCTATGTCCAGAAGGTTATATAGGAGATCCTTTAACGCAATGTCTGTATCGACGTAAGTATTTAAGTACTTTATTTGGCTGACTACATAAAAAATACAATTCAATATATTTGATATAACTAATACCTATTTATTTTCAGCAATTATAATAACACCGGACAATAGTACGGCTCAGCCATGTTCACCAAATCCATGTGACCCAAATGCTCCTTGCGATAGCTACGGTGATCAATTTGCGATTTGTAACCCTTGTTTTGGCCATAATGCTGCAAACAGCCCCGCATGCAGACCTGAATGCATTATGAGCTCTGATTGTCCGTTCAACAAAGCATGTTTAAGGAATAAATGCATCGACCCTTGTCCTGGATCATGTGGGGTTAACGCTGAATGCACTGTTTATCATCACGATCCCATTTGCCGATGCCTAGATAGATTTCAAGGAAACCCATATGAACATTGTAAGCCTTCGACAAAACGTAAGTTAGATTTTATACTTAACATTGTGTTAAACAAAAGTCTTACCATAAATTCATATAATGTTAATTTTACAGCAATTCTTGAAACCTGCGATAATGTCCAATGTGGAGCTAATGCTATCTGCCAAGATTCAAACGGTGTGCTAACGTGCCAATGTTTGCCCAATTTTTATGGAAATCCATTTATGTCATGCCGACCGGAATGTGTCGTCAACAGCGATTGCTCACCTGATGCAGCATGCTTAAACAACAGATGCGAAAGCCCTTGTAAAGATGTTTGTGGTATAAGAGCGACTTGCAAGGCAGTAAACCATCATGCCGTGTGTTATTGTGAATCCGGTCTAACTGGTGATCCTTACATACGGTGCCAATCAGCTGGCGTACCGCCCACACTATCAGTTTGTGATCCATCGCCTTGTGGCCCATATAGTAGATGTTTAGTATCACCGTCTGGATTAGCTGTTTGTTCTTGTTTACCGGGACACAGAGGAGTAGCACCAATGTGCCAACCAGAATGTGTTAGCAATTCGGACTGTTTACAAACAGAGACGTGTATTAATCAAAGATGCTTGAATCCTTGTCAAGGTAGTTGTGGTATCACAGCAGAATGTATTGTCGTTAACCACAACCCAATATGTAGCTGTAGAATTGGTCAAACAGGAGATCCTTTCGTAGCATGTACAGATGTGGTTATTGGTATTCCAAATGAAAATCCTTGCTTGCCTTCGCCTTGTGGGCCAAATTCAGTTTGCGAAATAAAATCGAATCATCCAGTATGTTCGTGTCAGCCAAATTATTCGGGTACTCCTCCATACTGCAGGCCAGAATGTGTAATCAGTCAAGAATGTCCATCTAACCAAGCTTGCATTAACGAGAAGTGTCTAGACCCGTGTATCAACACTTGCGGGAATAACGCCAGATGTGATGTCATAAACCACATGCCACTGTGCAGTTGCCATGATGGATACAGAGGGGATGCTTTCATTGGCTGTGTACCAATATCAAAAGATGATCCACAGACAGCGTGCAATCCATCACCTTGCGGAGAAAATGCAATTTGTACTGTGTCTAATGACATGGCCCGTTGCTCATGCATTCCTCCTAATATTGGCAATCCATATGCAGGCGGATGTCGCCCGGAATGCACTTCGAATTCAGATTGCCCGAACCATCTCGCATGTTTATCGAACCACTGCAGAGATCCGTGCAAAGACTTATGCGGGGCGAATGCTGAATGTATAGTCTCTAACCATGTTCCAGTTTGTACCTGCTTTAACGGTTATGAGGGAGATCCATTTTCATCTTGTCGCCTTAATCCACGTACGTATTTTAAAATGATGTTTATTGGAATGACACATTATATGTATAATTTAATTTGATGTAATAGACGATTATATTTTTCTTCAGCGTACAGCAATCCTTGTGCGCCATCACCATGTGGTCCAAACAGTGAATGCCACGTGGCAAGCGATCGCGCTGTTTGTTCATGTCAACCGGGATACTATGGCGCACCACCAGCTTGCCGGCCAGAATGTGCTATCAATTCAGATTGCCCAGCAAACAGAGCTTGTATAAATAGAAAATGTACGGATCCATGCGTCAACAGCTGTGGATTAGATGCGCGATGCCATGTTGTAGGGCACAACCCTATATGCTCATGTCCTGAAAACCTACCGGAAGGCGACCCTTTTATACGATGTCATTACAAGAGTAAGAAATACCCAACTGTTAATTTAACCGAACATTCCAAGAAATATAAAGTTAACAATAATTATTTCTATTTATTCAGGTATTCGGCCGACATCGCCTGAACAAAATCCATGCATCCCATCGCCATGTGGACCATATTCAACATGTCACAGAGAAGGTATTCGGGCAGTATGCGCGTGCGAACTTGGCACTCTTGGTGCTCCGCCCGCTTGTCGCCCGCAATGTATTATAAACCAAGACTGTCCTCTCGCGTTGGCCTGTCTCGCGGGCACATGTGTAAACCCTTGCGTCGGCTCCTGTGGAATTAATGCTCGCTGTATCGTGCAAAATCATCAACCAATCTGTTCCTGCGACGAAGGTTACTCCGGAGATCCTTTTGCCAGATGTAATCTGAATGACGGTAAGTTTATGTTTAAAGCTATTATTTATATAAATAAGCAGCCTTTTTATGTGCACATAGTTGTAGAACACACGTATGCATCTTTTTTGTCGCGCATGTTTCTATACATATACCTTTCTATCTTTATGTGGCATGTGTCATCATTTTTCAGTATTAAGAGAAGTACCTGATCACCCTTGTATATCATCACCTTGTGGATCAAATGCTATCTGTCGGGAAAGAAATGGTGCTGGTTCTTGTGTTTGTGTAGATGATTTTTACGGCAACCCTTACGTCGGATGTCGTCCAGAATGCGTCATGAACAGCGATTGCGATCGAGAAAAATCTTGTTTTAATAACAAATGCGTTGATCCTTGTTCTGGAACTTGTGGACAAAACACGGAATGTAAAGTCGCAAACCATGTTCCTTCATGCTATTGCTTACCTGGATATACTGGAAACTCTCTTCATGCATGTGTTCCTGTTTTGAGTAAGATTTCTTTCTTATCTTTTTCTTTATCTGTTGTTTCTCTTATGAACTTTTTATTTACTTTTCTTTCTTTTTATTACAAATAAAGCTCCGCGAGAACCTGTGGATCCTTGTCATCCTTCTCCTTGCGGACCATACAGTAAATGTCGAACATTCAACGGCCACGCTGTTTGCACGTGTCTTGATATATGCGTCGGCTCACCACCGAATTGTCACCCGGAATGTATAGTTAGTTCAGACTGTAGGCCGAACAAAGCTTGCGTTAATCAAAAATGTCAAGATCCGTGTCCAGGCATATGTGGTTCTAATGCTCAGTGCCAAGTCGTTAACCATAATCCAATATGCAGTTGTTATAACGGATACACTGGAGATCCATTTGTAAGATGTTTCATCGATGAAAGTAAGTACACGAACGAGATTATTGTTTCCTTTAAATGTTTTTTTACATACGTATTCAATACGATGCCGATGTTACAATACTAAATTTAACTTTTTTGTTAGGGCCTATGGCACCCATCAACAATTGTATCCCGAGTCCTTGCGGGCCACACTCACAATGCAAAGAAGTGGATAATGTGCCGGTCTGTTCTTGTTTAATCAATTATGTGGGAAGGCCTCCAAATTGTAGACCAGAATGCGTCATAAATATGGAATGTTCTGGAAATCTAGCGTGCATATCTGAAAAATGTAGTAATCCTTGTCCTGGTTCATGCGGGTTCCATGCTTCTTGCATGGTAGTAAAACACATACCGATATGTACGTGTGACCGTGGTTATACTGGAGATCCCTTCTCGGGATGTGCGCCCATCCCAAGTAAGTTCAAAATATTATTGACGGACTTTTAAAAGAAAAATTAACAAATTTATTAAAAAAACATTTTTTATTCTATTAAAGCTATCGAACCTCAATATGAAAGTCCATGTTCTCGATCACCATGTGGAGCAAATGCTGTGTGCAAAGAGAGAAATGGCATTGGATCTTGTTCATGCTTGCCTGAATACTATGGCGATCCATACGTAGAATGTCGACCAGAATGCGTCCTCAATTCTGATTGCCCGAAAGACAGAGCTTGCACAAATAATAAATGTAGAGATCCATGTCCTGGAGTTTGCGGCATGAACGCCGAATGTCGTGTGAATAATCACGCTCCGTCTTGCGCTTGTCTGCCAGGATATGAAGGAAATCCGTTTTCATCGTGCTACATACGTAAGAAATAAAACGAATTGAATTGATTGTCATTTTAATATGGCTGAAAATTTTAAGCAATTATTATTTTTAGGACCAATTGAAAACCCAGTCGATCCATGTACGCCGTCACCATGTGGTCCTTACAGTGTGTGCCGAGAAAGCCACGGTCATGCAATTTGTTCATGCCAAGAGCAGTACTTTGGTTCACCGCCTTCTTGCCGTCCTGAATGTATGGTTAGCAGTGACTGTATGCCAAATAGGGCTTGCATTAATCTAAAATGTGTCGACCCATGTATTGGATCATGTGGAAATAATGCAAAATGTATGGTAGTCAATCATAACGCTTTATGCAGTTGTCCACAAAATTATGTCGGAGATCCATTTGTGCACTGCACCTATGACGATCGTAAGTTTTTATTATAAATAATAACACATAACAAGCCACTTAAAAACTTAACAATATTAACATTCAAATTGTAAATAAAAGAATATTAATGTAAACTTACATAACACTAAATAACACAGAAATATTAAAAAAAAAAAAAAAAGTGAAATAAAAATGGGATAATTTTACTAGCTAATTATCATAATTAACATAAATAAATAATTAACAGTATTTAATAAATTCTCGAAATAAAAATTTTACAAATTGTAAACCATTTTTTAAAAATTGTAGGATCTCAGTCAAAGAAACCAAGTGGGAATCCGTGCATTCCATCACCTTGCGGGCCCAATTCTCAATGCCGTGTCATAGGAGAAACACCAGCGTGTTCTTGCCAGCTTGGTTATGTTGGAAGAGCACCAAATTGCCGTCCTGAATGTATTTATGATGAGGAATGCCCAAGCAATCTAGCATGTGTGCGCGAAAAATGCACTAGCCCATGCGCCGGTTCTTGCGGCAACAACGCAGACTGCGTCGTAATTAATCACAAAGCAATTTGCCATTGTCGCGACAGCTATACCGGTGATCCATTTAGTGGTTGTTATTTCATTGGTAAGTTAATACATTGTGAATTTCGATTTAATCAATAATTAAATTACTGAGTCCTTAAAACAAATAAAGAAACATATTAAATGAATTCAATAAAAAATTATAGTGACGGTGCCAAGCGAAGAAGAAACGAATCCATGCAATCCATCACCTTGTGGACCAAATGCTATTTGCAAAGAAAGATTCTCAGCTGCATCTTGTACTTGTCAACCGGAGTATTTCGGAGATCCATATTTAGGATGCAGACCTGAATGTGTGACAAATAACGACTGTACATCGGATAAAGCCTGCTCAAACAACAAATGTGTAGATCCGTGTCATGGAGCATGTGGAATAAATGCTCAATGTGTCGTAGCGCATCATACACCAGTATGCTCATGTATCGACGGCTATGAAGGAAATCCTGTAGTTTCATGTCACATTCAAAGAAAACGTTAGTAAATTCCAATGAATACTTTTACATTGACGGATCACAAAAATAAATAATTAACAAAAAAATATTGTTTTAGCACCACTTGCCGACGTAAATCCTTGTGTTCCTTCACAATGCGGACCATACAGTAACTGCAAAGTAGTAAATGATCATGGAGTCTGTTCGTGCCAAAACGGATATGTTGGGACACCACCCACATGCAGACCAGAATGTGTCATTAGCACTGACTGCCCGCAGCATCAAGCGTGCATAAAACAAAAATGTCGGGACCCTTGCCCAGGAACATGTGGCGTAAACGCGAGATGTCAAGTTATTAATCACAATCCAATATGTACTTGCAAAGCAGGGTTTACAGGCGACCCATTCATTACTTGTCAGCTAGAGCAAAGTAAGAATTTGTACAACGAATATCTTAATGAATTAATAAATAATTGTTCATATACATCAACGTATTACTTATTTACTGTAAACACAAAGCAATATATTATATTTTTTATTATTATATCTATAGCATGACTTGAGTTTCTTTACTGTAATTTATATTTCCTTCACGTCTGCCTTTTACCTTAATCTTTTCTTTTCTCTTTCTTAGAACCTTTTCCAGCAGGACCTAAGGGAAATCCATGTGTGCCTTCACCATGTGGTCCTAATTCTCAGTGTAAGGTAGTGGGAGAAGCGCCTGCATGTTCATGCTTGCCAAATTACATTGGCGTTGCACCAAATTGTAGACCTGAATGCTCTATAAATGCAGAATGTCCTGGTAATCTTGCATGTCAAAACGAAAAGTGTGTGGATCCATGTCCAGGCTCCTGTGGGCTTAACGCCGAATGTTCTGTAGGCAATCATGTAGCATTATGTAACTGTGTGCCGGGATATACCGGCGATCCATTTAGCGGATGTTCACCAGTGCCACGTAAGTAGAGCCCAGAAAATCAGGACAAAGAAAGCCCCACATCTAAGCTATTAAGTAACAAATGTTTTTAATGTTTTCAGACACATCTGAACCGCCACCAAATCCTTGCCATCCGTCACCCTGTGGCGCAAACGCAATATGTAAAGAGCGAAACGGAGTAGGTTCTTGTTCTTGTCTACCGGAGTACTTCGGTGATCCATATACAGGGTGTAGACCAGAATGCGTTTCTAACTCGGATTGTGATCGAAATAAGGCGTGTTCGAATAACAGATGCAAAGATCCGTGTCCAGGAGCGTGTGGTATCAACGCTGAGTGTCGAACAATTAATCACTCACCTACATGTAGTTGCATAAATGGTTATACCGGAAATCCACTCAGAGAATGTCAAATCGAAGGTGATTATCATTATCAGTTTATCTTTAGGCTTCTTTTGTTTCAACGAGGTATACTTAAAGTATATGTATATGATAAACTTATGTACGTTTATAATACTGCAGTCTACTGCTGCTCCAAACGTGCAAATATTTTCATTATGCAGGCATGGAAAAAAAAATCAACATATTTAATACAAATCATGAGCCTGTAGGAACAGACAGCTTTTTTGATATAATACCTATTGTTCTCTTTCTAAAATTGTTCTGCATCTTGTCATAAAATTATTGCACGGTAATGCTGGAATCAATAGGTTGCAATGAGTCTACTACTAGGTCATGTCATCTATGTTCTCACGGTTCTGTAATGTAACGCAACAGTGATATGATAATCGAATCTCGTTAACATCTAATAATCAATTAATAAGTTTTTATAGCTACAATGTTTATCGTTAATTTTAGATATCACTAAAGAAAATCACGACCCCTGCCAACCGTCACCCTGTGGGCCAAACAGTCTATGTAGAGTCGTCAACGGTCTAAGTGTATGTACTTGTGAGATTGGATACATTGGCAAAGCACCATCTTGCCGCCCCGAGTGTATTGTCAGTTCCGAGTGTGCACAAAATAAGGCGTGTGTGAACAAAAAGTGCGTCGACCCATGCCCGAATACTTGCGGTCTCAACGCCAGATGTCAAGTAATCACCCACAACCCGATATGCAGCTGCACACCAGGCTTTACAGGGGATCCATTTACAAGGTGCAGTCCAGAAGAAAGTAAGTTGAAATCATTATTTAAAAAATGAAGAACCATAAATACAAGCCCACAAAACGTTTTACTGGAAACTTTTAAATAAATAACAGAAAAATAATATAAGTAATTAGATAATTGAGTGTATTTTGTAATTTTCAGTAATTTCATCAAATACGGACCCATGTGTTCCTTCTCCATGTGGACCGAATTCTGAGTGTCGTGTAATTGGAGACCAAGCAGCTTGTTCTTGTTTGACAAACTACATAGGAAGAGTACCGAACTGTAGACCAGAATGTACAATTGACGCAGAGTGTCCCAGCAACGCAGCTTGCATCAATGAGCGTTGTAAAGATCCTTGTCAAGGTGCCTGTGGTCTGAATGCTCTTTGTTTGTCAGTGAACCACAAAGCTATATGCACATGCCAACAGGGTTTCACTGGTGATGCTTCCAGAATTTGTAACCAGATTATGATGCCACGTAAGTGTTTTTTTAAAGTGGTACTTCTTTATTTGCAAGATTGCATAGGCATACTGTTCAAAATTTAGTACGTCACATCCGGAACAAACTTTAAACGATCGATGTCTAATTTGATTTCTAATAATAGTTTATTATTTTTTTATGACACTTTATTTGTTATTTTATTAGTTATTAATCATAATAAGCTAAATGCTTAGATGATCAGCATAATAAGAATGTTTAAATGACCAAGCGCCCCGTCATTGTTAATTTCCTCTGTGCTGTCATCGCATCATCCTAGTTCAAATTCAAACTGGCGATGTATGAGTGTTATTATTTTGTTTGTAAGAAGTATCCAATTGTAAAATGCGGTTGTAACTCCGACCCAACCCGTTGCTTTTTTTTATTTCAATTATCCGCAACTAAAACCAAACAGAGCTTGCATAATTAAGTACTTCCATAAAATGAAACTTATTAAACAATATGTTAGTTCAGTTTCACTAAATCACGGGCATAAATAAATGGTGTTGATTTATTTTTTAGCTACGACTCCAATGTCGAGTCCTTGTTCTCCATCACCCTGCGGTCGGAACGCAGAGTGCCGGGAACATAATGGAGCTGGCGCTTGCGTTTGTTCCGAAGGATATGAAGGCGATCCCTACAGTTCACAGGGATGTCGACGGGAATGCGAGAGCAATGACGACTGTCCAGCTAACTTAGCTTGTACAAGATTTAAATGCATTGATCCTTGTCCTAGGACATGTGGACAGTTAGCTCAATGTACAGTCGAAAATCATGCACCCATCTGTAGCTGTCCAAGAGGTTATACAGGAGATCCATTCTTCCAATGCAAAACGATTTTGTTGGATCGTAAGTAATTTAAATTATCTATTCATCAATTATTTTTAAGACTCGGTGGTCTGTCAGATCTGTTAATATTTACGTATTTACTAACAAATTAAAGTTATATTGTTTCTTTACAGCTACCAGTACTGTAAGACCATTACTAAATCCTTGTGAACCCACACCTTGTGGACCAAACAGCCAATGTAGGCAAGCCAATATGCAAGCTGTTTGTTCTTGTCTCCCTGGTTACATTGGATCACCGCCGACTTGTAGACCTGAGTGCATTGTGAACAGCGAATGTGATGTCTCAAAAGCATGTATAAATCAAAAATGTGATGATCCTTGCCCAAACACTTGTGGATTGCGAGCACATTGTCAAGTCAGAAATCATAATCCAATATGTACTTGTCCCGCTGGAATGACTGGAGATCCCTTCACCCAATGCTTCCCTCAATGTAAGTTCCTCAAAATACTGCTTGGAATTTAAAACAAATTAAAAATTATAGTAATTTAGCAAAATTTGGTATCAAACACACTCTTGTCGTTGTCAGTGATTATGTTATTTTCAAATTAAAAACTATATGATTATATTTTTAGTACAAGTACCAAAACCGGACCTTCCAACGTGTTCTCCGTCACCGTGTGGGCCTCATTCGCGCTGCCAACTTCTGTCTACTGGACCGGCATGCTCTTGCTTGCCTGGTTATATAGGGTCTCCACCTTCTTGTCGACCTGAATGTACTATCAACTCGGAGTGCCCAGCTTCATTGGCTTGTTTGAGACAGAAATGCGAAGATCCATGTCCAGGCTCTTGTGGTGTTGAAGCAAATTGCCATGTTGTGAACCATGTAGCTGTATGTGTTTGCAATGACGGCTACACAGGAGATCCATTCGTACGATGCTCACTTATGCGTGAAGGTATGAACCTGTTATAATAAAATATAGAATACTATATTCTTGCGAATAAATCTTGAATCTAAAGTCACAATAAAATATTTACACATGATTAGCTGGAAAAATTACCTTATAGAAGTTAATATTTTTTTTATATTTGTAGCACCTACAGAACCACCGCCATCAGATCTATGCAACCCTTCACCTTGTGGGCCTAATGCTGAATGCGATAAAGGGTTCTGCACATGTTTGAGAGAATACTTTGGAAATCCATATGAGTCTTGTAGACCTGAATGTACAGGAAGTCAAGAATGTCCCAGAGATAAGGCTTGTTTCAGAAATAAATGTCGTGACCCATGCCCTGGAGTTTGTGGACAGAACGCTAAGTGTGACGTTATCAACCATATTCCGACTTGTTCATGTATGTCAGATTACACGGGTAATCCATTTACGCACTGTCAACGAATAGAAACATCACCGCCCACACCAAGGGATCCTTGCCATCCATCACCGTGTGGTCCTAATAGCCTGTGTAGAACAACTGATAATACAGCAGTTTGTGCTTGCCTTGAAGGATTTCAAGGATCACCTCCAGCTTGTCGACCTGAATGCATTGTAAGCTCTGAATGTCCTTCGACGAAAGCTTGCGTAAATCAAAAGTGTATTAACCCTTGCATCAATGCTTGTGGTGTTTCTGCACGTTGTGAAGTAATAAATCACAGCCCGATTTGTAGTTGTAATCCTGGTCAAACAGGAGATCCATTCAAGAGTTGTCACGAAATTATAACCCCAATACTAGACCCCATAGACGCATGTAATCCATCTCCATGCGGGCCAAACTCTCAATGCATGGAAAGAAACGGAAAAGCAAACTGCCGATGCATGGAAAACTATGTGGGTCAGGCACCAAACTGCCGACCTGAATGCGTCATAAATCCAGATTGCCCATCAAATCAAGCTTGCGTCAGGAACAAATGTATTGATCCTTGCCCTGGTTCGTGCGGAATAAACGCGGAATGTACGGTGGTTAGCCATACCGTTTCATGTAGTTGCAGAGAAAAATACACTGGCAATCCCTTCATGCAGTGCAATATACCAGGTTTGTTAATTTACCATTAAATTCACCTATTCTATCATATTTTGATTCAGTACCTCAAAAACCAACAAAATAATTATTATAACAGTGGGTTTGAAGTTGCTGATATACACCCAGAAATTTGAAACTGGATTTGACTTTAAAGAAAATTTTGGCTTCACGGCTTCAATACCTAAATACTAACAAAATAATGTACCCATACATACTAATTGTAATTGTCTATTTCAGACATAATTTCTCAACCTTGTGATCCATCTCCATGTGGTGCGAATGCAATCTGTCATCAAAGAGATGGAGCTGGCGCATGCTCGTGCTTAGAAGGTTTTCAAGGCAACCCATATGAAAGCTGTCGACCTGAATGTGTCCTGAGTTCTGATTGTTCTGCAGACAAATCTTGTGTTAAAAACAAATGTGTAGATCCATGTCCAGGAATTTGCGGGACGAATGCTGAGTGTACTGTAATAAATCACGTACCCAGTTGTGCGTGTTTCAAAGGATATACTGGAAATCCGTTCCAACAATGTTCGCAAATTGTGATCCGACCACCTGCACCATGTCAGCCCTCACCGTGCGGTCCGAATAGCATATGTAGAGAAAATGGTGGCTTGGCATCATGTGAATGTCTCGCTGATTATATCGGTGCCCCACCTGATTGTCGACCTGAATGCACAGTTAGCAGTGAATGTCCTTCAGATCGAGCTTGTCATAAGCTCAAGTGCGCTGACCCTTGTAGAGGTACTTGTGGTATAAATGCACACTGCCAGGTTGTTAACCACAGTCCACTGTGCAGCTGCCCTACTGGGACAAGAGGAGATCCATTCAAACATTGTATTGAAATTGAAAAAACTGTCTCAGAAAATGACTTTACTATGCCCAAACAGCCATGTCAGCCAAATCCTTGCGGCCCCTACAGCGAATGTCGTCCACTCAACGATTACCCGTCATGCTCGTGTATCCAAGGATTTGTAGGAGTTCCACCTAATTGCCACCCAGAATGTCTTGTTAACACTGACTGTCCATCGCATCAGGCATGTATTGCAGAGAAATGTAGAAACCCATGTGAAGGATCCTGTGGATTTAGAGCAGAATGTCGAGTGCATGACCATATACCTATCTGCAGCTGTCCAACGGGTTATTCTGGCGACCCGTTCATACAATGTGCAGAAGTCAGAGGTATGTTTTTTAGTTTCCCAAACTAGGTACCTTTGGTTGGAAATTGCGGGCACATTGTCTTACTCCAGTTTCCTCTGTTTGTCACAGTCAAAATATATAGGTCTTTATTCAACACAAATATTTCTCAAGTATTCCTAAACTAAACCCATTTTGAATTTTAACAAAATCGGTTTTATGGTTTAGTTATGAGGTTGAGTACTCTTTAGTGGGATAGTGGCATCAACTAGAGATATTCTACACGACTTGCATGCATTTGGCGAGTTCATCATCAATCAGTGGGATTGATAATTCGCCTAAAAGTACCTAACCCGTAGTATTTACTATGGTGTTTGTTTGTTACAGTTCCAGTTGATCATGTAGATCCTTGTAGCTCATCGCCTTGCGGAAGTAATGCTTTGTGTGAAGATGGATTTTGCATTTGCGCTCCTGGATATTTTGGCGATCCAAATGTAGGATGCAGACTTGAGTGCAGCACTAACGGTGAATGCTCACCCTTGAAGACCTGTCAGGGAGGCAAGTGCGTTGATCCATGTCCCGGTGCGTGTGGAACAAGTGCTATATGCTCGATCAACAACCACATTCCATCGTGCACTTGTCCGCCTGACACCTCAGGAGATCCATTTACGTCATGTACGAAAATTACACCAAAGGGTAAGTTATTATAAATGTTAATTGAAATAAGTATGTATGTACTGGTATTCATATAATAGGTAACACGTTAAACTGCACGCCAGGCCAGGTCGATTTGCGATACATTCAATTTTGTGCCACTGTGGCTCACCAATTTTGAACCACAGCATCTAAACTTATTCACTTGCATCGCGGAGTACGACCATAGGGCGTAAAATGTTTTAAAATTATTCAAAAACGCACCGGAAGATACGTTTAGGACGCTGATTTGATAGACGATACTTCGAGAAACAGATGGAAAAGTATCTGGGCAGCGTATGATTTTTTTTTTAAGGTCTTATCCTCACCCACTTTGAAATTCTTGTCAAATATCGGCTGTCGGTCAGGAAAATTTTGTAGAATTTGCAGAAGAATGTAAGTAAAGATATATGCATTATTACGTTTCAGAAATAAGTAAATGCTCACCTTCACCATGTGGCCCATACAGCGAATGTACTGTGAGTGCTAATGGTGCCGCAGCTTGCTCGTGCAAAGCTGGCCACATAGGATCTCCGCCGTCTTGCAGGCCAGAATGCCTAGTGAGCGCAGAATGTAAACTGCAGTTGGCATGTATTGAACGTAAATGTCGCGACCCCTGCGAAGGCGCCTGTGGTCGAGGTGCAAGATGTCAAGTCATAGCACATTCTCCAATTTGCACATGTAACGATGGATTCACTGGAGATCCTTTCACATATTGCTATGCTACGCCAAGTATGTATTTTATTACTACTGTTAAAACTGGGAACTAAATTAATTTGATATTATACAGTTTCTAAAAAATCTGAAAAATTCCAAAAATAGATTCATACATTGTGCGTAATAAATAAACCTCAAATGACGTGTTTTGTTGAATGGTTTTTGAGACAATTTTTTTTACTATTGCAATTTTTAAAAGGAGGCCTATTCCCATCAATGGGACAACATACGCTGATAAAATAAATTAATGGAATGACTGAATTTTTCATACTTATTATGTGGGGTCATAATCTTCATCGTATCTTTAAAAACATAGTTCTTATCATTGAGGTACATTTATTGTAACTGTAAACTTACGTATATTTTTTTTAAAATTTTAGAGCTACCGCCAGTGTCAGTTGATCCATGCCAGCCATCGCCATGCGGACCAAATTCTATTTGTGTGAAGTCACAAGAAACTCCGGCGTGTAGCTGTCAACCTGGCTTTATTGGAGCTCCACCGAATTGTAGACCTGAGTGCACAATCAGCGCAGAGTGCCCAGCGACTCTAGCGTGCGTGTCACAAAAATGCAAAAACCCATGTGAACAGGCCTGTGGTTCCCGTGCTATTTGCTCGGTGGTAGATCATCGTGCGACGTGTGCTTGCGAACCTGGTCTAGAAGGGGATCCGTTCCAGGGTTGTTCATCGCCACCACGTAAGCATTTAAATATAATTACAATAACAGCTCTAAAAATTTACTTATTAATTAAAAATTCAATTATAAAAAAAGTATGTGTAAAAGTGGAGATTTAATTTTCAAAATACAAAGGTAATTTTTTAAGATAACCATTGCAAAATATTCTAATAAGAATCTTTAAACGTTAATAAACATGCATAAATAACAATCTGCTTCGCAAAGCGTGATAGGGATTCATATAAGCATTATAATGATTTTGTGCTTTCAACTTAGTAAATTGTTTAGGTTATTCACGCCTCACACGGTTTACAGTGACTAAAATATGAATAGGTCTTCACAGATGATTTTACTTTAGAACTTTTGTGGCGACCATGCCCGCTGCCTAGTTTTTATAGGTGATTTCGTCTGTGTAGTATCTTTTCATACGCTTCAACAAGGTAGCATCGAAATAAAGTCGGCAAACATTAGTGGAAAATGTTGATGGGATTGCTTCCAGAAGGGTCGTAGCCCATTGTTTAACTTTTTATGTGACATTAATGCATCATGCTTTGACCGGAGCACGCGGAGATAACATAGCACACTTACAGTAAGCTTAGGTTGTCCATCGTGACGGCCGCTTTGGAAGGTGTGCTAGCGCGACGCTGTCGACGGATAAGGAAGTCACTAAATGTCGCCGAGCCCAGCAAGCTTCAACTAACGCTTCGGATGAAGGAGTGCTTCAACGGTGGCTGAAGGTAACTGGTAAGTGATTTATGTTATGGATTAATAATTTCAGCTCCGCTGAAGGTGGAATATTTAAATCCATGTGAGCCATCGCCTTGCGGCGTGAATGCCGAATGTAACGTACAAGGGAATGCCGGTTCATGCACCTGTTTGCCTGATCATTTCGGTGACCCGTACCAGGGTTGTAGGCCGGAATGCTTAGCTGATTCAGATTGTACATTGATGCTCGCATGTGAAAGAAATAAATGCATAGACCCTTGTCCTGGAGCGTGTGGATATAATGCAGACTGCTACGTTACAAATCATAAACCAGTGTGTAATTGTAAGCTTGGGTACACTGGTAATCCACATTCAATGTGTTCTGCTATACGCGGTAAGTGATTTTGACTCTTAATGATATTTAAAAAAAATCAAATGGGTAAATTAGATATACCTATATGTTTTTTTTTTTTTTCAGAAAAAGACATCGCAGTTATTAATGTTTGTAATCCATCTCCGTGTGGTATAAATACAGTATGCAAAGAAGTAAACAGTCAGCCGGTTTGCTCATGTTTACCTAATTATCTCGGTGCGCCACCGAATTGCAAGGCTGAATGTGTCGTTAATTCTGAATGCAGCACGAATAAAGCTTGCGTCAACCAACGTTGCATAAATCCCTGTCCAAAACCATGTGGCCAAAACACAGAATGTAGAGTAATCAATCACAGCCCTTTGTGCTCTTGCAAACCTGGATTTTCTGGAAACCCATTCACAATGTGCAGTCTTGTATTACGTAAGTTAAATGGTCTTCAATAACTTTTATTCTCCTAAACAAGCATGGATTTATAAAAGTTACTTCCTTATTGGATTTCTTAACATTTAAGCTTTTTTCTGTGTCCAAGACCAATCCAAAGCCAACTTATGTGTCATAATCCATCGAACAGTTTAACCTGCATAGCGGGCCAAAGAATCAGACTCGCCTACATACATATTATCCTCCTTCTTCGCAGTCGGATAAAAATTTATTGACACACGACATTTGATTACAGAAACACTGCCGAGTGTAGCAGCACCTTCAGATCCTTGCTCGCCATCTCCATGTGGACTTTACGCGGAATGCAAAACTATTAATGGATTAGCATCATGTTCATGCCTTCCGGCTTACATAGGCTCGCCGCCATTCTGTAAACCGGAATGTGTTGTTCACTCTGACTGTTCCAGTGACCAAGCCTGCATTGCAGAAAAATGCCGAAATCCTTGCGAGGGTTCTTGTGGTTTATTTGCTAAATGCTTTGTAAATAACCACATACCCGTCTGTTTATGTTCAGAAGGCTATACAGGTGATCCATTTAGGCAATGTGTGCCTAAACCACTTCAAGGTAAGAATATTTTCTGATGAAATGAAATGAAAATAAATGAAATGAAATGGAATTTATTTGCCTATACAATACAATAGAAACTTATAACTAATCTAAATAATTCAAACTTAAAAAGACTTACTCTACCTTCTCGTATTTATTAAGTGTACCTATGTATTTGTATGGCAAAAAAGGACTCAACTCAGCGTTATGCTGGATAGATGGGGTTTCCCACCTATCCAGCTGCCGCGCTATATAGCTGATATGATTTGAATTAGTAGATTTATCCATTAATTTAGTAAACAAATCTAATAAAAATAAAATTGTTTTTTGTAGATCCTACGCCAACTGGTTTCAGCGATCCCTGTCAACCAAACCCATGTGGGCCTAATACAGTTTGTAAATCTGGGGTTTGTTCGTGTATAAGTGACTATCATGGTGACCCAAGCCTAGGGTGTAGACCAGAATGTGTTTACAGTACAGATTGCCCTCTTAATAAGGGCTGCCAAAAAAATAAATGCGTTGACCCTTGTGTTGGCACTTGCGGACTTAATGCTATCTGTGATGTTATGAATCATATTCCAATGTGTTCATGTCAAAAGGGTATGAGTGGCAATGCTTTCGTGGAATGCAGGCCTTCATTAGGTACGTAAACTAGCATTGAATTAACTTATGTCTACTTGATTTTCTTGTGTAATAGAGTAATCATCTAACTATGTAAATAAATAAGGTTCTCTAACAAAGAAACGTCGTGCTTAGCTCTAGGCTAGCGTTCAGATAGATTGATGGTAAAAAAGTCAAACACGAAGTTGTGTAAAAAAATTAGGTGCGTTAAATAAATATGTTTATTGTTCCTTTTTATTTTAGTGGCAGTCACAAATCCATGCAACCCATCACCATGTGGTCCAAACAGTAGATGTCAACAGTCGAATGGGCAAGCAGTTTGTTCATGCGTCCCCGGTTATCGAGGAAGTCCACCGACCTGCCGTCCAGAATGTGTTGTCAGTCTTGAATGCCCATTGAAGGAGGCTTGCAATAATCAGAAATGTGTGAACCCATGTATAGGAGCGTGCGGAATTGGGGCTCTTTGTGACGTTATTAACCACAACCCAATTTGTACATGTCCGCCATCATTCACTGGCGATCCGTTTACCAGATGCATCATAATTGGTATGTTCTACTTATAATAGTTTATTAATAGTTTTTACAGCGTCAAATATGGTATAAACTTAATGATATATTTTTTTTAGCTGCTATTGAAATACCGATTAACCCTTGCGACCCATCTCCTTGTGGTCCCTATTCAGTGTGTAAAATAAATAGCGAGAGTGCTTTATGTGCTTGCTCGGCAGGCTATAAAGGCAATCCTCCAAATTGCAGACCAGAATGTATAAGCAACAGTGAATGTGATTTTAATTTAGCGTGTGTAAACCGAAAATGCGTTGACCCCTGCATCGGAACATGTGGCACTAACGCAGAATGTAGAGTTGTGAGTCATGCTCCTCTATGCATTTGCCAACCAGGATATACAGGCGATCCATTTTCTTACTGCAGCATTCAAGTATTGAAAGAACCCATGGAAATTTTGACCCCATGTAATCCGAGCCCGTGTGGTTCTAATGCTATTTGTCGGGAACAAAAGGGCGTGGGTTCATGTCAATGTCTAGATGGACACTCAGGAAATCCATACGAAGGATGTCGACCTGAATGTGTTGTAAACTCTGATTGTCCTTTGAACCGTGCATGTTCTAGAATGAAGTGCATAGATCCATGCCCAGGCACATGTGGTACAAATGCTCAATGCCAAGTTAATAATCATATGCCATCTTGTACCTGTGAATCAGGATATACTGGCAATCCATTTAGTTACTGTACCATTATGCAAGAACGTAAGTATTTAAATATTTTAAATGACTTAAGATTATTTACTTTAATTTAAAACGATTAAACCCAAACTACAAACCATACTATTATTAAATATTAAAAAAAAGAGACTAGGAATGTTTAAAATTAACATGTTTACTTTTTGCAGCTCAAATTGTAGAATCTAATCCGTGCAATCCATCACCATGTGGAGCAAATAGTCAATGCAAGGAAATCAACAGGCAAGCAGTCTGTTCATGTTTACCTGAATTCATCGGTTCCCCTCCAAATTGTCGTCCTGAATGTGTCGTAAGCTCTGAATGTCAATCAGATTTAGCTTGCGTTAACCAGAAGTGTGTGAATCCATGCAGTGGAACTTGTGGAAGAAATGCAAATTGTAATGTGATAAACCATAGTCCGATATGCATCTGCAAACAAGGGCTCACAGGAAATCCGTTTACCAACTGTTTCCCGATTAAAGGTAAGCGCCATCAGAAGACATAACATGCATTGATTAATGTTTGGTACTCTTTGTGTTTAGATAATGTAATTTATTAAACAATTTCAGTATCGAAACCGCCACAATATGAGCCTATGGATCCCTGTTTGTCGTCACCGTGTGGCTTGTATGCAGAATGCCGTAACGTAGGAGGATCTCCATCGTGTGCTTGTTTGCCAAATTACATTGGGAATCCTCCAAACTGCCGACCTGAGTGTACTATAAATTCAGAATGTCCCAGCATTCAAGCATGTTTAAACGAAAAATGTCGAGATCCATGTCCAGGAGCTTGTGGGCTAAATGCTGAATGCCATGTGTTCAGCCATATTGCACAGTGTAGTTGCCTCGAACAGTACACAGGAGATCCATTCACACAATGTGTTTTGGCACCACAAGAGGATTATTCAGAGCCTGATCTATGCAATCCATCTCCCTGCGGAGCGAATGCTGAATGTAAAAATGGAGTATGCACATGTTTATTAGAATACCAAGGTGATCCATATTTTGGCTGTCGACCAGAATGCCTCACAAGTACAGACTGCCCACAAAACAAAGCTTGTGTCCGAAAAAAATGCATTGATCCTTGTTTAAATACTTGTGGAAAAGGAGCTGTATGTGACGTGTTTAACCACGTGCCAATGTGCACTTGTCCTAAAGGATACACAGGAAACGCATTCTTGGAATGCAGACCAATTCAAATCGTTGAAGCTGTAAACCCGTGTAACCCATCACCTTGCGGGCCAAACAGCCAATGTCGCGATATCAATGGTCAAGCTATTTGCTCTTGTTTGCCAAGCTACAGTGGAGCACCACCAACATGTAGACCAGAGTGTGTATCCAGTGCAGAATGTGCTCTCAACAGGGCATGTTCTAATCAACACTGCATCGATCCATGCAGAGGAAATTGTGGTACAGGCGCTATCTGCCAAGTTATCAATCATAACCCAATATGCTCTTGTCCAACTGGATACACTGGAGATCCATTCAGAAGATGTGACAAAGAAGGTAAGTTTATAATAATTCAACTTTTTACATTTCAATTAGTAATATTTTATTAATTAATGATATATTAATTATATATAATTAATGATTATTATTATGAGCCTGTAATGTCCCACCCACCAAAGGGCAAAGGCTTTTCCTCTTTCGAGACTTTTCGGTCTTAGGCTTGGACTGACCAATACTTTGTATGGGCGTCAAGTTCATCCCTCCATCTGCACCGCGGTCTGCCGCATATTTTACAATATAATAGATTTATTAATTTATAGACTTTTTTTTGCAGACATACTTTTGCATCCGTACGTAAATCCATGCCAGCCGTCACCTTGCGGTCCTAACTCTCTATGCAGGGAGGTAGGAGATTCTCCATCATGTGCTTGTCTAGAAAGTTATCTTGGTAACCCTCCAAACTGCCGTCCAGAATGCATAGCGAACTCGGAGTGCCCAAATGATATGGCATGTATTAATCAGAAGTGTAAAGACCCTTGCCCCGGTTCTTGTGGCACTGGGGCCGAATGTCGTGTCGTCAGCCACGGCCCTCTTTGTTTATGTCCCACTGGACTTACTGGAGATGCTTTTATTGGTTGTAAAGTTCTCGACGTGCCTCTAACACCATGCTCACCTTCACCATGTGGCCCTAACGCTATTTGCAAAGAACAAAGAAATGCAGGTGCATGCGTCTGTCTGCCCGATCATATAGGCAATCCATACGAAGGATGTCGTCCAGAGTGTGTTGTAAACTCAGATTGTTCTTCCAATCTGGCATGTATACAGAACAAATGTAAAAATCCCTGCATAAATATTTGCGGACGAAACGCTGTTTGCAACGTCATAAATCATGCTCCAACCTGTGAATGTTTACCTGGTCTTACCGGTAGTCCATACGAGAACTGCTACGAAAAAGCTGCAGGTGAGATTAAGAATACTTGTCAACGATTTTGCCTGAACTATGTATATATAATAAGAATGTTTGGACATTTCACATAACGCCATTTAGCCCCAAACTAAGTAAGCTTGTATTATGGGAACCAAATATCTGATAAAATATTTATATACTTTTTTTGTGATACATACATAGAATACATACAAAATACCCAGACTCAGGACAAACATCGATGTTCATCACGCAAATATTTATCCTGAGCGGGAATCGAGCCCGCGACACCGGCACGGCCAGCCTAACACACTTGCCACTCGACCATCCGTGAATTGGTATTGCAAGTCCTAAGTCATAGACTGGACCTACACTACTATGTGCTATTTTAGCCCTGCCGGGTCCGAGAGGAAATAGTTAGGTATCGACAACTAATTACTCTAAAGAATTTAATTGATTTATTTACGATTTGTGCTTTGCAGATGTTCCTACTGTACAAAGAGATCCATGCAAGCCTTCACCATGTGGGCCCAATAGTATATGCAAAGTTGCCAACGATCAAGCTGTTTGCACTTGTCTTGCTGAATTTATTGGCACACCACCAGCTTGCAGACCTGAGTGCCTTGTAAGCTCTGAATGTAACCAACAGCAAGCGTGCATTCGTAAAAAATGTGTTAACCCATGTGATGGAGTTTGTGGTCAAAATACGGACTGTAAAGTAATTAACCATAGTCCAATTTGTACATGTCGATCCAGTTATACCGGGGACCCATTCAGCAGATGTTATATAGGTGAGATGTCATAATACGAATACAAATACAAAATAATATGAAATGAAGTAATCATAATGAATAATGTATTTTGTTGTTCTGTAGTTCCAGTTGAAGATGTTGTTGCAATACCAAGTGACCCATGCCTGCCATCTCCCTGTGGTCCGTTTTCACAATGTCGGAAAATAGGAGATTCACCGTCTTGTTCCTGTCTTCCACAATACACAGGCAGTCCTCCAAATTGCCGTCCCGAATGTGCAATAAATACAGATTGTTCAAGTGACAAGGCATGTGTCAATGAAAGATGTGTCGACCCATGTCCAGGATCATGTGGAATAAATGCAAATTGTAGAGTACAAAGTCATATTGCTATTTGCACATGCTTTGACGGCTACACGGGAGATCCATTCAATAGGTGTACATTGAAACCACCTATTACAGGTACTTTAATAAATTGATCAACTTTATGTTAACATATTATTAATTCAGCCAACGTAGCCCAATTAAAAACTTTGTTTTCCATGCATACAGTTATTATTTTGAAAATTTTTATTTAACAGAACCTCAAGCTAGTGACCCATGCAATCCTTCACCGTGTGGACCAAATGCAGTTTGCGATAATGGTGTATGCACTTGTCAAGCCGATTACCATGGTGATCCGTACTTTGAGTGTAGACCCGAATGCACAGTCAGTTCGGACTGTTCCATGGACAAAGCCTGCGTAAAACAACACTGTCAAGATCCGTGTATAAACACATGCGGTGTTAATGCTGTCTGCCAAGTTGTTAGTCATATGGCTGTTTGTACTTGCCCTGGGAGAACAACTGGAAATGCATTTATTCAATGCTCTCCTATCAAAGGTAATGCTCTACTTGGCAAAGGCACTGCCGAGTCGCCAGACATTAATCAATTTTATTAAGTCTTCAAGGAAAATATACAAAATTTTCCGTTTGATTCCTTTCAGATATCGTTATTTCAAACCCATGTCAGCCAAATCCCTGTGGTCCACATAGCCAATGTAGAGAATACAACGGCCAATCAGTTTGCTCGTGTTTACCTGGATATCGAGGCGCACCACCGTCCTGTCGACCGGAATGTGTTGCAAGCTCAGATTGTTCTCTGGATAGGGCTTGTAACAATCAAAAGTGTATCAATCCCTGCCAAGGGACCTGTGGTGTGGCAGCTCAATGTCAAGTTATAAACCATAACCCAATTTGTTCTTGTGCTTTTGGTCTCACAGGGGATCCATTTACAAGATGTATAACGATGTGTAAGTATTAAGCATATTTTTTAAAGCTGCGTATATAGCTAGATTGTGGTTTTTACAATTCATAAATAGTGAAACTTATGTATAATAGACACGTTTATTTCATTTTTAGCCCCAACAGTAGTCGCAGATCCAATCAACCCATGTCAGCCATCTCCATGTGGACCTAACTCTATCTGCCAATTGTCTAACGGAGATACGCCCTCATGTCAGTGTCTGCCCAACTTTATAGGAGCACCTCCCAGTTGCCGACCGGAATGTCTTGCAAACAGCGAGTGTGCTCCTAAAATGGCTTGTATCAACACTAAATGCCAAAACCCATGCGCTCAAGCATGTGGCATCAATGCTGAGTGCCGTGTTATAAGTCACACTCCCATCTGTGTTTGCCCTGAAGGATTTACTGGCGACGCTGCAGTTCAATGCAACACGCATGCTGTAGTCCAAATTGAACAGATGAACCCATGTGTACCTTCCCCCTGTGGTGCAAACGCTGAGTGTAGAGAACAGTCCGGTGCTGGTGCATGTATGTGCATTAGGGGATATTTCGGCAATCCTTACGAAGGATGCCGTCCAGAATGTTTAGTAAGCTCCGATTGTCCAAGTAATAAAGCTTGTATGAGGAACAAATGTATAGATCCATGCCCAGGAACTTGTGCTGCCAACGCTGACTGTCAAGTGGTCAATCATTCACCTTTGTGTACTTGTCGGTCAGGATATATTGGCGATCCATTCAACCAATGCATATTGAAAGGTTGGTTTATATAATATGCAGCATAGTAAACATTATCAATAATCAGTTTAATATCTTACTTCTTTTAATTATTTGTTTGTTACAGTTGAAAACGACGTTCCAACAAATCCATGTCAACCATCCCCATGTGGTCCGAACAGCCAGTGCAAAGTTTCGAATGGCCAGAGCGTGTGTTCATGCTTGCCTGAGTACCATGGATCCCCACCAAACTGTAGACCAGTGTGTGTTGTTAGTGCTGAATGCCCTGCTGATAAGATTTGCAAGAATCAAAAATGTATTTCTCCGTGTCCTGGGCCTTGCGGAAATAACGCAGACTGTAAAGTGATAAATCACAGTCCAATATGTACATGCAGGCAACAATTCACAGGCGATCCATTTTCTAACTGCTACGTAGTTCCAGGTAATTACATTTGAAATTACGCTAAAGGAATGGAGAAACATGCGTGTTAGCAGACTTTTTTGTCAGTTTCAGTTTAAGACATCAGTTATCTCAGGAACTAGAAATTATTTATTATTTGCCTTAACAATAATACATAACTTTTTTATTGCAGTTTCAGAACCACCCGCACCAGATCGAGATCCTTGTGTACCATCACCTTGCGGACCCAATTCAGAATGCCATAATTTACGCGGAATACCATCATGCGCTTGTTTACCAAACTTTGAAGGAAGCCCGCCTAATTGCAGACCAGAGTGTTCTATAAATGAAGATTGTGCTAGTGACCTTGCATGTATGAACCAAAAATGTAGGGATCCATGTCCTGGATCATGTGGAATAAACGCCGATTGTCAAGTTATAAAGCACGTGTCTGTTTGTACTTGTGCAAATGGTTTTACTGGAAATGCATTTACACAATGTAGTCCTATACCCACTATAGGTAAGCAGAAACAAAAATAGTTTCATACTTTCTATGCATATTACATGTATAGGCGTTCTACGGTTTCCGCGAGGACTACTAAAGTATACGTAAAATATTTGTTTTTGTTACAGTACAAGATGATTTATGCAATCCTTCGCCATGCGGTGCCAATGCCGAATGCTTTGATGGAAAATGTACTTGCCTACCTGAATTTCAAGGTGACCCATACTTTGGGTGCAGGCCCGAGTGCGTACAGAGCTCAGAATGCGATCGCAATAAAGCTTGTATCAGCAATAAGTGCCGGGACCCATGTCCTGGAACATGTGCATCAAATGCAATATGTAATGTTGTGAATCACATACCGATGTGTAGTTGTCCCGATAGGCAGACCGGTAACGCTTTTGTGGAATGTCGACCGATTTTGGGTAAGTCACAAGTTATTAAAATTCAATATTTTAAACTTTTAACAAACAATGCTAACCAAACTTTATTGCAGAAGCTGTTGTGGCAAATCCTTGTAATCCGTCTCCCTGCGGACCAAACAGCCAATGTCGTGAAATAAATGGTCAACCAGTATGCTCTTGTGTTCCGAACTACATTGGTGCGCCACCTTCATGTCGACCTGAATGTACAATAAGCTCAGAGTGTCCATTAAACCAGGCTTGCAGTAATCAGCGCTGTGTCAGCCCTTGCATAGGTTCTTGTGGAGTAAACGCAGAGTGCAAGGTGGTTAATCACAACCCTATCTGTACTTGTCCAACATATTTCTCCGGAGATCCATTTACACGTTGTTTCAAGCTACGTACGTACATTTTATTACTTGATTGTGTTCGTTTATCGTTTCATAATCTTAAATGTGTATTATGATAAATACTCGTATAAGCATACATTTAGTTAATGTTTTTTATATTTTTTAGCTGAAAGACTTCCAGAACCTGTTAACCCATGCACTCCGTCACCATGTGGTCCCAATTCACTCTGTAGAGAGGTAAACGAAGCTCCAACGTGTACTTGCATGGACGGCTTCCATGGTCAACCACCGTATTGTAGACCTGAATGTAGCAGCAATGAAGAATGTTCCGGACATCTTTCGTGTATCAATAACAAATGTAAAAATCCTTGCGAAGGTTCTTGCGCTGCTAACGCTGAATGTAAGGTCGTCAGTCACTCGCCAATTTGCCTATGTCCCCGAGGGTTCACCGGAGATCCATTCTTTGGCTGTACTCAAGAAGTAATACACTCGGAGCCGTATGCTACGCCATGCTCTCCGTCACCCTGCGGTACAAACGCAATTTGCAAGGAAAGAAATAACGCTGGGGCATGCTCATGTATAGACGGATATTTTGGAAATCCTTACGAAAGCTGTCGACCAGAATGCGTTATAAACACCGATTGTCCATCGAATAAGGCTTGTATCAATAACAAATGTGGCGATCCGTGTCCAGGAAGCTGTAGTACGAATGCGGAATGTCAAGTTGTCAACCATGTTCCTCTTTGTACATGCTTTAATGGGTACACCGGAGATCCGTTCAAATATTGTGTGTACCAAGGTTAGTGTACTGATTTCTTGAAATTTTTTATTTGGTATAATTTAGTATATAACGAATATTTTACGTTATATTCTTCGTAGGTGGTAATGGTATCAGTCTAAACCATAATTATATTTCTAAACACTTTCAAATCGTTGATTACATTGCACTTCAAAACCTTTACACATTTCAGAATCACCGCCACCGCAAACTACTATTGACGTTTGTTATCCATCTCCATGTGGTCCTAACAGTCAGTGCAAAGCTGTAAACAATCAGGCTATATGTTCATGTTTACCTGAATATGTCGGTTCTCCTCCAAACTGTCGCCCTGAATGTATTGGAAGCTCTGAATGCCCGCAAGATAAGGCGTGTATTAACCAAAAATGTGTGAACCCATGCCCTAAGCCATGTGGCGTTAATGCGAATTGTAAAATTATTAATCATAGTCCAATTTGCTCGTGCCAAACATCGTATACTGGAGATCCATTTACCATTTGCAGACCTGTTCAATGTGAGTTGTCGTAATTTATATTTTTTGTTTGTCATTTTAAAATAATCCATCTATCTGCAAAACTATACATTTAGAATTTTAAACGATATAGTTGAACAATCCAAAGATAATTAAATAAAATCTATTATATAATTATGGTGAATATCACACTGCTAAGATTAAATAATTAAATTTAAATATCCTTTTAGATGACTTGATTCCCGACATCAGAAACCCTTGTACTCCATCACCGTGTGGTCTGAACTCTGAGTGTCGCGAGATCGGCAATTCTCCGTCTTGCTCGTGCTTACCCACATTTATTGGAAGCCCTCCGAACTGTCGACCAGAGTGCACCATACATTCAGACTGTCCGAGTGACCGTGCATGTATTAACTCCAAATGTCAAGATCCTTGTCCGGGATCTTGTGGCATATCTGCTACATGCAAAGTCCTCAATCATATACCAATATGCACGTGCGTTGATGGCTATGTGGGTGATCCATTCACTAGCTGCAAACCACAACCTTTGGAAGGTATTTATACTTTTTAATAAAAATCTATTTCGAAAATGAATCTATAAAGATCTCACAATCTATCTATTAAATTTTATAATTCCTACGATACAATATTATAAATGTACTTCTTCAAACATTATAAATATTTCAGTGGAACCGAGTGTGGTTGATGACTGTTATAACGTTCGATGTGGTTCGAATGCTGAATGCATTAGAGGTCAATGTCAATGTTTACTGGAATATCATGGCGATCCATATTTCAACTGCCGCCCAGAATGCGTTTATAGTACTGATTGTGACTCACAAAAAGCATGTGTCCAAAGAAAATGTGTGGATCCTTGTGCGGGCGCTTGTGGACAAAATGCAATATGCCAAGTCGTTAATCATATTCCAATGTGCAGCTGTAATAACGGATTTACTGGAAACGCATTTATCATATGCAGCCAAATTCGAGGTATTAAACTAATTATAAAGCACTAATAAACCTCAATTTAACATTGCTTATTATATTACTTAAATACTTCATATGAATAATGTCAATCAATGTAAAATATTTTTTTCGTCAGCACCTTTAACTGAAAAACCATGCAGTACAGCAGTTTGTGGACCAAACAGCCAGTGCCGTGAGATGAACAATCAAGCGGTATGTTCATGCTTGCCAACCTACTTGGGAATTCCACCGGCGTGCAGACCAGAGTGTGTGTCCAACTCGGAATGTCCTCAAAGTCAAGCATGCATGCAGCAGAAGTGTATTAATCCCTGTATCGGTGTATGTGGTGTAAGGGCTGTTTGCGAAGTTGTAAATCACAACCCTGTATGTGCTTGTCCAGTACCACTGTCCGGCGATCCATTTATACAATGTGCCGTTGTTTCAAGTAAGTTAGCTATTTTTATTTTATTTTTCAAATATTATACATATGTATGATATCTTAAGTTTAATAAAATTATTTTACTTCTAGATTTACCGCCGCTGACAATCAATCCTTGTCAGCCATCGCCATGCGGACCCAATTCCATTTGCCAAGAAATTAACGGCAGTCCATCTTGTACATGTCTACCAGAATACAGAGGACAACCGCCGTACTGTAAGCCAGAATGTGTAAGCAACAGTGAGTGCCAAACGCATTTAGCGTGCGTTAATCAAAAATGTAAAGATCCGTGCATACAAGCGTGTGGCGTTAACGCGGAATGTCGTGTCGTGAGTCATTCAGCCATGTGCATTTGCCCACAAGGGTATATTGGCGACCCATTCACTGGATGTTCTGTTCAAACCCAAAATGAAATATTAACCCCCTGTACTCCTTCACCATGTGGTTCAAATGCAATATGCAGAGAGCAAAATAAAGTCGGGTCCTGCATTTGCAGTGAAGGTTATTTTGGCAATCCACACGAAGGGTGTCGCCCAGAATGCGTGTCAGACTCAGATTGCCCAGGAAATAGAGCCTGCACTGGTAATAAATGTCAAGATCCTTGTCCAGGAACATGTGGACTGAATGCGGAATGTACCACAGTAAATCATTCACCGACATGTTCTTGTTTCTCTGGTTATACCGGAGATGCATACCGAAGATGCAACCTTATTCCTTGTAAGTGCAACGTATACTTATTTTTCACTTACAATAATATAGCCTCATATCCTACTAATATTATAAACGCGAAAGTTTGTAAGGATGGATGGATGGATGGATGGATGGATGGATGGATGGATGTTTGTTCCTCTTTCACGTAAAAACTACTGAATGTATTTTAATGAAACTTTACAATAATATAGCTTATACATCAGAATAACACATAGGCTACAATTTATAGAGATACCTGCGCAGACGAAGTCGCGGGCACCAGCTAGTAATATATAAATATGTATATTTGTGAATAATATCTTTGTTCTGTTGAATGCTAATTTGTAATTTATTTCAGTGCAAGAGCCGAGCCCGGTAAACGTCTGCTTCCCAAGTCCATGTGGTCCAAATAGTCAATGTCGTGAAATAAGTGGTCAAGCTTTGTGTAGCTGTTTGCCTAACTATAACGGTGAACCACCATTCTGTAAGCCAGAGTGCTTAACACATTCTGATTGCGCCGCAGACAAGGCATGCTTAAACCAAAAATGTATCAATCCATGTCCTGGCCCTTGTGGTCAGAAAGCAGAATGCAGAGTGTTCCGGCATAATCCAATATGTAGCTGTAGATCTGGATTTACAGGAGATCCATTTACAAGATGTTATTCTAAGCCAGGTGAATTACATAATTATTTATCCATGTTGAACTGACACCGTATATAATACACATTTAATGACATGACTAATTAACTTATTTGCTTTCAGTTACACAGCCGCAGCTTGACGAAACAAGAGATCCTTGTGCGCCATCCCCTTGTGGACCTTTCTCTATGTGTAGAAATTTCGGAGGACAAGCATCATGCTCTTGCTCGCCAGAGTATATCGGTAGTCCACCTAACTGCCGACCAGAATGCGTCACTAATCAAGACTGTATCAGCTCGCTCACATGCATTAATGAGAAGTGCAAAGATCCTTGTCCTGGATCTTGTGGACAAAATGCTAAGTGCTCTGTCATCAAACACGTAGCGATTTGTACATGCAACGACGGCTACAAAGGAGATCCATTTACGTCCTGTTTCTTAGAACCAGTACAAGGTGTGTTAAAGATATTTAACCAAGTCAACAGTTCGAAAGAGGAGAATCATTAGTATGAAACCGAGCTAAAATTATGAGTATAAACAATAAACGACCTAGGTAGAGCTAGTTTTGTTAAAATCCTTTACGTTAATCTTGCCTAATATTTCAGATTTACCGTTAGATTTGTGCAATCCATCGCCATGTGGATCTAACGCAGAGTGCAACAATGGCGAATGTACATGTTTGCCTGAGTATCACGGCGATCCTTACATCGGCTGCAGGCCGGAATGTACAGTCAGTTCAGATTGTCAAAGGAATCAAATATGTATTGGGAAGAAATGTGTGAACCCATGTCCAGACACATGTGGCAGTAATGCTATATGTGAAGTTATTAACCATATACCGATGTGTAGCTGCCCAAGCGGATATACAGGAAACTCGTTCGTATCTTGTAACATCATGCAAGGTAAATAAATACGTACCCTTAATAGTACCTACTTAAAAAAGCAAAAGATCGTGTAAGTTAAAAGCTAATTCTATATTTATAATTTCAGCACCAGCGGCAACAAATCCCTGCAATCCGAGTCCTTGTGGACCTAATAGTCAATGTAGAGAAATAAGTAATGTTGCAGTTTGCTCGTGCTTACCAGGTTACTCTGGCAACCCTCCAACATGCAGGCCAGAATGTACAACTAGTGCAGAGTGTTCACTTAATAAAGCATGTAACAACTATAAATGCATCAATCCCTGTAAAGGAGCTTGCGGAATCGGAGCTTTATGTGAAGTTGTCAATCACAATCCAATATGTTCCTGTGCTGTTGATTTTACAGGAGATCCATTTACAAGATGTGTTTCAAAACGTATGTACATATACAATTTTAATTAAATGAATTATATTGATTTGTATCAGAAAATTCCTAATCTATAAACATTTTCCTTTTCAGCACTTAACGTTCCAATACGAGTCAATCCTTGTTTACCTTCGCCTTGTGGTCCTTATTCAATCTGTCAGACATTAAATGAATCGCCATCATGTTCTTGTATGCCTCAGTTTATTGGAACGCCACCAAACTGTAGACCAGAATGCACTAGTAACAGTGAGTGCTCTAATCACCTGGCTTGTATAAATAACAAATGTGGCGATCCATGTGAAGGCGCTTGTGGTACACTGGCGCAATGCCGTGTTGTAAGTCACACACCGAATTGCGTATGTCCGCAAGGCTATACTGGGGATCCTTTTTCATATTGTTCGGAACTACATAGTGTGGCACTGATCGAACATTCAACACCCTGCACGCCTTCACCATGCGGAAGTAACGCAATATGCAAGGAACGAAATAATGTAGGGTCGTGCATATGTTCTCCTGGATATTTTGGAAATCCCTACGAAGGTTGCAAGCCAGAATGCAGTGTTAATACCGATTGTCCGTCAAATAGAATATGTCAGCAACAAAAATGCCAAGATCCCTGTCCCGGAACATGCGGTGTAAATGCTGAGTGCCAGACAATAAATCATGCTCCAATATGCACATGTATACCCGGTTTTACTGGAAATCCTTTCCAAAACTGTGCTATTATTCAACGTAAGTTCTACATTAAAAATACCGATTTTAAAAATAAATAAGTAGATATAAACTATCTATGTAATAAATATATTATGTTATTTGCAGATATTGAACTGCCAACTAATCCTTGCGCACCATCACCATGTGGGCCTAATAGTGTTTGCAAAGTTGTAAACGAGCAAGCTGTATGTTCTTGTATGCCAGATTACCGTGGAACCCCACCAAATTGCAGACCAGAATGCGTCGTCAGTGCTGAATGCCCTCTCACAAAAGCTTGTATTGCGTTGCAATGCAGTGACCCCTGTATTGGTCAATGTGGAACTCATGCTTCATGCCATGTAATCAATCACAGTCCAATATGCTCGTGTATGGAAAGATTCACCGGCGATCCCTTCAGTCGCTGTTTCCCATTCGTAGCCCCAACACAATATGAGCCGCCTAAAAATCCTTGTTTACCCACACCTTGTGGACCATTTAGTGAGTGCAGAGATATCGGTGGTATACCGTCTTGCACTTGCTTATCGAATTATATAGGAGCACCACCGGGATGTCGCCCTGAATGCACTATAAATGCTGATTGTCCCAGCAACTTAGCATGCATTAACCAAAAATGTCAAGATCCATGCCCTGGTTCATGTGGATTAAACGCTCAATGCATCGTCAAAAAGAATATGCCAATTTGCACCTGCATCGATAGCTACATTGGGGATGCTTTCACAGAGTGTAAAAAACAAGGTACTTTAATATTTAAGCACGCATGTAATGATAAACATTATTAAATATGGTAACTTTTAAGTTCACTAAGCAACTTTTATATTCGCAGAGGTTATCCAAGATGAAATTGACCTTTGTAATCCATCACCTTGCGGGGCCAACGCAATTTGCAACGACGGAGAATGCACATGTCTTCCTGAGTACAATGGAGATCCATACTTCGAGTGTCGGCCAGAATGCGTCCTGAGCTCAGACTGTAGCCAAGACAAAGCATGTTTACGAAATAAATGCGTAAATCCATGTAATAGCGGCGTATGTGCATCCAATGCTATCTGTGATGTCATCAACCATATACCAATGTGTAGATGTCCAGAGCGTATGACTGGAAATGCTTTTGCCCAATGCTCACCCCTTGAAGGTAGTTTTTCTCAATTTTGGGTGCACAGAATTATAAATTAAATTACTATATCTTTACTTAAAATCTTACTTTTTCAGTTACAAATACGCGTCCATGTCAACCGAGCCCATGTGGACCTAACAGCCAGTGTCGCGAAATAAATAGTCAAGCAGTGTGCTCTTGTTTGCTTGGATTCATAGGAAGTCCACCTTCATGTAGACCAGAATGTACTGTCAGTACTGACTGTCTGCCTAGCGAGGCGTGTAGCAACAGTAAATGTGTAAACCCATGCATAGGAGCATGTGGAGTGGATGCTAAATGCCAAATAATAAATCACAATCCCATTTGCTCGTGTCCATCATTATACACTGGAAATCCATTCGTCAGATGTATTCTTCAAGAATTCAAACCAGAATCTAACCCGGACCCATGCATTCCTTCACCATGTGGCCCCAATTCAAATTGTAGAGAAATATCAGGGTCTCCGTCATGTTCTTGTCAGGCCGGCTTTGTAGGGTCACCACCGTACTGCAAGCCAGAGTGTATTAGCAATTCTGAATGCCCTATACATCTCGCTTGTATAAATCTTAAATGTTCAGACCCTTGTGCTGGAGTCTGTGGAATAAACGCAGATTGTCATGTGTTGAGTCACTCCCCTACTTGTTCTTGTTTGGCAGAACATACAGGCGATCCATTTATAGAATGTAACAGGGTAAACATAATTCAAGATATTTTAACTCCTTGTCAGCCATCTCCTTGTGGAGCAAATGCTATTTGTAAAGAGTTTAATGGCGCCGGATCGTGTACGTGTCTACCTGAATACTTTGGGAACCCTTACGAAGGTTGCAGACCTGAATGTGTGATCAATACGGACTGTCCTTCAAATAAAGCATGTATTCAGAATAAATGTCAAGATCCATGTCTAGGAGCATGCGCTCCCAATGCTATATGCCAAGTGGTCAATCATGCTCCATCGTGCTCTTGCGATAGAGGCTACAATGGCGATCCCTTCCGCTATTGCGCTATTGAACGTAAGTTTACTTTGTGTCGTGAAAACTACAGCTTATAATATGTTTCATTGAAAGTAAAAAAAAAATTGTACGCTATCGTTACAATAATGAAGCTGGGATTTGTTGTTTGTCAATGTCTAACTTATATGGTGGACTGGTTATTAAATAACAATGTATTTTTACAGAAATCGTTCAAACACCAATAGATGTATGCAATCCTTCACCTTGTGGACCAAACAGTCGATGTATTGAAGTAAATACACAAGCCGTGTGTTCATGCCTTCCAAATTACATCGGTTCTCCTCCAGGGTGTCACCCAGAGTGTGTTTCAAGTTCAGAATGTCCGCGAGACAAAGCATGCATAAACCAAAAATGTGAAGACCCATGCATCAACGCCTGTGGAACAAATGCAGAATGTCGAGTCATTAATCACAGCCCAATTTGTCAATGCAAACTTCGTTACACGGGTGATCCATTCACTAGGTGTAACCCAATACCACGTGAGTTATCATGTATTGTAAATTAAAATATTTAGTGTCGATGATGATTAGAATTTGGATTTGTTTGCAAAATAAGTTCTTTTGAATAAATTAAATATATATTTTCTAGCTCCTATTGCAAATGCTGTATTAGAACCATACAGAAACCCATGCCTGCCTTCACCATGCGGTCCTAATTCAATTTGTCAAGAAAGTGGAAATGTGCCATCATGTACATGCATGCCTAACTATATCGGAACCCCTCCGAACTGTAGACCAGAATGTACAATAAATGCGGAATGTCCAACGTCTCAAGCATGTATACAACAAAAATGTCGAGATCCTTGCCAAGGATCCTGCGGCATAGAGGCTCTTTGCACAGTTTCAAGACACACCCCGATTTGTACATGTCCAGATGGATACACTGGTGATGCATTTACAATGTGTAAAATAAAACCACCAGGTAAGTCTTAAACTTTTTTTCATAACCCGTTACATACTACAAGATATTTTTGTCTTGATATTAAGATATTAACTTTTTTACAGTAGCCGATGAAGTAAATAAATGTAATCCGTCACCATGCGGTAACAACGCAATTTGCAATGATGGAGTATGTTCTTGCATTGAAGAGCACTATGGTGACCCTTATGTGGCCTGTCGACCTGAATGTGTACTTAGTTCTGATTGCTCAAGAGATAAGGCTTGTGTAAGAAACAAGTGTATGGATCCGTGCCCGGGAACGTGCGCAACAAATGCTGTCTGTGAAGTAATAAACCATATCCCGATGTGTCATTGCCCTCAAGGAATGACTGGCAATGCATTTTACAACTGTGAACTAATTAGAGGTAAACTATTGAAATACAATTAGTGGGATAAAAACCTATTTTCAACACGTGTCGTATTTACCCTATTGCGAAGAAAGAGGGTAATGTTTCTGAAAGTATACAGGATGTAGTAAGATATTAATAAGACGAAGTACCTCGTGCTGATCGACAACACCGTGGCTTAGTTGGTAGTGACCCTGCCTACGAAGCTCGGTGTTCCGGGTTCGATCCCCGGCCGGGGCAAATATTTGTGACGAACACAAATGTTTGTTCTCGGGTCTTGGATGTTGTGATGTGTTGTATGTGTCCATGCCGCCTGCGACACAGGGAATCCTAGTGCAGGGGTGTGAGTGTGTGAATGTTTGTTTGATAAATGACATTGGCATTCGTTAAAAATTTTTCGTACATTTACTTTAAGTCATATACCTTACAAGTAATTTATTATTAAAAATATATTTCAGCACCTGTACTAACGAACCCATGTCTACCATCTCCATGTGGCCCTAACAGTCAGTGCAGAGAAATAAATGGACAAGCCGTATGCACTTGTATACCTGGCTATAGTGGCAGTCCTCCGTTATGCAGACCAGAATGTGTGGTCAGCTCTGACTGTGCACCCAACAAAGCGTGCAGCAATCAAAAGTGTATCAATCCGTGTATGGGATCGTGTGGAGTTGAAGCAAAATGCGCTGTCGTTAAACATAACCCCATATGTAGCTGTCCACCAAAGTATACGGGTGATCCATTTATTAGATGTTCACCATACCGTAAGTATATCCAGATAAACACATGTATTTACACTACTACTCTACTTAATATTATTATTTTTTTATTAAACGTACTTATTTTTTTAGGAGCTCCTTTTGCCGATGTAACACCTTGTACACCTTCCCCATGTGGACCAAACGCAATTTGCCAAGAAGTATCAGAAATGCCATCGTGTACTTGTATGCCAAACTTCTTAGGGTCACCGCCCTATTGCAGACCAGAGTGTACTAGCAATAGTGAATGTCCAACTGACAAAGCCTGCATAAATCAGAAATGCAAAGATCCTTGTGCCGGCGCCTGTGGTCTTAACGCTCAGTGCCACACAATAAGTCATTCACCAACGTGCTTCTGTGATAATGGATATACAGGAGATCCGTTTTCTGCTTGCTCTCCACATCAAGCTATCGTTCTTGAAAGACCGACTCCTTGTGAACCATCGCCATGTGGGTCGAACGCAGTTTGTAAAGAATACAACGCGGCCGGTTCGTGTAGCTGTTTACAGGATTATATAGGAAATCCATACGAAGGATGTAGACCTGAATGTAGCGTCAATTCCGATTGCATACCGAGCAAAGCTTGCATTCGTAATAAATGTCAAGATCCATGTCCTGGTACATGCGGACCAATGGCTGTGTGTTCCGTGGTAAACCACTTGCCATCATGTACTTGTCCACCAGGTTATTCAGGAGATCCATTTAGGAGATGTGACATATATAATGGTAAGATATTGATTTTTGATTTAGTATTCCAATTGTTTTTTCCAAGATTCAAGATTTTTAATAGTTATCATAGTTTACATGAAGCTGTTGTTATAACTTAAAGATAGTCCTCATTCATAACATAAATAATTGTTAACTATAAAACTGTGTTTCAGAACCTCAACAAGATGTTCCAACACCCTGTCAACCAAGTCCGTGTGGACCAAATAGCATTTGTCGTGCAGTAAACGGACAGAGCGTATGTTCATGTATGCCATCTTATATTGGCTCTCCGCCTGGATGCAGACCAGAATGCACAGTTAGTTCGGAGTGTGTTATTGACAAAGCGTGTATTAATCAAAAATGTGTTGATCCTTGTCCAAACCATTGTGGAATAAACACTAATTGTAGAGTCATAAACCATAGCCCGATATGTTCTTGTAGCACGGGCTTCATAGGTGATCCGTTCACACGCTGCTATCAACAACGTAAGTACAAATAACGTTACTGAATGAACAAATATTTCTCTCGCATAATAATAATAAATTATGTATAATATATATTATGTTATTTTCAGCAACCGCAATGCAGATACCGCAATCATTTGTCAATCCATGTGTACCTACTCCATGTGGCCCTCATGCGATTTGTCGAGATGTTAATAATTTGCCATCATGCTCTTGTATGCCAGATTTCCAAGGACTTCCGCCAAACTGTAGGCCAGAATGTGCTATCCACCAGGATTGTCCATCAAATAGAGCATGTATAAACATGAAATGCCGAGATCCTTGTCCTGGTAGCTGTGGACAAAATGCAGTTTGCACAGTATATGATCATCTTCCATCATGTGCTTGCTCACAAGGATTTACAGGGGATCCATTTTCGTCTTGTAATATATTACCACCGATAGCAGGTATTGTGTTTTGTTTTTCTATATGCACGTCTTATTTTCAATATTGTTATTAAAAAAAGCTGAATACATTGTTCTCTTTTTATGTTATTTTTTTGTGTCAATACATAGTATGGGCATAATAGTAAGAGTACACTGGAAAATGTATTAGTATAAAGCCGTGTATAATTTTCATATATTAATTTTTATTAATAAAACAACGTTTTGTAATTTGCAGATGAAATACCCTTAGATCCTTGTAATCCATCACCGTGTGGGTTTAACGCAAAATGCAGAGACGGAATATGCACGTGCCTGAACGATTATCACGGAGATCCCTATTTTGGTTGCAAGCCAGAATGCGTTACGAACATGGATTGTCCAACTAATAATGTTTGTTCTGGAAACAAATGTATTAACCCATGTCCTGGAATGTGTGCTTCAACTGCACAATGCAATGTATTCAATCACATACCAATATGCAATTGCCCGGAAGGCACCACGGGTAATGCTTTTGTGGAATGTAATCCATTACAACGTGAGTATCAGTTGTACAAAACAAACAAAGTTACTTTTCTGTGTACATCTTGAATAATATACTTATCATATTATTTTTCTTTTTTCACAGTTGTACGTCAAGAACCTTGTAATCCAAGCCCATGCGGTCCAAACAGTCAATGTCGAACTGTAAATAACCAAGCTGTTTGTTCATGCCTACCAACATATATTGGGAACCCACCATCTTGTAGACCAGAGTGTACAATCAGCGCTGAGTGCCCACTCAACCAAGCCTGCAATAACTACAAGTGCATAAACCCGTGCATCGGCACATGTGGTTATAGTGCAAGGTGCGAGGTTGTAAATCACAATCCGATTTGCTCGTGCCCAGCACAATATACGGGAGATCCATTCACCCATTGCAATCTTATAGGTATGTTTTTTACAACTCAAGCATTTGGTTGGGAGCTATCTCAAAATCACAATTGTCTTTTAACATAAACAAAAAATAAATTATTACAGTTGCCTCACCACCACAACCTGTTGATCCTTGCATACCATCACCATGTGGACCGAACTCTGTGTGCAAAGTAATTGGAGAATCCCCATCGTGTACTTGCCAGGCAGATTATACTGGCGCGCCTCCTACTTGCCGACCTGAATGTGTCAGTAATTCCGAATGTCCGAGCAACCTTGCATGCGTGAATCAGAAATGTAGGGATCCGTGCCCCGGTAGTTGCGGATATAACGCAGACTGTAAAGTAATTAGCCATGCTCTAATATGCTCGTGTCCATTTGGACATACTGGTGATGCTCTCTTGTCATGTAGTCCTATACAAGGTACGTATTTAAGAACATTTATTGAAAAAAATATACAATAAAAAATCCAATAAGTGAATTATGAATGTCATTTACGGTGTTTTTACAGATACGGCAATTGAATACAGCTCTCCTTGTGAACCATCACCTTGTGGCATTAACGCTGAATGCATTGAAAGAAATAGTGCTGGCTCCTGCAGATGCGTGGAGTCATACGTAGGCAACCCTTACGAAGGATGTCGTCCTGAATGTGTGATCAATAGTGACTGTCCACCAATGTTGGCCTGTATGCAAAATAGATGCAAAAACCCATGCCCTGGTATATGTGCACCAAATGGTATTTGCCAGGTGATCAATCATGTTCCATCTTGTTACTGCCCACCTGGACTCACTGGAAATGCATACGTTCATTGCATAGATAAAGTTGAAGGTAATAATGGCGTTTAACCTTGTAAAATTTTTGTGCCAATGTGTGTAACTTAAATTTCAGGCAAAATGAAATACATACTAATATTTACACGTTATTACTATGTCTAAAGTTTTTTTTTTATTATTTTTATTATTTTCAGATATTGTCAAGCCGGCACCTTGCGTTCCTTCTCCATGTGGCCCTAACAGTCAATGCAGAGAAGTTAATTCTCAAGCAGTGTGCAGTTGTCAGCTTGACTTTAAAGGCACTCCACCTAACTGTCGCCCAGAATGCACTATTAACAGTGAATGTCCCAGCGATAAAGCATGTATAAATAGAAAATGTGTGGATCCATGTGCTGGACAATGTGCGAGAAATGCAAATTGTAGAGTATTTGCACATAACCCGATTTGTTCGTGTAATGAACGATTCACTGGAGATCCTTTCACCAATTGTGTTGCAAGTAAGTTAAGATTTTTGTTACATAAATATATATATTTTTTTACCTGACTACGAAGGAGAAGAGTTATTGCTGTCATTTATTTATTGAGTGCTGAGAAAAACATCAACCCTAAATAGTGAATCCATTACATCACAGGTATATGTAACATAAAAAAACATTAATTTTTCAGTGCCAGTATCAATACCGTCGGTGCCTCAATTTATAAATCCTTGCATTCCATCCCCATGCGGACCAAACTCGCAATGCCAAGATATTAACGGCAATGTTCGCTGTACGTGTCTTCCAAATTTCATTAGTACTCCGCCAAGATGTAGGCCGGAATGCACTATAAATTCGGAATGTAATGCAATTTATGCTTGCATCAACAACAAGTGCATTGATCCTTGCCCGGGAGCATGTGGTAGCAATGCTCAATGTAACGTCAACAACCATTTACCAATATGTTCGTGTTTACCTGGTTTCACCGGAGATCCCTTCAGCTCCTGTCACATTCAGCCGCAAGGTATGAATATCTATAAATCATTTAAATAACTATCATACAACAAACGTAATATTTCCAATTTTAGCAGTTAGTTCAGAATAATAATATTATTTATATTTCAGAATTGGAGCCAATAAATCTTTGTTCACCTTCTCCTTGTGGCTCTAACGCTGAATGCAGAGATGGTATTTGCACATGCTTACCGGAATATCAAGGTGATCCATATTTTGGATGTAAACCTGAATGCGTACTCAACTCTGATTGCCCGCGGAACAAAGCATGCATTAGCAACAAATGTGGAGATCCTTGTGCAGGAACGTGTGGTTCAGATGCCATCTGCGAGACTATCAACCATATACCTATGTGCTCCTGTCCATATGGTTTTATTGGGTCTCCTTTCCATTACTGCACAGAAGTTCAAGGTACATTATTTAATACTCTTTTACTACTATACTCAATAGTTATAGCACTCTATATCGTATATTTATCTAGCCTGTCTGTGTCATTTAGCATAGCCGTCCTATATATTTGTACCTCCTTTATATTTTATTAAAATGTATGTAATATTATACATTTCTTTGCAGAACCACTAACACCAGCTAACTTGTGTGAACCTTCACCTTGTGGACCAAACAGCCAATGCAAAGAGGTTAATGGGCACGCCGTATGCGTTTGCATACAAGGTTACATCGGTAGCCCTCCGAACTGTCGCCCTGAATGCTCTGTTAGCTCGGACTGTAATCTAAATCAGGCTTGTTCTAACCAAAAGTGTATTGACCCATGCCCTGGAGCATGTGGGCGTAACACCCACTGCATTGTAGTCAACCACAATCCGATTTGTACGTGCCTTTCAGGTTACTCTGGTGACCCCTTCTCTTATTGTGAATTCATACGTAAGTAAACTTAATTCGGCAAATTCATTTGCTCAATAAAATTTTAATAGTGAATTAGTACCTATATATAAAAATATTATTTTAGCGGCCACGCCTCCAGTTAGAGTGAACCCATGTCTACCCTCACCATGTGGACCCAACTCGCAATGCACAGAAAACGGAGAAAATGCAGATTGTAGATGTTTGTCAGAATTTATTGGTTCACCGCCAAATTGTAGACCCGAATGTACAAGTAACACAGAGTGTTCCACAATCATGGCCTGTCTCAACAGAAAGTGCCGCGATCCTTGTCCAGGATCGTGTGGATTAAACGCAGAATGCAGGGTAGTCAGCCATACTCCGATATGCATGTGTCAAAACGGATATACCGGTGACCCATTCCTACGATGCATCATTGAAGTGGCGCACGTTGAACAAGAGCGTCCTACCCCTTGTGTGCCATCACCATGTGGTGCTAATGCAGACTGTAGAGAAAATAACAATGCTGGATCCTGCACTTGTCTTCCTGGATACTTCGGAAACCCTTACGAATCTTGCAAGCCTGAATGCTTAATCAATTCCGACTGTCCATCTAATTTAGCATGTTACCAAAATAAATGCCATGATCCTTGTCCTGGAACATGCGGGATAAATGCCTACTGTAACGTTATTAACCACATACCAAGCTGCTCTTGTCCAGAACAAAACTTTGGAGATCCATACAAGATTTGCACATTCAAAGCTCAATGTAAGTTTGGTTTCCAAATTAAACTCTTTACAAAGTTACATATTCTGCGAGCACCTATTTAAAAAGAATAGTTTTAATTTTTTTTTTTCATTACAGCTGAAATAACAGACCCGTGCAACCCATCGCCATGTGGACCTAACAGTCAATGTAAATCTAAAAATAATTTAGCGATTTGTACTTGTTTACCAAATTATCACGGATCACCACCAACGTGCCGACCAGAATGTATAACAAGCTCAGAATGTCCTCTGGACAAAGTTTGCGAAGACTTCAAATGCACGTCACCGTGTCCAAACGCATGTGGCATAAATACTGACTGCAGAGTTATCAAACACAATCCAATATGTGCCTGTAAACAAGGATACACTGGTGATCCATTCTCAATCTGTTCAGTAATAATTGAAAAACAACCTACTGTTCAAGATTTTGTTGATCCGTGCATTCCATCACCATGTGGCTTAAATGCTCAATGCAGAAATGTAGGAGGAATACCGTCATGCTCCTGTCTAATTGGATATTTTGGGAGTCCACCCAACTGCAAGCCGGAATGCGTGTTAAATACAGATTGTAGTAATGATAAAGCTTGTATAAGCATGAAATGCCAGGACCCATGCTTGGGTTCATGTGGATTAAACGCAATATGCAACGTTATCAAACATGTGCCAGTTTGCTCTTGTCTCAGTGGTTATGACGGAGATCCATTTGCCATTTGCAATGTTAAACCAGTTGGTAAGTAATTAATTTCACGCTCCAAATTACCTACAGAAATGCTGTTAAAATATAAATGCTTTTTATAACTACCCTTTAATGTTTTCAGAACCACCTCAAAACTTAGATCCGTGTCATCCGTCACCATGCGGCCCTAACGCGGATTGCAACAATGGAGTTTGTACTTGCCTACCAGAATACCAAGGAGATCCCTACTTTGGTTGTAGACCCGAATGTGTTTTGAGTACCGACTGCCCACTTGACAAAGCTTGTCTTCGTTCAAAATGCTCTAACCCATGTCGTGACATGTGTGGCATTAATGCCGAATGTAACGTTTATAACCATGTCGCCATCTGCAGCTGCCCTAGTGGTATGACGGGAGACGCTTTTACTCAATGCGTTAAAATTGAAAGTAAGTATCAATCACCATTTTAAGCTTCTTTTATATCTGAATTTGAAATAAAATTTAAAAGTGTTTCTGATATAATAATGTTTTACTTAAAACAATCTAATGAGAATATTAAATATCTGCAGAGCCAGTGACAAGACCATGTGAGCCATCTCCTTGTGGACCGAACAGCATATGTAGAGAAGCAAACGGACAAGCGATTTGTGCTTGCGTGCAAGATTTTATTGGTAACCCACCGAATTGCCGACCCGAGTGTATCCAGAGTACAGATTGTCCACCATCTCGAGCGTGCATAAATCGGAAGTGTCAAGACCCTTGCCCTGGATCATGTGGCACTAATGCAATATGTAACGTTATCAAACATAATCCAATATGCAGCTGTCCTTCGAGATATACTGGGTCACCATTTACTCATTGTTACGGTAAATTTAATAAATTATATTTCTCACTGAGAGTTTAGGATTTTTGTGATTTTATGCTAATATCATCAATCGTGATGTTTTGCAGTTCAAGTTGTTGAAGAGCCTGCGTCCAATCCATGTGCACCTTCGCCTTGTGGTCCAAATGGTATTTGCAATCCTTCACCTGATGGCAAGTCCCACACATGCTTATGTCAACCAACGTTTGAGGGTGTTCCTCCTCAATGTCGTCGAGAATGTGCCTCAAGCGATGAATGTCCTGCTAACAGAGCATGTATCAATTACAAATGTAAAGACCCTTGTCCTGGGTCATGCGGGACAAATACATTGTGCGCTGTACGCCTACATAGCCCAATGTGCTCTTGTGAAGAAGGATATACTGGAGATCCATTCACGTCCTGTCATCGTTTACCGCAAGTTTTACAGCCTAAAGATCCATGCGATCCAACTCCTTGTGGAGCGAATGCTCGTTGCTCAGTTTCTAGACACGGAGCTGCCGCTTGCGTCTGTGAAAACGGATACTTTGGCAACCCATATGAATCTTGTAGGCCTGAATGTATTATAAACAGCGACTGTCCGTATAACAAAGCTTGTCTGAGAAATAAGTGCGAAGATCCCTGTCCCGGAGTATGCGGTTCAACGGCGACTTGTCAAGTTATCAATCATATTCCATCATGCCACTGTGCAACTGGATATACAGGAAATCCTTACCAATACTGCCATATCATTATCAACGAGCAACGTAAGTATCACTTCTGGTTATTATTATTTATAATGGATTGACATGACATCCGGCATGATTTATTAAACATTTTCTTTTATTACAGCATCTGTTCCGACTAATCCTTGTATTCCTAACCCATGTGGAAGTAATGCACTTTGCAAGGACAACAACGGTCTGGTATCATGTTCATGCATGCCTGATTTCTACGGTTCACCTCCAAACTGCCGTCCGGAATGTACAATTAATTCAGAATGTGAATCAACCAAGAGCTGTTTGAGGCAAAAATGTGTCAACCCATGTATTGGAGCATGTGGACAAAATGCTGAATGTAGAGTGGTTAATCATGCACCAATTTGTAGTTGTCGCCAGGGTTTCGAAGGCGATCCATTTGTGAGATGTTCAATAATTGAAAGTAAGCATATCAAGTAATTATAAATCTAATAATGTTTTACTTGTATTTTGTGTTCGAAATATTAAAATATAATTGAAAATTGCAGAATTACCACCAGCTCCTGAGTTAAACCCATGCATACCATCTCCATGTGGAACAAATTCACTATGTCAAGTTGTTAACAAATCGCCTGTCTGCACGTGCATGGAAAACTATTTCGGCTCACCACCAAACTGTAGAGCAGAATGTACAGTGAACTCTGACTGCAGTAGCAATACTGCGTGTATCAATCAGAGGTGCCGTGACCCTTGCCCGGGGTCATGTGGCTTACAAACTGAATGTCAAGTGTTCCAGCATTCCGCTATTTGTAGTTGCAGAGAAGGATATACTGGAAATCCTTTCCAAAGCTGCTACGTGCAAGAACAAATTGGTAACTTTATCAAAATAAATAGTCACTTCTGTACTTGTTTTACTTAGGTGTATATGACATCATTATAATCGTAACTTGTTTCAGTATCCGTACCTGTTGTGTATGATAAATGTGATCCAAGTCCATGCGGTGCAAATGCAGACTGCAACGAGGGGGTATGCAAGTGTAGACCGAACTTTTTCGGCAATCCATACCTCAGCTGTCGACCTGAATGCACTCATAATTCTGACTGCGCACCGAACTTGACATGCGTTAAAAACAAATGCATTAACCCATGCAACAATCTGTGTGGACAAGGAGCTCTTTGTGACGTCTACAACCACATTCCAATGTGTAGCTGTCCATCAAATACTACTGGGAATGCCTTCTTTTCTTGCTCACCAATCTTAGGTAAGTAATGTTTGTGCTTTTATTTTTAATACAACAAAATACTTTCCAGACCAGCCTCCACTAGAAACCGATTATCAAGTAAAGCCGCTTAGTGGTGAACCATTTTAAATCAATATCGTGTATTAAATACCATAAATATAAGCTTTGCCTACCATTTTCGGGATAATAAGTAGCCATTATTTACCGAAGTCTATGCATTTGAAATGTTTTATATTTTTATTTATTTTAGCTGTACCAGAAATAAGACGCCCATGTGAACCATCTCCATGTGGTCCATATAGTACGTGCCGCTCAGTTAACGAACAAGCGGTGTGTTCTTGCTTGATTGGCTACATCGGAGTGCCACCTTCGTGCAGACCTGAATGTTTGGTGGATTCTGACTGTACAAGTCTAATGTCGTGCTCGAATCAAAAATGTATCGAGCCATGCAGAGGAGCCTGCGGCCTACGAGCCGAATGTAGAGTTCATAACCATAATCCAATTTGCTACTGTCCTAACGGTTACACTGGAGATCCTTTCACTCAATGTGTAGTTGTGCAAAGTAAGATATGTTTTTATTAATTCTCTCGTTGTGCTGATATTTCAAAGAACCGAGTCACTGAATGACTTGTTTACTTTTTCCCCAGATGAACCACCGACACCTAAAGCACCGTGCGAACCATCACCGTGTGGACCTAACGCCGTATGTCGTGTTGCTGGTGAATCGCCATCATGCTCTTGCATGCCTGGATATTCCGGGTCTCCACCGTATTGCCGGCCTGAATGTGTCACAAATAGCGAATGCAGCTACAATAAAGCTTGCATTAATAACAAGTGTTCCGATCCTTGTCTTGGCGCTTGTGGACAAAATGCGGAATGTAGAGTCATCAGTCATTCACCTCAATGTAGGTGCCAACCAGAGTATGAAGGAAACTCATTTGACCAATGTTTACCAATTATAGGTAAGTTATCAGCCTTTATAAAATATTTAAATAAATAAGTTATAACTTATTTTTATTTGTATATTATTTTATATTATTTAATGAGTACTATTTTTTGTTTTTATTTATAGCTTCTAAACCTGTAAGACCATTAATGGAAGCACCAAGGCCTTGTATACCGAACCCATGTGGCCCGAATGCCATGTGTCAAGATCGCAATAATATTGGCAGTTGCACTTGTTTGACTGGATACTTTGGTAACCCATACGAAGGCTGCAGGCCAGAATGTGTACTTAACTCTGACTGTCCGGAAAATAGAGCCTGTATAAACAATAGATGTGTAGATCCCTGTCCAGGTGTTTGTGGATCTAACGCCCAATGTCAAATCGTCAGCCATATTCCTAAATGCAGTTGTGTATTTGGATACTTCGGAAATCCTTATGAAAACTGCGTTTACCGAGAAGGTAATTTTTTGTTAGTGAATAACGATTACAAAATATTATTATGAAATGATAATTCTGAAATTTACCAGAAGATCTAATTTATTTTCTTAAAGTCATGTTCTAATCATCTAAGTTAAGTTATAAGAGTTCACCCACCGTTGATTGAGCTGCAAGAAGGTAACGCTAGCTTTCTAAATCTAGCGTTACCTAGACAATAATGATTATTACGTCCATAATTCAAAATTAGTGATTACTTAATTAATGTTATATTTCAGCAACGCCAAATAACCCATGCAGCCCTTCACCTTGTGGACCGTACAGTACGTGCAAATCTGTCAATGATAATGCTATTTGCACTTGCATGCCAGAATACATCGGCAACCCACCAAACTGTCGACCGGAGTGCTTGACTAGCCCTGAGTGTCCTCTAAATTTGGCATGTGTGAGGCAAAAATGTGTAGATCCTTGTACAGGAACATGTGGAGAAAACGCACAATGTCGGGTTCATCATCATAGCCCATACTGCACATGTATGCCTGGATTTGAAGGGGATGCATTTGTGAGATGTACTAGAGAAAAAACAAAAATTCCGGAAATAACAAATCCGTGCGAACCAAATCCATGCGGGCCTTTTGCAGTCTGTAGAGACATTAATAGATTGCCTCAATGTAGTTGTAAAGCAGGTTACATTGGTGCTCCGCCGAATTGTGCTCCTGAGTGTACCATCAACCAAGATTGTCCAAACGACAAAGCATGTGTTCGCGAACAGTGTGTAGATCCTTGTCTTGGATCTTGTGGAGCTAATGCAGATTGCCGCGCAATGAATCATTTAGCAATTTGTACTTGTCGTCATGGCTACAAAGGCAACTCCTTCGAAGGCTGCTACGTGTACAATGGTAATTAAATGTTAAAAAACAATAAACATTTGGTACATAATATTGTATTATTAACTTATAAAATCGATTTACACTTTACTCCACAGAGCCACCATCATTACCGGTTGATCCATGCGCTTCATCACCATGTGGTATAAATGCAATTTGTGACGCTGGTACTTGCTCATGCATCCCTGGTTATCACGGGAATCCCACAGTCGAATGCCGACCAGAGTGTACAAGAGATGACGATTGCGAGAAACAAATGGCTTGTGTCAACTACAAATGTGTAAACCCTTGCAAGAACACCTGCGGATTGAATGCTGTTTGCAACGTTTACAATCACATAGCTATTTGCGAATGTCCGTCACCCCTGCAGGGAGACGCTTTTATCGCTTGTCGACCCGTCATCGGTACGTATTATAAAAGAAAAGAAAATATTTTTTTATCTCTAACCATTTTTATTGGCAAAGCATTAAATCACAACCCATATAAAATAATATTTCAGAACAAACAGTAACAGATCCTTGCACGCCAAACCCATGCGGTTCGAACAGTGTGTGTCACGCGGAAGGCACCGTGGCGCACTGTTCGTGCAGACCACCAATGATGGCAGAGCCGCCGGCATGCCGCGCCGAATGCCGCGCTAATGATGAGTGCCCACCACACCTGGCGTGCCGCACTGGCAAATGCCGCGACCCGTGCCCCGGAGCATGCGGTGCTCGAGCCTACTGTCGCACTGTGATGCACTCCCCAATATGCACGTGTCCGACGAACTACGTTGGTGATCCATTTATTCGGTGTTTACCAGGTAAAAGAGACGCTCGAAGTTACGCTGCCTATTGTTAGCGGGGATATGTTGATACAATGATAGGCACCTTATTTTGTATTATTGAATTTTTCAGCTCTCGAATCTGAGCCGAGTGTAAAGGCACCGTGCGACAATTGTGGCCTGAATGCTGACTGCGTTGACGGCGGCTGTCGCTGCAGAAGAGGATATTTCGGAGCACCACCATTCTGCCGTCATGAATGTCTCAGTTCTAGTGATTGCGAATGGCGTCTTACTTGTGTAAACCGACGTTGTGTAGACCCATGTCCTGGAGCTTGCGGCCAAGGCGCACAATGCACGCCTTTGGCTCACGAACCACGCTGCGAGTGTCCACCATCGATGATTGGAAATCCACTCGTTGAATGTCGACCCATCGATACGTTCCGTAAGATAGACTCAAATGGATGATTGCTATTCTTGTTTACATGAAAAAAAAAATTTAAACGGTTTTGCGGTTACATAAAAAAATAATAGGTCGTTGCGATCACGGCAAGCCCACAATTTTGCTTTTAAGACTTAGGCATGGGTCTTACTAGTAAAACTGGGTGTGCTGGTAGCAAAATAAAAAGTAATATCCGACGTTTTTGACGTTAGCTTATAGAGGGCTTCTCTTTTAAATTTGGCTTGTTTTGATTCAGGGTTCAGATTTCTATATTAATACGTATATTGTATAACGTTACAGCTAAAGCTCCCAATGACCCATGCCATCCTTCACCGTGTGGACCTGGAGCAATTTGCAACGCTAGGGAAGCGGGTGCTTCTTGCGAGTGTGAACCCGGCCTTCGGGGTGACCCATACTCCGGTTGTCGACCTGAATGCCTCGCGGATTCAGACTGCTCTCCGTCTAGAGCATGTATTCGCTCGCATTGCCGCGACCCTTGCCAAGGCAGTTGTGGAGTAGGAGCAGATTGCGAAGTTGTTAACCATATACCACTGTGTTCTTGTCCACCTGGAACTAGAGGAAACGCTTTCGAAAGATGCGACGTCTTAGCCACTCGTACGTATTTAACTGATTTTGATTAACCGTACTTAATATTTTTTAAACTTTTCAGGCTTAATAAATTATCACTTATATTTTTTGTAGCACCACCGTGTAGTCCTTCTCCGTGCGGTCCGGGTGCCTTGTGCTCGGTTTCTGGCAACGTTGCAGTCTGTTCGTGTCCGAGCGGCACCAGCGGAGATGCAGCCACAACAGGCTGCAGGCCCGAATGCGTAGTTAGTTCTGAATGCCCGCGAGATCGTGCATGTGTGCGTAACAAGTGCGTCGACCCATGTATCGGCGCCTGCGGCACCTACGCTATATGTCGAGTATTTGATCACGCACCGATATGCTCATGCCCACCTGACACCACAGGCAATCCATTCCACGATTGTCTACATATAGGTTTGTTTTTGTTGAGTATAAAAGTTGATCATTTTAATCAATGCAAAGCGAAAACTTTATCATTTATTTTCTTTTTCTAGAAAAAGTAAACCCACCGATAGCGGACGATCCATGTGATCCAAATCCTTGTGGACCTCATGGCACATGTAGAAATGGATTCTGCACATATCCAGAATGTATCGTTAACGATGACTGCTCCGGAGACAGAGCATGTATCAATAGAAAATGCACGGATCCATGTGTTAATGCTTGTGGTCTCAACGCGATTTGCACTGGCGTACGTCATTCAGCTGTGTGTTCTTGTCCAGCTGGTTACACAGGATCTCCGTTTGTTCGATGTGAGCGCGTTATCATCTCGACGCCTGTCCAATCGGTTCCTGAATGTGTGAGAGACGATCAATGTGCCGAAAGCTCAGCATGCATTGACTTACGTTGCGTGCCCGTTTGCGGACCCGCAAACTGTGGCTTAAATTCACGTTGTCTGGCAAGACAACACAGAGCTCAGTGCACTTGCCTACCAGGATATGAGGGAGATGCTTACAGAGGATGTTATTCCGGTAAGCGAATAATATATTTATGAATCTTAATCTGTTTATTTCACCATCATTAAACTATATTAAGAACATACCTATAAATTGCTTACAGTTCAATGCCACAGCAATAATGACTGCCCCGACGATGAAAGTTGCGAGGGAGGCTCATGCATGAAAGTCTGTCTTCGAATGCGCTGTGGAGTTGAGGCGCATTGCATAGCCCGTGGACACACTGCATCATGCGAGTGTAATTCTGGTGCCCGTGGCAATCCATACACCGGATGTCAAAGAGCGGAATGTACTATTGATGACGAATGTTCTTCTTGGCTGGCCTGCAGAAGAGGAAACTGTGTGGACCCTTGTCCAGGCTCGTGTGCGCCAGGTGCGTTGTGTACTGTCGTACGACACACGCCTGCATGCGAATGCCCTCGTGGAACACAAGGAAACCCGAAGATTGAATGTCTCCAAGGTAAAAATCACATTTCTTTTTTGTAATTATAATTAAAGTTCAATGCTCAAATTTAATATCTATGATAATATCGTTTTAGAGCCATACCAAGTAGAGTGCGAAAGTGACGCTGACTGTGGGCCCGATTTTGCATGTCTGCAAGGCAGCTGTAGGAACCCCTGCGAATCCACATCTTGTGGCACGAACGCAATCTGTCGTGTAGCAAACACCCTGCCATTCCGCACGCTCATCTGCGAGTGTCCAAAGCCCCTTGTTGGAGATGCATCCGTGCAATGTACACCAAGTAAGTGATTCGTCAAAACAAGTTAAAACTGAAGATCAGGATTTTTTTATTTCGAGCAATTTTGTTAATGTCTTTCTATCAATAAGCTATAATATTTCTCCATTACATTAATTTCCAAGTAGATAAGAGGTAGCGAACACTCAATTCAAGACGCAATCGATGAAACCACAGAACATACGGAGTAATGGTATGTTGCCACGGTCACAATTTGGTGTAATGGAACGACAACACTGATTTATTTCGCACGTCACGGATCTTTTGGTGCTTGTGCATATACCCACTTTTTTGTATAGTATATTTGTAAATAATGTACCTACACTAAGTATGTTGTTATTCAATGTAAAGTTAATTAAGTAATTTGAATATGTATATTCTGTATTTTACTGAAGATTTCAATTATATTAAAAGGGTTATCCAACCAACAACAACATCAATAAAGAGTCTTAAAGGCTAATTCAGTGTATTCTCGTGCAGGGGCTGAATGTGGTTCAAACAGCGATTGTGGCGAGGAGGAGACGTGTGTCAACAAACGCTGCGTGAGCGCATGCGCGAGTGCGTGCGGCGTGGGCGCTGAGTGCCGCGTCAACGCGCACCAAGCGCAGTGCTCGTGCATACCACCACTACAAGGCGATCCTAATGTAGCTTGTTCACCCGGTTAGTATTATTATTATCACTTTATACATATATATATATATATATATATATATATACATATATATATATATTATACGATTTATGTGTCTGATTTAGATAAGCAGTTTTTAATTTTTAGCTTCACGTGTCTAACAGTAAGCAGAAAAATGTGTTTTCTCAAACATGCGCGGAAATATTGTCATTACTTTTAAATAAAGAACACGCGAAGTATTTAGAACTCTTTCATCTATCGTACACATTGCGTTCTCGTGGCTGTATAGCCGTATAGCCACAGATGCGTTTAACCTTTTTCGGCACAAACTGTAAAATAAAAATAAAAAATTGGCGGTAAAGCGGAGTTAGTTGTTATTTTGTTATTAAAAATGAAATAAAATGAGTTCCGATGATTCTGAAAGTGAAAATGAAACGGACATTGACTGCACTCCACCAGATTTAAGATCAGAAGCTAAATTAGCGATGGAAAACCTGCTTCCTTAAGTAAGTACCTACTTACTTAAGTAAGTAAGACAATTGCCTACTTATTTGCCTACTTAAGTAAGTACCTAACTGAACTAACTTACTTAAGTACTACTTAAATAAGTACTTAAGTAAGTGTCTACTTACTTGCCTACTTAAGTAAGTACCTTACTTAACTAACTTACTTAAGTACTATTTAAGTAAGTTCTTAAGTAAGTACTTAAGTAAATTAGACAAGTGCCTACTTATTTGCCTACTTAATTAAGTACCTAACTTGACTTACTTACATAAGTACTACTTAAGAAAGTACTTGAGTAAGTAAGACAAGTGCCTACTTACTTACCTACTTAAGTAAGTACCTAACTTAACTTACTTACTTAAATTAAAGAATTAAAATATTTTTATTACAGCATAAGCTAACTACTACAATCTATATATAGGTATATTACAAAATTTACAAAAGGAAACAATTGGGCCACCCATAGACCGTTGCAAACGATCTATAGGTAGCTCAACTGCTCCAACTCGATACCCGATGGTAGCGTGCCGAGGATACTGGCTGCATTGCCTCTTTGTATAGCAAGGCTTATTCTTTGGCCCAGATAGCTGCCAGCCCTCTGATCACGCGTCGCTTCGACCAGACGCTCTGAAAAAAATTTACTTACTTAAATAAGTTCTTAAGTAACTACTTACTTAAGTACTACTTAAGTAAATAAGACAAGTACCTACTTATTTGCCTATTTAAGTAAGTACCTAACTTGACTTACTTACATAAGTACTACTTAAGAAAGTACTTAAGTAAGTAAGACAAGTGCCTACTTACTTGCCTACTTAAGTAAGTACCTAACTTAACTTACTTACTTAAGTAAGTAAAACAAGTGCCTACTTACTTGCCTACTTACTTACTTACCTACCTACCTACATGCCAGTACTCACATTCAGCTCCCGACGATCACATTCTTCAAGAAATTCTTCAACAAACTCATACTCGTCCTGCAATTGCCTATTTCGCTGCCTTTGCAATAATGTACAATTTAGCTCACTACTTCTGTCTCAAATTTGATAAAAAGTAATAAGCGATCTGAGTCAGCCCTATTTTCACACGATTTATGCCACTTATAATATAACAAGTAAATTTAGGATATAGGATATTATATGTCGGTACTTACCTGGGTGAAATTTTCAGTGGCGATTGGTAGAGAATGCTCGTCCGATTCTGCATGCGGCACAGCCGAGGCGTGCGTGGCGAAGCGCTGTGTGGCTGCGTGCGCGGCAGCCTGCGGCACCGGCGCGCTTTGCGAGGCGCATGCGCATCGTGCCACCTGCCGCTGTCCACCCGGCACCGCCGGTGATCCAGCCAATTCCTGCTACACGAGTAAGTACCTTTAAACCCGTACCATTCAGGTACCTTTTTTCTTATGCAAAGGTTATTTTTTTAAAGATAAAGTGGCATCTTATATATTATAATTTTAATAAATATCTTTATGTCGTTGTGTGCTTTTCTACATACATATCTATGAGCCACGAACAGATACAGATATGAAATTTATATTTTCCCATAGCTGAATGTGCCTCGGACGACAACTGTCCGTTCGACAAGAGCTGTGTAAACGGATACTGCCAAGACCCATGCTCCCTGGGAACGCCTTGCGGACGCGATGCTCATTGCAAGACAGTCGCACACATCGCTACCTGCCGCTGTCCAGCGGGGACGCAGGGCGACCCTCGCCGGGCTTGTATATCCGCCGTCTGCCACTACAACGACGACTGCGACGATACGCAAATCTGCAATCGTCTGAACCGCGTCTGCCAGCCTGCGTGCTCCGAAAACGCATGCGCTTCAGGAGCGTTGTGCACTGCTCGTGGTCACCGCCCTATTTGCTCGTGTCCACCAGGCTACTCGGGTGATGCTTACGTTCGTGGCTGCTCCACCACACTAATGGTCTCAGAGTGCAGCGCTGACGCAGACTGTTTAGCGCCGCTGGCTTGTGTAGACGCTCGATGTACTGACCTGTGCGCAGGCGCGCCTTGTGAGCTCGGCCTAGTGTGTAACACGGTAGACATATTGCCCCTGCGTGCGGTGGCATGCGTGTGTCCAGATGGCGGAAGGGCCGCACCAGACTCTGGCTGCCGACCGCCTCCAAGCGCCGAATGCTCATTAGACACAGACTGTGCCTCCACGCAAACCTGTCGCCGTAGCACTTGCGTGGATGCCTGCAAAGCAGATCCCTGTGGACAAAATGCCTTATGTGAATCAATCGATCACGCTTCTCACTGTACCTGTCCAAATGGCTATACTGGAAATGCAAGAATTGAGTGCAACTCAGGTAATACATTTTTATCACCATGTGTGTTAATTGTGTGAACTAAGTTATAATAGGAAGAAAACCTAAAATATTTCTTGCATCGTTTCAGTTCCTCGTCACCCGACAATATCAGAATGTTATAACGACGATGAATGTGGTTTAGAACGTGCGTGTATGGAAAGAGTCTGTGAAAATCCGTGCTTAAATACGTGCGGTGCAGGTGCACTGTGCCGCGTCATTGATCACAAACCACAATGCTCGTGTCCAAAGGGATATTCAGGTGTCGCCACATTACGCTGCGTACCACGTAAGTATTTATTAATGATTCTCACAATAATTAAAAATTAATTGTATTGTTTATCATTATTACTCGTATACACCTCTGACATTATAATACAGTTACCTACTTCGGACAATCAACATCAGAGTTGGTCACTGGCTCCAGTGACATATCATATCGGCAAATAAGCTATTGATTCACTAAATCAAAGACTAATGCGTGTTGATGCTTGTTCATGTAAAAAGCTAAGATTTCGGTTACTTTCGGCTGTAGCCAAAAACAATGTTTTGTTTCCAGCATCCGGCGGATCCGTCATAACAGTAGGCTGCAAAGCGAACTCGGAATGCCCATTGTCGCAAGCATGTGTTAACGGCGCTTGCGCTAGTCCATGTGCGTGCGGCTCGAACGCAGAGTGCACCGTATTAAGACATCATCCTGTATGCTTCTGTGCACGTGGATATTCTGGAAACCCTTACATTGGTTGTACTAAAGGTAATTTTTAAAATAAAATTATATTTTAACCACCAATACACCTACCACAAAACTAACAACACGAAATTTCGCTCTTAAATTTTTGAAAATTTGAATCTAAAAGGAAGAAGATCGATTTAATCCTTGTTTAATTACGCCAAAACTGCTGAACCGATTTTACTGAAATTAGCTTAGGTTTTTTTTCATTCATGACACCTACCACGCGAGTGGAGCCGCGGGCAGCAGTTGATAGTAAATAAAATGTGAAACTTTATGAGGAAGTTCGGATGAATAAATGTTTGTGACTCAATCACATCGAAACTACAGAACAGGTAAGGCTCAAATTTGGTACGGGTATAGTCAGGACCTTAAAAAACATGGGCTCCTTCTTATTTTGATATCATATGCAGGCAAATCCGCGGGCAGTAGCCATGTGTGCCGCAGTATACATAGTGTTTATTTTTCAGTCGGCTGCACGGCTGATTCAGAGTGTCTGGACAGTGACACTTGCTACAACGGCGCCTGCGTCAACCCATGCGTAGTTGATGCTCCTTGTGCTATTAGTGCTGAATGTTATGGAAAGAGACATCGACCCAATTGCAGATGTCCAGCAGGCACGATTGGAAATCCGTTTATTAAATGCCAGGCTGCTGAATGTGAAATCGATAATGACTGTAATGATGATAGCGTATGTCATAAAGGAACTTGTCGTAACGCATGTGCTGTTGATGGAGTAAGTCCATGCGCTAATAACGCAGAATGCTTCCCAAGAAATCACGCCGCTTCGTGTAAATGTCCATCCGCTCTTCCACTTGGAGATCCATCGGTCCAGTGTCAGAGAATAGCAGTAGTCAGCGACGAGCCAGAATGCAGAGTTGACAGCGACTGTCCTAGAAGCCACGCTTGTTTGAGAGAGGAATGTCGTGAAGCTTGTAACGAACTCAAACCTTGCAGTGGAAACGCACGTTGCTCTGTATCTGACAGCGTTCCATTCCGTACACTGGTATGCCGCTGTCCTGAGGGCTTTATACCTGAAGAAGGTGGCACTTGCAAACCAGCACAATTACCAGCTCTAAGCTGTTCTTCTGATCATGATTGTGATGAACGTGAGTCTTGTATCAACAGAATATGTCGTAACCCTTGCAATTGCGGAGAGAATGCTGAATGTTTTATTCGAGACCACAGACCGGTTTGCTCTTGCCGCGCAGGTTATGACGGAGACCCATACCATGCCTGCCGAACTGTCGGATGTCGAACGAATTCCGAATGTGCATTCCACGAAGCATGCATCAATGAAAACTGTATCAGTCCATGTCTATTGAATAGCACTTGTGGGCCTAATGCTGAATGTTATGTAGAAAGGAACCATCCACTATGCCGCTGTCGTCCTGGATATGAAGGCGATGCTTTTGCCGGCTGTAATGCAATAGAATGCAGATCAAATGGTGACTGCCCGCAAGATAAACAATGCAAAGCGCATAGATGCATCAACCCCTGTTTCGGTAATAACGTGTGTGGTCTAAGAGCATCATGCCTAGTAAGAAATCATATAGCAGTTTGCAAATGTGATGCAGGATATACTGGAAGTCCTTACGTGGAGTGCAAGCCGCAATTTACAGCCGAATGTTTTGTTGATGCTGATTGTCCAACAAGATCTGCATGTCTATCAAGTAGATGTGTGAATCCTTGCACAACCTTAAAACCTTGTGCCACTCCGGCAAGTTGCGAAGTTTCGCCTACACTGCCGGTGCGAACAATGCTGTGCACTTGCCCGCCAGGATACGTAAGCAACGGTGGTGGTATTTGCAAGCCTACAACACTGGTTTCTGATGACGTTTGCGAAACTGATAATAATTGTTCCTCGAATCATGCATGTGTAACGGCAGTATGTAAGAACCCCTGTGAATGTGGACCGAATACTGACTGCCAAATCAAAAACCACAAACCAGTCTGTGCATGCCGTCCAGGCTTTATTGGGGACGCGCGAGTCGGATGTTATGAAGTAAAATGTAATTCAGATTCACATTGTTCAGACGATGAGACCTGTATTAACAGCAGATGCATACCAGCATGCTTTGTCGAACCTAACATTTGTGGCGAATCTGCAGAATGTTATGGAACAGATCATCGTGCGTCATGTCGCTGCAAAATCGGAACTGTTGGCAATCCTTCTGTCGCTTGCACGCCTGTCGGATGCCGCGCAAACTCAGACTGTCCCAATGATAAATCCTGTATCAACTCAAAATGTGTAAGCCCTTGCATATCGACAACTTGTGAGGAGCCGGCCGATTGTCGTGTTCATCTTCATGAGGCTCACTGTATCTGTCCTCCCGGATACCGAAGTACCGATTTTGGCTGCGAAGAAATAGCCGAACCTCAATGCTCGCGCGACGTGGACTGCCCCTCTGGTACAGCATGTCTAAATAGCAAGTGTACCAACCCCTGCCTCGGGCCATCCCCGTGCGGTACCAACACCGACTGCAAGCTTGTAGATACACTTCCAGTAAGAACTATGATTTGCGAATGCTTGCCAGGATACAGAGGAAATGCTCTCATCGAATGTACACCCAACAAACGTAAGATTCTTAAATTCGTAATTCGTAAAATGCATGAAATATTTATAAAAGTCTCAAATAAAAATAAAATTGTACAACCTACTCTACCCTTTTTTACAGAACCGGGTACAAAATGCGTTGACGGACAAGGACTCGACACACTCGGCGAATGCACACCTTGTCGAGTTGAAGAAGGTCGAGTAGTGGATGCACGCGGACGCTGCGTTTGCGATTCGGCTCGTGGATTCGGAGCACGCGGTAACGTATGTGCTCCGATCGGATGCCGCACCGACGGCGACTGTGACGACAGCTCACGCTGCCTTGGTGGCGTCTGTGTGAACGCCTGCAAGGCCGATCCCTGCGGTACCTTTGCCACCTGCGAGCCTTCCGGACACCGCTCGCACTGCACATGCATAACTGGATACACTGGCAATCCTAGAATACACTGCAATGCGTATCGTACCGACTTCCCGATACCAGACATGCAGGTACTAAAATGAATAAAAAAATCCTTCCCATCGAGTAACACCATGACATAAATGTTACTCGTTGGCAAAAAAAACCCATCGAGTAACACTGTTACTCGTTTGGATGTTACTCGATGGGAACCCATCACTATGATGAGATATTCTACACAATTTATAAGATTTAAGCATTTGAAAAGTCTGCTAGATTATTTTTTTTTCTTTCTTTGCTTCATCAGGTTCGCTGCAATGCCGATGGCGTAAGTGTTGGCCTCACAATCAAGAATTTCACCGGAGTGCTGTATGTGAAAAGCTACAGTAAAGATGAGCGCTGTCGCTTGGCAGTGGATACATCTAGAGACGAAGAGAGTCTTGTCGACTTTACAGTCCACTTCGGCGATTGTGGTTTAGTTCATGTCAATGTAAGATTATTAAAAATATACTTGTATTTTCTTTAATAAATAAGCATTATACAAATCAATTAATACAAGTATATCCTTTTTGTTGCAGGGACTTGCCAGTTTTGTGCTTGTTATGCAAAATCATCCCAAACTTGTGACTTCGAACGCTAAAGCGTTCCACATAAAATGTATTTATCAGACCGGCGAACAGAACGTCACATTAGCGTTCAATGTGTCTATGTTGACGACAGCAGGAACAATTGCCAACACAGGTCCACCACCAACCTGTTCTATGCGCATCGTCTCCCGTACAGGAGACGAGGTCAGCTCTGCCGCAATTGGAGAAAACCTTGTTCTACAAGTCGATGTACAACCCTCGAGTAAGTCAAATGAATCTAAGTACATTATATTAGATACCTACATGTGAGAAAAGGAGTTTTTATTTTGGGAGTTACTTAACTTATAAAATATTATCTATTATAAAACTTATAAAATTTATTTTTATAGGTATATACGGCGGCTTCGCACGTAGTTGTATCGCAAAAACAAGTGATTCGTCGACCAACGTAGAGAATGAGTATCGAGTGACGGATGAAGATGGATGTGCCACTGACGCCGCTATATTTGGGGATTGGGAACGAAGTGAAGACGGCAGCGCCTTGAGAGTATCTTTCAATGCGTTCAAGTTCCCCAGCAGCGACAATATACGATTCCAGTGTAATATACGAGTTTGCTTCGGAAAATGTCAACCTGTAAGTTGACCTTTAATATTTACTTTAAACATAATACTGTGGCTTTACCGACCGCATTGATACAATGATCAAAAACAAAATAATATCATAACCTTTAAATCTGCAGGTGAACTGTCATGGTGCTGACGCTTTCGGAAAGCGTAGAAAACGAGAGGCGAATTACGAAAGCTCCATCGAGGGCCAACTTCGGGAGGAGGTGACAGTCGAATCGAACCCGATAGTGACGTTGCAACGACGCGACCCGTCTCAAGTGGCTCGGCAGCGCGACGGCTGGTCGGAGGGCGCTGGTGGCGCAGCGGCCGGCGGTGGCGAGGTCTGCGTGTCGGCCGCGGGGCTGGCGGTAGCCCTGGCGCTGACGGCGCTGTTGGCGCTCGTAGCAGTGGCGGCCGCCGTAGCGTGCTGGCTTGTAGCGTGGAGACGCGCTCGGCCTCCACCTGCGCCGCTGCCACACCCGCCCGACTTCCCTAACCCACTGTTCCAGCGTTAAGCTACCTAGTCCTGCGCCCTGCTCCTCCGCCGGCGCCGGGCGGTGTCGGCTCTTTCTTCTCACTCACTCAGCTTTAATCTGTGCGCGCCGCCGGAGGACCGAACGGGCGAGGACGCCGCAAGCGCCGCGTGTCATGAGACGCGCCCCTCGCTCGCGCTCGCAGCGTCCTTTTATGTTATGTTAGTCTTATTTTGTAAAAATAATAATGTGGAATAGTCGCCTCCTTCAAATTTTGTGATATTCATAATTTTAAATAAATAAATATTCGAAATCACCATTTATGTAAAATATTGTTTTAAGCATTACTAAATAATTAAATAATAATAATAATAATAACGCCCTCTGTCTCATTATTCACACATTGGTCCTGAGCAAAATGTACAACCACTGCGGAGTTTAAACTCGCTTTTAGGAAAGCTGCTTTGTCCGTGAATAAAATGCCACCTTGGTACTTTTTTCCTCCGTACCGTGGGTCGAAACGCAGTACAGGCTGAATAAATAGATACGTTTACAAGTCAGAAGCGCATCGGCTAACATAAAGGCAACCGCTCCCACCAACCGCACCTACCCCGCGGCTTCCCTCGAGAAATGTCACTTTACGTCAGGTCTAGAGATAAGGGTGTGCGTACTTTTAACGTTCGAAGAAGAAGGCACATACACATAGACCTATAAAAGCTTTATAAAAGTATAAATGTATGTAGTTACATTCATGACATTTGTATTATTACACATTAGACATACAATTTTATTAGATGCTTATTGGTTTTTTTTAAACATGCCACACTTGTAGCGACTTATTTCCAGCAAAAGAGCTTCAATTCATAGTCTTTTTGTTTCGACTTGTTAGCACATTAGGTTAAGCGCACACTTACCTCGTGTGCTCGTGTGCCTCGCAGTGGCCTCGTTCGTGGTTTGTTTGCTTTAGTCATATCTGCGTGTATTACTTGATTCGATCGACTGTGCTGTGTTATGATGCCTTCTCATGGCCTGTGTTAACACGGGCCATGAGAAGGCATCATTAGTGATGATCGTGATTAGAAAGTAATACAGGAACCATTCGCAAAATGAGCGAAAAATATTTAGTACTAGCTGACACCCACAACTTCGTCTGCGTTTTGGATTGACCGGTCTGGTCCCACTGCTGGGCAGTCTTATCCAACTAACTTCACGTCTACCGGTCTTTGGCCTTTTGTCATTTGTTTTGGTCATTCGGTCGTCATCTTTCAATGAAAGCCTTTGTGCAGAAAATGTATTTTAATTTTGTTATGAAAATATTAGCCTAAGTACAAATAATTAAAAAACGAGACGTGAGTGCAAGTGCCTCTTCGGGGCAGGTTGCGAGGTGCCGAGGGTCGGCACAGATTTTTCAAAATGCTGAGAGCAGACACGATGACTTCTTGGTTTTGATTCAGATTTGATTAGATCTGTTAGACCAATTTTGTGCAACAACAGGATACGCCTAGAAATAAATAACGGTTAAATAACTTGTATGTCGTCTAATTTCATAAAGTTGTTGAGAGTGATGACTAGTATGTAATTGAAAATGCTTTTATATTTCCAAATAACAAAAAACAGTCTGCGAGTGTATGTAAAACACACAATAGTATAGGAGTAAAAACTAAATCATGGCGACTCGAGTCGACTTTACCCAAATGAGCGCTACATAGCCGAGCGTGACAGCTCAGTCTTATTCAATACCCACAAAATAAAGAGCTCAACGCGCCTAAATAAGTTTTCACTTCAAAAAATTATTAGCAGTAGTAGTATGATCCATTTATCGGAACCCAAGGCAAAACAACTTTATTACATTAAACTACAAACAATTTGCTACCCATGGTGCGTCGGTGTGGGCGCTGGTCTGCGTCCATCCGCAAATATCACGCACCGTGGGAAGCAGCCTTTATATGTAAGCGACTGAATGGAAGCACATTCACAACACAAATAAAACACGAACGTGGCCTCAATGAGGCACGACTCGTGAGACATAAGCCGAGCCAGGTGTGCGCCTGTCCTTAGCTGTCCTGAGCGAATTTTTGATGAAAGTTCGTCTACCAAACTAGATAGATAATGTATATTGTCGGTAGGTATTTAAAGGAATAAACTTACAACTTCGTTTTTCTGAAGCGACAAATTTTCATTGTTTATTCTGTTTTGGCATCCATGAACCGCACAAAAATGCTTATGCATATTATATTTTTGTTAGAATACCTAGTAGTTATGTTTATGTATTAATTAATGTTATTTACATAATAATTTTATCTTTTTCTGTCAAATCATATTTAATTCAATCAAAAAAAAACAAACGTCAAACAGAGTATGATGCAACCTGCGCGTCGCGCCGTCGCGTGCCGCTAGACAGCGCAACCGCGCCGCGGATGGCAGCCCTAGAATTTTTATGTTTTCGAATATTGCAGATATTGTAGGTATATATCGGTATATATCGCCAAACGACGCGCGAGTTACGGAGCACTGGTACTACGTTGTATCTGTGCAGTCAGAATTTTTAATTTCTACAAAATGATAGAGTCACAGCGGCGCGAGTGCGGCTCCCGAGCCGAATTTTTGCGAGCTGGCTCGAGCTAGGTAGCCGAGTTTGCTTTGCTTTAACGATGAATAAAACTTAAATTATTATCAATAAAGGGTACCGCCTGATGCAAATCCATAGGAAAACGACTAACGGTAAAAGTTATGAATTTTTAATAAAAAAATGATTTTACAAAAATTCGACTTGATTTTTTTAAGTTTTTTTGTTATATCTGTGTTCAGTAACGGCAACTGACCATGTGTATTTTTTTTCTGGTGATTAAAAATTGACCGTGTAGTTCGCTTCTGAGCGTGTAGAAAGTTGCGTATCATCGACCAACGCTAACACGCTCACATAGGTACTAGCTTTTAAACTCGCCAACAATCAGCTTGTAAAAAGGCTTGTGTGTTAGCGACGCTTAACTGACTTGTTTCGGTAGGTAGGTGCGTGATCAATTTTGCGACGTCCGACGAACGGACGAAGACGAGAAAAACCAATGATAATAATAGAATAAGATAAACATCTTATTCTATTATTATAACTGCAATTCACGTCAGATGGCGTGACAGTGGTTGACAAAAGCCAAGTACATTAAAGTTAAACTATTATTGTATTGAATATAGAAGCTAAGAGTGCTAACAATATTATGCGAGTTTTCGGAGCTAGTCAAGCCTCCAAAAGCTAACAGCATTAGTGTCCTGTATATGTATATGTTTTAAACATATGCACTAGGCATAACAACCTTCCTTACCAATCGGCAACTCAGTATGAAACATAAAAAAAGAAAAAAAGAGTCGTGTTGGCCGAATGGGAGGTGCCTAGACTTTCGATCCGAAGGTCGTGAGTTCGAACCCGGTCGTACACCAATGGATTTTTCTGTTCAAAAAGATCTTTCTTCTTTCTTTTCTTCTTTTCTTCAATTATGATTATTGTGATAAAATATTAAAGTCAATACGGATATAATGATATAAAATGAAATTAATAGGTAGGTATATTGTTCGTTAAACTAGGTGATAATAAGGTGACATTCTATATGTACAATGATTACCAAGCTTAACAAAACCTAAAATATGGTTCTGACCAAATTCAATTAGTCTTATAAATGCAAACGCCAAAACTACTGAAACGATGGAGCTAAGATTTGGTATGGGTTGGGAAAAGTGTAGGTTTGAATGCTGGAAAATAATACAGGCTACTTTTATCGCAATACCACGCGCACGAAGCCGCGGGAACCTGCTGTAGCATTCCGAACAGTACGAAAACCCTATCAGTTGACAAAAACGGAACTCCAAAAGGAAGTAAATAAGAAGATAGGTAGGCACTAATTGACAAAATATGATACACATCACAAGTGACAATCAACATAATAAAATCATGACTAGATACGTATTTTACCAGATGGATCTTGGTCGTTTGAGATACCGGCAGAGTGTAAAATACAACTAATTAAGTTAAAATACTTTTTTTTCTTCTTTTGATTGGTACACACAGCATGACAAAGCAGTTACTGTTAGCTAAACATGAAGTGCCTAATTCAATGTGGTAAGTTATCATTTACTTACATGGTTATTGAATAAAACTTTTTCATAACTAGCTTTTTACCCAATTTCATTGTAGAACTCTATATAGAAGGCTAATACGATCAGTCCTACAAATTGCATGCCGTGCTGTAAATACCCTTAACTCTCAACTCTTCTAGAATTGTAATCCTTTAATGTTATACCTACTATGCTGATTATTCAACTTCCACTTTTTTATCTAGAACACTTAAAAGTAGGTTTAGAATTAAAGTTTAGAGTTAAAGTCCTACCTACTGGGAACTAAAAAATCACGCTTTACCTAGCCATTATTCGAACATTCTCAGATTCAGATTAAATAATACCTCGTCTTACAATAAACAATAATAATTATAGAGTTTAACTTAACGAAAAAATGAGATTATTAGTAGTAGTAGACGTAAGCGCAGCAGCAGATTTTATGGTTTCCTAATACCCAAACGCACTGCTAGCAAGCCCCTTCCCCCTGTCATTTCTGTCACATCATGCCCCCACCGTTCGAATTCTCAATACCGACCAATTGCTATGCTACGCTGCGATTGACGAAGGCAAGCAGTCACAGTCAGTCGTCCAACTAACGTAACGACTCTACTGCGCTCGCGATAGTCCGTCAGATTATTTTATTATTCAAAGTCGCGCGTCGCTAGCGACGCACGCGACTCTCAGTCACCGCGCGATGACCCTGTGACGCGATAGTTATGAGTAAAACCGAAATACCGACGGAAGCCGCCGCGCCCAGCAGCGTGGCGATCCACGTGAATCAATATGACGAACAGGACAAGGAAAATTCGAAGCTCCTTAGCGTGAATACTCCAACGCCGATGATAACAACCTCAGGACAAATGCGTAAAGTCAAAAGTTTCAGTGATACTCATAGGATTCGTGATGTGGCAGCTGCTTCTGGTGCGGCTTCTGCAAGAAGTCTGCGCCCATATGAACAAGTTACTCCGTACCCTGAAGGTTCGGAGAGTGGGACAACTAATTATGGTGCCCCATCAGTCCGATCTCTAGCTTCTATTGGAATGGGATGTACTGATGGACGCAAAATGGTTATCAGAAGAGTTCCAACATCACCCACTGAATTGTTTCATTTAGTGCGTCCTCCTACGTAAGTACCTTTGCGAGTGAAGCTTCCTCCGTGTAGTCATTATTCAATTGAACAAACCAGGTTCATCCACACAAAGAGTAGCCACTCTAAGTTTGTTTTTCTATAACCTTGCACTGTACTATGGGAAAAGAACGGAAAATAACATCTCCCTCCTAACCGAATAATTAAGTGAAATGCCAGGCGAATTATCAAATAAAAACATATACTTAGTTATTTATAATCGAATTGCCACTAAACTCTCAGTGGAACTGAATTAAACCAAAAATTGCGGTGCTTAACTCACCGCGTAACCAACATTACCAACTGTTTGCCGGCACTCTATGCAATAATGTGCCACAGATATTATAAACGTGACAGATTAGAGGCTTGTTTCGACCGCTGCATAAAAACTGTTACTATCTGCCTCTTTTAGTGGTAAGACCTTCGTGGAACAACATCGAGCCCACTTATAAAAAAACACCTTATCTTTTGCAAGGTGCCACAATAGTTTCTGAACGTGTGCATTTACGGAAACGGCTAATACTATTGTAGAGTTAGCCTTTCTTGGAGCAATGTCAAAAGGTAAATCATAGTTAAACTAAGATTTTACTAATTTTGGCTCACTTGCTCTATCTAGACAGGAAAGAAAATGTTAGGGCGAGTTCTTTATCCCCAGAGCCCGAAGACTGCCATGCTTGTGATCTTAGTTAAGACCTTTCACCTATACCATGCCATTGTTGCAGTTGTATGATTATGATTAAATAAAATAAATACCATAATGAGCTGCTGCAGATTGTATCAAGAGTAAACATCATTTAATTCGGTCAAATATCTTAGAAGAAGCGATGGAAGTGACTATTAAACGTCCTAAAGCAATAAACACTCTAATGCTACTTTCTCACACGATTGAATACTCACAAGTCTAACAACGTCACAACTAATATAGGCAGCCATTGTTTCAATCAGCGAGGCGAGGTAATGAGGTAAAATTAGACACAATATATACCTAAGTAGCACAGGTAATATACAGGGTGAGTACTCTCGATAGAAAATCTAAACAGCTTTAGTTATGGAAAAATTAAGAGTTCGAGCTCGATTTTTAATAAAAATAAAAACTGCATTCAAAAGTATCATAAAAATAGTTTATTTTCCGAGTTTTTTTTTACATATTTCGATCCTCTATTCTTATTGATAACAAAATAAATACTGTAAAATATTGGCTTTAACACTTAAAAGTTTTACTTAAAATTAATATAAAGTTTTCATACTTGAAATGTATAGGGACATCAGCTAAAGTACTCAAATCAAAACAAACCTTTTTGTTCGATATTTGAAAAATTAAAAAATTGTTTACATAGTATGATTTTTAATAAAATTTGAGTATATACTCATATAGTCAGAGTTTACGAGACGTTTAAGAATATCGTCTCATAGTATTTGATTTTTTATAAAATCCGAGTAACAATGTAGTTTTAGTTTTCATCGAAATCGGCCCCGAGGGTCCTTTGAGCGTTTTATATACATAGGTACCTATATTAATGAAAACGTGTCAGAAAAAAAACATGAGAAGATCCAAAAATCCTACGTAGATTAAATTTAAAGGGAATTTGGATCGCATGACCTTCAAGACTGAGCCGATAACGTTGCAACGCTGATATCTATCTGGCCATATACGTACAAATACCTAGGTAGATGTAGGTACTAAGGGTACAGAGCTAGCACATACGATTGATCGTGTGCCCAAGCCGCTCGACGTTATCGCCTACTTACTTGATAATCATTTTAAAATACGTTTTTACACTTATGCCCTGACAGTTCAGGATTAGTTGTTGAAGTCAGGATGATTTTCTGTAACTACTACCGAAGTATAATCATAATTCAAAATTGCAACTTGGGATATAACAAAAAAATACTCTGTGATGTGCTGTGATCGATCAAGATTGATGAAAACCAATGTAGTTTAATTTTGAAGTCCCGCCAATATACCTTCAGAAACTATATATATATTCATGTAAATGAAAGTAGTTTTTTTATGAGATTGACGTAAAATTATTATGTATGGCTGTATTATGTATTAATGTAATTACTATGCAACAGTGGTTTGGTTTACGGCCGGGCGTCAGATTAAATCATATAGATGCGATTAACTTAAGCTCACAAATAAAGATTTAAGTAATGGTTTTACAGCGAACTAATTACTGTGCGATTATTTTATATTGTATAATTTGTCTGTAATAAAAATAACAGCTAAGATTTTTTTTTTATAATGCAATGTTTAACATAATATACAAGTAGGTACAACAATAACTACGTGGATATTTTGAGTTAGTAACTATCTACCTACCTTACCTTCGTATTAGTAGGTAAGCCTATGAGCTATGTATTTTGACGTCACTAATCTCCCTTCATTCATCACATCAAACAACTTTGTCAAGGTTGTTTGACTGAAAGTATAAAAAGATTATGTTATAAATTTTACCACATGATCAAACGACTTGTACAAGTCTCTTAACGAGCATACAAAAATGAACAGCTTAGTATTTAGGTAACGCACTTACACAATTTCGGACACACGGACACTCAACTTTATAGAGGCTGTTTAACCGAGCAGGAAACGGCCGCATATGTAGTCCTGAAGTGCGTGGGAGTGCCGAAACAACGTAAAGAAATCCTTAACAACCCGAGGACGCTCCGCGAATCCTGCGAAGAACCCAAGAAACTTCTGTGCTTCTGGGCGGAGTTAGGCTAGCTAGATTACTGGCCAGGATACACGACGCACAAAGGACCTAACAAGGAGTTCAACGCACTAGCATTAGAGTCATCACGGATAAAATGAACAGAACAGTGCTAAACCCGATTGTGTGTTTTATGCGAACAAGTAAAGAGCTCTCCTGTTGGTAAAAGACAGCAGCCCATGATCTGAACTGTTGGCCGACTTTTACCCATAAATAAAATAAATATGTATATCTAAGTAAACATTAGGCTCTAGTAAGCTAAATTACTAGCGGACTTACTAAGGACGGCATAAGCAGACATGGACATGACAAAACTATAAGATTTTAGGACTTATCGCTATCGGAACTTTCAAAATGTATTTACTTATCAACTTTATACAGCCTTAAAATGTGTGCATGTTATCTGCACTTGTTTGAATGTTTTACTGGTTCAGTCAACATGTCATGTTATTTGAAATTCATCTGGTAATCTACCATGAATTATCGTATGACATGTTGAATCTCATTTAAGAACATAACATTATTTTTAATGTTCAACAAATATTTGTATTTGCATTGCACGCAAATATTGTTCAAACGGGTCATTTGAGTTTTATTTGACAAAAACTTATAACAGTGTAACGTTCTTATCCTTTTACATTATTCTAGGGTTATTGTAATTCCTGAGAATATTTTATTATTCTTGTGTTCATAGTGGATTAAGTTTATAAATCATTAATCAATCAAGTTTTGTAATCCCCAAACTAACAGACAAAAAATAAATATTTTTATTGTACAGATAAACCAAAATACATTTTAAACAGATTCTGGCAGGTACATAATAATAAAATTTTCCAAGAATTTTCCGACGACAAATTGAACTCATCTGTAACCTCTTTATTTTTACCATAATGATATACATTTTTTTTAACGAATTACCAATAACAACCGTCCATCATCATAACAATACAGTACATAGTAACATAGTCATAAAGTCAAATAGAAGGCGTCCGGGCGGTTTGAAAACTCCAACAACAAAGCCATGCATAGGCTTACACGAGCAGAACAAACCAAAAGTGAAATGAGATGAAACTGTATACAACTTTCACTTTTATTTTGGCAGGCCACCAGATGAGGACACGGCGTCACATGAAAGTGATTGTGAAGAAGAAGAAGAAGACACCACAGTCCACTTGAAGCCAAGAAGGCCTTTCTGGGCCAATAAGATTCAGTTCGTGTTAGCATGCGTCGGCTACTCGGTGGGCCTTGGCAACGTGTGGCGCTTCCCGTATCTCTGTTACAAAAGTGGAGGAGGTCAGTAAAATCTATTCGATTTTTTACCCTTACAGTAGGGTCATATCATCTAATACATATTCAGTACTAAGTATTTCGTGCTTCGAAATACACGTTATTTTCGGCCGGCTGTACAATTTATAATTATTGGTCCACGTCGTACGCATTAAGCTAGTCGAAGGCTATCGGGCGATTCAGAAACTCGGATTCACACGAGAGAGGACATATTATTATTAGTAATTTAGTACGTATTTGGTAGCTAGTAAAAATTATCCACTAATAGATTAATAGATGCAACTTGAATCGTTTGCCATCTACTAATAGTAGCGCACACCGTGTGCGCTACTATTAGTAGAACCTCGGCACATCCCGGATACTCATAAAGTCGTAACTGATTTTACCGGTGACTGATGAGTGACCTGATCTCATTCATATAATTATTATCTCTTGGTAGCACTTCCTTGTTGATACTTTGCTGGACACTGATAATTGCGAAAATAAATAGATAGGTGAAAAATATAAAAAAGAGATAATCCCTTTGACGCGGACATGTTTCAGAAACTAACTGTATTTGTATAGCAGTACATCTTTTATGCAAACTCATAACGTTGTTAAGGCTTCATGATGAGCTACAAAACAGCATATAAAGGAACGTCAAGCCTGGTTTTAGTTTACGCCCTTTTTGGTAGAGTTTGCATATACTCATACTGCGTAAAGAGCATTTTTCTCTACTCACTCGTTTCAAAGACGGAAAGAAAATACAGAGTATCGATCAGTAAAAATCAAATCTACCTCATTCATTTTGCTCATGGTAGAGCGATAACTGCGTATCTGTGAGTGTGAACATGGGTATAATTATTAACAACATGCTTGCTAACTAACATGCGACGACATTGTAATAAAGTCAATGTATTCTGCACACAAAAATTCGTGACCCATACGTTGTTTGTGTCTCCGTATGCTAACCGAGGTTGGTTGATGCCGAGGCACAAAAGACACGACAATGCGGTGTAAATTACAGCTGATGTCTACGGTAAACTGACACTTCGTACCAATCACAGCTCGCAGACATGTTCTCAAGATATCAAATGATTTATGACTGCTAACGGATATATTTAGATATCATAATGGAAGGAAGGACCTACTTATTAGTTTATTGTTAAGAAAATACTATGACGTATTGAATGTAGAGTTGTAAAATAAGATGGTAATTAATTCTGATCCGTAGTACCGATTGGCCGGCTTTACGTATAAGAATGAATTATATTCATCATCATCATTGGTAGCCTATGAAATAACTCACTGTTTGGTATAAGCCTCTATCCTCCCTCAAACGCCACTCCAACCTGTTCTGTGCTACTCGCATTCATGAACTTCGCTCGACGGGCTTCATATCGCGCATCCAACTAACTGTTGGCCTGCCTCGACTCCTTGCACTTCCTCTTGGACACTCGGTCAGGTCTTTACTCCACCTGCCGTCACCAAATTTCTCCAAGTGTCCTGCCCAACGTCATTTTAGTCAAACCATTAGTCTAGAAAAAATATGAAAACCAAAAAAATAGAAAATATCTACTTGTTTAAAAAGAGTGTATGATGTACGAGTATTGTTCATCAGGCATCGAAGATGCAGAACAATACTTAGGCATGGATGTTGAAAAATGAATTGAATTCGTTTAGGTCGAAAGACACATAATTAAAAAAAACAAGAAATCCTGACTGTAATGCTATATGCTGAGTTTTCAAATAACTAAAACCAGAGGTTTTTTTACATAATAAGATATTAATAGAATCAACTTGGATATAAAAGTGTCGTTTAATACTCGTATTAATTAGTGGCAAAAACTCAGTGCGAGTTTTCAAATAATGAAAACCAGGTGTTTTTTTTTATTAATATGTTACTTATTAATAGATTCATTTTAGTTATTATATTCTTGGATATGTTAGTGCCGTTTAATCGTCGTATTAATTAGTGTCAAAAACTCAATAGGGCGATATTGTGGAGCAATAATGGAGCAATTAATTATAAACTGCTCCACTTCTTCCTAAGATGGATTGGCGGACAATCTTAGCCAAATATGACGTCGATATATTTAGCTACTAGCTACTACCCGCATTATAACTATGACTTTTGGTTTTTGGTAACCCATACGCGTAAGGGTCCCATAGTTCTTGTTAGTTTACTTGCATTTGATCGATAATAAAATTAGGTATACGTACCTAATTTATTGATTTGGGTCTAGGTAAGTTGGTAATCAAGTAATAAATAGGTCTTAGTAAAGACCTTAAGCGTTAGGTAGGTACTTAATGCAGTGAGAAATAAAAAATAAATTAGGTAATTAAATAAAATTTACACGTATTAGCAGTAGCAGTTTTTAATACTGCTACTACTACTGCCTGCACAAACTACTACGGAATACTAGACTCGCGAGGTCTACAGCTCACAGAGTAGTTACAATAGTTAATAATGAACCTACCGCAATGAATTTCAATGGGAACAGCGTCGGTGTGATGTGAATGAGTAATAAACACTGATCTAATCTATCCATCCATACATCCTCAGAAACGATCTCCTTTAGATTATAATGTTACTGATATAAAGGTGCAAATAATTTGTCTACATTGAGTAATGATTGCTGAAAAATTACCTGTGTGAGGTAGAGTCTATCTAAATGAAATAGGCTGTTCTTCTTCTTATCGTGTCACTAGTTCTTTCGAACCAGGGTGGTGAAAAGATTTCAAGTGCGCCTCGAAGAGGCTCCTTTCGTGCACTTGACACATGTTTTCGAACTTTGTAGGTTCTATGATATGCCGGTTTCCTCACGATGTTTTCCTTCACCGTTAAGCACGTGTTTTAATAGGCGGTTAAATTTATGCTTTTACATAACCCACCATTATTCTGTTGCAGGTGCATTTCTTGTTCCATATTTCATAATACTCCTCGTTTGCGGTGTGCCTATGCTCTTTATGGAGCTCGCTATTGGGCAGTACACGGCTCACGGGCCAATAGGAGCTCTATCTCAGATTTGTCCGCTTTTTAAAGGTAAAATAATTTAAGTAACTAACTAAATTATGCACAATTCATAACTATTTAAGACTTCAATTATGTAACAAAACTTGTAATTACAGGTGCGGGCCTGGCGAGCGTGGTGATCTCATTTTTAATGTCCACCTATTACGCAGTAATAATTGCGTGGGCCATATACTATTTCTTCACATCATTCAAGACCGAAGTCCCGTGGGCAAGCTGCTCGAATAGGTGGAACACAGCGCAGTGCTGGGTGCCATATCACAACCACACCAAACCTAACGGTTCACAAACTCCTACGGAACAATTCTTCGAGTAAGGTTTGCTTTTAATTAACAACTGTGTGGATTTTAATTGGAATAAGCACTAGCAGAGGTATTCAAGGTGGATTGATAGTGAATATGATGGTCAGGGTCATTGTACGGAAAATGCCTGAGGCAATAAGAATATCATGGAATGCAACAACGGATCTGTAAATACGAGTACATTAGATATATTCCATTCATATTAAACAAATACTTATGAGTGTGACACGAGATATCTCATTTTGTTATTAGCCTGATTTGAAGGTGCCTCTTATGTTTTGTAACGCTGCAGATTTCATACTTAGGTATTTTTGTATTTTTTTTTCAGAAAAAAGGTATTAAGCATGAGTAATGGCATTGAATACCCCGGTGGCATGCGGTGGGAGTTGGCAGCTTGCTTGGTCTGTGCTTGGGTGCTAGTTTACTTCGCCCTATGGAAAAGCATTAAATCTTCAGCAAAAGTCCGCTATATTACCACAACTCTACCTTTTTTACTAATCATAGTCTTCCTTGGAAGATCATTGACACTCGATGGAGCTGACAAAGGCCTACGATTTTTCTTCAAACCTGACTGGGAACTACTCAAGCAATCTAAGCCCTGGGTGAACGCAGCCTCACAAATATTCAATTCGATCGGCATTGCCTTCGGATCAATGATAATGTTTGCCTCGTACAACAGATTCGACAACAATTTTCTCCATGATACATTGGCAGTCTCCTTAGTTAATGCAGTCACTAGTTTAATTGTGGGAATATTCACTTTTGCTACAATTGGAAATATTGCCTTTGAGCAAAATACTCCGGTGAAGAATGTTATCGCTGATAGTAAGTATCTTGGCTAGAATATTAATATCATGATTTATCTTTACTGCCTTTTCCATGACTAATTTCTAATGAATCACTATAACTCGATGATAATGACGCTTGAATGGTATTTTTTGTAATTTCAGGTCCTGGGTTATTATTTGTGGTTTATCCACAAGCTATCGCGAAAATGCCTGCGCCACAGTTATGGGCAGTTTTATTTTTTTTCATGTTTTTGTGTCTTGGTCTCAACAGTCAGGTAAGAACTAATATAAAAATAGTACAAAATGTACCAAATTATATGTGCCTGCATCAAAATCAATACTTATGAAAAACTATGTAGGTTCTGATTATTCCCTTTTTTTGCAGTTCGCAATAGTTGAAGTAGTGGTAACCTCGATTCAAGATGGGTTCCCAGATATGATACGTAAAAAGCTTGTATACCATGAACTTTTGGTACTTTGTGTATGTGCTGTGTCGCTGTTGTTCGGATTGCCACACATCATACAAAGCGGCATATTCGTATTTCAATTGATGGACTACTATGCTGCATCACTCAGTATAACGTATCTCGCCTTTTTCGAAGTAGTGGCCATAGCTTGGTTCTATGGCGTAGGCCGATTGTCGAGAAATATTAAACAGATGACAGGTGAGTGAGTGAGGTGAGCTTAGACCAGGCTTTACTGCATGTTTTTGTTAAAAACTTTGATGTTTTTTAAGTTTATTTTTGGAAATATTTACTTTTCTTGGTCTGATTAGGTTATAGCGAGTCACAATGGGAAATGATTATCCACGTGCTTCGATTATGCAAGGGCAGTATCGGTGTTAAAGATAACCTTGACTCTGATACTCGTTAAGTACTTAATATAGTAGTCCTATGGATGGATACAAGAGCTGTCGTGACCATACTTTATTTCGATATGTTATTCATTTATCTCTGCTCTCTAAAGCAGAAACGATTATAATTGCTGACATCATTCTAGCAACAAAAGGAAACGTGTCACACGCTGGTGTTATCAGCAACAATCCACACACCCTAAAAAATTAGTTATCATTGTAGAGTATCTATTCATTGTTTCGTAGAAAATTCCGGGAAGTAGTAAAAAGTACATATTGTTTTATAAGCCCTTAATTAATATTATTCTTATTCTAAAATATTTTATTTATATTTCAGGTCGGTACCCATCGCTATACTTCCGATTCTGTTGGCTGATAGCCTGCCCGGCGCTACTTTTAGCTCTGTGGGTGGTATCCCTGGTGGACTATATGCCCCCCACCTACAGAGACTACGACTATCCTATGTGGGCACAAGTTCTGGGATGGACTATCGCCTCCCTCTCCTTACTGTGCATACCAGTGTACGCCATCGTTATGGTTATAAGGTCGCCAGGGGAACATTGGATAGAGGTGATTAAACTATAGATATTCTTAAAGTCTTAATTTTAATGACCATCCACTATAATCTCATCGCATTAGCTTATGTGATAACGAAAATCGTCCACATTCTTGATATACAAAGATTTTGCACATCACATGACGATGAAATTTAAATTAAAATCAAGCAAACATTTTTTACCTACTTGCAATTCATCAAGATTACCGATATTATATCACACGTAAATACCAGTAGGTAGATACGCTAGCTAAGAAACGCAAATTGGTACCTTTTTTAATATAACCCCCGATACAAGAAGGGGCAACCTAAAAACCCAACCGCTCTTTTCCTAGTAGTTCCGTCGGATTTGTATTTTTATCTACGTAGTTTAGTGCGTAGTATGCTAATTCTCTTTGGTAATTTTGTTAACAAGTTTTTGACAACCAATAACTAAAAACTTGTGCTTGATATTGATATTTATTTATACGAGTAGGCGAACGTATACAACGTGAATTTTTCAACTGGGCTTGGATGGGCATATCGAATAACGCCGAAAGAGCTCTCGAGTTCGATTTTGATAAAAACGAAAATTGCAAACTTTTTACAAAGGAATCCATAACGGATTCAAATCATTTCATTTCATCATAAAAACAAAAAAATAAAGGTATCAAAAATGTAAAACGGCGGCAGCGGCGACAGTCATTCTGCAGGCGGGTTTATAGTTTTTTAAAACCATAAGCTTGTTTGAAGTGAAGGTTTTACAATCGAAAGTGTTACCATCAACGTTTCTGACTGACTGACTGGGGATAAATGAAAGTTGTTGATTAGGATAGCAATAATTATCTAATTGGTGCTACTCTTTTTGGTTTCCAAAAAATATTTTACTTTGGAGATAAGATAATGTACAACATAATGAGTGATTTTTCCTTTTCAGAAATTGCGTAATTCTATACGTCCGGATTCGTTGTGCGAATGTGGAATCAACGGTTGTGATATATGCTGCTCCGAGTCAGATCCGTCAGAGGACAAAATTACAATTAACTAGTCGTAGGAAACCCGACCAATTATTACAATAAGTAGCGAAAAGTATTATGAAAATTAAATCCTATAAGATTCAATATTCAAAGTAGCAAAGCCACTTGAGATGAATAATAATGGTTAATAAACAATTCAATACGATAGTACCTACGGTCTACCGTCTTAATCAACTATTATCTTTGACTCGACTTACAACTAAAGATAGTATACAGAAAGAGCACTCGACCCAGTAATGATATGAACACGATTTCGATCCATTTTAATTATTGTGTAGGTTAGGTAATTTACACACTCGAATAAGAGAAAATAGAGTTTCACGAGGGGTATACGATACGATACGATTTTTAAATTATACGATGAACATAGTTTGTCAGTGAGTCACTAGCTCCTTAGAGAACAAAAATAGGTACCTAATACCTGTGTAAGAAGCTAATGTAATAATTATTTCATATCAACTTATTAGCTGTATGTAACCGCTAACTATGTCACTGGGACTTGTCTATTGTTCTTGTTTGAAGATAACACAAGTTTCAAATCCAGTTCACCGTTCACTGAATAAGCTACGAGTACTACTCTACCTGAATGTTTTATTTGAACATTAATTACTAAATATTATATTTTAATTTATCAACATATACAATGGACAATCACAGTACCTAATATCTATCATAAATTCGAATGTTTGTGGAGATGGATGGGTCGATGGGTATAGAAACGCTTTGTTACTCAATCACGCTACTTTTTTAAGTCACGAAACGAGCTAAGCGTTCTCCTTAAGTTAAGCGATCACGCCTGCCCATAACCAAAACAGTGCTGCACAGGACTTTGATTCACTTGGTCCGGTGCAACACTGCTTTAGCGCAATTGGCTATTTCGGCTAGTAAAATAATTACTTTTATTCCTTACTCGTTAAGCTACTCGTAAGGTATCATAACTTTGTGAACTCCTTATATACTGACAGTAGATCGGTGTAGGTAAAGGTAAATTTCTTGAATGAAAATAAAAAAAACGTTTGTAAATTTGAATTAAGAGGGATTACCCAGTATTAGGGACGCAGGCGCGATTACATTTACCATAGTGATTAAATTACATTGTGATTAAAAACATTCCAAGGAAAATTTATTTATGAAAGTACATATTTAAGTACCTACTTATAAGTTTTAATATTAGGCGTAAGTAACTTTACATAAGTGTGTAAGTACATAACCACAAAACCATCAAAGTACATTATTAAATAATCTAGCTAGAGTGTAGTATAATACCTGAAAAACCAAACGAAATACCAAACGAACTTAATGTATGTACAACTTCGTATATTTTCTCAAACACTAAAATTAAAAAAAACCTTTTATAGTATGAATCCTGAATGTATGATAAAATTGGCATGTAAATTAAATTAAACGACATCTATACCTACACATTATTAATAAATTTATTTACGTAAGATGATTATAACTTGTTTTACTGTACCTGGGATACCATTTGGATTAGGGTGTGGAGGGCTCATAAGTATCTACCTAATAATATTCAAAAACATACTTTTAAATAGTACTTTGGAGATATCCGTAATAACTATAATTTCAATTAATATAAGTAAGAATTCACAAAAAAAATATAGTAGTATTTTCGAAAGACATTCATATTTTCTATCAATGCTACTAAAACTGCAGTGTTTTACTTCTATCTAGGTATATACAATAATTTCTAAACTGAAAGCAAAGCTTGGTATGAATACAGTCTCAAAAACTTTCTATGAACAATTCATGCAACATCTACCTAAATAAAAAAACAAAAATGTGTTGATACTTTTATAACAATTATGCATCTAATCTGTTCTAAGCCTTGAATTAACAATCTTTTATGGTATTACAGAAAAATGGCACAGTTTATTCAAAACTCAATCTATAAGAATTTTATAGCACTTACAAAACATAGGTAGTTATGGAACAAGTCATTTTCTTTTTTTCTTAGGATTGGTACAATCTTCTTCATCAGGATCACTCTCTTCTGCTTCAACTTCTTCTATGAAACCAGCCTCTGCAATTAAAAAACTGAATAAATATAATAATATTGTTTTTATGTTTGGATATTTTACGCAACACAGACCAAAATTAAATATAATTGTATCCCATCTCATCCCATGCCTTACGTACGTTGAAGTAGGTTTTTTTATGCTTCGAAGACTAGCAAGGTTTTCCAATATAATCCAGATTTAGACTGTTTAGGAACGTTTTGTTTGATTTGGTCTATAATACCTACTGCTGGTGCTCCTCTCTCTGAGAAATTTGGTAAGTCAATTAAATTAGGGGCTTATATTAGAATGCTTTCTTCTGCTTTCTTATTACCTACTGCTTCACCACGGAATATCTTGGGAAGTACTAACTACCTACTTATCCATGAATGAGGGTGATTCAACACTTGGTGACCCTTTTAGCCCTCAATTACGTTCCGTTTTCGTGTTTATTAAAGTTTAAAGTGATTTGAGGTTGGAATTTTAATATAAGTTTTTCTTTAAAAATATGCATTTTCAAATAAAAAAACTAATATTGATGTAATCAGTGACCAAAACCCTACCAATTAAAACCGCATTTAACCTGAAACTCGTGCCAACCTGTACTAAATCCAACCCTGAGTTTTACCTGAGCTACCAGCATCTTCAATATGCTTTGTCAATGTTTTGTTAGCAACATCTTGAAAATTTTCAATTGTCTTGACGAAATTACTAGTATCCACTTCTCTTGTCACAATTTGTACAATTTCATTGTTCTGTGTTATCACTAATTTAATTTCAGGTTGCATACTTTGTTTCATAGTTTTGTTTGTAAGCATTCGCAAGTTTGTAAAAAAAATGAAAACAAACTGAAATGAAAAAGATATGGAGAGAATCAGAAACTACTATTTTCGCACCGATATAGCTACTTTATTATATGACATGTCACGCGAAAAGAGCATAGAGCACTGCGGTCAGAAAACAACTTTCCGACCATGTAGCAACACAAGCCTCTAGCCGGTTAAAATGTCTCAACTCCTATGTCAGTGTAGGCATCCAATCAAAACGGTCCATTTAAAGTGTGAGTAAACCATACATTTGGTGCGTTAATAGCATCAAAACAAAAAAAAATATTAAACCATGACCAAAACATTCTGCGGATGTTTCTGTTATCTTTAGAATGTAGTAATAAAAATAATTATGCGTGAATACGGCAGATTTGGTCCACTTATAGGGGCCATTGATGAAGGTACTTCTAGTGTCAAGTTTCTGGTGAGTCTATAATGCCTACCAAAAATGTAAATGACTATGCATGTCATGTGTAAAGAAAACCTATGTAACAGACCCTGCTTTTTTATCTTCAATATTTATTACTAGGTACTCCCAAGAATAGGAGATGAGACTATAATAATGTCTAACGCAAATCGCTGTTTTTCTCCGCTAAAAATCGCATCTATCACCTTCCTTCCTCATCGTCATCATCAGGTTAACGCAATTCGCAACACTGCTGGATTTAAGCCTCTCCCACTCCAAATAAACCTACCTCCTTGCTTTATATTTTAGGTATTTGCTGCAACCACTTCAGAAGTATTGACTTATCATCAATTACCTTTAAGAAGGTTTAGTCCTCAAGAAGGATGGGTTGAACAAGATGCCTTGGAAATCCTTAGTGCAGTTTTAGAATGTATTGAGGTAAGCCAATTAAATACCATACCGGTGGAAGCTTAGTCAATATCCATTAAAACCAGTAAATAGAAAAAAAATATCATGTTTTAAACAAAGCAAATGAACCACATGTCTTTACAGGTAACCATTGATAACTTGAAGAAACTGGATATTAATCCTGAGGATGTCTTAGGAGTTGGTGTAACAAACCAAAGAGAAACTACAATAGTTTGGAACTCTGTCACAGGGCAACCACTTTACAGTGCAATAGGTAATGTTGCTATTATCTACTAGTTGCAGACGGCATCATATTGGAGTAACGAGTCTCCTTTTCCTAATAAACTTTTTCATCCTAGCAAACAAAATTTCCCATTCCAATATTAGTGGAAATGCTGCATCAGGGGGTTAACTGTAACTGTTAATGATTTAGGATGCCAGCTTCCCTGGCTCTGGATCAAGATACAAGTTACAGCTCAGTTCACTTTGTAATAAGCATATTAACCAAAGTCACAGGCTGCATAAGATCATGTCTGCTGTGTCTGTTACAAATGTTTAAACATTTCTTATATATTTCAGTTTGGTTAGACGTAAGAACCTCCAAAATAGTCGATGATCTGATCAACACAAAAGGAGCACATTGTGTTAATGCTGTGTCTCAAACCAGTGGTCTTCCACTATCTACATACTTTTCGTCAGTAAAGCTCAAATGGTTGTTGAAGAATGTGACGGCTGTAAAAGAAGCTGAAGCTGCAGGAGAATGCATGGCAGGAACGGTTGACTCCTGGCTCATATGGGTAAGAATGGAAGTCATCCATTTCAGACCATTTATTTTATTGGTATTAGAAAAAATGAAGAGAGAAAGAAAATTTGTTTATTGGCTCCACTAATAAACTTAGGTGAAATACATTACTACATTAGACAAGCATTTGACTATCACCTCACCTGAAGGTAAGCTAATAATATCATTTATTATGTAGATATATTGTATGTTACTCAATTTAGAATAACAATGTAAGTTAAGTACAGCAGTATCAGTGTTGTCATCAACCTAGAATACATTGCAGTTACAAGAGCTACGGTAGAGCCAAGGCAGAGGGAGAGCAATTCACCTCCCTTTGTAGAATAGGTTTTTATATAATGACTGTCAACCTCAAGACATTGTTTATTTTTAAATTAATGTATGCTTTGGATTGAATTATGTTTGTCATTCCATCTTAATTTATTTTGTGTCTTTCACATAAAGTAACATGAAAGTTTCCACTGCTATATACGGTGTTGCAGAATCTAACGGGGGGTTGTCAAGGCGGCGTTCATATCACAGATGTCACAAATGCTTCACGGACTCAGCTCATGTCATTGAGAAGCTTGCAGTGGGATACAGGACTGTTACGTTTCTTTGACATACCACAAAGTATATTACCAGAGATCAAAAGTTCTGCAGAAATATATGGTTACATAGCAACTGGATCTTTGCTGGGAGTACCAATAGCTGGAGTAAGTATTTTTTTCAGACATTGTAATTACTGGTTTTATTCTATTCTTTGACATAGAGGTTTCGCCAAACAGAACGCGTACTTACGCCGCGTCAGGCGCTAAGTTGACGCCGCGCTATAGCGCCGAACTGTGTTGTACTATGAGGGTATTCTACTGTAACGCAACACAGTACGAACGTTCTGTCGCGGCGTCAGGACTGTTTGACAGGCTCAATATATCTGTAACATAGCGCCCTGACGCGGCGTAAGTACGCGTTCTGTTTGGCGAAGCCTTTAAAGGATGTTTCTATTCTGTATATTCCATTAAGTATTGAGCAAAATAAGTGTTCCAGTCCAAAACTCTATATTTATATAGAGTTGTCATTTTCTTATGTATGTTTTATCAAATCTGAACAAGCCTACAATAATCGCTTGACCTTGATATTAGGTACTCTATTAGATATGATGGAATTCTCACACATAAATGATGATGTAACCACTCAAGATAATGTCTCACAACTCAAATATGGTACCTACTATTTTAGGTAAGTATGTATATGACTTACTGCAAACTACACAATGTTATGTTACTTTTAGCACAGAGTACTAAGGGAACATACCCAAACTACGTGACCCGTTCAGGGGGGAGGGAGGTCTTCAAAATACCACGCTTGGTCACAGGGAGGAGAGGGTGGGGTTTAGGTTTGGTCACGTAGTCAATATCCTCTAAAGGATATCTCGCGCTTTTTCGAGCTTTATTCAAAAAGTTCCTTGAGCATGCATGCACTCTAAAATTAAAGATAAATTCATATTAATTTGGTCTTCTCATGTACGACGGATGGTCACCAAGGGGAAGGAGGGGGAAAAAATAGTCAAAAATGGGTCACTTATTTTGGGTACGTTCCATAAGATACTACGTACAACTTTTAGTAATCGATCTTAAGCCTTTTGAAGCATTTATATTTACAACATTGTAAACATTTACTTACAGTGTCTGGGAGATCAACAAGCAGCGTTAGTAGGACAGGGATGTATGCGATTTGGACAAGTCAAATGCACTTTTGGCACGGGATGCTTCCTTTTATACAACACAGGTGCTACATTAATAACACTATAATATGTATTATAAATGCGAAGGTTTTTTAGGATAAATTAGTGTTGTTTTTCTCAATCGCACTGGAGCCACTGAACCTAAGTAGCTTAAACTACTACACTGGCGAAATCAAAGCATGTGGCAACTAAATACATAAATCAAGTCGGCCGCTGTTGGTCGAATCCATATAGGTAAATGAGGGTACAAAGATCCTAGCCTAGGTGTGAGCCGCGGCTAATATCTGTCACCGCAATTTTTTCAAACACGTTTAATAACAAATTGTAAACACTACGAAAGTCTGTCAGTCTCTATGAATTAGATTAATCAAGGGACCATTTACAAAATAACGGTTTTAATTTGTAAATATCACCCAAAAATTAAGCCTAACCTATCAATCTGAGGGCGACTGCGCCCTATTGTGCGCTGTGATTGGTCTGTTGTACTTGTGTTTTCAATTTTCCGAAAGTTTACAATCTATCGGTTATAAAACCGTTAACAATTTTACGTTGACATATCCAAACTATGCTAAATCTGCTGGACTATCCCTGTGTCCCAAATTCTGCTCAAGGGGCAACCGCAACAACGCAATAGAGCTGGCCACGGTGGCCACCAATCTTTCCGGGACTATAATAATATGATTTATGCCATAAACTCGCTAAGAAAATAAATATATAACTTATGTGGATGTTTGGTTAAATAGTTAACCATCAAGCCAAAAAATACTGAATTTATTATTGTTCTAGGTGATTCCATTGTTCACTCACAAAATGGACTTTTGACTACAGTGGCATACAAATTAGGACCTGATGCTCCTCCTGTCTACGCTTTAGAAGGATCAGTGGCGATAGCAGGTAAGGAACAACTTAACAACTCTTCATATATTTTCAACTGACTTCAAAAAAGGTGGAGGTTCTCAATTTGATTGTATTTTTATGTTTGTTACCTCAGAACTTCGTCATTTGTGAACAGATTTAGGGAAAACATTTTTTATTTGAAAGAATTTACATTCATTGGTCCCATAGAAATTTTCTCTGAATCGGTTCTAGAAGTTTGGTTTTTAAATCTGGAAAAAACTGGAAAAAAATATGTCATCCAATTATACGAAATAGCGTATTTTGCTTTTCTGTGTACTTTTCGGTCACTAGAATATTCTCGATCGAAGTCGGTTGTAATATTTTTTGTTAAAAAGGTCTTCTCTTAACACACCGATACTATAAATGAATGTGAGGATGGATGTATAAATGGATGTTTTTCACGCCAAATTACTGAACCGTTTTGGCATTGATATGGGTATATTTTTTGAGCTGGAAAAAGACATGAAAATGGGCATGAAAATGCATTAGCCATCAACGATTTTTTTAGTGGGTATATTTCTATATAGGTATAAGTGAAGTTAAAAGGACAAAACTGTTTTTTTCCCAATATTTTCAAAAATGTGCGAGTGAGATAGCGGCGCGCAAGATTCTGGGTACAAACTGCCCAAGATCCTGCACTATGTGCAATAAAGAATTTGAATAAATAATAAATGCTATATTTCATTGTGATACCACGCGGACTAAACTGCGGACAGTAGCTATTCTATTATAATATTGCTTCTCTGATAATATTTTTAATTGTTTTTAAATAAATTGGCTGTTTTTCCTAATGCATTTCCTTAAAATCATGTAGGTATATACACACTGTTATGAAATCAAATGGGAATATTTTATTTAGGGGACACATTACAGTGGCTACGTGAGGGACTCGAGATAATAAATGACGTGAGAGATACAGAGGCTATAGCCTCCCAAGTCAGCGAGGGGGACGAGGGCAGCATTTGTTTCATCCCTGCGTTTAATGGACTTTACTCCCCGCATTGGAGGAAGGATGCTAGAGGGTAAGTTATTTCTACTCACACAGACGAGGCGAGCTAGGGGTTCTCCTGTTGGTAAGAGATCACACCTGCCCATGACCAGAATAATGCTACAGAGGACTTTGATTTACATTAGCTGGTGCAACTATGCTATGGCGCTCGTCCACTTTGAGAAGTTTTGTTTTGAAAGCCATTCTCGAAAGCCCAGTAATTTCACTAGCTATATTGACCTTCAAACCGGAACTCAGTAATGCTTACACATAACTACTTTGCGGCATAATATCTGGCACTGTGTTGGTTTGGTACTCATCTAGACGGCATCCTTTCGTATGACGTCAATCATAAATTTATTTTGGATTTGGTACATAATAAATAAACACTTGTTCACAGGTAGGAAAATATCATAAAATTCCATCGTCAGCATAGAATAAAATATGTACTTGTAACGGGAAGGGCTCTGAATTCTGTAATACAGTTTATAAAAACTAAAACGGAAAACAGCAACTGTACCATAACTTTGTTTGTACCTATGTATGTTTTTGAAATAAACAATTTTGTATTTTTGTATCGTAAAAAGTTACAAAAAATATTTAGATAAGATTTTATTTTTGTTCACAGAGTGTCTGCAAATTTCTCCAATTTTCCGATTCCATCTTGATTTGATACTGTCAATCTTGCGTGATGTCCCATAGTATCTCTGTTTTTAATCTATGGTTGCAGTATAATGATGGGTCTGAGCGGACGCACGCGGCGTCGGCACGTGGTGCGCGCGGCGCTGGAGGCGCTGTGCCAGCAGGCGCGCTGCGTGTGCGCGGCCGTGGCGGCGGACTGCGCGCCACCACGCCGCCTGCTCGCCGACGGCGGCATGGCGCAGAACGCCGTGCTCATGCAGATGCAGGCCGACGTGCTCGCCATACCCGTGGTACACACATTTATTTTTTAATATTCAGACATTTTGTCACTCCATCTAGCCATCATGTGATCATCCACTGTCAGGCTACAGAGGAGAGTAGGGTTAAGACAGGCTTGCGTAGGCTGCTAGACTCCTCTCCACCTAATGTGTCGGCCAGCACTTTATTGGAACGGTGCTGTCAACAACCCAGCATCCTGTTCCGTTACTTCAAGGAGCTGGGATGGCTGGGACAGAGTTAATACAATTTTTCGGGGGACAATGCACAATGCACCCTTCAACGCCGGGGGACGCCAGTGCAGACCGCTGTACCCCCTACTCAGAATAAGAATAAGAACGCCATCTAGCCCCTAACTAAGCAAGCTTGTACTCAGGACAAACACTGATGTTCATCACACAAATGTTTGTCCTGAAGCGGGAAATCGAACCCACGACACCGGCATCAGTCCAACACACATTCCACTCGACCATCCGTGTCGTCGAAATACGAACATTGCCACGACAACCTATTAGGCGTTGAACATCGCAAGTTCGCGCGAAAGTCGAAAGTCGAAAAGATCACGCGATCAAACGTACTAACGTCAAATAGGCGTGCCAATTGGCATTGCTTCGCGTCGCGCGATCGCGCGACTGCCAATCGGGACGCTTATTTGACGATAGTACGTTTGATCGCGGATTCGCGCGACAGTCGCATCGCTTGCTCGCGCGACTATCGCGTGATCGCGTTCTATTAGGATACTGCCTTATAAGTAGTTGTGCGCTCCGAACCATAACCTCCTAAAACCCTGAACCGATTTGGCTCACTTATGAACTCCAATTTTTTTTTTAATTTTCCTATCCACCTGGCAAACATGAAGATCAGATGAGAGTTATCGTCGGACAAACACACACATACATATACAAACGCTGATTCCTCTAGTATCTAGTCAAGATAATTAAGGCGAAATTTGAGTTGAGCATGCTCATTCACGCTTAAACTACTAAACTGTATTGATTGAGCTGAAATTTGATATAGTTTATTAACTGACGACAACGCAGGCAGTAGCTAGTATGATAAAGAAACAACGCAAGCCTACAAATGTTTAAGTCTGTGGACAAAAATAAGGATAATATTTATTTTCTAAGAATTACTGTATGTCTTCCCATAAAGAAAAGTACCTACGTTTTTTCCAGATCCGTCCTCTAATGATGGAAAGCACTGCTCTTGGAGCTGCGATAGTAGCGGGCCGCGCGCTCCGCGTTTGGCCCACTTCGACCCCATGTCCTCCCGCTGACACGTTCCTTCCATCCATTTCTGCTGAAGGTGCGTTTATAGATTCACTTATATAATGAATCTATTTTTGTGCTGTGTGTGTATTTCTGTGCTGCAATTTTCGTCCACAGCGAAGTCCCGACTTATTGCGCTTTTAGACTAGCGTAGATAGATAGAATATTCTTTATTGTAACACCTTAAGGGGAATCCTCAAATCCGAATTCCATACAAAATGTTTCGGACAAATACTCAAAAAGTACGCCGTATTATAGTAATTTCTTCACACTATTCGTTTCGTCCATGTTTTTTGATTTCGTCAACAAAAAAAGTGAAAGGTTTCATACTTTAATTTAGATTTTGTACGCGTTTTAAAATTTACCCTACTAACTTAAAAACACGTATAAAATCTAAATTAAAGTATGAAACCTTTCACTTTTTTTGTTGACGAAATCAAAAAACATGGACGAAACGAATAGTGTGAAGAAATTACTATAATACGGCGTACTTTTTGAGTATTTGTCCGAAACATTTTGTATGGAATTCGGATTTGAGGATTGGCCTTAAGTCAATACCAGGAATACAATCTAAAAATACCAGGGCGGTCTTATTGCTAAATAGCAATCTCTTCCAGACAACCAGACATAAGTGCTGTTTCAGATTACCGAGCGGATTCGCCGCTCGTTTTTTGTGTGAAAAAGAAAAATTATAGCGGCGAATCGGCTCGGTTAAATACGCTATTCTGAATTCGCTCTTATTTTATCGTGCTATTTTGAAAATTAATCCCACATTAAGTTAAAAAAAAACTTTTTCGTCTTAGAAGAAGAGCCAGTTGTATTTTACAAGCTGATATTCGCCAATATTATAATTTATTTTTTTTCTAGAAAGGGAAATTCGGCGTGTTCGATGGGAAGAAGCACTTGAAAAGTGCATGGGGTGGGTCACAGAAGACAAAGAAGAAAAGCAAAATATAATAGCTGGTGAGTACCTACAATGATTATAAATCACCAAGCGGCTGATGCACGCGGCTTAACCTTCATTTCAGATCCCAGCCTAACCAGTCCATTGATATCAATGTGAAACAAACAAAATACAAAAAGATTAACATTCAAACAAATATCCTAACTTTATCATGTATATGTCGTGGCCGGATCATTGAATTGGCCATTTTATGAAGTGGCTGGCCATTTCATGAAATGGCCAATACCTGCTGGCCATATCATGAAATGGCCTGGTCAGATCAATGAATGGTCAGCGTTTAATGATATGAACAGCTAAACGCGTGGCCATTTCATGAAATGGCCAAATTGATGTTCACTAACGTTTGGCAACTTCATGAAAGGGCCAACCATTATTGATCATATCGTAAAATAGTTACTTAATCGGCGCTGATATCGTTTTATTTTGTGACGCAACATGGCGGCGGACAGTTTATTCTGATGAAAAAAGGGTGACCACGTAACGAAAATTGATGGACTTTAATTGGATTACATAATATGACTTCATTGAAATTGCGGGTGAATATGTAATTTTAAAAAACTATATCTAAGTATTTATGCCATCGGTAATCTGTATAATCTGGTACTATTATAAGTTGTATCTGCCTGCGATGATTTTCTGGCATGAGGCTGAGCACGCTTGCTTCGCTCGCGTGTGGGCGCTCAGAAAAAACCCTAATAACCAACCGTTACCTAACTTCATTACCTAACTTCATTCTGCCTTAGATAATTTTCTTTAGGTTGTGCATCGATATCATGGAAACCCTACATTTATGATATGGCCAAACGTGGATGGCCATATCATTAAACGTTGACGTTCGAACGATATGGCCAATATTAGCTGGCCATTTCATGAAATGGCCAATTCAATGATCCGGCCACGATCTTTTCATACTAATTTATACTAACTTTGCATTATTATGCGTACATACCTAATTCATAGCCATAACTCATTGTTTTCAGATGAAACAGATTGTACTACAGCAGTGCTACCTCCAGGCTTGTTCTTCCTAGGAACGGCTCTTCTTGTGATTATAGCTGACAAACTAAAAGGATTGTAGAATTATATAATTATGGTTATAGATCCTGCTGAAAAATATATGATTCTAATGTCGGGTTTTAGCAGATGATTAATACAGAGAAAAATAATTGCGCTTTGATATTATTTTTAAATCCTATTTTAGTAGCTGAATTTAATGTTGGTTGTGTACCTCCCAAAGCTAGACAATTAAAATAAAAGTATTAATTTATTCATAGATCAAATTGTTATTGTTAAAAGTAGAAAAATATAATATCTGAGAAATAAAAATGGCTTTTTTTAAATTAAATTAGGTATGTAGGTAGGTACTTTAAATAGTAAATGAAATGGAAATTTATTTACTTAAATAAAAATACTAAGTAAATACAAAAATCTTAGATATTACATAAGTCTATGAGATTAAAAACCAAATTGGGTTAGGGTGTATAGCAAACGGGGCACTGAGGGAAAAAGACACAAAAAATATGGTTCCTTATTAACACCTAATTTTTATGTCATCAGAGAGAGGGTGGCGTAAGGGGAAACTCTTTTTTTTTACTTTTTGCATTTACCAATGCGCTAATTTATCTTAAGATCAACTCCTATTTTCCTAAGTGCCCCGTTTGCAACAATTCAAATTGAAAACCATAATAGTTATCATCCCTTAATTACAGCTATAGGTCTTAATTTAACAGTCTTCTTGCTGATGCCCGCTACATGGCAAGTATCAACAACATCAGTAACATTCTTATAGGATTCTGGGGCTTCTTCCATCACCAGTTTGGGTGATGCAACTCTAATAGATATTCCCAAGGATTCCATTTTCGTCAGTACTTCTTTGTAATCAATATTGCGCCGAGATTTGGCTCGTGATAAAGCGCGCCCCTAAAAAAAGAAGAGCAACAATTAAGTGAAGAGTATTAACATAGGTTTCAATAAACTGACAAGATTAGATAAAGAATGGATCACCGAAAACCTGTAATGAAAATTACTACTTACAGCTCCATGGCATGTTGATCCAAATGTTTCAGTCATGCCCTGGTGGGTGCCAGTGAGCACATAACTGCAAGTTCCCATTGTACCCCCAATCAACACAGGCTGCCCAGTCAACTGGTAGTCTACAGGAATCAAAGGGTGATGCGGAGGAAATGCTCTAGTAGATCCCTATAAATAAAAATATTGTTAAAAGAAACCTAAAAAGAAGACAGTAGTGTATCTACCACAAAGTGCCCAGAATTACCTTTCTGTGTACTAACAAAGTCTTAAGTTTTCCATCAACAATATGTTCTTCAGTCTTTGCAATATTATGTGAGACATCATAGATTACATGCATATCAAGATCATCAGGTGCCATTTTGAACTGCTTGGCAAAAGCCTGGCGAGTCAAGAATGTCATTGAACTACGATTCACCCAAGCAAAGTTGGCTGCTGCAGCCATTGCTTTCAAGTAATCCTGTCCTTCTTTGGAGTTGATCCTGGCACAAGCTAGCTGCCGGTCATTTGTTTCAATTTGATCTCTCTTCATAGCTTTCTCCATTTGTACCAGGGCATCAGTGGCCACCTGATGGCCGAAGCCTCTGCTCCCTGAATGAATCATAACACAAACTTGACCAACTCTCTCAATACCCATTTTTCCAGCAGCATATTTATCATATATTTCATCGACAATTTGTATTTCTGCATAGTGGTTGCCAGCGCCCAGTGTCCCTAGCTGCGGCAGACCTCTCTTTTTGGCCCTGAGGCTGACTTTTGACGGGTCAGCATTCAACATGCGGCCATATTCCTCGCAGTGCTCTTTGTCTTCAGCCCACACATACCCTTCCCGAAGGGACCAGTCCATTCCCATTTCCAAAGCCTCCTCAAGATCACGAGCATTCATGGGAATTATGCCTTTTGAGCCCACTCCTACAGGAATGTGGTCAAAGAGACTCTGCGCAAGTTGTTCCTGGGTAAAAAAATATTGTGATTAATCAATTAATTATATACCTATAACAAATTTGATAATAGCTAAAAAATATTTATTATAACTATAATTAACAGTAATTCCCCAAACTTATAATTTTGAATTGAGTTGACATAAAAGTTACCTTTATTGGTTGCACATCTTTTTCACTCAGGTTAGTTCTCAAAAGGCGTACCCCACAATTGATATCAAATCCTACCCCACCAGGTGATACTATGGATTTGGGGTCTGACATATCAAAAGCTGCCATATTCCCTGTAAGCATACAATAGAATACAGGATAAAATCAATAAGGTTCAAGCTAATACAATTTTTTTTTCTATTGTACAGTATAGGATATGGCCAGGCTTACACGCAAGCATTACCATTCTTAGGTATGAGGAACACAAAATAATACTGTACCTATAGCAAAGCCATAGCCGGAATGAACGTCTGGTAAGCCAACAGACTTTCCCACGATTCCCGGCAGCGCAGCAACGTTGGCTATCTGTTTCACGCCGGGAAGAAACCCTCCTGTCATTCCAGGTCTACAAGCGTTCCTCAATTCATCTAACATCAGTTTTTCTAGAGTGCCATTCACGTAAAAAATGCCTTCAACGTTCATGTTAGGTTGGAACCCTTTCTTGATCTTCCAGCAGTAAGGATTAATCTTCTCAAGGTATTTGAGTTCGTCATTATATTGCCTGACCACCATTGCTGGAACACTTTAATTCCTCGTTTAGAATAAAAACTTTAGAAAATGACCAGATGTGGATCATCAAAATATGGTGGAGCAAATTCGCCGCTCAGAAAATTGGATAGATTTTAGAATATTCAGTCAGTCAGTATCACGTCAGTATTCTCTAATTGGTGCGAGAATAGCTACCCACATAAAAGTTTTTTCTATCACAGATAGTTAGTTGTGTCAAAGAGTAAATAATATTTGGTTGTGTGTCGTACAGATGAGTCAGGTTATAAAGAGTACTCTGTGGTCAGGTTGTGTGCAAAGAGCTTCTATACTATGTATCTAGAGAGCTAACACGCCATTTGTTTTATTTAAGGATTAAGAATTCTGAACCTTATGCCTTGGAAATAAAGTTCTTTTTTAATTAAATCTAAATATAAGGATTTTAATGCTTGATAGAGACCCCCTCGTTAAGGAGTGTGTCTCGTTCACACAGTTGCCAGCATACAATTAAAATTAACATTGCCATATTTTTTTAAATAAGTGGGACAATTTTCGAAATTAGACGATTTGCTCTAAATGTTATTCAGATTCATTTGAAAGGTTTAGTACAGTCGCTGTCATGTAGGTTAGGTACCTAGTGCCGAGAAAAATAATTACTGTTCGAAAGAAACAGTATTAAAACCATTGAATCAGATATACCTCACTAGAATGCGGCGCACCGCCCTCTTTTTTGTTGATATTTTAATGTGCACCTATGTATAATATAATTTTAAAACAATAATGTAAAGTAACGTATGTATATAACATTGATAGCTTATTGAGCAGATTGTATTTTCCCTTGGTTGCTTGTTTATGTCTCAATGAAATATTCAAAGTTAAAAAATTATGGTCGCCCTACAGAACGAGACACACTCCTTACTGGTTCTAGCTCTTTCGGCTCGCAGTTTTCGTATGAGTCGGCATTCTAGATACATAGTATACAAGTTCTTTGGTTGTGTGTGTGAGACTTGAGTAGCCAGCAAGACCTCTCGGTCGGAAGCCGACTTGTAGCTATCTTGCAGGTAGGTTATGAAAAAAAAATGACAAATGTCAAAATCCCATCAAAATCATTCGTTCGTTTCGTTCAATTCGTTCAGTAAGCAGCTGTTTTCTTGTCTTGATTTCGTAACAATTTTCAACCTCAAAAATATTATTAAAGCTTTGATTCTACTATAAAACTGAAGGGCCACAAAGCACCCGAGCGATGGCTGCGTTGATAAAACTAAGACACATGCCTGTGCTTCAGAGATGTGCCTGGAACCACATCAACAGACTAAATCGAGAAATATCTACTTCGAAAAAGAATAGCGATTCAGCTACTGCAACTGCTTGTGAACCCAGCACAGCAGAAGATAAAAACTGGGTAAGCTACGGTTTTGATTACAAAAGTAAAGAAGAGGATACCAACGCTCATCATGCGTCGTTTTTCTTCTCTGTCACCCTTTGCTTAGTGTTTGGAGGGTTTGCTTGGGCCTATGCACCTGATGTCCACATGAGGGACTGGGCTCAACGTGAGGCTTTTCTGGAGTTACGTCGACGTGAGAAAGCGAAAGAACCTCTGATAGATCCCAACTATGTTGATCGTCGTTCAGTCAAACTCCCAACGGAATCTGAACTGTGCGATGTAGAAATCATCATATAAATTGATCATGTAAATCAATTATTCAGTGTACATGTAGTTATTTATAAATAAATAAATCTCAGGTTATATCTTTTATTTTCTCTGTTTAAATGAACTATCTGCAGATTTCCTATTTCTATGATCATAATTGGTTTAATTTTGTAAATGTTGTCCTGTGATAAGTAAAAATATAGTTCTTATTTACTTACTAACCTACTTAAATAAAACACAATTTGATTATAAAAACTGCATTAATTTCATTTTTTCTTTTAACATGGACCATCCTACTAATATTATAAACGCGAAAGTTTGTAAGGATGGATGGATGGATGGATGGATGGATGGATGGATGGATGGATGTTTGTTCCGCTTTCACGTAAAAACTACTGAATGGATTTTAATGAAACTTTACAATAATATAGTTTATACATCAGAATAACACATAGGCTACAATTTATAAAGATACCTGCGCAGACGAAGTCGCGGGCACCAGCTAGTAACCTATATATATGAAGTATTGTTATCAATACAATTTAATCACTTAATTGATTTATGCTGCCTTGACCTTGAGGAGTCGTCCACCGCCAACAGCAGCATACACATAGTTGGAATTAGCTCTAAGGGCATTCACACAACTGCCCAAATCAATAGTTCCTGCTGCTTGGAGTTGATCATTTTCTATTTTCCATCTCCTAATGTGTCCATCCCAGCCTCCAGTCCACACAAAATCACCATCCACTGCCAAGCTTGTGATTATCATATCACTTACCTGAAAAATTAAAGTTTATTTTATAGGAGCTATATACATATATATTATTGAACATGAAGCTCCTAAAGGGAAATAAACTCTTTTTACTTCTCACCAACAGATGGCGTATAAGCATAATCAGTCTATATTGTTCCCACCACTGGGAGAGCGATGGTTCTTTTCTGTTCTTTGACATGCCGGTTTACTCACGATGTTTTCCTTCACCGTTGTGAGAACGTGGAATGCGCTCATAGATATTTTCTACTGAAAAAAACTTATTTACGCAAGACTGCCATCGGAATTCAAACCCGCGACTGTTGGATCGCAAGGCAAGGGCCTCTGCTACTCGGGTACCACGTCCACAGACAGGTGTAAATCATCATAAGTCAATAGACATGCATTTTAGAGCTTGCTTAAGATAGGTGAGTTATAACAGTAAATTTCGCAAGTACCTTAACTTCATGCATTAGTTTGAAATCATTTTCAACATTTGCGTGGTGGAGCCTCAAGCTGTTGCCTCCCCTGGCCGTCACGAGGAGCCAGTTTCCGTGAAGCTTTATCGGAGCTCTTCCTTCCATCGTATGGCGAGTAACGAAGCGGGTCTGTGATTCCGCTGGAATGGAATGCATTTAGAAAACATACGAAAATCGTGTCATGCGTTCGTGACAGCAGCAAACAAGCCAGCGATAAATGTACCTATGTAGACGCCATTGATCGTGGTCGGTGGCTCGTTTGCGACGACCGTTTGATGTGTTTGTCACTCAAACTACTGTAAATGTACCTCACATTTACTTTTTATGTATGCCTACTTAAAAAGATATGTAGGGCCTGCTGATGTTTGGACATTTAATTCCCCTCTTGCCCCAAACTAAGCATAGCTTGTATTGAGGAAACAGATTAACTGATAGAATACCTAATTTTTTTTTGTAGAATACCTAGAAAACACCAAGACAGTACAAACACCGACGTCCATCACATACATTTTTGTCCTGAAACAGGAATCGAACCCGCGATTACCTTTGACTTACCTGGCTTGATTTCTGTGACGGTGACGTCAAGATCTCGTACAGTAAAGATATGTGGTGGACGGTATTGGAGCCCCTTCACTTCTTCCAACACGTTGTATTTCGCCTTCGAAATATTGTTTTCGTATACAACAACCTGGTAAAACAGAAAAAAATATGAAATAAAACCTAATCTTTAAGTAAAATAAATGAAACTCTTGACAGTAAATAAGCTGGCTTGTTCCCAGGAGGACCACGACTCCATTGTTATCAAAAATACTAGGTTCATACTTTGATTACCAGCAGGCTACCTTTAGTGCCCTTTCTATAATAAATCTATATCTACATATATCTGTGTTTAGTACTTAGGAGCCAGGGCTAAGGACTTATTTCGGCAGAAGTAAGTATCAGTTTTCACCTAGCTAGGTAACTTACATTTCCTCCTTCATCGCCAGTTAAAAAGTCGTTTCCTGCTAATGTCATCGCAGCAACGTCAACATCGATTGGTAATTCCGCGATCTTTTGCCCATCAGCCGTCCAGACCCTAACTGCTCCATCGTTGGAAGACGAATACACCTTTCCTCCCCCTGCCGCTAGTGCGAAAAGCTGAACTGCATGTGCTGACCACGAGTTCTTCGGGCTCAGATTGACATCATACGTCTGAATAAATAGAGAGTAAATTAATTTAATAGAACCCCATTGAATTTCACGCTTTCAACTTTTCAAGTTTTTACAAGCACAAAATTAGCGCGTTTAAGTCTTTTGTATGAAACTAGGAGTATCGATAAGTTCTTAATAAACGCGCTCCGTTTACTTTCTATTTTTACTACCTTATTGCTTATTTTTTTTATCCTGATATATACATTGACTTGTCTAATAAGTAAATAAGAGTACATACCTACTCTAGTTAATAGGTGCGCTAGGTATGCTTGCTTAGAAAAAATAACTTACTTTAATGGATCCATCTTCAGTACCAACAAACAGCTTGTTGTCCCATGCCAGCAAACACGGCTCCGATTCAAGTTTTACTTCACTTTCTATGATCAGCGCCATTATTTTCAAAATATTTACAAGATTTCATGAACTGGAGAAGTGAAAGCGCCCGTGTTTGCCAAAACGTCAACAGAGACTACGAGAAGCAGGAACGCGTGAGATTCCAGATAAAAATAGATAGACATCGAGAAACGTCGATTGATCTTCAACAGCAATAAGAAAAGGCAAAACGTTTGTTTATTCGTAAGAAACTATTTATAGTACCTATGAAGGATCGGGCACTAGCCAGTTATTCCTCATACAACATACAATACATCAAACCTAACTGCTTCTAATATAAATGATTTACTAAAATAAGTTCTAATCCTACCAAAATAAGTTTTCTAGATTTTACAATCATGTATACTTCAAACAATAATAAAACGCGTTGAAATCTTTTGAATTAACTTACCAGTTACCTGTAAAAGACTTCAACGCGCTCGATTTTTCTAGTAAGAGTAGATGCCGTTTGAACTACATATTTTTTTTTATAGATTGGCACTCTATAATTATTTAGTTACAATAATTCAAATTGAAATATTTTAAACAGTTCGCATGAGTAAGTTATAAGTAATTAGCATTCTGGATCTTCCATATTTCAATAGAATTGGGTCCAATTTTTTGAGTTAGTATGTACACAAGAGTGCTCAGGTAACATAAAACACGTTATGTAAAACATTTTTATAATGAAGCTACCTACCACTGTTTTTCCACGATTTGTATTACAATGGGTAAGTAGATAATAATAGAATAATATCTACTTACCTCAGCAAATAATTTATATCTCGATTGATAGCAAAAAAATAATAATAGAAGTTAAAGATTCCTTCCTACTAGCCATTTCACAAGGCGGCGCGTTGCAGAACCTTACTTATCCTTTGAAATCAGACAACATAATGTAGGTTAAACATTTCATAAAATAAATAACTTAACCAACTCATTAAAGTCCTCCGATAGACAATTGATAGTCAGAACACTCTCTAAATTGGCCCAAAATTAGATGGTAGTGAGTGTCGTAATTCGTTTAGTTCGTAGAAACAATGGACTGATTCCATTTCAGTGTTTATATGCATTGCATAACAGAAGAGTAGACCAGGTACTATGCTGACACAATAAATTCATGACAATCCTGTCAGACGGAAGAGTCCATTTATGTGCTATCCGAGAAAGTGAAAATGTTAAATTGCTGTTAATAGTGCCGTGAGACATTTTTACTATTGTAGCGAGTGTAAGCGTTACATCACTCACAACAGGTACGCATAATGACTTTACCTACACTCAACCCTACTACATTATGTGGGTTATGGTGTGGTTTGAAAATGAAAAGTCAAAGTTATAATATAAGTTATAATTTAATGAAACTCGTAAAATATCTCCCTATCTTCTAAACCTGGTACTTAGATAGATAATATAGATGCAGCAGGTTATGAAAATATGGAACCAGACCGGGCACAATGGCGCGCCTTGGGAAAGACCTATGTCCAACAGTAGACTGTAATTATTGGTTGATGATGAGCCGGACTGAGAACGTTCCTATTATCAGTATCACAAACCTTTTTACGATTAACAAATAATGTTGTTGTAATAATAGTTTGGACATTTCACGCAACGCCTTCTAACCCCAAACTAATAATGTAAAATTATAATAATAATGGAGCTTTTTTGTTCAATGGGAACCAGATAACTGACACAATACTGATTTACTTTTTTTTTTGTAAATATATGGAAAACACCCAAACTCAGGACAAACATTTGTCCTGAACGGGAATCGAACCCGCGACACTGGCATGGCAGTCCAACGTACCGAATCCTAAACCAAAACGAATTATAGTTTTTGGCTAAAATTTAGTTTACTCATCTATGCACTGGCAAGTTGTCATTATGTAATAAAGCAAGTGATGTGGGTCATCCTATTGTGTAGAGTAATACCAGTAAGTAGGTACTTACGTATTATTTTAAATAAATGATTTACATGTTTTCGCTTTTAGCGCAGCACTAATCAGGATCTGTTGGTTGGACATCGCCTAGTTAACACCTTCCGTAATACTTGCCAGCAACTGAAAATTTTCAGTAATATTGCGTTGGTCACTGAGTTTTTGTGAATGAGCGTCCGTTAGTTGGCTTTAGTAGCGGAAATAAATCTTACAATGAGTAGGTATAGGTACACTGAAACGCTTCTATGCAAGGGTTAGGAACTGCTAAAAAATATTATTTTAAGTAGGTACTTACTACTTGTATTTAACTATTACTTATGACTTTTACTTGTAAGAATTCCTTTTTTTATTAATTAAGAAACTGAATATGAACTGAAAAGGAGACAATCAGGGTTTAGGACATTGGTGCTCTAATTATGTTTGGTAATCCTTATTATCTTTAATTAGTATAATTGGTGTAAGCCATAAAAACAAATACTACATTACCAACTATTGATTTGAGGCAAATCTGGTCCCACAATCCGAGCCCGAATATACAGAAAATTTGTGTGTTCCCACCGTAAACGAACCGTGCTCAACTTCCATAAAATATAGTCTAGTTAGTAATTTCTGCCTCCTTTCTTATAAATTACTAAAATTTAAAGTAGGTATGAAGGAATCAAACAATTATGTTATTATAAAACATTTAATAAGTATAAAAAATAATTATTTACAAAATATCACATCAATTTGATGTATAATAAAAATTGAAACTTGCACGATGCTGTACAGTTCAGTTTGGTGTAAAAAGCTAAAACAGTGGCTGCAGTACCCTTCAATCTTCAATTTTCACAGTCTTTAACTTTCTGAAATCGATTGCCAATGGCTCAATTATCACATGATCAATGTCAATGCCAGTTCTCATGTTGTTAAAGAGGGAAGGTCAAAGCAGTCAGGGTCAGGTTCTCCGGAGGGTTGGTTTAGGGGGCGCCGTATTCGGACGATGGCGCGGAAGCAGGGGGGCCGTATTCGGCCTGGGGCGCCGCTGCTGGATATCCTTCTTGCTTCTGAAAAATATCATAATTTGAATTTATAATTTTCGTATTATCAGGATAAAAACAGCCAGCCATTTCCAGCCCTCAAACTATATCTTCTTCTTAGCGAGTCGATGGTATAAATCATATAGCCTCGGAAAGATATCTAAGTTCAAAAAACCCAAAGTTTAGTAGATTATTCTGAAAACTTTCGTGTGATTAAATTATTGTGTGTAAATTATATTATTATATATTTTAATAACATTAAAAATAATTGTTTTGACACTTTGATTGAGTAGGTAGGTATATTTTGATTACCTACCCATGATACAACTAAGGTCAAATTCGTGCCTCAAAATAATTTGTTGTTAGAGCTGATTTTTATTTTGTATGTGACCTAGATGTGTCATATCAAAAATAGATAAGTGGCCGTTACGTGGAGGTACACGCATCATAGGTGTAATCATTAGAGCTAGGTACCCTCAACACTTACTTTCGTTCGCAGTTTCATTATAAACTCAGTTTGACCCGGCAGTTAGTTACATTAGGTATGATATTTGCAATTTGCATAAAAGTACATGTAGGTAGATATTATGTTATTTTACATCATGAATATTCTCGTGTATCTCATTAACAAAATGAGTTAACTGAATACTTGCCTGTTTAATCAAAAAAAATTTTTTTTTTTATATAACACTGCGTGACATGGCTGCTCGTCTCTCAGCAAATAAATAATTACTATTTTAAGTCGAGTTGAAGCTTTATAGTAAATGAAAAACCTTAATGCGTTAGCCTGAGGGCAGATACACATTGCGTCAGCATAATGATGATGGCAGGTGCATCGAGCACGTTAGGCGATGTGATGCAAATAATGCCATAAACGCTTCCTGAATAAGCCGTTCCAGGAAATACTTGCGTACTTTCACAAGACAGTGTGAGCGCGTCCTCACAAGACGATGCGAGGCTGTTCAACTCCTTGATACAAATCAGTACTAGACTAGTGATTAGCAACCGTGAAATATTTTATGCGATGTGTTAATAAATTACTTACTCATTAGAGGTTTTTGATGCTTACTTTACTATCCCAATAACGTAGATACCTAATTCTTTATTAGAATTTACAAGCTTTTATCTTGATCGTGCGGTGCTTTTATATTATTAACTCCACTTGCTGCTATTTCAAGAGCCAAGGGCAAGCTGATTTACTGAATAACATGTTGTTTGTTTACTTTGATGTTAATTTCTCAGCTTACCTGAGTTTTGTATCTGATGAAGTAAACCTCCGGTTTGGCAGGTTGCGTGGGCGCAGGCGTTGGGATCACGATGTCAGGCTGCTCCTCCGGCTTCTTCACCAATACGTACACGAGGGTCTTCTCCTCATTCTGAGGCTGGAGCGGGATGATGGGAGCAGTCGGGGTCGGCGGTGTCGGCGCCTTAATGAACACTATCTTGTAGTGCTTCTGTGGAGGAGGCACATAGATCTGCTTGCGTGCAGCCGGGTACTCGTTGTCCGGGGGTGGCACGTGCACGTACACATGCTTGTGAACTATGGGCTGTCGGGGAGGACCGTACTGCGGAGCCGGAGCTCCGTACGACGTGGAAGGGGGGCCGTACGACGAGGGAGGCTCGGGCCGCGCCGCCGCGCAACCCACCACCACCGCCACGAACAAACACCTCAGTACCTGCACACACAAATTACGATCGCATAATGATAACAGGTTATTATAATCCACTTGTGCACTTAATCCGTTTTCTTTCACCATTCTGGAGTTTTTTAGATTTAAGTCACCAGATCACTAGGTCGAATAGTTCACTGTCACAGACACCTACCATTTTTTCACACATCCTGAACACGCTTCACACGAGTTTGGATAGAGCAGTGTCCAGCAACCGGGCGCCACCTGTGTTTATAAGAGATGCACGCTCCATATCCGGGGGGGGGGCACTTTCGATGGTTCTCATGCCTTGCGCAACGCGATGCGATGGTGCTCGCGCGCCGCCCTCCTACCACCAGCGAAGACGCACAGGGCGGCGGCGCGGGCGCATCGGCCAGCCTCGCTTGAGGGCGCGTTCAGCTATCATGACACTTACCAAATTAATTTATCAAAGCACATTCGATGTTATGGGAAAAGAAAACCAACGTTACTACTACCTACCCAGAACAAGATCTTCAAAGGCGACACTGAGATGATATTTTTTTTTTTCAAATTTATTGGCTTCGGCTCACGAGATAACTAGCCGGGAATTGTTTTCTTCTTTATCTACTTAATTAAAGATATTATATTAATATATTATATTACCTATAGATCGTTTGCAGCTGTCTGTGGGTGGCCCAATTGTTTCCTTTTGTACATTTTGTAATATAGATTGTAGTAGTTAGCTTATGCTGTAATAAATACTTAATTATTTAGTTTAGTTGTATAATAAAATCGGCTCCGATACTCCTTTGATCATTTTTCAAAGTTTCTTAAACATTCTAATAACTGAGGCCTTGTTGCCTATGAGATTTTAATTTTCGAGGGTTTGTTATTTAAATAGTGGGAACGTGTACTATTGCGAAAGGAATTTTGTTAATTCGCAACGCAAATGAAGTTGTTGAGTCATAAAGGTTGTTAAATAGAATTACTCAGCTAGTCAACGAACAAATTGAACTTACCTTACTTACTAACTAAATCGAACGAGTTATATTTAGGTACCTAGTTAGAATTCGCTATCGCATCATAGCGAAATGTCAATTTGAACGCTTGGGAAAATCGTGTCGAGTTCAAAATGTTCATTACTACAGCTTGGTCCGCAGCGCACGCGCAAAAAGTGAGGTTTAATAACATTATTACGACGTGCATTTGCGTTATACCTACCTTTCATACTAGACATTTGACGAAATATATGGATTAACTTTTTTTGTTTTGGTCGTTTATCAATGACAGGTATGTATTTAAAGTTATCATACCTACATGTTGAAATAAGTAGGTATCTACTTACCTACCCACAATATAATTGCATTTACCACAATAGAACTGAAACACTTATTATTGTCAATGAGTTACACTGAATGAATAATACAAGGTATAAACTGTGAACGGTCATGAAATACAATGCAGATCTTTGCATTCAATCGCTAGTGCGCAGCCAGGTTTCAGTTTCGTGAAGTTTTAAAAAGTGCGTTACCATATGAGTGCATTATTTAGATATTTGAAGTACTAATTGGCAATCAATGGTCAACATACGTAAACCAACGACAGAGTATTTTATACCTATGTGGGAATAATTGACCCCACGGTGACCCGACTCGAGCCTATCTGTGAAGAAACACTAGGAAGGTATGCAAGCACTGGTGCCTATTTCTATCTGGAACCGGTTAATTCATACATTTAAAACACACTCAATTAACTACTATTTCTAGAGATTAAGGTGCTGCATCTTCTAAATATCTCGCAGCCACCTCAAATATCTACGTAACAAACGCTTTAGTGTTATTAAGTGCAGTAGGTTAGACATATCATTAAATTAACGTATACTCTACTCGTAGCATCAATGTTTTTAGTTCCTTGTAATGAATATAATATTAATAATGTAAATTTCACACATCTCTATCTAGCACCGAGCTAAGCTTATCCTAAAGACATACTAAGTTTATAATGTTACCACTGCCGGGATTTACGCCTGCAATGGAATTGGATAATAATTGGTAGATGATGATGATGTTTTCCCAAACGATTTCGGCCACACCGACTGTGTTCACTGGACAAGCATTTTAACTTGAGAGTGTAGATGGGCTTTATTACACTGTCTGTGCTCTTTCGTGGCTAGATTCATAACGGTAAATATAAATAGGACCTTCATAAGTAAGAAAGTACCTAAATGATAATAGTGTGTGTGGTGATTTACCAGATGGAATTTCCCTTTACAGGGTTTTGAATTAACCACTCAGCTTTCTATCAACGCAATAACTTTACTTATAATAAACTCAAGTTAAGATTTGTTTATATTTCAGATACAATTACAACGTAATGTGAAATGTTAGCTACGTGGTCTAGCGTAGAGCTTTACATGTGACGCTTACACGAGTCTTAGTCACAATCACGATAATTGATTAGAGAATAGATGTCCATCTCGTCTCAAGCCCTCAGTACGCCGTCGACGGGATTGATAAACACAGTCTTAATAACCCTATGCATTGGACAGGCAAACAAATAAACATAGTGACGTACCAGTCATATATATTGACGATATAAAGAAATGGCGGAAAAATTGCGGAGGAGAACACACATAACTTTACAGATAAGCGGAATTTTCAAGGTAAGTTATTTCTTTACCGGAAAAAAGTATAAAGTCGAATGAAATTATAGAGTTTGTAAATGTGCATCTTTAAAGAATCGTGATTCGGGAGCAGAGCCGCGGGATCATCAACATTTTGTGAATTTAGAAATTCAGAATAATCATACACTAATAAAACAAATGCTAAAGTTGCGAGGATGTGAAGATGGATGGATGTTTTTTATTTATTTTTCTAGAGTATTTTTATTATCACGCCTTTAATTTTCAGAAATATTTGCTATAAATTAAATTAAATATTAAAATGTATAATTATTTGAGTGAAATGGGATAGATATAAAACAAACAGACTGTTTTAATTACTAAATATTACGGTGAAATACAAAGAAAAATAAATATTACTACTGCAACTCTTCTGCGGGAATAAAATCAATTTTACTATCTAACCAGTATCATAGGTTAGCTGGAAGAAAACTCTTAATAAGAAGCTTGCTTTGGTGCATGTCTATTATTTTATGAATCATTATTAGTATTTTTACTGTGTACACTAAATAATAAAAGTTTCGTATCGAACCAAGATTTATTAGCCTCCATACTGTGAGTAGTCAAGTCATATGAATCTAAAGACGAATGCATTGCGACCAAAACGAGCGCATCTACATTTACCTATTTAGAAACCTAATGATTATAATATGATGAGAAGATGCTGAAACCGTCTTCAGATATTTTTGAAACTTATGACCTATGACAGAGCTCTGCATGTAACAATCTATATTCAACTATTTCTTACCTATACTTTCGTAAGTTTCAAGGATGAGAGTGTATTGCGACTGTCTAATGTGCCCAATAAAATTAACAACTAGAAAATGCTAATTTTTTTTATTCGTCTAGTGTAATTAGGCGCATCACGATATAACCTTTGACATGTTGCTTTTGCCTCGCGGACGAGGCATTTTGTGTAATGTAATCAATCAACAAAATGTGAAAGAGTACAAAAAACTAACCAAGTTGTTATTATTTCGGTTATTACGGAACATTAGTGACGTGAAGCAAGAGTTGCAATTTCAATGTAAATTGGGATCGCTTTTGGTTACCTGCTGCCTGCTGGGTACATCTATATTGTATTATGCTACTGCCTGCGGTTTTGCCCGTGTGGTTTTGGGATAAAAAGTAGCTTAAATCCTTTGCAGCTTATCAATTTCAGCTCAATCGATTCCGTAAATTTGGCGTGATAAGTACCTATTTATATATGATCCATTCATCTCCACAAGCCTTCGCATTTACAATATTAGAAGGATTATTATTGTATTTACTGTGTTATCAAGCGAAGTAGAGTATAGATAGTATATACATATGTATGTAGCTCTTAGGTTGAATTCATATCTAAGTTATCTAACAATCTACTTAGGTTGGTTCAGTGTGCCTCTTGGCAACTGCCTCCTGCGCAATATCAAATAAACCCAACATTGCTGATGCACCTAGAACTAATTACTCCTAAAACAAAAACAAGATCATCAATGACTATTCCTAATTGGTTGGAATGTGATGGGAGACACGCAGCAGAACAGGCCCAGGCCCTCGCCTCCGGAGTCATCCGGATCGAGGAAGCTTGCGCAGCACCGAACCGGATCATACCGCCTCACGCCGGCCTTATCGTACCGAACCAACACCATGCTTTAACTACTCAATTTAAAATCTAATACTTCATTTATTACAATATACCGTGGTTATTTGAGGGCCAATAAAGCCATACTTATTTAGAAATGATCTCAGATTTCATCGTAGAGTATAAATTTTCTACGATTGTAGTGATGTGATTAAATTGTAAAATATTTTATAATACCTATATGATAACAAAACCTATACTTAAATGTTAGTGGCTTGTAGGTCATTAAAATACAAAAATACAAAAGGTCATTGCGTTTGCATATTTGCCTAGAACTATTATAATTAAAATATTGCACACTCGCCGCAAGTGATGCCTTTTAACCACTTAGACGGGTAATTAAAGAGTGTTTTTCTAATTAATAAAAGAGCACAACATCCGACAAAGCGAAACGGTTTAGGAGAACAGCCCACACGCCAATTAAAAGATTAACGTCCATTCTAAGTCACACCTTGGAGTGTCTTAGGGATTGGAGATTCGTCAGCTAGGTTCATTATAGTGAATACCTACAATATATTGTTCTGACTAATAAGACTGCAATCTACTGAAAACGATTGGACAATCTCAATGAATTGACTGCGTATAGTTCCATCTCATCAAGTTTCTTCAAGAGACATAGTTCTCCGAAGATAGGGAGTCCAGCTCGTGGAAGCATACATCGTTCATTCTCTTTCAGATAATACTTCTGTGTTTATCATGTTGGACAAGTTTAGCATCAGCCTTACCAAGCATAGCCCCGACACCCAGCACAAACGCCATAAATGTAAATTCCACAAATGACATTTCCACCACAGAACTATTCCATTGGGAAGACTACAGTGTTTTAGCAAGCATGCTAATTATTTCTTGTGGTATTGGAATATATTATGGATATTTCGGCGAGAAACCAACCAGTGGGGACGACTTTCTTTTAGGAGGATCATCTATGGGTACATTCCCAACCGCTTTAAGTCTAGCTGCAAGGTATGACTATTTACAAACCAAGAGATAATCTAAATAAAGAAATCGGTAGATATCCATTATGAAAATGAATATTTGATATTTCAGCTTTGTAACAGCTATAGAGCTATTGGGAAATCCGGCGGAGATGTACATGGCAGGCGCACAGTTCTGGATGATTTGCGTCAGCTTCGTGCTTATTGTGCCCATTTCAAGCCAACTTTATTTACCGGTGTTTATGAGACTACGACTGACGTCTTGCTATGAATATTTGGTAACTAGTATTTGCTTCGAGAATTTAGAAAATCTCGAAGAGTATTTGAAACCATTTACTTTTATGAGACGAAACAATTCTAATTAAAGTTCACTTTCATAGACGAAGTTTTTGTTTTCAGGAAATACGTTTTTGTAAGACTGTCCGTGTTTACGCGAGTTCATTGTACATGCTGCAAATGATATTGTATACGGCCGTGGCAGTTTATGCGCCGGCACTTGCTTTATCTGATGGTAAGTCAACCTTACGACATTCATCAATTAGGGACCACTCTACGCGTTACAATAAAAACTATTATTACACCGGGCGCAACTCATGGGTTACATTCTTGCATCCGGAGGTTTCGTTCGGATGTTACTAAAATAAAAAGATAGATAGGTATAGGTAAATTCTAAACTAGATCTATACACTAAAATCAGCCCTATTGTATCAGAAGCTTCAGCGGTTAAGACAAGTATCAAGCATCCATTTATTCATCCTTATCATTATAGTAAATGTAGGTTTATTAAGTGGGATAAATTATAGGCCTTTATATTAAAACTAAAAACTCAATTAAAAAGTCTGAATTAGAGTATTAGTGGCCCCATTATTACACGGATAATAAAGCTGTAACGTCTAGTATAATACTTAATAGCGTAACAGTTACGGAAACGACACACATCTTCTTTGCAACCGCCTTGCTTTGCTTGCGAAATTGAAGGTACTGTTTGTAATAAGATTTTGTACAAGTAGGTACTTTATATAATCAAAAAAATACTTTTATTTATAGGAGTAGGTAAAAGATATCCAGGAAGGTTCATTCTGCATACGGTTTACTAAGAAGTTAGATATTTACTTACCTAAAAGTTGTGAAAGCGATTTGGTGTTTGTATTCTAATTTCATTTACACGCAGTCAATGTCAATTCACATTTTGCAACAGTAGCGTGACCAAATTTCTGGGTAATTTAAGGTATGCTGTGTTGTTTGTACCATGTCGTACTATGCGTCGTCCATACTGAGCATTCAATGTCAAAGATAGTGCATGCAGGACTCCGAAGCGATAGGATATTCTGCAATACGTATGTGTACTTAGTACATACAGAATTCGTAACCCACATCGCACATTAACTTATTTTTACTATGAATTATAATAACTAGGTGAGTGTGCTAATAAAATAGTTATTATAAACTATAAACATCATTAGACTTAAACAATTTTAAACATTCTTTCTCATGAATTAACAATGGTGGAGTAAAAAACTTATTTCCACATAACACTTCCGCAGACCGTTATTAAAATGTTACGCAAATATAGTATTTCAACTACACTCGTTTATCATTAATGTTACTCAGCGTAAATTATAGGTCTAAGAACCATAATATCGATAGGAATCAAAGTTCCTACATACCAAATTAATTTTCCAACCATGATGTAAAGATGTGAACAGTTTACGAATAGTTTTCAGCCTAAGTAGGTACAGCATACTTATATTTTTATGCTTTTAAGTTATTTCTACAAATAAGTCCTATTATCGTTATTGGACGACTCGATCGATGCAGTCATATTGAAAAACTTATTTAATCAGAAAAAAATATTTTTTTAGTATTACCAAGGGATATTACACTAGGTACATCTACAAACCAAAAGGTTCAAGATTTGGGCCTATTATGACATAAAGGTCATACTTATCGAAATTTGCCTGTCGTAATGTGCACTTAGATCATCAATCGATAAAATATTCGATGCAGAATTTTATTGGTTTTATTTCATAACATTCGTACTTAGATATTCAACGTTGCTTCTGATTGCTAAATACGACATCAATAGTTTACGATTATGGCTTCAACTTGTCGTGATAATGGTTCTTACTGCTTTTGCGCTGAAAACTCGCCATAGGCTATCAGGACTTATCGAACTATAGTGATGCACTCGAAAGTGCAATGGTGCAATAATCACACAGGCCATACCATACCTCATAGGTATAGAACGAATGTATTCATGCCCTTATTAACGCACGCACCCTACATCACCCTACATGTAAAAAAAATATCATATACCTACTTATTTCGATGATCAATTGCAGTTACGGGATTAAATACATACCTGGCCGTGACATTGGTGTATGTTGTCTGCATATTCTACGCATCACAGGTCAGTTCCAAGCAGTAGGTATAAGCAAGGTAATCGTATTTATCATTTACACTAGAAACTAGATCTCTCCGCTCCGTCGCTAATCAATGAATTTCTAACATTGTTTCATTATTTCTTTGTAAGAACCTACATTTACTTTTCACAGGGAGGCATGAAGGCCGTGATTATGACTGATTCGTTCCAATCAGCTGTGCTCATTGGTTCGCTAGGTGTAGTGCTAGGCATGGGAGCTTCGCAAGTCGGAGGCATGGACCTAGTTTGGGACTACGCGAGACGCACTGATCGGCTGCATTTCTTTGAGTAAGATGTTTTGTTTTAAATCTCATTTTAGCAAAAGGTGGATATGTATGTATTACTAGTGTGGTATCGAGAATTCGAGATAAAAAATAGCATATATCCTTTTCCAGGTTAAAAACCAAAATTGGTTCCTATTGAACTGATTATAGATTTTCGTGTGATTGAGAAACAAATATCCATCTATCTATCTATTCATCCTTTCTAACTTTTTGCCGTTATAATATAAAGAACGGGATATATAAAGAAGGATACGTTACACGAACATATTATTAACAATCTCCTCTCACTTTTCATTTTTAATTAAAACATGTAGGTATGATAGTCGGTCAGGTGATTTTAAATTGACGCCCCTGTTTGATAGCAGCATTCGTTTGCCACTCCCCAAATAGTAATTTGAATAAATGTGTAAGATCTGCCGGGGCTGGGTATGTATGACCGAGGGGCTTAAATTACATAATTAGTTTAATTAGCGGTACCTACGTTTGAAAAAGCACGTCAATTTTTACCATAGCAAAAGCCATGGCAAAAACCATTAACTATATCATACCAAAATTCAGCTCAATCGTCTTTTTTTAGGGTTATTAAATTGACAGATTCACCATCCCATTATCTATTCAAACTTTCACATCAAATTACAGAGGTTACAATTTTACTTTTAATAATTCTTATTTAATGAATGATTTGCTCTATCACACCAAAACTACTAAATTAGAAACACCTACTCTCGATCTCGATACCACGGATATATATGTATGTATACGTATACACGGATGTATTACTGGTAGGCGGCTGTAATAAAACTTCTTACAAGACTTGTAGCTAAAATAAATAATGTACGTACTTACTTGCTTATATTAACTATACTTTGGTTATTGTTACGACCGCTTATGCTTAGTTTTACCACTTTTAATTTTTATTTATAATTTGATTTTATTTTGTTTAATATTCATTTAATTTAATATAAATATTATGTAGTTATGGATTTTGGTCTGAAATAAAATAAGATTTTTTTTTTATTTAATAGCTTACAAATTAGCAAATTCGTTTGCGTTGTGAATTAACACTCCTTTCTTAGTACGCGCCTACTATTCTTGAAGAACGTACCCTCGAAATTTCGTCTCTACATTCAGCAGTTTGGCATATGCGTTGTCTGTCAGTCAGTAAGTCAGTCAGTCAGGACCAGGCCTTATAAATAATAAAATATAAATAGGTTTGATGATTGATTTGTATGATGTAGTGTCTAATGATACTGATGTTTTAGCATGAATCCTGACCCGACGGTGCGGCACTCGTTTTGGTCGGTGGTCGTGGGAGGCACCATGTATTGGACCAGCATGTTCTGCGCCAACCAAGCCTCGGTTCAGAAGTACCTCTCAGTAGAATGCATCAGTCAAGTGCGAGTGGCGCTGTGGGTCTCGGCCATTGGTCTCATCGCGGTATACTCAGTGAATTTTATGACCGGCGCCATACTAGCATTGCATTATGCTGACTGTGATCCGTTACAGGTAATCACGTAGGTGTTTATTCTAATGCCGCAAAAAACTTTGTAGTCGGGTCGTCGTTCAATTTTGTAATGAATGTTACACAACCGATATTTATTTACGTATCTGAGAACGCTCTTATAACTAAATAGTCCTAATGCAATGATAATAAAATAATGTTATGCTATGGAATGCATTAGATATCCTATTCATATTCGGTATATAAGTAATAGTACGTTAAGTTGCTGATTAAAATAAATACTTATTTGTTTTTTTTATGCAAACCTGAGACGAGACGATGGTAAGAGATCACGCCTGCTTGTAAGCAGAACATCGCTACTAAGGACTTTTGATTCTCGTCCACATTTTGACATTTTGATGGTCAGTCTCGAAAGCACAAAAATTTTACTAGCTACATAGCCTTTCAAACCGGAACACAGTAATGCTTGCACATTTATATTGATTATTTTATATTTGCTTATGCATTACTGCTTTGCGGCAGAACATCAGAAACTGTGTTGGAACAGTCAGCATAAATAGTCGATGGCCACATTCTGATTTAAAAAATTGCTTTACACAATTTCCTATACATAAATCGCTCAACATGACAAGCTCTGGTATTGAATGAACATCACTAAAGTTAAAAATTAACTGTACACCACATTGTTAAAAAAATAATATGGTGTATAGAGATTTTGAAAATCTAAATGTGGTCATCGACTTTTGTTGCTGACCGTACCCATTTATGTAGACGGCATCGGCATCCTGAAGGGGACACGAACCAACGGTGGAGTATTTGAAACCAAACATTATAACTTAAGAACTGTATACCTACCATACTTCATGTAATAAACGATTTCATTTAATTTCAATTAAGTAAAAATGTGAGTTAATGAAAATGAACTTACCACAGAATGGTGAGATTAACGCGTCGGATCGTCTCCTGCCCCTGTACGTTGTACGGCAGCTCGGCACCGCGCGTGGAGTGCCAGGGTTCTTCGTCGCCGGTATATTCGCTGCGAGTCTGGGGTGAGAACAAAACTCAAATCGGGTTCATCATTTCCATCATTTATCTTTCCAGTATTGGATGTATCCCTCCCCCTCCCCCTCCATTCCGCTATTCCCAGTTCTTCGTTTTAATATCGTAGGACCATCGTGCTTTGGGTCTCTCAGGTTTCCGGCTTCCTGTACAAGGTCTTCAGTCCGTCACTTTGCGGCTCCATCTGGCATCTGAGCACAAATCTGGTTATCGGCACAAAAACCCTTTGTATCCCTTTCGATGTTTACGTGAACACTAAACAGTTATAAGACACCCAATTCCCAATGCGAAACGGATGCAAGCTTCAACGTAACTGGCTTGAGTTGAAGCAGACCTTCTTCATGAATGAGGACATAACTAGAAAAGTCCAGTTGGAATACCGGTTTCAATTTGATAAATGTCATTCGCAAATTAAGATTTCAATACGTTTTAGGCCTATGGCTGAAACTTTAGCAGTCGTTCACGTGATCATCATAAAATGATATTATAAAATATCATATACCTAATAGATAGTGATATTATAAAAGGCTTGGACCTGACTGACTGACTGACAGACAACGTACAGGCCAAACCGCTGAACTTAGAGACTTGAAACTTGGAGGGTGTGTTCGTATAAAACTGCAGTCGCGTTGCAAACGAAGTTGCAGGCGACAGCTAGTGTTATGACGACAAAATCAGACTATATTATAAAATAATATTTTACTCAGGACGGTGGCTTCAGCACTCAACTCGTTAGCAGCGATAGCTTGTCAAGATTTGGCAAATGGTCTTCTCGGCATCACTTTGCCGGAAGATAAAGGAGCATTGGTAAGATTATTTATTAATTATTTTTATTGTATGAAAAAAGCCGTGTTGGTCTAGTGGGAGGTGCCTCTACTTTGATCCGAAAGTCGTGGGTTCGACCCCGGTCGTACACTAATAAATTTTTCAGTTAAAAAAATCTATGTGTGAATTAAAACACGTGCTTAACCGTAAAGGAAAACATCGTGAGGAAACCGGCATGTCATAGAACCTAAAAAAGTTCGAAAACATGTGTCAAGTGCACGAAAGGAGCCTGTTCGAGGCGTACTTGAAATCCTTTCACCCACTGCTGGTTCGAAAGAACTAGTGACACGATAACAGGAAGAAGATTTGTATTGTATTTATTTAATAAACATTTTTTTTTTAAAAAAACAATATGTTTCTATTCTATGGGCGACTTAAAATCTTACCAAGTCTGTCGCGTGTTAGGTAGGTAAAATCTCTAAATCCAGTAACATATAAAAAAATGTACACTCCTGTTCACCTGCTAAGAATAATAATGGTTTAAAAATATGTAGTTATAAGTTGTAAGTCAGTAGTTATGTAATCCCTTTACACCATTGAACACAGATTGCGCGCTGGGTGTGTGTAGCGTGCGGCGCCATTTCCTTTGGGCTGGTGTTTGCGGTGGAGCACTTAGGACCGGTGCTGCAGCTCGCTCTTTCCTTCAACGGCATGGCTGGCGGCGTCTCACTCGGACTCTTCACGCTAGGCATGCTGTTCCCGTGGACCAATGCTAAGGTCAGCATTCGAAAATTCACCATACAGACAGACCCGATCGAGCATTTATTAACATTTTTTTTTCAGTTCACCCGAGCTTCCCATGCTCGTAAGGTTCAACTTTATGCTAGGTACAGGGAAGTAAAACTGAATTTTAGGCCCTAGGGCAATAAAGTTATTGCTTATAAAATCTGTATGAAGAGGTTCAGTTCGTAAGGAGTTCAATGACGGAAGTTGAGAACTTTTTTCATAATTCGATCTTCGGTCCTTCTTAGTACCTACTAACAACATTAACAGCAACAACTGATGATGAAATACAAAAATACGGCGGAATCGGGTTTATATAAAAATAATATTACTTAAGTTTGTACATATCTATGATTTTATGTTTTACCTAGGGTGCGGTTACCGGTGGAATAGTAGGTCTGCTCGTAGTCGTTGTAGCCGGCGGGGGCGCGCAGTTCGCTCAAGTGCCAGTGCACCGCTTGCCGCCCTCGACGTCAGGGTGTCTAGCTACCAACTCCACAATGGATCTTGATACTAATATGTAAGGACACTTTGAACATTATTGCCTGATAGCGTAAGCTATATTTTTTTTTTTGTTTTTTTATGTTAGGTAAGACGAGATGCACAAAGCCCTACTATTGTATTAATCTATGCGCAAAACGTGTCCTGATGATAGGAGACCAAGCCTGCCCAATTCTTCATTATTAAGCTCTTCATATTAAGTTGCCATATTTTCCATACAAAAGACATCAACGCGCGATGTTTCTGCGAAAACAAACTTGTTACTTAATCACGCCAAAAGTTAGTTACAAAAAAGTTGTGTAGTGCAGATATAGTCTAAGAACTAAAAACCACATACTACATACTTTCTATCTCATATATTAGTAATTTGATTTTATCTTTTTGGAAAACTTACAGCTAGGTAGGTACTCGATTGATCACTAATATAAATATGGATGGCCAATTAAAAATTTTCACAAATCGGTATAGGCAATTTTTGCAAAGGTAATTAGAATTATGAAGAAGTAGACGGGCAAACATTTATAATTTAGAATTTAAAAAAAAAACCCATTGATTCTAGGGAAGCTCACGACGAAGCAGTGTTCTGGCTGTTCCGAGTGTCGTACCTGTGGTACTCTGGACTGGGCTGCACCGCCACTATGCTGGTGGGGTTGGTGGTGTCATTCGCGACCGGCGCCACCGACCCCGCGCAAGTCCCCATCGACCTCATCTCGCCCCCAGTCGTCAAGTTCCTCAACTCTTTACCAAACAAGTTCAAGGTACTTTTACTAGCCAAGGCCTTTGAGTAAGTTAGTTTGAATACTTTGATACTCAGCCACTTGTTTAGAAGGGCCATTTTTGTTCCTGTTGCTGTAGTGTGTAGGCATAAAGAATTTTCGAAGCTTTATGATGCCGAAAATACTTGTTCTGTCCTAGGTCTATAACTTCATGATGTTTTTATAGATCTGTTTAATTACAATGTAAAGTTTTTTTTTATTATAGTCATTAAAGAGACAGACCTAACTTTCTAAAATTATATAATTTGACCTAGACCTAAAACATAAAATTAAGTGAGTATAAGTTTATCTAGCTAGGTAAACTTGTCTAGTTTTACTAAGCGTTCTATAATAATGGCTGACTGAATTGACGACACGGATGGTCGAGTGGCAAGTGCGTTGGACTGCTACGCACTTGTACTTGAGTGTCGCGGGTTCGATTCCCGCTTCGGGACAAACATTTGTGTGACGAACATCGATGTTTGTCCTGAGTCTGGATGTTTTCTATTTATTCTATGTTTATATTAACAAAAAAAAAGTATTTAAGTATTCTATCAGTTTATCTGGTTCCCATAGTACAAGGTCTGCTTAGTTTGGGGCTAGATGGCGTGAAATGTCCAAATATTTATTTATTTATTATTAATGTACAGAAAAGGCTCCGAGTACCGACCAGGTTGGGTTCAGAGCGGCGGCGCAGCTCGAGCGTGCGGCCGCCGAGTATGGCCGACGACAAAGACACGCGGCGCCGGCGCCGGCTGTCCGAGCTCGCCGGCGGCGTGTTCTACAGCGACGCGCCCAACCTCACACGCGGACACGACAACCCAGCCCTCGGACTGGACCCGGAGAAACCGCCGCGCGACTGCAGCCCCGACACCTGCATCAAACTGGAACCCGTCTCCCACAACAACTCACTTAGACATTACTGAAGATGCACGAGGACGCACCTCACGCGCGGACACGACAACCCAGCCCTCGGGCTGGACCCGGTAAAACCGCCGTGCGACTAGAACCCCTCTCTCACAACAACTCACTTATACATTACTGAAGATGCACGAGGACGCCTTCACACGCGGACTCACAAACCTTACCATCGCAGCATCGGTCGGGCTGGAGTCATAGAAACTTCCGCGCGACCACAAAAACGCCTAGACTTCCGTCGAAATAGAACCATCTCCCACAACAACTCACTTTCATATTATTAAAGAAGATAGCAGAGGCCGCTGAACCTCACGCGCACTCTAAAACAAGCCGTCGAGCTGGAGTCATCGCCTGCCGCGCGAACATAGAGACCCCTAAAGACTTGCATCAAATAAGAATCCCTAATCCCACAACTGAACTAACTTATTAAACCAAAGAACATTATTGCTTTTGGCAATTAAGGATCAACAAATTATCAGCATTCTATGTAAGAACATAATTCCCTTTAGTTAAAAGATCCGGCTCGAAGCACCAGACCAAAATAATTTATTGACCTATTGTGTGCTAGGATCGTTATAATATAGGTATTTTTATAGAATGAAGACGAATAGTTACTTAATCTACATACTTACATATTAATTTAGGCAGAGATTTAATTCGACATAGGTACTTTGTTTGCTTATTTATATTATTGTTTGTTTCGTTTAATTTTTTAAAGGTTTATTCGGTCCTTTTAGGTAGTAGGTAAGCCTGATTGAAAATAACTTTGTTTCGTTTTGTATTTTAAACGGTGAAATGTTCTTATTTTTTATACATTCTATGACGAATCGCTCCGTAAGACTATATCGAATCAATTTTTCAGGTAGAATTATATGAATGTTTATTTATACCTAGCGACATGATAATCGGAGCAAGTCCTATAACCTTTTGTTATTTTTTATTTCTGTGATAGTTTCACAAAATAATAGCTAGTATTCATTAATAATTTACGAATGTCTGTCTTAATTTGATTGTTAATTGTTGAATATATACTTGCTAAAAGCATTATTTGCTAACGCAAATACTTTAATATTAACGCATGTGACAAGCCATCCTTGATAGACTACCTATTCGATTCAGATAACACATCTTTTTATTATATGAATGATGAAAATATAGTTAATTATTTAAAAAAAAATCTAAACTTAGTACTTAATAGTAATTGAAAAGGAGTAAATAATAATAAGACATAAATAAATTAATTGAGGTGAGCGTTAGAAATTATATGTATCTATTTTAATAATTTAATAATAAAATTATAAGAATAAAAAAAATATGGTCCTTATTATTTTATTTCCATTTTTCAATTTACACTTAAATTAACATAGAAAGACAGGTAACAGTAAATAGTCACTTGATGTGAATTAGTATTTTATGATCAAATGAGATACATTTCTGTAATATTGAAAAACACAACAGCATAGCAGAACTACCTAAGCTGCCTTTCATCCATACAATGCTTAGAATTTGAACATAAACATCTAAATAATATATTTGCAAATAAGAGAATCTATTAATTATAAATAAAATGCAGTTTTATGTTACAATAAATTCAATTTCAAGACAACAGGTCCTGCTGCTGTAATGTCTGTTGGTGTATTTCTTGAACGGTGGAGACTGGTAATGTGGCACTCACAGTTATCGGCGGCATTCCCGGGAGGGACACCGGCGTCACCACAGACACTCCCGCTGTCATCGGTGGAGGTTGGATCGGAGCCTGGCCAAAGCTGCTCATATCAAATGTGGGCACTAAGCTTGGAGCACTCTGAGCGTAAGTGCTCACCGTAGGCTGAACGTAAGCACTCGGCGGCGGCGCCTGCGTGTAGTTAGGCATCATTGGTATGTACGGTTGAGGCTGGTTCATTGGAATGCCCGGCAAGCTTGGCAGCGGTGCAGGAGGCTGCATATTAGACACTGACGGTATACTACCCAAATTTGTAAGTGTTGCATCAGCCAAATCTGTAAAAATAATAAAATTTTTAGGCACTTCCACCAGCATGAACACAAAGATAAGATAAAGAATTTTATTATTCACAAAACATGGTTGGTTAGAATATAGGCTCTGAATTAAGTTTTACTTACTGCTGGAATAACTGGCCATATTGGAGACAACAGACTGGGCCTGGGACATTGGTTGCTGAGGGGCTACTTGAGCGGTGGCTTGTTCCTGAGACACACTTTCTGGGGTGTATGTACTCGGGTTAACAAGAGGAATGCCAGACAGAAATCCGGGAGGTGGCGGATTCTTATCCTGTTGAGCAGGTGTCTGATAACTTTGGGGGGCAGTCATTAGTGGGGTCTTGTCATCACTAATACTTAAATTCTGCATTGCTGCTGGTAGATTTGGTTGTGCATTTGGTGAAGTCTGCAAACAATAACCAATATAACAACATACATATGTACATTTATTATGTTGCTAGATTATAGGACTTATAGGTACAATACTAGTATTGAAATTAATGTAGTTATGTATGAAAAGACAACAGAGATAAGTACAAAACCTATATAAACATACCACTGGTACATAAGGTGCCTGAGCAGGCAAGTTGCTTCCTCTTATTGGAATCCTGTGCAAGTAGCCATATCCAATACCACACCCGATGCTACCATCTCCTCCCCAGGACTGATTAGGTGTGATATGAATCTCTCTGCAAGTGTCATCATTGGCATTGTAGATGTACAGCTTCAAAGCTCTGCCTTCATGGGCTTCAATGAGAGTAAACAAATCTTCACTTTCATGCATGATTGAGTCAGCCCCAATTATGTAATCAGAAAATGGTCTCAGTCCTGCAATTTCAGCTGGAGAAGATGGATGGACCTCCTGAAAATTGGACATAGTTTTTAACTTCCATGGATATGAACAAAACAGGTGTTAGTACATAGATGACGGCTGATACAGTGGAATGGAAGAAGACATTATATGCCAACCCCAACTAAGGGCAGGGATGATGATGGTTTTTAACTTCCATAATTGGTATCATATAATAAGTAGTCACCAACTTAAACTTACCAGTATGTGCCAAACGTTTTCATTAGCACCTTCAAATGAACAAAACCTAATGCTGACGCCCAACAGACCCTGGCCACCCCATGAGTCATTAGGTGTTAACATTACTTCTCTTACAGATTGGGTTTTGCTGCTGTAGACAGTCATTTTTATTTGGCGATTGATATTATTACGTAGCAACTCTTTCAGAGTATCATTATCCTGGTCTAGTCTTACATTTTCTATGGCAACTATGAAATCGAAAAATGATTCGAGATTGGCCAATTGACCTGGAGAACCTTCTTGAACCTGTAATTAGAATGTTATTTTGGTTAAAATTGGGAAATGAATAAGAAGCGAATAAGCCGAAAGAAAACAAACCAACCCGTAAAACATGATAACCCTCGGAGCCTCCTCCTGGCACTCCTGCACTCTGGGAGGAACCCATTATACTGGAGTAGCTAAATCACCGGCTGGAAACTTTTATTCCTTCGACTGCAAAATGGGTATTGAATTTTTAGTTGAATTTGCGAATTATTTACAAAAAACCATCACCAAAATTCCAATTCCAACATCAACAGTTTTTGACATTGACGTTTGAAATGACGTGGCATAATTTTCTTTTCTGTCAATCAGTCATAGGCTGTCTTTACATGTAGAAAGTAAGTAGTAAAATATCAAGCAGATCCAGCTGTGTCCTAGCTGTTTATTGGTTGGAAATATTTTATAGTTAGCGGGTACGTTCGGTGGCGATACGCAATGTACCGTCTTTATCATAAGGGCACACAGGGCCCATGGCTAGGGCCCCCATCCTGAAAGGGGCCCTGAAGGATGGACAATTTCTCTCACATCTATATATATCAAATTAGAAATGTCAAGCACATTACACTTTTTTTCTCAAAAAATGTTACAGCTCATTATACGATTTTGCTGGACAGAAATCTGGAAAGTAAACATTATCGTAAACGTAACCAAAAATCCAGCATCGTACATCATCATTATGACATAATAAATTAAATACTTGATTACCCATATTATAAACAAGATCATAGTAGAAAAATGTTACTAGGTATAATTTGCTTTCATAACATTCCAAATGGACCCCAAATTCTTGTGTGCCCAAGGGCCCCAGCATAGTTTTAGACGGCCTTGGCGATACGTGTGCAAGAAATATAATTATTTGGCCGGGCCATGAGTAACAAATAAAAAAAAACGAAAAGATCCATTCGTTTGGCTATTTCTAGGTCTCAATGGATAAAACTGACATACATGCATGACAACTATGCTGCTGTCACTCGACGAAATAGAATTCCGATTTTCTTTGCGATTTTTTATTAGATTTTCATTTTGAAATTATTTCGTGTATTATGTCGAAATACTAGTAATACCTACTGTGCGATGCTGTTGACTACTTTGCTAATATTAAATTGATAGTGGAAGACTCTGGCTATGCCGCAAAGATAGCCTGTTTAGCGATTGTACAATACTGTAAGTTTTATTTACTATGTGTTTCAAGTATAACCATTGGTAGATCCTTGATAGATCGTTACAATAAGTTTTAGCTAAACTAATGAACTATCGATATCACTAGCAATTAAGATAATAATATCATTGACCATTGATTGGACCTTGGATGGACATAGGTGTGTCACTCACACACATCACATCTCAACATTGCCATTTCATCCTAAAAACTTGTTACCTTCATTGATTTTAATTACCTGAGTATATATAATTAATTTTATTGACACTGTATCCAACCTTTATTTGATATTATTATTGAATTTTAATTAAACTATTTGTAATCAATGTTCTATTTTACAGGCAAAAACAAAATAAAAATCCAAAAATGTCTGAGTGGAAACATTTGATAATAGAATGGCTCAATGAGTATGCAGCATTACAAGAGAATGAAATCAAGAGCTTTGCTGCAGAACATGAGCATAATCATGAAATTGCTACTGCAATATTTAACCTGCTTTACTTTGAAGATGAAACTGAAGGCAGCACTAGCTGTAAACTAAGCTATGATGATCAATTTGATCAGGTATGTTTAATTTGTATGTGTTTAATGCACGAACAGAGCCTCTTCGAGGTGTACTTGAAATCCTTCACTATATGAAGAAGAAGAATTTGTACTTTAACTTCCACACCTACAAAGCTTAAAGTTCTGAAATAATTGCTAGTTGTCTTGATTATACTTCAGTTAATTATTGGTTCCAATAAATATATGCTAGTTTGGAGTTTGATGGTGTTGTGTTAAATCAAAACAATATTTAATAGTGTATTGATTTAACAAAACATCTTTATTATTAACATAATTAATTATATTGATATAAAATAAGTAGCTAAGTACTGTAAAAAATATATCAAAAATATACTATTTATGACATAAAATGTTCTGTGTTCTTTCCAGATGTTAGAGAATGTTTGTGTTCAGTTGTTTAGCTTCTACAGATCAAAAGAAGCAGAGCTCCAGAGATTTACCCTCCAATTTGTGCCTACACTCATACTCAATTACTTGAGTATAGTTGCTCAGAACAGTAAGAAAACATTCCACTGCATAGAAACATTACTAATTGGTAAGTTACTAATAATATAATAATGCATAACTATCAATGTACCAGATCATTTTAATAAACAGCTATATAAAAATCATTCTGACATTCACATTGATTATCACATCGTATTTTTACTAAATTGTCTTGACACAAAAACGAGGTGAGCGCGATAAATACCCGTTACAATCAAATAACTATAAATTGTCTTGACTAAGCATATGTTTGAAAAAAACACATCAAAGTTTATTCTAACCCGAGAACCTTTTTATTTGCAGGATTGTACAACTTTGAGGTGGTTGATGAAACAGGGAAACCTAAAGTAGTATCTTTCAGGCTACCCTCTTTGGCACAAGCTTCTATATATCATGAGGTGATTTTATACAATTTTTTTAAGAATCTTGCTACATACTTACCCATATATTTATAGTTATTTGTACACCAAGGGCCTAAAACAAGCATTTTAGAAGTTTTCTATGAGACTTTTATCAGCCCGCGCCAAAGACAAGTATATGTAGAGGATAAAATGGGCTTCAGGAACGAAGTTGTCGCAAGCAAAGTGAAAAATCTTGTGTATGATTACAATCTTTGTGTATGATTACAATCTGAACCTCTTTGAACTGATTTTATAAGCAATTAATTTGATGCCCTAGGGCAAAAATGTAATGTAATGTAAAATGTAGTTTTTATCACCCTGCACTTGCATAAATCTAAAATTGAACTTAACAAGCTTGAGAACTGAAAAATATTTTACTTTGTTATTTTAGCCGCTATCTCTTGGACCTCAATTCTTAACAGAGAGTGCACTCAGAAGATGGGAAGAGTGCAACACTAAGCTTGTCAGTTGGGGTCCACACCCTCAAGTAGAGGTTCTAAATGCACAGAACCGGTTGAAAGTGATTTCAGCACTTCTCTTCATCTACAATCGCCAGCTGAGCTTGTTGCCTAAACTGGCTCTGAGACATTTCTGCATAGCTATTTCTAGGTAAGTTCAAGTTGCGTCACAACAAACATTATTTTTAAACATTATGTATAAAACATTTTTTTATGATAAGCAATAAATGAATGAAAAGTTGGGTTTTATACTTAATTGATTTAGTAGTTTAGGCGTGCTTGAGGAACAGACCTCCATCTCCTTAGTTGGCCTTAAGGCCAATCCTCGAATCCGAAATCCATACAAAATGATTCGGACAAATACTCAAAAAGTACGCCGTATTATAGTAATTTTATCACACTATTAGTTTCGTCCATGTTTTTAGATTTCGTCAACAAAAAAATTGAAAGGTTTCATACTTTAATTTAGATTTTATACGTGTTTTTAAGTTAGTAGGGTTAATTTTAAAACACGTATAAAATCTAAATTAAAGTATTTCGTACTTTAATTTCTCACTCTTTTTGCTGACGAAATCAAAAAACATGGACGAAACGAATAGTGTGATAAAATTACTATAATACGGCGTACTTTTTGAGTATTTATCCGAAACATTTTGTATGGAATTCGGATTTGAGGATTCCCCTTAAGCGCGATAAAAAACCGTAGAAGAACAGTGCTACACGGGACTTTCATTGACAAAGCCAGTACCTAACCACTGCTATAAAGCTCGTCTACTTTGATACATTTTGATGGTCAGTCTCGAAAAAGTAATTTCACTAGCTGCAGTGCTCTTCGAACCGGAACACAGTAATGTTGACACATTACTGCTTTGCGGCAGAATATCTGGCAATTACCAATTTATATCCTTACAAAATATTATTAAGAAGACGATCTATGCTAAACAGAATATTTTTTTAAATAAATGTAAATTCTTTGTTATCACAGAATAGTAACCCAAGGGTTCAAAAAGAAAACTGGTAACAGTAAGGCTATACCCAGAATACCAGTCTCCTCCAGCTTATTGCTGGAAATGGTGGAGGGAGCATACTTTTCCATGTTCAATGAGTTCTACACCCTTGCATTTCAAGCTGTGAAAGATATTGATCAAAGAGCCAAATATGAGTTATACCCTGATGTAATGCTAGTCACCAGTGCAGTCATCAACTCTCTAAAAGACAATCCTGCAGGTGAGTGTGCAATATTTATTTCGGATTTGTAGGGTGCCTTAGAGATGCGAATGTGGAGATGGATGTGTGGTGTGGCTAGAATGCTATGTCACTAGAAGAATGTTAGATATGAAAGTAGATGGATTTACGACTTCTCGTAAATGAAGAGGAAGACCAAAGAAGAGATGGATGGACTGTATGAAAGAGGATATGAACGAAGCAGGCGTGAGAACCAAGATGACGGCTGATAGAGACGAATGGAAGAAGAAATGTTGTGCCGACCCCACCCAAGTGTGGGATAAGGGCAGGGAGATGATGAGGATGCCTGAAGTGACGGTTATTTTATTTTTAATTAATATAACTTTATTCATTCTTTTCTTCAGATGTTATTTAAAAAACATTGAAAAATAATGAAATATAAATATACCTAAAAAATTGGTAAACAATTTGCCTGGCTATTATTTATTCTTAAAAATATTCTATATAGAGTTTTTTCAACATTTTCATTTTATTTTCAGGACAACCATGTGACGGTCCGATGGGAATAAGCGTAGCCCTTTCGCCCGCCACTACCACAGTTACCATGTCGAAATCGATGATCACAAATGCGTCATTCAGAACGAAAAAGTTGCCAGGTGAGTCGCTGAAATTACAAACAAACTTCTTAGTCTGACGATCGTAAATTCTTGTTTTCACCACTGTCTAAAATAATTTAATCATAATATTATTGATTTTAAAAGTTTTTAAGTATTTTATAGGTTATCTAGTTCCCATAGTACTAGCTTAGCTTAGTTTAGGGCTAGAGGGCGTTGTGTAAAAATGTCCAAATTTTTATTTTATTATTTATTTCAGATGACATTCCGATTCAAGTGGGACAGGTAGTTCCTACGGAGTCTACGGACATGCTGACGTGTATCACGGAAGAAGGCGAGGAAGCGCCCATACAGCGCGGCGTCACCGCGCGGAGCTCCAAACCCAAACTCAGCTCCTTCCCGGTACTCGGCAAGAAAACTAAAGACTCAAAGGATAAATCTGGTCAGTCCAACGAAAAGAGAGTCACACTCAAAGATTCCTCCAAGGGGTCGCTATGGAATTCCCTAAGCAGTGGCGGCGGCGATATGATCGATGCGCCACAAAAAGATTCATCCGACGCTAATGCCAGCATGAAGGACGAAAAAATGTCGATGAACTCAATGCTAACCAGTACAGAAAACTCCGATTCGCGTTCGCAGGTCACCACTGACTCTATGGAACTGGAGGCGACTCCTCGGTTTGCTGCCATGCAAGTTAGTTCGGTTTGATATTGTTTATAAGTCTTGTTCAGTTTTTTAAAGCCTGATCAGGAAGTCGACCGCTGCTTTATATTGCAAAGTACCTACACGATGTACACATACTCGTACATTGCCTTCGGCATATTACAAAACAGCGTCCGTTTACAAACTAAACGGACGACGCCGTTTGTAAAATGCCGAGTTATACAAAACGCCTGCGATAATTATGTACTGCGACTGCGAGAATGCGAGAAAAAATAAGCTGTGTTTATATAGCAGCTGATTTGCTTGTTCAGGCTTTCAGAAACTTTCATATTAGCTTCCAAGTTATCGTTGTATGGAAAGATGAGTGAGGTGTAGGAAATCTAGTGTAGATTTTTTGTGGCTGTAACTCTTTTGTGGTTGGTGACGGATGTGTTCATACCTATTAACGGCGCGATATCAGTGTTTAAGATACGCCTACTGACCATTCAAAATAAGATATAATTATTGTTTTACTTAATAATTTTAAAATTGTTGATAATACCAGATATGTAAAGTTTAAGAATCTTCAGTATTAAAATATGGAGGAAAATTTGTGACTTCTTTCTTTAGATTAATAGAAGTAATCATTATTTAAATCTAGTGGTTATTCGAAACATGAAACATGTGCATTTTATTAGAGAGACAAATGTATTCACTTTTAAGTTTAATGAGCCTACGAAAATCTTTTCAGGCATGATCAATGATTCTATTTTCTACGTCTCAAATTCGATGATTGCTTAAGGTGCAGGTTGCTGCACCACCGGCACACCGGTTCACATACATGACTCAAAGTAGGTAAAGTACTGTGTAGCACTGTATTGCTCGTAGTCACTATGGGTAGGCGTGATATATTACCATCAGTAGAACGTGTCGCACTACTCTTGTTAACATAAAAAGCTACATACTTTTTGTAATAAAAGGCCAAATATTTTACGAAACATAGAATGCAATCAGAAAATAAACTTCAACATCACGATTTAGTGTAATTTCTAAACAACGAGCAGAATGCGAGCACAATGATCATACATTCAGTTATTATTATCATAACACTTTGACCTCTTTAGTTGATAAAGTGTAGAAAAGCAACATTTAGTATCTGAAGATACTTCGCACAAGCCGTGGCAATTATTATTTTCAAATAGCCGGAGTTAAACAGTGATATCTGGAAGAGCTTTGACATATTTTGGTCAACATGAAATCCTTAATACTTTTGTGTGCTGTCACGTTGGTGTGTTTGTCGACGGCTGTGGCCAAGGATTTGATTGTGGGATCCAGTTACAACGCGCGCCTGACGTGGCAACAAAAGGCAGATTACATGGGAATCCCTTTCAAGAAGAGGGTGAAGCAGTTATTCTACTCTGACCCAGCGCAACAAGTTATTAAGGTAAATATATTTTAAATTTAAATTAATTTATATATTTCATGCATCAAAAACAGGCCATTCAAAAATACATATCTTATTTTGTAAAACTAGCGTAGGTACACTAATATTAATTAATATTTTAGTCTTAAAATGCTCTTACTCCTCCACTCGTTAGATTAGTCTAAGTAAGCATTTGTATGACGGCGATAATGTAGGGGCGTGCATTAGACTAAGTATCACCCCAAGTTAGGGTGTTACTCGTTGGGATTTTATTTCCTAACGACAATAACACTGTTATTCGATGGGAATAAAATAATAGAAACGGTGATAATTGATGGAAATAAAGTGTCACACTTGATTATTGGTAATGATGATTCAAAAAGTTCAGGTGTGTACTACGAAAGGAAGTTGAAGTTGAAGTTGCGGGCGTCAGCTAGTCTCTAATAAAACAGCATTTTTTATTACTTTTTGCAGGGTATAATAGTTCGGGAAGGCAGTCAGACCGATGCTGAGCCGTCGGTTACCGCTGGAGGAGTGGGATTCACTTACGCCAACATCCGTTTGAAGAGCGGTCGCGGATCCGGTCTCGACTTTATTGTAGAAATTTATGTTTAATCTTGGAGTTATTCTTTAGCTGCGACTATCAGCACTTGTTTGGATAGTCAGTAGCCACAACATAATCTCTCCATTCGACCTATCTTTACCTACTTACTTGACGAAACTTCGCTATCTCTATCGATGAGTATAAAATAAATGTCGCAGTGAAAAAAATCCGGGATTTTATCATATTCTACGACTGTCACTAGCTCTGCAAAAAAACTTATAAGTAAAACAATATAAATTATAAAAACCGTTTTCACACTGCCTTTATTAATAAGCCGTCCTTCCTTAATTTATTCAATATCAACCTATAGCAGGCCACTGCTGGATGTAGGTGCGCCATTGAGTCCGATCTTCGGCTCTTCTCTTCCAACGACTGCCGGCTATACTGCTCAGATTTAATACGCAATAGGAATTCTGGAACCTTGGCCCATTGTATCAAAAGCTCTATGTTTCCTGATGACAAAAACCCCTCTACCAAAGGCGGGTTGACCTGCGTAGTTGTCGCGTGAGGGTCGATGGCTGGTGTCTAGAAGACTCTGCAGCTTGGCGATGGTTGCAGTTTGCTCGTCGCGCTCCATCTCGTTGATGAGGACTGGCAGGCTGGCCGCGCATACCCACAGGTAAAACATGCCCACTGAAAGCAAATTCGTCTTTTTACGAGGCAAAACGAGACCTGAAAAGAATGGTGGTATGTGGATGATGTATATGACCATTTAAAATATCTTCCCAGAATTTGATCATTTTAAGGACCCTATAAGATGGCATAATAATACAGGCTGTGATTTTTTATTTATTACTAGCTGGTGCCCACGACTTCGTCTGCGCAGGTATCTTTATAAATTGTAGCCTATGTGTTATTCTGATGTATAAGCTATATTATTGTAAAGTTTCATTAAAATCCATTCAGTAGTTTTTACGTGAAAGAGGAACAAACATCCATCCATCCATCCTTACAAACTTTCACGATTATAATATAAGTAGATATTGGTATTGAAATTTTAAAAATCTAAGTAGGTACCTATGCAGTTTTAGTTCCCAACTGACAAAAATAAAATCTAAGGAGTTTTTTCAGTTCAAACTGTATGTATGTAGGTTACACTACCTACAGGTATACACTAATTATTTCTTAAAAAGATTTCTTTTTTTAAGAAATAATAAAAAAAGTATTGCTTTATCTGGAATATTTCATAAAAAGATCATAAATTATCTAATTTACGAAAGAGTTTTGGCGGGAACGTGAAAAATGGCGCATTGGCAGCATTAAATTAATTGACAAAACTTGTATAACTATGAGTGTTTCGAGTGTTAAAACGGTGGTTTTTTATCCATTAAGTGCTCGTGAACGTGTATGAGTGTTGGTGAATAGTGTAATGCTGTAAAACGTGACTTTTCGTGTTGCCTCCAAAACTCCATAGAAGCCTCTAGTAAAGTCGCAACCACCACTACTTATGACAAAATAATCTCTCCAATTACTTGACACTGGCTATATACCTTTGATGTGAAGCCAAAACCGAAGAACTTAGGTTCTTCGAAAAAAAGAAAAAATTACGAAAACTTACATAAGAAGAAACCTGCCACCACACTGGCTCCAATAAGAAAGCCAATGTCCATGGTATTTTGTTTGAGCAGCAGCAAACCCGAGGCCACCATCGCCGTTACCGCAACCAAGCGCAATAGCTCGGATAGAATGTAGCCGAACATCATCAGATTGTTACACTGAAACATTTTCTTACAACATAATCCTGAATAATTAAAGAACCGAGATGGAAGAGATCGCTTAAAAAGACCGCCCATTGTACTAAATTTTGTAATGCTTCCTTCTCTATGCTTATTGTTTTTTTGTCCTATGGTGTACCTACAATAAAGCATTTTCTTTCATTCCTTTTATGTTTTCCAATTCAAGTAAATTATTAACCGACCGATAAATAGCCGACCTTTCGTATCTCTTCGGCATAGCAAATTGTTTGTATATTTCCTATTACTATCTTTGGAACTACCTATATAGCTTTCAGAATTTTTTAATACTTTAGTTAGCTGATAATTTCTCTGAAATGTTTAAAATAAATAAGGATACAGAATATTATTTGTTTAAAATAATAATAAATAAGGTATATTTATACATTTATCACTTGTCCATTAGAGTAAAGGAGATGCTTTATGTCCTATTTTTTATATGTGATACGAGGCGAACTAGCCGCTCTCCCGATGGCAAGAGATCACACCTACACATGACCAAAACATTACTACACGGCTATAGCGCTCCACATTTAGATATTTTCATAGTTTGTTTTGATTTGTGTCTAAACTAAAGTCTAGTAAGTAAGCAGATACAGTGCTCTTCGAACCGGAAAACAGGAATGGTTAAATATTACTGCTAGGCGGAAGAATATCTGGCACTGTAACGTGTAGGTTGAACGATTTTACATATTTGCTTGGGAGCAATTACCATACTATGTAGTAGGTAGGTAGATACTTTTAGTAGATACTTACTATAAATGCTCCGTAAATATACATGACGCATAATATTAGATAAACGGTGGAAATCCCGATAGCTAAAGAGGTGTATTTCCTAGAATCTGCAAAAAATATAGGTATAAAAATGCGAGAGGATAATTTAGGTAACACCAATCAAGGCGAACTTATACTGTGCCAAAGTGCCTGCATTCGGTACTTAACATACCTACCTTGAATTATATTTTCTAAATATTCCTTGTAATAATCCAGATTCCAATTATTGTACCATTCATTTAATTCAGCCTCCACTTCTTCAGGGTGGCTGTACGCTAAGCAACTTAAGGTTAGAATTAATGTCCCCTGAAACTAAGGTATTATAAGTTTAGTCTAGAGCTAGGTAAAAAAATGAAAGGCGAGAACTTTACTTTCTATGGAATTTGTTAAGTGAGATAGCTATCATTAAAAACTTACAATTGAAAATATTCCGATAATAATCCCAGCTAGCCGCAAAGAAAACCAAAAACAACAACTGTAAACTAACGCCATTTTCAAATATTTCAAATGAAAATATCGCGCCGCACTCACGCTCTCCCTCCACCCTTCCAGCAATTTTGTAATGCTTGTGGCTGTCGGTTCAGGGTGGGGGTTGAAAAGTGTTGCGTTGCGTGTGTGTTATACAGGGTGTTCCTTGTTAACATTTTAATGTAAGTTTCTCAATCACGCTTAAACTACTGCACTGGTGAAATTCGGTTTGGATTAAAGTAGTTAAAAAATACTGTTTTGTCATTTGTATAAGTACAAAGGGTAAGCAAGCACTTATTTATACAAATATGTATAATTTGCCATCACACATGGTACCTAACCTACTTCCCAGAATCATCCAGAATTTATTTCAATATATTTAATTCATATATATATATATATGTTCATATATGTTAATTCATATATATATATGAATATATTTTATTCAGATCTTTATTTAGCAAGATTATGATTTATGAGACAGATGGCTCCCACAGCATGGCTCATTATCACTGTGTTTTTTTTTTAAATCAATGGCTTTGATTCCCGGCTAGGGAAAGAGATTTATTTAAATCTAAGTAAGTAGGTAGGTACTAACACAGTTTAGTGTTCATCAAAATTAATCTCGAAAGTCCTTTGACCGTTTTTTTTATATCCCCATACATACCACACATACTTTAGGATTAGGCCACCAAATCCCAGTTGAAAAAATTAACTAGTATTACTATATTCACCAAGTTCCCATCATTTACCATACACATCATTGAGTAGGGAGGTACCTTCCAGGCACCTAATAATTGTGTACGAAGGTAGAACATACTGTTGTAAAAGCTGTTCTGCTGCTAGTCACGCTAAATAAACGTTATGGATTTTGTGCTTGTGTACGGTACAAAAGCCGCTGATTGTATCTCAAATAATTGCTTCGTTATAATAATACCCATAACGTTGGTAAGTACCTACTTTCCTAATTGGTATTGATCCGAACTATACTTAGCGCATAAAATTAATAAGTACCTACCTATAGGGTCATTATAACTTAGTCACCGAATAAAAATACATGGTACATTTGAAGAGAATCGCTTTATTGTCTATGCTTAGTATTTAAAGTACCTACATTGAAAACGAGCCAAAAAAGTCAGACAAATTATCTTCTAGTACATTTTGGTCTGATGCTTTTCGAAACAGAAAAGTAACAGTGCTAGAAAATATAGGATCCTAATGCAGCAAAGAAGTTTTTTACCAACAGCTAATCCCGAACCGCAGGACCATGGCGATGGATGGCGGCCCCCTACACCATGTGAACCCCTACCCTACAGTATCCCTACTTCTATCCTATAGTAGTCCATTTACATCCATCCATTTTAAGGTGGTTGTCGGTGCTTAGAGGTCATCCGGCATGGGCGGGATCACTCGGATTTGTCCCCCGCAACCCGCACGCGCACTACGACTAACAGAAACAGACGCCGCGGGGCTTTGCCATTGCGTAAGGTCTGATTCAGACAATCATTTGAGTGGTAATAGTAAGAAAATTTTCATAAGTAGGTACATATTTTTTTGTAAAATAAATTTAGAATATTTATTGAATGCCTACTTACTTACTATTGCCGAAAAAATAGCATCGTTCAACTATCTACCGACATTTCAACAAGTTAAGTATTCAAAAAAAAATTGATTGCTAGATTGCATGGCGTTTATCTACATAGTTTATTTAAAGATAAGTAAGTAGGTACCTAACCTACCTAATATACACACACATACATTAACAAATAGTACAGAACACATTAGTATTTTACTAATCGGTCGGTACTCAGTCAGATTCATAAATACTAAAAATTCGCAATCGAATGGCTAAATGGATGTTGGTTCCTCAATCACGCCAAAACTACTGAACCAAAATTTGGTAGGTATGCGAATTGTTTGGAAAACATATACTACAGTCTACGTAAATATGATACTTCGCGTGTTCTTTATTTAAAAGTAATGACAATATTTCCGCGCATGATTAAGAAATAATAATTTACCTACATACCTGTTGATTGATTTCAAGAAGACAATACTAAATAATATCTTGCTATATTGGCTGACGAATCATCCAAATTACGCAGAAGGTACCTAATCAAATCTTAAGATAGAACGCCCGTCCCTGTGGTGCATTGAAGCCAGGGCAAAGAACTAATCGCTTGGGGCCCTTACCTGCGGTTCGCAAAAGCTAATCAGTAATGTACGATAGGTAAACCTCAACGTGTGATCAAACCAGGAATGTACATCAAGGCATTCACGATCATAAGCATTCTTTTCCGTACGACTAATCTTAATTTTCTTCATTCGTTTCATCGTATTATTCTGATCCAATTTTTTTAACAGGGCAGCCATGGGGGCATTTGGGCATCCATGTGGAATGAAATGAGTGAGATGGGCATTACCATGCCGTGCAATGTCAGGTCCGGCAAACTGCCTGTCTCACTTTACACATCATATAATAATCTGTGGGTGGCCGGCCTACACCCTCAGAAGAATGAAGTAAATAGAATCCCTCCTAAATTTGACAAACTTCTTTGCGCATACCACTTTTTGCACTAGATAAAACGAGACAAAACATGCATTTGTCGTACGTCATAATATAGGGGGCATCTGTCACTCGTTGAGCCACAGAGATGTCCAAGTCATAAAATATCGATATCGATATTAACAGTTCGATGATCCGATACCGATATCGATATATCAATCCTAACAACTTAAAGTCCGTGACTATGATAACGTTATCTAGATTCACTCTGGATTAAAGGAACCTTGAACTTTGTAAAAACCACGAATTAAGATGACATTTTTTTATAAGATAAAAAATATACAACATACACAGGTAAATGAGTACATTACAAAATTTATACTTAACAAAAGTTAACACTTGAGCTTAATACTTTTTTCAGCTAAACCTTGTTCTGCCTGCCCCCTACCTATAGATTACTGCCCCGAAAGGGCTTACATGCGATTCTACCACTTTGTTGGTTTTTTGTAAGTATTAAGACAATACATTTATTGAGTATTGAGTACTTTTTCCGTCATTAGGGTAAGCATAACGTTGACGATCACATATTGATGGTAGAAGTGTTAATTTATCAAATCTTTTTAACTCAATGCTATACGCATGTGGCGAAGACTCTTTTGTTAAATATATTTCTATTAATTTATTTTCCTTAACTTTATATATAATTATTATATTTTCTTGGTATACTTTATCAGTACTTTTTTTTCAAGGCTTTTCGTACGCTGTCTGAAACAGTTAATTTTTAGCAAACTGGAGTAGGCTAGATTTCTCACACTGCACATTCTGTACATTCTACGTTAGTGTTCTTCGGTGGTACGTCTGAAAACACTGATGAACTTATTTCTGTAATATCCGAAGGTCCTGGCTTAAGTACATTGATGAAAGGGATATCCTGAAACACATTATATTTTTAATTTATAGTTCATGTAATTATAATATACCTATAACACGCAATTTTAAGTACAGTACTGACCGTTAGCTTCACGAGCATTGCATTTGGTTCAAGTTGAAGAATAGCCGGAAGCACATTTTAACTCTTGCCGATCGTTATTGGACGCCAAAGACACACCCTGAAATATTAATAGTGTAAACGTAATATTTTCCGTGATTATTTTGAAGCTCTCTTTTTTTGTATATTACACTATCATGGTTGAACACATAGATATTGTGTTTAACCATGATACAGTAGGCAGGACGGCAAATATATAATATTAATAAATAAAATATGAATCGAACAAAATACAAAGAGTGTGAGTGTGTTTATATGAGATGGGTCAGCTACGGGATCCCTCAATGGCTCACTTTATTCGAAAAATCTTACTAGGTATACTCGTCGTGTCTGCATAGCCTTATCGACAAATAATTTTACGTTTTATGACATCCCTAGTTAGTATATAATAGCCTCGATTTATTCATGATTTTAGCATGAAAAACGCCGATTTTTCATATTTCTATACTTATTGGACGTTATTCAATGTTTCTACGTAATAATTATGTGTTTAGTATGGGTTATTTATGAGTAAATACACAAATAGATACTTACCGGTGAAAATTCAGGTTCTCTTGATTTTTCATGATACTTGCGGAGGACTGGCATAATACGAGGACACAATTCGACACTTCACATATTTTTTTCACTATTTACAATAGTTCAATACGTTTTAAAGAATATAAAACATCCAAAACCCCGTTGAAAAATAAACAAAAACAATGACATTTTATGACTATATTTGAAAGATAGTCAATGTAGAGGAAAGCGACAGAACCATTTTACAATACACTTGGCTGGATAATTAAGTCCCTCATCTCATGACATTTGTGTGACTTACTTTGAAGTTTCATATGATTGCCTCTATTATAGTACCTATATCCAATCTCTTTGCCTACACCCGTTCCGTTTTCCAACTCGTCAAATCTGAAAATAATTACTGCTGTTGTTTTTCTTTTGATTGCGGTTCGGAGTAATTTTCCAGCACTTTGTTCATTATAATGGAAGAAAATATTGGAGTTTTATCACTGCCTGATGAAATATTGATAATGATACTAAAATATACATCCTACGCTGACTGCAATAACTTCAGACGCACTTGTAAACAATTCAATGAATTGTTGAAATCTAGCCATAGCTTGTGGAAGGTAATCTACAGAAAAACGTAAGTACAAACAAACAGATCTACATACAATGCGTGCACTGAATGAGAATAAATGCGTTTCAGAAGTTAGCCGCGACTAGGTACAGTGCAGTAAGTAATTACCTATTATTCTTACACCTCTAATCGATAACAGTCTCATAGCATAATCATAATCAGCCTTTAATGTTCCCACTGCTGGGACTCAGGCCTACTCTCGGGAGGAGAGCGAATGGGTCTTAAATCCACCATGCGGACCCAATGCGGATTGATGGATGTCGCATGCCACAGAACATTTTTGTTTTCTATCCTTTGACATGCCGGTTTCCTCACGATGTTTTTCCTCCACCGTTGCGAGAACGTGGGATGCATACATAGATTTTTTTCGACTGAAAAAAACCCATTATGCATGACTGCCACCGGGATTCGAACCCGCAACCTTCAGATCACAAGGTAAGGACCTCATCCACTCAGCCACCATGTCCTCACAGCATTGTCCACAGTCTCATAACATTGCAACAAATCCACATTCACATGTCTATATGTCAATTAGATTACTACAGCTACAGTCCCAACTTAATAACAGTTTTGTGGTTACAGAAAGTCGGTGGATAGCTTTGGAGGTCTATGTAGGCTGCCTAAAGCTGGTAATAAAGATGTATGTGTCCATAATATATTTTTTTAATTTTAGAGTGGGAAGTGTCATCTACGATATAACTGCATCACAGACAGATGGAGACTGGATGAAGGATATGAAAAAATATTTGGAACTCAGGATTACACTTATTGAATTGATAGTTGAGTCTTCTCATAATCATTTTGGGTAAATAATTTACAATGTATTTAACTTTTCTATATCTAATCTATTAAAAATTACTGGTAGCGCTCATGACTGATGGGTTCCCATCCAGTAACACCCAAACGAGTAACACTGTTACTCGATGGGAATTTTTTTCCCATCCAGTAACACCCCTCGTCAGGGTGTTACTCGTTGGGAATTTTTTTTCCCAACGAGTAACACCCATGTCATGGTGTTACTCGATGGGAAGGATTTTTTTATTTATTTTTAATAAGATTTCTCACCTACTTTATGATAGATAATATAATACCTGTTGACAGATTTAATTTACAAAGTACTGCAAAATAAACAAAGAAATTCCAAAAATAAAAAGAAACACGTTTTGTGTCGGTGCAAAAAAAAATTGTACATTGACCTCTCTACCTACTGCTGACAGTCATAATCGTTTTTGTATTAATTGTGAGTTAAATAATTAATTAAATTAAAGTTTTGACATAATAATTATTGTACACCTACGTTTCACCAAATCAGTGCACCTGCCGTACGAGTAACCTAACGAAACACTACACAAACTAATTTACAAACTATTTTACTGTGTCCGAAAACAGAGCGAACACTAGCGCATCCCAAATTGAAATGTCATTTGTTATTTAGTATTGAATAATATTGTCAAGCAAGGCGTGGATTTTTGCCTTGACTGAAGGCCAACCGAAAAACACATCAGTACAAAAACAGATTTTACTAACACAGGTAAAAGATTTTTAATCCCCTAAGACGGCGGTTATTGAGCATGACCCAAGATATTTAAGAAGGTGCGACAGAGACAGGCAATAAAAAGTCAATGTACGAAATTCTTCCTGCTCCGCGACTGCATTTTAGCATAGAATACTCAGTTTAAAATAAACTTCTTGTAAAATATTACAGATTGATTTATTGTTATCATTACAATAGTTTATCCTGAACAACTGAACTAACTGACAAAAGTAGCACAGGCTAAGCTATTAACGTAGAGACGTCAAATTTCAAGGGCATGTTCTTTAAGAAATATACCACTGATATGTGCTCACTAGGATCGGATTTCTTTAATTTACAACATAAGTTAAGAAGTTCAAAAGTGCGAATTAACAATATGAATTTTATAATTAGTTTTTTGGGTAGTACCTACCTACCTATAAAATAAAATTACTACGCATTCATTGATCAATCTCAACTTTAAAACTAAATTAATTGATAGAAACAAACATTCAATAGCAGCATCATTTTTATCGGGATTCCCTGACTTTGTATATATGACATTTATTTACGTTAAAAACCAGTAGGCAATGCCATCTAGTTTAAGTTTGTAACTTATTCAAATTATTGACAATGACTAATTCAAACATTGATCAGCGCTTAAAATAATATTGCCACTAGTTACCAACCCTTATTTTTATGAGGAAAAAAAATAATTGAAGCCATTTCTTCTAGAAACGGTTTAAATTAAAGAAAAAAAATCATATTATATTAATATACAGGGCGTCCCACGCCACATGGAGGGAAAGTACCTTGAATATTGTAGATGGAATATTTTACTGAAAGAAGACATTATTTTAATTTAAAAAACAATTAAAACTGCATTCATAGATATTTAAATAATTACATGGTTGAACCGGGAATTAAACCTGTTACACGAGAAAAATATCACCTGTAGCTTTATCATACTGATCGAAATATTTCATCATAAGGATTATTTTAAGCTTAGTAACATAATGCCAAAAATAAAAGTAAGACCATGAATTTTAACATTTTGAATACAAAATTAATCAATTTATGCTCAAAATGAGTCCCTTCCTGTTGAATACACAGTCGCACTCTTTCGAATTATTCGCTCCCTGTCGATTTTTTGATCTTGTTGTGGTGGATATTTAGAATAACTCTAAGTTCTGCTTGTAGCTCGTGGACACTTTCATAATTATGCGTACTTCTCAAGTGGGTACATTTATTAGTAATAGGTAGGTACTTATGAAAATGCAAGTTGTATGTCCTCACGGCGATGTCAGCTTTTCATTTTTCTGAAGTTGTGTTACACTTATTCAATAAATAATAATGGCATCTGCACTTAACTATATCCAAAGACAAACGAAACTAGGTAAGTGAGTGCCGCCGCTATAGGGATTACTTAAATTAATACTTTTAGCAGGTCGAACTAAAGACACACCAGTTTACGAGTCAGAAATATTACCTAAATCATCTTTAAAAATAATCAAGTGTTACACTTTGTTCCCATCGAGTAACACCGTTTCTATTATTTTATTCCCATCGAGTAACACCATGACATGGGTGTTACTCGTTGGGAAAAAAACACCTAACGAGTAACACCCTGACGAGGGGTGTTACTGGATGGGAAAAAAATTCCCATCGAGTAACAGTGTTACTCGTTTGGGTGTTACTCGATGGGAACCCATCTCATGACTACCATTGGTTGATTGTTCTTGACTGATTTTCTGAAATAAGGATTTGTATGCATAGTGATTAGTGTCCTTAATTGTCATGTACAATATAAGACAAGATTAAATTAATAAGAGATAAGGATGTTCTAAAATCACCTTTTGAATATCTTTTCAGGGAAGCATTCAATGATATGAGACTGATTGACGCACAGAAATACTTTGATATTGCCCTGTCTAAAAGCTCTAACAATTATTACCTATCTGTAGCAATTCTCCGAGATTTTATCAAAAAAGCAGTAACGAAAGTCAACACGTTGAGAACAGAAAAGTGAGTACTTTTTAAATTATTAAAAACTATATTTATTAATTGCCTACACCACCGCAATGTTTTTTTCAAGAAAATCCTATTTTAAATGCAGTTCTACACCATAAAAAGTCTACTGTCTCCAAGTCTCTTGTTTTAGGATCATAGCCGTGTGTTGATTTTGATTGTCAGTCCTTCATTGCACTAGAATTTTAATAGCCATAGAAAACCTTACAAAAGTAATCATTATTTCTTGTTTTTATCTTACAGACCATATACACTGACTGAAATCCATTACGCCAAACGGGTGTTACGCTATTTAATTCACATATTATTGTGCGTAAAATGGGTTCATCATCATATTAATAATCAGTTGCAACCTAATATTGCACTAAACTTTTTCATACAGTGGTTACATCCCGATGAAATGCATAGAGATGAGGATGTGAGTGATGCGGTAAGTTCTTTTCATATTAATATGAACTGGTTCATATGAGTAAATTAGTTTAATTAATTATAATTTACTTTTGTAATAGTGTATTGTGAAAATGATACACACAGTACAGGTTTATTCACAAATGCTGGTATGAACAACAAATTCACACATGTGCTTGTGTAGTGTCTGTGAATAAGAGTGTTGCATGTGCCTAATGTGTGTGACCTATGAAAATTATCATTCTCAATTGGTCAAAGTGTACTTAAATTGCATTAGTGTGAGTACATTAACAGCGCCAGCTTTCGTTGGGCGACCTGAAGGTAGTGTTTTGCCTAACAATGACTGAGATCGCGAGAGGATTTAAGTTACTTTTACCCTAGTATGTACCATGTGGTCAATGTGCATCAATATGGATCGGAAATCGGATAGAAGAGAGCGTTCCCAGTGTCGCCGTCATCAGTTCGGCTACTCGATGCTAGATGGCGAGAGTAGTCGAAAAAGAATAATAATAAATGAGATAAAAGGTACCCTTTGCCTTCCAGCTCATAAACTATACCCATACCAAATTTCAGCCAAATTTAGATTTGGCGTGACTAAGAAGCAAGTTTTTGCCACCCATAACCCTGAGTGTATTTATATTATTATTGCAGATAAATGATTTGATCAAAGAAGTTGATATATTGCTGCAATCACAGACTAAAATGACTGGAGGACGTCTACCCGGTGTGGACACGCACTTGACCTGTCCTAATGAAATATATGGTGAGAGAGAAGTGCTGTCAGCTATATCTCACGTGATATACAAACGAAGGCGCATGGTCTCCACTCCTGCGCCTAACATGGATTCACTGGATATTATCAAGGTGAGAAGCCAGACTATTCAAACAGTTGTTTTTATTACTAGTACCTAGTTGACACCCGCAAATTTGTTTGCGTTTCAAATTAATAATATTCCTTTCTTAGTACGCGCATACACTGTATAATATGACCACAGAGTACTAAGATATACACAAATATGATTAACATAATATCCTACAAATTTGAAGTCTCTACGTCCAGTGGTTTGGGCTGTGCGTTGACTGCATTGTCTGTCAGTTAGTCAGTCAGAATAAAGCCTTTTATTATATTGAAGTTTTTATCAATATTAGCGGCTCATGGCACTGCGACTGTTGCGCTCGCCACTTGTACAAACAGTGGCTCAATCATGAACTTTCAAGTTGTAAGATTATTTTTGACTATTCTTACTGTTGACTTCTCTGTAACGGATACGATACGATAAAGTTAACGCGAAAGTTCATGATCGAGCTGTTAGCTCTTCATCAAACCCTGCCGTTATGTTGAACCGCCGAGTTATATCTATTTATTAGCCACAAATAATCTAGGATATAAGCTCTTGTCGCTGCGAGTGCTGCGACGACAAACTAGTGGCGAGTTCTCGCCGGCAATGTGAACATCCAGCGACCTAATATTAATATATCTATCTCTTTTATTACACGGGATCTATATATATTGTTCGTTTCTTGAGCGAGAAAATAGTCGATAGCTAATCGCTTCCTCATCGGTGCCTAAACTAGCCCACGCGGATGAAGAGAGAGAGTAAGTTTTGAAATGAAATTATAACTATACTATCTACTTGTTGGCAGACGATAAAATCACGTACTGGGCACGCTCTTACGTTGGGAACGATTTATCAAACCATTGCCAGAGGCTTCGGCATGACGACGTGTAATCTGATCGCGTTTCCAAACCATCTGTACTTAGAATGGCGACAGAATGCTGCCCAACGAGATAAATACCTGATTAACTTAGACAATGGTGAGATGCGTGTAAGTGGCAACTGTCCCTTTTCTGGTTCGCCTCAAAGTAATTATCAGTACTCACCAGACACATACATCCAATACGCTATAACTACTTTTCTGAGAAATATGAGGGAATATAGAAATTGGTAAGTATTTGCATTTTTTGTTTATTGCCTAAGCTAAAAATTTACCACAACCTCACACGATGGTATGTGATGGTGTGATCGAAGATGGAGCATGCTTGCCTAAAAACTATTTGATCAAGTTTGAATGTAAACTTTTTTTTTCCACTATTGGCCGGCGTTTGACCACCATCGCACCTGATGGTCAGTGACGATGTGGTCGACGATGTAGCACGCTTACCTAGAATAACCATATTCACTCAAGCCTTGAAGACTACAAGATTTCATAAATAATTTGTCGAAAAACAACTCCAATTTTTCATATTTTATAAAAAAACTGTATTGAACAAAACTCTATAGTCTTCAGACTCAAGACACACAGCCACCTTTTTTTATACATAGTTCCAACATGATTCATGAATCATGCAAGCAAACTAGAATATGCCCGGGGCTTCGCTCTCTTGGTATCAGAATTATAAGTATGTTTAACAATTGTCAAGCTCTTTGAAATCACTTTCGCATATTAGGTACAATTTGAGCTCAATTTCGGCATAATGGAGCAACAAACATTCAACGTAATGGCATTTGGACTGCATTTTCCGCGTATTTTATTAAATTCATACGCGTTATTATGTAGGTGGGTAGGTGTAGCTGGTGCGTTTTGAATTTTCAGGCACTCCGAAAATGCATCCCGTCTATTGGACTTCGTAACTAATCACCGTAACAGCGAGTATTCCGACTTTTTCTCTTGGATTCGTGCATGCATTTGCAATCAAGGAATATCTGTGCCATTCTCAATTGAAAACGTGAGTAAAGTTATCCAACTAAAAATATGCTACAATTTTGAAATTTTTCTGAAAATCTAAAAGTTTGAAGCTACCTTTATTTGAAAACTATGGATATTTGATAACAAAGAACACGAGAATAAGTATTCTCGACATGTGACGATATTATATGGCATAGTGGGAACGTGAATGCCTAAATTTCATAAGCCAGTCAAATACTTTCTGATAATTCACAGTTTTTTTTTTGTACGCAACCACGCCTTTTATGTCCTACTTATAATGGTATAGGATCACTTACCTACGTACGTTTAATATCAAAATATTAGTGATATGATAACACGATGTTCCTAATATACAAATATGTTTTCAGGTTCCCCATGAATATTTAGATATGGTCCGTAATTTGATATTCCTGAATAAACCACCTCAAACGGTATACAGACATGTAAGTATTATTTTTACACCTACAATAGGTACTATGTAGGACCTACTCCTACATAGTTATACATATGAAGACAAAGGTTTGTCAGGGTGGATGGACTTCAAAAGAAAGGAGGTTTTCAAGTCGGTTGTTTTTTTTTTAATGTTTGTTACCTCAGAACTTTGTTGTCTATTAACCGATTTTTTTTTTAGAAATGATATACCTTACATTAGAATCCATTATATACATTTTTCAAAATCGGTTTAAAGTTTAGTTTTTGAATCAATATTATACTTAAAAAAAATATGACGTCGAACTAAAGGAAATTGCGTACCTATACGCAAATGTAAACACAGTATACCTACTGTTTTACGGTCACTAAAACAGTCCAATTGAAGCCGGTTGTAGTATGTTTTTGTAAATTCTGGATTATTCTGTAAGATTGTTATGTAGCTAAATAGTAATTTATTACAGCATAAGCTAACTACTACAATCTATATTACAAAATTTACAAAAGGAAACAATTGGGCCACTCATAGACCGTTGCAAACGATCTATAGGTAGCTCAACTGCTCCAACTCGATACCCGAATGGCAGAGTGCCGAGGATACTGGCTGCATTGCCTCTGTGTATTGCAAGGCTTATTCTTTGGCCGAGGTAGCTGCCAGCCCTCTGATCACGCGTCGCTTCGACCAGACGCTCGGACAAATAGTTAACTAGACTACTAATTAGTTATCATTCTTACCAACTTACATCATATTTTTTTCCAGTTAGCGGTAAAGGATCGTACCAGTCACCAAGTGTTGTTCGGAGTGGGCATGGTGTGTTATCACAAAAAGCACGAATTCATATGTGTGATCCTAGACTGGAACTTCATATGTCCCGAGGAGTTGAAGCATCGCTTGTTAATTTCGGATTTGCAGAATGGCCTCGGGCAACCTTTCTATTGCGTCGTCGCTATCGATCAGAATCTCAGATACGTCGCACAAGGTAATATGCAATTATTATTTTTTTTCTTTTATTTAAAACTTAGTCTATATTAGTAGTACAACTTTAAGTTTTATTAAAAATCAAACAGGAAACAGAGGCTGAACCACAACTTAGTACGAAAAAAACAATTTTGTATTTATACATTTAACCTTAGGGAGGCAAACCTATGATACTGTATAGATGGGTACCAACACAGTGTCAGATATTCTGTCGCGAGCAGTGATGTGATGCACCACTGTGTTCCGGTTTGAAGGTCACTGTAGCTAGTGAACTACTGGGCTTTCGAGACTGACCATCAAAATGTCTCAAGGTAGACGAGCGCTATAAACTCGTTCTTCATTTCTTTACGCGTACCCACTCATACTCACAATATAGTATTTTGTTATTTTTAGACACATAGGTATTTACTAATATTAAGTTTTAAATTGTTAAAATTCATTTACCTCAGCGACATATTTTAAAAAACCTTATTTAAAAAGTAAGAATCTGTTACTGGCAATAGGATAAGTTTAAATAAGTATACATACATATGGAGTGCTGTTGATTCTATGATAAATAAATAAAAAAAAAAAAAATAGCAGTATTGCACCGGCCTATGGGAATCAAAGAACTCGTATTGCATCTTCTCGTTTCTAGTAGTCAGATAAATTGCAGGTTTTAAATCTAAAAATCTACAAGTAGAGTTGTGTACCCTCAATGGATAGACTTATAGCATATACATAGCTACGCTGATTTTGGTTTAGCAGGGTGATGTTTAAAATGTTTTTTTTAAATTTTCAGAACATTTGATTTATGTGCCCAACCCATCAAGATTATACCATTTAGAAGATATGATCGCCAAAGATTTCACTCATTTTAATGGTTCCTTTTATGAACCTAATGCTAAAAAAAAAGAGATGTATCCTGAAGATTTCGCCATAGCCTGTATGTACAGTGCTAAACGATACGGAAATGTGTAGGTTACATATTTATAATTATCTTGCTACTTTTATTATAATGATTAATATATCCTATCATGTTCCTTTACCGTGGGAAGTCATTTGGAGACGACCGGCGAAAGCGACCGTTTAACGCAATACAAGTTACCCCTTTTTGCTATACAATCGTGCATAGAAGTCACATATAAACCCTAATTACAAAGGCTTCCCATATTGTAAGAAAACTCTGTAATTCATTACGTATTGCTGTAAAAAATATTCTTAAAAATTATATGTATGTACAATCGGGTCTCTAATTATCTTTACACCCAGCTTACGCCGGTGTGATAAACCACTCACACAAACAAATCATGTGTATGTGTGAGTAAACTACTGATGTGATTAAACCACACATACACATCATGTGTTTGTTTGAGTGATTTTATCACAGGAGAACACCGGGCGTAAGCCGATTGTATATGTACTGAGAAAGGTATATAATTTTAAGGATATGTACTGTCGCAGGTAAATATGTAAGTAGTTCAATAAATATTAAAATGTATTTTCACTAAGCCATTTTAATAGAATAACTAGGATGTTCTAATAATTTATATTTCCTGAAAATTGTTAATTGTCACCGTAAGGTTGACAAAACGTTGGTACTTTATCAGAGGTATCCATGGTATTATCAGTTGTCCCTGTCAATCAAATGAGACTTGGGTATGAGTAACAGATAACCTAAAATTGATGACTTAATGCGTATAGTACCCCTGATTCGCGCATACCTACATTTTTGAAAATTTAAGAATGTTAATTAGAAATTATAATTCAAACTTTCTAAAATGTAGGGCCTGTAGGTCTATAATTAAAAGTTGAAAATGTAGGTACGCGCGAGCGAGAGGGCAAATCAGGGGTAATATTCGCCTTAACTAACGAATCGTTCGGTTCTAATCATTTAAAAAAAACTATTTTATCTCTTACTCCATAACTAGATCTTAAATTAACTAGATCTTAAATTTTATGCATGTTTAACTTATTTAGCTTACCGAAATATGTTTTGCTTCTGTAAAACCCAGTTCAATGGTTTGTAGTTTTCTGTGTAGGTTTGTTATTTATCAAGAATTGTATTTGTAAGAGAATTATAAATTATATGTTAAGGTTAAAGGTACCATATAAATATTTATTGTATAAATAATGAAATAAAATCAAATGTACAAATTCGTTTTATTTATTTACTTCAATGCAGTGTTCCATTTGATGACATGAAATATGAAACGAGATTGAAATTTAATTAAAATAACGAATGCTAGGCTTTAGCGCAGGTATTTTCGCTTCAATAATGGATCTCATATTACGCATTCCAATATTTGTCGATCGTCCATTAGTTAGTGAGTTCATCAATTTTTACGAATTTTTAAGTTTCGTACATTTTCTATGAATGATTACCAATGGATAATCGTAGAATATTGGAACTGGCCTTTAAAAATCATATAAAATAATGAACATATGATGATCGGTGCTTGAAACTATGTTACCAGTATATTTTTTTATAGGATACAATGAATGAATTAAGTACAAATTGCAGTAGCCAGAAATGCATTCCGATAAAAGGAGGCTAGGATTCGAACCATTACATCGCACAAACATGCAATGCAAAAAAAGGTCGCGCGATTTAAATTTTATGGTATGTGGTTTCATTTATTAATTTTAAGATACCTACTCAATAAAGATGATCGCGAATCCGTACTACTTACGAGAGCGACCATCGCATGTTCGTGCAAGCGACTGCCGCGCCTATTTTACTGAGCCCTTGAAATAACTACAACATTAAATACGAAAATTGTTCCTTGTTTCGTGGACCTTAAAATTTAAAAATAAGATATTTGGCAAAGGTTACAAAACGGCACAAAAATAATGTTAAAAATAGTTTTCATAAACAAAATTTAAATTCAGGAATGATGAATATTTTAAAATCACCTAGAAATAAGCTGACGCGTAAATACTTAAATTTTAAGTAAAAAATACCGAACGAATAATAAAATAAATTTAAAAATAAACGTTATGTAAGCATGTTTGCATTCAAAGTTATTTCTAAAAGTAATGGTTGTAGTATTCAGTTCTACATGTTGAGTTATTTATAAATTAATAATTTGGTAAGGAGCCCGATTCCCCTTGATTTTTAAAATACATAGGCCTCTCCTTATGTATGTCATCCCGTTTAGGAACAGGGACTGCAGCGTACAGAATTCAATAAAGACTTCTAACTTGTCACGTACGTTATTCATTAATAAACGAAATTCATGTAGCACGGGCACCAATTTATGGCATAAAATAAGTTTTTTAAGGTCAATTCATCGTTAATTCGAATCTGATGTTTAGAAAAAACTTAGCTAAAAACAGACCTCTGCCTTTCCCTCAGTCAAATAGGAGTAAATATACCTACAGTAAGTAGGCAGTAAGTCGTTTCCTTTCGGTAATTAATGAATAAAGGTAGGTACATAACTAAGGTATAAATGTGATTACATGACTAAAATCGTAATTTATACTAAAATAAACTAGAGTTGGCAGCAAAGCAAAATATTTTGTATCGCCGCGCCACACAAAATATGAAGATAGAAGTCGACAGGAAAATTCCTAAAATAGTTACTCGTTATAATGATCGAGATCGAGTGTGAGCGACGATATTTCGAACACAGAATTCTATAGGACTTGCAAAATTAAAATTCATAATTCTAGAATTTATAGTAAGCTTGAACAATTGTTATGATTAAATTGTTAAAAAAATATTAGATAATAATATTTACTTACTTGAGAAACTATTTTTTCGTCACTAAATGCGGTCATAGTGGTACAGTGTTCGAAACAGTGTTTAAAAATTAAGCAAAATTTTGAAAAAAATTAACACTCATGCCGACATGATGAGTAAAAATTAACATTTGGATCATGTTTGGTGTTAAAGCTATTTAAGTTAATTTAACTGTACGTTAGTGATTGAGGTACGCCATTGACAGTCTTTGATTTGAGGACCCCGTTTTCGTAGGACATTATAGTCTCGCGGCCATTTTCCGATACCCTGAAAAACGACAAATACTAGGGTCAACTTAGGTACACTTTTCAACGATCCAACCTACAGCTAAACTTGTGAATAAGCTAAGCTTATTCGCATGAGCCAGTAGCCATAATGTCTATTTTATTAATCGTTCTTCAACGAGAACCACGTCTTAGCAAGTGGAGGACAACTATCCACTAGCTAGACAGAGCAACGATTTGCGCATTGGAGCTGGCAGAATGAGAAGAGCCAAGGAAATGCAGTGGTGCGCTTTGCGAAAACCTTTGGATATAAATAAAGATTGGTAGGTAGTTTAATTTCTTTTTCGTTTCATTCCTTGCTTATTATGATTTTTGTTATTCATTTCGTTTGTTAGGTTGCGTTTTTTTCTTTTGTTTTTTATTGTTTAGTAAAATAAGTAGGTTAATAGTCATAGGTCGTGTCGGTAACCTTCGCAGGGCTCAACTGAAAACCAGCGCTGGATAGGTGGGAAACCCCATCTATCCAGCATAACGCTGAGTTGAGTCCTTTTTTGCCATACAAATACATACACGAAGGTTAGAGTAAGTCTTTTTAAGTAAGAATTATTTAGATTAGTAATAAGTTTCTATTGTATTGTATAGGCAAATAAATTCTATTCTATTCTATTCTATTCTATTCTAATTCCATGTTCTGTGCTTAGAAACGCCATAGGTATGTCGTAGGGGTCAGCCAGTCAAGTGTTGGATGGACGATTAGCATGAAATTTATCAACATCAAGCAGGACGCAGCGTCGTGTTCAAGAGGGTACACTATTTATTAACACAACATAAAAACAAACAGCTGTGAAGTTGAACACTTTGCGGAACTCTTTTCCTTCAATGAAACAACTTTAATAAAAAAACCACAAGCTTGATCATATGCTGCGAAAAATAAAATAAGTTTAGTATTTACTATTATATTGCTGGCATCAATCTCTGAGATACAGTCTCTGACTAGTTCGGAGGGAGATGTTTTCCCGATACACTGAACATTGGGTTGAGATCAACAGCATTCCTTACTTTTAGTTGTTAAGTTAGTTTATAGGTACAAAGGTTGTCTGTAAGATATCGTAATTAACGATAAGTCCACCTTTTGTAAAACCATTTTTGTACATTGTTACTGGTTTTTGTTTACAATAAAGATTTTTTTATTATTATTAATTCTTGGAGTGCACGAAGGGAGCACTTGAAATCCTTTCACCACACTGGTTCGAAGGACACGATAAGAAGAAGAAGATTAATTCTTGGTTGGTATAAGGCGTTGTCCTAATAGAACGCGATCACGCGACCATCGCAAGTTCGCGCGAACGTCGGTCGCGCGAATCCGCGATCAAACATACTAACGTCAAATAGGCGTCCCAATTGGCATCGCGTTCGCGCGAATGCAACTTCACAGCTGTTTGTTTTTACGTTGTGTTAATAAATAGTGTCCAGCACGACATGTTCGAGAGGGAATGCCCTCTTGAATACGACGCGGCGTCCTGCTTGATGTTGATAAATTTCTTGCATTGTTGATAAATTAATCAAACATACTAACGTCAAATAGGCGTCCCAATTGGCATCGCGTCGCGCGAACTTGCGATGGTCGCGTGATCGCGTTCTATTAGGACAATGCATATGACTTACTTCTTGGTGGTGATCTTCTTGCCGTTGACGAGCCTCGTGCTGGTGGTGGTGCTGCGCATGTGCGCGCTGCCGGGCCCGGCCAGCGCGCTGTTGAACGTGGAGAAGGAGGTGAACGCGTTGCCGTTGTGCGCGAAGATGTCGTCGAGGCCGTGCATGCCGAGCCCGAACGGGTTGAACAGCGACGACGTGAGCGACGTGCTCGGGTGGCTGCGGCGCGAGTGCCGCCCGTGGCCCAGACCGTTCATTTCTAAAAAAGTTCAGAACATACATAAAATATAAATAAATATAAATATTTTGGAAATATCACACCACACCATCTAGCCCTAAACTAAGCAGAGCTTGTACTATGGGAACCAGATGGCTGATAGAATACTTAAATACTTTTTTTGTAAATACATATATAGAAAACACCCAGACTCAGGACAAACACCGATGTTCATCACACAAATGTTTGTCCTGAGCGGAAATCGAACCCGCGACACCGGGCGTGGCAGTCCAATCCACTTGCCATTCGACCATCCGTGTCGTCAATAGACAACATATAGACAGAGTGATGACACTGAAAATGAGTTAATTTTTATGATCTTTAAAAGAAGTATGGTGAAATCATTATCGGTCAGAAACTTGAATTATTCCCATCCGTCACCCTGCTCTGTCCGCATAGTGTGACAGATTGGCCAAAAATGTTTTATCTGTCCCCCTTTCAGCAACAGGGTGACAGATGGAACTTATATGTCACAAGCAGATTTCGATAATTTAATGTTCTTTATGAAGTTGGGCGAAGCCGCGGACTATAATATTATTATTTGTTGATCCCAAAGACATTACTTGAAGTGTTTTTTTGAAAGTTCATTGTTTTCTTATAGAATACTGGTAGTAAGCTAGGCAGGAAATAAACTCACCAGCAAAAAGTTCGCCGAACGGTGACCCGCCGAAGAATTCTCGGAACACCTCCTCGGGATCGCGGAATGTAAACGGGTAACTGCTGTAGCCGTACTCGTATTCATCATCGGCCGCCGAGCGCCGGCCTCGGCTGCTGTTCAAACCTTCCTTGCCATATTGGTCGTAGACGCGTCGTTTTCTCTCTGCAATCAATTATTAAATGTTTAAAGTTGAATGTATTCGCTTGGGTTAGGTGTACATTTAGCCGCACGGAACCGTATTTTCCCGTAGCTCACAGTTCCAACTAGTTTCTGGAATAGTAGATAAAGCTAAGGATTGAGTCTTTGAGTGTATATTATGTGCTCCATTGAAGTGGTCTCCGTCTCTAATTTAATTCGCTAACTTTTATGACTATGACCAGCATTTTTTTGGTATCAGCTAGCTGTGAAACGAACTAGAAAACTTACAGCTAGAGTCACTTAATGCACGTCATTTTGAGCAACATATACGGGAGTTTGCCGTTGCGTGCTGCGCGATGTAATCTAACCCTAAGGCGTGAAAAACAACAATGGAAAACGTTTCCCTGTTAGTTGAATCAGTCATACGAGTAGCCTTTGTTAATTTCCTGAAAGATTTCCGAGAAAATTTGGCGTTACTTGGATCACCGGTTCCGCATAACCAGTTGACCCTTGGCAATTAAAAGGTTAGAAGGTTTTAAATGTAAGTAGGTAGGTATGTTATTTAATTGTGTGAGATTAAATGACCATGCGGTTTTGTTCAAAAAACCTTAACGTAAAAACTGTTGTGAAACAAATAAAATCTTGAAACACTGCGATGCCACGCATTAACGTTAGGTAGGTACATACTGTTAACTAACAAGTGTGTTAATAAGTTATTAACATGAAAATAAATGTTATTTTAGGCAATGCTCAAATTAATACAATGAACCTTCTTTATATAACTAAACCACTTATTATTAGTATTAGTATTATCAATAGTAATACCGAATTACAATAGTTTCTTTCTAGTTTGAGCCAGTGGCCAGCTCTGCTGTGTCGGAAGTTTTTTCATAAGTAGGTTCAATAAAATGCAAGAGATTAGACGTAGACGATAGTACGTAAAATTAGAAAACTTTGGTTGAACCATTTCTTTAACTAGAGACATCTTTATGCATGTTAGTTTAATTTAATTAATTTTTTTGCAAGTCTGGCATTGGGATTTCTTATCGAATGCGAATACAACCGTGGCAGTGGGTGGTCAAACAGTTGAAACGAGGCAAACAAAACCTTGACCCTTAAAATGTAGACTCGGTTGTTTCGCAAAACTAGCTGTAATTTAATCTTTCTTCTTTTGAAATTCATACCGAGACGTGACAATCACTTGACTCAACATCGACATAGTAGAAGATAATCCTACACGTCACACAATCATGTTATGTGTAGATGATTCACTTTTACTACGTGGGAGTTGCCAATAGACACCTTAAATTGCATGTGTCAATTTCTTTACATTGACAAGTTTAATATTATAGCTTCACCTACCTAGTTAATGTTTCCTGCTCAAAATTAGCGTAATAAAACCAAATAATATCTACAAGGCAAGCTATATGGTAACTCAATTCACTCAATAACTCATTGTTAGTGACGGCAATCGGTAGTATTACAAGAAGCATTTAAAACCAACCAAATAAAAAACTGGTTTATGTTCTGAATATTATCATAAATTAAAGTGTACAGTAATGCACTTATCATGCAAAAACCATGTACTGAATCTGCCAACGTAAATAACAATGATAATATTCATAACTGAACAAGTCAATCCTACGTGAAATAGACAGCTACCAAAAAAGCGGTGAAATGGTGTGTCTCCGAAAAACCCTTTGAAGCTAAAGTGCCGATGACCATTGACTCCATTCTTGCTTTGGTATCTGTGACTGTGATGACTGCTTCCCCGAGCGTCATACACTTTCCGCTTGTTTTCTACCCAACAACAAAATACATTTTACACTTCCTATTTATGTCTTATACATATACAACCTGCCGTATCCAAAATAAACTAGCTATGCAAGTTGCTATCAACAATACAGAAATAAAGCTAATGTATATTATAAATAAATTCCTTACCATCTGACAGCACTTCATAAGCCTCAGAAATTTCTTTGAATTTTCTGTTAGCTTCATCAGCATTGTCTGGGTTCTTATCAGGGTGCCATTTCAGAGCTAGTTTTCTGTAACTGTTAAAAAATTATGATAAGAATGCGATACTAGAACCTACAAACAGCTTTACTGCAGGCTTTGACTATTTACTCTCCTGCAGGCAGTCCCCATGGTGTTTGACAAATATAGAACAATAAACACAAAAATAGAAGCTTTTACAAAAGAAAAAGTTACTGTTCACTTGGATACAACACAGGCAAAAATCACAAAAGAAAAGGTTTCTTAGAAACAGCTATAGATACTTACGATTTTTTTATTTCTGCTTCAGATGCTGTTTTGGAGACTCCTAAAACCCTGTAATAGTCCACCATCGCTGGTCCACCTTAAGAGGTGTATAGGAACCTGGAACAAAGACAAAAACATTGCAATCCTTCTAGAATGGAATTAATGTATGACGAGATGGTGGTCAAATACAAACCTATAAATAATAAAAAAAATAATTATAGATGCTATCATAAACTTAGTAATTAATATAAATGCCTGCATTTCTTTAAAGATCTACAAGAAAGAATCATTAATTGTTGTTAGCTGAGACTCCTTGATGAGCCAAATAGGTTAGGTACAGTAAGCGCAGCCAATTTCTTTAGAAAACACACTGACCTAACTTAATGTTTAGACACTGGTTAAGACTACAGAAAACAAAAGAGCATATTATTTGGATAATAAAATAATTGTTTCTCTTTAATTTCTCCCAGTCTACATTGCTAACTCTAATAAAAACAGCTTCATAAAAAATTATTTCATAGTAATCCTAATCATAGTATATCTAATCCTAATAATAATATATCCTAATAAAGTAATCCTAATACACAACAAGATATATTCAATAGGTGGATCAGAAAACATGTTAGTTGTACTTAAGTTCATCGGAAGATAGAGAGATAAATAAAAAAAATTATATAATGATTAACTGCAGATAAAATTTGTTGACTATTATGAAAATATTTTGAAATTAATTGCTTTCATTATAAATAAATTATCAACAATTCTTAAAAAAATTAACATTCATAATGCCCTGCTCATCATTTATTCCTTAATCAATTTTTAACAACAAAACGCACAGCACTTGGCAGAACTTACCATTTAACCTAACCATTACCTTTATTTCAATACAAAACAAGAACACAATATTAAAGAATAGTAGTAGTCAAGTCAAGTTTCTAACAAAAAGCTGAGAGCTTAGACGTGTTCTTAGAGCAATTTCTGTGATATGAGTTGTTTAGCCTGTTTATTAGCAACAGGCATATCGATTTTAATTTTAATTGGGAAAAGCATGCATTGGGATCAACAAGCATACCAAGTTTGATGACCATATCACGTATCAGTAATTACCATTCTCAATATTTCCATATTTTACTCATCGCAAAGTTTATTTGAATAAATAAAATCGATTTTACCTTCAATACCAGGTAGCGTTTCTACAAATTATAATTGTGATTTCTACTCTCCCACAAAGACTACAAAAACAAACATCTGTGTAGATGTTCATTGTACTTACGTTTGCACGACGCGAACTACAACTTCTAGCTCTGATTTTGGCCAAATATTGAGAGTTATGGATAAAGTACTGTTTACTGGTTGTATTTTTTTGTGTCTCTGTTGTAAACTCAAATCAAATCTATCAATCAAAATGGTCAGAAAAAGAATATGATTCAATTTGCAAAAGGGCCTGCGCGCTGCGAACGAAAGATGTCAAAATCGAATATCTGTAATCAGCTGACTGACATTGACATTACACTGCCAATGTCGAAGCAAGCCACAAACCAGTGATGGGCACAAATCCTAATACTGAGCACGTATACGTTAGCGACAGCACCGGGCGGGGCGGCGGCATCGGCACCGGCAACAGTAGTATGCTCTAAGCTCAGCTTAGCTCTGCTTCGAAAAGAGACTCCAAGCCCAGCAAAATATTCCCCTTAGTCTGCATTGGAGAGGGTATTTTACTACCGCAGTTGACTGCGGTGAATACACCGCAACAGCGCCATGCGCCATTGCAAACGCCCAGCTCCATAAGCTGCTTTCTGAACTTTAACTTGATCGAACCACTAAGAAGGCCACCCCGCCTTGCAAACTTCTGCTTTACACTTTATTGATTCCAAGAGGGAAAAAACAGCGAGAAGACCCTCGTCGTAGGCCAATAGGTACTTAACATTTGTAAAGCCAAGCGAGATGACACTTCTTAGACCAATATCAATTTTTAATAAAACTCTACTGCATCCCCCACCCCGAGAGCATGACTCGAAGCAGACCTTTATTCGACCAGATTTCGACCGTTACTCGCACTTCCCAAACAAGGCATTCTAAGAAATGACTGTTAAAACTTTGCTAGATTCTCGAAGTTTTTATACTACACGGTTGCCTGGAAGAGATTGCGAGAGCAATGATACCGCCCTTGTTATTTTAATTTTAATTTTCTCCATGTAGATATTGATTTCTGTACAGTCCAACTTTTCTCATTGAGTTCCATGCTTTGCTTTCAAGCGGTCCCCTACTCATAAGTACCTACGGAGTACCTGTGAATACATCTAAATGTTAGTAAATTTTACCCCATACGTTTAAGTAAATGTTATGAAGGTAAACGAAGATTTCAAGCCAAGTTGGAGGCCTATATGCGGTTTTAAAGCCTCGATACCAGAGCCAGCCACTTGCTTTTGCATTTTTATATGAATATCGAGTACGTAAATAATGAAAAATTGAGTATTTTTTTCGAATTTCGACATTTTATTTACATAACCTACCTACTTTGTCTGGTGATGCATGGTTTGATAAAATTAACGCAGGGTACGTTTGTAGGTACCTACCTATTATGGGATGTGTAAATTAATTGTACAAATCTTCATTGATTGTTTATTACAAATACACTATTCCCTTGTAACAATATCCCGGGCAGGTCTCGAGAAGTAGGTAATGGTAACGTACCTTAAAATAACATTTGGCTCTTCCGGTGACTCGCGTGCCAATAGCACACAGCAAAGAAAAACAATCACCTCTCCACGTAATTTAAAATCCAGCTTTTTGAGTAGGTAGGTTCAGTTTGAGATCACATTTAATCACTCGTACAAAAAATATTAATTATACCAATCAAATTACACAATTGTAAGTAGGTAAATCACGAAATGTAAGTAACACTTTTTTTTCTAATTTTATTCGCGTGTTAGGTACACTGATACATAACCTACTAGTCCTTTTCCGTTATTTATTAAGATTCCGCGATGTGTTTTAACAAGCGCTGAACATACCTAAAAAAACATCACAGCTACCACTTTCATTGCACTGTTTTGTGAAACATCCACAAATGGAAATTCTCGGACACAAAATCAATAAAACATCGTTGAAGTTTGTCGCGTGTGGGTTCGTAGGACAGCGTAGGTACGTAGGTAGGTAGAAGAAGCGTAATGTACCGAACATGTACAAACAAACGACCCAAGAGCACGTTCTCTATCGACTGACATTCGAACTCCAAGACCGTGAAGTTGAGCGAGAATGGAACCGCGAACAACCGCGGAGACGAGACGAACGCGACTCGACCAACACGGGCGACACAACGCGACGACGCGCGACGCGACGAACGCGACGACACGACGCAACCAACGCAGCGCTCACTATACATACATACCTCAATACATCATTCAGAATACAACGTAAACGAATCAGGTAATTTACCTACCGCATAAATGATATGTAAGCAAGTACCTATGTAGGTACTTATTAAGTGTTAGGTATGTATGTACATAGTTACATACTTACCTACATTATTAGATAGAATAGAGCAAATTAACTGTTTCTTATTTCAGACTAGGTACCTACCTACCTAGTTAATGTAGTGATGTAGCGTGTGTTTGGACTGCCTGATGTCATTTCGTTGGTCGTACAAGGAGCTCGTTGGTTGGTAGGCGGGGTGGTTCGGCGCCTGCGTCTGTTTCCTTCACTTCCTACTTACTCGTTAATTTTATTCATTTTTGCACGAGTATGAGATCAACCGTGATTCATAAACTGGTTTTCGGATTTGATTGAAAATACCTTATTGTATTATCTAATAAAATGAATTACCTAGCTTGCCTGAAACAACTGGGTTGCCTGGAAGAGATCGCTAACAGCGATTAGGCCACCCTTGTACTACGACATGGGGTGGCCAGCCTCAAGAAAGGTCCAAAGTCCATAATGCGCAAGTAGGTATTTTATTTATTTGTGATACAACTACATAAACTTTATGACTATTTATAAAATGTTCCGTTTATGACATATAGGAAACATTTTCTATGCAATAGGCCTCACGCAGCGTATTTAATGCGTGCGTGCGTTGTAGATTCATACAATAGATAGATAGTCATAGCATAGACACTACTTTAGAATAGCTGGTGGCTTTGTGATCTTCCCAGTCTGCTGGTCAACGAGGTCAGCAGAACTGGATTATAATAATAGTACTTAATCGGTGATATGTGTGCCTGCCTATAGAAGTGAAATGGAAATACTCTCCATCATTACTGACAATCGTATTTGTTATGTATATGTACCCATGGAACATATGAAATAATGAAAAAAGTCTATAACTGTACCTAAGAAAGTGGAAGGCCTTCGAGCAGCTTGAAAACTCCCACATCCAATTCAATTTATCTACAAGAAAAGGAAAGTCCTATTTTATCGGATGTGTCTCTGTATCTTTCTTTTTATGTTCCTAATAAACAGACTAGAGATTGTAGATACCTTTGAACTTTTTTTACGTACTACTAACTGTTAACCGTCGTACCTTTGAAAAATGCTTTGAATATTTACCCTCTAATCAAAGAAAAAACAATGATTTTAGGAAAACTATAAATTCGGATCAATTGATGATGATCAAAACTAAACTGTAGGTAGGGTATCGTATCGTGGATTCCCATACTCTCAATCTTTTGAATTCTCTCGACTCACACGTTATTAGCTGTAAGGCATAAAAATAATAACCTCAGCTTGCGATCTATTTTAAATCATCGGAGTGCGCAAATAGCGGGCGACTCTCTGTTGTGGGCGAAAACCGTCAAGAATTTTCCTACATAAACTTTTTGGAGAAATGTTTCTTTGCAATCAGTAGAATATTAAACATTATCTTTTGAGCTAGAAGGCTAGAAGTTATCAGGTGACCTATAAACGTCTGTGTTGTAGAGGCCCAATCAACGTCTACTCCGTTCGTGATAAGATTAGTAGGTACCTAGTTGCCTTCCGTCTGGAAGTTATAATTAACTCACCTAGGTATACAAGTGAGTACCTACCTACTTACAGATACTGACAGATGGCTGAAAAGTTTTGCATCTTAGGCAAGGCAAAGTGGTTAGGCTGATTAACTACTGACCTTCCTAACCTTCCTTATACTTTACTTAGCCTGCTTATTATTTTACCAATTGGTAAAGAGTTTAGCTCTACCTACTAGTTTCTCTGAGTTAGATAAAGCAGTAGAAATGTCAAAGAAAATTCATTGTAAAACCCGATTCATCGTATCCCTCCCCAATCCCCATATCCCTCTGATTGGTAGGTACCTAAGTTAGGTTGACTTTTTTTTCCTTCCTTCCTGTTGGGTTTAACGATTTAACATTTACACACACTAGGATTCCCTGCGTCGCAGGTGGCATGGACACATACAAGACATCACAACATCCAAGACCCGAGAACAAACATTTGTGTTCATCACACAAATATTTGCCTCCGGCCGGGGATCGAACCTGGAACACCAAGCCTCTTGGCAGGGTCACACTACCAACTAAGTCACGGTGTCGTCGTCGGGTGATCGTATACTTTACGATTTTAAAACTCTATAATTGTGAATGGTCTTTTTCATAGAACTTTCGTAATGTTTACAATTTTTCGTTGTGTTTGAAAACTTTTAAATTGATAAATTTACGGTTTTTTTTTTAAATTACGGTGACAATACATTATCTAGCGAGCTAAAGGACATATTAACAATTTACAAACAGCACTACCTACCTACTTACCAAAATATTCGGCAGTGAATCGCAAACGACTCATTGGGAGCTTTTTCTGCAAGAGGTGTTTTAATTATAGAAGTAGACAAATATACGTAAGTACTGTTTCCAAAAATAATTTCACGATCGTATCGTCATACCTTCCTACGTGTTTAGCGATGATCTTGCAGCCGTTATGTAACAATCTGTTTGGTAGCAACATTTTACGATATTCACAACGGTGTCTATTGACTCTGAATGAAATAAAAAGAAAATAATTAACAAGAGTAGAGTACCTTCAGTGGCTCGTTCATTCGATAAATAAAAGCATGATTGAGATTGAGTGAGGCCATCATTGAAAAAGCCTTTACAAAATTCATCAATTTCCAAACAACGATTATTTCTTTGCCTGGCCGTGTGAAATGTGTTAACCACGTTTATATTCGACCATTGCAATAATACCTACTTACCTACTTGAAGACAGACAACCTGGCACTGGCATGTGAGAAAAGTGAAATCGCTCCATTACGGACGGAAATGATAATTTTGATCAGACGCGGTGTAAAAATCATGCACGTTTATATGAGCTGTCCTGATTTCGCTTCAATTTTAATGCTATTAAATTCTGAGACAATAATACTTATGTACCTACTTTGGCTTCTTATTTTAGTGAAGGTAAATTGACGCGGAAGCAGTACCTAGTCATCAGACAAGCCTTTGTTTTTGATGATCAGGCAAGTAGAGTCATCGACTCACTCACTGTTGTCAGTCACTCGCTGTTATTGAACCGAATGCACGTTTCCATGTAAGTACCTGCCTCTACCTACGATACATTTTCATGGTCGTGGCATATCAACAACCTGATAAACTTCATGCCTAATTATCAAATGTAGTATGTAGGTACCTATAAAACCGCTACCTACCTACGCATCTCATAAATGTCGTAGGCATGTGAATATGTAGGCAGACAGACACACAGCACAGCCTGTTGACGACACGTTTCCCTTGTACGAATAGTGAATCATTAATGTCATGATTCTTTGTTTAGTTCAGTGACACAGAAATTATGTACTTATGTATTTTATTTGATATTCTGGAGTGACAAAAGTCATGAATACGCTAGAGAAAATTGTTTAACTGCTGCTGGATGCGCCAAAACTAGGTATTTTTAGTTCGGGAAGTGCAACTATGTTATGTGTCGCAAACATACCGCTCCTATCCTACCCCTACATAAAACACTGTCTAGTTAGCAGCTAGCCGCAGCTTTGCCTACGTGGTAAATATTGTGATATAATGTACAGTTCTTTTTAGGCCTTATCAAAGTTTTACCTCTACGTAGAGCTGAAGTTTGGTAAAGTCTAAAGATCTGTAGCTGCACATTTTATTACAAAAACTGTAAGTGTTAAACAGCCGGGTGCAGTGTCAGTTTCGTATCCCACGAACATTTATAAATCTTTAGGTACTTACTAAGTTTCTTAGAAAATGTGTGTTATTTTTTAGATCTTTTTTCCCTCGCTAGGTAGGTACTTATAAAATAAATAATATAGGTCTAAATGCCGTTTAGGAGAAGATAGAAATAAACTATTCAGAAACAGCTTTGTTTTGGTTTTTCTTTTCATATCAATTAAGCTAATAAAATAAATGTTTATACGTATACATTTTACAAAACTAAAGACCAAATAATATTATTACATTTTTTTTCAAATTAGTAACCCCCCTTGACTCCTATCGGTTTTTAAACCAGAAGCATTTGACCTACCATCACAGATTATGTAGCGACTGCTATTTTGTGGCTACCTTATCCACTTAGTATGAAGAAAGATATGATAGTATGACTAGCAGATATTTAGTGGTAATGTCATCTCGTGCAGTTGCGTCTCGTGTAGTGCAGGACGACCTTTGGCCACTTGAAGCTATGATTTGCGCGCTATAGCTGGCAGACGGTTGATGAGCAGAGCCAGAGATCGGGCACAGTGGCGCGCCTTAGGAGAGACCTACGTCCAGCAGTGGACTGCTATAGGTTGATGATGATAAATGTCATCTCGACATTCCCCAGCGTTGTCCTTTCGATTGTGACCTACATTTCATTAAACCGCTCTGCAGTGACGAGGCGCTAAAATAGGTCACTGATCTTTCAATTCAATGACCTCTCAGTCAGGTGCTGTCAGGTCGATGCTGTGTGCTCATTTCGGCTTTCTACCTACATGGTGAGTCAGTAAAATGGCACTAGATTTTTGTTCTCTGTGGTGGTACGTTATTCCCAAAATGGTTCATTGTCCTCGAGTCCTATTAACCCGTAGCTTCCCGCTTCATCGTTCTCGTAGGATTTATGTTGAGTGTGCGTGGCTTTCATTTTCTGCGTATCATTTTGGGAGACCGGAGCAATTAGGTAGGTACCTACCTAGTTGTAAAAAAGGTTGTAAACCAACCTCCTGGGTTCCTCCTCTATCGAATCTACTGTTTTGACAGTCATGAAGGATTCTTGATCGTTCATGATCGATGAATCGAACTTTTAGGATCGTGGATTTGTGGTAGATGTATCCTCCTTCCTCGTGGTTTCGGGATAAAAATGTAGGCTATGTCAGCTCATGAGCCATACATACCTAACACTTTTAATCGGTTCATTACTTTTGGCGTGATTGAGCAACAAACATCCATCAATAGGTAATATGTACTATCCATCCTTTCCAAATCCATCCAAACTTTCGCATTTACTATTTTAATATAATGGAATAATTTAACCAAAGTAAAGTCCGAAGCAAATTTAGTTTAATTGGAAGACATAGTGTAGGCGTACATTTACATGATTATAATATTAAAATTTTACGAAGTTCCTACTATATCTTAAGATAAAAATAGGTACGTTGATTATATGGCACATTTTGAGAAAATAAATACATTACGTAAATACGAAAAACTAATAATACTGTAACAGTAGTGATTTGTCAAAAAATGCCGTATTACAACTCCTTGAGAGTTTTCTGCAAGGTGTCCAAATAAATTTCGGCGTGTTTTGGTTCAAAAATTAAAGCGGGTCTAAGACGAATAGCATTTTCTCCACAAGCCCCACCTAACACACCTGAAAAAAAATATATAAGTAAACAAAAAATATATACATACTCACCTTCATTCACATACGTCACGGTTTTAGAGGATTTACAACAAGTATACAGAGTTTTGGTTTTGGCGGGAACGTGAAAAATGGCACATTGGCGGCAATATTAATTCACAAAACTTGTATAACTTTGAGTGGTTATGTGTAAAAACGATGGTATTTTATCCATTTAGTGCTCTTGAACGTTTATGAGTGTTGGTGAATAGTGTACCTAATGCTGTAAAACGTGACTTTTCGTGTTGCCTTCAAAACTCCATAGAAGCCTCTAGTAAAGTCGCAACCACCACTACTTTACAGGGGCATGACTTGACTTATCGACTCTGACTTATGACAAAATAATCTCTCCAATTACTTGATACTGGCTATATACCTTTGATGTGAAGCCAAAACCGAAGAACTTAGGTTCATTGAAAAAAAAACAAGTATACATTTATGGTCAAGTAACGCCATCTATTGGCGAGTAGCTGCTGCAGCAGAAAATGTTTGACACTCATTGATCAAACATTTTACTCATTTACTGCTACAGTTTTGGCACAGGAAATTAACTTTAATTTCATATTTTAAGGATTTAACTACATTTATTTACGGATAGAAATTCATCAGTTCGAAAATGCATAGTTCATCATCATCCTCATTTTCATCTTATCGTAGTCCACCGTTGGACATACGCCTCCTTATTGCGTTGTCTTCCGCTTGCCGCAATTTACCGCATCCAACCTTTCGGTGTCGATGTCTCCATTAACGTCGGTTCTCTACCATTGTTTAATTTCGTGAGTTCGAAACTTCGAACCCGGTCGTACACCAATGGATTTTTCTGTTCCAAAAGATCTATGTGTGCATTTAAAACACGTGCTTAACGGTGAAGGAAAACATCGTGAGGAAACCGGCATTTCATAGAACCTAAAGTTCGAAAACATGTGTCAAGTGCATGAAAGGAGCCTCATCGAGGCGCACTTGAAATCTTTTCACCACACTGGCTCGAAAGAACTAGTGACACGATAAGAAGTAGACTACCATTGTCACCTTAGCCACGTATGAAAGAAGGCAAATGCTTTTCGTTAGCGTTCGTTTCTTTATACCTTTGCATAGAACAGTATGTAGGTATATGGCTATGCGCGTATCGAATTTTCGCATTAAAAAAACGAATACGGCGCATATGACACGTTTCAGTGTGTGATCATCACCCTTGTAAGAAACAAGTCGGATAAATAATTAAATAATTTTTGAAAATTTTACACAACGTTATGTATCCAAACTAAGCAAGCTTGTCCCATGGGAACCAGATAACTAATATAATACTTACCTACATACTTTTTTTTTGTTAATAACATACATAGGACACATAGAAACACCCAGACTCAGGACAAACACCGATCTTAATCACACATGTGTTTGTCTTGAAGCGGGAATCGAACCCACGACACTCGACGTAGCAGCCAACGCATTGCCACTCGTCCATCTGTGTCGTCCATCACTATCAGATAAATTAAATAAATAATTAAATAAGACAGATTTATTAAATAATAAATAAAATAAAAATGTTCAAGAACCTACCTATGAAAAAAATATTTACCTTTGATTATGTTAGCTTTAGTTTATATTTTAGTTAGTAGATTAACTTACCTGTATATCTCTATTATGTATTTCTTGTAATATCTTTTTTTATACTTACCATTTTTCTTCAAATCGTTGTTTATCTAAAGTTATTCTATGCTTACCATTTTTCTTCAAATCGTTGTTTATCTTATCCCTCGTCTGAGTAGTGTGAGCATTGAACGCGAGGAAAGTGCCGCGGCCTCGCACGCTATGGATCACTCCTCCGAACTCATTTTCTAGCTGGTGAAGCCCGCTCTTCAAAACCGCTCCAGTTTTGTTCGCCAAATCGATCAGGTTCTCTTCTTTGATCACTTTCAAAACGCGCCCAAGCAAAATCATCTTGCCAGGGTCTCCCATCCATGTATTAAAGATTCGGTATGCGTGGGGAGCCCTGAAATTTAAAATAAAAATAATCAATTAATACTTATAATATAAGTCTTGGTCCTGACAGACAAAGAATAGGCCGAACGACTGGACGTAGAGACTTGAAATTTGGAGGATATGTTGGTCAACAAGTGTAGGCGAGTACTAAGTTTTTTAATTCGCAACGCAAATAAAGTTGCGGGGTATCGACTAATATCATACAAATGGGTTCGTTTTTGCGAGTGGGCAATAGCAGTGCTTATTAAATATGCACTGGGCATATGCAATAGCCTTTGCCCAGATGGGACACTGCTGAAAAAAAATTATTAATAATAAAATAAAGTGAGTGTTTGGGTTACGTCATTAAATGAAGGTTTATACAACCGGTAGCGGAAACGCTAATTCCTTTCTCTTTCTTTCTAGTTGTAAATGCTATTTGTGTGGGACCACAAAAGGCAAACTATCCAAAAGGTGGCCGGCCTCGCTGTCGCACCAATTGAGCTACACTTTGAGAGAATAAATTACTCACTTGAAGTCAGCATTGAAGTAAAACCCGCCCGTGAGCATTTTCTTGCTGAACGTGACCACGTCTGGCGGCGCTGGCAGGTCGAAATGCTCGTAACACCACATTTTGCCCGTCGGCCCGCAACCAGTCTGCACCTCGTCGATTATCAGCGCAACGCCTTTCTACAATATTATATCTATTTTACCTATTTAAATACAAGGCCTGACCTGACTGACTGACAGACAACGTGCAGGCCAAATCGCTGAACGTAGAGACTTAACACATGGAGGGTGTCTTCGTCAAGAAGTGTAGGCTAGTAGCGTACTAAGGGATTTTTATTAATTCTTAATGCTAACGATTTTTTTTGCATTTCGTTGCAGGCGACAGCTAGTTTCAGTATGTACAGTGTTATTGGTACGTTTTTTATATCAGCTGAAGGTGTCCCACAGATGGGCAAAAACAGAGAACTGCTATCTAGTGACAGAGGGAAGTGGGATTAGGAGGAGGCCTTTGCCCAGCTATACACCACAAGTATATAATTACCAAGAAAACTTAAATGGGCAATGCAGAAGGGGAACTACCTACGGTGCAACTACTATGTGCAGTCAGATTTTTTTGGTTACAGAGTATTGTTACAAAATGACGGAGTAACAGTAGTGAAAAAGTAGTGACACGATAAGAAGAAGAAGTTAAACTTTTGAGGTTGAGCTGTACAAACCTCTTTACAAAGCTTCTGAAGCCTCTGAAAGAACTCCGGAGAAGCCTCGTGGTCGCCGCCCTCGGACTGAATCGGCTCCACAATGATACCGGCTACTGGTTTACCCTTCTTGTTGTACTTCTCAATCGTATCCGCCACTTGCTCGAGGCATCTGAAAGACGAGTTATTATTCAAATAGGTAATAATGTACTTAAATATACTTTTTTGCTTTAGGCTCACGTCTCGCATCGCCTCTCGACCACCGTTTCGCAACTTTCGCATGATTGTTAGTCGTTTAACTATTCTAGATTTGATGTATCGGTAACTAGCTTTGTTAAATTTAAAATCATCAATATACCTAAAAAAGGCTTTATTCTGACTAGACTAGACTGACTGACAGACAACCCTCAGGCCAAAGCACTGAACACAGATACTTGAAATTTGGAGGGTATGTTCGTCAAAGCGCGTACCAAGAAAGGAATCTTGCGCAAACTAAGTTGCGGGGTCAGGTTGCTAGTGTAGGTAATATGTAAATGAAATATTTGATTGTAGTGTAAGTAAATGATAATAAATCAAACAGATAAAAAAAGATTAGTGCAGCAAACTTAAAACTTAGATAAAGTGCGTAGAACAGCTCAATGTGCTTAGAAGCAGGATTATGTACTAAGATAATCTACCAATCATACTGCTACGCTAGCAAAAGCAGTTCATGCATGGAAAATCAAACATTACTAAACCAAGCACTGCCATCTTGCCGCAGCCTCTTCAAACATAATAAGTTTCCAAGTGTAGATTGAAATATTCAAACGAAATTAAAGTGTCTGAAATCAAGAATAAAAACAAAAGTTAAAGAAAATCAAGTAGTAACAACAAATACTGGCCACGGATATAAAGAAACGATTTAAATATTGGTCTTGGCAACTGGCAAACTGGCGGTCAATTACCAACTTATTGCCATCCTGCAGAAGCAAATATTGTGGATAGTTCAATATAGTAAAAATTTCGTGTGTTGCGAGTATATTATTTAAAAATCGTTTCTTTAGTAGCGTGGCTTTTGCAACAAGTGATTGTCAATCAGTAGGTATATCGTACTTGTCGTCTTCTTGGAGATTTTCGCGCTGGTTTTCGTTCAACGGGTACTTGTAACGCGGGAATGGAGCTACGGGCCAGTCAAAAGCCGGACAATCTAGCTTATGGATAGGTTTAGACCTCGTAGTTGAGAGAGCGCCGAAAGTACGCCCATGAAAGCTACCCTGCAATTTTATACATCATTTTACATTCACTGACAGTTATATACAAAATCAGCCAATACAGATCAGTAGTTACGTACGACTAGGAACAAACAGCTACCTACGAACTTCAAATATACTAATCTTCCTTAGCCATATCACAGATGAAGGAAGGTGTGACTGTGACTGAAATGACCATTTGTGTATGTGATTTGGTACAAAATAAAAATTGATTCTATTCTATTCTAAATGTATGTAATTTGTACATGACAACAGCTATCAATATTTATTTGCGACGCTATCAATCAAATGCGACCTCCACAGCTCTATCTATCTAAACACTTACTTATCAGTTTATTGTTAGGTTCTTATTACATTTAGTAAAACATAGGTAAAATACAACTATATTGATTCGTTCAAAGGTAACAATAGGTAATTTTAACTTGAAATCAGGTTTTTTTTTATTTCAAGGATGCTGTATATTGTAGGTATCTAGCTTAGGGCGTCCCCACCGAGCAGGACGATAGTTTCGACTTCAGTCACTTGAAAGGGGAAGACGGGTACCTTTCAGTTTCCATAATGATGAATGAATGATCTCATCTCACCTCAAACGACATAATGGACATATCAGGCGAGCCGGGCGCCTGGTTGAGCATGCAACTTTGCATCTCCTCAGGAGTGAAGGTAACGGCTCCGCCCCGCTGCTTTGTGCGGTACCACATAAACACCGCCTTGTACGCGTTCTCATTGGAACAAGATCCGCACATCATCGTAGCGATGTTCGTCAATCCACTCGGCGCGACTGATAGCAGAACTTTCTTCAGCATTTCTGGCCAGTCGGCAGATGGAAACACCCCAATTGCAGGCCGGTTCACAAGCGCTCTCTGAGTGATAAATAATCATGATCACTGTTTAGTTTACTGATACTTTTAATTTGGGTGTCTCATTAAGCACCTCATTTCCGTGTCTAGCAGCAAGTTGTGGACTTGTGGTCAAACTCAAATCACAAAAAAAAACAAATCTTTTATTTTATAGCGCTCTTCAAGGAAGCATATTTGTGCCATTGCTATTTTCACTAGGTACAGGATTAGTTTTACTCACATGACATAAGGTTTAAGACTGTGACCGGAATGTGGTGGAGATTGAAAATGTTGATATTACCTACTAGATATTGAGAAAAATATGAGAACACAAACTGCATTATTCTATTAAATATTATTAGGTATGTAAGTAGGTACTTATTTAAGAAATATTTTTTATTTTTAAGTGAAGACCTAGGATTCATATTTTATTACTCACCAAATTATGCTGATCATCAAATGCTTTGAGCAATTCTGGATGATTGTATCCAACAGGAACTGAGGATATTTGGGTGAATGCATCCAAAAACTCATTGCCATCAGCATCCACAAAATAGTTGCCAATGCACTTGTCATAATCAGCGAATAGTTGAACAGACCCTGCTTGCTAAAATGATATAGTTACTTAAAAATATTACACTTTAATCCAAAACACATAATAAATCGAAATAAATATGTATTTTAAGAATTATTATTGAAGTGTTATGGTAGGCAGTGTAGAAGATAAGTCACCTGCAATGATTCCAATTCCTGGATCAATTTCTTAGTTTTAGGGCCTGGAACTTCAGTTTTGATTGATGGATGAGTGGGCTCTTTCAGAACAACTGTTGATAGTCCTCTTGAATCTACGAATAAGCCACTAATTAAGGACTGTCTTTAGTTTTTCTCATGTAGTTGAGTATGTAATACCATGTTTAGTGGAAGAGGAAACCTATACAAAATGAAAGAAAGAACCTACATAGAAGAGCTTTAAAACACAACATGTAATTATTTACAAAAACAATATGTAGGTACATACAAACCTATGTATTATACTTAGGTAGGTCCTTTAAACATTACACATACTAACCAATGGAGATTGGAAACAAGAAGACAAATCATTCAATCAATAAACTCGGTATTTTATTAATATGACCTTCCGAGCTCTATCTTTAGGTAGGTACCTGCTCATTGTATGAAGAGGTAAGTACATAATTTTATTAAACTTTATTGACTTACTTCTAAGAGCACAAAAACTTCTTATTATGTTAGAAGCGCTTGTTGACCTTAGCAATGCCATTTTCGTGTCGTTACAGCCAGACAATGATTACCGAATCCTGGAGAATCAGCTGTGTAAAAATATTTAGAATAAAATTAACTTACGTATGAACGAGTAATGGGAATCTTTATGAATGGTATGTGAACTTACTTGATTTCTCCTCAAAGTTTTTGTTAAATAACAATAATTAAGTAGGCAGTAGGTACCATAAAAATAAATCGTGGTAGCTAGTATTCACGACGAAATTTTTAAATAATTTCCATCTTGATCAAAGAGAATATAACCACTACGTATCTTGATCAAATCAATAATTCACAGAGTAATATTTTTTTTTTTTTAATATTTCCCTATTTGGGGAGGCTAAAGTCTTATTACGACCATACTGCCTTGTCATACGTTTATTATTTTCATAATATGTAGTTTATATTTCATAAATACGTGAATTATTGTTTATTTTTGTCATCGGTCAGATAGTCGTTAAGTCAAGTCATGCCCCTGTAAAGTGGTGGTGGTGGCGACTTTACTAGAGGCTTCTATGGAGTTTTGGAGGCAGCACGAAAAGTCACGTTTTACAGCATTACACTATTCACCAACATACACGTTCACGAGCACTTAATGGATAAAAAACCACCGTTTTTACACTTAAACACTCAAAGTTATACAAGTTTTGTCAATCAATTTAATGCCGTAAATGCGCCATTTTTTATGTTCCCGCCAAAAACTCTCACAGAGTATTATTATTTGACAACTACATCCACAGACCATAGATAAAATTATTGGCTTGCTGCTCACACGGTTGTTGCAATCCTTAAATCTTTGCTACACGGTCGGGGAAGATGGTCGGGAGATTTATTACGACCGCAACAAAAAAATACACATTGTATCTATTTTGTAGCGTCCATTCAAGTTCAAGACTTGAAATCCGTCATATTCACTCGTGTATATTAACGATTATAGCTTGCTAAAAGATTTTAGCTGATAAACGTTAAATTAATATTAGTTCTGTATGTACGAAGGTATTGTACATAATTTGTTTGTACTATTTTATCAATTAAGTATTTTTTCTAATACTCATACTGGCAACACTGCATACATCAACATCGCAAAAAAACTATCAAAATAAAAATAGAAACGCAAAGCGAGTAACGAAGAACGAGCAACTAAATAAAAGCTAATTTGAACGCTTCTTATCAATTCCAAATTACGCTTCTGGAAACTGCTGAGAAATAATGTTCGCAACACTAAGAAAAAAGTTGAGGTGGAGTCCCATTACTCCTCGTGAAAATACAAATAAACAAAGATCGCTTCTTTTGGTGATATTCATTGGATTGCTTGAAGAAGTTTTGTTTTGGAAGACAATGTGGCTTTCCCTATTGTTTAATCTCGCATGGCAAATTGTATTCTTGTAAGTATTTATTCAATTCTATCTTATAAATTGAACTATACAATTTGCTACAAGTGAACTTTACAATGATAAACGTCTGTCTGCATAAAATCAGTGTACGAATGTGATTTCGAAGCTAGCCGCAAGTAATGCGCAAAAGGAAGTATAAACAAAAAATCCCTACTGGCCAATCACTTCAGATACCTTCAGAAACACTTGTTTGGTGTGCATACTTGTCCCAACTGTTTAAAATTTATCATAAACATCTCCTTTATCAAACATACACAACCCACAAAAAACCATTGCTTACATAATAAACATAGGGCTACCTAGCTAAGTTTGTTCTAACATCTCAGTCTTATTATCACATAAATGACAACATCTTCTGTATGAAACTTACTACAATAATGGCAGGTAGGTAAGTAAAAATTGTGATCCTTGGTCATGAGAATGTCAACGAGGTAGAACTTTGTTTTCTTTTTCAGTGTTTGTGTTCTTAAACAAATCAGTTTTTTACAATTTATTATTTGCCTCACCATAACAATATTGTTTGTGGATGCCCTTGAAACATGGCTAAAGTACAAACACAGAACTACTTTTCTCAAAAGAATCGCCAATGCTGATGCTGCCCAACTGAGTCTAACTATTGACAAAATAGGCAATTTGATTCATAGAAAATGGCATGAATTCATTTTCGTAAGAGAAACTAATCACACAAAAGTAAGTATAGTTTGAAAAACTTTTAAAATAATTAGGTCATAGATAGTAACAAAATATAGAAATGTTTTGTTTTTCAGGCATTTTTGTTGGTAAATATTATATTGGGGACAATATTCTTCTTTGGAAAATTTTTCAATGGATACCTACTAATTTACATCAGCTGTATGTTCCTGTGTGTATCCTATAAAATTATTCCTCCAATAAAAAAACTATTTGCACACATTGTTCAGGATATTGGTAAGCATTTTAACTTTTTAAGTTATAAGAAGAAACAAAAAATTATATCTATAATGTATTAAATCCATGTTGCTTATGATTATGATATACCAACTAATCATTAAAATAAATTCATATGAATTACGTCATATTTTTTATTAGTAGGTAGTAGTTATAGATAAGAATTAAGCCTACCTATTCTAATTTCTATTTTCAGAATCTGAAACTGAGTTTGAAGGTTTAATACCAGAAGCATCAGATGTGGATATAAAACTTTTATCTATTGAACCAGAGAAAAGTCAGTACATTGACGAAAGGCAGAGCTTAGGTAAACAAGGATTTAACTGTAGCTTGAAATTACTACTAGAATAACAATTGTATTAAGAATATTTTTCAATGTAAATCCAATCTTCAGATTACTGGAAGCCAGATGACATACCCATTGAAGAAGCCAGTGATAGTTCTGACAACAGTAGTTCTCTTGTAACAAATTTTTCAATGGAAAAAGTGCAATCTCTTCAGAAGGATGTAGATACTTCGGATTCCAGTGAAGATGATTATATTCCACTAGGTCAGTTATTAAAATATTTATGCAGATTTGTAATATTATGACTAGGTTTCCAATTATTACTTTTCAATTTTTTAGATCACCAAAAAGAGCAACTCATATCAACTGTGGAAGTTGTAGAGCCTTCTAGTTCGTGGAGCAGTGCAGCTTACAACACCTTTTGGAATATAACAGATGCTGTATCCAACATGATGCACTCTGAGAAGGATACCAAAAGGAAAAGAGTGTCCAGTGTTGATTCTTCAGATGGTTTTGAAATGATTGACAAAAATGACTTAAAGTAAACATATCAAAATTTAGAAAAAAAGTTATTAGTGTGATTAAAATAGTGATCAGTGGCACACAGTAAAAAATCCAGTGATTGGTTTTTAATTTAATTTTCCAATATAATTTCTCTTGTTACAGAAACTGCTTCTTATTTACATAGATTAAATATTACATGACATACTTTCTAATTTAGTCATCATTTCTCTGTGCTGTTTTTTCAAAGCTCTGAGGCGTATACTGTTTAGTGTGTTCCTGGCTACTAGTGCTTCTAACATTGGTCTGGACATCTGTAACAAAGTGAAGAATGAAGAGTAAGTAAGCCACTTGTGGCACACTGTTGCTTCTATAAATCCATAAAATAATGAATCCTGGCTGTTTAAAGTAGGTAACATACCTTATCAACAATATGTCCTATGGCAATTGTTCTTACAGCAGTGTTGTGTTGTTTATTTATAATGTCATCATCCTCACTTTGAATGGCTTCATTATTATAAGCCTCATCTTCCTCTTCTTTTAGAATAGTTGGCAGATGTGTAAGTGTCTGAAGATAGGAAAAATAGTATGAAACTAAATACCAAGTGTTCATTTTATATTTATGGCAAGAAATCTTACCTCAAAGTTGTTAGGAATAAGGGAATCACTGTTATTTATGATTTCCATCACAATTTCTCGTCTGCTTTGTGAAGATCCATCATTCACAGATTGGAAACAGGTAACTTGGACCTAAAATCATCATTATAACATTAATAACAATAAAAGATTCATTTTGAACAACAAGATCCATACAGCACATTAAAAAAACATACTATGCTTTTTGCAAAAAAGGTAAGGCTTTGAAACTGTGACTGAAAAAATAGTTACCGAAGGAGCTTTGGATGCCTGATCATTGAGAAATACTGCAAATATAATTCCAACAAAACTAGGATCCATTCTCTGATACATAAACTGAGTAGCAAGATCTGAAATCAAATTAAAATGAGGATTATACCATTAAATTGTAGGAAAATAAGGACCATGATTATGGATTTAATTCAATATACTAAGCATAATATGGATTGTCAAAAAATTTATTGGCTTTCAAATATATTAAATCTATCCAATTTAGAAACAATACCACAGACAGTCTGACAGAAAAATGCTTCAATCTTATTGAGGTGGGGTTTATAAAGAATAGATAACTTCAAATACTGACCAACATGTGACGGCCACACTGTGATGTGAGGGTGGGAGTGGTACCAGCCAACTACTCGTAATGGTCGTCCTAATTCAATAGCTAGTCCTTCAGCCCTCAGAGTAGCTTGCACTAATTGCTCTTCAGAAATTTCGACACGATCAGGTTTTTTGTCAAGCCGTCTTAGAATCACTGATGAAACTATTGAAACGAGGGTATTGTCATCGTGAACCTGAAATATTCAAAAAAGAGATAGGAGTAATAGCATACTGCATATATGATAGGAATTTGAATCTATTATTTGTTAGAGGGTTAGCCGGGAACAGAGTAGGGAGATGATTATAGGTACCTGTCCTGTACTTATCTACTGAACAACGCAACGAAGGTTTTAGAGCGCATTGTGGCGGCTTGGTTGTAATGAAATGAGATTTAATTGCCTGAAGGTACATAAAACATACCTCTCCTAACAGTAAGCCCATTATTTCTTCTTTTTCTGTCGATAAAGCATGTTGCATGCATACAAGGGCCACATCTGATGAAAGCAAAACTTTGTTCAACATTTCGTTGTGCGTTTATGAAAGAAATTGTCCTTTTTCACAACAAAAAATATTTTATCAAAAATAAAAGAAGACAACACAATGTTTATTTATATGAGACAGGCAGTAATGCTCGACGTGGGACGCATGACTTCACAGATTAGTCAGTACTACGTGAATTCAAGATATTTTTTTTTGCAAACAAAGAAATGTCATGTTATGTAACTGTCACAGCGATGTCACAGGTCAGGGGTAAAAACAAGTTTTTACTAGGAGTTTTGGCGGGAATGAAATATGGTGCATTGGCGGCATTAAATTAATTGACAAAACTTGTATAACTTTTAGTGTTTAAGTGTAAAAACGGTGGTTTTTTATCCATTAAGTGCTCGTGAACGTGTATGAGTGTTGGTGAATAGTATAATGCTGTAAAACGTGACTTTTCGTGTTGCCTCCAAAACTCCATAGATGCCTCTAGTAAAGTCGCAACCACCACTACTTTACAGGGACATGACTTGACTTATTGACTCTAGACTTATGACAAATAATCTCTCCAATTACTTGACACTGGCTATATACCTTTGATGTGAAGCCAAAACAGAAGAAATGGGTTCTTCGAAAAAAAAAATAGAAAAAAAAGGGTTTTCACCACGGATCACTATAATTAGTAATGGCGCGTGGTTTTGCTCGTGCAATAGTTATTTTATATTTTACCTAAATAATTCCTAACCAAACTTATTGAGGTACTTCAGAACACTTATAATATTTCTTCATCGTGATAATATAACTTTCTTAAAAACATTTTAAAATAATAAATAACACAAAAATCGCAATGATTTTCCATTCTTTGGATATCATCTAGCTAGAAAATAAACCACATAATAAGTATTTAAAAATTTTGTTAATGCTCTGTCAGAAATGTACACCACGGAATCTGAAATCGGAATCACGGAATGATTTAGTCTAGTTTTTCTATGTCTCAACTACTTCACCCCTATACTCGGTTTCAGAAACTATGATCTTTATTGTAAGCAAAGGTGTGACCACTTAAAAAATACTTATCAAAGTGTCGTCACTTTGATATTTTTTAAGTGGTCACACCTTTGCTTACAATAAAGATCATAGTTTCTGAAACCGAGTATAGGGGTGAAGTAGTTGAGACATAGAAAAACTAGACTAAATCATTCCGTGATTCCGATTTCAGATTCCGTGGTGTACATTTCTGACAGAGCATTACCATGTCGAGCAGTGCTACTTAACACACAGATCTCGGATACTTTCGGCTGTCGCCCCCAAAAGATCGGTTAATGAAAGAGATGCAAGTATAGCTTTTAATGATTAAGAGCAGTATAGAACTAAGTCACGTCACTCAAAACCTTTTGATACCCAGGAGAACTCGTCAGTTATTGTTTGTAAATTATTTTATCTCTTTACAATTATCTACAAAATTAAACCATTTTATTTATTTTAAAGAGCATGGTTAGTTGCTCAATCAATACGTGTGGCACAACGCAAAGAAATAACCCAGATAATCATTCATTTCACAGGTGAGTAAAGAAAATATTTGGTTTGTTTTCGTAGAAAAAAATTTGGACAATTTTCTTCTACAATTAGTTATAAAATCGTTGTGCCTTGTGGAGTTTTGATTGCTCTTGCCGTGTGTACAAATGGTTCTTACATATATGGAGAAATAATAGATTTTTCATGTAAAAACAAATATTGCTTCGTTACGCTAGGGCTTGATAAAATGATGACGTCATGAAATATCGATAGTACCTAATGAGTAGGTAGTTATGCAAAGTGGTACTAAACTCTTTTCTTTTCTATCGTTAGGGTATTTTTACCTAGTTAAAATAAATTTACCACTTGTGTCATTTTTATTTTGTTTCTTAAAATACGAGTATTATTATAACTAATCGTTTTTACTTATTTAATTTCAGCTTACCAAAAGATCCGCAAAACAGAAAAAAATGGTTACAAATTATTCAGAAACAGAGCGATCATCAAAACAATATAAAAGTTTGCAGCAATCATTTTAAAAATGATTTTTTTTTATTTAGAATACATTAACGTGTTTTGAAGAAAGGTTCGCTGCCTACGTTACATGTTCCAGTAAGTACCATGTTGAACAATGTTTCAATTCAGGCGTAAAGAATGTATTTTGTGACCTTATGCCGACTTGTACAAAGTTGTCAAAGCTCTTAAGCAATCTCGCTTGGCAGTTTTTAACGGTTCAGATTCAGACCGATCAAGATCTGTCAAGCGAGTGAAGTAATTGTTTAGAAATTTGGAAGTTTGGTGCAAGTAGGCATTAGTCAAGTAATTATTAGATAGGGACTTAAATCATAAATCAACCTCTTTTACAGATTCAACTCAAGAAAAAGCAAGATCCAACTTCATATTACAATTGGATCCCTATTTTATAGTACCTACCTTACCTACCTGAAACTAATAGGCTACATATATTATGACACACAGGTATACTTACGTATCGGGCCTACATATAATGACAAAACTCAGAATTAATATTCTTAAATAAAGTATTTTTTAGTCATTGAATAAAACATTTGCATGGGCTTCTTTATTGTTTATTATAATCAACCAACTTTAAAAAAAGAACAGATATATATATTATATATACACAATCGACTTTCTAGCTATTACAATCTTATTTCGAAGACTACCGCCTATTTGGATTGGTGAGTAAGTTGTAGGTAAATATTGGTAAGTCCTGCTACTATGTATTATGAATGTAAGTTTGTGAGGATGGATAAGTTTTTGTTCCTAAATAACGCCAAAACTTGGCTCTTTAGTCTTTAGAAGGTATCTAATAAATAATAACCAAACCCATCTCATTCCTTTGGTTAAAATCTTCATATGTACAGGTGGTGACGTAATCAGTGAATAATCTTTCAGCTGCGGGTGGGGGACTTCAGGACTAATCAGAAAATAAAAATATGTACCCAGTAAAAATTCTAAGTCCGTGGGATTTCTACTGGGAACATATTTTCATTTTCTGATGACCCCCACACGCAGCTGAAGGATTATCCACTCATTAACCCTCTATTAACAACATGATTGTGTAGTAGGCACTATTTTTTTCTCTATTAAGACTTGTGACGCAAAATGGGTAGGTACCACAGTTATCGATGTCGATAAAACATCTTATTGAAAGTCCATCACTATTTTTGAGCAACACATAGACAATCACTCGCACATGCTTATTATCATTTCTTGTATCGCATTTGAAATGTCATTACCCCTCTTTACATTCTAACTTTATGACTTAACACGTCGTCCATGCAAGGAACAAGCATCATGAATCATCATCATCGGTTCCTCCACAGTCCGGTTTTTGACTGCAGGTAAGGGCCTCAAGTGTTAACCCTTCGCCCTGACTTCAACTCTCGGGGACAACAATCCTCGGGTCATTAGGCTTAGTCCTTCGTGCCATCTTGGCTTCGTTGGACATTTCGTCGGCCAGTCTTTGGTTTTTGTGCCGCTTGTGGCTTGACGGAGGTTTCTCCGTCACTGTCCTTCTTCAACCTCTCCAGTCGGTGAGGTTGCAGGGTCCAGGAGTTCCCGGGGTAGTGGCCTCCACGGTCCTTGGTGGTCAGGCGGTCTCGTGTGCAGTGGGCTATTCCGCGAAGATGGTCATGGCGGCAGTTGTCAGCCCGATCATACATCCGGCGCGGCGGGCCAGTGAGGTAATGAACTCTTTGATGCTCTGAATTTGTACGTCGCGGGCAATTTTTCGTCCGTTACCTTGGAGTCACGATCGACAAGACACTGAGGATGACACCACAAGTGGAGCACGTTCTGCAACAAACACGAGCTGCTAGAGCGATGCTTCGCCCAGTCCTGCAGTCAAAACTACCGCTGCGAACCAAGATAGGTGTATACAAGACATATATACGAACAAGACTTACGTATACTGCACCTGCCTGGTTTGCTCTGTGCTCCAACACGAACAAAAAGAAAATCCAAGCTCAACAAAACCTCACCCTCCGGATGTGTACAGGAGCTGGACGTTACGTTCGCAACGATGAAATTGCCCGCATCATGAATCATGAACCAAGGAACTTTTTTCAATGACATGACAACAAGCCACTCTGCTAATGTCACTGTCAACGTCTGACATCTCGTTAGGGTTGCAGAGTAATAAAAAAAACAACGGGTCTCTCAAATAAATATACACGCACGTCAGACTTTTTGTGAAGCTATTATCGGGCCGATTGAAATGCTATTTATTAATCCAGTCAAATAGGACAAATAAAAAGGTCAACCTCGGAATGAGAGATAATAAGCTGTAAACTCGTATACACCTACGAGCGAATATAATAATATGTTGTTCTTTCTTGTTTTTTTCCTACGGAACCCTACACGATCATGGTTAGACATACTTTTGACCATTTATTTTTTGTTTACATCTGCTGCTGGCTGACTGACTGACTGTTGTATTGTGTTGTGTGTGTCGTTGTTCTCCAATATTGTTTTATTTTCCGTATTATTAATTTTTTGTCTGTCTAACTCAATACATAACTAAAATAATTACGAACAATGTCTTCAAGTGCCTACGACAATTCTTCTAAAGAAGGAGCTCGAACTTACAAGTCCTACGATTATGCCAACAAAATATCATTGAATTTACATAATTTGAAAAGAGATGAAAGGTTCTGCGATATAGATTTGATATCTGGATCAACAACAATCAGGGTATGATATATTTAGTTGATTTACGTGCTTCATAGCTGATCACTAATCAGGTTACTTAGATGGTAAGGCAATTTTGGTCCACCATTGTGTTCCTTCAATAATTACACCACACTACAATAATCACAGAACAATGCCTTTTGAGTCATGTCATGGATTTCCAGCATGAAATTAAGACTTTGTTTGCGTAGTGAATTAACTAATTTCGTTTCTTACTACACTACTTACATTTTCACCTAATAATTAAATATTTTATTCATTTTCATTCACCTAAATGCTTCGTAAACCCTTCTTGACAAATTTACATAGTATTTTAACTAAACTTTATAAACTTATGAAAAAAAACATTCCCTCCCAACTAGCACATTATGTGATTTGTCTGCCAATCAGCCAACAGTCAGGACTAACTAAAAGTTCAATATACTTAGCTTTTGTTTTTATAATATTTCAGCTTATCCATCGTTACCGTAATTTTGTAAAAACCATAGATTTACAATTTAATTGTTTTAAAACACATTAGATTACCAAGTGTTGAAAATTGTAAATAATTAGAAAGTCTACTATGCTATAGCATAGACTAATCAAAGGACCCTTACGAAATATTTATAGTTTTAAAATGGTAAATTTGTAAACAATCATCCAATAAGAAGCGCTAAAGGAAAACAAACCAATCTACCAATCACAGGGCGACTTTGCTGTGATTGGTCAGTTTTAAAAATCTTGTAACATTTGCATTCACAATTTTACGACCGTTTACAACTTACTTTTCAAACCATTTAATGTAAACTTACAGATTGTGCAATTTTATGCTGACAATCATTCCACCCAATAACAGGTTCACTCTACTTTTTTTTAAAGTAATAAGTAAATTGGTTAAATTATAACTGTACTTACATTTCTGTTCAGTGTCAGTCAGTCACAAAACTTATCCCTATTACTATATGTATTAACCTAATGCTTGACTAATTAATGCTATTACTAGGAAATGCATATGCATAACATCGTAAAACCACAGTACCTATTTATAATATGACTGTTATTGCTGATTTTAATAATAATAATGTCTGAACACACAACGCCATCTAGCCCCAAACTAGGCAAGCTTGTATTATGGGAATATACTTTTTTTTTATAAATTATTTTAATGTTTGTCCTGAAGCGGGAATCAAACCCGCGACACTCGGCGTAGTCCAATACACTTGCCACTCGACCAATCATTTCGTCTAATTAATCTGTATTTCCAGGCTCACCGAGTGGTGCTGGCAGCTAGCTCAGAATACTTTGATGCAATGTTCAGTGCGGGCTTGGAAGAGTCCCATAAAGGCCATGTAGCACTACCCAGTGTTCCTCCCGACATCTTGGCTAAAATTATCGACTTTATATACACAGGTAAGATCAGATACAAAGTTTGCTTCTGAAGGTGTGTGATATTGCGAACGGACGTGGACCAGTCCGCACCGACGCACGATGGAAAGAGTATCGTCCGCAGATATGTTAGCGCAGATATGTCAGTCGCGTGGAAACTTCGAAAGAACATTGTGTGCGGTGTGTGGCAAACTCATCGTCCGCCGTGCGTGATAAATCCGCGAAATCACGCACTGTTGGGAAGCCGCCTTTACTGCTGCATCTTCTTTTTTCTGTGCATTATAAAATACACAAAAATAAAACCTGACAGACTTTCGCATTAGTGGTATTAGATTGACTTGTACATGATAACTCTTTACAGGTGCAATAGTAATAGACAAAGGGACTGTGCAACATTTATTGGTTGCCGCTGATATGCTCCAACTAAGAGAACTTGTGACATGCTGTGGCGAGTTCTTAAGAAGGGAACTGCATCCATCTAATGCCCTTGGTATTTTTAGGTATGTCAGCGGACCTTGAATTCTTACCTCATAAATTCTCATTATTTGTATAATTATTGTCTTTTTCCCACTGACATTGGATACTTTCGTCTTCCCTTTTCCAGCTCATATATCTATATGACCGAATTTCAACATGATTGGTTCAGTAGTATATTTTATGTACATTATATTGATTGATTTAATCAAGATCGTTCATAGCTTTGTTTCAAGACAGTCTATCCAGCAATTCAAAAGTTATCAGAGGGAATTCGATTTAACTAGATCTTGTTATACCAGGTTTTCTGAAGCCCACAACTGTATTGAGCTTGCCAATGAAGCCTTAGAACACGCACAAGCCAACTGGAATGTAGTGGCGAATGGTGAAGAACTACTTGAGCTGCCATTACAACAACTGATCAAGCTTTTATCTTCTGAACAGCTGAAAGTCGATAGTGAAGCACAGGTAACTATAATTTAAATGAAGATATTAATTAGTTCATGTATCGCATAAGGGTGCCTTTCCACCAGAGATGTGCTATGCAGCTATACTGCGAAGATGGGAAATCTGCGCTACGAATATATATGACCGTTTCCACCAATATTAAGCTATGTAGCTGCGCGAGAAAGATGCGCAGCTCGAGCTATGCGATGTATCGATAGTAGGGAAGCGGCGAGCGGCGAGGCCCATAGCAGGCATCCATAGCACGCATCCTTCCATATAAAAACATATCTTAGTTGAATCCGTTGAAACGAACGTTGAAACTAAGATATAGTTTGAATATGATTGTTGGTTATCAAACGCATCCATAGCAACGTAGCATAGCACGTCTCTGGTGGAAAATCACCCTTAGATCGAGAGGAAACCGGCATGTCAAAGGATAAAAACAAATGTTTTATGGCATGTGACATCCACCAATCCGCATTGGATCCGCGTGGTGGATTAAGACCCATTCGCTCTCCTGCCGAGAGTAGGCCCAAGTCCTAACAGTAGGAACATTATAGGCTGATTATGCTATGCTTTCGCATAAGAAACATGTTAGAAACATTTCAAAATGTTTTCAATCAATAATGTTTTGAAAACAGTTATTTTTCTTTTATCCATTCAAGGACTGGACAAGTGACTTTTGAACTAAATTATATATTCATAAGTTTAATGGTGAGAAGTTCAAATTTTAACCATAAAATTATCTTCGTCAGCCTTGAACTATTGACACGCCTTTAGCTGTTGATATGATTTTGCCTTTGTAAAACATCTTTACGTATGTTTCCAGGTTTTATACCCAGCTTTGAGATGGCTCGAGCACGACTCCATAGGGCGCAGACGTCACTGTTTTGAAGTGTTGAGCCATGTGAGACTATCCTTGATATCACCAGAAGTAATAGATGAAGCCATCAAAAACGTTCGAGACCCATCAATAGCAGTAGCTTTAAAAACAGTCAGGGTAGATATGGTAAGTTTTACTCTCCCCTAATTTACCAATTTCAAACTAAACGTGAACATAACCATACCTCAGCACATACCGAATTTTAGACAAATTGACTCCTCACGATTGAGCAACAAACTTTTATCCTCATAAAAATTACGCATTTATAATACATACTAGCTGCTGCTCCTTTGGTATTGGGATATGAAGTAGCCTGTTTTGCCAGCTTATAAACAATACCAAATTTTAGCTCAATAAATTGTCTGACAGACAATGCACAGGCCAAACAACTGGAGGTAGGATTTGAAATATCATAAGAAGAAAGAAAGTTGTCGAACATATCCTCAAAATTTAAAGTCTCAACGTTCATTCGTTTGGCCTGCAAGTTGTCATCTACTGAGACTGTAGATGACTAGCTGACCCGCTTGCGACATCGTGGTTTTTTTTTGGTGTTGATGACTGTTAATGACGTTGTTTGTTTCAACTCAATCAATACTCGCACATTTTCAATCCTTCTTTTTACCCACTCAAACATTGAATGTAGTAGAATATTGATGATTGCAGTAAGGGTATAATCTGATATTAATTTGTAAATACATAATCTAATAATATTTGACCACTGTATCATTGTAGAAATCAGGGCGTGGTGCGTTGGTCCCCTTGGGGGCGGAGCCGCGCGCACGCGCTCGCCGCTACCTGCTGGTGGCTGGGGGCTCGTGTCGCGACACGGCGGCCACCCATCCCCCACTCATCACCGACAACATACTCTCCACTGTTGTCAAATACGACCTGCTTAAGAGGTATTCAAAATTTTCAAATCAAAATTATTTTCAAAATTATTTATTCAGAACAATGAGGGCTTTTCAATAAAAAAATCAATCTCCATCACGCTTTTTATTTTGGTCACTAGATGGCGCTGCACCAAAGTCAATTGTCAATGTCAAGTGTCAAAATAAACAACGAAATTTTCTAGTTTTTTTTTGTTAGATTTTTGACACTTGCGTTTCATACAGCGCCATCTATCTTAGTTTATAGAACCACTTTAATTTTAATGTATTTTTTGTAAGTCCTTTTTTGTTGTGCCCTTACAGGGTGTACGTTTGATACCAATTGCAATTAAGACCATTATGTACCTACAACGTATAAAGCAAATAAACATTTGAATTTGAATTTGAAAAGCCCTCATTACATAAAGGAACTATGTTACAGTAGAAACGGTGAGACTACAAAAGTTATAAAACTGTGTAGCAGTCTCAACGCCCTCCGTATGATATGCGAGTTGGCTACTAGATTGATGGTTATTGGGCACCAACACAACGCCAGTTATTTTGCGGCCAAGGCGTTATGTGTAAGCGTTTATGTGCTGGTGGAATGACTAGACATTTCGACTGGCCATCAAAATGTCTCAAACCACTTTTTAAAAAAGAACATTGATATTTTGTAAAACAGCCCGCTTCAGTAGTTATGGCGCGATTCAGTAACAAACATGCAGTAACAACATGTTTGCTTTGAAAAAAATCTAAAAATAAATAAAAAAGAGGTTTGTTTGAAATGCCTCTTGAAATAACAAAGCTTCCGTTATCATTGTTTAGGTCAAAAGTTAAACTCTTTTTTTCAATCACATCCATAACCATATTACCAAATAAATGAATTTATGAGCTGTACATTTGTTGATTATGAACCCTTGCAAAATACCATAGTTTGTGTTTCCTTATTACCTTATTGCTTGAAACAAGATGTCTAGCCTAGGAACATGGATATTGAAAATATTTTAGCTTATTTCATTAAACTGTAATGAATTTTTGACACACCAGAATTTTGTGATGTAACATTTTGGCAAATAAATGATTGAATTGAAGGGAATGGGAAGATCTCTCGCCGATGGGCCTAGCGCGGATCCAGCCGGGTGTGGCGACTTTGGGAGGCAGGGTCTACGTGGTGGGCGGCGAGCAAGGCAGCCAGATATTGGCTAACGGAGAAGTTTACGATCCGCAGGTATGTACAGAAATAGATTTTGGGTCAAAGCGCCATCTGTCGGCAAGTAGCAAAACTTGAAGTATTACAAAGAAGTTGACAAACTGCGAAATTGAATTTTGTATTAACCTATCTATTACTAGAGATCTGTTTTATTGATCAGTTGAGCAGTGACTACATGCACAAAAATTTGATTCAGACACAAAGTTGCGGGTTTATTCCCGAAATCCCCAGTCCCTTCAGCCATCCCCACTAGTGGCGATTTCGAGACAAAAATATTCCCGAAATCCCAACTGCGGTTGGTGTTAGTGGAGATTTAGACTTTTTCCCGAAAACCCCACTAGTGGGGATGGCTGGTGGGTATTTCGGGAATAAGCCAAGTTGCGTAGGGTTATAATAGTAATAAGAGTCTACAAGCAAAGAATAAGTAATATTATGTACCATACTACAAGTATAAGTAAACAATCTATCTTCTTCTTCTTCTTCGTTGCGCTCTTGACAGAGCGGTCGTGGTCTTCATGAAGTTTTTGAGTCGCGGGCTGTGACTCGCCTCACGATATCTCGCCACTTTTGCCTGCTCGCAGACCTTCTGGTGCACTCATGCAAAGGGCCGCCCACGGCAGATTTAATTTGGTCGGTCCATCGCATGGGTGACCTTCCGCGCGGTCTGGTCCCTTCCACTCTGCCCTGAACAACCAAGCGCTCTATGGAGTCATTGTCCCGCCTCGAGACATTTGAGGATGCGAGTTTGAGCTAAGACCGATAGACGCTGTTTGATAGAGAGTTCCTGGAGTATGGAATTATTGGTGCGGAACTCTGTCCATGAAATTCCAAGCATTCTCCTCCAGCACCACATTTCCAGAGCGTCTATCTTCTTCTTTTCGACTTCACGCAGGGTCCACGTCTCTGCAGCGTACAAGAATATGGGGAATTCAACGTTCGGACAAGCCGGGTCTTAGTGGCTTTAGTTATGTTCTTGTTTCTCCATATTCTCTTCAGCTTATCCATAGATGTTCTGTATATTGCCATAAGTCTCTTCACCTCGTCAACGCATCCGCCCCCGTTCGAGATTAAAGACCCCAGATATATGTAGGATTGGACTACGTCGCAGTTCGCAATTTTAGTGACTTCGGGCGAGTTGTTGTTAGCGTCGTCCACGATCAACCGTCTATGCCTAGGTCTTATTTGCATATTAATAAGGTACAGATGTATGTTGGGTACAGATGTATTTAGAACTATTGTACCTACTTATAAGAATGTTTATTTGTAGACGGACAAATGGTCAAACATAGCACCAATGAAAGAAGCTCGCTGCGAGTTCGGCATCACAGGGTGGAGCGGTAATCTGTACGCGTTCGGCGGCTGGGTGGGCTCCGACATGGGCGCGTCTGTGGAGGTGTACGACCCCTACATGAACGAGTGGGCGGTGTGCGGCCGCATGCCCGAGCCCAGGTTCGGCATGGGCGTCGTCAACTTTGAAGGTAATTTCCTACCAATGGTCGGTCATGAGTGCGCCTAGCGCCAAGTCACTTGTGTGTAGTTAGTTAAATTGTTCGGTAACGGGCAGCGAGAGCGGGATATTTGCGCAGGTACACTTACGCACAAGGTTTTACAAAAACATACAACAACCGACTTCAATCGGACTGTTCTAGTGACCGTAGGCACCACTAAAAAGTCACAGGGAAGCAAAACACGAAATTTTTTTTTCAGTTACTTTTCTTTTCAGTTAGGTATTTTGATTTAAAAACTACTGAAGTGATTTTAATAAAATTTCTATGTGAACAATCTGAAACAAATATAACCTCTCAAACAAAATCTGTTCATAAACAACAAAGTGCTGAGGTAACAAACATTTAAAAAAAATGGCGGTATCTGCCAGAGGACAACTTGTTTGTCGCTTATTATATTAACGCATTGTGTTGTCGGGGGTTTTTTGCAAACCAAATATTATTTTCCAGGGCTGATTTACATAGTGGGCGGTTGCACGCATACCCACAGACGATACACGCGCGACCTGCTCTGCTACCACCCCGCGTCCCGCAAGTGGCACTCGCTCGCGCCCATGCACCACGTGCGCAGCCAGGCCGCCACCGTCATCCTCGACAACTATCTCTACGTCATCGGCGGCAACGCGCCCAAGAGGAACGTGCTCACCTCCGTGGAACGATACAGCTTTGACGATGTAAGCTTAGAACGAAGAAAGCTATAGTACGGTATTGTAGTAACGTCCAAGAGATATAGTTAGGGTATGGTCTGCTTTGCTCGTACGATCATTAGCCAATTAGGACAGCTCACAGCTCCACAAGCGTTTAACCACTACCTCACCTGGTAGTAAATGATGAATGATGAAGTATGCAGAACTGCTAGTGGTAGTTTTGGCAGGAACGTGAAAAATGGCGCATTGGCGGCATTAAATTAATTGACAAAACTTGTATAACTTTGAGTGTTTAAGTGTAAAAACGGTGGTTTTTTATCCATTAAGTGCTCGTGAACGTGTATGAGTGTTGGTGAATAGTGTAAAGCTGTAAAACGTGACTTTTCGTGTTGCCTCCAAAACTCCATAGAAGTCTCTAGTAAAGTCGCAACCACCACTACTTTACAATAGCATGACTTGACTTATGACAAAATAATCTCTCCAATTACTTGACACTGCCTACTAGAACTTAGGTTCTTCGAAAAAAAAAAAACTGCGAATGAAAAATAATTTATCAGGATTGCTGGGAGGAGGTGGCGAGCCTGAAGGAAGCGCGCGCGGGCTGCGCGGCCGGCGCCGCGGAGGGCGTGCTGGTGGCGGCCGGCGGCGACAGCGAGAGCAGCGGCGAGCGCGCCTTCTACCGCGCGCGCACCACGCTCGCCAGCGTCGAGATCTACGACCCGAGGTTAGTGTCATACTACACGGGCGGTTCTCCCGCTGCGGGAATCCGCTTCTGACACCCATATTCTAAGTCGATTTTTTTCACTCAAGTGTATACTTAAATTTGAAATTTGACAGGTGACAGCCGAACCTTTAGTAAAGCGGCGGCCATTTTCCTACTCACGTAATTATACCACTGAGTGAATCGACAAAAAATCGACTTAGAATATGGGTGTGAACCGCACTAAACACAGTTTAATATGAAAGTTGTATGCTGCATACTACACTGCGCGGTTTCCCGTTGCGGTTCACAAGCGGTAGAAATACGCCGCATGCAGCGTCAAACCGCCGTATTTAAACTACACGGACGGTTTTCCGCTATTACGTCATTCTGCACAGGAATTTTCAACATACATTGCGTCATTTATCATTGACGAATCCATAGTAAATTGAACAAAAGACAGCGTAAACCGCTCCCCTTGTAGTTTGATGGTCTGCGGCAGCTTTTTCGAGCGGATTCCCGCGGCGGGAGAACCGCTCGTGTAGCATGGTCCTTAGACTAGCGTCACATTGAACGGATTTTCCGTCATCTATCATGAATATGAAGCCGCACTATGTTCCGTTGGCGGATTACCCGCGGCTAGATGATGATGATGATTGCTACTTCTATGTCATTGTCACATAGTGATATGATATCATGTAACAGTGAAATAATTGGTGATTTTTATCTGTAAGCCACAGAATATGTTTTTTTTTTTTTTTTTTAAAGCGTATGACAGGGGGAGTTTTTACAAGCTACAAGCGAACTCGCTGGCTTGTAAACTAGCCCTGTGTCATCGACGCTTAACGCACTTGCCACTCGGCCATTTGTGTCGTATTTATGAATCTAAATAATAATTTTAATTGTTTTCTAATAGAGACAACGTATGGCGGCCCGGACCACCTCTGCCTCACTCCCGAGCAGAAGCCGGCGCGGCACTACTCTGACAGTTACTACTACGGTAATCTGAAATGACCAAAATATGGACATACTGCCAAATCTCCTTCCCGATTTGTATAATTTAGCCTTTTGGTGACAGGAAGTCAGACAACATGATTCTAGTTAGTTGGCAGTTGGCACCTTTGGATAGGCACGGCACGCATTTGTCGTAGCAAACGGCGTGGTACCGTGTGATGTAACGTGTGACTTCGCTAAGTGCCGGATTAATGAGATAATCATTTACTTGAAATAACCACTATCCTTTTATGTGAATTGTCACAAATTAAACTTTTTTTTTAGCAAGATGTGATAAGTTAATACTTCGATGATGTCTGGTATAGTAAGCGACAAAGAAGTTGTCCTCTAGCGAACCACGTGACAAAAATGCGCAGAACCAATTGGTTGTCGCTTATTATACGATAGAGAACTGTGTTCCCTCCAGCTTCATCAACTTCTATGTATATGTATATTCTGTGTAAACAAAACTGGATTTTCCAGTCTTTCCTATTTCTATGGACTGCAACCTTTCTTTGTTCTGTGACGCAGCGTAGATTCACGCTAAATATGACCATAACTTTATACTCAATAATCATTTTAATTAATCATTATTTTCAAAGGACAGACAATTAATAAAATTAATGAAGTTAATTATGTAATAATTTACAATGCAGGTTATTAATGATATTCTTAACTAGTAGGTAGGTGCCTAAGTATTTAAACTATTGCATTTTAATTTACCGTTAGCGTTAGTTAGTACACTAGTGCCGACTTGCACCAAACTTTCAAAGATCTTAAGCAATTATTTTACAAGCTTGGCAGTTCTTAACGGTCAGAATCTGGACTGTTAAGAACTAAAAAGCGAGTAAGGTAATTGCTTAGGGACTTTCACAGTTTGGTGCAAGTAGGCATAGGCTTCTTTCTTAGTTATCCGCTTACACATTCAAACGGCTGGTCTATCATTCTGAAGTTAACTTGGTATTCGTTTAATAACTTGAATTAATAGTTTTTTTTTTTTTCGAAGAACCTAAGTTCTTCAGTTTGGCTTCACATCAAAGGTATATAGCCAGTGTCAAGTAATTGGAGAGATTATTTTGTCATAAGTAGTGGTGGTTGCGACTTTACTAGAGGCTTCTATGGAGTTTTGGAGGCAACACGAAAAGTCACGTTTTACAGCATTACACTATTCACCAACACTCATACACGTTCACGAGCACTTAATGGATAAAAAACTACCGTTTTTACACTTAAACACTCAAAGTTATACAAGTTTTGTCAATTAATTTAATGCCGCCAATGCGCCATTTTTCATGTTCCCGCCAAAACTCCAAAATTTATAGTTTCATTTAGAATCTCTATCGCCCGATTAAGTTTGATTAATAAACCATTTTTATATGTGTATTATAGTGGGCAAGTTTAAATTCAAGTGTGTAATGTATAGAACTTTATGTACAAAAAATATGTGTTAGATAGGTCTCGCGAGTTTTTTGGTAGATGTCGCTAATCGTCTGTACATCACAAAATATTTTTATTTTGCGCTATAGCAACAAAATGCAAAGAAACTGACGGATTCCGGCCACCCGGTCGCTGTAGTCGGCAACGCGTTTGCGGGTGAACTAATAGAACTCGGAGATATCGAATAATAACTGTCGCGGATACTATTCTACTGATTTCTATGTATGTGATAGCTATTTAAGATAGAACATATTATATTATTACTGTTTAGGTAATATTTATTACGTGATTTATAAATTATAAATAAATAATTATAAGGACATGAACATTTTAATTTTAGTTTCATTACATTTTCTTTGTTTGGACTTGATTAAGATGGTAGTGACACAATAAATAAATTTAATTTGATAAATAACTAATACCAAAACTCTCACACACTCAAACCAGGAAATCTAGCATCCATAACGTGGCATATGTCTTCAGCCAAATACAGACGTCCAACTAGTCCTTCAAACAGCGAGGCTGGCCTGTCAGGGTGATGTAACTCAGTCCCTGGTCTTTCTACCGCACACCATTCCATAAAACAGCAAGCTCGATAAAGGTGGTTGGGTTTCTGAAATATAACAGATTTGTATAGTAAGCGTCAAACAAGGTGTCATCTGGCGAACCACGTGACAAAGATGCGCAGAACGCAGTTCTTAAATGAAATTGGTTCTGCGCATCTGTGTCACGTGATTCGCCAGAGGACAACTTGTTTGACGCCTAGTATACATCTTTATTTGCCAAGCTGTTGGGGTAATCATATAAAAATTTCCGTTAAGGAAGCGTAGCGAAGATGCTTCAAGGCGATATATGAATACCAATACATAATAGTGGGATAAAATTTAGCTAAATATATTACCTTTGTTGCATGATATAACTGAAGGAATGCGTACGCATTCCCACTGACCCCATGGCAAATACTGTATCCTTTTGTGCAAAGTCCTCTTTGCCAAATCACGTCACCCAATTGTAATGCGATTCTCATATACTTGTCATCTTCAAATACCTAACAAAAATAATTCTAATATTTATTTAAATATAATATTTGTAAGATAATTGATTACTAAATATATTTATATTATTTGTTGATAATATTTTTAAGTAGAGACAATCAATTTGTCATCTATGGTAGTAATAGATCGCACCTAACCATAACCAGAACAGCGCTACATACTGCTATAGAACTCGTCCACTTCGACACATTTATTATATTTGCATATATATTTGGTAATCAGTCTCGAAAGCCCACTTATTTCACTAACTACAGTGCCCATTTTAACTGGAGTGCAGTAGGCGGCAGAATATTTTAGTAAACAAAAGTGTGTAGATATTGCTGGTATGATAAGCTACAGAACACTTGTCCTCTGGCGAACCACGTGACAAAGATGCGCAGAACCAATCTTACCTAAAAAATGCGTTCTGCGCATTGATGTCACGTGGTTCCTCAGAGGATAAATTGTTTGTCGCTTAGTATACCTGTGCTGCTAATATGCATAATGGAACAAATCCAGGAGCCCCATGACACCATTGAATTAATTTGTCTCCAGAATTAGATTCCATGGAAGAGGGAAAATTTCCGCTTGGAAACTGTTGATTTAACAACCAATCCAAAGTCGGTTTTATGAAACTTCTTATTTCAATGATGTTAATGTAGATGCGTGCCTGAAACAAGGAATATCCTTTTTTAGGGTTCTGTATCTGAAAGTTACCAACGCAACAACCCCATTAACTAAGCCTCTTCACCCACCCATCTGTCTGTCTGATTTTTTAGAAAACGGTTCAATCTTTAAATCAAGATTAGGTTGCCGTATAACATTTTCACATTATATGTGTTATAATGGCAAAATTATCTTTTATACCGAAATATAAATAACATAGTAGCATAGTTCAAGTTTGCGAGAATGAAACTACTGAATTAACATAATGTTTGGTACTCACCTGTAGCAGCATGTACAATATACCAGCCATGCCATGTGCTGCCCCAAAATAAATTTTATCATGCCACTGCCATAAAAGTGGACTCTCTGATTTTTGTTTTAGGGAAAACTGTTTTCCAGACTTTAAAATTCCATTGATTACTTTTTCTATGTGATTGGCGGAAATAGCCTCTTTACCATTTATATGTTTGTTTACAAATAACAATGCATACAGATATCCAGCTTTGCCATATAAAATTTCATCTGGAGAATCATTCAGCAGCGTAATCAATGACATAAGCCTGAAATTCAATTATTTTACAAAGCACAATGTAAAACTTGTTTAGACAATATTTTTTTAATAAAGTAATGAGAATTAAATATTACTTTGCTGCTATTGTTTTGTAGTCAGGGATATTAGTGGGACGTTTGTGTCCCAACTTGTATGATGCTACGGTTGCTATAGCTAGAGGCCCTGCATCCCCACAGAGGAAGCTGATTCTTCTGCCTTTCAAGTTGTCTATATTTATATAATCCAATGCAGTCTGAAATAAATAAAGTACCTAAATGAATTGCAATATTACTAGGGAACCCCTATAATTTTAATGTTTCCATATGAGGAGTATTACTGAGTGTTGTGTAATACCAAATTACCTTGAAACTCTCTTGATCTCCACCATTCAGGGATCTCATAAGGTAGTACAATCCCAAGCCAGCTGAGCCAGTATAAATAGTTCCATCATGAAAAATTTCGCTTGCCATTTTGGATAGTAATAGAGAGAGCTTGTTAGTTTTAAAGTTCTGAAGCTTGTTATGAAATTTTTCTGATATCTGAAATGATTAAATATTAGCTTTAGAAATAGAATACTAATGCCTACTTGCACCAAACTGACAAAGTTCCCAAGCAAATAATTTACTCGCTTGGTAGTTCTTAACAGTCCAGATTCTGACCGTTAAGAACTGCCACGCGAGTAAAGTAATTGCTTAGGAACTTTGAAAGTTTGGTGCAAGACGGCATAAGGAGTCCCATTACCTTGGGTAAAGAAGTAGAAATTAAATACTTACTATGAACTACCATCCTAAATAAATCTAGGTACTTCTTAGCACACAGACTGAGCTGAGCATGCAGGAGATAAATTTGGTTTTATATTCACATTGCTACTAATGAAATTAGTACGAAGCTCTTGAGGTACCTACCCCATTGTGGGAATCTTTGAGTATATTGCTTGCTGTTTCGATTGAAAAAGGTTCATAATGATTTTCAAATGACCCCTTCGGTGCCATTATTGATAAATTATAAGGCCTTGGCAAGGCTGAGTAAGAAGATACTGAAGAATTTCAATCGGGTTTCGGTTTATTTTTTCGCCTCTGAATTTGTTTTGAATATCGTATCTGCCTACATTTCTTTAGCTTTGTGTTTTGTTTACCTATTATTTGTACGTCAACTTGAGTCAAACTGTCAATGTCAAATAAGATTATAATGTATCACCATAGGAGCTAGGGTGAAGAGCGTAAGCCTGAGCTTTTCCCGCACTTCCTGAACCAAGACGGTCGATTTTTTTTTTATTTTGCCCATTTGGGAAGGATATAGTCGAAAGACCATACCGCCTACCAAGACGGTCGAACACATTGACGTCATACCTAGCGAACATCGAGAATCCGATCGAAGTATGATATACATGACTCAACTGCTGGTAAAGGAAGTAGACGAGGTTGGGGCTTTGGGCTAGGTTTAAACGGTCGGACAGAAGGTTGGCGAAGACTTGCAACAACCAATATTTAGATTTATAAGCAGTTAAGATTAATCTTCGTGGATGAAGGATACAAAATTACTTCGTGTTTACTTGCAGTATGCCTACTACAGAGATTGATATACGTAGTGGCTTGGCTACATTCTCTTTGGGATTGATCATAATCGCACGCGTAAATCCTCACTGCCACGGAGGAAAAAACTATCACTGCGTCGAATGTTTCGTATATATGTATGTAGAATATTTAATAGAGTAAATAATTGAATTTTAGTTTCTTGGACTGGAGTGAATCCATAAATAGTGTCGTATTCGCATACCAAGTTTTAAGGGCCTGAGTGTTTACTTATGATGAGGCGGGCTGCCACGGTTGTATTATGTGAACAGCCTGTACTTACTTACCCTAACTGCCCTAACGAATATTGTTGCGGTCGGACGGATGCCAACATTGCCAACATCCGATCTTGTCGCATATAAGCCCCCTAAACAGCCATAGACAAATTATTGGTAACCTTTCACATACTCGCATCCTTTTCCGGCTGTCAAACACGAATTGACATCTCACATGGATGTCAACGTCGCAACAAAATAGAAGTATGATCAAAGCTCGGCAAAACGCAAAGAGCGCATGCGTCTGACAATTTTCGGCCATATTGTTATGACGCATACAAGATCATAGGTCTCCGCCAGTGACGAGTCTTCTCGCAGTTGACGTGGCTACTACGTACCATCCCGTTCACCCACTCCGGACGCAGCATAGACGGTGACGAGGAATACGTAACTGGTGAGTGCTTGTGAAGACAAAACTTCCAACTCGTCACAGCCGTATCTATTTGGATTCACAAATTTCCAATGTTACATGATAATGGAATACTCGAGAATAGTAACACAGCATCAGATAACTGCTTTGTATCAGCAAAGTGTCAAAGACGCAATAGGGATTTCCATGCCCAGATTCTGTCGCGAATATTTTATTCCATGACTTTCCTCCCAGGCAATTCAAAAGAAACAAACAAAATGTTAAAAGTGCTGGCATTGAAATAAGTGCTGGGCTTATACCATTGTTTAGGACGGAATGTTGATCATCAGTGTCCAGAAAGATGACCTTGAATTTTAGGTGACCTAAGTAGGCATGGAGGGAATGGTGGAAGGAAATGGCAGTTCTGGCGGATCTGGAGTGACGGATCCATTGGCGAGTGCAAACCCAGCTGCCAACGTCGCTACCGCCCATGTAGTGGCAGTCACCAGCATAGTACAGCTTACACTGCCATCACAGGCACCTTCAGCACAGGTATTTGGTAACAATGTTTATGGTAAACCTACAACTGCTATGCATGCGCGTCAAATGTCTTTACATTTATACTATTTCACTAAAATCATTTATTAATTTGAAATTGGATTTTGTTTATGATAACATATCTATGGTTTGTTTATACTAACCTCTTGTAATTTTTCAGGTTCAATCAGTGATCCAGCCAAACCAGCAATCTGTTATCCAAACCGCTTCAAACATACAGTCAGTGCAGTTACCAAAAGGAAATGTGATTCTTGTCAGTAAACCTAGCTCAGTTATACACACTACTCAGGGGACTTTGCAGACATTGCAGGTTTGTTTTACACATTACTGTTTTTCAAATAGTTTTATTCATTGGCTTAATTTATATAGTTATATTTTGCCTTGTATAAATAAATACATTGATTTGCATTTAGACACATAATATGAAGAAGAAGAATAAATAAATAATAATTGTTTTAAAACATTATTCTAATTCTAAAAAGGGGGTACAGCGGTCTGCACTGGATTCCCGTTGTAGGGTGCATTGTGCATTGCCCCCCGATATATACTTAACCCTGCCCCAGCCATCCTAGCTCCTTAAAATAACGGAGCAGGACCCTGGGTTGATGACAGCACAGTTCCAATAGCATGCTTATTGACACGTTAGGTGGAGAGGAGTCCAATAACTTGCGCAAGCCTGTCTTGATCCTACTCTCCTCTGTCGCTTGACAGTGGATCACCACCTGCTCCACTGTTTCCTGGTCTAGTAGGCAGCCCCTGCAGATATCTATGTCTGTGGCTCCTATCTTGAAGAGGTGATGATTGAGGTCACAGTGGCCTGTGATTATCCCTACCATAAGGCGAAGGTCTTCGCGTTTTAGTTTTAGTAGCGCATTTGTGAGGTTTTTGTCTAACTGGGGAAGCATTAGTAAAAACATTATTATATTAATGACTGTTTTATTTGTAGATCAAACCAGAGCCTAACTCATTGCTAAGCTCGCAAGGCCAATCATGCAGTGATGAGAGTGGTAGTGATGACGAAAGTTCAAAATCAAACTATAGGGAAATGCTCACAAGACGCCCCTCATACAGAAAAATCCTCAATGACCTCGGTGGTGCTGAAATAGCTGGTGAGTTGGGCATGTTATTATAACTAATATTTGAAAGTAAGTAATAGAACAAACAGTACAATTATTATGTTTAAAATAATAATGATTATAACAAATTGCATACTCAGTAAAAAACAACTTCACGATTGGAAATAAACATACCCTTGGCCGTGATTCTGATTAATGTAGTCTTCTACCAACTCGTCATAAATGGATGTAATGGAAACAAACATAATACAAATCTGCGAAATGGTGAGGGGAATCAAATATCTAATAGTATAAGTACATGATAATATTACAGACAATCGCATGGGGTCTAGACCAGGATGCGAGAATGAAGTGTCGCTGTCATCTTCTTTGTCATTTGCACCAGGTCAGTTATATGTGCAGCCGTTGACACTTTGTGTTCTGTGTGCGACATGTGTCACTAACCTTGTTACTTCGCATCATACCATATTCACCGTGCCGTCACCCACACGGCTCATAACCACTAGCTTCACCAGTACTGGAATTCAAGCAGTGCTCCATCATTTTGTGTGCCATCAACTTTAAACTAAAAGCAATACTAAAAACAAAGTTAAGCTGACTTAGTTATGAGATTCCATAACATCTTCCTAGTATGTTTGCTAGTTCACAGTTTTTACTGATTATTTTGATACGGTATTCATTGGAATGATTGTTTGCACAGCCGTATTGATGCTAAGAAAATAATGTGGCTCATAATGTCATTTCATATTAATAAGTTTCATGATGACCTAGAAGTCTTTGTAGTTCCTATAGATTAGTAAAATCAGCCTACGTTTCCACCACTGGGACTCAGGCCGGCTCTCGGCTGGAGAGCATTATAAATATTTTACAAACAAGCCAAATAGTAAGTTAGTTCTTATAAGTTGTAGCATACTTTCAGTTTATTACTACAATTGACAGCTGAGATAAACAGCCGACACTTTTTTCTCGTTTTTATTTAATGTATTTCAGAAACTCGTCAGACAATGGTAGATAGATTCTAATAAGAAATGTGTTTAAGTCATATGAAATTGTAGTATTTCAAATAAAAAAACTTTTGAATTAAAGGAAAGGTAAGTAGGTATGCGATGACATCATCAATCAATGAATGTGTTTATATTCCAACCGATGACGTAATTTACCGCGAGGAGGTCAAATGACGTCATCCTATGAGTTCATGTTGTTGTTTAGGAGTAAAAATAATATTTAAACTGCAAAGGTTTTCGAATATTTTTATATTAACAAGGGTATACAGGCTGTTGCAAGATAAATGTACCTCTAGGGGTAGTACCTACCATGGGTTTTCAGGTGGCGCTCTGGCGATGTATTGTCATAGTAAATTTTGCACATTTAAAATGACTTCATTTTCTAAAATAAAATAAACGTTAGTGGTTGTTTGGATTGGTATTTGTTAATTTAAATGGGAAATTTTCAGACTTTATTTTTTGGGCTGGCATTTATTAGGTCATAGTTTTCTATTGAAACTGAAATTTGCTAACATTTTTAATGAAATGTTCCAATCTAAAACATTACGCCTCATTGAATATTCTCGATTTCATACAAAAGGTATGATTGTTAATAAGAATTAAATAAAATTACAATTTTGGCAAAATAATCGGAACTTACTTAACCTACTTAAGAATTTAAATTTTAGACCCATGGTTGAAGCTACGGTCTGAGAACTTAACTGAAGTAGTTAAGTTACCGCGAAATATCCATGATTGATAGCTATTTTTTATTAGTTTTTCTCTACCATATATTTATCATTAGATAGTTAGGGCATTCTTAATTGAAAAACAAAAATCCCATTATTAATAATAATAATAATAATAAATTCTTTATTTTCAGATAACGAGATCCATTCTTACATAAAATCTACAACATGTTAGGAACACAAAATATAAAAGAACACACAATAAAATTAAAAAGAAACGATAACAGTTTTAACCCAATGACAAAGGATAGGACAATCAAACTTATCAGCTATGGTATTCAGTATGCTATTGTAACTGCCTCTCACTCTGTGCAGGAGTGAACATATTCGCTTGCGGCGTATCGCCCCGAACCCGTCAGTAAGCGCATTGGCAAACATTTCAGATGCGCTGCAGTATCGAGGCAGTCCTAACAGCATTCTAAATATATTATTATATTGAACGCGTAAGGCGCTGAGAGATTTTTGAGTGAACTTAACCCATAGGCTGCTCGTGTAAAAGCTTTGGCAATAAGCTTTAAAAAGCGAAATCTTTACTGGTATTGAACAGCGAGCAAACCTACGGGCTACCATGTTGCCTCTAACCGCCAGCGCCCTACGCTCTCTCTCTATATCTAAGTCATCCTTGAGATCAGACGTTAAAATATGTCCTAAATATTTAAACTGATTTACTATGCTCAGTTCACGTCCATTAAGCCTAACAGGTGGAATACTCTCTGGCGCCTTATTGCTTCCCCTAAATACAACTACCTCACTCTTCTTTGTATTATAAGACAACCCATGCTTAATCGCATATTGTTCGCATATGCTTATAAGATCTCTTAGGCCACTGATAGATGGACTAAGAAGGACCATATCGTCCGCATAACTAAAATTATTCATTTTTACCCCATCAACTGAACATCCTGCATATCTACTACTTAGTTCAACTATCAGTTCATTCACATAGAGGTTGAAAAGCTTGGGTGACGTCAACCCCCCTTGTCTCACCCCGCATTCCAACCTGTAAGTGTCCGAGTTCCCATTTGACCATTTTACAGTATTAAGTTGATGCCCATACCAATATTTGAATATACTGACAAGTTCATCAGGCAAAACTTTTGCTAGTTTATTCCACAAAAGTTGATATGATACCCTATCAAACGCTTTAGACAGGTCTAAAAAGCAATTAATAATGAGGTTATTTTCATTATCCCAAAATGAAATATTGGTGGAGGTATGGAATTAATCCGGTTTTGCTTACTGTACTCTATACTATCTGAGGTTTAATTAATTATCTAATCAAAAGTGATTTGAAATTATTTCTAACTAACAATTCATCTTGTTTAATGTGGTCAACATTCATAATTTTTATCACTCTCGCCAATTAAACGTTTTAGCCAGTTGGTTGGTTTAGCTTGCTATATGCTATTGGATAGGTAGTCAGTGACCAGTTTTAGTAGAATATCTTTTTTGCTTCACTTTGAAAGGTGGATAGTTAATGCATCAAATTGAAATAAAGTCGTTATAACTAAGGTAAAATAAGTACTTACTACATTAAATACGTTGTTTACTATCCACCGTGGATTAGGCAATATGGGAATATACATATATATTCCAGTGTTGTTTCTATTCCCGGGAGTGCAGTTCCTATAACATTGTTTTATTGCTAGGTGTACTGTTAACCATTTCCTGTTCATTCAATGTTTGGAATATACAAACATTTGATGGAACTGGGAAGCCCGATGGCCTGGGTTTATTATACATTGATGTTACATTATTAGAGGAGCGCCACGGGTAGCGCCCTTAACCCTAATTAACGATTTGTTGGCAGTGATTCCAGCGAGCGCGCTGCAGACGGATGGAGGGCTCCACACGCTGGCCGTGTCGGGCGGCGGCGGCGGCGGCGCCATCGTGCAGTACACCACCAACCAGGACGGACAGTTCTACGTGCCGGGTAAGTGCTCACATACATTCATCACTTCATACGTCTTAAAGCAATCAATGCCCGAAACAAATGAACACTATCCTTACAGGGCCTATGCTAGAAGATCAAACACGCAAACGAGAAATGAGACTGCTGAAAAACCGAGAAGCCGCTCGGGAATGCCGTCGCAAGAAGAAGGAATATATCAAGTGTCTCGAGAATCGAGTTGCCGTTCTAGAAAACCAAAACAAGGCACTTATTGAAGAATTAAAATCGCTCAAAGAATTGTATTGCCAGCAAAAGACGGAATGAGGTCCAGCTGGCTGACGGGCGTGCCCCGCCCGCCCGCGCCTGCGCCGCTGACAGCTCGCATACGGCGAGCTAAACCAGTGCGGAACCAATGCTGCATCTCTTGCGACCTTCTGCCGTCGACTTCGCTCTCGGTGATACACGAACGACTACAGAACTGGCTTCTTCAGTTACTGATTTATTTGCAATATTTAACATGTCATGTACGACACTTAATTTGGGTGTTAATTGACCCATGCATTATAATTATTTTCATAAAGTATTGTTAGGTGGTATGTTGAAATGTTATTCTATTTTATAATTATTTTGTTATTGTTTATAATACTTCAGTTGTTTGATTTTATAATCAGTAGAATTAAATTATTGACTCCCGACATCAGTAGGGGTACAGGTTGTAGTAAAATAAATTAACCTGTCTGGTTTAGAAAACGGTGTTTTGTTCACACATTGGTACTACTTTGGGTTTGAATGTGCATGCATACAGCCTAAAAACACACTGTTGACTCTATACAACTTAATTTTGTGAAAAAAATAACATGTAGGTATAACTATTGACATACATTTGACTCGTATTTTTTTTTTAAATTTAGTAGTCACATGGTTGATATTCCAGGTAAAAACACCAAATCCATCAACTTGAGATTTTGAAGGTCGATTTTCTTGAGAACATAACATGACTTTTTCCCTACAGGCTCATTTAGTTTGCCACACCTGTATTTGCATATACTTTATGCTTTTGCAGTAATTATTCTACAAATATTTTAGTTCTAATACATAAATTGGGCTTTGGAGTCTGAAATAAGTTATGAGATGGTGGTTAAATAACACCGTATCTTTGGTTTAATGATGTGATCCTTTACAAATGTTCTGAGTTCGGGTAGTTGTGGGTAAAGTGTTCGTCAGTTCGTCAATGACGAGTCTACGTACGATGGAAGTTGTGAGTTCATAGTATTTTGTACACCACACAGGGTGTTTGTAATGGATAAGCCAAAGTTAATATTCTTAGTTTTTTGTGCAATAGCCAATATTGCAATGTACAGTTTTATCTATCTTATCAATTTTAATGAATGGGATATATATATAACATAAAATATTTTCTTTGTACATTGTGTATAAATTAACAGTTAATGTAAAAAAATTGTATATAAGATTCAATATTAAAATAGATATATTGTAAAGGATAAAAATGTTGCGAAGTATCATGTTGTCATCTCTGAATCTGTCAATGTTTTACTGTATTTTTAATACAAATTAACATATTTATATCAATATAGTTACTTACACGAAGTAGGTAAATATTAACACTATCTGTTATTCTACCTAATTAAGCAGAATTTGTTGTCAAAGGGTAATTTTAATTGACCACTCATCAGAATTTAGGCTAAGTTGTATAAGTTTAAATATAAGTACCTATGTTGTTTGCCATGATTGAATTAATAGATAGATTGTTTTGTACATAAACATAAAGTGCCCATGAAATATTATGTTGTGTAGCATTGATTTAACAATCTACTTTACCAGATTATTGAACTCTAAGAGAAGGGTTTGGAGACGTTAGCTAATATGTAAAATATTTCTATTATATCTATGCATATCAGTCATGGCAAGTGATTTATGTTTAATTATAGAAATTGTGGAAAGTGCCTTTAAATTTAGATTGAGTAAAATTTTTACCAACATAGCTCTTTATGTTAATGCTATTTAAAAAATAATAAATATTAACTGTTTGATGTAAAATGGTGTTTACTTTTATTAGTCAACTGAAACTTATTTTTTTACTGATTTTTCTTTTTTAGACTTGAAACCGAGTAAAAACATTGCTTATTTCTCTGCAACTAAGCTGCAAATTCGGGAATCTGACCATTGTTTGCCACTGTGTAATTAGGGTCGGTGTCTCAAGATAAATTAGTAGGTAGGTATGTCATAAAAAGCTTACTTATACTTATAGATATTTTTTTCGGTACTTACCCGTGGTACTACCGATGGTCCTACTGGTGGTACCATGGTTATTTTTTTTTGCCCGTGGTCCTACCGGCCTGTCTGGTAGGACCATGGGAAATTTTTAATTACCTGTGGTACTACCAGGCAGGTTGCACACTAAGTATGCATATTTTTTTTTTTTTCATAAATACCTAGTATGTTGGAACAATAGGCCTATGGGTGTTGGCTCATAGTTGGGGTTTGAGTTTGATAGGACAGTTTCTATGCTTCTGTCCAAGATACCAGGAGGACATAAAACCAAAGAACTAAATTTGTCGATTATGATTTAAAAAAATAATGAACATTCCTTTAGCATCTATGCTGTCCTGGTACCTATGTAGGCAAACGATGAATCAAGCGTACTCAGCGCACGAAACCGGTTGATATCTTACCTACCTATAAAATAAGTTGAGTAGGACCCTGCTACCAATCAACTTCTTGGGCTTTATGTCCTCCTGGTACCTTGGACAGAGGCACAGAAGAATCACTGTCCTATCAAACGCAAACCGCAACTATGAGATAACACACCATAGCCATAGGGTCTATACTTCCAACATACTAGGTGTATTTACGTAATAAAAAATAGTGTGCAACCTGCATGGTAGTACCACGGGTAATTTAAAATCTCCCGTTGTCCTACTAGACAGGTCGCCAGGACCACGGGCAAAAAAATATACCGTGGTACCACCAGTAGGCCCATCGGTAGTACCACTGGTAAGTAGGTAGGTACCGCATTTTTTTTCCTAGTTATTAGTGTAAAATAAATAATATTTAAATATATTGCCGTATATGAGAAGATCGAAAAAAACATTCAGAAAGAGCTTTGTTTTAAGATATTTTTTTTCATATCAAATAAGCGAATAAATATTTCAATACATTTTTCAAGGTAAAAGAACAAATAATATTAAGTACTTCATTTTTTTCTTAATATCCCTTGACGGGTTTCGTTTTTTAAACTTTAGAATTTTGACATCTATAGGTACCTACCATCACAGATTACAATGTACTGCCATAGTAGCCTCATAGCTCTTGGTCGTGTCGCTGCGACATTGGCGACAAACTAGTGGAGAGAGTTCTCGCCGGCATGTAGTGTGAACAGCCAGCGATCAACTATTAATACAAAGTTAATACGTATATAAATACCTACCTACATTTAATTTTTATTGACACAGAATACATTTATTTTTTCGATTCTTGACCGAGACATTAATCGATAATCGCTTCCTCGTCAGCGGTGGGACAAGTGGCTAAGACTCAATATCACTGCTTCTAACAGGTTGTAGGTATTATGCTAGCTAATTAATTAGGTCTGATACTTAGTAGATAATTAACAAGCTAAATTAAAACCTCTTCTCCACAAGACGCCAGTACCTATCTACTGCTAGTGTTACGCGAGAAAAATAAAATACCTCGGTAGGTACCTATCAATCAATTGTGATTCTGCTGGCTTCACATTATCATCACACCAACAACAGACTGCTTGTGCAGTGGTTGTCTACCTCGAGACTCCATTATTAGATATTATAAGATAGTAGTAACGGCGCGTATTCAATTCGCGCCATGGTCCTAGTGTTCAGACAGCAGAGCGGTTCAGCGAGCTTTTTTAGCCGCGCAGTCGAATGCACTACGCGATTGTTTAAAAGATAAAGATCATTATTTGCATTAACATGTTTAACTACATAACCAGGTTTATGATTCTCAAGTAGTATGAACCGCGCGGTTTTTCTGCTGTGACTGACTGAACAACCTAAGCTAAGCCTCGCAATCCCAAACCTTCACCCTCAACTTTAGGGGATTTATTACAAATACACACATGTAACAATAAGAAATTTATTTGACTTTCAAATCATGACAAAACTTTTGCAATTCAGTGTAAAAATACACTTGAAAATACAAGCAGTAACATATGTTAGCTATTGATGTAAAGACAATTTATATTAGTGAACTTTTGTCTATGTTTTTTATAATCCCATTTTACCTTTGTAGTGACTTAATCATCAAAGTTTTGTGAAAGCAGGAAGTTAGCTGCAAGATTCTCATTCTTTTCACAAGCAAAATAAGCTTGGATGACCATGTGTTCAGGAAAGCCGAGTGCTTTTAATCGTTCAATGGCTTCTTTGTCTTGTGAGGACACTTGGATTAAATTGGGCTGGTCTGCATCAGCAAGTGGACTCTCCTCAGCCGCGGCGGCACCAGCGAGCGCGGCCGTGGCTGCCGCCCCGGTGACGCCACCTCCAGACGATGGGTTGGTTGGTTCATTTAACATTCTAACAAAAGCTTGCTGGTGTTGGCTGATAGCTTGTAACAAAGCTGGGTTAGTTTGCCCAATTTGCTGCAACACAGCATTTAGCAAGTTGGGATTCTGTTGAATGACAGCACGCATTTGTTGAAATTGAGGTTGGTCTCTGAGAAATGCTAGTGGGTCTTCTTCAGTTCCTTCTTCTGCTTCTTGTTCTTGCAGCAGCTCTTCAGGGATACCTGTTATTAGATACTCCACAGCTCTTTCTCGATTGTTGAATGAAGCATGCAATGCTTGTTCAACTTGTTGTCTATTGTATCCCATGTCCATGATACTCTGCACAGTGGCCTCGAAATCCAAGTCGTTTGAGGCTTCTTGAGGCACAGCTGCGGGTTCGGGAGCGGGTGCCGGAGTAGGTTTTGGTGCTTCTTCTGCTGGAGAAGTTACTTTGGCATCGCCGCTTTCAGTAGATGCATTTTCACCGCTCACAGGTGCCGATGTAGACGGCGGTTCCGACGTTTTTGGCTTTGTCACCATGATAACTATAAACTTCTTCTCATCTATATTATAGGTAATCAACTTACTGTCATCGAGTAGAATCTTTCCTGCGTAAATAAGCCTCTGATTTTCAGCGGCATATTCTTTTCCTTTCTCAACTTCAATTTTGAGCTTGAGAGCTTTGACGGTTTCTTGAGGATCAATTTCTATTTGAAACGATAGTTGTTGCAGAGTTTTTAGAGTTAACAACATTTTGATTCACTGGCACGAGATGCAGACAAGGATGCAAACTTTATTTGTGTAATTTAGAAATCTGCCGACTCAAATTCTGACTCGACAAAATTATGCAGTAAACATAACCTCAAACTTTTCTTTTTTTTGTCATTGTCAGACACATCACAGACTACAAAACAAAACTTACTTTTTTTTTATTTTAATTTCTCCATTGGACAAACTAAAGTGTTTTGACCATACCGCCTTGCCATACGTTTATTATTTTCATAATAATAATTATTTATCAACAAATTATATAAATATATTTAGTAATAAATCCGCTTGATTTCTAAACAAAGGTTTTAATTAACTTAACTTTAGTACATATTACTATACTAGCTGGTGCCCGCGACTTCGCCTGCGCAGGTACCTCTATAAATTGTAGCCTATGTGTTATTCTGATGTATGAGCTATATTATTGTAAAGTTTCATTAAAATCCATTCAGTAGTTTTTACGTGAAAGAGGAACAAACATCCATCCATCCATCCATCCATCCATCCATCCATCCATCCTTACAAACTTTCGCGTTTATAATATTAGTAGGATTATAAACCAAAGAGTCAACGAACAAAAACCAAAGTTCAAAGATACGACACGTGTTTCGCCTCTACACGAGGCATCATCAGGAGGTGTGAACTCGCCGAAGTTCGAAACGAACCGAACGGGCCGGGCAACGTTGTTTATTCACTCTCGTTTCGAACTTCGGCGAGTCCACACCTCCTGATGATGCCTCGTGTAGAGGCGATACACGTGTCGTATCTTTGAACTTTGGTTTTCTGTTCGTTGACTCTTTGGTTTATAATATAGTAATATGTACTAAAGTTAAGTTAATTAAAACCTTTGTTTAGAAATCAAGCGGATTTATTACTAAATATATTTATATAATTTGTTGATATTTATGGATTTCCGCAAAGTAACGCCTGAATCAATCAATTATAATAATTATTTATACGAGTGAGCTATTTGTTTATTTTTAGTTTTAGTTATCAGTCGTTAAGTCAAGTCATGCCCCTATGAAATCGTGATGGTGGCGACTTTACTAGTTTGGAGGCAACACGAAAAGTCCATGTTTCACAGCATTACACTATTCACCAACACTCATTGCTCATTTACACTCTTGCCTCGTCATTCGTCTCGTGTCTCGTGTCGCGCCTCGCGTGATCGATGGTAAATAAGCTTTCTGTTTACACTCTCGTGGTGAGTTCAGTTGACTTTGAATTAGCCACAATGGAGGACGTCGAAGTGATAGATAGCGGTGAAGATGCCGAAGATTCTGTCGGAAGGTTGCCATGAGAGGTTTTTTCTTAGTTTTTAGTTCTGTTGTAGGTCTACACATTTCTTCAGATAATCTCATCCATGCATCGTTTACTTTTTGATTATTTTTATGTTGATCCCAAATGATGGGTTCATTTTGAAACAATTCAAGAAACCTAAACGTTTCTTCTTGCGACCAATCCATAAGGTACACAACCTGCGCGGCCCAACGTTAAAACTTGAATGAAGCGATAGCGCGAGTATAAACCAAACACGAGGCTCGTGGTTGTCGCGTGGTTCTTATGACTCGTGCGTGACACAAAAACCGCCTCGGACGCGAGCGTCTGTTCACACTAGGGCATAGTACCGGGAAATCCCGGAACCGAAAATCCCGGGAAATCCCGGGATTCTCGGCTGTCTCCAGCACCGGTACTAGAAAAATCCAGAACCGGGATTTTCGGTACTTTCGGGATTGCTTAAAATTTAGTGTATAAGAGCTTTTTTAGGGTTTTAATCTTTAAAACCATAGCTAAATAGTGCATTCTGTTAGTACAAAGAAGGAAAGACAGTAACTCCTCTACCCACTAGATCCTACCCGCCCATCTTACTAACTTTCAAAGGTGCTGTTGATGTTCAGAACTTAGGAAATGTTGCAATATCAGCTTATTGTTGGTATCGTCGTCTCAATGCATTTATTTAAAGAATGACATGAGCTTTGGGGTTGTTTGTACTGACGTGACGGTCTTTCCACAACCTAAGCCACTGAACGTATTATTTTTATTTCTTATTATTATGAGCCTGAATCGTCCCACTGCAAGGCAAAGGCCTCCCTTACTTCTTTCCACTCTTTTCTGTCAAGGGCAACTGTCTTCCAGTCTTCCAAGTAGGAGTCTAGCTCGTCTTTCCATCTTCTCCGATGTTGTTATCAACAGTTTATTAGCCTACTATTAATAAGAAATAATGAATAATGATTCCGTTTTCTGCAATGCGACTGTGCTTTATGTTCATTAAAACCAGCTGACTATGGATATACGGGTTTATAAGCTTTGTTAATGACATTAGTTCCCTTCAAGTATCTCAAACTCCAAGCGTAGCTCGTTTCATAGTGTATTATTGCGTCGTTTATCTAAATAGATATCTAGCAGAACAGTGAGTGTTCACGCCTTGGTTGAGTATTTCATTATGGGTAGGACGCACTGGTTAAAAAGCAACGGGTTGTGTCGAAGATACAACCGTAAATTATAAGCGGATACTTCTTTATGTTACGTCTTTGACAAAAATTTTAAACTGACACATATACTTATCGATAGTTTATCACAGAGGAAATTAATAAAATTGGCACTTTCTTATTTTAACATACTTATGAGGCCGATCATTGACATTGACATGATCATTGAGCATTGGCTTGTGAAGATTAATAACAAATAAAGTACGATTAAAAACTATTATCTTTTTATCAGAAATCAAATCAACCTTCGTTTAGAAGTGTTGTTACGCATGTGACGTACTAACTTTTTAACTGTAATCCTATACAATCCTGCAAACAAAGAAATATCCACTTCAAAACTTTCGTTATAAGCCATTTATACTTGATATATAACTTAACAATTGGTACTGTATTGTTAATGCAATATTCAATTAGTTACGCGAATTTTCTCTCTTACAAATCATGCTTGCAGTAAATTATATAAATATAAAAATATAACTTATAACTTTTCGTTATATTTCGCTCGACTTTTCTTTATTTTATCGTTTTCTGACTAGTTTTCTGTTTGACTTAATAATAGGCTACTAATTATTTTCGGGAATACCGAAAATCCCGGTACTCCCGGTTCCGGCCGTGTGCCGGTACCGAAATCCCGGTACTGGAAAAAGGAACCGGTACTGGAGGCCCTAGTTCACACTCCTTACTCGTGGCTTGCCTCGCGACTCGTACGCGAGTGTGAATGAGCTATCATACACATCAAAGAGAATATAACCACTACGTTTAATACACATTGTCACCACTGGTAAAAACCCTCATTCTTACACTTTCAAAATAATAAGTTTTGAAAAATAATTATATATGATGCCACCCATTGCGACCTTCTCACGTTCCCGCCAAAAATCCGCAAAACTTCTAAGGCAAGTCTTTATATTGTACGACACGATTATTTATCAGCTCAGGAATCCACGACCGAATGGTTTTCAATCAGTTTTTGGGGAATCCATTTATATGGGTACGACCAACACATTGACAGATATTCTGCCGCAAAGCAGTAATGTTCATGCATTAAGTACTGTGCTCCGGTTTGAAGCTAGTGAAATTACTGAGTTTTCGAGCGCTATAGCAGTGTTACACTTACACATGCCTATGTAAACCAAAGTCCTGTCTAGCACTTTTTCGGTCATGGGCAGGCGTTTTCGACGACACGGATGGTCGAGTGGCAAGTGTGTTGGACTGCCACGCCCGGTATCGCGGGTTCGATTCCCGCTTCAGGACAAACATTGACGTTGTACATCAAGCTAGGCAAACTTGCAATCTATGTTGTATGTTGCAAAAATGTTATACTTATTATATATTTTTTTATACAATCATAGAAAACACCTAGATTCAGGATATTATCTTATTTTGGTGGCTCGGGACAAACACCGATGTTCATCACACAAATGTTTGTTTTGCTTGTGCTTCTCTTGTTTGAAATGTCCAAAATATTAATGAATTAATATTAAATTAAACAAATTTAAACTGAAATGAGCGCCCATTTCGTAATTCAAAAACAGAGACAGCCATCGACAAGACAAGTGCCAAGACGACACGGATGGTCGAGTGGCAAGTGTCTGAAACTGCCACTTCAGTGTCGCGGGTTCGATTCCCGCTTCAAGACAAACATTTGTGTGATGAACATCGGTGTATGCCCTGAGTCTGGGTGTTTTCTATGTATTTACAAAAAATAAAGTAGTTACCTACATATGTATTTTATCAGTTGTTGGTTGCTATTGCTTTGCTTAGTTTGGTTTGGGGGCTTTGGGTGAATGTTACCACGATGTTCGAAATTAGTTACGGTTAGGACCCTCGTAGTCTCGTACATAATATCTATGATGTATGAGGGATGTGACCTATGGGCATTATGAAGGACCGAAGTTCGAAGTTGGAAATAAGTTCTCAACTTCCGTCATGAAATCGTATGGCCAGTTAGAATGCGGCGTAACTGCGTAACTGGTACAATAATTGTAACTACTAAAAATAAAAAGGTGTTACCCTGCACATAAATGTCACCGTAAAGTTGAAAAAAAAACCATTTAACGGTTTCCAAACACATTAAACTATAAAACTGTCAACTTTGAACAAGTCTGCTATGATATAGTAGACCAATCAAAGGACCGTTCAAAAAATTACCGTTTTTTATAGTTATTTTGTAAACGATCACACAGTTGAAATTGCTGTTTGTTCGCGCTAAGCCTAAAAAAGATAGAATAACCCTAACCTACCCAATCAGAGGGCCGTGATTGGTCTGTTTTAGATAGCATGGTGTTTGCGTTAACAATTTTTCGACAGTTTACAATTTAACGTTATAGAAACCGTAAAATTGTTTAGTTTTTGAAATTTTACCCTGACATATACCTACACACTACACATACTCGTAATTGTTGGCAATATTGGCATTTGAGTTAGGCTGAAATATGAAGGAAGATTAGAGATCCATGTTATTAAAAAATTTATTACTTACAAACAATAGGTTTACCTTAATCTATGTAACTTACTGCTTACTTCTAAACTAAATTTGCTAATACTTTTAGCTCTAAGCAACATAATAATATTACACAAAATGTGTAAATAAGTAATTCTTTTGTCATTGATCTTACTTTACGAGTGCCAGCTGTACATAGGTTGCCATTTTAAAAGCACGGAATATACACAATAAATACTACAAAATCTAAAATGGAACCAGACAGAACTGAAGTACTCATAAATTCATGAAAGCTAAACTAAAAGTAAATTATAATATAAATTAATTGTTATTTGTAAAATTCGTCACATAGGTACTTTACAATTTACAAACAGATCATACAGAACTTGTTATTATATATTTTTAGATTTGATAGCTTTTCTATTTGTACACTTGCACATTATGGAGTAGTTTCAAATAACTTTTCCCGAAAATATTTAATTTTTTGTGCAAAAAACGACTCCAAACCCTCTGCACATCGATAGAATTCGGAGTCTTTTGGGTTAAAATAACGGCAATTATCAAATATTTTTGTCATATCACCAATAAAGTCACTTAATGTACTGTAACTTAATTCATTCACTTTCCTTTCCACGGTTTGTAGATCTGTAAAAAAAAAAAACAGGTAATTGTTAATCTCTTCTCTCTTCTTCTTGATCACAAAACTTCTTTTTAATAACAAAACCAGAGAAATAGGGTTAACATGGTGGTAAATGGCCATTTAACGGGCGGCGGGGGAGGATAACTCTCTATAATTCTATTCAGATAAAATATGTATCGCATTTTTGTCTGGTTAGTTAGCAGATTATCAAAATGTTACAAAGGCGAAAGTTTGTGAGTATGGATGTTTCTTCCGCAATCACTCTAAAACTACGGAACTCTTTGAATTAAAATTCAGTGTGGGTATAGTTTTAAGAGTTAAAACTCATATGCACAATAAGGTCTCGTGAACCGGCTTTGTTATTCAGACACTGTTATAGTCATGGGCAGGTATGATTTTAGCCATCTGTAACGCCTTACAGTCAGACTTGTACTTTTAACACACTTTAAAAAAGGATGATGATTTTTCATCTTTTTTTTTTGTTTGAGAGGATATAAGTACTTTCAGATTCAGTCCCATAGAAATTTTATCAAAATCGGTTCAGTAGTTTAGTTTTTAAATCAAAATAAATTTAAAAAAACTATCGTCGAAGTAAACGAAATTGCGTATTTTGCTTCCTTGTGACTTTTCAGTGGTGCCTACGGTAACTAGAACCGTCCGATTGAAGTCGGTTGTTGTATGTTTTTGTAAAACATTTTTATATGAACTATTTTTTTAAACTAATTACTAAATTTTAATATATTTGTATTCTATGCCGTAAAATAACAATGTACGGCGTACATGCGCTTCATTCAGTTAGCTATGAGTAATACTAGTCTAAAATCGGAAAAAAGCTGAGGTCTTCACGAGTTTCGAACTGGATTCATAATAAAGCTAATATCCGACATGTCATCCTAATCTAAACCATTATTAATTTGAAAAAACTTACCCATAGGTTCCTTTATAACTTTATAATAAGTGGGGGCTTCTCTAGGGTCAACTGGCTCCATGAATGGCCAAGCATTTTTATGTAGCTGAATCTGTTTGACCAGCCTCTTTAAGTTTTCAAAGTCCTTATTAGAAAGCTCTTTCATGTTCGCATAGTTGTATGAATTGTTTTTCTGACAATTTGGACAAGTATATTCGTCAATATTATCAGCTTCAGATTGAAGAATTCCCACACAACGACCGTGGAACCAATCTTGACACCGGTCGCAACATATGTAGAACCTGAAATGAACAATGAGAGTGTATTAGCAAAACAAACAAAGGCTAGGGGGTACGTACTTAGGAACTTTACATAGTAACTATTAATATATATAAGAATTACTAGTTATTAGACAAAGATATCGCGAGTCCTGGTACAAAAAAAAACAGTATAGCCATACAAAAATAGTTATTTATACACCAAGGGCCTAAATCAAGCCATTTTACACGAGACCTACTACCATGATGTCGAGTGTAAATGAGCTTATGGAACAAGATATACACAAGATTTTTTTACTTTAATTGCGAGTAAATTAAACACATTCGAACTGAAATGAGCGCTCATTTCGTACTTAAAAATAAAACCAGCCACTCAATGTTATCACGATATTCGAAATAAATTATGTCTAAGTTCTACATAATAATACCCTGACATGTACTTCATAATACTACGGGTATTATGAAGTACGTAATTTGAAAATAGTTCTCATCTTCCGGCATAAAAGCTATTTCAAACTGAACCTCTTTGAACAGGTTTTATAAGCAATTTATTTTTGAACTAGGGCCTAAAATGCAGTTTTACTCCCCCTGTCTAGGTACATAAAATTGAACTTTACGAGCATGAGAAGTGAAAATTAATATTATGCACTTACTACGTACAATTTTTACAATGATAGAACTCTACAATGTCTTTGAAATGTTAAATAACTTACTGAGAATTATCGTAGGGTTGCCGACAAAGACAGTACAGCTCCTGTGTCTCCTCAGCCCGGCGGCAATCTTTACAAATGTATTCTTCCATGGTTTTGCTCATTTCTTCAGTAATTCCGACACATTCACCGTGGAACCAATTACTACAATGTTCACACCCGACGTAAAACCTGGAATTAAAATATGACGTACAAGATCCTGTGAAGTACCCATAAAGTTTGGGAGGAGCAATAGCATCCGAAATCTGCAAGTTTCTAAAATAATTTTAGGTAAATATACGCTATTGTCTTGTATTGAATTCATACTAGTATCATAAATACTTTAATGTTTTTAAGAAGGGATAATTACGAGGTTTGATTCTCAATTACGCTAAAGCTACTGAACTGATTGGACCAAAATTTCTCCATCTATTTAATCTTTTTATTTAATCTTTCTAAAAAGTAGAGCCTCGCTAAACCTACATTGTTGAATCTTTTAATATAATATGCAACAAGTGACAAAAAATGAATCTGCTATTTTTGTGATCTATCCCTCCGTCATTTTAGAAAGCGACAACATAGATTACGTGATCAGCAATGATAACCATATATCTTTCTCTACCTTTCGAGTCCAACGACAATGTTGACACCGGTTCGGCTGCCCGACAGTTGAGACGAAACGCCTATGCCCTAGTAGTGGTTTGATCAGACTGTCAATCAGTAATGAAAGCTTACTTGGTGCAATCGTAAGGCGTGCGGCAACTGCATAGGAGTTTCTCTTTTTTGACACTTCTTTTGTTGGAGCGCGGCGTGGCGGGGGCGGCGGCCGAGCTACGCTTCTTGCCGCTGCGCACCTCTTCTTGCTTCGTGCGCTCAGCGCGCGTGCGCAGCGCCAACTCCGCTGATAGCTCCTTCTACAATTGAACAGCGTTACAGATATCATATTTAAAGAGGATAGAACTGCAAAGACCATTATTTTAAGCACTGAATTGGAATCAAATCGTTCTTACAATATTTCTCTATAATTCTATAAGTAGGTTATTTTGAGAAAACGGAATACAAGCATACGGTGAAAATGTAATGTGTAAATGGAGTAAGGTAAGTATACTCAACCTGTATTTCTACGCCGAGTTCTTTTTCGAGTAGCCCTCGCTTCTTGATGATTTCTTTCTTGAGCATCTCTTTGTGTTTGAACAATAGCATCTGCAGTCGTGAGTGGTTGGAGGCTGCTCGGCGCCGTTCTTCAAGGGCGGAGGGCTGCGCCTGCGGGCGGGGCGTGGGCGGGTGCGGCGCGGGGGCGGGCGCGGGTCGCGGCGCGGCCTGCACGCGAGGCGGCGGCGGCGGCGCGGTGGGTGCGGGGGTGGCGGGAGGCGGGGGTGAGACCGCGCGCGTGGGGCGGTTGCGCTTGCGCGGGCTGCTGTCCACCCACTCGTCGTCATCGTCGTGGCGGGAGGATGCGGCGCGGCGCCGCTGCGGCGGAGACTCCGGCTCCACCGCAACAGGTACGGCAACGGCGCGCGGCTCGCGCTCTGGCACCGGCGGCGTCGGCTCAGGCTTCATTCGCTTCTCTTGGTACCGTTGCAGCTGAAGTAATTTTTCCTCAATCTCGGGATTCAGGTTTTCCTGCCTCAGTGCGCTTTTTATTGCTGTAAGTTTTCAAGATCATCACTGAATTTAATACCATCTTTTTTACATGTACAATTTGCGATTTCTCAAAAGTCAAGTGACTATTTCATTCAGCAATTAAAAAAAAAATACTTACTTTGTTGAATATAGTCAGGTGTGAGAACAAATTTATTACTTTGAAGACGGATTTGTTGACCGGCGGCATTCACAATATTAGTTTTAGTACTATTTTCTTTTACGTCCGCTAATTTGGAAGGCGTATCTGCCTTGTGGTTCGCCGCTACAGCAACATTTTCTTCGCCGTTTACCAATTTTGATTGTTTTGATTTATCTTCTTCACTAGCACCCTATAAGTAAAAGTAGTATGAAAAACTGGGGTTTTTCCCGGATGTCTTATAATTTTTGATTACCAGTTTCCATTTTAATATTATTTAATAACAATATAAAAAATATATAAAATGAACCAAACAAATAATAATGTAATCCGTTTGTGGGAATATATCAGTCATAATAACTATAACCAGCAATAATAATTTTAACATTGATTTCAACAATATCAAAGTGTGCCTCTTATAACCTAATTATAGATTGTATGAAGACATGCAGGAATGAAATTAATTGCCCATACACCCCCACAAAACGTTTCAAAGCAAAATAAAATGAAAATAAAACTAAAGAAATATAAACGGGACTTTATAAAATAAAAGTCAAGTTTTACTATAAGTAACAATTTATTGGCGCATAATACCTGGAATATTCATAAATAATTTAATTTGAAATAGCTTAATAATATGTATTACATAGGTGGTGTATGAGCAATTCAGATACTATTTATTCCAAATATATATTTTTCTAATAATGACTAGTTAGTTTATTGCTTTTAACCCAGGCACAAGTGAATTGACTTCAGTTTAGAGGGCTGGAAAATATTTTACAGTAAAATAATGTTTGATAGCGCAAACCAAGTTTATAGTCCGTGAAGTTATTCAAACATGACCCAGAGACAAACCTTCGATAATATCAATTTTAAGTCATTGTATAGTTATAATTTTTATTTTTAAATTTTGCCTATTGAATTAAGCACTAATGCAGATCAAATCTATTCAATCGATATGTCACCGGCAAGTTGAAAGTAGGTAAATTGTTATGCATTTAGAACATAATGAAATCAGCTTTGAATCGGACCAATTAGAAAACTGTTCCCCAGTTTACGAAGTTATTTTTATCGCCCGTTAAGTTATGATACCTCTGATTGGTCGATGTCGGTTCATCAGGATATTTGTAGGTAAAACAAACAAATTTACCGTCCAGTCAAAGGATGGACTGTGCACTGATTGATCCTTTTATGTAGGGTTCATATATACATGATTGCTACGTTCAGTCTGTTGAAAGCTGATAAAATGACGGGATCGTCATCCGATAAGTTGTAAACTCACAGATCTTCAATTTAACGGTGACAATATCCTCGCATTGCAAAAAGGCCGTGTGATTGAGGAGAAAATGATACTACGTGAACGCCCAGTCTCGCAGATGAAATGAATAACTTACACAGATCGAAAATTTGAAATTTATATTGTTTAACTTTGTGAATTTGAAAATACGCGAGGGCCCCAACATTAATGTTTGGCTTTCAATCGCCAGTGGCAGCCATCTATCTGAAGCCAGTTCATTGGCCAACGGAAAACGAGCGCCAAAATAATTTTGAATCTAGAAATATAAAAATACTACATACAAGATTTATGATTTGAATCAGATCATTGACACACATTCTAGTGCACATTAATTTATGACGAGTTTATGAGTATGATTGAACTAAAGTTACCTTTAGCTTACCAGTTTCTATGAGAAATTTCTATGAATATATAATGATATACTAGTGCTTATTGAGATAGTGAGCTACTAAAAAGTTTAATACTGCATTATAGGAATTATGTATTAAAAACATTACTTAGGAATAAAATAAAATCACTGCTTATAACAACACAAGTATGCCACATACTAGTGTGCTCTGATTTGGAAAGTTTTGTTACAGTTTCTTTTTCACTAGCTATGTAGCAATATAAATTTTGACAGAATCTATTCTAAACAACTACCTACTTTGACTATTTTTAGATATGTACTATTATAAATAAATACTTAATTAATATTATACATTTTCTAATTTGGTATTGTGACAATGCATAAAATGATTATTGCTGATTACTTAGGTATCAGTAATTAATTATCCACATAATAACGGAATTGTCCAGGCTTAAAAGATATTTTTTAAACAATTTGGTAAAATTCAAAGACTTTTTGAATACCCAGGGGTTTGACGACATCAATTTGTATTATTAAAACAACAACAATAACACATTTTTTTTCTATTCCATCCAAACAAAAATCGGTACACCAGATTCAACTTGAATATGAATGTCAAAAACCTAACCCGATTCCTTAATCGGGGACAGTTCTGACTATGAGGCTAAGTAAAATGAAAAGGTATTATTATTTTTCTATTTTGAGGGTAATAAGGCTCAATTCACATCGGGATGACAGCGATGCGGTGAGCACTTTCAGTGTTAAATAATTATAAACTTAATATATTACAAATTGAAAATGTTCGCCGCGCCGATGCCATCTTGGTGTGAATTGAGCTGAAGGTTTCTAATGATAAACATATATGTTTTCGGTTTTTTAGTCGCGTTTTGTATTGACTTGCCATTGTAGGACAGTGCAGTAGTTATCAGTCATTTTAACTACGGTCTATGTATGTGTAACTGTGTACACAGCGCGTAAACAATAAGCGCCCTCGATATATTTATTTTAATTATTATTTTCTGAAATTATATCGGAGGGATCGGAGTATGATCGGATACCTGCAATTGATGATTTAATTTTATAATTATGAGCATACCATTAATTTAGTTCAATGTGGTCAAACCCCTTAGTAATAGATTCTAAAGCTTAATAGTAAATCAACACTTAGGTATTTGAAATAAAAAATGGAGCAAGAAAAAGTAATCATTACCACAGCCAAACTTTTTTAATGAATTTGGAGTATGGTTTCAAATATGAAGTTTAACACGATGCCGTCCTTTTGAATGTAAATTGTGCCTTATTATTCTGATTGCTAAGTAAACCACGAACAACTGTTAAGTTTAAACTTTTGTATATTATTTTTTTATTTTATAAATAAACCTATTTTAATTGAGAAAAATATATTTGTTTTGTAAATCCTCTTGGATTTACTGTTAAGTGGTTAATTTAAACAAAATTGCCTCAAAAAAAGGAAGATTTGAAGTTGAAAGATATTCGAAAGGGACGGCCTCGTCATAAATTATCTTATCCCACCGTAAATAAGGTTGTAAAAATAGCAAGTTAACAAATTCAATTACTTATAAACTTTCGACTACTATCAACGTTAGCACTAGTGTTAGCGCTCACTTCGTTCGCGCTTAGAAATTATGAAATTACCCTACTCTCCCAATCAGACGTCATCTGTGTATTGTCTGTTTCAAAGATCCTGGTACTTGCTTGCCTTTACAATCTATCGAAAGTTTACAATTTAATCCAAACCGTTAAATTGTTAACTTACGGTTTTTACAATTTTACGGTGACATATCCAATTAACTTCATTCTGTACATCGTGTTGTTTTTTAGCGAAAACGTGTTGAATGAAAAGACCATAAACATGCTCCAAAAATGTTTGAGCCAAAGATTTAAATCGTTATATATGCTGATACTAAAAATCCTTAGCATTGGTTTTGAATGTGTGCATTTTGCTGTTGTGCAACATGTCGACGCGCGCACACTAATGAGTAGTTTAAAAAAAGTGGCAATTCCAATAAACCTAACTGTATCTAAAACTAATAATTGTGCAATCATATTGCATAAACTTTTGTAAAAGAATGAGCGTCCGTCCTGTATGCTCCGACACCGAAAATAATGTGGTATTTTTTATCCGTAGATGGTCCTTTATGAACCCAGTCCTCAGTCCCGCGTGTCTAAATTTTAAGGTCACAAGAACGCCACAGATGCGTGTGCTGAAATTCTAATCGAATATACTACTTTCTCATTTGTACACTCGCCATATTGAATACTTACGAGTGAAATGTTACACCTTTCGCTATATTCGTGTTTCTAGAATTGTTAGTGCACTTACAAAATGCACACGAGGTAATTTTTACGGCTTTCCTCGTAAAAATTCTCAACATGTCTCAACGTCCAACGTCACTGTGTTCAGATGAGCACTGAGTCCAAATGAGTGAGCTCACTAAAGATTTCACGGTGGACACATTTTGGCGCGGTCATATTATGGTTAGAGCCTATCTAACGATTTAAATCTTTGGTTTGGGCTCTGAAAACTGTTTGCAAGGGATTCACTCAAATGATGTCGCCAATGAATACATAACTGAACGATTTAACGTATTGTTAGAATAATAGGATTCTATGTACAATGCAAATTCTTATATATTTTTTTTGGTTTTTCGATTACAAGTGATTTTTTCTAATAGTAGTAAATTACCTGGTGCGGTGGTACGGCTATAGTCTGCAGGGGCTGAATGGCTTGCAGCTGTTGCGGCGCGACGGGCGCCAGCGGTGGCGGCCCGCTGCCGGCCGCGGGCTGCACGGCCAGGTACATCTTTCTAGGGCCGAGCATTCCTTGCTTACCCGTCGATTCTTGCGCTACAGACAACAATATTTTTTATTAAATACAATCAATGTATTTTGTATGAATATTAGCAGTCACACTGCAATGATATGGTAGAATATTCTTCATACCTTTTAACAACTGTTGTTTCACTTGATGCTGAACAAGTGCCAATTGCTGCGGCGTCAATGAATATCCAGTAAGGCCCTGCAGGACAATACTGGGACCACTACTAGTTTGCATAACCTGAAAAAAAAAAAAAAGGAAAATTATGCTTTACACTCATAAAAACAAGAATTTTAAGATCACAATTGATGGATATAGTACCTGTGCTGTAACAGTCTTTATGACTGTTCCGGGAGGTTGACCAATGAGGAGACGTTTTTCCACAACTTCATCGTCAGAATCATTTTGAGGTTCCGGCTGAGGTGGAGGTGGTGGCGGTGCCACGACCGGAGGTGGGGGCGGGGGTGGCGCGAGGCGCGGGGCGGGGGAAGACGCGGTCACGACGCTCAGGCCACCGCCCGCGGGGCTCTGCCCGATGTGTGCGACTATCTGCGCCTGATTGTTGCCAGTCGGTCTGATTAGCACTTGCTGACCGTTGACAGTGGCAAGCTGAATTTTACCCGCGGCGATCTGTTGTACGAGCGCCGGATTGTTGACGACTATCTGCTGCGTGGGAGGGGGGCGGTGGCGCGGCTGCGGCGGCTGAGGCGGCGCGGCGGGCCGCTGCACCAGCTGGCCTTGCACGAGGAGGGTCTGCATGCGTGGCGCCCCGGCCTGCACCACTACCTGCTGCGCAGGCTGCATCATCACCTGCCGATTGCCTTGAACGACCACTTGCTGAACATTCTGCATACCGATACGCTGCTGTGTCGGTTTAGCCGCTCGTTCCACTGCGCTTTTGGATGAAGACTCTCCCTTTGAGGTCACATCGCCGGCTTTTGTCGGGGATGCGGCCACCAACTGGCCGCTGACGCCCTGCTGGCCGGCCATAAGTATGTGCAGTTTCCCGTCCGCCATCTGCATCAGTTGCTGGCCTTGTAAAAGCCCTCTGACTGATATCTTGCCATCAGGCGTGCGTAATATTTGTACTTTTTGAGGTGCTTCCCTTTGCAAAGATGGCTTCGTTGACGATTCGGCTGATTTCGGCGTTCCGGCTGCCGGTTGACTGATGACTCTAGTGGTACCGTCGGCACCTTTCGTCATTATAATTCTTCTACTTCCAATCACAGTTTTCTGACCAGTAGGCGTACTGGTGTTTGTAGTAAGCAGAGATGTCAATGTGCTCTTTCCAGTGTTTTGATTCGGTGTAGCTTTACCTTTTTCTGTACAAAGTACAACTCAAATTAAAGACTAAACAACTAAGTAGCAAGACAACATGAAAGAATAATAAAAAAAATTACAAACCTTTGACTTGAGACAATTCCAGCGCTCGTTTCTGTTGGTGTGCCGCTCTCTGTTCCCTCAGTTGCTGTTCCATTTTGTCCTTGAGATCGGCGGCGTTGGGCGGCGGCGGCGGCTGCGTCGTGCGCGGCGGCAGCTTGCCCGTGGAGGTGCGAGTGACGGGCGTGGCGCGCTCCGTGCGCTCGCCGTACTGACGAACCTCCCACAACTCAAGTTTATCCTCGTCTACCCACTCTTCAGATACCTACAAATTTCAATTCATTGTTTAAATAAACACTTCGCTACCTTGACAAAACCGGTTCATTTCTTACTTTACCTGTGGTTCTGTGTTTTGAGGAGACTCCGCACGTTTTCTTTTTCTTAGGCCACTACGAATTGAGGTAACCTCTCGAACTGTTTTGGGTAGTTCGAGAGGAATCACGACTCGACGGCGGAGGTATTGGGTTCGCTCCGAAAAGTGTCCTACATGTCGATGTTTCAACAATTCAAGAGATACAATTTCAGTGTCAGTCGTAAGTTGGTGTTTTCCATCGGCGGTAGCCGGCTTCGCTGCCATGTCATCCCAACGTAAGCAAGTCCACATTATGCGAAGTTGTAAAGCTGCACTCGCTAGCCACTGTAAGTTTACAGTACGATATAACCAGCATGTTTTCAACAGAGGCCTAGCACAGGGGTATGGCCACACAGACTGATTTGGTTTAGCATTGTGACTGAACCCTGTAATCTGATTATGGCCACCTTGCCTTGACAGCTTCTTTAGCTCATGCTGAGGAGGAACCATGATAGTCTTGGATCTACTTTTAGTATGAAATGTGGAGCACAAGGGGTATTTCACAGGTGTTCTTTTCTTCTTCTTTTCTACTGCAGATGTCTGAACTTTTTTTAAATATATTTTGCCTTTAGGTGATTCTGCAGAATAGATCCTGGTAACTGCATCAGAATTTTCTTCTTTTATTTGCTTATCTTCACGTTTAATTGTTTTATTAGGCCCAAATCTTCGGTTTACTGTAGCGCGGTATGGCGCTTTAGTTTCTTCATTTTTCACAGTTACTGAGCATTTGTAGTCTGTTTCTTGTTCATCACTTTTGGTATTTGATGATTTTGATCTACCCCTAGAAATTTTCAATTTTGGTATTGGCGGTCTCTTCTCAGAAGACCCATCATCATTTTGAGCCTCATTGTGATCACTATCAGTCAATTCTTTCAGAGGACCGATTTCCACTTCGTTTTCATCATTGCTACTACAGGTTATGTCGATATCCATCTCATTACCTACTGCAGGAACAGCAGATTCTTCTAAAGTACTTTCAGCTTTGAGAAGTTCTTCAACCTCCACTTTTTCACTTTTGAGGTTGAAATCACATTCAGTAGATTTACGTTTGACGAAGTTATCAGTAATTTTATTGTCACATTCCTGAGCACAAGCCACTGCTGATAAAAGGTCTGACAATATGTTCTCATTGGAGGTTGAAGTGTCTGATTTTTTTCCAAGCAAGTACTGCTCCAATATAGAAGTTTTCGAATTTTCTTTAGTATTTCCGAGTATGTTTGAGGCAGTGAACCCTCCTTTTAACAATGATACTAGTTTATTGAGGAGTTTGCCTTTGGAGATGCACAGAGGTGAATAACAATTTATTATCACTTGGGATCCTTGTAGTATGTTAGAAAGGTCGAGATTGTTACAATCTTGTGAATAACATTTGTAGTGTTTTGTTATTTGTGATATCTTTTGGTACTTCTCTCTAAGGTCATCAACATCTTTGGAGGTGTTCAGTTTCTGTTTCTGTTCCACAGCTGGTTCACAAATGGATGATAAATCAGTATCAGGCTCATCATTTTCTACATCAATGTTCTTTTCATCCTCACTTTTCACATCAACTTCTTCTTTCTTGATGTTGGCTAATGCATTAGCAATTTTTTTCTCTTCCATAAACTTCAAATATGTCCGTCTTGCCAGAAATACATCCAACTTCGACTTACTCGCCATTTTGGGATAGTACCTTCTAGTTGAAGAACTTAAAGCCTTTTCAACATCAATTTCTTCAAATTCTTCATCCTCTTTCTCCACGTTCAAATTCCGCATTGCAGGTGGTACTATGAAAAACATAAACATATAATAATAATTCACATGGTTAAAAGTTGTGCAACAGTTAATATAAATCATTAAATAACTTACATTTATCTTTCACTTCCGTGTTTTCAGTATTATTAGAAGTTAAATATTCATAAGTCTTAGGTTCAACAGCAAGTAATTTGATGACATTTCCTTCCCTTACTCTGACAGTTACTTTAGCAGGGCCTTTATCGAGGCCTGGCTTTACATTCATGAAGTTTTTCTTGTGTTTTCTTGTAGAAGAGTTCCAAAGCCAGCCCCATTGACCATGAACTCTGTATTCTTCTCCTTTTTGTTTCCAAATCTAAAAAAGAGCATGGTTAGATGTATCCCCAAAAATCCAAAATAGCTTTGTCTGTATGTTTAACAAATCAAATACCTGATGACGAAGTCCAAGAGAATATTTGACAAAGTTATATGCAGTTCGGTAACGCTCTTCTTCTTCATCTCGCTCCTTCTTTTCACGTTTGTCAAGTTTCTTACGTTCCTCACGATCGGCTGCTGTTGTTCTTATGAGCTTCACATGGCCTAGCTGTTCATGCCATGCCGGCACCCACACAGCACTTTTTATACAAGACTGCAATTTAAGATGTTGATACATACAACATTTTAGTGTATTTCTTCATCTTAGTATAATTTAGATAACAATAATATCGGATCAAATAAAAAAAATATGTACTATGAAGAGGATACTGTGGACTATATTTTTACTTACTTATAAACAAATATTAATTTCTTTCTATAGGTATATGAGAAGTTATAATAACATACCTGTAGAACACATAATGCTCTTGCGAAGTCGCGAGGCGCTTGACAGGACTGCACAGCTAGCACCCAAGGTTTTCTTAGCAAAGGCCAATTGGGATGCATGAATTGAAGCACAATATTGGCCTCTAAGTGTATTAGTGTTTGTCGCAGTGTCCCTACTAGTAATTGTTTTGTTCCTGAAATAATTATAACATAGTTTTACTTGTCCCTATATTACTCTATGTAATTCTTATTTGTGTTTATTTCTAAGAAAAACTTCTCTCACGTACCATTAAGGAGTCCAATCCACTTGAAATCTTGAGATGATGCCAATGAAAATTTGTGTGACATGTAACGTTTTTTGTCCCTTTCCTCATTTCTTTGAGGCTTGTTGAGCGCCAGTGGGTTCACAGTATACTGGTTAACATAATTTTTAAAATTGTTTTCATTTCCTAATTTGAACAGATAGGTGCCATTGGTCATTTGATTTGACTTTAACCTTGTGAGTCTTTCTGAAACTGAAAAGAAACAAATACAAAAACATGAACAAATATTTTAAGTCACTAAATACTCATTTACTATTGTTATTTTATTACCTTCTTCACTCTTTTTATTTTTTATTCTAAGTGATTTATTTTTTTTACATTCATCTTCATCTGTAGAGGTATGATTATCATTATCATCATTGATGTCATCACTCACAATAGTGACTTCATTCACAACTTCACCATCACCATCAATTGTGGAGACATCATCTTTATCATCATCTAATCGTAATTCAACGTTATGCTTTTGCTCTTCTTTGATTTTCCTTTGTTTGACTATATTAGCATTTTCTGATTCTAAATATGATTTTTTGTTTCCTTTGGACTGATTTGTTAGACGTTCTGTTACATCCATCTGTCTTATTATTTCTTGTTTCAATTCTAAAAGTTCTCGAACTAATGGAGTTTCCATCTCTTCTGAATCCAAGACACACAGTAGTTCTTTGAACTGCTCAGGTGTGGAGTAGTACCAAATATCACCATTTTCAGCTTCACTAAAATTAAAAAAAAAACAAAACTTATTAAAATCATTGTTATAACTTCTCTTGAGCTATCTTGAGCTCAGGTAAAAAGAGAAAACATTAAACCATTAAAATTAACAACAACTTACACAAAAATTCGTCTGGCAATAAACCAATATTTTCTTCCATGTCGATCATACCCCAGATGTTCATGACGACACATTAGACCCTGTCTTTCAGCATCAGGTAAGCAATCTGTCACTCCCACAGTCTTGTGTTGTTTGCACAGAGCACACTGCCAGTCTTCAGTGGGGACGTCAACTAAAGGTGGGTCTACACACTCCAAGTGGTATACAGCAGGGCAAGTCTCGCAGCACAACAGATCCCCGAGACGGTGACAGACTCGACAGTGATCATCATAATGAATCGGAACTGAAATAGTATATCACAGTTCAAAAACTTCACAAATATTAAAAATGTGAAATGGCTGAGGATACATAAATGTTTGTAACTCAATCAATCTTCAATTGTAAAAAATCAAGAAGTCAGTATAGATTTAGTTGATAACTGTAAAAAGACTTCTTTTAATCCTGATATTATGCAGGCAGCAGATCGAAATAGCAATGTGTTAGAATCTGTCTAAATATTTGTCACTTAATTGTACTAAAACTACTTTAGATGCATTTTTTAACCATTAAAATCATGAAATGCAAACAAACCTTCATTCAATAAGTCATCTCGTACGGGGTTTGTTATCAGAAATTGATTGCACAAGAACTGTAGAACTGCCAATCTATCTTCTACAGTAGTAAAGGGATATTCACACGAGTTCATGATCTTCACCACATTTTGATCAAATGTTTTATCACTCTCTACATAAATCCTTAAAATTTCAGGCCATGTCATAACATCTAACAAAAACAAAGTTATGTTTACACTGTCTTTGTGGTCCAGAGGACCAAAATGGGTTTGTTGAGCATCTTCTTCTCTGAGTAAAGCTTTCAGTAACATCAAATGTACTTCTGTTAGCAAATTGCTCTGATCTTCACAGCTTATAGCTGCACATAGATCTTCTAAACGGAAAGGTGATAGTCTCACCAAATGTCTGAAGTGCCGTAATACTTCATACACACTAACTGTTTGGAATACTAAGCCCTGAGGAATCACCAGATCATCTGATGAAAGAGGTAGGTTTAGAGATGGTATTTGTCTCTCTTGCTGAAGCCAAAGAGGGTCAGGACTGGGAGGGCGTAACAAGGTACTGTTTACTTTGCGAGGTGTGCCACTGATAGTACTAAAGCTGCTAACTGAGAAGTCACTATCGCTAGCTGGTCCCTCAGCCACACTTCCCTCGGAACTATCGCTTCCACGCTCATCTTCGGGCTCAGACTTATCGCTGTATTCGTCTCCGAAATCAGAACCATAATGATATTCAGATTCGTGATTATCTGCTGCTTGTGGATTGTAACCTCTTCGTGAATACGATCCCGATAATCCTCCTCTTTTATTTTTGTGTGATTTTCCTCTTAGCTTTCGCGTACTTCTGCTAATATCGCTTCCTTGGGGGGAAGACGCCCTGGATGCTGAAGGTGTACTGGCGATTGACGCGTTCCCCAGATTTTGTAAATATTTTGGTTTTTTCAGTAGATGGTATTGGAATTTCCTATTCTTTTCAAAACTCCCAGATTTCGGGGGTCTCCCGCGTTTTTTAGCCCCCCTTCCTGACATCATTGGAAACAACTGTCAATCGAACAGTGATTCGCACGTGTACCGCACAAACATAGCCTTGTTTACAATAACAAAAAGATGTTATTTTATTTCAGTCCATTTTATCCTAAATCCAACGCAATCATGATCTCCTCCGCCACAGTAGGGATGCTTCGACCAAGCGAAACGTCACACAAGGTTATAAAACACAAAAAACGCACTGTCTCATATGTTTTTGATAAAACCTAGGCACTGATACACTATTTCTAATTCCTCATTGATTATCGAAGAGAATCGCACCAAAATTGTAATGACGCGAAATGCGACGAGACATCCAATTTCTGAAACGCCCGATCCTGGCTTCCTATTGGTCGATTATCATGTCCGCCATGTCGTTTTTCGTAACTTGTGGAATTATTTTTTTTGAGAATTATCTCAATCAGTCCTTCTGAACAAGATTACAATACACTGAATTCATAGCTGTCAAAAATATATGGTGACAATAAATACTAGTGTAATACGATTTCAAAAGACGGTCTACAAGAAAGCAAACCAAGACATTGCGACAAATGAGGAACAAACTCTGGCAGCCATTTTCTGGATTTAATGATCGTCATTAGAGCTACTCTTTATAACAAACAAATACATAGGAGGCATTGATTTCATTGCTAATAATTAAAATTTTATGTATTTTTAATCTAATCAAATTTGGTTTATTAAGATTTAGCTATCAAAAAATAGTTGTGAAATGAATAATAATATAAACCGGATATAGTTCACCAACATTCAGGAAACTAAGATTGTCTATGGATACCGCTAAATCTAGATAATCTTGTCTATGATCATTCATCTATACCACACGAAGATACTACACGATCAACCAAACCATCGATCAATACAACTGTCAAGTTGAATGGGGTTAGAGTTAGAAGTCAGGGTAAAGAGTAAACTCGACCAACGAGGCTATCTAGATTCCCGAAGCCATAATAATCCATTGTAGCCTAAAATTTTGATTCTCGAAGCCCAAAATTGAATCGTTTTGGTAAGTCGTGGGTCAAGATAAAGCTGTGTACGCTACACTTCGATTATTCAAGACATTTTGTTTTGAGGAATAAAAAAAGTTGGGTAGCCTCTTGCTCTACAATTTAGTTATATTCATTCATTCATGCATGTAAAAAAACCTACCGACATTACTCCACATGTACATAGTTATTTGATTGTAACGGGTATTTATCGCGCTTACCTCATATGTTTTTTGTGTCCCGACAAATCAAATAACTAGGTATGTGTGATATGATAATCGCGTAAGTCTACGAAAAACAATCAACATATACAGGTTGAGTCGTAATGAGTGGATAATCCTTCATGTGCGGATGGACTTCAGGACTGATCCAAAAATGAAAATATGTATCCAGTAAAAATCCCACGGATTTCGAGTTACTGGACGTTTTCGAAACTTCAATTTTTTTTTTCCATTTCCAATCCTGAAGGATTATCCACTCATTACGACACACCCTGTATACAATTTTCTACCGCTAATGTAAAATAATTCTCTGAATTCCAAAGAGGTTTAAAATAAAGTTGGTTAAAAATCACAAAAGCTCTGGGCCCGGGATGCCATATTCCTATCTAAAAGTGTGGAGTAGGGCTTTCAGTCTAGATGACTTTCTGAGTCCCGGGAAAAAAAATCGAGACTCGATGCGGTCTCGAAATTCCCGGGAAAAACGAGACTTTCGAGACTAATTTAATAGTACATAAAGGCACACTCATAGGAATGGCACTTAGGCATTTTATGGCGTATTAGCGAACACATCACAGTTTAACTTTACAATCCAGTATTTGATGATGTTCGGTGATGTCCGATGTTCCTGATTTATCAAATATTGCGTTTTTTTTCGTAATGGTTCCTCATTCCACACATAAACATACAAACCAACGAAGGTACAGGGGCCGGAGTCTCTTAATTTGATTACAACATAAACATATCAATGACTCTCGGTATACACAGCTCCATATTCAAATGCAAATGTTTAGTAATCACCGAGGCAGCAAACACCATACTACGGAGGAAAATCGAAAATCAAAATATACGAATTCTAACCGATAGCATGGCTATACTAAAAGCACTAGATAGCAATACTTGCGACTTAATGCTCGTTAACGAATGCCACCGAGCACTGGAGAGAATAACCCAAGCCAACCGAATAACACTCCAGTATCCACTGGGCACAGTAACACATTAGGGAACGACGCCATAGACGAGTTGGCTAGAAAAGGATCTGAGACTGGAAGGGAAGGGCCATCTCCCTTCCTACCACTACCCTTTTCTCAATTGCGAGCGTGGATACGCAAACGTACAAAGACACAGCACAGTGAGCGCTGGCTGCAAACCAAGGAGTGCAATCAATCAAGAATGGCCTTTCCGCAACTTGCACCACGTCTAACTAGACGTTTACTTAGTTTGAAACGACCAGATTTAAGAATCATTGTTGGTACTATCACAGGACACACAGACAGCCCACTCTGTAGAGGCTGCTTAACCGAGGAGGAAACGCCCGCCCACGTAATCCTGGAATGCGTGGGAGTGGCAAAGCAACGAGAGGAAATCCTCAAAAACCCGAGGTCACTCGTCGAAGCCTGCAAAGAACCCAGGAAACTTCTGTGCTTCTGGGCGGAGTTAGCCTGGCTAAACTATTTATTAGTCAGGAAATCTGACGCACAAAGTAAATTACTTTTTTTTTAATTTGCCCTTTTTTGGTAAGCTAAAGTCATAAGACTATACCACTATACCACTATGTCTTATCCTTGTTTTAGATTATACTAAGGGCTACTCTACACTGAATATTGTTAAGATTTTTATAAGTATCGAAAGTCTCGTTATTCCCGGTACCGAAACTATCAGTCTCGAGTCTCGATAATAACGAAAAATCGTCGAGACTCGAAATTTCCGAGACCGAGACTCCCGGGATGAAAGCCTTAGTGTGGAGCCCTCCTCGTACCAAACACGTGAGACGGTTGGGGTGTTCTCGAGGTGGTGGTACGGTCGTGTCGGTCGAGTTGTCGTCACGTTGCGTTGCTTGTCCTTACCAGCCGTACGTACAAATAGCGTAGCTTTCTCCATATAATGCTGATGATATAATGTCATTTGATTGTCAATTTAATGATAATTTGGTGCTAGAATAGCAACGAATCCGAAGATAAGATAGATTTTCTTTTCTCAAAATGTATCACATGAAGAATATTATTGATCATCGCGAAGAAATTACTCTGCCTAAGTGCATGTATTTCATAAAAAACCCGAACGAATTATTGAGAGACGAAATTGATTTGAAAATAAGTAACCAGGTTACGAAATTTCTTAAGGTGTTTTAATTTGTATTTTGTCTGCTGCTTGGTTGTACCCACAGATCTCGGATGCCCATGCTTTCGGCTCTCGCCCCCACTTAAGGGCTATGACTGTGTTATCGGATATCTGAACTTACCTCCAGCCTGTTTCCAGCAATCATAAACCAACTTACCATAGTTTTACTACCAAACCAACTGCTGTAACTCAGTCTGACCACCTATTCATTTCAGGGACCTAACACTAAAATGGCAGATTTGGAGCAGAGGCAAGAGGTTCTACTGAAGAAGCTAGATATCCTGTACAACAGGATTAAAACAATAAGTTCATATTGTAACTCTAATAATAGTGTTGAGAATGAATCCATTGGAAAAAATAAGACAAAAGTAAGAATGATTCAGGGGCTGCGTCAGACCATTTTTCAGAGATGTGTAAATACCGTGAAGTTATTGTGTAAAATAAAATTATGTACCTACAAAAGAAGTTCATGAAGTAATGATGAATATTTATTTTCAGATACCTGCTCTAGAAGAAGTGGTTTTAGTGGTAAATCCAGATAATTTACCATGGTACTTAAACAAAATACTGCAAGAGCCATCTGCTGTAATAAATTTGTCATGGCACATTCATTCTTCAGTGCCAAATGAGAAAGTGCCAAAAATAAAAGCCTTTGTGAGAGGGTTGAAGACTACAGGAAATCATTCACATATAAACCTCAGGCTGATTTTCAAGAGTGGTAATTATCGACTCAAGTATTAAACATTATTTTAAAGATAGGAAATTATTTTTTTGCAATTAAGTTTAAAAAAAAAATTGCCTCATTTTTCCTTTTTTAATTAAACCCGATTTTACCAATATAAGTTCTATAATTTGTTTCTCACACTTAACTACTAGATATATTATTTATTGATTGTTGCTTTTTTAATGTTTCAGTATCGGCTGATGCAGAGTTAAAGTTGTCTTCTCTAGCTGTGCCAGTTTTGGGCACTGTGAACATATTGCGTTACTTGTCATATGCATACCCTAATGCAATTCCCTATGATGTGGATGACTTCCAAATGGACTCTCTACTGGATATCTGCCACATTTTAGAAAAGACGTCAGAAAAAAATAAAGAAAGCTTGATCAAAAAACTATTTTCAGATAACAAGGATTGGGTTTACAACAATAAATTTTCAGTTGTAGATCTAGCTTCATATAATGCTATTAAACAATCTAAAACTAGCATCAAATGTGCGCCCAAAGCCTGGTTCGATAAATGCGAAAAAATGTGTGTTTGATCCAAAACTCTGTTTATACTTTTGAATAAACAAATTAACTATAAATCAGTATCAAAGTTATTCTTCTTCTTATTGTGTCACTTGTTCTTTCGAACCAGTGTGGTGAAAGGATTTCAAGTGCGCCTCAAAGAGGCTCCTTTCGTGCACTTTAAAGCCTTCTAGTTTCGCATTGGATGATGGGTAGATTAAAATAGTCAAGTTATTCAGTTCATTATTTATTCACTTTGTGTGTTCTAATTATATTATAGTGTTTTAGAATTATTCAATCAATGTTATTTTTAGTGATCACAAGCTGATAAAGTAACGAATTACGATGTTTTTCATACTCCTAGTTATACACTTCATCTTAAAATACATAGATTGATCTATATCAATACCTTGCCATAGATTTTTGATTTATATAAAAACCATGAGCCTATCCAAGGTTTACAATGGAAGAGGGATGAATCCTTTCTATTGGTTCCATCACAGAAATAAGCTAAGTAGCTAAGTACTTCATGTAGCAAGAAATAAAACTAGGTTGGTACCTAGTGGTGAAGTACCTAAAGTTAACTATTATGGCTTAGTTATTTACTTATTCTATTATTAGTAAAACACTACAGAAAGGCAGTTTTTACATAATAATATTTATGCTAAGTAGTAACAGCGGTGTCTACACGAACTATGAGCAGTACAGGTTATTTCCCATTAGATGATTCCATGACGGCGAATAATACAGAATAATTATTATTATGAACTAGCTGCTGCCCGCGGATTTTACTAGCATTTATACTATATCGATACCAAAATTAAGCTCAAGCGATTCAGTAGTTTTGACGTGATTCAACAGCAAACATCGACTTAGCTAACAATCCTAACAATTTTTTTGCATGAAGTATACATATAATGTTAGTTGGATTGTAACTAAGATTAATGCGTCATGGTGCAGGAACGCCCTTAGCCTTCGCACGCTTCTTCAAACAGCCAAACACACTCAAATATTTAATTCAGTTCATGAAAATACAAATGCCCACGTTTCGTTAAACACCTGTACCTACTATGTGATACACACATTGAGAATCCTATACATAATGGCACCTGCATTATTGCATTGTTTATTTTGATGACTCCTAGAGTTGATTTTATTGTTTAAATTTTATTCAAATAGTAGCTAAGTACTATCACAGAATTCTAAGATATATGTACGTACTATCAAAAAAGCCACCCTAGGCTGACTGATTATGAACCCAGGTCAAGTTAGTGGTATAAAAGAGGTGTGGTGCAATTTTCCTGTGCTTGAAATACTCCTAATTATGTAGAGAAGAATAAAATACTTATAAAGGATTGACATTACTCATCTATTTATGCCTATCTCATAATTACTTACATTCTAATTCATCATTTTATTCTTACTACTAGAATGATTAAGATATAATTGATAAAGAATTATCCGCTAGATTCGTATCTTACGTACCCACTTAGTTTAACAAGAAGCAGGGATTACGTAAAAACGTAAGTAAGTACATAATGCAAGAAAATCACAGATTTTTGTGCCAAAACTTTTTGAATGCACTTTTATGGTCGATAATGAAATTAATTGTTAAATTACTTATATTAATTTTAAGACTACAACTATCAGTCGATTGCGTATTTATTTTTAAGTTATTTAATTTTTTTTATTTAAAATTTTGCTAGTTTACGATATAATTGTTTTACATATCTGTTTACATTACACTATTTAAAATATCGTCGATTTTACGAATTAAAGCGTACACATAAATAAATGATGATTTGCATCATTAATTTGTTTGATCCATAATACTCTACAAGTATCTATTTGACTGTATCAAAAAACAAAATGGAATGGACAACTTTACCTAAAAGGCCGCGTTGTGAGCCATGTTGGCTAGAAAAGACTCTAATGTCTATTTATTGTTTTCAAGTGTATTTTTCTGACCAAATAAGAGCAAACATCGTCTCAGTTAAGAAGACAGATCTTGTCACAGCTCAGAAATTTTACTTTTACCTTGAATATTTTTTGGAATTAAGTAAATATCCTAATCAAAGTAATTCATATTAATTTAAAAGAACACAATGTTGATTTTATCAATAATACATGCTCTGAACGTAGGCTATTTCACTCAGACGGCGGAACTTCAACACAGTGTGTTGAAATGAGAAAAAACAAGCTTTTTACTACTTTTTACATTATCGTATAAAATTATGGGGCATGTTAAAACAGTCTTATCTTTTAAATTTAATAGAATGTAAATGGAATTTTCTATTAGAAATCGTAGCAATTATGGGAAAAAAAATAAAATCGAGGTCTTAAACCACAATCAATAAATCGAAATAGCAGCATACATACGTACTGTAACTTTAATAAATAGCAGCTATTTAACTACCAACGAATTACTTACCTAACACCTAATTAAATTCTTATCAAATAGAAAGAGGTCAAAAATGTATAAAAAATATGAATAATAAAGATTAAAGCCTTAATACGATAGCTATGTTGATATGTACAAAAGACCTAATTAATATAAATAAGGAATGGGCAGTGAGAGTTGCGGCCTCTACACGTCACCCAACTAAAATTCATACATTTTGCTTTGTTTAATCAAACAGCTCTTCCCATCTAGCACTCAAGGCTATAACTGCTTGGAATTTAAGTTGGGTACTTGGTGAAGAAGGGAGGTTTATATGTGCACGGTTGCGCTAAAATGTGCGAACGTGCCGGGGGGCTCCTGTCATACGAATGAGGAGAATCCGGGCAGCGGCGCGCGCGACCGTGCCATGTTGTTCATGACGATTTGCCCGCCGTTGAGGCTGACCACCGCGCTGCCCTCGGGCTCGGAGTCTGTGTAGCTGCTGTACTGCCGCACGGGCCGCTGCCGCTTCCAAGCCTGCCGCAGCGTGTCATTCACGTTTGCGTAGTGGTTCACGAACGAGTGAGGCTCAGACTTCACACTTTCGTTTTCACTCTCCGAATTCTAAAAGAAAACGTCTCGTTTCACTCGCCAATTAAAGCAAACACGTAAAATGAGAATGACAAGTTATGGGAAATTGTTGAGATGAGTATGATAAGTAATGCCATAGCATAGAAGGTGCGTTATTATTTATAAGTATCTTTGTTTTCCAAACTAAACTATAAATAGTGTGTCGCTAATTTAAACTAAGTACTAGAAATATAATCCCAATAAACCAACCCGAGTATCTGATATTTACAGTTCAGTGAGATAAAAAATTGCAGAAACTACACGTGCCGACTGCAACGGAAAGCGTGTCGAATATAACAATGCATCAACGGTCTCAATATTTACCATAGTTTCCAGGGAAGTTGAGAAAAAAACAAGGTCGGCGTTTAGTGATGCGTAGGGGGATTATACTACGCTAATTTTGATGGTGATCACCTGTGAATCGGAGGAGCTCATTTCGGAGGGTTTCTCGGTGAGCGAGGAGTCGTCCGGGTTCTCGTCGTAGGCGCGGAGGCTCTCGTCGTCGCTCTGGTAGCGGATGGAGGCGGGCGAGGGCCGCGGCGGGGACTTGCCGAGCGTGGCCTGCTTGCCGCGGCGCAGCGTGCCCATCGCCGCGCCCAGGCCGCCCGCGCTGCCCGCAGAGTTCTGCCGCGCGCGGAACAGATCCATGGCCAGAGAACTGCGCTCTTCCGTCTCTCCGCCCAGCGACTCTTCGAGAGTCCGTTGCGCTTCTTCTGTAATGAAACATTACATTATTATGATCACGGTTATTTGATTTGGAAGTGGAATGTCTTTAGTCTTTGTTCGTGTCTAAGGTTCAATCACAGAGTACTAAGATGGTTCAATCCAACATATTTTGCCCAATTCTTGGCCGTGTCGATGTCGATGGCGCATGGGGTTTTCGGTGGCTAGGTATATATCTTTTGATGAGTAGGTTATTGGGCACTTTAAGCATGAAAGGTGATAACATCAGATTAAATAAAATAATAGGTTGCAGCAAAGTGTTAGTAAGTACACAAAAAAATTACCGAAAGAAGTCTCTACTTGGAGACATCGTTTAGTGGAGTGGAATGTTGGTCCCTTAAAAAAAAGCTAATAGCTGTATAGGGCTGCAGTTAACTTACTTTTATATTTATAGCTTTTGCTTTTGACGCAAAGTATGGCAATGACCATGATTATAATGATGATGGAAGCGGCTGCCAGAGCCACCATGAACCACGTGCTTCGATAGAACGGCCGGTACTGCAGATACCCGTATTCTAGGTATAGTTTTGAAGGCGTCACGATCACTTTTTCACTGTATGCCGGATTGCTGATTCCATAAACATTGTACGCAATGACTCGGAACATGTACGCCGTTGATGGGAGAAGGCTTTGGTATGAAATCGTGAACTCTTCTAGTATTCCGTTGTTTGTCCGTGTTATAGTTTCCCATCGCGTGACGTCTGTACATAAAGATATAAGTGTTCGTTATATACTAGCACCACATTTAGATTAGTTTGGAAACGATATAGTTAAGTACCTAGACATTTTGTAAGCTACAAACTTAATTAATATTATTTACAGTGAAGAGAAGAGAGTATGTGAACAAAAGTGCAAAAGATTTGGAAGAACCAAAGTTGGGTCTACAGTCCAGACTTACAAGCTTGCCACGTCTCCTTGGCTGCGTTGAATATGAAATTATATTGTAAATTAAACAAAATTAAACTAAAAATATTAACACAATGCTATTTAAAAACAATGATTATACACATTAATCATCATAATTCAAGCTATCTAAGTTCTGATAAAATTCAACGCAAAAGAGTTTACAACCATTCCCAAAACTATATCGTGTTTATTCGTAATTATGTCAAAAAAAATCCCAACCACTTATGCCTATATGATCACACGTACCGAGTAGTCGGCCGAGACAGTGCTCTCAGCCGAGTACTCGGTACTACTCGGCTGAGCGAGTGACGTAAGCTTTCACTGCCTCGGCTGAGTGACATTTTACTGTCTCGGCCGAGTACTCGTTACGTGTGTACTAGGCATTACACAGACTAGTTGCTTGCCGCAGCTTCGTATACAGTAAGATATCATCTAGCATAACTTTTCCAATTCACTTATAGACTATTTAACCTCAATCGGTTTTGTATATCAATAAACTTTCGCATTTAGAAAATTGGTGTGATATAGTGCGATGAACGCAAGACTTGCTTACCTTTCCTCTTAGCTTCGATATAGTATCCCAGCAGGGGTCCAGTGCCCGACGGCGAGTTGGTCCACTGAAGCCTGAGCGCGGCCGGGTTGGGCGCCAGCTTGAGGTCGGTGGGCGCCCGCGGCGAGCCGATCTGGGGCCCCGTGCGAACGTTGGCCGTGCCCGCGATCCCCGCGCCCACTGACGTCACGGCTCGGACCGTGAACACGTAATCCGTCTCCTCTTCCAAGCTGGCGACGGCTAGTCGACGCTCTTCGACTTTCTGTTTCACTTGCTTGCTGAATCCTGAAACACCAACCGATATTACATTCTAAACTTATATGTTTCACCCGGAATTGTTAATCTTGATTTAGAACAAGAATTAAAAAATCAACCGAATTGAGAACCTGTTCTTATTTTGAAGTCGGCTGAAAATTAATCTGAAAACCATGTTTAAATATAATAAAATGAGCTGAGATGATAGAGATTTTAGTGTTTTTTAAGTATTGTACATACTTATAAATGAATTGATAATGCATTGTCATCAAGTTGTAAGCTACCCTGAAAGTTTCAGCCGGGGGTAGCTAAACAGGCAGTGCTCAAAATTTGAGTTGCAAGATTCCACCCGAACGACAGACAGCCAAACAAAAAAGTGACACCTTAAGAAATATGTAAAAATAATAAAAATATCGAATAAGATTTGAGACTTAGCGAACAAATTAATCAAGGTGCATGTCAACTAATGAGTTCAAGAGAGAACAAAGCGATAATAGCGCGAGATCAGCAGCAGAATAAAAACGAGTGAACTTACGTTCATCTTGCTCGATAGTTTCGTACGTGACGAGATAGGAGGCCACTAGGCCGTTACGTCGATGCGGCGCCTCCCACGACACTATCAGACTGTTCATAGTGATGTCGGTAAAGGTGATGTTGCGGGGAGCCGACGGCAAGCCTTGGTGCGTGCGAACCAGCACGGCGCTTGATCGCGGCCCGTCGCCCGCTGGGTTGAATGCAAGAACCTGAAAAATGTAGTGAAAATAGTGCACTTTTGAGACTGATCATGTCTGGAAGAGGATATTTAAGCACTATAGCAGTGGCCTGCGTAATTTGTAACAGAATCATACACCATCAGGAGAGCGCCTTGCTAGTCAAAAGTGTACACAAATAGTAACTTTTACTACTCAATACTCATGTTTGTTAAGTTCACCTATGTGCTAGTTACAGGGGAATAAAACTACATTTTAGGCTCTAGGGCTTAAAAGTGATGGCTAATAAGTCCGTTCAAAGAGATTCGGACAATTTTTTGCCTTGGAGCCTAAAATATAGTTTAACTCCCCTTGTACCTAGTATAAAGTTAAACTTTACGAGCATGAGAAGTGAAAAGAGGTTTTAATAGGTTTTTTTTGGTCATAGTACTTACATCATTCTTTTGGGCGCCACATGGCACTTTTTATAGCGGTATTAAAGCATACAAATAATTGTGATACAATTTATAACACATGGATGCAAATTAGAGTTTTATCTTACCTGGATGCGATATTGAGTGAACTTGTCCAAGAACACTAGTGAATGGGAAGTGGCGGTCGCGGACACCACTTCTATCTCTTCCTCTGCGCGTCGTCCTGGCTCGGGGTCTTCGGGAGATTCCGTCACTATGTAAAAAATCTGTAAAACGGTGTATTGATTAGCTTAATCATACTACTTTGCGGAACATTTACAAACGTTTATGGGACTAACTGACACTTATAACTTCGTTTGCGTTGAACATTAATAAAATTCCTTTCCTAGTTTAACCGCTAACAATTCTTTATGATCGTGCCCTTCCAACTTCAATTCCCATGGTTCAGCGGTTTCTTCCCGTAACGATCCCAACAGATCTCAAAGGAAATTGTGGGTGTCAACTATCATCAATCAATATAAAAAGCTTGGTCCTGAATGACTGACTGACTGACAGACAACGTACAGGCCCATCTACTGAACGCAGACACTTGAAACTTGGAGGATGTGTTCGTCAATAGCTGAAAGTGAGTAATAAGAAAGGAATTTTGAAAAATCGCAACACAAACGAAGCTGCGGGACGTCAGCTAGTTAAATAATAAATAAAAGTCTTGTTTTATATTCCAGCAGATTTCAAACGATGTCACCTATTAAAAAATAATCCCTGAATGTGTTGCTAAGTGCAAAACTCAAAAACGGCTTTGACCGATTTGAATATTTTTTGGTTTGTTCACTTTGATAGGGGTGGTTTAAAAGAAAAAAATCAACTATAATTTCCACTGGTGGACAAAGTCACACGCGGGTCAGCTAGTACTTAATAATTAATAAAATAACTACTTAGTGATATAAAGTGCAAGCATCAATGTCTTACTTTATATCCCAGCAGGTCTCCGTTCTGGTGCGCGAGCGCGGGTGGGCGCCAGGAGAGCGCCACCTCGGTGGGCGAGAGCGGCTCGGCGGCGACGCCGGCGGGGGGCGCGGTGGGCACGGCCTCGCCCACCCACACCACGGCGGGCGTGGCGCCCGGCCCCGCGCCTTGTGAGTTGACCGCGTACACGCTGATCTCGTAGTTGCGGTCCACTGATAGATCGGTCAAGACTGCTTCTTCGCTCTGGAGTTGAAACACGACATTTTTCCTAGTAATATTATGTGAAAGTTTGTGTGGAAATAGGAAAGGAATAGATGGATATATGTGATGGTGATCGATCGCCGAATCTACTGAAAGAATCAAGCTTAAATTCGGTATGCCTATAGTTTAGGAGCTGCTTAGTGAAAAAGGATTATTATGTACTTTACTTTAACTTTTTTTGTATAATACTATAAAATTCAAATTGTAAATACATATCATTACAGAATTTCCAAAGCTTACTTTATATAAAGGATATGAAGATGTGATGGTAAGATCTAAGCACTCTCTTGATTGTAAGAGGTCACACGCCTGGCCATGATCAGAGCAGTGCTACACGAAAATTTGATTCTCATAGGCCGGTGCAATACTACTATAGCGCTCGTCCACTTTGGGACAATTTGATAGTCAGTATCCAAAAACTAACTTACATATTTCACTAGCTACATACTTTTGATAGTTTTTTACCGGCGGCTACCGCTCCACTACGACACTGTTGCCGCTCCAGCGATGGTCGTTCAAATAGTCGCAACTGACGCTATTATCTCATTTGACCTTACCTTGATCCCAGACAAGTCCAGCTTAATGGTTTGCTACAGTGAGGTAGGGAAGTCGGTGAGTGGCTGGTAGTGGATGCAGTAGCCGTCGGTGCGGGCGTCGCCGCACTAGTGCTGCTCGTTCAAGAAGTCGCAACTGACGCTTTTATCTCAGTTGACCTTACCTTGATTCCAGGCACGTCCAGCTTCATGGTTTGCTGCAGTGCGGTAGGGAAGTCGGCGAGCAGCTGGTAGTGGATGCTGCAGCCGCCGGTGCGGGCGTCGCCACTCCAGCGCTGGTCGTTCAAAAAGTCGCAACTAACGCATTTGACTTTACCTTGATTCCAGGCACGTCCAGCTTCATGGTTTGCTGCAGTGCGGTAGGGAAGTCGGCGAGCAGCTGGTAGTGGATGCTGCAGCCGCCGGTGCGGGCGTCGCCACTCCAGCGCTGGTCGTTCAAAAAGTCGCAACTAACGCATTTGACTTTACCTTGATTCCAGGCACGTCCAGCTTCATGGTTTGCTGCAGTGCGGTAGGGAAGTCGGTGAGCGGCTGGTAGTGGATGCGGTAGCCGCCGGTGCGCGCGTCGCCGCTCCAGTGCTGCTCGCTCAGCGGCGCCCACTGCACGCGCACACTGCTCGGCGTTATCGGCACCACGTGCAGTTTCGACACCGCTTTACTTGGAGCTGAAAACGATATCCAGTTCATCGGTATTCTACAGGATGTTTTATTGTTTTACTATTTTATTTTAGTCTTATGCTTACTTGCAACAAACTGTCAAAGCTCCTAAGCAATTACTTTACTCGTTTGGTAGTTCTTAACAGTACAGATTCTGACCGTTAAGAACTGTCAAGCGAGTACAGTTGTTGCTTAGGAACTTTGATAGTTTGGTGCAAGTAAGCATTAGTCTCCTGAGAAGCGATGATTTGGTGTTGCATCTTGTTAGTTTTGTCGACATGTTGAACACAAAATAACCAAAACGCTACTGCGTTGTCTCTCCTGCACTTAATTCTACTCTAGGTGACTCCGATAGCGATTATAAAATTCGTCTATATTTTTAATATAACAAGGAAGTGGAAAAAAATATATATAAATATTTATTATAATGGTCGACAAGAGCCCTTGAGAGAAAAGTGTGGAAAGTAGGAAGGGAGGCCTATGCCCTGCAGCGGGACAGTTCAAGCTCACAAACACAATAATAATATTATTATTCCACTCAACATTAATAATTTTGAAAGCTTTTAAAAATCGCGACACTGATATCACACCGGTCACCCTTTCAGTGACGGTGGGACAGATATAACTTTTTAGTCCCACCTGCCACCCTAGGCGGACAGAGCAGGGTGACAGATAGGAATAATTCTATTAAACGGCACAGAATTCAGAAAGTTGAAATTTCTAATTATAGAGGTTAGCGATTTTTTTTCACCTGCAGGCAAAGTGCGAACGGTCTCGGTGGCGTTGCTGTATCGACTCGGGCCGATGTCGTTGGTCGCTCTGATTCGGAACTGGTAAGCTGTGTACGGTTTCAGCCCCTCGGCCGTGTAAGAAGTAGCGAACGGGTCAACACGCTCCGGTATGGTCTGCCAGGTCCCACCATCTTCTTTTTGCTGAACTGTGTAGTATCTGTAGTAGAAAATGATATTGGTTTAGCTTATTAATGATTTTAGTAGGTACGTTAAGTTATTTAACTTTGAACTAACATACAAACGTATAGAAAATAATATAGCTCTGGATTTCAATACGTAAATGATAATGATAATTCGGAACTAAACATTTTTTTGATGGGACGTTTGATGCAATTAGCCGACACTGGACTCTCAGACTTAAAAAACATGTAAGTTTTTTTTATGTAAAAAAGTGACGAGCTAGATGTTTCCCTGATGGTAAGAGATCACGCCTGCCCATAACCAAAACAATGCCTATATAGCGTTCTTTCTCTTTGAGACATTTTGATGGTCAGTCTCAAAAGTCACGTAATTTCACTAGCTACAGTGCCCTAACCGGAACACAGTAATGCTTACACATTACTGCTGTGCGGCAAAATATCTGGCACTTTGTGAATATCTGGCATAGTATTGTTTAATTTTTTATCTAGATAAGAGCATAGTTTGTGTATCACCTGATTCGTTTTGTGTGCAAATTATACTTACCTACCCATATTGATAACTCTAAGTTAAGTACCTATACTTACGTGTTTATTATGTTGTGTTATAATTAAAAAAATATATATTTTAACATGGAACATAGAGAAGCAGCACCGATCGCGCGATGTAGGGCCGCGCGGGACACGATGGGGCAGCCCTATTCACTGTCATCAGAACTAAAGCTCTCACAGTTATGTCCCACCCTAGTCGACACCGGACTCTCGGACCTAAGCATCTAAGTATACGTGGTTCTAATAGTATACCTGAGCGGCGCATATCCATCATCGCCGGGCGTCCAAGAGAAGTTAATGTGATGTGGCTGCAGCAGCGATCGCGCAATGTTGGGCCGCGCGAGGCATGACGGGTCAGCCCTATTCACTGTCGTCAGAAAGTGATTATAATAGTATACCTGAGCGGCGCATAGCCATCATCGCCGGGCGTCCAAGAGAAGGTAATGTGATGCAGCTGCAGCAGCGACCGCGCGATGTTGGGCCGCGCGGGACACGATGGGGCAGCCCTATTCACTTTCGTCAGAACTAAAGCTCTCGCAGTTATGCCCCAACCTAGTCGACACCGGACTCTCGGACCTAAACATCTAAGTATTCGTGATTCTAATAGTATACCTGAGCGGCGCATATCCATCATCGCCGGGCGTCCAAGAGAAGTTAATGTGATGTGGCTGCAGCAGCGATCGCGCAATGTTGGGCCGCGCGAGGCATGACGGGTCAGCCCTATTCACTGTCGTCAGAAAGTGATTATAATAGTATACCTGAGCGGCGCATAGCCATCATCGCCGGGCGTCCAAGAGAAGGTAATGTGATGCGGCTGCAACAGCGACCGCGCGATGTTGGGCCGCGCGGGGCACGACGGGGCAGCCCTATTCACTGTCGTCAGAACTAAAGCTCTCGCAGTTATGCCCCACCCCAGTCTCGTTTGCGCCGTCACAGAAAACAGATAGTACTGTTCCGATTCCAACTCTGTAGCCCTGTAGGAAATGAAAAGCCCTCTATTATAACTTTATTGAAACAAGACACTCTCGTCTATATACAAGTTTTCACTAAGTTAGTTAATGTATGTATGTTTAAAACAAAATGTTATAACTCGATTAAAAAGCTTTATAAACATTTATGTGATAGAAACATTATTATTATTATTTCATTTACCCTGACCATTTTGTATTTTCTTAACTGTCTACATTCTGGTTGTCTGGAAGAGATCGCTTTTTAATTTTCTTCTTTATTTTGATTAACATTTAAATTGCATTCCGAATTTAGAAGGGAAGGGGACTTCCCTTACCAATTACAATTCGTCTGATGTTTATGTCTACCTATAATTTTTTCTTTATAGGTACCTTCTTGTCATATCATAGGCAATAAACAAAAGTTTAATTTCTCGTCACGCATCTATTTCAATATTAAACATGAGCTCTGGGAATTCATAGAGTTATCTTACCTAAAAGTCCGATCCGAGGGTAGAAACTCTCTTGAGAACATGTGTTGCGACGTGCTGTTGAGGTGATAAGTGACTTTGTACGCGAGTATCACTCCGTTGGGATCTTCGGGGACGTCCCAGATAATCCGCGCAGTCGTGAACGTTACGTCGGGGAATGACACGTTAGAAGGCGCGCCAGGTGCTATAACACGATACCACATTACATTAATACACTAAAAGTGAGTTTCCACTGACAGGAGCTGGGGCTTAATTCGCTAAGCTGTCATTAAAAAAAAAAACATTTATTGCAGCAAAACACAACATTAGCTCTCGTTATCACAGATCTCAGATACTTTCGGCTGTCGCATTCTAACTTTATGCTCGTTATCGAATGGTACGTCAATTTTGGCGTTTTGGTCACCCATTTCGTGCCAAAACTAACGTACCATTCGATAACGAGAGCTGATGACAGCTTTGTGAATCAAGCCTCAGGGGGAGTGGAGAAAAGCGGACCGTGAATTGGCCAATAACAGTGCTCGAAGTGGAAGTGGAATTTCGAGCACTGTGAATGTTGACACCAATTCACGGTCTGCTCCTCTTCACTCCGCCCTGCTCCGCGTCAGTGGAAACGCACCTTTACCCTACTTAAAATATATGAGAATAGCGCACGAGAAAAGTAAATTGAGAGTCAACTGGGGAAAGTTATCCAGGCAAGTCCCATTAATTAATAAAATATTGAAACGTCTGTTTGAATAAGCAGAATAAGGTCTTAAACGGCCGCAACTTCGTTTGCGTTGCGAATTAACAAAATTCCTTTCTTAGTTAAAATTAGTACTCGTCTACGCTACTTAACGAATATACCCTTCCATTTTTTATATGTTACAAGTGACGAGATGAGCTAGCCGTTCTCCTGATGGTAAGGCATCACGTCTGTTCATAACTTTGATTCACATGGTCCAGCGCAACACTGCTATGTCGCTCGTCCACTTTGAGACATTTTGATGGTTGGTGTCTTGAAAGCCCAGTAATTTCACTAGCTACAGAAATTTCAAGTCTAAGTTCAGTAGTATACCTGTGTGTTGTCTGTCAATCAGTCAGGACTAACTAAGCCATTTTTATACGAGTTAATTGATTTAACTGGATATTTATTACGATCATGGTAATACATACTGTCTTCGAAAGTCCTCACGGTGAAAGGTGGGTTGCTAAGCGCTCCGTCTCCAAGCCGCGTATAACCGAGCACCTGTATTTGGTACACCACATATTTCCTCAGCTCCGTCAGTGTGATCGTATGCGTCTGGTTGGAAGGGATGGCTTGGCAGTCCACCTTCTTATGTTCGGGGCGCGGAGGCGGCGCTACGGCAGCATAGCAAACTTTGTAGCCTTCTATCAAACCGTTTTGGTCTTGTACGGGGATGTCTCCCCAAAGGACTACGACTGTGGTTGATGATGTAGCGTTCCCTGATACACTGTCCGGACCTGCCGAAGGCACTGTAAGAAAAAAAATGCGTCCCATATTAATGTTAAAATGTGCTAGTCTGTAACCAGTTTAATTGACCCTTTAGGTTTTTAGACAAACGGTTATTCACGAAATCGCCACTAGCCATTCCCGTACCTATACATATCTACCAACCGTAGTAGAAGTTTTTCGGAAATATTTATTTCCTGAAATCCCCGCTATTATGAACAATGAACAAAAAAATAACACACATATTTGGATATTTTTTATTATTAGTATCGAAAATAATTTACTATTTCAGAAGCAGCTTATGAAAGAGCTTCATTAGTATTAAATGATAATTTAAATTTAATAATACTGGATTTCGGGAATAACTTGAAATCCCGCACTTGGGTTGGTAATGGGTATTTCGGGAATAACCCCAAAATACTGCCTCTGTGGTGTTTATATTGCTTTCAATAATACACACAGCACACAGATTTAATAATCGTAAACCCACACTTACGGGAGAAATATGTATGTACGGCGCTCAAAAGTGTTGACCGCAGCATAACTATTTAAATAAATTCATAAAGCGTAATAAACTAATAATAGATGAATGAATTTTTCGACAAGAACGTCACTGACCCCGCAGCTCATTTGGAAGAGTATTTGCACAAGAAGTCAAAGGTTGCATTTTCATATACCACTGTGGCCAATAAAATTAAACATAACTTAAATGTAGACTAGCTAATATTTACCGGCTTCTCTGGTCCTCTCAAAAGCAGTTGGGCTTTCAGCAGACACGCCGACTTCATTGACAGCGGTCATCAGAATTTCATACACAGACCATTCTTCTAGATTGGCTAGTATGTGTGAGTTAGCCGTGTGGTCATCGATGACAATGTATAATGTATCGTTCGTGCCACTGCGCCTGTATGTGATATTGTAGCCTTTCGGATTGCCGAACCATTCGCTTTGCTGTAACGGCTAGAACAAGACAAGGATCTTCATAATAATCTTAACCTACGTTCTTCGAGAATCTAGCAACCTTCGTTTGATTTAAAAGAAGTTAACGTAAAATATTGTGATTATATAAATAAATAAAAAGAAAATCACGGTAAATCTATTATCATTATTATCAATTTCATGTCATCCACGAGATGACATCACAACTCTGGTTTCGTTCATACGTCCTTGTGGTAATGACGCCATCTCATAGATAAACGAGAGTTGCAAGATTAGACATCTAAAGCTTTATATCCTATCCTATTCTACTAATATTAAAAAGGCAAATATTTGTAAGGGTTTATCGATGGGTAGATAGATTTTTGCTCCTTATTCACGCCAAAACTACAAAACCGATTTCTCTGAAATTCAGTATACATACATACACCCTGTATGTAGTTTATGAGCTGGAAACGGATATACGGCTACTTTTTATCCCATATGAATACCTTACAAATATCTGATGATCACGGGTTTGAATCCCGGTGGCAGTCATGGGTAAATGGGGTTTTTCGGTCGATAAAATCTATGTATGCATCCCACGTTTTAGCAACGGTGAAGGAAAACATCGTGAGGAAACCGGCATGTCGTAGAACCTAAAAGTTCGAAAACATGTTCGAGTGCACGAAAGGAGCCTCTTCGAGGCGCACTTGAAATCCTTTCACAACACTGGTTCAAAGGAACTAGTGACACGATAAGAAGATCTCAATACCACGCGTATGAAGCCGCAGGCAGTAGCAAGTCAAGTCACTATTACTTGTGTATATCTTAGTACTCTGTGCTATTACTTACAATCCATCTGACGCGTAAATTGGTAGCGCTGACCGCTCGAACCGTGACATTTCTCGGCGGATGCCTCGGGGGAGCTTGTATAGTTTGGAATTCCTTGCAGGGTTCCGAAGGCGCGGACGAGCCGACTACGTTGGTAGCTATCAGTCGCAATCGATACGTTGTGAACGGAACCAAACCGTTGACGAGTATCGACTGAGCGTCCGGGGCATTCACTTCGAATATTGTTATCCACGAAGAGTTGCGAGCAGTTTGTGCCTGCAACACAAATATAACTTCGAATATATTGTTCGGGTCTATGCAAGAGGTAACAGTTCCGGTTCCGCCAAGTTAAAATAAAATGGCGCAGCCTGTTGGATATATAGCAATTAAGAGGGATATGAACCTTTTTATATTGTGAAGTGAGGTGAAAGGTGAGTGTTCCAGACTCGGACATATCCTGCAAGAGTCTAGTGTTGCCAGAATAAATTCTCGAAGAGGTATGGAATTTAACAAAAACAGTGAAAATGATGTAAGAGTCATCGCCTAAAGCGCAAAAACAGCTTTGAGTTTGACACCCCATTGGTAGTATTGAACATTAACATACTGACCTGTATTGTCCACAATGATATTGATGAGTTGCCATCGAAACCGGGTGTAAACTGCAGTAGCACAGAAAATGCCTCAATATTTGACAGAGCGAGATTCCGAGGTGCTCCTGGTAACACAGGCTCGACTCCTGATTGGATGGTGGCAACCTTTGGCGGCCCTTCACCAACGCCACTCACCGCACATAACCAAAACTTATAGTGAGTGCTTGCCTGTCAAATAAATTATTTTTCACTTTACTCTCGTAAAGTTCAATTTTATGCAAGGTACAGGGGGCATTTTAGGCCCTAGGGCAAAAAGTAATTGCTTATATAATCAAAGAGTTTCAAGTGTGTAATAGGTTTAATGCCATGCAGTTAGTAACTTTTTTCAATTTCAAACTTCAGTCCTTCATAATTCCCATAGATCAGGACGTAACGTGGGCTCTACACTCGCACGCGATTCGCGACGTGAATTCACGTCGCAGTTTGCGCCGTGAAACTTCAACATTGTATAATTTTTGTTTAAAGTTTAATATCATCGCAATTAAAGTGAAGAATCTCGTGTACTTAAACCTCGTTCCTGAACCCCATTTTATTAAAATGGCTTGCTTCACGCTCTTGGTGTACAAATAACTATTATTGCACACAAGGGAACAAAGACAATATTAGAAAACTATAGCACGAAATAGTGTTTATTAAAAATTGCACTGACTTGGTATAAGTGCAATGCATTACTATTACAATACAAAGTCAGTAGCCAACTTTACCCATATACGTTAATTCTTGTTACATTTACACAGCGCGGATGATAAATGTGTACCATTTAAATTCTCTCGAGACTCTGAATCGAGAAGTGGTTGGGCCAAAAGATAAATCAAAGGTCTTGGCGAATAAAATTGAAGGAAAAAAATACCTGTAAATGTTCAACTTTGATGCTTGTTACGTTTGGAGGAAGCACTTCTTCCTTTATCGTTTCAGGTTGATCTTTGATTTGGTAGCTCAATTTATACCCAATTAAAATTCCATTAGACTTTTTCGGTGCCGACCAAGAAACTCTGACTGCGCGGTCGGATATATCATCAAATAGCAAGCCTCCAACTTCATCCGGAACTGAAAATCAGGTCAATGCTTATTCATATGCATCCAGTAGTAGTTTCAAAATGGTAAATTCGGAAATACGAATTGTGGTAAATTCGCTAGCACGATTAATTTAAAATTATAAGTATCAATATCTATGCAGCACTACCCGTGTCGTCGTACTTCATATTAAATGCAGCATCTATTTCGCTGTCTACAAACTTAACCAATAAAACACTTTAGTACAGTTGGTTATAGCTATTCTAAACAGCTCACTTATCGTTTCAAGCGGTAAAGTGAAAAATGTTTTTACGTTTAATATCAAATTTAGACAAAAGCTGTTGATAATTAGAAACTAACTGCGAAACGTTAACATTTTCAACCAGCTTCAAAAAAGGAGGAGGTTCTCGATTCCGTTGATTTTTTTGGTATTTATAATACGATTTGAAAATTTCTTTTTTATTTGAAACTTTCAGATTGGTCCCATAGAAATGTCATGAAAATCAGTTCAGTACTTTAGTTTTGAAATCTAAATAACACATTCTAGGATAGGATAGGAAAAGTAAACAAAATTGCGTATTTTGCTTCTCTGTATGTATTCAGTCAAGTCGGTTGTAGTATGTTTTGTAAAACCTTGGTTATATGAATAAGTAGGCAATTTATCTTTATACTCACTATCTTCCTTTGTCCTGACTAGATTGTATTCGCTTTGAGGCCCGTCTCCCGGCTCGGTGAAGCATAGAACAGTAATATTGTATTCGGTAAACTTTTCGAGACCACTTATAGCGGCCGATTGTTCCGTAAGAGGATCCAACAAGTTCGGCGGAACACTAACGATCTTCTGCTCGATATTGCCATTTTCAGTTGCATCCCATCTCCATGCCTGTATTTTATAACCCTGGAACATGCAAACAGTGAGTACCGCAAGCACACACGCCATTATGGGGCGTCCAATAATTACGTGAGGTGATATCGCCGATTTTTTGGTTGCTTAGTGAGATGTCGTGAGGTTTTGCTCAAATCCCCTACGTGAGATTTTTGAATATGTGTATTTTTAATGAAAAAGTAAATCTGTGTTTGATAGCGCTGGATTTATTTAAGAAAACATATGAAATGAAATGATATTTATTTGCCTGAAGTATGGTCATTACAAGGTCTTATATTAATAGTATAGTATCACATATTTCGTCGGTAGTCGACATGCAAATTTTGACTTAAAATAATTTTCTAACTTTTTTAACAGGTTATAATATAGTAGTGGTTATAACAAAAGATAATAGTATAATAATAGAGTAGATTTTAGATAATATTTATAACACATTAGGATAAAAATTCATTCAGATTATAAAAGCATTTCTCAAGTAACCATTTATAAAGTTTAGTTTTAAATTGTTTAATAGGTAGTTCTCATAATTAACTTAATTCTTTCTATTATGTGGTTTACCCATATTTTTGTAGAGAATTTTTTTTTTACTTAATTTAATTCAGTTTTCTCGGAATTTTACACTAAATCTTGTAGAAAAAAAAATTACGTGATATTTGGCGAGATCGTCTCCCCCACGTGAGATTTGGCTCGATCCCCTCACTCCCCAAACGTCTCACGTAATTAAAGAACGGCCCCTTAGTTTAATGAATTTGCTTTGAAAGTGGGTTTCATACCTGATTGATTCCATTGATTTTCTGTGGGTTCGGTGGAGTCCACCATACCGTAACTGATGTCGAGTTCAGAGGCTCGCATCGCACGCTATCTGGCGCCGCTTCAGGTATACCTTCTTTTGTTTTAATCGCGTAGCTATCCGAGAACACTCCCACACCTTTATCATTGTACGCGGCAATTTGCACGTTATAGTCCTTCCATGTGATGAGATCTTGGATGAGGTAGTTCCTTTGAGCTTCGTTGGTTATGTTTTGATGAGTCCAAGGGCTGTTATCGTAACCGCGTAGTCGATATCGTATGACGTAACCGAGAATGTGTCCGTTTCTGTGTTCTTCTAAAGGCGGTTGCCACTGGGTGATAATCTCTGATGATGAGCGCGCTGATCCCATAAAACCGACTGGCGGACCGGACGGTGCTACGAACCAAGTTAAATACTTCGTAATCCATTCCAGTTCCGTTAATACGAAACTATTATAAAGGTTTTTTTAATTAAAAATTATATCGAATTCATGCAAAGATTCTCGAAAAATTTTAAAAGACATGCTCATCTCGCAGGCTTTTACAATACCAAATGGGGAATTAAGCGTAAATTGGAAATAAATTCACCGTGCAATTGAAATTGATAAAGGGAATTTTAATCAAACAATTTTGAACCTGACTTTATAACCAATCACAAACAAACTAATTCTCAAAAGATATACAAACGGAATAGCTTATAATAAACAAGAGGAAAAGTAGAAGATACAACCATTCATAATTCAAACCAATTCAAAATCCGGAACAATATCGGACTAAATAAAATTTTAGTACGGCACAATCTAAGACTAATATCAAGATTACCCCATACCTTGGCAGCATATTAGATCGCTGGCGGCTTGTTTACAAAGAGAACACAGTTTATTTTACTGGACGCTTAGGAACTAATCACACTTATTCAGCTCCATTCGCGTTTCGCTGAATGATTTTGGTAAATCTTATACAGTTCCGCTTCTACGAGTATTAGCTGCGTACAACATCGTCAAATTTAAAGGCTGTCATAGCGTGCTATCTTCCCTCTACCCTTTGGAGAAACAGTCAAGAGAAAAAGTCCGCGTACAGCGCTGAACGCGGACGAACAAGGCTGAACGAGGTGGAATAGCGCTGAATACTGGCGCATGATAAAAACACACTTCCTCTTCATTTTTAGCATGGTGGTTTTTATGGACAAAAGCTGAATTGAGCTGAATAAGTGTAATTATTCCTTTACAGTACTAATGAAAATGTTAGTAGCTTTAGCTTTCTTAAAACTGGAATGTTATTGTGCAAATGGAATACTAATTTTTTAACTAGATATTCACAGATAAATACAGGTGCGTAAAAAAACTAACAGTTATTTTATTTTAATTCTGATACAAATAACACACAGCTAAGTTTTATGTAACACTAAGGTTTTACCTTCCTGTGGAAGCGTCAAAACGTCTGTAGGATCAGACGCCGGGCCTTCTCCGACCGTGTTCACAGCGGACACACGGAACTGGTATGACGTAGCTGCCTTTAAACTGGTCAACAACACCCATCTCTGATTGGCCGAGACATTCACTGGTTCCGTGACCCAGTTCAGAAGCGGGTCTGGTGTTGGACCTGTAAAATTATACAGCGTTAACAACGCAAATGCGAAATAAGATGTTTTTAAAGGCTTCGCCCGCGTAGCATCGGGATAACAAGCCTGTATGTATGTATGTAGATAAACAATCTAAAAACTACGTATTTTATGCTTTTGCTCTATTTACGTACATACATATCTTGAGATATAGTGGTATGTATGGTTTTCTTATTTTATTATTTAAATGGAAGAATGCAGTGTCGTCGCGTTTTAAGCTACCCTGAAAGTTTCAGCCGGATAGCTGAACGTGGAGTGCTCGAAATTAGAGTCTCAAGATACCACCCGGAAGGACAGACAGACAGACGGACAGATAAATAAGATAGTGACATAATAAAAACATGGTAAAAAGTAGCCTATATCCTCTTCCAGATTATAACCTATACCCATAGCAAATGTCAGGTCAATCGATTTGTTAGTTTCAGCGCGATTGAGCAACAAACATTCATCTATCCACCCGTCCTCATGAATATACACAATTTAAATAAGACTTACCGAATTCTGGTACGACTCGTCTCTGTACAATAAACTTCTGAACGGCAGAGTTTCCATCAAAGCCGGGAGTCCATGTCACATTGACTGCACGCTGTTGCGGGGTATCTAGTCTCATGGCTCGTACATTGGTCGGTGCGAAGGGTAACTCTATAACCGACAGTACAGCGTTTCGCGTGTGGTTTCCTCCCGGAGACGTCACCACACAAGTGTACTCGCCAGCATCGCTCGCTCGCACTGCTTGAACCTGTAAAGCCCCCTCGGCTGATATCCCGATTCGGGAGCCAGCTGTCATCGGCCTAAAACAAGCAAAAATTAGGATCCCATTGTTTATTATTATTATAAAAATAATAATAGTACATTTAGATGACAATGCAAAAAGCTGCAATTCTCAAAACGTGTAGAACTGTTCGAAACATCTGTCTGATCTGGGTCTGAAAAGGCCCGTGTGCTTCATAACTACCGAAATCATGATCTCGAGAAAAAAAAACAGAATAATAATAATATTTGGACATTTCACACAACGTCATCTAGCCCCAAACTACGCAAGCTGTATTATGGGAATTAGATAAATGATAGAATGCTTGGGTATATATTCTTTTAAATACATACTAGAAAACATACTCGTAGAAAATACCGATGTTCATTACACAAATATTTGTCCTGAGCGGGAATTGAAATCGCGATACCGGCACGGCAGTCTTACACACTTGCCACTCTTGATTTCAATTACCTACATTGATATGTATGTCAACTCACTGTTTGTTATGGAACCAGTCTATGTTGTATTTGACGTTCGGATCGTTGGAGACCTTGCACTGGAGCGTGGCGGTGTGCCCCAATAATACTCGTGTATCAACAGGCGGGGCTATGATTTGCGTTCGCACTGAAACACAAGTATGGGTTATGTTTCCACTCAGAAAATGTATGCCTAAAATCACATCAACAGTTGAAAATAAAGGCAGTGCAAACATGCGAGCGAGTTTAGTCGAACCGGTACCAATTTGGACGCAATCTTTAAATAAACATTGTTTGTGAAAGTGTTATTTGTATTCCCAACCAATTTTAAGGTACGAATATACCGAGCTCAATTTCCAGTTCCAGTTGGTTCGGTACGCATTCCTGAAAGGCTGTTTGTATTAAAATCATACCTAACACGGTGACATAGGCGGCACCGGTTACGTTCCCAGCATCGTTATATCGTATGCACGTGTATTTTCCCGAGTCGGCCGCTGTAGTACTAGTGATTAACAAATCACCTTCATCTAAAACCTGGAGCCTTCCCGAAAGATTATTCAATAAAGAATCTGAAATAAAAAAACAGATTGACTCTTATGATTTATTCATCAACGAAATTCATATTCAGAAGCTATGTAAAATTATTGCAAACGATTATCTAAGTGCTCATAATTATTAATGTTGTATCAATTCAGAAAAAAAGACTTAAAATATTTTTTGTTACATCACAAGATGATATTAATCATTATATTGCATTAGTAGCTTGGACCTGACTGACTGACAGACAACGTACGGGCTAAACAACTGAACGTAGAGACTTGAAACTATGAGGATGTGTTCCTCAAAGGCTCTTATTGAGTATGCACTTAAAAATAATTCTGATAATTCGCAACATAAACGAAGTTACGGGTGTCTTATACTAGTAAAGTTTAAATGGTTAAAATGGGTGACCTAGTTGAGTATCACATAAACAATACAAACTTGCCAGTGACAAAGATATAACAAGTTTATTGTGTAACATGAAAATAAGAACAGAAATGCATCAGTGAGAGTCGATCCAGTCTTTTGATAAAAGGTCATGGGTTCAGTCAGATCCGGTGATGAAAGCTTGCACCAACGAGTCTATATTATGTGCACATTAATTACTTCATTATTCATTATACCGGTTGAGGGATCGATTTCGGAGAAACTGGTAATAATTAGCATTTAATATCAATTAGCATTTATGTCTATGTGAGGCAGTGGCAGACGTTGAGTTAAAGGGCTAATTATTTCCCTTTGGGAATATTATGGAGCAGTATGGCCCAAAACACATAACCCACGTTGCAGCACCGCGCCGCCGAAATATGCGGCGCCACCGCCCGCCGCAACGCAGAAATTTGCGTTGTGCAACGCGCTCCGTATTCCGGCGCGATACTGTTGTAGATGTCATTTTCTGTCGTCTATTTATTTGGTGCTTAATAACAAAAGAGCAATACGCTTATTGCGATCCATGGTAGAGACACGTCCAGCAACGTTCAGGAGTAACAGAAAAGTGGTAATTTTTTACTCTACGGCAGTAAGGCGCAACGCGGATATGTGTTTGCGCCCTATGAGTGAAGGTGGCTTACCATGGAAGTACCACGTGACGTTCGGAGTGGGAGCCCCAATGGCTCTACAGCTGATCGTGGCGTCTTTTCCGTCCAGCACGGTGATGTTTGATGGCGGAGTCTGCATTATGGGCGGGGTCGCTACAAGCCACACGCACTCAGTTAGTTTACAACTAGCGACATTACATAAATTCAGTGAAAAAACACGTGTATGGAAATAAAAACTGTGAGTAGATTGTGAGGTTTAATTAAATTTGGCATGCAAATTGTTTCAAACTACAAACAAACTGCATAAATGTTGAATTTCGAACACTTTTCCTGGCGCTGAATGCTTGCAACGGAAACTGCTATAGTTACAGTTTCGCGGTAAATGTGGTGTGGAACACAAGCCATGCTTTTAATACTAGCACAGCTTTTACAAATGCGCCTCCGTCCGGTAGCACTTAGCACGGTCGGCGGGCGCTTACACTCAGTAACCTGCTCAGGTGTCACACAAAAATACAATGACACAATAATTCAGATAATAATAACGATAGTTTTAACATCTAAGTACTTATGTTTGGTTACAGTCTCTATGAGGTCATGCGGTTAGCGGAATCTTGAATGATTTAATCTCTACCTTTTTAATCTAGCAAAATGTACTAAGCGATGTACGTACGTACCTATTAATACGTTACTCATCAAAATATCTGCTCTTAACAAAAATCAAAATAACAATTGCTATTATCATTATCACACTGTGCTAGAAAACAAAATGTGCGCCAATGTATTTGTGTATCTTACTGCCGGTATCGAATTTGAATGTTTTAGCCTTTTTATCCGAAGTCCTCATTCTTATTAGCTTCATGTGACTGCGTGGGAACCGTCTACTGTCCTTAGCTGCACGACACGACACAGTGACAATAGTTAATTGTAAGATAATCAAACCAAAAAAAATTACCCTCTTCGCAGTCGGGTAAAAAAGTAAATTAGCATGATCATTTTGCTATCTCGTTAACTGGCAATATGGTAGAGTTTGGAGTGTGTCCCGTGGAGCAGCAGCGTCGTTTATGTTATGAAACAACACACTACAATATAATACCGATTTCCTTTATAATTCTACTTGTCATAACAGGAACTCTGGCATCAACTTCCGTTGTTCACAACATGTCAACAGTGAAATTACGTGTCGCAAGTCGTTTAATGGTTCCCATCATTCCCATGCAATAGCATTTTAAGAATGCACAACCTAACACGGAACTTGCATATGAACCTTATAACAACGTGAAGCACCTATATGTTAGAACTTACTTTTGATTTTTAACCAAGTGTAAATGGAGGTCTCTCCTGCGTCGTTGCTTGCAATACATTGATATACGCCCATATCCTCCATTTTGAGTTCGTTGATAATGAGCGAACGATCCACTTCCACTCGGTATCTACCTCCACCGTCGTCAACGTCAATATTGTCAGTCTCTTCGGCTCCTGCTCCGACGCTCGCAATCTTCTTTGCATCCTTGTACCAAGTTATCCCAGGCAATGGAATACCCTGAACGTTGCATTCCAATGTAATGGTACTCCCGAATTCACCAAATGTCTCAGATTTCAAATTCGTTAAAAATACAGGCTTCTCGTAAACTGTAACAGTGGCCGATGCTGTCACTGTTGCGAATCCTCCCGTCTTTAGTCTAGCTTGGCAAGTGTACTGTCCAGTATGCGTCAAGTTCGCCGATATGAGACTCAAAGTTCTGTTCCATTGATCGTTCAAGTCAAAAGTTATCCCCGCCAAGTCTATCATAATGCCGTCTTTAAACCACAAAGTTTCTAGCTCGTGTAGCGGTCTTGCGTTTGCAACACAATACATATTTGTGTATTCTTGACCTTTTACTATTTTAATATCTTGTGGTTTTATAATTATTTCCGGTGGGATTTCTTTAGAATCGTCGCCATAGACAGAGAGTTTGATGTATGGACTATTTTCTTCTTTACCTAATTGTGTATTAATTGCTCTAACCCTGCGAACCAATGTATTGATCATGGTCAGTAAAGAAGTATGCTGAAAAAAGAACTGAAAAAGTTAGATATAGAAAAATGTGCACCTGTAGGCTTTTTCGTCTTCACTGGAAGCGCTCAATATAACAAGTTGGTGCTTCTCTGTCATCGCATATTTTTGGTCATATCTTAAAGCACTTATTTCGTCCTGCCAAATGACTGATGGAGGTGGTTCAGATTCTATAGTTGGGAAATCTAAAATAGCTGCCCTGCCAGATTCCACTGTTATTTCAGTTTCAGCAATGTCTTGAAAAACACCCATGTCTAAAAATAAATCAAATTGATTTTGTTTCCATTCGTTAGCAAATAATTAATTTTCATACACTTAGCTGTTGTATTTGGCTGCACTGAAATAAATTGGGTGCGCTTAAATTTTTAATAACACCATTCTATTCGGTTTCAAAGCACTGAATCAAAATTACTTACATGCTACAACAATGTCGTTCTTTTCACTGAATATTGCTCCGACGTCATTTTTAGCTATACACTGGTATGCGCCAGCGTCTTGCCTTTGGGTATTATGAATTTTAAAGAACAGTTCTGATGAATAATCACTAAGCGGCAAACCATTCTTTAGCCATCTATACATAGGCTGTGGAATCCCTATAACAATGTATTATGCATGAGTTGATAAAATGGAAAGAAAAAATGTGTCATCTGCTCAACTTAATTAAATTACTCACCCATGGCTGAGCATTGTAGTATTTTAGTTGTGCCTTCTCTAACTATACTGTTCGAAGATGATGGCTGCATACTAAACCGAGGAGGCTGCATTTGTACTGCGAAAGAAATCGAACACAAGAATGTTAATTCAATGAATCAATAACGTTTTCGAAATGTTTCACAGTAGAGTAAAGGCAAACAACAAACATCTAGGGCATGTTAGTTATCGAATTCGTAAAAGAAATAAAGATCAATTAAATACGATTTGGCCGGCCATCGAGAAGGCTGATGCTCGCTGACCGGAATATATCTGTTCTCTACACTCAAGCTTGTTTGGAATTTGCTCGATACTGGTTAATTAATCAACCGTTCAGATTTTTTTCACGGAACTTTCGTTCGGTTTGAATATTGTTAACAGTTATATTTAAAAAAATCATAAATATGTCTTGTAAAAAAACTAAGAAGAGGCATACTTTACCTCTCGTTACTGCCTCATAGATGAAATTCTTGGTAGGCTAAGCTTTATTGATACTCTTTTTATACTCGCATTGATTGTGACTTATATGGGTTGAGTTCAGAATTTGTTCCACTAAGTTCCAACCCTTCCATTATTAGAATTGTCACAGAGGGACCATTATACCGAGTACGTATAAATTTAGTAAAATCCTTTGCCATTTATAAAATCCAGACTCACTCTAGTTAAGCTTTATTGTTAGAATTTTATTTCAAAAATACACTTGACGGGGTCGCGTCAAGTGTTATTTTTGTTAATAGACTCAAAATGTAAATGTATGAAAACTAGACTAAAGTAATTATATATACATAAATATATATAATGCGTATCAAATTGAGCTTTATCATATGTATTCAGTACAAACATTGATCAACCATAATTTACCATATAACCATTTCCTAATTACCAAGAAGAAGATACAAGGCTTAAATTAACGCAACAGGAAGTTCATCTCGCTCCCGCTGCAGTTTGATCAGTACAATTTACATTGTATACTTTTTACTCAGCTCTTGATTGACTGCATTAATCTGGCCCAGTTACCAGAATTAAACACGTGTTGAGTATTTTATAAGATGAAGTATGTAAATCGAGATCAATTCAGACCGAAAAAGTTCTCTATTCAATGTAAATCGAAAATATCTCGTATAATATAACATATCTAGAGCCAAACATGTTTTTTCTCGTAAATTTCCTGGCAATGTGTAGGTACACGACAAGTTCTTTAGGTGAGGTACACCAACTTTTACTTTACACGACGTTATCAGGTGTTATTATCATTCATCACACAATCTATCTACTTAGGTACATCTAATGATGTTGAAGGCGAGATAAACAATTTTTGTGGGTTAAACTTTGGCCATAGAGCTCAGCTAGTTCAGCTACCGTCCTTTGTAGTAAGTATATTGAACGATATTTTATTGTTAACCTAAATAGTTCAAGGATGATTAGATTAGCTGATAAATTTATTATAGCGTGGAGAAACTACCTTAAAGTAAAGAAATAAATGCGGCTTTTATATTGTGTAGTTAGAGGGAAGTTATTGCCAATAAAGCAAGAGTGTATTTGAATTTGCCCTTTTATTGTTACTTGCATGTTATTTATAAAAAAAACGAATTAATATCACTTTCTAGGCGTTAGATAAGATAGTTTAAGATAGCATACATAAATAGATACTAGGCATTTAGATTCTTTCATACTTAGCTTATTTTTAACTATAATATAATAATTATATTATACGCTAATAATAAGTAATTGTAACAATGCATTGAAAACACCACCACAACGACAATAATTTAATAATAACATTATTAAATGATTAAGTTACTCAACAAAACAAACAAGAAAAAGTTTTATTTACGTATAGCGAACGACCGAATGGGTGGCTTTGGGTCGGGAGCAGATGTTTGGGTGGATAAACCTTTCTAATAAAGTTTAATATTTTGTATTAAACTCTGAGTCCTGCTCATAACAGTAAAGCATAAGATTATGTAAGAATGAAATATAGTAAGTAGATAAGTTTCATACCTAGTTAAAAGTAAAGTAATACATGAGATGGGAACCCATCAAGCTAACCCGAGACATCAATATCGAAAGAACCGTTTCCGTTACGTGACTCACACCCATGGCACGTTTGCTGGATGCCAGCGGCTACTAACATACAAATGATACCAGTTTATAAGGCTTTAATTTTCTGAGAATTCCTTAACAGTGAGCGGGAGTGATGAGTTATAATGACGAGGAACGATACATCATCTTTACGATTTATTTACAGACGCAAATTGTTTCAAGCACGTGTATTCGTAAAGTATGACAATTTCATCAAAATTGGTTCATATTTTAATTTTTAAATTACAAAGAGGCAATGCAGCCAGTATCCTCGGCACGCTGCCATCGGGTATCGAGTTGGAGCAGTTGAGCTACCTATAGATCGTTTGCAACGGTCTATGGGTGGCCCAATTGTTTCCTTTTGTAAATTTTGTAATATACCTATATATAGATTTTAGTAGTTAGCTTATGCTGTAATAAACTCTGGTTTATACCATTTTTAAATCAAAATAACTGCAAAAGATATGTCGTTGAATTAAAACGAAATTGCGTATTGGCACTAGAACAGTCCGATTGACGTCGGTCGGTTGTAGTATGTTTATGTAAAACCTTGATTATCACTAAATGTTTCCTGCCTAATCGTCGTGCAGTTAACATCTGAGTGTCCGGCCTGCTGGTAACCTGATAACCACATTCACCACAAGTCGTGCCCACCACACGCCCCACCCGCGCTACAGCCGTCTGGCAACCGACAAAGGGAGCCCTTGCACCATGTAAGAAACCTTTCGATTGGTTCCACGACTGGCCTTACAAGTCGTCTCACACAGAAGCCATGAAAGTGCCTCTCACTACATATTTCACGAACACAAAGTAGGAAAGGTACGTAGTACATCATCGTCAAGGGTTGTTTTGTTACCATTCAATCAATATACCTAGTTAGGCGGTCAGCTTAATTAATTGCAAACTGGTCAATGTAAATAGCCAGCAGCAGGCAGCAGTAGGGAATCAGCCATTCATTTGCTTTATAAACTACAATAGACTACTTTTTTTCATAAATAATATTTATGTGTACATTTTTTATATCTTACAAACTTTCTAGTCTGTCCGTGACCACGGTATTAAGTTGCATGAAATACAGCCGAAACCTTGGAAATATACGCAAAAAAGACCCGTAGCAATTAAAATTTAAGTAAGACAATGAATTGTCCTATCTCGTCGAATTATTACTTATAAAGTATTAGAGGTACTTTAGTATTCGTTTTACTCTCTGAAAAACAATGACTCGTCTGTATCGCACCAGTGTAAATTTTACTGATATCACCTAATTAACCAAACCTTGAGTTGCCCCTCCCCTTTTTACATTTTAAATTACTAACAGACATAAATCCTTGGTCCCGTAATTTACTTTTATAGTTCCCATTGAATAACTCTTCTTGCCATTTCAGAATAATGATTGCAATGTAATGATATCAAATTTAATGATAAACGATCAATATGCGTGGTGAAACTGGTGGAAAATATGTAATGTAGTAGGGTATGTCCTTTCATTGTGGTACGACCACAATCCGCAACCGGTCCGTACTAACAACCCTCGATACAAGAATACCACGGCGAAATAGCTGTTATTTATGCACATAACCTACATCTCTTTATTACATTATAAAAACACTTACATTACAATACGCAATGCAAAAAATAAGAGTACGATTAGCTTCCTGATAAACTGGAATTGCTGTGAAATGGAAACTATATTTTGTCATGCCCGAAATACTGTGGCCCAATGAGTGGAGAACGTTTTAGTTTTTTAAATGTTTAAACTTTGTAAGAATACATTAAATATTATCTGAGTATAGACTATAGTATAATATAATCTAGAGTCAGAGAGTATTCTATCTAGAGTCTAGATAATCACTTGTGATTGCCGCGAATATCTCCATGCAAATTTTTATATTATTTGGCCTATTATTTTACGCCTGTGGCATATGGACGGACTAGCCAAACACCAACGTTCGTTTGTTATGGAACCCAATGGTACACAAAAAAAAGTTCACACGAAACATTTTATTTTGCTCTAATAATTCTTCAAAAAGAATGAAATTCTTTATTTTAGTTGACAAGAAGACTTCTTCAAATGCAACAAAAACGAGAAAGTAATGGAATTCTCCCGTTCGCATTTGTTAGAAGACACCATATTGCACTCAGATGCAGTGTCTCTTTTGACGTAACTAATATCGTTCTCTCCTCTCAGGGCATAAAATTAAATGGTCGTAGCTTTAAAAGTCCAAATTATACGGTACCTCTTCATATCATGGGGTACGGTAAGGTAATACAGTACCACGGATTAATATTTGGTTTTCCAATTAGACAGTTAGCATGCTAAAATTTATTTAAATAGTCATTAGTCATGACAAATATGAAAATTACCAATTTTGGAGTATGTGGCAACTGGCGACAAAGTAACTGCTTCAGTTGAAGGTATTGATTTCTAGAATTAGGTCACAGCACAGGCTTTTACTGATTTATTATTCAAAGAAAAAGGAACCGACTCGTCAATGTGAAATGTTTATTGCTAAGCAATACTAGTTTACAAGTCATTCTGAAGATATAGAAAACGGACTTTAAGTATTTCAGCATATAAAAGAAGTCTACAATTCTAAAAATTTTAAGAAGACATCAACTGTGGGTCTTAGAGATAAAAATCAAAGAGCTGACAAAAAAATTATGCCTGGATATCAAGTCTCGATTCAAATAATGAATACGGTTCTAATTTATGATGATCTATTTATTCTATACAATTCACGTCACAGGAACATACCATTATAAGCCCTAATTTTAAGTATAATCCATCGCTCCAGTCGGGGACACCAAATAATCGATATCAATTTTCGCCAATAACATAAAAATGCTTTTAGAGCTTACATTGTTCCTTGTGTGTTTAAAACTGTATTGTTACAAAGCGGGGCCGCATGCTGTTGCCCTAAATGACCATGAGTAAAAATAGAAGCTAATCGATCCCTTTCTTTCGTGTCACCTGCTCGAAACCCGACAGGAGTGGATTGGATTTGCCTGAAATTTGATTAATTCCTTGTACTTAATTACTTAGTGCCAAATTCTGTCTAAATAGTTATTTTTTTACACCAAGGGCCTGAAGCAAGCCATATTTTTCAAGAGTATCAGCCCGAACCAACCAAAGGCGAGGGCGGATTTTTAAGTCGAGTAAAAAAATTACTTCAGGAACGAGGTATACACAAGATTTTTCACTTTCATTGAAAATTAAACAGATTCAAACTGAATAACCGACCATTTCGCAATTCAAATACATTTCATCACAGAAAGTCATCCCACGATATTCGAAATTAGTTATATATATATAACCTACATATATGTAGGTTCCTCATAATACTATCTATGTGATTATCAGGGACCGAAGTTGAAATTTATAAAAAGTTCTCAACTTCCGGATGACTTCCAGCATGAAACCTTTACAAACTGAACCTCTTTGAACAGATTTTATATGCAATTATTTGTTTGTCCTAGGGCCTAAAATGCAGTTTTACTCCCCCTGTACATGTAGCATAAAATATATCTTTACGAGCATGATAAGTGAAAACAGAAATTCATCCACCAAAGACTGTGAGTGAACGTCATAATTTTCATTCAAGTACTTGCAATAAAAATCGTTTTAAAGTTTGAGTTTCGGAAGTTTAACGATTGCGTTTAAGTAAACGTAAAATAAAATGTCAACAACGAGGAAACTTAGGAGCGTTTTATAAATTTATTATAAGGACTCGATTAGGTATTACGCACTCATGGCGCTCTCTGGATGGAACTGTAGTCGTAAAAACTTGAGAGCGCCTTCCAGAGCCAGGGTATGCCGTGGATTCTTGTTATTCGTGCCTGCCTACAGTGCCGACTAGGCGCGTAATGAAGGTAGAGCAATAACACGTTACGTTTGTCGGTACCAGTAATATCGAGTTCAGTGTGATTGATATTATTATGTAGTTGAAATATGATAACACGAGAGTTTTTTAAATCTTCATAATTTTATTGGGCACATAAAGCATTGTTCACCTTAAACATATAAATACAAGTAAAATAAGCTAAACAATACAAGATATCAATCTCTTCCAGACAACCGTTGCCGATATTAACAATACAATATAAAAGTAAAATGATTTAAGTAGAAGATATATGTATATTGCTGCTGAACTTACTCACAATGATAACTAGATTCTAAAACCAGTTACGCTTTATACCTTTATAACTTTAACCTTTCTTTAACTATGACTATAAGATAAGTTACTATCCATGAAAAATTCAGGCAGTAGTCTTGTCACTTGAAAGAAATGTGATTTGATTCCATTATTTTATATACAAGTACGAAACCTTCGGATGAAAAAATCGGAAAACTCCAAAACACAAGAACCGGACACTGGCTAACACAACGATGACAGGAATTGGTCGTATCGTAACAACACAATGTAAGATTGAGGCTATTTGCTTGCCTTCCTAAAGGGGGAATAGAAACCCTTAGTAACGACCGCGGTAGATGGGAAATGGGTAAGAGGCATTGAACCCTGTCTCCTGTTCCTACGGGCGAAGCTTCATTGCCTGTATTTACGCGACTCGCAACATGTTTTAATATTAATAACGTCATATGCGAGACTCCTGTTGATGCTTTCGCGAGCAGAACCTTTATGGATGATGTTTACAGACTCCCGTGCCCACCTCCGCTGACGTAAGTGTACCTCCAAGATAGTAAACTTTCTCACTTATTTCTTACCGACCGACCGACGCGACGGGACGTTTAGTTCTTTCGAACCAGTGTGGTGAAAGGATTTCAAGTGCGCCTCGAAGAGGCTCCATGCGTGCACTTGACACATGTTTTCGAACTTTGGGTTCTATGACATGCTGAGGTTTCCTAACGATGTTTTCGTTTACCGTTGAGCACGTGTTTTAAATGCACGCATAGATCTTTTTTGAATAGAAAAATCCACTAGTGTAGTGTGATCGGGTTCGAACTCACAACCTTCGGATCGAAAGCCGAGGCACCTCCCACTCGACACGGCTTTTTTCTGGCGGTGAAAATGGTTTTTTTCTTATTCGGCTTTTTATTTCAAGCTTTTTGATCAAATTAAGTAGGTGATCCTTTAGTGAGATATAATTAGAGTAGTTTACAACTTTTGATTATCGGATCGAATTAAAAAGTAGGAACATATAAAAGAAACTGCACTTATTAGAAGAACAAAATCCTAAAACAGGCACTTATCGCTTCGCCTCGGATGCTATTACCCTGCCTCACGTCCTCATTGCAGTCTGAAGAGCTTTACTCTCTTGTGTGCTTGTGAGGTTGCATAAGTAGTCAAAGTGTTCTTCTGAGCTATATCTCTTAAAAGTTCGATATAATACGCACCATATTTAAGTTATTACGAGCGATTGAACTGAAACAATTTCACTTCAAAGTTGTTTCAAGAAACTGTTTCAAGAAACGCGTGGATAATTTCACGAAAATTGAGACTTACGTAAATTCGTTATTGAATATTTCAGGTCCACTCAAAGTTTGTGAAGTTCATTACAGAGGATGATTAATTATGTATTGAGCAAGTTTGCCGAAGCATTCGTGCTCATTTAAGTCACACTTCAGTCAGACGTGGTCAGACTATGAGACTACGTTTACCGTATCAGGTTATATTGACCGGAGGGGTTTGATCACTTTACTTTACAGTATGTTTTGACAATACAAGCAATTTCGTCTAGCTTTTTAGTAGCAGGCTAGAGATACACCCTAGGCTGTCTTAAACTAGTCTGGCGCCCTTGGGCACACAAGAATGTCGGGCCCTTTGGAAAAGAAAAGGAAGCAAATATAATATGTCATTTATGAATCATTAATATTTCATTTCAATATCATCTAAAAGTTATTTATTATATTAATTCATTGTAAAACTCGCACTCCATAAATGAACCTATAATCAAAGGGTAGAACATGATGCACAAATACTATTTCTTAACAACATACTTCATGTAAACTATGTTGTGGCAAATAAAAATCTTGAATGTTGAATGATATTATAAGTTGCTGCTGGTTTTTTTTTACGATTATTTTTTTTTTTACTTAAATTTTTTAACCGTAAAAAATACGGTAAGAAGGAATAAGCTTAAGAATTATTTCGATTATTTCATTCTGAGCTGTATTACTTTTTTTTGTGAAAATAGGGTTATGTGCCTAACAATAATATTTTGATAATAAATGTGAGAGAAAAGATCAGAGAAGAGTCTCAAGATGGGGGGTGGGGGGGGGGGGGGTGGGGGGGATGGGGCACAGGCCCCGTGTGCCCATATGGTAAAGACGGTATTCGATACATGTCCAAATTTTTAGTCACATAGATTTAAATGATACTAGGTACCGATTTATTTCGTAAATTAATAATGTATTTTAAGTGGGTAAACATAGGGGTTTAACGAAGTTTTAACGTGAATGCTCGTGTCTGGGATGATTAACTGACTCATTCATCATAACCCAGATGAAACCTCTGAACGGAACGCATAGAGTTGAAACATAAAGGAATTCCAAATATTTTAATTTATTTATTTTATGTGTGATCATTTTCTAAGGATATTCTAAAAACATCCACAGGCAATGCTTAGAGAGTACTTATGCAGATCGTAACTTAATAAACATAGTGTTGATTTTACATATTATTGAACAAAAGTAGTCATAAATAGGGCATACACTACGTACAATAATTAATTTATTTTGGGCATGGCTTAAGAAATAATTAATCTATTGACACAATATTATCATATTAAGGCTAATCCTCAAATCCGATTTCCATACAAAATGTTTCGGACAAATACTCAAAAAGTACGCCGTATTATAGTAATTTCTTCGCACTATTCGTTTCGTCCATGTTTTCTGATTTCATCAACAAAAAAAAGTGTAAGGTTTCATATTTTAATTTAGATTTTATACATAACCCTACTTACTTAAAAACATGTATAAAATCTAAATTAAAGTATGAAACCTTTCACTTTTTCCCGTAAAAAAATTGGACAACAAGGTATCAAAATAATTGGAAGGTGGATAAAAACGGGGGAAAAAAATTTTATCCCCAGTCCGTGCTATCGGTGCTGGGCTTATCCCGACTTTCGAACATCCGATCCCGAATCTCGAAATTAACATGCTTTAATGAAGTATTTTTTTAAGTATAAAAAAGTGTTGAGATGTGCTCGAAGTTCTTCTGTGGTAAGAAATCAAAGCTACCTATAACCAAAATAGGGCTGCACAGGACTTTGTTTGCAATGGCCCTGTGCAATTTGAGACATTTTGATGGTCAGTCTCAAGTATTTTACTACCACTTATTACGTCCCAGTAATTTTACTACCTACAGTGCCCTTCGACCGGAACATAGTAATGCTCACACGTCACTGCTTTATGGCAGAGTTTCTGGCACTGTGTTGGTACCTATCTAGATGGCATCCTGAAGAGACTACTAAATCTCTCATAGCTCGGACAGAAGACAGGCTGCCTGACTGTCAACGAAGTCACTTGAATTTTGGTGTCATTCCTTCAGTCAACTCAGTTCTCCACTACAATAGTTATTATGGTGACGCAGTCAGGATAATAGGAAAGCTATGCACAACTCATCTATTGGAACTCTTTTAGAGGATAGCCAAAGCGGCTTCCCCTAAAAGGCAGCAGTCTTAACTGTACCCTAAAACTAAATCATATAGGATAATATGTAAAGAAAGAGAAATAAAATTAAAAATCTAATGATAGCAAAATTTGGGCACTTACCAGTTGTTTCAATTGTTGATGTAAGTTGGAATAAGAGGGTATATAATATAAGAAAGGTTCCACTAAGTTTTTTGGGATACATTTTACACCACCGTTCTAATTCTTCCATGACAAGTTCAATGTTTATTCACTGTAGTACTATATTCATTATTGCTTCCCTATATTGTTTCTGACTGTATTTTAGTGTGGAACTTCCATTGTTTGTCGGTTGCTAAGACATTGGGTACCACAACATTCAAATAGCACTCATACACCTGTGGAATTTGTTCGCCTTTCAAGTAGGCAAGGGATTACTCACTTTACAAGTTCACTAAACTTTTAATGTAATTTATTTCACTGAATTGACACATATCTAACGTCTATTGGTGAAAATTTACAGTATAGATATTTGAAAAACTATTCATAGCACTAATAACTTTGTTTTAGTTACCTCGAAAGTTTATTGTAAGTTTGAAAGTTTGTAAAACTTTATTACACAATCCGCACAACCGCGAGCGAAGACCCATACATTTAACAAATGAGTGAGGGAGTGAGCGAGCTAGCACCAGCAGCGTCATTGTAAATTCGTATCACACTCTACACCACAGACAAAACAAAAAAAAAACAAGCGAAGTGTAATTCCATGCACTATTGTAGAGTTCCGTTCCTATTCCAAACTAGCCTTTAACGAAGTTAAATATTTGTTTTAAGGCGTTGTCCTAATAGAACACGATCACGCGATCGTCGCGCGAGCAAGCGATACGACCGTCGCGCGAATCCGCGATCAAACGTACTAACGTCAAATAGGCGTCCCGATTGTTTTTTTCCCGATTGGATTCCCGATCGCGCGACGCGACGCGATGCCAATTGGGACGCCTATTTGACGTTCTTACGTTTGATCGCGTGATCGCGCGATCGACGCTCGCGCGAACTTGCGATGGTTGCGTCATCGCGTTCTATTAGGACACTAACCTAACGGTGCCCAGCTATGGCTATGGGTAAGTCTGGAAGAAAATTTTCTTTCATAATAACATATTTATAGCTTGTAGAGAGGCGTGGCTCCCTGGTTTTAACGATTTACGTTGTAGGTACATTGAGCTATAGGTAAAATTATGAAATTATGTAGTTTATTATTCATCCGTTACAAACCTATCCTGAGTTAAGGAATTGAGGAATTGTTGATTTTTAGGAGGCGAAAACAATACCGCCAATAGCAGCAAGGTTGACCTCGCGAAGAAAATCTTATTCATCAAAACCTTTTGTATGCACCCAATAAAGGGAGGGTTCCTTGTCGGACTCAGAACCCTAAAAAGCAAAGGGGAGCGAACGAACGAACGAACTGAATGAACACCTGACGTACCCACCACAGATGGTAAAAGCAAAAGTAGAGAAGGGAAAAGGCATGATTGTAAGTACTCTAACTAATCTATGTGGGCATGTTCGATTAGGATAAAATGAAACATGGACAATATTAACATTAAAAAAATCCAGTACATTCACTCAATGCATCATCAAATCGCATCGCATTTAGAGATGTTGACAAAAGTTAGATTCGATTAAATCACACTTTATCACCCCATAGCAGGAGTATAAAATAAAACGAATAGTACCTACCTACACACCCAAAGAAACACTAGAGAAGAAAATAATTCAATTCGTAACAGAACAGTGTGTGTAAAGAAAGGGGTTTGGACCAATAAATAAATTATTGTTCCGGTTGAAAGCTAACCTCCCACCTCGTGGCTAGGTTTTTAATAGAACCATTAAAAATCATCGATTGCTCTAATCGAAGTAAGTTGACTCGTTTCGTTCGTCTAAGTTAAGTACATCACTACACGACCTTTTTCCTTCTTTTGGACCGTTCATGTCGTTTCGGTTCTTTCGGGCAGGTTATAAATCCTAGGTAATCACTGTTTGTAATGAAATAAAATATGAATCTGCCCAATTTTTTGTGAAAACGATAATAGTGTAACGTTGTGAACAACTTATTTCAGTGTTCTTGTAGTATGTTCAAGTGATAACCTCTGTTGTTTCACGGTGTTTTGATAGTGAAATTATTCGCCTGATACCAAATACTCACTGGTTTTCAAGATTATATTGTGTATTTTCAGCCATGGTGCGTATGAACGTATTGAGTGATGCTCTGAAATCAATTCACAATGCTGAAAAGCGCGGTAAAAGACAAGTCCTCATCAGGCCTTGCTCCAAAGTTATTGTCAAGTTTCTGACCGTGATGATGAAGCACGGCTACATTGGAGAATTTGAGATCGTGGATGATCATAGAGCTGGCAAGATTGTTGTCAACCTCACCGGCAGACTAAACAAGTGCGGAGTAATTTCACCGCGTTTCGACGTTCCAATCAATGATATCGAAAGATGGACTAACCTCCTGCCATCAAGACAGTTCGGGTAAGGACCTAGTTTTCTTCATTGTACCTGGCATAACTTTGGCTACTATTATAAAAATATTGAAAACTGTTATCAATCAGCTGTTACTGTAAATCTTTTTTTTTGAATGAATATTATTATTGTTTTCTGAATCAGTACAACTGTAAAATGCACTGGCTCACAGTCACAGTGCTTGTCTCTAGTAAAACAGATATATTTAGTATATGCCAAATTCAGAGGCCAAAACTAAGGGTAATATGAGGTATTATCTTTTACTTTTGGCATAATCTTATTATTTATATTCATATTCTTAATATTTACAACTGCACAACTACCGCGGATCGCCAATAGTTCTTGTTGGTTGACATTTGATAAGTTGTGCTAAATCAACATAAATCAGCACTAAAAGATTTTTCATTTATATTGATGGGATATTGTCAGTGTTGATCTATACAAACACTCTTTGAGAATTCAAAATATTTAAAGAACATGTTTGTTTAAAAATAGATCTACAGAAATTTTACTAACCAAATGCTGAAAAATGCTATCTGTCATCATAGATGGATGTGTACTCCTCACCATGTCAAAGTTACTGCATTAATGATTGTGTTGAGATTCAGAACAGTCGCAGTTAAAGTTGGAAAATTGGTTTTCATGTGTCGTCAAACAAGGCTACTTTCTAAGCAGATTCATGGATCAGCAGGCAGTAGTTACTATAATAATAAGTTATTACAAGTTCCATTTTTAATCACATTCATTTGGCCTACGCTACTTCTTATCCCGATACCATGTGATGTGGACGAAGAAACAAAATAATGCTTGTCAATACATATAATTTATAATGCATAATACTAATCATGGTTCTTTATCTTTCCAGATATCTGGTCCTCACAACAAGTGGTGGAATCATGGATCATGAGGAAGCAAGAAGGAAACATCTCGGAGGAAAAATTCTAGGCTTCTTCTTCTAAGTTTAATTCAATAAAAATGTGAAAAAGAAAGTAGTACTATATTTATTTAGAAAACGCGAATTTAGATAGATAACTTTGTGTGTGATGAATAAGCATATTCTGTTTATTCAACCAATTTCTAATATGATAAAGTTATATTTTTATGAGACTGGGTACTCTGAAAGGAACAGGTAACAGGAATAATATTATGTACCTACCTTATCAGTACTGTGTCAGGACTTCCTACTCGATTATTTTATACCAGGAAGTAATTGAGTAGGGAGTCAAGTTACTAGGATAGATAGAATATGCTTTTTCTTCACATTTATAATAACCTGAATTTCAATGGCGTCATTTTAGACGGCAATCTCTTCCAGGCAACCTCAGCGACGAAAGGTTTAGCATGTAGGTAGGAACTTAATACCTATGCAGACTTGAAATCAGTTTTGTTTCTTGTGTAGAAAAGTTATTAGTAGTGCCATCTCTGGCTATTCTTATTATTTTTAATATAAGTAGTAAGCGCCATCTATAACTTTTGTAACATGATGTCTTCGGTTTACACAGATGGCGCTGAACACTTATTTCAGACGCCATCTATTGGCGAGTAGCTGCTTTATTATGTAGGTTTGTAATTTTATTGTACAAAATAGAGATTACCACAGTACGTAGGTAGACCAAATTGTAGAGTCGAAAAATTCTCCAAAAAGGAAGTATGAGTTGCTTATTAGGTGCATTGCATGCCTGATAAATACACCTGTAATAGTATTTATTTTACCTAAGTACATACAATAAAGAATATATTCATCCACAACACAACACATAGGTACAGCAAATTGTAAAGTCCAAACTCTATTAAATTTTATTTATTTAGGTGTACAAAAATACATTTTGAAGCTGAGATTGATTTTGAAGCTTGATTTCAATAGAACGAAACTATAAAAATAATTAAGAGGTTTACAAAAATACACGGAGAGAGATTTAACTAAGCTAAAAAAAAACTACGTTAATTAAAACAAGTTCAAGTTAGTACAAAATTAATGTAAAATATTAAGATACCTATTTTTGAAAAAATAAAATTTAAACTGAGTTGTGGTAATGTTCATTGTGTTTCCTTATAGGTACCTATATATTGTTAACCAATGACTTACAAGCAGGTATCTAATTATGTAGTCACATTAACTAACACTAAATAATCTTCGAAATGGCAGCTTAGCACACTTACGAATACTCGACGTGTGTAAGTAGGTACGTAGCGTCCCGCAACATACACCATCATATTCTTGTGCCCCGTCGGTCGCTCTACGGTCCACGCTCGACATTCGACGCCGGCACCGCCAGTTGCGCGCCGACCGGACTATTCTGCGCTCGCTACGTCGTCACAGTGCATCCACAGTGCTATTAGTGCCAGTGCTCGTGATTCAAATATACTCTCCAAACGATAATGATGGCTCCCGAGACGGTGGTGACTGTTGAACACAACAAGCCAGCTCCTCAAGGCGGCGCTCCCCAGCAGGAAGGCGGCTCTCTGGACTGGATTAAAATTGACTTCGACTATTTCAAAACACCACCCGGTTTACTAAAAGTCATCCAATTAGTAAGTAAATCCAAGTAAATATCACTCGTACCTACCTATCTTGTGATAAAACTATGCTCAACTATTTTTCGTTAATAGTTTCGAACATTAGTGACTCAACAAGTCATACCTTAAAATTCAATGAAGGTAAGTATTTATGTACCTATTTGTAAGGTGTGCATGACTAGGACTAAGTATTAAAAAAAATGTTTTTTTTGCGATTATTCCATAAATTACTTAACCAACACTTGTGCCTTCATATCGCTCATGCGATGCCGTTAACAGTTATAGCGAACCCTATAACGGCGAAGTCGATAGCGATAGAGCATGAAGATGTGAGTTTACATTGTGATGTAGGTGATTACCGGTGCAATTAGCTATCAGTATGATAGGATAGAACTTCACTCTAGTAAGTTCGCATAATCTCTAATGTAATTTCTGATCCAAACTATTAATTACTCTAAAATCTATTCCAATTTAATTTCTCTAGCGACATTTATAAAAACCTTATTTCAAAAGTGATAATCTGTTACTGGCAATGGGATAAGTTTGGTTAAGTTAAACCTATACATATGGATGGAGTGTGTGGATTTTATAATTGCATATATAAATAAAAAAAATAAAAAACCAAGTTCTAGCCGCGCCAGGACTTAAGTTTTGTGCTGAGATTTATCTCAATTAATTCAAGGTTGTTTTAATACTATTGCTTACCAGGTTGGTATGTGTGTTGTCATGGATATATTTAGGTATGATTATGACGAGAGAACACTTTATTTGTGTAATCTTATGCAGTTCATTGAGGTCATAGAGCATTGTGTAGTGTATTGTTGTATCGCTGAGAATGCGTTTTGAGTGGAGGTCAGTAGGCAAGGCAGCGATGGCGAGGGGGCGGGGCTGAAACAGCAGGTTATGGAATGCACCCGAGTCTCAACACCCAGGAAACATCTAGCCAAAATTATTCCCTAAAACGCAAGTATAAACACTTGCGTTAGTGGTAGAGTCTGTCACAAATGAAATAAGTGGATATTCTCTGCTCTTTTAAAACACTCTATTTAATAATAATTCATTACACACATACAAAATACTTAAAATAGAAATAAAAAGTAAATTAAAACAAACCTTAATTAAATAAAACTAAACTGATATTAATAAAAAACAAAAAAAAAATATGATACATTATAATATGACTACAGCAAGATATTGTACAGTTTGTAAAGTCAATTTACACAACATACCGAGTATTATAGCAATATAGCTTTATATAAATGAAATGCGAACCGATTACACCTCAAGAAATGGTAACGGTGCCAGATTACACGTACCCTTTTTTACAATATACTTTTCCTCTTTATACGTAAATTAAGTATACGAAGTATAACCTAAACACCGCAAATTCTAATCACCAGAAATAAAAAAACGCGTAATCAGTTGCCGTTGCTGAACACAGATATGAGAAAAAATCAATCGAAAGTCGGATTTTTGTCTTAATAAATATGATAAAAATTGGATAACTGCACACTCTTACAGCTAGGATAATGGTCCAATATATATTTTGCAGACTTTGTTTTACATGTTTCTTCATTGGATTTCCGTACTTTCACGTAGTTTTGGTAAAATAAGGAAGAAACAGAAAAATGGTGTATCTATCCTTTCCAAAGATAGGTAGTGAGTAAACCTACTATGGTATCTATGTGAAATAATTAAAAGGATGCAAAGGTTGGAACAATGCATTTAAACAAGTGTATCAATTATGTACTTAAATTGGGTTAATTTACTAATTGGATCGCTTGAGTGGACCATCACTCGAGAACCTACGTACGAGTCAAGTAGTTAAATAGTCATGAAAACTCTACCCATCACTAACATTACAACGCGGGAATAATTGCTGTGAATCCCAGGAAGGAAACCAAAAAAAGCCGATACATATTTATTTAAATACAAATGACTGGGTATTCGACTATTCGTATTAGCTAAGATATGAAAGTACAACTAGTTTTGTAAAGCTTAGAATGACGATAAGCCTTCACTTTTGTTGCACCTACCCCTGCTCTAAAACATAAGTACCTACGAAAATAAAATCAGGATACGTATTATGTAGGTAGACCATTTATTTTTCTGATAATTACAAGATCACAATAAGGATATCCATAATATAAAATGAAATAATCACACATAAATACAAATGTATAATAAGGGGATGGATATATTTTATAGTTGGAGTTTTACTCAAACAGCAAAATAACCGAACAGTTAGTCTTGTACGAGTAAAATGTAACGTCGCATAGTTTATAAATCGCTCTCCTGCCGAGTGTAGGCCTGAGTCCCAGCAGTGGGAACATTATAAGGATAACAATATAAGAGATTAAAAATATGGGTAACAGTATCTCTAAGTAGTTAGATACCTATTCTTTAAAGGTATCTTCTTTAAGGTCATCCTTTCCTAATCATAAAAAAATCATAAACAGCTTTTATCATTAATGAGTTCGATCTGTGGTAAGCCCCTAGCATAATATTAACGATTAATTTCGCATTCATAGCTTTTATTTGAGAACGACATCGGGTGAAAGTTGGCATCAAAATGAAAGTAGTGTCAACATGTGGTCCGAGTGAGCTCCATCGAAGGTAATACGAACGAACATCGCGCTTACAGCCGGTGTGACAACCTGTCGGTTTCTCATCATTTCACTCGATGTATTTTTTTATTTATCAAAGTACTTAAGTACCTACTCTCTATAACACATGCGTTTTCCACGATGATGGTCAAGACATCTAAAACAGTCTGTAAATTGGAATGACAGTGATAATTGAACTAGAATGCAAAAGCACACTCTGCATCTTGTCTTCCTAATCTAAAACAAGTTTAACTTGTTCAAAAGTAATATTGATTTGATTGGAAAGTTTTTACTGAAATACAGCCAATATTTTTAGTGGCTATTAGAAAGCTTTATGTAAGTAGTAGAATGAAAGTTGAGCATTTCGCAACACGTTGGAGAAACACATGTAAAACAGGTAATAAACGGTAAGAAGTAGGGGGTACCGTTTTTTTATTTCGTACCTTAAAGGGAGGCACGTAAAAATGCCAGGGTAGGTTTTCATCTTATTCCGTCATCAGACCAACAGTAACTGTGGAATACCAGAGCGCAAAATATGAATGGCAAATTACGTGGGTGTAACTGACTACGCAGAAGTGTTTACCTAAGTTGGCAGGCAGTTCTAACAACCTTTGTTGTGGGGTGGGCGAGATTATGAAACACCAGAAAGTGGTTCTTGACCAAGAGGCGTAAAAAATTACGCACAACACAATGTGTTGAGCATAATTGTGAACACGGCACGCATGGCTTAACTATGCCTCCTAGTGAGTGCTATTTCAGAAGACGGGCTACAAATCTTATAATAGAAGGTAGGTAGGTTGTTTGCGTAATGGGCGTTTGTTCTTTGAATTGATCAAGTCATTTTTTTCCGAGATATCCTGATCAAACAACAAACTGTAAAGATTGTTATAAATATGAAATCAAAACTGTTGTACATAATGACACTTGACTCGATATTTTTTTTTGTTTAATATGATTTTTTTAATGAATTTTAATAAACAGTTGCTGTAAACGTTGTTGAGCTAGTTACTAAATTGAGGAATTAAGATTAATGGAAAACCTGGGAATTAAAAAAAATACAATAGGCAATTTTTACTTACTCTATCTTGTATAAATCAAATACTTATCATATTATGTTGTCTTTAATGTTTCATGTCCCGCCTTAATCGCACCTATCTGCTGCTGCTATTTTTAGGTACATACTACCACGGCACAGCCGGTTGTTATTTTGGGAGGACACACATCTCTTGTTTTCAGATAACCGCCGTTGTTTCAAAGATATCATGAAAAAAAAACGATAATGGGAATTAATGAAAATGGTGAATAAAAAACAAGCATTAGCGAACATCGACGTAGGTGGTTCAAGGAGACTTTTTCTTCTTAGATAGGGATGCAATTATGCTCTATGGCTCTATTTCCGCCGTGTTAATCATGTTAGTCATTAATTAGCTTAAAGACTGAGATGAAGACTAATGAGCCAGTTGTTAACGGTCACTGGTATAGTGACCTCCGCCTTTTGACTTCCAACACCACTTGAGTGGTCACTATTAACTACGCGCACCGTACGACTTTGTATCAGTGCGCAGACATTATACGTTTACTGGTTTACTTAGGTGTACCTACTGTTAGAACTGTTTAAACTTATCGTGTTTTTATTAACCAATGCTAAAAATAAAAAAATATGTAGTAATTTCTACTTAGCGAATCGATTTGTGACGTATCAATTCAAATGGGTACTCTACTAATAAAACCTTTTACCAAACAGGTGAACTGCTGCTACTGCTGATTTTTTTATAAGTAAATTATATCTAATAAGTAGTTACTTAATTTATTATTGCTGGTTGCTGCTATTTAGTAGTTAGGTAAATGTCGCATGGCCAACCTGTCGCATTCGACCATCCAACCGAGACTATATTCCCACACCGCACATTCCCTTCGAATGTTACTAGGTACATATACGTAACGTGGGTAATTGCGCATTGTTTGTTAATTTAGGTAGATGCTGCAAACCTAGGCGGTACTTTTGAAGCGTAATAGCTTATATTTCTATCCTACAAGTTATGAATATACGAGCCAAGTAGGAAGGTAGAGTTTTACTTCACCGTATTTCCACCTACTTATTGAACATTGAAGGCCATTCTATTCAGCGCTATTGACACGTCTCATTATCTGCAACGGAGGATCACAACACTTCCTACAATCATTTCGAAGCCATTGTACAAAACAATTTGTTTGTAAACATCATAGCTTCGGAAGAGTTCTGTTGTAGCGTCGTCGTCACGGTTGCGAAATCAAGGTCAATGAAATTGAAAAAAACTTTCTTTTACGAGTATTTTTTTTGTGATGGTGGTCGTGAATATCAAGGTCAGTAGAGTTCGATCGGCTGCTGGTATCGATCGCGGTTTATACGCTAGGTTCGATTGTACAACTGTGTGGTAGGTATGTGAAGTGGGAAGGTAGAGTCGTGACTATATTGCGTTAACTTTAAGTAGGTGGCAACTGAGCATATTTGTCTAAGCAACACGAGCCAAATAAATTTTTACATTCAAATATTTACGGTAGGAGGTAGGTAGGTAAGGTACTGACTCCGTATACCCCGATGTCAGACTAGTTAGGAAGATTGCGTCATTCTAGCGAGCGTGAGCGCACTAAATTAGATTTTATACTGCTTCAAATTGTCTTATTTTGAGAAATTGGTGATGGCCAGTTGTTCATAAATATCATTTTTGCTTTGACATACGCTGTAGGTAAATTGTGGAAAAGTTTATCGGCTTTGTTATCTACAGATATTTCATACTTACATATAGGTAATATATTTTTAGATAACCTTCTATTGTAACAAAGCTACCTTCACGGGTATGGCCATTGAACCGCTAGCCTAGTAGCCGTACTATGCTGGCTATTGCAATCAGACGTTTGGGCTGTCGGTTGCACGCACCCATTCACCCGAATGCCACGCATGCCGCCTGTCTGGTGCATTCTGACTGCGCAATCCCGTAGATTCTTGGAAAAAATGTCATCTATTCCAACAGGCTCTTGGTTCCAACGTAAAAAAACTTCCAAAATAGTGCAGCAGATGCACAGCGAGCACAAATTAACCTAATCTACAAAGCACCCCGTGCCGATAATGTTTGGACATTTTACACAGACCTAAACTAAGCTTGTATTGTTGGAACCAGTGACGGCCAACATACTTCTCTTTGACCATCGGTGTCGTCTATCATGTCTAATATGCTATTATTTTAAAAAAATCTTCAAAATACTACTGTCTCGTCTCTTCTTATGTGAATCAGTTATCGGTGCTGGTGTCTATAATACTCCTATCCTCGATGAGAACCCCCATTCTGCCTGCCGATTGTCTTGGAGTCGCTTCACTGCACAATCTTCTTCCATTCGTTCCACATGACCAAGAGACCAAGCTAAGCCATAGTTCCCAATCAACGGTAATAAAGTTGTCAACCTATTAGTATTTAATGGGAATGTTTTCGTAAGCAAATAGTGTCGATTGAGACCAACTTGGTCATTTAAATTAAAATCAACATTTTCCAAATTATTTTTAACATATAAATTATTGTGATTAGTTTTCTTTAAAAGCTTCAAGTGAGTTAAAAAACTAACCAAGTAAACTTCTTCATGATGTTTATTTGTGTTTGTTTGCAGCACGCTACAATGGGAACAAATCCATTTTCAGTCCGCGTCCGATTCCATTTTCAATATGTTTGCATACATTTATAGAAAACATGTTTTGTCCCAACGGATTTGACACCAAACACGAAGGTATTTTCTATAGGTTGATCTATTTTGACACAGTTTGTACGATACGTTTTACGTGTACAAACATAAAGTAGGGAAAAACCACAATCGTTATAAATATTCACGGTTTTATTTACAACATTTATAAAACTTAATTATATTACGCACTTTCGTACTACCATCGATTTGTTTGGTTTGCAAGTTCCTTTTATGTTATGTAGCGTAAGTGATTCCAGGGCGTGCTCAGAGCGCTTTCGTACCCACGCATTGTGTCGAATCGGAAATCCGGCCACGTATCGTTATTTGGAGCGAGACTGCAACGTGTAAAAGCGATGATGGTCTGTGAACCCATTGATGTGGGCTCGCTCGGTATGAAGGCGGCCGCGTCCCATACACGTACGCAAGGCACGGTGTCGCCGACGCGACGCACTTTCACCGTACACGTGCCTCTCGTAGCATACTTACTTCTTTGACCCTATTCGACATCCTTGGGATAAACAAACAAATAGGGTAAACTGGTAGAAATTCTATATAGACCCTTACATTCGTAAGTTATAAGAATGTGATTAATATATAAAAAATAGAATTTAAGACTTCTAACTAAATGTACACACACTAAAACTTAAATTACTTAACTAGCTATAAAAATAAAGAATTAACCTATCAAAAATATAAATAATACACAGAATTCAGGTCACTGTCCACGGAAAAAGTACCCAAAAGGCTGGCGACGACGTTACTTCGTTGAATAGTGATGCTAATTCGTTGACCGAGGTAAGCGCCAGCCTTTGGTCGTTATGCTAATGTCTCTTAATACTGCTGGATGTGGCAAAGAAAAGCGAACATTATTTCGTCGTTGACATTGTATTCGAAATTCGTCAAAAATAACTACCTACCTATTTATCGGCATTCGGCAGTCATGAATTGAGTTTGTGTTCAGTAATCGGCGGAATTTCTACAAATAACACCTGTTGGGGAGTTGCGACAGAAAGTTCGCGCTATACCTATGAAACCGGTTATTTGTTGAGGCCGGGGCGGAGGCGGCTTGGCTGCAGCCCCCGCGAGCTAGAATGCTCTACTATGCAAGCTTGTCATGTAGTGGGACAACCGTAAGAGCCTGTTTCCACTTCTTGGGTGTTGGATCCGTATTTAAATCGGATAGCGGCTCCTCTAATGTAAATCCTAAAAATCGTTGGACAAATGTAAACAGCTTCATATAAAATGTTCAGCCACAAGAGCAACCGACATTTTGTCGGGCTAACACCTTAGTGGCAATAAGTGAGCCGACGACCAGTAGGAACAGGCCGCAGCGTAGTGGACCCAATTTTTTTTCCTTCTCTGTGAAAATATTACGACATTAAGCACACTGGAAGCTGTTTGTGTTGTTGCCTTGTTGTCCCAGATGGTACCTACAGTCATTATTCATAATTCTTAGTTCAACAATAACATGAGGCAAATCCATTAAATGTTTTTAAGGTACAGCTGTTGCAAGCAGATGTTTCATAACCCTCATTTACCTCTTCCATCCGTAGGTAGTTGCTTCTCAAATATTGCGTATATCTCTGCAAATAAATAACTACTTAACTTTAATGGGAATTTTTTAATAAAAAACAATGGGAATTGTTCGCAATATCGTAACGGCAAAGAAAACTAAGTGTAACGGTCTTATCGCGAGCAATTTCACTGGGCTAGGTAAAAGCAAAGTGACTCTACCAACTATACATAATATGACTTGCCATTACTATACTGATAAATTAAAAATACAACTCGAAAGTTTGGCTAGACATACTGTTAAACAAGATCTGGGAGCACGGTAGTGCTCCCACCAAGTCGAGCAAAAAAGTGGCACGGCCGTACTATCCTTTTCTCGAAGCAGTTCAGGCCATTTTCGACCCCTTATAGCTTCGTTGTGGATAAAACTAGAAGCCTGAATTGTGCTTAGGAACTTTGAAAGTTTGGTGCAAGTAGGCATAGGTCCCTTATAGGGACTTAATAAAGTAACCGACTTGGTGTTACATGGATCTCGTAACTTTTTACGGTAGAAAGCGAGACGTGGTTCTTTTTACAAAGTTGTTTTTGATGGCATATAATTTATACGAAGAAAGATACATCATAGATGAATAACGATGTTCCTATAGAACAAGATGACCAATATCAAACCAAAAGGGAATCTTAAGACAGGACCAAACAACTTCAGACACCTTGTTAATATAAAAGACATATCTCCATTTTCAAATAATGATTGTTACTTTTTACGATGTAGTTTTATTAGCAATGAAAAAGCCTAGTAGTTTTGACATATAATATTTATCTAGCCCTGTTACTTCTCTTTTTCGAAAATTTGCATCGGACCAAAATGTACTAGAAGTTAGCCAAAGTGGCTCCCTTTTACTGGGCATATTTTCAATGTACTACATAGTGTTTCTATACTTCAATACTTCTGTGGGATACATAATATAGGTAGATATTAAGTAGGTACCTACTACCTATAGGTACCATTTATACAATATACAGCACAGCCACAGCCCACAAGACCAGTTACTCGGTATCGAAGGTTATGATTGGCATGCCTTGTAAGTGTTGGATGCGATGACGTTATGGGCAGTGTCATGCCGGTATGCTCTCATCCTCTGTTATTCGAGAGATGACGTAAGAACTGACCTATGAACCAACTCTACCTTTACAGATATGTGTTTCAACGTGGAACTGTCATACAAACAATTACACATACAATTTACATGGCGTTTGTAATTAAAAAAATATGCACCTTTGCAAAATTTGACACCTTCAGAAATTTCACACTAATTTTAAAACAAATGCAATAGTTTGTACTTATTAAATAGAATTTATATTATAACAAGTGCTTTCTTATTTCTATATTATTTAGGGCCGCGTTTTGTCTCCTCTCCTTTTTGCAATTTTTATCAATTCTAAATACATACAACTTTCTTCATCCTACCACCTTTATGCAGATGATTTACAAATTTATACCCAGGCCCCTGGGTATACATTTGTAAAGTATCTGCATAAAGGTGGTAGGAAGAAGAACGATTGAGAAGAAGTGGAACGATTAGACGAAGCTATCCAAAACATTAATAATGATCTTGACAATATTCTTAGCTGGAGCAAATCATTTGGTTTGAAAGTGAACCCCGCAAAAACGCAAACCTGGAGGAGATCGCTCTTAGCGATAAGGCCGCACATTGTACCACTTTTTCTTCAGTATTGTTTCTTCTTCATGTATTTTTATTTTAAGGTGTGCAATAAAGATTACATCTATCTATCTATATTTGATATATATTAACTTTTAAGGCAGCAGAGGATAAGCCATACATTTCCCTAGCATGGATTAAGTAAAGCATCTATATAGCTTAAAGAAAGGCAACGATCAAAAGTCTAAAAAACTTGTGGAAGTAGAGTATACAACATTCAAACACAGTTTTTCAAATACAAGATGATAACAATGCCCGTCCTCAGATTCTTTATCAGCATGAATCACCATCCTGGCTGATAAAGGGGGAAAGTGTCGAAGGGACTGATGAGTGAATTTTAAAACTCATTTCTAAAATACTTTTGAAATGTTGAATGGATTAAGTTACCGAGACAATAAAATATACAATGCTTTCTAGGTACGGCTGGTGAAGATATGGAATAGTTACTTACTTATTATGTTAGATTGTTAGATAATAACTAAGTAGTTATAATGAATCCTAATTATTCACATGCCATTGTCAAGATTTCTTGTAGGTACATAAGATACATAGAATGCTGTATCTGTTTTAGAATAAATTAAAACAATTTTTTTTATATAAATATTTTGGACATTTCACACAACGTCATCTAGCCCCAAACTAAGCAGAACTTGTACTATGGGAACTAGATAACTGATACAATACTTATATACTTTTTTTGTTGTAAATACATACATATAATACATAGAAAAACACCCTTTATATGCACCCAATAGTGCACATAATACAATTTCTATAAGATTGAGGTTTGATGGTTCATAGATGCTTTAGATAAATGTTTGCTCAATTATACCAAACCAACTATTGGACCAATTGAGATAAAGTCCGGTATGGTTTATAAGCTCGAAAAAATTATAGCTTTTTTATTCCTATAATATCCGAGCGAAGCCAGGGCAGCAGCTAGTATAGAGCTCGTGGGATGTGACTTATGTATTGGTTTATAGATGTGTGTATGGTTATATATTAATTGATTGGTATATTTGATTTGGAATTCCAAATATTATTTATAAACTGGTTTCGTAGTAGACATAAAACGATTAAGACTAAAACTCAGGTTTCGCCATAAGCCATTATTGGAATATAATAGCATCAAAATTCTTTTACTTTAGTTTGGAACAAACTATTCCTTGTTGAATTAACGCAATACCTCACATACAAGAAATAATATTTATTTCAAAAACGGAGCAAGTGAAGTCTGGTAACGCGGAATATGATACTGAATTCATGTACGAGTACCTATTATTGGGTCCCTCATTTCAAACTCTATCAAACACATTATGAAACCTTTAAACATTTTATGAATTTAGTACGTTGAAGCACAAAGCCAATACGTTACAGTTTGTTACGTAGGAAATATTTTCGTACGTTTAAAATTAGTATTTACAACCAGTAGCTTATTGATATTCATGAAAATTATTATATTTCAGATCCTCGGTATCCTGTGCATGGCGTTGGGTTCTTCACGGTACTCCCCATGGTTCGTGTTCGTGGCCGTCACCAGTTTTATCACAACCCTCATGTGGACCTTCGTCTACTTGCTTAGCATCAGACAAGCCTTGAAGCTACCCATCAATTGGGTTTTATCTGTAAGTACTCAAATAATTTACTTAAAAATATATGAGTATTTTATGATGGGGAAAGGAGTAAAAAAATGACGATTTTTTTTAACTTATTTCATATTTCGGCCTAGTCGGTTTTTTTTAATTCCTAAAATGCACCCCTGTTAAGAAAAAAAAACATCATAACTTCAAAAACTGCCACGTCCCAGATTGATTTGAAAATCTAGAAAGTACACTCACAATAATATGAATAAGATAATATAAGATAGGGACGGACATACGGGATACTGGAACACTTTCTGTAATGTAAACTTCATTTCCACTAAACTAGAGTCAATTGAGGTTAATGTTTCATTGCGTTACATTGCTTAGATCAGGGCATTTCTTTTCATTGTTACTTAAGATTACTGTACAATTCATATTGATACAATATTTTAGGTATTTTTCTCGTGATTTTCTGCTGTTATCTGATGTAAAACTAAAGAACTAGGGGGGTAAAACTGTTTTTCAGATCTGGTCCTCTATCTACCCATTGTTACATCTTAGAGTACCAAGATTAATAAAGACGTTAAATTATCTAAATTTTTATTTAACAACCCACAACAATGTTTGCGTTGCGAATTGAGAAAATTCCTTGCTTAGTACGCGCTTACAGTTCTTGAAAAACATACCCTTAAAATTTTAAGTCTCTACGTTTAGTGGTTTGGTATGTGCGTTATCTGTCAGTTAGTCAGTCAGGCCTTTTATATATTTATTAGCCCGTAACTTTGTTAGCTTTGCGTATTTTTTAAATTCCTTTCTTAGCACTTGCACAAACTCATCCTCCAAGTTTCAAATCTCTACGTTCAGTGGTTTGGCCTGTACGCTGTCTGTCAGTCAGTCAGTCGGGACTAAGCTTTTTGTCGTGCGACATACTGATAGTTTTAGCTGGAGTAGAGCTAGACTGAATGTTTGTTGTTCAATCACGCCAAATCTACGGAACCGATTGGGCCGAATCAACAAGCTATGGAGCTGAAAAGTACATATGAGGGAAGCTGCGGGCAGCAGCCAGTATATGTATATATTATATAGCCATTAATATTTATCTTTGCGTTATTTCACGATAAGCCAATCTATTGTTAAACTGAATCGCCAATCTACCACTATAAAGGGTTCTCCAGTCCATTTTCTATTTCATCGTTGTGTGACGATAAAAAACTATTATTACAAAATTTTACATTTCTGGTTTTCAGGAGCTGATCAGCACGAGTATTGAGACGCTATTGTACTTCATTGCATTCATCGTGATGTTTTCGAGCACAGCTACGTATCCCGGCCTTATTGGATACGGAGCAAGCGTGGCTGCTGGTGTAAGTATTGTGTACCTTATCTTACTAATCGGGTTAGCGTTAGGTAAAATTTAAGGGGATTTTCAACCGACTTCAAAAAAGGAGGAGGTTATCAATTCGGTGGAATGTTTTATTTTTAAATATTTGTTACGTCAGAACTTTGTTGTTTATGAACCGATTTTAAAAATTATTTTTTGTTTTAATGATATAGGTACTTTCAGATTAGTCCCATACAAATTTCATTAAAATCGGTTCAGTAGTTTACTTTTTATATCAAATAACTGAAAAAATATGTCGTCGAATTAAACGAAATTGCGTAGTTTGCTTCGCTGTGACTTTTCGGTGGTTCCTACGGTCATTTGAACAGTCCGATTGAAGTCAGTTGTTATAAGTTTTTGTAAAACCTTGATTATGAAACTGCAATGCAAAATGCCTTAAATTTTAAATTTGCAATAAAAAGCCTTTTTTTTCTATGTAAACATGTGAGTCTGCTGGGGGTTTGAGATCACGCCTGCCCATAACTAAAACAGTGCTACATAGGAGTTGAATTACATAGGCTGGTGGTAGCACTGTTGTAACACTTCACTGTGATTTTTTTTTATGGTCAATTGGAAAGTTTTGAAAACCCTGTTATTGCATTAGGTGATAAATGAATGATAAATGATAAAATGATAAATGATTTATTGGCACCTTATTACATTTAGGATAGTATACAAAAGCAATTTAGTTTTTAAAGATAGCTTAAAGGTAAAAAAGGTTCAGTTTTAGTGTAACTACTGATACCTAAACTAGGATAATGGTTACCCTGTATGATAGGCATCAGCGCCCACCCTCAGGTTAATAAATTACAAGCTGAACTTAAATATAAACATGATAAGATAAGTAGCAATTAGAAATTTTAATGTTAAATGTAAGCGGAAAATGTAAAAATTAATAATGAAAGAATTAAAAAAAAAAACTAGTTGTAAGTTAAGTGCGAGCTCTTGTTACGCCAGTCTCATAAGAGTCTGGTTTTACAAGGTACAGTGTCCTATAAAGAAACTGTCTGTCAGATAGTACTTCGTACGGAATAGTTTGATCCTGATCAGTTATTTTCCTACACGTAGATATATTTTTTTTGGAGTTGCACCATAGAAACAAAGACACTAGACACTTATGGAACACTATTGGCTGAAAGTATTTTATCCTAGCCTTTACCTTGTTGCCTACCCCGGCCGGAATACGGAATTTACATAGGTATCGAAAGTTCCATATTGGTATGGAAATGTGCAACCAGATAATACGCGAAGTGACCTTTCTACGGAAAACTGGTTTACTCACATCTTTCATCACATCGTTACATGACATATCAAGAACAAGTCCATGCATTCGGTAGTAATTTGTATGAGCTATTTAATAAATAGCTCATACCCATAGCTTCGCCTGCGTGGTGGTGCATCGGGTTAAATAGTAGCCTATGACCATATACTTGGAAAGGCGTTCCAATAGAACACTAAAGATGACAGCTTCAAATCATGATAGAGTCGTAAAACAGGTAAAAAAATCAAACCCCTATCATTTTAAATGAAATACCTCAGTCTATCTATATGAACTGTGACCGTTTCCAACCCATAAACTTTATTTTCACATCAACCAGTAATTTCGGTTTGATTAAGCAACAAAAAACCATCTTTCCACCTATTCTAACAAATTTTGGAATGTATAATATGTCTAACTGTCTTTGCACATTTAACGTGGGAAGAAACATGGAGGGATCTTGGGGAACTTGCAATTCATAATAAATAACATTCATCATTATGAAACGGCCAGTCAAACAATTACATCATACAGTTATATTATAAACTGGTACTACTACTTAGTAATGTGAATTGACGTCAATTAGTATTGGCAGGGCCTGTACCTACTGCACAGCACAAGCTAGCATTGTGCTAATATTCAAACATGAAAAAGTAGGAAACACATTCTAGAGGAGAATGCGTTTTTTCAAACAATAGTGGGTGGTGGCTCTTTAACGTGACGTGACGTAAATATGTTAGATCCGTAACGTAGTGCTTGTGTAATAATATTTTATTCTAAGTCGTATAGTCATTGTTTTCATACAGTTCACATTGAATCTAATATCTCTAACAGTTAAACATTGAATTGTTCAGATGTTATTGCATCCTATAAATCAGACATATAGCGTTATAGTATGTTCGATTTTCCGTAAAGTTGACGTCCTGTTTATTTTCACAGGTGTTCGGTATTTTCAACACCTTGGCGTACGCGGCGAGTTCCTTCTTCCTGTTCAGGGAGCACAAAATGAGTACGGGGTCGACGCCGGCGTGATTGCCTCCACGCCGGAGACACCAGCTTCCACCAGGAGCATTCAAACATTAAGATCGCATTTGTCCCGCTTTCCACTTTTCATTTCATAACAGCTCACAAAATGTACTGCCGTTAATCACGATACGTTTTGAAATGGATTTATTTCTCTAATTCTCAGGTTTTCGACGTTTACGAACTTTAACACGACGCTATAACACTAACATTTGCATTTTAAATTGTTAAAGATAAGGAAACCGGCTTAGCGAATAATATTTATAAGCTAAGTAGGTATTTCTTGATATTAAACATCGTGTAAGTAAAATAAATTGATATTGTTAACATTATCAGGATGATATTTTGAGATCAAACGATGATGAAACGAAGAGGGGTGTTGGCAGTAGAGAAATTTATATTACATTGACTGGAATTGACTTAGTAGGTACCTATTCGATTTCCTCTACATAATGTCTCCTTCTTTTCACTCCGTATGATCATGATATAGGTACTGTAATTGTTGTTTTACGTAGTAAATACTTACCGATTTTGTTCTGTAAAACACCAAATTTTAAACATCTACAGAGTTATTGGTAGCTCGTTTTACGCAACTACTACGAATTCCAGGGAATACGTTGAGTTACCACTATTCTGGTATTAGTACCTATATATTGATATATATACAAATTATATATTATACAAACATTTAACATATTTTATGTTATCAAACCCGGCAACTAGGTACAACAAAACCAATCAGTTATAGCTTTACTTTATGCAATAAAGATTCGCATTTATTTCAGTTTTTTTATTACTTACGCAGAGAGTTACGAAGAGTTGCGTAAAATTTGCTTTGATCTTTATTTTATCTAAACATTGCAAAGTTGAATAACATATAAATGATTTTAATGTTAATGCAAGAATTAAATTATCTAGTAAATTAAGATTCTAATTGAATTTTAATTTACTAGATAATTTAAATGTATGTATTTGAAATTTTTAACCGAAACGAAATATTTTAGAAACCTAAATTTAACATTCGTCTGGAAAATGTGCCGTTGGTATATTGGATAAATTGCATAATAAAAATGTTAGCTTTTTACTTCTATAATTTATCGTTAAGAATTACGTTAAAGCTATTATTATATAGAATTAATTATGATAATTTATTATGGTTGTTTTAACTTTATGTTAGCCTAGTCTTACAAAAGAGGAATTATGAAATATAATTGAACAAAACGAATTATTGTAACCTTTTTAGATTACATAATCATTATTATAGAGAGGGGATATCTTTAAATTGTGTTATAATATTGTTTCCGAATATACAAGATATATACACGAATACACAATAGTAGGTTATTATTAAACCCGATTTTGAAAAATCTTGATCCGTCCAGATAATCCAGAATCTTTTGTTGAAATGAGAATGAAATAACTTTATCGTCACAAACTATTATGACGTTGTTTCTAATACATTTATATGCACGTTATGATTAAACACATAGATATCGGGGTAGATAGATAGATAATTACTTTATTGTTTACCACTAAGAAATAACAATTTTATATACTTTTAATCTTGTTAAAGGCAATTCAAAGGGCGGTCTTATCGCTTAAAGCGATCTCTACCAGGTAACTGTTTTGTGGGCAGTAATGAGTAGCGAATAAAAATAAAAACCTATGTAGGTATATTACCTACATCAGTACACATACGTGGGTACATCAAATTCAGTGTGTAATGTTTTTTTTTTAAATTAAATAACACCTTGATTTATCTCAGGACACAGAATTGGAAATTTAATTAGAAATTTGTGGTGTATATAAACTTTTTTACATTGGATTCGAACCTACGATTGAATTTCCTTGATTTTATGATCTATAAACGCCAGTTCCATATTACAGTAAAAAATTCATTTCCATAGAAATATATTGGAATCTCTTTGAAATCTATGTGACGGACGATCGTCAAACACTGGAATATAGGGAACAATATAAGGTAATCTATCTACTTACTCTACCAACATATTTAGCTGGGTACATAATTAAAAACTGAAATATTACAAAAAAGATTAATTGTATGTGAAGTGTTTTTAATATTAAGAATGGAAATATTAATATAATTATTGTATTTTGAATAAATAATAAATATTTTAACATAAAATACCTATCTACATTTAATTTCCTAAATCCAAAATTTTATAGTTTTTTCCTTGAATAATCTCAATTTTATGACGAAGATAACAAAAATGTTGTCTTAGTTAGCCTAATAACAATACAGTAACATTTTAACACCATTTTGACTTTATTACAATTTTTTTTTGGGTATCTTGTTAAGTAATAGTACATTATGATATAAGTGCGGTAAGTTGATAATTACAGCCGAGGCGATATTGCTAGCCCGAGCCGTAGGTGAGGGCTACAAGAAAGAAGAGGCTGTAATTATCAAACCGCACGTATGTCATACGACGTTTTATAACACACTAGCTGGTGCCCGCGACTTCGTCTGTGCAGGTATCTTTATAAATTGTAGCCTATGTGTTATTCTAATGTATAAGCTATATTATTGTAAAGTTTCATTAAAATCCATTCAGTTATTTTTACGTGAAAGAGTAACAAACATCCATCCATCCATCTTTACAAACTTTCACGTTTATAATATTAGTAGGATTTGCGAGGAAATAAATAAAACTCGGACTTGACGACATTTTCAAATAAAAACAATACAGCGAAAAGGAACAGCACGCGGAATAATTTTTACTTGTTCTCAAATTAGCGATGCGCATTTTTTTAAGGCAAAGGCACAAAAACAGCCAGTATTACTAATAAAGTAGGTAAATTAATATTTTTGTGTTTTGTTACATTCAAATGGTGGTAATTTATGCTCAATATAATTTTAATTAAAGAATTAAATGTTTATTTATTTTATTTTATCTCCCAAAGTTTATTTTATTTATAAAATGTTGACCACATTTCTGACATAAACACTCTTTTTTAAACGGAGAACCTCGCTATACCTTCCTTTTTTAATAACATTACCGCACTAGTGCGTAATGTAATGAGGTACAATACGATATTGAAATTGGTGGTTGGTGAAATTGGTAAAGCGTTTCTCGAAAATTTAAAATTTGGGCCCTCAGTTCAGATGCACACAAATAATAGACCCTTTACCAGCAAATGTGTTATAAAAAATAAAAATGACCTCAGATATCACAGTAATTGACGTAAACGAGTACTCCACTGAAGTATATTTATTGTAAACAGGATGAAAAAATAGGAGGTTGAACATGGCGAACAGCAATATAGATCAGATGGTCGAATGGCAAGTGTATTGGACTGCCACGCCGTCCGGTGTTCGCGGGTTGGATTCCTGCTTCAGGACAAATATTTGTATGATGAACATCGGTGTTTATCCGGAGTATTTTCTATGTATTATAATGTATGTATTAAAAAAAAGCATTCAAGTATTCTATCAGTTATCTGGTACCCACCCATAGTACAAGCTGTGCTTACTTAACTTAATTAATATTATTATGTACTTACATAGCCTACCAAAAGGCAAGTAACTACAGGAAAACGTTTTGAAGAGGACAATTACGAACTAATTATCCCACTAGTATTGTTTAGGCTAAAGGATTTAGGGTGGATGATTGATTGAACAGGTGCTTTTAGATGGATGTTTTATGCCAAATCAATCAATCATGCCAAAACTACTGAACCATTTAAGCTGAAATTCGGGATGACCTTTTGTTTATGAGCCTGGAAAGGACTAATGATTTTATTTCATGTCGTTGCAATGTGGGCGAAGCCGTTGGTTTGGCTTGTTTTATAAGTTGCTACCTGAGATCGAACTTGTTTAATTGCAACAGATGTAAAAATAAAATGTTCAGACAGCATCGAATCGAAAATAAAATAAAGAATCACGCCAAATCTACGGCTGAAATGCGGTATATTATAAGAGCGAAATCCGTATGCGTATGGTGATTGGTGATTATAGAGTTTAGCGTTGGTCAAAATAAATTTAGGAAAAATCTGAAATACTAATTAGCACCTAAACTGATATATTAAAAAATATTTCTGCACATGCCAAATAACGACAGTGTTTGCGAAAACTCCGTAACAAGCGAAAAATGGTTGCGTTTTATCCAGGTACTTGGAAAATGGAAGCGTTAATGCGAATCCGTGTGAGTCATGCACCCGATTGTGACAGCGAGGGCGTTCGGCGCCCACTCGGATCAGTCTCTCCAAGGTTTCAAATAGTGAGCTCGTGTCTCCTCGCCGCGCCTTTTCCTTACATTTTCCTGGGATACATTAAAATTGTGAGTTCTTTGTAAGAACGTGTTGCATTAGTTTGTTTTTAGTAATACATATTTTCATAAAGGTACAGGTTTCTTGGTGTGTAAAATACAAACTACGAATATGTTATCATTTTTAAAATAAGTTTTTGTGTAAACAAACATGAATGAATATATTTTTAAAAGATCGGTGTGACCTGACCAATATACCAATATACAAGTTAATAAAATGTTAAAACAACGAGCATTTGCTTTGAATACAGTAATAAACATTCTTGGAGGTTTGTCTTCTAAGGCGTCGCGTAGTCGCGTCTAAAGGGCGGCTCTTGTCCACTGTCTAGGAGGGTGCAAGCCGGCAGACCAGATAGGCGAGACGAAATAACCAACCTTCATCTCTCACTCGCACTTGACCAATTTCATTTTGATAAGTAAGTGTGGTTATGTAGCTTTGTACATGGTAGAGTTCTAACTCTAGAGTCATGATGTTGTTGCATGTTGACGTCACTGATAAATTGTGCCAATGAATTGATGCGTAAAAAGTGCATTGCATAGCATGTTGTTAAGTAATTGAACAATGAGTGAGGCAGGCGACCATGGCATAAAACCTTACTTCGACGTCATGTCAGGCAACGAGTTGACCTCCTACTCGAGAAATTGGCCATATTTGGATGCACAGGGCACACGCATGTTTGTGACACCTGGTAGACGTGGTGGGTGATTTGGATATATTAGTTAGTAGCTATTATACAGCTCACCATAGCAAGGTGTCTATCAAGGATAAGCTTACCATAGACTGGCGGCATAACTTTTAGTACACTACCTTATAGTACACTAAAGGACGCCCGCCATTTCGTTTGCGTTGCGATATAACAAAATTCATTTCGTTTAAATTTATTAAAAAGCACATTATTTCTAGTTATTTGACCTGTACGTTGTTTGTCAGTCAGTTAGGATTAAGCCTTTTAAATATATTGGCTCGGAGTTTTTCGTGCACTAAATCTTTGGGGTACGAGTACCTAAGTACCAATTTGTTATTTGCTATTTTTTTATATTTTTCAGTGAACACAATGTCGCACTCTGTCACTATCACCCGGACTACCGTGGCTTCCACGGGTCATGCAGTCTTCATCAACACAGGGTTCCTCGGCACGCTGCCGGGGTTGTTGAAGCTAGCTGAATTGGTAATTAAAATTAATAATACCACTTTTCTACCACGTAAATTACAGAGGACTTTTACTTTATCCCGCCCCGCCCGGGTATAAGATATAACAACAAAGTCCTACAGATGGTGTAATAACTCTAACACAAGAGTCAGCCGCTCTCACGAAACGAGACGAGGTCATTAAAACTACAAAATCATTACTGTAAAGAGCCTGGTTATGTGTACATACATTATATTAAAATAGCAGTATACTTGCACCTTACTGAAAAAGGACTAAATTAACTTACGAGTAGTTGAGATTGGAGTAAGTAAAGATAATTGAAAAGGGTATAATATTACCATTCATTGTATGTTTTATCATCAAACTAAATCAACATAATGATCCCAAAGTTCCTCAGGGTCTTCATGACCTACTTTCCCGTGACGTAAATATCAACGTTGTAAAATGATCGAGTGACTTTAATATACGAGTACCATAGTATTCTTAGCTCGTTCATTATCGTGCAGATTAGATGGATAGATTCATATATGAGAATAGTAGAATAAACTAATATAAGTACCTACATCTCTTATTCTATGGCCTTATCGCTATTAACGATGACATGACAACCCTTTCTTTATTGGTATTTTAGAACCTTGAAATAACTACTACGACTAAATATGAGCAATCAGATTATTTAGGTAAGCATAAATTAGGATCAGTAAACATCCTACTAATATTATAAACGCGAAAGTTTGTAGGTATGGATGGATGGATGGATGTTTGTTACTCTTTCACGTAAAACTTTATAATAATGTAGCTTATATTTCAGAATAACACATAGGCTACAATTTATAAAGATACCTGCACAGATGAAGTCGCGGGCACCACCTAGTTTTACAGATATTATGGATTATATTATATATTATGTATTTTGATTTATTTTAATAAGGTACCTTACTGGAATAAACGATGCATAAATTGGTATTCAGGGAATAACACATGACAAATCAGTTTTGTTCTAGCTATTTTATAATATTAACCTTCCTGTTTCCTTCGGCCTTCCGAAATGGTCGCTGAGTGCATGATGTCACTCTAAAGCTCTCAGTTGCGTCACCCTTATGCTACTCGTAATGTTTGCGCTATCAACTACACCACACCATAGCTAAATTTAACACTAAAGGTACTCTTGGAACATTGATGAGTTCATATTGGTTTCAAATCAAAGAGTTAGAGGAAAATACTCATTTATATGAATAAGCTTAATTACCCACTAGTCGCTCGCGGTTTCGACTGCGTGTTATCGCGATAAATTGTAGCTCATAATTAATGTGATTATTTATACTTATTTATGTGAGCCATAGTGGTCGATACCAAACTTACCGCTCAAGGGTTTTTAATACCTAAAATTTTTGTATATAATATTTTGGAAGTAGGTCACGCCTCACGCTATTTAAAGCCGTTTTGCACTGACTCGTTTACTTCTCAATGTCAAAGGTGATATTTGAGTAATACGAGTATAAACAACCTCTAAGGCCGTGACTTCATGCTGGCTATTCTTGTAGCACTGAAAATACCTAAACGCTCGCAATCTTGCATTTGGTGCACGTGAACTGAATTCATGATACCAAAAAATAAACAAATTTAATGTATTGTACTTATTTGTGACCTTTCTGAATTTATTTGTGTAGGTGGTAAGCTATTATGTCTAGATGTGTTAACACTGCACATACACAACACGGTGACAGTTTTAGCAGCGTTATTTTTACTTCTATGTAAGCCAGTATCTAACTTTTAATATCATCCTGTTTTATAAGCACTGTATCCTGAAAAATTACTAGGTTTTCGAGACTGAGATGAGTGCTAAACAGCCGCTACTAGAAGTGCAAAGCCTTTACTTTGAAATTGCCCTGGTTAGCACTATTTTAGATGGAAATGCAGAATATTGTGCTGTTACCATTAGTAAAATAACTTTCTCGCCTCTTACATAAATTGTTGTTGATTGGAGGTGCTGATGATGATAGGTTTAAATTTATTTTTGTAATGTTTTAAAAATGTTTTCAAGTAATTAATTAATTAATGTTTTTATATGGATCTACATTTAAAGTTGTCCGAAATAAATATTTTGATTTGATTTGATTTGATTTGATAAAAAGCGAAAACAGCATCCTGAATACCGTGGCGGAATGTATCACATCTCCGCTCTGTAGGTGCCTTGTGTAGAGGGTAATTAATGAGGGAAATTACTACCTTTATTGATAACTCTCGGCACAATGCGCTTTCCTATCTAGTGCAAATAAATTCAATTTAATTTTAATTTGTTATATGGATCTTTCGATATCTGAAAGCAATTTTATGTATAGATATGTAATTTAACTTGAATATTTTAATGTTTCAGATACTGGGTGCGGCGTGCGTTGGCGTGGTTGCCTACTACATCGATCATTCGGGCTATTATATCCAAAAACCAGAGTTATTCTTCCTGCTGGTGGCGACATCTTTTCTCATAGGCACCTTTTGCATAGTGACGGCGTGCTTATCTTCCATGTCGACGGCTTCTATTTTATCTAAAACTATTTATGTAAGTATACTGTATAGGTACTAATGTTTAAATATCTCACTAACTTACAGCAAAAACAGTTTGTAATTCAAACACGATAAACGTAGACGAAGCCTATAAAGAACCCACGAAACTTTTGTGCTTCCTGAACGGAGTAAGGCTTGCTAGGTAATCAAGTCCAATGGCAGTTTTAATTACTTTATAAATCATGACAAAACTACTAAATATTGTTATGATACAATAGTTTTTTTCTCTTACGAGACACTAAAGCGAATAGATTGTTTTCTACGCGTCCTCTACGTCGTAGACTCCATGCTGAAGAGACTGGTACGGATACTAAAGTAAGCCTAGATTTCATTCTACGGCATCTCGGCATCCGTCGCGTCGTTGACTCTACGCAGGAGAGGCGCGCTACGACTATGAGATATCCTTCTACGCGACCTCTACGCTGTAGACTACGCCGTAGAGACTACTGCTACGAGATACTACATTGCTTACCTTCTAAGCTATCCCGACCCCCGGAGACCACACGGTGGCTATGTGGTGTCAAAATGATATGTAGCGTAACTACATAATGTGTTTAATTACTATTGAATAAGCTGTAACTCAATACGTCATTATACTCTAATACTAACTATAAGTCAATCTGTACAGCTCTTGTAAAGCATACATTCTTATTATTGTAAAGCATTCAGTCTCGGATTAAACGCGGTACGGTAAATACAATCAGTACAACATATTCGGTTTTTAATTTATCGAACCTAATTACCTACTTAATCAATTCAATTTAGGGTTTGATCACTACGAAATAAACATAAATCCTAAAGTAGTGACTACGTGAATCCTAAAATATGTAATTTTTATTTGATATTTTGATGGACAAGTGCTTTGCTTTTTACAGGAGGTGATATACCACGGGGTCGCATTTATATTTTACCTGTGCGCAGGGCTAACTCTGATTATAGAAGTGAACCACAAGAACTATAATCAAAGGGAATATCAACCCTATTTTGCCGCATCTGTAAGTAAAAGTTTACTCCTTACTTCTTCTCAAATTAAACTAAGCTTAAAACTACGACTAAGTACTAATTTTGAGAGAATTGGTCCTAGCTCTGTATTTAGTTCACGTTTACCCCCATTGAATTCAATTAATAGAATAAAGCATAAAAGATCGTAAAAAGTTTATTTCTCAAATATTCTAGAATTTTAACATTATCTTGATTTCATTCTTGAAAAGAAACATGAAATCCTTTGATATAATCAAAAATCAAATCATATGCGAGCAGTTGCTAGATTCTCGAAGGCGAGCAGTGGCCGGCAACACATTTGTCATGTTTAGCAGAAAGTAATGTCACTTTCGTTCGAAGCGTGTATCATTGTAAAACTGTATAAAAGTCTGTCTTTTCTTTTTCAGATCATGGGCCTTATTATGGCCGGCCTGTACTTGCTTAGCACTTTCTTGGCGAATCGCTCATATCGAGGCATTTAAAATGTGATAGGTGATAGTTAAAGGATTATATATTGTTGTAGTTTGTACTTAACTAAACCACAAAATTTTGATGTGAAAAAAACATCAGATTTTTTTGGTTTTGGGCTTGTAACTTTTGATGCAATATTTTCTAAATTTTCTCTATAATTTTATAAATTCCAATCAAGATAATGAGAAGACGTAAAGGTATGTCACCTTAAAATTGTTAGAACCTATAATTTACAATTTAACGGTTTTCAAAGCGATAAATTGAGGTAAAAAGAGGTTTATGTTATAGATCGAGAAAGCTTTATGTCATTTTTCCAAAGGTTTTTTTGTTGCTAAATGTCTACCTTGTTCGATGCTTAGCTTAGTCTGAATGTTAAATTTATTTAATTTACAATTAAATGCATTTTAATGTAGTTACAGGTACTTGGTCCAGTTACTATTATAATAATTAATTATTATTATAATTAAAATGGTTATTAAAGAAATTTGGTAAGAAAGTATTCTTACTTTTTTCTACTTTTGAGCTTTCATGCACATAACCGTTTATATGAATAAGATGCGACTTTGTACGCGTGGTTCAAGCGTGCATGATATTAATGGACTACACTTCTAGAGAAAAAAAGCCTAAATAAAACATTTTAAATTGAATGAGCACAATATAATAACATGAATAGATATAATCACTATTGTGAATGCTCACGGTGGTGAAACGACAACTTTCGTGCAAAGTTTTTGCATCATCTTATGTAACTGCAAACCCAATAGTGCCATGAATGTAAGAGCTTTTCTTAACAAGTTTTTGTAAATAAGTATTTAATGTTATTTTAAGTTAAACTTAAGTTCTTCTCGCCAATTATTTATCTACTTGTAGTGATAAACCTTTACGAGACTAGTGCCGACTTGCACCAAACTATCAAATTTCCTAAGCAATTACTTAACTCGCTTGACAGTTCTAAACGATCTGAATTAGGACCGTTAAAAATTAGTAAGCAAGAAAAGTAATTGCTTAAGAGCTTTGACAGTTTGGTGCAAATAGGCATAGGAAGTAGTAGTACGTAAAGAAGTCAGAAAAATATATATTTCAATATATCTGAAATATGCGTAAGAATTTTAAAATACTTACCAAGTTGATACAAAATTATTTTAAATTAAATAAAAACAAATGTCTTTTAACCCGAATGAAGGGAATGCTTTTTATTATATAAGGACATATTTTTATATTACTTTTTGCCAGTGCGTCCATATTTATCAAACTAGAAAGTCAGTGCAGTCAGAAATGTTCTATAGGTACAAATGAATTTTGTTAATCCGCAACGCAAATGAAGTTGGGTCAACTAGTAAATTATATTCTACTCGTACGATAATGCCTACAATAAGTTAATGTTGCCTAATATAAAAATAATCCCATGTAAATTAACATAAGACTCATTGTCCATCTGAACATTACAAAATTCCTTCATCATACCATTCAAACCTAACTATAGTTAGTAGGGAAACCTATAAGTTAACTACAGTTAACGCTTATCTTCTTCTTCTTATCGTGTCACTAGTTCTTTCGAATCAGTGTGGGACAGGATTTCAAGTGCACTTCGAAGAGGTTCTTTTTGTGCACTTGACACATGTTTTCCGAACTTTTTAGGTTCTATGACATGCCGGTTACGCTTATGTTACGAGTAAGCTACTTACTTACATGATTAAATATTTTGTATTTCTTCGTAATTCTCGTTTTATTAATCTAGTATTAATCAAGTCCTACAATTATTTATTTTGAAAAAATATGAGGTTGTAGCTGGACAACAGAGGATTCGTAAAAATGGGAATAGAGCGGAGTGGAGGAAATTAGGTTTATCCAATATTGCAAAGACAAATGCTGAATATAATATGTTAATAATGTCATTAACATCATACCTACATAACATCATGTATTATGGTGGCATTATCTACCGGCCAGTCCTGTTATAATAAATGATGTTAATGGTGTCATCAATGGTGTCATGCAATAAAGAATTTGAATAATAATTATTGCATAACTGTAATAAATAACTGTAATTAATTATTGCATAAATATTATTAAGTATTATAATACTTAATCATATTGTGTACAATAAGATCATACTTACGTGTGTTGGACTGCCACGCCAGTGTTGCGGGTTCAATTCCAGTTTCAGGATAAACATATTAAACAAGATACATATACAGGATAAATATAATATTCTATACAAGTAATCTATCACTTATCTGGTTCCAATATTACAAGCTTGCTTAGTTTGGGGCTGGATGGCGTTGTGTGATGGGTAATATGGGTATGTAAAAAAAAAGACCTGATGAAGGAGATGGACGGCATTTAGAAGTTTTCTGCATGCTGCTGAGACTACTAGACGTATAAGTCATTAACGCTACTGGACTGAAAAGATCGTTGTCCTGCTCTACATGGATTGATTGCGGAACAGGGTCAATGAGTGTGTAAACAATTATGTGCCAGGAATAGAAATTAACCCTCCGCTTTGTGTATGGGCTATTTTTGAGATGCGCCGCCGGCGTGTGGTATACCGGCACGCGACATTCAAACTTATCCTAACTCCAGTCCAGACAACACACACTACTTACATAGGTACCATTGACTTAAATATTTCTTACCTTAAAAGTTTTTCGCAATATAGGGCAACAGTTCGGTGAACTTCTATTGAATGGGTTACGCCAAACATCTAAAAATATTTTGTTGACTAACAGTGACCGCGTGAACTCTCTTTTGCTTTCCGTCCGTACTAGTTGTTGTCTGGAGTTGGAATAGTCGAATAGTGAATGAGATTCCGGTGAATATTTGAAGATTTCTGAATAAGTGGAGTGCTAGTGAAATGACCCGAGGGCCGACTATCGTGCGAGTGGCGCCAGGTGGAAGTAAGAGTGCCGGTATTAAGTGCTGCTGCTGTAGATGCTGCGAGTGTATCAACTTCGGATACCTCACATCCCAACATGGACTTATCAAGTTGGCTCAAGCAGTAAGTTAAGCACTTTTGTGGCATCTATATTTAACTGCTAATGGAGTACTAAGTAAATAATTTGTTATTTTATCTCTACATTATGCTTTCGATTTATCATCATCATCTCACGCTTAAAACAGAAATAATAACATTCTATAAATAATAAAATATTTAATTAAAAGCCGGTAGTAAAGTAGGGAGGTGTCCCCCTGCAGGACGCCGCGACGCCCGCCGTCTAGTTGGGTACCAACACAGTGCCAGATATTTTGTCGCAAAGCAGCAATGTGTTAGCATTACTGTGTTCCAGTTGGCGTACTGTAGCTAGTGAAATTACTGGGCTTTCAAGATGACCATCAAAATGTTTCAAGGTGGACGAGCGCTATAGCAGTATTGTACGGGCCTATGATATTCCCAAAGCCCTGTGTAGCACTTTTATGGTTATGGGTAGGCGCGATCTCATTCCATCAGGAGTGCGCCTAGTCTTGCCAGTTGCTAACATAAAAAAAAGGTTCTTGAGACCAATGGCTTAAGTAGCTGTAAAACTTCAAAAAAACCACCTACCTGAGAATGTCGAAGTATTTATTGAACTTTCTTTTGTGCAGATGCTTGGCGGGATGTGCCAGAGCTTGCTGGTGAAGTATGGCATGTCGGAGGCGAGTGCCATGGGTTCGGCGTTCCACGGCTTCCTGACCACGGCGTCCGCTTGTCTCCTCACCACGGCGCTGCTCATCACTTGCTATGTGCTCTCTTCCAAAACGCAGCAACTAATACGGCAGTCCATTTTTGTAAGAAATAATTTTGTCAGCTATGTTATTTGAAGTTTTTTAATCACTTTTTTGATTCGGTCGTCAACATCTTGTCATTGGTTTATAATATCACCTTAGATTATAAATGCAAATGTATGTTCGAGTAAATGCTACAAAAACAAGGTTTTACAACAACCGTCTTCAACCGGACTGTTCTAGTCACCACTTTTTCACTTTGACGACTTTGTTTACGGATAACTAAACTAAACTACTGAACCGATTTTGATAACATTTATATGGGACTAATCTGAAAGTATAACCTCTCAAACAAAGAATATTTTTTAAATCGGTTTATGTTCTGAGGTAACAAACATAAAAAAAAAACATTGAAGCGAATTGATAACCTCCTTTTAGAAGTCTGTTGAAAACGATATAAGAGCTGAAATTCGGTATTATCTTTGGGTATAGTTTGAGAGCTGAAAAAGACACTACTTTTTATGTTGCAACCATGCGAGCGAAACCGCTTGCAGCTAGCTTTTCTTAGCTGTAGTAGAGCCACTGTTGCTCTATAGAATAACTATGAATAAACCCATCGTGTTATTTCAAGATTTCGTACTACTCTTTAGGCCACTTTCTGCTTCTGATTTCATCTATCAACTTTTGACTCTCGAATGGACTAATGAACTGCAAAACAATCTGCGAGGCAACAATGCATAAAACTTGGTCTACATTGATGATAAGATTAGGGAGGTAATTTTATTCATATCTTTATGACACTCTTAGATAATGACTCTACAAAGGCTCAATTAAATACTTCTGAGTGCATTTTAGTATGTCACGTCTAATTGTTTCATTGTTATTAATTACCTATCACTATATATATGGTATACAATAATAATAATATTATGACTGTGAAGTGTGAATGTATTAGAATTGCGGTCATTGTTTACCAATAATTTATGATTCATGATACATATTACATTTCCTAGATTTTCATAACAAGCTCACAGTTTCATCTGCATGTCCGATTTAAAAAAAATGTACGATCATACTCGAGTATTATACCTACGAGTAGGTATTCTTTGTTGCCAAAATTACATATCAGTGGTTTTGGCGTGATTGAGTATACACGAACATTTTTAAATGAATTATTTTTTTAAGTAGGTTAGTACTTTGACCTGTGCTCTTTTCAATCTGGGCACATGTCCTATTTTAGTGAAGTAACCGGGACTTGCTTCCTCTGGAATGCAGGATGATTCATCGCGTGTTAATGATGATTCATATTGGTTTTTACATTGTACCGATTAAATCAAAATGACGAGATAATATGTTTTGTTATTTCCTGGACGGACTCATTTGATACTGCTTATTTTTATTTAATTAATTCATTTTTCAAAAAAAAATATTTTCTTATTTTAGCAAAACTTTCAGGAGACGTAATTTTTCAGATTAAGGAAAATAAATGCATCACTGGATAATCATAAACGTATACTCCATATTTTTCCTACCGTACTAAACACTAAAAAATATTTTTGGACACTTTTTATCGCACTTATGTCTTATGACGTCTGTGCGGCTAATCAGTAAAAGAAAAGCACCACCATAAATCATATTATGCATATACAATACACATTTATATTTTTGTCTATTTATTTATTGGTTGGAAGACCAACGGCTTTGGGAAATTAACTCACTTAAGGCCCAGAATCCCGCCCGTCGTTATCTCGCTCACACATTTGGAAATTATTGAAGATATAAATTAACTGTATATAAATTCCAAAATAAGTGGGGCGGTAAACTTTGTTACTACGACCTTAAGACCTAAGGAAATAGGGCTATACTGTTTTTCCAAATCTCCTTTGCTTATATAAAAAAAAATATATACCAAAACATTTCGTGTGAGAAGCGAGATCGCGGCCTTATAGTGAAACTATCTTATAACGCTTTTGAATGTCTTTCTATTCCAGGAATGCCTGTTCAATGCCGTGGCCAGCTTCCTTTACCTGTCGGCATCGTCATACATGGGCGTGGCGGTGAACATATACCTGTACCCACGGTATGCGCTGGTCAACATGTACGCGGCCTATCCGGCCATGACTGCAGTATATGTGAGTCTTCGTATTTTTTATTTTTGTACATTTCATACAACGCCGTCTAGCGCCAAACTATGCTTATTATTATATTATAAGCTTGTACTATGGGAGCCTAGAATACTTATATACTTTTTATTTGTAAATACATACATAGGATACATAGAAAACACCCAGACTCAGGACAAACACCGGTGTTCATCGCTCAAATGTTTGTCCTGAAGCGGAAATCGAACCCACGACCCTTGACGTAGCAGTCTAGCGCACTTGCCACAGTTGCCACTCGACTATTTGTGTCGTCAATTTAACTTGTGGCTACTAACTAATAATTTAAATGGACTGTTTGCCCGTTCTTACATTAAAAAAACCCAAAAACAATTTAAAAAACACAAAATAATTGATGTTAATTCTAATAAATAGGTAATACCTATAAACATTTTGCCGCAGCCGCTATCAGGGTTTTATAACACCAAACCTAATCTATACATCCATCTTTTAGTTGATCTTAAAGGTTTTTATTAATACAAATGCAATTATGTATCAATATTTGTAATCAAAGAACAATAAAGATAGCACTGATCTTTAGTACATTTTCAAGTGATATGACCGTTTCTTCGTTTATTTTTCAGTACGTCGGAGTTATACTCGGGATTCTTCACGGAGTTGATGCCTACTTAGCATACAAGTTTTTCAAAAGTCCTCGAATGTTCTGACATCGTTTCTGTGATAAGAGCAAAATAAATTATCTCCTTAATGATGCCTTAATCCTGTGCAATTTTGCTAACATATTATTATGAAGCATCGTAAGAAATTAATTTAAAATTATGTTTTTATCATTTTTTGTACGTATATGGGTTATTACTAGTCTGTAAGATATTTTTTTTGTATAATATCAGTTACCTGAAAGGACATTGGACATGCATTATCTTGAAAAGTTTTTATTTTACTATTTTGTAATAATATACAGCCTTTACTAAAAAAATATGGTCATGTGTCTTTTTATTGGTGCGATGTTCCTGCCTGGCACGGTCAATGCCAAGCCACCTGTGACTCAGTCAATACTCAGTACTCAGTATGTTTATTGTTATCACATCACATGCTATATGGTATGTTAGGAAGTTATGGGAAATTGCAATCCTACTAAAAGAGGCGAAAGTTTGTGAGAATGGATGTTTTGTTCCTCAGTCAAGGCGATTGAGCTGAAATCATGCTGAAATTCACTCCTATAATATCCGATACCACGCGGGCGTAGCCGTGGTCAGCTTATGTATTGATTGTCTGAGACTAGGTAAGTATACTATACTCGTATAAATAATACCCATTATCAGCAAAATATATATCTAGTTGTTTGCACTAAAAACAGATATTCTAAACAAAATGTTCCGTTTATACTGACTCATACTCAAAACATTTCGGATTGAGTAGGCAGATTTCCGTAATACTTATTATTTCGAACAGGTATTAAGTTTAAATAATAACTTATCTATACTATTGATGGTTACAGGTTTGAAAACTTTTCAGTATATTTGCGTTATTTTACTGCATTTCGTGTCGACGAAGTACAAATCTCATGGGCCACTGCTAGCCGTGGATTTGCCGCGTGGTAACGGATTATAAAGTGCATAGCCTACAACCTGTTCCAGCTTTCAATCTATAAATTCAGCCTTTCGGATCAGTAGTTTCAGCCTTATGAAAATTAACACTTAAAATATATTATGGTTTTAGCACGAATAATGTAACGATGTAATTTCAGGCAACCTCATTTTTCATGTTTGATTCTTAGAAAATTATACGACACACGTTCCATAAAACGCTTTGGTTTTTGCAAACTGATTCTTCTTCAGTTGTAATAGAGTTGATTTTACTTTGAAATGATGTAGAGTAAACACCTTTAGTTGCCTTTACCTACCAGTCTGCTTACTAGCTAGTTGTGCAAGCACGTCCTCCGCTGGATAGAAGTAGATGGAAGTACCTATGTCACGTGATTAAACGGAAGCATCTTTGTCTACAAGGTAGGTATCGCAGAATGCTCTTTGACTTTGTTTGTATGGTACGGGGAAATAAAAAAGTCAGTAGGTAAGTTAAGAAAAAGAAATATAAATAACAATACATGACAAAATTATAAATACTACTGTAATAAAAAAATAAAATGTAGTAAAATGTCAATTGGATTTGTCGAGTGGCAGAAACTAGTAGAAAGTTGACTCTCTGTTGAGGCTATTTTTATTGTAAGCATCTAAATAAGTACTTACCTAGGCAATTATTTCCAATATTAACTCTGTTTATCAAAGAGTAATTAAATACTAGAACTATTAGTCAGATATCTTATCGGCACAACAAACGTCATCGTCATACAGTTAAAGTAAAAAAGGGGCGGATATCGTCAGTGGTAATTTATTTTTTACGGGATTGCCGTTAGAAGGGGCTATTTTTTCTATTGAGCAGTCGACTGGCGAGGTTATGTCGCAGAACACATCTGTTTAGCGACTGGCTTACTTACCTCTCAACGGTTGGTCCCACAGTGAGAGTAGCGCTGTGGAGCGCAGCGCATGCGCCAGCAACATCAAGGCGCCTAAGCATCTTCGATATCAAATCAAAACAATTCTCGACTCGTTAAACCTGCCATTAAAAGTGCCAAAGTATTTAGTGTGTAAAATAAACTGTGAAACTAGTTTTGTATAGTGAAAGGACCGTGCTGCGCTTGCGTGTTTATGTAAGTTCGTGGAAACCTACAGCTTATTTTGTATTCTTTGCGCTCTGTTACAATACCTGCCAGGCATTGCTTCATTGAATTCACCAATTGCGTTTGCGATTAGTATCGTTGAATTTGCTTTGTTCCATTCAATGTTATTTAGACAAAGTTTGTAGAATTACCTACCTACCAATAACCAGTCAAAGCAATAAGAAATGAATAAAACTGTATACTTAGATATTTCGAAAGCAAACATCTAAAAGGTACTTATCTACCTAAGCTAATAGAATATCTACACTACACAAGGTGATTTGCTCAGGTGTGCGGGGCATGTTTTTATAAAACTCAATAATAACATTCAAGCACGCTACTCAAGGTGGTAAATAAACATACCTAACATACCACTCATAGACACTTATCTTTTTTTTACAACTGCCAACCATCTTACCTACCGTACCTACTGAGAACCATTGAGGCTGGAGGGGGAAATACAATAACCTTCTTGCGTATTTCGTTATTCCTTCACCTTCAATCAGTCTCCTTCTATACAATCGCTCTGATTGGTCGTGGTCAGTTTTATTCATGACCCAAATCCTTAGCAATGAACCCGTTTCCGTTATATCCTTTTTCAAAGTCAACGTCCTTTGATTATGTTTATTAGTAAACCTACTTACTCACCTGGTTCTTTTGAAAGAAAGAAAGAACATTTTGAAGAAGGTTCACCAAATCTGATTCTAGTTCAGATGAGTTGGCAATGATACAAAAAAACAGTCACTGTACTTTGTATCATTTCCAATCTTCGAGAATCAGTTAAATAAACCAATACACTGTATTTGATAACTGTGTGCATATTTTAAGATGGTGTGCGAGTATACAAATTATGTTAGCAGTTTCTGACGTATAACCCCTCCTTTTGCTGGATTCTCGAAGTCCAATACAAAGTACAGTCACTGTACTTTGTATCATTGCCAACTCATCTTTTTCTGATATAAAACTTTTTATCATAGAATGAACCAGACAAAGACCAAAATTATGAGCAATATCACCAAACGTTAAATCTTGTTAGAAGGGCAGGAATAATGTTTTCACACCACCTGCTCGACAATATCCAATTACATATCATGCTATCATCAAGGTAAAGCAAAGCATTACCTACCTAGGGATGTAATGTTGTATGAAACTCCCAAGGGTAGTAATATGATTTGAATTTGGAACGTAAAATTCGTATGGAAACTCGTGGAAAACTCTAAGTAAAAGAACGCCCTTATGACATTGTAAAAAGGTTTGTTCTAAAATCGAACTGGCCACTCATAAGACAAAGAAAAAAGGCGCGACTTTAAAGATTGTGAAACAAAAGACGGTGTTGGCTGCTGAGTTCGGAGCCCTGGATTTTTATTGCCTCACAGAAGGTGTGAAAAGTAGAGTATGCTCCTCTGGGATAAAGTCTGTCTTCGTCTTGGGCAGCTTGAACCCCTCGCGTCACTCAGGACTCTACATAACTCCCTCGCTTCGCTCAGGAGTTAACGGAGTCCCTCGTTAGCTCAGGGTTCAATATGCCACCCGCGACATAAGACACTGCTTTATCCCCTTAGTGAATAATCTATTATTATTTACGTTACGTCTTACATCGACGAGTATACCCTACTTGGTCCAGTCAGTCCTTCAAACATGCAGGATAAAGGTTCGACGGGTCGACCTTCATCATCATCAAGGTTTAAATACGCCTGGAAGAGCTACTATGCCATGAGGGGCAGCACATGAAAGGCGTCACGTCTAACCTATGGTGTTTAGAATTGGTCGTTTACTGAGGCACAGATTTCTAATTTCAAGATTTGTCAGAGGACGATAAAACGCAGTCTTCTCGGCACGAATTCCAAATAGTGATGATAATAGAAGTGCCTAGTTATTGTTAGTACAATATATTTTGAGATAGGGCACGAAGCGCGGGGTGGATTACGTTCTTTATCATTGTGAAGCGTCCTCTGCGGGATTCCGTCGAGATGGGTACCATCACAGTGTTAGATATTCTGCCGCAAAGCACTATTCTGTAAGCAATACTGTGTTCCGGATTAAAGGGTATTGTAGTTAGTGAAATGACGGGTACTGGGCTTTCGAGACTGACCATCAAAATGTCTCAATGTAGACGAGCGCTTTGGCAGTGTTGCACCATGTGAATCAAAGTCACGTGAAGAACTGTTTTAGTCATGAGGAGGCGTGATCTTTTACCATCAAGGAGAGCGCTTAGCTCGTCTCATCTCATGTTTACCAACATAAAAAAACTAACTTCTAGTATGCTTCCAGGAATAGTCTCTAAATTTTGGACTATTTGGCTATAAAGCTAAATTTTATTTAGAAAAATTAAACAAACTTGCAAATAGAGTTTTTAGGTTCTCCACGTACTCTGTATCATTGTATCATATCATACATACCAATTACCTACTAATAAAAAATAACAAAGCTTCAAAATGATTTACCTAGTGAAAAACGATACTTTATCAAGATAAAATGAAATTGGACGTGTAGGCAAAGAATAAATAATATGTGTAGGTCCCAGCGATCATAATATTTTTCCACGATCTGCGCCCCGCCCCTTTATTATTTATCAATCGAAGCGCAGGTACATATACATATAATTATAATAATAATGTCATTAACACAAGAACTTAGGTACATACTGCTTTATTTATTTTTTGAGCTGAAACAACAATGCTACGTTTCATTTTTAAGAAAGCTTAGACCCGTATTTACTTATTGTATTTTACAATATATGTAAAATAAAGTGAAAACTCGCAATATTATAAGCTAGCTGTTCGGCTACTGTTGTTCTTGCAGATTGCAGAAAGGTATAATAAAAATCTATTTCGATCGATTACAAAAAGTTTTTTCACTATTCGCGAGGTATTTTAGGAATTACGCTTAAAAAATGGGACTAATTTTAAGGGGGGTTAAAAATTATTTTAATCGATTAGGTAACTGATTTTGAACAAACAAGTTTTAGATTTCCTATAAACAAAATGTAACCTTGTATAAATATAGATAAAGACATGAATAGCCCAGTAACACACAGGTAGAATCGCAGTCAACTTACTATATTGTTTTCTCCATAATCTAATGCTATTACCAAGTGCGGTAGTTTGTCAGTCAAAGCGATTTTTTATCCATTTATCATAGAAGTAATCGGTCATATCAAAGATCTGATAGAGACCATGATTGCTAATCACTGCTACCAACTATAGGAAGAATGAACTTAAAGATGTTTTATCTACATGTTTGTTTTACGTCACAAGAGATTAATCAACTTAGTGGAATTGTACAAAAATATTTTTCAAGGTGTATTAAAATGTTGTTATTCATGGTTTATCAGGTGGGTATAGAGATGAAATGTCTTCGAGCATCATGTAATTATAAAGTTTTTTGATAAGTGTTTTATTCTTTTCAGATAGGTACGGGTAACAGTACCTCGAAGAATGGCAAAGAATTCTGCCAGTTGGCTTGGAGAAGGTATTAGCTTTTCTACATTACTTTACTCGTACTAAAATTATAAAAAAGAAACAAACTTAGGATGTTCATTTATTACTCAAATGCTCTCTACAGTCTAGGTAGGTATATTAGACTAAGGCGGTTAGACCATCATTAATAGGACAGACAACGCACAGGCCAAAAGCCTGAACGAAGCACTAAACTAAAACGGAATTTTCTTCAGTATTTCACAACGCAATCGAAGTTACGTTGTATACAAGTTACTAGTATAAATCTAGTTTAAGCCTGGAATATTTTCGAGGTTTTTTTACCAGAAACTGATGCTGGATAGCCTCATTATGCAATGTTAAAAACCGATACCACGCAGAGTTTTACGAATGAATATAGAATAACTGTATCGAAAATATAGAATTTAAAATCTATGATAACAGTTTTTGTAAGCTTAGTTTTGTCTCGCCCGACAGAAAAGGAGTTCTATATTCTATAAGCCAATATTTTGATTCAGAGTCGATGGAAGCAACAGTGAGCCCCAGCGACGTGTCGGTGTCGGAACTCACGGAAGAAGTGCCGGCGCTGACCGCAGCCACCATAGCCGCCGTGACGATCGTCATCATAGTAGGAATCGCAGTAGTTTTTCTACTGGGCATTCTCATCGACTGGCGGCAACAGTAAGCAGTCTTTCATTCAATTGATACAGAATTTCGTTGATGTTCCTATGCCCAGAAAATATGATGCAACGTGATTTTATTTTAAATTTTGGTCCAATTTAAAAACTAATGTGTGACTAGGTTGCGATGTTACAGTCATAACCACATGTAAAATGCATTTAAGTTAGGTACACTTCTCTTCTAAATCGATAGAGCTGAAAGGCATGTCTATAGTTTGTAAGCTGTAAGGCCACACGCTATTTTTATTCCATTATCAATATCCTACTAATATTATAAACGCGAAAGTTTGTAAGGATGGATGGATGGCTGAATAATCATAATAATATATAATAATAATAAACTTTCACATACTCTGGAATGGATGGATGTTTGTTACTCTTTCACGTAAAAACTACTGAATGGATTTTAATGAAACTTTTCAATAATATAGCTTATACATCAGAATAACTATAACTATAAGAATAACTTATACATATAATAGTTTAAGGTCGCTCAGCGAGCTATGGAACGGGCTATGCTCGGCGTCTCTCTGAAGGATATGATCCGTAATGAGGTTATCCGACAGAGGACCAAGGTTACCGACATAGCTCAGAGAATTAGCAAGCTGAAGTGGCAGTGGGCTGGTCATATCTGCCGAAGAACCGATAACCGCTGGGGTAAACGAGTTCTTGAGTGGAGACCGCGAATCGGCAAACGTAGTGTAGGACGCCCTCCGGCCAGGTGGGGTGACGATCTGCGGAAGGTTGCAGGCAGAAGATGGATGCGGCAAGCCGAAGACAGGGCGCGATGGCGCTCATTGGGAGAGGCCTATGTCCAGCAGTGGACTGCGATAGGCTGATGATGATGATGATGATGATCAGAATAACACTTAGGCTACAATTTATTAAGAACCTGTGCAGACGTAGTAGCGGGCACTTGCTAGTCGTTAATAAATTAATATCTTAATTTAAACTTAACATATTTTTTTAATTACAGAAAGTTGCTAAACAAGAAAATGGGAGATGCGAGACGATTGAAAAATAAGCGACGAGTGAACATAAACACACACCCAGAAGACGACAATGTCAATATAGCCAATAATATGGAAGAACCAGGGATGAGTTTGCCGCCCGCGATGGTGGCTGAAGCGCTACGCAGTATACCGTAGACTTAGGGTCTATGGTGTAGCATTCATTTTAGAAATAGATAGAATAATAAATATTTACTGAATAAATAATGTTAACGTACTGTTCCATCTTATTAGAACCACTCGTTTTACAATGGAAGAGCAGAGTTGCATAGTTATTAAGCCGTCGCGACGCCTAAGCCTTAGATCTACGTCATCTTCAGCTTAGTACCGGTACTATATAAGCTGTAAGGTAGATCGTAAGCATAGAATTGTTTTTAATAAAATGTATGGTATGGATGGACCGCAGAATAACTATAGGTAGAATTTTATTATAAATGTGAATAATCAAAACTAAGTAATTATGTGCACTGCGATTTATAAATATAAACGACTCAAATATTTATCGCAAATAAAGCAAAAGGATGCATTTAAAAAAAAAATTACTCTACAATTAATGTCAGTCATCATCAACATTATTATCCATAGCCTGTCTTGTCCCACAGCTGGGTCTACAAGTAGAGATCCTTTTCGCTCTTGCTCTTATTTAGCCTTATTCTTCGGTCCTGGGCTTAGCGGCCAATATTTCACCGTAAAAATGTGAAAAACCCGTAAGTTTACATTTTAAAGAGCACGGTACTTGCGTTCACAATTTGTCGACAGTTTACTAACTAACGGTTTTTGAAATTTTACGCTGATAGATAAATATACAATATTTTATAGGATTCCTGCAATTTTTTATTATTTTTAATCTTGATTTAATTATTGGATATAATTAAATGTTGTTAATAATGAATTATTTATTATATGTATTTAATTTCAGAGTATGTCGAAATTATTTTAATTTGGTTCCGACCAATAAATAGTAAGTATATTCTATATCTATAGGAGGTACCTACCACATAAAAATTATGAGCTTGCATGGTTGGTAAGAAATACATTATTTTCAATAACATTCGGTAAACGTCATTAATACTATAGTGAAAAACTTTATTTTACTCAGCCCGATTTTTTTAAACGTTGCTGTCTTGGTGTTTTAAAGTGTCCCATATTACCTGGTAAAGTTAGGACGGAAGGGACTGTACTGTGGCATTAACTGTAGTAGACTTTTAATTTTTATTTAGCGTATATAGGAGAACAAAATCTATAAAAGGACACAATACATATATAAAAGGTATATATGGTCCTGACTGACTGAATGACATACAACGTACAGGTCAAACCACTGGATGTAGAGGCTTAATATTTCGAGGGTATGTGCGTCACGAAGTGTAGGCTACTAAGAAAGGAATTTGCAACGTAATCTAAGTTGCGTGCGTCAACTATGTAGTAGATAGTAAATAAAACTGTGATATTGTTATGCAAAGAAGTTGCTGTTGCTGTGTTTATTTTTTACATAACAAGCGCTGCACTTGAGGAATGCTGCTGGTTCGGTGTCGTTGGCTCCTCAATCTAAGTAGGCAAGACTAGTTACCAGCCTTTCTCGCCATCCGTCTTTCAAAGTTGCCCCATCACATACTGCATGCAATTATAATTGATTCATACGATAAGTATGGAATATTAATCATTGCCCCCCGATAACAGCAGTACCCATTAGGTATACTTTTCTGTCTATGATTATAATCAATAATTGTACCAGTATTGCGCAGAACGTTCTTGCAGACGTACACGTAATCGGGCTGCCCCGAACAACTGTGATAACTAGTTAAAAAATGTGAAAAAAATTATATCAAAAAATCTTAACAATAACCAATACTTTTTGGTAATCTAAACGCGATGGGTAATTCAAAGTCGAAGAAAGTTCAAAAAGAGCCGGATAAATTTTTCGAGCGAGAGAGATGGAAGGAACAAAAGCAAAAGGACAAAAGGAAGAAGATGGCGAACCCAGGGAACAAAAGAATAGGGAAGGTAGAGCCGCCGATCCCGTCGGTGGTCCTCGGGCCGCCCGTCCCCGCGCCGGCGCCCGTGCCGCCGCCGGCGCACGTCCGCTCCTACGACGACGAGGCGCTCACCCGAATGCGGTACCAGATTCACAACGACTCTGATGCCTTTTTACTAAACAATATCCTACTCTCAGTGCAGTTTTTTGAGAATTTCGAACGGTAAGTTGCATAATTTCGTAAAAGTATCATTGTAAAAAAAGATTACCTACATAATTAATATCTTAAAATTGGGCATTTAAAATTTAAACTAACTTATTATACTTTTTTATAACTTTGGTAAATTAACATTTGGTATTTAACGAAAACAAATTAATTAGAACAGGTTATATAAACTTCCTTATTGTGCTTTCTTTATTTTATTATCATATTAATTCTGGGTCACGTCCTTAGATTTTAGTAATCACCAACTAATCCGCCTTCTTGCATGCAATTCGTATTTACGTAGTTAGAGGTAAGGTAATCTCCATGTAATCTCTGTATCTATAAATAACATAATTTTATTATGGCTCTTGCATTGTCCGGGGAATTACCAACGCGTTAATTTTATCTACATACTGATAAACTTATACCAATTGTTTGGATTTGTTTGGATTTATAGCGATAGGCCTATCCCATTTATCCTATATCAATTCACGTCTATTTATTTTCCTTCGCTTTATTTAGGTCCGCTCGTAATGGCGTCTTATAGGTCAGTCTATAGGCTGACATCCTGATGATGATAATTGGATGATATTTAGGTTATCTATGATTTATTTATATATATATTAGGTTTATCTATGATTTCAAATTTCGATTCGGTATTACCGTAAATTAGTAAAATGATGGCAGGAATGGACTTGCATTTTAAAAAACATTGTCTGATATATCTTAGTACTCTTTGCATTGATATATGAAATTTCTAGATAAAGAACTTAGAATACTTACCTATACATTAATCAATTTGGGTAGCTGACAATTCCGTAGTATTTTCACATTTTAATTTAAATAATGAGGAGACATTTCCAGTCTTTACTTACATTTATTTCATTACTGTTAGCATATCATATAGTAGATCCAATAAAAGACCAAGCCGCGGGCAAAAGCTAGTAATAGTATTGTAAACTGGAGCTAAGGCTAGAACAGCTGACGTCACGACACGACTACTAACTTGAACATTGATTTCAATTGCATATTAAAGATTCTGCCGACCCGATAAGATAAAGAAAATATGTATAAAGCAGGTATTAGATTGGTGATAGAAGCCAAAGCAATACCTATTTTTGTGCCATTTATCAAGAATTTGGCTAGCATAGATTTTGATTATCAAAATCACGACGACGCGGCGCTATGAATACTTATGTAGGTACCTATGATTACCTTATCGGTTTAATTATTTCATTGTTTAGAATCAGCATTAGGTATATTATTAAGCCTATGAGTATGATATGGTGTGAAGGTACTCACAGCTGTTATTTGCATGGCAAATAAAAATGTGTGATATTATTTCAGAGAAATGCATCAAATAAAACATAACCCGATAAGCGAAAGGGAACATTTTATAAATGAGGCAATGGTTCGTCTGAACAAGCATGTATTCTTCGCGGACCGGCTGCAAGAGTGCGTGCACGAACACGTTGGCTACCAGCGGCACCCCGGGGAGGTGGAACCGCTGGCCGCGCCCAGGATGTACGTCATCTACGACAACGTGGAGGCCAGCGAGCCGGGAGACACCTCCGACTACAGCGCAGTCCTGGATGCGCCCTTCTATAAGTTACGCATTGAGGATTGCAAAGAAATCGGTAGATACTTACTTATGTACATAGTCATGAAATTGTCTAGGCAAAACTTAACATATAGATGATAATTTTTTTTATATATTTCAGGATTCGTGAAACTTAAAAAACTTGAAGTATTGGAAAGTACACTGCACAAAGAAACGGAAGTAGTAGATAAAAAGAAAGAAAATTCAGATGACAGTATATTTACGGATTCTGAAAAAGAATCATTAGATTCAGATGATTCTACTTACGTCACAAAAGGAGAAAAATTATTGCAACAGCTGAAGGCTAAAATAAACAAGTCTGATGAAATAGAATACAATAACAACGTAACAAAAGATATAAAGTTAAATTTAAGTACAACCGACAGTAAAGGAAGAAGATACAGCGGTCCTGTAAAACAGCTTAGTTTGCAAGTGGCTAAAAGTAATTTATCAAACTTAGCAAACATTCGTTCATCAGCATTGTTGGTGCCTGAAGAAAAAGTTATGAGAGCACAAGGCACTAATCTGACTGATTTAAAAATAGAAGAAATAAAACCTAGAAAGTCAATTCTTAAAATTACACGAAGATTTAGTGGTGCAGCAAAGGACATGAAAACAAAAATTGATGTTCGCCCATCATCCCAAGATATTTATTCAGAAGATACAGAAACATCCGGTTACAGATCTAATTCAAGCAGTCGCCAAAATGAATCCAGTGAAACAGAATCTGATTATGGGTATACGACAATAACTGAATTAGCCACGCCTAAAAAAATTGAACTTAGTTTACAGCCAACTTATTCAGTTTCATCTGGTGAATTACCGGAAGAATCATGGACAGCATTGGATGTCCGCGCAGTTGATAATTGGAGCGATGACGATGAGGATGAAGAACCTGACAATGCAGCATCCAAATCATCTGTATCGCGAAATTTGTTTGAAAGACATCACTACCTAAATTCTTTTGGGTTTATGAGTAACTTTGTTGACAACTTCATTATAAACTTGGGAAGTGGGTTGGGATTGACTCAAGATGCAATCAACAATGCTATGACGCAAGGAGCGAGTGTTTATTGTGATTTCATTAAAAATGGAATGAAAATGAGTTGTGAAATGTTTCCAGCATTAATAGCCTCATGGCCAAATGTAGCGAATCAGTGGATCATACGAGAACGAAGAATTATACAAAATCCTCGAACCAATTTTAGTTACCAGTGGCCCACTAAGTACATGGTGAACAAAGCACTTGGTTTTGGTTGTTTATTGATTCCCATCGGATACAGGACCAAGAGGGGTCTGAACCCTGAACAAACCTTGCAATGGAAAATAACTTTCCCTGCTGCCGAGCGCTATTTAGAAAGTTGCTTAGCCCATTCCCACATCAGATGTTATTTATTCACGTTGGCTTTACACAAGACCTTCATGGAAAATGAAAGTTCAAAAATTGGTTTAGATGCAAGCCACATAAAGAATCATCTATTTTGGCAATGTGAAGATAATTATGCTAAATGGCCAGAGGATCGTCTCGGTGAAACCCTAAGGATATTCCTGAGAAGTTTTTATGTGCACTTCGGTCAATCAAGGTTTCCGAATTACTTCATTGAAAATTGTAATGAATTCAAAAGTTTCCCGAAGCCCGTGCTTCTTAAACTGCAGCGACGATTGGCAGATATCCTTGAGTCCCCAGTCATGCATGTTCTCAACGCTATTCAAAAGTTGAAGTATAATAAAAAGGACTTTTATCCGACGTTCAACATCTACAGGCTTTACGAAATATTGACTTGCAAGAACCCTCTTCGCATTATAAATCCCAATTTGCCAGCAGTTGTCCCGAACTACAGTGAAAGCTCCGAAAGCGAGGAAGATACAAGTTCAAACTTCTGGGACAAAGCCAAATATAATGACAAACATTACCAGTGGAAAAAGGAGAGACAAAGGCAGATGCAACAGAGAAGAAAAGCCCAGATTAATAACAAGAAACATAAAACTCAAGGGAATCAAGAAAAGGAAATAAAGCGGAATGTAAGTCGAAAAATCGAATAAGTACATAATATAAAAAAAATCTAAGTCTTGATAAGTAGTTTTCAATTGCAACTAGTAGTAAGTTCTATTTTTTTCATGTTACAGATAATATTGCCGAAAAAAATGGAAGCTGAACGTCGGCGCTTGGTTCTTGAATTCTTCATTCCACATTTTATTGCTATGGCTCGATCTAGTGAAAAGTTTGATGCTATCAAACAAGCTATCATTTACTTGGAGCAGGCTCAAAGGCTATGCACGCTTTTGCTTGAAGAACCAGCTGGAGATACCACAGGAAACGAGTACTTGGATGTGATTCGTGATAAGCTGGCCGACTGTCAACGGAAACTAGTGACTCAGGGGGGCTTTAAATTACCCCCTCGGAGGGAAAGCTGCCAGGATAGATCAGTCAATAACACGATCCGCAGACAGAGGCCCAAATTTGAGCGAATCGTGAACGAAGAATCCCCGACACCGGCTGATAGCCATGGAATACCGGCATTCACTTTTGTCGACGTTCACGTTGAAAAATCGGTGAATCAAATGAAACTTACTGACGCTATAGGCGAAGAATCCAAATTGTAGTCGTATGCACTTAAAAACAATGATAAAGCTAGGTAGGTACGTAAAGGTAAATTATCCGTTAAGTATAAAAATAAAAATCCAGTTTCAGTATATTGGATGCGTGTCCTCCACATTTTATTGCCTATTCTTATTATCCATATTTCATTAATTGGAGTGTACAACGAAACAAACCGTGGTGTTTACGATTTGCCTGCAGTTATACCTATTAATGTAGTATCAATTCGGTCACAGTTAGCTTTTATAAACCATTTTTTTTGTTTGCAATTTATTGAATCTCGAGCTGCAAACATAATATTATTATGTTTATACTAAACAAGCCTAGAATAAATATGCTGTTCGAAGTGGACTTAAAATTTTTAAAGTAAGCTTTTAATGGTACCTAAATGATAAATAATAAGTTGTCTCTATTCTACTTAGGTGTAAATTTAAATATTTATTAACGTTGCTTCATAGAAGAGCAATGCCTGGTGTCGAGTTGGGTCAGTGTAGTAGGTAAGTATTGTTTTTAGTTAAGTTAGCTATTCAATCAATGTGATGTTTGTTTCATGTATAGTGTAATAGGTAAGTATTAAACATATAAATGAAGTAGCCTCTAAAGTACATGTATATAAGTTTATTTTGAAAATAATCTTGTTAAACATTTGTAGTATAAAACAATTTATATCCATAATAAAATATACCTACTTACTAACAGTTTAAATATGTTTGAATATTCTTTTTTATTGTAAGTACATACAATCTAAAAGTCTCATCATGTATATTTCAAATAAGCGGGTTGACGCCAGCTACCATTGCGAGAAGAGCCATCCTCACGTACATGCCATACTCGGCTTGCCTGAAGTAGGCTGCGCGAGGGTCTGAGTCGAACTCGGGTGAAATCTCGTCTACACGAGGCAGCGGATGCATTACTACCATACGCCTTCGAGCGCGGGTCATCAGTTGAGGAGTTACCACAAGCAAACCTCGAGTCTGAAATAAAACAGTCATACTTTATGAGACCACATGACAGAATGAAAACTTCATACTCGAGCCGACTTTATCCGAACGAGATTTACCTAACCGAGCCTGAGGTTCAGTAACCACAAAATAATTTGAGATTAACTTCAAAAAGAAAACAAAAGAGTGATAAGTAAGTACATACATACATCTTATCATAAAGACAATCACAGTCAAATTCTTGCTAAATTGATATCATCATCATCATGAATAATTTGATATTAATCTTTTGAAAATAAAATCTAATTTTTGATGTTTGATCGATAAACAATTTACCTTTTCGTATTCCTCTTGGCTTTGGAATCTTTCGCGCTGGATGCGTGTCATGTACAGTACATGAGTATCTGCTAGCACATCTTCAAGGCGCTCGTATACGCGTTGTGGTATGCCTTTAGATGATACATAGTCCATTATATGTTTGGGCATGCCCAAGCCAGGTATGCTGACATACTGCAGTTGTACTTGGTACAAGGTCAGAAGCCTGGCCAAAGAATGGACAGTCCGGCCATTTTTTAAATCGCCAACCATTGTTATCGTAAGCCCATTCACTGTACCGATTTCTTCTCGAATTGTGAAAACGTCTAGTAACGCTTGAGTGGGATGCTCGCCGACTCCATCGCCTGCGTTGAGAATCGGTTTCCGGCAGTGTCGAGCCGCTCTCTAAATTAAAAATATACATTTTAAAAAGTATAAAACTTAAGCAGACATACTATTTATATAGAGTGCTAAATATTTTATGACACGAGAACAATACTTACGGTGACTGCTCCAGGTTCTGGATGCCTTAAGACCACAACATCAGAGTAACTTGCCATGACTGCCACACTATCTTCCAAAGTTTCACCTTTTTTTGCTGATGAACTCGTTGCATCAGTATGTATCACAGAACCTCCCAACCTCTGCATTGCAGCTGCAAAACTACAACTTGTACGGGTACTAACTTCATAGAAAATTGAAGACATGACTTTTCCACGCAAAATATCATCGAGTACACGACCTTTGTTTACACTAGTCTTCATAAACAGAGCAAGATTAAATATGTCATTCAGCGTTTCTTTGCTGAAAGAGTCTACAGATAAAATACTTTTCCCAAACAAGTCGCTTCGTTGTCGATGAGGTAACGGTTGTGGAGGCATATAATTTGACGAGCTATCACATCTTTGCCTCATCGTAGTTTGTTGAGGAAGAGGAGACATGCTTCGCAATCCTGAGACTTCATTGAAGTGGACATTGGGCTTAGTTAAACCTTCCGGTTTGGAAGGTTCTGTTTGATCCAAATCAAAATCACTCAGTTTGCTTAATTCTGCTGAGATGTGCATATCAAGTGCTGAATTAGGACGGCTCGTTATCTCTTTTTCAATTTTTTCAATGGTGAATGTAGGGAAGGATTGTTTTTTAGGAACGGGCCAGTCACGTACATTTTGCCCAAATCCTGGCGGTACCAGAATTTGTCCTTCAACATAAGCAATCTCACCACGTAAAGTTACTCGGTGAATAGCTCCGCAAACGTTCATGCCTGTAAACGGAGTCCATTTAGATTTAGAAAATTCCATTGCCTCTGGGATAGTCCATTCATAGTCCATATCCACTTCTACGTAAGTATTCGGTTGTTCAGGTAGATTGAATATTTTACGTGGGTTTCGGTGAAATTTGTTAATCAAATCTTCAATAGTCAAACGCCCTTGATGAACCGCATTAAGAAGCAAAGGTAGGATGGTTTCAAGGCCGGGAAATCCTGGTGGTGGCTTTGCGGAATCCTTTTCCTCAACCGAATGGGGGGCATGATCTGTGGCAAATACGTCTATGGCATCAATATTTTTCCAAAGTTCAGCTTGATCTTCCGGACTGCACAATACAGGACGTACCTCGCCCCGTCCGTGGCCTATGTTGTCAAGGTCAGCTGTACTCAAAAATAAATGTTGAGGGCAAACCTCGCATGTAACTTTGAGTCCTCTGTCTTTAGCTGCTTTGATAATTGATATTTCTTCTTTGCGTGCCACGTGACAAATATGAATCGGCCGATCTAGCAAAGATGCCATCAGAATTATAGCACCTGTTTTTTCTCGCTCAGCATGTGCGCATACAGGCATTTTCTTTGGCCAGTTCTGCAGATGTTTTTGCCATATTGTCATATCATCTAGCTTTAGAGTGGTAAAAGTTTCATTCAAGTACATCTTAAGGGATGCTGCCTGGGGGGCTAGCTCAGCTGCAGTTTCATAATTAGTGGAAGATGCACCCATATATAGTGCGTAATCGCAGCGAGCACTTACACGTGCTAAAGCTGCAGTGTAATCAAATGAAGTGCGGTCAACCACTGGTGGGTTTGTGTTTGGCATAGCACATATCATGGTGATGCCACCAGCTAGAGCTGCTGCGGTGCAAGTGTCAAAATCTTCCTTGTATGTCGCTCCCGGTTCTCGGACATGAACATGAACGTCTATAAATCCAGGTAACTTTATAATATTTCTTGAGGTCATGCAGTCAGTATGAGTCTTCATGTGTGGAGTGCCGCCGCATCGTAACATAGCCTTTAAAAATAATATAAGAAATATAATACATTTATTAGATTTATAGTTGAATGTAGATTAACAACAGCAACAGTACCTACTAATGTATATTTCTTTCTTCTAAAATATTAAGACATAGGTACATACAGTGTCGGTATAATGAACAATACAAATTACCTGTACTAAGAGTTTTGCACATTTCACGTCTGTTACTAAGGGTACTGCATAATCAACCGCCAAGCGCCTGGTTCTGTAGCCATGGGTGGTGAATGAGGAGACGCGTCGGGCTCCTCCGCGCATAGGCAAGTTTATAACGAGATCCAGTTGTTTTTTTGCCATGAAATCAGCTAGATGCATAAGTTCTCCGTCTGATCTATCATCTTCCGGGTCGCCGATATGATCAAAAGTCCATTGAACACTTTCAATCTAAAAAATTGTCGGTATGTTATAAATTCGCAACATAGTATTTCCGAATAAGTATTTTGCCATCCATTCATGTTATCATTACTTATTACCATATTTATTAGTCACCCCACATAACAAACCAACGAATATTTAACCTATGCATTTTACTTGTAAATTAATGCAGGTAAGCTCTAAAATGCTTGCGTGCACTTTTATTTGCTAAATTAAGAGTAATATAAATGTGAAAGCTTGGGAGTGTATATATGTATGTCTGTGCAGCTGACTGTACCTCTATTCCATGCTCTGTGTAAAAGTCTCCAGTTCCCATGCTTGCGTACAATTTGTATCCCATTTTTTGCAAAATTCGAACACTTGGCAACAGTTCCATTTTGTGCTGAAATAATAAAAATATAAATTTTATAAATACATATAGCAGTCTGTTTATTTCAGTAATCCTTTTAAAACTGTTTATAATAAAATAATATAAATAATAATTACCTTGAAAGTTCCAACTGATAATAAGATTGCCTTTTTGGGTATCCTAAAACCAGTGCTCATCAATGATTTTAAATACGCTTCATAGCGGTTCTCTCCGAAACATGCTACTTCTCCAGTAGACGCCATCTCTACTCCTAACGTGACGTCGGCACCTGCAAGTCTAGAGAATGAAAACTGGGGCACTTTGACACCCACTTTTCCACAACCAGTCATTACGTCAGCTGGTTCCATTTGGATACCTAATATCACCTTAGTTGCTGTTGCAACAAAATCATGATCTAATGTTTTGGATACAAAAGGGAACGATCTTGAAACCCTTACGTTGCATTCGATGACTTTGAGTTCGTTATCTTTAGCGATCAGCTGCATGTTGAATGGACCGGTTACATCTAATGTTTCAGCGATAACGCTAGAAATTTCTCTTATTTTGTCCAAAGTTTCCTGATTGATGTCTTGTGGTGGTGTTACCAAAGTTGCATCTCCAGAATGAACACCCGCATTCTCAACATGTTCACAAACAGCCATGCAGTAGATAATACCATCAGAAGCAACTACATCAACATCTATTTCTTTTGCATCCATGATAAACTTTGATATTACAACAGGATGTTCTTTGCTGACCAAGCTAGCTGATTTTAAATATGCCTCCAAATCTTGGTTTGAATATGCAACATTCATAGCGGCACCGCTGAGCACATATGATGGGCGAACTAGGCACGGATATCCAACTTCTTCACAAAAAGTTATTGCACATTCTAGATCTGTCAGTTCTTTCCACCTTGGTTGTAATATTCCTTTACGATCCAGCATTCGGGAGAATTTGAATCTATTTTCAGCATTATCTATCATATCGGGTGAGGTACCCAGAATAGTAGCTTGCTGTCTGTGTAAATCCATTGCAATGTTGTTTGGTAATTGTCCACCCATTGATAAAATAACTCCATCGGGATGTTCAATGTTATAAATATCCATTACTACTTCAAATGATATCTCTTCAAAATATAATCTGTCACTCATGTCGTAATCCGTGCTCACGGTTTCAGGGTTGTAGTTTACCATAATGGTTTTCTTTCCCTGTTGTCTTAGTTCTCTCAAGCATCCAACGGCACACCAATCAAATTCTACTGAACTTCCTATTCTGTAAACACCAGATCCAAGTACCATTATAAAATCTCCTGGAAATTCAATATCATGCGTGCTGCCGTTATACGTCAGGTATAGATAGTTCGTAGATGCGGGCCATTCAGCAGCAACTGTATCAATTTGCTTTACGAATGGTGTGATATGATAATCCTCTCGTAATTTCCTAACAGCCACTTCTGTGCTTTTGATGGCAGCAGCTATTTGTTTATCAGAAAATCCAATTTTCTTCGCATTTTTTAAGATCTCACGCGTTATAGTTCCACTATTAGTTGTTTGTAGAGTTTTGTAATAATCAATAATGTTTTTGAATTTTCCCAGGAACCATTGGTCGATTTTTGTTAACTCGTATAACTTTTCAACTGAATAGCCTTGTTTGAGAGCGGCAGCTAAGAAAAACATTCGTTTATCGGTGGGCTCTCTGAGTTCAGTTTCATTGACATTTTTTATGTTAGGATCAAAACCATTAACGTTTTCATCGACCATTCGTAAAGCCTTTTGAAAGGCTTCTTCAAAGTTTCTGCCAATGGACATGACTTCCCCCACACTTTTCATGGAACTGCCAATTTTAGTGCTGACCCTATTGAATTTTGCTAGGTCCCACCGTGGTATTTTCACGACACAGTAATCCAAACTCGGCTCAAAGCATGCTGTGGTTACTCCTGTCACGGAGTTTTTAATAGTTGGTAGTGGAATTCCAAGTGCCAATTTCGCAGCTACGTACGCTAAGGGATATCCAGTGGCTTTACTAGCTAACGCTGAACTCCGAGACAATCTTGCATTTACTTCTATAATATAGAATTCTTCTGAGTTTGGATTTAGAGCATATTGGATATTGCATTCACCAACTATGCCAAAATGTCGGATAACTTTGATAGCCGTATTTCTGAGCATGTAATATTCTCTGTTAGATAATGTCTGACTCGGAGCCACGACAATAGATTCTCCGGTATGTATACCTAACGGATCCACATTTTCCATGTTACAAACTGTGATACAGTTATCGTAAGCATCTCGGACGACTTCATACTCCACTTCTTTCCAGCCTTTGAGTGATTTGTCAATAATTAATTGGTCCGAGTACGATAGTGCTTGATGTGCCAGCGCTTTCAACTCTTCTTCATTATTGGCAAATCCAGATCCTAATCCACCTAGAGAAAAGGCAGACCTAGCCATAACTGGATAACCGATTTGTGTAGCAGCTGCAATAGCTTCATCCACTGAAACAACAGCAGCACTTGGGGCTACTTTTTCACCTATGGCACAAATTTTTTCAGCGAATATTTTTCTGTCCTCTGTATCAACAATAGATTGGATGGGTGTTCCTAAGATTTTAACATTATATTTTTCAAATATACGAGATTTTTGTAGTTCCACGCCGCAGTTTAAAGCTGTTTGGCCACCGAATGTTAGTAAAACTCCTGTTGGGCGTTCAGCTTTAATTACTTGTTCCACATATTCAGGAGTGATAGGGAGAAAGTAAACTTTGTCCGCTAAACCTTTCGAGGTTTGAACGGTTGCAATATTGGGATTGATTAGTACAGTTTGAATCTTTTCTTCTTGCATTGCTTTTACTCCTTGTGACCCTGAATAGTCAAACTCGCCTGCCTGTCCAATGGATAGACCACCAGAACCTAATATAAGCACCTTTTTAGGTCTTTCATAAAGTTTCGGTTCAAATTTTAATTTTTCAGTGATCATATCATCAATGATACAGGTCTTTTGGTTTTTAAAGGATTTAACGGCGTCTACGAATATATCGAATAAGAATTCGAGGTCCGTGGGTCCAGCTGTGTGTTCGGGGTGGAATTGTACACTGAAAAACGGGTGCGTTTTGTGTATAATACCTTCATTTGTTTTATCGTTTTCGTTTGTAAACAACACTTTCCATTCGCTGGGTAATGTATCTGGATCAACCGCGTAGCCATGATTTTGAGATGTCATGAAGCAGCGTCCGGTTCCATTATGTGTGCAGGGTAAATTGTGTCCACGGTTACCGTAGCTGAAATAATATACATTTTGTAATTAACACCTGCTTGTTCGTGTGTGAAAAAAACAATTAATTAAATATGTAACTATAATTAGGTACCTTGTTTTATAAGTATTGCAGCCAGCAGCAGTTGACAGCAGCTGATGTCCAAGACAAATACCGAATATTGGTTTCACCTTATCTTTCATCACAGTTCGGAGATTGTCCACGACCTTCTTGCATACCTCTGGATCACCTGGACCGTTGCTAATAAACAGACCATCATATTCATTCACGTTCAGGTTGTGGTTCCATGGCACTAAGATAACTTTTGCATTTCTCTTCACTAAGCATCTGATTTGATTATATTTAAGACCACAGTCAACTGCTACTATTGTTACTTCACCATTAGGGTTGAATATTTTCTTTTCCTGCAATTAAAATTGATTTCGATTGAGCGGTATTTCAGTGTCAGTTTAAAATAAGTAAAATAAAATACGCAATATAAGTGAAAGTTCTTACCTTTATCGAGACTTCGTCAACCAAGTTTCTTGTATTTGGATCTGACAGTGGTGGTAGAGGTCCGAATGGAGCGACCCCTTGGATGATGCGACCCAACATGACTCCCTCGCGGAGTCGGTGCGTCAAAGCTCTGGTGTCGATATCGCAAAGACCAGGGATACCGTGAGCTGCAAGCCACTTGCCCAGGGAGCGTTTAGCACGCCAGTGGCAAGCTCGTGTGCTCACCTCCCCAACTATCAACCCAGCAGCCCAAATACGGCTGGACTCAAACCACCTGAAGAAAAACCATATAAATTGCCTAGTTAGTAAAATTGGTCCGGCAGGTCATATGTAAGGTACATTTATTAAGTAAGTTTAACCGCAATGCACAGAAGTCACAACCATAGTAGGAAGGAAACGATATCAATTTATGACACAATAAGATAACAATTTAAACCGCAGAGTGATAAAAAAAATGAAGTACGTAAATTATAAAACTATGGAATAAGCTTCCAGTATCAATACGACATGCAAAATCTCTCCCTATTTTTAAAACCATGGTCACCGCACCCTACTTAGCATTAGTTCCCAAACATTAGGTATTTAGGTACCCACTATTACCTACTGTTATTTTTGCACACATTATGTCAAAATCATTATTAATGTATTTGTCTATTTTGTTGTAATTTTATGTTTATTTTTATGTAAGTTTAAATTATTCATTGCCTCAATTTATATCTTCTAAGTAAGTACTTCACTGTTAGTATTAGTTAATTAAGTAGCTTAAGTTTTTTAGTAGTTAAATATGCCGCCGTCCACTTTTTGTTCAACAGTTTCTTGTCCATCCAAAGGTTGTCTGGAAGAGATCGCTTTTAGCGATAAGACCGCCCATTGTCCACTATTTTTAACATTATTTTCTTCTTTATGTATATTTTTGTTTGTTTTGTGATGGTGTGCAATAAAGAATAATCTATCTATCTATTATAACCGCAAAGAGACAGATACACTTTCAAATTAGAACATTGTCATTGTTACTATAAAAGCATATCAACTCTCGCATTATTAATTAGGTGATAGTATTTTGTTCGGTAGTGCGATGCAGCCTTTTTACTTACTTTGGGCTTTGGGCGTAGCTACCAGCCCTCTGATCACGCGTCGCTTCGACCAGACGATCTGACAAAGCCTTGACAAAGACAAAGAATAAGCCTTGCAATACAAAGAAGCAATACAGCCAGCTTTTTTGACTGCACTGTACTTGCTTTAAGGTATTTTTAAGCTTGTACAGTTATGTCAAAAATAAATATCTGTTTCTTTCTTTCTTTCTTTTTTCAGTATGAATCGGCTCGCTGCCATCGGGTATCGAGTTGGAGCAGTTGAGATAACTATAGATCGTTTGCAAAGGTCTATGATGGGTGGTCAATTTTGTAATATACATAGACTGTACTAATTAGCTACTGAACTAAAAAGCCGTGTTAGCCTAGTGGGAGGTGCCTCGAGTTTCGATCCGAAGGTTGTCAGTTCGAACCCGGTCGTATACCAATGGATTTATCTTATCTGTTCAAAAAATCTATGTGTGCATTAAAACAAGTGCATAGCGGTCAAGGAAATCATCTTGAGGCAACCGACATGACATGTCATAGAACCTCGAAAAGTTTTATATAAGTAGATATAAGAGTTCGAAAACGTCAAACACGTCAAATGCACAAAAGAAGCCCCTTCAAGGCGCACCTAAAATCCTTCCACAACACTAGTTCGAAATAACTAGTGACACCATGAGAGAGAGACTAATTAACTTATGCTGAAATAAACATAAAGGTATTCTTTCTTTTTTTTTTGTTTAAAAAAAAATATTACAGCATATATAAGCTAACTACTACAATCTACATTACAAAATTTACAAAAGGAAACAATTGGGCCACCCATAGACCGTTGCAAACGATCTATAGGTAGCTCAACTGCTCCAACTCGATACGGCATATATGGCAGCGTGCCGAGTATATTATGTAAGGTATTCTTACTTTGGTAATCCAAATTCATCGCGTTCCTCTTCATCGGGCACGCCGTAGTTGCCGATAAGCGGGTACGTCAGCACCAGGAGTTGTGCGTGATACGACGGGTCAGTTAACGACTCGGGGTACCCGACCATGCCAGTTTGGAACACTGCAAAACAATGTTAGATGTCACCCTACATTACGCGAATAAAATTCGGATAATCATTATACAGGTTAAGGGTAATCCTCAAGGCAAATTTCCATACAAAATGTTTCGGACAAATACTCAAAAAGTACGCCGAATTATAGTAATTTCTTCACACTATTCGTTTCGTCTAAGTTTTCCGATTGTGTCAACAAAAATTTGTAAGGTTTCAAACTTTAATATAGAATTTATACGAGTTTTTAAATTAGTAGTGTTAATTTTAAAACACGTATAAAATCTAAATTTCGAAACATTTTGTATGGAAATTTCCCTTGAGGATTACCCTTAAGTTCACTCGACCGTCTAAACCGAGGGGAAAATCTAAACGGCTCTAGCTAGATATGGAAAAATGCTGTTAGGAGTCACGGGCTCGATTTTGATAAAACTAAGAACTAAAAAAAGTAAGTGTTCCTTAAGACGAAGAAGTGTAAACATAAGACCTTTAGTTATTTATTTTAAAGTAGGTATTTCTTTGTTATCAGTTAGAGGATCGAAATACTTATTTATGCAAAAAAATTATATATCTAAAAAACTATTTTCTCAAAAGAAAACGATGATTTTTATTGCAGCTTCTAAACTGGTCAAAAAGTAAAAAAAATGGACGCAAATTTTTCATCTTAGTTTACTATGGATTTTTTTTTATTGCAGCTTCTAAACTTATCTTAAAAAGTTAAAAAAATGGACAGCTCAGGACTTTTGTCGAATTTTATTATTGCATGAGGTAGGTAGGTAGTGTAGGTACATTAAAGTTCGTCAATACTGACCGACTTCGCCCTCGACGGGCAGCCGAGCACCGAAGCTCCTCCCTTGAAACACCGACCCATCTGCCAGCACGAGACTGCAGGGTGGTCCCACTTCACCGCACAAATCATCCGCTGTCATTTTGCTGAAATTATCATAGTTATAAAAGCTAGACTACCCATCTAGATTCAAATGAGTGCTAGAAGATAAAATTAAATAATACAATTTATTAATAAATGTGGCTTGTCTCCACTAATTTACAAATTACACATTATCACAAAAAATTTAAATATTGTAGTAATATTGTATTATATTATTTTTGAGAAATTAAGGAATAGAAGGCAAACAATGGATTTTGATCTATTTATACAAAATAAATGCTACATAAATACGAGATCTACTCGTACCAACAACTTTAAAAAAATAATCAAAATTTTTAATCCAACACATTTTATCTAACTATTTTTTTTTTTCGTTGCGTGGATGGATTCTTTGTTCGAGTATTTTAGTATCAACTCATTAGTAATATAATACTTGCATCTTTTCTATTAAATATCATAGTTATTATATTATATTATGTGTAAATAAAATATTACGTATTTGAACTTTATTTGTTTATGTTCAAAATCATCTGTCGTTTAAAGGTTGTAGGTAAGTTTATTAGGCTTAAGTAGGCTATTTATTTTAATTTTAATCAAAATATGCCTGAGAAAATAACATAAAAAGATATAAATTATACTTGGTAAAGCATAATTGTTACTATTAAACTTAGATGAAGGCATACAATGGAATCTACCTTGTAATTATACAGGATAAATGTTAAAGATATACGATACCCACTGACCCACGCGTGGTATTTCTATAATACAGCTCAAAATCGTTCCTAGCAACACATTGACTAACGGATACAGGTTATTAACCTACGCGAAAATCTATTGCATATATCATACTCACTTTTTGTAGGTTCAATTTGCCGGCCACGTGGTTTGCTTAGAAGTCGGAGCTGAACAGTACCGACGCTGCCGCGGTCTCCACGACGACAGACCGGTCTAGGCTACAGTTCTCTGCGTCTTATCATTAGGGTCACACTTCAAGTACGTACTCTTTTACACTAATGGCTTCATCATATCTTCCATCTCTTATCCACGTCACTTGTTAGAGGCCTGTTAAATTCGACGCACCATGATTTTGTTGGTGTAAAGGTTTAAAGTTATTATAGTCCGTAAGCAAATTGGCTTAAGAGTCAATAGATGTTCTACGATTGCAACCTTGCTTTCCTGCTACAGCAGCCAAACGATCCGAAGTTAGTCTTGAACTTGAAGTATTTATTTTTGTAGTATGCCTACTTAGGAATTTCGATACAGTTAGGGCTATTTGACTTTCCTACAGATATATTTAAGAAATAGGATTCTGGTATTTCAGGCATGATGATAGATTTGGAAATAAGAACTTATGTAATAAATACTATAAACAAAGGTAGGAAACAAAATATGTAAACCTATGAACATTAACCCCCTCACAATATCTTTATTACCTATTCGTGCTAATATATCTATTGCAATATTTTAAAAAAAATAAAAAAAACAATTTTCATATCATACTTTATTAGAATAGTACATACTTAGGTGACTAATTGCTAATTAATCCAGCTTTGAGCGACTCCTCCCCTGTCTAGGATCGGGTGGTCTACAAACTTTACTTCGAGATCTTTCGAAGGTTTGTTTAGTTCCAGGATTTGAAGGAAGTTTTTCTCTGGAGCTGGCTTGAGCCAAGCACCGGGTACGTACAGCGTTACTTGAGGACCAACTGATGGCCAGTACCGTCCGAGGTTATGACCATTGATCCAGATGTAGCCCTGCAATTTTGAAAAAAATATACATACTTATGAAAATAATATTTACAAAATATAAGGCAAATAATATAAACCTGTGTTCTTACTATTTTATTATATATCTTATCTTTGTACAGGTATAGTATTTCATATTTTTGTTTTTTGAAACTGTCGACCTGCATTAAATTTCTTGTATTTCATGTATTTATTGTATACTTTTTATCTAATGTTAGTTTTGAAATAAAGAATTGAATTGAATAAGGAATAGGTATTTATTTCCCCTATGCTTGTTAAGCCTATGTATTTATTATTATATATAGCCTACATCTATCCCAAATTTAATCCCGATCCGTGCAATAAGTAGTTTCATTCAGCGGGACAAGCGGAAAACACACACACCAAACACGCATTACGAGTAGGTATGTCGCTTCTTTTATAAGTTTAATGCCTACTTGCGCCAAACTGTCAAAGCACCTAAGCAATTACTTTTCTTGCTTGCCAGTTCTTAACGGTCCAATTCCAACCGTTAAGAACTGTCAAGTGAGTTAAGTAATTGCTTAGGGACTTTGATAGTTTGGTGCAAGTCGGCATAAGTCTTACTACGTAGTATTCAAGTTTGATTTGATTTGGATTAGTTTTAGTTTTAATGTAGCCGTATCTAGGTATATCTAACATAAAGCCTAGAAAAGTTTTAGTTTCTACGTGCAGTTAATTTAGCTGTTACGCGATAGTTATCGATGTTACCTTATCCCATCCAGTGGGGTCCAAAAAGGTGTCAAGCGGAATTCCATCAGGTACAGTGAAATGGCTTTCAAATAGAGCTGGGACGCGAATATCGCCGGCAATAGTTGACAAAGACTCCTTTACATCCACAGTTTCCAGAGGGAATCCGGTGATCTTCCAAGTTCCGTCTAAATCCTTGTTTGCATACTTCACTGGACTAAGAATTCCCTGTCAAATAGACAAAAGGGTAATGAAGCCACTAACCGCGTCGCCAGCATGCATATCGTCATAATATATTATAAATATGTTATTTTTCCTACGCTTTTTTATCAGCTCATAAACTTACATATGTATGTAGACTTTATTATCTGTAAGTATATTATTCATATCGAATTTGAGCTTAATCAGTTAAGTAGTTTCACCGTGTTTGAGCAACAAACATTATGTTTCTATCCATCTTCATAAAATTCCCCTTATAAAGTCAAAATCGATTTTACTACTCGTGGAATTGTGTTTATTGTATTAACGAGCATGTCTATTTCTTTTTCATTTCAGTTTATCTAAAGTGATAGTTGTGAGACAAAGCGATGTACCTTTATGATGTTACCTACCTTGAAATCGTGAATATGGGACCCGAAATTGATACGACCTTGATTTTCAACAAGCAATGACAGTACTGAGCCGTTATTTGACGTCAATGGAAGTGAATACATTTTGTGCATCCGGCTGATTTTACCCTTCAGGACCTGTAACGAATTGTTGAAAATAATACTTAGATACTTAACCTATCTTAATGTAACATAGGTATATATCTTTATAAAACAGTAGTCTTACTTGATAAGCGTTGATAATAATGGGATAAATAATAAAACTCACACCATCGAGAAAGATGAAGACCAAGTCCCTAGGTTGCGTTATGACTAATAAACCATCAGACTCCTGTACGTCAGTTTCATACAACACCAACCCTCCACGCTGCTTTAAAGCTTCAAAGGTAGGTAGCACAGGTCCTTGGACTTCTTTGTATTCCTTGCCCAACGCCGCCCGGCCTTCGCTGGATAGAAGGTTTAGTTTGAGGCTGACGGTAACTGATCCATAGTTACCCTTTGGAGCAGGCTGAGGTAAATCTATACTGGGATCACTGAAGTTCAGCTGTAAAGTTACAAATTTGGCATAAATATAGGATGTATTACATATACCAACAACAACAAATTTGGACTATTGATTTCAAAAAAATCTGGCAATGACTGGTAACGTCTAGGGGTTTAGATACTGATATTGGTTACGTTATACACCCTATTATTAGGTATATTTTAAATAGAATGAGTAAAATTAGATATAAGTAAGTGTCCTGTGTCAAAACAATACCTCCTGCCTATGAAGACTTTTGTGGATGTGACTGACACCAAGTACCAATTGTTACCTGAAGCAAGGCGTCTCGTATTGCGTAGTATTTCGGTGTGGGGTCTCCAGCCTCGGTCAGGGGCGCGTCATAGTCATACGAAGTTATGTCTGGCTGATATGTGCCGTCATAGTTTGCACCTGAAATTTGCAACAAAAACCTACTATAAAAGTATGACAATTAGTAGGTAAGTAATCTTACATAAATAAGTTCATCTTATATCTTCTGCATCAATAGAATAAATGTTTATGAAATCGATAGTCTGAAATAATATTATTTACTTAAATTATCATTTGAATGGTATTGGCTTATAGAAAATCAATGATTATGATGAACCTACCAGCAGTAAACTCAAAATTGGTGCCGCCAAAGAAAACATAGAAGTTAACGTTGATATTGTTCGTGATCATATCTTTGAGGGTCTTCACGATGGGCTCTGTGTCAGTGTGGGCCATCCTCTCGCCCCAATGTGTCAGCCAGCCGGGGTAATACTCCGAATTCATAAGTGGCCCACTGGACATGAACTGGCGGAGAGGACGAAACACGTCCACGACAGCTGTGAAAGTCATGACAATATTCTTATACTAAAACTTGTTTTAGTGCATTGCGTAACAAGGAAAACAATGATAGAAAGTAAAATCTGCAGTGTAAAAAATTAAGTCCAAGTTAAGAGATAAAAGAATGAAAGTAACCAAAGTAACAAACATGTTTCGATTATACTTACTCGTATTATGTGATCGTTATTTAAACAAACAAAAAGCTGCGAGCAAATTTAAGAAAACAGTGTATTAAGTAAATCAAAGGCTTTAATTACTTACAATTACTAACTGGCCCAAAGTCTATCGTAGTAAGGGTGTCTGGAATGGCCCCCTTGGTGAAATAGCTGGTGTATGAACCATCAGTAGTGTACAGAAGCGCATTAGTTCCCACATGCTTAGAAATAAGGTTTTTCTGTTCAACTTTGTACGGCATGTCTTCACCGTAGCTGCCATACTCATTTTCAATCTACGATGCAGACAGTGAGACAATGAGTTTAATAATCCTATATGAAAACCAGTCCATAATATTATACACAAAGTGTGGCACACAAGTACATATTATTTCCTTAGTTTATACCTACTAATTCAAACGAAAGATTATGCAAAAATAAAAAGAATATGTTAAGGAACATTATTTTCCATAAAAAATATATGAGTCGGCTAATACTAATTTTTCATTTTTTTTTTATTTTGCCACACTATGTATCTGTAGTTTGTTGAGTAATTAATTATGAATACCAATGGGTATGCCTACCTGTACTAGAATGATAGGTCCACCATTACCAAATAGTAAGGGTCCTATTTGTTCAAATAGTTTAGTGATCCATGTATCAGTCTCACTCGCAAAATCTGTAACATGAAACAATTCAAATAGAACAAAGATTATGGCAAACACTGTAGGTACATACTACAGTTTCTCCATGCGTCATTTTTATAATGTTTTTTTTTTACCTTTGTTAGTTGTTCTTAACTTAATATTGGGGTATTTACTAAGCAGCCAGTACGGGAATCCACCCTGTAACAAGAGGTCAGAATAAAATCCTATAGCATACCTACCTACCTATCTATGTTCGTATCTATTAATATCAATGTATAATATCAACATTTCTTAAATTAATATTTCAAATGTTCTATTGGAAATTCTTATAAAAAATATATACCAGAAATATGAAACTGCGTACGGATAATACATGGATTTTCTCCTCAGTCACGACAAAAATATACGATTATAAAGATAGAAGATGGAAATGAAGGCGAAAACGGTAGCGTAGGACTTTTTGTAATATTCTAAACAAAGGAGAGCTCATTTCCTCGATTCCTTGCTTGCCTCGTCTTAATAACTGAGTTAGTAACATAGACAAACTTATTACTATGCAGCAATTAAGTCATATTTTACATTACCAAGTCTCTTTCGGCGCATATGTATGGTCCCGGTCTCATTAGCACGTGCAAGCCCACTTCAGCGGCGGTCTTGACGAATGTTGCGATGTCGTGGTCTCCTTCGAAGAGATACTGCCGCTCCTCCGGCTCGTGGAAGCTCCATTCCACGTAGCTGATGGTAAAATACACTTTACTATAATCATCATACATACACCCTATATATACAATTAGGTACATAGTATATTTTATGGATATGGGGTCTCCCACGGATACGCCACGCCACATGGAAAGCATGCAATGTCCAAGATCGGGGTTTTTTTTTACTGAATAAAAACGTAGAGTAAATTCAACTGCATGCAAAGATTTTCAAAAATGGTCACTACTCGATACCAAAGAAAAAGCTGCGATATATTTATTTAATCTGAGGAGTCTATCATGAAAAGTGCTCTTCCTACGCCTAGTGGTGTTGAAGGCAAGCACTGGAGTTTGATCCCTTGTTTGGACCCTAGGACCCTTACGTGGAAACAGAGTTGAGGCCGGCTGCTTTTAGCTTGCGCAGACGATCGCGCCAGTAGACGGCTGGCACTCTGAAGTAATGCAGGGAGCCAGACACGATATGCAGACGCTGCCCGTCCAACATGAAGTCATCTCCTTCGATGGCAATGTGATGACTTGTATTTCTGAACTGTAAACCAGAAAAAAATAGCACGTCTATTGAAGATTGGCTATAAAAACTGCTTAAAAAAACTTAGCCCCAGCAGGTAGTAGGTCCTTACACATAATTAGAAAAATAAATTGAATAGGTACCTAATACAAGCAATTATAAGGTATGTATTCACTTGTTTTATATAAGCCGCACGAACGACACGATAAAAGATAAGTATTACCTCTTTGTGTATTGTAATGATAATATTTTTCACCTCACCTTGGTCATTTAAAACAGGTACTTATACCAGGAAAAAATAAAGGGACGAACAGTCGTACAATGGCTATATTTCCACTAAGTATTTGACAAGATTTTATCACTTGAATTGGGCTCTTTGGATCGGAGCGTTAGCCGAACAAAAAAATTTGTATCAGACGCGTCGCCACGCCACACAAGTCAAATAATACTAAAACGTTACTAGGGTACTGAGAATCAGCCAATCCAACACTTGTAAATACTTTTAGGCAATAATAATATTTGTCTAGACTAGACACTGTGTTATAGATACCCACGGTTTATCTAGGCTTTTACCTAGCTCAGTGGTGATTTATACGGTTCTGTTTAACAAGGAACTCTTAAAAGTAAGGTACTAAGGTTTAATCTACTTAGACGGTAATCTAAATTGTAATGCCCATATTTTCAAATTACGCCGACACAATAACTTACGTATGATTCCATATTCTGTGTAGTTGTACTTTGAGGGTACGTGTTTTTTTGGCATAAAAATCAGTAATTTTACTGCGAGAAGGACTATGACACAATTTAATAGGACACAATTAAAAAAAAATGGGTTACAATTGTATCCATTTTTTTTTAATAGGTGTATTATACTGCAAAGTTTAGCGTTTTATTTCTTCTATGTAGAGATAGGATTGGCACTCTACATACGTACTTAGGTACTGCATGTTAAACAATATGCTATTCTTATTTTTACTATTATGAAAAATAAAATGCTTGCTCGGTTAAAGTTTTTTTAATTTTATAATATTTATAAGGTTTTCGGAGTTTAAAATTATTTCCAGTTTCAGGCTGTATGCGTTAGTTACAAATTATAGTTCTGCTACTCGGTACGAGATGACGCTAGTGATAAATTAAAAACCTGAGTGCCTATTAACTTATTAAATAAATTATTTATCTAGGTAATTTGCTTATTGCTTTCGTACGTCAATACTACTTAGGTACATTCCAAATTTCAATTTGTCTCTTTTTAGATGTCCAAAACAAGAAAGCTATTTTTTTTCCTCCAATCCGGTTATAAAAAAACATTTAAGCCTAGGAATAGGTACTACATAAAGTCTGTATTTTTACCTCATTTATTATGTCTTGACGAATCTCCATCTTATGTGTTTTTTCCGTGAAGACTCCAATAACACATATCAGCTGTATCACTATTACAAGAAGTCTTTTTCTTGATGATACCATCTTAGAAAAGTTGGAACTATTCTGTAAGAAAATTGAAATAAACTTTATTAAGTAAAATTAGTAGGGATTGAATTTAGTAAAATGTTTAGCAATAATCGGTGTCAATCACGAAAGTATGCGAAAAACTAAAATACCAAGTGCTTACAAGAACTATGCGCCTGACCCGAGGTAAGCAACAAAATGCGCAAAACTTTCCAACAAATAGTCTGACCTATACAAAGTCACCTTGGAATACTAAAATAGTTAATTTGGGAATCGTAGTATCACCATTCATTTGAATTTTAGAACAAAACTGGAAACTGTGAGGATAACATCAATTATTTTAAATAAGTTTCATCGGTGCATTTTTGTACTAAAATGCGTTTCTGTATTAAAATTGCCTATCTATCTAAAAGTGTGACGAGATTTGATTCACAACCTATAGGTATAATATAAATAAAACAATATTAATAAAATAGCCTAGAAGACCTGGCATTTTCACAGTTTATTTGTGCGATATGTTATGTTGTAAATAACACCACATCACACTTCACACTAATTCAAAGATGCGTGGGAAAGTTCTCAGTATCACATAATTATTAGTAACTAGCTGGCAGGCCGCGGCTTCGCATCCATGGTTATCGAAATATATTCTCCTATCCTCTTCCAATTCCTGATTATACTTAGGTAAGTTTACATATTAAAAAAATTCTCACTGTTTGATTCGTTTGGGTGTGCTTCATTAGCAACCAACCAGACACGTGACCAAGTGGTTCGCGGCTTTGATTATTTAGTTAGATAATCAAAGGTTGGAGGATACCTCGGTACTTTGGCCCACTTCTTATAACATGCAAAATAGTTAAGGTTTCTTACATTCGCCGGCGTATGGAAATGACCCTCGCTGACCCCGAGAAACGGGCGCGCTTCACGCTGAAGGTAATTTATTGGAGCAAATGGGCCCTTATCTTAGTAGGTATTTCAAATCGTTACTCAACACGTCTACTCTACACGGCACTTACTTTGGAACTCTGTCAGCGAAGCGAGCTTAGGAAGCTACGGGAACTGGATTACCATGTGCGGCCAGTAGGTACCTATATTATAGGTACGTATCTACAGGATAAAATAAGTTTATAGTATGAACACTTATTACTGCTAGTAGAGTAATGACTTATACTGCGAATCTAGTTTTATATACGTACTTACCCGAGCGTGCTCGAGCTAAGTAGTTTTTACAGGAACACAAACGAACTAAAAGACTATCCACACATGTCCGGGTACCCGGCCCTGCCGTGTTCCGTCAGGGACGGGAAAAAGATCGGTTACGTACAAATTGTACGAACTTGTTCACATAGCTCCGTGTCAGGGGCATCCGGATCGTCACTGTCCCGGACGCACGGATACTCTGTCAGGGCTATCCGATTTTTATCTAGGTAGGTACCTACGTTGCCGACAACATGAACACAGAAAGGTTGTTAAAACTTGTACGACAGTAATAATATTCTTTACGATCTTTCTAATCAACATTATTTGAATTATACGAAGAAAAATTTAATGTTATATGTGTATCAGCTAAAGAAACAGATTACACTCATACCGATTTCCCTGATATGTGTGATCACGGGTGACGGATGGCACGTCCCTGACGTGAACACTAAAAACGAACGACTCTGAACACGGATAGCCCTGACCCGGATGTGTGTGGATAGCCTTTATTGCACATTACCAAGATTAACTAATTATAAATTAGATTATGAAATTAATTATTTTTTGCTTATTTAAATTAGTTGCTCAGTGCACAACATTTAGTTATAAGTATTTGCAGTTATTCAAGAATTAAATAATAGCTAATCTAACCCAAAACTTATTCATGGTTCAACCCAGGTAGAAAGAGTAGACAGTATGCTTTGTTTAAACATTATTGCTTAAACATTATTGCATTATTGATTTGTTATATTATCAAGAACCTAGAGGTACTAAGGAAAAGCAAAAGCAGGTATAACAGAAAGATCGTTCTGAAAAATGGTTAATTTATTTTAGAAATAAATAGGTATGGTTATGTTTTTGTTGCGATGAGACAGTACATAGGCATTTGTACATAATCTATTGCATGCATACTGCATTCTTCGAGGAGTGATAAAAGTTTATAAATATTTTCACCGACATTTGCGTCTTGTAAGTACTCAAACGATTGTGATTTTATCAGGTACCGCCCCTTTATTTGCTCTAGGTACTATTATACTCGTAGTAGGTAGTAAAGTTAAGTAGATACTTAGGCGTGTGCAGCGCGAATCGAAGCATAAACTGTGGACTACATTTCACGCGGTCTTCACACTACTTAACAATATAGATTACTTGCGAAAACGGAGAACTTTTCAAAGTAAATAGTAACTACTCGTGGATTTTCATTTCCAGTAAGTGGTTAACTGAAGAACCAAACTACTTAAATCGAATTGACCTGAAATCGCTCTTAAAAATTGTAGCAGCTCCATTGAAGCAGCTCTAATTTTAAACATTTTGCTTGATTCCTACAGTCATAAAAATTGATTTTGATAGTTTCGAAAAATAGTTAAACTCCTAATGCTTATTTGCTGCCACGAAAATATAGTTCGATGTATATTATTTACAACTAGAAGAGGAAGAGATTTTCTATTTAGGTATTGCTTTCTGTCTTCGGGTAGATGAAAAGTGGCTAACTAATTTACACACGTATACCTTACTAATACTACAATATAAAAGTTATCTTAAATTAAAGCATACTTGACCAAAAAATGTGTTAAACAAATCGATTCCATACTAAAAACTGTGTCAAAAAAATGTATGGTACAGTGACGAGGATGAGTGTGTTCTATCAGGCAGGTGAGGCAGGCAGGTCGGCTGACCTAGTGGTCGCACCGAGTCGCACGTTGAAAGCGACATCGGCGCATAATAGCAGTGGCAGGGAAGGTGGGCTCTGCGGCGTGTGCGTCGCGGACAGTGCGCGCGCACCTCGCCATGCTCACACGCTCGCCCCATGGCGCGTCGCCTGGCGCTGCTGGCGCTCCTGGCGTGTGTGGTCTCCGCATACCACCCGTCCACGCGCTCCGAAGACATCTCCGACTCCGAGTCCGCTGACCCCTTCCTCCTCTGGGACGACTACGACGACTCCCGGGACACCACTCCCCAACCGCGAGTACGCACCACCACCTCCCTAACCAAAGTTGTGTTGAGGGGCAAGCGCCCCAAAGTGAACGTTACGGTAAAAAGTTCTAAAGAAAAAGACAAGAAAATAATTAAAACCACAAATATTAATATAGAGAGCCATACGAATTTTATAGTGACTAAATCGCCACCATTGATGCCGAACAATGTGCCTAAACGTCCGGGCGTCCAGCTCGACGAGCAATACATACTCGTGCAGGCTCCAGACGTGGAGTATTCTACCAGGACGAGCACGAGGAAGCCGAGCACGCGCCGCCCGCCCACCACACGCCGCAGCTCTACCTCGCGGCGCCCGACCGCCCGCCCCACGCGCCGCATTTACAAGACTACAAAAGCACCAAAAACAAGAAAAACTACATGTCCTCCAAAAAACACCGATTGGCTGGCGTCATACTTCCAGAATAACAAAGTAAAGAAGACTGCACCAAAGCCGGCAAAATCAGGTTGGTTTATAGGTGGGTCCTACTCTTAAATTGAACATCATGTAAATCTTGTGTCTAATCTAATCTAATCTATTTATGAGAAAATAACATACTCTGAAAAAGTATTTAAATTAGCTATTTACATAACTACATAATAACATACGGCGTTGTCTATACTAATGTTGCGTGTTTTGGAACTAGCGTAAGTTTTTACCATGGTAGAGATAAGGCTGGAATTAATGATAGTCTAAGTGCGACATATTTTTCGGGTAAAAATCTTGCTAGATTGAATTAGGAAATAATGCCGTTCAGGTAGAGTTACGATTCATTTTCATGGAAAATAGAAGCGAAAGAACGTGTGTGTATGCAAATATTCTCCTCCAATTAGGTATTTCTTAAACACTAGAAAATTATTATAAATAGTGTGCCTATTGTCATGCTATTTAAAAGTTTTTATCAATCCGGATGTAACACACGAACATTCACCAAACCGTGTGTCGGTACATGAACGGTATTTGTAAGTAGGTACCAGTTGTAGAGAAACTAGAACTGGCTTAAAATTATTATTATGAAAGCGTAAGCGAAGATGACGACATAGCTGGATAACGTTCAGCTGATGGGACTTTAATCATTTTGGAAGCATGAATTCAATTGTCCACGAATTCATATGCATTACACAATTTACCTCATACTTGCTTACAGAGCGTTCACTATGAGTATGTTTTCCCTCTTTCTTTTACGGTAACACAAGACAAGAGATATCCTACGCGCTCTCCCGTTAAAGTTCACGCCTGCCCTTAACTAAAACAGGATTTTGAATTGCATCGGCCGGTGCTTGTCCACTTTAAGCCATTTTGATGGTCAGTCTAAAAAGCACAGTAATTTATCAGTACACTTGAATTAAAACAGTAATTCAATTTTCTTGGTAACAGAAAACAAAAACCGTGTTGTTATTGTTACTCATCTAGACATAATCCTGCAAAAGACACCCCCGACGGAAATTGCGTGGGCATTAAAACCAACTTCTTTTATAAATTTTAATATCAAAAATTATATTAAACATTTAAAACACACACTTGTTCCGATTGATCATGCTTATGACTTATCCGTTTAGCTTCATGTTTTTATAGGGTTTCTTCATCAAAGGTGAGATGCCCATCAATTTTTAAATTGCTGGTCGTGGCGAGTGACGGAAGCAAGAGCTGAATTTATGTCTATCTGTGTGTCTAGCTGTCTATCAATCTTTTCAATGAGACTTTCACATGCCTACACCATATTCAATTGCAATTACATACTTTTACGCTTGTAGTACCGCTGATCAGTCAATTTCAATATTATTTTTTGATAGATATACTTACCCACTAACCTCAATCATATTCATAGAAAGGTCATCGGTTAAACGTGAGGCAATTCCCCAAATGTCTCGGCCCACAATCCCATTCACGTAGTAGAAATAACACTCTTAACTAGTTATTGCCTTTCATTAACTATTTAAGTATTCGTAGGTACAACGCTCTGCGCTAATAAATCATTAAACTGTAAAAATGTGTCTCTATTTTATGATGTCCCTTCGAGCCGAAATTTTAGTGTACCAGTTACTATTCTTATGATCTGGTACATTGCTTTCTTACAAAGTTATCAGCTAATAATTACGTGCTCCACTTGAACACACTCCGATATTACTTGGGACACACAAATGATAGCATTACTATGCCCTGTAGCCCTGTGCAAGAATTCCGTGTCACGAATATATAAAACATCACAACAAACAGAGATGCTAACTATTTAATTGTGTTTCTGTAAATATATTACATCCAGCCACCACTACAGTTATACATATACTCGTAGAAGTCGTAGAATTCGATTCCTGAAATAGAGTTCAAATTTATACCGAAACCCTAATTGGATATTGAATTTTAATGCATGAAAGAGAGTTCAAATTAAGAACTAATTTTAACCATCACACTGACCCTGACATTTTTTTATGAGCAGCTTTCATTTATATCATAAGCAAAGTTGTGATAAATGTAACCTAGATCAAATTCATTCAAGTATTCAACCTGTTTTATTATGGCTCTAAAACCCGCCGCAGGCGCCGGCGGCGGCGGCGCCGCGCTTCGATAACTACGGATGAGGGATCACAGACCTACCATTCCGCTCCTGGTCGTACTTTATATTAATACATATATTACTACCTATAATATACAAGACGACAAAAATAAAATAAAAAATAATAAAGGCAGGAACGGAAACTCATGGAAAACTAGAGATTAAGAGCGCCCTTAATAAATATGATTTGGCATAAGTGATAAGTAAAATAAAAATATTATTAAAAATAATGGTAACCGATCCGTAGATAAGTTATACTTTTAATAGTTGCGGTAAATATAATAGTAGTAGTGGTACTTGCGCCCGCGCACCCGGTCTGACTCTCGCAAGCGTGCCCTACTGACATAAAAACAGAGTAAACTTCCGTTAAGGAAACAGGAAACACGTAGAAGAACCACAAGATATATTTTAGTATCGTGTAAAAAAAAAACAAATTTAAATGAGATCTTGGATGTTACAGGTTTCTTCTCCAAGATTTACGATTGGATAGTTGGTCCTAAATCGTGGTTCGGAGGTGTAAGCTGGTTCTCTGACTCGGCTACACCCAAGAATCCCTTGCCCATGACAACGACAACAGCCATGCCCCTCACGACTGCAGCAGGCTGGTTCCCTTACATCCTGAATACGGAAGAGCCTGACAGCGTTTACCTTGTTGGTGATACTAGCACAAGTAAGTTGGTGATACTAGCACAAGTAATATTTATTAAGAATTTCTTGAAAATAAATTAAATCTTCTTATCGTGTCACTAGTTCTTTCGAACCAGGGTGGTGAAAGGATTTCAAGTGCGTCTCGATGAGGCTCCTTTCGTTTGAACTTATTAGGTTCTATGAAATGTCGGTTTCCTCAAGGCTTTATACAATTATATTAAAATTACTTATACAAGTTTGTGGTAAAACTGGGATAAAAATTGTAAGTAAATAGGTAGGTACCTATGACAGGGTTATCTTACAATTTTATCTCAGTTTTACTGATTATACTCAGCCAAATCTGCGAACAGAAGCCGCATATATTATAATATACGGCTAGTTAGTAAATACATAAACTGATCAGAAGATATTACTTGCATATAAACATTTATAACAATAAATGTCATAAGAACTAAAATAATAGTAATAAGGGTGACTATTATTTTTGTTCTTGAGATATTTATTGTGATTAATGTAAGTATGTACATGCAAGTTATTTCTTCTGACAGTATATGTTTTTACTAACTTTGCACAAATTAGGGCTTTGGTCATAATGATCATCTATTTATCAATTCTGATTCATTTGATTGATGTTAGTAGGTACTTAATAAAATCTCACCTGTATAAACATAATGTAGATGAGTCTATCTTCAATAATATATACGTACATTAAATATATATATAAGTAGAAAAACACACATCGATTGACTGTCGCAATATGTTATTGCTTTCATTCGCTGATGAGCTATATAGAAAACGTTCCTTATTATACACGCCCCATGAGTTCGAAAGTGAAGACATTATCATTAGAAGTAGTAGTACCTTACCTACCTATATTTTACTTTCTTGAGCTGTAACATAATAATACTCTTCAGGTATTTTCAACGATATTCTAAGCTTTCCCGTGTCTTATCTACATAATTACTTAGATAATCGACACTCAACGTCTTGTTAATTAGGAAAATTACATTTGCAGATAAGAAGTCTTCTAAGAAACCTTTGAAAAAGAATTACAAAGGATACCAGCTGCTCCGCGCTTATCCGGACGCTCAATGGAAGGTGCATGAGATGCTTGAGCTACAGGAAGAAGCCCAAGGTTCGGGGCTGATGTGGTGGACGGCGCCCTCGCTAAACGGCTCCACAGATTTACTCGTTCCACCTGATCTATTGGTAGACGTTAAAGAACACCTGAAATCAGCTAAAGTTGATTTCGACGTAGTTATATGGGACTTGCAGGTATCCGTTTGTTATTGCAGTTCATATAAACTGTACTCTTTTTCTGACAGATTTGCTTTAAAAAAATAATGATTTTATAATCGAACAATCTAGACATTTGAATATTTAATTTCAGAAAGCGATAACGTACGAGAATCCTCGCCTTTCGAAAAAACAAAGATTAGAGCTGGAACAAATCAGAGGTCATCCGATGACTTGGAGAAGATACCATCGATATGCAGATATATTGCGTTACTTGGAGTACTTGCAACATTCCCACTCAGACGTGGTAGAGCTCATTCCTTTGGGCCGATCCTCTGAAGGACTTCCTTTGGTCGCCGTAAAGGTACTTTTAATGTTCAAGCAACACTTACAACTGCACGACTACAAAGCATTGTTCAATCAATTATTGATTACGGATCTATTTATCCTCAGATTGCTTTACCATCAAACGACACATTAGCAAGAGAGACGAGTGACAAAGAAGGGAAGAAGAAATGGCGGTTGCGCTCTCGCATGAAGCCAGCGGTGTGGCTGGATGGCGGAGTTCATGCTAGGGAGTGGATAGCACCCGCAGTGGCCACTTGGATGATAAACGCACTCGTTGAAGGAGGAAATAATTTAGGTACAATTTTCATGTGTATTCTGTGGCTCAATCATAAACTATCGCGTTAACGTTATCGTATCATATCCGTCACCGAGAAGTCACACAACAGTTTGAAAACTTATCATACAAACTGTTAAATTCTCTTGATCTCATGAAGCTCATGATCGAGCCTCAGAAGTTACAACAGATACAACCGATTACGGTATGTAGATGTATACACCTAGAAGGTATCAATCTGAAATCTGAACTGTAGTTTTCATAAACTACAGTTGAGCTAGAAATTGATCTCGATACCAAACGGTTGAAGGCGCAGGCAAGTTTTGGTGAGTCATCCTTTCATTATTTAAATTATGAGAAATTTTGTATGAACAGGTGGTGAACTAGATATGCTGAGGCAAGCTGACTTCTACATAATGCCGGTGGTGAACCCTGACGGCTACGAGCATTCGCACACGCACGACCGCCTCTGGAGGAAAACGCGCTCGCGCCTCCCCGACCATTCCGACGACTATTACGTAGGCTGGTTAGTGAAAACCCCACATTACAGTAGGTGTGGAGAGTATACCGAGTAACATATTATTTATCATGGTATAAAACTGATCACACATAACCCTTGTTACTTTCTGAATCCAAGTCTGTTACGAGATCACCGGTGATATGCGCCTGGTTCGCCACGGCAGGCGATTGTGTACGCTGTGATGTCATGACTCATGATACTTGTCACCTTTCACTATTTCGTTCATATCATAAATAACAATAACAGACAGTCATTAGTGTCCTGACTGTGAGTGGAAGTGATTGCGTGACGTCGCGTCATGCGCGAAGTATTTTAACAAAATGACATTATCACATTTAGGCCACTAATGAAAAATCACCGGTGATTTCACTGTTACAAAATGTAATCATATCAACATGTGACAATGAAATAGAAGTAACAATCATTTCCATGCCTACATTACAACCTCCAGCGAGTAGCTTGCTAACTAAACTATCTCAAATCTCAACTACACGCGAAAGTTGTCGGATAGTAAATCTAGAGACCCATTGCAATGACGCATAATTAGCGGCTTTAGCACTAAATCTAGTAGCAGTTCAACCAAGTTGCACGTCGCGGGTTAGTTAATTGTTACTTTTTAATGACAACAAAAACGTGACGAGTAAAATGCTCTCCAGCTGGTAAGGGTCACGCTGTGCTGCGAAGAACTATAAATTACTAAGTCCGGTGCAGCAGTACTAATCCCAACCTAACTTTTAAGGTTGAGTGCCCATCCTAACTATTAAGGTTGAGTGCCTTCAGCGCTCACCGAGAGTCTGGTGATGACGCAGTAACGGCCAATTGCATTAAACGTCCATCCGAAAAAAAAACAACACTAATTTAAAGTCAGGTGTCGCAGCCATCTGCGGCCAACTGCATTATAGTCCGATTGAAAAGCGCTACATTAGTAAGTTTTGATACAAACTTACCAAACTTTTTTTTTTACAACTTTATTATATTGTGGTAGAGTCAGCCTCGAAATCTATGTGATTTCACTAGCTTTTGATTTATCGTAGTTCCGCTCATATAAATCATAAAAGTTATACTTCAGGTCAAAGGTAATAAATCACAATAATAAATCAAAGGAGCAATTTTATAATTTTTCCATCAATAGATTTATAAAGATTATTTATGATTGTTAATTCACGCAATAGGAGATACGCATCAATAAAGAGTGCGTGCAGGTACGCACAAAAAAGCCAGTTAATATCTACTACTTATAATCTAAAATCTTATAAGATTTATAAGTTAGTAGAAGATTATTGACATACAAATCAATAAAAAGTTTTTTTTTAAACTAGTTTAACGGTAAGCATTTTTATTTCACAATTAGGTAGGCCAACCAAATAATGTTAGAAAGTACTAAACTATAATACAATAGTAAATTATATATTAAGTAGACCAGCTAATTCAAATGGCAGCAAAGCTATCTAACGGCGAAACGCACCTGTCAATATGAATTTGCTTCCTATACATCCATTCTCGTATCTAACGCTACCTGTCAGATTAGAAGTTTTTTTATCTATTTGAACCTAGTACCTACCTACGGATTGGGTACTCCAACATTTTTACGCAAGTTCATTTTTTATACGCTAATCGTTAATGTACTAGAACAAGACAGGTTTCTCTGTGAAAGTTGGATAAAAATCATGGGCTGAGATGGGAAGCACGCTATGAAGGTAAGAATCGGCTCTCCAATACTTACCGACCAACAATTAAAAGTCAAGGCATAATTATGTATAAGGCCACCCTAGATATGATCACACAATTGTTCGCAGGCTGTAGTACTAAGTTTATTATAGAGCATTGTGTCCATTGGAAGCCAGTGAAACAATAAATATGTATAATACTATATTTATAATAGACTATCTTTCTACCTAGTTTCACTTAGCGTGAAAAACACTTTTTCACTTCTCATGCTCGTAAAGTTCAACTCGTAAAGCTAGGTACAGGGGAAAAAACTGCATATTAGGCCTTCAGGCAAAAAAAGTAATAGCTTATAAAACCCATTTTTTGAACACATTTTCATTTTCTCGTCACCGATACCGCAGAGCCTTAAGACGAAAGTTTACAATCAGTGCGTGTTGCCAGTGATGACATATGGCACTGAAACGTGGTCGTTCACTATTGGTCTCATACACAAGCTCAAAGTCGCTCAGCGAGCTATGGAGAGAGCTATGCTCGGAATTTCTCTACGGGATAAGATCCGCAACGATGAAATCCGTAGAAGAACGAAGGTCACCGTATGTCGGTCTTGCTTTCAGAATCAGCAAGCTGAAGTGGCAGTAGGCAGGCCATATAGCTCGACGAACTGATAACCGTTGGGGAAGAAAGGTTCTCGAATGGCGACCACGAACTGGACGACGCAGTGTAGGACGGCCCCCCACGCGATGGACTGACGACATAGTTGCGGTCGTTGGAAGTCGGTGGATGGAGAAGGCTCGAGACCGCTCGTCGTGGCGAATCATGAGGGAGGCCTATGTCCAGCAGTGGACGTCCAAGGGCTGATATGATGATGATGATAAAACCCATTTTATCCTCGACTTAAATATCTGATAAAAGTCTCGTATAAAATGACTTTCTTTAGGCCCTTGGTGTGCAAATGATTTTAATTGAAATTATTGTATGATATGTTTAGGTTTCCCTGGAACTGGGGTCAGACTGAGTGCGTGGGCGTAGACGCGGATCGCAACTGGGATTACCACTGGGGCGAGCAGGACTCCTCGAAGGACCCCTGTTCCGACAACTATGCTGGACCTCACCCATTCAGCGAGCCGGAGACTAGAGCTGTCTCTGAGTTCTTAGCGGAACACAGGGGATTAATAAAGGTAGGTTAGACGTTTTTTAAACATTTTAATGACCTTACCTAAATAATAATGGTAAAAAAAAACAACCTTATACATAAGTTTGTGTATAATCTATGTAAATATTTTATTTTTATAATAACTACCATGTTATTTTTTTTACAGATGAGTACCTTAGTAGGTTGTTTACTCCATATATTTTATAAATTTACTTATTTGTCTCCGTCAACCAGAGGTATAAAAATTATCGCTGTTACCTACTGTTTTAATATTTATGAGTAGTACAGTACTTATGTATATTTACATAGGTAAATATTTTAATTTTCTCATTATTCAAAATCATATTACCATAATTAAAATCGTTTAAACCTTGTTTCAGTATAAGTATATAGGATAAATTTTACAACTGGGCTTGGATGTTTAATTTTGAAAACAAAATGTACTGTATTATTGTGCTATTATAGTGTCGCTTATTTGGATTGAATTTTGTGAAGTAGTTTAAGTTTAATGGCAAACTAAAGAAAAGAAAAGGCTTCCATCAGGTGAGGTGGTGGTCAAACGTTTGGCTGTTATTATAAAAAAAGGATTTTTAATAAAATAAAAGTCAAGTGAAATTTGCACTTCTTCTATTATCATATTGAAAATGTATGCCTGCTGCATTGAATCAAAGCGCTTACCCGCAAAGGCCATCCAAGCTCAGAAAAATGCACCCTGTATAACTATTTTGTGAGATAATCAAAATATTTATGAATCTGTCTCTGAAAATGAGATAAGTTATTGAATAGAAATTATATAATTATACTCTGAATAGATGCGAAGTGCTATTACGATAAAGTCGACGAAGGTATAGAGTTTTCTATCCAATGTGTCCGTCGCGGTCGTGGTGTATTGATTGCAGTTACGATTACACGCAATATAGGCTCTAATTGCCCGTCTTTAGTAGTGTAAGACGTAATTGGTTCCGACGAATAATTTTCACTTGATAAAAGTAGTAAATGAACTCCAATTGACTTGATTGAAGCATAAAAGACTTAAACAATGAATCGACAACAATCTGACAAAATAATTATCATCAAATATCATCCTATTGTATCTTCGTGAATAGAAATCGTCGGAAATAGCGTAGATTTTATAGTGGCAAGTGTAGGCCATTTATCATTGGTTCAAAACCGTAAAGGTAGACCGCACATCGATTGCGGGAAATTGTGGCAGAATAAAGTACTAAATTCGTTCATATCGGCACTTTCCAAAGATTTTAAAATTAACTTTCGAATACAACTCTATTTATCATCAGACTGAAGACATATTATACAATACAACTTTATCGTTGCTCTTTAGTTACTTGTTTACTTAAGTATCTTAATTAAATAAAACACGTTATTTTGCATGGAACTTTTTGGCTCTCTACAAATAACATGAACACTCTACGGACCCCGGATTACCAGGAAAAAAACATTACCTTATCAGTACGACCGACATCGATAAGGTGTCGTCAAAGTAACTAACGTCTTGATGTTATTATGTTGTTGATGTTCTTAGAGTTGTTCAAATGAATTGTTTCTTCTCGAAGGAACCTTATTGGGAAATTTATAGGTAATCTCTTTCTCTCTACAATTACCCAGAGGTTAACTGTGATTGCGAATGCTACGTAAAGTACGCTCTGTGTACTTTTTTTTTTAGTGCACTTTAGAATTTTCTTTCGATGTATCTCCGAAATATATTTCAGGTATTTATCTCGCTTCATGCATACTCTCAGTCCTGGCTGGTACCGAGCTCGCACGCGCATGTGCCCTTCGAAGACGATGGCATCCTCATGGAGATGGGGAAGCTGGCCACAGCCGCTCTCGGCGACATGTACGGAACCAAGTATCAGGTATAACCATCATCATGTCGCCTCTAAACGTCCACAGCTAGACATATGTAGGTATGTAAGCCTCCCTATAAGACGCCACGACGAGCGGTCTCGAACTTATTTTGCGGTTTCGCGCGTATCTTGTATGAAAATTTTCTACGTTACCGCGTATCTTCCAAACGGCTGGATGGATTTCGATAGGTAAGGTAACATTAGATTCATCTCAAAAAACCCAAGTGTCTTTATATAGGTTTAAAACAAATACCGGATTTTTGACGCTAATTAGTAAGTTGTTAATAATATTTGTTTACCAAACCTATTGAGTAGAGTAGGGTATCAAAATTAAGGAAACTATAAGGAGATTACAAAAATATATTAGAATTCATGTTTAACTTTTATTTGGAATAATGAATCGGGAATCAATGTATAATATTTTCGCAGTCAGGTTTTCAGTTTTGATAAACAAGCTTGTTTATTTATTAAATAGATACTTTAAAGTACACACTTTCGACAAAAAATGAAGTACAAATGGAGAACTTGATGCTAGAGCATTTTCTATTAGTCAAGCAATTGATACCAATGGAACTTCCAACGTCGCAACAATGTCGATTTCGTCGTCGGTATCTGGTATCAGGTATCATATCTCCTCAATGTACCTATCTGATTAGTAGCTTATAGATCAAAAACCTCGTTAGAAAATTTCAAAAGCGATTTGATTTTTCTTCTGGTATTTATGTACAGTCAGCTGCAAAAATAAGCTTTCACATTTATATTACTCTTAATTTTGCAAAGAAAAGTGCACGCAAGCATTTTCAAATTAATGTAGTCATCTTACTTGTCAAAATAATGTATTTGCAAAACTAAGAGTATAATATAGATGTGAAAGCTTGGGAGTATATACTTCTCTGTGCAGCTGACTGTAGGTGTCGGTTAGGCACATATTTTTTTTTATGGAACTTGTGTTAATCGAAATTTTTTGGTTAGAAAAAAATTACACAACTCATCAGGTAGAGCCTTAAAATGTCTATTGAATCTGTTTGAAAATTTCAAAAGCGATATGATGTTTTTTTGTATATATTACGTGTTGGTGCGCACAATTTTTTTATAGAACTTGTGTTAATCGAAATTTTTTGATTAGAAAAAAATTACACAACTCATCAGGTAGAGATTCAAATGCCTATTCAATCATTATTGTGAAAATACTTTCAAAAATTATACTTCAAATCACGCAACAAGATATAAAAAAGAGTCTTGCTAATCCGTACATATTTAAATATCATTTCACTGCTGACCGAGAAAATACTTTCAATCATATGCTATGACTTTTGAAATTTAAAATCAAGTAGGACAATGTAAAAGTAACCGTAATGTACCTAGTGCGTAGGAGTGTCCATAATCATAAGAATTTAGAATTTATTTATTAAATGAAACCATTGACTAGAAATTAATTCTCCTATACAAAGGCAATGTATTATTTTCTGATAAGTACATTTTAATAATGCTTACACACATCAGTATGTTAGCGTATTACCGGTATTAGGTACATTAATCATAATGGTGGTACGTATTACTGATTTCCAGTGACATTAAATTCATACAGGTACTGACCTAAAATTATTAGCCAATTAATAGAAGTACCTACTTACATACTATCTGTATGTATTGAAAATGTTTTTTTACTACATATAGCAGACTTTATAGTTTTATGTTATATTATGGATTATATAAGAGTGTTTTATAAGCACTTACTTACATTCGTATGTAACCCTAAAAAGGTTGTTAAAGGTAATCAATCAATGAATTTATAATTTTTTTCAGGTTGGTACTGCAACAGAGATTCGCCAACCTGCTTCAGGAATGGCTCATGACTGGGCGAAGGCTCGAGCTGGCATCAAATTTTCATATCATGTCGACCTTCGGGACTCGTTCGGGCCTTACGGGTTTCTGTTGCCAGGATCTCAGATCATAGCTACGGCTCGAGAAACCTGGCAAGCTGTAAAAGCTATTGTTGATAACTTGACTCCAACACTTTAATCTCATGGTTCCTATTCAAGTTCCACCAAGAGAGGTTAAATTGCAAGGGCTAGGTACTTTACGATTGTGTACCATATTTTTTTTACATTTGATATCTCCCGTTGACTGTTTACAACAATGCAAGCCGAATCTACAGGAACAGGTAGATCTCGTAGGTACTGTTGTTTTTGCCCTAGCCAGGTACATAGAAAAATAGACCTCATTACTTCATTTTTTGCAATTATTAAAATTATTTGGGTCATTACAAATGTACCTACATGGTGTCTACTTAGATATAGTTACTAAGTTGCATGTAATTTCAATTAGAAATGACCACATCGTGCATAAAACTTAAAGTACACAAACTATACTTATCTAAAACTTAGGTTTACCTACTTTATTTATTATTGTATTTTTTAAAGGAGAGGGGGATGATTCTGTTCGAATGGCCAATGTAAGCCAATTTGTGAATGTTTGCATTTAATATAGGTTAGTAAATACCTCCCTTCTACCTACTATGTTTAAGTAAGGTAGGTAGATGGTACTTAGATAAAATAATTTAATTAGGTAAATAGGTAAAGTAACCATAGTTAGCAATCTAATGTTTGGTCGTGTACTTTATTGTTACTCATTAAAATGTTATTTCTGTGATTAATTAAATCAACAAATGAAAAAAGCTTAAAAACGGTAGAGCTCGGTCTGCTTTAAAAGAAAGAACTATCTGACACCCACAACTTTGCGTTGCGACTTAGCAAATTCCTTTTTATTTCGCTACGCAAACGATTTTTTCTATCGAAATGACATTTTAACGAATGATCGTAGAATATCTGTTGGAACTGGCCTTTATCATACTTCTATCCTTTAGACATGTAGGTTGTGTGATTTTTGGCATTTCATAGAACATAAGCTCCAAATGAAAAATTATATAAATATGCCTAAAAATATTGCTCAATTAGAATTAGAATGAAAAGACGATTCTTAATTACCTATTAGTTAACAATGATGCTCGATTTAGATAAAGGTAGGTAATTGTATATTATAGTTTATTTGTATTTGACTAGCTATAGAATGTTGATACCTACAATGTAAAAAGAGTTGCTCAAAAAATGCTCAATTGTTCTTTTCCCCTTTTTTTTTGTTTCACTTGTGTTTTCTTACTATTTATATGAACTACTTACTAGACGAATTAATACAAAAGAATCCTTTATAGGATAGGAATGATGAAACAATTAAACCTACCTATAAATAAATAAACTTTTAAAAAATATATTGAATCTTTAACTTGATCCTGGGATATTTATTTTCAGTATTTTTAATTTAATTCAATTCAGTTTATTTATTTGGGTCAATAACAAAATTTACATGGAAATACAACAAAAATGGATAATTTACATTTAAATTTTTGAATTTAAATTCACCTAGTAATAAGACAAAAATCTGGAGCGTTCACTGACTGCTAATAACTAACCGTACTGTGACTAACTTACGCCATCTTTTGGGGAGTAGCCGAGCTAAAACAATGCCATCTATCAGAAAACCAGCGAGCTAACATCCGATTTTCTTGATTTTAATTAGGTACAAAATACGTAGATTGCGCTTTATCGCTGTCCAAAATTCCAAAATCAAACATTGATACAAATTGAAATAAAACATAGCTAAGTACATGTAAATCACGCAATGTGGTAGGTTCCGAGCTTGGTTCGTTCCGTATTCCATCTACTATTATAATATAATTATTATATCAATAATATTTTGACTATACAAATGTATCTCTATCTATATACTTTTCTAAGGTAGGTTTATGAGATACATTCGTTAATAAACACATTGAAAGTTGAGTAAGTACCTAGTGTAACTTTGGAAGTACACAGACAGCTTACTCTTTTTTTTTAATTTATGAAGACACAGGATTTCGTTTGTAAAATAAAATGAAATTGCATATACCTACCTATGTCTACATTTTTTAAATAGTATCATTGGAGCGGGCATAATACCTTACTGTGCCATTATAGTTTCACACCATACATTTTTTTAAAATTACTGTAAACTGGCGTATGGTACGGTGCTGGGTGTACGGACGGTCAGAAGAGAAGGAGAAGACGCGGACGAGACGAACGTCTCGAATTATACTAGGCGTCAAACAACTTGTCCTCTGACGAACCACGTGTCAAAGATGCGCAAAACGCAATTCTTAGGTCAAATTGGTTCTGCGCATCTTTTTCACGTGGTTTTCCAGAGGACAGACTTGTTTGAAGCTTATTAGACCAATAAACGTGACGGATTACGTTCTAAGTTTTCCTTTCGGATCTGAATCTCTAAAAATGAAATGTCACAATGACACTGAATTTTGTTCAAAGATTCGACATTCACTTCAAATCCGATATTTGACAAATCGTCTGTCATTTTTGTATTTTAGGTATGTTTTGTTTTGTTTTCATGTTTGTTTTTCATTCGTTTTAAATTGAATTATTTACATGTTGCGAGCGAGTGCATATCTTTCTTTAGTGTCATTTACTGCAAAATGAATGGATAAATAAAAAAATATTTTTTAAATCGAGAATTTGCATTTGAAACGTTAACAATGGGAGGTGAAACTGTTTTTGTCTCTACAGACACCAAACTAGACCCTACGGGGTTTGATATATCAATCAGCACGATTCTGACCCGTGTAGGGGCTGAAAAATATGTAGATATATTCCGGTAAGTATCACTTTTAATTACTATCCAATAATTAACTAAGCTTTAAACTTTAAGCCGGCCTAGACGTAACGTAATATATCATTAGTCCATTATTATTCGTAGGAAACACAACATTGGGCAATGCACCCTGACGGAATTATCAGATGAGGATCTTGCAAAACTAGGGGTTGAGGATGCTGAGATAAGGAAGAAAATAATTGAAGGAGTCAAATATTTGCCTATTTTTGAAGAACTGTCTACACATGTGTAAGTAAATGTTTGTTTGACCCATAAAGTTAGAATGTAAAGAGGGGTAATGACATTTCAAATGCGATACAAGAAATGATAATAAGCATGTGTGAGTGATTGTCTATGTGGTGCTCAAAAATAGTGATGGACACTCAATAAGATGTTTTATCGACATCGATAACTGTGATACCTACCCATTTTGCGTCACAAGTCTTAATAGAGAAAAAAATAGTGCCTACTACACAATCATGTTGTTAATAGAGGGTTAATGAGTGGATAATCCTTCAGCTGCGTGTGGGGGTCATCAGAAAATGAAAATATGTTCCCAGTAGAAATCCCACGGACTTAGAATTTTTACTGGGTACATATTTTCATTTTCTGATTAGACCTGAAGTCTCCCACCCGCAGCTGAAGATTATTCACTGATTACGTCACTACCTGTACATATGAAGATTTGAACCAAAGGAATGAGATGGGTTTGGTTATTATTTATTAGATACTAAAGACTAAATAGCCAAGTTTTGGCGTTATTCACGAACAAAAATTTATCCATCCTCACAAACTTACATTTATAATACATAGTAGCAGGACTTACCAATATTTACCTACAACTTACTCATCAATCCAAATAGGCGGTAGTCTTCGAAATAAGATTGTAATAGCTAGAAAGTCGATTGTGTATAATACATATATCTGTTCTTTTTTTAAAGTTGGTTGATTATAATAAACAATAATGAAGCCCATGCAAATGTTTTATTCAATGACTGAAAAATACTTTATTTAAGAATATGAATTCTGAGTTTTGTCATTATATGTAGGCACGATATGTAGGTATATCTGTCTGTCATAATATATGTAGCCTATTAGTTTCAGGTAGGTAAGGTAGGTACTATAAAATAGGGATCCAATTGCAATATGAAGTTGGATCTCGCTTTTTCTTGAGTTGAATCTGTAAAAGAGGTTGATTTATGATTTAAGTCCCTATCTAATAATTACTTGACTAATACCTACTTGCACCAAACTTCCAAAGTTCTAAACAATTACTTCACTCGCTTGACAGATCTTGATCGGTCTGAATCGGAACCGTTAAAAACTGCCAAGCGAGTTTGCTTAAGAGCTTTGACAACTTTGTACAAGTCGGCATAAGGTCACAAAATAATTTTTTTACGCCTGAATTGAAACATTGTTCAACATGGTACTTACTGGAACATGTAACGTAGGCAGCGAACCTTTCTTCAAAACACGTTTAATAATTCTGAATAAAAAACAATCGTTTTCAAAATTATTGCTGCATACTTTTATATTGTTTTGATGATCGCTCTGTTTCTGAAGAATTTGTAACCAATTTTTTCTGTTTTGCGGATCCTTTGGTAAGCTGAAATTAAATAAGTAAAAACGATTAGTTATAATAATACTCGTATTTTAATAAACAAAATAAAAATGACAAAAGTGGTAAATTTATTTTAACTAGGTAAAAATACCCTAACGATAGAAAAGAAAAGAGTTTTGTACCACTTTGCATAACTACCTACTCATTAGGTACTATCGATATTTCATGACGTCATCATTTTATCAAGCCCTAGCGTAACGAAGCAATATTTGTTTTTACATGAAAAATCTATTATTTCTCCATATATGTAAGAACCATTTGTACACACGGCAAGAGCAATCAAAACTCCACAAGGCACAACGATTTTATAACTAATTGTAGAAGAAAATTGCCCATAATTTTTTCTACGAAAATAAACCAAATATTTTCTTTACTCACCTGTGAAATGAATGATTATCTGGGTTATTTCTATGCGTTGTGCCAAACGTATTGATTGAGCAACTAACCATGCTCTTTAAAATAAATAGAATGGTTTCATTTTGTAGATAATTGTAAAAAGATAAAATAATTTACAAACAATAACTGACGGGGTCTCCTGTGCTTCAAAAGGTTTTGAGTGACGTGACTTAGTTCTATACTGCTCTTAATCATAAAAAGCTATACTTGCATCTCTTTCATTAACCGATCTTTTGGGGGCGACAGCCGAAAGTATCCGAGATCTGTGGTTTGACCCTAACCCTAAACCTACAATATTTAAGTTTTTTGGTATTTTAAATATATATTATTATATTTTTATTTCAGCTTGCAAGAATCTAACATATTGAATCCTATAGAATTAACAGACATATTAGATGAGAGTTCACAACATCTAAACAGAATCTATGTCAGCTTGGTCACTAATACAACAGCTCTGAAAAGGACTTCAAAAGTAGTAGATAGTGTATTGTACAAAGACAAGTATGCATCTGATGTTGCCATGTGCACACTGAGTGAAATCACAAATATACTGAATTCAATGGAATTAGCCCTACATACCAAAATGAAGGTAATATATTTGAATCTAGCTGATGCCTGCAACTTTGTTTACATTGCGAGTTCTAAATTCCCGAAAGGCTCTACGTCTGTGAATTGCCATTCAGTCAGGACCAACCAAGTCTTTTATATTATTATGATTGATTGATTAAACTCACGCACCTACTGTGTCTTACTACACCCCTGAACTGATTTAGCTCATCTACAAGCACAAAAATGTAATTAAATGTGCCCACCTACTTAACAGGCAAATTTCATGAAGATTAGGTATATGATTTGATAGGTTTTGTCAGACAAACATTCTTTGTTCAGGAAGGCTGTAGCTAAAATTAGCAATGGGCTAAATCTATTTTAACTTTTGTTCATCATACAAAGATGTATGGCTGAAACTATGGACATCTAGAAAAAATTAACCCAACCCTTATTTTTAGGTGCTGACACAGGATTCTGGTACTAGTAAAAAGAAAAAGATGATTGTTGGAGCAGTCGGTAGTGCTGTTGTAGCAATATTAGTGGTGTTTTTTGTAAAATCTTTGAAGCAACTAAAATGAGTATGAAATCCTGCCAAATATTGCTATGTCCAAAGTGTATGTGAATGAATACTTATTGTTATATTTGAACTGGTAAATTAAACGTTGATTATTTGTTAAATATTTTTATTTTTATTGGTGAGTAGGTCTAGTTAAAAAAGTGCTGACACAGGATTCTGGTACTAGTAAAAAGAAAAAGATGATTGTTGGAGCAGTCGGTAGTGCTGTTGTAGCAATATTAGCGGTGTTTTTTGTAAAATCTTTGAAGCAACTAAAATGAGTATGAAATCCTGCCAAATATTGCTATGTCCAAAGTGTATGTGAATGAATACTTATTGTTATATTTGAACTGGAAAATTAAACGTTGATTTTTTGTTAAATATTTTTATTTTTATTGGTGAGTAGGTCTAGTTACAGGTGCTCTTGATATTTTTGCTTTTTGCATAGCATGGCATCCACCATCAACATGCACGGCGCAGCTGCATAAGTTTACGTTAAGTTTAAAGTCATAGCTAACTAGAGGTTTCTACCCACTACTCCATCGCGTGCCATGCACGGAGCGTGTCAGCACCGGAAAAATATAAAATTGCATGGAACACGACGGTGTCGGTGCGAAAGGTGTAGTAGGTCAAAGAATATTTTTTTTGCCAAGCACTGTCATGGGATGATACGGGATAGTGGACAGAAAGCTTAAAGTGTGATTCATTCTGTGGCGCTAAATTGCACCACTTTATCACCCTTGCAATTTCCGCAACTGATTGAACTCAAACAAAAGGCAAATAACACGAACCGGAAGTCGAATAAATTACGAAAATAAAATATATCCGTTTCCAAACGATAAGCAAATCCATCTGAAATGACCCAATTGTTCTGACCTCCTCAATTAAAAAGTGTAAGGTAAATGATGAATCGGGCGGGCGCGCGGGCGGCGGTGTTTGAACCACGGCAGGCGGGTGTGACGTCAGACGCGGGGAGACGAGCGCTCCGGAAGCGGCCGGAAACATGCACCGGCCGGAGTCCCGCGCTCCTGGACCGGCCGACCGGCGATACCTCACCTTATTGCGGCCGAGAGCGCCAATTGAACCGCGTGTCCGCTACTTGCGCCCAACCCGGACGTGCTAACTCCCGCGATATTTTGGACGAAACGATAATGTGAATTAAACTCTAACCGGCAGGATGAGTTGTTTGTGTAATAAAATGAACTGGTTTGCTTGTATTATTGTGACTGTGCTTCTGAATAAATGTAGTGCGCAGGGTATCTATGAATCTGGTGAGTAAACTTTGAACACCTATCTTACATTAAATAATTTATTAATGTGTAGTTATTATGTTAAATTTGGATTAGTCCTAAAATTAGTAATGAACTGGGTGAAGCTGCCTAGCTCACGGCGAGGATTCCGCTTTAGGAATACTAGGTCTATCAATCGAATGGAATACCATCTAGATGGGTACCAACCAACGCAGTGACAGATATTCTGCCGCAAAGAAGTGTGTAAGCTAAGCATTACTGTGTTGCGGTTTGAAGGGCACTTGTAGCTAGTGAATCGGAGTAGTGACTGTAGGCACCACTGAAAAGTCACAGGGAAGCAAAATACTCAATTTAGTTCTCTTCAACGATGATTTCTTCAATTATTTTGATTTAAAAACTAAACTACTGAACCGGTTTTGATAAAATTTATATGGAACCAATCTGAAAGTATAAAATTTCAAACAAAAAATATTTTTTCAATACGGTTTATAAACAAAGTTATGAGGTAACAAACATAAGTAAAAAAAAACAACAACTGAATTGATGATAACCTCATTTTTTTAAGTCGGTTGAAAAAAAGAGAATGTGTCCTGGGTTTGATAAGGTATTCTCGAAAATAAGGTAGGATCTTGGATAGGTAGGTACCTACTGAAAGAAGAGGTATCAAAGTCACTAGCTTCATTGCTTGGTAATTGTACACTCGTAAGTGTGAAAATAATGTTAGTTTTCATTTTCAATCCTAGTGGAGGCCGTGGTGGGACAAAGTGCAGAGCTACCCTGCAATGTGACGGCTGAGGTGGAAGGTGGCAAACTCAACACCCTCGCGTGGTACCAAAATGGATCTTCTACTGCCTTCTACAGGTATGACCTTTGTATCTCGACACCACCATATCGTGGCGTATGCCAAACCTGCATGTATCACTTGCCACACGTTGCGTTGCGTAGCTAAACTATAGTACACTTTCAATTTCATATACATTTTTTTTGAAATGTTACAAAATTTAAATACCTAGTTAGGTACTTCTTGTACGTAAGTTTTATTTTATTTCTCTGTATTTATAATAATTAAAAAAAACAGTCATCTAACAATGTATGAGTAAAGTTTTACAAAAGGCGGTCTTATCGTTAATCACGATATCTTATAGAAAACCTGCCTATAAACTAACTTAACTACTATACTTTGCTAAAGGACTGGCTTTGTATTAGATGAAAAAATTATTATGTAAATACCTACCATCATAAGTGATAACTCCGAAACCGCATACATACATAACCTACCTACGTAGCGTAGGTACAAGTTTATTCGGTTAAAGTAACTTGAGCTTTCTGAATAAGGTCATTGGGTAATTGGAATAAAGATTCCACAGGTGCATTACGACGAAACAACACACATGATGACAGTGTAGGTAAGAATTAAAAAAAAACAATGACTAGGTTCTTAATTCAGTATTTCGAATAAAAAGTACTTATATTATTAAAATAGTACTTAGAGTTATAAAGTAGACGAGTGCTATTAATAGAGTTCAGCTTTTAATAGTTAGAGGAGCTTACTAATTATTACTTGGCGACACTGATAAATAAATAAATAAAAATATCTGCCACTGTCGTTGTACCCATCTAGACGGAATCTTGTAGGGAACGCCCCGCCTGTTATACAAGTATATCTATCCTAAGTAGATATCTTCAATATTCAAGCTTTATTCAAGCTTCATACCCTAGACAACTATATGCAATGAATAACAGAGTGCAGGAATAGGTAACATATAAACAATATGCACCAGCAGTCGCGACCTGCGGGGCGAGGGTTCAGAGGTTACGTCGAGCGGCCGCTACCAGCTCGTGATCGGAGACAGCGGAGGGCTGGACAAGCTGCAGATCTTGACCGTGGCGCCTTCCGACGCAGGCCTCTACCAATGCCTCGCTCACTTCGCTGACAGCCCCGCACAAGTGACCTTTATCCAGCTTACTGTTATTGGTGAGTTTAGAGTGTAAAGCTTGTCCTAGGTGATGAGTGAGATATAAAATCGCACTACTATAATAAAGCGGAGGGCTGGACAAGCTGCCTCTACCTAAGCAGGCCTCTATTAATGCCTCGCTCACTTCGCTGATAGCCCGCACAAGTGACCTTTATCCAGCTTACTGTTATTGGTGAGTTTAAGGTGTAGAGCTTGACCTATAGGTGGTGAATGAGACATGAAATCACACTATTATGTTATGATGGATGGAACATAAAACTACTTTTATCTCGATACCTCGCGCGCGCAGCACCAAGTAGGTATGTAGGTATAATAAATAAATTAATTTATTATACATACCTACTTGGTGCTGCGATTATTCCTACTATATAGTAGGAATTATCTAGTTCTTAAGTTCTTATGAGATTTGACTCACAAAGGTTTCCATTCGGAAATCCCTGATGGTAGAGATATCTTAGTCTAAGAAAGCATGCTCTTCTGCATTCGATCGCTGTTATACAAATGCGCATAGGTACTAAAAAAATTGTTTGTGCGAGTGAAGGAATGTGCACTGTGCACATGCATTCTTAGAATAAAATATGTCTACTTAGGTAGGTATCTATTGCATCGATGGAATCTTAATAGAATTTATGAAAAAAATGTTTATTCCTTTAAATATTCCTGCAATCACTTTGTTTTCCTATCCGTAGATAGTTAAGCTACGTGAGCATTCAAAAACAAATACAAAGCATACCTTTTTCCTAGGTAGTTACAAGCTTTTCTGTTATTCAAAAGACCAAAAAATAAATTTTGCTATCCAGCGGAAAAGCGCGGCTAATTGGCCGCGAGCTAATGAGGATGCTGACAGAGCGCCGGAACTCGAAACATTTCGCTCCATTTATTAAACAATTACTCTACGTAAATATTACATCATTAGATGCACACCAATTTAAAACTTAACACTTTTGAACCTCATTTTATTATATAAAAGATTGCTAACAGCGTTTACTTAGAATGTATTGTTGGGTTAACAATTTTAATAAAAAATTGAATTTTAATAAAAAAAAACATTACACGCGCCAACACTGATTCGATTTGGCTGAAATAATCATAAATATAATGTTTTCTCGAAATAAATGTTTATTTTTTATTTATAAGGTTTGTATGGGTTGGTATCATCATCATTTCAGCCAGGTAGGAGCAACTGCTGGGTATAGATAGATCTCCTTTCGCTTTATCCAGCCTCCACGATCTTGTACATCTCTCATCATATTGAGTAGGTATAGTTTACTCATACCATGCTTATGTACGAATTATAAGCCGGAAAACCTATCTCTAATTCTTTTAACCTACTTTTAAGGGAAGGGGCCTCCTGTTGGTACCTAAGTGTTTTGATAATGTTGTTTCTTTACATTGTTTTTTTACAGAACCGCCTCAGCACTTATGGCTGCTCCATGAGAACGGAACGCAAGTGGCCAAGACGGGTAACGGGGTCAACACAAGCCAGAATATCGGCCCTTACTTTGTGGGAGACACCGTTCGTCTCGTCTGTGTTGCTTTAGGAGGTCCGTATTCCATACATATAATTTTCCATTCCATACAATATTCCGTAATTTCGTGTAACACCTTCAAGAACAGTTTTTTTGAGGTACTTTCTAACATGTATGGAACTCTCTCCAAAATTTCAAGTTTCTTTTCGAGTTTCATAACTTGACCCTCTGTATTGGTTTTTATGTTTGCATGACAAGTACCTATGATTTCTGCAGTTTGCCTCGTCTTCTAGGTAGAATAGAGATGCTACTTTTTATTGGCCTACTTCAGGCGAAAGGAAATGCGCTACTTTTACTCAAAATTTTCGTGATCTGCAGCAGGCTGCATATGCTTAGCCCATTTAGTTTAGTTAGACCTTGGCTCGGAAAGTCATGTAACAGATCAAAGGATTCAAATTTTGAACGCAGTAGAACAAGAAATATTATCCACATCTAAAAACCACGTTTTTTAGCTTTTGCTCTATTTCTATTGCTTTGGTTTTTATGGTTATATAAATGCATTGTCATCTAATAGGTAGTAAGCTACCCTAAAAGTTTCAGCCGGATAGCAAATAGGGTAGTGCTAGAAATTTGAGTTGCAAGATCAACCTCGAACGACAGATAGACAAACAAGACAGAAGAAGACTTATGCCTTCTTGCACCAAACTGTCAAAGCTCCTAAGCAATAACTTTTCTTGCTTGCCAGTTCTTAACGGTCCAAATTCAGACCGTTAAGAACTGTCAAGCGAGTTAAGTAATTGCTTAGGAACTTTGATAGTTTGGTGCAAGTCGGCATTAATAACAACTTGGTAAAATTTGTTATTTTTCCGTAAAGCGTGGGTCTAACCATTAACCAATCAGATGGTCTGCAGGTGAGCCACAAGCGTCTTTATCCTGGTGGACAGGCCAACGCATGCTCAAGGACACTGCGACGACGCTGTCACCGCACCGCGTGCGCAGTGACCTTACGTACGGGCCGCTGCGGGGCGAAGACCACGGAAGGGTCATCACCTGCTTTGCCAAGAACAACGAGCGAACCTCGCCGCTCTCCATTGATGTTGTTATTGACATGTATTGTAAGTATCTTACACACAAGTCTCAGATATGGCTGTTTACATCTTAGTGCGGTTTTAGACTAGCGTATTAAGGGGAATCCTCAAATCCGAATTCCATACAATCTGATTCGGACAAATACTCAAAAAGTACGCCGTATTATAGTAATTTCTTCACACTATTCGTTTCGAATTTTTTTGAAAGGTTTCATACTTTAATTTAGATTTTATACGTGTTTTTAAGTTAGTAGGGTTAATTTTAAAACATTATTTTGGATTTGAGGATTGGCCTTAAACCGAGAGGATTTTCCACTCGTCTTTTGTTTTATGCCCGCTTATTCGTTTTTTTCCCTTATTCGCGCGTATACAGGCGTTTACGGTAGCGATTGTCATAGTAATGCGGGCGCTCGGGCGTCGTACGCGCGTACACGCGCTGCAAAAAACAAAATCGAGCGGTGAATCCACTCGGTTTTACGCTAGTCTGAAAACGCACTTATGTTTAAACAAGAGATGGGTTTGACAGGGATATCAATTACGATGCCAAGACAATGTCGCCTACGATATCTGCAATAACAAAGGCGTTCCCTATGTTTCTATTGTCAAAGAAGAAGACACATGTCTACAAACAATTTTTTATCACCTGAAAAAAAAACGCATTTTCAGTTGCCGTTACTAAACACATATGGCAAAAAAAACTTGAAAAATTTAACTCGATTTTTTTCTCAAAATAATTATGATGAAAATTTGGTAAACTGTTACCGTTAGCCGTTTTCCTCTGGCTTTGTGTAAATCGGTACCATTTATTGATAATAATTTAAGTTTCATTCATCGTTTGGCAAACCCGCGTATCTAGCTCGAGCCAGCTCGCTGCTGCTCAGTTCGGGCGCCGCACTCACCCCGCTGTCACTCTGTCAATTTTAAGAAACCCAAAATTCTGACTACACAGATACAATGTAGTACCTTCTGCATTGCCCATTTAATTTGGTAATTAAAAATATGGTGTATATAAGTAGACTGTTTTATCCTGTAGTGCCTCCCGAGCTCGTCTCGCTCCGCGCTGAAGGTGCTGAGAATGGCAGGATCCGCGCGGGCGAGACGCTCGGCCTGCAGTGCCGAGTGCTGGGCGCGCGGCCGCCGCCCCCCATCATGTGGCGGCTCGACGACAACCAACTGATGCAGATGGAGCAGAACATCACCGTGAGTAACCTAATATTGGAACCGTGTTGTACTTCACCCTGCAGATGTTTAGAGAAAGATTGGAAAAATACGCGTTTATGATAATTGACTCACCTTAATCTGTTGGTTGTATGGTTTTGTATACTTGGTATATTGTCTTGGGACGGGACTTTTTTATTTATAAATAAAGGGGCGAGACGTTCTGCTGATGGTAAGAGATCACGCTTGCCTATGACCAGAAGAGTGCTACACAGGACTTTGATTTGCAACACTGATATAGTGATCCTCCTCTTTGAGACACTTTGACTTGGGAATGTATTGGGGACATCGGGAATGTACTTATACCTAAGCATAATGACACATTTTTGGCACGTATATCTTTCCTGTGATGGGTAGATCCAAGGAGAAACACCATAACTTACATAGTCGTCGAGTGTTTTCTGAATTTTAGCAGTCTTTCAAGGGATATGTGCTGAAGAATAATAGACACAACACAAATTTTGTTCTGCACAAGTCCAAACCGCAAGGTCTGTACTTATCCTACCTAATAGCGAGTTATTTTCAGAATGATTCCTCCACGAGGCTAGTCGTGAGTGAGATCCAGCTGACCGTGGACCGTGAATATGACGAGTCCAGTCTGACTTGCTGCGTGCCCGCCTACACCAGAGATGGCGACAAGTTTGTCTGCGCTGACAAACTGCCACTCACAATTTTGTGTAAGTATTGAATGAGTATTGGAGGGATGAATGCCATGTATACCACGAGAAGAGTGTTAGATATGAAAGTAGATGGATTTACGAGAAGAGGAAAACCAAAGAAAAGATAGATGGACTGTGTGAAAGCGGATATGAACAAAACAAAGTAGGTGTTAGTACAGAGATGACGACTGACAGAGACCAATGGAAGAAGAAGATATGTTATGCCGACACCACCTAAATGTGGGATAGGGAGATTTTGATGATTGAATGAGTATTGGCCTGTCCACATTGGCGCACGGTACTGTGTTCCGGTTGGGAGGGCACTGTAGCTAATGAAATTACTAGGCTTTCTCAAAACTGACCATCAAAATATCTCAAAGTGGACGAGCTCTATAGAAGTGTTGCAGGTCATTAATTAAACTTAAATTATGCTGCACAAGTCCTATGCAGCATAATTGAAGTTTAATTAATCGCTTGGATAACCCGAGTACCTAGCTCGAGCCAGCTCGCTGTAGCTTGGCTCAGGCGCCGCACTCGCGCCGCTGTCACTGCAAATTTGTAGAAATCAAAAATTCTTACTGCACAGATACAACGTAGTACCCCTTCTGCATTGCCCATTTAAGTTTTTTTGGTAATTAACATTTGTGGTGAAATGTATGATGTTTTTAGATCCTCCCGCGCTACACATCATAGTGGAAGAGGAATTGGAGGAAAACAACACGTTGGTGGTGATGAAGGGCGCCACCATTCGAATGGCATGCACTTCCCAAGCCAACCCGGCTATTTATCAGCTGACCTGGTTTCACGAGGTATTGTTAAGGCCGAGATCCCCACGCGCCGCTATCTTGCTCGGACACTTACATTTTTGAACATATAAATTTAAATTTCAAAAAAGTGTAGCGGTGAATTTGTTGCTACAACCTCACTAAATGTTTTAGTATATTTTTTGTGTTGATATGTTTAGCATAAACAAAGGAAATTGGGCAAGTTTTCCACACAAAAAATACAGTAATATATTTCGCGAGGTTGAAGTACCAAATTCACCACTCAACTTTTTTGAAATTTATACTCAGTGAATTTATAGAGAACCTTTCATATTTTTAAGTTTGTCAAAAAAGTAGCCATGTCCTTTTACAGGTCCATATCAATTTTCAGGCCCATCACACAATACGGCGCCATAAAACGAAAGTTCTGACGTTAATAAGTAGAAAATAAACTTAACCTTTCAAAACTTTCGCATACTTATAGAAAATTTGTTTGACTCGAGATCGATGACGAGACATGAAATGGTATAAAATTACTAATGAAGTGGTAATATTTTTTCCTGAAATGAGAGAAAGTGTTCAATTTCGCATGCTATTTTTTGTCGAAGCTAGAGAGGTCTTGAGGGGTCAACGTTGATTGTGAGTAACTAAGTAGAGTAAATAACTTTTTGAACTCTATTCTATGCAACCATAACGAGATAGAACGGAGACAAAGCTCATGCTCAGACACTGGTCCACTATTCCGTCGCGTGCCATGTACGAAGCGTGTCAGCACCGGCAAAATATAAAATTGCATGGAGCGCGAATTTTCATTACAAAAGAATATTTTTTTTGCCTGACACGGTCCTAGCATGGTCTTGGTATGATACGGGATAGTGGGCAGAAAGCTTTACTCATTTCCGAAAAGGATATTTTGGGATTTTGTTTTACCTCTTAACACGAAGATATGCTAAGTATACGATGAAAGACTAAATGTTTCGTTTGGTTTGTACAGCGATGAACAAGATGCATGGGAGAATGTATTGTAAAGGCCTCTACACACTTAAGCCGCCGGCTCTTAACGGCACAGCTCGCTGGCCTGGGAAACCGGCTTCTTTTGAACAATCGCTTACAAAACGCTAACCCGGCGGGTTGTGCCGCCGAACTGGCGGCTTTGGTGTGTAGAGGCCTTAACGTCGAAACATTTCAGGACGACATGCTAACGCACGGTAACAAAGACGGTAGCGGGGAGGTGCAGTCGTTCCTGGAGCTCGTGGACGTGTCGGAGAACGACGCTGGCGAGTACGTGTGCGCCGCCACCAACGACGAGGGCTCCGCCTACAGCGAACCCGTCCTCATCAACGTTACATGTATGATACTCATACTCACGTTTGTTCCCACTAGTTCGATTAGTTAACTTAATAGGGCTCTCAGTCTCGATAACTTTCTGACTCTCGGGAAAAAAAAATCGAGACTCGATGCGGTGCGACTATTTCAATAGTACTTTAGGCACACTCATAGAAATGGCATTTAGGCATTTTATGGCCTAACAGCGAATACAATACATCACAGTTTAACTTTACAATCCAGTATTTAGTGATGTTCGATGTTCCAGATTTATCAAAATTTGCGTTTTCCTACGAAATGGTTCCTCATTCCACATCAGTATTCATACTTTTTTTTCTTAATTTGCCCTTTTTTGGTAGGCAAATTATCATAAGACTATACCACCTTGTCTTAACCTTGTTTTACATTATACAAAGGGCTACTCTAAACTGAAAATTGATAAGATTTTTCTTAGTATCAAGTCTCGTTATTCCCGGTACCGAAACCACAAGTCTCGAGTCTCGAAAATAATAAAAAATCGTCGAGACTCGAAATTTTCGAGACCGAGACTCCCGCGATGAAAGCCTTAGTTAACTACCCTACTACTAACCCACGACAACAAAAACGGTAGCGCGGAGGTGCAGTCGTTCTTGGAGCTCGCGCAATAGGCGGTTGTATTACTCATTAGCGAGATAACTTTGAGATGGAAAGGAGAACGGAAATATACAAAATATTGGTTAGGCATACTATCAGACTCAATTCCTACTGAAATTCCTCTGCCGTTCGCTGCCATCCCTTTTAAGGCACACAAACTGGTGCGCCGCTATCTCGCTCGTGCAATTGTACAGTTGTAAGCGAAGGAAATAGGGCAAAACTGTTTTTCCCTATATCCTTCGTTCTTCGTTAAACATATAAAAACAAAAAATATACTAACACATTTCGTGAGATTGTTGTAACAATATGACCGATCCACTTTTTTTAAATTTATTCTCGGTCAATTTATATTTTCAAAAATATACAAATGCGCAAGCGAGATAGCGGCGCGACAGTTTGCGTGCCTTAAGTAATTTTGATTATTTCTTGACAGACCCTTCCTACTGCGAAGAAGAGAGCATCATAGAATATGGATTGGGAGAGAACGAGTCAATAAACTTAACTTGCAATGTGAAAGCCAACCCCCCACCGACCCTTTATCGATGGGTCATAGTCAACGACGAAGTCAATATCACCACCATGAAGAATTACCCGCAATCCAGAGTCGAGACAATGGAAAATGTGATGGCTTATGAACGAGTCAACACTACAACTTATAGTGAGTACTAAGTCTAAAATTGCAGAACTGACTCCATACGGTAGTTTAATCGAGAAGAGACCGGGAGATTTGGTGAACCAATTACAAACACGTCAAATTGTATATACTACTCGGGCGAGTAAACATGACACCTGGCTGCCACGTGGCTCGGAACTTGATGCTTCCCCCGCTGCCCCGCGCGGCGTTCTCCGTGTTTCTTCTTCCTCTAATTGCGAAGCCTTATTATTACTTATCATTACCAAGTATTACAGGACCTCTTCTCTATAAAGATTATCCAATTCCACGCTGTCTTTTGTACAAACGTCATTCGAGCCAGGTGTCATGTTTATTCACCCGAGTAGTAGTTGTCTTGTCACAGCACCAGAAGTATTTAAACATGCTAAACATAAAAATGCAACAACAACCTACCATAACCGCCATCTACAAATCATCCCGCTTCTGCCCTTGGATGGTAGACGTACGTACCTATCTAATTATCCCAAATCTTTATAGCCACTATATTTTGCTCGGGAATAAACGGCGTACCCGCAGAGGGACTAACGAACACTCCGTGCAGTTTTCTCGTAACTGACGAGGCGATGCCGCGCCCGCCCGTAGACTGCGATGCGGTCAAGAATACCGCGAAGGAAATTATAATCAAGTGCGCAAAGGGACATGACGGTGGATTACCTCAGGTAACATTATTTAAGTATTCAGAATCAAGTCTAGCATTACCGATATAAATAAATTAATATTTTGGACATTTCACACAACGTCATCTAGCTCCAAACTAAGCAAAGTACTATGGAAACCACTGTGTGTCGAACTGTGGAACACTCTTCCTCACACTATTAGAGCCAGTCAGTCACTAAACATTTTCAGAAGCAGAGTCAAAGAGCACTACTTATCACTGTGATATATTCAGTATTTATGTTAATATATATATATATATATATATATTATATTATATATATATATATATAAATATATGTAACTTATATATTTATTTATGTATAGGTGTTAATTCTAGTTTATTTAGTAGTATTTATTATATGTATTTAGATATATTTATTCAAACATTATATATATTTTCTTCTTCATAATTTTAATTTATCCATTAATATTTATATTACTGTACACGCCCCCACACTTCCCATGGCCTCTCTCTAACCTCAGAAGGTTTGCTGGAAGAAAACTCTTATTAGGGTTAAGCTCGCCTTTGTACATGTCTTTTCTTTTATGATTTGTATTCTAATATGTTTGTGTGTACAATAAAGAATTACAGAATTACAGAAACCAAATAACCGATAGTATACTTTTTAAATACATAGAATACACTCAGACTCAGGACAGACACCGATGTTCAACACACAAATGCTTGTCCTGAAGCGGGAATCGAACCCGCGACACCATCCGGGTGGCAGTCCAACACACTTGCCATTCGACCTATCGTGTCGCCGATATAATATGTTTGCTCTGCTTGATATAGTAACGAAACATTGGTAACTAATGTATAATCAGCAGCGAAATCAATATGTCTGGTTATGTAGGGTTATATCTGTCGAGAAGGCGAACAGAAGGACAAAAGTATGTTTTAAACCATAATATGGTGGTCTGATAAGTTATATAAATGAGGCTACTGATATTTATTGCTTGAATGTATTTTGCCATTTGTTTCAGGAATTTAAGTTCATCGTCAAGTCTTCAGATTCAGAAGAGCAAATTCTCTCGATAATCAGCGGAGAGCCTGAGTTCATGATTCCGGAACCGAAGCTAGAAGACTACACGTTCGTTATCGTTGCCTTTAATGATAAAGGAGAGAGCAAAAGCGTGAAGATTGCCAAGACCCAAGTGGTTGACGAGTCAATAGGTCTATTAATTTAATAAGCTAGCTCCACCGCAAATGTTGTGCATTTCAATTTTTTATAAATTACTAGCTGAAAGCCGCAACTTCGTTTGCGTTGCAAAATAATAAATTTCCTTTCTTTAATACGCACTTTCAGCTCTTGACGAACACATCCTCTAAGTTTCAAGTCTTTACGTACAGCGGTTTGGCCTGTGCGTTGTCTGTCAGTCAGTCAGGTCCAAGCCTATTTTAAATATTGATTGATGTTTGAGTTGTTTTATAGCTGGTAATTGTATTCATTCACGTTCCAGGCAAACATGGAGTCCAATTTCATTATTTTTTTCAGTCAGTGCTGTACCTAACATAACAATATTGGCTATGGCCTTATTCGGAGGAGTTCTACTGGTGGCACTATTGGCGTGTGGCCTCGTGCTGTGTTCCCACGACCGTGGTTCCAGACTCGACCTGCCGAGGGCTTATTCTGACCCGCCGCTGTGCGCTTACAACACGGAAGGTATAAATGCATTCTCTCACTCATATATTCAGTTGCTTGCACTAAATGTAGGTACCTATGTACTCTGAAGTAACTGCGCTTGCATCTGCCACAGGCCTTAGGCTCAATTCCCACAAGGATGGCAGCCACGGGCACTTTCAGTGTCAAACAATTTTAAACATTATTTCCATACTTATAAGACCAGTATTGCAGTCGCTGCCATCTTAGTGGGAATAGGGCCTTAGAGACGGCGGCGATACGACGGAGCGCAGCGCAGAGTATTTTTCACTGTCAAGCTATTATCGACATTGTCCTCATTTGAATAATGTCCAATATCAAATTACAACAATTGAAGCAAGAAATTAATAGTTGATTATTAGAATATAAATTAACGTTCTAAATTGTTAAATTATGTCAAATTATTGAATATCATAGACGGACACAGCAAAAAATAAAAAATATAAGTACCATCACCTTATGCCATGTCATGGGTGCAGGCCACCTAAAGTATAGAAAGTGTTGTTCCACTAATGTATGTATGATGATTACATTACTGAATTTGTTAAATGAACGTTGAGTCTCTTTTTGGTTTGCCAGTAATTTGAAATATCTATCATGCCATGACTTTTGAAAATCGTACTTACTGTAATTTATTTTAAGTCGTACAGGATGATTGATGGATGATTATAATTCAATGATATAAGTATCTATTATTTTGCAATAACTTCATCGAATGGAGCTTCTACTTTCATTTCTGTAATTGTATGCTAGTTTTTTTGCTCAGCCTTTATTGGTTTCCACGGTTGGTTTCGCTTTTCGTGCTTTCTTTTGATTGAAGGATATTTTTCGCTTATTCTGAAATAGCTCTAACTGGCTCATATACACAACAAATTTTTTATTACCAAAAATATTACGCATCATCACTGATTGCCGTTACTAAACACAGAAATGGCAAAAAACTTTAAAAAAATTAGGTAGTTTTTTTATAATTATTATTAGAAAAAATAACAGTGTTACTATAAGTCGTTTTTCTATGGTCTCGCGTCAATCGGTACGCATCTTTATGATTTTATTTTAGTTTCATTTATCATTCATTCGTTTGGCAAACTTGGGTACCTACCTAGCTCGCAAACTCGCAATAGCTCGGCTCAATACATACAAAAATATCATCATCATCAGATAATAATACATCGTTGCAATTATTTTTGTTTTTCTTCTTTCTGCATTGCCCATTTCAGTTTTTTTTTTAAATTGTGTATAACGGCTTCGTATTACAGAATCGAATTGCGAAACGTATCTTGGCAGCGATGATGGCAGCGAATGTAACTTGAGACGCACTGATTCATTTCGACGAGCCGTAAACAGATACCCGTCTAAGAACTTCGACGTACGAAGGACCAGCTCATTTCACTCCACCCGATATATGAACGACGTTGACCCAGAGATTAAAATCAACGAAATAATGCGACAAAGCAACAACTGCAGAGTACATTCACTACAGAACATCAATCGAATGAAGAATATGGATGCATTATGCGACCATCTCGTGTTGCACCTCCCGCCTGAAACCAATTACAATGCTCCAAGACCGGTAAGAAATACCAAATTCAAACGACAGACAACTCATCCTTAGCTGTTAAGGCCCAGAATTCAGCGCGCCGCTATTTCGCTCGCACATTTATACATTTTTGAAGATGTAAATTGAGTATACACAATTTCAAAAAACTGGATCAGTGAATTTTGATACTACATATACATACTTAGTATATTTTTTGATTTGATGCTTAACACAATAAAAGGAAATAGGTCAAAACTGTTTTTCCCTATTTGCTTCGCTTTACATTTCAATTTATGTGTAAAAATGTGCGAGCGAGATAGCGACGCGCTAGATTCTGGGCCTTAAGTCAGGAAAGGTGTATAGAGCCAATTTCGTTTTACAGATGAACACATTCTACACGATGCCTAGAAAAATGCGCCAGAAAGTAGCCAAAGAAATAAGTGACGAGATGTCCGAGATCACACAAACATCGGATGGATTCTCGCTCCCGCCACCACCGGACGAATTCGGCACCTACCGAGCGGCCACCCGAATTAAAGATATACCTTCAAAATCCATGCCTACTTACACAACTATAAACAAAAGAAACAACTATGCGAAAGAACCGTCGACACAACAGTATACCCCCATGTCTCCGATGAATGTGATAGGAGTTCCTACTATCAGTGGGGCACAGAATAGCTTATACACTTATCCAGACGAAGAGCACGGCCAGGTAAATACAAACCCATTCGATGACGATTCCACGTAGTAATAAGGTTTTTAATTGAATCTTTATCCATTTCGAAGGACGCACTACCTAGCAGAGTGATAAATGCTTATCACAGGGAATCAGGATTCTAAATGCAATTGAAAGATGTCTAATAATTTGGTTGGAATCAAGTAAAAAAGGTAAAATGTAGAGCGACAGGTTGTACATAATTTAGATCTCGCTGAAGCATTTTTAATCTGAACTTCATGTGTAGTTGTGTGTGGTAGTGCAAGTAAAAACGACTGTATTAGATAATCATTTATTTACAAAAATAGAAACCATTTAGTGCCTTTCGGTAGTGGAATCATTTTTCACATTTATTTTAACAAAACATGATTGTCGTTAATTTAACTAAAGTTCATTAGGAAGCATGTTAAAAAAAATTAAGACATTTACATATTTTTATATTGATTGAAATTTCGTGCACTTGAAATCTATGTTACAGAAATAAATTTATTTATAAGATATTTATTAAGAGATTGAAGAGTCATTTATAATAATCACTGCCTATTTAATTACAAATTAGTAATTAATGGTTATGTAATTGCATTGTAAAAATGAATTGCTTATTTTAATATTTTGATAATAAAATGTAATTATGGGTTTTTATAGGAATACAAGAAAAAATAAAATTATTTCAGTCAAGTCTGTGTGTACCTTATTGTTAGTTAGAAAAAGCATAATAAGTTGTATTTATTGGCCGTATAGGTTATCACATTTTAATCAAGGGCGTCTATTTTATTTGATTTGAACTTCAACTTATGTCTAATGAAATTAACCATCAACACTGACCCTACACACACATGTTTTTCTGCATTCAGTTCAAATACACAGAATCGTAATATGGATAAGTCGATCCCTTAGAAAAATATTGTCTTTCAATAGTAAAAATTGTGTGTAGGTAATACTCCTAATAACTTACAATTTGAATAGTTTAGATGTTGCGAACTCAATCCATGCGATCTAGATGCGCCTGCGCCACGGACAGTCTGTCTATGAGGAGTTGCGTGTTGGGTCGCGCCTGAAACAATCCACAAAGTATGACCTTGTGGAAAAAAACCCACGACAAACGGCTTATTCCTCAAATCCCCACCGGCCATCCCCACCGGTGGGGATTTCGGAAAAAAAGTCTAAATCCCCACCAACACCAACCACCAACAAAGTGTGGATTTCGGGAATATTTTTGTCTCGAAATCCCCACTATTATGAAAAATGAACATATTTCAAATAAAACACATATTTGGATATTTTTTAATACCATCACAGGCAATCATTTCCACCGTTAATAAGTTACTATAGATGTGTATTATTCGAAATAATATGTTCATTGTTCATAATAGTGGAGATTTAGAGACAAAAATATTCCCGAAATCTGCGGTTGGATTTAGAGATTTTTTTTCCCGAAATTTTCCCTTGGTTGCTTGTTTATGTCGCAATGAATTTATATTCAAATTATGGTGAGAGAAATAGTAAGAGACACACCTTCTTAATGTTTAGTCTTTCAGCTCGCGGTTTTTGTATTAGACGGCCTTCTAGATACATAGTTTAAAAGGAATTACCTGTAATGAGGACAGGGCGGCTTCGTGAAGGTCTTTACAGCGCGCTAAAGCTCGGCGGCGGAGTGCGGGAGGCAAGGGGCCTAGCTCACTGCGCGCCGCTTCCAACAGCAGAGCTGCCACGGCGCAAACGTGCGTCTCGTCGCCGCAGCCCAGCCACACCCGCTCGTTTACGCTCACCATTCTATACATAAATAGTTATTGGTACACCAAGGGCCTGAAGCTAGCCATTTTGTACGAGACTTTTATTATCTGATATTTAAGTCGGGGATAAAAATGGGTTTCAGGACCGAGGTAGACATAAGATTTTTACTGACGAGAAAACTAAAGGAATTTAAACTGAAAAGAGCGCCCATTTCGTAATTCAAAAACAGAGACAGCCATCCAATCTTTCCACGATATTCAAAATTCGAAAATATGTAGTTATGTTAAGGTCTTTCATATTACCCTGATGTACGGGCGTTATGTATGAAGGACGGAAGTACGAAATTTGAAAAAGTTCTCAGCTTCTGGCATGAACCCATTACAAACTGAAACCAAAGTTTGTAGCATGGATGGATGTTTATTCCTCAATGAAGTATATTCTACTGATATGATGCTATTTAAACTTGGTAAAGGTACAAGGTTACCCTAGACTTACTAGGGACTATTACTCTTAATCTACGCAACAAAGAACTTTAATTTACAAAACACTAGTAATTTTACCCAAAACTACGATGGGAAACATCGCGTAAAACGAAACCAGACCTAAACGTTCTAACAGATATCTATGAGTAGATAATACGCCTAAGTAGGATTCAAAAAGATAGTTTTTTTTATGGTTTACGTACTTGATATAAATATCTAAAACTTGTTCCAGTGTAACGCCGATATTCAAAATGGTTCTAAACACCATACTCTTGTCCGCTTGAAGTTTGCAAGTCATTATCTCTAATTGACGTACGATAAAATCTGAAAGTAAAGAAAGCAAGCCATATAACTTATAAGCAATAAAGTTTTATAGCACATTTAGATTTATGAGCTATAACACAACAGGTGTATGTGAAATAATAAAGTTTACGATGTGGCTGTGTTTAGGTTATGGTCCTCCTAAGTCTTTGATATGTGTGATTCATTGCTACTGTGCGAAACAGTCATCACATCACTTTCCATGCCAAGCTGGCAGCTATAAATATGAAAGTTCGTTTAGTAGTTGCTTAATCACGCCGAAAATCCGGGATGGTATAGGAAGTATTTCCTATAATCAGTTTCTATCCTATTTAAAAGGCTAGAAACCAATCAAAATTTCATCAGTGACCGATAGAAGAGAGGAGGAAGTGGACGTTTCAGAAGCTTTGCACATGATTCCTCTTGAATGAATCATCATTATCAACCTATAGCAGTCTATATATATAGCTGGACGTAGGTCTCTCTTAAGGCGCGCCACTGATCTAAATCTTCAACTCTTCTCATCTACCTTCTGATGGCTATAGCGCACAGATCATCGCTCCATCTAACCAGCCATCAACCTTCACTACGCTTTCCAAGCCGCGTTCTCTACTCAAGAGCACTCATGAATGAATAAATAATTTAAAATTAAATTAGGTTTAATACTCACACAAGGGAAAGCAATGTCCCGTGTTGACATATTCTCGTCCGAGTGACGTCAGCTTGCTGAGCACGGAAGTGAGGCGCTCGTCGGCTGAGGGCAGCACTCTGGCCGCCGCCTCCGCCTCCGCGAGAATGTTACTCCAAATGTTCTCCACCAGTAGAGCGTCGTTGTGGCCGGAACACTGCACTATGGCCAGCTTGCACTCCCATAGGTTGTAGCGATCGGCGTATTCTTCGTATAACTGCCGCAAACATTAATAACGTAAGAACAGAGATATTAAATACTATTAAGAGGTGTGTAAAATCATCATATTATGAGCTTGACAGGTAAGACGCTTTTGCAGGCCTAAGCCATGGACAGTGTTGCTTACTACTGTCATAGAAGAAAGACACCCACAATGATGATCTAAGCATTATAAACTGCAAAATAAGTCTACAAAAACTTCACTCTTAAATAGGAAGTGGAGATTTGAGTTACTCAAGGACATAAGGATTTAATGAAGATTAGATTAGATTACCACAATTTATTTACTCCCCGAAGTAACATGGTGACTGCTGCCACACAGTTTTATTTTAACTTCTGCTGTGGTCAACGCTCCCACTTTATTATGTACCTACTCCTTTTTATGTTCCAAATAAATCATTTGAATTTGAACATACATAATAAAACAAATCAGAAGATGATAAAATTTTAATGTTAAAATAGGCGGCATTATCACTAAAAGTGATATCTTTCAGGCAACCATAGAATGAAAACCAGCAGTGTTTAGATAGGATCACTTAAGCGCTGTCCTAATTGGCATTGATCGTACGAGCAAACGATGCAATTTGATCGCGCGATGAAATTAGCTATATGAATAATCGTACCATCGTACATGATGAATTAGGATACTCTGACGCGTTGTCCTAATAGAACGCGATCACGCGACCATCGCAGGTTCGCGCGAACGTCGGTCGCGCGAATCCGCGATCAAACGTAGTAACGTCAAATAGGCGTCCCGATTGGCATCGCGTCGCGCGAATAAGGACAGCTCCTTAGAATGAGCGGCAGTACGATACCTGCGTGATCTCTAACAGCTCATCATCCAGCCGCTGCATGAGTTGGTGTTGGGGTTGCAGGGGGCGCGGCAGCGCGGCGGCGGCGGCCCGCACGGCGAGCTGCACGCGGGCCACCTCACCCGCCTCCTCCAGCCGGCGGAGCAGCTCGCCGCCGCCCGCGCCGCCCGCGCCCGCGCCGCGCACGCACACCACGCCCGCAGACAGCCACGCCATGCGCTGCGATAGGGTCGCCCCCGACCTGACATACACACAAGTGTCACAATCACATGAACCAACTGATTAATTTATCTATTTGGATCATTAAGAAAATGTACATTGCGTCATGCATTTTCTAAGTATTAAAATACCAAGCCACATGTAATATCAATTATAAATGACCACATCGCGCACAAAACATATAGTACGCAAACTTTACTTAGCTAAAAATTTGATTGCTGCTCTGTTACACCCCACAAGGTATCGGGAAAGATGCCTGGTTTTCTCGATTGAATTAATCCATATGACTGCCACCGGGATTCGAACCCGCTAACATCAGATCGCTAGGCTACAACAACAAATACAACATTCATCCATCCGCGACTGTTTAGAATAAGAATATGAATAATTTTATTTGCTTACAAATACAACATTCAAAAGGCAATGACACATTACAAACAGGAAAAAAAAGACTGTGTGAAAGAGGATATGAACAAAGCAGGTGTGAGTACAGAGATGACGGCTGAAAGAGTAGAATGGAAGAAGACTTGTTGTGCCGACCCTACCTAAGTGTGGGATAAGGGCAGGGAGATGATGAGGATGATGATGACAAACTTATGCACTTTTGTATTCAACTCACCCAGGTCGGGTAGCTAATCCCTCCAGCACCTCAGCGGCTGCCAGATGTTCGCCGCACTGTTCTAGAACCTTCCACAGCAAGTCTAGGAGGTGTAGCGCGCTAGGCGCCGACGCAGCGCGGGCCGCCGCTTGGAGATAGGTCCGCAACGACGGCGGAGGAGCGGCCCCGAGGGAAAGCAGCTCTGTGGAAGTGAGCCTCAATCAATATCTATCAAACTTCGAAATTTTATTGGTATGGACACGTGATGCGAAGGGAAGAGTGTCATGTGACTAGACGAGTGCTGAATATGGAAGTAGATGGATATAAGAGTAGAGGAAGGCCAAAGAAAAGATGGATGGACTGTGTGAAAGATGATATGAATAAAACAGGTGTAAGTACAGAGATGACGGCTGATAAGAGACGAATGGAAGAAGACATATTGTGCCGACCCCACGTAAGTGGGATAAGGACCAGAAAATTGTGATGATGATCAACTTATATCTTAATTATTATTACATCAATTTATGCAAGTTTGTTTATTTACTGTTTTTGAGATTTTGTTTTTCTACATTTATTGACTATTGTATCTCTACTAAGAAGGGAATCTGTTGGTTATTCGCGACGCAAATGATTGTTGGTGTCAGCTGGTCAACCACTTAAATTCAATCAATGCAAAACTTTTTTTTTACCTAGCTGCGTTTACCTGATCCTAAGTTTTTGGAAACGAGCCATTCGTACACCGCAACATGTAATAATTCGTCATTTCGCGACAAACATTCCCAGACCAATTTTCTTCCCTGAAAGAGAAACATATTTCAAAATCCATTTTACTGTAAAAAACAATTATGTAATTGCATGAACCTGAGTACAGACATGTATACACACCCAAGCTTTTACATTTATATTATACTCTTAATTTTGCAAATACATTCTTCTTCCGATAGGTAAGATGACTACATTAATTTGAAAACTTGCGGGCACTTTTCTTTGCAGAATTAAGGGTAGTATAAATGTGAAAGCTTGGGAGTATATACAAGTCTGTGCAGCTGACTGTACATACCTGGAAATTGACGTCAGCTGGGGACAGAGTGAGTAGATTATCGTTCGTGGGTGCCGATCGGTTCGGGGACGGTTCGCTGCCGGACGTCTCCGCGCTGCGCTCATACAACCGCTCTAATGCCGTGCAAACCTCGCGGTAGATTTCCATTCTATAAGAAATAATCAAGGTTTTACAAAACATAGTACAACCAACTTCAATTGGACTGTTTTAGTGACTGTTAACACCACTGAAAAGTCACAGACAAGCAAAATAGCAAACTGGCTGTGTATGCTCGCTTCGCTCGCATGTAGGCGCACTTATGATAGAAAAACTTTTTATGAGTTTTAACCGATAGTTCATCAGTCAAAATCGATATTGACTAAGGTTGTTGGTCAAAACCAATATTGACCGGAAAAACCAGTCAAAATCGATATTGACCAAGGCCCTTAGTCAATATCGATATTGACTGCTTTTTCCGGTCAATATTGGTTTTGACCGGCAATGAGTTTTGACTGTAACATTTACAAAAAGTTCTCAGATAAAAATATAAAAAAAAACTTACCTCCTGTAGTAAGTGACATGTCCCTCCCTATCTTGTGAAGGCTGGTCGCTCTTGTAGAAGTGCAACGCCTTGTCTTGCGGGTCCAGTTTGGTTGAGCACGCGACGCATAGCTCCACGACGCCAGAATAGAACCCGGCCGAAACAAGCTTGCTGCACACCAGCGGAAGATTTACATTCGGTGCTACATCCTGAAAACATTAAATAGATTAAGCCTTTAATCTTTATATATTGTTAAAAATTAGGTCATCACAGTTCAATTGCTGCATAGTTAGTGCGCCACGTCAGAATAGAACACAACAGAAATAAGCTTTCTGAACACCAGCGGAAGATTTATATTCGGTGCTACATCCTGAAAACAGAACCATGCAGGACTTTAAAATACACGCAGCAGGATAAATCGTAAACCAAGGAAAATAAATCAAGATCAATTAGAGGATGAGGTAGAACAAACTCACTTTCAATAGTTTTACTTTGTTCAATGCATATTGGAGCATCTCAAGGAAATCAAGATCAAGGAAAGGATGAGGTAGAAGAGACTCACTTTGCATAGTTTCAATGCATGTTGGAGCATCTCTTCCCGTTCAGATGGATTCTTCTGTTGTTTGGCGAATATCAACAGCTCGTTAGCCTTGGAACATGTCGCGTCTTCTTGTCTGTAAAGCGTGGGGCACAGCTGGCGCAGCTTCTGAGAGATCCCGTCAACAGAAGCGTTGTCGCGCAAGTACCCGGCAACTAGTGATCCGAGGAGCAAACATGCCACCTCTTGTCCGCCTACTAACAACTCTCTAAAGAAACAAATCAGAATATTGTAATGTTAAAACGATTATAAGTGAAATACTAAGTACAGTTTTCAGCGTTAGTACCCAACTAAACAGAGCCGAAACTAAACGTATCTCTGGGGTCTGTTTGGGCCTTAGAAAGGAACAATTATTGGCTATCTTCTGCTATGGAACAGGGTCGAATCTAAAAGTAACTGGGGTCTGGTCGGGCCTTAGAAAGGAGCAATTATTATTATTATATTCTTTATTGCACAAAATACAAGATAAGATGTACAAAAGGTGGGCTTAATGCTAAAGCATTTTCTACCGGCCAACCTTATAGGTATTGAAATATTATTGGCTATTTTCGGCTATGTAGAACCATTATTGGCTATTTTCGGCTATGTAGTTTCGTTGTTGTCACTCATTCATCCTACTATCCTACTAATATAATAAACGTGTAAGTTTGTAAGTATGGATGGATGTTTGTTACTCTTTCACGTAAAAACTACTGAACGGATTTTATTGAAACTTTACAATAATATATAGCTTATACATCAGAATAACACATAGGCTACAATTTATAAAGATACCTGCGCAGACGAAGTCGCGGACACCAGCTAGTATGTCATAATTATATCCCTTTAGGTGAAAGAAATAAATAAACGTTTTTTTTATGAATCAAATTGAAATAGAGAAAAGTAAAATTGAGTCACAACCTTTGTTATATAAAACAGTACTTGCCTAAAACTGGCCGCATGTAATGCACTTTGCTGATCCTGGGGTAGACTGGCAGCTATCACATGAAATTGGTGCTCACACAGCACTTTCCATAAACTCAACATTTCTATTGATAGATCTAAAATCAAAACATGCATATTAGATAACACTCAAAATAGCAAATATATGAGTGAAACATATATAAAAGCTGTTCTTACTAATAAATAGTTTCAAGGCTTGCAATGACGCGAATTCTTCAGAGTGGGGTGGTACTAGCGTCCGTTGCATAAATCCAGCGACTCTTTGCAACCGTTGAACTACGAACGCACAATCTTCGCCCGTCACTTTGCTACTCATCTGAAAAATAAACTTCATGAAATAATGAAGCCAAAATATAGTAAGGTTAAAGCTTATACCCACTACCCCGTCGCTCCGGAAAAATATAAAATTGTATGGAACGCGAGGGTCGGTGACGGAACGGTGGTAGTGGAGTATAGTGTCATACTTTTGAATACAAAGGATTTTTTAGCTTGACACGGTCCTAGTACGGTCATACGAGCAAGTGGGCAGAAAGCTTAAGTATAAAAAAAATACTTACAAATTCTTTGTGATCGGGCGTCTGAGATTTCGATACACATTTCAAATTCCAAATGGGAGATAGAATCCTGCCCACATAGATATAAAGTCCATTATGCTTCGCGCTGAATTCCGCCTGCATTGGATAGTTGGGATCTCTCTGCTGCGTCATATTACCCACAAACGAGGACTGGTTGAACGGCGTCGGACTCATCATATTCGGACTGTAGGGTGACTGAGGCATCATTGACTGAGTAGGTGATCCGGGGAAGCTTTGGTTCATTTGGCTTTGATAAGATTGGTTCAATTTGCCTGATGGCATTTGGCCTTGCCCTCTCGCTGTCATCGGTGTCGACATTTGGCGTGGCAAAAACTGTGGCGAGGCTAAAATAAAACGCAATCCGAATTATATTCTCCACGCCATAATTATACAGCCGCATGATACGGGTTTCCAGCTTTTATTTATGTATCATTTTAAGCAGATAAATCAAGGTCTTTAAATCTGTAGTCTGATAGATAGACGAGGTCAATAGCGGCTCCAAATGATTCGTGTAAAATTACACACAGTGCTGCTCACCAATTCGCCCGAGGCTTGACACACTGTCGTATGTCTAGATAGATTTACACTTTATTGTACACCAAAAAGAACAAGGCAGAGTAAAACAATGGTACAAGTACCTATAAAAAGGCCTTAACATAGATAGTACAAGGGGCGGCTTTATCGCAGTGAGTGATCTCTTCCAGGCAACCCGGATTGATTGAGGTCTGATTATATATTAAAAGAAAAAATAGTTACCTATACTGGAGGGCATTTGCGAAGGAGGTTGTTGGTAAACAGGTTGCATCTGAGCGCCGTAGAGGAAGAACGCTCGCGTCGCCCATTCGCTGATCGAGAGATCTCCACTGGTCGTGTCCTCGCACGCTAGGTAAGCGGCGCAGGCGCATGCTTGCTCCGCATTGTGCAACTGTACCAAATTAAAATAAACGATTCAGAAGAAATAATTGGTTGTTAATAAAGACGATACAAAAATATTTTTCTTGACTGAACTTGAAGCAAAACACTACACAAGCAATCATCATGTCGTAAGATACTATTTTCTTGCTCTCGAGAAAGAACAAGTTTCTAAGTGATAATAGAGATTTATGCCTACTTGCACCAAACTGTCAAAGTCCCTAAGCAATTACTTTACTCGCTGGGTAGTTCTTAACAGTACATATTCTGACCGTTAAGAACTGTCAAGCGAGTAAAGTTGTTGCTTAGGAAATTTGAAAGTTTGGTGCAAGTCAGCATTAATGTGAACTAGAATGTACCTACACCAAGAAGTAACTTATATCGAGGAAAAACAAGTTTCTAAGTGATAATAGAGATATAATGTGAACTAGAATGTACCTACACCAAGAAGTAACTTACGTACTACTCGTATGCCTACTTGCACCAAACTGTCAAAGTCCCTAAGCAATTACTTTACTCGCTTGGTAGTTCTTAACAGTACAGATTCTGACTGTTAAGAATTGTCAAACGAGTAAAGTTGTTGCTTAGGAACTTTGAAAGTTTGGGGCAAGTCAGCAGTACAGCAGGACTTTGATTGGAGCTAGAGAATCAATCACGTTACCTGGAAGAAGTCTCTGACCGGGTGTGCGTCTGGTCCACGACAGTCGCGCAGCAGTTGTCGCAGCAAGTCCGGAGCCGAGCCCGCGGCCGCCACGCACGCGCCCGCTCCCGTCACCACGGCCCACCGCGACACACCCCACACTTCTAATTGACACAACCACAAACATACGTATACACTACCAATTTTTAAGTACCAAAAAAAAAATTAAATGGGCAATGCAGACGGGGTACTACGATGCATCTGTGCAGTCAGAATTTTGATTTCTACAAAATGGCAGAGTGACAGCGGAGCGAGTGCGGCGCACGAGCCGAGGTTTTGCGGGCGAGCTAGGTACCCGGGTTTGCCAAACGATGAATAAAACTTAAATTATTATCAATTAAAGGTACCGCCTGACTCAAATCCATAGGAAAACGACTAACGGTAACAGTTATCCAATTTTATTCAAATTTATTTTGACAAAAATTCGACTTAATTTTTTCAAGTTTTTTTGCCGTATTTTGTTTAGTAACGGCAACTGACTATGCGTATTTTTTTTATAGTGATAAAAAATTGACCGTGTATTACAGGCGATTTTGACGATTTTGTCACGTGGCAAGGAGCAGTGTGAAACTGCCTAAAGCAGAGGCATGACGCGACAGTAAAACGCCGCCGTCTCTGTATTCCTTTGATGTAACAAACAGCGTAGGCTAGTTTGTTGGCATAAATAGGGGCGCAGCTTGAGCTAACACTCTGCGTCTGAGAATCCCGCAATTCCGGAAAACACCAGCGAATGTCACAAGAAGAACAAACACATATTATATCGGATGGAATTATATTTACTACTCGGGCGAATGAACATGACACCTGGCTCGAATGACGTTTGTGCAAAGTACAGCGTGGAATTGGATAATCTTGATAGAGAAGAGGTCCTGTAATACTTGGTAATGATAAGGCTTCACAATTAGAGGAAGACGAAGGACGCCGCGCGGGGCAGCGGAGGAAGCATAAAGTTCCGAGCCACGTGTCAGGCAGGTGTCATGTTCATTCGCCCTAGCACTAGACATAACCCCGCCGAATGAACCGAATGTGCCTATCCGGCAATTCATATTAGTTGTATAAGTACAGTTTAGGCTTTGCTTTATTACCTTTCTTGGAAAGTAGTGCGGGTGAGAGATGCGATGACTGCAAGGGCGGTAGCGCAGTGAGCGCCCACGCCGGTGCGTCTAAGGCCAGTACCGTGTGTGCTTCGCTGAAGCCCGCGCCTCCGGGCACCGCACGGGAGAGGCACCACAGCGTCTCGGCCTCGCCGCCGCCTCCCGCCGAACACACCATTACCAGAGAACCTGGAAAAACCTAAATTTACTAAAATGTGGAAAAGTGTAGGTTAAACTTGTGGACTCCAAACTTGATTAAAAAGAAATGCTTCTGCAAAAATGTTTCTAAGAGTTGAAATACTATTTCAAAGACTCTTTTAATACGACATATAATTTAATAAAAAAGTAAATATATTTTTCTTTTTTTTGCTTAAATCTACTAATATTGGCCCGCCTCTATTGATTGCAACACCCCATACGGGTAATATTGTGTAGCTGTTCTTACCTTACAACTTATAAATATATGTCAAAAAATGACTGAATACTGATTTTTCACCAGTTAAAATCATAATGAACAAGGTTTACGATACTTGAGAATGGATACTTTGAAGGGGAAGGGATGTTCCCAAGTATCCATTTTCTTGTTCTTTTGTTTTAACAAGAATAGAGTAAGAGTTATGAGAATAAGATCAAAGAATATTACCATTTTCATAGACGGCGCTGTGCACTTGTTTAGGTTTTAATACTGCAGCGTTGGGCGTGAAACCAGGAGGCAATCTCACGTGGAGGAGAGAAAGGTACTGCGGTCTTTGGTTGCCGCCCTGGCTCGCGCTGTAATATTATACTCTTTAGTATAGTCTTTCTCTGTCAGAATTAAGAAAAAAACTGGTTTTATTAATTTGTAACTTACTCTCCGCTTCCAGTATCAAAATACAATCGTGCCCCTGTTTGTGTCACAGCCACGAGATTCAAATGCTCACACTCTGATATATCTACAGCCGATATTGCTATAACAGGCTTGAAGTTTGTGGGTTCCAATGTTCTGCAATAAAATTAAGCTTCAGTTCCTTTTACAATTTCACACGATAATAATAATGTCATAAGTGTTTAGATAACCTTACTTGACAATTTCGAAAGCTAAAGACACTATTTTTCCTTGAGATAGTCTCACAACTCTACTCAATCCCTCTCCATCGTGACCCAAATCAAAAACTTCTATGCAGCCTTTTTCAGACAGTGTGTATAAAATGTGCCTAGAATTGTCCACCTCTATTTTGACTATAGGATCTTCATCATACAGTGCCGCATTTAAGAAGGACGGCACTAGAAATGATAGTGCGCTGGTAGAATGGTTTACTTTTTTACAGTGTTTTCCGAACCAGCCTAACTGAGCCTGAAATAAAAGAAAAACGAAGATTAGAGCATACTATTATTGTTGTTACTTTAATGACTGACACATAATTAATTTTGAAACTTACATGATATGCAATTTCATAGAGGCATCCATCTTTGCCTCCCATGAAAATTCTTCCTTTGGCCGTAGATTTCACACACATCATTGAGACACCGTCAGTCGGGAGAACAAACACTGGTTCAGGAACCAAATGAATTTCTTCTAGTTCCCCAGATCCATCATTTTTGCTACTTGAAAAGGTTACACCTGTAAATCATTTGGGTATTTCAACTGTATCATACTAGTTCAATTGAACACTAAAATTTATCAGAATTCTTACCTAGAACTACAATTTCTACAGTGGTTGTCAATACAAGTAAATATTTGACAAATCCTTGGAAGACTCCAGGTTTAGGCTTGACCAAACCCACACTGACTATGGTTTCTCCCAAGCCATCAAAGTAGGCCACATCACTGCCATGTTCAAATGCCCACACATAGATGTTGCTGTCAATGGCAAGCCAAACCCTGCTGATTTCTGGGAATACTCCCATCAAACAATGGCACTGCATATCTGATTTCAAAAGTTATGAAAATTACTTTAAAATTATAATTATTGATTTGCTTTGCTTGATTTTGCTTTGTTTATTTACCTTATTTACTATACTTTTCTACATTATATTAGAAAATTTTAACCCTACATCTGACAAAAGTTAGGATCCTATCATACTTCAACAAGTTTACGTTAATAAGTTTAAGTTTTTTTAGTTATAAAAGGATACGAGCAAAGTGTTCCATAATTTCCGGTGGCAATGGAACTTTGTTCTGAATCCTCAACTGAGACATGTTTGGGTGATTCAGTAGTGCTGCTAGGTTTCTGTAGTCTCCAGCATTTAGGCCACTGCATGTTGGATTCCTTTGGGCCGCTATACCGGTTATCTGTTATGTGAAAGAGGTTGTGTTTAGGACTTACTACATTGTAAGTGTAGAGATAGTAGAAAGTAAAGATAAAATACGTTAATGGAATTAATAAAGACTTACACAGCAAGAAATACCACCAAATATGTTCTACAAACCTCTAAAAACGAAGGGCGCGAATTATCAGCGCAAATATACCGGTCCAATGTACGACCAGACAACTCCAGGGAGTCAAGGTTCATCTTGCTGCTGTCTACAAAATGAGATCCGTCAACACTGTTGTTTATTATAGCAGGCATCTACAAACAGCATGATAAATACAGAAAACACAGTTCACAAAGTTTCGTAGTTTTGAGTCCTTTTACAGTTTTAGGTTATTTTTTTCTGTCAAACTGATTTTCAAAACATCATAGTTACCTTTATTTTTAGAAATAAAACGCCTTGTTTTGGCACACTATCAACAAACTATTAAAATCATCTGTAAGTCGAAAAGATTTGTCCAGTTTTAGTTATTTCGGGAAAATAAACAAACAGAATATATTTTTAAAGGAAACTGTAACGACTTCGCTTCGACTGACAATAAATCCTACTAAAGTAGTGCCAACATGACAACGTAATATTTTGTTTGTTTGTTTCACTGAAACAAACAAAATCATGCTTGATATTGGCTGTTCGTACTCGTTGTGCCACAGTCCTATCATCATTAGCGCTACTCATCAACAGATGGCGCTATAGACCACTGCAGTAGTAGTTTTTGGTATTCTATAAATGGTAGAGCTACCAATCAAAGGTTGATCCGTGGTAGAGCCAAAGAAAATTAATAAAAATAAAGGAGGTACTCTGAAAATTCTGTAAGGTAGAGCCATAAACATTTATGAATTTAGAAATTTAATGTAGGTAAGTAGTTTCATATGAATATTGATAAATAATACAGAATGTAATCGAAGTCTTACGTATCGACTAGAAAATATCAATTAATTCACTTTAACGTTTACCTTTTGAATGTAAACTCGAATATGGCTTGGAATTTGGAAATCGGATCAGAATTGGTTTGAAAAAACTCTTTCAATTTTTTTTGCCCTTGCGAGAAGGCTAAACACTCTTTCAAATTTTATAGTACTTGCTCATCTTATAGCATAGCCTTAAGAAAAACCCTGAATAAATACTTACTAAGGTGAAAATAATAGTACCTACTTCCTTACGTAGCTGTATGTTTTATGATTAACAGTAGGTATATTTCCGTATGCGTTACCTACCTTTTTTGCAAGTAATAAAGTAAACAATTCTTACACCTGTCTCCCTGTAACTTTTCCAGTTATTTATTGAGGAAACTAATTATATATTAAAAGTCATTTTAGAAACTCTTGACTCAATAACAACTGCCCCTTTGGGCCGCCAATTATTTCACCATCGGCATACACAAGACGTCCCCTGACGAATGTCTTCATCACTTTCCCGTTCAGCACCCTATACATGTAAGGGCTTATCTGTAACAGAAAAATAAATCATTTTCAATCAGCATCACCAAACTGGTCAAAGCAAGAGACAAAAAAAAGTGAAAACAATAATTAATTCCATAAATAAGTATGTAGGGTCGGCTCTGTAATTGTCTTTACACCCAGCTTACGCCTGTGTCCTTCTGTGATTAAACCACGTGTGGTTTACATTCTGAGTACCTATATCTCAAGTGGTTTAATCACATCAGTAGTTTACTAACACACACACATGATGTGTTTGCGTGAGTGGTTTAATTACAGGAGAACACCGGCGTAAGCTGGGTGTATAGATCATTACAGATCCGACTGTACCTAACTACTATGAATGGTCACAAATTACCCGTTAAGGTACCTATGTAAGTAGGTAGGTACTAGGTACTAGGTACCTTATTTTTATAGCGAATGATTTCCGGCGTGACTACGAAGGACGCGTCAGGGTCGAAGAAAATTAGATCAGCATCGAGCCCCGGTCTGATAGCTCCTTTCTTGTTCTGAAAGCCGCTGAGTTGAGCCGGCCCGGCTGACAAGTAGTGGCTCACAGCGCTCAAGGAGTAACCTCGGGCTTTGGCTTCCGTCCAAAACAGAGAGAGATCTAAGTAAGATAAAAAAATCATGCTTTGTTCTAGCTAGAGCTGTTTTATATCGTTATGTATTTATTTATTTTCAAGTAAAGTAATATACTGGAACATAAAATTAGATGGTAAAATACTTATGAAATCGCGTTCGGCCAGTGTGCTTTAAATTTATACATATTAACTACTAACATAAGTTAATATTTTAAAAGTTCTGTTAGTGCCTGCATAGGTGGAAAAATTACCAAACTGAACCGAAGATATTCCGCCCCAAGCTTCCAAGAAATTGGGTCCTTTGAGCGATGACACGGATGGAGAGTGATCTGACGTAATGAGATCCAATCTCTCTTCTGCGATGTACTGCCACAGTTTATGCTAAAAAAATGTGCTGTAGTTAGACTTGGGTTGGACATAGACATGAAAACATATATTATTTTATTAATTTTTTGTGTTACACAAAAAAGAAATAAAATTACTTACTCTTACTTTAATTGTTACTTTTCTTTGATTTAAGTAAGTAACTAGGTCTTTAATAATTGTGTAATAGCTATTGGTAAACCAAATTAATAGTAGGTATTAATAAAATGAAGATATCTTCGTTACATATTATTTACACTCCGATTCGTGTAATGTACCTATGTACCCTACCTTATAATCCTGCGACAGTCTAGCATGCACCGTCACGCCGCGAAATACGTTATACTATTAGTTAAATTATCAAGACAGGAAATTTTACAGTGAGCATACGTCTCTTCCCTTCTTTCCATCTACTGCAACTATCGAAGTCTCTTCAATTCTGTCAGCAGATTGTCACTTACTTTGTTAGCACTGTCTCTAATCGGCGGCGAGCATTTGAACTCTGTGTGTCCTGGGGGAATGTACTCCGAGCTCAGCGTCAGGTAGTGATTGCAGGTCTCGGCAGTAACTCCCCCCCTCCACCCGATATACCCCCCTCGCATCCTCTCCTCCCGCGCTCGCTCCAAGATAGGAACGACACCTTCCGCTGATACGTGCACGATGTGGACGTGAACACTGAATACACAGAACTGATTGAAGTCCTTACTACCACGGGATAGGACCAGTTTGTAAACCCAGATAGGAAAAGATCTTACTCTGATTTGTTTAAAAGCCAAAAAGCCTGGATGTGACCAAAGAAACGGCTTCTATCTCCATTTCTTTAGGATGAGTGGCAAGATATGTTTCGTATAGCCTCGGATCTGTAGGCATAATTTGGCTTAGTATAGGTAGGATATACACCACAAATTCTTATATTCAAAATAACAATCTTACGTTATATCAAAACAATATTAAGTTTACATACGAACATGTATCATTTTTTTAATATACTACCTAGTCTAGTCTAACGTCCAGTGGTTTGGCCTGTGCGTTGTCTTTGTCTGTCAGTCAATCAATTAGGCCTTTTTTATATATTGATTGATTACATATTTTGAATACATGTAGAAGGAAGCATTGCAGCATTTGCAGCAAAGAGTACTAAGATGTACACAAATTGCAGTATGTACTCACCGGGACAATGGGATTCATTACAAGTAGAGCTGCTATTACTAATTTTTAATTCAGCATGAAACTGAAAACATAATGATATTAGGTATAATTAACGTTACGTACCTACCTAGTTGAAAAATCGAGGTCTCTAGAACAATGTCAATACGCATGTAATCTACTTGAATGATACAAATACCGTGTTCTTGAGACACATTCTATTACCGAATCATATATAATAAATATTAACTCATCTTTGTGGTCTGTCATAGTACCAAATTAAATAAAATAAATTAAAATAAAATGTAACAATTTGAAATCAGTGTGACTGTTAGAAAAAAATACTGCAAATATCTTCTTTTCTTCCGTCTTCTTAAAATGACTATTAAATAATGTATATACCTACTTATGCAATGCAAGTGTTTATACTGTGGGAATAACGTAGTCGCAGCCGGCTAGGCTCTTAGGTGGCTTGAAAATTCCCATAACAGAACAAGCCATTCATACGAGACGAGGCGAGTGTATTTTTCCCCCTTTTTTCTTTTGACTTGGAGGTCAGAGATATTTTCAGGCTAACACTTTGTATTTCTCTTTATACAGTTTATGTTTTGATCGATGCATTGGCTACTCCAGAATACTCACAGCTAAAACAGTACCAGTGCCGTTCAATACGGTGAAAACTTCTTCTAGATCTTTTTTAGTAACATATGGGAACTCCGACACGCCACTATCTATCAGGAAACACTTGAATCCAACCACTCCAGCTTGTACCATGTCTCGTAATTCCATCTACAATAATCATCACATCACTCTGAAGCGCTCATAGCTTAACTTGCTTAGACGATTTGTCAATTTTTCAATTACGACAAAACTATTGAAACGATTGGGATGAAATATGTAGCTGACAGTTGAGAATAAGGCTTTTCACACATCACAGTCAGCACGGGCAGCAGCTCTTCGGCAATTTATCACGAGAAAATGTATTTCCTTAGATTCAAGTCACACCAAATCTTCTTTTTGAATATCTACTTTACCTCGTTACCCGGAACAACTCCTCCCCAAAATCCGACATCTACGTAGATCTCCTCTTTTGCTATGGATGCCTTTATTTTTAAGTTTTCAATGGAAGTTGTTGGCGGTATGGAGTTTCTACAAAAAACAGAGGGAAGAGCTATAGCAGGCTACAGGGTGCATCGAATTATGTATTTCAATGTCCTGTGATGGGCAGGTGTTGACTTATTTTTATTGAAAGCGCCTAGCTCGTACCTATTTTTGCAAGTTTTTATTAAAAATAAATAGGTAAATAATTTTCAAAGTAAGATTTTTTCTTGGTTTAATTGTAGGTCTTACAATGACATATCAAAGATGGTAGTGATGCCCCCAGTCGCAGCGGCCTCGGTGGCAGTCACAAACCCTTCCCAGGAGGTCCTGCCAGGCTCATTAACATGCACATGGGTATCTATCACACCAGCCATCAGAGCTAAATTTCCACCGTCGATTATCTGAAATAGTATGTAGAGATCATAGATGAATAACGATGTTCCTATAGAACAAGATGGACAGTATCAAACCAAAAGGGTATCGTAAGACAGGACCAAAAAATTTCAGACACCTTGTCAATAAAAATGAGATATCTCCATTTTCAAATAATGTTTCTTACTTTTTATGATCTAGTTTTATTGACAATGAAAAGGCCTAGTAGTTTTAACATATAATATTTATCTAGCCCTGTTACTTCTCTTTTTCGAAAATTTACATCGTACCAAAATGTACTAGGAAGTAGCGAAAGTGGCTCCCTTTTAGTGGTTGCATTTTCAATGTACTACATTGTGTTTCTATACATTAATACTTCTGTGGTAGAGATCTATTTGCATTATTTTGGTTCTTCTTACATTGAATGTTGAAGAAATCACCTCTTTACACAAGCAAGAGCTAAAGTAATGGGTGAAGGGTACCATCATATCGTGGCAAATTTACGTATACGCCTAATTTAATAAATAGTGTTTCTTATTGATTAAATTTATAGCTAATGAATTTTATTTTGCCTTGTAGCATTGATGTTGGACATGACTTGGTTGGTTATGACATGAATTATAATATTTCACTAAAATATAAGAAATAATTTTGTATCATACATAGATCAAATAATGAGACAGATACAGTTTTAGTTTAAATCATCTCGGTCCAGAGACTCCATAAGTATTTTTTTGCTGTTTCTCATACTTTTAAATTTGGCCTCCACGACCCACTAGAATTTTATACCCTTTTAATAATTTGTACCTACCTGAAAGTTATCGCAGCTATCACAAAGGAGCTCCTTCACGGACTCCTTAGTTAGCACAATTTCGATAATACCCTCGCCATCGACCAACACGCCTCCATCGAACTCTCCCGAAGTGGTCACCACGCGACGACTAAGGAACAATTGTTTCTCCGGCGGTTTAGAAGGACCTAATAGCCAGCATGATATTCCAGCTAAAAACAAGTCACTTAGCTAGATTTGTAGGTAGATAGTCATTAAGATAGGTAGATAGAATATTATTTATTGTATCACCTTCACTTAAATAAAAAATATAAATAAAACTAAAATTACAAGTGCGGTCTTATTGCTACACAGCAATCTCTTAGGTAGGCTAGGTTAATACATAGGTCATTTTAGGTAAATAGGTAAAACCATGCTAGGCTAATTAAATACATAGGTCATAGCAAGGCTAGGTAAATACATAGACAATTAAGGTTATGAGTAATGTAGAGGGTTGCAATCCCGTGGTGACTGTCCAACTAAATGGTAAGACCTCGTCAAACAACTAACAAATTCTATGAGGAACTGATCTCACAATGCCATTTCACTATGTTCACAATTTTTTTTAAATAAAAAAAAATATAAAAAAATAAAGTGCCTCGAAGCCACATTGTTGGAGCAGACCTGATTATAACCACGACCACTCCACCAAGAGTGCCTGACAGGAGTTTATTCTAAAGCAAGAACCAAAAGCAAGAACCTATTTAACAATCTCATTCTTGAACCTACTAATTTTAAATCACCAACCATCTTAGATAAACCAGTTTGATTGTTAAAATAACATTAATTCTTTAACAGTACCTACAACCTAGTACCCACCTATAAAAATAAGATCAACAAAAACACTTTTCCGCCACATACCACTGAAACTGAAACACCACTGTATCTGTAAGCCGTAAACTAGCAAGTAGGTACCTACTAATCGTAATGAGCAACTAAGTAAATGCCATTAGACGCTTCATGAGTTGCTTAATCTTATCTCTGCATAATAAAATTTGTTACTATTATTTCCACGAAGATGCAGACATTACTGAGACTAAAAATGAGAGATACCTAATTTACCTAGGTATTATCAATCTACTTATAGTTTTGTAGCGAGATAACTCTAAATTATTTTCTGTTATCCTTCCTAATATAATATTATAAACGCGAAAGTTTGTAAGGATGGATGGATGGATGGATGGATGGATGTTTTTTAATGAAACTTTACAATAATATAGCTTATACATCAGAACAACACATAGGCTACAATTTATAGAGATACCTGCGCAGACGAAGTCGCGGGCACCAGCTAGTAATTTATAATGTTATCCTATGATATCATTTTAAGTGCGAAAGTTTGTAAAGATAGTTAGATAATTGTTTCTCTAGCAAAAACTACTGATCTGATTGAGCTGTAATTCGGTATTATTATATGAGTTGAAAAATACAAAGGCTAGGTTTTATATTATAAAATCTTTTATTTACTAATTCGTCTGATTCTCATAGTACATACAAGCTCTGTATAGTTTGGGGCTAGAGGGCGTTGTTTGAAAGTCCAAACAATATATACTTATTTTATTTTTATTATCACAATACTAAATTTTTCAGTAACATTTTTCCTTTGGGTTCGCCGACAGTTTCTCCATCGAAAATCAGTTGACCACGAAGGTAAGTCTTTTTTACAACTCCCTTCAGTGTACGGCCGATGTAAGGCGTCAACTGAAAAAAAGGAGAATTTTGTACACTAGTTGACAACACCAGCAACTGAGTTTAAACTGAATCAAAAACAATCTTTTGGTATTTAGAAAATCCAAAAAAAAATGTTACACAAATAGACAGACAGTATCAAACCAAAATTTATTGAATTATTTATTGTACATTGTTAACAAGTATGTTATTGTAATTTTTATTTTTGGTAAATAAATGATTTTGTATTTGTAAAAAAAATTAAAAAAAATGGAGTCTTAAGACAGGACCAAAAAATTTCAGACACCTTGTCAATAAATATGAAATATCTCCATTTCAAATAATGTTTGTTACTTTTTACGATAGTTTTACTAACGATGAAAAAGCCTAGTAGTTTTAACATGTGATATTTATCTAGGCCTACTTCTCTTTTTCGAAAATTTGCATCGGACCAAAATGTTTCAGAAGTTAGCCAATGTGGCTTCTTTTTTTTTGTCGCATTTTCATTGAATTCATAATGTTTCTGACCTTATTTTTGTGCCTTATAATATCGGACGTAACAACAAAAGATGCTTCAGAATCGAAGAAAACCAAATCAGAATCCAAGCCTGGTTTGATAGCCCCCTTCTTGTGTTGAAGGCTGCATAGATTAGCAGGACCCGATGATAAGTATTTACTGACAGACCGGAGATCCAGACCACGGGCGCTGGCCGATGTCCAAAATAACGATAAGCCTGGGAATAGAAGAATAGCAAGAAGTTGATGATGTGCCATATTGAAGCGGAGTGATTTCAGCTGCGCCAGCTATTTTGAAACATGTAAATACTCATAAGAGTGGCGCATCGGTTTAAGACCTTTTAAAATAGGTTTATTTTAATCAATATCAACATTCAGGTATTTTGTTTTTTGTAAACATTGGACGAGACGAGCTAAGCGCTCTCTTGATGGTAAGGGATCACGCCTGCTAATGGCCAGAATAGTACTACACAGGACTTTGATTCGCTAAGGCCGTAGCAACACTGCTAAGCGCTCGTCACATTGAGACATTGGATGGTCAGCCACGAAAGCCCAGTAAGTTCACTAGCTACAGTGCCCTTTAAACCGGAACACAGTAATGCTTACACATTACTGCTTTGCTACAGAATATCTGGTACTGTGTAGGTAGGTACCCATCAAGACGACATCCTGCAGGGGGCGAATCCCAACAAGTATAATAAATAATTAAATTCACCTTAGCTTTTCTTCTTACCATCCGTTTTAGCTGTTACTTACTAACAATAATTTTGACAATCCTTCCCGAAAGTAGAGTTCACAAGCTACAAGCGAACTCGCTGGCTTGTAGCTTGTACACTAGCCCTGTGTCATCGATGCTTAAGAATAAGGTTCCTCAAGCCAGCAGATAAACGTTATAGAACAGAAAAATGAAATGTGAATGTGACGTACTTACCAAATTGCACAGAAGATATTCCGCCCCACGCCTCCAAGTTATTGCTGCATTTGAGTTCAGGCGTGCACGGCGAGTGATCAGACACTACCAAATCCAATTTATCTTCCAGTAAATATTTCCACAACTTTTCCTGTAGGTAATGACAACGTTCAATTATTATCTTGCTTTAATATTAATTTCTACTTTTATTTTATAACTATTCATTCATGTTTGCAACTATCAATTACAATTGATATTCTTATACATATTCATTTCTTCTATTATTTATAACTTTTTTATGTAATTAGTTCCCATTGTTATTGTTAGATCTGTGGGATTTCTACTTTTACTGGACTTTTCGTTTTTATTTTTTATAACTACATATTTATTCATTTTTTTTATATTTTTTTACTTCTGAAGCACAACTATAACAGTTTAGTTTGTATACTTAGACCCGAGTTCACCAACAGATGGTTAAGTTTTAAACAGTTATTTTGACGATTTTTGACACGAATTTTTATAGAAATAACCGTCAAAGTTAACGGACGAAGAGGCCTAATCTTTCGATTATCTATTGGTGAACACACACCTTAGTTGATTAAGTAGGCACTAGAAACGGCTACATAGTAGATACTTAACAGTACTTAATTTCAAATGCCTAGTACATGTTATGTAATTTTAAGATGTTAAATTGGTTTTGCCATGGCACAACTGTCAATCTTTAATTACCGAGTATATATTTGATACCAACTATAAGTTTAAGAACTTACTGTACAACATTTTATGCAAATAAATATTGAGTATTTAGCAGATAAACCAAGTTGGCTTTAGTTATAGTAGCCATAAAGATGTGCAATATACTTCAAGACCCACCTTATTATCCATGTCCCTGATAGGCGGTGCGCATTTGTATTCGCTCTTCCCCTTAGGTATTTGATCAGCGCTGAACGTGAGGTAGTGGTGGCAAGTCTCGGCCGTGACGCCGGCGCGCCAGGCTCCATGGTCACGCTTCACACGGCCTACCCGAGCCTTCTCCAGTAGGGGGATAACTCCAGCTGATGACACGTGCACTATGTGGACTCGAACACTGCAATTTACACCACAATTTTAAAATTACCATGAAAACTTTGAGAACTGCTTTATATCTGTGCAGTTATTAGGATTTATACAAAATTAAAGAGTGACAACGTAGCGAGTGCGGCGCCCAAGCCGAGCTTTTGCGAGCTGGCTCGAGCTATGTACCCGAGTTTGCCAAACGATGAATTAAACATAAATTATTATCAATGATGGGTACCGCCTGACGCAATTTCATAGGAAAACGACTCATGGTAACAGTTATCCAATTTTTATAAAATTTATAATCACCAGGAGAACACTTAGCTGCTAGGTGTTCTCCTGATGGCAAGAGAACACGCCTGCCCATAACCAAAACAGTGCTGCACACGACTTTGATTCACATGGTCCGGTGAAACACTGCTATAACGTTCTTCTACTTTGAGTAACTTTTGAGAGTCAGTCTCAGTGTCATCCAAGTATGTTTTACTAACTACAGTGCCCTTCCAACCAGAACACAGTGATGCTTAAACATTACTGCTTTGCGGCAAAATATTTGACACTGTGTTGGTACCCATCTAGACGGCATCCTGCAGGGGACACTATCTGGATGGAGATGAAAACCTTTTTTCCGAAATTTGCTGGTTGTTCAACTCAACAATCGGTGTACATATTCAACTTACTCCGTCTTCTCGATAAAGTTGCTTATCAACGAAATTGCGTTCCACTCCATTTTTGGGGGCCTCGATTCAAGGTAAGTGTTATATTCTTCAGGATCTGAAAGAAACACCTAAGTATCAGTGTTGAGAAGTAGTATGTTAGAAGTAATTTTTGTTGGTAGAAAATTAGGTTAATTTTTAAATAAAATTCTAGGTATACTCACTGACCCTTCTTTTTTACTTTTCTGTTACTCCCAGTAGTGTTATCTTCCTCTACTTCAGCATGAAACTAAAAAAAAAGTTTTTACTTATCATCTATAAATTAGGGTTACATGGGCAAGAAATATCCTCTACTTTAATTTTCTCCTTGAAAAGACTTCAACGCGCTCTTGTCTACGAAGTTCGACTGCTACGAGCTTTCTACATAATTATTTACTAAGATTTACGGAAATTTGAATTTCTGGGTTGGTTTTTTTATTACTATCTCGATTACTTTTCTTAATTACATTTACAATAAACTAGTTGGTGTCAACTAGTTAATTGTAAATGTAATTAACAACTACGTTTACGTTGCGAATTAATCAAATTCCATTCTTAGTACGCTCCTACACTTCTTGACCGGTATGTTCGTATGCTCAAAGTTTCAAGTCACTACGTCTAATAATTTGCCTTGTGCGTTATTTGTCAGTCAGTCAGTCAGAACTTTTATATATAGAGATGTGACAAGCGTCTACCGAGAGCATCACACGCGATGCATCGTTGCCGGGCTAAAATGTTGTCAAAGAGTCACATTACCGCCAATAAAGATCCTGTTCCTTCCAAAGCTGCGAATGCCTTTTCCAAATCATCTGTCTCTACATTAGGGAACTCATCAACACCACTTGGGCAGAGAAAGCACTTGAATCCGACTACACCGGCATCAATAAGATCACGAAGCGATCCCTGGAATAAATCAAAATCAAAATAAAATACCTGCTTTTCAAGTTTCAAAACTTGATCCTTTTTCAATTTATAACACAGGAAAACCTTATTACATACAGCCGATTGCACTAATTACATAAATCTTCAAGCTGGTTTCATGTTTTTGCTTTATTTAGTTGGGAGCAGGTAGAAGTTCTAAGTCTGGCTAAGTGGTTGCTCTTTTAAGAGATTTGCAGGCATGCAAGGCTAATGAGACATTTATTTTGATTGAAATGTTATTATTCATAACTAGTACTTAAACTTATATGCATACCTACTATGGGCGATATGTACCTAAGCCATACATACGTTAAATTGCAAAGTTCTATCCGTCTTCTACTTATCTGATTTTTGCTACTAATGAGAAAGAAAGCGGCAATAACATTTTGTTGTTAAATTAAAATAAACAAGTTCCAAGAGCTAAGGGGATAAAATGCATCGTGATACTTTAGATACCTAATAATTTAATAAAATACAAAATATTTTTTATTAAAACACAGAGTATCTGATTTCAATGTTCATGTCCATAGCACTCGTGTTAAATACAGCAAGACAGTTATGGACACATTTGAAACCTGTTAAATTGATCGATAAATTACTTTAAGGCGTTTCAACGCTCATCGAACTTAGTATTATAGAAGGAATTTAAATTCGATACACAATGAAATTGTTATTGATAAGAGGTTTAACGACATAATAAATCATGCCTGTTTTTTAATTCATAACGGCTATTTAGGCCTAAACTAGACACATTTAGTAGAAGTAAAGTAAAATTAACTAAAAAATCTTTTATTTGTGACAACTGTTATATAAATATATATATATATACATACTATGCTAATCTTAGGACTAACTTAAGTTGACACAAAATGGCATCCAACTCAGCATTTGCTGGGAAGCATGGCATCCCAGCGCTGATCTTCCGTTGGAACCAAAGAGTGTCTCGGATGTCAGCTGTGTAGGTTATTTACTTATTTAATACCTGATTTCCCGGAATGACTCCGCCCCAAAATCCAACATCTATGAAAATATTATCCTGGGCTGATGAAGCTTTCATTTTTAGGTTCTCTAATGTTGTGGTTGGAGGAATTGAATTCCTGTAATAAGATAACAATACCCGGAGGATTATTACAATCAATATTATTTTTAAATTCAATAATCAAATACATGTGTTAATTTAAAATTTAATGTAGGGTTTAAAACATGATACATAATGATAATAATAAATGGAGGGAGCACATTTGTGATGCCAAGATCCAGTAGACTTTTATCCTTTTATGACTGAGATTAAGGGGATCGGAATCACAGAAACATTTCAAATGTATGCTTTTGAAATGTACAACCACTGCACTTGTAAGTAACCTGACTGCGAAATTAGGAATACCGTTCCGTGATAAAAAAATTCTTACGCCAAGACGCAAATTAAAACCATACCATACATTTTAGTAGATACCTAGCTAGACCTACCTAATATATGGTATAACTAGCTAGGTATCTACTAAAATGTATGGTATGGTTTTAATTTGCGTCTTGGCGTAAGAATTTTTTTATCACGTTTACATTTTAGTTATACATTTTAGTAGATACCTAGCTAGACCTACCTAATATATGGTATATTAGGTAGGTCTAGCTAGGTATCTACTAAAATGTATGGTATGGTTTTAATTTGCGTCTTGGCGTAAGAATTTTTTTATCACGGAACGGTATTCCTAATTTCGCAGTCAGGTTACTTACAAGTGCAGTGGTTGTACATTACCATATATTAGGTAGGTCTAGCTAGGTATCTACTAAAATGTATGGTATGGTTTTAATTTGCGTCTTGGCGTAAGAATTTTTTTATCACGGAACGGTATTCCTAATTTCGCAGTCAGGTTACTTACAAGGGCATGTCAACGACAGTGGTGATGCCACCGGCTGCAGCAGCGCTGGTGGCTGTTCGGAACCCCTCCCAAGCTGTGCGCCCTGGCTCGTTGATGTGCACGTGAGAGTCTACCACCCCCGCTATCAGAGCCAAATCTCCACCATCCACCACCTTCATCAAAAGAATGAGTAGATAAAATTGGTTTATAGAAAATTTTAGATGATTTTTGATATCACTAGCTGGACTGCGCAACTTTGTTTGCATTGCGAATTAACTACGTTTCTTTATTAGTACGCGCTTACGCTTGACGAACATACCCTCCTAATTTCAAGTCTCTACGTGCAGTGGTTTGGCCCGTGGGTTGTCTGTCTGTTAGTCACGACGAAGCCTTTTAAACATTAAATATACATGATGGATGATTTATTCAAATGCGATACTTTAAAGCTGCTTTAAAGTAACACCGATCGCTCATGGGAGTCAAAGTTTTCTTTCAGACTTGGTAACGTGACCTATGATGCACATACAGAACTATACATATTTATACTTAAGATAGAGGGACATACTGAACCTAGTTACGTAAACTAACTCTGTGTCATGATGACATGACACCAAGTTAGTTTACGTAACTAGATTTAATTTGAAGATTTAGATCAGTAGTAACAATAATAAATCTATGATATCTGTTGATAAACTATTAGTAAGTTTGTACTTTAGTCAAATGATATTAGGTTAGCATCATCAAGTAACTGGTATTAAAACTATTATCACCCGAACCCTCCTCCCCCTCCTCGCGTCGATATCCTCACTGCTGAGGGTCGTGACCTTTATGAAGGACTTTAGTACGGACGATGTGTCGCCATCGGGATCCCCTACCCGAACCCTAATTCAAATTAAATTCTAATAAACATATAAACTGCAAATAACACCACAAAGCGGGCGAAAACACTTGATTAAATTGGGATCTGTTTGCAAAAAGGCTCTACCGTAATCTTTCCGCTGTTCTCTGATATCAGCTTATTTGCCAGCTCTCGCGTGAGGACTTTTTCAATAATTCCATTTTCATTCACCAACACTCCTCCATCGATGATACTGTCCTCAATAACCAACCGTTTACTTAAAAATAATTGTCTAGGTAACGCCATGACAAATTAGCACATTAAAATTATTAATTTTAGTTAAACCAGTAACAATTTAACACCGACTATCACTGAAGCCTCGTTATTCAAAACTAAGTAAAGTATCTCATAACTATCGCATGCTACACTTATTTTAAGTAAACAATATTACAAAATGCTGATAAGCGTAACATAAATTAGTTGACGCCACCGTCATTATTGTTGGTAAGTGATCTGTTTTTCTGATTAGTGTAAGATAATTAGATCACTCTTACTCTATGTAAATCATATTTTTGCTATTAAAATACTCATCATTATTATCCACTGCTGAACATAAGCCATATCTAATATGCACCATCACACTTCGGCTTGCTGCATCTATCTTCTGCCGGAAGCCTTACTTACTTACATACATAGATTACTTACTCCACCAGTTATCGTTACTCCACCAGACCAGACGGCGGTAGTACAAAATACACGAGTATTTGCCTTCACTCAAGAACGTTTACTCCAGCGGTTATCGGTTCTTCGGCAGATATGACCAGCCCTCTGCCACTCTCGTTTGCTAATTCTGTGAGAACTCACACCATTAGGTCTCTATTGGATAACCTCATTGCGATTCCTTAGGATAGACGCCGAGCAAGGTCCGATAATGGAACCTTGCTCAGCGAGCTATGCGCTATGGATGGACTTTCCATCCATAGCATTGCTCTCTGAGTGACTCTAGAGGTAGGCTATATTAGGATGCAATGAATGATTTAAGCTTAATTTTTTTTTCTTATTATGTTCCTAATAACTTTTTGTATCAAATATTTCACGCCAAATGTTACTCTCTGCATTATTTTCTCTAGAATTGCGAGGAAGATCCCTTTCCAGAAAAAGCTAGAGGTGCATTATCTGCGAGCGAAAGATCGAAAATACTGCATACTTTTTCAAGACTGACAAGTGCACAAAATATCATGTCGATACAACATGTACCATATGTAGGTGAAATAAGGACTTCTCAGATTTTATGCATACCGACACGTAAAGCTAATATTTAAAAGAGTATTCAAAATAAAAGATAGTACTTATGTTTAAAATAAAAACAAACGAAAATAATACCTAAACCAAAATAAGGACAAAATGTGAGTCATGCTAAGGCCCACCACTTGAACGACGATATAACTATATGGTGGGTCAAAGCATCCCGTTAGATATGACAATAGAAATGCAATGAACGTTTAATTACATTTGTTCCGTGGGCGAAGCCTCGTCGTTCAATGTTGACGAATCGTACAATAAATGCCAACGCCTCGCCTTGAACTTCACCTTGAAGAGCACGCGGGATGCTCCCTCTTGGCCGGCCATCGCCCGCAGCCTCATCCCTCCGCAATGTACACGTCCCTCGACTTAAAATACCTACTGTAAACACATACCGGTTCCGATTTAGCCTTCGACAAAAGGGCATAATCCAGATTCCAATGGAAAAATTAATTTAAAAAGCCAACAGTAAGACTCCCGTTTTCCAGAAGATAATGAACAATATACATAAACAAACTTCCTTTAAAGGTAGGTCACAGATCAGACAGTATTTAGAAAACAAGGGCATTGCCGATTTCAGGGTCCACTTAGTGTACAGTTAGATGGTGTGGAGTCGGCGACGGCTCGGCGGTAAGCAATGCGAGTGACATTGGCAGCATAAAGGAAGAGACGCAGCTTGCATGATAATGATGGAGGCGCCCAGCCGATGCACTGAGACACCACGTAGCCACCGCCACCTGACAGCTAACACACTCAGGGATAGAGAACATTTAAATCTTCTAGTCAAGTATATAGGTAAGTCTGCTTATAATTATTACAATAAATACTTAACTGAAAATTAAAACACTTTTGACATTTCAGTATCATCTATTATTATATTCATTTATTTGTAAAATCCACACACTATAAATGGTAGAACATAAGACACAACTATTTGAACAACATACTATGTAAACTATGTACTTGCGAATAAATTTATCTTGAATACTAGTCATCGTATTTTTTTATATTTCAATTAAATTTAAAATTATTTCAACTAGGAATAAGTGATGGAAGTCGAAAATCATATAGAAACTGATAAACACAAAAAGTAAAAAAAATAAATATTGTATGGTGATTGGATGCTAATTAGTCATCAATTTGCCGAGAACTGACGAAAGTAGAGCCTAACGTTGACAATTACTGGCAAATATAGAGTAGCCCCGCCATCAACTTACTAAACTTAGATACCTTCTGACTCCTGTGACTTACTATTAATTGTATCTATCAAAGTCTTCGAGAATCTCTCGAAGATCAAAGTAGAGCTAAAAGAAGAAAAGAGGTTTGTTGTATTTGTGAAGTGAATTTATTGAGTGGACATTGAATAACGGTAAGCATTTATTTTGCAAAAAGAGGCATTATGCTCGAACTTTTTAAAGTTGAAATGCAATTTGATCTGTTTAAAAATGCTATGCAATTTAGTATAAATTCATACCTATAAATTCACGTATGAGATAATATCAGTAGTTAATACAATTTTGTATAGAAGTAATGATTTGTTTCTGTCATCACGATTTATGGGCACTTTGACTGTAAATTAAAGCTCATAGGAACCGGTAGTATATTTTATTTTTATAAATTTTCTCACTGTAGGGTGACCACTCAAGTGGTGTCTGTGATCTAAAGTTTATTATAGGTTATTTATGTATTAGGATTTTATAAAACATAGTATTCTTTATTTGTTTTGAATCAGTTGTACGCACTGCTCGCTACTTATATTTAAGTCATCTCCAATGCCTATTGGTTGCCTGGAAGAAATCGCTCTCAGCGATAAGGCCGCCAATTGTACTACTCATTAGTTTTAAGTCTTGTATTTGTTATTTTCCATGTGTACAATAAAGAATTATCTATCTAAAGTAAAGATTCAGACAATATCATCTGTTTTCATTCTGTCTACTTTCAATAATCAATACACCTAAGGAGAACCATAAAATAATGAGAGTAAAGGCTATCTAAGTACTCAGTTCCAAGTACCTGCTTCGATTGCATGGTAGAAAAATTAAAACTACTCTATGTAATTTGCCTTAACCCATGCTAAATTTAAGCCCAAGAAAAAAAAGTTAAGTAGTTTTGGCGTGATTAAGCAACAAACATTTATCCATCCTCACAAACTTTCGTTTTCTTTTATCTTATAATATTTAGAGAGTAAAAATAAAAGTCTGAAAAAGTATTTTCGATACAATAACTATATCCCAAAAAATGTCCCAACGTTTGTTCATTGTTATGGTACGAGATGCGATTCGAAGTCGAAGTATTTAACACTAGGCGTACCGCGCGCCGCCCGCTCAGTCGCTACTCACACGCGACACAGGCCAAGCCTCCCAGGATATAGGGATACAATACCCCTTGTCAAAATAACAAACATATAGGTAGGTTTTATAATGATCTCATTCCCAAAAATCAAACACACTCCTAAAATATTATTGATATCCTATTTTTATACTACTTAAAACAAAATCAATCAAAAAAAAGTAAGGAACTGTGATATTTAAAGTTTCTGGCATTTCAGATATCATCAGTGGAACTATAAGCTCCCCATTATGGGGCATAACGTCGCACCATGGGTAAGTGTTTTTTTTATCACTGTCAGTAGAACTCTACTTTTTTTATCTTCTTCTTCTTATCGTGTCACTAGTTCTTTCCTACCAGTGTACCCTTGTGGTGATTGTGTACATTGAAAGAATTTCAAGTGCACCTGGCTCCTTTCGTGCACTTGACACATGTTTTTCGAACTTTTATCGAATTCTTATTATGCTCTCAATATATATTTTTCTTGTTGAACAAAAACCCATGCCCAAAACAAGGGTACTAGGAATATTATCGAAGGAATGCGAATGAGATAAATATTTAATTTATCAACTCACTAATAGAATAATCAATTTATAGAAGTAGCTATCCGATCGATGCTATTGACCTCTAATCTTCCGTTTTACTTTTATGATTTAAAACTACCTGCCTACTTAGTAAAGAATGTATTGGCATTAATGTTGTAAGATCTCGAATATGTAAGTGATAATGTTTATCATTCCCATGATTTTGCTTATTAATAGGAAAAGGGTTATCCACTCTGAAGTTCAAAAAAATATTTTTGTGCTTGCCAAATATAGTGCCAAAATTTCTCCAAAGTGAAATGTTATGTGGTTTGGCTCATTCCTAATGCACGGCATTTGACCCAGATTATAATAATGGTTGGAAGTACTTTACCACGTGCGTGGATTTCTTATACAGGGCACTGGGACTTACGCAGCATCAGGGAATGAACTTAATTGAACTGGAATAGGCAGGAATAAATATAGGAATATGTAGGTTTAGAGCCGTAGCAGTGTTGCATCGGCCCAGGTGAATCAAAGTCTTGCGTAGCACTGTTCTGGTCATCGATAGGCGTGATCTTACTTTCTCTCGTCTCGTTTACATACAAAATATAAAATAAATATATAGTACGTACACTAAAAATACAATTTATTTTTAGTGTACAAGTAGTTTATAAAGCAAGTTTTTTTTTATTTTGGACAAAATGAGGTTTTTTTTAAAAAAATACTCGCGGAACAATGGTTGCGGGAATACCTGTAATACATACCTACACCTAAAAGCACAATCGATGATTATGATTTTAAAAGTGTGAACAAACGAACATAATAAAGCTCCGTTAGCGGAAGTACTTTGCGGAGAGCGATGACTAATAAAATAAACACACCTACATACTCCGATACGAATAGTTTGACTACAAGTGTCTCTGAACGCAGCTCGTTGAAATACACTGGTTTTGTGCTAAATCAATGCCCTATTTTTTATATTTTACGAAGAGTCCACAATTTGATAATATTATGCTATTGCTCATTCTATTCTTCAAATAATAATCAGCTTCTATTCTTAGCACATCATATAACATGTTCGTCTCCTTCGTAATTGTTGTCTCAAGCATATTTTGTAGTACACGAAAGAAGCCTTCGAGGCACACTTGAAATCCTTTCACCACACTGAGTCGAAAGAACTATAGCGACACTATAAGAAGAACCCTCATATTTTGTACTGTATCCAGAGGCATTTCGTACTTGTATATAATACAGACTTAGTTAAATCGAGCTTTATTTATCTTCATCCATTGGGTTGAACTTTTGGCATGATAAAAATAATACCTACAGTCACATTTTATTGGCTGCATGTAAAGAGGTACAGATACAGTAATTTAATACCTTCTCGTCTCATGTACAAGTAGCTTTTATGCGAAACATTGCTCGGGTATTCCTCTTTTAGCCTTCGAATACCAAGTGCTATAGGTAATTAATTATGAAAAAAAGTAAAAAACCAAATCTTCGAAGTTTAAAAAATACCTGTACCTGATTGAAGTTAACTTATTTTTAAAATCGAGACTGAGTACTATCTTCAATGTTCTATGACTATCTCATTTAGATTCTGCCCTGGGACACCCTCGACAAAAAACCCACCCTGTTATTGTTGAACCTAAAAACCCCCAAAACTCATCGAATTTCATAAGGATTAAATGAAAATCAATCACATAATCTTAAAATAATCGTGCTCGGGCCACGGTAATCAGCCAATAAAATATTAATTGGGTGCAGTCTGTACACGGTAATATGTCGAATGCCGAGATTAGGGCAATAACATCGACATGTCCAGTTTATGGTCTTAAATTATATCGAGTCGTGGATAAAAAAATAAAGCTCCAGTCTTAATCTTTGGCGAAATGTCGCGGAAACACCTTAGACTGGTTGGGAAGATGACGATGACCCCGGTCCCCGATCGCGGTCTACCTGCCTCTGCCTGATTTGCTTGTATGCAAATTGCGCCATTTACTGAACAACCCAAGTCAATGGACCTACCAGATAATTTAGCACTAATTTATTAGATCATCTCTCCAGTTCTCTTCGCAACCAAAAAAACCTATAAAAGTTTCTAGATTCTTATATTTTCATCGATCAAAAGAAGTACATGTAAAGATAAGACATATTAGTTGGTATTATTCAATAAAATACCTACATGCGTATCTAACTGTAGTTTCTTATATTCAAAATATACCAAGTAAGTAAATACTTATCATAATTAAATCTACTTGGTTGTCAGGTTTATAAGAGGTCAGGTTTTAATGGTGATAAATTAAATTGGATGGTGGGTTGTGGAATAATTCTAACTAATCTCTAATTTAGTTTTTATATTGGTACATAATAATCATTTAATTGTGCAAAAATAATTATGTAACCTAAATAAGCATCAATCCATCAAACAATCAATATATATAAAAGGCTTAGTTCTGACTAACTGACAGCCCACAGACTAAACCAGTGGACGCAGAGACATGAAACTTGGAGTTTTGGAAATTCGCAACGCATACAAAGTTGCGGGAGTCAGCCAGTTCTTTATAAAATTTAGTTACGGTACTTTTAAAGCCGGTGGTCGTTGACTCGATAGAAATACATAAAACAAACACAAACTTTCGTAAACAAGTCTCAAGTGTTGATCTTGACTCTTGTTAAGTTATGTAAATTACGCAAACTTCGTGTGCGATACATCATCGATGGGTCACCGACCGTATCGCCCACACATCATCAATTTTCAGTATAATCGAGTCACATAGGCAATGTAATCTTCAATACCGGCTTTTTTGAGCATATCTAATTCTATTGTAATTTGTATCGAAGCCACAGAGACCACGGGGAACCCGTCGTCAATAGGCACCTACTCTTTATCGAACTTTTTACCATACCCTCGGTAACGGTACTGAATGCTTAATTCAAGTGTCCTCGGGTAATTGATTTCTATTCGTATTGTAGAGCTGTAAGATGTACGTTCACAAAGGTTTTTTGTTCAGGGTCAATCACCTTTGAACGTTTTGTTCGATAAAATCATGCAAAACAGATCACGGAGGATAAGTGTTCGGAATTAATGCAGAAGGAATTACCAGTTCACACGTTGGTTTCTAAATTCACTTGAATTTATAATCTGTTTATTCTCTTTCAGTGTGTATTAGCCCTAGTGCTATGTGCAAGTGCAGTGGCATCACCACGAGTTGGCTCGTCATTTACACGAAGTGCCGTGGAAACCATCCCTCGTCATGAACCTATTGCAGTACCTATTCGAGCTTCGGTGGAAAGCATACCTCTTAGGTAAATCTATGAAAGATTCATACTTATGGTATAATATTTTGAAGAAAATATCTATACTTACCTGATAATGTTTTGTATATTTATAGAGCTCTTCGTGAAGAAAGAGAAGGGAGGCTGCCTCTCCGTGATGCAGTTGAAAAGAGACCAATTTCATTGATGGAAAAAGGAACATTCAATTATGTTGAGGTAGAGTATTTCATAAAAAAGAGTATTTCATAAAATACTAAAATGATCAGTAAGCAGGTGTTATAAAACGTGACACATTGATTTTATCGCAGGAAACCGAGAGTTCACCGTTTCTGAGGCATTATTATGGAGCAGCTCTTCATATGAACAAGTAAGTGGAAAATTGATCAATGCCATGTTCCTTATGATTTTTTCCAATGAAGATTCTAAGCAATTAAATATTTTAGCAGCAGCACACAGCGTAATGATGAGAGGCTACAACTTGGGAATGCGAACTTACAAGAAATGCAGCAGACAGCTGGAGGAAATGCAGCTCGAAAATTAGTGGTGTGCTACATGCAGTCCTGGGCCGCGTATAGAGCACCTCCATTGGCTTTCACAGCTGGCCTTGTCCCTCGGTCGTGCACTCATCTGCATTATGCCTTCGCTGCTCTACATCCCCACACTTACGCTGTTTTACCGGCAAATGAGGACTACGATATTGTCAAAGGTAATTGTGGTGACAAAATATAATTATAAAAAAGAGAGAATCATTAATAAAGCATAACTACTAAAGCATAAAAACTTATGTATTTTATCTTATCAGGTGGATACCGAATTGCAACTGGTTTGAAACGAAGAATTCCAGGTCTAAAGGTGATAATTAGTGTCGGAGGTGAAGGCAGAGATCGTCTTTTTAGCGAAATGGTTCAAGAACCTAGAAGAAGAAACATGTTCATCGAAAGTGCTATCAGTTTTCTGCAAGAACATGATTTCGATGGACTTGAATTGCACTGGGTTTATCCAGGTAATATCAGTTCTAGTTTTAATTTCAAGCTAGATTAAACTTCTCAAAGCAAAATGTAACAAAGTTTCCATTTCTAGGGGAGAAAGACGAAAAAGAACGAGACTCGTTGACAGCTTTACTTTACGAGCTTCGTGAAAAATTCTCATCATACGGTTACCTTCTATCGACTGTTTTACCTCCATTCAGGTAAGAATAAAAAACCTTACTAATCTAAATATCTCTTTCTCTCCCTCCTTGTTTATACCACCTATTATATCATTATTGAAATAATGTTGAATACAAATAAAATTGTATGTCCTTTTAGGTATCAAATAGAGGACGGATATGACCTCAGTGCAGTAAGTGGTGCTACAGATTACACAATTCTACAAGCTTGGGACATGACCCATGGGAAACGAGATGAGCCACCTTCAAGAGCCGTCCAACACAGTGCTCTACATAGGGATCCTGGTGCCACTTCTAGAGATCAAAGATTCGATAATATTGTAAGTTACTACTGCCTTATTGGAAGCTTTAAAGTGTTAATCTTATGTTACAAGTTAAGAAACAAGTACGTTTTTATTGTTTCTAGGAGTTTATGGTGAAGTATATCATTCGACATGGAATGGCAGCCGAAAAGCTGGTGCTCGGTATTCCTCTGTTTGGCAAGACTTACACTTTAGCAGCTTCAACTTTACCGTCACCTGGAGCTGCTACCAGTGGTTGGGGTGATGAAGGGCCTTACACTCAGACTAAGGGAATGATGTCCTATTTTGAGGTAAAAACTACTCTATTCTTATAAGGATAAGAGTTTCATGACACTTCTTTGGAGATTCATTTAATAATGTTCCTTTGCAGATTTGTATGGCTGAACGTGAAGGTAAATTAATTAGTGGGGTAGATGAAGCTGGGAATGCTTATGGAGTCTTGGACAACCAATGGATTACATACGACACTCCAGCTACTGTTCTAGAAAAGGTAACACATATTTTTTACCATCATCATCAATAGCTTAAGTATTTATGAAATAATTCACTAATGCAATTGCTTTTTTTACAGATGAAATTCGTGATAAGTGCTGGTTTGGCTGGAGCTGCATCTTGGTCAGTCGATATGGATGACTTCCGAGGACTCTGTGGTACAGCGTTCCCGATTTTAAGCACCATCTCTACTACTTTGAACGGTAAACATAAGCATATGTGTTCCTTACCTAGCTATTTCATTTTAATACAAGGTCTTATAATCTTGCGCATTTTAACTTTACAGAAGAAAAACCGTTAACTGATCAGTCTTCCCTGAAGATTGGATCGTGTGAAGATGGCTATCCTTACCTCGCGTCTGATGAGATATCTTGCGCGCATTTCCACTTTTGCACAGGTGGAATAAGTTACAGAATGCTATGTGAGGAGCAAAAGCTATACGATCCTTCTACTGGATTTTGCGGGTTAGTTTACAAGTTCTCGTATCTATTATAATATTGTAGATAACCTTTTTCATACATTACTTTTTACAAATTTAATTCCCAGACATTCGGACGTTGGTAAATGCATGCCTGGACAAAGTTTGAGAATAAGTGTCGATGAGGCAGCACGCTATTTATCTCAAGTTTACGAAAATGACTTTGAAGTGAGTTCTATTTATGTTTTGATACGCATTTTACATCTAAGGAAGCAGAGAATTATTATTAATAACTTTATTATTTTTACAGTGGAATGACGTGCCAAAAGATATAATGCCTATGAGAAGAGAACCAGAACGACTTATAGCATCAGATTTGGATAGTAAGAAAAGTAAGAATTTGTAACTACTCTACCTCTGGCATAGGGTATCTGTTTCGAATATTAAACTCATATTTTACCCTTTTTAGGTAAAGTGAGCGATAAGAAAGTCGTTTGCTACATGACAAGTTGGGCTTTCTACAGACGCGGCGAGGGCAAGTTTGTCCCAGAACAAATCGATACTAGACTTTGCAGTCACGTGGTCTACGCTTACGCATCTCTATCTCCCGATGAGCTCATTGCTAAGGAGTTTGATCCTTGGACTGACAGCACTAACAGTAAGAAAAACACGTACATATATGATTTTTGAGATTCCTGTTTTGTTAGAGTTGCTTACCTTTTTATACCTGTTCTTTTTTGCAGATATGTATGAGCGAGTGACGTCATTGAAAGATGTCAAAGTTCTTCTCGGTTTGGGAGGATGGACTGACTCTGCTGGGGATAAATACTCACGTTTGGTTTCCTCCGACGCCGCTCGAGCCAAGTTTATTCAGAAACTGATACCCTTCTTGAGAATGAACAACTTCAATGGTCTTCATTTGGACTGGAACTACCCAGTGTGCTGGCAGAGCAACTGCAAGAAAGGAGCCAGATCAGATAAGGCCAACTATGCAAAATTCGTTCAGGTATTATGAAACGCCTGTTCTCACCTACATATAAACCTTGATATAGATAGGAAGGTACCGAATTAAAGCGAGAGTAGTGAATAAAATATGAAAAAAAAGGAAATGAAATTAAATGAAATCGTTTATTGCAGGAACTTGCCAAAGCTCTACACGGAGCCGATATGGAGCTTGGTGTAGCCATTTCTGGTTACAAGGAAGTTATCGAAGCCGCTTACGACTTTCCGATTATATCAAAAGAAGTAGATTTCATGAGTGCCATGACTTACGACTATCATGGAGGATGGGAGAGAACTACTGCTCATCATACTCCGTTGGTTCCATCGCAGAAAGACACACTAACATATTATTCTATTGTGAGTAAAAACGTGGTACTTACCTTTGCTTCAATCAGGATCAAAATGTGAGCATCTCAACATCAATATTTATTTCAGGAATACGCTGTCAAAGCAATCATTGCTGGTGGCGCAGACCCAAAGAAATTGCTTCTTGGTTTGTCGTTCTATGGTCAGACGTACCGATTGGCTGATATGGACGGTAGTAAAGGGCCGGGGTCTCCTGCAGCGGGCCCTGGCGAGCCGGGAGAGTTCACCAAGCAACCGGGCATGATGGCTTACTACGAAATATGTTACAGACGTAAGAAAAATAATAATTAACTATTCAGATACTTTTCTCTACATCAGAAGTTTAAATAGATATTTCGCATTTCATACAACGCCATCTAGCTCCAGTCACCCTAGGCAGACAGAGCAGGGTGACTGATGGGAATTATTCAAACTAAGCAAGCTTGTATTATGGCATGGGAACTAGATAACTGATACTCAAACGCTTTTTTAAAATACATACATATTATAGATAGAAAACACCCAGACTCAGGACAAACACCATATTCATCACACAAATGTTTGTCCTGAAGCGGGAATCGATCCCGCGACACCGGCGTGGCAGTCCAACACATTTGTCACTTGACCATCCATGTCGTCAAGAATGGTTCTGTAGAGTCAATTTAGCTGCCTACTCATGACCATACTTTGGGACTTACTAGGAATTGTGAAGGTTTGTAACAATATCGAATATTTTTTTTTTAATTTTTGCAGAAAAGAATTTGCGTTGGAAATCAGGTCGTCAAGAAAACGCCGGACCATACTCTTACTTAGACAATCAATGGGTGGGTTATGATGACCCAAAATCGATCACAGAAAAGGTAAAGTGTGTTTATTCGAAATTTAATTTATATTCCTTAATTACCTACACATAAAACCAACTTTTACAAGAAAAAAATTATCGTATTACCTATATTCATTAAACTCGCAGAGCAATCAAAACAAAAGATCATATCAACTAATATTTTTGACACTGGCTGAATACAGACTCAATTTTCAGCTTTTTGTTAAATCTTATTTTTCTTTTAATTTAAATTCTTATTCATAAAAGTACCCAATTTCTAGTTCAATTGTTTATATTTAATTTAGTAAAATTATTATGATTTCTTTTAGGTGGAATGGGCTATGCGTCAAGGCTTAGGCGGCGTTACAGCCTGGGCAATAGATTTGGACGATTTCTACAACCGATGCTGCACCGAGCCTTCGCCTCTGCTCCGCGCGGCCGGCAGAGCTCTGGGTCGCCAAGTGCCTTCACCACCGACCGCAGCCTGTGAGAAACCGCCACAGCCTGTCACTCCGGCACCTCCGACAACCACCACCGTCGAATCTGATGGTTAGTTAGCCATTGTTGCTCTCCATCTTACCTTATTTTCACCTTATGTTATGATCCTATTCACCTTATTTTAAACTAGAACTAGAAAACCGAAAACTTAGTTTGAGTCGCTCTTTTAAAATTCCTTTATTAATAGTACTCACTTTTACCTCTTGACGAACGTTCAGTAGTTTGGCCTGTACGTTGCCTGTCAGTCAGTCAGGACAAAGCCTTTTATTTAAATATATATTTATTTATTTATTTTGTCTACTGTTTAAATTCATAATCTGAAAAGATACTTGCTTTGTCTATATTCAAAGTTCTATTCATTGCATTTTTAGGTTTAATTTAACATTTAGTCTTATATATGTTCTTAGCTATATTTTTTCTTTAACGCAGAACGTAAATGTGTCTGGGAGGAGAGCGTTGAGACTGCTACACAGTTTTATAACTTATGTAGTTTCACCGTTTCTACTGTAATATATTTTTTCTGATAATTAGGAATTGTTCTGATAGATAATTTAGAATAATTTGAAAAATTGGTGATTGAAATTGATCTTCAAAAGCCTAGCTATAAAATAATCACGACCTTGGTTTTTACTATCAAGACACATCAGAGGTTATAGGTAGAGCGTTTTGGTGTCTATAAATTACTATTTAATATTTATAATTTAACAAAAATATGTATTTTTTTTAGTTAGTTATTTTTCATTAATTCTATCTTTATTAATGCACAGTAACCATAAATGATGATACGTTTTTATTTATTCTAGGTTCAATTGGCGGTGCTGCAGGCGGAGACCATAATCACGGCGGCAGTCACGACCAGCACACGTCAACCACTTGGCCTAGTTGGCAGCCTCCGTCCACCTCTCCCGCCACTCAACAAACGTGGTGGCCAGCCGCGACCACCCCATCAACAACCACAACATCGACCACCACAACCACAACCACAACCAAACGTCCTACGACTACCACTCGACGAACCACCACCACGCAGAAACCTTCACAATCTGGTAAGCATAACCTTACAAATTATCCAAAGCAGTTAGATTCAGCTGTCTTCGCATAAGGCGAAGTAAGTACCTATAACTCTAACGATTCACAACCGGGAAAAAAAGGTTGGATTTTTGGAACGCGATATGTACATAACTAAGTATAAGTTGAAACTAAAATTGGCTTTTTCCTTTTTCTTTTTAAATTTTGTGTTATGATGATTGATTTTCGCGACTATCACACATAGTTTTAAGGCGTTTGCTTTATTGATCACACGCTTGTTTTAACCAGACTGTTGGGTTGGGTCAACGCGATAAACACCCATAATATAACAAACAATGCGTTAGGATTAAACACATTTAGCAAATTATCAATTACATCCACAACTCCAAGACTCCAAAACTATTAAATGGTTTCAGGCTCCATAGAAGGTGCACCTTGCGCCGCTGGCGAATACCACGCTGCGCCTCACGACTGCGGAGGATACCTACAATGCGAGGGAGGCAACTGGCGCAAACACAGCTGCGCCCCAGGACTGCACTGGGCTGCATCCGTCAATCGATGTGACTGGCCGAGTTCTGCTAAGTGCACTAGTGAGAATATATAATTCTTTTCACACCACCTGCTCGACAATATCCAATTCCATATCATGCTATCATCAAGGTAAAGCAAAGCATTACCTACCAAGGGAGGTAATGTTGTATGAAACCCCCAAGGGTAGTAATGTGATTTGAATATGGAACTTCAAATTCGTGTGAAAACTCTTAGTAAAAGAACGCCCATATGGCATTGTAATAAGGTTTTCACACCACTTGCTCGACAATATCCAATTACATATCATGCTATCATCAAGGTAAAGCAAAGCATTACCTACCTAGGTAAGTAATGTTGTATGAAACTCCCTAGGGTAGTAATGTGATTTGAATTTGGAACGTAAAATTCGTATGGAAACTCGTGGAAAACTCTAAGTAAAAGAACGCCCATATGACATTGTAAAAAGGTTTGTTCTAAAATCGAACTGGCCACTCATAAGACAAAGAAAAAAGGCGCGACTTTAAAGATTGTGAAACAAAAGACGGTGTTGGCTGCTGAATTCGGAGCCCTGGATTTTTATTGCCTCACAGAAGGTGTGAAAAGTAGAGTATGCTCCTCTGGGATAAAGCCTGTCTTCGTCTTGGGCAGCTTGAACCCCTCGCGTCACTCAGGACTCTACATAACTCCCTCGCTTCGCTCAGGAGTTAACGGAGTTCCTCGTTAGCTCAGGGTTCAATATGCCACCCGCGACATAAGACACTGCTTTATCCCCTTAGTGCATAATCTACTATTGTTCTAAAATCGAACTGGCCTCTCATAAAAAAAAAAGAAAAAAGGCGCGATTCAAAGATTGTGAAACAAAAGACGGTGTAGGCTGCTGAGTTCGGAGCCCTGGCTTTTTATTGCCTCGCAGAAGGTGTGAAAAGTAGAGTATGCGCCTCTGGGATAAAGCCTGTCTTCGTCTTGGGCAGCTTGAACCCTTTGCGCCACTCAGGACTCTACATAACTCCCTCGCTTCGCTCAGGAGTTAACTGAGTCCCTCGTCAGCTCAGGGTTCAATATGCCACCCGCGACATAAGACACTGCTTTATCCCCTTAGTGCATAATCTACTATTATTGTACACACAGACACGTTATAGTTTAAAACATAAAAGACTTGTGCAAAGGGGATCTTAACCCTAACTAGGCTAGAGAGGATGTGGTAAACACGGAGAATCGTGAAGTATTTATTTATCTTTTGGGATAAAAAAATAGTGTTAGTATGTGTAGGTAATCGAAGTAAACATGAACATAGTTTTGCAAAATAATAACGTTGCAGCTACATATTTTTCCCTTATTTCCGTTAATTACTTTAAAATTATCACAGTTTAAAACGTTATTAACAGTGTACCGTAGCTTGATGTTTAGCATGATTATAAAGTTAAAATATTATCTTTAAAATATTGAGAACTCAAAGAACTAAATATTAACGGTTAACAAACTTACACAGTTTATAAAATAAGCTATTTTCTCTGTCTAAACCCTTGACTAATCCACAGCCACACCAAGCAACGAAGCGAGTACCGCAACGAGCACTCTTGCGCCGATGACGTCACGACCTCCACCAACCAGAAAAACCACAACCACGACCACCACAACCACAACCACTACGACGACGGCTAAACCTACAACTACAACCAAACCTATCAGCTCAGGTAAAGATACTTTTAACTGAAGTAAATTTACACTTCCGCTCATTTTTAGGGCGGCGGCTTCAAATTAGAGGCGTGAGGAAGCGCCACAGTGGCGCTTCTACTAGTTTCATACAATATCTAGACGAACTCGTGCAGCGCCACTATTGTGACATAGTGGCGCGCTTACAATAACCTATTGCATGGAACTTTACACGTTAGATAAAAAGCTCTACCTTCAGTATCCCATTTAGATGGGTATAACACAGTGCCACGTATTCTGCAGACCGCTGTGCCCCTTTTTCAGAGTAAGAATTAGATTAGTGCATCTCCAACTTGGAAAGGTGGTGGCACTTGCTATCTCCTTTTATTCACGAAATCATCGCAACCATGACTTTTTTCTACATCCCACGCCTCTTTTGCCAGCGATCTTGCCCATCACACAAACCTTTTTTTTTTTCATTTCCATGTTTAATTTTACAAAGCGTAATAGCAAATCTCTTATGTGCAACTACTTTGGATAACTACGGAAACATTCTAGCAGTGAGGGTACTGTACGTGTATGTTTCACGCAAGGTGGTGCGTCTGAGGGGTCATCGTGCCAGGGTGAAGAGTACAAGTCCGTAGCAAGCGACTGCAATGCGTACTTGCATTGCGACGGCGACAAGTGGAAACTGCAGCACTGCGCGCCAGGCCTGCACTGGAGCACTAAGGAGAAGCACTGTGACTGGCCCAGATACGCCAAGTGTGAAGGTGAGAATGACCAACGGTGGTAAACTTGAAGACGATTACCATCGGGAAAATTACCCAATGAGAGACAAGACCCATCACGTATCTGAGGTCATTCACGTTGTTCATTGGTAGAACTTCTCCGGCGGGTAATTGGCTTCAAGACTAGTAGCAATGCAAGTGACATGTAGTAAGTGAAAAATACTATGCTTTTAAGTTTGGCTATTAAAATGACTTGACTAGATAGTTGACGAGTGTTTTAGCAAGCTTGCCATTAGTTGCATCGGCCTGCGTGTGTGTAGTTCTGTTAAGGTAGTGGGTAGACGTGATCTCTTACCATAAGGAAGGCACCTAGCTCATTTAGAAGACATTGGTAGGAATGCTAAGGAAAAAGCACCCGTAAAGTGGTAGAGTATTTAGAGCGTTGCTCTACCGAACAGTTTTTTCAGAATGATCACTCAACAGCTGTTTATGTTTCAGTTCTAGCTGATCCTGGTTACCAGCCTACCACGTCAACACCCAAGCCGACCAGGCCACCAACAACCACTACAACAACTAAACGTAAGCATGTCATCCAAATCTAATTTAGTTTTCTTAACCTTTTTTCGATCTTCGTTTTCGTCGCGCGTACACGAGCGTTGGGCTTTTGAATTGAAAATGCGCTAGTCTGAAACCGCATTAACTCATAGTACACAGTGGTTGAAGATTTATTAAAACAAAAAACAACTATATTCAGGGCAAACATCGAAGTTCATCACACAAATATCAATCAGGATAAATTCGGGAATCGAACCCACGACACCTGGCGTGACAGTCCAACACCCTTAATTGCCACTCGTCCATTCGTATCATTATAGTATTCATATTGAACTTTTTATGATTACGAATGCAAAAAAAATATTTTTCAGAATATGGGTAACATGGAATGGGATACAAATGGAATTACAGCTATGAACAGTGATCATATTCAGCCTTGATCGCGTGCAAGTTTGCGTTTGTATTCCTAAATTATTATCTAAAATTCGTCAAACATATCAACTCTTTTTTTTTTGGCCAGGTCCATCCTCATCAGACAAGCAAGAAGGCAGCGAGTGCGGAGGCAACGATATGCACGCCCCGGCCACGTCTTGCGATTCATATCTCATGTGTGTCGGAGGTCGCTGGCGCAAGCAGCTCTGCCCGCCCGGCCTACACTGGGACAAGCGCAGTAGGCGATGCGACTGGGTCGAATTCGCTATGTGCGATGGTAAGTTCAGACCATATTAATTACGACTAGCTGACGCCCGAAACATCGTTTGCATTGCGAATTAATCAAATCTGTTTTGACAAACACACCCTCCAATTTTCAAGTATCCACGGTTGGCTCAGCGGTTTGGTCTGTACGTTGTCTGTCAGTGCGTCAGTTCAGTCAAGACCAAGCCTTTTTTATATATATATATATATATATATATATATATATATATATATATATATATCAACGGATGTTATATATATATATATATATCAACGGATGTTATATATATATATATATATATATATTGTTGAGATTGTACCAGCTACTGCCCGGTACCAGGTATTGTCGGGATTAAAAAGAAGCCTTTGTCCTTTTTCAACTCTTAAACTAAACCCATGCCGCGTTTGAGCTTATCGGTTTGGTAGTTTTGGCGTGATTAGGTCACAAACATCCGTTGATACATCCTCACAGACTTACACATGTATAACATTGAGGAACTATCGAATTAATGTATTAAAGAGTATCACGGGTTTCACTTACCATTTATACTACTAATATTACATATGCTCGTCTAGAAACATAATTTTTTTCACAGTAGACAAACCATCCAAATCTCCGATGCCGTCGCCTGTTACTTCTACGACGACCACGACAACGACGACAACCAAACGCCCCACTACAACTACCACGACAACAAGACGCCCAACATCCACCACTACCAAGAAACCTGTGGAAGACCAAAACTTAGTTCCAAGCAAGGTAGAGTCCGTGAACATAGAATAAATATATCGTCCAAGTCCATGTACCTAATCATTAAATTTCAGACTTCTTTCACAATAAATATTTTTTTTTTAGAAAGATCTTAAAGTCTAGAAGTGCTTGGCTTAGTGAAGCATTATCTTTGTCCGATACGCCACCAGAAAATCAGTTGCAGAAATACGTAGAGTTACTACACGCCTGAAAGATAAACGTTTACAATCACTCAATAAACTCAACACTTCATCAGAACTTTTAAAATTAAAATTTTGCGTCGCCATGTATTGTTTCGGGACAAGAGTAATCTCTTGAAATTAAGAGAGTACCTTCCTCTTCTCTAAAAACTTAGGTGACCATAAAAATCCTTAAAAGCGTCTAGGACCTAGACGCTTTTAAGGATTTTTTTGAAATACGACCTAGACTCTAGGTCGTATTTCAAAAATTCCCTGCATTTGTCTCCTAGCTGAAGAGTATATTCGTTGTTGCTGTGATGTCCTGCCTCACTTACCAGGTAATAATTTATAAGTCTTATCTTTCAGCAGTGTATCACGGGAACCTATCATGCACATCCGAAATGCGAGAAATTCTACGTGTGCTCCAACGGCATGTTGATAGCGCAGAGCTGTGCGCCCGGGTTGGTTTGGAGACAAGACATGACTCAGTGCGACTTCCCGAGTTCAACCTCCTGTTCTGACAGGCGGCAGGGAGTCTCCGCTCCGCTTATGGACGCAACCGGCGATATGGGAGACCTGGTTGATGAACCTAGTGAGTAACCATTAGCAGGCTATGTAAACGCAAAGATTTAATAGTTTGTAAAGTCACGTATGGCCTTCTGCCTTTATGCCACTATGCCACGTACGTTGATAAATTAGTTAGAAATCAAGTAGAAATATCATTCAATGGCTTATTGTCAAGACTATACCTACTTAAACAACAATAAAGCGAATCGTATACAGGTGTTCAGAATTGTAATTTTTTTGCAGGATATGCTTTTTAGCTTAGTTAGTTTAGAGCGTGGCTAGAACAGCCAAGACGCTGCCGCTAATTTAAACCCTAAATAAAGTCTATAGGATTTTAATCGCATAAAATAATTAGGAAGGATATTTTTTTTTATCATAAATTCATTTACAGAATACTGTAACAATGGTGAATACGCCGCTTTCCCTGTCGACTGCGGTCGCTATTACCACTGTCTGTTCGGCAAGTTCGAGGAGTTCGCCTGCAGTGCTGGATTACACTGGAATCAGGTAAACTATCGAATCTAAATCCGTTGAGTATTGGTATCAAAAATTATATTCTTTCACACCAATCACTATTCCCAGGATAAACAAATCTGTGACTGGCCGAAAAGCGCAAAATGCAAGAAAACAAGCGCCACTACGACTACATCAACGACTACAGTTCGTCCCGTTATAATGGACCCAGTCTCTAACTCTGAAATGCCAGAATATGAGCCGGCAACGGTACGACCCATCCACACTGTGCCTTCTCAGGGGACGCAACCGGACATATCTACGAGACCAGACCTCCTCAAGTGTAAGGAGCTTTCAGCGTAATGTTATGTAATCAATATTTTCAATAAGCATTTTATTAATGAATGTTTGATTCCAGCTCCATACAAGTTGGTTTGCTACTACACAAACTGGTCCTGGTACCGTCCTGGTATCGGCACGTACAGTCCTGAAGACATCGACCCCACTCTTTGCACACACATAATTTACGGATTTGCTGTTTTGGGAGACGATGGCCTCATTATGGCTCATGATTCTTGGTCCGATTATGACAACCGTAAGTTTACGAACCATCTACTATCAAAGTAGCAACAAATGAAAAAACCAAAATGTTCACATGCTGGATTGTCTGTTTTAGGGTTCTACGAACGAGTAGTAGAATACAAAAGATTCGGTATCAAAGTATCCCTGGCCATAGGAGGATGGAATGATTCTGTCGGTGACAAATACTCGAAACTGGTGAATGACGCCGGAGCCCGCGCTAGATTCGTAACACATGTGGTCTCGTTCCTTGAAAAGTACGACTTTGACGGGTTAGACCTGGATTGGGAGTATCCCAAGTGCTGGCAAGTAAGTGGTAAACCTTCAAAACAAGACTATATCAAACTTCAGCTAAAATATTTCGATGACGTTTGCTATTATGTTTTAATGAGGTAACTATTTTTTTTAGGTGGATTGTTCAAAGGGTCCTGACTCAGACAAGCAAGGCTTCGCAGATCTAGTTCGTGAACTATCGGCTGTATTGAAACCTAAAGGAATGTTACTATCTTCCGCCGTGTCACCGAGCAAACAGGTCATAGACGCCGGATACGACGTGCCCGTGTTAGCTAAGCATCTAGACTGGATCGCAGTGATGACGTACGATTACCACGGACAGTGGGACAAGAAAACTGGACATGTTGCGCCATTATATTATCACCCAGATGACGATAACACTTACTTCAATGCCGTAAGTTGTACTACAATAATCAGCATTTAATTGTCTCAATGAAAAGTTCGGTTCTGTCAACTGCATAATATGATTGTTTTACAGAATTACACAATGCATTACTGGATAAAGAAAGGTGCTCCTCCTTCAAAACTTGTGATGGGAATGCCCATGTACGGACAGACTTTCACAGTAGAATCCCGAAGAAATCCTCACGGGAAACATCAAGCTGTTGGCTTGAATTCACCAGCCAGCGCCGGAGGAGACGAAGGGGAATATACAAGAGCTAAGGGCTTTTTATCTTACTACGAGGTATGAAAAAAAACCAAGTACAGATAAATATAAAGATAATTTCTTGCCTCATTAACTAGCAATATCAATGGTATTCCAGATTTGTGACCGTATCAAAAATAATGGCTGGACTGTGGTGAAAGATCCCCTCAAACGTATGGGCCCTTACGCTTTCAAGGGTAACCAATGGGTGTCATTCGATGACGTCGATATCATTAAGCAAAAAGTTAACTTGATGAAATCGATGGGACTTGCTGGCGGAATGGTCTGGGCTATGGATCTAGATGACTTCAGGAATAGGTTTGACATATTCTTCTTCTTGTCCATTATATAATTTTTATCAATAAATTTTGCATGAGTTGACAACATTTATATGTAATCAGGTGTGGCGAAGGAAAGCATCCACTCATCAATGCAATCAAGAACGAACTGTTAGATCCGCGCATTGAATACGACCCGATGCCAGCCGAGCCGACATACATGATGCCATCAAAACCGATGAACACAAATTACCCAAAGCCGATAGCTCATCCGGGAAATGCCATTGACGACGATCTTGATGACATTGAAGTAAAGCCTTCAGGACACAAACCTTCTCACGGCGAATACAATGAAAGTATTCAAAGCGAGATGCAAACTACGAAGAGGCCATCTACAGGAGTTAGTTCTTACGTGGAAGAGCGATACAAAGTTGTATGCTATTATACGAATTGGGCGTGGTACAGGTAAACAATAACTCTGTCATAAATATTTAACATATCAACCAAAGTAGATTGAATGAGATACTAATGTCTTTTTTTTAAGGCCCGGCCCTGGCAAGTATACTCCAAGCGACATAGACCCGTCTCTCTGCACCCACATAGTCTACGCTTTTGCTGTTTTGGACAGCTCTCGATTGGTGATCAAACCTCACGATATCTGGTTGGATGTCGAAAACAGTAAGTATAATTTCAAGTTTTTTGTTGTTGATCAATTATAGTTTTCCAACACTATATCTTCATGCAAAATCCTGTCTTTTTACAGAGTTTTATGAAAAGGTGGTATCTCTGAAGTCCGAAGGCGTTAAAGTAGTTTTGGGATTGGGAGGCTGGGACGATTCGGCGAGCGACAAATATTCAAGGCTCGTTAACAACGTTTCTACAAGGAGAAAATTCATCGTCCATGCCATGGACTTCATTGAGCAGTATGGATTCGACGGACTCGATCTGGATTGGGAGTACCCCAGGTGCTGGCAGGTAACGAACTTCTTTCCGTCCTTAAGTGAGTTTTAATTCGATGGTATAATATCCATATTTTTTTAAATACTTGCTTTGGTTTAGGCAAATTGCGAAAAGGGACCGAGCTCAGACAAGCAAGGCTTCGCAAATCTTGTGAAGGAACTTCGATCCGCTTTCGAACCACGCGGTCTTTTGCTTTCTGCTGCGGTGTCAGCCAGTAAACGAGTCATTGACGTTGGTGAGTACCTAAATAGTAACTACCTATTTTATCATATTTAATAATAGCTGCGGAAATCATACTCAGCATAAATTAAAATGTTAATCTTCTTTGTAATGCATTGTAAATAAGTGCAGCTACGTAATATTTAGTTTTGGTGTGGTGTATGGATTTATAATAAAGAATTGTAGGTTTTGTAGGTAATATAATGGTCGACTCTAAGGACAGAACCGGACAGATTACCGAGAGTGGAGAAACCCAGCAGTGGGTCAGGCTGCGGACGATGATAGTTACATACATATTTAAAAACTTAATATTGTTTCCTTTATTTAGCGTATGATGTGCCGACTCTCTCGAGAAACTTGGACTGGATCGCGTTAATGTCGTACGATTACCACGGTCAGTGGGAAAAGAAGACGGGACATGTTTCCCCCATGTACGCCAGCGATGACGATCAAGACATGACTCTGAATACGGTAAATATTTCGATTTTGGAAAGATAAGGACGCATGCTTGCCGATAATTTTTGTAGTTACCAATACCTATGAGTATTTTGTGGAGTATATATTTAGATATATACTCCACAAAATAGTATGATTGTGGTGAAGTGGTGAAGTGTGATTGCGGTTTCCACCACCACACAACAATCACACTAATATTATTAAATGAAAGCAGAATGTATGAAAATAATGTGGTATAGTATAATTCAGGAAAGGCTTCCATTCCGATACCACGGAGTTGAAACCGCGCACAACAGCTAATAATAGGAACTCTATATATTTTTAGAACTTCACCGTACATTACTGGATGAACAAAGGAGCAGACAGAGAGAAGCTGATATTGGGAGTTCCGTTCTACGGTCAGTCCTTCTCCCTGATGGACAATGTGGGCAGTGGCCTTGGAGCGCCCACCTACGCCGGCGGCGAAGGAGGGGACGAGACGAGAGCTAGGGGCTTCTTGGCATTTTACGAGGTACATTACGTTAATAGGAAATTGATACTATATCTATCACACACATTGTCATTATAACAATAAATGCACTTTGATATTAAATTAATTGACTAAAATCTAAAGCCGTTTAGACAAACCAATTTTCGGTATCAGACGCTGTGTTGAAAACTAAAGTCCAAAGTATATTTTAGTCATTCTAAAATCAGGCAAATATTCTTCATATCAAACAGGTAATCTACCTACTTTAACCTTTGGTTGCAATGATAATATTATATGACGACTTTAAGTATCGTGTGATATCTTGTTGCGGGAATGTAAAAGGCAAAAGTAACAATTTTAGAACAAGGTGCTTATTGTTTATACTGGTAGTCTATCTAAAAAAAATCCCCTAACAGATCTGCGACCACATCAGGCTAAGAGGGTGGCAGGTAAGCCGGGATGCTGGCGGTCGAATGGGGCCGTACGCAGCTCTCGATGACCAATGGGTTTCCTTTGACGACGACTACATGGTTCGCCATAAATCTGAATACGTGCGAGCTTTGGGTCTCGGAGGCGCTATGGCGTGGGCTTTGGACCTGGACGACTTTACTGGGAGATATTGTGGGTGCGGAAAATCGCCGTTGCTGAACACCATAAACCATGTGCTAAGGGATAAGGAAGCGCCACCTCCTTGCTTACTTGAAGAGAGTAAGTTTTTTTCTAAATTTGATATTTAAAGGTATTATTCTAGTAAACATTGGTCTAACTAAATATTTGCTTCAGTTCAAGCTCCAGAAACGTCAACAGAGGTCGCAATGCCTGGAACAACGAGCCCAACAACTACTACTACTGAAAACGTTATTTATGAAATGCCTACAAAACCGCCCCAACATGAAACTGGAATCAGTACAATAGGGGTAAGTAATTGAGTATCATTATATTCTGGTTCTAATAATGTGTCAGACCAGAGCAAATATTCTAAGTGAATTTACTTACAGGGATCGAATATCGAAGGCAAATCATGTTCAGGAACGGTCTTCCGAGCTGACAATACCGACTGCAGCAAATACTACCTGTGCATAAACGGAGAGTTCTCACAGCTAACTTGTCCAGAACCTCTTCACTGGAATAAGAATCATTGTGACTGGCCCCAAAAGGCTCAATGCAAGACCAGGGCACAACTAAGGATTACCGGAGAAATCAATGAGGAGACAGAAGCCGACAAGCCTATCGTAGCTTGCTACTTTACTAGCTGGGCTTACTACAGGTAAACTATATTCGAATAGGTAGGAAATCGAATCTAATAATAAAGTAGCATTTAGTTAGCAGGGATAATTTACCTTTTCCTTTACAGGCAAGGAAATGGAAGCTTCGGACCGGAACAGGTTGACCCGACTCTTTGCACTCATATCATATACGCTTGGGCTCATCTCGACGATGAAACCTACAAATTAGTTCCCGGAATTCCTGAATTAGACATCGAAAACAACTTTTATGGCAAACTGACTGAACTGAGACAAACCGGAGTGAAAGTAATCCTTGGGGCAGGTGGTCTGAAAGATTCTGAGGACGATAAATGGATGCGGATGGCGTCAACTGAAGAAAACAGAGAAACATTTATCCGCTCGGTGTTAGACATTTTGAAGAAATGGAACTTTGATGGTGTACAAATAGCTTGGCAATATCCGGTCTGTCAACAAGTAAGTTTCCAATACCAATCACCAGAATATTATAGTATAGTATAAAAAAATATGAACACTTTTTCATGTTTTCAGGCTCCCTGTAACGATAAATTCCGTTACGGACCATCTAAGGACGACTTCAGCGATCTACTCTTTGAGCTATCTAAGGCCCTTCGTCCCCATAACTTCGAGCTATCAGCAATGGTGTCATCGTCTCCGAGCATAGCGTCACTGGCCTATAAGCCTAATACATTGATGACGGAGCTTGACTGGGTAGCGATCGCCGCAAATGATTTCGCCGCCTCTACAACTGGAAGGACCGCATACTTAGTGCCCTTGGAAAGTAGCGAAGTGGCAGGAATCAACAGCTTTGTGAGTCATTTATTCCTAAATTAACTAAAATAACGAACTATTGACGTAAAACAATATGATAACGATTTTACCATAATTCTGACACATGAAAGGAAAACCATTCATGAATCTTACTCATAGTACTCTGTGATGAAACCATTAAGAATCACAACTTTGAACTTTGATAAACTTACTCATCGGGATTCTACAGAATTTTTAGGGAACCGCAATAACTTGAAATTTTAATAGTCTGCCAGATTTTTTTACTGCCAAGCATTACTGTGTTCCGGTATGGATGCTAATAACTAGTAAAATCACTGATCATCAAATGTCTCAATGTCGCTATAGCAGTGTTGCACCGGCCGGGCTATGAGATTTGAGCACTGTTCTGTGTAGCACTGTTCTGACATAGACAGGATCTCTTACCATCAGAAGAGCATCGAGTTAGCTCGTCTCGTCACTTCTTCACAAAAAATAATCCTCTTTCAGAACTCATCTCTAGCATACTGGACAAGTGTTCTCTCCCCTCGGAAGTTGGTTATGACCGTGCCCGCATACGCGCGCACCTACACGCTGCGAAGCTCGTCTAATGCCATGCCGGGAGCGCCAGTAACCGGCCCTGGGCAACGCGGGTACTACACTGGGGTACCTGGATTCCTGGCGTATTATGAGGTTGGTAGATTTTACCTCATTATCTCTCGATTTTACCGTTGACAGGCATCCCTTGTAGGATTCAGTCTAGGTAGGTAAACACTACCAACACTGTGTCATATATTGTAGAGACAAGAATTAATGTGTTTATATTACTGTTTCGGCTTGAAGGGTATTGAGATAGGGCAATTACTAGGTTTAGCATATCTACGGAAAAATATAGGTAACTATTAGTTTCTTCAGTATGTTTGGCGGCTTTGTTCTTCGTTGGTTAAATTCACCCTTAAACGATATTTTAAGAATGTAAGGCAAAGCGAAGTTTCGATGTCTATGGTAACGACTGTGTTATCTTTGATATCTTTTTAATAGTAGGTAGGTACGCTAAACTACATTTACCTACGTTTGTCTGGTCTATAAATGATATCAAAATGAAACTTTGAATCAGATAAGTTGGTACTACCTATCTTTACCTTGAGTGCTAAATATACTATGATATTTCCGCCATATTTGCTTTGTGAGTAGGAAAAAAATGTGGAGGAAACTTTGTCAAGGATTATTTCTTACTCTGTGTCTTCTAGGCGTGCAATATATGTAGTGCTGCGTCACAAAAAGTACCCAGAACGCTTATTTACATACCTGTCGAATAAAATATTTAAATAAACTTTTTTTAAACAGTACAGTCAAAATAGGTACATAACATCATGATAAATAAAATGGTTTTTGTTTTCAGCTATGCAACGGAGACCGTTCTAGTGATTGGAAGGAAACACAAACGCTCGACGGCACCTACAGCGTTTCCGGAAGACAATGGTCATCGTACTTGAGGCCTGAGGAGATACATAGAATTGGCGCTGCAGCGGCGCTGACCGGCCTCCGCGGAGCCGGCTTATGGGCGTTAGATCTTGATGACTGGCGCGGGGAATGCGCGTGCGCACCCCGACCACTACTCACTGCATTGCGACAGGGACTTTTAGAGCCCACCATTCCACCCTCACTCTGTCTAAGCAACTACAACTTAACGCCATAAAAAACTGATAATTGTTTAGTGTAGGTATCTGACAAAATAAAAATTAATATTAAGCCTATATTATACGTAGCACATACTACGTAATCATGATCTGCAATATTTTTAAACATTCTTATTATACAACGTTTCCCGATAGATAACTATGTGTGCGGTGCTCTTTAAAAGACTTGAATATTCTATATTATAGAGTAGTAGTAGTAGGTATTTTAGAACAAAAGTACAATTAAGGTAGGCACTTATTGTGATATTTTTGTAAGTTCCTTGATTTTTACTCGACCTTAAATTTAAAACATTTTTGAGTAAAAGTACAAGGGCTTAGAATCGAATGAATAAGAAGGTAATCGAAGATTTGTAACAAAAAATAAGATATTTTTTTTATTTTTAAAACGTGGTATATCACATACTTTATGACATGGTCTCATAAAAATAATAAGTTAATAAAAATACTTAATAAAAAAAGAAATTATCTACAAAATTATTTTAGCTGTTTTTTTTGTCTCTGTCCCAGAATCCTCCCTTTTTATTTTATGAACATCGTTTTGGCTTACAAATTATACCTAATGTTTTGTTTTATCTAAAATTCTAACAAAATCCATCAAGCAGGTTGATAGCAAAATGCTCAAACGTGGAGTGTCAATGGATAACATAATCGTGCTATACTTTGGATAGACGTACATATATAATTAGTTACCTACTCCTTGGGCGTAGTGGGTATAGATATATAGTAAGTATATTGCAGGACCAAAACTAACCGACACGCACGCTTGACGCACGTGTACGAAGTCCAAAATGTTACTCACTATTGCAAATACTACTAAAAGCAATCGACTGACTTCTGATCTCCATTTGGTTTCTAGTTTGTGAGGATAACATACCGAATCGCGCACGCTCTGTTCGCCCGATAGCTAATAGCATTTGCCTCGCCTTGCTCACGGCCTTGGCCATGTTATTCTAGCGCGGTGCGTCATTACATTAGGTTAGGTTTGCAGTGCTGCTCTTCTGTGTTGATTTAAATCAAATAATTTAAACCTCGAATATTATCAATGAAAGTGTTAATACCTGTGATCGGCGCGTTAAATAGTGATAACAAAATATTTGAATGTTGCCTAATCGTGTCGTTTAATGTCATAAGTAAATTATAAATTTTATCTACTTAGAGCCCTTTGGAGTAGCTACTCTTTTAGTTAGAATATATTAGTACGTGATATCACTTTATTTATACAGTAGACAAAATTAACTATGGCCATGAGCAAACGACTCCTGGCGCGTTTTGTTTTTAACTCAGACACGCTTAATTTAAAACCAAAATTGATAGTTTATGGTAACATCAACAGCAAAAAACTACACACCAATGAGGTAAGCGAACAGATTTAGCGTTACGATATTGTTCATAAAAAGTATTTGTGATCGGTATTTCTTGTTGAGTCTTACACAGAATACCTATCTATTATTAATATATTTTACTTTCCTTTTTAATAATTTTCCTTCAGTACCTTTAAGGTTCTTAATTCAAGCTCATCCAGGTACCTTTTATTTAATAAGGACCATATATTATATTCCTCAGATTCCGTTTAAAGAGATCCAAATACCGGTGCCATGGGGACACATGTCAGCCAAGTTATGGGGCTCTAACACGAATGACCGGCCCATCCTGGCACTACATGGCTGGCAAGACAACGCTGGCACCTGGGACCCGCTAGCCCCAATGATAATCAAAGATAGGAATATCCTGGCTTTGGAATTTCCGGGGCACGGACTATCGTCCTGGATTCCAAAGGGTATGCTACAATTACAGACACACATATCATCTCAATGAATTAATTCATCATTGTCGGCCCATATCAATCCACAGGAGCCTAAACAAATACGTCCTTTCGTTGTTGCCATTCTGTTTGATCTTGGTTCTCTCAATCTCAATATCTTTATCGATCGAGCGAAATAGTGACACACTTTTTAAGGTATTAGGCCGCTACATCAAAGTGTTAATAATTAATTCATTCTTTCGATAGGTTCATAAAATGTCAAAAAATCTGAAAGGCAACGACAACCCGCCCTTACTAAATCTTACCTTACCTTACCCTTATTAAGTCTTTAAATTTAAATGCCATGTTTTTTTGATATTTCCATTACATACTAATTTAACTATTGTACAAAAAAAATTATTAGAGGCAGATATGTGATGGTAGTAATTTTCTTTGATTGTCTGTTTCAGGTACGCAATACTACGGATGGGATTTGCCAAGATACATACTAGCCTTGAAGGACTATTTTAAATGGGATAAAGTCTCGCTATTAGGCCACTCTATGGGGTCGATAGCGGCCATGCGTTTCGCTAGTACATACCCAGATGACGTCGACTTTTATATCGGAGTAGACAGTCTTATTTATGACGATTACGACTTAAATTTCGTCATAGACAAATATCCGATAGTCATACGAAAATGTCATAACGTACAATCCATGTTAGATAAAGAACCGCCGAGTTACACAGTGGAAGAAATAAAACAAAAATGGCACATAGGGACGAGGAAGTCCGTGAAATTGGAGAGTGTGCAATACTTAATGAATCGCGGAGTCAAACCCTCCAAACTGGACCCGAATAAATATTACTTCTGTCGAGACTCGAGGCTAAAGTACACCCTATTTAATCCTGAGGACAAACACTTCGTTGAAGCCTTAATTCGAAGATGCAAATGTCCAACTCTATACATTAAAGCGATCGACTCACCATACGCCTCAGACGCATTTTCAGTAGAGATGCGACAAATTGTCGAACAGAGTAATCCAGATTTCGAGAGTCAATTTATCTCAGGCACACACCATGTTCATTTGAACGATCCTGATAAAGTAGCACCTTTAATACTTGACTTTTACAGTAAATATAATATAAAACATTAATTTGTAATAGTGAAATAATGTAGAGGTGCATTTAATTTACTTTGTACCAATACCAATGGTTTAATTCAAGGATCTTTTTTAAATATTTTAATGTTAACTTTAAAGTGTTTAGATACAAATATTGTGTTCGTCTTGTGTTGTAATATTTTGTGATACTATTAATTACGTAATTAAAAATAATAACAACTTATAATAATCACAGATAGTCACAACTTTATACATATTTATGTGATAAAATAAACTCAAATTGTATTACTTTTTAAAATGAAAAACTCCTCTATAAGAATAAATTATAGAGATATGTTTTTTGAAATAAAAATACCTAGTCATTGAATAGGTAACTAAAAATAAATAGCACATGCGAAGTTATTAAATAAGATCAAATGTTTTATGTACTTAATAAATAAATAAATCCAATCTACATAATTATATAAAATATAAGATTTAATATAATTTTTAATTGTGAATTAAACTAATTATTTATAGCGAAATAGTTTTACTATTCGAAATATTAGTCGGAATTATCACTTAAAACAGAATCAGGGTTACTAACATTATCATAGGCCTGTACTCCTTTCCTCACAGGCAATACTTTCATCAGGACATCTTGCCAGGGCATTCCTTCATTAATCCTCACAACTATTTCAAACACTGTAACAATAAATTAACTTATTCTAGATAATGTGTTTCATTTCTAACTGAGTTTGAAAAGTATTTTTTCATTTGATTTTATTTTAAACTAGATGACAACTTCGTTTGTGGTTTTTTTTTTGTAGTTTGTAGTTCACTTCTTGATGAACATACCTTTGAAATTTCAAGTCTCTACATTCAGTGGTTTTGCCTGTATGTTGTCTATCAGCCAGTCATAACTGACCCTTTAATATTATTGATTGCTTTCGATATTTAGTGATTGTTTATTCAAATTATCAACATATTCAAGAATTAGTTTTATTTTTTGTTTAATAAAAAGAGTTACGAATAGTTTTTACTCACCATGATCAATGGTCAAAACTTTCCTAGTTTTCATGTTGACATACTTGTCTAATGGTAGTTGAGCATGCCTTATGCCTTGCTCTACTGCAATCTGATGACATAGACCCTGGAAATGTACAAAAACTATGTTATATATTACTTAATTTACTTTAGTTAACTTACATGTAAAAGATTGTTAGGATGGATGGATTGGTCTTTTTAAAAATGAAGGCTACTTTATATCTAATCTATACTACACAGGCAATGTACAAAAACTATGTTATATATTACTTAATTTACTTTAGTTAACTTACATGTAAAAGATTGTTACGATGGATGGATTGGTCTTTTTAAAAATGAAGGCTACTTTATATCTAATCTATACTACACAGGCAATGCCACAGCATCTACCTGGATATGGTTTTAAAAAAAAGTATCAATTAATTTATATTTTGATCTTTTGAGAATATTATGCTAAACTTTGCCAACCTTGTGTTGGTTGTGGTCTACTAAACCTCCTATAATGTAGAAGGTATCTTCTTCAAACTTTTCAATGACATTTTCAGACTCACTAGACAAATATACCAGTTTTTCTTTTGGAAAAAGTTCAGTGTATTGCTGTTCATGGTACACTATCTGTAAGAAAATAAACCATAATCAGTATTGAATTATAATCATATAAACTTAATATAAGGAATAAATACACCAATAGGTAGGTACTCAACTTACATCCCAATGTTCAAAACCATTATGCCTTGACATATCACTTTTCGTTTTATCTCCCAAGCTAGTTATATGAAATTGTAAAGGTCTTTCCGATCGCCTATTTATAGAGTAACACCGTAAGATTTGCTTAATGACTTTGTACCTGTCTTTTTCTATCATAAGATCATCAAAACTGAGATCTATTATTATTCTGACGCTAGATTTTTCTTTCTCAACATTCATTCTCTTTAGAGCCTTTCTGCTAGGGCCAATATCTCTATTCTCTTCACGGGCTTTTCTTCGTCTTTCTTTAGCATGTGCCTTCTCTTTAGCTCTCTTCTCCCCTTTACGATTTTCCCATTTGACTTTTCTGAGCCATTTCCGCATCATGTTTTTAGTGTAGGGTCTTGGAACTTCGTTTCCGTCATCATCTTGCATACCAGGATCAAATGTTATATCAAATAGAGTCAGTTGCTTGAAACGTGATTCACTTTCCTCACAATCCTCTTGCTTATCACCCGTAGATGAACTATCTTGACTTTCGATCATTTTCATATGAATAATGCGAGAAGTAATAAGAGATGAGTGTGTAATAATAATAAGACAATAGCTATACAAAGTTGTCAGCTTTCATTATTTCGAATCAAAGTATAAAATATTACTTTTATCTAAGCTTTTTGAGTTTTCTAGCACAAAAATCTCGATATTCACTTGCTTGTAACAAGAAAATATAAACATAACCTCAAAAACATCTTTTTTTTTTTTTTTTTTTCGAAGAACCTAAGTTCTTTAGTTATGGCTTCACATCAAAGGTATAATAGCCAGTGTATTATTTGTCATAAGTCAGAGTCGATAAAAGTCAAGTCATGCCGCTGTAAAGTAGTGGTGGTTGAGACTTTACTAGAGGCTTCTATGGAGTTTTGGAGGCAACACGAAAAGTCACGTTTTACAGCATTACACTATTCACCAACACTCATACACGTTCTCGAGCACTTAATGGATAAAAAACCACCGTTTTTTCACTTAAACACTCAAAGTTATACAAGTTTGGTCAATTAATTTAATGCCGCCAATGCGCCATTTTTCACGTTCCCGCCAAAAACTCCCAAAAAACATCTGTTTAGCTTCACGACATGACATAGACAGACACTGTCGTTGACAGTTTGTTTTCGCCTTAGGAGCCCGGCCACTTTTTAGCAAACCAAGTTTTTCCGTAACCGACTTCAAAAAAGGAGGAGGTTCTCAAAACAGTTGTTTTTTGTAAAGTAACCGATTTGAAAAAATATTTTTTTGATTGAGACTTAAGATTTTTTGAAAGAAAATTTAAGAAAATTGGTTCAGTGAATTAGTTTATAATCAAAATAACTGAAAAAATATCGTTGTACCTAGTGAACAAAATGGCGTGTTTTCTTCCTTCTGACTTTTCAGTGGTGCCTACGCTACGGTCACTAGAACCAAAAAATAAATAATATTATTACATAGGTACTAGAACTCTCCGCACAAACCGTCCAATGCGCACGTAGAGACATCTATTGGAAAGTAGCGCACTCTAAAAATCTACCGTCCAGTAACGTCATCTAGATTAAGTTGTTAGCGTATGAAGTTTTGATCAAAAGATTCATGGGCCATGATCTAAGAGCAAAGATATTTCAAGAAAATTGATAACTGGAAATCTATATATTCCTGATTACAATAATAGAAATAGAAGCTGTGCGAAAACAAATAATGAATTAGGGGTATAGTATACAAGATGGAAAAGCATACATTACCTACTCTATTTATTTAGGTCTAGGTCTATGTACAGTATGTAATTATAACATCGGTACTTAGTTATGTAGGTACTTCCTTTAAAAATAGCTTTTAGCCAGGGTCGCAGTTAGTAAGTAATTTATGTGCAATAAAGTGTAAAATACAACTAAAATAACATCGCACAAAGGGATTAGGCCAGCCCTTTGTTTTTGCTTACAGGCATTCTCCTCCAGACTAATGTAATAAATTACTTTACTTTCCTACTTTAGTTGAAACTGGCACCTGTCTACCAAAGCGATTATATAGATACTTACAAACAATTAGACTTATCTAAGGACTGTGTTGAGAGTTAATATTGAATAACCTCAGATAACCCTCTGTGCTACATCAGCACCTACATAACTAAATTATTACAGATAGAACAGATAGTAGAGCAACATCTCCAGTTGCTGATAAACTTTCGCTTTGTAGAGTGTTTTATTTACATACCGTCATGTCCTCAGTAAGTTTAATAAAATATAAAATCATATTTTAAAATAATGACAAGCTAAGTAAGTACCTATGACATATAATACACATCAGGGGCGTATATACCACCGTATTAATCTGCGTAATAATTGATAATCTCGTGCGTGAGCAAAAATTCATAAAAACTACCCAATTTTTTTTTTAAAACACGCAAGCCCCATCAGCGCTCCGATTCGCCTTTTGAATCGCGGAAAATTCGCGGGTCGCGAACGAAAATTTAAATAAAAATATATTTAAAAATTTTGGAAAAAGTGACAGATAGATAATTATTACGATGAATACTGAAATATTTCTTTTAATTTTATGCATACATTTTTTTTTCTTTTGTGAGAAATCTTTACCCTTCATAAGGGTCCCTAGGTCCCTAAACAAATATACGGGGCGGGGCCCTGCCAAGGCACGCTACACCACTGGTACACATAGTTTATTATATAAATAGGATAGGTATCAACTGTGGGGAGGCTGCTTCGAGGAGGAGCCTTCGTCAGTGCTGAGGCGTCTCAACGACTCCCTGCCCGTGGACTCGCGTCTCTTCCATGAAGACATCCACGGCAGCCGCGGTTGGGCCAAGGAGCTGCATAGGAGCAGTCACCTGTCTAGCGATGATCATCAAGCTATCCAGGAAGGCCTTGATAAGGTAAATAACCTACGTTCATACTTAGGTACCTATATTAAGAGAGTGTCAAAGTTAAAAAAAATATTAAGACTTTACTGCGATTTCGAAATCAACCATCGAAATGTCACAATGTGGACGAATACTAATGCGGTTTTGCACCGACGATATATGCAATTTAAATCTGATGCAGAACTGTTCTGGTCATAGGCAGGCGTGACCTCTCACCACCAGGAGAAAACCAGGCTCATCTTGTCACTAAATCAGTACAATTAATTGCATGAGGCTGGCTCTGGTAACATAGTTCCGTGTTTACAAAGACAATTGTATTGTATAGGTAGAGCAAGAACTCGTAGCAGAAATATCCAAAAATGGACGGCTAAGCGATCCCGAGGAAGACATTCACTCTGTGGTGGAAAGTCGTCTTTTCAAGCACGCCGGCGAAGCAGCCTTGAGACTGCACACAGCAAGAAGCCGCAATGACCAGTCTGCTACCGACACCAGGCTGTGGATGCTCGCTGCTCTGCCGAAGCTGCGCATTGCTCTTGTCGAAATCATCAAGGTAATCCTACCAACCAACCATCGACCATCGACATTTTCCATCGAGGACCAATGCCAAACCAAATCATTGATTGTTCGCTTCAGGTTCTAATAGATCGAGCTGAAAAGGAAGTGGACATCATTGCTCCAGGCTACACCCACCTACAGCGCGCTCAGCCTGTAAGATGGAGTCACTTTCTCTTAAGGTCAGAACTAGGAACTTAAATAACCTACCTACATAAGGGCATATCTTTAGATTTACTTACCTTCTGTTTTTCAGTCATGCCTGGAGTCTACGGGATGACGTCGATCGGCTTGGGGAGCAAAGAGGTAGATTGAGCCGTTGTCCACTGGGAAGTGGTGCTCTGGCTGGCTGCGCTTTACCTATTGATCGTAATCAGCTGGCGGAGAACATGGGATTCAAGGATGTCACACCTAACTCCATGTTTGCCGTATCTTCCAGGGACCATTTTGGTAAGACAAAATTATCATCGCTTATGTAAGCACTTTGGAAGTAAGGCTCTTATTAAGTTTTTGGCTTATGACAAGGGCGTCGCCAGACTTTGGGCCAGGGGGTGGCAGAATCAAGGGTTGACAAGCTGATCTAACGTTGGTGTGCCCTACACTGAATACATAGACCACAACAGACCCCCTAGAGCCTGCTCTCCTAGTGACGCCCATGCTTATGTAAGCACATTAAGGTATATTAAGTTTTTCTATTGCAGTGGAGTTCCTGAACTGGGCATCTCTCTGCGGTCTTCACCTCAGCAGACTAGCTGAAGACCTCATCATTTATAGTACCCAAGAATTTGGCCTAGTTCGGTTCTCAGACCAGTTCTCCACTGGATCCAGCTTAATGCCTCAGAAAAGAAACCCGGACGGTTTGGAACTCGTTCGAGGGTCTGCTGGCCTACTTCTTGGAGACTCGTTTGCGTTCAGCTGCGTCCTGAAGGGTCTCCCGAGCACTTACAACAAGGATCTCCAGTCGGATAAGGAGATTCTCTTTAGATCCTTCGACAGGTTACTGGACTGCCTCAAAGTGACAGCGGGAGCTGTGAAGACAATGGAGGTTTGTTACATGGTTCATCTCTCCATTCCGTTACATGGCTCATCCCTCCGGTCCAGTTTTTTTGTGTAGTCAAACGGTAGGTCCGGTCTCTCCCTATACATATGGAAATGCTACATCTATTTACGTCCCCTCAATTATATTGTTTTTTAATTTCCATTGATCATTGTTCAAGTAAAGAATAAGAGCAAGGACGTGCGTGCCGGTTAATGATCTGTTACATACCATTTTTTTTTTACAAGAAAGTGTGTCAACACGAACTCGAAACCATGCAGCGAACACTCCTATACGTAGGTACCTACTACTAGATTAACTATTCTTCTGTTTTGTTTAAAAAAAGCTCCAATAAAAATTTTCCTTCACCATGCGGCACTCCTCAGGTGAACGCTGACAGAGCCCTGAGTTCACTGGAGCCGGGTATGCTGGCGACTGACCTGGCCCACGCGCTGGTCCGTCGCGGAGTGCCCTTCCGTCGAGCGCACCACTACGTCGGCACCGCCCTGCGCCGCGCGGCTGCCTTGGACGTGGACTTGCGGAGCCTTCCGCATCACGAGTACGTGGCTATTTGGTAAGAAGTTAATTTGGAAAATCTTTTTGTGGTTTTTCTAGTGTATTAGTTTTGGTAGTGCTCGAAAGGAGCCTCTTTGAGCCGCACTTGGAATCCTTTCACCAACCTGGGTCGAAAGAACTAGTGGCGCGATTTAGTCTCATAGATTACTAGTGGTTTTTTTGGCGGGAACGTGAAATCGTCGTGTTGACGGCATGAACTAACAAGCAAAGTGCTCGAATGTTAAGGGATCTCGCTTGCCTATAAAGTTCGGAAAACATGTGTCAAGTGCATGAGAGGAGACTCTTCGAGGCGCACTTGGAATCATTTCACGACTGGTTCGAAAGAACTAGTAAAACAATAAGAAGAAGACACTTGCCTATGACCAAAATCGGTTACACAAGACTTAAAATTACTGTTGCTTGTAGCGCTCGTCTACGTAGAGGATTTTTGATATAGAATCCCGCACTCCCAAGTAAGCTACGAGTATTAGATACTAAGTATCAATAAAATGGTTTATTGCATGAAGTATGGTGTACAGTTCTAAATTAGATAATATAGGTACTCCACCTTATGTCGGCGGCGTGCATAATTTTGATTTCGATTTTTGATTATTTTGAATTTAGGTAGGTACTTTATTTTTTATTCGCAGTCCAGAGTTTGGTTCAGAAGAAGAACTCATGTCCGTATTCTCATGGGAAGCGAGCGTCGAGCAATACATCAGCTTGGGAGGCACTGCAAAGTCTTCAGTTTGCCATCAAATATCAACATTGCGCTCCTGGCTTCAGAAATCAATTTGTTAATAAATAGCAGATTCCAATAAAAGGTTTATGATTCTGACGTGAACTTATTTAGACGATAGTTTATTATTTGACTCGATTATTCCCTTTCAGGTTTTATATAGAAAATTGATTGACATGTTTCAATAGCTGTAGGTATGTAGGTAGTAGGTACCTGCTACCTACTAAAGCAAAATCACCAAATATTAAACCTAGGTACAGACAGCGTCAGAGATAAGTATCCTCCTTGCACAAGACACCCAGCTATAAATCCTTTCAAAAATTATTATACTTGATATTATTTTTAGGCTTACATACGGTTATACAAATAAAATCTATTTTTTAAAGGCAAAACTTCTACATACGCCGCGGGGCGGTGATTTGAAGGGATTTGAAGACGGGTATTATAATGCAAGGGGGATACTTATCCATGATGCTGTCTGTATATCGTTTAGTACTTTGAGTTACAAGTAACCGTTATATATTGACGATATAACGATAAAAATGTAGCGGCCGCCGACTGAACGACGACCTGCCAAGGCTGTCTCCTGCAGGATTACGCCTCGATGCTCACCCTACAAGAAAGGATTGACTGACGTACACGTTAGGTACTTACTGTACGAAAGAAGGGTAAAAAAATGCGCTCACAATAAAATAAACATGTAAATGAGTACATGCTTATAAAAACCATATTAGGTATATAGGTACCCCCTACTACTACCTGCCTCATGCATAATAATGGACACCATCATCTTTAAAAGAAATCGTGAACTTATTGGCAAAATGAGTGGACTTTCAGTGGTTCGGCTATGAATGGAGAACAGTGATTATCGGGGTATTTTTTTCAGAAAAACAAAAGTACTTACCTACATACTTACCTTTTTTTATCCACGGCGAAGGGCGGAGGGGTATGTCGAACTCGAACCGCCTAAACTCGATGTTCCCGCAAAATAACCGCGGTAATAGTACATAAATAATAGTACCTACCTACATAATTATTACCTACGTCTGTTTATAGCTCAATTTTCAAAATCCAAGCGTAATTACATAAAAATGGTAAGCAACTGATATAAAGTAAGGCATTTCACAAGTACCTAATCCGCAAAAATAATCTTAGGTGCTTATCTAAGTCTAACACCCCCACGGTACTTTTTCCCCCCAAAAGGGGCGCCCGTTGACCACCCAGCCGCCCAGCATTCGATAGTCAGCACTCCACATTCTTTCACAACAATCGGAGGAATAAGAACGCGTTAAAAAAACAATTCATAATTACGGACCCTGGTGTATTGTAGGTAAGAACCTGCAATTTTGAATTACACATATTTGCAAAAAAATATAAAAGTTGATGCTGCTTTATAATATTATTAAAGGTAAGTAAGTGCTATATTTTTATTTATAAAATTTAATCTAATATTATTTGTAGGGTTCAGTTTCGGACCTTCGTATACCTTTTTTTTGTCGAATTTATCATAATTATGACTTGGTAGATCACGAGGTTTCATATAAATATTTGTGTTTAGCCTACAACATAAGTTTAGTTTAGTTAGATCTTTTGATAAGTTTGTGAAAACAAACGGGGAGAGATAAAAATAAGCGACTGGTAGTTAAAACTAACTGAAAACTAGAGACGTGATTTTTCGTTTTCCTCAACTTGGAGTTAGTCGTCCCTACGACTACAATAATGAACATCACATTCATCACTTGGTAATATATAAATGTAAAAGTTTTTATTGGTACCCGCGTACCTACTAGGTGCGGTTTCAGACTAGCGTATTTAAGTCGCGCGAAAAAGGTACGCGAATATTGGTACTCGCTTCAAAGTCCAACGTAAACGCCGCGCGTATACCGGCGTTTGCTCTCGGTTTTTTATAGTGAGTGTCAATAGCATGAGGCGTCTCTCTTGCGGCTTGTCGCGTTGCAAAAAACAAAATAAGAGCGAGAAATCCGCCCGGTTAATCTGCTAATCTGAAACCGCACTAAAAGTGATTTCTGAAATTATATATTTTTTCCATTTAGGTAAGATGAGACAAAAAAGTACAATGATGAGTCAATTCCTGCTTATGATGGCTCTTCTTGTCTCCGAAAAATCGGCCTATAACCACGAGAATAAGCTGCCCTTAATACCTTACGAAATTCAGGAAGAGGTGAGTATGTCCCTGTAAAAAAAAACTTAGACCATCAGAAGATTGAAGCGATGCGAAAAAAATGTGGTTACACAAATCCTTCCACTCGAAGCTTATCCCACTACTTAGGGAATCGACTATCTATTAATTTCTAGCGGTTTCATAAAGGAACTTGGTAATCGATAATTAGAAAAGAATGAGGCACTTCAGGAAGATAAGTTATTATAATTTTAGAACATTGATAAAATATAATAGACGTGAATGGATGTGTGTGTATGGCATGTACTACTGATTATACTGTTAAGGGGAATCCTCAAGGCAAATTTCCATACAAAATGTTTCGGACAAATACTCAAACAGTACGGCGTATTATAGTAATTTCTTACACTATTCGTTTTGACTATGTTTTCCGAATGTGTCAACAAAAATTAGTAAGGTTTCATACAATTTAGATTTTATACGTGTTTTAAAATTAACCCTACTAACTTAAAAACACGTATAAAATCTAAATTAATGTATGAAACCTTTCACTTTTTGACGAAATCAAAAAACATGGACGAAACGAATAGTGTGAAGAAATTACTATAATACGGCGTACTTTTTGAGTATTTGTCCGAAACATTTTGTATGGAATTGGATTTGAGGATTAGCCTTAAATGCGGAAGTTTGTGCGTATGGATGTTTATTGCGCAAAAATATGTTGTATCATTTTTCACCTACGTAAGTCACTTCTGAACGATACAAATCTATATCTTACCTCTTCCCCCGGGGTAAGATGTGTTATTGCGCTATCACTGTCTTGCATTTTTGCCGCCCTCTCGCTCGCACATACCTATTTTTTAAGATTTAAAAATTACTACTTTTTATTACGAAAAAAAGACCACCAGGCACTAAAAAATAACATTACAAACGTGCAGTAAAAATCCAATTCAATCCAACAAGTTTTCATGTGTAAAACCTTGCACAAAGATTTATTTTCTCTGACCTGGCGGTCTTTTTTTTGTAATTACAAGCACTTATTTTTAAATCTTCATAAATGTAGGTACGCGCGAGCGAGAGGGCGAATCAGGTGTACTATATACGCCCTTATAAAATTAACTCTTTTATTTTTTAGTACAAACGTCACATTTCCTCCATAATCAACGCGTATAAAAGCGACACGGTGGGAGGGCGGCTCATCATTGAAACTAACTCGCAAATCAACACTAGGTCCAAGGCTTGGAAGCGCAATGCAGATCTAATTAATTCTCTCCTAGCGCTACCAAAAGGAATGGACACCGCCGGTCGATAAGAACTTGAACGAATTGATACTTTTGTACAAATTATAATAGTCTACAAATAGCTGGATAATAAAAGCGAGTTTGCTGTCAAAACATTTTATTGTACTATATTTTATTTCTAGTATTAATCTACTTCCCCGTTGAGGATCACCACTATACTAAGACTATAAACTAAGTTATAATTATAACATTTAAAGGAGGTATTAACATTTCTTATTTAAGTATATTTTTAGATTTGAATGTCTCGTATTGCCAATGAATAATGAATCTTATGATGTAAAACTTGTAGCACACGTTTATATATAAGTTCATTTCGGGTTTTTGCTATTTCAAAAGTTCTAGGCACTATTTTCGTAATACAAAAATAAATTATCACTATCACATTGCATTTTAAGATACGTTGTATGTATGAACAGTGGTCATTACTGAATTGATTACATACCATAAGCAATACTTAAATATTAGAGTAAGTACTTATAAAATTTAATTCTTCAATGTTTGACACGAAGTGAAATAGGTTTATGGCATGATTAGAGATACCAATAGATTCTTATTTCTATTAAACGGCAGTAGGTATTTTACTTTTCAAATTTATCATCTCGGTCATATTAACAATATTCATAACTATAGCTATTGTAAGGTCATACCACAAATACGATCATTTTATTACAACCAACCACTAATAGTTTTTATTGCTGCAGCTCAGGCACAAAACAGTACAATAAAAATCTAGTTATATATTGTGAATTAATAATTTGTGGTTTGATTTCTCTTTGAATAAAAAATATTGAGAATGTGTATTTTCCCGATTGATTGGACTTATATATGGGCGTAGTTACATGTCTTGTGCAAAGGCAAAGAACTCATTAGATTTTAAGAACAGATAACAAAATATTTTCATTATCTGTTTTTAAATTCAAGCGTCTTCAGGGAGAATGTGTATAAAATCTCAGTCTAAGTTTTTAAAATATCAAACTAATGCAACATTTTTATCTATTACGGTCGCCGCAAAAGAGCCACCGACCACCACCACTGATAGCAGCCGGCGACCATCATTTTACATACATTTAAATTTTTGTGGTCGGTGGCTTGTTTGCGACTGGTCTTATACTCGTAGCTCCATCTTGTAAAAAAAAATCAAACATAATTAAACGTTCCTGTGTTAGCCCAGTTATTGTAAATATACCTACGCCCATGAAAGCATTAGTTGCAAAAGTCACGGTCAACAGCAGAAGTAGATTCACAATAACATTTTGGCATTATTTGAAAAATCACCATGATGCGATAGGTAAAATATCGAAATACCTGTAGAATCTTTGAGAAAATATAAGTAAAATATACAATAATTGTAAAATTTCGCAGTATTCTATTAGTCTGTCAATCTATTTCAGCTGTTGTCTGTACATTCGCCTGCACTAAGTTATCGACAACCTTACGAATTGTGTGGTATTATTTTGAAATAAATTTGGGACATAGACAAGTTAAAGCAGGCGATTGTACTGTACATGTATGTTTGAACGTTCAGAAAGCCTATCATGAAATAATTCATCATCTGTTCACAGTTACCACTTTTGTGAGATTTTGTAGTATCTACCATTTACGCACGATAGGAGGCGCTACTCAAATTAACATCAAACGGTAAGAGCGAAGCCACTCTGCTCCGTTGTGTTCGTTTTTTCCACCGTTGAGTTTCGTCGCAACGCTAGATTTGGACGCATTCCAACGTAAAGCAACGCAACGCGTTAGGGCTCCGACTCACTGGGCCACTAAATGCGACCACTAGTAGATATAGCTGCCGCCCAATGGGTCACAAGTGGCAAGATTCCATACAAAATATGACACATCTAACCTGCAGCTTTTGGTCGCGTTTAATGGCCCAGTGTGCGACGCATAAATGCCGATAACATTGAACGGCTTATAGTTACGGGCAAAATCAAGGGCAAGCGACCAAGAGGATGAAGTCCAAAGTAATAGTCAGACCAGTTGGCAGTGAATGTCACACTCCACTACCAAGCCGAAGACAGAAGAAAGTGGAGGAAAGCAATTGAAGGTGTCCTTGCAGTGAGGGACCGACTAAGGAGGAGGGAATGGGCCAGTGGGCGGGAGCTCTTAGTTCGTGACAGGCCTGTACGGTTTACGGTATGCGGCACGGTACCGTTAGAACTTGAGCGAGAATCCGGGCGCGACGTTGAGCGAGCGCTGGTGCAGCTGGAAGCCGAGTGATTCGTCGGAGTCTCCTCTCGAGTACTGCGCGTAGGCGGCGCCACCGGCGGGCGGGCGCGGACTGTGCGTCGTGCGGCGGTTGCCTTCCGACTTGGCGGGCCACGTCGGGAACATGGCCGGCTCTATCGCCACCGGTTGCTCCTACAATATATATAATTCATGATTTAAATCAATTACTTTCATTGCCATTGCTTACATACATGTCCTTGACGACATGATTGGTCAAGTGGCATGGCAAGTGTGTTGGACTGCCACGCCACGCTTCAGGACAAACATTTGTGTGATGTACATTGGTCTTTATCCATAGCCTGGGTATTTTTTATGTATAATAATATGTATGTACAGACAGCATCATAGATAAGTATCCCCTTTGCATAATAATACCCAGCTTCAAATCCCTTCAAATCATCGCCGCGGCGTATGGAGAAGTTTTGCCTTTAAAAAATAGATTATATTTGTATAACCGTATGTAAGCCTAAAAATAATTTCAAGTATGACAATTTTTGAAAGGATTTATAGCTGGGTGTCTTGTGCAAGGGGGATACTTGTCTCTGACGCTGTCTGTATGTACAAAAAATATGTAACTATTCCATCAGTTATCTAGGTCTCATAGTGCAAGCTTGCTTAGTTTGGGGCTAGATGGCATTGTGTGAAATGTCCAGAAATAATTTATTTATTTATCTTCAATATCCTGACTGACTGACAGACAACGTATAGGCCCAACCACTGAATGCAGAAACTTGAAACTTAGAGGAGTATTCATCAAGAGCTGAAAGTGAGTACTGAAATGGGAATTTTGAAAACGCAACGCAAACGCAGTTGCGGGCGTCAGCTAGTTAATTCATATATTACCTTGAAATAAGCGTGTTCCAGAGCAGCATCGGCAGTGAGCCGCTTAGCGGGGCTGTAGGTGAGGAATCCCTGCAGCAGCGTCATCCCGTTCTCGGAGAGCAGGTCGGAGCCGATGCGCTGGCGCAGGCCGCCGGCCGGGTGCTCCGCGAACGTCATCTTCTGCACGGGCGGCAGCTCGCTGTAGCCCGGCCACACCGCTTCCGACGGGGTGCCCATGTCCTGTGTTCACATCACAAATTAACATTCTTCTTCTTTTTTTTATCGACTACTTTGATTGACTACCAGTGACTGATAAGAAGACTTAGCGGAAGTGCTTATACATATATTTATTCGGGACTAATTGGCACCCTTCTTCACATCGAGCGGTGCCAAAGCGCCAATCACACGCACTGAGTCTGACAATCAATGCTTCTTCTTCTTCATATCGTGTCACTAGTTCTTTCGATCCAGGGTGGTGAAAAGATTTCAAGTGCGCCTTGAAGAGGCTCCTTTCGTGCAATCAATGCTGCCAACCACGTCAAACTTGGTACGAGCATGAAACAATATTCGTGAAAAGTTACGTGACGCCATTTTGTTTGCTTAAAATATCGTAAAAAGTTTCAAAGTTTACCGATTTTTTTTATTTAACAGCTATCTAACAGTAAAAGTCTAAATTCTTCTAGATTAGTACCAACTGTGCCAGATATTCTGCAGCAAAGCAGTGATGAGTAAGCATTTGCGGGTTTCGGTTAAAGGAGAACTGTAGATAGTAAAATAACCTGTTTTCGAGACTGATCATCAAAATGTCTCAAAGTGGACGAGCGCTATATAAGTGTTCGGGGTTGTTATAAGGGCCAACGAATGGCAGAATCCCTTTTTTTCGTAACCTGCTACTGTGTTCTACTTTTGGACAAAGTGTTTTCCTTCCACTTTTTGCGGTCAGTAAACATTACAGGCGACTAATAACATACCTTGAAAATGCGATTCAACTGATCAACTTCAGACTTTCCGGGGAACAACGGATTCATAGCTATGAATTCCGCGAAAATGCAGCCAACGCTCCACATGTCGATGTGAGTAGAGTACTCCTTGCAACACAGGAGCAGTTCTGGAGCGCGGTACCACAGCGTGACCACTATAGGCGTGTATTGGCGGAGTGGTGAACCGTACTCTCGAGCTAAACCGAAATCGCCAACCTGCAACAGATAGACGAATTGAGTCTCGTAATATAAACTAAACTAGAGTTTATAGTTTATAGAAGGTTATCAATTCGGTTGAATGTTTGTTACTTCAGAACGTTGTTTATCAACCGATTTGAAAAAATATTTTTTGTTTGAAATGATATTATACTTTCAGATTGATCCCATACAAATTTCATCAAAATCTGTTCAGTAGTTCTTCTTCTTATCGTGTCACTAGTTCCTTCCAACCAGTGTGGTGAAAGGATTTCAAGTGCCTCGAAGAGGCTCCTTTCGTGCACTCGACACATATTTTCGAACTTAAGATTCTTAGACATGCCGGTTTCCTCACGATGTTTTCCTTCACCGTTGCGAGAACGTGGGATGCATAAATAGATTTTTTCGACCGGGATTCGAACCCGCGACCATCAGATCGGAAGGCAAGGGCCTCATCCAATCGGCCACCACGTCCTCAGTGTTCAGTAGTTTATTTTTTCAATCAAAATAACTGGGATAAGGGTGCGTTCGTCAAGTAGTATGGACGCGTAGGTACTAAGAAAGCAATTTTACTAATTCACAACGCAAACGAAAGTTGGTGTCATTCTCGGTCCCGGTTACACCAGCTCATCAACACCGTTTACGATCGGGAAAAAAAAAATCCTCTCGTTCAGTGTTGACGAACTTTTATTCCCGATCGTTTCCACCTAGTACAAGAGTCAGAATATAAATAAGGTCTATGACATGAGCGAGGTAAACTACAAATTGATAGAGTAAATGTATACCTTCAACACCCCCTTGTGTGATAACAATAGATTACTGGTCTTCAGATCTCTATGCAATATCCAGTTGTCGTGTAGATGGTGCACAGCTTTCAGTAACTGAGTCATCAAACATTTCACTTCTCCTGTGAACAAACACATTATTTACAAATAAATAAATATTGTGGCCATTTCACACAACGTCATCTAGCACCAAACTAAGCAGCGCTTGTACTCTGGGAAGCAGATAACTAATACAATAGGTACTTAAATACTTTTTAAACAAGCATCGGTGTTTGCCTTGAGTCTGGGCTCAGGAAAAACACCGATGTTCATCACACAAGTTCTTGTCCTGAGCGGGAATCGAAACCGCAACACCGGCGTGGCAGTCCAACACACTTGCCATTCGACCAATCGTTATGAAGTTAATCATTTATGTGAGCCGAGAGCCCTGACTTATTAATCATAAAAAGCCATCTAATTCAACAAACTAAATTTAGGTAAAAGGTACAAAAGGTGTTTGGTTTACCTGGAAGGAACACCTGTTTCTTCCCTCGCATGGTCTCCATGAGGCTCTTGAGGTCATGTTCTACATAGTCCATAACGATGAATATCTTGTCCATATTGGATCCTACGACGATCTCCCTCACGGTGACTATATTCGGATGCTGGCCCTGTAACAATCGGAATGGGATGTGCCACTCGTTAGTAAATGCAAATCGTCGGGTTTGTATCATTCCACTTCTTACATTTCACACATTAGTCTTACCCGCACGTGTAAGAAATCTGAAAATGTATACTTCTCTTCACACAACTACAAATCTGAATATCATAACACTTCACAAAGCTCGTCGCAAAGATCTTCATCAGTTTATAAATTATTTGTCCGATGAAATGGATGTGAAATAACTGTGGTTCATATCCATTCCAAATGGATGAATATTGATATTTGTTTGTGCAACGATACACGTAAGTTTCCAAAAACAGCATGTAAAACATATACGAAGCACATTGTTGCATACATAGTCCTATTTTAAGAGGAATCCTCAAGACAAATTTCCATACAAAATGTTTTGGATAAATACTCAAAAAGTACGCCGTATTATAGTAATTTCTTCACACTATTCGTTTCGTATATATTTTCCGATTGTGTCAACAAAAATTAGTAAGGTTTCATACTCATACTCAAAACATGGACGAAACGAATGGTGTGAAGAAATTACTATAATACGGCGTACTTTTTGAGTATTTGTCCGAAACATTTTGTATGGAATTGGATTTGAGGATTAGCCTTAAACAATCTTGCTGACGTAGTATAAAAATTGATATTTTTTTTTATTTATTCAATTTCTTTTAACTTTTACAATAGTAAAAATATACCGGTTGCAATCCTACGGTATCATTAGCGCTCTTCCTGGTAAGAAGATGATAAGACAGATAATCATAGACGGTATTTAAAATTCGCTGTCAATTCTGTAAATTGCTTTTTGAGCAATTAGTTATTATGGAGCAAACTAATATCAACGTAACCAGGCTCTTGGAAAGTAGATCTTTTTGGAACAAATAGGTATTATTGTCAATTCCACGTTAGCTACTTACAATATTTACAAACAAAATAAATAACAATCTGTACTTGCAAATTTATTTCTACAATTGTGTTGTGACTGAGTTTGTTATTTATTTTTTACAGTCGGTATTGTCTTACATAATGTTTTTGGATTACTATGTAAATCAATTAAATAAATTTTCACAATATATTTATGTGTGCTCGAACAAAAACAAATTCACATAAAATGACAGACCTTAAACTGATAATAAAGTGCACGCAGCATTTTTGTACATACATTTGGTCAAAATACATTCTCTCAACATATTGTCATACAGGTTAAGAGAGTGTATTTTTATCTAGGTTTTGTCTGTACAAATATGTTCAGTACGCACTGCGCACGAATGCCCATTTGATTTCTACAGTTCTGTTAAGGTCTTGAAAACCGTTAATGGAACAGTTTAGTTCTACCCGCATAATTTCATTAAAAAAATACAGCGCAGCAAAATGCCGCACTCCTGGGTTGCCATAAAATTATGTTCCGAATCAGTAATACAGTAAGGCGTCAGACATAACTTATCGATCAAAAATACTAAAGAAGTAAAGATCTAAAGAAGTAACAAGTAGAATTATGAGATTGTCACGAAGTTATATAATTTTAAACAGTCAATCGAGGAATCGTGATCGTGAATCGCTTACACATTAAAGCCTCTTTGAATGTCCTTGTCATATGAAAATAAGTAGGCATTTTGTCTGTTAAAATAAACAGGTATCTTTAAAACATTAACCGATAAGTTATTTCTAAAGAAATTTCTACTGTACATTGAAAATAGTGGGGACTATTTATAGCATCTAAAATTGTACATAATCTTTTGACACAATACAAAATTATGTGTCAGGTATATCAGGAACATGTTACTTCTATTATGTAGATATACATTTTTAATATAGAAGTGGAATGAAGAATACATTTTCAGATTTTCATACAGGCAAAGTTAATCATATTTGTTTCAAGATTTTGGTGAAAATAAATTAATATAAACAATTTATAAAAAAACATACAACAAATTATGAATGAATTGGAATACAAATCATATATGTACACGTAGGAATTTGCTTGTTGAGGCCACGTGGTTTTCCTTCCCCAGCTATTCGATATTTAGAAGTTTAAAAAAAAAGAATGTACGAACAACGAAAGTGTATACAATTATAACGTCCATGATAGCAATACCACATTTTTTCATTTTTCTCAAAGCATATTATGTACTTTGAAAAGTATCAATACAAACTGCTCAGAAATAAAATAGAGCAGCACCATTGAAAGGAGTTTTTATTTATAAGATGGAGTATCTGTGTGTGTAGTGTACGTATGCGGGTAGTGCGGATCTACTCTTATTGATGAAATAAATCTCTCAGAAATCAAAAACTAGTACCAAACCGACTACATTGTCATCGCCATTTTAACATAGAAGCAATATACGCGGACAAGTGTTTCCGAAACCAGCCAAAATTAGCTCACATAAGCAAATCTGAATTGCAACAATTGTAAATACTTACGTAAACAGTATTTTCAAAACACTGGTTCGGTGCGAGTGCTCTATACTTAGTTATTTTAGTAGACAACGCATGCTAGACATCCGAAACAAAATCATGGTACTTAATTAAAAACTTGTGGTGTAAATCTTTTACGCTCAAAGCCGTCAACTGGAATTCAAATCTAGTGTTTGTTTTATAAGATGGTTATCTATGCAATACAAAACATTTTTATATATAAGTTTTATAAATTATATAACTGTAATTAATTGATAGAATAAAGCATGCAGGTTTTGCGTGGTAAATGTCTAACGATAGGGTGCAAATTTAACAAAAAAACAAGCAAGAACTCTCTTGAAGGTTCTATGTTGGGTCCACGTAAAAATAAAAGAGATGGAAACTTACAGCATCTCTCAGAAACGTCAAATGAGCAACAGTATATTGTCTTTTACAAAACCATGCCCTGATTCAGATAGGTGGATTATATACCTTTTACCTGGCAGATTCAAGATTAGTAATCACGGGCGCTGTCGATGATAAAGTTGGTTCTAAATCAGAAGTATAACGTTGGTCGTGCAAAACTCGTGCTAGACTGTGTTGGCGAGGAGCAGCCTGAAATTAGTACACAGTATCAGTAGTCTAAGATATAAGGCCACTGCAATCGTACCAGTCTAGCACAGCTACACACAACCTGCATTTTGATAAATCGAAGCCCAAAAATACGAAACTTATAGGCTTCCGTTAATGATGCTTTTCATCGTCGAAAAGGCCCGTGAATACAAATATTGAATGTGCATGCATTTTTAGGGCGCCTTCAAATTAGAGACGTGAGGAAACGCCACTGTGGCATACACAATCTTACGATCGTTAAACACTTTACGGATTTGTTAGTGCGGTTTTAGACTAGCGTATTTTTGTCGCGCGTATACGGGCGGATTGGACCTCGAGAAACTTCAAAAGCCAAACGCTCGCATACGCGCGTATACCGGCGTTTACGCTCAGTTTTTTCTAGCGAGTGTCAGTGGCATGAGGCGTCTCTCACGATTGCGCTTGCGTCACGCGTATAGTAAGCGTCAAACAAGTTGTCCTCTGGCGAACCACGTGACAAAGATGTGCAGAACCAATTTGACCTAAGAATTGCGTTCTGTGCATCTTTGGCACATGTGCAGAACCAATTTTACATAAGAAATGCGTTCTGCGCATTTGTGTCACGTGGTCCGCCAGAGGTCAACTTGTTTGACGCTTAGTAGACACGAGCGGCGAATCCGCCCGGTTAATCCGCTCATCTGAAACCGCACTAAGCCTTAGGGCTCTTTCAATTTAGACATTTCGTGTCGGACGGCAGCAGCGCGGAAGCGGTGTGTTTGTCGTGCAGCGTACGGTCATCATTGATGTTCATACAAAGCTCACGGTGCGGCAACCGTGCGGCGTCGTTCAATCGTTTGTACCGACGCCGCACGGTTGCCGCACCGGGCGCTTTGTATGAAAATAAATGACCGTCCGCACGGCGCACGACAAACGCACCGCTTCGGCACTGCTGCCGTCCGACACGAAACATCTAAATTGAAAGAGCCCTTAAAGTTATAAACTCCGGTTCATATTTATTTTTTATGTAACAAGTGACGAGACGAGCTAGGCGTTCTCCTGATGGCAAGATATCACGCCTGCCCATAACCAAAACAGTGCTACACAGGATTTAGATTGTATGTGAATGCCGGTGCAACACTGCTATAGCGTTCGTCCACTTAGAGACATTTTTATGGTCAGTCCCGAAAGCATTGTAATTTCACTAGCTACAGTGTCCTTTAAACCGGAACACAGTAATGCTTACACATTATTGCATCGCGGTGGTTTAGTTTAGTGTAATTTTATACCTTACGGTGATAAGCACATTTTTATAAATTATAGTGAACAACACAATCATTCATTTCGTATCATAAAATATAACAAACAATCACCACAATTTGAATTCCATACAACAAACATGATACCAAAGATCAAAAGTAATGAATATAAATTTTTTGATGATATGTTGATAATATTTTCTTTAAAATTTAAAACAGAGTAACATTAGACTTACAAAAAAATTTGAGCTTCGATAACATGTTTATATTAACAGTATTTTTATCGATATGTAGGAAAGATCCATTTTTTATGGAAATTTTTACTAACTAGCCTGATAAGACTATCAAAATCTTTCCAATTCTTGATTTTCTATGAAAGCAGAATCGGGCAAGACATTTTATCACACTGATAGGCTCATGAAGCTATTAGTTGTAAAATAGACCCTGATATTAAACCACTGTTTACCTGGTTCCCCTTCTTACCTGCACTCAGTTATGTATATAATAATTAATTAGATGTCGCTATCATGGATTTGTCACCTTCGATGTTCGTACTGTAGGCATAAGGTTCTGGGAAATTACTTTTTCTTATCGAAGTTCATAGCAAAGAATGTGAGGGATCATCCCCTGTAATAAATTCCTTATAAGATACTTAGGCCCGCCCGTGTATGAAGTTGTTACCCTTGGAAATGGGCACACCTCTAGCACTACCCTCTTGCAGGTAAGAGGTGCGGGGCCTGTAGGAATAAAATACAAGGCATTAATAACATGAACTGTACACATGAGCCATCGAGTGCTTCACAGCTCGCGGCTCAAACGAACTGTCACTATGTTTATAGAATTTTTGAATAGTTCAAAACAATACCTTCATGAACGAGAGCAGTGATGCAATATGATGGCTCAAGTGAGCTTACTTTAAAATATACAGAATGTGATCCTACCTTCAAGAGAGTGTTGATTTCCCTCAATGATGTAATGGGAAATCCTTCTTTCTCCTTTTCCATTTTGAGTCTTTTCAAAGCGACAATTTCCTCGGTAGTTTTGTCGCGGGCTCTGTAAACAACGCCGTATGTGCCTTCTTCGATTCTATTCAGACATTGGAACTCTTCCACTGATCGACATCCCTATAAAATGTTATAAAATACACATCAAAACATACATACAGTTCAAACACATTACTGTAAACATGAGGAAAATAATGAAGATGATTCACTTAATCGTTTTCATTGTGTTTCTACTCTGTTTTATGAGGTATTCCTGTAAACAAATTAGAAAGAGCATTGCATCTACACACAATAATTATGTTACTGCAATTGTGCTTACCTGAAGTGCAGGGAAGTATGGAGGTAGAGCACTGATGGTCTCTTCCCTCAATTTGGCTTCTTCATCATCTTCATCGTGAGGTGGTTCTTCTTCAGTTGCTTTGCCATTTTCTCCAGGTGGTGGAGGAGAAAATGAATGTGACCTGCTTCTGCTTTTGGAACGAGACAGTGATCTGAAAATATTTGGGAAGATTCAAATTAAGAGTGATTAATATTAGTGAGTAGATTACATTTTTGGGCTGTTCAGTTAACCAGGATAGAACAGTCAATGATACTTTTGCTAATAATATGCTAGTACTTACTAAATCAAAGTAACAAGAAACAATCACAGACATCAAATGAACGTCTTCAGCAAGACCTCATTCTTCCTGGTCTATGACACATTAAAATAAACATAACAATTAATAAGTTATTACAATTGCCACTCATTTTGAAATCATAGGCGTAATCCATCAAGGGTGAAAAAATAGTAGTAAAAACAAGGAGTATCACCTCCTAGTTCCATTAGATGATAATGGTGAGCCTCTCTCAGACTTTGGAGATGGTGATTTAGATTTGGATATTTGTATGGAGGTGTCATCGTCCATCGGTTGGTTTTCAAATTCCCTATCCGATGGTGCATCTCTCTCCTCTTCCTCCTCAACTCCCTCAGACTTGCTCTCTTCACCAGACTCCGAACCTGTGCTGGAGCTGTCCTCATTTGTCTCATCACTGTTGCTGTGTTCACCTATAATAAACTGTGGTTTACTTTGCCATTTTCTTTAAGGTCAAGAATCCCGCGCGCTCTTATCTCGTTCGCACAATTGTACTATTTGAAGATGTAAATTGACTGAGTATAAATTTCAAAATAAGTGCAGCGGTGAATAAGTTACTACATCCTCACGAATTTCTATAGTATATTGTTTGTTTTGATATGTTAAACATAAGCGAAGGAGATTAGGAAAAAAAGATTTGGCCTATTTCCTTCCAACAAGCTGATTGTAAAAACGTTCTAAAGTTCTTTCGAACCAGTGTGCAGAAAGGATTTCAAGTATATACGAATATATTGAGGATGGATAACAGATAGGTATATGGATGTTTGTTGTGTGTTATATGTTGACAACGCCAAAACCACTGAAAAGACTTGGCTGTTATTCTGAAAAAGACATAGGCTACTTTGCATTTTGAAACCACGCAGGCGAAGCCGCGAGTAGCAGCTAGCTACATACATACTTATATGAATGTCTGAATAGTACAGACAATCCCTTCAAAGTGCTTTACTACATATGGACTTCTGAATTATTTACAAGTAATAATGTAAATATTTTGCTCACCATCTTCAGGCTCAGACTGAGGAGAGGCACTTTTTAATTCGACGTCACTACCATCCGATACAGTAACAACTGTAGTGAACTCTGGAGAATTGGTTATTTTGCTCTTTTTCGTCATAGAATCGTCTGGAGAAGAAAAACGCTTCTTGCCTCGACGCCGACGTTCTTCGCGCCGAGCTTCAAGCTCATTTCGTGATTCATGTTTCCTTTTTTCCTTCTCACGCTCTAAAAGTGAACATACATACATTAATATTTTTCTAGTAAACATGCTGTATCCCATTGTAGGGCAAAGGTCTCCCCCAAATTCTTTAAATTTTCAGATGCTTCAAATCTGGTGTTTAATGCATATAACTTATTTAACACATAAAATAATAAAATAATGAAGTTAATTGTTTTGTAGTTCTTACCTGCTTCTAGCAATTTTTTTTTTCTTTCTTGCTGATTTTTGTCAAGAGCAGTATACCTGTCAGATTTTGTATCCTTGTTGGATACATCAGAATTCTTAGATGGATCTTGACTTTGCAATTCTTTTGAAATTCTTTTACTTAGCAATCTGGATCTTAGGTCTTCTAGTTCTTTATCTCCTGAAGTCTTGTCCCTATTTTCTTTCTCATTATTTTGATTAGGATTGCTTTCTTCTGATATTAACCTTAGCCTTGACTCTATCCTATCATTGGCTTGTCTTTTCCTATCTACATCTGCATGTTTATATTGGCGTTCACGGTTTAAGTAAGCCTCTCTCTGTACATCTTTATCTTTGTAAACTTCTCTAGACCGAGTCATATCTCTGAATGAAGCATTAGCATTATTTTCTCTATACAGTTCCCTCTCCCTATAATGCTGTTCTCTTTCTCCTCTTTCCCTGTAGGCATCCTTTTCTTTGTAAACTTCTTTCTCTTTATAGATTTCTTTGTCACGGAGTTCTCTTTCCCTATACATATCTTTTTCTCTTACATCTTTTTCCCTGTAAGATTCTTTGCTGTCTCTGTACAATTCTTTTTCCCTGTATGCTTCTTTTTCCCTATACGGTTCTTTTTCTCGGTAGACTTCTTTTTCTCTGTACACTTCTTTCTCTCTGTATGGATCTTTTTCTCTATAAACTTCTTTTTCTCTGTACATTTCTTTCTCCCGATATGTATCTTTCTCCCTAAATGCTTCTTTATTTTCCCTATAAAATTGTTGTTTTTCTCTATAATACTCTTTGGATAACTCTTCACGATCATTTTTAGTTACATCTCGTTTTGATTTATCAGACTTATCGCGGTCCCTGTTGAAAAAGGTTTATAATAGATCTTAGTGTGTCCCAAGAACAAGATGATATACCTTAAATAACACAAGTAAGATTACATATGTTGATAGGCTGAAAAAAAATCAGTTTCAAATAATGTGAACATACCTGTAAAGATGTTTTTTCTCTTTCCGAGTACCATCCTTATAACGGTCTTTGATAGACCTCTTGTGTCCTCTTTTGTCCCGGTGGGAGGGTCTTATAACAGCTTGAGGGGGTTTAATAACCAATGAGTCAGCATTGTCTCGATCTTCATCAGACAAACTAAAACAAATAAGTGTCAGAACCTACACATTAAGATAGGGAATTACTTAGTAAAGTCAGGTATAACTGTTTAGAATAAAGGCAGTTCAAAAAAACTCCAAAATGCCAAATCGCTTCTTTACAATTTGAGGACATTTTTCAAGTCAATGAGGAAAATAACCAATAATATTTCTTACTGGCCATGATATTGATTTAGCAACTAGATACTCACTGAAAACATTTACTCATAATAAATCATAGAAATATAAGATTATGGTAGTTTTTATGTACCTGAAATCCATTTCGTCGGGCACGGGGCTGCGCGCTAATTCACCATCCTCGCTTTGGTCATCCTCGTAATTACTCATAGCAAAATTTCACTCTTGTAACGCAAGTGTAAAACTAAATACAAAATAAAAAGAATGTACACGACAATTAAAACGATTAAATAATCACAATGAGTGTAAAACAAGTTGATTTGATTTTTCTTCACGAAATGAAAAATATCAGAGTCAAGAAAGAACAATCATCACCACGACGACATCTTGTTTTTGGCTGGGGCTATTTTCCCATCAAACCGTTCAAACACAATACTACGACGAGGCCGCTTGCTACACAGTTGGCAGGTTGGCTTCCGACCGCAACATGGCGCAACAATAAAAAAGGAATCTGAGACTATTGGCCAGCTTTTAGTACTTTTTTAAATAGTCACACTGAATCTTATTGCGACATTTGGAGACAGTAATGCACGACATGGTAATGCACAACATGGTAATGCCCGAATGTAAGTCGTGGAATCCAAGTCCTACCTAGGCTCTCTATTGCCATATCGGCCATTCCTGGGTCATGCATTCCACCTCTGTTCATAATTTGTACGGGCTGGGATGCCTGACCCTGGAATGTATACCATGTAATCAAGTTATAGGATTTCTATTCCAGCACACTACAATACCGGTATGTGCGATCCGACCCGTTCAAACTCTGGAATGGGATGGAATGCACGACACGAGAATGCACAGCCCAGCAATAGAAAGCCGTAAGACGTGGATTCCCGGGCTGCACATTAATTATTACCATGTCGTGCATTTCGGAGACCCTTAGTTTTGTGTTTTTTCGTGAATTTTGACAGACAATTATTTGTGATTCTGTATGTGTTCTGTATATTTTTCTTTTCTCTACAGTTTTCTAAATTGCATTTTCTTTGGTATCTCTTACATGGATTTCTTATTAAATTCATGTATAATTTGATACGATAACGATTTAACGCGCATCGTTTCAAATGTTTACTCTTAGGACTTGATTGATGTAATTTTGCTAAAGCTACCAGTCCTTTGAAAAGGTCTACGTTCTGTGAATTCTGTGACGTTCCTTGTTTACCTTCAGACTATTTATCTTGGAAATCATGGTGAGAAATTAACCTACTCTCAAAGAGAATATAACCAATACCTATGTACCTACTCCATAGTTCATAGTGTTTAGCAACTATTTGATTATTCAGTCATAGAGTGGGTAATGCATATGAATATGAATAACATAAGGTTTGCACATGCTAGGAGTTTATAATTCATTTATTTCACTGAACCTTTACTATTCTAATGATTAATAAATATGGCTTGTATTTTAATTTTAGAACAGTAAAATATTGAATACCATAGCAAATGCGATAGATAGCAGAGAAGAATTAAAGAAACGTTCAGAAAATGGAAAGATAGTACTGCAGGAACTTCAGAACTGTGTAAAAAATTGTCAAAACCGTTTCGGAGGAAAGTCTGAACTAGCCACTGAAGACGACATAAGGTATGTATTTACCAAATTGTTTTAAACTACTGGGTGTCACAAACGGGGTACTAAGGAAAATAAAATTTTGTATCTATTACTTGCGTGTGAATGCAAAAAAAAATTTCGATAACCTACTGTCACCCAACCTTTATCTGGTAAATTTTGACCTCTAGCAAGGTAGCCTTTGACCACAGCAACTAAAATTTTCTTCTAACGCCACCCCCTCCCTGATGGTACCATAAAAAGAGAATTTTTATTAATGATTTTTGCCTCAGTGCCTCGTTTGCTACATCAACCCACTACTGTACTGTTGTAGCTACTCTAAAAGTTAATCCTTTTACATGGGTCACCCCAACTGCTACACCTATGTATTGTGATCACCTGATTAATATTCATGCAATACACTTACCGAAGAAACTAGTTTTCAAAGTTATCTGTAAGCAGCACATCTGAACTAAAAATTGCTATTGTGTTTTTACTTCTACTTCAGAAACACATTCGTTCAATGCGCGTAACAAGTTACACTTATTGTGGGTGCATGTAGATAGTCCGGTCCATATGAAAAAATAACATTAAGTTTCTGGATAAAGCTCTACTGACAATAAATGAAAAATTGTAACCAGTAACTTTCAACTTCAACACTGCAATTATATTTGTTGGTTTTGTTTTCAGGATTGTTCAATTGTGTGAAAAATGGGAAAAAGCACTATCTCATGGAATCAGAGCAAATCTATCAAGCTCTTCAATTCAGAATTTAGTTACTGCTGGTCTTAATTTCACTTTTAATATCATTAATGTAGGTTAGTGATTTTTTTTAATATAAGCTACTATTTGTGTACAACTGAATTTAATTATTATGTGTTTTTTATAGCAAAACCTGTTTTATTTTTTAGGAAATTCTTTATGGAGCTACACTTGTTTACATTTGACAAAACACGAAAAGGAAAGATTTCAAATTCTCTCAAATATCAACACCCCTGTTGGTTACTTTAGAGCCTTTCTGAGGGCAGCTTTAAATGAAAGATCACTAGAAAGGTAAGCAATTCAAATACAGCTATATACAGGGCATTATTTTTATTCAATTGTAGCTTACATCAATATCTAGTTTGCAAATGAGTCATGGTTGTTATCAATTTACCAGACTACAAATGCATAATGATACCAATGCTTCGAGAATCTAGCAAATAAAAATGTGTAAAATATGGCATGCAACCTGTTTTCTGAAGTAGGCAGACCTACTTAAGAAAACAGGTCGCATGCCATATAATAAATTGTAGTGTCCTGAAATTATTTTAACTCTATGCTGATTTTTCTTATTCCTTTTTGTTAGATATCTTCAAAGTTGGATGGCCCACGGTCTTCTTCTAGAATATTACGAAGAGGGCGCGCTGATTCGAGAAGCGGAAGCCAATCGCCTACCCAACATGGCGACAGGTAATATCCGTTGTAAATTATTAACACTATCAAGGCCAATGCTCGATTATGTATTAACATATTTCAGGCTTATCATCTATTTTGTTTGCATTATCAATCGACAGACCAGAGTTGAACGAACAACAACAGACAAGCTTAGTGAGCAAACCAGAGCTTGTGATACCACTACCGATGCCTGTAAAATCCTCCTCCAATTTGAAGCGAAGACCGCTACGTCAAGTTATATCGTTCGATAAAACTGAACAAAAAAAACCGGTGGTGAAGACTAAACAGTCTCCGGAAGTCAAAGATCAGGTAGATGATTCTATGTGGAAAAGTGCGCCAGCTACCTGCCTCAACTCACCAGATCCCAAGATATTTCCTCAGATTGCTTCCACAAGTGAACCGACCAGTTCAGAATATAAGAGCAGCTTCCGGCATTTTTTCCCCGATAGCGTGAAAAGTATGGACGGCCCATCACAAATTCTGACGAAGTTATCAGAGCGCGCCAAAGAAATGTTCTCGTCTTCCAGTAGCATAGATGTAAACGTTATCAAAGATGATAAATCTGAACTAAGTATTAATAATTTAAAGATATCTGAGAGCGACAGCGAAGACATTGCCGAGAGTATTGATGGAAGCACATCATGTCTCGAACTATGCTTCACTGAAGACGAGAGTGTCCCCGACGAAAAGAGCCTCAATTCCGTTCTAGAAATTAAGGAGAAAGAGTACATAGATTTACAGTTGAAGTGCAGCCAAATAGAAATAGCAAGTAAGGACAAAATACAGAAGTTAGAAAATGTCATACTAGATCTGAGCAAGTGAGTTGTACAACTGTTAAAATCCTAACTTATTTGTTGTACCTTCTACTTACACCCAACCCAACATATGTTTTACTTAATTACGCTGAAACTGCTAAACTGATTGGTCTGAAATTCGGTGTGGGTAAGGTTTAGAAGTTTGAAAAGGACATGTGCTAATTTTATCTCGATATCACGCAGGCTAAGCCATGGGCTATTATATTTTTCAGGGAAAATGGAAGATTGAAAGAGCAGCTACGGCATTACATGTCGGCGGTGGAAATGGCTAAAGCTCTAAGGAATAATAATACAGAGACCGAAAATAATGAAGAAGTTAGTCAGTATGAACGAAAACTTGTTCAGGTTGGTACACCTATAAACACTACAAAGCTATTAAGTTATTACAGAACCAACTCAAGTTTGCCTCCCCACTCAAGTTTGCCTCCCAACTCAAGATTACCTCCAAACTCAAGTCTGCCTTTCAACTCATTTCTTAAAGTATTGCATGACACTACGTTATAGCTATAGTATGTATGTAGAAAATACATTTTGGCACAATTTCCAGGTAGCAGAAATGCACGCTGAACTAATGGAGTTCAATCAGCATTTGCAGCAGAAGTTACAAGACTTGGAAAACGTATCAGCACTAGAAGTATTAGAATATCCTGAATCAAACGTCAAGGCTTACATTCCAAGCGCATTGTTGGTGGGAAAGAAAACTCGCACCTATCATGTATATCAAGTAAGTACATATACGCATGAAGCTTTCAGTTAGTTTATGACCTTCATTAATGAGGCTGAGAGGCGTACTTGATCATGATCAATCAATGATATTAAAGGCTTCGTCCTGACTGACTGATAGACATACAACGTACAGACCAAACCAATTAACGTAGAGACTAGAAACGTAGAGAAAATTTATTAAGGCTTATCCTCAAATCCGAATTCCATACGAAATGTTTCAGACAAATACTCAAAAAGTACGCCGTATTATAGTAATTTCTTCACACTATTCGTTTCGTCCATATTTTTCGATTTCGTCACCAAAAAAAGTGAAAGGTTTCATACTTTAATTTAGATTTTATACGTGTTTTTAAGTTAGTAGGGTTAATTTTAAATCACGCATAAAATCTAAATTAAAGTATGAAACCTTACACTTTTTTTGTTGACAAAATCGAAAAACATGGACGAAACGAATAGTGTGAAGAAATTACTATAATACGGCGTACTTTTTGAGTATTTGTCCGAAACATTTTGTATGGAATTCTGATTTGAGGATTCCCCTTAATTCGCAATGCAAACGAACGTTGCGGACGTCAGCTAGTTTGATATAGATGGGTATAGGACATATCAGACGAACTCTTAACAGCTAGTATTACTGATATATCTTCAATAAAACTCGCAAGTTAATTAATTACGTTTATTTAGCCGTCTGCTATTGTGCTCCCGGCGAAAGCTGTGTAGGAAGAGCGAGATAGTACAGACAGACGAGATAGTGGGTACAGACAGAACTATGGTCAATACATGGCAGTTATATTTTTGTCTTCTTATCGTGTCACTAGTTCTTTCGAACTAGTGTAGCGAAAGGATTTCAAGTGCGCCTCGATGAGGCTTTCGTGCACTTGACACATGTTTTTCGAACTTTTGGATCTATGATATGCCGGTTTCCTCACGATGTTTTCCTTCACCGTTAAGCACGTGTTTTAATGTACACATAAATTTTTTGAACAGAAAAATCCATTGGTGTACGACTGGGTTCGAACTCGCGGCCTTCGGATCAAAAGTCGAGGCACCTCCCATTCGGCCAACACGGCTTTTATATATTTCTGTGTGTTCCAGATATTCCTCAAGGTTGGCGCAGAAGAATGGAACGTGTACCACAGATATGCAAAGTTCCACGAGCTACATACGCAACTGAAAAAGTGTCATCCCGATATTGCGACATACAAGTTTCCACCAAAGAAAACGCTACGAAAACGAGTAAGTAAAAATACCTATACATTTATCTCCGGCAAGTTAGAAGAATTTATAATTAAGTTTTATAATTAAGGGTCAGTTCAGACTTTAGACCTAACGGAAAAATGCTCGCGCCTGCCGACCGAAGACTCCGTGATTCTAATTTTTGGTAATACGGTTCTATTTGATACGGACAATACGAGTGGAAAGTGTGTCGGACCGCCACGCCGGTGTCGCGGGTTCGATTCCCGCTTCAGGACAAGCACATGTGTGATGAGATGAACATCGGTGTTTTTTAATGATTCTGTGTATTTACAAAAAAAAAGTAATTAAGTATTTTAACAGTTATCTGGTTCCCATAGTACAAGCTTGCTGAATTTGGGGCTAGATGTAGTTGTGTGAAATGTACAAAATATTTATTGAATATAAAAAATATTAAGTATGATAAGTTAAATTTTATTAGTCTTTAAAATAAATAATTATTTTATATCCTTTGCCCTTTTTCGTATGGATTTAAGATGCAGTTAGGGGGCACCATAGAAACTCGCAAAGGGCGCTGATAGTACTAAAACCAGCACTGGTCATCAGTATTCTTTCCACAATATCACCAGAATGTTCTCCTTTAGGACGCCCACCTCGTCGAGCACCGCCGATTAGCGCTGCAGGCCTACCTGCGGCACATTCTGCTGGTCTTACCGGAACTGAGAGAGTGCACCAGTCGCACGCAACTCATCACGCTACTGCCTTTCTTCGGGTGAGTTACGGCAAAGCCAAGCTGGGGCGGCACGAGTTGCGTCTGCGATAAGCGGGATATCCAAGGCGTGAAGTCGCTGCAGCAATGTGATACTTTAAGCCCGTCACACACGTAGCTATAATATATATTAATATGATTATAGCAAGGCTTATTACGATATACGCTCGCAGCTATAATATAATTTCTATGACTTGAATATTTGTATCGAAAATATATCGTGATATGCCTTGCAATAATATATATAATAGCTACGTGTGTGACGGGCTTTAGGCTTACCTTCCTGACGCTGACGTCGGTCGAGCGTACGGATCAGGCATGGAAAGTATACAGAGTACCATTTTATTAATCATGGTATAAAACTGATCACACACAACACTTGTTACTTTCTAAGACCAAGTCTGTTACAAAATCACCGCTGATATCCTCTCGGTGCGCCCCGGCAGGCGATTTTGTACGCCCAATGTCATGATACTTGTCACTATTCAAAATTTATTTCGTATCGTAAAAACAGTCAGACAGTAGTGTGGTGGCTGAGTAGGAGCGATTAGTACCTTCCTTTTGGGCAGGCATCCCTTCCTTTTCCTCTTTATTAAAAATATAACTTATTATTGGAAGATATCACTTTAAACATCGAAACATAGTAAATAGTCTATTTGTGTACTTTTCAGGACTTCATCCAGTACAGAGAATGGTATGTCTAACTCGTTGAGCCGCCAGCAATCAATGGATTCCATTTCTACATACAATGCACTTTAGAAAGTAGTAGATTACACAATATAAGGGCAATAATTCCTAAAGTAGTTTTGATATAGAAGTGATAGATTGGCTAGAACTAGGAACTAATATTTATTAAAATGAGCATACAGTTGAATGTAGATATGTATTAATAAGTTTAGTTTCATCCAATTATGCCAGCGACGAATGTGATTTCAACTCACTTTAGTAGAATTGTAATATTTTCATTAAATGGAAATAAAGAAAATGCGAATGTATAAAAATCTACTAGAATTATATTATTTGTCTAATAAAGATAATAAATTTGATAGAATTTGATTCTGTTACGTAAAGATATCGTGAACGAAGCTTTAACAATAATCATAAATACATAATTTTGTTGCAATATATCACACATTAGTACAAATAATAACCTATCTACATGAACATGTTTTTACAAATTAATTCATAGTCAGGCTATAGAAAATCTTGATACAGTTTACTTTTTATTAATGAAAGATAGAGGTGAATGTTAATTTTATAATAACAATGTTTATTAAAAAAATAATTGCTTATGAATAGCATAATAACCTTTGTACCTAATCCCGTTTTTTATTCTTTGATAGGTTTTAAAAGAGGTATTTGTGATGTATTTGAAATTATTGTTTGTGATGCCTTTATGTGATATCAATATTAAAAACCAATCTGGTTTATCTGGGGCTTGAACAGTGATCTCTAGTCTGCTCCAAAAATAATCATGAAAACGGATGTTTATAAAACTAAAATGTTTAATTTGACGAGTACCTAATAATGATTGCATTCTAACTAAGGTATGTTATTTACCTAATTGATTTTATTGATAAAATATTTATTTAGCAAAATAAATGTTTACATAGTATCTGTATGTTTTCTTTTTACCCAATTGTCAAGAATATTTTTCGAGTTTACATAGAGATCAAACAAACATACATACATACATATGTATGTATGTTTGTTTGATCTCTATGCGCCGCCCTCCAGGCTAAACCAAACCACTTCAGCTCGTTTCAGCTTGAGTAAAATAATAGTTAGTGCTATGTACCTAGAGATGGTTAGAGGATTTCTTACGATTAAAAAACACTGTAGCAAATTAAATTCATAATTTTATTTTTATAATAAATAAAAATCGAGAAAACCCTCTTTTTGAGAATTTTCTGTACAATAAATACATCATACAAAAAGATGTCAATACAAACTAAATCACTTGGTGCAAAGGCAAGCCTGCCGGTTTGGGGTCGGTCCGAGCTCGCGGCTCGGACCTCTGCAACAGGCGAGTGGAAACCGAGGATAGCCTCTTTATAACGCTACGTACACTTTAACAAAACAACTACACTTACGTTAACAAAGATACAAGTGTGCTTTCCTCGTGGAATGCATCTTTGCGGACATCTCTTTAGAACGAAAAATATAATGTATTTGATCATGATTTTAAAATAAGTATAAGAGGTATGTAAAAAAAAGCGCATTACACTTCAAAAGTGAAAAAATCCGAGATAATTTAGCTAACTGAAATAAATAACATGATATACAACAGGCGCACTGATAATGTTGCTGAAATTATATGAAGTGGCGATTTAAGATTAAATTTGCTACTGCGCACAACATACAACTAACTCCAGAAACAGTTTCGGTGCGCCTAATGTAAAATCGAAGTGTCTAACTTAGGTGTGAAATAATTTACTATTAACTCTACATCTAAAGATACAGATAAATGTATTGCAACACGCAGAAGGAGCTTTGGAACCACTGAGTAATACACTTACAAAAAATTTCAGCTGGTAATTTAATAATCTCGAAAAATAAATCCAAACATTGTGATTTGTCTTTGGTTCATGGACATTCGTATAGCCGGCGATAGTTCCATAACTCCTTTGAGGGAACGGCCAGGAATCCGCTTTCTGAATCTCATACTTATGAGGTACACGAATTTTTAGTATAAGTGTGGGAGAAGAACTGATATCATAGGTAAGAGATTTAAAAATTGTGGACCCTGCAAGGCCGACGCTTCACGATCACGATACGACGATTCGATCGTAGCCGCCTGCGCCTGATTCGGACTGCGCTCCGAAGTGATTATTCATAAGTACTTACATAAGTTACAGATCTACTACGAAGCTGATACATTTTAAAAGCAAATAGAAAAACAAAACTTCGAAGCTCAACTTTCAAAGGGTTTTTCAAAGTTTACGTTTAAACTGCCAAAAGGTTAATTTTGATAATTAGAGTATCTGTATATATTTTTTATTTAATTTTATAGTAAGCCACTGCCGTCTCTATGAACTATTTATTAAAGATAGAGCCGATATTGTATCTTAGTCACTATACAAAGATGAGGTTACTAGTAAGACGCGATACACTGAAAACATTTAGCTAAGGAACAATCACAGCTCAAAAGCTAACTTGAAGGTGACGCGCAGAAAGAACTAAGCGACAGGTGATATGAATGATAACTCGATAACATAATGTCAATATTAAAATGTGAAGTTTAACGTATTGTACGCAATTAGGAATTCAATTAAATTACCAGAGTAAAATCTATTTATAAATATTAGTTGAAAGAGATTTTCATATTCTGTATGCGAATATAAAAATCGCCCACTAAAATCGTGTCGTGTCGTGAATCCGTCTGGCGCGCATTGTGCCTGGTGGCAGAGAACTTGCTGGCGCAGCAAGTCGCCCAGGCGCCTGCGCGCAGCGAACCTATCCCGACTCACCGCACTGGGGCAGCCGGAGGTCTAATTCATTTTTGCTGCTTCACTTTTATAGATTACGAATGTTATGTTATCACTCATGACACCTTGTGAATGTATGTAACCAAAAGTTTCGATTCGTTAACTAAATAAATGCTCGTATGTCGGCATTTTAACGCTTATCACAATATAAAAAAATATATATTAAAGAAGCTTAAACTACACTACACATTGAAGATGCACACTGCTATGCATTTGCCACCACACGAAAAATATACTTTAACGCGACCGATACCGTAACAAACTATTTTTTTTTGTATTTTTGAGGTTTTATTTGTGCGGCAGCATATGCAAGTCTGCAAATAACTCACAGCATATCCTTAAAAATAAATGACATTATTGCATCTTTGAAAGCCTTTGTTTATCCCTTAGGAATGAAATGGAGGCGTAAGTACTTGGCCTCACGCTCGTCTTGGTAACTGGCTCGGTATTTCTTTGTACTGAATAATCTCATTACCTCATGTCTCCATATTCATTCCCGTGATAATTACAAATCACTTATTTCATACAACATTTAATTTAGAACAAATGCATGTGGTAAGAGTTTAATACTTTAGTCATTTCATAAAAATATGTTTATCTGATTCTTTAAAAAATAGCAACATTAATCAAGTCTGCTCACATAATAATATAATACTAATTGCACAAGTACCTGGCGATTACCGACAACGAATTATAATGATTCTTGCCTATTATTAGCGAAAAGCTTTTAACTGCTCTAAATTCATGTGCAATTATAGATAGCTCGAAATATTAAGCCTATTAGAATCTACGATATTTTTCCTTTTTTTTTTGTTGCTGCTTAAAATAGGCTTTTCTTAGACACAAAGTATAATGGATATATTTTCAAAAGAATGATTCGCCGCCCGTGTTAGGTACATCTATGAAATTTCATTTAATTCTTTATAGAAATCTCTTCAACTTTCATCTGTAACAAGAAATCAAAAATTAAACATGGCTTTAAAACTATGTATATTCAGTACATGAGATGTACTTACCTATCTATTTATTTTTATTTTTCTTTGCTCCTTCACGTGAATGTAAGGCCATATAGATTTTGAATTAAATGAGTTTGAATTGAGCCTCAAGCACAGATTTCAAGACTGAACGAAGTTAAGGCCTAGCCTAATCTAAAAAATAGACGAATCATTTTTTCAGGTTTTTGATTTCAAAACTAAAATACTGAACTGATTTTCAAGAAAGTTCAATGAGACCAATTTGGAAGTATATCCTTTCTAAAGGTTTATAAACAACAAAGTTCTGAGGTAACAAATATAAAAAAAAAAACAGAATTGTTAACCTTTTTTTTGTAAGTCAGTTGATAAGTAATATGAGTATGAATATGTGTTGTTACTGAGTAGAAGTGATCATACCTCGTGCGCCGACGATGATGGATTTCCGCTTGATGTCCTGCGCAGGCGCGGGTCGTACCACGCCCGGTGCTCCGGCGCCCACTAGGTGACCGCCGCCGGCCCGGATCGGTTTGGCTGCAACAAAATTATACATGACTAACTTATACACACAACTACGTTTGCGTTGCGAATATTTTTTTTTTCTTACTACGCGAACTGACGAACGATCTCTCGATGTCTCTACGTTCAGTGGTTCGGTTTTTATCTGTTTGATTTATAGTGGTCTACACGCAATGTCGATACTATACTAAAAAAGAAAAGAATTCTGAAGCTCGTCCATTGCCTGGAGACCGCAATCCGTCCGATATTCGAAAGGCGGATAATACCAAAAATATAAAAAAGTCAGTATTTAAATAAAGAAAATGACGACACGAATGTTCGAGTGGCAAGTGTGTCGGACTGCCACGGTGGTGTCGCGGGTTCGATTACCGCTTCAGGTTAAACATTTGTGTGATTAACATCGGTGTTTGTCTTTAGTCTGGGTGTTTTCTAATGATATTATATATATATATATATATATGTTTTTATAAGAAAAAGATATATATAAGCATTCTATAATTCAATTGGTTGTCATAGTACAAGCTCTGTTTAGTTTGGGGCTAGATAGCGTTGTGTGATATATCCAAAATAAATAAAAAATTGTGTAATGTAGATCCTGTTACATACCGATTTGTGCCTGTGGGCCCCTTCGGGCAAGATTCTTCGCTCGCACCGCCTCCTTGATCCTATCAACCTCGAACTGGTACCTCTTGCGGTCGCGCATGGCGCCATCCTTTGCTTCCTGTATCATTGCAAAACAATTTATGGCTTATTTTATCAATTGATGACTGTCAACTTTCATGGACACCGGTTTTTGGCCGGAGGGTGTCGTATTCAGGAAGTTCTATGGACGACTGATACTCGACACCGCGCGCACGTCATTGCCCCAGTGCCAGTGACACGCTAATATATAAGCTTTTATAAATATATATGTTAGTCTCTAAGGTATTTTGGGTATAAAACCCCTTTGCATACATTGCTTAGACAATGCAGCAAAATTGCTTTGCCCTATGCTTACAGGGTGTAGGTGTATTGTTTATATGTAGATTGGTATACTTAATATATCATATGGGCGGCCCTAGTTAAGCACTGTACTTTTCTTGTCTGAAATAAAATGATTATTATTATTATTATCTGACTACGATACTGGCTACTGGCTAATTATTATCTTGGGACACTTTGGATATAATGGTTTACCTTGAGCGCAGTCTCGAGTGCCTTGACTCGTTCCATGGTGGCTCGGAGTCGTTTCTCGAGCTTGGGCACCTCGCAGCGCAGGTCCGCGTTGTCGCGCACCAGTTGTTTGTGCACCTTCGTCAGCTGCTCGAGGTTGTTCTCCAAGAACGAGATCTTCTGTTTCTGTGCGAGCGAGCCGCCTTCCTCTTCTGCGCCTTCCTCGGAGTTGTTTGATTTCTTTATTCTTGCCTATTGAAAAAAATAATATTTTTTTACCAAACAGTGCATAAGAGTAGCTCCTGTTTTGGTTTTATATGGGTCTGCTTTTGATAGAGATAGAGAGATTGTCACGTGTCAAGAAATCTATAAGGGCGCGGCGGCAGTAATTTACCTTTTTGTAGTGTAAATTCTTACAGCGGAGCGCAAGAGAATAGGAATCTGGAGAGACGAGGCATAAAACTCGTTTGGGAGAAACAGAAATATTATTTACTAGCTGTACCCGCGTGCGTCTTCGTCACCCGTGGAAGAATTGTTTATTGCGGAAGAAATGTCAAAGAATAGCAAAGTGTCAGTACTAAGTCAATCAATACTTGTATATTTTCAAACCCTCTTTTTACCCACTCAAACATTGAATTTAGTAAATAACTGGAAAACATGGCGGTACTTATCTGCGGAGATTATAAATATGCAACTTTCTGTCAGCTATTGTGTACATCTGAGGAGACAGCTTCATTCAACTTTTAGTCTAAGAACACCTTCAATCCGTACTTTTACATCTTTTTACATTAATTTTGAAAATTGTTGAAACTCGTATCTAATTATTTGTTTTGAAGAACATAATTCAAAAGTTTGACATAGATACACTAAAAAAAAACTGTTTCCATACAAACTTTAAACTTCTATATTTACCCTCTGAAGAAATGTAGCGTAATATTATATAGCCTATAACCCTTTCGGGCTTAGTAGTTATGATATTGTAAAGTTTCAGCTAAATCCTCTTCGGTAGTTTTTACGTTATGGACGAACACACAAACTCACAAACAAACAAAGTCTTCCAATAAAAAAAAAATTGGGGCATGTTTATTAATATCGTCTGAACACGTTTCCGTCAAAAAAAAAAACATATGTACAGAAATTTGGGGTCTTCTGCTTTATTATATGTATAGATTTTGCAAATCAGTGATTCTGCCAGTTGTATTTCGTACAACTGGGGGATCATTCTGTTAACAGTTCGAAATAATTACTAATTATTTTTATAATTATGGGGTAACTACGCAATGTAGGGGGAAAAAAGTGCCGAGTGAAAGACAGATTGAGTGCTTTGGCGCTTACCTGCAAGTCTTGCACGAAGAGCTTGCGCAGATTGTGCAAAGTCTGCAACTCCTTGGCGACGGTGTCTTCCAAGCCCTTGAGATCCGCGCGGGCTTGCTCACGCCGTTCCACGCTTTGACTATCGAACAACACAATCATTAGTTCAGTGAATAGCTACGGCTAACGAATGAGCAGTGTCTTTACAGGATTACCTGCGAACATAGGAGGTCTAACTATCGTCCAGCACGCACTCATCCATATACATCTTCGCTCCACGAATTTAGGCCGAATCGTATCAGGTAATGCCAACCCCCGGCAGAATGAATATGAATGGGATACGTGCGGAACAAAATGACAACTCAAAATTAAAAAGCGGAAGGCATTACGAGACCTGGATACTATAGCTACTTCGGACTTACATCGAGATACACAACATACAAGTTTTGTCGCTTCGTTTTGAGAGCAATTCAATCTAGAGGAGCGAGGAAAATAAATGTTTGATTATGTTTTATAAGTTGAAAAAATAACGATTTATTTTACGGAAAAAATTGCGAAACCGAGGACTGGTCCCAATTTAGTGTTAATTTAATTGAACATGCATGTTGGCTTGAAAGACAAATACTTATTTTTTTATTTAATTTGGATGAGCTCAAAACATTTCGAGGCGACATCACTCTTCGGCATATCGAGTGCAATTACACTAAGGAAGTGGCATGGACACTAGGAATAGAGTTTGCGAATAAATGAAATTAGTGATGATAACACGGATTAAACAACGCTACTACCGACATGCGGCAAATGCAGGCATAAAACATTATTAGCTAAATGCAAGTACTGGAATGAAAATTAATCATTTGTTCCCCTTTCAGTGTTTGTTCGATATAATTATTACTAAATGGTTCCATTACGCCTAAACATTTATCATATTTTGTAGTCCCTAAACTTACACAAACTAATAATACTTACTACACTACCATCTACTATGTCATGATATTTTAAGTATGAACTACTAAAAAAATATGTGTACATTGGATTGTCGGATTACGACAAAAATGAGCATAGTATCTAATTAGTAAGTATAAAAAAATATTTCCGCTGACTCTCTTTACATTATCATATTTACAGCCGTATTATGTACAGTATTCAACAAGGGAACACATCAAAGCATTTTTAACTACGCCATTACTTTGTGCAAGTTCTATAGCCAACAAACCGGTTCCCTAAACATATATTATTTTTATAAAAAGTAAAACTTGGTTACAAGAACATTTACTCAACGGTTAACTAGTTTCTTAAGAATATTATTTAAGCAATAATAGACTTTATAACTAAATAACAAGGCAGTGTATAGATAAACACAACTTCGAAATGCATTGAAAAGTACCATTTCTAATAGCGTCGAAACACGCGAAACGATTCATATCGTCAGTATACGTCAATTAGTTATCATGACGAAATCACAAGCTGATTACAGACCCGCAATCGCGGTCCCACATATACGATTAAGAATGATCTATCAATACCTACAAATGACATGCTATGATTGGGCTAAACTACTTACTTCAACATGTCTTATAAAAAACTTAGATAATTTACTAAACTAGCAAAAATAAATGCTGCATAGACTAGAATCGTTTCATCAAAGCAAAAAGCGTTCAAAATGATTAAAATAACTGGGTCAGTAATGATTAAAATAAACAACAGCATTATAAAACCACTGGCCTACATTGCTTTGTTGAGGATACGTTTTTGTACTATAATTATTGCTAGATAAAAGCAATTTAGACCAGTCGTAAATAAACGCAAGCATCCTGATATTCAACATTAGAAATTATCCATGGATATCTCCACACCCATATTATTTTGTACATACGTTTTGATCAATTGAAAAGGCACTGCAACTAATATTGTCTGGTGTTCGAGAGATCCACGTAATACGTTGAAGCTAAACCAAAACGACAATTTGCGGGTATCTATGTGTGAGCAGGATCATGGTGACGGAGATAAGCAGGTGTAGCTGGAGGGGATGGATGTTGCAGGAGTGGCGGGGCGCGGTGGGTTTGGGGATTGCCGAGAGCGACTTCTCCTCAATGGCCGCGGCCTTCTCGAAGCCGAATCCATATCCGAACCCTAGTCTCTCCCTTTTGGGGGATATGATGAAATCTTTATAGAGGTCGTTGTCGTCCTTCAGCAGTGTTTGCTGGTTGGCGACCTCTTTCTCGGCCTTGTCTAGGCGCCGGCGGGGCGAGCGAGACACTAACATGAGTTCCTTCAGTTTGGCAGACTTGTCGGCTTCCTCGCGTTTCAGTTTCTCGTAGTCGTCTTGGAGCTGTTGGCGCGCCAATGTCAACTCCTGGTATGTGCTGTTGACAAAAAAAGTGTTATATTATACATTCTCAATTCATTACAATCGCACGTAAGAAAATTGGTAGGTACTAAGTCTTGCATAGCACTGTTTTGGTCATGGGCAGACGATATCTCTTACTCTTACCATCATAACACCTTGCTATCCTATTACTTATATCTAAAATTTTAAAAAATATATCTTGGACAGTCTATTGAGTTAAGGACAAGGTGAAAGATCTTGTGCAGGTGGATCCCCTGTCTTCTTTAGCTATAATGTGAGCATGCTTACTCCTTGAGCTCCTGGTGCTGTCGCTGCAGCGCGGCAAGTTCGTCGCGCAGCGCGGACAGCTGCGTGGCGTGCGCCGAGCGCAGCTGCTCCAGCTGAGCCTCGAGCGCGCCGCGCACCTGCGTGTCAGCGCGCTCCTCCGCCGCCGCCAACTGCACGCGCTCCGCCGCCTGCGAACAAAGGAAACTTTAAGCTATGTTCTCAGTTTCGTATCGCGCGGAACAAGAGCCAGCTAAGAAGTGCTTATCGTTTTCATTGCCACGCGGGACACGCAGTACCACGCGAGACTCGTGCGTTACAAGTTCCTCAAACCCGTTTTGACACGTTCAGTAGAACCGCGCGGCAACACGCGGGTGCTGCGCGGTATAAGATCCAGCTAAAAAGTGCTTATCGTTTACATTGCTAGCTGAGTTATGCCTACTTGCACCAAACACTTAAAGTTCCTAAGCAATTACTTTACTCGCTTGGCAGTTCTTAACGGTCTGGATCTGGACTGTTAAGAACTACCATGCGAGTAAAGTAATTGCTTAGGAACTATGACAGTTTGGTGCAAGTAGGCATTAAAGTTCTACAAGCCTGAATAGACCAGTTCAGTGGAAGCGAAATTACAATAAAGTTCTGACTTTAATTAAAGGTTGATTCATCCGTTCTCAAAAAAATCAGCAATGGCTGTAACAAAATCATGCAGTTCATTTATCATGTCATACCTGTAAACGAGCGCACTCCTCGCGCAGCGCATCGGCCGCTTCCTCGAGCTGTCTCTTCTTGTTCTCAGCCTCGCGCATCGACTCGGCGAGCGACGCGCAGCGCGCCTCGTGCTGAGAGATCAGCAGTCGGCACTCGCCCAGCGTACGCTCGTAATCTTCAATCTGATAAGAATATTTTTTTAATGGATGAGATAGCCTGCAACATAAACCTACAATCGCTGCGGGACGTACCAATCTTATTCATGTCATACGATATTCAAACCAAATCGTTTCTTCGCCTAGAGAAAGGACAAGCTCCATAGAAACCATATACCAGTTCACAGAAACTATATACTAGACAAATGTATTCTTCCTGCATGATACTGTCGACTAGACTAAATATTACCGAAATTGTCATAAGCTTTGACTCTGAAGACTATTTGTCATTGGTATAGGCTGACCGCAGACTATCCTCCAGGATTTTTAACTTGTTCTCCCCAGTTGGTTTAATTGTTTTGGCTATCCATCAAACTTACGTATTTATAATTATGCACACAAATAACCTTTTTGAACAACATGGAAAGGCACAATTACCGCTTTTGTATCTAACCTCCTAACCAAGCCAAGCTTACAAAACCTTACGTCTAACTAACATTGAAACAGTAATGCCTTACCTTCTGATTAGCATCAATATTGGCGGACTCGAGCGAGTGGCAACGCTGCACGATGTTCTTCACCTCGCTCTTCATCTTGCTGATGTGAAGACGCGCTACAGTGAACTCCTCCTCCAGCTTGCCAACTGTGTCCACGTTCAGTTTGAAGTCCAGCTCGGTACCGCCCACAGCGGCGCCGATCTCGGCCAAGTCACGCAGCAAGTTGGAGAGAAGCTCAGCGATGCGCTTGCGTTGGTGAGCGGAGAGGTCGCGCAGCTGTTGTAATTCGGCTGTGGCGGTCGTCAGCGCGCTCTGTATACATATAACATAATAAGATTACAAAAGAAGTTCCTTTTTATTCCAAATTAACGTCTTTCGCGATTATCACACATAGTTATTTGATTGTAACGGGTATTTATCGCGCTCACCTCGTTTTTGTGTCCCGACCACGTCAGCCCATGACCACGGCTGTTGCAATACAGTCGAAACCTCGGGACACAAAAACGAGGTGAGCGCGATAAATACCCGTTACAATCAAATAACTAAATTATTTATTTGAAGAGACAAGTGTTACAAAGCGAAAAACTAAAAATACCAATGACAGATTTTAATATTTTAAAATTAATTTAATACTTCCAGCTTCCGCACTGTGTCCGTTTAGTTTGAAGTTCAGCTCGTAATCTTTTACTTTCTTTACTTTTACTACGGTTTTTACCTGCTTGGTGGTGAGGTCCTCAGATAGCTGGTCACACTCGCGACTCTTGCTGTCAACCTCCTGCGACTTCTGGTCGTAGTTGACGGCGAGCTCCTCTAAAGCCTGCAGCACTTCTTTCACTTCCTCCTTAGCAGCTTCGTTCTCTTGCTGGATGCGATTCATGTCACCCTGCAGGGCTTCGTAGTCGCGCCTAAAAATACGATTATAATTTTAACCGACATCAAAATAAGGTGGAGGTTCTCAATTCGGTTGAAAAAAAAAATGTCTTCCAATTAAACAAAATTACGTGTCATTTGCTTTCCTTCGAGTAATTTTTTTGTAAGGTTAGCCTATCTTATAACGTGACATGATGATGGGAATTGGCTAGTAATAACAGATAAGTTAAATATTTTTTTAGGACATTTTATTCAGTTTATAAGATATTGGGAATAACAATAGTATAAAAAAACTATCTTCGTTAATTACAACTGAGGATGAAAAGTAGGAAATTTAAAATACGATGATCATCTATTGATAAATAAGATAATAATATTGCATTATAGATTATGACTATGACTGATAAGACAGTGATAAATAACACAAAAAAATAAATAAAACACAGTACATTTATAATCAAAAAACGAATAAAAAACATTATTAGACTTGGTATAATGCCTGGCACACTTCAAACATTTTACTACTACGTAACTTTGTTTTATAATAACTCGCTGTTGATGGTCGCTCATAAAATTCATAACATAGTAGACTTGTCACGCGAAGTTACCAGACACACAAGCAACATTGAGAGGCTGACGTGAACCCATGTTTGTTCGCTAAGAAAATAACCACCCTCTTGCCTCATACTTTTACCACCCACAAATGACGAAATGAATGTATCTACCAGGCTGTGAGTGGATGTATACAATCCCTATATGCTACCTTTAAACACAGCGTTATTGTTAGCTTTGTCAACGGTGCCGATGGTTTTCTTTTGTTGTCACTATTGTTAATTCAACGTCTAGGATAGAGGGAGTGTAACACCCAAATTCCCCCACCCAGATTCTTCCTAAGCCTGTATTCCTGCCTGTATGTAACGTCTTTTTAAATTAAGCCACATAAAATGTATTTTTACTGTTACCTATATGTTTATTTTAATGCAAGCAAGTGACGAGACGAGCTAGACGTTCTCCCGATGGTTAGACGTCACGCATGATCAAAGCAGTGCTAAACCGGACTTTGCTTTACATAGGCCGGTGCAACACTGCTATTAGTGCTTGTCCACATTAATTTGTTAAAAAAATCCGTGAATAAGTTAGTTGAATAGATTTTTTTTGCAGATATCTATTAATATCTGCTAAATCCCGTCGTCTGGATGAGTCTCACCTCGTGCAAGCGATGAGTTCCTCTTGCTCCATCATCTGCTCCTTGAGTTTCTCGACGAGCTGTGAGTGTTGGTTGATCTCCTCGTCCTTGTCGTCCAGCTGTTGGTACAGAGCCTCCAGTTTGCCCTGCATGGCCGCATCTTCTACAGCGCTCGATACCGCCACCGGTACTGGGGGCTACATACAACCATACGTAAAGTAAACCGTTGCACAAACATTGTCTGTTTCTAGTTTTATTCATGGCGGGGGATGGAACAGAGCTACACGGGCAGGATGGCTACAAAACTAATTAAACCTTACCAGGGTACTTGATTAGATAATATGAACTCTTGTGTTGAAGTTTTCATAATAAATATTATCCATGACAATCATATCGATATAAGTATAAGATTTATGTACCATAATTATATGGATCGCGTAACGTCGAGGCTGGACTAAACTGGCCCAAGACAGAAGAAAATGGAGATAATGGGGGGAGGCTTTTGCCCAGCAGTGGAACAGTAACGGCTCATAATATTAAATAATAATGTGGATGAGCGTTTATGGCGTTACAGAGTAAAATTCAATATACTGACATTGTGCAGACACCAGCAACATAATATCCTTCTAAAATAAAAAACATTGTAGGAAATTAATATCAAAATTATTAGGTGTTTTCCGTGTCATGGTGTAATAACTTACCGCCGCCGGTGGTTTTTCCTCGATGAAGGAAGTGATGGGAGTGACGGCTTCGATCTCTTGCAAGTTGACTTGTTCTTCGAGACGCACAGTCTCACCCGAGCGCCAGCGGTTGAGTTCTGCTTCCAGTTTTTCAACCTACGAAAACACAATCATCGGTAAATTAGTATCAAAACTCTTTAATTAAATAGCTTGACGACACGATTGTTCGAGTGGCAAGTATTTTGGGCTGCCGCGCCAGTGTCGCGGGTTCGATTTCCTCTTCAGAAAAAACATTTTTGTGATGAACAATGGTGTTTCTCCTGAATGTGGGTGTTTTATATAATATATTTATCTATTACTTATCTATTTCCCATAGTACAAGCTCTGATTAGTTTAGGCTAGATGGCGTTGTGTAAAATGTCCAAATTATTTATTTTAAAAACTTCGGTCGACCTAAAAGCTCCGACACCAAACCACGAACCACTAGCTTACAAGACATGAAGAAATTTGGTTAATTAAACAGCATCCCAATAACGGAACGGAACATATATTTTTATTGTTACGATCAAATTCTATAGAGATCAGTATTACAATAAGGATTGAGTAAAAAATACTTAGAGCTATTATTGAGATGCGCGTCATATTCTTTGTACATGAGATAACTAATACGGAAGTAGAGTATCTAGTTTCGAGTTAAAAATGAACGTAAATTCATTTTAGTATACTATTCCACATAACTTGTGCTTTGGTAGTTTTATTTTTTAAGAACAATAAAGGTCTTTAGCAGTTACAAGCATCAAACAAACATAAAATAGAAGACTATTTGAACAGGCCATAAAGTTCGACTACAAATCTTAGCTATTTGTGTTTGGCTAATTTTAAATGCCTAAGAATAATAGCATGCTTTGTGTTCAGTTTATCCATTTGCAGTCACGTCGTAGTTCGCGCTTCTCATTAGGTATGAGACTATTTTAGTTTGATCATTATTTTCATTAAGTGCAGCAACAATGTTGGCTATTCGGAAGTACGCAATAACAGTTTCGTGTGTAGTGGTATCTTTAGCAAGTTTTGGCTAGATCTCGATAAACTACGCTAATCGCGTGTATTTTTGCGGATGTGAAATACGCGAGGTCATGAATCGGAGATTAATTAGTAGAATTGAGCAATTAGGAAATCTTGATATTACCTTGCCCTTGAGTCTTGCCACTTTCTCCTTTTCACGCTCGTAACGGCGCTTCCACTCTTCAGCCGTAAGCTCCTCATTGACGCATACGACGTTCTTAACAGTTTTCGCCCTGTAATAAAATTATTGATGCGTAACGTTGATGTTCAATTAGGTACTAGATATATCATAAGGAAGGATACAATAAATTAATAAGGCAACAGTACATAGCTGAAACACGTACCTTTTGCCAAAGTCCAATGTACTCTTGGTTTCGCTTTCGTTGAAGGATGCGGGGGAACAGCAAATAACGATAGTAGTGCGGGCGTTACCGCCAAGCGATTCTTGTAAGATACGGGTCAATTTGGAATCTCTGTACGGGATGTGAGACTTGTTTCCGTCAGCTAACGCCGAGATGACATTACCCAGAGCAGAAAGGGATTTGTTGATGTTTTTGGCTTCATCAAGCACAGTACCTTCAGCACCAGTTTTCGATACCTGTTCCACACAAATTACGAATCTAGTTAGAGAAAGTTCCTTATATAAGAATCATTAAGATAAAATTTAGTGTGTATGACAGCTACCTTTTCAGAACCAGCCAAATCCACAAGATACAGTTTTCCTGATAGTTTCTTTTGATTTTCCAAATTTTCCTGCTTTACGTTTATAAGGAAGACAGAGTGAGACCTAGATGAGTGTTCATTCATGTCTGAAAAACAACAATTTATTAAATATTTGTACTTTAGGAAATCAGAAACTGCAATTTAATGAATAAATATTTTTATTACTTGTGACTGCAATGTGACGATTCGATTTTCCTTCCTCAATAACTTCAAACACTTCTTCTGGACTTGATACAAAACGTTCAGTAGCACCTTTGACAAAGGGAACCCTATTCTTGTCCTCATGTACACTAAGGTTCACTTTGGAGACTGAAAAATAAAGAAATTTAAAATTAATTACAAAAAATATGCCACAGTACCTATTAAAATGTAAATAGTATTAATAATAGAATCAAGGGCTGATATGATGATGATGATGATGATTAATAATAGTTACCGTCTAGTAAATCCCGAATTTTGTCCATGTAAATTTCAAAGTATGACACCTTTATGTGGAATTCAAGATTCTCTTCCATTGCGTATATATGATTAAATATGTCATTTACTATCCGTGGTATTATACCCTGTTTTCCTGGATCTCCTACAAACAAAAAAAGTTTTTATAAAACTAGTAATAAAAATGTAGGTCTAAAAATTGGATTATAGTATGAATTGGAAGTATCTTAAAATTTTATTTTGAATACAAACCTATGACACCTTCCATGGTATGTGTTTTTCCAGAACTGGTCTGTCCATATGCGAAAATAGTGCCATTGTAACCGGCAAGGACATCAGACACAATACTCTTTGCTGCTTCATTGTAAACCTTTTCTTGAGTAGCATTTGGCTTGAATACTTTATCAAACAAGTACACTTTTCCCTAAAGTAAAAAAAAAAAGATTTATTAAATGGGTCACCTAAGTCACAAAAACAGTTTACTATATGTGAAACAAAGATGATGAAATACAATTTACCATAAATTATAAACATAAGTTTAATTATATTTATTATAATATGCTTGCCACTAATTATAATGAGATAAAAAAATTGGTGTCTGTAGTTTGTATTAAACATGATTCAATATTAAATGACAAATAATAACTAAAACAATAAGATGTTAATTTATTATGTCTAAAAATATATTGTACATATCAGGCTCAGGGAAATAGCAATTTAGTAAAGACATGCATGTCTAGAAGTAGGAATTGAATTTGTTTTGTGAATCAGCTTTGGAGTATGACATCATTATTCTTCTGGACACCTCATGATGTGTAATCTCTGGATGGTTTGAGACATACATACATATATGTTTTTAAATACAAAAGTATTTCACTCACATTCAATGCTTCTTAGGTTTATAATGAATTGATTGAAAGTTCAAATTATTTATTTAACTAATACAATTTTTAACCCACTAAAGTTGTAGATTATGTAAGATATTATTAAGGTGATATTGAAATTGAATAAGTAATCAATCAGAATCTAGTAGGATGGGTGATCTTATTGGAAGACAATAAGGCAATCAGTATTATGAACTTTTCCAACCTTAGTGGTGTGTTATTTGGGTAAATATGACATATTCTATGGTTTTCATGATGTATAGATAACTGACGCCCGCAACTTTGCTTGCATTGTGAATTAATAAAATCCCTTTCTAAGTATGCACCTGTACCTACAGTGTGATTGCCTGCGGTTGCGGTTGCGGTTTTACAGAGGAGGAAACTGTGCAACATGTAGTTGTGCACTGCACAGCTACAGAAGAAACCAGAACGAAGACTGGGCTTGAACATGCCATCCATCAACCCAGTGTCCTGCTCCACTATTTTCGGGAGTTGGGCTGGCTGGGGTAAAGTTAGTTTAATAAGGGGTCAATGCACAATAACCCCTTAGCGGGAGGTCAGTGCAGACCATAATTCAACCCCTTACCCAAGGAGGACCCTAAGGATCCTCTTCGAGGCACACTTGAAATCCTCCACACTGGTTCAAAATAACTATGGACACGACACAATAAGAGGAAGAGTTCAGTCAGTCAGGTCTAAGCCTTCTGAATTTATTGATATTTTGAATATTTTTACAACAATATTACTAATTGGATTAACATAAAAAGCATCTACATTTTGTATTTAATGTACATATGTGTATTTGTTGTACATATGTTTATTTGTTTAGGACCTAGTACAGTTTTAGGCGATTATTCATCTTCGTAACACACCATGCTAAGCCATGGGCAGAAACTAGTCTATAATTAGGGGTATGCAATCTGCAAACCATTTGAAACCATAAAAATAATTTGTAAGTACATAGGTATAGAGTTTTGACAGAAATTCACAGAAAGACACTAAATTATAGGTTGTACATCAAATGCTGTTGTTAAGTGGTGGTTCGTATAACAAAAAGGTAGATACCATATGTGATGGATGTGTCAGCTGTTCAATTCAATGTAATATTCATTCAATGATCTAATCATGGTCACAGGAAAGTAAATAAATAATTGTACCTTCAATAACATCTGTACAAATTATTCTAAAGATAGGTACTGTTTGAAAATAAGTCTACATCTTGCTGCTGATGAATGTTCAAATTATTCAAAGGAATCTTAGGTCAAGGTCGAAAAGGTATTTGTATTGATTTTTACAAAACAAAGAAGTGTGCAAGCCTAACAATATTCGGTCAGATTCTTAAAATTTACGCGTTCATAATCATAACCATCGAAGCGGAATAGAAAAGAAAGGCCATTTCGTAGCAGGTGAACAACTTGATAGGTATTAGTCATCATGATCTAATTTAGGGCGATGATAGGGGAAAGCAGCCGGGGGTCCCAAAATATTTTAGCACTTACCCCAATAGAAATGCAATTGTCATCGGGTCCAGATGGGAATTTCACAATAAATTTCGATCCAGCCTTTTCTTCAGAGTCATTCAGAGGCCGAAATCGGCAAACTACTCTGATGCTGTCCTCAGCAGCAATCTCACGATCTGCTGCCATATTTTGCAAATAAAAAATAGCTTACACTAAACACTGTCTAAGCAATTAAACAATAATATAACTAGGGAACATAAAAACCGTGCATGAAGAACTACAAAGTTAAAATTTTGTCACTGAAAAATCTTCATGACAGTAACATCAAAATGTCGGCCATGTTCTTTGAGGAAGAAAGGACCGAATGGCTCTCATTGGCTCATTGGCCTACGTGTAACCAACATAACAAAAAAATCGATTTTGTTCTTTTCTGAGTTCAAATGCGTTCATAGTTTATAATTTGCTACACACTGCACATTTTTCAATTTTTGCGGTCTGATCTGATGTCAACATCCAACTTGCGACACGGTCGAAAGATTAGCTTCAGATTTTGTGGCATTACAACTTAACAATGTTCACCTATTGCTAATGTTTTAAAATTTGTATTATTTTACGCTCATCGCCTTTACACTTTCTTTTCAATTGTATTTTTAAAACATTTTATTTTCAATTTTCATGTTGATTTAAATTTTTTTAAGGGCGGTGTATATGTAGTGTAACTACATAATGTGTTTAATTACTATTTAATAAGCTGTAACTCAATACGTCATTACACTCTAATACTAACTATAAGTCAATCTGTACAGCTCTTGTAAAGCATACATTCTTATTATTGTAAAGCATTCAGTCTCGGTTCAAACGCGATACGGTAAATACATCAATCAGTACCAATTATTCGGTTTTTAATTTATCGAACCTAATTACCTACTTAATCAATTCAATTTAGGGTTTGATCACTACGAAATAAACATAAATCCTAAAGTAGTGACTACGTGAATCCTAAACAAGCATCAAAATGTCTCATCATTAGCCTAAAGTCAATAAAAACTTCTTAAAATTCAATTTGCAATCTTCATAATCCATGCAGGCAGTAAGATCCAAGCATTTTATTTGGACTTAATATTAATTGTGGCATGCATGTTTTTCCGAACGTGAAGCAATTCCATTGAACACTCAGATTTATCAGACTACTAACTTACCTGAACATGTTTTTATTGTACAGTGTGCACAGAACTTTATGCTCCTAGGAATGTACAGTATGTAAATCTGTGATTTATTTCTATATCAAGTCGTGCAATATCATTTCGTTTCTGTTTCTGTTAATCTGTGATATAATAGTTCACTCACTCACATATTCGATTTCTTGATTTAATCTGTGTCGTGATCTTGCTGTGAATCATTTTATAAACTGAACTATTTTAGCTAATAATTAAAAATTCTACGAGTTTAACGAAAAATATGTGATGTTTTCGAGCTAAAAAGGTAGAAATCTCCTAAAATAAAGACTGGTGAGTGAAATTCTTGCAAATCTCAATGCAAAATCTTAGTGTTTACTTTCATGCCTTGAAGGTGCTTCGCTACGATCAACCCACGGGTGCGACCTAATTTCTCATTAGAGAACGTTCCACTACCGTAATTCACATTCCTCATACGTTTCCATTATTATTTTGCAGTGTAAATTCCTACCTGAAGTTATTAAAAAACATTAGATAGGTATGCCTCCTTTCTTGTTGCCCACCAATCATCAAGAACTTTTCAGAGGCACAAGTTAAATCTTTGTTATAGATACCATACTTATAGCACAGTCAACCCCATAGTTGGTAGACCTTTGTTAACCACACTGCATTGATTAGAAATACTTTTAGTGAAGGGGCATGCATTTATAAACTGAACAATCTCTGCTCTTATAGTTTTACTATAATAACCTTTCTCGAACTGAAAGAACCAGGAACTAAAAACTAATGAATCATCAATGTCTCAAATCCCTACAAATGATAATCAAGACTGAATGCTTACCATACCTACTGGTTACAAGGCCGATACATTGTTTCGCCAATGATTCAAAATATCAACTGTTACTTATATGCACATACATATATTTAAACTAGTTGACACTTGCAACTTTGTTTGCATTGCAAATTAACAAAATCTCCTGCCTAATATGTGCCTACACATCTTGATGAACATACCCTTAAAATTTCAAGTCTCTACGTCCAGTGGTATTGCCTGTGCGTTGTCTCTCAGCTAGTCAGTCAGTCAAAAATAAGCCTTTTATAGGTATTCTTCTTCTTCATATCGTGTCACTAGTGCTTTCGAAATCAGTGTTGTGAAAAGGATCTCAAGTGCACCTCAAACAGGCTCCTTTCGTAAACATTTAAGGTTCTATGACATGCCAGTTTCCTCACGATGTTTTCCTTCACCGTTAAGAACGTACTTTAATGCACACATAGATTTTTTGAACAGAAAAATCCATTGGCGTATGACCGGGTTCGAAACCACGACCTTCACGACCAAAAGTAGAGGCATCTCCCACTCGGCCAACAACATAATAGATATTGATAGGAAAAGACTAGATGCTTGCCTTCAAAAAATGTACCTAATTAACTACTTTTTGTGCTGATACCATAAATATATACATCTAATAATATGCAAGAAGTTTTTTTTATTTTAAAATATAAACATTTTGCTTGGGGTGTATTAAAAAACTAGACATAAAGCAACTTATCGAAATTTTGGAGTCTATTGGCAGTATGTTGAATTTAATCTCTGTGATACAGCTAAGTAGGCACTTCCTTACTTTGTTGGAGCTGTAACAATCATTGTTTGAAAACGAATTAATTGGTAAAATATTGGCTGTTATGGTAGACTAGCTGCCACCCGCGGCTTCGCCTGCTTGGTATGGAAAAGTAGCCTGATTAGGTCTTTTTCCAAGGCATAAACTATACCCGAAGTCCCAACCGAATTTCAGCTCAAACGATTCAGTAGTTTTGGAGCGATTGAGGAGCAAACATTCATGCCACATTTCACCATTAAAATATAATTATTTAGTTATGATGGTGCAAGCAAACAACGGGTATACACGTATAGTATAAACAATTCTCGTTACAACACTTTTAGCTCAAAAAATGAAGTGAAGTGTGCACTTAAACTTATTGCTGCTCGTATTTATTCCCCTACACTAAAAGGGCGAGTGCAAAGAGCCCGCCAAAGCGATCGGGAGCGGGCGTTGACCCGACCCGTCCACCCCCAGACCGTTATTATCTTCGATAAATGGAAACCTGCTCGCTGCACATAAAAGCTGGATTTATAGTGGTATTCCCCGTTAGTCTCTCTATTAAGGCCGCTCTTCCTAACAAGCGAGGCGCTCCTTGTTCAGCAAAATCAATGAAGTTCTATCTCTCGCTTCTCGCACTCATTATAATTGAGTTAAACCATAGAACCTTCACATATGTAAATGACTAGCTTACGCCCGCAACTTCGTTTGCATTGTGAATCCATAAAATCCTTTTCTTATTCTTAGTACCTACGCGACTGTACATCTTGACGAAAACATCCTACAAGTTACAAGGTTTAGCGGTTTGGCCAGTACCTACGTTGTCTGTCAGTCAGACAGTCAGGTCTAAGCTTTTTACTAATGATGTCGTAGGTAGTTCGTTCGAGGGAGGTACACTACACACTACTAAGACATCAAACAAGTCTACATGATTGGGATTTGTTGCTAAAGACGTCAAATAAAATTGTATTCAGGTAAAGTAGGGGTAGACCTGAATAAATAATAGATCTTTCCCGTGACTGTAACGAAATCAATACCTCATTAGGTAGTTTATAATGCAACAAATAACCAGACTTGTAACACAAAAAATGTCCGATCTATTTCCCGATATTGTCACTATGTATTATAATATTGCTAAGGTAATAAAATCGAATGCCATCTTAGGATGCCATTAAAAACTTACGTGAGCATTTTGAATCATCGCTACGTTGTTAGTTGGTAATGACGTAATATGTGCGACCTACAGACACCGGTTTAATGCTACCTCGATTGAGGCCAACTCAACACCTTAAAATTGTAGACAGACCGACATTTCTGAAGAGACTAACACAAAATATACCTAATTACCAAATTCATCTACATCTATTTATTGTTATACAGTACTTTCTCTATCATAGTAGGTATTCAGTTTGATGCTCATTGAAAATGTAATCGAAAATAATTATGTTTGCAATCGTCCGTAACTGCACCATCTCAGTCATCCCACCCAACTCAACCGCGGTCCTTGACGATCTAAAATCAATGGCCTCTCATGAACAACGTTAGCTTTTTATAAATAGGTCAAGAAACAATTTTCTCGTTACTCCCCCAAAAATATTTATTTATTGACCTATTTTTTCTAAAGACCATGAAATACTCATAAAAGTTCACTGAATAATGCAAGTTCTGCAAAGTCTGTTGTGACTTATTGAATTGAATATTGGTTCTAAGAAAGAACGGTGACGGGGGCGCCCGCCGCTGTATCACCGCTGACGAAGTTATTTTCTGTACAATTAGTCACGCGTGTATCCGGCGCGGGCGCAGGTCGTGTTCACAACACAACATTAAAATATCGTTCGGCTACGAGAATCGTAAAATTCGTTAAAAGTGTCAGAACAACTATTTTTCTTATTTCTTATCACTTTGAGTCAATAAGGCCATGTTTATTCTGGTAGAGCTCACACAGAGAGCTAATTAACGCTCGTATGCAGTTGAAATAGAAACTATTGGCCAGTGGTCGAAGGTCTGTACTTTTTTGAGTGTTTCGTGTAGCCTATCCCTTGCTTAATCGAAGACCTTCAAAAGTGTGTGGGATAACTTAAATGTGTGAAACAAAAGAACGCAAATTGTGCGAAACGTGAGTCAACTTGTGAACTTCATTTTCTGATAAGAGAGATCATTCACCAGTGTTTTAGCAAGACTGAAGTGCAGTGAACTAGGTCAATATGTTATTATGTACAATTGATTTAGTTCAATTATTGTCCTCCATGTGTCCAAGGAGTCCTAAAGACGAATATTTGGATTGGTGACCCTATAATTTATTTGATTGAAGTAATATCCTGGCATTGCAATCTTCATTCGTACGATGATTTGTCCCACTGACTCAGTTTGTAACATGACTTTCATACATACACCTTGCCGCCGCGACTTGATGCCGGTGCGTAGGTGGCGGCCCTTTCCTATTCACAGCCGCCCACAGATCACCATCTGTCTTAAGGCTTAACTATGGCAGTCGCTACATTGTAATCTGGAACATAGGCCAAAATACTCAGGTTTAAACAGCGTCAAGGGGTGATAATAAAAATTAAAAAAAAATATTATAATATTATTTGGTCTTTTATCTTGAAAATATCAGAAACATTTATTATATTCGCTTATTTAATATTAATAAAAAAATCTCAAAACAAAGCTGTTTCTGGATGGTTTTTTCGTATCTCCTCCTGAACGGCATTATATATATAATTTATTTTTATACCATTCGCTAGGGAAAAAAATATATTTAAATAGCTCGGTAAGCTTTTTTTGGTACAGTATTTTTTCTTGCGACTACGAATTATTTAACGTAATTTTGCAATAAAAGTAGGCGTGCACCGCTCTGGACCTCAGTACCCATCTGACTACGGGACGGGGAGGCCGCGTCGCGCTGGCGCGCACCGCCTCGCGAAACGATTTTACGAAACATGACTGAATAAAGTAATATTCACACCCTAATACTGTTAGATAGTACGTCCGTTATAGATAAATTTATTTATGTATGCAAATGAGATGGCTATTGGCTTTATTGTCAATACGCGCATGAAACAACATTTATAAGAGGCTCGGATTTGACTGACTGACAGACAATTTACAGGCCAAACCGCTGAACGTAGATACTTGAAACTTGAAGAATGTGATCGTCGAGAGCTGAAAGTGAGTACTGGCATGTAGGTAGGTGAGTGAGTAGTGGGCGAGTAGGTGGGCGAGCTGGTGGGCGAGTACGTGGGCGAGTAGGTGGGCGTTTTGGTGGGTGAGTTGGTGGGCGAGTTGGTGGGCGAGTAGGTGAGTGAGTAGGTGGGCGAGTAGGTGGACGAGTTGGTGGGCGAGTACGTGGGCGAGTATATGGGCAAGTTGATGGGCGAGTTGGTGGGTGAGTAGGTGGGCGAGTTGGTAGGCGAGTTGGTGGGCGAGTTGGTAGGCGAGTAGGTGGGCGAGTTGGTGGAAAAATTGTTGGGCAAGTAGGTGGGCGAGTAGGTGGGCGAGTTGGTGGGCGAGTAGGTGGGCGAGTTGGTGGGCGAGTAGGTAGGCGAGTTGGTGGGCGAGTAGGTGGGCAAGTTGGTAGGCGAGTAGGTAGAACGAGTTGGTGGACGAGTTGTTGGGCGAGTAGGTGGGCGAGTAGGTGGGTGACTTGGGGGGCGAGAAGGTGGGCGAGTAGGTAGGCAAGTTGGTGGGCAAGTAGGTGGGCGAGTTGGTAGGCGAATAGGTGGGCGAGTTGGTGGACGAGTTGTTGGGTGAGTAGGTGGGCGAGTAGGTGGGTGACTTGGTGGGCGAGTAGGTGGTTGAGTAGGTGGGCGAGTTGGTGGGCGAGTTGGTAGGCGAGTAGGGGTACGAGTTGGTGGGCGAGTACGTGGGCGAGTATATGGGCAAGTTGGTGGGTGAGTTGGTGGGTGAGTAGGTGGGCGAGTTGGTGGTCGAGTAGGTAGGTGAGTTGGTGGGCGAGTAGGTGGGCGAGTTGGTAGGCGAGTTGGTGGGCGAGTTGGTGGGTGAGTTGGTGGGCGAGTAGGTGGGCGAGTTGGTGGGTGAGTTGGTGGGCGAGTTGGTGGGCGAGTAGGTGAGTGAGTAGGTGGGCGAGTAGGTGGACGAGTTGGTGGGCGAGTACGTGGGCGAGTATATGGGCAAGTTGGTGGGCGAGTTGGTGGGTGAGTAGGTGGGCGAGTTGGTAGGCGAGTTGGTGGGCGAGTTGGTAGGCGAGTAGGTGGGCGAGTTGGTGGAAAAATTGTTGGGCAAGTAGGTGGGCGAGTTGGTGGGCGAGTAGGTGGGCGAGTTGGTGGGCGAGTAGGTAGAACGAGTTGGTGGACGAGTTGTTGGGCGAGTAGGTGGGCGAGTAGGTGGGTGACTTGGGGGGCGAGAAGGTGGGCGAGTAGGTAGGCAAGTTGGTGGGCAAGTAGGTGGGCGAGTTGGTAGGCGAATAGGTGGGCGAGTTGGTGGACGAGTTGTTGGGTGAGTAGGTGGGCGAGTAGGTGGGTGACTTGGTGGGCGAGTAGGTGGTTGAGTAGGTGGGCGAGTTGGTGGGCGAGTTGGTAGGCGAGTAGGGGTACGAGTTGGTGGGCGAGTACGTGGGCGAGTATATGGGCAAGTTGGTGGGTGAGTTGGTGGGTGAGTAGGTGGGCGAGTTGGTGGTCGAGTAGGTAGGTGAGTTGGTGGGCGAGTAGGTGGGCGAGTTGGTAGGCGAGTTGGTGGGCGAGTTGGTGGGTGAGTTGGTGGGCGAGTAGGTGGGCGAGTTGGTGGGTGAGTTGGTGGGCGAGTTGAAGGTAGAGTAGGTGGGCGAGTTGGTGGTCGAGTAGGTGGGTACTTGAGTAGTACTTAAGTAAGTTGTTACTTAAGAACTTACTGAAGTAGTACTTAAGGGCTTATTTAAGTAGTACTTAAGTGCTTACTTAAAAAGTACTTAATTAAGTTAAATTAGGTACTTAAGTAGCAAATAAGTAGGCACTTGTCTTACTTACTTAAGTAAGGTAACTTAGGCAAGTAAGTAGACACTTGTCTTACTTACTTAAGTTCTTACTTAAGTAAGTAAGTAGACTCTTGTCTTACTTACTTTCTTAAGTAGTACTTAAGTAAGTAAGTTAAGTAAGGTACTTACTTAAGTAGACAAGTAAGTAGGCAAGTAAGTAGGCAAGTAAGTAGGCGAGTTAGTAGGCAAATAAGTAGGCGAGTAAGTGGGCAAGTAAGTAGGCAAGTAAATAGATACTTGTCTTACTTACTTAAGTACTTATTTAAGTAGTACTTAAGTTAGTTAAGTTAGGTATTTACTTAAGTAGGCAAGTCAGAAGGCACTTGTCTTACTTACTTAAGTAAACTTACTTAAGTAAGTAAGTTAAGTAAGGTACTTACTTAAGTAGGCAAGTAAGTAGGTGAGTAAGTAGGCTAGTAAGTAGGCAAGTAAGTAGGCGAGTAAGTGGACAAGTAAGTAGGCAAGTCAGTAGGTAGGTAGGCAAGTTAATAGATACTTGTCTTACTTACTTAAGTACTTATTAAAGTAGTACTTAAGTAAGTTAGTTTAGTTAGGTACTTACTTAAGTAGGCAAATAAGTAGGCACTTGTCTTATTTACTCAAGTACTTTCTTAAGTAGTACTTAAGTAAGTTAGTTAAGTAAGGTACTTACTTAAGTAGGCAAGTAAGTAGACACTGGTCTTACTTACTTAAGTACTTACTTAAGTACTTACTTAAGTAGTACTTAAGTAAGTAAGTTAAGTAAGGTATTTACTTAAGTAGGCAAGTAAGTTGGCAAGTAAGTAGGCAAGTAAGTAGGCGAGTAAGTAGGCGAGCCAGAATCAAACTCGCGACACCGGGGCATGGTAGTCCCCAACACACTTGCCACTCGACCACTCGAAACACACTCGAAATAATGATATAATGTAGCCTAGGTTTATTTTGTATTTTGTAGGTGTATTTTCCAAACAATTCACATACGTACCAAATTTTGGTTCAGTAGTTTTGGCGTGATTGAGGAAAAAACATTCATTTAGCCATTCGATTGCGAATTTTTAGTATGTATGGATCTGACTGAGTACCGCCGACCGGTTAGTAAAATACTAATCTGTTCTGTACTATTTGTTGATATTAGGTAGGTACCTACTTACTTATCTTTGAATAAACTATGTAGGTAAATGCCATGCAATCTCGCAATCAATTTTTTTCTGAATACTTAACTGGTTGAAATGTCGGTAGGTAGTTGAACGATGCTATTTTTGGGCCCGCAACAGTAAGTAAGTGGGCATTCAATAAATATCCTAAATTTATTTTACAAAAAAATATGTACCTACTTACGAAACTTTTCTTACTATTACTACTCAAATGATTGTCTGAATCAGACCTTACGCAATGGCAAAGCCATGCGGCGTCTGTTTCTGTTAGTCGTAGTGCGCGTGCGGGTTGCGGGGGACAAATCCGAGTGATCCCGCCCATGACGGATGACCTCTAAGCACCTACAACGGCCTTAAAATAATCAAAGTTTTTCCAAAAACATATTACAACCGACTTAAATTGGAAGTTTTAGTGACCGTAAACACCACTTAAAAGTCACAGGAAAGCAAAATACGCAATTTCGTTTACATTGACGTCATATTTTTTTCAGTAATTTGGATTTTAAAACTTAAATACTAACGGATTTTGATCAAAATTTTATGGGACTAATCTCACAGTACTTATATCCTTTCAAACAAATCGGTTGATAAATTACGAAGTTCTGAGATAACAAAAAAAAAATACAACCTAATTGAGAACTGCCTCCTTTTTTCGAAGTCTGTTGAAAATACATAATAATGTAAATTTCGCCTCTTAGCAAATAACTGATGATGAAATGGCTTTAGTCATTCATAATGTAATACATATCATAGCACTTATGCATTTGTTGTACCTATGTTGTCTGTCGTTAATCGTTTTGATGCTATCATGCCTATTTTTGTTGCTCTGAATGATAGAGCGCGTAATGCCATGCCAGCGAGTTATGAACACTACATCTGACTAAGCCTCAATCCTCAACTAAGTAAATATGTCCTGACTAAATAATGACCTGCATTTTTATGATCGTCATACGCATTTGAAAGGTTTTCATGAGATTGCCTCTATTGCCTCTTTACAGAGATGTATTGTTCCTCAGGTATGGTTGGCATAATTCGAAATTATTCAAGTTTGTTGTAGTAGTTAACTATTTATTTATGTTTTGACCTTGACACTTATACAACTCGCCTGACCCTGTTATACTGTTTTTATCCTTTTGAGGAATATTTGTGTTTATAGCAAAAGCTGCCAAATGTTTTGTTTGCATGTTCTACTAGGTATATTTAAATATATGCAGTCTTTTCTTATCATTTAGCTTTGATTGAATCACTTCCGGGCGCTATAATAACTATGCGATAACAATCCCTCATTAAACGCGACATTAATCGATGAGCGCAGTTAACTTCAAACGTATTTTTTGTAAAGAGTGATTTACCGTTCAATTTCCTTGTTGTAGATTTTGATCTGAATCAATCACACGCACACCAAAAATGCACTTACGACGAACGAGTTTACTAGGAGTATGTGTGTGGGCGAGCTTGTTCGCCCTCTGCTGGGGGCAGCGGGCGGAGCAACTGCTCGCTCAGAACCCATGCTCGAGTAAGACCGCATGCAGTGACTGCATCCGGACGGCCAGCTGCGCCTGGTGCTTTGCCACAGAATTCAACGGACCACGATGCTTCAACCCTGCTATGGAAGGCGGCACTGGCGGCTGCGATGAAGCGTTCATCTTTAATCCCGATAATAGCCGTTCTATTGATCCTATGTATGATATGGAGTTGAGTAGAGGTATGTTTCCAGAGAAAATACAATGGTACTATCCGTCATTATTCAAGCGAGAGTGGGCTTTTCAAAGCACACAAGATCAAGATTAAATTAACCTTTTACATTTTCAGCGAAGGGCCGCATGGGCATGAGTGCTTCAGGCTCGTTTTCCCACGAAGAGAGCAGCAGTTTCCAAAGCAGCTCAGGGTTTTCGGGATCCGGTGGAGCGGCGTCAGGTGCTGGCGCTTCGGGAGAAAGCATGATCCAAATGAAACCTCAAAGGGTGAAGCTTGCGTTGAGGCAAAGTAGGTTAACCTTTTATCTGAATTCCATTCTGTATTTTAATTTTTTGGTATTATGTGAGTAACATTGACGATCCACTATTAAACGTGTCACGTTCAAGTTACTCATCAGAATACCCGGGAATAACGAGGTAAGTTATTACCTCGTTTTTCCCGGATTTAATAGTTGCATTATTTCAGATCAAATGCAAAAGCTCTCCTTTGCTTACTCCCGGGCTCAAGACTATCCAGTGGACTTGTACTATCTTATGGACTTGAGTAATTCCATGAAGAATGACAAAGAGAAGCTTAGTACCCTCGGAAGCTTGCTCTCCGCCACTATGAGAAATATGACTTCCAACTTTAGGATCGGTTTCGGCTCGTTCGTGGACAAAGTTGTGATGCCCTACGTTTCTACCGTCCCTAAGAAGTAAGTTAGAAAAAAAAGAAAATAGACATATATATGTGTAGGTAGAGTTTTTTTCCTATTTGATATTAAAATAAATACATTATTTCAGTTTGGAATCGCCCTGTCCAGGATGCGCTGCGCCTTACGGTTTCAAAAACCAGATGTCACTGAGTAAAGATACCAATTATTTTGATGTGAGTAATCTAGAAAATATTATGCCAGGCGAAAAAGTATTAATCAGTAGTTCATTGCCATAATGGGTATATTTCAGCTTTCGATCCCAACTCAATCTACCGTCATTTTAAACATCAATTTGAGGATATACGTAGATCAAAGCAGAAGCTAACAGTAGAGTTAGGCTTTGATCGGGATATCGCGACAAAATTCACATACACTTCGCCCTCTCCGCGGTGAACGAAACGCATAATTCGTTGGGGTTCAGACGACATGGTTTTAACAGAAAGCAGTGTCGATGGCCGACGTGTCCGGTAACCTGGACGCGCCTGAGGGCGGGTTCGACGCGATCATGCAGGCGGTGGTGTGTCGGCGCGACATCGGCTGGCGCGACCAGGCGCGGCGGCTGCTCGTCTTCTCAACGGACGCCGGCTTCCACTACGCTGGTGATGGCAAGGTATGTTGTCAGAGGGCCACTGAGTAAGTACTTTTTTATGTTAATCAGTGACGCTCTCCTGGTGGTGAAAGATCATAACTGCCCATGACCAAAACAGTGCTACACAGAACTGAATTCACATGTAGGCCGGCATTCGACTTTCTATGTAGTTTAAAAATGTCAAAAATGTATGATATTTCAATAAGAATAGTATATTATACAGTCCTGAATAGCAATGATTAAAATCGCTCCAATATAATTCTACTTGCAGTACTCACCTTTTTTGCCTGGCGTTATGTGAAATAGAGCCGGACAAATTCTATATTTACATTTTTTATTTAACCAAAAAACAAGCATAATTAATAAAAAAGAACATTATTATAATCTTAGTAAAGATGCACTATTTTGCTTGTGATGCATTGTGTGCAGTGCCTACACTAAGTATAAGATACTTGTATTGTGAACTTTAAAGCCAACAACATTGAGCTTTGTTAAATACTTTATTTTATTTTACAGCTAGGAGGTATTGTGCAACCCAACGATGGTCAATGCCACATGGAAGACAATGTATACACACACTCTTCTATCCAGGACTACCCCAGCATCTCACAAATCAACTTGCAGGTAAACTTATTTCCAATAAATACAAAATAAATATACTTTCAGATTATTCCCATAGAAATTACATCAAAATGTGTTTTGTAGCTTAGTTTTTAAATTAGCAGAACTGAAAATAATATGTATTTGTATGTATGTAACCTTGAATGTAACCATACTAAAAGCAAAATAAATAATTTCATTTCATATGTCGTCGAAGTAAACGAAATTACGTATTCTGCTTTTCTGTCTTTTCAATAGTGTTTACGGTCACTAAAACAATCAAATTGAAGTATGAAAGTATGTTTTTCAACCGACTTCAAAAAAAGAGGAAGTTATCTATTCGCTTAAATGTTTTTCTTTTTTCTTTTTTTTCATGTTTGTTACCTCAGAACTTTGTTGTTTGTTAACAGAGTTAAAAAAATCTTTTTATTTGAAAATATATAGTCCAGAGTACTCTGAGTACTGAAATAAAAAAGTCGTTGAAGTGAACAAAATTTCGTATTTTGCTTCTCTGTGACTAGTCAGTGGTGCCTGCGGTCACTAGAACAGTCCGATTGAAGTCGGTTGTTGTGTGTTTTTGTAAAACCTTGATTTTATACACTTTACGTTTATCTTCAGGTAAAGAAACACGCGATCAACGTGATATTCGCGGTCACAGCCGAACAGATAAACGTGTACGAGCAACTGAGCAAGCATATCGAAGGCTCCAGCAGCGGGGTGCTGAGCGCAGACTCCAGCAACGTAGTGGATCTTGTGAGGGAACAGTACAATGTAAGTCTTCCATTCTCTCAACAAGTTAGTATTAGATATTTAGTATATATGTTCTATTATGATGTCTGTATTCTGATACTATTTACCTGTCACACAATGGAGTTATGATATTGTCCATGTGCACGAAAGGAGCCTCTTCGAGGCGTACTTGAAATCCTTGCACCACACTGGTCCGAAATAACTAGTAGACACGAAAATAAGAAGAACAAATTATTTTTTAACTAAGTAAAGGCAAACGCAAACTGATAAAGAGTAAAAAAAAGTCGCAGATTATAATCTGTAATTATACGTACTAGACGCATCAGGGCGTTTGTATGTGTGTATGTTTTTCCGACGATAATTCTCTTAACCGATTAATCTGATCTATTAGTTGTGATAATGTGATTGTCAGTTAGGTTTAATGGGTTCAAATTATATCACTGAACAAGCTGACACCCGCAACTTTGTTTGCGTTGCGAATTAACTAAATTCCTTTCTTAGTACGCGCCTGAACTTCTTGACAAACGTACCCTCCAAATTTCAAGTCTTTACGTTCAGTGGTTTGACCTGTGTGTTGTCAGTCAGTCAGGACCAAGCCTTTTAGTGCAGTAAATAATCTTATAAAAATGTTTCATTTGCAGAAAATTACATCAACGGTGGAAATGAAAGACTCATCGAGTGATGCCTTGCAAATAGCGTATTACTCATCCTGTCTCGGAGGCAACGAGCTGATCCAAACGAAAAAATGTGACGGTCTCAAGGTACGCAAATTTATTTAAATAAAACGACTTTTACGTCAAATAACAAATAAACAAAAAATAAATAAATATATCTTTACAACATTGTTCCTCACCAACTTACGACAAGAGTATTCGCTCTCTTTTCCGCGCTGCGGTATCCAAGGTGCAAATAGCCCTATCGATTGACAACCTCTATATCGATCGGGGACGGCATCGAAAGAAGAAGATAATGTAAAACTATGTTAGAACAGCACATTTACCAATTACACTTATTACTCAAAGAAAAGTAAGTAAAGACAAATACCGGATTACAGGTTGGAGATGTAGTGGAGTTCACTGCTGAGATCACGTTGAAGGAGTGTCCCAAAGACCCCAGCAAGTGGAAGCAGTCCTTCGAGATCTCGCCCGTCGGTATCTCCGACAGCCTCACTGTGGAGGTAGAGATGATCTGCGACTGTCCTTGTGAACAACCCGGACATTACGTAAGTAAACACAAGTTGTTACATTCTAAATAGAGAACTGAGATCACGTTGAAGGAGTGTCCTAAAGACCCCAGCAAGTGGAAGCAGTCCTTCGAGATCTCGCCCGTCGGTATCTCCGACAGCCTCACTGTGGAGGTGGAGATGATCTGCGACTGTCCTTGTGAACAACCCGGACATTACGTAAGTACACACAAAACCTTGAATAGTTCAAAGTTAATTTATTGCATGAAATATATGTTTTTACAGATCTTAAATATTTACATTGGTATCAATATATTCTGCCGTCTCGGGCGTGCAATGTTGTTTTTACAATCAAAAAGTATACCTATTATATATGTACAACAACACTTTATAACATTAATCTTAAAAGACAAAATCGAAAAATACAAAATTAAATAAAAAATAATAATATATACCTATCTTGAGTTTAAATTAAATTATAGTGTTTTTATGAAGTTTTTGTCAATTTTCATTTAACGTGATATATAATATAGGTTTTTATATAAAAAACTTACATTAAACTTCGAACTAAATTAAAGCAATGTTCAGATGACCGCGCAGTTCAACTGAACGCGTCAATGCACGTTTTTAGAACTTAAATCGCGCGGCTAGGCGCGGTACCGTGCGGCAATGTAAGTAAACGATAAGCACTTTTTAGCTTAATCTTGTACCTCTACTGGCTACCTGATTCCCTAATCCAAATCACCGTTTCAGGCGTACAGCAACAGTCCTCTGGTATGCAACGGCGAAGGCGTATCTGCTTGCGGCGTGTGCATTTGCAACCCCGGCCGCTTTGGCAAGAGCTGCGAGTGTTCTGCGCAAGGCGGCGTCACTGTGGAGCAGGAGAGAGGGTGCCGCCCCACCAACGCCAGCACCGGACCGCTCTGCTCCAACAGGGGCACGTGCATCTGCGGAGTCTGCGAATGCAACAAGATGGACGACCCTACCAAGGTACGTTAGGTCGTCACATTGATGATATCACCGCGTTCTTTAGAAGCGACAAGACGAGCAAGGCGCTTTACCGACGCGACAATAAGGTTGCACTACCACAGACGCGGAGTTAGGCGAAGTGGATTGGCCAATCACGAGATTCCACTTCCACTCCACTTCGAGCACTGTGATTGGTCAATTCACGGTCCGCTTCTCTCCACTCGGCCCAGCTCCGCGTCAGTGGAAACGCACCCTAAGTATCTTATTTGCTGTTACTGTTCTGTTCATGGGCAGGTGGGATCTTCTACGGTCGAAAGAAAGTCAAGCCTAGATCTCCTCATCATTATAAGAGAATAAATCCTACACTTGGAGACACTTTTATTGCCCGATTTGAAAGCCCAGTAATTTCACTATAACTTTGTGATACAATGGTTTGTTGATATTTACAGAAAGCTAGGCCCAAATATCTCTTAGCATGAATCAATCAATCAATCAGTATATTGTATGTATAAAAAGCTTGGACCTGACTGACTGACAGACAACGTACAGGCCACTGAACATAGAGACTTGAAACTTGGAGGATGTGTTCGTCAAGAGCTGCAATTGAGTACTAAGAAAGGAAAATAAAAAATTCGCAACGCATACGATCTTGCAGGCTAGTCTGCTAGTCAGTCTAAAATAGTCCCACTGGCGTAAAGGCCTACTTGGCTAAAAGAGCAATCACTTACCACATTTTAATTTCCAGGCAATATCCGGTCCGTTCTGCGAGTGCGATAACTTCACGTGCGACATGAACAAAGGCTTGCTCTGCTCCGGGCCCGACCACGGAAGCTGCGTTTGCGGGAAGTGTAACTGCCAGCCGGAGTATACGGGGCCAGCCTGCCAGTGTCTGAAGGACCAGGCGCCTTGCCGGTCTCCCGGTATGTACTGTGTACCTACAATACGGCCGACGTATCTTGGCGAGTCTGAACATAGGCTATGCGAACTTTATCGTATGTACACACGCGTAGAAAACTGTTGATGCCAATTTCTGTTTATAAACCAACTAGCATAAGCCTGCGTTGATATATTATACATATAAAACTTTCTAACACGAGTGTACATGCGCTTAAGTTCGCATAGCCTATGTTCAGACTCGCCAAGATACGTCGGCCGTATTGTACGTACCATTCTCTAGTCTGTAATAATCGAGGTTACAGGTATCTTCACGGTTAAATAGCGCTGACCTTGAATGCGCAGAATTCGATTCTTAGATGTATTTGGCAGGAGGGGTGCGACGTGACAGGGAAGGTGGCGGCGCCAGCGTTTATTGGTCGCTTAGCCACCTTCCCGCCGCGGCGGAACCGATAGGCGCCGTCTCGCCTCACGTCACTTGTGCAGTGCTCCCCTCCACTTTCGCCGAGCGCTATTAAACCGTGAAGACTCCTATAACTGGAAGAAAATGTTTGTCTCCATTAAATTCGCCTTTATTATATTTCTAATATTCAATAATTAAAAGACTAAGATTATTTTTACCATGTTTGAAAAAAAAAAGTTATGGATTTCCTACTGATCTGTTTCAATAAGATATCTTAAAAGCTGGGATCCACCAAAATTGAATGCAGACATGAAATCAATTTATAGCTCAGGGCGCGCCCACACATAGCTTACACGGTCTCTACCAAAGATTTCTCCATTACCGTCTACGACATTTCTGATACCTTTGTTTTTTTAGAAAACAACGAAATCTGCAGCGGGCACGGCAGCTGCGTTTGCGGACAGTGCGTGTGCAATGTTGAAGATGATAGGCACTATTCAGGCAAATACTGCGAGAAATGCCCCGTAAGTGTCCATCATGAGACTCTTTCAGTTGATGTTTCTAGCTGCTGCCGTCTTTTCTGTTTTTCAGCTCATAAACTATACATATACTACAGTAAAGGTCTGTTACCGAAAGCTGTCATGTACAACATATTACACGTGCGCTTGTATAGTGTCTGAATGAAATCGCGGCATGATGTCACACGGCATGCACATCTTGAAGTCTGTCTGTCTCTCTCGCGCGCGCTCAAGCTTATGAGTATGAAAAAGTTATTATTGTGAAATTACATTAGTGCGAGTACTTTGACAGCGCCAGCTTTCGTTGACCGACCTGTAAGTTCGGCGTCATTGACTAACAAACATCTATCGACCTACAAAAACTTTCGCATTTGTAACTTAGTGGGACTAATACCGACTTGCATCAAACTTTCAAAGTTCCTAAGCAATTACTTTACTCGCTTGGCAGTTCTTAACGGTCAGAATCTAGACTGTTAAGAACTACTAAAGTAATTGCTTAGGGACTTTGACGTTTTGGTGCAAGTAGGCATAAGTGTTTTCTGCAGCTTCGTCTGTGTGGTGTCGATATAATACTGCCACACCGGTGTCGCGTGTTCGATTCCCGCTTTACGACAAAGATTTGTGTGTTGAACGATTTTCAGTTTTTCTAAACTTTTAGTTTGTCATTGTATTTATTTATTTCAGGAAACAATTAATACATTGAATTAATAATAATATGATGTTTCGTAGACTTGCCCCGGTCGGTGCGGCGTTTACAAAGACTGCGTGCTGTGTGAAGTGCACAAGCGAGGCCCGAAGTGGAATGCCGAAACCAATACTTGTGACGATTGCAATCTGTTCCCTATCATCGAAGAAGGCAAAATAGAAGGTAAAAAACATATCTATCTTCGTTTTAGGGTTCTATTACCGTCTTTCTGTCTGTGTGTCTAACCTTATCGAGTAGTACTAAAAACGAATTCAGTTTCATTTTCGCTTCAGTTTCGAAATTTAGTGTTACTCTTGTACACTAAATCGCGTTTGAACTCGATTTGTCAACGTCAAAACGCGTCAGAAAACTTCAAAATTACGATCATGTTGATTTCGTTTAGTTCCATTAGATTCCACCAAATTCGAAACCGCGCTAGTATTGTATTCAAGAGTGCCAAATTGATTGGAATTAGATTGAAAAGGAACTTAAGATTTGGTTCATGCGTCAAGGGTCGCTTTTCTGATCTCAAATACGTCCGGTATCTTCGAATTTGGGTAATAAGAGTGTCATAGGAGTAACTAAATCCAAATGGCGGCTCTATGCCATATTATATAATGGCGCTTTTTGCGATAAAGCCGCCCATTGTAGCTCTTTTATATATGGTTATTTTATTTTTAAGCTTCCTTTTATATTGTATGTTTCTTCGGGGTATACAATAAAGTGTTACTATCTATATATCTACGTTTGCAGCCGTGTTGTTCTTTTTTTATTGTGAATTTGAGCCTTTTGTGATAGTTTCATTTTGTTGCAGCCAACGAATCTCGAAACGAACACTTGTGCAGTTTCTACGACGAGGAGGATTGCTTGTACGTTTACGTGTACTCCTTCAACGACGCTCAGCATCTCGTGACGAGGGCGCAAAAGGAACGCGAATGTCCTACGAAGGTACGGCTTTATTCACTAATAGCTGGTGCCCGCGACTTCGTCTGCTGCGCAGGATAAGTATTTCGAGTAGCAGACAATTCACACAATATCTTTATAAATTGTAGCTTATGTGTTATTCTGATTATTATTATTATTCAGCCATTATCGTCCCACCGTAGGGCAAAGGCCTCCCTCCTCTTCTTCCACTTCTTTCGGTTATTCTGATGTATAAGCTATATTATTTTTTATTTATTATTATAAATTTTCATTAAAATCCATTCAAAGAATAACAAACATCCATCCATCCATATCTACAAACTTTCGCGTTTATAATATTAGTAGGAAGTAGGATAGTAGGATTAGTAGGAAGTAGGATGAGTAAGGTATTGTTATAGAACAATGTATTAGCGTGTAAACAAAAGAGTGTTTATGATTTAGGATATTTTGTTCTCAATCCAAGTTTTTCAACCAATGACATCATCTCACCTAAGACTAAACTCAAGACTAGAGTGAATAAGTTCATACTAGCCAAGCGTGCTTCATCTTCGACCACACCATCACTTACCACCAGGTGAGGTAGTGGTCAAACGCTTGTCTATTAGTAATCCAACGATGACGCCTGCACACTTCCCGTCGTCAAGTGTCTATGGTACTCCAGTCCAGATGACTTATTAAACGGCATCCAACTCATTTTTTTTTGTAAATAAACTGCCTAGCATTCGTATACCTCTTCACTGAAAAGTGACGACGAAATGCCTAACGAAGAATCACGCTTGTCTAAAGCAGGCTTCCCATGGTGCGTGGTTTTGCGGACAGATGCGGACCAGCCCGCACTGAAGAACCATGGGAAGATTATCGTTAGTGGTAGCGCAGACACGTCTGATCCACGACGACTTGGTATTTTAAAATCCGTAGAATCACGCACCGTGAGAACCGTGGCTTTAGAAATTCTGGGTCCTAAAAAGATGACCAACATCTAACCATGTTATTTCCGCTCGACCGAGCATACAAGCTAAGTTAGTGCCTTTGTTCACGCTAATTTCTTGGTGTTCCTGCTGATTGATCGTTTGACCCCGTCCATTTGGCTTGCATTGTATTACTACTATTTTCGTTTCCAAGTTCGTAGATCCTCAGATAGTAAACCCAATGTTAAATTTGTTTATGGGTGGTGGACGGCAAAACTGTTTAAAAAAATATGCTGGTGAATCGGTCTGTTTCATAATAAATTGTGTGAAGCATACAGGTAGTAGCTAGTGGTGTACATGACCCTATCAGGGCACTGCAAACATTCTGTCCTCCTCAATTTATGATACGATACGAATTAGATTGTGAGAATTTTTCGTGATAGGGCCTCTAGTCAATCATCAATCATATTTGAAGTTTGCGTATACAGTATCGTGTCACTAGTTCTTTCGAACCAGTGTGGTGAAAGGATTTCAAGTGCGCCTCGAAGAGGCTCCTTTGGTGCACAAGACACATGTTTTCGAACTTTAGGTTCTACGACATGCCGGTTTCCTCACGATGTTTTCCTTCACCGTTGCGAGAACGTGGGGTGCATATATAGATTTTTTCGACCGAAAAAAACCATTTACGCTTGACTGCCACCGAGATTCACACCCGCGAACATCAGATTGCTAGACAAGGGCCTCATCCACTCGGCCACCATGTTCTCGGCTTATACCGTGAAAGGACAGGATACCGACTTGCCCATTTCTTCACTATTCACAAGTGAACAGTGTGTACTACTCGGTCGAATTAACATGACACCTGGCTCGAATGACGTTTGTGCAAAGTACAGCGTGGAATTGGATAATCTTGATAGAGAAGGTCCTGTAATATGTACTTGGTAATGATAAGTAATGATAAGGCTTCGCAATTAGAGGAAGAAGAAACACGGAGGGCGCCGCGCGGGGCAGCGGGGGAAGCATCAAGTTCCGAGCCACGTGTCAGCCAGATGTCATGTTCATTCGCCCGAGTAGTAACTATTGTTCGTTTTGTTAGTACATAGTTATTATGTTAAATGTTATGCTATGACAAGCAGTTGCCGATCCTCGGGATAATTTTGGGCATGATCGCGGCCATCGTGCTGGTGGGGCTGGCGCTTCTGATGCTGTGGAAGATGGCCACCACCATACACGACCGCCGCGAGTTCGCGCGCTTCGAGAAGGAGCGCATGATGGCCAAGTGGGATACGGTGAGCGTTTCAAATATATTCTTTTTTTAAGTGTTTTAAAGATTGCATTTAAAGCATCTTATAAGTAAAATAAGCGTGTCCAAATAAGCCACGACATTGCTTCTCATCGAGAGAGTCGAGGTTAAACATTACCCTATTTAACAAGTTAATAATAAATATAAAAGTAAAGTAAAGAAAAGGCAAGAACGTTGGACTGCTACGCCGAGTGTCGCGGGTTCGATTCCCGCTTCGGTACAAACATTTGTGTGACGAACATCGATGTTTGTCCTGAGTCTGGGTGGTTTGCAAGCTCTACATAGTACAAGCTCTGCTTAGTTTGGAGCTAGATGGCGTTGTGTGATATGTCCAAAATATTTATCTTTTTATTAATTTTTATAAAAAAAAGATAGGTATTATGCTGTCTTTCCACTGGAGCGGAGCTTAGAGGAAAAGAGCGGAGATGTGCAAATTTCGATTAATAAAATTACATAAAAACTCCGCTCCGCTATTGTATTGATCGAAATTCACACAGCTTCGCTCTTCTCTAGTGGACATGCATCTGCTGCAGGACTCCGTCAAAGGGGGAACGAACACAGTGTCAGATTTCGACATATTCGAAATCAAACACGATAATCGAATAAATTTTCTTGTTGAATTTTTATTTATTACTATTATTTTTTCTTTTAGGGCGAGAATCCTATTTACAAGCAAGCGACGTCTACCTTCAAAAACCCCACTTATGCTGGAAAATAAACTACAAATATCTATGATATTATATTAGCGTCAGAATTATATTGCGGAAGTAGTGAACAGTAACCGCGGTAGAGATCGTTCAATCTAAATATGCAGGCCCTGTTAAAATATTCGCCATACAAATTACATTACTTTGTATAGAGGCGACAGTGCAGGGGCGAGCATTCTTAGACTAAAAGATGGGTACTCTACCTAGGTAATGTTTTGTATCGCATTTATAGGCCCACATAGTCAGTATTTGACAAAACAAATGGTTTATAGAATTTTTGAGTGAGTTTATAAAGTTTGCCTTAAAATGTGCCTTGTATATCAAATATTTTCATATTGTATCGAAAATGAGAATGTAAGTGTAAATGTTTAGTAATGTGCCTGAATCCCTGAAAAACAGTAAAGTTTTGAAAACATAAGGTACCTACATTATGTTGTTCTATACGGTGCTGCGATGTGCGATGCTATAATAGTACATTATGATATAAGTGCGGTAAGTTGAGAATTACAGCCGAGGCGATATTGCTAGCCCGAGCCGTAGGTGAGGGCTACAAGAAAGCAGAAGATGTAATTATCAAAGCGCACGTATGTCATACGACGTTTTATAACACATTTGCGAGGAAATAAATAAAACTCGGACTTGACGACATTTCAAAATAAAAACAATACAGCGAAAAGAAACAGCGCGCGGGATAATTTTTACTGGTTGTCAAATTAGCGATGCGCGCGCATCAGCGTTTTTTTTATAAGGCAAAGGCACAAAACAGTCAGTATCATAATAAAGTAAATTAATATTTTTGTGTTTTGTTACATTTAAATGGTTGTTATTTATGGTCAATATTAATTAAATTAAAGAATTTAATGTTTATTTATTATATTTTAACTCCCAAAGTTAATTTTATTCATAAAATGTTGACCACTTTTCTGACATAAAAACTCTCTGCTAAGATTAAAAAAAAATATCGTTCGTTTTAAACGTAGAACATTGATAAACCTTCCTTTTTTAATTACATTACAGCACTCGTGCGTAATGAGATACAATACGATATTGAATTGGTGCAATAATAGATCCTTTACGAGCAAATGTGTTATAAATAAATTAACAAAAAATATTAATTAAAATGCATAGATATAGCGAAAAGCGATTATAAAATGAAATTCACTCTACGATGTATAATTATGTCAAGGCAATAATAGTACAAGTAAGTTCATATAACTTACTTTCAAAAGCATCGCGTGAAAACAAATAGGTATATTAAGTTTTCGCCGCAATATCAGACTTCCATCTAATTATAACTAAGGGTCTGTTTTAATCTCAGTAGAAGTATGCTCCGTACTTGTGAGTTAGTATGTCATTTGTACTTATTATTGTATAACGAAGGTGTGGTGTGATCCTTAGTATCGTAATTCAATGCTTGTGCATTTTACATGTATCATACCATACCTTTTATTAGATTTAGAGGCGATTCTAGTTGTGTATGTTTAATGTACTAATATAATTTATGAACTGAAATATGTTTAATCTCTTTAGTGTATGGTTGGTTACGTTTTGTTGCTTACAAGTTAGGTTGAAAAGTTGTCTATTTTCAAAACTTATTTGGTATCCATGTACTGCCAAAGTCATATTCGCTCTTTAAAGTTGTGAGAAATGCCCGTTTCCGCAATAAACAAGGCTAATTTAAAACATAGTAACGATCAAAATATATGCATACATTTAGTAGGGTTAATACATATTTTGACTAAGTATATTCAAATAATCATTGTAAAATAATGTGATTTTCGTTTTCTCTGTAACGTAATTTTTTAAATTTACAGTACGATAGTGCCATTTGTAACTCGATATTTAGAGTTATTTAAAAAGTAAATAATATAATTTATCTAAGTGTAATAATTTTAATTAAAACATAGTCATGATATCGCGTTGAAGAGTTTTGACATTATTTTATTTTTTGTTTAATAACTTTTATTTATTTTTAAATATTTGTGATGATTTTTATCAAACTTAAAAACATGCCTAGTTTAAGTTCATACAATAATACTTACATTTTATATCATTCGTACGAATGAGCTTTTATCTATGTATTTTTTTTATAGATTTACCAGATTTTAATAAAGCAGATTGTGGCTTTTAATACCTAGTAGCTAATAAAGTATTAACAAATATTTCATACCTTTTTTTATTGGCGCAAAACCTATATTTATTTTCAGAAATATTGTTGCATAAATATATATGTATGTAGGTACCTAAAAATACTAGTTAAGGGTAATCCTCAAGGCAAATTTTCATACAAAATGATTCGGACAATTTTAATTTAGATTTAATACGTGTTTTAAAATTAACACTAATCATTTAAAAACTCGTATGAAATCTAAATTAAAGTATCGTACCTTACTAATTTTTGTTGACACAATCGGAAAACATAGACGAAACGAATAGTGTGAAGAAATTACTATAATACGGCGTACTTTTTGAGTATTGTCCGAAACATTTTGTATGGAAATTTGCCTTGAGGATTACCCTTAAAACACGACAGTTGCATATGACAAAATATTGGCGCATTCGTTATCAGTAGAAAGAAATGTTGACCCTTTTCCAAGCCAGCTGAATTTTTTAGTCTTTCTGTAATTTTAAATGAAGTCAAAAACCCGTGTTGTTTGAGGGTTGTTAAATGTTTATCTAAGGAAGATCTATATACTAAACAAGGCCAAAATAGGCTATTCATTTCCGGAAGGAGGTAACAATTAGAGCGGCAGTTTGCCTGAGGGGCGGTCAAATCCGGGCGCTTTGCAAACGGTTTGATTACACGTCTCGTCTATTATCTGTTCGTGTAAATAGCAAGCAAGACGGATGAAGCGTCGATCGATACAAGCTACAATGTGCTTACATCGTGTTACCCTTGTTTGGTATAATGTTACTTTTATGTTTCATTTTAATTGTACCTATGCTTTGAAAGGAACTTTGATTACAAAGTTGCTTTCAAAACTTACTGTCTTTATAAAATAAATAAATCCTACTTGTGGCACATTACAAAGATATGCTATTGTAAGAAGCGATTGAAGAAACTTATTTGGGTACATGACATGTACAATGTACATAGTATTTCAACGTACCTATAGGTAAATTTATAACCGTGGTATATTTTTTATCTTTGCTAGTAGTTATAGGACTTTTATGCCAATAAGTAATAATCTATGAAACAGGGAGATCTTACACTATCAGAAGAGAGCCTTACTCGTCTCGTCATTTTATTTCGGTTACCAATCAAATATGGTAGAGCGTATTTCTACAAAAATTCGAATAATGGAGTAAGGTATTTTTTCAATCAAACAATGTAAAAAAAGGAAATTAAAAAGTATAAGAGTGAATAATGAGCTCATATAAAAAAAGCCCACAAAGTTTATATTACGACTTAGCTCTAAGCGTCCTATTACATAGCCTGGGTCTCGGCTCTAGCAAAATATTATGTACCAACTACGTGTACGTAGTTGAGCGTTTAAGCGTACCATGGTTCAAATAACCTCAGCCTACAGAATCTCTGTTCGCCAGGGTTAATTTGCTTCATAGTATTTATTACCCGTACGCGACCGTCGCGTCGACGCATATTGCACACGCTCGCTATGGAAATTGGCTAGCACGTTTCGTAGGCTATATACCTATATACGTACGGTCTACCTAACTTCCCTTGCTTAAGATTTTTTTTATTTAAGTATCATATTGAACGATATGTAAGTAGGTAAATCGAACACAATCTGATAGGTAGGCCGCACAAACCTAGATGGTACGAAAAATTTAGCTATTCTTATCCATGTTGTTTGAAACTAAGCGTGTAGGTATTTAGTGGCACGAAAGTCATAAACCTACATCAATTTATAACCAATGAAGCCTTCAATCATTGGCTTATCTTTCATTATTTTACCGCGAAATATCGGAAAGAAATTCAATTTCCGCGTGATTTCACAAATTGTTGCCTTATTCACCTCGACAGGTTATAATTTAAGCAGTTTGGCGCTCCTCAATTTCATTTATGTGGGCAGGGGAGGCTTGAAGCGACATGTGATTAGGTTGTATAAATTGGAACTCGAATTGTTTGCCAAAATACGATCGTCCCTGCTGAAGTGTAGCACCAACTTTTTGTTTATTTTGAAGAATAATACAGTTTATTGGAAAAGCTATGTTCGCGTCGAGTCGGAAGACGACGCGAAACTAAAGATCGATAACAATTTAATTGCATTGAATGGAATCGGGAATACCGTATTTAACTCCTTGTAGAGCGAGTTTAGAGTGTGACATGTAGACTGCAACGGTAATCAAAAAAACAATACTACTAATTTTTAATAAGTACTTACCTACATAAAATAATTTGACAAATGAGGTATCGTTAGAAGCGTCTCGTCCGTCCGCTGGTTGACCACGGACCACGGCACATAACAATTTCAGATGAGAGTTTTCTTGTTTCTTACTTTTTAGAGCGTGATTTTTCAATGGTCGGGTTTTATTTCATATCAATTTTTTTTGTAGGTTATTTGTTAGTTGTATACTCTAAAATGAATACTGCTTTAACATCGAGCTGCGGCTGAGACGCCCGCGAAAAATAACTTTTTCTGTTTAAGGGTAATCCTCAAATCCGAGTTCCATACAAAAATGTTTCGGACAAATACTCAAAAAGTACGCCGTATTATAGTAATTTCTACACACTATTCGTTTCCTCTATGTTTTTTGATTTCATGAACAAAAAAAGTGAAAGGTTTCATACTTTAATTTAGATTTTATACGTGTTTTTAAGTTAGTAGGGTTAATTTTAAAACACGTATAAAATCTAAATTAAAGTATGATGATACCTTTCACTTTTTTTGTTCACGAAATCAAAAAACATAGAGGAAACGAATAGTGTGTAGAAATTACTATAATACGGCGTACATTTTGAGTATTTATCCGAAACATTTTTGTATGGAATTCGGATTTGAGGATGCCCCTTATTAGATGAATAGGATTATCGGTAGTACCAACGGGTAAGCACCGATCGGGTATACCAATCGAATTTAAGGGGATTACCAACGCGATGTGATTATGGTTTCGCAGATTTGGGTAATACCGAATACGAGATAATCCTTGTGATTGAAAATAAACCCATAACTACTGTGAAATACTGTAGTTATGATTGTGAGTTGGTACCTACTCCACTAAGTAAGTAGGTAGGTACTTATGAATTATTTCTTATCTAATTTAGTAACCGTGAAAGAAGAGGTAACTTTATGATAGGTGATGGTAAAAAGGATGAATTGTAGTTAAGTACTATGTAAGTATACCTATAAATAGGTATCGTCATAATTTTTGGAAATTTTCTTTTCCGTTTTTAATACTTTTATGTTTGTTTATAGTAACTATTAAATTGTCGGCACAAAAGGCTCCGCAGGTGGCTCAGCAATTAATCACAGCTAGGAATGTTGGGCGGGCGGCGCTCGTTGGCCGGCGGCGGGCGGGCGCGCGGAGCGGTAGTGCCGCCGCGACGCCGCGCCGGTCGCACGCCCCGCCTGCCTCCACAGCCTCCTTGACCTCCCGCTCCTCCCGAAACCCACAACAAGGGACAACGGGATCACAACAAACTGAATTTTCTTCAACTACAAAGGGTGAGTACCTAACTTCCTTATCAGATATATAGAGCCACTTGAGCACCACGCTGAGTCTGCGGACGGTTATATTTGAACATTTCCTTGCAAAAACTTTCATAGTTTACAAAGTAACCTCCGCTTTAATTTGATGATAGTTGCTAGAAAGTGATTTAGAATCAGACCCCCGTCTAATTACTTTGCTACAGGTGCATAATAAGCTTTTTACGAGTCGTATGTTTTAAAGGTATTCAGGGCAAAATTATTGTCTTTTATCGGGAACCCGACCTGTTGAATTTCCTTTGTTTTTATGTAAGCTGTGTCGGACTCGATTTGTTGGAAAACTTTTCCTTTGAAGGAGAGATTGGAAATACAGAAACAATAACCGTCTTAGCCGAATTTGCGGACGACGAAGCTTTGCCTAAATGGATTTACGTTTTTTATAGGAACAATCGATTTTGGATTTTCCTTCGAGTGACTTAGGCCTTGCCTTCCAGGTTTAGGTGATTTAATAATGGGTTTTGAACCAGTCATACTATGACTGATGTGGCGCCCTCCAATCAAATCATTCTACGTGTATTCTATCTATTTACATCGACTAACTTTAAATTACCTACTAATAAGTACCTCCCTACTCACCTATACATTATATGTAGGTAATGTTTTCGTTTACTAAAGATAACTTGTACGTCTATGCAAATGTTTGTTATTTAAACTAAGTTCTCGAAAAGCGTCAATAAGGTGCCCGCTTCCCACGCTGAAAACAGAAACCTAAATAAACATCAGTAAGCGAAAGCTCGCTTATCTTCAAAAGCTTGTTTTCAACGGACTCACGAAGCAGAAGAATTGATAGGGCACAGCCTTCACCGTCCGTGTTGATTAAAACCATGTTTTATGGAAGATAGCCAACAAAAGAAAAGGCCTTTTCTAAGTGTAAGATAACATATTTAAAACAACACGCCTACCTACAAGGGCTATTAATGCTTTTTCTTAAAAAAAATAGAGTGTTTTATAAAAACAGATACACATTAAAAGCTGCTCAAAAGGGTGCTGTAAATAAATAGATTAATTTATATGTAGGTAAGTACTACATACATACATCTCGATACATTATAAATTTATTAGCTTAGGTAGGTATAAGTCCATCTTATTTAGGTATTTATGATCACTTGTTATCGGACGTATGACATTATTATTAAGGTAGGTAAGTACCAAATTACTATCACACAAATAGGTGTGCGGTGCGCTTCCAAGTATTGTAATGAAGTCTGGTCTGGCGTGATTGTGCGACGGACGATGCACACGGCTGTACAAGGACTCCCTCGCCTCCGCCCGCCCGCCCAAAGCCCCCGTTGGCTCAGCTAGCATGCATCCCGGATATCTGGGTAACGACTACGAGACCGACTACTTCTAACTCTAAAAAGTTTCGCCTGTAATGCGACTATTCAAAAGAAGTAGGTTTAAGTAAATCAATATGAATCTACTCAACAGTTCACGCACAACTTACAGTATGCATGTGCTTTTGGAGGCAAAAACGTGTGTAGACACGTTTTTAATTAAATTTATTTTCTTACTTTCCAGAAACTAGGGTAGTACTTATCTCCCAGTTTTTCTCCCTGGGGAAAACCTTGAAATGAATTGTTTACCCCGCTGTGCCGTTGGCTGTTGGTAGATCTTTATTACTTTTTCAGTTGATTGCAGATGAAAAACGACCGTGAACAAAGTGGGTACCGCTAGGTCTCTGAATCTACCAACCCGTGGGAATAAAACGGGAATTATTCATTGTGGGAGGCATTTGCAGAGCATGCCTTTGCCTACCTACATGCCTACGCTCGCTGGCAAGGGTCGGTGGCGGAAATCTACCTACTCCTATGTAATTGCGAATTAATTAGTGTAGCTTAATGCAAATATTTTTTAATACAAAATTACGGCTATGCCTAACGAGCTTTTGGTCACCGTTTATGAAATGAAATATTCAAAATTACTTACGTTAAAAATTATTGATGATACGATGATTTTTTTTTTGAGCAGACGTAGACAAATTGATTTAAGAAAATTGTTTTACATAGTTCCATTACGATATCTAACATTTAGTACTTAAATCTTTTTAATTTTCTGAAGACCTACCTAACCTACCTAGTAAATTTAACTTACCTACTTAGGTACTCAGAAGTACAAGCATTTGCTCAGAAATGAGTACCTATCTTTAGTTTAGTTAGGTTAAAGATCTAGGTAGATCTTTTATACTTGTTGTTATAAAATACCTCCCTTTGAGAAGAAAAACAAGATTTATCATTTTATAGCAATCTGTAAATAAGCGAACGCGGGCTGATGGTATAGATAGAGACCGAGTGGTTTGCTAAAAGCACGCTACAATGCTTACTTGAGTTACTAGTCGTACGACATACCCATCAACAAATGAGTATTTTATCACTTTTGAACTCTGCTGCCCAGACTTATGGTCGAAATCTAAGAATTACTTCCTTGTTGGACTATAGAGCCTGCAAGTACCTAGTAGCCTACCTACGACGATGCTTTTCATTCACTACCAAACGCTACATAAAACTTGAAATTGAAACGGGAAAAAGAGATCAACGGGAGCGGCGGCGGCGCGGCGTTGCGTTGCTAAATACATCTAAATAAAAAGGTAGTTTCGTATCATTGAAAACACTTTTTGTATTCTCTGAAAGTAACAATGAAATCATAGTTTATTTAGGTACCTACTGAGAAGAGATGCGAAACACATGCTATCAATTGATATTTTAAACAAACATTGAATAAACGAATCGTCTATGAAAAACATACGAAATAAATAAGCCATCGTTGCACAAAAAGTGTTCTTTTCATGTTTAGGAATTTAAACTAGACGGTTTTGTGAAAAAGAGTTGTAAGAAGCTAAGTAGCGGAAGATATAAATCTGATACAAAAAGTACCGTGGCGAGGTGTTCCGCTGCAGGGAAGCGAGCTCCGAAATGCCACGAGGCCGCAGGAAAGCGTGTACACCTTATCATCGTTAACCTGCCGTTTGCATATCATTGACAGAGTTCCTACCTTATGTCAGTTTTAAAGCTTCTGTTATTATGGAACTCCTACATCAGAGAGACGGTAGGTATTTACTACGAGTACCCATATACCTGAGCATTTCATTTCCTATTATGTGTATATCCTTAATAAATTCTTAGCGGTTTTGTATTAAGATACTTATGTTTTTCAACAAAAACGGCTATCAAAAACTATTAATGTTTCTGCATTTCATTGCAGCTGGACTTATGCGCATTTATGTTGTCGTCCAGGTGCAACGTGCGTGCGTCTAATGCAAATGTAGCAATCCTACAGCCACATCAGTAACCGAAGTGCAATTAGACTTACCCAATCTTTCATTTACCTATACACGTAGCGAGTTCTTCTAAAAAATGTAAACAACGTGTTAATGAAATGAAGTATTCGGCTGGGTCAAGGTTGGTGCCCCATCCTATTCACGTGGATGGCTCAGAATGCCGGCTTTGAGCTGAAACATCAGTGTTTAGTCTCGTCTAAATAGCCATTTTCACTTGACCGAGCGCAAATATGAATAGGATAGATAGCACATAAGTAAATAAAATAGTAAAATATGTAGGTATACATAATATCTAGGTAAATATTAGTAACGGCATATTGATTAAAATACTACCATAGATGAACTAACTACCTAGTCTCTGGAACGACCAAGACTAGAGCATAGGAGGTAGCTACATACTTTAATTAGCTAATGAATTAGAAATCAATAGGACATTTTTTCATAAGTAGGTTTTAATACGGCATCGGCTGTTAGCAGACTTTATTTGCAGAAACTGATATGGTACTTCCCTATTCTTTCTAAAACACATAATAAATAGGTACGTACTTTGGCATTTTTGGAAAGTTAGCTGAGTTACATCATGAAGAAGAAAAATGGAAAATTATAAAATTAATGCGTCAATTATTTTAGTGAATAATCTACATTTTCTTAAATATGTAATGTTATAAATATCCACACATCAGCGAAAGCTTCAGTATCTTTATTGCAGTCAATGAGTCATGTTACACAAAACTTCTTGTCTTATTATTATTATTAAAATTCTTTATTGCACAAAAATAAAAATTACATTGCACAATGGGCGGGCTTAATGCCTAAGGCATTCTCTCCCAGCCAACCCTTGTACTTGTACCCTTGTCTTCAATGAAATAGATAGGATTTTCAATGTGTCCAATAGCCCGTTGAAAATTCAAACATCAGACATTAAAGTCAGACAATTTTATTATTTACGTAAATAATGTTGACTCCACTTCCGGAAAAATAGTGGGTAAAATATGAAACAAATAAACACTACTCACAGCCTTTGGTTGGAAGCTTTCCCACAACAAAAAGTTTTAATTAGGTTCAGCAGCTTTGAGAATAATCTCGTTTCTGCCGGAAGCGCCCAAATAGCTGGGTTTGCAGTCTCATTATAGCTCAAATTGCAATGATTTCATTAAAACATTTGTAATTATATAACCCTATACCAGTTCAGAATTTTGAGAGGAGTGGAGTCGATCCGGGTCTTCAGTAAAGCGACCTTATCTCTGCGTGCATGCCTCTGCAAAGCTGTTCAAAAGTTTGTTACAACTTGTTAGTTGCCTACCCGTTATGCAATGAAGATACTAGATACCACCACACTAGCTCTATTTGATACCATGGAATGAAACTACTACTACTACCAGTAGGTACCTTTGTTTGTGTGCCTCCACCGGGGATCGAACCCAGAAAACCAAGCTTCGCAGGCAGGGTCACCACCAACTTAGCCACGATGCCGCCACATATTTCTACCTTTCAGATCCAATTATAATAATCTGAAAGTTAACTTAATAAAAGCACGTTTATTAACTATTAAGCTTTATTAAGAAAGTAGCTAAGCCGTCGTATCAAGGTATCCCGGCGACATAAGTTGGATAATGTTACCTACTTGGTCGGTGCCGTCGTGAGATTATTTTCCACCTTTGACCTCAGTGTATGTTATTTTATTCTAGAATGAAAATAAATGCGACTATCAAAACAATTTTTGTGGTGTTAATATTACTGCGTTCAGATGGAAAACGATGTCACAGATACATGCAGTTGCTCGTATTAAAAACTCCAAAAATATAGTCAAAATTAAGTTACCTACTCATAACCTAACCTAGATACATATAAGACAAAATGTTAGGTTTCTTGTCATTGTAAAACATTAGTGTTCGTAATACAGTCTTTTGCAATAAGAAGATACCTATCTACGTCTAAAATTTCTAAAATGATGTCACAGTGCCAAGTTTCACAAACAGCTGATGTATTCATCAAAACTCAAAAAATATGTCACTACCAGCTCAGCTTAGCCATAAATACAAGATAAGTAGGTATACATTTACCCATATAAAAGATAAAGATAAAAGATAAAAAAATATTTATTTTATAATAATATGCACCTATGTTTTTTTTTTTATGTTAACAAGTGGTGAGACTTAGTTTTGTAGTGCAGGTGACTGTACGTACATACCTACTAAAATTGAAAATTGTAGGCATGCTATTTAGCTTTTAACTGACCTACTTTCAAAAAGTGAAGTATCACTCGTCTGCGACACCTCTTTGTTTGTTAACGTTTTAAAATTTATATTTCGTTTTAACTTAGGTATTCATTATTCATGTCCGCGGGATTGTTGATACTCAACTCAATGTAAAAATTCTATTTGAATTTAACCAAAGAGCCGTTGGAACTTAGTAGGAACAAACTAACAAATAGGTATAGGTTGGTGCTCAAAAGCCGACAAGAATAAAATTGGTTCTTGCTTCTATGGATAATATGGGCAAAAAGTCGTAAAAATAAATAAGGGCGTTACCGTCGCAATTTCCCTTAGAAATGACACAAATCTGATCATAGTGGTAATAAACTAATAAACATTCCAAATAAGCGCTTTGGAGACTTTTTGGGCTTTTTGAGAATTTTCTACAATTGTCTGCATCTCAGCTTGTGTCTAGTACTTAAGTTTGGGCTTGTAAGTAAGTAAAATGTATAATTGTGTTGTCGAAATATCATATATAAAAGACCAACCCTGAAGCCACCCTAACTAGTCTAGGGTATCTAGGGTCCCATCCTAGCTACGAGGAAAAGCAAAACTACAGTCATTGTCGTAGAAACGTTTAGAGCGATATGTTGTGAAAAATACGACTGAAACAGATTATGATCAAGCACGATCATACATCATCATAGTTACAGTCGTATTTTTACACGACTTAAAAAAAAGGAGGCGGTTCTCAATTAGTTTTTTTTTATGTTTGTTTCTTTAGAATTCTGTTGTATATAAACTTTTTATTTTCGTTTATTTGAAAGAATATCTTCCAGATTGGTCCCATAGAAATTTCATGAAAATCGGTTCAGTACTTTGGTTTTGAAAGCAAAATAACTAAAAATATGACTTCCATGACGTAAACGAAATTGCGTACTTTGGTTCCCTGTGATTATTCAGTGGTGTTTACGGTAGCTAAACAGTCCAATTGATGTTGGTTATAGTATGTTTTTGTAAAACCTTGATTATTTTGACTCCGAAACCAAACTGAGGTAGAAAGGGTTTTGCACCTGCGGTTTCCTACCATTAGCCCTATTCCTACCTTCCCTTCAACAAGTTTTCAAAGCTTTCAGTTCACTTCGAAATTAATTTTATTTATGACTACGAGATTTAGACATTTTAATAATTTGCTAAGGGACGGCCTTTGTGTTTACGGTTAGGTTGCCTAATTGATGGTTTAGGATGTAGATGTTATTTGTTTTCTCGGCTATATTAAACCATTTTAAGTTCGCTACAAGGTACTTTATAATGTTAGTACCCTAACCTACAAAAACTATTAAGTAAGTACTCCTTAAAAAATAACCCTCCTAAAAAATCTCAGAAAACGAACCTATTTCATTTCTTTTTCAAATATAACTTGAAATCTTTTCTTAGAAGCCTTTTGCTTTCGAAATCGACTAAAGTCCTTATTGCTTACAAAGGCAAGTGAGTGAGGATTCGGGGTGGCGGCACCACCTTAGCCTTGGTACGTAAACGGAACTAGGCGGAACAAAGCATGTAGCGTGCGGAAATGTAGGAATCAGTACCTACTCGTGCTTTTGATAACGGTTCCAAAGGCTACATCTGAAAAAAAACTATAAAAATCTACGTGCATGTACAAATGTTGAATATTTTATTCTTTATTTAAAAACGGTTAATATTCAACTTGTTTATCCATTAATCCGTTTTGAAAATAATATAAATCGGAATGCCTTCTTTACTTAATTATTAATTAAAGTGCACATTAAACCACACCATGGGCACGATATTTTTAAAGAGGTGTTTAACAGCTTCTTTCACTTGCTAAAAAAAGTTACCTTTACATATTTTCAACCTATCGTAAGATTTTAACTAAATCGATAAGTAATTAGTTAAACATTTTCAAAATATCTTACATCAATCATGTACCTAATAATACAGAATAAACAATGTCAAAAGTAATGATAATAACTAGTGCATAATAAGAGGACCTCTCTTTTTCAAAGTTGGATAAAAGGTCTTTTGACTCTTGTCAATATTCCAGAGGACTGCAGGGCACAGATTTCAGAGGGTCGGCAAACAGTCTCCATCAGCGTAACAATGAAACAAAAATAGCACTTTTCTTTAGCACGCAATGCGAGGAAGTCATTATTGAATGCCCTTTACAACTTTTTGCTATTATTTTGAAACACTGTAGGTAGAGGTTCATAAAGCGTGTTTATTGATGGTGAAACGGAGCGGTCGGTGGGGGTGGTGCTGGCAGGACCCGGTGCTAGGTATTCATTGTACATCGCTTCACTCAATTGAACCCTACAGCTATTAATCATTTCGGCACCATTGTAAGCGATATTAACTGTTCGTTTTGCACTTTCTATTGAGAATTTTGATATTATTTGGCAGGTAATGATTTGCTTGGCCTACTTTTTGCTGGGAAGTTGAATACGATCTTGTTGGTTGGACTGAACTTAATACATAGGTACAGACAACATAATCTATGTAGGTACTCTCATTTTACGTAAGTGTCTTTGTTACTTGTATGAGTACCGAAAGGTCATGATTTGGTCCTAAACCGTTCTACATAATTCACGTTTTCCCATCTTCATTTAGATATAGGTATGAACTGCAAACACCGTCTAAGCTTCGTTAATTAGACTCTTGCTTGACTAAGTGGCTATGATGAAAAGGAATATCTAATCTCAGACATTCTAATCTCGTATTCCAAGAAAGTAATTCATTTTCGTTTCGTATGTTTATTCACAAACATTTTGTTCGTAGAGATATAAATAACTTGTGTTGTTTGTCTTTTCGATCGAATAAGAATATTCCGTACATCAGTAATTGTCTCTTGTATCATTGCTTCTGAAGCGTATATTTGTGATATAAGTACCCAAACATTCCTGTAATAAATTTTCCTTTAAATACCTGTTTTGAATCGGGTAATAACAATACCAACATATATCTAAAGGTTGAACGAGCCCAGTTTTTAGGACTGCAGGCGTTTGATTGACACCAGAGGCGATAATGTGGCGTACACAAAAACGAACTTGACAATCAAAATCATAACTCTCATTTTGCTTCGCCGGGTAAAAATAACCTCTCACCAAGTTTCGCGTTTCAAAATAAGCTATTGCTACAAATTACTGATATTCATTTAATAGGTGTTTAAATGCATTATCGGGTCAAGGGTGGTATTTAAATGATATTATGGAATGATTAGCCAAAGTCTGAGCAAGAGTAGGTAATCGTGCAAGACACGCGAACTCCATTTTGCTTACAACAACGGCGAGTTACGAAACGGGGCGGGCGGCGCGGCGTAGCATTCGTAGTACCTGCTACAGCTCTTGGTCGCGCTTTCAGTGTAATATTACTCCTAATTAGTAACTGATACATTGCAGATTCATTGTTTCATTCAAGTTGACGATACAGATGGCCGAGTGGAAATGGCGCTGAGCACTGAGTGTCGCGGGTTCGATTCCCGGTTCAGGACAAACATTTGTGTGATTTACATCGGTGTTTATCCTGAGTCTGGTGTTTTCTATGTATCCTGTGATTGTACTTATAAAAATAAATATTTTTAAATGTGGGTTGCCGTGTTATTGGAATACATTATTTCATTTCTATCAGTTATCTGGTTCCCACTTCCCATAGTACAAGCTTGATTAGTTTGTGGCTAGATGGCTTGTGTGAAATGTCAAAATATTTTTATATTTATTGTCATGTAACGCTTGGCTGGCTCAATATAGCAGCCTTGCAATAATTTTATCGTGGCGCTTAAAAGCTGTGATGTGATTAATTAAAAGATATCAGATAATAGAAACGAATGAACAGTTGATAAACTTAATTTATTTTAGTAAGAGTTAAGAGAGCTTTATGGTATCGCTATTTAGCTAAAAGTAATGGATACCCAAAAGGAAACAGCTATCTAAAGCTACCAAAGACTTAGCCGTATGTAATACTTACTAACTACATTAAAAGTACAAAAGACTTAGCTGGTAGGTATTTTAAATCAACTTTTTATACTTCTTCTATCTCAAAAATAACTCGATGATAACACAAATTGAACAAAAAAGCTACTTTATGTTAGGTACGTTGTCCCAGTAAAAGCAATATATTTGTACACTACACCTAAAACAAGGTAGGTACTACCCTAATAAGGAATGTTTAATTTTTAATTAAAGAGTTGAGCTTGGATTTGAAGATAATGAAACATAAATTTCTCATGGATTTCTGCGTCAAAATAAAGAAAAGCTTTTACAAAAATGACAAAGGGTAAAAAATAGAGGTAACTTTTATGTTTTGAAACGGACAACGCTGTGATTTTTTTTCAGGATAAAAATACCAAAAATAAGCTAACAATGCCGCAAATAAAGGAACCGCCAGGCGGCTATTGTGCTATCACGTGATGACGTCATTTGCTTATCACAAATCTAAACGATTCACCCTACTCCGGTTTCCGTTTCACATTAGTATCCCTCGGTCGGCTGCGGAGAATGGACTTTAATCGCAATATAAAAATCCAAAATTAAGGATGATTACAGAAAACATGCCATGTTCGCTATTTGCATTTGAAACACAAGGTAATTAAGGTAAGATAGGTAAAAAGGCTAAGTTTAATTCCACTATCCCACTAATATTTAAAACCCACAAAATTTTAAAATAAGAAAGATTGTGAGGTTACTAGATATACTAAATCATAAATTTGTATAAAAGTTTGTATAGTTAGATGACGACACACGCAGGCAGCAGGTAGTATAAAAGTTTTTTTTGATCAAATGACGAGACGAGCTAGGCGCTCTCCCGATGGTAAGAGATTACGCCAGCCCATGACCAGAACAGTAGATAATCTATTTGACCACAAAATCACATCAATGTGACTAAAACGAATAAGCCTAGATTGTAATGTTTGATATAATATAGAAATAGCAAGCTCAGACGGATTTATGCAAAACACTATAGTTTAAGTAGGTGTAGTGTAGGTACTCTGATTTCAAAGGGCCTTGCTTCCAATTACATTCAGCGTTGGACATTCTATGTTTGATCCGATGTTTGCGAACGGCTATCCTCGTATTTCCCTATTACAACTGGGTACTGCTGCGGGCAATGCGCAAAAATAGATAGGTATGATATGATTGCATTGAAACCGATCCAGCAATAACAATCAATAAATATTTTTTAGACTTATATATATGTATAATGTTACTCAACTTAAAAGTTTAAAAAAAAACTTGTTTAATTATTTTTTGAAATCTATTATGAAAGTGAAGACTATCTACACACCTACTGAATTAATACGAACTAAATATAACTTAAAATGAAAACATGATTATCTATCTACACTAGAATATCAAATTATAAAAAGAAAACTAAGAATTAGGCCAAAACCGACCTTGAAACTAAATAAATTAGAGTAGGTAATAGGTATAAGTTAGTAAAGGGTGGTCAGTGGAAAGGTCGTTTTAAGCACTGCGCTGCACTGTCATGATGGTTTCAATTTCCGGATCCGGAACGCTATCATGGTATCACCCTTTAAACACACCCTTATATACCTAAGGTAAGTAGGTAGTTTAGTTTTACTAATAATAAAAATACCTAGTTTGTGAGGAAATTAGATGAATAGATGGATATTTAATCCTGAATCTTGCTAAAACTACTACACCGGTCGAGTTAAATTTTCGTATTAGTACCTACCTACCTATATAGCTTAGGAGCTAGAAGAACAAGCAGCCCGCGACTCCGCCCGCGTGTATTGGAATAGAAACGCCCTATTATCTTCTTTTAATAGTCATAAGATATACCCATAGATCATTTTCGCTTATTGAATCGGTTCAGTACGTTTCCATCCACCGTTTCAAACATTCACATTTTAATGTTATCGGGATAACAATGAAGCTCATAGTTGAACACAAGCCGGTAAGTTGAAATTTCTGTAAATATTTAATAGAGTGCGGTCTTCTTCTTATTGTCACTTAGTTCTTACGAAAAATGTGAAAGGATTTCATATTTTTCGTACTTTTTTAGATTCTATGACATGCCGGTTTCCTCACGATGTTTTCCTTCGCCGTCAAGCACGTGTTTTTTTAATGCACACATTTTATTTTATTATTATGATTTTTTGAACAGAGAAATCCATTGGTTTACGACCGGGTTCGAACCCACGACCTTCAGTTCTAAAGTAATGGAACCTCCCATTCGGCCAACACGGCTTTTTTATATGACACGTTTTTTTTTAGTGCGGTATACTTCTGTTTTCGGCTCATCTTCAAGTCTGTAAGCCTAACTAAGGCCTACCTCGTAACTTTTATACCGCCTTTTATATAGCCGCTTTTATATAGCCCGCTTTTATATAGCCCGCGACTCCGCCCGCGTGTATTGGAATAGAAACGCCCTATTATCTTCTTTTAATAGTCATAAGATATACCCATAGATCATTTTCGCTTATTGAATCGGTTCAGTACGTTTCCATCCACCGTTTCAAACATTCACATTTTAATGTTATCGGGATAACAATGAAGCTCATAGTTGAACACAAGCCGGTAAGTTGAAATTTCTGTAAATATTTAATAGAGTGCGGTCTTCTTCTTATTGTCACTTAGTTCTTACGAAAAATGTGAAAGGATTTCATATTTTTCGTACTTTTTTAGATTCTATGACATGCCGGTTTCCTCACGATGTTTTCCTTCGCCGTCAAGCACGTGTTTTTTTAATGCACACATTTTATTTTATTATTATGATTTTTTGAACAGAGAAATCCATTGGTGTACGACCGGGTTCGAACCCACGACCTTCAGTTCTAAAGTAATGGAACCTCCCATTCGGCCAACACGGCTTTTTTATATGACACGTTTTTTTTAGTGCGGTATACTTCTGTTTTCGGCTCATCTTCAAGTCTAGTAAGCCTAAGGCCTACCTCGTAACTTTTATACCAATTATACAGTGCGTGTACAAAACAAGTAAATAAATGTTAGTCTCTCACTGAACACATATGGTAAAATTTAAAATGAACCTCGGACTCTGTCCGTCCATCCGTCACTGGGTTTTTTTAATATAGGTACTTAATTTAAATAATAGTAGATTATGCACTAAGGGGATAAAGCAGTGTCTTATGTCGCGGGTGGCATATTGAACCCTGAGCTAACGAGGGACTCAGTTAACTCCTGAGCGAAGCGAGGGAGTTATGTAGTGTCCTGAGTGACGCGAGGGGTTCAAGCTACCCAAGACGAAGACAAGCTTTATCCCAGAGGAGCATACTCTACTTGTCACACCTTCTACGAGGCAATAAAACGCGAGACGCGAGGGCTCCAGCAGCGAACACCGTCTTTTAAATTTGTTTCACAAACTTTGAAGTCGCGCCTATTTTCGTTTTTTATGAATGGCCAGTTCGATTTTCGAGCAAACCTTTTTACAATGCCATATGGGCGTTTTTTTTACTGTTTAGAGTTTCCCACGAGTTTCCACACGAATGTGACATTCCAAATTCAAATCACATTACAACCCTTGGGAGTTTCATACAACATTACCTCCCTTGGTAGATAATGCTTTGCTTTACCTTGATGATAGCATGATATGTAATTGGACATTGTCGAGCAGTTGGTGTGAAAAAATAAACATACATTTTTTAAGACAATGTGTTCCTACCTATCTACTATTAAAAACGTAATGGGTTGCAAGCTTTTGCCCGCGTGGTATCGGAATGAAGTACCTAGTACCTATCCTATTCTCACCCCATAAACCATTATAGTTGTCATACCGAATTTCATCTCAATCTGTTCAGTAGTTTTAACGCAATTCCAGAAATATTTCCTATGTTATTAGTACTCATTAGATTTAGTAGGATATTTATGGATTATCAAAGGTTAGCTCAGGTTGTAAATAAAAAAATAAAAACTACCACGTATATATTTTCCCCTGAGTGGTTCCCCGAGCCTACAAAATAACAGTTATTGTTTTTTAATATCAAAAGTCAAAATACAAAACTTTCCTTTGTTTCGTACCTAATGTAGAGCATTCCTGGAGGCGGTGGGTGGAGGTGGGTAGTGGGTGTAAAACCAGGTTATTCTGTGGTACTTTAGACCAGCACAGCTCATTGAACGCGATTCTGTCAAACGGAGCATGATTTGATTCGATGCTAATTAGTACTGCTGGCGGCACTCGTTGCGAAGTTTTAATAACATTTTTCCAGTGGTTAAAAGATGTGCTCTACTTTTACAAACTCGTTCAATTTCTTCTAAAATACAAGTAAACTTTATGATTATAATGTTAAACAGTTTAATATATGCATTTAGTTAGAAATCTGTTATGTAAATAAAGTTAATTGTGTAAAAGACTTTTATTTTTAAATAATAGTAAAATGTATACCTTCACCTATACACAATAAGCAAGTGCTTACACTACCTACCTAGTTTTTTAAATAAACTAAAATAAAGAAAAGGTCACCCTTTTTTTCTCTACTTCGAGCCACCTTTTCAACCAAGAAATACTGAGCATTAAAAACTTGAAACAACCATTTTACTTTTATAATATTAAGTTTTACTCTTTAAGGCCAATCCTCAAATCCGAATTCCATACAAAATGATTCGGACAAATACTCAAAAAGTACGCCGTATTATAGTAATTTCTTCACACTATTCGTTTCGTCCATGTTTTTTGATTTCTTCAACAAAAAAAGTGAAATGTTTCATACTTTAATTTAGATTTTATACGTGTTTTTAAGTTAGTAGGGTTAATTTTAAAACACGTATATTCGGATTTGAGGATTCCCCTTAACTGTATTTCCTTTATTGTATCTCTAACCTTCTTCTGAACATCTTGTTGGAGGATACTTTACCAAAGTTTGACGTTTATGGAAAATGGAGATTGCGGAAACACAAACTAAACTGGGAGAGAATTAAAATAATGTTCAAACCTTGCAAATTGTAACAATAAATAATTTATAAGTAAACTAACTCTAAGAAGGTAGTTAGAAGTTAAAATTCACAATTTAATTAGCGGTGTTTAACAAGCTTTTGTAAGTTTGATTTCCTCCTTGGATTGGACTCCTTGGGGTGCATTCATATCATACCTGTCTTATAGTACGATGACACACGACTTTTTTTACAAGCTGATTGTTGGCGTTTTTAAAAGTTACCGCTCACACGTGTTAGCTTTCGGGAAGGATTGTCAACAAGCAGATTGTAAAAACGCCGATGACACTGGGCGACTTTACGCGCTACAATCAAAGTCGCTGGCGTGTAGCGTGGAAAAAAGCCGTGTGTCGTACTATTAGTATCTACCGTCCAGTGATTTTCCCTTTAAGTAGGTAGTTGTTGCATAAGTAAGCACTATACAGCATACAATTTAAGAATATTGTACACTGTCTGTTTAGGCTGTTAGAATAACAGTCAGTCAAATGCACAATACACTTCAACGGGAAGCTGTGTTGGCTGAGTGGGAGGTGCCTCGTCTTTCGATCCGAAGGTCGTGGGTTCGAGCCCGGTCGTCCCAATCTATTTGTGCATTTAAAAGCACGTGCTTAACAGTGAAGGAAAACATCGTGAGGAAACAGGCTGTCATAAAAAAGTTCGAAAACATGTGTCAAGTCACGAAAGAAGCCTCTTCGAGGCGCACTTGAAATCCTTTTACCACCCTGGTCCGAAAGAATTAGTATCACGATAACAAGAAAAACGAGAAGCCAGTGCAGACCGCTGTACCCCCTACGTACATAATATTACATAATATTTTCCCCTACACATGGAAAATGATAATTAATATTGTTATTCAGTCAGTTAGAAACAAATCCAACAAGTTAAAATCATGAAAATCATTCCTGCTGTTCTTGAGTTATAAATGGTGTAACCAACCCGACTTTGTTGACATATTTACGAAGATTAATATCTAGTAACCACATTTACCTACTTTGATAAAGACTCTTCTTCTTTCGCATCAATGACAAATACTAGATTTTGAAAGTGAAAGCCTCAATTTTAATAGTTTGGCCGAGAAGAAGAGCGGCCACCTCTACCCCTTTGTATGAACTTACATAATGACTGATTTTATCATATCATAGCTATCTGATGCTGCTCTAACAGCAGGATACGAAAGTTCAAATGAGGTCATAGTAAACCCCAACTTCTTCAATTTCCTTTGCGAATAAACGCTTTGTTGTGCAAAACACTTTGCGTAACTTGACGACAGCAATTCGAGAAGTCTATTTTAAAATATTCTTTTAACTTCTTCCATCTATTAATCCATATCATCTAGGTATTTATCTTTCCTTGCTATAATTAAATTCTTTATTACACAAAATATTATGTACTTTCTACCTCTTTGTTTTAGCATTAGTTTATAGTTGTGTAAATATAATAAGAGTTACATACATTGCACAAGTTTTTAGTTATTTAGGTTTTAACGATTAGACTATGAATATCTATCACTATCAAGCTGTCCTATTTCCAGTTCCAGGCTCTTTGGATGTCCTCCATTTATTTACACCAGGATGGATAGGTACTTTACTTGCGAAACGACCACTTTGTTGTTGCGTACTCTCGTAAATAACAATAAAAACTTTCAAAAGAAAAACAACTCAATTTAATTTACTTACAATTCATTGCAGGAAAAATATTTTTGAATTTGGAATAAGTAGTACAGAACCTGTTACTTTCTACTAGCTTATTATTTACCTGCGTAGTGCAGCGTACTTCCTGCATATTGCGTAGGCGTAGACCAAATGTTAAGAAATTGGTCAGACATAGATAGGTCTACGTATATCTTTGTAATCTGTGGTAATGTTGAGATTTAAAAAAAAGACGTAGAAGTACTTCAGGATATTTAATTAAAAATATTTAAAAAAAGATGACTGATATGAGATTAAATCTGTTATTAGAGTGGTATCGAGACTGGGAGGACATAAACACTTGTATATGGGTGAGTTATGAAAATGACACAAGCTACCTTCATTTATTTTCTAGGCATGTACCGTTCTAACGGCGTTTATCGTTTATGCAGCTCTAGTTTTCTTCGTACCTGACTACAATTTTTCGCAAATATTAAATGTATATGATAAATAAAATAATTATAACTAAACGTTACGTACTGCCTGCTTATTTATTCTTCAATTAATAGGATATTAGGAATAAAACTATAATACATTGAGAACTCGTAATTAATTAACGTTGTAAGTAGTTATAATCAGAAATTTGAAAAAGGAATGAAGATAAAAACAACAACAAAGGCGGTCTTAAATACGAGTAGGTATGTCAATTTTATCCAAATTACGTAGAAATAAATCTTACGTAGTTTATAAAAGGAAACCTTATTAATTTTGGAACTTCATCGTATACCTATTATCTTGCTACGGTCGTAGATCGTACTACGATGCTACGGTTGTACGTAGAAATCTACGGGTCTACGGTCGTAGCAGGAATCTACAGCCGTAGACTGCACCTACAATCGTAGAGGTCGCGACGGTCTACGGATATTTTTTTGTATTTTTACTATTAGCTGCGGCCCGCATATTCTTATTTACCCTTCGAATCATTTTACCCAAACCGGTTGAGTGATTTTGGAGTGACGGAGGAACAAACATCAAATCTATAAATCCTTCCTCATTTTTTTTCTCATAAACCACTTTCAAAATTTAGCTGGTTCCGGTGGACCCTCTGCATCTACATTTCTACCTAGTTTTCAAAACTCGACAAATATGCGAAGATTTGGTTTGCGTTGTGGCTGAGTTCTAATCACAAATTAGCAGTTTTCGAATATTAATTAATAATTCATTTATTGTGCTGTGAGTGGATGTCAAAAAAGTAAAGTTGCCCAATCAATGTTGTATTTGTTTAATTATGTAATTTTTAAAAGTACCTAACTTTCGCTGAGTTTTTAAATATCTGCCTGCATTGATAGGTCAAGTGAAGCCGACATTTTAGTTTACCACTATGTATGTATGTTGACTCCATTTCACGCAATTGGACTCGTTAATCGGTCCTTTTTGCGTGAGCCTAAGCATGTTACCTGCTGGCTACGGATGTAGCCTGCCTTACTCCAACCAGAAGCGCAGAAGATTCCTGGGCACTTCGCAGGCTTGGCGGAGCGGCCTCGGTTGCCCGAGGATTTTGTATCATTGTGCTGTCACTCCCACGCATTCCAGGACTACGTGGGCAGCAGCTGATTCTTCTTCTGTTAAGCAGCCTCTGCAGCACTTTGCAGTATTACCAGTATTGTGGAGATGTTTGTTCAGTAGACAGTGTTCTGTGATTGTACCCACAATCACAGGTCTTGTCTCTTCAGATTTATGAGACACTCGATTTTCGGCAGTTCGTGGCATTAGTCCAGCGGTCGTTATGTTGGCTATCATTACGAGTGTGTTTACGTATCCACGTACGTATCTGAGAAAGTGGCAGGGGCAGGAAGGAAAGAAATCCCGCTATAGTGGTCTCAGATCCTATTGGCTGGCCTAATGGCTAGCTCGATAGTTCTTCACTATCGAAAGTCGATAAATTCTCGTGGACGCTTTTTCCCGCTTACGAATTGTGATCCCCATTTTTTTTGTCACGCCAACGTAGACATCCGTCGAGTCTCCCGTGGACCCCTGAGGGTCCACCTGGACCATTTTGAGATTCTATGCTCCAAACTATAGATAGATAGATAATAGCCGAGTAGGTTGGGTATTGCGTAGCTTGCGTGGTCGTCCAAACACTATTTTGGTACATGAGCATAGCGGAAAACTTGGGTCAACAGCGGACTGCGCTATTATTCACTGAGTCTGTCATCTAGCGATGAAAAAGAGCCGAAGTTTATTACCACCCTAGGTATGTATTGCATGCATCGTTTGCAATTTTCATGCAGCGACCGACCCAGTTGTAGTCAAGGACATTTGTTTCAGCTCACACGACATAGATGGCGCTAGCTGTATCTGAGATTTTATTTAGGAAATAATTTATATAAATATATTATATTAATATTAATATAATTTTGTCGGTAAGTTTTGTGTATGTACCTAGATACTTCTAGTACTTTTAAGTTTACATATGGGTTAGTTTAAGGGAGTTAACTTTCAAGTTTAGTTACGTACTTAACAGTCCTATGTGATAATTACGTGAAGTACCTACCTACCTATTTAGCCTACCTGATCCTAAATAGGTAAACCTAAACCACCACTGAAGCTTTGATTATTTACTCTCCGCAGAAGGAATTACTTACACGATACATAGGTATCTTCTACCTGCTGTTCTCTTCTCTTCTATCCTATCGTATCTGTTCAACTCAAAGCCCATCCCACTCTACCAAATCCACTACACACACATACTTACTTTATCCCTCAGCTGTTACCCTTTCCTTTGATTTTAGTTACTCTTGAATCAAATGCTGTTAACATACCCACCCAGCCTAGTCCATGCACCTACTGCCACAGAGAATATAACTATACCTGCCTACTGCCATAGAAAAAAGGTACTTAAATTAGGTGCTTCTGCCACTAAGCGTTTAACAGCCGCTTACTACACTACACTATACTACACAGTACACACAGCCCCTCGCTTATGAACATTCTTTTTTTATTTGTTCACACACAGACACACAGTTTATACATACAAGTCGTACCTAGTATATTTTTTTCTATGATACAAGTAAACATACTCTGCATACACACAACAATATACAGCTAGTCATTTTTCCTCTGTGAGCTTCCATGCTATGCTAGTAATTGTGTATTTTTAATCGGTAATTTTTCCTCTGTGACGCAGCTTCCATGCTATGCTAGTAACTATGTATCTTTATTCGGTGGTATGGCTGGGTAACTACTGTAAGAAAAGTACCTGCTCATTCATTGATTCGATCCTTCGATATCCCGTGGGAATTAATAAACATCTACACGTTTTAAAAAGGTAAATTAAGGGTATTCGGAGATATGATCGAAAAACTATTAATTTGTTAAAATATTATTTTAGGTAAGTAGATAGTTACATTACAGAAATATATAAAAAAGTGCTCTACTATGTCTTTATAAAAAGTTGCGTGCGGTCGGTAGCGTTGTCTTTTTCTAAAGTCCGAAAACCGAAACTGTGCAATAATGACAAGGCAGAGGTAATGCTATCTCTTTATTATTCAAACGATAGAGCGAGATGAAGCGACTGTCGCGTTGGTTGAGGGGCCATTGAGTTTCATGGTGGCCACGCGAGCCTGTGCCTCTAATGTACAACTTGATAATAAAAAACCGGTTTTTGCACAGGCTGAAAAATTTAAATAACATAAAAACCTAATAATATATAAATGTATATTATTGGAGTAGAGCCATAGACTCACCACTTTTTCCATGGTAAATCTATATCAGCTGTATATAATTATTTGAAAAATTTGGCCTCATATAGAAAACTATTATTTTAAAACTTATATTAGGTATAATAAAGATTGCTCCAATACCCAATATATAAAAAAAGTTAACCCATTGTATGTAACACACACAAATAAATAAACCAACGTATAATAAAAAGGGGCCTCCATTACTTGAGTAGGTACAATAAAATGCAAGTAAACAGAATGCTTATAATTATAATTAATGTAAAATACGACTTCTTGACAGATCGAGAAGGAATAAAACAACATGAAAATTGAGATAAAAATACAGATTCTTCTTTCGTGGGGGGTGGCATTGGATCTAATTTGTAATAAAAATAACTTAATTTATTAAGGAGTTCAACCTTTTTTCCACTTTAAATAACGTTTACAAAAAACATACTTTTAATTCTGAGTTGCAAGGCGTCTAAGTAAATCTTTCACTGCAATCGGCAATCCTTCAAAAATGGACCCATGGAACTACCGATATTTGAATTGAATTTTAAATGTTAAACTAAATGTCGTTGGTATTAATTAATGACTGCACATCACTGAGCGTAATTTTTAAATAAATTCCCATGTTTATGGAGAATCCTCAAGGCAAATTTCCATACAAAATGTTTTGGACAAATACTCAAAAAGTACGCCGTATTATAGTAATTTCTTTACACCATTCGTTTCGTCTATGTTTTCCGATTGTGTAAACATAAATTAGTAAGGTTTCATACTTTAATTTAGATTTTATACTTTTTGAGTCGTACCGTTTGAGTATTTGTCCGAAATATTTTGTATGGAAATTTGCCTTGAGGATTACCCTTAAACAATATATAAGAACAATTTAAGATCATTAATTAGGGACTGGCTGTCATGTGTATATACATAATTATTGTTGATATAATGTAACAAAATTATGCACAGCCCGATACGGTGTTGCCCGTGCCCGTTATTGCGCGTACGTTATTGCGCATCCTGAAACAGCACAATCCAATGTTCAATGGCAGTAATACCTGACTCCATTTGAATTATCAGGCCGTGCATTTTGGGGTCGATAAAAATCTAGCTGTACATTAGTGCCACCCTCGTTCGTTGTTGCACATCAACATCGCATCAAGTCAACCGTTTTCAGTGCTAAACAGCGCGTTCCTTGGCGTCGCGCTTCTTGGCTATACTCACATAACCTAAAAGTTTAACAACCCTGTTATTTTAGTACATTCTTTTGTTTGTATCAAAATACTCATGATTACCTCGAATTTATAAGTTAGTGTTGTGAATATAACGCCCAGTAAAACGGGGCGTTCGTGAAGTGTATTTTTGTGCAAAGCAAAGTAAATACAAAACGGCAAGCTGTGGGGTTCGGGGGCCTTCTTTTTGCCGCCGCAGGGGATGTACTATCCTGTGAGTATGAACGAACGCTATCTTTAGCTAACGCTTGTAGAACTGTAATGTGTTCTCTTCGAGCGAAACCATTGAAGATACCTACCTTATTGCCTACCCTTCGATTTTTTGTCCTTGCCAAATGCAATCTGTAGGGATTCATCCTGGTGAACCATACAATTTCGTCAGCATCACGTAACAGTTCTTGATAATTAGGGAATGTCATTTTGGCAGAATTTGCAATATCAGAACTGGAATACTTTTTAATTTTTCTAAGTACCTAAATTTTTTAATAATAAAAAAGGTAGGTGTAGATTTATGAACTTATTTGAGCTGAGCCTGAGCTCTTGAAAAGCATATATTTTGGGTATTTTTAGCGACTACCTTCCATGGCATCCTTTGTTGTGACAGCCATTAATGAATTAGGTACTGGGTGTATTATGCTATCCTTTTCTAGCTGTTATATGTTAGGTGAGGCAGCAAGATTAATTGAACAATACTGTCAAAGGGTTTTAATAACAATACCTACTAATAACTTTGATTATCCTCTTACTAATTACATACCAACCTTTATTAATATTTTAAAATAAAGGATTTGTTTATACAATTATATATTTAAAATTAAAAAATATTCTCTAGGTATGTATATGGACAATTATATCCTTAATTATGGCATATTGCAACAAATAATAAATACTGAATACTTCAAACATTGCCTAAAAGATACTAAGCCATTTTCCAATAGCCCACCATAAAAATGTCTCAAGAACGAGTGCTAATAGCATTTCTGTACCAGGCGATGTAATACAAAGGCCTATGTAGCACTGGTTTGGTCATGGGCACATGAGTTGCTCTGAGACTGATTATAAGTATTTATTTTGCACATTCAAATACATCTTTAAGGGCCAGGAACAGATCAGGAAGTTCCTCCAACCAGGTCAAGATCGGAGGATATTTTGCAGTTGCATAGCATTTCCATGGGTTTCAGTAAGATGGCACCAGTTGTTCCATATGCTGGTGTCCCGGATGCATTTGTTTGGAAGGAAATACTTTCTTACTGTATAGAAATTTAATTAAAATCAGTTTTAGAAGAGTATCCTAATATCCTAATAGTAGTTTTTAATAACTTGACCATTAAATATCACTCAATGGTTAAATATTTTTTTTTAGTAATGTCAAGTACTTCTTATTAATTATAAAAAAGGTTTAAAATAACAATGTCACAGTTTTAACTATTTTTTTTATTCATTGTTTCTTATCCAAGTGTCGAGTTTGTTGGTTATCTTTGAAAAATACCACAATTTTTCCACTATTACAATAAAGGTTAAACAAAGGTACATATACTCTCCTTATCTACCTTAAGACCCAGAATCCCTCGCGCCGCTATCTAGCTCTCACATATGGAAAAACAGTATTGCCTATTTACTTCACTTATGTTAAACTTATCAAAATAAAAAATACTTAAACATTTCGTGAGGTTGTATTAGTAACAAAATTCACCACTCCACTTTTTTGAAATATATACTCAGTCAATTTATATCTTCAAAATTGTACCGTAGTGATAGCGGCGAACAGGATTCTGGAACTTAATAACATAGCTTGTGGAAGTGCTGTGATTGCTTCCCCTTTCATCTTTGTTGCCTTCATTGCCTGCATCCTCCCTTTGTCTAGGTCTGGTTGGGTCAAAAAATTACTATGACTGGAATATCCTTCGTTTATTTTTGGTATTGAATATTAAACTTATATTATTGGTAGGTAAAACTTTGCAGCACTTTGTACGGGGTATATGTACCTCTGTTCTGTTTTAAATTAATAACTAATGTAGTAAAATATCATTGAATTTTTAATGAAAGCAATGGAATAAATGAATTTTATGTAAGTAGGTATTCCAGCCTGGTTGATTCCATGATGATCAGGAAATTTACAATGGATGTATTTTCAAAACCGTTTTTAAAATGTGAGAAACAATATACATAAAAACATTTTGTGTATGCCGTAAAATAAATAGACGAAAAGCAATTCGCTTACATATTTGAACTTAGAAAGATTTAATAAACCACTATCTGTTTTATAGGGTTTTGGAAAATTAAAAGTTATGGGCTAGATTTCTGAGGTGTTTACATTTTACACAAACATAAACCATGTTTTACACTCTTTTCAATACACAACAACCTACACCTACCAGATCAAGCGGGTTTAATTTAATATTGATTTATCAAAACATGGCCTGAATTACTTAATAAGTGCCGGTGAGAACTGAGAGTAGCTGATATTATGTATGGTTTGTTCACGTTTCACGTGGGTAGCGTATTCGTTACTTGCTTACTCTTTGAAATTTTAATAAAACCGTTTTAGAGCCCTTCGTGCCCCTGCTTTGAATATTTGAACCCTAAACGAGACGAGCGCTGGTAAGGGAGATTACTGAAACCCGTTCATGGCTCAAGGTAAACGTGAAAGCCGCCCAGAGATGGTAATAGGGACAAATTATTTGCATTCCGGCCCTTTGTTCACGTCTCAAGTTCATGGGTGTTTAACTTCACGACTTTGGTCTGGCTAGGGGCCGACTACCTGCTTCCACTACCAGCCAGACCCAAAGTAGGTAGACACACACTTTTTGCCGCCTGCAAAACTTGAACAAATAATTGCTATTATATTGTTCAGTTTCGCGTGTCGATGTATTCTTACCTCCTAAATACTAGATATTTCTCAATTCATGCATTTAGAACACTTTAGGTATATCGACGTAAAAATACATGGAATGGAACTTAAAACAGCTCCAACAACAACTTAAGACGATTTTCTTGTCCTGAAAGTCCTTTGAAACTCGCCCAAAAAAGTAATATCAGAATCAAAAGGAAAGTTACAACTCTTTTGATAGCTATACAATTCTGTGTAAAGTAAAAAAAGATAATAAAATATAAAATACAAATAAGACAAAGAAACTAAGTCATCTGTGAAAACTGAAAGCTCTTATTTCGATATTTATGGCTTATTGAGAAATGGTCGTTGCCTGAACTAACAACACGCAATGACCAACAGTGTCCTCAATATTACTCTATATTAGTGATAAACTAGCGTCAAATTGGATGTGGCATTTTCTGATGGCAAAGAGAGCCGGTTGGCTCGCTGGCACTCATTTGTCAAGAGACCGGGTGAAATGTTTTCACAGCTATGCTACAGCTGCTATGCATCAAAAACGAAACTCCCCGAAACCTAGCTTTTACTTAGACTTGCCATTGCCTCAAATCCGAATTCCATACAAAATGTTTCGGACAAATACTAAAAAATTACGCCGTATTATAGTAATTTTTTCACACTATTCGTTTCGTCTATGTTTTTTTGATTTCGTCAACAAAAAAAGTTGAAGGTTTCATACTTTAATTTAGATTTTATACGTGTTTTTAAGTTAGTAGGGTTAATTTTAAAACACGTATAAAATCTAAATTAAAGTAAATAAAAAAAAAAAAGGATTTGAGGATGCCCCTTAATGCCCAACCAGTGTTTATTTTCAAGAGACTACAAAAAAGGAAGAGGAGGTTCCTTCTTTGACGACACCGTGTCTTCGTTGGTAGTGACGAAGCCTGTGAAGCTTGGTGTTCCGGGTTCGATCCCCGGCCGGGGAAAATATTTGTGTGACGAACACAAATGTTTGTTCTCGCGTCCATGCCACCTGCGACACAGGGTATCCTAGTGCAGGGGTGTGAGTGTGTGAATGTTTATTAATGTTTATTCTCAAATCGGTTGTATTTTTTTAAATGTTTGTAAACTTAGAACTTCGTATCTTTTTATTAACAAGGTAGGTAATTAATATTTTCAGATTGGTCCTATTGAAAGTTCAAATCAGTAGTATAGTTTTTAAAACGAAGCAACTGTAATTTTATGCGTATTTTGCCTAAGACTTTTCAGTCCATATGGACCCTGAAGTCTGTTGTATTATTTTTTTGTTTAAAGGTTTTGTAATATAAATATTTTTTTTAATTTTTATTTAGGGACCAGGTAAGTGTCCGTCGCTGTTTCCGCTCTAGTAATTTTGCAAAACTATTCTCACGATACCTTAACGATCTTGTAAATCACAGTGGTTTCTAGAATCTGTGGCATCGTTAACTGTCTAGCCCTATTCTTTACCGTTGTCACCGTAACCCATTGTTTCTGTGGTATCTCATAATTTTCTGGATATCAGAGTAAAATTCCAATCCTATGCCAAAAATATTAAATATTATGTTTATATTCCTTATGTATAACGTTAACGTATCTAGTATGCTATACATAGCACAAATCCTAATACGCAAAGCAACATGTATATTTATATTGTTTTGCGTATTAGGATTTGTGTGGTCATATAGTTTTTAGATTATATTTGAAAATGGGCTACCATCCAACACGGATTGACAGTTTTAATTTAGGGCTGTGCGCTATAGATAATATTTAATAATATATTTTTGTAAAGAATTAGAAACGAAACTCGAGGATTTCGCGAAATCTGAAAAGACAAAACCCAGCAAATATTTAACGTATTTTAATCAACGTTTTAATGATCGTAAAGCCACTAAATGTGTTTAAAAATTAATTAACGTTGACGAATACATTAGTTAAATAACTAAAAAATATTTTACCTATAAGTCATGCCTTGGCGTGCGTTTTATTTCACCGATGGAAATATTCTATTTTAGATTGATTTACAACTGATAATAACCATTCCAGATAAATGTTGTTATTTAGATGTAGGTGTTTTCATTAGACATTTTGCAAATCTTATAAATGGCGTCGTGCGGTATCGTATCGCATGAGTGTCGGCAACTCGAGTGCTATAGACTATTTAGTACACATAATTTAAATTTCCCACTGTCCGTATAATGTGAAACCAAATACATTCTAAAAAATGTCTAGGTTCTGTCATTTATATTTTATTCGCTCTCTTCATTTGTGATATTGTCAGATTCTAGTTTTATTCTAATTGATTCTAAAATGTGATCCATAAATAGGGTGTGTCCTAATTATTGTTTTTTTTTTAAATTTCAAATCTACGTTAGAGAAAAAAATCTAACGTTATTTTAAGATGAATCCTATCCTTAAAATGTACCAGTATTGATTTCCTCAGAACAAAAATAATTTTGAAGTTCGTTTATTTAGCCACACTCTGTACAAACAACTAAGTTTGCATGTACAATTGCAATTGATTGATAGCTCTCATTGTTAAGGATTTTATTATAGGCCCCTTCCTGCTGTATCTTTTGTTCACTGATTGGAAGACATTGCGTGTTATTCAGATAACGAGGTCATGTTATCTTTGGGTCGGTTACTTACCAGGGTTTTTATGCGTTACACGCTCATTTCGAAATATTCTTCTTCTAAAACAAGACATGATATTGAAGCAGAAAAGGAATGACAGGCGGCAAAAAGGACGTGGTGGCCGAGTGGATGAGGCCCTTACCTTGCGATCTGATGGTCGCGGGTTCGAATCCCGGTGGCAGTCATGCGTAAATGGGTTTTTTTAAAAATCTATGTATGCATCCCACGTTCTCACAACGGTGAAGGAAAACATCGTGAGGAAACCGGCATGTCGTAGAACCTAAAGTTCGAAAAACATATGTTGTAAAAACGAAAGGAGCCTCTTCGAGGCGCACTTGAAATCCTTTCACCACACTGGTTCGAAGGAACTAGTGACACGATAAGAAGAAGGCGGAAAAAAAAACATATGCATTATGCAAGTCGTTATATTTCCTTTATCCCACTATCCTATTTCCTACTAATATTATAAACGCGAAAGTTTGTAAGTATGGATGGATGGATGTTTGTTACTCTTTCACGTAAAAACTTTACAATAATACTATAGCTTACACATCAGAATAGCACATAGGCTACAGTTTATAAAGATACCTGCGCAGACGAAGTCGCGGGCACCAGTTAGCCAATCACATATGTTACTAGCTATTATTTTACTGTTACCCACTGCTTTGCTTAGATATTATCGGCGGCGTATAAATAGGTAGAATAGCCAACTAAATTATATCCAATCTTCAAGATTCAGCAATAATCATCCCATCTGTCTGTTAATAAATCACAAATTTTCGCATTTATGATAATTGTGTTTAAGTTATTTTTTTTTTTAATTAAACTGATAATTATAAATCCTCTCCCAAGATTTTAAATATTAAAAACGGATCAGAAATGATAATTATGTGTCGCTAAATGTAGAGCTGCACCCTTAATTTGTAACTTGAAGCCAATTATCACCGGGGAAGTTCGCCCAATGAAAAACGCATATTGCTTCAGATACGTGATGGATCTTGTCTCTCATTGGTTGATGGTAGGTTCGTCTTGAAGATAGATAGGTACAAAATAAGACAGCTGGTACAAAATGCGCGGGAGCTATGGACCACAACTCGCTCGAATGTGAGTAGATAAAGTGTAGCTCACAGCGTTATAGATTAATTAAGCGTGACTAGGCGAGGCTGGAATCCACGCGTGCGTAACCCTCTAACGTAACCCAAACTTACAACTTTATGAGGCTCTTTGACTCTAAACAATGACAAAGTGAATTTGTTAGAAATGTATTCTAAACTGGCTCGGACTTAGGACTCGTGTCTGAGTGTCTGATGTTCATCTACCTACTTATATAAATGTGATGCTTCCCAAAGCCACAGAGCCAAAGCCACGGAGGAAAAAAGTACCAAAGCTTAGTTTGTATCATTTTATGGTTCTTTTATAATTATAATCTTTGATAATTAGAAATATAGCTACTTTGGTTTGTAAGTAGCGGCACATAAGTCTAGCGCTGAACGATACGCGGGGGGAGTTACTGCGCATGTTTATTGTATGTGTGGACTACACATACAAGGCCTACCCTCAGGTACTTTATTTTTTACTGCTGAGCATAACGGTCAGCGCTAAAGTTACGTGCCCCTACTTATAGTAAACTTAAATTTTGGAATCTCGACAGACTCAGTGAGATTACACTAAATATGTACCTACAATACCAACTAAGATAATATCCATATAAAGATCTCTCGACGATTTGTTTTCTGAGGTGTGTGTTCTGCACTATAGAACCTAGTTGCTGAGCTTTGATTGCACCCAGTGAGCCAGCCCAGCTCGCTCAAAAATGCACGGGTGAAAGGAGGCTACTCCAATGTTTCCGTGCCCATGGAGCCTTGAATGAACCTTATTTTCTTGTGTTTGTTTCTTTTATCATTACCTCTTTGTTTATTCGGTGGACGTTTGCTCTGTGGCCAATGTTTGCCCCTGCAGCGATAGTATAAACAATTGGTTTTATCATTGCTTTCTCTACTTATTTATTGTCACGGTATGTGACCTGATGAGAATATTGACTCGTTTGTGTCCTCCATTATATTAATATGACATTGGTGTCGAGAGATTATAAACAAGTATTATTAGGTTTTTAAAGCCTAGTAGTAACGACGTTTTGTCTAACTAGCTGTTTAGATGGCTTTTTCCCAGGAGGTCCACGACTCCATTGTTATAAAAAAAAATTGGGTTCATACTTTGATTACCAACGGGTCCATGATAACTCTTAGATAAACAACTCTAGGTATATCATATAAATAACACCCTACGTAGTTTTTGGCCTTACATTATGCTCTTTTCTCTACTTTGTCTTACCAGGCTCTTAACATTGGTTGTTTAGTGACCTACAGAATTATAGTGTCTTCCTCGTCCTGCCATGTTAAGGCTCGTCGAGGTGAACTCCTCAATAAGTTGGATCGCACACGATGAAGTACGACGCGGTATGCCGTACGCGAGCATTCGTCACTGTTCAATGCTCACTCACATCTCCATATTACCCAGCAGCGGGTGAGCAAACGACCGGCTAATGGAAAGCGCTCTTGTTCGAGACAATCATAAATTCATAACGCAATGTCTGTCGTTAATCATAGGTTCAAAGAAGATTTTACATTCTGTATTTTCTTCATAAATAAACGAGAAATAAACGCTTTCTAGTTTTATATTTTCATGACCTTTATTCAAATGTCATTCACACGATTGTTTATGATGCTGGCCTTCTCAAATTATTACCCAGTAATTATTTGCCAATACACACGAAACGTGCATTAAACATTTACTTTGACCAAATTGATGTTGAAAAACAACAAAAGTTGTAATTTTATTATTTTTAAAACCGACGTCATGTAGTAATTGTAGTTATAGGTAGGTACTACATAACTTGTCTACATGTTTCCATTCCTATTTATTCCTATCGTATCCTACAGAAAGTACAAAAATCCCGAAGATTGATGAGCAGAGCTTTGAGAGCCTTACCTGAACGACTGTGAAACTGTCAGTAGAGTAGATAGATATCTTCTTGTAGTCTAAATATGCACGCCTCTCCAACATCGCCACCATACAAATTCCCATACCTAGACTGGTAACGCGAGTGGTACGTGCATTTAAAAAAATTTCTACCTATTTGTTTCCCAAACAAGACTGACAACAACTACATTTTAATAGGTAAATATATTTTTATACAAATATATAAAGATAAGTCAAGGATACATAATGATATTTTCATAAAATGCCAACGTTTAGACGTTCAATAAAAATATGGTAGGTCCCAAACATCTTGTAAAACCTGATATGTAAAAAAATTAAGCTATCTGACATAATTACAGCTATGATAAATGTATGGCTGGTGTGGGTGCTCAAAAGTACATAGACCTACACATAGCCTAGTCAGTACGTAACTCGGTCGATTTGTGCAATTGCCCAGATGACTGCCGTTAAGTCATTACTCTCTAGGCTAGCTTGATACCCACAGTTGATACCGCATTATCACGTGTTAATGTTCTACGCGTCTCATACATTCTTTATCAAAGACCAGAGTAATCACATCACAGAGATCAATTGATCTTTGCTCTCATTATGGTCTGACTATTAATTTTGTTTCTAATTGGGCAATCAATGCTCTGTTTAATCTAATCATTTTTGTAGGCTATGTAGGTATAGAAACAAGAATATGGTTTGTACAAACAAAATGGTTAGGTAGGTACCTAACCTACCTACCTAAATCTTATATATTTTATTTTAGTTTTTTTATGCTGAAGTAAAAACAGATCGAGAAAATTCATAACGACGCACTCTGTATATACATTACATACGTATTATTCGATTGCGGATCAGAAACCAGATAAATAAAACTTTTTATTTGCTAGCTATACAAAATGCCATTGTGGAATAGATGATAGGTGTACCACTTGTGCATTCATCTTGCCTCGTCTGTTTGTCTACAATGTAAATGTACTGACTGATACACCGATTCAGGTGAATAGGGCAACTTATCCCAATCCAGAGTCGAATGAAAATTTTTTGGACTTGTGCCAAATTTGCCCGTTCGCGGCCGCTCGCTTCGGTGGGCAGTGTTCGGCGTCTCGACGCCCCTCGTAGCGGACATTGGACTCGATAGCTCCGTAATGCAATACCTACCTGCCTAACATGACTGACACTCATGTGCATTATTTGCGTTGAATACTAATGTATATGGTTCTACGTAAATATTCTACATACCATTATGCCCTTTGTTAAGAATACGCCGGAAAATTACTTTACGTAAATGAGCTAAGGTCGCGCCTTGTTCACGAGTAAAAGATTGGAAGACCCTTGGGTCGGGCTCGGGAGTGTCGGGAACTCGGGACGGAGCATAAGAAAATTGGATTGCCGCCTTGTAATCCAATCATAACGTATTAGGAATAAGAAAGAACGGGACTCAACCCCTCAGATGATAACATTATTACTTTGTGTATTTCAGGTGAGTAACGGCATTAACGGCAATGTCATCGACACAGGAACACCTACCTTACTGGTATTTACTTTTTGTTTTTAAGCATGTAAATGTCGTGCAATTGTACTAACTCACTAACAAATAACTCACGACTTGCATAGCAGTCTCTTCACATCACCGTCCATTGATAACATAATTGAAATAACAATTGGTTAGCTGATCTCATTTAATGTGTCTGCAATATAAATTGAAGTATCCAACATCCAAGTGATCCTGTAGGTATTCGCATTGTCTAACGCAACTAATACAACTTCCAAGCTTTTGGCATGCGTTATTTTTATTAAGATTTTATTCAATTAAGAAACTATTATTTTTTTTATAATTAACTAAGTAACTTTTTTTTTTAACCCTGCTATAATAAATATTTATGATTATCGTTATCAAATCAGCGTACGTACATCAAATCACATCATACCACAAATACTTCTTCTTATCGTGTCACTTGTCAACAAAAAAATCAGTTCATGTTTCTGTAGCTGAGATGTAAAAGAAGAGGTACATAACTTGAGCGCAGATTCTTCATAACAAGAAATTTCAGAGTATATTGCGTGTCGTCAAAGAAGCTTTCGTCAAAGATTTAACAAGTATAATCCCTTTTTTCATTTCTTAGAGATTCCCCCTATATCACTGCTTTACATGGGCTTTACTTTAGTGCGTGGGTTCTCTATCCATAATTTAATAAATACAGACGAATACTTTATTTTATTAGCATTTTAAATTATGAAGATCCTTCTGAAATAGTAATATATCCAATGTAAAGTTTGACATTGATGTAGACCAAAAACTGGCACTCGACACTCAGGCATGCTTTGATCTTACCTACTCTTAATAAATTTTAAATCCAAAGTGCGTCGTTAGCTGTTTTCACAGAGCACAGATTTGTTTTGGTGTATCTGGATATCTGAATGATACACTTATTGAACGTTAAATAATATGAATAGAGCGTATGTTTTAGAAAGTATGTTTTGTATATGTACTTGATACGGTGTAAGAGTTAGTAATTGAACGGTTATATTTTATAAGTAGCAACCTACCTTTAAACTTTTCAACAGAATTAGTATTTACAATATCAATATTATCCCTTTCTATGTGTGGATCTAATCGAATGCCATGTCACCTTTGAAAATTGTAGTGTATCGAAGTACCCATTAAGTCCTCGCCTGGACCGATGCCAGAGAGGGGGTATTATTAGAACGTCGAGAACTACTGAGTTAATCAAGCTCAAAATACGATCAATATTTCCCGTAGGTGAGCTGATTGTCTCAGGGCCGGGCGCTCGTCAGCGAGGATTACCTGCGGAACTGACAGGGATAGACGTAAACGATGCCTCTCGCCGTTATTCCTCGATCAGCACCTACGGGTGTAGTATACATACATACATCTGTTAATTAATTTCAAACTGACATCATGATGAGATGACGACAGAAAACAATAAATAATATTTGGTTTTAGAAGTTGATTGTAAAACTGGATAAACCGGTCTAAGCGACAATTACAACTTTTATCTAGCACAGTTGACTTTGCTAGCAGTGGGGTTAGTACAAATACTAGACTACATAATATAAATAAAAGTGTAACCGTTTACTTACCCACTCAATAAAAATATTATGTGAATCTTCGTCCGACATTGGATGGTCTTTTGATGTTAATAATGATGTACGCTTGCTCTAAAATACACTAATTACATTTTTAAATTGTTATCGTTTTGTTCCATTAAGTTTTCTAACTAAAGAACTCGCGTTATTACCGTAGTTATAGTAAGTTTTCTTTGTTATTACGGTAATTTATAATTAACTGCATAAAGATGCATGCCTACTTTCCATAATGTGTATGCGGCGTGACTTATCGCGTGAGATGACTACATACCGCCTGGAGAAAAGTTAGTATGTATGTAGTTACTCTAAACTACCATCTCAGTCATCTTGATCGTCAAATCGAGGTACATCTTAGGCCAAAGAGTGTACTACGAGTAGGTGATCTTTGAAGAGACTTATATGGAAACTCCCATAAATACGTTCCGAAATGTACGTACGTACGAGCTAACTTACTACACGATATAGGCACATGGGTGTGTAATATAAAATGACGAATTCTGGGTTCTTTAAATGTGCTGCTGTAAAAGAAGATAGTAAGCCAGAGCTCGGATCACAGGCAGGTTAAATAAATCTAATTAATTAAACAAAAAATGCCTATGGGATAGAGATTGAAAATGGTTAATTAACGAGACCGGCGATCCGTTAAATGGAGTTTACTTCGTGTGCAGTTTCAAAGAGATTGGCTCACCGGATCGAACGAACGCCCATACCCGTGTGCAATACCGATCCGCTCTGAACTCAGCCACCATCGGTTTTAAACACTCCGATACCTCACATACTTATTTTGAACTGAAAATGTATAGATAAATAAAACTCGTGATTTTAATACAATTTGTGTCGTACATAATTATACCGTACAGTAAATTTATACTGAGCTAATGTTTTTATGATAAATCAAAGTTTTAGGGAATTTATTTCTTGTCTGAAACGTGATTTCATAATATATTATTCTACTTGTACCATGTCGAAATATGTTCAAGTATTAATCTATACCCTTGCTATAACTATAGCAGAGTTTAAGCTATTTCGGGATTGTAGCTTTTAGCAAAACATACGGTACTCTGACACAGTGCAGAACAAACAGTACAGTCTTATCTAAATATATCTGTAATGAGGCTGCCATATCTGTCCGTATGGTTCTTAGCATGGGAAGAAGCCGTCGGAATGTTTAATGTTGTATTACAAAAAAAAATAGTATGTAGATAAAAATTGATAAAAAAGTTGCATATACGCTAACATGCATCATTAATTAACACTTAACTAAACAGTAATTAAATTTATTGTAGAACTAATTATGTATGTACACAGCACAATATTGAAGTTGCTGGCCGATAGTAACCCTGGTTAATAACCAAAGCATGTACTTTTGGTGACTTAAAATAAAATAAGTACCTCAATGTCACCATAACCATGGTATGAATGGTGTAAGTCTCCTTACGCGTATTTGATTTGCATACATAACTAGACAACAAACGCATTTTGCTTACTGATAGCTTATTTTTTACTGGTTTTCTTAAAGTTATTAAAACCGCTTGAAACTTACGTTTTTCAACTCTCCAGTTAAACAATGAGCAAGTTGGACTTTGAAGAGAAACCTTTGTTAGAGCAATTTAATTTATTTTTCTTTGACCCGTTTTCTTTATGAATATTAAAGTGAAAAAACGTGTTAAAATAAGTTACTCAACTCAGCTATACGAATTCATGGTATCATTCCTAAGGTTTATCTTTTTTATAAAGTTTTCAATTTAGAGAACTTTAAACAGTTTTTAAAAGGAATTTATTAAAGCTACTGCCTCGAACTCTACTAAATACTGCATAACAAAATGAACCTACATACATACCTATACTACATAATCCATAAATAATATCTTTCCATCTCATCCCCATTGACACATTCGAATCCATAAAACGTCGATCAGATGTAATCAAATTTTTATTGATTTCTGTAATGCTTTGAGCGGTACCCAGTGGCGCGAGCGGAGATGGGGCTGTGGGCTCCGGCGGTGAATGCGGGGCGAGATGAGACACAAATTAACGATATTGTATCCAAAATTCATGATTGTTGAAATATAAAATCATGTTGGACTTTGTTTTTTGTATATTGAGTTTATCACTTTTAGCCATAATCGTATCAGTTTTGTTGTCTGCTATAGAATTTAACCAAGACCTTAGTGACAATCAAATGATTTAACCCTTTATCGCGGATTCGTGGCCTAGGTAGAGCTTATAAATAAGTTGAAATCTGGGTACATACCTTCCGAATAGGAAATTCCTTTCAGCGAGTGGATAATAAATAATGTAGCAGCAAGTTAGGCTAATATTGGCGTGGCTGACATGAGTCGGGCGCACCGCACAGGGCCCGGACCGGAAGGCAGCCATTCCGACCATTTACGAGCGAACTCTAAATCCCCATATCCATTGTCGCGTGTAGATGCTGTCGAATAATGCTTCTTTGGCCTTGCTTCTATTTATCGTTTTGTTCACTATTTTGTTACTTGTTGTAACATTGTATGTAATGTATTTAAAAAAAAAGGCTTTATTATTCGCGAATTGTTTACCTACTATTTCAGATATCGTCCCCTTTTAACTGTATTCTATAACACGTGCTTCCCGCAGCATCGCCCCGTGCTGTCCGGTTTTTGTGCTAACCTACATAATTATTATATATGTATATAGATGATAGAGATTTTCTTTACCTAACCATATGCCAGCAGCACTTCTGCATTGTCATTTTTTTATAAATAACTATTTAGAACAGAATAGTAATTATAATTATCCATAATGCGACGAGGCTATCTGGGTAGTGAATAGCCAGAGCCAGCATCGGCACGAGAGGGTGCGGGTGCGAACGAAGGCCGCGCTTCGCTAAGCACTGTAAATACTCCCCCGGTCACGTAGTGCCGCTGCAAACTGTTGAATATTAATACGAAATAATATTCGCCCTAAGAAATTCCGCTGAAACCGAAACTCGTGTCTGAGTAGGCGAATCTCGCCGACAACGCAAATGTCTGTTCTCTAGTAAAATATTTGAGTAAAGGAAAATAGAGTGGGTAGTATAATGAGCACTGTCGCGGTTTAACTTTGCGAGGAATTCGTAGAGCGTAATGCTGGAACATGACAGATTGAAGAGTACGTAAAAAGTGACGATTGTGAGATCTTATCGGGTTAAATTTACGAAAAGGTTCAGTCCCTAATATAATATTAGATTTGATTTTGAATAATGATTACTTAGCAAACTTAACTGAGCAGAGCCTTTCTTACAATTCTATTTGAGCTTAAATATTTCTATCATAAATCCTGCGAAACTGTTTGTACATATATTTCAACGTGTCTAGCAAGCAGCAGTGGATGTCAGTACAAAGCAAAGTACAGTTACTATTTTCTTCAAAATGCTGTTCCATAAAAACAAAAAACTGTAACTACGTATAAAGAGATATGCTTTTCTTATTTTGCCAAACTCTAGGAGGAATAAAAGTGGATTCGAATGATGATGAAACCTGACATAGTGGGGTGTATTGGGCCGATGATGATAACATGTTGAGTGCAGTATGCTGTGCATCTGTTGTCGGGAAAAGTAAGGTATTCAAAATAAATCTGGTAGATATACCTAATGTAGGTATTCGTAGTTGAACGCACAACTTTACTCATTACTCACCGAGCGCTTGTGTTTTCGACCAGACTGGAATTTTGAATAAGTAGTATTTGAGTATAAATAAGTCGACTCCTCGTTTCTCGTTGTGTTTTGTTTTGTATACGCCTGACTTTGATTTATGACGATTAAATTTATTTATACGAACACGGAAAATAATACGATATTCATTCGTTGATTAATATGAATCCGTGCAGAATTTCTTGTTAAAATTACTATCGCATATTAGAGTTCAAATGAAGCATTATCCGGGTGACACGTAGCTGCTGCTGAGCTGATCGAGAGTAGGTCCGAAGCCTGCTATTGTGTCGCGTTCAATTAAATTTAATCGGTCTTGATATATCTAATTACCTAATTGTGAAGCGACCGCGTAGAGTGCCATGACTACGTACGAAAGACCGTTTCATTTTGTCACATATTCATCAAATAAATTATTCATATCTTGTTTATATCGCTGTAGACTGAAAAAATAAAATATGTAATATATTATAATTTCAAAGTTGTTGCCTTGGTTTGATGCCCCTACGTGATTTATATTCGTAAAGGCTTACAAAATAATAAGCCAAACGTTTGTAAAATGTCCAGAACTCAAACATTTTTCAAACAATAGTTTCGTTATTTAGAAAAAGGATCCTTGCGAATTGTGGAGACGAGAACAAGTTCAAATACTATTTGAACGCTTCAAAACGGTTTTTATAGATTTTCTGTCAAGTAACTTTTGCCCTAAGCCCTTTTGTGTCCACTTACCTTCATCTATAACTTAAGCCTTTCAGAAGGACACTTTCCAAACCGCTGGAAACTAGCCGTAATAGTGCCCATTCACAAAGATGGTCCAAAGGATCGCTTGAACAATTATCGGCCTATCTCATTGCTTAGCGTATTCTCTAAGCTCTTAGAGAAACTGGTTAATAGACGTCTGGTCTCATTTCTAGATAAGCACAAACTTATATCAGATAGGCAGTTTGGTTTTCGACGTGGCATCTCGGCAGAGGATGCTGCCTTGTCTATCACGGGTGACATAGCCACTCACTTGGACGGTGGCGGCTGTTGTCTTGGAGTATTCCTCGACCTCGCCAAAGCCTTCGACACGGTTTCGATTCCGATTCTTATGAAAAAGCTTGAAACACTAGGTATAAGAGGGCTCGCTTACGATTGGTTCCTCTGCTACTTGACAAATCGCCGGCAATGCGTAAGAATCGGCTCGAGAACCAGTGAGTGTCTCCCTGTCAGCTTCGGGGTGCCTCAGGGTAGCATACTAGGTCCAACGCTCTTTTCAGTGTATATTAACGACATTCTGAATGTAGACTTACCTAGTGCAAATGTTGTGTGCTACGCCGATGACACGGCTATTATCTTCAAGAAGTCGTGGGACAAGACTTACAGGCTAGCAGAGTCTGGTATGAGGCTGATAACAAAATGGCTTAGTGGAAACCTTTTGACCCTGAATGCAAAGAAAACCAAGTACCTGACATTTTTCAAAACCTCAGCTTCAAAACCCGACTCCTTTCCGGACATTAAGATCCACCTCTGTTCCGACGCTCAGGCTCCTCATGTCTGCCAGTGCGACGCCATCGGTCATGTTAACAGCATAAAATACCTCGGGATAGTTCTAGACGAAAATCTTAATTTTCGGGAACATATCAACAAACTTGCATCCAGAGTTAGGAAGACGGTGTACATTATGAAAGCGCTGCGCTACTGCTGTGACATAGACACTCTGCACATGGTTTACAACGGTATTTGTTAATCAATCCTATCATATTGCATTCTGGTGTGGGGTGGAGCAGGCAAGACTTCGCTTATGGTCTTGGAAAGAGCACAACGAGCTGTTCTGAAGGTCATGCTCAGGAAGCCTTTTAGGTTCTCCACATCCACACTGTACAAGGAGAGTCAGGTGCTTAGTGTACGTCGCTTATTCATCCTTCGTGCTACCTTATCAGTGCATAAGTCTTTTATCAATCGATCCGATTATGATATTTTTCTCCGTAAGAGAGTCTATAAAGTCCCCGTTGCCGCCCACAACTCTGCCTTTGCTGGCCGTTTTGCGAAGTACCTGCTCCCGCATGTCTACAACATGGTGAATAGCAAATGCAGCTTAAGAGACTTGCCGTGTAGCACTGCTAAAAAAGATGTGACGAGATGGTTGATGGGCTTGTCTTATGAGCAATCAGAGGAGTTAGTGAACCCTAGACTTTAGATATTCGTGTCGTTTCCGCTCAGTTATCTTCAACGATCTATTTGCTACAAACTAAGTAGGCACTTAACTCGCCACCTCCCATCCCTTCAAAAACCTCTTCCCTATCTCCACCGTATGCACAATTAATTAATTAATTTATTATTATAGGTAATAGTTACAACTACCCATTTATTTATTTCTTCAGCTGTTGTGATGATTGAAATCAAATTATATGAAATGAAATGATATGAAATGAAATGAATTGAAATGAAATGATATGAAATAAAATTATATGAAATGAAATTATATGAAATGAAATGATATGAAATAAAATTATATGAAATGAAATGAATTAGTGCATGAAGTTTAATACAGTTCTTTAATTGTAAAATTTGGTTTCACATACTTAACATATTTGGTTTGTGAATAAAGCTTTGTTATATGTAATATCTACTGACGTTAGGTTTTATATTAATTAATTAACAAGATATTAATTTGGTAGGAATTATCCATTATCCATTTACATTTAAAATTAATCTTTGTCAACTTGTTTCACCATTATGATATTGTATTTCTCTAATTTATGTAACAATACGCCGGTCCTTTCTGATAATTCTTCTGTGTATCTTTTTGGTTCCCACGATACAGGCCAAGAGCCTAGTGTGGGGTCACCGATTACTGACCTAAGTGAAATGTTTTGTTTAATAAATAAATTGAAAATTGAAATTGAAACTTGTTTGTTTACGTTATAACAGTTTTAAGAATAAACGGAACTTAGCTCAGTGGCAGTTGTTTGATACTTTAAGACGAATCCCAGACTTGCTCTATAAAAAGTCTTGTTTGTTTACGTGACCGTGCCGGATACGATCGGGGAGGTGGTTCGCCACGCGTATTTAAAGTAATAGTCATTCTCACAAACTACTTAGAAACTATGAACCGCGTTGATTACCTAGCCTAATTGACCATTAATATGTTTTATTTCTTAAATAAACAATACTTAATTATATTCATCATATATTAGTTCACAACTACATCTGTGTCCATTCATCTTGCTAATCGTGATTATAGCTTTATGTTATCTAGTATTAAGGTAGTTTATCAAAACCGTTGGTCTTTTAAGACCTAGTAAGATACGGAATATCTGTGTAAGAGAATGAGTATTAAGAAGGTATATTTTACCAAAAGATTCCTGGGAATGTGTCCGGTAAGTTGTGTCTATTGATTAAGTTACTTCAGTCCCGGTTACTGAGCTGAATACTTATGTTGTAGTTTATTTATTTGATTATTGCTAACACGTTTCTTATGCGGATGGAATGAGTCACGAGCATTGTGTCGTCGTTGTCGTTGTGTTGCCATAAATAGAAACAACTAGAGGGTGCTAAGGCAGCCCGACACATGTTCTCAAGTCATCGCCCGGCAGCCAGAGGTTAGACGAAGTGAAGTACTCTTAGTTCTGTTATAAGAGCAAGAGAGTGTCTCCTGTGACTTTATTTTGCGTAGAAATGTGTTCTGCTCGAGTAATTTTTATTTTTCAAATTTTACTATGTCGTTCTATTTTGTTCATAACGTTTCACTCCTTACACTTACCGTACTTTATTGACTCGTGGGAGACTTATAATGTTGTTCAGAGACATTATGAGCAAGCTAATGGATTTATTACTTTTAAACGCTCTTTTCATATTGTAATAAAAAAAACTCAATTCCACTCAACTATGTAAGGTATTTTGAGATCAAGTTGATGCTTTTTTTAAAGAATCATTAATCCAAGGTTAATGACCCGTTTCGCAATGATCATGGCCATCAAAAGATACCACAAATTCTTCTGAAAATTGAAGGCTCTTTAATCAGCGAGCGGTCAATTTTCGGCTTAAGAAAATCACCTTTATTATTTGTCTAACTGCTAGCATAGGAATTTGGATGAATCCATCATGTAGACCCAAATTGGTTCACGCACAAGCCATAAAACATTTACATCGCCGGTTTTCGACTGGCCTCTGGCATCTACGACTCGGGACTGTAATTATTTTAAAAAAAAGGTTATTTAATTATTATTCTATTGTAATTTGAATACATGTAAGCTATTCGTAAGAAAGGGGACGACCAAGCAGTAGCGGTGCGGCCCGGTCTAACCAATTGCTGGCATTAACTACATCCTCATTTTCTCTATTCCTGTGTGTGTTCTATATCATTTCATACTCATGGTAATAATCTACACATATACATGGATTATTCTGTGGGTATACAATTAGGTTCCATAACTCTTCACATTTAATTGATTTATTAGTATTACTTACCTATCTAAGTACCATTATACACATGCTATTATAGAGACCTATTTTTGAAAGGATAAAAATTCTCATTAATTCAACGCCCACGGTCATCACATTTTAAGGGCAACGCCACGCTCCTCTCTGACCCGGGATGAGGTTTGTGTTAGATTCCATTCGCAGTTTAATTTTATACCCGGCGGCTATTTCGGACAAAATGGGCGCGGGTGTTTTGGAAGGTACCTGCCATGTTAAAAATTGGATCTCTGCTCAAAAATTGGTAGAGACGCTAACTAACTGCTTAGTTCGCCTGGCCTTATGCAGCAGGAATGTCACTCTAAATTAAGAGACGGATTATAGAATTAATTATTATCAAAAATCGTAATTTAAACAAATCCTTGTCTGGAATTACATATACTACTACAATCCATGGTTCCTGAGAACTTGCAAAGATGTGGTGTGAAGCGATGCAACTAAAATTTTGGCACGAGCTCTCTACGTCAATAATTCGAATCGCAGCCTAGAAACGTCAACTCTACCAACTATACCGGGCATATTTATTACGACAGAATTAGTACATAACCCACCGAGACTGTCCCTGAGACAAAATTCTTGATTCGCCGTAGTTTTGTTTACTTGGCTTGGGCAGGGTTAGAATTGATATTAATGTTTAGTGACACGTTCGCGGCACCACACGTATTTCGTATATAAAGTTTGCTTCGACTTCGAGGTGTTTGTATCGGATTTTATGTGGACTCTTCTTTTGTTCTCATAATCGGTGACTTACCCCATAATGTTATGATTTTCAGCACATGGTGGGAACCGGAATGAGTCCGTTCCCCGCCGCGGCGGCGGCAGCGGCAGCGGCGGCGCAGTACGCCGCCAACGGTGATGCCCTCTCCGTGAAAGCGGAGAGCGGTGCACCGCAGCCGCCCCCTCAGCCACCCATGGTGAAAAGTGAGGGTCCGCCTCCGGCTCCCCTACCGCCAGCCAACTTCTCACCGCAGCCACCACCACAGCCGCATCCGCCTAGTTCAATAGACAATCAGAACACTAGCGTGAGTACTGTTTCTGGCAGATATTGACTTCTATTTCATTTGATAACAAAATAGCTGACGCCCGCCCGCACGTTCCGTTTGCGTTGCGTATTTTTAAAATTTATTTAGTTCTCTTTCAGCTCTTGACGAACGCACTCTCCAAGTTTCAAGTCAGTGGTTTGGCCTGTAAGTTGTCTGTTAGTCAGTCAGGACCAAGCCTTTCATATGCATATATTGATTGATACTTGTATAGCCTGCTCTGTAATCTATGTTCGTTCATAGCAATTGTGTATGTTTTCAGAGCGACGGTGACAATAATGAAGATAGCACTCCAGTAAGTGTGGCGGCGGCCGTGGCGCAGCAAGCGGCGGTGGCCGTGGCGCAGCACGCAGCAGCGCAACAAGCGGCAGCGGCGCACGCGGCTGCCGTCGCCGTCTCAGCGGCGGTCGCCAATGCCAACGCCGCCAACCAGCCGCCCTCACCCGAGAAAACCCTCGTGCCCGTCTCACAAGCCTCACAACCCAAGAGATTACACGTCTCCAACATACCCTTCAGATTTAGAGACCCCGATCTCAGAAACATGTTTGGCGTAAGTATCTGTATAAAAATGCTTTTACAACACTGCTTGCGGCCTTTATATCCCAACATTTTGAGCGGGTGAAATGTAACGGTATTGTTTTGCTTTTCAGCAATATGGCACAATTCTTGATGTAGAAATAATCTTCAATGAGCGCGGTTCGAAGGTAAGAACTTTTTTGTTTAGACATTCTTATGAATTGGCCCACTGAAATCCTTCGTCGAAAGGATTCCAGTAGGCCACATTGAGAGATCTCTATTTTTTGCTGGTGCATAATCTGCAGAACAATTGAGTTTTGGCACATAGTTATTAAGATTGGCACATGATTAAGTACAATATTTAATCACAAATTCTATAAATACCATGCTAAAATACAAATGCAAGTTATGTGCCACAAATAAATGATGAAGCAATAAAAAAGATTCGCTCCTGTAATCTTCGTTAAAGAATTAAAGTCATCTGTTTCAATTTTCTGTTATCCCGATACCGACATTCACAGACACGAGAATTTCTTATTGCTTCTATATCTTTGTTGAATTTGCGGAATAACAAATTTTATTGTTTACTATTATTGTTTTAGCCATAAATTATATTTTGTTATTCCTTAAAATTACTTTGTGTACGGCACTTCTTAGCAATGAAATAGTTGATAATTTTTAATCAAATGTACTGAGGTATGTTATGTACTCAGTTGCTAAAAAGGCGTCGCACACCTATGTTCCTATTTGAATATTGCTGCCCAAACCTAAGTAAAATGTGTTTTCAAATTATTAACTTTCTTTATCAAAATGTGTTTTCTTCATAAATATGCAATTTTTTAAGGTTTAAATGAATATAGAATTTAGCTTAACAATATTCTGAAGGCAATGGGCTTAGTTAAATTTAATCATTTGTGTTTGAAACCAACTATTCTTTCTCATAGTATATTCTTGGTTTAACGTTTGGTGCAGAATTTCTAATTGCATTGTATATTACCATTTAATTTAATGTCTACCTTTTAATTTTCAAAATCTGAACTTTTATTTTTGCACAATTGGCCTATTTTTTTTTACTTCAATCTTTAAATTTTCGTTTTGATCTGTATGAATATTGGAAGTAAAACAACTTTTTAACTTTTTGTAACGAAAAGTAAGTCAATGGTGCAATTAACTTAGAACATAACAATGAATTTAATGATACTCAAAAAACAACTCGCTGTAAATTATAAAATCTATGAGCAGATGACTTTATTAAAATAATTTTTATAATAATAATTGATTGGATTGAACGCTTTTTTCGTGTTTTCTGCTTTTCTTGTGACCGTTTGGTGACCGCCCCTAAGTAGTCCATGCTCGTTCATTATAAAAAAGTAATTTTTCTCTTTTTGAAATAATTGTTCGGAATTATTCTTTCTTTGAAGTCTCACACTGGGATATGCAGTATTAGAGAATGTTGCATCGTCACTATAACAGCTGATTTCCTATGTTATAATTCCAGGACAGCTCTATTATCCATCACTAATATAGGTTATGTCTATCATCCAAACTGCTCATGTTTTGATCGTCAGTATCAAATACAAAGTTTAACAAAACTGCTAGGTACATTGCTAATTGCAAATTTAATGTGTGGTATATTGGTAAACCTGTATCCGTTTTATTATAAAACTCATTCGGTGTATCAGTAATGTGCTTTCTTTGCCTGAACTCACTATTCACTTTGCAACTGGGTGTGTGTAGTTTGGATGACACATCATCAAGTAATACTTTATCTCCAACCTAATAATATAATAATGATCCTAATTTTTGAATTTGAATTAAGTAATTCGTATAGTCACAGCTTTATTAACCGGGAAAAAAATCTTATTAGTGGGCATGAAGTATACAGCTGATCCTCAATTTGAATGATAGCATTTTTAACCTAGACATGGTGCATTTTAGTTTAGAATCGTATGTCTTCTGTCTTGTTCTCGAGTGGAGTCCGTTTACAAGTTGGCAGCTTGTTGCACCCGCGGGCGCGTGCGTGTATGTTTAGTTAGATGACGATAGATTGATGGTCCTCTTGTGTAGGTCTTTCTGCCCACATCATTTTTTGTATCTATTTCTCTTTCTCTCTGCCCAATCATTGTTTTTCCTAAATATTTGCACTCAGAATGGTAATAATAGAGCTGTCATTGCTTTGTAAGTGTAAGCGTTTCGTACAATCAGCAACTTGATTGCCACTTCACGACTCGTTTCTTCCACTGTATTGTGTGCTGTGCTAGCTGCTTTTTGAACCTATGGGTTATTATCACCATGTTTTGACAGTTGGTAGTGGCACTATATCATTCCGATCCTAATCGGCAATATTGACCTTATTACAAAAATGGTTTTGATGCCCGGATAAGGTCACGTACCCGGGCAAATGACAAGTTTATTTATAATGTTAATGATAATACCAATTGTGCAGTAGTTAATGAAACTTTGATCAAACGTAAAAATGCTTATGATTTCAATATTATTAATTAGGTACGCTTAGTATGGCACTGTAATGTAAGCGCACATATTAAATGCATATTTATTAATTTATCCACATTTTCCGTAGTAAATTAAGTGAAATGGATTTAATGTTTCATACGTAACGTACGTCCTCGAGACGTAATTATTAATAACATAAGTAATTTGATGATCACACATCTGTCTGTTGCCTTCATAACCAGTAAATGTGTACAGTGCAGTGAAATTGTAAATTATAAATAATTGCTATAATGTTTCTAGAAATTTAGTTTAGGTATGCATGAATGGTGATTGTTCTGTACGGAACAGATTGCAGCTAACATTACACACATTACGTACAATCATTCTGGTAGTGTCTGTGTTAGCATCGGAGAGTTGTGAATACTCGTCGACACACCACGTTACGATCTCCCCTGTCTCATAGTACCTACAGTACTGACTACTAGGTCGAGCGACGATACATCGATTTATTTACTGTAATCCGAACGCTTATGTGTACCCATTCAGCTAGAAAACGCTCAAAGTATCAACGTAATCAAATAATATTGTAATCTTGATATTTCACTAGAATTATTTAAATAAAGAATATGCAATGCATAAATGTTAATTTTTGTTGCACGTTGTTTTTTGAGCGACGCTGTTTTTAATGCATGTTTTGTCTGTCTTGCATGCAGGGATTCGGTTTTGTAACATTCGCAAATAGTGGTGATGCGGAGCGAGCACGAGAGCGTCTTCACGGCACCGTGGTTGAGGGCAGAAAGATAGAGGTGTGCATGACTCAGTGAATACCATCCGTAGCACTATGTAACTTAACATCCCGCTCCAGCCACCGCCCACCGCCCACTGCCCACCGCCCACCGCAACCTGCGCTCGTCTGCTCTGTAGTTACTGTCATGCTAGCGTGCCGCGGCGCGCATACCTTACCTTACCACTACACTCTAATCCACAAACAAACCTTGTTTAATTTGTCCCTTTACTCTCTAGACGGTCATTTAAAATGCCGATCGAAAGAGAGAGTGTCTCACAGAGAAATGTAGACAGAACCGTATCGTCACATTGCCGCAGAGGTAAGATACAACACACGAATATTATCTACAGTTTATACATAATACTCACTACCTAGTTTACCTACCTTTGAATCTTCTATTCGATACCAATGTGATCAAAGTTGGCTTGAAAACCACTCTGATTTGGTAAATTGTTTCACTTCAATGATCTAGAGCAGTTCCCGATTAACCTACCTAACCCACAATATACACAACAATACAAAATGTCTTTTATATGTAATATCTTAAAGTTAAAGTAATACCTTATTTCGTTTGAAAATTGTATGGCATATATGCTGATTTCCACTTGATGTAGTGGCTAAACATAGTCCCTGCTAAGTCATAAGTCACTTTATAAATACTTTAAGAAATTTTCTTTATAAACATTCATATTTTTACCTTTTATTGATATATTTTAACTCTGACTATTAACTATTTGCGCTGGGTTCGATTCCCACGTTTCTAATATATTTTTGATTCATTAATAGTTTTTTGCGTAATATCCCAGAATATACTCTGATATATTTTACTTCAATATCAGGTTAATAATGCTACGGCGAGAGTCCAGACAAAGAAACCTCCGACGGTTCCCAACGGTAAGCATTCAACGGTTGATCAAACTGATACATTGTATTCAAGTTCATCCATACCTTTATTTTCCGTCGACATAACACGATTCCTTAAATAATTATGGTCAAAATACCTTCGATTTACTAACACTGACCGCTACAGTTATTATAATCCACACCCTTACATTTATAACACTTGTTTTGACATTAATGCATCTTGGATTTTTCTTTTTTAATCCATCAGTTATTCTGGCTAGAAATGGATCTGTTCCCACTGTGGGTGAGAGAGCTGAATTTGTAAAAATGAGTGTTGTCCATGCCATGTGAATGTACTATCGTATACATGTGGCTAGTTATGTTGTCTGAATGCAATTAGCTGAATGCTATTAGAGAATGAGCCTGTGTCCGCGGCGGAGACAGTCTGAGCCACCAGCCACGTGATCACACGCAATGGAACCATTGAACAATCACTTTGCATACATTTTACAGACATTTTCAAGTATACCGACATTTGTTAAATATTAAAAGTCCTACACTTTTGGCTGTCTCCGGCGTCACTGTTGCCTGAAAGTGAACGATCCCAGATACAGTTACAAATAGCTTTTTAGTCGACATAACACTCGGTGTTATGCTTGATATGAGATATTCCTAATGCATAATATTAATATGTATATTTCCTGAATGACTTTATGTGCCTTCAATCTTGCACTATATTTCATTTCTGTAGTGGAGAATGTCTTCTACTCTTGCCTTAATTGTCATAGACATAGCATTATTTTGTGCTAAAGTTAAGCAACCAATAAAAATATGTTTATTTTGTTTCAGTGTGTGTACAGTGGCCAGAAGGTGAGACACCCATTCAGAATATCGTATGGAATACTTTGATAAAGACACTAAAGCTTTCGCGTTACATTTATTATAACATTCATTCGAGCATGAAATTTCTTTATGTGGTGGGACTATGCGGTTGATTAGAACTAAAAGTACTGCTCGATGATAAGTTGAATGTGACAGATTGATTTGAAGCATTTTGTAAAACCCAGAGGCCATGCTTCCTTAGAGCAGAAAGTCAGCGGCCTGCGGAGCGGGTCGGCCGGCGCGCGGGACGTGCCTGTCACGTGGCATGGACCTCCCCTTTCGATGTGATTCATCTTTATCAATATTTAGCCGTCTCTTTTTGAACGCATTCTACGAGTAGTGCACTATGTATTAGTAACATAGACTAGTATTGTGAATAATGATTGACACTTTTCATATTGGCTTTTTTCCAAATTTGACTAAATTGTTCCCATCATGATGCGTCGTATACTGCGTCTACCGGACAGGGCGGCATTTTCTAAAGTTCTCCGATACAAAAGGTCTGTGTTGATATCGCGAAGCGGTCTGTTGTATACCTTGTCGCTGGCTGCCTGCGTTGCCTCCTTACAGGTGTGCTCTCGATTTGATTGCAAATCCATTTTACTAGTAACAAAATAAATTAGTTAAAGAAGCAAATATTAGTCCAGGTCTGCAAAACTGGGCGGGGTTCGTTAGCATAATAATTTAATTAAAAAGGTTATTAGTTTACCTGCAAGAAAAATGGTGATTAATAAATCATCCATATTGATTTCGGCTACAATAACTTTTATTCGAATCTGATGTGACTCTGCTTTTGGGAAGTACAGTGATGCATCTCCAGTATAAACAGGAGAAGCGATCGGGCCACAATAAAAATATACGTAAGAGCCATTTTAAAATATTTTTGTCAAACAAATATAATAAAAAAACCTGGTCTATATTAAACACATACTTATTCTTATTTTTCGAGTTGGGATTCAAAAAATTTTGAAAGCAATTGGTTGGTAGTTGATACATGGTAAGGTGGTATCAAACGGGAGTGTGCAGTTCAGCTGATGTAGGTATGAGTAAGGTGGCAACGGAGTCAGTGTGTAGAGGCGCAATGTGTGCTCAGGGCTTCGGGTGAGTGGCGTGACGTGGCCGTGGCTCGGCGGGACGGCCGCCACCGCCGCGGCGCCCCCGCTCGTGCTGGCGCCGCGCGCCGCGCAGCGACGCAGGTAACCCCTCCCCGCATGTTAGCCATCCGCTGTGTGTTGCATGTAGCGCCCGGCGCCGCCGCCGCCGCCGCGCAGCGCGCGCCCCGACACGCGCGCGCCCCGCCCCCGCACCCGCACCACCTCCCGCAACTGCACCTGCCCCGCGCCTACGCATCGCCGATGCACGCATACGCACCGTGAGTACTCACCACTACCCACTACCTACACACACGACACAAATAAATAAAAACTCTTTCACACTATCTATGCAGGGTAATACAGTAGAATAAGCTACGTATAAGCCCGGCAATTTTTATAATAAACCAGAAAAAAAGTCGGATCTCCCGATCGGAATCGCATAAAACTGCGACCACATATCTTATCTATGTAACATAATTATGCCTAAAAGCGAGTGCCATACTGCTAAGCTAGAAAAGTTTAAAGAAATAAGAGTATTTTATGCCTCCAAAGGAATTTTTTTGATGCATTAAGTAAAAAGACAAGCATTTACAACAGATATAAAAAACACTTATATAATGATTTATTTTATGAGTAAAAATGTCAAGCTGAGCTTAAAATGCTGGTAGCTTAAAACGCAGTTCTACCTTTAAAAAGTTAAATAGTTGAGAAAGCGACACGTTTTGAGCAGTAGGCGCACTCATACAATGTATGTACCAACAGACATTGCTACATAGATCGTGTCTGCACCGCACTGCACTCCCATTAATAATCCTGCCGCATATTCCTTCATTACCTTGTCTTCCAAATAATAAATCTTATCTAATATTAGCTACCACTGCTAGTTTTTATAAGACTTGTAAAACTATAAGCTAGACTAAAAGGCTATAGTGGTTGCTGAAATATTATAAGGGATAGTCGACCTTTAAAATAAACCCCATTGTTGACGTGACAGTGAACAATAACGGCATCAGGGGGAATCCCTGCTAAGCAGGTGTAAAAAATTCATAATCTAAGTTTAAAAAATATTTTTATTTATTTCAGTGGACAAGAAATATCGTATATATACCGTCCGAGTTACTCTTAGAGTTACTTATTCAGTCCTTAACTACCCAAATCTCCTTCCGTGCATCCCATCACCCCACCGCATCGGTATGAATTAATATTTTAACATAATGTATAGCACAAAGTAACTTAGATTAGCTATCATCGAATTAATAACATATTTGTTGACTAACTAGATTATTAATATTGGATGCAACTGGTTGCCTTAGCTTCATAGTTTATAGTGCTTTTTCTATCTAATTCTGTACAAACTCAGTGAAGAACGATCCTTCTTAGTCTCTTAGCTCTTTATCTTTCTGCATCAATATACCTGTTTTCTCTTTTGCATCTATTAGAATTTAGAGATATGAAATGCATATTGTAAAATAGATTTTGTAGGTAAGGTATATTTCTTTTTTACAAAAGAATACTGCATACTGTTCTAAATAGAAGAGCTTACAACATAATTTTGAAAATAAGTTTCCTATTAATATTGTTATTTTATGATGTTCATATGCTTCATCATTGTTTATTTCACTTTACAGTGTATATTACGACCCATTCTTAGCAGCGGCTGCAACGGCTGACTCCAACTACAGGCTACAGGTGAATATAATACTATCAAAGTTATTTAGGCTCTCAAACGGGCTGTGTTTCCTTGCAATATGTCGATACAATGTGCCATTTATTACGCGTCCTGAGTTGTGTCACAGTGGACTGGTCCGGACATATGTTGCTTGTGATGTTGTAGCCACATATTGCCCCGGGTTGCGTGGTCGGTGACGTGCGTGTGTTGTTGCAGGCGGCGAAGTCCACGCCCGAGGTAACGCCGCTCGATTTCGCTCCATAACCGACTTGTCTGTACCTACCGTATCTCTATCGCTTCCCGATTCATGTTCCACCACGCTCGCTAGTATAAGTTTGTTATTCATCGTGGAGTGAGTGCTGGGATTTTGTTTGCTCCTTATTATTGGTGTAGTCCTATTGGTTGGTAATCCACCGTAATGCAGGGTGCACATTGTGTTTGTGGTAACCGAGATGGACCGTGCACAGCGGCGGCACCGTCGGCCCGCTCATTGCTTTCTCTTGAGTTTCCTTGTTCGTTGTTGGTATTTGTGGCGGGTGATTAGTTTTAGGTCTTTGCTCAAGCTGCGAGTTGACTCGATCAGATGCTAATCTTGTTATCATGCTCCAAGTAGAACATTGAGCCCACAAATTAATTGCAACCCTCGAATTATGTACACTAACAATCACAAAATCAGTAGATAGACACTTAATTTGGTTAAATATTTGTACTTAACAATTTTGAATTTTCACATTCGTATTGCATGCTAATTTCTCATTTGCGATCATCGTAACCATAATTTTCTGTAACATAACCAAGTTGCACAATTGCAATAATATCGATTCGAAACTCGTTAATTGTGTCGTGTTGCAGAAAATAAATCAAACTCATATCGTAGGAACGAGTGCCAGGAAAGCTGCATGACATTTTGTTAATAAATAGTCCGATTCCAACACGCTATGTTTTTTACGTATTTGAATGCATCGATCTGGCTTTAGTCTTTGGTTTTAAATAGTCACTACGACGGCCTGACTCATTCCGTGGAAGAAGCGATCCAACCAGGTGATTGGAAGTTTGTGTGCGGTAAGAATACATATGTGATCGATGAAAGGTTGTAACTGTTATCGCGTTTGTGGGCTCTCTGTTCACGTGCGCTAATAACTCCGACTGGCTTACAAGGTCTTCCTCCGTTGACTTCCAAGTGGCATACATTACATAAACACCAAATACAACCCTTAACAACACTCACAAATTTACCAATGCTATTAGTCCTAAGAAAAAAATCAACAATTTAAACTAACTTTACATTCTATCCTTGATTAAGATTCTGAAATAAATCATTAATTCCTGCGTTTTCATGACTTCACACAATAATACTATCAGTTGATAATGTTTCACACACACTAAAACAATGATACTCTTATAAGCGATAAGATGGAACTTAATTAGAAAAAGTCAAAATACACAAAGGTGGTGGTTTTGTATACAGCAGAGTTAGACTGAAAAAGCACGTCAGGGCATGGGTTAAATTACATTCCATCAATTTAATTTCTCTATTGTTGCAAATATGCAACAATAGACGTCAGTAGACGATTCTTCTTAAATCGTCATGCTTTATGCAACCATATTGAATTCATCGAATTTAAAGATACAGATTGGAGCTTCTGTTCTGATAAAAATCCAGTCAACATTTCATCAAATCTTGCATATTTTATAAAGTCGTACAAAACCACCATCCATGACGGAATTGTGTCGTTTAAACTGCAATTACTTGAGCCGCAAGAGCTAGCAATGAGAACAAGTCGAGCTAATTCGTATGATGGTGCGTAGGCGGCGGCAGCAGCGGCAGCCGCAGCGGCCCCGCTACTGAAGAGCCCGCTGAGCTCGGCGCAGCACGCAGCGGCGGCGGCAGCGGCGGCTAACTACAACGCAGCGGCGCGCGCCGCCGCCGCCGCCGTCAGCGCGCAGCCGCAGCCCACCGCGCTGCCTCTCGCCACGTGAGTACCACACAACAATATACAATACACCTCATTTTTTTTTATTGCCAACAAAAGAAAGAAGGAGTACTACGTTGTATCTGTGCAGTCAAAATTTTTGTTTACTACTTATTTTTCAACCGACTTCAAAAAAGAAGGAGGTTATCAATGCGGTTGAATTTTTTGTTTGGGAGGATATACTTTCACAATGGTCCCATAGAAATTTGATCAATATCGTTTCAGTAGTTTCGTTTTTATATCAAAATACCTTTAAAAAAAGTCGTCAAAGTAAATGAAATTGCGTATTTTGCTTCCCTGTGACATTTCAGTGGTGTTTACGGTTGTTGTATGTTTTTGTAAAACCTTGTTATTATAAAAAGCCAGCTGCAAATACTAGATGATATGATACTTCGATAACTTCTCTATTTTCTCTTAGCCTGTCTACGGATCACCCAAACTGTTGAGTGTTATATAATGGCGTTCCGTTTGTTTTCAGGTACGGCAGAGAGTACGCGGACCCGTACCTAGGCCACAGCATCGGGCCAGTGACAGGCTACGGGGTAAGAATTCAATACTGAGATAATTAATTTATGATGCGCCTTTTATGAAATTAATGTAGGACCTCCATTTGTTGCAGACCGCAGTGTACAGAAGTGGGTACAACAGATTCGCGCCATATTAAGCCAATGGAACTATGTAAAGATTTTACTCGAATATGAAAATACCTTCATCACCTTTACCCTGAACATGACAATGAACTCTCTTGAACGTACAAATGTATTTCTTAATTTAAGGATAAAAATGTAATGTTGCTAGCCAAATTTTGTATAGAAAAGCTTGGGTAGCGAATTAACACAAAGCTACTAACAGTAATTCGGTGAGTCGAGGTGTATTAAGTAGGGATGTTCCGCCAGAGCGGCAATATAGCGCCTCGCGGTTTTCACGATACCAAAGTATTTCAATTTTTAACCGAAAAAGTTTATTGCCATAAACTATTAACGTAGATTATTTGTGTACTAATGCTATACAAGTGCGAGCAGCTAAATGCTTATATTCAAAATGGATTGCATAAATGAGAGCAAAATTATGAGATTTAATAAAACGTTACGTATAGAACACTTATGAGGAGAAGCTTCATTTGAATACGATTTAGTATTGTCAATAGTGTAGTTATTACACGGCGTCGACAATAGAAAATCGTTTACTTTCCATGTAAGTATTATACGGACATATAGTGAGCTTTGCACTTGCATATCATAATAAAAATTGTAAATAAATAAATCCAAATAACATTACTCGCAAAATTTAGGAGTTCCAATAGTGTTTGCCAGATACACGTCTCAGTCGTGATCGGGAGGTCTCGTGCCTCTCGGGAGGTCGTTTGTGATGTTTCAATTAATTTCATGGCTTTACCGTATTTTATCGAATCAGAAATCCTACAATATTACTCATTTATTTCTTGTTATTGCTACTAGTATCTCATTAGTTACAAGAATTTGAATATCTCTTATCACGTAGTGCTTGCAATGTCTCGTTAAGTTCATAGATTAAGTTCGAATCTTCCATAGTGAACCTCTTTTGAATGAACAAACTACAAATATTTGTTTATGGTGCATGATAATTCGGTGCCATTAGTTCGGTTGTTGTTTTACAAATGCCTTTATTTTCCAAAGTTACCTTATGTTCTTTTTTACTCAAGGTAAATAATGTAGTAACTACGTACATAGTTAAATAATTTTAGATGACATTTACCAGTTATATCGCGGGGTAAAAAAACCTATCGATATAAGTAAGTGACTTTTGTCCCATTTTATCTCTCTCATTGTTGATATTGTACGAATAATATGTTCCGCTTCTAATTACGTCTAGTATTATGTATTATAAATCGGTCTCGTGTCTCAGGTACGGCTACAATTAGTCGCAAGCCCGATAGGTATCTCTACATATAAATATAATAATCTGTACCCGATCATAGTGTAGTTCGCGCCTCTCTGTTAATATAAATTGAATCAAATATTGAGTACCTATTTAGTCATAAAACGAATAAGTAATCGGTTGCTAGTTGTAAAGTTTACTGAATTGTAGGTAACGCTTTAGCTGTAGTGTGTAAGAGAAGAAAGGAACTCCATCGAGTTCTTACATATCATTGAGATTTTCTCCTTGTAATTTCTTTTTACGTAGATGATGAGTACGGACGGTGTGTAGTTTACAGCGCTATTTTAACGTTTTATCTGAAGTGTACTCTCCTTTTATTTAATATTGAAGAAACACGCATACGGGTCCAACCCTTTAGACGTCGTAAATTTTAGATCTAACATTTTCATTAGGATTGTAAAATAATATTGTTACTACATACTTACATTACATAAATGAATTCGCTCAAAGTTTATACCAAAGCACAAAACCCATCGATTCGTTCATGTTCGGTGAATTCGCATGTTGTCACTTCCCCTCAATAGATTTTATAGTCTTTCATTCGGAAAAACTTAACAAATCTTAAGAGTCGCATAGATTACTAAGATTTCATAATTATTATCTTTATTTTGAATAATAAATAGCAAACGTTTCTAACTTCTAAGTAATCTTTTTCGTCCGTTCATGCCCTCTGAGACGAAACAACGTTTGTTGGCCGTGACATTTCGGATACGTGTGTGGATTATTGAATATTGAAATAATTATACTGCATTCGGATTTTGGTAGGATATTTCCCAACCTTTACGTAGAAGTATGACAAACGCCAACTCTTCCTCTAACATTCTCGTCCCTTTTGCAGCAGCATATCCATGACAAATTTGTTCGTTATTTGACAGTTTTCTAGTCTCTTGCGCACAATTTTAATTTAGGGAAAGGTGCTTTTCGTAAAGGATTCATGTTGTAGTTCACGGAATAAAGTTCTCTTTGGTGCCCAGGCACACATACGTATCATTTTATCCAGTTTTATATGATTTGAGTAAGTTATTTTTAAGCTTTGTGTCATATTTTCTGATGATTTATCACTCACCTTTTAGTGCCACTGGCTAACTGGGCTTTAGTTAAGATTATTTTTATAATGAATACGTGTATATTACGTAAGTTACTGTCTCGTTGCAGCTTCGAACAATATATTGTGCTTTACTTTTGAATACTCATGTGTGGATGCATTATTTTAGGAATTTTTAGTTTTAGAAATAAGTAACCTAAATGCAACTTTTTGTATCTTTAGTACAGAAAAAAGTACATGTGATTTATTTGATCATTTTTTAATTTTTATTGTTCGCGATTTTATATTTGTTCCGACAAATAAAATTGACGTGTTTTGCAGCCTTGGAATAAGTCGTAGTCAATGCATGTATTCAGGAGATACAACGATGATGATTACTTGTTCGATGATCTTGCAGACCACGTCGCTGGTACTCATTGTCATTACCGAACAAAACATAATATTTTATGTTATTTTTATAGCTTTTTATTTGATTATCAATCACAAGAAAAATAATGATTTTTAGTTTAAGTAAACGTGATCTAAGCCAAATTGTTAAATTAATGGGAGAAAAATCGGAATTTAAATTACATATCTGACAAAATGGTTAGTGTGCTACAGAAATAAGATTTGAAAAATAAACATCAAGGACAATGTATCTATAATAAAAATATATTAATCATTAAATTAAGGATAATGTATTTTTAAAGCCATTTGTTTCTCCGTTTTATATGATGTTAAACTTTCATACTGTTCTTGTTTCTTCATGCTGTGCACAAATTATACAATCGTCGGCTTCGTTGATTATGAATAAAAATATAGATCTTATAAAATGTGTTGTTATAGTGCTAGGAGTCATATCATAGTGTTGTTAGTGTCGATTGTCGCTGACAGCACCGACGCCTGCCGCGCCGCACTGCGCCTGCCTCATTCACACCGCCCCAGTCGACGCGACACTCGACTACCACATCACACTTATGTACATCAATTACAATTATTTTGACAAAGCCCATTGGTGCCAAAATCGATTGAACATCTGTATGTAAATACGATGACTGGGTCGATATGAATGAGCCATTGTAGTGTTACTTGCGGCCTCACCGCCGGCTGTTGTGCGTATATTCGAACCCTCGGGTTGTTGTTGAAGTAGCCAGTTATAAGTATCACTTGTTCGTCAATTGCACTCGTCGGCGATGTTCCGTTTGTTTGGTAGTCTCGACTAGTTATAAACACGTTTTTACCCAAATCAAGAGCATTCAAATCGAAGTCGTGTCGTTGGTAGATGCCATTTATAGACCGACAGACTGAATAAGTATTCAGTAATTAACTTTGTCTCCAGTTTAAGCTTTGTCCAAGTCGGTCTCTAACAATATGTCCTCGATTTGAATGATACTGAAGCGATGACGTCAGACCTAGCACGTATTGCTCGCCACCAAAATGTGCAGAATCAATTTGCCTCTTGATGAGAGTATTGTTACTGGCACTCGCTTTTGGTACCGATAAAGAGCGCATTCGGTTTACAATATGTAAGATAACAGCCGTGCGAACATTGTTAGCGGTACCGATGCGGTGGATTAGTATCGTTAGTCAGACCTACAATTAGACACTTAAAAGTTTCGAAGTGGCAAATTCTAATTTGGAATATTAGGCGGTTGGTAGTATGTGCTAAACCTGTATGTTTAATAGTAGAATGTTATTCTGAGTATGTAGGTTCGCGAAATCTAGCGTACAGTTCTACCAGTATTCTAACTGCAAACATACCGTGCTCAATTTCCGTGTCTGTATATTGTAAGGATAAAGTTAAAAATGTAAAGTTTTTGAAATTAAATTACAATAGATTTGTTACGTACATAATATAATGTCTTCCGTTGGGCACATCTCATAGCATAGACTATTTAGCACATTTTATTATTGCACGAAATATTATAAATTAATAGTGCAGTTTATTTTGTCTGTAACTCGAATGTACAAGCCAAGTGCACAGCGAGCCCATAATGACGATAACTTGTGATCAAATTACATAGGATTCTGGAAGTTTTTTTTATTTTCGTGTGGAAATTTTCAATTGAAATGCTGAGCTGATTATGTACCTTTGTAAATATTTTTTTTTTCAATGAATATTTAATGAAGTGAATCATTTGAAGCCATTGGCATTGTGTACTCATTTACGTTATCAATAAATTATAGTATGAATAAGCCTCTTTTATTTTGAATTCCTTGCTCCATCCCTAGTGTAAGTAGGAACAGAAACAAAATTATAATAATAAATATTTGGGACCTTTCACACTACGCCATTCTAGCGCCAAACTAAGCAGAGCTTGTACTTTGGGAAATAGATAACTGATAGAATACTTACCTAAATTGGTACTTTATTTTTTTTGTTAATACAAATACATACTCATAGAAACCAGATCATTCCGACTTCTTTTAAGTCGATTCCTGCCACGCCGAGTCGTTTAACGCAGAGCGCCGTCTGATTACCGGCACGTCAACTACGCTTCAAATCTTGGGTAGAGTTCTCCGACGTCGAGTTTCTTGATAGCGAGCTTCATAACGTCAAGCGCGCTCCAGTCTCTTGTCGTAGAGTTTCTTAGAGCGAGGGAATGGTTCCTATTATTCAGACTCCTTTGAAGTCGATTCCTGCCACGTCAACTCTCGTTTCGTCGGCGTCTTTCTAACGCGAGGCTTTGGAATAGCGCGTTTTATCGTTACGTCGACTGCAGGACGGCGAGCCAACTTTGTGATTATTCTAGTTATGTTTTCACGAAGTACAGTCGGAAAAAAAATAGCTTTTGCGATCGGAGATTTATTTAAAATTTACTATTTTGGGGATAAATAAATAAATCATATTATAAGAACTCCTTGTTTTATTATGATTAAGTGTTCGGTGCTGGAATCTTTTTAGTGAGTCCCTTTCATGTTTGTCTGTCTGTCCTTCCGGTTGAATCTGCAACACCAATTTCGAGCACTTCCCGATTGGCGATCTATCTGCAACTTTCAGGGTAGCTCACAACTTAATGACACTGCATTCGAAATCTATTTACCTATTGATCAGGTCTGGTCGAAGCGACGCGTGATCAGAGGGCTGGCAGCTATCTGGGCCAAAGAATAAGCCTTGCTATACAAAGAGGCAATGCAGCCAGTATCCTCGGCACGCTACCATCGGGTATCGAGTTGGAGCAGTTGAGCTACCTATAGATCGTTTGCAACGGTCTATGGGTGGCCTAATTGTTTCCTTTTGTAAATTTTGTAATATAGATTGTAGTAGTTAGCTTATGCTGTAATAAATATTTACCTATTACCATACAATGTCAACCTAAACTCAAAAAAACATTAAACCGCTATATCTCGTAAAGGAAGCGAGATAGAGCAAAAATAACACGTTTTACGGGTTTCCTAAAGGGATACCCTTATTCATGACAAATTGATCGAAGGGTTCGCCAACCTGAAAAAATAACCCTAATAAAATATTCGTTTTTTGCTTTTGGTTTTCAAAAATCTTCGTGTACTTTATGAATGAAAAACTTTGAAATTTCAAAAGTTGTAGAGTAGGCAACGAATTAATGACACTGCATTCTAAATCTATTTATTACCATACTATGTCAACCTAACCTCAAAAAAACATTAAACCGCTATATCTCGTAAAGGAAGCGAGATAGAGCAAAAATAACATGTTTTACGGGTTTCCTAAAGGGATACCCTTATTCATGACAAATCGATCGAAGGGTTCGCAAACCTGAAAAATAACCCTAATAAAATATTCGTTTTTTGCTTTTGGTTTTCAAAAATCTTCGTGTACTTTATGAATGAAAAACTTTGAAATTTCAAAAGTTGTAAAGTAGGCAACGAATTAATGACACTGCATTCTAAATCTATTTATTACCATACTATGTCAACCTAACCTCAAAAAAACATTAAACCGCTATATCTCGTAAAGGAAGCGAGATAGAGCAAAAATAACACGTTTTACGGGTTTCCTAAAGGGATACCCTTATTCATGACAAATCGATCGAAGGGGTCGCAAACCTGAAAAAATAACCCTAATAAAATATTCGTTTTTTGCTTTTGGTTTTCAAAAATCTTCGTGTACTATATGAATGAAAAACTTTGAAATTTCAAAAGTTGTAGAGTAGGCAACGAATTAATGACACTGCATTCTAAATCTATTTATTACCATACTATGTCAACCTAACCTCAAAAAAACATTAAACCGCTATATCTCGTAAAGGAAGCGAGATAGAGCAAAAATAACACGTTTTACGGGTTTCCTAAAGGGATACCCTTATTCATGACAAATTGATCGAAGGGTTCGCCAACCTGAAAAAATAACCCTAATAAAATATTCGTTTTTTGCTTTTGGTTTTCAAAAATCTTCGTGTACTTTATGAATGAAAAACTTTGAAATTTCAAAAGTTGTAGAGTAGGCAACGAATTAATGACACTGCATTCTAAATCTATTTATTACCATACTATGTCAACCTAACCTCAAAAAAACATTAAACCGCTATATCTCGTAAAGGAAGCGAGATAGAGCAAACATAACATGTTTTACGGGTTTCCTAAAGGGATCCCTTATTCATGACAAATCGATCGAAGGGTTCGCAAACCTGAAAAAATAACCCTAATAAAATATTCGTTTTTTGCTTTTGGTTTTCAAAAATCTTCGTGTACTTTATGAATGAAAAACTTTGAAATTTCAAAAGTTGTAAAGTAGGCAACGAATTAATGACACTGCATTCTAAATCTATTTATTACCATACTATGTCAACCTAACCTCAAAAAAACATTAAACCGCTATATCTCGTAAAGGAAGCGAGATAGAGCAAAAATAACACGTTTTACGGGTTTCCTAAAGGGATACCCTTATTCATGACAAATCGATCGAAGGGGTCGCAAACCTGAAAAAATAACCCTAATAAAATATTCGTTTTTTGCTTTTGGTTTTCAAAAATCTTCGTGTACTTTATGAATGAAAAACTTTGAAATTTCAAAAGTTGTAGAGTAGGCAACGAATTAATGACACTGCATTCTAAATCTATTTATTACCATACTATGTCAACCTAACCTCAAAAAAACATTAAACCGCTATATCTCGTAAAGGAAGCGAGATAGAGCAAAAATAACACGTTTTACGGGTTTCCTAAAGGGATACCCTTATTCATGACAAATCGATCGAAGGGGTCGCAAACCTGAAAAAATAACCCTAATAAAATATTCGTTTTTTGCTTTTGGTTTTCAAAAATCTTCGTGTACTATATGAATGAAAAACTTTGAAATTTCAAAAGTTGTAGAGTAGGCAACGAATTAATGACACTGCATTCTAAATCTATTTATTACCATACTATGTCAACCTAACCTCAAAAAAACATTAAACCGCTATATCTCGTAAAGGAAGCGAGATAGAGCAAAAATAACACGTTTTACGGGTTTCCTAAAGGGATACACTTATTCATGACAAATCGATCGAAGGGTTCGCAAACCTGAAAAAATAACCCTAATAAAAAAATCGTTTTTTGTTTTTGGTTTTCAAAAATCTTCGTGAACTTTATGAATGAAAAACTTTGAAATTTCAAAAGTTGTAGAACAAACGTTGTTCGCCAGGACATGGGGAATATCCCCCTTATAGGGGCATTAATATTCAGATAGTTTATAAGTATATTTATAATCTTAATAAAAATCTTATGTTTTTCTAGTATTTAATTAGTTTTTTTTTACATTAGTTCTATCATCCTCATAACAAATATATATTTATTTATAACTGCTGACTGTACACCCTCGCTCTAAGAAACTCGACGACGACGACTCAACGTTTGTTCTACAACTATTGAAATTTCAAAGTTTTTTATTCGTAAAGTTCACGAAGATTTTTGAAAACCAAAAACAAAAAACGATTTTTTTATTAAGGTTATTTTTTCAGGTTTTCGAACCCTTCGATCGATTTGTCATGAATAAGTGTATCCCTTAAGGAAACCCGTTAAACGTGTTATTTTTGCTCTATCTCGCTTCCTTTACGAGATATAGCGGTTTTAATGTTTTTTTGAGGTTAGGTTGACATTGTATGGTAATAAATAGATTTCGAATGCAGTGTCATTAAGTTGTGAGCTACCCTGAAAGTTGCAGCTAGATCGCCAATCGGGAAGTGCTCGAAATTTGTGTTGCAAGATTCAACCGGAAGGACAGATAGACAAACATGAAAGGGACTCACTAAAAAGCCTCCAGCACCGACACTTAAGTAATAATCACAATAAAAAAGGAGTTCTTATAATATAATTTATTTATTTATCCCCAAAATAGTAAATTTTAAATAAATCTCCGATCGCAAGAGCTATTTTTCCCGACTGTACTTCGTGAAAACATAACTAGAATAATCACAAAGTTGGCTCGCCGTCCTGCAGTCGACGTAACGATAACTCGACCTGGTAAAACGCGCTGTTCCAACGCCTCGCGTTAAAAAGACGCCGACGAAACGAGAGTCGACGTGGTAGGAATCGACTTCAAAGGAGTCTGAATAATAGGAACCATTCCTAGCGGAATATGGTCCTACTGGTGGTACCACACCACGGGTAATTTTTGCCCGTGGTACCTGGCAGGTTGCACACTAAGTATGCATATTATTTTATATTACTTACCTACATAAATACCTAGTAGGTTGGAAGAACAGACCCATGGGGTGTTAGCTCATATTGCGTTTGATAGGACAGTGTTTATGTACCTTGGACAGAGGCACAGAAACACTGTCCTATCAAACGCAAACCGCAACTAAGTATGAGCTAACAACCCATAGGTCTATTCTTCCAACCTACTAGGTAGGTATTTACGTAATAAAAAATAATATGCATATTTAGTGTGCAACCTGCCTGGTAGTAGGTAGGGTAATTAAAAATTTGCCGTTTTAGGCCTACCAAACCAGAAGACCAGGGGCAAAACAAATACCCGTGGTACGTCGTCGTCGTGGTGGTATCTTACGTCGGCTGGTGACCCTGACGTATTGGGGCTTCGAGCATAGCTCATTGCCCCGGCTCCAACACCAGGGGCGACTACCCCTGGGTCTCGTGGTACCAGCAGAAGGACCATCAGTAGTACCACGGGTAAGTACCGTTTAGAAACATACCTAGACTCAGGACAAATACCAATGCTCATTATACATAAGTCCTGAAGCGGGAATCGAACCCGCGACACCGGCGTAGCAGTTCAACACAGCTAGGCTGCCACTCGACCAATCGTGTCGTCAAACTATACATACCTACTTAGAAATATTATTTTATTATGATTCATAGTGTAAATCTTTACTGTAGAGCTGGAGATTAAATTTGCCATCCATGCGAGTAGTCATTTATAGGCCTCTACATAAAATAAATTGGTTGTTGGTTGTGATTGGCTGTCAGTAATAATAATTGTGTACCGATAAGATTGCGGGTCTATTTGATAATGAGTCGCAGGCAATCATTGTTTAGTATGAAATAATTAAAACAATCGGAATGGGGAGATTATCTGGCAGGAGCGATAAGGGCTGCCTTTGCGCCGCTCGCGCAGTCTAATCGCCGCTGCGCGAACACTTGTCACCTATTACTGCCACTCGGTGCATTATTATCATTAATGTGACGTTTACTGAAAAACAAAGGGAATCAAAATGGTGCTGTGTCCACCGTTCAAGTGGTCAGCTAAAGGTGGATTCAATCTTGGCAACGCGACTCGACCCACTAGGCCTGCGCGTCGAGAGACCATCGTTGTAAGTTCACTATTGTTGCAAGCGCGCATACATATTTTCTTTGAAATGTAGGCACGATAAAATATGATTTCTACATGTTAGGTACACTACTCAACTGCTCAAATTAAAATATTTTATTGTTCAAACTCAATGCATTGATAACGATAATCCTTGTCACATTGTCGCATAAATAGATTTTCATTACATAGAAATCGATTAAACTGAATTTTAGTCGTGATAATTCTCGTATTTACCTAGTATTATAGTAAAATATTTTAGTTTCTATTACTAGGTACTGCTTGCAGTCTAATTTACCTACAAGTTGTTGGCTGGTTGTGCGTCCACGACGTTGAATATTTTATTACTAGCTGACGCCTGTAATTTGCATTGCGATTAACAAAATTCCTTTCTTAGTACCTACGCACTACCAGCTCTTAACGAACACATCCTCGAAGTTTCAAGGCTCTACGTTCAGTGGTTTGGCCTGTACGTTGTCTTTCTGTCAGTCAGTCAGGTAGGACCAAGCGTGTTATATACATTGATTGAATAGTTTTGATATGGTCAGCAGGCAACTGAAGCCGTTTCAGATTGTTTCGTTTCCCTATTAGGTTTACCTACGCGTTTAGTTAGCTACGAAGGTGTTTTTGAATGTAGCGTGGCTTGAGTATGAGCTAGGTAGTTTTCACTCCCAAAATGGATTATTGTGTTCTTTATTGTTTGTTACATACCATGTACAGGGTGTTTCTACATCTGGGGACCGTGGAAAAACCAATTGAAAAGGCTAATGAGTACCTAGTAATTAAATAGCGACCTAGTGGGTACTATTGCAAAATCCCTAGTAGGTATCCCCTTTATATACTTTTAGAATTATTACTGAATAGGGCTATATTTTGATGAAAATTGCCAGCTATGTATTTTTCGATAATATTTAATATTAATATTTAATTACTCGTATCTTAGTTATTTACATATACGCAGAAATTAAAACCAGAAATAATTGAAGTTATCATTTTGAACACATTAAAATTACCACATATTGTAATAAAGAATATCTAATAACCTCAAGGGAAGTCCTATTATCATATATTTTGCCACTCCCTGATACGTATGCATGCACCATATGTATGTACTAACATTAAGTACCTACTTAAAAGAGCTGCTAAGTTGGCTTTGTTTCTGCCCACCTGATTAAGTACACACACACACCTAAAATAAAGAATATAATTATGTAGGTATAGGTAGGTATCAAGCTTATTGCCTATTTAAAAATATCCAAAACAATCTTCAAAGCATTTCTAACTAATGATAAATTTAATTATGATAAGCTGCAATCACTGCTAAGATCGATTAGGTAGGTAACTAGGTACCTACCTCACTTACTTACAAAAAGAATCTACACCTACTAAGAATCTATACTACATACATTCATAATTATTTAGTTATGAGGTACCTACGTATGAAAACCTACAGAAGCTTAAGAATGAATGATATATTAATTTGAATATACTTACGTTTGTTCGTTGCATAAATTCGATCTCTCGGTCGTGCATTAGTGTGCCTAACCCAGTCCCATTACTTATAGATATCGCACACCCAGTACAATACCGAATTATGTCGAAAAATCTCAAAATCGACTTTATGGTATATTTGAATCTGCAAAATTTTACCGCGTATACCACGAAGACAGTCGTATCTCTATTTGCAATTATGTCCGAAAGATGGCATTTAGTCTCTCTCTTGTTGATCGAATGAACGCAAAGTCGTACCACCAACACGAATTCAATTCTAGTTGCAACTTTTCGGCCACAGGGAAACTACGTAATGCCATTTTACAACAGTGAGTTATTTCGTGATGATCCGATGTTGTTAAATGCAATAAGAAAATATTCAGAGTTATTTAGTTTTAATTCAGTGTTGCGAACTTTCCTGATTCTGCGTTTTGATACTATTTCGAAATACTACGCTATTGGTGACGAAGGTATGTAAGATATTTATTATTATTTCGAAATAGTTCAGTATTGTTTGAAAAAGGTGAAAATTACTAAAATGATGCACTATTGATGATAGATTTAAATTATGCTCTATTTCCTTGAAAAAACATAATTAATGAAATTTAAATACTCCTTTTTCTTACTAATGTTCTGTTTTAAAAGAAAAGCCTTTTCAATTTGCATTTGTTTGTATTATACGAGAAGATTCAATATTTTTATGTAGATAATGCACTGTTAGTGAATTAATTCTGTTTGTAATACTTTTTCGCAGATTATGAAGAGTCGTGGTCTATGGTTGCTCGAAATGGCAATGGAAGCCACCACAAAAGAAGCCGGGTCAATTGTTCAACAAACCAGTACGGAAATGGATGCTGAAAAGGATCTCACAGAAGAAATCGAGTCGAATGTTCCAGAAATCAGTGCAGAAATGAATGTTGAAAATTCAACCTTTGCAGTAACAGCAATTGCAGCCCCAGCTGTTGAAGCCAGTAGTCGTTGCAGCATCAGAAAGGGAGGTTACATAAATATAATTTCCTTTTTTATCTGTTGAAGGTAATGAAAGTGATTTTATAAATGATTCAGATACGGATACTATTTTTTCTCTGCCTACTAGAAAAAAAACTTGACCTCCTGTAATTCCTCGAAGAAAATCTACTACTCCTGTTCGTCAGAGTCCAGTACATCTTCATCAAGCTCCAGTAGTTCAAGCAGCTCATTTGATAATGAATCCGATGTACCAGGTCCTTACCAGGCTGATACCCAAGTTGACTCCGACGCTACACCGACACCTTCAACTTCTGCTGCCACTGACACTGCTCAAACAGTGGCCGATCTACTAACCACGTTAAGGTAGGAAAAGAGGTCGAATCCTGCTAGCTAGAAATGCAAGATCGCTAAGACATTGCGTAATACAGGAAAAGCGTATGTTTCTTTATCAAACCCAACAAAACAGATCGCTGAACATCAAATCCATCCACCTTGTGTAAGCAAAGATAGTTTATGGTATTTACTTAACAGTACCTATTATATTGATTACCTACCGATGTCTTCTTGTTATTTAATGTAATTAGTTTTATGAAGGTACCTAACTAATATTGTTGTATTTGTTTTGTTTATTTTTTTAGTAGCAGATTTAAAAGTATTAAAGACCTACTGTGCCATAATTTCATGTTTTTCTTTGTATCTTTCCTTGTACTTGATTATTTTAATGACAATAATAATACCTACAAATACTGATTTTGTAATATTTTGTCTTTTATTTTACTTTTAATAGTAACATTTCTGAAAAAAAATACAAATGGTTCGTTATTGAATATTTATTCTTATCCAAATTTAGCCAATATACGGTAAAATAATAGTGCATTATTTCTGAATCAGTCAGTAAAAAATGAGTAACTCGAAATAATTATTTTTAATTTTAATGAATAATTTATCAATAGTGAATTAAGTCGAAAAATCAATATTTTTACATTATTGTACAATTATTTACGCAAACAGGCTATTATTATTGATGTTAATTGGATTCTTTACCAGAATTGTTAAAGAACTTAACAATAACTTTGATACAACAAAAGTTATGGGTTTTTCGTCGATACTGAAAAAAGTAAAATTTTGACTTAATGCAGTGTTGTACTGGGCGTGCGATATATCCTGAAAACAATGAAAATGTTCAGACACTTGAAGAAATCGCGCAAAGCAACGGCCATGCCAACATGGTGCAAAGTATCAGCGTCCCAATGGACACGGAGAAGAAATCTAGCCACGTCAGCTTACGAAGTGCTTACAGTAGTAAAGACTCTGACGAAAGCTCCTCAGCTCGAACTAGCGACGTTTTATTCGATGAGCGTAAGAGTAGCGCTGGTCGGAAGACGATATCGGAGATCGTGAGGGTCGACCCCGACAAGCGGACGCGGAGGAAACGAGGAATCATCGCACCGCATGCTCCATTCGACACCGTGCGCTCGCCTGTCGATCTGCATTATGACAAATATGAAAAAGATGAAGGGTAAGCCTACCGAGAGTGGAAATTACAGCTGAGCCCTTATAGCTCACAATTTAAGTATATTTTTTGTAGGTCAGCAGAACAAATTGAAAAAGCAGTAATGGCCAACGATTTTCTGAAAAATCTCATGGACGATGATAGAATCACAGCTGTAGTTGAAGCTATGAGCTTGCAGGAGTTTCCTGCGGGAAGTCTCATTATTCGTGAAGGAGAAAGTGGTAGCCATCTTTTTGTTTCTGCCCACGGACAATTTGAAGTGCTCAAGGGGGGGCAGGTGGTTAAGACTTTTGGACCAGGAGAAGCGTTTGGCGAATTAGCCATTTTGTACAAAGCAAAACGTTTCGCCTCCATACGATGTAAGTCGACCACTTTACTATTTATTCATTTAATTAGTTAACGACCAAAACAGCTTATCTTGATAAGAATCAAAATCAATTCACCTCAATCAATTTTATCACATTCCTATGTGCGTGTGTAATTCCCAAACATTTCAATGACTTCTCAAATGTTAATGTTATCCAGGTATAACAGAGGCAAAAGTATGGATCCTAGAACGACGAGTTTTCCAAAAGATAATGGTGAGGAGCGGTCGGCAAGAGCAGGAAGACAACATTCGGTTCCTAGAGTCGGTCCCACTTCTCCAGGGCATCGATAAAATTGAATTAGCCCATGTCTCCGATTTCTTGAAAAGGGTTAGTTATTTTCTAATTGGATATTTTTAATGTATTTAAGGTTTAAAATTCCGGATCGAGGATTATTGCCCCAAGTAAAAACTAAATTATTTTTATTATCATTAATCACGGCAAGCGATCACGATTATCAACCTACTTGATAAGAATTACTTATGTATACCTACTCTAGAAGCACTCATATATATTTTAGAGAAGGGGGAAATTACCCTTCGAACAGTTTATCTATAAGTGGACGAGCGCTGTAGCAATATTGCACCGGCCTATGTGATTTAAAGTCAGCATTGTTTTGGTCATGGCTAAGCGTAATTTCCTACTATCAGAAGAGCGCCATGGTCCTTACTCATCACTGATTTTTCGTCAATAAAAATAATCGATTTGTATTATTCATAGGAATTCTTCTCGGCCGGTACGCCGGTTGTGCGGCAAGGGGACCGAGGTGACAAGTTCTACATCATCCGCGGCGGAACAGTGCTGGTGACCAAGCGGGACGGAGACGGCGGCGAGAGGCGAGTGGGAGTGCTCAAACGAGGGGACTTCTTCGGCGAACAGGCGCTCCTGCACGAAGACAGGAGACTGGCCACTGTGACGGCTCAGCCGCCGGGGGTTGAGTGTCTTACCTTAGAACGCGGGTACGTTTCACAAAAGTTAATAGCAACCTCTTGAAAACCACATAAGTCGCGACCAGTACATTGGTTATTGGTGTTTTTGCTTTCATGAGAAACAATACTATCTGAATATTTCAATAAATCATTGAAGATAATGTTTTCAAAACAAAATGGTTGAGATATTTTTTTTGCACAGGCCGTTTACAGATCTTCTTGGAAATATAGAAGAACTAAGAAATATTGTTCACCGAGTGCCAAGACCGTCGCAGCAGAAAAAGACATCTCAAGTCAAAAGTGGTGGGTAAAAAACAAACTTTTAGTAATGTATTATGACCTTAAATGCTTTGCTAATAGTGTAACGTAGCATTGTGACCATAGCACACTATGATACGAGTAACGCAGCAATGAAAAAGCTTGAAGCTATAAAGTAGTGCTTATTATTAAGGCTAGTTTACAAATGCCCTAGAACACGCAGAACCTTGACATGGTAGAGCTCCTCGCCTAAATCTAGCTCAGAATAATTACCGGCGCGCATGAAAACGCCCTAACATTTTTGTTCCGTCACTGCCTTGCCTACATTCAGAAGTTATGTTTATTTATTATTAGGTACCTATCTTAATACTGGAATCAACATGATGTACAGTCAGCTGCACTAACATGTATACACTCCCAAGTTTTCACATTAATATTATACTCTTAATATATCAAAGATATTCTTCTTCTGACAAGTAAGAGGACTACATTAATTTGAAAATGCTTGCGTGCACTTGTCTTTGCAAAATTAAGAGTAATTTATATGTGAAAGCTTAGGAGTTTAAACAAGTTGGTGCAGCTGACTGTACAATTAATTATAGTCATATGTATGTATGAACTAAGTAAATATAGTCAATGCACAACTACAATAATTAACACTAGTCTATTTTCGCAAAAATATATGTCTTCAATGTTCTTACCGAATTATTTTTTTTTCAGAGTTTTCATACGTACAGCTGAAGGACCTAGAAATAGTTGGAACTATGGGCGTGGGAGGGTTCGGTCGCGTAGAGCTGGTGCAGTACAAACCTGAACCGTCACTTACGTTTGCTCTTAAGTGCCTGAAGAAAATTGAGATGGTACAGCAACAGCAGCAAGAACACGCCTACAACGAGAAGAACATAATGATATCGTGCAACAGCAACTTTATATGCAGGTAGGTGCTAATTACTGCTCCTCTAAGTTATCAAACACTAGGGATTGCTGGAGCCGTGTCTTACCTGTTCTTCTTTTCTTTCTTTACTTTGTTATCTACTTTTATTGCTACTTAAGGTTAGTTTTTATTTTACATTATTGTGCTATTTTTTTGCCAAATAACTTTATTATTAGTGCACCCCAACTGAGCTTTGTTTTTTATTCACCCTCCATTCAAAGGTTATCTGGAAGAAATCGCTTCTTAGCGATAAGACTGCCAGTTTTACTTTTTATTTTCTATGTTACAATAAAGTATTGCAATTTATCTATCTAACCAGATAAACTTTACCTTATATTCGTAAACTAACATTCATCGCTTTACGCAGGTCACAGATTCCTTTACGGCAGTTTTTTATACAGTAGGTACACTAACCACGAGTAGATTGTAGAACAGGATGCCTTTAAAAGTTCAAATAATAAAATGCTTGTAATTACTTCCTTGCTCATTAAATAAGACTGCGACCGACTTAGCAATAGATGCCGCAACGACTCTACATCTCTACATTTCAGATTATATCAAACATTCAAAGACAAAAAATACATCTACTTCCTAATGGAGCCAGTGCTAGGTGGAGACGTGTGGACCATTCTACAAAAGCAGCGGTTCTTCCCCGAACATGTGGCACGGTTCATGGCTGCGTGTGTGGTCGAGGCTTTCCAGTATCTGCATTCCAAAGATATCATCTACAGAGATCTTAAACCTGAGAACCTGATGCTTGATAAAATAGGCTACATCAAATTGGTAGGTCACAATTTAGATTGCATTAATAATAAATATTTTTGTGAAACGATTATTATTATTTTTTTTATTTATTATTATTAACCTTTGATAACAACCTTCTTCGACACTTTTAAGGTTGACTTTGGCTTCGCGAAGAGAATATCACCGAACAGTAAAACATGGACATTTGCCGGCACACCCGAATATGTAGCCCCAGAGATTGTTTTAAACAAGGTTAGTCAAAAAGCGATTAAACATTTTGAATTCACTGTATCGCGAACACAATTTTATTGAAGCCAATTGTATCAATTTAACAGGGTCATGATCGGGCTGTGGACTGCTGGGCGCTCGGAGTATTTATCCACGAGCTAATAGTAGGAAAGCCTCCTTTTAGAGCGACCGGGGGAGACCACATGAAAACCTATACTCTGATCCTGCGAGGCATCGACGCCGTCGCTTTCCATCCGAGAGTTCCCAAGTCTGCTCAAATGCTAATAAAGAAACTCTGCAGAGCGGTTCCCGCTGAACGACTCGGATACCTCAAAAATGGAATCATTGATATCAAGAGTCATAAGTAAGTTAAACGTCTGGTTACCAATACAAATATATGGGGCGCATGACAATACAAAGCATCTATTAGTATTCAATAAACGATTTGAAGAACATATTCATGTTGGGTTTGCAAATTAAAATGTTTGCAAGTAATATAAGTTCTTTGGAAGTTTAGTTAGTCAGTGCTTTGATGGAACCTACCTAAGGTAGCTTTATTGTACGCACCTTACATTACATACATTTACTAAGTATGTAAGTAGTTATTATTTTAAACTGATAAATATACCATACGCGTTCATTTTATACAAGTACCTATCAACATCAACTTGTATGGAACCTATCAAAATAATCAATCAGTTTTTTTATGTAAGATCATGTAATTAATGCAGTAGCCGATGGACTGGATGATCGAAATCAATAACTGATGACCTAGAGATTACGTACTTACAATCTCCATCAAAGATAACCTCCAATCGATAATTAGGTACCTACCTAAGTACACGTGTGATATTTGGTTCACAGATGGTTCCTAGGCTTTGATTGGGAAGGGCTACGTGAAAGAAAGCTCAAACCTCCACTGATGCAGCCAGTAGCCAATGACCTGGACCTATCGAACTTCGACAAATATCCGAAGGACAAGCTGCCTCCAGATGAAACATCCGGCTGGGATTTGGATTTCTGAAGTAGATAATAAAGACGACTCATAGTTATCGTAAAAGTAACTAGAGTACGTTAATACTCGTAGGTACCATAAAGTTAATGATTAACCCAATGGAATATTGTGTGTAGATAGGTTGTTACTTCCGATTGTTAATTTTATGTTATTGATCATACTGAGGTACTTGAATATATGTATATCTTACGTAAGTATAGATATTTGTATCTAACAAGCCAAATAAATCTAGAACCACAACATTGTCTTGTTTCGAATATTCCTCATTACTTCTGAGAATGTAGGTAGGTACTTGATATTCAAGAAGCGTAATCCTCCATCGATTTGAATAGAGTAGAAGTTAGAAGTTTCTTGAGTCATGCGTGATATCGAGCTAAATTTCGTGTGAATGAAGGTTAGTAGGTACCTATTGGATTAGTTGTCAGAAGAATCGGTGTCTGTCGCCAGTGTGCACAAGTGCAACCTTCACTAGAGCCAGTCAGCATAGCATGTCTACAACCTACATGATCAACATGGTACGATATCTGAAGCGAGATAAAATGGTCATTCACCTACACAAGCTTTTGTTATGTGCCTAATACAACCCACACATATAGCGATGGACCTTGTCTATAAAACCCAAATCCAACAAGTATTGCGAATCCAGCAAATATGAATATCAAGCAAAAAATTAGGTGTAGTAGATGCCTCTACCCATGCTCTTTCGTAATAATAAAAACAACGAATTTGTTTGACAAACTAAAACCATAATCACCGCACTGCACCTATACAAAAAGACGATAAGGATGACTGACTAAGAACAAAAGTTTCGAACCTCGCACAACCGAGGAATTATGCATGAAAGCGCACTAGAAAACAACCTGTTTCAATACTTTCAATGAACTGAACTGAATCGAATTGCGACGAGTGCAGCAGGTCGGTCACCGCATTGTGTGTGTGTTGTGTACCGTGTGTACGTCGGATAGACTAGGTTCACCTAGTTTCTATGTGGAAATAGCTATAGGTTCAACTGCAGAGTCGTCGCGTCGAGTCGCCGCCGACTGCAGACGGGTCTGCGAGCTGCGGCCTACGGGCTGCCCGTAACGGATGTTATACTGCTCCGTCCGTACGACACAGTTTGACTACCACAAAACCAGTGTCTCCTGTACTCGCTAGCAGGCACAACGCGTCGTGCCGCTTTTCCCGCAATGTTCAGAATCAAATCGAACTATGAATAATATATCTACACTATAAACTCAAACACAATCAATATGCACAGCGGAACATAAGTGAAAAATGTGAAGTGCCGAATGTTCCTCGATTGAATTTAATTTTACGAACGCAAAATTTTCGCAGTTTTATTTCAGGTTTTTGTTTGTTGTGAATATAAGAACGAAGTGGATTATTGCCAACACAAACTGAAGTTTATTTTGAAAACAAAAAGGTACTTACTTACATCTCCAGAGCTCTAAGAAAATTATATATTTTGTAAGAATAATAACATAAATAGTTATAAGTTTATTACGGGTGTTTATCGCGCTTTCTGTGTGTGATAATCTCGAAAGTCTACGAAAAACTAAAATCAAATTCATTGTTATCTCAATTTATTTTTTTAATTTAATTCTTTGGTTTATTCCTAATTTTACTGTACTTACCATGCAAATTAATTGTTAATAAAGTTATTTATACCTAAGTATACATTTGTTGTACCTACGTAGTGTGTAGCTGTGTAGGTAACTAAAGTAGGTCATTTACCTGTTCAGTATAGATGTTAAAAAACAGTTAGGTATCCGCGTTAATTAACTCTAAGCTACTATTTATATTATTTGATTTAAAAAAAACATTTACTTTTAAGTTACTTGAGACTCAAAGACACACTATTTGAGAATGTCGTCAACCGGATGAGCGTATTTTCTGTTTGTACCACCAATAAGAAAGAAAAGTGGTTTATTCGAAAAGTTGTTCTTATATTGTTTTACCTCTTGTATTTTATTACTAGTTAAAACGAAAAACACTGATGATAACAAGTCTGTACAAAACAACGTAGTGAAGCGACGGAATTTGTCGATCACAGTATCTGCACCGACGACCATGGAGGCAGTCTGTCCCAGAGGAGACGCAGAGTGCCAAGCGCAAGCCTTGGCTGCAGCGCTGCACTCGCTGCATCTCTACTGTGCCACCATCACCGCTGCATTGATGTGCTGCTGTACGAAGAAGAAGGGACACAGGTAGACACAGTAGTAGCTACTAGCTACTAGAGAAAAATCTAGGCATACCTACGACATTTAACAGCCGATTACTGAAAATTGTAATGCGATAAATTGAGCCAGTCTTCAAACATGAATGTGAATGATACTCGGCATTTATTTTATCCGTTTGAGTTGCACAGATTTACCAAGTTCAATCATTGCTGGCATACCTTTCTTGTACTTGTAAGTAGATTGCTTTTACTCTACTAAGGAGGTTATTCATAGCCAAGTTCTACGATAACAATATTGACTACCCTTAATGCCCATTTTTCCGCAGATTTTCTGTGATCTTTCCTACTCTCGTGCTTGGTTTCAGCGAAACTATTAGGTATCGAGTAATGTTATAAATAGGCTTATAATTTTCACTAGCCCGTCATTGAACTAATTGGAGCAATGCTGATTCAATGATCGTTTCATCCTGTTGAAGATATATTGCAATTAACGCGGTAAAAATAAAAAGTCAAAGGTCGCACGCAACATAAAGATAATATAAAAATTAGCCTTTTGTTATCAGCAATCAGCCGTCTTTCTAGGAGTTATGTTTAAAGACACACATGCATTTACCTTACCTCGGTATCCGTGACCGTGGCTTCGAGATATATTTTTTATAATGTCAGTTTGGTGACGAATTTGGTGAGACATATGAAATTCCGCTCCTGAATTAAGATCCCTTGTATAGTCCATTGAATTGGGTTTTTCCAACAGACGAATAATGCGTTGGCGCGGTCAAAACTTTCGAGGCGTAATTAGCCTGCTACTTGGAGCAGTGTGGTGTTGCGGAGCTGCAATGGCATTGTTGCGGCCCGGAGACACAGTGCGGCTGGTCGCTTCGCTCATGGCCCCCATCGCCTGGCTTGCAGCTGCCGTGTTCCACGTAACCCTATGGGCTCGCCACACGACTGCACCCATCCTTTACCTAGCCATATACTGGCTTCTAACCGCTTCCGCCTCAGCCGCAGTACTCCACCAACATATCACTACTGTTTCTGGAATGACGACGAATCACATGCAAATATACATTCAAGGCCTTTCCACGCTACTGGCGGCATTGTTATCTGTGGTGGACTGCATTTGTTTTTATGATGAGGTAAATCTATTTTTATGGTTTTTTAAAGCTTTATCGTGGATACCTAACTCCTGGTGCTCGTAAGGAAAATGTAATTCACATATTTCGTTGTAAAACGATAAAAGTTCTATAGTAAACTGAAATTTCAGATAAGTTCCTAACCTATGTTCTCTAGCGATTACAAAAAAAATGCATATATTTTATGTTTACCTCTTAAAATACGTAGAGATCTTTCAGTTTAAAAAAGCACGCCTCTTCACTCGCGCGATTAGTCTCAGTAAGGGCATTTTTGAATGGCAGCGATATTGGGGGGCATGCATTCTTAGACTGAAATACCTACGTCGGAATTAAATTTATAAGTAACCGATGTAAGTCAGTACCTCGTGTTCCCGTTTTGTAAAGAGGGTATGACGAGTACCATAGAAGCGTGGGCTGATAACCCTATAAGTCCATTACCTATTGTTGTGTTGCACAATTAGCTCTATAGCGATTAAGAAATGCTTACATACAAGCAAGTAAGGATGCGTTGACTGACATACTTAGATACTTTTGTAAGTTGCATGCTTACTGTCCATAGCATGCAGATTACAAAAGTAATTTAGGTATGTGAGTTTACGGATCATATTAGTGGGTAGGTGTAAGATGAATTAGCAGAACTAACAAAAGAAGCATTCTGTACCAGAAGGAATGTAATTTATTCGTCAGATATCTGAATACTGTAATGCAACCATGCATGTTTAATAAATTAATTATAAGGTACTTACTGCCGATTGGCATGCATGATTTTATACGTTGGAGAGCGACGCGACGCTGGCGAGACCCACTTTCTATGAGGTTTTGCTTAACTAGTAAAGCAGGTACGGCGGGTGGACCTTTTCATACATATTTAATTTATTAGATTATTAGAGTAGAACTCTTAAATTTATGAAATCGGAATTCATGAGTCAGACAGACATCCGACGCCACTAGATGCCCGAATCGTCTCAGAGTTCAAAGTACCTACAACTACATTGGTACTTCCTAGTGTGTGTCTGGCGCCGCGTCGCTCGCTCTAGATGGCATTTCCCATAACATAAAGTTTTTTGCTCGGCATCGATTCTACAGTACAGCTGTAGTAGGTAATATGGATTCCATCTGGTTCCAAGCTCTACGCCATAAGATGAACACATGATGGTTGCTTGTAATAATCATTTACCTACAGGTCATAAAACGTTATGCGAGTAATCGGAAATCTGCCGCAGAACCAAGAAACACTGCCTATAAACATAATGACGTCCATTTTTACTCAAAAATTAGTTATTTTTGGCTGAATGCTATGCTGTATAAGGGATATGAAGAGCCCTTAGAGGAAATCGACTTTCGTGAAATACCTGAAAATGAAAGCTCCAAGAAAGACTACGACAATTTCACTAAAATATATACTAAACAAGTAAGTATCTAAATCGACGATCTTCGTGACCCGTCATTTGTGAGAACTATATCCAGATTGTCCAGCAGCAAAAGGTAGATGCTGATGGACGAAGTACTTAGAAGTCAACTTTGAGAAGTTAGGTATATACCTAATATTTAAAAGTAAAGTAAAAATAACTAAATATTGATTTTCAAAATCCTTGTTTCAGGATAGTAAAGCAAGTATGGAAGGTCCAAATATATGGCAATGTTATTTAAGAAAAGTCTGGCCAAATTTTTATATTGCCGGTTTACTGAAACTGTGTGGCGATTTAATTGGTATGGTGCCCGCGCTTGGACTAGCTGTGATTATTCAGTACATAGAAGGCCCCATTATTGTTTATGACGCAAGCACACATGTGACTGTAGAAGAATTTTTGAATAATGGTTACGTCATGCTTCTTATTGTTACATTGGCGCTGATCAGTCAAGCTTTTCTATCTCAGAATTCGACTCATCTGGTCACGGTTGAAGGCATGAGATTAAAGACAGCGTTGCAAGTTAGTAATGCATATCTGTAGTGTTTTACTTGACATATGATCACTGAAATAAACACATTTTGGATTTTTACAGGCTGTTGTTTATAATAAATGTATGCGGCTGGCGCCCTGGTCTTCAACAGAAACGACATTAGATGAGGACACACCCTTGTTACACACCCATGAAGATTCTGCTACCACACGCTCTGGTCTTTTGACCAATTTAGTTTCTCAAGACACTTATAATATAATGTCGTGTGTTTGGATATGCCATTACATTTGGGCTATACCTTTAAAGGTGCTAACTCATATACACAATGAGATACTCTTAAGACACTGTTTATATGATGATGAATATCTCATTGTTCTTCCAGGTCGCCGTTATTTTATACTTACTGTACAAGAAACTGGGAATCAGTGCGATCATTGGAACTGCAGTCAGCGTTTTTGTTATAACACCATTACAGTTTTACATAGGAAAGAAATTATCAGACAATTCAAAGGAAGTCTCGAAATGCACCGATCATAGGATATCGAAAATGACTGAAATATTGCAAGGAATCAACGTTATAAAACTATACGTGTGGGAGGATTTATTTAAAGAGAAGATTTTAAATCTTAGAGAAATGGAGCTGAAATTATTGAATAAAGATTCGATTTATTGGAGTTTTCTAAGTATGTCTTATTAATTTTATACGTATTTATGTTCTTTGTTCGCTTTGAATACCTACTTTATAACAGTATTGTTTCAGCTTTCACAACCCAGGTCTCAACAACTGTGATAACAGTAATAACGTTTTCAACGTACTACTTCCTTGAAAGTGGGAAAGGTTTAACTGCAGTAAACGTATTTGCCGGGTTGGCATTTTTTAACCAATTGACTGTACCACTTCTCATTCTACCAGTCACTGTACTCATGGTGATTCAAGCAGTGGTAAGCAGAAACTAATGATCTAAGGACTTTTCAAATGCTTTTTTAATTTTGACATAGCACTACCAGGAAATAAAGGTATCGATCACAATTTTCAGGTCAGCACAAAAAGAGTTCAAGATTTTATCGAGCTCCCAGAGGCTAATAATTTGACGACTGAGGGGAATGACGACGACTATAAAGAAACGGACCAGTTTACCGCGTTTAATGAGAATTCACCCACAGAAGATGTCACATTTTGGGATACTGATGACGATAAAACCGTTGGTGCCGAAAACGGCGATAAGTTTCCAGCTGAAGAAATATGTGGTCCGGCTACGATATCGGATTTCGTAGTAAGATTTCGAAACGCTGCATTTACGTGGGGAATGAAAGAAGACATTTTATTGGAGATTGAAGACTTAGAGATTCCTACAGGTAACAAACCTTTAAATTTTTTTGTAAATATTTATTCAGCTAAGTATTATTCTAATCTTTGAACGTTATTTCTTCTCAGGAAAGCTCATAATGGTTGTTGGAGTAACTGGATCTGGAAAGTCATCATTTCTAAATGCAGTTTTAGGGGAGATGTTTTTGGACCGAGGAGACATCTGTTTTAATGGGTAAATTTTGATTATTGCTGTATTTTATATGTATATGATTTGGAACATAGACAGCTTATTAACAATTTAACAGAATAATGTTAATGTTTGAGTATTCTTACACATTTATATTTTTTTAGTTCGAGGTCTACTTGGTACGCGGGTCAACCTCCGTGGTTGTTAGAGGGATCCGTTCGTGAGAACATATTGATGGACAGTCCATGGTGCCAGCAGAAGTACGCCCGGGTGTTGCGAGCTACTGGACTATTACCGGACCTGCAGCTTTTACCTGGTATATAACCCCAAAATGCCAGATTCAGTGACAATGATTCTATATGCCTGGATTCAAAATACGTTCATGTTCCAATGCATTGCAGAAGGAGATGATACGAAACTGGGAAGTCACGGTGCACCATTGTCAGGGGGTCAGCGAATCCGTGTATGTGTGGCCAGAGCACTGTACTCTTCGGCCAGACTCTTGGCGTTAGATGAGCCACTCGGAGCGCTAGACGCAGCGCTGGCGAGGCATGTCGTAGCGAGAGGGTTGGTGCCAGCCGCCAGAGCAGGGAGAACCGTCATTCTTGCGACCAATCGTCTGGAGCTCATGCACTATGCTGACTTAGTACGTAATCGTATTGGTAATTATAAGCATTAGCAGAAATAGACGTACTTGAAAATCGTTGATATAGTTCAACGATAGTTGAGTTATGATTACAATTAACGAGACCAAAACAGACCTATTTAACAACCTAAACAACTTACTGCTGAAACGCATATCGTATTACTAAAGATTTTTAGATCGAGAAAAGGTTCTGTTTAATGGTTTTCGTAATACTCGCTGTAATGGTGTTAGAGTAATAATTTAAAAAGTATTGAATAACAAATATAGTTGGTTATAAATACCTTCATTATTCAAGAAACTAAAAAGTGTTTTCTTTTTCAGATACTGGTTATGGATGACGGTAGAGTGGCCGGGTTTGGAAGGGCGGGTAGTGATGGTAACGGTGTCCTAGCGAGATGGGCGCACCTAGCGGGTGAGGCAAGGGCGGCAGCGGCTAGGGCGGGCGCGGGACCGCCTGGCGGGACGGCGAGGGAGCGGTCCAGACTTGTGCGAGCTTTGAGCCGGCAAAGATTCAGCAGATGTGTTTCTGATGATGCTATGGTATGATTATTTCTCAGATGATGCGTAAATGCGAAATGCGTGATAGCTACAGCAAAATTGAATCTGTCGTTTGAAATTTACTTCAGATAATTGTTTTTATTTAACTTTATCATATTTTTTTATTTCGGACTACTAAAGATCCATGTAACATTATAATATTAAATAAATTAAAAACAAACAGGTCAGACTTTAATTATTATTATTTTTTGCCGTATATTTTTGGATAAACGAAATATAATTTTTGCTAGGGAGTGATCACGAATGTTAATAAAATCAAGATCAGATGCAAATTCCGCCCTAAAAGAATCAACAGCAACCATTAGTCAGTTTTAGGATAATTATGTTCGGTTCGTTATCATAGTTTTTTTTAATGTAAGCTGACTGTACGTTCCTACTATGGAGTTTGAAATTATTTTTTTTAACGTTATCTATAAAGTATCGTTAACAAGCATTTTCGTAGCGAAGAAGACTGTTAAGTATTTAACAAACAAACAAACATTCACACACTCACACCCCTGCACTAGGATTCCCTGTGTCGCAGGTGGCATGGACACACACAAGACATCACAACATCCAAGACCCGAGAACAAACATTTGTGTTCGTCACAGATATTTGCCCCGGCCGGGGATCGAACCCGGAACAGCAAGCTTCGTAGGCAGGGTCACTACCAACTAAGCCACGGTGTCGTCAATTACAAAGTTCGCACTTCTTCAGCTGGGTATCAATGAAGCCGCGGGAGCCCACTTGTTGGCAGAAGTGCCGACCTGTGTGGGGGGCAGCTGGAGGAGAGCCACGCTGCACCCGCGACCCCTGCTCTCGAGGCAGTTTTCCTCACCTCCGCCCACAATGAACAATTGCAAGTAAGAGCTAATGTTCAAAGCACATTTCAGGTGTAGTATGGCCAACGGATCTAGGTCGGTTTGAAGTTCGCGCTTGAATCATTCCATCTAACTTCAGCAGTCGTTGGTGTTCGTGTCGCTTTTCTCGATCTACCTATATAATAGTATCGTATCCTAACGTCAAACCGGCCTAGATTCGCCGGCTAGTACTATACTTATACGCGATTATAACAGAACAGATTTTGAATGTGTGTTCTGTAGAAAGCAAAGTTAATAAAATCAAGAACCGCACGCGCACCAAACGATGTCATATGAAGAAGTTTCGCAGTAGCGATTTGCGATTGTGCTAGTAACCACGCTCTATCTGAAAGAAGCTGTTCACTGTTCAAGCTTGGACACAAAACAAAATACGGATACCTATCGGAAGTAAAAGAAAAATGTAACTAGATTAATGTACTCGTACATAAAAATAGTTGCTTACCTATTGTCTTCAGATTGCGAAGAGACGTGAGGCGCTCCTTCAGTGCTGACGAATCCAACTTGACGCTGCAGCGCGAAGCGAGCCAACTCCGCCGGTGGCTGCGCCCGCGCACCTCAACGCAACGCACACTTACCAAGTAAGTAACCTATAAAGGAAATCTGGTTATTTCTTAATGATTATAGTTTTAGTATAAAAGCAATTTTCGTCATCTAAAATGGAAAAAAAGTATCTTGAATTGATAAAGGGTATGATAATAGGCATGTCCTTTCTTTCGCAGGTGGACACCAAGGTCGTTGAGACGTTTTGTAAGCTCAGACTCTGAATCACAAGCAGAAGACACTACAGCGACTAATGGTTCGTATTCGTATGTATTACGTACGGAGATAAACAAAAACAAAATATCTTCAAAATATAGTTTTTCATACAACCACTTTATTTTCACTGAAAGCATCAATTACAGTCATAATGGTTTTAGGAACAGTCGAAAACGCCTCTGAATCAGTATTGAAGTCACTGACTTCGAATGGAGTAGAAACCAACCCTGGCGTGATCCCAGAAGAGGTAAACTCTAAAGAAGAAAACGAAGAAACTATCAATGAGGTGAGCAATCAAGGTTTTTTAACCTTAAGGCCCTGCAAAAGTTTTGAGTAAGAATAAAAGCTTACAGAAGAAATATCTTGCTCGAGATGTGGTACAAACAATTGACGTAACAGATTTCTATATCGACAACTTATAAACGTGCGTCATACGATGCGTCACGTCATATCGTGGATAACGTTTCTCAGATAGATTTGAAACTGGTATTCTTCGATTAATGAATATTTAGAATGGTTTTGATCAATAAATCTTGTGTGTTACTTAATTTTGCCAAACCGCCGAACGTAGAGCTGAAAGTGAGACTAAGAAAGGAATTAGTAATCGTTTAATTTGATGTTAGAAACAATTTAATTGAATTTGAACCATGTACAATTTTGAAGCTTTTAAGAATAAGAATAAGAATAAGAAAACTTTATTGGTTCAAGAAAATTAAAACTAAGGCACATATTATAATAACACAGGAAAATAGAAAGATTATGAACCAAAAGGAGGCCACTCAGCGTATGCTTCAGAAGTACTAGTATTACTACTTCTGAAGCGCTGGTTTTCAGTGACACCTGCGAGAGTGCGTGCATGGCGGCAAATTAAAGGCACGCATTGTTTATATTTGGTTATAAATTAAGATATACAATTAAAATTTAGATAGATAGTAACACTTTATTGTACACCCCGAAAAATATACATTATAAAAGGAAGCTTAAAAAAAAAAAAAAAAAAACAAAAATAATAGAGGCCACAATGTAAATTAGTAAATAGAATTAAAAATACTTTTGTTTCAAACAGCACACGATATGGCGAGAGTATGGCAAGGCTTGCGGCTGGTGGGGCGCAGCCTACTGGGCGGCGGCCGCCAGCGCACAGGCCCTGGCTGTCGCCGCCGACTGCTGGCTCACTAACATCACAGCCGGCGCCTCCAGCGACACTTCTACCAATCAGGTATAATGAAGACAGCTGAGCTATTTCATAGTATCCTGTGAGGCAACATAGCAGCGGAATCTACGTTTTGACTAAACTGCAAGAGGATTGAAGACGAAGGTTGTATTAACTGAGCAAGCACCATCAGTAACCAGTGCTTTAGCAGAACTCAGAAACAGCTTTCACTCCACTGAGTGAACTTTACTAAGTACTGAAATAAACAAAGAAGTAATCCATACTTAAGGCTATATTCTAGTGTGTGGATGAGAGAAGGGACATGATACGCAATAATAAAAATAATAAAATAAAAAAGCTTTATACCCTCCATATAAAAAAGTTAACTATGTAAAATATGTAGGTTTTGTTTCGTATGTGTAGGGTCCGCCTCTTGCGGTAAAAGCCTCCTCCAATTCTTTCCAGTCTCTTATATTTATTGCTCTCCTTGGCCAGAGCTTTCCTGATACCCAAAGGTGGTTTTAAAAGGAGCATGAAAGCAGATGACGCATGTAAAGAAGCACAGCACTTGGACTGAAAATTTGCTGAGTCGATATTCCTCATTTGACGTAGCCACAGGGCATTATGTCCCTATACTGAAATGTGATAGTTGAGCGTTTGTTTAGATGTGGAGCAGCGTGCAAGTGTACGGCGCGTTAGGCGTGTGTTGCGCATGCGCGATGGGTTGCGCGCAGGCAGCGAGCGCGGCGGGCGGAGCGCGCGCGCGTCGCGCTCTGCACGAGCGGCTGCTGCACGCGGCACTGCACGCGCCGCACGCGCACTACCACACCACACCCACCGGGTACACGCTACATCGCTTCTCGGCGGATATACTCATCGTTGACAAGGTTATTAACAACCTTAAATTTTGAATGGCACAAATTAAATCGCTAAGCTAGCGGCACTCACTGCATAATACATTGACCTATGCTGCACCAGCAACCCCTCGGCCCGAGCGCGTTTGAGCAGGGAGTTCTTCATTTCTTCTTAGCGTACAATTAATGTCTAAATAACATGCCAGTGGCATTCATTTGTTTATTAGTTAAGTATTGAGTTGCTTCATATTGTTGTTCTCCTTTTCTTTATTTTCAATGTAAGCAATATGCTTAAGTTAGTTTACCATGTTCTTATGACTATCCATGGGAACATGTAATTAGCTCTCTAAAGCTAAGCTATTGTCTACCTAGAAGTATAAAGCTGTAGGTTCTCCAAAGTGCTATGGGAATATAAAAAGTTGCAATTATGTTCAGGGAATGTGAATAGTTTTTTGGCCGGCAACAAATTATTACATTAAACATAAACATTCACACACACTCATACCCCTGCACTAGGATTCCCTGTGTCGCAGGTGGCATGGACACATACAAGACATCACAACATCCAAGACCCGAGAACAAACATTTGTGTTTGTCACACAAATATTTACCCCGGCCGGGGATCGAACCCGGAACACCAAGCATCGTAGGCAGGGTCACTACCAACTAAGCCACGGTGTCGTCGATACAATAACTGATGATTCATGATTTGGTACAGAAACTGCCTACAGCGATCAGCCGCTGGGCTCAGCTGATGTTGCTGTGTGCGGCCGCGATGCTGGTGAACGTGGCTGTGGCTCCGTGGAGCGTGCTGGCGCTGTTGCCGGCCGCGCTCAGCTATCTCATGCTGCAAGCGGTCTACTTATGCAATGCAAGGTAAACTACCGACAGCAATTAGCCGCTGGGCTCATTTGATACTGCTGTGCGCCACGAAGCTGGACTCTATACGATTCTATAAAATATTACAAACGGAATCTTACCTAGTCATATTCCAGAGAGCTCCAGCGATCAGAAGCCCGTAGTGCAGCGGGCGTGGTCTCACTTTGCGCGGAGACGTGTGCGGGTGGAGCCACAGTGCGCGCGGGCCGGCTGCAGTCTAGGATGCGTACTGCGTTCCTGCGTCGCCTTGACGCTAACCACAATGTGCTGCTTTTGCTGAATGCTGCTAATCGATGGTTAGGACTCAGTTTGGTAAGCAATCAAGAGGCAATATGATCTTCCGCCTGAGCTAGTAAAACAATTGATAACATGAGTGCTGTCTTTGAAAGAGCAAAAATAAGCAAGAATTTGGAAAGAGCAAAAATAAGCTCTCGTTGAAGTCTTTTGTACGACGAAATATTACATACCAAAATTCCATATAAAAGATATCAACGCGCATCATGGTTTTGGTCTTTTCATCAGCGTAACATGTAGACAGAATTCGTTGCGTTACACTGTTTTGGACATAAACAGGCACTCACACTGTTCATAATTGATGTTGAATGTTTAACTACGTTTATAATTAGCCCGTCCCATTAAACCTACATAGTTTTATTCAGAGTTATTTTTAAATAAATATCTTAATACCTATAGAAATGTAAAAAACAATGGAAGGTCTGTGCAGCTATTTCAAAGTACCAAATCTCCTTGTAGGACTTAGTTGGAGCGGCAAGTGTCTGCGTATCCCTAGGGGTGGCACTTTATGGGGGAAGCGCGGCGACAGCGGGCTTGGCGGGCGCATACTCGCTGCTACTGCCGGCATACCTCGCTCACCTCGCGAAATGCCGCGCCGATTTGGACCAACAGTTAGCCGCGCTTGAGAGAGTGCACGTTGACACTAATATACCACAGGAGGATTATAAGGAGGAATGTAAGTCTGCCGTCCTATGTCTAAAAGACAGTTAAAATTGCGTATTTTGCTTCCCTGTGACTTTTCAGTGTCTTTACTGTTTGTGTATTTACGGTCACTAAAAAGGTCCAATCGAAGTCGGTTGTTGTAATTTTTTTAAATAAAGCTTATTTAAAGTTTTAGTATGTACTCGTAATTATGAATTTTACTAGTAAGTACCTAGTATTTAGTGATTCTGCGGGTCGAATATTGTGGAAATGCATTTTAGAGCATCATTAATACACCATTTCAGATGAGATTCCGCCCGGCTGGCAGCGAAATGGGAAAATTCAGTTCGATAACGTCAGCATACGCCACGAACCGGGTAGTACATCAATTTTGAACAGTGTTAATCTCACTGTTGGTCCCGGAGAAAAGGTATTTTTTTTCTTGCTTTATCTCTTTTTAACTCTTTCTTTGATTACTTATAAAAATATTTTTCTCAGCTCGCAATCTGTGGTAGAAGTGGCAGCGGAAAATCGACCCTATTGCTATCGTGTGTCGGTGCAACTTCCATTTCAAGTGGGCGCATTCTACTCGACGGCGAAGACATCACTCGAGTTCCTCTTAGGACGTTACGTCACAGAGTTGTAGTGTTACCTCAAGACCCGGCCATGTTCTCGGGAACTCTGAGAGAGAACTTAGACCCTTTAGCTGTTCACACAGATGAAGAAATATGGCATTGTTTGAGAGCAGTTGGCTTGTTTGATTTCGTGACGGCGCAACCGGCTGGATTAGGTGAGCGATAAAAAGAAAACAATTCTATAAACTCTCTTTAGCTAGAGAAAGAACTTACAAATGTTGACAAAGTAATAGAAAAAATAATTAATTACGATAGCCCTCTCTGATCAGTGAGGGTGTTGGGTGTCCAAACTTTTTTTTTGCAACTTTTTTTGTATTTTTTTTAATTATTATGCAGTTTTTTTTTTCGGTTATCCTGGTGTGACAAGTGATAATATAAATACTTTAACTTGACCACACAATTGTCGCGAAAGATACTTTTACAAAGGTGAGCAGTTATCGATATCTAACAACACCCTCATGTATTCGTATTACCACAGAGTACTAAGATATACACAAGTATTACGTACATCCTTACTTATTTATAGCTAACGCGTAACAAGTAGCCTCTAGAGTAGACAATTGAAGCCAGGGCAAGGAGTTTACCTCAATTTCCTGACCTACCGGTGTCGCAAGTTCAATTCCCGCTAAAGGTAAACATTGGTAGTTTAACATCAGTGTTGAATGTATGTGAGAATAAAAAATATTTTAAGCGTCCCCACAATACAAGTTGTTGTTCAGTTAAGAGCGTTACTTACCTACTTATTTGTTATCCAGAGTGCAGCATAGAGCGTTCCCGCCGCGGCTGGAGCGTGGGTCGCGTTGCGCGCGCGTGCGCAGCTCGAGCGGCGCTGCACGCGCGGCCGGCGAGCGCTCTGCTATTGGACGAGCCGGCCGCCGCGCTCGACTCGCCGGCCGAGCGCGCGCTATTGGCTGCCATGGCCGCCGTCGCGCCGCATACCACAATAGTCACTGTCGCGGTAACTACAAACCAACAGCTACAAGAAATTCAATCTTTTTCTAGATTCTAGGCTCCTGAAATACAGCTTTCTGCTAGTTCGGGACCTGTATATTATGATTTTTTTAAAAAACCAAGTAATGTACTACTCGGGCGAGTAAACATGACACCCGGCTGCCACGTGGCTCGGAACTTGATGCTTTGCCTTCGTGTTTCTTCTTCCTCTAATTGCGAAGCCTTATCAGTACTAATCATTACCAAGTATTGCACGACCTCTTCTCTATCATTATTATCCAATTCCACGCTGTTTTTTGCACAAACGTCATTCGAGCCAGGTGTCATGTTTATTCGCCTGAGTAGTAGATTAAAATCTAAAAACCACGTATTTATGTTTTTGCTATATCTCGCTTCTTATACGAGATATAGCAGTTTTTATGATTAAATAATGCTTGATCATCGAGTTGTGAGCTACCTTGAAATTTTCAGCCGGATAGCTAATCGGAAAGTGCTCAAAATTTTAGTAGCAAGATTCCACCCGGAACGACACAGACAAACAAGAAAGCGACTTCATTAAAACGGAGAAAATCGAGTAGGAATAGAGCTGATGATCTAAAACGGAGGGATAGTTTTTTGAGAAACACAAACAACTCTCGGGGAAACGTCTATTCATAAATTCATAATGTTATTTATATCAGATTTATATAGTCAATAAAAACCATACGATTTAAAAATATTCATGTCTTGGGTTGGTGCCACGAAATGGAAATATAACAAAGAATGAAAGTAATATGAAAACTCACCAAGTCCATGCAGAGATTGTTTGTGCATTCACACTTTTCACAGACACACATTACCCACAGATATTTTCATTTTATGTAACATAAACGTACGTTACTGATTGATTTCAATAAATTATGTTGATCATCAACATGAGCCTGTCAACAATGCAATACGACAGCAGAATTTCTAAATGCGGGTATTTCTTTTTTTAAGAGCAAGCGGTTTTAATTTAGCTTGTTACACAAGCTGATTGTTGGCGAGTTTAAAAGCTAGAGTGTGATTATTTTTCTCTGTGCAAGGTTTTACACATAAAAAATATTTGCACGTTTGTAGGTAATGTTATTTTATAGATCCTGGATTTCTTATTTTGGTAATTACAAAAAGTAGGTAATTTTTAAATCTTCAAAAATGTGGGTACGCGCGAACGAGAGGGCAAATCAGGGGTACTATTCGCCTTGAAGCTTGTTCATAGTCAGTATTGTGACTTTCCGATTCTTATACATTGAACTTAGATGTCACTATGAACTTTCCAGCATCGTGTATCATCGGTCCGCAGCTACGACCGCGCCGTAGTGTTAGAAGAAGGACGAGCGGTCGAGCAAGGAGCAGTGGGCGCCTTACTCTCGCAACCCTCGTCGCGCCTCGCGAAGATGCTAGCTGCTGCCAATCGGTTGAACTGAACACCGAAGCCCCGAGACGATCAATCGCAATAGATCAACGTCCTAAAATGACAATTGCAATTGAAGTGCCATTGATGCAGTCTTCAATTGGTTGCGTTCAGTAGTTGTTCAGTGCTTTTTGGCATTGGAGCAAGTTGTTGTTCGCACAGGGTGGCACAGGTAACTATAGCTAGGGACGATGGTATAGACGCACGAATGACGGATACGATAGTCAATGCTTCAGGTAAACGATCAATTGGCAGCTTCAATGGCTCCCGTCAATAAGTAGGTATCAATCAAAATGTTCATCAGTCTTCTTCAATAATTTAAAGTGCATTGACAATGGCTTCAAACAATCACGTAGAATTGTCATTTGCAATTGATCGTTTCGGGGGCGCTTTAAAATTAGTCGCTTGTTACCTGAAGCCCTATCACGAAAAAGTCTGACAATCGAGTTCTATCGTATCCGCCACCGATATTATTATATTATTAGATTGTATGTTTTTTTTTTTCAAAACGACATACATTTGTCTTCTCTGTGACGGATACGATACGAATTCAATTGCCAAAAATTTACATGATTGGGCCACTGACTGCATTTTGGTTACGATATGAACGTCATTCCAAAGATAATAGTCGCATGTACTGGTTGTTAGTAACAAAAGGAAGTGATCTAGAATTTGAATCTAAAGTGTTAATTTTATGACGAGACTGAAATAATGATATTACTCCAAATAATTATGTAAGCTTTACTTAACGTAATATTAACGACAATATTTTATTATAACTAACATGAATGTTAGATTAGATGATAAACGATTTTTTTATAATAAAATTATATAATAATAAACAGGCAGTTTCTTTCCATTTTGTATTTCCAATAGAACAACAATTGCACATAACTCATTAAAGCTCACATTTATCGGTGCGCGAGCGCACGCTGCTCACGTGCTACCAGAGTCAACGATATTTCATAAAATTATATCACTACATAACAAACTACAACAATATTACGTTGGCACCAATATTATAAAGTAATATAAAAACATTTTGTGTCACCGCACAATAAAAAAATATTTACTTACTGTATGTACTTACGAGAATATAATAATTACATTTATTCTAAATTAAATCTCGAAACGTTCCATAAATTCATTTTTACTTACACCTATATGGTATTCACGTCTAATCGGACAGGACGGGTACAAAAGTTTACAATTCGATGCTGACTCTATCTCAAGTAATATCGCAATGCTGGATGACTTCTGTACAAATCTTTGGTAAATTACTTAACATTCAAATATGAAGTTGTACAAAAGTTTATATTGTGATTTTTTATTTGTAATAAAAAATATACATTTTATTTTTATTTACAACATAACAAGGAACACATCGTTATAGACCTTGTCTTGTCTTAGTTTTGAAGGCACGTACTCAGGCAATTTTATGGACGAAATATCTCAACATTTGATTAATCTTTTACAATAACTTATGAAAACCTTGGCTAGAAAAAAATGGCGTGTGCTTATGACCACATGACAGGGGTCATTACCGGTCGGTAGCACCGACCGTGAAAAAAGGTTCCATTCGTTCCCAGTGTTGACAAACGCAACTTTTTTTTCCCCCGTTCGTATACACCTAGTACAAGAATATAAAAAGCGGATTTCAATAAAAGATGATACAGGTAAGCTATAATAATAAAGCATTTTCAAAATTTGAATTGTCTTTCACTAAAATCAGCTTTTTATATTCTGACTCTTGTACTAGGTGTATACGACAGAAGTGAAAACTTCGTCAAGGCGACTCGAGCCGACTTCACCCGAAGGAGTATTACACAACCGAGCGTTGAAGCCCAGTCACATTCATTCCCCACAAAATATTTTGCTTAGCGAGGCCCGCTAGGGCTAGAAATTTTCATTTCAAAAAACTTCATAGTTTTCTTTTATACATTTTTAAATTTTGGTATATTTAAAGTGAACACCAACAATGATAACAATCCATTAAAATTTATTTGAAAGTATATCCAAAACAATAACAATTTAGATGCAAATATGTTCTTCTACATCAAGAATCCCACAAAGCCGAATCTTATTCACCGAACCGATTTTATTCCTGCTTGCCTCATTTTCAATTGTTTATAAATGCCATGCCAAAAAGAAAAAAAACAATAAAAAATATTGCCTTGGCACACATAAATGAAGTCATGGACTTTGCCGGAAAAATACAAAAAGATTTTAGGGGGTATTAATTTACACCTGTATAATGATTTCCTTTAAAAAAATATAAAGAAATACATTAAATTCACAGCTATTTCCTCATGTTATTTGAGTTTATCATAGAGACGAGACGGTACTTAATCACAAAAACTGGGCCGATACAGATAGGCGGTTTATTATGAGCAATCAGATTGATAATGTTTACTACATCAATAAATGTTTTGTTTTACATCGGCTTGCATTCGTTGTTAATTTTATAACGAAAGTTTATCACTCCAAATCCGAAACGTTGCTCTTTCCAAACACCTCTCCTCTCCAGCGAGTCTTAGTTCCCAAAATTAAATTTGATTGAACATATTGTTGTTAATTTGTAGATTCTTATAAAATATCGATATGTATGGAATAAACGACGGCTAACGAGAATCATCAACCATGCTAAAGAAGATACTTTAACGAATCAGAGCCTCCATTTAGTGGCACAATAGGATATCATTAGAACGTCTAACCCAATCAGATATATCTAACATACACGTGATAAATATAATATTTTATATAGTGTAAGCTTTCTGAATTCGAGCCGGAATCACAATGGCAAGGCCTGCTTTTAAGGGTTAGAATCCCGCGCTCAGCTTTCTCGCTCCCACATTTGTACATTTTTCAAGATATAAATCATTTGAGTATAAATTACAGAAAAAGATTGAGAAAAATGGTTTTGCCTTATTTCTTTCCCTTAGATTCAACATATCAAAACAAAAAAATTACTTAAACATTTCGTCTGGTTTTTGAAATTTATACTCAGTCAATTTATATCTTCAAATATGTACAATATACAAATAAGTGCGAGCGAGATAGCAGCGCGCATATTTGTAATAAACGGGACGCTCGTACAGTATCCCAATCCCTCATTTCGTCAATTTTAAGTCAAATTTATATCAGGGACTGTACGAAGTTTGCGGACGTTCTGATTCAAGACTAGTGTCAAGAACTGGAAAGAGGATACCTGGATGGGTTCGGAAGTTGGAGTGAGTTAAGTTGAGAATGGTTCGAGTGTCGCGTGGCCGCTGCGTGGCCGCCGCGGGCGCTATGTGGGCTCGCTCTTGACGCCGGCGTTGGTGGCGACGGCCGCGCGGGCCTCCTCGGGCAGCCGCTCGGCGTTCGTGAGGATGTCTGTGGTGGTGCACAGAACTCGGAGGGAATTCAACACGGCTGCAAACAAAACACATCAATCAATATACATAAAAGGCCTAGCCCTGACTGACAGACAAAGCACAGGCCAAACCATTGAACCAGGATGTTACGGAGCTTCGACTCCGACTCCGATATGTCGGTACTTCCGATTGATATTAGACCTCCGGCTCCGATACTTTTAAACTGGATGCTTTATACTGGAGGTCTAAGCAAAGCGGATAGAGTCAGACGGTCGATCGGCGGCCGGGGTCAGCGAGTACAAACAAACAGGTTTATTAGGCATGTCACGCGGGAAGCCCTCTTCCCCGCGTGCAGAAATCTAAAGAAATCGTCAATTACTGTCTCACTTATCAGACGATCTCAACTGTAGTGGAAATAGAATGAAATTCCAATCCCATAATATCGATTCCCCGCCAATGTTTGTCGTGTCTACCAGGCTCAGTAACAACTTACAGGATATTGAAATTTGATTTTTACTTTCCCCGCTTATTATTTAATAAAAATTTATTTAAAAATTCCGAATCCGAATCCGGTTCCGATATAACCACCTCCGGTTACATCCCTGCACTGAACGTAGAGATTTGGAGGGTATACATGTAGTGTAGGCGCGTACTAAGAAAGGAATTTTGTTAATTCGCAACGTTAGCTAGTACGAAGTACGATATAATTATTTCTAATTTCCCACTTGTCGTGTGTCGGATCTATATTTTAATTGGATGGCGGATCATCTGCTGTAAATCCAAGAAAACGTTGTTGGATAAATGTAAATAAAATGATCAGCCACTAGAGCATCCAACACCTGATAAGTGGTTATAGGCCGTCACCATGACGGCCGTATCGATTTCCTGACTTAATCAAGTAATGCACAAGGTAAAGCTGAAGTAGGTACTGACCTGTATGCTACAAGGTTTTTTAAATGGTCTTACCTATACGAATGTACTTTTACTGATACGATCTATTGGTTATAAAAATTATAATCACCTGGGCGTAATTCGACAAGCGAGCAATGCTGCTCAGCCCACAGCAGCGTGGTCCGCACCAGGTCGGCGCCGCTGCCGCACGAAACGCAAGCGCTGAAAGACTCCACCATTGCAGCGCTGACTACGCTGAACTGGACACGTGTTAAGGATAGTCATGCATTGAAGAATATTATGTTTTGATCCATAGAAAAACACAAATCAAACAACAGAAAAAAAACTTAAAATTTAACACAGACATGAAATCACAAATCATAAAGATCCGATCACAACTAGTTTTACCCAAAGAAAGGAATGGGGCAGTCATTTTTTTGAGAAATAGCATGCAGTATGCTATTTGTACTGCATCACACTCTCTGCATGCTTGATGCCGGTCTCTTTCTTAGTATTGCTGCGAAACCATCATTGCGCTTTCTAGCAAACGCCTCCGAGGCACTACAGTATCGTGGCAATCCCAACAGCATACGGGAAATGTTGTTGTATTAGATCTCGATCTTTATGTCGGGTTCAATACAACAACATTTCCCGAATGCTGTTGAGCCACGTTAATTAAGCCAATAAAAAGGTAAACGAAACGGAACTTTGTATTACTATTAATGTCGTTAACTTGATTCGAGGCAATCAACACAATTATATTCATATCACTATGGATAGGAGGTCCCAAGCAGACTTGGCGAAGGTCGGTGGAGTTGGAGGTCAAAGCCATCGGTAAATCCTGGAGCGAAGTCAAACGTGAAGCTCAAGACAGATCGCGATGGAAGCTCACTGTGGATGCCCTCTGCCCCACTTGGGGGTCATAATATTAAGTCAAAGTAAGCCAATAGATAGGAGTAATATATCCTGGACACGACTGTTTGTTTGTAAAGGATACCAGCCAGTACTTCCAGTTGTGCATGGTTCGGATGGCGACGTGGCGCGCGAACATCTCGCGCAGGCGACCGGCGCGCGCGCGCGACACCGGCGCGCCCGTCGCGGGCAGGAGCGAGTGGCAATTACTGAAACATTCATCTATCATTAGATACTGGGATTTCAGAACTGATCATAGATAGATATATAGAAAATGCTTTTCACACCACCTGCTCGACAATGACCAAATCATATCATAAAGATATCATGCAATCTCAAGGTAAAGCAAAGCATTACCACCCAAGGGAGGTAAAGTTGTATGAAACTCCCTAGGGAATAAAGTGATTTGGAACGTCAAATTCGTGTGGAAACTCTTAAACAAAAGAAAGCTATAAGTAAACGAATGCCCATTTTATATGGCATTGTAAAGAGGTTTGTTCTAAAATCGAACTGGCTACCATAAGCACAAATCTTAAAAAAAAGAAAAAAAGTGCGATTTTAAAGAATGTGAAACAAAAGACTGTACTGCTGGAGCCCTGGCTTTTCATTATCTCGCAGAAGGTGGGATATGTAGAGTATGCTCCTCTGGGATAAAACCTGTCTTCGTTTTGGCCTGCTTGAACCCCTCTCTTCACTCAGGACTCTACATAACTCCCTTCGCTGCCCGCGACATAAGACACTGCTTTATCCCCTTAGTGCATAAACTACTATTATTGTACAAAGTAAAAAACAAGTACATAGGCGAACTTAATGTTAGTTAGCATTCTCTTCCAGCTAAATCTTTCTCAATATAATGTAAAAAAAAATACTTACGATATTGAATTGTTTAAACATTCTATTTGCTGTCGCAGACTTTCCATCTCTTCCTTTATTTGATTGCGCTCTGCTTTTAGCTGCTTTATGTATTCGGCGCCTTTTTGTAGCATCGCCGCTTTACTTATCTATACAATTAAACAGAATTTTTATTTTCTGACATTGTACCCGTAGATCACAACTTTTGACGTGAAACGACTTGAAAATCATTCTGAAACATTTTGTTACAAATGAAATATTGATAGTGCGTTTACCTTAGCTGTGGGGTTGACGTTGAGATGCGGAATGAGCGCCTGCAGAGTGTCGAACCCGTTCTTGATGTTGTAGCGCCGCTTCTGTTCCGCGTGCAGATGCGTGCGGCGCGGCTCGCGCGGGGAGCCGGCGCGTGGCGAGCCCGGCGACGTCGGCGGGGAAAGAGACTGCAATAACATCACTCGTTTGCATATAACTTGTTTGTTTCCAGGGGACAATGCACAATGCACCCTTCAACGGGACGCCAGTGCAGACCGCTATACCCCCTACACAAAATAAGAATAATAATCACTCGTTTAACTGGCAGCCTACAAAAATAAAGCTCCATCCATCCACCACCTTGAAGTTAGAAGTTAGTCCTACTCGGAGGACCCGTTTTAAGGTCGTAGCACACATATCGACTCGGAAAGGGATCGTCACCGTATCAACTCACGTCGTTCAGTAATCTTTGTATGAAACTCCTTACTGTAACGCACATATCGGAAACGTAACGTAATCCCCTCGCCTCGGGACAAGATCCGGTGCGGTGCGTGGTCAACCTGAAGTTCCCTCGCTTACGGCTCGTCGTCCCCGCGCTTACGTTCTGTACACTATGCTTCAAGTTTGGATTCAAACTGATTGAACTGGTGTCGCATAGCCGTCAGCCAGTGATCGGCGAGCTGTAAGCGCGGCATCGTCAAGCCGTAGCCGAGTCGACTCCCGTTATAATGGCTTACGTTAGGTTGACGGCGAAGCGAAAGGTGATACGATGACGATCCCTTTCCGAGTCAATATGTGTGCTACGACCTTTAACTGGCAGCCTACGCGGCGCCGCGCAGCAAGTAACCTCGCTACAGCCGCGAGGTTACTTGCTGCGCAAGCAAAAATCTTCGCATCACTTCTGGCTGCTGCCGGCCGCTGCCAGACGCTGCCATTCCAGTGAGGGTTGAGCTTTAGAGTTTTTTATATGTTTTCAGCTTACTTGGTGAGGTGACATAACGTCGCTGCCGATCGGCGAGGGCTGTCCCTTGCGGAGCGGAGACTTGGTGGGGTCGCTGCCGGCACCCTCCTCATTGTTACTCAGCTTGTATAAGCTTTGGGCTGAAATAACATTTCACTCTTCAACAGCTGTCATAGAAAGTGAGATTAGTCCTACTTCTAGGGCTTTAGGTTGATGATGAATCAAACGATACACAATGAAAGAGATTTCTATTTTCTTATTATATTCTCGTTTGATCCAAAGATACAGAATGATCAATGTCCCTAGTATCACAAAATAAAATAATTATTTAAAAAAATATGATATGAACTGTGCATAACTGTGCAAATCAAACTATTCACATAAACATCGATCTACTGATTGTTTCATAATAAGGTTGTTACAACAATAAAGTTATGTCTCGTATGAACGTGCAACTGGATTTGCTACCCCTCTGGCAAATCCATGGGGTACCAATTAACTTTACATGACATGGCCGGCTAGGACTATCAGTTCAATATCCGAGCCCGCATTAAGAAGGAAGAGTGGCGATCATTCACAGAGTGTATTCCACTCAAGAGAACACTGTAAACAATCGAGCCACGTTAGTAAATAGAGTGATGAACTGACAGTGTTGCGTTGAGAGCAGCTGGGCCAGCATTACGCTCGCTTGCGGCAGCGTGGGCTCGGACGCGACGCTGTTGAGCGGAGGCGGGCGGCGGGCTCCGCTCCCGCTCCCGCTGCCGCTAGCCTCTCCGACCCCGCCCGAGGTGGAGCGCGAACGCATGCGGATCGCCCCAGGCGTCGCTTCACGAGCCTGCAAATACCCTCACTTCAGTACCCTACTTACCTCGCACTCAGTCCCAAGGTTTCAATCCACGCGAGCGATTCTAATCGCTCTTCCCTCATCATCTGTTGGTCATAAATGTGGTCTTGTAGTCACGCCCGGCATTAGTGATAGATAACATAATCATCTTTGAATTTCACAAGCATTTTTTTTGCAAATATGCGATAAGCTAGTTGTCGACCGGCCTATGTGCCGATAAACGAATTCATAATCTAATTTCTGCTCAGCAATTGAAGAAAGCGTCAAACTTCAGACCACATTGTACAACTATAGACTAAACACAATCTATAAAGCTATTCTGGCAATATTCTGGCATGGCCAAAGGTAAAACAATTTAAAAATATTGGAAGCTATATAAATTCGAAAGCAGATTTATTTATAGACAGCGAAATATCTCGACCGGTTCATCCATCAACTACAAACATATCTGTCTCCCACCTATGATTGTATAAGTACCTACTTCAAACCTCCGCCGCAGATAGTACAAAAGAGCTATGGATGTGCGTCATACATACTCATAATATCACAAATTCTAATTCGGAACATGTTTATCGGTAGCTGATAAAATCTAATCTCTTTAAGGATTACATAATCATACATGGAGTTCTATAACTAAGAGTCAAATCTCGTGAGTTCATCACTCGTATCGTCATCGATAGTGGATTATCTTGCTACAATAAAATCAATCTTCTATATCTAAACATAAAGTATATTATACAATGACACTGCCGAAAGCCAAAGCTGGTACGTACCCTGCCGATATGCTTGGAAGGCTCGTGCAGAGGCGGCGGGGGCGGCGCGGGCGCGGGCGTCGACACTGACCAATCAGCGTTGAGCTGCGAGCCGAGCGGGAGGCTGTGCGAACGGTATTGGTCCTTGTTGCGACTCGGCCCAGGACTATTGGCAGTGGCCACCACCGATACCTACAGAAAAATCTTCTTAAACCCACTGCCCAAGAAATAAATATTTTCTTTAAAAATTGCAGGGTTTACAAGCTTTGATCTTGACGGTGGAATTGGAAAGTTCAAACTAGGTTATACACCACAAATTATTAATTACCAAAAAAATTAAATAGACAATGCAGACGAGGTACTTCGTTGTATCTGTGCAGTCAGAATTTTGGTTTCTACAAAATGGCAGAGTGACAGCGGAGCGAGTCCGGCGCCCGAGCCGAGCTTTTGAGAGCTGGCTCGAGCTAGGTACCCGGATTTGACAAATGATGAATAAAACCTAAATTATTATCAATAAAGGGTACCGCCTGAAGCAAATCCATAGGAAAACTTATGGTAACAGTTATCGAATTCTAATAAAATTTATTTTAACAAAAATTTGACTAAATTTTTTCTAGTTTTTTTGCCATATCTGTGTTCAGAGACAGCAATTGACTATGCGTATTTTTTTTTGGGTGATAAAAGTTGACGGTGTATAAGAGCGGTTTCATAATAGCGTTTTCGATTGCGCGACAATGCTCGTACGAGCGGCGCCACTCACTTTAAAAAACAAACACAAATGGCAAAACTGGTCGATTTATAAGCTAGTCTGAAACCGCTCTAAGGTTATTCCAGTAGATATAGCCACAACTATCCAGCGCCGTATTTTACCCTGGACTGGAATACTGCTGCAAAAATGTAAGCCGGCCATTATGATGGGATAACACAAATTCCTTGTATATTCGTGCTTGCGTTGCTAATATTATTTATTATACTATAATACATAGGCAAATAAATCTCATTTCATCATACTGGAAGCTTCGCACGGATGGCATGCATATTCGGTTAGTAGCAATTACACCGTTTTCTGAACAGCTTGAACATTTCTGAGATATTTTTAACGCTTTGGCGAAAATTAAATTATCATAAAATTGATTCCACGGTTTCAGTGTGTCAACAAAAAAGGCCTCATATACAGCAATATCAATAATGATATTTATTATCAATGCGTGCGGTATCCATTAACTTACTTTTGTTGGTATATTGTGCTAATCTCAACTCTTATCTATTCTGTGGTATGTCTCACACTATTTATCAACTATAAATCAACAGCACTGCAGTACCTTTACCGTACTTAGTGTACATCAATATCCTAAGTTCCACATCGTTTAGTAGTTTCTGTGCGACACGTCGATGGCTGGATGGATGTCCATTAACATTTACCTGGGGCGTCATAGGCGGAGAGGGTATTTTGAAGGAGCGAGGGTTGACTGTTGCAGCCGGTTTGCCCTTGTACTCCACGGGGGAAGGCTGGAGGTACTGCATCTGAGGGGACGATTGTCGCGGAGTCGCGCCTCGACCCTCGTAATTCTGGGATGATTGGTTCACCTATAACAAAATAATTTTGATAAATTGTGCCTGAATATATACGGGAATTTAAAGGTTTAAAGGTGTCAACGGGCCATAAGGAACTAATCACACGAGCAGCTAGTTGCGGCAAAAGGCAACGCGTAACTATCTGTTTTCAACAGACTTCAAAAAAGGAAGAGATTTCTTTTTTTTTAAGTTTGTTTCCGCAGAACTTTGTCATATTATCCGAATTGGAAAATTATTGTTTTGTTTGAAAGAAAATACTTTCAGTTTGTTCCCATGCAAATTTAATCAAAATCTATTCAGTACTTCTGTTCAGTTTAAAAATGAAAATAACTGGGGAAAAAATACATCGTCGAAATAAACAAACTTGCGTATTTTGCTTCCCTGTAATTTTTCAGTAGTGCCTTTTTATTTTTATGTTAAGATTTAATCATAATTTCTGGTGTACAATAAAGAATTTCTATCTATCTATTGAAGGCGGTTGTTGTATGTTTTCATAAAACCTTGATTATCCATTACCTGTTGTCCATAGTACTGGTTGTTGGTCTGGTTGGAGTAGGGCGGTACCCTGGTGCGGGGCTTCTCCCTGTACCCGGAGCGGCCCTGTATCACTATGGTGGAGGTGTACTTGGTGCTGTGCGGCTGCTGCAGCAGGGACACCGTTTCGGGCGCCGTCTGCGACGGGGGCACCGCTGTGAACGACACATCTGCGTACGTTAGGAACAGCCGATGGAATCGCTTGGAAACATAGAAGTATTAAAGAATAGAATCACAATGTAATACATTGAAAATGCGACTAAGCACAGGGAGCCACATGGCTAACTTCTAGTACAATTTGGTCCAATGCAAATTTTCAAAAAAGAGTTGTAACAGGGCTAGTTAACTACATATTATGATATGTTAAAACTACTAGGCTTTTTCATTGTCAATAAAAACTGCATCGTAAAAAGTTACCAACATTATTTAAAAGTAGAGATATTTAATTTTTAATGACAGGGTGTCTGAAAATGTTCTGTCCTGTATTCCGCATCCATTTTGGTTTGATACTGTCTATTTTGGTGTTCTATAGAAACAACGTTATTAATCTATGCTTGAAAATTACGGTGGGTTCCATGCGAGTAACATTGTTACAATTCAATTCAATGGGGATTATGGATTTCATATAAATAAGACACGCCCACTTGCTGTGGGTCACATTGGATCGAGAGGCGTGGCCAAGATTGTACATGTACAATCCGAACATGCAATAGACAACTGATTAATTATTACACAACTGATATCAATGAATCATTTGAGTTGTAACCAAATATGAAGATAGTATCAGGCTGGTTTTTATCGAGATAATGTCTGCAATTTGACAACTGCAAAACTGAATTACCTGCATTATACTTATTGAAGCAAGTTTCCGGCTGCGGGGCTATTTTGGGAGTATTGACGTGTGCTTGGGAGTATTGAAGCCTAGGTTTCCCATAGACGTTTGTGTGCAAATCTGTGGGAGCGGTTTGTTCGTAGCTGATTGGTTGAAAGGGCATCATGTCTTGGCTACTGAGCATGTTGTTTTGCATGTCCGACTGTGTAAACATTCGCCCGTTATCGTACATTCGCATTTGCTCATTCTTGATTGTTTGTTCGTTCATTGGCATCATTTGTTGTTGAGTATTGTTGCTTGAGCCTGGAAAGATGAATTATATTAGAGAAGCAGACGCTTTAGCTCAGAAAAAATAATTAAATTGGTGTAGACAGCTTAAAACTTATCTTATCTTATCTTAAGATAAAAGCATTGAAAATAATGACAACCCGAATCTTATCACTCGTATTGCACCTACTATGAGGGCACGCACGTTAGGTATATTCTAACGTTTCAAATTAAATGTATGTATATAACAAGGTGTCCCACGGCTTTGCCTTAGTCAAAAAACGGAGAAAATAAAATGTTCTATGGCGTGTGACGTTCAGCAATCCGCTTGGCGGATTAGAGCCCAAACTATTTGTTTACTAATCACTAATGCTTTGTTGTGACGTCATAATTGAATTGTATTTTCTTCAATTTCAGGTTTTTTTTCCAAAACGTATTGATGTTAATTTTTATTTGTATTTTTAAACCGGTTAAAAAAAATTTGCACTCAATTCTTCTTTATCGTCCTTATCCTGTTAGCATCTCGTCGACTTGAAATTAGCAAACTTGGAGTCAAAACTTTTCTCCAAGCCATAAACAAAAAGAAGAAAAAAATAAGGACCCATTCGCTCTCAGACTCAGGTCACCCAGCAGTAGAAACATTATAGTCTGATAATGCTTTATACCGTGCATAGACATCTGCGAGGTGGGCATGGTGGGCGCGGCCGACGTCTGCGTGTAGCCTTGCGGGTAGGCCACGGACATGCCGCCGCGGTACATGCTCTCCTCGGTGGGCAGCGCCGGCTCCTCGGGCACGGGCGGCAGCCGCGGCGTCGACAGCAAGTCTGCGAAGCGGTACGAGAAATCTACGCGCCAATTAGTATGTAGTGTAGGTACTGAACTTTAGAGGAATCACAGTGCGCAAATAGAGAACTAAAGTTAGAAGGTGTCCAATGTACAGCCTGACAGCTAATGACACTATTCCTTTTTTTGTATGTTGAAATGAAATGATACATTTATTTGCATGAATATAGGTGGCTACATTTGTTAATTATATACTTTGAATCACTATATTCTACCTTACGGCCGTGCAAATGTTTTAGTACTTAATACTAGGTCTAAATTAACTAACTACTTACAATGAATAAGCTGCTACCGATAGCTAAATTATTGGATAACTGACTACGTAGTGTTTATATTAGAATATCAAAGCTTGAGTTCAGTATCCGTCTAGTAGAGGTGCCTATAAGAGTCAATCCATGAAGCAAATCTTATCAGAATTATGTGGTTAATAAAAGTCACAATAAATAGTATACAGTAGTCAAAATTTAAAATTCATAAAATCATCAATAGAGTAGAAACCGTTTTCGCAGAGTGGTATCGCCAGAACGCTATTCTGACACTGGTCAGAGTGGTTATTAAGCTCAAATTACCAGGTTTTCCAGTCACCGCGTAATGATAAGAACAAGTTAATGCTCACCTTGCAAGGGTTCTAATGTGTCCATAAAATCATCCAAGTTAGGTTGCAAGGGACCCAAGCTTGGCTGTATGAAGTCTGCTAAGCCGGCTCCTCTGGCTGAAAACAAACAGTGCTGTTCATACCACATTTGTACTAACTAGAAATTACAATTCTGAATTAAATAAATACTCGTATTAACCAGTACAGTATACTAATTATATATGAAGCTTGTGTAAAGATTTTTTCATATTTCAATGTGTCATAATTGACCCCTCATCCTTCCTTCTTTCAAGGAAGAAGGGACAGGGATTTCACTATATTTCAACCCTAGTACTTTATATGGATGGCGGGTGGCCAAAGCCTGGTAGCCTGGTTAAGGGCTTGATGAAATTTGCCTGGGACCGTAATATATTGACTACAGATTACCCCTAGTAATAGAATGTACAGGTACACCGTTCAAATGAAGTTGAAAGATTAGTAAGTTACCGATTTCCCTGCAGTCCGGGAAGGCGAAAGGCTGGTGACTGGTGATAGTTGAGAACAGAGTGTCGGTCATGAAGTTAAGGTAGTCCTCATCTGCCAGCATGTTCCCCGCGAGGTCGCTGCATTGCGAGAACGACTCCACCGTGTCCATGTCCGACACCTATAGAATACACGGGTTATTCACCCCCACTTGTTCGTCCTTCTCGTGTTCGCACCTAGACATGTTCGTCCCCACTTTGTTCATCCTCAACTTGTTGACTTTCCCCCATTTGTTTGTCTCCCCACTTGTTCGTCCCCCTCACCTGTTCGACCACTACTTATTCACCCTCACTTGTTCGTCCTTCTCGTGTTCGCCCCGAGACATGTTCGCCCTTCCACTTTGTTCATCCTCAGCTTGTTCACTTTCACCCATTTGTTTGTCTCCCCACTTGTTCGACCCCCTCACCTGTTCGACCCCTACTTATTCGCCCTTTACTTGTTTTCTTCCCCTCAATTGTTCGCCCCCCACTTGTTGACCCCTTACTTATCCGCACCCTCATTGCCCATTAATTTATTTCCTATTATTTTTGTTTCATTCTGTTCGATTATAATACTTTCTGGCCGGGACGATTATTCGACATTAGATGCCACGTGAGACCGGATGGCTGAGTTACGCCATTTTGGATACTTGCAGGTGTTTATTACATTTTTAACTATCTTTTCAATTAATTCTAAAGTTTTAGAGGAGTATTGCAATTTCAACCCCGGCTTGCGCCACATTTATCGCATTGAATCAATTCTTCCTGCAGGGGGGTCATATAAAACAGTGTGTATTCTTGTATTTTTTTCATAAGAATTCATTAAATACATACCGTATCCTGAACTGACGTGTCTCCTTTTCCAAGGAGTCGCATTATATGAAACTTGCGCCATTTTTTATATTCAGCGATGACAGCCTCCGCTCGCCTCTTCCAGTACTTCCCTTCCAATATTGTTGTCTGTTAATTTAAATAAACCAATATGCAGAATTTGTTTCTGACTGACATGATGACAGTCAATTAACAGCCTACACGAATGGACATAGATACTTATTTACTGAATTTTAGGTTAGTATAAGCATGTATAAGTATGTAAGAAAGTAGATAAGAACTGTTAATTCGCAGTTTTCGCAGTAAAGGAATTAAGTATATAAAATTCAACAGATCAAGATTCACTTGCTCACTTCACAGCCACAATCACAATGTTAATCAAAATATTTTTCGTTTATTTTCAAGATTGCATTGCTATAGGTAGTTTTTTTTTGTAAGCAATATACGTCTATAAATATATACCTATATGATTACTTTAACACAATCATATGCAGAAGGTAAAGCTGTTATATGCGATCATCTAAAATCATAAGAATGAAGCTTACCTCTGGTTTTACGTGCGTGTCAACGTCTAATGGTGAAGCAAATTGGCATACCAATGTATTCTGTTTCTTTATGACTGAAAAGAAAAATTGAGATATACCTCCTTACCAATAAAATGAAATCATTAGGTAACCTAGTTAACAACAAAGTTAATTTTGTACAATTAATCAATTATTGAACTGAGATAATTCATAGGTGCTTCGGGTTTCAACCTTGATCACTTATCAGTAGCAGAAGATTAATATAAGAGCATATTATGCACTATCTATATACTAAGTTTCAGAGTTTATTTTATAAATTAACAAAATGTAACAACTATTTAAATTCATTTAATTATATTTTACTAGAATCACATGCTCTGTTCTATTAAAGAAATTGTATTTGATATGTTGTTTTCTTCAAAAATTTAAATAAGGCTGATAGACAAGTTACTATTTTAATGCGATCATAAAAAATATAAACCGTTATAGACTAGTTTCAAACACACGGAGGCTTTTTTATGTAAATAATTTATTTTTAAGCTTAGGACCGGATAACAAGTGCCTATTTTTTATTTTACTAACTTTTTCGAAGTGCAAAGGTCCCATGACCTTTAAAAGGCCTTTTATGACCTTATTTATATTATTTATTTTTATTCTTATATAGAAGTCATAATTGGATAAAATTTCATATAGGTAAAGGAATCATGATATAAAGCCATGCGAGATAGCGTTGCCTGTAAGAAGGCCTATTTGTAACACATAGATTATTTTATCCGTTATCAATCACTATCAGAACGAGAAAACGCAAGTGTAATCAAGCTAAATTTCAACCTTAAATGCAGTAACATAAGTGTGAAGTATCAAATCAAACAAATACATAGGTATTGAATAGATACGAAATGTATTGGTATCAATTTTAATTCAATCGCTTGAACTATTTTGGTAAACGAAAATTTCAAACAATTATCATCAGAATAATTTTTGATATTTTCAAACATTTTTATAAATAAACATATAAAAATCAGTTACGTTTACGGAACATTATTCGACGTAACGAATAATAAGACACAAATAACGTTTGGACAATTTATATTCGAAGCTTTCCATAAGTAATTAAGTAAATCAAGCTTCCTATAAATGCGATTCCAACCTATTCATAGATGATAAAAAAGGTAACAAAGTTGTATCGCTTATTAAACCGCGGATAGAATATTACTTAACTCGCCAAAAATTGTGGTTATCAATAAAATACTTAATAAGATAAGGCATCTATTTAAACGCGCGATACAATTCTTTGGCACTTGGTAGACCTTGTCTTCGTATTGTCAGGTTGAGAGGTCATGATTATCTTTCATGACACCTTCAGTAAAGTCAGTAACATTGTATTGAAATATTTGGATCTAAGCAAAGTAAAAACGAAAAATGCAGGTTTAATATTAGCAGGAAAACACTAAAATACATTTATTCCTAATAGTGGTAAAACTTCTGGAGGTTATGGTGCGTATGACTGCTGAACCTTCAGACATAACGGTATCCATAAAAAAATTCGTTCAATTCTACGTATATCTATATACGTAGAATTGAACGCTTATAGATCACTATATGATTTAATGATATAAAAGCATTCAATTCTATACCTACTACCGGACATGAGGAGGCCAACTGTAGGCCTAGAAACAAAATAAAATGCTTATGATATTATGTACTCACACTGCATATGCCAGCATCTCCATATGACGTTGTTCAATCTGATCTTGTCCTTCCAGCGGAGCTTTATACCTTTGAAACGATTCCATTTTGGTGATGTTAGTTTTTGTCTGAAGTTAAAAATAACATAACAACACGTTAGAAATTATGAATAACTCACCAGTGCTCTTCTTATTATCCTAGTCACAAAATAGTGTTTGATAGAAGCATAGTATTGATAACTAAGTTAACTATAAAAGTTCTAGAGCTAGTAAGAAACATTTTCACATGAAAACTATTGCACGAATCCATAATTAAAAATGATTAAACAAAATATTGTTATTTAGTAGCCGGCAGTCTAAAAGCCAGAATTGTACAATAGGTACTGAAATACGCCGGACTCGCCAGACAATCCACAGTGAGCTCAGTTATCATATCAGCAACATTATCAATAAGTGATCTTAAGCTTAGTGTAAATAGCAGTTTGATAAGAAATGTAGAACCTATCTTATCTGCAGTTTCTACCTGTTTAAATATAAGTTGGCGGCAATTTGTAAAAAATAGGTTTTTAACAAAAGCATCTGAATAAGAAGAAAACAAGTTTCTGATGTAGGTACGCACGAGGATTTTGAACTTGAAATTAATTAGCATAGTCTTGTCTTTGCTTTGGCATTAAATTGCGTGCGAATTTGAGAGCTCACAAAGATTTTATAAGGCTCGGGAACCCGTATAAAATAGAATAAAAATTAAAAAATCTATACAAAATGCTAAAATTTAAGAAACAGTTCTTAAAAAAAAGAGGTTGTTCTTAAAATTGGAGTCCAACACTAGTATAGAACTATAAGTTTATGACATAATTTTAGAGGCTAAGCCGAAAGTAGCTATCCCATGCACATAATTATATGGTCAATGAAGAAAGGAGAAAGAGTTTTATAGACGGAAGATCAATTGAGCTTGATAATGGAGCCGTCTGTTAGTTACTTTAGGCACTTACAAACTGATCATAATTTAATATTTACATAACAATTATTATTTAACGAAGTTTTTAATAACTTCATCCTTGATCACGTTATCAATAGGGCAAGTTATAATTGCATTGGTATCTCTATAATGCAAAATGAGAAGTTTTGATTTGGTATTAAAATAAATTTATGCGATACGAATGTAATTAAATATATTCAGCATGGTCTATTACGAACTCGGGAATCGTAGTGTAGGACGGTCTCCGGTCAGGTGGGGTGAAGGCTGCAGGTAGAAGATGGATGCGATAAGTCGAAAGCCTGAATTATACAGAAGCGACATAAGGTGAAAGCAAGAGCGCAGGCAAAATTATTTCATACAAAATCTGTAAGCGACGCGTCATGCAATTATATCCCAGTATTCCCGTTTCTGTATAATACAGGCTATTGACAGCGAGCAATGCGCAAATTGGGAAAGATCTAGTATGTCCAGCAGTCCACATATATGTGTTCTGTGCAGTCCACCAGACTACGGTTGGCTGATTATGGTGATGAACATAGCCACTTATTACCAACATCTTCAATGTTTGTCAAATCAAAACATAAACAAATCCTACCAACACCTAGAACCTAGGGTCTTGTTTATATTTGTTACTAATAGACGTTTACCGCAATACCGGGTCACTAACTGTAGTGACGTAAAGTTAATACAGCAGATAGTAAAACTTTACTTACTAAAGATTACTTCAACAACTAGGCTTAGATACTGAGCATTTTTCTTGAGCCTTTTACATTAAACAAACTGACACTATGGCAGTGGTCTTTGAAGTCCATTAGTACATCATTCATTATTATCATTTTTTCATCGTTACTGTGTAACTATTACTATATTCCAACCATTAATTCATTTATTCTACTACATATTCACTCTGACTCATTCTAGTAAAGTATTTGTTCATATCCAAGCAAGATGTTGATTAATGATGACATATAAAAGTAAAGTAATCATTTTGCCGCTTATTGCTACCGACAATGGAATATTTTTATTACAGAGCAACCAAGAGTTAGTTATCAAGGTTTAACAAAAACATCTACAACCGACTTCAATTAGACTGTTTTAGTGACCATAAACACCACCGAAAAGCAAAATACGCAATTTTGTTTACTTCGACGACATATTTTTTTTCAGTTATTTTGAATTAAAAACTAAACGACTGAATCGATTTAATGAAATTTCTATGGGTCCGATCCAATCTGAAAGTATAACTTCAAAGCATAGTTTCTACTGCCCGCATCTTCACTTGCTTGCTATTTAATAAAGCTAATAGATGGGCTACTTTTGGGATGAAAAGTAGCCCATCTATTGGCTCATAAACTATCTTCTCTTCTTCTTCTTCTTCGTGTACTTCATTACTGAAGGTCGTGCCCGTCTTGAAAGACTTGAGTGGCTCGATTGACAAGCTGCTTCCATGCTTGTCTGTCTTCTGCATGTCTCAGGGCGGCAGAGACAGGGAGTCCCGTGAGTGTCTTGACCTGGTCGGACCAGCGGCTAGGTGATCGGCCGCGTGGTCTTTTGCCTTCAACCTTTCCCACTACAACCAGTTTTTCGAAATTGTCGGGTTGGCTTCGGGCTATATGGCCAAAGTAACCAAGGACACGTTGATAACAAACGGTTGACAACCTGGTCTTAATGGCTAGTTGTTCCAGTATCGACTTGTTCGTTCTTTTAGCAGTCCATGGGATGCGCAACATTCTCCTCCAGCACCACATTTCGAACGCATCTATCTTTTTCCTGTCAACAGCCCGGATAGTCCATAGGATAGTCATAAACTATACCTGTATGAAATTTCAGGCAAATTGGTTGGTTGATTCCAAACAAATAAAAATATGTAAGTACTGTTGATGATCCTAAATTTTGTCTTAGGTACTACAATGTCTTATTCCTCAAAATCATTGTTTGCCCTGCTAGAACAAGGAGTAAATCAAGTATAGGTAGTACAAATTCATAGAGTGAGTTATCTCCAACAGTGACTTGTCTTTTGAACACATTGTGATGACCCCTCCTTATCTTTGCACTCTAAACTGAATGGAAACATACTGTTTCCTCGTTTTTGATAGATAAATAAATAATACACAAAAATATTTTATAAAATTTGATTACATATATTCTTTTTATATCTATTTCTTTTAGAAGGTTATTTTTTTGGAGGGATTTTCAATGCAGTTAGCCACAGATGGCTGTTACTGCGTCACCAGACTCTTACTCAGATTTTTACAAATAAGAAAAGATTAAGATGAGCACTGAGCAGGTTTCGCTATTATCTCCCGCTTCTGGAAAATTTAGTTTAAAAAATAAAATAACATGTCCCCATTTTCAAGAGTGGTAGTGGACCTGGAGAACACTTTCTAAAGTTGTGTGTGTGAAATCTGTACAAATAGTAATAAGTTATGTTTTTATGTGACTATCACCTAGACCAGCGGTCAGCAACAGGCGGTTTTAAACATATAAAACAATTATATCTATATTAATTTAAATAATATTTTTATATGTACAAGTACCAACCTATGTTTCTGTAACTGATGTGATTTAACGAGATATGTGGCCCACACACAAAAACGCTTTGATTAGAGATGAGATTAGTTTTTGAGTCAAGCGAGTACCAAAATTTACTGAAGTTGGGAGTCGGTGGAAGAAAGCAGACTGGCGGTCGTCACTTCGTCATTCGCATTCACAGGTTTCAGAACAATTGTTTATTTGTTTAAAATTTGTCATGTAAATAAGCTTTTCGTACGTAACTTAATTTGAGAGAGACTTAATTTGAAAGCAAGATCAATAAAAAAAAATCAACCGAATTAAGAACTTCCTCCTTTTATGAAGTCAGTTGAAAATAGTACTACCTACTTAATCATTATCAGTTTTTATTCTGAACCTCAATTTTTTTTCAACAGTATCCCGACCCCACTTAATACTACTTGCCGACCCTTGACCTAATCTCAGGTATCTTCTTATCCTGGCACACTCCTGCCAGGCTGAGTGTTATATTCCCATAATTTCTTGAAAACAATCAATTTTTATGAATTACAAAATTTATATTATTAACTTTCAATAATTATTTAGTCCTCTTTAGTCTAAGACATGTGTACTGTAAGCATTACAGTGGTGTATGTATGACACTAAGAAGAAGACCATAGTGCATTGTTGCTGGGTAAATAATGAAAAGAGGGTGCAGAATTATGTTTCATGGTAAAAGTAATTATATGATTAAAATTTTATTCCTAAATAGGGGGTACTAATCCTAAAAAGGGGGTCTGCACTGGCTTCCAGTTGGAGAGGGCAATGTGCATTGCGGTTGGTAAAACAGAAGTTAGTTGACTAATTTCATCTTTCTTGGATACCATGCATGCTAAAGTGAGCCTTCCTTTTCCTCATCTGCTTTATGACACCTAACTAAACATCATACACTTGGTGTCTTACCAGTAGATCAATGAAATCAGAACTGAATGAAGAAGGCCAATAAATTATTACACTTACCTGTATGCCAAAGTCATACATTTGAACAACTTGGTGAGAGATATTTCAATGGAAAGTTGTTGGTGCTGTTTATTTTCATCTTTGTCTGTAGGCGGAAAGGGCTTCGGCACGCCTGGCACCGTGTAGGTAGCAACGACAGAAACCTTTTGGACATTCTGTTCTTCATCAGGTACGGTCACCAGATCATCAAAATCGTCTTGAGCCTCAGCCTCAAAATGTGATACCATGAAGTGCCCCGAATGTATGGTTTCCTTCTCAGCGCGGGCTTGACGTTTTCCTACATGGGTCATGGTAGTTTATTTGTATTTGATACACTTACTGAATATGAATTACGTTCTACGATTGACTACAAATTCGATTCAACTTTTGGACTTGGTCATATTTTTACAAAATCACAACGCACACGCACGAAAACATGAGGAAAACACATCGACTGGCCATTTCGTATAAATAATTTAAATTGTTATTTTTCGCACGGTATGAGATATTTATCCATCAGAATGGACCAGTGTTTTTTGAGCATTTTGGGATTCCTTACGCCTTTAGCACACCGACGACGACGACGACCGACAACGGGGGGGGGCGGCGGCGCGGGGCGACTAATGTCAATTAGGACACCTATTTAACGTTAGTATGTTTGATCGCAGATTCGCGCGACCGACACGTTCGCGTGAACTTGCGATGGTCGCGTGATCGCGTTCTATTAGGACAACGCCTATGCTCCTACGGAACACACTTAATCATAGCTTTCTTACACTTGACCATCACACAAAATATTACTTTAGTTATTCACGACTTCGTCATTGTCAATGTTTATACTATGTTAATCAAAGAACTTGTATACTATGTATCTAGAATGCCGACTCACACGAAAACTGCGAGCCGAAAGAGCTAGAACCAGTAAGGAGTGTGTCTCGTTCTGTAGGGCGACCATAATTTTTGAACTTTGAATATTTCATTGAGACATAAACAATCAACCAAGGGAAAATTCAATCTGCTCAATAAGCAATCAATGTTATATACATACGTTACTTTGCATTATTGTTTTAAAATTATATTATACATAGGTGCATTAAAATATCAACAAAAAAGAGGGCGGTGCGCCGCATTCTAGTGAGGTATATCTGATTCAATGGTTTTAATACTGTTTCTTTCGAACAGTTATTATTTTTCTCGGCAGTTAGGTACCTAACCTACATGACAGCGACTGTACTAAACCTTTCAAATGAATCTGAATAACATTTAGAGCAAATCGACTAATTTCGAAAATTGTCCCACTTATTTCAAAAATTATGGCCATGTTAATTTTAATTGTATGCTGGCAACTGTGTGAACGAGACACACTCCTTAACGAGAGGGTCTCTATCAAGGATTAGAATCCTTATATTTATATTTAATTAAAAAAGAACTTTAATTCTAAGCAATAAGGTTCAGAATTCTTAATCCGTAAATAAAACAAAATGGCGTGTTAGCTCTCTAGATACATAGTATAGAAGCTCTTTGATGTTATAATATATGTAGTGAATATCTTTTTTTTGTTATATACTGGCAAAAGCTATTTGGTAACCAGGGGTAGCTGGTGGGGCTGCATGCCGTAACACTCACCTATATTACGCATAAAAACATATACACTAAAGAACATATTTTTCTTTATTTGCTCGTTTTTTTACATAATATTTCACTTTCTTGTTTGTCTGTCTGTCATTCCAGGTGGAATCTAGCAACTCAAATTTTGAACACTTTCCGATAAGCTATACAGCTGAAACTTTTAGTGTAGCTCACAACTCGATGACTATGCATTCTAAAAACTGTTATATTCAATTCAATTCAATTCAATTATATTTTATTATCAGATAACACAGTAATGTAGGTACAGTACAGATCCATAATTGGGTTAATCGCCTTATAATTAAATCTTAAAACTATGTTAGTTAATTACATTATTATTTATGGTGGAGTTACTTATTACTTATTAGTACAGAAATACACTGTCTGTATATCGGACCATCAAACTTGTCCGCTATCATGCGCAGGATGCTGTTGGTGCTCCCGCACTCTGGTCAGCAGTGAGGCTGCCTTTTTCCTCATGCAGGCGGCGAACATGCCGAACGCGCTGCAGAACCTCTTATATCTCGTCAAGGAAGCGGGTTAGAGAAAATGCATAAAACTGTTTCTTGTTTCCTTATAATTTTGTAAAAGACTTGAAGATGGCAACCCAGTCCAAATTCTAAGGGCTCCTCCACGTTTGGAATGTTGGCTTCCAACCGAAACAGTTAAATACCGTAAATTAGGTAGGTAGTAAATTACCGTTACAACTATTCTCGAAGTTACAATTAAACAGACAGAATAGATGCGTAAAAAAAAAATTCAGTTATACATATAGTAACTGTAACTGTAACTGATATAGTTCGCAAATGAAAAAATCCAAAGGCTGGTTTAACAGTCACTCACGCTGACCATTGGTCAGTGCAGCGCTAATATAAGTAATGAATATAAGTATTTTTTTAATTTTTGTATTCGTGCGTGGTTGATTAAAGCAAGCTACAATTTTAATTTCAATCACATTAGGTACTTTGTCAAATAATAAATAATCAGTTGGAAAACAACCTCTGTTTCAGGCAGGCCCAATAATCTGCCTTCCAAATAGAAATAGCCAGACAGAATTGAAAAATCATGTTTTATTTTGATACGCGCCGCGCGGGAGATCTTTGTTGGTGTGATTACGGATAAATTAGTTTTTATTCATCAATCCAATTAATTTCTGATTCCATAAAAACATAGTACTACTCTGATAAATCTGTGATAAAAAATGAATTCGCCCAGCGCTAGAAATTCACCACAGTATAAAAACATCAACTCTAAAAGCAAACACTCTCCCAAAGAAGTAAAAGATAAAATGAGAAAGGTACTCTTATTTTTTTCCCTTCAATTGATTATAAAAGATGCATATTCTATTATTACTATAGAAAATAGAAATAGGAAGCAGTCTAAAACACAATCTAAACAATGAAATGGACAGGTTGTGGTTGTTATAATCTTTTGCTATCAGAAGAGCCTTCCTAGCTCGTCTTCACCTAAATATGAATATTAGCCTTTGAGCATTTGCCCTTAAATGCTAAACATACTTATCACTTTAATTTCAGAATTACAAGGAAAAGGTACATAACTGTCGGGAAATGTTGATAGACAGATTTAGAGGTCCCCTTGCTGAACATGATCTATGCAAAACTCTAACAGATATCTACAAGAGCATGTTTGATGGTAACAATAATTTTGAGAATGATGAAGTTGAGATACTGGAAGAATTAAAAAATGAACTTGTACAAGAGGAACTAGAATGGTGAGTAATATTGGGAGATAAATTTATAGTAAATTACACACAGGGTCACATACAAAAGAGCAATCTATGCCAAGTAAAGAGCTTTCAGTATCCATATAGGTTTGAGATAGAGAGCTGAGAGTTTGAGGTTTGAGGCATAGAGCCGATTTTTAAACCTGGTTGCAATCATAGATAATAGAGGAATTACTTATCATGGAGTAGGACTATACTTTACCTAGGGATAAAATTAACTGTTTATAAACTAATATTGCAGGTGGCTTGAAGAATATGAAAAATCACAGCTGGATAATGTCGACTGGTCTATAATGGAGCAAGATGATGGGGTCCTATGTCCTATTTGTCAAAAATGCAATCTCAAACTCGAAATAGGCAAAGTCTCATGTACAAATTGTAAAACCAATTGCAGTACTACAAAAACATTATCAGAAATAAAGAAGTCTATCATGGTATGTTTAGAAAGGCATGCTGCCCTGTGTGCCCATGAACCACAATTCACAATGATTCCTGATGCCAATGAATCTCACATATATTTGATTTGTGATAACTGTACTGAAATGAGTGCTTTGATGTAGTTGAAGTTGAAGTTTGGCAGAGCACAATTAAACATTATTTATACAATTATTTCCTATACCTACATGAATAATCCAGATGTATTTGGTGGCATCGTAGTTCATGCATGGCAAAGAGAAGATAGAGAATACCTGTTTGCTAATTGCATCTGCAATAAGGATGCCTAAACTTTATAAATATTGGTAAAATAAGTCAGCATGGATTAATGTAAACATTTTCTTTGGTTATTTTTATATTCTTCACTATATTTTCTTACTTATATATTATTTTTGACCAATTTTCCTTGTTTGTTATGTTTCATAATATTTTTTTTGATCATTATTGTTGTTGAACATTTGTAGAAATCAATAAATTAATGATTCAGTAAATGTTCATCATAATTCATTTCTTTTTTTTTCAAAAAGTATTTAAATCTGTCTGGTAAGTGTTTGCATTAGCAGTTTCATTCATAGAACGAAAATACAATCTGTGATACCAAAGTACCAAGTCAAATAATGATTGTCCTGGCTATCCTAAGGTTGCAATCATGATGTCTGCTACACCACACAGCCACACACCTTAAATTTTGTTCTTCAGCTGTTGTCGTCGGAAGCCGCGCGCGGTCTATTCATAAATCTATTTTGATTCCTAAAGATTTATTATAAGGTTCAAATGAAACAACAATTTACAAAATAAAAAATGACCTTTTAATTCAATTCATGAAGCATGGTAACAAGGTATATTGTATAATATTTCTTTGTCATTAAATTGTCGGAATTAGAACATTTTTTTATTATTATTATACATGATTAAGTTCTACCAAAAGATTAGAATAACGGTAACTTGTATAAAATGTACATTATTCAATATTCAGTATAAAACAGTATCATTATTTTACTGATATAGATTAGGGCATCTTTTGGAATTGAATTATTCTTTAGTAATTTAAAAATGGTCTATGCTACGCAAATATTATTATATTAGGCCTGAACAAAAACATAATATTCAGTCAATTAGGTACAAATATGTTATTTTGTGAACAAATATTGCATAACTATTAATGCTTTTGATTACTATAAGGCAGATTTACACTTATCCAGTACCTACTACCAGTTCTCAATTATTTTATTATGTTGGTAAAGTACTGGACTAGCACTACAACATTTTGTTGTACTAACTTTCTTTTTGTATCCATTAGACTTCAACAAAATGAATTATTCTTAGCATATCATTCATTTTATATATTCACCAACACACTTCATGTACCATCTTTATCAGATAAATACAAAAATGAAAGAATTGTTGATTACAATAAATAAGTTATGCATAGTATAGTCTCTTAGCTCGACTTTCCTTGTTTTGGCCAAATCTCTTTATTGATTAACAATTACTTTGCTCTTTTTATTGAGTACCATAAGTGTGATAATTTCTTTGATGTTTATTTTAACTGTTGAATGAGATCAAGACATAAAAAATGGAAAGTCGAGATCAAGGATATAAATTAGTACCTACTTAACTTTTTATTTTCGTTAATATTAAACGTAAATCTAAATTCAACTAAATCAGATTAGTGTACATAAAATCCAGGGCACGTCTACTTAAATATTAAACAACCATTTTATGCGAGTAGTAACAATCAATACGTACGATATAAGTACTCGAAAACATGTGTTGCCAGTCATGATAAAATTCACATTAGAACAGCTTCTTCAACTTTGTACAGAACTTTAGTTCATTAAATATTTTTATAGATTACAATTATTTTTCTAACATAACAAAAAAATATATCTAAATTATTATAAAACTCGTTTATATTGTTAAAAAACAATTGCCACTAGCGTCATAATGTTATACCAAATAATCGTGGTAGCAAGGTTTTTCGTTCAGTGCTGGTATTATTTTGTAAAATTTCGTCTTTTACCTATCTGATGTTTACGAATAATTGTTGATTATTATAATACATTTAAATAAGTGAACCAACTTTGAAAATATATTCACCTGTGGTTTGAAAAAACAAGTGACACGATAAGATGGAGCGTATTACTTCATTAACTTAGTTCCATAATGCGCCACAGCAGCGCTACAAGCTACAAGTCAAGGATAAAGCGAGTGTTTGCGCTCAGTGGCTCGATCACGAACTTTCGCGATAACTTTATCAAAATGGCTCGAAGCGTTTCGTGTAAATATTGCCCTGTGCGCTGCAGGCGTTTTCTTTAAGAACTTGCCTGTGCGCTCCTGCGCACTTTGATCGTAGCGTATCCGTCCCTAAATAGTCAACAGTCTGTATGACGTTTTGAAAAATAATCATACAAACTGTTCTGACTTCTCGGTGACAGATACGCTACGATAACGGTAACGCGAAAAATTGTGATCGGTTTCTGATGTACATAGTGTTTTATTTCAATAAGTATTCAGTAACTAAACACATTGTAAAATTAAATAACTAACATTAATTCAATTATTATCATTACATACTCAAATAAAGAAAAATGTAAGCGCAACAGTTAGGACACTGCAGGTTGTAAACTATGTCTTGTCTTTCACAGCCCTATCTGCCCATGCCTGTGATCAATGTGGCGTGGCCTTGCTATTGAAAGAAAACTCTAGGTACACACTTTTACTTGGATTATCAGCCGTTTAAAATCATGCTAGGTAGGAGGCTGTTAACTTGTATGCAGCTAAATGACTTTTTATCAGACTAGCTGATGCCCGCAACTACGTTTGCGTTGTGAATTAACAATATTCCTCTTTAAGTACATGCTTATACTTCATAAAGAACATATCCTCCAATTTTAATGTGTCTACGTTCAGTGGTTTGGCCTGTTGTTTGTCTGTATGTCAGCCAGTCAGTCAGGAGCAAGCATTTTATATAATATATTGATGATAAATACTTGGAGCAATTTTTTTTACCAGTATTCTATTAATTATTAATATTACACGTGAAGAACAGTTTTAGAAAATATATTTCACATTCAATCATCATAATGATAAAGGCTTCCTGATATTTTTTTCATTTTTTTCTTAATACTTACAAAAATATTATTTTCTCAATTAGACTCTGTGTCATGTAGACGCACCCGAAATTATTTTAGACACAACGCACGCTAGATTACAGATAAGCAAGTTTGTTCCATTAGTTTAGGAAAAATATATGAACAAAATCATCTAACAGCTAACATAATTCAAATTCTACGGCATGATAATATCATACATAAATAAGTTTCTATTCAATTTTCTTAATCCGGTAAAATATTTTTAACTTCTGCACTCTATCATAGGGCCACTACTTGTTTACTTACATCCTGGTCTAGTTGTTCGATGTCTAACTCCGTCTAATTCATGTTACGTTTGCTATGACGCCAATACACATTATTTTTTGTGATCCTATTTCCTTCCACTGCTGACTGCTGAGCAAAAGCGTCTCTCTATTAACTTTAACTCCCATTCTACGTGCGTCTAACAGTTAGCATCCTAAATAACAATTTGTTGCAAACTTTAGATTCTAATCGCAACATAGGACTTTACTGTTGACATTGACACGATTCCAACCAACAAGTGGTCGAAAACCGATGGAATTACAAAAGCAATAATTTCAAACCAGTATTGTTATCAACTGAAGAACATTATTCATAAGAAAACCAAGCCTCGCAAGATACTACAGTAGGTATATGTTATATTATCGTCTGATGCTTTAATGCCGACTTGCACCAAACTTTCAAAGTTCCTAAGCAATTACTTTACTCTTATGGAAGTTCTTAACGGTCAGAATCTGGACTGTTAAGAACTACCAAGCGAGTAAAGTAATTTCTTAGGGACTTTGACAGTTTCGTGCAAGAAGGCATAAGTCTCACATAGCTCGTTCGACGCGCTATGTGAGTTATACTGAATAACTCACATAGCGCGTTGATAACGCAGTAGAACAGATCGAACAGTTCCCTCAGAGTGATAAACAAGTAGGAAACCCCCAGCACACCAATAGTAATATTACCGGAACGTTATAAATGTCGTATGTTTAGAACTTTACTGTTAAAAACCTGCCAAGTTTCAAGTCCATAAATTATTTAACACGACTAAAATCTGCTAAGAAAATGAAACAATAATGCATTGCTGTTCTCTAGTTAGCGGTTTTTTATAACCCGTAAAGTTGTGAACAATCTCCTGATTAGTTGGTGCTCATCCCGCTAGCACTTAGACGAAAACTAAGTTTGAGGGTACGTTTCCACTCTCGAACCGTGAATTGGCCAATTATAGTGCTCGAAATTCCACTTCTACTCCACTTCGAGCTCTGTGATCTCCGCCTAACTCCGCGTCAGTTAAAACGCGCCCTAACCCTCACCTACTACTGTAACTAACTTTCATGAATAGTATATTCTTTGTAGTATGGAAGTTCCGTTTGCAATCTTACGAAACTTGACAGGTTTTTTAGCCGTAAAGGTATAAACTTACGGTTTCTATAATTTCACGGTGATAGTAATAAACTAATCTACAATTATTCCTAGTGTTGGTTGGTACTTACTATTATATAGGTAGACCCTGGACGTCCATGTGGTCTTCTTGAGCGTGTGCGTGCGCATGCGCATGCGCGGCGGACGCGGGCACTGCGAAGTAGTTATGGTTGTGAGGCAGGCGCGGGCGGCGCGGCGAGCGCGCGGTGATCACACGGGGCTTGTGGATCTCGTCCATCACCGACGGAGCCACGTACGTGAAACCCTTTAAAAAACAAACCACTCATATTATATTGTAAAACATAGTCTGGAGTTATAGTACGATAACACACGGCTTTTTTGCCGGGCTAATTTACACGCCACACGCTGGCGTGTAGGCTTGTAGCGTGTAGTGAGAATCGTTGCGTATGACACACTCGCTAGCTAGTTCGCTTTTAAGCGTGTATAAAGTTTTCATCGACAAACGCTACACGCTCACACGCTAGCGTTTAAAAACGCCAACAATCAGCTTGTAAAAAAGCTTGTGTGTCATCGACACTTTAGGTAACTGCTTTTTTGTTTGGAATGATTCTTAGTTAAGTTTGCTGGAAATCGATAGAACCGTCTATAAGACAAGGCTAACGGTCACCGCAAACGAGTCGCCCACCAAAGCGACCGGTGGCCAGTGACCGTCAGTTTACATTTGTTGCTGTAGCGGGTGGCCGCCACCGGCGACAGGAGTAGCGGTCGTGCGCGACAGCTACAAAATGTATGAAAACTGATGGTCGCCAGCTACCGGTCGCTGTGGTAGGTGGCGCGTTTGCGGCCGGTATTAATTCTGAAGCTTATTTTAAACTTTCGGTTGTAATAAAATTAATTTGAGTTTATTCATAAGTAATCTATTCTTAGTCTACTCTAACTAACCATTTTATCATCAGTTCACCACATAAGGTTATATCCTGCCAAATTACAGGTCAGTACATAACTATTCATAAACTGATAACGAATCAGACCGAAAGCAAATGAAGAACACCTGATAACTTTTTCATCAAACAATATCTCGTAATAATATTTGATAGGCATAATCATTGTTTGTCTTATAGCAGACATCAGAGAATGGAAAATTACTATGTGGATTAATCACATAACAAAACAAACTGAGCCAGTTTTTACCACAATGTACTATATCGACATCTGCTTAACAAAGTTTTCTATAATCACTACATTCTTCAAGTCTAATTAGCAGTTATGCAGCAAGGGTTATTGATTGGAAAAATGACATATGACGCGCGTGATCTGTAGTTGTATTGAAATACAAGGTTTATTTCATCAAAGTGCGCAGCGCGGCACTTGGCACTATTTACACGAAAAGCTTCGTGTCATTTTGACCTGCTCTGTAATGCCTAGATCACACGTACTGAGTACTCGAGACAGTGCTCTCGGCTGAGTACTCGGTACGTATAAACATAGCGCCGAGTGCTCGACTGAGCGAGTGACGTAAGCTTTCACTGTCTCGGCCGAGTTACATTTTACTGTCTCGCCATTTTTTTTATTTTTTTTACTACTGCGTCACCGGACTCTCTGCGAGCGCAGATGGCGATCTATCTTAAAATTTAGGTTGGGGCAAACAGCACAAGGGTACCCAACGGTGGGTCGAACCTCGGCTTGGACTGTTGCCAGGGGGATGATTGTACTATTGACCCAAGGCACCGTTAGGAATCGAACCTAACGATGTAGAGGGCCTGTAAGAGAGATTCCGACCGCGCCGGGGCCCGGTCGGTAAGCGAATTGTGGAGTGTTACGTCTGTCGCGGGATGACTGCATTTCCGCCACCGGATTGGCGGCGGTAATGTCGTCATCAGGATCGCCTAGAATATGTTTAGGCCTACGGAGGGATTTGACTACTGGCGGGTCTTTAGGATAGTCGGGGCCGTTCGAAATGAGAGGATTCGGATGGTGGGGCGCGAGGTCATAATGCCGCCGGGCGGCGCGCTTCATGAACTGAACAATGGACTCGAGATCGAAATCGCGGTGGAGGTCTATATTACGCATATAGCCTGGGGCTCCGGAAATTCTGCGCAAAAACGTGCTTTGCACAGCTTGTAAGCGAACAACGTGACGCGTATGACAAAACACCACGGAAGCGTATGTCAGTATAGGACGAATGCAAGCTTTGTAAAGGGTCAACTTATTTCTAAGTGACATTTTACTCTTCTTGCATATGAGGTAGTTAAGGGGACCCATGATAAATTTAGCACGGTTCACCACATTTCGGATGTGAGGCTGGAAGGTTAAGCGTGTGATCTAGGCATAATGGTGGCTTCTCAAGACCCGTGGTAGCACGGACCGCGCCGGGCCGCGCCACGAGCCGTGTGAAGCGAGCGGACCGGGCGGGCGCGTATTGTCGATTAACACAGATCGTGAGAAAGGGTGATCCGGACTCGTCCGCGGCGCGAACAGATGACCTTGGTGCGCCGCGGCGCGTGTTAGCACAGGCCAGGTGAAGCCACCATAACCATGTTTTTTATCAAGATAAATATGTGATGATACTTTACCTGGAACATGAGATTGGCACTTTCACTAAGAGTCGACTCGTCTGGTGAATCTATTGGAGTCTGTAGTGTAAATCTTGTATCGAATTGTGAGACGTCATCTTCACTTGCCTGAAAAAAAAACATATAATTAATTAACTTTAAAACTACGAAAATTAGAGCAATGGAACAAATAGGCAGCCTTATATTTAAACAAGTGATTTCGTCTGCAAGGACCATAAAATGTTTTTACTAAAAAGTACGAATATTTTATGCTCCTTGCTTTTTGGATTAGTTGTAAAAGTCTTTGGGTTCTCAGATCAATGGTCCTGGGTTTGACTTATTGGGTTGTGAAATGAAGGTCTAATATGAGTGAGTTTCCGAATAGTATAACAATCAGTAGAAGACACCTGCCTGCAACTTTTTTGCATTGCTAATTAACAAAATTCCTTTTTTTAGTACGCATTTACACTTTTTGACGAACAAACCCTCGAAATTTCAAAGGTCTAATGTCCAGTGGCTTGGCCTGTGCGTTGTCTGTCAGTTAGTAAGTCAGTCATGGCTAACCTTTTATACATATACTGATATTGATTTATGATACATAGTTTTTTTGATGAAGAGGGCAGTTGATATCAAAGTTATGTGTTTTTAATTTTACGATTCGCAAATTTGCATATTTTATTATGTACATTAGTCGCTATAATCTAATTATAATACTGTGAACGTACACATACGGACATTTAACTTGGCGTTACCAGTAAATTCTGTATTTTTGTTTTCGATAAGATTATGTATCCAGATTTAGTCCAGAGCCAAACAACGTGTAAAGTTGAATATTTGAGCATGCGCGAAATAAGGTGACATTGGCGAGACACCCAGACTTGACCTACGCCACGACATTCACGAAACAAATAACAAATTATAAGTCTCGTGAAAAATCTAGACTCTGAGCTAATCGTACGGAGCGTTATCTTCTGAAACCTAGTTTCTAAGCGTTATTCTCAGTACTCTGTTATTAATTTCTTGTATGCGCTGTGATTAATGGACCGAACACTTATAAGGAAACTTTTGTAACTATTTGATTTGGGTTTATCAATAAATTCGACCTTCGTATGTTTTATTTGTATTGTTGAGGAAATCTTTGTCCTTATGCCTAGATCACACGTACCGAGCAAACGGACGTGACAGTAAAATCTTACATTGCTCAACCGAGCACTCGGCGCTATGTTTATACGTACCGAGTATTCGGTACTTATTCTAATTTGGGGAAGGGGTTACATATGGTCTGCACTGACGTCCCGCTGTGGGGTGTATTGTGCATTGACCCCAAAATAGCGGAGCAGGACTCTGGGTTGATGGATGGTGTGTTCCAGTTTCCCGGTAGGGTCATCTGGGCCCGTATCCAGGATTTTCCTCAGCCCAGTCTTCTTTCTGGCCTCTTCTGTGCAGTGCACAACCACGTGTTCTACGGTTTCCTCCTCTGCGAAGCAACCGCGGTAGACCACGCTGTCCGTCGCACCCATCTTAAACAGATGGTGATTCAGGTCGCAGAGGCCGGTTATAATTCCTACCATTTGATTGTACGTAGAGAACTCGGTACGTGTGATCTAGGCATTAGTGCGGTTTTACATTAAATTATAGAGGTCGTCTCGTCACCTTTTTAAAATAAAAAAAAAATAGCATCCCATAGTGTATCTGTAACATGGTTACACTCAGAGCTCAATGCACCCTTCAACGAGAAGCCAGTGCAGACCGCTGTACCCCCTTTTTAGAATTAGAATTATGGTACACTCACCAATTTGGGTTTAATAGGTGGTTCCAACCTTCTTGCAAACACATCATCCCAGCGGATATGTTTGAAGAAGGCGTGTCCTCTGACCGCGGCCGCGCCCGCTGCGCCGAGTCGTTGGGTCTCTGACCTCTTCATCAGACGCTTTATCAGGTCTCGCGCGTCTTGCGTTAGGTACGCTGGCAGCATCAATTTAGCCTTTAGAATTTTCTCTATTGTTTTTGTACGATTGTCTCCTGTGAAAGGTGGCTGAAATAACAGGTACATTAATATAGTCATTGGTGGCGGTGGTTACTTGAACAATTCCTTAATAGGCTTAAAGGGTTACTTCTAGGCTGTCCTGCTTTGTCAATTCTTACTATAGCTGCTAGCTTTCTGTGTAGTTTCGGATATGACTGTTGGCAGCTTTACCAGTATAAAAAGTAGTCCATATTGATGTCCCTTTCCAAGTCGTATACAATACCAACATCAACTCAATCAGCTTTGTATTTTAGGCGTAATTGAAAAGCAAATATCGACCTATCCATTCTTCTTCCCAAACTATTGTATCTAGTTCTTTAAAAATATTATTCTGTACAAGCTGGAAGTGGCGTGTAAAACAGTGAAAGAGTAATTGCTATAGAAAAAAAAAATCAAAACTTTTAATTTAGGGGGGAACCCCCTAAATTAAAAGTTTAGTTATAAGGTTAATTTACCTGTCCAATCAGCATGTCAAACATCAAAGCTCCTAGACTCCACCAGTCCACTGCTTTTCCATGACCACTCCTGGTAAGGATTTCTGGAGCCCTGTAAGTAATTTTAACAGTCACAGATTATACGGAGAACTGTTTATATGGTATGCACTGAACAAGTATTTCTGAAGTTACAAGCAAGTAGTGGACATTTCTAAATAAATATTCACTACCACGAGACTGCTTCAAAAAATTTTCATACAAACTTGTAGGGTAAGTTTGGCAGCTAGTTCTTAAATATTCTAGATAAATCACAAATTATTAGGTAAAACTATGCTTACATGTACTCAATTGTGCCACAAAAAGTGTGTGTGACGATCCCCTCCTGGATATGCTCCTTGCATAGCCCAAAATCAGTGAGTTTTACATGACCTTGGGCATCCAGTAGCACATTCTCTGGTTTCAAGTCTCGGTAAATTATGCCTAAGCTGTGTAAATGTTCTAGTGCTAATATTATCTCCGATAAATAGAAGCTGAAAGGGAATAAATACACTGTCATTGACAAATTATATCTAAGGTATATTATCTAAGGTAAGTATCTATGTTAACTTTTCAATTTTTATTTTCACGCAGACAGATATTATGAAATAATGGGAATTATGTTTACATTGTATTTAGTTATTTTTTATTTCCTATTATTGGTAAAAATATTTTTTTTTTAAATTACTTATTTTAATTGTAATTTTTAAACTATCACTAAAAAATTAATTTTATTGTAATACCTGGCAGTGTCTTCTAGAAATATGCCTTCTCGTTCCAGATGCATAAAAAGCTCTCCACCACTTAGGTACTCTAATATTAAGTATAGTTTGCCACCAGTTTGAAAAGCATATACTAATTCAACTATGAATGGGTGCTGGAAAAAAAACTCAAAAATTATGATGTAGATCTTATTGTCATCTTCTTGTACACTAAAGCTGGCCACTGTCTCACATAAGAAGGATCCATTCTAATAATTAACATAAATACAACAGTTGGCCAGCCTCTACTCATACTTTATATTCAATTCTAAGAGAAAGTTGGTTAGAAAAAAGAAAGTATAAAAAATAATGCAATTTAATAGTCCTCACCTTTACAGCTTCCAATATATTTCTTTCAGCTTTAGTGTGAGCTGTGTCTTTTTGATTGCGGACAATAGAAGCTTTTCTGAGCACTTTCATAGCAAAATGTGCACCAGCATCTGTGCCTGTAATTTTCCGCACTTGGAATACTTTCCCATATCCACCTTTTCCAAGTACTTTACGTAGTTCAAAGTCTTGGGGGCCGAGACGCTTACACTGTCCAGGGTTCACATTGTCCTCACAAAGATTGATAGTTTCTGAACCTTCAGCACTAAAAAATATAACATGTGACAATGATGATGCCTTTATTGAAGTTTGATAAAGGTAGGTACTGGTTATAAATGTAGTGTACTTACTCTACGATAGCATTAACATGAAGTTCGGGATCATAGTCTACCTGTAAGGTAAAGTTTTAAGTTAGAGAAAAATATATTTGAGTTACTGTAGGACAGTGAGTGTGAGTTTCAAAAGATAATGTGGATGGTTGTAAGAACATTTTGGTGGTATTTATAAAGGTGATACAGTGGCTAATCAAAACTGCGACGAAATGTATCCTTGACCATCCATGAGAAATAGAACAAGGTTTTAGGTTAAGTAGTAGGTAGGACAACATGGTAATTTACTGGTAGCAATTGGTACCTCATCAACATCTATGATATCGTCTTCGTCTGAATCTCCAACGGTTACTGTATCCACATCTAAATCTAAATCGAAAACACCAGCCATATAAGATGACATTTCAAGATTATCACATCAGCAAGCACTGTTATTGCGGGATTTTATGGATAACTTAAAAATCAACACCCATGTAATAAATTAGTAAAACTAGATTACACAAAAACTTTCATCTTGGTTGCAACAATTAAATGTTTAATCTAAGATTGTAGTCTTCGGGATATGAAAAATAATTTTGAGATAATTTATTTTGTGAACACTGCGTACAAGGCAAAATTCAATGAATGAATGATGAATGAATGAATTAAAATTGTGAATGACTTCGAAGTGGATTATTCCCAGAATTCCCACCGGCCATCCCCGGTGGGGATTTCGGCAAACGAAAGGAATGGCCGTTAGGCTTATAAGTAGCGGCACGTAAGTCTAGCGCTGAACGATACGCGGGGGAGAGAGGGGGAGGGTGGGTTTGTTAGCTAAGGGGTTTAATTCGCTAACTAAGCCGTCATCGGCTCTCATTATCGAATGGTAGGTACGTAGATTTTGACATTTTGGTCACCCAACCCATTTTTTGCCAAAATTGACGTACCATTCGATAATGACAGTCGATGACAGCTTATTGAGTAGGTCTGTGACATCGAATATCGTTATCGAATGGTACGTCAATTTTGGGAGGCACAAATTGGGGGGAAAAAAAAATCTCACTATCGATTAGTAGATAAAGAGAATTATTTAGCAACCGACTTCAAAAAACAGGTTTCAATTCGGTTGATTTCTTATTTTTTTATGTTTTTTACCTCTTAACTTTGTTTTTTTTTTAAACCGATTTGAAGGCTGGACCCTATATGAGTATTTAATCAAAATCGATTCAGTAGTTTAGGTAGTATTCTAAATTCATTTTTAGATCATACCGCCTTGTCATACGTTTAATATTTTATATATTAAAATATATAAAATATTATATTTATATATTATATATATTTATATTTCTCACGTGAGATTATGTATAGGTACATATTGTAGTTTTGAATAATATCATAATGCCACCGATATAACATTCTCACGTTCAAAACGAATAACAATCATTTGGCGCAAGTACCAGGAGCTTAATTCGCTAAGCTGCCATTGTCTCTCGTTATCGAATGCTACGCAGTTCAAAGAATGAACATAGAATGCTGAACTACCAACTCTCTACGATTTTTTTCAATCTGTGGAACTAATGAATGAAAATGGAGGAGGGAGTGAGGGATTGTTGAGTGAGAGGATTGTAAACATTTTATTTTAGAAGATTATAGTTTTCTCATAAAATTTTGAATCAGGGACGGATGATTTAGATAATGATTTACTTTATCGCGACAACGTAAAATGTAAAAACTATTGAATTAACTTTTTCATAGTGAAACCTTTCAATGGCTAGTGACAGCGACAAAAGTTCGAATAATCAAAACTTGGATGGATCTCTGAAACTAAACAAGAAGCACGGCATCTGTGATAATATTGGTATGTTGTGTTAAATGATTATGTCGTAATAGAGTTTTAATCGAATCAAATGTTCCTATTGGAAGTTTGTGACCATAACCTTTTAGGGAATCCCAAGGCAATCACTATCTGCAAGTTTTTTAATGTATTGCAATAAAAGTAATGGAATAGGACTTAATCAAAGCTGAATTAATTGAATAAGGCAATTTAGTACATTTAAATACTTTACTCTATGCAGGGTAAATATACTTGTTAAATATGTACGATCCATAGTAATTTAATCTTGAATAAGACATGGACACGGTCATATTGACTACTAAACATGCAACCCTATCACTATAATGTGATATTAAGTCTGGTTTCTTACTTAAATTATAGACGGGTATGATTTTTATTTGTAGTGGTACAAAAATCTCAAATATCTATGCACTTCACCGATAAACTTATGTGCTGCAATGCATAGCTCATTGCCTGACATCACTATCTGTATAATCTTAGCGCCCCACCCCTAATACTTTTGTCCCATCAGAAATTTATGTAAAGCTATTGTTAATGCCTGCCTAAGTTTTGAGTAGTAGGTATAATATATAGCTTCACATAGAGTTTGGTTCTGCAAAAGGTATGTAGAAGAAAGACATTCTGAATCAAAGCTACATTGTTAGTCATGTTACAAAAACAGCTGTGTCCCCTTCAACTAAATTCCCCATAGTTACATTTTGTTCCAAGGTTTCAAGTTCAAGTCTAATTTTGTTACTCATTGGATTTTAAACATAAGAAGAAGATAAATGCCATAGAATTCAATAAGAGTGACAGAGACATAGTCACTCTGACTTTTGAAAGCAAGTCAGATGTGACAGATGTGTTGACATTTTTAGTGATGAAGCAAAATTATTGTGTGAGCAATGTGAGTTTGTGTTGTTGATAAATATTTTGTAGCTGAAAAATAAAGAAAATGGAATCAAAGGAAATGTTAAAAACCACCACAACTTTGAAGTTAGAAGATAGTACTACAGAAAAAGTCCCACAACTACTGGAAGAAATTCTCAAGAGGATCACAGCCCAGAACAAAATAACAGATTCAATACAGAAAGATTATTTATTTATTTTAATCTTGGTCTCTATGATAGAGAATGGATTTGTTCTTGTTGATAATGAATGCCAAACAATAGATCACAATTCCATTAAACAACTTTCAGATTGGAAAAATATATCTGGTGCTTACGGAGCATATTTTGTATTGAATGGATTTAAAAACACAATATTAAAACTAGTAATGAGTCCTCTGGGAGCAATGGCACTTGTAAATGTGGTTCTATATGATCTCAACTCTGAAACATATTCTGTGTGCCTACCTATAAGTAGATATGTGGTATCACCTCAAGCTACTAATATTCCAATGATATTCCGTGACCTTAAGCAGTTCTCACTGATTTTTAAAAATAAAATATTGTCTGCAGTTAAGAGCAGAATATTGAGTCACCATGGTTATGCAAGTGCAAGCCTTATTGGATTACCTGAAGAAGTTCTATTAAATATTATGCTGAGGCTTCATATTATTGATGTGATAAATGTGTCTAAGACATGCACAAGTCTGAACATGGTGTTACAGTCTGACATTTTTTGGCATGATATGGTCAAAAGAGATTTTGACAATATAACTCAGGTTGAAGATATTGACTGGAAAGAAATATACAAAAAAATGTATCTTGCGAAGACTAACCAAATACAACGGAGACTACCGCTGGCAGCGGGAGCCTTGCATGACCATATGGATTATTCAGATTATGTTTCTTACATAGATAATCCTATGTGGAATGCAATAATGTGATTTATTTTTATGTCCAACACTGTCATGGAGTCATCTGAAATTGTTTAATTAATTAATTAAAATTTACTCAATGCAAAATCACTTTTATTATTTAATTATAAAATAAATAATACTTGAGCTATGTATCTTTATTCTAGGTTTTGTATATCTGACCTGTACAGATTAAAAAAAGCAGAAGAGTTTGTGAAATTGCCCTCATATTTGATAATTTAATTTCCTGCTAGAATTCACACATGCAATACTTCTAACTGTAAAAAAATTTAAAATGAGCACCACGACATTGAAATCGTATAGGTCGATTCAGCTCAGTAAATACCGGATTCCCTACCCCTTAGCTTCATAGAGGTCTTGTTACTTCTCGGAAAGAATTTCAAGAAAACTTTTCAAGAGTATTTTGCTGCAGAAGCACAGCCTTGTCTTACTTAACTTAGTCATTATCCAAATACATGGCTACGCAACCTTGCCAAATATAGAGACCTAAACAAATGTAGTGCTAATAGCGTAGTAGCTGGAGCAACAATCACACTAATGATATTATAATATCACATAACAGTTACGCCGAACCTACTGCACGTATTGGGCTACAGATATGTAGATAGCACTCAGAAAATGACTATGGCTCTCATCCCGAAACCATGAGGGCAAAGACGCAGCTATTATATATTATAAAATAAAAAAAAACCTTGACGTGACTAACGTAATATATTTTTTCCTAGGTCAGCACGACGAAAAACATAATTTGGATGCGCTTCCAGTCGGGAAAAGCGGCCGCAATTTATCGATACCCTTTGATTCTACATCTGTCAATGGGGAGTTAAGTGAGTCACATCTTATTATTATCATACAGCAGCCCAATAGGATTTTCATTCACTCTTTGCTAGCTTTGTGTAAATAAATTGATCACTCTGCTGAACCATGAATCTAGTGGTGTAATGTAGGTACAGCAACAGCTCATATTATGTAATAGATTATTGATATGTTATAATCCTTGGTACCAAGACAAACCTGGTAAGGTTTAATGGTACTCATAAAACAACTATAAATGTAACCTTTTTTCTGAAAAAAAAAAAAAAAAAAAGGTATAATTATTTTAAATAAGTAGGTAGGTACCAACGTGTAATGGTATTCATTACACGTTCTGATTTTACACCGAGGTGGGCTTCCATAAATCGCATTAGTTGCATTATAGAGAGCCCTGGTTATGCCTAGGATTATGTCTCTTTTATTCTTCTGTGTTTTTGCTGTTGCCTTGTCTATTTATAAACGACCGAGATCTATCTACGGAGCAATGAGGCCATTAGAACTTTGAAGGTATATAACCAACTTGAATCTCATCGAACTTCAATAAAATATATAAGATAATCATAATAACTAACTTACCGATTTATATTAATTTGATTTATTCGTAATTAGTAGTTGGTACATCTACTTATTACACACTCAGAATGTAGAGTTCTAAGCTAAGTAAGCTTAAACATATTTTATAAATGCTTGACTTTATTTTGTCATAATTTTATCTAAGCCCTTAAAAATATAAAATATTCCCTACCCTCGCTAGATAAATCACTAAGTTATTTCGACAGTTTGAAACGAAGAGCTTTATAAAATCCTCGAAAGCTCTAAGTGATAAAAAGTGATTCGCAATCTGCGACATGATAATTACCAGCCCCTGTGAGCAAGTCCGGAGAAAATAGTAAGGGTGAGAGATGTGCGCGTAGGATGCGCCGCGCAGCGTCCGTTCGCTTGCCTTTGCTTCTGTGGCGCCGCCATCGCCCGTCGAGTTGACGTGTGTCGCGAGATCTTGTGACGAGAGCTGCGAGCTAGCCGTCGCCGGGAGTACTCCGTAGATGTAGGCCCTTGTGCCGTGCTTATGTGCTGATGGGCTGGCGTAGATGAACAGTGGAGGGCCCGCGGGCGCCGCGTGACAGTCCGCCGTGGCGGTGCTACGGACCCATGCTCACCCACAGTCGCTCCGACGGAGATTTCCCTGTGTACACCAGAGGTGAGCGTGATCATTGTCCTGCTATTGCCTTCGCCGTTTGTGGTTATTTTATCCCAAAGTCACACCATTCGTAAATCATTTAGTTATGGCATAAATTTTGTGTACTAAAACTCGGCTACCATACCTATTCGCACATTGTCTCTCATCTGTTGTTGGCCAAAACAAGCAAATATTGGTAGGTTAAACGATTACTTTATTCATTTTCATTTTACTAGGTTTTTAAACTGTTCATCGAAAGGTGAGCTATGCAATAACAGGTAGGTAGATTGGTAAGGTTTGTGCTGTTATGTAGTACTTAAATAGGTCCAATGGGTGGTTGTAACTAATAGTGGCGTCAGGTTGTCGGATTGCTCAAGTAAGAGATTTATAAATCAATAATCTTGGTTTTCTGTGTCTACACAACTTATCCGTAGCTTTTCTACGAGTGTATAAGCTCATTTATTGGAATCTCAAGGTATATTGTGTGAGTGTAAACATAATAAATCCGGGTTTTTTCGTAAGCTCTTTCTATAATTATGTGAAGCATCTTAAATTTATTTTATTTTAGTAAATACTTTGATACCGAACTTTTATTCAGACTTCGCTGCATATATTTAACGCTACACAGGTTTCTAGCATGAAAACATGGTTGGCTAATTTTCTAGGGCATAAATGCCTATTAATAAATAAAGGCTACACGCCTAATCTCACAGTGCCCTCTACTCTACATCCATTAAGCCAATGGAGTGCACTGTGGCCATTGGAGCAGACATTGTTTTAACACACTCGCTCGGCATTAAAATTTATAGCTACTGCTATAATAGATAGTTTCAGACTTTCAGTCAATAATCAAGTCGCAATCAATGTCTACCATAAAGTTGCCTATATTTTGACTTAATCAACTAGTAAAATAAATTCATGAACGTTTTAACGTGCCTATAACGTTTATAACACGGATATATCCGAAAATTATACACCTGTTTGATACTTTAATATATGACACTCTTAAAACCTAGAGAAAGATGTTATAATGAAATCAAAAATAATAAAGTATTACAATATGACGAGACTCAACACTGTTCAGCTCACTTATACCTAGAGAAAGATAGAAAACGTAGAGTAGATCTGATTCTATAACTTTAGTGTCCTAGCTAAGGAATCCAGTTATTATTCATCATGTATCACATACATTACATACCATACATCATACTTTCATTCGAAAACATTATCCTTCATCTCTGAAGTCAGGTTTCCATAAGTTCCCTTTGACTTGACCTTGCACAGTACACAGAGTATAAATACATACATTATTGATATTGTTAACAACACTACAATCGAAGAAATGAACGAGAACCAGGTACCAGTAGAAACGTCGTGATAAGTAGTCAAAGCGCTATCATTCCATAGCTATCTAATCTAAGTGACTGTAATATCTCAGTTTTAATTCGCGTTTCGGTCTGCTTAGACAACTATATTATTATGGGAACCTGAGATTGTGCCTATGACGTGAGAGGGGGTTGATCGGAGTGAGATTGTGTTTCAACATGAATAGACAGGCGAAGTCGAGGCACAGACCAATAGATGATGACACCAAGAGTGACTCTGGAGGAATAGAAACTGAAAAGTCAGATCGTAAGTGATTTAAACTGAAGATTCGGATTTACCTATAGATATCGTTGGTTTGCTCTTTCATTTTGTATAGATATGCAAGTTTGTTTGCAACTCATAGAATATTTTTGGCTAAAAAGGTAGAACACTAACAGACAAACTGATAAAATGAACGTTATCTTTTTAGATGTTACGTATTGAATTTGTTGACTAACTTGATTATCTATTTTATTTCTACGTGTGTAAAATAGTGAAATGGTGTCTCGTTTATATGTTTCGTTTAAGCATAATATTATAATGATCGATATTATTCAAATAAGAAACAAACTTAAATCGCATTGAGAGAGCGCTAAAACTAGAAAAAAAGTTATAGATTTGTGTGCTCTCGGATTTATAAGCAAATATACTCTCGTGTGATTACCTCGCATAAATAAAGGAATAAAGTTGCATAATACAAGGTACTTGTCTAGTAGAGCTGTTTCCCCCCAGGCCAGTAAATAGTCATTGAAATACGGTGCACTTTGCAGTGTGCACACACACACCTGCTTTTATTCAGAGTGGCCGGGTAGCGGCTAAGGGGTTTGCTCTAAGGGGGGCTATTAACGTGTGTTTGCCGACTCTACTATACACGTATCCGTTCAAATCCACATAGGCACTTCGAATATTGCATATAAACTCTTGCAATTAAATAAATCAATATTATAATACTGTTGATAAATTGTGATTATTGAAAATAAAATATTGCATTGTATTCTATTGAATTCGTCTGCTAGTCTTTGAAGAAGTGCCAGTCTTAAAACTCGTTAATTGAATTTATGATCAACGAATTCTATTGGAATGATTCACTGTGTTCATTCATTAATTTTAACAGATCGATAATTTCTGGTCAGCTTCCAAATTACAATATTTGCCAAAGCTTTCAAACCTGGTCATTTGTAATGTAGTAAGTGAGTAATGCCTGTAAATTGTACTTTCCTTACGGGTAGTAGGACTCTGGCTGGCTGATGATTAATCGGGTCGAAATTAGCTTTATAAAGTCATTCGGGACTAATCGGGGAAAGAACTAAGTACTGGCGTAACGGTGCGGGCGCAGCGGTTGTTAGTTATTACTTTTTATTTTATTTAAGAAGCCAATGCGACGACGGTCTCACTACAAATAGACCAAAAGCAAAATGTGGTCTTGGATCCCGTTCCCCTCAAACCATCGCACTGACTTCCTCCGCACCGGTTGGTGAGTTAGTGGTATCAAACTCGCCAAGCCTCCAATTACCAGTTATCAGTATTTTGTGGTCCAGTCGTCTCGCTACAGTTCGTCAAGGCGAGACGCGGGTGCATTACACCATGCAGGGACTGCTGAGGCAGGCAGGCGAGCCCCCACCCTGCCCCGCGTTACCGTCTCGGTCCGCGCGCCAGTTTGCCGTTGTGCGTCCCTCGCGGCGCAGGCACTTTGCTATGAAAGCGTAAGTCGCTTTGTTGATGCCGGTTTCACTCGTGTCCCTTTGTTTTGTGGCGTTGCACAGTGTGTAGTGTTGTTTTTGTACCAAAAATGTGCTGTGTACGACATGGAGACTCGTAGCTGACATGCCGCTGAGCGCGCCCGTCCAGGCGGTGCGCGGGACGAGAACCAGCAGCCTCGACACGCTCGATTTCCAGGAGCGCAGGCTGTTGATCGCCAGCTCGTTATCTCTCACTGACTTCTTGCACGTTGGTGCTAAAGAAGTGGTTGCAGTAGCCGGTCAGTCTCACTTTCCTTTCTCTCTCACATCACATTCTTCAGTCGCATTCCTAACAATGCTCGTAGCTTTGCGAAATTGCAAATTCGTACAGTCAATGGTCTTAGTTAGATTGGCGCTGAGAAGTTCTGCAGAGTTGCCGTTTATTATTCCATATCGCCTTTTAGTTTCATTGCTATAATAGGATGATACATTTATCGTAAAAAAATAAAAGAGCATCATTAACTTCGGCTCCATCAGAGTGATCCTTTTTTTTTGCATGAGTTATTTAAAACGTTAAGGATATTTTTGTGACTATAAATTTTGTGGTTTATAGTAAAACAATCCTATTCCAACTGCAATAAGATATCTCTATTCCCAGAAATCGCGCAAAATTCAAAATTTGTTTTGGTTTTGCTTATCTCATTCTCTAATGAATATCTAGGAAGTTTCACAAAATAGATCACGGAAATAACCTTAGCATAACTTGGAAATCTTGCTGACAGCCTTCTTGGGGTCATTTGTAAGGTTAAATGCAAGCGGCCGTAAATTGCCTATCGTATAGTTATCAAGACATTACTACACCTTAAGAGGTTTCAGTCAATATATGCTCGGAAAAGCCACCCGTTTCATGCAAAAACTATTTAGAAAAACATATGTATATCTCCGTACATTTGTCAAATAGCTGGAAAAAGTTCTACATTATGTTGGTACAACACAAATGGATTAGTTTGGTGAAAACTACGCAATGAGGGAAAGTTTTCTTTGTTTGTAAAAATGCAAAAAGATCAAATCAGTGATATTTATCTCCGGAGCATTATTCACGGTTTGGTGATGTCACATTGCCGTTTTCACCGTCATAGAATGGCCATAAACATTTATAAAATGTTACGGTAATGCTTTCATTCATTTGTCTGTAGTTCTTAACGTTACTTGAATGTATGATCATAATAGCACTGATTGAATTTGCCAAGAAATATTGGGAAGGTAAGATTTTCTATCGATTGTCAATTAAAGAGCAAAAATCTACTAGTAAAACTAGAAATCACTGAGTAAATGATGAGAAAATAATGTCAGACCAAAATAGCATAATGTGCTGCGCGAAGGGCACCATGCATCCTGTTGAGAATAAAATCATTGTAACTCACCACTACTCAAAACTGAACACAATTCACTTATTTTTTAGTAATGTCTGCATTCCTTTGTATTATTTTGGTAGTGCAATCGACTAACATTACGTTAGTCGAAAGGTCGATGTCAGCTGCCGGAATCATATTATCTTAGTACGTTTGATATTTCTCAAATAGAATTACGAGACAACTTGCTCTTGTTATAATAGTCATAAATTATCAATCAGATGCAAGTGCTTCAGTTACTTGTGTCATTGAAGCGTAAAAATGTTTCTTTGGTCAAGCATGAGACACCCGAGGAGCATAATAATGATATTGGTTACGCAAACGTACCTCCATTATATTCTCGCGTTCATCCTTGTATACGTATTTATTTTCTTTACGTACAACGATCAACATTATCCTTCTATTGCTAGCTTCTCATTTTATCCTCATTTCAGCAAAATCTAAACAGGCAGAAAATTCATTGTTAGCAGCCGCAAATAACTCACCTCATGATTAAAGTGCTTCTTATTTGTTGTATGATTTAATAAATGCCAAGTCAAATAAGTAAATGTTTGCTCTAGCTCTAGGTCACGTTCTCGATGATAAAAGGACCTCAAATCATATAACAAGGTGAAGTGTGACTGTGATGTGAGGACACTCGATAAAATGTGCCGTGTCGTAGGTGGGCGCAACCGACGACATGGTAAAACCATGACTCATATCACTTCTACTAATCAGTCATGTATTAATTGTACCTGTTCATACCGAGCTTCAAACACTCATCTCATGGGACCGCTGTACCTATACATTGCAGGATACATCTTTTTAAGTTCTTAATTTTGTATTGTCTAATACCAGATAATATGCCATATCATTGTCATTACTTGTTCCTTGCATCAATATTGCTGTAGTTATACTCGAGCTATCATAACCTAAGTAATAAAAAGTGAGATACTCGCTTTAACCTCGTCCTTGTATCAAAAAATTATGGCAGCTGGGTTTAACATATTATACATGATATTATTGCCTCTTATGATATTTTTATAATGATGAGAAATTTAAGGAAGTTAAGCTAAAATCAAATTATCTGATACGACTCCACCAGTTATATCGAATATTATGTAGCCAGAGTTATTTATTATTGTGATAATAAATGATTGACATCAGAACATCTGCTTCGCATCGCATTACGATCACTGACTTTATGGTAACTATTAATTAAGTAAACAAATTTAAAATTTCCTTTCGTTATAAATACTCTAGTAGTTTTTTTGTTGACGAAAACAGGTACGAAGTTCTGATATTACTTTCTTATCAGCTCGTCAGCGCAGCGTCAGTGAACCAAATTCTTTCGATGATACGTTATGTAGAGCTCTATTTTAGCGAGCGTTTACTATAAAACTAGATTATATCAAGATATTAACATTCACGTGACTTCTCTTCGGAAGAGAAATTGCGCTCAGATAGTTCCTGAACGTTATTTCTCCTCCAAATCAAAGTAAGCAAGTTTGCAACCTAATAGAACGATGGTTCAAATACTGTTCGTGCGTACGGCACACATAATATTAAAATGGAACTTGCTTGAAATGTTAGGGACCAAATCTAATTACCCATTTTTTATGTCATCCACTTCGCTTTAGTAACATAGGATGAAAATCAAAGTTACAATTAAGTACATACATATAATCTCTCTTGCATTCCAAATTACTTTTATTTTGTTGCATCTGTGTTTTGTAAGTTCAAGTATTCAATATTCCTGGAAAGCCCAAGTTATTTCGACTTTGGTTGAGCACCATTGACGCCGCATGCATATCAATTGTGTAGTGCGCGGTTTGTTATGCATACCATGCTTGTGTGTCCTGCGTTTCTTGTGATCGTTCTATACTCTTTCACTGGCAGATTAAAATATGCTGCATGCAACCCTATATCACATCTTATATCGAGAAAATATTGTCTGTAATATGTAAAAAAAAAGCATTTATTTAACTGAAGCTGTTTCACTTTTCCAACACAGTAAAAGAGTAGGTATTTTTTTAATTACTAATTAGTGCTGAAAAAACTATGGGTTTAGTTAAACGTCGGAAAGTATATTGGATAGTTCTCTGCTTATTCAGAGGATTAGATATTTAATCAGTGAACAATAAAGCTTTGGGGGCTTAACATTACTGACAGGGAGGAGATATTTTCTCTTCCGTACGTACTTCCCGTTCACGTTGTCATTGTATTGCGATAGGTACGAACAGTTCTTTACAATAGACTCGACATAATGGGGCCATCGATTGTGTGGATGTATCTATCATGTGAATACGTGCGACTGTACCGATCGTGATGGCACCTATTTTTATATTGAAGGTATCCGACGGTTTTATTTGTTTCACGTTACAATAATGTACCCATGCTTTTGTTTGTTAAACTCTGCAGACGAGAAAACAAGTGTTTGTAGCGTATTTGTGGATGTTGTCGTCACACGCATTCGCATGAATCAATTATTGAACTACATGTGATCACTACGTATGATTCGTACTCAATGATGCGTAACTAACTAATGTAATGTATGCTTACTAAATGTACGTGTTGTTTGGTTGTAGCGAAAAAACAAAATGGCACTGCAGTGCGCACGAATAGCCTGGGATCCGGTGCGCGCACGCCGCCCGCTGAGAGAACCAAGTCGAAGTTTTCTGCGTTCGGCAGATTATTCAAACCATGGAAGTGGAAACGGAAAAAGAAATCTGAAAAATTTGAAAATACTTCTAGAAGTAAGTACATACATACATATCCAAATAATAGCTAAATGAGTATCAAAAGTATAACACACGTGCACTTAGTCTTCGTATGGATTCAATAATGCTTGCTTTTTCTACAAACCAACAGAATTTCACTAGCGAAAACTTGTCGTTATATAAATGTAAGGCATATAATAAGCCGGCTAAATTGAAAGAATCCAAGTACAAAACTTAAATCTTATAATCATTTGGTCGATTGTCTGTCTGACTCTATTGATTTGAACGGCCGAGCGACAAGGATGTGCAAAAACTCAGGTAGTGGTCCCAAAAAGCTCACAATTTTAAACCACCTGTTAGAAATGTATTAACATTATAATTTGACTTGTCTACAGCATTAGAGAGAAAAATATCCGTCCGAGCGAATAGAGATGAATTGGTGCAGAAAGGGATACTTCTTCCTGAAAGCCCAATCACGCCGGTACCCGAAGACAGTGAGTAAAAACTTGAATTCAAAATGTCTACTAGAACGCACGTCTATAAAAATAAAAAGAGGATTCGACCACACACTACGCATTCGGAAGATAGTAAAGTCCGTAGTAATAAAATAAGGAGTATTTTGGACCGGTGGTATCGAAAATGAACACTTTGAATGTTTCTTTCCCAACCGCGCCAAAACTACTGAAACGATTAAGCTTTTATTAAATTAGGACCTAAAGAAATAAAAAATCTTAGTTTCATCCCGATACAAAGCAGGCGAACTCGCGGGCAGCAGCTAGTGAAAGTATATATTTTTTTCTTAGTTTACTAGAATGTAGAGTCTCTCCCTCCCAAATAATTACTAGTAAATCAAGAATTAAGAATGTCTACGAGAAGAATACGCACGTCTATAAAAATATAAAGAGGATTCGACCACACAGTACGTATTTGGACGATAGAAGAGTCTGTAGTAAGAAAAATCAGGAGTATTTTGAACAGATGCTTTCCAAAATAAATACTTTGAGTGTTTGTTTCCCAACCACCCCAAAAACTACTGAACCGCTTGGGCTTAAATTAAGTAAGGACCTAGTGAAATAAAAACCTTATTTTCATCCCGATATAACGCAGGCGAAGTCGCGGGCAGAAGCTAGTGAAATATATAATTCTTAGTTTATTAGAATGTTGAGTCTCTACATTCTCCCCCCTTATAAATTACTAGTAAAACCAAAGAATAGATAATATGTAAAACACCCACAGTGTAGTCTATGAGCGTCATGCAAATCAGTTATTGCCAACATCACGTAATAGCTTTGAAAAAGCCATAACATTATGCTTGTACAGTACCACCATCATAAAGTGTTACTCATGTATTTTCATATTCATAGTTCCAAGTCATGCGTAGTTGTGTACTCCACTTGCTTTTAGTTGCAATTTTTTTAAACGGGAATAAACCACCGATTCATAACAGACATTACAGTTAAGAAGTGGCTGATGATAAACCACAAAGACTTGAAAAACTCACTCTTGCCATGAAAAGTCCTTGATTTGAATGGATAAACAACAAGGAATTTGGGGAATCTGCCACGACCACTATTTTTAAATTATGTAAAGAGTGAAGAGATGATAAAGCAAGTACATATAGCAATTTAGATGGAAAAGTAGATACTTACCTAATTTAAAATTTATAATAGAACTGCCATCTGGTGCGATGTCCAGATTGCAGGATCTAAGTGACAATTCCAACCCCTACTAATTCCATTTAATGATTGGTCGTTAGTGACGATTTTTAACAATGTTACGATTCGGACAATATTTTCTATGGAAATTAAGTTTCTAACGGATCATCGTAGCATATTTGTATTGTGCTTAGAAAAATCTATAGAGGGCCTTCTGTTAGTGTTGGATTAATAAGACATCAGGGGGCTACCTTGACCATTCATTGAAAAAAATCTCGTTTTAATCAATATCTAGAAGTTAAAAAGGGGACAAATCGTTATACATTAGCTTTTGCTATTGCTAAACATGCATTTGTCTATGGTGGGCGTCGTAATGAAATAAGATTGTGGTAGTTTAAGATTTGCATAACATTTAGTAACATTATTTGCTCTGATGGGGCCGGTGACTCACAAATGCACTAACACGCGCCGTTGATGTTAGGTAATACGTCTAGTACTTGTACCTAACTGCGTCCTATTCAATCAACACCTGATCATCTATGTTATCAATACTTCAGAGTATAAAAAATGGTGTGTGCTTAAGACCACATGACAGAAGTGAAAACTTCATGCAGGCGACTCGAGCCGACTTTAACCAGAACGAGCGTTACATAGCCGAGCATGACGGCTCAGTCTCATTCAATACTGACAAAATAAAGTGCTCAGAAAGAACGTTTCACTTAAAAAAAAAAAAGCATCGATACTAACGAATTTTATTAGTTTTCTTTTCATCTTTAAAAAAATCCATACTCTGAAAATTCGAATTACCCGAGTTAATCGAAATAATTTAAATCTGTAGGAAAATCCAAAAATAATATAATATCACAGTATTTTAATGCATGAAAAACGATGCCTCTTTTAAAATGCTTTTCACAAATGAGAGATCGCTTCATTTCTGTAATGAGTGTGAAATTGGGTTTTGCATCGTTCGTTGAAACAATGTGTCTGCCGTATATGGAGAAGATGCACGACCGCTCGTAACTCGATTACTGTAGTTTTTCTTGATGAATATCGAGCGTGAAGCTATTGGCTCCACGTTATTATGATTGCATTGTCAATATGAAGCCAACGTGTGGATATAATGTTGTGTAAATTAGGTATGGATCATTCGGCCCAAAGCACTTGTTCACCATCTTTGGCACTGCGCGTCTCGTCACTTGTTTTCATAAAAAACCTTTCAAGTTTGCAAGAAGTTATTGATTTTTTTTTAGAAGAGGCTTTATAATCAAATTGCAATACCTGTTTTAATGTGACCGGTATACTTGTGGTATCGAATTGGAAACGACAGCACTCAAAACACAAAAACACTATAATAATATTTTTTTACATTTCACACAACGCCATCTAGCCCCAAACTAAGCAAGCTTGTACTATGGGACCCAGATAACTGATACAATACATAGAAAACACCCAGACTCAGGACAAACACCGATGTTCATCATACAAATGTGTCCTGAAGCGGGAATCGAACCCACAATACTCGGCGTAGCAGTCCAACGCACTTGCCACTCGACCATCTGTGTCGTCGAAAGTTTAGCACTATAGATAGATAGATAGATAGAATATACTTTATTGCTCACCATCTTAGTACTAATACATTATAATGGAAAAATAAAGCTAGGTATATAACAGTGGACAATGGGCGGTCTTATCGCTAAAGAGCTATCTCTTCCATACAACCTTTGCATGGACTGGATACTGTTGGACAAATGAGGACGGTGGGCATAACTATACTATTGTTTAGTAGCCACCGACCACATCATTCTTTATTCAGTAATGATTGAATGGTGCAGATGAGGAGTTGTCTCCGACGTACGGCGAGCGAGAGGAGGCGCGGGCCGAGACGGCGCAGCAGGAGCGCCACGCTGGCCTCGTCAACATGCACGCCGCGCTGCAAGCCCAGCTGGCGCAGCAACTGGCGCAGCAGCAGGCGGCGCTGGCCACCGCCATCGCCGCCGCCGCCGCACACCACCACCACCAGAACAATAACGTCATTGGTGAGTCACTTTATATTACTAACAATCAAAATCTTTATCATAAGCCTTTATTGTTTCATGTGCCAGGGTAAATAAATACATAGTTCATATAGTAAAATTAGAATCAAAACATGTTAAGGAAACTACAATCTTAAAATATTGTTTAGGATTTACTCTCACTCCACTATCACTCTTAATAGATGCTTCATTAAATGCCGCGAGGACGTCGTGACCGAGTAAATTAGGCCCTTGCCTTGGGATCTGATGTCCATTCCCGATCGCGGGTCCATTCCCGGTGGCACTCATATGGGTTTGTGATGCGTTCTCACAACAGTGTAGAAACATCGTGAGGGAACTGGTATATTATAGAATAGAAAAAAAATCGATGGCAAGTGACATCCATCAATCCGCATGGGTTGGTGGATACTGACCTCGTTGCTCACCTGACCGAGAGTAGGCCTGGGTCCCAGCTGTGGCAACATTTTAGGCTGAATAGTGATTATGTATCTCGCGCTGCAAGCCCTAGCGGGGCGGTCACACCTAGAAAAAATCAACGGTAAGTGATTTCAAAGCACTGGTTGTATTGCATCCCTGTCAATTTGCATATGCCCAGATGGCGTAGCAGCGAACACTGCACGTTGCTAGAATAATTATAACATCATTATTACTTGTTTTCATTAGTCACTATAATAGGTGTTAAATATCTTTGTCAACATGTTTGCTTCGCTGCAAGCATCGTTTAGCATAAATGCAACTAACAGGTTGTATTTTGGCAAAAAGCCATAGGAGCGCCCAGAAACTCATTGACTTTACTATAGAAGAATAAAATGGTGTTGTAGGAAGTGTACCTATGTAAGTAGAAAGCTACAATGAACAAAACCAAGAATACTGCAAGATTTCTTGATACTCCCAGAAAACTTTGTATGCGGTAACAATTATTATGATAAGTAGGAGAACAATGTGCCACTAGTAATTCCAATTCACAAAACTAGACTGACTTTGCCAAAAGCTCTACACCGTAACTGGCAATAAAAACAAGGATTTCGCACTTATCAGCTGACTAACTAATGTACCTTGCTGTGAACTTTTGTGCTCTACTAACTAACAAGTAGCTTATTTGAAACTTTGGTGTAAAACCATAATATCACGCGTAAATGACGAATTTGCCTCAATCCCGTTTATTGGTAAAATCAATATATTTAAAACTGAGTAAATTGCTCAAAAACTTAATATGTGAAGATGTAGTAGGTCATTAATTATTAATCACTCTTCGGTGATAACCTAGGATCTGATTCAAATAACGAATATGATAGATAACGATATGAAGGCAAAAACCAAAATTATGCAAGTATAGAATTAACCTTGAAGATTGATTTACTTCCTAGTGTTATCTTATCATCATAACTAAAAAATCTTTAACGTTATTATATCTTGTGATTACTTATTTAAACAATGTAATCTATACATTATTAGATAATATAATATGTTGGTAATCTTATTTAATAAAATTTAGGACACAAAAGTTTGAGGTCACTCCGACTCCTCTGTTACCCTGGAGAAAAATAAATATGAATGTCGGTGTCATAAATTCGAGTTGGGTATCGTTGTAAAAAAAAAAACATTTTGATATTTAAAATGTTCTTCAAAATCAGACCCGATTTTTATTCACGTACCTATAATAATATTTAGTCAAACAACCGTTCAGTCATTCATTATATTGATACAGTTTTATTTTCACCCGCCAAATCCAGATCAAAATGTTTAGGAAAAACCTATATTTTATTACCGCGAACTGTACATTTCCTTGGTGAATTAGCAATGTGTTCAGTTTTGCATAGCATTGAATGAAGTGCGGGGCGTGACGCGTGGCAGGAATTAGTGGCATCCTGGCAGGACGGCTCCGATCGTTGACCCAACTGGCCACAGACTGACATTGCCTTGCTTTGCCAGCTAGAACTTTATTTTATAAAACTATATATATATCTTATATCTCGTGGCTCCACCCGCGTGGTATCGGAATAAAAAGTAGTCTATATTGTACTCCAGCTCATAAAGTATTCTTATACCGAATTGCAGTTTATTCGGACCAGTAGTTTCGACGTGACTAAGCAACAAACATCCATTTATCTATCCTCCCTCACAAACAGTCTCCATTGTAGTATAGGGTTAACGGTATACCTACCCATAAGTGTGTACTTCTGTAACGTTAGGACAAATACCTATTAGTCGATGAGAAAAATAACTGCAGCCAATAACTTAAAATTTTAATTATTGTGGGAATATTAGCAGGCAGTAACCAAACCACGATCTTTTGTAACGTATCGTATATAATTATGTAAAGTCATGCAAATATGATCCTAAATGGCGCACGTATTCAACTTTGTGACTGTAAACTAATAACTCATGAAATACGAAAAGAAACGAAGAGCTCCTTGAATATTGTGAAAACAAATTACTTTTAGTTGTAATTTAAAGTAACATCTATCACTCTTCAAAAGAACAGAGACATAGCATTTATTATTTACTCCTTGTTATTATGAATTGTTTAAAAGTATTAGTCAAGTAAAAGCATTGCTACTGACGTCATCGATGCGTACCAGCCGCATACTGAATTGCTGATTACCCTGCACGATTCAACGCTGTCATTGTCTGAAGAACAATATCAATAAATCTTAGACTTTTAAAAATGAGCTTTAAATGATGGATGACGAATGCATTATTCACAAATTGTTGGCCAAATTTTTGACGCTCTTCATTTTGAGTCATACATTATGCATTGTTGTTGAATTTGCTTTATTATCTACGTCTATTTAACGACCAAAGATATCTTGATCTTTTGACTCAACACTAGTCTCCGTCTTACGATCTAGCTCTCTATCCCACTATGAAGATTGAAGGCCTTATGAAAATTTCAACTTCACGTGAATGCACTTTAATATTGCTAACAACGATAAATTTATTTCCATGTCAAAGTTATCCTAGTCATATTTTTTCAAAACATTTTTCAATTTTTGTGCTTAACATAATGGGCTTACTCAGCGACTTGAGCACGCAACGCAACGAACGTACGAATACTTCACATCCCTCTAGCGTGCTCTATTGAGAGTCTACTTACGACTAGATTGTCTTCAGCGTTCGTAAGGTATTCTTAGCTTTCCCTTTGTTGCAAGTCAGCATTTGACTTGCAACTAGAACATAATGCTACTTAGTTTTATCTCTCGAGTGCGCCGATGCTTAGCCGTCTCGTCGGCACATTGATAATTTTCACTTGCATTTTTGTACCGATAAATATGGCTTAATTGCTGGTAGCGAAAGTTGGTTCTTCGTCTTTAAATTATATTATTAGCTAGCTATGTCTAATAGAGGTTCTTAAGCCAGCTCTTTTAAACATACTTGTGGCTAACGAGTATAAATCTCGTTTATTTTCCTTTTTTCTTGAACATTCAAAGCGTGTTCTCAATGGTTTTCTCGTGAAACGTTCATACGTTCATTTGAATGTGACGTAATGTTGGTTAGGTTTGGAGAGGGTCTAAAGGAGGGTATAGGAGGTCTAGGTATGCCTCCTTGTCGGTGGTTGGGGTCGGCTAGCTGACGGGGAGCGCGGGGAAGGCGGCAGTGCGGCGCGCGCTTCAGTGTCGGTCCGCCCGCGCCCGCGCCCGCTCGGCCTGAGACCTGCCAGAAGCCACCCTGCTACCCGCGGCTACCCTTACCTACTCCTAACCTCAATTGATCACCTTACCTGTCTAATTTACCATCGTTCCGATTCTCAGACCCCGACTCATAACCCTTTTTTCATCCCGGCTCTTAACTGCGGTGCACACGAATGTTTTTGACTAGGAACGGTTGTGATTATTTTTGTTGTTAATGGTCAGACTGAAAATGCAGTTTATTTAATAAACAGATACGGATGCTACGACGTGATTTTTTTTACTTCTTTGATGTATCTGAAATTGTAACTATGCTAATGATTCGAATTGCATAATGAGAAATAAAATTATGAAATTTATTGGAAAATTATTTGGTTGCACAGTATTCATTGCTAGCTACGCAAAACCTCATCTTCTCAAATACGCAAAATCAAAGTAAACCACTAGAAGCTACCAAAGTCCTGTTTCTTATCATGAAAGTACTGTTTTATGAAAACATACAAGGTATGTGTGGTATGTATATTCGATGAATTTTATAGAAAATTGTTTATTTTATTTGTATGGTTGTCGCGAGGTGGAAGTTCGCGTGCGGTATCGATCGGCCGGCCGGCCGCTGCCGCTGAGCACGCGATCGCGGCCGGTGCACCGGCGATGTCCCACGGCACCCTTTCCCCGGTCCCAATGAAACTATAAAATAGACAATTACTTTAAATTAACTTTTAATGCTCAAAAAGTTGTGGTCATTCGACGGCGGGACTCGAATGTAAACAGCGGCCTAATTATCCGCTGAAAAAAAAACACCAAGTAGGTTTAAACATTAAAAGACTGCAAGAGGTTCAAAAGCATAATAAGTAAATAAAAATGTAATAAGTATTAACGAGTGCGGTAACGAATGAATTATTGCTATGATTCATATTTCGATACTGGCAGCCGAGTGTCGGTCGTATGAGTGATGTTGAGTGATTGGATGAACGGGCGCGGGGTTAAGCGCGGTGGGTGAAGGCAGGCGCGGTGTCGCGAGCGCCGCAGCGCGGCAGGCGCGTGCCGCCGCCGCCGCCGCCGCCACGCGCGCCGCCGCCCTCGCAGCGGGTGTCTGTGATGGGCTACATCATGGGATGCGCGTGCTTGAGAGGTGCGTACGCGCAAGGCTATTGAAATCGTAAAAATTCCACGATGCATCTACACACTACTTACAATGGTACTATTACTGACACGTACACCATTCCATCCGAACATGATATCGCTTAAGAGAGCTGTAGTAGATGCGACTCTACATTAAAGTTTCGACGCACTTGTTGTCACGGCAAGTCAGCATATAGGCATGCAACATGCACCTTATCGATATTAGAGGCTTACACCCATATTCTAAGTCGATTTTTTCACTCAAGGGAATACTTACGTGAGTGGTAAAATGACCGCCGCTTTATCAAAGGTTCGGCTGTCACCTGTCAAACTACAAAGTAATTATTAGTAAGTAAGTATTAATTTAGGTGAAAAAAATCGACTTAGAATATGGGTGTTAGTCCTGTATGCCTAACTGACAGACACACACAGTACAGGCCGAACCACTGAACGTAGATTTGAAATTTCGAGAACATGATCGTCAAAAAGTGCCTACACTTTTACGTACTAAAAAAACTTTTGTTAATTCGCAAAGCAAACGAAGTTTCGGGTCTCAACTAGTTCGGAATAAAGCTGATTCGATTATTTTGATGTTGATTTCATTGGCGTCAAATGATTAAAGAATCAAATCTGGACATATCGGTCTTACTAAATTCTCTACTGGCTCTGGGTAGAGCTGGAAAAGTCAAGAGAGGTAATAGAGTTAGAATAGTGTGGTGGTATGCATCCTTCGGTGCGCGACTGCCACTCAAACTTGAAGTTTTTAAAATCTATGGAAAACTTCGAATAAAAGTGTATTTAGCGCATTTACGAATGAATCCAAAAAAAAATTACCAAAGTGGGCGGAAATAGACAACAGATTTAATGTAAGACACCATCATCTCGTCACTTATTCATATTATTAAAAAAAGTAAATAATTTAGATTAATAACTTATTGAACTCTTGAATTTTAATTTTCACACAAGGCAATACCTTTTTTTTTGAGAGATTATTTATTTCTTACTACATCTGACCTTCAAAATGGGGACGGCTGACCATAAATGATAAATGATTTAAATTTTACCGTTTTGCTTCGAAACAATAAGAATGTGTATAATATATCTACGATTATAGACTTAGTAGATAGAGACCTAGAGACTACGTAGGTTTCCTTAAATTCAGAAACTTATTTTAAGTCAACTTTAGTTAATTTGCTGTTGCGACTTCACTGGATGTGGCTGGCCAATTGTTCTATCGTCCGTATTTCAACTGCCAACTGCCAAGGCACCATTATCATAACGCATAAAAACAGTCGAATTTTCAAGAGACATCAAGCTGCCTTGTCTGCTCTGACAGTGATTTTGCAGATACGAAACCAGTTTTTGCGAGGCTATCTCTGCTTTGACCCTATGTCCAATTTAGGGCCTAACTTCTTTATTCTTCGAATCCTCAGTTGCTTTTTTAGATAAGCGCTCTATGTTGATATAATTTATCCAATACTGACTAAGAAACGAGACTTTCATGCTTATAACTTACATACTTTAACTATTTGTCTTGCAATGTTTTATGAAAAGCAAAACTGAGGAATATTATGTTTTCGTCCATTATTTTACTTACTTACAAGTTAGTTTTATCTAGTAACTCTACAATACCCAATGCATACATTAAAATATCAGTATGTATCCAAATAAGCGATCGGTGTCAGTGACCTAAGTTTTGCTGCAAAGATATAATACGAGCTCGTCTCCGCGGTGTTCAGCAGGTACGTGCTGAAAGGCACTTTAATTAAATTCAGCTTTTAATTTCACGCTTATTTGAGACAAGCTTTATTTGAATTGTTAAGCAACATAACTGTTGTTGCAAACATTACATGAAGAAAGTTTTGTGATTTACCATCGTGACAAAACAATGTCTGCGATGTTTTTAAAATAAACAGTTCGATAAGAGATATTTACACAACTTTGTGTAAAATGTAAACGATAAATTATAATTGCTAGATTTGCTATTATTCTCTACCGTCACGCTGATTTCGGTCACTGTTGAGACTGAAATGCTAGTGCAATTAATATTACATTGTAACACTTAAAATTTTGATACGTGATTATGATGACTCACCATATCTTACATCACTAGACAGGAGTGTTCAATAAAGAGACTGATGCATTCCTTCATAATGGCGAAATGAATTTGCAGTTCATCGCACTTATAAAATGGGACTGTTTATTTTAATGTTCATCGTGATCGGAGTGTTAGATGAATGACGATAAATTAAAAATTCAAAACAAAGCGAGTCGGTGCGTGGGCGGGCGAACGGCAAAACGCGGAGGGCGGGCGGCGATCGAAGAGCGCGCGCGGTACCCGGGGCTGGGGGGCGAAGTAACGATCGTGCGGCCGGCCGCAGTCTTCCAGCCGCCAGCGCGCCGCGAACATGAGCGACGTCGGCACGCTCGCCGCCATGGACGCCTTCGCGGGCGGCGCCAGGCGGAGGCCCGCGCGCCTGCCTCCGCCGCCGCCCTTCGTGCCGCCGCCGCCGCCGCAGCGCCACGACCACTACTACGTGCGGCGCAAGTCCCCCGTGCCCAGACATGGAGGAAACCTCACCCTCTTCACGCGCACCAATGGTACCACAGCACCGTCCTCTCATTGCACCGGCACTCACCCGCATGCATCCGCATGAAACTGCCACGTATACTTCGTTTGGCTATGCATATCAGCCGGTAGTCCTGCCTGTTCATTTTAAGTTCTTTGCACGTGTATTTCTTACTTAAAATATTTGTTATCTCATACATCAGCGGTATCACCGGCATGTTCTTTTAGTTTTACCTACACTTTCATACATCGAAACTGGCGGGCATGCTCCTGTTTGTAATTATCACCTCTCGCCGCTGCCGCCCGGTCCAACGCTTGTAAACGCATTCGCAATGTCAATGTCACTACTGTAGTTCGTTGCAAGAGGATTTATTGGGTACCTTTTTTACACTAATAAATCATTTCTACTTCAGCGGGGCACTTAAATTGCAAAACTTAAAAAAAACATTATTTGAATAAGAGGGTATGGTTGTGGATTGATTACATTTTCATTAAATAATGTTAGGCTATGCTGAAGTTAGGTTAATTAATTTAATGCTCAAAAGAAATGGCCATTATCCAGTCTGAAAACGAAAGTTGGCTTTATTTCCAATTACAGCGAAGCAGTTTGTGTCGAGTAACACTAAATATTCATTGTTAGCGTACCCTAAGGTACGAGTAAGGATAAAACGCCCACACAACCGCCCGACCGCTTTTCATAACTTTACCTTTACTTTAATAATCTTGTGTGAATAGCCTGAGTTGAGAACACACTTGAAATGGCTTTTGAATTAAATTAACATTAAATTATGCTCACCAAACTGAAAATTGTTTTTGTTCTTCATCATGTTCTTTTGTCATTTCAATTTTAAACCTTTATTTGTTTTTAATAAGGAATAAACCGAAAACTAATTATAGTTATTTGATTGTAACGGGTATTTATCGCGCTCACCTCGTTTTTGTGTCCCGACGTTTCGACTGTATTGCAACAGCCTTGGTCACTAAAACTGATTGGCGATTGTTCTCATAAAAACTTAAGCAAGTGTAGACAGATGATATCTGAATCGTTCGGAATCGATGAATCTAGAAAGGCGGATGTTTATGAGGAAGCTGGTCCATGTGGCGTGGACGATGAAGATGTCAATAAATAACATAGTGGCGTGCCGTGGCCTTGTACAACTATTTGCGGCCTGCGCTTGAGCCGGTCACGGCGGCGCCAGCGCAGCGCGTATACTGGATGTCACCGCCATTTTAATTGCCACACGAATGTCAATCACCACATTCCACTGGATAGCGACGTCCGTCTTCCTGAAAAAGTTTTAAATTATAAAATTTCTCAAAGTTAATTGAGTATTTTTTGAGATTCAAGGTAAAATACACACTATTCAATACGTGTCTGCAACTTCTTATTGAAACGGTTACACGAATGTAAAGAAAGAGTGTTTTGTTCTTTCGGAGGTTCCTTTGCACTTTCTTTCAAAACTTGAGTTTTAATTCTTCTTGTTCGAAGATAAATACTATTATTAGTTCCAATGTTGCAAAACGCACGTGACAAGCATTATTTTACTTAACAGTGCAATATCTGGCTTAAAAATAATAAATACTTTTAGTTAGTTCTTCACCCCGCATTGTCCGTATTGTGAAATGCCTATTAACTGAGCTCTACTTCGTTGAACAGAATTTGAATGTGGGTGAACATACAAAGCAATCTCTTCAGATGTAATTCTGTGGGAATGGCATAAAGGCAAAGCAATAATTCAGAGAACGCTAAAAGGCTGGAGGGTTGCGGGCGCTTGCCGCCGCGAGGTGCCCTTGACCCGCCCTCGCACCGCGCTGTGCTGCCTCCGGACCACACCACGGGATAAATTTTGGAATGTACGATTCCTATTTTACTCTAAAAACATTTATCATCGTGTCTGGAGAGAGGTGGGCCGCTATCTCTCTATAAAAACCCTAATAAGTTTTAATTGCCCATAATCAACATTTATTTTAATAAGAAAATATATTTCAGAAGACAATTTAAGATAATTTATAAATTATTGAGAGTTATTGAATATTTGTATTTATTTATTAACCTTAAATAAAACCGATTACCTATATAAAATAAAGAAAGAGACTGAAAATAACAGATTCTCATAAAAAAATATACACGTATTTTATATTAATGTATAATGTGTAATAATGTATTATACAATCAGAAGATAACTCTGGTTGGATTTTAATTTATAAATTCTATTTTACTCTAGATATATATTTTTATAATTACCTAGAGTTATCTTCCTAAATATATTTTCAATAACTCTACATAGACAATATACATATAAAATTTGATAAAAATATTTATGCAAATAAAACACAAAATAATTAAAAAATATGTATTAAAAAACATTATTGTGAGCTACACTAGGGAAAGGTATTCAGGTTAATTAGTATCAGACATCACACCCTTATTCAATTAATTAGGCGACCATGCTATCGCTAATTGTGTTTACTATAGACAATATTTTGCTTGTACTATGAATTTTTCGAAAATTAATACTAAGTGATTAAATATTTGTAAAAAGTTATCACGTCGCCACCCGCCTACATCTCTCGTCAATGTCATGACTGTTTCTCATCTCGGTCTCCCGAATTCCTCTAGCCAATATAAGCGACCCAGTTGTCTCCGTCGATTATATTGTCCTCGTTACGAATTCAAGAATATTCGTCACTGCAAACACTTATACGATGCGATCAACATCCTAGCCCTAATTAAATGGAAACATTTAGATACTAAAGGCCTGTATCGTTCTTGTTTTTATTTATATAATTATCCATGCCTACTCGATGCTGATTTTGCTCGTTTTTAGTCACTTTTTCATGTACATAATAAGTAATGATTTGTTGGGTTGATAATTAATTGTGTTTGTTGTCACCAGGTTGTGGATGTTTAGTAATGTTTTTTTCTTCTGGTGTATCTGTGCACACACTCAAACTCGGTTCCACAGAAAATCAGCGCTCAGCAGCATTCCATGCTGCTGCAGCATAATGCTGAGTGGTTACCATTTTTGTATCAATTATTGTAATACTATGTTATGTGTACTGTGAAATGTGTAATTTGGTACAAAATAAAAAAGTATTCTATTCTATTCTTTTCAACTGCATATCAGATAATTTAAACGCTCTAAACTGTACTAACTTTAAGGTTTCTGCCTACTACCTCGTCGCGTGCCATGCACGAAGCGTGTCAGTACCGGCAAAATATAAAATTGCATGGAGCGTGACCGACGGTCGGTGACGAAACCGTGAAGTGGGTATAGTGTCATACTTTTTAATACAAAGAACATTTTTTTGCCCGACACGGTTCCAGCACGGTCATGGTATGATACGGGATATTGGGCAGAACGCTTAAAGCTTAATGCTGGAAGTGAATCTAACGATGAGTCCGCTGTTCGTTCGTTGTGTTAGTTCTTTTTAATTCCCTGATAATAAAATACAGTTCGAGATGAAATAATTACCTACTCTTTCTTTTTAAGTACCTAATTGGGCTAATTTGATATTCGGAATCTGAAACCGTAGACACTTGATGGAATCAAGTCGCGGAAATTGTAACGCTTGCTAAATAAACAGGTGAAATACCTATTCGAAGAAGCGGTAAATGCATTTTAATTTATTTTATATATATATATATTTTTCATTGTAGGTATAATTTATTTTATTTTCAAAATCAAAACTATCATATTAAAATTTTACATGAAAGTTCGGAAAAGGTTTGGATGTTCTTCTAGTAAGACCGCGATTGAGCGTCAAACCGACATTTTATCGCGTATTCTTGACATTGTATGTTGCTATTACTGGTATCGTTTCTCTGGGAATGCTCCTTTATTGGCATTACTTCCTAATTACCTCATCGTATTTCGCGCAAATACTTCGCAACACATAGCGTGTTTCACTTGTATTCAGGCTGTAAATAACCGATTCGACATTAATAGTACCTACGTGAAACATTCCGTTTTACGCCTTCAATTGGATGAAATTTTGAATGTAAGAATGTGGTCAAAATTAACTGAAAGGTCTGGATAGCTTTTAGTTTCCTCCAGTGGAGTGATGATAGGGTTCGCTTGAAAAGTTTTTTCATCCAAATTCAGCTTAAGCCTGGAAGCTTAAGCTGAATTTGGATTCAGATAAAATATATCAAACTCTGACGCCCGCAACTTTGTATACGTTGTGACTTTTTCAAATTCCTTTCTTCAAATTTTTGTTTCAAATTCATACGCACTTTTAGCTCTTGACGACCATACCCTCCAAATTTCAAGTGTCTAGATTCAGCAGTTCGGGATTGTGCGTTGTCAGTCAGTTAGGACAAAGCCTTTTATATATATTAATGATTCAATGGCAAATTTATTAAGGTTTTAATTTTAGCTTCCGTTATCAACGTTATTAAAAAACGTTAAAGTGCGACACGTGTAAGGCCTTGCGTAACGCTGCAGCGGGCGGGCGTCCTATGGTTGGGCGGCTCGGCCAAGGGCGGCAGCATTGATCGGCTCTTCCGACTACGACCTTCCCGTTGACAGATGAGAAGGAGAGAATTAACGCGCTCGCGCACATCATACATCGAACTGCAAAAAACCTTTATTTCCTTCTTTTTACATCTTTCGCCAATCAAAGTATGTATGGTTTTAATGTGTCGGGTATTGAATATTAATATTCGCTCAAAGCGGTCCGCTCTTTGTCCTTGTCTTCCCGATCGTAACAAGACCTAAAGCAATCAGGTTGAGCTCGGCCAAGGGCGGTCGCATTGATCGGCTCTCCCGTTCGACCTTCCTGTAGCAGAGGCCTTGAAAGAAAGAAAACACGCACTCTTTGAAATAAATATGAAGGAATACACTCTACTAACTAGAGAAGAGAAGTGGGTAGAAATAGTTATACGCTGTAATTACGTAGGTATTGTATCTATTTTCGTTTTTCGTTGTGTCATTATTTTAATGGTAAAAGACCCACACAGAAATATATGTTGTGTTCATTTCTCAGAAATATGTTATAACCACGGGCTATACATACATACCTCTCTATTTTTTCGAATACCAGGTTACCCCTAACATAATAAATAGAAAAGTGGATTAAAGGCTTTATTTAGTTTATAGGATAGATTTTGGCCTCATCTCCATTAATAATATTTTTCCATTTTCATCGGTGATTTTTGGTTAAGTATAATAGTTGTAAACTAACAACTTATTATCAAACAATAATGTCAATGGAATAATATACTCGTGACATTTCAGTCTACGAAATATGTAGTGACATTTCAGTACAGGAGTGTAGAAAGTCGCACATTCATACGCTGATTTGCGTTGATCAATGTCGCAATACATTTGAGTAACTTAGTCGTAGCGGGTCACGAAATTCCGAGGTTGGTGCTGCCAGGTGCGCTAACTCTTATTGCTTCATACTTCAGGGTACGGACGACTAATAGCTTCCAACTGGATTGAACCATTCGTTTGCATTACAGTTGTGCGTGACTTCAGCTACTTCGCTTTATGTATTAGTTTGGCCTCTTTTTGTACGTTGAGGTATCACAACACGTTAGAAGATCGTCGAACTCTCGTATATTTTAAAGTAAATTTGGTTAATTAGATTCAGGTGATAGGTACATGTTAAGCCCCTAATAATCAGCACAATTTATAATGACGTCAAAACCCAGATAATCTTAATGAAACGCAAATTACGGTCAAATTGAGTTATACCTTTTTACACAGGAAATTCATCGACGATAAGTATGTAATAAACGAAATAAACTAAACTGGAACACGAAAAGATACGCAAAAATAACATTTACGACGAGCATCAATTCAGCGGGATGTAGGCGTGTTTTCATGTAAGTTTATTAGTTATTATATATCGTGGAGTTACGGAGATGCGTCAATAATACAATTCCATGGGGCCAAGGCCGCCGCCGACGCCAGCCCGGACGGTGAATGGAACAGCGTACTCGTCTATCGCCTATTATTAGAATACCCACCCATACTCTATCTATCTATAGATACCTAGACAAAGTTACTATCGCTACATCTACGCGACCGCGCCGTGCTAATGCAAGTTATACATGCTGCAATAACATTTAACCCCACTACCTGGAACAATGAATCGCTCAACAATAGAACAAGCACAAGCAGACGTCGATATTATCCAAATATAGCCTACTTGTACTTGAGAACTATAAGTGGGAGGTACTGATTTTAATAGGAAAGAGTATCTATAATACATTTTTCTTTTATTTTCAGAACCAAAGAAAGACAAACTGGAAAATGGTGGTGAGATGATGAGGCCTGAGCGACCCAACTCCCTGACAGCAGGCAAACATCCGCGTCGGATATGCTACCAAGGAGACGTTGGTAAGCTGCCATTTCTTTGAATTCCTACAAATCGATTCGTTATGCTAAGAACTTTTACGTTTAAAAAAAGTAACCTTTCATAGCTTCTTCGAATTAGAATCTATCTGAAGATGAAAAAAAAATTTAGTTAAGGTAAAATGGGTAAAGGTAACGGTCCAATTCGCTAACTTTCAGCAAAAAAGGTAGGTATCTACTACCTAGATTACAATGCAAAAAGAAGCCTGACGTTGCTCTACATTCTTGAATTTAACAAATAATTTCTTCGAAGGAGCTAGACTGCACAGATTTATTTTTCATACCTCGTATGCAGCACGAGAGACAAGCTTGTGCACGTCAGTGTAGAAGTTTTAGAAAAAAAATATATGGAAGAACGAAACAAACTTTAAATCTCCAATTTTTTAACAAAAAAATAACCAACCGACTTCCAATTAAACTGAATAGTGACCGTTAACAACAATTGAAAGTCACTAAAAATATGCAATTTCGTTTACTTGGATTAAGTCATTTTTTCAGTTATTTTGATTTCAAAACCTAAGTACTGAACCGATTTTCATGAAATAAGGGACCAATCTGGAAGTGTATCCTAAAATACTAAAATATTTTTTGGAATCGGTTAATCAATGAGGAAGTTCTGAGTTAAAAAAAATTAAAACGAATTAATAACCTCCTCATTTTGGAAGTCTTGTTGAAAAAGCTTTTATTACAGCATCAGGCTTATGAATCAACTGTTTTATTATAGTGGGTGGTTACGGCACAGTGAGCGACAGCGGCGGCGGCGGCGGGGTGAGCGACGAGCAACTGATGCTGTCGGACCTGCCCGAGCCGCCGATAGCCTTGTCGGATATCGGGCCCATCCCCCCGCCGCCCATGTTCAGCTCGCCCAGCCCCACCCGCCACCATCATTCACACCAGAACGCGCTCGTTCAGCATCCTTTGTCAGATTGTAAGTGCTTCTTGTAGCTGATGCTGACAAAAGCTACTTTTCATTAAGACACCACGCGGACAAAGCCGCAATGTCCGCGTGGTATCTTAATGAAAAGTAGATTTTGTCAATTTACTGTTTATAAATAACTATACCTATACCTAATTCCAACTAAAATGGTTGGTTTTTTTCGTGATTGAGGAACATCTGACTATATCTATCCGCACAAACTTTCACAGTCAAAATAATAATATTGTGTAGGATGTAGGATCAGTCAGTCTAGCACTCTGCAGCGCTTGTCTACTTTGAGACATAAAAAATAACTACATACTTAAAAAAAGAAAAACGTTACGCCTGGAGAGAGATCCAGTTATGACCTGGAGAGAGAAAAGTTTTAGATATACTTAGTTTTTTCATATAAGAAGGTCTATTTTACAGTCATCAAAACCGCCAAATTTCTTACTACACTTGCCTGCATATTGGGATTGGATGTTTTCTTCGAAACCCTTGATGTATAAGGCCAAACATGCCGATCATTCCTATTTTCGTCACCCACGCCCCACGCCGTCTCATACTATTATACGAAGTGTGCCAAATCGTCGTATTAATTTGTATGAAGTGACGCCCAAAATAAACTTTATCAACAGGACATTACCTTTGAAATTTTCCCGAAAACGAAAGAACAAACAAAACCTAAATGAAATAGTAGGTACATTATAAGGAATCAACAATGTTACTGATCTAATTGTATTGTTTGTTATCATCAATATACAGGTTGAATACTTTCAAACGCCCTCTGAGGGAAAAATCTAAACGGCTATAGTTATGGAACAATGTTGTTAGGAGTAACGGGCACGATTTTGATAAAAATAAGAACTGCATTTAAAATATCAAAAAAATCATCTATATTCAATTTTTTTTGGGTATTGCGAATTTTCGATTCTGTGTCTGTAAGTGATAGATAACAAACAAATAGTGTAGAATAACAATGTCTCTTATATTGCTGAAACGCTTAAAAATAAAATTTATTTACACAACTAACTACTAACTTAATGCTAAAACGCAATAAAACTAAAATTACTTAAATAATTATAAAAATAATAAAAATAATAATTTAAGTTTTCATTTTAAAAATATCGGGACTTATTACATTAAAAAAACAGTTAAGCGTCGATGACACATAAGCTTTTTTACAAGCTGATTGTTGGCGTTTTTAAACGTTATTAGCGTGTGAGCGTGTTAGCTTTTGGGAAGGATTGTCAACAAGCTGATTGTAAAAACGCCGATGAAACTGGGCGACTTTACACGCTACAAACGAAGTCGCTGGCGTGTAGCGTGTAAAAAAGATACTATTACTAACTTATTTTGTGGTTTCTGTAGCGGAAGATGATGACGACCAAGATGATGAGGAGCCCCTAGCGGACACAAACCGAGTGGAGGAAATCCTTCCCAAGGAGCCGATCTTCAACGCGGTCCCGCGCAAGTCTGCGATGAAGAAACGGTCGGCGCCCGCCGCCTCGCCCTCCGCCACTCCCATGGCCACTCCATTAGCGCCGCGGCAGGACCATCATCATGCCAGCTTCAAGTCAGTATCTTACTGTTATCTACTATATACCTTTTAACTCATCTGATATACAGCGTGATTTTGTTTAACTGGGTTTGGATGGTCAAATTCTTAAGTGGGGAATATTGAAAAACACTCAAAGGGTTTTCTTTGAAATTAAACCTTTTTACAAGTTTGCCATTAAACATTACTTCCCAGATTTTGATCCAAAATAAGCGACGCTCTATGATAGCGCAATAATACAGCGTGTGATTTTTTTTTTCAAAATCAACTGGTTCGATTCCCCGCTATGGTTCTTGATATTTATAACATCTGTGTATGCAGTTTTAGATTTCATTGAAATCGACCCCAAGAGGTCTTTGAACGTTTTTCGATATTCCCTATACTATTTAGGATTTGGCCATCCAAACCCAGATGAAAAATTCACCTGTATACACCTAATAACTCATATATAGAACTACTGAACAAATACAATCAAATCGTCCGAGTAGATCATACTAACCAATATCTATTAAAGGCACAGCCCATACCACTGGACGTAGAGACTTGGAATATCGAGGGTATGTTTGTCAAATGTATGCGCGTAATAAGAAATGTTTTTTTTTTTAATTCGCAACGTATAGATGTTACTTGTGGCAACTAGTTTATAAACATACAAGCCTTGCCTATTATAACGTTGATAAGTCATTTTGTTCTCAATTTCTTTCAGTATAGTAGAAAGGATAAGATAATTATACATTTTTAGGGCTTTACTGAAGTCAATAAAGAGCTGCATTGTCGTACATAGCGTTTACGCACAGAAAAACACAGTTGGAGCAAAATTTGTCATATCAAAATATAAGGAAAACCTAAAAAGTTATTGCTGCGGAAATGTGTTTTCCGTTACAATATCCCTTTCATTAATTTTCGTTCAAGCATTGAGAATGCTTCCTCACTCTCCTTACGCAAAGCAAACAATGAATCTGTGCGGGAGTAGAATGAAATATGAAAATATTTTCTGTGGCTACCAATGTGCCTACATATTTGGCAAGTGATATTTAAAATTCGCGAAACTATAGCAAACTTTTAGAGGATTTAAGCGCTTCATCTTTTTTATGAAGGTCTTATATGTAAATCTAAATAATAGTATACATTATTTTATTTACTAGATAATTGAACGCCTTTTAATATCTCGATACAAACACATTTTTTACATGACATTATACACATTCTGGAACAATCCTTGACTTTGCTGCAACAAGTATAGATGCAAAAAATACACAATTTTCAGCCACATAGCTAGCTTAAAGGCCAGCCTTCAACCTACAAGTGATTGATTAGTCGCTTGTTGCATCGATCCCTTTGTTATGGAGTTATGAAAAGCGGAATAACAATAAGGTCGCTCTCAGCCTGACGAGGGTTTGAAGGGTTAGCCGTAGTTGATATTTCTGAAACCTTAGGTAATTTGAGGTGCCTAGTTTATGTATGTAACGTCACATTTGTCATAAAAGGGATAATTTTAGGTGAATTATTCGATTTATATATCTTTAAGAACATTTTCCTTACACAACCAAATAATTGGGTACAAGTTGCATCACTCATTTTATTGCAACGGACCAAAAACCTATTCGCATTAAGTAAAGATCGATTGTACTTACTGCCTGAAATGTATCTTCTACAAAATTGGTTTATCGGCGTGATGAAAAGTGTTAATATGTTCATCTTATTGTAAGATCCGATTTGCCTTCAATCATTCATCCTTTTACAAAATTGATATATGGGCGTGATGAAAAATGTTATTATTTATTTCCATCACGCGGCGGCAGCAGGCGGCCTCCACCTAAACCGAGGATCCGAATATGGTAACTGCTGCATATTGTACTGTCAACCATTGGCCAGAGGCCCGCAGACGGTTCGCTTCGCAACGCATCGTGCATTGCACGCTTCTACTCATCTCTTACCTCTGACTGTCTCTCGCAACCATCATAACGCATTACTAAAACTGCCATGATTCTGACGCTTCACCAATCTTCTATCTCAGTTTTTTTGTCGATGTGCATTACCTAGAATGGTGTCCCCGCCGTTAAAGGTTTTACTGTTACCCTAAATATTGTTGTTGTTTGCATGTAAGTGTACTAAATAGTGTTACAATATCTCATAGAACGTCGTAGATTGGTTTATGTTCAAAATTCATGTTGTTTAGCTTCATGTTTATAGATGTTTCTTCCAGGTCTGATACTAAAAGCCTAATATGTAGGTAATAGTTTGATTTAAAGGGTTTAAACTTTAAACCGCGGAACGTGCATAAATCCATGTGCAACTAACATTTGCACAACATATACACGACCATCTCACAAATACACAATGCCCCACAAATCATGAATTTAAAAACGATCACTTTTGAAAATTCTATGTCAATTCAATTAAGTCATGTAGTTACAGAGCTTCGACCACGAGCAATTGGAATTAATGTACAACCCGTGCCATTAAATGAAAGTTTTATAACCCAACAAAACATATGAGAATGCAACGAAAAGAAAAATGTGACATGTAAAACCTTTATTTATTGGGGCGGGTCATAACGTTGTCTATCGTAGAATGTATGAAAAAGACCTTCATAATTCCGATACGTCAACCCTAATATCGAATTATTCGTGATCGACTGTTCAAAATCACATTGCAATATGTATCAGCTTCGACGAAAGCAACCACTCGTATACCTACAACTCGGGCGAATTAACATGAAACCTGGCTCGAATGAAATTGTGCAATGTACAATGTCGGATTGGATAATCTTGGTAAAGAAGAAGACGTGGAGTGGAATACTTGGTGATAATAAGGCTTCGCAATAAGAGGGAGAAACAAAACGAAGGGGGCAGCGGGGGAAGCATTGAGTTCAAAAATCTAAACCAGGACGTGTCATGTTAATTCGCCAGAGTTATACTATGCAACGATTCATTCCGAATGGTAATATATTAGAGTTGTTTAGCACTCGGCCGGTGCGGATGGGCAGCGGGCATGAGAACAAGGAGAACGCTCGTCCGTGGGAGGAGCACCGCGATGACTACGCGTCGGAGTCCGCTGCTGCCAAGCTCGCGCGGAAGGAGAGCCTCAACATCAAGCTGGCGCTGCGCCCCGACAGGCAGGAGCTTATCAACAGGTGAACTTACTTATATTTCATGTAACATTAGCTTCTGTCCGAGCAGCTTCTTCCAACTTATAAACTATACATCATGATCTGCCTTCCTTTACCCCATTTACGTGGGGTCGGCACTACATTTTTTCTTCTTTCATTCGTCTATCAGCCGTCATCTCAGTACTTACACCTGTTTTATTCATATCATCTTTCACACAGTTCAACATCATCCATCTCTTTTTCGGTCTCCCTCTACCCGTATATCCTTCCAATTCATGTTCTTATAAACTATACCTATACCGAATTTCGGCTTAAACTGTTCAGTAGTTTTAGTAGCGCGATCGAAGAGCAAACATCTATCCATATTTTTTCCATCTATACGGTACATCTTCTAAAACTTTTGCCTTAACTAAAGAAAACCTCAAATCTTTCTTTGTTATGACGAGTTTAAAAGGTCAAAGGTCGTAAAAACAGTTTATGCTAGAAGCAACCTTAAAGACGCTTCGAAAATCTTCATCAACAGGTAAACTACATGAATAATTTCAGTATCACTGGGAAAATCTCTTGAGATCGTGGCTGAGACCCAAGAATCTCAGACAAATCATTTGCAATTCAGTATATAAATTATTTATATGATTAAACCTTTCGACACTGGCTAGAGTTAATATCGTTATCCCGCATACTATAATAGCTGGGAGACCTTCCGTTCGGTATGACATCATAGAGATACGATGTCAATGTCGCGACCTACGTTCACCTGAGCTCGTGTAATGAGGGATGTCGCTCGCCACTAATGTTTCACAAAAACACTAACGTATATATAGCTATTTTTGAACAACAACTATTGGAGAGTATCAATGTTGGATAATGCTACGGCTACATTAGCGGGTATCGGCATATATTATTCGAAATATATCGACAACGACAAGTGTGGCCGAGTAGTTCGTCGCAACGCGATGTATTCGGGCGAATACGATTTCATATCGCGGCATTGTCGGTAAACTGGCGCACAAAAAGGCTTCATCAAAGGCGACAAGTTAACTCCTTAAATGCAGACAAGAACAATACCGATAACCGGTACAAAATGTTTATATTGCGACAACGCGACACGAATTATCGTGCTATAATGTAGCCCCAGAGGGAATGGTAGGAGGCCGCAAAAGACCGCGACAAGTGGAAAGATTTGGGGGAGACCTTTGCCCAGCAATGGTACACAGAATTAAATAAAAAATAAATGTAGTCTCAGCATAAGAGGGTTCCGTTAATTCATGCCAATGTTCTAGTCATGTTTTGGCGTGTTGGCGTGTTCCTAGTGTCTGCGCGTAGATATTATACAACGCTTCGTAATAGTAATGGGCGGTGTGCATCGACGTAGTATTTGCCTGGCGACACTCCACGCCTGGGAGTGTTATTTTTATCAGCATCGACGAGCAAAGTCATTGTTATCAACGGTTTACTTCTTCCTGTTTCTGACAGCTGGCTCTTGGCAGCGCTTGTGTTTTTATACTCTGATTGATTGAACTTAGTGACCGTCATGCTTTACTGGTAAAAATAAAAAACTTTTTCTCCTTCTAATTTGTCTCGAAAATCCCTGATTTATTAATTAAAACCGGCCTAGATTACGGGAGTTGGGGATTGGCCAACTGTGTGTTTATCGGTTATTATCAACATTTTCGCCTCCCCGTTAGCTTTGGCGTTTATATGGTCGGTTGGCAATGTGCGCCGTTTAATAATTTTATTGTTATTGCCCCGTACAGCCTGAGAGAGAAAGTGACTGTGAATTAAACGCATAGTTTTAGTGGAGATAGTGAGATTGTGTGTGTTTGTGCAGGAACATACTGGTGGTTCAGAGCGAGTGCGAGCGACAAGAGTCTTGGGAGGCAATTGGGGCGCGCCTCATTCGCCGTCTGTCTATGCGGCCCACTGCTGAAGAGCTTGTTGAAAGGAATATACTCAAAAGTAAGTTTATATAATACGAAAAATATCCAAGGTATTGCGAATAAATGTCACTCACCATCGAAAGGTGAACAATCGCTTTTTAATTTAAAAAAAACTTTCAAAGCATGTAATCATTACTGTAACATTTCATTTGTAGGTCAATCGCCGGCTGAAGAAAAAAAGCAAAAGGAGGAGAAAAAACGATACCTGCTGCGCAAACTCAGTTTCCGACCCACCGTCGACGAACTCAAGGAGAAAAAGATCATCCGATTCAGTGATTACATTGAAGTCACACAGGTAATTCAAATTCAAATTGGTTTATTTCAGAAAAAAAAAATGTTATAGTTGTAGAGGTGCTAGGACAGATTTTACAACTTATTTTTTTCAATCTGTGAGAAGAACCATTAGTAAAAAAAAATGGGCATCGGATCGGAATAGTTGCTTCGATTTTGAGCTGCAATCTACAGATGAAATCAAAACATAAGTACAAAGTAGTCAATACAAAGTCCATTCGCATCAATCATTCAATAAATATTATATAAAAGATCTGACTGACTGACAGACAACGTCGAGCCAAACCGCTAAACGTACAGACTTGAAACTAGGAGGATGGTTCGTTAAGAAGTGCAGGCGCGTACTAAGAAAGGGATTTTATTAATTCGCAATGCAAACGAATTTGCAAGCGTCAGCTACACGATACAAATATAAGTTTGCGCAACGTGTTTGCAGTTTTCGTGTTTGAAGTTGTCGCGAAAGTCGGTGATAATTTGTATTTTCAATCAAAATATCCAATTCCACACTACTTAATACTTCCACGTACTTTGGACAAAAGCCATCCGAGACAGGTGTCATGTTAATTAGCCTAATTCCTCTGAAGCTTCCAAAAAACAAAATACAAGAGGGCAGCACCAGTATTTATGTTTACGTGTATGGACACGTAAACATAAATACTGGTGCTGCCCTCTTGTATTTTGTAATAATATTTGTGATAAATACAATAATACAATATTTTTTTGTGATGGTACAATTGAAACTTATCAGTATCATAGCTACTAATCCAGAATAGGACATAGGCTATATAATATAATACTAAACCTCAAAGGTGGAGAGTTCAGTCTGGAGTTCAGAATTTGTATGAGAAAAGTTTTTTTAATGGATGAATCAATCTAATACTTTGGAATTATGTTTATCAAAACAAATAATTAAATACGGATTTCAGCAAATTTTTAAAATCAAAGTTTTAATATGTAAAAGTACGTATTGAAGGTGATATTAGACTAAAAGTTAAATGCACCTGTCTCCTGAAATAAAGACAAGATCTAAATAAAGAAAAGTCACATTTTGATAATCTCCTAAGAAAAGCATTGCCATGTATTTCAGTTTTTTTACTAAATTCAATGTTTAAGCGGATAAGGAGAGGGATTGAAATTGTACGTTGAAATGAAACGTTGGTTGCCAAAGGGAAATCAAAAATGATGTACCCCCCCGATGGTGCTGCGTCTGGTGGATCTTTTTGGAGTCTTCAGAGGAAAATGGCTTATTCGCCCGAGATGTAGTTACCACCTGACGTAGGTACCTGATGGACGTTATCCATGTGCGGTTCTGTTGCAGGCTCACGACTACGACCGGCGCGCGGACAAGCCGTGGACGCGGCTCACTCCGCGCGACAAGGCCGCCATCCGCCGCGAACTCAACGAGTTCAAGAGCTCCGAGATGGCTGTGCACGAGGACAGTAAACACCTCACGAGGTAACACACTTTTTTCATTCTTTTTTTAACTTTAAAAGTCTCACAAACCTTGTAAAAAATTACGTGTATAATTTGAATAAAAGATTTTAGTAGTAGCTAGACTTGCTATGCGCTATCCTGATGGTAAGAGATCACGCTTGCCCATGGCTATAACAGTGCTACACAGGACTGTGGTTCCCATAGGCCCGTGCAATACTGCTATAGCGAGACATATTGATGTTCAGTTTGAACTGCTCTACCGGTCGCTGTCATTCCAGTGGTAATTGAACCTCAGGGTTCGTGCAAGAATCTTAATTCCAAACTGAATAGCAAACTTAGAAAATGTGATTCAAACCGGTATTAATGGCAATTTTCATGCAATACCATCTTAATACCAAACATATCCCCATCCTGCTTTTTGGTTTGCCTTCTCTTTCAAGTAGGGTAACCAAGAAGGGTTGGCTCTGTAATTGCCGTTACACCCAGCTTACGCCAGTGTTCTGCTGTGATTAAACCACCGGTGGTTTACAGTATGTTATTGTTTGTATTCCTTTTTCTTGTTTCTAGGTTTAATTTGATCTCTTGTTTAAAAAGTTACTTGTTATAATGTGTGATCTTGCGTGGTTTAGTGTATGTACCTATTTTTCCGACACAATGTAAAAATTGTTTGAGAATAAATGAAATGAAAAGTATCGGTATATCTTAAGTGGTTTAATCATCTCAGAAGTTTACTCACACACACACATGTTTTTTTTTGTAAGTGGTTTAATGACAGGAGAACACCGGCGTAAGTTAGGTGTAAAGATCATTACAGAGCCGACTGTACATAGAGTGACAGAGAAGTCAAACCAAATAAGCAAAATAGAGATATGTATGGTATTAAGATGGTATTGCATGAATATTGCCGCTACTAATACTTGCAAATACTGGTTTCAATCGCATGTTCTAAGTTTGCTATCCATATTGAAATATAAGATTCTCTGGTTCGTCCGTCTAGCTGCCCGTTAGCTCATCAACAGTCGCTACCATTGACGAGCTAACGGGCGGTTTGTTGTGTCAGATTCCACAGACCATGACGGCCGTACGAAGCCACAAAGGAGACATTGGTGGCGCGCGGCTGACTCGCCGCAAAGCCAGCGGCCGAGCGCCCACACCCAACCTTCACGACCGCCCCCTAGCGGCCGCACCTGTGATTAAAAAAAAACATTATTTATATTGACTTCCTCCGACATCTCGGGGGATTTGTATGCAATAACTCATTACGCAGACGCATCGGTAAAGTGTTGAATATTCTAAAGTTGCGTTACGACTGTTTTGATGTTACATTTTTGTAAGCGAGTGCAATCTTGTTTTTTAATCTATTATTGTATCGTAGTTATTGCCGAGTACAATTTTAAATTAATATTATAACTATGGTATCGTTTATGTTAAGTTAACGTATTCTAAGCGTACCTATACATTCTTTGAATTGACCTTCGAGAAAGGTTAGTGATACTGATTATTGTGTGGACGATGCGCCCCGACGCAGGCTGACGAACGCGAGTGTGTCATTCTTACACGTGTCATGTGACCCATCTAATTCATCGTGATTTTTTTTATATTGCTAGCTTTTAGCTCGGTAGTCATTAAGCTAGATTTGATTACTTAGAAACTTATTTATTTCACACATTTGTATCGCATTTGTATTGTATGGTCACAAGTTTAATTTGTAAAATCTTTTGTGTATTTTATTTTAATTAAAAATGTTATATTGACATTTGAAGTGTTATGAATAGTACACTTTAGCCGTACACTTCATAATGGTAATTAAAAAAAATATAGACAGTTTCAACGTTTTCTAAAGAACAAAATGTAGTTTATTTATAAATTGAACCATTTAACTATAACAATTTCATTAAATTTTGAAAAACATTTATTATTAGGTTAGGAGCGTATCGATGAATAGGTGTTATATTGTGCTATGGTTCTGTTTGAATGTAATTGATTGATGATCGTGTTCTTGTTGTATAAAGTGCTTCCAAATGCTGTGCAACAAAGCAATAATATAGAAAACTTGTCTTTGAATCATTCCATTCAGAATAAACGAACTTTAATAAAGTACAGACGTCCGCTCAACGTAGCAAAGTATAGAGTAGCTGCACTAATATGCCACCTATTTTATGATACGAAGAAATTGTTAATTTGTTTATAGTTATCGTTCACGCCCAGCGTCTGAATTAGAGCTGGTTACGTCTTATCTTTTATCGTAGTGTGATTTTATGAATATTCCATTAATAATTATGTCCTATTATTAACTGATCTAATAAATTACCCAAATAGATATAATTTACGTTTGTGATTTATAAAGACAACTGGTCCAGTAAAGAGATTCCTAAGTACAGGGAGTGACTCGGTGATTATAAACGCACTAATAGAACGCTGTTGTTATCGACTTAGCACAGAGAATACTATAATATCGAGCTCAATGTAAAACGAGTTAAATAAGTAGGTTTACCCCATCCTGTATGAAAGAAAAACCCTCGGCGGGATCAAAGTGTTTCTCATTGTTGTCCTAGGCTAGGAATAGCGTATGATAATTACAGAACGAGCTATTATCTATTAAAAAGTTTATTTTCATCAAACATGCTTTGAAAGAAGGCTATTTTACACCCACTCCTGAGGATGGAAAAGTGTCATTTCATCACAGCGGTGAAATGACATTAAAATCTAAAAACCAATCGAATTCGGACAAGTGGGTCGAGTAAAATATATAAAGTCCATTTAAAGAAATCGAAAAGCACATCAGCACTCAGTGCCTGGCGAAAACTATGGGTGTACTTTTGAACTTTTAAATTTCCTCGCATGAATGATGAAAGCTTTATGTTGAACTCTGATACAAACTATCTTTTTTACACTCAATCTATTGACACGCCAACTCTCTTCGGTCGATTGGGTATTGGAGGCTTTAGGGATTCATCAAGCTGTCATCGATTATCGTTATCGAATGGTACGTCAATTTTGCCATTTTGGTCACCCGTTTTGTGCCAAAATTGACGTACCATTCGATAAAGAGAGCCAATGACAGCTTAGTGATTTCGCTAAGCTGTCATCGCCTCAGAAAATGAAAGACCAAAATGGAAAAATTACGTACCATTGGGTGTCAAAATCAGGTATAAAAAAGGTTGGTTGTATCCCTTGATTTCAATGTACTATAGTTGAATTGAATAAGATGTTGAAAGCTGTAGTTGATACGCATCATGAGATTACATCGAGTGGATTCGATGTGTGACGTAATTTCACAGCGAGCCAGTTTTCTGCGAGAGTAGGTTCAGTAGAGCAATAATACCGCTGTCAAGTCGGCTTGTTGAGCTGAATTGTGAATTTAATTCTACGTAGATTTAAGAGCATTTTTTACATTATTGTATAGACAACTTCTTCTTAGAGTTAACACATAGATAGGAATCAGTTATAAATATTTTTTAAATAAAAGCGATGTAATTGTTCAGTAGCGGTGCCATTTTGTGACAAGCGTATTTGGATATCAGGCGGTTCTTCTTTTGGAAGGATACCTTTATTACAATACACACACACACAATATCTACATATAATACAATTAAAAGTCAGGGATTAAGTCAATTTGGTATCACGAACTTGCATCATATTTATATGAACAAATTAGTTTTGAACACATTTTATAATACAAACCAATTCACATTTCTTTGGCGCGTGACAGTCATATAACTTTAAAACATAAAATGCTATATGTAACAAGTATAAATACAAAACAAAACTGTCTGATGGTTATTCACGAGACCATTCCATTAGAGAATAAAGTGGAAAGCCAAAATAACGACTTATTTTTCTAAACAATTTTGTTAGATTTGCAACTAAATAATAAGGTTTAAACGTAGATGTTTATCGATATTTATAAGACATTCAGATTTCCAAAGATCTAAGGCTCAACTTAATTCTTTTTTGCAAGCTCTTGACTTGCTATCCATATTAAGCTCGCGCGAGGCGATGAATTGTATCGTTGCAAACATTGCACAGTTTTCACAATGTCTAGTAGAATGAGATTATAGAAAAAACGTATTCAAAACCAGACATCACAATTAGATTTGTAATGCATTGTTATGTTATCAATAAAATTGTGATACCGTTCGTATTTAGTGTTTTATACTTATTATTCTTTGTAATTTCGTTGTGTGAATAATCGGAATAATGCTAAAAGGTGCTATTGAAGGCATTGTGGCATTATTTTGTTTATTAAATTTTCACTTAAATTATAGATATACCATTTTTTTATTACAGATTATGACTATTTAAAGTAAAGTCTTCATATTCCTCTTTTAATTCTTATTTTACTTTATACGTAGGTAAATATTATCGATAAATATTAACCGATTAACAAAAAATAACCTTAGATATTTGTATTTATTTCTTATCGTGTAAATTACGGAATCTCTTTATTTCCATACATAATATCGCGCGCATCTTTTGTGCTATTCAAATTTATAATTGCTAATTCAGTAATCTGTATACTGTTGCTTTTATTTTTAATAATGTGTAAATTAATGACATGTTGTATAAGTATATATTGATAGCCATAAAATAACTTGTTTTTTATAAAATAAGTTTGTAAATATCATGATTATACATTAAGTTTTATACTCAATTGTTTTGTTTCATCTCCTATCTACACTTCAATACTTAATAAGCTTATTCTTTTTACACGTGCTTTTGTTAAAGTAGGTAAAGGTATGTACTTAGTACAACGACGTGCAGTACACGCGCTCTCGCTTATACACTTCTCATACACTTAAAAATTTTGTCTGTACCATCGACTCGCTAAAGCTAAAGCGTCGATGACATACAAGCTGATTGTTGGCGTTTTTAAACGCTAGCGTGTAAGCGTGTTAGCCTTTGGGAAGGTTTGTCAACAAGCAGATTGTAAAAACACCGATGCCACTGGGCGACTTTACACGCTACAACCGAAGTCTAGCGTGTAGCGTGTAAAAAAGCCGTGTGTCATCGTACTATAAGAAGTCTAAAAGCGTCAATAAAAAGCGGTTTCAGAAATTCAGACTTATTTACAGCGTATTAACAGAGCGGATTCGCCGCTCGTGTTTTATTTTTTGAAGCGCGTGTGCTAGAAAAATCGAACACGAGCGGCTAATCTGCTCGGCTAATAAGTTAGTCTGAAATCGCTCTTAACAAATGACACTCACTGCATGAGATTATAGTTGGTAGGCTATCTTTTTTCAAATGACGTATAAGTTGTCTTGCCTGGAAATGAGGTTTTTCTGGTTTCTAGGTAATTTTAATGAAGGTTTTGACCTGAGTGGTACCGGCGACGACTTTCGATGGTGCTCACTTATGGTCGTGCGACTGGGTTGAGAGAAAGTTAACTGTAGTGCGTGCCCGTTACCGAGACGAGACACTCAGTTCGCGCCCGTCGGTCGAAGAGCGGCTACGACCGCGCGAGATCTTGCACACAATGTTTACCTTACTCCCAGCGATCCGGCAAAAAGATAACAGAAAGCGACAGTTTTGAACTAATCCCTAAAGTAATTTGGAATAGCTGTGAAAAGTGTGTTCTGCACTAGTGTAAGGTGAATCAGTGCAACGGAACAAAGGATTATTTGCCTGGAAATATGAAGAGTAAATCACGAACCGTGAAAGACTCCTGGGAATCGGAGGTAAGAAATCCTTTTGAATTATATTAATAAGAGGTAGGTAATTCTCAGATGAAGCATTTTGTTTGTTTCTCTCTCAGTATTATTGCTAAATGAAGCCGCTAGATTGCAATATGTAGGTAATTAACATATAACTTAGCGACAGTTTCTTAATCACCACTTTCTCCTTATTACCATATCTCTATTAAACTTTTTGCTCGCTATTGTTTGTAATGAGGTGAGCAGTTTAGAACATTCAAAGCTCTAACGAAAGTATGAATAAAACATGAGTCTTCTAAAATATTACATAAAACTAATGTGGAAAGTATGACGATTGACGAATGAAAGGATTTTATGTACTATAGAAAAAAGTTGAAATCACACTTAATGCACTCCTCGAATATGCGAAAGTTAGTATAAGGTATGGATTTTTGTTGCTCTACCACATTGAAATACTGTATCGATAGAGATAAAATTCGATAAGTATACTTATCAGAAAACGAGTATTTTAAGAAGCTTTTCATCGCTATATTGTGCATCTGTAGGTACACTTGTGAGTAGGAACGTCGGTACGTATAGAAATCTAGCACTTATTGAATGAATGTTGATTGTAGTCGTGATCCGGAAATCCAAACATTTATTCAGCTATCGTTTGGCTGCAGTCCTATGTACCTACCTCTAATTAGTTTTTGTACATATATAGGTACTAATCTGAGATCAATATTAGCCAATTTTGGCCTAGACATGTCATTGATGTTGAAAGACACTCACGTCGTAAGTCGGTTCTACCAGGAAGTCATGTAAATATGGTCAAAAAAAAATATTGCTTTGAAATATAAAAAATCCCAGGTAACTAATGTTATGTTTTGTGCTTATCAAAGTATTGTGGGTATTTTACACGCTACACTAAGATACCTCCTAGGTAATTAAATTAAAATTATGAATAGGGTAACCCTGTTTATAGCCTTGTTTCAACGCCCCCAGTATTCGCCTCTACCTTCTTTTTGGCTGCTACGCATTTAATTTTTTTGCGTTTTACTAATAGGTATACGCGTACATCAAAAATTTCTAAATAACAAAAAAAACTTATATAGGCAATGCAAAAGGGGTACTACGTTGTATCTGTGCAGTTTGAATTTAGGGTTTCTACAAAATGATATGAGTGACAGCGGGGCTAGCGCGGCGGGCGCCTGAGCCAAGCTTTTGGGAACTGGCTCGGGCTGGGTTTTCCAAACGATGAATGAAACTTTAATTATTATCAATGTGGGCCACCGATTGACGCAAGGTCATAGGAAAACGACTAACGGTAACAGTTGTCCAATTTTTATCATTGTTATTTAGAAAAAAAACGACATAATTTTTTCAATTTTTTTTCCATAGGTATCTGTGTTCAGTAGGTTAAAGCAACTGCTTATGCAAACTTATTTTTTTTCTGGTGATTAAAGATTTTCGGTGTATAGTAGGTAGGTACTAGGTACATACTATCGACGGCAAAAGGGAATGCAGGTAACCAATTGTGAGGCAGTGTGTCAGCTGTTAGCGGTGTCATCTGTGATCCGGGTCACAATTACAAGCCAGCTGCCGAGGCTGGACAGTTAGCTACGGCCACAGATTCTTAATTCAGTGCTGAAGTGTGTATCAACAGGCTAAATAACATTTCATCTAAGTACCGTATTACTGCATAATTACCTACCAAATTGGAAACACTTGTGATTTGGTGCTAATACCTACTCGTAGATGACTCCTTTGATTTAAAATTGTACCTACTACCTACTTATGTCTTTTATATAAACCAGCTGAGCCGCGTGCGACTTCTTCCACCCGTGGATCTTAATTTTTTTCCTTTAATTTTTTTAAATGTTTGATTCTGATAAAAGGAGACAAATCGAACAAATCCAAAATCATGAAAATGTCCAGCCGTTCTTAAGTCATAAATGGTGTAACTAACCCATTTTTTTATTTATCTATAGTTAAACATCATAACATCGTAGATAAACATCCATCTAACAAAATCTTCTCAAAAAATGTAGGCACCACCCACACTACAAGCAAGGTGAACGTTTCAAAAGTTCACGACCTTCTAAAATATCGACGGAGTCACGAAGTCATCTCCGAGCTATGCAATCGTTATTTACTTTGCTTTGAAATTCTCAACAAAATATTACTTCGTTTAGATTGTCTTACGAAATTTAATAAAATTGGAATCAGAGCGAACTAAACTCTAACTTTAGCTGCTGTTTCTAACTGAGAACTAGGTGAACTTTGAATAAACACAGCCGCCTTCTAGGTAGAGTATTCATTTCAAAATACTTGGCCAAGAACCGCGAGCCTGCTATTTGATTACCTACCTACATACATTGTCATATGATATTATAAATAAGATTGACTTTATCGATATCTAAGTATTTTTCTTTATTGTGGTCAAGAAAAAGGATACATTGAATCAATTAAAAAAATAAAGTACAAAAGAAATCAAATAGGTAGGTTATAACAAAATAAAAAAATAAATGCCTATCCAACATAGATTAGGCTGGGAAAGTTCCATAATGCTATCGAGAGATGAATACTGGTAATTATTTACCGAGAAAATCTCACGAAGATCATTTCGACTAAGTATTAAAACATCTTTATGCTAGTATGGAGCAGAGCAGTATTGTATGGACGATACTCAATTACAAATCGGGAAAACGTAGTAAAATAGGTAGGTACATTTGTAATTTTAGAGGGGCTTATTCGTAGATATTTCGTAGATCTTTCGTAGCACTTGTGTAGCTCTAAGAAAAGACTTTAACGCGCTTCCAAATAAGTGGGTAATTTGCACGGTAGAAAAATCTAAATTAAATAACTAATGTAACTAGTGCGTAACACTACGGTAAAGTTATTATAAGTAGGTACTTAAGTAATTAAGCTAGATTAGTCCAAACGTAAACAACAGTTATGCAAGCTCGTAAAAACAGTTGACACACACATGAAACTTTCACCTCAACCCCTCTACATTTCCGGTAATTAAACTTTCCTTACTAAGGTACAGACAGCGTCAGAGATAAGTATCCCCCTTGCACAAGACGCCCAGCTACAAATCCTTTAAAAAAAATTTAATACTCAAAATTATTTTTAGGCTCACATACGGTTATACAAATATAATCTATTTTTTAAAGGCAAAACTTCTACATTCGCCGCGATTGTGATTTAAAGGGATTTGAAGCTGGGTATTATAATGCAAGGGGGATACTTATCTATGACGCTGTCTGTACATTCACATAAGAGTTTGATTTACGGATGGAGCGTGAATTATTCGACATTAATTACTCCGATCGACACTTCTGCAAAATGTGTTACGGCTGATAGAGCTAGAGAGAAGATGCAGTTCTTTTTTCTTTGGTGCTAAAGATCTGAATTACTTTACATATCTATCATTTAAAATCATACGAATATAAGGAACGCAAAAGTTTGCGCTATGTTTGGCTGTTTATGTCTCAGTGCCACTAAAACTATTGAACGGATTGGGAGAGAACTAAGTTCTTAATGTAACCTACATAGGCTTAACTTTATGCGTACAAGTAGATCAGTAAATGGATATTGTTCAGTCGAGTAAATGAGCGGTCGTAGTTGTTTTTTCTGTAAATGAGCACGTCTCAACGAAAGTGAGGGCGTCCGCATTGTAAGAGCTACTTAGAGATCTAAGTAGAAAACAGCGAAAAGGCTTGCTTTGTTGCGGCGAGCAAAAACGTGAGTCCCGGGATGTAGGTCGTGGCGACAAGTGTTGCTGACGATGCGATTGCACATCTCTCGCAATATGAAGATAAATAATACGAATATCGCATCCAATAGAAATAAAGTAAGTACCTAGGTATACCTACTACCAACGTAGTATCATATTTTGCAATGTTAGTATCGGTTTGTCTGGTAGTACCTTATATAAAGAGAAAAAGGCAATTTCGCAAAATGAATTTTCGGCTGACTCTACAAATATTATAATGTTTACGAAGAGTTCTGTTACAATTTTGTGGTCCCTCCTACACAAAACAATTTTTCATGCATAAAAAAGGTAGGTATGTAGAGAAATACTTACTAGAAAAATTCTATGATGGCATAAAATACCTTCAATTTACCATGCTTGGTACAATTTTACATTACAAAGGTTCTCTACCCATCTGAGAGTGGGTATGTTTAATTTTATGCACAGTTAGCAACGCGAAAAGTTAACTGTTCTGAATTTTAAAACTTTACTTAGTAGGTAGATATTTACTCTAGAGAATTTATACTATGATTTATCTATCAAATATACCTATCTATACCTTAACGTGCGAGGGGCGAAGACCAGCGGGCAGACCACCAGCCCGATGGTCGGAGGCAGCTGGATTTCGCTGGATTCATGGCTCAAGATCGGAAAGAGTGGCGAGCTAGGTAGCAAGCCTTAAAAGTGCCTTTAAAGTTTAAAGTGCAGTTTTAAATATCAAATAGGTAGAATAATACTGTTAATTTAAATTGTTAATTGTGTGTGTGTGTGTATGTGTGTGTGTGTGTGCATGCTTTGGAGTGTAGTCTTAAACAAAACTTCCGTAGATTTAAATAGATTACAAATTACCTGTGCTTATTTTACATTAATCAAATAAATATGTACATAATGTTATGTACATATTTATTCCTATTTCTACGCATATTCAAGAAAAATATACGACTGGGTATCAGTCGTATCTTATCGATTACAAGGGTACGTAATTGTGACACCAAAAAGGTCAAGATAGTTTTTACAAACTATCTTGACCTTGTTCGTGCGAGACGTGAAGGATCATTCACTTGGTTCAACAGCTTGTAATAAAACGTACAGGAAAAGAATATGTTTAGTCATTCAATCAATTCATTACACTATTTATACAATCAGTTAAAGTAATTACTTATTAAAAGATATCATAAGAAAATGAGAGATTTTGGTTGAGATTTTAATTTGAATACAATTGAACTAACTACTTACCTATTTTATTTAGGTACCAACTACAAAGCCGTGAAACAATTTCTTCATTGTAATGCATTCTAACTTTAATCACAGTGGTCTATTGATGTAGTCGTATACCACTTATTGCCGCAACTAAAATTATTTTGCCATTTCGTTATCTAATATCGGTATCAAAGTAAGTAACGAGCAGTCGTTTCAAAACTAGAAAATCGTAAAGTATTTGGAACAAACTCTGTAGCTTTATAAGGTCAATAGGTACTATGTTTATCATCTAGACTAGACAGAGCATTGTTATTGACTATCTTGGGCCTACTTGACCTGCAACCATAGACGAACTAATAGTCCCTGCTGCAACGATCGCTTTTTGCTTCATGCAACTGAATCATTGAAAGCTTTTTTTACTTTACATGGGCCAATTATTATTTGACCTACAACTTGCATGATGAGTACGTGTTTGAGCTATTGTGGCTTTATTTCGAAATGCCATGCTAGCAATAAAGCTATAAAAATTACCATAAGTACCTTGACGGAAATGCCAAAATACTTATAAGTTTTAACCACAAGACTTTCTATCTTATGTCTCAAGGTTACCGCTAGCCATCGCTGGGTCATCGGCCAATTTTTCAATTAGTTATGTAGGCCTCAAAACGTTGATTCTCCATGAACAGTTTGTAACGGGTCTCGGCGGGGACATCTATGAATATGTAAAGCCTAAAAACTTGTTTAACCATTTAATTAAATATATACTTATTAAAAAAGTATCCTCGCAGTATCTATGAGAATATCAGAAAGAAGAGTCTACTTCAGGGTTTAGTTGTTAGAAAATGGAATGGATTCAAGCATGCACTAGTATGAAAATGCCAGTATAAAAATACTATTCCTTGCACTCTTAGAAACTATCAACTCAGTCTTCAGTTTTGAAAGACTATTATAAGTTAGGCAAAGAGATTTCATGCTAGGGGTGCTGCTGACTGTCTGTTTTTTCAATCAACCAAAATAAATGAGTTCATTTACATAATCAGATTCTGAAATCGTTTTCAGATCTTACGTGTCGAAGAACATTGGTATAGGTAGATAATAGGTTACAAAAGAGATGGAGAGTGTCGTTCAGTCTGAGTTGCATTGTGTTTAGCGAATGGTTGGAGCACGAACAGATTAACGAACCTTGCCCAAAAGTGGCGTTTCGTTCAACTCCGAATTGAACTCGCAACCTTTGATTGTACCTACACCTGACGCAATGGCTTTAGGCAGTTATTAAGGTATGTTGTGCACCTGCTCCTTTGTGCAAACAATATTTTGAAATAAGCAGTTTCAAAAGGTTTTCATTTAACGAACTTAAATATAACTGGTGTATTTTTTATGTTCATAAAAAAATGTAAAGCTTTAAAAGAAAAATGATTGGAGATGAAAATATGTAGAATGAAATACGAGGTTTGTAGTTAGGTAGTGTTTAGTAGTAGGTATATAGGTGATGGTGCCGAGTTTTAGCACTCAAAATAACTGATTTTACACTAACATCCTTCTTTCTCTTGCAGCTCGGCTATGGATGGACACGCAATGGCAACCAGCGATGCGCGCGGCACCGAGCTCCAGAGTCCACCATGTCAGTCAGCAGTGACATAAGGTTCACACGGCGGAAGATGAGCCGAGGCTGCCGGGGATGCTGTGCGGCCACTGCTACTCTACTCGTTCTGATGCTACTTGCAGCAGTTGCACTTTACCTTGGCCGTAGGTATCGCTTCCCACTCTCGAACTCTCCTTAGGATGGCTTATTCCCAGGAGCTCCAAGAGTCCATTATTCTAAAAAAAAAAAACATACGTTGATTACCAACGGCTCCACGGCTTTTAAAAATAAATTAATATTCCTTTACCAACTGGTCCATTGAATTGTTTGATACAGTTAGCAATAAAAAGCAATATAGGATAGGACAAATATTTGTTTCTTCATGAAATATGTACTACCTTTGTGGAACTTAAGAACCTTCTCAATGAAGCAAAGCCTAAAAGAAGCTCCTATTAGACCTTGCAAACTTCTTGAGAAGGCTGGCAGTCAGAGCTTGGATTGCCGTTCTCTGAATAAGAGGTGTGGCGGGCATTTATGGTCCTGTTTGGTCATGCATATTCTCAGTATGCGATACGATACATTGAAAGAGCATTTGAACTATGATGCATATAACACTACTCGTACGTAGGTTTTATGATATCACAGGCAGCAGCCTGCGGCTTTGCATAAGTTTGCTTGTGTGGTTCGAGGTAAAAAGAAACATACTTAATAGTATTTCCTTTTTCAGTTCATAAAATATACACATATCGAATGTGAAAAGAACAAATGTTCATCGATCCATCTTTATAATAACTATCGATGCTCACAAACTTTGGTCTTTTTAATTATTAGTGGGTTTAAGTACCCAAATGTACCAAGTACATATAAAGATACCATGTATGTAGTGTAGGACTAGGAAATGAATGTAAAATTCTTATCTTTCTGACTAGTAGCTACACTTCTAGAGCAGCAAACAGGTTAGGACAACCTCCACGATCACAAGCTACATTCACTTCCCAAAATAATTACTTGTACACCGTTTTAAAACCTTATTTTGACCAACATGTTTCATAATTCCTCTAAAAGTGTTTGCTATTCGCCTGGAATCTAAATTACTGTTGCAAAAGCTTTGGCTTGATCTATGTAAGAATGTTTTAATGATTCTCGCTGTCGGCTAAAAACTTTAAAGTGATGTTTGTCGTATAAAACTAAATAATAATTGCAACAGGCAATTACAGTTTTATGTACTCAGATAAAAATAAAAACAATGGCAAGAGAACAATCAGCGATGGTATATCAGAAAGTGCCTTTGTATCCATTTGCCTTTCTAGAGAGTGGGTAAATCACACTTCCTATAGAATAGGTATTTTAAATATATTTTTTAATTACAAGCAATTACCAGAAAGCTGTGCCGGGTGTAGATGGTGTAGAAGAAATAGGTAAACATTGAATATTAAACCCGAGATTGACGTAGGTATTGGTAGAGACGCGTTTTAAGCTCGTACTTATAGAATTTTCCAGAATCAACACATTACCAATCAATTGAGTATTTTTGGTTTGCTAAGAAATAAATAAGAACGCATTTATACATTCATCCTCACAAACTTTTGTACTAATAACATAAGCGACGAGTTGAAACCCACAACTTCGTTTGGGTTAAGAATTAATAAAATTTTATTTTTTTAGTGCGTGCTCACACTTCTTGACTAACAACTCTCCAAATTTCAAGTCTCTACATTCAGTAGTTTGGCTTGTGCGTTGTCAGTCAGTCGTTGCTGACTTAGTATTTTATAAATATTGATTAGTATGATAGATGCATTACAATAGTAAATACCAGGGTTTCTCGTATCAAAGACATTTCGCCCGTCGCTGAGCAAAGGCCAGTGGGCGAGCGGCCTTGTGCACAGCGACAAGTGTAAGATGCCTTTGTTATTTACATTCTATTTTGATCCGGACTGTGACGGCTGCAAGTTAGACGGTAATTAGATACATTATTAGATACGCCATTAGGTACTATGACAAATTATGCTTTTATAACCGAACAACATGATCAATTACAAATTATACTTCTACAACCGAAAAGGTGACCAATGACAAATTATGATTCTATAACCGAATAAGCTAACCTTTTTTTGGCGCGTTGTCAATATAGGTATTTCATATACTTTATTACGTATTTTATTATTTTTATTACGTATGACTCTATACTTTATTACGAGTACTTCTTTGATAATTGCTGTTAGATCACACTCACCAAAATATTGAAATAGTCACTAAGTTACAGGGTAATTTTTATTTTATATATATTACCTATGTTAGCACAATAGTGCTTAATAATTACGTTTATGCGATTACGATTTTATTCGACGGAAATGGTGATTTCTTGATCACCTTTAGATCACGCCTTCACCAATAAGACACGACAATTGGAAGGATATCTTTTGATTATAGTTGTTATTTGGTTTATTCGACAGTTTCTCACGCATATTGTTCGCAAAAAAGTTATGTCACGAGCAGTCGTGACATTACTTTTTTGCGAACAATATGTACTAGAGTACCTCCCTACTATAATAGCACAGGATAGGCTAACTACGAAAAAGTATTAGATTACTTATTCATTAAAATATAGAGTTTAACACCGTCCGTTGCAAACAATACGAAATTATCTGACTATATGGTATGGTTCACAAAACAAAAAAAAAGAGTACCGTAAATGTTTCTTAATAATTTCTACTTGTCCTTCATAACATCAATATAATACCATCCGATTTGATAATTTTGAATGGAATAGTCTTGGATTTGAATATTTCATGTGTTAAAAGTAAACCGATTGTTACAGATATGTTCCTGTTCGGCGATCCATTGAACCGGCAGACGTTCCGAGGGTCGTTCATAGTGTCCAGCTGGCTTGAGGGCAAGGAACCCGACCAGGGCAATCGCACCAGAGAGGGCCGGTTACACCAAGCGATACACAACCTGTATCACAACTCAGAACTCAAATCTAGTTTTATATCTACTGATATATTAGCGTTAGACACGTAAGCTATCTACTTATTAAAATACTGTTTATTTATTACACTATTATTAGGTACCTACTAGTGAGTATTGGTGTACCTACCTATTTAGATTCTTAAATAATCAATACGTAAAAAATACGTAAAATACTCAATTTCGTTTACTTCGGAAACATATTTTTTTTTTTCAGTTAATTATATTTGAAAACTAAACTACTGAACAGTTTTTGAGGAAATTTCTATGGGACTAATCTGAAAGGATATCCTCTGAAACAATATTTTTTTTTTTCAAATCAATTTTGAATTGATGAATGCTATCAATAAATGCAATTTTGATGTATTTGCAACTTTGTAAAAGGTACCTACGTAATGGTAGAGAAGAAATACAACCTTCTACGCTTAAAATATCTACCTACATGAAACCACCACGCATAAAATCACCTACACCAATAGGTATATGTTTACAAAAACAAGATGCTCATAGCTGTGAACTTATGTGTTTCGAAAGAGATGCGTCATACACGATACAATGACGAACTTATCAGCAGCGATACAACAACAACCGATAGATATTTATCAGAGAAAGTGAACTTTCTCGAGCGAGCTTCATTGAGCTAGCGCATGCTACATTTAGCAGTCTTGCGACTTAAAGCTGCACGCATATCGGCTGCTCTGTTACTTTGTTATGTTTTAATGATGAACAAATTGGAGATTCGTTACACAATTAATCATGATTATGCGCGATGCAAAGCACAGGCCTGTCCGTCCAGTCTTTCTGGTTTTCGGCTTAGGCCGAGGGTCAAGTTCTTCAAAGCATTCTGTGACCTTTAATATACCCACGCTATCGAGAACGCTTCCTTTTTGCATAGAAATTTCTAAAGCTGTGACACATAGTGAAATCCTAATACATAATTTATTTGCCACTTTAAAGTATGTTGGCCGAGTTTTATCAGACTTTCTGACCTTGTTCCTTTTACGAGCCGGAACAACTTTCCAGTGGTAAAATTATAAATCAAACAATGCCCTAATATCGGCACAACGCCTGAGAAAGCTTCTTCAAATACGTGATCTGATTGGTAGCGGTGTAGTGTAGGTATTGTATGCAGCGCACGTTTGTAGGTAATCTACATTGAAGGTTGTTCTCGATGTTGGTAAATGTTACGGCCCTTTCCTTTTGTGGTCTGAATCTCAATTATTGGGAGAGCAATTCAAGCGTACAAAATGGCATTTAGCCACAACTTTGTTGCCAATTCCCGACTACCGAGTCTACCGACCGCCATTATATCATTTGGTAAAGTGAAAATGGTTAGAAACGGCCGAGGACAAAAGAAAAATAAAAATTGCGATAGGATTTTGTCTGAATAAAACAAAAGAAAATGAAAATAAAATGAAATAGGTACCTATGTGAGTAAGATCTTGTAGGTAAAAGGTAGAGTTAAAATTTCTATGTAGAGTCAAGTTTTCTTATTAAAGAAAGTCACGATTGAGTAAAATGAATAGAAATGATTGCCGATCCGAGCCTATTCATCGTAACACAAATGATACGGCACTAACGGAAGAACAATCCACTCAGAATAAAGTACTTATATAGGTATCTTTATGTGCAGAATGTCCCAGATTTTTATTACTTTTAATATAGCTTTAGCTTACGTGATTGGGCCTATTTGCCTAGATAGAGAATCACTTCCTACATGAATCTACCTACATATGAGCCAATTATGTATTATATAATAGGCAGTTGAGTGATGTGAAGTGAGATGCTAAAGTTTGAGATACCTATTTACCTACTTGCTTGTTTCAGCGTGGAAGAAGGCACGCGGGTCCATTTCGAAGTGATGTTTGAGCCACTCTTCACAGCAGTCACAACTGGCGAAGTTACCACCGTGATAGCTCGCGAGCTGTCCGAGCCATCCGGGTACTTAGACGATGTCACCACACTGCCGGACACACTTCACATCGAGGTAAAACCTGATAACTGGAATGAAGTAATGATTTTTCAACCGACTTCAAAAAGGAGGAGGTTCTCAATTCGATTAAATGCGTTCTTTTTTTAAATTTTAATTATTTCTTAACTCATAACTTTGTTTACTGTTTGTAAACTTTCAGATTGGTTGGTCCCATACCAATCTCATCAAAATGGGTTCAGTACCTAGTTTAATTTTTATATCAACAACATTAACTGAAAAAAATATGTTGAAAATTTAAACGAAATTGCGTATTTTGCTTCGAACAGTCCAATTTAAGTCAGTTGTATAATATTATTTATTCTTTGGTTGTACTATGTTTTTGTAAAAACTTGTTATACGAAAGTTTGATTGGACCTTTATTACGGTTACATCACATGGCCAATATAATAATAATAATGAGGCAGGCAAAACTGCAGTCAGAGGCAACTTATAATAGGGACATAAAAAAACTTGGTGTTCAACATGAAAGCTTCTGGTTTGAGAAAGTTTTACAGCCCTCTTAATCCCCTTTAGCTGTGGTCGTAATTCCGATAGCAATCAAACTTTTCACCGCGCATGACGAGTCGTGTTCGTGAGCTTACCGTACCTTTTCCACGACTGGTTTTGTAAGAACAATAATTGAAACTGGAAAGTTTCCTAATAAGTATTTAGCTTTATAGTACCTAGTGTCTTTGCCCACGTTCCTACCTACCTAGTAACGGGATTAAAACTATCGTTATTCCAGTTTTAAGACTACGTCTACATAAGTCAAACATTACAATCCAATTCAAAAGATTTGCTGTATTATTTTAGACATCCACAAAATACAATGTCGTTATATTTTAACTTTTTCTCTACGCTACTTTTCTTGCGTCATTAACCCGATGTTCTAAAAAAACACCCGAGACATTTACCGGTGCACTAAAAACAAATTAAGTACCTATCACCCTTTGCTAACACTGTCATTTTGTATTATTTATATTCATAAAGATAAGGTAATTAATTTTATATTTCTAGGAGAGTTCAATGATATCGTCAATGGAGTTGAAAGAGTCTGGCACGAGCGCAACCGAGCCACCAACCACTGAGGCTATAGTTCTCGAGGCGGTGGAGGATCTGAGAGAGTGCTCAGCCGTGTCTCTGCCACTCTGCGCTCACCTGCCGTACAACTCTACGGCATATCCCAACCTCGTGGGACACGCTTCGAGGGACGCGCTCATGCGGGATCTTGTGGCGTTCAGGGAACTCCTTGATGCGGAGTGCTCTCATCTAGCACAGGTAGTCATGACCGAAACTAGTGTTATTCGACTGAATGAGATTTATAGAATGTTTTTAAAAGTATCCTTTCCTGGCTTCAGTGACTAACTCTGATAAAAAAAATAACTTACCTAATAGGTACTTCAAAGTAGGTTTATTGTATAGATATTTAGTAATGAGTCAAAAAAGAAGGAGGTTCTAAATTCGGTTATTTTTTTATTTTTAATGTTTGTTACCTCAAAACTTGTTGTTTATGAACCGATTTGCAAAATTCTTTTTTTGTTTGAGAGGATAGGTATATTTTTAGATTGGTTCCATAGAAATTTCACCAAAAATCTGTGCAGTACCTAACCTACTTTAGTTTTTAACAAAACATAACTGAAAAAATAAAAACAAAAACTAATAAACATGCCGTCGAAGTAAACAAAATTGTGTATTATCCCTGTGACTATGTAACTATTTAAATTTGACTATTCAGTGGTGTTAACGGTCATTAAAACAGTCCAACTGAAGTCGGCTGTAGTATGTTTTTGTAAAACCTTGATTATACTTTGTGTTCTCAGGATTTCGTGTGCCAAATGCTGCAGCCACGGTGTGTGGAGGAGAGGCTGATGCGTCCATGTCGCGCGTACTGCCGAGCGTTCCACGCCGGCTGCGGCGCGCGGCTGCCAGACCGACTCAAGCCGCACTTCGACTGCGCTAGGTTCCCTGACTACTTTGGACAAGGCTCTTGCATGCTGGAGCCAGGTACTTACCTAATTCATTCGTACTATGACTGCAAGACTGCAACCGTAGTAGGAATCAACAGAAGAGCGAGCGCTATAGCGATGTTGCACCGGGTTAAGTGATTCAACCATGTGCATTATTCTCTGGTCGTGGGCAGGTGTGATATCTTACCGACAAGAGAGCGTGCAACTTATCTCAACTTTGTTTACTTCTAGAAAAGTAGCTTCAGCGAAATCAGATTTTCAGAGAGCAGAGCAGAATCTTCAGCTCGAATATTCTACCAGGTCCCGGCCTTATGATCAACAAAAATGTACTTTGTTAGTTCATACCTAGGCAAATACCATACGAAAAAAGAACTTGTACCTAGTATATAAATAATAAAAAATAAATCATAAATGTTTTGGACATTTCACACAATGCCATCTAACCCCAAACTAATCAGAGCTTGTACTATGGGAGCCAGATAACTGATAGAATACTATAATACTTTTCTTTTGTAAATACATACATAGAATACATAAAATACACTCAGACTCAAGACAAACACCGATGTTCATTGTTCATGTTCTCACAAATGCTTGTCCTGAAGCGGGAATCGAACCCGCGATACCGGCGGGCGGCGGCGTGGCTGTCCAACTCACTTGCCTGTATCGTCAAATGTAAATAGATAGATAAAGTATGTTCAGGTCAGTTTCATGATGTCATCGAAATCATAATTGTGCCTCCTAGATTGCACCGGAAACCTTCAAAGACTGGCATTGTCGCGGCGTTCATGCGACGGCGTGCCCGACTGTCCGGACGCGAGAGACGAGCGCGAATGCTCCCACTGCGCAGCCGCGGGGGGCGGAGGCCTGCGGTGCGCATTGCACGCGAGGTGCTTGCCGGCGCACTTGCGCTGCGATGGTACACCGGACTGCCCTGATGGAAGCGACGAAGCTGGCTGCTGTGAGTACAGGCCACGACAAAAGTTCAGCCATGAGCGCACCTTTGCATAGTTACTTTAAGCGACGAGATGACAAAAGCTAACCAGTTGTGCAGTCATTCTTTCAAAATAGGTATTTAGTGAACTCTTAGGTACCTACGTCCCGTAGTTCGTATCTGCTACGAAACGCTACTGAGGCTTTACCTTTCTATAGGTGCTGCCACACTGCTGTTACAAATGTTAGGAATTCTTAAATTCTGTTAGGAATTCTCAAGAATGTAACAATTTGTAAGTAAATGTGTTAGAAAATGTTTGTAAACATTTTTAACAGCAGTGTGGCAGCACCTTATCTATTCGTATATTCGCACCCCCTAAAGATGATTTTCAGAAACTGAGAGCACTATAAATAAATAAATACATTTATTGGTTTCATAAAATATGGATCGGGTAGGTTAAGTTACATTGTAATGGACATTTGTACCATGGTAGTCTTGAGACTTATCATAGATTTCAGATGTACCAACTGGAGCTCTGTAACCTGCAATAGATCTCCTCAAGATCCTGTACTGTAGGGATACCTACATAATAAGAATGTGAAAGGTATTTCGATATGTATGCTTCCAGTAAAATCGGATGATAACGAGAGCTCAGAATACCAGGCACTCTTTTCTGAACCATTATGTCCCAACCCAATCCGCTTATGATAAATATTATTAAATTATTTCAGTGTGGATATCTCGGTCCCTCGCATCGTGGCGTCGAGAGAACAGCGAGACGACGCTGGGAGCCATCCGCAGCCGCGCCGGCTACGCGGTGTGGGCGGAGCGCGGACGGGATGGAAAGATCTGCGCGGCGCCCTACGAGACTGATAAACGAGCTCTGAACAGCGTGGCTGATTCACTTTGCAAAGCGCTGACTTTCAAGTGAGACTTTATTTTTATTTATAACTTATTTTTGTGACTTAGCTTGCTTACAAGTAGTAGGTACGAGTAACTTATCTCCTGGTCCGAACATCCCAATCGATACAGTATTTCGCAAGATATTTTGCTAAAGCTTTCGAAGATATGATTTCTCGAAATATTTGTACACATTATAAGCGCGTTGATGTCTTTTGAATGGAAAACATGTTTTTAACAAAATTGTTAATATTTATGGATTTCCGCAAAGTAACGCCTGAATCAATCAATTATCTTAAACATGTTTTTATTTTTATAGTATATCACGTTAATTTATTTTTGAGGTTCTCGAGCTGAAGTAAGCTCATTATTTGATTAAATGTCGAAAATGAATTGAAAACATCAATGATTTTCAATTCATATGAACTTTTTCCACAGCGATATAGGGTAGCTAAGGTAAAATGCGAAGTGCTCAAGTTTCCTTGCTTCTATTCTAGGTCTTCAGTAACCGCAGAAGTTGTGCCTGATGCTGAAGAGCCTGAAGACTCAAATATCAACGATGAAGATGCTCCACAATATGTAGAAATAGTAGACCCATTCGCCTCTGAAATATCGTTTCTCAAAACCAAATGTCCAGAAAGAAAAGTGTTGAAAATTGTTTGCGATAATTTAGGTGAGTAAACAGAAATAATTTTAAAACATTTGCTAAGTAAGAAGTGGTACCTACCAAAGAATATAGAAAACGAAAATGGTACTACCGATAAGTTTGGACTCGAGGAAAAGCTGACCAAATTGATGACCGATTTGTATAACAAAATGCCCGAATCCAATTTCGTGATTTCTCGTTTGTAATGCAAAAAGTGATAAGACGAACAAGAAGCTCTTTAAAGTGCATTGTAGTAAGTGAAATTAATGGGTTGTTGAGACAGACCATCAAAATAGCTTACAGCGTAGACGAGCGCTTCATTAACGCTTTTCCGACCTACGAGTATGTTATCCAAAGTCCTATGATGCATGCCCATAAGGCTCAATTCTTACTAAGATGGCAGCGACCGACAGCGAAGAAAGAGCGACCGTGTTTCAAACATTATTTAAAATTGTTTGAAACACTGAAAGTGCTCAGCCGGTCGCTGCCATCTCAGAGGGAATAGAGCCTTAGGGTTCTTTCAATTTAGACGTTTCGGTACGAACGCTTGAACGACGCCGCACTGTTGCCGCACCGTGCGCTTTGTAATGAAAACAAATGACCGTCCGTGCGCCTCACGACAAACGCACCGCTTCGGCACTGCAGCGGTCCGACACGAAACGTCTAAATTGAAAGAGCCCTTAAGGTACGTTTACAGCATTTCAAGTCCGAATGTTGTATTACCCATATTATTAAATATACTTTAATACGGTTTCAGAATGTGGGACGCCATCAGCACGAGTGGCCAGTGCAGCTAAGGGTGTTGACGGGTTGTTACGATCGGCACAACCCGGAGACTGGCCCTGGCATGCGGCCCTACTAAGAACCCACGTGCACGCTTGTGACGCGGCGCTCATACACCCGTCCTGGCTTGTTACCACCGCCTCCTGTTTCCAGGTACTCATAACATTAGTAACGACAGCTCATCATTTCCTGGTCCTTTTCCCACTTAAGTGGGGTCGGCACAACATGTCTTCTTCTTCCATTCGTCTCTTCTTCTTATCGTGTCACTAGTTCCTTCGAACCACTCATCCATTATCCATTAGTAACGGCAGCTATTTCAGTCATATCTTTTTTATCGGCAAGTGGGAAGAACCCTTTAGTTCGTATGTTCTCTTTGGACACTATTGATCTTATGTTTGTGAACAAACGAACTCTTGCATAGTAAAATCCATTTTAGGTAGGTACTTAGGTACTGTCTTTTCAAGCTAAAGTTTATCGCGTACAAGTCGCTCAACGAAAGCTGGCGCTGTCAAAGTACTCTTGCTAATGCAATTTCACTACACTTTCACAAAATATTGGATGATAATTTTGACAGGTCACAACAGGGACACGTCGTCGCCGCGCTCTTATTCACCACTGACCTCTATATATTACCACGTACAGATCAGTGTTATTCACAGACTACTACACTACACAAGCGCACGTGTGAATGTGTTGTTCATGCTAGCTTTTGTTAATTGTATGGCAACACATAATACTCTTATTTGTTATAGGGTCAGCCAAAAGCGGAATGGACAGCGAGATTTGGCACTGTCCGCATCCAGAGTACAACTCCTTGGCAACAAGAGCGGCGAATAGTAGGCATGGTGCGGTCACCGGTCGAAGGCAGCATGCTAGCGCTAATCCGGCTCGAAGAACCAGTCGAAATGACAGACTTCGTTAGGCCGATATGCCTGCCCGAAGATGGCGTCAGTTCAGATAAGAGTGTATGCAATACGCTCGGCTGGACAAGGAACAGAGACCAACTACAGAGGGTACATGTTGTGCCTAGTCCAATGAACACATGTGAAAACGTCAGCATTGCTACAATCAACGGTATATGTGCTGAACCTTTGTACGATCAAGATGATTGTGACGTAAGTTTTGTATTGCATACTTATTAAAAATACTGTCTAAATGCATCAATGATAATTTTGCATATTGAGGTTGTGGTCAGTTTTATATTATGAAGGTAAAGTACAAGTTGCAATGTTGTGTAATCAACATCCATAACCATAATGATGATTACTTCTTCCACACTTTTCTGTACAAAATATAATAAGCAACTTTGATTTTGTACATTTGTATTTTGTATATTTTGTTGAGGTACTTCAGCTTACCTAGTTTGTGGTACTATTTACAGGAAGAAGAGTATGCTGGAAGTACAATGATGTGCTTCAATCAAGAAACAAAACATTGGTCATTGATGGGTGTAAGTGGATGGAGAATTGCCTGCACAAAAATTGGACTAGGACGGCCTAGAATCTACGACTCTATCAGTTCCCATGTTGACTGGATCAAGAGAACTATCTCCAATTCAGCGAGATGACCTTCTACAAAATAATCTGACAAAGACTGCATTTGAGGTGTATGATAGAGAACGATAAGTTTGAATGTTTTTTTATTAATATTGTGTAAGTATGTAGATAATAGTCATACCAGTCGAACAAAGAAAAAAATCATGGTCTTGTCAGAAATACTTGACTTGATACTTTAAAGAAAAAACTTTCTGTTCTACTTACTTAACCTATATTTTTGTATCTGTAGTTGTTGAATTTTATAATTTTATTTAAATACTTAGTTGACTTGCATGTCCTTATGTTATTTTAAGTTAATTTATTTTGAATAAGATATTTCTGCTTAAAATATAAAAAAATTGTGTAAATATTGTGTATAAGATGAGAACCAAAATTATTGTGACATAATAAAAACTGTGAGAGATTACATTACTTAATTTTAAAGAACTCTTGTATGGCTTTAATTTCTTCGGTTAAAATTCAAGTTAATTATAGCTGACCCACAGAACTTTGAGCTTACACCGTAGGGGTATTAATTACCTACTTGCAATAGGTTATTATTTTAAGAAGTTAGAATGTTATAAAAAGATACAAAACTACACTAAGTATCTACATTTATTACATAAAGAACAAGTAATTATCTATTTAAGAATACCTTCATCTCTCAATTCACTTCTTATTTTAGTTTGGACATTTTGTGGCAGATTCTTGAGCTCCTTATTGATGAATTCCTGCAGATTTTGCAAGGGCTGGTAGTATTGATGGATTATCTGCGATCCTGCCAGCATAGAGAGCATGGCTGCGGCAGAGAACCTCAAATACTGACCCCAAGTCACTCCAGCAGGCATTATGAAGCCGCGTACTTTCTTATTTTTTCCTCTACAATATCGTGGGCACGTCGCTTTTTAAAGGTGTTGTAAAAGTTCACTTCGCCGACTTTCCAGTTGATCATAGAAAACTCAAGGCTAGCTCCGAGTACGAAGAACATAGGAAGGAATCTATACATTCCAAAGGTCTTTTTTCCGGGCCATTTGTCCACAATTTTTTGTATCCAGCCAACTCTCATTGATCTTTCGAGGAGAGAAAAGTCTTTATCTAAATTTGGATTATTGTTAATTTTATCGTCATAGAATAAAACTTGCTGAAAACTGAAGAATCGATCTTTCAAATTCAAAAAACAGCTGGATTGACTGTCAATGTCAAACTATACCAAATGCCAACTTTAACGACTGAAGAACCCATTCACAGTGCTGCGTGTCATTCATGGCAAACGGGAAAAAAAGAAAATAAGCTTTAGAATTTTGTTGATTATAAGGAAGTTTCTCGTCTCGTCAAAAGTCTTTTTGCCTCAGTGCCTCGTTTGCTAAACCACAACCGAATGGAAAAAAAGGATATTATTGTTAGAAATGGTGATTGAATGGGAAAGTCGAATAGGAGTTAAAAAAATCGATATTTTTTTTAACTCCTATTACCACACCACTATTACACATTATATTATTATTATTTTACCACACCGGCTCGAAGGTACTAGTGACACGATTGTCACTAGTACCTTCGAGCCGGTGTGGTGAAAGTATTTCAAGTGCGCCTCGAAGAGGCTCCTTTCGTGTACTCGACACATGTTTTCGAACTTTAGGTTCAGCGAGAACGTGGGATACATACATATATCCATAGGCCATCAGATCGCAAGGCAAGGGCCTCATCCACTCAACCACAACGTCCTCTACATGTCGAATAGGAGATAATTTTGTGGTACAGTGAATAAACTTTTAACCGTATTGTCAGTAACAGTTGAATTGAGTTTTGGCGGGAACATGAAAAATGGCGCATTGGCGGCATTAAATTAATTGACAAAACTTGTATAACTTTGAGTGTTCAAGTGTAAAAACGGTGGTTTTTTATCCATTAAGTGCTCGTGACCGTGTATGAGTGTTGGTGAATAGTGTAATGCTGTAAAACATGACTTTTCGTGTTGCCTCCAAAACTCCATAGAAGCCTCTAGTAAAGTCGCAACCACCACTACTTTACAGGGGCATGACTTGACTTTTCGACTCTGACTTATAACAAAATAATCTCTCCAATTACTTGACACTGGCTTTATACCTTTGATGTGAAGCCAAAACCGAAGAACTTAGGTTCTTCGAAAGAAAAAAAAAGAAAAAAGTCAGCTGAGTTGTGTTTATTAATTTTGTTTCGGTACTTAAATAAATACGATTTCTTGAATTTATTGAACGAACTTTGAATTAAAACTTTTAAAATACTACGCAGAGCCTATGAAATACGGCATAATTTCTATGAAATTTCTTCTTGCTTAACTTAGCTGGTGCTTTTTATGAATAAAAAATACGCAAACTATGAATTTTATGAAAATAATTCTCCTACAAAGTTAACCGAAGCGCGTCGAATAAAACTTCGCACGAAAGGATGGGGCATACTGACTGATTATTACCTGGAATCAGTGAAAATTAATCACAGAAAAGGCCTTGTGACTTCAGTCGCAATTTTAAGAGTTGTGGATAAATCAGGAAAAATAACCTGTATTGTGAAAGGATCTTCAATAGGATTACTATTTGGACTCTCTCCCGAAGAATGGAAGGATGTTGAAAACTTATGCTACCCAGAAAGTCAAATTTTCTATAGAAACTTCAAGGATGGAATTAGCAAGAATTTCCATTATGAACAGAAACTATTTTATACATTCTGTGCTTCGAGCCAGGCTAATGAGCCCCTAGTTGCAAAGTTTATAAGATGTGTAAATACAAGAAATAATTTTAAAAATGATGCATGTCTGGAGTTTTTGGATCTTCAAACGTGTGATGATTACCTATTTGATTTGTACAAAAGTCATCTCAGAGAGGATCTAAACACATAATTAATTTTAAGTATGATTTAGGAAAGTTCAATTCAAGGACCATATTTGTTTTATTGTTGGTCAGGTTCGCCACATAACAGTATGGTGTAAGTTATCTTACAGTAAAATTATTACAAAAGCTTTCTAAAGTGTGTAAACAATTAGTATGTATTAAAAGTGTCTGGTACAATATAAAAAGAAATATTTTGTAAATTGGAAATTTTTATACAGATTTTCTTAATTTATTTTGAGAAAGTGTATTGTGTTTAACCATGAATTTAATTCTAAACCTTTAATATTTTTTATTATTATAGGTATGTAACACATATGTTTTTTCTTTTCAATGTCCACACATAAGTTAAGTATAATACATATACATACATACATAAGAGATTTTTCAGTCACTGTGTTTTCACTGTTTCCAATATACAAATGCCCTTATAGACTGATCGCGTGATCAGAGTGGAAGGGTGTGCAACTCTAGACCCAGTGCACACCGAGGCGGGGCGCGGCGGAGTAGCGGCGAATAGCGGTTTGGTCGCAGCGCGCGAATTGGATCGACTGCAAGCGCCCGCCACGAGCCATTTTCAACCGTATCCGTATGATATACAAGGTTTAGTTTATATTATTATCTTCTCAGTCTCTTCTCCACAGGTGTGCCCTGGCACTAAAGATCTTTAGATTTTTTTATAACTAGGTTTATATTAATTTATAAATGTATAATCTCTCTACCTACCCAAGAATACGAAATAAACTCATAATGTATATTTTAAAGTATGAAATAAATAGGTAAGTAATTTTTAAGGCTTTTAGAAACCCATTAATTTAACAATGGAAGCCTGGAAGGTCTATACTTACCTGCAACTTCGTTCTGATTTTTTATACTAAGTTTATTAAATCATCATAATAAAACATACTTATTTTATTTAAAAAAAAACCTCTATTCTTTACTACGGTAGGTTAGTTTAAGTACGTATGCATGTCAACTGTACAGTACAGTGCTTCTTCTTACAAAACACTAAAAGCTGTTCTTGCATGAAGTAGGTTCAAATATGCTGTATAACCATCCTCACTAGTGAGGATTTAAATATTGTGGGAAAAAGTCTTAAAATCCCCACTAACACCAACCGGAGTGGGGATTAAATTATTAAATATATAAATATATTATATATTAAATATATTATGAATAATGATGGTTGAAATTATCATTCAATAACTGATAAAAAAAACTATTTAAGTACCCAGCTCTTTAATGTGCTGCTTCTAAAATAGTAGGTAACTTATTTACGGTGGAAATGATTGTCTGTCATGCATCACATCGCATCTCACTATTATCATGAACCCGAAAGTTCAATATATCCTGAATATGACGTACTCTGTGATATGACTAAGGATCGAAAGATGGATATTTTGTTGCCTACCCAATGATGCAAAAACTACTAATCTGAAATTTGCTGTACCTACTTAGAAATATTTTAGTAGCCTGGAAATAGACCCAGTTCACTTTCTATCCAAGAAACCAAGCAGGCGCAACAACAGGCAGCGGCTAGCAGAAAAACATTGGGTCCACAGCTCACCATGTAGTCTAGACTTTATGGTAGGTAATGTACATCGAGTGAAATAAATTATAATAACAGACAATGATAAATAATAAACCATATTGCACACCATTTGGCCTCTGCAGTACAGTGTGTTTACCTCATACCTCATAGTAGCACAAGACGCGCGTGGGTCGCGACCTACGTCTGGTTAACAGGCTCAACCAAATCTGGAGTGGGCGTTGACATCGAGTAGGTATGGTTTTTGCCAGCCGAAGGCAATGACGAATTCACGATATTTAAATTTATTTTGTGGGCTGAAGCTGTATGTATCACGTAAGCGAAACCTGGCAGATCGGATACTGGTGATTGGTTTGGTTTTTGGTTTACTGCCTGGCAGCGGCAGTAGGCTTCGAGCCGGTGCGCGAGACGAACGTGTGTGCGCGCTTTACCGAACGAGCCCTAGTGCTTCCGAGTGTAGCTGCAGCGACCGACAGGCGATTCACATCTTCGGACATGGAAGTAGCAGATCAATGGCGACGGGAGTGGACAGGAAGCGCTGAATACGGGAAGGTTAGTTTTATTACAGCAGTCTTTTTACCCGCTCACCTCGCTTTGACTTGAACTTGAAGCTTTCACGAGAAGGCTTCAAGTTATTGTAAGTTCAAAGCTTTTTTGTTGTGGGTGATGTTTTCGACAGTATTCGACCTTCTTATTTGCAATATAACATTAATTGCTCCGGATAATGTTCTTTCGGCTTCGCACTGGTGATAAAACTTTGTGGCACTTCGATCAGGCGGTCATTGCCAAAAGGCTTAAGTCGTCTTAGCCTAATATGGATTTAAAACTTAAAGAGGCAAGACAGGTCGAGCGGTTTTATTAAAATTCATTCATTTTTAAAATGAGGCTTGTGGATAGTTTCCTTAAGGTTTAATGTTGTAGATGGAAACGTTTAACCAAACCTGTCTGGCATCTACCAAGCCAGTTTAGTATATTTTTTTCATGCAAGTATTCAGGTTTTACTTGAGTTCTCAACTGGAGGCTTGACACCAGATGCGCAAGACTTGGCTGGAACAGCTTTGTTGGCAGGATGAGGAAACGATTGCATTGTCTAGACGACACTTGATTATCCAATGGTGAAAGTGACAAACGACGTGAGGAAGTCGCTAAGCGTCTCGTTATTTCCATCTAATAATTTCCTATCATTGAAATAAGAGCTAATTATGTAAGTGAAGTGGCATGTAGATATGTAAGTTCCAGGACTTAAGTCCATTAAATTCAAAATGCAATAAAGAGTTCAATGTATTGTAGGTACAGAACGTAACTTTATCGATACAAAAGACTTCAACGCGCTCGCATTGAAGTTTGCTCATCGTGTTTTCTTAAATGAATTTGATTTTAATATATGTAGGAACAAGATTTTCCATTTGTTAAATTAGTTGTGTATTGTGAATTTGTATTTGAATAATATTTGTCTAAATAATATGTAGGTATTAGTACTCACAAGAGTCAATATTATAAATAAGCGAAACGTTGTTTATTCGGGTTCGTGTGCTCAGTGCCGGAAATCCTGTGCAAAGGCCGTGGCCCGCGAGGCTGCGCCTGCGCCATCCGCCCGGCACTCTGTTATTTGTGTGTAAGCAAACTCATAATTTGCAGATGTCGTGTAATGACAAGCAATTTGTGAACAAAGGACTCCAACAAAGACCAGCTTACAAAGCTGCCATCACTCATCCAGCAAACATCAAATGCCCTCGATATTTTCCATGCGAAAATGCTGATTACCTACTGTTGTGTTGAATAAGTAGAAAACGATGATTTGTGTAGTGTCCCACCAAACTAAGCTGTAAATTTATATTCTTAGATAAGTACATTAGATACTATACTGTGAGCAAAGGACTGCAATAAATACCAGCTTACAAAGCTGCCATCACTCATCCAGCAAACATCAAATACTTATGCCCTCGATATTTTCCATACGAAAATGATGACTGTTGTTGTTCGTAACGATGATTTGTGTCCAACCAAGCTAAGCTGTAAAATTTATATTCTTAGATACTATATGTATAATAGTGCGTTGTGACTGGGGAATATTTAATCACCGGGTTTTGATAAGGTCTCCGCATTATTTACAAAAACTCGTTGACATTTACATACTTTTCCGTATGCAACACTCAGCGAATGTAAATTAATAGATGCGAAGACGGTATTGAGTTAGACCGGTTTAAACATTGAGATGATTCATATAAAAAATCAGAATCATATAAGTATATTTGAGGGTTTTCCTTTGGAGTTTCTCAATAAAATCATATCATCATCAGTCGATGACCTCGCGCGTCACCCTTCCAGCAGAGCGTCCCACGAACTACCTTCCGTGTACACATCTTTCCTCCAATGTTCACACATTTTAATTAACACTAACAAGGCATGAACTGTTATGAAGCCATAGAAACAGCTGTGTCTAGCAGACTCTTTACTTCCATGTTATTTTTCACGTAATCTACTACTTACGTACCTATCTATCTACAAAGAACAGTTTCCAATTCAGTAACAAAAAATGATAGATTTTATGCTTCAGTGAACCGGTTTTCCGTGAAAAGGGCATAGTGAAAGCTTTGCATTCTAACTAAAATAACCATTGGTTTGGTTGGATAAACATTTTCTATTCGATTTGTTTTAGAAATGTTCGTAGGAGCTACTAAGAAGTGTAATTAAATTGTTGTGTTAGATCAGCGTAATTTGGAAAAAGGCGTTAATTTAAAATTTAAGGTTTTCAACGATGCGTTTCAAATGCGGAATGCTATTAGACGGTCGGAAAAGGAACTAACTTCTTTAATTTTTATTTGGACAGATATAATTTTCTTTTTCAATCACGCCAAATTTTTTTTAGCTGAATTTGGTATGTGTTTGTTTTCTAGCTGGAAAAGGACAAAGGCCACTGTTTATCCTGATGCCTTGCGGGCGGCAGCTAGTCGTCAATAGTAGATAAACCTTCTGTTCCTTGTTAAATCTCGTCAATATATATTTTTATACAATTTTACTTCTTATGCTTCAAACAGCTAACAAAATAATTAAAAAAAAAATATATAAAAATGGTGGACCAGTTAGGTACTGTTATTATGAATATTAGCCATTGTAGGGCAAAGGCCTCTTCCCATTCTCGATAAAAACCTCGGTCTTGCGAAAAGATACTCTGATGCATACATGAACAAAGATGGAGATGATGAGATGAACAAAGAAAAAAGCAATTTTCTTGTAAGAAATTTGTTTTCAAACAATACGGCACGGGCGTAGGTACTCACGTTGGCTTTCTATAACGTTGCAAAAATCATGTTGTTCGTTCAACGGTTTTCTTTTTCAAGACCATAAAGTTATCTACTTCAATGAAAAGCTACCGTTATTCAAGCAAGACTAATTACCTCCATATACCTACTTATAGTAACTTGATTGACTTGACTACGAACCATAAATACAACAAATGAACGGCTTTCAGTTATTGTGCAATACCTACCTGGTAAATACCTACTTTCTTCGTCTTTGTCATAATTTGTGTCACCGGTTTAAGAGATGGTAGGTAACTGTGCTTAATTCAATGAGAAATTAAGTAGGTCAAGTACCTACCTACCTACTTACATTCTCAAATATAATTAATGCTACTGTTATTTGCTTGCCTTGCCTGTACAGTATTTGGCTAAACGTAGGTAAATAGTTACACATAGTACCTACTAGCTACTCGGTAAGTGCGGTATCAGACGTATTTTTTTTCACGCGTATACGGGCGTATTGGTACTACTTGCGCAACTTCAAAAGCCCAACGCGCGTATACCGGCGTTTACGCTTGGTTTTTGTAGCGAAGCGAGTATCAGTAGCATGAGGCGTCTTTCACTCTCACGGCTTCGGCATGTCGCGCGGTCGCGCGTATACGAGCATATATAGCATTATACAAAATACGAGCGGCGAACCCGCTCTGTTTTAATCCGCTTGGCTGAAACCGCTCTTAGAGTTTTTTGAGCTTTAAATTTGCTTTATTTAATGATATCTAAGCAATTTTTAGGTATAGTGTCATACTAGCTACTGTACGCTTCGCCCGTAGTATTGGCAGTAGGTATTGGGTTGGTTGGTATACAAAGTAGCCTGCGTCTTTTTTGAGCTTTTTAACAACACCAATACCGAATTTAGCTCAATTGGTTAAAAAGTTTCAGCGTGTTTGAGAAACAAACATCCATCTATCCATCTGTCTTCACACACTTTCATATTAACAAATAATAGTGAGAATTTGGGTTTCTCCTATCTCTTCAAATCATTTTTTTTAATGTTGCCTCCGAGCTTCAAAGTAGTAGATAGGGTACCTACATTATGCCATATCTTCAACGGTGATAGGTATTAGGTACGATATCTCGTACCGTACCGTACGGTAGCTCTAAAAGCTTATTGTTCTGTCACCTAGTCACACAAGTCTTGTCGATTGTGGGCCGCAACTGCGACCTTACTTTTGATTTTACCTATAGTACTGATTAAACCGGTGACGTCAGATCTTCTGAATTAACTCACCTTGATCCAATAATAAGGTAACTTAGTAAAACTAGTAAAAGGCCACTGTGGTTCCAACGACCAATAGGAAATGAGCATGTTATTTTTTTTCACGCAGATGTAATCAACTTAGTATTATTTTCTTTAAATGGAAACCTATAATTGGTCATGATTACAAATTGTACGAACCGATTCGGTTTTGTAGGATGCTGATGTCATAGAGTTAGTTCCTACTTCGCCATATTGGATCATAAAAACTCCCTATTGTTTAGTCTGCTTAAATCTAAAAGCCATGAAATAGGTATATTTTTTAAACGATATCTTTTAATATTGTCAAAAATATGAACGACCTAATATCTGCGTTGAAGTAGGGCGTGAGTAGCGTCATGGCCTAAGTTTTTAGATCAATTTATGTTCTGTATATCAACACAAGTTTTCACATTAGGCGGAAAGTTCCGTTATGCGATCGAGAACATTTCCATATTGAAACGATTTGTGATCGATCAATCTAAGAGATAAATCTATACTCATACACCCACACGAGAATGCTAGTGATGAACACACGTTCATTGAGTATATTACAATCACAAACGAAGCTTCGCCATTTCATTTCGCCCCCACTTTGCGATCACGTCACATTCAATTAAATATATATAAGTAATAAAAAATATATACGGGCTATATAATATATAATCTACAGCTTACGTAGTTAACTGAGTTCATTATTAGGTGAGGTACATATTTATAAAATACCAATGAATATTTCAGCACTAATTATTCCGAAAAACTAGTACTACACTACAGTGCGTAAAACCAAACCGTTTTTAAAAAGTTGTCATATCGATCGATATATTGTAAACTATTTATAGGGGTACTTAAATATTCAGTAAGAAATGCTAAGTAGGCAGGTATCGTAACAGACGAAAGTTGTTGAACAACGTTAGATTATGTCAGCTTAGCGCAAACTCTGGTGGCATTGCTTGCATTTTAAAACCACTTTATGTACCAACTAGGTTTTGACTGCAAATAAGTAACGTTACAGAATATGGTCAAAACAGTTATAATAATATTTGAGGTCGCACTAAGCTCATGAATATTTCATATTCATACACTATTTATGTACTTACACAAGTAGTTTAGCCGAATGTTAGTGAGAAGTTCGCTGTTTGAGATTTTAGGCAAACATTTATGATCCACTTATTCTTCGCAGTGACATTACAAATTGCTTATTTAGCCGATATAAAGTTTGTAATGACGAGAATTTTAAACAAAGCTTTGGCATAGGTAATGCTTAGTAAGTACCTAGGTTGTATGTCGTTAAAACGTGATGTATTGTGTCGTCCTTGGACAAAGTAAAAAAAAAAAGGTTTAATCTTAGCTTGAATTAACATATTGAAAAATATGTCATCGCAAGGCAAACGAAGTAGCGGGCTTCGGCAAAAGGCTTATTAGACAAAATATAATGTGTCACTTATCATGTACCACTAAGTGGTTAGTATTTTCTGAGAGGACTATTATCTGAGTCAATTCGGCGAAAAACTTTCATTCCAATAACTGCCTTAGGCAATCTTTTCTAATGTTGTGTGTCACGTATAATCGAAGCAGTGGGTGAGAAGCTTTATCCTCTGTCAGTACTATGTACCTAGTTAGGTACTTTCATATTTTGTAAAGCATTCGTATAGATAGGTGTTAGTAACAAAGGCTTTTCATTTTGATCATAAAACCGTGACCGTGATAAGGTTAATAATGGACTTTACTAAAAAACTGTAGGTAGCCTACCAAAATAATGTTGTGAAATATAACGGTTTCAAATGAATCACGGTCCGATACCGCCGCCATTGTCCGCGCTTTGAGAATTCCGAGTTCTTGAACTCGACTCGATAAAACGAGGTATTTTTATTATCTGCAGTAATACATCTGCAATATGGAAAATAATCTCACTAAATTATACACCTTTGTATGTAAATTAAATTTGTATTTGAACTGAATTTTATTTTCATCAAATGGTAGAGTCAGTAGAGATAACTACCTACTTAGTTATTACTGGCTCTTATTTTTTCGTTCACCTATAAATTATATAAGAAATAAATATAATTTATCTGAGTAAAATATGCCTGTCCAGAATAAACAGTCACCGTGGCCGAAATCGGTCAGGATACATCAGCATTATCATGGTTAATATATCTCGATTGGATCTGGAATACAAATTTTGGTAGAAAAAAATATATAGCGAATTTTTTACGACTTGTTTTACTCCTTTCATTAATAACCTGATATGTATTTTAGCACCCCCTTTGCACCTTAATGGATATTTTTAGGTTTTAACCCGTAATATTTTTTCAGGTGGTAGAAGGAGGAGTGACGAGACGAATAGCTCGTGCTATGGAAGTGCTGCACGCGAGCGGTCCGGGTTCGCGCATGCGCGTCATGCGAGCTGCCTACCACACCACCGCCGGACCCGGCGTGCCCGCTTCCTCCTATATGATGCACGCATCCAGGAGGGTAAGTTGGGGTACTACATAATAATAGCGGGATTGATCCCTTAAAATACATGCATAAATGAAATTCTGACATCTGAGCCCGAACTAGCCAGTCGTAACGAAACAGGCAAGCACTTTGATCTATTTAATTTCTCATGGAAGTGACTCACACCTATGCATGAAGAAGAGTAGATACATGGAACGATATTTAGGTATTTACCTTTGTTCCTTTCTATTTGTGTAAGTCAGTGTCAGCTCTTAGTGTCGGAGTTAGCCAATCACCCTAAAATATTTCTGTATCACAGCCAGTAACTTATAAACTGTCTTTGGTTGCAGGTATATTCCTCCGGCTTCGATTTCCTCGAGCCTCCGTCGCTTCCAACAGAACCCTTAGAAATATCCTCAACACCGCTAGCACTATTACAAGATCCGCACGCAGACACAGCAAACTACAAAGTAACGGAACCAGATGACATCGAGATCTCAGAACCATCAAAATGGAGAAGCTCGACAGGAGGATCGATGCGGATGCCGAGTGAGGAATCATCCTCGACAGACAACGCTAGCATCATTGACTTGGACTCGAGAATTCACAAGAACGTCATCAGAAAATACTCATGCGATTCTGAAAACAGTGACATACTACCCAGTAGCGGCAGAAGCAGCAGAATATCACCACTGCTAGATGCACCCGCACTTAGCTCTCTCAAATTCAAGTCTTTACTAAATGGCAACAGTGACTGGAACAATAGAAGAAAGAGCTACAGTTTCGAGGACACCTCTCCCTTAACAGAAACCATACTGCACAGCAACGACACTTTAGCGATGGAATCATCTACGGATAGCGGTATTTGTAAGTCAACAGAGCTTGTCAATGACCATCCAGATGACAACGCAAACTTAAGACACTTTGGTTCCAACGAAAAATATAATAAGCCAGACGATACATTTCAAAGTTGGCTTTCCAAAAACAAGCAGAATAACTATTACAAAGGAACGAAGTTCAAAAGCTACCGCGATCATGAAGTTGTAATCGAAGATCCAAAAGAGAATAACATAACATTGCAATCGACAGGAAAAGTAACAATTACGTTACCCGTGACTTTAGAAACGGAACAAGAATATGAGTCTAGAAAGAACTACGAAGAGAACCAACGAAGAGCTAAGAAAGTAGAGTTCTGTAAAACTGAACTCCATTTTGCAGCTGAAACTGGCAAAGTAAACATCATTGCAACTGATGAAAAACCGCCACCATCAAATGATTTCCGAAAAAGGAGAAGTGCCTTTGTTCCCATGCGTGATATGCCTGAAAAACCGATAACGCTTTTTGGTGAAAAAACCAATGATTTTTCGAACGAAAGTAACTCGCTGGGTTACATAGTTAGTGAGTATGGAGCCGATGAGAATACAGCAGCTACAAAAAGTATTCTCAAAAATAAAATTCCGAAGCCCAAACCATATCTCTTAGGGGAGAACATGGCATTTGGGGTTCAACATGAACCAAGAGTCGATGATGCAGAAAACATGTATGTCCCGACTGCCGTGTCGCTCATAAACAAGCAACTGCAGTCTGAAAAACGTGACAACGAGACATCTGCTAGCTTTTCCCGCCAACATACAGTCTCAACAAAAATCAACGGATTACGGACAACAAATCCAGGTACATAGTAGCGAAAAATAAATAAACATCAAATTATACTAAAAAAAAATTTTTATTCAAACCAAACATAATATATTTTTAATAATAATTCTTTAATTCTTCGTTTTAGGTCCAACAGATACAATTTCAAGAAACGAGACTTATGGCATTGAAGGTGGAAAGACTCAAAAAATCGTCAGGATTCACGATGAAAGAAATAAGTTTGGCTCAGTCAAGAGGACACCCGCTATAACAAGATCTCCTACACCAGCGAGGCTTAAAACCAGGGAACTGAGGGAGAGTGATCTCACATATTTTGGAGTAGATAATGTTCCGAAAAGTGTTGATAATCCCAGGCAAAAAACCAGTTATACTCGCGAATGCAACGAAGAGTCTGATCTTCATGACCTATTCCAATCGGTTCGCTTGATACAACAAGTTTCAAACAGCGTGTGCAATAGTGAGTCGGAAGATGCGCCAGAATATCAGAATCTTCCTATACATTCCAACTATGTTCCTAAACCAACTCCTCGAATAAGATCAAAGTTCGATGACAAACCCAATCATATTGATGAAGTTGCCGTTCTTAAACCCATAGTCGAGCAGGATGTTTACGATGATAATATAGTCCCTCGACGGTCCAAGTCAAGAAAGCAAGAAGATATGAACCCTATCAAAAATAGGAGTCGCTCGGAACCCCGAAAATCATACCAGTTCAATACGATTGAGAAAACTAAGCGACAACTCGAACAGGCTGCAAGGTATTTTAAAAATAAACTAGTACCTATTACTGATATCATGGTAGATAAAGTAGGGAAAATACATTAGTTATAAAAATGTTGTATTTAATATTTTTTAATTAATTGCAGAAGCTCGAGAGATCATTCAACAACTGGAAATGAAAGCCGCCACCAAACTCCAGCAAATAAGTCCACCTCAAGAGCTAGATCCATATCAGACGACAACAGTGCCGTTTATATAAATCTCAAAACACCCGTTGAACAACGTCCAAAAGAAGCCACGTCTAAACACGTTGTGAGAGCTCGTGATAATACGCAGAAAGTTCCTAAAAGCAATGAATCAAGCCTTGTTAAAACTCATCGTAAGTTGGATGCTATTAACTCGAACACCAGCCAGGACACAGACAATTTCAAAAATTCACTTAAAAGGCATCAAAAACGTGAAGAGAAAAATACAAACACATTAGAAAAGAAGCATCAAAGTCTTAAAAGAAATATCGAGAAGCAGCAACCGGAAAAGGCTGAGAAATCGCATGTAACGAGGCATAAGACACATTCGAAGGTTACAAATGAAAATTCATTTGAAACTAGTACAAATAGATCCTCTGAAAGTAAAAATACTTTAAAAGAAACTAATACTTCTACGCTAGATAAGAAAGAACATAGAAGCCGATCATTGCACAGACACTCAGAAGCAGCACCAGACGTAGTAACAGTAGAGCGTATTACTATTTCACAAAGTACGAAAGATTCATCCGTAAACCATTCAGATGGAGATGTCCAAGTTCATAAACGCCGATCATCGAAAGACAAGACAAGCACCAGAAATGATACTCCGAAAGTAATGCCTAAAGTGATTCCGAATTCAAGCTTGAACAAACCCACTCACGGCAAAGATCCGAGAAGGCACGGCAGCCGGTCGAGGCAACGTGAATACGTCATCAATTATGACGACAAAAACGGAACAGTCTCGTCAATATGCAAGATCAGATCCGGCTCTGGTTCGCCCAGGAGAAAGAAGACTACTAAAGAAGTAGTGAAAGAGAAATTTAAGGAAACCTTGAAAAATAAGTCAGACAAAGCTGCTCTGCGTAAGTAGTCGTGTGCATGCCTTAATACAATTCTAACAAACCCAACCAACACGTCTATATAAGTGAACATCTTTCAGTGCAGCCTGAAGATCATCAGAGGTATTCGAACACTGTGTATGGGGATAAACGGAGGAAAGCGCACACGCATCACAGATCTTGCCAAGTCTTATAGCCGAGCGCTTTACTAGTCTGAAAGACATAATTTGGATGGAGCTGGACAGTGCCCAGTGCAATGCTAGAAGCATTACATAGAATAACTTAATGATGATCTCACAACTACAATCTAATGATAGTTATAATTAGGTATAATAAATAACATATTAATTTTAAATTGGTTTTATTTTACCTTAAACGGTGACAAGAGGGTCTTTATCTAGCTCGCTAACAATCACATCAACATCATTATTCAATTTGTTTTGAAGCATTGAAGAGAATCCTTTGAGGAAGCCTCTTTCTGAATCTGAATGGTTCGTTAAAATGACACTTGTTCCTTTTTGAGCTGCGTCGAGGACATCATGATGAAGCATTTCACCTACAAGCAAAATATACATATTTCACACAGGGGCAGTTAGTTCCTGATCGTAGGGTCAACCTTAAAGACAACTATTTCAGTGACTTGTTAAATAGCAACTGCCTAGACGTGCTTAGGGCTTGAATGATGATAACTTTAGTGACAGCAGTCTGAAAATTCTTACCAGTCAAATAAAGATCGGCTGTTACACCCTTCAAGACAGACGCGCCCGAGCCAGCGCAAAGGGCAACCGTTCCCAGAGTCTCAGTCATCGATCTTCCTCTGCCCAGTGCGAGTCGCACGTGCGCGAGCCCTGTCAGTTCCTTCACTCCTTTTACAGCATCAGAAAGAGAAAAATTACCATGCTGAGTGATGGACAGTAACCTGCAATTTTCACAAAAAAAACATTGTTTCGTTTTCGTTTTATTGTACCTACAGCAAAATACCTGTATAATTGCAGGAAATAAAACTATATTCTACTGACAGTTTGCTGCAGACGATAATGGCAGCCTATCAGGTGTAGTGGGTTTTATGCTCAAAAGCAAATGTATCATAACAATAATTAAAACTGTTAACACAGCTTCAGATTAGTACGGCCGGCGGAACTAGGCCGGCTTGAAGTTCGCGTTCGAATCATTCCGTCTCACTTCACCATTTTGGTGTTGGTATCGCTTATCTCGCTCTATAGTATCGTAGCCTAACTTCAAGTCGGCCTATATCCGCCGGCCGCACTATATCTCTGATCTACGCAATAAATTACAAGTAGGTACCTCCCAGCTCCAACGTCAGGATTAGCTCCAGGTGTAATGGGCACTGATTTGTCGATCGGGAAAGCGGATGCCAACCAGTCGTTCACTCCACCTTGCACGCAGTCCCAACTTGTATGCGGAGAATATAGGGAGATGCGGTTTTCCAGCAGAAACGCCACAATACGCTGCTTCCAAGCACTAAAGGAAAACCAGATAATTAAGCCTATTGGTGTTACGTTAAGTAGGTATACATATATCTACTTTTATCTAATTAAGTCTTAAAGTTAATATCTGAAAAGACTATGCATGTACAGTCAGCTGCAAAGACATGAATACACTCCCAAGAGACTCCTAAGACTATAATATAAATGCTGAAGGCTGGGAGTGTATACATGTCTGTGCAGCTGACTGTACATGAATAGGTGAAGCAGGGCATTAAGGGGAATCCTCAAATCCGAATTCCATACAAAATTTTTCGGACATTATAATTTAGATTTTGTACGCGTTTTTAAATTAACTACTAACTTAAAAACACGTATAAAATCTAAATTAAAGTATGAAACCTTTCACTTTTTTTGTTGTCGAAATCAAAAAACATGAACGAAACGAATAGTGTGAAGAAATTACTATAATACGGCGTACTTTTTGAGTATTTGTCCGAATCATTTTGTATGGAATTCGGATTTGAGGATTGGCCTTAAACCAATAGTACCGTCAACACATGACGTAATGTACGCATGACGTCATAAAGAAACATTACTATTGGCTGATTTCAAACACTTTCGCTCCGTTCTGCTCTGCTTTTTTGATACTGATCCTGATTGAATGCCATAGGATCCACGTTAACTTCATCGCAAGCCACGCATTCGTCGCTTGCATAGCCTTTGCAGCAGTAAGTGAGCAGCTTTAAAATTATCCTCGTCGTTAACTTACCTTTGAACCACTGATTTCATTGGAGCGAATATAGGAGGATGGTATGAAATAATCATTTCACAGTTATTGTTATTAGCTTCCAAAGCTACATCTTCTGTCAAGTCGTTGGTGAGTAGAATCTTCTTGATGTTTCTAAAAATAAATAAATAAAAATTAAAAATAAACATGTACTCTAAAGTTAGATAGGTATATAAAGTTATCTTAGCAGGAAGACTTCATCTTCAACTTATAGAAGTATACTGCGCGCAGTCCTTTAGTACGAATTTTTCAAATGTCTTTCTAAGTGCGCGCTAAATTTCAAATAGCTATGGTTGGTGATTTTGGCACATCAATAATGAATCAGTGAGATATGGCATGGGAATTAGGGTAGGTAGGTACAGGATCCAAACAGACAGTAGCATACCTTGGAGTATATGGTTCAACTAGAAGTCCAGTATTGTCCCAGCTTTCAGCAAGTTCTTTAGGTGCAAAGATCTCTAATTCTGATATCACATTGCTTAGAGGCACACCAATTCTCTCTCCCTTAGACATCTTCAGATTGGTCGACGAGAACCTTGCAATGTTTACTTGAAGTGAAATTATCAGTTTTCCCAATTTCAAAATCATAACATAAGAACTGAAACAAATAAGGATATGGTACAGTAAGAGTTGAACAGATTTAAAAGAATATTACATTAAATTAATTACAGCTCACCTTAATTCTTAGACATATTGGTAAGAAAGATCTCGGAAAAGTATAAAAAAGCATTTATCCCCTTAAACATGTATTTATTCTAGATAACTAACTAACTATACAATACACCTAGGTATAACAAGTTCAATATTATAGATTTAACATTGATCGCTTATATTATTTTTTGTTCATATTAGTTATTTTTATTCAGAAAATTTCCATAATCTTATTTCACCATCATCACTAGATGATAGTAGTTCTTGATTTCCCAACGGATTCCAAGTTACGCAGTTCACATCCTGTGAGTGCGCATTCAATTTTGTGCATAGAAGGTCAAAGGTTGGAGCATTCGGGTCAGAATCTTCTGCTTCCTTGAATATCCTTATAATATCGTCCCCACAAGCAGTAGCTATAAGGCCAGTTTTGTGGCACCATGCTATATCATAAATGCAGCGAGTATGAAAGCCTGATAAGGTGCAAACACATTTCCATACAGATTCTCTATCAGTAACAATTACACCTTCTTGATTGTTGGGCTTGTATTCTTTCCAAATTTTAACAGTTCTATCATCACTAGTTGTAGCAAGGCGCTCTCCTGTTTTATCAAAGGCTAAACCCCATACTGTAGACTCGTGGGACTGGAGTGTAGCAATGCAACTCCAGTCGTTGTCAGCGGGATCATCTTTGTACAGTTTCACTGTGTTGTCATATGAAGCAGAAGCCAGGATGTCTAATGAAGGATGCCAAGCAACCTACAACAAAATAATTTATTGATTTATCTGCCATATCTATGTTATCTTCAAATAATGTCCTCCAGCTTTGAATATACATGTTTTAAGTAAGCATGTTTACATACTTTCTTGACATCTTGATTGTGCGCATTGAGTACGGCTTCACATTCATATTCATCTTCTCCTGCTACCTCCCACACCCAGACAGATTTATCTCGGCCGCAGGTTGCCAGCAGGTGTCCAGATGGTGACCAGGCAACACTTTTCACTTCATTCTCATGTCCTTCCAGTGTTGCATTGCATTCAAATTGACCTACCAAAAGACATCAATCAGAGATTTGTTTAAGAGTTGTTACTTAGTCTTATTTGTGATATACTGACCACTTTTCTTATCCCATATTGCCGTGGTAGCATCAAAGCTGGCTGAAGCTAGGTAGTTGCCACAGGGAGACCACGCCACTTCTCTGATGGTCCGTTGATGGCCGTCCACAAGTACTGTCTTTATGGCCCATTCCTGTCCTTCTTTGCTCCATAGTTTTATGGTCTTGTCTTCACCACACGAAGCAAACACTGTGCCTAATGGATGCCAGGAGACGTTCCAGACTATGCCTTTATGCCCGGTTAGGGTTTGTGCCAGTTCTAAACTCGCCATTACAACTTTGTAGAACGTCTTCTTCGATGGTATCTTAGAAAAATTAACGTGAGAAAGGACTTAACTAATAGTTTAGTACTCAAAACATAACCTATGGATGGTATCGCAAGAGTGCTGGGATCGTTTACCTATTATATTCGCTGTGAAAATATAAAATAAATAGCTTACCTAATGAATTACATATACTCCAACTAGGTAATAACTTCACAGAAGCTAATTATTACGGTAGAATCGGGTTAAATAAGGCGAAATGGAACTTGAATCAAATCAACAAAAATTTGATAATTTTTGGATAATTTCACAGATTAGTCAGAGCAAAGTCAGAGTACGAGATTTACTTTTGAAGTTGACAGGCAAGGAAACGATTTTTTTTTTATATTTCCCCATTTGGGGAGGCTAAAGTCTTATTACGACCATACTGCCTTGTGATACGTTTATTATTTTTATAGTTTTATATATATCTTATGTGAATTATTGTTTATTTTTGTCATCGGTCAGATAGTCGTTAAGTCAAGTCATGCCTCTGTGGTGGTGGTAGCGACTTTTAAACGTAGTGGTTATATTCTCTTTGGCGACTTTACTAGAGGCTTCTATGAAGTTTTGGAGGCAGCATGAAAAGTCACGTTTTACAGCATTACACTATTCACTAACACTCATATTATACGTTCACGAGGACCAATGGGTAAAAAACCACCATTTTTACACTTTAACTCTCAAAGTAATACAAGTTTTAGCAATTATTCTAATGCCGCCATTCTTTTATTTTCAAAAACTCCCTTTTCTTGAATACAATAATGTACGATATGATATTGCGCGACAATATACATAGCACAGTCTGGTTCTCGGAATGTCAAAAATGTTAACAAACAAAAACTTTTGATTACAAAAGTTTGAGGTTATATTTTCTGTTCTCTAGTATTTTTAGGAGTAAAACGAATTTTCTATTTATTTCCATAACTCTATTCTACTGTTACAATATTGATATACTTAATTGAAGAATCAAACTCAAAGCAGGAGAAAGTAAGCGAGTGCGACGACAAACATGGAGAAATTAGAGGACTACATGATTGTGCCTCCGCATCTGAACGCAGAAGTTTATAGGACGGATACATCTGGGAACGGCATCGTATCCTATTTGGACTACATCAAGATTCATTCAGGTAAACTAGTTCTTACCACAAATACGAACATAGAAAAAATCCTGCATCTGTCCCAATAAATTCATGCCTGAAGAGGACGTAATTCGTCGACCGGGTATCGTCATCATCAGCCTATAGCAGTCCACTGTTGGACGTGGGTCTCCCAAGGTGTCCCACTGAGCCCGATATTCGGCTCTTCTCATCAACCATCTGTCGGCTATTCGCGCAGATCATAGATGAAACTGGCTCCTACACAAAAAATGCCTCGATGCAGTCTCCACTCGAGAACATGTTTACATTTACCCCATCAGTTGTTGGTTCATTGGAGGTATACAAAGCGACAAACAAGTTTTCCTCTGGCGAACCATCTGACAAAGATGCGCAGAACACAATTCTTAGGTCAAATTGGTTCTGCGCATATCTGTCGCCTGGTTCGCCAGAGGATATGTGTTTGTCGCTTATTATATGGCAGGCCACTTCAGCTTGAAATTAATATGAGCTTTTGTCCATTGTAGATGGAACCACACTAGTAGGTAGTTCAGAGATAACAGGACGATACTGGGATGGAGGTGCCAGCATTTTCAATAAAGTGACTGATGGTAAACATATTGAAGCCTATGAGAAGCGCAGTATCAATCTTAACAGCGGAACAGCTGATGGCTGCTTTGTGAAGAGTTCCAAGAAGGTATGCTAAAATTAGTTCAACATTCGCCTCTTTTAAGAAAAATAGACCATACTCAAAAACAGTCACAACGTTCATTGCTAGGAATAAACCTCTTTGCGTCATTTGCATGTTGCATGTGCAAATTGTGCAATGAATATGAATTGCTCTATATCTGAGCCTCAAGGTGTTACCTAATGTTTAACATCTTGTAAACTTAATCTAATGTTTCAGGTACTAATATGTGAGGACAGTGGTGCAGTCAGCATCTGGAGCAAGACTGATGACAACCCGTGGCAGGAATGGATGGAAGACAAATCTGTTTCTGAACATGACGATGGAGCTTTAGCTATTGATTGCCTTGACCCTGGGAAAGAGTATGTCACTGTTGGAGCTGATGGAAATGCAAAGGTTTGTCGGAAATATCAAATCTGCCATCATCAACTTATAGCAGTCTATTGGTAATATGTCTCTCCCAAGACGCGCTACTTATCCCGCTCTTCGGCTCCTTTCATCCACTTACTTACACAGAGTTGCACTGCACCATCTTGCCAGAGGTCTTGCTGTTCTATGTAAACTTGTCTATTATGCACTCAATCTCCACTCAAGAACACTGCTTTCTTTCTGTTGTAAAGAATAGACTACTAAAATCTACTGCTAGTAGTTTGTTCTCATCATGTGCCATTGAGGCTAATCTTTTAATCTTCGAACCAACATCTTGCCTATTTGGTTATTGCTTCACCTAACCTAAACCCAAACTACTCATAAATGCAGTAGATAAATCCAAATTCTATATTTCTAGGTATGGGACATAGAAGAGATGATTTGCATGAAAACATATGAAGCACACACGCGACCTTGCCACACTGTTGCAGCCCGGCCCAACACAACTGGTATATTTGCTACTGCATCATTCGACGAGTATGTCACACTGTGGGATACTAATACTAGTTTATCTGCACTAGGTAAGCATTATCATGCTAGTTCCACACAGTATTTAATTTTTATTTGTTAAGTCGTAAATAGTTAAGCGATTGGTTGATTGATTCTTGCAATTTTGTATTGTGAATGCACACTTCTTGCTGATGTAGTTAGGTTCTATTAGCCCCTATAGTTACCTCGTACGTGGTTCTCTATTGAGCACTAATGTGTGAGTATATAATCAAGGTTTTACAAAAACATAGACAACCAACTTCAATTGGACTGTTTTAGTGACCACAAACACCACTGAAAAGTCACAGGGAACCAAAATACGCAATTTCATTTACTTCGACGACATATTTTTTTCAATTATTTGGATATAAAAAATACTAAACTACTGAATCGATTTTGATGAAATTTGTATGGGACCAATCTGAAAGTATATCCTCTCAAACACAAAAATAATTTTTATAATCGGTTCATAAACAACAAAGTTCTGAGGTAACAAACTTTAAAAAAAAACATTCATCCGAATTGATAACCTCCTCATTTTTTGAAGTCGGTTAAAAATAGCTTTCCTTTCCGGCTATAAATTTTAATTTATAGCCGGAATTAAATTATAGGTGGTTGTAGCCGTGCAGTTATATAGCGAGAGTGATGCGTCCATACAATATGACTTTGAATCACCTATGCCTGAATTATACAGAAACGGCATAAGGCACGGCTCAGACGGAACAAAGATTTAGTTGCATGACGCGTCCCTTACAGATTTTGTATGAAAAAGTTTTGCCTGCGCCCGTGCTATCGCTTTACGTCGGTTGCTTCGGTATAATTTAGGCCTTAGGTCGATATCGCTCTGATTATAGCGCTAGTTCACTTTAATACACTCTAACGATGATAAAATGCCCAGTAATTTCAATTTAATAGCCATGATAATGAATAGGAGTTTTTTTTAGATCTAGTAAAGAATGACTGTGGCGTGCGCTCTTTACAATGGATCGACGACTACCGAGTGCTGTACGGGGACGATGCAGGTATCCTGAGATTATTAGACATCAGAAACGTTGATGTACCCATCAAACTGGCAGATTTTCCCGCCGGCATTCACAAGCTCACTGTAAACCCTGAGTAAGTGCCTTTTAAGTATTCTATTAGTAATTTTATTTTTATTAAATGGAGCGAGACGATCTAAGCGCTCTGATTGTAAGAGATCACGCCTGCTTGTGATTAGAACATTTCTACACAAGACTTTGATTCACAAAGGCCGGTGCAACACTGCTAAAGCGCTCGTCCACATTGAGAAATTTTGATGGCCAGTCTCGAAAGCCCATTAATTTTACTAGTTACGGTGCCTCTTAAACCGGAACACAGTAATGATTACACATTACTGATTTGCGGCAGAATATCTGGCACTGTGTTGGTTGGTACCCATCTAGACGGCATCCTGCGCCCAACGGTAGTAGCTGGTTCCCATAGTACAGGCTCTGCTTAGTTTGGGAGTTAGATGGCGTTGTGTGAAATGTTCAAAATATTTGTTTAATATTGTAGTTATAATAAGAATAAATCCTACTTTTATTATGAAGGCAAAGGTTTTGTGAATCAAGAATCGGGAGTAAAGGCGTGGAAAGCAGCTAGTATAGTAAAGAAATTACGATAAAGTTTCATGTAAGATTCGCATGACACACGCATTGACTTGAGGATTCAAGTAAAAGAGCAAACTAAATTTATAATTTGAATATTATAGCAGAATTAACTAACAGAATGTAAAGAAAAGAGGCCGTTTGGGTTGCTGAATTAAAAATTATAATATTTATTTATTAAAGAATGCAAAAAAAAATTAGTAAAAAGGTACCTACCTAGTTACGCGATTTTTTAAAATTCTTTCGTAAAGATTCGAAGATGTCAACATTTAACATTTTTTACGTCAAGAATCAAGTAGCAGCGTTACGTCAATAGGTAAGTTCATTAAATAATATCAATTCTTTATCGGTTTCATGCTATTTATATTTATACAAAGTTATGATTCTTCATTATTAACGTGTCCTATAAACGTTAAATCGATAGTTCGCATAACCGAGTATGTCCTACTTACAAATCAATGGGTCAGCAATATTACTCGTGTTACAAACATGGCATGTAAACTATATTCTTGCAAATAAATATCTCGAATCAGCATAATCATTACATAACATAGCATTTAGGTTGTCAATTCTTCATACATGAATCTGACTGAACCCCAGCTCGTGGAAGTAACATATGCTTGACCGTTTTTTTTCATATTGAATCAAACTTTCTTGATGAATATAAAATAAAATTGAAAATTAAAGAATTTATTTTTTCATTCAACCCAAGCATGGTTGAATAAAATGTTTAATATTTGCCTCTTCGTATTAGTCTCCATTGATAAAGTTTAGATATGCCCGTACCATACTGTGACCGCGCCAAAATGCTACCACCGTGGATTGAGTGCAGCTCACTTTACTAGACTCAGTGCTCATCTGAACACAGTGACAGTCGTACGTGTGGCAGCAAGACAAAAAAGTGTTTGAAAGTGCAACAAAATGCCGTCGTGTGCATTCAGGATGTGCACTAACAATTCCCGAAATACAAATAAAGGCAAGAGTGTAACATTTCACTCGTAAGTATTAAGATATCATTATAAATCCAATTTATTTCCTTCCCTTCTCAACAATATTCCAGTCAAAATGGCGAGTGTACAAAAGAGAAAGTAGTATATTCAATAAATATGGGAGAAAAAGAGATGACCCTTTGTTCAGTACATGCGCTGTGACTTAATGCTTATGACCATTATATTTAGACACGCGGGTGTACCGAGAACTCGGGTAATAAGGGATCATCTACCAATGGGCATTATTGCACGAAAACATGGACAATATTGCACTACACAATCGGTAGCGTCAGCAGTATCATTAGGTCATTTTATTGATAATGGATTATCTAGCTAGACAATCGTAAGCACGAATAATTTTTTTGTTCACAAAAATCATTCGAGAAGTTTATACATGACTTTTTCTCAAAATTATTGTACAGTTACAAAAATGATGTTACGAAATTCTCAACATTTCTTAAATAAAATCAATATTTTGTGTTAATTAATTAGATTAAACTCTATTTAATAAAAAATGAAAAAAAAAACATTTTAAATTATAATATTTTTATTGGGATTGATTAAATAAAACTATCGAATTCTCAAAACAAATTTTGGATTTGTAAATGTACCTTTAATTTTTGAAATAGTCACTTATCCCATCTTTTTTTGTAATAATAAAATTATTACTCCCCTATTTACATATACAAAATGAAAATTCCCTGCTTCACAAATGCGTATTTTAATAATTGAAGTTTATTTTATGCATAGTATTTTAATAAAATTATTTTTATTTTGTTTTAGATTTCTGCAAGACCCACGTTGTAAGGAAAAATGAATTTAAATTATACGAAAAGACCAATGGGATGATGAATGAATACATAGCCATATACAATTTAGCAGATTTTGCTCAGTAAATTTTAAGCAAAATGACTATTTTGCCATTTTTTATAGATATATTCTTATTAAAAATATAGTACAGGATAAGTGTGTGTTTTGTATTTTAAAAACGAATAAACAAACATTCTTTGTAAATAACGTATTTTATTTTTAGTTCCCATATCACTTTACTATTTAGTTATTAAACTTTAATCTGTTGAGTTTGCTGACCGTACCTATTATATTATATATACACGGTATTGATGACGCAATTTACGCACCATATTACTCGATAGAAGATATTTTTGTTGTCAGGGCACACAGGACGCTCATTATTTCACAAAAGTTTATGCAAAATGATTGCACAATAATTGGTGTTAGATGCAATTAAGTTAATTAGCATGAACACCTTTTTTAAACAACTCTTTAGTGTGCTCGCGTCGTCATTATGCTTATGCACACATTCAAACAAATGGCAAAGTTTTTCGGTACCAGGGCATATCTAAACTTCATACATCAATGTTAGTTTCTTAAAAAAACTAATTTTATTTTGTAGCTGTCAAGTGTTCACTTTTAATACAGCGACACTACTCTCCAGAATTTGTTCATATCTGATACACCGACAATCCATGTAATAATTTAATTGTTGTTTCAGATGCAAAAAAGTAGCCGTGTGCTGTGACAACTCAATAGTGTCCGTTTGCAAAATGGACCAATCTCAATGCAAAGTCGTTTACCATGACAGGCATATGCATCATAACTTTGTGAGAGGAATGGCGTGGGACGCTGAGAAACCCAACGTGCTACACACTGTAGGGTGGGATAGCGTTGTCCAATCTCACACTGTCGAATAGATTATATTTACATATTAAATAAACCATATAAAAATTATTCTAGGTCATAGTCAAATAAATAACTAAAGTGTAAAGGTATGTTCATAGCTAACGCGCATTTGACGGCATCTTATGAACGTTGGATATTTCAATATGTTTGAACCAATTTTGTGTTGCCTACTCAAGCAGATGAAAAAACGTAGTCTTATCTTTATTACCTTAGAAAGAAACTGTATATGAGTGAATTAATAAAATATGTATGGTGACGTGGGTGGTTGCTTTTCACCATAGATATAAAATTTATTGTTGAGCAATGACATAACAGTTTTGTGAATCTCAAATCACACACTGTTTAAACTAGGTAGTCAAATGTTATCATTTTCATCAAGTCCTAGGCTACAACTAATTGAAATCCAGGGAAATGTGATTGAATACCGACAAAAGGACTTTATAAAACTATAGGTACCATCGTATATTGATTGATTTTATTTCAACTAAGTAATTGTTAAGTTTAAAACATTTCAACATGATTTAGGTAATATTTTTAACGATAATACTATTACCTTCTGATAAAATAAATGTATCGTTAGAATATACTGCCTTGTTTTTTTCTGATCTCTGCCTTCATTGTACCTAAATGTTCGATACCCACAAAATACTTATTTGCTGACTGTACTTTTTGGTTAAAAACGTTTCCTAGTAGTTCTATTATTCACGGCAACGGAGCTAAATGGGAAAAAATAATTTCTAGTACCTACTTCCATGAAAGTACCTAATTCTAAAAGAAGTACAGGGAACGATCGAAACAGCAAGATAAATGCTCGAGTAGATAATGTATTGAAGTGAACAATGAATACAGTGCGGTAGCGTCGAGTGTTCACTCGATTAGTTGTTGGGGGAGGGACCTCGGCGCTCCGGCGAAGCGCTGGGCGAAGACCCGCGGCGGCCCGCGACTCCGGGGCTCTTTAGGCGGACCATGGTGTCCAGATGGCGGAACCTGAAATAAAAAAAAACTGATCAATTTTAGCTTAACTGGCTTCTTGCCGTGCCGCGCTAAATTGGTACTGTTTCCGCTCTCAGCTGTCAGATGATCCAGGGATTGTAGCCCCAGGAGTTGAGGCTAGGGCATAGAATAAAATAATTCGAGGCCCTTACTCGATGCGCCGCCGGAAGAAATCCTTGTAGAGGTTTGAGAGCCTGACAAGTCGGTTAACTTATTATGGTAGGTTTATGTACAAGTACATATATATCTTGGGCTTGAATACTTAGTAGGTACTTAGTATATTGTTGGGTCATTTGTACATAAATAGCCCGTAGCTGTGGTCAATGGTCATTTGCTTCTGGAATAGCATAATATGCCGCTTTTATGAATAATACCATCTGTAGCCTTTACCTTTTACGAATCGCGTAGCAGTATGTTGTTAGGTATCTTCCCCATTAGGTAGATCAGGTAGGGTATTAAATAAAGGTAAGTAATTAATGGTAGAAGTAGCATGGGCCGCGTTGTTATTGACTTTGTTTACTACTTTGTTACCTGAGTGGCAAGTCGTTGGCGTCATGATCGACGCTTTGGAAGAAGAATCCGAGAGGCCAGCTTATCCATGATGATTGATTCCTGTAAAAAGATATAACATTGTAATATTTTCCATTTGGTGTAAAATATTACGTGATGTCTTCACAATCTAATTGGATTCATAGGTTCAATAATCTTAAGTATAGTACCTACTTAAATACCTTCCTACAATTTCTATGAGTTTAATTAACTTTGTCCCCAAACATTTTTTACATTCAAACTATTAAGACGCCTCATTCCCCTCGGTCAAGTTAGCTTGAGTTTGGCTGAAGCCGCGGACAGCACTAGTGTGATAGGTACTATTACAATCAAGGCTTTTCAAAAATATACAAAACAGACTTCAATTGGACTGTTCCCTAAACACCACTGAAAAGTCACAGAAAACCAAAATACGCAATTTCGTTTACTTCGACATTTTTTTTTTCAGTTATGTTATCTTAAAAAATAAACAGATATTGATGAATTTTCTATGGGACCAATCTGAAAGTATATCCTCTCAAACAAAATCATTTTTTTTCAAATCGGTTTGTAAACAAATTTCTAAGGTAACAAACATAAAAAACAAACGAATTGAGAACCTCCTTAATTGAAGTCTGTTGAAATATAGTACTTAAAACTTACGGTGTGGAAGGCTGGAGCTGAATGTCCTGTCCAGGGGTGTCCGGTGTGGTGGGGCCGGCGCTGACGAGGGCCAGTGGCGAGGTGGGAGACGTGGCTAAGGGCGGGGGAGTCTTGTTGATGGCAGGGTTGTAGATTTTGGGGTCGCTGACCATACGCACGAAGAACGATCGCTTGTGGGCCAGGGCAGCGTAGTTGGTACGCGCCCGCTCTTCATTCAAATCCTGAAAAGGAATCTGGATTAGGTACGAACTACCGTAGAGCCTCGCTAATCCAGACCCCCGCTAATTCGGTAAACCGGACACCGACGCGCTGTATTATGTGAAGACGAAGAGCAAGATGATGACCTACGACCGTTGAAGTCCTCACTTCTAATAAAGCTCTACATTCTGAAGCAGTATGAGCATTGAATACTGCTTTGAGATGGGCTGAATATAACGATTTTCATAGCCACGAAGTTAGGTTTCTCCGTAGGCTCACAGACCGAGCTTTTGAAATGAAGGTCGAGAGTCATCAGCAGAAGAGTATTACAGACTTTTTAAGACAAATATTTAAACATTATGTGTGTATCTTTTAACAAAGGCTCTACTGAAGTTTCATCGATGGCATTGAATTATGCGTACCTACACCTAACCCTTTGATAATGAAAAGGACATATCACCAATAAAGAATCGTATCTGTATTTGTAGTTGCCTACAAAACTTACTCTTTGTTTGTCTGGTCCTTCCAGTAGTTCGGTTGCAAAATCTGTGATTATATCCCAGGCTATCTCTGCAGAAGAAAACAATTAGCAATTAAAATTACTCAGCTATGTAGGTAGGTACTTTTATCACGTTAATCAAATGTGTTACCAATATCTTCACGCTTAGCATGCTGGTGCACCACACAAAATCTGATGACGAAGTACTCGCGGACGGATGCTGGCACCATGTGCAGCTTTCCTGAAGCGTTGATGTTAGTCAGGAGTTTTTTGTTCATTTCATCTATTTGCTCTATGGTCTCTTCTGGACCTCCGCGGAGGCGGAAGCAAACCAACCCCAACTACAAATAAAAAACATGGAAAATTGACAAATTGCAATTAAAAATCATTAAAATGCTAACGGTTGTAGTCGCTGTTAGATGAAAAGTCTTACCGTGACTTCGTTGCATATCTCAAACCTATTATCTTTTCTGACGAGCTTCTCAAAGTATTTAGCTAGCTCGCAATGCCTCCGCACGTACTTCTGCAGCCCGCTGATGCCGTAGCTTCTTAGCATGAACCACACTTTCAGCGATCTAAAGCGTCTGCTCAGTGCCACGCCCCAATGGCGGTAATCGATGGCAGTATCGTCGTAGCAATGTTGCAAATAAAGTGGGTCGACAACGAGTGCGGAAGTCAGAAGGTAACGGTTGGTGACCCATAGAAGAGAACAGTCGAAACTGGTCAGCATCAGTTTATTCGGGTTTGTGTTGAAGGAGTCCGCGTATTCGACTCCGGCGAGCCGATGCTTGTGTTCGGGGCAGAGGAACGAGCTCCCGGCGTAGGCTGCGTCAACGTGGAGCCATACAAAAGGGAACTTCTGTACCACTTTGCCTATCTCTGGCAAGTTGTCGTAGGAACAGCATGATGTTGTTCCAAGTGTGGTCGCTACGAAGAATGGCACGCGACCGGCTTCTTCGTCTTCTTCCATTGCCTAAAATAAGAGTTATCAGTTATCATTATTCCAAAAATCCACTACGTAACTAGTCTGAAAGCGCTTTTAAATTCTCTGGAAACGTTGAGCAATTAAGAAGGTCGCTCATAAGAGGGTCGTATCGCGAAATTTCAATATTTGCGGCATAGAAAGTGGCACACAATGCCGCTCCATTACCGCTCGGCGCGCGACGTATTTCCGCCACCCAGTCATTAATGCGGCAGCGAGCCTACCCAACTCCTCAATTCCAATTCTCTCTTCAATTACGGCCCGGTTATCTGTACCCTTCCAGCGACTTAATCTCGACGACTCTATTAAAAATTCAAAAACGATTAGGACATGCTTACCGTACGTCCTATTTTATTTGTTTTCTTTATCCTAATTGAAGTTAATTAATGGAACAGATTAATCAAGTAGTGAAACAGAATACTGGAACACTCCTTACAATGAATCAGCCTTACAAATGATTTGATACCTGGCCTAGCTGGTGTGGTAGCTTAGCTACCACTATGAAAGCAGAAGAAATATATTTTGTGATGACAAGTTCCTGTTCCAGAAACGAACCCCATGGTACTTTGTCTACGCACCGCTTTTAGGGTATCTCCCCGTAGCGAGCCATTCTCATCTGGCTGCAAAATACGCAGCTTCACGAAAGAAATCATCGCTGCCTTTTCCACACAAGAATGCGCCTCCTTTGAACAGTACGCGATCAGTTTCGAGAGCAGGAGACCTTCATCCACGTCTGGGAACTGAGGCTTTAGACGCTTGATTCCATTAGCTCGTGCAGCCAGCATTGAAACTAATACGCACTCACTTGCAGAACCCTGAGAACATTAAGAAAACGCATGTTTTACCAATCATCATCAGAATAAACGTACTAACACTGCTGGACAACTGATAGGTCTCCAACGCAGAACGTCGCGAGCAATGATCTTGAGCTCCTATTACCGCCTACCTGCGACCGTAAGGGCAGTTTTGAAATAGCTTATTGCTCCCGTTTACGGTCGTTTCGGCTCACATGCGGCTTCAAAAGCTCGTATTACGGGCTAACACCGGCGGCGTTTACGCTCGGTTTGTTGGTGGCGAGTGTCATAGTGACGCGGCGCTCGGGCGCGTAAGCGCGATAACGCTCGTACAAGTGGCGTATCCCCGCGCTTACACGCACTACAAAAAACAAAGCACGCGCGCTGACACCGAGATACGCTAGTCTAAAACCGCTTTAACAATGTCATCGATTAATCGTGTAGGAGAATCGAATCTACACTGTGTCGTCCCATGGACATCTATGTCTATGAATGAAAAAAATAATCAAAACACGCTTACATTGATCACACCTCCTCCTTTGCTTCCTTCTTCAAATGCTAAAAACGCTGGTGGAAGACCTATAGCTTTTCCTGCAAAGAATATTTAAGGATAAGTCAAGTAGGTGTGGTACAATTTAGTTTGTTTTACAGTTGTACGTAACGTACCCATCCAATCCAGCATAATTATTTCTAGCTCTGTAACTGCAGGGCTAGCCGCCTGAAAATAAAGGTTGATATGTACTTATGTTATAAATACGATTTTTTTGGGGGGGGGATGATGCTTATTTCTCTAATACGCCAATACTTCTGAATCGACTTGGTTGGATGTAGGAAAATCGATAAGTATACCTATAAGTATAGCTTATGAGCTGGAAAATAAAATTATTGTCTGTCTTGAAATTCCAAACCACGTGCAAACTTGGGAAACAAACTCCATCGTAAACTTCCAAGCAATATCATGGAGCTCAAGACTAATATTCCGTCCCTGGTGGTTAGTATTTGGTAAGACGTTTGTTTGGCTAAGCTTGGGTTGCATCAGCGTCTCTGTACATTGAATTACAGCACATATCTAAGCTAACTACTACAATCTATAGGTATAGTACAAAATGTACAATAGGAAACAATTGGGCGACCCATAGACCGTTGCAAACGATCTATAGATAGCTCAACTGCTCCAACTTGATACCCGATGGCAGGGTGCCGAGTATACTTACTGCATTGCTTCTCTATTGTATTATTATATAGACCTTTGTATAAATGTATTATGTGATTAAATAAATAAATGAAATGAAATGAAAATTTTACTTCATAAAAAATGGGAATTTCGATACTAGGTTTCCTGTGTAAAACATGTTTACGACACAAAATTGCTGTTTAAGTTATGTTCTATTGCTCTACGAATATAGTCATTTAAAATCATCAAGCCAAATTGGGCGACTTCGGGGGGACTTCGTTCAACAACAAAGCTGGCAACAGTCATACTAATTATATACTTAATATAAAAAAATGGGTTCAAGAAATGCGGGAAAAATACTTGTTTTCAGCGTAGGTAAATCCCTACTCCATATCAAAAAAGTTAAATTTCATTTAATGTTCCATATAAATAAGTTCCTAAGCTTTATTACTGTGCTATATCAATAAACTAACTAAATCATTACACGATTTGTCAAGACAAAAAAATGTATCTCATTATTATTATTTAAATTCTTTATTGGACAACAAATAATGACATTGCACAATGGGCGGGATTAATGCTTATAGGCATTCTCTACCAGCCAACCCTTGTAGGGTGGAAATGTAAGATTGGGTGCTAATATACTTAAATAAAAATTAAATTGAAAAACTAAATACTAAAATAAGGACCAACCAAAAAAATTTCAACCTCGCGCCACAGAATAAATAATATTACTCGCGCTCTAATATCATGTGGTCATGCTACGCCGATTGCTACGAAAGTGCTACGGAAGCGAAGCAATAGGCGTCGAAAACTCCTGAAATTCTTTACAAATCCTTGTTGAGGAAGCCACGAAACATGAATAATTAATCTGTAATTTACAGACAGAATCAATAATACTGCAATCGATTGCATGTCTTACTGCTGCTCAACCGCTCAAAACGACTGAGTGAATGCCAAGTAACATAAGTTTCTCCTCCTATTTTTGTGAACACACGACATAATGAAAGATGGATGGAAATATGTTTGTTTCTCAATTATGTAAAACAAGTGATCCGATATACGGTATGGTCTTTCCGAACACTGTGGTAATACGAGAGTTAGTAGCTATACATATTTTTTTAATTGTAAGTAGGTATTGTCTTTTCAGGACTTTATCTTTACATAACAACAGCATATCAGTCCACACCACAAACTCTACTATGTGTGCGAGTATAATGCATCAAGTGTTTGAGTACCGGAGTATACAATACTTTGATGGAGATACGGTATTTTGTTTGTGATCAATCAACTTGACATGCGGAAATCTGGTGCAAGCAAATGCTTTTACTTGGCACTTATTTTTACTATAAGTAGGTACGAGTACTTCCAAAAGTATAGAAATTTATTAGTAAAATATTAGAATGTCAATAGATTATTTTAAATAAGTAGCTAATACCGCTGGATGGAGGTACCATACACTCCTTCTACTATACTACTGTATGCATTTTTAATATGTGCTACTTATACAACAGGTTGAAATACACTTTATCCTAATCCTATAATCCTACTTACTACTATTGAGATCAACGCCCTATCCAGTTTCCAGAAAGTTTATGAGGATGGATGTTATTAACTCTTTCCTACCAATAAATATTGAACGAATAATGAATTTGTATATATTTATTAGTAAAGATTGAGATTAGGACTCAGAAAAGGAAAACCACATTTCGATAGCAGTCGGTGACACTGCGAGCAACAGTTAGACACACCGGTGGGCTAGAAATCGGCCTCGATTACCAAACACAAAATTGATAAAATAAATTAATATTAATATTTCTCTCAAGTATTTAAATCGTCAAACTAGCTTTTTTTTTAATTTGTGCGTTTTAGTTACATTTTTTATTAGATTAGATAGAAGAAAATTCGTTGTTGCGCAAAGGTGAACTTATTGCCAAATAGTTACATCTTCGAGATAAGTAAGTCGTATGTGATGAGGATACAAATTGCCTTGGTAGTGCTCATAGAACAAAGATTATTGAAATCATGTATCTACCTACCAAGCACTTTACATTTTAATCTTAGGTACCTTACCCACGAGAATCCAATACATCCCATGCCAGCCGACAGCATATCCCCCAATATGGATGGGTAGGCATTCCCCGCCGGGAAGTACGCGTGGAACCTTGGATGCTGCCAGTGCGTCACGCCGGGCATGATCTTCTTCTCCACATCCGCCATCACATCCTCCCAAGACTCTGGGTAGTGGGGCGCTTCGGTTGGCAACTCCTGTCGAAGATAGCCTGGCTCTACCGACGGCACTACCCGCCGCGAATCTAATGTGTTCATATACGTGCAGATGTAGTCTACCATCTCTTTGCCGCGGACTCGGAACTCTTCGACATTCATGGTGGATGAGTTTGGAAGTGAGCCGTTTAACCGTGGTACGATGTCAGCGGCGCAACGGTCTCTGGCTGACTCGGCGGCCGCACCAGCACTCCTGCGGTCGAGGGAGGAAGCGGAGGGTGAATGCGAAGGATGCGGTGCAAGACATAAGAGACGATATTACAAAACTGTTATTCACTATACGACGGCACGATTGGTCTAGCTAGTGGCAGTGGTGTGTTGGACTGCCACGCCAGGGTCGCGGGTTCGATTCCAGCTACAGGACAAGCTGGTTGATGAACATCGGTTCAAATATTTGGTTGATGAACATCGGTGTCTGTCCTGTGTATTTCCAAAAAATAAGTATTTTATCAGTTATCTGGTTCCCATAGTTTATTAGTTAGCTCTGCTTAGTTTTCAGGGGCTAGATGGCGTTTTGTGAAATCTTCTAAATATTTATTTTATTTATTTATTTTTATTATTATTACAAAAAAAATGTCCTTCTAATATTATTTTTGTGAGGATAGATAGATAAATGGATATTTGCTTGCTTCACAATCATACCAAAATCACTAAATCGTAGTTAATTTATATAAGTATTTAATTTGATAATAGATATTATAACTTAGTTAAAAATGTGTTGTCCAGCGCTTGGATCTTCTAAGGGTCGAGCTGGTTAAGGGTTGTGCCGTGTGCCCTACCTGGAGAAACTCCATTGCTATTTTTTTATGTGTAAACATGGGACGATACTAGCCTCCTAACGCTTCACAATGTCATACAAAAATTACCACCTTTTTCTTGTTCCACGCTCGCCTACTCTTATGACTTGACCCGGTCCTGCGTTGGACGGCCAATGATACGCCCGCCCGCCCTGCCCTCGATGCCACTTCATTGTGTCAGCTGAATGCTTCCCAAGTATTCGACTTTTGCCATGTAACTTTTTTTTCGCTAAAAGCTTAACTTAAAAAAGTCAGTTAGAAAAAATAAAGAATAGAAGAACTATAGGAATCTAAGAGACAATAAAAATCATTGACAATACATTTTCACGTGAACTTTTTGGAATTTATGAATGAAAAAAGTTGTACAACAAACGTTGTTGTAGGACCTATGGGAACACTATACCCTTTTGGGCTTATAGGGATGCTAGCTGAATGCCCGCCGTGCTTCGCTACGAGTTGAACAGAAATATAATACCTCAATGGTTTCGTCAATCATTGACCGTCTTTTTTGCATTTAAAATTAATATATAGCGCCCTTCGGGCTGCATCTAATGATGGCCTTGGTAAATACCACCTTTACTGCTCAATCTTTAGGTTCTGGTAAAACTAACCAACTCGGCTAGACCTGGCAACAATTACCATATCTTTTTTCTTGAGAGCGCCGTAGTCCCCCGTTCAACTGTAACATCAGATGCACGCGAAAACTACTTTTTTTTTGTATGAGAGCATCGGAATCCCTCATCAGACATCAGCTTCAGATCCTTAAAGGCTTCCTTAACTTTTGCATGAGACCACTTACCCCCATCAAACTGCATATTTGGCAACAACCACCATAACTTTTTTAGTGAGCGATTTCCCATCTTCATGAATAAAAAAATACACCCATTATTTTTCATAACCCTGTTTTGCCTTACCATACCTTTCTAAGAGTAAGTTTTAGAAAAAAAATCATAATGAGTCCTCAGGGTTTATAATATGCCCAGACGTCAACTACTATTCTCCTACTTCTCTCCATTCCTAGAAGAAATCGCGTAGCTCTAATTCTTCGTAAAGTTTAAAAAAGTCAGGGTGAATTATCCACAAAAGCTCAAAATTGACTAGAATAAGTTGGTTATAAATAATTTAACCTCTTGAAATTGGTGAAAGGGAACTCCTTGTCACAAGTGTCTCTGAGTTCGGCTACATGAATATTCAGAGCTCATCTCTTCAGGTATACCTATTTCGTTTCGCATCGAGCCCCCAGATTGCAACGTGTTCCTATCCCAACTCTAAATTATACAAAAAGATTCAATTCAATCTCTGTTGCTCTTTCGGCCGTAAAAATACAAGGAATTCAAAGCCAATTAGTTGGCCATTTGAAATAAATTATAAAGATAAAGCCATTATCTAAAAACGGTAAAGTTAGGCTAACTAAAACAGTCACGGTGTTGACATCAAGTAAGAATCCATAACTTATCGGTAATAAAGAATAATTACGAAAGCTGTTCAGCGTAATTTGTTTAGATTTGATTGCAGCCAAAAAGCTAGCCTGAAAGCAATTATGCAAGCAAATGCAAGTAGTCTGATCCAAAAGCCTCCACTCCATTCTTCCATCGATTTCGGTCCGTGCAAATGATTCCAAGGATGCTGTGTTCCATAGCTAGCCGGCAAAACTAGGTAGGAATAAGTATAACTTTGATTCATAATAAATCATTTAAGAGAAGAGGTATTTTTGTAAAAAAACATATCATGTAGTTAGTTCCAGTCTTTGAAAAATAATTTTACCTTACCCCGTCTATCACTTCCATCACAAACACAAGCTCCTTTTTTAGATTTTAGATATTATATAGAAGTCACAAATATTAGGTACCTACCTTATGTTTAACTAGATTGTTTACTGTGAAATGCCGAAACATAATTTATTCGTTTATTTAAAGTTATTAGAGGTTATAAGGTATTTATTTGTCCCACACGAACGCAAATTGTCTCCATCATCAGCCTCCAAGCCCTCCCGAAATACACCGTGTTTTTTCATCCTCAAAACAAAAAACCATCCGCAAATTCGAAATTCAAAATTTCATATTGATACCTACTAACTTGAAAGTTTTAAATAGATTGACAATCAAAAAGATTTCGATTTAGGTATTAGTTTCTAATAAATCCATAGATTCGTGTGATTGACGAATCTATCTAAAGAATCTAGCGACGTAGGACGGACCGTTACACATCTTAGTTAAAGCTTGTGGTGTAGGTTTATAGGAGGCAGGAGGTAGCTTAGGCTTACAAACAGTATTCATTTATTTATTGCCATTATTATAGGTTGGTACCTACGTACACAAGTAGTGGGTTAAACTAACCTATACAGGGTTATTGGTTAATCGACGTATACCGGCCGGGAGCGGATAGATAGGCTTACATGCAACAAATTTAACCCCTTCTATGTATGGCCGCAGGTTAATAGTTTTCGAGATATTTGGTAATTAACAATTTTTGAAAAAATACCCAATTTTCGGGGTTTCTAACCAAACTGATGAAAATTGGCTAATTAAATGTTATTCCTTTATTTTTTTATTTGTAGGGCATTTATTGATAAAGCTTTAGATGCACTAAAATATTCAAAACTACTTAGAATGTGATAGATAGGACCGATAACGTTTTTAATTTTTTTGATGATTTTTACGATAGGTGCTAAACAACCTCATTTTTCATAAAAAATCACTATGACACTAAGCATACAAATTACTAATAAAACTTTCTCATTTATTAAGCTTTCCAAAAAGGGGTTAAATTTGTTGCATGTAAGTCCATCTATCCGCTCCCGGCCGGTATACGTCGATTAACCAATAACCCTGTCTGTATACCTACTTACCTATTTAATATTGCGCTGTTTGAGTCACATATTTTATCTTCTATGAAGTCTGCAATGGAGTAGTAACATTTATTTGTAAGTAGAGCAAGTAATACATTTTATTCTGGAAGAACTCCGACATTTCAGTAAAACCGATACCTCATTTTTTAAATAGTTTTTTCGACTAAATCTGATGATAATCTACATTGTAGTACTTGTCTATTTGTTAACAAATAATTGATTACTTACCCAGTATTTTAAAAATAGTTATATTTTGATTTATGATGACGATGGTTGGCCATAAGCGATCATACGACGTAGGTAGGGAATATCATAGCAGTTTGCGACTTTGATTCAACACCTAAACAGCACCAGGCACAATAATTATTTCCAGTTTACTAAGACATAGTTTACGTAATGTGTCTAACCCTCGAAAATCTAGCAAGTCTAACCAGATAACTTAATCTATTTTTGAATTAACAATGCCAATAAACAATGGCATGCACTCACGCTTTTAATGGACAAAAACAATAGTATTTGTTCATAAAAACCATGAATGCATTCTAATTACGAAACTAATTAAGTAGTCCTAACTTCCCGCAGCGCCGGCGGCGGTCGCAGCGAACCGCAATTTTCACTCGTTAAATAAAAATGCCGTTAGAAGTAGGTGCAAATGGCGAAAAAAAGCCAATTTTAACTTTTATGAATTTCCATTCCAATACATAATATAATAATGGTTCAACATAAACGTTAAAAGTTCTGAATGGGGCATCTCCTGGTCGAGGCACGCGAGGAGTCGCCGGCTCGACGCTCCCGTTGGCATGCACATTCTTCCTCACTCCGGAATACCAATGCCATATTATTATGTGTGATCTTCAAGGAGGTGAGAATAGTAACTCACCGTTTTAGATGTGGCATTTATTTATTTATTTTTTTCTTACGAAGAACCTAAGTTCTTCGGTTTTGGCTTCACATCAAAGGTATATAGCCAGTGTCAAGTAATTGGAGAGATGATTTTGTCATAAGTCAGAGTCGATAAGTCAAGTCATGCCTCTGTAAAGTAGTGGTGGTTGCGACTTTACTAGAGGCTTCTATGGAGTTTTGGAGGCAACACGAAAAGTCACGTTTTACAGCATTACACTATTCACCAACACTCATACACGTTCACGAGAACTTAATGGATAAAAAACCACCGTTTTTACACTTAAACACTCAAAGTTATACAAGTTTTGTCGATTAATTTAATGCGCCAATGCGCCATTTTTCATGTTCCCGCCAAAACTCTCAAGATGTGGCATTGTGTCTGGTTGGCATAAGCGTTTCGCAGAAAACGGCAGTTTGAAACTCAAAATAGTAAACAGTTGAATCTCATTGATTCTAGAACGCATTGAATCTAATTAAATGGTAAGTACCTACTTATGTATTGTAGGTACTTTAAAAGCATAGTTTTGTTGTTTATTCTATAAAATTTGGAAAGAGTCGTGTTGAGATTTCTTACCGAATTCTAGTTTTCTCTACATTTCTGTCTGGTTATAAATGAGAATAGATAATGCAAGGAGTCGCTGCGTTACATGCTTAATCTGTAAAGGTACAGCCTAATTTAATATGAGTATCAACCTTATAAAGTTAATCTAAACTGAAAACCCGAATGCTAAAATATTATCGCCAAATTCCATTTGTGACACTTTATTTTTGTTCCATTGCTGACACTCCCATGACCAAAACGAATCTAAACTAAATCTAAATCATCATTTACATGAGATTCTGAAGTCGCTGACGTAATCCGTTACTTTTATTTCAGAAGCACATCCATTGGTTCTCTGTTCCATGATTCCATGGCTCCTATTGTGCCCTACTTCTATAATAACGCCTTCGCAGACATCTTCACCGTTTATGAGCGCAGGTCACGTCTCCACTCGAATAATTCGAACTGCGAACTTAATTCAAGGCGATGTAGGTACTTCAATTCGACTAAGTATTGATTTTGTGGTAGTTATTTGCATTGCCTCATCTAGTTTTGTAGGTCAGAAGTAGTTTGAGCAAGTTTTTCAGATATTTTCAGAGTTATGCAGATAGTAAAGGATAGTTTTCAGTACCTACCTATTTAGTGATCTTATAAATTCAAAGGTTTCATAAAATTTCTTAATCTATCTTTAGGTTTGGACCTGACTGACTGACTATCTACCAGACAACGCACAGGCCAAAACACTGAACCTAGACACATGAAAGGAGACACTTTGGAAGGTGTATGCAGTATGCGTTAAGAGTGGAGAAGAAAGTGCGTATTATGAAAGACATTCATTCAGAAAAGTTAAATTAATTCCATCTTATGATTTTTTTAAGTTCTGAATTTATCTTTTCTTCCGTAGCTTAGATACTTTTGCTCCTTTTTCCAAAATAATACTGGTAAGTAATAAAGCAAAAATAGTTAGCAGGATACTCGTACCTATTAGTCAGCCGCCAACTTCAGAAATAAAAATTAAAGCTTTTTAAATAAATTCCACACAATAAACAAACAGACTAACAAATCCTAATAACTTGGAAGCGTAGTGCGTGGTCCAATACAATACTTAGCTGTTTTATTAAATGCCATACGTAGTAGTACTTGGGTAAGGTATACCATCATTACGTTAGTACAAGTATCTTTCCTTGAGACTGATCGACGCTGGTAAAACAATTAAGGCGGCTCCTCCCGTAATCAAATGAGCCGCAAAGAGGTCGCTCGCTCCGCATTCCAACCAAATTATTGAAGGCAAAACCAATAACGACCTACGTTTATTTCATTTTAAACTCATCTTTGTAGTTGTGTAGACATTTCTAGCAAATAAGATATGGAGAGTTTCGATAGGAGACGCTTCAAGTCTCTTAATTATTTATAAATCTTTCAGGCATACACCCTCACCTACTTACAAATACCTCCACTCACTCACACACTAAACACTCTACACACCCCAACACACTCTTCACACCCCCAACACACTCTTCACACCCACACATACACTCATTCACTCAATCTCACACCTCACAGTATCACACACATATCATTACTCTCATATTATGTTTAAAACATGCTAACTCTGCCTTTTCAATTTCTCACAGTAGGTATTCTATTTTTTAATTTTCTCTACCACATCTTTTAGTACTTTTATTTTTAATTTAAGTGTTTTTTATTCATGTTGGAACCTCGTACTATTGTTTGTCCTAAGAAAGGTGCTGACTGCTGCCACACAGTTTTATTTTAACTTTTGCAGTGGTCAACGCTTCACTTTATTATTCCTACACCTTTTTTGTTCCAAATAAATTATTTGAATAGTAAAATGGACCAAATATTTCGTTTTGCTTGATAACATTGGAACGAAACCAACAAATTGTAGGTACTTATTGAAAAAGCTCCTCGACGATACAAGGCCGATTTGTCGAAAAATTGCCGAAGAAACATTTTCCGAAATAATTTACCATCAGCAACGAGAGCATAACATCCGCCCACAGATTTTTATGACATCTCGAGGCAGACTCTCAATAAATATCGAGGAAATAAAAGGTGGAATCGTAGTGGGAGAGAAAATAGACTCGTTGAAATCTAATTTCGCGTCCATAACGGGCAGCACTCGAGAGCGATGAGCCATCTCCAACAGATGCCGGCTCATATCAATTCCATAATTGAACCGCGGATTCTTCACTCCATCGCTTCTTCTGAAAAACTCCAACGAGCTACCCGACCATTCTTTACGGTTCACTTCTTTGTACGACGACGTTCCAGGGACTTATGTTCCATAAAAAAAACTTTCGTGTTGGTACCTAGTTAAGTATTTATTTATGCTATAGGAAATCGCCACAACTACGTCTAACTTAAACTAGCGACATAATTTGACCTACTTATTTATGTGGACTACCTACTTATCTATGGAATAACCATCCTACTCGTAGGTATATAAAAACTTGTGGTGTATATTAAGTATTTATTTAATCCTATGCATTTAAGCACATATATGCTTGAAATAAATGAATGATTTGATTATTATTTGCCTATATTTGTCCTCTTTTTTATGTAGAAATAAAAATGTGATCCAACGTCACTATTCACCACTGCTGTTCTTTTCTCCATCGCTATATCCTACTTCAGAGGGGATGTCGTCGACATCTTTGTCATATTTATCGTCGTTGTTCAAGGGGTAAGGACCCTCGCTGCACTTTGGGCCTACACATGAAAAGTAAGGACCCTCGCTGCACTTTGGGCCGTCACATGAAAAATTGTCAAATTCGCAGTATTCACCCATCACGACCTGAAAATAATAAAAAGCAAAAGTTACCAATTGATTCCCGCCACTTCGTATTCGTTGCGAATTAACAAAATTCCTTTCTTAGTACGCGTTTACGCTTCTTGACGGACATACCCTCGAATTTCAAGTCTCTACGTCCAAATTTGGCTTAAGGTGTGCGTTGTCTGTCAGTCAGTCAGGACTAAGCCTTTTATATACATTGATAATAATAATAAGATTAAATACAAATAATAAATGAATAAAATAAAAAAATAAAATAAGCTTTTGTTCAGCTACAAATTAACATTACAAACGATTTTAGTCGCGCGTATGTTAAGGGGCGGATAGGTACTCGCGTAACTTCAAAAGCCCAACGGCTTTATACGCGCGTATAGCGGCGAGACACAGGGCTTTTTTACAAGCTACACAAGCCAGCGAATTCGCTTGTAGCTTGTAAACTCGCCCAGTGTCAGCTTTTTTACAATCTGCTTGTTAATACAATCCTTCCCGAAAGCTAACTTGCTCACTCGCTAGCTTTTAAACTCGCCGCTTTTAGCTTGTAAACTAACCCTATGTCATCGAGGCTTTACGCTCGGTTTTTTCTGGCGAGTGTCAGGCCAGTACCATGCGGCGTCTATCGCGTCTTGTCGCGCTTACACTACACACACGCGCTGCAAAGAACCAAGAACTAGAGGTGAATCCGCTACCTACCTAATCTGAAACCGCTTTCCGCTCATTCATTCTTTCTATCAATGAATAAAGTGTAGGTATTACCTTTGTTGGATAGTTGGGTTCTGGAGAAGCGTCACAGATGCAGTGTCCGCAGACGCAATTTCCACGGTTGGAGCACTCGGGTCCCTGAGTGACGCCCTCAGGATAGCAATGCAAGTCCATCTTTCCCCCGGCACACGAACAAACGGAGTTCTCCTCCAAACTAACTGAAAAAAAGAATCAAAGTTTTACAAAAGCATAGGTACTACAACCGACTTCAATTGGACTGATATGTGACCGCAAACCCAATTGAAAAAACACAGTAAAGCAAAATCCGCAATTTCGTTTGCTTATCAATATTATTAAAAGGCTAGGACCTGACTGAATGACTGACTGACAGACAACGTACAGGCCAAACCGCTGCACGTAGAGACTTGAAACTTGGAGGATGTGATTGCCCTGAGCTGAAAGTGATTACTAAGAAAGGAATTTTAAATATTCGAATCCCAAGGGGCCCAAACGGGGGGTTAAAGTTTTAACAAAAATTCCGTATATCTCTGAAACCACTCATCCTAGAAGCTTGAAATTTGGCATGTAGACATTGACTAAATTAAACAAACACGTGTTTCAGGATTTTCAGATTTCATTCAAAACTGAAAGACTCCCTTTCAGTTTTGAATGAAATCTGAATATCCAATTTTTATTCAAGACTTTTCTAAGGATTTGCTTTGAACAAAGTACAGGCCAAACCGCTGAACGTAGAGGCTTGAAACTTGGAGGATGTGTTCGTCAAGAGCTGATAGTGAGTACTTAAAAATAATTTAAAAAATTCGCAACGCAAACGAAGTTGCGGGCAACAGCTAGTACGACATATAATTTCAGCTATTTTGATTTACAAACTAAACTATTGATCCGATTATAAGGGACCAATCTGAAAGTCATTTCAAACAATAATGATTTTTTCAAATCGGTTGTACTACTACCTATACCGAATTGAAAAGCTCCTCCTTTTTTGAAATCTGTTGAAAACTGTTAAGTAGGTACCTTTCTTAGCTGATATGGACTGTATGAGTACCTACTTAGTTTAAACCCTACTTCCAACAAGGGCACAAGCTTTTGAGGATAAAGATGGCTGTTTGTTCCTCAATCACGCTAAAATTAATGAACCGATTTTTTTCAGGAAGTTTACTGTTGTGTTGCTCGGTTATAAGCTGGAAGTATTTAAACCCAAGATTAACAACCAAGCAGGTAAACATGGATCCAATAAGGAGCATCAAGCAAGATAATATAATATGTAAGTAATAAAAAAAAATGTGGCAAAAACTTACAACCATAGTCCTCATGATCGATCGTTTGGTTCTTGCAGTAATCATTTGACAAATTTTTAGAAAAGCATTTATTTTCCGATTCGCACCAGGAGCAGTGGGGTAGCTGGAGGCAATCAGTGCAGTTACCTTTAACCGCGCACACCCACTGCTCATTTATAGCAAACTTTCCCCGACCTGTCACTGTTACCACTACCACTAACAACATCCAAAACGCTGAAATCATTTTGAATAGGTAGCCTACCAAGTACACGTTATAATTATAACTGGCTCGGACACCACAGTTTGTTCTAAATAAAAGAAGATAAGTGTATTACCATGACATACAATTACGCACCTACCTACTTATTTATTAATATAGCAATATTATAGATAACCTTTAGAACTTTGCTACTGCTACGGCGCAAATAAGTTCTCACTCGTCATTAATATCTAGGAGGTATTCAACTCATCAATTGGTTTTTATGTACTTACGTACGTACCTAAATCCATATCTACTATATCTAATGGGTAGAGCACAGATTCGCCTATTTAAAAGTTAGTAGTTTTTTTTAGGTTAGTATCTACTTTCCTAGGGTTATTCCCGAAATCCCCGAATTAGTTACCTAGTCATAGGTTTTGACGCTGTTTTAGAATTTTTACTTTCTGCTGTGATAGTGTAGTTATCAATTAGTTAGTTTAGAGATGAAGCTTTAGGTAGGTATATCGCTATTAAATCTAAGCTCTGTGTGTGACATCCACCGTGGCCACTGATCAAGACCATTTAATTTTCATGGAACTATTTTAACCAAAATAAAACATCATCATTATTTTGTATTGCTTTTATATTTAGTGCTAAGTACTAACCCATGTACAGACAGCGTCATAAATAAGTATCCACCTTGCATTATAATACCCAGCTTCAAATCACCGTCGCGATGAATGGAGAAGTTTTGCCTTTAAAAAATAGATTATATTTGTATAACTGTATGTAAGCCTAAAAAAATTTTTAAGTATTACAATTTTTTGAAAGGATTTATAGCTGGGTGTCTTGTGTAAGGGGGATACTTATCTCTGTACCTAAGTACATAGTTTGGAAGTTAAGCATTGTCGATGCGCCTTGTATTGAAATCGTGCGAATCAGGCTACGAGTATGTTGTGGAAGCGGGGCCGGGCGGTCTCATACCTCGCTCGCCTCGGCCAGTGTTTCTTCATTCTTCATGCTGGCTAGGGCTAGGGTAACGAGTACTTATCTTTAAAGACCATCCATACCATGGCCATACTACAGATTAACCTGGTGATGCAAGCTTATTTCAATGACACTTGACATTTGACATGACATATGTCAAATAAAAGTAAACAAATAGATATAACCTCGCAGAGGTTTTGGCGGGAACATGAAAAATGGCGCATTGGCGGCATTAAATTAATTGACAAAACTTGTATAACTTTGAGTGTTTAAGTGTAAAAACGGTGGTTTTTTATCCATTAAGTGCTCGTGAACGTGTATGAGTGTTGGTGAATAGTGTAATGCTGTAAAACGTGACTTTTCGTGTTGCCTCCAAAACTCCATAGAAGCCTCTAGTAAAGTCGCAACCACCACTACTTTACAGGGGCATGACTTGACTTATCGACTGACTTATGACCAAAGAGCTTTTATACTATCTAGAGAGCTAACACGCCATTTTGTTTTATTTAAGGATTAAGAATTCTGAACCTTATTCCTTGGAAATAAAGTTCTTTTTTAATTAAATCTAAATATAAGGATTTTAATGCTTGATAGAGACCCCCTCGTTAAGGAGTGTGTCTCGTTCACACAGTTGCCAGCATACAATTAAAATTAACATAGCCATAATTTTTGAAATAAGTGGGACAATTTTCGAAATTAGACGATTTGCTCTAAATGTTATTCAGATTCATTTGAAAGGTTAGTACAGTCGCTGTCATGTAGGTTAGGTACCTAACTGCCGAGAAAAATAATAACTGTTCGAAAGAAACAGTATTAAAACCATTGAATCAGATATACCTCACTAGAATGCGGCGCACCGCCCTCTTTTTTGTTGATATTTTAATGCACCTATGTATAATATAATTTTAAAACAATAATGCAAAGTAACGTATGTAACATTGATAGCTTATTGAGCAGATTGAATTTTCCCTTGGTTGCTTGTTTATGTCTCAATGAAATATTCAAAGTTCAAAAATTATGGTCGCCCTACAGAACGAGACACACTCCTTACTGGTTCTAGCTCTTTCGGCTCGCAGTTTTCGTGTGAGTCGGCATTCTAGATACATAGTATACAAGTTCTTTGCTTATGACAAAATAATCTCTCCAATTACATGACACTGGCTATATACCTTTGATGTGAAGCTAAAACCGGAGAACTTAGGTTCTTCGAAAGAAAAAAAAAAAACCTCGCAAGTAAATTATTATTTGTAAAATCCAAAGAGAATCTAACCACTACGTTTAGTAAAATCAACAAAAAATATTTAAAGGCTGAAGTTTTTATAATTTTGGTATGGATAATTATACGAAAGGTATAAACGTAGAAGAAGAACTGAAGAAAGATAGTTTACCATTCAAAGATCTGCCAAAAGATTTTCTATGGATGCAGGTTCGTAATTTTCAAATAAGACCTGCTGCATTTCAACTAGCCCACCCTGTCAGTACCTACAATCAAACCTATAAAAAAATACATTATTTATCTAGCCAATAAAAAAATATTTACAGGTAAAAGGAGGCAGCAAAATGCATAGTCTTCTAGAATATGCAGCTTCTTACATAGTTGAGGATCAATCGCACACAGTGATGGTGTGGAGTGGAGCAGGCGTGGGGCTCGGCAAAGCTATATCATGCGCTGAACGTACAAAACGAAAATATAACATGGAACACCAAGTAACAAAACTCACATATAAAACGTAAGACTAGATAGTAATTCTTCATATCAGCAGTATTTTATTCAACCTCAACCTTACATCACCATCACGGTGCTGTAATATCTAAATGACAATCGACTTCGACCAGCTTGACCTCAACTTGGAGACTGGTCCTAGATATAATAATCTGTTTAATCTGCAGACTATGCTTGCTTGTCAGCAACAGCTATAATAATACCATTTCACATCATTGTTAACGAAAAAAGAGACCTGAGTTTTTTATTGATGTTGTTTTAGAGATGAAGAATATTGGGATCCAAAAGTAGAAGGTCTGGAGAGAATAGTTGTCAAAAGAAGAATACCTGTGATTCACATATTGCTCTCACTTGAAAAAGAATTTGACACAACACAGTCTGGGTAAGTTTCTAAGCTTTGATGTTCCATTAGTTGCAGCTTTATCTGGTATCAGGTTAAAAAATATCCTTTGGGTGCATACAGGTAGAGGCATAAGATTACTATCTTCACCAATGTTCAGCCCTATTGGTTCAGAAGTTTTGGCATGATTGAGTAACCAACATCAATTTTTACAAATTTAGCATTAGTAAACTACCTGTAGCTACCTGTAGAATGTATTGTATTTCTAGAAAGAAAAAAGCATGAAAAGTGAGATATATTATTTATTTTTTCAGTTATCAATCTTTAAAAGGAAATAAGTTTTGGCAACCTGAAGCTACTGGTAACACTAGGAGTACTCACAAAGGTAGAGGCCGAGGCAGAACAAATCAATATAGAGGAAACAAACAAGTTAAAAGTGTGGCCTAAGATGAAAGTTATTTTTGAGTATTAAATTTATGAACCTGCCTGTTGAATGAATAATAATAAGTAAACTTTTTCATAGTCATGTGCTGTTTTATGTATGTATCTTATGAATCAAATCGATTAGATAGATAGATGAATCAAATTAACCAATAAAAAACCAAAAAAGTAATAAACTTAACACAAAAAAAATCTCTGATTAAAAAATTCCTAATCATTTAAATTCATTAGGACCTATTGGATTAACAATCTTTGTTATAATTTTTTAGTTATGTATGGATATGTAGTAAAAACTTATTATTAAAATATACTAATGATAAAAAACTAAAATTGATACCAACTTATACATATTTTTAGCTTCTATATTTTTTATTATGACAAATAGTTATATTAATCATCAATAATTTAAATTTAAAGTAATTTAAGGACAACTTTTATGTCATTAACTAATTCGAGCACTCACAAATGTTAAATACACAGCATAAGCATGCATACAACTGGGTTACAAATATACCACTTGAATACATTCAGCAACATCATTAACTACAATAGTGAACTACATGTTTTATTGTAAAAATGTGTAGTTCTCAAGAAAACTATATCTGCACATCTCATCATATCATATAGCTTATATTCCTTGCCATTATTTCCAAGTGTTTCAAGAAGAGTAAGAGAGAAAGAAAAGGCAAAATACGCAGGATAGGGATATGCAGATATGTATTTTCTATAATCCTACTAACAACTCGCTCTACATGCAGTCTCAGACTAAACTAGCATATTCTTGTCGCGCATATACAGGCGGATTGGTTCTTGCGAAACATCAAAAGCCCAACGCCCATATACGCGCGTATACCGGCGTTTACGCACGGTTTTTTCTAGCGAGTGACAGTAGCGTGCTGCGTCTCTTGCGGCGCGAGGGTTCTCGCGCGTACACGCGCTGTAAAACAAAACACGAGCGGCAAATCCGCTAATCTGAAACTGCACTAATTGTATCTAACTTTGTGGTAGTTCTATTTGTTTATTACAAGAATAAGTTCTGCCTAACACACCTAACATTAACAGTATACAATATTTCAATTAAAGATAATATTCAAGTGAACTTGAATGTTCGTAGATAGAGATACAAGTTTACCTGGAACAGTAGTTATGATAAACCTCAGGCTTCAGATTCGCCCACAGGTGCAGCAATGGGTATCTCATCATCAAGTTTTGGAAGAATCAATATCTCCTTAGAAATAATAGAATACTTTGTTACAAAGTAAGTGAAGCGTTTACACAAATGTGTTTCTTTTTCGAATGCATCAAATATTGACCGGTGGTGGAAGTAGGCATGGGAGAAAATCCGGTACACTCTTCTGCAGACCGAGCCCAGCTTAGCCACTGAAGACTCCTTGATGCTCACCCTGAAATAATATTGTTTTTAACTAAAATTGATTGTGTACAAGCTGCATCATGCCAATTGACCGGTGTGGAATGAGGATAAAGAGTATCTTGTGTACTATCCCAGCTCTTCCAAATTTAGGTCAGTGTCGCAAATGGGGCAGTAAGGAAAATGAGATTTAGAATTTCAAATCAAATCAATTTATTTATTAAATGATTAGGTAATACAAATTATGCACTAATTAATAGTACATTTAGCGCTACTGGTTGTACACATGTAGGATACCATTACAGTAGGTAGGTGACGGTGAGGCCCAAACTGAGCTGAGAGCTAGTATTTTGGGCTTCTGAGTGCTTTTACAAGTAGGTGGTTATCATGGCAGTTATTGAATGAGGCAAAAGTAAAAATACAATACATACAAATTTTATTTGCTAACCCCCAACCAAAATGTCAGCCAAAATAAATCAGTAGTTTTGCCTTGATTGAAAAATAAACATCCAGCCTCACACATTTTCACATTTATTAAAGAATTTTTAAGCAAGTATTACAACTAGAATGTAGGGATATCATATTCTCTTACCTGCTGGGGAAGTATTTGTTGCTATTGAGCAAACAAGCAGCACCGTCAAGGGTATGCCTGGTATAATCAATAGCAGGGCACTCCTTAGGCGTCTTATGGGCTGCACATAAAAATATCCACTGCTCCGTAGCAGTCATTTGTGTGCAAGTCTCTGGCTTGCATTCTGCTTGTAGTCTCACTGCCAAACCATTTAGTTCCATACAGAACTGTCTGGAATCAACAAATACATCATAATTAAACTCGTACAAATCTTCACTAGTCAAAACCAGCAAGTTTTATAACAATAATAAATAATTTGGACATTTCTCACAACATCATCTAACGCTAAAGTAAGCAGAGCTTGTACTATGGGAACCAGATGAATGATAGAATATTTTTTTTGTAAACAAAAAAACACCCTGATTTAGGAAGTTTATCACACAAATGTATGTCCTGAAGCAGGAAACCAATACCGGCATGGCAGTCCAATGCACTTACCATTCGACCATCCATATCGTCAAGTTTTGTATCAAAACACACACAAACAAAAAAAAACAAGATAAATTGGCAGATTACCTCAGATGCTCATATTTCCAAACTCCTTCATCCTGGGCGTCAGGCATCTTTAATATTGCTTCCAGATTAGAAGGATCCCGCCGGATAGTCTGTTGAATAAATTGTTGCACTGCGAGAGTGCTGTCCATTTCCTCAAAAGGTTCATCAGGCCAGCGACAAAAATCCTGTACAATAGTTAAAAATTTAGCGAATACGAGCACGGTTGTTTTAAATGTAAGCTAAACCTTAGAACCATTGAGTTCTATGGGTACAAGTATCTCAATGCATAGAACCTACCTTTGCTTTTGAACCGGGGCGGTTGCGTCTCAGTATATCAAACTCAGCAGCCATTACACAAACTTGGGTCTAATTACAAATATTTTGGATGTCTGTCTTGTCTTTGCTATCGATTTACTATTGAGCAAGCTAGCTAAAGATAGAGATTTACACGAGATTTATGATTTCTTTTTTCGTTCAATATTTCCACAGTTCAACGCCATTTATAGGGTTCCGTCCGAGCCGAATCCAACAACAACAGCCATGACCGAGTCCGGTCCGGCCAGCCTTGTAGCGTTGTTTCAAAATAATATAGACAAGCTTCTAAAAATATTGAGACCTCTTTAACTCTTTTTAAATATCTAGTCTAAATGACTTCTAAATATTACTTGTTAGTTGTTATTCACAATCTTCATCACAAAGAAAACAATTTTGTTATGGCTTGGAAATCTTGGAATCCTAGCACGGCATGTAATCCGACACATGCTTCGCCATTAAGATTTTGACGTGACATGTTATCCATAGACAGCAGAATTTAATAGTCTGTGGTGGATGTAGACAAAACGAGGAGTCCCGGAGTGCACGATGCCGTGATGTACGACCCTGGAATGTACAGCTCGGGAATCCTTTTCCTAGCGGCTTTCTATTGCTGGGATGTGCATTCTCGTGTCGCCACTGACCTCTATAAATAGGTATATGATAAATTATATCATATAGATAGAGTCAAAGAACTTGTATACTATGTATCTAGAATGCCGACTCACACGAAAACCGCGAGCCGAAAGAGCTAGAACTAGTAAGGAGTGTGTCTCGTTCTGTAGGGCGACCATAATTTTTGAACTTTGAATATTTCATTGAGACATAAACAAGCAACCAAGGGAAAATTCAATCTGCTCAATAAGATAGCAATGTTATATACATACGTTACTTTGCATTATTGTTTTAACATTATATAATACATTAAAATACCAACATAAAAGCGCCGCATTCTAGTGAGGTATATCTGATTCAATGGTTTAATACCGTTTCTTTCGAACAGTAATTATTTTTCTCGGCAGTTAGGTACCTAACCTACATGACAGCGACTGTACTAAACCTTTCAAATGAATCTGAATAATATTTAGAGCAAATCGTCTAATTTCGAAAATAGTCCCAATTATTTCAAAAATTAAGGCCATGTTAATTTTAATTGTATGCTGGCAACTGTGTGAACGAGACACACTCCTTAACGAGGGGGTCTCTATCAAGGATAAGAATCCTTATATTGAGATTTAATTTAAAAAAAAATATTTCCAATTGATAAGGTTCAGAATTCTTAATCCGTAAATAAAACAAAATGGCGATTTAGCTCTCTCAATAGAATGCCGACTCACACGAAAACTGCGAGCCGAAAGAGCTAGAACCAGTAAGGAGTGTGTCTCGTTCTGTAGGGCGACCATAATTTTTGAACTTTGAATATTCCATTGAGACATAAACAAGCAACAAAGGGAAAATTCAATCTGCTCAATAAGCTATCAATTTTACTTTGAATTATTGTTAAAATTATATTATACATAGGTGCATTAAAATATCAACAAAAAAGAGGGCGGTGCGCCGCATTCTAGTGAGGTATATCTGATTCAATGGTTTTAATACTGTTTCTTTCGAACAGTAATTATTTTTCTCGGTGGTTAGGTACCTAACCTACATGACAGCGACTGTACTAAACCTTTCAAATGAATCTGAATAACATTTAGAGCAAATCGTCTAATTTCGAAAATTGTTTTAATTGTTTGCTGGCAACTGTGTGAACGACACACTCCTTAACGAGGGGGTCTCTATCAAGCATTAAAATCCTTATATTTAGATTTGATTAAAAAAGAACTTTATTTCCAAGTTATAAGGTTCAGAATTCTTAATCCTTAAATAAAACTAAATGGCGTGTTAGCTTTCTAGATACATAGTATAGAAGCTCTTTGAGCTCTCTAGATACATAGTATATAAGCTCTTTGGATAGAGTACAGATTAGTACGTGTCATGCATTAAATCCCTGTACATAGAGTCCATGTAACATACGACATGATAATGTAACACGGTAATAATAGAAAACCTATCTTGGATTCCCTGCTGTACATTCCCATTTCGGGCATTATCATGTTGTGCATTGTCATGTCGTACATTGGTGCCTCTGTCATCTGTCAGAGAATAAACCACTACGTTCTGCTTGTGTTGTTGTTGCTGCTGAAAATACTACGAAAAGCGATAAAATTGAGTAAAATTCTAACTAAAATGTTCTCTTCAGTTTATTTGATCCCAATTTGTATTGTAATAACTTCATGTACAGCTGTAAGTGATATGACTGAAAGTTCTTTCGGGAAAAATACAGACGGAGTACTTGCTGCATTTGGGGATTTTAACTCCGACGAACTCACAGACGCCTTTGTTATTAAAAATTCGTCTAGTATTGAAGTTTACTTGGCATATGATAAAGAACCCTTCTTGAGACCTTCATTGTTCGCATGCAATTTCAGTAACATAATTACTAGCATAGTACCAGGTGATTATGATGGAGATGCTTACATGGACATCATGTTCACAACTCAAATGCAGAATGTCACCTCTGACCTGCAGGAAGTCAGAATCATATGGGGAGGTACAGAGAACCTAAACTGCTCGGATGCTCTTCTTACCAAAGCTGTCACGATTGGTCAGCCTCTTGTAATGGATTACAACAGAGATATGATCTTGGACCTATTTGGCGTGAACACCAAAAGCGAACGAGTATTTTGGGTATTTGACAAGACTAGATCAACACCTATTGAAATAAGTATGGATACTGAATCAAATAAGAAATTAAAGAAAGAATTAAAGCTTCCACACTCGCATTCATTTCTGGACGTGAATGAGGACAACGCAGCTGACCTCCTAGTGACTACTACAGCAAATGTAGAAGTGTGGTTGAGTGATGAAATTGAAGGTTTTAGGTATAACAATAGTATTGAACTCCTTGTTGGTCACTCAGCAGTCTATGGACAAGTTCTCTTCATTGATGTTGCTCTTTCTGGACAGTTCTTTTTGGTCGTCCCTGTTTGTTATGATATTGAATGTATCAATAGCACAATACTAATTTATGACAACAACCAGTGGCATGACTTGCAGGTTGATTTGAATGATGGCAAAGGAACTTTATGGCGATTCATACCACCTAGAAATGAACTGTATCTAGATGCAATAACTATGAGAAGCGGTGATTATAATATGGATGGGTATCCCGATATATTAATGACACTTGGGCCTGTCAGCAGCAATGGAACTAAAGCATTTCTTCTTCATAATACGCCATGTGATCTACCAGGCTGTAAATTTCACAGAACATTCCAGGTTCAATGGGATCGATTTGATTCGTTGGAAAAAGATGTAGTGATGGCTACTTTCTATGACTTTTTCATGGATGGTGTTCTTGACATAATTTATGTTAAAAAGAATGTGACAACAGAACAATACACTATGCATTCATTTAAGAATGAGCTGGAATATGACACTAATTTTATCAAAGTTATTGTTGTCACCGGACTTACTAATGAGAGGATGCCTCTAATCAATAGAACTTTGTACAATAGGAAAGGAACATTTGGTGAGTATTTGTAAAATTCTTTTACTGTTTTCAAGTATGTATAGGGTACTTAAGCATCTTACCAATTTTTTACTTTTTTAGGTACAAATCTGCCTGGACCAAAAATTGGATACAATACCTGGTCTCAAGAAGGCAACTACCGGACTGGAGTTTGTGCCCAACTGTCACAATCTGGATACTTCTCATTACAGTTACCTTATTCTATATTTGGTTTGGACCGTACTCCTAACTTTGTGGACACTCTCAATGTTGGATTATCAGGTTTCTCAAAGAGCTGGACACAGATTATCCCAAACTCCCAAATAGTAGTGATTCCAGCACCACCAAATGATTCCTCACAATGGAAAGCTCAACTGTTTGTTACTCCCAGTAAGGTAATTTTGAAGAGTGTATTTGTTTTGACTGCCATTATTGTTGTTATTACAGGCTGTGTGTTATATCTACACTGGAAGGAACGAAATGACAGGCAAGATATAATAGAAATTGATGATAATACCTTTGTAAAAATTTAATTGATCTGTTATCCTAGGTTCCATTGGAAATATTGCAATGTTACATTATATGATTTAATTCATTACTTATTCAAATTTAATTGATCTGTTATCCTAGGTTCCATTGGAAATATTGCAATGTTACATTATATGATTTAATTCATTACTTATTCAAATTTAATTGATCTGTTATCCTAGGTTCCATTGGAAATATTGCAATGTTACATTATATGATTTAATTCATTACTTATTCAAATTTAATTGATCTGTTATCCTAGGTTCCATTGGAAATATTGCAATGTTACATTATATGATTTAATTCATTACTTATTCATTGCTATAATCTGCTTGACTGCCATTTTATGAAGTTGTTAGATGGGTATTGTATAGTTTATATTATATATTTATATATTCTAAAAAGCATAGTTTATTTAGGAATATACCTTATTATATATTAGTTATTTTGTATTTATAAATTAAATAAGATACTTTAAAGATTTCTGTGATATTTTAGTAGTTTATTGTTAGCATACATAATGGACAAAATAATGCTAAAATACATATAGATACAGATATGTATTAAAAAAGAATAATGCAGATAAACATGTAACAGTAAAATAGTAATTAATTTAGCTATTTTATTTATTAGCAAGTTATAATCATACACCTAAGTAACATTATCCCATTTGACACTGGGCAGTGTTTGGAGACTGTTTTGTACTATTGGTTGATAAAATCCACAAGGCAAAGCTAAATTGTAATCCAATACTCTACCACCTTATAATTTGTAAATGTCCTAATTATTAACCCTAAGAAAAGTATATGCTAGTATTTAAGAAACTAAAATAACATTAGAATCCATTCTGTAAAATAAATTAGTATTATATCAGTGTTTTTTAGACTTGTGTTTTTTCTCCTTTTTCTTTTCCAGTTTTTCAAGCTTCCTGTAAATGAAAATAATAAAATATGGTATTAAAAATGTAAATACATTAAATGTACATTACACTATTACTCTTACTAGATCTAAACCAAACACACAAAGGACCAACAGGAGTCTAAATGTGGAAAAGAGAATCTACTTACTAGACCTTCAATAACAAACCTAAATTTATTTAAGTATACTCACTTCAATAACTTTTTCTTCTGTTTTTTGGTCAGTTGACTGATGAGGTCCATTTCAGTGAGATTGGAGGGGTCATTCTCTTCAATCTTGGGGGCAGATAGGGGCAATGCTCCCGGCTTCATGACAAGCCCAGTGTCACGCATGTGCTGCATCAATGTGGGGATGTCATGTTTCTCCTCCTCCTCTGGTGCTGACCCTGAAGAGGATGCCTGAAGGGCTCGGGCCTCGGTCATGGATAATGAGTACATCGCACATTCCTTATCTGCAGGGAAAAAACCAAGTTACAAAATATTATAACACCGCTGGCATGAGTATGTACAGTATGAATTTTTACCCTGATACATCCAGACAAGGCTGCGGTTAGCAGCTAGCCATTGGAAATACTTTACCTGTATTGATATGGCCCCACTTGTGACATTTGATGCATCTCACATTCCTCACTAGTATACCAAAAGGTTGATCCCTGATTTCATTATCACCCTTGCAATAGCTCTCTCTTGGAGCATTGTATTTCCGTTGCCACTCAAATTTGTATTCAGGTTCGTTATCCTCCCTCTCACGCTCCTTTTTGACACCAGGTGGAGGCTCATACATGAAATTAAGGCTTTGTTTATCCTTACTTTCTTTACTCAGCATTGCCCTGAAAAATACCACAGAATAAAGTAGTTACACATTTCAATAGTCTTGATATACTGGATAAAATAAGCTGATAATGAAATAGGTGCAGTTTAGAAGATGAAACAACTTACTTGTTTTCATGAAGATCTTGCTCTTTCTCATATTGAACACGTAATTCTTCTTGCTTTTTCTTGTAAGCTTCAGTTTTCTGTTCTGCCATCCATACCTAGAATTTTAATAAAAGTATGAATGACACATCGACGTAATGTTAACAATTTTATTTTAAAAGCGTGGAAGATAGTAATGTTTCAAAATAGTATGTGAGTTAGTTGTTACCCTCTTCAAGTTATCCCTAGACGCAGGATGAAAGAACTTCTTGCACATGTAATTATTGAATCCTTTTCCCATTTTAAAGCCTTTGTGTTCTCACGTTCAGATTTTATGGACACCACACTTGTTTGGATGGAGATGTGTACAGTTTACACTTCCTGTTTTATTTTAATCCTTTTGACTCTCTATTTCAGAGTATTGAACACATTTGCCTTTAAATTAGCCACACCAAACAAAATTAAAAATTATCAGTGTAATCTTGAAGCTTGTTGTGTTGTGTCACTGTGTGTGTCACAGACTTACAGTGCAGTGATGAATTTCAATGAATTCGCTATTATGTCCCTTGCTTGATTGAGCCTTTTTTTAGGGTTCCGAGTCCAACAAAAGATAAACCCTTTTGTATCGTTATGTCTGTCAGTGTCAATGTCGTCGGTTCGTCGAACTAATGCGACAAACCACAACACAGGTGTCGGTCGTTATAAGATGAAAGTTCGTCTTGAAAATAAATTCTCGTGTCATTGTTGACTTGCAAAAATAAGACAGTGGTGGACGAGTGAACGAGGCAACTGGAAAAATCGGTGTTTGTAGGTGTATGTATGTATATTATAATGTGTTGTATTTGTCCGATGATAACTATCGAATCACTCATCCGATCGATCTATCTGCATGAAAGGTATATTGAAAAATAAGGGACTGAAGAAAATCTGGAAGAAAATCTTGTCTACAAACTTTTTTTTAAAGTGTGGTGTAACCTTTTTTTATATAAAAGAAAAGACAGACGTAATAGTTACTCATATTTTTCTATTTAATGTCATGAAAACGTAAGGTCGTATTTTAACACTTAAGAATTAAATAGGTTTGTTGACAAGATTTTCTTCGGGAGGTCATGGTTTGAAGCGAACAACTAGTAGCACATAGACTAAAGTTACTTGACGACGTCATTATTGTTATTAAGCCGTATTTTCCCGTTATTTTTCTTTAATTTCTTTCTGATTATTTTCTTTGGGGCACCCATTTTTGGGTAAATGCCTCCTCCAACCCTTGCCATTTCTGCCTATCTTGGGCGAGTCTAGTCCAGGTAGCGCCTGCCACTCCCATGAGGTCGTCATTCCACCTCCGCCTTGGTCTTCCTCTAGGACGAGTAGAGTTTCTTGGGAACCAGTGAAGTACTCTTTCACTCCATCTTCCATTTCCTGCTCTGGCTACATGTCCAGCCCATCTCCACTTTAATCTGCAGGCCAGTTCTCCGGCGTCAATCAATTTTGTTATTTTTCTTATATCGGATATTCTTTTTCTGTCCGCTAGTTTTAAGCCTAACATACTTCTTTCAGCAGATCTTTGAAAGACTTGGATTCGGTATATTATTTATTTTGTCAATGCCCAGCTTTGGCAGCCATACAGCAGAGTAGGCAGTACTATATTATCCATAGCTTTCTTCTTGAGTCTCATAGGGAGTTTTGATTTAAATATATCCTTGAGGGACCAGTATTTGTTGCAAGCTTTCTTTATGCGACGTTCTACTTCTTTATATGTTGAGTCTGAGAAAGAGATATTTCGGTCCAGGTAGAGATATTCATCTACATACTCAATTCGTTTCGATTGGATAAGATAAGGGACGTCGTCATACAACTAGTTAATATCGGTTAATTTATGATACTAGATATTTCAGTAGTTGATCACCTCATACGAGGAGAACTGCGGGACCCTAGCTTATTGCGTTCAACACATACTTAGCTCCACTATTTTAATACCAACCGAACCGAACCAACATAACAAAATGGCTGACAATACTATCTTATAACACACTTTCAAACCAGTGTAGTGTAAGGATTTCTAGTGCGCCTCGAACCTTGCCAGCCTACCCCGCCGGTGGGGATTTCGGGAAAAAAGTATCTAAGTCCCCAACGCACCAACCGCAGTGGTGATTTCGGGAATATCCGTTTGCAATATCACGGATTGTGGGAAAGTGTAGTTAGATTGGAAACCATTGTTGATCATCGTTGTACATTATCAGGCCGTGCATTGTGGTAACAATCGGGTACAATTAACACGCTGTACATTATTGTCTCCCCACCCGAAAAACGAAACGAAATAGAATTTTGTTTGTGCAGGCAGTGAAGAAAAGCAATGTTGAAAGTGGCGTTATTTTGCGTAGGTAGTGTTTTAGAGATGTGTTAAACATATTTACAAGTTCTTCTTCATGATATGGTAAAAAAATATGTGCAATCAGCAAAACCCAACAACTGACTTTCTAATGATATTCCTATAGGGCTCGCTCAGCTCAACTTGTAATCAGACAGCTTCTTGTGCATATTACCTATCATCTAAATAGTAAATATTGATAATACCTACTAAAACGTTCTCTCCTTTGAACTCAATTGGCTAAATGTTATCTTGTAAATTAAAATAGGTATTTGGTTTAGATGAATTACCAAATCCTATTTGGCTTGGAACTGCCTCGTTTATATATCAGTTTAATACTACTCTTTATAGGGCTTTATTCTTTATGTATTTAAGTATTTCTTTCTTTTCATCATTGTGTTGCCTAAACTAATATGTATGTATACTTGTCTACTTCAGTTGTACACATTTATACCTTTTATCATGTTGATTTATTTATAGAATCCAACAGTGGTAACATCTCTGTAGGTGTTGCTTGATTTCTTTGTAAACATTTTGAGAATCAAAGTGAGTGCTTAAAATATTGTTTGTTGGTGATAATACACTTCTATACAACCTGTGATGAGTGTGTGTAACAAAGAATACTAAGTGTGCAACAAAGGCTTGCTCTGGATAATTTGGGATTCATGGTAAGTTATGTTTTGTGGTTATACAAATGCTATGGTTTGGGGCTATGTCAATGTTCAATTTGATTTGCTATAACACAGATACATTGATGATTAATGAGCTAAAAGCTCTAAATTTAAATTCATTTGGTTTGGTAAAAGACCATAATATCAATAATTATTATGTAAAGACTAGATGATGCCTGCAACTTTGTATGCACTGCCTTTATATGTTTTTCTTGTAGTTATCTATTTAACTGTTCATGGGTAGTGAACTGTTCATGACATTTCTGAAAATAAAAATTTTTTTTACTTCTTCTTTACTGACAATTCTACATGATAATTTTGGGTCTCGTGGGAATTGTGTGTTGAGCAATTGAGATTAAAACTTCGCCCTCTGTTTTGAGCCTATTATGTCCAGATTTTAAATCAAATACATTTTCTTAGTAGACCACATATTCAGCTTGTTAGCCACACATAAAGTGAATATTATTCAACAACCTACATTTCCCTGCATTATTATGAAATAAGGCAGAAAAATGGTATTTACAGGCATAGCATTTTTCTGTACCTATATGCATGATATGGTAAAAATCATGGCTAAATAATAATAATATGCATGAGGCCTTGGACCTTTTTTTTTTAACAGCAATTTCACATGAATAATGCACCATTCAGAAGTCATTAAAATTAATTACTGACCATCAAAATGTCTCAATGTGGACGAGCTCTTTAGCAGAATTTCATCGGCCTATTTCTGTGTTGATAAAAATCATGATTTTATATAAAAGAATCCAAATAATCTGATTTATTTGATTAAAATCAGTTTTTTTTTATTATTTTTACTAAGGTTTCATATCTTTTTTAATTCTAAAGTCAGTTATTGTTAAGAAAAACTACAACTATTTTACCTTTTTTGATTACATATCTATAAAAGTACTAAAAATTATCAATTTTGTTCTTCTATAAAGTCAGTCATTTTATAAAAAAAAACTTCACTTTTTTGCCATTTTTTACAAGATATATGAATTGAAAATCATCAAGTTCTTTGACAAGTTTTACAAGAAAAAGTTATCTTCAATCATATTAAAAAATATATGACCATCCTTCGCAGTCGCAGGTAGCAACAGAAACATAATCAAATTTACTTTTATTTTTCACTAAAAATGGAAAAGAAAAATTTAATTATCTACTAACATATTATTAAATATTGAAACAGGCCAGGAAGGCTTGTAAGGGCTCCACTCTCTCACTCTCAACAGAACTCTCTCTATTGTACACGCTACACACATGCATATGTATGGTGTCTCCAATTGGACTCATTATCGGTCCTTTTTGCGTCACACATAAGCATACTAGGCACTGGAGGTTATTTTATCTATGCCCTTCTTACCTTCTGGAAACCATAGTATGAGTGATCTAAGAAAACTGTCCTTGTGTGTGCATAAGCTGTTGCTGGGACTCAGGCCTAATTTCAGCAAGGGAGAGAGAGAGAGAGAGAGAGAGAGAGAGAGAGAGAGAGAGAGAGAGAGAGAGAGAGAGAGAGAGAGAGAGAGAGAGATAGAGAGAGAGAGAGAGAGAGAGAGAGAGAGAGTAGGTCTATATCTACTACTATCTATCATTTGGACCTTGGATATTTAGATGTCACATAACAAATAACATTTATTTTTATCTTTTCTATGACATGCCGGTTTCTTTACGAAGTTTTCCTTAACATATGCATTGCTTTAAGCATGACTGCCACCAGGAATCGAATCTGCGGCCATCAGATTGAAAAGCCTTTCCATTCAGGAGTTGGTAGCTTATTCTGTTGAAGAAGCTTGGGGCAATGAATTATTTAGTAAGGCGCCGAATGAAATCATTGTACGTTCCTTTGATGCCTGCAACGATGTTTGTGATTAAATACATTCCGAATACACAACAAACAATGTGCGTGCTTGTGTGCCAATGGGGACGCGGTGTGGTCGATTTTTATTATCTTAGGAGTAGGTGCGGCCGGGAGTGGCTGATCAAACATCGGCCCCGGCGAGATCGATACCCGTACGGACTATTCCGTTTGCAACACTTGCTAAACCTACTTATTTTGTACCTACAGTTGACTTGTGGTTCTATGTAGGTTTACATCATAGAAACCTATGTACTTCGTTCACTTCTGTTGTCAATTTACCTAGGCTACTTGATTACATAGAACAAGATTATCACGCATGGGCGTACCCAGTAAGCTTTGGGATTTGGGTCTGGGGGGTCGTGTCATGCATATTTTATGACCTACTAACACAGGTTGGTCAGTTGGTCAGAGAGAAGCAGAAGATAGGATATCGTTGAGGTAGTAATTAAATTTGACCTCAATGCGCAACATCCACAGTCAGTCAATAAGTCTTAGAATACACTTGAAAGTTCAATTTGTTAGCGTGCGTGCAGTAGTATCGTCCCGGCTCTATTTCGACGATTCTTGACGAATGTTTGTGATACTTACTTACGCGAAGTAAGATTAAGAAATTAATAATCAAAATACCTTTTTATTAAATTCTATTTATAGATGTAGAGAGCGTTATCGCTGACGTTATCTCAAGGCGAGATCATGCCGTGTCGCTTTGCCTCTGTCTGACTACAGTGAGCAATGAGCTATAGCATGGTCCGAGCCTGTATTCAAATCGAGTGCCCAGTCTGCGAGGTGCTAGCTAACAGCGTGGTGCCCAGCCCAGTGCCCACTGCCACACCACAGGGCCATCTGCGGTTATTGACTCTAGGGGCAGAGATACCAATACGTATATGCAATCGCGCTATTATACCCTTTATGAATAATCTCCGATATTGATGCGACCACTTGCTAAAGTAGACTTTATCCAACTCGGTAAATAAATGATTCCAGTTGGTTCCAAAACAGAACCTAGACCAATATGTAGTGTTTTGTGCATAAGTTGAGTGGTAACTGTAGAATCGACCAAGTGAACTTGTAAAAATGTAATTTATATCATAGTTAATAAGTTAGAAGCAAGTTGTCAAAACAGCCGAATGTCAATTGGTGTACCTAATGCCTATCAGCCACCAGCTGTGAGTCAATTATTTACTTGACAGCATGGAAGCAGTTCCTGCATTTGAGGGCGCAAAACGGTGACAGCAAGACATCCCTTTATTAAGTTACAGAAATAGACGCGCTCATTGTCACCATCGTTAAACCTCTCGCTCCCGCTGGTTGGGTTAACTTACATTATAAGACTTAGAAATATGCTGAATTCGTGGTTGTGATCGTTTAAATTAGAGACCTAACCAATAATGATAATTTGCTTTCTTTGTTGCTCAATGAGAGACTGTTAGACAGCAGGTTTATCAATTTATCAATCGATCATTTTAATATAGTAGTAATAGGACAATGACTCCTGGGAGTTTCATGAAAGCTTATCAATCATATTATCTTGTGTGTCTTGCTCATGCCATATCCTACATAGGTATATTAACTTATTCAGTGTTCGTTCACACAACAGTAACGTGACTACTGAGACTATTTACCTTAACCTTTCATTTTCTGTTTTTACATAATTCGTAAATAATCATTTCTTTTGAGTCAGGCTTAGCTAAAATATGATTATTGTCTGGTGCTATTAATTCTGTGGCTAATTTTCGTAAAAGTTATATTTAAGATTGCAGACTGCAAATTTGTTTATCTTAAGCGTAGATGACACAGGGCTAGTTTACAAGCCGGCGAGTTTAAAAGCTAGCGAGTGAGCGAGCTAGCTTTCGGGAAGGATTGTCAACAAGCAAATTATAAAAAAGCCGATGACACGGGGCGAGTTTCCAAGCTACAAGCGAACTCACTGGCTGGATTTAAAAAAAAGACGCCCTGTATTATTGAACCAATTGATTCTGTTGCTGATAATTGCAAATAATGTATTACTAAAATTAAAGGAAGAAGCGCGGAGATCGTCGCTTCATCTAGCCAAGTGGTTCGATCATAGAATGAACATAGTGTTATTATAATAATAATATATCTTTATTGCAGACACATGATCCATAGCATTAAAATAAGATTAACATTAAATTAAATTAAAAACTTAGTACAAATAAAGTACAAAACAAAGTACCTGTCTAGAAGTACCTAAAAGTTAGGTGGCAATACATACCCAACGTCTATAAGTTGTCGTATGTATAAGTCTCTCTGCCAGACTCCTGATAATAGTATTATCACACGTCTCCACCCTGGACATGAAAGCCGCAATCCTCTTTCTCCGTATAGCGTTGAAAGAGTCGACCTGAGCCTCGGCGTACATTTCTGCAGCACTAAAAAAGCGCTTCAGGCCCATAAGATGCCTGAAAGTATTATTATAGGCTACTCGTATGCTATCGTGCGTCTTTTTAGTATACTCAGTCCAGAGTTGACACGTGTAGAATGTCTGGCAGAAAGACTAAAGGGGAATCCTCAAATCCGAATTCCATACAAAATGTTTCGGACAACTAGTTATTTCTACGCACTATTCGTTTCGTCCATGTTTTTTGATTTCGTCAACAAAAAAAGTGAAAGGTTTCATACTTTAATTTAGATTTTATACGTTTTAAAATTAACCCTACTAACTTAAAAACACGTATAAAATCTAAATTAAAGTATGAAACCTTTCACTTTTTTTGTTGACGAAATCAAAAAACATGGACGAAACGAATAGTGTGTAGAAATTACCATAATACGGCGTACTTTTTGAGTATTCGTCCGAAACATTTTGTATGGAATTCGGATTTGAGGATTGGCCTTAAACAGTGTTACTTTCACGTCATGCGATGCTTTACAAAATTTCCTAGCAATCATATTGCCTACAATGCATAGAGCTCTCCGCTGTCTTTCTACATCCGCGTCATCTTTCATGCAAAAAGGTTACAATATGGTCTAGGTACCTAAAACTGTCCACTATCTTGACAAGCTGTCTGTTATTGCATGTGCAGGTGATTGTCGAGCGGTGAAGGCGTCGGCATGTGGGTCTGCGCGCGAGTGCTGTTGCTCGTGGCGCTCGGCCTACTGGCCGGGCCTTCCGCCGCCAAGAAGTTCAACATCACCGTCGGATATCTGCCCTCGGTGACCGGCGAGCTGAGAGATCGTCAGGGTCTCACTATCTCTGGGGCACTGCAAATAGCGCTTGATGAGGTAAGGAACTCAAACTTATAAGGGTTAGTGAAGTAACGCTTAAGGGTCGACTTCTGTGCCTGTCGACCACAAACAACTTTTGTTCATCAGCTTTTAATTATTCACGAACTTGAAATCCTTTCAACACACTGGTTCGAAAGAACTAGTGTAACGATAAGAATAAGAATTATTCACAATATTTTATTCTATACGGAAGATTAATAAGATCTCATGTTTGCATTGTGATTTAATCATGATTGTTTCTAAATATTGACACAGTAGTTTCACTGTTGGTTGCAAGCTATCGCCCTACGGTAAGCCTACGGCTTTCCAATTATCTGGGACAATATCTATCTACAATAGCTAGTCCACAATATTCCTCAAGGAATTGATATTTTGAGACAGTTACCTCATTGGCGCTTTTTGGGCTTCTTGACCAGGACTTTGCCATCTAGAGCTAGGGTTAATATAATACTTCAGCGCAAGAAAGGCGATAACGTTCAAGTCATGCAAAACAATCTCAATCGGTTTGCAAAACACGTTGAATGCTTTATAGGACTGTGATGTGAGTTCATAAGAAAGTAAGATTTTGTTGTATTTGGTCCCCCTTGGACAATTTACTGACTACTGATCTTCTCAATCTGAATAGACAATGTCCCTACCTCCTATTGGCTAGCATCGAGCCCTTACTCTCTGGAAAGATGCGATTCAGTTGGGGGCCTCAATCCAATCTGCATATTATCTGGAGCACTCATAATAGCAGATGGGGCATTAAACTAGGTTACAATGTTTGACTAGATAGTATGTTTCTAATGTTATCGTTAGTTTTTATTCCGAACCAAAAGAAAATCAAAATAAAAAGTAAGTACTCAAACGAAAAGGAACATAACGTCTTAACTAGGAACGTAAAATTCCGTGTAAATATTATAGGGATGTTACAACTCCTTGCTGAGCTGGATCTTGTTGGAAATCTACTGATTTCTGTTGTCTTTTATCTCGCATCTCGCACTGTGATATTAGCATCACCTTCTCTAGTTTCTGAATTTTGTCAGTATTCAACGTAGTGGTCAGAGGATATCCGTTTCAACAACTTCATTTACCGTAATTCGCGCGTCCGCTCGGCTCGACCTGCGAGCTGCAGACGGAGTGAAGCGTTCGCAGGCCAAATTCACATGCCTCAATATCTATCAGTTCATTCCTCAGAACAAGCTATTAATTCATTTAATCTTCCATTAGCCAAATCGGACATTCAAATAAATATTGTTCGTTTTACTTAGTCGTTCGTTATATGAGAGCGAGATGCCGATCCGACTCCGTGTGGCCTTTCCATTATCATAAATAATGTAGTTTTGTAGATGCTAAATACACTGGGAAACAGTATTTTTAGAAACATTAAATGATAACTCGGCCAGTTACAAAGATAAATATTGTTTGATCAGCACCAAATGATATTTACACTTCCGTAGTTATTTTTAACTCGAGGACAAACAAATGGACTTAAGGCGCTAAAACCCAGACATGTGACGTTACCTAAATGGGTAATTTCACGCATCTTCCCCACGCGTATAAAAAAAAAACACGCTGTTCCCGTGTTCGCGGGTTAGACCTCCAAACCAGAACCATTTGGTTTTGCTGTGTATTATGTCCTTTAATCGTATTAAAACATTGCATGTTAAAACTCTTATGCAAGTAGCAAGCACTTCTTCGTAGACGTAGACTGGTAAAAGAACAATCTTGCGAATCTCGCGTTCAAGGCAACACGATTTGAATACGGGTCATTCATAATACAATTGCTTTTAACTCAACGGTTGAATAAAGCATGTAGGCGGTCGCGTGTTTCTATTTTTAGTATTTTTACCGGTTACTTAGTAAACGCATCCTCTTGTTATCTTTATTCAACCAATTTATAGTTATTTATAGAACAAAAAAACTATATAGAATATGCAATAACCGAACGTTTTTTTATTTATATCGAAAATGATTATGATTCACTTTTATAATCTCGATCAAACGTAATTTCCTCAAAGTCTTCTTGGAAGAAGATTAAGGCAAATGTGTAAAAATTAGATTGCCATGTTTTTGCAATAAAAATCACATTATAAATTCTAGTTTCAATCTTATACCTTTTTCTATGACCTACCGTTTCAATAAACTGGAGAATCAAGCATTTAAGGGGGCGCAGTCCTGTCAAAAAGGCATATAAGGTTGTCACAAGCCGCGCGCGGAATATTTCGCGCGGAATCAGCTGCCGTGAACTCTGAATGACCCCGCCAGGAATTACAGTACAAAAAAAACCAGTAGAATAATTTTATTTTACTTTAGAAATGCATATTTTATGATCAAACTTTGTTTATAGTAGTGATAAATTAGAATTTTGTTTGAATATATAGGCTGGTTTTTTGAGATGGGCGATGATGGCCAAGTCTGAAACCTTTTTTACCTTTTTTATTTTTTAAATTCAATTATTTTTTTATATTTTAATTTACTTATTCTAAAAAATTGTGTAAAAAATTATCGAAATGAGTAAAATGTGCAATCACCTCACCTAAATCCATAAAACAAAAAATAAATGCACATTTGAAACTGACCACCATCTTGAATTTAAAATATAACACACAATTCTTAATCTCATCCCTTTATCAGTCAAAAACGACTCCGATGAGCAAAAATTAAAAAAAAATTATGGTCCATCATGTTCGATTTCAAATCCGACACAAAATATTCAACTCCATATTAGTTAAAATCGATACCCCTAAAATAAATTACAAACAAAAACAATTTGTCATCTTGGATTTCAAATCTGAAACAAAATTATTAATCCTCAACCCCTAATTAGTCAAAATCGACATTCATGATTGTAGTGTATGTACCTACCTATACTATACATGTACACACACATAGCTATCTTCAGACCGTACACGCACATACACAGTCTCAAAGCTCATGATATCAGTATGCGAGAAGCAGCGCTGTCGCCGGACGGGTGCAGCGCAGGAGCTGAGAGCGGATATTATGTGTGTGGAGCCTGTGACTACACTGAACATAATTCGGTAAAGTAGCAAACACCACAAGTGGCGACGAGGAGAAAGGTTAGTCCAGAAATTCCAAGTAAATACGAGGAACAATGGGTTGCCTGATTAAAGTGAGGTTAGTTCGAAATAATGGTTCGAAGTGAAGAGTCAAACGAGTCCGATTGTCTACAGTACTTGTCTTACCCATTTTATTACCTCATTGACCTAGTTAGCTTCTTCGTTATGCAAGGAATGATCAGGAATAAAATTAAATAGTAGTGTTGCTACATTATCTAATAAACAGTTGACTCGGTGACCTCAACTTTCTGTTTTATTTTTTTTGATGGAATGGTGGGAAGGCTAGCTTACTTATTTAACACTGTTGGTCGGTCATTTCTAAAATTCGGAAGCAACCGATGCGACAGTCTAGCTGGGTACCTAACCTACTTACTTCTGTCTGATACATAAAAAACTACCTACTTAAATTTAAAAACGAGTATGCATTCTGTAAGGTTTTATTTCACGCTTACATAAGTGTGCCTGCTTATACTTTTATCTATGCCTATTCTAGATTAAAAGCAAGACAAAAGGATAACAGTAAGCTTGGCACTATGCATCTTTCGTATGTGCGAAACGTACACGTGTGTATTATGGATTCTGAGTCAGCTATTGGTAAACATGCATCGTACATCTACATCGTACGGATTCTGAGCGATTCCGTTTAATTCGTTTGAGTACCTACACCTTCCTTGCTGAGTGCACAGGTGGCGCGACCCGCGTAAGTATTAAGGTTCATTATTCGGCTGTATTTTCGAAGCTGGCGTTCTGTAAGATCATTATTAATGCCTGCAAGTAAGTACTTATTTAAGTTCATAATCAAGGTAGCATTGTATGAGTGGCGCAGAGAGGCTGCGATATTTAACTATCAAAATACATTGCTGACTTATCGATTGGCAGTCGGCGCGCAGATTAAGCTACTGATCGCGGAGACTTAGATTTTTAAGTCATCATCATCATCAGTCAATTCAATAGGTAGGTACTGCTGGATGTAGACCTACCATTCCGATTGTTTATTTGAGAGGTGCTGCGGAATTCTGGTAAGCAGATGTTTAGACTACCTATACCTACCTATCCAATCGAAGCGTAGGTAACACTTAGGTACGGTGTACGTAAAGCCTTACGCAGTAAGGTTTCAAATCATGTCGATTACAGCGGGTGGTAAGTACCTATGCGTACAAAACGTCTGAAAATGCGTACAATGCACAATTTAAATATAGAACGTAGGTATGCGGCCTTTTTATTACAATTCGGTTTGAATCGATTCAGGTTTGCGCTACCGAAATAAAAGTTATTATTTTTACTAATCCTATCGTTTACGTTTACTCACATAAGATGAGTTGGCAACTGTAACGAATTATTGACATAGGGCATTGTACCTACCTAGTACCTATTGTGTGTCCTATTATGATGAAATGTTGTTTCTAACTAAAATTAAGAATCTTCATGCAAGTACCTACATAGTTATAAACAATAACTGTTCCCATTCTTATTCCTAGTTATGCTTAAAACCAATGTCAGTCAATTTGTTGAACTTTTGATTTAACTGGTACCTATAAAGTCATACATAGTCCGTTTGAGATTATTAAAATATTTAAAGATTCAGAGCGTTTAATGGATAGATTACCTTGCTATCATTGAAGAACCACACCTGGGCTCCTTATGTTTGTTTTATTATTAATGAAGTAAATATATGGTGTGCTATATATTATGTGGTAGGTACAAATTGTACAAATAAATGTATCCACCAAACCCTTTAGACAGAAGGTTTTTGGTACATAGTCAGTGGTAGAAAAGCAGGTTTCGCTGGTTTGATTCTCGTTTCGGGGCGGGTATTCTCGTGGTGAGAGTTGATTTTTGTTATTTGACGTGGCGTTAGTATTAAGCATTATTAATATAAACAATATTCTATCCGTCGTCTGGTTCTCTCTTCCTGTAGTACAGGTTCCGTTGGGTTTCGGACTGGATTATGTTTTGAGTACATTATGTATGCCAAGCTATTTAAACCCACCACAGATATAAAGCTGAGTAGGTACTAATATTAAAGCTGTCCCTATTGTTAAATATAAACGTTTCCGTAATGAGCTGCATCGACTAACAAACGTTATTGCTGTAAAACCTTATTATTGTCTGATGTGCAGACCTTTATTATCTAGGTCCTACCTATGCTATGTCCTATCAAAACATAGTTCTAATAGAATCGGTAATTTTGAGGTCGATAAAATAATACTGACAAGCTGATCGTTGAAGCGGGTGCGTCGTGCATTAATATTTAATTCTGTGCTATGCTATTAGGTAACTAATCTAGTAAGTAAAATACCTAAATGAGCAGAAGGCTGTTTTATGGCAGAAAAGGGTAATAATTTATTATTATTCGTACAAAATATGTATTATAAGTTCGAGCTTACCTACGGTTTCAGTAGGTCGAATACGGGAATCTTAAGTTTCGAGTTTACGTGAAATGTAGTTGTGTAAAGCTTAATTTATATTCTATTTCTATAAACGATGTATCTCCAAGTCTACATTATCTGCCTCAAGAAAGAAAGAAAGTTAAATAGTAAAGAAACACCTTTAACAACATACTAAGAACTTGGTTGGTAAACTGAAAGTTCGTTCTATCTTGTAAAAAAAAAAAGAAGAAAAAACTAGTGCCTTTAACTAATTCCTGCAATAATTCTAATTCTAATTAGACCCTCCTGTCTTGGTCATTGAATATACTATGATACTATTAAACTTATGTTTATTTACCGTTGGTTATTTTATTGCCAATCGCCATGTATATAGAGATATATATGTATATGTATGTATGTAGAATTTGAGAAGGGTTATTTTGGCGCATTACCGAGAACTTTCGAGTTGACGCCGTACTATCATTGGTTTGGTTACGTTACATTTCAGTCTGGGGTTCTGATTTTATTTAGTGCCCTGAATTGGGTTACATTAAACACGAGCTTTTAAATATTGCCAGGCATGGACTCACGTTAGGGTATGTAAATACCGCCATTAAATTGGCTGGGCATGGAATCACGTCAAGGTACATGCCGCCATTAAATTGGCTGGGCATGGAATCACGTCACGGTACGTGAATGCCGCCATTAAATTGGCTGGGCATGGAATCACGTCAAGGTTCATGCCGCCATTAAATTGGCTGGGCGTAGAATCACGCCAGGGTACGTAATAAAGTACCGCCATTAAATTGGCTGGGCATGGAATCACGTCAAGGTACATGCCGCCATTAAATTGGCTGGGCGTAGAATCACGCCAGGGTACGCAAGTACCGCCATTAAATTGGCTGAACGTGGAATCACGTTAGGGTACGTAAGTACCGCCATTAAATTGGCTGAACGTGGAATCACGTTAGGGTACGTAAGTACCGCCATTAAATTGGCTGGGTGATGAGTCATGTCAAGGGCAAATAATAAATAAATAAATGATGTAGTTATGGTAATTTTTATCAGTGTCTACTGCACCCAGACTGAATTGTAAAATCGGACAGATATTATCTGGCTGGACAGGCAATAGTGTCAGTGATATGTGTGTAATATTGCTTGTTCTATATCACGTATGTTTTAAGTAAGAAAATAAATAATGTATGATAATAAAAAAAAAGTATCTTTTATCGACTCTTTCCGATCGCTAAATACCTAACTATAGTCATAATGTCTTTCTAAGTGAACTATCCCTAGTCTAAAAAATATTAAATCGTTACCCATTTGTGAAAAAAAAAACTATTAAGGGTATGTGGTATCAAGGGTATGTGCAAAACTCCCATTAAATTGGCTGGACATGCAATAATGTCAAAGGTATGTGTAAAACTTCCATTAAATTGGCTGGACATGCAATAATGTCAAAGGTATGTGTAAAACTTCCATTAAATTGGCTGGACATGAAATAATGTCAATGGTATGTGTAAAACTTCTATTAAATTGGCTGGACATGCAATACTCTCAAAGGTATGTGTAAAACTTCCATTAAATTGGCTGGACATGGAATAATGTAAAATGTGTGTGCAAAAGTCGCCATTTAATTGGCTGGACATGATATAATGTCAAGGGTATGTGAATACCGCCATTAAATTGGCTGGACATGATATAATATCAAGGGTATGTGAATACCGCCATTAAATTGGCTGGACATGATATTATGTCAAAGGTATGTGAATACCACCATTAAATTGGCTGGACATGATATAATGTCAAGGGTATGTGAATACCGCCATTAAATTGGCTGGACATGATATAATGTCAAGGGTATGTGAATACCGCCATTAAATTGGCTGGACATGATATAATGTCAAGGGTATGTGAATACCGCCATTAAATTGGCTGGACATGATATAATGTCAAGTAAGGGTATGTAGAAAACCTCCATTATATTGGCCGGATACAGGATAGTATAAATAAGTACCTAGGTATTTAAAACCATTAATCAAATATGTAATGTCATTTATGTAGATTTGTGGATTATTACGAAAAAATTACGGGTCTTTATTCTGATTTTACTTTATTTCAACGATTCAGTAAGTAAAACCCATAAAACTTAGGAATGAAAAATTAAAAAAGTATATTGTAAAACCTTATTGTAACAGCCGGCGGTCGTTCAATCGACTGAATTGGCAGAAACAAGCCTAGGTTCAAGATGCTGTATCAAGTTTAATAATAAAAAAAAACAGGGAGTAAGCAATGGACTCCGTGGTGCCCTACTAGCTACTTTTCTTGATAAAAGAAAAGGGAGGAGATGGAGTTATGTAGTACGTACAATGGTAAGGTATTCTAAAGTCAAGCGAGGACCTCATGTTTTTCCTAAGTAACTATAACAGATAGGCTTGGGTTGATAGGTTACTTGCAGTTCGTGGAATCGCTGCCTACAAGTGCATGATTATGCATTTATTGATGGAAGGTTTTAATAATATTTTCTGTAAGTGTAACGAGCCTCAGACTATTCTTTACACGAGCAATTGCGGTTATTGTAGAAGATTGTGAGCTAGTCATTGGTCTACCAGAAAGTCAATGCAAATACTTTCGCTAAATAAAAATAAAATATTCAAGTACTACTTCTTGGGCGACGTCGATTTAGATGTGGTGCTGCAGCATCTCTAAACATGTTCGTATTCTAAGTCATTATGTTTTGTGTTTGTATCCACCCTTGTATTGTGATAGCGACTTTATAGCTGCTTGTTGTCAACGGTTGTTCCGGGACACCTAAGCTTGAGATTAGCTACCTTATGAATCTTATATTAACAAGGAAGGGATGTAGTGTATGTACCTACCTATACTATACATGTACACACACATAGCTATCTTCAGACCGTACACGCACATACACAGTCTCAAAGCTCATGATATCAGTATGCGAGAAGCAGCGCTGTCGCCGGACGGGTGCAGCGCAGGAGCTGAGAGCGGATATTATGTGTGTGGAGCCTGTGACTACACTGAACATAATTCGGTAAAGTAGCAAACACCACAATGATAATATTTTGAAAAAAAAATATCCACCTTCTTGTATTTGAAAATTGACATCAAAATCTATATCTTTAACTTGAAAAATACACCCATAACTGCCAGGTACTTGTCTCGCTACGTTCGGGTGGGGAGCTCGCTTTACTGCAAAGCAGCTTTTGAGCAAAGCGAGCTCATCTCGATGTGACCCGCAACTCCCGCAAGCAGCGAACGGACAACCTTCGCTTCGCTTAAGTTGTTGCTTCGCTGCGATCAGTGCTGTGTTTAGCTGATAACACAAATTATTTTTACTGATTTTGTAAATTCAGTGATTTGTGACATTAGGACAATTTTACATCATACATTATATTCAGTTACCGAACCTGCTTACAAAATTTCACGAGAATCTGTTGAGAAATGCGACCTGAAGAGGAAGGAGAACAGCTGCCGGTGGCCGCCCGGACAGACATACACAAGCATATTTGGCCAACCTGAAGTAGAGGCCTTCGGCTTTCGCTTCGCGCTCGTTCGTTCAGCTAATAATACTACTATAAACTACATTAGGTATATGCAGCTTTATATAAAGCTACAGCTAAAGCTAATTAAAAATTATGTACGTACTATAAGTACATAATTCTACAAAAAATAGTAAAAAATAGTGTAGGTATCTTGTAGGTATCTTGTACCCGATTCAAGCATACTCTCCCTACATCTGTGTGTGGTGTTTTAAAAGAATCTGCAGGTGGTAGATTCCTTACTGTGGTGGCGTCCATGTCAGTTTTCTGAGGCTGCCCCATTGACTTGTAACGATCTTCAGTATCTAGTCATACTGATTTTCATAAACTATGGCACTATGACAGAGAATGACAGACTTCACAAACTAAATAATGTCGTCGTAAATATAATTTGTGATATCTTTTAGCGGGAAAACTGACACAGGTCCGGCCTCCGTAAGCGCCAGCGCGCGACTGAGCGAGCCTGCCAAGCCGCCGCGCTCGCGAATTTGTAGTTATTTAAACTTAGTAAAAAAGAAAATCGTTTTATCAAGTCAAATTCTACGAAAATGTCTAGAAATATTTATTGCCTATAGTTACGTGCAAAAATTAATCGTAAAATATCATTAGGCTAGTCATAGTTTTGAAAAAACACTACAAAGATGGGTAACTTTGGGATTTTTTTCTATAGAGTGAAGTACTAATGATCTTGTAACTGGCTACGAATTTGGCTAGACTATATCCTCAACTGATGCATATATTTTTTTCAGAAATTATAACACTATTTTCGATTTCTCACATGGTTTTAAAAAACTCAAAATTGCGGCCTAAGTGTGACTGCGCCGCCTTAACCAGTCTAAGAGCAGTTTCAGACTAGCATTTTTTTGTGCGCATATTCAGGCGTTTTGGCACACGTATATACGGCTTCAAAAGCCGACCGCGCGTACGCGCGCTTATACGGACTTATACCGAGTGTCAGTAGTGACGCAGGCGCCCAGGCGCGTAAGCGCGTACACACACGCTGCAAAAAAACAAGACATTAGCTAAAATGCTAGTCTATTACCGTTCGTACCAGCCAGGGTGTTTAGAACTTTTAAAGCTAATAAAAGTTCCATCTGTCACCCTATCAGCAACGGTGGGACAGATAGAACTTTTTTGTCCCATCTGTCGCCTAGGCGGACAGAGCAGGGTGACAGATAGGAATAATTCGTTTATTCTAGCTGAACGGCAGTGATGATGTGCTCCCCGAGGTTGGCATCAAGCTGCAATGGAACGACACGAAGTTCGACACTGTGGTGGCCACGCGCCTCATCACGAACATGAGTTGCTCCGGTGTCGTCGCATTCTTCGGACCCGAGGGCCGCTGCCACACGGAGGCAATCATCGCGCAGTCACGGAACCTGCCTATGATCTCTTATGTGAGTAGTATTTAGGGTACTGTTGTTAGTGCAAATACTGGGCTTTCGTCTTATAGTGTCTTAAAGTTTAATGTCTTAAAGTGGATGAGCGCTAAAGCTGTGTAGCACCGGCCAAAGTGATGCGAACTCCTATGTAGCACTGTTCTTGTAATGAGCAGGACTGATCCCTTACTATCAGAAAAACGTTTAGATAGTCTCGGCACTACTTTCTAGAAAGAAAAAAATATCATAACACTTGCTGGCTGATAAAGAATAGATCTATATTCTTTTCGTTGTAAAACTTTTCATATTGGCACGCAAAAATTTCTATGTGTATTAACACTGTGGAGTTGCGCAATCTTGGAATATTAAAATGCATAACAGCTTTGCAACTAGCGTATTGCAATTTTTTACAGAGTCGTCAAATAAGTCGCTTCATGTCTAGTATAATAGAAATGTATTTAAATTTTATATTTTAATCTCTTAATCCGTATATATTTTTTCCAGAGATGTGCTGACTATCAAACATCGACGCTATCAAATTTCGCAAGACTGGAGCCTCCAGGTGCCCAGGTAATACATCAAAATAATCTTGTTGATTATCACTGACAGTGAGAGTGGTCAGTGAGAGTGTCAGAGGAGTGAGAGGGAGATCCTGACCTTGGTCAGCATCTTCCTCTCACTCTTTCTTCCTAGCAGGCTATGCCACATGTGACGTCAACTTTATTTGTTGATATCTTCCACTTCGCTCTATCCTTCAGGTTGTTTTTAGAGATAGCATGCCGTCATGTCTCTAGATCACGTCTGCCCATTATTTTTATGACCTGACTCAAGGTTTTCTACATGGGACAATAAATTCTAAAGGCAGTCTCTGGGCGTATTGAAATGGGCCTCTATTTATGTCTGTACCATCGCAGACGACTCTTCTTAACAACATAAATAACCTAATCAATTTTCTATTTTATTTATCTTTTAGGCCACAAAATCTGTGATATCGCTGCTCCGCTACTACAGATGGAACAAGTTCTCCATTCTTTACGAGGAGTCATGGGTAACTGTGGCCCTCACTCTGGAGAACCACGCTAAGAAGAACAATATGACCGTAAACCACCAGCGACCCGTGATAGACGCGTTCAAATGCTGCGAGGAGAAACTCACGTGTTGCGCGCCGGGTTTCTGGTACCAGTTCATTCAGGATACTAAGAATAAGACTAGGAGTGAGTATGCCACATATTACCAGATTCTCATCAGAGATTGCCACACACTTAACCCGATTCTCATCAGATAATATGACACTCCCATTACCAGATTCTCATCAGAGAGTATGCCTCACATTTACCTGATTCTCATCAGATTGTATGACACTCTAATTACCAGATTCTTATCAGATTATATTTACAGGGTATCCTAAGATATATCCCTAATACCGATAGGTACTGGTCAAGTGTTCTGAGGCTAGTTTTTGGATGGATTGAGGTTGTGATGGACTGCTGTGACAGTGGTATAGCAGAAGAGCTATCTTGATATAATTTCTTTGCTTCTCCATATTCGTTTGTACCCTGGCGGATTCTCAATTCGGTTAGAGAGCCCTTAAATTGGTTTGATAGTTTTTATTGGTAGTTTTCTGTTCGATCTTTGCTCAGTTTAGAAATGCAGGGTAGGATAATTTGTTTGTCATCCGCCTTTTCTACGACTACCGTCATTTCCGAAATGTTGGATCGGCAAGCCTGCTCGCCGCGCCACCTACTACCGGCGGCTAGAGCCTAACACAACCAGTTGCCCTTTGGTTGTCGCATACACCACACGTATTCATTCATCGCCTGCCGCGTGAGACGTTCTCATAGTGACTGTGCTTGTGTTGTCGTGTTGATTGACTTGGTAGCTACCATCACACTACTCTGGATTGGACTGCTGAAGCCGTGCTTAGCTGGTCTGCATCAGGAGTGTCGAGTGGAAGTGACAGAGGTAGGTGGCTACATTTTATCTACCCTGTGTCGGCTGAGCAAGATTCTTTGTATCATTAAGGTCCTTCGATATTTTAATTTTCATTTTTACCAGCACCTATAAGTCCCCCACATTTTCCCTTCACTTTATTGACATATAATGAAATCTGGGTAAAGCGGTGACTATGACGCTACAGTTACTAAAACGTCATCACAGCTCGTAAGGGGGCGTTACGTTATAATTCCTGTTCTACTTATTTATTTGATGAATAATGGCTGGGCAAGCAGTATTGTGGAGGATTTTTCAATTGAATTTAATTAGAAATCCCAAAATCTGCTGAACCGTCCGTCTGCCCAGTTTGCGCAGGCCATTAAGCTTCTATCGAAATGCTCATAAGAAGATAACAAACTTTGGACCCGCGTGGACCCATCTCTTGAGGTTTGGGGTCGGATTTGGACATACAGAAGACATTTTGCTAGCATATATTTTTGTTTCAGTTTATGTGTTCCTGGGTTCTACGGCCGGTTTAATTGACATGATGACCGCTATGGAATCGCTGCAGTTGTTTGCCAAAGGGGAATACATGGTTATATTTGTCGATATGATGACTTATGTACCAAAAGAGGCCTTGAAATATTTGATAAGTAAGTACCGCTAACCATTTCTGTACCACCTAGTAAAATAAAAGCTTATAAAAAATCGGGCTAGGTTTTTGTTTAGGTGATACTACATGCTGCTTTCCATGGCTGCGCCTGCTTGGTAGGTATAGGAGTGAAAAACCAAACATTAGGACTTGCTTTGTTAAATTCCAATTTGGCGCGATTGAGTAACATACATCCATCCCTTTGATGTGATGGTTTGTCTCGTCTTGTCTCATGTGTGCTAGTGGCTGCTATGGTATCGACTTTTTATACTGTTGATGCTGGGACCGACTATTTAACGTGCCCTACAAAGAACAATGGACTCGTAAACACCACTTATGGTCACCCATCCAAATGGGGACCGCATCGATGGTTAAAAAGTTGTGTTGGCCGAGTGGGAGGTGCCTTAACTTTCGATCCGAAGGTCATGAGTTCGAACCCAATGGTTTTTTCTGTTAAAAATAAAAAATCTTATGTTGAATTAAAATAAGTGCTTAACGGTGAAGAAAAACACCGTGAGGAAACCGGCATGTCATAGAACCTAAAAAGTATGAAAACATGTGTCAGTGCACGAAAGGAGCCTCTTCGAGGCGCACTTGAAATAATTTCACCACCCTGGTTTGAAAGATTTAGTGACACGATAAGAAGAATATCGATCGTTGCCTTTCTGAACTTTAATGTGAGGGGTTCATTCCGGTTCGGTAACACCCCGTCGTCAACACTGAATTCCCACTCGTTCACACCTAGTACAAGAGTCATCATATAAAAAGGTTTACAAAAACATACAGCAACCGACTTCAATCGGACTGTTCTAGTGACCGTAGGCACAACTGAAAAGTAACAGGGAAGCAAAATAAGCAAGTTTGTTTTTTTTTTTTTTTTCTTTCGAAGAACCTAAGTTCTTCGGTTTTGGCTTCACATCAAAGGTATATAGCCAGTGTCAAGTAATTGGAGAGATTATTTTGTCATAAGTCAGTCGATTAGTCAAGTCATGCCCCTGTAAAGTAGTGGTGGTTGCGACTTTACTAGAGGCTTCTATGGAGTTTTGGAGGCAACACGAAAAGTCACGTTTTACAGCATTACACTATTCACCAACACTCATACACGTTCACGAGCACTTAATGGATAAAAAACCACCGTTTTTACACTTAAACACTCAAAGTTATACAAGTTTTGTCAATTAATTTAATGCCGCCAATGCGCCATTTTTCATGTTCCCGCCAAAACCTCCGCAAGTTTGTTCACTTCAACGACTTTTATTTTCAGTTATTTTGATTTTAAAACTAAACTACTGAACTGATTTTGATAACAGTTCTATGGGACCAATCTGAAAGTATATTCTCTCAAAATAAATATTTTTTTCAAATCGGTTTATAAACAACAAAGTTCTGAACTAACAAACATTAATAAAAAAAACATTCAACCGAATTGATAACCTCCTCTTTTTTGAAGTCTGTTGAAAAGCCAATTTCAATGAAAGTGAGGGGATGTGCATATATAATTCGCTGATGTTTTTCTCATTGCAGAAACGGAAGACCGGGTGTCAAAGCCAGTGTGCCCCAACACAACGGAGTTCAGAAAGCGCGCGCAATCTCTACTTGTAGTGGTTTCCACGGAACCTGCCAGCAGTTACGCGAACTTCACTAATAAAGTGCGGAAGTACAACACTTTACCGCCGTTCAACTTTGCAGATTTCTTTGGATCTAAGTTCAATAAGGTAAAAACATAATTGTGGCGAGTGAATAAACATTAAACGAATAATAAATCAGCTGTTTCGAATACAATAAAAACCTTCACGTACTCACCTAAATAACTAGAAACTACCACTACTAGATACTAGAACTATAGAATATAGCGATATATAATTTACTTTACATAGCAACAGCTCATATTATGTAATAGATTATTGATATGTTATAATCCTTGGTACCAAGACAAACCTGGTAAGGTTTAATGGTACTCATAAAACAACAATACATGTAACCTTTTTTCTGAATAAATAAATACAAAATATGGTGATATTACTCGCAACTTCGTTTGCGGTACGATAAAAAAAAAAAACTTTACTTTCTTAGTACGCACCTACACACACTACACACAATTTCAAGTCTTTATGTTCAGCGGCTTGGTTGGTACGTTGTCTGTCAGTCAGTGGGTCAGATCCAAGCCTTTTATTTATTTTACATTTATTGATTGATGATCATAATCGGATGCGGTAAGTCAGATCACAATGGCGCACATTGGCTAGTGCCCAGTAGTGGACTGGATAGATTGTATTATATGATCAAGAACTCAAAAGCATCTACACTTAATAATTGCTAACAAGTACATAGGGCGGTATAATAGCCGATAAATATTGTGCACTTTATTTGATTTTAAATTATCGAAACCTTTGAATTTTTCAGTTCGTTTCAATTTACGCCGCGTATCTGTATGACTCTGTGAAACTCTACGCTACGGCTTTAGACGAGATCATAAAAGAAGAAACTCAGAAAGAGAAGCTGACCCAAGGGAAACTTTTAGAAATTGTTACTAATGGATCTAGAATCGTGGAGACAATGATCAAAAGCTCACCTTACAGGAGTAAGTAACCGCTATTAAGGTCACAGCTCATTAAAGCCACCCGGCACCCGACTAGCACCGCCTCGCCTCGTGCGGTTAATATTCTGTACATGGACAATTGGATATATTGTATGGATTTGCGTTCACTATATCAACTCCTGAGCGTCACCGGATCGCTTCGTTTGTAAGCCGTCCACGCGCGGATGGCGAGTAGACCTCAGAGGTGACAACTTGCATTCTTGCTTTGCGTTGCTGTGCATTGCCAACGCACGAGTCCCGAGTGGAACACTAGTTGTCCACGCGAGGTCCACTGGTTGACCACGTTTACTGTCTGTATTGACAATGCGGCGTCTACCAATCGACAACGAGTGCACGCCGAGCGACGAGGCGGTGCTGGTCGAGTGCCGGATGGCTTTATTGAGCTGTGACCTTTATTCTACCGAAGATATTGTTGCGGTCGCGGGAAGAAGGATGGAGAAGGTCCGTGTCCACTCGTTGTGGTGTTAATGGTGCTATCAGACGGTTTACTTGAATGCATTTTCACTCCTTTGAATGCTTCATTTTTTTTCATTCCATGTTCACACGGCTGAGCTGACATGACGCAAAAAAGAACATTCACCCCTTCCTTTGTTTCAATATGACTTCGAATAAAGTCGTGCGTCTTTAAATTAGTTGTATCTAGAAATCCTTAAATCTTTATGTGTTCAGACTGTTCATTTTTCGTTCATTCGGAATGGAAATTAATGATGCGAATGTAAATATCCAACATCTTTGGATCGGTTCATTAATGAATTCATTCAGAACTCTTGTTTCATTTTGTGTTCAGAAATTTCATTTTGAGTGAAAGGTACTGAATGAAAGGCGAAAATGAACGAAAAATGTATCGTCTGATACCACCTTATGGGGAAGCATAATGTCCAGCCGTGGACGTCCAATGGCTGACATGATGACGGTGATGAACTATAATATAGTTTATTTTTCTTTTCTATCATATAGTAACTATATGATAGAAATAACGTGATTTAATAAAAGCGTAATAGACTTAATGAGAAATAAGTCAAGTACGTAACTTGACCGCTAATAAGGAAAATGTCTTCACCAGCCATGATTCATTTATTTGTAAGTACTAAATTATAGTTAATTACACATAATTTATCGATGTTGGCTTCAAAGAACTACTTGATTATGTTGTCCGATAGCAGTCCATTGCTGGACGTATATCGTAATCGTTATATTGCGATGTCATTAATGGTTGTCATACACAAGAAATTTTAAACGTTATATCGACAGATCTTAGGCTCAATTCCCACTGGGATGGCAGCGACCATCAGAGTACTGGGATCCCATCCCAGTGGGAATGGAGCCTAATATATAATTCATCTTTACACACACAATACAAGATAGTAAAATCTTTCAGATTTAGAATTTAGAATTTATTTATTTACAAAAAACATAACCTAACAGATGAAATCGAAATCGTTACATTTTTAACAGAAATTACAGTTACACACAAAAACAATACACACAATAAACTTTTGTAAAAGAAAAACAACAGGTATTATATAATCCTAAGGATACATAGAAGTTAGTTCCATTAATCAAGTCAAAACTACTGAAAAGATTGACCTGAAATTTGTTGTGGGTTTAGTTTATAACTAGCTGACGCAACTTCGTTTGCGATGAAAATAAACAGAATTTCTTAGTACGCCTGCACTTCTTGACGAAAAAAACCCTAAGAAATGTTAAGTCTCTACGTCCAGTGGTTTAACCTGTGCGTTGTCTGTCAGTCAGTCAGGATTAAGCCTTTATATTTACTGATGATTAATGAACTTGTAACCCCCTTAAAAATAATACTTCTGTGTTAGGTATATCAGGGATGTCGATTCGTCTGGACGAGCGCGCCGATTCGGAGGGCAATTTCTCCGTGCTTGCGTTCAAGCCGAGCAAATTCAGCGATGGAGAGATCAACTGTAGCTACAGCATGATACCCGTGGGACACTTCCATCAGAGCTCGCGAGAGTTCCCCGTACGTATAAATAAAAAAAGGTTTATTTTCCTATAACACTACTTCCAGCAAATTAAAAAGTATAGGTATACTAACATTTTTTTATGTTCGATTACAGTGTACGGTACCCGTACGTAAAGCATAGCATAATCATAGCGTAGCATAATCAATTTAATAGGTCGGCCTGTAATAAACAATCAGCCTGGATCATTTAATAATACGCATATTACGTTTTACAATCAACCTGTATTATTTAACAAATAGTCTGCATTATTTAACAATCAGTCTGTATTACATATTTAACAATTAGTCTGTATTATTTAACAATAAGTCTGTATTATTTAACAATCAATCTATACTATTTAACAATCCGTTTGTATTATTTTACAATAAGTCTGTTTTATTTTACAATCAGTCTGTATTATTAAACAATCAGTCGATAATAATTGGAAATTAGCCTGTTAAATTCTACAAAATGCCTGTAATATATGCCTGTTAGTCTGTAATATTAACTGTTAGTCTGTAATATCCCAAAGCTAGCCTGTAATATTCCACTGTTAGTCGGTATAATTATATCAATTTCTGACGAAGTTCGTGGGTTCATATCCCGATAGTAGCTTTACACTGTTAGTTATAGGACTCTTTACACATGCGCTAGATTTTACTATGTGAGTTGGTACAGCAATTATGTAATCAAAATAAGATATTTGTAATTGATTTAGGGTTTTTATTGGTCATAAACTATATTTTAATATGCGCTTAGCTATTGTTATGGTTTACTACAATGCACACTTAGATAACATAATAATTGTGCTCATGCCATAATTAGAACCGGTAAAATTGAAGGAAGTTCTATTTAATATTTTATTTTTAGAACGATAACATGAGGATATATTTGATATTGTAGGGATGCTAAAAATAACGCATCATTTTAAGAGGCTATATGAAAATAAGGAGCCGCTGCGTTTCATTCTTACTCGGTAACGGTACAGTTTACAAACTTTATGTTAATACAGTGATTACTTGATGATATAATCTAAATAAATGTAAGACAGAAACACGATTGGTGAAACTTTTCTCGATAGTTTTATTTTTTGAACTAGGCTAGGCTCTTAAAATCTGATTTACATCCATCCTCCGAATTTAGAGAATATTTACGGTTTATTTTTATACAATTGAGTGAGTAATCACAGAACTTAGATAAATGTAAAAGGATATTTTTATAAATTCAATACTTTTCAAGCAATACGATGTTTTATCATTTGTCGGTCACGTCCGTTACTTTTGAGCGACAAAAATCTATATCTAACCTCTTCCCTCGGGGTAAGGTGTCTAATTGCGCTATCACTATCTTACAATTCGGCAGCTGTCATTTCTGACAGTTTCACATATCCTCTTAAACTTAGCTGTGTACTTATATTGTTTATTGTATGACTCTTATATAAGAGAAAATATCACATTCTAGGCACAAATAAGCGTTATGAAATATATAAAAATCTATTTTCAGTTATTTTATTGTATACTACTGACGCCTACAACATTATTTGCGTTGCGAATTGATAAAATTCCCTTCTTAGTACGCGCCTACATACGCGTATCATGATATATTCATTTTAAGTATCTACGTCCAGTAGTTTTTCTTCTACGTTGTCTGTTTGCCAGTCAGTCAGTCGGGTCCAAGCCTTTTATAGTAAGCGTCAGCGTAATTTGATCTAAGAATTGCGTTCTGCGCATCTTTGTCGCGTGGTTCGCCAGAGGTCAACTTGTTAGACGCTGACTATACTTATATTGATTGACTTATATGACCGTGTACGTAGGGTAGGGACAGTAAAACCTTCGTCAGCTGTTTGCACTCCAGCTCAAAAACCATCAGTAATGAGACGTTGCCAGCACGCAGACTTTCAACACACTAGATATACATCATAATCCTCTATTTACAGGAGTACAAACTGAATCCCCGTCTACCCATCGACTGGCCAGATAGCGTGAAGCCAGAAGATGAGCCGTCTTGTGGTTTCAACAACGAGAAGTGTCCCAAAGGTTATTATTTTCTAAGTACACTAAGGGGCTGCGCCTCACAAGCTACTACTCTGCAGTCGCTATAGTACTGTTTTTCACTAGCTGCAGTTCGTTCGAAACCGAGAATTGGCCAATCACAGTGCTCGAAATCTCCACTTCTAGCACTGTGATTGGCTAATTCACGGTCCGCTAACCTCCACTCCGCCCAGCTCCGTGTCTCCATAGACTAATTACCACAAGAAGACTGACAATCCCATACAAAAAATTGTACGTCGCAAAAAGTTCAAAATACCCATCTTATTTCCAGATGGCGCTTTCTCATAGCCTGGGAGTTTTAGTTTCGACGCTTGAAGCCCATTTTGAAGTTTTCTACTGTTTTTTAAATACGAAATCATTTATTCAAAATACGTTTTAATCATTTTGATTTTTACGGACAATTTATCATATTCATATATATACGACAGATGGCGTTACGAAGAAAAGGCGTTCAGTATAACACATTCGTAATTCGCTAGGAAGCGCTAAAAACATTTATTTGTTTCGCCTATGTGTATACTGAGCCATCCTTGGACTAGTAGGCTACGCTTACCATCAATCTAACGACCTACCCTAAATGTCCGTCTAATGATATCTAATAAATTGGTCTAAGCTAATAATAAATTAATGATGCTCGCCTAACGAATGTTTCTAAATAATGGGGTACTTGTAGTATAACATGCAGAATAAATAAATAAAAAATAATAATAAATTTAATTTTAATTTTATTTATTCGATTATATCCTTAACTTTGCATGAGCTTTCCCTTCCAGAATGTAATTTTTTTTGTTTTTCCAATAAAAATGAATTTTCATATTATTTTTAGGTGCATATTGGTCTATGCTTATACCTATAAGACCCGTGAGTAGAGAGAGAGAGAGAAATCGAACGAACTGCAGCGAGTGAAAAATAGTACTATAGCGACTGGTAGAGAAGTAGCTAGTTTTAGCACCTTATGCCGTATTCACAGACTACCATTATTATAAGATTCACAAATACTCGTAAGTAGCAACTAGGAAGGTCAGATAGGCCTTGTTAATCAAGTCTTATGACAAATGTAGGAATGTATATTACCCGTTTATAACTGTGACATATAAACTACATATTTTCAACCGAATTTGATTGATGATGATGATGATTTTTTTAATGTTTGTTACCTCTGAACTGTTGTTGTTAATAAACCGATTTGAGAAATAATTTTCTTTGAAATCAAAATAACTGAAATAAATTGCGTGTTTTGATTCCCAGTGACTTTGCAGTAGTGCCTAGAATAGTCCGATTGAAGTCGGTTGTTGTATGTTTATGTAAAACCTTGATTTTCATATCTTTTAGATGACTCTCAGATCACGTCTCTGGTGGTGGCGGGCACGTTAGCGGTGACGCTGTTTTGCGCATTGGTGGTGACCGTCAGTATCTACCGGAAGTGGAAGATCGAACAGGAAATAGAGGGGTTGCTGTGGAAGATAAGTCCGTGTGAGATCGGCGGTTTTTTTGGGAGTGGGCTCGCGTGTTCGCCTAGTAAGGTAATAAAACATATTTTTTCCTTGTGTTTTTATAACACGACGAATAAATCGATAACTAGGTTTGATTTGTTCGGATTTTCCTTATCAAAGATTTGTGTTAATTAAATAATGTGTTCAAAAGAGAATGGTCGCTAAAGACCGCGATATATGTAAGGATTTGAGAGAGACCTTTGCCCAACATAAGACAAATCAAGTTGAATTAAAAAAAAATGGGTCTTTTTCACGACACAAGACAATACGAACACTACTTAAAAAAATCATACTTCATACCCAGGATTTATGATGGTGATAATAATAGCGTTTGGTAATTTCACACAATTTCGCCATCTAGTCCCAAACTAAGGCGTCCCCTTGACGATCGATTATATTGCGCAATATTACGAATTGTGCAATATTATTGACCATAGGGTTTATATTGAATCTATCCTTCAAATCTTATTGTAGAATAAATATATTGTGCAATGTTTTTGTAGGTCTAGGGCACGCCTAATCAAGCTTGTATTATGGGAACCAGATAACTGATAGAATACTTTTAAGTATACTTTACGCGATTCTTTACTGACATTGTATGTTGTTTCAGTTGAGTTTAGCCAGCGGTATATCTTACGAGAGCAAATGCTGCACGCAAATATTCACAACTACCGCACAATACAAGGGAAATGTTATCAGAATAAAGGAGTTGAAATTTTCTAAAAAGAAAGTAAGTTATAAGTAAATCCACTGATTCTTTCAAAAAGTTTGTTAGGATATATTATGTATAAATTGATACATAGATGGATGCTTGTAAATAAATCGCGCTAACTACTGAACTGATTGAGCTACACATTATGTACATATAATATAATACAGATACAGTTTGAGATCAATAATCAAGGTTTTACAAAAGCATAGACCAACCGACTTCAATTGGACGGTTCAAGTGACCGTAAGCACCACTGACAAGTCACAGGGAAGCAAAATACGCAATTTAGTTAATTCAACGCCATATTGTTTCAGTTATTTTGATTCAAAACCTAAACTACTGAACCGATTTTGATAAAGTTTCTAAGGAACCAATCTGAAAGTATATCCTTTGAAACATAAATATTTTTTTCAAATCGGTTAATAAACAACACAGTTCTGAGGTAACAAACATAAAAAAAACATAGCCGAATTGATAACCTCTCCTATTTTGAAGACTGTTGAAAATCTCACGAATTTGAATAGAAATGCAGTATTGATCAATATACCCCCGATACTGCAGTGCGTCGGGCATGTTCTCTGAGGCGGGTGTTCCCGATTTCTTAAGATCGAGAATAGCGTCTTATTGGGATAAAAATTGATATTTTAAAAGCATATAACAATATGTCTGATCGGACATTCAAAAATTGGATTACCTTCCATAAGGACGGTAATAAAAAATGACTTAGGTTCTTTGTATTCCTATTATGTAATTAAGGGCTCTTTCAATTTAGTTCAATCTTACGTACCGACGCCGCACGGTTGCCGCACTGTGCGCTTTGTATACAAATAAATGACTGTCCGTACGTCGCACGACAAACGCCCCGCTGCGGCACTGCAGCGGTCCGACACGAAACGTCTATATTAAAAGAGCCCTAAGAGTGTTATTTCATCTTGTTTTTTTGTTAGAACTATGGGACTTGTACTGAAATAAACGATTTTTTTTAATTGCAGGATATTCCGCGAGACGTGATGAAGGAAATGCGTCTTCTGCGTGAGCTACGTCACGATAACTTGAACTCTTTCATCGGCGCCGTCATAGAACCAACTCGAGTTCTCCTCATTACGGACTATTGTGCCAAAGGAAGCTTATATGTAAGTTAATATTTACAATGATGATCATCATCAGTGTCATATTTTAACGCAAAACAGTAATGTGTAAGCGTTACTGTGTTATAGAACCTAAAAAGTTCGAAAACATGTGTCAAGTGCACGAGTGGAGCCTCTTCGATGCGTACTTGAAATCCTTTCACCACACTGGTCCGAAAGAACTCGTGACACGATAAGAAGAAGAACTGTGTTCACATTTGAAGGGCACTGTAGCTAGTGAAATTGTTAGGCTTTCGAGACTGACCGAAATGTTCCGTAAATCCGTATGCTCATCGATCGAATTTTGATAATCAGCTTTTCAGACTCAAATCAAAATGTCTTAAAGTGGACGAACGCTATAGCCCTGTGCACTTGGTCTATTTCGATCGAAGTTCCGTGTAGTACCTACCTACTGTTCTGATAATGGGCAGGCATGATTTCTTACCATCAGAAGAGTGCCTATCTCGTCTCGTCACTTGTTAATATAAAGAGGTAGTAAACTTATAAAAACGTATAATAAACAACTAAATATATATAATTGATAGTAAACTTAGTTGTATTTAAAGTAGAGAATTGGAATTAACAGCCTTTTTTGTTTTCAGGATATAATTGAAAACGAGGACATAAAACTGGACAAAATGTTTATATCTTCGCTAGTACATGATCTCATAAAGGTAACTATTAATATTAACATGGTATTTCTGTGCGTTGTTCTTTTAATTCTCAACGCAAACGAAGTTGCGGGCTTCGGATAGTCATATAATAGTTTTCTAAATGAATTTGTACGTTAAAAATATGCATAATTAATTTGTATTAGGCCCTTGGGGACCAGGGGCATACAAGATCTAAAAAGATCTATACTCCGATTTATAATTCAAGATTTTTTTTGTAAACAAAGAAGTGTCATGATATGTCACTGTAACAGAGACAGGTCAGGGTTAAAAACGAGTTTATACCACGGATCACTATTACTAGTAATGGCGCGCGGTTTTGCTTGTGCGATAGTTTCCTTTTTTACCTAAATAATTCTTAACCAAACTTATTCAGGTACTTCAGAACACTGAAAAGTAGGTAGAATAGGAAATAAAATTTGTGAATCTAAACTTCTGGGATATTAATCCTAATAATGCCAAGGTGCATAGCAGATACCTAACAAATATTCATTCGATTCACACAATTGCACACGAGAAGCGAAAAAAGAACGCATTAAACTTCGTAAACGGACAAGAGACGAATAAAATTTATAAACATACGTTTAGGTCAAAATCCAAAAATTGTTTCGAACTTCTCAGATTTACTCCGATGATACCAATGTCTTAAAATATTTTTCGCTAATATTTTTTCATCGTGTTATAACTTTCTGAAAAAAAAAATATAAAATATAATAATCAGTACAAAACCATTGCTATGTTCCATTCTATGGATATTGACTAGAAAATAAACCGTACCATAAGTATTTAGGAAAATTGAGTAAACGTCACTTTGATAAGTATTTTTTTAGGGTGGTCACACCTTTGTTTACAAAAAAAATCTTGAATTCTGAATCGGGGTATAGCTGATTGGCTAAAAGAGTCTACACGTGACCAGAATGCCGCCTTTTACTTTACACAGCGTATAAGCTTTGCCATTCAACGTGGTAATGCCGCCAGCGTTCTGGGCACGTTGCCTTCTGGTGGAGACAACGCCCGACTGGGTTATTTATAACTATCAAATATGAATTTGTAGAGTCGTTTATTGTCGTGATTATTTATTTGTGTTGTATTTTCAGGGTATGATGTTTATCCACTCATCGCCATTAATATTTCATGGCAATCTGAAATCATCTAATTGTGTAGTCACGTCCCGATGGATGCTTCAGGTAAATAACCCTAACCTAATTTTATCGTGAAGTAAATCACTGGTTAATATAATTTATTCATATTTCACTTTGCAGGTTACAGACTTTGGTCTTCATGAACTGCGGTATTCCGCGGAAAACGATTTTGTAGGAGATCACCAATATTTTAGAGGTAAAACTATGATATCTATCTATTCTGTTGGTACCAAACTTAACTTTTGAGCCATATATTCTATTGGCCTATTAATTTGTTTGTATTATTAAATATGAATATGAATTTTACAAGCTATTTCTTTAAATTATTTAAGTTATAGTATTTGACGCCTGAAACTTCATTTGCATTGTGAATTTAAAAAAATCCTTTCTTAGTACGCTCCTATATTTTTCAGTCACGTTCAGTGGTTTGGCTTGTACGTTGTCTGTCAGTCAATCAGTCATGTCCAAACCTTTTATGATATATCTGATATTTCCAGGCTTGTTTTGGAAATCGCCGGAGTTGTTGCGGGGGTATGATAACCCTAACGGTACAGTCGGCGGCACGCAGAAAGGAGATGTTTATGCATTTGGAATTATATTGTACGAAATTATTGCGAGGCGGGGCCCGTTCGGGGTCGCTATGGAACCCAAAGGTAAGAAAAACTTATTAAACTTCTTCCTACACTTAGCACAATTAGCATAAAACTGATGACAAGGGTTAAGTCTTCAGAGAGGTGAGAGTTAAGATATACATATGTATGTATATAGTCTACGGTCCATATAGCATGGTACACAGGTGGAAGCGTTTTCTATTTATTGCGACAACGGTCTACACCTCCGAGCACGATAGCCGATATTTTTGTCTATACATATTGAACTATTCTACGAAGAAATAATTTCGTGCGGAAAGGAATATAGCATATTTTTGAAGAAGAGAGTCTTTTTAACTCTAAACTACCTCTAGAAACCACTCTTTGTGCTCGGGATTTATTTAGCGCCCTCGATAAGACTCTGCCGTACTCCCTTGGTGCATAATCGATTACATACCAGTAATATGTTTTGATAAAGAAGTGTGTTATCACGCCACGCCTAAAAAAATACCTATATAATAACATATAATAATAAAGATTTATTTTAGGCAACTTAATATAATAGAAAAGCAATAGGCCTATACAAATATATACCTTACAGACTAACATACATACAATAAACACACAATACAATACAACATAATTAGAAGCTATATGTAGAAGCATATGAGGACGTGGTGGCCGAGTGGATAAGACCCTTGCATTGCGATCTGATGGTCGCGGGTACGAATCCCAGTGGCAGTCATGGGCGTAAATGGGTTTATTCGGTCGAAAAAATCTTTGTATGCATCCCACGTTCTCGCAACGGTGAAGGAAAACATCGTGAGGAAACCGGCATTTCTAAGCTCAGAATAAAAAAAAAATGTTCTATGGCATGTGACATCCACCAATCCGCATTGGGTCCGCGTGGTGGATTAAGACCCATTCACTCTCCTGCCGAGAGTAGGCCTGAGTCCCAGGAGTGGGAACATTATAGGTTGATTATGCTATGCTATGCTATGTAGAAGCAGTTGCTATTTATTCCTTTACCTTCCAAGCGGTAATAATGCTGTTCTAATTTAGGAATCATTTAAGGAAATCAATCTACTGGTTGCGTTTCGTCACCAGAGATGGTGGTATTTTTAATTTTCCCTGTGATCACTGTGTCATTCGATCGATTGATGTATTTTAAAAGGTAAATCAGTATAGGATGTTTAATTTTGAAGTGTAATTGTGTGTTCAAGTTGCTTATCCATGTCGCCTGCGATACAGGGAATCCTAGTGCAGGGGTGTGAGTGTATTAGTGTTCAATATGGCTTTTTCTAAAAGTTCGGTCTATCGGGTTATGTGAAGTTTTTTCTCCAATAGTTCACACATTTTAACCCACTTCCATTAATGAAGGAAATTCTAATTGTTCTAATTCCAGTGTATTTTTAAACTATAATTTCTTGTGACTTTATGCGATATCTCTACACGTATTGCGGGAAGATTGCGATTCTATTATCGTTTTTCAATCATAATTTCATGTAAATTCAATTGTATGGCATCCGGCGGTTGTCACTTATACTGTATATCTATTCAGAGTTAGCAGAGAGAAAATGCTAGGCATTACGTTTGCAAAATACAGTCATTGTACATAGGCGTACAATTACTGTATTTTGCAATAATCCATTTAACTATGACTGGCTGATTAACACCCAAACATTCCTTTGGCGTAGCGATTTTTAAAAAAAAAACTTTGTACCCACCTACGCGCTTACACATCTTGATAAAAATGCCCCCCACAGTTCTTAACGTTTGGTGGTTTGGCCAGTCAAGTTACTCAGATCAATGCCTTTCATATATTCGTACATTTATCTATGATGAATTTCAGATATTATAGAGCGCCTGAAGCGGCCTAAGCTAGAAGGCGAAGAGTACTTCCGTCCAGACACACGGCCCCTAGAGGCCATACCGGAGGACGCGTACATCGTGGCGTGCATGAAGGACTGCTGGGCGGAGGACCCCAACCTCCGACCAGACTTCCCCACCATCCGGAGCCGCCTCAAGAAACTCAAGTCTGGCAAGTGAGTAATTTAATTACTATTATTACTGCTTCTGCTACTACCGCGGTATTCCTCGCGTGGTAAGTAACCTATGGCGAAGATCATGTCACTAGTTCTTTCGAACCAGTGTGGTGAAAGCCTCAAAGAGGCTCCTTTTTTGCACTTACCACACGACATGCCGGTTTCCTCGCGATGTTTTCCTTCACCGTTAAGCACGTATTTGAATGTATAAATATAGTTTTTGAACATTGGTGTGAACATCCATGGGTGTTCGACCGGGTTCGAACCCACGACCTCAGATCGCAAGTCGAGGCACCTCCTATTTGGCCAACACGGATTATCAGACGAAATACTGCTATTGCTATTTCAGTAGCTACAGTAACCTTTCAACCGGAGTACAGTAATGCTAACACATTACTGCTTTGCCACCGAATATTTAGCACTGTTACTATCTAGACGGCATCCTGTAAAAGGTTGCCTCTCAACGGTACACACGTTTTTATGTGATAAACATGTGTTGTGAATAAAAATTTCTCACCTACACGCGATGGCTGAGGCATAATTCGTGCTTTCAGGTCTCGAAACATAATGGACCAAATGATGGACATGATGGAGAAATACGCCAACAACTTGGAGGAACTAGTCAACGAGAGAACGAGGCTGCTCATTGAAGAGAAGCAGAAAACCGAGGACCTGCTGCATCGGATGCTGCCTAAGTATGTATCACTCACAACTCCTCTATGTTACACTTCTTTTGATCTTCTTGATGTAATGTTACCTTCTAAATCAGAAATGATAAATAAAAATATTGCTTCAGAGTAATTTGAATATTGTTAAACCAATGAAAATGTTTTCTTAATTTTGAGTCAAGTAAAAAAAATCCATTGATAAAATTCAGAATATAAGGAAGAATTAAACAACACTGCCCAAAAATTACATCAAATCATGATACATTTTTAGTACAAATAGTTATTAAGTGTTACCACATTAGTATAGTAAAATGTATTTATAATCCTCTCGATATCGTCGGCACAGGCAAGTGAAGCTTTGGTGGTATTTAGCTATCTGCATGTACATGTTATCAATAACCTGTGTACATTACATGGTATAGTTATAATTATTGTTTTGTACTAATTCAAGGTATATAAGATTGGTGTAAAAACGTGAGCACAAAGACGCAAATACAACAAGCAGTGTGTCATACGGACGACGGATCGACGCGATGTGCGCTGCTTTACATTCGGTCCAAGTCTGCGTTAGCCTTTACAATATACATTAACGAAGCAACTGTAGGCCTATCCTAACACACGCATTATTTGACGCTGAAAAGTAGCCTTCCGATGTCGACGACCGCGACCGCGCGACCCGGAGATGTATGCGCGAGTCGCGCGACGCGGTCGCTTGCATTCAACAGTGTCTTTAATATGAAATTAAAGGTGGCCTCCAGATGTTAGCAAAACCGCGACAGACGACTGCGAACGGTTCCCGCGACCCACTGCGTAATATGTATTAATATAAAGTGCTCGTCAACATTCAAAGGCCACTTTAATGCATACATAGCAGTGGGTCGCGAGACCCGGTTGCGGTTGTGTGTCGCGGTCGCAAACATCAGAAGGCTACCTTCACCGTACGATAGCAATATCTATGAGGTTTTGTGTAGCCCCTCTCATCGTGCGTATTTTTGGTTTTACAAAATATCATACTAATTTGGGCACTTGACCCAACTATCGTAACGTTTACGTTACGTTAGTTCGGTTTCGTCGTGACAAGTTAATTGTACTGAATCTCTAACTAAAGTTTAGTTACTAAACGATCCAGTCACAATCCACTTTGTTTGCAAACAATGTTGCCATACTACCTTAAGAAACAAAGTTCTACTTTGCTACCCTTTTTTTGACATAAAACTCAAAGGAACGCATAGAATTCTATAATTTCATCAAAATATCTTGGTAGGACCATTCGATTTCTTGTTTTATATAACACTAGCTGATGCCCGCGGCTCCGCCTACTGAGTATCGGAATGAAAATTAGTGTTTGTCCAGATTTTTAAATTAGGTCCGTTAGACCCATTTCTCATTCCGAAATTTCAGTCAAAACATTCAGTTATTTCTTAAAATTTTCATACTAATAATGTGAAGACAAAAGTTTGAAAGTTTGTGCAGATGGATGTTTTTTATGCCGAAACTCCAAACTGGTTAGAATGATTTTCGCTACTCTTTAATGGGGTATAGTTTAGGGGAAGCAAAATAACAGGGTATATTCCGATACCACAGGGGCCAAGATGTAGGTAAATTTTCTAAATACAAAGATTGATTCTTGTAGAAAAAGATGTTCATACATTTGACGTGATTAATAAGCCGTGCCTCATGTAAGGTAAATGTTTTATCTACTAACCCATCGATGTGTCATTAATTTCAGTAGGTACGAATAACACTGAAACACTACTTATTAGCAATAGTGAGGGCCTCATATCTGTTATTTAATTTGTGTACCACATAAAAGATAATAAAAAAATCTGATTTATCATGGACTTGGTGTAAAACAGTCGCGCATTCACTAAAAAACTCAATGTATTCACTTTGTTGTACTTGTGTTCTTTTCCAGATGTGGAGATTGAATCCCTTATAGAAATGTCGTGAAAATGTATTGAGGTAATTAACTCCCTATTGGTGATTGTAGTTACTGATTTGCCTTACAAGGTGCGGGTACACAGGCCGACACTGCTAAAGCGGAGATTCAAACCGGCAATTAGAATCGCTTGTAGATGACGTGATAATGTTATTGCGTTATCTTGGAGCGATGTTATTGGTTGGTTTTGCGGTCCGCTTTAGTCTATACCGGTCCTCAGTTTGGCATCACACGGCATTGTGATTCGTGTTCACTTTCATTAACAGCGTTTGAGTAGAATAGAGCTTGCTTGGAATTATTTGGTGAAACCGCGGTCGCGGCGTTGTCGGTGACGGTGACGGATGTAAAGTTTCTTTGGCTTCGCAAGATTGAACTCTTAAAACTCTTGGTACTTTCTGATTTTTCACGCAACGGGGTAGCACTTTTACAGAGTTCATTTCAAAATCATCTTGTATAATTACAGTTTATTTTATAATGAACTTATTCTTAACCTTTTTATTTTATTCACAGGTATTTTAACGAATGAGCATGAAATTAGATAGATTTGTGATGTACGACTATACTGACTGTAGAGCAACATTTATTATTATATTTACAGATATTTATATAAACACATTATTGATTTGTATGATATGAGTTAAAATTGTACGTTATGATTATTTGGGTTATAAAAATAGTACATTTGCCGTAGTTAATCTGCATCCTATGTCGTAGAATTAATTAGTGATAATTAAAGCATGCATATTCAGTAGATAGATATTGCAAAATGAAGAAAAGTATACATATAAAAAAAATCCCTATTAGCAGACTATCATGACAAATAGTTTTCTTACAAAGAGCTCCAGCTAGCTGAGCTTGTCAGTTGAGCGCAAAACTAGCAAACTGTGGACACTCCATTTCAAATATATGGAAGGGCGTGCTAAACCGATACGCCTCAAACTCAGTCGGCCGCTAACAGTTTGCCTAGTAGGGACACAGCCTAACAGTATCTTCGCCGCGCCTCTGCAAGTGTGCGCTGGGCCTAACTTCGTCCAGGAGCACAGAGTTTCCTAGATTCTTCGCTAGTTCGCGAGCCGATTTTGGATCATTACCACAACCCGTTGTTCCAGGTCAGTCGCGCGTCGTCTCACGACCGGAGAGGGCGTCGAACCGGAGTCCTTCGACTCAGTCACCATCTACTTCAGCGACATCGTCGGCTTCACCTCCATGTCGGCCGAAAGCACGCCGCTACAAGTCGTCAACTTCCTCAACGATCTGTACACAGTGTTCGATAGGATCATTAGAGGCTACGATGTTTATAAAGTGGAGACTATTGGAGATGCTTATATGGTGGTAAGTAGACTGATCATGTAATTCTTGACACGCTGATGCCCGCTCGCGCGCGATTTCGGTTCGAAAGTTTGGCGTAATTGAGCAACAAACATCCATCTAATTCGATATAACAAAATCATACCTGTTTACACCCGGCTGCGAAGAGGTGCGGCCAAATGCCCGCCAGGCAACCGTGATTTTATATTGCTGTGAAGTGATGATATTTTATTTAAAAAACAAGTGAATGAAATGTTTATCCGAAAATCAATAAAAAAATATTTAATTACAAATAATTGCGGCCAAATTTCGATAGGCACCCTGGTAGATATATACACCCGCAATTTTGTTTGCGTTGAGAATAAACAATATACCTTTCTTAGTACACGCCTACATTTCTTACAAACTTAAAAACATACCCTTTAAATTATCAAGTCTCTAAGTTCAGTGGTTTGGCCTGTGCATTGCCTGTCAGTCAATCCGTCATTTAGGACGAAGCTTTTAATAGCGGCGTTTTCCCTGAAAGAAAACGCATATTAAATACTTACCTTAATATTAAGCTTTTTGCTTATAGAGAGCAGCATTTGATTTTCCGTTCGAGTTAGTCAAGTGCTGATAGTCCATTTCCACCGTAAGTGGCGCCACCTAGCGGCTTTGTGTGGTATTTTTATGTCTACCGATAATGGCCGCTCAATTACTTCTCATTGGCTTTTTATTACGTATTTTCACCAGGCAGAAATCAAACTAAAGCTTAATATTAAGGTAAGTATTTAATATGCGTTTTCTTTCAGGGAAAACGCCGCTATTAAATACTGTACCGTTAATATTAAGCTTTTTGCTTATAGAGATTCTGTTTGCTATCGCCTGGTGACGCCACTTGCAACGTGAAATTTCAGGTTCTTATACGCCAATGTGATGATTTATTGTAAGTTCTTAATAAAACATAAGTTATTATCATTTTTCAATATGAACCTGTAATAAAGTATATGAATTATGATATTTTGTTTGTTTTAATAACAATCATTGTATTTGCTACGTTAAACATAACTCGCAACTTACTGTCTTATGTAATAAGTATAGGATATAGGATATTTAAATACTGATTATGACAGACCTTCAGCGAGGTCAAACAATATTTCAGAAACCACTGTCGGAGGTTGGTTACTCTCATAACACATTTTCAGGGTTACTGCGTTCACAGCTTCGATATAATTATCATTCGGTATACTTGCTACACAGCCATGTGTGCCTAATCAGTTTTGTTCGATACCTTCGAAATATAAGTGAACATTATTATTTACAAATGTATTGTAGTATTTACTAGCATAATACTTCATACTAATTTAATTAAACTGTATTTAAAATACAAATACTTTGTTTCGAATCGAATGAGAGTGATTAAGTTATTATGTTAAATCAATTTTATATATTTTCTCACAAAAAAAAAAAAAAAAAGTTTAAAAACAATTTCACATTGCCTTCCTCTCTATATTTTTTTTTTTTTATGTGGTTATAATAAACTAGAGGGAAAATAATAAAAATAATCAATGTAATATAATATAATGTTATAGTTTTTTAAAATTATTAGCGTGATGATAATTGGGTGTGTCGACACTATCCAATTATTCGTAATTCCAGTTAGGTAGTTCAATATTATTTAGAGACACTTCTATTATGCTTCCAATGCAGTGATTTTGATCACTGTATCAAGTTAAGTAGATACAATAACATTAATTACTAGACAATTACCGAATCACCTAGTTTAGGTAGCTATTTGGCAAATTAAATGTTAGTGATTCTAAACGAACCTCTTCGAGACGCACATGAAATCCTTTTACCACACTGGTTCGAAAGAACTGGTGACACGATAAGAAATTATTATATTGCAATAGTCAACAATAACAACAAGCGTTAAGGAAAATAGGATAGAATTGTAGATATAGAATTGTAAGTATTGATTCATGTCAGTTATGCCAAATGACAATTTTTCATTGATGTATACCTTTAACATCAGTTTATTATCCTACTGCGTTTACTCATAAAACTAAGAGTAACGTTAAAAGTTATCATCATGGGAAGGATTCCAGAATCGAGAAATCATGTGAGCTGACAAGTCAGCGTCCCGTCATATCGTTATAATGAATGAGAGCCATTCTTGTTTGCAAATGTTCGCTAGATGATATTAGGATATTATGTCATTTCAGTTGTTTGTTGTTGTTCATTATAACCATAACATTTTATTTTTCATGAACAAAGTTTAATCAATTAAAGATCGAACGTAGTCGGTATGCAATCGCTTGCGAAGTTCGTTTGATAGCTAACGAATATAATATACAATAAAACTTTGGAATACAGCATTGGTCAACAGCCTGAGTGACAGGCATGTATGATAATTATATAAAATGCTTAAAGTGATAAGATATTGGGCAATCAGTATGTTGGGTTAAGTGATTTGATCTTGCCTATTAAGCAACTCAATTAAGACATGAAAAATTAAGTACCTGCCTAGGTGCAGTCGTTGCCATTCGAAATATTTGATATTTAGGTACTATAAATATAGTTCACTTTAAATACATAATATAGTATATTCCATATACCTACTAACTAGGTATAGGTATAGCAACTGTTTAAATAAACAAGTACTAGTTAAAGGCAATAATATGTTCATGTACAGAAAATTCTTATCATTCGAGCCAGATAAGTGTCTGCTTAGACTAATGCGACCATGTTAATTTAAAACTATTATAATAAGCTCAAACACTATTTAGTTCATTTGTAACTAAGGTTTGACGTACATTTATATTGTAAGTCTGAAGCCTTTGGGAGGCTTATTTAGAACTCTTGACAACAGAGCCAAACACTCAATTAGGAGAAAACGATTGTAGTTTACAGGCATGCTATTTTGTATCATGCTCTAGTCAGTGTTCATTGTTGAACAGGGTTAATTGATACGGTACCTACTTCCGTAGTTTACGTACCTATATTACGATTAAGAAGATACACAGGCATCTAGTGCATTTATGTTAATTTGGAGGCGACAGCTTAGATCTCATAAAGTACCTACTGACAATATTTGGAAATAATATTTTTGATAAGAGTGATATCGATAAGTAAGTAGGGTACTTACTTGCTTGTTTTTTTTTTTTTTTTTGAAACGTTTAATATTACGATACTTTACTAAAATACAAGGTTCGAGCCAATAATGGCTACGCAAGGGGCAAGACGAGCACTTGTTGTCATTTAAATAAACAATTTTATTAAAAATACCATGAGGGTATCTGATAAAAACATTACGTAAGTAGTTCATTTCTCGAAAGAGAGTTGAAAAAATATCTCACAATTTCTAGCCTAAGTTAAGATGAATTTATAGTATGCTGTAAACTATTTTATAATTATAAATTATTGATATTTTTTATCCTAAACAAGGACTTTCCTTCATTACGTGCTATCGAGCACACAAAGTTCCATTATTTTGGTGCTCTTACCGTGAGTTGAGTCACCCATAAGTTTAGTAAAAAGAGTGTACGAACTGGGAAGTAGCCAATACAACAGTCTTGCGTAACTTCTTTGGGAATCTCGTGATTCACTGGTAATGTTTTGCCGCTTCAATGCGTACCTACGCTACTATTAACATTCCCTGGTAAACCTGGTTATACAAGCATTACAGAACCTAAAATTAAGTTGTTTGCAAATCGTTGATGCCTTGCAGTGAGCAGGTATCCAATAGTTTTATTGTGCCTATTTGAGTCTGGTTTATGAAAGCAGTACGGGCTCGACATCAATATTTAAGATGGAGCAACCGTTTTAAAACTGCTGATGTCTTGTCGTAGGCAGAAACATCTATAGATTTCAATGTAGGTACTGGAACTATGTCCTTAAAAGCTAAACTTTTATACTTAGATCTGTTTGCAGCTTAAGGTTTGCCAAAAACAAATGCATCCGGTTAGACTATACAGTAATGTAGGTAGTGGAACACTACAAGGTAAAATATTATAAAAGTCTTGTCATTAAATCAATACTTGCTCCTCACCCTCGAGATGGGAGCTCCAATCTGTCGGCAGACAATCTGTCGACAGATTGTTAATGCCTTGCCGTCAGCAGAGACATCATAAACACTTGACTCGTTGTAGGTACTTACTTTAATAGTGTACGAAAGAAAATAAACACTATCTACACCCCGGAGGTTAGTTTTAATCTGTTCGCAGATTGTTTATGCCTTGCGTGAGCAGAGACATCATAAAAACTTGAATCAAAGTCGGTACTTTAATAATGCACGAAAGAAAAATAAATACTTTAAATACTTATATACACCCCCCGGACGTTAGCTTTAACCTGTTGGCAGATTAATGATGCCTTGCGTGAGCAGAGACATAAGATTAATTTCCATGTACAGTAAATTAAAGCAGTTTAACATCTCTCAAATTTTGTAATTACTCAAAGTTCCCGAAATTGAAATCCGCGGAGAATTCATAATATATATGTTTTTTAAAATTATACATGTCTTGCTTCAGACACAGTACATCTTTTGTAAAACCATAGGTTACCCTAATGTTAAGCTTTTATTGTTACTATTACACCACTATTACAACCTAGAAAATTACTGCGTATTCAAATCAAAATTACTGTTCTAAGGAGGTGTGACTCAAAATTATTTGTGTGAGGGCTTGCTTGGTGGTAGAAATGATTTCTACAACAAATCCGAATAATTTTGCAACATTATTTAATTTCAATAAAAATCGGGTAGGTAGTCGAAAAACAATTAAATTAGGTATTATTATTGCTCAAATCTTACGGGTTTTCTGAAGAAAACCTATTTCTCTTGAATAGGTATGATACCTACTCCCACAACGTAAGGTGCATGTACTTATACGTATTTTTCCCCTTTTTGTTTGCTAGACAATGCCACCTGGAGTGGTCTAAATGAGAATTGTGTAGGAATAACCAAAAAACATCTAAACGATTGAACCTACATTAGAACTAGTCATCGGATCTTTTGGAACAAACGGTTCCTATGTCAATGGCTTTTCGACAAAAAACTTCGTAGAACAGTTAAGTACTCAAGTTCATACTATCATTAAAACGTTCGTAACGTTGTTTAATATGAAAGTTTATTTCTTTAGTAATAGCACCAGTCGTGGACTTGCGTACTAGGAAAATAAACGTTGAACCACTGACCCGAAAAGACTATTAGAATCACTTCAACAAAATTTAAAAAAGTTTGCGTAGCTCACCGATTTTCATGAATATAGTGCACTCACGCGCAGAATCCTGCTCGGATAGTTCGACGAGCTGCCGTTTATAGGGCTGCATGACCTGCAGCTTGAGCTTGATAGCTATATAGGTAGCTTGTAGCGCAAATTCACGCTATCTAGATCAATAAATTTAAATTTAAACACTTTTTCTTATGTAACTGGGGAATCTCATCAAGTGTTTCTGCTACACAAACCTGGGCGGATGGACAATATCTTTATCTTTATTTTGTATACACATACATGTTATACCGAACGGAATAAACCGTTAAATAATTCAATTTAATAAAGCCATATCGGCTACATTAAGAAAAGAGGGTACTTACATTTTCCCCTTTTGCACTTTTTAAACACTTTATTTCTTTTTCGAATGATAGTTTCGAATTCGATATTGAAAACTTATAATAAGTATGGAACAGTCCTAGGTAGGAGCTGTTCGGACGTGTTAACTCGGCGGAATACAAAACGCCAATGAGAAGTAATTGAGCGGCCATTATCGGTAGACATAAAAATACCACACAAAGCCGCTAGGTGGCGCCACTTACGGTGGAAATGGACTATCAGCACTTGACTAACTCGAACGGAAAATCAAATGCTGCTCTCTATAAGCAAAAAGCTTAATATTAACGGTACAGTATTTAATATATATTGACTAGTTGACGCCCGCAACTTTGTTTGCGTTGTGATTTTTCAAATGTCCTTTCTTAGTACGCACTTTCAGCTCCTTGATGAATAAACCCTCCAAATTTAAGTATCGTGGTTCAGTGGTGTGGCCTCAGGTTGTATGTCAGTCAGTTTATCCAAGCCTTTTGTTTAAGTCGATTGATGATTGATTGATCTAATGATTGACACTTTCTTAGGTATCCGGACTGCCGATAAGGAACAACGACAGGCACGTGGGCGAGATCGCGTCGATGGCGCTCGAGTTACTCAACGCGGTGAAGAGCCACAAGATATCGCACCGGCCCAACGAGACACTCAAGCTGCGGATAGGCATACACACTGGTAACTATGTTTATTAAGTTACAAAAGCTTAGTACGTTTTATTCTTGTATTTTCAGGGAGATGTTGCTTTTAGAGGTTATATTGATTAAGACTTCTTGCTAAAATACGATACTTTAGGACTTCTGACCTCCTTACCTTACCTTTGACGACACGGCTTTTAATCGCGCAACGAATTTAAATATCTATATAGTTATTTGATTGTAACGGGTATTTATAAAATTCTTTATTTCTCTCAGGTACTTACATTTTAGTATAAGCCCTAGTTACCAAACTAAGTTTGAAAAAACTTGTACTATGGTAAATAGTGCCTTTTCATTCATTTATCGGGCTCACCTCCTTATCCTTAAATATCTATATCTATAACTCAAATTCTATTATGGTGTACGTTCATGCACATCAAAACAACTTTTGCGTATGAATTTAAGAGCACAGGCTCTTGCAATGCGTATGCGCAGAGATTTGATCTTGTACCATTATAATAATCAAGGTTTTACAAATACATAAAACAACCGGCTTCAATCGGACGGTTCTAGTGACCGTAGGCACCACTGATAAGTGACAGGGAAGCTAAATATTGAATTTTGTTCACGTCAACGATATATTTTTCCCAGGTATTTTGATTTAAAAACTAAACGAATAAATAGTTTTAAAATCGGGTCTTAAACAAAAACAGTTCTGAGTACTTCTGAGGTAACAAACATAAAAAAAACAACTTAATTCATAAACTCCTCCTTTTTTGAAGTCTGTTGAAAATAGCGCTATGCTCGTCACTTGTTCATAACACGTGTATTTCACCAGGTGCTGTGGTGGCGGGCGTGGTGGGGCTCACAATGCCGCGCTACTGCCTGTTCGGCGACACCGTGAACACGGCCTCGCGTATGGAGTCCAACGGCGAGCCACTCAAGATACACATATCGGCGAGCTGCAGACAGGCGCTCGACTCGCTCGGCGGCTACGTGGTGGAGCCCCGCGGCATGATACCCATCAAGGGGAAGGGACAGGTCAGTCTAATAAGTTGTAATTTCACTCAGAAATAAAAACATTATCTTCCTCGTTTATAGCTAAAAATGATTGCTGTTCGTTAGTGTCGCTAAAACTCAAAAACGGTTGACCGCTTAGAAATATTACATTTTTTAGTTTTAGCGTGCTTAAAATATATTTTTTTATGGAACGCGACGGTCGGTGTCGGAACGGTGTAGTGGGTAGGGTATAGTGTCATACTTTTCAATTCAAAGAATTATTTTTTCGTGACACGGTCCCAGCACGGTCATATCCCGTATATTAAGGGATAGTGGGCAGAAAGCTTCATCCGAAATATTTTTTAATATTAAAATATCCTCCTCGTGCTCGTCCTGTTTATTTTTTTAACAGAAAATTACTGTTAATTTGAAATGTGGAATGAAACTGACAAATCAGATTCGTTCGGTGTTGCACAGGGCATTTTCTATAATATCTAAAAAAAATTACATACTTCAAATAAAACTAAAAATTAAGTATTTCCTAAAAAAATGCATGCAGTGTTCAGTTCACATCAAGAAGGACTAATCCTTATGTCCATGTTTTTATTGAAGTCTATTTTTTTATTGTGCACTAGTTACTAGACTAGTTAGACTAGTTTTGTTTCTGTCAGTCAGTCAGTCATGACCAAGCTTTTTATATACAATACAAAAATACAAAATTTATTTATTCAGATCATTACAATCCATTACATCCATAACAAACTTACTAAACTAAAATTCAATATCAAAAATTAAAACTTACACAATGACACAATTATAGTATACGTACATAACTCATTAATTTATTTTATAAAATTAATTTAATTTATTTTATATATCAATCATAAATCACTTATACCTTGTCAATCACAGGTGCAGACATTCTGGCTTGTCAGTGCCACAGAGAAAGCCATTCAGAAAAGGCCAGTGGAAGGAGAAGAGAGACCGCTGTTCCGTCGGCCGCGACGGAGCCCCAGACTCGAAAACTCAAGGCACCCATCACTCTCAGGTAGGAATATGCACTAACCCTACACATTCATTACTGGTAGATCTCGCAGAGCGTGACACGGAGTATGACTCATATAAAAATATACTATTGGTTGTAAGCTAACTTATTTAACTTGTTTTTTTTAAATTTTCTTTTATTTAAATCTTACTAATCTACTATTGTTTGTCCTAAGGAAGGATCTGATTACTGCCACGCAGTTTTATTAAAACTTTTGCAGTGGTCAACGCTTATTTGAATTTGCATCTAGACGGAATCCTCCAAAGAATGTCCCCCAAAGCATAAACCTTCAATGGTATAAATAAACATAGTGTTAATATGAGTTTGTTTGTTAGGTGGTGTAAGACAGCGCATCGCGAGTGCAGAGGCGGGCATGCGCGGCTCGCGCTGTTCCCTGCCCGCGCCCGCCGCGCCCTCGCCGCCCTCGCAGCGCCGAACGCGCACCGATACCACGCGCCCCAGGTACATAATCTACTTTACGATGTAGTTTTATTTACAATGAAAAACCCTAGTAGTTTTAAGATAATATTTATCTAGCCCTGTTACTTCCCTTTTTTGAAATTTTGCCTCTGACCAAAATGTACTAGAAGTTAGCCAATGTCTCACATTGTGATTCTATACTTTAATACTTCTGTGGTATTAGGTAAACCAGAGAGTCTATAGTGAGGACATCGACGTAAGGAGAAAGAGGAATACTAATTTTCTCTTTTTTTTTTACACACATACATTACATTTATGATTGTTTCATTCATCAATTCACATTGTGCTTCACTTTTATATTCTATGTGTTCTAATATGTTTTTCTTATTATGTGGTGTGCAATAACATTTTATATATCTATTTATCAATCTAAATTCTGTTTTCATTGAACTATTTCAATGCAGGCGTGTTTTAATATTCAATGCGTTTCATGTGATCACATGTTATGGCAAAATATCGGTAAATTGGTAAGAGATAGACCGTTATTTATTTTATATCGCAGGTAAAATTTTATGTAGTAATTTAGTTAATATATATAATAGTTATGTTTCACTGTAGTAATAACAAGTAACAATGTTTTACGTTCATTTGCAGATTGACGTTAAGTTCAATAGCATCGTCGACGGCGTGCGAGGGCGAGTGCGAGTCGGTGGGCTCGTGCGCGGGCGGCGGTGGCGGCGGCGCGGGCGCGGCGTGCTCGGCGCTGCGCGGCGCGCGCTCGCTGGACGCGCTCGCCACGCCGCGCCTGCGCCGCATGCACACCACGCGCTCGCTCGACGCCGACACGCCCGTGCCCACCGTCTGCGGCGACCCCATCTTCAACGGGACCATCGTCGGCATCGTCACCGACGACCTGCCGCGCCGCACCGCCGAGACCAGCCCTCTCCTGCGCAAGTGCAGCCTCTACAACAAGCGGGATCGACCGCGCCGCAAGGTACACGACGCCTCTTATATCGAGTTCTACAAACGCTGGCGTTCGCTCGAAAACGTAGCTGACACTAAGGGGGATAGGAAGCTGCCCCGATTTGCGATCCGCTCGTGGCTGCTCGGGATCTTCGGCGGGGCCCCGCGCGACTCGAGCTCTTCCCTGCGCCGCGCTCCGCCGCTGCTCGACCGCGAATCCGCCGTCTGAACGCACATTACTCCTTCTAATAGTCATGTGGTTGAGTAACCAAACGTTGCTATGACGAATTTGATAAATATAACGGATACACCTAGCGTCGTTTCGGGGATGCAATCCGCTGAAGTTAGTTAGCTGTTAGAGTAGTGTTTACTGTAAATTACGTGAGAAGTCAAATAAAGTACATGTTAATATAAATTTACCAAAATGCAACATTGATTTTATACCGCTGTATAGAGTAAATCGATCGACTGTTGCACGTCAATTTAAGAGTTTGTGACTTATATTTAGATGCTTGTGTCAGAGAAACCTACATCTTATTCTAATTGTAATAAGGTTAAGGTTTTCTGATGCACTCACCAATCTGTATGTCAGACTATAGCAACTTTTTGCATAAGCCTAGTTCGATAGGTGCGCGTGACAGTCCATGTGTATGAATGAAAAAGTCTTTTGACGCCTAAAATTTATTATGAGTTGTTACTTGCTACGGGCAAAGCTAGAACTAATTAAATATTTTTTAAGCAACATTATTGGTTGGCAATTTTACATTTAGTATCGCTATTGCTAGCCAAAAATGTTGCCGTACAAAGTAGAATCGCAACATTGTATATTGATTTATATGTATGTATATGAACCGCTGATGTAAATAATATGTGTAAGTAAAACGATGTTACCGTCAATTGTGAAATAAGAGTTTAATGTTATTAAATAATTTCTATTGAACAATTGTCTCTTAGTAATACTGACGTAGATCACTTTACGGCTACTTATTCAGGAGGCGGGTTGAAGGGCGAATGAGCTCTTAATCCCGCCTCCTTTACAAAATTATCTAGCGTTTAACAGTCTATGCACATCTAGCGAACATGTAGTACCTATCCGTAAGCTTTAAGTACAATTATATCTTTCGCACCGTAGTGATCTTCTATGTTACTTTCACTCACCATTGCGCTGTAAAAACACCTTAATCTTTGATGTTACAAAGTGGTAAATTGTAGGCGACAGGGGAGTCAAAATAACGTAGAAGATACTACCAAAAACACTCAACTCCAGCAACGCAATAAAGTTATCCACAAATTAACTTAGTAACTAGCTAAATGTGCACAGTACAAAGAGCCTATGCACACTTTTCCACGGGCAATTTTCAATCGCGCGATTTCGTTGCGTTACTGAAACACGATTGCAGCGTGTTTTTCACGCGATTGCAGCGTGTTTTTCACTCGATTGCAGCGTGTTTTTCACGCGATTGCAGCGTGTTTTTCACTCGATTGCAGCGTGTTTTTCACGCGATTGCAGCGTGTTTTTCACTCGATTGCAGCGTGTTTTTCACGCGATTGCAGCGTGTTTTTCACTCGATTGCAGCGTGTTTTTCACGCGATTGCAGCGTGTTTTTCACTCGATTGCAGCGTGTTTTTCACGCGATTGCAGCGTGTTTTTCACTCGATTGCAGCGTGTTTTTCACGCGATTGCAGCGTGTTTTTCACTCGATTGCAGCGTGTTTTTCACGCGATTGCAGCGTGTTTTTTACGCGATTGCAGCGTGTTTTTCACGCGATTGCAACGTGTTTTTCACGCGATTGCAGCGTGTTTTTCGCACGATTTATGCGCCAATTTAAGATGTGTGCATAGGTTCTAAATCTACATTAGTAGAGCGACGAACCAAGTTGACTAGGGAACATGGATTAAGTACTGATGTTATACCATCTGCTAATATTGAATTAGGGAACATATGTAATCATATTCAGCTAAGTGCCACTGAATTGGTGGTAAACAAACATATCTCGCTCACCTACGCAATTTATTGTATTCTGGTGTTCATAGTTAAACAAGCCGTTGGTTGGTTTACCGCCAATAAAAAGCTATCTTATGTTCCTTAGGCGCGCCGAATCGAACTGAATTACATTAATTCCGACTGCTTTAATCACAGCCAAATCGAATTACAACAGAGTTCAATTTGTTATATTTTGCAATTGCATGAATTTACTCGTTTCGCCTGTTTAATGGGGACCAGAAATCTTTCATTACAAAAAAATCCATTTTGATTTGGCACGCCTGTGTTATGGGCCTACCACACACACAAGCTTCACCACAGTTTTGCCTGCGCAGGCCGGCTTTTACACGGAACATCACGGTAAAATTACAATACGAGCGAATTAACATGACACCTGGCTCGAATGAAGTTTGTGCAAAGTACAGTATGGAATTGTATAATCTTGGTAGAGAAGAGGACGTAGAATACTTGTTGATGATAAGGCTTAGCTATAAGAGGAATAAAAAACACGGAGGGAATCGCGCGGGGCAGCGGGGGAGTCGGCAGAGCGGGCATCGAGTTCAAAGCCAGGTGTCATGTTAATTCGTCCGAGTTATACCAACCACACGCACGGTGTTCCGAGTACAAACCGATCGCGCAAAAACTGTGGTGAAGTGTGTGCGTGTCTTCTTCTTCTTATCGTGTCACTAGTTATTTCGAACCAGTGTGGAGAAAGGATTTCAAGTGCGCCTCGAATAGGCTCCTTTCGTGCACTTGACACATGTTTTCGAACTTTTTAGGTTCTATGACATGCCGGTCTCCTCACGATGTTTTCCTTCACCGTTAATCACGTGTTTGTTTAATGTTCACATAGATTTTTTGAACAGAACAATCCATTGGTGTACGACCGGGTTCGAACCCACGACCTTTGGATCGAAAGTCGAGGCACCTCACACTCGGCCACTAGTGTCACTAATTCTTTCGAACCAGTGTGGAGAATGAGACACATGTTTTCGAACTTTTTAGGTTCTATGACATGCCGGTTTTCTCCCGATATTTTCCTTCACCGTTAAGCACGTGTTTTAATGCACTCAGATTTTATCCATTGGTGTACGACCGGGTTCGAACCCACGACCTCCGGATCGAAAGTCGATGCACGTCTGACTCGGCCAACACAGCTTTTGTGTGCGTGTTGTAGGCCCATTATACGTAATAGGAATTATGCGTCTGCGAGAAGAGGTATCCCCGCCCCATCTCCTTCCGGCAACGAGCACCCGTTTATAACTAGCTTTATATCACACGGCGTGTCGGTAAGGAGCGGTACACACGAGGCGGCGGCGGGCGGCGGCGCGGCGCACTCCGTGTGCTCTATGATGGGGCAGGACACGCTCGTGTACTCGTGCCGTAAGCTGGGAGCTTCGAGTAGGTCGCCGCGCTGAGATGGGGCTAGGCGACCTTCGCCGACCATCTGGGAACAAATTTAGGTGGTAAAACTAAAGCTGGCGCTGTCGAAGCACACTAATGCAATTTCACTATTTTTATTAATATTTTGGACTTTTCACACAGCGCCATCTAGCCCCAAACTAAGTAGAGCTTGTACTGTAGGATTAGGAACCAGGTAACTAATAGAATTCTTGAATATTTTTTATTGTAAAAAAATACATAGAAAACACCTAGACTCAGGATAAACACGGGTGTTTATTACACAAATGTTTGTCCTGAAGCGAGAATCGAACCTGCGAAACCGGCGTGGCAATCCAATGCACTTTCCATTTGACCATCGAATAAAACAAAAGCTCATAGGGATGAATCACGTCACTCATTATGTGATTTGGAGAAATACAAGACAAGTTTTTTATGCAAATTAGTGTCGAGACGGGCTAAGTAGGCGCTCTCCTGATGATAAGTGATCACACCTGCCTCCAGAACACAATATGATGCAACACTGCTATAACGCTCGTCCACTTTGATATATTCTCATAAATAGTGGTATTTTTAACAAGGCAGATATTGTTTAAAATGGTTTTTCACTGAAAGTACTCTGCCGGTAGCTGCAATCCCAGTGGGAATGGAGCCTTAAGGTTTTCTAATCTAATTACTAAACGCAGCTCTATCCTACTAATATTATAAACGCGAAAGTTTGTAAGGATGGATGGATGGATGGATGGATGGATGGATGGATGGATGTTTGTTCCTCTTTCACGTAAAAACTACTGAATGGATTTTAATGAAACTTTACAATAATATAGCTTATACATCAGAATAACACATAGGCTACAATTTATAGAGATACCTGCGCAGACAAAGTCGCGGGCACCAGCTAGTAAAATTATAATTTACCTCCATTAGATATTCATCGCTCCGGTGATGTAGCACACTGTCCGTATGAGATTCTAAGTGGTTCCCTGATGCGAAGCGTAACTTCTTTGGAGATTCTAAACTGCAGCATCTGTTAACAGATAGCGTTCTTGTTATTAAGGGGCATCCTCAAATCCGAATTCCATACAAAAATGTTTCGGACAAATACTCAAAAAGTACGCCGTATTATAGTAATTTCTATACACTATTCGTTTCCTCTATGAAAGGTTTCATACTTTAATTTAGATTTTATACGTGTTTTAAAATTAACCCTACTAACTTTAAAGGATTACCCTCACTTTTGATTAAATAGGTCACATTAGCAAGATGAAATGGAAGGCAGTAATACCTAAGCGACAATTTTTCAAAAATTAAAAATAACACTGGAGTCGTAATTCATGAGTGGAGATCGCGACAGTGGATATATTTATGAGTAAGTAACGAGACGAGTTAAGGTCGCTGTGGCTGCTATGACGAAAACAGATATGGGCGGATCACTCGCATTTGTCCCGCGCACCCCGCACGCTTACGACTACAAACAGAAACAGACATCGCGCGGCTTTGCCATTGCGTAAGGTCAGATTCAGACAATCATTTGAGTAGTTAGAAAAGTTTCGTAAGTAGGTACATATTTTTTTATAAAATAAATTTAGGATATTTATTGAATACCGACTTACTTACTGTTGCGGGCCGAAAAAATATTATCGTTCAACTTCTTACCTACCGATATTTAAACAAGTTATATTTAGAAAATATTCCTAAAAAATTAAACTTACTTATGACTTATGTCCATACCTACCTACTAAAAATTCGCAAAATGGATGTTTGTTTCTCAATCAAGCCAAAACTACTGAACCAAAATTTGGTAGGTATGCGAATTGTTTAGAAAATATATACCTAGGCTACATTATATCGTTATTTCGAGTGGTCGAGTGGCAAGTATGTTGGGGACTGCCACGTCCCGGTGTCGCGGGTTCTATTCCCGCTTCAGGAGAAACATTTGTGTGATGAAGATTGGTGTTTGTCCTAAGTCTTGGTGCTTTCTATGTACTCTATGTATGTATTTAAAAAAAAGGAGAAACTCGAACTCGAAGTCTTGTACTTGAACTCGAAGTCGTACTCGTACTCGTGCTCGTACTCTTGCTCACGCTCCCGCTCCCGCTCCCTTTCCGACTCGAACTCGAACGCGAATTCGAACTCGAACTCAAACCCGAACCCGAACCCGAACCCGACCCGGACCCGGACCCAGACCCGGACCCGGACTCGGAAACGGACTCTGACTCCCACTCGCACTTGATTATTTAATTTAATTTAATCTTCAACTTCAAATTTAACTTCTTCAACGTCTTCAACTTCTTCAACTTATTCAACTTCTTAGTTAACTGTTAACTTGTATCAGTTAACTGTGAACTTGTATATTGTAACTTGAAACTTGTAACTCGTAACTCGTAACTGGTAACTGGTAACTCGTAACTCGGAACTCGTAACTCGTTACTCGTAACTCGAACCGCGGCACTCGGAACTCGGAACTCGGAACTCGAGACTCGGGACTCGGGACTCGGGATCAGGACTCGTAACTTGGAACTAGAGGCTCGGGACTCGATGCTCGGGACTCGGGACTCAGGACTCGGGACTCGGGACTTGAGACTCGGAACTAAGGACTCGGGACTTGGGACTCGGGACTTGGGACTCGGAACTCGGAACTCGGAACTCGGAACGCGGAACTCGTAACTTGTAACTCGTAACTCGTTTACTCGAAACTCGTAACTCAGAACTCGTAACATTCTCCAAGTTTCAAGTCTCTACGTTCAGCGGTTTGGCCTGTAAATTGTCTGTCAGTCAGTTAAATGAGCCTCTTATTAAATTTATGTTGTTTCACGCGCGTATCGACAATAAAGGCAATAGCCATCTCATTTGCATACATAAATAAATATATCTATGACGGACGTACTATCCAACATATATGGTGTGAATACTACTTTATACAGTCAGTTTTCGTAAGATCGTTTCGCGTGGCGTTGCGCGCCAGCGCGACGCGACCACCCCGTCCCGTAGTCTGAAGCGTACTGAAGGTCCGAGCCTGGCACGCCCACTTTTATTGCAAAATTATATTAATTCCTTGTCGCAAGAAAAATTACCGTATCATAAAAAGCTTAATTTATTTTTTTCAACTTTTTTCCCCTAGATAATGGTATAAAATATACAATATATTTAATGCCGTTTAGGAGAAGAATCGAAAAAACAATTCAGAAACAGCTTTGTTTTAGTAATTTTTTTTTCATATTCAATATGTGAATAAATATTTATCTATATTTTTCAAGCTAAAAGACCAAATAATATTATAACATATTTCTTTTTTTTTAATTATAACCCTCCTTGATACTATCGCCTTTTAAACCTGAGCATTTTGGCCACCCATTACAGATTACCAAGTTACAAATACCCTACTAAGCTCTTAAGCGCTCGCCTGATCGTAAGAGATCACGCCTGCTCATGACCGGAACAGTGTTACACATGATTTTGATTCACAAACTATTTAATTATATTTTCTGATGATACGGCTCAAAAGCCATAGTAGTAATTTTAATAGCTACTGTGTCCTTCTAACGGTTTGGATCAAACTGGAACACAGTTATGCTTACACATGCACTGGTAGTGAGTGGAGAACTGGAGACCGCGGTAGTTGATAGTTAACGGTAACAGCATAATAGAGTTATAACTCGGGCGAATCCACACTGTACTTTGCACAAACATCATTCGAGACAGATGTCATGTTAATTAGCCCGAGTTGTACCTGTGCAGTCCTCCGACATGGTTCTTCCAGTTCTTGGTTTTGAGCGAGCTCCTCTGTCCGCGCTTCTCCTGCGGTTGGTCTTCCCTCTGCGCTCGCCGCCGCGCGCGCGCCGCCGCCGCGCCCGCCTCCTCGCCGCGTAGCCAGTACGTTATCTACACACAAACACTTAATAAAATATTCATATACATTGGCTATGACAATGTAAAATTAGAAAAAGACATTAATTTACAATTTAACGGATTTCAAACTTCTGACAATTTGTGAACACTACGAAAATCTGCTGAAATAGACCAATGGACCGTGCACAAATCCGTCCTAAATAAAACGATCAGCCAATAAGAGCGCCCAGTTCGCGCTAAGGTGTGAAAAAACCAAACCTACCAATCAAAGGACGACTGTGCCGTGATTCGTCTGGCATAAATGCGTTCACAGTTTTTCAATTCAAACAGTTAAATTGTATACTAACAGTTTTTGCAATTTACGCTGACATTCTCGTTCACACATACACTTCTTAGACTATTTATGTGGTCAACAGTAGGATTTCAAAGTGTTGTCAGAAGTTCATTGAAACGGCTTAAGACGTCGCAATGTGATGAAGATAATATAATTAGTAAAAACTGAGTGAAAAAAAAAAGATCCCTACTTGCATCAAGCTGTCAGACTTCCTATGCAAAATTATGTAATTTACTTCCTTGCATGATCCCGTCCAGAATGTTAAGATCTTGCAAGCGAGTAAAGTAGGTATTTGGCAGTTTGGTGCAAGTAGGCATAAGTACTAGTGGAGACGCCAATGACCTTCGATTTACCAGAGGTTGATCTCCATTGAGGGGGCGGTAAGCGAAAATAAGCGGGATTGACCACGTAAGGTATACAGCAGACGAATCTACTGGTCCAGGCTTCTAGAAGGCTGGAGCGGTGATTTTAAAAGTAAAAATACTATGAAAAATCTGCGGGTTGGACTGTATTTTGAGGTAATGACGAGAAGACCCTGACGTGGCAGTAGCAATACGGTTGTAGGTTATTATGACAAGGCACAGGAAACGGCAGGAAATAAGGAACAACGCGTTACCATTAGATCGGCTCTGGTCTCGTGAAGGCATCCTTTCGTGAGCTGGGCTTACGATGTCCAGGGTTTGCAGTGATTGTGATCCGATCTACAAAGTGTCCATGCGCGCGCGCTTATTTATAAAATAACACTGACAAAACTCCACCACAACACAGAAAATCACTCCCGTCGTAATATTTGGCCAAAGTCTTGCTTGAATTATCGACCGAAATTGATAATTATCCAAAATTTGCATGTATTCGCAAAGCGGCTCAAGCAGAACTCTCGAGGTTCAGAAAGATGGCGAATTTCGTTCTATCTCTTAGTTGCGGGTCTTCCATCCTTTTCTTCTATAGGGCGCGTTGCGGGTAGGAAAAGGATAGGAGAAAAAGTATGCTTGGGTTAAGGAAATAAATTAAATTCTACTGCCACAGATAGACATCAAATTTTTGAGAGTCGTCACAGACAATAGAAGCGCGGTTTATTTGAATAATAAAATAGCTTATGATTATGGCGGTAACAACTAGAAAATATAAGTTATTCATATTCATATTACCTGATCACGTTTTCCCTTCATAGAAACGATTCCCCGCTCTTCCAATATGTACCCGCCTAACTGGTCAAGCAGAGCTTTACACGTCGAACTGCAGTGAATTTTCAGTGCTGGAAAAGAAAATTCAAATAACATCTAAAGCTTTGTTTACATGTTTTTCTATAAGAAGAAACTCACGTGCTCCTGTGGATTCGAACCGGCTGGCAGTATTGACGGTGTCGCCGAAAAGACAGTATCGAGGCATCTTCAGGCCCACCACTCCTGCGCATACTGGCCCTGTACACAACTCATGTCAACATACAAAAAGTATAATTCTTTATTTATAGAGGAAGGCCAAAGAAAAGATGGATGGACTGTGTGAAAGATGATATGAATAAAACAGGTGTAAGTACAGAGATGACGGCTGATAGAGACGAATGGAAGAATAAGACATGTAGTGCCGACCCCTCGTAAGTGGGAAAAGGACCCGAAAATGATGATGAACGCGCACAATACAGGGTGTGTAAAAATTAATAAATGGAATAAAATATAAAATACCATTGATTCTGATGTACGTGTACGTATGTGTGCGTGCTTGCATTTTGAAAAGAAAAATAATTGCATTCTTATCTACTTTTTGCCAGATATAGCTCGGATTGCCGCTCCATCTGGCCAGAGGTCGTCCTATAGATACTATATTGATTGACCTATTATCACAGTTCATTGCTGGACATAGGCCTTTACCAATGTGCCCCATCGCGCTTGCTGCATCTATCCCTCCGCGATTATTGGTTCTTCAACAGATATGGCCAGCCCTCTGGCACTTCAGCCGCCGAACTACTGATTCTGTGAGCTATTTCAAAGAACTTACTTACTGTTAGAGCTGTGGAAGTCCCGAAAGCAGCGCGAATACCATAAATGCTACTTCGCCCGCGTGGGTATACACTAGCATTTTCCACGTCATGCCAGCCCCCTTTTTACTTCAGCCTACTAATTATATGAGTTATCTCGGTGCCCTGCCTTATGTATATGTATTCCCATACCTGAATGTAACCCAACACGTAGCAACAGCCGGTGTTCAGGGCGGTGACGCACCCGGAAGGCTCGCGTGGCCGAGAGCAGTGCGAGCGCCATAGAAGCTACTTCACCCGCGTGGATTATACCGTTACGGATGGGCAGACCAGACACCTGGAAACATACATACAACTATCAAATTGGAAACATACAAACATCTATCAATCTGGAATTATACATACATCTATTAAACTGGAATAATACACTAAACTGGAATCACATGAAAAAACACTACTTTCTCCACAGATTCTTTCCCATACATAAAATATAAAACTTTATTGAGTCGTTTTCCGATGGGCTTTTGCAGTTTACTTTGGGAAATATTTTCCAGTCTAAGGCGTTGTCCTAATAGAACGCGATCACGCGATCGTCGCGCGAGCAAGCGATGCGACCGTCGCGCGAATCCGCGATAAACGTACTAACGTCAAATAGGCGTCCCGATTGGCATACGCGCGATCGCCCGACACGACGCGATGCCAATTGGGACGCCTATTTGACGTTAGTACGTTTGATCGCGTGATCGCGCGATCGACGTTCGCGCGATCGACGTTCGCGCGAACTTGCGATGGTCCTATTAGGACATTGCCTAAGGCAGTTCCCCATGGGGTTAATTTATTTTGCTTCACCTTGTTGGTAGGTACTTACACCAGGATTCCAACATTTTGTAAATAATATTGAGGTTCCGTAAAATGCAATTGCGTCTAAAAACTAAAGTAATGATACTGTTTCCTGGTTCTTACCACCATGTAAGCATCGCCGATAGTTTCCACTTTGTAAACGTCGAAGCTTTCCAATATTGAATCGAAGCACGTGTACAAATCATTCAAGAAGTCCACCACCTGAAAAAAAAACCGGCACAATTTTATATTTTGCTTTGAATTTGAAGAAATTGAATGAACATTGGTGTGGCGATGTAATTTTTGATCCCTTCGTGATAGCGTGGAGACAGAGGAGTGGTAGGATGTGCGGCACTGACCTGGATTCTGCCTTGAGGTCCTGGGATCAGCTACAGCGATCAGCATACAGGCGCTCGCGCACGACTGCGCTCGCGCTATTCTCCACTATCGTTCACGATGCGGTTCACAACACCAAACCACAGTAGAAGCGAGCTTTAAAACAAGGCTATTGCGGGACACGATATTTTAGCCGTTATTTCCAAAATTCGGGCGGGTTTCCAAAAGGGCGTAAATCTTTTGGTGCGATGAGTGAGCGTCGCAATGACAACTAAAAATGCGCGGAGTCTTTCGTCTCCGCGAGGTCGATAGAGTGCCGCAACAAGGGTGAGAGGTGGGGAGGAACGCTATCACGGAAATAATTTATCTATTTGATAGATGGCGTTACCAAACATCAAGTTAAATAAGTTAAAAATGAATTGTACACCACATTGATAAAAATATAAAATGATGTACAGCGAATTTGAAAATCTGAATGTGGTCATCGACTTTTGATGTTGGCATTACCTATCTCTACTAGTCGTATTAGGCAGATGCTGGCCTTACCTATCTCTACTAGTCGTATTAGGCAGATGCTGGCCTTACCTATCTCTACTAGTCGTATTAGGCAGATGCTGGCCTTACCTATCTCTACTAGTCGTATAAGGCAAAATTTCCTCAAGTATATTTATTTTGTCCTCGATAGATTGTAAGTTTATTAGTCGTACTTGTGTACTTATATCTTAGTAGGTAGGTTAGGTACTCTGTGGTCGTACCAACCTGCAACGGCGTGCTTTCAGCCGACATGGCGGTGAAACCCACGATGTCGCTGAAGTAAATGGTGACGGAGTCGTAGCTTTCTGGCAGGACTCGGCGACCGCGCTTCAGTTGTTCAGCCACCGGGGCTGGCAACATTTCCTCTAATAACGCCTCTGGAAATTATTAAAATAAAGTAAAAACAAAGTTCTATTTTTCAAGTATCAAGAAAAAAAATCTCAAATCAATAACAAAGTATCAAGTAGGTAATATAGATTAAAATCTAAAAACCACGTTTTATGCTTTTGCTCTATCTCATTTCTTTTACGAGATACCTAAAGCGGTTTTTATTTTTTTATTGAATAGAATGCATCGTCATCAAGTTGTAAGCTACCTTGAAAGTTTCATCCGAACAGCTAATCGGAAAGTGCTCTAAACGATAGACAAGTAATAAAAGCATGCAACAACACAAGATAAACTTTACATACACATAAAATAAAGATAGCAAGTCCTGGAGTTAATGAAATATCTTACCAGTCTTTTTCTTCTCTTCCTGTAGTTGGTCCGTCCGCTCGTCCACTAGAGCTTCCAGATTGTTTGCGTATTTCTCCATCATGGCTATCATATTGTCGAATATGTTTGGTTTCCTGAAACTCAATTTAACTAAAACATGACACGTTTAAAAACAATAGACCAGGCTAAGAAAATTAGGAAAAATTGAGGTCAATAAGGGGGCGTCCATAAGAGTGAGATGTCGTGAGATTTTATTTAATCCCCTCCCCCATCCCCCAATCTCACGTGAGATTTTTCAGAATGTGGGTTTCTTACGTAAACGCGTTGGATTGTTATTACAATTTAAACAAAGGACTTAAGATTAAATCTTAAGCAATCTGGATTAAATGGACCAAAATGGTATAATTTTTTTTTGTTTCAAACAGAAAAAAAATTGCGTGATATTTGCCGAGACCCCCCCTCTCTCCAACGTAAGATTAGATGAGATTTGACTCGACCCCCTCCCCCCACCCCCTAAAACACCTCACGTAATTTATGGACGCCCCCTAAGAGGTGACAGCTTACAAGATGAATAAAAGAAGAAAATGTGTTCTGCAGACAGGTGTGTTCTGCAAACAGGGAAAGAGGCAAGAAGTTGATGTCTTTGCCAACAATTGTAAGCGCCCCTATTTAAAAAAAGTTTTCTTTGGCTTAGAAAAACACATGCTTAGGTACGAATGGAGATAGTACCTACTTATTAGAAACGGTTTTCAGTCAGAAGCCTGTTTGTAGTTGCAAAATCTCGCACTTACATGCCTTTCCTCAAAGGGCGCAGACGTGTCCGTATCGCCTTAAAATCTGGACGCAGCATCTCGTCTTCAGTCCAGCATTCGCTGCAACATTCACGTACGCAGTCGAACCGGCCCGCTAGCGACTCCAGTGGCGGCCTAGGATTAAAACAAAGAGTAGTTAAAAGTAGGTACATACTCGTATATCGATTCATAAGATACATTCATGGATTCATAAACTACCGCGCTAGGCTTTTGAAAGTAAAAACTTTTCTTGTACCTAACGGAGGCCTTGTAGGTTCTGAAATATCACGGAAAAAAGTGACAGTCGTGTTCGTATCGTATCTATCCCCATAGAGGGGTTATTTATTAGTTTTTATGTTTCTTTTAAAAATGTCATACTAACTGTTGACTTCTCTGCGACGCATACGATACGAATTCGATTGACAAAATTTTTCGTTCTCGTGTGACTAGAACCTTGAAATGCTTGAAGAGAGATGTAGAGAGGGAAGGGAGTCCGAATGAGTTATAGGTAGCCTCCACATTTTCATTTTATTTTCCCCACTGATAGCGAAGAGTGCTGTGATGGGGTACCTGGGTAATGAATGGATCGTAAAAACTGATTTAAACGGAAATAAAACGGGACCCACTCATTAAAAAATATTTCAGTAGGTTCACTGAATCGAGTGAGCGATTATGTACATTTCAAGATTTAAATTATCATTAAAATCCCTAACGGCCTATAAAGTTAAATATCTGGAACAATGTTGACGACACCATTCGTTCCAGCCCAGTGCACGGATAATGTAAATGTGCTATAAATCTTGACGCCGCTTTTGGATTGTCCTATTGTATTGTAATAACGACCTATAATATTATAATAAGCAAAGGTCTAAACAAGAGGAAGGTCTGAATAAGAGCCTATTGTCAGCTTGATGAAGCGATGATCTGGCAGATTTGACTGGCAGAAATTTAATCTTCTTCATAACGTGTCACTAGTTCTTTCGAACCAGAGTGGTGAAAGGATTTTAAGTGCGCCTCTAAGAGGCTCCTTTCATGCACTTTTATGAAATTTAATAGAAATAATCCATTCTCGCTACCCGCTTCTGTCTTCCCGGACAACTACGATTTTGGTCTTTTCAAGAAGCGAGTAAATAGGTGTTTTCTAGACCTTCGAGATTCATCGTCGGCCACATCTTCACTTAACATCAGGTGAGATTGTGGTCAATCGAAGGTCTATCTCCAATAAAAAAAAAACAACTCATTTCAATCAGAATGTTCTAGTGACCATATGCGACACTGAAAAGTCACAGGGAAGCAAAATTCACTTCAACGACTTTTTTCCAGTTATTTTAATATAAAAACTGAACAACTGAACCGATTTTGATAAAAATTCCATGGGACCAATCTAAAAGTATATTCTTTTAAGGTAGGTACTTTCAAGCGAGGAGAGGTAGATCCTTATTAGCTTCCTAGCTTCATCGGATAAGGAAGCCAACAAGTTGATGATGATACGATGCGAGTATGACACATACCTACCTATAAGGCACCGGGTCGGGCGAGGCCAGGCGTCGCAATAGGGTTGGCACGGGCGGCGCGTCGGCCCCGAACGGACCCCGCCGCGTGTGCAGTTCGTACAACACGAGAGCGAATAGGTTAAGCCGGCCCTGGCCAACAAGTTGATGATGATACAATGCGAGTATGACACATACCTACCTGTAAGGCACCGGGTCGGGCGAGGCCAGGCGTCGCAATAGGGTTGGCACGGGCGGCGCGTCGGCCCCGAACGGACCCCGCCGCGTGTGCAGTTCGTACAACACGAGAGCGAATAGGTTAAGCCGGCCCTGGCCAACAAGTTGATGATGATACAATGCGAGTATGACACATACCTACCTGTAAGGCACCGGGTCGGGCGAGGCCAGGCGTCGCAGTAGGGTGGGTACGGGGGGAGCGTCGGCCCCGAACGGACCCCGCCGCGTGTGCAGTTCGTACAACACGAGAGCGAATAGGTTAAGCCGGCCCTGGCCAACAAGTTGATGATGATACAATGCGAGTATGACACATACCTACCTGTAAGGCACCGGGTCGGGCGAGGCCAGGCGTCGCAGTAGGGTGGGTACGGGGGGAGCGTCGGCCCCGAACGGACCCCGCCGCGTGTGCAGTTCGTACAACACGAGAGCGAACGCGTACACGTCGGACTGAGGCGAGCCGCGCCGCCACTCCACAGACGAAGACAGCCCTTCTTTACCCCAGCCGCAGGAGCGAAGCAGCTCGGGTGAGAGGTATGCGAGATCTACGAAAGAAAAATTTGATAGCTCTATATTTTAAATAAAACATGATGATGATGATAGTGATAAAACCCTATCCTTTGCGCTCAAGAAAATAATGGCCACTTGCACCAAATTTTAAAAATTCCTAAACAATTATTTTACTCGGAGTTCATTATGATCCAGATTAATAGTTGAAAAAATCCTATCAAAGTATTCGATTATTTGACGTTGGTGCAAGTGCAAGGCATAAGTCACCTTTCTTTAAAAAATAACTAGGAACACATTTGAAGAGCGTGTTATTTATTGTCGTTGTACAAAAAACTAGAGCGACCCCTGGCGGTAACACTGTAAAATTGTAACAATGTGACGTCACGTGTACGTAAACTTCTCACCGTGTAGACTAGATGGCGCTAGGTTGATCTTTAATTCATAAAGTAGATTGTTTGCATCAAATTTTATAGAATTCTTCAATAATTTATTTTTTAAAAAATTTTAATACATTAACATGAATAAACACATGATATCAAAAGCTTAGTATGATCTAAAAACCAAGAATTGACAAAATTATGGCCTTAAGTTCTACATCGCGCAAGCAGTATTATTTGGTTTGTGTTGCATGTATACTGCTAAAAATCCCTATCAAATGTACTTGCTTCGGCAGTACATATACTAAAATTGGAACGATACAGAGAAGATTAGCATGGCCCCTGCGCAAGGATGACACGCAAAATCGTGAAGCGTTCCACATTTTTTGGAATTTTGAGATTCTGGTATTAAATACTATTATAATGTTCCTTTATAATGCTGTATTCACCCTTTTTTATCCCTAAAACCAAAGCATGCTTTTATTTAGACTATGCAAAAATTCTTAAATCAAAAAGCATATTATATTTTGCTGTTTAATTCAGTAATTCAGTCATTTATTGCGAAATAAATAGGTACACTTACGCCTTAGGGCTATGGTATACTATAACTACTTATAACCTGTTGGGCACATCAACTTTACTTAAATGCAATATTATTTAAATTGAATTTGAAAAAACATCAAAAGAGAGACTTGAAGCTATATTAGCCATACGTATTTTAAAATTACATTAATATGACCAGAAAATAAATAAGTAGTTTATCTGTTTACATGAGGCGAGATTGGCAAGTAGTTCATAGATATCTTTCACTCACTTTCAACATGAGTTCTGAAGGCAGCCGCTTCCGACGGAGGCAGCTCTCCTCGCCGGAACTCCTTCAGTCCGAAGTCAGCCAGTTTCACCACCCAGCGCGCGTCCACCAGACAGTTGGACGGACGCAGCGCGCCGTGGAATTGGAGCGGGGACTCGTGGATGAATATCATACCCTGGATCAAATTCGCATCAATTTTTATAATTGCCTAATAAACAAACAAACATTCACACACTCACACCCCTGCACTAGGATTCCCTGTGTCGCAGGCGGCATGGACACATACAAGACATCACAACATCCAAGACCCGAGAACAAACATTTGTGTTCGTCACAAATATTTGCCCCGGCCGGGGATCGAACCCGGAACACCAAGCTTCGTAGGTAGGGTCACTACCAACTAAGCCACGGTGTCGTCAAATAAAGGCCTGGTCCTGACTGGTTGAATGACTGACTGATAGACAACGTACAGGCCTAACCACTGAACGTAGAGACTTGAAACTGTGTTACTATATTATAACTTATTTATATATTCTTATTTATTCATAATATTTTCCATCATGATTTTTAGTTCCTAAGTTCTTTTTAATGACATTTTTCTAAAATATTTTATGTGTAATTACAATTCAAATTGTTTATTTAAAATACATAACATTACAGATATGTAATACTTAATATGTACTGTAATGTGGATGTATTGTTTGATAATAAATGAATTAATAATAATAATATATAACTATAATAATATGAAGCTAAATAAAATGGAAACTATGAGTAATACCTACTTAATGTAGGTAGGTCGTAAATGTGTTAAATTTTGGTAAATATTCGTCAAATATTTAATATGTAACTAATTAATAAAGTTTAAATACTTCTGAGAGGCTGCAAAATAACTTTTTGAATGAAAATTTATTGGAATTTCGAGTTAAACTTTAGCTAATCCCGAGCCAAACAAAGGCACTCGAAAGTTTTTATTGGTGTTATAAAATTTATTACGCAGTAACCAAAAATAAATTTAACTTACTTATATGTACCTAATATTGTAATGAATTGAAATAAAAATAAGGGGTCGTCGCTATAACAATGAAAAGTTATCGCAACCCTCTGTCTTTTAATAAAGTCAAAAGAATTAGGGTTAAATACTTACCCTAATTATATCTCCAACCAAAGAAGCGATAAACATGTTGTCCAGTTTAATATCTTCATTCTCGAGTATATCCTGGAACATCCATAAAAAAACCCAATATTACTTTCGCGGTTTGAAATTTTATTTGTTAACACACGAGCAAAGCGCTCTCTTGGTAAGAGATCACGCCTTTCCATGACCAAAACAATGTTACACAAGACTTTAAATTACAAAGTCCAAGAGCACTTCTTATTCACGTAATCAGTAGTTTAAAAATTTTAAAAAAGAAAATGTTTAGAAAGCTCAGTAATTTCACTAGCTATAGCTATCCTATAGAGCCCTTCAAACTGGAACACAGTAAATTTTACATACTTGTACTTGGCTAGAAACGAAAGGCTACATCCGTAGCCAGCAGGTAAACATGCTCACGCATAAAGGACCGACTAACGAGTCCAATTGTGGAAAATAAAGTCACCACATAATACACATTCACATTGGCTAGAAACACTGACACTGCGATGGTACCCGTGTACTACATCTAGTACTAGTACAAGTAGGTACAGTCAGCTGCACAACACACTCCCAAGCTTACACATTTATATTAGGTACTCTTAAGTTTGCAAGGACAAGTGCACGCAAGCATTTTCAAACTAATGCAGTCTTCTTACTTGTCAGCATTCTGTCCAGAAGAAGAATGTCTTTCCAAAATTAAGAGTATGATATAAATGTGAAAGCTTGAGATTGTATACATATTAGTGCAGATGACTGTACATGTACATCTATCCTTATTAAAAAATGAAAATGAAAATATTTATTTGCACACGATACAGTATACACAAACAGTTATAGACACATGAAAAAAAAAAAAACAATATAAACACCATATACAGATAGGATAGGATAGATACGTGGTGCAAAAACCTCATAGCGGAGAGGCTGGATACCGACTGTGCCTTCATGAGATACTGGACGAGCGTGCACGCGCAGTCCAGGCCTCCTTTATTTATGTAATTTTTTTTTTAATTTGTTTTATGTTGATTTTTGAATTTTGTGTACTTTTTAATTATTTTTTTGTGTGACATTTAATTGTATTGTGTTGTATGGATTTTAATCTGAAATAAATTATTTTATTATTATTATTATTATTAAAAAGGTCTCCGACTCAGCATAAATGTTGGTTGGTAGGTAGGTATATCAAACAACGCTGGTCTTCTGTCGAAGCTGGTTGTTGACGCCACGGATAGCCTATGACTACACTACACTAGTACACAGAAGTATTAAAGTATAGAAACACAATGTAGTTCATTGAAAATACAACCACTAAAAGGGAGCCACTTTGGCTACTTTCTAGTACATTTTGGTCCGATTTCGAAAAAGAGAAGTAACAGGGCTAGATACAGTTTTCATTGTAAACAAAACTACATCGTAAAAAGTAACAAACATTATTTGAAAATGGAGATATTTCATTTTTATTGACAAGGTGTCTGAAATTTTTTGGTCCTGTCTTCCGATTCTCTTTTGGTTTGATATTGTCCATCTTGTTCTATAGGAACATCGTTATTCATCTATGCACTATTATATCTGTAGAGTTGGACAACTCCCAATGTTTACCTTGAGGCTTCCTCTGGTGCAATATTCAGAGAGCGCACAGACGTTAGGCGGCTCAATGCAAGCGCCTACAAAGCCGTTCACGTTGTCATGCTGTAGATCCCTCATCTGGGGGTAAACAATCTAAGGTAAACATATTGCTAACACATACTTAAATTTAGCTCTGTTAAATGTCAGAAATTCATAATAAAGTGCCTACTTTACCTACACTATTTCAAGACAGACATATTGTGGGTTGATGTGAAGTTAATAGGTAGGTATGATCAACATCTATAAAAAGCTTAGCCCTGACTGTCTGAATGACAGTCAATGCACCGGCCAAACTACTGAATGTAATAATATAATAATAAAAAATCTTTATTGTAAAAACACATGTAACAATGTACAATTATTGTTTTACAAAAGGCGGTCTTATCGTTTAATACGATCTCTTACAGACTACCTACCTAAAACTAAAACTAACCTAACCTAATACTAAATGTAACGACTTTGCCGTTGGCCCAGCGCAGTGATTAGTATGTCAGTTGGACATCTCCCTCCGAACTAGTCGGAGACTGTATCTCAGAGGCCGATGTCCACCTTCAACACCAGCACGGAAACGTAGAAACTTAAAACTTTGAGGGTACCTACTAAGAAAGGAAATATGAAATAGTTAAATAATGTTGTGACTTGTGGGTGTCAGCTAGTAGGAAATAAAATTCGATATTCTGTATAAGTGTAAATTCAAAAATATCGAAATCGGTTTGATATCAGCGATTTCATTTGATTTATTATCATCGTCAGATTAAAAACAATAATTCCATACATTACAAACTGCACGCTTTATCCGACAGTCATTTATCGACAGACGAAGAGAAGAGATAAGATTCAGTATTGAACGAACCCGCACCTTTCATCTAAAAGGCGTGTCTGGTTCCCACTACGCAAACACGACTCTCGTAAATCAAGCTTGCGTAAATAAAGAAACTGAGACTGTTCCCAAGAGCTTGCACCGATAATGAAATATCTAAAGCACACGTAGGGTTTAGCTTGAAGTCACTCCGCTTGAAACTAATTGGAAAATTCTTTCACACGATATTATACCTACATAGACTATCTAAGTACGTACCTTCGAGATAGTTGTACCACAGAGAAATTAAAAACTACGTGCACTTGTACCATTTTATTTTGAGAATGTAAATTCTCGCTGAGATAAAATTTTGCTGATGTAGATAGCAGTTAAATAATGTAGCGAGCACAGCAGTTATAGCTTCTAATTTCACAGATTTTTTAGTAAAAATAGGAGTGCATTTGCGTATAATCTCACCTCATCGTCTTTGGACAATACATTATATTCAACTGAACATACATAGGTACAAAAGTAGTTTTATCACTATGATAATTGTTTTTTCACTAACAAAATGAATATACATAAAAGAAAGTCTTGTCAGTTACACTATTTATAACTCAAGAACGGCAGAACCGATTGTACTGAAAATTGGTGGGGAGGTAGCTTAGAACCATGAGACGGACATAGGATTTTTTTATGCCGATGTTGAAAATTCTCAACGCAAACAAAGTTGCGGGCGTCAAGCTAGTTGGTTAAGGCCAATCCTCAAATCCGAATTCCATACAAAATGATTCGGACAAATACTCAAAAAAGTACGCCGTATTATAGTAATTTCTTTACACTATTCGTTTCGTTCATGTTTTTTGATTTCGTCAACAAAAAAAGTGAAAGGTTCATACTTTAATTTAGATTTTATACGTGTTTTTAAGTTAGTAGGGTTAATTTTAAAACACATATAAAATCTAAATTAAAGTATGAAACCTTTCACTTTTTTTGTTGACGAAATCAAAAATTAATATCAGGATGAGAAAAAGTAAGAAAATAAAATGAATATTGTAATTTAAAAGTGCATCTTTAAATTCTAGAATCCTGAGTAAGTTAGTACTCATCCGCACCTGAGTAAACTGTGTGAGTATTTACTCAGTCCGGGAACGTTTGCTTTTCAGAACTCAGGCACTCAGTTCAGAGATTTCATACGTTGTTTGTAGTTGCACAAATGCTTTGACGAACGTTTGAAGTTATTTTAGGACTTATTTTAAAGATAGAGAAAAAATGCTGACTTTATTATCACTAGCTCAGTGGATATCACTTGCTTCTTGCTATTGACTGGTATTAAAAACTAGAATTTTCAGACTATTTAATCCTTTGGGTATGTTAGTAATATTATATCAAAATTATTGTAATTATCGTTAGGTTATTGATTTTAAAAATTGATAAGATGATGAGAGAAATAAGTAAAACCCGTTACTTTTCTCGTCATTTTTAAGTCTAAGAGAACTCATTAGTTTGACTAAACAGCTGCCAAGCGGACATCTTACGGTGAACGGTCTGTAGGTACTAGAGATATTTCAGTTTAAAATTGCACTCTCCTTTAGTCGCTCGATCAGTCGAAGTGAGTATAAGGAGTAGTAGTATAAGGGTAAATGGTGGCGGCGATAGTGGGAGGAGCGTGCATTCTAAGACTAAAAGATCTCTACCTTTTTTTTATTTTGGTCCTATCACAACCTGATAAAGGTATTATGGTTACATAACTCACTGGTTGGTATAACCTCTTTTTATACCAACTCATTTACAGTCAGCGCGATCCGACTGTGGAACTCTCTTCCTGTAGCTATCCGCAATTCCACCTCCATTGGAGTCTTCAAATCCAAACTATCTTGTCACTACTTGGCACTCCAGAATACTTGAGCATTTTATTTATTATTTATTAGTGTATTTTGTATAATATCGTAAGTAAATTACTAAAAATAAACTTTATACTATTTTCTAGCACTACCACATCTCCATAATACACAGAGGTTAGCTGGAAGAGAATGCTAACTAGCATTAAGTTCGCCTATGTACTTGTTTTTTACTTTGTGCAATAAAGCATTTTCTATCTATATAACTATCTATAACTAATTTATCATATTATTTTAAGAATCGGCCAAATTATAATGTGTTCGTCTAATATTTGAGCAAACTGTTATTGCTATAGAAAGATTGATGCAAGCATAAACATTTCCCGTATGTAATATTTTCAAAGGTGAACAAACAGAGCCATTTATCCCCACGCCTACCTACGCCATTAGGTACAGCAAAGGGGATGAATTAAACGATTTGTCTCAGTCAGTGCCTTCATATTCGGAAAGCTCTACATAAAAACAAACGTTACTATAGTCATGAACAGAGTGACATAGCGTTTCCTGTTTGTTTGTCCGTAGAATTTTGTGTGTAAAATTTTTTTTACACTAGTTTTAGTGTAAAAAAAATTGTGTTTTAAACTGTTTGTAACCTGGCTACAGTAAATCTATTGAACCTCTCGGTAATTCTTCTTCTAAAATAGAGGTTTTCAGTAAACATGCTTTTTATTAAATAGCTTCATATTTTCGCACTAACATATCTTTGGTTCTAGTTTATGGGCTGATTTTTATTATTCTTTATAAGTTTGAATAATATCGTGTTCGAGGTTTAATAGCTTTATTTCCATATTTATTAAATAATTTTAATAGTGTCTAGTTTAGGTTGAGTGGAAATCATAAATAAAACAATTTAGTAGAAGATCTGATAGAATTTTGGCGGGAACGTGAAAATGTCGCATTCGCGGCATCAAATTAGGTAGGTATTTTACAAAACTTTGAGTGTTTATGTGTAAAAACGATGGTTTTTTTATCCATTAAGCGCTCGTGAATGTATATGAGTGTTGGTGAATAGTGTAATGTTGTAAAACGTGACTTTTCATATTGCCTCCCAAAACTCCATATAAGCCTCTAATAGTACCTAAAGTCGCCACGCTGTCGTACTTTACAGGGGCATGACTTGACTTATCGACTCTGACTGATGACAAAAATAAACCAATTACTTGACACTGACTATAATGATATAAGAGCCAAAACCGAAGAAAATAAAGTTCTTTGAAAAAAAAAACCAGATCCGATAGCAGCGAGTCGCGGGACAAAGCCAGTGCATATTTTGTTTGCTCAGTGAGAGGCTTTGGTTTCCTCCGGGTGGCTTACGCGATATCCGGGTAATACGTTCCATTATTACGAAATCTGCAAACATGGATAAAGAATGGAAGCACATTGTGTTGTGGATTTCCGCTAATTCAGGATTTATCTCGAATTATTGAGAGAGCAACAATTGTGGAAACAAGCAAGATCTTGTTTTACGAAATCAAATAGGTAAGTTGTGGGTTAGACTCCATTAAGTGGAATCGAAATTTTCTTATGACGTTTACTATAGTCTTTAGATTAGAGGTAAGATTGAAAAACATATGGTCACTTCTTGATGTCAAAGTCTTAGGTAGTTAGAAGAAGAAAAGTGACTGAAGATAATGCATTAAGATAGTGCACTAATGAATACCTGTGTGATGATAACAATCTTTTCATGTAGGTTGGAGCTGAAAAGATCCACCCAATTCAAAAATAAACTTACGATTTTGAGTTCCTTCTTGATTACCGGTTGATATCAATATTGTGTCGTAGAGCACGCATCATAAAAACCAGCCTTCTGAAGCAGAAGGCGACTCCTGTGAAGATGACCGGAAGCGGAATGGACCCGGCTAGTTCGAAAATAGACTTACAATTTTGAGTTCCTTCTTGATTTCCCGGTTGATGTCAATGTGGTGTCGTCGTACACGCTTCACAGAGAGCAGCCTTCCTCTGTAGAAGGCGACTTCAGTGAAGATGGCTGAATATCTGAAGTCCAGGTCAGGGTTGGAGCTGAGAGAGACCTGGCTGGAGCGCACTCCGCCGGTGCTGCCGTTCTTCTCCACTGTGGTGGTAGGATTCGCGATGACACCCGCGCTGCTATCTTGCTGGAAAAAATTAGCTCTGACCAATTTGCTTGGAGTTTATTATTGCTGAAAAGAAGAGGGGAATAATTCAAGGAGAGTATTTAAATGCATAGCATCATAATATTAACTTTATAGAGCCAAAATTATTCGCGTATAAAGGTTTCTGTTAGTCCACATTATTTGAAGTACATGATTACTGTTTGATTACATGACGACACAGATAGCCGAGTGGCGAATGCACTCATTGGACTGCTACGACGAGTGTCGCGGGTTCGATTCCCGCTTCAGAACAAACATTTGTGTGATGAACATCGGTGTTTTTCCTGAGTCTGGGTGTTTCCTATATATTCTATGTATGTACCTATTTACGAAAAAGTATACAAGTATTGTATCAGTTATCTGGTTCCCATAGTACAAGCTCTGCTTAGTTTGGGGCTAAATGCTAGGATGTGAAATGTCCAAACATTATTATTATTATTGTTTAAAAAAACATTTTCAAAAGGCGATTTTTTATATATACTAAAAGTCTGGTAAATTTTAAAAATAATTTGCGCATCATCTTTTTATATTTATTTGAGCGGTCTTTGTCCGGAAGCAATACCCACCTGCACAGAACACATTATGCAACAACAGGCGGCTTTCCAAGAATTTCATTGCGCTGTCACCCAGCGGCACAAAGCAATGCAATATTCATGCGAGTTCTTTCTTACCGCCTCGCAGGATTCCTTGGCTACGTAAAACCTTCTTTACCGCATTTATGTAATACCTAATCAGTTTTAAATAGGTACCTATTTCAAAAAGCTAGTCTCAAGTCTAACATTCAGAATATTTAAAGAGATCGAACATTGACGTCTGCAATATAAAATAAAGTAAGCGTTGTAATATGACAGGATGCATAAATAAAATGATTAATTAGTAAGTAATAGATAGATAAGTGGTAGGTACTGCCAAAAAGGTAACACATACTGAGATGAGAAGATCCGAAGACCGAGTCCAGTGGTGCGCATTGAAATAGGAAAATTTTCTGTCTTCGCAGTTAAACAATGATGATGATAATAAATAAGAAGACAGTAAATTTTGTTTTTCAGTTATTACTAAACTCCGACCTTATTTTATCTAGGTTCATGCTAGATACCAAGTAACCACAAAAGTGTTAGCGAAAAACTCTGAAGCGCATGCAAACAACATGTATAAGTTTGTTTTACCTACTCAGTTTGTTGGCTTGCTGCTCCTCGTCAGGCAGGTGGAGGTCTCTGAAGTCTATCTTCCACAGCAGCGAGTCCAGTTCCTGTTCGTATCGCCAGCCCCGGTACAGAGCTAGGGCCGCTAGTATCAATAGGATTAGGGTCCCGCCTGATGCGCCGAGGGCCCATGCTCCTATGTGACCTAGGTAAAATAAAGCATGTAGGTATTATGCGATATTTTTTGAACCTAGAAGTTGCAGAACAGCAAATACGCCCTTTGATTAGCCCTACAGTACCTGAGTGTGTAGAGCTAATTAAAAACATATTTGTTTTTTTATTTGTATTTAATTCGTATCGCCAGCCCCAGTACAGGGTTAGGGCCGCTAGTATCAGTATGACTAGGATGCCGCCAGATGCGCCGAGGGCCCACGCTCCTATGGTGACCTAGGTAAAATAAAGCTAGTATTATAATGTTCATTCAAATGTAAGATTTTTTATTTTATTTTATGAAGTCGCAGAACAAATAAGCTTTTACATACTTAGGGCCAAGTTAATCTGTGACGAAAGAGCACCCAAATTGTAAACCTACTAGAGTTTAGAAGCTCTTTGAGAGCACCTACTAGGACCTGTAGAATTTACGTTACTTAGTATTAAAAATGCGAAAGGAATCCTCATTTCTACTGAAAGCCGAAACAGCAGTTAAAAAAAACAACTCTAATTATTAATTGCTATCAATGATTACCTACGCTGAAATTGCAGAACAGATTGATAACAGTTCATAACATAGAAAAACATAGCCTACTTTTACGGTGTTTTTTTTTATTCCTGTACCATGAGTTTTTCCCCCAACTTTTGTTAGAGTACCTAAGTTCAGAGTTTTAAAAACTTTCATCCACGTACGCGTAGTAAATATAACTTTATTTCACTCCGAACCATAATTAAATCAAAGTAAAGTTTCAGTTAGCCAGCTGAAAGGTGCTTCATTAGCTTCGTGCCGGGATTTAGCTGGAAACTTCTTGATCCGAAAGTTGAAATCCAGTAGATTATAAAAATACGTACCTAGACTAATACACTACGTTCTCTTTACTTTCAAAACCCAAAATGAGTGCGGATTTTAGTTGGAATTGCTTTGCGCTGTTTTGATCAGTGCTTGGGGACGTTAAATTGTCAGTTTCGTTGGAGTTGTTAATCGAAGTCGGAGGCCTTTGGACGGCTTGAAAACTCCGAAACCGAAACCGAAGCCACTGGTTCACACGACCCGAGAAGATTTGATTACAAATTAAAAGATACTTGGGTGGGTAGGTTATCTTCAAGTCTAAGAATGCACGCCCCTCCAAAATCACCGCACTACAAATAATCTCACTTAGACTCGCGCGAATAGAGTAGGTTCATTTTTAAACTAAAAGATCTCTGCCTAAATAGCTACTAATACAAGCTAGCAATAAAAGGTATTGAAAATTCCTTTGCAACTTAAAGTAAATCTGCAAAGAAAATTGTTTAAAATCTTCTTCCGAAGAAAATTCCATCCTACAACTTCATAATTTTCTAACAAGATCCGCCTTTGCCTTTGACGGGAATGCAAAATGCTTTTTATAAAATGCTTGCATTCAATTTGTTGTTGAATGTCAAATTTCTCTTAAGTCCCGGAAACGAGATACTATGCTAATAGGGTCTGTGTAGGTTGGGTACCTATTATAAAACGAAATTTAAAATGTAAAGCCTCCAATTGTCTTTGATCCATTAAATTGAAGAAAAACTCGACAACTTAGATCAAACCGATTTAATACTTTCGATTAGTTCGTGTTCTCTTTGTGAGCTCAATTTTACTGTATTTTCTTTGAAACCTTGTGTTCAAGAACCCCAGAATGTTTACTTAAATAATGATTTTCCCTATTGACAAAAATTTACGAGATTCTGCGAGTTTTCAATCAGCTGTATCAATAAAGACTCTACCGAATCATTAAAATTACATTTTCTATTACACTGGCTCCTCGCAGGAACGATTTTATTTCCATCGTTTTAGAGAGTGAACACATTATTTCCGCTTTGCGCTTCGTAAAGAAGTCAATTTGTGTGCAACAACAAGTCGTTTTCAGGAATTCATTTATAACCGGAGATGATAAACTGATGAAAATATTTGATGTTTGTCTTTCACGTCCAAAATGTTGGCAGAGAAAATTTTGTGTTGTGTTAAAAAAACGGGCATTGCGGGGCTAGAAACCGCTTCGTTCATTAATTCAGTATTCAGTGGTTTATTGCAATATTGGGTTATATAATTATTGTGCATCTACCGATAGCCTGGCTGAAAGCCTAAGAATAAAGCACTCAGCTTAATCTTGTCGCTAGGCTAGTCTAAACCCTTTTTCATGTCGGGGATATGGCTAAGCAGTGTACTGTGGGCAGTTAATGCGCTCAGCGGGGCTCGCGTGCGACCGATGGCTACAATACTTAGTCCACATCGCTTGTCGCAGACTCGTTACGAGCAAAGCTTTTACGAGCCACCCTACTTAGTTGTACAAACCTTGCACTTAATGCCTGGGTAAGTTTTTTTACATTTAGTAAGTAAACAAAGGTTGGTAATGGCTCAAGCCCACTTACCGTTTTCTCGAAACATATGTTACGCATTAGGGAAAACCTTTCACATTCGGGCGGTTTTGTCACACAAAATACAATAATTGGTATGTAAACAGTAAACATTACGTATGAACCTATGTTTTAAGCCATGTTATTTTGTAAGAAAACATTAACTGTTCCAAAGCTCTCCATAATCAAGGTATAAAATCCTTAGGTGTCAAAGGCCACCAGACGGCCTAAAGATTAATATAATTAATTAATAAAAGATTCTTGGTCGACCTGTGTAGTCTACTAATAATAAATATTAGACTTCAAAGTATCAATATTAAAGCAAGTAAAGGGTAGGGTCTTCCTCAACGTCCGATATTTGCAAAGGGTTCTGAAAATGCTGATATATTGTAAAGGCCGGTACTCACTGACACACTTCTCGCCTCGGAAGCCGCAGGGTGGCTCGGACAGGGGCGGCGCTCCGCCCGGCCACGTCAGCTCTCGCAGGAACCTCACTTCCTGTCGCAAACAAAATATTTATAACATCAGTGTTTGTCCTGGGTATGGGTGTTTTATTATGTATCATACAAAAAAGTACCTGTATAAGTATTGTATCAGTTTTCTGGTTACATAGTACAAGCTCTGCTTAGTTTAAGGCTAGATGGCGTTGTGTGAAATTTCCAATCATTATTCATTTATCCAGGAGATTAAATTTTCAGTAACGTTGTCGATTTTCTCTACTTTAATGCAGTCTTTCAGTGATTTAAATAACCGCCTGTTTCTGGAGTAATTGTTGTTTAGTGAGTAGGAAAAGAGTTTCTGGAGCAGTAAAATAAGTTTAATTGTGCGAGCCTGTTATCATCAAGCTGATATAATGGTTCGAATGAGAAGAGGCTCGCACAAATAAACTTCTTTTACTGCTCCAGAAACTCTTTTCCTGCTGACAAAACAACATTTGGTGACCCCGACGTGATTAAGTTTAAAGTTTTATTGAGATAAATGTTTTTAATGTTAATGTCTACAAACAATGGAATAGAAAACATAAGGTTAGAAAGAGAATAAATAGGTAAACGCTTGGATGTGTAAATAAAAAAAATAAGTAGGTACCATTAAATTAATTGTATATCTAAGCATAATTTTACAGACAACAGTCAAATCAAAATGAATCAATTCAGTCAGTAATGCAACTTCTCTTTGTAAATAAGCTATGTTTTGTGCAGATAAGAGCAACATTAGCTTGCCTTCTAAAGAATGTAAATGATCTGGGATGTGAACTTCAAGCTATTAGTTGCACGAACTTTGGCGTGTGCAATTTATCACTAAAAGAATTTGCGCACGGTGCAGGGCCATAACTCACATGAGGTAAATAGTAAATGTACAACCTTTTCTACCTTCCATGTAGCTAAGAGCAATGTTCATCTTGTATCTTCGTTTTAGTGTTTAGGTATCTTAAAATAAGTAATCAATTCAATTAACCTTTTTTTTTTAGATGAAAAAGAAGTATACTATGATGAATCGCATCGAGATGTAGTATAATATTAGGTACAGCCACAGAACAATTAAATACTGGTAGAGTCCAATTTTATAATGTCTTATGCCCAGGTAGGTAGATCTTATTTACTTATTCTTTATCTCAAAGTTCGCGTTTTATATCCTGATGGCTAACCACCAGGATATTAGACAACGCAAACTTGGCCTATTCTCAACAAGAAAATAGTACATTACTGCAGCGGACTGCATGCCAGGCGTAAATGGACGAACGTGGTAATGTGGGCCGAGGCTCGCATACGTGAGTCTACTTATGACTGGTTGCAGCCAAGGCTTGTATAGTACTTTTCTCAATAAGTGCGCGGAAATTAAATGTTTCAAACTTAGTACTTAATTTGTGCATAATGTAGTCTTATAATTTTGGAGGTAACAAGTTTTTATACAGCTCTTACCGCTCCCTTAATTTTAGGTCGAGTCACAATATATATCTCACACTACGTATCTCAATATCTCACACTTATTTTCTTCACTTGAACTCGATATTTTGTTAAAATAAATCAACAATTAGTTTTATTATCTATTATTGATGCTCCCGTTTTAGACGAAAAAATAGCTATCTTCAACTCTCTTCTCACACAACTTTACGATTTGCATGCTCCAATGCGGCCCATTAAACTGAAACACCTTCCTGCACCTTGGCTGACTAATGACCTCAAACTACTTATGCATAAGAAATCCTTAGCCAAGTGTAGATATAAAACTCGCCCCACTGATTTGAACAAAGAGAAATATGTAAAATCTAGGAATCGCTGCAATAGAGCGTGTAGGGATGCTCAACGCCGCCATATTCACAAATCCGTAGAAAATCAAGATTCAGCCAAAGTATGGCATTTTTTAAGGACATTAGGAGTTGGTAAGCCACGCGCAAGTTCTCTTCCCAATGACATAGATATTAACTCTCTTAACTTACACTTTTCTTCTTCTTCTTGTTCCAGTGTTGATGCACAGTGCAAAGCTAATACACTGCGACTTCTTTCCACTTTACCAACTCCAGACTTTCCATCTTTTTCATTCAATGAATTTACCGAAGGCGATGTTAAGAAGAGCATATTATCAATTACGTCTAACGCTGTTGGTGGCGATGGTATCAGCCGGAACATGATAATACCCCTTCTGGATATACTTCTTCCTGTCATTTGCTACATCCTAAATTTTTCCATATCTGAGGGTGACTTTCCGTCGTTATGGAAAGAAGCACAGATTATCCCCTTACCCAAAAAACGTAAACCCATATCCTTCTCCGAATATCGCCCAATATCCATTCTTCCTTTCCTATCCAAAGTCCTGGAGCGGCTGGTACATACTCAGATGAGCACTTTTCTCCTGAAACAAAAACTCCTAAATCCACTTCAGTCTGGTTTCCGACCAGGGCATAGCACGGTTTCTGCGCTCCTGAAAATTACCGATGACATCCGTCTTGGTATGGAAAACGGTCAGTTAACCGTGCTCACGCTACTCGACTTCACCAACGCGTTCAATACCGTAGATTTTGACATTCTTTTAGGAATTCTTCGCTCCATTAACGTCTCATCGACGGTTATTCGTTGGTTCAACAATTATTTGTCTGGTCGTCGGCAGCGAGTTCGCATTGATGAGTCTTTCTCTTCATGGCAAGACACTACTGCTGGCGTTCCACAAGGCGGCGTCCTATCTCCTCTTCTATTCGCTATTTTTATTAACTCCATTTCCAACCACCTTCAATCTTCTTATCACCTCTATGCAGACGATCTCCAAATTTACTCTCAGGCATCACTGCATAACTTATCTGTGGCCATTGGTAATATTAACGATGATCTAACCAGTATCACTGAGTGGAGTAAAGCTTACGGACTCCAAGTTAATCCTGTTAAGACCCAAGTCATAATCATCGGCAGCACCCGAATGACCTCCAAACTAGACTGGTCCACGCTGCCAAAAGTTGTCTTTGATGGGGTATCGATTCCTTTCAGTAAGCAAGTTAAGAACCTTGGTCTCATCATTGACTGTAACTTATCTTGGGGCCCGCAGTTGGAGTCTGTGAGTCGTAAAGTGTTTGCCTCAGGGGCGTCTCTCCGTAGGTTACGTAATTTCTTACCCACTGCGACTAAAGTTACGTTGGCTCAGTCTCTTCTTCATCCTTTACTCGACTATGCTGACGTCTGCTATCTCGATCTCACTGAGGACAAACTTAACAAACTTGAGCGCCTCCAAAATTATTGCATCAGGTTCATTTATGGCCTCCGCAAATATGATCACATTTCTCAGTATCGCACTATGCTCAAGTGGTTGCCCATCCGTCTCCGCCGGAATACCCATATTCTTTGTCTGCTTTACAATATATTATTTAACTCAATTGCCCCTTCTTATCTCAAAGAGCGTTTCGTATATTTAGATCAATCCCATTCCCGTTCACTTCGGTCATCAGAAAATCTTGCCCTTAAGATACCTGTGCACACCAGCTCCTTCTATGGAGACTCATTCACAGTGCAAGCTGTCCGGCTCTGGAACGCTTTGCCACCTGAAGTAAGACGTGCGCCATCTCCTCATACCTTTAAGGCTAAAGTCAAAGAGTTCTATCTAAGACAAACATCATCGACTAGTAAGTAATATTTTAGGTCTTATACTTCTCACATTCATCAAGCATTATCTATACGTACATATATTTATATTTAATATGTATTAGTTTATTATAGGTTATTTACGTATTAGGATTTTATAAAACATAGTATTCTTTATTAATTTGGAAACAGTTGTACGCCCTGCCCCGCTACTTATATTTAAATCATCTCCAATGCCTGTTGGTTGCCTGGAAGAAATCGCTCTCAGCGATAAGGCCGCCAATTGTACCACTCATTAGTTTTAAGTCTTGTATTTGTTATTTTCCATGTGTACAATAAAGAATTATCTATCTATCTATCTATCTACACGCGCAAACCTAACATAAAGAAACCAAAATCATTGGCGCTAATAAATTGCTTCATTTTTAAACATCTTTAGAAAGCATGTTCGAAATGAAGGAGGTACGTACCTAATTATTAAGAGATAATCAACTAAGGAGGTAAGTACCTAGTAGTAAATATTAGGATAACCTCCTTAGTTGCTACTCTCAGAGAAGAAAAGTGCGTTCCATTTTTAAATAACCTAACACGATATGTTATTTAGGCCTAGACCGGCAAGGTAGATTTAACTCGAAAAAGGTTTTCAAAATAAGGTTCAAATTTCCAAGCATGTTTGAGAAAAAGAATTAACATGCATTTGATGAACCCTTTACAAAATAGAAATAGACTTGTTTATATTTTTAATATTCCTTAAGATTGAGGTGGTTTTCGTTCCAGTTTCAGGACCTTATGTTTGAATGTAGGCATTTGGCACTAGCACGCATCTCTGCAGCCAAATGTGACGTAAACATTCTGCTAACAGTTAAACAGCGCCGTGCATTCCCCACACGTCCAGATTTGTAAACGTGCATTTGGATTTAATGGATTTTATTACCCAGTTTATTGAGATCGACGACTTATACTTACCAGTTTTAGAGATAGATTTTAATAGAACGATTTTTTTATAATAGACAGAATAAATGAATAGCAGCATAAATGCGAGAGTTTGTGTTCCCATTTTTTTGTGTCCAAAGCATTTTCTTTTTGTTTGATGTGCCGATAAATTCGTTATTATTAAAAAATAATTGGGGCTTTGAACCACTGAACTCATTATAATGTTATTAAAACGTAATACTTAGTGAGCGTTTTTTTTTTTTTTTTTTTTTAATTTATAATGAAAAAGCAGCTTCAACTTCAACATTGGTAGGTATTTGAGATAACAGTTTCAACATCGGACGAAGGGATTCTGAACGCCTCAGCGGAGATTCAATTAGAATGGTACCAGTATTTCGAACGAACTACCTTAGTACCTACTAGTAAGTTTGTTAATTGTACATACAGAAAGGAAAAGGTATAGGAAGCACGGGTGAACATGAGAACCATTTGTTTGGTCATAAAAATAAGACTCAAAATACATCGGGGCTCATATCAGCTTTACCAGTCATAAACTGGACTTGCCGCAGTTAATTAACTTCCGATGTAACCATTTTTATATCCCGACTAAGTTTTATTAAAAGGAGCAAAATCCAATTATCTACGAGGATGGTTTTACCCAATTTATTTTTAGGATACTCCGGCAACGGCAGTCGGCACTTATTTAACACAAAGAATACGGATAGAATTTTAATTTTACGAAGAATAAACTCAATTTTGCGGTTTGCCGAACTGATTCAAGCATAATCTTTTTTATTTGGGAACTTTTGGACAAAATGATTTTTTGTCAGGAACAGGCTGCGTTCATAAAAGTGCCAGAGCTTTTATGTTTTATGTTGGTTCTGAAATTCAGCGCACAGTCATAGTGTATGCTAGAATAGAGTTATGGCGTCGTATTTCTACGAGAGAAAAAGCGTCCTTACTGGTTGGTTCAACTGCTTAATAGGATACTTAATAAAGAAAAACGGTGTGTGCGTCAGTAGTGAAAACTTCATCAAGGCGACTTGAGCCGACTTTACCCGAACAAATGGGGTAGGTAAATAAAATAATAAAAAATATGGGGTAAATAGAGAGGTGTGAAACTAATAAAGAGCCATTAAAAAGAGTGCTTTTCAGTCACTTACCGGAGGTTGTTTGTGTAATACCGCTAGGGGGTACAGGCCGGGCGGACGGGTCGGGTCTATTGAGAGCAGCGTGTAGTTGCCTTCCGCATCACCGTTCTCATCCATGTGCACCCAGTACCTAAACAATACAGGCTATTGTTAGACTTAGTTTCAAACAAGAAATGTAAATTAAAATCTAAAAACCATCGCACATCTTAAATAGCTGTATATTGTATATTCCGTAAATCCATTAATTTTGGATCCCGTGCATCATCGCCACGTATCACGTATCGGAATATATCGGTTTTAGAATGCTTTATCATCGAGTTGTGAGCTATCCTGAAAGTTTCAGACGGATAGCTAAGCGGGATGTGTTCGAAATGGAAGTTGCAAGATTCCACCCGGAACGACAGACAAACAAGAAAGTGTTAAACGTGGTAAAAATAAAATGACGTCATTATTTCTTTACTTTGTTCTAATTGACTGACAATGTGCAGCCTAAACTACTGGTTGTAGAGATTTCTAATCCAATGGGTGTGTTTGTGAAGTCTTAGACAAGCTTTTAGGCTCCCGTAACATTTTGGCTTTGTTCTGACTCACTGACAGACAACGAACAACATAAGGGACCAAATTGTGGAGACTAAATTTGGGAGGCACCGAATAATAGGGGAATTCGAAAAAACCTAAAGCTTGGGCACCTACATAATCATAATACAAGAGGAGCTAATACATACATATATGTATACAGGGTCAGCCAAAAAGTGAGGTCAAAAAATTTTTTTATATTTCTCACACCTGGGTGTATCCGAAAATACCCCATGTATGTTCCGCGATTTTTAGTAGTTTAGAAGTTACGATTTTTTTATGTGTATTTTTGAATTTACTTCCGGGGCACCTTAAAAAAATCATAACTTAATTAATAGTAATATTTTTTTATTTTTTTTCTCAAACATGATTGTCTTGAATTACTCTTTCATACGTTATAATCAACTACACAACATTCTTCATTACAAGTTACCGAAAATAGGGTCGAAAGTGAATATTTTAGGTTTGAGTTCAACGGAGTAAAATTTTCAAAATTTTCTCAACAGTACAAAATTGTTGTTTCATAGGTTCTTCTTCTACTTCTAAACTACTAAAAATCGCGGAACATACATGGGATATTTTCAGATACACCCAGGTGTGAGAAATCTAAAAAAAAATTTTTGACGTCACTTTTTGGCTGATCCTGTATATCAAAAATAAAAAGTTGAGCGTCGTAACTAGTCAGAAAAACTTTGGCATCAAATTACCTATCGACTATGTAGATATTTGGGCAGGTTTTTAACTTACCCCATAATGCTTCGGTAGGTGGTGTTCAGCATGTGTGCAATGATGGCTCTACCATCACGTGGATCCTCCCCTAGCCTCAGAGCTGTGGCCAAGGCTCTAGCATACACCCACACTGAGTCGTGAAGCCACGCGGCTTCCACCGGGATCTAAGGATAAATAAAACACTTGTATGCTAGAAAGTTTTTATCTGATTTTATCAGACGTGACCGTAATCTGTAAGGTTCGGTAAACAAGAGTCCTCGTCTAGCACATTGAGATGTGTGAAATCAATTCTCAAATGCCATTGTTCTCTCCGCCCGAGATGGCTAGCAGAAAATGTTATTAACATTATGGACTCTCTCATGTTTGTTAGCTCTTCAGCTGCGAAAGTAAAAGTCAATTAAAAAAACAATTAATATACCTAGATAAAAGACTTAATCCTGACAACGCACTGGCCAAAAAGCTGGACGTATAAACTTGGAATTTCGAGGGTATGTTTGTCTAGGTATATTCGCAACGCAAACGAGGTTGTGGGTGTCAGCTTGTATATGCTATATATTTCTGCGAATGGACTATACATAATGCTGCCTGTCATAACCACGTCATCATAGTATAGAATTCTTCTTTGACTCGAAAGGTTGTATTTAGGATATTTATTTGACATCTTTAGTGGGTGATGAACCGAATACCTACTGGCTAGCATCGAAGCGAAGACGCAAGACTTTTTGTTTTCAATGAAAAAAATAAGATGGTTTAACTTTTAACTTTGCAATCCTCGTGAGTATTTGCTCGCTTCCTCGCACGGCTACGTTACAGAGCTAGCCGAACGAAAACGACTCCGTTTGTCAGATCACGTAAGTCGCGTGGAAAAAGTCCGCACTATTAATAATTCACCCAAAACATTACATTTACTTTAATGGTATTCTTAGCAGGTAGGTAACTCTAGAGCTAGGTCATAAAATGTCACATGGATTTGGTAACATGGGCAGGATTAGAGTGTAGCGTACCGTAAACTTACGACTTACACGACGGTATATTTAAAGTCAACTCCGTGACTAGAGTTTTAAAATACCTCTAATATTTTCCAGGTTTGTCTTGAAAAACAAGAGGTCATAAAGACATCACATAAAATGGTTAGTTTATCTAAAAAGAACATTTTGCGGGAAACTATGAGGATCACGTTACTTAGAACCGTGGGATCTTTCACTAGTTTAAATATGCATCAATCAAGTAACTAACACGTAAGTAGACACGATTACAGTAACATATTTATAGAATTCTTTAGAGAAGCAAATTTCACGGAACACCCTATTGAATAAAGCTAATCACGATTATGAACCATTGCCCATCTAACAACAATCCACAATCAAGAAACTAGATGCGTTACTGGAGTGTACAGGCAAAAATAATTACAAGAGATGATTTTTTTATGGAATTAAAATTCATGAACCTGATTACAATAAAGTTAATAACGATGATGGGGCAACGCAAAAGTTTCCTCGCTGTTTAAATTAAAACTTGGATAATTAGTCCAAGCACGCGTTAAATCTACCAAATTCTCAAAATTTAATTGCTCGAAATGAGTTTTCTTCTATTTATTTGAGTCGAGAGCAAAGTGTAATTATTTCTCGTCATGAATGCACGTTACGCTAGCCGACTCTCGCTGCTAAATAAATCGTGCCAGCTCTGACATAATAATGTTGTTGTATGTGCTCGTACCTGTATCGCGATAGAATGCGCTTCATTAATTGTATACGGCGTGGCGCCATGGGTAATAGGCATCAACACGGGACCTTTTTTTTTATTAACACGCGATGAGACGAGCAAGGCGCTCTACATGATTTTTCAATATTTCAGTAACTTCAGTTGGTTGAAGCGTGGTTTAAAAAGTACACATACATATTTGTGATCGAAAGTAAAAAAATAGAGCAAGATGATTTGTGAAAAATTACATTAAGATAAGGTTTCAATATACATATCGCACCATAAATAACACAAACTTTAATAACCATGTTCTATATTAAATAGGGCCTAGATCATAGGACAAAAAAAACGATTCTTGTGGTTTCTAACTTCTGTGGCCTAGATATAATAAATTATTAGATATAATAAATTATTAGATATAATATACCGGCACTGCTTTTCGCACTTACTTACATATTTCGTTTTCATTAGCAAAAACCACTCAAGTTGTAGATGATTAAATTATCTCAAGATTTACATTAGAAAATCAAACAAATGCCGTTAACAAAGAAATCCACGCGCAACTCACTTGTTCCTATCTAATTGGATTTTCGTCATGAGATTACCGCAACCCCGCCGCCTGTGGCTTTACGAGACCCGTTTCTTGCTAAATGAATCGCTTTCAGGATCTCTTCAGACTTAATGACACATTAACAATCAGAGCGATGTTGGCGGGTGCATTTTGCACTTTCTATTTCTGTTCGTAGATCTATGTGCCGGTTGTCATTTCAGCAGTGGGTTTAATTAAAGCCGCAATGAATTCGTCGTTGAGAATTTAACTGTGGATGTTGAAATTATCAAAAGTTGGATTTTTTCCGTTACAACACAACGCATAAAAGGCTTCACGGATTTGCAGTGAGTGAAACTCGATAGGTACTTGAGGATCGTTACGCCCAGTTTTGGAAATAAGCTGCAATTTGGGAGCGTTGAGTGCGTCTTTATCGTAAAGTAACGCCTATTCAATTCCACTTACATTGGGCAACCAAGCGATATTTTTTGCAAAACAAACATAGTAACATAGCGATAATCCTACACAAATATATTTATCTGGGTTAAGTGCGTGCATGCTTTTTTTAATGTTTAACTCACAATATAAATGTTTGTGTTATAAAAATCTTTAAAAGTTTAGATATCGAAAGAACAAAAATAAAAATAGTAATGCACTGAACTGTTGTGGTACAAAGAGTTCTTGAACAAGCACAGGAAATTCAATTATATCCGTCATACATAGGTACAACGCTAAGTACCTACTTTACCTAGTTTGATAGAAAGAATAGAAAAAAGACCACTTACCACCTTACCGGCACCATACTCCATCAGCGGATTAGTGAAGTTGAAAGGCGGCATCTGGAGTCTTCTGTTGACTTCCTTGGAGAAAGCTGGGTAGGAAGGAGATGGAGAAGGCGCTACGGCTAGGTACGAGCGAAAAGCCCTGAGAGTTCTATCAGCGGGTTCCACCTGCAGGGGCCCAGTGATGTACCGCACGGCATCCTCAGCGGAATACTTCGATACGTCCACTCCGATCGCTGCGTATTCCCCTGTTGATCATCAAGGTGTTAATGATGGGATGCGATGGACGAGTCCTTAAGTACCATCGTCATTACGGATTTTTGGCACTTTCATTTTATGACAATCTCACCAACAGCAAGATCCATTGGTAGGTCATTTCTATAAATAAATCAATTGCCATTATAAATATTCATTACAATGTACCCGATCCATATTCTAAGAAACCAATAAACGATTTAATTCAAATGGCAGCTGCATTATTGTATTTCTTAAAATTTTACGCAGCCCTTGTACATTTTTACATTTGTCGAAATAGGTACTTTCAAGACATTTAGCCTACGTAGCGCAAGCCAGAGTTGAAAAACATTACTCTTTGCAGTTGGGTAAAAGATCAATTGATTTTCATAGATCAAAGACACGGTGGATGAAAAGACCGTAGGCAAAGATAAGTAATATTATGTACCCGTAGGTTTAGAATAATAATAGACACCCCCTTAGTGTCTATTTCCAAAAGGATGAAGATACAAAGTCAGTCATGTGTAGATAATTTCTCAATTTCCCGCAAATTTTGACTCGGTCCCTAAAGACCGCAAGACATCAAACTAATCGAATAGTTTGATTTGAGCTTTAGTTTGAATTAGGGAGAACGTGCTCTACGTGCCTCAACTTGAACATGTTTGCCGAAAACTTTCATGTTGTTGAGAGTTTCATAATACAAAAGGGGCTGTTGAGATCTCGAGAGTCAACATTCTTCACTCATAGATTCAAAACGGTGCAGTTCTTTATATGTAGATATCCGGGTATTTTAGGAACACTTAAAATACCTGGTTATCTATAAATAAACTTGGAGGGAAAATCGCACCAATATTGTTGAAATAAAATTTTAAGTACCTAATATATTTCTAAAGTATATTTCTATTTTTTATACTTATTATTCTCTACTTTTACGATAGCTTTCACGAGCGTTGTTACTTTCCTGTTGCAAAACTTCGGACCAAAATGTACTAGAAGTAGGCTAAATTGACCCAATATTTTTGACATATTTTTCATAAGACGAGCTTATTTATTTCATACTAAGCATGTGGCGTATCTTGAAATGTTATTTATCAAATCAACCTAACCACAGAACCTAACACTATTGACGCTATGTAGCTCTACATTATGATTGATCGGCTATCGCATTACAACGAATACACTAATCAATGAGCTCTGAGTCACAATAATATCTATAAGAAATAGTTTTCAATAGGTCCGCGGCTCGCAAAGCTTGGGCATTATTACATTCCGACATTGAGGACATTCGGGCTCGAAGAAATTCGGTTCTTTTGTACGATAGTTCATTTAGATAGGAGGCTCGGGTCGGAAGTTTTCTTGTTAATATTTGAATAGGAATACAATAATTCTGAAATAGAATCGTTTTTATTGCAGAGATAAAATGTGAAATCTCTTTTTTATCTGAGAAAAAATAGGCAATGTGTCAAGATACGTAGGTACTATACAGTATTTCAGCGACGAAAATAAGTCGTTTTGATTTAAATACTTACTTACCAAAAATAAATAATGACACCATGAGTATACATATATAGCATATAGTAGATATACAATCCGAAAGATATTTCAACGTTAGATTGAAACGCTTTATTTCACTTCAGAATCACGTCACCACAATTGTAAGGCATCCATTCATATCTCTTAAAATGAAATGGTGTGAATGGCACTCTGAAACGCCCAGTATAACGAGATGTTGTCGAGCCAACAAAGGAGATCTAGACAAATATATCAGGGGGCTTATGGAAATTACACACGTTGCTTCTTTCAAGTTAGTCTAGCTACAGTATCCGTTATAAAGTCGTGTCGATTTAAAAATGAGGTACCTTAAATGAGTAACAATCTCTAATTTATAATCTCTGAGTGTTTATTGTGTTGTAATTTTCAGACCTGTAAATAGTTTTTACGAATAATATAATTATGACTTATATGTACAATCACTCTCTCATGATAATGGCACATAAAAAAGTGATAGAAGTTATAATACGAGAAGAAAACATAACCCATATCTCCTATAGATCAAGATATGTAAAAGCGGACGAGACAAAATAGAAACTGTCAAATATGCATTATATTTCGGGCCATGCATATGGTAAAGTGTTGAGGTCACAAAGAACAGAGTATATAGAGTCTGTCCTGGAGACTGAATTTACAGCCGCAGACATTGAAGAAAGACGAGTTTCATACGAGAAAAAAATCTATGAATAATATGATACCTTGTAGATATTGGGTGTAGGTAAGTGATAAGAATAGTCCTACCCTATGATTAATAGGTACATTTCGTTAAATGGTAAATGAGTAGGAAATTAAAAAAATAGGATAAAACTTACCAGAGTCCAAAAGCTGCATTGCGTCCAAAGCCAACATCAATCCGATGTGGTCGTGATAGTAGCCCACTGACACGTAAACTGCCAAAAAAATATTTATAAGTATATCTTATGCCTGTTTATTGCACAAGCTTTCTTGCTGATTAATGAAAGAGCTTTTCATCGGTCATACTGAGTGATTGATTTAAATAATGTAAGTAATAATATACAGCAAAGATTTATCTGAGCTATAATTTTTGCGATGTTTTGAAATTACTAAAAAGCTAAAAGTTTATAAAAACTGAAAACCCGACTGCTGAAATTGCCAAAATCACAATTATCCCTTCCTTTGTTTTTTGCTTTCTGCGAATAAATAATTCTGTATTCAGTTTATGAATCACCAATATAACATTCTTAGCTCTGACTGACTGACAGACGTCGCACAGGCTAAACCACTGGACTTATAGACTTGAAATTTCAAGGGTATGCTCGTCAAGAAGTGTAGGCGCGTACTATGAAAATAATTGTATTAATTTACAACGCAAACGAAGTGGCGGTGGTCTACTAGTGTTTTAAAAATTTTAAGAGTCAAAGCCGGAACTATTAGCTAGTCTACTCACTTCTAGTATCCTTGTAAGTATCCCTCACGATGTCCAAAAAGGGGTTACGCGTAAAATTTTCCTTTCTGTTCTCGTAGTAATAAGGCTGCGTGTACACTCGCACCGTACGTACTGAGATCTGCTTCTCCCTAACCGCTGTCATGATGGCTAGAGCTAGTCGTGAAAAGTCGTGGTTAGGCGCCTTTAGGTATATGAATCCCACCTGTAAAGAGCACAAAACTGTAATTCTTGGGAATATTCTTTGGTAAATTCCGGACGCTTAATAAAATTGTACCTAATAAGGAAATTTCAAATGGTTACGGCTATTGAAACAAGAACTTAAAAAAATACAATCGACTACAATATAAATTTTCCAAATCGGTTGATAAATGACAAAGTTTTGAGGTAACAAAAATTACTTTCATTAGTCTTTTGACGTCTGTTTTAGTTATTAAGGGTAATCCTCAAATCCGAATTCCATACAAAATGTTTCGGACAAATACTCAAAAAGTACGCCGTATTATAGTAATTTCTTCACACCATTCATTTCGTCCATGTTTTTTGATTTCGTCAACAAAAAAATGAAGGGTTTCATACTTTAATTTAGATTTTATACGTGTTTTTAAGTTAGTAGGGTTAATTTTATTCTTTTTTTGTTGACGAAATTAAAAAACATGGACGAAACGAATAGTGTGAAGAAATAACTATAATACGGCGTACATTTTGAGTATTTGTCCGAAACATTTTGTATGGAATTCGGATTTGAGGATTCCCCTTAAGAGTTATTTTATTTTCCATATATTTTGAAAATTTCTGGGGCCCTAGACACAGTGAGAAACACCAAGGTAAAATTGGAAATGTACAAGTAGGTACCTTTTTTAATGTAAGTATAGTTGTACCCGTGAAGGTCTACTGACTGAATCCAATCAAATGTTGATCCAACATTTTGTGAGTCAATACTTTCTGTTTATGAATGAACGCAAAGCCTTCAAAAGTTTCAGGAAACTCGCAGCACCTAGTTGGTAGACTCTACAACTAAATACCTACCCATTCTTAGCTGCTCCACAGAGTTAATGCATTACAGCAGGGGCCTACTGTTTGTCAGTACTCCAACTACTAGTATATTCCGACGCGGGAACAGAGCAGATAAACTTCAGAGAACTCTCATTAAAATGCGTTCAGTTGTTTTCAACTAGGTTTTCACCAACGAACCTGAGTAGGTATCTAGATGAAAAGTTCTTTACAAAAAGTAGGGTGGATTCGGATTCTCGGAAGGATATAGCAATTTACAAATTGGTATTGTTTACATGCAATGATATTGAAATTATTCAGAACGCGATGACATCAGCCGATCACGTATATCCTTATACCTATATATATATCCTTCCTCAATACCTGTGATGTCACCTACTTTGCATGAACAAATTATAATTAATTATATTTAAGTAGGTATAGGTACTTGAACATAATCGAGTTTGTAATACCGAGTTCCGGCGTCGGACAAAAGTCCATGATGTCGGAAATCGGGCATAAGGATAAAGAGCTGAAGTGGAACTCGGCAGGACACTTGGCCAGATGAAGTGATGGCTGAAGTCGTGGTCGTCTTGGCGCTGTGGATCAACGACATTACGAAAGTCGCAGGCAACTTCTGGATGCGAAAAGCACAAGACCGGGGAGAATGGCGTATACTAAAAGAGGCCTACACCCAGCAGTGGGTAGTTATGGGCTGTGGATCATGATACTTGAACATATTAATAATATCGGATAAGTACCTACGAGTAAAAATCAGTTTCTGAGAGCTCTACGTACTGTGGTAAATAAACATGGTTTCAAAAAATTCTGGCAAATGAGAAACATCAATGCTTTGTGACATCGGATAGTGCGATACTCGATCTCTGGATCTGACTTTTTCTCTGAAAAGGGTTGACTTGACCAATTAGCACATTTTATGTTTGAGACGCGCCTTAAACGCCTTTGTCGACATTCGTCACCGTTATAGATTGAACTATATTTATCTTTTTTAATAACTGGAAAACTCATCATTGAAATCTGAAAATTATTATATGGAGGAGATATGTATGTAATCATCTTTATTTCGGTGTAAGACTGAGTATCTGTGTGGATTGATTGTCGCGGTACCAGATGCCGTTCGCAAGCCGGATATTAATTGCGCTATTCATAAATAATTGTTTCCGGTCTTGAGCGTCTCTCGTCCAGGTGTTTCCTACTGTTTTTATTTCATCGACCCAACTAGATAGAATTAGATACTAAATGTAAATTGTTATTGTTACATACATGCATGAAATTGAAGTTCTTGAGCACAGCGACGACGGAGCGCGATATATCGATGTCGGACGGGCGCGTGCGAGCGAACGTGGCGTACACAGGCTTGTTTGAACTGGCCACGTCTCGGCAATACTGTTAAAGAAAACAAGAAAACACAAATGGTAGTCAATGTAGGGAATAATTATTCCCATCTGTCACCCTGCTCTGTCCCCCTAAGGCTAGGGTGTCGGATGGGCCAAACAAGTTATTTCTGGGACAGATATCTATCTTTCAGCAATACGGTGAAAATGGAACTTATAAAAATAATAAATATCTAATAGTAGATTATGCACTAAGGGGATAAAGCAGTGTCTTATGTCGCGGGTGGCATATTGAACCCTGAGCTAACGAGGGACTCAGTTAACTCCTGAGCGAAGCGAGGGAGTTATGTAGAGTCCTGAGTGACGCGAGGGGTTCAAGCTGCCCAAGACGAAGACAGGCTTTATCCCAGAGGAGCATACTCTACTTTTCACACCTTCTGCGAGGCAATAAAAATCCAGGGCTCCGAACTCAGTAGCCAACACCGTCTTTTGTTTTACAATCTTTGAAGTCGCGCCTTTTTTCTTTTTTTTTTATGAGTGGCCAGTTCGATTTTAGAACAAACCTTTTTACAATGCCATATTGGCGTTATTTCACTTAAAGTTTTCCACGAGTTTCCACACGAATTTGACGTTCCAAATTCAAATCACATTACTACCCTTGGGAGTTTCATAAAACATTACTTCCCTTGGTAAGTAATGCTTTGCTTTACCTTGATGATAGCATGATATTTAATTGGATATTGTCGAGCAGGTGGTGTGAAAAAATAAATTTATGCTCTACCTACTTGGAATACAGTATCAATATTATTATTATTGGATCAATTATATCAATTTCAAAATCATCATTTTATATAAAAGGCTTGGACCTGACTGACTTACTGACAGACAACGCACAGGTTGAACCACTGGACATAGGGACTTGAAATTTCTGAGGGTATGTTTGTTAAAAAGTAAGCGCGTACTAAGAAAGGAATTTTGTTCTTTCGCAAAGGAAACGAAGTTGCAGGCGTCAGCTAGATTTTTTTTAAATTAAACACCTGCTGACATAAGGATGATTTCATAATTTTCATTAGAAATATTATGCAATTAGGTACCTAAAATAAACACAAGAACATTGGAAAAATTATGTGGGTAGGGCATTCGTCATTGTTGTATTTTCCCTATGTCCAGTCCAATAGATAAAAGTCACTGCTTCCCCTTTATCGGTATTCGCAAACCAGCGTCCAGTGAGCCTCTATAAATCTTACGATAACGTGTTCGAAAAATATTAATGTTGCAGCAGGAAATATTTGTAGAAAGAAAATATCACATAAAAATCTTATATTATTTTCAAAGAACACAACTTTGGCAAAATATGGGCATCGATATCGTAAATTATCTAGTGTTGGCAGGCGGTAATAGATCTACCAGCCGAAGTGCTATTAATCTAATTGCTATTTCCATAACATAACAATGGCAAATACCATGTAACGCATTAGGCATGAATCTCAACGACAGTATCCATAGAGATTTAATGGACCGTTCAGTATTCAGCAGTGCCGTACCCAGGATAACAAGTTTTTTTTTGAGTTCACTCTACATTTTTATTACGAATTCATCCTTGACTCAAGGGTTTATTTAATGTTATCATTATATTATAAGATTAAGTACATTAAATAAGATTGGTTTTATCCCAGCAGTGGGATGAACTATAAAAATTGTAACACGTACATACATAATAACTATTGATAAATAAAATTAAATAAGATTACTAACGACAAGAGAAACCCTTTTCTCTTGGTTGAACAGTCCTTCAGTTGAATAATTGATAAAGGAATAACCATTCAGATGCCTTATCATGAAAAAAAATGACAATTGAATCCGTAACCTATCCGTTACAGAAGGGTTATCCGTTTGTATGATTTTCTTCGTAACGTTATACAAACTATTATTCTCCTTGATGGATACGACAGTAATTCTATTGTCAGAATTTTTCAATGATCGGGCCTCTGACGAAAGAAATAAAGACACATGTATCTGTAACATTAATAGGTAGCGCTTATGCTTTTTCACCAGAGATTATGGGCTCATTAATATAGAATTAGTAGTTTCCCTTCACAAAATTGTTATTCCGCCACCTAGTTTTACAAAAAAATAAAATTGTATCAATTTCACTTTCACAATATCCTTATCCTAGCTACAAGCCTGAAGTATGAACTCATATTATCATTATGCGTGATGATTCACGTATTTGGGTGGTGAGTAAAGTTTTACATACACAAACACATCATAAATTGGACGCCAGCCCATAAGAAGCTTCGGTTATGTATGTAGGTTTTTATCAAAGATATATATTTTTGAATAACTATTCGTTTCCCCGCTGCTTTGCCTACGTGTTACTTGACCTGTTTTAAAAGATCAATCAAGCATCAAGCTAATAATAGCTTTTATTCCCATTGAAAATTACATTTCACACGTAATAAAGATAGTAAATAGAGTTAAGATTATCTACATATTTATTTTCACAAACTCACAAATTTACGCATAGAGTAGAGAAGTATGATGATATAATATGATAGTTGGTTGGCAAATGAAATTATGCTATATTAATGTAATTTATTTATAGGTATCTAATAGCCACTTTAATTTCTAGGTTAAAGGAGAACAATACCATCGCTACAAATCATGCACTCATCATCATTCCGATTGCATGATCACCGTATAAATATCTATTGTCATTGCACAATAGATGCACATGATACATTGCAGCTAACACTATTAACATGTTACATGATCAAAGAAGGTATGGCGGTCGCTACAGCAGCGTGTAAAAAGCATTTAGTTAGATCATTATAGTCCGTAGCCCCGTATATATAGGCGATTTATATTTTATCTGCGAGTATAACGACCACACTTCGTTTAGTAGTTACAAAATAGGGTACAAAACACATAATTGAGAACTCGTTTTTTTATGTTTTTTGCGTCTTCCCTCAAGCTTTCTGTCATTTTGTGGGAGTAATTTCGTGGAAATGGGACGGAAGTGTGTAACATGAAGTTGCCCGTCAGATGGTACCAACATCAGAAAAATCAAGAACCTAAAGATAATCATTCCAAATTGAAATGTTGCTTACTCGACTACTGAAGGCTTGCTCGTTTCTTTATGTTTTAATATGGCTGAATATTAAAAAAATATAGTTCAGGAAATTATCTACTGGGCTTTTGAAACTGATCATCAAAATGTTAGAGAGGTGATAAGGCACTATAATGTGATAAATACCTGTGTTAGGTAGTAATGTTTTTTTATCCAAATATGCATATCTAGATAGATAGATAGAATATACTTTATTGCTCACCATCTTAGTACTAACACATTATAAAGGAAAAATAAAGCTAGGTATATAACAGTGGACAATGGGCGGTCTTATCGCTAAAGAGCGATCTCTTCCAGACAACCTTTGCATGGACTTGATACTGTTGGACAAATGAGGACGGTGGGCATAACGTTAATGGAGAACGAAAGCTTATCAAAAAGTATAATAGCAAAAAGTACCTATTACAAAACAGATTATTTAATATACTAAATTGAAAAATTAAGAAGAAGAAAAATATATCTAACCTAATCGGTCGTAGTTTATCGTACTTACGTAGCTGATCATGGGTAGATTGAATGCTGCTGCCATTCGACCCTCATGCACACACGTCTCTTGCGGTCCGATGAATGCAGACACGTTAGCTGCCCACAGCGAAGCCACCTGAGATATAAATTTATATTAGGTACTAGGTAATATATTGTTAAATTTTATCCTAGCCTATCCTAATTGTCTATAGTCCGCGTGTTTAAGGGCGGCTTAAAAACTTCAATACCAGTGGCACGAGCTTACACAAGCAAGCAATCAGCAGGTATGCAGAATTTGTTAATTACGCTTCACCATTATTTTAACTAAATTCTTGTAAAAGTAATCCTCGTTTTAGTTTAAAGTTTAAATAATTCAAGTGTCTTTCGTTCAACGTCGTTCAACATTTAGTTTTTCTATTCTCTTAAATTCAACGGCCAACAATTTCATTTCTCATAACTTTACGAGTGATACAGCGAAAAACAGCGATAGAAGTTGAATATGAAACAAAGATTTTTCACAAGATTCTTTATGCGAACGCTTTGGCGAGTCTTTATTCGTATCATAAAACTAAGGAATATTAAGCCCCATCTCGCTACATTGAGTGGTAAAAAGTTAACGACGCAATTTGCACGAGGGATGGTCGGGTCATCAAAATATCGAATTGATATCATGATTCTCATCTGTATTTGCGAATATAAACGGCTAGCTTCTGCCCGCAATTTCACTCGTGAAAAACCGCGATAAAAAGTACATAGACTCTTTCAACGAATGCCTAATTTATGTCTGTACCTTTCAATAGTTTCGACCTAATAGTACAAAACCAATTACCTAGCTAAGATTACTGTTCATAAAATACGTAGAAACCACTTAGACTCTGGTAAAACCACAATGTTCACCACACAAAATGATTGTTCATAAGTGGGAAAGGAGTCAGCGATATCGGCGTGGCATTCGAGACACTTGCCACTCGAATATGCGTATCCTTGTCGCCAACAAAGAACATTTCATTGTTAAAGTAACAGGCACAGATTTAGGTCGCCAATAACGTGACCACCCTCTGTGCGTAGCTTGACGTATTATCCTGGTTAATGCATGAAATGGAAATTGAGGGTCCTCTGCTCTTCACAATTTCAGACGTTGGCATCTTCTCAAATTGAATTATTTTTGCAAAAATATTGAAGACACTAGTTCCGTGAAATAGGGAAATTTGTTACAGACTCTTTAATAAAGTTATATCTCTCACCGGAAAATAAATATTTGGAAAATCACCCAATCAACGTCCAATAGCCACCGAATTTACAACATTTCAAATAAGTTTTTTACGTTTTCTGTAACGTTTGTGACAGGTCTAGGGGAATAGATGACTTGTTTTTCTAGAAATACATTTTTCCTCGTAGTCTTTATCAAAATAGGACAGGAAACACTATGAAGGCCTATTACGTTTTATCTATTAGGCGTATTATGAGAGATTGATGTCTTTGGAAGAGCTCGTAAAGAGACGGGTTTGCCGCAAGTCTGTTATGAGTGCATAAAACTTGTACAATTTGTACATTATCTTTACGGCTGGCCTGGCACAACTCCCATCATAATCTTCAAACATCATTTTTACCATCATCTGAGAAAACAAATATCAGGTTTCATAAAAAATTTAACGCTGTAGTATTATTGAGTTCATCCTTTTCTATATCCTGAACTAAACTAATTGAAAAGCCCAAAAAATAATTGTACTCGTAGTGTGTTTTTTATTATATTTTATTTGCGGCTTTGATGAAAATCCAACCGTTATCGGTCTATTGTGCACTTGGACCTATGCGGATAGATACCACATTGAGATTGTTATAGCTATGATACTTAAAACCATCCCAATATTTATGTCTTTAACCCTACATGAGTGACTTTACCCTAACTATGCGTAGTATTATAACAAAAGAATATTAATGGCTATTCCCTTTTTTTAAATTTCTTACTTCATCTTTTTCCAGTTCCTAAACTATATCGGAACGTATGAGCCCAATCGGCTTAGTAGTTTTGGCGTAACTGCGTAACAAACCATCCTTACATCATCACAAACATTTCCATTAAAAATTAAGTGGGATGTCCTTCCAATCATAATCGTATCATAAGTATACTGAAGTCTCTTATTACAAAGGTTCAGCCAGTAAAATGTAATCGCAGCGAAACGTAACACCTTTCGTTGCTATAACATTATCATTTTATGAAATGGTTTTACACCTACCTTCCTTATAGGAGTCAAAGGAAGCTTTTCAGAGTAAATCTGGATAAGCAGAGCTAAGGAGTCTTTGGAGTAGAGGCTTAGTGGGATCGTAATTACTCTTTATTATTCCAAAGAGAGCTAAGTCACTCGCTAATTGCTTCCAGTCATTATCGGCGTTCGAGTGGCCTCAATGATAAGCAGAATACTTTGGTATTCTACTCTACAAACAGTTAATTTGAATTGAGTTATGGATAGGATAGTTTTTGTTTGGAAATATTATTCTCTTTTTCAAAATCCATCCAGATAGTTAAACCCATTTGACTATATGATCCAGTAAAGCGACGTCAACATAGAAAACTTAATAAGGGCTAAAGAACAGAAAAAGTAGAGTCATAAACAAAATGCTCACACACTCACACTCCTGCACTTACACGCTCACACTCATCTCCTGTGTCGCAGGTGGCATAGACACATACAATACATCACAAAATCCAAGACCCGAGGACAATATTTTATGTATATTCAAATATCCTCGGAGACAGGGTCACTCATATCAACTTAAACACGGCGCTGTAAATACTATCAAGCCAAACATTGTGATTCTTTTTTATAATACCGAATTTCGTGATCCCACTTCAAGTTACATTCCGTGAATTTCGAAGAGATCGTACCCCTCAGATATATCATTGATGTGACCAGTCAGTCACCCTACCCTAAATACATATTTTACAATCTCTCTTTACAACTTTACATTCGTTTACAACATGCTTATCAGCAACGTTGTTCATCGCAAACGCGAGCCAAGAATCATTTGAAGCTAAGTGAATTAAACTAATAAGATGCTCGGATGAATAGCACGCACTCGAGTTGATGGCGGCCATCGCTAGGTCATTGCGATGTTGTATTTCAGAAGTGCATCCGATGTTTTATGTTCTGCAGATACTTTATTTAGAAAACGTGTTTTTGTTTACATAAAACGTTGACTTTGTATAATAAATTACTAACTATTTAATGCATTGAAACTATTAGAGTCGCCTGAATTGACATTGTTCCAATCATATAACGATAGAAACTACGTATCATCACATTAAAGCCTATACATCTTTATTGCAAATCTTAATATGCATAAAATCGGTACAATGGGCAGACTTATTGCTAAGAGCGATATTTTCCAAGCAACCTAGGATGGAGACGGAATATTGGAACAAAAGAGAGTAAGTATGTTGATGACTCGATCAGATTGAAAATATGTTTTTTTTTGACGATGGAAACTACTGCTGATCTATGCTCTATTTTATCCCAACACCAAGGTAGAACCGTGGGCAGTAGCTTGTCAAGAAGTAATGAACAATTCAATTAATTCGAATGAAAAGCAAAGCACTCTTTACTGAAATTGAATTCTGGCTCTACATTATGCGGCATTGTAGCCGCGGTCCTGAGGATATCGTCCATTTTTATTTTACCACTTCGAATGCCCAATGTCCAGTTCACGAAAAAAACTATAAGCTAATTAAAATTTCAAACGCATCCGATGTGTTGCTTTACTTGAGTTTGAACGATCACGACTGAGGATTTATGAGTGGGCTTAGACCGCATCCTCAATTCGATTGCTCTTTAATTTATTCGCAGGAAATAATCATAAATTATAGTTGGACCGTAATTTTAATTTATGCACATTCACTCAAAATTTCAGGGCAAATTTGCATAGGCAACTTTAACTACGATTAAGGTACCTCCCCATTTAAATCTACCTATCTACGTCTATGAAATATCAACAATGTTGTGAAGATATAGGCGTCTTTAGCAGTTAAATTAAGTCTTCTTATGACATCCCAAATGACGAGTATTTCAATTGCCTACCTACTACAATAACTTTATTACGTCGTTAAATTTAATGTAGGTGATAGCGCTATGCAATATAACTTATTAGATATCTTTTACTTCTGTGAATTGAATCTGTGCTCGGAACCTGTGAAAGAATAATGGCCAATGACCATCCAGCGACTGGGCTTCAACTCCCAAGTAATTTTGCAGCCGATTGGAAAAGTGTCCCGTAAATTGGAATGCTTTTACGAGAATTTTGCCTACTTTCAGATTTTATGTCAAGACCGGCGGAGATCGTAAAACATAATTTATTAACGTTGGTGGCACGCACCTGTCGTATGGAAACTTCTTCTTGTCCGTATGTCTCAGCTACGACGAAGTCCAGGGAATGGTCCATTGGCCCCAACAATTTTTCATTCACTTCATCGACGGCCATGGATATTGCTCCTGTTAAAAAGAAAACATAAAATTGAATGATGTTAGTTTTATATGTGCCTAGACATTTTCGATCGCGTGTTTTAGCTTCATATTACTTAATATAATAACATTGGATTATTAGGCCTCTTGTCTACACACGGTTTTTCGCCGTGAAAATCTACGGTAAATTCGCCGTGTGTTCGCACGGTCGTCAGTGTTGTATGGATCACTGTGGAAGCTTGTTGACATACACGGCGGCGCGGGCGGCGGCGCTACCGCGCGTCGTCGTATGTACAAACTTCCAGTTTGTATTGTAACTTAACCTACTCAACGTCTTAAAGAAAAAAATAAAATACTGAAACGACAGTTAACGCATAAAATTTACTGAAATTATTCATGCCAGTCGCATCTTAGTAGAGTAGCAAAATGGACGTTTTTCTATCTACATAGCGCTATGAAGATATTTTAATAAAGTGCGTGTGCGCTTGCCAAGTGCTGGCGTATATTAATCTTTGTGGGTCGGATGGATCGATCTGGCAGTAAAATAAACAGGCATAATCTTAGATCCTACAAGGTTTCCAATACTTTACATACGCGCATTGCCTATACAGATACAGGGTGATAAATATCAATACATTAAACACGTGGACATTTAGCGCTCAGCACCTATCATTTGTACCTACTTCGTAGAATGATTCGTGTCGTGTAGTGTGTGGCAAAATACTTCATTCTTCTGAGGAAAAAATACATAGGTAAATCTTTGTTATGAAGTTACACTTTTTTTGTCAAACTTTAGTGTATGTCAAGTCAACTCTCAAAAATATAATCGAATCTTTAATCTCGTTTATATTGGTAGGGGAAAGTGGGTAGGATTCGTACACAAGGAGCATTCGTACAGTGGTCATAAAGTGGACTACGAAATACATTGACACGACTGCATTTGTGTGCGTGACTCTCGCTCGAACGCCTAGGCTAACCATGAAGTGGGGTGGCTGTGCGGCCGCTGGCTTCGCTGGGGCGAGTCGAAAAGTGTTTTTGGGCTGCGTAAATAATTTTTGGATTCACCTTTGAACCCGTTTTTCTCTAATAAGTTTAGCTCAAATTGTAAATCTAATTTATAATAGTTTATGATGTGATGCCCTAGATTAATATGCAAACATTCATTTTGGGAAAACCACTACAGTTATTTTTATTTTTATTTTTTTTCCTATTTTTTTGGGCTGGGGTACCTTTGTACAGTCATGAGCGGGGTACATTCATACAACCTACTTAAGACCTGCGTCATGAAGTTTGCTGAACAATACCTATAATTGTATTTTAGAATAATTTTCTTCTTCGAGTTTATACTCGCTGGATCTCGCTAAAGAGGAACCAGGACAAAGAGGAGACTTTTTCATCTTTAGTTTTGAAAAATACCTGTCTTTGTAGAGTACCCAATAGTAGAATAGGTAGAATATGCAAGAATAGTGGTGTTTTACCCTGATAGTTAAATATAATAAAGATTTAATTTCCAATCAAGGACTTTTTAGAAGCCTGTTACTCCAAATAATGAGTAATTTTAATTTCAATAACAAATTTTAAAATAAATTACTAAAATATGTAAGTGTTAAATTTTTTCTAGTTTATTTCTCAAACCAATATTGTCAACTATTATTACTTAATTTATGGCTGAGTCTCTGATAATTTTCAGCCCATTATTGTGTATTATATGGCCTTTTTGATTGCTATGTACGAAGGCACCCCACTATGTACGAATGTGCCCCACACTATGTACGAATCCACCAAACGCGCGGGGTACATTCGTACGTTTTCAATTTTTTTTGCTCTTTCATTTTGCATTGTATCCACACTAGACTGTATTATTATAAAAGCCAGATATATAGTTAATATATCAGCATAGTAATTATTTTGAAATAGCTGTTAGATTTTTTTTTATAATGCTTAGAGTAAAAAGTGTACGAATCCTCCACACTTTCCCCTACATACCGTATGCAAATTTTAATGTTTTGACAAAAACATTTAGGTTTGCAATAACTAGTAGTTGTTAGACAATATCTAGGCCAATACGCTGGTTATTATGATAATGGATGTCCCCTAGCTCCTGATAAGATACTTATTATTACAATGTTTCACGATATAAGTCATAATAATTTGCCATCTATAGCGTCGTTATCAAACCTAATTGGCCTTATTATATTCTCAAACAGGACTTAAATTAGGTCTTTTTTCGACTATGAAAGCGGAAGGTGGGTCTCTCAATCCACCAAACACATCCAATGCGGATTCCTAAATGTTATTGCCATTAAACTTTTTTTTTATTTTCTGTTTATTAACAAGGCGATTTTCTTAGGATGTTTTCTTGAATTATGGAGCGAGATCGGTCTGAGATCGGACCACATGGGACTTTTCACCGTTACAACGTTAACGGCGTTACTTGTGTAAAAAATAAACAAGCAATAAACCATTCATTCATTCAAGAAACTGCTATAAAACTCAAATAAAAAATAGCTCTCCATTGCGTGCCTATACTATTAGGCCAAAATGGATCCTGCAAGTAGACAATAAATGATCTATCATGGTACCTGATAAAACTCTGCCTGGTCTTTGGAAGCTGTAGTCTCTTGGGCGCCTTTGTGACCCTGTCAGGTATCCAAGCGTGAATTTCTCTCCGTTAATGATGGTAATTGTTTCGATGATGAAGAAACATGCCCCGTAAAACTGTGAAAAAAACATTACTTATGCATGAAACGAGGAAAACCTAACCAATTACTTAAATTACAGGAAAATAGGATACAATAATTAAATTACGACTCTACCCAACATTCCTTCATACTGAATTATTATATACAAAAGCTTACTTAGATAGGTACAAACCAATTACGGTGTTAGGTATGTATTATATAATGTGTTTTCATCATAATCACTCATCATACAGGAAAAAAAGCGAAAATTTCGTATAAGTAGGTACCTAGTCGTATTTCGTAGTTTGCAGCCACCATAAAACTGTTTTGTCCGGTCCGCCACAAAACTTGCTAAAGCATAGCGCGGGTGATAAACGGCGGACAAAGAAAGTTAAACCCTAATTTAAAGTTTTCACAGTAGCAAATCGTCTGTAGTGCACGTGCAGCCAACATTTTTCCAATATTGTCCGCTCGTAAAGCCTTCTCTACCAGCCTGAAAGTAGGTGCTTTTAAACACACGCTTCACAGTCCCGGCCGATAGTTTTATTACGTAGTAATATTTAGTATTCTTTGGTATTGTGCCCAGTATTGCTAACTTTATCACTTGTAATGTTCAATGGGGCAGTAACTATGCATTTTCAATAATTTAAACCATCGCGCAGTATTTTCAGTTACTCATAAATCAACTTGTATTGATTGCTCTATTGAGCTTTTTCACCAATTTTTATTTTAGAACAGTAAAATACGAGTACTCTACAAAATGTTTACATATATTAGTAAACATTTTCTTTAAAAACATATTTTATGTAAGTATTAGTTTTTCAATGTATTTTGTTAGAAAATCTGTGTTAGCATTTTCTAACAACAGTGGGAGTTCTTTTGATATCCATAAACTTACGAGTATGCCAGACATAAATCAAGATATTAATATTTTACATCAAAAATTTATCTATTTGATTTGATTTCTCTTGCACTAGAGTGCAAGAGACTCAAACTCGAAACTCGAGACTCGTAGACGAGTAGTTAGGATTTTGTCATAGGCTCTTTTTGTATAGAAAATGTAAATGTTGCCAGAATGCCAGTCTTTGCCATTTCTTCATTACAAAGTAGTAACAATGCATTTTTGTGAATCTTCGGATAATAGGTACTTCGTAAGAGCTACAAAACATACCCATACCATACCAACTTACGTACAAAGATTGTGCAACCATTGTTGAATGGCGAACATGAAACTTGTTTGGCGAGGTGACAGGTTTACAAGTGCAAAGTAGTGTAGTGTACAATTTGTTTCCGATGTGAAAGTAGCCATTTGTCTTATCGACACCATCTGATTCGTATTTTATTCGCCTCTGTTTGTGTTTTTCGCGCATATTATGATCTTTACCTAAACCTTGTTTGTGGATTATCCAGCAGCTGTTACATTCTACCGTAAAAATGTTAAATTTAGCGCCTCACAACGAGCCATAAACAGATCTGGGAACAGATTCAGTGGTTCAGAGAAACATATTACATCACTAATATTAAAAATGCGAAAGTTTATGGCTGGATGAATGTTTCTTTGTTACTCAATCATTCTAAAACTACATAGCGCCTTGGGCTTAAATTCGGTATGGATATATCTAGGATGAATACTTTGAGTAAGGACTTTTTTTGGAACTTTGTATTTTTTTATGTTAACATGGGATGAGACTAACAAAACACCTAATGGTTTGAGGACTTTGATTCACATAGGCCGGTGCAATACTGCTGCATTTTGTCTCAATGTTGATAGTCAGTCTCGAACGCTTAGTAATTTCACTAGCTACAGTGCCCTTCAGGCCGGAACACAGTAATACTTACTCATTCCTGCTTTGCAGTAGAATATCTGGCACTGTGTTGGTGGCATCCTGATAATTATCCAGGTACCTGATTACCATAGATTTAGCTTATATATTTAGATTTAGAGATAGCGCCTTATAATGATGTTCTAAGTAGCCCATGAGTGTTGAGTAAATTTGAGTAGCCCTATTGGAAACAAAGTAGGAATCGAATGTCGCATCGCTGACATTTAGCACGTTCTCGCTAGACGGGAGGGCTCATCATCCAGTACAATGTTTTTAAAATAGCTTCTGTGGGAGATATTTATGTAACTATGACCCGGTTAAGTCAGTGGAAATCATAAATAGGTTAGGATTAAAATGCACTTCTTGTGCATTTAAGTCTCTACCTACACTTTTTTTTTATAAGTATGTAAATATATATCAGGCGTAATCCAAATATCTAAGGCAGTGTCCTAATAGAACGCGATGACGCGACCATCGCAAGTTCGCGCGAACGTCGATCGCGCGATCAAACGTACTAACGTCAAATAGGCATCCCAATTGGCATCGCGTCGCGTCGCGCGATCGCGCGATTGCCAATCGGGACGCCTATTTGACGTTAGTACGTTTTATCGCGGATTCGCGCGACGGTCGCATCGCTTGCTCGCGCGACGATCGCGTGGTCGCGTTCTGTTAGGACAACGCCTAAAGCAGCCATATTATAAACATAACAGCAATGCATGCATAGCTCGCGAACTGAGCTGTTCAGTTTCAGGTTTTAGCCTGGAATTCATTATCATCAAATTCAGGATAGAACTACCTAAATGCTACTTGTTATATACTTGCTAGAACGCAATTACTTAGGTAGTCGTAGGCATTATGCCTGCTAGAGTAGTAGGTAGGTAATACCTGCTAAAAGCAAAAGCTTTCCCAATCTCTTAGTATTTATATCTTAAAAACAATAGGTCGCTATATTCTTACATTTTAAACGCAATTTGTCCTTACCGCATCGACAGTTGGGTGCAATACTATCTCGCGTATCGTGTCATTGATAGATTTCGAATCGTTAATCTTTGCTTCAAATGATGGTTGTTAGAGTATATAGGTAGAGTCAACCACTAGGTTGTTTCTAAGTGTTTTCGGATTAAGGAGAGAAATGAATCATGTTGTGTTAGTAGCTACGTTATTTTCCAATTCATCGAAGAGGTCGATAAGAGTGCGATATCGGTGGCGCGGCATTGACATAGTTGTCGCTTGTCGCGTCACGTCATGGCGTCAACGGCCCGAGCGACCGCGTGCGCAAGACATTTTTAAATCGAATTACCTGCTAATCTAAGTTAAAGAAATATAAATAGCAAATAGTACCTAACATAATGTAAGGGAAAAGTCACGTTTTCTTGGATAGGCTTTAGCCTACAGAATCAAAATCAGTAATCGAAATCAGTAATTAATTCATGACTTCGTTGGAAACAAATGTAAGGACGGGCGGATTCTTTAATTAGGTATTTTTAATTTGTGCCAGTATCCAGAGTTAGTGATTCTCTACAAAGTTGTCAAAGAATTCTAGATCAAAAGACATTTCGGTGTTTGTTAACACGGATTTGGTTTTATTAATTAGTATATCCTAATTCTTGCTTGATTTAGTTCCGCGCTAATTTCCAACTATCCACCGTAGTACCGACTTCTGGTTTTGAATGCCAAATTGAATAATTAAATTCAATTTGCATTTTCCAACAAATTTCACAAGAAAAAGCATTCAATTTGTATGCATGGCGCGAAAGCCCGCACTGTTAGTGTTCGATTGTACCCGCATGATCGAAAATGTCTGATACTCTGATTCCATCGTCTGCACCTCTCGCGCAGCCTTCGCCTCGCGTTTGCGCGCTCGTTACATATTGATGCCATGTTAAGCGTCATTTTAGGGTTTAAGGGTAATCCTCAAATCCGAATTCCTAGCTCTATAGCTATAAGCTCTATACGTTTAGAAAACATTATTATATTTTAGTTTTATAATTTAATTGTTCTAAAAGGTAAGTATTTATATTTAAGTAGCACGCTAACCATACTGTTCCACCCTACAAGGATGTCTGGTAGCGAATGCCTTTAGGCATTAAGCCCCCCCATTGTACAATGTAATTTATATTTTGTAAAATAAAGAATTTTATTAATAATAAAACAACCAAAGCCATACAACTAACTGAACAGAGGCAAATTCAAAATTGTGTTAGAAATGTCTCATACTGTTGGAGTATCAGACATTCATTCCAAACCTACTAATTTTGCGTTAGTAGACTACAGACATGCTTGCTAGTGGTTTCTATCTACTGATATGTGTTTTTGTGGTACTTGTACGCTCATTTCCATGACCGTCACGTTGTCATTGTCAATATGGTACCAATATAGTGATTGATACTACAATTTCTAGTGATAAGGACTATAAAACGTGCATTTCATTAAAAACAATTGTGTGTGCCGTCGAAATACAAATCAAAATTGTTAGTAGGTTTAATACAGCATACCTAAGGTGTTACTAAAAGTTAGAGCTAAGTGAAAATAAATTTAGAAGCATTACTTACCTACTAGTTTGGTATTTACAATAACTTTGTACAAATAATTATTTTTTAATTATAACTTACCAGAATATAGTAGATCTTGCTTTCTACAAAGAAACTTAAAATCATGATATTTTTTAACCCGACTTCCAAGGAAGGGTTAGGTATATTTTTCGCGCGTATCTTGTATGTACCTATGTATGTAAATTTTGTTACCTCGTATCTTCCAAATGGCTGGTGGATTTTGACAGTTATGGTGTCGTTAGATTCGTCACAATCACCTTAGTGTCCTTAGATGTTAGGTGTTTTGAAAAAAAAAACCTTAATGGCGGATTTTTGGCGCTAAATAGTACCTACCTAACTAATTCGATAAAAAAAAATTACGTAACCTTTCGAGTAGGGTATAAAAATGAAAGTAATAAAAGGAGATTAACAACTCATATTTTATGTTTAAATTTAATTAAAAATAATGAATTGGCTGGCAATCAATGTATAATATTTTGGCTATCGGGTTTTCAGTTTTTATAAACTGTAGGCTTGTTTAGTTTTCATTAGCAAAATTAAATTTTAAGTTAGATAAATCCTACACTTGATAATCCAGTCATATTTAGATATAGTATGTTTAGAACAAATTCGTTATGATTTTCTATAACTGAAGTATGGACAAATAACACACACACCTATCTATATTACCTACTTCTATTATCTTAATTTATTTTCTTCTCATCTACTTCAAATTTTAAAATGCCAGATATTAAATTAGATTAAATTAATAAATTGGTAATTTCCAGTAAGCACATAATTTACTAAATAAGTAGGGAGGTTAGGTACCTACTATAAGAAGGAATAAGAACATAAAGAAAAACTTACCAAAATCTGCGTGGAGATCTTCATTTTGAATTTCTTCATAAACTTCACTAGAAAATATCACTAATTACTTTAAAATGAGTGGCGAAAAGAGCCATTTATCGAAACGTTGGTGTATCAACACAAGGTTAGTAAATGCATTTTCCCGCCATAGCAAAAAGTTTTCCGCGAACGCTGGTAGTTCTGTGTCGAATTCGCACGTCTCTCTCCGTCGATCGACGGTTGCAAACTGGCTGGCAGCCTCAACTCTACCAATACCAAGGCAGTAAGAGCTTGGCGAAATGTTACGATGTCAGACTTCAATGGTGAGGTATGACGGAGTGCTGTCTTGTTCGTCACTCATCAGGCTTTCTTAGAATCGTCCAATATGAAAAGTTGATACTTTTGAGAACATATCGAGGTTATCAATTTATATGAAAGGCTTGGACCTGACTGACTGACAGACAAACAACCTACAGGTCAAGACGCTGAACGTAGAGACTTGAAACTTGGGAGGTTGTGTTCGTCAAGCAGGCGCGTACTAAGAAAATAATGTAATTAATTCGCAATGCAAACGAAGTTGCGGGCATCAGCTAGTACCTATTTCATATTTGGCTTATTAAAATACATAGGTACCTATGTTTTGAAATAAATTGGAAGTGCATTTTACAGGAACGCTGTTGAAATTGACGCAGACAAGTTTATCTATTCGAAGATTTAGGCAGGAAATGATTATGTTCAGTGATGAACAGATTAACGGCAGATAGCTGCTTTCAATCACTTGTTTGATACCGTAATTACTTGTGAGGGGTTGAAGTAGAAAAATTGAGAATTTGTAGCAATTTGCACAATATCCGACAGAACGTAGAAAACATTGTATGAATGAATAACAAACATAATAATCCGAGAGCGGTCAAGGTAAACCAGCTCCTTACGTTATAGATAGAAGTCGACATAAGTAGGTATGTAGTATCTGCATGTCTGATAGATAATATTATGCAAGAAATACACATGAACTTTTAAACTGAGACCCAACTCTCTAATATTTGTACAACCATAATATCTCCCTCTCTTATACCTAGGTACTAAGATATGGGTACATACTTTAAATATATGCAATTTTTAATAATATGCAACTAACTTTAGTATAAGCCATATGCACTAACAAAATTTGGTATCAAAAACAATTTTAATTTGATAAGGAAGACTTAGAGCATGTAAAGTAGGCAAGTAAGTTTATTTATCATAGCTATAATTGGACTAAACTAAGGTTCTCTCCCCCGACCTTCTTTTTGTATTTCGTTAATAAAATTTGTCATAATCTTAATTAAAAACCTACTTTGCATTGACTTTCGGCTCAAGGGTAAGTGGATAAGACTAAATGTTTCACTAAAACTGACCTTTAAAATGTACGAAATATGGTCAACGGTATATTTTACACAACAGGTTCAATTTGTGAGCTCGATAATCCGTTGTCCTACTTAATTATGTTAGCTTCAGGCAATAATTATAAATAATTGTTTTTGAAAGTAACGTATTACTTTTCGTTATATTTTATTTGGTAATACTTATTGCTCAGAAAAAACTTATCCAAAATAGAAATAGTAGAGCTGCGAGTTTTGTAAGGAAATATCCAGTTAGTAAACGTTTTTGAGGAAATTGAAAATAACTGACTATGGTCTATCATTAATCATATTGCTATCGGAACTGGCCCTGTAATGTTGGAAGCGCCTAACCATAAATAAAAAGTTTGAAAATGGTCCGAGTTTTATCATTATTATCAACTGATAAATCAACTAAATACTTTCAGCCTTATAATTTACTCGAATCATTACTAACTTTATGGAAGATACCTAGGTAACTTTTAAAAGTAATAATAATAATAATACTCACATAATAATAATTTAACTATCAAAATAACAATGCAATGTACTTACAATAATACAATGGCATCCTCTCTGATAATTATTTATTTTTTATAACAATTAACAAAACATATCCAATAAATAACGGATTCAGTTACTTCGGTAAAACTTATTGCACTTTCTGAAACAAAAGAAAAATATTATATCAGCATTCCACTGAATATTATTTTAAATTATCAATACCAAGTTTTACAATAGCTTAATCAAACGTACCATTGTGATTTCCGGAAAAATTGTGCTAAGGTTGAAGTTCGCTCGGGACGTGATAGGAAAACTGGATAGCGACTTGTCAACATTGGGCCCCACGGTCTGCATATTTGAAGACATCAAGTGACTGTTGAAGACGTCGGGTTGATATTGCGAATGCATTTGGTTGCTGACGTAGTTCGGAAAAGGAAGCTCTTCTGTCATCAAGTTCGGATGCCGTTTATTAGAAGGCTTGTTTTGCCAAAGCAGATGAGAGGGCTCGCTCCATTCCTCAACATCACTGTTCAGTTTGACCCTTTTACTTTGATACTTTTTACTAGACTCTTTTTTAGAGCATTCCAGTTTATGTTTAGCTGCTGATTCTCTGCGAGAGCTTTTGTAGTTGGAAGTTTTATCGGCTTGAAACATTGACGTATTATTTCGCATTTTTAACTCTTCATACTTGTGGGTTGGGAAGTTGCATTCAGAAGATTGATTGTAATCAATAAATTCACTGGGAAATGGTCCACTCGCGTAATTACTAGGCATTAAATTACCGCTGCCTGGCATGAAGTTTGAATAAAAGGAATTAGACAAAGTGTTAGTGGTTGTGTTGTACAACGATGTCCCGGGAAATTGTTGTCCTGAATAATTATTATCAGAGTAATCGATCAAAGGTGGGAAGTGCGAAACTTGAGCTACACTGCTATCTTGAGGCACGTTGAAATCATTATATTTTTGAGGTGTCATCATGAACTTCGAACTGTTGTTGTCTTGTATTTTTTGCGAGCAACTTCCACCACGCAGGAGTGCCTCCGCCGAGTAATTATTCTTTTGGACTTTTGAGCTTTTCTCTAATTTGTTAGCGACCTTCGGTTTATTTTGCGAGAACTGAGCCATGTTTTCATATGAATGAGTAAGTTTTGAATTGTTGAAAATGTAAGGCTGAGGTGCATGATTCTCAACACGTGACGAAATCGCTTTTCTGTTACTATCATTCGAATAATGCGATGTATTATGTTTTGTAACGTTTATTTTTGCTGATTCAACTTGGGAGGGTTGGTAACGCGAAGACGCATTATCACTGGATCGATTCATAAGCTGTGTTACTGAAAAAAAGTTGCTACAGTTCTGCAGCGGATCTTGCTGGGGGATAGATCTGCTAGTTAAATCTACGTTTTTCTTTTTATCGTGTGGCCCGAGCGCCAGATCACCGACCAACGTCGGCAAATTGATTGGAGGAGGATCTATACTGATTTCTGTTGTACCCAATGGCCGTGTTGAAGGCCACACTTGAAATTCCTCTTGTACTGGTTGTGCTGGGAAATTGTGCATTGATATTGGAAAGTAGTTATTCGCATCGTTATAATCATTTCTTTTCGTCGTATTATCCAAATGGTTATACGCTACTTTGTGAGGTTCTTTAATTTCTGTATGCATTGGATTGTAAGCACTTTGTATTGGTCTGATTTCAGACGTCATCCAGTTGATATGCATTTTGCTAGGTGATTTCTTCGTATATTTTTCGTTTATTTGTTGAGCCATCGTATTATTTTTCATACGATTGTCTACATTGGGTTCAGGGTTGTCTTTAGCTTCGTATTGCTTTGGATTATTTGCCTTCAAGTTAGAAACTCCATGGATATTTTCCAATGGTAATGGGTAATTTTGGTGTTTTGATGATAAGTTTTTAGACACGCTCGAATTATTATAATAAGGTTCTTCGGGCCAAAAATTAGTTGCTTGAGTGTATAAGCTCGTGATCGTGTCAGCAAAAGATGAGGTGGTTTTATTATTAGAACTGTCTCTTTTATTTGATGTTGACACTAAAGGAACGTGAAACTCGGGGTTAAAAGGATTGTAAGATGTGCAAAATGGGGTGGAAGAGGTGACAGTAGTCAAATTGTTATCTTTGCCATATGTGCTATTTGCAGAACAACTAACAAAATCGAAGCCTTTATGTGACCAGCCAAGGTCAATATCATAGGTCAATCGTGATGATCCAAGTTTCATTACATTAGTGTCATCCATATTTGTAAAATCTGATTTCGTTTTCGGAGCATACTTCTCCATAGCGCAGGGATAAAGTCCGATTCCATTAAAGTCGTGGTTAGAGGATATACTACTGGTGCTGTAGATGGTACTCTTCGCGGTGCTGAATGGATCATTTTTGTAGAATATATTGCTGTTGGTAGTGTAAGTCGGTTGATTAGGCACAGATTTATTGATATTGCTTTCAAAATCCAATCCAAATGTGGTATCTGATAACGCGCAAGTAGTTGATATAAACGAAGGCATTGGAATATTTAAAAATGGATTTTCGTTAGAAGTAAAATTTATAGACGATGTAGTGGAAGTTTTAGATTCTGTTACTTTAGTAGTATTGCTGATATATTTGGCTTGCTCATTTTGTTTATTTGCCACATTTGGAACGACAGCTTTAGTAGTTTTAATTTTGATATCATTGTTAGTTTTTTCGAAAAACGAAGCCGTGGATGGTTGCACAGGTAATAAATCACTTCGTTTTTGGGCAATATCTTTAGAATTAGATGATGTAGTGTTTGGTTCGTCAGCAGGACTGTCGGCTCTGTTTCCACTGACTAAAGGGAACGACATAAGGAATGCGGCCGTGGGTGAAGCAGCCAAAAACTCTTCCGCCAACTCGAGGCGAGCGTTACCGCCATCAACTACGTTGTCACATAGAGTCGTATCAAGTATGCTTGGTAATTTATTTTCCTTATCTTTATCTTCTCTTACAACATCTTTCTCTGATTTATTACAAGCTTTATGATCCTCTTTATTTTTAGAATCGTATTTGACTTCTGCAACATTTGTAACTGCGGTGGTGCTTATTGGATTGATTACTGGAGGGTCATTTTTATTCACTTCAGACTTTGCTGTTTGAGCTGATTCAATACTTTTGGACACTTCAGATATTTTGAGCACCTCCGATGTTTTGGAATTTTGCAAAATTGTATGATTAGCTTCATTGATTTTATTATTTGCCGAATCTTTACTTGTTGTTTCTTTTTCGATTGCTTCTTGCGAAGCTACAGATGATTCAAAATTATTTACTGTGACTTTTGCATCCACTTTTTCATTTTCGATTTTCTCAGAGTTTGTATCGTTAGCATCACTTTTTTTTGCAATTTCTTCTTCTGGTTGAGATTGAGATTTAGGTTTCTCACCTTCTACTATTTCTTGTATTTTTTTGACTGTTGGCTTGGCTTTTTTTATTGTTTTCTTGTTTGTTTCAGGTTTAACTTTTACATTACTTTTCTTCTGTCTAATAGCAGAAAGTGGACGCGAGTAGGCAGATATAGGCAAAATGTTGACCATAGTTGTTTTAGTTATATCACCGCCATTTCTGCTCACTATAGGAACTGATTTGTTTATTGCTTGCAAGGAACTGTCAACAACTACTATTGTTGGAGGCATGGAGGGTAATAAAATAGGCCTTTGGGGGAAAATATATGGTGCTGCTGGTAAGACAACAAATGTATTTTCTTGTCCTGTAAATAAAAAAACAAGTTAGTCCAGTATTTAAGGCATGAAGTTCTTCATGGTATTTCACTATAATCTTACCTTTCTTATCAAAGACATTGCAACGAGGTAGTAGAGTTGGAAGTTTTGGCATGATTGCATTTTCTTTCAGTTTCTTGGGCAGTCTAGTGTTATCATCTTTGCTTAATATTATTGGCTTTAGTGGAAGGTTTTTTTCTTTTGCATCAGTGCGTTTTAGTTTATTTATTTTCAGCTTAGCATATTTGCCATCTGAAAATTTGTTAGTTATTAGTAAGGATGTGAACATTACCAAAATGAAGAATATTAAATAGTGTGGTTCTGGATATTAACTTACTTTTATTTTTCTTATTTGTTTCTAGGTACACTTGGGTAGATGCATCTTTTCTATTGGTTTTTACATCTTTGATGGATTCTAGTTTGATTTGAAGTGCTAAAATGTCAGCTTCTGTGAACCAAACCAACTTATTAATTATTTATTTAATCAGACAGAATTCAATATTTTATTTGTACTGACTAAATAGAAGACTATTTTTTGACTAAAGCTAGGCTTAACTTAGACTTTTAGTTAGTCAAAAAATCAATTTGAAAGAACTCTCAAAAAATCTTGATTAGCATAGTAAGCGTCAAAAAGGATGTGGTGGCCAAGTGGATGAGGCCCTTACCTTGCAATCTGATGGCAGATTCGAATACCTGTGGCAGTCATGCGTAAATGGGTTTTTTCAGTTGAAAACATCTATGTATGCATACCACGTTCCGCCACGGTGAAGGAAAACATCGTGTGGAAACCTGCATGTCGTAGAACCTAAAAGTTCGAAAACATGTGTCGAGTGCACGAAAGGAGCCTCTTAGAGGCGCACTTGAAATCCTATCACTATACTGGTTCGAAGGAACTAGTGACACGAAAAGAAGAAGAAGCGTCAAACAACTTGTCCTCTGGCATAACATGTGACAAAGATGCGCAGAACGCAATTTTTGTTCACCAGACGACAAGTTGTTTGACGCTTAGTACTCAAATGTTATGCCGGATAGTAACTGTCAGTATAACACGTCCAATAGTATCCACAGTAGCTTCAGTTAGAAATTATAATTTCAAATGTTTTATCATATGATTCATAGTAAAATAAAATGCATGGATGGCTATTGGCTGCACAATACTATGACTATAAAAATGTCTTCTTGTAATACAACAATTTTATCAGAGAGCGAAGATTGTTCATCATTTTAATAAGCATAAAAGTTTTGTAATGAGCACTCAACTAGACACAGGTTTGTTATATAGGTTAAGGTACCAAATCATTGTTGCACTTACTGAGTTGTGTTTTCTCCTGAGCACTGTTATTAAGATAAATAATAGCTTTCTGTACAATTTCTATTTTGGGATACTTCACATTTTCACCAACTTTTCCCCTGTCAGTTTCATTGCCTGAGGTCTCGCTGGATTTACTGATAGCCTTCACGATTTCTCCAAGTTTATTGATAGCATCATTAAATTTGTTGCGTCTTTGCCTTTCCCATTCTCTACATTGGCTGGAAATACAAGATAAACGTGGATTATCATTCAGTTTTATGAAAAATATCGTAAAATGTATGGAGGACCCAAAAACCCTATTTTTAAGCGCAGCAAACTTACCTTTGATTACGTTGCTTACTACTAGTTTCCATTATTTCTTTTACATCTAATTAATTGCTTTAAAAATTCGAAAATTATTGTAATATTAGCTAGTTCTTTTTGTTTTTGTTGTTTTTTTTTGTTTTTTTTTCCTTTCGAAGAACCTAAGTTCTTCGGTTTTGGCTTTACATCAAAGGTATATAGCCAGTGTCAAGTAATTGGAGAGATTATTTTGTCTTATGTCAGAGTCGATAAGTCAAGTCATGCCCCTGTAAAGTAGTGGTGGTTGCGACTTTACTAGAGGCTTCTATGGAGTTTTGGAGGCAACACGAAAGGTCACGTTTTACAGCATTACACTATTCACTAACACTCATACACGTTCACGAGCACTTAATGGATAAAAAACCACCGTTTTTACACATAAACACTCAAAGTTATACAAGTTTTGTCAATTAATTTAAAGCCGCCAATGCGCCATTTTTCATGTTCCCGCCAAAACTCCTTTTGTTGTGTTGAGCTGCCTCAGATGCCTGCCTTGTCTAATTTGACAGATATGACAAAGATAGGGACAATAGAATTGACTTTTGACATTGATAATGTTTTTGTTAGTTTCGATTTGAGTACCTTTATAAGTGCTGCCAGTATATACTAAAATGACAGATTTACGTATCTTTTACCACCTGTCCGACTCCGAACCTTGTGAAACACACATCCGAACCACATCCGAACCCAGTGCCCGCCACCACCACTGAAAGTCCTACGGTTAAATTTGGAAATATACGTGACAACAACCACGATGATTTTAGACGACAACAGCGCCATCGGACTTCAATGGTGGCGCACACTCTACCTTGTCTCATTTCGTATCGTCAGTTTACAACGGGTGCACTTGAAATTGAAGCAATTGGTTTTGATTTTGCAAGTTAGAGCGGTTGCATATTTTTGTTTTTAACTCTTGATTGAGGCTTTGAATTTCAAGTTAAATCTATCCTATTATAATCCTATTATTTAATATTTGTATTTTTTATATTTATACTGGCAATACTAGTTAGTAGTGGATAGGCATGGAAAGTATACCGAGTAACATGTTATTTAACATGGTTAAAGTTAAAGTGTGTTATTGCAATTTTTATTTTGGTAAATAAACGATTTTGTATTTGTATTTGTATGGTATAAAACTGAGCACACTTTGTTACACTTGTTACTTTCCGAGACCAAGTATGTTACATAATCAACGCTGATATCCACCAGGTGCGGCGCGCCTGGCAGGCGATTTTGTACGCTGTAATGTCATGATACTTGTCATTTACAATTTCATTCGTATCGTAAATAACAAAAACAGACAGTCAGTCAGTAGTGTGTATAACAATAACAGACAGTAACTAAGTGGGAGTGATAGCGTGACGTCACATCATGCGTGAATTATTTTAACTGACCTATCACATTAGACCACTGATGAAAAATCACCAAGGTGATTTCTCAGATATAAAATGAAATCATATCACCATGTGACAATGAAATAGAAGTAGCAATCATTTCCATGCCTAGTGTCTAATGTGTGTGTCTAGTAGTGGATAAAATTATCTTTGGGTGGGAGCAAAGAGAATATAACCACTAGGTGGGAGTGACTCATATTGTTACAACAACAAAAAGATTTCGGTTTCTTTTTTACTAGACCGTATCGCGCGTGGCTTTTCCTGTGGTTTTACGTGGGTTTTACCGAGAAGTAGTATTATCCTGTTTCTTGATTGGAATTCGTACACATCCTATTTCGAAACTTCCAGCAGCAAAATGTCGCTCTATCCGTCTTTGGAGGACATGAAAGTTGATAACATGGCGAGGGTGCAGCTGGCGCAGTACCAGGCCCCATCCTACGGGTCGGCGCCAGCATACACGCCTCCGGTAGCGGCTCCGAGCGCACCTAGTGCCCATGTATACCCCGCCTTGGCGGACTACATGGGTTTGGAGCTGTCTGACTCTGTTATTGCTCGGAATATGCCTGAATATCAGGTGCAAACGGTAAGAATCCTCTAAACTATATATACTATAAAAGTAGCGTTATTGTATGTAGATTAATCATAGACTCACGTCATGACAATCAAGTAGGTACACTAATTATAGCGCCCCATACAGTTAGAGAGTGGCATTGCGCTATGACTCATAAATATTGTGAAAGAATTGCTATTTCTAAATTTTTTTCAGGTCCAATCGAGTGGTGCAGTTGCCAACCTGGTTGCTCCTTTGTCATCCCAATCGCTCACACTGGCAAAGGCTACTGTCACCCAAGCAATAAGACAGGTTGTTCTATGCAAAGACAAGGATGGCAAATGTGGGCTTCGCGTACATTCCATCAACAGCGGAGTGTTTGTATGCTATGTTGCTGCTAAAAGCCCTGCTGCATTGGCCGGGTTGCGATTTGGTGACCAGATACTTGAGATCAACAACACAGCATGTGCTGGTATGACTATGGATCAAGTACATGGACTTTTGAAGAGTCTGCCGACCAATGGAATTGTTATGGCTGTGCGAGATAGGTATGTATCATGTTTCTATTCAATTACATGTCCTTTAAGTTCTTTATACCAGTAAGCAAGCCCTATTTATAGTGACACAAGGTTCACTGTTATGAAATTATGACTTATTAATTATCTTGTTTGTAAATTATCAGTTTGATAAACACTCTCTGGTAAATTTCCACTTGTTAGAGTAATCATTCAAATGAGAAATTTGCCTATAATTAATTGGTTCTTTTTGAATTTCTAGGCCTTTTGAGAGAACCATTACTCTGCACAAGGACTCTCTTGGGCATGTGGGATTCCAGTTTAAGGATGGCAAGATTGTGCGCCTCGTGAAAGATTCATCAGCAGCCCGTAACGGATTACTCACCGACCACCAGCTGCTGGAAGTTAACACTATCAACGTTGTGGGCATGAAAGACAAAGAGATATCAGAAGTTATCGAGGCCAGCCCTAGAGTTGTCAACATAACTATTATACCGACATACATTTATCAGCACATGATTCACAAGTGAGTGTTTACCTACTGAGCTTTGTATAGTGTAAATATGTTATAAACTTGTTGATGCAATGCATCCGTCTTATTGAGAGATTGATTATTCTTATTGAATGCTGTATTGGCTGGTCACAATAGGTACCAATGGGTTATTCTGTTCTAAAAATTTATGTGTGCATTTCAACACATGGCTAGATTGATTATTCTTATTGAATGCTGTATTGGCTGGTCACAATAGGTACCAATGGGTTATTCTGTTCTAAAAGGATATTGTTCATTCCTGGCCTCAGTGAACACGATGTTCAGAGAAATCCAATTTGTTCAATAAATCGATTAATTTTGGATATTAATTATTGCGTAATATTTTAGTACCCAGGTGAACCTAAAAAAAGTTTATTTAATTAGTATTTAATATGATAATATTATCCTAGTTTGTCTTATGATTCATCAAACTAGTGTTGTCATTTACTTTCTTCTGAATAGTAATCGAATAATATCTGTTTATTTATGAATCGATATCACGATAATGCAAATTGTCATTATGTGATCGGTGTTTATGCATTTTTTGAAAGTGAATACTTTTTGAAGCGTGCTGAACACTTGTTTATTTGTGGGTATTCAACGAGATTCAGCCGTTATGCTTTGCTATGTAACACTTGTTAAGGTAAAGTCAGCACGTGTCACCTTGATGAAGTTTTCACTTCTGTCATGTGGTCAAACACATACCGTTTTTTTTTGTTTTTAATAGAAGTTCCTTTACACGACTTTTGCTCAGTTGTTTATTATTCGATCGCTAAAAAAATAAATTCCTTAGAAAAAATCGATTCTTTTAATCGATCGATAATTTTAATCTCTTTTTATACTAATAGTGATAGTACTAGTAGTAATAGTAATAGTGTGCTGCCAGCACAGCACACGTCAAAAAGGATCAAAGTCATGTCATAGTCTTGCTTCTAAAAATAGAGTAGTATGCGAGGCAACTCCTTGACACGACGAGCTCCCTCACTGTGGTACCACGATTGAGTACTCATGTAAGAGCCATTTAATTATTAATCTTATTTCTTGTCGCAAGATACTAACAAAAATAGATAGCGTAGCCATCTCTTATTGTCGCCACGTTTTATGAGTAATAATAATATTAATCTACCCTTAATAGAGTATGCAGAAAAATCATCAAAAATCAAGGCCAAGGTGAACATTCGAGGGAAGAGTGGTGAGCTGGCTCGTCAAAACAAACGTGATGCCTCACTTGCTGGAAAGAGACGCTTCAACTATTGTAGCAACTGTGAAAGCTACCCAAGTCTACATTACATGTCATGTCGTTCATTTTGGACATTTGACTGAATATTTTTTATAATTTTTACAATAATTCAATACAATGTGCAATAAAACATGTTTATTAAATAACTTGACCTCGAATGCGATAAATTACTTTACACTGGCTTATAATATACTATGTGTGGAGCCAAACGCGAAGAATAAGAATAATCATTTTGTATTTTTTTTCCATTTCAACTTATATTTTGAGGAAGTTTTTTTACTCTTAAATGGACAATGGATTCTAATGTTGACCCTCACTTGCTTATGGAATTCATATTGACTGCATTTAGGAGTGGAAACGCAAGCGTATTTATGGCAATGGATGGCTCAGCAAACTGTAAGGTTCATCAATTTCCATTTATTGTTTAATTAATTTAAGTAAGTAATTGTGAAATTCGCTATAACAGATTTCCCTTTATTTATAGATTGGAGCACACTAACATAGGAAGGGAAAATCGTCCCTCAGAACCACCGCATACAAGCAGATTGAGCCAAAATATATACCTATATTGAATTTATTTTATTTGAAAGTAATAATTAAAAAAGGAAAGCAATAAAACAGTACTGTTGTAATTGTATTGTAGGCCGTAAAGACGGTGGGTTGCTGTGCTTCATATTGCAACAGTACGGTTCATAAACTGGACAAGGACTACTAAAATAATATGAATCTACCTAGCCAGCTTTTAGATAATGTAATGTATCATATAATTGTGATGAAAAATAGAAAATATGTGAAAAAAACTCATTTTTATTATATAAAACCCTCCGTCGATCATGAACTTTATGAGTGGGATAGTAGGTCAACCGAACATTTTGATACTAAGATATCCTTATATTCTGGTACCTACTTTTAGAAGCTATTAAGCCTGTATCACAATTATACCAAAAATCACTGTTCACCCTAAGCCATAAGCTCATACAAAGTGGCCAATGTCCTTTATGTGTGCATTTCAACACATGGCTATGTCCAAATTTTTTGGTTTGATGACATGGATGGTGAATGGCAAATGTATTGAACTGCCACGCCCGGGGTTGCGGGTTCGATTCCTGCTTCAGGATAAACATTTATGTGATGAACATCGGTGTTCGGCCTGAGTCTGGGTGTTTACTATGTATTCTATGTATGTATTTACAAAAAAGTATTTAAGTATTCTTTCAGCCATCTGGTTCCCATAGTACAAGTTCTGCTTACTTTAGCGCTAGCTTGTGTGAAATGTCAAAATATTAATTTATTTATTATTTCTTTAATCTATCTAGCTTTGTCATGACTGCTTAATGAAAACACACAAACTTGTAAATCTTATACTTATTCTGGAGTGGGGGTACAAAAGTATGTGCTGGCTTCCCCTTGTAGGGTACCTAGGCTAACTAGGTAGGTTAAGGGCAGGACCCTTCTCCGATACTTCAAGGATTGATGGTTGATGGTAACACTGCTCAAGTAATTGGCTATATGACACAGTCACTGTGACTGAGTCCAACAGTTTTTCCTGTTTACCTGCCTTAATTCTGACTTCTTGTCTTGAACTTGTGACTCTATTACTTACTATAATACAAAGGAAACTAATAAGTATTTTGTCTCTTTCAGGATGTCTACAAGCCTGTTCAAGGGCCTGGACCGCACACCAGCTGTCTAAGTATTCACTACAGCAATTCACTCAACTCATACATTTATTATGTTCACAAAACACGAATTTATATTATTCAGTTCACAATTTCACACAATGTATTTAGATGAATATTGGTGTCTAGAAATGTTAAATTATTTAAAATTATATTGAAAAGTAGATTGTAAAATATCAATGTTATATTTAATGTGCTTTAGAACTGAACTCAACATTACTCTCTTATTAAGTTTGGTTACTAAAACCGCCTATTCCATGAAATTTTATGTTTAAGCATACGTTATAAACAATAGACGCATAACAATTCCACACTTTCTGTAAGTTTAATCCATATTTAGCCACTAATATTAAGTAATATCATGTTTTTTCTTGTAAAATGAATTGTTTTAACAACATACTGTATGTTCACGTCATGTAGCGGCACGTAAGTCTAGCGCTGAACGTAACGCGGGGGAGTTTACTGCGCATGGTTACTGTATGTGTAATCCCCCTCAGGTACCTTACTTTTTACTTCTGCGCAATAACGGTCAGCGCTAAAGTTTCGTGCCGCTACTTGTACATCTATGCACTCGTCAAGTGGTAGGTAAGTGATAAGTTTGCCATGAGTATGTTATTTTTATATTATTCGCATTATTTTAGTCTGTAAGGGCTGTGAGAAAACAGAATGTCAACAGGTTCACGGAAGTTGTACCTACGATGATACTTCAATCCCAAATACTAGTGTAGGAACCTATAATCTTTGATCTTAAAAGTTGGGTATTATTATGGACCCTCTACACATACTGCGTTTTCTAAGCTACGTAACGTGTTTAAGACTGTGTTGAGTCATGAATGGGATTTGGGTCAAGCTAGGATAAGTAGGTTGGATTATATTCCATGTCGCTGAGCGTACTAGACTTGAATAGGTATTGCAAAACACTAACCTATAGTCAGATGAACTTTAAAAAGTATTAAGTACGATATAATACCTTCAACTAATGAAATACTAATGAAAATGTGGTACCACCAGCAAAGAAAATAAGTCTTCATACGAACTGATCGTTAGGATGTAAGGAAATGAGTGCCGTGTGTTTTTGTACTGCCAAATTGAACACGGTGCTTTATTGTTTTTTATGTATTAGAATAACATTTTGTATTTTATAGGATTTGTTGACGGCAAAAAGCGGTTATAGAAGAGATTTTTCGGGTTCTGTCCTTAATTTAATTGAAGTATCCATTGTTTTTTATAATATGCAATAATTATTTTATGTAGAGCGTAAACTTTTTAATATTGTACAGGTCGGTCATCGAAAGCTGGCACTGTCAAAGTACTCACACTAATGCAATTCCACTATTACAATGACACAATTGATAAACAGCAAAAGCAAAACAATAACTGTCTCATTCATACTCATAAGCTTGAACGCGCTCGACAGAGACAGACTTTTAAAGATGCGCATGCACTGCGATGTCACGTCACGCTCTTATTCACAGACACTACTACTCGGGCGAAAGAACATGACACCTGGCTGTCACGTGGCTCGGAACTTGATGCTTCCCCCGCTGCCCCGCGCGGCGCCCTCCGTGTTTCTTCTTCCTCTAATTGCGAAGCCTTATAATTACCAAGTATTACAGGACTTCTTCTCTATCAAGATTATCCAATTCCGCGCTGTACTTTGCACAAACGTCATTCTAGCCAGGTGTCATGTTCATTCGCCCGAGTAGTAGGTACACGAGCGCACGAGTGAATGGGTTGTACATGCCAGCTTTCGGTAACAAACTTGTACAACGATATTTTAGTCAAACATTTATAATGTAGTAGGTACTTCTTTATCCCTGTTACTGTGTTGGAGTTGGAGTAGTCATAGGATAACATTAGAATAAAATTAATTATTTACTACATACTATGAATGTGAATACCCCATATTTTAATATTTGATAAGATCTGAATAAAGCCAAAATACAAGACAAGTTTAAGTTTTATTTATACAATTTCGAAAATAGGTAACTATACATATAGTATACCTATAATTAAATATTAAGTCTATCCCATATAACAAGCAAAGACCTTCTAAAGTAAAATTAATATTCAAAATAAGTTAACATTAAAAACCTACAATGAATTAATCATTAAATTGTTTTTATAAATTAGGTACAAAGACAAGATTATCAAATTTTATTCCTATTTCGTTTCAGTAACACTAGGCTAGGGCAGTAACTAGATTACCTGGTACCTTCTCAGATAAATTTATCAAATGGATTTTTGAAACTCCAATCTGGCTTCAGCATGATTTGCGGGCACGACCAAGACTTCGGTAGGAAATAGCTATCGTTTTCTGACGGTGGGCAGTTTTTGCGTGCGAAGAATTCCATCGGGTAGAAACTCCAGAGCATTCCTGTTCAAAATAAAATCAAATTTAAAATATTTGGATCATCATCTCCCTGCCTTATGTGGGGTCGGCACAACATGTCTTCTTCCATTCGTCTCTATCAGCCGTCATCTCTGTACTCACGCCTTCTTTATTCAAATCCTCTTTCACACAGTCCATCCATATTTTCTTTGGTCTTCCTCTTCTCGTAAATTCATCCTAGATACTTTAATACCTAACACTCTTCTAGCGACATGGCATTCATCCCTCCGCATCTCATGCTCATACCAAGGAATAAGTAATATTATGTATCATACCCATACCACGATAGCCGGATATACCACCGGCGCTACTTTCATAAAAAAATAATATTTTGATAGTGTTTAAAATGTATGTTGTGCACCGTTAGGAGGCGTCCCCTGCAGGATGCCGTCTAGATGGGTACCAAGTAGTACCAACACATTGCCAGATATTCTGCCGCGAAGCAGTAATTTGTAAGGATTACTGTGTTCCGGTTCGAAGGGAAGTAGCCAGGAAAGCGCTTAGCTCGTCTCGCTTTTCTCATGTCAAAATAAAAAAAATGTTTTTATAAAGTGAATGTAATTATTTTTTAATTAAAAATAACTAGGTAAGTTAAAATAGCATGTTAGTAGGTAGATAGTACCTAGGTATTTTATAGTTTTCACCGTGTGTTTATGCAGTATGTATGTTATTTACTCAGGTAGGTATTATTATTGAAATTATTTCACATTACACTGCTCCGCTGAATGTTTCGTACGCTTTTGTAATTCGTAGATAGGCTAGGTGTCTACTGCCTAGCCGCTAGGCAGTAGGCACTGAATGACAATCTTGTTATTCAGTTGATACAGATTGTGGGATATATGTGTAGATGTATGGTATAGGTAGTATAGGTTCTCACCATTTCCAATAAAGAAAGACAGCCACATGAATATATTGAGAGCGTTTGGAAACTGCTTCCCGATGACCGAGGTAATAGGCACCATCATGAGGCCGAAGACGCCAAACTGCATCAGCAGGACCGGGTAGAAGAAGCCGAATGAGAGTGCTAGTATCACCTCATGAGCTATCGATGATATCTAAAACAAGGGGATTGTTGCCATTGGACTATAGTCAGAAATAAAATATCTGACACAAAAAGAAAATTACATACGGCAGAATAAAAATATCTATACCTAAATATCAAATTTGGGGCAAAGTTAGTATCTTAAGAGCAGAGTTTCAGCTCATAATCTGTTTTCAAGGAACCTGCGCTGCAACTGGTCTTTGGTTACTAATCAAAGCAAAGACCGCAGAGACTCATAAACGTTTGTTTTATACTGGGGCCAAATAAGTACCTTTATCCACCCGCAAACACGTCGCCGACTACAGCAACCAGTGGCGGGCGTCAGTCAGTTTTCATACATTTTGTTCTGTAGCGCGTGGTCACCACTCACCACCACGGCAAGTGTAGTGGCCGCGCGCGACAACTACTTACAAAATGTATGAAAACTGACCGATACCGGATACCATCCACCGATCGCTGTAGGCGGCGACGTGTTTGCGGGTGCACTTATAAGTTGTGATTAAACTTACAAAGAAAACAAAGCATGTAGAAAATGCTCGCCCGGCTCTCGGAACCAGTGGAGTGTAGATGTGGTCACGCAGCCATGAGTGAACCACCCGATTCCATAAACGGAAGAACCGAGAGAATTTTGACGCCGTCCACCATTCCTGAAAAAAGTAATTACCTGCATATTTGGAGTGTATCTTATTCTATAAGTAATTGAACTACATGAATAAGCTTAAAGTTTATAAAACCTTTAAAAACCAGACTTTTTTCGGATGCCGTTTACCCTGCAGGGCGGCGCATAGAGTCGGACAAACATTGTTTCGTAGGGATACGTCATTATTGTAACGTGCAGACAGAGTTTGCAAACCTTCGGACCTAAGTAACCGCTTTTCTTTAAAACTTTATTTAAGTATCTCATTCATAGTACGGGTAGGCACTCTACCACTGCTCCACCACATACATAACCACTCGAAAAACGTAACCGTCCTTCGCAGTAGGATAAAAATACATTGCAACTATATCGCATGAATTATTTCAATGAGTAACGAACCTCATAAAACAGTCTGTCTCCGAACCTCATCATTTCTGCGAAGGCGTTGCACCAGGCGTGTAGTAAGCAGTAGAATCCGCAGAGAAAGGATAGCACTCCAGGGAGAATACAGGCGAACATCCCTCGGATGACTGTGGCCACTTCCACCTGGAAAATATCAGAACTAATTCAACGTCTATTTTTGATATTGCTTATTGCATGCTGATTTTTTGATATTATTACGAAACTGAAAGTTATGCATGAATAAAAAAGCTTTTGTTTGACCTGCAGCAAGCTTATATTCGACATTAGGTACTTCATAAATGAGGGCCTGCAGATTGGGTAATCATAATAAATGGTCCTAATTGTTTTTTTGTTAATTATATGTACTTATTTGCTTTAGTTTTATTATATTAGAAGCTAGAGGTGTACTTAGTGCCCCGACTTAAGGCACTGCAAACATTTCGGCTGCTCAATTTCAAAACACAGTATAAACCAAATTTTGAAAATGGGTGTTTTTGCATTTTGCATCTTACTAGGTGGTTCCGCACATAATTGCATTGTCAAAACTTCAAATAAACGCTCACAAGCCAAAATCATACTCCCAAAAAACCTAGCAAGTGCATTTCGTTTTTTAAAAATGCTTGATAAACCATTTCAAAACATAGCATAGACCAGTGACCATTTCAAAACCTAGTAATTGCGTGGCGCTTACTAGGTTTTGAGATTTAAAAAAAAAATAAGATCTTTGTACACAGTTTTATACAATAAATGTTTCTTGATTCTTGATTCTTGATTCTTGATTCTTGAAATGGTTATTGCACTTACTAGGTTTTTAAATTGAAAATCAAAGTTTATTTTCGTGCGTCAATTTCAGTATATCCAAAATAGTATGCCGGCGACGTAGGGCAAAAAGTTTTTGTTTTTCTTTGTGATTTTGTTATATTTTATTGGGAAATATGAACAGGCAACAGTTTTACAGGTCGTCAATTATGATGAGTGCTTTGGTGTATGCTGACATCAACTTGTAATCAGTATTTAAATGTATTTGTTGTTGATAAGTCGCTAACCAGAGCTAACTTAAAAAAAAATAACCGGCATCGGCATTTGATTGTGAATATGATTGTTAAATAATAAATTGGAGGTATTTTGTTTTCTACATTTTGGTGATTGGTAGGCCTTTTTAGTTACTTGCTAGGTTTTGAAATTGTTTTTCAAGTTCAGTTTTAAATCATAAACCAATTTCGTTAAATAGTAAGTGCTATTCTGTGCCGCCTTACTCGCACTATCAACTAAACATGAAAGAAAATATATTGGACATCAAGCCTAGGATATAACACAACTTTTGGTGTCACTCCTGTCAAGCTGAGTATTATAGTTTAGTAGCGGCACCACATCAAAGTGGCGAAGTCGTTTTGCTGCTATCCTGGAAAATACTGTGTGCAGCCGATTTGCCTTGCCTTTTATTTTTTTCTAAATGATTTTGTAAATCTTTTTTTTTATTTTTTATATATTTAATGTTCAGATAGTTTTAGGAAAAATAATATTAAATAATAGATTTGCTTTGATGTCAATTCAATGGTGTCAGCACAAAAGCAAAGCTTTCTAACTTTCGTCGAGTACCATCCAGTCTCTGTTTATCAAAGCAATAAGCCGGCTATTTGTTACCCATTGAAACATATAATACTTACACTTTCCTTCCCGAAATCCGACCAGTAAGGCAGAATGAAGCGCTCCCAAAGGAAAGAGTTGTAGAAAATTATCGCAGCCACCTCCACGAAATGGGAAACCACCACGCCCCACCTAATCTGCTTACTCCTGGATGTCAAATGGAAAACATGATTTGTTGCATCCCCCATTATTTACGAGCCAGCAGCGAGTTTAAAGTTATTGCCATTTCGGCTCGGGTATCCCTATTCGGCTATTCCCTACCTATGTTAATTACATAAGAACTACTTACTGCTAATTGTAACCGACTTCAAAAAAGCAGGAGATTCTCAATTCGTTTGCTTTTTTATTTGTTACTTCAAAATTTCGTGATAATACCAACTGATTTGGAAAATTCTTTTTTTTTGTTAAAAAGTTTGTTTGAAAAATACTTTTATAGAATTAGAAATTATTCATAGAATGTTCCCATAAAATTAAAACATAATCGGTTCAGTAGTTTAGTTTTAAAATCAAAATAACTAAAAAAATATGTCGTCGAAGTAAACGAAATTGCATCTTTCCTATGACTTTTCAGTGGTATTTGCGGTCACTGAAACAGTCGAATTGAAGTCTGTTGTACTATTACAAAAATGATTATCGCTGCGATAATTAGGTATATTTATAACATTAAATTATGTACGAGTAATTGTTTATGCACACAAGAACGATAAGATCTAAATAGGTTTATTTATTTGGAGCTTGTTTTCTGTTTCGGCCTCACAAATCACAGATTGCTAGGCTAATGGACTCGGTAGTAAATAATTTAATTGGCCTGTTACAAACTGGATAGAACAAGGTCGCAATAGACAGAACTTCGTCTTAAAACCTTATTCCGCGTGGTTATTGGTTTAGTGGTTTAGGCGTGATTGTGCAGCAAAAATCCATCACACAATCACACATCAACTTACGCATATATGTATATCATAAAACATTTATGCCTACTTGCACCAAACTGTCAAAGCTCCTAAGCAATTACTTTCATACTTGCCAGTTCTTAACGGTCCAAATTCAGACCATTAAGAACTACCAAGCGAGTTAAGTAATTGCTTAGGAACTTTGATAGTTTGGTGCAAGCCGGCATTAGTCCTGACTGACTGTCAGACAACGCAAAAGTCAAACCACTGGACTTAGAGACTTAAAATTTCGATGGTATGCTGATCAGGAAGTCTAGGCACGTACTAAGAAATCAGTTTCCCTTAACGCAAACGAAATTTCGGGTGTCATGTCAACTAGTATAAAATACCTCTTCATATCTGACTGACAGACAACGCATAGAAGAAACCACTAAACGTAGATGCTTGAATTGTGGGGCTACCTATGTATGTTCGTCAAGAATTGTAAGCGCGTATTAGGAAAGGTTTGTTTATTCGGAACGTAAACTAAGTGGTGGGTGTCGGCTAAAGCTTTAAGTTTATTAATAAGAGGGATTTGATTAAAGGTAAAACCTATACCTATTATCTATGTATGTAGGGTCGGCTCTTTAAATTGTCTTTAGACCCAGCTTACGCCAGTGTTCTCCTGTGATTAAACCACTAGTAGTTTATATTATTGGTATACCTTAAGTAGATTGATCACAGGAGAACACCGGCGTAAGCTGTTTCTAAAAACCATTACAGGGCCGACTGACTACATACTTACCGAGGGTATTGATCTCTGTACAGAAGAGTTGGTGCGAAGAGGAAGTAAAGGTAGTGCTGAAATGTAGGGAGCGGTGGGTGCTCTTCGAAGCAGCGAGGTGCGCAAGCAATCGCTGCTGCGTGGATTTTCATCGCCAATCGGAACTGTAAAGAGTAGAGTATTGCTTTATCCAAACTGTTTAGAAGATAGATAGATAACTCTTTATTGTACACATAGAAAATTAAAAATAGTAAAGGCACCTCAGTTACAGCTTTTCCTTAAAGACGTACCTACTTATCTCATTACTTACACTACGAGTAGGCACTCTACGACTGCTCTACTACATATGGTGTATCACGTATAAGGTAGGTGGACCATGAAAGGCCCCTCTAACAAATAAACAGTTATTTTTTTTTATTTACTGGATAAATTAAACAAAAAAAATTTAAGTAACACTTTGTTTTATTATTTAACTCATAAAATATGTATATATTTTTATTTCAGAGTAAATGATTATTTAATATTTTTAAGTTTTTTTATACTCTTCCAAGGAACAAGGCTACATGGCTCGATAGGTGTTTATGTCATTAGAAGGAGTTTGCTATAACATGGCTACTACTACTTTTTGATAATTTCTTAATTGTATTATATATATGCTTGGTTGTTTAGGGCAGAGTGGAAGGGGCCAGACCGCGCGGAAGGTCACCCATGCGATGGACCGACCAAATTAAATCTGCGGTGGGCGGCCCTTTGCATGAGTGCACCAGAACGTCTGCGAGCAGGGAAAAGTGGCGAGATATCGTGAGGCGAGTCACGACCGCTCTGTCAAGAGCGCAACGAAGAAGGAGAAGAAGATTATATACATATAATTCTATTATATTTAATTCTTTATTAAGGATTCGAAGCCTACCTTAGGATGTTTTTTAAAATAAATTTGATTGACCACAAACTGAGTGGATTGATGACACAGGAATAGAAACTAAATATTTGATTCAGAACTTTCAATCTACCTACTTCTAGGTACTTGTTAAAGGCTGCTTGGGGAAACTCATCTAGCCTTCGAACGGCAGATTTTAATTTCTAATGATGATGAGCAAACAATATACCTACTTTCCCTTGTGAGTATATTGGTGTTCCAAAGTTTAATTGATTTCTGAAAACCGCTAAAGTTTTCCAATAAAGTGTCATGTTTACATTTTAATTAAAATCTGCCGAAGGCTGGGTCGAACTTAATAGGAAGGTATATGTACATGTACCTACCCATAGCCGGAGATTTTTGTCAACATAGAGACCTCTATCTACATATAGGATTCTAATGCCCTCTTGCACTAAACTGTTAAATTCCTAAGCAAGTACTTTACTTGCTTGCAAGATCTGCAGTCCAGATTCAGACTGCTAAGACCTTCCTAGCGAGTAAAGTAAAGTTCGTAGCGGATAGATTGGTGGAAGTAGGCATATTAATATAATTTCTTTCTTTATGGTTGATGAACTCTCCTTGAGTTGTAACAATGGTGGCTTAAGGAACCTATATCTAATGTAATCTATATATATGATACCGGCAAAACTCGATTTCAGGCAAAACTAGTTTGTCCTGGGCCAAACCGGTTCGTCCTAATCGTGTCAGGATATACTAGTTTAGCCCAGGACAATTTAATTTGGATACCTACTTATATAATAGGTAGATAGATACATAGAATATTCTATATTGTACCTTAAATAAATCAATACAAGAAATACAAACTAAAATTACAAAGGCAGGTAGGTAATATAAAAGTAACGGCAACTTCGATACATTGTATCAATGTACAGCCAGAGGTATCGAATTGAAGTTGCCGTTAATTTTATATTATTTATGGTGAACTTTTAGTAGTTAATTCTTGTAGCTTTTTAGTTCTTCTTTTATTTTACTTTGTTTTTCTACTGGCTACTAATAAGTAGGTACTTTTCCCCACGAGTCAAGCCACAGATCTCGGATACTTTCGGCTGTTGCCCCCAACTTTATGAGTCAAGCGCAGTTTATATTACATAATAAATCCCTACGAGTACCTAACACTGTGACTCGTTGGGGACTTATTGAATAATATCGTAAGCTGCCTACGACACATCACATTTCAAACCATCGCAGGTACGCAAATGGATCAATGTGTCCTGTACTAAAGTTTGGGAGCACAAGAACTATTAAAGTATAGAATCATAATGTAGTACATTGAAAACGTGCAAAAAAATTTTTGTAAGTTTTAGTCAACTAGCACATTTTGGTACGAGGCTAATTTAAAAAAAAAGAGAAGTACTTTACAGGGCTAAAGAGATATTATAAGTTAAAATTACTAGGATTTCATCAATCAATAAATTGATTGACTGAATGACTGACAGATAACACAGAGGCCAAGCCACTGAATATAAAGATTAGAAATTCAGAGGGTATACTCGTCAAGTAGAGTAGGCGCATACTAAGAAAGGAATTTTGCTAATTCACAATGCAAATGAAGTTACGGGCATTAGGTGGTTATCACAAAATCGTAAAAATATAGCAAAAAATATTTTAAAATGGGGATTTAATTTTTATTGACGATGAATCTGAAAATTTTTGGCCCTGTTGTACGGCTCCATCGTGATTTGATACTGTCTATCCTGGTGTTTTATAACATCACCGTTGTTCATCAATGCGGGAGCACCTCTCCACCCTGTTATGCCCAGCTCGTCAGCGGCAGGCGTCACGCAGTTATTTACTGCCTGACGAGGGTACTCAGCTGATTTATGTAACATATCACTTTCAACAGAGCTTTCAACGCTATTTCGTGCCCCTCACTTTCAGACTATTTAATACTTTTAAAACTTGCATTTCATTCTGATACCTAGTCGTATCAGGTAAGATTTTATAGTCACTTATATTGCTACAATAGTTTACCTGATCATGCCAATTTAATATCTCTGTTCAATAGAATAAATAGTACCTACCTACCTAATAAAAGAGGGGCTTGTTAATACAATATATTAAACAAAAACATATAAGTAGGTATTCTAATAGATATCTGGTTCTCATAGTACAAGCTTGCTTAGTTTGGGACTAGATGGCGTTGTGTGAAATATCCAAAGTTTTATTTACGTTTATAACTTGTAGAATAGGTATTCCTTAAATATACCTAAAGGTGACTTAATAAAACTAATGACCTAAGCTAGTTTTACTAACACTTAAAACTTTTCTCGTAACGGAGTTTCGACACATGCCTAATAGAAACAATAGAAAAGTTAGGCGGCCCGGAGCCAAGGTAGGTTAGCTTTGTGCCCTCCCTTGGAAGTTTTACTTTTGTTACGTATATTTGCGTTATCGTACAATATCCGAATTAGGTAGAGTACTTTTTTCCTCCGTGGTAGAGGTAGGTAAACCGGTAAATATGGTTTAAAAGCGAACCCAATCCGTCTACAAGCCACTTTGTTGGCATAATCAATTTTGCAGATTTGGTATTAAGGCTAATCCTCAAATCAGAATTCAATACAAAATTATTCGGACATGTACTCAAAAAGTACGCCGTATTATAGTAATTTCTTCACACTATTCGTTTCGTCCATGTTTTTTTATTTCGTCAACAAAAAAAGTGAAAGGTTTCATACTTTAATTTAGATTTTATACGTGTTTTTAAGTTAGTATGGTTAATTTTAAAACACGTATAAATTGTAAATACGATACCATTAACTTTTTTTGAGACATTTATAAGAAATTACTATAATACGGCGTACTTTTTGAGTATTTTTCCGAAACATTTTGTATGGAATTCGGATTTGAGGATTCTCCTTAAAGGCGAACCCAATCCGTCTACAAGCCACTTTGTTGGCATAACCAATTTTTCAGATTTGGTTAATACCAAATCTGAAAAATTTAATTAAAAATTGAAAAATACTGATTAATATCAGACAAAGTAAGAAGGTATACAAAAGGATTAATAAATAACAAACCAAGGAAGAGACTTTAGTTGGTACATTTCAAGAAACAAATTATTATCGTCAAATACTTGTGTTGCTTTAAAAAGTTAACTTGAACATACCACACCAAAAATCTTGATTTTATGCTGAACAAATAAATACCTGGGGTTCTAAATATGTTTAAGTATTTATTTATATAACTACAATAAATAGGTGCATATTAAAAAAACCAACTAACATACTCAAATAAAACTATCGTAATTATATATACAACCAAATAATAAAAAAACTCAAAACAGTAAATTTTGTTAATATGGCATAGGGCCAAGAATACTGGCTTCATTCCCGCGCGCTGAACCGCCAAAGATTAGTCTTTGCGCGAAGAATGAGCCAGCCTTGTCACCAGCGGCGTCAAATGGGGCGACATAAAAATGTTTGTATTATTAGTAACAAAAAATATTATTACAATAAATATTAAAAAACACGTGAGTATGCTTTTGGTACGTATATAACCTGAAAGTAATCGCAGCCAGCTAATCGGGAAGTGCTCGAAATTTGAAATGCAAGATTTCACCCGGAACGACAGTTAATAAATAATATGTCTAAACGTTGTAATAATAAATAAAAAACACCTACCATTTCACATGTGACAGCCACCGAGGAGCCTAAAGCCAGGTGCTCTTTGCCCAGATCCCACATCGGTAGAGCAAATAGTATCCCATGCATTGCTGCCAGTCCTAATGCACCGACACTCTTCCAAAACTCGCGTGCTCCTAAAACCCAATAATTAAGGTAATTTGAAGTCGTCTGTCGTTCTCACTGCATTATTAGAACAATTAGAGCCCAATATCACATGTCGGTTGTCGGATATGTATTTAAATCGGATGTCGTCACTGTTCAGCCCTAGAGCACCCGACATTTACTCGGGCCCGACACCCGACAAGTGACGGGGGGTTAGATAATGTATTTGGGTTTAAAAATATTGTAATCTAAAATTTATATCTTGTAATAAATATTTATGTCCTTGTGAGTTTTTTTACATTTAGAAAGTTTTGCAAAAATACAAAGGATCAGGCAATTGAACATGGCTACGCAAAAATAAAAAAACTAAATCCGATCGCGTAAATCGAAAGATATCTGATTTCGACACGGATTAAACTGTTATTACCTACCTATGCATATTTTTATTGAGATCAAAATTATTCCTCTATGAAATAGTTTAGTTTTGAATTGACCATTACATAATGTTGTTGTTTTGTATTTCAAATTATTCCTACAGTCAATATCTCAACAAAGACATGCCGTCCAATCTAATTAAAACTTTCTCTATTATTCATCGTTCTGGAGAATTGGTGCAGGCTTACGTAGCTTTTGTTTTTATTTATTTGATATTTACCAATACATGGTTACATTTATTTTTGCCAATACCAGCTAATAAACAATCAGATATTTCGGTACGTGCTTCAATACATGCCAACACTTTTGACATCAATAAACTTTTATATGTTGGTTTAATGAACTCTACCTAAATGCTATCAAACTAACAAAGTGGTTTTCATTTGCCCTGAACAATTAAACAGCTATGAAACTAAACTTTATAGTGTAGTGGTAGCTGTCTGCAGCTGTCTCCAGGGTAAACAAAATGAAGACTAATTGAGAGGCGAAAACGCTTGCGGTGTCAACGAAGACCGGGCATCTAGATAGCCAGGTTATATACGTGGAAATCCATTTGAAGCTTCTGTTAAAAGCATTTGTTTTGCGCTGGTGGAAACACAATGAAAGCTTTTTTGTATTTCCACCAGCTAAAAAAAGTCGCCTTCGCCTTCGAGGATCGTCAGAAAATGCCTTAATTATTTTGCGTCATTAATAACAAAAAGAACTTCCTCGTTTATTGACTGTGCTATAAGCAAAAAGAATAGAGGTATCTCGCTTCAGTTACCAGTAGGCTTTTCTACATGAAGGTCTATAAATTATAACAAAACTTTTAATTTGTTCATAGCTGGTTGCAATGCATAGCTAATTGTCAGTTAGTTTTGTCAGGAAGTTAGTAAAATAAAGTTGCTATGCGAGGATTAATCTAAGAGTCTGTATGTATCGATCCAGAGTGTCACTAAACACGCGAAACAGAAATTGTCAATTATACTTTATAATTTGTTGCGTTCAAGGAATTTATAAACAACGTATCAGTATACAACTTCTTTGGTTACGTTCCCTTTGTATTTGAGTACTAGCTGAGACGTTTCGTTTTCGTTTAGTTTGCATTGCAAATATATAAAAAAAAACTTATTCCTACATACTTCTTGACCAACCAATCTATATGTCGAGTCAATTTCGATGTTCAGGCAGCGGTTTGCGCGTGCGTTGTTTATCATTTAGCTACGAAAAAGCCTTTTATATACCTATATTGATGATTCTGACACAAAAATATTACAGATGTACAAATCAATTCTATCTAGTTTACAACCACGCCTGCAATTTCACACTCCAATAAGTAGGAGTTACTGACGCTTCGTTTTTATTGTCTAGACAACTGCAGTGTTTGTTGGTGGAGATACATTTTGGCTCGCTTCCCATTAAGTTTATAGCATTGCTTTGATAAATCGCGCGTTGCTTGCTGCTCTACCGCAGTTGGGATCTGCACTCACAGAGATTAATTACCTACTGTCTAGAACAAAATTGTGTGCTTATTCACTTTTTATTGATAGTTTTTGGAGTTTTAAATTAAAAAGATTTTTTTTACATATTTTAAAGTTTAAAATGTGTACGTCACATCCGGTCTCACTTTTTAACGAAGGCTAATTTGGTTTCCTATAATAGCGTATTGTGTTTTTGAATCGTACCTTTTTGTTATTATATTTAAATCTTGAAGAGTTAGTACTCACAGATCGATCGGCATAATAAGAAAGTTAAAATGACTTGCTGAGCGCCACCATTGTTAATTTCCTCCATCCTTCCATCCAGTTACAAAATTAACGGTTGTACAATATACATTTAGCATACAAACCATCATTTCTTCTTAATATTTTAGCAACGCCTCCATACAATTGAAGTAGGGGATGAAATATCACGGTGACCAGGAACATGTAAAGCCAAAGCTTCAGGCCGCGCGTCACGTCGCCGAATCCATAATATACTGTTTGCAGCCCGATATTTATCCTGAAACAAAATTCATAAATGTCTGGAGAAATGAGTTTCCATTGTCCCATTTTGTAAAATAGTAAGATTGATAAATGAATATGATAGCCATTAAATTTAGAATGGGATGGAAGTGTTTACATAGTGCATGTATGTAGAGTCAAACTTGAATTGGAGTCGCTGCTGTAAAAAAGGTTAACGTTGTTGTAGGTGTTGCATCGGGTTATATAAATCAAATTTCTGTATCTGTCATGGACAGGTGTTATCTCTTAGCATCATGAATAAAATAAAATAAAAGTGCATAGTCAACCAAATTCTTCAGATAAGCTCTTTGAGGGTTTATTGCAAATAAAATCCCGTTTACATCATCTTCAATCTATTTCGAAGTCGAAGGAGTGCCCGCCTCACAGTGCTTATGATTAGACCCATTTGCTTTGCACAGCTTGCGTGTCTAGACGAAATTATCGCTATATTTTACGCCCGACTCTACACCGCTTGAATGAAACTATGAACGGAGTGACGACCTTCTAAAATGAATGACCAAATATTTCAATATTTATAAATGCAGTTTGAAGTGATTTTGAAGAAATTGCACTAAATGTACAAAATCTTGAAGTCCTAACAAATGCTTTCACAAGAACGCGATTATTTACCTAATGCAATTTCGTCAAATTGAAGTGAATTTTTGCTCATTCATTTTATGGGGTCGACACTCCATTCTTAGGTTCATTCAAGTGGGTACGTGATCCCAATTTGTCCTTATCCAGTTATTTTCATTAAAAAGGGTTTGCATTAATTATCCAGTCCTCGGCCATGACTTATGGTCGTGAGATTGCGCTATTTTTCTACGTCTGAGATAAAATAAACAAAGGGCTGTGATTATTTTCTCTACAATCTGAGAGCTTATATTAAGCACACAATAGGGAGAACTGTTACTGTCGACCGTCAAGCGAAAGTATGTATTATAGCTAGTTCCTAATTAAAAAATAATGCCTAAGTACCTACTCACTTTCCAGTTTCAAAGAGGTCATAAATAACAGTATCACACAGCAGCACCACTAATATGACTACAAATATGTGGTAGATTGCTCGTATGTGGAGAGATCCCTCGAAGAGCACTGTCAGCGGAGAATCTCGTATGACGAATTCTTGGTACTCTGTTTTTGGTTTCTCTTCATCTTTTTCAGTGCCATTGAGTTTAGCCAACTTCGAGCGCTTTCGTGTCCCTTCTCCCATTTTGACTCCTAACCTGAAAGTTGTAAGGCCGTGTAGTAATTGTTACATACTCAACTCGTCATCATTATATCAACTAGATAGGATGGGTATAGGCCTCCTTTTGATAAGTAAATATGAAGTAACCTCTTCCTATTATTTACAAGACGCCCTTATTTCAAGTTCTTTTTGATATTCCTGATTAAAAAATCAAGAAAAAAATGATAATTCTGCTTACTACACTTCTGCTAGTACTGCCAAGTACTGCTTACTACACTTCTGCTCTAAGCTTCCCTTACTACATAATATAACATGGGCATTATGGGCATAGTAGGTACTTACTACGGATGTACAGCAAAAATTCCTTGATTGTACTCAAACACCCAACACTCGAGAACATAGATTTACAGACCATCACATAAACGCTGCAACTAGTACCGGGATCCAACCTAAAACATTTACACTAAAATTCAGAATTTTTACTAAAAAATAAACACATTTGACATTCAATATTACTTTAATATGCTGGTTTTAACAAAATATGTACCTTTTATCCAGGCACTATATTCACACAACGAACACTACAAGTAATATCCACTAATTTAATAATCAAAAGTGAATATCGAGATTAACTGATACAACACAAGGAAAAAAAGTGTGTTTTAATACGTATACTTACAATTTGACTGATGGGTTTATGAAAAATAACTAAAAGTATTTAGAATTGTAGGTATGGGATGGTAAATTTTATTATGAATTCTTTGGTATGGGTACACAAGCCCTCGTATGAGGAGCAGTGTTTACTGTGATAAATGTTACTCATCTGTTAGATAAAAGGGTGACCATTCCACTGACCTTTCACATGAGATAAGGCATCAAACCCTGTTTAGTTTAATTTAGAATTTTCACATAAATCACACATCACTAAAACACTCACATAACTTAAAATAATTTTCTACAAAGACGTTGTTTGTTTTATATACATTTATTGTCATATGTAGATAAGTTACTTTTTGGTACTTACAATGTAACTTGATAAAAACTTGTTATCATTTTTCACGCCCGCCTATCGTCAGTACCTACATATTATAAAACTACTATACTTAGGTTTAAATAAAAAAAGTTTTTATGATCCAACTAGTGTTTATGAATTTACACAGAATACTACTTATTCGAGATATTATATTATTTTAGATACCTACTAGCTATCAGCTGTCGTTATAAGTATCCTATCAGGCAATAATCGAATGAAAGGTAGATTAGGTGTATTATGGTGGCTTCTCAAGGCCCGTGTTGGCACGTGCCGCGACGTTCGGGGCGGGCCGCACCACAGGCCGTGTGAAGCGGGGGGGCCTAGGCTGCCCGGACGGGCGCGTATTGTCGGTTAACACAGGCCGTCTTCTTCTTATCGTGTCACTAGTTCTTTCGAACCAGTGCGGTGAAAAGATTTCAAGTGCGCCTCGAAGAGGCTCCTTTGCACTTGACACATGTTTTCCGAACTTTATAGGTTCTATGACATGCCGGTTTCACGATGTTTTCCTTCACCGTTAAGCACGTGTAGTATGTGTGTATAATGCATACATAGATTGTATTTATTGTGATTGTGTACGACTAGATTCGAACCTTCGGAACGAAAGTTGCGGCACCTCCCACTCGGCCGACACGATTCACAGGCCGTGAGAAGGGACCATTAGAAGATACAAACACATGTTTTGATTACTCTTCAATGGGCAAAATAAATTTGAATTATTACGATATCAGAAAATAAAAAAATCTGTTAATTATTACTGCGAACGTGTGTTTTTTCTTTTATGAGTGCTAGATAGATATATTTGACGAGCCATTCTGTCCGTTGGCTTATCGCCTACAAATTCTCCTTAATTTTTCAGGCTTGTTCCTGATAATATCCAAGTGTACAATAAGAAATTACCTATCCATCTAAAGTCCATGGAGGTAGGGTTTAGAATTTTTTATTTGTTCTATGATAAATCAATGTCAAGAACCCATTATTTTATGCAGCAGGGTCAGAGTTAGATCGCACTAGAATGGATTATTTTAATTTCGAAATCCGAATATGATATTGCTTTTATGACGTCATTTACTAGACCTTTAATAAATTATTCTGTGACTTTATTGTGCAATAAAGTGTCGACTTATTGCCGATATAGTTTTACGGGTTCTATGCGTCAATAAAAAGATTTCTGGCTATAAATCTTGGCTTATCACGACAGCGAACGCACCAGACAGTATGGAAGGCACCTACCTCCGCCTAATATATCTTTAAATGGTTTCTGTCTATATTCTGTTCGTTGACCTGAGATGTACAAACATTCTGTACCTCTGTTCTACAACTAAAATTAAATCGCAAGCTAGGTTCTGATTTGGTCTGCCCTTGCATTCTTAGTGATAATTGTAAAATGCGAGTAAGGGCTTGCTTTTAAAACTAGGCGCTTATATGTACATTGAAAAAGTAATATGTATTATTTATTGTTGTACCAAAAATCTTTTTGGCAAAGAAAAACTGAAGTAATACTGTAAAGTATTATTACGAAAAAAAAGATGTGAGGGTGGTGTTTGGAAACAGAAAAACCCACGGTGATAATAGTTTCATTTAAAAAGTATATAAGTATAGTATCAGTTATCTGGTTCCCATAATACAAGCTTGCTTAGTTTGGGGCAAGATGGCGTTATAGTTTGGGGTGAAATGTCCAAATATTATTATTATTTACATATTTTATAGAATCATATTTATAAAGCGACTCTACCTCAGCTATGTGAGAATTAAGTAATAGGATTCATACTCTACTATTTAACCAAAAAAACTAATTTCTTAAGGGTGTCCTGCAAAAAGTTTAACCTATCAACTATAATAATAATGTCGCAAATTTCGAAACACAGCATGCAGTAAAGAATAAATGAAAATCTACAAAATGTTTATGAGCGTTCATTGTTCCCGAGTTGCTGCTGTGTATGCGTTTTATTTAAAACCCCGGATAACTTTGCTAGCCCTTTCCCATTTTATAATTTTGTTAGCAGTTGCATACCTATTTCATAAATAGTACCTAAATATTCAAAGTTTTACCGTGTTTAGTGACCGTACACATCACTGAAAAGTCACAGGAAAGCATAATACGCAATTTCGTTTACTTCGAAGATAAACTTTTTTCAGTTATGTTGGTTTAAAACTAAACTTCTGAACCGATTTATATATTTCTATTGGACCAATCTGAAAGTATAAGTATCCTTTCAAACAAAAAAAAACCATATCGGTTGGTAAATGACAAAGTTTTAAGCAAGCATTAAAAAAATCGAGTTATAACTTGAAGTGGGCTCTATCTAAAATAAATAACAACACATATTCTTAAATGCAATCACATATAAGTGTATAATATGTAATATATTACTTGTTTATTGATTAATTTACTTGTTTAAAGAAGGTAGTCGTTTAGCTGAGTAAGTATAAGTACATCTTAGGCCCTAGGGGGAATCTTCTGGCAAATTCCTTTGAGGCATCTGAGGGGTTCACGGCAGATGGCTGACGGGGTCGCTCCGAGTTCCTTGTCGTAAGTTTTACAAGCGACATTCTCATCTGAAATACACATAAAAATATTCTTTACAATCATCCTACTAATGAATACAAAAGCGAACGTTTTTAGGATAGATGGATAAGTAGATTAGATCATAACACTCGAGGAAGCATACAAAATAAAACAAAGCTATTAAAAATTAGTAGATGAATGAATGAATGAAAACACTTTATTGTACCAAAGGAACACACACACAAGATACACACACAAGTTATGTTTGGTTAAGATTAAGTTATCCTACTTAAATTTCCTGCCTGCCACCTACTTATACACGGTCAAATTTTTATCACCATAAAAAAAATAAGCATAGTCAGTTGCTGTACTGAACACATATTCGGCAAAAAAACTTGAAAAAATCAAGTCGGATATTTGTCAAAATAAATTTGATTAAAATTGGATAACTGTTACCGTTAGTCATTTTCCTATGGATTTGCGTCAGGCGGTAACTTTAATTGATAATAATTTAAGTTTTATTCATCGTTTGGCAAACCCGGGTACCTAGCTCGAGCCAGCCCGCAAAACCTCGGCTCGGGCGCCGCACTCGAACCGCTGTCACTCTGCCATTTTGTAGAAATCCATCTTATATCTATTGCCCATTTAATTTTTTTTTGGTAATTAAAAATTGGTGGTGTATATGTTGTAGTACCCCAAAAAGGCCTACTTGCTATTCAACTACTTTATTCTGTATTTGTTAGCATTTTAACCATGTGAAGACAATAAATGTATTGAGTATAGAAGATGGATGTTTGCTTTTCAATCACGTCAACAAAACCAATCAAGCTGAAATATGGCATGGGTATAGTTTATTTATAAAAACACTTATGCCTACTTGCACCAAACTGTACCTAAGCGAATATTTTATTCTCTTGGTAGTTCTTAACAGTCCAAATTCTGACCGTTAAGAACTGACAAGCGAGTAAAGTAAAGCTTAGGTACTTTGCCAGTTTGGTGCTAGTAGGCATTAGGGTTATTATTTTCTCGATAACATGCAGATGAAGCCGTGGGCAGCAGCTAGTTACAAATACCTATAGCGAAAAGTAAAGAAAATAATATAGGCTTCTTTCCGTAGCCGTCTCTACCTTTTTAATAGACTATGCTACGACGTAGACACAGCTACGCATTTCCTACAACTTCCATGCCATTTTTTTTCTTTGACTTACATATATTTTATTTCCCTCATTAATACTGTATCATTTGTACTGTACCTGGTGGGTATCAGTAATTTACAAGCCGTACATTTGGGTTCACTATGTATAATACCTACATAATACATTCAAGTTATACACTCGTAAAACAATTAAAGTTCAAAACAATTTTGGGTAGGCATTCATAAAACTTTTAACATTTATTACTGCTATTCTTAGATGAAATCCCATTTATGTTAATTCGAATAAAATTGTATATTTCTATTGGAAAGACTTTCAAATCTCAGAAAATTACGAAGAACTTTTCAAGTAATCACGAGAGTGGAATAAACAGTTACTTATTTATAATAATAAAAATAAATCCTTTTAAGTATTAAGCTGCCTGTCTTTATAGATAGTATGTCCCTCTTACAGGGTTCATTAGCTCTGCCAATTTGTGCGCCCTGTCAAGTCTATTTTACATAATCACCTATCCGATCAACCTTATTTCGTATTATAAAGGCGAAATGTTGATGTTTTTCAATATAACCATGCCAGAAATAAGATAGTTTATGCTAATGATTGGTATGGACATACGAGTACCTACTTGATTGACTTTTTCTTGATACATCGTAAACCAAGTCGAGGAATGTTAGTCATGGGTTACAAAATTAATTGTGCTTACTTATAAATGCAAATAATTTAGAGGACATACATTGAGGATTGACCTGAAATTCGGTATGGATGTATAGTATATGAGCTGGAAAAACACATAATATGCTATTTTTTATCCAGATACCACGCCAGCGAAGTCGCGGTGAGTAGTTTATGGCGCCGGTCAGATGGGGTAACGATTTGCGAAAATCTGTATGCAGAAGATGGTTGCGGCCGCAAAACGGGCGTGACGGCGCACATTGGGAAGGCCTTTGTCTAGCAGTAGACTGCGATAGGCTGATGATAAAGTAACGCTAGTAAAAACAAATAGTTACCAAGAAGAGTGACGCAGGCGGGGCAGCACCCACACTTGCCGGAGTGGGAGGCGCGGTAGACGGATGGATTGCGACAGCTGGACTGAGCCACCGGGGAGCTGCAGGGGTGCTGCTTGCAGTAGGAGGTGCCGCAGACCAGGTCACCGCACACCACGGCCAGGGTGCAGGCGAGGGCGAGGAGAATGAGGGTGGTTTTCATTCTTAAATATTTACATTCAAAGATTTTTAAATATTTCTTAGATAAATAAAACTCTTTAAAAAAAGACCAATACAAACAACTTCCTAATTTTGCTTGTTTCAAAAACATATTTGTAAATTGCAAACAATCGAAGTTTCACTTTTTAATATCGTTTACACTCCTAATAATATTTATCTTTTACAGTGTTATTTTAAGGACTAACTTAGTAAATTAAAATACTTATAAGTAAATATGAATAAAATAAGCTATTTTTATTAAGTACTCGTACACACAAATAAAAAAAAGGGTAGGGTATTTTTGTTTGTGTTGATAATCTTATGAAACATTTTTTTGTGTTATTTTTCTTATTCGTTCTACACTATAGTACGAATTTGATTTGACGACTAATGATAAACAAAATGCTCAGAAATAATAAAAAAAACTTACTTGATTGACTTGGAGGATTTCGTGCGGCTTGATAGATAGTTACTAAATGTAATAATGTGGAAAGCGAAGCGAGTAGTTATTCAGAATGTTTCAGATAACCCCTTGTGTTTATTAACCTCTCTCTTCAGATTACTCTATCTTTGGTTTTTATCTCTGTTCGCAGTAAAAATAGGTAGGTAGGTACAATCGTAATGAAATGCCTAAGACAAAATCACATAACACCGCTGCCGTTATTGTACTGTTGCCAACTGTACGAGGGCATAGGGGTCAAACGAAACTTTGTGTAGCTCGATAGCTACGATAGATAAAACAAACAATTGTATTTCTAGTACCATACCTACTAATATTCTTGTAACTTTGATATTAGTTTGGATAAAACTATTTGAAATCATTTAGTAATTTCTGACTTTCAAGATATTTTGGTGTATTCAATCAGCGTTATATAGGCACAGAGAATTTATGTAAATGAAGCTTTTGATTGTTTTTTTTTTACTTTTTAACCTCATTCGTACGAAGATTTTTTAACATAAATTAAATTTATCTGTAGTCGGTAGTTTTTTAATAGTTATCTACCTAAAGAACGTGATCGATCAGCGTGTGACAGAGTGCAGGTACACATCTATTTTTATAGGATGCACTCTTATTTCAGAATTGTATCTGACGACGACTGTACAACACGTCATGTGGTTTTCGGTCCCAATCGATGGATTTCAAAATTTAATCCGACGATTGGGATCCTGTCATCGTTGTTAGGATCCCGTTCCCAATACCTAGGGTCTGAATCGATGGAAGCCTCATAGCATCAACTTAAAATTAGTACCTATTCGTACTTGTGCAGTAAATGTTAAAATAAATTATGACTTTATTTAAACAATATAACTTAATATGTTGTTATTACATAACTGGTTCCCACAGTATAAAATCTGCTCAGTTTGGAGCTAAATGGCGAAATGTGATTATGAAACTTTCATTAGGAAATACGGTACATCAATTTTCTGTTAATTTTACAATGTTTGAAGTTAATTACTTATGTTTATAAAGCATTGTAAATTGTTGTCCAATAGTGCCTTTGTAATTAGTGGGTATTCTAACTTACTTTTATCAATTTACTTTTATCCTGAGGGATAGTTCTCAAATCGGTAATTCAGATCGTCTCTCTGTTCTCTCGTGGTTCTAGAGTTCTAGAATTGGTACTTTCAGTAAAGATACCTATACGTAACTATAGGATTAGGTAGGGTTGTAACAAAGTAAACCCCAATTTTGTTGAACCTTTTTTTTACAGGGATTTCCAGTACTTACAATAGCATTATAACAATTAAGAACATTGTTCTTTTAACTTTTTGGTATGCTTATAAAAGCCCAACCTTAACTGGCCCAAAATCGTCAAAAAAAAGTAATCCGTGGAGGGGGGTCACGACCCTCAGCATTTAGGAATACGACGCAAAGAGGACAAAAACCGAAATGGATATTCACACAACTTCAAATTTGCACTTTGTTGCATAATTATCCTACTAATTCTAGCTATTTTATGAATGCAAAAGTTTTTAAGGATGAATGGATGCATAGATAATGTTTGTGCCCCAATCATGCCCAAACTAATGAATAAGTTTAAAAATTAAAAACTCAGTTTATAAAGAACATTTCATAACAAATAATGCGCATGTTGCTTACGATTGTCTGGAAGATATTTCTGTCTAGCAATCGGACCGCTCTATGGTTTTTTGATTTAATTTGCATATTTGTTTAATTTTCATATGCATAACTCACTCAGTATTTTGTACTTTGCTCTACCACATCTCTATATAATTTTTATTTTTTATTTAAGTTTTATTATTCATGTTGTGTTATACCTTGTATTATCGTTTTTTTATCGTTTGTCTTAAGGAAGGTGCTGACTGCTGCCACACAGTTTTATTCTTAACTTTTGCATTGGTCTACGCTCCTATTTTTATAATGTACTCCTTTTAATGTTCCAAATAAATCATTTCGAATTTTGAATTATGGGTACTATAAGTATGGTACATTATATTAGTTATTCTTTGCTATGAGTGTGTGCGTCAGCCCTAGCAAAGCGAGGGCTGACGTGATGCGTCTCACGATCATCATTAGTCTTACTGCAAGCTGCGGATTAATTACATTAACGAGATCTAAATCCGCGGCAGAGCAGCTCCATTCTAATTAGGAACGCTCCTTGGGGGGCATTGAGAAAGTCTCAATCTGCAATCAAAATTACTAGCAAAGTAACTAACTTTTGCCCAGTAGCTGTATTATGAAGATTTTTGACAAGCGTATTCGTATCGAATTTGTCACAGTTTCGATGCTTTTTTTTCAAAATGTCATACAAATTGTTGACTTCTCTGATCTTCACGAATACGCTTGTGAAAATACGAGTAATCAACGCTCTGGCAATGTTTGGTAAACCTTGATAATGATTTTAAAATTAATGAATTTTAGCTAAAAATTTTTTTTTCTTAAGTATAGTTAGTTACAAGCAAGTCTTATAATATATGAGTACCTATATGGTAGACTATTTTAAGGTAGTCAAAGTGCGACCATATTGGTAGGTAATTATTGGTGATGGGTAGTACTTATTAGGTAGTACCCTTACCTGCCCTTTCCGAACGTAATTAATAACATTTTAGCAATTTACCTGCTGGGAAGATGTGTAGATTCCTGCGGTCGACCTTTGGCATTCACTCACCTGCTCGGGTCTAATGGACTTTTATGAACATTATAATGAAATTTTGTTTCGCCTCCCCTCAACTGAGTGGGAATTGGCATTTCATCTTGTTGTGGATACTTATACCAGCTTATACCTATAGATTGATAAGTAGACTCCCAAATGTCAAACGCAATGCTTTAGGATTTGAATAAAAATCCCTTTCCAGCTAATAAAATATATCCATCCATACTAACTTTCAACCAATCGGTGTAGTGGTTTTGGCGTGATTGATTAACAAACATCCATCTGTCTATCCAACCATCTTCACAATATTTTGTCTTTATAATTTTAGTAGGATATGATTTTAGAGTGATGAGCACATTATTGACACATTTCATGAAAAATTAAAAAAAAAAAGAAAAATGCATGGTAGGTACTTATATGTATGTATTTATAGTCACAGTAACATTGTTAAATTTTCTTAACAGTTTTATGTATCTTCTGATGTTGAATACGTAGGCACGAAGTTCCTATAAATGATTTTCTTATATTATGTACTTATTTTAGGTAAATAACCTAAAATAAGTATATAATGTTTAATCCAAGTTGGAGGATGCGACAATTAGTGCAGCTGTTACAAAAAAACTACATTAAACTATGGTTATTTGATTATAACGGGTATTTATCGCGCTCACCTCGTATGTTTTTGTGTCCCGACGTTTCGACTGTATTGCAACAGCCGTGGTCACGGGTTGACTGTGTGATGTCAAAAAATACCGGTTATAATCAAATAAATATGTGTGATAATCGCGAAAGTCTACGAAAAACTACATTAAACTATGTTATTTACATTTTTATTATTATTATGCATTGACAAGTGTTTGAGCACTACCTCACATGATGGTAAGTGATGGTGTTGTCGAAGATGGAGCACGCTTGGCTAGTATGGTTACCTCTACTAGATAATGACCCGGACTCTACTTATTTCAGAATATTCATTTAGAGTGTAGGTTTTCTTTGTTCAGGTTTTTGTTGTAAACAATTGACGAAACGAGCTAGGCGTTTTCCTGATGGAAAGTTACATCGCCTGCTCATGACCAGAACAATGCTACACAGGACTTTTGTTCATATAGGCTGGTGCATCACTGCTATTTACAACGCTGTACACGCTTGTCAGAATATTGATTGTCAGTCTCGATAGCCCGGTAATTTCACTAGCTGAAATGCTCTTCAAACCTGAACACAGTAATGCTTACACATTACTGCGGCAAAATATCTATGCGGCACATAACTCGGACTATATTCATACAACATATTCATATAATTATGTTACATCAACAAAGGTACATAAATACATATATGGGATTATCCCTACCTAATCATTTTATTCAGAAGAACAAACTCCGTTGACGCAGCGAAGTGGTTCACGACATTCGGCGGTTGCAGGGACTCCATTTAGTCGAAGGCATTTATCGTTCTCATCTGGAATCAACCAAAAAAGAAGATAAAGGAACGCTATTGTACCCGTTCATTGAATTTAAAGAACTTTACATATTACCCTTGCCCTGTATTTATATCAAGCAACTTAGTATATTTGTTGAACAACATCAAAAAACATTGTGATGTAGTATCCAGGAGGCCAATGACTAGAGATCTATAAAAACTCTATTTAAACTTATCAAAACTTGACAAACCTATAAAATAAATGCTTATGAAATATACTATATACTGAGATGGCTAGCTGAAAACTGTTTATAAATTTATGTATCATACTGAACAATAAAATGAAATATTTACACAGCTTAGCATTTGAACCAGTAGTTTAAGAATTATAACTAGTCAAAATTCTTAATTTTGTCACTGACTGTCTGACTGACTGACCGATCATCAAAAGTCTATGGTACTTCTAGCAGACATAGAAGCTTCAAATTTAGAATGCAATTATTGTTTAGTGTATACATCAAGGTAAAACTAAAAAATTTGGTAATATCCGTCCAGTTTTGACGACACCGTGGCTTAGTTGGTAGTGACCCTGCCTACGAAGCTTGGTGTTCCGGGTTCGATCCCCGGCCGGATTATATTCATTCATTGTAAAACTCGCACACCATACATGGTAGAACATGGCACAAATACTATTTTTAACAACATACTTCATGTAAACTACATAGTTCAGAACATTCTGGCGACTATAAATCTTGAATCTTGAATATTTGATGGCAAATTATAAGGGTCTCATTATTGTATTAAATATTGTATCTGTGTATTGATTAATTACTGTAATACATAGATAAATAACGGTGTTCCTATAGAACACCAAGATGGACAGTACCAAGCCAAAATAGATGCGGTTTAAAGGACCGAAAATTTTCAGACAGCCTGTCAATAAAAATTAAATATCTCTATTTTCAAATAATGGTTTTTATTTTTTACGATGTAGTTTTATTGACAATGAAAAAGCCTAGTAGTTTTAACATATAATAGTTATTTAGACCTGTTACTTCTCTTTTTCGAAAATTAGCATCGGACCAAAATGTACTAGAAGTTAGCCAATGTGGCTCCCTTTTCGTGGTCGCATTTTCAATGTACTACATTGTGTTTCGATACTTTAATACTTCTGTAATACTATACTTACCAAGAAGAGTGACGCAGATTGGGCAACAGCCGCAAAATCCACCATTTGGGCGGTAGACAGTGTTCGACTTGGAACAACAGCTGGCCTCAGTCACTGAAGAGTCACAGGTTTCATGCTTGCAAATTTCGGGGGTACAGGCGATAGCGTGCACCGAGGCCATGGCGCAGAAGAAGATGAAAACAATCAATGTGGCTCTCATTCTGAAACGGAGAACATGTGACAAAAATCATGTATTTTTTTTCAGTAAAGTCTTTAAAAATACCTATGTTAGATTATAATTAGGACACTATTAAATAAAAACGAAAAAGTAATAATATACCTTATGCAAAAATGCCTACATTTTACTTCCGTGGAAAATACTCAATACGTCCAGAAGTAGACTGGTTCAATAGGGTGTCAAATAAAGTAGGTAGTAGGTACTAGGTAAGTAGAACTCGTATTTTTTTTTATCGCTGTAGAAAGTACTTAATAATAATAATAAAGCCTTTTATTTTCCCAGAGAAACTTAAGTGACATTTGGTTCATCTATTTAACTTAAGTTATTAAAGATAAATTGGTAAGTAGTACTCAGGTAGGGCGTAGTATCTTACTTCTTTGTGCTTGTATCTTCACTTATTCCAATCACGTGTCGTGTCGCTTCGTAATGTTTATATCTGTAGCTCCGTAATACCTAACTTACTTTTTATATACTTCGATAACTATGGGCATAAATTACCAAACAATGATAGGTAAGTGCAAATTTACATGTTGCACTTACCTGTCATTATTTACATTGTAAATTCAAGATAGTGTATTTTTAAAGACGAAGTTATTGTCTAAAAAATTATATTGTAGCCATTATTTTTTTATGCTTTGCTATAAGCTATGTATGTTTTGTTTTCTTTTGATTGCCATGCAAAATCAATTTTCTACAGTTAATGAGTTAAAAGGGCAAAACACCCATTACTCCTCGTATTTTTTTTTAGTGCATTGCTTGATTTTAACATGTACACCTACTCAGCTCTTTGTAATAATACCTGGCAATAGAATAGCTAGACAGTTAAGATCTGCGTTAATTTGATACGCACTAAACGTCAATCCACCTGTGTCGTACGTGTATCGTTAGTAGTACATAATACGATATATATGTCGCAGGCATATTGTATAACTTGGCATTTTACAAACGGCGTTGTCCGTTTACAAACGCTCGCTGTTTTGTAATATGCCGAAGGCAAATTGTAAATTGCTTCGGCATTTTGTAATATGCCACAACATTGGTGGACCATTCAAACGCCGTTTGTAAAATGACATAAAAAACACTAAGGTGTCCATGGAATCTGGTGCTTTTAAAGGACACGACAAGAGGTTAGAATGATTAAAATTTATATCCAGATAAAAGTTGGTTGACGGTAGGTTATTAGGTTTTTACTTTTGAACGCCTACACGCGAGCGAAGCGAGCGTGCTGCACAGCCTAATGACAGAAAACCATCTAGGGTTGATAAGAATTAGGTGACTGTAGGTTATTAGGTTTTTTTATGCCTGCACGCGAAGAAAGCGAGTGTGCACCGACTAATGACAGAAAATCATCATAGACAAAAAAGTACTTACATATTTTTGTATGATGGTCACCCTACAATTTCAACTAATGTCGATTTGAACGAGTTGTCAATTTGCCTTCGGCATATTGCAAAACAGCGGGCGTTTGTAAACGGACGACGCCGTTTGTAAAATGCCGAGTTATACAATATGCCTGCGACATATACATATATCGTAGTCCATCCGTCATTTAGGCTATGTTGTGAAATGTGTATACAGTTGATTTATTCAAAAGGTTCGTTCTTAAAGTTTAATGGTGTAAAAACCCTAGAAAATTATTATGGATCGGTTTGTGGGTCTGGGTATAATAAGTAAAGAAATCTATTTCTAAGAGAAGCCCAACCATAGGACCCTCGTCACTTTACCAATACAAGACGGCTTTGCAGCTATCGAACGTGTATCGAACGAATAAAAATGTAAACACAAAATGATAGCTATGTTATACCTGTCTATTTGCCTTTTTTGTGGTTTTAGATGCTTTGATAAAAAATAGAAAACCCATTGTGGTAAGCACCTCCTACTCCTCCTAATAAGCATTTGAAAGAAAAAAGTCTTGCACTTTTTTACTACTCCCATAAAGTAGGGATGAAGTATATAATATGTATGTTACTCTGCTAAATTATGGAGCTAGCTAAAAAATATGTTATTCAACCGACTGACTGCACTGCACTGTGCACAACTACTTCAACTAACTACTCGTACCCTTCTAAGTTTACTGGAGTCTCTTACGAAAAACTTCACGAGTCTCACATCCCAGAAATAAATATTGTAACAAAAGAACATTTTGGCTTTGGGGCTCAAACTCATCGGGATTGGCTTAGAACTTTCCCGTCGAGCATTCTTCAACTTCAAAGCAAGCTCCAATTGCAGTGCAGACGGATACGTTTCGGGCCAAAGCTCGGAACTAACTTACAGATTAATGTGGAATCTTGAAAGCAAAACTATAGGTACCGACCAAAAGTTAATTTAGTTGTATTGTGATGTACAACAAATTGAGAGATTTTGGACCGATGCGACGTAATAAGATAAGTGAAACGGACTTCTGTAGCTGAAAAATGTCCCAAGCTATATTTATAACCTTAGCATAACGATAATCACTGTCATGATTCCAAAAGCAATTTCGTGGAAAATGCTTTTCGGTCACAGTTCCACGTATTTATCTTCTCAGTGGAATCCATATTAATAGTAACCGAAGAGACCTAATATGTTTGCCAAAAGTTTAATTTGCTAATAGCTGAAAGTGTAGTATTCTTTTGGTTGATAAAAAGAAAGATTTCGTCTTTGAAATGAGTCGGAGGGATGCGTAGTATTTGCTTATTATAGCGCACCACCATTTTTGAGATAGGTATCATGGCGAAAGAAGTCGCTTAGCAGAATTGAATTGCATTCCTCAGAGAGAAAACCCTTATTATTCCATGTTTCGTGTTTCAGTTGCCACTTTGTTCGTTGTTTAGATTGTAGGTACATAGGATTTCCCCTTCATTGCAATTCCAATCGTTTGATCTATTGTATTGAGTAGTGACTTAAGATCAAACTTTGGATATTACCTACAGATATGACACTGCAAGCTTCTCGTCTCTTTTTTGTCTTTTACAGGACTTATTGGAGATATATTCAAGCATTTCACTGTAAATTACTTAGATCACAATAAGTCAGCCGATTGTATCAGGATTTGCGGTTTCCGAGTGGTAATGAGATCGATGTAACCACGCTTTGCAATTAGGTTAGGTACTACATGCATTGTGCTTGTTCATTCTAAAATATTTAGCGTAAAAGTAGATTCATACTCCATCAAGTGTATTAATTAGCGAGACAAGCGGTAGTTTTAAAATAAATTGTGCACATTTTGTAAAACTTCATGATAGTGATTTGAGGTAGACAATAAAATGCTATAACGGAATGATTTGTCTTGGTAAATAACTTATTTAGCATTATTTTGATAAGATTTCTTGATGGTTAAAATATATTTAGATATTTAAACTTTTGGAACCTAAAAACGCCCTGATAATTATTATTTTGGTCATTTAAATAAATGCTTTTATTAATTTTATATTTATTTTCATTATTTCACTAATATTCTTTAAATATAAGATCCCTTTTCTAACACGCTCTTCTGATGGTTATAGATCACGCTTTCCCATGACCTGAACAGTGCTATATATATACAGGGTGTTTTTTTGAGAAGGGCGGTGATGGCCAAGTCTGAAAAAACGAGAGGTAGAGAAAAGTCATGAAAGGAGTCATGCCCTCGATTTATATGAAAACAATAACTGCATATGTAGTTTCTTTTTTTAATCTGTTATTTTTGTCAAAAAACGACCCGAATAAAAAGAAAAGGCTCTAAGGTATTATTGAACCAATGGATTCTGTTGCTGATAAGGATCTTTCTTTACAAATAAATTTATTAAGTCCTAAAAATGAAAGAAATTAACGAAAGCAGCAATCACCGCCCTTCTCAAAAACCCACCCTGTATTGTACTCGTGCACTTAAACATAAGATAATTGATTGATTCAGGCGTTACTTTGCGGAAATCCATAAATATGAATAAATAGTATAAATATATTTAGTAATAAATCCGCTTAACTTCCAAACAAAGGTCTTAATTAACTTAACTCTAGTTTAGAATTTTAGAAAATCTCTCGTTTCAAACTTCGGCGAGTCAACATCTTCTGAGGATACCTCGTGTAGAGGCGAAACACGTGTTGAGAGTTCTAAATTGGGTTCTATGTTTTCGGCGCTTTAGTTTAGATACTGAAATTCTAAACTAGAGTTAAGTTATTTAAGACCTTTGTTTGGAAGTTAAGCGGATTTATTACTAAATATATTTATACTATTTATTAACACTTAAACATATTTTGATGATCAGTCTCGAGAGCCCAGTAATTTCACGATACATATGATGGTTCATCTTTTTTTAAAGTTTCAGGGGCAACGATAATTTAAATGCTTACGGGTACATTCAGGGCCGTATTTTAATAAATCAGGCATCGTTTTTTTCACAATAAACATTATGTTAAGACATTATTTCAAAATCGACTAAGGCGGGCAAAGTCTAATTTAGCTCGTACAATCGAGCTTCAATAATGACTGATTATAATATTTAATATTACAATATTACTGATAAAAAAATCTGTTGTGAACATACAAATATTGCACTTCCCATACTCGTATAGTTCAACTTTACGCTAGGTACACGGGAAGTAAAACTGCATTTTAGACCCTAGGGCAAAAGTGATTGCTTATAAAATCTGTACCAATTAATAATATTCAGTTTGTTATAGGATTCATACCGGAAGTTGAGAACTTTTTTCAAACTTCGAACTTCAGGTATCAGGGTATTGTGGTATAAAGCATAAATAAATATAAGTTTTAGATTTAAATGTAATATTTTTTTACACCGCAATTTTTTAATTACCAGAAATAAAATACGCGTAATCAGTTGCCTAGAAAAATATTATTTTTATATGGCAGCCATGTTTTTTTGTACGAGGCCCTATTGGATGTTTACCAATTTCAAAAAAGGAACAAAAAAGTACCGTCGGTGAAAACTATATCTTTCTACGACTTTTATTTTTCTAGATACCAGGTAAGTCCCCAAAGAGAGTAATAGGGGGGCGAAATCATTTTAATGACGCACCTCAACTTTCAAAATTCAGTCCACTATTTTAATAAAAAATACATGCAAAAACATTGCTCTATCTATCACCGTACCCGAGATATAAGCATTTAAATTTTGTGTGGATTGTTTTTTGTATGGCAGCCATGTTTCTTGTAAGGCGGCCATATTGGATTGTTACAAATTTTAAATGATAAAATAAAAATACCATTGCTGAAAACTACCTAAATCTTTTTTTTTTTTGCGGTATCTATAATACTTCAGTCACAGGTAAGGTCTACTAACTAAAGGACACTTATACTTATAAATTAATTAGCCAAATATAAATTTTATAACTGAATCCGGCCCATTTGCCCTTTTAAGCTTTACCGTAAAAGTTAAACTTACTAACAGTACCTATGGGTAACTGTCACATGCCACGGGGTGGCGCGGTGTCGCGGCGTATGAAGTGAAGTAAAGAGAATAGATCACACATATTGACGTCATCGATACATCGAGGCGGCGCGGCTGGAGTGAACCCAAAAGGCATTTCATTTTCTCAATAACTTCGTCAATTTTGGCTGAACGAAAAAAATAAAAACACAGTTTTTTAGAACTTTTAACAGCCTATAAGCCCTCATACTCAGATTAATTTTAAATTATTGTCCATGGGACTAATTTCCAAGTGTGTAGTATATCCTTTACAAAATAAATAATTTTCGAAATCAGTTTTATTAACGTGAAATTAGACTGTAGGTTTTCTTGTTTCAGGCATATATTTTACGAACATATATTGGATTATCCCTATCTAATCATCTTCTTCAGAAGAACAAACTCCGTTGACGCAGTGAAGTGGTTCACGACATTCGGCGGTTGCAGGGGCTCCATTTAGTCGAAGGCATTTATCGTTCTCATCTGAAATCAACAAAATAAAAGGTAAACGAAGGCTTTTGTACTCATATATTATCATATATCTTGTAATTTCTGCTTTTTGTTATAATATGTTTGAATAAGTACAATAACAATAAAATTAAATTAACTACTTCAAAATTTGAATATATAAATAACGTATAAATGGTAAAATTGGTTAAAGAATATAATAATTATAGATAGTGGTAAAAACGTATTTCAATGGGAATAATTGAGAATGATAAAAGCAGATTTACGTAAGCACCTCATGAAAAGAAAAGTTTTAGTATTTTTTAATACGTTGGATTCTTGACGGACAGTTTGGTTGGTTCAGTAGTAAGCGGCGGCGCGGCGGGCCAAGCCAAGCTCCCAATAATAACGCAAAAGGCTAAAAGGAAAAATAACAATAAGTACAGTACATTTTTTTCAAGGCGGGAATCGATCCCTTTTTATTTTGAAATAAAAAACTCACCTGTATTTTGCGCTATTCTACAGTGTCTCTAAAAGAGATCAAATTGTAGGAGTTATGTTTAATGGCAAATTATAAGGTTGTATTAAATGCTGTGCGTATTTAGTATTGATTAATAATCTATATCTATACATAGGTATAATAAAGCAGTAGGCCCCGAATTCCTGTACATAAACGAGTTTAAGGGGAATCCTCAAGGCAAATTTCCATACAAAATGTTTTGGAAAAATACTCAAAAAGTACGCCGTATTATAGTAATTTCTTCACACAATTGGTTTTGCCTATATTTTTTGATTTCGTCAACAAAAAAAGTGAAAGGTTTCATACTTTAATTTAGATTTTATACGTGTTGTAAAATTAACGCTACTAACTTAAAAACACGTATAAAATCTAAATTAAAGTATGAGACCATTCACTTTTTTTGTTGACGAAATCAAAAAACATATACGAAACCAATAGTGTGAAGAAATTACTATAATACGGCGTACTTTTTGAGTATTTTTCCGAAACATTTTGTATGGAATTCGAAGTTGAGGATTAGCCTTAAATAAAAAGCCTTATTTTTTTTTATTGGTATAGAAACTTAGTTTGTTTGTTAGTGTGAAATCAATCACGTAAAAACTTTTGTACGGATATAACTTGAGATGTATCAATAAAACACGGAGGTTCGGAGCCGACTGACGGTAGTTATTTATTACAAAACTACGTGATGCAAATCTACCCACTCACATAATATTATCCATACACTACACTGTCCTCCCTTAAATCTAGTAGGTACACACCGCGTCATGGATAAGTAACTTTCTGCACAAGACCCGGGTTCAAATCCCTTCTAAACGCCGCTGCTGCGCGTTTTGAAGTGTGCGAAGTGCGCATTTTAGGTCTGGTAAATAATAATCTCTTATATTTCACCGATGAACAAACATGTTAATAGTTATTAACAATTTAGATCTCTCGTGAATATAAACTATTATTTACGCGTTTTTAAGAAATGTGGGGTCAAATGTATCCTATATGTTTATATTATATACTATATATAATATTTATAGTTTATAATATTTATATTATGTATAGTATATAATATTTATATTATATATAGTATATAATATACACATATAGTTTATATATAGTATAGTTTATATGATTATATTGGTTGAGTAAAAAGTCAAAAAATACCCAGCAGGTAAGTAATCTAATTAGGTAAGTATTTATTATTATTAACATCACTGGAGTCCCATTAAGAACTATTTGACCCCACATATTCTATGTTGGATTTAAATCCGGGCTTTTAGATGGCGATGCGATGACTGTTACAACAGACTGAGAAGACAGATATTCGTTTCTCTATGAACCGCACAGTTATCAATTATCATGCAAAAAAATAAATTTGTCCTTCTGGATATACAACGCGCACAGATATTGCTGTCCATTCATGCGCCCGTGGATTTCCACAAGTTCCTCTAGACCCATGGATCACATCCACTCCCAATAACCTAAAAATAAAAAACTTTATTAATACCTACTTACTTTAATATATGATTGAAAACAAAACTGACTTGGTTAGTTATGCAATTTAGCAAGTAATAAAATAGGTCACATATTTTAATGGATAAGACAAATTGGCCACAATATAATCAAAATAAATCGTTTACTTACCTAAAGTTATTCTGCCTGTTTCTTCTTCATATCGTGTTACTAGTTCTTTCGAACCAGTGTGGTGAAAGGATTTCTAGTGCGCCTCGAAGATGATCCTTTCGATTCTGCCACTTGCATGCTTGAGTTTCTCATCGCCAGTCATTGACTATCTTTTAACCCATAACCATACTGTTATAACTCTAAAAATAAAAAAAATAAAACATTACCTACCTATATTAACATAATTATCTACTATAATACGAAATGAAACAAAAGCATTAAGGTTACACTTACCGTTAGAATAGACCAATAAACCACTAGTTTGTAAAGAACAACAATTTTCGTTCTCACAAAATTATTCAAAACAATTTATCAACACTCAAAAGCTATCGAGGATACACACAAAGTAAACCGCACGAAATAAGTCAAGTCAGATAATGACAATCATTCGTTTTTTTACCCATACCCACATCTTTAAAATAATAAATAAGCTTTGCATTTGTCTGCTAGACAAGAACGGGTTATTTGACGCTAGTGATTTAAAGATTCAACGTTACTGTAAACTACCAAGATAGCCGAATGAATGAATAAGCGGTCAGTCATGTTGTGACGGTCCTGTGTTCGAGTCCTCACGGCAGTAAAGTTTTTGCATTTAATTTATGATTGCAAGAATTTCTATCATACTGTTCGCCGAGAACGGCTGAGGTAAACTTTAGTTATTTGAGAAGATACTTATCCGTGACGCCTACTGTACCTAAGGGATATGTATAGCTTCATAGTTACAAGACTTTTAAAAACCCACATAAGACTCCCTAATACTTATGGGTAGGTTTATTTTTACCTAAGAACATGATCTATATTGTAACCGGTTATGAATTGGCGTATGAACAGATCCATATTATAAACACAGGTAGGCAGTAGGTACTAGGTATACTTAAATCTAGACATCTAAGTAGTGGTATATCTAAATGAACATACTACAACATTTTGCTTTAACATAACTGAAAATAAGTACCTATTACTTTTGTACTACTATTACTTTTTAGTTTAGTTTGTTGTATACTAAACCTAAAGAAACACATCCAATCCAAATTACAAATAAGCACATTAATTCGATCATAGAAATACCACACCCAACATCAGTTCTCCGGGGCGGCGCTTTAGGTTTCCACGACCATTCGTCCCCGTTAAAAATCAAAATGACCCCAATTTATCATCACCTATCTCGAAGTAATTTATCGGGCACACAGTCGGTAGCGAGAAGTGCCACTTACCTCCATCAACGAGCAATTGGCCTCCGTGGCATTGGGTTCGTCCATCGGGCGTCTTGTACACGGCATCGGCAGGCCCCGAGGTAGCCACTACACCGTCACCAGTCCATGTTTGCTCTTTAGCAGAGTAGTCACCCGGCGCTACCGCCGCCGCCGCCGCCGCCACCGCCGCGCTGTGAGGCTGCGCCTGCGCCGCGCTCTCCTCCAGCCGCTCGCGCCGCCCGCGCAACGGCCCCGCTGATTCACGCCCCGGAATACGATAATCGCTGTTACGATTATTAAAACTAAACTTACATAAAGCGGTGTCGTCCTCCAGATCTTTGAGAACGACCTTCTTCAGGATTCCCTTGATTAACCCCATGCTCACAATATCACTTATAGATAAACTATACCCTGCGAATATATATCTAAAACTCTTCAATCTCAACACGTAGGCATTCCCAACCTCCTCCTCCCCTTTGATCCACTTCGAATGAGCGTACTTACCCGAGAAGTACTTACTTAGCCTGGTCCAGAGTTCAGAATCTGTTTCTGTGTTCGACGGCCAATCTAACATCCCGCATCCAACGCATAATTGGCTCAACTGATTGTCTTTCGCCGATTCAGTTTTAAACGTAATAAAACTTACCGGTGATGTCTCACGCGCCCGACTGCTGCGGGTACTCTCACTGTCCTCACCCCTCACTCGACCGTCGGTCGAGCCGAGAGGGAGTTGCGAGAGTGTATCTGAGGCGTCTCTGAACCACACCAACCCGATGTCATAGTCACACACAGCCATTTTAGAACACCGCAATCGGTTCCCTGTTGATGTAGGTATCCGCTCGCTACCGTCTGCACAGCCCAGCGGCGGCTTACACCCCGCGCGCTGACCGTACTGGATGTTGTCAGGTGACAACAATATAACCGGCAGGCTAAGATCACAATAAACGAGTGCTAGCACGGGAGAACTGCTTAACAAGCTTTTTACTTCAGTCAAGTTGAGACAGTCTATTTCTAAATTTACACAAATCTCACTACCTGCGCCATTACTCAATTTTGTCACATTTTTAAAAGCCGGAGCGCCTAACTTTTTATCATCAGTGTACAATTCGGTTTTATCTATGCACTCGCGCAGTGCTAGCGGCGAGGGCCGCGCTTTCACGAACGCCATCGTTTGCGATGCGTACCTACAATTAGTACCTAAACTTTCAGCGAACAATTTATTTCGTAGCGCCATCGAACTTTCTTGGGGAACATTGTGAATCAAATTAACAACATTTCTAAAAAGCGTCAATTTCAAATGTTTAATCCAAAAACGCCCTAACAAAGGGGATCCACCGTTATCAATAACATAAAGTTTTAGATTAGCTACGAGTGAACCGCATTCCACGCGTACCACAATGTACCCAATAGTCTCGATGACGTCACCAACATATGATCTAAACGACAAAATCTTACCAATAATTGGTACATTATCAAAATGTTCATCGTAAAATGATTTGGATATCGCGGATATTTCACTTCCCGTATCGATCACGAACTTACACTGCACATTTTCTACGCATAATTTTATGTAATAAGGCTTATCACCATCACTGCTCACCATGCTATAAAAATTACAATCATCCTCAGAATCGGTGTCGTTTAAAAAGTACTGACCTCTATATGCGATACCGTTATCGTCGTCCTTTTTGCACACCGCCTTCAAATGACCCTTTTCCCCGCACTTATCACACGAATAAACTTATATCCGCACCTGCCGGGCACGTGACCGGGCTTGCCACAGCGCAAGCACACCTGGTGCTCCGCCGCCGACGCCGCCGCTGCCCAGGGCGCGGGGCGCGCAAGTGCTGCGCCGCCGCCGCCGCCGCCGCCGCCGCTACCAAAGCGAAGGAGCCCCTCGCCGCCGAGGCCGCCGGGGGCGCACGCCACGCTCGCGTGCCGCTCCGCCGCCTCCAGTGCAAGAGCGGGCAGGTCGACGCCCTTCTTGTAGTCGATGTTCTTCTCGGCAAACAGCCTGGATCGCATCGCTTCACTGAATAATCCCGACACGAACTGGTCGCGTAGATTAACTTCTAATGAAGCTCCGAAGTTGCAAGTCTTGGCTAGGTGTTTGAGACTTTGCAAATATGAAGGAATGCTTTCGCCCTGCGCCTGCTTCCTTTGCCTGAAGACGTGCCGCTCTGCAATCTCCGATGTTTCAGGTTCCAAATGGTCTTTTACCAACGTCACCAACTCATTGAATCTCTTCGTTTCGGGCAGATCAGGTACACATAAATCACACACAAGATCATAGCACTCAGACCCAACGAGCGTCACTAAAGTAGCTACGTGTAACTTTTCGTCAATTCTATTCAATGAGATGAATTGTTGAACACGACGTACATAGGTGTCCCAATTGTGATCACTCAGATCAAAAGTTTCAATTTTACCGAGTGGCATGATAAAAAGTCACAAACACGCGAGATAAACAATTTAAATAATTATTTTTTGTCCTGTCGCCAGTGAGATGTATCAATAAAACACGGAGGTTCGGAGCCGACTGACGGTAGTTATTTATTACAAAACTACTTGATGCAAATCTACCCACTCACATAATATTATCCATACACTACATAACTGAAACTTAACGATTTCATAGCTAAGCATACTAAGCCTGAAAATGACATTGGCTATATAATATTACGCTACATCTCTTCACAGGGTAGATATAGGAGTATATGTATTAATTAACATGCTTAGTACTGACACTTTGCTATTCTGCGACATTTTGTCCGCGGGTCGAACAAAAAAAAATGAATTCCACTCATTTAAAAACACGTATAACATCTAAATTAAAGTATGTAACCTTACTTATTTTTGTTGACACAATCGGAAAACATAGAGGAAACGAATAGTGTAAAGAAATTACTATAATACGGCGTACTTTTTGAGTATTTGTCCGAAACATTTTGTATGGAAATTTGCCTTGAGGATTAGCCTTAATAATGCAATGCTTACCAAGAAGAGTGACGCAGGTCGGGCAACAGCCGCAGAATCCACCATTTGGGCGGTAGACAGTGTTCGACTTGGAACAACAGCTGGCCTCGGTCACTGAAGAGTCACAGGGTATTCGCTCGCAATAGTTGGCGGGACAGACAATACCGTGCACCATAGCCAAGGCGCAAAAGAAGATGAAAATAATCAATGTGGCTCTCATTCTGAAAGGGATAACACGTGACACATCATGTAAATTTTTCTTAAGACTAGTATTTTTAAATTCCTCTGTTAGATTATAATTAGGACACCATTGAATATAATCGCTGCAGAAAGTACTTAGGGCGTGGTATATTACTTCTCTATGCTTGTGTCTTCACTTATTCCAATCACGTGTCGTGTCGGTTCGTAATTTTTAATTATCTGTATCTTTGTAATATCTACCTTACTTTTTATATACTTCCATAACAATGGCCATTATAATTTATTCCTATACCAAACAATGACAGGTAAGTGTAACATGTTAATTCTAATCTGAACAAAACACATATAATATGTGAAAATAGAAGCCACGATCGAGAAGTCATTTTCCCCGAAAAAAAACTTCAGTTCTACATATATGGCTTGCCAAGGACTACTATAGACATTCGTAAATTTATTTATAAGAAAGTATTACTTTATTTATAACGTAGACCTTGGCTAGCCATATATATGTAGAACTGAAGTCTTTTTTCGGGGAAAACGACTGCTCGATCGTAGCTTCTATTTTCACATATTATATGTGTTTTGTTCAGATATCATTACTTTTTGTAAATAAATTTATCACTATTCAAAGGTATATATATATATATATACCTTTGAATAGCCCTAATATAATTATAGTATTATTTATAATTATAGTAGGTACCTAACCTATATAGGTTAGGTACCTACTATAATTATAATAGTTACCTACCTATTTGTTTTCCTTACTTACACACCACCATCATCGCCTCTAAATGTATGTAGGTAGGTAAAAGTACAATAAATTAAGTACCTAACCTACCTAAATAGCGTAAATAAGGTGTAGGTACCTGCCTTTGTAGGTAGTAAGTACATATGTGCCGGGAGATTAAAGTGTTTTCCGACAATTTGCATTTCCACTAGCTTGCGTTCATCTGGGCTTTTGTAAATAATTTTTAAATTATTGATATTAAAGTAAGTACATAAAACGATAAAAATAACCTTTCATCATGGAAATGGAAATATCCTGCAAAATTTCGCAAGGCCATTGCTCTCATAATTTGCAAGGCGCTAAATTTACGTCATAAAATCGAATAATTTGAAAAAAAAACAAATCTTATAAATTTATTGTTTTCTGATTTTTTCCTTTGTATACACACAATTACCTAGCTGGATACCAAATTTGAACTTTCTAGGTCATCCGGAAGTGGGTTAGGTTTTACGTCTATTTGTCAGTCAATCAGTGATAAAAATGACGATTTTTGAACGTTAATATCTAAATAACCGTTTAAGCTGTGTTTATGAAATTTGAGGTACTTCATTAACTCTGGACTTTCAATACATAAACCAAATTTGGTGTGTTTATATTGATTAGTTTTTTAGCTATGATAAAGTCAAAAGTGGCTCCAAATGGTTCGTGTAAACTTACACACAGTGCTACACGCCAGTTCGCTGGGCCTGACCGTGGCTGGACACACTGTCGTGTGTCGAGAATATTCAAAGACGAAGTTATTGTCTAAAAATCTTCTTTGCAGCCTATTTTTAATGCTTTGTATGTTGTGTTTTGTTTTTGATTGCCATGCAAAATCAATTTTCTACGGTACGATGAGTTAATAGGGCAAAACCCCCATTCGCCAACCGGTTATAAATTACAGAGAAAAAATAAGTATCTACTCACATCATTCTTCGTAATATACTGATATATACTATACTATACAAGGAGTACATTTTTTTTTAATTGTTAAAAAAAAACTTTACGCAATAAAGTTAACACGGTCCTTGAAATCGACAATTTCGAAGAACTAGAGTAAATGATACAGACGCTAAGTTCACGTAGTAAATCTGTCGGACTAGAGGTAAATCAAAGCAAAACAAAAGTTATGACGAATCAACACAAAACTCCAATCACAGTAGACGCAAGCACTCTAGAGTATGTGTCAGAATATGTCTATCTAAGACACATTATTTCATTCCAAAGTACCGAAAAATAAATTAACAGAAGAATAAAAAATACGGGGAATAAATATTGGGCTCTAAAATATTTTTTTTAAAGGGAACATACCAGTACAACTTAAGACCAAGGCAATGAACATCTGCTTGACACCGTGCCTTACATATGCCTGCCAGACTTGGCCCCTGACGAAAAACCTGTTAGAGAAACTAAGAGTGTGCCAACGAGGAATGGAGCGAAGCTACATCGGGGTGAAGTTAAAACACCGTATCAAAAATAAAACTATAAGAGGCAAACAAAGGCAAAGGATGTGGTTCAACTGATCCTAGGTCTTAAATGGAACTGGGCAGGGCACATACAGAGGTTAAAAAAGAATTGAACCCGCTGGAGCGACGACATAGTAAAGGTGGCTGGAAAACTATGGTCTAGAACAGCTAGAGACAGGCAAAAATGGAAAACCCTGGAGGAGGCTTTCACCGCCATAGGCGGTCCCTACACATAATAAATATAATCCTTATGTTATTTGTAATATGTAATTTGTGTAAAGGAAATAAAAGCTTTTTTTATTATTATTTTTATATACCTAGTAGAAATAAAAAGTAACAAAGTAAAGCAAAAAGAACTTGATATAGATAGGAACTAAAAATATACACTTATATAAATATGTAAACAATATAACAAAAAAAATATATATTTCGAAACAACGATCTTAATTTAGTTGTATTGTGATCTACAACAAATTGAGAGATTTTGGACCGATGCGACGTAATAAGATAACGTGAAACGGACTTCTGTAGCTGAAAAATGTCCCAAGCTATATTTATAACCTTAGCATAACGATAATCACTGTCAAGATTCCAAAAGCGATTTCGTGGAAACTGCTTTTCGGTCACAGTTCCACGTATTTATCTTCTCAGTGGAATCCATATTAATAGTAACCGAAGAGACCTAATATGTTTGCCAAAAGTTTAATTTGCTAATAGCTGAAAGTGTAGTATTCTTTTGCTTGATAAAAAGAAAGATTTCGTCTTTGAAATGAGCCGGAGGGATGCGTAGTATTTGCTTATTATAGCGCACCACCATTTTTGAGATAGGTATCATGGCGAAAGAAAATCGCTTAGCAGAATTGAATCGCATTCCTCAGAGAGAAAACCCTTATTATTCCATGTTTCGTGTTTCAGTTGCCACTTTGTTCGTTGTTTAGATTGTAGGTAGTACACAGGATTTCCCCTTCATTGCAATTCCAATCGTTTGATCTATTGTATTGAGTAGTGACTTTAGATCAAACTTTGGATATTACCTACAGATATGACACTGCAAGCTTCTCGTCTCTTTTTTGTCTTTTACAGGACTTATTGGAGAAATATTCAAGCATTTCACTGTAAATTACTTAGATCACAATAAGTCAGCCGATTGTATCAGGATTTGCGGTTTCCGAGTGGTAATGAGATCGATGTAACCACGCTTTGCCATTAGGTTAGGTACTACATGTATTGTGCTTGTTTACGCTCAATTTGTATTGATGATTGTTTTCAGCTATTCCTACTGCTGGTCTAAGTATAAGTGTAATACATAAGTACATAAATTTAATTTTAGAATTAGGATAGAAAGAATAGGTATGGAGGGCTACAAAAGGTCAAACCCACAGATATAGATTTAGGGTCAAACCCGATGGAGTGGTTCATTTTAAATCGTATCCAAGTCAAGGCCTTGCTCTAAAAAAAACATCGTTGAAATGTCAATTAACAAAGAACTGTGTCGTGGGATAAATCAATGAATGTCCAGTTAACTGTCCATATCAAAAACTGATTGTAACGAGATTAAAAATCTAAAAACCACGTTTAATGCTTTTGCTATATCTCGCTTCCTTTACGAGATATTTTTGATTTTTTCAGTCAGGTCGTATTTTTTTTTAATTGAAATGGTTTAAGAATGTATTCTTATCGAGCTGTGAGCTACCCTGAAAGATTCAGCCGAATAGCTAATCGGAAGTGCTCGAAATTTGAGTTGCAAGCTACGAAGAAACAAAACATCTTCGTAGGTTGCAAGATTCCACCCGGAACAACAGACGGACAGAAAAGTAAGAAAACGTCGTCATAAAAATAATTACCCAAACAATACAATAATACATCGAGTATTGTTGGTAGCGCTGAGAAAATGCTCTCCAAAATACAAATATCGGTATGTGGTATGCTTCAGAAGGTACACGACATAGCTGAACCTACTTATCCATTCACAGTATTGAATTACTTCCTTAGGTCGGATTCAACCGGTTTCCTTGTGTAATATGAGCCAACCGTATCGGGTCTTTTTTTATCCAACGGTGAATATTTGGTTGGGTTAGATTTAATATTATTTTGATATTAGCTTGGTTCCAGTTTTAGCTGACGAAAACTTCACGCGGCGTATTATTGCTATTTCGCTTTTAGGTTAGATCTAGGCGGATCTCTCACAGCTTCGTGCCGACTGCGAAGAAGATTTAGTAGATTATACCTACTCCAAATTATACAAGTGTCATAGGACCTTAGGCAAATAATAAGTAATATTATTACATACCTTAGGTAAAAATATAAAATCCAATATGGCGACTGTAAGGCACCGAAATCTGTGAAAAAAAAGGCAAAAAGCGTTGAAAACTTGAAGAATTTCTGTAAATGTATGCGTATGTTTAGTTTCGTTTTGTACATGGGAAAATAAAAACTAAGCGTCAAAAATCCAACATTCATAAAATGTATTTCAGCAGTTGAGTTATTTTCAGATAACCGCATCGTTACGTCTCATTATGTACCTACTTCTTTGAATGGAAACTACACAATTAATAATCCTTAATGCTTTAGCGCTGAGCCCAATAAAACATTCCATCCCTAGATGCCGTTTAACATGGTTAGCCTGGAATTCCCTTGTCACACTTTATCAACTCTATCCACCTCATCCCCTGACATGTTTATTAGTAGTTCATGGACCGCTCCTGGGAGACACGCCCTACGCTTTGTGTCATACAAGAAATAATGCCAAAACTCTTCCCAGATTTACGATGCAATTCCGACAAAATGGACGATGAGAGTTTTGGATCACGAGTAACCCCGTAAACAACTTTGAGGTACTATCTACGCGTATATCTACATAGTACACATACGATCATATAAAATATGACGAGGGGGACACGATTTACGCCGTGTCAGCTCATAGCGTATATTGCTTGATCGTTTTTGAAAGATCGGCTACGTGGTCCATGCATATCGTGACCTAGGAAACACAGTGCCAGTAATATGTAAGTATATCTGTGATCCGGTTCGAAGCCTTCATAATTTATTTGTTCTGTTACGAACAAAGATCGAAAAATAGAATGTAGTGTCAATAAATAATGTATGAGGAAATCTGTAGATAGCTAGCAGCTTACGTCGACATATGTACAAAGCACTTCCCTAGGTTGAGTAGGCAGTACCTAAGCCTTTGCATAATGAACGCGTAAGAGTAAACATGTTCCCAGATACCGCGTAGCTACACAAAGGAACCGCTCTAAAGTTTGTGCGGAAACCAATGTTGTGGTAGGACGCCGTAGGTAATGGTACAAAAACACAGTAAATAATTACATTGCGTAGTATTCTATAATTCAAAGGAGGTTTGAGACTGAAATGTAGAGCATGAGCCAAGTAACTTTCCAAACGAGAGTTGGAGATCAACAAATACATACTTACTAGAACTTAATTACGTTACAGTATCTATCTATTATACTGAATATTAATAAATAAATAAATAAATATTTTGGGCATTTCACACAACGCCATCTAGCCCCAAATTAAGCAGAGCTTGTACTATAGGAACCAGATAATAGGTGATATATTACTTATACCTATATAAGTACTTTTTTTTGCAAATACATACATAGAATACATAGACAACACCCAGACTCAGGGTAAACATCGATGTTCATCACACAAGTGCTTGTCTTGAAGCGGGAATCGAACCCGCGACACCGGCGTGGCAGTCCAACTCCTTCCAAACAACCAATCACATCAAAACACGTGGAACTTTAGTATTTTTTGATGAAATCTCGCAATTTATAATAAACTACAGTTTATAATAATTTAACTGGCGAATTATTAAAATTCCTTTGTAATGCCTGCACTTTTTGACGAACATACCCTCCAAATTTCAAGTCTCTATGTCTAGTGGTTTAGCCTGTGCGTTGTCTGTCAGTCAGTCAGTCCTGACTAAGCCTTTTATAAATATATATTTGTGATCGTCAGACTCTAAAGCAAAGGCAGCACTAATGGAAGTTCTTGCAAAGTAAATCCAATTTTGCATGGAGTTTACTCTCCAGTCAAAAAGTAGTAACCAGTAAAGACATCGATTTGAGAACCAAACCTATGCTAAAAGTAAAATTTTATGTTTAAAATCAATGTAAAAAGAGGCAAAACAACTTTACAAATTAGTAAATAACTAGGTACAGGAGATAATAATTTGTTTCGAAGTTTAATATAAGCCATTTTTAGTTTATTTTAGAAGTTTATAGGTTAATATTTTATATTATAAGTTTATAAGTTAAAATATTGTAGGTAGAATTTTTTGTTAAACTTATGCATTATCGCATTAGGGACAAAGCCCTTTTAAGTTAAGTATAGTATAGGATCAGAGGGCCATTACCCAAAAAATGTACCTTGCTACTTTAACTTGACATTTATGTATGTGACCATAATGAACGACTACAATATTATGTTGTACAGAGGCTTTGAACCCTCGCTCGCGGATCACAAATGCCAAAGGTCGTTTCCTTTCTGTGTACTCAAACATTTACCAAACTTATTCAGATCTATTGGAAGTCGATCTGGCTTAGATCCATCACTCTATTGTGCTAGAACAATTTATATCCATAATGTTATTTCTGAAAGCTAAAACTTTTGAGGTGAATAAAATTCTTCGGTAGACCTATAAAAAGATACTTAGGTATATACCATAATTTTTTAATTACCATAAAAAAATAAATGGGCAATGCAGAAGGGGTAGGTACTACGTTGTATCTGTGAAGTCAGAATTTTGGATTTCTACAAAATGGCAGCGGCGCAAGTGCGGCGTCCGAGCTGAGCTTTTGCGAGCTGGCTCGAGCTAGGGGCCCGGGTTTGCCAAACGATGAATAAAACTTAAATTATTATCAATTATTAGGTGCCGTCTGACGCAAATCCATTGGAAAACGACTAACGGTAACAGTTATCCAATTTTAATCGAATTTATTTTGTCAAAAATTCGACTTAATTTTTTCAAGTTTTTTTGCTATATCTGTGTTAGTAACGGCAACTGACTATGTGTATTTTTTTTATGGTGATTAAAAATTGACCGTATATAAATGAATCATTAGTACGTACAAGTGCTCGAATGGAGAGCAAAATTGAATTGTCACTTCTCATGCAAGGGAATGAAACCTATTACAAACTGAGCCTCTTTGAACAGACTTTATAAGCAATTAACTTTTTTCCCCCATGGCCTAAAATAAAGTTTTCCTCTCCCTGTACCTAGTAAAAAAAATAATATTGCAGTTTTACTCCCCCTGTATCTAGTATAAAAATTGAATAAAAGAAAATAATTATTTTTTTAGGTAAAGGGTATAAAACTGCATTTTAGGCCCTAGGGCAAAAGAGTAATTGCTTATAAAATCTGTTCAAAGAGATGCAGTTTGTAATAAGATTCATGCCAGTAGTTATATATGGGTTTTTTTAAATTTATGTTGTTGAATGTTGTGGCAATAGTTGTGGTTACATTAGATGGTTGTCTCTATTTTTGTTGAATTACGAAATGGGCGCTCATTTCTGTTTTTATTAGTTCAATTTCCTCGCAATTAAAATGAAAAATATTGTGTATGTACGCATACATACTCGTGCCTGAAGCCCAATTTATACTCGACTTCTTTCGACCCTCACCCTTGGCTCAGGTTGATATGTCCCCTGGTGTGTACAGGTACACACTACGTGGAAAATGCTGTACCTACGTGGATTGGTGTGACAGTACGATAAAGCCCATCTGTATAATGCCCGGAACGGTGCTTGTAAGCGCCTTATCGTTAAATGATGACTGCGGTAGCTAAAACAGAGCCCACTTTTATTAAAAAATATAGTTTACTAGCTTTACAACGCGTAATAACGGTATAACAGTAACCATGAGAACACTTAATCTGTAAATTTATTATTTATGAAACTAAGGACTATTCGTCGTAATACTATCGAAAAAGGATTCAGTATTTACCTACTATTTTATATAACAGGCATATACTGCCTTATAAGTACAAATGGGTACTTATAAGGCAGTCTACGCCAGTCTACGTGTCAATCAGGGTGGCTGAACTAAAATGTTCTCATAAACAAAAGCAATCGCAAACAGACGAGCTTTCGATGTGAAAAAACATCTCAGTTTAGCACATTTTCCAGTAAAATGTAACGGCTACCCGAGTGTTAACGATTTTCAAGTTGTATTATAAGTAATTATGCTTTGGCCATTTGAAATATGTCCTAATTGAATTGCATATTCTGATGTCGTCCATTAATCCCAGAATATACGTAGGCAAAGTGTTGAACGGTGCGTATTGCGATAATCACCGCATCCGGGCCGTGCCGATATCGCTTACCTAAATTGCTCGTTTAACTACCTAGGTCTGAAGCTGGAAAATGAAAAAGCCAGTTGTTTAATAAAATTGACCGCAAAAACTAAGGAAAAAACTTAATGGGGAGGAAAATTATATCATAATATGAGCCATAAACTTACTAATTCTACCGAGATATTATCTTGGTAGAGTTAGCAAGTTTTATCTCGGTAGAGTAAGTAAGTTTATGGGCTCTCAAATAGCTGGGTGTTATTTCTAAAAAAATACAATAAGCTGCCTCTAACAGTAAGGAATTCGACAAAAATAGGTGAAAATAATACGTTATTCTGGCTTATAATAATGTAGTGGTAACGTTGAGAGAGTCGACGCCTGAAGCATCATTTTCTTTGCGTTTTCCACCCTTATGTTGATCTCTATAGAAAAAGAAGCAGGAGACCAACAATTATTGTACACAATGAGTGCCGAAGCTTTTGACTATAGGCACATAAGTAAATACTTATATTTAACGTCTCAGTAATGTAATAATAACAACGCAGTAATAAATATTTATCTGAGTTGTTTGTCGTTAGCGATAGACATAATAGCTTAAACTCTTAGCGAGGAATACATTATGCCGAAACAAACATGCACAATACAGACTTATATGCGACGTTTTAGTTCATGAGTTTAGCGATTCCGTGAATTTTCTCGTTTGGTTTAATTTTGTGTGAAAAAATGTTCGGAGCCGAAAGTGAAACAAAATTAAACAAGAAAATGCCACAACATGAATTTAAATATAAACAAATATACCTAATTAAATAAGAGTAATTATTATAAGAAAAAGCATTGTGTGAAAACTACATTCAAATAACTTTCTTACGTGAAAATTAATTAAGTACTTATACTGCTACTACCTGCTTAACTAAAATGTATAGATTTTGTTATTATTCTGTTCTAAGCTCTTGAATAGATGAGGCCTTAATGTATTAGGCACACCGTTTTCAGTATTCTATACGATGTGTGGTATAAGTACGTAACTCGTATATATTATGCGCCTGCCCCAACGGAGTCTTTACATACATTTATTGTCAACAAATTATATAAATATATTTAGTAATAAATCCGCTTAATTTCAAAGTTTAAAGATACGACACGTGTTTCGCCTCTACACGAGGCATCATCAGGTGTGGACTCGCCGAAGTCCGAAACGAGAGAAAATAATAAATAATAATAATATAAATATATTTATATAATTTGTTGATATTTATGGATTTCCGCAAAGTAACGCCTGAATCAATCAATTATATTTCTTGTGCTTATTGAAAGCGCTATTTCGAAAACTCACAACCATTTAGCAAAACTTTCGACTCGAGGGGCTTTGGAGCTAGAACTGGATATGAATGTGTCCTTGTTGGGATAAAACCTGCAAAAGGAGGTCAAGCGCTTATTGTACCCACTCAAATGAAACTATATTATTCTTTTGAAACAACCTAGACTTCAGCGAAAATAAAGTCAAAGTGGAGCCAAGAAAAATACTATTATATAATAAAACTTACTAATATCGCACTAATTATATCCTACGACAATTGAAAATACCAACGATGGTGCTAATGAATAGATAAATGGATGTTTCTAGCTCAATTACGTCGAAACTACATAACTGATTGAGCTGAAATTCACGAGCTGAAAAAGGACCATAAGTTTTTATTCCAATACCGCGCGAGAAGAACCGCAAGCAACAACTATGTAGTTAATAATATATTTGATGGTCTTCCATAAACTCTATATACTCGCTCTTCGTCTTCGTCTTTGTTTTCGTCTTCGTCTTCGTCTTCGTATCTTTATGCGCGTAAACTCTTTGTAACAATTTAACAAAGAGTTTACGCGCTCTTCCATCAAACATGTTCTTTGCCTCGGATATAAAAATCTGATCGGTCCACTACTACAACACGTCAAAGAATCTCATTTGCGTAATTTAGGAGTATGTTCATGCATGAAAAATATTCTAGACAAACTGCTAATAGGAATCTCCGCGATACCCTTGAACCGAACTAGGTTCTCATCATTAAAGGAATAAAGACAGATGGAGTGGACAGTAATAGCCGTTATTACTCCAGTACATTCGCCGAGACAAGCCACGACAATCTGAAGCAATATTTTCGGTGACAATAGATAGAGCACATCTTGGAGAGCTACAAACTGTTTAAGTGGATTAAATGTCTCACAAAGGCGGTTATTACCGAGTCTGCCGTCACGAACTCACGTTCATTGCAAACACTTATGCTTTTGTTTGTCCCCCTATACCTACTATATTTAGACCCCAGTCAAGAGTACATAGATATTGGCTAGATTTAAACCAGACGCTTTTTGTTCGAGAAAAGAGCTTAAATTAGATCACGTCGTTGACTTTGTTCCTTCGGTAAATAAGACCAAATTACACGAATGAGTCTATCTCACATCTCATTTGACTTCGCTTAACAGGTACTTAGGTAGTGAAGACATTTATTTTAAGATACAAGCATTTATTAATAACATTTGTGACAGGTCAGGACATAGTAGGTATAAGTATTATTCTATGGTGTAGGGTAGAGTAGGTAACTTCCCTAGTAGAAAGTATCTTGTTCAAATTAATAAGCAACTTCAGCTTGTTCTGTTCAGTTGAAAACTTCTACGCTGCCATATTTTTCTACCATCATTTAAAATTGCATACTGCAAAACTTAGTGTTGTGGCCTCTTGTTGTCTTTTTCTACGATTGTCTCGCAAAGTTTCGTTTAAATTGAACAAGTTCCGAGACGCGGGGACAAATCCTGTAGCTTTTGCCTTGCATATAAACATAATCCGAAACGGTATCTATTGGCCACAACCGTACCGTTGAACCCAAATAAGATGAGATTGGAAAATTGTAGCTGCCGCAAGGCGGCGAACGAGCTAGCGAGGATTTTCGGAGGTTTCGTGATGACGTCAGAAGGGTCTCCGGGTGGGTAAAGAGAGGGACGGGGCAACTCCCCTTGGCGAGAGGCGCGCGCCGTGCACAGCCCGGCGGCGCGGCGGCGGGCGGCGCTCGCAGCTGCCGCTCTACCGAGCTACGTACTATCTGTTGCGCGCCGAGCGCGGTGGACGCGCGCGCCGAAACGCCCGCCCTACGCCATACAGTAAACACGTCTATGAGATCGAAACCGATATTTCTCTGTGAAACTCATGAGAAATATTCTCTCTGCAATTGTTGTGATTTATGAGTGACTGATATTCCTGATGTAAAGTGCAGAGGACAGGGGGTTACGGCCTGTCTGCCGCCCACGGACTGTAGTACTACTGTAGTAACCCGCCAGACTTGCCCACAGGGTGATGCACTGACACTTCACAAAATTACGGTAAGTAAGTTAATATTTATATTGAGATGATTTTATTATCAGGTTTGTTTTTTTAAGTCATCTATCATTTCCTTTCCTTTAATTATTTACATTTTTATGCAGCTAAATTATTGATAGCTAGATGTGTTATTGATCATAAAGGTGCATAATGTGAATGCTTTTATTTATATATGTGCAAGGAAATAAAAAATTCTAATTCAATCTCTATTTCATCAAATCTTGCAGCCGTCAAATATTTACAATCAATCATCAATATTTCTTAAAGATGAAAAATAAACCACATCAATCTATCACTTCTGTCCGAAGTCAATATTTTGTTTACATATATGCAGAAAATTGAAGTTCGTAGTAAAATGAATCAATATGATGATACTTTAGACACTCATAAATAATAAAAAATATTTTTCATTCAAGCCTCTCGAAGCAAAGATTACCTACAATCCTACATTATATCATCGATCTATATAATTAATACTTAAAAACCTATACATAGTGCAAGTACCTACATACGCACCAGTATTTCACAGCAGGTAAGTAGGTGGATGCTATTAATATAAACCGTGGAATTGGAGTTATGAAGTCACATCAATGTCCATTACCCGAACCATTAGCCTTATACATAGATTACAAATTTATTTGAATGGATGGATTTATTTGATGTATTTATTTGTTTAGTGGAACAAATTTATAATGACGAATTAAAAAAATAATGATACTGACATAAGTCTCACGTATGTGTTGAACAGTTTTCGACTACCGCAGGGTTAGAAGCTGTGTCTTGGCTGTCCGGGTAACGCTCTGTTGACGAATATTCTGAACACCTTTATATTCGGCTCCTTATAGCCGTAGATAGGAAAGTATATGTATAAAGTTGTTCGAAATTTTCGCCAACTGCAATACGGAATGCTTATACTCAGTTGGGTTAAAGCATAATCGGAAACATCAACAAACCCTACAGTAGTCGATTTTTTTTTCGCAAAAAAACATTTGGAAAATCGTTCAAAGGAAAATCATACTTACCCTAAAGAGTGTCTTGTCAACATTAAAAATAAATAAATATTACATTGCTTGGTCCGTGATAAATTCAGAAAATCTCACAGCTACAGGGAATGTCAAATTGTTTTTCGTAATCCCCATTAAACGACGTAACATCAAAAGTGGGGATTTCTGTAATGAAATTCGTAGCAATTGAGGTTTTTTTAGGATAATTCCTACCTACTTTGTCTGCTCATCTGGATAAAATAACAGAATACAAACGTATCCTTATGAGTAGGGCGTAAACACCTTTTTTGGGTTACACGCCCAACACAATCAACGTTATTGCCCTATAGCACAGAGCCTAGCACATATAAAATGCACATATATAGATGTAAACGCGAGTGAAGTAATTCTTTGCAAAGCCAATTGAAAAATTACTTACAGCATTTAGGTACTGCCTAATTGTACTTTAATTTTTGTTTTGATTTTTACTTTGTGATTTGGTGAGCAATCTATCTATGCAGGTAATCTATGACCCAGCCAGCTATGACTCAGATAGTTGGATACATTAGTTTTTATTTGTAAAAAAAACTAACACGAAGTTAGTGTTAGTTTTTTTATAAAATTATCTTACTATATATATATATATAATATTATAAACGCGAAAGTTTGTAAGGATGGATGGATGGATGTTTGTTCACGTAAAAACTACTGAATGGATTTTAATGAAACTTTACAATAATATAGCTTATACATCAGAATAACACATAGGCTACAATTTATAAAGATACCTGCGCAGACGAAGTCGCAGGCACCAGCTAGTATTAAAAAAACATATGAAACAAAAGTTAGTGTCAAAAATGTTGAACACGGCTACGACGTAGCACATAGCGTAGCACCTGTTTTCAGGGTTCCTAGCTTGAGACCGCATACACTTTCAACACCTCGTCTATCCATCATCTATCCGTCCGGCTGTAGGTATTTCACAGGTTTTTTTTTATAAATTAATTAAGATTGGCTGTAGAAAATTCATATAATTAAGTGGAGATTGCAATGAAAACTTACTTTTCCCATCGAATTTGTAATTTAAATTTTGCTTTTTGTGACCGATTCGCTCTTTTAGCCGAGTATTCCTGAGAATATTATGAATGTAAATATTTTAGGCAAATTATTATATAATGTTTCCAATTTTTAATCATAATAATGCGACATAGTGACGTTTTTAATTATATATTTCGTAATCATATTTTTTAACATAAAAAAACGCTTTTTCTTATTTTCGTCGTCTGCAAATCCCAACTGTGTCGTCACGTCAGCGAAGCGTAGTTTTAATGTAAACCGTGATGGATGTGTTGTGTATTCATCACGGGTTCCATTAAAACTAAATGAGACGTGAGAGGTCCCAAAACCACAGGCACCTGTTCCACTGATTCAATAAATCAGGTACATTCTGTGACGTCCCTATTTACACTCTTCAATGCATAGGGACGTGACGAGCAATCTGTTTAATTAAATAAATAATAAATAATGTTTGGACATTTCACACAGCGCGATCTAGCCCCAAACTAAGCAGAGCTTGTACCTGGTAAAATAAAAATAAAAAATAAATAAAAAATGGGAACCATACAAACTGATAGAATGCTTAGGTACAACATGTATACTTTTTGTAAATAAATACATACATATAAATAGACGTACAGGTACAAATTGGTTAGGAGAGGATCTTATACATATACTAAATGATTTTATTTTAACTACCAGACTGTAGAGATCTTTCAGTTTAAAAATGCACGCCACTTAACTCGCGCAATTAGTCAATATGTGAGCATTTGTATGATGGTGTGACTGTTCCTCAGAGACCCCAGTCTAAAAATAAATTCTAATTAGGAGAATTAGGTGTCTGTCGATTAATTAATTATTATATTAAATTATATATCGGTATTTTGCCCGAAGGCGGAAAGGTGCCGCCCCCGCCCGCGGCTCCCGGATGAAAGGCAACCAATTACAATCCTTTCTCTCCATGCTAGGGACCAAGAACGTGCTAAGGATAGATATGTTTTATGACGCATAAATATCACGTTCATTTAATTCATTACCTAGCGAAGAGGACGCAAAACAGCCCGGCGCGTGACTCTACACATGTGGTACAAAAATATGACTCGACCTTACTAATGTTATTGGGTTTAAAACTGAGGCTAGGGTAAGTCAAGTCCGTGTGTCTTTTGTACTACAAATGAAGCGAGAGGCACTTCGGGTTGTTCGTTAATCAAATAATCAAAACAAAACCTAAATCTAGAGCTCGCCCAGTCACCACCTATAACTGATATAAAAAGAGATTATAAAAAGTACTCTAGTAGTTTATATTCGTAATATCGTCAAAAGAAGATTATAAGGAGTACAATCAAACAGTAAATAACACCGGAAATTAGAAGTAATTATTGATTGATGATATAATCATTATTACTCGTTATTGTTTAAACAGTTTATTCATAAAAAGAGGCTAAGCTCGTTCACCATCATCCGATGCGTTTAGGGTTCATTTAGATCACCAGGCATCCCGAGATACCTACAAGTAAAAGTGCAAGCAAACTCGCTACGAGGCGAGTGACTCTCCTAATCAAGGATAAATAGCGTTGTCACCATCAAATCCACACATGAAACGGGAATGTTTCCCAAAAGAGAACACGTAATACTGTTCCAGGTAATCATAGTGATAATTTAGTTAATGTGGCAGGTAATGTAGTGTAACGGTGGGTTCAACAGATAAACGGTTATTGATCCTAGGCATACCCCGTTATCAGCAGATTCCCCAAGACAGATTCCAGGAAACCTGGGCTGCTGGGCCCTAACTCGGGGGCTGGAGCTTACAGTTTAACGTGATAAGCACCACCAGAAATATAAATCGATGCTGTAACGAAAGCAGCCCGTGAAGTGCAATAGCTCATATTGTCTCCACGTGGTTGGAAAGTACCTCAGAGGTCCCCCAATAGTTCCCCAACAGCAAGTGCTACGGCTGAAGGGCCCTACCTATGCCAGATTGGCAAGTGCTGAAGTATATTGGCCATGAAGATTCAAGCACTAAGTTTCTATATCAGGTCGCCTCCTTAGTACTTCCAACATAGAAGTGTCTCTACATAATACAAGTGTATATTACTCGGCTGATCCTTTATGGCTCCTCAAAGACATCGGTATGATTAGCTAACAAGATTAGCATCCAGTGAAGCAAGTTCGGTTGTTACTTTTGTAGTTACCTTTTTTACAAGGTTTACCGTGCCAACGGAAATATAAATATTTAAATGGTGTGAATTAGTATCTGATACGATACTACAACTTTTCATGAAAGAGACAATAATTAGTTCTAATCACCAAGTCTTAACAATTGATAGAACTCACCAGTTGATAATGTAGTTTTCTCTCCCTTGCTCTTACCCAAAACACCCCGCTTCCTTATCCGGAACCACTGCCTCTATCTCTAAAACCATTAATTTCTGAATTGCAAAACTGACTCTAATCAATAATTAACTATTTTATTTAAACTTAACCACCCTGTCCCGACGCTAAAACTCGAATGCCTTCCTAGGGACCTCGATCGACCGTCGAGATGCTTCCCACATCTGTTAACCATCACAAGAGGTTTTTTCTAGTTATTCTTCGTAGAAACCCTCTTGTCTTAGAAATTGCATTTTGTAATAAATTCCAACAGTTTATGGTCTATTGAAACTGCCACAGGATAATGATAATTTATTATCTCCAACGTTAACAAGTGGAACTTAGAATTATTTTAATATATTAATTTGAGCTTATGGAAAGGGTAGTCACATTCCCCCCTCTGAAAGTGAGACGCAAAGACGCAGGCTTTCGTTGAGCCTTTCAAATAATAATAATCTTATTCAAGTTAGAATTCCACAAACACACCCTTTACATGATCAAATTTTCTTATAAGTGTTATATTTTCTGTCATCTTTCTAGTTCCTATAAGACAAAACAGCCTACGACTTGTAGAGTTCTGCTTCTCTCTCTGGTAGTAGAATAAACCTTAGTCAGATTCAAATAAGTGTTTGCTGTTATTGATCTGTTTGTGACCAAGATCTTATAAGTTTAACTAAGAAATTGGAAATATTGGTTAACTATGATAGAATCCGTTAAGAAAAAGTTAAGTGATTCCAATTGGAATAATTATTGGAAACAAAGTACTAATATTATCTATAGATATAATCGTATCTGGTAGCTAGATCGTTGGCGTGACGAAGTTGACATTTTTAATAGTGTGAGTGAGATATTACCAGAATCATAAGAAGTATATCTTGCCTCTTCCCTTTCTTTCAACAGCTTAGTTTTCCACCTTTTTTTCGATGTGTTGTTCGACCCCAGGTTTTAAAATGAACTATTTAATGTAACTCTGGCGAAAGCAAGTCATATAATCCTATTTTTGGAATCTAATTAAATTGCGTGGAGTATGCTAAACTAATTATTAAAGATTAAAACTTTTACACCATACATACTTAATGCAATAAACCATTTCTTTTCATTTCGCTAGTAACGTGCCTGTAATAATTTCCACCACTTGGATCGTTTGTTTGGCAAGTGAAATATTATTGTGTAAAACAAAAGCAAATAATAATAGGTCACATACCAACTTCCAGTCGTACAGGCTACTTAACTGCTTATCTGCTTATCATTCGCCAATGCTCAGGAACTCCACTCCAGCTGGTTCGAGGTACCCACCGGACCTTCCGTCTACTCCCATAGTTTGTCTCGCTGAAATAATCGGCACATTGTGCTATAGTTCGGGGTGTAATTAGATATAATTTCCATGATGATGCATGGATTATTAATGTCTGATTTATACTATTCATATTCGTTAAACGGTTTCAGTTATCCATACCATACCACGTCATCAATGTTATACTGTGTGATGATTTAAAACATTATCTGCGATGATTATTGTGAGCTTCGCATTTATAAATTAATATAAATCTTATAAATCATAATATATTAATTCATCTTAGGTATGTATATGTCGAAGAAAGAAAAACCCTGTTGATTTTGTTTCTTAATTACGAGCACGGCGCAGTGTAGATGTTTGCTTTTACTAAAGAGTCTCTAACTCAAACACACTGATACCGCTTGACCCATTTGGCTATATAATCCAGATATAGTAAAACTCAAGACTTGGAAAGGTATCTATAGAGCAGTAGATGGACGTTTGTTACTCAACCACATCGAAACCACTGGACAGATCAGGCTGAAAAGTACGGATACAGTTCAAGCAAGCCTTGGAATGGTAATCATACAAAATGACGCTGACGAATCGGTGGGTACTAACTAGTTATTCCATACCCGTAAAATCTTTGTCCTGTTGGGTAGTAGGAGGCCTACTCCTTCGAATTTCTGAAATTACCTACTCTCATTGACGTCTCGCAAGACCCAATGGAAACACCAATTCTAAGTTTGTATTCATGGCCACACGTGTTCAAACCTTTCTCCGAATACTTATTATTTCGTAATCCTACTGGACCAGTCTCTACATATGTCAGTCCCAAAATTACAAAACCCTCTTCCTTTTTTCTAATGTCCTTTGTTTTTTTTCCATTAGCCATCTATGCATTGAGTAACTTATCCTGTCTGTTCATATTTTAAACTACAAAACACAATAACTATCATATTCAAACCTTTCTCCGAATACCATTTTATTCATCTACCTACTGGACTAATGTTTCTACATATGTCAGTCCTTTAACACAAAATAGCTCTTCCTTTGTTTATAATGTCCTTTGTTTCAAAATAGGTATTAGTATCCTTTTTTTTTTCGGCCATCTGTGATTTGAGTAATTTATCCTGTTGGTTCGTATTTCAACCTACAATAAAATACAATAACTATCATATCCTTTTGGTTTATAAAGATGGCACTAGATTATCTTTATCGAAATTATTAACTTTGGAAACAGCTTTCATTTAAGTATCATAATTAAAATCGAACTTTACTTTCTCCTACATACCCTTAAAAGGTGCCTTATCCTCATAAGATCCACTATATAATTCAATTTTATATTATCATTTTAATTTGTCATGACCTTATCAAGCCCTTACTGTAAGGTTACCTGTGTAAGATTGTTTTCTTAACAACAATGCTTTCATTTTTACCACCCTCTGTTGGGAATAACTGCTGTGATCTTTGGCACAGATTGTAGTTTGGAAAACCTATATTACAATATCAGCCTTATTTTTTAATTTTGAAGCTTTAAAATAATAATTTATGAAAGTTTGTTACCCTTACGCAGTAATTCGAATTACTATTATTAATTATTGTGTTGCAATTTGGCATAACAACATATTGTAATGTAAAGCTTTTATCCTATTCTATGAAGCAACATTTGCAACATTTTGATGGATGAGAAGAACTGAGGATCAGGTTCAGTGGCGCACAAACTGTAGAACACTACAAACTTTACAAATCGCTAACGCTACTGATGATTAGATACATACTATGAATACATAGTGCCAGGTTCAGACTATGAGATATTTTACAAAACAAAACAAGTTTATGCCTATTGTACCTACTAATCAAGTAACATAATAATGGCGAACGCACATTCATTATTTTACTTCCCCCCTCAGACTCAACCACGCTTATATGAGAGCTCCAAAAAAAATGGTCTCGTTTTAGTTTTGACCTGCTAGCCACTTGTAATTTCACAAGTGTTCGAAATGAGTCGAAGTAGGTACTACCCCTTTTTTTTCAACTTTCGAGCAAAACACTCCATGACATTTATTTTATGAGCTTGGCATAGTTTTTTTTTTTTTCTAGCTGACGCCCGTAACTTTGTTTGCGCTGTGAATTAACAATATTGCTTTCATAACACGCACTTAAATTTAACGACGAATGTTTTCTCCAAATTTACAGTCTCTACGCTCAGTGGTTGGCCCTGTATGTTGTCTGTCAGACAGTCAGTCAGGATCAAGCCTTTTATATAGATTGATGATAAGCGCATTAGTGAACTGAAGCTACTCTACCACACAACCAAAATCATTGTCTTCAGTACTGTTTTAGAGCCATGGATAAAACCATACTAAGAAGTAGCATCGAGAGTGCCCGAATACTGCTGACACATTAAGTATAATCAAATAGCTTTGTTTGATATCTAGTCGCGAAAGTCTACACGAAAACTATAATACGCTTTAAGTATATTTGCACAGGCTACGCCTCAGAAACAGTGATGATAACATTTTACTTAGCTTGTTTAAATTAGAAGATTGTTGACCGTTGAATAAACAAGCGAAGAAACCCATCTGCATCTGTCGCTGCTATTGTCCAAAACTTCATTTTACTGCACTGTACCTGCTTCCGCGCAACGCATTATTTCGTTCCCTGAAATTGTTCAAAACAAAACCCAAGAATCCATTCGAAATTTCATTTTGCAACACATGCAACATCCTCTTTGTTTTACTAAAGTGTCTGACGCGAAAGGCTAGCGTCCCACTTAAATCATTGCTCACTTTGTGGCATGCTTAGTTTTTGTTATGTGATCGTCTATTAGAGATAAAAAGGACCTTTGTTTACGTTGTGTTTTAAAGTAATGTAATAACTCTGATTCTATGTCGTTACACTGATCTGGAAAGATCTAGCGTATTTAATGACGACGTTATCCTGCGTCACGGCCACCAAATGTGACTGTTCCTCAGAGACCCCAGTCTAAAAATAAATTCTAATTAGGAGAATTAGGTGTCTGTCGATTAATTAATTATTATATTAAATTATATATCGGTATTTTGCCCGAAGGCGGAAAGGTGCCGCCCCCGCCCGCGGCTCCCGGATGAAAGGCAACCAATTACAATCCTTTCTCTCCATGCTAGGGACCAAGAACGTGCTAAGGATAGATATGTTTTATGACGCATAAATATCACGTTCATTTAATTCATTACCTAGCGAAGAGGACGCAAAACAGCCCGGCGCGTGACTCTACACATGTGGTACAAAAATATGACTCGACCTTACTAATGTTATTGGGTTTAAAACTGAGGCTAGGGTAAGTCAAGTCCGTGTGTCTTTTGTACTACAAATGAAGCGAGAGGCACTTCGGGTTGTTCGTTATTCAAATAATCAAAACAAAACCTAAATCTAGAGCTCGCCCAGTCACCACCTATAACTGATATAAAAAGAGATTATAAAAAGTACTCTAGTAGTTTATATTCGTAATATCGTCAAAAGAAGATTATAAGGAGTACAATCAAACAGTAAATAACACCGGAAATTAGAAGTAATTATTGATTGATGATATAATCATTATTACTCGTTATTGTTTAAACAGTTTATTCATAAAAAGAGGCTAAGCTCGTTCACCATCATCCGATGCGTTTAGGGTTCATTTAGATCACCAGGCATCCCGAGATACCTACAAGTAAAAGTGCAAGCAAACTCGCTACGAGGCGAGTGACTCTCCTAATCAAGGATAAATAGCGTTGTCACCATCAAATCCACACATGAAACGGGAATGTTTCCCAAAAGAGAACACGTAATACTGTTCCAGGTAATAATAGTGATAATTTAGTTAATGTGGCAGGTAATGTAGTGTAACGGTGGGTTCAACAGATAAACGGTTATTGATCCTAGGCATACCCCGTTATCAGCAGATTCCCCAAGACAGATTCCAGGAAACCTGGGCTGCTGGGCCCTAACTCGGGGGCTGGAGCTTACAGTTTAACGTGATAAGCACCACCAGAAATATAAATCGATGCTGTAACGAAAGCAGCCCGTGAAGTGCAATAGCTCATATTGTCTCCACGTGGTTGGAAAGTACCTCAGAGGTCCCCCAATAGTTCCCCAACAGCAAGTGCTACGGCTGAAGGGCCCTACCTATGCCAGATTGGCAAGTGCTGAAGTATATTGGCCATGAAGATTCAAGCACTAAGTTTCTATATCAGGTCGCCTCCTTAGTACTTCCAACATAGAAGTGTCTCTACATAATACAAGTGTATATTACTCGGCTGATCCTTTATGGCTCCTCAAAGACATCGGTATGATTAGCTAACAAGATTAGCATCCAGTGAAGCAAGTTCGGTTGTTACTTTTGTAGTTACCTTTTTTACAAGGTTTACCGTGCCAACGGAAATATAAATATTTAAATGGTGTGAATTAGTATCTGATACGATACTACAACTTTTCATGAAAGAGACAATAATTAGTTCTAATCACCAAGTCTTAACAATTGATAGAACTCACCAGTTGATAATGTAGTTTTCTCTCCCTTGCTCTTACCCAAAACACCCCGCTTCCTTATCCGGAACCACTGCCTCTATCTCTAAAACCATTAATTTCTGAATTGCAAAACTGACTCTAATCAATAATTAACTATTTTATTTAAACTTAACCACCCTGTCCCGACGCTAAAACTCGAATGCCTTCCTAGGGACCTCGATCGACCGTCGAGATGCTTCCCACATCTGTTAACCATCACAAGAGGTTTTTTCTAGTTATTCTTCGTAGAAACCCTCTTGTCTTAGAAATTGCATTTTGTAATAAATTCCAACAGTTTATGGTCTATTGAAACTGCCACAGGATAATGATAATTTATTATCTCCAACGTTAACAAGTGGAACTTAGAATTATTTTAATATATTAATTTGAGCTTATGGAAAGGGTAGTCACAATGGCGATATTGGAGGGACGTGCATTTTTATATTAAAAACATCAAAACTGTCTCCATCGAAACCTCTTTAAGCTCCTAAACCTATACAAACTAAGTACAAGTAACAAGCATTAATAATATATCCCTACAGCGAGCGTTTACAAAACCATGTATTTTCCACTTCGCTTACCTGTACAACAACGTTAATTACCAACCCCGATACTTTGAATCGTTTTACCAAACTCATTTTGTAATTAGGTAAAATTACTCGAACATAAAAACTTAGTAACCAGGTGTTTTCTTGTTAAGTACTGGGAATTCAAACAGTGTATTATGGTGAATAGCCGAAATAAAATAATTTGAATTTGCTACGGCCAGCATCGATAAACATCAATCAATCCATCATCACAGATCCTCACACATCAATGGATCAATAACATTAGTGACGTGTGATGTGATCTGAGTATTTTTTGCCGTTACACTTTACGGCGTTTTCGTTAGTTTCACTTCCGGGAATTTCCCATTTTTATTGACTTTAGTTGCAAAAGCATTATTTTCCCAAAAGTGATTGCTTAAAAGCAATTGATCCCTCGCCAAGTGAGTTATACACAGTCATTTATTATAACATTGAACAACCCAGTGTAGGTAAATGGAGTTTATTTGTCAGCCGCACCATAAAATAATGTAAATGCCAAACAATCATTAATAATACTCAAGTATTGTGTGTTGTTGTAATCATTATTTATAGAATAAAATTAATGAAATCGATTGGATTTTTCCGGCTTAAAAGTTAGCATCAGACACAATTTTACACAATTATTGACTCCTGACATCATTTGATAATGCTACTGTTTGTAAGGATCGTAAACATTAAAAGGCTCTGAAAACGACTTTGATGGTAGACCTATAAATTGAACAGAAACGATAATTCCTTTCATCTCTATGTATCATGCCGCGATTGCAAGACTTTGCACTAAAATCAATTTCAAAATCAGAAACTTGGGACATAACAGTAAAATACTTCGTTAGTAGAAAATGTCGTTTGAGTTTTTGTGAAATGGAAATGGAAAGTTTATATTGACTCTATCAGCTTTGAGTTTTACGAACTCGGAATATTGATCAATATCATTAAATATAAAAGTCTTCGCCCTGACTGACTGACTGACTGACCGCATAGGCCAAACCATAAAACGTAGAGACTTGAAATTTCGAAGGTATGTTTGTCAAGACGTAAATTTTGGAAATTCAACTAGTTGTGAGTGACAACAGTTAACGTATAAAACGTATTTTTGAAGGAAACACCATCCTGTATTATATCTTAAAATAGTAATATATCTAGGTATTAGTTATCAACTATCAAGGAGCGAATACGAGACGCTTTTCCAGTGGTGGCTTTTCCATTTAGGTTGAGCGGAAATAGAAACATCGATATAAACATTTGAAATGCATAACCAAAGTGTTTGAAAGAGAGGACAAAAGCAAATCACAGAGCTATCAAACTTCCCTCATCGGACGAGTGCCGGTGCCATTGTTGGCTGGAGATCTGAAGTCCAGAAATAACGAATATCTAATTAAAATTTTATGTTTTACTTTATTAATTCGGTATTCAAGTCACTTCTGCCCATGTGAATTTAATTCAACGAATTGAATCTAATAAATCATGTCGTATAGTAAGTAGGTAATGTAACCTAAACTTAGTCTGTTTGTTTAGGTGGAGCTGGGTCATCGTTGAATTATGATGAAAATAACTCCAGGTCACTCTAATCTTCTATTGAATCGGCTAATGTCCCCGACCCTGTTGATATCATTAAAAATTTAAATAATCAAGGTTTTACAAAAACATACAACAACCGACTTCAACCGGTTCTAGTGACCGTAGGCACCATTGACAAGTCACAGGGAAGCAAAATACGCAATTTTGTTCACTTCAACGACTTTTTTTCAGTTATTTTAATTTCAAAAACAAAGTACTGAAGCGATTTTCATGAAATTTATTAGGGACCAATATAGAAATACATATATAATATACTTTCAAATAAAAAAAGTTTTTTTAAATCGGTTCATACGTACAACAAAATTCTGAGGAAACAAACATAAAAAAAAACATTCAACCGAATTGATAACCAAAAACTTCTCCTGTTTTGAATTCGGTTGAAAATAGCTCATCTTGTTTTCCTTTCCATGTTGCTCTAAAAACCACCTCGCGAGGCTATAGCTCAACTGAGACAGCAGCTGTTGTATTGCTTGCTAGGTAGGTAGAGTAGAGACTCATTGAATTTAATGATGCTTGGTGTGTGCGGAATTAATTGGTTTTTGCTGATGTTTGTGATGCACTCAGTCGAACTGTTTATTAACAGATCACAAATAGGTCACATTAATTTCACTGCATGCTGTTTTGGGAAGTCTTACCACATTTTGTTTTTTTTACCATATTCAAGGGTAGAGATGGTAAAAGTTGCCCTTGTCACTGGCAGGGCAAATACGTCGTAGGAAGTTGATTTACCAAAAACATGTATCCAAAATTTTTATACTTCTAGATCCCTGGATATTGGGATTAGATATCGGGGTACAACTTAGTACCTATATTTTTTTTGGTATGTAAATCAACTAGCCAGGGAGGTGTACACTGGTAAAAGTACTTAACTTATTTATAATTTAACGTCTAATATATAAAGGTTTAAAACACTACATAATGACACAGATGAATTGGATGATAAACTGAGATCATTCAAACAGAAAAATTCACGGATTGAATTAATTTTATCTACATGTCATACATGCATCTACACGTAGTAATCCACCATTATACATGTTGGCTGTCTCGGGTTATTGATATAAACCTTATAGGGAGGTAAAACTCTGAATAGATAAAGTGCCCACACGCACGTGCCCTATAGAACCTCGATTCAATAATGAATTGGATTTGGGGTTATCTTTGTACCGACGATATTGACCTAGCAAATTGTTTATTGCGATCGGAAAACCGCAACAAGGTCTTATTGTAAGAACAAAGAGAAAAAAAATATTTTTTTATGATATACAAAAAATGCTAGTAGAAAAATATTTTTTTCTGAACTGTTATAACATAGCATATTACAAAGCATCCCTTAGCTCATTTACTTTCGGTTACTTACGTTCCTACGTTGAAACATTTGTTCATAAATTGTTAAATTATTAGTAACAATGTCATTTAAGTATTAGATAAGTATAAATCTATTAAATAAAAGTAAAATAATCTAAGTAGATAATACTTAATTTAATCATTGCAAAATCACGACTATATTAAATAATTCGTATTAAATAATAATATTAAATAATTAAATAAAGGAATATTGTACGAAGGAAAACGGATGATATGATGACATTGCAGATGAAACGTGTTTCATTATATATCGCATTGTTTTACCTAACTATTGAATGTTACAACTCGAACTCGTAAATTTCAAATTGACATTGTTGCATTTCACCTGAAAATACATTTTGAATTGAGTTTGTTGTCTGAAACTTGGAATATTAAATAATAATTGCGGTAGTAAAGAGTCTGTTGTATGTAGTGTAGGTGGTCTTCTGTCCTTCGTCGTAAAGAGAGTAAGTTTAGGCATCAGGAAAAATATTTGCTAGAATAAAATATAGGTCGAACATAAATGTGGGTTGGGTTTGGGAAAGGTGGTAGGAAACAGCTGACGAAATAGTAAACACTAAAATGTAGGTAAACTTGGCTGCGTAACACAAAAACTAAGGCTCAATTTCCACTGAGATAGCAGCGACTGGTAGAGCACTTCAGTGTCAAAAAAATCTAAACATTATCTACGACTAGTTGCCTGTTTTGTCGGCTTCCTACATAACAATCCATTTGGAAATGGGACCATTTGAGGGGTTGACTGCCTTATTGAGAATGCTGTTTGAATAACTAAGTGCCTAACCTACTTAATAGGCAGTTTTAGTACCAGGACAATTAGTTTTGTGATCTTGAGGATGGTGAATTTAAGAGGACATCGTAGGCTGCTGCTATCCTAGGTACTGAACTACACTTACACTGAATTTCATAATATTTCATTTCATTCCATACTTGACACCAAAAAATCATTCATTCATTCATTTCTTCAGCCAAATTGGTTCAGTGGCATTGGCGTTTGAGTTTGTTTCGCGATTGAGCAACTAACAATCGATCTTCTTATTATTATTATCAGCCTGAGCTGTCCCATTGTAGGGCAAAGGCCTCCCCCCATTTTCGCCAACAGTCTCGATCTTGTGCTACTATTCTCCATTCCCCGTCGAACGCATCCAGTTCGTCGTGCCATCGTCTGCGTGGTCTACCGCGACTATATAACTAATCTATCTTCTATCTTAACAAAATTTTGCACTCTACCTATTGCTCGTACGGAATTATTAAACACCTCATCATGAGCAACGGATGCTCTGGGTTTCATTTTGTTATCCCGTTTTACGAAAGGTTTGAAAACATTGGTCAAGCTAACTTTTCTGTCAAGGTTGTAAGGCAAAACGGCCTCCGACAAGGCCACCATGGTTATGGACGTACCCACCTAAGTCATAATAAGTTATTTTGAATTGAACAACAAGAAATGCAGTTAGAAATCTTAAAACCACGTTTGTATGCTTTTGCTCTATCTCGCATTCTTAACGAGATATATTATGGTTTTAGGATGCATTTAATCAAGTGTTAGATACCCTGAAAGTTTAAGGCGAATAGCTAATCGGGAAGTGCTCGAAATTTGATTTGTTAGATTTTACCCAGAATGACAGACAGGCAGACAGACTAACAAGAAAGTCATGTACAAAAGTGATAACGTTGGAATATAAAAAAAGTTGGTGTCGATACTGGTGAGCGATTAGGTATGAACGTCATGAGGGCTAGAGGCGGTTTCAGGTTTCAGTCTGCGGTTGAGTAGTCGGGGCGCCGAGTTTCAATCAGACAGTTTCTACTCCAGCGGATTGCGGCAAAGTGCCCGGCCACCGTGGGCCAAAATAAAGATTATTTTTGCTGTGTGTGGCTATGTCTCCCATGTGACTGTCGCACGCCTTAAGCTTAAAAGTTTTTGCCGGATGTGACGTACCTACTACTATTTAAACTGTACCTACTCCAATACAATTTCCAAAGAAAGAACTATCCACTTCAACATTTTGAATAATATTTTTATTTTGAGTGAAATAATAACTCTGAAAAAAAAATCTTAAATTCTTATCGTGTCACTTTCTTTCGAACCAGTATGGTGAAAGGGTTTCAAGTGCGCCTCCAAGAGGCTCCTTTCGTTCACTTTCCACAACCACAACCTATCAGTACATAATATCTAAAATGTTCACACAGTTCATCCCGACAAAGATGGTCTGAGTGTAAACTGTCTCGTAGTATGTTTACATCGCGCGGCCTCTATATATACCCATTCACAAGTAGGTAGCAACACATCGCTCGTATCTACGAGGATAGCCTTACACGAATATTCACTCATCCATCAGATAACGGTACTATATCAAACCCACTTTTTCATTTACCTGCGTTAGCGTCAAAATATACTAGATAGTATGTTAGTACAGTAGTCACGAACCAACTCAATAATTCAACGTTTTCCCCCACAAATTGAAATAAACTATTTCGCCTTGGCACGTCCTTCAAGTTGCTGACGAAAAAAAACAATGTTGGTATCACGGTTCGTGAAATATTACATCGTTTAATTCATCAACATATCATTTTCAGATGAATGTGTTTGACAAACAAAAATTCATAACATTTAGTACATACATCAAAGCTAGTTTGATGTTGTACTAAATGTTATGATTTTTTGAAAATCAGTAGGTACATGTAACACACGTAGGTTCTACTTATGACTATTTGTGTTCACATTCATACAAAAATTCCCTTTCACGAGCGCTCGTATTTGTCAAAATTAACTATAGAATCCGAAATCATTACAAATATCCGGGTTGACTGGTAGACAATGCTATTATGGCATTAAGCTCCCGCTCATGTATGTAATTGTAAAAGTGTTAAATAAATAAAAATAAAAATATTACACATACTCGTAGTAGGTTTTAGATGTAAGTTTTAGATGCTCATCATCACTTAAAATAAAATAATTGTGAAGTCGCTTATGCACAGTACAGTCGGCTCTGTAATGATCTCTACATCCAGTTTACGCCGATGTTCTCCTGTGATTAAACCACTCACACAAACACATCATGTGTGTGTGTGAGTAAACTACTGCAGGCTTAGCACGGACTGGGGATAAAAAATGTGTCCCCCGTTTTTATCCACCTTCAAGGGATAAAATTGACTGGAAGGTGGATAAAAACGGGGGACAGCGTTTTTTATCCCCAGTCCGTGCTATCGGTGCTGGTGTGATTAAACCACTTAAGAAAAACCCATAATATAAACCACCAGTGGTTGAATCACAGCAGAACATCGGCGTAAGCTGGGTGTAAAGACAATTACAGAGCCAACCCTACGTTCTTGGCCGCGAACGCGACGGAAACATACAGAAACGTTTGTCAAATAAGTAATATAGAAAATGTAAACCAAAACATGGGCGTTTCTATGATGTTATATTAGATTCTACTATGAAGAGTCAGGGTACGGAAACATGCTTCCTTCCGCAGAGACGACACCGGATGTATCGGTACCACCCTCTGCATAAACTTCTACTTATGATTGTGACATGTCATACATTAAACATGCTGGTTCAAGCACACATCCACTTATTTCCTTTTTTGCAATTGATTACAAAAGTTTTTTTGTATTATTTTTACAACTAAAACATCAAATTAAAGATTGAACATTGTAAATAAAAATATAGGTATAAATAGGATCATGTTTGAATCTAAATTTTCACTGAACTCAGTACCGTTGCTAAGAAAATTCAATGATTGTAAATCTAATCAAATCAAATCAAATCAATTTATTTATCAAATGATTAGGTAATAGAAATATACTAATAAATAGTACATTTAGCGCTATTGTACACGTGTAGAAAACCATTTACAGTAAGTAGGTGGCGGTGAGTACGTAGGTAAGTGAGGTAATTCTATAATAATGAAAATATAACACTAATAAACTCTACGACTCTACTTTTTTTATATAAAATAATCTTAATCCTAATAAATCATCATCATTATCGTAAAATAATGTTGAAACCGTATCTTCGTGTAACTCATATTCCACCCTTGTATTTAACCCCACATTTATCATTGTTTTCTTGATCCATGACATTATTTTTCATTCGTCTGGCTCTGCAGGAATTATATTTCTAATAAAACCCAAGTTAATTCTGCTTTGTTCCATCTAGAGTAGTCCGGATGAGCTTTCTATTTTTAGATATTACCACCGAGAAATAAAATGCTACGAGATAATAATAGAATACGCTTCAGAAATAAACACAAAACCTCAAACAAATAGATATAATATATAATAAGTATACTTTCTTAAGAAATAATAAAATACCAAGTAAAAGTTACAAGCACGGTCTTATTGCTAGACTTTTCCATACTACCGTAGACGGTATACTTCATCAATAATAAGCGGCTTAGGTCTGAATATCACTTTTTTTAGCTTCCTCACATAACAACTACGTCGGTTGGTGCGCAATCCAACTAAAGGTCGTAGCATCGGTCGATCCCTTTAAGAGTCGATGTGTGCTACGACCTTAAAGGCTTGAGCAAACCAACGCGTTCAGCTCGCGTCCGCGGTGGCGATCAGTTGTTGGCCAATCAGAGGACGCATAGATATGAACACGTCACTATCGATTGGCCAACAACTGATCGCCACCGCGCACGCCACCGCGGACGCGAGCTGAACGCGTTGGTTTGGTCAAGCCTTAACGCAAACTGTGGATATTATATGTTGGGTTGTTAACCATTACATTGCATAAGCTAAGTTTGGTTAAAATGGTTAGGTGGATATTCGTATCCGATCTCGCTATAATTATTGAACCGATTGCGTAGATGTTTAGACCCTGGAAATGGAATCTCAACTCGTAATAATTGAGTCGTGTAGTGCACTTAATGGACTAAACTAGTCTGTTGTGGCGTTGCTTCTAATTCCACTAAGCTAACCGAAGCATGCTGCAATCTGTGTACGTTTGTCGGTATGCCAACAATGTGCTCGACGATACGGAATCATCTAGCAATTTGGTTAATCTATCTACCTAACTGGTATATATACCTTCTTAAACCTAACTGGGTATATGTACGGGTTTCAAGGCGTATGCTCATAGAGTTTATCACGTTTATCATAAAAAATAGTTGATCGTACTGAAATTATAAAAAGTGAATGTCAAATCGCGAAATCGGAAGCAGTGGCAGTGTTAAATATATTTTCGTAAAAAATGAGCACTTTTAAATCCTACAATTACTAATACCCACATTTTATTTTTAACCTGTGCGTTACAGTACAAGAGAATTTGCGAAAACCTTCATTTAATAGCTCAACTCTAGTTAATAACTTTGTGCAAGCGTCTGAAAACAACTCAGCGCTAACAAGATTTGGTTCAAACATATACCTACTCATACCAGACGCCAAAATTACCTACCACCTCTGAAACTAGTTCAATATTACATACAATACTCGCCTACATACTTACTTACAGTCTAATGTGGTTATGACTTTACTCAGTTATAGTAGAGTGTTCTTGCTTTGTTATTTGTATTTAATAAAATTTGTTTACGAAGATATATTTGGAAAGAAAACACACTAGGTTTACGAGTCTTGTTGACTCACATTTATTTTTGGATTAATATATAAAAAAGGCTAAGTCCTGACTGCCGCTCAACGTAGAAACTTGAAACTTGGAGGGTGGGTGTGTTCGTCAAGAAGTACAGTACTAAGTAAGGATTTTTCGCAATGCAAACGAAGTTGCAGGCGTCAGCTAGTTCGATATATTATAATATATAATAAATATTATTTATATATTTAATATTCGACATATATTTCCGCAGCGCGCTGCCGCCAATAGAACCTACCAATTTTTTTTAGTTTAACAAAATACGTATGTACGTAAAAATAGTACGACACCTATCTAAGTATAGTGAAACTGTCAAATTAATTATTTACTGAATAAAACAAAATCATACCGTAATCATATATCAATTTTATAAATTCCAATAAATATATTTAAATATATGTGAAAAAACACGTAATTTTTTTAAAGATATTGCTAATTGTAGCACCTCACGAGATAGTTAATTTAAGCATTTTTTACTGCAATGATACTTGTATAACGTTTTGAAACCTGTAGCTTTCATTTATATTTCAATAAAAGCAAGCCCAAATGAAATCAGAAAGCAATAATCTCTTCGCGGTGAGATTACCACTGCGTGCCCTATCGGATGCGGGCCAATCGATTATATCTATCGCAAACAATATATTGGCCTGAACGATTAACAGAGCTTTGTTCTGGAAATACCTTTATGTTAGTAAGCATAGTAATTTTATTGATACTTGGCGTTACATTTAGGGGAGCACTTTAAATTGTCGGTCCCAGCTGTTTTAAATAATTACCTCGTAGACGAATAACCGTGTTTCTATAGAACACCAAGATTGATATTTTGGGGGCAAAAGCCTGTTTAAAATTCAAGCTGAAACGTGACTTTTTTTACCCTCGCATCAGCGATAGTGCGGGGTGAACAAGTTGAAAAATAGTGCATATTTTCCAAGAACATTCCTGATTTAGAGCCATGTATGAGCGCTAGACGCTGCGCTGTGATTTTATAGCGACGCTTGACTGCACCTATCGCACTTATAAAATATATAAAATGGGAAAACTTGTGATAGAGTGGATTTTGGAATCTCACGGTGAAACTACTGAGCCATATGGGATGGATTCGGGATAGGTAGTGATGTAGTTTTATATAAGGATAGTTTTTTTATAAATTTTATTACTTTACTTATGACGTAAATACGTAGGACCATGATTCTATCAATATCTGACGCGCTCGAGTATGTCCACGCAACAGTTTTTTTTTACATTTTAAAAAGCCTATAGCGGCTATCCCCACCGATGAAAAGGTATATATTATATAACATTTTTTTCTTCTTATCATCTAAGCTTTGCAACCCAATAGCAATGTCTCAATGACGCTCGAGCAAATCCTCATTTAGCATCGTCGCCTCCCGTACTATTAGTAGTTGTGAAAAAATTTAGTGAATATATATTTTTTGATGATTTTTTTTATATAATTATATTTGGTAGTTCTATCACAAAATTAAATTAAATGCGTTAAAACAATAAAACACATACCTACTGGGATGAACTTTTGATGGAATGAATCAAGAACCAATTCTCTTCTTGGTGATATCATTAGATGACTTTGTTCAGATAGTATTATTCGAGTTATTAATAACGCAACTACATACGATTGCGGATGAGTAAGTGCGAATACTAAGTAAGTATACGAGATATGTTAAGAAAACATCCTGAGGAAACCGGCTTGTCATAGAACATGTTCTATGCTACGTGACATCCACCAATCCGCATTGGATCTGCGAGGTGGATTAATACCCATTCGCTCTTTTAGCCGAGAATAGGCCTGAGCTGAGTCCCAACGGTGGAAACATTATATGTATATCGCGGTGTAAGAACCAGATGAACGTATCTACCAAAATCGCGAGGCTATATATCTATATATGTACATAAATAGGCCGATTATGTATGCGAGACAGCATAAACTAAATATTGTCTGTATGTTTTTTTTTACTGGAGGACAGACAGGAATTAATAGTTCTGTATGTCCCCCTATTGGTGACGGGAAGGATAGATAGAACTTTTTTTAGATAATAAAAGTTCTATCTGTCCTCCTTTTAGCAACACACAACAGTGTGACAGACAAAACATTTTTGTCCCATCTTTGAGGCGACTTGCACTTGGCAAATTATCTACTCTTCATACTTCACAAAAGTTTCCAGCTCTGTGTTAAAATCAATATGTAACAGTAATTGAATTTCTTCACTTCAGTTTTTGCTGAAAACTCAGGAAAAACAGGCAAAGTGGAGCGATAAATTCGTTTCCTTGGCGTGAAGCCGCTAAGTGGATTTTTGCGTTCTGCTCTATACTAGCTGGCAAAAATGGTAGATTTTTTTCCATACGTTTTTAAATCATTGCCCAAATCCGGATGAAAAAAAAAAAACATTTCAATTAGAGTTGGATATACTATTTATTGCAATACAAAATACTGAATGCTGAAGTCCTAGAATATCTAGAATATCAAGCGGCAGATCTATTCTTCGAGACATACAAAAATACGTGTAGCTATGAATTTGAACACAAAAAAAAGAAAAGGAGTTTTTCAAATCGACCCTAAAATGTTAGTTCGTATGGCTATACCAACTCCATTTATTTTATTTGGTTCTCTATAGTTGTCTGTAATATTACATTATTATAAAATTGTTATAAGTTCAAAGATGAGGGTTTTTAAACGCTCCTGAGTGCTTTTGGGTGTAGAAGTTATAGTCTCAGCCTACCTAACTGTTGACTATCGATCAATAGATTATAAGCAATTAAACTACAGGTGGTCGTTACAGCTATTCAGGTTTATTTATGGCCTATTTCGGTATACTAATAATAATAAAACCCAAATAACAGTATCAATATTTTCAAGTGATTGGCACAATCAACCCCGCTGGGAATGAAGTGGAGTGAGTGGTTTCCCCTTGAAACATTTTGTACCTAGACGAATTCTATGCCTAGGAGTCTGCGGGATATTAATGGATATAAGAATGACCTTTAAAGCAAGAACGAAGTTATTTAAATTTCAAGAAACTCATAGTACAAACTTATATGATTTTAATTGTTTTCGTCTGACATACTTTTTAAACATTAAACATTCACACACTCACACCTATGCACTAGGATTCCCTGTGTCGTAGGTGGCATGGACACATACAAGACCCGAGAACAAACATTTGTGTTCGTCACACAAATATTTGCCCCGGCCAGGGATCGAACCCGGAACACCAAGCTTCGTAGGTAGGGTCACTACCAACTAAGCCACGGTGTCGTCAAAGCTTTGATTTTATAGTACCTAGATCATTTACCTATCACCCTCATAGGGGACATAAATTAAGTACCATCAATTCTAATAAAATTACGTTATTTTTATCAAAATTATCACAGCGTGTTAAAATAACTTTAAAAATCGAAGGTACCTACATAATATTGCTAATATACTCCACCAAAAAAAAAAAAAAAATTTTTCTTCTTATCTTCGACGACACCGTGGCTTAGTTGGTAGTGACCCTGCCTACGAAGCTTGGTGTTCCGGGTTCGATCCCCGGCCGGGGCAAATATTTGTGACGAACACAAATGTTTGTTCTCGGGTCTTGGATGTTGTGAAGTCTTGTATGTGTCCATGCCACCTGCGACACAGGGAATCCTAATGCAGGGGCGTGAGTGTGTGAATGTTTATGTTTATGTTTCTTGCTCATAGATATTTATATTCTGAACAAACTTTCTTCCTTTTTACCCCAAAACTATTGAACTGATATATAGTGTTTTATAAAAATAGGGGAATAGGTATTAATTGTACGTCTTGTAAAAAAAAATCAGTGAGTAAGTACCTACTATTTAACTTCATCGAGTTCTATTTCTCTTAACTATCATTTGTAAATAATATTCTATACAAGTAAACGTAATATTATCTCTTTTAAGAAAAACTTCACTGAAACTACTCCGATTTTCTTTGAGTTTCCTTTGGTTCAAAGGGACCTCTTGTGTCTTAAAGAAACGAGGAGCACTGGGGTTTAAAATAGTGACTTACCAACATATTATTATGGTAACATAAATATAGATTAATAACGGTTTTCCTAAGAACAACGAGATTGACAGTAACAAAGCAAGATGGAAGCGGAAAACAGGACAAAAAACATTTTTTTTTTGTTTTTTAAACATTTTGAAACTTTTTACGATATTAACAAACCTAATAATTTTAAAGCCTCTTTCGAAGCATAGTTATTTATATTTCACTAGCATTTTTACATCTTTGTTACGAAATTTTGCATCGAACCAAAATGTGCTAGTGTGAGTAAGCTAAATAATCCAACTTAATGGCGCCTTTCTTTTATTACTACAATGTGATTCTATAATTTAATACTTCTATTGGTAATGGGTATATACTTCGTGCGTAAAGTAAGTTTATGTATATCAAACGAGTAAAAAACATCATGTTAATGTAAACAATCAATTCCTAACTCCAACCATGCACATAATAACCGTTTGAAGTCCCCCTTCCTTCAATAACAACTGAACATAATGAAAATAATTAGGTACAACTTCAAACGAAGGTAAATATGCCATGCGTTTCAGGTCAGTTAGGGCCCTGAAATCCACAGTTGTATTATGAACGAGTGACTTAACCTGTGTACGCAAATTTAAAGTACATATATTTAAAGATTAACTCGGAAAAACCACGAGTCTTTATGTTATTTTATTCTTAACAATAAAAAACGATATTACGTAACCGCCATACGAATAATGATTAAATTTAAAATTCTTTTTCATTAATTTCTTTTTTATTTTCATCATTGTCTCGAAAAAAATCACATTTTGTAATAATGACGTATCGTTATCGGGTCGCGTGACCAATTATGTATAGAACATAAATAAACAAACGGTAGAACTAATAACATTCTTTAACATCAAACTATGTACACTATGTTCTGGCGAATAAAAATCTTGAATCTTGAATCTAGATGTTTTAGTACAATTAGCGTAAACGTTATCTCATACACATTTTATCCAACAATTAAAGTCGAATATTTTGTCAAAATAGACTTAACTACGTTTTACGATGGTGACGCCTTCTTTCTTGAACAAGCTTCTCAGTAGCTCGAATTGGAAAGTATCTGATATTATACCATTATTTCATGTGTTGGCAAATAATCCATTGTTCTTGCGATATTGTTAAAAATCAATGCTTTTTGATGTCTTGAGAATGTATTATTTTATTTACCCTACCTTACTTTCAGAGCAACATATGCACAGATTATATTACATAAGGTATACATAGGTACATTTACTGTTTACTGTTTACCAAGTCGTTACGACGTCTGAGTTAATACTATTTATATGAATAGTTTGCTACTTCAAATGTAATTTAATCCTCAGCAGTGGAGCTAGATGTTGCGTAGTTAGTGATTCGTAATCCTGGTTTATCCACATGGCTCAGTGAAGGTCTTTCTTGAAAAGGGAAAACACCAAAATGTTGACAGAAACCAATTAGTTAACCAAAAATTGGTGCTTAATTCTCATACATAATGTTAGTTCAATATTTTCAACACAACCCTAATATAGATTAAACTTATTTTTAATTGATTATATTATATTATTTATATTTAATAGTCTATATCTATGAAACTAAAATATATAATTTATTGGTGTCTTTCCCTTATTAAAGAAAGACCTATACAGGCTGTAAAGATCTCAGAAACTCTAAAGCTATTTTATGATAAGTATATCACGCCCAAACTTTTAAGTTTTTTAAATGTTAATAAGATTAGTAATGAGAAGGGCTTAGCGCTCTCCTGATAGTAAAAGATCAAGTCTACCCACGTTGCAACAATGTTATAGCGCTCTACCAGAAAAACCGTAAAGCGAGTATTTTCACAAACTTTTTACTAGCCCTATAAACCGGAACACAGGGTATTGCTTACACATTACTGCTTTACGGCAGAATAACTGGCACTGTGTTTGTACCCACCTAGACAAAATCCTGCAGGGGACGCCACCCACGAGAATAACTGATTGATATAAAAAAATAGGAAACCAAAGTTTAGTACCTACCAGAATAGTAGATTATGCACTAAGGGGATAAAGCAGTGTCTTATGTCGCGGGTGGCATATTGAACCCTGAGTTAACGAGGGACTCAGTTAACTTCTGAGCGAAGCGAGGGAGTTATGTGGAGTCCTGAGTGACGCGTGGGGTTCAAGCTGCCCAAGACGAAGACAGGCTTTATCCCAGAGGAGCATACTCTACTCTTCACACCTTCTGCGAGGCAATAAAATCCAGGGCTCCGAACTAAGCCGCCAACACCGTCTTTTGTTTTTCAATCATTGTAGACGCGCCTTTTTTCTTGTTTTTTATGAGTGGCCAGTTCGATTTTAGAACAAACCTTTTTACAGTGCCATATGGGCGTTCTTTTACACTAGAGTTTTCCACGAGTTTCCACACGAATTTGAAGTTCCAAATTCAAATCACATTACTACCCACTATTATTATTATTATTATTATTATTAAATATTTTTTTTTTCTGTTAACAATATGTCTTATCTGGTTGTCTGGAAGAGATTGCTATCTAGCAATAAGACCGCCCTTGTAATTTTAGTTTATTTTTCTTGTTATTATTTATTTTAAGGTGATACAATAAAGCATATTCTATTCTATTCTATTCTATTCTACCCTTGGGAGTTTCATACAACATTACCTCCCTTGGTAGGTAATGCTTTGCTTTACCTTGATGATAGCATGATTATGTAATTGGATATTGTCGAGCAGGTGGTGTGAAAAGAAATATAAAGTAGCTTCTTAAATTGGCTCTACTAGTTCTCAAGTAGGTATTGCTATCGATCTTAGTAAGGATTTATTAGTTGAAGCACTTTCAGACATTGTTCAACCGTGAATTCGGGATGAACCCTCGATATTTACGGTGTTTGTGCGAGTTGAAAGTTATTAGTAGAGGAGGGTTGTCATTTACTTGCCCTACCGGAAACTAAAGATTGAATTACACGTAAGTTGGTCTTATACAGTTCTTTATCAAAGATTTTTATTTGTAGAATTCAAACTCTTCATTAAAAGTTATAAAATGAAATGAAATGAGATTTTTTTGGCTGAAGTATGGTAATGACAAGTCCTTATATTATAAAAATATTGCCTAACTCATCGGTAATCGACATAACATTTTGAAGAAGTTTTCTTTGACTTATTATACCGATATTATGTGCGATAATAGCAAAACACTCATCAAGTCTCGTTATAGAAGCTCTCTGTGCATTCCCTCTGCCCCACTTAGGGGTATAAAAAGGAGTGCATGCAATGCGAAATTAAAATAAAACAGGTAAATAAATACAACTATAAACTATGAACTTTTTTTTCACAAATATCATAAAACCAGAGAACGTTAGAAGAAACATAATAAAAAATCTGTAAAGGCGATTTTCATCGGATAAGTACAAAAAGCCAAGCGATTTTACTAATGCGAATAATTTTCTACGAAGTAGGATAAAACGTCTCATCATCCTACTCTGTACATTATGAACCTTAGAAGGCAGTAAGTAGTTACATATTGACCTAGTTATTCGATAAGTAGTAGGTACTATGATTACTCCAGTGATTAAATTACTCGCGTGCGTAGAATAGAATATTCAGCGGAAAATCAATCATAAGGCTCAATTCACACCAAGATGGCTGCGAGGCGCGGCGAGCACTTTAAGTGTTAAATAAATTAAACTATAACTAAAAAAAACAGTATTGCAGGACCGCTAACAGACCGCTTTTGGCCTTGGCGGTTTAAAATGATTTAAGACTGAAAGTTCTCGCCGCACCGCTACCATCTCGGTGTGAATTGAGCCTTATACTTAGTACTTAATTCACTATTAGGTGTGACTGATGGGATTGAACTCAAATACACGATTGGATTAAATCTAAACATACGCATGGAGTCGCACAATTCACACTAATATTATATAGACGAAAGTTTGTAAGGATGGGGTTAACACATCACAACTACGGAGACTAGTTGAAAGTAAGGGTAGGATTTATGATCTTTATGAGTTGGAAAAAGACATAAGACTACTTTTTAACCAATTTCCACGTAGCGAAGTCACGCGTAGCAGCTTGTGTTTTTTTTAATGTTTGTTACCTTAGTACTCCGTCTATAATAGGACCTACATATACGAATTTGTAAAAATATTTTTTTATTGAAAAGTAATTAATCATTAATAGATATTTCATAAAAATCAGTTCAATAGTTTAGTTAAATCAAAATAACTGAAAAAATAATGTATTCCAAGTCATATAGTAAACAAAAATGCATATTTTGCTTCCCTGCGTCTTTTCAGCGGTGTTTACGGTCACTAGAAACACTCCCACTTCAAGTCGGTTCATGTATGTTTATGTTTAAAATATGTAAATAACTCAAGAATTAAATCTCAGGCAGGTTGTTTGAAAATAATTCAGCGTGTGGAGTTAGGAGAGACGTTAGTTGAAGCTTTCTAAACACCAAAATTTAAGAGATGGCAAGAAAACAGGATGATGGATGACAAGGGTATTAACTAACAGTCCGATTCCAAGAAACGATAAAACTGAAAATGTAATTAAAATTAAATGAATGGCGAACAGCCAACCATTTTTCCTGTCTGTTAGCTTAATAAATATTTAAATTAAAACGCTAATGGATAAAAGGAGTTGTAGGCCAAAATACGCAGTCGTACCCAGTAAATCAATTCCTATCAACTTCAAGATAGGCCTACATCAATAAGCAATCCGCCATCTCTTAACTTTTTTCGACTTTACAATATTGTTAAATATTAAAAAAAAATTATAGGTTTTTTAAATGGGAAAATTTTGTTAGACAATATGTACCTAACCTATGTAGGTCCGTACAGTGTAGGTACACAAAAACTCAAGGTAATAGTCAATAGGGGTCTTTTTTGATAAACTTATACGATTTCCTCAGATAAAGACTATGTTGATAAAGAAACAGTGTGGAGTGACTCTCCGAAGAGCTATTAAAAACAGAAACAAAGATTTCTTTATACTCAATCTCAGTCAGAAGTCTTCATAGCAGACTGGTGGCCGCGAAATACCCTTGGCCGTGACAATCAATGCATGACATGAACTGCTTCAATAAGTTAATGAAATAGTTGGATTATTTTATCGTTGTGTGATGATTCTAGAACAAACTGGTCCTGTTAGCTTATTTTATGTTATACCAGCGGTCGCTTGAGTGCTGCCGCTTCAAAAAGTGGCTGTCATTTTTCAGCTGTACTATTCGCACAAACTTTTGCCGTATCGTTGAAACTAAACCATGTTAAATTGCGACGCAAAATTGGTTGCTGTGAATTCAAGGAAATATCATTCTGGCAGCGACGCGGATAGACAAGATGCGTCCTTGCTGTGTGACCTTGACGCCGGAGTCTTAAATTGTTGTGAATATAATTATTTTTTGTTTCAGATTAGAACAAAAGCAATAATCCTACAATGGCGGAACGAGCTCTGAGCTACCTCCTCCAAAAATACAATACGAACAGTAAGTGTCAACAGTATCTACAAAGCACCTACTTTTGCTAATGAACCCGCGTAACAAAGACACAGCGACAATTGGTTTCATTGAGGAAATAACAACGCAGCAGGCAACTCATTTGTGGATGCTGGTTTGAATATATTCACACCAACTTACTTCTCCGAATTGAATGTGCGAATGTCCAAATTAAATTAAAATAAATTCATTCACGCTGCTAATCAGGACCTTAGGAACATATGCGTTGACAGACGAGGTAATAATGGAAACCGTAAAATTTTCTTTGGTAGAAGCATTTCGTGGAAACAACGTTTCCATCAACTACTTAAGTATTACATTACCAATCACCTAGTTTTATAAAGATTCTATACGTGATGGTAGATACAATTTACCAATATCATGAAATCGATTTCCGATAGATCTCGGGTCACATTGGAGGTGACGAAGGCAAATACGCTGCTGATAACTAACTTGTGTCCGATGATTATACTTATATCCGATCCTAGACATCATACTACTTACAAAATTATGTTGCACATAAATGCAAACATTTGTGAGGATAGACATAAATTATTCTTCATACAGAAAAAGGATATTTGTTGCTTAAAACCTCAATTTGCCTAAAACTTGCTATAGGTGGATTTAATATATTGGAAACAGACATAGGCCTATTTATAATACCGTCACTACGCGGACAAAGTCACGGGTAACAGTTTGTGGCCGATAACCTGATACTAACCGATCTATTTGTCAGTAAGCGGCGTGGAGTTGCGGTGAGAGGGGATGGCGGCTGCGGACGATGACGAGGCGCTGTACCTGCCTAGGAATTACTCCTGGGAAAGGAACGCCACTGCATGGGACTCGGAACTGTGGAACACTACGGTGGTGCCGAACGCGACCTGGTGGGATAACATCGTGCCCTTCGATTCCCCGGCCGCGCTCGTCCGCGCCGCTGCTAAGGCCATCGCTCTCGGTCTGCTCATTCTCTCTACTATAGTTGGTAAGTCAAACAAACTTATGAATCGAACTACTTATCTGGAACTGATCTGCCTTTGGATGGATGGATGGAAGGATGCTCGTAAGATATTTTTGACAAGAATCATGTTAGAATCAATACCATTACTTGTGTATATCTTAATACTTACTATGTGCCATTACTATTAAAAATTGTATCAGTTTTGAGCAAAAAACAAAACGATCTCGGTTTTCAGTACCAGTATAATAAAAATGTAGTGTTATTATTCGCCTTTTTAAATTTCATACAGTCAGCTATTTCAATTCTCTTCTTGCCAAAATTCGATGTCGTGAGCCAAATAATTCTAACTCTACAGTTTCGATCGACACCAGTATGCACTTTGGCTCCTATCGCTATTCACAAAACTTGGTCGTAGAACATTACTTTGATTCATTGAACTTTTCCATGCATAACTAACGGATAATATAGATTCTTTTATCTCTTGGTAGTGTCGATATTGCAAGTTCCATCTATCAGGATAAGTCTCGTAATAGCATACATTTCATCTCGCCGAACGTTATGTTAACGTTCAGCCGGTCGGAGTCATATTTCAAACTACTTCCCTACTCGCACCAATTTCTTCACATTTTCCCCTACCATTTTATCGGTGGACACGTTACGATCAACATCAGTCAAAGTAATGGGGCGATAACGCCGACAACAAAAACATATACATATAATAATGACGAGCTGTTGCCCTCAGTTTCGCCTGCGTGGTTATGGAATAAAAAGTTAGCCTGTCATTTTCCAAATCCTAAACATATCTTTCAGCTCGATCGGCAAAATAGTTGTGGCATGACTGTGTAGTAGCTAGTTTATAAGGGCGAATAAATGATTATATAATTGAATATTACTAATCTCTATAACTATCCATCCACCCTCACAAACAATCACATTTGTTGTATTTCATTTGATGGATAAATATTTTGCACAAGGTGACTTGAGAATTTGTTTATTTGCAGGTAATGTTTTCGTGATAGCTGCAATACTGTTAGAGCGACACTTGCGTAGCGCCGCGAACCACTTGATCCTCTCGCTGGCGGTGGCGGACCTCCTGGTGGCATGTCTAGTGATGCCGCTGGGGGCCGTGTACGAGGTGGCTCAGCGCTGGACGCTGGGCCCTCAGCTCTGCGACATGTGGACATCGGGCGACGTGCTCTGTTGCACGGCTTCTATCCTGCATCTTGTCGCTATCGCACTTGATAGGTAGGTATATAAATCTGCTCAAAAACTTAAGATTATTTAACTTGAATGTATTCTCAAAACATTTTTCTTTGTCTTCAGGTATCGGGCTGTGACGCACATCGACTACATCCACGCGCGGACCCCTCGCCGGTCGGCTATGATGATAGTGTGTGTATGGACAGTGAGCATCGGTGTGTGCATAGCACCGCAGTTGGGTTGGAAAGACCCCGACTGGAACCGCCGCGTCTCTGAGGACTTGCGATGTGTCGTGAGCCAAGATGTAGGCTACCAAATATTCGCGACGGCTTCGTCGTTTTACGTGCCAGTATTAATTATATTAATTTTGTATTGGCGGATCTATCAAACGGCTAGAAAAAGAATACGTAGGCGACGAGGGGCGACGGCCAGAGGTGGGCCGCCGCCTGTGCCGGCCGGCGGTGCGCTAGTCGCGGCGGGCGGCAGCGGCGGCATCGCGGCCGCCGTCGTCGCCGTCATCGGGCGCCCGCTGCCGACCATCTCCGAGGTGACCACCACTACCACGGGTTTCACCAACGTATCTTCCAACAACACGAGTCCAGAGAAGCAATCGTGTGCGAACGGACTCGAAGCGGACCCTCCTACTACGGGCTTCGGAGCCGTCGCCGCCGCATACTACCCGACGCTCGTGAGACGGAAACCCAAAGAGGCAGCAGATTCTAAACGAGAGAGAAAAGCCGCGAAGACATTGGCAATTATAACCGGCGCGTTTGTGGCGTGCTGGCTACCGTTCTTCGTGCTGGCTATCCTGGTGCCGACGTGCGACTGCGAGGTGAGCCCGGCGCTTATGTCGCTGTCGCTATGGCTGGGCTACTTCAACTCGACGCTGAACCCGATCATCTACACGGTGTTCAGCCCGGAGTTCCGGCACGCCTTCCAGCGCCTGCTGTGCGGCCGCCGGCGCCGGCGCCGCGCCCCGCCCCCGTAGTGCCCTTACTCTGTCCCCATCGGTGCCCCTTTCATCCCCTGACTGACCTTGTCTAGTTCATCATTACCTTATGTTACCTTGTTACATTTTCAGAGATATATTTACACCCTTTTATTTTTTGTACGTGATAAATGTTAATAACGGAACCTATCTAGTTAATAAATCACAAATTCTCTTTATTTGTTTTTTTATTTTGTGTTTTCGTGTCCCACGGTGTTATGATACAAATCAGCGATACTGGAGCCTGGGTCACAGGTACATTTCAGATCATTTGTCACCTACGAACGCAGCAATCAATTAAACGTTATTCTTAATGGGTAATTTAGCAGCTGTTTTCTAAGGGCGAAAGCACTTCGCCAATTCAACAAAAGACTAAGTGGGTTGGTAACGTGAGCCTACGCTTTTTCTCTTTGTGATAGGTTAAAATAGCTTGAGAAAGGAGATCAAAGTTTTCAAAGAAACTATAAGCTTTTAGCCCGAAGTCATATTGCTTACACACTATCTTCCCTGGAGCATAGAACTTCAGATGGGTACCTAAATGGTAAGTGGTATTGGCAATTTGGCATTAAAAACATTGTTTCTAAAAAAACTGAGATGAAATCTTTGAGCGTGTAGTAACACAGGTACATAGTATAACACTTCGAAAACAAGTAATGATTTTGAAGTGTTAACATTGTCATTGAGGTTATCCCAAATGAAATTGGGTTTTTACAGTAATAGGTATTATATTGAGGCATAGGTATGTAATGTATGTCAGTATGTAATAACTCAATTCATTAATGAAGGTTGGGCGTTATTTCAAATTTTCCTCTACAAAGATGGCATTATATTGACCGTAAACCTTAAAGTGTCATTTAACGATGGAACCGTCCATATTTTAACGTGCCATTTTTGTGCCATTTATGCCATTAGATTCCTGCTTGTCTTTATGTTGTGGACGGACAATAACCTTTTTATGGTTATTGCATGTAGATAAGTCGATTAACCATACCATTGCGAAAATAACGGTTTATTTCATTGGAGCTTCGTTATTATCTATTGAATCATAATATTATATATTTAAGTAAAAAAAGTGTAACGTAGCGTAGGTACGTATGTATTTATTATTAAATATAGCCCTCTCATTATGACTTTCGATTCGAAATCCATGTCCAACTAACTTTCAAATAATAGTACCTACGATGATACTAGGCTTTTTTACACGCTACAAGCCAGCGTTTACGCTTGTAACGTGTAAAGTCGCCCAGTGTCAACGGCGTTTTAACAGTATACTTGTTGACAATCCTTCCCGAAAGCTTACACGCTCACACGCTAGCTGTTAAAAACGCCAAAACGTGTGTCATCGACGCTTAAGAAAGTGTTCTTAGCACGCATTGTCGATACCTACTTGACAATGATTATACGAATACGATTAACGATAACTGTCATACAAAATTAATGACTGAACTTAAAACAAATGACAATCAATCACAATAGGCAACCACTCGAAACTCTGCTCCACGTTTATTGCCGCTAATAAATCTACCTGATGTTAAAACGATTCGAATTTTTCACATAAAACGAAACGTTCAATCACGGACTTTCATGAAATTCAGTTAATCATTTTATTACGGTGTCCACTCAAGCTACAAAAATATAAATCATAACTGTTGTTAGTAGTTTCTGATGCTCTAATAAGGTACGCACTCTCTCTCTGCAACACTGATATAGCGCTCCACCTTGAGCCATTTTGATGGTCAGTCTCGAAAGCCCAGTAATTTCACAAATTTTTAACCCAGGAATCTCACAATATTTATGAATTCTTGTGTAATTGTAGTTATAAATACACATCATGGAGTGTTGAAATTTCTAAACTAATAAACATTTTTCACAATGATTACGTAACAAACAAAATATGTAAGTATACATATACTTTTCATCACATGCAAACCGTTTTATTTCATTGCTATTTTTAACATTAACAATGATAATCTATTAACTACAGAAGTTACATATTATTTTCAATTATATATTTAAATTTGAACAGCTGTTCTGTGTAACCCAGAATAAAAAGTGTGGATGGGTAAATCTAATAAGAAAACATTAAACCAATGTTTTTTGCTATCTCAAAGCTGCGCCAATTTTCTCTCGGCAAACGTAACAGAATTAGGAGTCATTAATTCCCTAAGCCGGGTTCACAATAAAAGCTTCTATTGTGCCTTGCGTAGCGTAATCCGCTTCGACAGCGCCTCCTCACGTAGACTTTGGGACCCTTGTGGGTGACTGACTACCTACCATGTCGCTTAGTTAGACTTTGCCTAGGACCTATATGTTACCTACTGTAATTCGTTTCATTTTATCTAACGCTAGACACCTACAATGAATTAATTTGGTAAGATAATGAGGCACTGTGCTTGAATCCAAAAGCGTTACGCATATTTTAAGATTAGCTAATATTACCGCGAAATACATGCGTAATTCTTTAAAGCTCCACAATATTCAAAACTCTAAGGACTCTTGGAAAACGCAAATTAGGCCCTTATTTGTACGAACTGAAGTTAAGTATTTGAGCTTAGGTAGGTACTCGTGCCTTCTTAGTCAGTCGAATAAATCATCAAAAGGTTCAGGAGTGGGGGTAAAATAACTAAGGGTACTAAAATTCAAGAAAAAGATATAGGTAGGTACTCTACCTAATTTAGTCTTCTTTGTTCAAGTTGACTTTGTTCAATCTGCGATTCCGTAACCTGTCTTTTTGGTCTTACGATACTTGTACTTCAACAAACTACGCTGACTCGACTCTCAGTTAACTTGGCGGAAATATCTGATCAATTTAAATTTCGAGAGCAACTTGAACACCACAACTTTGTTTCAGAAGACTCCACTTTGGATTATATGTTGCGCAACGCTTATTTATTTACTAGGTAATTCTTGAAGTCGAGTGATAAACAATGTGGTAAGGAGTGAGAAGAAATTGCTCGCTGAAGGTTGACTTTAACCGTAAACACAGAAACAACTTTAACCCACTATAACCGAAACGGAAGGTTCCAGAAAGGTATCGGAAGAGACGAAAATTGATAATGAATTCAAACCAATTAAATATCCTTTAAAAAATACTTTATAAGACTGATCTTCTTCTTATCGTATCAATAGTTCTTTCGAACCAGTCTCGTGATAGGATTTCAAGTGCGCCTCGAAGAGGCTCCTTTCTATAGGATAAATAGGATAAGACTGATAACTATAGGATATAGATAGCCTAGCCCAGGGGTGGCTAACCTTTTTGTACCAACGTGCCATTTTTCTAAAGAAATGTTGAATGAGGCCATAGACGTGCCCACAAATAATTTTGACTTCGTGAATTGAAATCTCTTCAATAAACCAAGCATAAACCTACATCCGATCGTGAATTTTTCTTGGTAGGTAGGTAGGTACTAGGACTATTAAAATTATTTATTTAAAGCTAGTTATCAGTCTTCTATAACAGTAAGTACCTATCATTTAACTCAGAGGAGAGTGGGGTGTTGTTGCTTGAATCGAAGAAATGTGTTCCATAATGGTATTTTTTCACGAGATATTGCTGGAAAATAGTAAGTACTTATCATAATAATTATTATTATCGTCAAATAAAACTGTTCATTGTACTTTTAAATCTGCTTGCTAGCAAGTTTACTACTCTTAAATTATATTTTTCATCTAGTCAGCCGATTTTTTAGTAAAGCTCAAAAATAAATTGATGAATGTATGCATTGCATGTATGTAACAAATTTTAATTTTCAAGTTTTATGACAACCACACCAACCGTCTGTAGCGTACTAGGTACCTATTTCTGTAAAAATGCGTTGTGTAATATTTTACGTGACTCCATATTTTAAGTTCGACGTATAAAGTAGATTTAGGTCCGAAAAATTCTTTCTCTCGTACATTTGGGATGAGAAAATTCGAATGATAAGTACGAAAATGTGGTATATACTGGCCGGATACAAGTTAGTAGGGTGGAAATGTTTAATGTAGTGACAAAGCGATAATGGAAACTAAGCCGTCTATTTGTTAAAGAGATTGTGTTGATATCCATACCATGTTTAGAAAAACAATATAATATTAGGTATAAATGCATTATTTTGTACGAGTATAAAATGTATCATCATCAATGTATCGGACATGGGATCTGATGGAGGAGGCCTTCGTCCAAAAATGGGCATCCCAACATAATAATTCATAGATATATATTTATAAAAAAAAAAAAAATTAGAGAAACAAAAACAAAAATAGAATATTATGGATACCTACTTGTACTAAAATAACATGCACTGCATGATAGATAGATAAATACTTACTAATTTATCTTTAATTAGTTAAGTTTACTAGATGAACCAAAAATGTTATTTAAGATTTTCTGGGAAATAAAAGGCTTTATTTATTTATTTATTTTATTTATAAAATGTATCAAATGGATAATTATCATATTTTATTAGATTTTTGGTGTTTGCTTTACATACAGCTAGTACAATCCAGTATGACATCTATAACATCCATATTATTATTTGTTACCTACACTGTATGTCGCGACGGGGTGGCAAACGTATTGAGAGACAAAATTGCTCTGTGATATCAATAAAATGGGTTTCTATTCTAGAGAAGAAGTCTGCCAAAAATAGGTACTTCATGAATAAAAACGAGCTCATAACTAAAATAAATGAGTTTTCTTATGTGTGTCAATGCATCTTTTTAAGTTTTATTCGGATTCTGAAACATTTTCTCATATTACACAGATTAAAAACCCATTTTTCACATGCTTTAACACACGAGATAAACCTTAATGGCCTAATTAATCACGGGGAGAATGTTACCTGCACGTTTTACCAGTAATTAAATTAATATGCGACTGCGTACGCCTACTATAACTAGAGATAAGATTTAAAACGTTTGCACTAAACCAAAGTCCACATGACGAAGAGATCACTTCTAGACAAAAAAGTCAGTTAGTCTATTATAGATCCATCTATATTCATGCAATTGAATGATTTTTAAGAAGTATTCAGTACCAACTGACGCCAGCAACTTCGTTGGCATTTGTGAATTAATAAAATGTATTTCTTAATAAGCGCCTGCACTTCTTGGCCAATAGTACTTTCAACGGTGAAGGAAAACATCGTTAGGAAACCGACATGTCATAGAACCTAAAAAGTTCGAAAAACATGTGACAAGTGCACGAAAGGAGCCTCTTTGAGGCGCACTTAAAATATTTTCACCACAATGTTTCGAAAGAACTATATATTTGATGATGATGATTGATGTGTGCGTCGCAAGTGTTTTGATGACTGTCTAATTTTTAATTGATTGAATTATTATATTACGAGCACCAACTTCAGGTTGTTCTAGTTAATCTAGCTATGAGTGTTAGATGATGACAAAACATAAATGCCTCTAATGAAGCCGCAAACGCTCATCCTTTGTAAATACTACTAGTTATGGTACAGTTATTGCGCCCTAATACCCTGAATATATTACTTAGTGGCAAATTAATAGCATGGGTCGCAGTAACTGTTCTTCGAGGTATTTGAGCAAAATTTACAGCTGCTTATGTTGTAGTTAGCTGAAAGAAAGAAACTAATGGAACGAAAACAAATTATTTATTTATTATGAAAAATCGGATTTCAAATAAAACTGCAAAATCGTGCTACGAATATAGGGCTACGGATCCGTAGAGTCAAAATAACACTAGGTGCGAACTTTTAGCAACCACTACGATTACGGAGCTACAAATTCGTAGATAAATAACACGACGAACTTATAGCGAGATCTACAAATATCGAGGTAAGGATCCGTAGAATCCAAATCGAACCGCTACGAATACGAAGCTTCGTAAAACGGCAAACTCGTGCTACGAATATGGGGCTACGGTTCCGTAAAGTCCAAATAACACTACAAATTCTAAGTACGACTACACAGCTACGACTACAGAGCTACGAGCTAAATAACACCTACATACTAGTGTAGAGAGCGCTATGAATATCGAGGTAAGGATCCATAGAGTCTAAATTGAACCGCTATGAATACTAAGCATCGGATCGGTAGAGTCAATATTGAGCCTGTAGCAACTATTACGGATACGCAATCGGATCCGTCGTTATAAACACAATTGAAAAAAGTTTTTACCGAGTGAAGCTTTTCCACATCGCAAACTCTTATCGGGCAATACTTATAATCGGACATTATCACACGGCGGGTAGCTACATAAGATAGTGCTTTATTTTCATACTAGTCGACGCCCGCAACTTTGTTTGCGTTGCGAATTAGCGAAATACCTTTAAGCGCCTACTCTTTTTGGCGAATACACCCTCGACATTTCAAGTCTCTACGCCTGTACGTTGTCTATCAGTAAGCCATTTATTTATATTGATATCCTATCTATCCGGATGACCATAATAGTCAAACATGTTAAAAACTCAATTCTTCGACATAAAATCGCGATGTTTACCATTATTATTTCCAATGTATTATGATTTGTTCCGTTAAAATAATTTTTAGCGTGTCTCGCTTGATCATTCTTGACTCAAAATAATTTCTTGCGAGGTCACCATAAATTTGTTGGTGGAATTCTTTAGATAGCGTAGCTAGAATATTCTAATATGAGAGCCGCCGCTTGCATAATGAGTACGACAAAAATTTTTTTGGGTATTAACTGACGTATGTATGTATATGATGATATCACTCTGTCAAAGCGACCTTGCCATTGGACTGTGGAACGGAGTCCGATGGCGCGTGATTAATGAATGCCCACTCATTATTTACACTACAGTGATCGGTCACAGCTTACCTGTTGCTAGAATGTTGAAAAAGTTACTTAGATTGAAATAGCGGTATAGTATGACGACCAAAACTGTGACCTGTTTAGATAATCGTCTGAAAAGATGTTGAGCCACAAAGCCACACTGCAGCGCTATTTTTACCCGATTGCAATGAAGGAGGGCTATGTTTTTCAAATGTATGTCTGACTCTATACGCCGCCCTGCAGGCTAAACAGCTAAAAAGATTTTTATAAATGACGTGTCGTTAGATTTATCCGAGTCACACGAGTGTCATAAGCTACTTTAAATGTAAAAAAAAACAATATGGCGACTGTAATTCAAATATGGTAAAAATAACAAAAACCATAAAAATTTGTTTGATTTTGGTAAATACGGGTAGTGTCAGAAAATAAAAACAAAGTGTCAGAAACCCAATAGTCTAATCGGCAGTCAGGTTGTCAACTTTTCTCTAAGAAAACAGCCCTAAAAGACTAGAAAACGTTTCATACCTACCTAGTCATATTTATACCTAGTCATACATACATTAGTAGGTTGGCGTGCCCCGCGAGTGTGCACTAGAGCACTACATTAGGCTGCTCCTGTACAGAACCGAGACTCGTTTTACTTCAGAACTGGGACATTATAAGTAGTCCTTGGCTTAGTAAAGTCAAAGCGACAGAATAAGGTAGACCAAGATCGAAATAAAATCGCGGTAAATGTGGATTTTGGTGGATTGGTGGCCATAATATAATAATGCTTATATTATGGTAACATTCATATAGCTAATATGCATGTTTGGAAAAAAATAGGTAAGTAAATTAAATAATACCCGTAATTTAGAGTTTAGCTAGACTTATAGATAAAAAACAATTATTTTTGATTTGCACTTGCCTGTTAAAAGTGTATATTTATTATATTATTATATTATATTATATTTTCCTTAGACCATTTCTTACCAGCGTAAAAGCCGTGTTCGCCGAGTGGGGTGCATCGTCTTTCGATCCAAAGGTTGTGCGTTCGAACCCGGTCGTACACCAATAGATTCATCTGTTCAAAAAATCTATGTGTACATTAAAAAACGGTGAAGAAAAACATCGTGAGGAAACCGGCATGTCATAGAACTTAAAAAGTTCGAAAACATGTGTCAAGTGCACGAAAGTAGCCTCTTCGAGGTGCACTTGAAATCCTTTCACCTCACTGGTTCGAAAGAACTAGTGACACGATAAGAATAAGATCAGCTTAAAATGGAATCAGACGCAATTGGTAATCTTTTTTGCAGCGGATGGGAACGACCCAAACTGACAAAAGCAAGTGTTTTCTTGGCTATTTTTTCAAATGTGTATTTTGTCCATTCCAGCGAGCAATGATGCGAGCACATAATTTATCACCGTCGACAAAGCGCGTAACAAGGTAGGTACTCAACAATTCATGACCAGCGCAGTGCAGAGCTGAAAACATTTCCTGAGCTGATCTTTTGCTTACGTTTTATATTACCTTTGTTCTTTCAATTGGGGATATTGCATTCAGCCAATTTGAATGCCAACTGCAGGTATTTTTAATTAATAAACCTTTATCTGGAGAGCCGCGAATTTTACTGGAAGCGGAAAGAAAATTAAAAATTTCTGGATTCTTTCACCAGTTTATTAATTATTACCTCATAGGCTCTTAATTTTATACATAATAATATTGCATACGCGGAATATAATGCATAATAATATTATGTGAGTTTATGTAGCTTGAGAAAAAGATAGTAAGCCACGTACCTATATCTTTACGTGGTATTATGAACTGAGTTTTAAGCAATTATTCCAATGTGATTTACGTAGGTAGAGTTTCGTATTCATAAAACCTTGTTATTCTTGGAAAAAAGTTAGATACCCTTAGACATAAAAGCTGTAGAGACTACGCTATTTTCAGCCAATAAATAGCAAGGAGATGCCTAAATATTGAAGATGACTTTCCACAACCAACCCATCCATTATCCGATCTCGAGCCCACACTCGACGTGTCTGTGATCAATAATCTGAGTAGATGCCTACTTTGCTCACGTCTTTACGTACTATCTGTAGGCGTATCACGAAACTGTACGCATTACCTACTTGACGCTTACCGTACGGTAGTATGAGATTCTGAGCAACGCCTCATATCGTGCGTAAATGATACTACAAAATATCTCATACTAAAGTGACCCGAGACTGTATTTTCTGAATGTGGAATTTTTTCGTGATACGTCTACATCTCGGTTCGGCACTAAAGAACATTATGTCGCCCCATTGCTAGAGCATTGCCACGCTCAAAAGCGTTGCTCGAGTATTAATATCACGCACGTCATTGCCTCACACTTTCGAAGGAACACGTGTGCATTATGATTGTAAAATCCTTGCTCCCACCCTAAATCAAGTGGAAAACGTCCTTGTCACATAATTTCATACCAATACCTATTAACCAATTCCCATAAAAAACGTGAATTTTCTTTTTTAAACGTGGAAAAGGTATGTAAATTAACTTTTAATATAATATTTTATTTTAGAAAAAAAAAGTATTGTGCGAGTACTTTTAAAGGTATGAACTTCAAATAACACATGTTTACCTTATGAATGGAATTTTAAACTACTTATAAGACTCTTTATAAAAGTCCCGAGCACTTTGAAACAATGGAGGTTACTCGAGAGTTCAGAACTAAAATGCATGCGAAGTAAAGCCAAGAAGGTGTTTGCTGAGCGCCATTAGGAGGCTACGGCCATTAGTTAATGGACGGGGTAGATGGCGGCTAAGGGCACTTTGTATAGGTAGCTCACACTACACAGTGACACCAACTTGCTTTCAGAAAATATTACGCATTTTTGACTACCCAGTTTGGTTTACTTTACTGTAGATACACCTACAGCTACAGCCTAGCCTTGCCAGTGTGTGAATTACAAGTCACATAATACTTAGCATAAGCATAATCAGTCTATACCTAATGTTCCCACTGCTAAGGCCTACTCTCGGGTAAGAGAACGAATGGGTCTAAATCCACCACGCAGACAAAGATAGGTAGATAGGTACAAAGAGGATTATTTGAAGGGTGTCACCGTCAAAAAAGATTACTGGAGATTTCATCAACCACAAAGAGAATTACCCTTCAATAAATAGGTAAGAGCTAAACATCGCTACTTTCCAATCTTGTGAACCTATTTCGCCGATATGGACGCTATTCTGGTTCAAATAAAATACCAATTCAAAGCGCTTTGCCGACATTCATTATATTGTAATGTCAAGTTTAGGTCGGTAAATACTTCCAACTGTCCCCAACGCGGTAAATACCCAACAACAACCTTGACGCAAACAATAAGATATTTAATTAAATTCAAAAGCCAAACGTATGAAACACTTCCAAACAATTCAAATATACCTACCCCTAATGTCCGAGATATACGAGTCTAGTGTTTCAAGCCAGGATAGCGAAATAGTGATAGTAAGCTAGCAAGCTAGCAGTTATAGATTCGTGTAAATAGAACTTGCTTCATTTTTTTTTGTATAGTAAACTAGTGAAAAAATCTAGTTCTGTTTACACAAAGCCAGAGCTTGCTAGCTTTCTATCACTATCTTGCAATCCTGGCCTGAAAAACTAGCCTCATGTGGCTTAAGTGATTCCTTTCGGGTATAATATAAATAAATAATGTATGAGGCGTTGGAACAATTTCTATACTAATATGTAAAACGTGAGATGATAAGGTTGGTGCTTCCAATATTTTAGGATCAATTTAAAAAGCAATCTCAAACCTTTTTTTTCGTTCAAGATCCTAAGAAAAGTGAATTGAGTAGAAGTACCTGAATCCATAAATTTAGGAAATATGAAGAAAATCTTTATTTTTATAGCAATAAGTAAAAGGCAAATGATATAATAATATCTAAATGACTTTGTCATCAATAACCTAACTTATTGATTTTGAATGGGTCTCGTATCGTCTCCTCTCGTGTGAATCGGTGGCTGATACTGATGTCTAAGTTTTCCAGCCGCCAGAAGGCATTTGACTTATCTACTACATTTTAAAGTACAATATGAATATAAAAAAAATGTATAAACTCAACCTTACTGTTTAAATGGCTCTCTTAACACTTATACTCATCCGAGAAAAATAATTGATAAATTTTTAGCTAGGAGATATTTTATGATAACCGTACACTGGAGGATTACCGAAGACTTAGGTGAGATTTGAAAGTTTAATTAAAATTAAATACTATCGAACCCGAACGGGTTAAAGTTCAATTAAGACGACGATCGCTTTTCATTTTACGAGATATCTATCTGATATTAATTTAATCAAATCACCAGGAGTACCCTTCGATCACTGAAAGGCAAAGTTGGTAATAAATTGATAAATACCATCTATGTAGTACCTAATGTACCTATGATTTAGTTTGAAACAAAGCCTTTTCATAAAAGATCTTGTTTTAACGGGATACTCTACAAGAATACCACCAAAGCGCACACAAAGAGTAGACCTGAGTCCCAAGAGTGAAAACATTATATGGTGTCGCTATGCAAAAGCGTGATAAATTCAGCAATTGTCAATAATTTGTCATTTTTAGTTTCCATATAAAGAGAAATACTGATAATGAATGTACCTTATTCACTAATGTAAGGTCTCCACGATACATGCTTGCCTAGTGTGGGGCCATTAGTAAATACCAATATAATATGTTAAATAAGTTTGAATCACTACAAAATACACTGTTAATTAGGATTAGGATAATCATTTGTGTTTTTTTAGTATATAAAACAATTTTTCATTTTCATTTTCAATTTCAGAGTGGGAGAGATATGTTTATAACGGGCTGAGCTGGTGATATCTCAAGTTTGGACCTCGTTTATCAAATTACCGTCCCTACATAGCCCACCCTTATTTAGATGGACGTCTGTAATTAAATTGCGCCCGCTGTCCTACAAACACGAACATTTTATGTAAATTTACGCGACGCACGCCATATGTAATTCAGTTGAAATGTTACAGGGCTTTAGGGGATGTTATTATGCTTCATTACCTACATTCAGTTTAGTAAATTCTAGTAAAATGAATATATGAAAATACACAAATATTTTTTTGGATATTTCACACATCAAAGGTCGATCATCACACTCGCACGCGTCGATGCAAGTAAACGTATGGTTTTGTATGAGTTAAGGTACCTATATTAATACAAAAAACATCGTTATTTTTTACATGAACATTCACACACTCACACCCCTGCACTAGGATTCCCTGTGTCGCAGGTGGCATGGACACATACAAGACATCACAACATCCAAGACCCGAGAACAAACATTTGTGTTCGTCACAAATATTTGCCCCGGCCGGGGATCGAACCCGGAACACCAAGCGTCGTAGGCAGGGTCACTACCAACTAAGCCACGGTGTCGTCTTGGAATATTCAAAGTATATTCATTCATTTTGGAAATCCAAAGGCTTCAATTAGGGTAAAATTGGTCACAACTTAGCTGTGGTTGCATAAATCATAAAATAAACTCATCTTTATTTCTGCTAACATTTATCTGCCTTAGAAGGCAGGGTTTTTTTTTTTTCGAAGAGAAACGATCGGATAATTGAACCGCCTGCCGTGACTAGAGAACAGCATCAATAGGCTGGATGGATAGGATCGATAAGCTGAGCCTGGAGCCACCCATTGTCTGGAAGACTTTAACTACATAAAATAAACTTTTTTTTTTATGTATTAGTTTACCAACGATAAAATTATTTCTTTCGTTCTTTCTTTCTTTCTATAGACTTATCAGGGATGGGTTTATGCTGTCTTTGCTCCTAATAGCTAGTCACCGCTCTACCAAATTGAACGTTAACCAGGTATATTATGTTGTTTCCTTTAAATATACAACGAATTTTTTTTTCGACTAAGTCCGTGACTCCGCTTAGGTGCCAAGGCATTAATTTATATTTTTTCACAAAATTTTACATTCAACAACAGTAGTTTAACGTTTTTTAGCATATTTCGTGACCAATATATATTTGGTGTTGGTTTACTATTTATATCCCCAGCTGCTACTAGAACACGCTAGCGCGTCCTGCCACGTTGCACCAACACATAGGTATGTTGCGTTTAACAATGGAGTAAGTAAACAAATTAGGAATAATTTGATGAAGAATCACATATTTTCACTTGAAATTAATGAATGAAAAACTTTTAAATTTCAAAAGTTGTAGAGTAATTGTTGTTTGCCAGGACAACGTGGGGAATATCCCCCTTTCGGGCTTATGGGACATCAGAATACACTACATAATGTGTTTTAGAAAAATACTGCTAAAGTCTTACAGGGGTCTTATGAGGAGGCCTTTGTCCAGCAGTGGACATCCAAAGGCTATGATGATGCTGGTAAAGATATTTTCACACCAGCTGCTCGACAATATTCAATTACATATCATGCTATCATCAAGGTAAAGCAAAGTATTACTTACCTAGGGAGGTAATGGTGTATGAAACTCCCAAGGGCAGTAATGTGATTTGAATTTGGAACGTCAAATTCGTGTGGAAACTCGTGGAAAACTCCAAGTAAAAGAACGCCCAATATGGCATTGTAAAAAGGTTTGTTCTAAAATCGAACTGGCCACTCATAAAAAAATTAAAAAGGCGCGACTTCAAAGATTTTGAAACAATAGACGGTGTTGGCTGCTAAGTTCGGAGCCCTGGATTTTTATTGCCTCGCAGAAGGTGTGAAAAGTAGAGTATGCTCCTCTGGGATAAAGCCTGTCTTCGTCTTGGGCAGCTTGAACCCCTCGCGTCACTCAGGACTTTACATAACTCCCTCGCTTCGCTCAGGAGTTAACCGAGTCCCTCGTTAGCTAAGGGTTCAATATGCCACCCGCGACATAAGACACTGCTTTATCCCCTTAGTGCATAATCTACTATTAATTTAAGGTGAAGTGTAATCGTGTCCAAACTTTGATAATTCTTTTAAAAAATAATGTTTTGTACCATGTTATTTTTATGTATTATAATGGAAATTTTACACATACAGAGCGTGTCAAAATATGCATAATCCGATAAGCAGCGCGACGTGACGTCAAATCTCTCGGGTTCTCCGAAACGAGGAAAAATCAGTGAACGCAGATAAAACATGGAATAATTCCTTCAAAGAAACTCGGCTGGAATCTCAAACCAAAAACACGAATGAACTTCGCGCGTGGTCCGTCCTACTCGGGACTTCCCCAAATTCGGTCACTGTCTATGGTAATAATTAAGAGTCGACCTTATTGTGTACGAGATTGGGTTGGTTTTGCTGTGTCAACGTCAGGACTCTTATGACGTTTAGTGTATGAAACGCAGATTTCGTCACACGCCCCCTGGATGATTTATCCGTAAGGTGCAATGCAAAAAATTGTCAGTAGTTTGATACTGTATTTAATGTAAAAATAAATCTTAACAAATAAAATCTTATGGTTCTTTACTCATCATTACCATCATTAGTCGAGTTTTTTTACAAATTACTCGACTACGGCGTAGCAAAAGGAGGGTTGTGATTTGTACGTTCATCTGTTCTCTCATATCTTCCAAACTACTTATCATAATTTGACAAATGAGGTATCGTTAGAAGCGTCTCGTTTGTCCTCTGCTTATAGACTATGTGACGTTTCACCAAAATCTGCATTCCACTGCTGGACGTAAACCTCTTTAAATGTGCGCCATTGCGCCCTGTCTTTGGCTTGCCGCATCCTGCATTTTGCATAACGCCATCCCCATAAAAATCAGGTAGGTGGGTAGGTACCTACTAAACATTATTCGAGTCATGAAGTGTTGCGTAGAAAAAGCATGGCTACATTCGGCATAGCACCGTCCCCATAGAAAATGTATAGGAATAACTTTCATCAAAAAAACATGAATATAGGCGATTAAATGAGGTAATTACAAATAAAACCTTATCCCAACACTCTTGTGATGTAAATCGGACCGACTGACACACCATTTTACGGCACAAGATGGCATTTTTGGTGTCTGTAAAAATAATTTCACGCGAACGCCGCCATTGCCGGCTGCAGGCAAACTAAACTCGTGCGCGGCTCAATACGTAAGCCCCACCTACCCCGGCTCGACTTTCGTTGAAGTATTTTTGGGCGCTAGGACCAATTCTATGTTATTTTCCTTCACTGGGAAAAATGTAAGATTTTTTTTGTCACGAGCGAGGCTACACGGAAGGAAAGTCAAATAATAACTCTGGTTAAGTTCACGCAGGGTGAATAATCGGGGAAGCGTGTGTACTGTGTGCTTTGTCATCATTTTCCATCAGAGATTATATAAATGTAGCCTCGTTACTACAAAGTTATAACAAAGGAAAATGTCCAATAAAACGGGAGGAAAATCACGCCGTCTAAGTAACACTGAGTAATTTATTTCAATAAGGCTAAAAGACTTTACTTAGTTTATTTTGGTGAACGTAGATTGTAACTTTATGCATGGATTGATATGTAATGGTGGTGTGAACACTGAACATACCAACGCAACTTTTTCTTCTTATCTACAGAAATGTTCAAATGCGCGACAAATAATTATTATTGTAGTTACAATTGGAACGAACGGGTCGTACGTATTGCTATATTTGCAATATTCATTCGGGCCTTCAAATCAATTCCATTTCGAGTGACTGAATTCAATGCAGATCAATACAAAAAGCGTTTCAATGTTTTATTTGTTTGGCTACAATATTATTTAAGGTTATATGTTTCCCTTATAAGAACAAATATACCTACCTAGTACAGCCTAGTACATTAGGTTCTAGGGGTGTTTCGGTGAAACAGAAAGGAAATTAACCCATTTCGCTGAAACGATGGGATCAAAGTGATATCGTCCATCATCTTTATTGCTTCGAACAGCAGCGCAACATGGACGCTACGTACCTACTTGTACAGCAGTGTCGATAGTTCGTGGAGCTTCGCTCGCAGTTTGGAAACAATATAAGCCCACGATAGGCCCTGATTCAATTAATTTCCTTAGATTTATATCAGTGTTTATAGTAACATCTTCTATGATAACCTACATTATTCATCTTCCGCAACGTATGCTTCCGTTGTTACCTATTTCCACATCGGTAACTTATTTTTTCCCTGAATAATATAGTACCGACTTATGTTCAAAGCTTTAGATATTTAAAGAAAGCTCTCCGCTTACAAGAAAGGTCGCTGTTGTGTATTGCAAGTAGGCGTATTACAATTAGGTATTGAAGCAAACATAAATTACATTATGTAGGTACCATTAGTAATTGATTGATTCAGGCGTTACTTTGCGGAAATCCATAAATATCAACAAATTATATAAATATATTTAGTAATAAATCCGCTTGATTTCTAAACAAAGGTTTTAATTAACTTAACTTTAGTTTAGAACTTTAGTACATATTACTATATTATAAACCAAAGAGTCAACGAACAGAAAACCAAAGTTTAAAGATACGACACGTGTTTCGCCTCTACACGAGGCATCATCAGGAGGTGTGGACTCGCCGAAGTTCGAAACGAGAGTGAACTCACTCTTTGGTTTATAATATAGTAATATGTACTAAAGTTCTAAACTAAAGTTAAGTTAATTAAAACCTTTGTTTAGAAATCAAGCGGATTTATTACTAAATATATTTATATAATTTGTTGACCATTAGTAATTATTCTATTTTTCGAAATTATAATAAAAGCCTTATTATGGCCACAGTATAATATATTGGTAGCACTCATACCACTCATTAAACATATTAAACTTTGTAGTTATTGCCCCATTTGGGCTTGCTGCCAGTCATTGCATTGGACCGTTGACATCGTTGTAGTGCCTATAGGTAATCGTAGTTTTACTATACCATACCTAGACCTACCATACCACAAATAAATTAAATACCATGTGGAAGCCTTGGATCCTATTGAGCGGAGAGCTAGAAGTCTTCGCGATGACGCATGAAGTCACTGGTATTGACTAAGTTCCAGAGTCTGAAAACACCGCCGTAGTAGTGTATATCTTAGTACTCTGTGGCAGTAGCGTCATGACGTCGCTTACCAGCTGGTGTTAACTTACACTAAAGTAAAAAATAAGATGAAAAAAGAAATTTCTAGCTCGGAAATTGAGACAAAAAACATAATAGATGTGTATTTTTAACTCAATTTACTTAAATTTTATAAGTTATTCTATTATACATCTACTTTTTGAATTTTTGTAAGTCTTAAGTAAATAATTGTTATTTAACACATTGTAACATTGTTATTTATATCGCCCACGCTTGAAAACTTTCATCGAACTAAAAGTAGAGCACTGTAACTATAACTCGAGTTTGATAGCAAAATATGAACAAAACACAATTAATTTTCCCCCTGCTTACGAAGCGTGGGTAAGGAAACAGATTTGTACGATAGCAAGCAAGTAACAACACACGAAAAGGCAAACAAAACTGCTCAGCATAATTTCTAAGGCTAGGGCTGCCACTACTTTGCGAAAATTGCGAACTTTTAGTGGGTATCGAAAGAGACTGAGAAGTCATGCTAGGCTATGTAACGCTCGTTCGTCCACGGCGGGTACAGATAAACTTGGCGCGCGCGGCGCGGCGCGTGTTAGCACAGGCCGTGTGAAGCGACCATAACATACAAAATAATAATGTAATTTCGCGTTATATAAATAGGTCATAAAGTGGGTATCAGTTCGTTCTAAGAATAAATAGCTCTGCTCTGTTTGGATTGACATTTAACCTGGCAGCCCTACCCGGAGCAAATATTTATTTTAGTCTGCCACTTGCGTGCCGTACCGTTTCTTGATTAGCTTTATTTTTTTTGCACCCGCGGAAACAAAGAACCTTATAGTTTAAACCCTTTTTTAGACCTAAAAATGCGTTAGGTACCTATTATTTTGAGTTCAAGAGTTCAGAATAGAGACCACGAGTCGGTAAGAATACACACAGCCAGAAATTCTGCCGCAAAGCATAAATGTGTCAGAATTACACATTTATGCTATTGTAGCTAGTGAAATTACTGGGCTTCCGAGATTAGCGCTACAGCGCAGTGCTGTACTAGCTTGTAAATCAAAGTCCCATTTAGTACTATCCTGGTTATGGGCAGGCGTAATCTCTTAACACCAAGAGAGCGCGTAGCTCGTCTCGTCACTTGTTTATAAAAAAAAAAGTTAGGTATCTCCCGAACAATTAATCACACCTTTTGCGCGTCGCATATGTAACGCAATCGAAGCTATCGTGTCGATGTGGCGTTTTTATCAATTTATTACTTACAGATAAGTATAGATAATCGGTATAATCTTGATATATTGCAGAGCGTGCACTTATCCTCCCATCAGTGAAGGATTATCGAGTAAAATCTACTCATAAATTACGATATTACAACAAAAAAACCTCATCACTTTTGCAGGTTTTGAAAAGAAAAGCTTTAGGTGGATACACACACATGTAATGCAAACAACTCCACTTTTGTATTTTACCTGTTCCAATCCAATAAAGTTTTACGTAGTATCTTATTACTCTGTGATAATAGTAAGCGATTAGGCTCAGAAGAATGAAGCGATTAGTAAATCTGAAGCTAGTATTTTTAATAATACAGTACACTAACAGATAATCCTACCCACTTATTTGCTGTCTGTTACCTACAATAACAAAACGCTCTAGCTGGCTCTGTCGCGAATCACCTACTTACTAATGGTCGCGAAGCTCAAAGTATCTACTCTATAGGTATTCAATACTATGTACGCATGTATGAGTTTCAGGTAAATGCATAAACATAACAGTGGAATGGTAAGTAGTGTAAAATAAATAGAAAATTATGTTACCTTTGTGTCAGATGAGGGTAGACCGATGAGCATGACCACATAGTCACGGTGCGTGACGTCTCGTACGACTCAGCTTCGCTCAGCATGGTGCGAGGATGAAGACATCGACACGACGACCATGTCGCGATGTGGTGACGGTTATGAATATGAGAACACGAAGACCCGGTGCGGTGCTTTGTAGATTGGATCGACGTACCTATATCTAGATAAATGTATGTCTGAGCATAGTCTCGGTCAGACCATGTAACTTCCGTAATTATCTGAGCACCTAAAAGTGAGAACACACTGAGCGTATCATCGGAACTGGTCGTGCGTTGTAGTAATCTGGGTTGGGGTTAAAACCCCACGAATGACCTCTAACCTCCCCTTTTTTAGTCATTACCTTACCTCACAACATAACGTATATGTCCTTATTTACCAACGCACCTTAAACCTAAAGTATCACATGAGACCGGTCACACAACAGACCAGTAACGCAACTGAGTGTAGCATAGCAGTGTATCGCCTGATAGATCTGTGTAACGAAGTTGATTAACACAGTGATAAATTTGTATAACGTAGTTGAGTAGCGCAGTGATAAACCTGTGGAACGTAATTTACCTGCGGATATGATATAAAATACGCCACTAATAATGCCACGTAATTCATCCAAGGAAACGTATGTACTTACATTCTAAGACACAACGCAAATAGAAACACATTTATCTTATAGATAGCAACATGCCTGGACGGTGTCACTACCGAACACGTTATTAGACATCAACGAGAACATACGAACTTATAATGTAAGACAAAACACATAATAGTAATTGTAGCAGTGATACCTATGAACGGCATCATTACCGAACACGTTATTATAGGTAATTATAGTAAACCGCGACATACCGTGAGATACCTACAGATGCGTATTGCGCTTGAATCTAATCTCTTCTTCTTCGTTGCGCTCTTGACAGAGCGGTCGTGGTCTTCATGAAGTTTTTGAGTCGCGGGCTGTGACTCGCCTTACGATATCTCGCCACTTTTCCCTGCTCGCAGACGTTCTGGTACACTCATGCAAAGGGCCGCCCACCGCAGATTTAATTTGGTCGGTCCATCGCATGGGTGACCTTCCCTTTTTGATGGGTTTTTGAATCTAATAGTAGGTACCTAAATATGTTGTGAGCGCTTTACACATGTACACAGTACATACCTGAGCCCAGGGCGCTAAAGCAATCCTTTTACACGTTAATATCTAGAATATGCCGGTAAACACGTTAATAACAAGATTATGAAGAAAGTTATACCTGTAGGACCTGTTAAGAACTAATATCTAGCACTCACCAAATATCCTGAGGTGAAAACACTGAGCACTGAACACTGACTTGATAATTCTGCGAACAAAACCCACCGAGAACTGACCACGCCATTCGAACGTACCCGCTAAACTGGCGCAAGTCTACCCGCGCTCACGACAGAATGGCGCCGAGGCTTGTTACTACTCAAAGTGGTCGGGCCGGTGTGGCTATGTTATATCTATATCTATAATTCTACCTGTGTAAGCGTCTACGTCGTATCACTCGCTATGAAATGATAATCGCGATTACGTTTCGCGACAGGCTCTGTTGTCGACTTCATTTGAATAGTACAGTCAGCAAGCATCAAAAGTCGATGACCATATTCAGATTTTCAAAATCGCTTTACACCATTTATTATGGTGTAGGTAGGTATTAAAACGATTTTGAAAATCAGAATGTGGTCATCGACTATTGATGATAACTGTACAACTGGAAAGCTCAACTATGCACATCTACACAGACGGAGCCAAACAGAAAATGAGAGCTGGATGCGGTGTGTACTGCCCGGAGACGGGACTAACCATGTCACAGCCACTCAATAGCACAACAACAGCATTTCAGGCCGAAACGGTAGGACTCCGATGCGCGTCGGAAGCTATGCTGACCTGGATAATAAAATCCGAAAGGAACATGACTGAACCCATGCAAATGATATTCACAACTGACAGTGCAGCCCTGATGAACGCTCTGCGCAGACCAGACACGAGGTCCAGATCGATAGCAGAGTGTCATAATGCACTTCAAAAACTGGCCGAGAATGTAGAGGTCAGCATCAAATGGACTAAGAGTCACGCAACGGACGCAGGGAATGACAAAGCCGACTCATTAGCAAAAAAAGGGGCAAAAACTACACCCACCACAAATGACGCAGGTCTCTCAAATCCGCCGACTGCTGAAATTAGGAGTAGATTTAAATCACATGCGGAAAAAGAACACCAAAAGTTATGGGAGCGCGGCACTGACTGTGCACATACAAAACTAATGTTTCCTCAATTAGACAAAAATCTAACAAATAAATTACTATAACTAAAATGCGAAGACCTTCGTTTGATGGTGGGAGTCATCAAAGGTCACTGTGATCTCAACCACCATCTAGTTAAGACAGGAGCTACAGATATCGATATCTGTAGAGGCTGCTTACAAAATCAAGATACCGTGGAGCATTTGATCATCCACTGTCAGGCTACAGAGGAGAGTAGGGTTAAGACAGCCTTACGTAGGCTGCTAGACTCCTCTCCACCAAATGTGTCGGCCAGCACTTTATTGGAACGGTGCTGTCTACAACCCAGCATCCTGCTCCGTTACTTCAAGGAGCTGGGATGGCTGGGACAAGGTTAATACATTTTTCGGGGGGCAATGCACAATGCACCCTTCAACGGGACGCCAGTGCAGACCGCTGTACCCCCTACTCAGAATAATAATAAGAATAAGAATGCACAACTGGACTGACAAGTTAACGTGTCCTCCAAAGCACGGAAACGCTCATTTGTAAAACCATGCATGGTCACAAAGTCATAATGGTCACCCATCTAAACACGACCCGACCCCCATAATGTTGCTTGATCCCCCAAATTCTTGACGCGACATTTGACCTTCGAAACTTGGTTAATATCGACTTGGAACATACAGGAATAACGAAAACGTTAATAAAATTGGGGCAAATGTTATTGGAAAGCATCGAGGCATACAATCCAAAGATGACTGTGGATTCTTGATTTGGCAGTATTCAATACACGTGCGCAATCTATTCTGCGAAGGAAAACCGCAGCGACTGAATCTTAATATATTTGAGTAGCTTCTTTTTGATGCTAAGCCCACGTGATTGATTTCATGAAATTAAAATGATAATGCATAGCAACGTACATAAATCGACGACACGGATGGACGAGTGGCAAGTGTTTGACTGCCACGCCAGTGTCGAGGGTTCGATTCCCGCTTCAGGACAAACATTTGTGTGATGAACATCAGTGTTCAGTCTAGGTGTTTTCTATGTATTTTATGTATGCATTTAAAAAAAACATCTATGTATTATATCTTAGTTTGAGGCTAGATAGCGCTGTTTGAAATGTACAAAATATTTATATTTAGATTAAATTCCTAACAAAGGTTAACCTAAATAAGCTTACCATTTATGACCGAATATTAAATGAGTGAGAATAGTCTTCTACAGTTCTGAAATAAATGTAATAAGTACCTACCTGCTTTACAAATCAAAGCGAACCAGAGCGCTTCGAGCGTTTTCTTCAGACAGAAAGCGCGATCAAATGAAAATGTCAAGTAGAAGTCGATGCCGGATACAGTTCGATCCCAGTCCCACGTACAGTCGCGATCATTAATGCCCGTACCGAGTTTAAGACTATATTGATTACTGACAGAGTTATTTCTTTATGTATGTTTTTAATATAGACCACCCCCAATGATTTCCATTCTGTTCTATTCTCAGTTTCACGGATCTGCTGCGTCCAGCTAAGGTTATGATTAGCATCAGACCATGATGGGTCTCCATGGTTTCCGGCTACTTGGGCATACCTACCTAAAACCTATTAAAATTATTTTTAATTCATTTATTTTTCAGACAACTTTCAAATCCATTCTAAGATCCAAATCTCACAAATTTTGTAATTTTTTTTATTTGTTGATCGTACCATTCCTTAATTTTGATAATGGTCTTGTCGGGTCACGTGAATGAACCCAACGGCCTGTCTGATTTTTTTCTTTTTTCGTTTCATAAGCTAATTTATTAACTTCAGTATTCTTTTTTTTCGCACACTGTAAAATAGTCGAACATAAGACACAATAATAATTCTTTTTAACGGCATACTACGCAAAACTATGTCTCTGTAAATAAATATTTAGAACTTTCACATCGGTAAAAATCCCATACGATTGCATAATCCGGCGGGAGTTCTAAAAACATTTCCAGCCCACGACACGACGAGGATTTCATGTTATGTTGACCTGAAGTGGCCCGTGAATTATTGACCTGCTTGCACTCAGGTCGAGTAACAGAACCTCGTTAGGAGTGATGGATGGCACGCGGCGAAATGACGTGAGATCATGCCCACTGTCGTAGAACAAATTGGGCAATATCTCAAATAGGATCCCGTATCGTGTGATATTTTTTACGACTTGTATATTTTTGGCGATATTTTCAAACGATCACAATATTCTTTGACGTTCCAACTTCCTCAGTGTTAACTACAGGACGTGAGTAATATTAAAAATGAAATGTACTCCCAGCAAGAAAAACCAAAATCCGAAGATTTGCTCTAAATTAAAAAGCTCTACCTCAATATTTTTTTTACTTACTATCTCTGCCATATAGGTTACATATACGAACATGTTTAGCAACTTGAATATCAGAGTATAAAATAAAATATGTAAAAAACTATTACCTATTACAAATTCGAAAGTTGGCGAGAATGGATATACTTATGTATATGTAGATAGGTTGCTGCTTAATTTTGCCAAACCTTTAGAATCAATTAAACTGAAATAAGTAGTTATTATAGTTAACGATCTAGAAAAATATAATAGGCTATTGATAATCCAAATACCACAACAGCTAGTTTTCCTTATATGCTATGAGAAAACAATATAATATTTACCTACCAAACCCTAAAGCAGTCTGCTCATAAACAAACCCTGGAGGACGTCTGAGGACAATGCCTCCGAGGAGACTTGGGAAGTAACCGAGGGTAAGGAAGCGAATTAGCGAATAAAGTGCCTCATTTCAACCCATTTTAATTAGAAAGGATTATTTTGTACGAGTACGTTGTACGTTAATCTGAGTCACGAGCTGAACATCAAGGACCTACTATTTCTACGTGGTTTTGACACAAAGCTGTAACTATCCTTATTTGTTTTCTTGTTATTAATGCGTTTCAATAAGTTTTCGTTTTATAACTATTAAATATAAATAGAGGTTTTGAAGTAGGTAATGTACGTTAGATGTAATGTTAGATATTAACAAAATCTTTGATTTTAGTACCTTAAATAAGCGTAGAAACAAATAAAAATTCTTCAAGATTTCGATGATTTTTGGGAAATTCGTCATACCAACATTACGTATTATAAAAAGTCATAATAATATATTGGGTTTCTACTAGCTGGTGCCCGTGACTTCGTCTGCGCAGGTATCTTTATAAATTGTAGCCTATGTGTTATTCTGATGTATAAGCTATATTATTGTAAAAGTTTCATTAAAATCCATTCAGTAGTTTTTACGTGAAAGAGTAACAAACATCCATCCATCCATCCATACTTACAAACTTTCGCGTTTATAATATTAGTAGCAAGTAGGAATTAGGGTAAGTAAAATCTGTTTAAGAGTATTTAAGACCCTCAGAACAGAGATTTTGTTAATATCTAAGTACATCACCTACTTCCAAACCTCGATTTCGCAAATAAAAGAAGCACGAACGGAAACTTTCGAATGGATTCTATCACACGTATGGTATAGGATATTTCCACTATAAAATTGCACGATTGTACATGGCGGGACAAAAAAACGAAATCCCGGAGCTGAGCTCTAAAAAGATTGGTAAGTTACTCTTCAAATAATTCACCAATTTCGTAAACGCTTTGGAATTAACGTTTAACACAAAACAAAGTTCCATTGACTCCATAATTCCTTAGAGATCGATACAAAATGCTCCGAATTTCAGGCTGCATATTTCTCAAGAGTTATTTATTCTGAGAGAATGAAAAATGCCTTTTGACGGCAACTTAGAAAGCCTTTTAATAAGTTTTATGTTAAACAGTAAATAAACAAATTAGCCTGCCGTGCCGTACCGTCGTGAATCGCATTTGCCTTCATTTTGGATTAAGCTTTCGTAGCTAATTGGAGAAACTTAAGATTTGATTCTTTAATAAATGTTTCATTACCATCATGAAAATGTGTTTGATGCTAAAATTGCCCAAATTCTTCTCTTAAAGTAAGGTCCTCGTGATTATACCTAGCTACTATCCTTTTCATGAAGTTCTAACAATATATACAGTACAATGTAGGTAAGACAACAGACATGTGACTACAATTTAGGAGAGTATTGCGAGTATCTCGCCTGCTTCGCGCGATTGCACATTGTTCGTTGTTTGCTTACTGAGAGAGGTGAGAGGTGAGGCGACAAAGGTAAAATAAAGGCACGAGGTTGGTACGCTATGCTTTGCTGAAATAATAAAATTACCAGGTATATATAATTCACCTTCTATGGGCAAGGTGTGAGCCCTATAAATATGGGAAAATTGAAAACTCAAAATAACTATGTGAGGATGACGATAAAATGTGGAAAGATGTTATGTTTTTGATGTAGGTACTCATTTATATATTTTTTGAAATAAAACTAAATATACTTACATCACCCAAATCGAAACTAATGAACCTTGGATAAAATCTTGTAAATGTTATTTAAATCAGGACCTGAAAATTAGCACGAACTTCATGCAGGCAAAGCCGCTTAACGGCTATAAGTCAGCAAAATAACACGCTTCAAAGGTCTGTTTCAAATTCACCCCGCTCATTAATCGCAAGTTACTCAGTTGCGAACTGGGTAGTAGGTAATGCCATGGCGGCGTCGGCTGCCGCTCATTGTTCGCAGCGCCTCATTTGCCGTCAATTAACTGCAATTACCGGATGACGAGCCATTTGCCACGCTCCCATTCCCATTCTCGCTTGCCAAGATAAAAAAGTTCTACTTAGCATTTATTATGGCGTATGCACTTTAGAATGACCTAATAATCCTACTTACATAAGTTTGCGAAGTTAAATGGATAGATAGATGTTTGTTCCTCAATCTAGCCAAAACTACTGAACTGATTAAGCTAAAATTCAGTATGGGTATAGTTTCTTCTTATGTTTAGTCGGGCTTTCCTGACAGAGTGGTCGTGTTCCATAATCGGGTCCCGATCAATGGCCGCTCTGTTAGAAGCATTGTGGGAGCGCAGTCAGTCATAGTTGCGTTTCTAAGAGATTTTATGAGGTCTGACCATCTAGTTGGGGAATAGTTTATGAGTTGGAAAACACATACATTTTATCCTGATACCACCCGGGTGAAATCGTGAGCAGCAGTTAATGGGTAATATTTTAGTCCTAATGGACTACTTAAGTGAAGAATGTAGAATGCCTAAACTTGTATATTGCCTCCATATTTAGTACTTCAGTAGTACTAAGTAGGTAGGTAGATGTACAGTCGGCGTGTGGAGGCTCATAACGTTCATGTCAGGCAAAATCCGTCTGATTATGAATGAACGAACACTTATCCTTTGTGTTCCCAGTCAGAGTCAGAATACGGAAATAGATAAAGCATTCCGAGTGGACAACATAATCTAACAAATGTAAGTTCAGAGGCATCTCTACCTAAAATGTACGTCAACCCAGAACACAAGTAATGCTTGCAAGGTACCTGCGGCGGTACCAACGGCTGGCAGCAGCATATCTGGCACCGTTGATGTCGATATTTTGATTTTGTCCATCATAGTCCAAAGTATTGAATTTTTTTAAAGGTAGACAAGTCTGTAGTCATGGTCTTAGCAAAGTTTTTGGTAAGTTAATTCAATTAACGAGCTACGAGTTCATCTGCAGCGCTCGTGGGCCTCGTAGTGTTAATAAATGATTAAGAAAATTAGTTTACCCCTTACCATTTCAGAATTAAACTCAAGAACGGGAGCTTTTTCTCTCACAATATTACAGAGGCATATTTAATACATAATTAGTACAAAACTGTCTCAAATGTCTTCCTTCTAATTTCCTGATCTTCCTGCCGGGTGAGTGTAATCTTGTCCCGAGAAACGTGTCCATTTGTAAACGCGTACCAACTTTTTTTATTTAATTTGGTGTAAATGTGTCCTGTTCTATTTCGCAATCAACACGTTGACGACGAATACACAAGAGGACTATAAGAAGCCTTTGTTTCTTTGCTCCGAATAATGATGTTACTCTTACCCCAAACGAGATTAAAATATTATCCAACTCCGAGTGGATATTGGCACTTGTCAGCCATGATGGATGGACCACGGAGAGTGAGCAGCTTTTTGATGTTTTGAGGATTGAACGATGACGTGACACAAAAATGTTGAATTAATGGTATGAAAATGATTCGAAAAGTTATATCTAATTTTCAAGAAACTTCCTGTCACAGAATAAGGTCGGTAGGCCATGATTACATTTTACTTTTAGGTCTACAAGTATTATCTGGGAATAATGAACGGAATTAATAAAAAATTGAAATCATAATAAACAGGTTGAATTTTTCAACTAGGCTTGAATGGCAAAATCTCAAAATATTATGTCATGCTAAACATGCTTGGAAAAATAACTGGTTCGATTTCCGCCAAAAAAAAAATTATAACAAATCTTTAAGAGACTTTTTTGGGCATATTTTTCTATACTTTCTGATTTTACCATCCAAGCTCATTATAAAAATTCACTTTATACAAGCTGAGTAAATTTTAGACATCCATTAGAACAGCGTAGATATTATGTTGATACTTTGTTGGTAAATGCGGCTCAAAATCCTATCGAGGTTCGAAAGCTTTTGAACAAGCACCTAAATTATGTACATTTTGATTAGGTATTGTTTTGCTAACGGCTTTGCTAGGAAGCAGGCGGCTTCAACATAAACAGGACAACAATCAGCTTTTACCAAAAACAAATAATAATAATTTCATTAAATATAATCATTCTGGACATTTCACAAAATGCCATCTTGTCCCAAACTTAGCTATTTTCAACCGACCTCAAAAAAGGTGAAGGAACTCAATTTAGTTTTCTTTTTAATGTTTGTTACCTCAAAACTTCGTCATATATCAACGATTGGATTTTTTTTTTTTTTTTTAAGGTTCCTATAGATTTAGATTGGTCCCCCTGAATTTCATTAAAATTGGTTCAGTACTTAAGTTTTAAATTGAAAAAACTGAAAGCTTTTGATTAACAATTACTTTAGTCTACCTACCTAACTACAACCTCCATTATCCAACACTATACATAGATACTCGTACGCCTAACCATTTTATAAATAACAATCTCGTATCTCTCAATCCAACCCGACCCCAAGTGAGAATCAGCACGCGGTGCTGCCTATCTCGGCCTCAAATCGATGCATTTGCCCCTCATCGTTAATTCATATCGAGGGTGTACAGCTCGCAAACATGGAACGCGATACCACTCGGAGGATAAGGTCATGGGTGAGGACGGAGCTAGGCGGGCGAAAGCGAGCTTTCAAAATTCTCTTTGGTATGAGGCAATGGCGCGGATTTTAAAAAGTCCTGTGTGTTTGACTATAATTGGTTTGGCATGTAAAAAGACCCCTTTATCTTTGTTACTTAAGCATTTATTCATGTAAAAACTGATGGTGAACCCATAATAAATATAAATGTATACCTAAATAGTCCTAAATAGCAGGAATTATAGCGCCTCGACATTTCGTTGGTGTTTGCGTTATTTTTGGGATTTTTTGTCCAATATAATTTCAAATAATATAATGGTTTGAGCTTTGTGTTCAATGCTCCAAGCACAAAAAGAAGAAAAAAACATATAAGTCATGGCAGTAACACTAAGGCTACCGCCGGCCGGTACCGTACCGCCATTGCGGGGCCCTAATGGATAGAAGGAGGACACAGAGCTCGCATGGGATGGGAGGAGAAATCCGAACACTAGGACAGTACAGATAATAATTAAAAAAGTTGTATAAAAGTACCGAGTTTAGACCAAGCTTTCTTTAGGTATTTAATTGCCATTCTTATAAGAAAAAGGATTTGTCCCTCCATAAATTATTTGCCCCTTTCCTTGCCTCTGAACCCAAAGGTATCCTTGTTACGTCCAGGCTGCGGCCTTAAAATTACTCCCAGCTTTCATACCGACGACCTTCGTATCGAGCAAGGTGAAGCACCTCGGATGTAATAGCTCAACACACGCAACCACCACATTTAGGGGCATTACGTTTAACTTATCTCGAACATAATAAGGAAATCGTTGAAAAAGTGAAACAATATTGAGCTTTATTTTTGTTCTGACTTCTAACTTTTAATATCGTGTTTATTGACATTGATAATAAGAACAGAACAGAATTTTCCAAAAATAAGCCTCAATAGATAGGAAGGGTGACTGCGTGGAGACAAGTAAATATAACTGCATTTTATATTTTTAATCTTATTTGAGAATCGAACCCGCTTGATTTATTGTATATCCACGTTACCACGTTTTTATTTATAAAGTCACTTTTTTCTGGTCTGTCTGTCGTTCCGGGTGGAAACTGATAAGTCAAATTTCAAGCACTTTCTGATTTAGCTATCCGGTTGAAACTTTCAGGGTAGCTTACAACATAAAAACGTGGTTTTAGATTTTAATTTACATTTCTAGTTTAAATATTTTGATAGATTATCCTGACATCGGCTTCCAAGAACTATTATTTACTTGACATAAAATGGACAAAGAACTTACTATGGTCAAATTAAGTACTCTTTATGTTTAAAATATTAAGAAATCTAACTCAGAATTTCGCGTATTTACGGTATTTTACTAGGTCGCATTTTATGTCGTACTACGACATGAATGAAATAAACAGTGAATCGCATCAACGCGAGCCAAGGGGCCCTTTAATTAAAGGCCTTGGGCGTTAAAGGCCTTAAAATACGACCCGAGTCATACGTCTTCCTGAGATTAGCAGGCCAGTTTTAAATCCACTTTTCTTTGTTAATAATGTAAATTAACAAAAAGCTCTGATAGTGCTAGTAGGTATCTACTTTTAACAATTTGTAAAATAATATTGTTTTTTACTTTCATTAATTCGTCCAAGATTATGTATTTAAAATGAGACTATTTATAGCAACGGTAAAAACATGGTATAGCTAGTACTTATAAAAAACGTAGTACTGAGTAATGAATACAATTCTAAATTAGTACCTTATATTTAAATGAGTAGTTTTATGAACAGGCGTAATAGAGAAATTATTTTAATCTCAATGTTGCTTTGCCAATAAATCCGGCGCCGCGCCCGTTTGGAATGAGCAGCGAACGAAAAAGCCAGCTATAAAGCATAATTGGGTGGCACTATGACGACGACTTTGTCTAAATTCCTCGTGTAATTATCGCCATTGTTCCTTCGGCAAACAATGCGGCTTGTGGTAATATTCTCATCCTGAAAACGCAACCCCAAATCAAAAATTTATGAGTTCTTTTTGTGGAATATTTTATGCATACAAAATAATTTACTTTTCAAGTCTAAATGTACATGTGCAAACATATACATAATAACAATATTACCTACCTAGGTTCTGAAGAAAATTACTTTTATAAAATTATTATATTTATAACAATCAAGAGCTTCTATGTAAGAAAAATACGGTATTACAAATTTTCTGAAATTGTGGACTAATAAATAATAATTGAAATGTCATCCGCCTAACCCCTCATTCCTACAGATACTACTCTACGTGCAGTAAAAACAGCACTAATATTCTAGTCGAGTAGTTATCAGAATTTGTAATACAATATAACAAAAAGTTTATTTGATTTTTTTATAATAAAGTTACGAAGGAATCTGCTACGCATGAGGTTTTTACGCGCGGCGTAGCACTTTATCGCCGTATCGCTCCGTCGCCGTCGCGTAGCCGGAAGTTGTAAAAAGTGCTACGCACAGGGCGGCATGCGGAGCGTAGCGCTACGCCCGCCGCCCGTAGCCGCAAGTTTTCGTAGCACAAGCCATCAAACAGAGACGAACTTCGGCGCGACTGTCAGTCATTACGCTAAGTTTCAGGCAGTTGCTTCAACTTTCAACCACTCTGGACTGCTGACAGTTGGGTAATGAGTTTGCGAGCTAAAACAAAAACTTCTACCATTTCTCAGGTATTGGTCGATTAACTTACTAACTATGTGCAGAAAATAATGGCCACAAATATCGAAATAAAGTTCTGCTTGAACGTTTATTGGTTAAGACAAAGTTTGCAAACTCATTTTGAACTTGCTAAAAAGTTCATATTAAAATAAATTAGTTTACTCAATATCAATTTTTCGTATCAAAAAATGATACGATGAAATAAAAGTTTGTTTGCACATTCGGATTGAGTGAAATCGCGATACCAATACGATCAATCACAAAACGAGAACCTTCATATTCCTGAGCGTGTGTTTACTTGAGTAAGCAAACACAAACAGTCAATTTTATAACCGTATGAATAAAAATCCATCAGTTTGTTTTCGACGGTAAATTGAATGTCAGCGAAATAGAAATGTGGAAACTAAAAACTAAATAAAACAAATGGACTTAATGGATGGAACTGGCATTCTCGTTCATCAAGCTTTTGGTTTTTATTTGTCTCGCCCAATCTAACAAATTATAAAAAATCATAAATTCTTGAACGTATTTTTAACTTCTAATCAGGAAAAAGTTCTGAAGATAACAGAGCTGATAAGATCTTTTTACAAAGATTAGAGTTTTGCTGTTCGTTGATATATTTGTAGTTTTATACACAGTTACAAGAACTACTGAACTTATTCTAACTAAAAAAGTGCCCAATGATAGTGATTAATGCGAATACTTGTATTGTAATGATGTATATATCTGTATATATGTTAAATAGCCCTTAAACTGGCTTAGAATATCAGATACCTATTCCTTTTTGTCTACGCAACTGGGCAACATTTTGATACAGTCCAAAACTTGGCTTCTAAGCTACTTTTCAACACGTGGTTGAGGCTGCGGGAAGTAGCTAGTCAGTAATAAAATTATAATGACAGTAAATTAAAAGTTAATTGATTGATTCAGGAGTTATTTTGCGTTTTGTTACTTTATTACTAAATATATTTATATAATTTGTTGAAATTAAAAGTTGTTTAACAAGGCCGCGAAGTTGGCGCGGGCGTGTCGTGTCGGCAGCTGTGAACAAATTGGTGGAAAAACTGTCGAACTAGATGAAACTCGGGTGACCCTCTATGGAGAGCTATTCCGCCACAGACTCCCGGTCACATCCGCATTACTTCAAACTGCCACCGCTATTCGAAAGCTTTGAATTTTCGTTCATTTTGACCTACAAGTTAAAATACTACATACTATTTTTGTAGGTACTGCTCTCGTAGGTTTATGTAAATACTACTTTATAAAGAATAATATTTTTTAATAAAAAAGGATGGATAAGTCATCAATTAACTACTATCATCAACTATCATATCGAGTTATTAATAACACGAAATTTAATATAAATGACAAGTACTTAGGTACTTATGTAATGTAAAATAAGTTGAATCTTTCATAACTATTCAAATATCTTTTTAATTTGTGTCATCAACATTAGTAAGTACTTTTGATAATTATTTAAAGATAGATAGGTTTTAATGATATATAGGAATAAGATGATATATAATAAAAAAATAAAGTAAAGAATATTCTATCTATCTCAAAGCCTGTGCAATTATGTTTAGGTGAGTAGGTACTTGGATATCCAATCACGAACAAAATTTAAAAATATAAGTAGGTACTTAACCTTTAAATCATAAGAAATCCGAGGATGATTTGACATTTGAAGTAATCCAGCTCGTTAGTAACGCAATTATATTATAGGCTCTCTCGACTTGATAAGTTCAGCGGCAGTATCTATTCTTGGCAGATTCGATTCATGCCGGCACAATCGCTAAACTGATAAAACCTATGCATTGTGCTCAAGCTCGTGGGTAGAATAATGAAACTTATTCCCATTCTATTCATAATAAAACCGAGTTCATCAGAAATGCAAATCACCGTCAGTTTGCGGGCGCCCGCAACGAGATTTCATGATTATTTTTTATAATAAATCCACACTTAACCATGTTTTACTATGCCTTGTTTTTTTTACAAAAATCTACGCTGGTACACAACCGAAAGTAAACAAACAATGTTTAGCTTTATGCCGAATATTTTCCTTTATCCGGGAGATTTATCGCGCTTTTAATTATTGCGAAAATTTCATTCAGTGCGGAATTTTCCTCTTCGCATTTTAATTATAAGGTCTTATCATGTACTTTTATAGAAATTTCAGTGATAAAGAACCTTTGGAAGTTATCGCAAGAGGTCTCCTGAATAAAAATGAAGATAAAGGAATACGTAAGAAAGTAGACCGCTGGCATTCAAATTCTCTGAACTTTAATGGCAGATACAAGAAAAGCGTTTTACAATGAGCGTCAAATAAAAAGGGATGGATTCTCTTATCTCTAGGGTGTGGCTGTCGAGCGATAGTGGAAATGCCCGTAGCGATAGTGGGATAAAATGTTACGCTGTAAACTTGGAATCGTTTATGGGACATTCTGTTCTAGCAATATAAATGCTAAATTGGATGTGGGTTTTCTTTGAATACCTACATCCTTGGCCAGTTGATCTTTTCTGTAATGTGTGATGAATGATTGCGTGTTATATTAATATTGAATGACTTATTTTTGCTAATATGTTAATGTACTTTTTTTACATATTATTTGACTTATTTGACTCTACTATGATTATTGATACTATTTTGACCAAACTATTATGTAAGCAATTTTTAAATTAATGTAATTGGATAATCCGTTTTAATTTAATTTAATAAATAAAATACAAATGTCATCTAAAATTAATAGGCCTATAAATTTAAAACAAACGATTATTATTAGTTGCAAATCGATAATTGCGCTGCAAACTACAAAGGTTGAGCAAAAAATGGAAACATTTTGTTTAATATTAGCGAAAACTCACTGTTAAAATATTGAAAAAAGAAAATAGTGCTTTAAAAGGAGCCTCTTCGAGGCCCACTTGAAATCCTTTCACCATACTGGTTCGAAAGAACTAGTAACACGATAAGAGGAAGTGCTTTTGACGAAACGACTTTAGCATGATCATAATTAAAACTGATAAAAAATCTTTGAATTCTGTGTTTTTTTTATAATTTTTGATAGGCTAATTCTTTATTTTTATACCAATTTAAGTAAGTTTAGTTTTATTATGTTTTAGCATTCTTCTTATCGTGTCACTAGTTCCTTCGAACCAGTGTGGTGAAAGGATTTCAAGTGCGCCTCGAAGAGGCTCCTTTCGTGCACTCGACACATGTTTTCGAACTTTTAGGTTCTACGACATGCCGGTTTCCTCACGATGTTTTCCTTCACCGTTGCGAGAACGTGGGATGCATACATAGATTTTTTCGACCGATAAAACCCATTTACGCATGACTGCCACCGGGATTCGAACCCGCAACCATCAGATCGCAAGTTAAGGGCCTCGTCCACTCGGCCACCACGTCCTCCTGTTTTAGCATTAAAAGTTGTGTAAATAAAATTCATTTATTATACAAAAAAAAACTTACTTTCCTAATTTCCCAAGTCAATGAAAAGCGGTTTATTTAGTTCTTAACATTAGCTTTATGTAAGTGTAAGCATCTGCGTCTGGTGCGTGATGTGCATGCGGCCCTGCCTGGGCGCGGGCTCGGTGCGCGCGCGCATCTTGCAGCGCAGCAGTTGGAGAGTATTCTGCCATAGACGAGTCTGCTCTTCAACGACGCCTTGACGAGAACTAATCGTTCTTTGCTCCTGAAAAAAAAGATAAAATAATAATTTAAGGGTAATCCTATGTACTTGTTTTTTACTTTGTGCAATATTTTCTATCTATCTAATCCTCAAAGCAAATTTCCAAACAAATTTTTTCTACAAAATTAACACTACTAATTTAAAAACACTTATAAAATCTAAATTAAAGTATGAAACCTTACTAAATTTGTTGACACAATCGGAAAACGTAGACGAAACGAATAGTGTGAAGAAGTTACTATAATACGGCGTACTTTTTGAGTATTTGTCCGAAACATTTTGTATGGAAATTTGCCTTGAGGATTACTCTAAATGAGTCACATCTTGATTTTACCGTCGGGAGGCCTGCAGGATGCCGTCTAGCTAGACGGATACCAACCAGAAATGTGTACAATTATTGTGTTCCGATTTGAAGGAAACTTTAACTAGAAAAATTACTGGGTTTCTGAGACTGACTATCAAAATGTCTTAAAGTACAAGGACAAGCGCTTTAGTAGTACGTGACACTATTCTGGTCATGGGCATGCGTAATCTCTCACCATCAGGAGAGCCCCTAGCTTTGTCTCGTCACTTATTGAAATAATAATAATATTAATTTAATTTAATTTTCGGTTTCGGCTATACAAATTAAAGTACCTAGATAAATAGATAGATAATAAGTATAAATAATTTGTGTTAGATAGTTGTATGTAATCGTCAAGCCCAGTCGAAGACCTTATGGGAGTGTGAAAACTCCTACATCAGAACAAGCCACGGGCTCATATTAGTCATACGAGATGGATATATGTATAAATAGAATATTTTGAGAACAGTAATTACTTGCCTCCTCTAAATTTTTAACAATGAGTTCCAGGTCTTGAGCTTTCTTTTTTAATGCTTCCATTCTGGACGGCTTCCTGGGCGACTGCATTGAGTTTTTCATTTCAAACATGACGACTTCTTGCAAACTCTCGGCCTTTGTTATTTTTTGCCGCAGGTTTTTCCATTCATCCTCTTTGCTATTCAACTGGTCAGTCAACTCTTTGACTTGGTTCTTGAGGGGTTCCATTTGGGAGGTTATATTGATTGAGGTTGCTTCGTAAACCCTCTTCTTTTGTTCGTATTGTTGTTGGGTTGTTTGAAACTCTTCTTTCACGGGTTTGATTTTGTCGGCGAGAGGTTGAATCTCTTGACGAACTTGGGACAAATTTTGGGCGGTCTGCGCGACCAACTGCGAATAAAAATAAATGAAATAACCAAATTAGTTGAGTTTGCGAATATTAAATAACCTAAACAAAAGTATAGTAAATGCCTAATATTTATTATACCTGCATAGTTATGTTATCTGTTACTGACTATTATAATTAAATATTTTTATTTATGTAAATATGTGTATGCCGAAATGAGCGCTACCAACCTAATCGACTCTTTAATAAAATACCTGTGAATTATGGATCGCTACCAACCTAATCGACTCTAAATAAAATTCCTTTGAAATATGCATGTACGTACAGATGGACAGACAAAACTGGCGAGACAATCTAATAAGAATTAGATACTTGTCAAACTCGAAACCTAAAACGGTTTTTCTCCTTTGGACTATCCAATCGTGCTAATAGTTTCCAACATCGAGAAGAAGTTAGAACTTAGAAGTGTCATCTTTAAGTTACTGCGGCAAAAAGCCAGGTAAATATTACCTACCTGAGACAAATCGTGCAATGATTTCTTGGCTAAATCCACCGTTTTATCTTCGTCCTTTTCTGTAGCGTCTTCATCTTCGATTTTCATTTTCTTGTGATTGACCAGAGCCATTTCCACGGTCGGATCCGATGTGCTGATAATTTGAATTGTTCTTGCTAGAATTCCAGCTTCAACCTAAACATAAAAGTAGAGTACAGTAAAATAAAATTATCATAATACTCAAAGGAAGCTTGATCCGCCGAGAATAATGGTTGTAAACGAATTAAACTGGTTTTGAATTTTTTCGTATTTTTCAGAAAATTCTAGTCATTTTGCAAATAAAAGCTCACCTTGTACGTTGAGAGATTAGCCCGTTGTCTTTTGTAGACGGTGCTTTTTGTTCGTAAAGAATTAACGTACTTCTTCAATTCTTCACCTCTCAGAACCGTGTCTCCGAGGAGCTGTCTAACCTGATAAGAAAACAACACAATGGGTAGGTAAAATATAAAACATAAGTTCTAAACAGTTTTTTTTTTCTGCCGTCAATTTATATTGTCAGACTATTCAACCTTATTCATTAATCTCGGAGGGACAACGCAATTTATTAAAAATATATACCGAAAATATTCGCTACAATTAATCAGATAAAAACATTTCTCTGGACATAAATCTCGTAGGGAGCTGCGCATTATCTGAGTTCAATCTCGCGCTCTCAGACATAATGACCGATTTATATGAAACGAGAAAAATATTTGATGTGATCTTGATGACTAGCCGGCAACATCCCGGCCAGTGACATCGATTTCAACTTGGAAACGCTGGCCATCAGCTAAGCACTTACCTACTCATTGCGTGAAAATAATTTTCCCTTGGCCAGAGTATTTGAGGTTTTCCGCAGTTTTTGTTCGTTATACATTTTTGGGAGAGTGCTTAGCGCAGGTGACAAAATATGTTTTTATGAGTGTGTCAGCGCGTTGGATCCCTGAGCGAATTTAAAGCTTAAGGGGAATCCTCAAATCCGAATTCCATACAAAATGTTTTAACATATACAAAAGTACGCCGTATTATAGTAATTTCTTCACACTATTCGTTTCGTCCATGTTTTTTGATTTCGTCAACAAAAAAAGTGGAAGGTTTCATACTTTAATTTAGATTTTATACGTGTTTTAAAATTAACCCTACTAACATAAAAACACGTATAAAATCCAAATTAAAGTATGAAACCTTTCACTTTTTTTGTTGAAAAAATCAAAAAACATGGACGAAACGAATAGTGTGAAGAAATTAATATAATAGGGCTTACTTTTTGAGTATTTGTCCGAAACATTTTGTATGGAATTCGGATTTGAGGATTACCCTTAAGAGCTTAATTTATTTCCCAACGGTACACATAATAGCTTGCTTGGCTATACCTCCATCATATATTTTTCAACGTTTTAATTTACTTTAAAAACTTTGCATTTTTAATTGCAAAAAACTTTATGAGAATGATTGTTTCATAGTTAATACCTACAGGATATATAATACATATAAGATAATATAATGGAGATTAGTAGCGCAAGATCGAGACCGTTGGCGAAAATGGGGGGAGGCCTTTGCCCTACAATGGGACAGCTCAGGCTGATAGTAATAGTAATAATAAGATAATAAGTAAATTAATATATCTCTTCAGATATATTTATTTACTTATTTGAACTGTACCCTAATGAGAACAGTCAGCGACATATAAGTAGGTAGCTGGATATTTTATAGTTTCAATTATGATCCCAAACAATTCAGAATTTTTCTCACTGGCCGTACTTACTAACACAAGTAAGATACCAAATCTATCCGCTAACTTAACAAAACGCACGATTCCACGTCTAATGCTTTTCTAGTTTTCTTGCACAGTTTTAAAAGGCAACTCCATAAAACGTTTGCCAAGTCAGCTTCCACATTGCTGGCAAAGTCAGCCACTCACAGTCATAATACATACCTACCTACTGCTGAATGTCTGTACATTCTTGCCTCGGACAAATACCTACATAGCACATTTGATAATAGTTGTATCTACGTTGTCGGTATTTTAATTAATCTGTAAAATTTCATTCTAAGACGCGATGTCGAAATATACAAGCCAACCTAGAAAATACGGACGAAAACTAAAAATAAATACCTACTCCAATAAACTATGATCTTTTTTTTTGTTTGAATCAGGCAAGCATTTGACCACAATCTTATGCCTAAAGAATTCCTTAACTTTCTCGATCGGAGCCCGTTTCTCGATCTCAAAGTCCTGTGTAAGTGTAGTACTAGTCATGAGCAGGTGTGTTCGTTCTCTTACAGCAGCGCGCGCGACAGCGCCTTGTTAGTTTAATCACTTAATTATACACCAATTTTTTATTACCAAAAAAAAAAAATGGGCAGTGCAGACGGGGTACTACGTTGTATCTGTGCAGTCAGAATTTTGAATTTCTACAAAATGGCAATGGAGTGACAGCGGCGCGAGTGCGGCGCCCGAGCCGAGCTGCAGCGAGCTGGCTCGAGCTAGGTGCCCGGGTTTGCGAAACGATTGATAATTAAATTATTATCAATATAGGGTACCGCCTGATGCAAATCCATAGGAAAACGACTAATGGTTACAGTTATCCATTTTTAATAAATAAAAAAATTACAAAAAATAGACTTAATTTTTTCAAGTTTATTTGCCATGTCTGTGTTTAGTATCGCCATTGACCATGTGTATTTTTTTCTGGTGATTAAAAATTGACCATGTATAAAAAAGTAACTGTCCTGAAACATAGCACAAAATCTTTGATAAAGTCCTGACCTGAGATTGTAGATCAGCTAAAGTAGCTTCGTGCTCCTTCAAGGTAGCAGCTAGTTGGTCGACCTTGGATGCACTGGATTCCTTGTTCCGGCGGATGACTGCCGCCTGTTGACGGAATGGAGCTAACTTGTCCTCCTGAGGACCAGCCGTAGCCAGCTTCCTTTGGACTAGTTGCTCCATTTCTCCATTGACCACTGCGATCTATGTAGGTTCGGCATTGGATTTTGGGCAAAACAGGGTTAAATGCCCCAAAATCATAGGTGCCCCTTAACCTAAAAACCTTACTTTAGAAAATCGAATATAAGTAATAATAGGTTAAGTATGAAGTATAAGACATTGTCCTAATAGAACGCGATCACGCGACCATCGCAAGTTCTCGCGAACGTCGGTCAAGACAATGCCTGAGAATATGCTAAGAACTTTACCTACTTATTGTTCCTTCTATTTGATTTTAGGAAGTAAGTTTTTTAGGAAAAGGGGAATCTATCCTTTTGGGGTATCTTATCCTGTTTTACCCTACTTTAACACTTTAATATTACTAGAATTAACAAAATTATTTTCTTAGTATGCACTAACACTTCTTATCAAACATACCCTCGAAACCTTAAGTCTCTACGTTCAGTGATTTGACCTGTGACATGTTGGTCAGTCAGGACAAAGCCTTTAATATAGCTGGAAAGCTCATAAGGGGCCCAAGTAAAAGAATTTGAAAATATAAAAGCAGTAAAGTCAAGCCTAGCAAAAGCACGAACTACTGGGCCTCGTTAGGTCCAACATTTTGAAAGAAAATACGATTTCAAAAGGCAGCCGATACACTTAAACCAGACTCTTTCAATATAAATTGATAGGTTTCTAAAAGCAATTTCATAGATAAGTCTGCAAGATATCCATTTCAGACAGCAAGGCTCGAATTGCCTCAGTCTCGGAGCTCTTACCTTGTCTTGTACCGTAAGTAGGTCGGCTCGAGTGGGATGTTGTTCCGTGGCTATCATCTGCATAATATTCAATTCCTTCTGCAGATGCGAACTTTCTTGGGGAAGTTTTTCTTTAACAAGGTAACTGTTTAACTAGAAAAGAAAGGAAATGACTCTCCAAGGGTACTTTAACTACAATGTAACAAGCTCACTTTTAAATTTAAATGTTTCTCAACCTGAATTTCTTCTTGCAAGTGCTTTATGACGTCATTCGCGTTTTTAGGAGATGCACTTTGTCCGTGGATCACATTCAAGTATCTTTTCAACTGATCGGACGCTAACTTTAATTGCGTTTGTTGGGTTTCGTACTGAAAAAGATACAACAATGTAAAGCCCAATCACAATCAATGAATTGAGTAACTCTCCTTATTCTATTGATTGTTCAAGTTAGAAAACTCATCAGGTACCTGATTCTCCAACTCCCTTGCCTTTTCCTGTTGAAGTCTCAACGATTTACTGACACTTAAAAGTTCTTCTTTGTTACTAACGTCGACAAGATTAACTTGAACGTTTTCTAATCGTTTGATTACTGAAACAAGGCACGTAGAGCGAACAATTAGGATCCTTATCGTTACTCAAAGTGGTCTCAAGGTCGAAAATTTTATGTGAGTGCTTAAATTCAGATGTCAAAACTCCGTAATAATTACTGAAGTTGGGGAAGAACGTTCCATAGACAAACGTTTTGTTTAATGAGTGTTGTTCGCGAGTCGTTATCTAAGCCTAAATGCTCACCGATGTCTCTCTCAACCGCCATCTCCTTGATGTCATTTATAATTTCGGACGCATTTTCCTTCTGAAGCATTCTCGTCCGCTTGTGCACGTCCTTGAATTCATCTATCAAGTTTTGATACGAGTCAAGCAGATCTTGAACCGTGTTGTTTCGTGCTACGTCCGATGGTATATCAGGTAATTTCAAATACCTACAAAATACAGTATTGCTTACCTACTAGCGAGTACCGAAACTGCCTGAGTATTTTCATTTTCGCTTTACCTACTACCTGATGAGAAGAAAATTATTTGGAAATAAAGAAACCGTAAACAAATAAACTGCTTTGTTTACGTTACGTAAAGGACTTTGGGCACATTCTTATCGGCAGAGAAAGGTTGCTAATCTACAAACCGATAGCTAAATCCCGGCTAAAGAGTGGAGATATGTGATCCCCTAACCCCTTGTCAAAGGGATTAAGGATACCTTCGGACCCCTATCATGGTTTACCTTGCTATTACAGTACTCAGCAAAATATCTGCGGTAGTGACTGGGCCCTTATCAGCCTATTAGGTAGAGAACTGCGTGATGGATTATTTAGAAGCTGCATAGCTATCCTTATTAACCGGACATCAAAGTAACGCCATCATTTTAGCATGTTTGAAAATTGAAGGGTGGTAGGTACTAGTATTACTAAAGGAAGTATTGCAAAGGTCTATGGATAAGGGTTCATTTCTTAGATAGATTGATCATTAGCTACTATTATAGGATGTTGAATAAAATAACATTATGGTATGAAACAGGATTTTTCGAGCATTATGAAAGTATCTACTTATAAGTACCTACTTATGGAGGTGTTGGACCAAAAAAAAAATATAAATTCAGTTTAGTTCCCCTGAAGCCTTTGCCAAGCCACGCAATTTTTATTTTTATAGAAACAACAAACACAAACTGACTTCCAGATTTTAGTAGGAAGAGCAACCTTTACCATAACCATAGTTAGTGTAGATGCTATTTATGGGTGTGGTACTGGTAATAAATAAATAATTACCCTAGTTTAAAGTGGTAGAAACTAACTTGGATAAATACGCCGTATTCTTCACTTGGTCCTTATTAGTGAGGAGCCAGTGCAGTACGTGATGTATTGTGGAGGCGTCTCCAGCGAGCAGCTGAGCTCGGAAGCTCGCGGGCTCCACGCCCGGCGGCGGCCGATATTTCACGCTACCCAGCATTTCGAGAAGGCGAAGCGAAACAGTCTCGGTATCGTCTTCATTTATGTCCAACTGTGAAAATCATCAATTTTCAGCCAACGAATTCCCATCTCGTTTCGCTCTGATAAATGCTCTACACTTTGAAAAATAAATATTCGTTGCAGCTTTAGCTTTGTAGGTAGGTATAAGTACCTACTTAACTAAATGTTATATTATAATACAAGCCCTAGTCGACACCCACAAAAGTTTGCGTTGCGAATTTTAACAAAATTTCTTTCTTATTTCGCGCCTACACTTTTTGACAAACATACCCTCTTAAATTTCAAGTCTCTACGGCCAGTGGTTCCTTTTATACCTACTTATATAAAAAATATTTATAACACAAGCTGATTCCCGGCTTCGTACGCGTGGAATGGGGATAAGAATGACCTTTTCTAACTTCTAAACTATACCCAAATCGAATGTCAGCCAAATAAGTTCATTTGTTAGAGCGTAATTGAGTAAATCCATCCGTCTTTCCATTGATCGCCACAAACTTTCGCACTAATAATATTAAGTATAGGGATTTTTCAGACTACAACGAAAATAAATTATGTGTTCCCCAGGGCATCATTCAACTTGGTGCGATGCTACTGTATCGCCATTGGTATAGTTGGTAGAGCCTGTAGATGAAAGTAGGAATTTCATCATCATCATCATTTCAGCCAGGTAGGACCCACTGCTGGGTCAGGCCTCCTTTCACTTTAGCCAGCCTCCGCAATCTCGTGTATCTTTCATCCAGGTAGACCCTAGATATCCGGATAAAAAGTGAATTATTCCCATTTGTGACAGATGTACTAAAAAGTTCTACCTGTCCCACCGTTGCTAAAAGGGGGACAGATGGAACTTTTAATAATTTTAAAGTAGAAAATGGTGGTAGAAAATGCTCTAGCATTAAGTCCTCCTTTTGTACTACTTTTAAGTGTGTGCAATAAAGTATTAAATAAATAAACTATCTATCCATCCATCCATATACCTACTTATAGGTACCTACCCAATATTTTTACGATTTTCAGTTTGTATCCAGATACCTATCTACACGCCTGCATAGAAAGTTCCAATACCTGTGAGTTCAAAAAGCTACAATATTGCAAAGTGCGGTTTCGTATTTCAGACTAGCGCACTATTTTTGTCAAGCGTATACGGGCGGATTGGTGGGTACTTGCGAAACTTCAAAAAGCCGACCGCGCGTATAGATACGCGCGTGTACCGGCGCGCGTACGCTCAGTTTTTTCTAGCGAGAACATTCGCGAATCTGAAACCTTACTTATTCAGACATCCTTCCTCATAAACTCGCATATTAATTTACTTACTGGAAAGTTCTAGTATTAACTTAGTACCTACTACTTAGCAATATCCTAGAAACCTTACTTACTTATTATTACTTACTCGCTAAGGGAAGTGGCTGCAGAGTAAGTGGATAGAGTAGGTACCTATTTTATTTCCCTATGGTAAGTGTTCAAGTATTTTTCAATTTAAAGTTTTAGAATAACCAATGTTAAAATACAAGTTAGCTACCGCTCGACGCTTACTAAGTTTTATTAAAAAAAACCCTTATTAGAGGAAAAACTTGCCTTTTCTCCAGCGTCGAAGTTGGCTAGCAACTCTACGAGCAACTGCAGCAGCTGTTTCTCGTTCAGCGCGTCGAACTTTATCAGATCGTAGCTGCGTCCTAGCGTGGCGTTCAGCTCTCTCACTATGAACTTCATTTGCTCGGTCATTTTGACAAAGTTCGTGAAGTTTTTGACTGTTTTTCAATTTTTGTTCACAAGGTTTACAAGCACGAGAAAACATGTCACAATTGTTGACAAAAAATTGGCGTTGCTGTTGTCATAGCGACGAATAACGACCATATTACGTCATGAATACCTACTAAAACGAAGAGGTTTTATACTGCGTAATAACGTAAGTAAATAGGTACTAATTTTATTTATGTGACAATGCTTCCGAATCACGTTAAAATTACTATACTTACTCGATTAATTTTCCATAAATTCGATATGGATAGACTACTTTTTATCCCGATAAAATACGGGCGAGAAAGCGGGCAGCAGCTAGTTATTATTAATTAATTATACCCCGATTCAGAATTCAAGATTTTTTGTAAACAAAGGTGTGACCACCCTAAAAAATACTTATCAAAGTGACGTTTACTCAATTTTCCTAAATACGGTATACGGTAGGTATACGGTATAGGTACGGTTTATTTTCTAGTCAATATCCATAGAATGGAAAGTAGCAATGGTTTTGTACTGATTATTATATTTTATATATTTTTATTCAGAAATTATAACACGATGAAAAAATATTAGCGAAAAATATTTTAAGACATTGGTATCATCGGAGTAAATCACAGAAGTTCGAAACAATTTTTGGATTTTGACCTAAACGTGTGTTTATAAATTTTATTCGTCTCTTGTCCGCTTACGAAGTCAAATGCGTTCTTTTTTCGCTTCTCGTGTGCAATTGTGTGAATCGAATGAATATTTGTTAGGTATCTGCTATGCACCTTGGCATTATTATGATTAATATCCCAGAAGTTTAGAGATTCACAAATTTTATTTCCTATTCTACCTACTTTTCAGTGTTCTGAAGTACCTGAATAAGTTTGATTAATAATTATTTAAGTAAAATAGGAAACTATCGCACAAGCAAAACCGCGCACCATTACTAGTAATAGTGATCCGTGGTATAAACTCGTTTTTAACCCTGACCTGTCTCTGTGACATATCATGACACTTCTTTGTTTACAAAAAAAATCTTGAAATATAAATCGGAGTATAGTTATTACGAGCGATAGAGGTTGTTTCTAACTCTACCGTCGACTCTACTCATTGAGATAATACAAGTCTTGTATCTCAAAGACTAAGCTTTTTTGACACTAGTGCTGCCACCTAGCAGCCACATAAGGCACAAAAAGGCAAGATCCACTTCCGCGGTTACGTAGAAGGTTGACCAATTTTAAAGTCGGTAGTGGGTATAAGTACTGCCGGCGGATTTAAGCCAGTTGAAGTTTGCGTATCATTCCGTCTCTCGTCAACATTCGTTGGTGTTCATGTCGTTATCTCGCTTTATAGTGTAGTCACCTAACTTCAAGACGACCTAGATCCACCATTCGTACTATACCTATGTATTTACCCCCAGGGTTATAGGTTATAACTGTAGATGTAATTATAGGTATTAACCTCCTTATTGATTTTGCAGTATACGCAACAGGCCTAAGGATTTAGGGGTACTAAGCTCTAAGGTATTTTACTGGCAGGTTTTAGGGAAATGTTTGAATAGTGAAACTACGTAGTTTTTTGAATAAATTATATTTCTGATATTATTTATTAAAGTTACAATCATTTTCGCTTGGTTGTTATCGTCAAAATCTCAACAAGTTGCCCTTAGATTAAACAATTTGTGCCTACTTCACTGCTAAATACTAAAATGCGGGACTCATACGTTGCCAAACACTACTCCTCACAGCCTTCCAGTATCAATGTTTTTTTTCTCTCTCACACTCACGCTCTCGCCCTATGATTGTCTTATGTTTCTGTTTCAAACAAAAGATACATGGACAAAATTAACTAACAGCAACACAAACAAATTACAAGTAATTAAGGGGCATCCTCAAATCTGAATTCCATACAATTTTTTTCGGACAAACACTCAAAAAGTACGTCGTATTATAGTAATTTCTTCACACTATTTTCTTTAATTTAGATTTTATACGTGTTTTAAAATTAACGTATACGTAGTTATTAAAGTATGAAACCTTTCACTTTTTTTTTTCACGAAATCAAAAAACATGGACGAAACGAATAGTGTGAAGAAATTACTATAATACGGCGTACTTTTTGAGTATTTGTCCGAAACATTTTGTATGGAATTCGGATTTGAGGATTACTCTTAAGTATGTGCTACCACAATACCAACCAAAAGCACTGGCGTTAGTGTACGCTATCTAGCACCAATTTCAATAACCTAAGATTAGTATCAAACTGTCGTGTTACGAAACAAAATAACATGGAATATTACTATTGACTGCATTTTAGTTTATACAGTTTCATTATCAAATTCAATTCTACCTACCCTATGGCATGCACCATTATTTTACTCAGACCCTATGTTATGTTAGTAAAGACTAACAGATTCCAAGAAGAATGGAGAGCTAAAATACGAAGGCTATTGCAACTAAACTAATTTAGTATTTTATAGCAGTGACAATTTGGCAAACATGAATTTATTAACCTCGAGAATCATCTTGATCGATTTATTTATTCATTATGAATTACAATTACTCAGATTATTTAACATAATAATTTGTACTCTGCTAAATTAATGGAAATTCAATTATTTACAAGACACATACACAAGTATTAAAATAACTAAGGACATACAAATGACAGTTCGCAAAGATGAGATTAAATCCAAAATGATTTTCTTTTCATAGAAGCACCTACAAAACTAAATTTAAGTCTCACTATTTTACCTACATACTAATCTATAAATAAATATTACAACCCTTACAAAATAATACTACAGACTTTGATGACAGGATGATTTGTTTCGTATATATTTAATTATTCACTAATTTACTAAAAAATACAAAACAAATGACAACCACAAATAAGTATCCAAAGTTTCTAAAATAATAATAATCATAAAAATTCGTGTGATGATATCGACTCGTTTCGTTTTCATTTTCGGTAATCGATTATTTTCAATTATTAAAATTATTTAACATACTAAACCGAATTATAGTGCATTTAGCACGCTTTGGTCCTAATTCTATTAATTAATCGTTCACGAGTACAAAACCGTCGAAACGAGCTCCTAGCTGAAAGGAATGTCTAAGGCAGACAAAGAGATAGGTACTACTTCCCGTAGCCGGGCGGCCGCTTTTAAAGCTGCGGTTTCTAAAGTCGAATAGTTCCCGCGACCACCCGGACGGACTCCACTCGTCCGGTCTCGGCGAGGCACATATAAATGCAAAACAAATAACAAAACAAAACAATAAAAAAATGACGTCAAAATATATAAAATCAAACAATCATAAATCCAAATAAAAAAAAAGAATCAAAATATAAAATCAGGAGGCGAATATCGCTCTCTAAACATTATCCTTACAAGCTAAACTACAAATAGCCGCCTTTCCTACCGAAAAGAAGACTGAGGTTACCTAAAGGGGAGGTGTGCGCGGCGGGCGCAGTGGCCTCTACCGTGCCGAGGTCCATCCGCGGTCTCGGAGCGCGACCTCTTATTTTTCTGGAACAGCCTGCATTTTCTGGACTGCCGTCTAACGCGCCGCAGCCTAGCGGCGCGGGTACTCCCAGTGGCGGCTCGCAACTATCTGACGGCAGTCGCTCTTGCGGAGGCGCCGCCGGTGACCGTAACGTCCGCTTAAGACAGGTGAGTTGTTCCATCGGACTGCGGTGGACGAGGCCGGTGTACAGCGAGCCGGGGGTTTGTAAAGCGAGGGGAGCGGGGGAACTCTCGCCCGCCGGAGAGCCGGCGCCGAAGTGTCGTCGACGCAATATCGACGTACCGGAGGCGATGAGCGCGTGTAGTGAAGGGGGGGCATCGCCCGGTCGCGGCGTAGCAGGGGGGGAGGAATCCGGCGAGCCTAGTAAAGGACTGTTGGCTGGTGTGGCGGTCGGCGACCAGTGCGGTCTAGACGGAGGGGTCACGAGAGAATCCCGCCGCGATCGTTCAGGTGACACGGCCGCGGAAGATCTCCGTGACGTCATACGCGAGCTCCACGCCGAGCCCAGCACGCTGGAGGAGAGGCTGCTCATGCCGCTGCTGCAGACGCTGCTGACGCTGCTCCCCATCATGCTGCCGTCGTTCGGGTGCAGAACGGTGCTGTTGACGTATTCCAGGCTTTAGAAAGAAACAGTTTTGTGCATGCTCTGTTCTGTAGATACATTAACGTGCGGAAGAGTAGACTCAGTGGATATTGTAAGCTCACAAGACAAAAAATAAACACGAAAATCTCAACAAGCCAGTGCAAATGCGCTCTGAACAGACAAAAGTACCTAATAAAACAAACGAAGCTTCTACAAAGATTGTACCAAGTTTTGTGGTTTACCTGTTAGTGAAGGTGTAGATGAGACTGGAGTGAGGCAACCGCAGCATATCGTCGTCCTCTTCTACATCGGATAGTCGGTAGGTGCGCATGCCGAGCGCGGCCGCCGACCTCGCCCCCCTAACGCCTACCCCCTCATGATCTTCCAACAGCCCTGTAATCATTTTGTTGTCATTACTGCTGTCTGTGGGTTATCCAGCGTGGTGTTAAGGTAAAAGCAGTCAGTTTTTTTTCAGCTTATAAACTATACCCAAGTGGTTATGTAGTTGAATAACAAAGATTCATTTATCTATCTAGTTTCCAGGCCCTTAACTATTTCTACACCATGTAAAATAATGTCCAGATCTAATTAAATGTTCCGTGTTTTAGTCAAGGACTGGAGCGTATTGGTCGTTTCGAAAACACAGGATGGATCGAGCTAAAACTCTTTAGTTTCACAGAAATTTGAACTCAAAAGCCAGTGCAAAACTGTTATTAAAAACGGTCATCGTCTTTGAGAAATTATAATAGTAGTTTTGGCGTGGCTGAAGTAACAAACGTGTGCTGATATGATAGTGTTGTTACTGTTTTACTCCTATGACATCCTACTAATATTATAAACGCGAAGGTTAGGATGGATTGATGGATGGATGAATGTTTGTTTGTTACTCTTTCTCGTAAAAACTACTGAATGGATTTTAATGAAACTTTACAATAATATAGCTTATACATCAGAATAACACATAGGCTACAATTTATAAAGATAGCTACGCAGACGGTCGTGGGCACCAACTAGTTATTACATAATTTACTTCAGTAGAGATTAAAATATGATGTAAATATCAGATGGGACTCTAATTATGTATCTTACCCGACATGTTGGGCTTTGCGAGCTGTGCCCACGTGTGCAGAGTGAGCGAGCCCTCCATGGGCTTTACGATCTGCAGCTTGTGCGGCTGTCGGAAGCGTGCGAAGCCGCCCGCCGCGCCCGCGCCCCACACGGCGCTCTCCTCGCTCACGTCTCGATCTAACAAGGAAGACAATAACTTAAATCCACTCTCAATGAGTGTCTAACATGGAAAGAGGTCGTGAGTTCCTTTTGTATTTTGTAATAACTAGAATTTTACAATTTAAAAGACTAAAGTCAAGGTTGCTAGAAAAATCATTTTATTTGTTAAATGATTGGTTTGTAAAAAATATTTAATTGTTTGTAAACTTATATTTAGGTTTTGCATGTTTTGGTTGTGCTTATTGAATTTTTAAGATTATCAATTAATTATGTATTCACATACCACATAATTTGATGGTTAAATAGACACACTATGAAAAATACTTTGCCTGTCATCTTATTGTTAACTCTATTTTATGTAAATAAAAGTTAATTTAATTTCATGGAAGTGTCTAACATGGAAAGAGGAGAGTTCCTTTTGTAAATTTAAATAACTAGAATGCCCTTCATATCCTTAAGTTCATCGGGCACGTCTCGAGGCGAGACAATGATCAATGATCGTAAAAAAATCAAGTATTCTATTCGTCATCTGGTTTCCATAGTAGTAGTTTTGTTGGGAAGTATTTTGGGCCCAACTCTCTTTCAAATCTACCTCAATGAGCTGTGTAAACTCTCTTTATCTAACTGCCAAGTGTTCTGTTACGCTGATGATACAGCTCTACTGATTCACGGCAAAAACTGGGAGGAAACCAAAAAATTCGCTGAGGACGCCATAGCTAAGGTAATGATCTGGCTTGATACTAATCTACTTACACTAAATGTAGAGAAGACGAAATATATGACCTTCTCACTAACTTCTTCTACACAGCCTTCAAAAATATCCTTTGATCTAAAAAGCCACAGATGCCAAAACCCTACCAGCCATTGCACTTGCCCGTCTCTCACCAGAACAGAAACTATGAAGTATCTCGGCGTTCACATTGATCACCTCCTAAATTGGCATGAGCAAATAAACTCCTTAACATCTAGAATTCGGAAACTTATTTATATATTTAAAAATCTTAGGTCAAGTGCCGATCATAAAACACTGAAAATAGTGTACTCAGCCCTTGCTGAGTCGGTCTTAAGATACTGTATCTCAGTTTGGGGTGGCTCAGGAAAAACTAAAATACTACAACTAGAAAGAGCGCAAAGAGCTGTTCTCAAGGTAATGTTAAAAAAACCGTACCGGTACTCTACTGCTGCATTATATACTGACTTTAAAATTTTATCAGTGAGACAACTCTTTGTGCTCCAAACTATATCACGACTGCATTCATCGTTGCCGTTTGATTTCAACCTTACTCGTTCAAAGAGACGATCAAATAGGGTATGTAATGTCGCTAAACACAGAACTAAATTTTTTAGTCGCTTTTACCCTATTATTGCGCCTATATTGTACAACCGCATCAACAAACACCTGAATATATATCCCCTGACTCGACATAAAATGAAATTAAAACTCACAGAATGGCTCTACCAACTAAATTATAATGAAACTGAAGCTCTACTTATTTCACTCGCCTAATCTGATATTCTTACTCTACCATTAACTCCGTCTTGAACATTATAATATAAATAAACATTATAAATCATACAAACTCACCTCTCCAACCCTCTTTTTAACACTAAACCTATGTAACACCCGCCGATTTATAACCTTCTTCCCTACATTCTTTCAACATCACCATAACATAATACAATACATACATTTCGCTTACATAGCACACCCACACACCCTCACTCACCACCAAAACTCTCTCTCACACACACACACACACGCGCGCGCGCGCACACTTACACACACAAACACTTACAGGCCTCTCTGAACTACACAATAAACCACACACATTAACACTATACCTATACATTTCATACTTGCTTCTACTAGAAATCATAAGCTTATATTAGTTAAGTTGGTCATATTTATACGTACCTTCTTTATTCTTTATTAGGGTTTTTGCTCTCAATACTCTGTACTATAGCCGAATCAAGAACATAATGACTTTGCCGATGGTATACAGCCGTGCAAGTGTTGAAGGTGGACATCGGCCTCTGAGATACAGTCTCCGACTAGTTCGGAGGGAGATGCCCAACTGACATACTAATCACTGCGCTGGGCCACGGCAAAGTCGTTACATTTAGTATTAGGTTAGGTTAGTTTTAGTTTTAGGTAGGTAGTCTGTAAGAGATCGTATTAAACGATAAGACCGCCTTTTGTAAAACAATAATTGTACATTGTTACATGTGTTTTAACAATAAAGATTTTTTATTATTATTATTATTTTTATTTGCTGAGTTTGGGGCTAGATGGTGCTTTGTGAAATGTCCAAAATATTTATTATCATTTATTATTGTTTTAGGAATCATCCCTTCAACATGCCAGCTCGCTAGCATTGGCACAGCGTATCGACACATGTAAACAATGAGTAATGTATGTACCTGTATTCCGCCTCTGCCGCAGCACATGCGAGGCCGCGAGCGAGGCGCGCCTGGAGTTGATCTCCTGCGGCGTGAGGCGTCGCAAGGCGGCCGCCAGCTCTGCCGCGCCGGGCGCACCCGGAACACCCACTCCGCAACCACCGCTGGACCAAAATACTACTTGTTAAACATTACACTTCTGCAACACAGTCGGGTTATAATGGTGATAAAACTGATCCTAGTTATAAGAGCCTAAGGTCTGTATTCACCAATAGATAATCGGAGATTATCTATGAAAATTCGGGTCAAAACAACTGTTTAAAACTTAACCGTCTGTTGGTGAACTCGGGTCTAAATGTAAATTAAATGGACTCCCTTTACACTTGGACTCCTGTTTGTTAATAGTATAGCCAGCCTAACTCCGCCCAAGCACATAAGTTTCCTGGGTTCTTCACATTGTTGAGGATTTCTTCTTTGGTTGTTTGCCACTCCCACGCACTTCAGGATTACATGGGCGGCCGTTTCCTCCTTGGTCAAGCAGCCTCTATTAAGTGGGCTATCTGTGTTTCTAAGATCTTGGCTAAGCAAGCAATGCCCCGTGATTGTTCCCACAATGATTCTCAAATCTTGTCGTTTCACGTACAAGATCCTATCACGAAATTCAACCTGAGTAACGTTGACATTTTAGAATATTCTAACTATTGAAACCTATCCGTCGGGACAAAACAGCAGCTCCTGATAGCAAGATAGACAATCAAGCCAAGAAAATGTAGCTATGAGTTGTTTTTGTTCAAAAAAGACAAAGCTTAGTTCGCAGGTTTATCACATCTTATCCACCCCGCACTTCCGGAGACGACCTCTCATAATTGTCGTTACTATAGAGGTAAGTTCCCAGAGAGCGAGATGCGGATACGCTGTCACGTATTTAGTCACTCAGAGTGTTTTTTCCAGTCTTTACTAGTGCCATAGTTAAAACCTTGTGTAAGTTTAATAAGTCGCTTTACTTACGGGTAAAGGTCCTCCGATTCCGCGTCGGAGACATCATCTAGGAAGGAGTCGTGGGAACCGGGCTTCGGCGGCGGTTTGAGGTATGCGGGGGGCGGGGCCGGCCCGTCCGCCGCGTCCGAGCCGGGCAGCGACGGGCCCGAGCCGTTCGACCACCGAGACGCGCACTGCACCGTTTCAAACACCTTATGCATGCTTGAGCTGTGGAACAAAACATTATGCTATACAAATATTTATTTATTTATTTATTTATTGGAGAACCAACAGCTTTATACTTCTATACAATAGTTTAGCTTTAGAGAGCCAATTACAGGTTCCCACGGAAAGACATTAGAACATTAAGAAAATTATGGTAAACTAACTTAAGATTAGTGCTTACATAAGAATAAAGAAAAGGAGAACAACAATATAAAGCAACTCAATACTTAACTAATATACAAATGAATGCCGCTGGCATGTTATGATCGACGGACTGTCTTCCCGGACAACGACCTTGGCCTCTTCAAGAAACGAGTAAACAGGTGTCTTCTACACCTTCACGATTCATCGTCGGCCACATCATCACTTAACGTCAGGTGAGATTATGGTCAAACACTGATGATCGTTTGGGAATAAAGGTTTTCGAAAAGCAACCACAAGCTGGAAGACGTAGTGTAGAACCCCAGAGCAATGAACCGACGATGTCGTGAGAAGTCGATGCCGGTAGATGGGGAAGGCCCCAGACCGCTTTATCCACATAAAGCGGTCTGGAGCCTTCTCGTTTATAGGGAAAGGCCTATGTCCAGCAGTGGACGTCCAAAGTTTAAGGATACACCCCTACCAATGTTTAAACGAAGGCTGGTAAAATGGCTAGCTGAAAACTGTTTCTATAACTTAAAGGAATTTATGAATCATACTGAAAAATAAAATATACTATTTACAAAAGTTAGCAAAAAAAGTAGGCAGATTTATGTGCTAGTGTATTGTGCTGTTTAATATAATTATAGTTAAGTAGTAGGTATCGTTAAAATTTAAATTCACTCTGACATTTAAATACCATTTGATAGTATTATATTCATTCACTGTAACTCGCACACCTTAAATGGTAGAACATAAGGCACTAATAATATTCTTTAACAACATACTATATATACTATGTTCTGGCGAATAAAAATCTTGAATCTTGAATCTTGAAAAGGCTGACACGACGATGATTATGATATAAATTGTGAATTTTTAGGAAGATGGGTCTTGATCAGAACATACTGGTAGGGAAAGATACAGGGACCACGCTCGGCATGGGTCGCCGTCGGCTCTCCGTACTACACTGTACTCACTGCTGCAGCGGGTCGCCGATGCCGGAGTCGAGGCTGAGCTCGGAGTACACGGAGGAGTGCATCTCCCTTTGCAGTGCCACGCTCGGTATGGGCCGCCACCGGCTCTCCGTACCACACTGTACTCACTGCTGCAGCGGGTCGCCGATGCCGGAGTCGAGGCTGAGCTCGGAGTACACGGAGGAGTGCATCTCCCTTTGCAGTGCCACGCTCGGTATGGGCCGCCACCGGCTCTCCGTACCACACTGTACTCACTGCTGCAGCGGGTCGCCGATGCCGGAGTCGAGGCTGAGCTCGGAGTACACGGAGGAGTGCATCTCCCTTTGCAGTGCCACGCTCGGTATGGGCCGCCACCGGCTCTCCGTACCACACTGTACTCACTGCTGCAGCGGGTCGCCGATGCCGGAGTCGAGGCTGAGCTCGGAGTACACGGAGGAGTGCATCTCCCTTTGCAGTGCCACGCTCGGTATGGGCCGCCACCGGCTCTCCGTACCACACTGTACTCACTGCTGCAGCGGGTCGCCGATGCCGGAGTCGAGGCTGAGCTCGGAGTACACGGAGGAGTGCATCTCCCTTTGCAGTGCCACGCTCGGTATGGGCCGCCACCGGCTCTCCGTACCACACTGTACTCACTGCTGCAGCGGGTCGCCGATGCCGGAGTCGAGGCTGAGCTCGGAGTACACGGAGGAGTGCATCTCCCTTTGCAGTGCCACGCTCGGTATGGGCCGCCACCGGCTCTCCGTACCACACTGTACTCACTGCTGCAGCGGGTCGCCGATGCCGGAGTCGAGGCTGAGCTCGGAGTACACGGAGGAGTGCATCTCCCTTTGCAGTGCCACGCTCGGTATGGGCCGCCACCGGCTCTCCGTACCACACTGTACTCACTGCTGCAGCGGGTCGCCGATGCCGGAGTCGAGGCTGAGCTCGGAGTACACGGAGGAGTGCATCTCCCTTTGCAGTGCCACGCTCGGTATGGGCCGCCACCGGCTCTCCGTACCACACTGTACTCACTGCTGCAGCGGGTCGCCGATGCCGGAGTCGAGGCTGAGCTCGGAGTACACGGAGGAGTGCATCTCCCTGTGCAGGCTGGCGGGCAGCAGCCCCGCCGCCGCCGCCACGCTCGGCATGAGGCCGCGCGTCGGCTCTCCGCGCTTGCGAAGCTGCCGCAGTTGTTCCTGCGCCTCCGCCAGGTGCGCTGCGATCTCTGCATACCGCTCCTGAAACGGAATCAGCCACTTGTAATAGCGAAATAATATTGCGAATAAAGAACGCCTTGAGTATTCACAGGGATTTGGAATCTTTTAGAACCGCCATATGGTTCTTTTACCGCTAACAAATTGAAACCACATATTCGTTCATATCAATTTAGAAAATTATAGTAACTAATAATGTTTGGACATTTCACACAACGCCATCTAGCCCCAAACTAAACAAGCTTGTATTATGGGAACCAGTTAGCTGATACAATACTTATATACTTTTTTTTTGTAAATACATACATAGAATACATAGAAGACACCCAGACTCAGGACAAACACCGATGTTCATCACACAAGTGCTTGTCCTGAAGCGGGAATCGAACCCGCGACACCGGCGTGGCAGTCCAACACTCTTGCTACTCGACCAATCGTGTCGTCATTTATTGTTGCATGCAGATAACATCATGCAATTGGAACTAAATTACCTAAAGCCACGTAATTTGTTGAAACGGTTGTGTGTGCTTCATTTATTCAAACGAAGTTATATTGCCAGTATGTATATCAAAGTGTTTGGTTTCGAACAAACGGGTATCATACAATATTCAAGAGCACAAGTCTGACCCAGTACGTTTCTAGGCCAAGGTCGAGGCGTAAACAAAACGTTTGATGTGAAGTGAGGTAAACGAAACCCTACTTTCCGTAGCACGTGACTTTTCCGCCATCTATTGTGCTCTAGAGATGGACGGATATTCAGTTTAGCATCAAAGGGTTTTTTCTAATAAGTGCCGTGCTTTTATGAAAATAAGGTTCATAAATGATTGAACAAGCGAAGTGCAGCGTTTGAATTGGGTCGTTTCGCGCTGATATTGCTTAACTGAAGATGATATGAGAGATAAACAATAAAACAAACAGACATTACATAAGTTCTTACCTTATAATCGGCCAATTCAGCGGCGAGAGCATTTTGGTTATCTTTTGTTATTTCCAATATCCGCAACGTGTGTTGGTGTTCTGTAGTTAACTTAAACAAAAGAGATAAAGCTACTGAACTTTGTGTACATTGAAACATCATAATAAACCCATAGCAGCCCACTGCTGGACGTAGGTCTCTCCTAAGGCTCCTTTAGTTTCTGTGTAGCACTGTTCTGGTCATGAGCAGGCACATAATCAGGAGAGCGACTCTTCGCATAAAAAAAAATTGACATAAACAAGCACTTATAAAATCTAGCTAGTTTTCGATTAAAGTCACATTTTGCTCAGATTTATTTTCAAAGAATTTAGCTTATATTCTCATCTCATCGTGTCACTAGTTATTTCGAAGCAGTGTGGTGAAAGGATTTCAAGTACGCCTCGCTCCTTTCGTGCACTTGACACATGTTTTCGAACTTCCTAGGTTCTATGACGATTTCATGTTTTCCTTCACCGTTAACCACGTGTTATAATGCACACATATTTTTTTCGGTGTACGGCCGAGTTCAAACTCACGACCTTCGGTTCGCAAGTCGAGACCCCTTTTCTTTCGGCCAACACGGTGCGTATATACCTTTATATGAATCCAAGGCACAAGCACCACTTTTTTTTTTTTTTCTTTATAAAGTTATATCAGTAATAGACAGAAATCCAATACGAGTAGGTATATGAATTTTATAGCGTGATCTACTTTCGTTTCAAGGCTGCCAGACAGACGGAGTTAGACATTTCGATGAGCCAAGGTTCAATACTCACTTTGATGTTTGTATTCGATTAGATCAAATTATAGTTTACCGAGTTTGAAATAAAAATTAACATGTGTTCAATTGTATGCATATTTGAATGTAGGTTAAGCTTTAATCAGAATGTTCTAGAATGAAGCCTATGTATTAGTAGGTATTCACGATAATCGGCTACAAATAAATGTAAATAAGGTGTGAAATTATAATCAAAGTGCATATTTACGTTATCGGTGATGGCCAGCATTGATAAACAAAGTATGTTAGAGTATTCGTGCAGTCGATTTGTGACTACTGAAATGTATTTAGTCGCATTACTGTGGCGCAGTTTAGAGAGATACATACCATAGAAGTATTATTGTACGTATAGTATATTGAAAACGCGCCAATTCATGCTAATTTTCTAAACAGAGATGTAACAGCACTAGTATTATGCTATAGTTAAGAATTACTAGTACTTTTTCATTGTTAATACAACTTCATCGTCAAAAAGTTACAGAAAATATATTTCAAAATGGAGACATTTCATTTTTGTTACCATCCTGTTTTCCACCTCCTTGCTATAATAATACCAATTTTGGTGTTCTTTAGGAACAACGTTTATAATCTATGATATATACCTGTTGGAAACTTCGTTCGCTAGCGGTGAGCCTTGCATTGGCTGAGTCGAGGTATTGTTGCAAATCCGACGCCCGCTGTCTTTCCTCCAAGAGCTCCGTACCCAGCACACTGGCCTCCGAATTTGCACTAGCTGTAACGAAAATGAACTTTACTTATTGGACAAAATTACTTTAGAATTAGTACAAATCTAAATTAATTTTATTCATGTTATAGTCATCGTATTAGCAAGATTAAAAGAAGCAAGCTAAGAGGACTATAACTTCAGATATATGTTAGTAAATCAATCTAAATTAAAATTAGGACATGTGAGAGACATGTGTAGCACTATTCTGAAACAAAGTTAAATTGTAATCGGGTTGCGCCGGATCGCATGCACTTGTATATTTTATCAGAATGAGGTCATTTAGCTTTAGACTAAAACTTAAAAATAGTGTTACTTCACAAGCGGTTCACAAAGGGTATCCTAAATAAAAGCGTCAAACGAATGACATGTTTGTAGAAACATTTTTGACACGAATTATAATCTAGCTAGTCTAGATATATTCGTAGTCTAAACATGATGTTATCATTCTGTTATCAGTTTTTTAAGACAGCTTCACATATTCAAAATGTATAAATATATTTATATAAAGAGGTTATTTACCGATGAAACGGTAGCAAAAAACAATGATAAAAATAAAATGGGAACTGAAAATCGAAACAAAGAGAAAGTACTCATTCTTCTTTCTTCTATGTGGGATTCCAGGCGAGTTGGAACAAGTATGGTCTGACAGGGTGTGAATTGTTGAACAACACACTGCTAGACCACCTTGTGCCACCAAACCGGTGCTGCTTTCTTCCTTATCGTCGCAATCGCAATCGTAAATAACTCGACCAACAACACACATTATGTCTAATTTAATTCGATAAGGGGTGTTTTATCAGAATTTTGTTTAGATATAGAACGGAATCTGAACGGTTGCGTGTCCAGTTAACAGCACGAATTCACGTGCTTGCTTTTGTATAAACGTGAATGGCTAAAACGTATCAGAAGATTATTTTTATCATTCTTGCGAATTCTTTGCTAATTTTACACGATACGAATACAAGGGGTTAAAGGTTCGCAATTTTAAGACAACCATCGATTTTTAAGGAAATTGTAAGATAATAGTGTGAATGGAATCGATCGACCCCAATTGAAAGAACTAGTTTACAAAGAGTCGCCGTTTGTTTACCTGTTTTATCAAACAGCCCCAATTTTTAACCGTGTTATCAGTAACATACTTCATAATTTGACTTATCCTGAATGCTTTATGATTAATAAATTCTTCGATACGAGATACACAAGAAAGTCCTTCACATATTAAAATGGTGGAGTATGAGTGTTTGTTCGGTAATCAATACATATTAAAGCTGTAAATAGATAAGAAATAAATATTATCAAGTAGGTACTTTCAATAACTCTGTATCCTGTTTTCTTTGTCGTCATTATTTTAAATATCTACTAGGGCAAGTTATTTTTTTTGCAATTAATTTCTGCATTAGGATCCTTGTCCAATGTCTCATTCCCTTCTTTCGGATTTACATTTTAACTAATGGAATATTTATCGTCTGGTGCAATTGTCTCTTCGCGAAGCGTCCTATTGTTTGCCGCATTAGAGCATGGCTGCTGTATTGTTGCTAGAGTGACAGGGTCGGGTGTATCGCGTTATCACGGAGTTGATGAGCAATTTTCTGTAGCTCGGCGTAGGCGTGTGTGTAGCCTCCTCGCACAGTGCCCTGTTCTCTGCCGTATCAGTGTGAGGCAGCTGTATCGTTCCTAGAGTGACAGGGTCAGTGTATTGCGATCTCATCGAGTTAATGTCCAGCTTGGCGGAGTCGGCGTCGGCGGCTAGGCGTGTAGCCTCTTGGTGTATCGCGGTTGATGTGAACCTAGTTGATGCGCAATGTCCTGCAGCTGTAGACGACGTCAACGGCCAGGCCCGTAGCCACCTCGCGAAGTGCCCAGTTCACTGCCGCGTCTGAGTGATGCAGCTATACTACTCGGGCGAATGAACATGATACCTGGCTAACACGTGGCTCAGAACTTGATGCGTCCCCCGCTGCCTCGCGCGGCGCCCTCCGTGTATCTTCTTCCTCTTATTGCGAAGCCTTATCATTAATTATCATTACCAAGTATTACAGGATTCTCTACTCTTCTCTATCAAGATTATCCAATCCCACGCTGTACTTTGCACAAACGTTATTCGAGCCAGGTGTCTTATTCATTCGCCCGAGTAGTATCGACGGTAAAATAGTGAACTCACCGAGTTGATGCGCAATGTCCCGTAGCAGCTGCTGTTCCTGCAGCTCGGCGGAGTCGGCGCCGGCGGCGAGGCGCGTGGCCTCCTCGCGCAGCGCCCTGTTTTCTCGCTCCAGCGCGCCGGTGCGCTTGCGCAGGGCGGCCGCATTCGCCGCCTCCTGTTCCGTCGGGGATAGCGGCTCCTCAGTGTCATTTGTCAACACCTGCCAGTAAAAACATTCAATCAGCATTATACCACTCAGAGTCGGCATGATTTGATTTAAAACCCGTGTTTAAAATAGTGTATAAATTAGTTTGAATTATTACGTTTTTACACAGATTAATGAAATATTAGAAAGAAATGCACTCGTATTTATAGAATAGAATGCATAGTTCATAGGTAATTCTTTGCAGTTAAAGTCCTGCTAGGAAAGTCCCTATGTCGGCCGTCGAAAGAAATTAATTCAATGGACTAGTGGGTTTTCCCCTTATGTTCTAACTAATGTTATTAAAAATGAACATTATTTAAAACATACAGGGTGAATGTAAAGCGTTCAGTATTAATTAGAGATACGCAACATAAAATGAATGTTTATTCATTGATACATTTTTGTTAATATTTAATTTACTATGGTTAATTTCAAAATACCTAGTCTAGAAATGAAATTGATTTGAAATGAATAGCCTTACCTAAAAAATAAAAAAATAAAAATTCCCAACCCTGATACCACTCCAGTATACATAAAATATTGTTTCGAACTTGCGATGTATGTGACAAGCAACTGAGAACATTATAATGGCTAGGTCAAGAAAACTAGGCGCATTATAAATAACGATTCTATAGGTCACATTTCTGCCGGACCACGCCTCGCCAATAGGCCACGAGTACATTGTGCCACGAGCGCCATTAACTAATGAAAAGTAGCACACAAGTAGTAACACTACTTCTGAAGCAAATGCTGAGTGGCCTCCTTTTTGTTCATAACTTTGTATTTTCCTGTTTAGAAACATAATAGATTATGTACTTTAGTTTTAAATTGCTTGAACAAATAAAGATTCATATTATTATTATTCTTATAATATAAAAATCTTTATTCCTTTCTATTTATAAAAGTTAAATATGTAAAATTTATGTAGGGTTTTGCTTCTAAGTGTAGGGTCCGCCTCTTGCGGTAAAAGCCTCCTCCAATTCTTTCCAGTCTCTTCTATTTGATGCTCTCCTTGGCCAGAGCTTTCCGGCCACTTCTATAATGATGGTCGTCCTCTATTTCGCTTCTTATCTCTTGGGTTCCAGTTTGTTGGTGTGTAGGACAATCTATTTTGGTTCATCCGATGTACATGGCCAGCCCATTTCTATTTTAGCCCTAAAATTATTTCTATTATTATTCTAACAAGCCCATTATTTGTGTGTTTGACATTACCTGCAGCAATTCAGTCTTGGTGGTGAGGTCGTGCCTTAGCTGTGTGATGTGGTCCCTCGCACTGCGCAGGTCGCTCTCCAGCGAGTTGACGCGCGATTCTAGTCGACCGTTGGCCGTTAGAAGCTCTTTGCCGATTCGCGCTGTCAACTCTAAGTCCTTCTCTTTCTGTATCAAAAATGTAGTTAATTAGTCGACATGTTGATTGAATAAGAGCAGAATTATTGGACTAACTAACGTATTTATTAAACGAGTGATCGTCCACTTAAAGAGAGAATAGCGATTAATGAATGAAAGCCCATTTCACTTGAGGCAAACCCCGCATTAGAACTAATAAGTCTTGGAATAAGATTCGTGGATTGACAAGCTTATAAACAAGACAGGGTCAATCATGCCTAATAAGTAGGTTCTGTTCTAAAAATCTTAGTGCGTTTCATTTGTTAATTAACCGGTAATTCATTAGTCAGTCTTATAAAAAAAGTAGTAATTACGAAAAAAAAACAAACGTAAACAATGTTTTATGATGGGTGATTTAGGTAATGATGAGTTTAATGGTTGGCTAAAGACATTAAAATATTATGTTCGTGCACTTATGAATTTTATGACGTTTTTAAATGTTAGTTTAAGACAATCTTTAAAACAGCAATCATAAAGTTTCTATTGTTTGAATTATAAGGATATTTATAAAACCCTAAACAATAACACCTAAAAGTCAAAAACTTATTTGAGCTTTAATTAATATCACATTGAGAATAACGCTAAACTTACTTCTTCTAAGAGCCGTGTTACCGCTTCGATGTCATTGTAGGTCTTTGTCATTTGGCTCACCCTGTTGCTGCATAGAACTGCAAACAGAATAACATTATTGAGAAAAAGTTATATGTTCACGCTTTATCATGGATCGCTCTCAAGTTTGTTTACACACAATACGAACAAAGAGAGATAGCAAGTGCTTTACACAGATAATAATGATTGTTAACTCAAGTACATAGGTAAATAGATTTCATGTAATACATTGCGTTTATTGATTTGTTAGACGTTATGTCAATATTGGCTTAGGTAATATTAAAGTGCTTCTTTAGTTTCTAAATCGTTTCAATATTACCGACATTATTTTGTGCTGCAAGTATTTGATAAAAAAAATTATCGCTTGCATCTTACTAACAAAACAATTTATTTAACTTGGTCAATCAATTGCCCCTTGAAAATATAGTTTGCGTAAACTAACATAAATTTGAAAAAAAAAAACAAGAATAATTTACCAATCAAATACGATACCTAATACTTTTTGTAAAAATTGTAAACTTCCGGTTTTTGCAAGTTTACGCTGACATTAAAAACCTAAATGAAATGATACAAAAAAATAATATCTACGGATTAGAATCCTTTTAAAAAACTTCTCAGTCTCAATGATTTTACCAAAATAAATACCGGCAGAAGCGAAGTATTTAATATGGGTATTTCACTGAGGAAAATATTGGATAATAAGTCATTCATAATTAATCATAACCACTTGGCAGCTGGAAAAAGCCAACAAATGCCAGTTTCAGATAAGAACTGATGCTGGCGAACATTCACTGACCGGAAGAACTCCTCGAGGCTGGTTTTGTTTTGCTCTTGCTCTTCGAGACGTGCATTTTACAATACTTATGTATGAATAAAAATTTCACACGTAACAATAAATTTAAGCATTTCACATGACTGTGTAAAAGACCAACAAAATAAAACAATGGCAAATTCAATAAATACACGATCACAAATCACAATATCGTAAAACGACGATTATGGAAGAGCACTCGAGCATGAATAGACTACGGAGCTGGCTCGCCTTGAGTGCTGATAAGATACGACAGGTAGGTAATAGTGTTTAAATTATTCGCCAATCACCGATACGTAAGAATATAGCCTATTAATAGGCGTGCACCAAGGCCTGCACCAACCTGGGAGAAAATCATCTAAACCCGTCCTCCTCGAAGCGTTCATCGAACCTCGTTAGATATAACAGATATTCTCACAACAGCACTGGCATTATTCTCAATTTTCCTGGAACGCGGGTCGGGTGTGTTGTATCAATAAAGGTGTCGAAGGTAACGTTGGCGACAATCGACAAATGCGGGCGCGAAGTTACCGATCCAGTTAGCGACTGGTTTAAAGTTCTGTTCACGCAACCAGACCCCGGGCTCCGCACCGCTTTTGCTGATCGGAGGCAAAACAAACGATTCTATTGTACAGGTTTGTGGGAAACACAATCACGAAAGACAACAAACGCATCGACTATTTTATAGACCTGGCATGTGATTACTCTTTTTGTAGAGAGCATAGTTACAACAGTTCATGTAATTACCTTACATGTCTCTGTGTAAGTAGATACATACTACCAAAGCAATGGAAGCAACTTCACGTTTTAAATTGTATTGGAAAACCAAGATTATTGTTAAACAAGGCTGACAAAGCCCGTAGAATTTAGGCGACATTAATTATTTATTTAACCAACCTGCATCTCCTATAAAAGAAAAAAACTTACAACAATTCAGCTAACAGCTTAGTTGAATAAGATTTTATAAAAATTAATTACACTCACTAAACTATCAAGTTACGTTATAATTAGGTGCTGTATTACATTTTATCCGATAATTGCATTACGTATCATAACAAGCCCACTGATTTCCACAACAAAAAAGTATGGGAACTGACAGCTATTATTGTAGCAGCATCGAATGCGGTAGATATGCCAGTTTTCTCATTCTTACCTAACGTTACGATTACAACGGATATTGATTGTTCGCGGTTACGTCTCACACGACGAGAAAGACTTTCATAGTTTTTGTAAGACAAGTTTCCCGTACTAATCATTGCCCTTTGACCCCAATGAGAACCTGCTCATCACTTACAAAGGGTACTAAACTTATAAAAATATACCTACGTAATAGTTCAGATAAAATGATACTACAATTTATGAAATGGCATGAGTAGCACCTATAATTTTGAGCCATTTAGCCAACAAGATAAGCTAGGTCATGGTTAGTCAATTAGGTTAATGTCGATAAGCAGCAAGAAGATTGTTGGTGTTATCATAGTGAAATAGTATTAGGAATAAGCATGTGAAGTGACTTGAATGGACACTGGAATGCAAGACTAGCCAGCAGATGAAGCGATATTGTGTTGAGGCAGCTCCCGAATCGGCAGGTGTCGATGAAGTGGACGAAGATGGAAGCCGTACCGCGTCGGGATCGGGAGCATTTACCTCGATCAAGGAACAAGGTCCGGATGACACGGAAGTACAGCCTTCCGAATCTATCACGTGCTACGTGGTAAAGGAAGTCCGGGTATTCTCCAAGGCACTCCCGGAGCTCAGCGTCGGGGAGGGTGCTCAACTCCTGGAAGAGCTCAGGATCGAAGCCGGGCGGCGGCGAGGCGCGCGAGCCGCCCGCGCAGCCCGCGCCCGCGCCCGCCGAGCCCTCCGCCGTGACGCGCCCGAACCTCGAGCATCGGTTCCGCCCGCGTCCAGCCGGCGGTCACCGGCGACCACTCTCCCACTCCTCACTTACTTTTCTTATCTCTTAACTATCCTATTCACAACGTTTTCACGCTAATGTACTGGACGAACTGAATCGAAGAACCATTTCACACACCACTAATACCAATATTTATTTTGTCCATGACGAAAACACTGTAAAATCGTGCAGAGCTCTAATTTGAAGGTGTAATGGAATACCTACGAGGCACGGACGATATATTCGTACCTGCGGCTATGTCTACTTCGTAAGCGGCTAACCGCAACACGCTCGGGTGGCCAAGCGAGATGTTTAAATTAACTCTCATAAGGCATTCGCAATATGTGAAGCACGAATCTAGAATCACGAGCTATGGCTGAAATATTAATTGAGCTTACTTGCATGAACTTCAAAAGACGTCCAATGTGTCTTTCACACTTATAAAATACACTTGATATCATCAATACGACAGGAAGCCTGTCGATCAATGTACACCACATAATGTAAACCGACACCGAAACAATATTTGGGGACCCGCATATTCTGAGAACCTAATAAAGTGCAATTATTGATTGAACGACGAGTTTTTCCTGGTATAGATCAGGTTATACAGCAAACAATGGTTAAGCTAATATGTATGTAATGTATGTATATTATTAGCTCTACAATTCTATGGATTTTAACATATTTTAATAATATAGGTAGTGGTCAGTATAACTGTTTTACCAATACACTGAACTGCATGTGTTCAATAGACCGTCAAAGACAATTCACAATCAATCAAAACCTGGTATTGATCAATATGAGCGGACAATGGTTCATACCATTACGACAAGAATTGAGGTACGTTGTGATCTACCCAGTCACCACCAAATCAATTGTCAACCAAAGAAGTTAGCAATGAAAATATTTTTACAGTTAAAGGAAAAGTAAGAAGTGACCTTAGAAAAAAACCTTCATTCAGACCACGGACGATTACCGATATAATAACTTTGTTAACCATGAGAAGAATGCACCTGTTTAGTCACAGGTTCGAATTTATTTCAGTCGCCATATTACAGCATCCAATATGCAAAGCTTTTCAATCTCGACTGTCATATATCCGTCCGTATATTGTCATAGATCACAGAATTTTCTACATATGCAAAGTGGTTTTTAGACGGCGCCGGGGACTCGGGGACATAAGGTCGAGTAGTGAGCACGTGATTCATCATGTGACGTCAATCTTTCTTTGCAGCTATACGTAGCCTAAATAATAAAAAATAAGTACCTATTAGTTTTAAAATTAAAGAGGATTGAAGAGTTGAGCATTAATTAAACTAATTTAAATTTAATTCGCAATTAAAATTAAGTAGTAGTAGTCCATGAGTTCTTTGGATAATGATTCACAGCATGAAGCACGTGGTAGATATGTGGCAAACAAAATTAAATTCCACATATGGAACCAATTACACTACTTATGGACAATCTGTTATTTCATGAATTAAACATAAACTTATTTAGGTGTTGTTTGAGCTAGTTATTATTTAAGTAATGAGACATGTTTGTACTTTAACAATCTACTTAGACAAGGCTTTGATCAATATCAACTTGTACAGTAACAATAATTATTCAATCCATAACAAGAATAACCATGATTATTTTCCTTCTAAATATACGTGTTTTCCTTCAGGTAAAGATTTAAGATAACCTTGTAAGCATATTTTAAAGCAGCGATGATACAACCTTGAGAGTTTCTGAATAAACAACATTAATGTAATTTACATTGCAAAAATACCTAAATATCATAATGAAATTAAATTATTAGTAAGTTACGTGCGTGCCTAATCAAATGCGACCACTTATTCGTTTTCATAGTATGCTTGTATTTTAGTAAATACAAGCATACTACGAAAACGAATAATTCTCGGTCTAGTGACCGAGAATCAATTACAATGAGAATGCTATTCACGAAAAATGTGTTTGAAGCGTTACAAACGAAAACAACTGCCAATTGTTAGGTATTAGCCACTTATTATACAAGTAATCGCAAAATCAATGGACCATAATCGTTGAATGAACTAAGACTACGGGAATCTTGTTCACGGAAAACGGTAAAGATTTAACTGGATTTTAAGTAAACGAATATTTATTGTCCGTAAAATAGTCTATAGATACTTTAAGTTCACAATAAACGAAAGTAGGTTACACGAAACATATGACGAAATATCGACCCTGTACTCAACGTGCACTACGAAAATAGTTCATAGATGTAAGATAGGAAAGCTAAAGGTAGAATAGAAACATTGGACGCAATTAGAACCGATTCAAATAGTAGTCCGAACACAAAACCAGCCATTAATGTGCCAAATATGAATCCGTTGAACGATAAGATGATGATGTCTGCATGGAAACAGTGGGTAATGCGAATTCTTTCGTTAACCGCTGAAACGTACAAAACAACCTTTATCTAAGAACAAGGCGATTTCTTTTAGTAACGGTTCCAGTGTTTGAGGCCAGTGGTAATAAACTTTCACGATCAAGTGCAGGCAAAGACTGCTTGAAGTTATCACGCGAATTGCAAAATCACGATACGGCGCGACACATACGAGTATAAACGGACTCGAAACTAATCCGCAATGCGCGGACCGGCGAGTCGAGGCGACCACTTCCGTCGATGCCGTACCGATAACTAAATAATAAATAGCAAGCAAGTTGTGATAGCACACATTCTTGATCTTGCTTGGTACACCGTAACACCGAATTGCACTACCGAGACTCAGATTGTTTTTCAATGGGACATTATGTGCATACTAATGACGTTACAACAAGTACTTGTTCTTGTTTCGACCTTTCACTAATAAGAGATGCACGACAGGTGAAATCAAAGAGTTCAGTAAAGTGCTGTTTACTACTCATTTCCATAGGGGATAATGTCATAGCGGTTTACAAATGAACGTTCATTAAATTCTCATAGACGGCAAATCTCAAAGAAAAGTCCTCTTATGAAAATCAGTGCGTGTGTGTTGCATATACAAAAACATTTCAATTTATAATTTCCCATAAGTTAATTTGAAAAACTATTAAACATAATCAAACTACTATCATTATCCATGTTAAGTTTTTGAGCATGGAAGACATATTATTTGTTTCCCAATCACGTTCATTTAGCATAGATGAAGATGAGAACCTGAAATAGGGCATACATGCATTGGTGATTGTTGTTTTTATTTAAACAATGCAATAAAAGGAAAGCAACTGCCTATGGCCTATTTCATGACTGAAAATATGAATAATGCTTTATGTTAAAATATTAATTTGACATTCTTGTAAAATACTGATCCGGATCATGGTCATTACAAGTTGACCTACAAGAAAAGTCTAGAGTAGAGCCTAATCAAAGAAATTCGGTTCGTTCTGCATGACGGAATCCGTTGCGGTTCTACATTTCCTAGCCAGACCTATCTAATGTCTGCAGATTTATACGAATTGTCCAATTGCGAGCTACGACTGGCTAACATTTCTATAAGTTGCCAGTAGCCACATCATTTGATGAATTATTGCAAGAATAGGAGCTCTAATTCCCAATCAAATGGCAACAGAAGCGAAGGGATCCCAAGGCCTAATAGATTCTGACATTTGCTGAGAAAATGAAAGTATGTTCTCAACAATAACAAGATTGTATTCAGAGCAGGTGAAGGCACTGTAGAAAATGTTGCAATGAAAGGAATGTCCTCAGCAATATTGCACAAGTGTTAACTGTATTGAGGGATCCTATCGTTCGTCACTTCCTGGGGTATAAATTCACTTTAGGCATGCGCGAACCCGAGCCACCCGAGCTTAAACAATAATGTTTGAATTCAAAGACTTTGTTTTATTTTTAGTCTAAATACAAATTGTAACAAAAGCAGCTAGAATTACTACCGGTAAGCTTCTAGTATACATAACTATTATTGATACAATAAACATAAATCATGTAATCTAATACACATTAATAAATTCTCCGAAGTCTGCTCAGGCGTTACGGCATAAATATCGATACATACAATAATAGAGTAAAATAACGATTTGCATTTTCAAGTTCTACTCAAACAAGAAGGAACATAATAAATGCTCTCACGGTCAAGATAAAGAGATCTGGCTCACAGCTGTTGCGCGTTGCGACGCACTGCATGAACCGATGGCGTCGCGTCTCCAAAACCACCCCGATCGATCGCGCAAAGGGTGTCAGTTTACAACTTATATACGCTTGACTCAAACAAAACTATACAATAAACTATACAGTTAATAAGAGAACAGATAAGAGGTCACGATCTTTTATAAATATCTTTAATTTTTCACAAACGCAGAGTAAGTTCAAGACAATATTTGCAAGAGCACGTGTGTCGCCGCGAATGGTGTATGGGTGCAGCGGTGCACCTTTTCTAAGTTTAGCGCAGATTGGGGCGTTTTGGTGCGCGGTGTGAGCGGCGCATGGGTCGGGCACCCGAATGCTATCGATCGCAGCGGGCTGGCTAGCTGGCTGGCGTGGGTAGACGACACGCGTGCCGCTTGGATACCGGCGCGACCGGCACTAGTGGACGCGGCAGGAACGCGCGTGCGCGCCGCCGGCTCGGACCCAGATACCACCACACCACAACATACCGAGTATACCGCACCGACCGACCGAACCGACTCGTTATGTCGTCACACAGAAGATGCGGTCGGTTCGGAACACTTTATCATTCAGCGTACAAAATTTTATGAGATATACATCAGGTAATGTATTGGTGATCAGAAAATACTTTTAGAATTGAAACCGGTAGAGCAACATGAGAGAGAATAAGGAACAAGGTTGAAATTGTTTGACCAAGTAAACAATTAGTTTATAATTAAATTTCATTAACACATACTCGTAACACAGTTCAGTTATAGATATTACGTACCTATGGACAAAGCCGGTCGGGATCGAACCTAGTTTAGCATTCAGAATGCGATATTTATGTTTAGATTCGCTCGCTATATCTACATTATTCAGTTAATCTACTGCTAGTGAGAGAACCGACCCATAAAACCTTGAACTATGTAACAATCTAGCAGGCAATAGTCGCTTGTTGAATTGCTCGCTTTGTCAAATCTAAATACCCTTTTCCCACGCTTATACTACGCTACGAGTATTTTATTATAGGACATAAATTGTTTTGTTTTTGTAAAGAAAACTATTGTACTTTATCATAATATTATTCAAGACCCATAGCGCCTCTTATAATGTAAGAAGCAATTCACTCAATGTATGTAAAATCGAGCTAAGTATCTTTCATACGCACACAGCCTTTGATCATAAGGCGAGATTAGAGTCAACTGCATAGTGAGCGACCTCGCACCTGCGTGCATATTGCATACTTGATAATGTCTTCTATTTCCTGTAAGTTATGGAAATTATATTTCCTGTCTATTTCTGCCATCGCACACTTGTAGGTACCATAGCATAGCTATGTTCCGGGTTGAAAGGTTGATTTTCTAAAGATATTTATAAACTAATGAAATCTCAAGGTTTTATGGGTGGAAATCAATAGCAGAAAATATTTCTTTAGTAACATTCTCAAAGAAAGTTTAGCAATGATAAACTATACTTATTGCGCAATTCGTATCATACTCCGTGCGCCATTCATTCAATACGCTTCAGGTTTTTCAGTTGTATTGCGTAGACAATACCTTCAGGCGGGCATATTGAACTCTTTATAATAAACATTATTGTTCTCTTTTGCAAAAACATTAGCCAATCATTCTGCTTGGGTAAATCCTTAAAACTTAATCTATGTATAATTATGTAGATGTAGCGAGACAAATCTGAATTTGAAACAAGACTCCAGCCAACTTGAAGAAGGATTTTTTTTAAGATGTTGTGATAACTGTTCAATATTTCGGCTTTAGGCTGGTTTCACATTCGTTTTATTTCCGAAAACAGATCTCAGTTTTTCTTTGAGAAAAATTGTACAATTACAAAAAAGGTCAGCAGTATCATTATTCTAGGTCAGAGTCATCGGAGAGAAAAACTCACGGAAATAATTAAGTGTCTCCCTGATCTGGTCAGGCGTGAGCGCGAGGTCCTCTGGGCTTAGTGGCAGCGCTGGTGATGGTATGAACCAGTCCTGGTTCTCGTAGCCTGAAACCAGAAAATGGTTTTAATATAGCAAGTATAGCAACATCTTTACACGTTCAATATGCAATTTTTTCCTAAAGGTGGCATCGTTCTCTAAAAGATTTGAAACAGTGGCAGTCCTACATAATATCGGGAGTTTAAAAAAACGCAACTGGTAGTAGGCATACTAAATATCCTGTTTACATAGGCACTAAATATCATTCAGTCATTATTATGGAATCGGTAATTGTTTTCTATACTTTTAATAGAAAACAATATTTTCATGTGATATTTCATCTTTTCATTTTAGTAAAACGTGTACGTCCACTCATGTGTAAGATATGTGGTACTGTTAATTAATCAAATTTACTGGTAGAGGCCGGGGGCGGTATGAACGACGTCACCGGGACGCTGAATCACATCATTCCCCAACCACGTTATATCCAGTTCGAAGCCATTCGAGCCACACCTTGGCGTTACACAACAACAAGACTAGTTTAACAACATTCGACTTGCTCCAATCGAGACACATATTCACTTTCATTTTCATTTTTCACTATGGATTTTACAATTGGAATAATATGCTGATGTAACTAACCGGCTGTTTTACAATATCGATACTCGTAGCTTCAAGAAGACAGCTTAGAAGCCATTTAAGTTATTCTGATTGTGCAATGCCAATTATCGTTATCTCATTTCCATCGCTCGTAAAAGCGTTCGCGTGTTTCTTATTTCCGTGTTATCCGAGATCGTTAAGGTTCACATTCCAATAGGAGTAGATTAATGGATAGTAGCTGAGCTGAAAATCCACGAAGATGCAGTTGACAGATGACACGGACCGGCCTGGGCGCATACGCATTCATAGAGGCTCGCGGGCGATGACTCGAGCGATGAGACACCATTATTTATAGCGTATTATACGGACGGCGCGGCGGCGGCGCCTGCGCCGGAAACCGTGCTTCAAACACTTACTGGGACGGAACAACCGATATAGACTTCTTCGCTTTTGGTGTAAGCTGAGCACTTATTGTCAAACATAAAAAGCAAACAATAGGTACAACTATACTAACAGTTAAACCTATACGTTTAACCAACTCCAGCAGTGGACTGCTATAGGTTGATGATGATGGTGGCTGATATTAGACTCTTACTAATCTTGTTATTTTTCAGTCAACTAATACTTTGACTCAGAAGTATTAATCTGTCTTTGGCAATAAAAGAAGTTTTGAATGATTTTATCAGATAAAATAACAAAATCTGTGATGCCATCAATCAGACCACCGCGATTTCTTGTTGTGGTTATTGCTCTCTGTCTAAGCCACAAATTACATTTCAATCCGCGGTGACGGCTGTAACGTATTAAAATACTTGTGGTCAGAAAATTGGTTGAAAAATTTATTAGAAAAACGATAAACACACGGACAAGACATATTAATATGGAAACTGTCCAAGGAAAAGATTCATCAAAAGTGCATTCAGAAGCGTTTCTAGAGAAGATCGATTAAGTGTCTCGCTAGGCCTTGCCATTATGATTTAGATTGCATTCTAGCGTGAACAACTTGAGAAATGAGGATACTTGTGCTACGCGGCTGAACGATGAGAGCAAACGGTGAACATAATCAAGTCAAAGACAAGTTGTGAAGCAATCACATATGTAACTGTAAGGTGAGATTAAAGGCACCGCTGGATGAACGTGTTTCCATCAGGGAATATGTATATCGATTAAGGTGAGCAGGCCTGCATTGAACGCATACCTTTAAACCGCGGTTGCTTTCATAAGAAGAGTAAACCATATTACTATGTAGTATAAACATATGAAAACGTCTAAGAAATAGTTTGCAACGCGTATATGTATTTGATGTAAAGATAAAGGTCTTACACTTATTCTTAGGAGAAATGGACCGTGCACTATTTTTGGCACATTGACCTAACGTATGTAATATAGAAACTGCGTAGCGTAACTAGAGCAGTCCGAAAAAAAAAGTTTGTTATATTTATTTTTGAGTAATGTTCACGCATTTTTGTTTCAGCTTTTTAACAGTTATCAGTTTTAGTATTACAAGGACAACATTTTTTAGTGAAATGAGGATGTATGTGTGTGACATTTTGTTTGAAATAACATTTAGGTTTGCTAAGCCTAAACAGTGGTGAGCTAAGCCTAGTTTAATCTCTTTAGAAATGGGTTTCATAGGTCATTTATCACTGTCAAGTTTTAAATAGGTAACTGCTCTTAATAATTAATTAATAGAACCTAAGCTATTGAGACTTCGCACCTTTTCAAGCGAGCGTATACCAGATTTAGACACAAGGAAAAACCTACACGATAGATTATTATTAAATACAGATATCATACATAATTTTGTCGCATTTTGTACCAAACCGGTACCATGTTGTGCCTTTCTCTGCAAGACCTACGCAGTGCCTAATTTAACTAAGGTCAACCGCGCACTCGATTTTTGGGATTTATTTAGTGTTTTCATCAGCATTGTTTCTCTGATTCATGATAAGAGCTACATTATACGTACTTAAACTTACGTACTTAACTTACTTACTTATATTTTATGAACCCAAAGCCGAATATCAGTTTAAATGATTTTAAGATTCCAAGTGAAGGATAAGCAAATAATACGTATGTTTGCCGAAACTACATCTCTACACATCGCACCATCTCATGACTGGTACAATAATTAAAACAGAATAGTCTTCAAGTGAAAATACGAATGATCTTTTCAATAATATTTTGAACACAGCGATGGGCCACTTCATTTGTTAAACAATTTATGCACCCAACTGCATGCTGCTGAACAAAGCGCTGCCGAGACGGTAAATAAAGGAAAACATACATACTTCGGCGGGAACAAAGCAACATCATTCTGAAACAAATACTTTGTTATAGATTCAGATGGTTGATGCGAATAAAGACTTGCTTACCTCCGAATTGCGTGAGGCTGTCGGCTCTCAGGCGATACTTGGGAATGTGTTCCTGAAGAAGGCTCACGATCTCTACCTCTGGCAATTCCTCGCTATTGCACACTTCTGTTAACAAAACAAACCGCATTATAGTTTTATAAATACTCCAAGCGAAACTAAAATACATCGCTCATAAAAAAGTTGAAAATGTATGGGATAAATCTCTATACAGAGTTTCAATGGAAACCCTGAAAAAAATTATGCTTGCGCGGCTTGATTCAAACCAGTTGCGTTTTTAACGTGTCATGTTTTAATTATTGGAGTCATAAACAATATCCAATACGTAATACATGCAATTTATTGTTATCTTGGGACTGCAGTATCCAAGAAAGTAACTGCAGCAGTTCACAGGTCAAACCTCGCAATCGAATCGTGCTGGTATCTGCTTTCTCCTGTGCTGTGCATTCACCGCTATTTGTGTCTGAATTTACAGTGTTTAACACAAAGTAAAGTTTTAACACAAAGCAATACCTAAATCCCTTTACCCTTGTTTGTACCTAAATATTTGTTAACTTAAATAATGCAGATTTCCCAAACAACCTGTTCGCATGACAGTCATATTTAGCAAGATAATTAAGGCTTAACTATGGCAGTCGCTACATTGTAATCTGGAACATAGGCCAAAATGCTCAGGTTAAAACAGCGTCAAGGGGTGTTAATAAAAATAAAAAAAAAATATTATAATATTATTTGGTCTTTTATCTTGAAAATATCAGAGAAACATTTATTATATTCGCTTATTTAATATGAATAAAAAAATCTCAAAACAAAGCTGTTTCGGGATGGTTTTTTCGTATCTCCTCCTGAACGGCATTATATATATAATTTATTTTTATACCATTCGCTAGGGAAAAAAATATATTTAAAAAGCTCGGTAAGCTTTTTTTGATACAGTATTTTTTCTTGCGACTACGAATTATTTAACGTAATTTTGCAATAAAAGTGGGCGTGCACCGCTCTGGACCTCAGTACCCATCTGACTACGGGACGGGGAGGCTGCGTCGCGCTGGCGCGCACCGCCTCGCGAAACGATTTTACGTAAATTGACTGAATAAAGTAATATTCACACCATACTGTTGGATAGTACGTCCGTTATAGATAGATTTATATATGTATGCAAATGAGATGGCTATTGGCTTTATTGTCAATACGCGCATGAAACAACATTTATAACAGGCTCGGATTTGACTGACTTACTGACAGCCAATTTACAGTCCAAACCACTGAACGTAAATACTAGAAACTTGAAGAATGTTATCGTCGAGAGCTGAAAGTGAGTACTGGCATGTAGGTAGGTAGGTAAGTAAGTAAGTAAGTAAGTACGCAAGTAAGTAGACACTTGTCTTACTTACTTAAGTACTTACTTAAGTAAGTAAGTTAAGTTAGGTACTTACTTAAGTAAGTAAGTAAGTAGGCAAGTAAGTAGGCACTTGTTTTATTTACTTAAGTACTTACTTAATGAGTAAGTTAAGTTAGGTACTTACTTAAGTAGGCAAGTAAGTAGGCGAGTAATAGGCGCGTAAGTAGGCAAGTAAGCAAGTAAGTAAGTAAGTAGATAAGTAGGTTAGTAGGTAGGCAAGTAAGTAGGCACTTGTCTTACTAACTTAAGTACTTACTTAAGTAAGTAGTAACTTCTACTTAAGTAAGTTCTTAAGTGACTACTTAAGTAGAAGTTAAGTACTTACTTAAGTAGAATTTAAGTAAGTAAGTTAAGTAAGGTAATTACTTAAGTAGGCAAGTAAGTAGGCACTGGTCTTACTTACTTAAGTACTTACTTAAAAACTTACTTAAATAGTACTTTAGTAAGTAAGCTAAGTAAGGTTCTTACTAAAGTAGTACTTAAGTAAGTAAGTAAGATAAGTTAGGTACTTACTTAAGTAGGCAAGTAAGTAGGCACTTGTCTTACTTACTTAAGTAATTACCTAATAAGTAAGTTAAGTTAGGTACTTAATTAAGTAGGCAAGTAAGTAGGCGAGTAAGTAGGCGAGTAATAGGCAAGTAAGTAAGTAGGTAAGTAGGTAGGCAAGTAAGTAGGCAATTGTCTTACTAACTTAAGTACTTACTTAAGTAAGTAGTAACTTAAAAACTTACTTAAGAAGTAGCTCAGTAATTACTTAAGTAGTACTTAAGTAAGCATATTAAGTTAGGTACTTTCTTAAGTAGGCAAGTAAGTAGGCACTTGTCTTACTTACTTAAGTACTTACTTAATAACTTACTTAAATAGTACTTAAGTAAGTAAGTTATGTAAGGTTCTTACTAAAGTAGTACTTAAGTAAGTAAGTAAGATAAGTAAGGTACTTACTTAAGTAGGCAAGTAAGTAGGCACTTGTCTTACTTACTTAAGTACTTACTTAATAACTTACTTAAATAGTACTTAAGTAAGTAAGTTATGTAAGGTTCTTACTAAAGTAGTACTTAAGTAAGTAAGTAAGATAAGTAAGGTACTTACTTAAGTAGGCAAGTAAGTAGGCGAGTAAGTAGGTTAGTAAGTAGGCAAGTAAGTAGGCAAGTAAGTGGGCAAGTAAGTAGGCAAGTCAGTAGGTAGGTAGGCAAGTTAATAGATACTTGTATTACTTACTTAAGTACTTTACTTAAGTAAGTTAGTTTAGTTAGGTACTTACTTAAGTAGACAAATAAGTAGGCACTTGTCTTACTTACTTAAGTACTTATTTAAGTAGTACTTATGTAAGTAATTTAAGTTAGGTACTTACTTAAGAAGGCAAGTAAGAAGGCAAGTAAGTAGACACTTGCCTTACTTACTTCAGTAGTACTTAAGTAAGAAAGTTAAGTTAGGTACTTACTTAAGCAGGCAAATAAGTAGGCACTTGTCTTACTTACTTAAGTAAGTAAGTTAAGTAAGGTACTTACTTAAGTAGGCAAGTAAGTAGGAGAGTAAGTAGGCTAGTAAGTAGGCGAGTAAGTGGGCAAGTAAGTAGGCAAGTCAGTAGGTAGGTAGGCAAGTTAATAGATACTTGTCTTACTTACTTAAGTACTTATTTAAGTAGTACTTAAGTAAGTTAGTTTAGTTAGGTACTTACTTAAGTAGGCAAATAAGTAGGCACTTGTCTTATTTACTTAAGTACTTTCTTAAGTAGTACTTAAGTAAGTAAGTTAAGTTAGGTACTTACTTAAGTAGGCAAGTAAGTAGACACTGGTCTTACTTACTTAAGTACTTACTTAAGTAGTACTTAAGTAAGTAAGTTAAGTAAGGTACTTACTTAAGTAGGCAAGTAAGTAGGAGAGTAAGTAGGCTAGTAAGTAGGCAAGTAAGTAGGCGAGTAAGTGGGCAAGTAAGTAGGCAAGTCAGTAGGTAGGTAGGCAAGTTAATAGATACTTGTCTTACTTACTTAAGTACTTATTTAAGTAGTACTTAAGTAAGTTAGTTTAGTTAGGTACTTACTTAAGTAGGCAAATAAGTAGGCACTTGTCTTATTTACTTAAGTACTTTCTTAAGTAGTACTTAAGTAAGTAAGTTAAGTTAGGTACTTACTTAAGTAGGCAAGTAAGTAGACACTGGTCTTACTTACTTAAGTACTTACTTAAGTAGTACTTAAGTAAGTAAGTTAAGTAAGGTACTTACTTAAGTAGGCTAGTAAGTAGGCGAGTAAGTAGGCGAGCCGGAATCGATCTCACTCATAGTGCACGAAAGGAGCCTTTTCGAGGCGCACTTGAAATCCTTTCACCACACTGGTTCGAAAGAACTAGTGACACGAAGAAGAGAAAAAGTAGTACTTAAGTAAGTAAGTTAAGTAAGGTATTTACTTAAGTAGGCAAGTAAGTAGGCGAGCCGGAATCAAACTCGCGACACCGGGGCATGGTAGTCCCCAACACACTTGCCACTCGACCACTCGAAACACACTCGAAATAATGATATAATGTAGCCTAGGTTTATTTTGTATTTTGTAGGTGTATTTTCCAAACAATTCACATACGTACCAAATTTTGGTTCAGTGGTTTTGGCGTGATTGAGGAAAAAACATTCATTTAGCCATTCCATTGCGAATTTTTAGTATGTATGGATCTGACTGAGTACCGACCGATTAGTAAAATACTAATCTATTCTGTACTATTTGTTGATATTAGGTAGGTAACTACTTACTTATCTTTGAATAAACTATGTAGGTTAATGCCATACAATCTCGCAATCAACTTTTTTCTGAATACTTAACTGGTTGAAATGTCGGTAGGTAGTTGAACGATGCTATTTTTCGGCCCGCAACAGTAAGTAAGTGGGCATTCAATAAATATCCTAAATTTATTTTACAAAAAAATATGTACCTACTTACGAAACTTTTCTTACTATTACTACTCAAATGAATGTCTGAATCAGACCTTACGCAATGGCAAAGCCATGCGGCGTCTGTTTCTGTTAGTCGTAGTGCGCGTGCGGGTTGCGGGGGACAAATCCGAGTGATCCCGCCCATGACGGATGACCTCTAAGCACCTACAACGGCCTTAAGTTACTGCCTATATTTTGATAGAGTCCGGTGACGCAGTAACAGCCATCTGCGAAAAGCCAAAAGTCCATCCGAAAAAAATTATCTACATTTTAATTAGTAAACTGTACAAATTTGAACACGTGTATGTAACTTTTAGCATTTCGCTCTCTGAGAGCAAAACATTAGCTGAGAAAATCAAGTGCAAACTTTATAAAAGGATGAGAGTAGTGAACTCGAGTGCACTGCAGTTTGCAGTTTTGCAAGGCGTCTACATTCCGCATTTAGTATGGAAACTGCAGACAGAATCGATAGTCTGTCCCCGTCCCCCACCCCGAAGTACGGCGCGCCGGATGACCGATCCTTCTGACTCCTAAGGGCATGCACTCAGGAAATGGCGCACCATGTAGTGAAATTCTACAGTTTTGAATAGACGGATGATATAATATTGGGCCTTATCACGTTTTAGTAAAGCTCAAACTTGCGCTGAGATATTCTTAGCTACCGTAAGCTGACTGTGACTTTTGTAGTTACGTTAAATAGTAGGATAATGATCTTGGGATCAGCAGTCAGTATGAACGGGCGTCTCCCTAGATAGGTATAGCCAGAGTAATTGTGTTTTGACACAACCCCCCCGTCTTCGTTTAATTGTTACACTCCTGCGCTGCATTTTGGTCCATTCCGTGTATCAGAGAACACTTTTGATGTAGGCCCTGGGTTTCGAGTCGAGTACCCTAATATTATTATTCAATGTTCATTCCATTTACTTGATAAATCTTATCATGATTTGTCTGTAATATCAACTCATTGTAACATACAATAATATTTAATTACAACACTGTTAGCTAGCTATAGCAACACTGTTAGCTACCTAAGACCGTTGGAGTATCCGTTGGAAGGTTTACAAGCTATGTTGCTTATGTAAATATTGTAGGTACAGTAGAATTATGTGCTTCCAAAACCAAGTTGTTGGGATAATTTATTTAGTGGATATCTTCACGTATCAGTTTCATAACAAGAACAGGTTTTGATTGCGTTTAAAATGAGCAGTTTAATGATAGAATTCTGACTTATTAGTCAAACTTCTTTTGCAACTGGGAAGTGCGCTATCTTATCGATATCAAAGGCAAATATGAACAACAGGTAGCGGAAAAATATACTTTACTGTCTGTAGATCGATAAATCCGAATTAACCGAAGTCGAAAACAAAACTTATGTGCCTTGTAAGAAACCATGATGACTTTGATGACATACGAGTATTATATCATTACATATACCTACATATTTTAATTTCTAACGAGCAAGCATGGCTACAAGCAGACTTACTAAATAGCCAATTAACGTTGGAGTGGTAACTCGTAAACATCGACGTCATTTTCATTAAACTAATGACCACCACCATGTTCGGAAGACTAAAATGAATAGAAAGCGATGGAGCTAATTAAGCAGCGTCTCGTTGCACCACGACATACTCAATAAGGTATGGAGCTGACATGATTGATAGAAAGTTTATCTTAGGAACACAAATGCATTTCAACGCGTTTATGGAGTCAGCAGGTAAACAAATATACATCTCCGGCTTAAATGTGTACACAGTATTATATTTTGATGGAGTTTTTGTTTCGTATACCTTTTACATTGACATATAAATCGAGAAACTCACCATTGCTCCAATCCAGGAGCATATCCTGGCGTTTCTCGTGCATTTCATCCCGGCGACGCGGCCGCGGCCGTTTTACTCTCGCAGACATGATAAACCACTTATTTTTCACTAAAATTTATCTCAGTCACATCACAACAAACAATGTTACGAATTCACCAATTGCACTATTAAATCGGCGGACGTGCACTGTGTAACGAACACTGTTATAATCATATAATTTGCCTATCGATAGCAGATAAAGAAAATAGCGTCATCGTAAAACCCGATATCAGTTAGCGAAATCGATCAGTTGCGACTGGCGACAATGACCGTGGTAATAGGTCTACTGCCTGTTAAACCTCCTGGGACTTGTGCGGGCTTCATAGTGGTAACAATGAGCTAACTAAATACAACGGTAACATTGTTCTCAGGCCACGGGTTAAATGTTATGACTATGACAGATTGAGTTGTTTTGTTAACATTCAATTCTTTCAATTTAATCAATCGTGGTGTCGTTTTTGGAGGAATGAATAGAAAAAAGGTAAAAGTTAGTTTAAACTAAGGACCAAAAATGACTGAGGCCTATTTTTCAGTGCGCAAGCGCAACACAGAAAGATCGTGGCTACGTGTCTTTTCAAGATTCTGTGCATTATGTATTTCTATGCTTAGAAAGATTCTGTTTGCATAATGTAACGAGACATAATGAATAAAGCCAATGCCACAGACGTATAGTCTTCGCATTTTGCGTCATAACTTATACTTTTATTTTCGAAGATAACACAATTTTACTTGATAAAATTATATTGTTTACACAAAAATACATAGAAATAAAGATTCCAGGTATACTTAAGAAGCTGAAGCCATCTATTTATGTGTCTATTTCGATACGATTTTATTATAAACTTATTATTTTTTTGGCTAAGTTTACGTATCTGGTGATGCAAAACGAATAATCTTAAACATAATGATCTGCTTTATTCTATTCTTAACATTTTCGTAACTATCGCCACATTAGACTATTCACACTTATTTTGAGAGTTGAAAAAAATTGAGACAAAATATCGAGAGTGGAGCCTGGAGATGTGCCTAGTAACAACTATTATTACTTAATAATTCAATATTAATAAAGCTAAATAATTACAAAAACTACACCGCTCATAAGTTGTGGAAAATTTGGTGAGTATCTCGCACTAACAAAGCTAGCTATAAGCGACGTTATTGAAACGGCTATAAAAAAGGAAAAAACTTTTCGTGAGACAAAAAGCCCTGTAAATAGACACGGTGCGAGGCCACACGCACAGTTCGCTAGTGGAGGCGGCTCGGTCGACGCACTCATTCGAATAACCAATAAAAATAAGGATGTCGTCAATGAGTTGGCATCGATACCATAGCGGGGTCACCTCAACTGGTCTGTCCCGCTACAGTCAGCTGACGTAACGACTCTAGGCGACCTTGTATTGGCATAAAGGCCCTAGTAAACCATCATTGTTGGAAATACTTATCATCATTAAATCATGATCGAGTCTCAGTTACGTTAAGTAACGCCTAGTCAAAGGGACTTATTAATAATGAATATGATGCACGGATTCCGGATTTCTTCGCCATTATCAGGTCCCGAATTGCTTTCTTTTGGGCCGATATTAGGAGGTCTTACAACAGCATCCTCAAGTCTCTGGTCGGTAATATCTATAGCCTTATGTACAGCTTCTGGCGCTCATTGCACCAGACAGAGTGAGAACAGTAAAAAAGTGGGTCTTCTCTTTCTTTTATTTTTAGAGCTTTTGTAAATTTATGGGATTTTTATGGCCTGCAATAAATTATTATTATTATTATTATTTTTGTGAGCCTGAGTCGTCCTGAAATATTCTTATGGCCTGAAATAAATTACTTAATTGTTATTATTAATAACAATTTTTGCTAATAAAAGCGAATTTGGTTTTATTTATGGGTAATACAATGATAGTCTTAACTCCAAAGATCTTATCCAAGGATTGCTTTAAGAAGTGCATGCCAAAATAATCGAAAATGGTTATGTAAAAGTGTTTGTTCGTACAACTCAGTGCATTGCACACGTAACGTGACACAACAACCGAACGATGAAAGATTAATGGCCATTTTTCTGGGCGTTGTTGGTTGTAAGTTCACTTTCGATCCAATTCACTTTCCTTTCCATATCTTGTTATCAGTGACATTGTGTTACAGCTGAAGTACAAAAGATAGATTGATTACTAAGATATATTTGCAATTATAAACACTTTGCTTTGTTTTATTTTGGAACAATTAAGCCTTATTCTCGAATATGCCAATTAAAACTAACAGGAAGTTCCTGTTTAGAAAAAAAAATCGGTAAACCGTAACTATTACTTACTACCTGTCAAATACCCTAGGTAAAGTAACGCTGTTAGTAACGCTCTGAAAGAGAATTATAGAAGTATTCTAGTAACTCGTTAATCAAGCCAGTAGAATATCGATTTATCGATTTAATTATGAATCGAAAAAAAAATACTTATGTCGAAAACCTGAATTTCATTGGGTTAGTAGTTTCTAACATCAACATTGTATTCTTTCAACGTTACATAAAACGTTAAGCGTAATAATGGATTAAGTTATAAATGCGTGTTGCAATCGCAAAATAATGTCGCGGACATTAGGAAAGTTAAAATTATTCCTAGAAAAAACATTGTTGACTCATATTATGTTAATTTAAGGAGAAAACATTATTGAGCATGCTGCTCAAGTTATAATCAATATAGTACCTTTCATAGCTTACGGAGATGATGAAAGATGGCTGTCGCCAAATAACGTATTAAGAAGACAGCACGGTAATTACATCATCAATGATGTTTGTCTTAATTGTTTACAATCAACTAATTTCAAGTAACACTAAAATCGAAACCTAAATGCTACAAAAATCCAGCCTGAAACTTTTAATGATTGAAATGGATATGGTTATGAGAAAACACCTATATTTATGTGGAATTTTATTTTCAATATTATTTCTTCGAAGCGTGTGCCATGAACGGGGCTCGCGCTTGCTATAGCGGTTGGAAGAAAGCGCGACGTTACACTGAAATGCTTGCGCGCCGCCCGCCCAACTCAGAATAACCTCAGGCTGGCAAACAGCCAATCATACAACGCGACCGCGATTATTCACCCCATTCATAAACCCCAATTTTTAACCCTTAACTTCATTAGTAATAAGGAACAACTCTGTCTTAAAAATTGCAAGCAAAGTAAACATCAGCTAATAAGTATCTTAATGTAGTCTAAGATAAGCGCTTTCGTGTCTTCTACTGTTTGAATACCGCGAAAACAGGATCTAGGTCATGTTAATTGAAACTAGGCTGTTTTCTTTACGATCCTTGGCTTTCTATTATTTATTTGCTTATCAATTACCTATAGTGCATTTATGATCAATAACTTCTGGTAATTTATAATTTTTAAGATTGACAACCTGCTGTGCTACAACTGCTCTTTTGTGAAGTTAATTTATGTTTCAGGTCGTTCGTTGCATATATACCTAGGTATAGCACCAGATAATCTTCCTTCCAAGTTGATGGTATACGTAAAATGGTCTTGGAAAAGTAGTGGCCAGCTCAATTGCATAGTTCCTGGCCTCATAGAAGTCTTCCTTCGAGCAAGATTTGAGACACAGTGACAGACCAGCAAATGCATGGTTTGGGTATGAGCCCGCAATCACAGTAAGTGAAGCTAGGATTCCCAGATAATTAAATATGATTTCTCACCAGTGATAGTGGATACGGTGCGTGTGCGCGGTGCTAGCGAGGACGCCCGAGCCGCATCCTGGAGGGCCGCCAGCTTGACGGTCTGATCTGAAAACAAACTGACAGTTATCTTTTACAGCTATGTATGTGTGCAGTAGGTAGTTATAGTAGATAGTAGTAGTAGGTAGTAGTAGTAGGTAGTAGTAAGTATGCAGAGACAGTTTGTGATACAAACCGTGGGTAGAAAAAAAGGTTGCCTCGAAGAGATTTCTGTCTACCAATAAGACCACTCTAGTAAATTAAGTTTTTTTTTTTCATTCACTTAGCTGCAGTGCTAGCCATATTTGTGTGGGCAAATTTAAAAAATTAGGGTACATTATTTGATGTAAGGACAAAGTAAGGGTTGCATTGCAAGCAGGCTCTTTTCTAGCTTCATATCAGGTGCATTGTGGTCGAAGGTAAACCTATTTTAAATAAATAAACCAGCCTTGGAGATTTAGTGGTAACAAATTACACCATGACGTCTTTATGGCAAATTTCAGCTCATTCTGTCTAGTACCTAACTGTGCTGTGTTTTACTTTTGAATAAACATCTCACACACTATGCATTTATTTGACAGTATGAAATTTGAAAAAGTTTTTTTATTCTTATTACAAACATTGTACTAGTTAAAAAATGTTTGGTTAGCTACTAGGATTAGCATGAAGGTGGTGTGAGGAAATACTTAAAGTAGCACTACTTACAAAATTAATTTTGAAGTCTTTTCTCAGGTTTCAAGGTGTACATTTTACCCTGCAATAATAAATAGGGTTAATTTTAAAATTGAAATAATGTATTATGTGATTTGCAAACTAGACTGATAGAAAGTCTATTGTTATTGTTTGTTACAACATATTTTTTTTATCAAGTTAAAAGTATAATACAATTATTATTAGTAGCCAGGCACCAATACTTTAAACTCAACATTTATTATATTTATAACAAACTAGTTTCTTTCAACTTTGTTGGCATTGCAAATTACACCAAAATTCCTTTCTGTGTATGCACCTACACTACACTTTTTGACAAACATACCCTCGAAATTTTAGGTCTCTATGTCCAGTCGTTGTGCCTGTGCATTGTGTCAGTCAGGACTAAGCTTTTTATAAAATATTATTTAGAGTGATATTTATTTATTTATGACGGCTATGAAAAACAAGTTGTTTGAATCAACTATGATTTGAGATTTAAACAAAAATTTTCCTCAATGCTCATTCATTATAATCATAGCTGCATCATGTCCATACAATAAGAACTGTACATAAAATTCTTCATAATCTTCAAAAACAAAGAAAATGAACCATTATCAACAAGAGGCAATATCAATGTTATCTATAAGATATAGTGCTTCTAATCAAATGATAGGTCTCAAGTTCAAAAACACATTTTTTTATTCCATTTTGAAGAGTTTTGATTTATTTATTTCACAAGCATGTACCTGCATGTGAAAGGGTCTTAACTAGTTTCATATAGTTATTACATGAGCCCTGTTAGGGTGCAGCGATACAAAATAGGTCTAAGGATAGGTGCCTTGGATAGCTGCTGCCCTAGGTATTTTGATATGGATCAATGAATTTATAGTTCATGGTAAGATAAGCATTAAAATGTATGTTAAAGCAGTGTAAATTATGTAAATTACAACATTTTTCAGTACCTATTAGATCATGTTATACAAAAAAGTGCATTATGCACCAAAGTTCTGAATTTACTGATAGTTTTAAAAATTGCTGTGCGCACACATTTATTTAATCTGATATAATTTGCACTACAGGCAGCTTACACCCAACACACTCAGTGTACTGTACACTTAATAAACATGCTGAATTATAGTACAGTGGGTATGAGAATATGATTGCAGCATCTGTAGAATTCTCTACTGAGTCGGACAAACTGTCCAGTGGTAATCATATTCAAATTAGCTTAAACAGCAGTAGTTATCAACTTTAAGAAGAATTAGAATCTTTGAATAAGGACGTAGGTAAATGAGTAAGACAAGACACAATTAACAATCTTATCAGAACAATTGGCTTGTTGGTAAGACTGATTTTCTTGTTTTAGTGCTTCACAGTTTCAGAATCAATACTTAGTGATTCGAAATTTAGTAAGTAGGTATTAAGTATGGCAAAGCAACGATACGAGCAATATTAAGCAAAGGTCGAAGAATGAGTGGCAATGAAGGTGGATAAACGTGTTAAATCCATGATCAGAAAGATATAACATGAAACGCAAGGATAAGTGTTAGGTATTCAAATGAATACATTTTGCAAGTTTTTACCTATTTACACCATAGCTGCAGAACTGTATGACCTTGCCGTGCCAAAGCTGTTCCAATAGAACTCCAATAAACTTCGCCACCAGTTTCACAGGCGTAGGTACCAAAAATTTATAGATTGAGAATCTCACTAATTAGGTACAAGTAAACACTCACATTCACAATTACTAAACACCAGCCCAAATATTTATGAGCAATTAATACATACTACTCAAATTTTACCTAACTGGCTCACACATTTTTCGTAAATTTTTACAAATCGTTTCGCCACCGACCGCTCATTGATAGCGTAATAGTGATGTACGTTGATGTAGTGAAGTTTAGTGAACGAGTGATAGGAGTGAATGAGTCTGGCAAACTCGAATGAACGAGTGAAGTGATGAGCATATTGTGAATTTGTGACTGCATTGCAATACCATAAAGTGGTGCATGCGAGCAGGGTCATAAGGCGCTATGTTAAATTGTTAGTCACGATAATGCCAAAATTGACGTAGGTACGTACGTTAGGTGACGTACACAAAAAATACAAAAAAATCCATTTGATAACGAGATTTAATGACTGCTTAGTAAGTTGGTCCCCTAGAGCTATATAAGCATTCATCCATCAACATTCGTTATCGAATGGTAAGTCAATATTGGCACAAAATATGAGGACAAAATGCCAAAATTGACATACCTACCATTCGATAGCGAGAGCTGACGATAGCAGCAGCGTAGTGAATTAATCCTAAGATCTTTCTATAGTAGGTACCCTACGAGCAATGGGCATAATCACAACCAGCGATAGACTTTAGCTCTTGAGCATTTTTATTTTTTCGAAAGTTGTAATGCCGTATGTTTTCAAAAAACATACGGTCATTATAATCTTTCGGTGACCTATTACATATAATAATAATACACATATATATACCTACCAACTTCAACTTTTCTCAATCGTCGTGCAACGTGCAAACTTTTAAGTTGCACGCAACTTTAAGTGCTTGGGCCATCGATGTAACATCGATGGCTTGGGCCTTTATTCGCTACCCTGTTATCAAATTTGAAAAAGCCGCTCTCGTTATCGAATGGTACGGTAGGTTAGGTACCTACGTCAATTTTAGCATTTTGATTTTGATCTTAATTGACGGACGTGCCTTTCGATAACGAGAGTCGATGAATACTTAGCGAATAAATCCCCTGGGGGCCTGATTCATTGGGCTGTCATCTTAATGATGCCAGCCAGACTAATGAAATTATATGCCGCTGGATTATGGGACAGACGTTTACTTTGTGAGGGGCCAATGCGATTGGATTTACCTGTATTATACAATATATCTGTATAATATATGTATTGGATTGGATATATGTATAGGTAGGTACCTATAATTAGTTCAGTCTTCTCAAGTTCGGGCTCACTCAGTCAATAATCATGAACGAACTATGTACAAAATTATCTAGCCTAATTTAGACACATTTGCCTACATCACTATATTACTTTGTCATTCTGTGATTCATATTGACACAAAGAACTTGTTATTGACACAAATAATGACATTAGCTAAACCTAAACCCACAAGACTTGCTACATGGTCGGTAACGTTGTCTTCCGACTGCAACAATATATACACAAGTATGAGTATGGACAGTATTTTCATTAGAAATCTATGAAATGCAATTCAATATTTTAATTATCTACTCCTTCAACATACGTAAAAGCGTGGAAAAAATTGCGGGTCTTGATAGTCATTTTCAGGACTAAACTATTGCCGAAAAAATTTGCGGCTCGCTTCGCTCACTGCGACTGGCTTTCTTTTAGTGGGTAATTATAGGACCCAATGCGGCGCTCGTCGCAATCACATTTATTTTGATAGGCGTTTAAGGTCCTGGAATAGTGATTTTCAGGACTAAACAAATGGCGTAATAATTAGCGGCTCGCGTCGCAAGTCACGATCAGGTACCTATGTCCTATTGGGTGATTTTCGCTCCTGAAAAAGTGATTTTCCTTAGACAATCAAGATCCTGAAAAAATATGTTATGGTGATTTTTTGAACTAAACTAAGTGTAAAAAAATATCGATCAACCATATTCGACCCCCCCGAAGTGAATTCCTGGCTACGGCCTTGCAAAAGGCCTCGCAAAGACCTGCCGCCCGGAGCCTCGCAATGGGTAAGGATGAGATTATGTTTATTTTTGTCATCACATCAGTCAGAGTCGTTAAGTCAAGTCATGCCCATGTAAAGTAGGAGCTCCTTAGAGGCTTCTATGGAGTTTTGGAGGCCACACGAAAAGTCACGATTTACAACATTACACTATTTACTAACACTCATACACGTTCACGAGCACTTAATGGATAAAAAACCACCGTTTATATACTCAAAGTAATACAAGTGGTCTAAAATAATTCGATGTCGTGATTGCAACATTTTCAAGTTCCCGCCAAAACTCAATGTTACGCTTACTCATTCTTAAAAAAAAATACTGTCAAAATGAAAACGTAGTGATTTTATTATTTTTGGTCAAAATCTACTGCATTTGCTATTTCTACGGGCAAATATAGAGACTAAAAGGGTAATCAAATCAAATCAACCACCACAATAGTATATAATTATGGCATAAAATTATACTTAAATTACTTAGCTGTTTCAATTCACTCTATGAGTCCATGATTACAGTAAGCTTAGACAATAATACATAATTTTATATTGTACCTACGTACTTATTTAATGATAATAACTAGAGCAATCTCTCCTTGTGAGTGCCTATCTTATGTCTAGCGAGATCATTTTTCCTGTAGAAGCCTCTAGGACACCTATCACAAGAGAAAGGCGTCTGCTTTTCGTGGAATCTAGCAATGTGATACATCATCATAGGTTTGGAAGGAAAGCTCAAAGCACACCCCTCCTTGTTACACTTGAATTTACTAGTTTTCTTATGCTTGAAGTTGACATGGAGAGCCAAGGCCCTCAGTTCATAGAAGCTGCTGGGACAGAACTCACACTGCAGTGGCCTCTCTCCCGAATGCCGCCATTTATGGACCTGCATGTTGGAGAAATTTTTACAGCAAACATCACAGTAGCCAGACCTCTCTGAATGTGTCCTCTCTATATGGGATTTCAAATTTCCTTTCATATTGAATGTGTTTCCACAGTAATTACAGACAAAGCGCTTGGGGTCCAAGTGAATTCTCATGTGCTTTGTGATGTTCCCCTTATGCTTGAACTGGATATGACAGACAGGGCATGAGAATTGACGAGCTTCATTGTGCACACTTTGATGTGCCTTCAACTCATCCCTGGTGTAGAATGACTTTTGACAGGTCGAACAATTGTGGTTTTTGTTAGAGCCTCCCATGTGGCGCTTCTTATGCCTGACCATTGTACTCCGCTGACTGAACTGTGCCTGGCAAACTGGACAGACATATGGAGTCTCTCCAGTATGAACTCTTATATGGATTGTTATGTCGCGCTTGGAGTAGAACCCTTTGCCACAGGTCTCGCAGATGAATCTCCTCTCTCTATGAGGTAGGTGGTTTCTTTCAATATGTCGTTTCAACGTACCATTGTCTTTGTACTTCTTATCACAGGAGGAACAGTGGTAGGGCTTGTCATTGGTATGTATGCGCATGTGCGTGGCGAGAGCAGATGGGCTGGCGCATTTCTTTCTACATACAGAACAAAAGAGATTGGTTTGTTTTAACTTAACCTTTTTTTTAGGTTTTTTCTTACTAGTACATTTATAATCGTTGGGTTCGTGTTTCGGAACATCTGGCTTGAAATCCTCTGGCAGGGATGAGATCTCTTCTTCGTGGTCATCATATTCTTCGGTTTTCACTTCTGTTTTTGGTGAGTCAGCCTGCGAGGTATCTTCCTGTGAGATAGCGGCGGCAGCACGCATCGAGCGCAGCGTACGGTCCGTAGCCTCGCACTGTCGCAGGAACCCGCAGCAAGCCTCGAGCTCAGAGTCACAGCGGCTGCAGATGTGCGCCGGCAGTCCGTCATTTTCTTGAACGTTCAAGGTTTTACAACAATAAAGGATTTTACACAAAATTTGAACATCGTTTCCAATATGGAAGATACTTGCATTGGCTTGTCTCTCGTAACATAATCGGCATAACGCATAATCTACTGCACAATCCACAATATCCATCGTGTGAAATCTCAGATCAATAAAAGTACATTATTGCATGGAATAGAATATAAACAGTTCAATATGGTTATATTCCCAAGTTTAGATTCATACTTATCATTGTATATTGTAAATGTATTGTATTGTATTTAACAGTCACACGAAGATTGTTTTTAGTTTTTTTGCCCTTAGTAGGAGTGTGTTTAACGCAATGTTTACCTTTTTTAATTCGTGTCCGTGCCACAGATCTAATTAAGAGAACTGCCATAGAGTATATAGCAATACACAGCAAAGAGATTGGTTACAAATTTCTTCATTCTTCTGAGCTACACAGAATAACAGTCCATAGACTAAGACTTTTCATGAATAAGGTATTGCCATAAATCAATATTAATCTGCCAAAAATGGCCAATAAATTTTGATACTAACCTACCCTTGGAGAAACTAGCAAACCCTACCTAAAAAAATATTATATTTAGCATATTTTTTTATTATTGGTAGTTAACTTATCTACGTAATAATTTATCGATGTTTACGATATTTCTAGGTTCTTATATTTTCTAGTTACAAGTTGAAACAAATTTTGGAATTACTTATATTTTTATTTCACTGTTGATATCTTAGACATTTATTAAAATAAGCACTGTCTATACATTATTTTATTAGTTCAATCATTCTTTTTCAACACTAAAATGGTACCAGCTATAATTAATCCTGCTGCCAAACAAAATGCAGTTATTGCAGCAGTTAGAGCTAGTATTGTGGCCAAAATATATCCTGAAAAAGTAATAGGTACATGTTATAGTAGGTACACTATGTAAAGTCTGAATAAAAACTCAATAAGAAATAGGTACACAACATTATTACCTTGAAATAATAATAATACTACTACGACACACAAAACTCCAGTTGTTATAATAATCGAAATTGTGATGACACAAATCAGCGTGACTATGATGCATGAAAATACTAATGTTGACACTAAAGGCTTTTCTAAAGCATTGATAGCTTGCCTTTGTAAGAACTTTAGAACTGTTCCAGCAGCGATGTCTAATGTTGAAATGACTGGATCTAAAAATGTGAGGATTTTACAGGTTACAGGTACTTAGTTGTGAACGTTTTTATAATTAAATTACTTACCTATATGGAATACATATTCTACTGTTGATAATATTAGGTACTAAGTGTGAGATAGGATGAGTTCGTTCTTTTCTTTCCAAAAATAAATAACTCTAAGTACATATTTATTAATTCCGAGCCGAGAGTCTACCCTCTACTATATAAAATAATTATATTATTATAAAATCTAGTAAAATTAAATGATTATCATCAACCTACATAAGCTTCATTAAATTCAATCATGATTATCATTGCAGCGTGCGCTTATTATAATGAATGAAAACTTACTCATAGATATCTTTGTAGCTACTAAAAAAGCATTTTCAAGATTAACTTCCATGATTTGGCACCTTTAGGTTATTACGATGATGCAGCCTTTTGATCTAAAAAAATAAACGTCGTAGGTTGGATAGATAGTACAATAATTCATAAACTTACCCAGACCAACCCAATTAGTCGCTTTACATAGCGCCTAATTTAGGCAGTTATCGCTTTGTCGCGTGTCTTAATAACGCCGCTCGCCGCCAGTTTCTCGACTCGCCCTACGTAGTAGGTACTCTGATTCTGACCACGAATCTTAGATTCGTGTGTTCGTGTCTCTGACTAATATGTGACTCGCCCCGCGCCGCCGCACTCCGTAACTCGCGTGAGTAACACTAAGATACATGGGAGATATTATATACGCGGGATTACTGTAGTGGCTTCGAGAATCTAGCAATGTAGTGGATGTACTGCACTAACCTTGTTATAATATATTGTTGCAGTCGGAAACCAACCTTCTGAACGCGTAGCCCTTAGAGGTTTGTATTTTATTTGACCGGCAATGTAAGCATCAATTCGACTGTCAGTGTCAATTTTGAAAGCATATGTAGGTTTTACCTGTCAAGTTTTCGCGGTTTATGTGATGATGGTTCTTCTAAAATATTTGTAAATAAAAAAATTGTGTGCTCAAATAATAAAATAGTGCTAAAGTACGTACTGTATATCTGTAAAGTACTGACTTCAAATATATGACCAGAAATTAATCATGGTAAATTTAAAACTCTTTCTCATTCTCTACTACTTACGTTAGTACTCTGATATATCTGTGTTCCCTACAATTGTCCTTCTAACGAGGTGCTTTGTTTGTCCTTTGCCTCCATCCATAGTATATTCCGTATTAAATATATAGCCGAATCAATTAAGCAGTTAGGGGGTAATGGAGTACCTATGAAATTCCATCCATCAAACATATCCATCCACTATCAAAATCTGTCCTCCAAAACATTTCAGTTTGATAATCAGTGTAGGTAGGTGTACTTAACATATACTTAACTAATTGCAGGCGGGCAGTTACGATGAAAATTTACTCTCTGACATGCTGCCGATATACTACACAAGACTGTTCCCTCAAAACGTCTTCTGCAGATGGCTAGCATGTGGCAGTGCTCCACAGCCACTTTCAAACCGAGAACTCTCCTTCACCTTGGCAGATGATGTGTACCTTCGCTATTTGTCCATTTGCAATCAAAAAGAACTACAGACATTACTTCAAAAGAAATGTCCCCATAAGTTGGATATTGGAGCAGTTTATAATACAAAGTAAGTGTAATCTGCTTTTGTTCTAGAAATTTAGTTTTAGATGTTATATGTTATATTTTCTGCCCACAACCTTTCTTACCAATCATCAATTCATAGCAGTACACTGCTGGTCATAGGTCTTTCCCAACTGGTACACCACTGAGCCTGATCTTCGGCTCTTCTCATCCACCTTCTGTCAGCTATAGCGTGCAAATCATTGTTTTATCTACGGTTTCCACTCAAGAACATGTTTTCCCATCAGATAGCGGTTCTTCGGTTTCTTACCTAAGGTATGGCAAAACTGTATTGTAATTTAACCATTCTCACATTTCAGGCCATCCATTGGTCGCCATGATGCAGTAGTACTGTCTCGTGAGCTGGTCTTTGATATTGATCTCACAGACTATGACGAAGTGAGGACTTGTTGTCAGGAAGCCAGAGTGTGTCAAAAATGTTGGAAGTTCATGGTTGTTGCCTGTGAAGTCATTGATAAGGCCCTAAAAGGTACTTTTACATGAGTTAAATGTTTTATGCTTGTTTCTGCAGTATTGGATACATAGTCTGCTGAAGGTGGGTATGATGAGAAGGCTGAAGATCAGGCTCCATAATGCGCCTTTGATGAGACCTACTTCTAGCAGTGCACTTGCTATAGATTGATAATGATACATTGTAACTTCCTATAAACTGATAGATTCTCTATAAAATAATATAAGTAGGTTTGTAATTTCTTTAAACAGTGATTGGTTAATGATCTTAAAATAATTCCATGCAAGAAAAGCTGATACTTGCAACATCATTTGCTTTGCTAATTATTAAAATTCCTTTCTTACTATGCACCTACACTTCTTGACAAACACCCTCCAAGTTTCAAGTCTCTATGTTCAGCGGTTAGGCATGTATGTTGTCTGTCAGTCAGTCAGCTAAGCGTTTTATTCCATGCAACATGAGTACTATATTCCAATCATGCTTTCTTGTATGGATTGTTTGTTATGTGACCAACTGTTTCCCACAAATCAGCCAGGCCTGCTTAGTATCAAGATAATAGTAGCTTATATCCTTTCCCTGGTCCTTAACTATATCCATAATAAATTCCAACTACATTCAACACTAACACTATGATTCTGCACAACTGCATTGCGTTACCAAAAATATATGATAAAAACTTTTTTTTTTCATTTATATCTACTCTTAAGGCATATTATAGGGAAGGCTAAGAGCCAGCAGCCAACGTCCAAACACTGACATGATGATTGATTTAAGTAAAGGCGAAATAATAAAGAATGTTCTATATATGTAGAAATCTAATAAATTATTACAGAGGACTTCGGCTTCCAAAGCATCCTCTGGGTATTCTCTGGTAGAAGAGGTGTGCACTGCTGGGTGTCAGACTACGAGGCTCGAACCCTGGACAGTCCCGGTCGCGGGGCCGTGGCTGATTACCTCTGCCTCATCAGTGGCGGGGACAATCAGAACAAGAAGGTTCATTTAGGGGGTGATAACATACATTCTAGCATCAGGTACATTTCTCTAATAGGTGATGTTTTCAAGTCTTAGGCTCAATTTCCACTGGGATGGCAGAGCACTTTCAGTGTCAAACGCATTAATGGTCTTTGGATCCTACTGCAGGCCAAAAGATTTTGTTTTATCTAAGCTCCTTGTGTTAAGTTAGATTGTAAAGGACTAGCTGCTGCCGGTGGCTTCACCCAAGATAAGATTTGTCCTTTTCCAGCTCATAAACTATACCTATGCCAAATTTCAACTCAATCGGTTCAGTAGTTTCAGTGTGGTTGAGGAACAAAGATCCTCACCAAAACTTCTTCCATCTACAAATAGTAGTATTACAGTATGAAGTAGGATTAGACTATTGACTAATTCAGTCCTCAGTTGAGTTCGTAATTATACAGCACACTGAATAAAAAATAAGTATGTTTTTAGATAAGAAAGTTAACTTTTATTAAAATTTTACTTCAGGAGAGCACTCAATGTCATTGATAAACATTTTGAAGATATTCTTCAAGACCAAGAATTCCTGTCAACACCAGAAAGATTGGCCAAGTTTCTCAAAATGATTCCTGATGAAACGCTGAGAGGTCAAGTAGAAAAGGTCCTGGAAAAAATGCATGAATCGTCTTTGGAGAGATGGAATACATTTCTGAATAACTATGAATCTTATTGTAGAGAAGTAAGTATCATAATTCAAAATGCTAAGTTAAGCATGGATGTATGTTCTTATAATGTCACTAGAGTGCGCCAGACAGAATAGAAGTTCAAAATAATATAAGTTTAGGGCCAGATGGCATTGTGAGAAATGACCAAAAAATTTTTTTTTATTAAAATGTGAAATATTATCTAACCAAAGTTACCCACACAAGTTACTAACTAGGGTAGGGTTAAGTAGGGTTAGTACCTACGCCATGTATCTGGCATTCGCTTGGTTATTAAAGTACTAGCTACTTGCACGCGGTTTTGCCCACATGATATCGAGGTAAAAAGAAGCATAGTATGTCCTTTTCCAGGTCCTGAACGATACATGATTACACAAAACAAACATCCAACTTATCAAACTGTTAAATTTATATTACGTTCTAAGAATTTGTTTCCATCAATTACAGAATGGAAATGCAGTCCGGAAAATAAAGCACCTAATAGAAGAGATTAAAATACAGTACACTTACCCTAGACTGGATGTAAACGTCACAAAAGGCTTCAACCACTTGCTAAAATCACCCTTCAGTATCCATCCAAAGACCGGCAAAGTATCAATAGTATTTAAGCCAAGTAGTGTGAAGAGTATGAAATTAGATGAGGTACCTACAATATACACTTTGCTGGACGACAGTGCGCCAGATAACGCACAAAATCAAGCCAACATGAGGTCTGCTGTAAAAACCTTTCAGGAAGTTGTGTTTTCTTTGGAGAAGACTGAAGCTTTAAGGAGAAAGAATGATCCTAGTAAGTGATTGATTTGCTGCTACTCGCGGTTCCGCCGAAAAAGTAGTAGCCACCTTTAGGCTAAATAAGGAGACACTTTTATTGCTATTACAAGGTCGGTCAACGAAAGCTGGCGCTGTCAAAGTACTCTCACTACTGCAATTTTTCTACACTTTGATAAATTTTACATCATCGTTTTCTGGTCCTCTTCCCACTTCCGTGGGTTCGGCACATGTTGTCTTCTTCTATTCGCTCTATCAGCCGTCAGTACCTACCTGTTTTATTCATACATATTTTATTTTATTTATGTACTATTCAGCTTGATCAGAATTTGAGCCCAATCAGTTCAAAGTTTTGGCGTGATTTAGTAACAAACTAGATGAAGCCCGCAGCTTTGTTAAAAAAAACGTGCCCTCTAAGTTTCAAGTCTCTATGTTACGTGGTTTGGCCTGTACGTTGTCTGTCAGTCAATCAGTCATGACTAATCCTTTCATATTGATATTGATGTCCAATAATATCCATAAAACAAATGCATTATTGGTTGGCAAATCAGGTATTTTTTTTGTTTCAGGTTTATCCATGGAATTTTAATAAAGTTTAAATTAGCAGGTAACTTTTGTAAAAGTAAATAAAAAAGCTTTTAAAAATATACTTAGTTATTTAATTTTAGCATAATATTCAAGTGGCAATACATACATACACCTTTCGTTATAAAATAGTGAAGCAAATAATGATTTTGTTGACACAAATAATAATGTTAGTATACATCATATACTTAATTAGAAAGTAAATACTTAATTTATTTATAAGTCCACTTTGAGGTAGTATTTAAATGTACTGAATTGCGATCATTGCGATTTGTGAAGATAGTTATGGGCATAGCTTATAACTTATTCTTAAAAGTAACTTATGTTCGCTTTTTAAAATCAGCTAATAATATCGGTGGAGTGTGTTTGTGATATAGTTAGGACAAAACCCAAGACTGAGTTAATTTGAAGATTATTGCTTAACTTTTAAAATAGCGTGTCTGGTACGGAATTTATAAGCATTTCACTAATTATTGCCTTCAAATTGAACAGCTGAGAGCTATATTGAGAAAGTCTTCGAATCCGATTGTCACCGTTCCGTTTTGTTGCGTGTCTCGAACCCTGAAGGCTTCCGTAAAGCGCTGCATTTGAACGCACAAAACTATAAAATTGTCCACGGATATTTTGCCATCCTTAGGATCAGCACGTTTTGAGAGGAAGGTGATGAAATCTGGCGAGAACCGGAACCCCATCTGATTCAAGGCTGTAATAAACAAATTTAAATTTTTGTGAGGAATCCGACATGTCATAGAACCTAAAAAGTTCGAAAACATGTGTCAAGTGCACGAAAGGAGTAACTTCGAGGCGCACTTGAAATCCTTTCACCGTTCTGGTTCGAAATAACTAGTGACACGATAAGATGAAGAACGGAGATGCCTCGACTTTCGATCCGAAGATCGTGGATTCGAACCCCGTCGTACACCAATGGATTTTTCTGTTCAAAAATCTATGTGTGCATAAAAACATACGGAACGGTGAAGGAAAACATCGTTAGGAAACCGGCATGTCATAGAACATAAAAAGTTCGAATACATGTGTCAAGTGCATGAAAGGAGCCTCTTCGAGGCGCACTTGAAATCCTTTCACCACACTGATTCGAAAGAACTAGTGACATGCCACGATAAGAAAAATATGTAACTAGCTGCTATGCGGTTTCGCACGAGTTATATAGATATAAAAAACTGATTGTTAGCGTATTACCTAAAAGCTAGCGTCTGAGCGTGTTAGCTTCCAGGAAGGATTGTCAACAAGCAGATTGTTAAAACGCCGATGACAATGGGCTATTTTACATGCTACAAGCTTAAACGCTGGCTTGTAGCGAGTAAAACAGCCGTGTGTCATCGTTCTATTAGAAGCTTTAATTTTGTAAGAGTACTTTTACCTTTAGATAGCTCTTCTCCCTCGATGCAGCCGGACTGGTCCAGGTCGTATGTTTTGAACACAGTCAGCCATTGGTTTATGTATGTGTAGAGTTTATCAAACTCTTCGATGTTAATGTGACCCGAGCGATCTTTATCGAACATGCCTGAAAATAAACATAACTTGTGATCAATCTACCATCGTAGGTTACATGCAAAAGCTTTTTTTATGCACAGTTTAAGATACCTGTCATATCTTTTTTATTTATCTGTGCTCTCTTCGTGGTAAGAGATCACACCTGTCCAAGGCCGTAGCCAGGAATTCACTTCGAAAAATCACTATACCTACCTAACATAATTTTTCAGGATCTTAATTGTCTAAGGAAAAACACTTTCAGGAGCGAAAATCACCCAATAGAACAAACCTGATCGTGACGAGCGAAGCGAGCCGCAAATTTTTACGCCAATAGTTTAGTCCTAAAAATTATTCTATCAGGACCCTTAAACATGCAAATAATGAACGTGAACGCGGAGAGCGCAGCGAGTCGCAAAATTTTCAGGGTTTTAACTTACTAGGGAAAATTGCTTTACACGACCTCAAACATTTACCTAATAAAACATAACATCTGATCGTTTATTATAACATATTTTTCTTAAACATGCGCGGAAATATTGTCATTACTTTTAAATAAAGAACACGCGAAGTATCATAATATTGCGTTCTCGTGGCTGTTAGCCGTATAGCCACAGATGCGTTTAACCTTTTTCGGCACAAACTTAAAATAAAAATAAAAAATTGGCGGTAAAGCGGAGTTTGTTGTTATTTTGTTATTAAAAATAAAATAAAATGAGTTCCGATGATTCTGAAAGTGAAAATTAAATGGACATGGATGACTGCACTCCACCAGATTTAAGATCGGAAGCTAAATTAGCGATGGAAAACCTGCTTCCAGCGAAATCAAAAGAAAAATATAAGAAAGTATATAAAAATTTCATGTTCTGGAAAAACGAGGAAATTTGCATAATTATTCTCCGAAACAGTGTTTTTGGCATACTTCAATGAAATTGCTAAAACTAAAAAGCCATCTAATAATAATAATCATTTATGGGTGATTTAATCTATGCTGAAATGTACAGTTCATATTGAAAACGGCATTGAACATTATTTAAAAGGCCCTTTTTTATTTCCTTGCATTTTTTTAAGAAAAGCACTATATATGCCTCGGCCGAAATGGCAATTGCCTGTCTCGTATTATTGAAGTCACTCGACCTACAATTGCCTATTTCGCTGCCTTTGCAATAATGTACTATTTCACCCATCAAATGGGCTTATTAATAGAAACCTGATTGCGGCAAGGAAAGCGAGCCGCTTATAGGCCTATTTTTATTTTTTTATTTTATTTAATAGGCAATGCCAACAGCATACATAATCTACATTATCTTTAAAATCATACATAATCAAGTTCTAAAATGTATACCTATAACAGGCTTGCACAACATTGACAGTAAATAAAGCGACAGACAACAGCGAAAAATAATAAACAAAACAATTGTTATCTTGAAAAAAAATAAATTTTAAAATTAGGTAGGTACTAGGCTGCTTAAAACTAGAAGAAATAAATTCACATACATAAACATAACTTAAAAACTAACAATAAAAAATAAAAATAAAACATACATATTTAGTAAAATATTCGAATTATTTTTCTAAATAATTAGTATTCAAGGTGTTCCTGAATTTATGCAACGAGTCACCAAACATATCTAAATTGCATAACGATTTAGAAGTTTAAATAAGACTTTGAGAAAAAAAACACGTCTTTAGTATGAGAAAACACGAGTCAACTGGGTTGTCCAACTTGGGCCACCCATAGACGAAAGCAGCGTTGTAAGTATGAATAATTAAGATAAAAATAATCTACATTGGAAGTTTCACATAAAAATAGACAAAAACTTCAGACTTTCTGTAGAGCAAATTATCGAGCGAATTAAAATTTTACTTCTTGTAGAACTTGTGCGTTTACTGTATAAAAAACTTTAACTTAAACATTTCGGGGGGGGTTTGAACCCCCAAAACCCCCCCTGTATACGGCCATGCACCTGTCACATCTTTTTTTATTTATCTGTGCTCTCTTCGTGGTAAGAGATCACGCCTGTCCGTGACCAGATCAGCACAGGTCTTTGGCCTGTGCAACATTGCAATAGCGCTCGTCCAATTTGAGACATTTTGATGTAAGTACAGTCTCCAAACCCCATTATTTTTCTACCTACAGTGCCCTTTAAACCGGAACACAGTATCTATAGCTTACACAAAATGTATTTATCACCGAATTAAGATACCTACTATTATTGTAATAATAATAATGTTTGGACTTAGGCACAACGCTATCTAGCCCCAATCTAAGCAGAGCTTGTACTATCTATGCCTATGGAACCTAGATGGATGGATTATTGTTCTACCTCCGCTATCTATGGCGTTTGTTCTGAATCTTGGTGTTTTAATTTTTCTGAGGTTGGTATCAATTGACGGCTTACACACTTCCGTCCCATCTTCACGAAATTACTCCCACCAATTGACAGAAAGCGAGAGGAAAGATGTTACACATCAAATAAAGTATTTAAATATTGAATCAGTTATCTGATTCCCATAAGTACAAGCTCTGCTTAGTTTGCAGCTAGATGGCGTTGTGTGGATTGTCCAAAATATTTATTATTATCGTCCAAAAATCAAACGCGTTAACTCACCAATCATGAGATTACAGGCGGTTTCAGAAAAGGTCTGTCCTTGCGCGTTCACCAGCGCCGACTTCAGCTCCGGAGCGGTTATGAACCCTGACTGGTCTTTGTCGACCGCTCGGAACCATTGCTGCACCTGAGGCGAGACGGCGCCGCCGGCCCCGATGGACGGATAGGGCCCGTGACCCATCTCCAACCCAGGCTGCTGAGGCTGGCCTCCATAGCCGGGTTGTCCATATCCTGGCTACAATTAAAATTGAGTTTTTTTTTCGTTTAAAATTGCGATAAGACAGGACGAGCCTTTTCCTGATGCAAGATCACGCCTGCTTATGACCAGAATAGTGTTATAGGACTTTAAATTCACATAGGCCAGTGCAACACCTCTAAAGCGCTGATCCACACTGAGACATTTTGATGGTCTGTCTCGAAAGCCCAGTAATTTCACTGGCTAAGCTAGTTAGCTTTATCTCCGAAACGTCTAATTTACTTCACGTAGATTTAAAATAGGTGACGAGATAATGTAAACAATAAATGTTATTTTAATCGGATTTTATTTAACTTTATTCTAGTGTATAAATAGTTACTTACTGCAAATATTTACAAGTATGTTTTAAGGTAGGTAGTTTAGGTATGTAAATTACTAAACCATACAAAACTGCCCAATTCATAATGCAAACTTACGATTTTATGTTAATTACTATTTACACTGGATATAAATCTAAGTCAAGTAAAGGCAACATTTTACCCTCTATAGCTTATAGGTACCTATGTTTTAATATAAGGCCTCAACTGTAGGCTATCAGTTACATATTGTGTATACAACTATTAAATAGTAATAGGTAGGTAGGTACTCAAGTAGAAATTATCTGTTACACATAAGAAACCTACTTATTCTGGCGTAAGTACTGACAAATTGATGAATATGGCCGCCATTGGATCTAGGGTTTAATGTAACAGATTGTTTACCTACACAAAGTTTGACATAGGTAAATTCCAACACATACAATTTACAATTTAATAAATTACTTATCCACATCAGCACGCTGTTTTAGGAAAGAGACTGTTTGACATCTAAGATTTAGGGTTAAACAGGGTTAAGCTCCGTACTCACATACGGTTTTACTCCAAAACGAGTAAATATTAACGTGTGGACGGCAAAACTTAAGCTCAAAGGCTCGCATCGAGCCGGCTCGATGGAATTAAGGAACGATTCGGTGAATACTGTACAGTGCGCGTCACTCGATAGATAATGCTGAATGTGTGGACAAAAGTTTATACCATGGTTTTTACTCGACATGATAGCTCGATCGAGCAAAACCGTATGTGAGTACGGAGCTTTAGATGCCCCAAAAGAGGATTTATGTGGCATATCAGCTTTCAGAGCAAGGGCTAAGAAAAGTAAAATTGTTGTCCTAAAAATTTACTGTTCATTAATGCGGCGTAAGCTGGGCTGTTCACATTATAAACAAAGCATAATTCATAAGGTTGCACAAGTAATAAAATATTTAAACGTGAAACTAGTTTACATACTGTATCTCTTTCAAATAAACATTAATATAACATCATTAATTATGAAAATAATTAAGTTTAGTATCTAATGATTTCAACAATTACCTACTTTATAAGTTTATAACATAAAAATTATATGTAATGAAATTAAAATACCCAAAAGAGAATCTTATAACAAAGCTATTTCAAATTACTGATTTAGGTAAATTTAAATGTATAACGAGATGAGTTAGCTACCTAGTTTTACAATTATATAGCAACTATATTTTTTTAAATCTTTAGTTTTCAGTGAAAAATTTTCTTGATAAAAATATTTCAAATGATATAATGAATAGGTTTAATGGTTCTGTACGAAAAGAGCTCTGTCTGTCCATCCATTTGATAGTGGGTTTTTTTACCTACTTATGTAGCTTAGGTACATGCTTAAGTAAGTTAGGGTTTATTGAGGTAGTTATTAAAATATCTCTTATGAATAAAGAATGATGGAGTGGTGAGCTCATAAATTGGTGTCACTATTGGAACTACTCTCTTTGTTCCTCATAATCATGTTCATATAAATAAATAAAAAACATGTTGACAACAAATTGGCATCAGAAGTACTCATCAAATAGTTTAATACAGAATACTACCAAATAAGTTGCAATACTGTGGTTCTCAAAATAGGTAATTCAAATGATGATGCCTGCTAACATTATAAAAATTATTGCCTATGTATTTATATATGAAAATTAACAACAAGTAAAAGACACTAACTTACACTTAATGACATTCAGTCTTTAAAATCAAAACCAATACTGGCAAGTTTGTTACATTTTGTACTAAGCAAAATCCATTATTACCTTTCACTAATTACATTGTATACTCTGTAATCTGTAAGTCTATACGTAAATTATGTCTATGTACTATAATTCCTAAAAGGAATAACTAATGGTTATAATAAGTTTATGTTTTTCATTCTATTAAATATTCACTCCACCAAAAATTAATTTGTTTGAACATTCATAAGTTTCAATCAACCAATAAGCCATCTATTCAGAATATGTGTATCTCAATAGAATTTAAAAACATTAGCTATATAATGTAATTAGCGAAACTGCATTGGAACATTCTACCTAAACAAATATATGATATATTAACAATACTATACATTACTACTATGACTAGTAAAACTATAAGTAGCTGGAGTTACGGATGTATTTACACACACTTGAATAGATGGCTTAAATGAAGAAGGAAGTAGTTTATGTGCCTCTGGTACGGGAGAATAGCTTCTAGACACTGCATTTCCAAAGTGCACTGTTTCACTTCTGTCCGTAGGCACACCATCAAAGCTCGTCTGTTTTGCAGAATCTCCAGTCCCACTATCTTTGCACGATGAATGCTCAGATAAATTGTCCGAGAACATTTGTGGCGATTCACTTTCACTATGCACTACATGTGTCATTTTTATACTTTCTGCAGGAAAAGTGTTTACCGCAGCTGCCATTCGTCTTCTTGTGTAAAATATTATTATCACCCATATAATCGAGGTCCCTACAGCACAACATACAACAGTAATTATGATTATACCTGTCATATCTTCTTCGTTTACCATGATGGCCACAGGTGGCAGCACTCGAAGTTCAGTCATATCTTTCTTTGTCCCAAGCTCATTGGTAATCTCACATTCATACCGACCCGCGTCACTCGCCTCGGCACCAATTATGATGAATAATTGATCTTCATTAGTCAAGAAGTAACGTTCAGATGGTGCTATTGGTGTGCCATCCTTTAACCATTTCAAAACAGGTTTAGGAGACCCTGATATCATGCATTGTAATACAACTGAATCACCACTCGTTACTTCCTTATTCTCCATCACTCTTACAAAAGATGGTTCTTGCAATACTGTCAGTGTAGAATTGGCTATAATAGTCCCAGCTGGATTCTTAGCGGCACAACTATAAATACCAATGTCAGTGGTCTTAGCATTGACAATGAAGAAGAGGTGGTCAGTGGGCATAACACTCATCCGTCTCTCTCTAGCTGCAGGAAAGTCATTACCGCCATCTTTTTTCCATGATATCTCGGGAGTGGGGTCTCCTGAAGCAGCACAGTTAAGAGTCACTGTCTCTCCAGTCTTTACAGTAACATTAGTAGGAGTCTGGGTGAATCGAGGAAATGTCACAATATTCACTTTAGCTTTTGAAGAATATGTTTCTCCAAAGTTGTTACTGACTACACACTGATATTTTCCGGAATCACTATGCATTACATTTGGTATTGTCAGAACTGATGTAGCTCGGGGATGCCCATTTCCAGGTATTGTGACATTCTCACTTACTAATGGGTTGCTGATTATAACATTATTCTTTTTCCATAAGAATGTCATGTTGCTGAAGGGATTTGATGTAGCAGAGCAGACTAAATTTGCTGGACGACCTTTGATAGCCAGATGTGTTTTAGGGTGTTCCACTACTTTAGGTTTAGGAGAATCTCCACAATGATCTTCTTTGAGCTTTGTGATAGATGTTCCCCTTACTTCTGCAGGGTATGCACAGTTGGCGTTTATGTATTTATGCTCCGCTTTCTCCCTTATCCATTTCACAATCCACAGAATATTACAGTCACAGAGAAGGGACGTAGAGTTCAAGTGGAGCCTTCTTAGTTTTGTCATTGATTCAAAGGCATGTTGCTGTATTGATGTGATGTTGTTTCCGTTCAAGTCCAGCTCATACACATTGTTTAGTCCTTCAAATGCTCTTGGGTTGATAGATTTGATGTGGTTGGCTGCCAAGCTAAACGTCATCAAGTTATGTAGCTTAGAAAATGGTCCGGACATATCTTCTACGGTCCATGATATTTTATTGTTGTTCAAATTCAATGTTTGTAGCTGTATCACATAGCTGAAAGCTTCTTGTGATATGGATGAAATTTTGTTATAACTTAGAAAAAGAGTTCTTAGATTGATCAAGTACTGGAAAGTTCTACCTTCAATGTGAGTCAAGAAGTTGTGAGATAAGTCTAACGTTTCCAGTTTTGTACACAGTTCCCAGCTGCCAAAGTCAATTTGCGATATTAAATTGTTTGAAAGGGATAACGTTACAACAGACTCCAGGCCATAAGTCCATCCTTTTGAAATACTTTTGATTCTGTTGTGATCCAATTGCAGAGAGTTTAATGATTTGAAACCAAAGAAAGCACCATCAGTAAGATTTTGTATGATATTGAATCTCAGTTTCAAGGTGGTCAAATTAGACAGCCCTTGGAATAATAGACCAGTAATATTGGTTAGCTTATTATGATTTAATTCCAATGTCTTCAGATTACTTTGAGAACTAAATAGGTGAGCTGAAAGAGATTTTATTTCATTTCTATTCAACTTTAGTACCTCTAGATTTGTTAAGTTATTGAGGGCACCTTCCTTTATGACTTGTATTAAATTACTGTTCAAATTCAGTATTTTGATGGAGCAATTCTCAGGAAATTTGCCCACATCTATAGCCTCAATGCTATTTCTATTCAAACTCAGTTCTTGGAGTTGTTCATGTTTCAGGAGGTTTGGTATGTTCAGAAAGAGATTTTTATCCAATTTCAACTCAACCATGTTCGATAAATTGTCGAAAGCATCCGTAACGTTTTCATTCAGCCTATTGTGGCTAAGATCTAATTTTTCCACCCACTTAGGAATTTTTGGCACGGACCCGAAATTCTTCTTTGAGCAATCAACATAAAGTTCCAGACAATCACATTTTTGTGGGCACTCAAAGCTTTCTACTTCCAAGACATAGCATATCTGCAATATTATCGTTATAAACAATAACAAATAGAAGTTTCCCATTTTCATGCATTGATGTCGATGTCCGTTTGGTGCAGAACGGCAGATCCAAGTCTCTCCTTACATCATTTTTGGTTATTTCACCACAATAATAAAAAGTACTTAGTCACACAACACTTTTTTATTACTAAATTTACAATTCGTTTTCATATTGATGAACATTTCAATGAATTCGAAACAGAACGCGACATTACAACAAAATACATAGCCGCCATTTTATTTTACTTTGCGTGCTATTTGCCAGTGTTGCCAGTAAGAATATTCGAAAGTGCAAGAAATGATTAAAAGTACCCCATAACGGGCGGGGCGGGCGGACCCCTAATGGCAAATAGTTTGTGGCTAAGTGCAGACTGTTTGCCTCCCATTTATCCTAAATGTAATAAATGGCGTTTATTAATTTACTTGCAGACTTTGCAGGCAGACTATAAGTCAGCCCGCAGCTGTCAATTAATCGACAGCGACACAACAACGGGGCGCAGGCCGGGCGCAGCGGTCAACGAATGCGTGCAAACAAAAAACATGTACATAAATATAGGCATAGGTACCTAATAATTAGCAAAAGTGGCGAATTTTGAAAAAAAAATAGGATTCTTACTTTATGCTTTAGGATCAGGATTAGGTAGTAGAACAGGGAGCGACAAAGCTATGGACGAGTGATAAAAGGTACGTAAATCAGACTTGTAAATATGTACATACTAGCAATGTTGAACACCTTGTTTAATTTGTTGTTCCGATCCATTCCGCATTGTTACAAAACACTCACATGGCCATTCGTTTTTTTTATATCTTTAAAAATGTACTTTACTTTGGTTTGGTAGACTAGGTAGGTCTAGGTACCTACTTACTTATAATGTATGTATTTTAATTACATATGTAGAAAATAAAACTATTATGTTATTCTCGATCAGTAGGTGGGTATACATACTAGGTATGAAGTAGATGTTTAGTTAATTTCTTAGTGAGTTAATCCTCGTTGCGTTTTTTTAGATAGGTACCATACATAGGAAGAAAAAAATTACTCAATTTAAATCTAAACAGACAGCACAAAGATAAACAAAATTTTTTATTGAAGCTTAGATCAGTCAGTCTGTGGAGTAGGTTCTACTACCTTATAATTATAACCTACTAGCGGCTACCCATGGCTTAAATTGCATGGTATTGGGATAGAAAGTAGTGTTTTTCCAGCTCATACAGGTGTGTTGTAAAGAGTGGATAACCCTTCACCAAAAAATGATAATGATTCAAAATGTACCCACTGTCATATTCTTACTTTCTGAACAGTCATAACGTCCCCCACCCGCAGGTAAAGAATTATCCACTTTTTATGACATCCCTGAATAATAAACCCACACCAAAAGCTTAATCTGTTGTTGTTTCGAGTAATTGAGGAACAAACATCCATCGATCCATTTTTAAATAATATTTAGGAAGTAAAATTATTGGTTACTTACATTGTATGCCATTATTCCACTCAAGTATCTGCAAAAAATAAAGATTATTATTTTACTCATTTGGTAGTTGTCAGAAATATTTTATTTTACTCATTACTTATAGTGTAGTCATGTTGTATGAGACAGCCAAAAGTTACTGTACCCAACAGGGTAGATTACGTACCTTATCTCCTAAGCTATTAAATTAACCAGTGGCTTGTTCTGGTGTCAGAGTGTTCCAAATCGGCTTAACGACTAAGTATTATGGTACCATAATTATATTGGCATGTGAATTCCTTTTTTTCCAATTGCACCTACATTAACAATTTTTGATGGCTAATAGGCCTAATCTAAGTTAAGGGGAGCAACATTCGAGAGTGAAAAAAATTACCTATTCCTAACTCAGGATCAGGATACTGCGACTGCTGTCTAGACCTAGGCAAAAGACATACGAATTTCTTAAAATTTACATATAGTAGGTACAACTGAAGTAACTACGTAAGTAAGCTACTACTTTTTCTGAGTTTTTTGAAGTTAATTTGCTAGATTTGTAAATTACCTGAACAAGTTAGTTTATTTTATTACGTAGTGCATGTGAACTTACCACAAAAAACTTATTTGTGTTTTCAGTCTAACTGCAAGCACTTAGCCAGCAAAATATTTAATTAAAATTTGCAAAAATTGGATTTGAAACTTGTGCAAAATAATTCTTTCTTATTTTTTGCACAACAAAAATACACACACAACCCAAGTTACTTTAACTTGCTTGCTATTCGAAAAGCAGAAGTGTCACTGTCAGTCGGTCACGCAGGGTTTCCGCCTAATTTAAGTTAAGTCCTTGAATAGCTAGAATGTTGAGGGTTTTTGGTAACGCAAAAATGATAAATAAGGCAGATGGAAACTGGGTGTGGCCCAAGCCACTAGCTAAATAGTGCAGTCTCTGATGATCCTTGGTAATGATGTGGGAAATCTGGATAATTGTAGGTATATTTTTAATTTGAAGTAAAGATTAACACAATTGCTCCCAAAACTCTATTGAACATATTCCTAAAAAATCAACCTGTATTCACCAACTGGGCTGAAATTTCTGACATACCTTGTTCATAGTTTATTCAAGCAGGACATGGATTATTGTTAGGGTTTTCCCTAAAATTTGGTAAAATAAAAACTTACACATACCTAAATATAAAGTCTGCTTCCCAAATATCACTGGCCTTAAATATTGCAACGTGTGACGTTGACATAAAATATGTTAGTCATTCATGTATGTCAGTGTCATATAAAACCTCGCGGCCTTGAAACGTCATTGGGAAACCTTGCATCTGCGTGTCAACCAGCATTGCCATAGAAAGTACTGAATAATCAGATTTACGTATATTTTAGTACCCGTTCGAAACTTTTTGTGATTTTGATATACCTAGGTTTTAGGTAAGAAACCTGGTAGACTAGGTATTCTTACGTACTTTATCTTTAATAATAATAATAATTGATAAAGACTTTAAGTTTATTGTTGAGTTTTGTGAAAAAAGGACCAAGGACACTTCCATTAAATGGACTTATTATTTGGATTTATTAGATTGACGCAGCTGAAATGGAAGGAAAAAAACGTAGGTAATTAAAGATCTCTATTTTATAATATAACGATGTGTAACATTCATTTAATTTCTCTCGCTTTCTGTCAATTTGTGGCAGTGATTTCGTGAAATGCAATGGAAGTGTGTAACAGGAAGTTAGCTGTCAGATGATACGAACCCCAGAATGAAATCATCATTCTGGGGTTGGTATCATGTTGTTGGTATCATTTTTTTTAACAGCTTTTCGTTCTTTTCTAAGTTCTCATACTGGCAATGCTGCAATAGTAAGTCATTTTCATTCAACAAAACGCAAACAATAATTTTAGGAAATTATCTCGCTTTCTCTTCTCTCTCAATTCAAGCACTGTTTCACACTATGGATTCATACGAGAGCGTAATACTCGTAAAAAATGAGGTTTTTGTGTTTAAAATACCGCCCAGGACAACGAACAGAGGATATAGGTAAGTAGCCTACCCTGAAAAAAAGCTGTTAGGCTTATTTTAATAAAATAAAAAAAAATTGTGGGCGTTTTTAGAGCAGCAGATTGGAATCTTCAAGAACCACAATGGACGGGGCGCATGCGACTGGTTGCCAAGGGCGAGGAGCTTATAATGAAGCTGGAAGATAAGGCATCTGGGGAGCTGTTTGCCAAATGCCCCATTGACAAATACCCTGGGGTAGCCCTTGAATCTGTGACAGATAGTTCACGGTACTTTGTTGTCAAGATTCAAGATGATAGTGGTATGTAATCTGCACACTTATTTAGTCTCTTAGTTACCTTGTTGAGTTTTAATTCAGGTACTCAACTAGGTAGAAACTGAATAAATAAACTTACTTAGGTATTCACTATTTAAACACCTTCATTATGTTCAAAGAAAGTTATCTACCTAGTGCACACAACTTGCAGCTTACTTCGGAAACAAAAAGTTTACATGTTTGCATATCATACTATTTAGCAATTATAAAAAATATAGATAATATATCTCAACTCCAATTTTATTATTTCCTTGCCGGGTAGCCTGGAAGAGATCGCTCACAGTGATAAGGCCGCCTCTTGTACTACCTACTTTAAGGTCTTTTTATTCTTCTTCTATTGTTTTACTCTGCTTTGTTCTTCATAAACATAAACATTCACACACTCACACCCCTGAACTAGGATTCCCTGTGTCGCAGACATCCAAGACCCGAGAACAAACATTTGTGTTTGTCACAAATATTTGCACCGGCCGGGGATCAAACCCGGAACACCAAGCTTCGTAGGCAGGGTCACTACCAACTAAGCCACGGTGTCGTCGTTCTTGTTGGTGTACAATCAAGTGTTCATCTATCTGTCTATCTAGGTATAGGTTTAGGAGTATAAATTATGCTAGTACGTTTAATTTTAACTTGTTAATATTCATGTTTGTTTAACCATTGACATTTATGTGTAAACCAGCATTCCAAATGTTTATAAATCAATTTCAGGACGAAGTGCTTACATTGGTCTTGGATTTGGTGATCGGTCAGACTCTTTTGATCTCAACGTTGCATTACAAGACCACTTCAAATGGCTCCGGAAAGAGCAGGAAGGAGAAACCACTCCAGCCCAGCAGCTGGATCTAGGGTTCAAAGAAGGAGAAACAATCAAAATCAACATGAAAATTACTGTAAGTGTTGGTGTTTTATTTTTCAGTTCTTTAGCACTCAGCTTTCTATTTATTTTGGGCTAGATGGCGTTGTGTGTGATTTCCAAAATTTTTTTTTTTACCATCATATTATAAAAATAATCTATTTTAATTTAATTTATTATTAAAACAGCTTTCAAACAATACTTATATTAAATAAAATATATAAAAATGGTGGATTACCAGCCGCAGAGTAGAGCCCAAGCGACTGGTGGCTACTACAGAGTGAAGAACTTTCTCACAATGCGACAATATGGATGGTCGAACGGCAAGTGTATTTGGCTGCTACGCTGGTGTTGCGGGTTTGATTCCCACTTCAGGACAAGCATGTGTGATGAACATTGGTGTTTGTCCTGAGTCAGGTGGTTTTCTATGTATGTATTTAGAAAAATAAAAGTGTTTAAGTATTCTATCAGTTATCTCAAGCTCTGCTTAGTTTGGGGCCAGATGAAGCTGTGTGAAATGTCCAAAATATAAAATTAAAATAAAATGCGGGCTGACTCCAAAATTACAGTATGTGCACTTAACGGGTGTGTTTCTGGCAGAAAAAAGACGGCAGTGAAGGTGTCAAGCCGCGCCGCGGTGTCGGCGGAGGGGCTGTGGGTAGCTTACTGCCGCCTCCGCCCGGCGCTGGCACGTCGCGTCTGCCGCCGCCGCCCTCCCCGCAGCACGCGCCCGCAGCCCCCGCAGCACCCGCGGCCGCCGCGCCCAACTCCGAATGGGGAGACTTCAGCTCCGCCAGGTGAAGATCGTATACATAGTCTAAGAATGCAGGGCCTTCCAATATCGCCATACTAGAGGCTGTGGGCAGCCGCTTGCTGTCTCCGGCCGGCGCTGACTCGTGCCTGCTGCCACCTCCCTTCCTCCAGTACTTGCCTGCAGCTTTCGCAGCGACCGCCACCGCGCCCAACTCTGAGTGGAGAGAGCTCTGCCATACGAATTGCCTCACTTGCCATACATTTTTAAAATGTTAAATGTATACTGATTTGCACTGATTAATCCAAGATGCAATAATAAGGAAGTTTTCCATTTGGATGCATCTCCTGCAGGATTCCATCTAGATGAGTAACATAACAACACTCCCAAAATTGATAGATACCTTATTACTTTATTGTTTACCAATAAGCAATTGGATATATATAATCTAATTTAAGGCAATACAAAAGGCAGTCTATTCGCTAAAAGCGATATATTCCATCGTTACATGGAAAACATAGTGCCAAATATTCTATCGCCATGCAGACTGTTAGCATTACTGTGTAACATAACAGCAGGTTTGAAGAGCACCGTAGTAATACACAATGCACCCTACAACGGGAGGCCTGTGCAGATTAAGGCGTATAGTACCCGTGATTCGCCCCCTCGCTCCCGCGTATCTACATTTTTGAAGATTAAAAAATTAACTACTTGTAATTACAAAACAAACGGACCTCCAGGATCTAGAAAATAACATTAAAAACCAATTCAATGACGGGCGTGATCTCTTTCTAATAAGAAATTGAATATCTCAACTCCTCACTTGATTAGATATAAGCTTATTTGAAATGTTTTGGTTACAGTGCTCAACCAAGTCAGAATCCGACGACGCCAGCCAACCAGCAGAATTGGGTGCAATTCTAAAATGAGAACATGAGTATTGATGTCTGTAGTTGAGTCATGGGAATTGAAGGAGGCACGGGTTGCACAATACTTAAATGATACTTAATAAATCATGACTTAGTATTATTGTATTGCTCTCATTCATAATTAAGTATAGGTGTGGTATTAATATTGTGAATCATCAATGCAATCTTATTGAGTCAAATGTAGAGTTGTAGGGAAATCTACAGTGTAGATTAACTTTATGAAAATTTTCATGTTTGGTAGAGTAATGTGTGTGCACTGGAATGTTACGTATTTTCCAATTTGAACTGTAATTACAACAGAAATACCAAATGAGTTTTGTGAGTTTTTCCATTCAGTGTTTGTGTGTACTTACCAGTGTAAATTCACCTTTTCATTATTTTCCAAATTCGAGCTCCATATGTATGTGTATGTAGTTTTAATGCTGTTTTTTTATATTTTTTATGTACCTGTTTCGATTTTTCTTGATTATGAGGCTTTTGGTTTATGTGCTGAATTCCCACAACCACAACGAAGGATCGAGAAAATCTAAAAAAAAGTTAAAATTATTAACTTTCGCATTATTATGCAATAAAATAAAGTTTGTATAAATAAGTGTATATCATAGTTGTATTTTATTATATCTGTATATGTTGCAACTTGTGTATAATTATAAAGAGATACTTAGCTACGTAAAATCGGAGGCAAACCAAGTTTACCTTTACTTGCCTTTTCATCTAATGGTGGCTACACATGGCCCGTGTTAGCTCGAGCCGCGCCCGGGCCGGGCCGCGGTTCAGGCCGCTAGTGGCCCGAGGCTGCCCAGGCGGGCGCGTATTGTCGGTTAACATAGGCCGTGAGAAGTGATGATCCGGACTCGTCCGCGGCGCGCATGATCCTGGCGCGGCGCGACGCGTGTTAGCACAGGCCGTGTGAAGCCACCATAACAACGGATATGATGGAGACTTGGTTTGTGTCCAACTTTAGACTAGATGTCTCTACTTATTGTTGATAATATAAAACTGTTGAAAAGATGCATGTCATAGACGATTACTATGTAAATAATTATAGTTGTTTTGTAGCTGTTAAAGTACCTAGTACGTACGTATGTACAATCATTCACGTTTTCGGCTTATCAAATTCGATCTGTACTTTAATGTTCTTGAGAAGTGTACAAAATAAAGGAATAAGCATTACTACTTTGTCTTGATCATTTGTCCCATAGTTTTTCTTAAATTGGCTTTTCTTATGTGAGCAAGTGACGAGCTAGGCGCTCTCCTGATGTTAAGAGATTACGCTTCGCAGTGCTACACGGGACTTTGACTCACATAAGCCAGTGCAGCACTGCTATCAGCGCTCGTCAACTTTGAAATTTTGATGGTCAGTGTCGAAAGTCCAGTAATTTCACTAGCTACAGTACCCTCCAAACCGGAAAACAGTAATGCTGTCACATTACTGCTTTGCGGCAGAATATCTGACACTGTTGGTACCCGGTGATGGATGGCTCTATGTTAAGAATCATACATTTTAGGTAGGTTTTGGTACACTATTGAATACTTCCATGTAAAATGGAGTGACAGGAATACTAGCGGAATTACCTACATGTAAGTACACCTTACTTATTAAATATTTATTACCCATTTTTTTAGTAATAGCATCTAAAATCACATCTTTCGAAAGGTTTTAGTTTGCGTGGCTATATTTTGCCGCCTCAATTCCAAAATGTACCCTATGTATAATTAGGTAGGTAGGTACTTCTACATTTCGCTGCGTTGTAGGTAAGCATATTTTTTTCGGCTTTCACTACACCACACAAACAAAGCCTGTGTTTTTCGTGGCGTGAAATTGAAGTTTCCGGAGGCTCATAGTCTCGCGAGCATTTTCCATTTATCAATAGCCTGCTATTGACTAAAAGAAAGCGGGTACGGATTGGGAAGTTATTGCGACCTACCTTTCTACTGAAACATTATCAATGATCGCTGCGTTTTGGTCAGTCAACACTATTTCTTAGTAGGTACCTATAGGTACATACACAGTTGGCCGCATTTCTTATGTCATTATTCTGCCAGCAGTTTTTTAGCCTAATGGTGGCCATACACCATACTTCCTATCGTCCAATCGGCATGACACTGCAGCTTGATCCAATCTGCAGTTTGTCCATAGAGACCACACACACAACGTTTGAATTGTCCAATCGGCAGCAACGTTCAGTTGAAGCCATGGCGTCACCGGTGACAGACGACGATGTTTTAGCCGTTTTGGGCGTTTTACTCGTAAAAATGAAACAAAAAAAAAAAAAATTCGAGCAGAGTGGTGCAAAAAGTGGTTAATGAAAAGAAAACAGTTTACTTATACAAATTTATTACAAGAATTGAGGACTACGTCTAAAGATTGAAAGAAAATGATGAAAAGTTGAGATGAAAAAGACCAGACTGAAGTGATGATCGCATACCGCCATACACGGTCCAATCGGCATGATCCAATCGCCATGATCAAGCCAAAAGAATCGAAATTCGATTGTTCCGTCAAGTATAACTGTCATGCCAAATAATGCCAATCCACTCCCACACACGGTCAGTTCTAAATGATCCAATCGGTAGCGTCATGCCGAATGGACGATAGGAAGTATGGTGTATGGCCACCATAAGCATCCTATCCTACCTAACCTACGAACTCTACCATTCACACACTTTGCTAGAGTACATAACTACATACCTACTTAGTTTTAGGCATTATTATATCTCTGTACCTATACTCGTAAAGTTTCTTACTTAAATTACCTATTATACCTGTCATACTTTTTTGGACATTTATAAATAACAATAACAATCGATAAAGTGCTAACTGCCAAGTTTCCGCTAAGTAGGTACCTATTCCTAGTAGAGTCGGTTAAGACACGGAACTTCCATTTGGGATTCGCGGACGATAGGCGATAAGGACCGTTTGCCGCTTCTAATAATTGAAGTCGTGGATTGGATTTCAATTGATAGATAAGTACCTACATATACCTAGAAGTATCTTTAGGTAGTAAAATTGAATTTACTTCTTTGTTTGGCGGGTCAGTAATGTTTGCGGTCTTACTAAATGTTAATAGGCAAGTAAGTTAAGTAGTAGCACTAAGGAGATAAAGCAGTGTCCTATGTCGCGGGTGGCATATTGAACCCTGAGCTAAGCTAACAAGGAACTCGGTTAATAATAAAAATAACTCAGTAACGAGGAACTCCCTCGCTTCGCTCAGGAGTTATGTAGGTAGAGTTTATTCCTGAGTGTCACGAGGGGTTCTAGCTAGGTAGCTAAGGTATGCTCCTCTGGGAGAAAGCCTGTCTTCGTCTTGGGTAGGTACCCAAGACGAAGACAGGCTTTCTCCCAGAGGAGCATACTCTACTTTTTACATCTTCTGCGAGGCAATAAAAAGCCAGGGCTCCAGCAGCGAACACCGTCTTTTGTTTCTCAATCTTTGAGGTCACGCCTTTTTGCTTATGGTGGCCAGTTCGATTTTCGAACAAACTTTTTTACAATGCTATAAGGATGGGCGTTCTTTTTTTACTTAGAGTTTCCACGAGTTTCCACACGAATTTGACGTTCCGAATTCAAATCACATTACTACCCTAGGGAGTATCATATAACTTTACCTCCCTAGGGAGGTAATGCTTTGCTTTACCTTGAGATAGCATGATATGTAATTGGACATTGTCGAGCAGGTGGTGTGTTAATAAAATACCGACTTACCTTAACTATCTAGGTATATACCAACTTTGAACCTGAAACACTGACTGAACTGAACTTTAAAAGAACAGGTTTAATTATATCGGCCCCCATCTCCACATTATTTGCATTTACTTAGGTAGGTACCTACCTAGATTCAAGTAATGTTGTAATAGCGAATACGTGTAGGTACGTACGTACGTATACGTATTTTGTAGGAGTACCTATACATGTGTATGAAAGTATAAAAAATGACGTGACGCGATTAAATCCCTCCAAGGTAGATAATAGGCAGAATCCTTGACCCGTTTAAAAATAAAGAACAACTGAACCTTAAATCTTAGCTTTATTTCATTCTTTCACTAATTAAAATTTATGAGCTTAATAATTAACAGAATCTGTAACGGGATAATTAAAATAAATTTCGGGTATAAAATAACAAGCTGATGTGAAAATGTGATATCTAGGTAGATGCGAATAGATAATACACTAAAGATTGTATTCCTCCAAAGCTGCTCAGCATTTCGAGCCTGATTTTTATGGTACAAAAATAAGCAAAAACAGATGATTTTGACGTCACATGACGAAAATCAAACCTTGGATGCTTCGACGTTGCAACTCCACTAGCCTTCCTTCTCGTAAAAGCCACAGGTCATATTTGATAGGTTGGTTTAAAACTTTTTAAACATTTTTGAACTCGATAAGTTAATCTACAGTTTAGGTGGAGCGCCGTTCTACATCTGGGTTGTGAAATGTGAATATGTCCACCTGTCCGTAGATAGGTATCGTATGATTGCTGGCTGGTCATTAGGGAGGTTCCAGTATCAAAGCTGAATGGAGATAATAAATGTCATCGTACTTTATAAATTGGACGTTTCTAGGGCATAGTTAGAGTTGGAAGCCTAGTGGCATCATAAACATTAAGTATAATATTTACTGTTGGGGGCGTCCCCTGCAGGATGCAGTCTAGATGGGTACCAACACTGTGCCAGCTATAATATATAAGCCTATAAATAGTAAAAAAAAAAATCTGCCGCAAAGCAGTAATGTGTTGGCATTACTGTGTTCCGGTTGAAAGGGTGAAATAACTGGGCTTTCGAGACTGACTGTGTGTAAACGGTTCCTACAAAATAACGGTGTCATATCCATTGCAAAAAGATAAATATTGGTTTGCACTCGAGCTGTTGCATCATAATAAGTACCGAACAACACACACACGTCACAGATTCCACGAGTCATCCATTACAGAAATGAAACATCATGGAGAGTGCTGTGTTACTGACGAGAGACAAAAAATCAAATTTCGGTTACCTACATACTTTATCTATGTTCTTCAGTGAGTGGAATTATAGTAGATAGGTATTTATATTATAAGAGGCAGGAGGGTGCTTATCGAGACACGACATGTAACATGAAGGGTCAGTATTTAGAATACTTATGAATCGATATTTTTTTTATTAACAACGTTTCAATAAATGAATGAAACACTTTATTTGCATAATAAATAACTACAGGTACATTGTGGTCTTAGCTTAAATAATTAGAATGAGAGCATCTACATTTTTGTCGTACAAGTAAATACCTACTTATTATTTAAACTAAGTAATTCCAAATGATTCATTATTACAAATTTACAAACTGTTTGAAGTGAATCCGAAGTTCCTGTAGTAAGTAGGTATCTACCTATTATATTTATTGGTTTATTCGTATCAAGAGATAGTTTTATACGTTGGGTTTTTACCCAAATACAAGAATATTTTTATATCAATCCTACTCATTTTCAAACTTCATCTGTAACATGCTGTAGAAGTGAGGCGCTAACATGATTTCCCGAGTTTTCCGTGACAGTGGGTGGTCAACTTACTCCATCACGTAATGGCTAAATGTAATTTCCACGTTTTGCTCTATAAAACTCTGGCTGCTTTATTAAATTACTTTATTTTTATAGTTCTTTACACGGATACTGTTCAAAGTATCAAAGTTTTTAATTCAAGTTTTCAAGACTTTTTTAAAGTCTGGTTTTGTTTCGATCATAAAAAAAACACGACTTGAAGCTAAATAATTGGTATTGGTGCTAGCCGCTAGCCAAAAATAAAACAAGTTCATAGTTCATCTCTAGTAGTTTATGAACTCCGCATTTTCCGCGAGATTAAGCATAAATATCCATTTCTTTCTTACCTGACTACGGGGAAGGAAAAAGGAAGGTTTTATAACCTATACACACACATACATACCGGTCAAAATTATTTTTGACCGGTATGTATGTGTTGCGTTTCTATTGTTATTTTGAGGGTAGTTTGGTAAATCACCGCCTGCCCGAACGTGAAGAGCTCGAGGCTCTTCAGTGCATTGGCGGGAGTCATTGTAATCGGATGATGCGTGTGGACGTTCTATTCAAAATCCGTCGACTTTCCCTCCATTTTTGGCCATGCCAAAATCTGCATCTCAACATTTTGATACTAGTGAAGTGTCGCGGGTTCATAGCTGTGCTGTGTGCGTTTTCTAAAGACTTTCGAACCTGGACCCGCCGTGTGAGTCCACAGGACCTTGCCTGCCACCAAACCAACAAGCCAGGAGCTGCAGTTCATAAGGTAGGTGGTGTTCAATTGCCTTCGGAAATCAGTAGAAACGTTTTCAGCCCTAGACACTGTACTTTCAATACTCAAAACACATACTCTAAAATCGCCAGCATTATTAATCTCAAAAGGTTTGGTTTAAAAACCGCACAGTATGTATGTGTATATGTATCAACTACAGCTACATACACAAACTAAATGCTTAGAGGTATTAATATCACAAACTCGCCCAAAATAATTTCAAAACCTTTGGAATTGTCTGCGTAGATAATATGTTTTTATATTAAGAATCCAATAATAATGATAACAAAGTTAAATAAAAGTCGATCACAAAAACAAAGAAAAATACTTAAGACGGTACCACCTACTTTCTACTTTGTAAGACCATAATCCTCTTAGTGGACCAGGAAAATGTTATTTCTAGGTAGGAGGCACCTAACCTACCTCTTCCATGTACCGTCCGCAACATCTAAGTCAACAACATTCAAAGTTCAACCTAATGGTATTTTAGACATACCTACGTAATATAGATATATTCAATACATTTATCAGAATAACAGGTCTTCTATAGCCAGTTAATGATAGATTGGCAAAATTAATTGCAAGAAATGTAGTCCAATAGATCATTATTTTTAAAGCTTAGACTGACTGACTGATTTAGAGACAACGCACAGTAGGTACACAGACAGCGTCATAGATAAGTATCCCCCTTGCATTATAACACCCAGCTTCAAATCCCTTTAAATCACCGTCGCGGTGAACGGAAAAGTTTTGCCTTTAAAAAATAGATTATATTTGTATAACCGTATGTAAGCCTAAAAATAATTTTATATATTAAATTTTTTTATAGATTGGATTTATAGATGGGTGTCTTGTGCAAGGGGAATACTTATCTCTGACGCTGTCTGTACCTACAGTACAGGCCACAGGTTTAGGCCAAACTGGACGTAGAGACTTGAAATTCCAAAAGCATGTTTGTCAAGAAGATGTAGGCCCCGTACTAAGAAAGGAATACTTTTAAATTATAATGTCTTAAAAGTAAATCCTAATAGAATCAGCTACGGAGCATAGTGTATTTGTAAAGTATTTAAAATTATTTTTAGATTTGCTATTATGTATTTTTTCATATAGGTTTTTATTTTTTCATTTATGAAACCCCAAGAAAAAAAAGCTTGATTTTAAAAATCACAAAGTTTTGGAGGTACCTATTAGCTGTGCCTACATTGTTAATTCTATTCACGCTCACAGATCAATCGAGTTCCGCTAGTATTTTCAGAGATGTACTAGCAGAACTTTTTGCGCCACAATCAATCACGGCTCGCCTCGAGCCCGTGATTGCAACAAACAGTGTAGTTCGTTTGTTACAACAAATAACACGAAACGTCCGAAACTTTTCAAACAAAACCTGACACCTGGGATAACACTAAATCACGACATGACAACGGACAAATAGCCTGTAGAGATTTACTACGTTGACATGGTCCACCATTCCACTACGACTGCCAACTCTACTCGAAGGTTAATTTATTTTTTTACATAAAAATCAACATTAACTACAGCTGAAGTAATGAATATCACATGCAGTTTATAGGCACAGAGAAATAATACCTGCTAGGTGCACTTTTATCGTGTGTAAACAATATTTTTCAGGCACCGTCCTTCTATGACAGTATTTTTACCACAACCTCACCTGATGGTAAGTTCGTCAAATACTTGGGTAATCCAATGGTAAATCAATCCGATATATTTATCTCTCAGATACGTAATTTTTGTACGTCAACAAATGTTATTTTAGTTACGAGTAGATGTAGGCTATGAATGTCTAAGCTCACGTAACTTTTACGACTTCCGACTAAAAAAATATAATTTACGACCAAACTATAAAAGAAAGAAAAACGTTGGGACATAGCTGAGGTAGCTGTTACACTAATAAATGTCATGCAGGTGTAATTTAATAACAGCTATAACTATGGGAATATGTATACAAAAAGTACATAGGTACACATATGTTATAATGTTACATATACTTTTTGTATACTTACATAATATTATATTTAGTAGGTACTGTAAGTTACATCTTGGCATTTTCCTATCTGTGAACCAAACATAAAAAAAAATGTTTGGAAACACAGAACACTATCTAGCCCCAAACTGAGTAGAGTCTGTATTTTGGGAAACAGATAATTGATAGAATAAGAGTACTTAACTATATAAAAAAAATAAAAAAATATTTTAAAACTTTAAATAACACCCGAAAAAAAAACGAACAATGTTCATTATCACCAAGTACCTAGTAATTGAAACTGTCCTATTTCCATTATCGCACTGAAGTGTAAGGTGTAATTCATTACTTTTTGAAATTAAAATGTTCGTAGCAGTTGCTACGAAGGCGTAGCAACAGTAGGTCGTAGCTCGTAGCCGGGTTGTAGCGTAAAATTGCATTTTACGCCTCGTAGGCTTTTATGCATCGTGGCGTGTTCTACGTTGTTTACCACCGCTTTATTTTGCATTTTTTTATGAAAAGAAGTGGCGATACTAGCTAGGCGCTCACCTGACGGTAAAAGATCACGCCTGCCCATAACCATAACAGTGCTACACAGGACTGTGATCATCATCATCATAGGGCGGTGCAGCACTGTATAGCAGCGCTTGCGGAGATATTTCCATGGTCAGTAGATAGCCCGGTAATTTCACTTGCTACAGTGTACAGTAATGCTTACACATTACTGCTTTGCGACAGAATATCTAGCACTGTGTTGAAAACTTTAAACCCATCTAGGCGGAATCCTGCAGGGTATGCCTTTTTTAAATACTCGGCCTTTTCTGTGATATTTCCTTTAATAACCTTTTTAACCTACATATCTCGATATATTTTATACTAAAAGATACATATTCAAAGGAGTACATTTCTACCAATACAGAAGTATTTAACTCAAGAAAACTCATTTACTGAAGGTAATCTTCGCGTAACTCATTTACTTACATTTCGTATTGGATAATCTTATCCCATGTTATTATGCCGGGCCTAAGGATTCTCTGCGCTTTCATCTCGGGGATTTAATGGTTTTTCAGTATCCATCGCTGCCGAGCTGGATTTACGAAGTTTTACTCATACATATTCTATCTATGTATGTTCGAATCATTTATCATGGGTAAAAATTCTTTAAATAATCAATTGCTTAATTTTAGGACACCTTTTAGCATTTTACTAATTGTACGCTCAAGCGACAAAAAAAAAAGAAACTGAAGTTCAATTAATAGTTTGAAAAATTTAATTGTCTAGATTAAAAGTAACAAGTGAGAATCTTAACCATATTTTATGAATATAACATAACCAAAGAATCGATAATATTACTTCCACTCATGATTTATAACGCCATTTGTCGTGTCGCGGAAAAAATAAACCAAGAAAAGGAATATCATAAAATATATCGGATTTAGAAGACTCGCTAACGACGGCAACGGTGTTGCTCGAACTTTTGTTATTTGTAATAGGTTCGCTATAACGTTTCTGTATTTCATGATATAGGGAGCTCATACGACAAGCACAGGCAAACTTTTATCTTATTTTCTTGTTATTCTCATATTTATTTTAAATGATAAATAATGTGAATAAGTAAAAAAAATAATTGTAGTTTGATTTTATTAAGGTGCAGTGAGAAATAGTAATATCTATGGATTTTATCTGAAATAAAAAGGATATAAACCTTAATAAGCATAAATACAATTTCCTTCCCGTCGAGTAACACTCCCCGTCAGGGTGTTACTTGGGGTGTTAGGTACTTGATGGTAACCCGCCAATTATAAGGCATGCCAAAAAATACTAGTACGATTCGTTTCGACAAACTGATACTTGTTCGTAAATAGTAAATATATTATTTGGAATGTAATAAATGAACTTTCTGCTAACACGTGAAATGCAATATTTTATGTTATAAGTGCTATACTTGATAACTGAATTAGATAAAGGCTTACGTTTCATTCCATGCTTGTAGTGTGCTTCTGAAACTATGCTGGAATATATGTATTTGCGGTTCGTTCAGTTCCACCGCTCACCGGACCGAAAACCAGAGTAAATATCGATTGATCGGCATGTGCTCTATGGTGAAATCCGATCATTCAAACAGCACACAAAGCCTTCAGTTGGGTTTCAGGAATTCTCCCAATTTAACTGTTTCAGTTCATGTAAAAAACGAAAAGAGGTTTTATCAAATTACTTAAATAATATTCAACAATCTGTTTTAAGTAGGCAGGTGCAAGGTTTGTATTATTGATTACCTGTAATCCTGTAAAGTGAAGTGTGTCGAGCCTCTCCGTTATTTAGATACGAGTATAATATTATATTATATAAATCGATTTATTACTAATTACGTAAAAAAACTAAGTGTGCCTAAGACCACACGACTACACGACAGAAGTAAACACTTTATCACCTTAGTCGACTCAAGCCGAGTTTACACGAACAAGCGTTAGGTACATAACCACACCTGATGGCTCAGTCTCATTCAATACCCACAAAATAAATTGTTCGCCTGCCTAAAGAAGTTTTCACATAATCACACTTTCTATGAATGTGATCAATTCTGGTATTATAAAAATCGGTACTTGCCAATAACTTATTCTCAAAATACCTTATAGAACGAATAAAACACATAGTGTGTCTACTTCTTACTTCATAAAATACAGGTTCGCTCATGTAATGTAAGGACACAATTTCCCGGGCAAGGTTTCGCTTAGCCGGGCGCTGGCAAATTATAGAGCGACCTACATTTGCATCATTACTTACTTACGGTACGGTTAAAGACCGCTATTTGCTGCACTTTGCATCTCAACACTCAGGTGTGTAAGTAGGCGTTTACTATTTTTAAATGCTTTTATTTAATGATTTGCATGGATTGTGTGTAAATAGTATACGAAAAGTTAATCTCGTCCTTGATTTTTAGTGTTTTCCCTTATTTGCAGCAATTTACAACTTATTTTAATTGTTAGTTGTTTTTTAAAATAATAGTTTGCGAACTTACTTTATTTATTATCTACCTAACTTATTTTGCTTTCCTGTAATAAGTTTATTGTATGTAGGTAACCTATTAACATAAGTAACTAGGAACTTAACTTTTTAACCTACTAATTAAAACTTAATTTCCTGCTGACTGAAATAAATTAGTACTTGACTTGGCAACACTTTGAGGACCTATTTGATTTTTAATTGGAACTCACTAATTTATACCGGAAACACATTTCTGACAGAGGATTCAAGCGGAAACTTCCTTATTGGGTACTTTTAGGTGAGTACTCTAAATTGGTTAAATACCAACATATCACAGTTTAATCTTTTAATCGAACCGTGATTGATTTCAAAGGCTAATCGGAGTTGAAAGGGAGACTAGTTCAAACTTCGTCGTGTAAATTGAGAGCAGATCATTATGCTGGCTCGGTGGAAACGATATTTCTACCCTTTATCGGCGTTCTCTTGCAGTTCTGCTGCAAAATATTATTTAACCAATATTTTTGAAAAATGACGATCACTTTATTTTGAACCACACACAAGTTTCGCAATTTCAGCGGGTCATCAAGAATTACATCGTGGGTTTTGCAGTAAGAAAATAGCACAACATTTCAACATCGATCTGTCTTTATTAAACCTTATTATTAATAATACTTTGTACTACAAGATAAAGATTCAATATGTACATAATTTTGTTCAAAACAATAACAATACTCTTAGTAAGTAATTTAGATTTAAATTAAGGATACGGAAATATCTAAACAGAAACCAATGAGAATTTAGGCACTCCACGTGTCAACGTCATATCACATACCTACTTGGCCTATATCAAGGTACACCACGATTAAGATCCATTAATCTAGTAAGCGTCACCGTTCTTATAACAATTTTAATATTATTAAAACAAAATGATGGTTACATAAAAGGCGCAGAAGAAAATAAAATAGTTAATATAGAAACGAATCTAACTTATATTAAGTGTTTGAATCGACAGATCGTACAAGTAAACGAATTCCGGATGAAACTGTTTATTCTTTGGTGGAAGCAAATCTAGTTTTTTTCATGCAGTGACGACCTACGTCTGTAAAAGTAGAAGTAACTCGCATAAAGTGGGATTATTTTATTTATTAGCTTGCCCGAGGTATACCAAATATGTATTATTACTTCACATTCTCATAAAATTACTGAGCAAAAGATAAAGATGGTGTGAAACAATGAAAAATGACGACTATTAGATATTCTTCAATGTTGTTCTCTTTTAAGTAGGTAAGTACATAAATTAATGTTTAATACAGCATTTTTTGTGTTTTCTCGTGATATGAAATACAGAATGATGTAACAATAATAATGTTTTGGCGAGTACATACTACATACGACTGATCTGGAAGTTTTATCCTAATACGAAAGTAGGTAGGTACTTAAGTATTTCATTTTAATTTTTTTAGCTTTATTCATTAAATAAGAAGAATAGATGATAGATTGCTCCAAAACACCTAAAAGTATTTTGGCTATTTCAACATTCATAATTAGGTGGTATTCGCGTAACGGTTTTCTATGAATGCCTAAAACTTTATTCGTTTTAGTTCGTAAAATATTGACTCGGGAAGCTTAAAACTAGAGTCATTTTCAAACAACATTATTGCTTAAAAGTTAATTACAAATAGTTTTTTTTACACATTGTTTACCGATAATCTATACTTATTATATCTATACAAATTGCGCGATACTTGCGATAAATAGTCAAAAAATTTGGTAGAGTCAGTTTCATTTTTATATTAATGATTGAAAAGTAGTCTTAACGTTTTTTTTTCAATGTAAGAAATATATATTTTAGATATTTCTGCAGATAATGTTTTTAATTTGGCACAGTCATTAATTATTTTTTTATTTTTTTTCAAAGTAGTTTTTCGATTTGCAAGAAGATAAAAAGAGTCAACCACAAATTGGGTTAGTTAGTAATTATTCTACTACACTCAATTATTATATATTTTAAAATTTGTATTTATTGGCTTATATTGGTATTATTTAAACGGTTTGTATGACCTTATCAGTATTGTCTTACTACATTTATAATTAAATATAAAAAAAGAAGTATTCTATTCTAGACGTATTCCTTTGATATAAACATTTAGCATGGAAGATAGGTTATATTCTAAATATTTAATACATCACAAAAATAGGATTCTCTATGGTTCTAAATAGGTTAAAATTAACATGAATCTAATAGTATGAAGGAAAATAAACGAAAATGGTTTGAAATACTTACACTATAATGATTCTTGTGTTATCTATGATACATCTTTTTATTGATATTTCGGTAACATGTGTTTAAGTTCTTACTTTATTACCTGCAATTTCATATCATTACGACCATAAAAAGTCCATTGACTAGATTACACACATTGACTTGTCAAGTTCTCCAACATTACATACATTTTGTTTGATATGTAAAGAACATCATCTTCATGAATAAGAGTTAATGGAAATATGTATAAAAACAAAAAATAATAGGTACTACTTATTGGCTAAAATAATCTAAATAAATAAACTTTAACTTAACTTAGTTAAACTAATGAGCATGTACTGATTAATTATATTGGTATCTACTTAATAGTTAAGTACCGTTGCGTTGGAAGGAGTCCACTGTAGTGAAATTCCTGGGTTTTCGAGACTGACTATCATTTTGTCTCTAAGCTGACGAGCGCTGTAACAGTTCTGCACAGGGGTATGTGATTTAAAGTCATGTGTAGCACTGTTCTAATGAGCAGGCATGATCTCTTACCATCAGGTGAGCGTTAACATTTAAAAAAGTTAAGTATTAATGTTAAACTTAAGGCTACGCGAGCTAGGATGGGATCTATTCGCCAAAAGTCTTTCTGAAGCTTCGCACAGATCGCTCGCAGAGTGCCGACTTCGCTTCATGATAGTGATTTTAGTTTCTTTATCAAGTAAATTATGAGTTTCCGGTACTGTATCGAGTTCTTTTGCACTTCCACTGAGGCTTCGGGTAGGCTGGTATCTTTCGCTGCCAGTACTAGAAGGAGTTTGACTTCCGTTCTCTGATTCTGCGATCTGTTCTAACATGCTCTGTCTACGAGCTCTAGAATCGTAGAAGTCTGCGGTGGGAATTGGAGCTAAGTTGGTAACGGGTTCGATGCCCAGTAGGAGCATCACTGTGGCCGGATGCTCCATTATGTACTGAGTGACACAGTGTAGGAATGGTTCAGTTTGCGTACTCCGATGTGCTTTTGGCCGTTCTGGAGTCAACGGCCTTTCTTGCTGTTGAAGGAAAATAAATGGTACTTATTTGAGTCCATTCATACGAACGACTTTGTACAGGGAGTGGCAAAATAAATGATCCACAAGTACCTACTGTTGTTTTTCAAGTCAGGATTTATTTAGAAAACCTAAAAAATATTATTTATTTATTTCTTATAAACTACGGTTCTTATGCATGCATTTTATTCCTCAAAACCAACTGCAGATCGTAACTTAAAAAACAAAGATAGGCACTTTTTCCCTTGAGGTTTTATTTTGGCACACCCTTGTAACCAACTACGATAAAATGACAATAAATTAAATCAAAGGTGTGACCAAATCCATTCAAAAGTCTTGCAAGATGAACATTCAAATGTTTCAAAACTCTAGGACAGCTTTTTGTAAGGAAACAGACAAAGAGGGCTTTTCAATGAGCGCCCATTCAGACCTCTAACCCTTTGAACCCAATTTTAAATAGCTTCTATTCAGAGATGTTCATAATTCTGAATAAACACAGTTTCCTCTTTGAGATGAAATATTTTTTACGTGGCCGTGTTAGCTTATTCATCTTTTGACTGCCGTGTCACTCCAGTGAAGTAAACCAGATGCTTTTTATTAAATTCTATATTATTATTTAGATGAACGAGTAAACTAGGTACTGTGATTTATACATACACAGAACTCTGAGAACAGAGTCCACTGTGTGATGATCGATTTTTACAGACTTTGTCAACTTGTATGTCTTCATGTATTTTTTTGACACAATAAAACTTTGATTTATTAATTTTTAATAGAAGTACCTATAGATTTTTTTATGTTTCTTTTTTTTATTTGTATTTATCGATGTAAACAACTACAATAATACCTATATGTTAATTGCTTAATATTAACACTAAAAACCACTAAAGTTTAAACTTTGAGTCTCAAAACTGAAACACTAAAAACATACTCAAACTTGAACAAGTGCTTATAACATTGGAGTTGACATTACGAGCGACAACTAGCTCTATGACTATTTAGATTTTTACTTATTATTATGATTATTTGTGTCCCCACAAACCTTTAGAGGTTTCAGGATACGAAAATGTTGTTTTTAAATTTAAGTTTACATATATGTCAATATATTTTTTTATCATATATTTATTCCTAGCTGTGTGGGCATGTGCTCACCTGATCCCAACAGAAGACGTCAGGCGGATGGCTGCAGCTCCTCGCCAGCTGTTGGCTATGAGGGGTGTTCCACTGCAGGTTGGGGTTGGAATGTGCCGAGTGCCACGAAGGGCCGGTCATCTCCTGTAGAGCCTGGATTGCGTTTCGGACCTACGGACATTTCATTCAATAACGATTTATACTTACCTACTCCTTTTATTCTACTCACCTTCTTATTCATATGAGTATCTACATAAGCAATGCAACGATACTGGTACTGCTGAGTGTGCTGATCAAAGGGATACAACTTTTTTGTAGTCAAAGTCAAAAGCATGTATAACCGCCAAATGATTTTCGTATATTATTTTTGGATATTAGTAATAAGAGATATAAGTTTGAAGCCTTTGTCTGTCGTGGCATTAATCAATATAATTAAGTATGTAGGTATAAAACGCTTCGACCTGACTGACTGACAGACAACGTATGGGCCAAACCGCTGAACGTAGAGACGAAACTTGGAGGATATATTTGTCAAGAAGTGTAAGCGCGTACTAAGAAAGTATTTTATTTAATTCACAACGCAAACGAAGTTGTGAGCTTCAGCTAGTCCAAGAAATTAATCAGGTAATGTGTTTTTTGTCAGGCGATTTAATCGATATTGTTTGAATCAGCCGTTTATAGATGCTCTTGGCTGGTTCCTACAAAAGAAGGGTCTTACAATCTCGATCTTTGGCGCTTCGAATTCAATCAAATCTTTACCAGCTACATACTGTACGTAAGATATCGCTCTGTCTAGCTAGAGGGCTTTGTATTGTTAATTACATTTCATTATTGGTTTCTGGAATCGAACCACATGTTCAAAACTATCCTCGTGTACGACTATGCTACAAGCATGTTTGTGCCAGTTCAAAGAACTAACTTTGCCTTCAAACTCCACGCAATTCCAAAGTTAGGACGATGCTCTACTTTTTGGTTTTTTGAGCAAAGCACGCTTGGAAATACTTTATGAAATCCCTTAGTTTGCAGGCGTATTATTTTTTTCAAACCTACTTATGTTAGTATAGTACCTATACATACTTACATACCTTTTTTTTTCTTTCGAAGAACCTAAGTTCTTCGGTTTTGGCTTCACATCAAAGGTATATAGCCAGTGTCAAGTAATTGGAGAGATTATTTTGTCATAAGTCAGAGTCGATAAGTCAAGTCATGCCCCTGTAAAGTAGTGGCGGTTGCGACTTTACTAGAGGCTTCTATGGAGTTTTGGAGGCAACATGAAAAGTCACGTTTTACAGCATTACACTATTCACCAATACTCATACACGTTTACGAGCACATAATGGATAAAAAACCACCGTTTTTACACTTATACACTCAAAGTTATACAAGTTTTGTCAATCAATTTAATGCCGCCAATGCGCCATTTTTCATTTTCCCGCCAAAAATCCCTCCTTACATACTTAAAATCAGTTATTTTTGACATTATCATTGTAGGCCAAACATTGACCTGCCACGTCAGGTGTCCATAAAAACCCAATATTAACACAGCACTGTGTATTTTTCCCGCTTATCACAATGATATCATATCTTAATAACGAATCCTTGTCCGTGGTAAAATGTATCACCATCGATGACATCATCGTCCGAATACTTACCATCAATGCTTACAAAAGCAGAAGGTACGATAAAATCTAAATCGTTTAGTTCACAACAATTAGATCCAGTCAAAAGCGGGAAATAACCTACGTCAGTCTTTCTATAGACACTCTTTTGAGCTTCGTCTTACTGTCTTGCTTTTCTCATTTAACGAATGATAGAGGTCGAGTGCTGCTTGTAGTGTACTTAATGCATTTCTAAGTTCAGAACTCGTGAGGAAATAATCCACAATTTAGTCTCCTTCGCTATATTTTTCCCAAAATATAATGAAATTACCTCTATGCTGTGCGTAGCGACGACGTGGTGCAGACTCGACACTTGCGTATCCAACCACTCCACCGACGACCGTGTTATATGCATTTCCACCTTCAGAACTTCGTGAGGACATAATTCACAATTTAGTCTCCTTCGCTATATTTTTCCCAAAATATAATGAAATTACCTCTATGCTGTGCGTAGCGACGACGTGGTGCAGACTCGACACTTGCGTATCCAACCACTCCACCGACGACCGTGTTATATGCATTTCCACCTTCAGAACTTCGTGAGGACATAATTCACAATTTAGTCTCCTTCGCTATATTTTTCCCAAAATGTACTAAAATTACCTCTATGCTGAGCGTAGCGACGTCGTGGTGCAGACTCGACACTTGCGTATCGAGCCTCTCCACCGATGACCTCGTGTTGTGCATTTCCAAGTTGAGTCCCTCCAGCGAGTCAGCCCGGGTTATCTTGGGCGTCACAACTGAACGCTGTCTTTCGATTCTTTCACGCAGTTCTCTATGTGAAAGCCGTTGTTGGCCGTCCGTTCTGTAGCAAATGCTTCAAGTTTGAATTCATAATGCGATCCTTTATAAAATTCGTAAAGAATACAGATGAGTTCGTATCTAACTATAATTCACATAAAAAAAATGTAAAGCATGCAGAAAGTGCTAGAACAAAATACACATAATAAAAAAACAAACAACGAAGATTTTTGATTGACCCGCAAACGGGTTGCCGACTACAGCAACCAGTGCTGTGACCGGTAGCTAACGGACGCCGGCCACCGGTAGTTCTAGTCGGCGACCCGTTTGCGGGCGCACTAACTCACCTAAATTTAGCATGCCTTGGACTATTAGTATTAGAAGTCGGAAGCTTCTTCGGTGAGGGATCGTGTTCTTCACCGGCATTTTCATCGTCCTCTGATATGGAAGGCAGCGTCAATGATGGGTGACCGTTCCCATCAGATTCCGCCTCAGCTTCGTATCCCTCTCTAAGGTTATAGGTCAGGTCGTGATGTATATCGTGGATGAACTCTTGTTGGTATTCTGGGTAGAGTCTCAGTACTTCAGCTAATCCTCCCATGTGGACGGATTTCAAATCACAGTACGTCAGCGCCTAAATTAGCAAATGGAATACCATTACTGAATACTTTATTTATATGTATACTCTAATTGTAATGTTGAGCGGCCCGCACTGCGATAAAGCACCGTGTGTACCATCGAATACGAAAAGTTATTGTAAAGTGGATAAGTAAGTAAGTACTCGTAGGTTTGTTTGTAGGTTTATTCGTACGCGTTTTTTGTTAAAATATTATGCTACATTTTCAATCTTCCTAAAGTAATATTTTACCAAAAGTTAATTCACGTGTTATGATTTTTATCAATATGGAATTTCTGCTTGCATACTGCTGCCATGATTATAATACCATCCAACAGGGAGGTAGCATATTTATGTTTATGCTTATGTTAATCCTTTTCGCAGTACGTGCCCTCGTTAATAGGGGAATGAATACTGATGGGTACCTTCACATCGCTACTGGATTTGACGACGACATCAGGGTTGTTACTCTGCGACGTGCCTGTGCCGTTGTAGGCTTGCAAATGAGTGTTCATGTCGCACCCCACCAAGTCTCCTTTACCTATCGTAACATTACACTAATCATTGTAATCGTACTAATATCCCTGCTATTAGGCAGGTAGAGTCACAGGCAAAAGCTAATGATGATTTGACGCCGAGAATTACGAGACCTGGAAGGTCTTTGCTGTGTGTGTGAGGTGTGGCGTAAAGTAGGTAATTTAAGCATAACTGAGGGTTGGAGCTTACCTCGGTCAAAAAATAAGCATCGCTATTCAACGAGGTCGCCAGCTTTTTGGGGACTTTGCCCGCGGACAGTAACCTAAATTGTGTGTATATTTAATAATTTAAGATAGGTTCAATATTTATTTTAATATTTTCGATCTATTTAAATATTGTTGTATGTTTAAGCATTTAGTTAGTAGTGTAAATACATTTTATAACACATTTGCTCGTAAAGGGTCTATTATTGCACCAATTTCAATATCGTATTGTATCTCATTACGCACTAGTGCGGTAATGTAATGTAAAACGCACGAGTGCGGTAATGTAATTAAAAAAGGAAGGTTTATCAATTTTCTCCGTTTCAAACGAACGATACTTTTTTAAATCTTAGCAAAGAGTTTTTATGTCAGAAAAGTGGTCAACATTTTATGAATAAAATTAACTTTGGGAGATAAAATATAATAAATAAACATTTAATTCTTTAATATAATTTATATTGACCATAAATTACAACCATTTAAATGTAACAAAACACAAAAATATTTATTTACTTTATTATAATACTGGCTGTTTTGTGTCTTTGCCTTAAAAAAAAAGCGCTGATGCGCGCGCATCGCTAATTTGACAACCAGTAAAAAATATTCCGCGCGCTGTTTCTTTTCGCTGTATTGTTTTTATTTGAAAATATCGTCAAGTAATGATGAATTTATTTATTTATTTCCTCGCAAATGTGTTATAAAACGTCGTATGACATACGTGCGGTTTGATAATTACAGCCTCTGCTTTCTTGTAGCCCTCACCTACGGCTCGGGCTAACAATATCGCCTCGGCTGTAATTCTCAACTTACCGCACTTATATCATAATGTACTATTATTCTTACTTAAAAAAATTAAGCATAACTTTTTAAAAATCTGTAATCCAATATGTAATTACTTATGAAAATTATTCCTAAAAAATAAGATATTAAAAATAATTTGGTAAAATATATCAATTGAAATTTTTGACCATGTTAGGCTTCAGGCTTAGCGCTTTATATCTGCCGCCCACCCACCCAAATAGACGAGAGTAATCCACATAGAGAGTGGGCGCTTGTTAGAGACCGATTTTCCTATGTCCACCATTTCGTCCGTGTAATTGCTTACCTAGAATAGCCACGACCATATCGTTCTGCATCACTTCCATAGATCCGTTGCAGATGTAGTAAATGTACGTGAGAGCGTCTCCTTTATGAACCAGGAACTCTCCAGGGGCGCAGAAATTGTTCCGAATGTGGAGCGATAGTAACTTCAAGCAACCTTGTGATGCCGCTTCGAATATCGGTAGTGATAAAATTTCTCGGTGCAAATGTAACGATACGTCTCCTCTCAACTCCTCAGGAAACTCTTTGAGCGTCTAAAAATATAATAGTCTCGTAAACACAGGTGAGGCGCAATACGCTTGTTTGTGTATGTTTATTTTCCAACACCGCACTTTTGTTGCAATTTGTTATAAATTCAGGTTTTCTAATAAAAGGCTTTGCAAGGGATAATCTGTGTCAAAGTGCCCGTAAAGCTCGGGAGATAATATTTATCGTGGTATTTCGTTTCCGAGCCATTTGGCTGAGCTATATTTTTGGGATGAGTTCAAAGCCGGTCTATCGCACTAACAGATCTGAAATCTGAAGGTTCAGCCTAATGGTGCGTATTTAGGTATTTGGAACACTATTTGAGCCTTTGTTGATAGGATGAAGTGAATTGAATTACTGTATTGAATATTGTTTGAGGTTGTGTTCAAAGGATTGATCTTACGGGCATCTAGGCAGCCGATGGAGAGAAAACAGTTTGAATAAGCAAACTTAGTAGAACAGACCAAGAAAAATCATTAAAAAAAATAAAAAAAATAACATCAGTCTGAGGCATTAGTAATATTACAAATCGGGCCTCAAAAATTTCTTCATTATTATTCACTTTGTAGAGTATCATCTCTATTATTCATTCCTTGGCGGTTTTTTGTCGATAGCTTATTAAATAGATATTATTTGCATCAGCATAATCTTTATTGTCGTTCAATGAGTCGAATCATTGTTTACTATTTTATGACATAATGATAGCAATTAGGACTTCATCTAGCCTTGTTTTAAGGCCTGAAGTGTAATATTTATAGCCCACACGTATTAAGAAGTTACCTCATGAATATCGATGCCGTGATTGAGCGACCACATCGTCTGGAAGTAGTCCTGCATCCGTTGTTTAAGTTCTTTCGGCACTTGGTTCAGAGAGAGGAAATCCTTCAAGTCACGCCATTTGCTCTGGTACATGGACCGGCGGGAGTACATCCTCTGAATAATGGCTGTGACGTTTCCGAACACGACTGCGTGCATTAGAGCTGCAAAATAACGTATTAGTTTTGTTTTGACCTTCACGCAGTGGGAGTACCTATAGTTCATTAGGGTGTTCATCCACCGACGCAGTCGCATACGAATGCAAAACAACGATGACTTTGTTAGTTGTTCATAGTATCTTATTACTCTGCGGTTATAGTGACTACTGATTAGCATGCAACCATAGAAATTTCGCTATATTTTATCGAGATCCAAATCGAGCGTACGGACGCAACACCGCTGTCATACAATTTCGTTGTTTCGCATTCGCATGCGAATTCGTTGGCAGACTAAGGGCGTAAAGCAATTGCTCTACAAGTATTATTTCATATAATTGACGAAAAATTCTTAAAAACTGATAGTTTTCAATGATCGTTTTGAATTATTATCGATCGATCGATAGATAAAGTCGATTAAACTTTTTGCATCCAAATTAAAGTCTAGTAAATAGTTTTGGTTGTTTAAGACAGTAGAAAAACTTATATTGTATAACACGTGTAAATACTCTCGTGAGCATAGATATTGCTTATCATTACTAAACGTAGAAAACCTTGTTAAGCGTATCGACACGCGATCACTGAAGTTTTGTACTCGTGGAACAAGAAAGAAAGAGCATTGATATTACCTACCTGCAATCCAGTCACGGGCTCGCACAATTTTGGTGGTTTTACATGCGTACAGGAACGCTACGTGCAACACTTCGCTACGTGCAGGACGGATATACCTATTACTTTTACTGGGCTGTACCAAAAATAAATAAGGTTATATTTCTAGCTAAAAAATATTTTTATTCCAAGGACTTTGTTCGCGTTCCTATCAAAACTGAAACACCTACAACATATTTAATGAAAAAAACTTAGGTAAACGAGGAATATTCTACCAGGTTTTCATGATTACTTTTTTTATTTTGTAGGGCTTATTTAGGCAATTTGCTAAAAATATTTTTCAAACGAGAAACTTAGCGTTCACCTACTTTCCCAATTTATTTCATTATTTCGTTCATGATATCCATGAAAAATAAAGATCTTATTTATTATGTGGTTCAATTTGAAGAGAACCTTGAGGTTGATTACTGTATTTTCGACCTACTGAAGACTCATCTGAAATTTAATTAGGTAAGCGACGCTTTACTGAAATTATTGCGTGAAGAATATAATATTACGTGTTTTGTTATAAAGGAACATTTACATAGATTTGACCTAAATATGTATAATCTTTTTACACACGCGTCAAACGGTAGTTCTGTACTATGTGCGGTTCCAGATTAGCGGGTTAACCAAGCGGATTCGCCGCTCGTGTTTTGTTTTTTGCAACGCGTGTACGCTCAACAACGCTCGTTGTGACGCTCGCTAAAAAAAGCAAGCAAGCGTAAATGCCGATAAACGCGCGTCTACGGGCGTAGGACTTTTTAAGTTCCGTGAGTACCAACCCTCCCGTAAAAGCGCTACAAAAATACGCTAGTCTGAAACCGCAATTAACTCGGCACTCGTGCATAAGGCAGTGTCCTAATAGAACGCGATCATGCGATCGTCGCGCGAGCAAGCGATGCGACCGTCGCGCGATCACGCGATCAAACGTAAAACGTTAAAACTAACGTTAAATAGGCGTCCCGATTGGCAATCGCGCGATCGCGCTACGCGACGCGATGCCAATTGGGACGCCTACTTGACGTTAGTACGTTTGATCGCGTGATCGCGCGATCGACGTTCGCGCGAACTTGCGATGGTCGCGTCATCGCGTTCTATTAGGACACTGCCTAACAGCAAAGTGATGTGATTTATGTTAAGATTGGCATGGCAATTCATGGCATACACTCAATCCAATTAAAAGGTTCAAAGTATAAGTATTTGCCGATAATGGGCACTGTTATTCTTACAAGTATCTTGAGATAAGTTTCGCAAAGTTTCAGATACTCTTGAAAGTAATAAGTAGATCCAAGAGGAGTCATGTTTCTGAACTCTTAGCTAAGCGATAATATAGGTAATACAGAGCCGTAATTTATGTATAACTTGAGGTGAATGGAGCTATTCAAATCAACAGTTTATGGTGCGAGCGATGGATTATGGAGATAAATCTTTGTTGCTGGTAATATCTCAGAATATGAATTACAATAAATTACTTTGCAGAAAGGCGTTACGGCGTAGAACCATAAAATATGCTTTTTGTAGTAGAAATCAGTATTAATGCTGAATTATGCATCGAGGGGTTCGAATGGGTAATCGAATTTGAAAAATTCATCTAGGTAGGTAGTTAATTTACCGAATCTAAAATATTAATGGGCTAATAATCCAAAAAAGTGGTTTCATCTTATATCCCTGTATACCGTATACAGTATACCGGATAGGTTTGAACGGTCACAGACAATATAAGGAAAGGACAGTGGGTAAGCATACGGTATACTTACTCACAACAAACACAACGACAACCTAAGGAAGAAACAGTGAGTAAGCATACCGTATACTTACTCACTGTTCCTTCCTTAGATTGTTTGTGACCTGTCAAACCTATCGCTGTTAAAGAAACATATAAGGATCCAACTAACCTCCAATCAGCATAGTGATAATGCTGAATATCTTCTCCGGTAGAGTATTAGCGGATACATTGCCAAAGCCGACACTGGTCAGTGAAGAGCACGTGAAGTAGAGCGCTGTGACGTAGCTCTCGCTGTGGGAAATGTTGTGTATCGGCACCTTCAGTCTCTCCGCCAGATTGTTTATCCACCCTGAAATTGTAGCGCAGTGAGTATCAATATGATGGGGGTACCTATATTTATTTTTAAATTTATATTAGGCAGTTCAGAGGCTGTGTAAACGTGTGTTCTGTTTCGTAAACAAGCAACCGGCAACAAGTATCTTTCGATGCCTCTCAGTTGCATTTTGTGGCGCATATAATATGTATATTGGATAAAGACCGAATAAAATGTATAATGCAACATACAGAGCGCACATTGGAAGAGGCCTATGTCCAGCAGTGGACTGCGATAGGATGATGATGATAAGGTACTTATAACAAGTTTGTACGGCTATAGGCATATTGCAACCATTAGGTACTAATTCAAAAGTTACTGTTCTTTTCACATTTCATATACGTGATGATCAGTTCCATTAGTAACCAAACAAACTATTATGTTGTAAAGATTTGATTTATCTCCGAATATTGTAGAATCACATCTTAGCAATTACCTACTCCCCTGTAAAAAAAACTGTTATTTTTATTACTTATTGGGATGCACTTTAACACAGTTTTGACCATTACCTACATAAATAGCATGACTCTACTTAAATTTTCAAGCTAGGAACAAATAAAAGCGCTTAGCTAATTGCCTTCCATTCCCAAAATCTGGATAAAGGTCTACCTACCCTGTAAGGCTCAATTTCTACTGGGATGACAGCGGCCGACAACGGCCGGCAGTGACGCGACGATTTAGCATGGATCTGACAGGGTAGCATCGCGGGCGGCCGCGCGACCTTTTTGAGCTTCACAATCATCACAAAATAAAAATTATTTATCGCTTACATTGCTCTGCCGTCTGCACAATTTTAAACATTATCTACATACAAATAAGACCAGTATTACTTGTCCACTAACACTGTCAACGGTCCTTTAATACTGGTATTTTTAATAAGGTATCTTTAAAATGGTTTGACACTCAAAATGCTTTGCCGGTCGCTGTCATCCCAGTGGGAATAGATCCTTATACTAGACTGAAACTACGTTGTCAGTGACATAATTAAGCGGATTCTCAGGCCAGAGCGCTGTGGCTTAACCACCCCAAAATAGGAGACATTAGCAGACATACTGTGATAATGCCAACTGGATGAGAGGATTAACTTTTGACACAAAGGTATCTGCTTATTATTCGCACATCAACGAATTTGTCGTGCTTTCACGACCAATCAATGGAATTATTTCGATTGATGACTGTAAACATGAAGTTTTGGCTGTGCTCAAAAGAGTTGGGTACAAAAAAACGAAATATATTAAAAAAAAACATCGTGCATTAACTTTTATTTAGCAATTCTGAGCTAAATTATTAGATAGTAGGTACAGCTGTTAGAGTGTCTTAAAAATAGATGAAATGGTAGGTATAGAGTTATAAGTTCATTCACCATTTTTATTTACAATCTGCCTACGCTTTTTGTGCACTCATATTTAATATGTCCCTGCAATCTCTGAGTTGAGTACCTACTTATGTACTTGAAACTCTTGAATCTGGAGCGCAGCGATGCAATACACGTCAGTTATAATATCATGTGTATTGCTACGCTCGTTTATTTTGAACAGGTTCAGATTGAATTTCAATATATACGGAATAACAAAAATCTATATTCCTGGAATTTTATCCGAATTTAATGAATTTTGCTTCATAAAATGACGGGTTTGTATTGTAACCATTTCATTAAAGTTTATGAATTTCTAAAAGGGTATTTTATTTCGTAAGTATCAGCGTTTTTATGATTCTCAAACGGTAGGCAATTTGGATATTAAACATATTTTTTTTTTTTTTTCATAATTTAAGCCGTGTAATGAATGAATACATTTACCTACCTACATACAGGTGTTTGGTCGAGGGTTAGACAAACTTGGTAGGGGTGTTAGGTGGACCTATTTGTAAAATACATATAAATTAAAGTAGAAGACTCTAAATGTTTACATTTTTTTAATTATTTTTATTGTAATTTTCTAATTATTTCCGAAATTTTACCTCTTTACCCTACAATTTTGTTTGTCTAGCCCTCTACCAAACACCCTGTATATTTTGGGATCCTGCCTGACTGGGCAAGACTGCTAGAAATATTTACATAAAACTTACTTATCAGAAAGTAACTTACTTAAAACTTACCTAAGTCCCAATTCTCATTCCTGTGAACGTCGATTTCCTTATCGGCTATTATAAACCATATGCACGCTAGCCAGTGAGCCAGCAGCGTAAACGACAGCATCAGGAGAGTTAGAATGAGGGCCGAGTATTGCGCGTACCGGTCCATTTTTTGCATCAAGCGTGCCAGTCGAAGCAGCCTCGTTAGCTTTACAAGGTGAACGTTCCCGTGTGCCGAATCCTGTACGAGTTACAAAGGAAATCAAATATAAGGTAAAATCATGCCCTCATATCGCGTATCGTAATGTACAGTGGCGAGACAGAAGAGTCAAACAGTGATGCCTAGATCACACGTACCGAGTACTCGGCCTAGACAGTATTTAGTATTTATTCAAATCTTCTTAAAATTATTTTAACAGATATCTCCAATGCAATAGTGTAGTCATAGTAAAATGATACTCGGCCGAGACAGTGAAAGCTTACGTCACTCGCTCAGCCGAGCACTCGGCGCTATGTTTATACGTACCGAGTACTCGGCACGATCTCGGCCAAGTACTCGGTACGTGTGATCTAGGCATAAGCTTATGTAGCAAGACCCTAATTCGCAAAGTGATGCTTGATTTCTGGATGCCTGAACGCTATTTGTAATGACATAATTTCAGGCTTCCCTTATTTAGACATCAAGATAGTCGACACGAACTTATTTAGGTGTATATCATAAGGTTACTAGGCCACTGTCTCGTCATTGTCCCCATTACGTGTATTCTAGGCAAAGGCAGAGAGTAAGTAAGAAGTACAATCTAGTGAAGATAAAAATACTACAACTAGATAAAAAGATGTATTTAAATTGATTACCTACTTTGAGCTGAATTCGAGGCTCTTGTCATGATATCTGACCATTGGGTAGGCATGGAAACATTTTAATTTTATAATTTTAGCTTTGAAATGTTAATCTTATGTTTCACTAGAAATAATGGAACACAAAAAGTCGAAATATAGGCATTTCTAGATTTCACTTAGGACCTGAGTAAGCAAATTTGTGGAAGTCACTCAAAATGTTTCGATTAGTAAGATAGTGCTGTAGTCTGTCTGTGTAGCAATATACAACACAATAACACCACAATGCATTTGCAATTTTTATTATTTATTCTTATTTTATATAAAAAAAAAATGCAATTTAACACTTGGGCGCTTAGGCCTAGGCTGTAAGCTCTTATGTGTATAAAATAAAAAAAATAAGAAATACGTCTCTTTTTATTTCATGAAGATGTACAGTGTGTACGCTATTCAGCTGATTTGCATACAGGTACATAAGTTCATTTTATCAACTGCTGTAATTAAAATAAAGCGCTTGCCCCTCGGTGGTAAAACTTGCAGCAGGTTAAACAACAGCAGTGGTAAATTAATTAGTCTCTAACCACACCAGAGCGGTACCACGGTGGTGAATGTAATTAATGATGCTACTAAGGCTTTAACGCGTACGGCAGCTTTGCCAAGGCCTTGCAACAGCTACAAGCTTTGAAAAACCAGGATTTTTTCGGTATAGAACCTTGAGCAGATGATCCAAGTCTCTTTTGTTGAAGATGACAGCTGGCTTTCGATAGCAATTGATCAACATCCAGGCCATAACTAGCCATATTTAGTCATTTTAGATCGTTACGTAACCGTAGCTTATGTGCATTGACAAAAAAGTAAACATATTATAGGTACTGTTATTGCTAGAAATTAGTGCCTACCTAGGACTAGGACTGACTGAGTGACAGACAAACAACGTACAGGCCATACCGCTAAACGTAGAGACTTGAAACTTGGAGGGTGTATTAGTCAAGTGCAGGCGCGTACTAAGAAAGGAATAGTCTTAATTAATAATGCAAATGAAGTTGCGGGCGTCAGCTAGTAACAAAATAAAAAGATTTTGTTAAGGGTAATCCTCAAGGCAAATTTCCATACAAAATGTTTCGGAAAAATACTCAAAAAGTACGCCGTATTATAGTAATTTCTTCACACTATTCGTTCCACCGCACCGGGTCTATTCGAATATTGACTACCCACTAATGAGTGCCCGATAAAGATTAATTGCAGGCCAATTTTCAAAGAGAGATTCATCTAATTGGCAAACTCATTCTGGCTTCAACTTCCCTACTCACTTAATTGAAATTGACCCATTTCTCCGAGTGGAAACAAGCAAGCTATAGCGTACAGGTACATTTTAATTGTACATCGAATAAAAGTTCGATTTACTTGCTGATTAAAAGCACTCTTGGAATTGTATGATACGTTGGTGCTGTAATAGGTATTGTGTAGGTATAAATGCAATCTTCTCTACCTCTACTCTACTTCTATTGAATATACTGTTTTCAGCAGAAAATACTGCATTGGCATTTCTGTTATTTTTTTTTTGGTATTCAAATTTCTATATAGCGCTATTGAGCTGATTTCAGGATAGCTCGTGTTAAATTTTTTTGATGGTTTGCACATTTTTTGTTGTTGTTTACATTAAAAAAAACTCATAAAATCCCCATTTATATGATCGAGTAGTCAGTGTCTGTATTGCAGTAATGGCCATCTACGGCCAACTACATTAAACGTCCATCTGAAAAATACGGCTTTCCAAAAAACCCAAACTTTATGTTATTCTGTCCAAATATTTCATACTATCATACTCTTAATACTCGTATAGCTTGCTTGTTTATTCATCTGTAAACTAATAATTAAAACATCATCGCGCAATCTTATCTTATCATGTAAATAAACTCACCGCGCCGCCGTAGACGTCCGAAGCGTAAAGTAGGTCAAACGGTAGAGCGGCCAACAGGTCTACCACGAACCATGAGCGGATGTAATTCAAAGCTATTGGCTTCGAGTCAGATACCACCTCGCCCTTCTTACTCACAAACGTGGTACGGAAATTGAGCACTATATCTAGAAACAGGTGACCTAGGTTATAAGGGAAATAAGCTGCAGGAAAATTGTAGATTATGAACAAGTAAGGTTGGACGTCTTGTCTTACAAGTTATAAGTAGGTATATGCATGTGAGAGTAATAAATAACCTACCTCTCTACGTTACTTTTATAAAAGTAATTTTTCCTGGAAGTTGTCACATAAAACACTTTTCAGGCCGCATTGATGTCATAAACGTTACCCGTGGTAAGGTAGAAAAACTTATTTCAAGAAGTTACTATGTACCTACTTAACATCTTTCCATACATCTTTTCTTAGGTCATGATAAAAAAAATTGGAATAAAATCAGTGTTTTCAATATTTATGCTACTAAATAGATAAGGTATTCAAATACATAGGTATAAGTAAAGGTCAATGAGTAAAAAAGTTACGTACCAATAATAAAGAGAGCTTCTACGACCACGTCGCTAGTAACGCTGATCCTCGGATGACCCTCGTCTACAAAACTGGCATTGTATGGAACCACGACCGCTACGTAAAAGGTCGCGATGAGAATCAACCAGTCCCAAAATGTTTTGAACACACCATAATGTGATATTATGAATCTGGACTTCTTTATGGCTGACGTTTTATACTCGGGGAGTGGAGGGTCCGATGAATGAAGGAGATTCTGAAACGATGACCATTATTAGAAATTAATCAGATTTATGGTATTAAACCTTGTATTAATACTTCCTTAAGACGAGGAAACTGCGTATATTTCGAAATTATTAACTCTAGTAGGTTTAAAGTACCTTCCATCGAACGACGTAAGACTCCACATTTGTAGCACTGTATTAACACATAAGAAAGTGACTTGTGAAAATAACTTGAACGCCACCTAAATAATATAATTTTTCAAAGATGTCAAACTCTATTCCATCTATGGAAACTTTGATCGAAGAATGGAGAGGTAATAAATGGTACATAATTAGTTCATCTTACATTGTTGAGTTTTAATTTAGTCTTCATTTTATCCGGTTTATAGTGTCCTGAAAGCTGGTACAAAACGGCCCGGGAGCGCCGTCTGCCCATGTTGGCAGGTGAGGGCGCTTCAGGGTCAAGATTGCCATTGGGGTCTGGAAGTAGGCAACTAGATTCAGCTCGGAACCGGGCGCCCAATAGTGCCGCTGCGGGTACAAATGGGGATAACGCTAGAGTGACCACGCCAGCCGAAGGCCGCACCGCGGCTCCTGAAGCACAAACCACCCTGTTACTAGCGAGCACATCCAGCCAACTATACACTAGCATGGACCTGTCAGGTGCAGTGGCGAAGGGTGCCCATTTTATCGGTTACTAACACAACGAATTGGTTGTGTGAGATAACAGGGCAAAAATTCAAGTATGGTTTGTTACGAAGATCATTTAGATATAACCAAATATATAATGGAACCTTCGCCACTTAAACCTATGCTCTACAAATAGGCACTTCACAAAACCTTTATAAAAGATATCTTTTAACCAAGTAGGTTGGACTGCTAGCTATAAAAAACCTTTATAAACGATATCTTTTAACCAAGTAGGTTGGACTGCTAGCTATAACTACACTATAACTTCTTGACCTAGCCATCGACCAAGTCCACAATAATTCAAAACTATTGTAAAGAATCACAATTACATTCTTTTGTCGCTCTAGTAAAGGTACTAGACTAGAAACTCCGTTTGAGTATCTCAGAACTTTATTCAAGGGTCTGTGTGAACGATACCTGCATGAATTGACAAGCTCGTTGTTAAGAGATACCTTTCTATGGAGTGCTAAAGGTATTGTGAGGTTCGAGGGACAGAAGTAATTTGATACCCATTATATATGTAGTTATGATAATTTATATAATGTAGTATTTCAAGTAATTTTGTCATGATAACGTCTTTAAATTGGTTAGGTATCAATTACTGAATGTCGCCAGTCATATTTTAAGCAAACATAAAGCGACATCAAAATAAAGAAAACCTCAAATATTAAACTATAATATGTTCTTTAAATGTTTAAATAAAATTGCTACGAATCCTAAATATAATTAACCCAAGCAGTGCCTATGACCCTCATTAGTACGCTTAATAAAATTTTTTATAAAAAAAATTATTTTATAAAAATTTTTTTAAAGAAAACTACTTGATTTAACTACAGCCATGACTTGTTTATATTTTCTTAATGGTTTATTTTATTTTATATTAGGCTTAAAAAAATGTGCGAATACATTATGTGCCTACTTGTCATGCATTCATTTAAACGAACAAAGATAAAAAATTAGATTATTTATAAATATAGAAAATAAATTCATGCGAGAACATGCTTAGTGATGAATTAAGGCCTAGTTTTAAATATAAGCATGCTGATGTAGTGCACGGATGAAAATTACCAAGAAAATTATTTTTATATAGATTAAAAGTTTTGCCTGGTGAAACTGGCGACATACATTAAGGCTTTTAATTAACTACAGAGATAAATAGGAAAAAACAGGGTGGTTTAGGCTTATCATATAAATTATGTACACACTATTACCTAAATAAGTAGGTATGTATAAAAGTACATGTAAGATAATAAAAACTATCAAAGCCTGCTCATTTTACTGACCCTTTGGTCCCTCTACTTACTAAAATAATATAATAAGTACATAACTAACTACTTATATATTTCATTCAAACATTTATAAAAGTCTATAAGTATTTATGATAGTCATTGCGCTTTTATGTTTTATGGTAGGTGTTTTTCTGAGCAGCTAGCGTTTCGATTAGTACCTAGTCTTTCGATAAGTTACAAAGTGTAATTTACAACTGGGCTATTATTTCTAACAAAAACAAATATATATTTATGTCTTTATATTAAGTGCCGGTTTGCATTAAATTAATAACCGTAACTTGCCAGTATGAGGGTTCGTTATAAGCTCAAATTTCAAAGTCTTTGTCGCCCTTAAGGTTTACCCGCCCGCCTATTTCCACGAACGTACGGTCGTCCTTTGCAAACAAAGCATTTACCTCTGTACCCTACGTTTAATAGAATTACGAAAGAGAATCGTTTGTTTTGTACGTGTTTGAGTAATTAGAGTTTAGTGTATGGTAGAGATGGGGTAAGATGCGAAAGTTCTGTAACACAATGTCTGTACATAGCAATTATTTAAAGAAAATCTTCTCTAGAGCATGACTATGATAAAGACTATGGCCAGCGTCAAGAGCTCGCAAAATTGTATCCACAGGTAGATTTTTAGTAGCATTTTTCTTGTACGGCTCTGAGACTCTTTAGCTTTGATTGTCTATACATCTTACCCCCTCTCTTCCTAGAACGGGACTCACGAGAACTATCTCTAGACTACTCAATCTAATTGCCTGTTCTATGTGCTACTCTATTCATTGTCTAAACAATGGAGACCAACACAAACAGTCGTAAAGGAACTTTACCGTGCGGTGATGGTCGCAACGCTATCCGGGAGCTAACGAGCTAGCCCACTAAATATTAGGTGTACCTATACTCTAAAACAACGTGCTTGGTTAACATCCTTTGACAAAAAAGGTAAGTAGGATATTCTAAGGCTTTACTCAGAAACACCACTTTTCAACCATCGTCATCGGGATATCGTCGAACCAATAACGCGTTTTGAGACAGTGAGCGAAAACAGAAGTTGCGATTGAATTGTACTCACGGTAATAGTGCCATAAATATGAAAAGGTAGTTAGGTACTATAAATACCTGTACAGTGTACACGGTAGTATAGTATAGTGCACAGAGCTATACATTTTATCAATTAAAAAAAAAATACATTTCTGTAAGCAGACAAAAAAAAGTAAAATACAGACAGACTCAGTTGTCGAAGAGCTTAAAAGTGATGCATCTGGTAAGACCCTGAGTTATTTCGCTTGCATTTTTTCATTGATATTTGAAGTGTCTTGTGAAGTACTTACCGCTGTCGAAGTCCTCATTAGTATTCATGGCGGCCATCTTTGTGTTAGTGATGTCCTTGAATGAGGCAAGAAATAAAACCACCTCCCTCTTCTCATTTTTAATTGGGACGATGTCGAGTAAGCACCAAAATGGAGTGCCTGAAAATTGGATCAATATGAGTTTGATTGGAATTTGAAAAGGCTTCCGGTAGCTCTTTTTATTTTGATCGGCTACAGCCATGGTTTAAAATAAATTTTATTAATGCTTCAATATTCCAACGAACCATGATTTTAATTGACTATTTTGTAACTTCCATCTGGTTTCCACGGTAAATAATGAACACTTAATTTTTTGACAGAATTTCATCATTATTAAACACGGATACTTTGTTCTAAGCACAAAATTAAAATCCAGTAATAAAATTAAATGAGGCTCGCGCCGTAATAAAAATATGCTTTTTCTTTAAAATAAATCCTTAATTTGTTTATGGCGATGCTGAGTTTTTTCATCGCCATATGTTCTAAATTCAAATATTGAAATTGTATTAAAGAGGTCGGTGACATAGATTTCAAGTAAACCTACATAGTTCCTTGGTTGGGATACAATTCGAATTTCAAATTCTTTTTTTTTATTTTATCTACAGAAGGACGCTGACAGCATTCAGCTAAATTCCATTCATCCCACATAGTATTTTTTGCGTGATTAGTAGAGCAACTCCAAAGAGCAGCTCACAATTAATTATGTTGACTACTCGCATTCCTGGAGTAGGATTGAGGAAAAAGGGGCGTATTTAATCATTTAAGTCCCGAATGAGCTTGGTTGGAGATGTTATATCGCTGTTATTTGAAGCGGTGCTTACTTAAATGCCGCCGGGTTGGGAGTCATTCCTAAAGGCAGTAAACGCAGTGACGAACATCTGCTAGTAAAAGTTTAATTTCTTCGAATGGAATCGTAAACTTCTTATTGGTTTTTATTTACGATTGCGGCGTGTACATTGTTTTGCAAATTTTTAATATAGGTAGCTAAGGATAAAATGCATATTTCCCTATTGAGCTATTTGAAAGGTTTCAATCTATGACTGTATCCTACTGGGTGATTTTATAATTGGAGGGTATATTCGTCAAGTAGAGTAGGTGCGTACCTACTAATACCAAGAAACGAATTTTAATAATTCACAATGCAAATGAAATTGCGGGCGTTAGCTAGTAAGTAGGTAATATTTAAATATTAATGCCCAAACAATATGATCCAATACTCGAACTAGGTATTTTTCCTCTTTTGTTGCTTAAACAACCAACTAGCTGATTATTTTATAAGGTTTTTATTTTATTGTTATAAGCAGGTAAATATACCTAAGCACCAGTAAGTTTCGGATTAATATTTAACAAGGAAACTTTTCGTTGTCCATTGTTACCGACTTACCTACCTACTCTTTATAGGTAATGGGACGGCTAATCAAGGGACACTCCCCGAGGATAGCGCTCATGACCACAATAAACTTGACATGGTTCAAATTTTATTATCCTTCCGTAGCTGGAGCACGTCTTTATCCAAGATAAAAAATATGTACATGTCATAAGTGAGCCAAAAACCGAATTGGTTTGAAATTATTCTAACACAATTCAACTTCTTGCTTCGCTTGCGTATCGGGATTCTAAGTGATCTAATTTTCCAGCTCAAAAGGCATGCTATCCAAATTCATCCTCATCGATTCAGAAGTTTCCGCGTTATTGTGGAACAAACTTCATCTATCCATTATCGATACTTTTTTATTTTAAATTTATTTTCTTATTTATTTTAGAGAATTGGCTCTCTATGAAGGAAAAAATGCAATCAAATAAATCATTGTATTTGTGCACAATATCAACGGAAGCCATTAAAGTCGTCTTCGTCATTTAGTTAATGACTCTACTTATACTTACTCAAAGTGACCAAAGTTGATCCAACTCATGTTGCAACTAGATGTAGGTGGACCTAAGTGTACAAAGATACGAACATAGGTACCAATGTAGAAGAGAAAAAGCTTGAAAAAGCTGAAAAGCTTTCCGACAAAAGCTTTTTTGGGCGTTGCCAATGTTGCCATTGACAAGGGAAAAATATGCACTTTTACTTTTTATGTGTAATGGAATGGGTTTGAGCATTTTAACTTTGATAGACGCAGTGTCAGTCGGAAGGATTTATAGACCCTTTTCTTGAGAATTTCCTACAGGCACAAATCCTTGATACTTTTGGCTGTCGCCCCAAACTTTATGCTCACAGGGGAATCCGCGGAAAATAAAGTTTTGACTGAAGCTTACGTACATTTCTATATGCCTCTTTAAACGATTGACACCTTATATCACTGTTAAAGTCGCTCTTCTAGTAGAGAGTAGGCTATATTTCAGCAGTAGGGACCCTATTCATGTTTCAATAATTCCGGCCAGCAGCTAGGGCTTTACTAAAACTAAGCTCAGTTATTTGACCCACTTTGAGCGAAGAGCGAATAACTTAAAAGGTTAAAAATAAATTGAAAATTTGCATATAAACTGAATTTCGTTATTACTCTTCCAACAAAAAGTATTAAAAAAATTAGTGTCGCTTGCAAATGTTGCCCAGGCTCCCCTATAAACCATTGACCTGGTTGACTCTACGTAGCCAGTTTCACAAATAATTTTCCATTTAATTATTTTTGTTTCTATGTTGTTTATTTGACTTTGTTTTATTTTTAAATTATAAAATTAATTTTGTTTTCTTGTATTATGTGTCAAAAAGTAATTTGATTTGAATATTGTATCAATTTCATTTTTTAAATATACAAAAATATAAAGCTATAGGTTATGTATGTATCTGTTATGTTAATTTTTTTTTTGAACAAACAATTCTAACACTCACCATTCTTTTTGTAAAAGATCAGTTCTAGCTTGAGTTCGCTCTTGGAGTCCAGCGCGGAGTCGATCTCCTTCCGGTGTTCGTCCCTAGTGTCGACTCCGTGCAGGAACTTGCATGCGCATCCTTTCTGCATGATGTGAGCGCGCGCCCAGCCCGTCAGCTCGCAGAAGCCGTCGGAGCAGTACACGATTGGGTAGGCAGGAACTTGCGCGTTGCCCAGTACGAAATTGCTATCTGTAAAATAATACGATATATTGAAGACTGCAATAATATATGGAGTTGGTAGCGTTCAGAATTACGGTAGACAATATGTTTTATAATTTTATTCTGATCTACATTGGCGACATGATCAGTCAGTTCTTAGTCTACTACAGTGTTGAAATTTAAATTCAACTTATATAACCTTTTGCATTCTCGGTACACTAGATATTAATAAATAAGTCTTCGAAGCAGTCAGTAAATGAACATACAGATCAAATCAATAAAACACTTGAATCCATAGTCAACTGGTTAGAAAACATAAATTTAAAAGTCAATATAAATAAAACAAACTTAATGAGATTTAAAAATTACAAAACTCCTCAAATTAGCATAAAGGTTTCAAATAGGGGCAATATAGTTAATATAGTTAATGAAACTAACTTTTTAGGTTTAAAAATCGATTCTAATTTAAACTGGAAGTCACATATTTCTAACATCAATAAAAAAATTCAAAATATGTGTATGCTTTATCAGTACTGAGCTCTACATGCTCAAAAAGTATAGCAAAACAATCCTATTATGGCTTTGTTTACCCGCAGCTCAGCTACGGTATAATTTTTTGGGTAAATTCTGTAGAAGTTCAGTCCACCTTTATCATGCAAAAAAATGTCTGCGTTCAATTTATAACATGCAAAGTACTGATTCCCTTAGAACTGTTTTTAAAAATGAAAATTTCTTAACACTCACCTCTTTATATATCTTAGAAATTTGCCTGTTTGTAAAAAATAATCAGCAATATATTTTGAAAAAAAATCGATTCGGGATGAAAGCCTCAGGGAAAAACACAAACACAACATATGTATACCACAGAGTAATAACTCAATGTACCATAGAAGTACTTTTGTAACAGCTATCAAAATATATAATAATCTACCTCTTGATGTAAAACTTATGGAAGGAATGAGCTTTAAATTGTTTTTAAGAAAGTGGTTAGTTAATAAAGTTTTCTATAATTTAAATGAATATTATAATAAGGATAAATAATAGGGATTAATAATATTATAAAGTTATAAGTACCTACCTATAAGCAAAATGTGATTTGCACAAAAGTTTTTACCTTAATTTGTTAACCTTGTTAGTAGATTAACAAAGTAAATTTGTTGTACATGCGTGATGGATAAGACTGTAAAATTACTTGTACCTATTTACATAAGATCTTTATTGTACCAACTACAGTTTAAGCAATAAATATTTTCTGATTCTGATTCTGATTCTGAAAAATACAACACAATTTGTTTTCTGTGCATTCAGAATTTTGGGTTTCTAGAATATGACAGAGTGACAGCGGGGCGAGTGCGGCGCCCGAGCCTAGCTTTTGAGAGCTGGCTCGAGCTAGTAACCGAGGTTGCCAAACGATGAATGAAACTTAAATTATTATCAATTATTGGCACCGATTGACGCAAGGCCATAGGAAAACGATTAACGGTAACAGTTATTCGTTTATTATAAAATTTATTTTGAAAAGAATTCGACAAAAAAAAAACTTTTTTTTGTCGAACTTTGCTTGATTGATTATGCGTTTTATTCTGGTGAATAAAAATTTGCGGTGTATAAAGGACTAAATTGGGGTGTGTGTATCTTTTCAAAATTTCGAAATCATTACAAAACACACAGTATCTTAATTGTTTAGGGCAGGGAGTCAATCTCACAGTGTTTGCCGGGCGTACGGGTTGTTTACTCGCCTAACAGTGGCCCAGAGTACTGGGTGGAATAAATTGATTTAGTATTCCAAATAATTGTTTCTCCTAAAATAACTTTATCCAATTTAATGTCATCTATTTATGTTTTATTAGCTGACACCCACAACAGATATTCAGCCTCAAAGCAGAAAATGTGTAAGCATTACTTTGTTTCAGTTTCAAGGGCACTGTAGCTAGTGAAATTACTGGGCTTTCGAGACTGACCATCAAAATATCTCAAAGTGGACGAGCTCTATAGCTGTGTTGCACCGGTCCATGGGAATCAAAGTCCTTTACAGCACTGTTTTGGTTATGGACAGGCGTGATCATTTACCATCAGGGGAATGCCTAGCGCGTCTTGTCAATAGAAACATAAAACAATCTTAAAGTTTAAAAAACTGAAAACTCGAATGCGTAATAATTAGACATTCATTGTCAATTCATTATTCTAAATGAAATGTAAATATATAACTTATGTATAAATTTGTAATCTCCTTTAAAATACCTTCGTTTTGATACCCTACTCAATAGGTTTGAACAACAAAAAAATATTATAGACTTACTATTTAGCTCCAAAAATCCGCCATTTGATTATTTAAAAAAAAAACCATCTAAGAACACTCGGGTTAATGAGAAGAATCTAACGATACCTACCTTAAAAGAGTCAAATTCCATCCAGCCGTTTGGAAATACGAAGTAACCCAGAAATTTACATACATACAAGATACGCGCGAAAAACATAACCCTTCCTTGGCTGTAAAAGTCGGGTAAAAAGGCGGTGTGAAAATTTGACAAAGAAGATTAGTTGGTAACATCACCATATTAACGAAATTCCCTATGTGTTTAAGTACCTACATGTTAGGGTTGAAGGGTTCAGGTGTTTTCTGAGTTTCGACACGTTTTCACTTTCACCGTAGGATCATGTTTTTGCTAACCTTTGCTTGGGTTTTCACCCCAAAACCTTTCTCGGAATTATACGATATTCTGAAATCTGAAAATTCAGCAACGTGAAGGCCGATGTCTAAATCCTCACATACCTCACATCACATAGGTATCTGAGGTAACAAAGGAGCGAAGCCGAAATCGCGGTCTATGGTAAACCTAGAATTTTTGTATGAGTTCGCTCTTTGAGTCCCTAGAAATTTGAGGTAAGGTCCTATTCAGTTAACTACTCCACTAGGTTCCATTGGCGTACCTACCCCATATAGTACCCTTTTTTTCATATAATAAGATTCTTACCTAAGTATTTACTCATACAATCAATTTATATAGCAAGATAACGATGAAACAACTCACATTAGTAGAGTTAAACGAACGTAATAGAGAAAGTTTGAATTTCCTTGAACGCACCTTTGTGGTAGAAACATTAATAGGTAGAAACTTTCAGTTTGATAAGGTCTGCTACAATTGGAACTAGTTTATTATAATAAGTTAGTCAACTAAAATAGGCTTAAGTTTTTTTAAGCCATGAGTACCTATGTATTTATTTACTTATTCCTTTTAGGAATCCATCTATTTAGGTTCAGGATATGCAGCTTTGAATGTCGTGAAGGATGGAAATGGCATGAAGCATAATAAGGTTTAATTTAAAGGACATTTAAAGGTTTTCAATTATTATTCTTATAAGTGTATGAAGATAACTAAATTTCACCTTAACTGAATTAAAAACAAAAAAGTAACTGTTCTTTATTTTAATGGTAAGTTAAAAGGTGCTTAGCAAATGGCGCCTTTGCACGGCTTACTAAATTATTTCGTTTGTTCGCATGTCCATTAGTCCTTTGAGGGTATTTTTGCGCAAAAGGTTTCCATTGTTGTCCTTTTATCTACCTATAGACGCAATGGAGCTTTCTAAAATAGGTTGCCGTCCGATGATATATTTGGGATGTACAGTCGGTGTAATTAAATTAGGCTATATTGTTTTTGAATATGAATATTTGAAAATATTAATTTGAAAAATGAGAAGTGAGTACCAATTCCTTTAGATTACGTGTTTCGCCTCTACACGAGGCATCATCAGGAGGTGTGGACTCGCCGAAGTTTGAAACGAGAGATGATGCCTCGTGTAGAGGCGAAACACGTGTCGTATCTTTAAACTTTGGGTTTCTGTTCTTTGACTCTTTGGTTTAGTTGAACTAAAGTTAAGTTAATTAAAACCTTTGTTTAGAAATTAAGCGGATTTATTACTAAATAATATTTATATTATTTGTTGATATTTATGGATTTCCGCAAAGTAACGCCTGAATCAATCAATTAACAAGATCTTTTTTCAATGAAATATCCGGATAAATGCGAGTAATTCGGAAGCGGGTACAGTGATGACAATAGATGCTGCGGTAGTAAGCTGGGGCTAAAGTTTTGTTTGCTCGGACGGTACCACCCCTCTCTCGTTGCCTCTGGCTCTCCCCTGGCTAGACTTTCCATTTAACCTCAGAACTTTGTTCATACTCAATTTCATTCTTAGCGTCAACCACATTTTTTGGTTTTGGTTTATGTTTCTATATGTTCCTGAAGAACCAAGATTAACCTTTTGATTGCTTCTATTTTTCAAAAAAATCACCATTCCAGCTTTACCAGACTTGACCAGACCCAGTTACATCACTTACACGTTCTAAGGGCCGGCGCCCATACGGCGGAACGCAGCGCAAACAATTAATTTCTCGCTCCGATCTATGGTTAATCGTTCTGTTATTTGATATTGGATATTATTTCAATGAGAACCATGTCGATAATAGTTTGACAGTGAAAAACGCTCTGCGCTGCGCTTCGCCGTATGGGCGACCGACCCTAAGTGTTCCGAACCAAATTTGAAAAAGCGGAAAAAATCCTGAGAAGATCTTTATCACCATTTCCCACGATGCCGATGGAACGATGTCATTATTTATTGCGCTTACAAGAAGTTGATAATGATTATAAATTTTATTGGAAATTCAGCTCTCCTATAAAGCCGAGAATGAACTTATTTATCGAAAAATAAAAACAGCAAAGTTTAATCCCAACTCTTAGCAATTTTGTAATCTTAGCAAAACGGATAAGTGCAATGGCTTAATGGATGCAACAAAATAAACCCTCTTCGAAGTTTACTAACTTAATTTAACATTGCATTCACAACTTAAATAAGACGAACTTTCAGTAATGAGATGTTTTTATATAAAAACTGCAAACCAAAATATTAGATCGGGAATGGTTCGGGGTTAGCAGACGTCGTGAAAATACGAGTATAATAACAGTTAATAGGTACTTATTTTAACCTTTTCTCAATGTTAAATTGACGATTTAATGTCTAAATACCTAATTGTTGAAGCCACCTTGGTCACAGAGGCGCAATGTTCAGTTCTGGTCAGCAAAGAGCATAACATGATAATGATGATGCGACTTATAAAAATCGAATATCCTTTGTAATAAAGAGTCCACAAAGGTCCACACGGAGGTTGAAAAGGCACCAGAAAAATAACATCAAATCCTAATCTAACATCATCGATGACAGCCTAAAAAGTAGCTTTTTGTGTCGATTTCACGTGATACATTATGAGCATCAATACCGGCGGTTCTGATTCAGTTGACGGCCACGAAACCTGATACGTTGGCAAAAAACGCAGAATGCCAAGATTGATGAGGGGCTTACGGAGGCGTTTCACCCCTCAGTTCATATTTATCTTACCGCGACGTATTGAAAACTCTTGGTATATTGTAAACGCTTAAACCTTATTCTGAGTCACGAAGCTCACTCGTTGAGTTTTCTTTGAGGGTTCTTTGAAAGTCGTTGGTTGGTTACAGCTTGCTTTTGATTGCAGCAAAGATAACATTTAGGTGGAGCAGTTATTAGAAAAATTCTTAAACTAAACTAAGCTAAAAGACATGCATGGGAACCTTGAAATCTGAATAACATCAGGTTGTAACAGCACAACACCAATATCTAACTCAATTTAAAAGTAACAAAAGTTTACGTAAATTGTTTATTCTGATAGATTGTTTACGGAGCCTGAGAGCCCACGTCAAATTTGCAATAAACATTTTCCTTCTGAAAGCTCTACCGAACCCGTTCACAACTTTTCCTTATGTTTATAATTATTTATCTGTTTGAAAATAACAACTGTTACGCGGGTTTATTGCAATAAATAAATAAAGGACTACGACGTCATTGTAAGATACGGCCATGTAAGCCTATATTTATTTTATTTTTGACTACTGACGCCTGCAACTTTGTTTGCATTGCGAATTGACTAAATTCCTTTCTTAGTACGCGCCTACACTTGACAAACATCCAAAATTCAAGTCTCTATCTTCATTGCTTTGGCCTACGTTGTCTGTTAGTCAGTCAGGACCAATAATATTGATTATACCTAAAGGATGATTTAAAATAAATATTTTTTATCTGATTATTGAAGAATATTGAAGATATTTATTATGTGAAGATGTTAGATGACTTATTCTTGCCTGAACTTCAAAATCCTCCTGTACCTAAAGAAAAAGGTAGGTATAGCAGGACGAAACCATTAACACAAGTTCAACACGCTTTCCCTCGCAATGCAGGAGAAGTAACTTAGCAAATGTAAAAGACCTAATTGTAATAAATACATATACACGAATCGCAATACATAAATACTTAGTTTAAATTTTAGGTTCTTTCAGCTTGATTAATAAACTTTTGCCTTTTGAGTTTGTGTAAAATTTTGAGCAACCAAGGTTGGTAAGTTCAAAAGTTAATTGAATGGCTATCATTCACGGCTTCAGTTCTCGTTTAGTTATAAAAAACACCTCTCATTTACCTACTCAAAAAGTATCATATCAACTGAGACTTGGGGGAACGTTCTCTACCAAGCAACGTGAAACTTCTCTCGATTATCCCAAACTGCTAAACTTTTGACATGAATAAATTATCCCACTCCATTGTCTTTGTAAATGTTATTTTCTCCATAGGCTGCCAAACTCTTGAATAGTTATGTTTACGATTTCAATGCTAATTCTAATTCGTTTCAAACTGCGCCTGAATGTTGATTAATTAAATTGCAATTAATTTATTATTAGTTCGAAGAATGTTGTTCAAAGAAGTTGGTGCAAGAACTTTGTTCGCAAGTTGTTGTAAAAGTTTTCGAGCTCTTTCTAGGTTTTCCATCAAATACCTACTTGAATTTATTTTACATTAGCTGTACTGTAGAGTAATTAATCACTCCGTCTTAGTTTGGCCGAGTGAATGAGGCCCTTACCTTGCGATCTGATTGTCGCAGGTTCAAATCCCGGTGGCAGTCATGCGTAAATCTATATATGCATCCCACGTTCTCGCAACGGTGAAGGAAAACATCGTGAGGAAACCGGCATGTCAAAGAACTTAAAGTTCGAAAACATTTGTGTCGAGTGTAAAAAAGGAGCCTCTTCGAGGCGCACTTGAAATCCTTTCACCGCAATGGTTGAAAATAACTATTAACACGATAAGAAGAAGAAGAAGTTTGGTATGGCTATGGTATAACTATTGCTTTATTATTATTCCCTACCCTGTAGAACCAAAGAATACTAAATTAACTGGTATTGTGCCTTACTCAGTTTATATTCCACAAACTCCCAGTCCTACGGGGAATTCGTGGGACGTACAATTATTACCTCTATCCTACTTATTTAAAACTTATATATTATATATATAATGACGACATAGGCAAGGCAGCTAAACCTTTATATTTATAGAGCACTGACCATGCTTCAGAAGGTAGGTATGGTCCGTTGGAAATACTTTTGTGAACGCTATGGTAGCTGGATGGCTGGACATACTCCCTAGGGGTAAGATAAGATCACACTGTCCTTCGTCACGACTCGCTAACTTGATGAAATCAAGGAACGCAGTGACGCAAGGCAGTTAATAACTACGTAGATACCTAAACACTTAGGTTGGTATAACCCTAAGATATATCAATGGAAACGTAATGCATCTAAAAATCTTAGGTTAACTACTAAATAGACAGATTATATCATATATATATATATATATATATATATATATGTATATATATGAGATTTATCAGATTACATATATATATAATCTGTCTATAATCTTAGGTTCAGTTGAAAACCAAATGTTTCAGCAGGTACTTACCTGTGTTAATTAATGGCTGGATCTATTAGTCAGCTCATTGGGAACTAGAAACTACAGAGTAGTTTTAAATAAGAAGATTCTGGAAGTTATTAAAAACCTTCATCGATTCTTTAAAAGTATTTACAAAAATATTTGTAAAACAAAATATGAGGCAAAAATTACAAAGATTACCTACCTACCTTTTACTTATCTTATCTTATCAATTCGCTTGATCCCCTTGTTAGGTAAAAGCCTTCTTTTTCTTTAAGTTACTTACTTCTTGAAAGAAAAACAACTCTAGCAGACCTACTGAAAGCGTTTTTGCTCAACGGCATAAGATGGGCTTATCATAATCTACGTTTTACAAACTCAGGATTCATTTTACATATTCTGGTCCCAAATCCTCACATAATCTTGTCAGAAATATGGTAAAGTGATATTATACGTTCTATCGCTTAGAATGTATCTAGGTACATGTCGTCATTATTAATTTTACTTTAGAGTTTTTGGTATGACTCTTAAATATTGTAAGTGGGACAAATTGTTTTCCTCGGTGTGTCTAATATTATACTCAGTTACTAACCCACTATTGTTTGAATAGTCTCATCTTCTAACTAGAAATAACTTTATTGCGGTCATGACTGTAGAATGCACTCGCGAATCTGCAGCTAATTTTACTGACGCAGAGGCAAAGGGCCGCACAAACATGTAAAAGGCCGGATATTTATTTGTGATTTTATTACACTTTTGACAGAGTGATCCGGACTTGAGCAAATCGCTCAAAGTCCTTGCTTGTAACTCGTATATCGGTCGACCCTTGCCGCAACTGCTTTATGGATTGAATTGAAGGTTTAACGTGCATTGAAAGTTGATGATAGATATCAGATCATCTTTCTCATACTTGCTGCTGCAGCTTCGCCCGCGATTTATCATATCGAATTTAAACTAGAGTGATTAATTTAATAGCGTTGGCGTGATAAAGCATTATATCAATACTAACAACAATCGAATTTAAAATAATAGTGGGATAATAGGATCTTATTAGATAAGTAGACAAATTGCCTGTCCCAATTTTCGAAAACCACCTAATATACTCGTAGTATCCAAAAATTAATTGTGACACTCACGTCACCAACGAACGATTGTCAAGTAATAGAAAGATCTAATCTCTAATGCACACAATGGTCACAGGTTACCACGGCTGCTGCAAGCTGCAATACAGCTGAAACTCCGGGACGAAAATAAATAAGGTAAGCGCGATAAATGTGATAATGGTGAATGTCTACAAAAAAAAGTTATAGAGAGATCTTTGACTAAACCATCGATAACCATCAGGCGAGGCGGTGGCCAAGTGCTCGACAATCTCTAATAAAAAAAAAGTCTGCGTCATTTGTCCGGCCTTTATGATGTTCACCTGGGCACGTGGCTTCCCTACGCGGTCATTGCGCCGTTTTTGAGCTAAGCCAGAAATAACAGTTAATTGAAACTGGCGCCGATTTGATCCGATAAACTAATGTGCAGGCACTAAGCAACTTTTGTAATGATTTCTATTTTTGGAAAAACAAAGTATGCAAAATACATAGCAACAAGTTCATAAAGTTATCCTTCTTATTACAGCATGATCGTAATATTATGGTGTATAGTAATGATTGTACTCTCAGATCAAAGCAAAGCTCAGAGCAAAGGATGTGTCAATAGTTAGTAAGTATTAATCTACCTATACCTAAAGAGATATTCTATCTAAATATTCTTAGAACACAAAGCAAAAAATATTTGTTACTAAAACATAGCGTTTAGAACAGCTTGGATTATTGCTCAATATATCATGAAACCACGTCTGCGTTGAATAGCATTTCATTCGTCACTCTGAAATATTAAAAACGGTATCGTTTTGTTTGCTTTTACACCAAGACTGTTGTCTTGGTGTAAAAGTGTCTCGTTATACGAATAGTACGATGACACACGGCTTTGTTACACGCTACACGCCAGCGACTTTGTTTGTAGCGTGTAAAGTCGCCCAGTGTCATCGGCGTTTTTACAATCAGCTTGTTGACAATCCTTCCCAAAAGCTAACACGCTCACACGCTAGCGTTTAAAAAAGCCAACAATCAGCTTGTAAAAAAGCTTGTGTGTCATCGACGCTTTAGACACAGTGAATATACTATCGTGTTGGGTACGTTATGCAGCAAAAGTAATATTTTCAGAATTAATGCCCATCGGTTCATTCAAGAATCATATTTTGTCTGAAAATAGGTTAACTTAACTGTTTACATTTCCTGTGCATCTACTACATTATAAACAATCTATCTATCTATACCATGATGTAGTGCACACACAACATTACATGGGTACCAAAGTACATTAGAGTAGATAATTGTATGTAAATTGTAAAAAGATTGTATAAGCACTTAATCACCCGCAGACTCGTTAGTGAAATGGGAAAAAATCAACGAATTGAAAATAAAATAGCATATAATCAAAGAAAAGCTTCCTTACTAAATCGCGAGGGGTAAGCAAACGAGTTTTTATTGCTTTCTTAACATTTCCAAGAAATGTTTCCATGTTCTTTGAACTGTGAGTATTTTTTTACAAATCCTTACGTGTGCGTGTATCCATACTTAAGTTTATCGCTGTCTGAAAATTAAGTAAGTATTTTATTACAAGATTTGTTGTACGGTGCTATTATTTACAATGATATGAAGGTACTTAACAATAGGTATTTAAAAATGATATGAATGTTGGATAAAAAATTAAGTTTAAGTTATTTCTGTAGTCAGCTAACTTACAACTTGGCTAACTTACAAGGAACTCTAAAAAAATTAAGGTGTTTGTATGAGTAGAGTCCAAGTCGTAGATTGTGACAAAAGTAAGTTGCAATCTTATTCTATTTTAAAACAAGATGAGATAAAAGAGATCTACCCATAACCATTGGTTGAACATCGTATAGCATAGTATAAATAATGTTGTAGGTAACTTTAAGCTAAGTAAACGTATATAAAATACAATACTTAAATAAAATACTAACTATAAAAACAATCTCTTTGTTGTCACGTCCTGTTCCAAAAAAACCATTAATACCTACTTTCAGATACGAGCACCATCCTGCAAATGTCGGGTCAAAGCAATTTTTATTCGTCACGCCTCGAATAAACTGTAATAAACACCTGAGGCCCGACTGAGATTTTCAGGCTTCGTTTTAATTTAGCTGAAATTACAGGAGCCGCGTACGAAATTATAAATTAATATGATGACACCCACAACTTCGTTTACGTTTTGAATTAACAACATCCCTTTCTTAAGCTCCGTACTCACATTCGGTATTACTCGATAGTTTTACTCCAAAACGACTAAATATTAACGTGTGGACCGCAAAACTTAAAGCTCGAAGGCTCGCATCGAACCGGCTCGATGGAATTAAGGCTCGAACGGTTCGGTGAATACTGTACGTACAGTGCGCGTGACTCGATAGATAATGCTGAATGTGTCGACGAAAGTTCATGCCATGGTTTTTACTCGACATGATAGCTCGATCGAGCATAACTGTATGTGAGTACGGAGCTTTAGAGCGGTTTTAGACAAGCGTTCTTTTGCACGCGTATCCCGTATAAGCGTGCAAAAGAACGCTTGACTTATCGTTTTGACAACTAACATCCATCCATGTTGCTAATGTTATCCTAACAAACTTTCGCAAATATATTTTATGTAATAGCTATTATATAATATATTGAACTGATAATTTTTTATCGCATATGTTGTAATGGATGAAAATGAAACTAATACGTTTTATTAATTAACATTTATGTTCTTATTAAAAACTTACAAAAATACTTAGACAGCAAATTATCCATTTTCTGAGTGACTACTTTAATTATAAACTCATCCATTTGTCGAGTTGAGCGACGGATGGCTAATTAATCTTGCCATCAGCGAGCTAATTATTGAAACTGTTGGTGAACACATTGTGATTGGAATATGAAATCATGTTGACTAGTTTCATTCATCAAAGTTAAGCCAATCGATGGCACAATACAGATTATGAGGATAAGTATGCTGCTATTGTTAATTTGTTGATTTAAATTCTAAAGATATACCTAGAACTAATCTAAATTTGTACGGTGAAACTAAAAAAATATATTTATATAAGAGTAGAATCCAAGTAGAGTCAGACAAAAGCAAGTTGCAATCTCATTTTTAATTGAAACAAGAGCTAGAAGAGGACCAGTATTTAGTGCGGTTACAGACTAGCGTATTTTTGTCGGGCAGATTGTTACTCGCGTTATTTCAAAAACCGAACACGTGAATATGCGCGTAAACAGGCGTTTACGCTCGGTTTTTTCTAGCGACTGTCAATAGCATGAGATGTCTCTCAAGGCTTGACACGCGCTGCCAAAAATAAAACACGAGCGGCGAATCTGCTCGGTTAATCCGCTAATCTGAAATCGCTTATGACAGCCGCTAGTCTTAAATTATATTCGTTATCTATCTGTACTGGATATGTATCACACAATAAGGGTATAAAACCACCTTAGTTGTATCGTTATAAACGCTGTTCTTAATTTAATTTAACTCTGGGGGATAATAAGTTTAGGAGGTAAGTCCGCTGACACGTTATTACTGAAAGCGCTCTAGGACGCTTTAGCAGCGTCTAGGGATGTAGGTAGTTATGATTCAACGTGCTTTGTTAAATTGAGACTGCCCTGAGGACCTTATTTGAGTTAAAATATTATTAGGAATACAATATTTACATAAGTTAATACTTTACTACACTAAATTAGAATGATAATATATTGATTAATTATTTATGATATTAGTAGCCAACATGTGGCATGTACTCTAAGCAACATCGAGTCCAACCAATTGCGAAGAAAAAGTTAAGTAGGCATACAATACAGAGTGTGGCAAAATATGTAAATAACTCAAGGGGAGTAGATAAGTACCTTTTTTTTGTACCAATAAGCTGGGAGTTATCTAGAGGCACGGTAGTGCCTCCGAAGCTGAAACGAGAAGCACGACCGTAACTAACTTTTCTCGAAGCAACTCGAGACACTTTTCAGCCTCTTAAATCTCTGTTACTGATTGTGGTAAAAGCTTGAAAATGTTACAAAGAGAGCTTTGTTTATACAGGTAAACTTCCAAAAAAGAAGGTTCTAGCTATAAAACTTTCCGAGATATCCATCTCCAAAGTTCCACTGTATTGTCACACTCACTCACTCACGTAGGTATAGATAATCAAAAGTCTGAGCCAAAACTAGAAGAGCTAGAAACATGAAATTTGGAATGAAGTTAGTTTCATGAAGTAAACTACATAAAAATTATAAAATCATAATAAACTCAAAAAAATTTTTTTTTTCCAAATATTACATGAGAGTTTTTTATAAGGTATGGAGGATCTTCCGGTAAGTTTGCTACACCTGTATTAGAAGATTATCTAGTTATTTAAATAAATTAATAAAATTAGTCACTTTAGTTCTAAATAGTGCCAGAATGGTTCTGAAATTGGCGCAGGATAAGCGCCATCTATCGATGAGTAGAATCATCGTTCGTTTATTCAAGAAAGAAGTCATTGAACATCAAATAAATTAAAATAAAAAACAAAACCTACAAAAAGATGTGAGATCCCAGGAAAAACCTGTAAAAATTAAAGCCAAAACGAGTTTTTACTGCCACAAAAATACGTGAAATCTTGTAATATTGAGCCAAAACCGGAACTCTATTTATCGTTAACTCTAATTTTATACAATCATTCATTGTAAGTTTGTAACAACTGAATTCGGCTTTGTTTGATCATTAACGTTTCCTTACTTGGCTTTCATGCAGGAATATGATGACTTTGGTTATAAATAAGCTGTTTAATATTGATGTTCTATACTTATATTAATCCACTGCTGGGCCTCAGGCCTAATCTAGACTAGAATAGCGAAAGAATCTTAATCCACCACGCAAACCCAATGCAGATTGGTGATGAGAAGTTATGCTATTATGGTGTAATAAGGTGTTAATGAATAAAACAAAGGCGAATTCAGTTGTTACAAACTTACAATGAATGATTGTATAAAATAAGAGTTACCGATAAACTTTTAAATTTGACTTTTCAGATTTATTTTTACCAATAAATACTATTGAACTATTAAATCTAGTTCCGGTTTTGGCTCAATATTACAAGTTATCACGTATTTTATGGCAGTAAAAACTCGTTTTTGCTTTAATTTTTACATTAATTAAAAACGTTTTTGCTGGGATATGCATTTTTAAGAAAATTTTATAAACCTGCATTTTTGATTTGTTGAAAAAAATTGCAGTTAGCTCTAAAAAAGGTAATCCTGAAATCACCCTTGAACTCTACAATGCAAAATAGGGGATTTTCAAAATTAAAGCAATATTGCGAAATTTTTGGACCAACCCCAAAAATGATAGGTGTACTTATAAAATAACATTCCCATCCTACCTTATAATGAAGATAATAAAATAACCGTATCCTTCCAACTAACCTGGAGATAATAATAAAGCGCACAAAAGCCCGTGATTTACAAAACACCAACGATAAAATTATAGCGCCGTTGGCATATTTCACTTGCTGGAATATTTACCGGCGATTAACCTAATGGATAGCTTCGATTACCTGTTTGTTCACGTTACAAGGATTGAATACTTATTGCTTTTTAAACGTTTATAGTAGTCGTATATTCTTTTTCTTATCGTGTCACTAGTTCTTATATTGGGAGAGGTAGATGTCTAGAAGTGGACTGCGATATGACGATAATTATGAAGTAAATATTTGGGCTAAACGTGTCGATTTCCAACGTAAGTTTTTTGAGTTCAATGGCCTCGATCACGAAAAAATCTGACAATCGTGTAGGTATCGTATCTACCACAGAAAAGTCAACAGTTTGTATGACGTTTGAAAAAAATCATAGGTACCCATTCTATGATCCAGCAGAACTATTACAAAATATCATTTTTATCTATTGTAAGACTTCGTTTTATTAACTATGATTGGCTGAATTCCATCTTGAGTCGGTAGGCAGAGTCTAGGTAGATTATACAAAACTCTTCTCTAAAATTGTGTATTAATCTACCTCTCGATTCCAGTACAGTCAAAATAACGTGAAAATTATAGTACCAGAAGAACCCTACGATAGTAGTAGAGTAGAGAGAGTGTCCTAGATGATTTAATTTCAAATAAATTCTAAAACGTATTTTGATCCGGTAGTGTTTAAAGTTCAGGTATGTAATAATATTATTTATTCTTTGGTTCAGGGTTAACTTTTCTATGGTGGATGTTGAAGTATCAAATTACTCTACCAGCGTACTTTAGATGAAAACCCAGATTATCTATGTAACAAAACTTCTAAAACAAGGTACTGTTTAATTTCTTACTAACTGGCTAAAGTTAGCAACTTGATCACGGTCTATCAAAGCCCGGAAGTATTGTCAAGGAAAAATCTTAAAGTGATTTCCGTCTCTTCCGGTCGTCCTTTATTGGTAATCGTTATCGATGCGATTATTATCCGCTTCGAAGATCCGCTCCGCTGGAAATCTGAGGGTTTGTGTAAGAGCGAATCCACACCGCTCCGTTGCGTTGTGTTGCGTCGCAGTTTTGTTCTGGCATTTGGCACTGCGCACACGCTTTTAAAAAGTAGGTACCTAATATCCATATAGAAAAAGATGGCGGGACATTTTTATAAAAAAATGCGAGTCTGATTGGATGAGGAAAGCGAGGGACAGAAATACCTGGAAGAGTTTGGGGGAAGCCTACGCCAATGAGGCGACTGCTAATGTTTGTATAGATTAAGATAAATAGTGTATATAAATAATTTAAGTTAGTAGAAATAAAGGCTATTTTATTTTTACTTTTACTTTTTTACATAATATCCGTATCGTAGCCGTCAATTTTACTAACTTCGCACGAAATTATTGGTATTTAAATGTTGGTAAAGAACATGGCATTAAAAGTCACAAGATTGTTTTAGTAGTTTAGTTGTTTTTGGTCGTTAATTTTAAACAAAAACATCTACATAAAGTGAATACAAAGAGTAGCTACAAAGTAAACTTACGTGTGCCATCGAAGCGGGTAGCGATAGTGTCGAGGAAGGTGTTCTGGGGCGCGAGCAGCCCCTTGCGCACGGGCATCACCCCGCGACGCGCGGCTCGCGCTACCCTCCCACCACCTGCAACAAAATAGACAACATTTTGAATACAAATGACATGCAACGAGATTAAGAGATAACTATTTATTATTAATAATAGATTAAGAAGAGAACTTTTAGTCTAAAATTGCACGCTCAAAAATCTCAAATATCGTCATACAAATGCGCTTACTTTTGCTAAGTCCCCACGTATATACAGGGTGTGTCGTTATGAGTGGATAGTCCTTCAGGTGCGGGTGGGGGACTTCAGGTTTGTAATCTTGGCAGCAAAAACAATGAAAAAAAGAAAAAAAAGATGGAAGTTTCGAAAACGTCCAGTAACTCGAAATCCGTGGGACTTTTACTGGGTACATATTTTCATTTTCTGATCAGTCCTGAAGTCCCCCACCCGCACCTGAAGGATTATCCACTCATTAGGAAACACCCTGTACATACTCTACTGATTGCGCGAGTGGAGGGGCGTGCATCTTTAAACTAAAAGATCTCTACTTGTTTTAGTAGTTTTCTGTAGAAGTTGTCAAATGTGTGCCTAAAATGCTGTACCTATATTCCTACCTATGCCTGCTGAGTTCTAGGGCCAAAAAAATGTTACAGCGAATTATTTAAAAACGTCTAGGCAGATTCCGAATAATGTCTTCACCCGTCTAACCGTCACCGTCTTGGTTGCCCGAAAACATTTAGGTATATGTATAACCATTAAATACATTCTCGGAAAACTCGCTGTGTCGCTTTGCAAAATAATATTTTGGTACCTTCCTGTTTATATTTTAGTATAGGTTTATATAATATAGATTACGTTCTCAACATTTGTCCAACATTCTAAGTCATCAACTACTAGATTCTAGAGCAAACCGACCGCCCAACAACGTCCATCCAGAATTCCCGGAGTTTTGACCCTTAAATTACCAACCAACCAAACCATCCAACTATAAACTTTGTTAGTTACCTATGTACTTATTGTGCCGATGACACTTGGGAAATGTTTGGATCTAGGAAAGCTTCTGCCCGTGACGTTGATACCATATAAACACCGTATAAACACATACATTACTATGAATTTATTTATCATCAAAATTATAGAATAAATTCGTCGTTAACACGCTAAACTGTTTCAGATATTCCCAGTAGATACGTCATGTAATAAATTGTTGATGCTCCTACGGGATAATGTTGGATAATATTTTCTACTTCCCGGACCGTACCATTTTTTGATGGTTGTTCTAAAGGATATCGATGTCAGTTGCGACGGTGCTATTCAGTGAGATGGGTACCCAACTGGGAATACCTCCAGTTCTTTCGAGTGCTAAATCTTATAAATAACATATTTCAGTACAAGAAACAAAAGAAAATACATAAAAGCATCAGCTGGTGCTTATCCCGAGGGATCGTAAAAACCTACTAATACGGGAAATGGTTTTGTTACGGTGCCTGTACTCGTAAACAATAAACCTGTCAATAATAAAGGGTGCTGAAAGGGCCGAAATATAAGTATTGAGCGACTTTTTAGATGCCAGGCAGGCAGGATTTACCGGTAGAAGAAAAGCTTTAGTACCAATTTTGTACAGGAGGATTTACAAAACATTGTTTTTTATCGTTTATGTAGAGAAAAAAAAATACGCATAATAAGTTGCCGTTACTGAACACTGATATGGCAAAAAAACTTAGAAACTAAAAAAAAAACTTGAAAAAGAATTACCAAAATGACGGATTTTTGGAGGTAAATATTGAATAGGTATCAAAATGGAGGAAATTAAAAGGAGATTACAAAAATATTATATAAGTCATATGTTTAAATTGGCAATCAATGCATTATATTTTCGCAGTCGGGTTTTCAGTTTTTATAAACATTAAGATTGTTTTAAATAAAGTTAGTATCTACTGGTTGTACCCTGGATAAAGTTGGTGATACCTACGATTAATAAGTACTGAGTGAAGTACTTAATAAGTATTTTATTGTTATGGGAAACTCAGCAGTCAACAATAATGAGGAAAAAGTTTTAAGTACTCAAGCTCGTTCAGGACTTAATTTCAATAGCCTCCAAGTCTGATTGCAGGATTAAAACATTTAATTTGAAAACCTCTAACACCATTAACATTTCATAAAGTGGGTCATGATAACAAATTGCTAAGCGGTTGGCGAGATGTTTTGCGAATAACAAAATATCAGCCGTGTATTGAATTTTTAAGCAAAATCTTGAAAGTCCCGGTATGTTTTTAAACTTTGACCCAAAGTCCAAGCTTCACATTGTCTATAAAATATATACAAAAATGTACCAGCGTTTGGTCCGAATTGCTCCGTTCCAGTTTTGAATTAAAGCCGAAATGCCAAAATAAAGTCAAATCCACAACCACCACGAGAAGAAAAATACAAGGAAATCCAAATAAAAACAAAAGCTTGTTTTTTTTGTACTTGTAACTTATCTACATAATAATAGCTATTGGATTGAATGTTCATATGATAGGTACTTCATGGTCAGCGAAAGGCTGCAGACAGAATATGGATGCGGCAAGCCGAAGACAGGGTTCGGCGCATTCTTATATTGGGACAGGCCTACGTCCAGCACTAGGGCAGCACTGCACTTCTACAATAGGCTAACGATGATGATGATTACGAGGCATCAAAAACATACCTTGAATTTTATTTTTACTATTTAATTTTGACAGAATGGATGCCTAGGGAGGGAAAACGCAGCGTTACCACCAGCCTGATGGATCGATGACATCCGCAATATTGCAGGCAACACCTTACATTCGCACAGTATGCCCAGCAGTGGGCTGATACTGGCTGAAGATGATGATGATGATGATTTAATTTTGACAGACTACTTCTGAAGTTTGAGTATGAAGAATAGGTATAGGTACCTACGTTGCAAAACGAGATACTCGTTAACTAGCGAGTATAGTAGAAGGAATTTGAAGAGGTGCTGAGAGTTTAATCAAGGATTTTACATCCCTAATAAGTCGAGATTTAATTAACCAGGCATAAATCTCTGTGTACAATTACAGCTCTATAGGGTGACCCATAAACTGTGAGTTAGAATACGCCTGGCTTTCTACCTAGTCGTAAACTTTTATGTATCATAAATAATATAACTAAGACTATGTGCACACTACATCGTTTTTCACTTATACTGACCGTAGAGATTGGTTTTATTGGATGCAGTTATAATAGATTATTATGTAAAGAAATAAAAAAGATTTTGTTAGAAGAATGCCTTCCAGAATAACGAGTTTTTTGGTTACTAATGCCTAGAATACACGTGTTATTTGCTTGCGGCAAGATATTTTTGGGTGACGAAAAATTAGCCTTGTTTTAGTTATTGTGCACCTTACCTACCTATAGATTAATGGATGTTCGAGGTTACTCACGCTCTTTTTGATATCCACGGTCATGAACGCTTGACATAAACAAGTTGTGTTGATTTTGCAGGTTAGCCAACGAATAAAATTTTGTACATAAATCCAGATTATGGTTTTTGCAATTTATTAGGGGTATTAAAATTATTTTGTTATACTTATCTGGAGCAATAGGTGTACCTATATAGATAACTCTAGAATATATACCTCTGAACTGCTGGTGTTGAGTTTCGCAAATTGCTTAGTTGGGCTTGCACAATATTGCACATATTAAAATCGATCGATTTTTGTGTTGAATGTATTGTAGTGAGAGGCCACACTGCGCTTAAGTTATGAAAATAAAAATGAATAGCTTATTTCCAAAAAAAAAACATATAAACTAATAGACACACGGTGTCATAACCGAAATAACAGATTCAAAGAAATCTTGATAACAAAGTTATCGAATCAGGACCACCTTCCAGAAAATAAATTAAAACATTTCTTTGATGATTTGATCGAAGTTTATCTCCTTGGCAGTCGATGGGCACCTATTAGAATTTCGAAAACTTTTTAATTACAAGAATTTAATCTTTCTGCTCCTAGCGTAACTTTCTCCAAGTTTATGTTAAACAAATTACCTATTGTTATTTGATTTGGTAGTTATCATAAACTGCGTACCGACACAGCTTGAAAATTAATAAAATACTGAAATAACTTTTGAAGGAAAACTTAAACTTTTAACTCCCTAAAGTTTGAAAAATAAGAAAAAAATGTTATTGGATCTTATTTTAACTTCCAACATAACAAGCAACTCAAAAAAATAATTTATCAGATTTATAGAGGTAAATTGTCAAGTTTTGTTTTAAAAAATGAAAATGTAGTATTGATTGATCAAAACTTCCTATTTTTCAATATTTAAATAATGTATCAATATACCATGTGTACTACATAGCCACAGCCGTGCCGCCGTGAAACTAATTGAAAGAAAATATAAAAAATATATTTGGTGAATTTCTCACTGCTAATACGTAGGCAATAGCTGAGCTTTACTTCAAAAGACAAGGTAAATAAATGTGAGTGCTCCTAAAAATAAACTCTCCTAAAAATAGACATTGGCTACGTAATATTTATAGCTGCGTAAAGAAATAGGAAGTACTTGTAAGAATGTGGAGCAAAGCGGTGTGTTTATTTTGTCGTTAACTCGCTTTGAAGATCACTCACAGTAGAAACACCTACTTGATTTTACTCTTGCTCTTTCTACTGCAAGTAGGAATGTGTCGTAAAAATAAACCAAAAAGAAGCTGATCTGAACTGCAATGCTTTCACGGCATTCTATTGAAATATTCTTATTATTACAGGAAATCCCAATGCAATAGTGCGTGCAGTATCCATACTGTCAAAAACATGATAAAAATTTAATAATATAAAATATACCTTGTGGCCTTTGCGAATTCATTCGGAGAATCACGAAATGCCGCTGAGAACGACCCATATATGTATTATATCTATCATCTCAGCTACTAAATTGAGTGTCTGCCTGGTGCGTGATAAAAAAATTAGGGGACATTTGGTCTTTCCGAATAATCAAGTCACCTACCATAAATAGACTATACTAAGAATTAAAACAAAGTAAAACTGTACCTATACCTAAGTATAATTGGCAACGACATAAAATGATCAAAACGTAGCTAGTAGAAAACAATATTCCGAGCCCTATCAGAAATAATAATCTATAAAAAAATCCGATTTCAACTTTTACTCTGAAAATGAGATGGCTTCCTATAAAACCTTATACCAAAAGCTCTGAAGTTTGCAGAGTCAGAGTAAATTAGCTATTCCGAGAAACGAAGGTCCCTAGACTGTGTGAGACCTACTTAATCTATGTGAGACAGGAGGCAAGGTCTATTTAATGTAAACTGCAAAGCTACCTTTCACAATAATTAACTCGACGTTGGGTTTCGTATTTCATAGTTAATTGGACAGAATGAGTGTTGTACAAACTTGTGGTGTGTCACAGAGCAAAGCTTCAGCTGACGAGGTGAGCTTAGGCGGTATACTGAATTAAAATGATTGCGAAATATTTTCAATTTAGCTTTATTAGAAATATGAACAGCTATTTTAGTATCAATGGGGACTTTCGAACAAACAAATTAACTAACTAACTTAAAATTTACAAAAACTGAAAACCCGACTGCCAAAATATTATCACCATTTGGATTTCTGGCACTTTATTTTTGTCCCATGACCAAAACGAATCTAAAGATCGACAATTAACGAAATCCATGAAGTTATGGTGTTTTCCTTGTCATATTTTCACACATTTTAGTGGTTTACAGCCGCCATATTGGATTGTATGACAATTAATGTAGCCTACCTAATTATGTAATTTGCGTGGCAAATACAAATCTAACGACACCTCATTTGTAAGAATCCATCAAGCCGTTTAGGCTGTTGGGTGCCACAAAGAATCAGATAAACATGCATACATACTACACTCGAAAAACATAAGTCTCATGCATCGCAGCTTAGTAAAAAATCTGAATAAAGATAGATAGATAGAAATACATTATTGCATACTTACCAGAACTTATGATTAAATCTAAACATAAAAAAATAAATGAAATGGGAGATTTCATCGCTAGCCAGCGATTTCTTCCATACAAACTTTGGATGTAGATCGAATAAAAAACAAAACTTTTTTTTATCTGACCTACGGTGTCCACAGCTGGGCAAAAGCCTCCCCGACCTCTGCAAACACCCATTTTAGTAGGTACTAAATATTGATCTTATATACAAAAGTTTGTTAGAATATATGGATATTTTAGAAACTCAAAAACATTGTATCAGCTGTGTCAGCAGAATAACCATTGAGCATGTGTAGTACATGCTAATTATTGTTAAGCACTATGTAAGCACACGCTTTGGTCGAGAGTCGAGTGAATTCAATTAGTTTTATTTATTGAAGCACGATTACCTTTTCCAACAAAAATATTAATCATGACATGAAGTATTTTATCCTTCTTTCCGTATTATATTTTGATGGTAGAGCTCACTTATGCCTAGATCACATGTACCGAGTACTCGGCCGAGACAGTAAAATGTTACTCGACCAAGACAAAGCTTACATCACTCGCTCAGACCAGCACTCGGCGCTATGTTTATACGTACCGAGTACTCGGCCGACACAGTGCATTATACACGTACTAGATGATAGCCACAACTTTGTGTGCGTTGCGAATTAACAAAATTCCTTTCTTAGTACGCACTTACACTTCTTGACAAACATATCCTCAAAATTTCAAGTCTTTCCGTCTAGAGTTTGACTTGTGCGTTGTCAGTCAGGACTAACACCCATATTCTAAGTCGATTTTGATCACTCAAGTGAATACTTACATTTGAAATTTGACAGGTGAAAGCCGAACCTTTAGTAAAGCGGCGGCCATTTTATCACTCACGTAAGTATTCACTTGAGTGCAAAAATCGACTTAGAATACGGGTGTGGCTTGTATATACTATACCTACATAATTATATTGATGTTTGATGAAAAAATCGCTAAAGTACATTCCTATCTATACACCTATCATAATTGTGCCCATGATACGAGGAGAATCACATATCTGAGATCGGATTAGCTCGCTAATGTTGTGATATCTCCGTAATTCCACATCTCGGAGCCTAATCCCTTTTATATTAGTGTCTTGCTTTCCTTTGTACGGCTATATTTTGTAACTCCTCCACATATACTCGTAAGTAATAGGCGTGATCTCTTATGCTCGTTGCGATACTTGTAATAAAAAATCAAGATGTAATAACTTGCAACAATGATGGTAAATACCTATCCTTTACATAACACGAGATGTTACTATTCCTTTTTTATGTAAAAAAGTGGCGAGACTAGCTAGGCGCTCTCCTGATGGTAACAGATCACGTCTACTCGGACCTACACAGGACCGTGATTCCCATAGGCCAGTGCAACACTGCTACGTAATGCTTACACATAACTGTTTTTCGACAGAATATCTGACACTGGAATATCCTATCCTACTATGCATTTCACTTACAAAAGCTGTAACGTACCAGGGTAATAATTTTATTTTTTCTTCATTTAATAGCACATATTTAAACTTTTACATTATCAGCACTATCAATAATAATCCAAGCCATCTTTCTACAGCTATTAATCTCATTGACTACCTTGTAAATGCAATATTGCCGAGAATAATGCATAAAAAGTTTAATATCGCGCTCGGGATGATATGCTATCGGAAAGTGTTCGACGCCCACCTATAAAAATCTAGGTAGTCCTAGTCACCATCTATTTATATTTCAGTGGTTTCGAAAATAGGCAAAAAGCTACCTATACCTAACCTACAGTTTATTTTTACTAAGACCAAAGATTATTGGTGATTTCTAGGACAAGTAGAGCTAATATGGAGCATTAGATGCTGTCTATGATCTCGCCCGCGTTTTATCAGGATAAATGTAGCTTATGCGCTATTCCAGCTCATTAAATATAACCAAACCAAAAAGCTCAATCGTTTCAGTCGTTTGGCTGAGTTTCCTCTATCAGGTCCTCCTCATATTAGCATTTTTAAATGAGGAGATTTAATTTTTAAAGGACCAAGAGAGATGGATGGAGGCAGAAAACGTGTTGTGCCAATAAATGGGATAAGGCTCGATTCCCACTGAAATGGTAGCGTGCAGCAGAGCACTTTCAGTGTCAAACAATTTTTAACTTTATCTACATACCTACTTATAAGACCAGTATTGTGGGGCCACTGACAGGCGGCACCAAGTGGCCACGAGCGACCTATCATCTCTGCCGGCCGCCTTTGCAAACGGGTCGCCGACTACAGCAGCAGCTAATGTGTCATGTGCCAACAAAATGTCTTATTAAAAACCTGGTAGGTGGTTTTTAAACAATTTTGTGGCCGGCGCGGCGTCCATCAGTTTTCATACTGTTTGCTGCTGTATCGCGTGGCCACGTTTGCAGGTGCACTTAGTAGGTAGATGATGATGATGATGCAATGCAGAAACCTCATGGTTTGATAAAATAGGCAGCCCCCTACACAACACACGTGGACTGGTAAAAATAGATTTGTTTCATAACACAATTGTTGGGCATTGTGGAAACGTAATGTATGTAAACAAACACTTGCATAGCGTTCGTCATGCCATCGAAATCTCGTACCTACTCCGTGATTAATGGAGGCCTTTTCAAAACTGTAAAAATTGTGTAAATAGTCGTAAATATATGATTTATGCTTCTCTTTGAAACTCTATTCTGCTTTCCAATATATGAACATTGTTTAAATATTTTTTTATCAGCAGCTGTCTCATCCCACAACTTGGAAATGGTGGCAGGTTCTATTTTTACCCGACTGCAACGAAGGATAGTTAGGTTATATAAATTACCCAATTGGTTGATCTTACATAAATAGTTAATATTGCCAGTTAGGTAAAAAATTAGGCACCCATTGTCTGGAAGACTTTTTCTACTTATACTTAATATTATCCTTAATTTATTTTATTGTTATTATGTTAGTTTTCCAACAATAAAATTATTTCTTACTTATGTTTTTCGAGTATACTGTATGTATGTATGTTTGTCTGAGTCTATGCAACGCCCAGCAAGCTAAACGTAACTGTCATTATTCTTTATTTCGGCGCTGACTAAACCTTCATGGACCTACATTCGCATCATAGTTTACAGTCGATTTTGTAAACTCACGACTACAAGTTTCCACACAGGAGCCACACTGCTCTGTTGCGTTGCGTCGTAGTTTATACTGGCATTTGCGTCGAACGCAGCGCTGTCAGTACAAAACTGCGACGCAACGCAACGCAACTGAGCAGTTTGGGTTCGCTCTTACATTAACAATTTACTACACCGCAGCTTCTTCACAAAACTCTACAGTCTACACAGACTACATTAGCGATGCGCTCTGTACCTACCTACATACTCACTTCTCGGCTGTTATAATTCCTTTGATCTTAGATTGAAGTCTCGACTCTCGCCAGCAACTGATCTACAAAGTAAATGAAGTAACTAGCGTCGAGTCTGTAACAGTATTTTCATTTGCCTGAAAATCGATCAATGAAAACGTTATTTTAAAACGCAACATTGGGGAAATGTTCGTCGTTTGTATACATATTGCCAGTTGGTTATTGGATTTCTTGTTTTGTTACATCTTCAATTGGTTAATTGGAAAATGAAATCGCAGTTTTCTACTTTTTATTGCGTTTTTGGACACAGGCAAAGAAGTAGGTACTACTTATGGTTACAACCAAAACACATTGCGTTTTATTTCATGTTCTCAAACATTTATTATATATTTAGTTCTATATTCTATATGTTTTTTTAAAATTCATAGAGAAATCATTATTTTACTCTACACAGTTAATCTGATCTAGTAAGCACTCCAATTCTAACACTAGGAAATATACGGTTTTATTAATATTACTAGGTCATGAATAATTTTGATTAAGTCCGCAACGTATCATAAAAAAGAAATGAACGTCTAATCTTATTTGTTCAAATGATGAAATGTAAATGAATGCTAACTAATGGGATCACGCTGACGCAATCCTTACATTATAGAGCACTTTACCTATGACTAAGAGGAACGATGAGAACCTAAAGCTTCACCGCTCATTGATAGGATCTATTGTGGTTTTGCGTAGAAGCCCTTAACCCACAAAAGGTCTGCTATCAACAAGTAGATCTGAAGACCGATTGACCGAACATTACGTTACGCTTTAACATCCGAAGGTTTGTGGTTCACGTGTTATTGCTTTGGATCGAAGGCAGCCATTTTACAGGTACCTAATTGGTCATAAGCGGAGCGAACGTTAAGGACTTCAATTTTTATCGAATAGTCCATCAGAATTTTAAGGATTACAAATCAATTCCCGGGAAGTGCTGATAAATAAAAATGGATTAATAGACTTTACTCATATGACATTGTTTATGGTTTCGCTATCTATGCACGGGCAAGAGTTTAGCCGAAATGAAGTCTATGCTAAGTCCTAAATTAATTATTTCTGTAAAATGTGAAACATCGGAGGTCGCTAGGTTGATAGGTACCTACTATAATACTATACACCGTGTAGTTGTGGATATAATAGAAAATAAATTTTCACGCAAACTTTTATTGGCGGAGGTAAACGTTCGTCGTGTTATATTTTTCATGCCTCCATTTCTGTTATTTTTTGTGAACACCGATGTTAACAGTTGACCTAAAATGTTCTCGATAAACTGTGCTCTTAGCACAATATGTTACCAATACTTTATTTTTATTCCTGCATGTCACATCTTATTTGAAGCATTAATGCATTTTATTCTACACAGATAAATTAAAACTACGTAGGTGCTTTGAATTAAAACATCCCATGAATCTAATCAAATGCCCCATTTATATCCATGTCGTCATAATGACAACATTAACCTAAAATAGTAGATTATGCACTAAGGGGATAGAGCAGTGTCTTATGTCGCGGGTGGCATATTGAACCCTGAGCTAACGAGGGACTCAGTTAACTCCTGAGCGAAGCGAGGGAGTTATGTAGAGTCCTGAGTGACGCGAGGGGTTCAAGCTACCCAAGACAAAGACAGGCGTTATCCCAGAGGAGCATACTCTACTTTTCACACCTTCTGCGAGGCACCAAAAACCCAGGGCTCCAGCAGCGAACACCGTCTTTTGTTTCACAATCACTGAAGTCGCGCCTTTTTGCTAGTTAGGTGGCCAGTTCGATTTTCGAACAAATTTTTTTACAATGCCATATGGGCGTTCTATTACTTAGTTTCCACGAGTTTCCACACGAATTTGACGTTTCAAATTCAAATTACATTACAACCCTTGGGAGTTTCATACAACATTACCTCCCTAGAGAGGTAATGCTATGCTTTACCTTGATGGTAGTATGATATGTAATTGGACATTGTCCAGCAGGTGGTGTGAAAACATTATTTTCGTTGCCAGTACGAGCAAAGAATACTAACTATGTACTATAAAGAGCTTTTTAACCACCATCACAAAACTTCTTCCTATTCTAAGGAATAAAGCTTTATCTCTAACTCAAAGATTTCGGTAGTATGTTTCTACAATTTCTTTAGTGGGGAAAAAATCTGGGCTACGAATTGACTAAGGCTTCAAAATATAATTAATATATATATATTGAATCCAAAAAACTCTCAAGAAAGTAAATTCAATTAAAGTAGGGATGTTCGGTCGAAAGTTTTTCAACGCCTCATATTTATACTTATCTTATATAGGTATAAATATAACTTACCTATTTTATTTATCTTGCTCGTGCCTAAATGTATTCTCATTTCAGACGCTCATCTGAGAAGCTCGCAGATGTTTCTCATATAAATCCTGCAAGAAAGGCTCTTTCTTACTAGGAAAGGAGGGAAGCCTTTAACTTTTAGATGAATAAGCAGTAATAACGGGAATATCACGTTATTATTTTCTAGAGATTTTCATTATATTTTTGATCACTATCGAACATCTCAAGAGTCTATTAGTTTGAAAAATTGCTTATATAGAAGGCTAAGTAAATATTAAATCGACTACAAAAAGGTGAATATTAGGAAAATACAATAGTAAGTAAATAGTGTGTTAGGTACACACTATGGATTCAATATAATTTTGAAGCCTTAGTCAATTCGTAGCCCAGATTTTTTCCCCACCAAAGAAATTGTAGAAACATACTATCGAAATCTTTGAGTTAGAGATAAAGCTTTATTCCTTAGAATAGGGAGAAGTTTTGTGTGTGTAAAATAGAAGGCATGCTTTATACCTGCTTTATGTAGGTACTTAGGTACTATATGAATGCGAAAAGCGCAAGCCTGGCTGGAAAGAAAAGCATTTACAAAAAAAGAGGTTATAATAAAATTTTAGGTCCTGGCAGTATAGTATATGTAGGTACAAACATTTTATAAAAAGTTGTGTTACTTATGAAAACTATTGGGAAACAAAAGGGGAATTTCAGAATCAGGTGAAATAAAATGCAAGCAGAAAATAAGGTGTCTCTCTGAAGAACCCGGGTAGGACCGTGTGAATTTTTCAATTTAATAAAAATGAAAAAAGATGAACGGGAACGATTTGTTACTTGTCCTCGACATACCTAAATCATGTGCGTAAAAATGATTGTAGAAAATAAATCTAGCTAACAGTGTAAGGTAAATTACTTCCTATATTTTGCTGGAAATATTCCACCTTCACAATTCTCGCGGAAATATGGTTACAATGATTACAATAGAGCTGTTCAGGTACTTTTGCCGAAATAGCAGTGAGAATGGCGTCATTTGCAAATTCGACCCCCGTGGAGCCATTGCTTCGTCTCCACAGACTAATAAACAACACAAGTTTTTGAACCGAGATATTTATGCATGAAACTTTCTATGACATTTTATGTGAGATAGCTTAAGTTTATAGTGCTTCAATCGCGATAATACAAAAAGTTTGGCGTACTTCGAGCAATCACTATATTGAAAGTGTTCTACTTTGTAATGGTACTTACAGATACGGATCTACAATTTAAGCTTCTAGTAGCCACAATACATCTTTAAAAACGAAAGAAAATTGGTGTTTTAAAAAAGTTTTGTTTATAAAACACCACTAATTTTGTTTCTGGTACACACATATACCTACATACTAGGTATGTTAGAGGGGATCAGAAGTTTTGGGTTTAAAATACCATCCATTTTGTTTCGTTATTTTGAATGACATGAAATAATTATATCCGTAGGTCTAATATTATTTCTATTAACGCCCGGTTATCCTGGTTTTTTGGGGTTCTGTGAATTTCTGTAGAAACGAAGAATTTGGACCTAAAGTATTACTTTCATTACTACAAACAAACATATTAGAAGAAAGTAAATTAATATCATACTGTACATAGTGAGAAGTCATCTTATTTTTTAGTATTTGACTCCGTTTACAAAATATGTTTGATGCTCAGAGCACATCCGCAGATTTGATGATATTGGCACAGATTACACAATAGTTCTCAAGTTCCTTTGATACGCCGGGATCAATACCTAATCTGCCTTCAGCTTCAGTAGGTATTTAATCATAGTAGATTGGCCGCTGACCTTGTCCATAAAGAGCTCTCTGATTAGCAGCGTAAGCTCATCAACAGTCTTTTGTTTTTTAAACAATGAATTACATATTCGAAGAGAAAATACAATGTCCGGTTTATATAGAGTTGAAGTTCTGGCACTGTAGAATTAGTAGGTTTCCTGTTATCCTGTCTTGTTACCAGAAATATCACAAATATCATTCGATCTCTACATACATATTCCTCTACATACACACACCACTTTCTTTACACAGGCATCTGCATATGTGCATATTGTGCATTTCATTATGGGCGTCAGCTAGTTACTATTTACTAGTTTGTTCAAAAGAAAAAAAAACAACTTTTATTCAAATTTTACATGTAGTTTTTTACAAGGTTTGGAGGCTCTTCTGGTAAGTTTGATAAACATGTGTTAGAAGAGCCCCCTCCTATGGTATATGTTATTTTTTAAATAAAAAAAGTTATCTAAGTTTAAGGCACTGTATAAAATGATTCTAGTACAAATGTCACTTTCATATTGCAAAATTGTATTTAAATTCCGTAGCTTTTTGAGAAGTTGGAATTTCAGAACTTTTTCCATAACCGTCAGCGCGGTACTCGTCGACGTTTGTTTGAGGACGAGTTTGAACTTCTCAAGTTTTTATGAATAGGTAGTTTCTACAGATAGGAGTTCTCTTTTCTCTTTAGAGTTTTCTTTCTCTTTTAGAATGTTTAAATTATTACCTAAAGTATTTTTATGAAGATATTTTAAGAAAATAATTAGTATAATTTTATAAGTTATATAAGTATTATGAGTACTTAAATAACAATGCTGCACCACTGTTCTGGTCATAGCAAGGCGATTTTTCTTACCATCAGGAGAGCGCCTTGTTGGTTTCGATACTTGTTGTCATAAAAATATACTTTATCCATTTAAACAACGTCGCTTCATCTCGAAATGGGAAATTAGAAATAATTGTATGCTTGCTCAGGGACCTTTTAACAAATTTCAGTGACCAAAAGGCAACTAGCCCTAACATAAAACTTTTTAACAATCGTATTCATATCGAAGTCATCACAGAAAACCTTCAGCGACGACTTAGATTTTAGTTTGTATGAAAAGGAGGCCTTCGTCCAAAAATGGACATCCGAAAATAATAGTAAATACCTAAATAAAAAAAAGTATATAATATTGTATTAAGTATACATACTAAAATAATATACATTGCATCATAGATCAATTTATCATCAATTTATCTTTAATAAAGTTAACTAGATGAACAAAATGTTACTAAAGTTTCTCTGGAAAAATAAAAGGCTTATTTATTTATTTAAGATGTTTTTAAAACGACATCTGTCGACTTTTATTATGACGGATTCGATACGAATCTCTTTCATATTCTTCGCTTTCTTCATTACTGAACGTTGTGCCCGTCTTGAAAGACTTGAGTGGCTCGATTTAAAATCTTGTCTGTTCTCTGCCTGTCTCAGGGGGCGGCACGATACGAATACGCTTGTCGAAAAGTTTGGTGATAGGGCTGATCATGTGCCCGACTTCCTCAACTCCCTGAACCTCCCGACTCCAATTTACTTCTAAAATATTTAGCCCATTTTGACGCCACTTTTAGATATTTCGCGAATAAATAATAATGAGGCCTAAATTGCTTTAATAAAAAGAGGCAGTATTTATGAAGTGAGTTTATAATATTTGGAGGAAACCCAAGTGACGATTGCAAAATCGTAGTTATAGTAACATTTTATGATACTAGCATTGTTTTCCTAATTAATATACCTGTGTTTTGTAACTCTACAATCGATAAATCATAGTTTTTTATCCATACAAATAATGATCTAGGTTTTACAGTTTAGGTGTTTAAGCGAAAACACCACTGAATAGTCACAGGAAAGCAAAATACGCAATTTCGTTTACTTGGATGACGTAATTATTTCAGTTGTTTTGATTTTATAACCAAAGTACTGAACCGATTTTCAAGAAATTTCTATGAAACCAATCTGGATGTAGGTATATCCTTTCAAATCAAAAAAGATTCTTCAAATCAGTTTATAAACAACCAAAGTCCCGAGGTAACAAACTTCTAAAAAAACTGAATTAAGAACTTCCTCCTAATTTGAAGTCGGTTGAAAACAAGTGTTATAACTTGGTGTAATCAAATCACCTATTGCTATTTTATTTAAACATATTTTTTATTTAGTTTGAACCTTTGTTAGTCCGGTCACCGAAAAAAATTGCATTTAGTGCTGGTGTGGAAACAGAATAGAATTCTTATTGCTTTGTAATTGAAGTTTTCCGAACTTTCATAAATTCTCGTCTATTTTGATCGAATTTGATACATAACGTTATACTTTACCTTTTATTGATTATGTAGTTATATTTACTTAGGAACTTAGCTGAGTTTTAAATGCTAAAGTTTATACCTATTGGATTTATTCACAACGCAAACGGAATTGTGGGTGTCAGTTAATTTGCAAGAAAGCCGAAACTTCGAAGGGGTTTTGTACTCCATCGAAGTTTCGGCTTCTAGCAAACGTAAGCGTGTGTAACATACGCCAGTAATAATTTAACAAAGATTGTACCTAACTTACCTATAGAATGTCGAAAACAACGTATTACGGATGCGTTAGTCAATACCTCTTACAAGATTGATTGCATCCACTTATCGGTTCTCGCCATTAGAGAAATAACAATAATTTATTAAGTAATTGAAACTCGATATTACATTCCGACGTAACCAATTAGGTAGAGGTAAATGGTTACGATCAATATTGAATCAACAAGAGTTAAACTGGAGAAATTGTACAGAATGAATAACAAACAAGTAGATGGAAACAAAAATACCACAAATATTACAAGGCGCGTTAGTTTCTTAGTCACGCAAAAACTACTAAACCAATTGGACTGAGATCGTAATAATCTATAAGCTGGAAAAACACATTCTTTTGATTTCGAAAACATGTGAGGAAAGGTACAGCTAGTGTATAGAAGTAGGCTAATTTTTTTTTTTTTTTTTACCGCTTTCGAACTCATGTGATTTTGAAAACTTTCCATTGTAAATAATAAAAAGTAACAAACATTATTTGAAAATGGAGATATTTCATATTTATTGACAAAGTGTCTGAAGTTTTTGGTCCTGTCTTACGACTCCATTTTGGTTTGGTACTGTCCACCTTGGTGTTTTATATGAACACCGTTATTCATCTATGAAGCAGGTCTAAATAGGTCACAATATTTCCTATTAACAAGTAAACCGGTTCGACCTATTTATTTTAAAGCTTCTTCTCCCGGACCTAATAACGTTTATTATAATTCCAATGGGTATATTAAATCCTTTATCAGCCATCACTCGATGAAAGGGGACTCGTTGACACGAGTGTGATGCTGACGTGTCAAGCTCAGGGATAAGGGGGTTAACTAATTAATGAATTACTCGTATATTGTAGCCATCGGGTATCGAGTTGGAGCAGTTGAGCTACCTATTATAGATCGTTTGTAACGGTGTATGGGTGGCCCAATTGTTTCCTATTGTAAATTTTGTGATACTTATAGATTGTAGTAGTTAGCTTATGCTGTAAATAAATTTAATTTAATATAAATTTACCTAAATATTTACAAGTGACATATAATTTGATACAACAAAAATAACCAACTAGAATGGATTTTAATTTGAATGGATTTTATTGGAAGGCCTATTTTCTTTACCAACGAGGCCTCATTTGTTTTTATGGAGACCATTAATTCACATAAAAATGACGTCCCGCTGTAAATTATTCTAAAATAGGGATAACTGTTATCGTAAAACCCTTTTTGAATTTGATACTGAACATCATTAGAGCTTCTTTCTTTCCACGTTTAAAATTCTATCGCACAAAAAGCATAAATTTCGTGCTATTGAAATGGTAACAAAAGGATAATTTCCCGCCAGAAATCTCCAAAAAGATTTATTAAAATAAATTCAGAACAATCAACGATTTTTTAGAGGGTGTTATAATAAGTGCTTACTTTTTTATACTGCGTTAAGGGACGACACATTTACATAGTGGTAGAGCATCTTTTTCGTGATAGCACCTATAATTTGTTTATATAGGCTGTTTAGCATTAGTATTATGCGTAAAATATTTTTTATTTTTCTAAGCGCGGCGATAATTTAAAAACATGTAATTCAGTAGAGGTATAGAGACCAATGCATAAAGAATATAATAAGGTCGCTCAATGAATTCTTTTAGTGTGTGCAACTAACTGTGCCCCGCACACTTAGACGTGGGTCCTGTTTGCCGCAGCAGCTGATAACAATTTCTGGTTTAATAACAACGCACACTTACAAGCACCAAACAAAAATCGCGATAAACCTAGATCGTTCGATTGATTCCAATAATAGTTATTTACCTATTGTTACCTATTGTTTGTTAAGTTGGTTATGTTACTAATAAGTAGGCATATTATTTGTACGAACTATTAGTTAAGTATATTATAATAATTATGTGCTTTGACACTAGCGCTTAAACATTTAAATAAGTACCTATACATGTGTAGGTATAAATACCGTATATTCTCATATAAGTGAACTGTATTTGTTCTTTTGGGAAATAAATATCTTTAAACCGAATTCTACAGAGAAATTATAATCACTTACGTAACAACAGATTCGTTATTATTGGTCTCACTCAGTGTCTAGACTTCGAATCAAAAAAGGTTGATTTACGTTAGAGATTTTGATTTTCACTTGAGAGAGAAGACGGTAAACTTTTAAAATACTTTTTAAAAGTGTTTACATGTTTTGAATTAACTCAGCCCATTATGAAAGAATCTGGAACAAGTTACATCTGTTTAAAAACAAACATAGCGACTTGTTATAGTTTTCTAAAAGAAAACATTTATTGCAATCGGAAATCACTCAGTTTATTTTGTAAACAGACGCAGGCGCAGAAGATACTCGTGCGTCTTGTTTTACAGAAACATGTGATCATGCGACATGCATGTCTTTTGAAGTTAATATTAGATTAAAGGTGAATAAACTAATATCTATGACTATCAAATACTACTTGCTATTAATAAACATGAAAGATAAATTTACTTATCAGATATTGTGGTCACATATTTTGGCAAGATTCCCATGTTTTATTTAAAGGCATTTTTCCGAGTTTTCTGTTTCACTTCATACGCACATTTCTAATTTGGTATGTGTGTGAACGAGTCACATTCACCATAGAATACGAAACAGTTACTGCATAGTATGATTTGTGATGATCTTTGTTACCTACCAGATAAGTAAGCTACCGTTTTTACCCATATTTACCATCATTAGCAAGAATAGGCTAAAAATTAAATAATTGCTGCTAATAATCTCAAAGAATATGTTAATAAAACCAAGTGAATCCAAGGCTGGGTGGGCTATTCTAAGCTCACTATGAAATCATTGTTAATCATTCATTGTATAAAAAAAAAAAAAAAAAAAAGAAAAAGAAATAATTTTATTGATGAAAACCACATGAAACATAAATTGACAAAAAAAGGTCAGAGTAACAGAGTCCTCGATCAATGGGGGCCTAGCTCAGCTTTCATGCTGCAGCGTACTGGCAGCACGCTGCAGCGCTGGTGTTCTGCTACCCCAGTGGCGACGACACGGAACGTATAAATATGTATCGTTGTATATCAGATATACCTACCTCAGTATCATGTGATTATAAGCATATTCATATGTATACTACTCGTAGATAGGTTGGTGTTTATCTAAAGTTATTATTAATTGAAATTCATAGTCGTATACATAAAAAACCTGCAACATATATGTGGTATATTGTATTTATGCAACATATAGCGGGTATGCCGCTAATAAACAGTTGGTTCGTTGACTCGGTCTTTTACTGTGACGCTCCCTAATTTACATCGTAAATACCACTGGCGACGAGATAAACTACGTTTAAACACCACTAATTGCTAGTTTTCAGTGCAATACGTAAATTACGTTACAATGCCGATCGGAAAAATCGAGCAATTTGATTTATCAAGCAAAAAGTGGTCTGCATACATTCGACGCGTGAAACAATTCATGGCGCTCAATGAAATCAAGACAGAATTACATGTGGCTACGTTAGTGACTGTGGTTGGCGAAGCTACCTATGATTTAATGTGTGATCTTTGTGCGCCTGATAATCCGGAGACCAGAACATTCGTGGAGTTGGAAAAGTTAGTCGGCGACCATCTCGAACCAAAGCGCTCGGAAATTGCCGAGCGACACATATTCCGGCTGCGACGGCAAAATGGCGGCGAAAATCTGAGCGATTATTTACAAGTGCTCAAACATTTGGCGAGTACGTGTAACTTCAAGTCGAGCCTCGAAGAGAATCTCCGAGACCAATTTGTGTCGGGTCTTTTGAGCGATGATATGCGATCGCGCCTCTTCGCGGAGCCAGAATTGACGTACAAGAAGGCGGTGGAGTTAGCCTTTGCACTGGAGGCGGCCGACCGGCACGCGCAAGCGAGCGGGGCGGGCTGCGCAGTGGCATCGTCGGCGGGCTCCGGCGCGCCTGAGCCAATGCACCGGCTCGCTACGGGACGAGGGATGGCGCGCGGCGGCGGCGCGGGCGGCGCTGGAGCGCGCGCCCCGGCCGCGGCGGCGGCGGCAGGCGGCGGCGGTGGCGCGAGCGCGGGCGATGCACAGCGCGCGGCGCCTCCGCAGCCGTGTTGGCGGTGCGGAAAGGGGCATCGGCCTAATTGGTGTCGTTTTAAAAACTATTCGTGTGATGGCTGTGGCCAAAAGGGTCATTTGAAAGTGATGTGTAAACCTGCCCCACGGCAGGGTGAGGCGCGTTCGGGCCGTGGACAGAACTATATCAATAGTGATAGCGATTCGGAGTGCGATGTTTACAACCTCAACGTGTGTAGTAATAGCGATCGACCGTATAATGTGCGTGCGAAGGTGAACGGTAAGGAGATGACGCTCGAGCTGGACACTGGCAGTAAGTTATCGGCTATAAGTACCTCTTTCTATGATGAACATTTCAAGAAAATTCCGCTTATATCAAAGGACATTTGTTTACATTCGTATAACGGGACCCGTATCGAAGTGGTTGGATATATATTGTGCGATGTAGTTATAGGGACGCACTCGGCGGGGAATTTGAAACTATTCGTTATCAAAAATGGAGGACCTCCGTTGATCGGCAGGTTGTGGCTCCGTAAGTTAGGTATTGATAACATTAGTATTAACGAAATGATGTTGAACTTAGCGGACGATAATTTTGTTGAAAATTTACGGAAAGAATTCCCCACCGTGTTCGCCCCGGGTATCGGGACATGCACCAAACAGTTATCTTTAAGATTGAGCGATACGACTCCCGTATTTATAAAAGCCAGATCGTTGCCTTTGGCTTTACGAAAGCCGGTCGAACTGGAACTGCAGCGGCTTGAGGCAGAGGGTACTATTCGGAAAATTGATTATTCCGATTACGGAACGCCAATAGTTCCAGTCATTAAAAAGTCGGGTGATATACGCATTTGTGGAGATTACAAAACCACCATCAACCCGAAGTTAATACGCGACCCGTACCCCATGCCTCGAATCGAGGAGTTGTTTGCTTCGCTAAGTGGAGGTGAACAGTATTCGAAAATCGACCTTACGAACGCTTATCAACAGCTGTTGTTGGATGAAGGCTCGCAGGCATGCACGGCCATAACCACGAATGTAGGTACGTATATCTATAGACGCACCCCGTTCGGTTTAACTTGCATTCCGGAAAAAATTCAGAAGTTTATGGAGGAAACGCTAAGAGGTTTAAAGGGAACGGCTGTATTCTTAGATGATATCGCGGTGACTGGGGCAAGTCGGGCGGAACATATTGCAAATTTGAAAGCAGTTTTGTCGCGATTAAGTGAGGTCGGTTTGCGAATCAAACTAGAGAAATGCAGTTTTATGCAAGATAGCATTACCTACCTAGGTTTCATAATTGATAAACACGGGCTGCATCCAGATCCAAACAAAGTTAAAGCTATTGTGGACGCGCCCGCGCCAGAAGACATTACTCAGCTGAGATCGTTTCTCGGTCTGATCAATTATTATGCGAAATTCATACCGCGGATGAGCACGATCTTACACCCGTTGCATAACTTGTTGCGCAAAGAGACTGTTTGGGTTTGGTCGGCAGAATGTGAGCAAGCGTGTCAAGATATTAAAAAGGCTATATTAAGTAGTAAGATTTTGGTGCATTATAATCCTGAGCTACCGTTAGTGTTGGCAGTAGATAGCAGCTCATACGGTATTGGCAGTGTTTTGTCGCATCGGTTTCCTAACGGAGACGAACGGCCTATTTGTTTTGCGTCGCGAACCCTAAACGCGGCTGAAAGGTCGTACAGTCAGCTGGACAAAGAGGCGCTCGCGATTATAGCGGGAGTAAATAAACATCATCAATATATCTATGGTCGTCACTTTATCATTAAAACAGATCACAAACCACTGACGTTTATTTTTGGGCCGAAGTTTGGGTTACCGCAGACGGCAGCGAGTAGGCTGCAAAGATACGCCACTAGGTTGGCATCTTATGATTTTGACATTGAGTTTGTTAAATCAAACGATAATGGAAATGTGGACGCTCTTTCGCGACTGCCTTTGTCAAATAAACGTAAATGTAATGGGCTGGATTTGGTGTCTTACGTTAATTACGTTGAAGAATCTATTCCTATCAGTGCGAAAGAGGTGGCTTTAGGGACAGTAAATGACACGGTTTTAAAAAACGTTAAAAATTATTTAATTAACGGTTGGCCTTCGAAAGTGATATCAGACTTGGAAAAGCCTTATTACCATCGGAAGGACGTTTTAGGTATCGATCAGGGTTGCATTCTGTATAACCATAGGGTTGTAGTACCCGAATTATTAAGGAAACAGGTGCTCGGTGAACTGCATGAGGGACATTTAGGCGTGGTCAAAATGAAAAATATTGCTAGAAGCTATGTATATTGGCCTTCGTTAGATAATGAAATCGAGACGCTCGCGAAAGAATGTAGTGCCTGTCGTCAGCAGCGCGATGCGCCCCCGCGGTCCTTGTTACATCCCTGGGAGTTTCCCGCACGACCTTGGCAGAGAGTGCACATCGATTTTGCTGAATTTCAGGGAAAACATTACTTAGTAACAGTAGACGCGCATAGTAAATGGATAGAAGTGCAGAAAATGGCGAGCACTAATGCCGCGGCGACGATAGGCAAGCTTCGTGAACAATTTGCGAGGTTTGGCCTTCCCTCGCAAGTAGTTAGTGATGGGGGGCCCCCGTTTTCGTCCGCCGAGTTTGCTAACTTTATGAAGAAAAACTTTATGACACATACGATCACTAGCCCTTACAGGCCGGCGGGTAACGGTGCGGCCGAAAACGCAGTGAAGTCTGTAAAACGCGCAATGAAAAAGGCTGCGCACGAAGCAGTAGACGTCGATACGGCGGTATCAAAATTTTTATTTCAGTATCGAAACTGTGAACATTGCACAACAGGCGTAGCGCCAGCCGAGGCGATGCTCGGCCGGCGGCTTCGCGGTAGGCTGGACGTGCTGCGGCCGAGCGCAGAGCGCGCCAGCGAGGCGGCGGCGGCGCGCGCCGCACGCCACAGCCCCGGCACCGAGCGGCACGCGGCTCCCGGCGACCCGGTGCTGGCGCGAGACTACCGCGCGCGCGCAGACAAGTGGGCGCCGGCCGTGGTGGCCTCCAGAGAGGCACCGCTTACCTATCGAGTGCGTCTTTCGGATGGTAATGAGTGGAGAAGGCATATCGATCAGTTGCTTCCCGTTACTAAGCCACGTTCGTCAGTACGGCATTCTGTTACTTTGCGCGATGATCCGGATCGTGAACGGACAGAAGATGTGTTTGATGACGCGATTAGCGATGATTTTGAATGCGCGAGCCCTAAAGCTGCCTCCGAGCCTGCCCCGAATCCAGGTCAAAATATGTCGGAAAATTTGACTCCGATAGCTATTAAGCGCGCTAAGCGCGCTTGTACATTAAAAGATAAGTGTTATAAGGAATAACTATTGTATAAGTTCATTGGTATAAATACTTGGCTAATGTGTTGTTTAGTAGGTATGGTACTGTATGTAATGTAATAGGTTAGTAGGTATGTAGTTCTACCTCGAACATTTGTTTTTTTTGTTATTTTATGTACCTAAGTAGGTAGGTATTTTAAGTTTGTTTTTTTTTCTCTCAAGTAGTTCAGCTTACACAGTTTATTTATGATAAATAGTTTTAACGCTTAGGTATCTATTTGAAAGTTTTAGTGGCCTACATATTTTACGATATGGTTAGTTGTACTTATTTGCACCTAATCATTACCGTGGAATATTAAGTCACCACTAAACTTGTGTTTCTCTTTCTTTAGTTTTACTTGTTTTTCTTTTTTTTTATGCATAAGTACTTATAAGTTTACACTTATTTTTTTAAGGGGGGGACGTGTGGTATATTGTATTTATGCAACATATAGCGGGTATGCCGCTAATAAACAGTTGGTTCGTTGACTCGGTCTTTTACTGTGACGCTCCCTAATTTACATCGTAAATACCACTTTTTTTTTTATTAGCCTATGTATGTTGTCTCATTGTTGGGCAAAGACCTCCCCAAATCTCTTCACCTTTCTCAATCTTAGGCAACTTATAAAAATAATATTTAAAATAGCAGTCTTATATAGAAAATTAAAAGTTTATCACATACTGAACTTTCAAACAGCAAGCTAAAACTTACTAAGAGTTAAAAATTCTTTAGTTTTGAACATTTTATCAATCTCCAGTGTCCCTCAAATCTTGCGAGCGACTCTTCTCATTCTGGACAGACTCTACCAACCTATCCTGTAATTTTAGGGGTTTTCCACTAATTAGTATTCTGTGGCCGTGTGGTCTGGCATAAAGCCAGCTTTCGGCACAATGCTCGCCTTGACTCATTCGACGTTAATTGCTTACTTTTTTGGAGGCAATAAAAGTTTGTGTAAAAGTGCACAGCTCTGTTTACTAGCATTTGGTTGAGGATTACGGAATGTGTTGAAATAGACGCTCTACCTCTATACGGCTTTTTTTTAAATCAAATATCAATATATTCTACGGAACCTTCTATTTCTTATTTGTTTATATTTTCAGGTGATTGAATTAACTATTTAATGATCGGATCGTATGCTTCCGAGTCTCACGTATTCCTCGCAATGATAACGCATTGTGATACCTACTTCAAGCCCTCTAAGTCCAAATTCAAGAGCGTGCAAAGTTATAACGAAACCATAAATATGATTATGAATATCTTGGTTACCGGAGATTATGATTTGTGCTCCACCTACCTAACTAATCTATTATTAGGGATTCTTATAGCGATGTATAATAGAGTTTCCGAAGGGCTGATTGATTTTTAAGATAAGTACCTACATATTATAAAATAGCGACTTTTTGAACTTACTGTGGCAAAAATAGGTACCTACCTACATACTTAAAGAATATCAACAAATGAGGCATGAAATTATAGCATTGAAAGTAGGTAGGTATTCGAAGTTACTATGAACTCAATGAATCAAAATGATCGGGTTTCTATATAAATTGAAAGAGAATATTTTATTCGGATGAATGGACCTAATGAGGAGTAGACTCAAGTTTAAATTTTATGATTAGCTTTTCATTTTCACACCCAAAAAGCGATCAATTTAATATGAATCTATCTATTTGCCAAGTGCGGATCATATCTATCTCTTATTTTAGCTATGGCTTTCTATACTGCCACTCACAGGGGTACAATATTTTTTTGAATACTATACCCTTAGTGCGGTTTTAGACTAGCGTATTTTTGTCGCGCGTATAAGAGCAGATTTGTTCTCCAAAAACTCCAAAAGCCTAACGCGCGTATATACGTGTATACCGGCGTTTACGCTCGGTTTTTTCTAGCGAGTGTCAGTCGCATGTCGCATGAGGTGTCTCTCGCGGCTTGACGAAAAAAAAAATTATATGATCCTAAATTATTTGTAAACCGTTGGTTTTCTGATTTTCGAATTCATTCAGATTCAAAATCATTGTAAAAATCGTATCTAATCAAGATTCAAACAAAATACATGATGAAATACAAATAAGTATATTGTCGATTAATCTTTGTTATGACTTGCTTACGAAGTTTCGAATGTAAATTAAGGCTGAGTGCGTTAATAACAGTACAGTAGACTGATTGATGACTCCAAATTGCCATTTGTGTAGCATAATAATATGTTGCATATTATGTCATACTTGTACATACTTACTTACATTAGTTTGTTCATATTTCGAAGTTGCCTTAATTAATTTATAGCTAAAGGTCCCTATTAGATTTCAAAGTTCTATAAGATTTAGGATTTTGGTGGTCAGAAAGTCCAACTCTAGTATCGGTGTTTGTGTGTATCTAACGAGATATAAGATTGGTGTAGTCTCGGTTCGTGTGTCGACATTTTGGGCAAACAACGAATTTGGTCTCGTATTGTAAAAAACTACCTGCTAAGCTGGGTAGCTTACCATTAGATTTCTACGAATGTTTTATTTGTGAGGATGTATAGACGGATAGATTGATGGACGATCGGAACTCAATCACGCCGAATCTACAAAGCGATTCAGCTGAAACTTGGCAAGGTCAATAAGCTTCGAAAGGAAATTAGCTACATTTTATACAAATGTCAAGCAGGTTAAGCGTTAACGTTTAGGCAGCTAGTTTAAATTATAATTTTAATTTAGTCGTCGATTAGTCTAGAAAACGCCATCTGCGTTTGCCGTGCCATGACCGGAAAACTGTCTCGTCTGACGCGGCCATGAACGATCGATATTTCAAACATGTTTATTTTAGAATCTGGGTTTAAACAAATCTACATAGTCATAGTAAGTTATAGACAATCAATGTAAATTTTATTTATAAGAAAACGAAGTCTTAATTTGTTAAATGTGGGTGGGGTGTATCGTTTTTGTGTTTCTCGTTCAAGTTCAAACCTTGTTGACAAATTATAGGCAAGCAAACTTTCCGATACAAGAGCAGCATTTTGATACTTCTAACCAACCTTCCTTAAGTGACGTGGTGTAAGTGACGTGGTGTGGTTTAGGTCTTAGGTTACGGATATCAACATCATTTTGAATGGGTAATTGGAATTCGGTTATTTTAACGATGGCTTCATGAAGTGCCCTTTACGAACAGCTTAATTTATCATTGTAAAAGCGCTGATGAGCCTAACGCGTTTATTCAGGCCATTATCCGAAACAAAACAATGAAAAATGTTTTATTTTCCTCCTTTTCGAACTACAAACTGATTTTGCCTTTGAAAAACAACAAAAGTGAAGTACAACTTGGTACAACAAAAACTAATTGCTTTTAATCAAAACCGTGAAAAGTAAAAGGAAAACAAAGAAATTGCTGAATTAAAAGGAATGAATATGTCAGAAAACTGAAACAAACCAAATACCTACCTATACGATACTAAGTTTATCTGTTTATTTATGCTAAGATTGTGTTAATGAAGATTTTTTTTTTATATTTTCATGTCAGCAAAAATTATGATTTGTTTCAAACAGTCTAATTTATAGTTTATGTTTGATGGCAACAATACGAGTAGGTACAGGAACCACAAATTGGATTCAATCCAAGATTACCTGTCTGTACAAGTGATATGAATTTTAGGGATCGATGAAAAATTTATTACGTAATTGATTTCATACGTTAGATATCATTGCATAAGTAACCAATGGATATTTTATACATGACATTATCTTCCAGGTAAACCTTTGAGTCATGTGGACAAATAGCTGCACAGCAAACCGCTAACCGACTTGCGATCGTGAGTTCACATGAAATTACCTATAAATAAATACGAGTTGGTACACCTATATGTAAAAAACTAACGTTTTAAAAATATCATTGTTTAATTTGATAAATGCATCGTTTATAATGCAACTTTTAAAGATTCAGAAGACTCGTCTTTAAAATGCCATATATACAAAACTGTTATCACTTATCAATACATATAAAGGGCTCAGTCCTGTCTGACTGACTGACAGACTAAATGATAGACGTGGTACAGACTTGAAACTTTGAGCGTGTGTTCGTCAGGAGTCTGTTGAAATCGCGTACTAAAGGAAGGAATTGTGGAAAATTCGCAACGCAAACGAAGTTGCAAGAGTCAACACAGTCAAACTATGACACTATGTATGCAGTATGTGGTATGTAAAACATGCACTTACGTCGTTAGTCGCCCGCGGCGCGCGGGATCGATCTAGAGCAGCCGGGCGCTCCCGCCCATTCGGCAGGCTCCAGCCACACTATCCAATATCCAATAACCGGCTATTTCACTCACAACACAAAACTGAAACTGAAATATAAGCTATATATTCACACAAGTGAATTTAACCTACTGCACTAGATCAATCATGATAATGATCACACAAGAAATTGAATTGAATTGACGTAAACTCTTATTACTTCTTGCTGATATCAGAACAAAAGAGATCTTTGTAAAAAAACACTTAGGTAGTAGTTGAAAATCTAGTGATTTATCGACAAATTTACTGAACTCAAGTTAACTGATCCTAGACTGAGATTTCTATAAGAATATTAAAATACGAAATCAAGTAGGTATAAAGATTAACTACTGACTACTGAAATTTTAATTGTGAATCTGAAAATATTTTATCCATGCAGTTCATAAAACAGGTAATCTAGAAGTATCGAGATTACATATCAGCAGTGGCATTTGGGTTCGAATTACAATCACATGTATCGATCTAGATACAGGTAAGTTATCTACGATAAGTTCAGGCTCTGTGGAACAGGGGATTGAGCGAAAGAGCTTGTAGCTGATTGCGGATTCTAAATTATACCTCAAATCACTATACGTGTTATTAGTGCTGTTACCTAGTACAGGTACCATGCAATGCATATAGTTAAGTTTTTTTCCTCCAAGGTGCAATATGAATTACTTAGGTACCGATTACATATTTATAAAGGGGAAAACTTAGAATAATTAATGTTCATAAACCCATTCCCTATTGTAATAATTTACAAAGCCTGTTAAAAGTACATAAAAGAAATACAGGGTGTGTCGTAATGATAATCCTTCAGGTGCGGGTGGAGGACTTCAGGACTGATCAGAAAATGAAATTGAATGAATTTATGTACCCAGTTTAAATCCCACGGATTTCAAGTTACAGGACGTTTTCGAAACTTCAATTTTTTTTACCTTTGTCCATTGTTTTTGCTGCCAAGATTACAAATCTTGCATCATTTAGCAAAGAAAATGTGTTTTGCTCATTTTTTTTCAAAAAAAAATCCCCTGTGGTTCAAAAAAGAATGTATAGTATTATAGTGACCAATTTGTGAAAAACTTGCCTACTTTATTGGCTTTCCGAAATGGTAAAGCACTTGGTGTTTCCAGCTACCCATTCTGAGAAGATTCCTGTTAAGACGGGAAAAGGTCGTTTTTTCGTATTAACAAGAAAATTCCAAGATTTGTAATCTTGGCAGCAAAAACAATGGACAAAGGTAAAAAAAAATGTTTTTTTCGAAAACGTCCAGTAACTCGAAATCCGTGGGATTTTTACTGGGTACATAATTTCATTTTCTGATCAGTCCTGAAGTCCCCCACCTGCACCTGAAGGATTATCCACTCATTACGACACACCCTGTATACAAAATAAGAATTCAATTGGATTTTAGACTTTTTTACGATCCTGAAAGCTAAAATGTAAATTTTGGAAGCCACATGCTGACTGAGTGGGCGCCAAGCATAGCTATTAAAATAAATAAGTAAGTTTGGTCACAATTAAAATCATTTAGCGCGCGCACGCACGCCTACAAGCCGTAGATTAGATACGGGTTTTAATGCTAAATAGAAGTTACAAACGTAATCCAGACCACGCTGTTACAACAAACTGGAAATAAAAATGGAAAATGAATGTACGAATACCTTCATGAATTAGATTAACAAGCAGAGCTTTATCCTTTTACAAATTTACGAAGAGAAACACTCAAATACGGGACGGACCCTTCGGGGAAGGGTTCCATTGTGTAATGTAAATAGAGTGACCAAATGGCGAGAATCGTGCCGTCCTTGGGAGCAGGAATATAATGGTTTGAATGACTGAATATTGATAGAAAGAAAACATTTATTGACCCCTATCTACACTTTTTCAAGGTTTTTTGTAATATAATTTCAGGAAATTGATTTTATTTTGTAGCCCTTATAGCGGTAAATAAATAAAGTAAATCACAGAGCCTGAACTGTTGATTCTCGGGAAGACCCTTTTCCGTTATAATTACATTTCGGATAACATAATAATTCTGGTAAAGCAGAACTTTCCAATCACGCTAATCTACGAGTGAACCCTGTTATACCTAATATGGGTAGGTAAGTATTTTAACATAAATTTGATAACGTGATATAGAAAAAAACCAAAAGGTACTACATAAAATAATTCTACTTTTATAAAATATTGCAAAGCTAATAAAGAACAACAAAAAAGTCTTTGTAGTTCAAGACAAAAAAGATACAAATGATAATACTGAAATATAAAGGGTTGTCTTAATAATCATAATATTAAAATCAAGTGTCTACTGTTACTCCTGCAAATAATTGTAGATGTTTTATGGGGCTGGTATGCAAATATTCTGAAGATTTACATGATAATGGACCGTATTATCGCACCACGAAAAAGGCACCCCGGCTGACCTTTTTCAAAAATAGATAGGTTCTAACGGATCATGAAAAACCTTACGTGGTGAAATAAATGCATAAATAAACGAACGCTCACCTTTTCAGTTATGAATCTTAAATTTTCGAAACAAAAACGAAAATAACAAACATATTTTTTTAACACAAAACTTTTAAATTAAATTAAATAATAAGTTATTGTAAAAATACACGCACGTCGGCGTCGTTTAGATAGCGGTTGTTTCCACACGTGTTTTGGTTTAGGAGAAAGAAAGACCGAGTCGAGTTGACGAGTCGCGAGCAAGTCGCGAGGTTCGCGCGCTGACACGGACTGCCAGGAACGGACGGGCGCGGGCAATGTTACCAGCTGTGCCGAATGATTCTGGTTAAATAGGGGTTCATAATTATGATTTATTATATAATAAAGAAGGAATGGGAACTCATATTTCAACAAAAATGGACGTTTAAATGACTGTTTCAATCGACGCGGATTTTTATTCTCAGAGCGCCCATAATCACAAAACGGATGTAGCGCATCAAATTTTAAACGTAAAACGTAAGTCCACGATTTAAATCAATCCACAATCCTCATCACCACATAGTAGTAATAAAAAAATAGTAATAGTAAATAATCGAAAGAAAAGTTGAGTCTCATTTTTAACTTCAACCTGCATTTTGCTATGAAATAGTAGCTTAGCATTAATCTTCCATCTTAATACTATTTACAGAATACATCACAACACTACGTCACATGTAAAATCGGTAAGAAAGTAACCAAAACAATGGAAAGGTGAATATTAAAGTGGCCGGATTTAGCATAGCAGCTTTGTTGTTGGCAATAGTTGTAAGAGCGGTGCGGGCGGGCGAGCAACAGATACGCTACAGGTTGAGTGGCCCGGGCCACCCGCCCCACCCGGTGCTCATCACATCCTCATTATCTCACCATCATCATCATCATCACAACCAGACAACACACTTTTTCAGAAATAATAAACACATAAATAATTTTAAAAAGCTTGAAACTGTGATCGCTAGTACCTATTTAAGTATCGTGCAGGAAATGTCTACCAATGGTAAAAGTGTGTGTTTCAATCAAACTTAAATACTGAAAAACATTTTCAACGCGTGGGCAGTGTGTTGAAAAGTTTTATTTTCATAGAATATTTTTTGAGTGCTATAAGTTGTAGCGTATTTACATGCTGCGGGTTGTAACACGTCTAAGTGCTATGTATGTAGAACCTCTACGAGTTGTAGCACATCTACGTGCAAAGTATGTAGCACCTCTACGAGTTGTAGCACATCTACGTGCAAAGTTTGTAGCACATCTACGAGCTTCGTATGAAGAGTCTCTACGAGTTGTAGCACATCTACGTGCAAAATATGTAGAACCTCTACGAGTTGTAGAACATCTACAAGCTACGTTCGTAGGACCTCTACGAATTGTAGCACATCTACGAGCTTCGTATGAAGCGCTTCTACGAGTTGTAGCACATCTACGTGATCTACTTCTAGCATCTAGTGGAAAATTAAAAAATAAATTTTAGGTAAATTATTTATTGTAAAAAAATAAATCATTTATTTTTTTACAATTAATCATTCAAATCGCCAAAACTAAAGAGCCAAGCCGTTTTTAAGCCGTGTTGGCCGAGTGGTGCCTCGACTTCCGATCCGAAGGTCGTGGGTTCGAACCAGGTCGTACACCAATGGATTCTTCTATTAAAAAAATCAAAATGTGCATTAAAACACGTGCTTAACGGTGAAGGACAATATCATGAGGAAACCGGTATGTCATAGAACCTAAAAAGTTCGAAAACAGGTGTCAAGTGCACGAAAGAAGTCTCTTCGAGACGCACTTATAATCCTTTCACGACACTGGTTCGAAAGAACAAGTGATACAATAAGAAGAAGATTATTATTTATTATTGCAAACGGTAGAAAGTATTAAAGACTCACTAAAATAAATCTATAAGTAAACCTACAAGACTTTACAAATCTGCACACTTTTTTATCTAGACTAAAAGCCTTAGTAGCGTCAGATCTCTAAAATGTAAGCAGTTTTACGCTCCTTTTTCCATTGTTTGAGCACAGTTAATAAACAATAAAATCGGCGGGGATCGTGAGTCTCAGCTCAGCTCTCGAGTGTTTGCCACTCCCTCGATAAAGGCTCTCCACAAGATTGGTGCTATTGATTTCCATTACCAAAACACAGTAATGGCCTCAATACCCCACGACAAATCCGATTGATTCATACACAAAGGCGAAACATCAAAATAAAAGTTATCTGTGTGAACTTACCTAAGTGCTTTTATAAACAAAAGTAGAGAGTTACTTAGGTAACTCACTAAGTCGTAATGGAGTAGTGATTTTGTCGAGAGCCCAGTATTTTACTAGCTACAGTGCCGTTTAAAACGAAACACAGTTAACAAAAAAAACGAGCGAGCCTTAAGGCCCATTTACACAAGTTTCTTGCCTGTTGCATACAATTAAATTGAAGCAATAAATAACTTGCATGGTCTAAACAACACGTAACATTCTTGATCTGTCATACAAGTTTTGGCTCAAAACTTTTCTTGGTGTAAACAGTACATGCAAGTTCATACAACGTTCAACACTTGAACGAAAATTTGACAACGCAAAAACGTGCAATACTTGAAGCAACCCGCTGAAAAATAGTACACGCACATACAAGTATGTGTTAAAACAATACAAAAGTTGTCAGCAATAATCGCCTCAACATAATTGTATTGGTGTAAACAAAAGACATCAGCATTTATTTTTTGTCAAGACTTTCATACAATAATTGCATTCCATTTTTTACTTATATACGCGTGTAAACAGTTACTTACAATTCTTGAAGATCAATTATTGCGGGTCATGTATTGCATTCAATTATTGCCGTTGTATGTACAAGAAAATGGTATCGTGTAAATGGGCCTTTACAGTAGTCGCATATGATGTGTAACATCTGACATCTCACCTTGGTATTATCCAACGTTTACATTTGTAATGATTCTATTTCCACCATTTTTCTAAATCTGAGGTTGGTACCATCTGACGGCCAACTTCCTGTTACACACTTCCGTCCCATTTTCACAAAATTACTCCTACAAATTCACAGAAAGTGAGAGGAATAATGTTTATCAAAACACATCAAATTTAAAAATACTAATTCGTTGCCGGTTAGCGGTAGAATTTCTAACACTGTGCTGGTTACCTATACATAAATAGTATACTTATAAGCATAGCTGGGCATTAACTCGTTAATCCGTTAATCGTTAATTAACGAAGTTAACATTTTGATTAACGGATTAACTTTTAAGTTCTTTAATTAGCAACTTTTAAAAATGCTAACGGATACGTGTTTTTTGGTCACGATTAATTTTTTTTCACAACTTCCGTTAATAATGCAGAAGTTCGTTAATCGTTAATCCAATGCCTAATAATAGTTACCGCACGGTATAGAAATAGTCTATAAAAAAACCAAAGAGCTCCAACTCTTAAAGAGTAAAGCGCAAAGTCTCGTTAAAATGTGGCTGGACATGAAATCAAAAGACTCGTTCAACGAAGCTGCATTCCTCGAGGAACAGTTATTCATAAATCTATTTATTAAATACAATACTGCCATACCCTCAAGCGCTTCAGTCGAACGTCTTTTTTTCCACGGGTAAAGACATTTTAACACCAAAACGAGTCTAGCTTTCAGGCGAGAACTTCAACATGTGAATGTTCATGAAGGGGTATATGCACCTTATGCCCGACGATTAAATTACTTATTATTTGAATTATACAAGTATTTTGTTTTGTTCCTTACCTGTTAACTTCCAGAACCTAAACCAACAGGTTTTATAAGTTCGCTAACGCAACGATATAAATATGCAATTTTACATATATTAACGGATTAACGATTAACGTTAACTTGCGTTAATTCATCCGAAATGTAACGCTTTAACGATTAACGAATCTAACTTTTTTGTAACGGATTAACGATTAACGAAATTAACTATTTGATTAACGGTGCCCAGCTATGCTTATAAGTAGGTATTACTACATAATAGTAAATATAGGTACTTTCCGTTAAACTAGGTACCTTAGAGAAGTAATCAATCAAAGATGTCAGTTACTTTGAAATCTTTGCATACTTACTTCTTCTTACTGAATGCGAATCAATATAAACGTGCTTATATTATAAGTAATTCTGAATCCAATCGTTTATTATTGAATTTGTTGAAGCGTCAAATCTGGAAACGGATCGAGAAAGGCTTATGATGTAGGTACTTAGATACTTCGGGTTGTTAATCTCAAGAGAAGGGCGGTATATCTTTCGGTTAAAAACGGTAGCAAATCGATGAAGCTTAGCTTAGAGGTACAGTCAGCTGCACATACATGTATATACTCCCAAGCTTTCACATTTATATTATGGAGGATTTATAGCTGGGTGTCTTGTGCAAGAGGGATACTTAACTCTGACGCTGTCTGTACCTACCTACTCTTAATTTTGCAAAGTAAAGTGCACGCAAGCATTTTAAAATTAATTTTAAAAGGTTAGGTAGTCATTTTAATTGTCAGAAGAAGAATGTCTTTACAAAATTGAGAATAGGTATAATATAAGTACCTAAATGTAAAACATGTCTGTGCAGCAAACAAGGGACTTATTCACTTGGCCACTACGTCCTCTAGAGTGCTAGAGTATTCTTTATAAATTATAAAAAAACCACTAGACTTCAACTCTCTTCGACTCGTAAAAATCTGCCAAATAACCTTCACACTAGTACCTCTACCTACCTAAATGAATTAAGTACCAAGTGTTGAGGTAAATTGATCCTAACCTAAGCATGAAACAAGGCTAGTTGAATAGGTGCAAACGCTTGCAAATATTCATCTAATTACGATGCTTTTTGTAACACGAACTTACCTATTTTAGAGTAAAAGCTCACAAAACCGTGATCTTTTTTTTTTTTTTTTTTATATGAAATAGGCAAGCATTTGACCACAACCTCACCTGATGGTAAGTGACGGTGTGGTCGAGGATGAAGCACGCTTGCCTAGTAAGAACCTATTCACTCTTGATTTGAAGACTCCAAGATAGTTCTACGAAGTTCTACGACGACACCGTGGCTTAGTTGGTAGTGTCCCTGCCTACGAAGCTTGGTGTTCCGGGTTCGATCCCCGGCCGGGGCAAATATTTGTGACGAACACAAATGTTTGTTCTCGGGTCTTGGATGTTGTGATGTGTTGTATGTGTCCATGCCACCTGCGACACAGGGCATCCTAGTGCAGGGGTGTGGGTGTGTGAATGTTTGAATGTTTGTTGGTTTAAATAAAAAAAAAAAAAAAAAAAAAGTTTCTAGAGTTGTTGGTTTCTCCTTCACATCGTACCATCAATCACTGCATTTGTTACAACCACATTGCGTAAGATTACTTCCTTGCGACCGTTCAAAGGCCCGATCACGAAACATTCGGACAATCGAATTCGTATTGTATCGTCACAGAGAAGGCAAAAACTATATGGCGATTTGTGTACTTACTTAGGTACAAGTGAGTGTAATAAGCGTCAAACATCGTTGTCCTCTGGCGAACCACGTGACAAAGATGCGCAGAACGCATTGACGCTTATAGTAGGTAGGTAGGTAGGTAAATTTATGTCAGATACGATACAAATTCGATTGTCAGATTTTTTCGTGTCCGGGCCTCTGTACTTTACGACACCTCGTTGGAAATAATCTCTCTCATATTTTCCGGGCGGGCGGTCAAATGAGGTCCTTTGTTCTGAATTATCGGATTTGGAATCCTGTTCAATGTGTCGTGAAAAAGGACTGAGTCCACTGGCAATTTATGTACTTAGGTACAGAGTAAATTTTCAACTGTATACCTTCTGAAACACTGATAAAATAGGAGTCGTTCTCATACACTGCAAAAAAAAAATCCATTCAAACCTCCAAACCAAAATTCATAGATCCGCTTAATTTCAAAGTTTAAAGATACGACACGTGTTTCGGCTCTACACGAGGCATCATCAGGAGGTGTGGACTCGCCGAAGTCCGAAACAAGAAGTTTCTCGTTTCGGACTTCGGCGAGTCCACACCTCCTGGTTTCTCGTTTCGGACTTCGGCGAGTCCACACCTCCTGATAGGTAGTGGACGTGTGGTAGGATTTATTACTAAATATATTTATATAATTTGTTGATATTTATGGATTTCCGCAAAGTAACGCCTGAATCAATCAATTATCATAAATTCATAGGTACTTAATCGTGGCTTTTACAATAAGTTATTTTTACCTTCCTGCTACACACGACTTCGCCTTCCAATTCGTTCAGAAGTTTTGGCGTGATTGAGTTCCTAGCATCACATTTATTTATGTACTTACTTCAGATTTTTTAATGTAAACAGAGACGAAGCGAGCTAAGCGATCTCCTGATGGTAAGAGATCACGCCTTCTTATGACCAGAACAGTGCTACACAGGACTTTGATTCACATAGGCCGGTGCAACACTACTAAAGGACTCATCCACATTGAGACTTTCGATCGTCAGCCTCGAAAGCGCAGAAATTTTCCTAGCAACAGTGTCCTCCAAACCAGAACACAGTAATGCTAACAAATTACTGCTTTGCGGCAGAATATCTGACACTGTAGTAGGAAGTGAGATAATGAAGCTTTGTATTTTTAACAAAACTATCTTCGAATAATATACCTTCCTAAGTACTACACTGTTACTTACATTAGTTAGTTTTAAAATACTAACACCTAGTTCTAATATTAGATAACACTTGTGGTTCTTTATGTCTTAATAAATAAATAAATAATAATTATTATTATACCTACACTCATATTAGGTATACCTACCTATTATACCTATTCAGAGTGTAGGTAGGTACCTGCAAAACCGAATTTCCAACACCACACGAAGCTTTCAGAGTTGATTTTATATTCACAAGGTGAAGGTGTAGGTAGGTACACCTACCTACTTCTATTTCAAACTCTGCAAATTAGTATGCCCTTTGACGATGCGACGATGTACCAATCCCAAAACCTTCACGTCACATTTCCGCAAAACGATTAAGTAGATAGTATAAAATGGTTTTGGTTATGAGCTAAATATGCTGCTGTCCGCGATTTAACCCGCGTGGTTGCAGGATAGAAAGCGTAGCCTTTTACAGCTCATAAATTATGCATTATCCGGATTTCAGCATTATAGCGCGATTAGCAACAAACATTCATGAAGGTATCTATCGTAGGTAGGTAGGTAGGTACTTATGCTATGAGCCTACATATATTTCAGATTAGTTGACACCTTTGTTTGAGTTGCAAATTAACAAGCTGCAAGATCACTACGTTTATCGAGTAGACGCTAAATGTATAAATAGGAGAGTAGGTACCTACACTATATCTAACAGGGTGCCTATCGAAATTTGGACGCAAATATTGGTAATTAAAATTGTAGGCACCCTGGTAGATATAAGTATACCTACTCTCCTATTCATACATTTATGTACAAAATAGTTTTTAAGCGCCTACTCGATGAATGTAGTGATCCTGCAGCGGGATATTAGACTATTAGTACGCGTCTGCACTACTAAACGAACATACCCAATCGAAATTCAAAGTCTCTACGTCCAGTGGTTTAGCCTCCTGTGCATTGTCTGTCAATCAGTCAGGACCAAGAGTTTTATACATATTTATGATTGATTGAATAGGTTGGGTTTATGTTAGACTAACTGAAAATCAAGTACAAGTTTCGCCTGCAATCTCAAATAACAATATTTTCACCCCCCCTCGGCATCGTGAAAAGCGTGGGACGTAGGTAGGAGTAGGTACCCTAATATTTGGTTCGTTGCCCCGGCCGAGCCAGACATCTCGTCTTGATTTATAATAACGTGTATCCTTACTGCGCTTTAAGGTGTCTGATGTCTGGGGTTCCTATACCTACGTAGGTACATAAAAGACTCAATACCTACTTATTTTATTTGCATATGTTGTACAGTAAGTTAAGCATAATAAATTACATAAAAACGATGTGTTTTATGGAAGATCATATCATCAAGGTATGTGTGATATAGGGGAATCCTCAAGGCAAATTTCCGATTGTGTCAACAAAAATGCGTAAGGTTTCATACATTAATTTAGATTTTATACGTGTTTTTTAATTAGTAGTGTTAATTATAAAACACGTATAAAATCTTAAATAAAGGTATGAAACCTTACTCATTTTTGTTGACACAATTGGAAAACATGGACGAAACGAATAGTGTGATGAAATTACTATAATACGGCGTACTTTTTGAGTATTTGTCCGAAACATTTTGTATGGAAATTTGCCTTGAGGATTACCCTTAATACCTACACACTAATAAATAAGGCAAAGCGAATATAATTAGGGCCTAACTATTCCTATTCGCTCTGTCTTATTAGTGTCGATGATTTGCCTATATGTATATATACAGTTGTGGTCATATAATTAAGAACGACTTGAAGTTACAGAATTTTTTTGTCTGAGTCATGTCATGTGTAGTTATTTTTGCTTCTTAGAAGTAACTAGTTATGTTATGAAATAGCCACAAGAATAGAGCTAACGGGATTAGGACTACAGAATAAAATCACTCACTATTTTTGTAACAAACTTTAATTATTCGCAAAAGTAACAATTTCAAATAATAATGGAGCTGGACAAATAATTAAGAACGATTTATTATACTGCTTGAGAGTTGTTTTATATGAAACTCATATTAAATTAAATCGCATTAATATGAAGTGCGTATATAAAATAAGCAATTTAATACATTTTAAATTAAAACTAATAGTTAGTAGCATGTCCTCGGCCTCTAATAACTGCTTTACACTTGCGAGGCATTGACTCTATCAATTTTTGACATTTCGCAAGAGAGATAGACTTCCATTCTTCTAAGAAAACGTCATACAGCTCTCTTAAATTACCACACGGTTTATTTGAAACCTTCTTCTTGACTTCGCACCAAAGATGTTCTATAGGGTTAAGATCTGGGCTGTTAGCTGGCCAATCTAATACAGAAACTGATTGCGATGTGAGAAATTTCTTAACGGTGCGTGCAGTATGCTTTGGATCATTATCATGTTGGAATGTCCAAATAACCGGAAGCACGTCTTCAGCATAAGGTAACATTGTCTCTTCTAGTATATTTTTGTATTGGAATTGATCCATGTTTCCTTCTATCAGCTTAACAGGTCCAATACCATACCCAGAAAAGCACCCCCAAATTTTCAAATTTCGCCCACCATGCTTTAATGTCACTTTTGTGTACTTAGGGTCAAATGCTTTATTCGGAGGGCGTCGTACATATCTTTTTCCATCAGAACATACCCTGTTTATTTTTGTCTCGTCAGAAAAAAGAACATTTTTCCACTGTCTAACTGTCCAGTTTTCATACCTTCTTGCAAATGCAAGCCGAGCCTGCCTATGGCATCGTTGCAACATGGGCACCTTCTTTGCTATCCTTCCGTGCAAGTTTTCTTCTACCAAACGCCTTCGAATAGTGCGTGCCGAGATTGCTGAAGGGTTTTTTTCACCAAAATATTCCTTTCTCAGCTCATTAGACCCTTTAAAAGGATAATGTTTTGCCAAACGAACGATACTTCGATCATCTCGACGAGATGACTTTCTCTGTTTAGGTATACGCGGAACATTTGAGGTAGTTTGATGCGTGGCAAAATGCTTCACAGCATGGAAAACCATCGTTTTAGAGCATTGCAGGTGGTCGGCTATCTTTTTATGCGACCAATCCTTCTCGCGAAGTTTAATTATTACTTCCCTTGTAGATTTATCACAACTTGTATTTTTCCCCTTTTTTTTCTATGAAGCAATCACCTGCACCAAATGGCGCCAAAATTATACGAATTTATAGTGAACTACAACCTCATAGCCACAGAGACTCTCTTAAATTTGAATAAATAAAAAACTTTTCAGCGTTCTTAATTATGTGACCAGCCAGTAAGTAGTAATAGTAGGTTTAGATCTAATGTAAAAAGTTTACCTATTCATTTTTTAGCAAATCATGTGTATAAACGAATGTACGGCTAGTATGGTAAAGTTTTGCGATACCGAGTGAAATACAAAAAAATACAAACAGTTAGTTATACTTCTTAGTTTGATAAAATTTTCTCTATAAATAAGCGTTCTTAATTATATGGCCACCACTGTATATATATATAGATGATTTACGTCACATAGATAGACATCGTCGATATTTGATTGATTCAGGCGTTACTTTGCGGATATCCATAAATATCAACAAATTATATAAATATATTTAGTAATAAATCACTACTAATAAGTGACAACGCGGCAACTTACAATGACGACGATGTCTAACAATAAATTATATAAATATATTTAGTAATAAATCCGCTTAATTTCAAAGTTGACGAAGACCGAAACGAGAGTCTCTCGTTTCGGACTTCGGCGAGTCCACACCTCCTGATGATGCCTCGTGTAGAGGCGAAACACGTGTCGTATCTTTAAACTTTGAAATTAAGCGGATTTATTACTAAATATATTTATATAATTTGTTGTTAGACATCGTCGTCATTGTAAGTTGCCGCGTAGTCACTTATATGATGGAAACTATACCTAAGCATTGTGAAATTTGGTATATAATATATTATATATATGGTGAAACACGAACTAAGCACTTTCGTTATATTATTATGTAGTTGATAGTAGTCGGGCAAGGCATTCGGACATCTTGAAACTCCTACACTAGAGTCAGCCACTGACTATCTTATATATTCTATATATTTTATTCTATGTGGTTGTGGTATGTAACGGGATTTACAGAGAACAAAAAAAACATTATTATTTATTTTATTTTAATTTTATTTATTAGTCACCAAATCAGTATTATTTTCGAAGAAAACTCTACATCAATTAGAACTCATACACGATACTTATATCATAAAATTATAAGCGAAAAAAATGCTTGGTTTATGACAATAATTAAAAACCCTAGAAACTTAATTCTGTGGCTTAGCAGCATCACTGAATATCTTAAATATCTCTTTATAGAAGGAATAGGGTGGTGCATTTACACATCAGTGAGAGATCTTCTGCGTTAATTGCGCCCGCCCATAGATTTATTGAAATAGAATGAAAGCACAAAAAGTTGTCTATTGACTGGCTCTAGAGCAGAACTTAACGTAAAAAATCTCTGATTTTATTTGTGGCGTGTCAACTCAAGACTGCAAGATTGTATTAAAACATTCAAATCCAAATAAATACTCATACATGCAATAAAATCTACGCAGTTTCAGAGAAATTAGGTAAAATTAGATATTTACTACTAATTTGATTTAAAAGTTGTAAATAGTAAAATTGATTCCTTTTGTATTTCATTATAGATTTACTTAAAAAAATTAATAACAATCGATCAAAAGAAATTTATTAAGTAGACAATTCATAATGTTATTACGAATAGTGTAAAATAATTCGATTTAATGACCATTCTTAAGGTTTTTCTTATATTTTTTTTTTCAAGATCACTAAGACTAAAAACTAAAACTTGGTATACCTAAATAATACCTCATTTTAATTATTAATGCCCAGAAACAGGCTACAATATCAACGTAGCCAAGGTGCTGATGATATAATTCTAATTTGTACCATGCAGTGACTTTCAAATACAAATATTGTCTATAATGTGAGCAATTTATACTAACACGAGGTCAGCCGCAAAGTTGCGTATTTTTATGCAAACCAATATTAACGCCAAGAATAGGAAACCGAATAGTACTGGCAAAGTTGAAATACTCATGTTTTTGCATTCTATTGAGTGAAATGAAATAAAATAAATCAGGGCCCTTCTAACACAGGTTTACCCGAGATACACGAGGATAGTTTTTGAAGCGAGGATAGCAAGATAGTGATAGTAGCTGGCTTCGTGTAAACAGAACTAGTTACTTTTTCACTAGCTTACTAGCCTAGAAATGAAGCTAGTTCTATTAACACTAAGCCAAAGCTGCTAACATGCTAGCTTACTCTCACTATCTTGCTATCCTGGCTTCAAAAACTAACCTCGTGTATCTCGGGAATAACAGAAGAGCCTCCAACCAAACCCTATAAATAGTTATCATGTAATACTTGAAATAAAGATTTTAATGAAGATCTCTGTTTTGGCCGATTTTAAATCTATTGCCATAAACAAAGCAAAATAAAAGTTTTCACTCCAATTACATCGAAACTATGAAGGAACGTTAAAATCACTAAGGAAAATAATACGAAACCTCTAAAACATTTTAACACAAACTACTACACTCATACGTGCTATTACCTCTAGTTAACACCATCCTTGTACAAAAAACTCATCATGACATTAACATTAGATGGCGTTTCTCACATATCCAAGTCGAATATGAGATCATTTTTGAACATAACTTCTAAATATTGGCCTTTATTTAACCTATCCGGGTTATAGAGATCTGTTTTGTGTTGTATGTTTTCACAGGTGACGGATTTTTCTTTCTCCGTTTTAGACTTCCATATTCCTGAGTCTTGGTCGTCTTTTTTATCGACGATGTTGAGAATGGATGTGGGGTTGTCGTTGGCGTCTTTGCCCTCGTTGGGAGCAATAAACGACCGCTCATCAGGCGTGTTCCTATTGTCGGTATCGGCGTCTGAAGTGTCCGCAAGGCCGCTGTCACGCCGCTGTTTGAGCACGGGCTTCTTCGGCTTTGGTGTCTGAAAACAAGATACATCAAGATAAAAACAGAAAATTACTAAGAGAACATAAACAGTTATGAATATCTAGAAAATACTTGGTCCTGATTAACTGACTGACTGGCAGACAGCCGACACGCTGAACCAGTGCACATACAGTTTTAACACAGTATTTTAAATTATTATAATCTACCAGCTAATAATATCCTTGTCTCTATTAGCGAGAAATAGTTACATCGAATATTTACCGCAATTCTGAACTGGTGCCAATGACACGATAATTGTAGCCAATATTGAATATAAATAATTATGTAGTTTTCCTAACAGCAGGTTAGTAAGTAGTGATGTTGTACTATTGATTTCGTTATCGTTATATTGTTTACATATGTATAGGTTTGTAAAAAAAATGGTTAAGTCGTAGCTTTAACGCCACTGACCATAAAATACCGCAAGAAATCATAAGCTCCTAAAACAATAACTTGCATTAATTCTGCTTTCAAAATGTAAGTTAACGTCCCAGCGGATTGAAAAGGCATCCGTCAATCCGCATAGGGTCCATGTAAGACTCATTCACTTTCGTAACTAATAACAGACCTGATTTCCATCAGTGGGAATATTGTGTGAAATGTCCAAAATATTTATTTATTATAGACTGCTTAAGCTGATAAATTAATTATCTTTAAAGTACTTAGAAATCATTATAGTACAGAAAGTCTGACTTTCTGCAGCTGTCTGGTATTATTTATTGTATACGTATTATGGGACTATAGGATTATGGGACTATCATACCGGTATAGAGTTGAGAACGTCGTCCTCGGCTTCGCTTTCGCTTTTCCGCCGGTCTTGGTTACGCTTTTTATTCTTCTTACGCTGATTCTTCTTTTTCTGACCCTCTATAGAGGAGTTGCACCTGAAATTACAAAATTAACACGTTATTACATTATTACCTATAACGTAATACCATAAATGGAAAATCGCTTACACCTGATAATTTGCAAACAAGATAACAATTGGTAACAACAATAACAATTTGTACTTATTGCAATGACTCGTGGAAAAGTTGCGTGTTTGTTTATAGTGTTATCAAAGATGTTATCACAACTTACGTACATATTCGTGATTGATAAAGACAAGCCATTATGATAATCTTCGAAACATTCCACAAGATCTTTGTACTTTTCAGCCATGGTATTTTACATGAATGCCATTGAAAGGATATATAAATAGAGCCAAAGATGTGACTGTATGAAAGATGCTAATAAATTAAGTTGCAATTACTGTTATGACAGATGATAGAGATGAATGGAGGAAGATGTGTTGTGAAACTCACATAGGTACATAAATGAGATAGGTATTTTGTATCAGTACTGGAACTGTAAGACTAATACTAGGTCCTTAACTACATCCAAACATGAGACAGAATAGTTCAGTAGTTTGTAAATGAGTAACAAACAAACATCTATCGTGCATTACCAGAACAATACTAGAATGTTCTATGTAACTTATACCAGAAGCATGCTGTCATTGACGCTTGTAATTCAGAGATAACCCACATTGATAAGTCACTATCATCAGTGTACAAGTTAATGAAAATAATTCTCACCTATAAAATTGTTTTGAAATAACAGTATTAAACCTAACAGTCTTCTTCAGGCTAGACTCTTCAGGGATGCAATCCGAGCTGATATAGTCCATGGATGATGCAATATCTCCTGCACTAGATTCAGAGACACTTCGCATCATGCTTATGGGTTTTCTAAGTATACTTTTAGCATTATGGTCAGTACTTGTCTCAGTCCACACAATGTCCTTCTCATCAGTAGGAGAAAGATCATCTTCATCTTCTTTATCATCATGATTGGAAGAAACAACTATGTTGGTCTGGCTTCCTAGATTCGTGACTTCAATAACAGGAGCAACTTCTTCAGGGTTGTCTAAGCTCTCTACAGTCTCCTTAGAAGACTTTTTTAGTTGTGATACCTCGAAGAATTCACTCATCATTGAGTCCGGGGTCAACCCTATTTGGAACTTTTGAGGGATTTCTCCAGCGAGTTCTAATTGTAGGATGACATTATTGTCCCATGCTTCACCTGATGCACTTTCAAAGTGAATATTTTCATCAAAATGCATAACAGCAGCATAGTGTACCGGTACAAACCCAGATCCAATGGATGTGAACTTAATGTAGACTCTGTTGCCCTCATTTTTCACAAGTACAGAATCCGGTTCTGTGTTTTTCACATGGAAGGTAAATGCTACAATGTCATCTAGGATATTATGTGTGTATGTTGGAAGCAAATATCCTACAGCGCTTTCAAAGAAAGAGTCATTTTCTGCACACAATTTGGGCAGATTTGGTGTTGGCTCATTGACTTCAGTAGGTGTTGAAGCTAGTTCCACTACCAGTTTTGGATTTTCTTCATCACTCTGAGAGCTGGAGTTTTCTTCGCATTCCACACCACTGTCTACTTTTGAAGAGTTATAACTGGTTAGGTTCTTTCTGATCACTGGTAAAGTCACTATCAATTTGGATTTTGATTTGTCAAATTTAGCACTTCCACAGTCATCATTCACAGAGTATGGGAGTGGAATGCTGAGTTTGTACTTGGCAGGCTTCTCAGATTTCAGAGTGAGGAGTTTCTCCTGAACATCCAGAGTGCAGTCACTGGTAGAAGACAGAAGCGGCAGGTTTATTTCTATGATGAGGTGGCTCGGAATAGCTGAATGCTGCTTACTGTCTCTATGGTAAGTGAACTCTTGGAAGTCAACATTCTTTTGTTGAGTTATCACATATTTGGGTATCGTATAACCTTCTTCAGTTTTGTGTAAGAACTCTGAACTATCTTTTTTTGCTTTACCAGGCTTTTCTTGCACAATGGGTTCTTTCTTTACATCATCATTTTTGTTTGAATAAATCCTCTGTGGATAAAGTTTCTCCATCATATCCGGGGATAGGTTTTCGCATTCATCTTCAGGTGGTGGTTTGTAATCGGGATCTTCTTTCCGTATGACTGATGGTGTAATCATACCCTTGTAATATGATTTAGGGAAGCGGAAGTTATTACTATCCAGGTGAATGTTGTAGGTTTTCTGTAACCCATCAAATGCTGTCTTGTTTACAAGTTCCCGAAACTGTTGGTTAACCTCCGCCATGCGCAAAGTGTCGGGATGATAAACTACGTCGTAAACAACGCAGCGCTGTTTTTTCCCGTCGAATTCCTCCCGCGGAGGTGTAAGCGAGTAAGGAACTTGCCAGTTCATGCCTCTTTTTCCATCGACCTCTTGAACTTGATACGAAGGCTTGCCGACGTTTTCGTTGCTGCAAATGTTTATAAACGCTTTCCTGTCGCCTGCGACGCTTGTTTTTATAACATAACCCCCTTTAGGATTGAGGAATGTAACGTCGTAGCCACGTTCTTTCTCGAGCTGGACCATTTCTTTCTGATAGAGCGCTTGATTAGCCGGGTCACGTACTTCCGCGCAGTATTCGGCGAACAAATCTCGAAACTTCTGATTCTTCATAGCATCCTGAATAGCTTCCAAATCGGATCTTGTGAGCTGGGACTCTTCATCACGAGGTTTTACTCCCGTTGCCATGTTGATAGTAGAAATAATATAGATTAATTTTGTAGTAAAACCGCAGAATTAAAATCAAAATCCACACATCCACAAAATCAGGTGGCTGGCTGGCTGACAGACGATTCGATTGACAAAAGCAATCTCTCAAGCAATCATGGAAACTCTGTGGTAGAGTTGCAAGTACATAGGAAATGACAGATTAATGTAACTTACCGTAATCATCGTTTTATGTAGCGTTATACTCGTAGGTAAGGTATTTTAGAAATAACAAGCAACTGTCTTCGGCTTTTCTTACATCGCAACTAATTGAGATAGATAGTAGCCACAGCTTATTAAGAGTGTAACGTGACAAGTAAATTGTTCGGTGTTTTGAGTGGCCGTCAAGCATTTAAGTACACCACATATTTTTTTAAATAACTTAGAAACCGAAACCCTTAGAAAAGCAATGCAGTATAGGTACTACGTTGTATCTGTGCAGTCAGAATGGGTGTCTACAAAATGACAGAGTAACAAAACAGCGGGGCGAGTGCGGTGCCCAAGCCGAGCCCAGCGAGCCGAATGGAGCTAGTTACGGGTTTGCCAAACGATGAATAAAACTTAAACTATCATCGCACTATCATCAATGATGTGTACAACCTGACGTAAGTCAATAAGAAAACTAACGCTACAGTAATCCAATTTTTATAAAATTTATTTTGTCAAAAATTTGACCTATTTTATTTCAAGTTTTTTCGTCTTAACTGTGTTTAGTAACAGCAACTCATTAGGAGTGTTTTTTTCTGGTAATTTAAAATTTGCGTGTTTATTATCAAAAATTCGGAAAATGCCTCACACCAAAAGATAGTGGTAGCATGATGCCACTTACATTAATTAGATCAATGGAGTGAAAAAAGCCCCTTTAAAAAAAACTAGTAGAAATCCGTACTTTTTTGGACAGATTTTTGTACTTTTTTGGAAGAGTTGATCTAGCAACACAATTGCTAATATACATACCAAAGAGAATATAACCACTAATACATACATAACCTAAAAGTTTTGTTTGTGTTTTTCTTATTACTTTCCTTTATTCGGCTGGATAAAATACCAGTAAAATGTCTAGAAACATACGTTTTGTCTATCAAGCATTGATAAATCAACAGTCAGTTACGAATGCAGTGAGATATTACTGTAGATGGACTCACAGAAAACCTGGAAAAGTGATCCTTCCCTTTGAGCCCACTGAAAAAGTTAGTCTGAAAAAAGAAAAGATTATTGATCTTACCCAAAGTTTAAAAGAAAAACGAACAATTAAACCCAAAACCAGCACAGTCATTAATGCAGACATTCGTGATGAATTTATTGATGATAAGCCTTCAACACCAAGACTCCATCCCGAGAAGATAAAAAAAATCCTGAGCCAAAGAGAAGAGAAATTGAAGAAACGAAAGTTTTATCTTAGTCAGAAGAAAGTATTTGATGAAGGTGGCGAGATAATCTATGAGAAGATGAATGAAAATGATAACCGTGTCAGGTATGCTGAATAAGCATTAGCTTACTCTTAGTAGTGCTGCAGTAACTTTACTTTCTACTTCTTTTTGTTTGTGTTCATAATTACCGAAGTTTGTGCCCGTCATGAAAGACTTGAGTGGCTCGATTGACAAGCTGCTTCCATGCTTGTCTGTCTTCTGAAGAGACAGGGATTTTCTTTCTGCAATGACCTTTAAACTGAAAACAGTTATGTTAATTTGCCTTGCAGTAAAATAACTAAAGCATTGTATAAGCCCCCTAAAAGCTTGAATACTGCAGGGGACAACTTTCAATGGTAATGATAGGTTAGTTTTCTATGCAAAGTTAAAATTTTAAAAACAAATATGTAGATTAAAATCACTTTACTCATAAGTATAGTACAGTAGATGTATTATGTTTGACCCATTTTGGATTTAATACTTACAGTACACTATTGGTAAGATTAAAGTCCAAAAAAGAGCGGCTACGTTCGGGTCAGATGCTCGTAGAGGGCTGGCGGCTAATAGTTGATGGACTTGAAGCAAAATGCAAACTGAATTATGTAATATTCACCCGTTTGGAGGAGCTTGATAAACTGAAGCCCTATCTACCTAATTCGGGCGTTGTATTTTACAAGGTGCCCTACAAAGAAATGGAGCTCTTTTCTGATGTGGAGACTGCTCCTGGAATTTTTGGTAAGGAAATACTTAGGCTAATGTTTTTGACCGAATGAAGAGAGGCCTGAGACTAAATACTCTAAATAGACTTATAGTTTGTGTGTATGTATATGGGTATGTATGTATGTTTGTTTGATGATTACTTTCGAACTGCTTATTCTGCTATGCAATTGTAACACTAACTCACTCACTCGCTAACTTTAAACTCGCTGGCTTGTAGCTTGTAAACTAGCCTCGTATCATCGAGGGTTAACAGTTATTTAATTATTTGCTGATAGACAAGTAGCCTTTATTGATGTCTATGACACATAGTGTTGAAAATTCTAATAATTTTGTGTCACTTTTTTTTCATTAACTTTTAGGTATATTTGAGACGCCGACAGCAGTAAATGTGAAAAGGAACTCCAAACCACTTCCCCTACACTTTCTATGTGACAATATCCGCATGTCAGGGAACTTGGGAGCCATCTTGAGAGCGGCAGTTGGGGCTGGATGTGAGAAAGTACTGCTTACTAAAGGTAATTTTAATTATTAAACAAAAAAATTGGTACATATATGAAAACTTTAAAACTAACAAAAAATAATAGGTAAAGCATACAATTTTGTACACTGAAAGCAACCTAACTGGAGTTAGTAAACTTACTGATTGCTCTATGAGTCTGAAGAGTACCAATACCTATAGGAGTACCGATAAAAAGTTTTTGGAGTAATTGCATTAACAGCATTGGAAATGTAGCATTTATGTTAAAACTTTCACTCACTGTTTCAACCCGTGATAATTCAAATTTTCAAAAACTCATAATGTTATGAGAAGTATTCCCATCTGTCACCCAGCTCCGTCCGCCTAGGGTGACAGATGGGACAAAAAGTTCTATCTGTCCCACTGTTGCGACAAAAAGTTCTATCTGTCCCACTGTTGCGACAAAAAGTTCTATCTGTCCCACTGTTGCGACAAAAAGTTCTATCTGTCCCACTGTTGCTGATAGGGTGACAGTTGGGAATAATTCTGTTATGATACATACATCGTAGTAGTTAGTGTATAAAAAGTATTTTGCGCGCAGGTTGTGTGGATGTATGGGATCCCAAAGTCATCCGGAGCGCAGCTGGAGCCCACTTCAGGCTGCCAATCTACCAATCCATTGACTGGGCTGATATGCCCACTCATATTGAACCAGAATCTTCAATTTTCATTGCCGATAGCAATGCTAAGGTACAGTACGGCATTTAGGTTTTAGATTCAGGCAACTCCTACAGGATTTAAATGGGTACCGACCCATACTGTGCCACAAAACAGTAATGCCCCTAGTAGCGAAATTACTGGGCTTTAGAGACTGACCATCAAATATCTCTAAGTGAAAAAGTGCTATAACAGCGTTATATCGTTCTATGTCATTTAAAGTTCTGTGGAATACTGTTCTGGTCATAGGTAGGCGTGAACCAAGGGTAACAGTATTACTCGATGTGAAAAAAAATTCTCAACGAGTAACACCTTGACTTGGGGTGTTCATCATCATCATCATCATCAGCCTATCGCAGTCCACTGCTGGACATAGGCCTCTCCCAATGAGCGCCATCGCGCCCTGTCTTCGGCTTGCCGCATCCATCTTCTGCCTTGGGGTGTTACTTGTTGAGAAAAAAAATCGAGTTACACCCAAACGAGTAACACTTACTCGTTTGGGTGTAACTCGATGGAAACCTACCTGCTAAAATGCAAAAAATATGCTTATACGTAAATGCACCTTACTGCTACGTCCAATATCCAATGTATGGTATCGTATTTGTAGATGCCTTGCATGCTTGCTAGAATTTTTTTTTGGTTGAATAGTCTTTATTATCTTGAAATGGATGAATAGGCGTGTTATATTACTATAAGGAAAGCGCCCAGTTCGTTTCGGCACTTGTTTTATATTAAAAAAAAACCTTTTTTTTAGGTGGCAGATGAAGATACTGGAGCAGTTGAAGATGAAATTGACATGCAGATTCCAGTGTTGCCATACTACGGAGTAGACTTCCCTTCTATGAATCACATCACACTAGTAATAGGCGGAGAGACTGAAGGGATCAGTGAGCAGAGTTATGCGTAAGTTTATTTTTTAAAAGTCGTAATTGTAAATGGACTCTCTTTTCCGCACTTTGACTCTTAGGGTCCTTTGTACGTTAGGTATCCTGGCTAAGGGCGCGTTTCCACTGACGCGGAGCTGGGTGGAGAAAAGCGGACTGTGTGTGTGTTTTTGTAAAACCTTCATTATTTTAACACAGTCTTGTTGGTTCGTAACCAAGTGTCGAATTTGTTCTTGAACAAGTTTGTGGATGCTGCAGAAACAACATCTACCATTATATTTAATTTCATTGACAGGCTTGCAGCGCAAAAGAATGGCCTTCGCCTAAACATCCCCTTACAAAGAGGAGTGGATAGTCTCAACACTGGAATGGCCACAGCAGTCATAGCCTTCGAGATAAGGAAACAGCTCATCCAGGCGTGGACCAAGATCAAACAGGACAGATTGCTGGGACACGCTACCTAGTGTTATAGGTATTTGTTTATTTTAACTAAGTACATAAAAGCAAGTGAAAGTAGTGAATATAGATGTTGATTTGAACCTATCTTTCCTTTTGTATGAATAGTTCCTGTAGTTATGATTATAGAAAATCATTGCAGGTTGTTTTCATTTCTCTGGAAGATTATTAAACTGATCAATCATCAATTCAATATACATAGGCTTGGTTCTGACTGTCTGACTGACAGACAACGTACAGGCCCAACCACTGAACGTAGAGACTTGAAATTTGGAGGATGTGTTTGTCAAGAGCTGAAAGTGAGAACTAAAAAGGAATTTTGAAAATACGCATCGCAAATGAAGCTGCGGGCGTCAACTGGTCATGAATACATATAAACGGCTTATGTCTGACTGACTGACTGATAGACGGCGCACAAGCTAAACCAGTGGACGTATAGACTTGAAATTTGGTGGATGTGTTTAGAGATGAAAGTGCGTACTTAGAAAGGAATTTAAAAAATCTGAATACAAAGTACCTTATAAGGTTTCCATAAAATACACCAAATTTCCGCAATTGGTTTAAATGAGAATCAAACATTAGTAGCATATGAAGATATCATCGGCCTACATTGTCCATTGTTGGACGACGGACTCTCTGAAAATGCGCCACTGAGCCCCAGTCTTCGGCTCTGTACATCCACGTCTAATGTATGAATTAATGAAAATGCTTTATTTGTAAATCATAAGAAAAAAAACAAATATAGGAATTATTACAAATTTTGTAAAATGGGCGGTCGTATCGCTGTGAAGCGAGCTCTTCCAGACAACCAGCATGGAGACGGTTTCATGTAGTGCGAGTGTTATAAATCATAGATAAAAAATACCTTGTTATTCTGTTTACGAGTACTAAGTAAAAACCAGCTGTACTACATACTAGCGCAAAATTCTCAGTTTGCTAATCTTCAGTTTAAAACTCTGGATCGACTCCAATGGGAATTCCAGTCCTTAGTTGTACGGCTTTGAAATGTTAATTGGATGTGGTTTATTTGATTCCAAGTTAACTTTCGAGGCGAGGTAAGCCGCTAACGTGGAATGCACTTTCATACATTATTCAGCAACAGAGTTAGGGTAGGCAAGACCAAATCAGCTTTATTAAGAAGAGAGTTCTACGCTGACCCTGATTTTTCAATCTTGTTCCATTATGCGCAAAATTATATCTTCGTAGTTATAGAAAGGTGAAGGAACAATAGTCTAGAAATGGGAAAACTCGAGGACGTGGTGGCCGAGTGAATGAGGCCCTTACCTTGCGATCTGATTGTCGCGGGTTCGAATCCCGGTGGCAGTCATGCGTAAATGGGTTTTTTTTGGTCGAAAAAATCTATGTATGCATCCCACGTTCTCGCAACGGTGAAGGAAAACATCGCGAGGAAACCGGCATGTCAAAGAAGCTAAAGTTCGAAAACATTTGTGTCGAGTGCACGAAAGGAGCCTCTTCGAGGCGCACTTGAAATCCTTTCACCAGGTTCGAAGGAACTAGTGACACGATAAGAAGAAGAACCTCGGGTAACCTCGAGTTTAGTTCTCGCTCCTAGTTCTTGCTTCATAATAATTGTGAATGTGTTTTTTCCTACACAAGTGCTGGATAAACTTAAATTAGCAATCTAGATAACATCAAAGAGGTTGGTAATCATAACACTGTTTTCTTTTAGAGGTATTTTAAATAGATAAATAGGTAGTTTAACACTTTACTGTACACATACACATACACACACACGAACAAAGCGGAGTAAAACAATCAAATCAAATCAAATAAAAAAAAAAAGTCAGGTAGTACAAGAGACGGACTTATCGCTGTGAGCGGTCTCTTCCAGGTATTATTTATTTATTTTGCTGCTATTGTGGAGGATCGGCTTTATTTTTCTATATGGCTCTACTCGCGGCTTCGCTCGCGCTCTAAATTACCGAACTTCACAAACTTTGGCATTTATAACAGGCTGTTACCTAGAATATAAATTACTAGTCGATGCCCACAACTTCACTTGCCTTGCGACTTAACAAACTTCCGTTCTTAGTACACGCCTACACTTAACAAACATCCCCTTCAAATTTCAAGTCTCTACGTTCGCTGGTTTAGCCTTTTGTGCGTTGTCTGTCAGTCAGTCTGTATTAAGCCTTTAAAAGTGTTAATGTTCCTCCACATGTAAAAGCATCAAATGCTGCACAGAGACAACACTGTTGTCAATTTACATAGATAATTTGCCAACACGCCTAATAGGCATTCGCAATTAGCAGTATGTTAGGTCCTATTGTGTCAATTTAGCTCCAAAGGTAATTGGAGCCCACGAGTCGTCTGTAAATGCCTCCATTAGGTACCCGACTGCCGTTAACTGCTACATGTGTAGCGTGCTCAATACAGTGAATGAAACAGTTTTGCAGCAGAACAAGGCAATAGGCGATTGCCAAAAAGAATTCAAATTCAAATTCAAAACTATTTATTGCGAATAAGGGTGGTTACAAAAAGATCTTATATTTACATAAATGAATGAGGTTCTCCTTAGTCAGCTTATGATTAGCATGCAATACAAAACAAAAAAAATAAAAAAATAATTAAATGATTTAAAACTTAAATGTCAACTTTCCATGTGTCAAAATAAATGAATAAAAAATAAAATAAGAACATTACTAAAATTCAGGTCAACATAGATTATTGAATCAAATACACAACACGCCAACATAACACCTACAAATCTAGTTTTATTTTTTAAATGGATTTAGATAACAATGTCATTTAGATTGTCCATAAAATATTCATTTAAAGTATAATAATTTTTCATTAAAAGCAGTTTTTTTAGTTTAAATTTAAACACATTAACAGATGCTATTTCCAATATTGATACTGGTAAGTGATTGTATATCCTAGGAGCCATACCAAATATGCTTTTGCTAAATTGCGCCATTTTCATGTCAGGGTAACGTATCTTTAGGTGGTGCCGTTTGCTTTCATATTTTTTATACATATATAAGTTTTGTTTTACAAATTGTGCAGTTTCCAAAATGTCAATACAAGGCAATGTTAATATGTTAAGCTTATTAAAATATGGCTTACAGCTGTCGGTTTGTTGGATTTTGCAGATTGCCCTTACGCATTTCTTCTGTGCCCTAAATACAACTTCTTTATCCGTTGAATTGCCCCAGAACAAAACACCATACCTGAGGAGTGACGCTATATATCCGTGATACGTAGTAAGCAGTGTAGGAATACTAGCAGTTTTGGACAGTATGTGAAGAGCATAAGAGAATCTATTTAATTTTACAGCTAATTGTTCGACATGTGACTTCCAATTTAAAGTGGAGTCAATATGTAGACTAAGAAATTTAGATATTTCAATTTCTTCAATTTTATTTCCTAAGTACCTAATGTCAAGATCTGCTAGTTTAATTACTCTTTTTCTGAATACCATAACATTGGTTTAAGTCAAATTAACTTTCAGATTATTCAATGTCAACCAATCAATAACATTGTGAATCGTATTATTTATGTCTTGTTCTAGAACGCATTTGTTAGTTCCCGTAAAAAGAATTGTGCTATCGTCTGCAAAGAGCGTCATTTCATGGTCCGTCAGAAAAAAAATTGTGTGCAATAATCAAAAACCCAGTCCAATTCACTACACAGAAATATACTATAAAAAAAACGTATAATTCATTTGTTTTTCAATTTTGGTCCAGTAGGTTCTGCTTTAAAACATACCTAAAGATCATCCACACTTTTGCATTTATTATATGCGTGTGATAAGTTCATTGGTACGCGTATTTTCAGATTTTTGATTACATTAATCATGAGTCAATTTTACAGTAGTATGGTAGAGGTATACTTATTTTTTTTTATTTACCTGTAGTCGTTTGTTTGACGAAATTAATCTGGACATTACAGAAATGAATGATCTTATGAAATATAAAAAAAAATACATTGTGTTTCTACGATAAAATCATTTACCTTTAATAGACTCGTATAAACTGCACTACAATATGTAGGCTAGACTAGTCTAATATAATAGAGATCAAATTATACCCTGTCGTCGTTGGGATAACAATTTTACCGCCGGTTGCGAATACAGGGTAAAACCATTCGCGTTTGCAATATCGAATGGGTAATTCGGTACCTCACTTCGACCTACGCCCTCGTTTTTTCTGCAAGAATACCTGCTACCTGGAAAAAGACTGCTCTACTTTCTTAGAAATCTTTTATCCGTCTTTTATGTCTTATTATAGTGGTTTGGGTATACCTACGCGTTCAAATAGTGTTTGTAGTGTGTTCTCAATCACGCCAAAACTACAGATTCGATTTGGCTGAAATTCGGAGTGTAGTTTATGAGCTGAAAAAAGAAATTTGGCTACTTTTATCTCGATACCAGTATTATATCTTTTATCCATTGAACCAAAAATTAGAGCAAATAACCCCATTTTTGCTTCAAGTTTGAGTACCTACCTCTAATATAATGTAAGTAACAGTTAATGACTGAAGTTAAAAACCAATGGCTTATGAATGTTACGAAACTTTAAAATTAACTCCATACTTCAACTTCTAAAAACGAATTATTATTCCGATCACAGCCGATCCTTTTTTGCAAAGCTGTAACATAATTACTTTGCGGTATCTTTATGTGCCAAGTGTTGACGTCATAGGCTGCGTATAGGCTATAGGCAGAATGGGCCTAGAACGAGGCTATGAGTCTGTTACATCAATCAGTGGACAGCCCCGGATTAAGAGGGGGGCAGGCTTGTAAGTGTGGTGACTCCATTTTCCGCAATTGGACTCGTTAGTCAGTCCTTTTTGCGTGAGCATGTTACCTGCTGGCTATGGATGTAGCTAGCCTAACTCCGTTCAGAAGCGTAGAAGATTCCTGGGCTCTTCTCAGGTTTCGCGGAGGACCTCGGATAACCAAGTGTTTTGTGTCGTTTTGCTGTTACTCCCACGCATTCCAGGACTACGTGGGCAGCTGATTCTTCTTTTGTTAAGCCTCACAAGACAGTCTCTGCAGAGAGCGCTGTCAGTTACCGCCAGGCCCTTGCCCCGGGCTCTAAATTCGGATGGCAGCAAATTCACACTTGGTAGATGAATAAACAACTCATCACTAACGCAGTACTACTCGGTCGAATTAACATGACACCTGGCTGACACGTGGTTCGGAACTTGATGCTTCCCCCGCTGTTCCGCGCGGCGCCCTCCGTGTTTCTTCTTCCTCTAATTGCGAAGCCTTATCATTACCAAGTATTACAGGACCTCTTCTCTATCAAGATTATCCAATTCCACGCTGTACTTTTCACAAACGTCGTTCAAGCCAGGTGTCATGTTAATTCGCCCGAGTAGTACATATGTAATACAGATAGAGCAGCGCTAGATCGGTCGTTGTGGCGGTTTTCCGGGAGGGCTATGTCCATCATGGCCGTCTCATGACTGATGATGATAAAGGTAAAAATGAAGGCGGGCGGGGGAGTCTTTTTTCCGTTTTTGCCCCCTCATGAAACAATTCAAGATCCGGGGCTGTCAGTGGATTAAAAGTGACGTCATGCGACTGGCCATCAGTCTGCATGAGATAACACGACATGCCTAAACATTATATCAATCCCAAAGCTTTATGTCAGTGTTATGTTTGCTCACGAAAAAACATAGAAGTGTTGTTTATTTCGACTATTTATGTTAATTAGAGGACGTGAGTGACGTGAGCTTCTATACAACATATAAAAAGTTAAAAAACCGTTTTAAAATAAAAAAAATACAATGAAATTAAAGATATTTTCTAGCGGCCTCAGGCAGCCCATCCACAATTCAATTCAATCAATTCTGTGATTCTTATCAATCCTGTAATTCTTTATTGTACACACAAACACGTATAGTGTAAAACATAAAAGAAAGACATGTACAAAGGCGAACGATTAGTAGATATTTGAAAAAAAAACTTATGTTCGCTCATACACAGTTAAGACATGTACTTACAAAGGCGAGCGATTAGTAGATATTTGAAAAAAAAACCTTTACGTTCGCTCAAACACAGTTTTTAATTAAATAAATTAATGTAAATAAAATATATTTTGAACTTTATTTTGAAAGCTTTATAAATTTAAGATAAAGAATCCTGTAAAGTAAGAGTACTTTAGGTACTGTATCTACAACTAAACAAAAAGGATCAAGAGTTTCGCGGACGTTAAAATAACTTTGGTCCAAGTTGAATGCAAGCTAACATTCCGCATCTTCTCTTCTTCTTAATCCTTGAATTTTGCTTGCATAACTTGTGAGCATACTTTGGACGTTAGTTGCTGAAATTTTCACAACTCTTTTTAAAGTCGGAAGGTAAGGTACCCATTAAATCAGCTATAGGTTGGCAATGGCTCTACCATTGCATGAGACTAGGATGGGAAGGGACCTAACTAAGTAGGTGTAAAGTTATACCTAATATACTAAAGGTCGGTGGCTAATTCGTAAAAAATGGCTAGTCGGTATCAAAGGTGTGAGTATTTCATGAGGCATAGACGTGGCCTATCTCAATCGGGGGGATGGAATTAGGGGTTTTTTCAAAGGAGAATTCGTAGCTAGTTAAGGTTGTGAAATGTAGGAAGGAGGCGTCGTCGGTCAATACTGGAGGTGGTGCGGTGCGGCGCGGTGCGCAGGCGTGGCGGGTGCGTCCCCGCGCGCGCTCCGCTCGCACGGCCCACTCACGCAACTCGCGAGTCAGCCGTCGAGCGCTGCGACCGCGCGCGCCCGAAGCCCGAGCTTTTCTACACGCGACAACCATGTGTCATGTTTTCATCACAGAACAGCTCCGTCGCATACCTTCTCCACTCGCTACCTGATCCCTAAATGAATAGTGCGACCGGCTCGCGCAAATAAACCGCGATAGACGCTTCCGTTCGAAACCCACCAGGACAGGACAGCTTTCGCCTAGTGTCTGGTTTTTCTCGTAAGCTCGTGGCCGTTGACACTGCAGCGTGCGGATCCCGCAGTGCGCGAGTGTGTGATTAATCCGCTAAAATCGAGTTTGTCAGCTGAGACGCGAATCATCTACCTTACTGACTCGGTGACGATGGGTCCGGAGATAACGCGCGCTTAAACACCAAACAGACCCTGAAAACTCCAAAATGCGGCGTTTAATTCTACTGTTTCTGATAACAGGTAAGATGCATGACTGTTCATGTTAATTAGAACTAGATGTGTAGCGTAGACACTGTAAATATTAGCTCTTCAGTAGCTTTGATGTTGCATGCACCGCGATGCCGGTACCTATAGGAGATATCCAAACAAGACTCGTAGCTCCTATATTTCTGTTTCCTTTGTAAATTAGCATTCATTTCGACGTTTATTTTATAGTTTTCTTTGCTTTACTCGTACTTACCAAAGTTCTTACAGGCCACTAATTTTACCGCCTTAGATCATTTATAACCGAAATCGCCTATAGTTTCTCTTGCTATCAAACATTTAAGCTTCGTTCTATCCATCTCAGAAACTCTCACCTTCTTCGTTGTGGCATCATACTGTTCCATATATTATTTTCTTTGTAAAATAAGTTATATGCCTGCCAAAAGACCCTCGTCCCGAGCGATTCAAGGAACAAATGGCATGGTTTGAGAGAAAAGGGCGTTTTTTGCGCCCGATCTCATTTCTACTTCTCAGTTGCTCCTTGTCCTAATATTTTTTATTCGATTCTAAAATGTCTTGAAATGGCTCTCCGCCGTAGTTTCTAATTTGATTAACCTTGTATTATGAATATACTCATTTATTCTTCGCGTTAATATCTTTGTACAATTTATGAATCATTGTCTCTCATTTCAAAGGTTTCCGAACGAGATAACGTATAGATAGATAGACATTATATCGACGAAAGCACATCCATTGTTACGTGGACATCTGCCGGCATCATCTATGATTCTATGGGAATTGGTTCCGCTTTGTTCAATTGGAAATGATTCGGCATATTAATTACATTGTTTAGTCATTCTCGGTAATTCCAGGAGTTCTCAACCGACCACGTCGTTTTCGAATTGAAAGTATATCCTTAGCTTTCCTACTCACCATTTAACCAATGCGATATGTTCGTGCTGCAAAGCAGATGGCTCGAAAATCCTCCAATCTATGAATGCGAGCCGCAAGGATTAAGGTTTTTATTTATGGCAGCCAACGACAGGTGTTCAATGCAGGTAGAGCCAGAACAGATATCGCCCGTCCGACCGACAGCATCTTTTTTGTTAAAACAAAATCGCTCAATCACTGCACGAGTACCTACACAGAATGGTCTGCTCCAGCAATATTGGAAAAATGCATATCTAGAGCAAATGCGGGGTTTTCAATTGGCTTGTTGCAAATTGCCAATAACAATTCAATACTTTTTTTTGTTCCAAGCAAATGCGATAAATTGATTTATTTTTTAGACTGCTACGCAGTCCGCATCGTACGACAGAGCGTGTTTTTTCGAAAATATTTTATTTTTCTAAGCCGGAGTTTCCATTTAACTTTTGGGTGGAATTTTTTGTCTCTTTAAGCCTATTTCAAACAGATTTTGATAAATCACAAACTTTTCTCGGGTAAAAAATGTGGAAAGTTTGAGGAAATCAGAACTTTCTTACCCTCATCAATCTACTGTTAGGTGTATTGTTATCGTTTCAAAGGAGCACTAAAAACGTTGTTATTTTATAGGGCTGGCTTAGAGTTGGTATTGTTTTATGAACAACTTATAGTAAGTAAATAATTTTAATAGGGGTTACAACGTGTAAAATGCGGCGGCGGCTTTGCACTTATTAAGCTAGACTTTAAACTTGAGGCTATCGGCTAAGTTATAGCGAATGGAAAGAATAAAACTTTAGTTCCCGAACTTCCCACAGCTTACAAGTCTGGTGCAATATCGTGGCGAGTTTCTCTATTGCTTGTTTTTTTTTGCTACACAGACGGATGTTGAATGCACCTGGCCGCCCCGATTTATAAGACCCTTCTGGCTAAAACGTTGCGTTTTTGTATTCCAATTTCGGATTCCAATACCACTATTTTTAAATCATGTCTACTTTTAATCTTAGGTACAATTTAAAAGGGAACCTTATTTGTAGTTTCTACACCAATCTAATAATATAATATATATAACATAATATATAATGATAATGGCACATAATGGGAAACATTATACATAACGAAATTAATGGTAGAGCAATCAGAGCATCGCAAATCCTGACATTTCCGGACACCGGGTTCGCTAAATTCTCATCTCGGCGCTTTACGAGCTGTTTCAAAGCAGTGCTGAAATATGTTTATCCGCAAACATTATGTTCCCAGAAATATTATCTAGTCTTCAATGTAGAGCTATAGATGCAGTGGCTAATAAATTAGATACTTTTGTTGATAGTACCCACTGAATCTTGATAGTAGGATTTAATGAAAGATCTGCATATAGTAAGTGTGAAAGAATGCAGCAACTTTAAATCTATTTTGGGTTGCTGACAGAGAGGGCATATCAAACGGGTGCAGGAGTCGATAAGTGGCAAGGCGCCGGCTTTCATCTCACTTGGTGTGTGTATTTACACTGGTCGCGCTTGGGTGTGTAAGCGCAGGCGGCCGCCGACGCAACTCCGATGCAATTCAAAGGTCGCCACATTTATTTATGCCTTTTTTGATTACGACGTCGTTCCCAGCGTCGCGCCTTTCTTTTTAATGGGTTGTAAAGTTAACGAGTTATGGTCGAATTTATTAATCAGTTGAGTGGGTCTGTTTTATTTGAATTAGGCTTTGCTTCTGAACTCGATTTGAATATGTGGTAACTATAGTTGCTGCAATTGAACATTTCGCTTTTCTCAAATACCATTGTTTGACCTAAATCTGAAACTAAAACATGGCAGTAAATGCATTCTAAGACGGTTTCATTCTAAATGGGGCTCCAAATCTAATTACAAAACGGGCGAAACTTGTTCACCAACATTCTTGCCGAGATTTCCCGAGTGTAAATTGGGCTGCTTTTAAATTTCCCTGAAGGGTCTAGGACCGCGAGAAATACCTCTTCTTCAGTTCAAATAAACATGTTTGAAAAGTTTACTCATTTGTTGCTTATGAGGAAGAACAAGAGGATGTTTGGAGCTACCCAATTCAAGTTGGAAAATGAATTTGTTCCGCGTTCCGAGATAAAACGATAAATTACTCGTTTAATATTAGAATTGTTGACATTCTTGTTTAATTAGCAACTTGTACCCAGTTACTCTACTGGATAGATATTAACTGCATTGTTTTAGATTTGAATAAAACTTTCATAAAGAGGGTCTTTTTCAATTTCATAATGATTTATCTTTATGAAATAAGTTAATTTATTACTTCAGTTACAGAAAATCACGAAACTTTTCCGTGTTTATTTTGATAATTAACATGGTGAAAGCGTTTTGAAATACAATATTATCTTAAAACCCTCTACAAACATCGCTGCTCCATTAATCGGCTCTGTTCAGTTATCTGAAATTAACCATCTCGCACCGTATAATCTGACTAGTGGGCAGGCCAATTCCCCTGTGGCCTATGGCAAGGTTTTAACTAGGTCGTCTCTGATTCTGTAATACGGCAAATAATCAGCTTGTATCTATAAGGATCACAATATATAGGTATGGGTAGTAGTTTGTTGAACAAGAGATAAAACCTTAACTTTTCACTCGAGATATTTTAACGGTCAAAGCCAAACAGCCAAAGGGAGTGAATGGTATCGATAGATAGAGGTTTTATGTAGAGGCCAGTGAGCTGTTCGATTTTTCTCATTGGACTGAATACTTTATATCAAAGGTGGAAAATTGTTGCCTGATAGGAATTTGAATTCACCCTCATGCCTAAAACAATATTGAAGTTGAAAGTTGCATACAAGATATAGGCGGGTTTAGAAGAAAATCAAAAACGAGCCTAATTAATACAATACAGAATTAATCTTCATAAGCCAACATTCTCTTTTGGTAAAATAATGTCAAGCAACAAACAAAGAAAAGCTATTACTTACAAGTATGGCAGGATGTTCGCAATGTTTGTGTACGACGGTACCTTGTTCAGTATGGTATGGCCAAAGCAAGATAAGGGGACAGTAATGAACAAAATAAAGGCCGTATAGCAAAGTCAGCCCATAATTATCGACCTTGAAGAGCACGAGGGTTCCGCAAAAGGCGGCACGTGCATCAAGTAAAAGGATAATGATAGAGTGCCTGTAGGGGAGGCAAAACTGAATAACTAATTCAAGTCATTGCGCTTTACTTTGTATAATGGGCCTTTTTGTAACACCCGCTGAACTCATTTGTATGTGTATGGCAAAAGGTCAATCCAAGAAAGCTTGTGCAAAAATATTTTGAAATGCTTTTGATATGTGATGTGAGCATATGACGTGATTGCGCTATTCACATAATTGGGTCCATTTAGTATTGGGAACTTGTTTGGTTTTAATTGCACAAGGCCTCGAGGGAATACAAAAGAACAACTTTTGGGTTTTAAAAAGGTTAGTTGCCATAAAGGTTAAAGGATCACCTTGTAGTTTTCGTAACTGAAATAAAATATATTGGATACAAAGTTAATTATTCGAGGTTCTACGAAACATTGATTAGTCAGTCTGAAATCAAGGGAATAACTAAATTTTCAACTCAACAAGGAATATTTAAGTATTGATCGACCCTAGCTGGATCGTTTAACTTGAACACATGCAATTTATTCTAGCCAAAGCGTTACTCATTTTGTTTTTGATTTCGCATCATAAAAATCCAAAGTTCAAGTTCAAGGATGGGTTATTATGGTATTCAATTCACCGGTCATTGTAGCTGCAAATGTTATGTGCGGTTAAAGCTAAAAAGCAATATGTATCACATAATTGGGTCGAAGAGGTAAAGGCCGGGTCCATGGTGGTAAGGGGGCAACCCCACAAGCGTTATTTCACGTTGCGTATACAAATGGCTATATTATTGCCAGTTGTAATACACCACCACATTCCGTGCTGGAAACTTTATGGAAATGCGACTCACGACCCCTTTTGGCTAAAGAAACTTGGCTTCGGCTCGTGTACATATTTTTAATTTACTGGCTACACTAAATTCGCTCTAAACCATTTTAAAACTAGTGTCACGATGTCATCGCCAGCATAACAAATCAATAATGTTACTCAACTTTGGAGCGGTGCGTAAGGGGTCGCATAGGGGGTAATAAAATTAGATTACAGAAGATCATAAATCTTTTTTTTTCATTATCTCGGCTGGCATCGTCCGGGTCGTCAGTGGCAGACGGGGAAAAACAGCGGCCAAATCCCCATGTTTTGACACACAAACCCACTGTATTTATGATACATACTGCCCTCACATATACCCGGTTGACATGAGATTTATGAAGTGTGCATATGTGCTCAGAAGTTGGGATTACTGGTTACGCAACGGGAATCCGTGTCATGAGAGTGCCAAATCCGTATTATTTTTTTAATCCGATTGCGGAATTAGAATTCGAATGATTTGATACTAATTCTAGATAATCTCGTTTTGGAATGAAATTGCAGTTTGATAATCCATCATATTTAGAGCAGAGCCTTGTTTAGCTATGTTTGACATAATTTGTGACCTTTGCACACTTTGTATGTATGCTGCTGGGGCCTGTGGCACAGTATACAAAATCCATCGAGTTGGATCACTCGATGACAAAATCACAGTTATGCCATATCTACCTGGTTAAGTTTAAAGATAGCTCTCTTAGTTAGGACTTGTCTCAGTGCTGTTCTATTTCTTTATCTATCTTTTATCTCCAAAGAATTTCTAAGCGTTGTAAAAGTTTTAGTTATCTTCATTGTCCCCTTTTTATTAAGTTCTAAAAATAACAGTCGCTCTCTATAAACCCGTGGCTTACTTACAGTGACATGTGGGATCCATGAGTCATCCTATGGGCATCCATTACTTACTTGCCTCGTCACGACCACTTTTTGCGTAGCTCTATCGCTAAGTTATGCTTGAGTTTCAATTTGAATTCGTGCAGATTTAGTAATTGGTTTGAACAGATTTTTTGTAACAGAACAGTTAGCTCAGCTGTGCCAAAACTGAGCATACTGAAGAGTTATTCAAGGGTATTTGGGTAAACTCCTCTTTTCATGTTTGGCCTTTTGCCAAAAAATGGGACGATGAACCCATGGGCCTTTAGGCTTTATTTTAAGTAAGTACTATAATGCTAGTACCTAAGTAGGTTTGGTTGTCGGAAAAATCAATGCTTAAAGTGACGTTACGCCATAACCGAGCTTTATAATAGCTCGTAAACCTTATTAAGTGCAATAAGCTTATCATAAAACGATCTCGCGTTCTAGCTTACATCCTGCCTTTCAAGTGAAATTAATGATATTTTGACAAGTCGCGCTCGCTCTACTTATTCAATTTCAACAATATTGTTTTCAACCTTGGCCTTTGCAACGTACCTTGTATGCATGTATGTATGTAGTATGTTCAATATTTCTTTCACAAGTTCATTTATTTCATTATTTCTGTATAATACACATATCAACGACTAGAAGGAACTAAAAGCTCGTCTCTACTCAGTACTGGCCCATAATATCGTTGCCGCATTCTTAGGAATTTCCAACTTTCCCAGCGCTAGGAAAGTTTCAAATAGACTACAAACATTTGATTCTAGATAAGCGATGATTAGACTTCCATGTCTTACTTCCGGGCGACGGGCACCGGTCACCGCCGGATGAGCCGAACACGGAAAGCATTTTAAGCGCTGTCCCGCAATATGCTGCGATGGCTGCGATTAGGGTTGTTCGACACACCCTTGGCCCTGTTCTCGTTTCTATTCCGGCTATTGACCATCAAACCAAAATACGAACAAAATAGAAATATTTGTACTATTTAGTTCATGTTTGACATTTAGATCTGGTGTTTTTGGAGCTAGATCGGTACAAAAACACATATTTGAGTATTTTTGAGCCAGAACTATAAAAACAGATACAGAGACACAGAGGAGCTTACGAGTATCTATGTTATGTTACTTACATATGAAATATCCGGCTTTTCTGAATATTCTATTTGTCCGGCCAAGCTGATTGAAACCTCTACCTTGCGGTCCATTGTGTGACATTTATTACGAGCACGACCTATCGATCCTTTGTTTTCGGTGCGCGGTATTGTATCGTAATCTTTTGTCGTTATGGCGCTTTATGGCATGGATACTTAGAATTCTTCGTTAATGATTTCGTCTCATGAAACTTTGCTCAAATATAATTTTGTATATCCTATAAATACTATACTGACATACACATACATATTATTATGTTCGTCAAGAAGTGTAAGCGCGTCGCACTATATATGTTGCTGACTTTAACAATTTATTTTTAACTCGTCATAGTCGGGTCCAATATTGGCAAAAGTTAGGTAGGTACTTTTAGTATAGGATTAAGTAATTTGTCTGATACTGGCATACAAACTTGGAGTAGGTTCCATTTGCGGTATCACATGAAGCCACATAATGCGGCCGGCATGTAACCTATCTGATCTAATGTGTAACCTAAAACTCTAACCTTCCTAATGATTTTCAGTGTAATTCCACTAAGACTTAGTTTCACGTTTCCTACATTTAATTAACTAAATTTGGAGACTGTAATTATAAATTTCATATTCTTTTGCAGATTGATAAAATCTATTCATAAGTTCTATTTGCACACTTATACTTTATTGATCTTGCGACTGGCGTCAGCGTGGCACAAAATAAAATACTTTAAGGCCATTCCTCAAATCCGAATTCCATACAAAATGTTTTAAGTTAGTGGGGTTAATTTTAAAACACGTATAAAATCTAAATTAAAGTATGAAACCTTTCACTTTTTTTGTTGACTAAATCAAAAAACATGGACGAAACGAATAGTGTGAAGAAAATACTATAATACGGCGTACTTTTTGAGTATTTATCCAAAACATTTTGTATGGAATTCGGATTTGAGGATTCCCCTTAGCATTGTGCTGTCATAAAGTTTATAAAAACTAAAACAAGAAACTGTACCACAACTTTAGTCTGTATGTTTTTGTATGAAATTTACAATTTTGTATTTTTTTGTATTTCCGTAGCTATCGAGATACCTGCCTATATTAGTAGGTATGCAAAGTTATTCAGACTTCTCTTGCATGGTCGGGATAGCCTCTAAGTGTTCCTTGAATAATGGCGTTGCGGTTACGGCAAGTCGGTAACCATAGCAATTATCTAAGACAATTATTTATAATACCACTAGCGGCTCGACTTCGCCCGTGTGATTTCGGCTTATAAAGTACAGGTATCCTCACGGTTTAATAGCACTGACCTTGAATGCGCATAAGTCGATTTTTAGATGTGTTTAGTGGGTGGGGTGCTACAGGCGCCGGCGTCTATTGGTCGCTTAGCCACCTTCTTGCGCAGAGCACCCTTTCACTTTCGCCGAGCGCTATTAATCTGTGACGAGAGTTATAGAATATCTTTTTCAGACCATTAATTATGTTCAATACGTATTTCAGCTTAATCGGTTAAGTCCAAACATCCTTACTCACTAACTTAGCCTTTATTATATTAATTAATGAACTAGCTGACAATCGCTACTTCAGTTTTTCATAGACTATCGCGATTATCACACATAGTTATTTGAAAAGGAGTCAACCCGTGACCACGGCTGTTGCAATACAGTCGAAACGTCGGGACACAAAAACATACGAGGTGAGCGCGATTAATACCCGTTATAATCAAATAAATAATCGCAACTTCGTTTAGGTTGCAAATTAACATAAATCCTTTTTTTATTACGCGCCTACACTTCTTGACGAACATACCATCGAAGTTTCAAGTCTCTTAAGTCCTGGTTTAATCTGTGCGTTGTCTGTCAGTAGTCAGGCAGTCAGGAGCTAAGCCTTGTATATATACCTATTGATTCATGTGAGTGCAGCCACAATTATTGATGATTTCACACTAACGGAACAGTTGTAACAAAGGACTTCTTAACAAGCACAAATAGTCTAATTATTAATTATAACTAACAAAGATTATTGTTCAATTATCATCAAAACATGTGACTGACGCAATTCACTGCAGTTTATCTGTGAAACGAATCGATGTGAGAGGGCAGGGCATGCCAAGGGTTCAGTATTTGCCCCACAGTGGCGTCAGATACCCTGGCGCCACTCTCGAGGGGATAAAACTAAGTCCCCCATAAACATTTGTAAAATCGTAATGGTAGTAGGATTATAAGCAAATGTTTACGTTCAGTCTAGAAGTTTTTTGGTAACCTATTCGCATTTGCATTTTTTTTATCTTACGAGCAAGTATGCACATAATAATTTATGACAGTCTGCATTGTTATTCAGTGCCATTTTCTTTCGGTCTGGCTTTTACTTTGCATTCATGAAGATACTATGTACTGTGAGCTCTGAAATTTTTCATGCCTGTTTTTTTATAAATTTTTGATTACTTCATAAACTTTTATTTGTACTCGTATAATGCCATTAAACAACAATAATACACATTCGAAAAATTAAACCCTCCAATCTATAAATAGGTAGAAAATTATTTATTGCACTAAAGAAAAAAGTCTACACAAGGGAACTTAATGCTGATTAGTATTCTCTTCCAGCTAACCGCTGTGAATTACGAAGATACACCGTTGGGAGCCTTCCCGAGCAGCTTCATGTCGTCTAGATGGGTACCAACACAGTGTCAGATATTCTGCCGCAAAGCAGTAATGTGTAAGCAGTACTGTGTTCCGGTTTAAAAGGCACTGCAGCTAGTGAAATTGCTGGGCTTTCGAGAATGACCATCAAATGTCTCATTGTGGACGAGCGCTTTAGCAGTGTTGCACAGGCCTATGTGAATTGAATTCCTGTGTAGCACTGTTCTGGTCATGAGCTTAGCTTAGCGCTTAGGTCGTCTCGTCCTATGCTTACATAAAATAATTACATGGTAGTGCTACACTACTACTCTATACATATAGATGGAACGATTGGATGGCCAATAAAGATATGAATCGATGGGACAAATCTGACCCACTTGCGACTATCTCATGAGATTTTAATGTCAGCACATATACGTTGGCACTTGTGCACAGACGCTCCCTCAATAACAATAGACCTAGGTCTATTGTTATTGTTGTTGTTAGCCGCAGTCTCATTATGTATCTTCTAATGTGTATCCAACCCTGGCGTCTAGGGGCCAGATTAAATCACAGCACTATTAGAAAAGCTTGTTCTCTACATTGCTTACATTGTAAGTTAGTAAATTAGTAGCTTAGTTAATTAGTACACATATATCGCTTTGTTAATTATAATAATAAAGTTTATTTTCCCAAAAAGATCTAAATACTAAGTTTACGCCATGTGATTAAAATACAGACTAGATTAGATTATTATTATTATTTATTTTATACAGACAGAGAATAATTAGTTTTCACTCATTGATAGGTAACGCAAAGCCTAAACCATTGAATGTAGAGGTACATAATATTACTTATTCTTTAGGAGAGGTTTTATATTTGGGATTATGTTCGTCACGAATCATTTTGTTTCTTCGCAAATTAGCTCTACTCTACGAACAATGCTCTACCTTCCTTCACACTTAACATTAGGTGGCCAGGTCGCCTGTTTTAATATTAAAAAACACGAGTTTCTTTGTGTTCTTAGACAAAACTACAGAACACCAGTCAGTCGCAAGATCGATAACCTACTTAAGTATTTCTCTTTGTGAAAGAAACACATTTATTGCCAATCTTGCACACTACATTCTTCTTGCGCATGTCACTGAGAGCGTCTTGTGACGTCATCTGCTCTAGGCCGATAATATAGCAAGGCAAGACTAGTTGATGTTCTTGACTTCACCCGCGTGATACCGGGACGAAAAGAAGCATTGTGTACCAGCTTATAAACTATACGCATACTCGGTTCGGTAGTAACAAACATAAATTTGTTTCTATCTATCCATATATCCTTACAAACTTTCGGCTTAGTAGAATTTGCCACAGTGTGTGTGATCAAGCTGAACTAATTTTTCTCGTCAAGTTTGTATTCGTACCATGCATGGGCATCTGCGTCCTCTGGGGTATGGAGGGGTCGTAAGTGTCCCCAAGTTGTTTATCTATCTATCGATCCAAGTCAGCACGAATTGGACCAATTGGTTAGATAATGTGGTAGAGTGGCTAAAAGCTTTCAGCGGCTGGGTTTGCCATTACGTTACCACTTAGTGTATAATTTCAGCGGTGAGTGATGTGTGATTTGAAGTAGAGTCACTGCAGTTTTTAAATATTTAATTTAAATAACTTATTTATTGATTTTCTGGTATCTTTTAATCACATTCGGTCGGTACTAATCAGTATGCAAAATTATGTAGACATTAATGAAAACAATGAAATCAGTCCCGAACAAAAATTCTCTGAAACACCAATATGGTATGAACAATCTTTATTATGCATATTGCGTCAGATGGCACATAAATACTCGTATTATGCTTGTCGATATGCCGGTCTCAATACTTCCATTCATTATTAATGTCAATTGATTGTTGTTTATTCATTGGTATCGTATAGAGTTAAAACGTATGCCTACCCTGCTACGTACGAGTTTTTATTCATTCAAAATGTACGACAGTTAGGTGGCGCCATGCCTCACTGCACCGAATTTGTTTGTCTAGTATGTATCGCTGCTTAGGTACACATTCTAATTTAATGTTTTAATTAATTTATCAAAACACCTAAATAACTTTTGTAATACATAGTATGAAACGTTTAAGTGATTGAAGCATGTCATGATGATGCTTTAGTAAAAAATATGTGTATTATAGTACTAACTTGAGCTGACTATGTATGCTGATAAAATATAATAAAATGTTAATGACGCAATATATTAGCAAGTCTGGCAAAATTCAGCTCGTATCGCAAACGATATGAGCTGTTTATTGACATGTGATATTGCTCGACCTAATTAGAAATTTAATTAAATTTATTGAAATATATAAATTCGTATATATTTATAAACAAACAAACGATACAACGGAATTGTAGAAAAACAGCAGCTGCAAAAAAAAGGTATTGTTTTTTTTTTTTAATTTAAACCCTCTATCGGTTATTTCCCGGCTGTTATACATGTTTCGTTTTGTTTCACACAAGTTTGACCTTAACTAGGTATCGGAATGTCTGTTCATTTTTCTCCTCTGAAACATATTTGTCGAAAGCAAAGGAAATTGTATTTGCCCGTTTCTCTATTCCGCTCTTCAGTCAATAGATGCATAGCATTGCAATATATTGAATAAACATTAGCAAATTTTATGTTAAGGTTGAGCTACTGTTTTAAAACTACCTATCTAAATGACTACCAGCATTATTAGTTTACCAGTATGTTGTTCTAACTTGTCAATACCACAATTTTTGTTTTAGCTGTTCTTTTGTTGACGATACGGATTGTCGAATAGCAAGTGTGTTGAACTGCTGCGCCGCTGCGGGTTCGACTCCCGCTTCAGGACAAATATTTGTGTGATGAAAATTGATGTTTGTCCTGAGTGTGGGTGTTTTTCTAAGTCTTCTATTATGTATTTAAAAATAATAATAGCATAGTACAAGCTCTGCTTAGTTTGGATCTAGATGGCGCTGTGTGAAATGTCCAAAAAAAATGTATTTATTTATTTTTCAAAACCTCTGTTAACTTTTTCCTGGCCTGTAAAGTAGGTTAGTAGGTTAGTACTAATAATTATTTTTCTATGACTGCTAAATTGTTATGACTCTTATTAGTCTTGGTCTCGACTCTTGACAGACATCCAGTCATAATGAAACCGTAACCTTTATAAATGTGTCTGGAACTATTTTAATAACTGTTCCAAGTACTAAGGTATACCGCAATATAATAAATGTAATCATAGAGCTGAATAATTCGTGTTGAATTTAAGAGTTGAAGTTTCAGTTTAGTTTAATAATACAGCAATAAAACTATTCTGTCCCAAATCTCTCCGAATCTCTTAAATGCATAAAGGTGGTGTAAATCGCTGATACTGGGAATTTAGGTGAAACGGAGAAGTTATTTATGTAGGTTTGAGCTAAAAGTTCTCGTTTTAACGGTTATTCCTTCGAGAAACTAGCCAAAGGAGACGTTAATGCAAGGCGTCCCCTCTGTTGGCCATATATAACCTTCATGGCCATTCACGTTAAATAAAACTATACACTGTATTTGATAATTGTGTGCATATTTTGTGATGGTGTGCGAGATTATTATAGTGGGCGTTTACATGAATAATATTTTTTTAGGCGCGTGTGCAAAGTGTGTTTACCTCGTCTCCCGTCAAAAATGGAAGAAAATTATCTTAGCAGATTCCGTAACACAGTTTTTAACTAGCACGGAAGGCAATGTTTTATAACTGTTTGTGTGTGCCTATAATTTAATAACCTACTACCTAATTGATTGATTCAGGCGTTACTTTGCGGACATCTATAATTATCAACAAATTATATAAATATATTTAGTAATAAATCCCTTAATTTCAAAGTTTAAAGATACGACACGTGTTTCGCCTCTACACGAGGCATCATCAGGAGGTGTGGACTCGCCGAAGTCAGAAACGAGAGAAGTCTCTCGTTTCGGACTTCGGCGGATACCTACTACCTACCTGCTTAAGAAAATAAATTATATCTCGTGATCTTATTTAACTATCTCTAGATCTAAAATACTAAATTGTATTTATGGCATAAGTCTCTTGTTGAAATAAATTTATCTTTATCTTATCTTTATCTTTATTCTGACGTATAACCCCTCCTTTTGCTGGATACTCGAAGGTTGATTCAGCAATCTAGAAAATTCACTTTTAATTCCAGTTGAATACCTCGAATGCTCGACTCCCATGTTAAGTGATAAAACACAGCATTTGGTGCACCTACCGAGTTGCCTTTATTGCGCTGCTGCGATGCAATTTTAAGGCCATTAATCTTTTCGAAGCTGTTTTGCCGCTCCACTCACTTGTGCCGAGTTGTGCTCTCGTGTACTGCATTTTTGCAATATACTGTGGAATGACACGATTTTTGAGCAATCTACCTTTTTTACCCGACTGCTAAGGAAGGGTTATGGTTTTCGCGCGTATCTTGTATGTATGTATGGAAATTTCTGTGTTACTTCGTATCTTCCAAACGGCTGGATGGATTTATTGGGTTACCAAACCTTTCGAGTAGGGTATCAAAATGAAGGTATTTTAAAGGAGATTACAAAAATATGTATAAGTTATATGTTAAAATTTAATTTGGAACAATGAATTGATAATGAACATATAATTATTTCGAAGTCGGGTATTCAGTTTTTTTAAACTTTAAGCTTGTTTAAGATATACCAAGTATTGGTATCGTATTTTTCTTATAACTTGTAGAATGCGGATTTTTATGGTATGCCTGTATTGTCTCATTGTTGGGCAAACCTCCCGCAAATCTTTTCACCTTTCTTGATAATTGGCAGTCTCCTACCAGTCCCTATCAAAGCCAACGACATCATCGTCAACTGCAGATTAGTAGGAATTTATATCATTTCGTTCAATTATTTATCCCACAGCTGACCCGAAGCAATACCCCAAAATTGTATATCGTCTTGAGTAGAAGGTACCTACCTACGCGAGTCTTATTTTAATATGTAAGTAAAATTATAGGGAAAATAAATACCGAACACTATTTCTCTCCGTACTTATCTAGTCTGTTCTATCTGAAAATATTTCCTTTGATCCTGAAAGTTGCGGATTTGTTATTATTATAATGTAACCTTGATGCTAAAATTTTGCTCAATAAAGAGAGGGAATAATCATACTGAGACTTCATAAAACGCTACTTTGAAGGCTTCAGTCGTAATTATCATCATCATAAAAAGGATGTATATTTATTTTTTATGTTTGTAAACTGGTGGCGTAAGCAATTAAATTCCCTTTGATATAGCTTTGAAGCTTCAGTTGGTGGGAGTAGTCTAACGGACGCCGCAGCCGCTAAAGCTGCCCATTCACAAGATTTATACCCTCGCCAAAGTTAACGACTCGCCCACCATTCGAGACACGCACTGTTGCTGCTAAACTTGTTTTTAGGCGAAAAATTAAGTTTTAATGTCACCAAGAACAGCTGTGGCTGAGTATAATCAAGGCGCGATAGCTGCAGAGCTTTTCTACAAAATGAGTAAAGTCGTTATGCTATTACCGAATGCGTACTATTTAAAACATCATACACTTATAATATTATATTCGGTAAACTTTTTCTATTTAATAGGTAAGTAAGCAGTGTGGTAACGCGATATTTCGTTCAACGCGAGCTGCACGGGCTTCGTAAATTTCCCACTAACTCGCCGGACAAAATTACCTCTACATGAAATTTTCCATGGAATATAACTTGGTAATATTATAATGATTAATTTTAACATCGCGTGTGTCATAAACAGCTAAAGTTCGGCGGCGGTTGATTAAAACTTGGCATTTTGTTCTTCCAACGATGTTGAAAGTCAGGGCAACTTCTTTAGCATGCGTATACCGTACAAAGTAAAAGCCAAAAAAAATATTACAATAATGGAGGTAATTTAGTCGTGCGGATGCGGCATAGCTTTCGAATGGAATTCAGTCCATGAATTGTTTATCTACGTTTGTTGATCTAGCTGCGCTTTGAAACCTCACAAGCATTTGCACGTGCATGCATTTCATACTTCCATCGTCGCTAATCCCGAAGCTGCCCTGCCTTTGCCTGTACTTGATATACGAAACCGCTCTATAACATTGTGTGTAAAAGCGAAGCGTGCGTGCCGTAACATTAAACAGCTTCTTTTGTTGAAGCGATCGGCTATCGACTCGATCGGTAAGGTATTCAGGCATTGTGACCGTTGTAGGTAACCGAATCCGTCTGTGAAGAAAAAAAGCCCTACACAAGCAATGGCAATGTTTATTATGTGAATTGGGAAACTAACTTGCTCATGGGCAATGCGGTCTCTTATTTATCGTCGAGTACCTTGCTTGAGTCAATAAATTTTTCAAGGAAGGACCTACTCATTCAACACAAATTTCAAAAACCCATCAGTGTCGTGACAAAATAAATATAACAAGAAATGATAACTGTTTTGAAGCCGGGCTACTAACACTAATCATTATGGAGATTTATGCAGCGTAAACTTTGGCGAATGTTTTTTGTTTTCAGTTTTACGAATGAATAAAAAATTAAAGGACTTCTAGAAAGAACTCTCTTTTGCAGCTGAGCACAGGCGCCTTAAAACAAAGTTTCATTTGTTTTAATAAGAAATAGCTTTTATATTATGTTAATGTTTCAAACGAGATTTCTCGTTCTAGTTACCTCATCTTTTCCAAATGAAGTCACGCAGAGTCTAGAGGTCGGACTTCGATTTCTTTAATAAAATATTTTATTTTATTTATTATTGTCGGGAAACAAACAATAAAACAACGGAAAACAAAAAAAAAATCCAATTCTAAGCCCGTGTGTCCGTAATATGAAGTTGGCATCTATTGTACACAAATGTTTGTTCTCGGGTCTTGGATGTTGTGATGTGTTGTATGTGTCCATGCCGCCTGCGACACAGGGAATCCTAGTGCAGGGGTGTGAGTGTGTGAATGTTTGTTTGTTTGTTGTTATTGTCCTCTAAAGGCGAAAACAGGTCAACAGCGGTTGCGGATGGCAAATTGCTGTAAAACATTTCGTTTACAAAATACTAAGTGCCCTCACTTTAGTTTGAACTGGCTTAGTAACCGACCTTTTGACCACACGACCTTTAGAGGACAATAATGAAATTGTTTGTTATCTCAGATCGATTTCTAAGTCTGCTCTCGAAAAAATGGAAACAAGTTTCAAGACTATTCTGTCTCCACTCCAAAGACTACATTAACTGAGGTAGTTCACCGACATAAATAATTCAGTATTTAATGTCAGATGGATTTCGTGACATCTATTCTTTTTCTTTGTAGAAATATCTGCTTTCGTTGAGAATAAAAATAGCTTAACTTTTTACCAATATTTTGTCTGTCAATGAGAAGTGTTGATGTTGTCTCTTATGTTCCTGATAGACTTGAGACTTGTAATGAGCATTTTAGCGAATGTTACATAACAGGTAAAAGCTCACAATATAAACAGGAGCGATATAGCTAGCATTCTAGCGAGCGCTCCGAAATGAAACGAAAGTAAATTTGCTTCTAGTTTCTTGCCGAGCCGAGCAAGTTTTTCATTGTTACGCCCGCTGCGCCATCTCTGTGCGCCCCCGACGAACGCCCTGCACACCTAATACATTTTGTGACGAGCCTTTACTATAGCGTTCGCGTGAATGCTCGATGTTCTGTTATGTGAATGCTCAATTTATCAGCACCATTACGAGAATGATTTTCCCATCTTTATAATAAGTTCATAAATGAGCTTCAACTTCTTAGGGTTTCTCCTCACCTTATATGCTTGTGGAGTGCCGTTCACCTAACTAACCAACAAACACGGTGCCGTATAATTGTAAAGAAGAGAATGCGGTGCCGCACTGTCTAGCCATTTACCGACACCGAGACGCTTTGGAAGGGGGCATAAAGAAGGGTGGTCGGATGGTCGTGAGGCTCTACCCACAGAGCAACCGAGACATGGAAGGTAACATGAAGTTTTGTTTCAGACAAAAGCTTAATTCCAACTGTTACTTTTGTCACGTAATCCTGGGTCTTTCGAGTCAGTTTGTTCGCCGAGGCCTTTTTGCCGAAACGTAATCACAGGGTCGTCAAATTCTTCTCTTGCACTTTGTTGCTTGTTCAAGATAATGTTTACGATTTTTTCAAATTGAGGTCAACGATTTAATGGTATACAATGTTAAAAAGAACAGTTTATTAGGCATTCATATTATTTGGTTCTTTTCCTGCAAACTTCCTACGTACGATACGAGTATCTAGCTTGTGATTATAATATACTACCTATCTATGTAGAAATAAACGTTGAAGGCTTGCGTATTGTACCCACAACACATTCGAGTATAAAATTTAACGGTCCGTTTTATTTCATGTCTTTAGGGTCAATAAGATATAAAGATTTAATATCGATTCTAAAAATTATGTAGGTTGATGTGTATCAGATAAATCTATTTATTGTATATTAGCTACTGCTCGCGGCTTTGTCCATATGTAGTTTTTTGATTATAACGGGTATTTATCGCGGTAACCTCGTATGTTTTTGTGTCCCGACGTTTCGACTGTATTGCAACAGCCGTGGTCACGGGTTGACATATGGTTCTATATAAGAATAAAAATAACATTATGTCCTTCTCATTTCAACCTATACCTACCGAATTTACCATAATTGGTTTTATATATTTGGTGTGATTGTGGAACAAACATGCATCCTCGTAAATTTTCGCATCTATAATATTAGTTTGATATTCTTATATCAATTATTTATCATCGGTTTGAAATATATGTAAATACGAGCAAGAGTTAACGTTGTTCTTTCGTATTGAAGAGTCGTGTGCAGCCCATTATTTTCTAATTACGTACCTACTCAATATCAATCATGCCACTCTGAAATTTTACATTATAAACAAGTCTTACTAACGAGGTTGAGTTAGTTGAATCTTGATCCATGTCCCATTTATAGTTAAACTTGTTTTTGCTTTGTTATAAATTACTCAAGCCCAGAGACATCTCCAGAGTACATTACTCAGTCTCGAGCGTTAAGTTTGTACAGGCGCGCTTGCAGTGAAGACAAACTTTTGACGTTCTCTTGCAAACTTAGGTTTTGATTAGGTCGAGACTCTACACGGGAAATTTTTACGTAAAACTGCCAGTCAGGAATAAGATAAATAGGAAATGGAACATTTCTGCATACAGTTAGTTTTACCTCGTAAAGCTTTTATGTTGTATATTCAGTAAGGTTCAGCTATATTTGCCTTACCGTCTTCTTGATTGAGAATAAGTTTACTTAGCAGAAAACGTAACCAAAAAGGACAGTATGTAGAGGTGTGTTATCGAACCAAAACCACGTAATGTATGACACTAGACAGGTATCTAACCTGGCTTTCTAGATATATAATCTTATACCTCCAAGTTTATCAATAAATTACATTAGGATCCACTAATAATAAGCAACACGGCGTGTAACCGTGATTAACCGGCGCAGTTCAATGGGTGCCCAATCAATCGGAACTGATCTTCAGCCTCACGCAAGTTCGGAAGCTGCCATGGGATTTACTCAAGGCATCCGTGGTTACTGTTTAGATCTTTTGTTTTCTGTTTGAATATGTTTTCCACTATTCAGTATAGTGTTAACATTACGATGCTTCTTTCATTCATACTTGATTTTTCTGACGTGACTACGTCTAATAAATCGATGAACGCCGGCTGCATGCACGAAAACGTGACGTCATTGTCCGGTAACGCTCATTGTCTCGTTACGCTGGTTATGACGTTGTCATGTTAAACTATCGTCCGTAAACCAACTTTACAGACAACCAATATTTTTTTAGTTCATTTTAATTGATTTACTTACATTTTTATTACATTTTAATTTATTCTGAGTATACATAGTTTTTTTATAATAAATTGAATTGAGAATATTCAATTGCCAATTCAACTGTTCAGTATGTCTCCAAACTCCATCTATCTCTCAAAACTTTCTTCATTGCATGACTGGTATTTGATCACTCGAGTCGCATTGAACTTGTAGGTCGCCTCCTGGGAACCAAGAAGATAAAGTTGCTTTCAATGTACATCTGATCTTTGGATAATGTTTTAATTAATGATGATAATTATAATCTATGCTGGTATATCAGAGTTAATATCTAATTAACAGAACATAACTATATAAACGACTCAAGCATGTCTTAATCAAGATTCCTAAAAGCATTACGGTCTAACGCTATTATAGAAGAGAACGCCGCCGCCGTAACGTAACATAAGTAACGTAACATAAGGCGCCTTCGTTACGAGCTTCTCATAATGAAAGCGACCCAATGTCGAGAGCTCTTCAGGTAGAGCCCTTTTTAACTCGATATTAATAATGGGCACACGGGGCACACCCCTTCCTTTCCAGTCAAGAGCCGTTCAACATTTTGCTAGGCACTGTGATAGTTAAGTACCTACCTATCGGTAATTTGTTTTGTGATGCGTGCCAGATGGAATTTGCTGTAATCATGAAATTAAAGTCATGCCATAATTTTTTTTTGCAAATATGTTAGTTTTAATCCAAAAATATATACAATCTAAAATAGTAAAATATTCGTAGATTTGACTTATCATGTTGTACATTTATATTGTTTGCGCATTCTGATTCGGAACAAATCCTACTAAAATGTAAATGTTTGTGAAATAGATTGATAATTGCTCCTCAAACACGCCGAAATCACTAAACATATTTAGCTGAAAATCTATAATGAAATAAATATGAATAAGGGTATAGTTTATGAGCCGAAAAAATCATAGGCTAGTTTCAGCTTCGTAGAGCAGTGAATAAATATAGGTGTGTGTAAATACATGTTTGGAAAAGCTCTGTTATTAATCTAGCGCAGTCGACACTGAGGCGCACGGATTGCGCCTGCGCTGACATTTAATAGAATTGATGGCCGGCTGCGAATCGCTGACCGTTCGTAAACGCAAGATGATAAAAATAAAACTTTGTATCGTCATTTAGGCATCATAAACATGAGCTTTTAATGAATATAAAACATGCCGCCTGCCTTTAAAAATATAGTCACAAATATAACTAGTGTAAGGATATGTTGGATAGATTTGGAAGAATGAGTACCTATATACCTAAGTACTGAGATGATGGCTGATAGAGATAAATGGAAGAAGACATATGTTGGTAGCCCTATCTAAGTCGGATAAGGGCAGGGAGATGATGATATCAAGATAGGTTGAGAAAATTACGAGTAGCGAATTGATTAGTTTTTCTTGTGAGGGAGAATCGTTTTTCTATAATCAACCGAAATCACCTAATTGCTATCCTTCGAGCTCTTCATATAAATTACCTATTTTATTTATTTAGTGGGTGAGACCTTGACTCGAAATAAAAGTGTCACAAATAAACAAGGCTCAGAATCCCGCGCGCCGCTATCTCACTCGCACATTTGTACACTTTTGAAAATATAAATTGACTTAGTATAAATAAAAAAAAATGTAGCGGTGAATTCGTTAGTACAACCTCACAAAATGTTTTAGTATATTTTTTGTTTTGATATGTTTATAACATAATCGAAAGAGATTGGGAAAAACAATTTTGCTTAGTCAATTTATATCTTCAAAAATGTACAAATGAGCGAGCGAGATAACGATGTGCTGAATTCTGGGACTTATGCGTAAGTAAACTGAAACAAATATCAACACCATCTGATAATACCTATTTTCTTTTAATTAACTTGCAAATAGTTGCCTAATGATTTAATCATGGCTCAACCACCCATGATACACGTACTTTAAAATTCAACGACACCTAAGAAGTGTCAACGTATACATTATGCATAGGTATTAGGTATACCTAGTAACTATAGATTGGATTCCAGCTAGATTTTTGCTGGATTTACATCAATCCATGGTGTAGCAGCCAGCAATTCATCTTCTAAACAACAGTGATGCTATTTTATAGTTAGGATTTTATGTTACTGGATGTTTATTTATGAAAAAATAATAATATTAACATTGGGAAAATTATGGAATGAGTAAGTAAGTCCTAAAGAAAATATTATATTGCTTATTGCATCCCTATTAGTGACTTACCTACTCAGCGTTGCGTTGTTGGTACAATATGTTTACGTTAGAACACTGTTTTGCTCTCGTGAGTTTCCTATGAAGTGGTGAACTCGGTTACGTACCTAAATGCTGACTGATCGATATCATTATTGCTTGCTTTACGGTTTGAGCATTAACTTTTAGCATTAAAACTTCGTAAAACATGCAGGTGCGTAATTTCATGTTTGAATCGACAACTTAAAATGTCCATGGAACTTGTTGAGAGCCTGCAAATACCTGCTAACGTTTGCTATCTTCTGTTATCGCATCGAGTGCCATAACTATTAGGTAGTCGTTTGAGTGGTTGTGCTATCGAGAACCTGTAGTTGTTTGGCATGTCCCTTGTCGGGTGCGCGGGTGTGCGGGCACAACCAGACGCATTCTCGGCGCGAGCGCAGGGTCAACGGTCGCCCTGCATGTGCCTGGGAACCAACGATAAATATTTGAATTTCAACACTTGATACATATGCTTAGCAAATTGGTTATGGTGTGCTCTGGCATCCGAGGAAGTTGTTTATATTAAAGTTGCTACGTTAATAAACTAGCAGCGTAAATATATGCTTGCTTGTACAATTTTATCCAAAGACACGTGTTCACTGACCGTTTTATGTAGGTATTACGCGATTTATGCCCGAAATTAAGTATTACAACTAAAATACGTACAAAATAACTTGTCTCCTTTGGAACACTTAACCAGTTTAACGTGCATGTATGATGGGTTATTAAATGAACGTCGGCGGTCAAATAAAGGCCAGAGCGTTCCCTCACAATGAAAAAGCTCTCGTAATCTCAAAGTAATGAAGTGTCGTATATTTCAACTTCGTTTTATGTAGATTCGGTCTTCTTTTTCTAGAATTATTACAGTTATCCAATAAGCCGACCCTTGTAGAGAATAATTGAGCAGGGTATCGGTGATATAACATTTGAGGGTCAAAATATGTTTAATGTTAATTTACCGGTCATAAATATTAATGAAACATTCCTCCGAGACTTGGAGTCGCACTCTTCGGTCCGAAGACTATGCTTAGTGGGTCAGCGATGGCCTATGCCTCGGCGTTTATTATTCATGAATAATTAACGCCGAGGAAATACATTCCCCTCAATTTCGAAGCCCAACAAATTTACTTTAAGTATTTATTTTTACAGTATCAGAATCGTTCACGTTTCACACCAAAGCCGCTATTCATACGATGCTTTATTTGAGTCTCAGAATGCTCTACATACTATTCCAAAATCAATCAAACCCCGATCTTAATAGGTACATACTGCATGCAGTACGTGGAGTGTATAATAGTTTGTCATTGTGCATTTAAGTGAGGCACAGGAAATCATCTCAACTCGGAATTAAAGCGCTCCTTGAATACGCGACACGCGTCTCTACAACAAAGTACATATTAGTATTTGTATGAAGGCATTTAATGTAACATTGTCTTCATAATGGTGCATTGTCATAGTGACCGGATGGGAGAAGGCAATATTTGACCGCGCACGTTCTAAAATACCGCAGTAATTCCTCTCTAGTGTTAGGAATGTAATAAAACTTATCTTCTAGGGCCGCCAAGGCGACGTGTCCGCTGTCCCCTTTTCCAACTTATCTACCATCTACCAATTATTCGCAATCCTATTGTCGAACTATGTATGTACGTAATGTAAGTGTGTGGTAACGATTTTTCACCCGAACGCGCGCTAATTAAAATAGTTTGTTCTGCTAATTGGAAAATTTCGATTGGATGACGCCATAAAACTGAACCAGTAATAATATTATGTTCCATTCGGCACTTACCATAAAAGCGTTAATGGTCATGCCTTTTGCATGCTAAAATTATTTTTTTGTGACGTGAATGATGCAAGAATATGATGGATTTTTTATTCATTAGGTTAGTATCAGATGGGCAACGTGTCGTGTTGCAGCCTCGATTACATTTCATCACACTTACCTACTAAGACGTTTTTTCCAATACTCAGTCAGAATTTTAAAGGTACTAAGCTACTTTTATTGGAGAAACACAGGAAATACTGTTCAAATATTGTCGAAAGAAGCAAGCGCTTTCCACGATCTGCAGACGCCGAGATATAGACTACAGAAATGGATGCTAAATCCACATCTTTTAGGTTGGTCCCGACATTCCAGGCTCAGGATTGTTTGAATTGTATTTTTACTCGTAGGTACTAGAGCTAAGGAGCTTGAGATAACTTTAAAGGCTTTGAAATCTTCCATTGTTACCAGATTAAGACCATCTATGAAGTGAAGACCTTTAATGGAGCGTCGTGATTCTTTGAGTGACCTAGTTTTTCATATTGCTAGTCTGTTTCCCTTGATAACTATAGTTTTGGTTGGATTCTTTAAGTTCAAAGTATATTAGTTTATCTTAACTCTCTTAGCCTAGCGTGCTTCATCTTCGATCACACCGTCTCTTTTCATAATGTAAAGTAGGGTCAAATGCTTGTCTATTTAAAAAAATAATGTTGCAAAAGATACCTATAATAGTTTCGTTAGAGTCAAAGACAATTTTACTTTGTGAGGATCAGATTTTTTTCTGTATAATATCAATAACATTTTTAAAGCAATCATTTTTATAGAGATCTGTGAGATCGTTAAACTTATTGGTCATTGGAACGAGCAGCTACACAATTATTGTTCACGGACAGCGAGCAAACAGTTGTTAGACGATTTCACGATCAATTTGGCGTATTATTTATTATTATTTTTATTGGTGGCCAATTTACTTTGCCTCTTTTTTTCTCTACCAGTACTCAATATGAACAAACATAGATACAAATTATTTTTATCATCAAATCCGTGATCCCACTAAAGTTTGTGAGGATGAATATTGATAGCTGAAAATCGGTATGGATATTATTTGGGAGTTGAAAAAGGACATAGGTTATTTTAACCTCAATACCACCGCAAAGAAGCTTGCTTTTTTATATTTGCATCATCATTTTGACTACTGGACAGGTGAAGAGTAGAGCTAATGTTGACCAAAACGGCTTGGGTACATAGTCTATCCTTCTCAAACCTCAAAGTTAATAGGTAAATAAGTGTGTGGAGCCATACACTATGCATAAGCTTCATCAAGCGAGTAATGCTAATGCGTTTTGAAGCACCACTCGACTTCGACGCGCTCAGTTGCCCTGTCGATGGACCGTGTTTCCACCCAACTAATGTAAGCAGGCTCTTTATAATGTACTGTTCAATAAAGTTATAACAAAAATGTCTTCAAATCAGTGCGTGGGTTGGGGTTTCAACAACAAGACTCTTATTATTTGCTTGGCAATTACTCTAAACATTCCATTCGTCTTGTATGTAAAGAAGATCCACTTTGATCGCACATATCTCATGCAGCAAAGTAAATATACTTGGTATCTCAACTTTGTAGCTATTTTATACTCTTGCTATGCAAAAGACACTCCAACATTGGTTAACTTTGTGGCGTATTGTTCTCGAAATCTTTGAAGCAAGTAGGTATCCACTTACAACTCAGCAGAAAATTTGAAGGACTGTTTTAGGGATCGCGGAAATGGAATCCCAAGTGGTTCTTGAATTCCCAAAGCAAATTGGCTGAACTTCGTGAGGAGCCTATCAATTTTAAAAGAAGACGTTTCCAATTAAACTTTGCTACGCCTTTACCTACTATACTTAGCTGAATCATCTAACCCACATAGAATTAGTCAAACTTCCGCAAGTTCTGTATGTAAGATTAGGACATTCTAATATTTGGGTCAAACAGTATGTATGTGTTTGGATTTTTTATGTAGGTAATACTTGTATAAAGACTTTTAACCGAAGTTATTCAAAATGTTAGAACTGAATCTATGTATGTATACTTATGTAGAATAGATATATATAATTTTAATTCGTGTTACAACATGGTAATATTATCCTTGTGCTCTTGTGGGAAGAGACAAATGGTGCGGCAACATGGAAGGAAATCTTAGGATATTATCCTTATTATCCGAACGCCTGTTCTCTAATTACATCTATTCCATTTTCACCAGGGCACTTTTAATTTAAATCTCATTCTTTACGTTTATTACGTTGCCGATTTAGATACCGTTTTAGCAAGCGTACCTGCCGACCTTTGTTATTTAAAAATTGAATACGTTTTTGAGATTCTCTTTTATAAAAGCAATTCCAGCCTTTGTCCAGCCGGTACCCCCCAGGTGCCTGGGGCTTATGAATAAATTGGACCTTCGTTTATTGTACATACGTAGTATTTAATTTCACAAGCTTGCTCAAATAAATAATTAAATATAGTTTTCAGTTCACTAATTGTAAATTTCTTTTCTCCATTGTGTTATGAAATTTCGTTAGTGAATAATAATAAGCCTGAAGGCGTAATAACTATTTCTAAGAACATGAATTCAGTTTGTATTGATGAGATACAGTTGTCCAAACTAGTTCGGAGTATATGACAAAACCGACCACGCTAGGTTAAATATATTTATATATGCCTGCGATGTATGTAACGTTTCTAGACCTTTAAGATGTGTCTGATGCAAATTATATAAATTTGAAATTGGAGCTTCTAACAAGTTACTGAGACTTTTCTATTTTACTATCTTTATTTAAAGGGTCTAATTTAAAGAATATTCAAAAGCTTTAATGAATATATTATAAGTTCTTATATATTTACAAAAAAAAAGCTGTTCAGTTTAACAATATTGACTTTGCAAGTTTACAAAGGAGCCTTCAAGATCAGAATCTAGGGATTAGATCAAGAAAACCGATAACCACTAATTAGCGTTTGATGTTGAGGATAGAGCACGCTCTATATTACTCAAAGTCTTAGTTGGTGGTTTAATTAACTGTGCTTCACAGATTTTACCGAAGCTGTACCTAACATCCGTATTCCTAGTTTGGTACATAATAGGACATTTGATTACCTAAAATAGTTGCATTTAACCCTAGGGGCCACGCACACATATCACACTAGACATAGAAACGCGCTGCAAACACCAGTCCATAGACTCACCAATTCCAAAAAATCCATCCGCGTGGCAGGACTCATAATTTTTAATAAAATCCCGGAAGGAATCAAAGATGCAACTTCCCAGCCTTGTCTAAATTAAAGTCAAAAAAGTTTTTAATAGCAAAAGCATATTATTCGGTTAAAGACTAATAAATGAAAAATAGTAATAATTATTTTATTACTATATACAATACTATTAATACAAGTGTGAGTATTATTTACCATTTGACTTTAAATTTGTTTTTATCAATAAATTATCTGTATCTGTATCTGTTGACTTGAAGTACCTATATGCTTAAAATAAGACTAGGCTTTTGAATTGATAAGAATTTTATTTACACAACTAACTACTAACCAGCCCAGAATATTGGGGTGACGGTGGGAAGACCGTTTCTCCCAATGTATTTCGCTTATGTTTACAAATAAATAAAAATATACTAAAACATTTCGTGAGGTTTTAGTAACTAATTCACCGCTCCACTTTTTTGAAATTTTTACTCAGTCAATGTATATCTTCAAAAATTTACAGATGTGTGAGCGAGATAACAGCGTGCGGCATTCTGGGCCTTAATGCTATTACCTTACCTTATAATACCTTACCTTATAATTAAGACTAAAAAGTCTGTCATAAAAGATTTCTGGGAGCAAGAGTGGATCATAAAATTAGATATGCATGTATACGCCGCATAAGGTAAGTATTATGCCAAGGATGTTTAATTAGTTAGCTATGTGTTGGCAGCTTATTCGGCCAATTAGCATAGCAAACAAGGAGCATGTGGTGGCCGTTTCATTCTGCTGTTATCAGGAAAGGCCTGCATTATAGACACACCGCAGCGCTCGCTGCACAGATGTTGTATACCTCTGACATATGACCACTAACATCCACAAACACAGGATAGTTCTGAATTGGATTATAAATTGCTGAAATTTATTTCATCGCACTAATGTCGTTGGTTGCGGAACAAACATTTCACTTTGTTCTATCAGCAACCGACATAAATACTTATTATCTGGTTTTGATTTTGGAACAACTACAATTGCATCTGCTATTTATGTGGAAACTACTAACAACGAGTAATAACAGAAGCTGCCTTAGAATCGACGGCACTGTACCTAGAAAAACACACCAATTGGTATTTTCTCCTCTTTTAATATTACAAAACCTACTTACTTTATAATAATATAAATTTAAGATGAAAAATGTAGGGTATTTTCCAATTAAAGTTTCCTCGGGAAGTTTCCACGCTTATATGAGACGTGACTAAGGTTGTCTTCGCTTCGACAGACACTGAGTGCCACTGCCTGAATTAACTTCGAACTTCGAATGCAGGAGGAATGGAAAATTAGACCTTAATTCCAATCTTCGAAAAAATATTTTGTATACGATGTAGGTGTTAAAACGATCTGAGTTAAATGGATTTTCATAAATCAGGTATCATTGAATTTTTATTGATCATGAGAGAGTCGTAGGCCAATTGATTAATCGTCCGGCCATGGGATAATGATAAAAACTGATATAAAGTGTGAATTTTTTTTATTAACGAATGTCCTAATAAAAGAAAACACATAGAGTAAAAATAAAGTAAGATGTAGTAAAATTAAAATTAGCTATAGGTACCTACATTTTTCAGCCGCTGAAATTGCTTTCTGTACGCTAGGTCCACTTGACGCCATTTCTCAATCTCTGAAGGTAATATTTAAAGAAACATACATATTATTTTACGAGTGGGATCTAAATTTTAAATTAAAACGCTTCTCAGAGATAAAGAATATAATTCCCAAAAATCAAAAATAGCCGCAAGAGTATAGGTATTTTTTTGTCGTTTCAAAACGTTATGATTAATTTTAGATCTGTTCCTATAATAAGAACTCGATATAATCTACGTATAAGTATTCACTCTAAAATCTATCTTCTCTGCTATGAATAACAAATTCAAGTATGGATGAGAGTGTTTCGTGCTTGTTTTAAATATCCGGAGGGCGCGACCGTGGGAATTTATTTCATACTTACAGCGTTTATGACAAGTTTTAGTAGGTACGATGTGATGGCTATTTTTTAGGTAGGTTGGTTATGTCCCACAGAAATCAAAGCTTATCTTAGCGTTACTTAGTTATGTTATAATCGAAGAGAACCATACAATAAGGTAGAATATAAATACCTGAAATGATTTTGTTTGTGGTTAACAAGTTCTCAAGAATCAAAAAGCTCTGTTTCCAGTTTATATCCTTACGTAGTATATTATATCCTTGTATCTAATGGCTTTGTAAATATAGGTATGATCGCAATAAGCTAAAAGATGGAATATTCCTCGGTAGTATCGATCATGGAACACATTAGCGCGATACCATCAAAACACTTGTCGTCCCTCGTGTCGATGTTCGTGTCGACTCTCTCATTTAGGGCCTACCTATGGAAAAACATGGCTGTGATTTCAAAAACAATTTCAACGTCCATTTCGTAGGGCAGATTGTATCTCTTGATGACGGTACTTTGGAAGCAACTAAATCGCATCAAGTGCAGTTTTTAAAGTTAACAAACCTTAATGAAATATTCCAGACAAATGATGCTTTTTGATATTAATCGACCTATTGAAAATAAATATTATTTTTAAAGGCAGAACCAAATTGAAGCTCAGAATTACAATCACAAAGTAAAATAATATATGTATGCAGTTACATTTGCATAAAAATAGTGCTCGTTCACGAATCAGCAGTTTGCGTTATTGCTATAACGAAAAAAAAATACGGTGCCCGTTCTGCTACAGAAATGTTTGCGTAGTCTCCATGTCGCATCAGTACGTACCAGTGCAGTAGGAAAAGTTTTAATTTATTTACGGCTGGATCAAAGTTACAACTGAACCCTGTCGTTGGGCATCGGTGGCTGTGAATAGCCAGCTAAATACGAACTCAGCATAGAACCTCCATTTGCCTAATGGACAGGCTACACAGCCCTGAAACTGAAGCAATTTAAATCGAACAGCTTGAAATAGAAACGGATTTGAGGCAGAATTTAACACTTAGTAAACACAAAAAAAATTACGAAAGCTTTTTGTAAGTCACGCCATAGATTTGCGAATTTGAAATTATTGTTCGCTGAGGGACGGATGTTTGCGTGAAGCTTGTGGTGGAGTTAGGATCACGCTATTACATTTTGTAGGCAAACTTTGGATTAATTTGCATACTTTCAAGGAAAAAGCTCCTCTTGCGAAACGAGAAAGAACTTATTGAAGTTTTGTCGTAAATCAGGACCTCATTGTATTATTTAACATTGATCATGAAATGAAATTGAGTTACTTATTTAAGTACCCCTACTTGACCGTTAAATTACATTGTAACTTTCATTGGATAAGCCTCATTAATTTTACATAGATCAATTTATTTCAACAAGTTGTAATTGTAACTATATATTTTTTGTTTCAGGTAAGACTACAATCATGGAAGTTTTGTGCTGTCGCATCCATTAGGTGAAATGAAAGTGCCATGATACAGAAATAGAGCTTTATCGAAACCGTTGCCCCTTTTTATGACCTCAAATAAACTTAATGACAGAGATCGTAATCGATTTTCCTAGCAAGTTTATAGTAGGTTGTAAAAGTGTACGTGAATATTTGGCATTAGTTAACTTAGCAGACGAGGGCGCGTCAGCGTCACCTCGGTATACAATGTCTCCGCCAATCAAATTTACGCTCAGCGACTTCTCGTCCCAGCTTACTGTTTCTTATTCCGAGGCACCTAGACAGGCCTCCGCATTTTTTATCGCGTCACCCCGTGCTCCTCATCGTCATTTGCGAAGCCCCAAACCGGCCCGGTGTCGACAATGGACTTTTTATCGATGTATGGCTTTTTCTGTCGTGCACATACGCATCGTTTGGTGGTCATAAAGTTCCAAAGAGCTGCTTGGCTACCGAGCCGAATCATTTTGCAGCTTTTGTGATGTTTCGCTCGTTTTCTCTCCCGAGTGAATTTTTAATAATCTTCTGGAGATTACGAGCTACTGTTTTTTGAACTTGGCTTCTACTTAACCTTTTTACAGTTTATTGTCTCAGACATTTTCTTTCTTTCATCGAAACGAAAATAATTCTAAGTGAAAATGATAAAACTACTGAAGTAGGTATTTGAAGACTGCGAAAAAAATTTTCCACTGTGGTTACTCCAAACAAACAAAAGGGCACACAATAAACAACTCTCCTAAAATTTGTGCAACTCGAGATAAGTGCGAGATGCTCGTGCAATTCGAAGATAAAAATAATTTAGTAGCCTCCTCTGAACTGAAGAATGTTATCTCTATGTGTGTTTACAAGACCCCTCACAAAGCAGCACAATATATCAAGTTGTCGAGGCGACTTTACATTGAGCCACGGCATGTTGCTACACAACCCATTTATTTTTTTAAACTCACACTTCCCATTTTTCCTATTTAATCATTTAATCTTCAGAAAATAACTTGAACACGAAAACTGTAGAAGTTCCCACTATAAATAACAGTCGCATTTGAAAGAAAGACGAATCAAAAAGCATTATTCTATTCTAGAAGTTTGAATCTAACATACTCGTAGTGCAAGTGCTCGGTATAAATCTAGCCCGCGATCGCTTGTTCCGACAGCAGTTCATTCGAAGTGGAAATGAAATAAAAGTGCACAAATCACGCGTGAAATTGAGTTCGACCCCGCTAAAGTCATTGTTCGCCTCGAAAACCTGCTGCTGCTGCTAGTCCATAGTAGGTATAAGTGAACAGTGCCAGGAGCACTGCAAACCCACACATCGTCGGTGATTTTTCGTTTTTAGTGGGCGTATAGTTCTTTCCTACCTACTCACCGGTGTTCTTTCAGTTGTACGTTCCATTATTTAAAGCATTGCAAAAAATCTAACACAAAAAGTACTTATTATAATGCGAAATTTAGAAGGCGGATTGAGTAGAAAATCGACCGAAGAATACATTATTCAAAAGTAGGGGTTCTGAAGCGTGCAAACGGGCTTGGATATGTGGCGAAGTTTCAGGTTTTCGCCGCGAACGACGCCCTCGGGCCTCATTTATCTGCCAACACAAGGGAAAGAGATAATTAATTGAAATTACGCTGTCAAGTTCACGTAATTTGCACAAGTCGTTAACGCGTCCTAAAGAATTTGGCAAACCTCCTTACAAACAGAGAAGAATTCTTGATCTTTGAAATGATTTTTGTCGTCTTATTGAATTGCCAGAATTCGATTTCTATAACAATTTACTTTTACGCGAGCACGTACATAAGACACATCGTTTGAGAGCGTGATCAGACGGTGCCCTTGGGTGTTGCCTTGCCTGTATTCGGTCAACGTCAGCGCCACTGAGATTGCATCTCATTGTAAATCGAACCAATGTTGAAGCAGCCGTGGGTCGCATCGCACTGCACTCAGGCTTTCCTCGGGTTCTCGGCTACTAAGGTCATTTCCATATTATTCGTGACACGTCCGGTTATGCAAATGGGACGGAGGAAATTCTTCTCAAAGTCTGACCAATATAAGAGTTGTAGAAGTTTGCACAAAATATGCCTATAATTCTGGGATTGTGGGACTGAAGGCTATACTCTCGATTAGAAAAGCGAATAGGTCTTATTTATAAACCATGCATACACAAAGCGATTTGACTAGTTTCCTTATAACCCATTTCACTACACCCCATGTCATGAGTTTTTATTAGTAGCTTTCTATTATCTCCAGTTGTTCCTTTTCATCCAACATCCAACTCATGTTTTATGTTTCTGTGTCAATTAATTAAAAAATGGGTATTCAATTCTTTCAGTTCACATTAAAAGGCTCCAAGCCCATCCTTTGAAGCCGTAAATGGTTCTAATTAGTCCTGAACCGCAGGCTTTCAGCAGGCTCACAGGACTAACCAATCTAACCATACGTCTATAAGTAGGCAGGATGAGGATTAGGCAGTTTCAGGTTTCCTAAACCTTTTAGTACTATAGCTTGAGCCGGCTAAACCTCTGATACATGAAACTTGCAACTATGAAAACAGATATACCCGTAGCTTTTAGAAACGAAACATACTTAGAAACAAAAAGTAATAGTAGGCAGGTATTTTATTGACATAGACTTTTATAGAATCCTTTTTGTTCGTCATGATGATTTCGTCAAAAGGGACCCCCGAGTATGACACACAAATCAAGAGGCTATAAAATAACCTTTGATATCTTGTTCCTAAATGAAAGGACATAATAAAGTTATCCTGCAGAACTCGTTTCATACAGTTTGTACAAACAAATATCCTGCGCCAAAAAATCAAGCTGTTCGAGTAAAGCCCTATAAACCGATTAACATACCTTTGTGTATTCGGCGGCAAACAAAGCAATTATGCAAATGGAATCACCCATTATAATTATTTTGATACAGGCTTGTTCACTTATATTTTGTAGCGGACCGGATTTATATTTTCGATAAAGTGGCGGGCCATGAGCGAGAAGGAATAATAAATATGGCGAAGAAAGCAGGTCGCATTTTTTTATATTTTCATTTTTTCGGACCGAAAACAGGTGAGAGGAGTGAACCTAATTTTCTCTCGCATAGGTTATATTCAGAAAAAAAACACTTTTAACGCTTATGTTTTACTATTACTTTTTTTTTTGCTTACTACAAGAAACATTGGGGTTTTGTTTATTGAAACTTTTATAATCATTGAAGTGCTAAGTTTAGTCAATGTGAAGAAAACACAGAAGTTTACTATTTTTTCTAATGTCTTCAGAAACATGTACTCGGGCGAGAAACTAGGTAGCGAAGAGCGCAGCTTTCATATATTTATTGTAAATGTTAGACTTTGTCAGCAGGCTGAATTGAATGCTTTTGCGGGCCGGATGGTATAGCCTGCGGGCCGTAGATTGAACAGGCCTGCTTTAATATTTTACCTCGGGAACGAAAAAGAGCACGATTGTTACTCATAATAGGTTTTGTACGAGTATATACATACATACCCTACGTAAACAGATACCGTTTCTGTCTTTGCGAATTAGTTATACTGTGGTTTTCTCCACAAAACTTGCACCATCCGTAATTAGAGTAACTTATCTCGAGTGCATACAAGAAGTGGCTTGAATTTTCCGTCGTGCAAATAAAAGTGAATTTCAGTCCGAGAGCGGTAGAGCGAAGTTCTCGTTTACCTCTTCAGCATCTCTAATGCTCTTTCGGTTTAATTAAATTACATCCCGAGCAACCGAGATGTGCATCCGAGTCCGGGGCCTGCTCAAAGAGTAGTGCAGGCAAAGGAGCGTCGTGATCGCAAACGTCTATTACGTACGAGGGTATACTTAGCAGTCATACGATGATTGCGCTCGAAGGAAAGCCTTTCCAATCTTAGTTAAAACTTTGATTCTACCTTTCTTAGACATTCCAGACTTATTTTTTTATTATACATATTTGCTCTGATTATCGTTCGCCTACAATCTAAAGAAATTCTTGACATTATCGCGACTTATTTCTGTTCGTTTTGTTGAATGACTCGTGTTGAAATAAATCACTCGCAATCGAGAAGCTTAGCTTTTGTCTCAACAAGGGAAAAGGGATCAAATCAAATTGGATTAAATCGGGTTTTACACTGAAAGCTCCTACATCTACTTTCAACTTCAGTTTGACTTCGTAGAACTATTACACTACTACTATAATAATTATAACACAAGCAGTTTCTTTAAATGGTCTAATAATATCATATATATCTATAGGTACATTTAAGGGGAATCCTCAAGGCAAATTTCCATACAAAATGTTTCGGACAAATACTCAAAAAGTACGCCGTATTATTGTAATTTCTTCACACTATTCGTTTCGTCCATGTTTTTTGATTTCGTCAATAAAAAAAGTGAAAGGTTTCATACTCTAATTTAGATTTTATACGTGTTTTAAAATTAACCCTACTAACTTAAAAACACGTATGAAATCTAAATTAAAGTATGAAACCTTTCACTTTTTTTGTTGACGAAATCAAAAAACATGGACGAAACGAATAGTGTAAAGAAATTACTATAAAACGGCGTACTTTTTGAGTATTTGTCCGAAACATTTTGTATGGAATTCGGATTTGATGATTAACCTTTGGAATAACTAGTTTATTAGGTACATAATGTTCCTAATATAGTACTCCATTGTGATGACCATACCTAATTCATGTGTTCGGATCCAATCAATGACTGAATGTCGATCGTAGTATTCAATTATTACGAATTTAGGTGCCCTTGTGCAATCAATTGGCACGAGTATTGAGTGTAACAAAGCAACCAACTGGACTCAAAACGTAAAGTATTTCACCTACAAAACTAAGAAGATTGGGGACATAAAAGTTAATAGCAGCGAGCACATTAATGAAGTGAAAAAGTCAAGTAGCAACTGTGCTGCCAAGTCTGCATGACTTCCTGAAGTCTAGCACCAAAAGTTACAAATTAAGGAAATGCTAGGTAGAAGTTGGGAAGTTGCTGCAGTGATAATCGGTGGGAAAGTTAGCGCTTTATGTTTCCTTTATCTTCATATAGGTATACTTTGCAATACAGCTTCTTTACAAAAGGAAACTTTTGAGTGAGACCTCAGTGACAATATCTCTAAAAGCAAAGAGAGTGCATCACTGCATCATGCTTTGCATTGTGTCGACCTCGCGAACTGTGACAAATTGTGCAAATGGAAGCAACACTAATGAAACAGTTTCAGGAAATATTTAGCATGAAGTTGCAATGAAGTTATTTATTGATTGATTTATTTTCCACGAGAAAAAGTGCTTTTCGTTTAGGTAAAAAATAACCCTACTCTACCTTTATGTTAAAGTACGTAGATACCTTCATATTTTGTCATGCTTCCCCTGGCTTTTTTTTTTTATTTCAAATCATTAATCAAGTGACGAGAGCAAAACGTTAAGAGCACGTTTGCCCACGACCAAAACGGACAACAGTGCTACGCAGGACTTTTCATTACAGATCTGCAGCTATGCTCGTCCACTTTGAGATATTTTGGTGGTCAATGGCCGATTATGTCGCTTTAACTAAGTAAACCCAAGGAATTTACAAACCGCACGTTCATGCATTCCATTAAACCCAACATACGCATTCAAAGGAGATTCAGATAATTTTACTGTTAGGTATGAAATAAACATGTTCTGTTGATGTTGCGCTTGTTATAATAATAAATGTTATTTATTTGTTACATTTCAATCGTATTGTTTCGTGTTCAAGCGATTACGTTTATTTATGTCACAGTTCAAAAGGACCGAAGCATGCGCATTGTCGGGGCTGACATGTAAGCAATAAAATAATCGTGAGTAATCACGCATTTTACAATCAACCTGTCTCATTGCGGGCAATGTATGCGCGGCTAGTTCATTCAGATGATCGCGCGGAGACCAGACCCGACCACGACCAACTCTGAATTCATCTGTGTAATTCTCAACTTTATATGCTTATTTATTAAAGACTACGACTTGACGGTTATATTTGAATGATGGTGCACTATGAGCTGTGACGATTGCACGTTGAACGACGCCGTCCCGCTGCGCCCGCGCCGACGGCTCAGCGGGAGACCACGTTACTTACTGCAATTGGTCACGATAACAATTTCACTGACCGAATAAACTCCTTTTTTAAAATTATATTGAATATAATTCATATCACGAGCTATTATAGCCGACAATACATGTCGAATCAAACGGTAAAATAAAATTCGTTTATTTATTTGTAAACCCAGCTCAGTTTGGTCACATGTCACATAATCAATTAGGTCAAGTTAAGTAAATCAGTATATTTGAGGTCGCTGTAGTTTATCTTAGAAGTAATTTGTTTGCTGATACTGATTTTTGATTTACTGATAACGTATCTAAGAACAAAAATTTTGTATCTCCACTCCATTCAACAACTCTAAATACACTTCAATTAGGCAGTCTGTCACTATGTCATTTTGTTTACCAAAAACACTGGTATACAGGGTGTAATCGTTAAGTGTGCACAGGCGATTATTCCGTAACTATTGCAGATATCAAAAAACTTTAAACTGATATCGAAAGTACTTTACCTAATGAGTAAAATGACATTAATAACTTTTTAAAAATAAAACGAGAAATATCCAAAAAAAATACATTAATCACTCCCATACATTTAGTATGAGATAGTAGAAAGGTTTTAGTTTCCTTATTTTAAGTGGAATAGTACCTACTCATTTTACCCTTGTCATTTTATAATTATGTACGATATGAAGGTATTAATGAATTTCAAGTAGATACACGTGTAGATTAATTATCTTACCACTTCAAATTTATAATAAACCTTGTTTCAATATTGTATTGATTTGAACTAGCTGAAAAGCAACATACTAAATAGTAACAAAAAGAAAGATACTCTTTGGTGTTCGTTCTAAATTCAAATTCTTTATCGCGGGTTCTCGTTCCCGCCAATTTATTGTATTTTCAATTTGCGTTAATAATCGTGATTGTTGCATTTATTGATTGAAAAATGGCATATTCCAATACAGAAAAGAGGGACATGTTAAAAATGTACTACAAACATGATTGTAACAATAGGGCGGCCATTATCGCCTACAGAAGAGAGTACCCAGATAGAGAAGTTCCTTCTGGTACGTATTTACGTAAGTTGGATAACAATTTGATAAATTAGGGATCTTTTAACAGAAAAAAAGATTCGAGAACAAGAGCTCCGGAATTTGATAATGACTAAGATAACAATATTATTAACTACGTAGTAGATAATCCATAAGAATCAACGCGTTCAGTGGCCCGATCATTTCCAGTGTCCCACAATTATGTACACAAGTTATTAAAAAAACACAACTTCAAAGCATTTAAGATAAAACCTACTCAAACGCTGCACAATGATGATCCTGCTCGTCGGCTGGTCTATTGCAATTGGCTAGTCAATAATTATGTCAATGTAAGGTCAATTTTATGGACCGATGAAAGTAATGTTTCAAACTGCGGCATTTACAATAGAAAAAACTCGCATTATTGGTCAATTGACAATCCTCGCTTAACTACTGAAGTTAGAGCTCAGGTGCGATTCTCAATTAATGTGTGGTGTGGTATTCTTGGAGATCGGATCATTAGATTAGATATAGAGATATTTCTCCTTTGTACAAAACGATATACCAAGTCTCTTAGAACCAATTCCAGACGATGAAAGAAGGTCGATAATTTTTCAACAAGATGGAGCACCTGCACATAATACAAATGTTGTAATGAATTTCTTACGAAACAATTATAATGGCTTAATAGCCAATAATAGTGCAACCCCTTGGCCTGCCAGATCCCCGGATCTCACGCCTTGTGATTTCTTCCTATGGGGATTTGTCAAAGACCACGTGTACGCTGAGAGAGTACACAGCCTAGAAGAGTTACAGAATCGTGTACGTCGTGCAATTGCTTTAATTACTCCGCAAATGTTAATCAAAGTTCATTTAGAAACTGTAAATAGAGCTCGTCATTGTATTGCACAAGGAGGACGTCACTTCGAACATATGCTTTGAACACAAAATTTTGTACTTACTAAGAAATAAAATGTATGGGAGTGATTAATGTAATATTTTTGGATATTTCTCGTTTTATTTTTAAAAAGTTATTAATGTCATTTTACTCATTAGGTAAAGTACTTTCGATATCAGTTTAAAGTTTTTTGATATCTGCAATAGTTACGGAATAATCGCCTGTGCACACTTAACGATTACACCCTGTATAGCATTTATTTTATCTAATCATTTCACGAATCTAAGATAAGTAGAAGAAATAAATAAGAAAATGATCTCTACTTGTTCTCTACCTACATCATGTAGATAGTAAGTAGGTACACTTGTAATAAATTACATTGCCTATACCGAAGGCCATTATAATACTAGTATTTTATGATAATACCATAAATAACAGCTAACTGGTCGTACCATAAATGCAATCAGGCGATTGTTACAGAAACACTATGGTCAGCTTAAACTGAAGTTAAATTAGTTTGCTTCCCAGCTAACTGAATTTAAGCGTCTACCTGGCTCAGGTTTGCAGTTGACTGTGAAGGCCCCGTCGGTAATCGTAATGTTCCTGATGGCTAGTTGGCTAACTTTGTGTGTGGAGTATCGAGTAACCTGCATCCTAAACTTTAGCAACTTCAGCTACGATGTGGGTTCAAATATTAGTTTGTTAAGAGAACATCCGTGAGTTTAGGTCTTATCGTACCATCACATAATTTGATGCAACTTGTTTAGCCCTTGAATTTCTATAAATGTCGTCTTTGGCCATCTAGGATGATTATCCACTGTAATACCACATTGAGCTGGAAAAAGTCAAAAAGACGGAGCCTAGACAGGACAGACATAAGCGGAGCATAGACCCTGCAATAGGAACCCAATGATAACGGTTGGGTGCGAAATGGCACCCTAACAAAAGAAAGCAGTTTACGCGTACGATAAGAAAAGCAAGCATGTTTTGTATCTTCATTTCTGCAGATGTCACATAATTTTAAGATATTCTTGAAACTTTTCCGCTTCATATCACACTCACGTTTGCTGCTCATATTTACCGCTCGGTAAGATCACGTAACATACAAGAATAATGTGAATGTAAACCATGTTAGCCGGGAAAATGTGAAGTATTGTCAAAGTCGCGCACATGCGGGGTCTTCGTCCAATTTACATTTTCCCGAACAAAGAGCCAACGGTCTCCATGAGGCAATAGCTTCTTATCCTGCCTAATCCTATTTTCCCGCCTTTTATAACTTCAAACCTTGTTACGTTTCGAACCGACTTGTTCCAGAGCCGACGGTATTGAAAGATTTGTTATTATCTCGACCATTCTTGATCGAAATTGTAAAATGTGACTCTGGAATATATCTTGGATTTAGCAAAAAATTTACGGTCTGAGACATCATTTTCACTCTATAATTTTTGCTCAAAATGTATATTCAACGAGACTACGCTTTAATCTAAAATTATAATAGCCATTAAATGTTAGGTAGAGGGTTAGGCACTTTTTATCTAAACGTGACACGCGTCTGGGTTCATATTTTTTAAATCCAGCGCACGTTATTTAACAAGCCACAAAGTAGACAAATGAGGGATACACAAACAAAGATGAGGGGTTGGTGGCGCCTTTATTTGCATTTAGATGGGTGCGACAAGTGTTGTTGTAGCCACGGTCGCGACAGTCGGCGCACCCGCCAACTAACCACTCTGTCACTAATTACTTACAATCGCTCTAAGTGATTGTTGAAACAAGCATTAGGTATGTACGTGAAAGAAACTTGCTGAAAAGCCTTTGGCGTTTTGCTGTTTCAAAAGAAAGGAATCTCTCACAAATGAGTAAAGTTTACGTGATTATTCCAAGTTGATAGACGTGTCGTGTACGAAGCACTCGTGTAAATGCTCGAAAACTTTAAAATAGGTAATGTATCAACAACAATTTGCCATCATAGGGTTTTGTATAATATTTATAGGCACGAACATGACCAAAATTAAACATGACTGTAAAAGCACCAGCCATCACATCACTTTTACGTGGCCAGTTATACCAGTTTATAGAGCACAAAACTATTATCTATTAAGTAGGTATTTAAATAGTGTTATTTGCTGACCGTTATGAGCACAGTAAGTTGCTCTATATTATATCACATAATGACTTTCTAAGGTCATGGAACGTATAAAGTCAGTATTTCACAGTCATTTTTATGAAAACATTTTGGGATATTCCATTGTGTGTAGACACAGCTTTTGGAAATACCCCGCTAAAGCCTACGCAGTCGTTAACAATGCAAAGGAAAAGCTGCGAAGCCGGAACTCACGGCGGCGGGAGTCGCGGAAGATGGATTGTAAACACAAGCTGGAATGTGCGGCGGCAATTCGTCTCACTCCTTCGATGTAGGTACTATAAACTGCAAACGGTTCCTGTTACTAATAATAATTAGTAACCGGAAACGTTTTGTTCTTCCTGCTCCCGTTAACGTAAAATAAACTTGCTCTCAGCTTAGGAATCGCTTGAATTATCGCAGCAGAATTTACCGCTACGCTGAATTTAGTTTCAGCAAATTAACAAATCTGTGACCTACTTTTGATAATTCTGATTAAGGACGCACTTATTAAATTATTTCATCACTACATATAATATTAATTAATCACGGTGAAAACATTTAGTGGTATGCTCCCTGGGAATGCTTTACGGTTTTCCGGCGGCTAATGTTGCAAAATATTTAAGCGTGGAAAATCTCCGATTTCACCAGATTTCCTTGGGGATGTGAAACGAAAATGTCATGCCTACTTGTGCGAATAGTACGTTGTGATATTGAATTATGTAGTGGAGCATTAATCATCTAGAAGGGATAGAGGCATACGAGTTTTCTATAAGAGCTCTCGAGTTGAGCACCGCTCGAGAGGTTGACGTCCCGGAAGGTCGCTTCGAGTGCCTTGACGAGCTATCATCGCTAACATCTACCGCGTATAGAAAGTACTCTACCTCCTAGCTCTACCTTCGCAGTCAGAACTAAAGGACCAAGTCAATAATCCTTTTGTGTTTTATGAGGGCACTCCTTTCTCGAATAAAAATAATAAGAAACGTTACCACAACATTCAATGATAAAAATTTATATTATTTTTATTGCAGTGTGGGGCTTTATTAGTTTTAACCAACTGTTTGTGGAGTGTAGGTAACTAATGGGTGTTAGTTTTTAGAAACGCTTCTATTTGCGTTAAGATTTCTCTAAATATTTTTTGATCTCGTTTCAAAATTATACACAAACAAACACGGATGGTAAAGCAAATTTATCTGTTTATTTATACAAATATAACATTCCTACGATCTGCATATAATTATAACCATTTGTTTCAGGCAACTGATCTAACAAAAATATAATAGGCTCATAGTATACCTAACAGACTAACATTTGTTCAATTAATTAGGACCTAGAACTAAAATACATGCGCATACCCGATTTTTTTTTTTTGGGGAAGTAGTACAGACATACGAAGCTAGTAAAAAATAAAATCTAACCCGCCAGGCGAGGCGTCCGTAAATCCTCCCTAACCCATAACACGTTGGGTAATGTTTTACTCTCCTCTTATTGCTTCAGTCGACAAATTCCTTCTATATATGGAGCTCTGCGCTATATTATTTTAGCTGCTCTGAGCCAATGTTCCTAGAATCTTTGGCAATAACTTACGAATACATCATGCATGTAAAGATACACTGGCGATGGCAGTCTTATTAAAATAAAACAGGTGCATTTTCACTTTGGCCATATGTGTATCTATCCTTAGACCTACATTATACCTCCTGGTTTATAACTAGATGAGTGGTACATAATTCATATACTTATAAAAAAGCGGAAGAGCAAAACTTTGCGTCATACATAACGGACGTGTGGATAAATCCTTATTCAGTTGCACAACAGAGGATACCATAATACGAATTAGCCGGACGTAAATTATTTAATTTATTCCCTCGTTTAATGCAATATTTATGAGGTATGCTAAAATCAATGTTTGTATGTCCGTAGACATTGCACATTCCTCCTCGATTGCGTCTGTCTCGCCGCTCGTTACTCAGAATACACGCATCTTTCCTTTTATTGCGGTTTTTATTAGCGGCTCGTATGACATGGTTACTAAACTCAGTAGCGTTTGCAGTTCGCAACAATATCATGTAACTGATGGGCTAAAATTTACGAAGAAAAAAATAATCCCAATCGCTTGCGGTTTTGGCTTGACTACGTCCTAAGGTAAGAGTCATTTAGTAATACGTACACGGTATATTCTTCCAGTTGACGAAAATCATGTTGCGACAACTCTGCTTCCAAATGTTAAAAATTGTGCAAAAAAACGAAGAAAAGTACAAGATATTTTATAGAATCATACATCATGTTGCCTAAAGGTGTACGAAACCCCAACTTTTTTCCAGATGTGACTTGTTTTGGTAAAGCGAACAACAAAATGTTGCTTTACCTAAAAGTAGCTTCTTGCCATATACATATGTATCTATGCATAAGTAGACGATACTTTTGGTTTGTGACATAAAATTGACAAATTTGTCTTCTTATGTTTGGAGAAATAGATACTACGCAGACGCAAGACGTAGCTACTCACGTAAAGTCTACGTGACACGCTATAACGTGAAAAAGTCACAGACAAGTGCGCATGTAGGTATAATAAAAAGTTGTAATTTTCTACAATGCTGAATATTGAAGAAATAACAAATGAAGTAAGGAAGGGAATCATCAGATAACTACCCTGTTTTGCACGTAGGTATGTAAACTACGTAATTTAGTGACGACAAAAGCAAAGCATGATTATACAAAAGTTTCGAAGAGTCTTCTTCGTATCGTGTCACTTGTTCTTTCGAACCAGTTTGGTGAAAGGATTTCAAGTGCGCCTCGAAGAAGCTCTTGATGAGTTATAGGGCTAATAAACTTACTATAATAACAAATAAAATTGTTTCTACACAAAAAGTAAGCATAAATCGTTTATTACCTTCCTTTGTGTTTCTTTTAACATCCAAATAATGGAACAGTGATCGACCGGAAATGGAAAAATAATATAAAGCTGCTTTTCTCTCTTGTAAAATTGAAAAAAGCAAACAATTTATTTAGCGGGCCGCCCTTGTTCGTTGAAGGGTGGCCCATTATTTTTTACGCAACCCACCCTTCCTTACCTCAATTTTTCCAAGTTAACTGTCGTTTCATACAAATTTTAGAGGCTATTAAGATCGATTCTACTTTAAGAATATTTGATATCGTGAAAAAATAAGTTGAGGTACTCGTAGATTCAAAGGAAGGGTAATTCAAATGGTAGAACAACGTTGTTTAGGGGTTTACAAATAACATACTCGTGCCTTTACATAATGTGAAAAATTAAATGGATCTTAATCTAAAAAAAAACTGATTTTAATATATTATTATTAATTATTAAAATTAAAAGCTTTCGGTAAAAAAAAGTTTTGTTTAAAGTACCTAAAACATTATTTTTTACTTCAATTAAATATACCATATCTTAAATCGCAAATGTCCATTTAGCTCTCCGGTCTCCGTTCTCTCTGTTCATTAAAGTAGATAACCTAGATTCAGAGAGCTCTCCTTCTTACGACCACGTTGTATAGAAAGTAGAAACTGTTAATATATTTCATCTATATTTTCAGAATTCAGTGACATAAAAGATAGTATTGGAAGTGGACGTCTGACCCGTATATAAGAGGTTACTTGTGTGACAGTTATTATTCTCGCCCGTTCTCTGAACCCCTTAGAAATTGAGGGTGCGATCGAGACAGAACCGCGATACTGAGTCGCAAAACTTATTTTTTTATAAGAAAAGTCTGAGGAAAATTAAAAAAAAAAGGTTTTATTATTCATCATTTAGTGAAACTAGATATAACCTTGTGTACCAAATGCATTGACCACTTTACTAATTATTTTTTTTTAACATCTTCAACATCGAGTTAAGACAAAAAATTGGTCTGTTGGTAGCAACAAAAATTCCCAAGATATAGCAAATTACCAATTATGTATCTTACTATCCTTTGTCCCAGTTGTATGAAATCATTTTATTGTGGAATTTTCATATATGTATATAATCGCTAGAATTTCGAAGAACTGTAAACTTTTCTTTGTCTTAAGAACGTCACGTACTAAAGCATTTTATTTTCCGTGCTTCCCCTCCATCTGCACCTACAGGCCGGCGTGAGTTGGAACAGTTCAGTTTCCTTACAAATGAAGCGATCGTGTCGAGTCTCACAAGTGGGTTAGGTACTTCTACTTGTTTGTTACTTACCGCAGGGGAATTACGTTTAATCGCCCTTCGGATTTGTATCCGAATGAACATACAAATGTATGGATTTGCTTTCAATATTCATCCCCGGAGCCCCATCGAATATCTCTAGCTGAATTACAACATCACGTCCCGGCTTTACGGATCAAACGCGCTCAACATCTAACTCAATAATAAGAGTATCGGAATATGTTCTAAGGCACCGATCGCATTATGGATAGGATATAATGAATACCTCGAAAAGCTCGTAGAATAGGGACGTGACACAAATCCTTACCCAATAAATGAGCATAGGCCTAGAAGCGTGACGCGGCCAAGACGCAGCCCATTCGTCATACCCCGAGCGCCCACTCTTGTTTTCACTGAAATCTTACGATATTACCAAAGGTTACAACGTACGCACCCATTCCTAGCTAGTGTTTGTCTAATTGTGTTAAATTAGTTAGCATAACTATATTTTGAACACATGTTATTTAGGAAGAGCACTGAACTGCCCCAGCAAAATTAAATTACAATGAACTATGAACATATTGTATAAATTAAAAATACATATGTGTTTATAAACATAACAGGGTATTAATTGATGTCTTACAGGACACACGAATGCCGCTGGAACGGTGCCAAAATGCGGTGCTTTGACGCCCTTTTATCCATCGTCAAAACACTAAAATAAAATACTTATTTTACATTTTACACATGTTACGCGTTCTTATAAATTATATGAGCTTATTGCTATTTTTTCCTTTGTTGCAGGAACGGTACTCGCCGTCGAAGTTCACTTCGAAAACAAAGATAGCGGTTTCTTTTTAAAACACACGGCAAGATGGAGCGGTGCGGGGCCGCCTCCCGAGCCCATGGGCACGGCGTTACCGGGCGCTCTCTTATCTCTAGATCGATTTACGGTCCTACAGGGCTCGGCACCGGCGTCAGTTCGGGCTACTTACGGACCCTTCTCCACGAAGCAAACTGTTCCGGCTCGATACGCCGTGCCAGATCCCCTTGAACCACCGAAGAGGAATGCTTCACTGACGGAACTGCAAGATGCGACTGCACATAGACTGGACGTGTCCGCTCACCTTGTATTTCGTGAGCTGCCTCGTGACGCTCCAGTACTGCGTGTGCTCTTCCACACGGGAGGGGAAGGTGGAGCTCGTCGTTCGGCCGCTAGACCACGCCGAGTGTGTATCACACTACACGCCACCCTAAGCGCGAGGACATTGACCGTAACGTGTGGCCCTGAAGGGGAAGAGGGAGCATGTTTGGCGGAGTTGACCGTACCCGCTGCTTGGTGGCCAGCGGACGGAAAAGGCAAACGACCGCCCCGAACCGTGCGGCTTGCATACAGCGCGGCAGAAGCCAGCGGTGACTCGGGAGAAGATGCATGCGGTCGGGTGTCTGTTCAGCCGGCTTGGCCTCTCGGCTTCGTGACTCTAGCGGGTGCGCGAGCCGGCTACAGAGAAGCTCGAGCCGGTGACGCCGCTCTTATGCTACCTCGAGCTCCATTATACCCGCATTCTCGACTGCATCTGCCGTTTGTAGTGCGCCGTGACACCAGCCACACCATCGGTCATGTTGTTATCAGGTCAGTAAATTTATCTCTATATAAATTACTTCCTTGATTGTAAACTGCACACATTAAAAGCGACAAATTAAAGGAAACTATGTCATCGAACTCACAAGTGTGAAATTAAGCAATCGTTGACATGTCGCCATCGCCGTCCATGCCGTGCGCTGGGATGACATGCGATTCGCAGTGGCACCAAGAGAAAAGCTGTCACCGCCCTTACAAACCACTTCACGTCACCACAAAACCATTTGAACATCTCTGTTTATCGAACCTGTCTGTGCCTATAACTTGGGTATGTTTAGCCAAGCGGTCCAACTCGACTGGTTTATTGCATGTCAACTAAGTACTTAGGTCGTCGAGCATTGCGTAGGAAGCCACTTCAAACGCATGTTCTGTTTGCATTGAGAAGTCATTACGCAAAGTCAACTTGACGCACCATAAAGAGATGCAAAATGAAAACAGAAAATCACAATGCAAATAAAATAATGGCTCTTGTAAAGCTTCGAAAGTTTTAACTAGCGCGGTGGATTGAGATGAATGAGACGCCTGCAAAATATGTTCGCGTTATGTTGAAGCACCAGCCTGTGGTTGGTTCAGAGTTTCGGACGATGCTTTCGACCCCGATGCACAAATTAAAACTTTTCCCATCTCGTTCTAGTAATGAGGTTTTATTAGATTGAACAAACAATATTGTTTAAAAAGCTTATCGTCGTGGTAAAGTTTGTTCACAAACTACGAGTACGCCCATAAAATTACTTTCTGCTTTACATTATGCTCCTACGGTTTTGTCTCATAAATTCTTTAAAGAGGTGCCTTACCTTACGTTGAATATACTCGTACACCTAGAATTACCTGGATGTTCGTTAATTAATATTACGGCCACTTTATCTAGGTAAGTAATGTATGCAGTAGCTACTTGCAATATGAAATCAATGCTTTAATAGCATGATAGGCATAGATTTAATAACACCAGCACTAAATAGATATGGCCAGGTTTCGTGCTACTAGCAACTCTCTACCAGCACTCTCAGTAAATTACACTGCTCGCAAAGCTATTACCGAAACGGCACTCCAAAGAATACCTTGCACAAATTTTGATATACGTTTCTGGCACGTGCTTGTAAAAAATGCATTGTCCTACAATAAGCAGTGAATTTTCCCACTCTTTGTTACATTAGCAGCGGGAAGGTAAGCTTCAGAACGTGGAAAAGCTAGCAGGTACCTTACCTTTCCGAGTTGCGCATAAATTAGGGCCCGTAATTCGAAATGGCCAGTCTGCGTAGTAGTTTGACCGTTAATTTAATTCATGACTGCTATAAACCGTTATTCTTTGTTGTTCGTAGATAACTCTACTAAGTTGGTAAAAGTTGAATATTTTAGTGCGAAGGGTGGTTTGCGGGACTCCTGAAATCGCGTGATTGCTAAAGTACTTCGGAAACGTTGCCTGACGATAAGTATTATCGATTCGTTTTATTAATCAGGTGAATTTTTCGTTGATAAATGATTTATAACAGTAGGTACAAATTTAAAAGCCGACCATCGACGATACCAATCGATTTCCCAACTCGTTTAATCGCGATCATTGATCAGACCTCGAAAACGATAGCGCCGCTTTGTCACGCAGGCAAGGCACGTTTATTTCGCGTTAGTACACTTTTCTTTTATTGTGTTGGTGGAGATCTCGCAATCGCCCCATACGTTATCTGCGCCACCTGCTACGGTATTCCAGAGCTTCATAGCTACATGTGTCGGTTTCTACTTTTGAGTTACGAGCAAGCTTCGGAAGCGAACAGGGTATAACACCGCGTGTTCCTAAATGAAAATTTATAACGTCTTTGCTTCTCACCGGAATAAATTCCAGGCTTAGCATAACGCGCGGCAATTTAACGGAACCGTTTCGGAAATGCATCCGTATCCGAATTGTATGTAATATGTTATGGGAATGTTGTGCGTTCCAACACGTCGCAACATCAGTGTACCATTTTAAGCACACGTTTGTAGGTATGCAAACAATTCTTGTGTATTAAAGTTCGCTGCAAATAACACACGCCATCCTCCTATTTGTACTTAAACTTAACTTGAAAGTCTAAGATAGATTCAAACAACTTTGCCAGTTTCTTTTTTTACAATAGTTCTTTCGAGATGATCTCCTCCAAACTGATTATCGACAAAGGACGACTACGATCGTGGATCCCTACAATAGCTCTACCAAGGACTAATCGTGAAGCTTTGTTCATTTTTCCCCCCTTTTTATTGAGTGACCTTCTATTATTTCTGTCTGTCTGTTGTTCCGCGTAGAATATTGCAACTCAAAATTCGAGCACTCCCAATTAGTTATCTTGCAGAAACTTTCAGGGTAACTCACAACTCGATTACAATACATTCTAAAAACCATAAAAACTGCTATGTCTCGTAAAAGAAGCGAGATAAATTACAAACATAAAATGTGGTTTTTAGATTTTAGTCTACATAACTTGATTTAATCTCATATCGGTGTTCGTATCTCAGGATGAAAGTGAAGTCTGGACTGCGTCTGGTGAGTGTCACCGCAGCCAACTCCCGATGGGCCGTCACAGCTGAAGTAAAGCCTCGCGGAGCCACGGTCACGGCCACGAGGTTGGAACAGCCGTTGCGAGAAGACGACGATTTCGACACGTGAGTTACCCACTCAATAATTAAAAAAAAATGTTGAGCTGATTTCCGTGGCTTTACTAAGGCTCCTGCGGAAGATCAGCGATGGGCTGAGCAGGGGCCTCTTTGTGATACAGACACTGCTCATTGGGGTACACTAATCGTTCCGTTGTTTGTGACGCTTATGCCTACTTGCACCAAAGTGTCAAAGTCCCTAAGCAATTACTTTACTCGCTTGGTAGTTCTTATCAGTCCAGATTCTGACCGTTAAGAACTGCCAAGCGAGTAAAGTAATTGCTTAGGAACTTAGAAAGATTGGTGCAAGTAGGCTTTATTCCTATGTCAGGTATGCCTAGTACTCAAGTATTTCTATTATTTATGTTAGTTTTTCTTGTGTACACAAACACAACACAACACGCTTAGTTCTTTGTGTGTATGTAATGTATATCTTTCAAATAACGTTTGGACAATTCACCCAATGTCATATTGTTCATCTAGCTCCAAGGTTTGTCGAGTCTGTATTGGGATATGTTAAGATTTAATTTTAGATTGGGTTAATTTGGTGGAAAGTTCGAGTTGGTATAAACGCTCTATTCGGTAGGTATACAAAGCTCTTACCCAAGTTAATGTTTCAATATATTATTTCCGTTTTCTTTTTAAAACGATGCTTACTTACATCCGTGATTATTAATAGGCAGTTACCCACTATTCCCATTTCACTTGGGGTGAAAAGCCTTAACATCAATTCAAAATAACGACCTATAGGGTGTTTCGTGAGCGCAGTGCTACACAATACGAATAACCCTTATCTCAAGCCACAGTTTTCTTGAAAGTACATATTTTCCCATTGCGAGTTCTTGGCTTTATCCGTATACGTAAATTGGAAACGCATATGTAAAGGTAGTATGTTTTGCATAGGAGATTGCAATCTGGTAGTCGGAGATAGTGCGGTAGTTTCCAATGCGCGCTTCGCCGACCGTGCATTGCTTTCCTCGAAGAATTTTCAGGATTCATTCCATTTCTATTTTCTCAACTGTGCTTCGAGCCATTCTCGTTTACGACTCCATTTTAAGTAGGTCAACATTACGACTCCTGACGATACAGTATAAACTATAAACTTAATCAACAAAGACAACTCTATTAATATAGAAACCGTAGCAATGTAAATGATATCTCGATAAATAAGACAACTGGATCGTTGTTTACTATTCATTCATTCGTAATTTTCTCTGTTAGCTCCGTAGCTTCTCACGTTATGCTAAAGACGTACTTACTCTACTACTTCACATGAACATTCCATAACTTTTTCCTCGGTAGATCGGAGCCTAATCCCATCGCATCACTCTTTCGTATCGCATAGATTTAAAAACATGTTTCTTATTCGTTGTTTTCGTAATGAAATAAAGCCTCTTTCTCATTTCCCCTGTCGGGATTTGTCCTCAATTTCGCTCACAAGCACTTTGCATTTGCTGAGAGCCATTAATCGGGCCGAGAGTTTGCGCGCCTAATGAAATTCTACGTCCCAACTGTCGGACACTCATCTCTAAAATTTCATAGTTTGACTGAAAATGAAGAAAGCCAGGGAGCCGAACGGACTACGTGAATTATTGATTTATTGTGACTCCGTTCCCCTTTCTGCTAACCCTGCACGACCCACGCCCTTTAAAAACAGCGGACGAAAGGTTGCTTAAATTGGTAATGATTTACGGCCGCACCTTTGAATGAAATTTATTTGTTTAGAGATGTGGAGGATAGTGGTGCGGCGGGTCCTGGATGGGAGGAAGTTCTTACTTGGCTGGTTGAAGTGGGAGCTGAGAGCGAAGGAGACGGCGAGGGGTCTGAAGGAGAGTCCGGTCGCGGGTCGGCTCGTCTGAGCTGGTCGGCTAAGGTCTCCTCCGCGGCGAACGATGCCTCAACGACTGAAGAACCGCCACACGAGCACAGGGTCAATACCCGGCTTGACATAGAAAAAGATGACATACAAGCCGTTCTTCCAATTTCCAAGGTAAATCCTATTTACGATACTCATTGTCCTTGGAGCCTTTTGTGTTTTTTAATCATACCTGTACCTAATTATTCTAACCCAATATGTGATTCCAATTTATATTTTCCCAATATATAAACATGTATTTTGTATGAAATTACGAAGGTATCCAAGCACCATGTGGAAAAATCCATTCATGTGGCATGAATGGATTTTTCGAGCTTTTCTATGAGAGACAAATGCGAATACCGATAACGATCTCCGACACCCACTTAATTATCATAGAGATGGCCGGAATCAACAATTTATTGAGACATCGATTGCGACGATAAATTAACTGAAAGGTATTTTCTTAGCAATTAATGGAACCACCGGGGGCTTTCATTGGAATAATGATATCTTTATCAAGTTTCCAAGGATTTTACGAGACTCGGCTGGGGACTATTGTCTGCGAATTGGACCGTAAAAATGTACAATAATGAATTGTACATAATTGCTACAAAAGTATTTCAAAAAAGTTGATATTTTTATTAATTGTATAAGGTATTCTTGAGAGCGGACGTGATCGCAACAAATCGTGGAGATTACCCTCTAATGGTGCACTCTTAGTATGAATGAAGTGGTGTAAATAGGAGCTTTATCGCGGCTAATGGAGGCACAGAACCGCCCACGCCAGCTGCGAGCTTTGTAACGTTCGATGAAATCGAGCATTCGCCCGTAATTGGGTAAAACTTCTAATTGATATGAACTGCTAATTGGTGTGACCGAATTTTACAGCCAGACTTATGAAAGACCACACAGATTAACCTTTGGAGCTGGCAAAGTTACAAAACTAGGGTTGCGTAGAAACAAAACTTCTCTGTAATTTTCTGATACTTATTTTTCTACGTAAGTATTCTAGTACCTATCAAAGTAGTGATAAAAGCTCCATTAAAACATTTAAAAATATTCGATAACAAGCTTGAAGTCGGTCAGTGGATACATTTTTAGTAAGTCATCAATCATTTAAAAGCAATTGAGACTGATTACAAAACGGAAACACTGAGTTATTAGCATCGAACAATTGGTACAAACGAACACTACGTGTGCGGGCAAACTTAATGAAGAGAGTGTTATTTATAAAGCTATTAGTTTATCTCAATATTAGCGTGGAGATATTAACCTGTGAGGTAGCCTCGGGCCTTTAGGCGTAGCCGAATTAGAACAGCCAGTATACCTACTACATTGTAAAAAACATATATTTTATAGCTTCCGTAACTTACCTACTTGGCTTGACTTACCTGGAAACCTACTTCTTATGTTAATACTAGCTGACGCCCGCAACTTCGTTTGCGTGGCGAACTAACTAAATACCTTTTTAAGTACGTCCTAATACTTCTTTTCAAATATTCCCTTGAAATTTCAACTCTCTACGTTTTGTGGTTTGGCCTGTACGTTATCTGTCATTCAGCCATTTCCAAGCCTTTTAAATATATATATTGATATATTGATGATAAATAAGGTTCAGCCATCGTTGACTTCAAGATAAATGTCACAAACTCTACCTCAGTAGCCTATGGCCTTTTCCGGTTCATAATAAGCTATACCAATAAATAATTTTCACCAAGTCGGTTTAGTTGTTTTGGCGTGAATAAGGAACAACATTTTAACGATACGTTTGGTCGAGTAGCAAGTCCAACACGGACTGCCACGCCGGTGTCGCGGGTTCGATTCCCACTTCAGGATATTCATTTGTGTGATAAACATCGGTGTTTGTCTGGGGTTTCTGTGTATTCATGTATGTATTTACAAAAAATAATAAGTATTTTATCAGTTATCTGGTTCCCATAGTACAGGCTCCGCTTAGTTTTGGGCTTGATGGCGTTGTGTGGAATCCCAACAAATATTTATTTACAAATAGCCACCTATTTTATCCATTAATTTATCACATTCATCATCACAAACTGTTAGCCTTTATGATAATGGTAGGATTTTATATTTTTTGTCGTATTTCTCACAAATTAATCTGGCCTCATCCACATATTCTGAGTCCACAATGTGCACCTGCTCCTTAATCCTTGCTTTGATCAAAAGTATTGGTGGCCCTCAAAAGATCGATAAATCTATCGAGGAATATAATAATTGTAGCTTCCGGCACTATGTAGGTAGTATTACTCTGAAAACACTTCGTCGATCTCTTACTTTTAAGTACTACAAGTACCTATGTATTTAAAAAAAATAGTAGGTGTTGTAAATAGATACTCGTCGCAATATTTATTTTACTAAGTACGTAGGTATTAAAGTTTTAGCTACGTGTATAAAATTTTGTGTTGCTGCAATTTGCTTTATAAAATTTTAATTGGGTACTTAATTTGAAACAAATACTTTCAAATGCCAAAACAAAAGCAACTTTACTAACTTTTTGAGCTAATTAGGGAGTTTAATTCTACAAAGGGTTCGCGTAAATCGTTTTTCGTACGCGCTAGAGAAACTTGTATAACGAGGTATACATTTTTACGTTAATTATTGACGAGACGAGCTAGACGCTCTCCTGATGGTAAAAGATCACGCCTGCCCATGACCAGAATAGTTTTTACACAGGATTTAGTTTTTACATAGGTCTTCGAAACAACGCTACGGCACTCGTCCACTTTGTGTCATTAACGAGGTAAAATCTAAGCCAAACTACAGCAATAACCGTGAATATAATTGGAATATGTAATTGTATTTTTATTTTAACTCAAAACAAGATTAACGAAATGACTTAGAGGTGCGGTAATAAAAGCTGTCTTTTGATTGATGCTAGCCGCCTATCTCTGAGCTAGGCCCGAGGCGGGACCCGTCGGCTCATCCGCTTACTGACGGACGCCCGCTTGCTCTATATGCCAGCTTGAAACCAATTAATCCACACCACAGTGATGGAGTGCATTGTGCAATATTCGGCCGTAATAACGCGCCGGCTCGGAATAATACGATTAGTTAACCAATCTCGCCAACAATTTATAGCAACGCGACTCTAATTAAACGAGGATGCTCTATTTTAACTTTGCAGGCACGTAATTGCCTAGAGAAATCTGATTCTGATGAAATTCCTGAGCACCCGTTGGAAATGGGTTTCCGCTCTTTTCCTTATACCTGAAGGAATTCACAAATTTCTTTTACCGAAGAATTTTGTGCATTTGTTAATATAGCTGTTAAGCACGAAGTGAACTAACAAAAATGCTATGTTATTCAAAGCTGAATGCGGATGTAGGTACGAAAGTGGAAGATTGAGGTTGTATGTTGTTCAATCCCGCCAAAACAACTAAACTAATCCGGCTGATATTAGGTTTAGGCACTGTTTATAAGCTGGAAAAAGACATGGGTTTTTTATTTCGATACCGCGTGGTTGCAGCCGCGGCCAGGAGCTACTATTAACCATAGCTTAGGACCTCTATCTATAAGACCTCTTATATGAGTTCTTCATCGTTTCGCACAGAACTGGGAAGTATTGAACACTGCAGTGCTGACGGGGCGTCAGGTGTCTCAAGCTATGAAGGTGCTGATCGTGTCACAAGCGGGCCAGGTCGCTGACGTCACCCTGCAGAGCTCCTGCCATTCGGAGGACGAGAGCGTACTCAAGGTAAGCTAGTATAACGGTGGAGTATATGTGAAACCTATAATTTTGAATTAGAACTTGTACCTACACCATGCCTCTTTATACATATATAATGCACTAAAACTCTCGTAACTTTTCCATGCTCTTAAAAACTACTACCATTCATTCGACAACACGGTAGGCGAATTTTCCGTTTTATCGTCAACAGTTGTTTATACATAGGTTGTCCTGGCTCTTTGTCTCATTTTTCTTACATCTTTTGTAACGACTTTTATACAAGCTACCCGAAAGCCTTTATTATAGGCTAGGACCGATAACGTACCCGTGCCCTAGACGGCTACTGGCCATTACCTTACGTGAAAAGGAAGGTCCGCTTTTAGGTCGGCCTTTCTAAGGTAGAGTCCTGTGTCAATCGCGTGACTAAGATGTATCTAATAACACCGAATTTATCAAAAATCTAAATATAAAATATCGTGTAATGTCGCATAAAGAGTCATCTTAGACCCTGTGAGTAGGTAGGTACACGAAAATAAAAATTACAACAAGAAAAATCGTGTCGTAAATTATATTAATATCACAGAGTAATAAGATACTGCGTACAAAATGAAAATATGAAAATGCAGGCTTATTCCCGAAATCATAGTAATAAACAATGTCAAGAATCAAGAAAAATTTATTGTATAAAACTGTGTACAAAGATCTTAACATTAAATTAAAAAAAAAATATAAGTATTTTTCATTACATACAAGATTATGTGTTGTTGTGTAACGGCTTGGCCGTTAGATGCACTCCTGTAGCGAAACTTGACATTCCTTCCTCAGGTGTCTTCCTCGTGTAGTTCAGTGTACGTGGACGGCTCTGAGATCCGCGGCTCTTCAAACGCATCCGTGATCGTGAAGTACGGGACGTACACCGGCCTCGCGCGCTTCACCGTGTGGATGCCGGAGTACCCTCTGGAAATCGATGTGGACGACAACAGGCTCTCACAGATCAAAGGTAAAATTTCTATATACGTCTTGAAATTTGCTAATGTTTATTAGGAGTTGCAGGCGCCAGCTATGAAACGGTTTTTGGATAATTTAACCCTCAGAAGGAAGGAAGGGGGTGGAACCGTTATGTATGCAAACTTTAAAGTGCCTTCGACGGTGGGTTATGCAGGTCTCTCACACGGAAAATTGAGGTGTCTTTTACCGGGATCTGAAATTGCAGTTCAACGGGAGTTTGTTGGGCTCGCATGCAAAATGTTATGGTAATTGATGCCAGGACTTAGCAGAGTGTGAACATCTCAAAATATAAATGTATATATTTATTATAAGTTTAACAATACTGACCTGCGAAAACTGGGCAGACGGTACGGCAGACGATTTGAAAATTTATTAATTGAATTCAAGATTTATATATCTATATAAAGTATATAATTTCAAAGCTTGCGCATGATGCTGTGGGTTCAATTTTACCTAGCATAATACATAATTGTTGTCATATCCCAAAATATTTGAATACGGTTGTTAGAATATGCTACATGTATCTATGAACACAATACATTTTACAAATAAAACATTTAAGTATAGTGTTATAAAAGGTGTGTTTCTGTAATATGTAGGTGTGTTAAAACCGCTATTAAGGTTCGACAGAAAAACAATGCTTTATGTTGATGGATGGCTCTTCCCCTACCTACCACACGAATATCCGTCGAATATTTTTTGATCCCTGTCATTTGCGTTTCGGCTTTAGTTTTATAAGCATTATGTAGGTTATTTCGACTGAAAATCCTGAACCAGTAGGCGCCAATGTACCATCGCCTTTGGAGTAGAGCTGTTGGATTAAAAACGTAGGTAACCTTGCGAGCACTTCAATATCTAAAGTAAGATCATAATACATAAAAAAGTGGTCGATCTAGAATCTTCAGAGCATATCCACATCTCATCAGACATAAGGTAGAAAGGTATCTACACCTTTAAAACTCTATCTACTACCTCCTTCTAACCATCCACCTTATAGATGAATAAAAAAGGTATGAATATCGAAAATGTCTCTATATTACCCTTGGAAATTCATACATAGCGTCATTAATTCAGCACGCTACAACTGATGGAATCCAATTAGTTTCGCGAGGGTAAATTCCACAGGTAATCTTGATGACAGAATCTAATAAACTCAGAAATTAATTACACGAAACGAGCCGTCCATTTATATTCAAAAGATCTGGATTCATGAAAACGGTAAAAATAGATTAGTAAATACTTGGTAGAAAGTTCAATAGATTACAATCACAGCATTGAATCTAACGTAGACTATCTAACGCCCACAACTTTATTAATGCAAAATGCCTTTATTGCAAATTAACAAAATTTATTTCATAATACCTACTTATGCGGTTACACTTCATGACAAACATATCCTCAAAACGATACGTCTCTACGTTTAGTGGTTTGACCTTTGCGTTGTCTGTCAGTCAGGAAAAAGTCTTCTAAATATCAATTTATACGGTCAAATTTTAATCACCATAAAAAAAATACGCATAGTCAGTTGCCGTTACTGAACACACATACGGCAAATAAACTTGAAAAAATTAAGTCGATTTTTTGTCAAAATAAATTTGATTGAAATTGGATAACTGCAACCGTTAGTCGTTTTCCTATGGATTTGCATCAGGCGGTACCTTTAATTGATAATAATTAAAGTTGTATTCATCGTTTGGCAAACCCGGGTACCTAGCTCGAGCCAGCCCGCAAAACCTCGGCTCGGGCGCCGCACTCGCGCCGCTGTCACTCTGCCATTTTGTAGAAATCCAAAATTCTGACTGCACAGATGCAACGTAGTACCCCGTCTGCATTGCCCATTTTTTTTTTTGGTAATTAAATTTATGGTGTATAAGGTTTAAGCGGGGAATTCACGAGACGGACATGCCTGCGGGGCAGTTTGTACTTTCATGTCTGTCGCCAAAATACACTACAAAGACTCATCAGCAGCTCAAGCCTGTAAGAGTTCCGAAGGGACTAAATTTTTTTTTCTTAATATAAGCTGAAATCGGCTTCGGGGTAGGTATGGCCCGCGCAGACAAAATGAGATCGCGCGGACGAGCAACAGGCAGTCTGCCAGACTGACTGCGACGTTCCTGCACTAGCAATAATTTCCCAGACCTATAGGTCCAAGGGACCTATAGGCGAGTTCCGACGGGCATGTCTGTCAAGTGAATTCCCCGCTTTAGTACTAACACTGACAGACAACGCACAGGCCAAACCACTGGACGTACCTAGAGACTTGACATTTCTAGGTTATGTTTGTTGCGTACCTACTGAGAAAGGAATTTAGTTCATTCGCAACGCAAACGAAAGCTGCGGTTTCAACTAGTATTAGATAATGGATTGATTCGTGGAAACGTTTAAAATAGCTTCTTACTTGGTAGAAAATTCAATAGATCACAGGATTGAATCTATTGCTGACGAGGTTTGCCCAATCCGGTGTCGTTACCGTAAATTCACACAACCACCCCCAGGGTTTTGATCTATTTTTATCTTCCCACATACGAGTTCCATAACTGTTGAAGCATCAAAAGGAAATTGAACCGTATTTATAAAGGCTGTCGGTGGAAAATAGAATGGAGGCATGAGATGTTTTTGATCATTGAAGACACCCTCTGTGTCGATTGAGATATGTAGGTGGCTGAAGAGATTGTAACTTTGATACTCGCATAATTGGACGATCTGAAAGTATCTGTCTGGGTTGCGTACCTACCTAGAGTTGCTTGCCAGTATGATTACTAAATGAAACGTATTACCTACTTTGAAATAAAGATAATCATTTTTACTTTTTAATAATAACAGCCTAGGATGTCTTTCATATGTATTGAAAGCTATTCGGGGCGCTATCAAATAAATAAAAAATTCATGAAAAACGTTTTTTGTATTTATGTTTCCTCTGAACTGTGTTGTTAATAAACCGATTTGAAAAATCATTTTTTGTTTTATACCTATGTACTTTCAGATTGGTCCCATAGAAATTTAATCGTAATTGGTTTAGTAGTTTAGTTTCTAAATCAAAGTAACTGAAAAAAAAGTCGTTGGCGTGAACAAAACTGTGTATTTCGCTTCCCTGTGACTTTTCAGTGGTGCCCGGTCACTAGAACAGTCCCGTTGAAGTCGGTTCTTGTATTGTTTTGTAAAACCTTGATTGATGTAACTAACCATACTTTTTTTTTTATTTATTTAGATTGGTAAAAATATTTACCGATTTCTGTTATTACTAAACTTTAGAATATTATTTTTTTGGCAGGTTGGAAGGTGTCAGATGGTGCGGGTTCAAAGGACAGGGCAAAGCGATCTCTATCGTCGAGAGGCTGGGGCGGAGCGCGACCGGACGCTGCTAATTCTCTCTCGGAACAACGTTCCTGCAGACTTAGATACCAACAGAGTAACGTCGAGGTTAGTGTTAGTTAGTTTGTAAAAACAAATTACAGGTCTAGTCCTTACAAGTACGTTTTAAAGACTGATTGGGGCTGTAATAGACTAAATTAAGCTCAAATAGACTGAAGCAATGAATATCGCTTCAGACGGTCCATTGTGACACTTTTGATAACTAATAGTGCTACTTACCTACATAACAATCTTGGAATCCAAACAATATCTTATACTTTTTCTGGGAAACTAATAATTTAACATTCTCAATTATTTTCAATTTAGTTCATAAGATTTCATTTCTACGAATGTTTAAAGTTATTTTTATGTAAAATATACGAGATTATACAACAAATGACGATTTAGAAAAACTTTAACCCCCAAACCTTCAAAGTTTCCTAACTACACTTACGAAGTGTAGGGTCTTTGTTTTAGAAAGTCAAGATAATTTATAGATATCTTTGTCCTCAGGTGTACGCTCGCTTTTTAGCCAAGGACCACGATTCAGGACGCGTGTCCTACTTCGTATCTCGTCGCACATGGCTCAAAGTAACAGAGCTGGTGATGTCTCTGATGCGAGTAGCCGATCCTCGCATCGCGTCGCTGCGAGCTCGCGCCTTGCAAGGCCGAAGCACCGGCCGCACTGAAGTACAAGTGCTGTCTCCCATCACAGGTGACATATATATCTAATATTGTTCGACATGGCTCAAAGTAACAGAGCTGGTGATGTCTCTGATGCGAGTAGCCGATCCTCGCATCGCGTCGCTGCGAGCTCGCGCCTTGCAAGGCCGAAGCACCGGCCGCACTGAAGTACAAGTGCTGTCTCCCATCACAGGTGAGATATATCTCCAATATTGTTCGACATGGCTCAAAGCGACAGAGCTGGTGATGTCTCTGATGCGAGTAGTAGATCCTCGCATCGCGTCGCTGCGAGTTCGCGCGTTGCAAGACCGCAGCGCCAGCCGCATTGAAGTTCTAGTGCTGTCTCCCATCACAGGTGACATATATATCTAATATTGTTCGACATGGCTCAAAGTGACAGAGCTGGTGATGTCTCTGATGCGAGTAGTAGATCCTCGCATCGCGTCGCTGCGAGTTCGCGCGTTGCAAGACCGCAGCGCCAGCCGCATTGAAGTTCTAGTGCTGTCTCCCATCACAGGTGACATATATATCTAATATTGTTCGACATGGCTCAAAGTGACAGAGCTGGTGATGTCTCTGATGCGAGTAGTAGATCCTCGCATCGCGTCGCTGCGAGTTCGCGCGTTGCAAGACCGCAGCGCCAGCCGCATTGAAGTTCTAGTGCTGTCTCCCATCACAGGTGACATATATATCTAATATTGTTCGACATGGCTCAAAGTAACAGAGCTGGTGATGTCTCTGATGCGAGTAGTAGATCCTCGCATCGCGTCGCTGCGAGTTCGCGCGTTGCAAGACCGCAGCACCAGCCGCATTGAAGTTCTAGTGCTGTCTCCCATCACAGGTGAGATACATCTCCAATATTGTTTGTAGAGTCAGTGCCGATGTTACGTCGCACTTGGCTCAAAGTGACGTAGCTAGTGATGTCTCTGATGCGAGTAGCAGATACTCGCATTGCGTCGCTGCAAACTCGCACCGTGCAAGGCCGCACTGAAGTAGACCAGGTAGAAGTGCTGTCTTCCATCACATGTGTGAAGAGATCTATATTATATGTATTATATTGATCTATATTATATTATAAGTAGATCCTGTGCAAATTGTACTTTGCAAGTGGCTCAAAAGTGAATTTTAGTGATGTTTCTGAGGTATGTAGGTGATCCTCGCTTCGCTTGCTGTTATATAATGGGTTGTTTATTCTTATTATTTCTGACAGGTCGCGTCATCGGTCTTCGTGAGGTTCGCGTGGTGAACGACAAAGTTACCATTTCCCGTCTGCTGGTACGCGTCATATCCGGTCTCCAGCTGAACATATCTCCAGACACGGCCATCGAGAATGGATACGTTTCAGAGACTACCGTCACTCGTCGGCTCACGGCTCAGTATCAAGTGAGTCATTATCATTAACAACTGTTCACATACCTAGTCCATTGCTGCATGATATAAACATAAGCGCTCACACACTCAGACCCTGAGTGACTTTTTATCCTGTATTTATTCATTTTACACAATCAGTAACTTACAGACTATAGGTCCAAGGCGTAACAGAGTGGAGCTAAGGTAAGCAAGTGCCGTAGCGTTAACCTTATCGTGGAAGAAGTCTAGCTCTGGGTGTTGAGCGAGCAAACCGTTTATTAGCTTTATAGCGCTATTATACCTACTCATACTCAGGGTGAGTCGCAGGTGACATGGACACATTCAAGACCCGAGAAAAAACATTCATGTTGCATAAAATCCTTGCCCCTGTCAGGGACAAAGCTTCAGAGGGTCACTTCACAAAGTTTCCGCTGGTACAGGATACAATATAATAATTTATTCATTATTCAAAAAATACAAATCAATTTAGTACATAAAACAATTATATTTTTACCACGTTTTTATTAAGCCACTTTTTTGTCTCTGTCGTTCTGGGTGGAATAGATAGGATATACTACTCACTGGTAAAGCTTGTCCCAAAACGTACTACTGATTTGGTTTTTGCCCTTTATCGGCCACTTCTTACAGATTGCCTTTGTACGGTCCGTTTTCAGTTTGCACTTTGATTAATTGCAAGATAGATGCCATGTCTGAAATTCTGTGATAATTTCAGCTGGCTGTATATTACGGTTATCAAGATATAGCCCTTTATTTAAAAAAAACAGACAGACAGACGGCGGTGTAGGCATAGACATACAAAGGGACTTGTAGACACTTTCCAAGAATCCCTCAGAACCTGGTTCCTACTAATTCTAATTCTATTTTTGTTGAGTGGGTAGGTACAGATAGATAGGTAGGTACAGATGTCTGTTCTGGCCGCTCTCTCGTTTTAGAGGACATTGTGCATTGCCTCCAATTTTTTTAATCTCGATTCCACTGATAACCCCTTTTATTTCCAGGAGGGTTTGCTCGACATCGACCTGGAGTTCTCAGACGGCAGCCGCACAGCGCTACGCGACGTCGCCGTGTCGGACTACTACCTACTAGTAGAGAGCCTGGATCCGGAAGTGGTGGCCTTTGCTCCTATGCTGGCCTCCAAGCATCCTCGAGTCATCGCTGTTGGGGAAGGTATAAACCAGTCTTACTTGAGCTTTGTCGATTAATGATTGGAAAGGTATATGCTAAGGGTCTACTATCTCTGATTGGCCTTTGAGCGTCAGAGGTATGCTCGGGAACCAAAGTAGTTGATATAACTCTGAGGATCAGTAAGCGGAAGAATGGACAACCGGTTGAGTAGGTAATAGTAATAGTAATAGTAATATTTATTCGGACATAATATGTTTACAAAAGAGTGAATCCACAGGTCCCGAACTAGCAGAAAGCTGTATTTCAGGAGCCTGAGTCTTCTCCTGTTTATTACAATTTGGGTTATGTCTATTACAAAGGGAAATAATTTAAATCAATTTTTAAATTAAACTTAGGTTCGAAAATTTACTTAATTTTAAACAATAAAATTTACTACTAATTTAGGTACTTGAGTCGAAACCGCATCTCGGCAAGATATAGAAATCTATGTCCAATAGCGGACTATTTTTATATACATTGTAGTACGCAAAATAGACATGCCAATACTCATACTACTCGGGCGAATAAACATGACACCTGGCTCGAATGACGTTTGTACAAAACATAGCGTGGAATTGGATAATCTTGATAGAGAAGAAGTCCTGTAATACTTGGAAATGAAAAGTAATGATAAGGCTTCGAAGAAACACGGAGGGCGCCGCGCGGGGCAGCGGGGGATGCATAAAATTCCGAGCCACGTGGCAGGTGTCATGTTGATTCGCCCGAGTAGTAACTAAACCCCATTTCTTGAACCGTTTGATTTGATAATAAAATGTGTGACGGGACCATTTCAGGAAGCGGCGAATTACTTCGAGTCACATTACTCACGCCGGATCAATGCCGATCCGGACCTTTGCGTCGAGTGGCGTTACCCGGAAAGGGCGACACCAAAACTCCAGCTAACATCAAGAACATACCGGGCGCCCTGGCCACTGCCGCCGCTAGTGTGGACGTGGACTTCAGTGGAGGGGACTCCCCGCAGAGACCAGACACCCCCCAGAATGACGACATCATGGCGCGAGGGGGCGTCAGGAGCGGCTTGTCGGATCTAGGGGATGTGCTCAAAGGTCAGTAACTACAGTTACAGTTGTCGCTAGTGTGGACGTGAACTTTAGTGGAGGGGACTCCCCCCAGAATGACGACATCATGGCGCGAGGGGGCGTCAGGAGCGGCTTGTCGGATCTAGGGGATGTGCTCAAAGGTCAGTAACTACAGTTACAGTTGTCGCTAGTGTGGACGTGAACTTTAGTGGAGGGGACTCCCCCCAGAATGACGACATCATGGCGCGAGGGGGCGTCAGGAGCGGCTTGTCGGATCTAGGGGATGTGCTCAAAGGTCAGTATCTACAGTTACAGTTGTCGCTAGTGTGGACGTGAACTTTAGTGGAGGGGACTCCTCCCAGAATGACGACATCATGGCGCGAGGGGGTGTCAGGAGCGGCTTGTCGGATCTAGGGGACGTGCTCAAAGGTCAGTAACTATAGTTACAGTAGTCGCTAGTGTGGACGTGAACTTTAGTGGAGAGGACTCCCCCCAGAATGACGACATCATGTCGCGAGGGGGCATCAGGAGCGGCTTGTTGGATCTAGGGGATGTGCTCGAAGTTCAGTAACTACAGCTATTGTAGTCGCTAGTGTGGACGTAAACTTTAGTGGAGAGGACTCCCCCCAGAATGACAACATCATGTCGCGAGGGGGCATCAGGAGCGGCTTGTTGGATCTAGGGGATGTGCTCGAAGTTCAGTAACTACAGCTATTGTAGTCGCTAGTGTGGACGTAAACTTTAGTGGAGAGGACTCCCCCCAGAATGCCGACATCATGGCGCAAGGGGCTGTCAGGAGCGGCTTGTCGGATCTAGGGGATGTGCTCAAAGGTCAGTAACTATAGCTACAGTAATGGCTTGTGTAGACGGGGGCTGTGGGCTCGAGAGGTTATTGGTGCCGAATTAAGTGTAAAGGACACCTTGCAGATTGTTATTATTCGAATATACCTACTCGTATTTTCGATAATGACTAGTACAGAAAAATAAAAAATAAGAGTAGAGGCAATCGGGAGAAAAAATGCATTTTTTTGTCAAATTTCGAAAATGGCTTTTTGTAAAATTGTAGAGAGTGGTCAACAACTAATTACTCCTAAACCGAATTTGATCTGAATCAGTTCCGTTGTTTGGCCTGTAACGAATACGCATTATTTGTCGTTTACTGACATTATGGTTTTTACAAAATACTACCCATACTTAATTGGTGACGTTCCTTTATATCAATAAGATTATCATTATTATTATGTTGAATTAGGATTGGATAGTCCCACTGTATTTAATGTGTTAACTCAAATTCACCCGAATAACTCTGTTTGCAGTCCTGTCTCCATTCAAGGACGAGAACAACCACGAGCCGACGGTACAAGCTCAGCACTACAACTCCATATACCGCGGCAACAGCCCCCACCCAAGACACCAGCAACCGCCGCATATGACACCCGTGGAAATCGGTAATTATTAACTCTTTATTAACTGCTGTCTGTAGATTTGATCGCGTTGGTTCTGGACAAAAAGTAACCTATATTCTTTTCTAGTGGCTTCGTAAGTTTTAATCATCGAATTTCATCATTCTTCATCGAATGAAGAATAAAGATTTAGCTTGTCTCAAGGTTTGAGGGGCTAAAACAAAAATGTATACCTATACAATCAGGAATTATATTTATTTACAGGAATGTACGTTCTGCTTGGAGCCTTCTGCTTTGCTATTTTGGTAAGTTTCACATGTAACGTTACATCGATCGTTAAGTCTCGTTTTGTGGACATATGTTTAAAGTAATAAAGAATTGAATTGAGTTGAAATATACGCTCTCACTCTCATTCATCAAAATTGGCTTTACCATCCTTGACTAACATGCAAGTGATTTTCTTGTCCAATGTCCATGAAATCCAACCCGGATTTCATCATATCCAGGGCCTATTTTGGCCAGACTAAAGAAAGAGATCGTTCCTAGAAAGCAGGATGAACATTATATTATATTGTTGTAAATTGCTTATTTAACGTATTGGAGGAATCTGTAATGTTAGTATAAGTATTTGAAAATAAAGAATTGAATTGAATTGAATTATAGTTTATTTCATCTTCAGTCAATTGCAGTGCGTGCATCTTCCAGTGTTAACTTTTCACAATTACACTTTCAGGTATTCGTAGTATCATGCGTGGTGTACGCGTCTCGCCTAAAACCCGCCATCGCCGACAACGCGGCGAGTGGCGGCCGCAAGATGGCGACTGTGGCCGAAGGAGGCAGGATCCAGGTTGCAGGACTGGTTGGGACCACGCTCGGGCTGGGCAGAGACAAGCCTTCACGGGAGTCGACCACCAACGCACATGATTGGGTGTGGTTAGGTAAGCTGAAAACGCGGCGAATAACGGCCGCAAGTTGGCCACAGTGGCTGAAGGAGGTAGGATCCAGGTGGCGGGGCTGGTGGGGATCACGCTCGGGCTGGGCAGAGACAAGCCTTCGCGGGAGTCCACCACCAATGCGCATGATTGGGTGTGGTTAGGTAAGCTGACAACTCGGTCTGCGACGGCCACAAGATAGCGACCGTGGACGAAGCAGGCAGGATCCAGGTGGCGGGAGACGTCCCTAGTTTACCGTTGAGACATGCAGGATGCCATCTAGATGGGTACCAACCAGTGCCAGATATTCTGCCGTAAGCATTACTGTGTTCCGGTCAAAAAGGCACCGTAGCTGGTGAAGATACTGTCATCAACATGCCTTAAAGTGGACGAGCGTTATAGCAGTGTTGTACCAGGCTTTGTGATTTATTCTGAAAATCACTGTTCTAGTCATTGGCAGACGTCATCTATTACCTACCATTATGAGAGCACTTCGCTTGATTTGTCATTTCATTAAAAAAAACTTCCATACTGGTGTTTTTAGCAACCAAAAACACCAGTACCAGAGTCACACAAACATTCCAAATCAGATTTATTTTCAGGGCGAGCGACGATCGAGCGAAACGGCAACCGAGTACCAGCCAACCGCAACTCGACCGCGCAAACCGACAAGGAAATGCGCATCACCGCCAATCCATTGAACTACAACTACGTAGATCCGGACGACGCTATCAAAGAAAACGGGAATGTTATGGTGACCAGCTTCGACAACCCGAATTCTATTGAGTTGCCGTCGCAGAACGACCGACGTGAGAGGATGATCGATTCCACGACGTATTGCAAGAAGTCGGCTAGACATACTCGGACGCAGTCAGGGGATGGGAATTGGCAGTGAGTAGCTTATATCTCCTCGTTTACTTTTCAAAGCGTCGTGATATCCGACGCTTTGAAAAGTAAACGGCTTTTTGGATTTCACAAAGATCATTGGATACGTCTAGGTCACATAAAATGCCAAGTAATCCAATATGGCGGCGGTGTTCTGCTCTTTCGTGTAGTGTTTTTGTAAATATAGCGATGACTAAAATGGTATTTTTTATAGATATTATGCTTGTTAGTATTATTGGGTTTTCCGCCATATTTTCTAATCATTTATCGTAAACTAAGTCAATTATAAAACCTCCTACCTCCCCTTCGGTCGGTCCCTCACTGCTGAGGATCGTTACGTCTTGCAAGGACACCTTCGTTCACAGGCACTCCGAGGCAATCTGCCACCTGGTCTGGCCATCGCTTTCGACTTCGTCCTCTTGGTCGATTGCCCTCTATTATGCCCGTAACTATAAGCCTTTTAATGTTATCGGCATTTCTGCAAAACCACCTAAGTACAGTGTATGTAAATATGTGTCATTTGGCAGCTCGGAGGGATCTCCAGAGTATCGTCCGCCCGTGCCGCCGCATCGCAACTCCACCCCGCAGCCGCCCGTGCCCGTGCCGCCCAGAAACACCGCCAAAGTAAGTATTTATTATTTATTTATTAAACATGTTTGTTGGTCTACCTAAATCGACATCATATACTTTGGGTAGTCTTTTACAGCATTTATGAAATAAGTTAATTGCTTCGTATTCATAACAATGATTTTTATAATCTTTTTAGATTTTGCCAGAGACAGTCATGCCTCCCTCCCGCCGCAGTCATTCCCGTAACCATCACAAGAAACACGACCGCGATCACGACTCCAAGCGATCTCCGGAGAATGGCCGCCGATCAGACCGGTACGTGACTAAACCATTATGTTGAACATAGACAGTTAACCCTCGACTAATGTTTGTTATTTCAGAACTTTGTTTTTTATAACCCGATTTGAAAATTATTTTTGTTTGATAGGTTATACTTTCAGATTAGATTTTTTTCAGTAATTCAGTCATTTATTGCAAAATAAGTACCTAAGTACACTTACGCCTTAGGGCTATGGTAGGTACCCTGTTGGGCACAGCAACTATAACGGTTCAGTAGTTTAGTTTTTAAATCGAAAAAGCTGGGGAAAAAAGTCGTTGAAGTGAACAAAATTGCATATTTTTTTTCCTGTGACTTTTTAGTGGTGTTTAAGATTTCCACTCTTTTCTATCAAGGGCTACTCTCGACCATTATTTCAGGTGGCAGTCTATCTCGTCTCTCCCTCTTCTCCGCATCTTGTAAAACCTTGACTATGTTTATTTCAGAATTATTGATCTAAACAAAACGGACTCCCCCTACCGAGACATCCCATACACTCGCGACAACTCGACACGAGTGGACGACTTCGACGACAACCCGATGGATAAGTTGACCGGCAAAGACTGCGCCAGGCTGTTCGAATTTGATAACGACGCGCCCCTCATCATGGAGAACAAGGACTACCGAGAGATCGTGGGCCTGAACAGAGGCACGGACGACTCGCGACGCACCTTCGCCAAGCCGGAGAGCCCCGACTACATGCATGACTCTGGAATTGGTAAGTTCACTTACGAGTATGTAGAAACGATTTTCAGAATAGATATACCTATAAATCGCCATCTAGCCTTGATGCTAGAATTAAGCGGTGCTTGTACTATAAGAACCAGATAGCTGATATTATAAGTACTATAATATTTTTTTAAATACATACATATATGTAGAATACATAGAAAACACCCAGACTCAGGACAAACACCGTTGTTCATCTCACAAATGTTTGACCTGAAGCGGGAATCGAACCCGCGACACGGATATAAATAATGGATGGTTTTACAAAAATGTACTATGTGCTACCGACTTCAATTGGACTGTTTTAATGACCGTAATCCACCACACCACAGAACACCACAGAAAAGCAAAATACCTAATTTCGTTTACCTTTACGACATATTATTTTCAGTAATGTTAGTAACTTCGAGAATCTAGATTAGTGACTAAGTACTTGTACGTACATAGTCTGTTCGTATTACATAAGTTCAAGTGGTGTGAATTATTAAAGATATACATTGGTGACCATCAATTTTATTTCAGGATTGCCGGAAGTACAGATGAGGCACAAGAGCAGGCCCAAGGGAGAATTCATTGACACTACCAACCAGAACAAAGGTGAGTTCATAAAATCGGACTCATGCCTGACTCGACATCACCTTTGCACTAGTTTGATTGCAAATCAATGTAGATTACACTTCTTTTTGAAGTCCGTTAAAAATAAGATAGGTATTTGGATTGGAGGCTTTGCAGTGCAGTTTCAATTTGCCGTTTCTTTAGGGTCCCAAGTCGCAGCATACCTAAGTACTAAATCATCTCTTTTCTGAACCACATAGATGTGTAGTGCTCAACTAATGATTTGATTTTGTTGATTACACGGCGAAGGATTCAACCAATCAATTTATGTCTAAAATAGTATCCAAAGTCATATTTCGGTTTGTAGGCAGCAGTTCTCCGGAGGTGAAGCGCGCTACGATCGTGGGCAATCCGATGTACTCCCGCGGCGGGGCGGGGGGCGGGGCGGGGGGCGAGGCCCCCTCGGCCGAGGCGCTCGGCCTCGACGACCTCCACATGGACTACGACCAGATCATGCATTACTTCCACAACCTCAAGGTATAGCCACCTACCACCAGCAAACACGCTTCTAGCCTCCACTCGCTTGCCTCGGTCGATCGACTCGACGCGAATATAAACTCTTATGAACTAGCCTAATTGTGCATTTATACGATAATATTTTATACGTTTATATTAATGCCGTACAGTATTATGTAATCACGGATGTACCCTCACATTCCATCGTTTCTATTCTAATCATCCTTCACGTAGAGAACTAGCGGCTGTCTCATCACTAGTACACTAGCGACTTCTAGAGTTAGTCATTCAGTCTGATAAGTTTAAAATTTTTCGCAGGAATCGAACGCCTGAGTAGAGCAGATCATTGCAAAGATCCGGCAGATATTGTCTACGTATAATTATCAGCATATCAGCACGGCTCCCCTCGACGCGGCCGGGCCCGGGGATAATACCGTTGACACGCGCAACAACAACGCATATTACAACGACGCGCACATTTATGAAAACGTTAACTACGGGAGTGAGGTCGCACCCACCAAAATGCTATGTGACTCTATCGCCCACAAAAACTTATTCATGAAAAATCAGCTCAAGTTTCTCTTAGATCACTTGAGCGAAGCGTACGAATAACGTTGTAACATGTCAATGTATTATCCTCAGTAGATAACGATATGTGTCCATGTTGTGGATCCTTGCAGTGATCGAAATCGAAAAATATACTATAATACTTATGTAACTGTTTTATATATTATCGTAAAACATATTTACTCTAGTCAACTACAAAGCTGCACATATTTAAAGTACCTAATGATATTAATTATTGCGTGCAAGTAGTAAATACTCATATTTAAGTATATGTCAATGGTAGTTACATTTTAAATTACAAATAGCTACATCGGAGTAAATATTTGGGTGTTGTTCAGCTAAGTGTTTGTAAATCTGCGGGCTAACTTCCATAATATGATGTAATTTTTGATGCGGCTAGAATCTTTCGTATCGCCGACTATAATTCCATACCAAATAAAATGAACTGCATTTCTTCTAGAATTGTACATATTTTCCACTAGAAGGTAAAAACGCTACCTCACTTTTAACTTATAGCTTAGCTAATACCCTTATGTACGCAAGTGTAATGTAACTATGGATACTATTTATTTTGTAAATTATGCCGTTTTTGTTATCCTTTTTTAAACAATAGTGTAAGACTGCAACATGCCAGTGTCTAGAAAATTACGCTTAGTATAAGATTAATAGCATAAGCCGGTACTAGTCACATTTACTGTTATGATAAGAGCTGATTTATTTTGCTCACGTGTATACATTTTTTTCTATTGGCACAATTTATGCGGTGTTTTGATTCCAATTATTATAATATATGTATTAACATTAAATAAAGGGACAGAGAAAGACTAGATAATTTCAACACAAGACGCTAACAATCAAATTTTCTGTTTTATTTTCTATAATATGATATTACGACTGCGAGTTAGGGATTTGATATTGTAATGAGTGCAGTCAATTTAAAGTAAATGCCATATCATATAAAATCCTAGCGCTTGTATAATATTGTAAACACGATTAATTTATTGAATGTAAATTGCATTTACTTGTAAGTTAGTGTATTTATGTAGGCTTTGTAAATATTGTTATGACGTTATATAATTTATAGGTACTATGTGGAGTCGACAAACATTATATAGAGGATAAATGTGGTAGAGAACGCTTGGTATGGACAAAATGTAGCGTCGCACTATATCATATAATTGTCTGTTATACATACCAGTATATTTACACTGAATATAGTAAATGTTTGGAACTAGTTTTGTGTATTGATGTGATCCTTAACTTAATAAAATTAGGAGCCATAAAAATGAAAACTTCAGATGTAATTTCGATGATTATAACAAAACGCCTAATTCAGAAATTGCACCTTTGAATTTACAAAATTAATTCGAATAGTGTATTTTGCTTTTGTCGTTAGGTTAGAGTGAGTCAAGATCTTGAGTATTATATGCAGTAGTGTTTGTTACTGTAAACATTTGTTTCTGTTGAGTTTTCGCCATAATTGTAAGAAAGGAATTTATAAATTATTGCTACAAGATTTATACATGTATGCAAACTGAGGCTTATCACAATGAATCCTTTCATGAAATGTCAAATTTAAATAAACAATTATAAAGTATTTTATTGTACATTTTATTAACAAGAACCCTGGATGTACTCTGATGAACCCAAGATTTACAATCTATTTTTATTTTTTAAGAAGTTCTAGAAGAGTTGTGTGATATATCATCAACTGCATATTTATAAACGTAAGTTTGTGAAAAGTAATCGATGGTTGTAGTGATGGATGTGGTTGGAACTACTTAACTACAGAATTCATTTGGCTGAAATTCAGAATGGGTATGGTTTATGAGTTAGAAAAGAAGATAGGCTTACTATAACGTTACCATGGACAGCAGCTTCAATAGATGGTGGGTTCCCACCAAGTAACACCTAAATGGGTAACAAGGGGAGATTTGGCTTAGTTTGCTGATATAATGTTGACAAACATTATTTTCAATAATTTAATGACTTAACAGACTTAACTTAGAAAAAACTACAAGGTCTGATTATCGCTAAAAGGAAACGTCAACATAATTTTAAAATCTATTAAGTTCTGTGCATAAGCTAGGAGATTATTTTACAAGTTTTACAAATGTTTTCCATACCATTGATGGTCGAATGGCGAGAGCATCCTGTGGCATCCGCCCAAGTTATTCTGAATAATATATTTCAGTGTATACTTATTTCTATTGTTTTCTTCTATCCACTTCTCGTTGGCTGCTCTCTCCTCCATTATTTCCTGGGATACTGGTTCCGCTGAGAATGGCAATCGCTCAGCAACTATCCTTAACATGGTTTTGACCTGCAACAAACATGATTTTTACTCAACTACTAAAGAGGTTTTAGTCTTCTTCTTATTGTGTCACTAGTTCCTTCGAACCAGTGTAGTGAAAGGATTTCAAGTGCGCCTCGAAGAGGCTCCTTTCGTGCACCAGAGGTTTTAGTGTTTGTATGTCAATAATATTTATGTATATCTTAGTACTCTGAGATAATATTAATGTTTGGATATTTCATACAACGCCATCAGCAAGCCCCAAACTAAGCAAGTTTGTACTATGGGAACCAGATATTTAACGATAGAATATTAATATACTTTTTTTTGGTAATACATACATAGGATACATAGAAAATACCTAGACTCAGGACAAACACTGATGTTCATGTTTGTCCTGAAGCGGGAATCGAACCCGCGATACTCGGCGTAGCAGTCCAACGCACTTGTCACTCGACGTCAATAGACATATTATATGGAGGTGTTGATTGTAATTATGGTCTGGTGCGCCCCACTGGCTTGATGGATTTTGACAAATTATTGATGGATTTAATAAATGGATTCATCCAAAACATGAGAGCAAATAGTTTTGCAGTCTCAATATTAAAAAAGAAAAATAAATGAGCTGAAATAATGAACTTGATTTACCTCAGCATACTCGCATTTTCCTCCGACCTCCAGTATAATTCGTCCAGCTTTGATAGGTGTAACGTAATGGTCTATGGCACCTTTTCCTCCACCCATACGCTGGCCCTGTCCCTTCTTAGTGACAGGTTGCCATGGGGGATCCACTCTCCATATAGCAAACATTCTCTTTTGATCTAAATGTCTTGCAACTGTGAGTCGTATCATTTCAAAATGTTCAAATCTCAATCTGCCTCCTCCCGTTGCCTGCAATGACAATTCATAACAAATAATTAATCTTACTGCTATGAAGGGAAAAGTTTTTAAGGAGGAATGGATTAATAGATGGATGTTTGTGCTCTGTGCTTTTGTGCAAGCCAAAACTATGTAACTGATTGTTTATAAGCTGGAAAAAAGGCTAGTTTAGTTTATAAGCTGGAAACATATATGTGCTCCTTTTTATTCTGATATTTCATGTGGGTGAAGCAGCTAGTACATAATACTAATAACTAATTAAAACTATAAAAAATTAGAGAAACGTACAACAACGCCATACTGCTTCAATTGCAATGAATTATGCAGCAGCTCTGGGCCTCTCATGTACCGCAGCCTCTTTTGCATCTTCGGAGGCTTCAAGTTCGGCGGGTACAGTGGCACCTTGTCATAGATACGCAACCTTTGTCTCTCAGGAATCTCAATATCTGTAATTTTAATGTTTTTTCTCAAACATGCTTAGATATTCAATTATTATTATGACAACTTTCTTCGAGATAAATAAAATTTGTTGTACTGGTTGATTAATGCAAGCAGCAGCTGGCAAAGTTTAATAATACCTTTGTACATAGTGTACATACATAACTATAAATTATTGTTATTTAATTATGGATATATAACTTTTTATACTTACGATCATAATTCTTGGGCGGAGGAAAATATTTTATGCCAGCCACAGATGGTAACTGCACGCATTCTGGTCGTAGCAGGCCTAGAAATAGTAAATAAAAAGAATGTGATAAAAATATCTAATAAAGTAGAATACATAATAATATTAGCGAGCGTAAGAGGTTACAATAGGCAATAGGTAAGTTAGTAGGTAGGTACATCGATTTTTTTTAATGATAATGGAGCTATAGTTACCGATGGGTATTCGAAATGCTCGTGACAACATTATTCTGAAAAGATATATACGAACGAACAAAGAAGTAGCCTTTTTGAGCAGAAGATTCCTATTATTGTCCAAACGAAAAATCTAATCTTTCAAAACAACACCTAACCTCAAGAAATTACATTTTATTGCCAGTATGAAAATCCAAAAAAGAACGACCACTGAAAAAAAAAACGCAATTCTGTGCACTAAATCAAGCATAATATGTAATTTCTATATAAATTAAGTCTCATAATCTGGGTTTCATTTGAGATTTCAACTGCAAGATTAAGTTAAAAGATAATCTTAACAAAATAATAAATGAATTAAGTGTTTTGGTAAAAAACTTGCCAATTCGTAAAACAAACTTTTATTACGAACCAGAGCGCTGGCAATATATTAATATGACAATGACATTTAAAACTGCTCCTGTATGACATTGACAATATTTGACTTTATATTTTACTTCCGGTAACTAAAAAGACTTTAATTCACCATAGAACTACTTGATATACTATCTATTCACTATCAGACTAGTGCACGAAAGGAGCCTTTTCGAGGCGCATTTGAAATCCTTTCACCACACTGGTTCGTAGGAACTAGTGACATGATAAGAAGAACTATCAGACATGTTGTAGCAATTTCCCGACTCATGACAAAACAGCAAAACTATAGGTACTAAACAAAATATAGGGCGGTATGATCTTAAGACTTTAGCCTACCCAAAGGGGAAAAAAAAAATGATTTGTTTGTAAACAAAATTGATTTAATCACCAACCAAAAAAAACCGGTGAATTTGTTTTACAGATTTCTATTCAGTTGTGTGAATGTGTGATGATTTATTTGGTATTTTGTTCGTGTCTACTCATGAATTGTCTACTAGTCAAGCTCAATAAAAAAAAAAATGATAACATTGTAGAAACCATGTTGGTAGCTCTGGTAGATAGCTACTTGGGTAGGTTAGGTACTCAATATTTCACCATAAACATATAGGTAATTCTGAAATCATCACCAATAATCACACCTTACCTATCTCATCAATAGGTATTTGAAGAGATCTTTTGCTAAGTAGATACATTTAAACTAAACCTAAATTTTTAACTACTTTCAGGCTGTTTCCAGGAAAAAAGGCAGCTAATAATGTATTTTATAACAGCACTCTCCTTGCGCCGCTACATTCAATTCGACTTGTACATCTACATAGTTTGGGCATTTTGTAATGGAGTCAGTTTGCTACAAGAGGTATGCACAGTAGATATATGCACAAGTATTTATTAAATCCATTTTCAAAACAATCCAGCTTACATTTACATATTTTATGTATCTTATATTGTTACCAGCTGCAATTTTGTCAATGGTGTCATATTCATAATTTAAAGGAAGTTATCTTATTTTTCAGCCGCTTATAATGCTGGTTCCGAAGCCTCTCATGGTAACAGCATACTGTGTGATGCTCATAGCAGAGTCAATAAGAATATATCTCACCCATCATCAAGGCTTCATACGAGATGTAAGTGTTTTTAGTATTCTACTTTACCTTTATGTTGCTCAGTCAAATACAAGTAGTTCGCACAGTTAAAGACATCACGCATTAGAAGACGTCTCCTTAACTGTAAGTATGAAACTCCAAACTGAAAACTCTAAAGAATACACCTGCCTACTTGTCAAATACAAAAATAAAGGTCAGTTATGTGGTTCAGGAGCTGATAAACATACATCCATTCATACTTACACACTAACGCTGATTTGTAGACTGCAACTGAATCACATAATGTCAGTAGAAGTAGCACCCCCTATCATGCGTAAATAGTACTCAAAATCTCATACTAAATTGGTTGTGTGACCCGACGATACAATAATGTTACGAGAGTTAAAGTTTTTCATGTTAATTATTTTTAGTAAAAAAAAAACTAAGGTGCCTACATAAAAAAAAACATCATTAAAAAATTATTAAGTGATGTGATTAGATGAGCTAGTCTCTTTCCTGTCAATGAGCTAACCCACGACTAGAACAGTGCCAGGATTTTGAATTTCATAGACCAGCTACAGCTACACACACGGCTATAGCGCTTGTGTCTATTTAGTCATTTTAATTATTATTAAATCATTTTATTTTAGATAAAAACCCATTATTCTAATAATTCATCAAAATTCAAAATCACATCAAATAAAATTTAGAAATAAAATTATATCAAATAAATATTTTCAAAACTGCACTGTACCCTATAATATTTCCATCCATTTATTTTGTACGGGGCAGTCCAGTTTTAAGACAATCATCTGTAGGATGCTTTCGCTGCATCGCGCACGCATTTTAATGATCAGTCTCGAAATCTCAGTAATTTTACCACTCCAATGTTTTCTTTGCAGTTCCCAAAGCTGGTGGGTTTCACGCTGGTGACTTTGCTGATACAACTGCCACTTGTAAGCTCATTTTTAATTGTTTCCATTCTGTCAACCACTCCACTGGAGGTGGTCCTAAATGTTACCTTCTTAATTACTACTTGTTTCGAAGCTGCATGGTGTATCCGTGCTGTTAGGGAAGGGTACAATTTTATCAACAAATCTTATGAAGTAAGATAAAATGAAGCTTGTTAAAACTGAAAATTTATAGACACATTCTGTGTATGTGTGTGTGTGTGTGTGTGTGTGTGTGTCTTGTAAGTGGAATTCAGTCCCATTCTTTGAAAAAATGTTAGCATTAATGAATACTGGGTTGCAGTGTAGATCTACCTAGGCTAGTCCTTAAATATACCTACAAATACACCTGGGTGTTATAAATATCAAATTACAGGCCCAATTGGTTCAGATGTTTTGGCGTGATTTAGTAACAAACATTATAGGTACCTATTTCTTTTAAAAACAGTAGTGTTAGTGTCAATTTTGATGTAATAAAAGTTTAGGGCTAAACAAATAGGTATACATACCTACTTCAAAAAGTATAATTAAAGACATAATATTATTATAATTTAAGTACCTATTAATAAAACAACAGGTATAAAAAATACAGTATTAGTTGGTACTCAAAATGTTATATTTGTATTTGAATTACAATTAAATGCAAAGATTTTAATAAACGATAAGTATGTAAAAAGGCTATATTTTTTAAGATAAGTATGTGTTTGTGAACACTCCGGCGCCCATGTTTATACAAAGTTGGAGAGCCACGTACAAGGGTCCTCGCCTCATAATGTTTTGCGAATACATAAGCCAAAATATTTTATTTTTACTTCAAGAATACAGCAAAAGCTTTGGTATATAAATTAAATCTAATGTTATAAAAAATATAGCTGGAAAATCAACATAATACATAATCTAAGCTTACAATTTTAATATACGATGCTCACAAAATGTCGCATTTTATTAAAGTTAAATGAATCATCCTATTTATTAAAACTTAATTATAGTCATACTGGCGATTAGGTATAAAATATATCTTCTCAATAAAACATGATTGAATACTACACTTTTATTTTTATTATATTTTCCCAAAACATTTCAAGGCACTGTTCATTTTATATTGCTGATTCTGTTCATGTTTGGTAGGAACATGATGGTATAAGCCGTTTTATATAGCTATTTTGTAAAATGCCTCGCATATCAATTTCCAAGTTTATGACCATGTCAATTACTTTTATGCCCGATCCACATTTTTCCAGTAAGCATTCCAGTCTAGCGCCGATATGCCACGGAATATGTGAATTAGCACTGGAATGGAATAGGCACATTATGTGAACCAGCACTGGAATGGAATGGGCACACTATGTGTAACAGCACTGGAATGGATTGGGCACATTATGTGAACCAGCACTGGAATGGAATGGGCACATTCTGTGAACCAGCACTGGAATGGAATGGGAACATTCTGTGAACCAGCACTGGAATGGAATGGGCACATTAAATTGCATTCCATTGCTGAGAATGGGCACATTCTGTGAACCAGCACTGGAATGGAATGGGTACATTCAATTGCATTCCATTGCTGGTTCACATATTTCAGTGCTTACTGTAATAATGTGAACCGGGCTTTATCATTACTACTTTCAAAGTCTACATTACTTTAACGGCTAAGCCAAATTTAGACGAATGAAGATGATCTTTAAGTCAAATAAATACTTACACAACCTTAACATGCTACGGACGTAACAGTAAAATAAATAGGTACTAAAAAAATAAATTTCGGGCACTACCTAATTTAAGTAGTAAATAACTTATTAGCCTCTTGGCAAATTGCACTATTAAGTTATAGAAGTAGTAGGTAGGTTAGGTATTATCTTATTTCTTAGGTAACATAAGTATTTGGTTGCATATGTACACTCGCATAAAAATATCTATAGGTATTTTTACTGTTTACTCTATACTCTATACCTACTATACTCTAGTCTGAACATACTCATAACATTGACAATTTGTAATTTGGTTTGCAAAAATACTTCGTTACACAATGCTGCTTGGCACTTTGGCACTGTGTTACACCTGTACAATGTCATTTTCCCGAAAAAAATCATCAATTTTACACCTCACAAGATGTAGAGTTATATTGAAACTTTCCAATCTTGTTTCGAACTGCTTCACGTTGCGATCCACTCCAAACGATTTCATTATTTGAGGGAGAGTCGGCGACATTTTGCAGATAAGCTAAATAGAAAACAGTGAGTTTCAAAATACATAGTAAACATATATTTTAAAAATGGGGCACACAAGATTTACAAAGATAACATTTCAAACGAGCAGTAAAAATCCAATTCAATCCAAACAAGTTTTTATGTGTAAGGCGTTGTCCTAATAGAACGCGATCACGCGATCGTCGCGCGAGCAAGCGATGCGACCGTCGCGCGAATCCGCGATCAAACGTACTAACGTCAAATAGGCGTCCCGATTGGCAATCGCGCGATCGCGCGACGCGACGCGATACCAATTGGGACGCCTATTTGACGTTAGTACGTTAGATCGCGTGATCGCGCGATCGACGTTCGCGCGTACTTGCGATGGTCGCGTCATCGCATTAGGACACTGCCTAAAACTATACTCAGAGAAAAAAATCTTTGGGCAAGGTTTTATACAAAAAAACTTATTTAGATTGAATTGATCTTTTTTTTCGTTATTACAAGTTATAATTTTTAAATCTTCAAAAATGTGGGTACGCGCAAACGAGAGGGCGAATCAGGAGTACTATTTTCCTAAGTCGGTTCAGAAGGTTGGTGTAGTGGAGGAAATAACATACATTCGCACAAACTATCGCCTTTATATAAGTAGAATTAGATGTAGAGCTTGGATTCAGTGTATTGTTTTGTTACACTTTCTTGAATTGGAATGTATAAATAAAATCTGTAAATAGTTGTAGGTTACCTAATTATAGCCAATACTTTGTATCTTAGATCTCTGTGCTATAATTGATCTAACTCAATAGATCAATCAAGCTCAAAAAACCCTCGAATGACGTAATTTTTGTTCCCTCGTGTCTTTTATATCCGGTAACAAGAGCCAATGACAGCGATGCGAATAGATGTGCTAGGTAGGTACTTACGGTAAATATCTGCTGAGTTATCCAATTGTGGTATTTCTTGACAGATCCTTCATAGGCCACTGTGAATATCTTCTTCATGTTAACCTCATAGTTGCTTGATCTTAAATGGTTTATAATCTCTTGAAAGGCCAGTTCGAAGAAAAGTAGAGCTCTGCGAAGACATAAAATAATTACTTATTAACTTTTACTAGATTCACATTCTACTAACTTATGTAATATTAGCAAAGAGACAATTAAGAAAACATAGAAAAAAAAGTCAAGTGCAAAAATTAACGTAAATGTAAGTTTATGGTGTATCAAAATCAATGTTTTTATTTATTTGCAAAATTTGCTATTCAAAATTGTTTGATTGATAAATCTTCTAGATAGAAGGTTAGTTGGTATGTAGGTATACTGTTTTTGTTAATTGGTTATCATTAGTTACAATTATTGGTTACATACCTGTTAAGCCACAGCACTGCGTCAGTAGCATGAGTTTTACCAGTAGCTACCTCTTCAAGCATCAATTCTAGTATACACGAACTATCATCATATTTGTAATATTTTTGTATTTTCTGAAAATAATTTTACCACATAAAAAATATAAAATTGAAATAAATTGTAAAAATACTTGTTAAATTACGATATTATTTGTGATGTTCAAATTAATTTAATAGTGTTATTACAGCTTGTGCTAACTCAACTACTACAGTCTGTATTACAAATTGCACAAAAAAAAAAATTATTGTCTAGTATAACACCTAAACACAAAACAAATCTAATTCCCCGTTAATTAAGTACCTAATACTTACATCAATATTTCCTTGCATATCGTACTTCACAGGTGTAAACACAGTGCCAAGGTTTTCTGTAAATAAACACAGCATTGCATTAAAGTTGAAAATATAGAGCACTATTTCTGGCATTATAAAAATAAACCTAACTTACCCACAACAGCTACTAAATCATTTGTTGCTTCTATAAATTTTACTACATTTATTTTTCCATTGATAACCGGTGGAAAAGCGCACATATTTACAAAAATATTGCTTTCTTCGGTTGTAGAGCTGCTTGCCATCTCAATGTTGCTCAGTTCACGGCTAATTTACATGTACCTACACTTTGCGGCTTATCTGTTACAGTTTATCACACAAGATTTTAAACAATAATCATAATATCACGGTAATTTCTAAAACATTATCATAACAAGCACTACATTACACAGAAAATATTTTGGCTGAAAACTAACATATACATATGTCAAAATAAAGAGTTGCCCGCTTCAAATCTGGGTGACCACTTTAAAATAATAGTTGGTAAATATGTAAAAAGTATATATCCTTCACTTTGAAACATCTTACTTAGAATAACGTCTCGCTCACTTAAGTTTGCAAGTCAAGAAACCTGTCTTTATTAATACTTTCGTTAAAATGTCCCTTTCCATATTCACTTTATTGTCATAGTCCAGTTTTTCAGCATCATTTAGTAGGAGAATGTCTGCTTTAAAACATTTCCCAGGTCATCTTCAACCACTATTGTCAAAACTTTACTTTTAGGTGAGAAAGTAAATGGAAGCAGAAATCTTTTCTCGGGTAAGACATTTGTGAACTCGTATGAATCTAACACCATTCCATTAGACTCGTCTCTCACTTCAACAATTCGTAATCCAGCTGTCGATATGATCATCATTTTGTTCGTATCAAATTTCAAATATCTTGTTATTGTTTGTCTCTCCCTTCCGTACTCGTTGTTGAACCATCTGTGATAAGATAATAGCACAGCACAATTTCTGGTCCAATAAACGGAGTCGTTCCCATTTCGATTAATATTTTTCTTTGAGTCTGAAAATTTATTCGTCATACTTGAATACACGCTAGATGGTCTTGTTATAGGTGTTATATTTGGACTTCTTCTGACGATGTCGGACTTCGACATTTGGGCGAAATTTCCCAATGTTGTCTTGCTTCTTGGACCCAATACTCTTAATGGTTCTGCCACATTCATTGTGACACTAATGTTTCGTTGTAGAGATACTGTTGAATGTTGTACAGGTTTGCCATTAAAATTATTCATACTGTCTTTTGTTAGCGCGGATCTTTTATCTCCGACAATGAAGACTTTGTCTAAATTATCAAAGCCTCTACCCATGATTCCATCTTTCGTATGTCCCAGATCGAAAGTATGACCGAGCTCGTGGAATACTGATCCTAAAGTTGTAGCGAAACATGCACCCAGTGTCCCTCGATATCCACTATCATCCATGAATCGTCTTGTATTCACAGGAGTAGAATCCATAAGTTTTGGTATTAGTTCTGTAATATCTGTCGGCCAAGTATACAGGCACGCTGTACTAAATAAAGCTAATCCACCGCCTCCTAGCGCTGCATACGCTTCTGTTATTGAAACTATTTCATCATGAGACATAGGCTTGTCGAGGTCAGTTCCTTTGAATCTTGTGCACGATATGAAACCCAAAAATTTACGTTCATTGCTGCCCAAATCTGATAACATCAATTCCCTGCCAAAGTGTGACCATAGTTCGGCTTGCTTCATTTTTCTTGCCTTGTTGACGTTTAGACCGCTTCTGAAAACTACACATTCTGTTTTTTTAGGACTCACTTCGTGTTCAAGTTGAAATGTTTTCCTACCGACACCGCTTTCAAAAAGTTTTTCGGCAGTTACACTTTGAATAAGTTTCGCCCCTACAGCAATCCGTGCACATGCACTCTCGATGGAGTTATCAACATCAGGAGGACTTTGAAAACAGCCATCGTGCCCTTGACATATGATGTACACCGGCGTAACTCTGAGATTAGTTTTCCTTGGGGTGTAATCTAGAAAGAATGTTCGCTGTTGGTGTTCCGCATAATCCAACTCTATAATATTTTGCCCTCTCTTTAACTCTATCACGACTTTGAATTCTCCATTATGAACGTTCCATTCCGATTTAACTTGTTCTCTTTCATGTTTGACTGCACAGATAATTTTGTCTTGATTGTTTGAATTGCCTCTTGTTATGAAGCCCTTTATAAGGATTAAAGAATAGTTTACGACATCACCGTTTTGGAAATTCGTAATGAATATTGATGAATTGTGCTCATTCTCAAAATCATCACTCATGCGGTTGTCCATTACCTGAAAATGAGATTTGAACGTTACAGTGCGCGTGTCTCTAATATTTGACCTTCATTGTCGGTGCGCAGTCTCGTTTTCTTTATTATGTTCTATTTGCACTTAATCAGGTTAAAAGTATTTGCGCTTTGGTCTAATAGGTGAGGCCGTGCGAGGAGTTTTAGTGTATTAACGTTCGTTGTGACGAAGTGGGTCGGTTCGTTTATATTGGTCTGTATCAGATGTTGAAAGGCCGTCACAAATGAATAGATTCACACTTTAGAATGACTCACCATGTTGCGGTGAAGAGCGCGCGGATCCGGCGCGGCGGGAGGACTGCGGAGTGCGGGTGCGGGCGGCGCGGCACTACGGCTTCCATTCGCCGGCGAGCACTTCGTTCCTCGGCTCTTCCTCACTTCGCACTAGACTCGGTCGAACGGTCGTCGCGCCCTCAGTGCGCATGCCCGCCGATGCAGACCGAGACGCCAACGTGCCTGGGTACTGGGTAACGATTGCGCTCCCCAGACAGGTACGCGACTGGCTGTCTCCACCGCCCGCCTGGAACAAAAAAACAATGCACCAAACAAACGAATATAGGTCACGCACTATCAAGAGCATCAATCTTATTGTTTGTTTTGCTCTAGCATAGAAATTTCTATTCTAGTGGCGGCTATTCAGTTTGCTTTAAATGGCAGGCTGTTATCACGTACTTCAAGGCTAGACCAGGCAGGTAGATGATTTAAAATAGTACCTACACTTACCTCTTGCAGATAGATCCTACTTGTAATGGGTATGTAACTATTATAGATTTCAAAACATCCAATGTAGCCCAATCAACTCAATTTCATAATTTTTCATTCAATCAGTGAATTCAAAGAGATTGGCATCCCAAAATTAGGAAGTTGATGAGTATACATATAGTATATTCCATAGCTGAGACATGAAGACCAACGAAGCGGAGCAGAGAAGAGATGGAAAAGCGAGAAGCAAGAGATATAACTTAATTGCGTGAAACCAACTAATAGTAACGTTTACTTGAAGAACTATTCTACATTTAGTTGATTTGCAAAAACTAACAAACTTATTGAAATGTAGTAAGTATATAAAATTTGTTATTGGTCGAGCAGGAAGTCGAAGTCTCACACTTGGTAGAGTTTCTATGAAACAATATTTCATTTTAAGTCTTTTGTTTGTTAGTCAAAAACTAAGTCTCACACTCGGTAAAATTTCTATGATACAATATATTTCATTTCAAGTCTTTTGTACATAAATTATCTTCGCATTTGAAATTTGCTATAAACGTTCTTAGATGATGTCACACACCAATTTACTAAATGTACGCACACAAAGAGCCGATTGTCATACAAATTCTGAGAACTGTTTGCTTCAAAAAACAAGACACGAAATTTTGCGTTACTAAAATGAATGTATTTAACTACTAAATTATATAGCCGTAGAGTCCAAGTAACCATATAAATTGTTCATAGCAATAACTACTTGGGCAAAAATATGCAACGCCTGATGTTTTCAATCATAACGCTTACATGGTTGCTTGTCTGTTTTCAAAGGCAGCGGTAGTTTTACACTGAATGATGTAGCCACTTCTCAGGTAGGTAATTATGAGACTTGTCGAAGATAAAGAATCCTTGGATCCTTGACCGAAATATCGCCACGAGTACTCATAAAGATACAGATAAAGGTACAGATCTAATGTGTAGGTTTCTTTATTTTTATTTATAATAGGTTTAAGTTTGACCACGAGTCGCTTGCTTAGAAGCGATTAGATTTTGAATGGGAGGTATTTTTTATTGGTTTTATGTGTGTTAACAGCTAGGCGCTTTCCTGATGGTAAGAGACCGTGTCTTCCCATAGCCATCCATAACAGTGCTATGCAAGGATTTGATTCCCATAGACCGGTGCACCACTGCTAGAGCGCTCGTTCACCTTATGACATTTTGATGGACAGTCCCGAAAGCCCAGTAATTACACTAGCTACAATGCCCTTCCAACCGGAACACAGTAATGCTAACACATTACTGCTTTGAGGCGGTACTTTGTTCAAAAAGTACGAAATTGCGTTTCTTAATCAACTCCACAATCCCGTAAACTCGTAAACGGGTCGCCGACTACAGCTACAAGTGGCCAGACGGCGGCGTCCGTCAGTTTTCATATATTTTGTTGCTGAAGCGCGTGGCCACCTCTGGCGACAAGTATAGTGGCCGTCCCCGGCGACACGTATAGTGGCTGCCACTGGCGACACGTATAGTGGCCGCGCGCGACAGGTCACCGGTCGCTGTAGTTGGCGACTGGTGTACCCGCAAACGCGTCGCCAACTACTTACACTTCTTCTTATCGTGTCACTAGTTCTTTCGAACCAGTGTGGTGAAAGGATTTCAAGAGCGCCTCGAAGAGGTTCCTTTCGTGCACTCGATACATGTTTTGGAACTTTAGGTTCTACGACATGCCGGTTTCCTCACGATGTTTTCCTTCACCGTTGCGAGAACGTGGGATGCATACATAGATTTTTTCGACCGAAAAAAACCCATTTACGCTTGACTGCCACCGGGATTCGAAACCGCGACCATCAGATCGCTAGGCAAGGGCTTCATCCACTCGGCCACCACGTCCTCACTACTTACACTTCAACCGGCTGAAATTAATTACACCTACGTACATAGGTAGTGTTTACCTACACTATGCATACTTTTTCATGGTAGTTTAGTTATGCATGCCTCTCCTCTCAGTTTTCAACCGGGTAGAGTAAAAAGCAGGAGACTAAATTCGTTTTTGTTTTAATTGTCTTATAATTTACTAGCCGATGCCTGCAACTTCGTTTGTATTGCGAATCAATAAAAGTCCTTTCTCATACTAAGAAAGGAATTTTATTGATTCGCCTGCGGTTCTTGACGAACACACATTCCAAGTTTCAAGTCTCCACGTACATTGGTTTGGCATGTAGACAGCGTCAGAGATAAGTATCCCCCTTGCACAAGACACCCAGCTATAAATCTTTTCAAAAAATTTTAATACCTACTTAAAATTATTGTTAGGCTTACATACGGTTATACAAATATAATCTATTTTTTAAAGGCAAAACTTCTCCATACGCCGCCGCGGCGGTGATTTGAAGGGATTTGAAGCTGGGTATTATAATGCATGGGGGATACTTATCTATGACGTCTGTAGTCAGTCAGTTCCAGGCCTTTAATGTTTATATTTATGTGGGAATTTCCAAGTATTTTTTTTATTTCGATCTGAGCTACCATTTCTCTAGATGGTAAGAGATCACAACTGCCCATGACCAAAACAATGCTACACTTGACTTTAAATCACACACTGTTACAAGAGTGCAATAGTGTTCGTCCACATTTGAGACATTTATGATCATGATCATACTTAGATACCTATCGTCCTTCGTGTCCACGTTGCACTTGGTAGGTTGTTCGTACTTTCATGCATAATTAGCTTTTATTACTCCCACTGCCTGGTTAGGCTCAGGTCTACTCTCAGCTAAGAAAACGAATAAGATAAGGACTAAGTATTCCTGTTTGTCTTATGTTTCTGTTATAGTACGATGACACACGGTTTTTTTCACGCTACAAACCAGCGTTTACACTTGTAGCGTGTAAAGTCGCTCAGTGTCATCGGCGTTTTTACAATCTGCTTGTTGACAATCCTTCTCAAAAGCTAACACGCTCACACGCATCTTTTAAAAACGCCAATTATCAGCGTGTAAAAAAGCCCTGTGTCATCGACGCTTTAGAACAGAACGAAAATGTACTATTATGTCCTTTTGTTCCTCATACTTATTATTATCATCATGTTTTTTTCTAATTTTTTTTAGTTTAATAAAACCCGAAAATAGGAAGTTCTAATTATACATCATACATCTATGTACGTGAGTATCAAATCATTATATTGTTGACTATTTTAGTATTTACGACGCCGCGTCGATGAAATACCTACATATGTCTGGGGTACTAAATTAATTATCTTTATAGAGTCTAAAATTATTTCAATTTACATACAAATAGCTGCCGCCTTCGAGGTTGTTTGCCTCATTTTATAATTTTATTTTATTTATACATATCGTTTCTTGATGTGATGTTGCTTGACATCAAAAAGTAGAGTACTATGTCCTATTTATGAGGCTACTGTAGAGCAAAATATGACAAGTAAAAGTTTTTATTGTGTTTCGTCTGCATGCCATACATCTCACTAATAGGTATTAGAATATCCCGCGACTGCACCCGCGAGGTATCTGGGTAAAGTCTTTGTCATTTTCTTACCTTCCTTATAGGTACTTTACCCGCACTTACTTTACCCCAAGCTCAATGTCATAATCACAAGTATATTCAGATGTTGCGAAACTAAACTAAACTAATTTGACAGCAGTTAAAATGGTTATAACGATAGAAAAATGTAAAAGGATGGTCTGCTAATTTTTTAGTGCTGTAAAGTTTAGTTTCGGTGACATCTGAATTTTCATAAATGGTGGCAATTAAAAAAAAACACATCGGAATATGAATATGAATATAAAATTGTAATACAATAACTGAAGGGTACTTTACTTTCAATAAAAAAAAACGTAACAAAACGTACAATTTTGTAAAAATCTAATCCAATGTGGGTTTAGGGCTTCAGAGAGGAATCGTCTTACAGGGAGAGTTGTATCGAGTACAACTGCTTTTTGCTGGCTTTTGGCTTTTGTAACCGTTCATTCCCATTAGTTCTGTAACGATGTAATTTGGTAGGTAATAATGACAATGTCTAAAAATGGTGATGAATATTGTTACCAATGAGTTATTATTAAATTTATTATTTTTAAATTTAGCATTTACGCATGTGTAAAATTTTAGGAAAATTAAAAATGCGTAGGTACTTTTACTTTGCACGTCGTCGTAGGCATTGTTGAATGGTATGGGCGGCATGCCTGAACGCTACGTCGCGTGGCGAAGGCGGCTAGCAACAACGGTCCGTCTTCAGGAAGGCGCGGGCCGCCCGCAGGAGCCGAGCGGTCGTTGTCCTACTGACAGAGCACTTTCGCTATCCTCGGCGAACGAACCCGGTCCATTACTACCTCGCTCACGGCGTTACACCATCATACAATGTCGGTTTTGGCCACGTTTGTCACCACGACACGCATACTAACACCACTATTATTCAGGAATTGTATAGATTTCTCCACCGGCGAAGCGCATACTATTTGAAACTGTTTTATGAATAAACTAGCGTCTGTCCGCGCCTTCACCCGCGTTGTGCCGGAATTAAAAATAGTGTTATGTTGTTCTGTCTCTGACTAAATTCAAATTCAAATTGTTTATTGCACATTATGCTTAAGTATACAGATACAGTTGAAAACTAATTACTAAGTGCTTAAAGTTCAAAAATCCTGTTAGAGTACAGCAATCTAATATTCCTAAACTAATTTGTTTTAGCTCTATACTTTACAATATTGTTAAACTACTACTAATTAATCAAATAATAATAATAATAATGGATATTTTGACATTTCATATGGGAGCTAAATAAATAATGTAAGTATAACTTTTTTTTGTGGTAATATGTACCTACATACATAATGTAGAGTCGTTTGTTAAATATTAGAGATTACTGACTGATTTTGGCAGGTATGGGAATAAAATAAATTTGAATTGCGAATGGTTTTTTTAATATTTGAAACCGGCTAACTACTTATAGATTGTCAATATCTTCGAAATACTTTAGTCGTAATTTGTCAATAGCTTTCTGAAATCATCATTCTACTATCTACGTAACTCTCAATATTTAGACATTATCTTGTATGTACAATCTAAAATAACTCTTTTATCAGTGATTGTATAATCACAAAAGATATGTAATACGAGTGACAAAGATAAATTTTAGATCTATAATGCTTCTCGAAAAATGCATTATTACCTACTAATTTCATCATTTTGAAACTCTACATTAGGTACTCTTGCATAATTTCATGTCCCTTCGTTAAAAAGCTTATTGAAATTCATTGTTATTCAGCGATGGAGCAACCTCCAAATGTTTACCAGCAATCATCTCGTATTCAGCGAACACTATGTAGTTTCATCGCATCGTTGTCGTTGCCGTTAGCGTATCACATTACGGTGCCGTAGGGCTTCTTATGTGAGCCCTACGTAGTACGTGGTTGAATATTTCGAAACCGTGGTCTTTGTTAATAATAATGAAGATCTGCGTTAGTTTCATCAGTGTGCGCTTGTTGAATAACAACGCTCGGTTCAATGAACCATTGCATCGTGTCCTTGTTTTCTGTGATTTTCCATGGCACGTGGTCGCTTGCGCTCGTCGCTTGTCGATGCCACTCTTCACGTGTCCACTTCAACAATCACATCTCATTTCTCATGCAAGCTAATTCAATAAATTATCGCCTGTTTAGATGCGATGCGGCCAGCTGGGCAACTGCGCAGTTGCTTCTGTTTTAACTATTTTCTGATTTAAATCTTTAGATGCATTCAACAACGTGTATGGAAGATCAGTCTAAGCCGTAAGTATATTCTATAGCACTACCCATTTATGATCAAATCTAATGCGAATTTAAAAATAATTATTACTATATTCTTTTAAATGTAAAATTTCATTTTATATCGATTTTTTTTTAATAATCTAAATGAATTTACTATTTAATAATCTAAATGAATAGCTGCGTTGCGATGCACGAGTTGCTCTCATTGAGGTGTTACTTGTGTTTTCTGTGAGTCTTAGATTGAGAGATAAGCTAATAGTCCTAGTTCAAGTTTATTTTCAGTTGACTCCTAATAGGTATCTAAACTATTCATAACCAAGACAGTTATTGCCTTATAAGCTACATATAATCGGTCGATATCACAATAGTGCCATCGCGATACATAGGCTAAATCTTTTTGAGGATAAGGTACTCTGAGTCAGAACTGGAACTGGATAAATAAATGGACTCTCCTATAATGAATTGTCATTCTATTCTAAGTTAAATGACAATATTTTTCCTTTTTCAGATCTCAAAAGAGCTATTGCTAAACCGAATATGTAATTATAGTCTAGGTAGTCTATTAGTTAGGGCATGAATTAGGAAAAAAATTTCATCTATCTATTTATCCACCCTCATAAACTTTTGCCCTTATATCTTAGTACTCTGTGGTTAGGTTATCTATGAAATGCTTTGTGAAAAATGTTTTTACAATATCTTTCCGTACGCTTATGACTACCTTTTTATTCATTATTAAGCATACCATAACTTAGGTAGATATATTTATTTGTATCCATATGAAGTGCATGTATTTTAACGTAGCCTTAAGGCATGCTGGGAGTTGCTCATGCTCAGTGGAGTAGTGGAGCACTATTCAGTTATGTTTTATAATACGGTTACTTTTTCGCCGATGACCCTGATCATGTCCAGATTCAGGCCAAGCCCTTGGTTATCTGATTGAATTTTTATGAAGGTATTGCATACCTTCGTGTTTTCTCTACCAGTTCTTTGAGTATAGGCACAAAATCTATCATGAAATAAATATAATACTTGCCTCCAGATATGTAAGCTTTTTTTTAGGAATTGATTTAGTAAGTACTAATTCTATTTTCATTATTTTTTCTGACACGACAGGTAAACAAAAAACAAAAAAGCTGTTATCAAAATTTTCTTTTGATAACAGCTTTTTTGTTGGGTTGTGGAAGCTATCGAATGTATGTATTTCCAGAGAATATAACTTTGATAACAACTTCAGAACTCATAATGCATACAAGCAGGTATTGATGACCAGATTTAAAAGCAAATGCACCTACGCTTCGCCACCTGACATGATGTGGTACATGCAAGTCGATGCATTGATGTAGATCATGTGAAAACTATGGAACAAGCCTACGTGCCAACCTTCGATATTCCACTTAAACAATAGCCACTTTGCTCCACCTGACCTAATCACATAGGCCATTCGACATCCGTGCAAGAAACTGACCACACATACTGAATATGAAATGCACGCTGTTAATGTGTTACTTTTGACACAGGTAAGCATTTTGGAGTGCGGTCATCGACCTTACCATTGCGTAGGCTAGCTACTTTCTCTTGGTGTTGAGGCGAGGTGGAGCGGCGAGAAGGGGGTCCTGCCAAATTAAGTGCGTGAAAGGCTGCGTGCTGCCTATGCCGGCCGTTCCGAAAACGCTGTGAGTACCGCTGCGCTGCTGAGCTTCCTTGCCACCGACCCGCTTCCGATATACCTGTTCAACTTTGCATTTACTATTTACCATTATCAGCATGATGAGCGATCCTTGAATTGATTTCATAACCATTCTCCAGCAATAAACACCTCAACCAGTTGCAGAATTTTTGCACAAAAAGAACTGGTGGCCCACCTTCGTAGAACTGGACATCGGGGTCGGTGAACTCGAACCAAGTTGTGGCAATGGCAAGCAGATTTGGTAAAACGAATCGAGACAGTGGTGTCGATAAAGCGATGTCGTGTTGTATAAGAAGCACTTGTGACGCTTTCTACGCCTTCTTGTAATCAGAATAAGCAAAGAAGTGAACGGAGAAATTGTTGACACTGTCGTCGTAACGGTTCGTTTTAAAATAAGAACAATGAAACGAAAAAAATGTTCATTGCAGTGGTACACTCACCTACATAAGTTTTGGGTAATGTACCTACCAATACAGGTTATAAAACAAGTTTGAAAGGCAGGTGCTGTCCAAATCAGATTAGCGATGCGATGAGATGATGAGAATAGAAGTAGAACCTTGGAATCATTCAAATGGCTTTTGAAACTTTTTTGACATTAGAAGTTAAACTTAAAATTATCAATAGTTAAATTATTTGCATAAAAAAATCGGGTTTTAAAATAGAAAGCAATGAAGAAGACAAGTATACTAACTCGCAATATTTTTACCTCAATATTGTCTTCTGCTAAAATTTTTATGCAAAAGTTTATATTTCCTGTTCTTTCCTCTAAAATAAACATCCACAACCTGAAAAACCTGCGTTCTACTGAGTCTCAGACTAACCAGGATATAAAATATTTTCTATCATTTTGATTCTTATACCGGATCCTATTTAAATTAGCTGATTTGTGAAACTTTCATCAACCTGTCCTCAAACTCGCTTTTTCAGCCGTTACGCGAAGCCCTATAAAATAAAGCGGGAACGTTTGCCAGGAAATAGGAAATAGCCAGGATTACCGATATTTTGTCTTCAATCTGTGGAAACACTTTTTTTTTATAACTGACATGGAAAATAAATAAAAATGTTTGGTGATTCTTACGTTACAACATTTGTACAAATTAACGGAAAAAAATACTAACAATCTAACAAATTAGGAAATATCGTGTGATCAACTCGGGAGACATGAATAAGTTACTATTACTGGTTATCCAGTTTTCAATTCAGGAGTCCATTTTAAACATCATGGTAGACATACTTATCACTTTTTTATTTTTAAAACTTTATTCAGTAGATCCTAGATAATGATTTCTAAATACGTATAATTAGTACCTACTATACGTGGAGCGCCAGCTGTATGGGGATCACGTCGCTGGTGCTCTGTTGCGCTCAACTACAAGTTACGAAAATCACACGTCGCCGCCGATACCGCTACAGGAATACCAATCAACCTGAATTGGGCGGCTTGTAAAGGTCGAAGGCAAAATTATTTATAAAAAATTGCGAAATGACTACATACAAAGAGTTGGCTCATTGGACGTGCGCGCTGACGCCACGTTCTCTCTTTTGAAGGTTACTCCACAGGCCTGCGTGTAGATACCGTTAAAAAGAAACTGTCATCATTCAGGAGAACTAGTTTAACTTTGCTATTTTAGCCTAACTGTAATGTAACAACATTTCTGGCATTAAAAGCTATTAAGTTCATAATCTGTGCTAACAGATCAATAAAACTATGTGTTGAAAAAAATAGTTTATTGCACTTAAATTGGTTGTAAAAGCATTAGTAAATTTGAGGTTTGGCTGCTTGCCTACGAGCACAGACTCTACACGACAATGCTACGTACGCGTAGAGGTTGGTTCTGTAGCGGTGTCGAGGCGGGCGGCGAGGCAGCCGCGGGCGGGCGGAGTAATAGTGTTTTGGAGTTAGGTGTCGAGTAGTTAAATCTAAAGTTAAACGTCTTTAGGTTAACCTAAAGTTAACCTAACGTGATGGCAGTGGTGAGTGGTGTCGTTCCTCGCGCTCATAGGTCCGACCCGTAGAGCGCGGTTGCCAGGGACCATGTGTCGTATTTCTAGAGCATTGAACCTCTGCACAACCTTGTACGTTGAGCCCGGCCACTCTCCGCATGCTGACGCAATCACCACCACTCCAGCCCCTTCTCTACTCCGGCCGCAACAATATCGCATAATTATTCCTTAAGGGCACACCTATTTTCTACAATAATATGATGATAGAACTAATCAATTTATTAAAGGTTAAACTTAATTACACGCTTTTTGGATGATGCAACTCGAAGAACAAGCCTGCTTCAGGCTTAACTCGCTCGCCTTCAAACTTCTTAGCCATTGTTTTTATCGAAGCTTAAGCAATGCGCTGCATCTGGACGTTATAGATGCTACTCATAATTACCGAAGAGCGAGTAATATAATTAACACAAACTCGAAGACTAAGGAACAATGCAGCCAGTCGGTCAAGTGATGCGCAGTGACGGAGCGCTAACTAGCCCCAGCCGTCTGCAAATAGTCCGCGAGAAGTGCGAAACGCGAGCGCCTGCCCCGAGAGCGTTGCGAGGTGACGCTTACGTAAACCGCTGCTGACATAACCGAGTCGACGACCGCTGCTGATTGCGCAACCACCGAACCCGCAACCCCACGCACCGCGCCTGCCAGGTGGTGAGGGGCCGTTCTCCCACCAGCTTACCAAATTACCTAATTGTACCCAAAATGCATCAAAAGGACACCGGTCCAACGCTCGAGTGGCCCGCGTTGCGACATGGGCAATCATTAGTGCAACAACATTGCTAATTCTAGCATTATAGGTTTAGATTAATTAACGTTTGGAGTAGGTGGAGATATGTTAATTGATAGATGGTTCAATCAATGGGTTGTGGAAATATTCAATATATTTTGATGAACGAAGATCTTTGGTTCTTCTTTCTAGGGGTTCTCATTTGGGTGACAATAAGAAGCATTTGTATGTGCACAATTTAGCCGGTCCTCGCTGCCTAAAATGTATGTCAATATTGCGTATTCTTCGCAGGCTCCAGGAACCGATAAGGCCGCGGATGGCACTGTGGGCACGTACGTGACGTATATGGTACAGTTATTCTTAGTGAACGAAAGTGAAAACTAAATGCGGGCCCGGTCATCGAACTTATGACGGGTCGTCGACCGCGCAAGAACTGCAAAGGCCGTTTGTGAGTGCTGAGGCCGCGCGCACGATATTTAGCTGATCGGTGCATGCGGCGACCCGCTGCATCTACGTAGATCGCAGTTCGCAACCGAATGTACAGTATACCTATTTGGTACTGATTCTTAGACCCAACTGCGACTCGCCTATCTATTATTTAGAAATTTTCTCAATAGCTATCTATGAATCTTGGAATCAGATTGCAGTATATTTTGCTTATCAATGCTATAAAATCCATATATTTATTTAGAAAGCGTGGTTGTTGTCACTATCATACGCCGAGACTGAGGAAATTCTCGCACTCAAATTATAGCGAAAATGTTAGGTATTTCTTCTAGATATTTCTAAGGTTGCCTAAACTTTATTGTCTGAAATAACGTAAAATCAACTTGTTTTACGCAAGGTTTCCCTGATACAGGCTTGCCTAATGTGGGGCCATTAGTAAATACGAATATTATGTTTGAATCTCTATAAAATCCACTGGTAATTATGAATATACTTAGCTTCGCTTAACTTAGCTTTTATTTATCATGTAAGGTAAGGATTAAGATCATAAATTAAATATTGTTTTTTGTTAGCAAGTAAACAATTTTCTCCTTAAACTGTTTTTTTATTTTTTTTACAAAATTAATCAGGATTTTTAAATTGAAGTCCTGAAACTTTTCTTTGTACGGTTTTAAATAAACTTATATTGTTTATGATTTATTCCTATGATGAACCTTTGCTGCTATATCGAATTTGTAACACTTGAAAGTTTATATTATCCCATCACTAGGACATATCCATCGATTCTCGAAAGGCATGTCAAGACGACGCAGATTTCAGCACTTCAATTTCGTTAAACCTATGGAAAACCTGCTGCTCTTGCGTTATATTTAAAACGAAGTGTTTTGTAGTATGTGGTAATATTAGGGGAATAACGTAAGGCTGAGGCGGTAGGTCGGTAAGTACATAATTTCGTTGGCCAAACTGAATATTCAATACCGATTGCGTACAACAAGCCTTTTGGTTTACGGTTGTATAATCAGGAATCCTGAAGATCCTGTGATTTATGTAAAAAATGCTTAATAACGACAATAGCAACAGGTTCAAAGCTGTGCTGGAGTTACACTGAAAGTAACGGCTTATTCCCCGGAGCTCTACGAGTCCATTGTTCTCAAAAAAATTAGGTTCATACTTTGATAGCCAACGGCTCCACGGCTTTTAAAATAAATGAATATTCCTTTACCAACGGCTCTATGGAATTGTTTGGTACAGTTAGCAATAAAAAGCAATATAGGATAGGATAAATAGTATTAATTGTTTCTTCATGAAATAAAAGACAATGAATAGATAAATCAGGAATCTTTCTTGGATCACAAAAATATTAAAGAACGTTGAATAATATCAATCTTATACTAAATGCACCTAAACATTAAAAATCTCATTTTCAGTTTAATTTCAATGCATCACCTAAGGCATTAATGCCTGCTTGCACCAAACTGTGAAAGAACCTAAACAATTACTTTACTCGCTTGCTTAACAGTCCAGATTCTGACTGTTAAGAACCTCCAAGCGAGTAAAGTAATTGCTTAGGAGCTTTGAAAGTTTGGCACAAGTCGGCTTAAGAGTTGACATAAGTAATATTAATCTTATACTATATATACTTAAACATTAAAAAATCACAGTTTCAGTTTAATTTCAATGAATCACCTAAGGCATTATGAGTCAAATTAAGTAATACTAATCTTATAGTAAATATACTTCGTCTCATCTTTCGAGTTGTAATAGAGGAAATGGTGTCGATTGCCGTCGATTGACAAGTACTTTTTTATTATCTGAAAAAAAATATATTTTGGTATTATACTCAGATAGAGATATTTTTCTAATATTTTTTGATTATACAGAATGTAACAAAAAGTAAGGCTGGGTACAAGCTCGATCACAAAATCCAGAATAAATATTAACAAATCCCGACCTCTTTATTTTGAAAAAATAAGTAAAATCGAAATGTCCACTAGATTAGGCAATGGACTTATGTATGTGTCTAATTGTCATTAAAATTATAATAATAATGCCGGTCTATTGCACAATCTAGGCAATTTAAAGGATTTTAGTACCTAAAACATTTGAAGGAACGAGTGGGCACAGGGTGCAAAATTTAGGAACCTGTGAATTTAGACCCAATAATAAAATAAAATTTACTTATTTGGACCGTCTATGAAAATAAACTCTGTGGCCACGATAGGCCCAGCGCAAGCGCCATCTTGATTTGCACTCATATTTTGTACATTGACACAACAAACACTTCACCTTAAACCTGGTCGCTGCAAGAGAACAAGGTCAACTGATAATAAATAATATCCCTGTTGCATCCCTTCATACTGTCTATCTCGCTCAAACCTGTAGTATATTTCGCTCTAATGGCATGAACACTCACTAACGAATGAAACACTCTCTTGTAATGTTTTAACTGACTGTACATTAGTAAAATCTCATAGAGCTATTGGGAGTTAATGTATGAATATTTAAATTTATAAAAACATTTTTATTAGAGCCAGTGGGAAATAAGAAACAATAGAATCATAGAGCTCTGGGAATAAGCCAAAGTAACAAGAAAGCCAATTTGCAAATATTATAATAATAACATGCCAAGTAAGTACCTAAAGCAATTATCAATTTTATTTTATTTTATTTTATTTCAATTTAATTTATTTTACCTCAATTTAATTTATTTTAATTCAATTTGTTTTAGTTAATTTAATTCAGTTTAATTTTATGTGATTTAATGTGTCAAGTGAAATATGGATCTTGTAGTCCGAAATAAAATATTTTTATTTATTTATTTATTTATTTAAAGCGATAATGCCTCTATGAGTGGTTTCAGACTAGCGTAATAAATCGAGCAGATTCGCTGCTCGTGTTTTGTTTTCTGCAGCGCGCCCATATATGGTCTTGCACCGGCGTTTACGCTCGGTTTTTAAGTAGTTATGCTGACTTGCACCAAACTTTCAAAGTTCCTAAGCAACAACTTTACTCGCTTGACAGTTCAATAACGGTCAGAATCTGTACTGTTAAGAACTACCAAGCGAGTAAATTAATTGCTTAGGGACTTTGACAGTTTGGTGCAAGTAGGCATTAGTGTCATAGTAACGTGGGCGGTTTGGCGCGTTAGCACGAAAACGCTCGACAACGCTCGTAGGTACGAGTGACGCCTCACGCGTACACGCGCTGCAAAAAACAAAACACGAGCGATTAATCCGGTTTCAAGCTTGTTTGAAACCATAATTAATCCAATTATTTGGTTTATTTTTAAATTTTCAATGTCACTCCAATGTCTGTTAACCAGATTTATATTGTCCAGGTTACTATTGGCACAGCTAATGGAAGTTAAACACTAATGAAACAACTGTACCTACATAGTGGTATAGTACAAACTTTCACATACCTTTTAGCTATATTTTGTAATTGTGCCGCTTTTAACATTTTGGCCTGGTGCAAAAGTACCTACCCAAGTACTAGGTGCTCGGCGATGACTCGCTTTGAGTGGCTATGGTAAACTGCAACTAGGCCGCGTTTCAAGTTCAACGGGCCTCAACTTTTTGTTCGTGGTGATGCGGAACAGAAGAGAGAAATTCGGTATGATAAAGCAGCGCGGAAGGAGGACACGAAGTAATCGGCTCTGAACAGGAATGTGGAGCAACAAACGATGTTTCTACTTAGGCAGAGCAACCTGTCCATCCGACTGTGTCACTGCCCGCCCAATGGTAGCTAAAACTGTCTAAAAATACGACTGTATTTACAGAACGCAATAACATTAAAATAAAATGTTAATAGCTTATCGTAAGGTAAAAATATGTAATGAATGGAAGTAATATTTAATTAAAAGCTTTCAATTATGGCTATAAACAGATTACGCCAATGATAACCACCAAAAATGGCTAGTCGCGTGCATAACGAGCAACTTTCTTATGTTACTCGACTTTAATGCAAAAGAGGCATTGTTTGTCCGAGGAAAGAAAATCCCTGATAATATTTTCGAAAGCACACAAAGTCCTTATGTAAGAGTTCAACGTGACACTTTGGGTAGAGTTGGTGTACGCCAGTTCAGCGCGCCACTTTCCTTGAGCTCAAACATTTGGATAGTTATCTATGCTCCATCGCCTCGGCGATATACGAGAAAGTCAGCTTTTCGACAATTTGATGTCCTTAATAGGGGTTATTAAAAACAACCGGTATTACAGCAATTAAAATAAATACTAAAATGCGTGATGAATTAATTTCTACGGGCTCTACCAATCAGTCAGGGATTTAGATATAAAATTCCGTTTGCCTGAAATCTGGTTGAAGTCACCACGTTTCGAGTCCTTTGAAAGCTTGTTGAAGTCTGACCCTACCCATTACAGTTATAATCGAAGCTTTCGAAATACGTTAAAAATATGTGCCTAAAGTATTCAATATAATACGAGTATACCTATATTAATAATAATGATAAAATGGAGGTAGAGATAGCAGCAGATATTTTGTGGAATGATTAATACCTAGGTACTGTCTTTGCAAGTATTAGAGGCTGCATGATTTTGCTATTACTACTAGCTTTTATATAACATACGCTAGCCAATAAAGTTCTATCTCTCGCAAATAACCTCTACCTTTATAACACAGCGTGGTTTGAGTAAATTCATAAGTAGTCAAACGGTTGTACGTGCTTGTTATGTTTTTTTTATTATCTAGTATGGACACAATGTATCTAAATTATGTTCTTATTAGATAATATTATTCCTAATCTGAATCAATACTATTGTCTTGTCTTTGGTTAAGATATAATAAAACTGACCCGTTTTCTGCCGAGTGTACGAACTGCAAAGGATAGGTCTGTTTGCATCTCGGCGCGGTTGTTGGGATTAAAACACCAGTAGGGCATTAAAATAGACAGAGGATGTTTTAGTTAGCTGATGGTATCGTGTCGAGTGTCGTTCAGAGAAGACTGACAGCAGCCGCACCAACCGCGGGTTCGTTGAACTCAGGCAACAGTGCCAACGCTTTACATTTGGCGAACAATGATTTGGAATGGCGAGGTCTGACGAGGTGAATGGCCTCGTGTCGGAGGGGCTGAGCGTGGGCAGTTATCGACCCATATTGGTGGTGAAATGTAGATCAGTGGGCGAGAGCGGCGAAATTCGCCGTGGAGTCTGCGCGTACGTAGCGCCTGCGAAGGCTTGCGGCCACAATACGCGCTGATTGTGACCGCAACGCAACAATGTGCAACGTCAGCTCTCCCTCAACGTCTAATGAGGCTTTATTTACTCTGTCGTTTAGATTTTACACCGTTTCTCACTTCTATAGCCTAGTTGAGTCAATCAGGTTTATTAGTCTTCAAAGCGTCAGTCGAGTTTAAGCCACCGTTATTTTTTTTCCTTTATCAGACAGCTAAAAAGAAGGTTTAATGTAAGTATTTTGAATAGAATACAATAAATCTTTATACAAATAGTTATAAACATTTTTGGTAAGTATGGTATGTGTCTCTGTTCTTTTGGCGTTCGCACTAAACGTATGTACCTACCTATCTTCTAAAAAAAGAAACGAAATGTTTGCTGAAATATCAATTTGAAATACGTTTTATTTTACTAGGATCGTTCTATAATATGCCATTGTCTGGGCTTCGAAAAGGTCGAAGCCCTGTGTTTCTTAGTAGAAATAACTATTCCAGACGGAATTCCGAGCATTCAGCATACCAAATCTAGGCAAGATTTTTTATTAGGAATCGATCCTGGCCTAATTTAGCACGTGTGCGGAAGAAAAAATACCTTCCATTTCACAATATAAGAAGAGTTCTTTATGGCTCTTGTAGGCAGTTAAACGTCTCTTTGTCAGAGTCCAGCCAGACACATAAAAACAACCGAATTTTCGAAGGAACATTTTTACGATGTCTCAAATAACGGGGATCCAAGGCTTCAGACATAAATCTATTGTAAGATTCCTTGCTTAAGATTCCAATCTTGGGTTGGTGTTAAAAGTTTCAGGGTTTTTTGTAACATATAATATTTCATCATTCCTTTCCACAATTGCTATTCGATGACATACGTTTTTGATTTTTAATATCCCTTTCACATCTAAGATCACATCCGACGATCGAACCACGAAGAAAATTGCTAGATGTCAGGTTTTAGGATACCTACTTTAGGTATTTCATTTCATTTATTTTCACTAGTCTAGACGCTTTTTAAAACTGACGCGGGTATCTGTTTATCTTATTTTTATATCCATAAGTGATTCACACCACAAAGGCATTATTCGTGGAATATCAATACAAAATAAAATGTAAAATTCAATATGAAGCAAATAATGTAAAATAACTTACTTTCTTGCACTTGCTTTATAACCTCAGCTCTACATTTTCTACAATTGCTATGGAAGTGGGATATTGAACAGCGGTGTTCAGTCTACTTTCATCCCATTCACTACCAAGCGGCAGGGTTCAGTTGGCACACGAATCTAGATTCGGCTTGTGAACAGGACGTGTTCCATAGTTCGTTCGTGACATGTTTTGATTTCCGCCTGATATATCGAGTCGATCAGTTGCGCCAATGCTAAATGTTCCAAGCGAATTATGAGAATGTACTCATGAAACGTTTCTAACATGCAACAAAATTATTTTCAGCTGTGGTATTGTTATCTTGACTCTCTATCAAGACTCTGGCTTACTGATCTACCTACTCCAGACTCTAAACTATAAACGCGCCTTTGTTTGATTTACTCACAGGACATACAACGCTACATTGTAACGATATCCGCTTACATATTCGTCGAAACATCGGAAATCTTTATTGTTTAGTCAGTAGATTTGTCAAGTGAGCTTTATTTCTCACGATCGTAAGACGAGGCGGGCTTGACGAGTATCGATTGCTAGTTCTTGGAACGGCTATAAACGACCGAGAGTTCTAATTATAGTGCATGCGCAGCGAACGTCTTATGTCACATCGTAGAAGCGTACAAGGTTACTACAACGAAGTTTGTTCTAGACAAGTTTCTGAAAGCGGCCATAAGAAAGTACTTTTACTAAGAGATGTGACACAGTTTCCACGCGTCGAGATAGTGCGGTACAACCGGTGCCAGGGCACGGAAGGGACGGACGGTGAAATAGCGCGCAAAGTTGCAACGTTGCAATAAAATCTTAATGTGACACGACAATCTTCTTTGCAAATTACAACCCGAATGCAAAATTGTATGATAAGAATTAAACGTAATTTACCTACATTTCAGCATACTTTCTTTTGATAACTTTGTTGTCAGAGAAGTTTTAACGGTTTAATAAATGTTACGGGCTTGCGGGTAAAGCCACAAAATCGGGTGTGGATACAACGTAACTTAACAGCCAGCATTGGTCAAACCTTCAAATATAGTTATTAGATTGTAACGGGTATTTATCGCGCTCACTTTATCTATGTATTTTGTCCTAAGGTACATAAGTACTCAAAGTTGGCAGGGTACCTTGCTCCGCCATTATTTTAGATGAAACATACATAGAGGTTAAGAACTAAGAAGTATACCAACTACTATTTACACATAGTACATTATTGTTTTAAAAGCAGCAATTAAAATAATATAATAATAAGAATTAATTATCCACATACCAAAATGACAGTGTTCGTCACCAAATGCCTTTTACCTGCCTCTACAGTTTTTGAACTTCCAAAATCGATAGTTTGAAAAATACAAGACAAATGCCTACTTGTTGGTACTAAACTGTCAGAAATACTAAGCAATTATTAAATATTAAAATTATAATCTTAATTAAATTATAATTAAATATTAATCGCTAGTAAGATCTTAAAGGCTAATTCCCATTGGGAGGGAAGCGACCGGCAGAGCACTTTCAGTGTCAAACAATTTTAAACATTATGTCCTTACATACCTTATTAAAAAGACCAGTATCAGGCCGGCTGCAATACTAGTATGGTCATAAATAAAGAATGTAGATAATATTAAAAATTATTTGACACTGAAAGTGCTCTGCCAGTCGCTGCCATCCCAGTGGGAATTAAGCCTAACGGTCCAGATTTAAGACTGTTAAGATCTTCGTAGAGCTATTGAGTAAAATAATTGCTTAGAACTTTGACAGTTTTGTGCAAATGTATATCCTTGATGATATACCCCAATGATGAAAAAGATTTGGTAAGTAGGTATCAGTATATAAAGCTAGTTTTTGTTAAAGACTTTCGCTAAAGGAACAGTTATTTTCTTCTTGTAATAAATTAATATATTTTAAAACGTATTACTCAGACCTTATTATTTATTACACACTTGTTTGCGAATAACGACGAGTCCCGAGCAGTTTTGACTTTCGACGTGTAAATTCAACTGGCATTACTTGTCCAAGGAAACGCTTGGGATTATTAAACGGGTACTGCTGCTGGCGATAGTCACCGGATGGAGCGACGACATGATTCATGATGTTGCCAACTTTCCGACTTTTCCAATTAAATGGTACCTAAGAACTTTAATTTTCAAAGTACTAAGTAACCGATTGAGATATCTATACCTACATAATGTACGAATATGTATAATCAAGCAAGTAGACCCCGAATTTTTGTACATATAATGTTTTTTACGGACACATTTTCAAACGAGTATAAATTACAGGGCCTATTTTTTTTTTTGATTGGAAGAATTTGTTAGTTTGTCTGTGCGTCCATCACATAAAAACCTATATTTTATTGACCTTTTACTGAAACTTAACAATATCATTGCTACAAAGCTTGAAAGACATAGGCTATATGATACTACGCTACATCTATTCAGCAAGTAGATATAGGAGTTTAAGTTTGTATGGAAAAAGTTATATTTATGAGTATATCATAAACGTTGCAATTATGTTTTTTGAAACGAATAATTAGATACGGGTTTCACTGATTTTCAAAATTAATATTTAAGGATGTAAGATTACGGATTGAAAGTGATAGTAGACCAAGAGGGTAAAAAGAGGAATTATTGAAAATGTGCAAGTATTGATTGACTTGCTTATTCTGTGACATTTCTTCCGCGGGTCGAATAAAAAACATCAATAGTAATTTCTTCAGCAGGTGACGAAGTTGCACGTGGATCAGCTAGAGTAATTCGATATGAAAGATATGGAAAAAGTCGTTGAAATATTTTTTATTGATTTTTTCTAAACCGGCATTGTTTTCGATAAGAAGCTAAATAATATAATCAAGGTTTTACAAAAACATAGACAACCGACTTCAATTGGACTGTTTTAGTGACCGTAAACACCACTGAAAAGTCACAGGGCAGCAAAATACGCAATTTCGTTTACTTCGACGACATTCTTTTTTCAGTTATTTGGATATAAAAACTAAACTACTAAATCGATTTTGATGAAACAACAAACTTCTGAGGTAACAAACATTAAAAAAAACAAAAAAAAAACATTCAAGCGAATTGATAACCTCCTCCTTTTTGAAGTCGGTTGACAATATGGATTTCCTCACCCAGGCACTGCTACCAATAGCACCCGTTTTGAACCTATAACTTTTTAACTATTTATAAATCTGCTCAAAGGCATAATAAATTTATGCTGCCTTACCTACACCGAAGTTGAATGTTTCATTAGCAATCCGGGTGATATTCGTGTAACAGAAAAATTGCATTCATATGACGTCATGATCATGGTTCATATAACGAAGATTAGCGTAGGTCATGTCTGTGTTCACGTCGGGGGGCGTCTCGGTAAATAAGTTAGTTATATAAATGTGATACATTTTCGTCTTTACTACAGCTCATAGCAACATACTTGATGACGCCAAGGCTGCATCAAGACGCATTCAGACTTTATAAATTTGTCTGTACGAGACAGGTTCTCAGAACGCTACCTTGATTCCGACTAGTAAGTTGGCACACCTGCTTTTTAATCATAATTGAACATGAATCATTAAATATTGCTTGTCAGGTTTTCATGGTTTTCATTATTCATTGTAGTGTCTCTACAATTGCGTATCTGCATTGTATTAGCTTGGAACTTTCCCTGAAATTTTGCACAATTATTAGCTTTGCCCGCTACAAAGACAGGTTATGACATTTACTTCTTTATAATTACCGGACAAAGAACCTACAGATGATAGGTATGTACTTAAATTCTTACCACCATCTTATATACATACATAACATATTCCAGTGGGCCTGATTTCAACTTTTACGAAATACAAATCAAAAAAAATCAACATTAAAACCACGTATATTTATTTACGTACCTAGAATATGTAGACATTTGCATGCAAAGCCGCAAGTTTGTAATTTACTGTCGATAATAAACAGAGGTCACGCTATCACTCAAAGACTTCGTCCATTGTTGTGACCTTGCTCTACTTTACATGACCTTGTTCTCTCTAATAAGCTAACGAGCAACAAACGCATATCGTATCGTATCAACATTAGTCGCATTTTTTGTCCCACTGCGCTCAATCAATTTAAGCTGCATTCCCATAGGGATCAATGCCACGCGCATTGTGATTCTCAAGAACACAAGTTGTGAACTAACAAAAACCAAGACCTTCAAAATACAATGAGAAGCACATCAAAAATGAGAGTCCCAATTTGTCGTCTTACGCTTTGATGATTTCGTTTTTTTTAGTGCCGTAATTTAAACGTTTTTTATGAAGCGTTTTAAAATTAATCGTGTCTTTAACAGACAGTAACATAGCCATGAAAAGGGTAATGCACCTTATCATTTAAATATTTTTGCAAAAATAAGCTGTGTTGCGTTCATCGTCGTTCAAAATGGTTGTATGTTATATGTTTGTATGTCGAATAGAGTAAATGAAGTAATAATTTTTAGTTGTTACCTAGTCAATCATGCATGCTAAAATTACTGAATGGATCGGGTTATAATTTGTCATTTGGTATTTCAGAACCCGAAATTAAACAAAGGCTACAACTACGTTAGCCGTATCCTGTAATCGATTCCGCAGGTAGCAGATAGTAAGAAGTATACCTACAATAAAAACATAAATAAAACCAATCAACTTAAAGTAAAAACAGGAATGGTGCATTAATAAGTAAATCTGTTTTAGAGTTCGGGCTTAGATATAGCTCAAATGGTATATTTACTACCTACTTATAAAACAAGATTGAAACCTGTAAACGGGATAGTCTACTCAGTTCATACTTTAAACAATCCACATTAATCGTATATTGTCATGATTAATCTCGATAATTTGCAAAGTAGCATATGAATGAAACGACGAATCCTCAGTGGATGATAAAATATTGTATTACTAGCTGGTGCCCGCGACTTCTTCTCGCGCAAGTATCTTTATAAATTGTAGCCTATGTGTTATTCTGATGTATAAGCTATATTATTGTAAAGTTTCATTAAAATCCATTCAGTAGTTTTTACGTGAAAGAGTAACAAACATCCATCCATCCATACAAACTTTCGCGTTTATAATATTTCATACAATATATATATATATAGTAGACCTCTGAACACTCTACTTTGAGCTGTCACGATGCGGGCAACACAACAACTATTTCAATGAGTTTGAGACAAGGTCTAAACGCAAGTGACAAGTGCATTACATCAAGGTCCTAGTCATGATTGTGATGTGATAGTGACGCAACGCATCTAATATAATGCGGTATTTGCATGCAATAGCAATAAATACGTAATGGTGTAGTCGGATGCTTTACATTGCTATAAGACAAGCTATTAATATTTATGTATATATCAACGTAAAATTGCAAAAACCGAAAGATTTTAATTTTACGGTTTGAAATACAATAATGCTAAAAGTAGACAGTCGAAAAATTGTAAATGCAAGTACCAGGCTCTATAAAACAGACCAATCTAGGCACATTCACCCTCAGGTTAAGTTGATTTTTTTTATACCTTTTTTATTTTATTCTATTGTATTGGGTGATCGTTGGTATAAATGTACGATTTTAAAAGTGTTAATTTGTTAATGTTTTCGATTGGTCTATTTCATGACAGACTTTCGTAGTGATTACAATTTTTCAACAGTTTGTAATTGAAATTGAAAACTTGTTTGAAAAGCGTTAAATTTTAAATTTACAAAATTACGTAGACCAATATAAACCTATATTCTTTTCTTCTAAATAATTTTAGATTTAAGAATATTCCTATAAGAAAAAAAACAATGTGCGTACCTAGTATTGGTTTCCTCCCAGTAAATACACAGTAGGTTTTGCCCCAAACAAACCACAAACAAAATATATAGATATCCTTGAAGAGTATGCATAGCACAGCGTAAATCAAATTATATTGGTTGGATATCCTTATCATAAATCTGATAGAGACGAATGGAAGAAGACATGTTATGCCGACCCTACGTAAGTGGGAAAAGGACCAGAAAATGATGATCCTTATATCATGAATCTGATTATTCCGTATTTTTTATTGGTCTCTACTCTCTCATTCCTAAAGAATTATATCGTATCTCCGCTCATACCTCAATGTTTCTGTATTCGTCAAACGATTTTGTTTCTTGAAAATCCCACTGGTAGTTTAGATGTTAATAATCGCTATAACGGTGACGAATCACCACTAACCCAATTATTTATGTGTGGCTGTGGACGCTTCCTAACACTCGGTAACCCCTTCCTAACACTCGGTAACCCCAACAATGGTCACGCATTGTCCTTGCTCGCTGAAAGATAGCATAATAGGCCACACGATAATAATTAATTACGACAAAGTCAATAATTATGACATAAACTGATAGGTGCTCGTATTGTACTACAGATAACACAGCACGTGAACATCGCGTGCAGCTGTTTCTGTATTGTGCTCTTGAAGTTTTGTTTTGTAAGAGATTATTTTCTGTAAATTGACTTCAATACTTACGCGCTGTAAAAAAATAAAGTACATTTTATTTTGGTGAAGAAATATCTGGTTTTCTATGCCACATTTTTAATCGCGAGTCATGTTTATTTTTAAATAAATATCAACAATTTCACACTCACCATTGCAAAGCCCATCATAAGGTGCTGAAATTTTCTAGATAAGAGTTTTACGTTATTAAATTATAAATAAGTTTATAAGTAACCATACGCTTCAAACAAGCAGTTCGATACATAGCTTCAGCGTAAGCCGCCCAGCAACCATGCACCAACAACTTTTCTCAGCTTTCTGCATCACCCCCACCCTCGCGTGGGGCGTGAAAGCACCACAGCTAAGTGTGTCATTGGGGTCGACGAACGCCGGCCTAGACCCACATCCAGCAATTGGGACACAATCAGCGATAGTACACGGAGCGCATTGACCCCGCGCGGTGAAATGCCCATCTCACTTCACACTCTTTCTCTCAACGTCGTCGTTGCGGGCCGCGGCTTTCCCAAACACGTCTACGTTATGCATTGCTATTGCCATTGTAAGAATTTAAAATTTACGCTCGGCCTGAACACCTTATTTTGTTAACTTAACCTTACGCTATAAATATCATTGTAGAGTTGATTTTTAGCATCCCTAAAAACACACGTTGACAAATGTCAAAAAAAAAAAAGTGCAAGCCTTGTACATAATAGCCAATAAACACTCGTGGTGATTTCATTCAGCCAACACTAATTTTGGCAAAATACACCTACAATGTAATAAAGGGCCTTTAACTTAAAAAAGCCGGCAACGTTATTTTTTCTAATAGCATTTAACTTGACATTTCAAATTCATATTAACGAGCGTGCGATTCACACTGAACATCATGTTTGTTTTCTCTTGGCAGCACCAGCTCGCATGTGACCATCCGAACTATTCAACGGAACTGACACAAGAAACTGTCAAGTAAAATACAAGAATGTTAGATCTTCGTTCAGTTAACCACCTATATGCGCCAAAGAGACGGGAACATTGGAAAATAAAGATGTTTGATCTACGCAGGCACTTCTGCTCATGCGTGGCTTGCTACGCCTCCGCATGCATATTGTATCGAACAATTTACGATTTTCACTTTCTGACGAGAAAAACCACGTTTTCCTCGATAAGACGACCGCACGATTCGGAAGTTGGGTAACTATAACTCTATCTGTTATTATGAAGATAAATAACTTACCAACAGTTTTACCAAATATAGCGCCCTATGTAAAACACTAACTTCTTGAAATCATGAAAATTTAACTGCGATATTTAAACAACATTTTATGATACACAGATGTTAGATGTAAAAGTAGGTCATCCAACTACTAGTAAAATAATACATTGCTAATACCTGGGCACTTCGAACGCTAGAGTTTCTTGGTGTGAAAGTATATAAATAACTTATGTAGACGATTATTATGTTTGAATTTCCTATCTGTTATAAATAAATAATTGAATCGAAATTTCTTCCTCCTAATGGTATATCCTAGTATTTTCTCCGCAGCAGCATGTAACTCATTATAAATGCAAATCGGCTTGCAGGTAAAAATGCAGAAATGTTTTAATCGTGCTGGAAAAAAATTAGAACGACTTTACTCTCTGCTTTTATTTTCACTAGCATTCCATGTGGTGATACAAACATACTTGGGTGTGATACATACGCCGCATCTGAAGAAACAAACTAACAAGAGCGAGCGGAATAGAAAGTAAAAATGAGTGCATTGATATAAGAACTAGGCAAACGTGTGTTATACGAGAAACAAGCGAATGCGGAGGTTTCATCAAGGAAAAAGTGATATTTATGGAACTGGAAACTCCGTGGATTGGGAACAAGCTTGCATTGTGTCGGTCCGTCTCGGAACCGCGCTCTGCGCTTCCCGCGCCTATATGCACTTTCATTGCACTTTTTTTCCTACTTCTTCACTTTCTTCTGGTGTACACTTTCTAGGCTTTATGGTGAAATGTCTACGCTTTCTAACGTATCATAGTGCAAGATTTCTTGTTGCCTATCATTGGAAATAAAATGAAATCGAATTTCATTAATACTATAAATGGAGGCAGTAGTAATTGATTTCTTTGAACTTTGACCTACTTAATTTTCTAATGAAACAGAATCCATTTACAAGTAGATTAATACACGAGTACATAAAGGAACATCTAGTCAATTAAAAGTCAAAGCATATTTAAATTTATCAAAATAGAAAAGTTTATTTAGATTAGGTTGGTTTGATAAGCGCCATCATGGACAATCTGATGTGCTTCAGTGGAATTCAATGATAGAGCGTTTGCGAATACAGCCTCCCTCCACGTGTTATTCGCAGTGTAGCTACCATATTTAGGTCACAGAGAAGGCTGCTCTGGAAATCTGCATAGACGGATGTTGGTGCTATTAGATATTGTGAGTTTCTCTATCGGTGAAACTTTCGGAGTGAGCGAAGTGTGTCAGTTCGCGGGCGAGTGCACTGCCGAGCTTTGATTAGTGCACCCACGGAAATGGGTCCGTGAAATAAACAACAAGCGTGTCTTTGTGGGTCATCGCGGGATCGGCGCAACAAGCAACAGCACTATGCAAATAGCTAGGAACTTTCTTCCGGTGGCGTTCACGAGAGGCCATTGTCACGATTTCTCCGGTATAACCGCACGATTTTCGCCTTCCCGAAACTTAGCATGGTCATGATATTGTGTTACTTATAGTACTTCGAGAATGGTGTTAGTGGAACACGGTACCATGAATCAGAATGCAGTGTAGCTTTCATTGCTTTTATTTTGGAATGGAGCTTTGAAGTGTCTTGGCTGGCTTCTTTGGCGGATGAGTAGGCCAAAATTACCGTTATGAAGCGTTATGTAGAATAATTTGTAAATTAAGTTAACCTGCCCGCAATAAAGGTTGAAGTGTAAATGTCAGTTATTCGGCCACCAAACAGTAATGTGCATGCATTACTGTGTTTCAGTTTGAAAGGCACTGTAGCTAGTGAGATTACTGGGCTTGCGACCCTGACAACGAAAATATCTCAGAGTGGAGAAGTGGGAAAGCAGCGCTACACTGCAGTGTAATTCCTGCGCAGTACTGTTTAGGTTATGGATATGCGTAATCTCTTGTCGTCAAGAGAACGCCTTGATTGTTTTGTTACTAGTTTACAATAAAAAGGAGTATACTTGTACATCTCCAACCATTTTCATCCCGACTACGACTATACAATCCTTGCGACGTGAAACAGCATTATATGAATGTAAGTACATGTGTTGAAAATTCATTCACTTACCTAGTGACAGTTAAAGAACCGTATCTGTAATTGAAACAAGTAATATTCCGTTACTGAAATGGAACTTAAAAAAAATGTTAAGTATTTCGCCCAATAAAATTAAAAGATTTTTTAACATGGTAACAGTGTACTTTTCTACCGTCTTCAAAAAAGGATAAGGTTATCAATTCAGTTGACTTTTTTTATGTTTGGTACCTCAGACCTTTGTTGTTTAGAAACCGATTTAAAAATATTTTTATTTGAAAGGTGGACTATATTAATAAGTCATTATTAATTATTTTTTATTTTTTAATAGTCATTATTTTATTATTTAGGTTTATTTACTTCCAGATGGGCCCAATAGAAATTTAAAGAAAATCGATCCAGAACTTTGGTTTTGAAATCAAAATAACTGAAAAAAAAATCTTTGAAGTGAACAAAATTGCGCATTTTTCTTCCCTGTGACTTTTCATCAGTGGTGCTTACGGTCACTAGAACAGTCCGATTGTTGTATGTTTTTGTAGAACCTTGAGTCAAGATTCTGACCGTTAAGAACTACCAAGCGAGTAAAGTAAATGCTTAGGGACTTTGACAGTTTGGTGCAAGTAGGCATATGTGTCTCAACGATGTTTACTACTTAGTACTTAATACACCACCAATTTTTAATTACCAAAAAAAAAAATTGGCAATGCAGACGGGTTACTACGTTGCATCTGTGCAGTTTTGGATTGCAATTTTGGATTTCTACAAAATGGCAGTGACAGCGGAGCGAGTGCGGCGCCCGACCCGAGGTTTTGCGGGCTGGCTCGAGCTAGGTACCCGGGTTTGCCAAACGATGAATAAAACTTAAATTAGTATCAATAAAGGGTACCGCCTGATGCAAATCCATAGGAAAACGACTACCGATAACAGTTATCCATTTTTAATTAAAAAAATTGACAAAAAATAGACTTAATTGTTTCAAGTTTTGCCATATGTTTTCAGTAACGGCAACTGACCATGTGTATTTTTTTTTCTGGTGATTAAAAATTGGCCGAGTATAAGTACTTATAATTTTGATCGGGTGAGATTTGGCAAGCAACTCGAGACCACGACCCGCGCAACACGCTGAGCAGCGGCTATGGGCTCGCCGCCGCCCGCGCAGCTCGCTAGCTCCGCTGAATAACCTACTTTTAGAGCGTTGATCTCTTTGTTAGTAAACACGCGGCGGACGGCGAAAACGCGTAGCGAGCCCTTTCAGATTCGAACGTTAATATTTAAACGCTTCGTGATATTTTTAACGTTTTTAAAAAGGATAGAGGCTATTCATTTATTGATTGTTGTATTGATTTTTATGTTTTGCGATATTTCTGCCATTTATGTACCAATTTTGATGATAAATTTAGTTTAGATTTAACAATGGTATGCGAAGCTAGGGTGGATTGAGTTTATGAGGGCTTCACTGTATTTTAAAATGAATAGGTGCATTATTATCCTGAAGGTATTATCTTATTCTTCTTATCGTGTAGTTTTTGAGGTAATTTCTGATAAATTTTATTAGTATATTCTCATTTGCGTCAGCTGTGTAGAAGATTAAGGCACTGCTCACGCTAATTAAACACATAACTACTTATAGCTTTTTCCATCAGCTTATTATTTTCCCACTCTTGGGACTCGGGCCTACTCTCGGCTAGTCGGCAAATCAGTCTTAATCCACCACGCGGACCCAATGCGGATTGGTGGATGTCACATGCCATAAAAAATGTTCTATGACATGCTGGTTGTGACAACGTGGTGTATACACAGATTTTTTCGTGTAAAAAATCCCATATATAAATATATGTACCTACATATACATATGTCCCAAATAAAGATAAAGAAAAATCATGCCATAATTACAATATAGTATTTTAGATCTAGAGATTAGTAAATATGATCAGGAGATATAAATTATTTCATAAGATAAGTAACTAAGATAATATTTATTTTTAAGATGACTATCGATTAAGTGCTACAGCAATCCTCAGTAGGTACACAATTTTAATTTAAATAAACTAGAGACACGTTGAAATGATAATCATTATCAACATAATACTGTTATTTATAATAGATATAATTTACAATCAATATTCAATTATTAATTTGATAATTTCGATATTCTCGATGCTTGCTTTGTCGAAAGTCTGACTTGTTCGGTAAATATTGCATTTTATTTAGCATCACAACACTTGAGTCGACTCTCCTTGCGAAGGTACCTTGTATCTACAGAGAGAACTGAACACAAGACACGACCTCAATACATGAATATTTATTCACAACGATACGCCTCTACATGCCTTGGTGACCATTGAATGATGTTATCATTACTAATGGGTTTCGTATAAAATGTTCTGATCGGAATGTGTCAATGGATAAAAGGAGATAAAAATATTCTTTTTACATCTCATGCTCGTAAAGTTCAATTTTATGTACCTAGACAAGGGGAGTAAACCTGCATTTTAGGCCCTAGGGCAAAAAAGTAATTGCTTATAAAATTCAAAAAGGATTAGTTTGTAGTAGGTTTCATGTCGGAAGTTAAGAACTTTTTCAAATTTCGAACTTCGGTCCTTCATAATACCTGTAGATCGGGGTATTATGAGGGACCTAAACATAACTTATTTAAAATTCTCTCTGTTTTTGAATTTCAAAATGGTCGCTCATTTAAGTTTAAATTAGTTTAATTTTCTCTCTCTACTCGTAAAAGTCTTGTATAAAATGGCTTGCATCAGGCCCTTAGTTTACAAATAACTATTACATTAATATATTAAAACTTATGAAACAAAAAACTTTTACGCACCCGCAAACGGGTCGCCGACTACTAACAGCCACCGGTGGCTGGCGTCCGTCAGTTTTCATACTTTGTGTCGCCGGTGCCGGCCACGCCTACAGCAACAAAATGTATGAAAACTGTCAGACGCCAAATTTTATAGTCAAATATTTTCAGAGAGTGGCAGACGCCTAGAAGCCCGAAGATATTAGTAGACGCTCTACCGTCTACTAATATCTTCCCTTTGTAGTAAAACATCAAACGCATTTTATTTAGAATTTTATTTATTTAGAATTTAGATTTTATACGTGTTTTAAAATTAACCCTATTAACTTAAAAACACGTATAAAATCTAAATTAAAGTATGAAACCTTACACTTTTTTTGTTGACGAAATCGAAAAACATGGACGAAACGAATAGTGTGAAGAAATTACTATAATACGGCGTACTTTTTGAGTATTTGTCCGAAACATTTTGTATGGAATTCGGATTTGAGGATTAGCCTTAAGCGACTAAAAAAACAGTTGATTGACAGAGACAAAGCTGTACCAAGTGGGTGGTCAATTAATCGAGCAAAAGTCAACCCCATTTTATTTAGCCGACTAAAACCTATTAAAATATTGCTTATAAATCTAAGCGAACCAACTGTCAAAAAAGGAGGAGGTTCTCAATTCGTGTTTTTTTATGTTTGTTACCTCACTTTGATATTTATAAACCGATTTGAAATTTTTGTTTGAGATGTTATACTTTTTCATTGGTCACATAGAAATATTATCAAAATCGGTTCAGTAGTTTCGTTTTTAAATCAAAATTTAACTGAAAAAAAAAGTCGTTGAGTGGACAAAATTTCGTAATTTCCTTTCCTGTGACTTTTCAGTGGTGCCTACGGTCCGATTGAAGTCAGTTGTTGTAAATATGTTTTTGTAAAAACTTATTATTTCTATAACAAAGCGAGAGCTAGAATATAACGAGCGGCGATGTCATTCAAAGAAACAAAACGCTTCGCGTATTATTGAAACTTGATGGCTCAGGTCCGATTTCCACTTGTCAACTATTTCGTAAAATTCACGTTTCCAATATGGATAGTCGTTGGTAGCTTGTGTGAATTTATAATTGGGCATTTTGTAAATAAATAAATAAAAAATACTCAAATTAAACCATAAGTCATAGAAACGTAAACTTTGGCGTGTTATATACGCCTATATAACAAGCCATATTCCTTTTATGGTGTTCGCTTGTAAATACTAACGAAATTTTGGATGCATACGCCAGGGAATAATACTCGTTTAAGAAGAAACACTTTTTAATAAAACCTGAGTAAGAGTAAGATAAAGTAGTGCAGTTTCGATCTAAATGCAATCTAAGGCGCGAGCGACCGCCAAACGATCTCGACCTTCACGATTAGTTCCATTACGTAAAGCCACACCTCATGGCCCAAGAGCGAGTAGATCCCTTCACATTGTCAAGGGTCATTGAACCGGTAACATTCTGCTATTCCTTCGAAGAATGCAAGGACATCGATGGACCGCTCTTGGCGAGTGATTCGACTCGATTGCCGCGGCCTGACTGCCTTTGTCTGTCTCCACTCCACAGCCTCAGGCAGACCTCACCCGCCCGGGCCGCTGTGTTGCGTGATCGTTATTTACCACCAAACACAAATATTTCGAAATTACCTTTTAAATGCTACACCTCAACACCGTACTTTGTAGACAGTCAACAAAATTTCATTTAAAGCATATACTCGTAACTTTGTGTCCGTACTTGCGGAATTCAACGGATGGATTGGTAACTTTAACGAAGCGAGTAGTGAGAGAACAGTTCATAACACATACAGGCTAGAAGGTGCCAACATACATACTGCTATACCTGCAGCAAACCCAACCCATATTTTTATCCTCAAAAATTGCATCAAAACATATTAAAATGTTCTTAGTCATACGATTCTATCTTTACCTACGTGCCAGCTATAAATAACTTCTGCGATGTACGATGTTCCAGGTATATCCAGACTATTGTGCAACATCTGCTACATCTAGGGGTAAAAAGCCTCAGATACATTGACCTCAGTGCGAATGGTCGACCACCACTTTGGCGGGAATTAAAAATAAAAGAAAGAAGACCAATGCATGGAATGCAGGTATTCTATGCGTATGGATAGCGGTGTGGGCGCACTTGCGAAAAAAAGGAACAAAATAATGTAGAAAGTACAGTGGCCTCAGGTGGATGGAGTGGACGACCTGAAGCTCGAAGCAGACTTCGTACTATGCAATGCGGCCAATAGATGTACGTACAATACGTACATTCCTTGCATCTTTGAGCTTCTTTATAGCATCTATGCTCTATGCCTTATTGATCAGACTCATTTACCAACTCATCAGATAGACATTTCAACCCATGTTCTTATCATAGGTATTTTTAAGTCGAACATTCTTACACGACCGAAAGTTTTTCCTAGTATTTTATACACCAATTTGTCCTTATTAGTCTGTAAAATATCCTCTACAATAAAAAGACACAACAGTTTTGTGCTTCCCTTCAGGGAAAAATGCGTTTCAACTCAAGGTTGGACTAACTCTGACTCAGAAGGCTTTCGTGAGTGGCAGAGGAAATGGTGCAACAATTATTTTTTCTTGTAGGCATACGAGAGCGGATTAAAATTTATATTCCTTCGTTTCCATTAAGATAATAGTCTCGAGTTGGCATTATGTATGTGGTAGTACCGCGGTCGACCACCTCTGGTTAACCTTGTATTGTAAGGCAGGCACTAAATTGGGACCTGCTAGTATGGTAAAAAGACGATACTGAAGGATTTGGAAAGGTTTTTTGTTTTTTTAATTAATTCCAGTAATAGTAGTTCTTGTTGTGTAGGTAGGTATCATGCCCTTAGTGCTCGCACCTACCATGCCGCTGCTTAGTAGAGTAATTGCTAGAGTAGGTATATCTAACTTGATTTGATCGAATTGATTAGCTTTCCAAATTGGGTAGTCGTCGTCCTTAGCTGCGATGATTGCCTGTTATTGAGGCTATGTTTAGATTGCTGAGTAGTAACAATATATTATTTTCATTGTTCAGAAGTTTAAAAAAAAACCTACGAAAAACCTAGCCACCAGCAAGCCACCAGGTAGGTTTAACATTCACTTTAAGCAAAGTCACTAAAATAAAAGTAGTATCGTATAGTCGTATAACTTTCTGATATTCTGGGATTTTTCTTTGCATATAGTAAAATGTTACAAAAAAAAATGCTGATTTTAAGATTAAAGACAAACACCACAATGCTCAGCACACGTCAACTTAACACAAGTTTTCGTCAATCGCAGCAACAAAAAGTTGCAATTTACGGTTGCCGCAGTTTTAAAATAAACTAAAGCCCCGTTTTCATTAGGGGGCATTTGTCCCGCGATATTGTTGCGCGGGAGGACGTGGTGGCCGAGTGGATAAGGCCCTTGCCTTGCGATCTGATGGTCGCGGGTTCGAATCCCGGTGGCAGTCATGCGTAAATGCGTAAATGTATGCATCCCAAGTTTTCGCAACGGTAAAGGAAAACATCGTGAGGAAACCGGCATGTCGTAGAACCTAAAAGTTCGAAAACATGTGTCGAGTGAACGAAAGGAGCCTCTTCGAGGCGCACTTGAAATCCTTTCATCACACTGGTTCGAAGGAAATAGTGACACAATAAGAAGAAGTTGCGCGGGACATCGTCCGACATCTACGAGTCGCGGAAAATGTTGCATGTCGACGCTCCGTGAGTGTCGACCTTGTGCGACTTCGTGTCCCTCAATAGTCGCCCGACAGCATTTGAGTAGTGAGGACGCGTGTCGCTCTGTATTCCGAAATGGCAGTAGTGTGCTTCTTCCTCGGGTGATGTACATCTCGACCAAAACTTGATATGAGGACGAGCGAAATGTCCGCCGACATTGTCCCCGAATTGTTGCATGTAGATAAATGTTCCGCGACATGTTGACTGTGTCCCCTAGTGAATACATGGCTTTAATAAATTAATGGTCTTCAGTCAATATGACTGTGGATCCAACGTAAAACAAGACTGACGCTGCGGGTGGAGGGGAGACAGTAAAATGGCTCGACACATTGTGGTTGCCGGATGCAGCAATTAGCAACTAGACACAACTGATACAGATTCGTTAGTTGTGTTAATTAGGAACTTTTGTTGCTCGGTGCAGCAAAAAAAAACCACCAAAACTCGCAACTAGAGTTGCGATTTATGCGAGTTTCCAAAATGTATATGAAAATACTCATAAACAGCTAGTTGCGAGTTTCTTGTTGCCGCAATCAGTTGCTCCGTGTGCTGACCGTCTAAGTATTTAGTTAAGTTGCTTACGTAGATACTGAAATAGGCCTCAATAAATAACAAGTACCCACAAGAAAAGACATTGACCAAGACTCGTAAGTTCTTCGCAGGCATCGTGGAGGATGATCCCTTTTCTAAGATCTGTCGGAGTACCTACTCTTTTAAAAGTACTTATTTGGTGTCTAATAAAAATGATTATCCTAGACATAATACTTTCTGAGATTTAGGATATGCCTCTTTATGCATGCGTCTGGATTGAGGGACCAACTATTTCATCATTACAGCTTTATTTTAAGTTTAAGAAATTTATGGCTGATTGCTATAATTTTTTACTGTTTTTAACTAATTTCCCTAGAAATCTTATATCGTTTCTCGAAAATTAAAAAAATGGTCCCTCAGTTCAGATGCACACCTTATTTGATCCAATACTGTTCTATTGCGTAGCATGGCAATACGGTAATTTACATTCATAAAGTTTGTGGCACGTGTTTGTGTATTCACAGAATGGTCGTGCATTAGTAGCAGGTGAGATGATCGTTATGATTGGTGCGATAACAGGCGCGGACGCTGACCGGCCTTCACTCTGCGCAGGCGCACCCGTCGCGCTCGCCTCGCCCCGCCGCGCGACCTCGTCCCTCCGCCTCTCCGTGCTCTATAAAAGTAAAGCTAGGCTTTCAATTATTTAAATGCGCTTATAAAATAACGTCATTTATTGTAAGGTGTTCTAACAACTCTAGATGGACCACAGATCTCGGATACTTTCGGCTGTCGCATGAGATGGACAGTCATAAAAGAAAATGGCGTCGGAAAACAAACAAAATACAATATTTCGGATAACTAGACTGTTTAAATAAAACAATTCTGCTGTTTAAAAAAAAATCTTGCGAAATTGCAATGATATTTTTCTTTACTTTAATAAAATAATAATTTCATAGTAGTTTCTGTTTCCATGGTTTTATAATATTTGCAGGTTTAATATATTAATAAATGCCTAAACGAATCGGACGTTTTCAGTCCTTCTAAAAATTGTATACACTTTGTGGTAGCTTGGGGACGTCTGTTAAAAGCTAAGTAGGTAAAGCTCTGCTAAAAAAGCATTCCTACAGACTTATTTTCGTGAAGTTAGTGGCCGGCTCTGATGTCGGAGTTTTAAGCCGCCTGTAGGCCTTGAAGTCAATAAGTAACTAATAATTGTTTAAAGTACATTAACGTGCCTGGAAACACGTTTAATTGCCGGTCACTGACTTGTAAGTAATTGTAGGTACATTTGTTTTAATTTTATTGCCGGCATATTTTATCTCTTTAGCGTTGGCGGGACGATCTGAAAGGATTCGAGAGGGAATGGTGGAAGGCCGCAAAAGACCGAGACAAGTGGATTTGGGGGAGACATTTGCCCAACAAAGTGGACACAGTAGGTTAAATAAATATATTTTATCTTATTTAGATCTGGTAAGTTTGATCGTATAATAACTTAAAGATATAATGTGCTTACTGCCTACATCAGGTATTTAAATTTCAGGTCCTTTGAAATTGTAAACAAGATTTACTTGCTTAATTTATCGCCTTGAACCGTACAATTGGTACAAAGCCCTCTGTACACTCTACACTCACCTATCCTTAAAATCATCAACAACATTATAACTTACTTATTTCATTCATCGCCTTGAACCGTACAAAGCCCTCGTTGCTATTACCTGGTAGTGCCTAGGTAGTCCATTGCAATCGTCAACATGTTTTTTCAAACTCACTTGAACCGTACCTGCAAAAAAACTTAAGGCCAATCCTCAAATCCGAATTCCATACAAAATGATTTTAAAATGAATGAATGAATTTTAAAACACGTATAAAATCTAAATTAAAGTATGAAACCTTTCACTTTTTTTGTTCACGAAATCAAAAAACATGGACGAAACGAATAGTGTGAAGAAATTACTATAATACGGCGTACTTTTTGAGTATCTGTCCGAAACATTTTGTATGGAATTCGGATTTGAGGATGCCCCTTAATACTACTACTCACCTATCCTTAAAATCATTAGCAAGATATACATACTTCATTCATCGCCTTGAACGGTGCAAAGCCCTCGTTACAATTACCTGTTCTAAGTACCTATCCTTTAGAACCGTCAACAAGCTTTTTTTAACTTCATTCGCCGCCTTGACGCGTACAAAGCCCTCGGTACAATTAGTGACCTATAATATTTTATCCTATAGAATTATCAACATGTTATTTTAACTCCATTCGTCGCCTTGAACCGTACAAAGCCCTCAATGTTTACGTAGGTAAGGTATGTTAAAAAATTACTCTCCTACATTTTTTGTTCCTAATAGGCGTCATAAAACGGTAACAAAGTAACTTGTTTACTTCTCATGCTCGTAAAGTTCTATTTTATGATAGGTAAAGGGGGTAAAACTGCATATTAGGCTCTAGGGCAAAAATGTAATTGCTTATAAAATCTGAAAGTAAAAGATGTTCAGTTTGTAATATGTTTCATCACGAAAGTCATGAACGACGATCTTTTATAATGCCCATAAATCAGAGTATTATGAGGGACCTAAACATAACTATTTTCAAATTTCAAATATAGTGGTAGGTACTGTTTTTGAATTACGAAATGGGCGCTCTTTGTAGTTTAAATTTGTTTAAATTTCCTTGATTATAAAGTAAAAAATATTTTGTAGGTATACCTCGTTCCTGTAGCCCATTTCATCCCCGACTTAAATATCAGTTGCATAAAATGGCTTGCTTCAGGCCCTTGGTGAAAAGATAACTATGATAAATTGACAACCTTATAATAAAATAATTTGCCTATATTTACTGCATTATTTAGTATAATATCTTCCTGTAAAGGCTGAACAAAATTGGACTATGCACTTTATGATTTAGTTAATTAAGTAGTTATTTTCAACATCATAAGAGGCAATTTTTAGAAAGGGAATGTATATTATTGCTGGAATAATGATAAGGAATGAAATGAGAACGATACGGAATATCGCAGTTTGTGGGAAATACCTCCAATAACTCATGCCTGGCCATGGCCAGACTTATGCATGAGTCATAGTAATTCCTTGCTACAATTATCTAGGGCCATTAACCCTTTACTTACCTACGTAATAGGAAAAACCCGAAAAATCCATTGCGATAGACCGTGACAACCACGATCACTCTGCCAGGAGTGCAACGACCAAGAAGAAAAGAAAAGAAGATCCACTTAAAAATACATTCTGATGGTCAGGTATGAATCGATTCCTAACGGTGCCTTGGGTCAATAGTCCAATCATCCCCCTGGCAACAGTCCAAGCCGAGGTTCGACCCACCGTTGGGTACCCTTGTGCTGTTTGCCCCAACCTAAATTTTAAGGCAGAGCGCCATCTGCGCTCGCCGAGAGTCCGGTGACGCAGTAACAGCCATCTGCGGCTAACTGCATTAAACGTCCATCCGAAAAAAAAAAAAAAAAAAAAAATTTTTAGGTATGAACGTTAGGTACGTTTTGGACTGCAAACTAATTAGAGCTCTGATGTTAGTTATTACGGCTAATGAATGGTATGATAAAAATTATGAAATATGTACACATAAACACGAGTACTACACAAAAATAAAGAAATATTTCAATAAGTACATAAAATTTTGGACATTTCCCACACTGAATCCTAATAGTGCGAGTATTAAGAATTTTAAAATAGTTATTTGTACACAAAGGGCCTGAAGCAAATAAAATGGGCTTCAGGAACGAGGTATACACAAGATTTTTCGTGAAAGCTGCTTTAATACCCTAATTTGTATTTCTTTTCATGTCGATTTTCTTGCGGAGATTATGGTAGAGTTAGTAGTAGAGAGTATGTTGATCTACTATTTTAATCAGCTGCTACCTGGGTTCTACGAGTATGGGAAATATTTAGAAACACGAACGCGGTATCCCCAACTTTTGTCTGTATACTATGTTAGAAGAAGATGAACGAAGGAAGTGGCTCAGTAGAACGAATTAAGTGAATTAGAAAAATTCAAAATAGATATTTCAGATTTTTATAATAGCGACGATGATATTGGTTCAAAAGGGGGGAAAAAAATTAACAAGCGTTGAGGATAATAATTACAACTGCATGATCAGTGAAGGATATGAGATTGAATACAAAAATTGGACCTATAAGAAATTCGCAGACGGGCTACCGGCTACCGGTGTTAATATACGTGTCGTATAAAGCTGATTCATGTTTATAAGGTTGGTTAAATTTTATTTTAGTCTTTAAAATTTTTGCCTAGTTTCAGGTAAATGCGAACATTAATGATTTTGATTTAGTATAAATTTTGATTTTATACGAAGAGTTTGATTAAGTTGATTTTTTTTAATAAATTGTCTGATAAATGAAACTCGCTAAATTAATAATGAAATCCTGTCTATTTACTTAAATATTTTTTTTATTTGAAATTTTCCTTGGGTGTTCGTATTTCCCCCATTTTTGCCTAGTAGTAGGACGGACATTTTTTTTAATAAAAAAAGCAAACATTGTTAAAAATTTATTTATTTTATTTTATTTACTACGATACACTTAACTCAGGTTTAAAATAGTGTGATACTATATTACATTTTATGGTGTTTTTACAATTATGTAGCTGCAAGTTAAAAGGAGACTTAAATAAACTGAATTTCAGTACACAGCAACTTGGTTGCAAACAACAAAATTTCGTTTTACAAAACTATACCAAAACTAAAGGTACTTATGTAATATCTATTTAACAATAGTATCGCACTAGACTAGTTAATGGTTTACTCTACCATGGAATGCAATGTTTCCGATAGGTACTAAACTACACTAGGTACTTAGATAAATTAAATGAACACTTGTAATTACACGAGCCTAACTACGTGCAACGCAACAATCATGAGATCACACACAACAGACAACACTCGGAAGTGAAACCTACTAATAAATAATCAAAGATAACCTACATTTATTTTGGTACTAAAAGCTTACGCGGTAAGACCTATGCTAAATTTTATTCGAACTGTGTGATTTATCGACCATTACAACGATCCAAACATACATGCATTATAATACTGCGGATGCACACAAATCATAATCTCAACGATGGGGAAATTTTAGTACTCCTAACTTTCCGATACTATTAAAATTGAACACTTTGCACAGCCTCGACCATCGCGACGGCGACGTCGTCACTTAAACAATAATGACTTAAATAAAGGGTGTTTGATGCGCTCTAAAACGAGTGATCTTGAATACTGGTGGGTGTGTGGCGGGTACCTACTGCGGCGGCTAGTGCGCGCCGACGTGCCTCAGCGGCGAGTGCTCCGCGGGCGCGGCGCACGTCCGCGGCACGAACCGCACCTGGAACGCCATGGGGGCGATCGTGGCACCCACCGTCCCCTCCAGCGACGGCGGCGCCTCTCCCGCCGCCGGCTGCACGTCGAACTGATGCATCATGCACGAGAAGAACATGAACATCTCCATTCGCGCCAACACATCCCCCAAACACATCCTGCGCCCCACTCCGAACGGCATGAAGAACTCCGGCCGCCGGATCCGGCCCGTCTCGTCGATGAACCGACTCGGGTTGAACGTGTTCGGCTCCACCCACAGCGTGGGGTCCATGTGCACGCAGTTGATGAGAGGAACCACTTGTGAGCCGGCAGGAATCCTGTACCCCATCAGGCTGACATCCCTGTTTGACAAAATTACGCGTTAGCACGGAATTGGCATCCGTAAGAGATTGTTGTCTAGCAATAACCATTGTATTTTTTACTTGTTTTTCATTTAAGGTTGCAATAGAGCATTTTTATGTATTCAGTATCTATCTGTGTACTAATTGAATTGGGTTGTGGAAATAGAGACTTACTTTGTAGGGGAGTGTGTGGTGGCCAGTGGGACGATGCTCGACAGACGCAGGGTCTCCAAAATGGTGGTCTCGGTGTATGGAAGGTTCGGCATGTCTTCGATGGTGGGTAAGCGGTCCCTGCCAACGACCGCATCGAGCTCTTCCTGGACTCGCCTTTTCACGTCGGGGTTTCTGAGCATGAACACTATCATCCATAGAAGAGAGGACTTGATGGTTTCCATGCCTGCGGAAAACAGGTCTCCGAGGATCTGTTTGATTTGTAATTCTGAAATCATTTTAAACCTATTAAAATCAAAGTTTTACTTCCGTCGATTTGAAATTACATTTATGTCTTGCTTTTGCAAGAATTTTAGTTATTTCATGTGCTTACCATGATCTCTTCCTTCGAATAGTTCTCCGGCCCTGCCTTCCATTTTCGCCTTTTCGATCTCGATCAGATATACGTCAATAAGATCTCTCGCGTTGTCCAGATTCAGAGTTGCGCGGTGTTCGTCGATCAACGTCTGATAGAAAGCGAACATTTCTTCGCGATTCTTCAAAACTTTTTCCTGTGCTTGCGCTTTGCCCGGCAAATACTGCATAAAAAATATTTTATTAGTTCTTATTATTCACTGGTTTGTTAGTATTTTATTTTATTTTTTGTATTAAAAAACTTACATTATAAAGCGGAATATATTCTCCATAATGCACTTCACCGAAGAGTCGCATGCCTTCTTCGATGAGGTTGTTGAGCCGTTCAAATCTGGCATCCCCGTGACTGAAGCGCACCGACATGGTGATACCACAGATGACGTTGGACACGCCCAGCGCGAGCAGGGGATTGGCATCCACAGGGGCGCCTTCCGACATCTGAATGTTTGCAATCAGCTCGTGCACTTCATTCTACAGGGAAAAAACACTTTATATTTTTTGTCTACTTTCGTGGCGCAAAGTATGTAATTTTGATTATATTTATTGATTTTGGTACGAACCTTAATCCTTTGTTCCATAACTTTTTTCCCGTTTCCCATGTAGGTCATCCCGAATTCGCGAAGTTTTTCGTGAAGGAAGCGGCGCTGGCTTTTCCATAGACGACCCTCGCTGTTGATGATGCCTGCATAGAGAGGCGTTATAGCGAGGGCTTGTGAGTGGGCGGCGCACGCGCAGGGAGGGCCGCTACCGGCGACGCGGCCGCCCACACACATGTGCATTAATTTAACTTATAAGTTAACACAACACCTGTTTGATTTGTTTAGATTTTAGTTTAATTTTTAAATGATTATTTCAAGAACTTGAGAATATTTAAAATTTCTTTAAATATATGATCGCTAATTTTAAATTTATATTTTATTTTAAATTTATATTTTACTAAAAAAGCAGATAATTTCAAAATACTCACCGAGACCATCTAAAGTGTGCATGAGAGGCGTATTGGGACGGCCGGTGAACTCTTCGCGGCGGAAGGCTTCTCTGATGATCTTGTAATCGCAGAGCACGACCGTAAGTTGGTTCCCGAGTCTCGCCGAGAAGAGCGCGCCATAGTTGCGAGCCAGCGCGAGGAAGGTCTTGTGGCGCACCCCCAGGAAGGGCAGGTAGCCGACGACCGGCGGCCCCCACGGCCCCGGCGGCAGGTCGCTCATCTTCCGCAGCATGACCAGCACCAGAATAGACAGCAGCGCCGTGCTGGTGGCCATCAGCGTCAAAGATGTTCGCGAACCACAAAAATAATACACTTGCCATAGTCCCCACAACAACCTCGAATTTGAGAATATAGTAAGCATGATTGTTTTTTTTTTTCAATGATTACAAATATTTAGATGTCAACGAAACGTAACATTAGTGCGCGAGCGTAAATCGCAACAGTGCGATGTAGTGGACGATGTGATTGTATATCGCGTGCGAGCGTCGTCTGCGCACTGGCGCGGCGCGGAGTGGCCTTGCGAATAAATAGAGGCTGCGAAGCCGGCAGGGGTGGCGCGCAAGCAAGCTCGACCCACAGCGCTCGGGGCGCGGGCGCATGTTCCCGCTCCGTGGTGGAAGCTATCCTATTGGTTGGTCGGGCAGGAACTATTATACAATGTTTCAGTAGTATTAAAATCCAATTTTTACAGTTATATTTACAAATATTTGACTCTTCTTATATTTTTTCAATCTTATTATTATCATAGAAATAAATTATAATTTTGTGAATTTTAAGTTTGATTGGTGATGGTGATAATTTAACAAAGAGACTAAAAAAATAAAGAGTACAGACAGGAGGACATGGCAGAAAATAATACCAAATTGTTAAAAAACAATCTTTAATTTATAAGTTACTTACCTCATTTACAGTAGCTGGGGAATTCGCGCCGTACTTTCCGATTTTCCGGCGGGCGCGGGCGGGTCGCCGTTCGACGCGCCAAGAGTGCTACGAAACTCGTAGCACGTCCGTAGACAGCACACATTTTCTTTTTTTTTTTTGTTGTCATGTTGACAAATATTTTTAACTTCTTTCAATAAAACAAATTGTTAGTTTTTTCTTCTCACTAAGTATTGTTTTAACACCTTTCTATAAAGAATCTTCAAAATTTTACTAATGAGATCAAATATCAAAAAAAAAATTAAGCAAAAAAACTGTTATCCTTAAAGAGCAGTAGTCCAGGATACACGCGAAAGGAGACTAGAGTTAGCCTTTGAGCGAGAGTAGGTATGTAAGCGATAAGCCCACCAGTGAGGTGATGAGGCATCATTTAAGAATTCTAAAACAAAACAATCTCATGAACCAAGTATACTCGTAGCTAATTTATGACGAACAAACATGGCACCTATGTTACGTATGACGTCTTTACGTTATCACTAACAAATTATTATATTTTTAGCATAGTACAACTACGAGTTGCTTAATACCGATATTATATTATATGTTCTTCAATAAAATCTTGTTGCTATATAGTTGCAAAGTTAATTCGAAAGCTTATAATGTATCAGTAACTTGGTCGTTTCGAATGCGACGCGTCTTTCGGGTTGACCTCAACGGTTCGACTATTGATGAGAGACTGTTTCCATAACACATAGGTACTACGACATTGCAAGTACATGGATTGTCTTGGTCGTTAGAAAATACAATGTTCGTGGGTTAACATGTAATTGGATCAATTGATTGCTGGTATTTACCTATTGAAATTTAAAAAAATCGTGTCTTTAAAACTCTTTATTTTTTTGTGTTTATCTTATCAACTTCGTATTCACTACGAGGTCTGTATTTAATATGTATTTAATTACCTAAATATTTGATGGTTTCCACTCTTTTTATTTACTTAGTTCATATCAATCATTTCTTGAACTTAAACTGTTGAAAGTCAGTAAAATAAATAAAAGGAAAGTCAAAGGAAAGACATATTTACTTTTTTGCAGACTTTTGTCGTGTCGTGTCGCGTGGAAAAAGTCTGAATGTAGACGTTTGCACTTTCTGCTTTTGCAGAGGTTTGTCGTGTCGCATCACGTGGTCGTGTCGCATGGAAATGTAGCCGTTTAAATTCGGCAAGGGGTGAGGGGAAAGGTCGCGCGGGTGCGCATGCAGATGATAAGATTACGGATTGCGTAAGATGACGCGAGGCAAGGTGACGGGTCAACGACTCGCGATTCCGAGCCTTGGTCAAACTACGCGGACCGACCGACCTCCAACCGACACTTTTACAACTGATTGGGCTTTGTGTGTGGCCGGTGGAACAAAAACATTATGCAATGTTTTCAGAAACATGCCCCCATTCTACTGGTGACAGGTAGTTATTTGCATGCCGAAACTTTGGAGCTATATGTTATCTACAGTAAGTAAAGCTAAGTGGTAACATATCTGATTTTTAAAACTCTATTTTTAACTTTGCGTAATACAAATTAAAAAGTCTTTAAAGTAAACACCGATAGAATATGCCACGGACAATGTGTTTTAATTTATACAAGTAACAAACAAAACGTGTTTTTTAAATCACTACGTAACCAATTATCTGTGCTTGCTTACTATAGAACTATGTTTGACTCTATCTTTTATAGTAAATAGGCTTAACTGAAACTGATTGAATGACTTATTTATAGAGACTCTGCCATCATGTGTAACACATTTGAATTTATCGTTTAGTGTGTCTTGAGCCTTTGGTTGCCTATTTTACATAGTCTCAGTCTAAAAATATGTAAAATAATCTAGGTACGCTGTAGTCACGTGTACTATTCATTAATTCTAGTTCGCGCTCGGGGCTCGGGCCATTGTCCGGCCTTCCCTTCATGGGTGCCGTCATGCAGTGTCTATGCACTACCTTGGCTTATGTATATGTATATGTTAAGTACTCACTTGGGAAGGAAAATTCATAGAAAATACATATAATGTTGCACATATTTCATTCTGAGCGCTAACATTCAATAAACATATACAAGATATACAAGTTCAGAATGTTAAACTTTTGACTGATTCAGTAAATACGAGTTGTTAATTTTCCACTTCTTCATATATCCTTTTTTCATTCAAACCGTATCATTTTTTAAATATTAGTAGTAAAATAGGCCAAATTTTCAGAATTGAATTGTGAGTCTTTGAAACCAATCAAAAAAAGTCAATAAATAAAAAATCACATGTTTTAATAACTCTCAAAGTGTTTAGACCTTAGTTTAGCGAAGACTGGCTTGGATAAACCTAGACGCACCTACTAAAATTACGCGGGCGTGAGTGAGTAATGTTTCCGTCAATAGCGTTACACCCAAAAAGTAGTCACTACATCTCATAAAATCATTGTTCAGCTGTCAATAATTTATATAAGTTAATGTTTGTTTATTTCTAAGTCACGAACAGGAAAATTCTACAAGATTGTTGTGTTTTGCATTGAGTGGTCTTGCTTGTAGGTTTATGTTAATCATAGATGCTTGTTTACACTATATTAGTTTCCAACAGATACATATATTTTTTGAGGCTGGTTTTTATTACTCACTCACACGTATTTCGCACATTATTTTATTATTGTATTTGAGTTTTAAGACGCAGTAAATAAGAGACCTAATACATTTCTAAGTACCAGAGCGTACATACCAAAGCACCATACATACCTTCTCATGGAATAACATCAATTATGGTTCCTCGCGTAACTCATGCATTATCTATAAATATAAGTGTCATGTGGATAAGTAGGTACTCGCGTGGCAGCGTATTTACTTAACTCCTAGTGATTTTAGTTAAATTGAGTAGACTAGTGTGCGAAAGGCCTCAATTTACTAGCTGAATTGAATAGTGTTAACGCAGCTCTGCGCACTGGGCCAAAAGATCAACGACCGTCCCTTTTATCGTAAGCCCCGATTTACTGAGCCACGCTGTAATAGTTTAACGCTCGTTTCGCTATTTTCTATCGAGAGTTGTTTATTGTATAAATATTAAAACTTAGAATATGTACTATTAATGTAAGTTTATGTGTAATGAAAACCCGTGTAGTTAAAGAAAATATAGAAAAAATGCGTTTACTGTTTTTATACTTTTTACACTGAGGTTTAAAAATGTGACAGACAACAAAGAAAAAACAGTGGCTCGCTTCGCTTGCTAGTTTCCATGCGTCGCAATTATCTAGTCAATATTTTATTTATAAAAAAAAAAACACTACCTACTAAGAAATACCATCTTACTTATTCTTTGGTAATACTGGCAAGGCAAACTGTTTTTATCGAAACTGTTTTTAACAATTTGAAAAAGCCGATAACGCGTCCACCCATTACCCGCTTGTTACGACTTGCCGTCTTATGTAATCGTTTCTTATCAATGTCCATAGAAAATAGTCGTGAACTGAATTAAATTATATAAACAAGAGGTTATTGAATCCAGTTGAATTGATAATTTTTAACCTTGGTGTTAAAACGACGATTAATTCCGATTATAACGATAATATAATAGTCAAAGAGTAAACAAGATTATAACTAGTCGCCGACAAAAGAAGATGAACTTCCCTCCATATAATATGCTTAAAGAATAAAATATTTTCGTCGATGCCACTTAATGAATAATAATAATAATAACTTAACTCTTAATCTGAAAATAATGCTAAATTTACCTTGAATGAAATAAACATAATAACGTACATAATAAGTACCTTATTATTAACAGATATTAGCATATCACATATTATATCAATATATTTTTATACTATAACAACCTAACACCTAAAATAAAATGTATTTAATTTAATGAAATGAACATAAAACGAACATATTTATTAGGAAAAATAAATCATGATTATTTATTAACATTTTAATTATTTTTTTTTATTAACCTCTAACTAGGTACCTAGTCATTGTTAAATTGATAATTAAGCTATCAAAATCGTGTCAAACTTACACACTTATGTACTAACACGAGATTAGGTATTTCAATGAAACGAACCGTTTTACATTGACCTAAATTAATTTAATCGTCTTTAAAGTTATATCTTACTTCCTCAATGACAAAACTTAAAAAATACGATAAATGAACAGACATACTAATTCCGACCAGCCAGCGAGACCGGTCAGCCGGTTTACTATTTAACTAATATCGAACTATAACTTTCATACTCGTACCATTTAATGTAGAGAAACGCGTTGATGTCTTTTGTACTGGCAATCAACTATTTCGAGAAAAACAATTATTACAAGTAGTATTAAGTACCTACTACTGATAAACAAGAAAATCCATAAAGGATGAGGCAAGCAAGGGACATTGTTCATATTTTTGTAAACCTTTTTTTTACTTGACTAAGGCCGCTACTGCTGCTACTTACAAATTACAATGGGCAGATGCGCGTGTTCTGTTTGGTTATCCTCGATTATTTACTCCTTGACATCAATTTAAACGCGAATTTCGGTTCGCAAAGCGTCCATATTGTTCTTGTGTAAAGCAACTGTGCAAATCTAGCTTAGATTGTCTACCTATGAAATAATCTTAAGTGTGTTTCTTCATCTAATAGCCTGCTGAGCGAGTTAGAGTAGTGTTAAAAGTTTATGTTGTGTTAACTTTAACTACATTCAGAAATTATTGTATCATAGATGGCTACGTATATGAATAATTGTTTAAAAAGAATAGGAATATAATATATAATTTTTGTGGGCTGTGGGCACTTCCACAATTATTGTATAGCTAGTGTAAAACCCGTGCTAATAAAGAACATTTTGAAATGCATCCAACAATGGTATTTTGTTTCTATATCTGTAGCAGCAAGTATGTAGAGTATCTAATATTTTTGTGGCGTTGAAAAACATTTCCTTCTTGGCACGGGTTAATCTACTTGGTATTTAATTTATATGTTCTAAAAAAAACGGCGAGTCGATAAAGATTTTTTTCAACTTAGATCTTAAAAGTATTTGGTGTATTTAATAAGCTCAGGAACCGGTCTTCCCATTGTGATGCCCTGATGCGATACAAAATCACACATAATACCATAAAAGGTGCACTAAGAAAGGGATTCCCACGCCTATGTTACGGGGGTGTACGCTGATATAAAATTCAATATAAACTCGTACGTGTCTCATTTAAGGGACACTGTACTTACTTTTACTACGTGATCTCGATTGTAAATTAATGTTTCGTCATAATTTCTTAGTGGGCGCTGCAAATCTGAGTAAGTCATAATACAAACGTAACTACGTTTGTACGTGTACTACAAGTACTACAAGTTGTAAAGGAAATTGGGACGGCATGCACCGCGCCTAAGAGTTTTATAATTGTCTCAGAAAAAAAAATTCGACATTTGAATATAGGTACACTATGCAATGCAATGTGTACTTAGTATAATATACCTACCTTCTGCTTTTTACTGAAAAAAGTACGAAAATAATTGATAAGGTAGGTAAATACCTAAATTCTAAAGTGTATTTGAAGGTGGAATTGATAATTATCTTCCTTAGATAATACTTTGTCAAAATCTTATCTAAACCTTTATATAGAGATAAGGTAACAAGTTATAAGGAGATAAAATTGTATCAAACTGAAATGTAGTAAAGTACTTACTTTAAAAATTGCCCGTTTGTATATTTTTGTAAAATATAAAATTGCTATCTAACTGTCCGTGACACCAAGATCGTGGTTTTATAGATTTGATGATTATACAATTATTATTAAAAGAAATAACGTTTATCGTCGACCTTGAGCGAATAAAAAGTAGGTGACACCATTTTTTTGTTATATATAGGTACCTATAATAATTGCCAGCTGAAGATAACCAGCCCTACGGCACTCAATCTTTATATATATTTGTATTAATTAAAATGGAAAGATAAGAATACCATAATATCATTATTAATAAATCTAACATGCTCAAAGTTTTTAATAACTGTAAACCCAACTGCCAAAATATTACCGCCACGTTGGATTACAAAGAACGGGTACTTATGTTTGTTGTAAGCCATCAAAATGTGTGAAAAAAATTACAAAAAACCATCAAAACTTGGAGTTTGGTACATGAAGTACCTATCAGTAGATTAGTTTTAGTCAGAACAATGTCATAGAATAAAATGTTAAAAAAGTAAAAGTGTCAAAAATAAAATACTCCAATAAAATTTTGGCAGTGGGATTTTTCAGTTTTTATAAACTTTCTGGTTGTTCTAGAAACAAAGTAGATAACTTATAATTTTACTTCTTTGAAATAAGATAAAAAAACTGTTCTTCTCCCTTATTGAACTAACTTTAGAAAGAGACTTATTGTTCTTTTAACTTTGAAAAAGTAAATATATTAGTGTGTTTTATCACAATTGTTATTATATACACACACAGTCAGAAAAATCTTATCTCAAATTATGAAAGTTGTAAGTCATGAACACAAAGTTGTAAGACGTACTTAATTGTTTACAATTTTTTTCATATCTTTGTGTTTGTTAACAAGTAGATCCACCTCGAGACAATTTGAGATAAGTACCCAATTTTAGTATTTGTCCTACAATCAATTTATAATATAAAACTATTATTTAAAAATATATGTAATACATAACTATTTTAGTTCATACATTTTTTTAATAGTTAGTTATAATTTTTTAAGTATTTCAAATGTTAGATAAAATATTTCCTGAAATTACTATTCAGTATTACTTTACTGTACTTACCTTTGTATTTACCTGTTTCAGCGTTTTCATTATCATGAAAAATGTAGAGGTATAAGGTACCGGCGGCGTTGCTAATACTTGTATGTACGTAGTTTCTTACTACTGTGTGCTAATACTAAAAATACCAACCAAACACATAATTTTTCACATAAGTTTCGCATGTCTTTACGAGGAAACAATATTATTGACTTGGTTCCATATCGAGCCGTGACGAAATTGTAATGTCTTCCCGGGATTACGATGCGACGTAACCCGAAACGTAACTCGTGTTACATCTTTTGTGTACTCGTAACAAAGACTGTCCCTTGTGTAATGACAATAAACACAAACAATAGGTACCACTAGGTAATACAAGTCTTCATTCAAAACATTAGAAAAAAACAATTTCGTATACCTACTTACTCACGCCAAAATAACATTTCAGCGTCCGCCCTTCTGCTCCGGTTACGTCAAGTCAGATATTGTAACACAAGTTTTATCTGTTTTGTTTTTTGCCCGAGGTACAGTTCCCCAATCTATGGAAAATATCGCTATTATAATTCATAATACTCAGTTGCGTAATGGAACTATCGACGTGATGAAAGAGTGTTAAAGGCTAAGTGATAAGTCCGCAATTCCGCATCGAGCGCTCGGAGCGGAAGGCGATCCATTGTGCGGGAAAGGGCAAGGATGTCGATTTTGCATGCAGCTGCCCGGCTGGTACATGCGATTTCCAAATCTACGTATTTTGCGTGAATGGCATATAATAATGGGGTTATCGACCCGTTTAGAGCGAAGTAAACGCAGCGCAAGCGCAACCAATCGATAAACTATTGCGTAATCAACTTGCACGCCCTCCTAAGGGATTTACTTTAAGGAACTCTTGTCGAGAAGTAGATTACGTTTAGACACTACATAAACTAAGGGAACACAAAGTCTTATAATTATATCGGGCTATTTTACTTCCCTAAAAGCTATTGCGCCACCCAACTTATCACGCCTTAGAACGAGATATGCTGAACGCATTTGCAGCTACTCCAACTACTTTATGTTTTCCGTGTTCGTATCAATTGTACACTTCCAGGTTAATATAACCAACTTTTACTTTAACTTTCCTTACTGTTTTTTTTCAATCAGCTATCTTCGTACTCTACCTACGTTATAACGAGCACAAAAACCCCAAGATTTTTTTTGAGGTTAATGACGTATATTATTATGTTCGCTTTATTTGAAATTACCTATCTAAATCTGTTTTCTTTGGTTGATCTTCTGTACGATTCCGATCCTAACCCGATGATTTATTACCCCGACCTGTGACGTCATTCCGCAAAACTATCAACGACGCACTCCGTAGGTCAACTGATAGCCTACTTCTCGATTCCAACTGCGTGGCAAAAATTTAGGATTATTATCTCCAGCGTTGTTTAGAACGATTTTAGAAAAAATACCATTACCTACTTATTAGCCAAAAAGCTAAAAATATATTGCATGATAGAAATTTTTTCACTTCGGTTTAAGTATTTAAAAATTAAACAACTTTTTGGAGAACTAGCCTTAAGTTTGTTGGCATATTTAAATGAATACAATAGAGTATTGATATTTAAGCGATAATCGTCGCTTTCTATTAGGTAATGTGGCCCTCAATTACCTAATAGAATTTGTTAAAGTAAATTTCCAACCTAATCGAATTGAACCCAACTTCCAAGAATAATATGGATCGTCTTGAACAAAAAAATAAAGACGACGTAACAAAGATCATCACCGCGAGCAGGTCATAGTTTTTTTTATCAACAAAGTTATAACAGACCACGTACTATTTGTTATTCAACAATTTCGGCTACTTCGGTCACCTTGTTGATAAAAATGATAAGTCGATCGGATCATACTACGGTAAGCAATTAGTAAAAAAAGTAGGTTAATTGGGCAGCGTGGGTACTAACATAATTACTTTGTAACTGGACAGATTTCATTTGTATATATTGGTGTCTATTTGCAAAGTTGCGATTGTTGTTAGTAATAATAATAACCCTAATTAATACATACGATAGAGTTTCAAAAATAATTGCAATAACACTTCTTTCAATGACTGTCTTTCTGCCATTTTTTTTCTATTTAAACTTCAACCTTAAAGACCAAAGTGTACGCATTGGAAGTCAAAGTATGGAAATTAAAATATTAATAAATTATTATCGGATTGTACGAATTGGGAAGTATTCGATATATGAGTCAGATAGAGCTATTAATTTCGCATACTAGTAGGCTACAATACAACGTCAAAAAGAAATATATTTTTATTCTATAGGTACATGTAAAACTGATACTGATATATATTTTATCGCAAAACTGTAGTGGATCTCGAGCCTAAAAAATAACAATTTATCGGATTGCACTTGTTTTCGGCAAAATTGCGAATCCAACCTTGTAAAAGTCATAGATATGCTCCGTTAAATAAATACGATAACTCATTATTATCCAAGGTGACATTAAATTTGGCAATTTCAAGTGCCTCGACTGAGCATGTATTTATGATATTTGAGTAGGTATTTCAGTAGCAACTCGTTTTTACATAAATACCGCCAATCCTGTGTAAAAAACGATTACTCACCTCATTTAATATGTTTGAATGAAAGTTCACACCAGTCTAATGGCCATTCGCATTTCTAAACATAATACATAGACCATGAATCTAACTATGAAGTGTAGTCACTTTTAGTGCACCCGCAAACGCGTCGTCCACTGCAGCGACACGTGTAGCAGCCGTGCGCGAGAGCATAAAAACTATAAAAACTGACGGACCCCGGCCACCGGTAGCTGTAGTCGGTGATCCGTCTGCGGGTGCACTTATTGGTAATATATGGACGAAATACCTATTTAATTCGTAAATAGGTATGTCGTCCAGAAGTTAGTCACAGGATATGAATCACTAACCGTAGGTTTATTTTACGCCATTGTAGAGTTTTCGGTTCACCTAGGTGATTCATGCGTCATTCATACTCGTAGTTGCAAAGGTTTGTTGACGTTTTATGAGTACCTATGTAATTTAATAGCATTCTAAATTCACTCGGGACAATGAACCTTTTACACACAAATAAAATTCATAGTAAGGTTATAAGAAATTACATATTAGGATTTTAATGTCCGGTGTATTTTTTTCTTAAGATTCGAAGTAGGGATGAATTGTGCGACAGATCACTTACATCACAGGGACTTGTGCCAAATTCTTTTCTAAAATTGAATAAGTGCCGTAGCCTGGTGAGAAGCAGCTCTCCTTGGTGGCCGGATGAGAGTCTAGAGTTAGATTTGAAGCTCTGAGTGAGAGAATACCCAGTGTTTTAGTTGGGAGTTACAAACACAGAAGTCTCACGTCAGAATCACAATGTAGTACATTGAAAATGCGCCAAAAAATGTCACATTGGAAAACTAATAGTACATTTTGGTCCGATGATAATTTTCGAAAAAGAGAAGTAGGGTATAAATATTAGATGTTAAAACTACTAGGCTTTTTCATTGTTAATAAAACTACATCGTAAAAAGTGACAAACATTTTTTTTACCAAACATTTCGTTGTTATTGACAGGGTGTCTAAAACTTTTCGGTCCTGTATTCCGCATCCATTTTGGTTTGATACTGTCTACGAGTATCTTGGTGTTCTATAGGAACGCCGTTATTAATCTATGGTTATAAATATGAGTAGGTATTCTAGGTATGTTTATAGGTATGCAGGGAGTAGTAAATAAACGAATTTCAAGAGAAAACACTCTTGTTTTTGATTTGGGAATTATAATTGTGGATTTGCGAAGAAACTCCAACAATATTTTCCATGCATTTTGTGTGTAGATATTTGTAAAACATTTTGTCGAGCGTCTTTTTTGTTTATTTTGCCTGCTTCCAAACTCGGCTATTGAAATTACGCATCTTAAGCGAGCGAGTCTATAGAGATCAACATGTTTTTTATCGATAAATGTGTTTTTCTGACTTTTGCACCTAGTTTCTTCAAAACATCGTTACTTTTAAATACTCATTATTTCATTTATTTATTCAATCACAATTTCACAATCGTATATGAATGTCTCTATAGTACACACACACAAAAAAAAAATAAAAAAATTAAATAAAAATACAGAAAAAACTAGAATACAATTTCAAAGTACAAGTATACACTACCTAAACTACTACCTAACAGCAGCAAACCTACTAACTACATACTATCCTATGTCACTAAACCTATCTTGTCATAAACTCGTCAATTGTATAGAAGCACCCCTCCAACAAAAGTTTTCTCAGTTTATTTTTAAACACGTTTGGACGGTTAATTGTTTTCATCTCATTAGGTAGAGCATTAAAGAGAAGAACCGCTTGATAACGACAGCCATGCTTTGACACATTTAACCGCATATGCATTGGAAGCTCAAGGTCTTTTCTTCTAGTATTAAGCCTCTTTGCCCTATTCTCTAATGTTTCATACTTAAGTGGATGCCGCACAATATCCATGAGAACCACTAAAATATACAAGCTAGGAAGGGTCAGTATTTTTAGTTTACGGAAATGATCCTTACAAGACTCCCAGGGAGGTATCCGTACTATGGTACGAATTGCCCGTTTCTGAATTACAAAAGCCCTATTTATATTATATATGTAACTATTTCCCCAAAACTTAACACTGTATCTTAATTTTGACTCAACTAGAGCATAATAAATATTTTTTAGCTGCATGAGATCTACTTCATCTCTAAGACTTCTCAAAGCATAACACGCCGAGCTAACAGAGTTTTCAATTGCTTCTAGTTCTGGCTTCCAGTTTAAGAACTGATCAATGAGAACTCCCAAAAATTTTACACTATCAGTAAAGTTAACTTTAGTCCCTCCTCTAACTATGTCTATAGTATCATGCTTATGGGCAGTCGTTTTGAATAAAATCGCATTTGTCTTGTATATATTAAGTTTCAAATTGTTGGAATTAAACCATTTCTCAAAAGCCTCTAAGGAAATTTCAATCTTATTGGTAAGTTCTTGAATGCTAGTTGCGGGGATTATTGCATTCGTATCGTCTGCATAAACTACCAACTTTATACCAGGCACAGCATTGCTAATGAAGTTGATTAGGTCATTAAGAAAAACGACAAAAAATATAGGCCCCAAAATTGAGCCTTGGGGGACTCCTCGTTTTATAGTTATTGCCTCAGATTTGATTACGATTTCCTGTCTATTAACTATGTTTTTTATTTCAACAAATTGTTTCCTATTTTGAAGGTATGATTTCATAAGATTTAAAGTATTGCCTCTTACCCCATAATACTCAAGCTTATCAATAAGAATTTCGTGGTCTTCGTGGTGAATTAGGTACTTGAGGTATGTTTATTTAGCCTCGCCATGCATATGATCATATTTTTGTTTTAGTAGTAAGTAAGGTATCCTTACTTACAAGTATACGAGTATAGGTATTAGTTGTTTACGGGCATTAAACCTGAATGAAATTAGAAGCCATTCATCAGGCCGCACGCATCGAATTACTTACGTACATCATGGTTTGACCAAAACAAAGACGTGCCAATGCACTATATAAAAGCCAATAATATGACGGGAAGTACTTAGATTATATGCAATGAATACAAGAATACTATAGTGCAAGTCAATAATACGGATGCAGCTCGCTACTGCGTACCGACCGCACCGGGAAGTGCAATAGATTCAATTCAGATGTCATAAGCACTTATCAATTTCTACCTAGTAGGTAGTGTGGGTACACAGCAATTGCTTCTAATGACCGGTATTGAGGTCGTCTAGTTCACGGTCATCTCGAAGGAGTAGGGGAGACTAGGTACAAGAGTAGTTACATTAGGAACATTGTAATGACAATTATAACACAATGAGAATAACTCGTAAACTGGGTAGGAACGTACTAAGTAGACTGAGGGAATTTGTATTTGATACCCAAATATAACTACATAAACATATATGTAATGGTTAAATTATTATTTTATCAAAATCTTATCTTAATAACGTGAAAATATGTAGATATATTTGCCGATTTTCAGAGCTGCACCCATACAAATCTTTAAATACATTGCCTGTGACATACTAACAAACGCGCGGGCCGAACCAGTAGACATGACGGAATTATGATCTTTGTCAATGTTATTTAATGGTTTTAGGGTTCCAAGACCCTAAAAACAATAAATAACTCTCGTATTCTCAGTATGAAAAGGTCAGTACACGATGATAATTTTCCACGAAAAACCTAACTAGTATTGAAAGTCAATATTTGTTCTCTATGATCTTGTTTCTCTACATTATATTATTTTTACTGGGTGTGCGTCACTCGATCGGCTCTCGTATTCTCAGTATGATAATTAAAGTAATTACTATTCACGGTCACATTAGTAGGTATTATTTTAATTAATATTATTGTGATGTGGGTATCTCTATGATGTCATGATTATTAGACGTGAGAATTCTGGAGGCCATTATCTATTTTTATTATGTGGTCCCTGAACTCATTGGAAAACAGAAAGGATCTTAAACTAGACGGCATTAAATTATTGCTAGTATCATGGAATAGATTGTCTTGAATGAAAATAAGAAAAAAGTAGGAACTGGGGTGGAAGCTATTGGAAGCGCTGCAGTGGAAAATAGAGCGGCACGCGAAAAGCTATTTGTAGTTGACGCTACTAGCGACGAATGAGCATTGCATACTTACCAATTATTACCAATGCATACTTTTTTGATCAAATACATTACCTTTATCTTTATACTCAACTCAGGTTATATTTACGTGTAACCTGCTCTAGCTACCTTTTTTCCAAATCACGACAGCTTCTTGTAGGTAATTCTTGGAAAATTCATACTAACAACAATGGACTCTTCTTGTAAGTCTTAACGAACTCAGTTGAAATATATGGATACTACATCTCTTTTATTTAGTAAATGTTATCAATTCCCCAAAACACCACTATCTATCTTCTTGTTCAGATACAGTTATCTACTAAGCATAGGATTTGCTGTAGGTAGTTCATAGCGCTCTGAGCGTTGGTAATATTTCGAGGGTGGTAAGGTAAAGCGTGTTAAAGTCAGAGCTTGCTTTACTAATAATAACTACCCTCACATATACCTTTCTAACTCTACGTCCACTTTACATCATGTACATAATTCTATAAGTCATAGAGTAGATAGAGACCGAATAGAGTCATACATATGTTTTCAAATCGCACTTAATTTTAAATAAATTTACATTATTTCAGAACATGAACAAAATTGAAGTGAAGGAAAATTATATGAAGTGTTATTTATCTATGTCAATTTTTTTAAATTCAAAATAAGTTATGATACTAGTGTTTTATCGAATGATCATGGCCGGTGCCTGAACCCGGTAGACTGTGGTCACGCGGCGGAACAGAGTGAATGAGTGATTCAAATTACGCAACTAGGATCTGCTCACCAAGGTCTTCAAATCAATGATAATAACACATCTACATTGTTTGCACATCCATTACTTGCTAGTTCGTTCAATGTTTTTACTGCATTTCAGAATCAACAGACATTTTCCAACCCTTTTCCTCCTCACCTATATGCGGTTGGCACAACACGTTTTCTTCCTACTTTCGTCTCTATCAGCCATCATCTAAGCAGCCATAACTGCAGCAGCTGGCATTCCAGGCCCCTTTAATGATAAATCCGTGATAATGTGGGCCGAGGCATTGCCGAGGCTCACATACGTGTGTCCATATATGCCTGGTTACGGCCAAGGCTTGTATAGTACTTTTCTCAATAATTTCTCAATAATACAAAAACATTTTGTTAGAGTATTTTGAATGTACCGACCTACCTACTACTTTGTCATTTTTGATTTTCATAAATAAGATAAGATAAGAATCATGATCTTGAGTAAAGTTCAATCCGAAGGTCGTGGGTTCGAACCTGGTCGTACACTAATGTATTTTTCTGTTAAAAATCTATGTGTGCATTAAAAACGTGCTTAGTGGTGAAGGAAAACATCGTGAGGAAACCGGCATGTCATAGAACCTAAAAAGTTCGAAAAACATGTGTCAAGTGCATGAGAGGAGCCTCTTCGAAGCGCACTTGAAATCCTTACACCACAATGGTTCGAAAGAACTAGTGACACGATAAGAAAAAGGAGAACCCGAAGCTGAAATCCGGACAATATGATGAGCATAAACATAATGTTATAAAAACTGAAAACCCGACTGCGAAAATATTATGCATTGATTGCCACTTAATTAAACCAAATTAAATTTAAACACATGACTTATGTATATTTTTGTATCTCCTTTTTAATTCCTTCATTTTAATACCCCACACGATTGGATTATAAACGACACTGCGCCAAAAATCTGCCATTTTAGTAATTAATTTTAAAAACCCATCTAAGGACACTCGGCTTATTGAGACAAATCTAACCCAGATCCATTCACCCGTTTGGAAGCTATGAGGTACCAAATAAATTTACATACATGCATACATTACATACAAGATTCGCGCGAAAAACATAACCCTTCCTTGGCAGTCGGGTAGAAAAGGTAAACAGACAAGTCTAAGCATAAGCATAATCAGCCTTTAATGTTCCCACTGTTGGGACTCAGGCCTACTATCGGCAAGAGAGCGAATGGGTGTTAATCCACCACGCGGACCCAATACAGGTTAGTGGATGCCACATGCCATAGAACATTTTTTTTTCTGTCCTTTGACATGCCCGTTTTCTCACGATGTTTTCCTTCACCGTTGCGAGAACGAGGGATGCATACATAGATTTTTACGACCGAAAAATGCCTATTACGGCAGGACATAAAATGGACTCAATCTATTTAAGACCACATTATTACTTCGTAAACACATAAATGTTCTAGCAAATAAACAATATTTCATTTCATTTTATTTCGAAAAACCCATCTACGCATGATTGCCACTGGGATCCGACCCGCATTAGATTGCAAGGCAAGGGCCTCATCCACTCGACCACCACGTCGTCTGTTTTTTAGTTCTTTAGACAAGTCTAAAGTCACACACAACAATATAAGTACATAAACAATAAACCTTTTTTTTTATTCTTATTAACAATAAACATAAACTATGGTTGGTACGCTTTATTTTGGCAAGGAAAAATATGGGCGATTCAGCCAGCCTTGGAGTGTGCGCACCTCTGTCTCCGTTGCGCAACACCCCGGGTCAAGGGTGTGGAGGCGCCGCACTCATTTTTGGCAACTTACATTAAAAACCTACTCGCATACTATGCAAATAATCGCTTTTGAAATGTGATGAGATTAAATTATTTGTCTCGTACATAAGTTAACAAAAATGGTTTTGTATTTAACTTTTAAATTTTAACTAAAACTTTTAAATTTTGAGAAATTGACAAGTAAATAAGCTTAAAAGCGTGGCGAATAGTATCATAATATCTCCGCATTGCCTTGTGCAGAGGATGATCAACGAGGTAAACTTATTCCCTCGCTAATTAATTATCCTCAGCACAATGCAGCACTTGCTTGAGGTAAGTGCAGTTTTTGAAAAACGATGGAGTGACCAAAAAAAGAATAATATTTGTTTTATTTATTTATGTTTATTGTTTAAATACTTCTTCGTACGTATTACAAGTAAATTAGGAAAAAGTTCTAAGCAACACAAATAACATTTTTTTTTACCTTTAGGTATTGAGTCCCTCTTTTGGGCAAACGTCTTCTTCCAATGATGGCGGTCGCTAACCGCCTTCTGCCATTTATTTATAAGAATGAAAAAAAATGCGACAAGTTTAAGTTCTTATTGACTAACCAGTTTACTGGTACTATTTTTATGGTGGTTCAACTATTTCGACCAACTGAACTTAATTAGTTACTATTAAGATACCAGTGCACCTAAATAATTGATGGTATTTATAAAACGAAGAAGAGCGTGCGTACCTATGTAAATGGAATTATATGACAAACACATTCCATTCCGAGCGCGGCGGTAGGTAGATACGTAGATATTCTCAAAAGTAATAATTTCATCTAGGTACCTACCTACTGCCGCCAGGTGCTAGACAGTGTCAATCGCCTCGTGTTGTTAAATCGATTCTTAGAACATATAAGACATACTAATTGGATAAACGTTCGCATGGACACCTGTATGGCGAGAAGTGTCATCTGAAAGATACCTTAAATTGAGTCTGTTTATCAGAAACCAGTCGTAAAATGGTTCGCGGTATTTAGGAATGTAGACAATTTATTGGTTCCATTGAGGATTGAGAATTTATTTGCGACGCCGAATATTTTTTGCAAGCTTGCGAGGCTCCGTGCTCTTGACCCATCTGATCTGCCAAACTCGTAATAATAAAAAGTAAAAGCTTTTGCCCGAAGTTGTAGCATTGCGTCATATTGAATTACTTTCGTCGTAACCCTTACAAGCCCTGTTAGTTCTGGGACTGGGAACTGAGTTGAAGCTTTGCATAATACGTAATAGCTTTATCTACCCAATAATACATTATTTTTCTCAGTGTTACTTGCATAAATTAGTTTTATTAAAAGTATTGTTGAATTCTCAAATAATTATGACTGAGAAAGCAGGAGTGCGAAAAAAATTAGGCTGGCTATGTTTTAATTAATTAACAGCAAAACAAAGTATAGGAAATCAAAAGGAAATATGTGGTCTACATATTTTTTTGTGTTATTTTCGTTTATAATTAGAAAAAATAAGAAGCGTGAATCTCCTACGAATCAGACTTGCGGGGTTACGGTTCTTGCCATTTACAAGAACATATCTAAGTATAGATATCTATGAAAACGTACAATGTTGGCAACGTAGGGTTACCACAGCTCTACTCGTAGCTCTAAACTAAACTAAATTGATTTTGTTCTTAGCACTTATTGACTAGGATTCCACGAAAAAAAATATTGTAAGCTTGTGTGCTATAAGACAAAGAGGTGGTTAGCTTTCTCCTCACATACCTAATGAAGAAGATTAGAAGCACTTCTAATCCAACCTTCTTGCTAAGCCACTGCAGAGCCATCAACTGTTTCGCGGAAAATAAAACCTTTTTTTTATCTGCAGTTTCTCAGGGGGGCAGTACTAATCAATTAATTTCAAGTATTTGTTATCGTGATCATAAATGATTTCATTGATCTGAGAAAAAAATAAAAAAATATATTCTTTACGAAATAAATTTCTTATTTTTCAACTTCTAGGAATTTTAAATACCTGACTAATTAATGTTTTTTCGAAGATCAGATATTTTTTTGCTATTTACGTAGGTACAGGAGTGCCTTTTGAGGCGGTTTTTTTACACGTGTCTCATGATTATGTGCTTATGAATTAATTTAAAGTTTAATCACCCATAAAACTAGTTTCAAAAATGGGAATCAATAATAATTGTGTCTTAAATATAGTGCTTAAAAATCTAAATGCGATTAGTGAAAATAAAACAATATTGATATATTAATAATTTATTAGTGTAAGTGGTATGTTACAGTACTGATTAAAATAAATACAAATACAAATTATAATACGAGTGAACCCTAAAGATGTCTAATACCTACATAATACCTACATCTGACGCGTTGTAAACAACTTTATTTCAATAAGGCGTAGAAGGCCATTACGTAAAGAGAACAGTGTCATGGATGGCCATAGAAAAAACTCCGGGAAATGCATTTCCTGCCATCACTTACGTAATTGGCGCCGATCTGCCGCAATGTCAAGGTGGATAATTTATTATGATGCTTTAAACTAGACCCAGTCGATGTTGTATACAAGCTTATGGTAAACCAGAGTCATTAATAGGTAAGTGTCTCAAATGTCTGATACATCTATAAAAAGCTATTTTTTGTATTTATTTATTAACAATAATTTCCATTCTCAGGACGCCTTACCTACCAGGTTTGTCTAGGACCCAAAAAACGACTCCTTACTATAATATCTATTATGTTCATGCGAGCTGCGGCCTCAATATAACCATTTAAGAATGAATAAGTATAAATAAATATATTTAGAAATTAAAGCCTTGCTTGGCCTGTTCTTAGTTATTGTTTGTAAGCCTGGTTTAGATCCTGAAAAAGTTTTTTTATTATTACCGTTCTCTAGGTATTCACTATCCATTGCATTAAAAATATTTTTTAAGAATACTACCTCATAAAAGTTTCTTATCTTTATGTGTACAAGTAAAATCGGTTCGGCAGGCCATAAATCTAATGCACTATTAAATAAATATCTAAGCAGATTTTTATTGTAAAGAAAAAACTTGTCAAAATGAGGTAACTTATTCACGCATAACTATTCAAGCAAATCAGGTTATCTAACTGAAGCGGCTATCTTACTTTGGCTTGTTAGTTGCCATGCGAGAGCTGTTGAAACATAGTTCCAGCCAGGGGCGTCTCTAGCCCATGTAGCGCCCGTGTGCAAAGTCAGTTTTATTCTGATTGTAAGTTATGTGATCAAAGGAAATCACAAATCACTAGAATTAGTTAGTTAGAATTAGTTGTAGAAAATCACTGATTTTTCTACAACTAATGGCCTATCCGCACACAACAGTGCCGGCACGTTCCGTACTACTTTTCCGTTATGTGTATGGAATAACACTGACATCACTGAACGTCACTGACACGGACAAGTACGAATGGTGTCATATGAAATGTATGAAACAATATTAATTTGCACTGATACTGTACGTTACGGAACGTGTCGGCACGTGTCGGCACTGTTATGTGCGTATAGGCCCTTTAAGGTATCTGGGTAACTTAAACATACAATAGAGTTTCTATTTGATCCTGATCGAATATATTTTTAGACCTTTAGTAGGTATTCTGTAAAAATCGCTTTAAAATGACCCAAAAATACGAACTTGATCGCAGCGAGTGAATCTAGCCGTAATTTTGTACGCTTCTAGTTAAGTTTTGAAATTATATGAGTTTTTTTTTTGTGGGTTGCTTTGAAAGTGCCGCGGTTGGCCGGCGACCGCTGCGAGTGTCGCTCGGCGCCCCCTTGGACCGGGCGCCCGTGTGCAACGCACACCCTGCACAATAGGTTAAGCCGCCCCTGGTTCCAGAGATGGATTCATGTGACTCGAATAAAAATTAGGCGTACCCACCCACTTTTGGGCAACTTAGTTCGTGATCAATTGTGTAACTTTGACTTGTCTTTACGGTTTGCGTCACTTCAACGGTGCGTAAGGTCACTACCATCATCTAATTTTGCACGCTTTCGCAACATAGTTCGAGTGCATAAATGAAACGTGAAAATTGAGAACAATGGTAGTATTCTGGTTTCAAGGAGATCTGAATATTTTAGACAATGCTCTACTTATAATGGCTCTACATTTTTTTAATAACGAGCATTGATTTTGTAAAAGATAATAAGGTTGCAAAAGAAAAATCTTTTGTAAGTGTTGGTATTATTAGAAAGAAGGCGAACTAAGCGTAGGTATCATTTCATAAAATGATTATTACCCGACTGCCAAGGAAGGGTTATGTTTTTCGCGCGTATCTTGTATGTATGTACAGACAGCGTCAGAGATAAGTATCCCCCTTGCACAAGACACTCGGCTATAAATCCTTTCAAAACATTGTAATACTTAAACTTATTTTTAGGCTTACATATGGTTAAACAAATATAATCTATTTTTTAAAGGCAAAACTTCTCCATTCGCCGTGACTGTGATTTAAAGGGATTTGAAGCTGGGTATTATAATGCAAGGGAGATACCTATCTATGACGCTGTCTGTACCTATGTAAATTTCTGGGTTTGACTGTGATTTTGACAATTAAGTTATCGTTAGATTCGTCTCAATCACTCGAGTGTTCATAGTTGGGTTTTAAAATTAATTTTAAATGCAAATGGCAGATTTTTGAAGCTAAATAGTAAGTCGTTAATATTTTTTTGTTTACCAAACCCATCAAATAGATACGGTATCAAAATGAAGGTATTTTAAAGGAGATTACAAAAACACTTATGAGTTATATGTTTTAATTTAATTTGGAATAATGAATTGACAATGAATGTAGGTACTTATAATTATTTCATCGATGATTATTTCGCCTCGGGTTTTCAGTTTTTTTAAACTTTAAATATGATAATACGAATTCCCGTATTTTCTTTAAGTATTAATGACAGCTCTTGTAGCCTAAAATAAAACTAAGGTATTTTCTAAATAAATGATCTTTATACCAAACTCTCAAAACTACATAATAAACCCGCATAAAATTCCCCTTTTACCAAAATATTTTAATCGTCAGGTCTTGTATAAATATAATAAAACACCGTACATCGTTATGTAAAATTTCAGAACGATCAAGGTTGCCAACTGAGTAGACGAATTCAATGTGTTCACACAGATGCGCAGACGCAGCCCACTTTATCCCAGTGGCCTTGACGCGCAGGTTTGCATGTCAACTTACACGTGGAGAACTTAAGGGCTAGTTTCAAAGCCCATTACATCACAGTCAATTATGTAACAAAAAATAACGAGGTGTAGTCGAGCAAATTCGGAATATAAAGTGACGCGTTGTAGAACACTGCTGTGGAAACGACGACAGCAACGGGATATATGGGAGCGAGACGGCAAGAGTGGGGTGATGAAAAAACTTTTTTTTAGACTTTTTACAGAACGTCATCTAGCCCCATTCATTATGTTGATAAGATAAAAAGCATCACAAGGCGCGCTACAGAGAAATGTATGATGAGCTCCCTACAACTTGACTAACCCGTCGTTCAAGCCGCGGCCTAAGAAGACAAGCTCGATCTATTTGTAAGCCTTTTTTGAACAGATAAAAATAGACACACCTGAGAAGATGTCTAGTTTTTCTGGAGGAACCTGTTAGACCTGCGCCATTATGTATAAGAGGATGGCACCTTGATGACCTCGAGAATTCCATGTGTACCTATGTAGTGTATTCAGTCAAATATATTCTAACTTGTTATATTTAATTTATTTGTTGCGTTATTATTATTATTATTAGTTATGTTAAAACTCCTTTTAATTGTGTGAGTGCCTAAAACATAAATCTAGTAACTTAACAAGTAAGAATATGACATCAATTTTAGTATAGTACCTATGTGCATTGTGTTACTTAAACTAAATATATCATTAAGAACCCTACACATGCTGTAAATAGTGAATGCCCTAGCTCATTTTAGTTCCATGTTCAACGTTTGTCGCGTTGAGACTCCGGCTTATGGCCTTGAACTTGCAGAGGTCAGGTATCGTTGATTAAAAATAAGAAACCGATTAGCAACTCCCTTCCTTCAACTTCTCAATACTTGACGATTTCGAGGTCAATATCATAAAAGGGACGAACAATTTAAACGAAACCACGTGTAAGTTATATAAAAGACGCGTATTCAAATCCCAAAAAACGCTAGCTTTGTAAGCTATTCAATAGGTAGCAAATAATACTGCCAAAAGCTAAAAGGGTAGAGTAGAGTATTGTAAAGAACCTTTATTAAAAGCGAACAGGAACACGACAACGGTATTTTTATTCCATTTGGTATTCCCATTTCTAAGACTACATTATTACTTAACTACTGCTGCCTTCATCTTTGCCCGCGTGGTTTTGTGTTATAAAGTAACCTATGTTTTTTCAGCTCATATTTTATCCTTACGTTCTAATAATTGTAAAATTTAATATGAAACAAATTCCCGCAAATCATTTCACGTGATCAAAAACAGACAATAAATTCATTCGTAATCGCACCAAAGAATAAATAGTTTTTCTTCCAAGAAAAACTCTGTATTGTTTAGTCTCTTTGAACAAAATTATAGTGTGATTATCTAATATGATTTATCCGCGAAGGTAAAACCATAAAATCAAAGTAAACGCCATAAATTACCTAGCCTCGGAAAACGATCAACATTGAAATTGCCATGGCTAATGTCATGGTTAATGGCTGTTATGCGTCGGGCACACTGGGTTCGATCATGAACAATGTTTTTTAACACAAATAAATAAATATTTAAATTAATATTTTTCACACAGCGCTATCTAGCTAGACAAATTTACTACCAAAACGCAAATGTTATGTTATGTTACTAGAATAAAATTAAAAAAAAAAATTTGTATAGTAGTCTTCACAACATAACCCTTTTGATTTTCCCTATGTTTTAGCAACAGCAGCCATCTTCACCGCCGTGTTCACCGCGCGACACCGGGCGTGGCAGTCCAACACACTTGCCACTCGGCCATTATCTCAATTATTACGAGTCTGTCGCGTTTACCTTTTCTTTTTTACACTGTAGCCCGTGAACACGGCTGCTGTTGCCAAAACATAGGGAAAATCAAAAGGGTTAATGCTGTAAAGACTACGTTAGAAATAATGAAATTTTTTAATTTATTCTGGTAATATTTCATCTGTTTTTTGGTAATAAATTTGTCTTTATCTTTAAAATTATAGTAATTTATGTGATATAATGCGAAACCTACAAAAAACTTAGAGCCACATGTTGCATGCTAACGAATTGAAGAAGAGTTTTGACTTAAATATAACTCGCGAATGTTAATACCTAGCATCTGCGTGTATTGTAATGAAAATTACTGTCATCTTTTTTGATAACCTACTAGCTGACTCAAGTGCGAGTAAGTCCACTTGTGGAAGAAGATACCACAAAACAGAAAAGTGAAAGTACTGAGCAAGCAAGAGAATCTTCTTTTACATTATATCTACCCATGTTTTACCACTAAAACATTGAATCTAGAAAGCTTAAATAGTTAACTAGATATTCTTTTAGGATTGCCTGTGCACTAATAAATATTATTTAACCTATAGGTACGTATTCAAGTAAACTTTTTACGCCTTACGTCAACAAAACGCCCACGCAGTTATGCAAAGACGCTATTACGAAATAATAATAATAAATTATGTTTGTTATGTTAATAAAGTATTATTTTAGTTTTTAAATATGAACGAAACATTATCAGTCACGATTCTTTAATCAAAACGCACCTTTACAAGAATAATTAGCGATAAAATATGAGATAGATAACCATTAATAGCCACTTGAATAACAACGAAGATCGCCTTTACCTATCACTTAATAAGACTGGCACCGGATACCTAAGTAAATACTTATTGCTAGAAATCAGAATAGGTATGACTATACATTTTAATACTAAAAGGAGCCTCTTCGAGGTTCTTCTACTGTTAACTAGTGACATGCTATGAAGAAGAATATGAATACGAATATAAAGTTGTATCTTATCTAAAAATTGAATATCATAAAACTTAGAAATAAATGTTTCAAAACTGAGATTTAAGCAGGAGGAACTAGTTTAGGAACGTTTTTCAAGAGGCGTAATTCGACTTTCTAATGTTATCTAATACTAGGCAGAAACCATCACGTAGCTCAAAACTACTTTAGTTGAAATGGATTTTTTTATTTATTGATCATCCATCATCAATTATCAATATTATATAAAAGGCCTGACTGACTGACAGACAACGTACAGGCCAAAACGCTAAACGCAGAGACTTGAAACATGGAGGGTGTGTTTGTCAAGAAGTGCAAGCACGTAGTAAGAAAGAGGTTTTATTAATTAACAATGCAATCGAAGTTAATAAATATAATAACTATAGTCCTACTATCCTACTTCCTACTTAATATTATAAACGCGAAAGTTTGTAAGTATTGATGGATACTCTTTCACGTAAATACTACTGAATGAATTTTAATGAAACTTTACAATAATATAGCTTATATATCAGAATAACACATACAATTTATAAAGATACCTGCGCAGATGAAGTCGCGGGCACCAGCTAGTTACTTATAAAAGCGCAAGAAATAAATGCCAAAAACACCCTCGTATTACTATTGGTATTTCCACCACAGGCATGAAGAACTTAAATCAGTTCATCAAATTGGAGAAGAATAAAAAGAGCACCACCACCATTCTGCCTTCTAAATTGGATGAGTTTCTGATTCTTGCAGGTTTTTGTCGTTTAAGAATCTTTCAGGTAGGAAGTTGTTTGTAGATTATTTCTGGACTTACGTTGATTTTGTTGAGAAGGAAATTATGAGTGTGCCCTTTGAGATCTCAATAAAATTAGGAATATTAACGGATTTCATAACTTGCAATAATTTTACGTTGTTTTACTTGGAGCTCTGACTCTACAATATGTGTTTAAGGCAGAGAATCCCCGCCGCTATCTCGCTTGCACACTTGTACATTTTTGAAGAAATAAATCGACAGATTGAGTATAAATTTAAAAATGTGGACCGGGTTGACGAGGAAACAGGAAAAAACAGTGAAGCCCAATTTCCTTCGCTTATGTTAAACATATCAAAACAAAAAATATACTTAAACATTTCGTGATGTTGTAGTATCAAAATGACCGATCCGCCTTTTTAAATATATACTCAGTCAATTTATTATCTTCAAAAATGTACAAATGTGCAAACTAGATAGCGGCGCGACAGATTCTGTGTCTTAAAATTAAAGTTAAGGTATGTTGTTTTTAATAGGTATAAATAACAGCTTAGACAGTAGGTAATTCCCAAAATAATTAATTAGAATGTGAGTTTACGTAATATGTTTTTGTAGACACTGTTTATCGGGTATCTTGCTGTTTTCGTAAGTTATCTAATTTTATACAAATTGTCGCCACTGCGTCGCATTAGTAGGTATATATGTCAAAGATAGTAATTGATGGGTCATTGACCGCGAATGTCACATATTATATAAAAGGACTTACACAAGTATTTATTGATCAAGATTCGATAACAGTTTATTGGCCTTATCTGACGATAGATTCCGGGTTCAACGTTCTAGCAAGGACGTTCGTGAAGGTATGAACTAAGCAAAATAAGTAAGCGACTTTATTATAAGCGCATAAAGATTAATATTATTCATATATTGGGACTGCTTATGAAGCAGTAGTGTTCAGCGACCGGGGCACGGCTATTTGAACTGAATGCATTCTTCGAAGTAAATAATTTGGTACCTATTTGTAAAATATTATTATGTGTACAATAAAATAAGATAAGAAAGAATGTAAGAATCGAATTGCAAGTCCATGAATAGAATAGGGCTACACGGAACTTTGATTCGCATAGACCAGTGCAACACTGCTAAAACGCTCTGATAACATTACTGCTTTGTAGAATATCTAGCACTGTGTAGAATGTGTCATCATAATCATCCGCAGCCTGACTTGGCCCACTGCTGGGTATAGTATATATGTATGTATACTTATATAATATATATATGTATATACACTTATAATAAATAGGAATAATACTTTTTCCTACAATAATTCAGCAAGAGCAAAGTTTGTAAAAGGAATAGGTTTGATATTTTTTTTTAATTTAAACTAAATATAATTTCAGATAATTTTATTCTTTTGATACCATTTTGAACTATAGATAGATAGATAGAAAATGCTTTATTGCACAAAGTAAAAAACAAGTACATAGGCGAACTTAATGCTAGTTAGCATTCTCTTCCAGCTAACCTCTGTGTATTATGGAGATGTGGTAGTGCTAGAAAATAGTATAAAGTTTATTTTTAGTAATATAATACTTACGATTAACTACGAACTATTAAAGTTTATTTAAATTATATTTTGTTTTATTAAAAAAACATAATAGATTTCTATCATATATCATTTTTTTTATAACTATCACCATAAAAGCGACTTTCGGTTGCCTTTAGAATACCCACACCCAGTGTATTTTCAGTACGGTGCCAACCTAACGGCAATAAATGCGATTTTTTTTTCGGATGGAAGTTTAATGCAGTTAGCCGCAGATGGCTGTCTGCGTCACCGGATCATTGCAAATGGCACCCAATATCTAATTTGACCTTCGAAAAATAAAATATTTGGGCTGATTAGATTATAGTTTATAGGCCGATAAATGAAAACGTGTTTCGCCCTCTTTATTAATTGACTTATTCTCATTATAATCAATTTATAATCTGCAATTTTATTTATTACCTGCATTACAAGATATTTTTTCTAGGCTTTTGTGTAATAATGAGCTTTGATGGACTTCGAGTTCATTAACCTTTTATTCGTATAACATAAAAATTACACAATATGATTCCACTTTGATCCTCACGATTACGAAATGACTTCTCAATAACATTATGCAAATTATAAATTCAAAAATTGGTAGTTGTAATGCATGACCAATCAAGTTCCATCTCTCGCTTTTTGCAGCATGATTGTTTTTTTGTACATATTTACTCAACCATGGGATAAAGCACTTCAAATTCTTGAAAAGTATAATATATTTTTTTTAATATTAGATTATGCACTAAGGGGATAAAGCAGTGTCTTATGTCGCGGGTGGCATATTGAACCCTGAGCTAACTCCTGAGCGAAGCGAGGGAGTTATGTAGAGTCCTGAGTGACGCGAGGGGTTCAAGCTACCCAAGACGAAGACAGGCTTTATGCCAGAGGAGCATACTCTACTTTTCATACCTTCTGCGAGGCAATAAAAAGCCAGGGCTCCAGCAGCGAACATGTACCGTCTTTTGTTTCACAATCTTTGTAGTGGCGCCTTTTTGCTTTTTTTTTTATGATGGGCAGGTCGATTTACGAACAAATCTTTTTACAATGCCATATGGACGTTCTTTTACTCATAGTTTTCCACGAGTTTCCACACGAATTTGACGTTCCAAATTAAAATTACATTACAACCCTTGAGAGTTTCATACAACATTACCTCCCTTGTGAGGTAATGCTTTGATGATAGCATGATAATATGTAATTGGACATTGTCGAGCAGGTGGTGTAAAAAAGATTATTATTACTACTATTAATAAGGCTTTTATACTTATTCTATTGTTTTAATCTGCTTTGTTCTTGTTGGTGTACAATAAAGTGTTCATCTATCTATCTTTCTATTACAATTTATCAAGTTATTTCATTCTGAATTAATTGTTACAATTTTTATTGCACTGTTTTGTATTGTAAAATAATCAAAAATAGTGGTTAGTTGTGGTTTATGTTTACATGAAGAATAAATGGCAAAATAATAAAATAAAACATGAAGAATAAATGGCAAGCCCCAACTGTAAATTGCAGTAAAGCTAAATAATTTAATTCAAATCAATTTTTTTTCAGCGTCTATTAAAATCAGCTGTTCTGTAACTATGCAACTTAAATAAATTGATTGCAGCTGCGCCAGTCAGAAATGCCTAACAATATTTTTTATCTAGCGCAACAGCATGTAGGACACAATTCTCGCGAATCTATTTCATTATCTGCCTGTCATTGATGTAACGATTTAGTTGAGAGGTCGTTGACTCGAATTTTAATAAGAAAGCTATTTATACTTTTCTACCGACTTCAAAAATTAGGAGGCTCTTAATTTGGTTTTTTTTTTACCTCAGAATTTCGTCAGTTATTAACCGATTTGGAAAATTGAAACGAATAGTTCCAAATTGGTCCAATAGAAGTTTCATGAAAAACGGTGCTGTACGTTTTAACCAAATAACTGAAAAAATTAAGTTATCCAAGTAAACGAAATTGTGGATTTTGTGACTTATAATTCGTGTTTACGGACTCTTTAATTTATTTTAAAATCTGTTGGTTTTTTTGTTAAAAAGTTCTTGTACACTCAAGAAGAACACAGACCTGCCTAAGTTACCTAACAAAATTTGTGTAAATTACAACATCCACTATGTTGTAATTTATACAAAATTTTGTTCAAAGGATTAACGACTCCTTGCAATGCAAGAGTTGCGTAGCCGAGCTACGAGAGTGCTACGAATTTCGTAGAACTTCATTTTAGAGTAAACTTGTTGAGGTACTACTGTAAACCGTGATGTTTTGAAAGATAAAAATATTCCCGTCGTCGTAATATTCAGTCTTTGCCCAACAATGGGATCCAGCGGGCTGTTAAGATAAGAACAAGGAAATCTGCTCGTACTACGTTAAAAAATTGTTGGCAGTAATCTTAGATTTGTGCAAGAAACTTCTTATTTATCTTTCAGTTCATTTTTTTAAGAGGTCAGCCAATCAAGTCAAATTGGAAATCATTTTGGTACTCGTATGGCCGCGAGTCGCTTTCACTTGGCGTAGGAAATGCCAGGACTATTAGTGCCAATCAAAATATAGAGCTTGCGTCCCGTCGTCGCCGCTGGCAACACTGACCGATGCCCATTCATCGGCAGTTCATATCAATGAACGAATTCGGTCATGGGATAGGATTCATACAGCTGGCTTGTTCATTTTCAACCGACTTTAAAAAAAGGAGGAGATGATGAAAAAGAGGAGGGATATTCGGTTGAAAGTTTTTTTTTAATATTTTGTTTTTCAGAACTTTGTTGTTTATGAACAGATTTGAAAATTATTTTTTTGTTTGAAAGGTTATACCTACTTTCAGATTGGTCCCATAGAATTTTAATAAAATCTGTTTTGTAGTATTTAAATCATTTTAATTGAAAAAAATAAAAAAGTTGTTGAGGTGAACAAAATTGCGTATTTTGCTTGCCTGTGGCTTTTCAGTATAGTACGGTCAGCATCAAAAGTCGATGACCACATTCTGATTTTTAAAATCGCTTACATCATAATTATATTTTTGACAATGTGTTTTGACAGTTATTTTTGAACATATTAATGATGTTCATACAAAACTAGCTCTTGTCAGTACGAGCGATTTAGGTATAATAAATGGTGATAAGCGATTTTAAAAATCTGAATGTCGTCATCGACTTTTGATGCTGACTGTACCTACGGTTACTTCTTCTTATCGTGTCACTAGTTCCTTCGAACCAGTGTGGTGAAAGGATTTCAAGTGCGCCTCGAAGAGGCTCCTTTCGTGGTACTCGACACATGTTTTCGAACTTTTTAGGTTCTACGTCATGCCGGTTTCCTCACGATGTTTTCCTTCACCGTTGCGAGAACGTGGGATATGCATAAATAGATTTTCCGCGACCATCGGATCGCAAGGCAAGGGCCTCATCCACTCGGCCACCACGTCCTCGTCCTTGTCCTACGGTCACTAGAATAGTCCGATTGAAGTGGGTTGTTGTAGGCATGTTTTTTTTTTTGTAAGGTCTCACAGCAACGTGCGTGAGGGACACCGGTACGTGTTCTTCGGATATCCCGGGGGGGGGGGTCCCCTCTAATACGCAGAGGTCGGCCACCATGGAGTTTTAGTCGGTATGAGTCCCGTGAGTCCGACATACCCCTCCGCCCCTCCTGCCTCCGCCAAGGGCGGTGTGCATCCATGAGGATTTCCCCATGTAAAAAAAAAAGGTATGTGTTTGTAAAACCTTGATTATCTCATTTCACTTTCGTGCGGGCCCGCAGCGAACGGTCCGGTGTCGTCGACCCGCCACCGTCCGCGGTCGTGTGCCGATTAGATAATTTCCGCAGTTCGTTGTCAAAATACTCATGACCCAATGATACAGTGAAAACGCAGGTCGACGAACTCCAGATCTCGGACGCAATACGTGATGGATAAAGCCGAATTCCGATGGAAATTCGTTATCGGTCGATAAAACTGTTACCTCGAAGTGGAGCTTATCGTTTTGATTATGATTAATGTACCCTAGATTGATTCGGTTTTAGTTCTTCAAAAATGCAATAAGTAATACTTAGGCGTTGTCCTAATAGAACGCGATCACGCGATCGTCGCGCGAGCAAGCGATGCGACCGCCGCGCGAATCCGCGTTCAAACGTACTAACGTCAAATAGGCGTCCCGATTGGCATTCGCGCGATCGCGCGACGCGACGCGATGCCAATTGGGACGCCTATTTGACGTTAGTACGTTTGATCGCGTGATCGCGCGATCAACGTTCGCGCGAACTTGCGATGGTCGCGTCATCGCGGTCTATTAGGATACAAAAAGTAATATAAAAAAATAATTAAAACTCTTGCATCAACAAAGTTATTTGTAGGTACACATTACATTATCAAGAATATCATTAGTCTGCATTATCTTCAACAAGCAATAGTTCAGCATTTAACCAGTTAGGAACAGTTACGGTTGCCGCAAACGGGTCTCCGACTACAGCGACCGGTGCCGACGTCCGTCAGTTTTCATATATTTTGTAGCTATCGCGCGCGACCGCTACACGTTTCGTTAGCAACGAAATGTATAAAAACTGACGAACGCCGGTTACCGGTCGCTATAGTTGGCGACGCGTTTGCGGCGCACTCAGTAACTGGCTGAAATGCAGATGTCTCTCATCTAGGATTCCAGTGTCGGCCGGTATTATACGGGTGTTTGTTATTCAGGAACAAATGCATTTGACTTCAATGCACTAAATAAAACGTCATCAACGTATGTACAGTCAGCTGCAGAGACATGTATACACTCCCAAGCTTTTACATTTATATTTTACTCTTAATTTTGCAAAGACATTTTTCTTCTGACAAGTAAGATGACTACATTAATTAGAAAATGCTTGCGTGTGACAATGTATTGAAGATAATCTTCATTGTAATAGTTCAAATTCAAGTATAACTTGTCGTTTGCGCCATCTAAAGGATTAAACTAGCGAAATTATAGTCGGTCGCTTAGTTCCTTAGCAAAATAATAGGTGTCGTGATCAAGCTTTTGATACCGACCGAACAATATCATTTAATATTTTTAAGATTATTACTTTAAAGTTATTTGGGAATACTAATTTGACAAAACAAATCATTTAAAGAATATTCATGATTATACAGAATGTGTTTTTTAAGTATAAGTTATCGGTTTCATATTGGGATTTCAGTGATTGAAATATCTTTTGATATTGACAAGACGAAGAGAATAACATTGGAACTTTTAGCGTTATATTTCTTAATTAATGTTTTAAAATCATTTTACTTGAAGTAATCAACATTATCTGCAGTGTATAAAAGTATTAAGCAACTTAATTGTGATTGGTCGTAGAATTTGCAAACATGAACAGTTTTGAAATTGTATAAAAGACATTGAAAATACCCTCGTGGATTCATTATTGGTGTGATCGTGAAACAGTCAAAAGTTAAGTACAGTTTCTTATTTAAAAGTTATTTACCGTTCTGTGTATGTGTATAATTGTGTGGATTTATCATTGCCATGTATCTGGTAATATCTTAAACGGGCTTTGATATACCTACCTACCTTTATTCCTTATGTGCACTAAGGTAAGTGGCTATGTATTACTAGGCTTGGTGTCTAGCTACACTTTGCTACCATACTCAGGCTCAGGTGTGATAGTTGTAGTTATGTACAACTATCTTCGATACTTATGTACTTACTACATGGCTTTGTGCCTAGAAGAACCTTGCAACGTTCTCAAACATTATTATAACTTCCATTGTTACTTGTGTACTATGTACTTCAGTGTTTAAGTGTCTAGCGGTACATTGCAAAAGTACAACAGATATTATTAGTGGTGCCAACAATAGTGTCCAATTTATATAGAAGTCCAAATGATGGTACCACTACAATATTCATAGTGATAGTCTACGCTGTAATCCATGATTTCCTTGTAATAAATATTAATAGCAATGTACCTACCCACTTTGATTATTTGGTTTTAGTTAAAATCTTGGTTAAGTTTATAACTGTCTCGTTGTGTTAACCATTTCAAAGTACCCTCATATAAAATAAATAATACTTCCATAATGATGTCTTTTCGATCTGCAAATCCTATCCTCCTTATTTTATAGGCTCTAATTAGGTTGCAGCTTATAGTTTGAATCAAATTAGATAGATTATTATAATTTAGGCTTTATAATAGTTGGTGCTCTATACTCTTTCTCACATCAGAAGTGGGATTCGAAATCCTTATTCCTACAGATTAATCCTTTTGCTAAAAATTGTTTCAGTGCCTATCTACTTCACGTGGCCTCGGACCCTGTACATCGTGGACCTGCAGAATATCTACTTCCTTACTACGCGTCAGCTTGGTGCGGTGGACCAGCAAGCACTGCCTACTTCACGTTCTGCAGAAAATCGCGGCCCCATACTGGAGCAGAATACCTACTTCCCTACTACGTGTCAGAGTGGTGCGGTGGACCTGCAAGCACTGCCTACTTCACGGTTCTCTGTGATTCAGCGTATCTACGAAGATAATGGACTACTGCAGAGTTGGACAATGGTTTCAGAAAAGTTCGTTGGCTCTATTAGAATAAAGGTACTGTTTTATATTACTTTAAGTTATATGTAATTAGGTCCATGAATACCCATACTTATCCGCCCACTAAATGTTAATTAGGTGATATTCCTAAAGTAATTATATTTTTAGGCATTGTATTTCGGCATCACCATCATTTGAAATACTATAATAATTATGGTAAAAGTAATTATAACTTGATAAATGCACTATAAAAAGCTTCATCAATCATAATCGCTATACCAAAACGGACGTAGATAGATTGTTTTTTTTTTTTTTTTTTCGAAACTTTCGTGTTATACAATGTATATTCAAAGTTTTTCTGAGATTTTTCCATTTTAAAGGTTTTATTACAGTTTAGAATATAATATGTTATTAACTTATTTTATTAATCTCAAATAATATTGAAAAAAAAAAGAAATATAATGTCAGTATGACCAAGCGAAGATATAGACTTTAAAGAATTATTGTTTTGTCATTAATTTGACTAAAACTGGAAAATGAAAATGTTAAATATTATAAACTAGAGCTTAGCAAAAAAAAACAACTATTGAAACTTATTTAATATTGTGATCTGATGATATAATACGATACGGTGGCCACGGTGGTCACGTTATAGTTTATAGTCACTATAATAGCTACGACCACTATTTATCATCATCGAAGATATCTAGTTTTTTTTTGACGGCAGTATTTACTTTTGTTTTATTTTAGTAAGCCGGTGGTGATTTAGTGCTAGAGTTTGAAAGCAGCTAGCAGGGCTTCAGACTTGGGTTCTTTTGCTCTTTTCATATTAATCATGAAACCAAACGGACAAATTATTTTCTAGGAGGTTGACTTGAAAAATACTTGCCAGGTTCCTTAATTACTCGCCAATATTCTCGATAATCCCCGATGATTTGAATAGTTTGATAATTTATGGATATTTAAAAATAAAACAAAAAATGGGTAAAAGTCTCTTTGTAGAATAGATACCAGATACAGTTTATTAACAGTGAAGTTTCGTATGATTATATGGACCTAAGATTCATGTAAATTTACAATAAATTATTATTTTAATAGAAAGATTTATACAACGTCGACACGAATGGTCGAGTGGCAAGTATGTTGGACTACCTCGCTAGTGTCACAGGTTCGATTCACACTACAGGTTAAGCATTTGTGTGAAAAGAACATCAGTGTTGGTCCTGAGTCTGGGTGTATTCTATATATTCTATGTATGTATTTACGAAAAAAAAAAAAAAAAGTTATTTGGGTAATCGATCAGTTCTGTTGTATGGTTTCTATGGTTTGGGGCTAGAGGGCGTTGTGATAAATATCCAATACCAAATATTAAAAATCTAATGACACATAGATCTAATAGCAGAGTAAAAAAAAATATAAGTTAAAGATAAAAAGATAAAATGTTTTATTTCTAAAAAGGTCTTACTAACTAATATATAATCATACTGTTTCGAAAGACAGCTATTATTCACAAACTAGAAAAGCCTTGCACTAGATGGCTTTATTTGACTGATGCAATTTTATATAACCTTTATTTATAATAAACTAAATAATATTTTTTTTAACTATTGGTTTTATTCTATTATTATTCATGATACACAGACAGCTTAAAGCTGATTTGTGTATATCTTGATTATTATTTTTTTGTCTTTAAATTTTAAATGTTTGTCCAGTCGATTTTGAAAGAGGTTACTGAGGGGGCACTACTCACTGTCCGTGGCAACTTGTTCCAGTCTATAGCAACGCGGTTGGGCAAAGTGTTCTTCCCAGGTTTACCTGGCATGATTTGTAGCTTTAGGGAGTGTCTTCTTAATTTTGTGTTAGTTTTCATAATGAAAATTTCTGGGAGGTCTGGTTAGTTGTAGTGGTTGTTCAGTAGGTTTAAATGAGATCTCTGCGCTTCCTGCGTTGATCTAGAGTAGTTAGTCCTAGTTCTTTGAGGCGATCTTCGTATGAATGGTTTTTTAGACCAGGGACCATTTTAGTTGCTCTCTGCTGTACTTTTTCCAGGAGATTAATGAAATTTCTGAAGTAGGGGTTCCAGATTTGATATACATACTCCAGTAATAGTCTCAAATAAGTTCTGTAGAGTTATAAAAAATCAACTTTGTTAATGTGCGAGAAATTTTTCCTTATGATATATTCATAGTATGGAGTTTGCCTTTTTCACAGTTTCCCGAATGTGAGTTTCCCACTTGAGGTCTAAAATTATATGGACACCGAGATCCTTCTGCTGTTTAACTTTATCTAGTAGATTGTTGTTTATGTATTAATCAAACTCTGGGTTCTTGTTTCCAATGTGTAACACTGTGCACTTTTTCTCTTAAGAATGATAAGCCAGTCTTGGGTCCACTTGAATATACAGTCTAGGTCCCATAAGTTATTATTGGTAATTTTTTAATATTTTTTGAGTAAACTTTTAAAATGATTTGGCTATTAAGAAACATTAAAACAAATAAAAAATATCTAGACAGTGGTCATGTAACGTAGTTCAATATTCTTCAGCAGTTCGAGTGTTAACTCAGTGCTGGTTGAATCACACCAGCTTGGCGGGTGTTAGTAGTTAAGAATTTTGGGCTTGGAATTTAACAGCAATGATAAACTTTTGAAATCTTGTTAAAGGGGCCTAATAATGGGTACAGCAAAAAAAAAAAAATGTTTAATTCTTATTTTGGTAATTTTTATAATGAGATGTTGAGCTTCAGTATACCTATCATTAATTATTTCTTTTGTATTTTGTTCAGAACAATAAGAATTGCCATTCTACAGTTTTACTTTAAATAAACCAATGGTTACTCTAACTAATGTAAATAGACCCACAAATACTGGTAGGTATATTATAGTATAATAATTAAACCAAATTTTATTACAAATTTGATACATCGATCGACAAAAATATATGACCAAGACAAGACGTAGCAGTGGTTTGATACATAGGATTTACGGCTTTTTCTTTATAACTACGTGGTTTATGATTATGAATAGAGGTTGGAAGGATATACTTCATTTGTATTATTAATAAAACTATGATTGTAGAATAAAATAGCGGTGGATGCCATGTATAACAATAGTAATTAAAGCAAAGAGTCAGTTGCTTGTTGACAATGTGGATATGATAATGTATAGTTCTAAAGTTTTAAGCCCGTGGGGGCTAGATGTTTATAAAGCCTTTCAGGGCAGACTTTAATATTTAATTGATGTATTATGGAAAACAACTGCTGAAGTCCTTTGCTTTATTCTAGCCCGTCTTATGTGCAGCAGGTTTGGGGCAAGATGATTTTGAAGCAACTGACCGTTGTCATTTGTCTCTCAATATGAGAAGTAAGACAGTATGTCAATGATAATAATATTTAAGTTGTAATAGTCTTAAGTGATGTATTATGAAGAAAGAACAGCTGAAGTCTTTTGCTTTTTTCTAGCCTATGTCATGTGCAGCTGGTGGTATGCTAGATAGTTTAATTTAAAGCAACTGACCGTTGTTACCTTGCGGACTTGACTCTTCGGAAAGTGAGAAGTAATGCATTGTAACAATGTTTATAAAATTGATATAATATTGTTATAGTTTAAATAGGATTTCGAGAGCGAAATCCTTGTCAGTATGGCCGTGACAATGTATTGAAGATAATCTTCATTGTAATAGTTCAAATTCAAGTATAACTTGTCGTTTGCGCCATCTAAAGGATTAAACTAGCGAAATTATAGTCGGTCGCTTAGTTCCTTAGCAAAATAATAGGTGTCGTGATCAAGCTTTTGATACCGACCGAACAATATCATTTAATATTTTTAAGATTATTACTTTAAAGTTATTTGGGAATACTAATTTGACAAAACAAATCATTTAAAGAATATTCATGATTATACAGAATGTGTTTTTTAAGTATAAGTTATCGGTTTCATATTGGGATTTCAGTGATTGAAATATCTTTTGATATTGACAAGACGAAGAGAATAACATTGGAACTTTTAGCGTTATATTTCTTAATTAATGTTTTAAAATCATTTTACTTGAAGTAATCAACATTATCTGCAGTGTATAAAAGTATTAAGCAACTTAATTGTGATTGGTCGTAGAATTTGCAAACATGAACAGTTTTGAAATTGTATAAAAGACATTGAAAATACCCTCGTGGATTCATTATTGGTGTGATCGTGAAACAGTCAAAAGTTAAGTACAGTTTCTTATTTAAAAGTTATTTACCGTTCTGTGTATGTGTATAATTGTGTGGATTTATCATTGCCATGTATCTGGTAATATCTTAAACGGGCTTTGATATACCTACCTACCTTTATTCCTTATGTGCACTAAGGTAAGTGGCTATGTATTACTAGGCTTGGTGTCTAGCTACACTTTGCTACCATACTCAGGCTCAGGTGTGATAGTTGTAGTTATGTACAACTATCTTCGATACTTATGTACTTACTACATGGCTTTGTGCCTAGAAGAACCTTGCAACGTTCTCAAACATTATTATAACTTCCATTGTTACTTGTGTACTATGTACTTCAGTGTTTAAGTGTCTAGCGGTACATTGCAAAAGTACAACAGATATTATTAGTGGTGCCAACAATAGTGTCCAATTTATATAGAAGTCCAAATGATGGTACCACTACAATATTCATAGTGATAGTCTACGCTGTAATCCATGATTTCCTTGTAATAAATATTAATAGCAATGTACCTACCCACTTTGATTATTTGGTTTTAGTTAAAATCTTGGTTAAGTTTATAACTGTCTCGTTGTGTTAACCATTTCAAAGTACCCTCATATAAAATAAATAATACTTCCATAATGATGTCTTTTCGATCTGCAAATCCTATCCTCCTTATTTTATAGGCTCTAATTAGGTTGCAGCTTATAGTTTGAATCAAATTAGATAGATTATTATAATTTAGGCTTTATAATAGTTGGTGCTCTATACTCTTTCTCACACGTGCACTTTTCTAAGCAAAATTAAGAGTAATTTAAATGTAAAAGCTTGGGAGTGTATAAATGTCTCTGCAGCTGACTGTACCTACTTTATCTAGTTGAGGTTGCGGTTGAGGTAAGCTACCGCGTACGGTCAGCATCAAAAGTCGACGACCACATTCACATTTGCAAAATCGCTATACACCATATTTTATTATATTTTTGACAAAGTGGTGTACTTTTTGAACTTTAATGATGTTGAATTAGGTATATAAAATGGTGTAAAGCGATTTAAAAAATCTCTATGTGGTCATCGACTTTTGATGCTGACTGTGCAACGTAAGTGCACTCAATGGGAATAATTAATGAGCGACTTCAAATGTCACGATGTATAAAAAATGACTTGAAAACAGAACCATGTAAACACTTTAGGAAGGTTAATAAATAGAGCCTGCGCTGTCCCACTGCTGGGCAAAGGCCTCCCCCATTTCCTCCACTCTTCCCTGTCCTGTGCCAAACTGGTCCAGTCTGGGCGGAACGCGATGAGCTCGTCCCGCCACCTTCTCCTCGGTCTGCCGCTTCGTCGCCGTGTCGCGTCAGGGCACCATTCGGTCGTCATTTTAACCCAAAGATCGTTCGACATGCGGCAGACATGACCAGCCCAATCCCATTTGAGCTTGGTAGGCTTTAGGTAGGTACAAATTTTAATTTCATATTAGACGAGGTGTTTGTTGACCACCAGTCCAACGCGTCTGCTGATGAAATGAAGACTACTTTAGTTTTGAAGGATCCAAGATTTTGATTGAATATCTACGATTTTATTTTTTAAACTTTACAGAGCGGTAGAGTTCTTTTATTTTATATAGGGTCGGCTCTGTAATGGTCTTTACACCCAGCTTACGCCGGAGTTTTCCTGTGATTAAACCAGTTGTGCTATATACCTACCTATTATGGGTATATCTTGAGTGGTTTAATCACATCAGTAGATAACTCACACAAACACATGTAATGTGTCATGTGTTTGATGTGTGATTGGTTCAATCACAGGAGGACAAGGCGTAAGCTGGGAGTAAAGACAATTACAGAGCCGACTGAAGGTATCTACCTACATATGTATGTACATAGGTAGGTAAGATCCTACTAAATTTTGAACAAGATTTGAAATAAAATTAAATCGAGATTCAACATTAAAAATAAAAGTACTTAAAAAGAAAAACACCGCAACTAAACAAATTAAAAAGCCACTATGCAGACTCTCAGTTCGACCAATATCAGCATAAACTTAATAGCTCCATCGAACTTTGCTCTTTACAAAACGCTTGCGTTTGAGCATCTCATCAGATGTACAGATTAAGCAGCAGTATGTACTATGTAGGTACAATACAACGTGTGCGATACGGGACGCGTAAAATGCATAGACATGATTTTGTTACAGAGCGTGTCAGTGAACGCTCGCACCGCGCGAGGCCGGCCGATCACCTTACTTATGTAACACCATAAAATGCAGCGGTTGCCGTTCACAAAATACTACGACAGGTCTTTGATCTTGCAAATGCATAGCCGATAACCTACCTGCTCGTATCGACTATGGGTGTCAGAGCGCCGTAACCCACAACTGTTTACTTTTTCATACACTTATCCGTTACATAAATCGGTTTCTTCGTTCCACAGTAATGAAGCAACACCGTCAGAGCAAAGAATGATTTTACAAAATGATGTCGTAGTAAAACTTATCCTCGTTCTTGCGTACAAACTTATCGTTGACTTCAATGATCCTTCGTAATGAGCTTGCAGGTACGTTTTCCAGAAAAAGACGCTTACGTCAATTCTATGTGTAGATAGATACGTCTTATCGAAGACATTTAAATACGCTGGCAACAAAATTGCGTTGCGAATTAACAAAATTCCTCAGTTCGCACTTTCAGCTCTTGACAAATACATCCTCCAAGTTTCAAGTCTCTACGTTCAGCGCTTTGGCCTGTACTACGTTGTCTGTCAGTCAGGTCCAAGCTTTTCATACTTACTTATAATATATTGATGATGATCATTGAAATCATACTGATAATTTTCAAACAATTTGAATACACACTACTTACTTATATTTTTATTAATTTGAAAAAATCTCATTTACCTAAGTTGATCGGTATCCACAAAATTAACTATACCATGTGGTCAGACAAACAAAATATTTTCTTAACTTTTTCGGTTGTATCATTATCGTTTTTCGCGTCGATGTTCAATATTTACGCTCCCCGAACAGGTCGTTGACTTTTGAGGTAGGTAGTGGTCTCATTGCGATCGTCGAGCATAGCAGGTGACAGGCACGTATGCACACGGAATTCTATTGATACCTTTCAGTAGCTGAATTTTAATTCGCGTAGAACGTTGAATCCGTAATGGCGGTAAAGTGGTTCAATTACTTTACATCCGGGTCATTAATGCGACGAGCGAATTTATATTTTATACTTAGGTACTTACCTAATAGAATAATTATTTTTGGATATTTCACACAACGCCATCTAGCCCCATCAGCATCATCAGCTAACTAAGCAGAGCAATGGGAACTAGATGACTGATAAGATACTTTCTTTTTAAATACAAACATACATAGTGGGCTACTTTATTATTATTTCTTAACTAAGTCATACTTATAAGACTTAAGACTATACCTGAGTATTTATAAAGTAGCTGTGTTATTCCTTAATAAAAAATAATAAAAAGAAATAAATAAAATTTAATATATAGAAAATACCCAGACTCAGAACAAACACCGATGTTCATGACACAATGTTTGTCCTGAAGCGGGAATCGAACCCGCGACACCGGCGCGGAATACACAATACATAAAAATAAAAAAAAGGAAATTCTCGTACGTAATAAGTTGTGACTCAATGTTTAAAGTAAAAAAACAAAATTTAGCAGGAATCATACTTTAATAGATCTACTTTCAGCAGCGGACTAATACAATAAAATATATGAAAATTACGACATCTAAAAATTTCTAACCACAGAAAAATTACACATAAGCAAACCAAATTTAAATAAGTACATAGTTAAGGTTAGGTTCATAAGTACTAATCTTCAATCGAATCAACGCTTTGTCTAGATTGATTAAATTAATTAATTAAATATTGGCATATTTTTATAAGAATTTAATTTTAATTAAAATGCATTTAATTTCCATTAGGTTTATGAGATTCAAAGAATATCACATGAGTATTCGTTATGTTACGTACTTATTTCACTATTTTTGTTTTGTGCCTATTCTATTTCTTACATTTACTTAAAATATAACTTTTAAAAATATATTTATTTTCAGATTTTAAACTTATACCAGCCAATCCTTACAAACCTAGAATTTAAGGCCCAGAATTCCATGCGCCGCTATCTCACTCGCACGCCAGTAAATATAGATAGAAATAGATAGATAGAAAATACTTTATTGGACTTAACAAATAGTACAAAGGCGAACTTAATGCTATGTAGCATTATCTTCTAGCTAAACCTTTTAAATATACGCCATACTATATTCGTATCACACTAATTGTATCTGTGTATCATCTTCGGCAAATCTGGGATTCTGTTTCCTAGTTTTAGCTACTAGCTTATATAAAAAGGCATGTTGCTAACCTCTTTAGTAGCCAGTCTAGCCGCCCTATTCAAAGTCACATTACAATGAGTATGGAGCGCTTCCAAGCAATCCGTCTCCTTCTTACTCCATTTAGATTCCATAGCAGCTGAAAATGCGGTACAAGAAAACGTACATAGTAAACTAATCAGTATGCAAACTCTCATTCGAAGGGCATCGCTCGGTTGTTCTAGGAGACACATGAAGTTGAAACTTTTGTGGAACAATATTCTCTCTACTACGTCGGCGTGTTCAGGCAGGTCTTGTAAAATGGTGATCAGAAGACCGACGATGTTTAGAACTATCCGCGGCGTTTTGGCATCTGAAAAAATGTGGTTTTGTAATAAATAAATAATGTTTGGACATTACACACAACGCTATCTAGCCCCAAACTAAGCAACTATGGGAACTAGATAACTGATAGAATACATATACTTATATTTTTTTGTAAATACATACATTAAGATACATCTGAAAGGTTCCAGATTGTTCCCATAGTAATTTCATGAAAATCGATTTGGTACTTTGGTTTTGAAATTAAAAATACTGAAATAATTACGTCATATAAGTAAACGAAATTGCGATTTTTTTTGTCAAAAAGTTCTTCTAAATGGAGCTTTTCGTAAAATAAATTTTAAATAGGAATTAAAGTAGAAAATAGTCATGTGCCGTACGCATGTATCAACAACATATTCAGCATAAAACCTGTCTGAGTCATCTTAGAAAAATGTCCAATGCAAGATGTGAAAATACAAGTCAGCATATGAAATAGGCATTTGATTTACAAACTAGTATAAAGTTGTTTTGAGAGATTATGCGCCTTCAGCGTTTTGTGAGCAGACGAGGCGACAGCTTTGCTCAGCAAACGGTCTTTGTCTAGCCAGCGGCTGCTCCCTATAGATAGAGAGGAAACTCTCATAATATCATATTGAATATCAAAATATTTTTTTTTTGCCCTATGTTTTTTGCGATAGTCTATAATAACACAATCTTTATGAGCGGACATCCATTTTAAAGCATTTTCTATGTAGATATAGATTCCTTAAATAGATTCCTAGAATAGAAATGTCTTCACAGCATTCCTGGCATTGCATTGCAAACTATAAGCACAAGGATAGTCTTAAAATAGTCATGCATAGTTATTTCTTTCTCCGTTTACTATTCATTATAGCAAGCTAAACTTGTGAATCCTTCGCAGTCGGGTAAATGTTTTAATTAATAAATATAGCTTAATAAAAATAAGTGTTTTTTATACCACATTTACGAATTAATCAAATGCCTATTAAGTGTTATAAGCGTAGACTGGATATTTTCTTCCTTTAGGCTCAATTCCCACTGGGATTGCAGCGACCGGAAGAGCACTTTCAGTGTCAAACAATTTTAAACATTAAGGACTTTATTAAAAAGACTAGTATTGAAGCACTGGCATATCGCTGTACTGTTAGCGGCCAGCAGGGGACACTGAAAGCGCTGTCAGCGGCCAGCCGCGGACACTGAAAGTGCTCTGTCAGCGGCCAGCTGCGGACACTGAAAGTGCTCTGTCAGCGGCCAGCTGCGGACACTGAAAGTGCTCTGTCAGCGGCCAGCTGCGGACACTGAAAGTGCTCTGCCAGCCGCTGGAAATTGAGCCTCAACGTCAAATAAAAAAAAATATCGTCGTTTATGCTTTCGGTTCATACATTCATGTCTCCTACCGTATTGTACCTCTTATGTTGTGAACTGAGTTGCCATTCGGCATATCGTTCAGAAGTGCCGGCTGTGCACTTCATCTTATGTGATTATGTCATTTGGCTGCACTTGCTCGTCTCAGCTTAGCATGTCTCCACAATGAGGTCAGACTAATTGATGACGAGTAATATTATAAATCTTATATGCACGGCTGCGCTGCACTTACTTTCGATCAGTATTTTTCGATACCGATACAATTGATACTAAATATTGATTCGTTATTGATTTTACTTCCAGAAATCGTCTCAATAGTCAACACTTTCTAACTCAATATATCGTTTGGAAATAAAAAGAAGGTTAGGTTTTATTTTGCTATTGTGACTGATTTGAAAGCGCTAGTGTAAGATTTTTTTTCGAACAACCATGCAGTTAGGAAGACTAGGTAGGTTCTTACAAACCTTTTTCCAATAAAAAAAACAAGCATTAGACGTGCGCTAACCCCTCTACAATTAGATCTTTCCATAAGTTCACCATTAAACATTACTTCCTGGAATTTGATCCAAATAAGCGACATTCTATGATAGCGGAATAATACGAGTACAGGGAAGGTTTTTCTAAAATCAACTGGTTCAATTCCCGACTAGGATAATCGTTTTTTTTCATAAAATCTGAGTTGGTATGCAGTTTTATTTTTTATGAATGAATGATTTATTTGTCTCAAGTATGGTAAAAGTGGAAGGAGATAGGGGGACTTTTACTCAAAAGTGGGACACTGTAAAAGGTATAAAAAAAAGGATTAATAACAGGCAGGTCTCATGAATGTATACAGTAGAGTCACATACTTCACTGAAGAATACAGTAAGTATACAATTTTCTTTTGATTGATAAAGGATAAGTTTTCAACGAAGTCAGCCACGAGAGTCCTATGAGCGTTTTTCGATATTCCCCATATTTTAGGATTTGGCCATCCAAACCCAATGGAATTCTTCTTATCGTGTCACTTGTTCGAACCAGTGTGGTGAAAGGATTTCAAGTGCACCTCAAAGAGGCTCCTTAAAACTTGACCGTGTATTAATGTAGTACTTACACAGGGTGAGTAGTCGCGTGAACACGGGATAGGCGTCGTAGGCGCTGAGAGCCGTCGCCAGCTGACGCACGCCGCGGCACGAGCGCACGCACAGCCACGCGCACACCTCCACCATCCTGCCCACCCCTTGCAACCTGCTCAACCACAATATTTGAAACATGTGTACAGATTTTTTTAATTGTTTTCGGAAATTTTTTAATTCGGAAGTCAGTTATTGTTAAGAAAAACCATAATACAGTTTTTATGTAATAGAAAACACTAAAAACTTTAACCTTTTTTACCTGACTGCAAAGAAGAATACTTTATAGTGTAAGTGTTCTTCTTTGCAGTTAGGTAATAACATAAACATAATAGCAGTTTTGTTATCATATTCAACAAATGAGTTTTCACACCACCTGCTCGACAATATCCAATTACATAACATGCTATCATCAAGGTAAAGCAAAGCATTACCTACCAAGGGAGGTAATGTTGTATGAAACTCCCAAGGGTTGTAATGTGATTTAAATTTGGAACGTCAAATTCGTGTGGAAACTCGTGGAAAACTCTAAGTAAAAGAACGCCCATATGGCATTGTAAAAAGGTTTGTTCTAAAATCGAACTGGCCACTCATAAAAAAAAAGAAAAAAGGCGTGACTTCAAATATTGTGAAACAAAAGACGGTGTTGGCTGCTGAGTTTGGAGCCCTTACTTTTTATCGCCTCGCAGAAGGTGTGAAAAGTAGAGTATGCTCCTCTGGGATAAAGCCTGTCTTCGTCTTGGGTAGCTTGAACCCCTCGCGTCACTCAGGACTCTACATAACTCCTGAGCGAAGTCCCTCGTTAGCTCAGGGTTCAATATGCCACCCGCGACATAAGACACTGCTTTATCCCCTTAGTGCATAATCTACAATTAAATACTCGTGTCGTGGCACCTGCCCGGTGCAAGATCGAGGAAAGTGGAAGAAAGGGACTGGCCTGGTACCCATTATTATTATTTTTGCCTGTAGTGACCCACTGCTGGGCAAATACCGTATACCGTATACACCGCAAATACAGTATTTGCCCAGCAGGCTACAGGCTAAAACAGACAACTACAGGCTTAAAAATAATAATAATAGGTACCAGGCTACCAGGTCTTTAGAATATCTCAGACACTGAATGTTGACAGAAACGAAAGCTAATTAATTACCTGTCTTCGGCCGCTTCGTCAGTGTCCTTGCTACCTTTCATGAGTGTATTTATAGCGGCGACGAAGTTGTAGACAACCTTTGCTTCCAGATATACCTACATAAACATGAATTAACATGAGTCATAAAAGTTATTTCTTAAGTTATATAAATAAAATAACGTTTATTGTCTCAAAAGTACAATCATCTGGTAGGTACATACTAAATAACATATAGGTAAGTTAAGTAACGTAATATAAAAAAAATCGTTCCACTGGTGGACCCTGTTCCCACTAGGTCTAAGGGTGTGTTTCCATTTCTGTGCTCGAAGTTGAGAGGAAGTTCAATTTCGAGCATTGTGATTGGCCAATTCATGGTCCGCTCCTCTCCACTCCACTGAACTCCGTGTCGATGGAAACGCACCCTAAAAAGCCTGTATAGCGGAGACATAGTGAACGACAACAACGAACAACGACAAACTATAATTATGTATATTTAGTCCGAGGCAAAATCTTGTTCAAATATCTACTCATTAAAATTGCGCACGATACTTGCTCGGCCTTGTGTGAAGACCGCTGTTTATGCTTATGTTTTGTAACTTAGTATGAAATTTCAAAAATATATTTAGGCTCATTAATTGCGCCACTAAAGTTGAGGTTGACATTAGGCGACGATACTTTAGAGGGAGATAGCGACACCAACACACACGAATGCCGACGTGAGACGGAATGATTTAAGCACAAACTTCAAGCCGGCCTAGATCCAACGGCCGTACTGTCCTTTAGTGGCGCAAAGTCAAAAAAACATGTGTCAAGTGCAAGAAAGGAGTTATTAAGATTATTAAAATAGAAATTGGCATCAACAGTTTTCTATTGCGTGTTTTCATGCGCTAAAGTTCGCATAGCCTATGTTCAGACTCGCCAAGATACGTCGGCCGTATTGTACTGTACTTACGGAATGGTGAACTTACATCTTGTATGTTGAGTAACGTGTGTCTCGGTAGCGTGTGTACCAGCGCTGGCAAAGCGAGCAGCGCCGCGACCGCGCCGCACACCCTGCCGCCGCCACCGCCTTTAGCCGCGCTACCAACTACCCCGATCACCATGCTTACCTATAACAAACTTTATATTAACGTTACCATAACCATATTTAATGCTTCTGATACAATAAACTATCTTGTTTTTTTTTTATAGATAATAGTATTATGATTTTATGATATCTTTCTGTGCAGTGCACAATTCTATAAGAAAAATACCACGCCTTGCGAGGCAGCTAGTTATACGCTCCGAGATACAGTTATCCAAACTAGTTCGGAGTGTTTAACGAAACCGACCCCGCTAGGTAAAAAATATATATACATATTTATATCTCTTGCAATATAACATTTTTAATAGCTAAGATTGTGTCTGATGCAAATAAATTTGTTTGATTTAAAAGACGAATCCATGGCAAATAGCTGGGTCTTTACCGAGCCAAATGCTCGGTCTATACGTGCTTCGGGGTCGTTCGAGCGCACGTTGCCTCGCCCGAGCGCACCTCGAGGTCCAGCTATGGACGGGCGGGCTCGCCTCGTCAGGCAATTGTAAACAATTATCCATTACGGATGGTCGAAGGCTTCTGTTGGCTCGGCCCACCTCGCAAGGCTTGCCTCGGTGTTTGTGTTTCCGGCCAAAGTACGCTGCTACTAGCCTCGCGACCCGCAGATCGAGGCAGCCTCGCGAACCCGTGCGCTCGGAATGGACCCAGCTAATGACGAATCCAATGCATATAGCCAATTTTAGCTGTCTATTTCATGAAATAATCAATTCTATGATCCGGGTACGACACATTTTACGCGATATTTATTATAAGAGGTAAGGAATAATAATAGAAAATGTTGCCTTATTAATGTTACCATATTTAGTTGCGTTAGTGATTCTACATCTCCATCCATGACCTCACTGATGTTGGAGTTCAGAAAAGCTTCCCACTCTTCTAATTCGATTGTTGACGGCTCATTTACTGCAAAAATACAAAAAGTTACTCTAAAATCAAGCAAATAAAGCCCATATTTATTTGTCAAAATATTACCTTCGCTTTTTTCCTCAGTCATCATAATTTTATCGTTATCAGCTATATCTTTGTCGTCACAAGCTTCATCTATTAACTCTATCTTTTCAATATCTTCATCCCTGTCTTCTTTGGAGCATTTCTCTTTATCATCGTCAATAATACTCGGTATTTCAACTGTCGGCTCACTCGTTCTCCTTTGATTATCGCCTTTATTTTTATCCCAGCTTCTGCTGAAATGGAACGAACGTTTGATGCTCCTAGTCAGTCTGTTCCCTCCACTGCCAAATCTGAGTTTGTCTCTCGAGAACTGTAGAAGCTTTTGCTTATACGACGGCGGAACACTCTTACTCAAACCGGAACTGACGTCACTACTGCATTTAGTAGAGCTTTTAGGGTTCTCTAAACTATGTGACGCGGTGTCCACTGATTTCGCTTTCTGTTTCACTTCGAGTTTACTGATTTCGTCGGTTTTAGATTTGTCTTCATTATGTTTTTCGTTATGCTTCTCCTCATCGATCTTATCCATTTTTGATTGTTTTTTATTCGCTGCCATTAGTTGTGCCATGTTGTTTTCCAGGTTGCATACGACTAGGTTCGAATTGTTCATAACGTTGTACTCGTGTCTGAGGAGTTTTGCGTTGGCTGCTGTGATGAGGTTGGATTGTTCCTCATCGTCAGTTTTGAGGCTGTCTCGGACGCTGAACGCGCTGGTGGCTCTGACGCTGTCATCGTCCGACATGGGCACACATTCTAAGGCTTGCATCACGCGAACGTTGCGTAAATCGTGCTCCCTTGTTTCTGGCTTATGTGGTTCGTTTTCTAGTTTGGCTGACCTGAATCAAAAATAATCAAACCAAATCCTTAGTGACCGTACACACCATTGAAAAAAATACAGTAAACAAAATACGCTATTTCGTTTACTTTAAAGACTTTTTTAAACTTATTTTGATTTAAAAACTAAACTACTGAAACCGATTTTGATAAAAAAAATCTATGTGACCAACCTGAAAGCAAATCCTTTCAAACACCTTTTTTCAGAATTTTACCAAATCAGTTGATAAATGACTAAGTTCTACGGATAACGAACATTATTCATTGGGTATAAGTAGCAGCACATAAGTCTAGCGCTGAACGACACGCGGGGAGGGGGTTACTACGCATGTTTATTGTATGTGTAATGCCCCTCAGGTACCTTCTTTTTTACTTCTGCACAATAACGGTCAGCGCTAAAGTTACGTGCCGCTACTTACATTTAACTTTTCTCCATGGCAGAAAAAAATGGTTTCTTACGTAATAAAATTATTGCCTGCATGAATATTTGTGATGAACCTAATAAAGGAAGAAAACTAATTACCTTGCATAGCATAAGCATAATCAGCCTATAATGTTCCCACTGCTGGGACTCAGGCCTACTCTCGGCAGGAGAGTGAATGGGTCTTAAATCCACCACGCGGACCCAATGCGGATTGGTGGATGTCGCATGCCATAGAACATTTTTTTTTTTTTTTTTGGTTTTCTGTCCGTTGACATGTCGGTTTCCTCACGATGTTTTCCTTCACCGTTGCGAGAACGTGGGGTGCATACATAGATTTTTTCGACCGAAAAAACCCATTTACGCATGACTGCCACCGGGATTCGAACTCGCGACCATCAGATCGCAAGGCAAGGGCCTCATTCACTCGGCCACCACGTCCTCGTAATTACCTTGAGTTACTTCTAATCTTGTCCCTCTGTAGTTGCTTGAGTTCCTGCTGGCTATGAGTCAAAGGCTTTGTGAATGGAGATTCACTTTGCACATCTTCTGGTAGTATGAGCACATGACCTTCAATGAATGGATGCTCCAAAATTTCAGGCCAAGACATCCTCTTCATTGGATCTTTGTGAAGTAAACCCTGGAATTTGGGGCAATTGAACAATGATTTACCTGTCTTTGCCTGCATGATAGATAACAGAATAAAAACAAGAAAAGTTTCAAATATTTCCATTTTTTTTATGTTAACATTGGACGAGATGAAGTAAGCGCTCTCCAGATGGTAACATATCACGCCTAGTCATGACCAGAACACTACTTCACCGGACTTTGATGCACATAGGCCGGTGCAACACTGCTAAGACGCTCGTCCATATTGAGACATTTGATGGTCAGTCTCGAAAGCCCAGTAATTTCACTAGGAACACTTATGCTTGTATATTACTGTTTCGCAGCAAAATATCTGACACTGTGTAGATACCCATCTAGACGGCATCCTGCAGGGGACGCCTACCAACAGTATTTAGGTAAGCTAAGGCTAACACTAGAATATCTCAGAATATTTGTTCTGTCGCATAGCAGTAATGTGTTGGCATTACTGTGTTTCCGTTGGAAGGGCACTGTAGCTAGTGAAACTACTGGGTTTAGGAGACTGACCATCAAAACGTTTCCAGGTGGACTAGCGTTATAGTAGTGTTGCATGGGCCTATAGTATTCAAAGCCCTGTGTACTGTGTAGCGCTGTAATGGTTACAGTCAGGCGTAATCTCTTACCATCAGGAGAGCGCCTAGCTAGTCTCACAGCTTGTTTACTTATATAAAAAAAAAACCTAAGACTATGCTGTGAATAAAGGTTTACCTGCAAAAATGATCGAGCTTCAGTGCTTATAAAGCTAGGCCACTGTACTGGCTTATGCCGTATCATCCTTACTAGTTGCCAGATAGACATCGTGCAGAATGGCGGTTGTCCTGCCATCAGTTCATAAACTATGCAACCTAGAGACCAGAGGTCAGCCTGAAAGGAAAAAATATAATGATTTACGTAGCATTGGTATGAATTGTTTTATCTTTTAGGACAACCTTTAACAAGGTGGTGTGGCAAATAAAAACAGCAGTGGACTGCAATACTGATGTTTTATCTTTTAGGACAATCTTTAACAAGGTGGTGTGGCAAATAAAAACAGCAGTGGACTGCAATACTGATGTTTTATCTTTTAGGACAATCTTTAACAAGGTGGTGTGGCAAATAAAAACAGCAGTGGACTGCAATACTGATGTTTTATCTTTTAGGACAATCTTTAACAAGGTGGTGTGGCAAATAAAAACAGCAATGGACTGCAATACTGATTTACTTAATTTTTGCAGTTCAAAGTAGCAACCTAGATACTTCAGGAGTACTCATAAATGGGTTAATACAAAGAATCACAATAAATAGAAATCAAAAATGAGCAAATGAATATTTCAAATATCTTTTCTGAACTAATGGAGTAATTATATTTCTATGTTTGTAATAGTTTAATATTTCCTTGCTACATGCTAGGCATTTAAGAACTAGACAATTTGCCTTTAGGATTTAGTAAATTACCTGGTGATCATAAGGTTTTTCTTCAATGAGCTCAGGAGCCATGTACAGGGGAGTTCCTTTAATGGATGTGAGGATATGGGTTGCATTGGTCATGATACGGGCTAGACCAAAATCACACAACTTGGCACATCCGGAACTATCGAGAAGCACATTCTGTGGCTTAAGATCCCTGAAATATAAGCGAGGCCTTGTTAAAACAATCTAGTTGGAAAACAATAATCACACATTGTTTTGATGAAGAACATTAGTTATATTTGTATCTAGTCAAACCATTAATTGACAATATTGAAAATGAACCTTCAATGTTTTAGGCTCAATTCCCACTGGGATGGCATTGACGCCATGATTTTGTAAAGGTCTGTCAGGCCAAAAGGTCACTAGAAAGGCTCCACGGCGCCACATGCGACTGCGGGACCTTTTTGAGCTTCACAAGTGATACTGGTCTTCTAAGTATGTATGTACCTAGACAATGTTCTAAATTATTTATTCATTGAAAGTGCTCTGCCACTCACTGCTTATCGCTGCCATCCCAGTAGGAATTTAAGCCTTATGGTAAAAATAAATTTTAAAATTTATATTCAGATTAACACTGCTGCCAGTGACATAGAGCATGAAAGGTTTACTGTAATGAAGTAGCATATTTGTATAGGTAGATAATTAAGTACCTAGAAGTAGTTATAGTATTTTAAGCAAGGTATCAGTGAACCCTGATTTCAAGCATTTTACATACCTATGGAGAACTCTATGAGAATGCAAATAGTAAAGAGCCGACACCAAATCCCAAGTAATTTTCTTCACTTGATCCTCATTCAAACATCCTTCTTTAGCGAGGATGCTATGAAGCTCTCTCTCAGCATACTCTGTGACCACGACCAGCTCTGAATCAGTATCAAAGCTATCTATCATTCGTATAATGTTGGGATGCTTGAGCTGTCGTTGGATTTCACATTCTTGTTTTAAGTTTTTTAAGTCTTTTGGGGACCGCCCTTTCTGTAAAATCAGGTAATTTACTTGATAAACATCAAAAACCTTCAGAAGTAACTGTTTATAGAATCACATTTTATACAAACCTTTGATTATTTTAGAGTATATAATCAAAGATACAAACCTTTCGTATAACTTTGAGAGCCACGGTATCATCAGTTTCCTTGTGTTTTGCTTTGAATACACGTCCAAAAGAACCCTCCCCGACGAAAGATATAACCACATAGCTATCCATGGTTTTGTGTTACTGATACATAGTTGAACAATACTTTTTGGTAATCTCCTCAATTTTTACATATAAAATCAAATAAACCTAATATCTTCGACTATCGTGATATTATTACACAACAAACCACAACCAAAGAGAATATAACCACTACGTTGAAGAGACGGGACTTCAAACAAAAAAACAACAAAAAAAAAACATTGATCATTCTACGTCACAACGAGGAAGAATCGCCATTACCAACATTCTAACAAAATAATCGTTAGGAGCCCTACCAACATGAAGAAAAACTAGTGACGTCCTGGCAAAATTATCGATAGCTTACATATCGATGCTTGTCTAATATAATTGAATCAGTAGAGATTTAAAGTCACACATGTTTATTTGAATATAAAATACCATGTTCATTAAAATGCGAGGTTTCTAACATTTTATTGAACATAATATTTTTTGTTCAAATAATCATTGTGTGGCTTTAAATGAAAATAAAAAAATATATATATTTGTAATTTACAGTTTATATATAATATATATATATATATATATATATATATACATTACATCTCAAATGAACGCATTATTATTATAAGGTCTCCTGCTGCTTCCACAGCCAGTCTAGAGCAACGTCCAAACGTCCCTTTGCATATTTCAACGCGCGCGGTGCTGTATCCTGCAATAAACAATATATCAATTGGACTGTTAGCCTCAAAATTCTAGTAATAATTAAATCAAATTGTGTTAACTACAAGTTTCTTGTCAGACTTAGACTATTACTATTACTGTTATTATTATTATTACTATTACTATTACTATTACTGCAACAAATTTAATATTAAATTAAAATTTCTCGCATATCGATAAAGTACTTTATGAAGTTACAAGATATATCACCGTATAAAAAAGTATATAACTTACTAGGATCACATGTTGTGATTTCGACAGTATTCTCTATCGGAATTTCATACTCATGGTATATAATTAGCTCCTCGTGAAACATATCTGTAGCATGGGCTAATGAAGGTTCTGTAATGTTGTTTAAAAAACAAAATAGCAATATAATTTGATAGCAAGTGTGATAGTAGTCCAATGCAAAACAAATACAAATAAAGAAATCTGACACTTAACAATAAATAGGTACTATTATTTGTCGTAAAGTGGTGGTTTGCAAGGCCTCTTATTTGCAAATCACCCATACAACGAGCCTGGTTCACGTCTAGTTAACACATACCTTCATTTGTTGTACAACTTTTATTCAGGCTCAAACAATCAGAGAAAACATGATATGGGAACTCTGATAGAATCTTGTCTGATAGAGGTTGAGCTGTTAGTCGTAATGAAGGTACAGCAGTATTTTTCAATAGGGTTTTTTCTTTTTGAAATCCTTGTCGTGGAAATGTTTGCCACATATAAATTTATTTGCGTATAACTTTTCAATGGGTATATACGCCAAATCTTCTTTCCCTGTCATCTTAACCCACAGCTTGCACCTGTACACATTAGAACAAATATAATTTTATCGATATCGATATTTTAATTTGACGCACTATTTTCCAAATCCACTATTTTACAAATAAAATGTAAATAATATGATGTGGTTTAAACACTGTTTACCATTGAATCATTTTACTTGTGTTGTACTTACCGAGATTCATCATTTCGAGGGAATCTTGCCATGAAATACCTTCTTTTACCATCTTTTCTTTTCGATATCAAACCACAAATTTCACACTTTCGGTACGTCATAGTAACATTCTACAGTCATAAAACTGAAAGTATTTTGTAACAAAACCACTAATATATGATATAAATCACATAAGAAAATTTAGAAATAAATAAAGCAATGATCGGAATGTCGCGAATGAATGACGTGAGACAGAAGAGCGAGAGGTTGGAGACGTGAGTGAAACGTATATATAGCCACCATTAAAATTTTGCCTCCGTCCATACAAAGTTTTTTTAGCCCGTAGTTTCGACAGCCTGACCACAACAAACAAACAACAAGAAACCAAAGAAACGGGAAACTGGAAACTAAATAAAATGGCAAAGTATGTGGTTACAATCACCGTGTTCGGGTTCGAGGCCCTTTCAACCAATACCCAATTATTTGATATCCCCACTTGGCTTTAAATGAGTTAACTTTATTACATGTTTTTCGAAAATATTTTTAGTAACATGTTGGTTTATAATTTTGCCAAATTCTAGCGCTGCAATCCGTATAGTCTCAGACGGATAAATGGACAAACAGACGAGCCTATTGAGAGGTTTCTTGTCGGACTCTGAACCCCAAAAAACAAAAACATCAAAATTCAAACTGGCAATGACATACCCAACTATCTCCAATGATAATGACTTTGACAAAATGTTATGTTAGACATTGACAAGCCTATCGATTGCTTCAATAGGCTAAGCATACGAATAGGAATTATTTTTATCGTATCGATAAAATAATATCAACTATAGATAAACTTATGTCTAGTCAGTACCTACACACACACACACACACACACACACACACAAGACAATACGTGCCAAGACACACTACTTTATACCCACATACACATAAATCAAAAAACATGGACAAAACGAATAGTGTGAAGAAATTACTATAATACGGCGTACTTTTTGAGTATTTGTCCGAAACATTTTGTATGGAATTCGGATTTGAGGATTACCCTTAACTGTAGGTGTACCTACAGGATGGTAGGTACAGACGAGCAATGGGAGGCCGCGGTCAGCGTAAAAGTCTAAAAGTGTACCTAATACCTAATGACCTAAGTATGTATCAACCTGAATTAAAGGATTTTGATTTTTTGATTTGTATTTGAATGACAAAACTCACATGATTCGATTTTTTATATTTGAATGCCAAATCTTGTACATAATATAAGTAGGTAGGTAGAGTTGTGCCAAGTCTTTGCTAACCTTTACTTTATGCGGTTTGATAATCTGACAATAGAGGCCTGCTTACACGAAATAATAAAAAGAAAAATATTTGCACTGCCTTCTGAGTTCTTAAAGAGCGTCGCGTCGGTCGGCGTCGTTCTTAAAAAAATAGAGCATACCTACCTAGGTACCAAGAGAAGATAAAAATCATAGTCCATGGAAGCCGCAAGCTTATTTATGTGAGTAAAATAAAGTGTCTACTGTGGAACACTCATAATCTCCTCATTTATCTTGCGATCCAAAAATACCACTCTAAAGTTACCTTCAGGCTACATAGCTATTATTTCAGAGTAAAAACGGCCAGCAAAATTCGTTTCTTGCGTCCGTAGAACGTAGCTACCTAGGTAGAATAGAATAGAATAGAATATGCTTTATTGTATCACCTTAAAATAAATAATAACAAGAAAAATAAACTAAAATTACAAGGGCGGTCTTATTGCTAGATAGCAATCTCTTCCAGACAACCAGATAAGACTTATTGTTAACAGAAAAAAATATTTAAATTACAGTGGATAAAGGGTGTACCAAAAAGATATTATAGATAGAAAAATATATATAAAAAAAAAAATATATATAATTAACATTTTGACTAACTAAAATATACAGAATATTACACTATATTAATACATATTATATTTACATTCTAATATCTAAATATTATACTATAATAAATATATAAAAATATCTAAATATTATACTATAATAAAATAATAAACATGACTAGTATTGTATAAATTATGTATTTGCAAAATTCTCCAACGATGGAGGGTGATAGGTATAAGTAAAATATTAAGGTAGATACTGACAACGACATTATGATGAAATCATCAAAAAGATAATGCCATAGAAAGACTAGGTCCCAGCCAGGTAGTACCTACCTACTTACCTAGTACCCATAGATTAATAACGGTATTCCTATAGGAGATCAAGTTTATCATTCAAGGCAAGAAGGACAGAACGAAAACGCACATGCAATAAAAATAATTATAGATCTATATTTGTAACTTTTTACAATATATAACTGTAGGTACAATCAAAAAGCAATAGGTATCTAATATGAAAAAGCTCTATTGTTAAAAGTTTAAAAAAAAAAATGTTAGTATATTCTTTTGAATTCTCTCGACATTTTGCATCAACCAAAATGTACGAGAAGTTACATTTACTTATTTACATAGGTAATGAAATTTATTTTCACAACAAAATTACCTACAATGCACAAATGGCGGGCTTTATGCCTAAAGGCATTCTCTGCCAGCCAACCCTATATTTTTTTAGATATAATTTTATTCTGAACTATAGTACCTACTTCTATGGTATAACTTACCATATATGTATTATAGTATAGAATCACACCGTAGTATATCGAAAACGTGTCAAAAAAGTTAGCTAATTTAGCTAACTTCTAGTACTGATGCTGACTTACGAAATAGAGAAGTAACAGTTATCTAGCTAGAGAAATATAAAAGGTTAAGGTTCTTTCATTGTTAATACAATACCATTGCAAAGAGTAACAAAAAGTATATGAAGAAGGATACCTTGCATTTCATTTTTATTGACGGGGTGTCCGTCTGTTTGTTTATCCTGTTTTCCGCCTCCATCTTGCTTTGAGACTGTCAATCTTGGTGTTCTATGTATAGGATAGTAATACCGTTATTAATCATGTGTAGGTACCTACCTACCTACAGTTACTACTTACAAGCAATGAGCTTTCAGTAAAAGCGGTATCCGATACGCTACAGATTTGTTGACGCTTAGTTGTCTATAATTCTATTTATACCTCGAATTATCCGGCAAGCAGCTGTATGAAATAAAACTCGGGATCGCACACACAATAAAACACAAACAGTTAGTGTCGGCACCATTATTCTCACGTTAAAGCTGCATTTCTGTAAACGAATAAGACACGAAACGAGACAAATAAGAAACGAAATAAGATTACTGGGCTTTCGAGACTAACCATCAAAATGTCTCAAGATGGAGCGCTATACAGGGCGTCCCACGGATATGCCACATGGAGGGAAAGTACCTTGAATATTGTATTTGGAACATTTTACTGAAAGAAGACATTATTTGAATTTAAAAAACAATTTATACTGCATTCATAGATATTAAATAATAGTTAATAACATGATTGAACCGGGAATCGAACCCGTTAAACGAGAAAAATAATAATCCTGTAGCTTTATCATACCGATCGAAAGGCTTCATTATAAGTATTATTTTTTGCTAAAAAACATAGTGTCACAAATAAAAGGAAGAGGCGACGCCTTGTATAGCAGCCCTGTATTATGGTTATGGGCAGGCGTGATCACTTACCAAAAGGAGAGCGCATAGCTAGTCTCGCCACTTATGATATAAAAAAGAGAAAAAAACGTGTGCTGAAGTAGAATAATAAAATAACACTTAAATCCGAAAGTTTGTGAATAAGTAATATGTTTGGATGTTTGTATACTCATTCTTATGCCCGCCTTGGAAGGCGAAGTAGACTTCGATAGGGTAAAATGGGCTGCAGGTTGCAGAGCAAGCCAAACATCTACCAAAAGCTAAGCTAAGTTTGTTGTTTAGCTTAGATCGCATAGCAATATTTTCATACATGGCGCTCAGCTGTGCGGGCAAAGCTGAACTACAGTTTAGCTAGTTTAGCTCTTGATCTGCAACCTGCATTATTGAAGGAGAAAGAGTTCGCTTAGCTCTGCAACCTCTTTCTTGCACATTTTACTTGTAGTCTGCTCCGCTCACTGTTTACAATGGAGTTGGAGTCTGTGATTCGTAAAGTGTTTGCCTCAGGGGCGTCTCTCCGTAGGTTACGTAATTTCTTACCCACTGCGACTAAAGTTACGTTGGCTCAGTCTCTTCTTCATCCTTTACTCGACTATGCTGACGTCTGCTATCTCGATCTCACTGAGGACAAACTTAACAAACTTGAGCGCCTCCAAAATTATTGCATCAGGTTCATTTATGGCCTCCGCAAATATGATCACATTTCTCAGTATCGCACTATGCTCAAGTGGTTGCCCATCCGTCTCCGCCGGAATACCCATATTCTTTGTATGCTTTACAATATATTATTTAACTCAATTGCCCCTTCTTATCTCAAAGAGCGTTTCGTATATTTAGATCAATCCCATTCCCGTTCTCTTCGGTCATCAGAAAATCTTGCCCTTAAGATACCTGTGCACACCAGCTCCTTCTATGGAGACTCATTCACAGTGCAAGCTGTCCGGCTCTGGAACGCTTTGCCACTTGAAGTAAGACGTGCGCCATCTCCTCATACCTTTAAGGCTAAAGTCAAAGAGTTCTATCTAAGACAAACATCATCGACTAGTAAGTAATATTTTAGGTCTTATACTTCTCACATTCATCAAGCATTATCTATACGTACATATATTTATATTTAATATGTATTAGTTTATTATAGGTTATTTACGTATTAGGATTTTATAAAACATAGTATTCTTTATTCATTTGGAAACAGTTGTACGCCCTGCCCCGCTACTTATATTTAAATCATCTCCAATGCCTGTTGGTTGCCTGGAAGAAATCGCTCTCAGCGATAAGGCCGCCAATTGTACCACTCATTAGTTTTAAGTATTTGTTATTTTCCATGTGTACAATAAAGAATTATCTATCTATCTATCTATCTACAATGGAAGCACTTCTTGGCAGTTACATGTTGCGAGTTCCGCACAGACCGTATCGATAGCAGTGGGACGCGAACATTATTCATGCTAAACCTTATTTTTTATCCCGATATCTACTTACCAAAAATACTTACCGTGGAGGATATACTCGTCTTTTGTTTACATAAAAAGGAAAAAATATATTTGAGGCGCTAACAGACAGGCGCTACATTAGGTACATAGTATATGTAGGTATATTTCAGCGGTTGAAAGATCCCACTCATTTTGCCTGCTTACGCAAGTAATCTGTAGCCAGGATTGTAGAGAGTATATTTAAAAGTTGTTGTATTTTCTTACAATAAATTATTTAATTTTTCATTCTCATTCTACGTACTCGAAACTGAAAAAGTGTCAATAAATCAGCATCCTTCAGCGTTTGTCATTATTCAGCGGTTACCATAAAGTTACAGCCGAAAGTATCCGAGATCTGTGGCGGTTACAGCTTGCTGAAGATGAATCAGTCTGTCAGTTGCATTATGACGTATTCGGAATACGGTATTCCAGCTGTTTATTGCCTAATGTAACTTGTTCTGCAGTGGGTAAAGGTCCACCGCCCTCGGATCCTCGATCCTCGGAAATTGTTTTACGAACCGTAGAGTTCATAACTGTTTCTCAAAATAGATTCTCCCGACTTTTCCAGTGCTCATAAAAATGCGATTGATTTACGATCACTGGTATTTGTATTGGCACCCACCCATTATGAGGTCATTATAGTTTCAAATATCACCAGTTATAACACTGTTATTGTAACATAATAAATTACCGTGCATTATTTAATTTCCACTAGAGAAAAATTTCTGTGGTTTTATTGCTCGTTTCTCGCCATGAAGGAAGTCGAAAATTAGCACATCTTAACTGAATTCTGTAATTTGTAGAAAGAGTTTGAAAATAGGTAACATAATTATCAAACTTGTACGCTCACACACTCATACTATACCTACTTAGCCGGGGTCGAGCCAGGGAGAACGCTAGGATAATTTTCATACCTTATGTACAGAACATAACAAAATAGGTAGGTAGCCTACTTCCAAAAACGAAAACTTCTCATTTGGACCATGATTTTCAAAATATATTGACAAAAACACTACTGAAACATAATATTAGGTAGGTACTGAAAAATAAGTTTTTTTTTCAAAAATTAAAACGTGCAAGAACTTTATTTTTTATTACATATTGATAATACTTCTTAAAAGCATTAAAAATATTATACTAGATCGAATGAATAAAATAGATCAACCTACCGCCTGCTGTAGGCGCGACAAACTTTTGCAAAAAACGTACGTTCTTAGCTTTATTCACCCAGAATATCCGTTAAACCGCCTACTATTGATGGTGATGATGATGTTTTGGGTCATTCTTTTTCAGCTTTTGTTTACACTAAAAGCAAAAGTTCAATGTCCTATACGAGTAGAAAGAAGGTCTCCAAAGTCTTCTCATGCCAAAATTCAATAAACTGACTGCACCATCGATGATGGATTTATTATTTTGTCGGTGTATTTATTTCTTGAAATTATTTTTGTTACGTGATGACAACCTGTGTTTGCGTTTATACTTAGATAGTTGGATGTTAATTCTTTAATATATTATGCTAAACCAAAACTTATTTTTTTCCAGACAACCTTTGGATATCTGGAAAATCCGTCTCTACTTTCAGCGGTTTGGCATGTTCAGTCAGTCGGCTCTATAATTGTCTTTACACCCAGGTTACGCCGGTTTTCTCCTGTGATTAAACCACTCACACAAACACATCATGTTTGTGTGTGAATAAACTACTGATGTGAATTAACTACTTAAGATATACCCCTAATATATACCACAAGTAGTTTAATCACAAAAGAACATCGGCGTAAGCTGGGTGTAAAGACAATTATAGAGCTGACACGTTGTCTTTCAGTCAGGTTCAAGCCTTTTATTTAAATTGATAATGATATACCTACCACCAAAGAAAAAGATAGCTCTTAGTAGAAATATACATACTCATGGCCTTGATAGAAGTTGGTGAAAAGCCAAGACAGGAAAAATCTTCTAGAACTACAAAAATACATCCTTCCCTCTGAACTTGATAACTTTCAGAGTAGCAGATTAGCCAAGCGGATTTGCCGCTCTTGTTTCGTTTTTTGCTCCGCGTGTACGCGCGATAACGCTCGTTTCAGCAAGCCGCGAGTGCTTCATGCTACTGATACTCGCTAGAAAAAAACACAGGGACGCCGATATAAGCGCGTTCGGGTTTTGCAGTTTCGCGAGTACCAATCCACCCGTTTGAGAACATCCCATACGCTCAACAAATAACGCTAGTAACCTGTAACCGCACTTACAATTGATTTAAGATAAATAAAGCTTTTTCAATAAGTAGTTGGTAGCAACTTCCGTTTCAAGACGTAGAGTCGTCTTGAACGAATTCACAGACTATTAAATTACGAGGTAATAACTCTAGAAGAGTAGTCATAACTATAACCGTTCATAAGAAACATTACGACTCACGAGTAACATAAAACAGTATTCATAATCACCAGAGATCTCTGCATCGCAGTCGTAAACGGCCTACACACGACAAACAACTTTAATATTCTAATTATTCACAATATGACAGCATTATCTGAAGATACTGGGGTCATCGCAAGGCGGTCGGCGAGGTTACTCAGGGCGGGCGGGACATACGCTCGGCGACGCACACACCGCTTGTTTACGTTTTCAATAACCACGTTTCCACCTAAAAATAGTTGAGCATCCTGCCGTTTGAGGCTCACGCTATTGGTCGGCGCACGCGCAGGAAACCGGGGAGGACTCTGCGCAGGGCCGAGTGCCCCCCTCCGACCCCTCCCGCCCCCTTTCCGCCGTTTATATGAAAGTATCCGAAAGCCGAAATCGCGGGGAAGCAGAAAATAACCCTGAACGCTGGAAACATCGGCGTGCTCGTCAGTCGTGTTGTGCGTCTCAAAGTGTTAACTAGTGATTTCAAACATGGTTCTGGACACTGAAGACTGGGTAGGTGTCTTCGAGAAATTACATTAACATTTTCAAGAATTTACTTAGATATGTTTATAACAAAAGATTAATGGATGCGTTAGTTGACGCCGCGGTGTGGACACTTCACTTACGGGCGTGTCATTATGTCGTCACAAACTATTAAGAATACTAACCGGTGGATGATTGACGCTGCGACAGATGCCGCACAGCTACATAGATTATACACAATTAATGATGACTTCTTAATAGCACTTAGGACATAACAATAATTTAAAACTACTTACACTTTCCGAATTACTGTTTAACCATATCAGACATTATTCTCTTAGCAATGTACCTAATTATTATAAAACCTGGACTTCAACTACAACGACCAAGTAAAATGCAAAATGATGTTTCGATATAACCCCGACCGTTTGATTATGTTCGTACCTAAATAAAATAAGTACCTACCTACCTTTCTTTTCTGCTTGCAACAGTCTATACAACAATAATAGGTAGGTACAATAACATTTTCAACCGACTTCAAAAAAAGAAGGAAGTTATCAATTCGGTCGATTTTTTTTTATGTTTGTTACCTCAGAACTTTGTTGTTTATGAACCGATTTGAAAATTATTTTTATTCGAAAGGATATCCTCCCAGATTGGTCCCACAAATTTCATAAAAATCGGTTCAGTACTCGGTTGTTATGTATTTTTGTAAAACCTTGATTATAATATGTATTATGTTACTAAATAAAAAGGTAAGAAAAATACCCGCTCTATAATCTCTATAATCGACCGCCCATACATATTTCCACTTTTCGGGAGAGGGTTAGCTGATTTTAGGCCTTTTTTTACCAGTAAGAACCTAAAGTATTTTATTGTATAATATAATAGTTTAAAATGAACTAAATAAAAGTAGTCAAACATAAAAACAGGAAAATAAAGTTCGACGTTTTCCGAATTGAATGCAACCATTTAAATTTACACGAAAGACTTATAGATGTATTTTTTTGTGTAAATTGGGAGATGGAAAAACTGGACTCGAAAAACTTTATTTATGTTAATATGTTTCGTTAAGGCCCAGAATCCCGCGCGCTTTATTATTTTATTTGTTTAACATAAGCGAAGGAAATAGGGCAAAACTGTTTTTCCCAATCTCCTTCGCTTATTTAAACACTTGGTAAACAAACATATCAAAAACAAAAAATATATTGAAATATTTCGCGAGGTTGCAGTAACAAAGTCGACGCTCTACTTTTTTGAAATGTATACTCAGTCAATTCATATCTTCAAATATGTACAAATGTACGAGGGAGATAGCTGTGCTCGGATTCTGGGCCTTAAAAAAACTCGATAAAAATTTGTGACCAGTGACGCTGGCCGCCGGAGCGGAGTGCGTAAATGAGTCTATTTTAGTTTCAATTGCACATAAAGTAAATTTATTATGCTTGAATAATTCAGAAACACTCATGCAATTGCATTAAATATTTGATCTAGTTGTACTGCAATAATTTAGTCGCGGCATTTATTTATGCTCAAAAAACTGTAAATCAACGCCTCAACTGCGTTTGCTACACTTAGGCCCACGACAAATATATTTACATAATCGTTTACCTTCGTCAATAAATGTATGTAATAGATATATGCATAGGTATAATTTTAATTAGGTATGCTAAATTATATCTAGTTCTACACTTTACCTGCCATCGGTGAACCCCAGTCGTTCTATAGGTACATGCAGATGAAAGTATTTCTCAATAAGTTTTTAAGTTAAATTGCAGCAGTAGATGCCTTTTAAAAAGTAAATAATATATAATTATTCTAGGATTCAACAATGGTTAGTCTGAATAATTCAGTGTTAAGTGTGGTTATAACGTTTTTAAACATTGTATATTTTTTTACTTTCAGGCCGATGAGCTGCCCCCAGAACAAATTGCCGGTAAGTTTTTCGTACTTTTTTAGTAAAATGAAATACCGTCCGTCGTTATATTGGTCGTTAGTTAGCCAGCTTTTCGTTATTTCGTAGCATCTGCGTAGCTTCATGCTACGAGAATTTTACTAACCTATTGTTATGTACCTGGACTATGTAACTATTTATGTATAGGTACTCGTATTATCCCACCTATATTTTATCTACCAAAGAATAGGGCGATGGCTGGTTTGATAGATAAATGTATGTTACTCAATCACGCTAAAATTACTGAACTGATTAGCTGAAATTTCGCATGGGTATAGTTGATGAGTTAGAAAAGGTCATAGACTACTTTTTATACGATACAACGTGGTCAAAGCCGTGGACGGCAGCTTGTTATAACTATACATACTTATCATACCTATACCACAGATGAATACTGAAATACTTCAGTCGTATCATGCCGAATCCAAACCACTGCATTCTTGCAACAGCTAGAAATCTTCAAACTATTTACATCTCGACCTCACATCACAATATTCTTAAACAACATTAAATGTTGTAATGTTTACACAAAACGAGGAAAACGCAAGCTCCTCTTGGCCCCGAGCCAATCTGCACAATGGTGGGCTAAATAAAAATAAAGGCCAGATTAATAAAATACCTCGCATCTCATGATTTTAATTGTGCATCTCATTGAAAATCGTTGGTGCATTTAATTGTGAGTAAGAAAATATACAGTGAAGAAGGAGAAGAAGAAGAAAAACTATTTATTTGTGAATAACTAGAGGTACACTGTAAACAGGTTGACACACAATAGTTACAATTAGGGTAGTAAGTAAAAAGGAGAAAGATAAAAGTTACATTAATAAAAATAAAGACTACTACACCTACGCACTACCTACCATAGGAATAATCGTTACATAACAACCTCGAGATATGATGTAATAATTGGTGTGCCCCAATGAACAATGCAGTGGTCTATGATAGTTTTTCGTAGACTTTCGCGATTATCACACATAGTTATTTGATTATAACGGGTATTACATACGAGGTGAGCGCGATAAATACCCGTTATAATCAAATAACTATGTGGTCTATTATGATTAAAAAAATATATATTACCTAAGAAAGAACACATTAATTAATACTCTACAAGAATTCATTACAGAATCTGCATAAATAGTTACGAGATTGATATCATCGAATTATTCTGAACCTATTTATTCCTTGTAAAAAACGACCTGTTAGGTTAGTTACTAATTAAATAGTCGGCATCCTATTGAAGTTTCAATTTTACTGAGGCGTATCATTATTACTTTATTGGCTGATAAAATTATAATGAGGTCAAACTTGTGCGCATGAACTAATTTGTTGTTAAAGATATCGCTTTTTTTCGAATTAAACTTTTCAACTTATTGAAAATAACATATTATAGGTATTTGAAAACCTAGTAGAAGTTACAAATATTATATCTTCTTTGGTTTTACTCATTTTTTAGGGTTTCAAGTCTGACAATGAACCGTAATGTTTCGCTATGTTCGTCCGTTCGTGAGTCTCAAGCATTTTAATCGTTAAAAAGAACATTTAAAATCATCAAGAGGTTGCCCTAATGATTTTACAAATTATAGTTCATTTCAGATCGATCGACTACAAAGAAGCAGATTTATATTTGCCAAATGATAATTTTAAAATTTATTTTCCTACATTTTTATTTCAGCAAATGGTTTTTTAATGTCAATTTACTGTCACCATTTAACTACAGATTTTTTTTGCTTGTTAGAATTTTAATAGATACTTAATTTTGAATTAAATCTTATTGAAAAACTTGAAACAGAAATAAACTAATCAATATAGATCTGAAATTATTATAATATCATCCATAGTTTATAGCCCACGTTGCTCTACATCTGTGTTATTGAGCTTGAAATAGCTCGAACACAGGTTGTTATGTCTATTTTTTCATTACACAGACCACTCCATCATAATCATAATTTATTTAGATTATGAATCACTTTCCAGTCGGAATCAAGTAAATTTATTACCAACCAAATAATTTTACCTCACGTTTTGCTATTACACACATAAAGCTATAAACTTTCATGAATCGGTAGGCTTTAAATTAAAGCAACAGCAACAATCAGCCATTGAAGTCAAAATAATCTTAAAGAGGCACTTATGAATCCAAAGTTTACCCAACCTGTGTAAAGTTTACGCTTGGGCGGGCCGTGGCTGGGCGGGCGGCTGCGTGGTAACACGGTTGGACGCGCGCCAATCTACCGTGGCACCAGCTTGTAATCAAAAAATGATCATCATTGTTTTAGCAATGTGTGTCCAAACTGATTGAATAGATGGATGAAATTGATTACTTGTTACTTTATAGTGGTATAGATTAGGAGCTGAAAAAATTATATAGGCTCCCTTTTATTTCAAAAACTCACGACTGCAGCCGCAGGCGGCAGCTAGCTACTCTACAGTCGGTGTAGTATTATGTAGGTACGTTACGCAGCTCCATAATGCGATTCTTGCCTATCCAAAGTGGTTTCTAATGTAAATAGTTACGAGTATGTAATAGGATTTGGATTTACTTATAACACTAGGATGTAACCTTTTTTCGAATTCCCAAAAAATATTAGGTATTGTTTTTCTGTTTTGATCCCTCCCGTCCCGATCATACTATGACATCACTGTTTAGATAATCTTTGGTAGAGTTTCTCGGAATTTCACAGTAACTAAACTGTTATTATTGATGCCTCTAAATACGAATGAGTAATTCGGTTTACAGCTTCACAGTCCACCACTCCGCCTCGGTTTAATGTTTATCGCAGCCCTATTTCTGGCTGCAAGCGATTACAATGGTCTGGTACTTACCTCCATACTTACTTACTTGAACAGAGTATGTAGGTAGGTATAGTCAAGTCATATTACACTATAGATATCCTATAGTTTTCGAATGTTCCTGGCCTAACTGAAGATAATTATTTAATTGTATAACTGGTTGATTGTACGAACTAAGTAAACGTTTATCAGATTTACTGTGGTGGGTTCTGTAATTTAATGATAGAAAAAGTTCTTGTTATTTTTTATTTGAACCAGTTAACGGGTCTCGTAGCTGAGTTTAAATCGCCTGACTCTGGCTTAGCTTAGCGACTGCAAAACTTTTTTGTTATTGTAGGTCGATAGATGTTACAATAAAGTTTTTTTTCAGTTGCTTTCTTTTCAGTGTCAGGGCATCGAAAAACACCACTTTTTTAGGAGTAAAAAAGTCCGTACATTACATACTTACCAGGCTGGTAACGAGTTTACATTTCAGCGCTCTGTCGTTGGTGAGTGGGGTAATTAATACACGCAAATTCTAAAAAAAAAAGTACCTACCTACAAATAAAGTTCCATGGAACTTTGAGACAACTGCCAAGATGTCTTGACGATTAAAATTAAAAACACGCTCGGCAAAATAAAATTCGAGCTTTTAAAACTATTTCGTTGCCAAAATATCTTGAACAGCTGCAAAATGTAGCTGTCACGGCTATCATGAGTTAGCTGGTAATTATCAAACAAGAAAAAAAATCTTATCAGATTGTGTATAATTGTAACCCCGATGCAAAAAGACTGGTATTTTTGATATTGTTTCTGTCTGCCTGTCTATCCCAGTCTGTCAGTACATATATCTGTGGCCCAGTTAGCTTCCAAGCTAGATTCTTCCATGTAAACCTATCCAACCGATGGAAAATCATTACATTAATATTGTTCTAAGTGGGTGTCAAAACAATGTGACCTGTAGCGATGTTTTAGTTTGTGATCTAGATCTAATCAACCTAACCGATTTATTTTGCTAAAGCAAAAAAATTAAGCACTTTTCTTGTAATTATAACATATATAAAAAAAATATAGTATTGCTCTAGGTAGATAGCAAATATATTGTAGATAGCGTCATTGTAATTCAGGAAACAAGCGTGTCACGGCTAAGTGCCGGATACAGGTTAATGCTCTTAGCCGGATGTGTTGGTTTAATTTACTTCTACGAAATCTATTGCGCTATTTAAAATTAGCTAAAAAATTTACTACGACATATTATTTTCTCGTGTAGGTATTAGTAGCCAGTTTTACGTCGGGGGTCTAAAAGCCGCTCTGAGGCCTTTTACTCGACTAGGTACTACTTATAGCTTTTGACCTTACTATTATTACCTAATTGTATTGTAAATATATTGTAATTATGTATTTCTAATTTGCCTTGTCTCGTCTCATGTGTGCCTTTGTCGTAGTTTTGAAGGTATCCAGAGGCCTAATACGACTGTGTAATAGACCCTAGCTAATGTAAAATGTATGTTTGTTATAAATCTAAAGGCCTAGTCAGTCATTAAAACTAAAATACTCACTGTAAACTTTCCCATTTATTATATGTCATAAAAGATGAAAAGAAATTCGTTGAAATGAGTGAAAAATTATTCCAGCGATGTGTCTATCAGGGCAGTCATTAAAAACGTGAAAGAGTTTATTTCGACACAAAAATAAGCTTTTGATTAGCTAGGTTATTATATTATTTTCTGAGATATATGACGCAAGTTCGTCCAAAGTTTCTTCTGAAACGGAGGCTGAACTGGAACATAATGATGATAACAATCACGTATCATTTGTAAGTTCAGAGTTATTTTTTCTTAAAACAAACTGATTTTTATTCTGATATACCAGTGATTCATTCCATCGCATTTTCTGTTCGCTGTATCTTACGTATTTCGAAATAACATGTTTCATTAAACATCCAAACAGTTCTATTTATACATCAGACTCCGTGACGCCTGATAATTTCCACGGATCCCATTTGAATACGCCCCAGTTTAAGTTTCATTGAGAGCGATCCGTTGATAGATGAATATGAAACAAAGCACTCGATCCATCTGTTAGGATGATAACCATTAGGAGAGTATTTTTTGTGAAGGATAGGAACGATATGCTACGATGATTTTGATTATTTATCGGCGACCTAGTTCCGAGCAAAGTGCCATGCCGAGCAGGACGCGTCGGCGGCCGGTGCACCACGCTGCTGCACCAAAATAGATGCATTGCACAATTCGCAGTACACCTCGGTGCATTGAACTGTCCTAATCCGATCCTAACCCGCCGAACGATCAGTTTAGCTCTTTTTATTGCAAGTGCACTACGTTTCTGTAAACCTTGGAGGAAGCTCCAGGACGCATTTTCTGATCCTCGTTTGCCAGTTAGCCTGCGCGTGCGCTATGACGAATATCAACATCGACGGTAGGGTTCTCTCGTCTCTTGAGCTCCGTGTTACGTAATGCAAGGTTCTAATTGAAAGTGCTTGTTCCAGTCCTCCGCAAGGCTTTTGATGGCTTCGACCACAACCGCTCGGGCAGTATCCCCTGCGACTTCGTAGCAGACATCCTCAGGATGATGGGGCAGCCCTTCAACAAGAAGATCCTTGAAGAGCTCATCGAAGAGGTCGATGCTGACAGTATGTATTACTTACTCGTTTATCAGTCTTTAATTTAATATCTAAGAATATGAATTAGTCCAAGATACTATTAATAGGGATGCAAATTGTTATAACGACCACCTTTTATATTTAACTACAGAAAATCTAAGCCAAGCCCTGAAGTATACTCAACTATAAAAAATATCATAGCATCGATGGACTGCAAGTCAAAACATTCCACCAAAGTTCATGCCTACCAGTTCAACTTTAAACCTAAGGGCTCAGAACAAAATCTGTCCCCCTATCAGCAACGGTGGGACATATAGAATTTTTTTGTCCCATCTGTCACCCTAGGCGGACAGAGCAGGGTGACAGATGGGAATAATGAATTTCTATTACATTTTATGAACATTCCATAATTATTTCAGAGTCTGGTCGTCTTGAATTCGGAGAGTTCGTGACCCTGGCCGCTAAGTTCATCGTTGAAGAAGATGCTGAGGCCATGCAAAAGGAACTCAGGGAAGCCTTCAGATTATACGACAAGGAAGGTGAGTTGACACACACGAGTTGATTTTATAAATTAGACGTTTTGGTGTGCATAACTACGTTTAAAAGTTACGGAAAGAGTATTCGCGTACCAAAACTCATGTCCGAAGTTAATCTCGTCGGAAATACGTAGTGAAATTGGTAAAAATCATTGTTAAATATCACACAAACTTTTGAATCAAAGGTCTATGAGGCTCCACAGATATGTAGATGTTTACTCAATTACATGGTACGAGTATCATTTGGACGAATGGAGCTAAAATGCCAAAGCATAAGAAGATTTTGTTTCGCTGGGCTTTGGAGTTTCTGAATATGTTACAATGTCTCGTTTGTTTCAGGCAACGGTTACATTCCCACCTCAAGCCTGCGCGAGATCCTGCGCGAATTGGACGAGCAGTTGACCGAAGAAGAGCTCGATGGACTCATCCAGGAGATTGACACTGACGGCAGCGGCACTGTTGACTTCGATGGTAAGTATTAAAAGTATACAATTCATTCCCACCTCAAGCCTGAGCGAAAAATCCTGCACAAGTTGAACGAGCAACTGACTGAAGAGGAGCTGGATGAGCAGCTGACTGAGGAGGAGTTGAATGAGCAACTGACTGAGGAGGAGTTGGATGAGCAACTGACTGAGGAGGAGTTAGATGGACTCATCCAGGAGATCGACACTGACGGCAGCGTTACTTTTGACTTTAATGGTCTTTGGACTACATTATCTACCACTTCAAGCCTGAGCGGTATTCTGCGTGAGTTGGATGAGCACCTGATTGAGAAGTTGGATGGATTCATCCAGAAGATCTCAGATGAATTCGATAATAAATACCAATTGCTATACTTGTCAAGGTTTCGTTTGAGGTTTCGTTTTGGCGAATAAAAGGGAAAATAAATGGGATAGTATTTATTATCTATAGGTACCTACATTACAGAAACAAATGAATAAGTTCTGATGCAAAAATGAGTCAATGCGGATCACCTCTCATTAAAACGATTAAAACTTCAATGGGAATGCTTGGTCATTTAATTTTGGTACAACACAAACATATTATGGTCAAGCATTAATTGAGGTCTCTAATAAAAGGAACAATATAATAACTGACTCTACGGCCATCCATAGAGTCAGATTTAACTATCCATACCTACAGTTAAATATTGTCGTTTGCCTGTTTGCAATCAAAATAAGTATTCGACCTCTGTAACTTCTAAGTATTTAGTCACGATGTGGAAATAAAAAATTACCTTCTTCACCTCTGGAGTTGACACCAATGCACTGCGGTCATTTAGTTCATGCTATTTTTCATTTTTATCGAAATTCTAAAGTGTTTGCTTTGGGTACCTAGTAATTCATTGATTTAAAATCATGTAAGTAGGCACCTACATGTATATTACGTCTAAGCTAATATTTTTTTTCTTTGTTTCAGAATTCATGGAAATGATGACAGGAGAATAAATATTATTTTATTTTATTTATACTTTTTTATTTATGTTTAATATAAGGAATCTCTACATTTCGGTTCTTCAACCTTTCGACTCTTGGGAACATTGGACAGCATTACCTACCTACTGTAACATTATGCGGGAACACTCACTCATTGTTTCATATTCAAGTATTATGTATGTATTGTATAAAATAATATTTTGTTTAACTGATGTGTGTGATTGCGAATAATGTTTATATCTTTATTAATAAATCTCTTATTCTACTCTCCCTCTTTGAATTCCGAGAACAACGAATTTAGTGCGGTGATGTAAAATTCTTAAAATAATTCGTGTCTCGATATAACTTTCATTTCTTAAGATTTCAGTCGGAGATAAATATAATGACTCCCCCTGTTTTTAAAGTGGACGCCAAATTGTCCTACATAATTTTGATGACATGACATTTTAGAAAAATTGGATTCGAGCCAGAATCAACGCGCCAGCTTTCACAATTGCTGACAATATTTTAGTATATTTTCGCAAAAGAATCCTGCTTCATTGGTGAGAATTAAATTAAACAAAATAGCTCTTTGAGTATAATTATTTATTTACGTAATTCTTTGTTTGTTCAAAATTCAATAATGATCTCAAAATGCATTGCAAAGAAGAAGTATTACAATAGTTTAAAACATTTGCAGATGTATCCTCAAATAGCACAAAAGCACATTTATCAAACTCTAATAGGAATTTTATCCTAACATTTTACGACACGCAAACACATTTGTACAAAAATAAATACAATTTAATATGGCCATTTAAATAAAATAAAATAACAATGCTACCTAATAAACTTTACCATTTAAATACTACAAAACATTAAGACTGGGCCAATTTTGAAAATAATGAGATACCTACGAGCTAAGTATAGACACAAATATATATTCTACTAACACACAGAAACAACAAATCGGTCAGTCCGTATGTATTTGGAGAGTTTATGATGAAGTTATATTAGCATATCGTTATAAATTTGGAAGGGTATAGGAAGCAAATACATTTCTGTACAAACACAAATAGAAAATCTATCTAAATAGGTTTTACTTTACAATACAGAATGGAAAACAGCATTTTACCTTTGCGCATGTATTAATTTTATTTCTTTGTTCAAAACGTATGTATAGCGCGATAGAGCTATGGCAATCCCGTCTAAACCATTTATATGTAAGTACCTAGGTATGCCAGATAGATATAAAATAACTTAAAGGCCTACATAAAACGTAGACCCTGCTAACTAATACAGAGTAAGTAGGACTTAAAATAGATGATTGGGAATGGATTTAATAGGAATTATTATCCGTAACTAATTAAAATTAACCTTGAAATTACAATACACCTGTACAGTCGCGTCTCGTCCATAATTATGTACAGAACAAGGTAAGGAATTAAAAATAATTATTTAACGTTCGCCTATAACCAACGATAAAACAACAAAAAAATACTCCATTTAGTTGATGAAGTTAATTTAAATTAAATGTCTGAAGATAATACTCATAAAACATGAGTAGGAATTTTTTATAAAAAATCTGATAAAATTATCACATTTGTAAATTTTAAGCCGTTATTGAATGGCACATAGCAGTAGAAATAGCATTGTAATTGCAAAAAATGCAGCAAACTTACAATATCTAAATATTATCAACATTTAGATACATTTTTCTACCCAAACACTAAACAGCTCGCTAGCTAAGTTACAACTAAACATACATCGAAGTCAAAATTAAAATTCATTGGTAACGTAATATAACACTAGCTTTACAAAGAGTCTTCATTTAAAATAATAGCTAACTTAAGATTGACCTAAATAAAATCCTGATTCATACCAGATGAAAATCAACATCGCTGAATCGAAGATCAAACTTCTTTGTTAAACGAATATGTGTAATGTACACGTCCCTTACAATCTCATAGCTTCTTGGCTTCGGATAGCTAGATTTATCTAAGATTTCGTAAAGAACTACTTACAGTTGAGATCTCAATTTGAACTTTGTTTACTGAACGTTCTTCGATCACATTGCAAAGAAACGTTCAGCATTTAAACACAATAAATTAGGTTTAGTTCCTTAAAACGAACAGCGTGATTGTCCATTGCTCAATCAACCAGCAGTATTGGGTTCTTATTAATTCACATTCTAGTCTAGAGACTCATTCATAAGATTATTGCAAGTGGGGAATAATAAATCTATGTGAACTTTGCATCGTTGGTAGGTTCATGTACTCTAATAATTTTGGGAAACTATTTGAATTTCCAAATTTCCATCTAAATGTTGCAACGGTGAGCTGGTTGAGGTCTTATTAATAAATGTTATATTAAAATGTTCTTTTACCTAACTAAAAGTAGTTGTATGAATACTGTTTAGTAGATAGATCTTCGTTCCTTATAAAGCTGGTTGCGCCTTGCAGATGCAACCGAAGAAGAGCCCAGAGGCGCGCGTAATACCAACTCTGGAACAGAAAATAGTAAGAATATAATATGAAAATATTACGTATGTATGTTACGTAGCCAGGTCTTGTGCCAGATGGGAGTTAAAATAATATAAGGATAAAAAAGAGGAAACTTAATTCAGAACTGATATAACTATATGAGTACTATGTTTTGACTCTACTAAATTATTATCCTCTTTTGTTGCTCATAATAATGATAGACCGTGAATCATATAGGCCTCGTATTGTATGGTTCTGAGTGTTGAACCACAAAAGGGATGGATGAAAGAAGAGTGCACGTGGTAGAGATGCGAATGTTCAGATGGATGTGTAGAGTGACTTGAATGGATAAGATTACAAATGAGTATATAAGGGGATGCTTGAAAGTAGCGCCAGAGACAGCTAAGTTAAGGAATACCTAACGATAGCCTGTATCGTGGTATGGACATGTGATGCGGAGGGATGATTGCCATGTTACTAGAAGAGTATTTAATATCAAAGTAGATGGATATTCAAGTAGAGAAAGGCAAAAGAGAAGAAAAGTAGAGAAAAATGGATGGACTGTATGAAAGAGGATATGAATAAAGCAGGTGCAGTACAGAGATGACGGCTGATAGAGACGAATAGAAGAAGACATGTTATGCCGACCCCACTTAAGTGTGGATTAAGGGCAGGGAGATGATGATTATGATGACCGTCAATCATACAAACAATACAAACTAGTACGACTCTTGTAAAATTACTCAAAACTCACCTCACATTGCCGCGCTGGCTGGTTTGACTAGTAAAGGTATCGCCACAAGCAAGTTAATGCAGTTCCGGCGGCGGCGGGCGAGGGCGGGCAAGCGGCTTGGGTCTGGTGCTCAGGTCTAGCAGGTTTTCGTCCCTGGGTCGTGCGGCTCGTAGAGGCCCCTTGCGCCCGCGGGTCAGCCACGGCGGCGGCGCGCCCTCGCACCACACGCTGTGCATCCAGCCCCGCGGCTCGTCGCCCACGCGCGAGCACTCCCGTGCGTACGCCCGGTACGCCGCGCAGTGACACCGCGTGCCCGAACAGCTACGAGCGTCCAGCTCGCAAGCCGCCTGGTAATGGTGAGGATTCACCTTCGTGCCGCAATCTGTGAACGCTTCGTTCTTCACAAAACCGCGACACAACCGCCGCGCCTTCGTGACTCTCAATTTTTGATACGACGGGCTTGTATTTGGCCTCCTCTGCCGGCGCGTGCAAGCCCTCGTGCCGCCCACGCGCCACGACGCACCAAAGCGCAATGTGTCGCTCATCATCCTGCCGTCGCGAGTTTTCATATCGTCTCTAGCTACCGAATTGAAATTACCACACAGACCACATAGTTTATCTTTGTACGCACTCGACACGGTTACTTCCAAGAAGCCATCTCCGTCCCACAGCATCTGGATACCGATATCCGCCTTCAGGAGAACGGATCCATTGCTGCGCACCACTTCGGCCACTCCAGGGATGGAGTGAGGCAGTTGCACGCGACGTCCGTTGACTTTAACGCGCATTCGCTTTCCCATATTGATTTTAGTGGAACCAATACGCAGGGTGGCAGTTCGAGTCCACGAGGAATGTGAAGTATTTCTGGCATCGTTCGATATTCTGATAGAGAAGGTGTTGTTTACGCAATCTGAAGCCAGTTGGTATTTGCACGATCCTTGGAAACTGTAGAACTTTCCATCAAAGGTCTTATAGTGAGGATCTCCAAAGACCGTGCATATGCCATCGAGGTCGACGCACTTGGGACAGCACTGTCCAGAGAGCTGGCGGAGAGTTTGGTCCGATGGACAGCTGAGCGGCGGGCATCGTTCCATCGCGCATCTCGGTTCACCGCTGTGGCATTCGCAAGATTTACACGCGTCCAGTTGCCAAGTTTCTCCGTCCTAAAAAGAGAAAACAATACCACTTAAGTTGGTGCCTTCATACTTATTCATGCGAAAGGTCGATAAGATTTCAACATACCCGGTAGGTTTTTCTGCCAATAACGCAGGCAGATTTGATTTCCTCTACATGCGGGCACTCCGGGCAGCACTTTCCGGGCGCTGGAGGCAAGGCTCGGGCTCCGCACGTGAGCACGGGACACGTGTGCCGCATGCATACAGCCGTGCCATTCATACACGTGCAGTCCGTGCAAGGGTCCACTCGAAACGCGGTATTGTGCGCGTGAAACTCCTTGCCGATGATACAGGGCTTTGCGAACATGTTGCCTGCAACTTTATAAAAAAAAAGTTAAAGATTATTCTTCTGTGAATCTGTAGCTCAGACTATTTAAGAACATTTCCAAGTCTGAAATTGTAGTACATCGGCAAATTAATTTTAACAATAATGGTAGGCAGGTAGTGGAAAACGCTTAGCCATTCATCGAGATTTGTAAAAAAAACAACGACTACTCTGCCAAGAGTTCGTGACTTAGAAATTAAATAAAGGATTCAAGTATCTATGCATATAACAAATCTGAGAAAACCACGAAAAACAACTTACTAGGTAAAATTTTGTCTGCGGTAGGATGTGAGCATCGCGGACAACATTCACCAGGTGGCGTGAACTGCTGCGAAAGTGGGCACGGCAGCACCGGGCATGCTCGCTTCGAACACGACAACGATCCTCGAACACACCGACACGACAAGCACGGTTCTTCAGATATTCGCACGTCTCTACCCTCCCACACTCTCTGACCGTTTATCACGCACTCTGAAAAAGAAAATTGAAACCATTGAGATACAAACAGATTGGGATATAGATCGTTCGTTGAAACAAGCAAAACTAACAACACACCGTATCTGATTGATAAAATGAGCAACCATCGTAGTCTCCTAACATAAAGTTCAACTTTAATTATGCGAACCGCTAAGGAATGACTATTTTTTGGGTGTCTTCAAGGTAAGAGTGAAAATGATTATTCTAGGTAAGCGTGCTACATCGTCGACCGCATCGTCACTTACCATCAGGTGTAAACGCAAGCCTATATATTGTAAAAAAAACGTTGCTACGTCTCAAATAATCGCAACTATGAGTAGGTAATATGACAAGGTTTCAAGTTCCCCAAAGTTTGATTGAATGATGAATCGCAACGAAGCGAGCGAAGTTTCCAGCAAAGGCACATACAAATCGTTACTTATTCATGTTATTGTGGAGCAACACCTGACTTGTGGTCATGTTGACTTGCGACTGCAGTTATGCATACAATAAATGGTAAGTGTCCTCATCAGTACGCCAAAGCCGCTGCAGCCTGCGTGTCTGCGCCGTGACAATGTGGATGTGAAGCTTTTGTAATTCTAGACTTAGTTAGACCCATATGGTCATCGACTTTGAGTTTAGTATTGTAATTTAAGACTACATAACATACTTATGATTATTTTTAGTGATTGCTTGGCTAGGTAGTGATAGTTCATGCGACTTTGTTCGTTAAATTAAAACTAAAAATGTTTACTTGCCTAGTTTAAGATAAGATCTACTTTCTCAATTTAACTAAAATAGGTATTTAAATTGTACTACACATACTTATACATTAAACTACACGATTAGCATAACGAATTGACTGTATTCTCAAACCGTCCCACACGAGATCATTGTCACGAAATATGCAGACAACTTGTCTGAGGCACACACCTTACTTTTAAGGAATTTCTATTACCTACGTCAAGCTTTGCAAATTCAATGCACGGATTCATTTAAATTTCAAATACAATGAAGCGTTTAAGCGTTTATTTGTAGTCCATACTTATGTGTAATTAAAAACAATAGGAATACAAAAGAGTTCGTTTTGTGTTCGGGAAAGTAAAACAAAAATGCTGGGCTATTGTGTGGCTGTTCGGAATGAGCGCCGCGGCTGCGACAAAGCTCAAGCTCCATAAATTAAAGAGGATGGACGATGAATCAGGACAGCAAATGAACGGAGAGACGCGGACGGCCGCACACAGTGGCCCACCGCTGAGCACACCTGGAGACCACTACCACTGACAGCTCACAGTCCCAAAATCTTATCGAAACCACTTCTCCGAACCGTTTAGCAGATTATATGTCCAACTTAGGTGGGTACTTAGATAAAACATCAAACCAAACAAGAGAGGTCATACTATTGTGTCGGAGATGAGAATCTATAGGCACTGTCATCATTTTATTTTGATTGCTTTGCTCCGCAGCATAATTTTATTATGTTATATTTAGAGCTTTGAGTGTTTACATTACAATCAAAGAGCTAGGGATTGAAGTTTTATTCAACAATCATGTTATCCTCTTCGTACGTATTCAAGTGGACCGCCTCATCGTCGTCAAGTCGCAAACGCTTGTGATGACAATGAAAACAGTTGAGTGTCTATCATAGAACTAGAGACTACAGTAAGAGGAGGATGTCGTTATCCAGAAAAATAATTATGCATGCATGGCCAGAGTGTAGACGCACTTCATAACGCACTTAGATGTGCGGTCGAAGTGCCAAACCAACAAACAAGTTAAGATTTATTTCATTTGTTATAATATAATACATATAACTATCTTGTCAAATTATCATTAACACAACATTAGCTATTTGAATATTTTCAATATCTAAGATTTATTTGAGAAACGCTTTACAGACTAAAGATACCTCCTAAGATCTCTACCAAAAAAGTTTATATTTTCTCTACTATCGTTAAATTTCTCAACATAATTATTGTATGATTATAACATTATGTGATATAAATCCAAACCTAACAAAACTTTAATAAATACCTACTAGATACTGTTATAGCTTAGGTAAAGTTGGGGCTGTACAATATACATATATCATTTTCTTTTAGTTGCAAACGATCGTTGCAGGTAATTTATTTTATACTGATGGACATTGTAGAATTCCCGCGTTGATAAGGCGAGAATCGTGATGAAATAAGAAATACAAAGAAAAAACTTAATGCACTGTTGGGATCGTAAAACAAACAATCGAAGGCAGGCCGGCCCCGCAGCCGCGCCGGAGTCGGCGCTTTGACCACCGCACAAAAACCCACCCGCCCCAACCTTTTAAGTAGGTTGTTAACTTTTTGATTTATGGTCAATAATAGAGACGCAACGCCGTGGGAGACTGACCACAAAAATATATAATTTTAATGGACCCCCGAGGATGTATAATAAGTTTATTCCGTTGTCAAAATTCTTTGCGTCCTCTTATGGTATCGGTGTCCGATGAAATCACTAACGCCGAGTTTACATAGTGACTGATCATCGCAAAATATAAATGTTTCAATGGGTGGTCCCTTTTTCTCGAATACATTCATAAATACAAACATCGAGTACTTACAAAAGATATAAAATTTTCATTAGCTTCGAAAGATTGAGACAATTAAATCTCTGTAATTACGAGTATTGCGCCTCGTTCACGGTTCATCAAGATTTTATTGCACGTGAATTTTATTTATTCAGAGCCATTGTATGGAAAGATTACTCTTCGGCGCCAATTCTATGTACACAATACGAGTACATAATGGAACGTACCTATATGGATATAATTTTGTATCGGAAGGAAGAGTTCTGACTGCGTAGCTTTCAGGACTGATACATCAGCCTAGTTAAGTAGGTATCGTTAAAATCACTTCATTGTTTCATAATAGACATCAGTTCTAGCTGATTATGGCGCTATGAACAAGACGGGTTATAATGGCAGTATGGTCCATTGTCTGGAAGTATGCTACTGCGCAACACTTGTTTCTTATGATTTGCCATTGTTGGAAGCGTGTGGGTGAATCGTGGCGATCGTGTGAGCAGCTGTCACTCACATGAAAAATTAACCAAAGCTTCAAACAGACCATATACAAACTTTGCTATACCAGCTATACTTTGAGGTTCCGAGTTTTCAATTGATCTGACTAGCTAGTGGGATAAGACGTAGTTAAGCATAGGCAATAAAACGATAGACAGGAATGCGTCGGCAACATTCAAACGTAATTTTGAGTCGTCATATTTGTAAATTACTATTATTCAACATGGAATTTAATAAACTTGTTAAGGTTTTGGAAGCGAAGGTAAATTGCTCGCTGTTATGGTTTTATTAAGTTCGCGTGGCGGCTTGTGTTTGATTTTGTAAGGGATTATGGTGGATGTTCTTTTTTGTTGGGCTCTCGCGCATCTGGGTGGGCGCAGCGCGAGACACGACTGCGCCAGCGCCGCTCAATTATATTCGTTGAGTAGCAATCATTAGTTGTGGGAAAAGACAGCGTGAAATAGCCAGTGAATTGTTCTGAGTCACTGTGGCTTTAATTACTTCGGGTGAAATGGAAGAATTTATTGCCGTTGATATATACCCTGAATTATTATCCAAATAGAAGAAAGAGTTAAGCAATTTACCTTTCCAACTTTTAATGGGTTTCCCCTAACTTTCACATGACATTAATTTTAAATAAGTTCGTGATTCGTTCAAAATAGTGAAACAATCAACGAATTACCGTAACGCTTTAGATAGGCCTATGCCCAGCAGTATGTATGACTAGGCTGATGGTTTTTATGTACCTACAGTCACCATTAAAAGAGACGATGACCACATTCAGATTTTCAAAATCGTTTTACACCGTTCATGATATACTAAATCGCTCAACATGACAAGCGCTAGTATTGAATGAACATCATTAAAGTTCAAAATTAACTGTATACCACATTGTCATATATATGTATAAAATAAACATATTAAACAGAAACATAAACATAAACATTCACACACTCACACCCCTGCACTAGGATTCCCTGTGTCGCAGGTGGCATGGACACATACAACACATCACAACATCCAAGACCCGAGAACAAACATTTGTGTTCGTCACACAAATATTTGCCCCGGCCGGGGATCGAACCCGGAACACCAAGCTTCGTAGGCAGGGTCACTACCAACTAAGCCACGATGTCGTCAAAATGAATGAAATGATGAATGAAAATGGTGTACCTATAGCCAATTTGTCTGTCCAAAATCTGAATGTGGTCATGGACTTTTGATGCTACCTAATGAACAATGATTCTGGAGACACTTACCATCACAAACTGGGCAGTTGTAATGCCTCTGATGCTTAGGAGTGTCGCACGGCGCATAGCACTCTGGCCTCGAGATCGTGACAACCCCCGCTTCGCATCGCAGCGTTTTGCCTTCTTCAGCCCACTCGGAATGAGAAATGTGTTCAGTGCCGTTGTACCAGCACCCCTTGCACTTCGCACAGCAACCCTCGCGAGGCATCACTACCGCGCAGTCGTCCATCTGCCCGCACTCTTCCACGCCGTTACGACACTCCACGAACCCGTTCTGTGGATTAAAGAAAGGGAATTATCAGAACAAAAATATAATTTGAAATGCTCTGACATAGTAGAAGCCTAGTATCCGCTTCCGCTTCAGTTGAATGGTTAAAGTTCCGTGCATAACTAAGACGTAGATAACTAACTAACAATGCAACACTATGACTTTTTTATTCATTAATAGCACTAAATTATAAAATTATATTCAAGTAAAGAACAAAGAAGTGAATTGAGGCAAAAACCACAATTGACTTGTATAATCGACGGGACTTACGCAATGACAAAGTTTTTCAAGTGCTTTGATATTAATACTGTCTAGTCTACCTAATTACCTACGGCTGCGCGTGCGTCTCGCAGACGCCTGCGGTTAGGTAGGTAGGTATGTCTACAATCACATTTTTTCCTCGTCCTTTGTTTTATTTATGTGTTGTGTGTATAGGTAGGTGTTTTGTTAAAGAAACTTAAGCGTGGTGTAAAAGTGATCAGCTTAATTTGGGTAAAATATACAAAAAAACTAAAAAGTAGCCATAAAATGGTTTGTTGGTGAACTCTACCAACATAATGGTAACTATGTAGCTTACACATATGTACCTACTCCGTTTTCGTCGGATGTTATTAGTAGTTCTGGAGTACGCCTAGAAAAATATATGTTCTTTATCATCTATCACTGCCCTTATCCCGGTATCTATCGTGAATAAGTATTAAGTATGTAGGTACTGATGGCAAGACAAGATATTCGTCAAAGAAAACAAGAGGTGTATGAATCAGCAAAGGTTTTATAATTTTCTTCGAGAATCTAGCCAAAGGAGATGTTAATGCAAGGTGTAGCCCTCTGTTGGCCATAATAACCTTCTTGGCCATTCACGTTAAATAAAACTATACGCTGTATTTGATAACTGTGTGCATATTTTAAGATGGTGTGCGAGATTATTATAGTGTGCGGCGTAAAAAATGGCAGAAATTTATGTTTGCAGATTCTAACGTTTGACGTCTTTTGCTAGGCTCTCGAAGATAATTTTACATAAATATTATTATGTAACTCTAACCAAATGCACTAGAGGTTTTGTGGTTGGACTAAGCTATTTGTTTCGTGATTCACTACGATGAATAATCCAACGTCCATTGAAGAATTTATGATTAACGTTTTCAAGAAAAATGCACAATATAAATTTAGTCAGTAATTGTGAGTGATCAATGCTGTGAAACCTATATTTGTATGTACCTATCATAGATCACGAGTAAGACAAACCTCTATAGCTTTCAGTCTGACCTCAATATCTCGGGATGTTCGTAGGTACAATAAATTTGTTTGGGGTAAACAATAGTACGTTGTGGGTACATTTCCAACATACTTCAAAAAAAGGAGGAGGTTCTCAATCCCATTGAATTTTTTTAATGTTTGTTACCTCAGAACTTTGTTGTATTCGATTCGAAATTTTAAAATTAAAAATTTTTTTTTTTTTGAGAGTTCATACTTATAAAATAAATTTCATCAAAATCGGTTCAGTAATTAAAGTTTCAAATAAAAAAAAACTGGAAAACAGCCGTTGAAGTGAACAAAATTGCGTATTTTGCTTCCTGTGACTTTTCAGTGGTGCCTACAGTCACTAGAACAGTCCGATTGAAGACGGTTGTTGTATGTTTTTGTAAAACCTTGATTATTTTGGTATATAAATCAACTAAGCCGTCGTCGATAACTCCACGTTATCTACCTTACAAGCAGCACGCGTTTCTCGTGTGAAAAGGTTAGGTACCTTACTTACCTAAACCTATTAACCGGTATTTACCGGTACCTATTTATTTGCAAGCACCTACACAATAGCTAATTCATGATTCAATACTCTGTTATGTGTGAGATTTGGAGTGCAATACGTGTACTCATATCTATTAAAACGTCACCGCATACTTTACAATCGACAGAATACCGTAATATGAATCAGATTCAGTTTTCTTGGAAAATGAGTATTATACCTGAAAAGAAATAAAAAGAGCTGAAATGTAACCTACCTACCCGATATTGCAATAAATTACTGAATACTGAAAACACATTTGTTTTATTAAACTTGAAACTACACAACAAAATCTTTTATTTTCATTGCTGCTTCTAAAGCTGAATGGAAGGCTTTCGGAAAAGTTGAAAGCTCTAATATCAGAGCTGGCCTCCAACTTGCACGAGAAGGTCGCCAATGGTGTGATACCAACACTGGAAATCACATAAGTACGAAATAATATTGTAGATTCCATGGAGTCAAGCAACTTATTAGCATCTAAACTGGCAGACAGGGTCAATATTGGCCGTCAATATTTGCTCAAATCTGTACTTAGGAGTTTTAACACCAAATAGAGCGTCCTAATTTGTGTGCGTGATAAAATCATAGGGAGTTTATAAAATAGCGAGCTCATGCCGCACAACCCTACATCATAGCTTTATCTAAACGAACATTATTGAACCCGTGTAAATTATAGGTAAGACAAATAAGTTTAGCTCAAAACTTAACTGAGCTTGTATTCTGGGGAAGAGGTAGAATACGTTTATTAGTGCTTTTTGAAAATACACTGTATGACGTTGACGGACGTTTATCACCCAACGTATCGAGAATTGGACCTGCAACATCAGGGTGGCAAAAACACTTGCCACTCAACCATTCATATCGTCAACAGGAACAACAACATTGCCACTATTTTTGTTGCAGTTACAAATCTAGTAGTAGATTTTCAGAGAGATTTCCTGGAATTTAACTGCTCAAGAAAACGCTGAAATCGAGTATCAGATCAGCGGAGAAATGTGCGGCCAGCTCTTTACTATATTGTGGTTATGCGAAGCGTCAGTGATTTACCGTAACTATTTCACCCAACCTCTGGTTACTTCATCATAAGCACATGGCGAGGTCACCCACTCAATGATGTTCATCGTTTTTCGTTACTTCTCGACCACATCCAAGCGGCTCTCTTTGAATTCACTCTCAAACACGGCGTTATTTACGTTGCACGTCGGTTCATAACTGTTAGTCTGTCGACTGCACATTACTCGGTCTAGTGTGTACAGAACAAAATAGAACAGATTAGAGCTGTTCGACAAATTGAAGTACCTGGCTCCGTAACCTTGAAGTAATTTTTATAAAGTAGGACGATTTTGTTATACTGTTGTATTTTACTCTCGAAGTGATAGTCTTGCAGTCTAGTGCTTCTCTATGATTCCATAGAAGGTATACGTAGATAGGTATAAGTAGTAGATAGCCATGTATACATAGATAGTCATATGCACTATTTTGAGAGATCTTCATGGATAAATCAAAAATGAGCTTTTGATGAAGTTATTATGTAACTTAATTCTTTATTTAAATTGTGATTCATTTGTTCATAATAAGATGTTTTTTTACATATGTTTAAGCAATAGAAAAATATTATAACACCAATCTCTTAAGGTATACGTGTCATTATCCCGAACGGACGAAGTTGAATATAATTAATAATTAAACGAACTTACCTGTACGTGAAGTTCTATTATAATTATATGAAAACTTCGTCCGGAGGGATAAGTTTCCCTCCCTCCCAGTGTATTTTAAAGACATCCCATATTTTCTGTTAAATATTTTTCCAGCATCTCTAAACTGAATGAAGGCAAGACTGAGCGACAGACAGAAGTTGTCATTTTTGATTTATCCATGAAGGTCTCTCAAAATAGTGCAGAGTGGCTTGCGCGAGGTGCTACTACGTGTTATTATGCCTCCGGACGAAGTTTTCATATAATTATAATAGAACTTCACGTACAGGTAAGTTCGTTTAATTATTAACAATATCTGCTACGTGTGTCAACAATTTACCATAGTATTTTGCTGGCAATTAAGATAATAACTGAAAATCATAATTATTTTGACATTATAACGATTGTTACTGTGTGGAAAACATTTTTAAAGATAATAATTAATTATAACAATAATGTTATAAAACAAGAAAATTTCAGGAAAGTTTTTGTATATGAGTTCTACAATGTGCTACAAATATCTACAAACTCAAAATTAAATTAACCTCTTAATTGTGTAATGGTCTCGTTTGCTCTACATTTATGTCTGTTTAAATAAGTAGGTAGGTGGTTTATTAGAAGTTGAATGGAGTGTTGAGTGAAAAAAAACGTGTTGCTACCACACCTCCCAACTCATAGATTACATGGGTATTAGGTACTTAATCACGTTTTCATGAACAAGTTGCAAGAAATAACTCGAAATTTATAATATTAATAGCATGCAGTTTTATCTACATTAATTTTAATTTTTTTTTTAGTAAATGAGATTATATATTAAGTTTGTGTTTTTTGGGGTTTCTTACATTTTTTTCGGACCAAAATGGTAAGAAAAGAAATATTTATTATTTTATTTGCCTAAATAATTATATTAAATAAATAAAAATTAAATCTCATTGATTACCTCCTTTACCTCTGTGCTCCAGGCTAATAAACGAATATTATTTTGATTATTGTAGTGGTTTTATTATAATGACAATTATTGTATATCCAATAGATCTTTTTTCTTGTCTAAAGTAGGTACAATATGGTGGTTTTGGTGGCCGAACCACTTCCCGTTGAACTGATAAGCAATCGAGTGTTAAATATCCTCCACGTTTATTTCCTGGAAACTGATTAGGATTTCGACAAAATTAGGTACACCTTCAAGTACCAGTTCCGATAATTTATATATTTATTAATTAAAAAGAAATTATTTTTTGTGTAAAAATATATAGGTATTAATTATGTTGATGACAAACTTGACATCCCTAGTAAGCTTTTGCGTAAAAAACTATAGATATAAATTATAACACAAATGTCCTGTGAGATTTATAACTTTAACATTAAATTCATCAATAAAAGATAAAATTATGAATGCGTTAATTAATTAAAAAGTACGTATAGTAGCGTATGTGGCGTGGCAGTGAAGAATACACTAAAATAACTGGTCTGTTTTATAGTCACATGCCGAATATAAATAATATATTCTGGTAACAACAAAAACCATAAAAAAATATTTTATTACGTTGTGCATATTCATTTATAATAAGATTAATTAAGTATATTGAATAATATAACTAAACTAACACATCCATCTTCTCACACTCTGGCATATTTTTTTCTGTGTTGTAATATTATGAAATAGGTTCATTTATAATAATTATACGACAGCCACTTGGGGTCAACCTATATTTTCCACGAAACTATTTTTTTTTAATTAAATAAAAATTACAATCGAAATCTTCGCTGACTAGCTTAGGCTGGATATTACAATATACTGGATTTGTCGTATATCTTGGACGTTAATATTTATTTCCAAAGTTTATTTCTTCATTTGCATAATGGAGTCTCATACAGACTGCTCGGGGACTCTTATACGATTCTCGTTTTGTTTTAAGCACCCATTAGTCCACCCTGCTGATAGCGCTTGGAGAATGTTCGCTTAAATTACTTTCTGTATTTGCCAAATGAATTAGCCTAACCGGTATGTGCTTGTGCATTATCTGTATTACCGCTAAATCAACTGTATACTACTCAGAAATAAGGGTATTTTTAAAAAGAACAAAATTTATTTCATTGGTTGCAAAGTAAATCGAGAAATCTTGCTTTTTCAGAATTATTATGTAGTATAAATATTTTGGAAATTTCACACCAAGCCATTTAGCCCCAACTAAGCAGAGCTTGTACTATGGGAACCAGGTAGCTGATACAATACTTTTTTGTAAATACATACATAGAATACATAGAAAACACCCAGACTCAGGACAAACACCCATTTTCATCACACAAATGTTTGTCCTGAAGCGGGAATCGAACCCGCAACACCGGCTTAGCAGTCCAACACTTGCCCATCCATGTCGTCAAGTTGGTTATTATATTAATCTTTGATGTGATCAGTATGCTTTGGTCAGCATGAAGCTAATTATGAAGAAACATTTAAGGCGGAACAGCCACCAGGTGTAATTGTATCTAAGGCGCGTAAATGATCCCGGGGCGACAGGCGGCGAGCTTAGCTGTGCGCATTCGCAAGGCCGAGTGTGGGCTGCCCACAGAAGTATCAAAGTATAGAATCACAAAGTAGTACATTGAAAATGCGCCCGCAAAAAGGGAGCCCCATTTGCTAAATTCTAGCACATTTTGGTCAGATGCTAATTTTTTAAAAGGAGAAGTAACAGGGCTATATAAATGTTATATATATTGTATACTGTCTATCTTAGTGTTCTATAGGAATACCGTTGTTCATCTATGAGGCTGCCTACTAGAGCAGGCGCTTTACAACCTCGAGTCGAGATGCAGCGTAGTTTATTTTACAGCTTATTTAGCTGCTACCCATGAATTTGCCTGCAGGATCAGAAATTACTTATCTTTTCCGGCTTCTAGACTATATCCATTCCGAGTTTCAGCTAAATCACTTCAATGGTTTCGACGTGGTTTAGCGACAATAATCTATTTATCCATCTACTTGCAAACTTTTGCATCTTTAACTTTAGTGGGAAATGGGATAGGAAGTAGTATTACACGCAGGAGGCTGGAGAGAGCTGATATCATGGTGTGATTTTCAAAATTTACTCTTCAGGGATTACTTTACTTCAGAGTTATTAGTCCAGAGCCCGACACGCGTCATTTGATTATGTCAAAGTACGCAACTGTGGCAAAGTAACCAATAATGTTTTTAATTAAATGAACGTTTTACGGAGTAGGATTATAACGGAATGAAGTTGTAAATGCTGCTCTTTAATTCCAGTCATTATTTTTTTACTGCATAAAACCGCTAATATAATGTTGAAATCACGCTGCAGTCTAGACATGACACGCTCAACTCTTGGACCGAAGGTATTTCAAAAACAAAGGATACAAAATTTGCAGAGTTAATGCTATGCACTATGAACTATCTGTATAAATAATCTGTTACCTACATCGATGTAAATAGATTACCTACGAGAAATCGAAAGACTAAAATATGAATCGATTTAATTTAATCGATTCTAAACACGGATATGGAATAAGATTCTCTTGTTTTGCGATGTAACGAAGAAATGCATCGTGTTGGTATCGCCGACGAAATCGTGCACAGGACGCCTGCTAACGGTAAATCAGCTTACAGCTGAATAGATTTTTTTGTATCATAGCAAAACATGAACGATGTGGATGATGTGTGCCGTATAAAAAATACGCGTTGCTAGAAGAACCGGTGCGACCGCATACCTTGCGCTCGCGGCAAGGCCTCGGCACCTGCGCGCGATCCGCGGCTCCAGCCACCCAATCCAGCCTACTTTCACAATCAGAACCAACACCAACACATGGTGCCACAATCAGACACTTATCACAACGATTCCTGAACAACTCGCGCTATAGACAATGCACATTCTTGCAAACCACCACAGTTGTAATCCTTTTATCGCATTTGAAAAAACCAGATATCAAAAAGCAATAAAGTTATTATGAAATGAACCTACCTAAATATGGTCTGACTTGGTAAAACGGATGCAGCTGTTAGTATAAGGATTCCACTTTGAACGAATTTAACTTAGTCATAGCGCCAGGCCTACTCGTAAATAGCGCATGAATCAATTTAGAGATAACAGAGTTGCAGAATTATGCGTAACATTCTTAAAATATACATCAATGTGTAATTGAACGCCTTACAGGATGGATCGGCTGCTTGACTTACTTGATTTTAAAGCGGTAAATCGAAATTTATTGGATTATTAAAGTGGGAGATATTAGCTCCAAAATAGCTTATGCTCTAAAGATATTTGCTCATATTTTAATCTTTAGTATTTTTGAGTTTTATAACTAAGTTTGTGGGGAGGAGATTACATAAACTCTTCAGAAAAGTTTTATTTATTCATTAAATTATTTATGAGCCCTCACTGTCCCACTACTGGGCAAAGGCCTCCCCCCATTCTCTTAACTTCCCTCTGTGTAAATAATTATATTTTGGACATTCCATACAACGCTATTTAGCCCCAAATTAAGCATTATGGGATCCAGATAATTGATAGAAAATGTATAGACTTTTTTATTTGTAAATACAAAGAAATAAATATGATACATAGAAAACAATTTGTAAATATATTGTACACATATAATACATAGAAAACACCCTGACTGACATGACACAAATGTTTGTCCTGAAGCGAGAATCGATTCCGCCACTTCCTAACAACGTTGTTCTTTATGAAGGCTGGTCTTCAGATAATAAATAATTGTTCAACTACCTTACCTTACGACCACGCATTGCCTAGTTTTAGCTTATATTTATTCTATACCTGATATTAGCTATACATTTCAAAATTACAGGCCACGATTCAATTAAATTGTCATGAAGTCTCTCAGAACTATTATTAGGAAGTTGTGGTTTATGCACGGCATAGCACATAAACTTGTACTAAGAATATTTACCTACTGTATATTGACGCTAAGCAGCCGTGTATAGAATAACGGCGTTATAAATATTTTGAATACTATAATTCTAGTTTGAAAATTGAATATTCAATATATATATCATAGTTGCAGGTGATTAGAAGATTACAAACATCACAGTTTATCCTAATTATTCCAAAACTGTACAGCGAGCGGTATGAAGGAATTAGCAAAGCTTTTCTCTACATGATGAGAAATTTATATTATTGGAAATATGAAAAATGAGTTGTTGTGAGAAAGTTCTTCGAATCTTGCAAGGAACATGAATTCAAATAAAATTATGGCCCAAATTAAGAAATCTTGAAGGGTCACATGAGAGCTGTCTGCGTAATCGACAGTCGATAAATGACAGTCTCATTAAATACCGGTGCGCGGGCGCAGCGATGTTATCAAGTGGCTACCGGCTTACGCCAAAACACGAAACACCTTCAGGTTATTATTATTTGGTGTAAGAAAACCTAGATTGGCGCAAAAATTGGCGGATCTATGCAGTAAAACACCAACGAGACAGGATTTGTTACAGATCTTTGTCTTGCTTTAGGGGTCTGAATAAAATAAACCACAGGCATTAATTACCTGATTGATTGTCATCGCATCTAATTTTACAATAACATGAGGTAAAAAGCAGCTATTTAATAAAAATACGATACGAGCATACAAGATACACTGTACTTGTGATATTCCAGGCATCAAATATCAAAACATCCTCTTCTTAGTACCAACAACCTAGCTTGCGTACCTATCAAATTTTATTATCTCTGTCAAATAAGATTGATAAATCATAAAAAATCCATCAACATCGAGACAGTATCCCACAGTCGTTATTTAGCACGCGACAAAAAAAGCCCATTAAGTAGGCAAATGTATATATTAATACAGAATAGCGATAAATCTTGTGATGGGCTTTCGAATTCCACGCAAGTCATCTGGCAAGGTGAGATCGGCTGGGAAATACCATGTATGCTATACCAACGTACCTACACACGTAGTATAAGCCACACTTTACATACACACACATACCGGTATCTTGTCCTCAGCGAAAATATTACTAGAGATACCTAAACTAATGTTTTGGTGAACTTTCTGGGTGCTTGTAATATTCAATTATTTATCAATTTTACCACGATTCTCAAATGAGATGTCTTGTGAGAAAGAATATTTAAATATTCAACCGCCACAGAAACCGAATGTATTACAAGGTTTTACAAAAACATAGGACAACCGACTTCAATTGGACTGTTTTAGTGGCCGTATACACCACTGAAAAGTCACAGGGAAGTAAAATATCACAATTTCATTTATTTCATCGACTTATTTTTTCAGTTATTTTGATATAAAACTAAACTAATAAACCGATTTTCACGAAATTTGTATGGGACAACTCTAAAAAAAAAAACAAATGCTTTTATAACAACAAAGTTCTGAGGTAAAAAAAAACATTCAACCGAATTGACAACCTCCTCCTTTTTGAATTCGGTTGATAAAACATCGGGTTTTTTTTTCAAAGCTTTTTTGACGATGTGAGTTCGTAGCACTCTCGTACAGCTTATCCACAAATTCATTAGTTTGAATGTGTTTTGCAATAAATTTATTGCTAATCTTAATGTAATACTAATGTTATACCCTAACGATATAGGTATGTAAATATGCAACGGCAAGACTTAAAATCACGTTGCATAAAATAACGACGAAATCTTAGGAATAAATGTAAATAAGTTGGAGATTGCGAACAATAATGGAATGCTAGAAACAGTTGAGCGCGCGCTGGATTCCTGCAATGGTCGGACCCTGGTCGCTGGTTGCTGGGCGCTAAGTTCCGCATTGGTTATCGTTTTTGCTAGACGTGGGCGCCTCGACGAGCCCGCCAGCTGCACTTACATCCACGAAACACAAAAACTGCGAATTGGTATGTGAATGTGGGCGGAGGAAGCATGCGTGCCTGCTGCAAGCATGTGGGGCTACGCATAATTGATTTTAGAATGAGACCTGAAGAATACCAGCAGAAATCTAGTTGCAGGTACGTGATTTGATTAGATAGTGAAGTACCTATAAGTACATAACGGTTTCTTTTAATTTGTTTTTATGCCAAATAGACACTTTTCTTTCTTTTTAATAGATTAGGACGGTGCTATAGTTTCGGCCCGCACGTGGCGGCAGATTTAGTTTTATTGTTATATAGGTTATAAATTGAAAATCGTAAAATTAATATGACATAGAGTAAAAGCAAAATAAATTGTAAAATCAGTAAATGTACTTATGTAGCTGCTTTGTAAAAAGATAACAATTAAATGATAATATAGGTTGCATAAAACTCACAATAAACATTAATTAGGGATTACACAGAAAGTGTATTATATCATACCATATCCACTTGTACACTTTCTACTCCATGTTTGCATTGCATATCTACAAACACGCACACGTGACTGCGGCCCTTCGTTATTTTAATTTATACAGTCCATTGGTTTTTTTACTTTTTTCTATGCATTTGCAAATGGTGGCTTAGCAGATTGTCGCACAAATAGGGTAAAGTAAAACCCCAAAATGTAAACTACTATGTACAAGCTTTGCTGATGACCGCAGTCGCAAAAACTGACAACCTGACAACACAATATAGGAGTTTTTCTCTGCCATTTCTTTGTTTGTACTTGTTCAAGTCCCATGTTTTTGGTGATTTGTCTATTTTGTTCCTTTCCATGGGTGCGCGTTGAACTCTTTTATAAGGATAACAACTTAATGAATAATTTTCGTCGAACATCATGCAGTGCATTTAAATCGCCAATGAAATTAAATTGCATTTTTAAATTGTAAAAAAAAAGTAAAAGAACTAGTGCAGATTCTCGGGCTGTTTTGTTAAAAGTTACTGTCTTTATTATTAAAAAAAATTATAAAAAATATGAATTCTATTTAATACTACGCATTACAAATATGTATGATATTATATTTCAAACCACCGATTATTTATTTAATTCATTAGGAAATCTACACATTCAGAGCAAATATTACGTGGAATGAACAAAACAACAAAACGGGTTATTCTGCTCAAAGGTATGCCGCTGGAAACGTCATGTAGTTGTGTGAACAATTAGCACTTTGGCTTCATAGGTTTTATTACTGAAATACCTGTTATAGGGAGTTCAGTCCGTTATGTGCAATTAGCCTACTAGACATATATCTATAGGGCTCTGTAGATCGTGAAGGAATTGCAAACGGCGTTCAATAAACATAATAATAATAATAAATAATAATAATATATCTTTATTGCAAACACATACATAATTATAATGATGATATCGTATTATGAGTTTGAAAGATATTCTCTTTCGCGAGTGTAATAATTTGGTTAATATCTGTTATGTTTGGTTATTATATTATCTGGTTTTAGCTCAAAATCTATACCCATTCCGAATTTCAGGCCAATCAGTTCAGCAGTTTTATCGCAATTGAGTTACAAATATGCATTTATCCGTCAAAATTTCCTTACAAACTTTCGCCTTGATTTGATCATGACTGCGTGATGATAGAACCAACGATGAAATAATAATTGTATAGTTTTCTTATCTAGTCCTACAATAATTATTGTTACAATAATTATAATAGGAAAACTATAGTTTTCGCATGTATAGTCCTATGATTATTGTTTTATCGTGGGTACTTTCATCACATGATCACATCAAGGCGAAAGCTTGTAAGGAAATGGTGATTCTACATTTTACTGTTCGCCACGTTCTGTTGCCATGTCGAGAAAAAAATCACAAGCTCCACTTTAGCTGATGGGAAAAGAACAATCTGCTAATTAAATTATTCAGTTATTGTCTAGGTGCTAGCGGAGCGCACGCGCGAGGAATTAATATTCTAAACTGGAGTGCGTTAAATAAATTTAGAGTGTGTAGGCAAAAGAGGCATACAAAGTGTCCCATAAGTAGAGAGACAATTACCACTCGCGTACCGTTCACACCTTGCTCGTGTGAGGAGACAACACTACCTCGTGACGTGACTTCGCTTGCGTCAACAACAATCGCCTAAAACCCCAGATTTTGGAAACTGTGAGTTCCAGACTAGCTTATTTTTGTCGCACGTATACGGGCGGTTTGATACTCGCGAAACTTCAAAATCCTAACACGTGTTTACTGGCGTTTACGTTTGATTTTTTCTAGCGAGTGTCAGTAGCGTCTCTCGCGACTCAAGCGTACATGCGCTGCAAAAAACTAAGACGAGCGGCGAATCCGCCCGGTTAATCCGCTAATCTGAAACCGCACTTAATAGGTAGGTACCTAATAGCAAATTATATATCATGATGAATTAAGAATGGGTTCCGTTGCTTGCCTAGGGTGAGACCCTGCTTATCGTAAGTAAGATAGTGTTTTTGTAACGATATCAAACAAGTCTTATAAGATGGACTTATTAATATTTAGAGATCTATTTACTTTGATATTTTTATTTTTTGTAAATATTTGACTATATTTTATTGCTAAACATTTAATATTTTGTTGAACTTTAATGTATTAATATTTACTTCGTTTTGGTATGTTAAAACGTTGTTGGTCCGTACCGAACGAATTTCGATGGGTTTAAAATGCTGGACATGATTCGGTTGTATTATAAATCACAATAGACGAGTAGGCTCGGCTTTATTCTGGCTATATACCTTCAACCACCTACTGATACCATCAAGTTACTAAACAGCTTTTATTACTGACACCTGGATTTAATAATTCGCAGAATGTTGTAACAACCTACTTATAGGTACATAATGGTTCAGAGAATCTTAAGCTGTGCTAATGAAACATGAAGACTCTTTTGTTGTTTGGTTTCCAAATTTTCGACGAATTCCAAAACATTCTATTAAAATTCACATAAAGTAGAATCATATTTTTCCAAACATATCGAAACATTCCATGAACATAAGACAACGTTTATCTATTACTCACGACACCTTGGAGTTAAAACAGTTAATATGCTGAATATTTTATTTTTTAATTTTGTACATGCAAACGTACCAACACATTTTTTTCCAGTAAAGTATTAAGAATACTATAAGAAGTTATTTCTAATAGAATTCTGAAAAAATTAAATATCAAACAAAAAGGTTTGTTTTGATTCGATTGCTTTAGCCAATGTCTTTCCATATACATTTTGTATGAAAACATAAATAAACAATTTCTCTCAAAACTTATAGTCTCTACATTCAGTGGTATAGACTGTGCGTTGTCTGTCAGTCAGTCAGTCCCTAAGCCTTTTATATAATAGATAAATGATTTGGTGATTGATTGATAAAAGTAGTATTGCATTTTGTAAATTCACAAGCTTTAGCGGGTGGAACTCTCTGACACTGTGGTAATTGAACCGTTTTGAGAACTTACCTTACAAATGCACCGGAAACAGCTACTCCAGTCCTGCTGACCGAGTTTGGCGTCGTGGAGTGTCACGGGCTCCCCTTCGTTCGAACACGGTGCACGCACGCCTCCTGCCAATACATTGACCGATTAATTTCATAACTAGCTGACAACGACAACTTTGTTTCCGTTGCGAATTAACAAAATTCCATTCTTAGTATGCGCTTACACTTTTTGACGAACATACCCTCGAGATTTCAAGATTCTACGTCCAGTGATTTGGCCTGTGCGTTGTCTGTCAGTCAGTCAGGACAAAGCTTTTTGTATATATTGATGATATCGAGCGAAATAGTACTTACGTACATAAAGAACTGGGAAAGTTTGAAATGAATATGTCGTGGCCGGATCATTGAATAGTATAGACCATTTCATGAAATGGCTGTTTATAAAAGTTGAAAGTTTTAGACAGTTGTTCTAAACTAGGTTACTTTTCTGAAAAAATGCCAAATTATCAACTGTACGCTAGCCCTGTATGCTGCTTTAATTTGTATACCTACTAAAAATAATACAACCTAGTTTAAATATAGCATTAGTTTATTTTGAGCCAAATAAACGATAGTCATCGCACGCCATCTAAAATAGTTTATGTTTAAGCTGCCTACCTAGCTACAGAGACTTTTCTAGTAACAGCAGGGGTTTTGCAAGGGGAAACGCATAGGACAAAAACTTAAAAGTTTATACATACATACATCTCGGTATTTTAGATGTCGCGATTTTTGGTACATACAATTTTTTACTAGTAATTCTTCCACGACTTTCAAAACGAAAAGAAGATGGATATTTAAAAAATAGCCCTCGTCTCGCATTCAACGGCTAGCCCGCACTTTTATATCCAGACGAAGGCAATCAAATATTTTATTCATTTGAATGAAATATCATACAGTTTATCGTGCCCTTTAAAAACAATGCAATCTATGTTGTTTATCTTGTGTGACTGAATTTGTATAACTGTGGTCCTGCACTGCTTGTTCTGAATACCTCCCTGTCGGTCCAAGTGACCAGTGACCACAGCATTGCGGAGGAGTTGTGGTTTCTGCCACTCGCGTGGGAACCCACCGTCCTATAAACATTGCACGTGCATTGCACCGAGTGCATAAATAATTTAACTGATTATTTTCGCGATCAAATCCTTATAGGCCTTCCACACGCGCAAGCTTGACCACAGTTTTGCCTGTGCAGGCGGCTTGTGTTGGGGTAAACGTTTTCTGAGTGGAGACCACGTCTAGGACAGCGCAGTGTAGGACGACCTTCGGCCAGATGGAGCGATGATCTGCGCACTATAGTTGGCAGAAGGTGGATGAGAAGAGCCGAAAATCGGGCTCAGTGGTGCGCCTTGGGAGAGACCTACGTCCAGCAGTGGACTGCTATAAATTGATGATGATGATGATGATGAGGCCGGCACACACACGGAACACCGTGCGTGTGATTGGTAATTTTACTGTGGTGTTCCGTGTACAAACCGGCCTGCGCAGGCAAAACTGTGGTGAAGCTTGCGCTTGTGGTAGGCCCATTACAGAAGCGAGGTCATTGAAATTTGGAACGAAATGACATGCCAGTTTGAGTGTAACTAAAGTACTGACTTTGGTAAGAAGATGATGGTGATACTTTACTCAGTTCATTACACAAATTACAAATAAATACATCTGTTGAGAACAATTTTCTTGAAACTTTATGAGATCGTCTTATTACACTTTTATAATGTTCGTTCAGTCTAATTTTGAAATATTTTCCTGTAATCACTGTCTGTGATAACTTGATTCACTCTTTGTAAAATTGCAAATAGTGATTTTACTTTATTGATGAAGCAGCTAATCGATGTTGTCGTCCTTCGTTATGCCAAATTCCAATATAATTGGAGAACCATTATCGAAATATCTTATTTTTCGATCGGCATACCTACGTAATATGTTCATCGTGAACTTTTACCTAACTTTAATGTTTTAATATTGTGAAATAGTTTTCAGAAAATATTTTATACCATGTCTCAATTTTAAATAGCGTGCAAGAAAGAAGGGAAATACGAAGAGATTTTACAATACGACTGCTATTTGTCTGTCCCCAAAGGGACATGGCAAACTTTTGAGGTTAAAATTTGGTAAAGTCATCGTTTAGGACCTGGAAGGATCCTAGGTGCCTAGCCTAAGCTATTTATATCTACCCGTGTGCATTAGAAAATGATTACTGCTAACTACACATATAGTTTTACATACGAGCTTTAACAGAAAACTTTTTTGTCTTCCGGCAAGCGTATCGCTGCATTCAGAGTCATAGTTTATCACAACAGACTGATACGCCGATTTTATAGAGATGACATCGGCACCACGACTGCTCGTGTAGCCAGATCACTATGTTACCTTGATTTAGATCCAAAGATCCGCATTCTTACCACAGAATAAATAACATGTTCTGTATACGTAGCCGCCTCGGACGCCACCGGTCACACAATCTTGCGATTCGTGTCAATATTTTGGTAATTAATGAGATCCTCTCTGAATGTGAACATTGAACATTCCTCACTGTCAGTTTACTTGTTCCGCACACATACTCATATTATAGCTTTGTTTGTTATCGACAAAGTCTGTGAGACTCGGATAATATTTGCATTATATTACGTGCCAATCTAACAGTGTTTTTTCTACCCTGTCATCATACCTACACACTCAGCAGTATCCAAATTATCGTTTTGTGGTAAATTTTATACCATAGCAACTGAAGAATTAAGGCGAATTAATAGATTTAACCTACTAGCTTATAAATTATTCACTGGATTATAAATACGTTTACTCATTTTATTATTTTGATGGGGGCACAGCTTATCTGTATTAGATACTTAAATACCTATTTATTAATTTGTTATACTTACCTACGTATTTCGATAAATTTTATTTGATTTGAAAATTGTTTTTTCTTTACATAAGTGTTAAAATATTTTTTTTTAATACTTATTGTATTGGGAAAGTAATTATTAAAGAGTTCTTATTGCAATATGAAGTTTATTAAAAAAAACTTATTATTAAATGTTTTATTTATTGACGTTGTGTATAACTTTTTTATCAAGAGGTCAGTAGCAAATTGTTTTAACAAATTCTGATCACGACTGTCACAAACCATTGGCTATAGATGGGTACAGATAAGATTGGATAGATAAGCTTATAAGTAAATCAATGTCATCACTGTTGTAAGCGCCATTTCACTATGAACTTGACCTTCATAAATAATCACTATTCGTACTTCGAACCTTTTGTATCTGATGTTTATTACTCTGTAATCCGCATTTGAGATGAATAACTACTTTCCATGTAGGTAGTTATTCATAGTAGTCATTCAGACATACCTAGAATACCTAATTTATTATCCGCATAAAACGTTTCGTGTGCCGCAGTTTAAGCTTTTAGAACTTCAAGATCCTTTTAAAAGTGCAATATAGAGAAGATAAGATTAAAAACATCGAGAACCCTCCCAAATTATAAGGTTGATAACCTCGATAAATTAGCTGGTTAAGTGCTATTTTATTCTTCCCTTTTTATTTCCCTGTTATAAAGTTGAAAGAGTTCAGCGCGATCAATAACTCTTGAAAATAAAGGCACTTTAGTGATATTCCATTACACGGTAATAAGAATATTCCAATAATCGCCAGGAAATTATGCTGATCACGGAAATTTACGGTACTTTAAACACTTTACACAAAGTTTAATTGCAGTAATTCAGGTACCACGTCCAGGCAATGTAAGCAAAGCCATTTTATTAATGTCACCGTTTATGGACCATTTATTTAATGTTTCTTAGAAAGTAAATCCTTTACTGTATAGCCTCAGGATAAGTATAATATTATATATATATATATAGGTATATTAGCCTAGCAACAACCACTTATCTATCATTATCAATTACTTCAGTATCAATTTCCTCCTACTGAATACAATATTATTATGAATAGTCATTTATTACGCTTTCTATAAATCTAATTGGGTAATAAGGCAATAAGAAATTTAGTTGAGGTCGTGATTGTGAATATACATTTCATAAGAAAAAGGTTATGATGAAAATTACTTTTCTATGGAGCACCTAACAAGCGTTGACCTCACTTTACACGGAGCATTATATCCAAGCTAATACTAGAGTATAGTTAGGAGGTATACGCGAAATGGGACCACTAGGTTTAGGACCGCGGTCCCAATCGACGGAACGATTTAAATTTATTATTTTTCTGTCGGCGATTGGGACCGCTCTCGAAATGAATGAAAAAATCTATTGTTCAAGTCAAAGGAAAAAGTATAAGGAACAAAAGTCGTATTTGTACTCTTAATTTTGTATTATTTGTATTGTAATTTATATTATGAGGTTCAAATATTATTATTATAATTCGGTAAATTATTCAATGCATGGAAATTGCAAGTATAAGTATCTATATGGGGTCTTGTCGAACATTGAAAAGAATATCGAAGCATGAAATACCATTAAATTGTATGGATGTGGCGATTGAGAACGATGAGCATGCTCTATGGGAACCTGCTTCGGACGCAGTTTCGCAAGAGAAGAATTGTCGCCGAGCGCACCTTGTGCAACCGTTAAGGTAACGTGTCTTTTATTGTGAGATGTGAGATTGGTACAACTGTTAAGATGTACATGATTAAATATGTACCTAACCTAACAATAATGCTTACATTTAGGTATAAGAACTTAGCGTGTAGGTGTACTAATGTAACAACTTTTATGTTTTCCTCGCGCGACTCTTATTATTTTTGCAATATATGAAATATTTTTTTTAACATAATTACTATGAAAGATCTTACTTAATAATAAGTATATCAACTGATTGTTTTTTAAGTTAAAAACATACACTCTCCACAATCACTTTAAGTTCATTATGCGGGGTTTACACGGGTGACTAAAGCCGCACGATTATTGCCGCGCGTCATAAATTGACCGTTTAAATGGCAATTCGGCTAGGTATAGCCTTACATTAGACAGTCGTTTTTCACCGTGCGGCTAAAATCGTGAACACAGACCTAAAGATAATTGCTAAAGCTTCGATTATGTATGACTATGATCAGGCGGCGGGTAGGCGCCACCAGAATCCTGACACACCTCACTCACGTAGACTAATTAGTCTAGCCAGTACGTTCGTCAAGCTAAGTATGACGTCAATGGAACGGAACAATAGTGTGGCGAGAAAGTATGGACCCGTCATAGCCATGACAACTCTGCCAAGTTGCCTGGCTAAGGCATGGAAATGATTGCTACTTGTATGTCACATGGTGATATTGTTTCTTTTATAAAAGCTCTATAACCGGTGATTTTGTAACACACTGTTAATTTTCATCAGTGGCTTAATGTAACTAATGTCATAAACTTATTAAAATACCTACTTAATTCACGCATGATGGGACGTCACGCAATCACTCCCAATCACAGTCAGCATACTTCTGACTGACTGCTCTTGTTATTTATGATACGATAGGAATTAAATTGTGAATGGCGACAATTATCATGACATGAATCAATCACAGCGACTGCCGGCGTACAAAATTGCCTGCCGGGGCGCGCTTAGATTTCACGGAATATTTTGTAACATACTTGATCTCAGAAAGTAACAAGTGTGATCAGTTTTGTAACATGTTGTAACATGTTATTGTTACTCGGTATATTTTCCATGCCTACTGGCTAAAGCGTCGATGACACACGGCTTTTTTACACGCTACAAGCCAGAGAGTTCGCTTGTAACTTGTAAAATCGCCCAGTGTCATCGGCTAGATTTTAAACTCGCCAACAAGCAGCGTGTAAAAAAGCCGTGTGTCATGACGCTTAAGAATAAGTACTACTCGGGCGAATGAACATGACACCTGGCTGACCCGTGGCTCGGAACTTGATGCTTCCCCCGCTGCCCCGCGCGGTGCCCTCCGTGTTTCTTCTTCCTCTAATTGCGAAGCCTTATCATTACTTATCATTACCAAGTATTACAGGACCTCTTATCTATCAAGATTATCTAATTCCACGCTGTACTTTGCACAAACGTCATTTGCGCCAGGTGTCATATTCATTCGCCCGAGTAGTAGGTACACTTACTAAGGCCTGTACTGACGACGTCAGTGGAGGCGGAGGCGACGGCTAGCGCGGCAAGAACAAGCAGGCAGGTGGCGAGCGTTAGCGGGCCCCGCATGGTCGCTACTCGCGGCGCCTGCGCCTGCTGCTCCGCCGCCCTCGCATCACACCCTCGCGCCACGCCACTTGTGCGTAACACCTAAAACAAAGAATAATATTTGGTTTCGGTGTTGCGGGTTCGATTCCCGCTTCATGACAAACATTTGGGTAATGAAACTGATGTATTTCCTGAGTCTGGGTGTTTTCTACGTATTCTGTTTATGTATTTACATAAAAAAGTATAAGTATGAGTATTGTATCAGTTATCTGGTTCCCATAGTACAAGCTTAGTTTGGGGCGAGAAAGCGTTGTGTGAAATATCCACAATATTTATTTATTTATTAATATTATTTATTATTTCAAAGTGTAAGAAAAATATTCGGATTCAAACCCATGCTCTAAGTAATTCAGAATTGTAACACAGTCATATTTTTCTTTTTTTTAATGTTTTATTTTATTATCCTGGTAACAGATCACGCCTGCTCATAAATAATAAAAGTGTAACTACACTACACAGGGCCTTAATTCCCATAGGCCCGTGCAACACTGCTATAGCGTTTTGATGATTTTGATGGTCAATCTCGAAAGCCCAGTCATTTCTTATGAAGTGATAATATCTACAGGCATTGTATTTAAAATAATTTCGAAAATATGTAGTTATTTGCCATTGACAGTTTATGATTGAATATTTTGATAATGGTTAGATTGTACTCTTAATATCCGGAGCAGAATTTTTTGACTTAGCAAATACCAACATTAACTCTCTGTTCATCGCTAAAGTACAATAATCGGATTTGAATTTTAATAATCTGGTTAATATCGTTTTGTTGACTTCCATTAAGCAATTCCTCAATGTTGTTTCATAATTTTATGACATAAATTTAGTCCCAAATTCATGAGGCGCGTTATCAAAGCGTTCGTAACAACAGTCAAAATAAGCAAGAGATATTATCTACTACCTACTCTTATATGGCCCGCTTGGTACCCGAACTTATAAATGTAATAGATAATATCAATAGACTCATAAGATATAGGTAAATGTAATTGCTCTTCTAAAAGCTACATGTACTTACTACCTTTATGTTAACTTCAAGGAGTTATTATTGAAACGACTGTACATAATGTACTGACAAAATTTACCATTCGCTAAGCTAATATGCTTTCAAAACGTTAACCCTTTTTATTATTTTTGTATAATCTAGGATAATATCTACACTACACTGGATTTATACTTTTGTACCACTTTTTATGAATAAAGGAACTTATAAAATTGAAAATTAAATTGATTGGTACCTGAACAAATACTTGTTACATCTCATTAGGGTTGGGCCTTACCTTCCTAATTATTATAATAACAATATAAATTATGAATGTTTGTTGTTGTATTTTGTAGACAGTTTTATCAGGCCGTCAATTAGGTAAGTATTTATTTAGACTGATGACCGATAAGTATTTAGTAGGTAAGTTCTAAACTATAAGTACCTATTTACTTTTAAATAAATTAAGATATATATGTGTGTATAAAGGTTACAACCTGAAAATATAGTTATTAAAATACCTATAATAATAAAAGTGAAAGTATAATAAAAGTGATTAATAATTCTCTTCACTCCAGATCGGATTTCACTTGGTAAGTTCATTTTATTAATATTAATAATATGTTTAGGGTCCCCATTTGAGGCAAAGCGGACATAGTTTTTGAGATTTCGCTGAGTATATTATTATGAAATTCAGCACTCTTACATCATTTTGAAAGTTTTCGACGTAGCCATCTTAGTGCAAGCGACTGAATCTTATTTTAGTTCATTTAAAATTTATTCATTTAAAATAATATACATAGTATACTATACTGATACCAATGTAGTATTTACTACTACAGTCTATAGGTATTACAAAATTTACAAAAGAAAACAATTGGAACACTCATAGACCGTTGCACACTAGGTATATATAGATAGCTCAACTGCTCCAACTCGATACCCGATGGCAGCGTGCCGAGGATACTGGCTGCATTGCCTCATTGCCAGCATTGTCTTTACTTACTTGAAACTCTGAAGCTATAATTTTATCAACAATTTTCCTGTAGTAGTCAATCGAAAATCTACCATAGTCACGCAAGTCCAATTCGATGTTATCAAAGCCAATCACAGAACTTTATTGAACATAAACATAGGCCGAGAATGAATTAATTAATTATTCAATGTTAATCGTAGAAATAATGACCCGAGCCACGATTATAGTGGATCAAATGGTTGATAGAGTGCCGGACTGATGTCCTTAGCGCATTTTTTACAGCATTCCGTTGGTGCGTTGACCTCGAGTTAGGTACTCAGACAGTTGGACATAAGTACCTACATGATATACCATTAACTCATGAATAAAACAGTTCAGCAAAAAGTAGTTCACAGCGTTCACATTAGCACGAGCGCCCCAAAAGCTCGCTTGCCTCGCTACATTGTCAATTACGCTAGTTCCGGTTTCAGATACTCCTCAGAAATGTGTTTAGGCTAACAGTAAATACGACAAAAACTCTAATTGAAATGTTTAAAGTTCTTTATGCAGTAAATGAAATGTACGAGGCTAATTTTCGCGTAATTTATAACGCGGAACAAGTTAACAATGTTGCCGTCATTATACAGAATACGTATTAAGTAGACCTACAAGACAATTTATAGCTCTTTTAAGTCACAACCGGCGTAAAAAAGTAAATCAAGTTTTATTTTACTAAGTTATACTAACTTACCTACCATATAGGTAAGTTAAATAATATAATAAATAGTCGTTATTATCTACATCATTAAAGATATTTATGGACAAAGTAGTACCTAAGAAAAACAAACGCATGATTTTTTTCACCATTTTTCAAGCCGGCAGCCGTATACCCTTCTTTACGTGTGTTTTTTCACCTACTTGTCCACATAACAAGTCCTATCGATTTGGTATTTTGCACACTTGTCACCTCTGTGTAAATCCATTCTGTATTTTTGTGATTAAATATAATTACGATGGTAAATTATGGTACCATCGAAGTAAAATGATGATGGAGAGGTATTCAAGATAACACCTCTGGGTTATTTGTTGGATCTATTATAGTTTTTGAACTTGTCGGCTTTGGATAATTAAATATTAATACACATTTATGAAAAAAAAAACTGTCGAAATGGAGTCGAAAAAAATTGGTGGTGTATATTTTTAAATTATACCTATGCATTAACGCCAACTGAATATGCGTATTTTTTTTCTGATGAAAAAAAATTATCGGTGTATAATATTAAAATATGTCCAATAGATTAAACGTTCAAAATTCAAATACTACTGCAGGGTTAAACCAACCACATGTCAATCAACCCGTTGTTGATCGAGAAAATACCAAACGGACAATAGCAGCGATAAAAAGTTTAAGTGGCCTTATGAATAACAAACACACTACTTAGTTGTCTATTGCTACATAATGTTATCGCAAGTTTGCTATTGATGAATACTACCAAATAAGTTTACATTTATCATTTCAAAACTTTATTTTACCAAACTGTTCTCAGGTAATTCAGTTTAAAGTAATGTGCAAAGTTACTAACTTGTAAGTCTGGAGACATCTTGAGAAACGTCCGTTCAGGGCTTACGTTGAAGTGTGCCTTTCAAAAACTGTTTACAGAATGAAGGTTGGGCGATAACTTCCGCGAAGAAATGAGCAAACTGAGAGATCCCGGAAGGCCACGGTAAGCATTCGATTGAATGTGTTCAGTTTCGTCCACACGGGCGATATTCGCAACACTTCTTCGAACGCGTTGAGTAATCCACCTACTGAAAAATACAAAGGGAATCGCTTATCGCCGTTCGTCAAAATATGCGATGTCTTTTCCTATCATGGGCATATTCGGATTTTGGTTTGGGTGGCAACTATAGTTTAGTCAATAAATGTTTATTTTTTACTTGTTATATGTATTTGGTTAACATTCTAGATACGCCTGTCCAATTTGTTGGGAGCGAAGTGTGCCGCTATTTTTCACGCCTTTTCAAACGTATTTTTGAGGGTCACAAACTTCGATGCATATTTGCACCTGTTGCAGGTGCAGGTGCAAATTTACGAGATTTATATATTTTTTTTATTTTCAGGCACATTCTATTCCATTTTAAATAGTTTCGGCCTCGGAAATGGCCTTGAAAGGCAGTGTGTTCTGTGTCCTTTGCCCCATTTTTAGGTACGCACATGCTTCATATCCTTATTCTAATAACACCGGACAATCAAATTAGATTACTAAATTCCTACTACAGTGTCTGTCTGTACCGTAAAGCATGGTTACTTATACTCGTAGATACTGATTAATCGCAAGCGATGAGTTGAGTATACTTATCAATGTATAAAAAATACAATTAAAGTTCTCTATATATCACACTTAAAATAAAGCTCTCCCGTAAACAACTTGTGCCTTTGTGTGAATATGTACCTATAGCGACAGAAAATAAGTCCATCATAAACATGATCTACTACTAATTGCATGTGTAATTCATACGGCAAGATTTCAAAGCATCTTAATCATTTTTTCCACTGCAATAAAAGACACAACACAGATAAGGTAATGTTGGTCGTGACGTAGCGACTAGCGACTCGAACGTTGCAAGGCGACTGTCCTCAATGTATGGTCTGATATTCTAAATAGCTCCTATGTATAAAAACCCACATCCTCTATCATCTACCGTAGTAATGTAGGTATAATTACTTTGAAACTTTAATTAGACCCCAGAATTCTCGAATCAAGAAAAAAATTGGGTGGATTAACAGCAATACTTCAATCAAAACAACCTGCGTCTTTGATCAATTATCAGAAAGCTGTTGTAGGTCCATATTCGAGGCTTGTTTACGTTGTTGACAAGAATCGTAACTTGCGGAACACATTTAGCCAAGCCACATGTAATCTGTCGCTGGGCCTGCGAGTTGTCCGAGCGAATGTGAGGACGGGTGCCGCAGCGGCGCGTCGATCGGCGGCGGCGGCAGCGCGGCGGCTCAGCGTCACCTACTTTCACAGAGGCAGCATCAGAAGAGCGCGGACTGTGGAGCCAGGGAGGCAAGAGGCGCGCGGGCGGGCCGCAAGGTCGCTTGAGGCAAACCACTCGTGGACAGAATTTCTTCGGCGCAAAGACACGCGCATACCAGTCTGGGTGCGGAACGCGGTCGCAATAAAAACGCTCGGATATATTTCACGCGTGCGCAACATTATCTCGTAGCTCTCGGCTCCGATTACTTAATGCGCGGCTAACTGTACAAGCGGAGAGTAACAAGATCAGGTTTTTTCGCTGCAGGTTCGACGATCGCGGACCCGGGGTGCAGTTCTGGGTAGAGAGGGTCACGATACCGTCTCTGTGTCGCCACGAGACGCAAGCCCACTGCGACACTTGCAGTCTCTTAGACCCATTTTCTATCCCTTGCAGTCTCTTAGAACTATTTTCCTATTCTTCCCAATTTTTTTTGCTGATAATGTTTCTGCCATTAATTATACTTATCAATTTCAAATTACCTTAAAAGTATTCCTGTTCAGGGATCTTCATACCTGTATGAACGCTGTCATAATTTTATTGGTAAAACCTATGTATTTATAAATACATAAGGTGTGTGTAATTTATAATCTCATTTATACGGAGATTATGGTTATGTATGCTTCTGTACTGCGATATCTCAGGCAAATATTGAAGGTGAATTTGTAATTGTCCTCTGTTTGCAGAACTTAGATAATTTTGGACCGTACAAAGTGCATAATGGGATTTACGGCGAGCTATTCATGATAAGTTAAGTGATACAAATTTGAGAATTTGAATTATAATATATTGCAATAAATATGGATTAGGGTATATACAATTAGCACAAAAAACTAAATAGTCGTACAAAGTAGTAGTTTAAATAAAATGCCTGCGACTATTTGGCAGAGATGGCAAAACTAAGTACCTACCTACATACCTTTAAGGTTTTCTTGTTGAACTCGTAACCCCAAAAACCTGTCCAGACATTTATCATTGCTACACAAAAATAACTCATGTCATGATACGACTTATCTATTCCTACTTATGCAAATATTTAATCCAAAATTAAGTTTGACTGAAAAAAAATCTCTAACGTTCTCAACGTTAGAGATTTCATTGTAGCGTGAAAAACAATGAATGCCATTGATTGGCGCACTGGCGTCTGGCTCACGGCTAATTGAATTAACAGAGTCGAACACAGCATGTCCATTATCTTTCTGTAAACATCGACTGTACTAACAAATATTCGGGTATAATGAGACGAAAAAAGTTGATACGAGGAGATTACGAATAAGAAAGATTGTTGCGACAAAAACGTAAGAAAATAGTTTTCCCAAGTTCCAGTTTCCTAAGTTACAAAAACTGTCCATGTCGAGCCGAACTCCAGGCACCTAGGGTATTGTAAGACTAAGATATAGGCTACTTATATAGTTACACTATAAATTGAGTTTAGAACTATATCTAATATCGTAGTTGCTATAGAGCAATAACAAATATCTTATGAAACGGGTTTCTTATGTGAGTGAGGATCTCCGTGAACTGAACCTTTTAAATATGAGATCAGACCAATATAACATAGAAAATTTCATTGCACGACCTATTTTTAAGTTTCAAGATACGGACATCAGTCGGACAGACAAATAGGCAGGCGGCGGCAGCGTAAGTTTAGTGATATGTAGGGTCCCGTTGTCTCGTTTCAGTTCCGTAACTGAAAGGTGCTCCTAAAAGGAAAAGGCTCTTGAGGGGTGGGAGTGGTGATGGATGTTGGTGTGGGGTGGCGGCCACGCCCTCCCACCTGGTCACGCCTACAGCTTACCTAGTGTATGACGCCAGCTGCTGCAGGTAGATAGATACCTACTTATTTTATTTTTAAAGTTAAAGACTGATATCGAAAATCCTGCAGTTACAGGTTTGGCCATCGTCAAAAAAACAATATTTAAGCCTATGCTAAAAATATACATATTTTATTTTATTACCTACAAGAATTGTTAACTTGAAAGCATAAAATATCAAACCAACATGACAATAGAAGGCCACCTAGAAACCAGAAAACATAAAAATACTCTTCGAAATTCATAAATCCTACTTTTTAATTTGCAAGCAACTCGTAATTCCGGTCCAGTCACAAATGAGCGGTATTGAGCCAATCGGAAAACCCATGCTGCGTATGCCAGTTTGTGAAAGTACGAGTACCCGGCTAGTCTTCGCAACTCACGTCCCTCAAGTATTGCGACAAAGTGTCGTCGTAATTGAGTTCAGGCGAGGTGCATGACGAGTGGAAAATAATCTCGCAGAACAATAGGGTTGAGGAGATATGAGATGAATTATTAATAGAGTTAATGAGGCGCGCTCGCTGAGCGCGATATCGGGGTGAGCGGAGCGACCTCGCGCTCGCTAGTGTACAGATAGTGCCCACGCAGCCTGATTGTCGCCAACGAACCAAAACCAACACTTTTTACACATGATAAATGCAAAAGTAGCATAACACACCAGAGATAAAGAAGAATATTGCATAGCCAAGTTGCAAGCGCCCTTGCAACGCATTTTTATCAGACGCGAAAGAGGGAATGTGTCTGTTGTTTGGCGAACCCTGTAGTTGTAGGCTAAACGGCTTGATAGATTTTGTCAAATTAGGTATCATTGGATTTCTCTAGATAAGAAGAGAGTGTGTATATGTATAATGTTAATAAATCTGCCAATTAATATTTTCATTACAACAAAAATGGAGTATAAATAGACATTTTTTTAACTGATATTTTTTATATGTGATATGATAAGCACGCACGCAACGTGCGTGCTTATAATTATACATTATATTGGTTATATACATAATACTTATATTTATAACAGAGATTAATAATAAATAACACTAAATATAAAAAAAAACTATAAATAACCTAGTCGGTCGTTGTCACCACCAGACGGCAACGTGCCCAGAACGCTGGCGGCATTGCCACGTTGAATGGCAATGCTTATACGCTGTGCTTATATTAATACATATCACATATAAAACATATATATATATCTCAATCGAATAATTGTAGTTTTTAATAAGACAACTTACCTTGTAGTAATATACAAGGTAAGTGGTCTAATTTGCTTAGTCCACTTAATGTGTGCATGGACATATTCAAATGAAATTAAAGGAAATGAAATGATATATTTATTTGCATGATATATTTGTTGGTTGCATAACTTTGAATCAATGTATTCGACCTTTCAGCCGTGCAAGATGTTTTAAGTACTTAGTACTAGGTCCAAATTAACTAACTACAATTAATAAACTACATACCGATAGCTAAATTTATGGGGAACTACCTACATAGTATGCATTATATACTCTATCATTATTATATATATATAATATATTATTATATATTATATACATAACATCATTTTTGTTGCATCGCTTCCTGGTCTGATTTTAATATTGCGAATTGTTCTAGGAAGCAAGTTTTCCAAACCAAAACTGCTCGTAGTCAAATCGGGAATTTCCAAAATGGAACTAACTATGTTAGTGTTCGGTTTGTTTTCAACGAAATCCCTTATTATCACAACTGTGACGATGATGAGTTTCACAACAGATTGAGAGGATTGGTCCATGAGGCACAATTGACTCCTGATAAGTGATAACAGAGGTCACCGACTATTCATTCGAGTTGTAATTAAAGTAATGAATGACAGCTGGGTGAACTTTATTTGTCGTCAACGGGGAAGTCAGCGAAAAGTAGATGAAATTCTACGAATCTGATAACGAAATGAATACGATAAACTAACTTATAACCGACACTCTCATATAGCTCATAATATAGGGTGTGATTATTTCAAAAGCAACGGGCTACGGTACTAAGGTATTACCTTACCTAGGGAGAATTGTTTTTACAAGAATTTTCAACTTTTAGTTTGTATCAAAATGGGCCCCGAGAGCCTCATTTGAGCATTATTCGCCATTTCATACCTGGGTTTGCCCATCCAAGTTCAGTTATAAAATTTACCCTGTATGCTAAACCACCCTAGAAGTAAAGTCCATTGAATTATTTAAGTAACCATCGAAATTGATATAAACATAAAATTGGCGAAGATATCACGTAACGCTCCTTCTATAGTCGAATAAGGACCTCCTACGTTATGTATTCGGTTTAAATAAAAAAAAAAACTTTATTGCAAAAACACATGTAACAAAGTACAATTATTGTTTTACGTTTTATAAAATACGATTAAAATCTGTGTATACTACTTAATAACGAGATTAGTTGATAAAAAAAAACGCGAAAAAAAACAAAGGATTTCAGGTTTTTTTTAAGTTTATAACAATGGAATGCGATGATAAATCATTATGCAATCTAGATTATGGATGAATGGCAATTCACCTATCCTTTCCTGTTTGATAAACAAAATAATGTAGTTTACTGATTACATAGATTAAATCGAATTGCGTTGACTTGGAATAAATGTTTTGAAGACGTCACGGCTGATAATGACTTTCATATCGATTGCAAGGATGGAATTTATTCATCATGGAATGAAATCATTACTCACATAAAAATTCCTCAGATATGACAAAACAATTTATTTTTTAAGTACCTAATTATTTTTTGTTATAACGCTTCCAATGTAGATTATTTGTTATAATTTCTTTGCTATTAGGGAATAGAGATATAAGGAAAATAGTGGAGGGTCTCTATGCTTTAAAAGGTTATTTATAAGTTCCTGTTTCTGATTGAATGTTATGTTTATCTTTATGTCTGTGGTATCTTAGCTCAAAAACGGAAAAGATTTGATGAGAATTGATCAATCAAGATCGTACCCCCAACGTTTTCATCAAACATTAGGGGTTTATAAATATCTTTTTGATAATAAAATATACTCATAGCTATCCTTTTCTGTACTATTCCATTTTGTTTTGTAACTCTGTCGAGTAGGTAGTTATTGAGCACTAATTACTGAGATAGTTGGTGAGCTTCATTAGTTTCGAGAGAAGCCCTTAGTGAAACGAGCTGTTCTCCCTTTATCTACCAGTCAAAGGTTATCTCTGTACTTTGTGTTAATTAAAACATTTTAACGACTTTTCTCTTAGTGCTTAACTTGCCAAGCTACTTTACACATTTCTGCATCTGTAGTGGATTTATCTTTGTCTTTCTAGTCGCCTTTCTGTTTAAAGAGCTTTTGGCATAAGTATAAAATAATTTAACATAAACGTAGGTACTACAACTGATTTCAATTGAGATTGTTCTTAGTGTGTTTGTGACCGTAAATATCACTGAAAATCAACGATCAAGTCACAGTAATGCAAAATACGCATTTATTTTGTGTACTTGGATAACATATATTTTTCAGTTATTTCGATTATAAACCTATTTACCGCCACAGCCTCCCGTACCCTATTTCGATAAGTGATGAGTCAATATAATTAATATGGGACCACCTCTGAAATATGATCTACAAAAAAAATAATCATCGAAATCAATTTATAATTGGTGGAGTAATCGCATAACAAACAAACAAAAATTCATACAGTCGAATTGAGAACCTCATTTTTTTAGAAGCTAAAAGACTAAATAAAATACTTATTTGTCGTACTTTCTTTTCTTTCCAATATTATAAAGGCAAAAGTTTGCAAGGATATAGTTGGATGGATAAACAAATTAATGTTTGGACGTTAGTAAGTATTATTATTATTATTATTTAGCCATCTCTGTCCCACTGCAGGGCAAAGGCCTCCCTCCTCTCCCTCCACTCCTTGCGGCCAAGGGCGTCGCTGGTCCATGTTGGCAGGTATCCGTCCAATTCGTCCCGCCATCTCCTTCTGGGCCTTCCACGTCGTCACTTCGCGTTTGGTGGGCTCCACTCCGTAGTGGTTTTTGCCCATAAGTCGCTGGACATGCGACAAACGTGTCCGGCCCAGTCCCACTTGAGGCTGGCGGCTTTCTGACCAACATCAGCAATTTGTGTTTTGGAGCGCAGTATGCTGTTCCGCATGCGGTCTGACAGCTTTATTCTTAGGATACTGCGCTCCATGGCTCGCTGGCTTACCCCAAAAGCGGACTTCTGATGATTAGTCAAAGACCAAGTCTGGGCACCATACGTGAGGATGGGAAGAATGCGCACGTCCATGAGTCTCTTATTTAAGGATAGAGGCAGTGGTTCCTTCATAAGTTCTTTCATTGACCAAAAGCTCCTCCAGGCGTTCTCAGTGCGTCTAGTTATCTCTTTGTCTTGACGTGCCTGGAGAGAGACTATTTGGCCAAGATAGAGATGCTCCTGTACTTACGCGATCTCCACACCCTCTCATTCTACTCTGCGCTTCGTGCTGTTCGTCATTAGCTTAGTCTTCGACATATTCAACATCAGCCCGACCTCGAGGCTGGCTGTGTTAAGTTGGTTTATCATCAAGCTAAGTTCTGTAGCGGAAGAGGAGAACAGAACGATGTCATCTGCAAATGGGAGTAAGTCTGTAAGTATACTCTTACAATTTTGTGATGGTACAGTTTTCTAATTCAAAATAAATATATATTTTTTTCTACCTTCTCATCACCGCAAAACTCCTGAAACGTTTTGGCTGAAACTGAAAGAGGATATTGTAGACTATTTTTTATCGATACTAAATTAGCGGTAAAGACCGGGCAAAGCCGCAGGCATCGACACGTCTAATAAGTATCATAATACAATATATCATACCTAGTACCTATATGTATAGGTATAGTATAACTTTTCTTAGTAAGCAGCTTATATAATATAGCGTCCTGTATAAGAAGCTACTTGTAAGAGCAGATTCTATGGATATTTATGTGTTTTTTTGCCAACCTGTATAAACTGCGACGATGCTGTAATAAATAATGAATGAGTATACGGGAAGTGCCTGTCCAGGCCCGTCTGAATGGGAGCTGTGCTGACTCATTCAAGCTTTCGCTGGAACGATGAAACATTGCGTCGTCATAGGGCTAGTCCAGACAAATAAATAATGGCTATTATGACTGTGCGTTGTTTCTCTCTGTGACACAAAGCTGATGAGTAAATATTGTATTTTTGTATTTCCATTTTATGGTAGGGTACAGTCAGCGTCAGTTCTAGCAACCAGGGATACTCAAGGCTTCTTTTACGTTCAATCGATGATAATGATGAGTTTTTGTTTCAGAATATGGAAAATCGGCTCAATTTTAAAAAAGATTTTCCATCTTTTCCGAACACGATGTCACATAAAATATAGGCCATAGGTTAATATGATATATTTGCTTTGTTTTCTTTATACATTTTAGTCAGAACCATCGTACCCACTCCTTTTTGAGTAGGTATGTAATATAATGTATTTTTTTTTAATTTAAAGAGGTTTTTTAGTACCTTATGACTTATGAGATAAATAAATTGTTAAATACATACATTTGTTTTTATACATATTTTTGATTTGAGATTGATATCTTATTTTTTTTATAACTGAATTAGATGTATGAGGAATATAATCTCAACCATGACATTTATTGCGCCCTAAACGCCCTCAAAAAATATTTATAAATACCTTATTATAAATAGGTATTAGTATATATTCCTGTATAGTTCCTGTATATTACCTTATTCTATCAAGATGGTTTTCTTCGTTTGTATATTTAAAGTATAAAAGTAGGTATAACAATATAAAATGTTTAATGAAACATAAAATTTTAATTACTTTTTGCTATTCTTATTTTTTTTTAGTAATGTCTACTTATGTTAGTAAGTAGGTAAGTACTTACATTACTTTTTCTGTTTATGAGTGGAGTGATCGTTTAATCAATTTGATTATTTTAAAAATATTGTCTCTCAATATTTTGAAAATTATGATTTTTATGAACAATCTGCAAAACACATACTTAGTAAAGTAGATATATTACATGTATGTAAGGATCTCATAAATAATGTAAATTACTTTATAGAAAATAATATTCCTGTTAACATTCGGGTCTCGGGTAAAAAAGCTATGTACCTATATTATTTTGTTTTGATCTTTTGCCATTGGGGAAAGTGAATTTTATGTAACTAATATGTCACAGAAATACCTAAATAAAATTCTAAGAACAAAATGCATCTGATCAGTAGGTACTAGTTACCTGAGGTTTTTCCTTAGATGGGATTCATAAGACGATCAATTTCGAACAAAACACCGATCAATAAAATATTTTGTACGTACGTAAATCACATTTTCAGTAAAACATACTTACTTAGTTAAAATAAAGCGATGTGTTTAAATTGAATTACTTATGTACTCGGTTTATTTTAATTGTATTTAAGAAGATAGCTTTCTAAATATATTAGACGGCATTCACATAACCGAAGTATTGGTAGTTTTATTTCTACGCGTGTCGTGATTTACACTCGCAGATGAATTCATATTAAAGTTACCACATCAACTGGTTTATATTATTGTGTTACCTTGCTAAGGTATTATTAGAACCTTGGTTTTATATTTTCTTAATTTGAACCTATAACGTAAAGGTATATAAGTTAAAGGGACCGAACTAATTGTTTCGGTTCATCATCATCAACTTCAACTCATAATTTGTGTATAAGGTAGGTAGGTACATCGATATCATCTTATTGTGTGACCTAAGACCAGCTATGAAAAGAGGGTATTTTAATCGAAACTTTATGGCGAACCAAATTGTTAAAAAAACTGTAAAATGCTTCACGAATCGAACTTTATTAAACTTGCCCCAACCAACATAACGAGGTTACATCAACTCGAGTACCAGCCGCGTACTTACAGTGGATACGTGTGTGTATAGCTTTAACTTGTTTCGTTGCTATGCAAGTGACTTTCTAATACATCATCCAGTATTTTTTTATCATTAGCAGTCTTTATCGAACTTCTTACAAGATGTGGGTAAAGTTTCTTACCTTAAAATTGAGATCGTGGTCACAACAGCACTCGCAAAAAGTAATAACTTCACACGCGATTTTCACGGAGCGACACTCGGAACGTAACCACTAGTGCAGTGTGGATTGAGGGAAATGTTCGGAAAGTTGAGGAGGGTCGCGGAAAGTTGGCGTATCGGGATATTACGGCGCGAGTCGGGAGAGTCGAGCGAGGAGGCACGCAGGCTTGCGGGCGGCGGCGAGGCAGCGCGTGCACTGAGTGGCGGACTGGCGACTCGAGCCTGGCCGGTCGGTGGCGCATGGCCGGCCGCGGACGCGACTCCGCGCGTGCGCCGGACCTGTTCCGTGCCACAGCCTCCCGCACCCGCACTGGCTCCCAGCGCAGCGCCCGCTAGTATCGAAGAACGACCACCAAGCCACCGCAAGTGCACTCGCTCGTGCTGTCTGACTAACAAACAACGCACAAGCCAAACCACTGAATGTAGAGACTTCAAATTTTGAGGGTATGAAAATCAAGAAGTGTACCGTACTAAGAATGGAATTTTGTGAATTCGCAACACAAACTAAGCTAGTTGCTATATAAGCTGGAAAAGGCACAATAAGCCGGAATATTTTTTTCAAGCCTTAACAATTTCAAATCGAAATTGGATCTTTAAGATAAATAAATAGTATTGGGTTTTATTGACAGACGTTTTCAGATCCAAGGTTCGTGAGTTTAGGACGTTGGCAACCAAAGGGGATTGTAGCAAAGTTCTTGAAGAACTAAAGAATCTGATAGAGATTCTCCCAAGGTTTTTCAACAACTACCAAACATTGAAAATGATCTTAAGTTATACAATAAATAAAATATACAATAATAAATCTAAATAATAAATACTATGTACAATAAACGCGCTACGCCGGCACCGTATATTTTTTTTTCATTTTAAAAATAAATGTCGAAAAGCTGATACCAGAAAGCAGTTTAAAGCACAGAACGCCAGAGCTCGATTTGAAGTACATTCACCTGAATATTCTGCAATTTGATGCTTTTATTTTAGGCACGAGCATTAGACGATATTAATAAAAACATCATAGTTAATATCTATGATAAGTGTATCTACCTATATATGTTTTTTTTTAAACTTATGCCAAAGAAAATACTTTTTCTTTTTATTTTTCTTTCTTTCTAGTATTCTCTCTAGTAGTCTTTCTAGTATAAGCTTGTTTTATATACTTTTATAAAATGACTTCTATAGGCATAAATGCTCAAGCAAAATTATTTTTCTCATTCGAGTTGCTCCTTCTTTTGAAGCAAGTCTTATGTCTCAATAAGATAAACTTATAACTAAATACGACTTATGTATCCCTACATATATGTACATACATAGATTTAACTATATTTAAAAAAAAAAGTTGAGTTAGAAAAATATTGCATAGCAATATTTAATGACGTTGCTGCTAAAATTGATGATGATGAATAGGTACACTGACGACACCTACTTTATCAAAGGGATAAGTGCAAAATCAAAAATACCGGCAAATACTGATATAGATACATGGTTTTGATATCTTTAGTTCCGCCAACCCTATATCACAATACCGGAACCATTTCTACGTAGACGTAGAAGTATGTGTATGAGTCAATGTAAGATTTGATATCTACATTATTGTAAATAGGTGCAATGTTCAAGTTCTGACAAGTAAATGATAACTTATCTTCTAGTGACGTAGCACACTTCACACTTATCTTTACAAAAATTCAATATATTTTTACAGGAAAGCGGATACAACCTATATAATGTAAATATATTGTATTTTATTACACAATACTAGAATAAAAATATTATAAGTTAACTGTATGAGTAGGTAAAATAAAGAAATAAGTATGTATTGTATACTACTTAACTTAAATCGTAGAACTTGTTGTAGAGGTTCTACGAGTAACTTATTTCATTTCTACTCTTTTAGGTTACATATTATATTAGCAATGAAAACATGAATACATTGATTTAAATGTATATCAGATAAAAAAAATATAAATGATTTGATTTTTTTGTATTGTGATCCTGAAACAGGGATTTTCAATTATTTCTGAAATATTGTATTAGTGGTGTCACAGAATACGAAGTTCTTACATAATTCTGTGCTTCTTTTGAACTCTCTGTTGAACTTCTTACGATGAGTTCTGAACTTTGGAGACACCCTGTGCGATGCAGGTAATTATTATTATATTGTAGTATTGTAGATAATTTGATCTGAGCCGAAAATAATGCGTGATGGGGCAACCAGCCATCGATCGCTTCATTGAAATATCATGAATCATAACCTACATAAGAATTCCAATAAAATAAAGGTTTTACAAAACATGCAACAACCTACTTCAATCGGACGGTTCAAGTGAAGCACCAATGACTATCAGGAAGCAAATACGCAATTTTGTTTACTTCGACGCCATATTTTTTTCAGTTATTTTGATTTCAAAACATAACTACAGAACCGATTTTCATAATGTCTACGGGACCAATCTGATAGTATAATCTCTCAAACAAAAAATATAAATTAAATCGGTTTATAAACAACAAAGTTCTGAGGTAACAAACATTAAATTAATTTATAATATTTCCTCAGAGGTACCTGTGGTAGGCTTTCCGTTTACCTTGCTTTCATTAGAGCCGTAGCTTAATGTTTAATAAAAAAATTATCCAAGTAAAACTCTAACGATTACTTGTTTTACATCATTTAAATGTATATTATATTTATACACAATGTATAAATGTTGTACAACATATTCTGTCACCACAAATAACTAAAATGCATGTCGTACCTTTCGGTAACGATCATGGAATAAATTGACACCTATGATTTAGGTACCCGTAACCGGCTAACGAAAAAAAACTGAGTGACAGCTAGTAGAGCAACTAAGCAGCAGCGCGCTTCAACAAGCTTTTTCACAGCACTCGTTAGTGGTTATTAGCCAATTTCAATTTCAAAGTTTGACCTAATATCATCAACTTATAATATTTTGCTCTTTACGTCGTCATTATTGGATATTAGATAAATTGTGGGCTAGACTTTATGCGCATACGCACACCACAGCGCGGCGCCAGCAAAGGTTGCGGTTTCCCAACTCACACCGATGCCGAGACACAGATCATTATCTGACATTATCGATCGGTGTGATTTACTAACTCAAGTGATAATAGGGCAGGTAATAAGCCTTATAGCAGACACCACGGATTGATTACGCTCGACCTGCAAATTACCTTTGTTCACAACACAGATTAATCGACCAATTACGCACCTACCTTGCAGCAATAGGTATATGTATTCTAACCTTAACAATGCTTTCAACAAATTAATCCTGCAATGTAGAATAGAATCACATTTAGCAACCAATTATGCCCGTGCTATATATAATTAGTATATTAGGCAAGGTATTTATTAAGTTACATAATGCTTATAAGTAGATGATGGTTGTTTGATCGTAAGTAATTCTCCTTAGTATAGAATACAAAATATCTATCGTAGGTGTTTGCTGGTAGGTGGATAAGTAGGTAGGTATCTCAAGTAGGAAAACAAGCACAATTATCCAGCAAATGGTTGTTTATTCGCAGTATTTCAACGAGCTATGTAATTTCCCGCGTTTCTATCTAATGTGATCGGCGCGACAGGCGCCATGGCAGGCGGCATCTCGCAAAGTCTATTTATGCTAATACATCAGCGGTAACAACGTTGGTCGCACTGCACACTATATTTTGTTGTCGGTACAACAGGTAATAAATTATTAAATAAATTGTAATTGCTACTATCGGGTTAATCAATCTCTGGACTCCATTTTTGCGCGACACGTGGACACTGCTATTTAGGTAGAGACGAAAAGTGTAGAGCTGAGCTTCGTGTACCAACACCTTAAAAATTGAAAAACTGCTGTTTGTGGCTTTGATCGTGTCGTATCTGGAAAAAAAAAAGCTCATGCATGTATAATACATATAAATCTCAATGAGCCCATGCCATTTGTATATCCTAACTATACTTTCTTACACCGATTTACAGTGGCGTGAAGCAACAAATATCAATGGGTTTGAGTCACATTAGGAACTCGTTACCCGTTGGGAATTCTTTTCCTAACACCGTGACACTAGGAGTAACTATCTTGGTATATTTTCTTATGGCCAAACATCCACACAAATTTTCAGATCAAGTCTATCGTTGCAGTTTTTAGACGTATCTCATCTCAGTACTCTCAGTATTTTACAGCGGTATACAACTCCAAGTAGGTAAGTACATATTTTGTACAACGTTTAGCGAAGATTGCTTGTTTAATTTAATATCATACGCAAGCACAACAAATAGGAACCATTCATTCAGCCAATGCATTCAGTTTATCGTTATGGAGCATCTTCGTTCCGAAGTGATGACTCCTCAACGCAACAAAGGTATATTGAACGCTATCATGTAGGTATAATAATACTTATACCTAGTTATTTACTTTCCGAAAAATAATATAAGCGTCAATAATAAAAGTTTAGTGTAGGGCTATAAATAAGTAGCACACTTTTTTCTAAGTAAAAAAGTATTCCAAGCAGAGAAAATATTTACTTATAATGTGTTGTAAACTCCACCGAACAGAATGTAGGTCCATCTCTTTTTCTGAATACCTAATAAAAAAAACATGTGTGCTTATGACCACACGACAGAAATGAAAACTTCATCACCTTAGTCGACTCGAACCGACTTTACCCGAACGAACGAGCGTTTCATAACCGAGCCTGACGGCTCAGTCTCATGTAATACTAACAAAATAAATTGCACGGCGCGCAATTATATATACATAAGACGATGCCAGGTGCCATCAAATCCTGGTGATAAAGGCGGTATGTGCCTTGTTCTTTAAATTGTGGTTTACCCATGTGACTTGTCCTTCACATACAAATTGCTGATAACGCGGTGTTATTATCCGCAATGCTCGTTACATTACCCATTGACGAGACGTGACTCTGTAGGAATTTGTATGGTCAAGGATAAGCTGTCAATGTCGCTCATGCAATGTCGGAACTGAACCAGTGTCTGATTAAATTCACACTTTCTACAAATCATTAAAATGTATTTAGGTATTTTATCAGTTATCTGGTTTCAATAGTACATGCTCTGTCTAGTTTGGGGCTAGATTGCGTTACGTGAAATGTCCAAAATTTTTTTTTTACCATAAAAAAAATATTCACACTTTATTATATCACACTATCAGTCTCAAAAGATCATCAATCACGCACTAATAATGATAAGATGAATCACGTCAAGACTACTGAACCGATTGAACTAAAATTTAGTATCTAAACGTTAGTAAACTTTCGCATTTTATGATAATAAAATGCTTAGTAAGTATTATAGTAATTTTTATTATTATCGATTTGCGGTTTTGATGACACTACGACCGTTATCGGTCTATTGTGCTCGCTACTTAGACCTATGCGGTTAGAGTCCCTCGCCGTTATGATGTACCTACTGTTTTTCATGAGAGTGTTTTATACATAGTTATCATAGTATAATATAGTTTTCATACTATCCTTTTGATCAGAGTGTGCCCAAAACGCCTACGTAGTCTGATTCTTATAATATGATAACAGAAATAGAAAGAAAACGGTACTCACGGTGTGGTGGTATTCACGAAGAAAAAGCGCTTTCGTTCCGTAGATGCCGAGTTTCCATAGAGAATTAATTAAATATTTATGCAACGTTCGTGCCTTAAATCACAGTTTTACTAAAACTCTGCCATATTGTTGTTTAATTATCAAAAACAATAGAATCACGATGGAGGTGATGAGGTTAATGATAACCTAATTCAACAAAATTACCACCTAATTAGCTAAATGTAGGGTGATGGAAAATTACATGCAAAATACATAACCGAAATGAGGTTATCGTCGCTCACAATACTCTAGAGTACTCTAGCTAGCTAGATCTAATGTAACCTACAGCAGCGTGGTACTTGCTCCAGATATTCATTGAATCTGAATTATATTAAGAGCTAAAAGGAGAGACTGTTTGGTTGCGAACATGAAATACCCACATAATCCATTAATAAATTCTCTGTTACAATATGTATGCCTACACCTACCTACAGTGGTATTTTTCTGTAGGTATAGATATTCTAGCGCTTTAAAAAAAAACTTGAAGTTTCTTAAGTTCTTTTTCATTTCTAAATACACGTAACGAATTTCAGTATGATTGAGTACTGATATTCCTCCATACATCCTCATAAACTTTCGCCTTTTTAGTAATATAAATATTAAAGTGATTTGACCTATTGACGAATGAAAACGTAATTAACACCCATTTTCTAGGCCTTAACGTTCACAAAGAGACTAGACGGTTACTTTTTCAGGTACTTATAAAAAAAGTACTTATATAATATGTATAGTTGTCCATCCATGTAAAAAATATGTAGGTATCTAAGTAGGTGCTGCTGATATAATTTACGGTCAAAGATTTTTTATGAGAATTTATTTTGAGATCAAGCTCATTAACCATTTTTTGCACATTTGTCGTCAATTGCTTCGATAATATAAGTCTTCAACACCTTTATTCATAGATCCAAGGTGTTGATAGACCATTAAATAATAAAATAAGGCACGAGTAGTTGTAGGTACTTGGCTATAAATAAGCTCATTCACGTGTTTTACATTATGGCTCATTGACACCAGGCACGTTGGTAACCATGGGTTTATAAACGTAACATAATTTTTAATTTAGCTGCAACAGTAAATTATTTCTTATTTTAATTCTTTGTGTTGGTAAACTATACATACCCATCCTGTTTCATTCAACCATTGATTGCCTCAAGGTTTCGAATCGTCCCATTTTATAGCCTAATTTTCAATGTTTGAAAAATACATATAAAAATATTATTATAGGGTTTTGACGCGAAGTCCATAAAATTTACCAGTAATTTGTATTGTAAAGAACTTAAAAATTACTACATTCATATAATTTTCTTTTTTAAATGGGTATTGTGTTTCCTTGCAGTCAGTGAAACACAGGCTTAAATAATAGTTTTGTAACTTGTCTGTCAGTAGATACTTCACGGCAAGTTAACCAGTAGTTATTCAACGAATCCTATCATAGACGCTTAGCGCACCCGCAAACAGTTCGCCGACTATAGCGACCGGTGGCCGGCGACCCGTTTGCGGCTGATAGCTTCTATCCGTCGACCACCAACAACTAGATTTACTGTCCTTGACATGAAGTCTGAATTTAATCATCATCAACAATACAGAGTAAAACAGAAACCATAACCTTAATACAGTCATTGATGTTTATTTTTATTCGTATTCTAATTCTAAAACTAATATACAATTTTATGCAAATTAATATTTGGTGGTAAGTACATCAATTAAAAATATGACGTATACTATGATAAAATTGTTTCATCGCGTGTATAAGTAGGTACAGGTTGTCTGTATCCTCGTAGTTATCTGAAATTATAAGGTTAGTAACTTATACAACAATTAAAATTGAAGGGAAATAATTATGGAATATAACAAGATACATATATGAAAAATATTATAATGTTTACGGAAACTATATGCTATACAGATCTGGTAATTATCACATCCTCCCGCTGTAAATATCTAATATTAGCGGTCGCAATTATCTCCTGTAATAACTAAATCAAACTAAAATTAACACTGCTGCTGGTAACTGATGTCTGTAAATTGTGAATTTATTGTTCACTGTTTTTTTAATTAGACTTGAATTGCTAACGGAAACCATAAGATTTTAAATATTAGAACTTTTCAAGGTTTTTGAAATGTCAATTTTATTGCAAGTGCATAAGCTTCCGTAGTCTATCTGTCTCAAATACCTACATACTACATACAAAAATACATTTAAGTATGTCAGTAATAAGATGAGATGTGGCGGGGTGCATTTACAACATCGTACGTCACAATCAGCAGGGAGGCGGAAGGTGGGAAGACCAAATAGAAGGTGGGTTGATGATATAACACAGATAGCTGGCAAACTGCTGGACTTGACATATAAATTCATAGTGTAAAAAAAAACTCATATCCATGTATTTTTTATTTATGATGTACTGTAGAGCAGCGTTCTAAATTTCTATGAAAACACAAACCCATCTAGGAGCTCGGTTAAGATGAAAATATAACTAGTACTTAGTATGACTAGTACTAGGTACCCATGAGATCAAGAGGATGGACTTCTGGGCTTAAAACCAGTCGAGTCGTTACGTAACGCATAAGTTCATTTGATTCCTCTGACCTATAACCGAGCAGTAAATAAATTGCATGGAAACTCTTGCATTTCCTTTGCACTTAGATTGGCACTCTGCTCTGTCAAAAGTAGGTTGGCTTGAAACTTATAGATAGAAGAAGTTATGATATAAGAAGACAAAGAAGCCTTCTTAAATTGCGTATGCTTTTATAATCAATGTAAAAATATATTAAAACATTTGAGTCTAGACCGTAGCAGTCAGAATTTTTGATGATTGGTATCTTTGGCTCGATCATAAACTTTCGTGTTGACGTTATCGTATCGTATCCGTCACTGAGAAGTCAACAATTTGTGTGATTATTTTTAAAACGTCTCGCCGGCTCTGGTCAGCAAATGCGTGTTTTACCCTACTTATGTACAATAAGTTATTCAATTCACATAGGAGGAGTGGTCATGCGCGGTACGTATCAAACCGAGTCTACCATCGCAAATATCCTAATTACGTCAATTAAAAACAATGTTACCACTATTAAGCTTATTAAATCCGACTGCGCCAGAATATCTGATATCTTCCCGGTAATAATTATAAGAGACAATTTTATTACTGTGTTTTTATGTTATTATCATAGAAGTATTAATGTATAGAATCATAATGTAGTATTTTGAAAACGCGCCAAAGAAGTTCATTTTAGCCAACTTCTAGTTGATAAACTTCGGTCCGAGGCAAAATTTCGAAAAAGTTACAGGGCTAGAGATATATTGTAGGTCAAATACTAGGGTTTTTCTTTGTTAATAACTCATTGTTAAAAGTAACAAAAACTATTTGAAAATGGTTGTATTTCATTTTATTGACAAGGTGTCTGAAAAAATGTTGCCTTATTTTACGAGTCTATCCTGGTTTGATACTTCTTCTTATCGTGTCACTAGTTTTTTCGAACCAGGGTGATGAAAAAAAATCTAGTGCACCTCGAAACAGCTCTTTTCGAGCACTCGGTTTGATACTATCTACATATCTTGGTGTTATATAATAGAAACACCGTTATTAATCTATGGTTATTATTTATTAATTCTTTGCACACGATGGCTATAAAGAGGCAAACACAAATCCATTTATGGAGTGTAGCGACTTTAGCCTTGCTTTTGTCTTATTGTATGTCGCGTGGGCGCCCCTCTTTCATTCATTTAATGTGGTGTGTATTTTCTTAATGACGAAGACTTTGGCGTCACAGTGGCGGGGCTTTATCACTCGTAGACTATGTGACGAGCCTACCTATTCGAAACTTGCCTCCGAACTAAGATACCTATTGAAAATAAACTGAATGACTTATTGATTTGATTTTCTATTAGGTAAAAGCAACACAATATCATGTTTAAAAAACGAAATAGGTATATTGTAGGTGTCTCGTCTTAGATACCTACTATTTTTTTAATTACAACATAAGGGCTCTCAAACTTTTAAATGATGAGGTAAAATGTTTGGAAATATTTAATGTCAGCAAAATTCAGGTCATTTCTGGGGATTTTAGCAAATATTTATTATTAAGTTCAAGAATAATCATGATGAGAAAATTGTCAAAATCGAATTCATTGAAAAGTTCTAGCCAAATATTCCTTATGTTAAAGCTTTCTGCCCACTATCCCGTATCATACCATGACCGTGCTAGGACCGTGTCATGCAACAACATTGTATTGAAAAGTATGATACTACACTACACCCACTACACCGTTCCGACATCGATCGACCGTCATGTTCCATACAACTTTATATTATACCGGTGCTGACACGCGATGGAGCAGTGGGCAGAAACCTTAATAAGGTAAGTGCTAGACTGAAAAAATATTCATATAAGCTCTTTATTATATACACACTATCACCGTCTAAAGGTATGGCATCAATGGCATATATAAGAAGAGTAAGTAACTAAAAGTTTGAAAAGTCACGCTTGCAACCGAAGTATTATTTTTAGAAATTAATCACTATAAGTCAAGTCCTTTGCACATTCATCAGTAAAGCGCATTGTTCGTATCATTCGTCACTTTAAAAAAACTTGAAACATTTACAGATACGTCGGCAGCCCTATCCTTCTTAGTCCAGGCACACTGTAGAATGCTGTTAGGGGCGGGCGGGATGTCTCTTTGTGTTTTGCAGTTATTTCTTTACACAAACTTACTCTGAATACTGATTGAGTTCTTGCTTCTGATCGGGTTTTCTTTATGTTTGGACTGCGTTCTTGCGAACATTATAATGCGATGTCATTATGAGTTATCTCTTTTATCGATATCAGCTGTAGAGCAATTAAGTTTAATTAATACAACCAATATCTATAAAGGGCTTAGCCCTGACTGGCTGACAGAGTGATAGGTGTAATTTCAAAGAAAGGAATTTTGGATATGCGCAGCGCAAACAAAGTTATCGATGTCATGCTAGTTTATAATAAAATAGGGTAAAGCAGAGTTAGATGCCCTAAAAGGAGGTGAAAAACATTTCCGAAAAACCTTACTTTTAAATTCAAATAGAAATAATGTGAACTATCCTTTTGGGACATCCAACCTGTTTTACCTTATAACCTGTAACAAATGTCACCATAAGATATAAATATCCAACTCGTCCCTCATAGTGAACAACTTTAGTTCTACGACTTTTTTCCTAATATTGTAGGCAACAAACATTTTGTTTTAAGAGAAGTTATAAATAAGCTTATTTTGTGTTCATGACATCTCATATAGCTCTGACTTGGCTCTGACAATAAATTCACAAGAAAGAAGGGAGCCTTTTGGCCGGCTGCCATTTCGCTGTCATGGTCCAAAAGCCTCTTTTTACGCTGTTATTTATAGCATAAATATGGGTCAAACTGAAGCTACTACAATGAAATATTATGCCCATTATAATTTAAAGCAAGCAAAGGCAGCGTATATCAAAGTTTATGGATATGAAGATCATACTCGCTGGATGTAACTTTAAATAAAATTCCATACGGTAGGTACAGTTATTGTGGCTGGAGTTCCTTTGTTCAGAGGTTTGGCAAAGGAAGGCAGATATTAAGTTCTATACCTACGTTACATTGTAGCAGCAATTATTATTGTAAACAGTTTATGCGAGGTACCTACATAATATGTATACAATTGACACTAGAACAATTCATACGCTATAGGTATGTACGTACGTACATAGGTGCTTGTTCTCATGTAGAGTAGGAAAGAGGAAATTTAGCGAATTTCATCAATGGTGAATGGAGAAGGCTCGAGACCGCTCGTCGTGGAGAATCATGGGGGAGGCCTATGTCCAGCAGTGGACGTCTAAGGGCTGATATGATGATGATGATGATGATCATCAATTGTATATAAAAGGCTCTGTCCTGACTGACTGAAAACGCACAGCCTAAACCACAAAAGGGAAAAACTTTAAATTTCGAAGGCATGTTCAACAAGAAGTGTAAGATTGTACTAAGAAAGGAATTTACAACGCAAACGAAGTTGTGGGTGTCAGATAGTGTACATAACATAAATGTTCAGTGTTTAAGGGGAATCCTCAAATCCGAATTCCATACAAAATGATTCGGACAAATACTCAAAAAGTACGCCGTATTATAGTAATTTCTTCACACTATTCGTTTCATCCGTGTTTTTTGATTTCGTCAACAAAAAAAGTGAAAGGTTTCATACTTTGATTTAGATTTTATACGTGTTTTTAAGTTAGTAGGGTTAATTTTAAAACACGTATAAAATCTAAATTAAAGTATGAAACCTTTCACTTTTTTTGTTGACGAAATCATTCGGATTTGAGGATTGGCCTTTATAAATATATAAATATTTTGGAGTTTTCATACTGCGCCATCTAGCCCCAAACTAAACAGCGCTTGTACTAAACTAACTTGTTAGTTCAATATAAAACAAATAAACATTAAAGTGCGATCATAAAGTTCTTGAATGACATTTTATCAAGCAGTCTGTGCGAGTCTTGACCCCGCGCGTAAATTGGGAATGTCCTAGTTATAGGTATGTAATAAAGTCAACTAAAACTGGCCCAGATAACTGACCACTTGATAATAATGTCGTAAAATGTTCACCCACATTCTTTCTTAATAAAAATCTATCCCACACTTCAAGCCCTCGTAAATGAAGAGTCAAATAGAAACAGAGACTTTTTAAGTACTTTCATTCTGCCTCCCTTTAAAACTATTTGGATTTGGACGGAAATCTCTCTAGCCTCTAAGGTTTGCTGGAATAAAACTCTTGTTAGGGTTAAGCTCGCCTTTGTACATGTATTTTCTTTAATGTTTTATACCATATCGTGTTTTTGTGTACAAAAAGAATTACAGAAATCGTTAAATTATGAAAGAGATATTTCAAAATATATTGAACTGTTACGATTCGATACGAATTTGATAGTCAAGAATTTTATGCCGCTAATCTGAAACCGCACTAATTAGACTCAAATCTCTCTATTCTCGTATCGAAAAATCACCTAATAAGGTTACATTTTCACTTATGTTCAGCCGTATCAGAAGGCGGATGGGTCATCGAACCAAGATAATTCGGCTAAAGATCCAGGGACAGAACAAATATTTGTGGAACAATTAAATTTGCACGCTACCCAGAATCTGTTTGATTGGCAATGGAAAGTGAATGCTGCCTCATTAGTGGATGCTGAAGGGTTGATTGGGCCTGTTGACCCCGCGCTCTTGTCACTCAGCCTGTAATTGATGCAGATTCTTCATACATTTCAATTGTACGAGATCATTTGTCTTGACTGATTTTGTAGAGATGTGTACTGAAGGAATATACCTTTTATAGTGAGTGCGTTTGGACTTGTTAGTTGGTCCTCTTTACGTGTAATGTTGTAAAGTCCAACTCTACTTAGAAGTGGAGCAGATTTTTGGGCTCTTCACAGGCGACACGGAGAGCCATTGGATTCCCGAAGGTTTCCATTCGTTTGGCTGTTACTTCCCTATATTTTAGAACTAAGTAGAAACTTAATTCCTCTTCTGTTAAGCAACCTCTACAGAGTGGGGTGTACCTAAGCATTTCCATTGCTTAATGGGTATTTGTTCAAGAGTTACACCTATCTTGATATGATGTAGCTGTCCTTGTCGCAAAAAAGTTGCAAAATTGCCATTACTAACTAGGTGTCACAAGTTAGTACGTACCTACGTGCTTAATTATATTAAGATTACCTAGGTACTTAACTATATATTTTTTGAGAATTTCTAAATGGCTATGACTATAAATTATTATTTGATTCTAAATCAAAGTTGCCTGGACCTTGTTTTATTATTCTGAAATAATTGACAGATTGACAGCGTTATCAACAAAGTTTATGTTAACGAATTACAAACCTTTAAACATTATTTTATATTATTTGTAGAAACTGGAACAAGAAACATAAGAACTTAGATCAATGACGTTGTCTCTCCATTAATTGGTAAATACGGTACAGTAACATCTATATATCAAATTAACTCAGCGTATCGCTTTAACGACCGACGACGATAGATATGTACCTACAATATCGTTTGTAAATTTTCGAAGACTCTACCTACAACGTAAAAAGAGGCCAATGATGATGATGACGAGACTCTACCTAGGTAGATAAACATGAATTTCAAACCTAGGCACTTAATTACCTGGCTACTTCAGATTCTAAATTGTCTAGTTATGAGTAGGTTATTAATATCATAATTACGATGGAGAGTTAGACGAGAGCTGCAACTTGCAAGACGTAGAGTTAGCACGAAACTACTTTTTGCGTACTCTATGATCTCTATAGTTATACTTACCTTATACCTAGTCCAAAGCATTTATTATAACGGAAAAGATGACAGCAGAATTGTGCGTAAGATAGAGCCTAGGTACCTGATTTGTGATATATGTATATTTGTAGAGTAATTATGACGCATACACAAAAAATCTACGTGAAATCTGCGTAGGGTCAAAGGTATGCATGAAATACAAGTGATTGTTAAATAATACAAGTAATATTAATTCAGAATTCTGGTTGAGATGTCTATCCAGTAATAAGCAGTCACCACTCAACACCCAGCCTTCAGTTTATCGCACTAACAATCGTAAAGTTTAATGAAGTCGCTATTAGCACCTTTATACATCGTCATTTTCATATAAATCGGAACTCAGATGCAAGCTGTTGATCGTATAGGAAAATTATGTAAAATCGTTTCGTTATCCTTGTCGGTAATGTCAGTAGTTTTAATTATGCCAGCAGCCAGTAGTGTTGGAATTAACTAGCCTTTTGCTTTTAGTGCAAGCTTTATAAGATACTCTCACTACTTACATATAGATAAAGGGTCAGCTGAAACCATTTGCAAAATATTTATAATCTCTTCCTTCTTATTGAACAACAGTCGAACAATACATAATTTTCTGTTATTAGCTTATTATACTAAGTTTACTTTACGTGTACGTTTTTTAGCTGTTTTGGGAGATAATTCAACTCTCTCTTCTTTTCTTCCGTTGCTTTTCTTTGTGCTGAAGTGAAAAAATATGTCATAATTTCCATAGGTACCTTATAACTTTACTTTTCATATTACTTTTATTTAATTATTAATACAGGTTGGCTTCTGGACTGAATGTTTAAGCTAATCAGTCGTTACAGGTTGTTTACGTGAAATAATTACTGTTAATATCAATTAAGGAAACTGCAAATGAATTAATTAATTTTACGATTTCCGGTTCGCTAAATAATATTATGATATATTACTATTAAGATGTACGTAAGAACTCTATCCCGATACCGCACAGTCAATACCACGGGCACCAGCTAGTTTGGTAATATATTCCTGGGCCCAGTTTAATTTGCTGACGTGCAACTCCTTTCCACATGTTTTTTTTATATACCTAGCTTTCATAGAACGAAATGAAGTACTACTCACTATTATTTTATTTGGCACTAGTCTTATCCCTGGTCACAAAGTCACTTGTTTTGGGGCAATGATCTTTGCATATTATTTATTTGCGGTTAGAATTTTAAATGCTTCTAAACCATATTAACCTTTTTTCCTAATATTTTTGTACTTCTCAGGGGTACAATTTGGATACATAACAAGCCTAAAAGCTATTAGTTTTCGGCGGCCCCGCCAGGGAGTATGCTCTCTGACGGGGCTGGCAGCTGATCTCAATGTCGCTGGATCTATACGCGGGTATAAAATAAATCGTTTGGAGTACAAAAAAGTAAATTTTTATACATTTTTTGCCTATCAAAATCAACTTCTTACGAGGTATTGGCCCCGCTAGGAAGCAGGACACTTTGCTGAATGTAGTTCTGTATATAAACCCGTTTTAGACTAAACAAAGTTTGACATTAATGGAAAGGCGATACTTTAGCCACAATGCAATAGTCTTGAACTAAAAGTTAATTAGCTCAATGCAGTCATAACAATATTAGTCTAGCTATAGGACTCTAGCGAGCCATTTTTCAAAAGCAAATGTTAGCATGTTTGTTCAGACACTGGTCACAGTACGCAAGCGATGACGTCATTGTAAAACACCATGAATACTTATCAATAATGATTACCAGAGGGCAGCTGGAAGTGGGTTGTGGGTGAGGAGTACCCACCACCCACTTCCTGTGATGTTGGATGTTGAGGGGCGGAAGATGGAAAACACTAATAGCTGTAGGCACGACTTAATTATTTTTGTTGCAGCTGACCCAAATTGTGTAGTTGTTAAGGTCTGTGTTCACCAATAGATAATCGGAAGATTAGGCCTCTTCGTCCGTTAACTTTGACGTTTAATCTATAAAAATTCGTGTCAAAATCAAAAACTTCAAAACAACTGTTTAAAACTTAACCATCTGTTGGTGAACTCGGGTCTAAATCGCAAAATTATTTAATTTCCATGCTTTATACCAAGGTTTAAGTAAACAGAAAATGATAAACATAGAGCATAACGAACGGTGAAAATAAATCTTTGTTTTTTTATGATTTAGCTAAAGGTAAAACGGATGAATGGTACATTGATGTTACAGTCGTTATGCTAAATCGTTACCCTTCGGGTCGCTTAATAACACCATCACCAAAATCAGCCACAAGCTATCAAGAGAAAGAAGTAAGGAAAATACTGAAGACTAACGCATAACCTTAGGATACGTATGAGATAAAGTTTTTACCGTAACAACTTATTTTGGAAAACAGCTTAATCGCATTCAAGATTCAAGATTTTTAGTTGCCCCCTTTCCTTCATCCGTCCCTGTTCTCTCCATGACGACAATTGGCGATAATCCTGGTATAACTGACGCACAATGCTGATACCCACGGAATAAGTAAGCACTAATGACAACGCCTACACCCACTTCAACACTTCTGTAACATTATCTCTCAATCAAGTGAAGGATCCTGAAGTCTATAACGTAGAGGCTATTTTTGCATTGTGTGCCAAGCAATATAACACTTGATAGGATAAGCTTTTCATGCTGCTTTGACGACCTGTTTGCGTCATTGATAAGCTTTCACAATCACTTAACTGGAGAGAAAATCATGTCTCACGTAGCCATAGTAGTAGATAGATATAGTAACCCTTTATTTTACACCCGGAGGAAACATACAACATAATAAGGAAGCTTAAAATTACATTAAGTAAAAATAATAAAGGTCACAATAGGCGGCCTTATCGCTAAAAACAATTTCTTCAAGGCAAAAGTAGAGTAATTAGTTAAAATTTTAATCAACATTATTCTCAAATTCTATCATTTTACCATGTCATTATGTGAGTAGGTATAATATAAGTTACCTACACAGTATTAATAAATAGTATAAATATATTTAGTAATAATTCCGTTTAACTTCAAACAAAGGTCTTAATTAACTTAACTCTAGTTTAGAATTTTAGTATCTAAACCGCCGAAAACAGAAAACCCAAGTCAGAACTCGACACGTGTTTCGCCTCTACACGAGGCATCCTCAGGAGATGTTGACTCGCCGAAATCTGAAACAACTCTCGTTTACTCTCGTAATATTTATGGATCACCGCAAAGTAATGCCTGAATCAATCAATTAACCTACACAGTATATGAGAACAAATTCTACGAGATGTGTATTCGTATTCCTATTGTAGTTCTTGAAGAAATCGATGTTTTTTTGTAAAGGACACATTTATTTGTCTCAAGACAAAGTGGGTGTCCCTCTGCGCACGCAAATTAGAACATTATCTGTAACATCCGGCAAATTACCAAAGATATATCGTCCATAAACTAGGGGTTATCGAGACTTCTGTGAACTTTAAAACACGAGGTCAAATAGGGCTAGTTTATTGTAGAGCAGAAATCATATCGCGACTGAAACGATATTTTATAACACACAATTAACATTATTATTATAATGAGTGCGATGTTTGTGAAAATGAATATTATATGAATAGATGTTTGTTACCTACTCAATCACGTCAGAACTCCTGGACTGATTTGGTTGTAAAGTATGGGCTGGATATAATTCAGGAAATAGAAAAAGACATATGTTTTTGATTTCTGTACCACACAGGCGAAGCCACAAGTGGCAACTAGCTAGTTTATGTGATGTTATAAATTATATCTAATAGTAAATACTTGCTTGTGAAAGTCGTAGTGTCTACTGTTCTTAGAAACTTTAGCAATTTTATCTTAGACATTTTATTAATTTTCATTGCTTTACTACTATTACCATAACAACATAATTGCCAAAACTATAATATCAAAATGGTACACACACCTTCAAGTGGCAAACTGCCTATATGCTCCATTTTTGTTACACTTACCACCCTGTGTATAATTTATAAATACAAAAATGGGTATTAAACTAAAATCTTATCCAGTAGGTACTTGGTGCTATCGATAATTGGGTTGATAATTTCGTGAGTGCATCCTTAGTTACATCATCAGGGACGTCGTCAGTGACATCACTATTCGTCACTGGCGCCAAGATCTTATTTCCAGCACTATCTAGCCACTACTCACCTACTAGCTAGATACTTTTAGCTGGTATCTCGATACTATAGCGCTGAAATATATTCAATTTTTTCTCTTTTTTATTTTATATATTTGGTAGTTTAGTTACTCTATGACTATGCCCCTAAAATCAAGCAAACGCAACTGCATTACCATTTAGTAAATATATATTTTTGCGTTCTACTGGCTCTACCAAATTTAACAGTAAACACAACTGCTTTCAATATTTACATAAAACAGGTAAAACTCTTTCCCAATCTCATTATAGATTCGCGTCAAGGCTGTTTAATCACACTGTGGCTATGCCACTTCCCTCAAATCAAGCGAATACAACTACATTACCAATTTAGTAAGGATATACGTTTACACTATACTGGCTCTACCTTTAGCAGTAAAAACAACTGCTTTTAATCTCAACCTCATTACAGTTTTGACTATGCCACTTCCCTAAAATCAAGCGAATACAACTGCAGTACCAATTTAGTAATGATATAATGTTTACATTCTACTGGCTCTACCTTTAGCAGTAAACACAACTGCTTTCAATATTTACGTAGAACTGGCAAAACTCTGTCCCAACCTCATTGCAGTCTCGCGTCAAGGCTGTACAACAAATGGTCAGTCATCATCTTAAATTACATGTCACGTGATGAAAGGGATCAGAAACCTTTATAAATTGTCTTATTGTGTTTAAATTACAACAGATAATGAAGACAAGCGACGTTTTGAGGAGAAAACGAATCGATTCACCCTCGACAAGTGCATTGGCCTCGATGCAAGTCGTTGCTCGATATGTCCGTAGTCCGTACTACTGGACAAATAATTGTTTTATTAATGTTTTTCATTGGCGTTGCGATAACACGATCTAATTTTAATTCTTTTGAGGAAAGCTCATCAACTAAGTGTTGGTTTTGAAGAATTTATTTCCTTGTTTTTTTAAGCATTAGATACAACCTCACCTTGTGATAAGTGACGGTGTGGTTGAGGATGTAGCACGCTTGCCTAGAAAGAACGTATTCACTCTTGATTTGAAAACTTCGAGATTATACAGTGTCAGGAAAAGAGGCCGACAGATTGTAAATAATTAATTGTAGCTATATATAAAATGACACTTACATAACGAGCACGCGGTTATGGTTACTTACCGCAAATTCAATGCACAAGGAATTAAAAAAAGCTTCTAAAAGTAAGAGCAAAATTTAAAACTTCGGTAGCGTCAAACTCGACAACTCATTGCATTCTTAAAAACTTATCTACAAACTTACTTTGAACACTGTCAAAGATTAATGACTAAAGTTCGGCTTTGAATGTTCCGTAGCTCAACCGTTATGCACACAAAGCTGAAGATAAGAGTTATTGATTCTGAGTAACAAAAGTTTCTTGCGGCATGGCGTTAAGTGGCTGCTCAAGGAATGGCACAGTCCCTAGATAAGATAAGATAATAGTCCTTCGTTCCTTGCATTGCGATCGACACAGTCATCACGTCTCCATCGCGCAATACTGACTATTGCATTATCTTTATCATCCGTTGTCTGAGCTTAGGCTGCGGAATGAAAGTCACATTCGCCTCTGAAATGCGATGTAAGCAAGCACATGTTGGCAAAACGTCTTGATAACAGATTTCCGTGGGAAGAGTTACCTACTTAGTTGTGCGGGGTAGGTAATAGGTATTTTTTGTCCAAAGGTTTACCAATTACTATATAAAATAATTTGTTTTATTAATTTATTTTAAATTGTTTTTGTTGATGCACAATAAAGTGTTCATCTATCTAACACCATTAGGTACAAGACTCATACCATAGTCCTGTGAATCCATAAATGTTAGACCCGCTTAATATACTAACTTACCCGTAATTAAAATATCTGATTCCCCGAATATGTTTATTTACAGTGTGCAAGCAATCTACAAGACTTACTAAGTTTTAGATAAAATCTTAGCAGCAGGCAGGCTTAGCACGGACTGGGGATAAAAATTTTGTCCCCTGTTTTTATCCACGGTGGTATCGAAGGTGGATAAAAACGGGGGACAATTTTTTTATCCCCAGTCCGTGCTATCGGTGCTGGGACTTTTTCTAGTGCCGAAAGATTTGTCTAAAACGAAGACGTCACAGTCACCGCAAGTATTTTAAACAAGCTGTGTGTAATGCATCTGTTTACGGTCGTTAAATTGAACAATCGTATCGTTGTTTGGTTTTATTACTTAGTAATAATGAAAGAGTATTCAATTATCGATACTGCGAACCAATGTCGTGGTGATGAGCGATTTACGTTTTAGATCGGGAGCCAGTGATCATTATGTTACGAAGAATATTATCGTACCTTCTCCATAATAATGTATTTGTATTTATTTATTTTACTTTAATTAAGACGGCAGCAGCCAATTACATTAATTAAAGAGAATTTCTAGGGTACTAAATAACATTTGATTAAAAAAGATAAATTAAAATCTAAGGAAAGTGGAATATAAAATTAAATAAAATTGATAACAATAATTTTGGAAAATTAAAAATGAATTAAATAATGTTGTGAAGAAGTATAACGTGACAGTGTCTATGTACGTTCCGCAACAAGTTCCGTACAAGAGTCGAAGGTCACAAAAATTTCGCGCAGTATCATTTTTTTCGGCATACATACCCGGGTGATCCAGCTAATAGATAAGTGACGCAGAGTAAATACTAAGCTCTACCGGTTGTCTACTCAATATAATCTATCGATTGGTAAGTGATGACATGTCATAAGATTATCGAAAAATCTTCTGTGCTAACATAAGCTATAGATATTCGCTATGATCTTAATACCAGATAACATTGTGGTGACAGATAAACGGTAGGCACCTACTAAGTATAATGTCGTGAATTTTTTGCCCCAACAACCACCCATTCAAGGTTCTTTTAGGTCATTTACTGACGAACACGAGCAATATCTACGAGTATAATGTTGACTTGCACCAAACTTTCAAAGTTCCTAAGCAATAACTTTACTCGCTTGACAGGTCTTAACGGTCAGAATCTGTACTGTTACGAACTACCAAGCGAGTAAAGTAATTGCTTTGGGACTTTGACAGTTTGGTGCAAGTAGGCATCAATCTACTACAATCAAACTTCTAAGCATTAAATTCAGAATGTACGAGAAATAGAAATTGCTTTTTTGACTGTGCTTTTAAATCTAAATTAGAACTAGATTGTTATGAGACTTTCTTAGTACCTAGGAGGGCATAGAAGTATTAAAGTATAGAATCATAAAGTAGTAACTTTAAACGCCAAAAAAGTTGGCTAGTTATTGGCGTTATTCATCATTCATGTAGAAGGGCAATTTTAATTAAACAAATTTAACCAAAAGGTGTGTACTAAATACAAAGTTATCTGAGGCTCATCACCATAAACCACATACTTATGAACAATAACGTCCCTCAAGACGTTAGACCTTTTCTAGTGAAGTTTAAAGTTTTTCGTATACTTACATAAAAAAGCTTCCTCAAGAAAATGACTAGCAAAAGCGCGTGCTCTACTACGGCTGAAAGCTTCGAAACAAAGCTGTAGCAGAATTTACGGAAGTATTTTGATAGTGCGAGTACCTACATACCATCTTAACACATTCATACAACCGCGGAATGCAGCTAGAATTTACTTCTCATTTTCGAAATTTAGCCTCGAACCAAATGTACTGGAAGTTAGCTAATTTAGATCCCTTTTTTGGCGCGTTTTCCATGTAGTACATATATGTATTATGATTCTATATTTTGATACTTCTATGAAGCTAAGGATACGTGTAGCGTAGCAACAGTTAGCCAGAACATCAAGAAATTTAATTAGTTAGTCAATTGGTTAGGTTTTGACGCCATCCAATTTGCTTCTGTAGTGTGTTATTCATATTCATCACTTAAAACATACGGGAACTAATAACAGAATACACAACCCGCGTTCTAAACTTGAGAAGTGTGATCTAACTGATAATTTTCTGCTTGTAATACTTGTAAGCTTTGATGAATACAGACAGCTTTAATACATACATAAGACTTTGTAGTTTGTTTTAGTATCTTTTTTTTATCTTGCTACTAAATAGTTTTTACTGACACGTTCAATTACATTTTAATCAGGTAGATGTTTTGTGATGGTAGAGTCGAAATAATTTTCATGCTAAAATGGTAACAAAAGCTTCAAAACGACTTTATACGAGTTACAAACACATGTCACTGAAAACCTATATTCAGAATCAAATCAAATAGCAATCAGATGGTCGACGCACTTTCATAATATTAATTTTCATTTAGTCAACTCATCTGAAATCAGATTTGTCCAGGTCGGTTGTCTTCCTCAACCCAAAAAACCCACCCGTGTGTGTCAGTGTCTGGACGCTGGATGCAAAAATTGTCGTGAGAAGTTTTTGCTTATTTAGAGCAACTCAACAGCTGAAACTCTATCCTGATAGAGTTTCAGCTGTTGAGTTCAACAGGCACTCTATACTGTTCCAATTAGACCACTAGCAGCTGTAATGCCAGACCAAGCGGCATATTGGTCAGTGACTTTTGATTCCTATGCCACAGTTGCGGGTTCGATTTTTCTGGTTTGGTCTATGACAAACATTTGTATTCGTCTTGGGGTCTTTACAGATACCTATAACATTTTTTTTAATCATGCACAGATTTTACTTGTTTGGTTTTAATCTTGTAGGAAAATATTTTGGTAAAACATTTATTTTATTCTATTATAGTTAAAGAAGCCTAGTCTTTGGTATAGCCCGTTTTTTTTTTAATTTTTTTTTTTACTTTTGCAGAGGTCGACTCTTCCATTTTTTCCTTGTACAGTCAGCATCAAAAGTCGATGACCATTATTAAGATTTTCAAAATCGCTATACTATACCTACACCATATATTTTTGACAATGTGGTGTACAATTAATTTTGAACATTAATGATGTTCATGCAATACTGGTGCTTCAAATGTTGAGCAATTTAGACATAAATACATATTAGGTATATGGTGTAAAGCGAATTTTAAAATCTGTGTGTGGTCCAATGACCACGTTCAGAAATTCGAAAAAACTTATGATGCTGTTTGTACCTACCTACCAAAAATGTGTAAGTTCTAAATATATTTTTTTAATTACCTTATAGATATGTTTAGTTTAACATATACCTACAGTCCGTGATCACGATCACCCTTCCCTTATTTGGCCGACGCAGGCGCAGCATCGCCCGCTTTAGGTAAAGCATAGTGTCATACCTAGCCAAAGCACTGAATGTCAACAGTAACTTTGTCTCAAGCTGTTTTCAATAAATTTAGTTTAAATTATGAACCTGCATAAGACAGAAAATCCTAAAATGGGTTCTTTAGATTTGGTAGGTCATATAAATAAGCAAGTGCCTAAGTAGGTAAGTGAAGTCGATCGGGTACCTACCTACCTTACATACATATAATTATATTTTGTTATGTCAAGTCAAATTTGAGCTTTGCTTATCAAATTAATAAATTATGATTTAATTATTTTATATAAGTATGCATAAATTGAGCAAAACACCTAAGAAATGGTAGTTTGATCACCCCTAGAAGAATGTAGGGTAATAAAGACCCAGACTATGTTATTCAGCCGAAAATCTGGGCGAGTGTAATCTTGCCCCGAGTAACGTCTCCCGTGTTGTAAACGTGTTACGAATTTAATTTATTTTGCTGTCGGTGAGCCCCACAATTTATCCACATTTATTTTATTGGTTTTGCATTGTAGGTATAGCTTTGTATTACCTATTGATTGTGTAATAATCTAAAATCACAGTATTTTCTACCTACTTACCTACCTAAAACTACCTATACATAAGTGAAGTTACCATAGCTTACCTACCTACGAACGAGTATCTACCGTATTTGTTATGAAGGAATGTCAAGTAGTTTCTGAACTTTTATGCTCGTGTCCAAAGAAAACATATTTCATAGAGGTATAAATCTAGCATGTCAGCATTTGAAGTGTTTTCTTGATTCGTGTCTATTTTATTAGCAATCCTATTTTACGGCTTTATTTCACACGGTCTATGACAATACTATGCGTTTCAAACAAGATAGAGACCAAAAGCACAAGAGCTCACAGGCGCATGTGTTACAGCTTTTCGCCAGACTTTCATTAGGCTGTATGAACCTACCTATATTATGTCCATGTATGGTACGTCCCATTCTTATTTGAAATGCATGGCGTAGCACTACGTCTGTGCTCGATTTATTACATACTTTCACAGTAAAATCGAGCGTGCACAGTGCAGTAATTATTATTCATTACACCGCTTTATTGTCAGCTATAAAACGGTTTGTTTATGTTGACATCTATCTCCTTGGACTTCTTGAAGGTACCTACTGAGGAACCAACATAGGTACCTGAGGAATAGATAGCGATATTATAATTTGATTTATGTGATAATTCTGTTCCACTGCTGTGCTGCTCATAAACGTGAGTTCCTAATGGAAACCCTAAAGGTAAATAATTACAAAATAAAGGTGGGTTTGGTACTAGCCTAGTACTCTAGGTACTTACTATTTTTCGATATTTTTATTAAAAAAAGTACCTACCTAGAGTAGGTAGGTACCAGGTACTTTTTTATAAGGCTAAGTTCCAGGCTCTTTTTTAAATATAACTTTTCCAAACTTAGATTATATAACGGTATTCTTGAAGAACACTAAATTATACAAAACAGTATCAAAGCAAAATGGATGCGGAATACATGACACAAAACTTACTTAGAGACAATAAAAAATAAATATTTCTATTTTCTGATGATATTTCAAAATAATGTTTATTACTTTTTACGATATATAAGTATTAAGTAATATCTAAGTACTCTGTGATATTATGTAGTTTTAATAACAATGAAAAAACCTAGTAGTTTAAACATAGAATAGGTAATGATCTAGCCCTGTTAATTATATTTTTCAAAAATAGGTAAGTACCTAAGCCTCGGATAAAAATATACCTACTAGAAGTTAGCTAATTCAGATCTCTTTTTAGCACATTTTCAATGTAGGTAGGTAGTGTGATTCTATACGTAAGTACTTTAATACTTCTGTGGTACCAAAGATCTTCTTGACTTTCAGTTCAATGCAAAATCAGACAGTGAGACAATAGCTAATCGGTACGATAACGTATTTGTCACGTCTGTTTGGTTGAGTTGGTAGGTATTATTAGAACTCCCACTCATCTTACAAATTATGGGGGCTCATTGAGCGAAGGCAACCATGCTTTTTCAACCCCTCGTCGCATCGCGTCGTCGAGCTGTCGTCGTTCGCCGTAAATAACTATCTTTAGGTATCCACATAGAATTTTATGAGGAATTTATTAGTTTAAAGTAGGAAGGTATAGTAATACCTTCTTAATTTTATGGTATGGGGCTATAGAAAATTCAAAAGAAAGAAAGAGGAATAAGTTAATTAATTCAACAAGATTTTAATCGACGATTTTAAAAACATTGTTATATTTTTGTGAGCAGCGCCATCTAGTCAACAAGTTGGCAAGTTATGTAAATTATAGACAGTATTTGATATTAAGTGGGTAGCTGACATTGACAGTTTTTCGTAATTGACATTGACATATTCTTGTTTGTAGTTTTGATCAATATTTTACAGCCCGAAAAAATGTTTAAGTGTGAAACTACTTTCTGTTAACGAGTACCATATCAGAAAGAAACGATAATATACGTACAATGTACCTACAAAATATGTGTGAGCAAGCATTACTGCATTCCGGTCTGAAGGATACTGTAGCTAGTGAAATTACTAGATTATTCCCTAAATCGCCTAATATCAATAATTAATTGTAACCAAAATTGTCGCAAATCTGAAACTGAAAAAAACATGTGGACTGGATGGATTAGTGGCGGTTTGTTATTTTAATACAGAATGCCAAAATTGAATAGACTGGGTTGACTTGTAAATAGTCGTAGTCATCCATAAATCTTCGCGCGTTTTCGTGTTTTGTGTAAGTAATTTCTAAACAACTTCTGCTTTCAACTCGTAGTACTCTTATTATTCTGTGTTTCAACTCTGTACGCTTTATAATTTTTAACTAAATACTTGCAATGAAGTGCTGATGATTGTGTTTTGTAAAGGCTAGCTTAACTTAAAGGTACGCATGTAATGTACTCTTTATTTTCGTTTGTAAAATCGTAATAGTCACTTCAAGAGTGCGAAATAATATAATATCCCTTGCAAAAAAAAATCAACTAAGTAACTACCTACCTACTTCATTAAAACAAGTACTTACTTACCTTCACAGGTTGTTCACAGGAAGTTCACAGGCGAAATAAAATGGATAAACGGAAGCAGACTAAAGGCCCACCTCCAAAAAGGTTTAAATCTCATGATGATGACGATGACAACGAAGTGCCAAGCAGTTTTGAAGACCAACTGGCTGGCATGGACCTCGTCGAAGACACCCAAGTGTTTGGTGAGGGTCCAGATAACCAAGCTACTAATATGAAGTGGTCGCGACCACCGCCACCAGAATTGGATACTAAAAAGGATTCACTTGTATTTCAACAGTTGGATATTGATCACTATAATGGTCAACCTATGGCAGGCATGCCAGGATCACAGCTAGCCCCTGTACCAATAATGAGAATGTATGGTGTTACAATGGAAGGTAATTCTGTATGTTGCCATGTCCATGGATTCACACCATACTTCTATGTGACAGTTCCAGTAAACTTCACTGAATCAAAATGCAATGAAATGAAGACAAACCTTAGTAAAGCTATTTTAGAAGATATGCGGAACAACAAAGACAGCATCAAAGAAACTGTATTGGAAGTAAGACTAGTCAAAGCCAAATCATTACTGTTTTACAAAGGAGATGATGACATAACATTGGCTAGAGTTTCAGTGGCATTACCCAGGCTTATTGCTGCAGCAAAGAGGTTAATTGAAAGACAGCCTCCATCATTCAGTTTAATGGATCCATCATTTTATGAATCTAACATAGATTTTGATATCCGCTTCATGGTTGACACTTCTGTGGTTGGCTGTAGCTGGATTGAACTACCCCAAGGCAAATGGTCTCTAAGATCAAACACCTCACCAATACGCTGCGAGTCTCGGTGTCAAATTGAAGTTGATGTCGCTTGGAATGCCTTCATTGCTCATCAGCCTGAAGGTGAATGGTCTAAAGTAGCTCCTTTCAGAATTCTCAGTTTTGACATTGAATGTGCTGGACGAAAGGGCATCTTCCCAGAGCCAAATCATGATCCAGTGATTCAAATTGCTTCAATGGTCATAAGACAAGGTGAAACAGAACCATATCTGAGAAATGTGTTCACACTGAACACTTGTGCTCCAATTGTTGGATCCCAAGTTCTGAGTTTTCAGTCTGAATCTGAAATGCTGTCTAAATGGGCTGACTTCTTCCGTGAACTAGATCCTGATATAATAACTGGCTATAATATCAGCAATTTTGATTGGCCCTACTTAATCAATAGAGCAAAACACTTGAAAGTTAATAATTTTGACTTTCTGGGAAGAATCAAGAATATCAGATCTGTCATCAAAGATTCAATACTTCAATCAAAGCAAATGGGCCGAAGAGAAAATAAGAGCATTAACTTTGAGGGCAGAGTACCATTTGACTTACTGCTTGTTCTAGTAAGAGACTACAAGTTAAGGTCCTATACCTTGAATGCAGTCAGTTACCACTTCTTACAGGAACAAAAGGAAGATGTCCATCACAGCATAATTTCTGATTTGCAAAATGAAAGTGAACAGACTCGGAGAAGATTGGCCATGTACTGTTTGAAGGATGCATATTTGCCACTGAAACTGCTGAACAAACTCATGTGTATCATCAATTACATGGAAATGGCCAGAGTCACTGGTGTGCCACTGCTTTGTTTACTCACTAGAGGCCAGCAAATAAAAGTAGTGAGTCAGTTGTTGAGGAAAGCTAAGGAAGCTGGGTATCTGATGCCAGCTTACCATGGCACTGGTTCAGATGACCAATTTGAGGGGGCAACTGTCATTGAGCCCAAGAAGGGATACTATGCTGATCCCATATCTACCCTAGATTTTGCATCTCTATACCCCAGTATAATGATGGCTCACAATTTATGCTACACTACATTAGTGCCTCCAAACATGCAAGGTAAGCTGCAAGTGAGCTCTGAGGATATAACAACCACCCCAACAAAAAATATGTTTGTCAAGGCAAATGTAAGAAAAGGATTACTTCCAGAAATTTTGGAATCACTACTTGCAGCAAGAAAAAAAGCAAAAGCTGATTTAAAAAACGAAAAAGATCCATTCAAAAGATCAGTTCTGGATGGTAGACAACTGGCTCTTAAAATCAGTGCAAATTCAGTCTATGGATTCACAGGAGCACAAGTTGGTAAGCTGCCCTGCCTTGAAATATCTGGCAGTGTAACTGCTTATGGTCGTACTATGATCGAATTTACAAAATCTGAAGTGGAAAAGAAATATACCAAGGCAAATGGATACAAAGAAGATGCTGTAGTTATTTATGGAGACACTGATTCAGTAATGGTCAAATTTGGAGTCAAAACGCTTGAAGAAAGTATGGAACTGGGCAAGGAAGCAGCAGATTTTGTAACTACTAAATTTGTGAAACCAATCAAGTTAGAGTTTGAGAAGGTGTACTACCCATACTTGCTTATAAATAAAAAGAGATATGCAGGACTTTATTTTACTAAGCCTGATAAGTATGATAAAATGGATTGCAAAGGTATAGAAACTGTGAGGAGAGACAACTGCCCACTTGTTTCAAACATGATGAACACTTGCCTTCAAAAACTTCTTATTGATAGGGATCCAGATGGAGCAGTAAACTTTGCTAAACAAATTATATCTGATTTACTGTGCAATCGTATTGACATATCTCAATTAGTAATCACTAAGGAGCTAACTAAGAATGACTATGCTGCTAAACAAGCTCATGTAGAGTTGGCTATCAAAATGAAGAAGCGTGATGCAGGCACTGCGCCGAAATTGGGAGACAGAGTTCCGTACATCTTATGCTGCGCTGCAAAGAATACGCCTGCATACATGAAAGCAGAGGACCCTATCTATGTTTTAGAAAACAGTGTTCCAATAGATTTCAACCACTATCTGGAAAACCAATTATCAAAACCTCTTTTGAGAATCTTTGAGCCAATATTAGGAGAAAAAGCAGAGTCCCTTTTGTTGAAGGGAGAGCATACGCGAACAAAGGCAATGGTGACTTCTAAAGTTGGAGCTCTGGCTGCATTTACTAAAAAGAAGGAAAAATGCATTGGATGCAAAACAATCATGCCAAATGATACTAAGAAAGCCCTATGTAGCCATTGCATGGACAAAGAAGGACAGCTGTATATCACTGAAGTGTTTAAATTGAGGCAGCTTCAAGAAAAGTTTGCCAGGCTGTGGACTGAGTGCCAAAGATGCCAAGGAAGTCTTCATGAAGAAGTTTTGTGTACCAATAGAGATTGCACTATTTTCTACATGAGAAAGAAAATGGGGATTGAATTAGATGCTCAAGAAAAGACTATTTCAAGATTTGGCGAAGCTATTTGGTGATAGAATAACATCATAATATTAAGTTTTGTTGTGGTCTGGATTGGCATTTTTGTTTTTTTAATTAAATACCATACTTATAACATTTATTTCTTTTTATTTTTGGAATGCTTACAATTGGACTATAAGTCTTTTATTTATTAATTTACAAACGTAAAAACAACACTAACATACAAACCATCAATGAACCTAAATTTATTTTTTACTATTCCAAGATAGTGGATTATATATAAGTATATAAAAAAAAGCACTGATAGCTTTTCATTAAAAAAAAAAACTTTACCTATGTTGATAAGTACTTTAGCATTTTTTTCGATACTTAAATAAAAAATCACTTGGAATCAGTTTAGCTAAGTAAGATCAATTAAATAATAATAAATATGTAGCTGCAAAACAAGTAGACATCTTATAAAGAAAAATAATAATAATTTGAAGTTTACACTAAAATTAATACAAATTTACGTGCACAAATATTTTTCTGCTTTTTTTATTAGAAAGGCTGTGGTTTGCTTCATCTATTCTCTTGGGATATGGATCTACTTATACTCTGTCTGGGTGTTTTAGAGCAGTTATTTTTTGTAGCTGTAATATTTGGAATGGGCATTTCGTATGGGACAGCCATGCTTGGGTTAGAAGTCAGCTTCATGATATCTTCTAGAGTCCTGATAAAAGTATCGCAAGTAGCTGTGAGTAGACTAGACGCATCATCGATTTTCTGAAACAGATGCAGAAAGCCTGTAAAAATACAATACCTACTTACTAGTAAAAAACAAAGTTCTTACTATGAAGCAATTGTTATAAAACTAAATATTTTAGTAGGATTAATTCAGACGGTTTATATACCAAAGCCGGACTGTCTTACAAAAAAAGGAAGAAATCAAGAAACGATTTATTTCAATCTTAAGCAAAACGCCATCTAGCGATGAGTAGCATAAACAATATTGGCTTGGCAACGATTTGCAGAGCGCCATCTAGCGGCGAATAGTTATTTTTATAAAAAGCTCTATTACATATAAAAATAATTCATTTATAGCTTTTTATACACAAGTAGGTAATTCTATGTAATAAAGAAATAAAAAAAAATCTATGCATAATTCTCTATTTGTAGGTTAGGTACATTCAAGGATTGTCGATGAAACCAATCATAATCTTACCAAGCAGCCATTAGGTTTTAAAGGGAGAAATATGAACATATAATTGCAATTACCTGGATTTCAGGACCATCATCAGCAGTGGCGGCACTCTTTACGGCATGGACTTGCTGCATCATCAGATCACAATACAATCTCAATTCGGACTTCTTGTGACTGAGAGAGTTAGGATCTTCCAGCACTGTAACTGACAAAATAATAAGTTATTTACCATCATGAAAACACTTTATTCAATCAGCCTCTTGCACCCACTGCTCAGTTTAGGCCTCCTTAAAAAAAATAGTAGAAAGAAAAAAAGGTTTAGACCTTAAACTTTTTAAGTTAGATTTTGCAAGTTTTCTATTTATTTAAGAAAAAACAAGAATTAGATAACCTTAGTTGTCAGTTAATAGGGATTGGAACAGCATCATTCAATATGGATTAGCCGCTCCTATAATTGCATGTGTAATTGTTATGTATCAGAATAATGAAGTTAGATCTATCTATCTATACTGACTCTTGGATTTTTTTCTAATGATGAGACAAGCAAGGCGTTGTCCTGATGGTAAGAGATAATGCCTGCCCATAACCACAACAGTGCTGCATAGGACTTTGAATTCACATAGGCCAGTGCAACACTGTTAGAGTGCTTGTCCACTTTGAGACATTTTGATGTCAGTCTTAAAAGCCCAGTAATTTTACTAGCTACAGTGTCCCTTTGGTTAGGTTAGCCTGTGTGTTTAGGGCACAATAATACATTAGAGGATAAGTCTTGACTGCTGTACCCCTGAAAGAATAAAAATTATAGTCAATAGTGTTTGAATTACCTTTTATTTCTGATTTAGAGTCAACACATGCCTTTGCACTGCCAAGAGCAACCAGCCATTTCTGACGATCTTGAGGTGATGGAGCTCTTAGATACATATGCTGCTGTCCTGGTATGACCAAATCAAGTCGTGTGTTGTCTAAACTATTTACTGAAAATAAATTGGGAGGAAAACATTAATCAATCATATTTATAAACAAATTATATTTTAATAATAGGCTCACTGAAGAGGATGCCTATACCTAACATTGGGTACAAGATTTTAGTTAAATAGATAGATTGATTTGTACCAATAGCTATCACTAATCACTTGCAGGCTTTGTGCAATGACTAAGTTGAGTTACAACAAAATTTTGGGTTCCCTTGATTGAAAATGTAGTGAGGGTTTATTATGTCTTAAGCTTAGTGCCTGCCTACATACTCCATGGAAGAAAATGCATTTACAGTAACAAACAATAGAATAAATATGTAAAAAAGGGCACAACTTACCATTTATTTGGCAAACTGATACTTTAACAGATCCTTTGCAACCTTGTATAACTTCATCTTGAGATTTATAGTAAGATAGTATGCCATTTTCTAATACAAACCATCTGGTTTGCCAACCTGTAGATAAATTATAAAATTCATTAGTAAATAAGTCCCTTCACTTCTTCTATTACAATATGTTTACCAAAGTCTTTGGCCAGAGTATTACCATTCCAGTAATTCGTCCACTTCCACAATATACCTTCCATATTATTTAAAAATCTAAGTTCAGATCACACTTTCATGAAAAGATTATTTTTATTTTTTTATGTTTCTGAAATCTTTTTTCCAGGTTGTTGAATTTTGTAAACGTCAAAAAAATCAACAAGAAATAAACGTCAAGAAAGAACCGGAAATGTACTTATATATAACGACGCGACGCCGCCGACGCGACGCCACGACGGAAAGCTATCGTCTATGACTAAAGAAGTATATTCACAATCCAACCTACACAAATACCTAATATGAATCATGACTTTCATTCGTTCGGGACTTCGGGTGTGGCAAGCAAGCGTGCCTACGCCAAGCAAACTTATGAATAGCAAGCAAGCTTACAATTTAGGCAATATAAATGTAAATAAATAACCGCTTTTTTTTATTGGAAAAACACGAATATTTTACATTTTACCAGGAATTCAAACTAAAACATAATGCCAGGAACTAACTATTTACTTGTGCTTCTCATAACTATATCATATTTGGCTACAACACGTGAGTCATCTAAGTGTAGGTACACAATGTTTTCAGCTGATGATTGTAATTTTATATGAGTATTGTTATTACAGTATACGCCTTGGAATGTTATGTGTGTGAGAACCAAGAAGATAACACCAAGAAGTGTGTGAAAACTATCAAAACTTGCGAATATGGTCAAGATGTTTGTTTGACTGAGATTAAATGGGGCACTATGCCATATTGGTCTCAGGGTGCTAAGAAACAGTACTACATTTCAAAACGGTGTTCAAACAAAACTGAATGCGCTATGACAAGGCAGCGAAACATGCCTCTATGCACTCACATCTGGTACCAAGACTGGGTATGTTCGGACTGCTGCCTTGGAGACCGTTGCAATTACTATGTTATTGTAAGTACTTGGATCAGATTATGTGGTGGTCATTTTGTGTCCTATGTATTGCATGTGTTATTATGAAATATGATTTCTGGCTCTATCCACTGGTGGCTGTCATACGCTACCATCACTGCTGCAAAAGTAGTGGTGGTGCGTAACAACTGCCTGTGGTTGGTTTGTGGCTCAATTGCACCAGGCTAAGAATTTAATACATTTATCTTTAGAAACTTGCAATATACCTGTGGCTTTACAACTACTATAATAATTTTTCTTTCTTTTCAGAGTGGAAGCAATGTCCCAATAAAAAGCTTTGCTCTGGCAGCCATGGTATTTTTGCAACTGACACTCCATTTGCTGTAGTAACTTGTAATAATAATCACCTGGTTAGGCATTTGTCTCACTGCCGATGAGAAATTGATCTATTTTCTCGCTCATAAAAACTATACATAAAGATCCCGTGTCGTCATCACCATCGGCAGTGGGACAAGTGCCTTATGATTGTTATTACAATAATAGGTTAGTAAGTTTACTTTCATATAATACTGTAGATTTATTAGATTACAAATATAAAATATGATGTAAAAGTACACATACTTTTACATCATATTTTAATAAATCTAATAAATATTTATACCTTATTATTATTTAGTATTATATGTGCCCTAAAAAGACTAAGTAAAAACCGTCCATTTACAGCTGGTAGCATTAAGAATTATACAAGTTAGTTTTACTTATTAATCTAATTGAGTCAATAAATCATAAAATAATGACAAAATGATTTATTGGGAATGTACCTACCTATTGTTGTATTTTAGCATATAACTAAGATGTGTTTGTGTATGTCAGCAATTTATTTTTACAATACTATTATCAAAATAAACCTTTACGAGTAATGCACTTGTATTTTTTTTATTGAGCATTATTTATAATAACAATTCTAGTAAGGGTAATAATAATGCACAGATGAGTCGGAGTACTACGTAGGGTAATGTACCGCAAGTATCCGAGATCTGCTTCGAGAACTAAATTCTCGAAGAAAATCTGCTGCTTCGAGAATTTCTAAATTCTCTAAGGAGATCCAAAGAGAATTTTAACCACTACGTTTAGTTTAGGGAGATCTGTGAACACCACAGATCTCGGATACTTTCGGCTGTCGCCCCCAAAAGATCGGTTAATGAAAGAGATGCAAGTATAGCTTTTTATGATTAAGAGCAGTATAGAACTAAGTCACGTCACTCAAAACATTTTGAAGCACCTGAGACCCCGTCAGTTATTGTTTGTAAATTATTTTATCTTTTTACAATAATCTACAAAATGAAACCATTTTATTAATTTTAAAGAGCATGGTTACTTGCTCAATCAACACGTGTGGCACAACGCATAGAAATAACCCAGATAATCATTCATTTCACAGGTGAGTAAAGAAAATATTTGGTTTATTTTCGTAGAAAAATTTATGGACAATTTTCTTCTACAATTAGTTATAAAATCGTTGTGCCTTGTGGAGTTTTGATTGCTCTTGCCGTGTGTACAAATCGTTCTTACATATATGGAGAAATAATAGATTTTTCATGTAAAAACAAATATTGCTTCGTTACGCTAGGGCTTGATAAAATGATGACGTCATGAAATATCGATAGTACCTAATGAGTAGGTAGTTATGCAAAGTGGTACAAAACTCTTTTCTTTTCTATCGTTAGGGTATTTTTACCTAGTTAAAATAAATTTACCACTTGTGTCATTTTTATTTTGTGTCTTAAAATACGAGTATTATTATAACTAATCGTTTTTACTTATTTAATTTCAGCTTACCAAAGGATCCGCAAAACAGAAAAAAATGGTTACAAATTCTTCAGAAACAGAGCGATGATCAAAACAATATAAAAGTTTGCAGCAATCATTTTAAAAACGATTGTTTTTTATTCAGAATACATTAACGTGTTTTGAAGAAAGGTTCGCTGCCTACGTTACATGTTCCAGTAAGTACCATGTTGAACAATGTTTCAATTCAGGCGTAAAGAATGTATTTTGTGACCTTATGCCGACTTGTACAAAGTTGTCAAAGCTCTTAAGCAATCTCGCTTGGCAGTTTTTAACGGTTCAGATTCAGACCGATCAAGATCTGTCAAGCGAGTGAAGTAATTGTTTAGAACTTTGGAAGTTTGGTGCAAGTAGGCATTAGTCAAGTAATTATTAGTTAAGGACATAAATCTTAAATCAACCTCTTTTACAGATTCAACTCAAGAAAAAGCGAGATCCAACTTCATATTGCAATTGGATCCCTATTTTATAGTACCTACCTTACCTACCTGAAACTAATAGGCTACATATATTATGACAGACAGATATACCTACGTATCGTGCCTACATATAATGACAAAACTCAGAATTAATATTCTTAAATAAAGTATTTTTCAGTCATTGAATAAAACATTTGCATGGGCTTCATTATTGTTTATGAATCAATATCAAATCAACCAACTTTAAAAAAAGAACAGATATATATATTATACACAATCGACTTTCTAGCTATTACAATCTTATTTCGAAGACTACCGCCTATTTGGATTGATGAGTAAGTTGTAGGTAAATATTGGTAAGTCCTGCTACTATGTATTATGAATGTAAGTTTGTGAGGATGGATAAGTTTTTGTTCCTGAATAACGCCAAAACTTGGCTATTTAGTCTTTAGTATCTAATAAATAATAACCAAACCCATCTCATTCCTTTGGTTAAAATCTTCATATGTACAGGTGGTGCCGTAATTAGTGAATAATCTTCAGCTGCGGGGGGACTTCAGGTCTAATCAGAAAATGAAAATATGTACCCAGTAAAAATTCTAAGTCCGTGGGATTTCTACTGGGAACATATTTTCATTTTCTGATGACCCCCACACGCAGCTGAAGGATTATCCACTAATTAACACTCTATTAACAACATGATTGTGTAGTAGGCACTATTTTTTTCTCTATTATGACTTGTGACGCAAAATGGGTAGGTACCACAGTTATCGATGTCGATAAAACATCTTATTGAAAGTCCATCACTATTTTTGAGCAACACATAGACAATCACTCGCACATGCTTATTATCATTTCTTGTATCGCAATTGAAATGTCATTACCCCTCTTTACATTCTAACTTTATGGTGAACACACCAATCCAGCAACTGAGTTTTGACTTAATTGACAAAACTTGTGTAATTTTGAGTGTTTATGTGTAAAAACGGTGGTATTTTATCCATTAAGTGCTCGTGAACGTGTATGAGTGTTGGTGAATAGTGTAATGCTGTAAAACGTGACTTTTCGTGTTGCCTCCAAAACTCCATAGAAGCCTCTAGTAAAGTCGCAACCACCACTACTTTACAGGGGCATGACTTGACTTATCGACTCTGACTTATGACAAAATAATCTCTCCAATTACTTGACACTGGCTATATATCTTTGATGTGAAGCGAAAACTAGAGAACTTAGGTTCTTTGAAAAAAAAAAATATCCAGCAACTGTCATGTCATTGTCAAGTTGGCACCTTGGCAGATGGCAGTCAATGATAACCAGGAGTATTGGCGGGAACATGAAAAATGGCGCATTGGCGACATTGAATTAATTGACAAAACTTGTATAACTTTGAGTGTTTAAGTGTAAAAACGGTGGTTTTTTATCCATTAAGTGCTGGTGAACGTGTATGAGTGTTGGTGAATAGTGTAATGCTGTAAAACGTGACTTTTCGTGTTGCCTCCAAAACTCCATAGAAGCCTCTAGTAACGTCGCAACCACCACTACTTTACATGGGCATGAATTGACTTATCGACTCTGACTTAAGACAAAATAATCTCTCCAAATACTTGACACTGGCTATATACCTTTGATGTGAAGCCAAAACTGAAGAACTAAGGTTCTTCGAAAGCATGAAAAAAAAAACCAGGAGTTTTGGCGGGAACATGAAAAATGGCGCATTGGCGGCATTAAATTAATTGACAAAACTTGTATAACTTTGAGTGTTTATGTGTAAAAATGGTGGTTTTTTATACATTAAGTGCTCTTGAACGTGTATGAGTGTTGGTGAATAGTGTAATGCTGTAAAACGTGACTTTTCGTGTTGCCTCCAAAACTCCATAGAAGCCTCTAGTAAAGTCGCAACCACCACTACTTTACAGGGGCATGACTTGACTTATCGACTCTGTTTATGACAAAATAATCTCTCCAATTACTTGACACTGGCAATATACCTTTGACCCTCCTTCCAAAACCGAAGATATTAGGTTCTTTGAAAGTAAAAAAAAAATGATAACCACTACTAGTGCTGCCAACTCAAGATATTTTTTGTGGTAGATTTAGCTTTTTGGTACATAACTTGTGCTAGCGCAGCCTCACAGTTATCATTGCCTGCATACATGGCAATTGATTGTCTAAAATGAATAGTATGAACATTGAACAGAGTATTTCACCAGTTAATTGTAGCGAAATCGAAATTATTAGTGAAACAAAAGTGTGTGTGTCCGACACACCACTGGAGTACCTACATACGGTAGTTAGGTACTAACTAGGATTCAATCCAATGACCACTTGCACTGCACATCAGCCAAGCATACCTACCTCAACATCAGCCACCGAATCAATTACTTGTTCGCCGATTGAACATAGTACTTAATTACAAAACATCGTTGCAACGCAATGACTATCACAACACAAGGTGCGCTAAGTACCTAAGTTGCGCAGTGAAAAAAACATATCACTTTTGGGATAATGCCTGTTTTCATACTTCGCACCATACGGGGTGTATGCTTGCTTGATAAATTGATATTCGATTCGGTTCGTTTATCTGGCTTTCTCAGGCTGTCGAAACTACGGGCTAAAAAAACTTTGTATGGACGGAGGCAAAATTTTAATGGTGGCTATATATACGTTTCACTCACGTCTCCAACCTCTCGCTCTTCTGTCTCACGTCATTCATTCGCGACATTCCGATCATTGCTTTATTTATTTCTAAATTTTCTTATGTGATTTATATCATATATTAGTGGTTTTGTTACAAAATACTTTCAGTTTTATGACTGTAGAATGTTACTATGACGTACCGAAAGTGTGAAATTTGTGGTTTGATATCGAAAAGAAAAGATGGTAAAAGATGGTATTTCATGGCAAGATTCCCTCGAAATGATGAATCTCGGTAAGTACAACACAAGTAAAATGATACAATGGTAAACAGTGTTTAAACCACATCATATTATTTACATTTTATTTGTAAAATAGTGGATTTGGAAAATAGTGCGTCAAATTAAAATATCGATATCGATAAAATTATATTTGTTCTAATGTGTACAGGTGCAAGCTGTGGGTTAAGATGACAGGGAAAGAAGATTTGGCGTATATACCCATTGAAAAGTTATACGCAAATAAATTTATATGTGGCAAACATTTCCACGACAAGGATTTCAAAAAGAAAAAAACCCTATTGAAAAATACTGCTGTACCTTCATTACGACTAACAGCTCAACCTCTATCAGACAAGATTCTATCAGAGTTCCCATATCATGTTTTCTCTGATTGTTTGAGCCTAAATAAAAGTTGTACAACAAATGAAGGTATGTGTTAACTAGACGTGAACCAGGCTCGTTGTATGGGTGATTTGCAAATAAGAGGCCTTGCAAACCACCACTTTACGACAAATAATAGTACCTATTTATTGTTAAGTGTCAGATTTCTTTATTTGTATTTGTTTTGCATTGGAAAACTTTTTTGCAAAACTTTTTTGGTATAATACGTCAACATTGCCCTACAAACCAAAACCCGAGCTGTCACCACTTCACCGCTGCATTAAAATCAACAATTTTAACCCGCTTAAATACACCACTACGAGGATCCAATTGCGAAAATGATAATAACGAACTAATGTTAGATTTTCATGATTTGGTATTTAAAAATTCAGCAACTGAGGACTTATTGGACAATGAACACCAGTATAGCGCTACATCAAACCTTAACGAAGAACCGATTGAACCCGAATATCCTTTATTACATCTTCCCGACGATCAAGATTGTGCCATTGAAGACCATACATTTGAAGATTTTGAAAAGCAACCCATTGTATATGTTAGCGGCTACATAGCGATGGTTCTCATCAAGCGTATTCATATACATTTCCCAGAATGCTTAAATTCTTTGAAGACGGAATCGCCGGGAAATGAACAAATTTATAAATATATATATTTGAACGAGTGGAAAGACGAGAAAAAATTGACATATCCCACTGTACAGTTGTGCTCAGCCGTCGAAGAAGCTGTTAAAATTTTTGAACAGGAAGTGCGACCCTGCTTGTATAAATCAGATATAATGAAATATTATCGCATTCTGATGTTGACAAGCATCAATGCCTCGTGGATCTGTGAAATTCACAGAAACGATATATTTGCTCAATTCTTGCAGCATATATACTCTTGATTAGAAATGAGTGCCGAAAAATAAATGAATTAATTAATGAAAACGAACAATCCTGTGCAGACTATATAAAAAAAGCTCAAGCACAGGGTATCGCAAAATAATATAATTTAAAGCCACACAATCATGTTTACTTGAATATTAAATACCATGTTCAATAAAATGGCACCAAGCTCATCCAGGTCAATAAACATAATTGTTTACAGGGTTCTAAGTCTGACAAGAAACTTGTAGTTAACACAATTTGATTTAATTATTACTAGAATTTTGAGGCTAACAGTCCAATTGATATATTGTATATTGCAGGATACAGCACCGCGCGCGTTGAAATATGCAAAGGGACGTTTGGACGTTGCTCTAGACTGGCTGTGGAAGCAGCAGGAGACCTTATAATAATAATGCGTTCATTTGAGATGTAATGTATATATATATATATATATATATTATATATAAACTGTAAATTACAAATATATATATATATTTTTATTTTCATTTAAAGCCACACTATGATTATTTGAACAAAAAATATTATGTTCAATAAAATGTTAGAAACCTCGCATTTTAATGAACATGGTATTTTATATTCAAATAAACATGTGTGACTTTAAATCTCTACTGATTCAATTAAATTAGACAAGCATCGATATGTAAGCTATCGATAATTTTGCCAGGACGTCACTAGTTTTTTCTTCATGTTGGTAAGGCTCCTAACGATTATTTTGTTAGAATGTTGGTAATGACGATTTTTCCTCGTTTTGACGTAGAATGATCAATGTTTTTTTTGGTTGAAGTCCCGTCTCTTCAACGAAGTGGTTATATTCTCTTTGGGCTTTCTTTTTAAATTCGAGTTGGTAACACTGCCACAAATCGTCATCTCGGTTTCAAGAGCACCATTTTATTTTCCCTATAAAATTCGGCCGATTCTTCCACTATGAATTGGAATTTATTTAACTACAAATTCGCAGCATGTTTCCTTGTATTGGTAAGAACTTATTTGTTTATAATAAAACGTTTCATGTGACCCAACACGTACTTCCCACGATCCATGGGCCCGTGGTGGGAGCAAATTGGATTGATTGTTGATTTTATGGTGAATTACGTGTAAGTAATTACTGTTTTAAGACGCAGCTTGTTATGTTTCAGTTGTGCCACTGTTTCTACAACCCCACCGATAGCGGCGCCGTTCAAATAACGCAAAGTAACTTGGACATGGTACTAGGTAAATAATCGGCTTTTTTCAAACCTACAACATTCTCTGCTATGAATCTTATACCTACTTGTACTATGCTATGCAAAAGTGAGCTTAATTGGATTCTCATTACTTTATAAGTATCAATAAGTTCACATCTTCATACTACATTAAACATTTCATAAATATTTTCATAAGATAAATGCTAAGGCTCATTTTACATTTCAGCTTCCAATGAAATTGTTTTTTTGAACTTCTATGCGGACTGGTGCAAATTCAGTAATATGCTAATGCCTATATTTGATGATGCTTCGGACGAAGTGACGAAGGCTGGGTATGACACAGGAAAGGTTGTAATGGGTAAAGTGGATTGCGATAAAGAGGCTGCCATCGCAACAAGGTTTCATATCACCAAGTACCCTACTTTAAAGCTGTTCCAGAATGGTCTGCCTGCTAAGAAAGAGTATAGGGGTAAGGATTCTCAACATACATGATCCCACTTATGTTAGAAAGTAAATTATTCCCAAAACTACTGTTTTGAAAATTTTGTCTCAGTTTAGTTTTTAGCTGGAAAAGAACAGTTTACTTTCATCCTCATAACACTGATAAAGCCTTACCTTATATTACTAAGTACAAGAAAAAATCATTTTGAATAGTTAAATTCTCTACCTGAATTAAGTCCAGAAAAGTATTTTATTAAACATACACTGTTTTATTTCAGGTCAGCGTTCAGTAGAAGCGTTTGCTGATTTCATCAAGAAACAGCTGGTGGATCCCGTCAATGTATTTGGAACGTTGAAAGAGTTACATGAAATCAGTGACGAGAAGAGGCACATTATTGGCTACATGGACAGAAGGGACCAACTTGAGTACCAAACCCTGAGAAGGGTTGCTGCCACACTGAAGGACGAGTGTATCTTTCACGCTGGGTTCGGTGATGCCTCACAGCAAATGCACCCTCCAGGTACAAATAATATTACTGGGCATTTGCTCCTACCAATATTGCAAAGAGGAACTATAGGTATGTCTGGTAGAATATGTTTGTACAAATCATTGAATACAATATTCTAAGTATACCCATCATGCTTATTTACCATTTGTCTTTGTCTCTCTTTCCCTTCTATAAATAGAGAGCAATCATATTAAGGTAAATAGGAATATGTAAGATATTGTTTTCAATTATTTGCAAAAATTTCCTGCCAGACAAGACAAACCTATAGTTCCATTCACAACAAGGGTCATTGTTGCTGATCTTATCATTTGTCTTCAGGCGAATAGTACCCCAGATTCGCCCTCTCGCTCGCGCGTACCTAGATTTTGGAAGATATAAAAATTATTACTTGTAATTACTAAACAAACAGACCTCCAGGATCTAGAAAATAACATTACAAACTTGTAGTAATAAATCCAACTAGTGCACGAAAAGAGCCTCTTTGAGGCGCACTTGAAATCCTTTCACCACACTGGTTCGAAAGAACTAGTGGCATGATAAAAAGAAGAAGCAGGAACAATATAACCTTTGCCAACATGGCCATTCATTGTCTAAATAATGTCTTTGCATGTCAAGCATGTGGTCATATTTTATTAACACATTTGGTGTTATTGTAATTTTGGTTATTGACGTATCATCATATAAAAACAATAGAGTTTTAATTAAAGTATGAAACCTTTCACTTTTTTTGTTGACGATATCAAAAAACATGGACGAAACGAATAGTGTGAAGAAATTACTATAATACGGCGTACTTTTTGAGTATTTGTCTGAAACATTTTGTATACATTTTTGCATTTTGTATGTAATTTCTTCACACTATTCGTTTCGTCCATGTTTTTTGATATCGTCAATAAAAAAAGTGAAAGGTTTCATACTTTAATTTAGATTTTATATGTGTTTTTAAGTTAGTAGGGTTAATTTTAAAACACGTATAAAATCTTTTGTATGGAAATTTGCCTTGAGGATTCCCCCTAACAAAATTCCTTCTTTAGTACGCGTCTACGCTTCGTGAAGAACATTCGGCCTGTGCATTGTCTGTCAGTCAGTCAGGACCAATCCTTTTATATATTTTAATAAGCTTCAGGAATTAATCTTTAGATTCAAAATATTCTTAACCTTATTTTAATGATAACTATCTCATAAAGAATATTTTAAGTTCTTTTGTTATGTTGATTTTGTTTAACCTTAGATAGATAGATAGAAATAATGAAAAAAAGAGATAAAATAATTTGTAAAATATGTTGTGCTCTTACAAGGTGTATGTTTGAGATTATCTACATTTTAAGAACTTACTGTACAACATATAAGGCAAATAAAGATTGAGTATTGAGTATAGGTATGTAAATGCGACCTTGTTAATAGAAACTATGACGTTAGAACTTGCTTATTGATAAGATGACTATTGTTTCATTGCAAGTATGACTGATTATAATAAAGGCAACAGGTTTTTTTAGTGCTACAATTTTGTCACAAAACTTTAATTAATTAATGATTTGAGTAAAGCTTAATACCATCAGATATCATCTACACTTTCACTTGAAACATCTGTATCAATAACGGCATTCATTGCCATTGGTGACTCACTACGAGTATGAATAACTTACCCTACCTATATATTTTTAATAAGTGATTGACTCACTGCATGTGTAACACATACTAGCCTACTTTGCTATTTCTGTATTTGTAAATACATACATGATTTAAGAAACACATAAAATTGTAAATTAGTAAAAGTTAGCCTTCTGTTCCTTTGGTGAAAACCAAAGTAATGGTAAACTAATATAGTTGTAAAACTGTAAGTAATAAGTAATAACACACTAGGGTGTGTTATTACTTACCCCGGGGTATAGGTTAAATACAGATTGATAAAACATTGCTTGAAATGTATTGAATATAAAAAAAATCTTATTATTTATCTAATTTCTGTGACTACTCACTCAATAGTATAACAATTAACCGTAAATAATTTCGGAAGATGTGAAACAGATTTCATGAGGTCCGATTTAAAAAATAAATCTTTTGAGAAAAGTTTCACCAGTCGTGTTTCTGTCTCACATTTATTTAGATAATATCTTCAAGTAATCACTATATTAATATCAAGTTTGTAATCTCTACCGTTACTGAGTTAGAATGTACCGCAGCGACACAGAATATTAACATATCGCCTTAACCTGACATTTTCTCTTTCAGGCCAGCCTATAGTGGTTTTCCGAACCGATCGCAAAACATCAACAGAGCCTGATGAAACCTACACGGGATCTTTGCTAAACTTCGATGAGTTACACAAGTGGGTTCAACAAAAGTGCATCCCGCTTGTTCGGGAAATCACCTTCGAAAATGCTGAGGAGTTGACGGAGGAAGGATTGCCATTCCTGATCTTGTTCCATCTTCCAACCGACACTGATAGTGTGAAGGAATACAAAGAATTAATTATAAGGGAGCTGGAATCAGAGAAACGTAAGATTTTTATTTTCTATATTATTTCTATTTCTATACTACACCTACATTATAAATTTTACACACAAGTATTATTTGGTGCTATTGAAAACACCTGCTATTTAAACCGCTCTTGAATTACATAATAAAATTGAAATATCGAAATTAAAGCAAACTCAAAATACAACAAACTAAGTAATTTAATGTCGGTCTAATGGATTCAGAACTTTTATGGAGATTAAGTATCACACATCGATCAATTCATCAAAAAGTAGCACATTTTCGTCAAGAAGTGTAAGAGCGTAACCAATAAGAAATTGGTTTTGTTAGTTTGCAACGCAAACGAACTTGTTGGTGTCGGCTAGTGGGTAATAAGGAAGTGTGAATTGTTTTGTAAAATGTTAGATAATGTATTAATTAAGAGTTTTTGTCCTTTACAGAGAACATAAACTTCCTGACGGCGGACGGCGTCCGTTTCGAACATCCGCTCCACCATCTCGGCAAGTCGAAGTCGGATCTGCCCCTGATCGCGATCGACTCGTTCCGGCACATGTATCTGTTCCCGACCTATAAGGACATCCACATCCCAGGCAAGCTGAAGCAATTCCTACAGGATTTGTACTCGGGAAAACTACACAGGTAAATATCATTATTATTATTATGAGAACTCGCTGTTCCACTGCTGGGTGAAGGCTCTCCCCATTCTTTCCATTTCCCTCTGTCATGGGCCAGTTCAGTCCAGTCTGGACGGAACGCGATGAGCTCGTCCCGCCATCTTCTCCTTGGTCTGCCGCGTCGACGCCGCACTGCTTCGGGACTCCACTCTGGAGGTAAATATCATACATTGTTTTATGTAAAATAGTGATGAGATGATAAGAGAAATGCCTTAAGTATCTAGGTAATAAGAAAAACCTCGGTCTGCCTCCTACCATATTGTAATGCCACTAAGGGGTTCACATGTGAATCAAGATATTGTAATTGTTACCATCTTACCAAACCATTGTGATGACAATAAATATATTGAGTATTGAGAGAACTAAGCGCAAAATTGGTAAAGGATATTAGGCAATGGCGACGGTTCCAAGACCACTTACCATCAGTTGGGCATATAACAGGACATAGAGCCTAGTTTTATGGCCTGCGCACATTGACGGACGCTACAGCAGAGAATTTGAAATTTACCAACTAAAGGATATTGTTCATTCCTGGCCTCAGTGAACACGATGTTCAGAGAAATCCAATTTGTTCAATAAATCGATTAATTTTGGATATTAATTATTGCGTAATATTTTAGTACCCAGGTGAACCTAAAAAAAGTTTATTTAATTAGTATTTAATATGATAATATTATCCTAGTTTGTCTTATGATTCATCAAACTAGTGTTGTCATTTACTTTCTTCTGAATAGTAATCGAATAATATCTATTTATTTATGAATCGATATCACGATAATGCAAATTGTCATTATGTGATCGAGGGTGTTTATGCATTTTTTGAAAGTGAATACTTTTTGAAGCGTGCTGAACACTTGTTTATTTGTGGGTATTCAACGAGATTCAGCCGTTATGCTTTGCTATGTAACACTTGTTAAGGTAAAGTCAGCACGTGTCACCTTGATGAAGTTTTCACTTCTGTCATGTGGTCAAACACATACCGTTTTTTTTGTTTTTAATAGAAGTTCCTTTACACGACTTTTGCTCAGTTGTTTATTATTCGATCGCTAAAAAAATAAATTCCTTAGAAAAAATCGATTCTTTTAATCGATCGATAATTTTAATCTCTTTTTATACTAATATGGCAGCACAGCACACGTCAAAAAGGATCAAAGTCATGTCATAGTCTTGCTTCTAAAAATAGAGTAGTATGCGAGGCAACTCCTTGACACGACGAGCTCCCTCACTGTGGTACCACGATTGAGTACTCATGTAAGAGCCATTTAATTATTAATCTTATTTCTTGTCGCAAGATACTAACAAAAATAGATAGCGTAGCCATCTCTTATTGTCGCCACGTTTTATGAGTAATATGAATATTAATCTACCCTTAATAGAGTATGCAGAAAAATCATCAAAAATCAAGGCCAAGGTGAACATTCGAGGGAAGAGTGGTGAGCTGGCTCGTCAAAACAAACGTGATGCCTCACTTGCTGGAAAGAGACGCTTCAACTATTGTAGCAACTGTGAAAGCTACCCAAGTCTACATTACATGTCATGTCATTCATTTTGGACATTTGACTGAATATTTTTTATAATTTTTACAATAATTTAATACAATGTGCAATAAAACATGTTTATTAAATAACTTGACCACGAATGCGATAAATTACTTTACACTGGCTTATAATATACTATGTGTGGAGCCAAACGCGAAGAATAAGAATAATCTTTTTGTATTTTTTTTCCATTTTAACTTATATTTTGAGGAAGTTTTTTTACTCTTAAATGGACAATGGATTCTAATGTTGACCCTCACTTGCTTATGGAATTCATATTGACTGCATTTAGGAGTGGAAACGCAAGCGTATTTATGGCAATGGATGGCTCAGCAAACTGTAAGGTTCATCAATTTCCATTTATTGTTTAATTAATTTAAGTAAGTAATTGTGAAATTCGCTATAACAGACTTCCCTTTATTTATAGATTGGAACACACTAACATAGGAAGGGAAAATCGTCCCTCAGAACCACCGCATACAAGCAGATTGAGCCAAAATATATACCTATATTGAATTTATTTTATTTGAAAGTAATAATTAAAAAAGGAAAGCAATAAAACAGTACTGTTGTAATTGTATTGTAGGCCGTAAAGACGGTGGGTTGCTGTGCTTCATATTGCAACAGTACGGTTCATAAACTGGACAAGGACTACTAAAATAATATGAATCTACCTAGCCAGCTTTTAGATACTGAATGTATCATATAATTATGATGAAAAATAGAAAATAAAACCCTCCGTCGATCATGAACTTTATGAGTGGGATAGTAGGTCAACCGAACATTTTGATACTAAGATATCCTTATATTCTGGTACCTACTTTTAGAAGCTATTAAGCCTCTATCACAATTATACCAAAAATCACTGTTCACCCTAAGCCATAAGCTCATACAAAGTGGCCAATGTCCTTTGATACTTATCCAATGGAAATAAGGTATTATATTTCAATGCTTGGTGATTGACCTCCGAGCATCTCGCGCGAGCATTGACTTATATTCCTTATTTCCAGTAGATAGGTATTAAGTTAGATTGATAAATTTAAAATCTCTATCATTTAAGGGCTTAAAATGTAGTTTTACTCCCCCTGTACTGTACCTTGCAAAAAAATTAAGTTGTAATAGTAAAATCATACTAATCCCAAATTTAACTCAGAAAAATATTTATGATTCCAGAGAGTTCCACTACGGTCCCGACCCGAACCAGATTGACACAGATTCTGACGTCAAAGTGACCACACCTCCAGAGTCCACTTTCAAGAAACTGGCGCCGTCCAAAAACAGATACACATTACTCAGAGACGAGTTATAAGGTTGTGTATCAATAGACCACGCAATTTAGTCGTAAGCGACAGTTAAGCGTCGATGACACACGGCTTTTTTACAAGCTGATTGTTGGAGAGTTTAAAAGCTAGCGTGTGAACCATTTAACTTTCGGGAAGGATTATCAACAAGCGGATTGTAAAAAAGCCGATGACACTGGGCGAGTTTACAAGCGAACTCGCTGGCTTGTGGCTTGTAAAAAAGCCGTGTGTCATCGACACTTTAGCTTAAAGTAGTGTGAGATGCGTTTCGTATTCGTAACAGTGTAATGCAGGTTGGTATAACCAGTGCCAAAAAGAAAAGTTTTACAACGCAACGAAAAATATAGAATAAGTACTAAAATGAAATCTAATAAAATTGACTAATGCCTAGATCATACGTACCAAGTACTCGGCCGAGCGACACAGTGCTCACGGCCGAATACTCGGTACGTGTGATCTAGGCATAAGACTAAGTCAAAAAACTTTTCTATAGGTGCGTGTTATATTAGGATATGTCGTCAAATTTTGTGCGGGACACTGAATTATGATCATGCCTATATTAATTTTGTATGTTACGGATTTGAATATTTTGATTTTATTTACCTATTTTAGAACTCCATGTTACTGAAAGTCTTAAGGAAATTTTGTTTATTTATAAATTCATTTTTTGTTATTTATCAATTGAAACGCATCTCTTGAATTCTATTAAATTCTAGATTTTTCAATTCAAAGATTTATGTTGTAAATTTTGAATGCAATAAAACATAATTGTTCATTCAATGGACGTTAAAATTTTAAATCCGACTTATCCAATGTTCTTTTTCGTGTAATCTCATAGTGACCTTTAAATATGAAAAAAAATTGCAATGAAATTCTTTGTTTTTACGCATTTAATATTGTTAATCTAATTTGTATCATTATATATTTGTTTCATCTATTTACATAAGGATGGTTAATGTTACATTATTTTTTGTTTCGTGAATAGTTAGATAGAAAAAAATTCACTAGGAGGTTTTCCATAACGGCTGGGCCATAAAGTTCGAATAAGAAAGTAGAGTAAAATAGTATTTAGTCCGATTTACAAATATCGAATAGCACACCAGCACTCGGTCAAGCGAAAATAATAAATGGACTTTTAAACTTAATTTTCAATGCTCAAAATATTAACTTATTGATATACTTTGATGATTCATTAAAATAATGTATTTCTTGTCATTAATTTAAAAACCGTGAGTTTCGTGCATTGTGTGAGAAAATCTTATCATGTTATTTTTTTTATGCACAATGGTTATCCACTGAAAACTGAAATAATATCCAGGTGTGCTATGAGTAATGTTGGTGCTTGAATATGACATAATTTAATAGAAAATCATTGAGCTATCTAATGCCTAGATCACACGTACCGAGCAAACGGACGAGACAGTAAAATGTTTCTCGCCCGAGACAGTGATGTAAAGTAGCTTACATCACTCGCTCAGCTGAGCACTCGGCGCTATGTTTATACGTACCGAGTACTCATCCGAGAGATTTTTTTTGCGATCTCTACCCTATAGTTACAAATGAATTTTCCAGATTTTTCGTACTAGAATTTTAACATCATATTTGGTCGCGTAGCAAGTGTTAAGCTGTATCTCCAATGCCGCGCAAGCTTACGCACGATTCATCAATAGACCAATTTCAGTCACGATTTTATACCTTGCGAGCGTCGCTTACGCCGCATTGGAGTGCTACCTAGGTAATTTTTAAGTTAAGAAAATAAATATAAGAATTATACACTATACGCGCCCAGTGCATTCTTAGATTTCACATTAATTTCTGGGCTTGGAATTAAACTTTAGTCCCAGAAATATGCACGACAAGAAATTATTTTGAGATAATGTTTTTCATATTGATTCCTAGTTGCCACAACATGGCACAGTTTATTACTTAGGTTCTAGCTTTGTATATTACTATTATATCGGCGCGTGAGTTGATCATAGAAGCGTCTTATTTATTTTCCATTACCCGACGGGTAAAACTAAATAATGACGCGGGAATAAATACATATGTAAGAGCCTATGCATTAAGGTAATAGCACACATATCAACCCTGAAGGCATCGTCACCGTATCGCCTTTCGCCTCGCCATCGCCAGGCGTCAACTTAACGTAAGCACGTCGACTCGGCTACGGCTAGGCGATGCCGCGCTTACGACTCGCCGACCGCTGGTTGACGGCTAGGCGGCACCAGTTTAATCAGTTTGAATCCGAACAAGTGTACCGCGAAGAGACGTAAGCTCGTGTATGTACGGAGAGACGTAAGCGCGGGGACGACGAGCTGTAAGTGCGAAAACTGCAAGTGTGCTTATCTTGCTTGTCCCGAGGTGAGGCGATTACGTTACGATTCCGATAAGTGTCATTGCAGTAGGGAGTTTCATACAAGAAAATGCTGAACGGCGTGAGTGATACGGTACGGTGACGATCCCTTTGCGAGTGGATGTGTGATATGACCTTTAAGCGTGATCTTTTATATTGTTCTCTAAGGCATCGGTATAATTGCGTCCGCAGCGCGATCTACTAACGACGGTCGCACGTTTGTTGCGTGATTTAAAGTCGCCGTCGTGTGCATAGGCTTATTTATGTGCAAGATCCCGGTCTTATCCCGCGTAATAAGTTTTCACGATTCCGTAGAGCTGAAATCAGCAAATAAAGCAAAACCGAACGTGAAAATAAGGTCTATAATTTATAGATTTGCTTGTCTAGTATCTAAATCTGTATCTTCATTCCTTATTTACCTAATAGTCATTACTTTATGTATATGTGAACGTATTTATAAAAAATGTAAGTATGTCATGTGACGTGTGGTGTAATAAATTTTTCGAGCCTTCAATGTATTTTTTACAATTTGTTATGACTTACCTGTTAGGTAGATAACTAAAATATAACGGCCACTCAACTCATTTTTGCTTAAGTACTTACCATTCTTGTAGGTGCATTTTGAGTAGGTATCGAAACGACAATTTTTTTTTTTTTTTTTTTTTTTTCGGATGGACGTTTAATGCAGTTAGCCGCAGATGGCTGTTACTGCGTCACCGGACTCTCGGCGAGCGCAGATGGCGCTCTACCTTAAAATTTAGGTTGGGGCAAACAGCACAAGGGTACCCAACGGTGGGTCGGACCTCGGCTTGGACTGTTGCCAGGGGGATGATTGGACTATTGACCCAAGGCACCGTTAGGAATCGAACCTAACGATGTAGAGGGCCTGTAAGAGAGATTCCGACCACGCCGGCGCGGTCGGTAAGCGAATTGTGGAGTGTTACGTCTGTCGCGAGATGACTGCATTTCCGCCACCGGATTGGCGGCGGTGATGTCGTCATCTGGGTCGCCTAGAATATGTTTAGGCCTACGGAGGGATTATCGAAACGACAAGGCAGTATAAGGTTCGATTTATACTAGAGCAGAGTCGAAGCGCATCGAAGCGTCAATCTGAAACTTAACATAGCAAATTCACCCTTAGCTGCTGTACATTACAACAGTAATAAATTCACATTTTCCTTTTGAGATAAAAGTTCAAGAATTAAGTTTCAGATTCGCGCTTCGATGCGCTTCGACTCTGTGATGGTATGATTTTTAAATAATTTTTTTTAAACGCCATCTAGCCCCAAACTAACCAAGCTTGTATTATGGGAAACAGATAACTGATACAATACTTACCTACCTATATACTTTTTTTTGTAAATACATACATAGAAAACACCCAGACTAAGGACAAACACCGATGTTCATCACACAAGTTCTTGTCTTGAAACGGGAATCGAACCCGCGACACCGGTGTGGCAGTCCAACACGCGTGGCACTCGACTACTCGTGTCGTTAAAATTGACCCTCAGGCAGTCATATTTTTATGTTACCGTATTATAACACCCAGTAACCCATGCCTGAAGATTCTAAAACTCCAAGTCAACCGTATCAAACTGAACTACGATTGTAGGACACCGCAAAAGGAACCCTGCTCCAATATCAATGCTTTTTGCACGCAAAAACCTAATGAGGCCGATGCACCGGCGTCAAAATGTGACAAACTCATAGTTCCAAATGGCTTGATGTGTAAAACAAACCGGTCCATTTTACGATGATTTCACTGATGTAGTGTAATTTCGGCTGTCACTGGACAGAAAGGACGGTCGTTTGAGGGCTGCCGCGCGCCACAGGGCGCCTGTTACGCGGAATTTCTTTACCTACTGCCCGTTTTTTTGTGTCTACAAAGTTTGAGGGACAAACTTGACTATAAACTGACTTTGTAACGTCTTGCCAATTTTTGGACGTTATTAAATTGTGTGGGTAATTTAGGGAATCTATCTCTTAAAAAATGATTTTGTTATTTTACTCAAGTCTGTTTTGTCCGCCTGCGTATTCTTGAGTTGAAAAGTCTGCATAACACTATTTTAAAACTATATCCATGCTGAATCTCAGGATAATCAGTTCAGTAGTTTTTGCGTGATTCAGTAACAAACATCTATCAATCCATTCATAACGATTATTTGTAGGTAGGTAGGTAGGTATTAACCTCACCCTCCGAAAGCGAAGACAAGCGCAGAGAGCTTTAGCTCGTCTCGCTGTAGGTTTCTACCGAACGGACCAAAAAAAATATGCTTCAAATTCACTTTGAAAGTGCCTACTTAGGTAATTCTTTTTATTTCATTAAAGTCATTTGATTAAATGAACATTTTTTGTTTCTTCTGGCGTTACAAAAAAGATGCACCTACTTGACTACCGTATCACACAATACGATAGCAAATTTCAAAAGCTTCACGCTGATCTGCGAACCTGCTATTGTCAAGAACAGGTAGATGTAGTGATCTTGTTACACTTCCACAAAAGAGCATAACCGCTCTTCACTCCTTTAATCCACGGGAAACTGAACGTAATTCCGATCAGATAGGTAACACTTCATCCGTTCCGATACAATACCAATACAATGCTTATTGCGACTTGTAGAGTTGTAGCTTTTTAAAATATCGGGTTTCCTTAAAAAATCAAATGCCGTGGAATTCAGCTTTTTATAGAAAACGAAACGTGAAACGTTGATGGGATAATAGCTCGATCAAGAGATTACAAAGAGGAAAGTAGATACTTCCCTACTTATCAAATACCTAAGTACCTATTAGCTGCAGTTTTTCTGCAAGTTTTCCTAAATAATGTTCGATGGGACGGCTTCGAACGGGAAGAAAGAACATACTTATTGTTCCTTCTTACCGTTGGAAGCCGTCTCTGGAGTCCGTCTAGCTAGATGGATTCTAACGGTGATTTTTATGCCAAGCATTGTTCCTTTCAAGACGGACTACCAACATATCGCAAAGTGGACGAGCGCTATAATAGTTGTGTTGTTCCGGCTTAAACCGAACAAACATTCTGCTCTGACAACGGTAGAGCAAAGCTAGAGGAGAGGGTCTCCTACAAAATCTCTATTAGATACGGTTTGAACACTGAGATTATAAAAGGTTTAAATCCCGTCACCTTTCTCTAAAAGAGTTATTCCCACGGTGTGCAACAAAAATAGATATCTCAAAAATATGATGCATAAGTTCTTGCATTGAGAAAAGCGTGGGTGCCGTGCTGGCTGTTCCACAATGGTTGCAATCCGACACCGTTCGCCGGCACTTTGTGCAGTTCTCAAAGCTCCTCAAATCTTGGCCCCATTGACGGGCGCCCAGCAAAGGACAGGAAGTAGGACAACGTGCGATAGAGCCAATTATCCACCCACGATATACGAAACCCGTAATTAGTGTAAAATATCCGAATCGTAAGCGGAAATAGTGGCCAATTCAATTGCAGATTGAGCAATTCGCAGTTTTCAAGTTTTTTTAGTATCCGACATTAAGTTAAAGGTAAATTTAGGTACAGACAGCGTCATAGTTATCTATGACTAGTTATTAAGGTGATACTTATGTATCCCCTTTGCATTATAATACCCAGCTTCAAATCCCTTTAAATCACCGTCGCGATGAATGGAGAAGTTTTGCCTTTAAAAAATAGATTATATTTGTATAACTGTATGTACGCCTAAAAATAATGTTAAATATTACAATTTTTTTAAAGGATTTATAGCTGGGTGTCTTGTGCAAGGGGGATACTTATCTCTGACGCTGTCTGTACCTACCTACTTATTCGACTTTCTTTTGGGAGGGTTTGAAGGGCAAACTGCATCACTACTGAGCCCGATCTTCGGATATTCTCATCCACCTTCTGCCAGCTACAGCGCGTCCTAGACTACGCTTGCCTAGACGCAAAAGTTATGGGTAGGTAATAGTAGGTATGTAGTTTTATATTTTTGCTATGTTCACAAGTCCATACAATTACGCTATATTTATTTGTCCAATGTTGGAACATGTCAGAAGACAGCCGACTTCAAAGGAAACAAGGGACGTATTTTTTCAGATCGCACTACAAAAACACAGTAGCATCCCTCGAGATTTATGGCGTAGTCAAACGATCATAGGACATTAGTAGGATACATTGTCCTCGGCATGTGGGCTTTGTGGTACCGACTGCAGTAGCTAGCCGATGTCCAGTAGTGGCATTGTTCTATGGACGTCATAAACATGTCGACAGGTTATTTCTATACAAGTGATAATGCACTGGAAAAAGCGACGATAGCCGTGCGCTTCGTAGAAAACTTTTATTTCTGAACTCTAGCAAAGTATGTAACCTGTTGCATAGTTTGTGATAAAATGCATTTGTACGAGTTGATTGATGGCGTTATTAAGTCTCTACACTGCATAAGAGGTTTTTCATTTTAGTTTCGGACATAAATAAAAAATTAAATATGATACGAACTTGGCACACTTTTGAGTAACAAATTTCATACTCAAGGAGGTTGTGAGCTGATCAAATTTAATTTTTATGGGAAATCCAAATAAATAAACATTAAAAAACATCCGTATGGAGAAAAGGAAACATCCAGAGAGCGGCTTTAAAACAAAAGCAGAGAACGTTTTAACAAACTGCTATATTTTAACAACGTGTAATTAAAGGTTGGCTTCGGTCGAATATGCATAAATCATGCGTCTGCCGCGAACTGCCGACCGAAATAGAGAAAAAATTAAATACATTAAGCGGCTGTGAGAGCATCTACCTACTTATAATCTATATTTAATAAGAGATACTCATTTCTGGTTTGGTAAGGTGCAGTTAATTGGTCTGTTAATTAGTAGAAAGAAATTAAAGGAAGGTAGAGCTTCATGTCTCGAGGTTTCGATGCTCGTAGAAAGCAATTTCATTACGTTATTCTAAAGATACTATTGTTGTTGAAGGGTTCGCATAGCTGGGACACATGGAATGTTCTACCATCTTTCAGTTTTACATCCTTTAGATATTATGCCCATTTAATTCCTATTGAAGTTGCTAGTTGTGTGAACCCAGACCGGAGTAGCATCTTATTTTTAGTAAATCTTTTCACGCTACTTATAATATATTCTACCAAACATTTGCTACGCTAACGTAACGATGGTAAATATACAAAGCTATTATGTTCCTAAAGTGAATTAGAGCGAGCAAATGTAAACATGACCTTTGTAAGCGTGTCGTGGCGTCTCGCTCACGGCTTTCCCATTCTTAATGGAGGTGAGTCGAGGCGAGCTCATAACTCACGGGTCCGGGCGGGGTGTGGCCGGAGGCTGCGCAGGGGCACGCGGGGGGTGCGCCTCGGGCGCGGGCCGGGGGGAGAGGTGACAACCGCTCGTTACGTCTATTCCAAGCCAGTTATTAAAAACGTCTCGGCGCGAGCGGTGTGCCGCCCTGTAATTATCCAGTTGAAAGTATCGCAACTACGTTGTCACCGTTGCCGGAAATGCAGTACGTGGATCCGCCCGCGCAACAGGTCCGTCCGCCCGCCCACACCCACTTTTAAGCTCTTGACACTTTATTTACATTAACGGTGTGTTTTCCGTAATTAAATTTGCCGGCACATTTTAAAGTTCAGTGAAGTGTATAATTTATTAAAAGTGCTCGGTTTATTAGCGGCTATACCAACATAGTAAACGCAATGTATAGAGTGACAAAGTTTGTAAATTGAATTGAATTTGTACTTGTTACAGATGATGAATATGGTGAGTGGATACGGCTGCGGATATGGTCGAGGTGAGGCCATATCCCCTGCCTCGGACCTCTCGTCATGCAGCAGTGCCTCCTCCGGTGCGTGGTGCGGGCCGGTGGCTTGGCGGGAGCCGACTCTACCACCCTACCCGCAGTACCCTGCATACTGGCCGCCAGCACCCGCAGCCACTACCGAAGACGCTCGTGAACTTCAACGTCGCTGTGCAAAGTGTCGCTGCCCTAACTGTCTAACCGAAGCCGCCGGGTTCGGCCCCAACTACGGAAAAGACGGTGCTAAACGCGAACACGTTTGCCACGTACCGGGCTGCGGAAAAGTATACGGAAAAACCTCTCATCTAAAAGCGCATCTCCGCTGGCACACCGGAGAGCGTCCCTTCGTTTGTAACTGGCTTTTCTGTGGGAAACGGTTCACGCGCTCCGATGAGCTCCAGCGTCATTTGCGAACGCATACCGGAGAGAAAAGGTTCGCGTGTCAAGTTTGTACGAAGCGGTTTATGCGATCCGACCACCTCGCAAAGCACGTGAAGACTCATGCTAATACGTCGCGTAAGAGCAAGAAAGTGAAAGACGACGAAAAGGAGCAGTCTCCTTCGCCTGTTGCTTTGGAGAAAGAGCAGCCGCCAGTGGCAGCTTCAATTGGAAGTATCAACTATGGAACAGTGCCGTTCACAAGCGCGGCTTCGAAGCCTATGTCCTTGAACTACGCTTCAGTAGCTCCCGCTCCAGTAGTGTCGAGTGCTCCAAGTTACAACAACGCAATGTTTAGTGGAAGCGGCATGATGGGCTGGTATCCTGAGATGAGACAGGACGGGCTGTACCCTCGTTCTCATATGAGAGACCCTCGGTACCAGCAATACCCCACTCCGATAACTACGTATCAATGCGCCGCGAAGGATAACTACGTTTTTCAGGGACACTATAACTTACAGCCTCCAATGGCTCTAGGACAGTAAACGTTTAAAACTGTTGGATATTTTATGTGATTAAAGACTATTTTGTTGGGTTTATACCTAATATCGTCGTGTAAAGTGTAGTTTTTGGTTAATGTTACCAAATGATTGTGATGTCTATTAGATAGATACAATTTAATTTACTTTTTAGTGATTAAGACATGTGCCTTTGTATGATTTTTTTAAATAAAACATTTTGCCTTAAAGTTTTAGTTTTCGTCAGTCAAAACATTTATTAGAATATGTTAATGCTTACGTAAATATGATCTTTGACCCACAGTTAGGTATCATTTACGAAATATGGCGGTGGGCGGGAAAAGCATCATTCAATCTTAGAGATTAGCATATTGAGCGAGTACGGCTCATTCATTATTTATCATATCTATTTATGTACACAACAATTTAGTGACAGGATTTTTTTATTTTATCATAGGCTTATGACTGACTGACAGACAACGCACAGGCCAAACAAAATAAGATATGTTCGTCAAGAGCTGAAAGTGAGTAATAAGAAAGGAATTTTGAAAGATAAACGAAGTTATGGGCGTCAGCTAGTCGTATATAAGTTTATAAAACCCACCTATAGAAATACTTCCAGAGTATTCCCATTTGATTCTATCGTTTTCCTAAAGTATTTAATAAAATCATGCCTCCTTACAGCCGCCATATTAGAATTATTGACAGTTTAGAATCTAAATCTAAACTTTAGATATCCTTTAGCCGTTTAGAATGCAGGGTGCGCCTAGAGTCTGAGATAAATAAATCCACTAAAAAGCATTTCTCTCCTATGCCAGTGTAAAATAACAATTGAATGAATTCAAGTATCTTGTTTGCTACGAAACGCCTACGCGCTACGAGATTGCTACGATCCTGCTACGAGGGCGCGTTTATGTCTTTTTACCTAATAATTAAATAATGTTGTTTTTTTCTATAATTAAATATGCGTTTTGGGAAAAGGTACTTGATCTAAAACTTTAAGAAAAGTAATTTTACTGAAATCTATTAAACTATAGAATAATACGATTTTTTGTAAAAAAAAATCGTCGATGGAAATATGTTTCTATGTGAGGATATATTTTTACCCGACTGTGAAGGAGGAGGGTAAAGTTTTTTAGTGTTAATATTATTTATACTTATGTAGGTATGTGATGCGGCGGTAGTAAATAATAAATACTTAATATATGAACCATCCGGTAGTAGCATTAATTACTATTGTAATTCACTTCTAGTATTGATTACGTGAGACGTGTGACGATCCGGTTCAATCTCCCTGTTTATGAAACTCAAGGAAATGATATATTTATAAGTTATTTGATGAAACTACATAGTTTCATAAACTGGAGATTGCGTGCTCTATGTGACAATGTCTTAGATTAGTGCCGCCTCCCACCGCTAGATGGCGCAACCCGTCCGTCACCGCTGAGCGCCGCGTAATTGCCCGCGCTATTATCTGGGCGGCGCTCGGCGCGCATGGCGGCCGGTGCGAGCGGGATGCACTCGATAATACGTAAAACAAAACGAGGGAGTAATAATGGTAAAAAACGAGCAGCACGCAAATTATAGTGAGAAATGAGGCAGCCGGTAGCGGTGGGGGTACGGTGTGGGAGCTAGCGCGGCAGTCGCGCCGCCCGCGCCGCCTGCGCCTCGCGAGTGTTGTGACTGTGACATGCCTCGGCAAGGATGAGCGGCAAGGGCGCCTCCTCACCGGACCAGCTCATGAATGTGAGTGGCCCAACCCGACTGCCGAACTCCTTACTCACACCACCGCTACTAGCACATCACGCAGCTTACTAACAATAAATAACCTCATACAAATGGAATTTTCATTGATTATTACATAGCATATCCTTGACTCTACTTTAATCTGATGTTGCCTGACAAGTAATACGCAGGCAGAATACTTTTGTTCAAAGTTTAAAACTTGCGTGTGTACCTACCTACTAACCCATCACACTAACTTTCGTATTTTAAAAATTTTGATTGACATTTTATGAAAACATTAAGACATGGAAATACTTCGCCGTGTTGATAAATTTTATTAAAACGCAAACCTGATATACATAATAAATCTAATCTAATAATACCAAAACCGTTCACGCTTTACAAACTCATTTCAAGAACAAACCTTTCTAAATATGCCCGTGAAATGGTTCACCCTGGGGTATTGTCGATTTAGCACGGACCATAAGCGGCGAGTTACTCGCGTCGGGTCCCCGGAGCCCTATGCAGCCCTAACCTCTTACTATTCATAGCGGACGCCCCCGCGGGGTCCAAATGACCCAAGACCCGTAGAAATTTCCGAGAGTGTAATAGACTTTCCATTATTTTTCATGGTCTTGAATAAATAACCGAAGTATAATTTAGTGTCCTGTTTCTTAAAAAAAAAACAGATGCTTTGGTTTGTTAGTTAGTTAAGTTAAGTTAAATTTTATAGAGACCTGCCTAGAGGCCTATTTAAACAATTTATTGATGGAGTTTATAATATTAACCACCATTATTCAGTAAATTTATTTCCCAAAACACCACAAAAACAAGACAGTAGGAGCGGATAATCTTTACGAAGCAATATCTGTCACATAAACGTGATTGTTATTACTTGAAACCCATTTCATTTGGTTCCGTACCATTATCGGCAGCTCATAAAGACTCTAAAATGTTAATTTAATAAAGCCAAATAAATAAAGGCTGGAGCACACCGTGACCGATTCTTAATGACATATAGGACCTTTGTCCATTTTCTACCCAATTTCCTTTTCATATTAGTTTAATCTAGAGGCAAGGACTACTGGCGCCAAAAATTATGCCGCGACGGCCGTGACGGCCGGGGCTAATCTGTTTAGCGTTATATTGTGGGCGCCGGCCTTTGTGCGGTGAAAAAGGAAGAAATTTATGCTTTTCGGCGTCGTGTGTGAGTTTTTTGTGGGAATGTAATTAATAATTCGGCGGCAAAACTAACAGTGTTTTCGTTGTGAGTCGGGAACGTGATTGATGCGACGGCGCGGCTGCAATTAGCTGGAGTACGGAACAAAGCTTTGTTTTACATTAGTGAACCGGGAAGGTGTATTCACGAGTCGTTGAAATGTCGAAATGAAATATATATTACCAGTATGTATGTACTTATTTACTTATTTTTTTTTAGAACTACTGTCACCCTCAACTTAGTTTGTTAACTTGGTTTGCTAAGACTTCTTGACGGTCTATTTATGAAATTCCTAGTCTCTACCTCAAGTGGTTTGGCTGTGCGCTGTCTGCTTTTCTGTCAGGACTAATGCCTCAATTACACGTACCGAGTACTCGGCCGAGACAATGCTCTCGGCCGAGTATAAAACATAGCGCCGAGTGCTCGGCTGACCAACTGATGTAAGCTTTCACTGTCTCGGCCGAGTAACATTTTATTGTCTCGCCCGTTTGGTCGCTACGTGTGATCAATGCATAAGACTCTTTTATACTTACATTATATTGATGTAGAGTCAGTAGAAAGAGCACTAAGATTTACAATTCTGAAATTATATCTAAGATCATTCCAAAAAATTAAGCGAAATTGCTGTACTGAACTTAATTAAATACTTTTTAACCGTATTTTATAATGTTTTGGAAAACCTGTAGATCTTTTCAAAAGTATGAAAGTACAAAGTTAAAACACAAATAGAAAATCTTTTATTTTACTGTCGATCGAACAATATTTACCACAAGTATAAGTAATGTCATAGAACCTAAAGAATCGAATACGTGAGTCAAGTGCACGAAAGGAGCCTCTTCGAGGTGCACTTGAAATCCTTTCACCACACTGGTTCGAAAGAACTAGTGACACGATAAGAAGAAGAAGAAGACACACAAGTATCTTTACTTCGAAGATAAACTCGTAACCGGCTCTATACCGGATTCATTGAACCATCACCGACCATTCAACATTATCCAAAACAATAAAGCTGAGCTCATTTATCTGTCCATACTAAGCAAGTCATCCTGGGAGCTCTGTAAAACAAACTGAAGGTTGGCTCATTTTACTCAACCATTTCTTCAGTGGAGAATAGGACAGATACTACGCCGTATCTTGGGAGCATCTCTTTCAAATAAATATTTGTGAACCAACTACGGGTATCATCAGACTATCCTAATCTCATTTGAAATAGATGTGGAATGACTAGCGAGACTCGAGGTTGAATCGCCCACGTATAGGTTATATAAGTACCTACTCACAGGACTCGTTCATACTTTCTACTTGTATGGCGGTTGGTAGTTTTATGTAATATTTTTTATCAATTCTCCGTACTCTACCTGTTCAAATAAATGGAAATATGTGGTTTTTTAATTTTGTTTTAATTTTTTTAACAAAATATTGGATTTCAACCTTCATTCACATTTATATGGTTCTGTGAGGTTTTACCCCGAGACAATGGAAAAACAAATGACCCTTAAATTGACATAAGTAACATTTTCAGATTTCTTGGTATTGCAAAAACGCAAAATTAGTTTTTCAAATATTTGTACAGTCACATTGAAAAGGGACAAACGCAACTGGTTTCTTGCGTGTTCTTTAGGGGTTGAACACAAAATCAGGTGTCACGTCAACTACTTGGCAGCAACTCGTCTAATACGGCTAATACATGCACGTCAACCGACAACCTGCCTCAATTAGATAGAAAGGATGCGAGCAATTCAGAGCAAGTCGAGTGTGTTATTTCGCTGTTTTGTGGGCAAATGTACCGTCGACTTACAAGCTGTTGCAGCTGAAGTTACAGTAGCTATAACTAGTGTTGAGAAAAACCCTTAGCATGCATATTTAACAAATTATTTCTTAAATAAATTTAAAATCTAATTAATCTGTATTATTTTTTACTTATTTTAATGATGTATCATAATTAAGCTTCCATCTACAGACAGAAATAAGTTTTGAAATCAAATTAAAGTGTTCTACATTCATTTTTAAGTATTTTACCTTATCATTGTTTTGTGGTAAGCACTAGTTTCAAAGGTTTAAGGGATAACAAGTTGACGTAAGCCTGTAAGCCTATAAAGAATAAAAACTTCGTTTGCGTTGCAAATTAACAAAATTCATTTCCTAGTATGCGCCAACACGTCTTGACGAACATACCTTCGAAATTACGTCGATTAAGCCTTTACTTCCAATGGTTTGGACATCTATTGATTAAAGATTAATTTAGTTAGACCCTTAAAAGAATGAGACTTAAATCTGCGTGTTCTGAATCAAACCTAAGCTAATACTGTGCCGGAGTGGTGGAGTGGCACTCGGCAGCCGTGCGCGGCAACATTTTAATTGACCACGCGATGTTACCGCGTCTCGTCCGACTTTTTCTCTCAAATTGCTCTAAAGTGCTTAATGAGCGATGCGTGCAATCCGTTTCCACGTACGAGAGGTTGCTCTTATTTTACATACTTATAAATAGTTTGAACTATCGCCGATTCTCGGTACTGTAATTGCGGCTGTGACAGCCTTCGGTCGCTTTTCGTAGGCTGCTGGCGGGTGGCAGTTAAACGGAGCTAGCTACTACCTAGTTACTAATAGTAAATTATAGTTATTTTGCATCAATAACGAACATATTGAGTGCGTGCGCGCTCGGCTTCGGGCTCCATTCTCCATTGACATTTGCGAACTCCTGCAGCTCAGTAAACTCGAAATACGTGACGAGAATTGTAAATTTATGTCATAATTAAGTGGTTGTTTGTTATAAAATACTTTATCATGAATTCTGTAGAAAATATGTGTATTTTTTTACATTCTAGTAGGTATACTACTAATTGTTAAGGTTTAAACAAAAATATTAATCTTAAGTTAAGTAGAGTCTTCATACCTACAAGATTATGAATGCATATTATTATTGTCAGTAAATATGTATATTAATTGAGTAATTAAATATTTATTTTCATTAGATCATCTCAAGAAAGAACACTTAAGTATATTTTTGTTTTGTCGGTAAAACTTTTTAGGAGTAGATTTAAAAATTTAGTGATATGTAAGATCTACATAGAAGTGATATCTATCTAATTTTATTTTACGGGTATCTATACTTCCCCATATTACTTGCTAGTAAAAATATTTTTAAGAAACGAAGGTAAGTAGCTACTTTAACTAGGTAACGATTAGCCATTCGAATTACCTTATTATTAAATTGACAGGTGCAATCCTGTCATTATAATATGATTATTGTACTTTATATTATAATGATAATGGATTGAAGACACGGTTTACTTTAATAACATCTACGGTGTTACCCGGTTAACATATTAATTTAATGGCGGAAAATATCATGATACGAACTTGGTAATTAATTTACGTGCAAACACATTAGAGCTCTGATAAAGTAGATATGCCTTAATGGTAAGAGAAAAAGTTCCCACTCTTCACCACTTATCTAAGATTTTTTTTTTGTGCAAATTATTACTTTTTAATGTAATCTAATACTATTAAAATCTAGCCACATTAGACCAATGAGTAATTCAACTATAACTTAGTTTTATAAATTAAAATATCAAGAAAGTCCAATAGCACATTTCTTACAGTCTCGAATTAAGGAGAAGACACGCCGTATTTTTGTGTTCTTTGTAATCTAAGATATGTGTTTTTTTAAAGTAAACTAGTTAAGAGACGAGCTACGCGTTCTTCTGATGGTAACCTGCCCATAACCAGAACAGGGCAGCTCACACCTGGATTGACATAGGCTGTTGCAACTCTGTTATAGTGCTCATCCACTTTGAGACATTTTGATGGTCAGTTTCGAAAGCCCAGTAATTTCACAAGCTACAGTGCCCTTCAATCGGAACACAGTTATGCTTACAAATTACTGCTTTGCAGCAGAATAGCTGGTACTGTGTTGGTATCCATCTAGACGGCATCCTGCAGGGGATACTTCCCAACGGTAAGGTTACTTAGTACGTACTTATTTCACTTAGAAGGTAGAACGATAGGACCGAGAAGTATGTTGAAATTAGTGAAGGTCTTTACTCTTAATAGGAGCAGTAGCAGAATAAAGTACTTATCAATAAATTTAGTAAAAATAATGGTTGTGGTTGCGTCATTTTAGTAGTCTTAAACAGTTATAGGACCCTTTCTAAAGATCATGTAGAGCTTTAATTTTAGTTATCCTTGTATAATTGCATTGTAAGAATGGATGTAAACTCTTTATTGTTTCAAAAAAATCAACATAATTAGCTTAGTTCCAAAATAATTGGCAATCCATAACTTTTTTCTAAAAAGGTTTGGTTGAATTTATGTCAAGGATATAAAATTATAAATATTATACCAACTTGCGCCTGGCGAGATCTTATTAAGCAGCACAGCACCCTTCGATATTAAGTGAGGACAAGAATATGAATTAAATGAATTATCTTAAGCATTACTAGGTCCCTTATACTCTATCATTTATTGTAATAAAATTGATTGTCCAATTTTACGCTTCAAGCTTACCGTTAAAATACCTATAGAACGCAAATCATACCTTGGAGGTATACCAGCATTTGTTCCTTCTGAGTGCATAATCGTGACCTAGATAACTGAGAGCACATTATTGCAAAGAGCTTAGTACCTACTTATAAATAATATAAGTAGGTACTAATGTTCTAACCCGTGAGCTCATCAATAAGTGTGATTCTGACATTTGCAGCTCATGCTACTGATGATCGTTAAGCAAGCAGTCACGATATTTGTAAAACTGTATTTAATTCAATCAAAAAGCTACAAAATTACAGATAACGTAAGTACAGTAACCTGCAAATAAATAAAAAATCTACGGTTTATAATATATTTTTTAATATTTAGACGTACACACTTACACATACACTGGATATACTTATTACACTGTTATATTATTACACTGGTTGTCTGGAAGAGATCGCTTAATAGCGATAAGACCGCCCATTGTACTAAATATTTTGTAATGTTTCCTTCTCTTTGTTATTGTTATTTGTCTTATGGTGTACAATAAACCCCTGGGTTCACGTTTTGCCACGTTCCCACTGATCAAAACCCTGCGGATATGGCCACTCGAAGTGTAAGTCCTAAACAGCTGCATTCTTCTTCCTTGTGGTGGGAAGGGCCTTCGTTCCTCGCGACCGATCTATCTAAATGGCCTACCCAAATGAACCCAAAAATACCTACTGACCTACCGGAAGTAAAAAATAAAATTGAGTGTCATGTTTCCACTTCAACTAACGCCATAGAATTTGAGAATTACTCTAACCTAAATAAATTGAAACGAATTTATGGCTATGTGCTACGTTTTTTATACAGCTGCAAAAATAAAAATACAAGAATCAGTGGACCTTTAAATGCTGATGAATTAGGAAAATCTGAATTGTTGCTGGTCAAGCATAGTCAGGGTGAATGCTATAGTGAGGAAATTAAATTGCTATCAAACAACAAACAATTAAATAATAAATCTAAATTGCTATCACTGAACTGTTTCATAGATGCAAATGGCCTCTTAAGGGCTGGGGGTCGACTCCAAAACTCTGATTTCGACTATGATAAAAAACACCCCCTGATTCTAAATTCAAAACACCACTTCACAAAGCTTATATTCAGGCATGAGCATGAACGCTTGTTTCATGCTGGCCCGCAGCATCTTTTAGCCTCTATAAGAGAGAGATAGTGTATAAAAATATGATCATGATCACAAAGCGTCCAGAGCCAAAGTTTGCTGATCTTTGTTTTTATGTTAGCTGAAGTAGTTAAAGTACTGCCAAGATTATATCTATCGAATCGTCTACTGACGGGCTAAATTATTCTTGAGTGAAGATTACAACTTAAACTCCAACTTTTAGGATGCATCGAAGATTACAAATTACGACTCAATAAATATACCTACTTATTTTACCCCACCGTGTTTCTGAAGTTTAAAATTTTGTATTGTTTTAGATACTTACTACTGACAATTGTTTATGGCATAAGCTAACTACTACAATTAGTTTAGGGTTTTAATTTTTTATACGAAAGAGCCAAAAAACTAAACTTTTAACTTTAATGTTTGATGTTGTGTTACACATAGCCGATTTTACTAAGCCCAACAAGGTTCTAGAAAAATCGGATATGTGCTCATATTTCAAGTGTTTGCACATAGTGAAATTGGCACCCCGGGAGCCAAATTCACTATGTGACAAAATTAGGTTTTTGACGTTTTTGTAGAAAACAAGCATTATTATAACTTTAATTTTTATATGATTAGATCCGATATTTTTTTTTGCCATAATTCTGCATTTTTAGATTTTCGATACGACAAACACTGTTTTTTTAAATCAGTTTTTTGTATCTCCTGAAAACTTGATAAAAAACACATAACGTTTTTGGCAAGCGCAACGACGAAAAATAAAGTAGTCTTAATAATATATTTTTTTACTCACCCTAATATTATGTAGAGCAGTTTTTGTCGAAAAACGCTACACAAGTTCTTCCACTTTTTCCGTAAAAAAGAGATAAATCTCCGAACGTTTTGAGTGCTTCACTTCCGTTACAAGTCACTTTGTCGTTGCATACTTTCCGGTGCCAGGCGAATCTACATAGAATAGCAGTTACTTTTGTCCACTCTTCCGAAAGCACGACGCAGCACGTGGCCGGGTAATAACGTTTTCGTAAGTAAAACATGGTGACGTATGTTTTTTATTTGTAGAGATGGTCTACGTTAAGATGTTTCACCACTCCATTCTTGTACACAATTTTATGAAAGCTCTAGCTTGTAAGTATTGGTCGTATTCGTCCCTAGACGAAAGTTATCGATTCATAAGTGTACATAATTTTTTTTTATTGATGCAATTTGTTAATTTTCTGTACTGTAATCAGTTAAACAATGACAGTAAAAGAAGATTGAAATCATTTTACCGTTGAGAGGCATCACCTGCATGATGACGTTGTTGGTTTGGATGTCATCTAGATGGACAACATGGTGTCAGATATTCTACAGCAAATAAGTAGTGTGTGAGCATAACTGTGTTCCAGTTTAAAGGGCACTGTAGCTTGTGAAATTACTAGGCTTTCGAGACTGACCATCAAAATCTCTCAATGTGGACGACGCTTTTAGCAGTGTTGCACCGGCCTATGTGAATTAAAATCCTGTGTAGCACTGGAGAGCGCTTAGCTCGTCTCGTCCTATTTTTACATAAAAAAACCTCTTTGAAACTCAAATAGAAAAAAGATGGTTGATTTTCAAGTTATTAAACCAATTTGCAAAGCACAAAAATATATTTCATGCCAGTTCCTAAAACACAGGAAAAGTGAATTAATAAATTTCATAAACACAATCTCTGGACACGATATTAACACGCCAACCTTCAAAGTGAGAAAACAGCGATTATACAACCTGTTTTTTAAAATTCGTTCTCATTTTCGTGTTCTAATAAATAATAAGGTGCATTAATGTTGTTATCAACGTACGTATCTAGATATAAGGCTCTTAGTTCTGCCAGTTCTGTAATAGCACAACTTTGTAGCTGAAAATCAAGGAACCATCATTTGCAAACTTAGTAAGGATCATATGCAGCTTTGTAATTATGTCGAAAAATGCTCTATTTTAAAAAATTTAGCAAGATTATTTAAAACATGTTAATAAATTTTTAGACTTACAAGTAGGTCAAGCTGTTTTTTTTCGCTTTTGTGGAAATATGGGTTTTCGAGACCCGAGACACAGGAACTTAATTATGTATGTAAGGACCTGACAGCTGTGTGCGATGCGCGAGCGCAGACATCTAGACCGCTTTTGTTGATTCTTATCCCTCTGGGGGGGGGGGGGGGGGGGAAGGGGGGGGGGGGGGGGGATAAGAATAAACAGCTTTGTTCACTCGCAGTTGATGGTGACCAAAGTTTCATTGGCTTATTTCCAGAGCTCCATGATAAATATAATATAAGCTATTAAAGTTGGGGGCGACAGCCGAAAGTATCTGAGACCTATGGTCTATACCAAAAGTACCTAAACCTACTTCTTCTTGACCTGATTATAATTGTATGATTTGCTTACTGAGATTATTTAATTTACTCGACGTTGAGGTTTTGTAAACATATTTTTAAAAATTCTCGTTTTCAAAGAAATTGTTTATTAAAATTGGCTATTTTGATTTGAAAATAAATTACATGAAATACTTACAAAGTTTAAGGAGAAACATTTGTGTGATGAACATCGGTGTTAGTCCTGACTCTGGGTATTTTCTATGTATCTTATGTATGTTCTTACGAAAAAAAGTATCTAAAAGTAATAAAAAAGTACCCATAGCTTGCTTAATTTGAGGCTAGATGACGTTGTGTGAAATCTCGAAACATTATTTATTAGGTATTTAATAATAAGACACCATTATCAAAAATAACGGGGTGCCTTTGGATATGTCTTGTTAGTAGGTAGGTACATACATCCGAAACATCGGTGTTCTCTATGATAGTTATAAAAAAGTATTCTTCAAAGTTTCGCATCATTTAACCCGCATAGCGTTTCCACACTTACCTACTGTGACATTTATATTCGCGTTTTTGTACCTCTTCTGTTGCTGTTACACTTTTTATTAGAAAGCTGTGAGAACGTGTGAACTTGAAGATTATGGTATCTAATGAGGTTTAAGCAACCTTACATTCTCAAATCTCTTAACCTGATATTAATAAAGAACAAAATCAATATTTTACTTTCACCTTTTTGATATGATATCAGCTGTGGTTAGTTTTCATATTATTTACTATTTTACACCCACCCGTAACTTCGTTTGCGCGGCGAATTGTCAAAATTCCTTTCTTAGTAGGTAAGCGCCTACACTTCTTGACGAACTTATGTCTCTACGCTCAGTGGTCTGGCCTGTGCGTCTGTCAGTCAGTCAGTCAGTCAGTCAGGACAAAAGAACTTATAAACTAGATCCCTTAAAAGGTCATTGGTCATGACTAAGCCATATAGCAATATATTGGTATTACTTAAAAATTATTAAATCTATGGCTTATCAACATACATATTTTGTACAGGATTAGCTCAATGTCAAATACGTAAATAACTAACATAAATATTTTCAAGAATGACTGATTCGGGTAGTGATTTTCATTAACAACCTAAATGGGACATTTTTAAATGATTATGTCACGATTTTAGATTAAACAGCAACTGCATTTTCTTTGTCTTTGTCAAGTGACGGTTACGTTGACTGTTCAGTTGTCAAGATGCGTCTGCGTACCGTCACGGGACTCGCGCCGCGCCCGAAGCGCGACGATTATAATTTCGAGCTCCGATCAACATGAAAACGGACGACCATAAATTTATTAGACATAGTGTCGGCCAACTCGCCTCGGGCTCGCATTATATGTCGAGAATTAAGCATTATCATACCGATGTTTTACCCCGGTAAAGGTAATGTTATTGTTTTAGGCGGCTCTTTCATTTGAGCAATCGACACGTGCGAAGAAATCTGTGGGTGGGTCATCTGCCTCAGAACTTTTACTAAAGCAGGTTTACTGCTTCGGTCATCGGCAGGTTTCACTTCCTTATCATCAGGAAAATGACTTGCTCGATTTGTATTGATTAAATACTAAAAAAAAGTGTGTGTATCAACTCTGACGCACAACTGGAGCTTACGACGTACCATCAACTTAATAACCATAGCAACGGATAATAAAAGTGAAAGATGCGCAAAGTTCATTGCGCAGAAACTCCTCATATTTCTATGTATAATCAAATAATAAATAATATTATTGGTATAATTACTTATTTGATTTCGATAATAAACGTTGATCAATCAATTTTATTGATAAATCAATAGGTTTAAAAAAATAACTTTAAAAAACCTATGTTGAGCTCCTACCCTGTGTTTGCTGTAATGACATTATTTTGAGCAGAATTGATTATGTCTCCATGATATTGAATGGCCGCCAAACGTAGATAGATATGCGCAATTTGCAGATACGGGCTTTCGATCCTAAACAGAGATACTGCGCCCACGTCGACCGCGAGGGCAACTTATAAGATGTAAATTTATTGCGCGATATTTTACATAAATTCAAATTAACCGCTATATATCGCTGGCCTCAAGTTACATCACGTAATTATGCTGCGCACAATTATTATAATTTTACTATAATAGCAGTCATAAGGACGTGCGAAAAACAATTTCGAGGGCATATCACGTTTTGATTTATGGATATCGTATCGTAAGAAAATATTCAATAATTTATTACACGATCTGTAAATTACTATATGAAACATATTTTTGGTTTCGTAAAAGGGTATTTATTATAAGAAGCAATTAAATCATAAACATCTGCATCTACCGACAGAGCTCTAAACCAACAGTGATTCATCTATATAACATATAATAATTATACGTTGTCTTCTCAGATCTTACCTAAAATCATGTTTTTAATTACAATCTACGATTTAATTTATTGTAGACACACACATGTATCGATGATTAATGAAACCTCAATCTTAGATTTTTTCTAAATAGAATGATTACTTTCGTGCTGAGACATTATCGTTTTCAAACTATTAAAATTTCATTATTCAAACACTAATAACTAGTATCGCAATACTGACTTGGATTTCCAAGTCGTCGCGTTGAACGCGTGAAAGGGAACACCTTTCATCCATCTATGTAGTTCTAATTAAATCTAGTAGGGCTATAATTATGTCTTTGGCCTATTTGTTCGGTTGAATTATTACGAGTAATTATAGACCATCGTGGTTTAAAATTCAATATCTTCGGTGGAATATCGGAGAAAATAATTGCTCCACTTGGAAAAGTGGATATATAATTGTGAAACTTTAAATTTTTGATCAAATAACACCTGAAATAAGCTTTATACTGACTTGAAATGTCTGTTTCCGACAATTAAAACTATATACTGATATGAGAGGGTCCCCTCTAATAATGATTAAATAATGATAAAAGCCCTAAAAAATATTTTAAATTATTTTTCAAGCAGAAATGTTTTATTTCTAAAATATTTCTGCTTGAAAAATAATTAAACCTACCAACACTTATAGCAGCCATTTACTTACGAAGAGTTTAATAGTATTTATTGGTAACAAAATAAAATAATTCTGCCTTTGAAAATAACATAGTCTCTTGTACTTTACGCAACGTAAAAACAAGAGACAAATCTGTTCATCAATGTCTTTTACAATCAGACAGATCACGCGAGAAATTTGCTTACATTCAGCTTGAAGAATTCTCACCGCAGATAAATTCAATCCACTCCCGTGACGCGTCGCCGAGGTCTTTGCTCTTGACTTAATGTGACTTTTATAGCATTCCACTCCAGCCCTATTGTGTGGTCCCCTTACAGACGTTTCAGTTCCTTCACGTTCACGTTTACAGGTTCACGACACTTTAATACTTCAGGAAAGTCTTTTGATAATAGGTAAGGTACTTAACATTTGTATGAGATTTATTATCTTGATAGTTATAAATGTGTTTGCGTTGTTTGATCGTATGTGTATTCCGACACAATGTAATTTAATGAGTATAAATAATATTTCAAATTAAATAAAATGTTACCTATTGTCTAACCTACTTATTTATCAATTCGTCTGTACGAAATCTTAAACTGATATTTTAAAACATAGTTTGAATTCTTTTGAATTCGTTAGTTAAGCACTCTACATACATTACTTTACTTTATCATTTATCACACTGCTGGGCATGGCCACAGAGTAGGTACTAAGATAGACACAAGCATGGCCACTCTCTATGTGCGATATTGCGCTCTGTCTTTGGATAGCCGTATCCTTTTTTGTCAATAATATTTCGTAAATATTCTACATGAATTTAAAAAGATTTTGATTAGACATTCAGTATATTACCGCCGGTTATCTGTATTAGTCAAAGTCTCATCAAGTCATCACATTTTCTCCATCCATAATCGAACTCGCAATTAGTCGGCTGTTCACCCACCAGCATTGTCAATTGTTTCGTTAGCTGCAAAACAAACAACACCCTCATTCGGAAGACAATAAGCCATATGCTGTGACATTCATAATAGGGGTTCACCGGGAAATGACCGGCCATCCATCATACAAGGGATTTCATTTTCACCGTGTTGTAAAAAAGAACACCCTGCGTTATAAAGCCGTTGGCATTTTTCGACAAACATGTAAAGTGCATTTAAGGGGAGGTTGTGGTCTTCGTAATGATGAGCGAGTAATATTCTTCTTCCGGCCTGCATTAGGTAATGAACTGTAATTGGTTTATTAAGGCGCTGAACGTTCTTAGTGTGAAATGCATTATACGCTGCGTCTAGTCACTTCCGGTGCATTTGCGAGCTATTCACACAAATGGGATCTCAATTATTATATAAACAGAGCGTTAAAGTTTTGAATTACGTAAATGTCTTGCCTCCGTATAAGTAAACTAATAATACATAAATTCTATGGAGTACTACTAATACATTCAATCGAGTTTCCCGTCATATAACTAAAATATGACGTGGCAAATAGTTAATCTATTTTTATAGAAAAAATATTTATTATAGTAATAAAAGAACCTGTCACCGCCGTCGTAGTAACTGGGAAAAAAGAGTCCTTTTTCGAAGTTTTTACGACTATCAGCGCGTTTTGTGTGGTGTCGAATATGGAATCACAGCTCGGGCTTTTTGTAACAAAAACAAACCATAGCTTTCCTTGTCCCCTTGTAAAAGGAAGCTGAATGCGAGCGCGAATTAATTTTCGCCACAATTACCCGCTCGCGTTTCTAATTGAGACATCAAAGACTTCGGCGTCTCTCTGTCGCCAGTCGGGAACCCTCTATCTATTTGATCATTTGCGTTGCTGAATTCTCCTTTTAATCCCCGCATTCTATTTGAAAAAAAAATTGGCTACTACCTAACAATAAATAATAATAATAAAATGATAATAATGTTGAGAAATTTCACACATCACGCCATCTAAGTTCCAAACTAAGCAAAGCTTGGATTAATCGGAACCAGATAAATGAACGAAATCTGTATCACTGTATCAAAAAATAATACAAAAATTTAAAAATAGGTAAATTGGAAGTACTTAAATTAGTGAAAAGTCCAGCTGGTCAGCGTTCCACCATCGATCAATTCCATATAAACTTCTACATAATTGATCACTTTACAAATCTCCTTCAAGCGAAATTCCTAATGTTACACTAATACCTGATCGAAGTGCTTGAAATGCATTACTTACATTCTGTCTGTCATCATTCATGTATATTTAGTCGTATTGTGTCCATTAAAGTGTTGCCCGGCGGCGACACTCCGGAGCGACCGCAATATGGGGTCACCCGATAATACCTGCGTAATTACCCCACCATTACCCACTATCCACTCTAGGGCTGCCAGACTTGAGAAACTAGAGCTGCGAGTAGCAATAGATGAATCAGAAAGCCGGCTTTAATAGAAAGATAAAAGCCGTGTTGGCCGAGTGGGAGCTGCCTAGACTTTCGTGTGGAAACTGGCATGGAACCAAAAAAGTTCGAAAACATGTATCAAGTGCACGAAAGGCTCCAAGGCGCACTTGAAATCCTTTCACCACACTAGTTCGAACGAACTAGTAAGAAGAAGAATAGAAAGATCAAAAAAAAAAAAACATTTGCGTCAATCATTTTACACAATTTTCAACAGACTTCAAACATTTTAGATACACATTTAAACATTTTTACATTTAAACATTCACACACTCACACCCCTGCACTAGGATTCCCTGTGTCGCAGGTGGCATGGACACATACAACATCACAACATCCAAGACCCGAGAACAAACATTTGTGTTCGTCACACAAATATTCGCCCCGGCTGGGGATCGAACCCGGAACACCAAGCTCCGTAGGCAGGGTCCCTACCAACTAAGCCGCGGTGTCGTCGTCGAAAATAAGAGGAGGTTCTCAATTTGTTTTTTTTAATGTTTCTTATACACCGATTAGAACATTTTATTTGAGAGGGTATACTTTCAATTGTTCCCATAGAAATCGCATCGAAGTCGGTTTAGTTTAGTTTTTAAATCAAAATAACTAATATAATATACGGCCTTTATCGCCAGCCCTAGCACTCGTTGCATGCTCAAACACCGTACTTCTTGTTACCCGATCAAATGTCTTAGACGTGACTCCAGCGCTACCAATGCGAGTCACATTATCTAGATTCAATGTAAATTATTCACTATCGCGACCACAAGGCGCCTTTATCTAACCTCAAGGGCAAAATAAGTGGTGGATACCGATGTAATAAGTGTTCAAACACAGTGCACTTAAGCCTAATAAAAAATTGAATATAGCTAGTATTTTCTTATTTAGGTATTTGCTAAACAAATGGATGGTTTCATTTATCTAAAATTTCACATGTGGAAAAAAGATAGCAGCCGTACAAGACCCTGAAATAGCTGGTAAAGTCAAGACAAACTCACAGTCATAAAAATTACTTTGTATGTACTCTTGAGAGTACTTACTTCAAAGAATCGCCATCGCATCGATAATGTTGCATCGATTACGTCGAACTGAAAGGTGTCGGACAGGAATTAATGGCCTCCTACAAAGCCACATCAATAACATGTGTGTGTCTATCTATACCTTCGAGTATGTGAATAACGAACGAATAACAATGAGGGTGTAGTGTAGAGTAGAACCACAACAGTTGGCTTTGAATACTGTCAAACTCCTGCCTCGGCCATTTTCATTAGAACTTCCAGAATAGAATAGTACGGTATTTTGTTCAATAAAACCATCTTGATAATAGTCCAGTTATTGGAAAAGTATAAGCAGTTTATATTACGGGCATGATCGTAAAATGTAACAGCCTTGGGCATGAAAAGTGCGAGTAAACTAAGGATAATATTTTGATTGGCCGCAGGTCTCAGGAACAATTGAACGAAACCTTCAAGCCTGACTACAATTTGCGTAGTGGCAGCTCCTCCGGCAATTTGTGTCCGTCGCCTTCACTCACCGTTACTCGGTGTACGTAAACGCTACTGGACTACTCTGTGGTTCCCAGTTAAACGCACAGTCGTCTCGAGTACGATACATGCTAATTACGGGCAATTTTCAAAATCGATCGTCGAGCTTTCGCACTACTTGTGGCTTCCTGCGTTAGCTTTCGAAGGCAAGTAAACAAATCCTAAAATACATCGTACTTGTCCGATAAGTTTTCAACACAACATTGCAATAGATGAAATATGGGAGCAGATGGAAGCTTCAACGGGCTACCATTTAATAAAGGTATCATGGAGTACCGAGCTTCAATCTGATGACTGGTTGCGCAAGAGAGCCGCAGTTAGATCAAATTATCGGGCGATCGATGGCGTCTAGATTGCATCTCAATAATCCTTGCTCGAGATATCGGAGATTGCGGAGCGTGCTACCCGCATCTTCCGGGAGTCGCTGTAATGAAATGCTGAAAGCTTTATCATGTCTTCGATCACTACAAATCTTGCTCAGTTTTATTTGAAACATGTCACGGGTGACGGATTAACACGCGCTAATAATGGCATCTCAAGAAGGGTGTTAGGTATGCACTGCTTTGTTGGCGACGGTGTCGACTGCACCGGTGACCGTCGGGACGCGGTAATTGATGACGTCGCGGGCAACCGATGTCCGCCCATTTTCCGTCAATTTTCGTCACTTGAGTGATGGTAAAGCGTCCCGCCCTGCACCACCCCCTCACCCCTCGCCCCGGAGACACCCGCGACGGCACGCGCCGTGCTAAATTTAAATAGGATGATCTTGTAGCGGGCGGTCGCCGTCAAGGAATGTGAACGGCATAATACGTTAATCATACATTTGTGACAGTTACATGAGGAGGTTTCAACGACGAAAAAAATTTGTTATATTCTGGCTTTTCTTTTTGTTTTCTTAACTTGGTCTAATCTAAGCACACAGAGCAAGATTAACCCAAAGCCTGGTTCAAATTCAAATTAATGAAGGTATGTACTAAATCAACACAATTATAAATCAAGGCAAGGCAAGTCATACTTTCAATGCAACAGGATCTTAGTAAATAAGACCCTCACCTAAGGCATCATAAGTCATTGCATTCCACCCTCAAAAGTCGAGTCAGCTAGATAAAGACCCACCTAATTCCCGCAGTAACAATAGCCCGTGGGGATATAAATAGCTGGGACCACTTAATGAACACATAAACTGAAGAGAGGTAGCGGACCAGAAGACAGTTCGTTGTCATGGCAACCCCTCGGATCGCAGGGAAGATGGCCAGTTGGGGTTGCAGTTACTTAAGAGTACTTAGTAGTATATACCTACCTATCATCGCTATGTTAGTAGGAAGTGGAAACTTAAGTTACTCTACCACAAAACTTTATTGACTTCTTCTTTCGATCCAAAACTTCAGCCGCAAATTACATTCATGACAAATAAACATAAACTTTTTCAGCATTTTCAGCTCTATACTCATATTTTAGGTAAATCTTGCTTGGCAATTGCGATCAGGTTGACCAAACATAGAAATATAATGCAGTTATTGTACTCGTGTATGAGTGAGAACAATCAATAAAACGTAACGAGACGAGCTCGGAGGTTGATGGGAGGCGTCAAGACGTCATGCAAGCACGTGCCGCCATTGTGAGATATAATACATCGATAGACCTCTCTGCCTACGTATGAACGTACATATAGGTAATAAGGTACATAACCTAGTAGATATTTGGCTGAAAGCGCGGTTGAAGCTTTGTTGAAGTTATGCTGGGAAGTGTTAGCTAGATACGTGGATATTGCTTATTTTATACTAGCACTCAACTAGGTTTAAGTCTAAAGTACTCTAGCCAATCGATAGCTTTAGAAGAGCTAAGTTGTGCCAATTTAACTAAAGTGCACCATTTGTATTATAATAGCACTTGAAATAGCCACACTTTAATAAAACTAATCACAACCAACCAGTGTTGAAATAATGAATAGAGCGTTGCTAATAGCGATTTCGTAAAAGTGCGGCAAGCTAGTCAGCCAGTAATTATTGTGAGCCAACAATTGTACGGTGTCAATGAATAATTAAAGGTATCATAGTCTGCATAAGTTTATTATAGTATAGATCAGTAATCGGCTATGAAGTTGGACGTTTACTTCGCGTGCTGGTTTTGATTTATGATTCTGCGTGAAGATTCCTTTGAGCTGACGCATAAGATAGAAACTTTGTGATTGATCTTGAGTGGAAGATTGCTGGGTTAACTGGGATGGTTTCATTAGTTGAACTTCTAAATACTACTTACTTACAGTGAAACTCTACATTCTTCAACGAGTGTGTTAGATTAGATCCTACCACCCTTTGAATTAACATAAAATGTGTCTTGTCAGTATTTTACCTACGTTTAAAATTCGATACAGATTTTATCGATTTATACGACCCCATTTTTGCCCATTTATTTATTAACTCTTCCATTGCCTTGAACAACAAGTGTTTGTTAGATCTACGATCTACACCCAAGAGTAGGTACAAAATTGAACTCAATTACAAAATTACCTATAAATATTGACTTATTTGTTTTTTTTTATGACAGTAAACGCCAAGTACCAAGTAGGTACCATAATCTAAGGCTAGGTGAGTCAGTGAGCTGGTGAGCTTATTCTTGTGTTGTGCAGAGACAGCGAGCGTGATATGACCGCGGCGGGCACCGGTGCGGGTTGACGCAGGCGGTAAATCGCGTGAGGGCGGGGCCAATCGATACAACCGCGATAGCCGTGATTTACCCACCAAATAAAAGCACGCATCCAATCGAATGCGGTTATCGATAATTAATTTTGTTACTCCCCTCCCTATGTTAATTAACTCCGTGAGAACGATACGAAACCTAGAAATGATTACGCGTTATGATGTTTTACTTTTAGTTGAAAAGTACATAATAAAGAAGCTAGTAATTAAATTAAGTACATACCTACGTTTTTTATATTCACGTTATTGATTCACATATTTCATTACGTTTAATAATAATCTATGAAAAAAAGATGCTGAGGAAAGAACAGGGTATAACTTCCCAACCAGGAAATAAATGCTTTCGGATAGTATGTTCCATCGTCAATAATTCAACTAAAAAAACGCTGAAGACCATCTTGCAAGTTCCAACAATTATAAAAGCTAAAAGTGCCAAAGCGGCGTGTAGGGTCGCGCGACGAGCGGCGGCGTCACGCTGCCTACACACGACGGAAACGCTCCGCTCATGCATTATTCAAAAGCGAAGGCAAATACAAATAAATAGGCATGGAATAAATACAAACAGGCTGAATGGAGCCACGGCGGTGGGCGGGGCCGTGCGACATAAATATCGGCCGCGCTGTCATAAGAGAGCGGCGACTGCGGCGAGTCGCGGCTATTTTGGACTCGTGACGCCTTCCTACATTTGTCTCCATGCAATTGTAATAAAATCATTAATGGGTCAAATTGTTTTCTACAATGTGTTGAAGACACTCTACTTTCTGCTTTCGCGAAATGGAGCGTGATACACCCAATTCACGTCTGCGTAACAGTCAAGATTCTAGGAACAAAATAAAGAGATCCAGATATTTAATTGGACCATGTTTGTTCACGTTATGTAACATAACGGGTAGAGAATATTATTGCTCATGAAATATTTATCTTCGCCGCATGCGACGTACTCACTCTCATCGAAATTATGTGCAATTTTTGCTCAAGGGCCACATTATAGTATCGTAAGGTAATTTACAAACAATTATTTCATCAAAAATTTAATCTTCGTTACAATATTCTTGATTTTATCGATACATTTGATCTTTTTAATAATACTTAAGGACATTTTATGTAAAGAAGCACCAATGTTATGATGTTAACCCCATCAAATAACTACAAGTCAATGGAAGGATTAATTGGTAGTAGAAAAAATGGCATGATTTCAAGGTAATGGAATCTAATTGGCAGGTAATTTGCGGAACATAAAGTTTTAATTAAAACTCTTAGTCGATTTCGCAACGGGTCTGGGTAAAGCCGTGCGTCGCCCACTTGTCTTCTGCTCGTAAATTGCACGAATCGCCATAAATTGCACAAAATCGCCAATTACAAGGATAATGTCGGGAGCGCGAGCGATGGGTGCGCGGGCGCAGATACGATCCGCTTTATGACGTGCCAAAATCAACTCAATCTGCCAACTTTTTAGGATTGGATAGCCTCAAGTATATTATAATTGGAGTAGTATGAAACGATATTCGTTTTCGTAGAAATAGTCGGTTCGTCACGTGTCATGTAACAATAGCTGAAATTACTTCGTCGTAATGTTTTGTAAGGTACCTTTAAGTATACACATTAAACTAAAATACTTATGTGGTATTTTTTTCGAAATACTTATTGATAATACCTACTTAAAAACAACACAGTCGGACAGTCGAGTTTTAAATGGTTTAAGTATAGCAAGACCGGTAACTCGAGTGAATGACCTATTCGACCGCTCGTCTTAATCCTTTCCGCTAAATACATAATGATGGCAATTTACTTTTAAAATTTAGCACGAATTTCTCATCAAGTTTGGAATAATATTGTCCTTTAAAACACGAGGTCCTTTCGAGCAGGATCGACCGAATAAAAGGCGGTGTTATTATGTTGGTAAAACAAAATTCCCCATAATGGCCTCATTATGTGGCGAAAATTGCTCGAGAGCTTTTTTGTGTGGTAATATAAATGTATTTGTAATAGCTTTTAGAAATATTGCGAAGAAGCGGGTCAGAAATCGGGTCGGGCGTCTGATTACCGAAACTTAATTTATTTTGATGTTAAAAAAATAAGATTGTCCGCCGCGGCGTGGGAAACGACCCTGTCGCCGGCGGCCTCTATTACGTCATTACTTTTTATATTAGAATTTATATTAAATGGAAGATTAATAGACAATCGATATGGTTATAATGCGGCTGAGTACCTGTACCTACACTAGCTATCGATTTAAGTAAACGGCTCTACGAACGTTGATAGCTAAATTTGAAATCAATTTTTAGAAATGAAGGTCGATATTAACCTGACCTGGTTGATCATTGGTGTGTAACGGTACATAACTGTGTGAATAAATGATTTAAACAGGTAGTTTCGTCAATATTGGCAGACCTACATGTCTTTAATTTGTTATTCGCCGCATTACCATAATTTTCCAATTTCGTTCAACATGGAGTAATAAGAACTACTTTACCCTTCATCTCATTGTACCGGTTTTTAAACATAATATAAAATACTGCAGTAGTTACCTCAGTAACTTTATCATCAAAAGCGAAATATTCCAGTTATCCTATAGTTACCACATGTTGATTTTTAAGTTGTAGTATTTAAATTATCTATAGTCACATGATTCGCTGCATAAGGTACCACAGAGAAACGTAATATCAGTAATAAAAACGAATGCAAATAAAGTGCGTACTTCCCTAAACATGATCAGCGCAGTTCCCATGAAGGGAGCAACCCTGAGCGGTGGTGACCGCATTACGCAGTACGCACACCACCCCAGGGACTATTTATCAAATGATCATTTGATTTTCTTGTGTTTGATCACTGAACACATTAGAATTTGCAACAGCTAAAATGTAGCTTCACTCTTGACTAGATTTTTTTTTGTTTCGATCTTCGCGATGAATTAGTTCCTAATATTGAAACTACGCAGTAAGTTATGAAGGTAATAAGTATATTTTACCAAAATCTTTACAAATACATTTTCATATTATACCGGCTTTGTCATTTAAAACAAACGAAAATTTTCTGTTCATGAATGTAGCAGTTATGTATGATAGAAATGTAAGTTTTATAACGAGAAAAAAAGTCGTAAAGTCATGTAAAACAGCGACGAAATATAAAGTTCGAAGTTGATAAAAGTCGAGAATCGAACCCGCACTCTCAACCAGCCAACGATTCCCCAAGCGTACTCCTCCACCCTCACCCTCTTCACGATACGTCTTATAAAATACGATCTGTTTTGATTGTGGCCTGGGGCACAAATCAATTAGGGCTCCTCTGGCTCCCCTCGGCCTCCCGGAGTGCGACACCCGACCCAGTGGCTCGTTTTATGACACATCTCACAACGAACCGATTCATTAACGTTCACAAACTTTATTAGTGCCGCTTAGAACTTAATATTCATTGATTGGATGGACTGAATTGGTTTACGGTAGTCGAATAAGTGGAGTATATGTCTTATAAAGGATACTTGGAGTGGAGAGGAGTCGTGGTGGCCGAGTTGATGTGGTCTTTATCTTGCGATCCGACGGTCGCGGGATCGAATCCGATAGCAGTCATGTGTATATAAAAAGAGTTTTTTTTTCAGTAGAAATACTCCATGAGTGCGAATGAATATAATGTAATATGCGGGTAATATTGTGTACTTAGCTGTACTTTATTTATTTGACCTACCAAGACCTAAAATGTAACCTGCCCAATATTGCAAATAAATATTGAATACTGAATGACAAATCAGTTTTCTTAATCCAAAGTAAACACTGGTATTATACAAGTCTGTCCTATACAAAGTGTTACAAGCTTGTGCGTTGTGTACCGCCAAATATGCGACATCATTTATTATCACGCTCGATTCGTCCCGTACATTCGATCTGTCGATTAATCACCCGACAACTGCATAGCTCTGTTGAAAAATTGCCGATTGAAATAAACGTGCCATTGCTTTGAGGTAGATATATACGCGCCTTTGTTTGCTTAGATTGTAGCTAGTGTAGGTAAAGCAACTTTGTTGATTGCAAACAAGAGCGATATTTTATGAAAATTAAGGCATTATTGTGATTCCTAATGGTATTCCCAAGAGTCCTAATGGTAAAAGATCACACCCACCCATGACCCGAACAGTTCTACGAAGTATTTGAAATGACAAAGGCCTGTGTAACACTGCTAAAATGCTCGGCCACTTAGTTTTTATTCAGTCCTAGGAGAATGAAACTTGGGTTCTTGCCTCAAGGTTGTAAGGTGAGCACTAAGAAAGGAATTTCATAAAAATAAAAATGTGGTTATGTAACAAAGTTTGGTTATCCTTCTAATATTATAAAGGTTGTGAAGATGGATAGTTGGATGGATGGATGTATATCTCAATGACGCCAAAACTATTATACCGATTTAGCTGAAATTCTGGAAAATTTCAGGAAAAAGACAGAGTTCAGTTTTTGTTTTGATACCTACAACACGAGTGAAGTCGCGGGCATACGTTAGTTACTTATAGATGTATTCATGTAACTAAAGTAAGTCGGGTTATTCAATTATAATTCAACAAAAGACGCATGAGATGGCCGTTTATGTATAGAACTTTAGAAGAAAAGAAAAAGTAAAACCTGCTCCAGTCGACAAGTTGTTCAAAATGCATATAAAAATAAAGCTAAACATTATGGTACATGGTACACGTGTGCGAAGGTATGCCCGCGTCGCCCACGCACGGCACATTGTATGCAAATCAAGGGTCGCAGGTCGCTATGTGTGCGCTCGCGTGTATATCGTGAACCCTTATTGGACCAATTTCTTCACGGACCTAAATCGATTAATGAGATTGATGCGGAAAAATGTCCTAATTTGGTTTTTTATTCAAAACTAGCTAACACATTTTCGCTTGAAAAATAGAATGAAAACTTACATTATCTTGACGATCATATTTCCAAATTTCAACCCTCATCGTTCAGTGGTTTGGCTAGTGCGTTGTCTCTCAGGCAGTCAGTCAGGACAAAGCTTCATATATGTATTGATATTAATGAGATAATTTTCGATGCATGTGAAAAAGAATTAAGGTTCATAAAAAACTCTGCTTATTCTATAAGATTATTTATAATTAAAATTAATATTTACAATTATTTACAGGCATTAATAAATGGTATTTTAGCACAAGAATCATAAGCAATTGCCAAACGAAATTCTCGGATCGAGGCTCGCAATGCCTCGAGGTTATAGTTCACAGTATCTCGCGTCACAGATACGATACTAGGAGTGGTGTAAAGAGCATGAATGGAGTTCTGCTAGTCATGACGGGATGCCATTGTGCGTCGAAATCACGAGAACACGACAACGACACGCAGTGTGTCACGGTATGCCTCTAATTGTGGATGAATGGGGGTCAATTGTCAAAAGCATTAACGAGACATCGATACTATTTCCTGTTATGTTTCTGTTAAAATCGTAACAAGAACCAAGAATTTGATGACAAGACAGTGAATGACATAGGATGAAGATAAGTAATGCAACGAGCCGAAAATTGGCTGAATGGTGCGTTTTGAGAGATATCTACTAATAAGTAATGAACAAAGAATGAAAATAATGACATAGGACTTAATTTTTCTCTTTTAATTACGTCATCAATCAACTCTTTTATTATGGACTTGTTTCATTGCACTCTACATTTTCGAGTATTTTTGGTTCGAAAGACGGTTACAATATTAATAAATAATGAAGTATCCATAATTATCATATTTTAATGGCTATCAGATCACTTGAATTCAAGATCGAAATTATTTAAATAGGAAACTCTATTACAAGTCACTGCGCGATTCCGGCCCAAGATACCGGCCCACATGTAATTATCTTTTAAAGTTTTTTTACATTCTTTCATAAGGTGATTTGAAAGTTTATGACACGTTAGTGGCTATTTTAAACACATCTAGAAGGAAAGCGGGTTCTATCCTTTATTAGAAGAAGTTAAAGACTATGAATAGTTTTTTTAACTAACGTATGACAATATCTACATAACTAAAACCGAAAACCATTCCAGTGAGTGTAAGATGAGCAAGCATACAATGCAATTCATGGATAAAAATCATTTTCAGCACATCATTGTGATTCAAACGACAAAAAATTAAAGAACGAAATGAGTCTGGTCGGTGAGCTAATCCCAAACCAGATAGAACAATATACGCGCGGACGGTCAGGACGCGTCCAGAAATTTACTGTCCATAATTACAGGGTAGCCTCACTTAATTGCAGGCCCGCCGTACGCTGTTCGTTTTTTTGACTAAATAAAAATTGACTAATATTCATAATAAATAATACTCTTTCTCAGGACGAAGGATTACGGCGTATAGATTGTAGATTAATATTTTGAGGTTTAATCGAATGATCAGCTGCGAGTGCGGTAACCGCAAATAAAACTACGTTTTTATCTTGACCGTTTCAATTTATAACTGAAACTACGATATACTTCTTAGCACTGATACCGCAGACAACTGCTTTCCTCTAGTTGTTGTTGTAGATACTATTCGCAACGATGCCGTTAAAACATGCGCCTCAAACAGAGCTACGGATTAGAATTGCCCTATGTACCTTTATCTGTTAAAGTTTTAAAATGGTGTAGGTTTTAATTTTTTACGAGTCTTTCTTTGATATCTGTAACTATGTGTGATGATTGCGATAGTCTAAAAAAACACAATGTGTTTGGATAGTTTTTTTTATCAACTCTGCAAATGTACTCGTTTCTTCTCCCAGTGACTCTAGGTTATTATTCAATGGGAACTTGCGAATGCGTTCTCGGCTGGACCGGGTTGCCTGATGCCCCAGATTGCAAGAATGCAGTTTGGTAAAATGTATCATAATTTAGGGAACAAGGCAAAAAGTGGCTCACCTCGTTGCATGTTGTTGTTGCTCCAGGCTCTCTTTATAATTGTAGGGTTTCGCCCAAAAGCCTCAATTATAAAATAATAGCAGATGTGGATCATAGTAATAACAATTATTATCACGCTCGCCGCTATCATTATTGTTGAAATATGGGCGATGCGTCAAGTATGCAAACTTAAGAATTTACTTAGCATGTGTGCGTTAGATCAAGTTCTGTTCAAAAATACTCCTACAATAACTCGTTTTTACTTTGCTAATACTAATCAAACGTTTCAGGAAGGTAGGTAAGGAAAAATGATTCTTGAGAATAATTTTGTGCCTAAATACAGCCGAACAATACAGAACAAACGATGTGTTGAAGGGTAAATCCGACAAACAAATTAAGTTCGCAAAGCGTATTTAGTTATATGTAATTAACTGTAATTAATTTCCGAAAATAAGTGGCAAAATAGCACCTTCAAAGTTTATCTTTTTATCCACGTAGGTAATAGATAAAAACATTTTGCGTAGCGTGAATAATTATACGGTTTTGCCGCGGTATGTATTTTGATCTTTTTCAAATATTTAATGCGTTAAAAAAATTAGCGATTAGGTTCAATTAAAGAATAGAATAATTAAATGTTGTTTGAATGTTTTCTGATTCAAAATTTATTAGAATGAGAATTAGAGAGGAAAAAATCCATTTTTGCTGAATTTACTAGCTAATATTATCAATATTAAAATTTGTAGCAAAAGAGAGTTCCTTAGCACAGGTATTTTTATACTTAAAAAAAAATATACTTATGTAGATTAAGTTAACCAATAAAATATTTGTATTAGTAATAGCTACCCATGAGTAGCTATATATCTTTTATATCTTTGCTCTCGTTGTATCAGGATAAAACATACTATGTCTGTTTCCAGCAACAAATTATATAAATATATTTAGTAATAAATCCGCTTAATTTCTAAACAAAGGTTTACTCTCTCTCGTTTCAAACTTCGGCGAGTCCACACCTCCTGATGATGCCTCGTGTAGAGGCGAAACACGTGTCGTATCTTTAAACTTTGGTTTTCTGTTATTTGACTCTTTGGTTTAGTTGAACTAAAGTTAAATTAATTAAAACCTTTGTTTAGAAATTAAGCGGATTTATTACTAAATATATTTATATAATTTGTTGATATTTATGGATTTCCGCAAAGTAACGCCTGAATCAATCAATTATCTTAGACTAATACTGAATCACAGCCCAATCGATTCAGTACTTTCAACGTGATTGATTGAGTAAGTGTTACTAACATGCATTCAACCATAGCTTATCATAAGCCTTTGTGCTTATTATATCAGTCAAAATGATCAATTTAAGCTATCAGTAAACTGTACCTATTAGATTCCAGGTGGATTGACCGCCTTGCTTCAAATTAATGCAAACTTGTAATGTGCCGATTATTCAAATTGTCTTACAAGTAGACTGCCCCGCCTTTTTGCAATCCCAATCTTAATAAAGACTTCCTAGGTGTACAATCGTATTTTATTTTTATGATATACTCCTACATGTACCGCGCCCATGTTATTTTAATTAAAGATAGTTTAATTAAAGATAATCGTAGGTGAAACAGATGGATTCTCGAATGAGATTCGTGTCGGAGGCATATGAGTATAGAACTACGTGAACCTGTTTGTGATCTGGAAGTAAAAATAGCAAGGTCCATAATTTTCTAAAACACTACTCGGCGCAGTCACTATAATATTCCGCAAGCCATGTTAGCTACTTACATGTATGTTATATGAAATAACATAAAATTGAATCAAAGTTACTCTTATTTTCTGAAAAAAGAGTGAGAGAGAGAGAGTTAAATCTAACTATGTCAAATTAGTGCTATTTTTCAGAGTCACCAATTTACATTACTTTATCTAAAGTATAAAACTATTATCAGCTGTGTTTATAGTTCGGAATATTCTGTGTAATTTCTAGCCCGAGTCCATCCATCCCGTATAATGTGGCGGCATGCTCTTTTCCAGGCATTACTTCGGCAGCTCTGTCGATTAATCATTTGCTCTACCGGATAATTCGGCGGTTGATTTACACATAAACAACATGTTATTACGGGATAAATCTCTATCTAGAAAAGCTAAGAAGGCCTAAGCGCGCCTGATTTATGGGCCCCCGGCCATCGCCGAGTTGCCTTTGATTTGTGATTCTGAACCTCGCGTATCCATCTTTAGTTGAATTTTAATTAATGGCTTTCAAATTATACCTCTACGTGTGTAATCATACATTGTAAGCATTGATTATTGCTTTTAGACGAAGATTTGAATTTATCACTGCTGGGAGTTTGAGAAAAATAAATAATTTCAGTTCCATCGAATTTATAGATCTGTATCAAAATGGATGCCCAAAAAACCGGAGAATCTTCCAAACCAATTGATTGATTAACTTTAAAATTTGGGGTTTGTTATTGATTAATCGGAGTAACGTCTCCTGGATTAAATTATTACCCCTTACATATTTCCCTCCTACATAACAATTTAAAAGTAACTAGCTGACACGTTCAACTTCGTTTGCGTTGCGAATCAACGAAATTCCGATCTTAACACGCGCTTACACTTCTTCACGAACATACCTTCGAAATTTCAAAACTTTCAAAAACATTCAGTGGTTTGCCACTGGATACTAACTCAGTACGAACCAAAGTTTGTACTGAGTTACTATATTAAGTTATAAGTACCCAAATTTTAATTAAACTCTTGCGATGTCTTCAGCTTACGAGTACCTATTAGTGGATTTGTGGTAAACTGTGCGTAGGTAATGCGTGAATCCAGGCCTGACTTCACCCCACATATCGGCACTGTAAAGCTCGCCAAGATAATATCTTGATTTATAGCGGCTATCAACCTCACCCCGCACCCCTCCACCTCTGAACTCACCTTTCAAAGTGACCGCAATGCAGCTATCTTTTTAAAACTAAATGAGATTCACTGAAATATGAGGCATGATAAATGAAGAGTGGTTTAGAGAAGATTATCGAGTCATTACTCTTGCCAGATTCCTAGACGTATTCCTAGTTTTTGTATAAGTATAGAACATAAACTATAGTTCATCAGTTTCTTTATATTAATAATTTAGTCATATATCAATATTGTAAATTAAATACCTGAATATTAATTTAATCTTGTACATAAACATAATTAATTTGAAATGGCTTGTACAATATAACTGTTCATTCGTGTGTATGTACTATAATCATCTATAATTAATAAATCTATCGTCGCGCTATCTGAGGAATTTGTAGGCGGAGTGTATGGCAAGAAATTAATGAAGTCTTCCGTGGAGTTTCGCGGTTTTAATAGCAGCGATTAATTTTATCTCAACAACGCTAAAGCCACAAACATTCACAAAAGCAGCGTCAAGCAAAGCGATGAAAAAAACGTTGGTAGAGTCGACATAGTTTGATTGAAACTTTCTAGTTGAAATAATGTATCTTCACCTTAGAACACACATTTTTGTTCTGTTTACGTTATGTAATTAATATTCTGAGAAGTGTTTTCCCTAATTACTCGATATACCTACTACTCGGGCGAATCAACATGACACCTGGCTGACACGTGACTCGGACTTGATGCGTGCCCCGCTGCCGGGCTCGGCGCCCTCTGTGTTTCTTCTGCCTATCATTACTTATCATTACCAAGTATTACAGGACTTGTTCTCTATCCAGATTATCCAATTCCACGCTGTGCTTTGCACAAACGTCATTCGAGTCAGGTGTCATGTTTATTCGCCCGAGTAGTAGGCATCTGTACGAGTATTTTTTGCGATATATCATTCCATGATCGAAGCTTTACCGCGTGACTTAGCACAATCCTTGAGTGTATTTTATTCTCATATAGAAATTAATAGGCAAGAGCAGTGTTTTAAAAATATATTATTCCTTAAGATTACCTAATTATTTTTCTTATATCTTTAGTCAGATCTCTTCTGACAAATGGCTTTTCTTTCGATTGCTGCGATATTCAAAGGTAGTAATTAAATTGTATGGAATATTCGATTATTTTTTCAATAAACAAGTGCTATTACTGCTTTATTGGTTGCAGTTATCTTTTAAACTAGGTATGTAGTTGTGGGAGAGGTTTTATGGGCATGGCTTGCTCTTTATGGTAATTGGTGCTTTGTCAGTGTCTCAAGTCGGAACTCGGGACTGTGCTCGAGACTAGAATCACAAGTATTTTTTTCTTCATCTCTATTAACTCTCGTTGAATGTATTCATCCATTTTATATGGTAAAGTAAGTGTGGATGCATTGAAGGTGTAACACTAACATAGGTTTCATCAAAAATCACCCTTAAATATTCAATGAAATTTTGGAAATGACTTAAATTCTTGATAAGCCATAGTTCAACTAACAGTTTTATTTTGTTTATGGTATAAAGAAGATTTTTAATATTGCGTCGATTCTAACAAAAAATATTTATAGCGTTCATAAGAAGACTGTGTATTTAATTCCCTAGGTAGGTTATTATGAACTTCACAGAACTCTTGTAAGTCCAAAGTGCGCGGGAATGTCATTTATTTCCATAACAATACACCGACGGTTCAGACAGTAAACCGATTTAAGACCCAGTTTCAAGTCGATCTTATACACGCCAGTATTCAATAAAAGATACGCTCGGCTGTAAAGTCAGCGGCGAGCGCACCGAGCGGCGTCCATCACAAAAAATGTGAAGGAGAAGCTTCGACAAGCTCACAAAAGCTCGTAAAAGCACTCGACTATTATGTAGTTATTGTTACGGGGTGGAAACACCATTATTACCTACATGGGCTTGCTGGTTTATGTTGTTTGGCACTCGCTCGATGTTGTCATCCAGCTCGTGTTTTGCTACGTCTCGTTCAGTCAATACGCAAATACAAATTAAAATACGTATTATAAACAAAGAATACAATGATTTTGTTTACACGAGTTTTTGGCTAATCATTTCATTATTATTTTTATTTCAAGCAGTGTATGCAACTCAATGTAAAAAATCACAATACTATTATTTCAAGTGAACATTCAAGCACTTGCAAAATATCAAAACACAATCTGGTCGTCAAGTTTAATCCTATTATGTTCGTAAACAGTGTCGAGTGGAGACAACACCGTCTGTCAAGTGAGCTTCCACATTGTTCAGACACTTGTGTGCCGTTCCCATAGTACAGGAAACATTCAAGTAATCGCTTTTATTCCGGGATTACCCGATTTTGCATAGGAAGCTGTCGTCAAATGTCCATTGAATTCGGTCGAATGAACTCCATGAATGGGCTATGGGACTAAGCCCGATGACAATACGACCTTATCTGAAAGGAATCACACGTGTTGTGAATGAGATTTGGACAATGTTTTTGATGGTAATCCCGATATTATCTTTTGCATGACGATATCGATTCATATTTTTGGACTCTTAATCTTCAAATCACAACTTTTCCGAAATATTCCAGTCGTTAATCGTTTTTGCAATATTATTTTTTGACGGGTCTTAAATATTATTATCGAATCGCTTAAGTCTAAATGAAATATAAGAAATAAGAATCCGAAAAGAACAAATAAATAAGAAATTTCGAAACTACTTGTAGGAACCTAATGTTCTCAAAACCTATTATTACAAAGTGATTATCACAATATTTTTAGAAAGAACTGATCGTAACAGTTGCCAAGGTCCTATCTGTTGGTTGACAAACCGTTAGTTACAGCGACACACCGGAAGTCAGTGTAAGATTGCAGCCGGAAACGGTTGCACCCCTTCTACGACCATTGCACAATGCAGGGCTACGATTGTGAAATGCGATACACTCGTAGCTTGGGACTTGTTGAAATTTGACTAACCTTGGTGCCAGCGGAAACCAAAACTATCAGGCTGATTTTCAAATATTTCAGCAGAACAAGGATGTTTGGTCACATAATAACTAATTGATACGTTTTCAAAGTACATCAAAAATCATAACAGGTTATAAAAGTTGGAAGTTTTTTACTCTGTTTTTTTGCTCTGAAATGTTAAATATATTTATATATTATTTTATGTTCAAATATTAATCAAATCTAAATAAAATAAAAATTTTATTTAGGTTTGATAAATGTGTCAAAACATAGGTACTCGTACTGTGTGCTTGACCACAAGCTCAGGTCAAAAATTTAGATCTGTAAAATAACGTAGTACCCAAGTAAGGGTGACGGGCTGTCAGCATTTGTTCTCTCCATTAGTCTCCAACTGAGTTTAAAAAATCCAAACTTAATAACAGTAATCCGCAACAATAAGTGAAAAGGCGAGAACAAATGATGAAAGGTTTATTTGTCATGTGATTGCAACTTGATAGCTAGGCGGCTGGGCGGGGTTCGGGCGGATCTAGGGCGGCCCGCCAGATGCGCACGCGACTCTCCATTACTTATATTAGAAACCTTTGTAACAATGCCAGTAGGTCACGATTATATTTTTTAGTGCTAAGGTTCAAATAAAACTTCCTTTGCAAAGAGAATGACAAAGCTTTCGAAGAAGTCAACTATTAAATGCGCGATACGATAATCTATAAAAGATTTGTAATCACGTAATTTTTGATATTATTAGACAGGTATGTTAGCAGTGTTATATTAGTATTTTCAGATTCCAAACGTGAAAAAAAAATATTTTCTTAAGCGATTAAAATCTGAAGTTTCCTGATTCATTGTTACAATATTTACATAAATATGTTGTACATATTTACTTTTCAATACCATTCATTCATGACATGAATGGTCACAGGCACAGTACAATAGAACAACAGTAAGTCAAGTACGCGCGGCGTGCGCCGAATGCCGAGATTATAATAATTATACAGCACGCGTACACCCGCCCGCTATAATCACTATTATTTGCACATGTTATTCTATATTTTATACGAAATGCTTTGCCTTATCGAGCGACAGCTACAGTTATGAAATCATGACGACAAATTAATTTTAACGACAATCCATTAACTTCTAAATACATCATGTTTAGATATTGTACATCGTTGGCGTAGGTAAGTTACAGTACCCAAATTGTTAATGTTGACGACATGGACGCTCGAGTGGCAAGTGCGGATGCGGGTTGGATTCCCGCTTCAGAACAAACATTTGTGCGATGTAATTCGGTGTTTACCGTAGTCTGGGTGTCTCCTATTTATCTTATGAAATAAAAGCATAATAAGTATTTTAACAATTATTTAGTTCCCATAGCTTGCTTAGTTTAGGGCTACATGGCGTTATGTGAAATGTACAAATATTATTAAAATGTGATATGGAAGGGTATGAATTCATCAAATTGATGCATGTTTTACGTCCGTAAAACCCAACATAAACATCTGTTACAGTATTATGTGATCTTGATATCAATAGGAAACTGTATCCTGTCATACGAGCCGTATCCGCCCCCGCACAGATTGACGGGAAAAAATGGACCAATTCCTCATAATAGTTATACAGGGGTTATCCCGATTCTTTATTACACGCCGGAAACATTTATTACCATCTGGTGGTAAAAATATACCTTAAATATGAGCTTAAAAATCCTATGGCTGAAATAAAAAAAGAAAAAACGAGGGTTATCTAATTTGATTTTCGAAATGAGAATGCATTGTGAAATTTTCGATTGCGGAAAGGTGCGTTATCAATGTGAGTTTTGCGTGTGCGATGCGAGCGCCCGCCCTTCTGCCGCCCTGCGTCACTCGCGCCGCCCCGCGTAAACAAACTTTGAAAGAACCAGCCGTAGACAGAGACGGAGTATGTGCGAGTGAGTTAGAAAAACCAGCTCGCCGAACCTCGACCCTACAATTAGTAGACGAGATTCGTTCGCCGCATCGATTCGTTACGAGATAATTGCTCCGAGGAATTTTCACGATTTTTCGCTCGCGTGTGATGTGTCACCAGTGAATCGAGCGGCTCCTATTAGAATCCTATGGGATGAACTGCGCGTACTATTCACAGCACGGGGAATACCCCGCTAACCATAATGTCAACCATTCCTATTTCAATGAGGTAAGATTTTTAAAAATTACTCACTTTTTTTTACTATAAAAATTAACTATGCATTACAATTCCGTAAAAAATATAGTCCAATAAATTGCGAGAAATGTATAGAAATACATATAGGTAGATATTGTTTTGTATAAATACTTTCTCTAAATCGAATTTGTAATGATAAAAATGTCACAATAAATATTTAGTGTGTTTGTTACGTATATATTATTATTTATTCTGAATTCCTATTTTTTCTTCAAATAATTCATAATACATTTAATTTTTTATAATTACCTAATTAGAACTAAACATGAAAACAAAATAGTGGACTAAAACACCATACAAGTAAAACTAAAGTTATCTGTAAATAATCTCATGAAATAATATCTATTTTAATTTGAAAAAAAAAATGAATGTTGCAGATGGATTTAATAAAATATGAATATAAAAATTAAATCTCGTGAAAATAATTTTAACTCGTGGTATAGTTAAATAACTATCTCTAGATCTAAAATACAAAATTGTATTTATGGCATAAGTCTCTTGTTGAAAATAAATTTATCTTTTTATCTTAAGAATCTTACTCTACCTATCTTGTGACATGAAAACAATGGCAAAATGCTGCTACTTGCTTCTGTTATTTAGACTCCAGACTCTACCTATGTAATTCAAACTTATTCTTTCATCGTTCGGCAACCCGGATAGGAACCAAGCTCGAGCCATCTAGTTGCAGCTCGGTTCGGGCGCCGCATACGCTCCGCTGTCGGTCATTTTGTAGCAAAATTCAGAATGTACAGATACAACGTAGTACCCCTTCTGCATTTCCCATTTCAGTTTTTTTAGTTATTAAAAACATATGGTGTATAATAATATACTTAGTTAATTCTATGTAGTTAGTGTAGGTATGTGTACATAATAATAATCAAGGTTTTACAAAAACATAGACAACCGACTTCAATTGGACTGTTTTAGTGACCGTAAACACCACTGAAAAGTCACAGGGAAGCAAAATACGCAATTTCGTTTACTTCGACGACATTCTCTTTTTCGGTTATTTGGATATAAAAACTAAACTACTAAATCGATTTTCATGAAATTTGTATGGGATCAATCTGAAAGTATATTCTTAAACAAAAAATAATAATTTTTAAAATCGGTTTATAAACAACAAAGTTCTGAGGTACAAATATTAAAAAGAAGGAAAAAAAAATTCAACCAAATTGATAACCTCCTCCTTTTTGAAATCGGTTGAAAATAATTGAAACTCAAATAAAAATCAAATAACAAACTTTCTTAACACAAACTGCACAAAAATAGCTTACGTTAATAGTATAACGTGTATAAGTACCTAATTAATCACATTATTTTCTAAATAAGCTCAAGAAAGCCGTTTGCCGGCGCACGGCGGGCAAACAAAAGGCGCACAGAATAAACCAACAAAGGCACACCTCAAACAATGACAGAATGGGAATAAAAATATTTAATTGGCGTGATTACAGTGTGATTGTGGAGCACAAACACCTCCCGCGGTCTCTTTGCCGAGCTGTTTGTGGGATCATATTGCCGGGGATTTTCCACTAGTGTATACCTTTTAGCCTAGGGGATACCAGAACAACAAGTCTAGTCCAAAGTTCTACGTTTCAAAATCTGAAATGAAACGAATACTACAATTTCAATTTCAATCTTTGTTTGACGTGATCGAATATTTTAGGTTATAAACAGTGTCAAAATCTTTAAAACTTAATAATTTATTTTCTAATGTTTATTTTCTTATGCCTACGACTGCCTTAATTAAACTGACTGAATTAATTAAATTAGAAAGTTTTTAGGAACATCACGTTTTTTGGTTATGAGCACTACGATCGATGTAAACAGTATTATTGAAGAGATTCAAAAAGATTTATTCGAGAAGTTTTGATCTCCACTAAAAAATGTTAATCTATAGCTCCAAATTATCACGAGACCTAAACTCGACAGAATCTCATTTTCAGTTAGGCCATCGCTAGGCAGCGGGGGAAGCAAGAAAGCGGGGTGCACACTGTCGGGTCGCAATTACGGGCCCCAATAATTACAGGGCTGGGGCCGCTTGGCGCCGAAACGCGCCGCACGGCCTCACCAAACGAACCTCCATCTCCAGCCGTAATTAAAAAAGCTCCAAATTAAATTCGCTCGTGTATACCCGACTTATGATATTAACTTTTTAGGGACTTTCTAATGTTTTTTTACGTGTTGACTGATGGGAAAATAGGAAACATTAACGTTATTTAATTTTGAGGCAATTTTGGTCACGACTATTGTTCGGACACGTAGCCTTTTTTTGGAAATGTTAATTTCCGAAGAATTGGTGGTTAATGATTTACTTGACCGACATTCTATGACCACACACATTATAAAAAAAACTGTAACTGACAATCTATATCTTTAATTTCGCTAAGCTAAATTTAAAGCTTTATTGTCTAAAAATCTATACCTACTTATAATACATACATAAATTATACTGAGTAATCTCGATTTTAACAATTATTTTTTATTCCAGGTTAGTATCGACAACGTGTCCGTGGAACACAAGGACATGAAAATATTAGTAAGTACCGTTTATTATGTATATTTATATATCTGTACTAGGTATATTCACGGATAAAAAAACAGCTCTATACCGATATTTATTTATTTACTATATTCAAACTTAACCATTATTATCCTTACATTAAGTCCATTAGTGATGATGAAAGCTTCCTTTCAATTGACAGGCTAAATTTTAATATTATCAGGTATATAATAGCTATAGTAGGTAGGTATAATAAGCATTAATGCATTAGAATCTAGACTAGGATTGCACAGAAATAATTCGTACCGCAGTGATTTTGCCAACGCCTCTATTACGATTTTCCGGTTCGATACTGGAAAATTATATTGGAACGAATATCGAATATGAAATCGGTAATTCTGTTGTTGTCGAGTGGACAACGGCATTGTGAAAGTTGTGGCCCATTTCATACACCTTTGTTATTGTAGATGTATAAAAAAATGAAGGTAGAGTCTGTCCATTTCAAAAGTCCGTTGTGGAAATTTAGTTTCTAATGATAAATTAAAAAAATAAGATATAAAATTATTCAACAAAAAATAATAATGAAAATTTGAAACCATATCATGGTATTTAATTGTTATTTACAATCAGACATTTTCCTTGTACGAGTATGTTACATATTACTTTATAAATATCCTTCTACGGAACGAAGGTTTTTTATGTTTGTTACTTCAAAACCTTGGTTGTTTATAACCGATTTAATTTTTTTATAAATTGAAATGATATACATACTTCCAGATTAGTCCCATACAAATTACATGAAAATTGGTAAAAAAAAGTCGTTGAAGTGAACAAAATAGCGTATTTTGTTACTGAATTTTCAGTGGTTACGTCGGTTGTTGTATTTTTTTGTACAACTTTGTCTTTGAAAAGGTAGAAGTAGAGTATCTCATGAATCAGGCCCGGAGAGCTGTGGTGATGGATTCGCCACGGGTCCAATGCGCGTGCGCCGAACACGTGACAACGCGCCGATTTCAGACATTGTTGCAAAATTATAGCTTAAAAGTATGATGTTATTACTCTTAAATTTTAGTGCAAATATTCTGGATAAAGTAATTGTAGATGAATAAAATATATTAAAAACATTCTGACTTCGTGCTCCTTATTTTTTCAGTATCAGTTTGAAAGTATTTTTATTTTTATTTTTGTTACCACCTAGGTTAACTGGGAAATAGACTGAGGTGATAGACAGAAGGACAAACGCATATCGAAATTCAATCTCTACCTTATTTCTGTCTACAGTAGGTATTTCAAATCAAACAAGAGCCAAGTTTTAATCTCTGACTCTCTGTCTAGCATTTTGCGCAAGTCCTTGCTAAGTTACTGAGTGTAGTTAGATAGTAATATTTTTTGCCCAAGTTAGTCCTTACGACCAAAATTTGACCTTAAATACTGCAATTGGTTGCCAATCATTGCTGTAAGTAATACATTTACAAATAAAAGGCTTGGATCTCACTGACTAACTGACTGACTGACATCCTACAAGCAAAGCCAGTAGACGTAGAGGCAAAGAATAAATAATATGGTAGAGGCTTGAAATTTCGAGGGTACGTTCATCAAGAAGTGTAAGCGCGTACTACGAGAGAAGTAAAGGAATTGAATTATTTGTTTATTAATTAAGGAATTAAGAAAGGAATTTTGTTAATTTGCAACACAAACAAAGCTTCAGCTAGTTATTTTATAAATTAATTGATACCTATCCATTTACTCAAATGTGAGAAGTACAGAGTCGGAAACTTTAAAAAAAATATATTTAACTTTTATCAGTTTAACAACAACAAGCCCAAGTTATTTCATGCAACACTAGCACAAAGCTTATTTATCTCTTAGATTTCTATTGCATTATTACTTTGTTTATAAAATAAAATCGATTGAATTTGCAATTGAAAGGCTATCGACGAATAATGGCGCGCTCACAATAATGCATTGAGCAGTCCAAGAGACGCCGCGGGCGAGCCATAGTGCGCGTGTGGCCGAATTGTATAGCCTAATAACTGTTGCGAAATCATAATCAGAATTAAAATGATTCAATGGTTATATCAAAATTGAGAAATATGAATAGACGCTTTAAATATTAAATGGTAGATTACTATGTTACATGATACGATACACTGTTGTTGTAAACGTTACTTCAGAAAATGTCCTTTTGAGCTGGTCATCTAATTGCGGTTTCAGACCGGATTTGCCGCTGGTGTTTTGTTTTTGCAGCGCGTGTACGCGCGTGGGCCAACTCGTACGAGCGTAAGAGCTGATTCGCACGAGTGATTTTTTAACGCGCGTAAAAAATCCGTTCAAACAGAACCAATGCATTTTGCGCGTTTTAAATGCGCTGACGTTCTAACAGCTACTCGAAAATGAGTTTGTTCTATTTAAATTTTTAAAGTGCGTTTAAAAATCGCTCTTGCGAATGAGCTCTTATCGAGCGCTGTCCCGCCTGCGTCTCTATGACACTCTCTACCAAAAAACGGAGCGTAAACGTCGGTTTACGTGCAATAGCGCACTAGGGTCGCGACCAAGCCGCTGCAAAAACTGCGGTCACAAGTCACATTAACTGCCAGTCGCAAATACAGCGCGACATTATACAGCAAGTCAGCACATACACGGGCGCACTGCAAAAAACAAAACACGAGCGGAGAATCCGCTCGGTTTAATACGCTAGTGTAAAACGGCCTTAGTTGCAATCTTACCACCAGGAGAGCGCCTAGCTAGTCTCGCTACTTGCTACTTGCTAACATAAAAAAATGGTTGTCTGTAAAGTTGGTTTACGGACGATAGTTTAACGTGACTACTAGCGTAACGGGACAATGAGCGTTACCGGACAATGACGTCAACGTTTTCGTGCATACAGCCGGGCGCGGCGGCGTTCATCGATTTATTAGACGTAGTCACGTCAAAAAAAAGTTACTACGCTGGTCCTGTTTATACAAGGGTTGATTTTATATTGTGATCTTGAAAATTTCCCAAGAAGTGAACTAACATGAAACTACGTCCAAGAAGTAGGTACTAAACATAGGGTATTATTAAACTGCTCTCGTCTATCGACAATAAGAAAGTTAAACTACCAAAACCTGAAATGATTGAACACCTATTACCTATACCTACCTACTATCTATTATGAGTGTTTGCTGCTAAGTTATAATTACCGGGCAATAATACTAAACACATTGGTGTTGGTAAATATCGGTGAAGCCAATTAGAATACATAGTATAAATACATATATCAGTAAAAAGGATGATTACATTGGCATCTTGTTTCTCTCCAATCAAAGCCTACATCCTCTAGGTCGAAGCTTATTCCATCTTCCATCTTTGATTCAAACATTGAGTACCTACAGTGTGAACAATATAGAGTAGGTATATGAGGAAAGTATCATAGAGGAATGTAGTCATCTTATTTGTTAAAATTATTGTCAGAAGATGAATTGCTTTGCAAAATTACCTATAGGTATTATAAATGCGAAAGCTTGCGAGTGTAAAAATGTCTGTGCAGCTGACTGTACATCTTAAACGTGCACAAAAATTTGGTCAATACAAAATGTACTTTCATTTTGTTACGATACTAAATTTCGAAACATAGAAGTACTTGACAGCGCTAATAAAGATTTTCATCGTTATCTGAGAACAACCCATAAAACTCAATCTTAAACAGTTGAAGCTATATATCTTGGTCTATAGGATAGGAACACCGTTATTAACCTACGAGTATGGTGAACACCTTCATATCTGTTGGTAGGCTACTTGAAGCCGTTTGAGAGGGTCTAGTCTGTTGATAGAGCCCGGCGTCTCTCACTTCCGGCCATTTCCGCCGGTTATTGGACGGACGAGAGGCGCCGGCCAAACTCTACGACGACGTTTACTCAAAGGAGCGACTGTGCCATGGGATGTACTCGTACATAGGTTAGTCCATTTAATTTATCTGCACCTGGCGCTTGACGAAGATATGTATTTTTTTAGTTTCTTTAATTTTTTTTAGGTTAAGCGGTGGCCGGGTTTGGCCAGACGAGACGGTATGACGCTTGTGTAAATCTTTAGGGACGTCTTAAACGTGTCGCCAGCCTACGAATCCAAAATATACCTACCTTTACTAGCTGCGAATTTCCAAAATTCTTTTCGCATTACGCAGTACGCATTTTCAGCTGGTGACAAACACATCCTCCAAGTTTCATGTCTCATGTCACGTCCATGGTTTAGCCTGTAGGCTGTATGCCTGTCAGTCAGTCAGGACGAAGCCTTTTATAAATATTAATCATGATTATTATACAAAGGTTTATCTGGAAAAAAATGCTACCCAGCATTAAGTTCACCTTTCATACAATTTCTCAGTTTTATAAATAATTGTTTACCAATCTTTACTACTTAATGTAGTAGGTATATCTGCCTGCAACACCCTGTCTGTCATTGGTATAGGTGGATCCCTAAAATATTGCCTGTTATGAAAATTTCTGTAATTTGATTTCTTTTGCACACGCCGCCGCCCCCGTACCGTAATTTTACATCTCAGCGTGAGTTTCGTGTCCAAATTAAAATGTTTATTGCGTTAAGCGGAGTTCGCACGACCATCCCGCGATGAGCCCTGAGCATTTTTATTTCGTTATCTCGACCACGCCCACTTACCCTGCGTCCTCATCCCCCTCTACTCAGCTACGTTTTCACTATTTTACAAGCCCGATGGCACCCCTGCCTAATGTCGCTATAATGCCCCGCGACTGTCATTTCCGGATCTTACTAACCCCGACTTTACTACACCTTGGCACCCTGAAATAAAGTTCACAATTCTGATTTTTCAACGAGAAACCATTTTTGTGCTATGTGCTATGCGTGTCATAAAACTATTAGCCGCTTAAGCTATTCTTAAAGCGACGACACATTTCGACGTGGCTCTAAGAATGTTTAGCAGTCTAGTCGAAGAAACTTGGGGTGCGGAAGGGCGCAATCATAATTTTTTATACGCAAACTTTTTCACCTTTATGGTGCTTTTTATGTCCCCATTGGAAATTATTAGGCCGTGTTTATGATGTTTTTTGTGTGTGGTATTATATTTCATTATCTCTCGCACCTTGTTGCCGGGTCGGAGAAGGAAATGTAATTTAAGTTCCGGCATTAATGGCGTCTACTTTGTCACATTAACACTAACGTTAACCTACGTTAGTTTAGTATGTTATACTTGTTTTTCCTGGATTCTGGACTGCTTAAAAAACATTTGTATAAAATTATTTCATAATTTAATAATGAAATGGTAAAACCTACAAAACACTGACATGAAAAGAAGAAGATTTATAAAATCACAATGTATGACAACGTTTTTAATAAAAACACATTCAACAATAAAATTTGAATAAATCGATAGTTAGATACATTGAAAATTATTTAGGTATTGCACACGGATATTATACAAAGGTAGTCTTGATGCTTAATAGTAATAACTCATTATCAATAATAGTATATCAAAAATTTGATTCCTAAATACAATTACCCTAACCGAGCAACCGTCTAAAAATAACCCAATCGATAGCCCAATGTCCCCAAAACCAGACAAGACGATGGTAATTGAAACAAAAAAGTTTATGCAAATCGTACCAGCCGAAATAAAATGGAGTCTTCGTACGCGTGCGATCAATACACCCGCCCCGCGACCTTGCGGGCGGGGCGGCGTGGGCGGGGCGCGGTAAGAGGCCGGGATTGGTACGCCCCGCCCACTGTGCCTCAGTGACTGACTGCCTCGCGCTAGAGTAGCGAGTTCTGTGCCCGAGTATCCTCGCGTCAAACGTCAGTCATGTGCACCCGCCGCGCGTTTGTGACACAAAACAAATAAACATCGTTTTGTATGGACTTTACGTGACAGTGACGTGATGATCACCGATATGTACGCGCCGATGTCGGCGAACCCGAATAAAGCTATTGTGAGTTGGTTTGATAAACTTAACCCTTTTATTTTGATTATTAATTGGAACAATAATATTCGCTAATGACTCGTATTTATTTTGCAAGTCAAGATTTTTTCTATAAGCTTTGCCTTATTAGGTTGGTGCGTAGACCGACATGCTATCAAGGCCTAAACCTAAACTATTTAAAATCATAACTGTTGCTTACGAATTTCAAATAGATCAATTCAAATTCTCTAAATAGAAATTATTTTCTGAAATTATGTAGTGGATCACTTAAAACAACATTTATATAATGAAACAAAGATTTCAAAGCTAAAGTAAAACAAAACTTTGCCGTCGGCAAACTGAATCTTTGAATCAGCTGTTACTGACATTGTAAATAACAATGTGTTTAATCACCAATATAATATTACCTGCATAAATCAAATAAATAAACCATCGTAACTCACTGAATAATCTACTTATTAATGGCTGTGTACAATAATTCTTTTATTTTTAGGTACCTATTTTGATGTAAAATTAACAAGCATAAAAGGAAAAATAAACCCATTCATTCGGATTTTCAGAAAGATTAAATGAATCAAAACCCTTTAATTATATTCGATTATATTATAATAATATTCGATATTCTGTGTCATTTCCATTTTGATTCTATTGTTTTGTAGTCATCCATCTCCCCTGCTATATGTAATGTCAGGAAACTTTGGCAAATACGAATTACTTACTGGTATCCGCTATGACGGATCGTTTTATTGAGTTAAGTATCGAAGAACAATACCGCCATCGTTCTATTATTGATGTACCTACATACACAATAATGTTATTTTATTTTGGTATAAAGCGTTTGGAAGTTTAATCACAGCTTTATTGTGGTTACATATTTTTTTAACTTTACCTAGCATAATAAGATTATGCTCAGAGTTATTATTGATAATTTTTATTCAAGACTTTTAGTTTTTTCTCATTATTTTCTCTTTTTTATCTGTTTCTCATTTGAGTTTGTTTGATCTACTAAATAAACAAATTTAAAAATAATAATTTTGAAATTGAATAAAAGATCGAACTAAACCAGATACCTACTACACAAATAGGTATGTTATGAAAATGTATCATATTAAGCGGATGATAACTATTGTCACTGCTGATATAGTAGGTAGTAAATCCTGGACCTAAATAAGTAAACCTTATAACAAAAAATACATTCCGATTCCACAGGCGTATATGTGAGCAACCGCACTCGAGATAAGCCTATTTCAAACCGACCCTATATCACAAACTTTCATCTCCAATACGTCTGGCTATTATGCGTGTCTAATAGATTTTTTCGACGCTGGCCCATTCACAGCGTGCCCAGCGTGAAGCCCCGTCAATGGCTATTGTGCAGACCGACAAACAGAATGACAAACTTTTATTTGTAATCGCACTAAATGGCTGTTGTGGGGATTACGTGCTAAGCTTTGTCATCGTGCCGGAAAAATTGACAAATCTCCGGAATAATGTCACTGTCGCCTAGAAATGACATTAGAAGTGACAATGGACTCTCGAGATCTGTCACTTTTGATAGCAGAGTGCTTTTTGCTTTTGGTTTACACAACGGATTAGCCATTTCTGGGTCGAAGCCACTTAGCTGGATTACTTACTTTTCTTGAAGTTTAAAAAGGTTTTGAGATTCAAGTGCTGGGTCGAGATGATTTTTGAATGTTCGTAATTAAATTCAGTTAATGCCTAACTAAAATCATCACAAAAAATATTTTCAAATATTTAATTAGTGTGATACTCACACTTACACACTTAAATTTTTCTACTAATTTGATAGGTATTTGAGAATTAACACTACTGTGGACCATATTTTAACTACTCTACATTGCTCTACCCTATACATCAAACTAACCCAAAATAGTCTTCTCATTAAAATGTTTCTCGCGTGATCTAATTGCAGCAAACGTCAGCAGTAGCGACATTACTCTTTTTTATCTCAACCCGTTCATTGACAAAAGGCATTTAAATGAAGCTGTCCAAGTGATATTTACTGCGCGGGCGCAACTCTGCGGCTTTCGGAGGCCACTAAATAAACACACATGGTTTAAGTTGTTACCGGTTTTTTCAAGACAAATGATGTATTTTAGTAATTCTTCTGGTTAGGTTTGATTACCTATTTAACTTATATCAAAGCTCTTATTAACTTGGCCATCCATGGGTATACTTTGAGACTCTAGATCTACAACTACCTATCGTATTTCTTTAGTCATAGAAGGTATTTTTTAGTTTTTACGTGAACAATCGATAACATGACTCCGGCGCTCAATAGTCAGCAATACCTAATTTTTTATATCTATTTTACCTAATTCACATTGTGTGTTAATACAGTCCATTTTTATTACCAGCTTAAAAATTAACAGCGCACCGTTGCTGCGACGGAAAATAATTATCATGTGGGAGTAAGAACCGCGTACCTACCTAAAATGTACCTATTTAGCTCCCTTTACAATCTCAAAATCTCGATCTATAAACAATCTCAAAACAAAAGCTTTCAGCTCTAGTTATTTAGGTGGGCATCAATCAGCGCTGCGTCGGGCTGGCGACAAATTTAACGATGTAAGTCGTACATTACTTGTCGACAAGCATGCCTCGTTTTACTCTTAAACTGAAACGTTAATGAACTGCAAATCTGTCAGTGAAGATTTGCAATTTATCACGCCGTTTGAGATTGGTATTGTGTTAATTTAGCGCTATATTTCAGCTCCAAGGTTCGGTAACTTTGGAATTGGTCAGCGCATATTGACAAGTACTAATCTGAAAATTCAAAATCAATGTTTCTTAGGACTTTCTTTACTCGTATGATGTTTTAAAAAAATACATTTTGAAAATATTTATGTTCCTGACTGTAGGTACGCATTTGTACTGAAAAGTATATTTTTTTTAATCTTTCTACTTTACTAAAGTGGCAGGGCTGCAGATACATACAAAGTACTTAGTATTATAAGTGTTATGGTCCGTTGCGTCAGCCCCATTAAATGGAACGTTTAGAAATTAAACATGTTTTAATAGAGCGTCACCGCAACTTTTCCGAAGAACAGCAAAACGGTAGCTATGATTATGCAGAAAAACGTCGCGGTTTATAAAAGTGTATTAATATATTGGGTACACCATTTGCCACACATAGCGATAGCACAAAAACGACCCGACCACAGGACAACTGCACTGTTTCCTGCCACAACCACAAATGACCTTATATTACTGCTAGCTACTTACTCATATTTTCTTTACATAATTATAACAAGATTTTGACGTGACTACGTCTATTAAATCGATGAACGCCGGCTGCATGCACGAAAACGTTGACGTTATTGTCCCGTTACGCTGGTAGGTAGGTAGGTAGGTATGTTTTGTTATGACGTTGTCACGTACTGTAAACTATCCGTAAACCCTTTTAAAGTTAAAAACAATCAGATTGTAAAAATCACACACAGCTGTTATCTGAGCATAACAATAAAGGTTTACCTAAGTATGTTCAATATTATTAATTCTTTTGGCGCGCGAATTAATCAGTCATACAATTATCTAATTAACACATCGCATAGGTATACAAACAAAGTTTGTAATGCCTTATAAAGGATAAAACCATAAAAAAGTAGTATTTACCATCTTATGGATAATGTGAGAAGTCGTTAAAAAGATATACCAATCTCCACGGATCAGTAAATAGAGTTGACAAGGACACTTTATGATGTAAAAATATAATATTTGAGGTACCACATGCCATGCGCGGCGTTGTCGTTTCCAGTGCTTAACGACCAGCTGTAAACCCTCTTCTCTACAGATATTATTAATGTCCCTAGCGGCTATAATGCTTTAGAATTTTATTGCAACTGTCATTATCATCAAGCAACTGTCGCGTAAACCAACGACAGATATAAATTCATTTCTATCTTTTACCCAGTTCTTGTGACAAGAAAATTTATGAAACCAATCACTTTACACCATGAGTTTTGCAATGCAACTAATTGAATACTGAAGTAATTTCACAAACAGATCATTTTGACCGCTAAACAAACCGAAGCATGATTTTGCCGGAATATCTGACAGGTCGCGGCTGCCGCAATCACCGACTGTGATTACTTTCAAAGGGACTCTTTGTAGTCACCGCCCTGGATAATGGAGGTCGGCAAAGGCAAGGGTAACTAATACAAAACCCTCGAGATCTAAAAGTATCGGCCGATTTGGAAGTCATTAATGTCATCGGAATCGTTCTATCCAGCTTCTGGTGCTATTTGCTTGCTTAGATGTTTTGTGTCTTCTGGGGAGTGAAAAGAGATGAGAATCGGATGGGGTCGGTTTGGATTATACGGTCAGGGATTTTGCAACTCATTGCATTAGCCGGGCTTGTTAGTGGACTGGCTCGGGCTGCTCCAGCCTCCTCGTAATGAAGGCGAGCTGCAAGTCATGGGCCAGAGGCGCCGTCGCGTCGTCGATCGCCGCGCCGTCATCGCACCCTGTCAATACTTGATGGCCCGACAACGGAGAAGGTTATTTTCGAAGATGCAGCACCACTAATTAATGCCTTCTACTGGGTACAAAAAAGCAAGGAGCAATTTCATTGTTCTAGTGTCAACATCCGACGTGTTGAGCTTTTTGAAATATGAAACGGTGCCGCGCGCACTTTTGGAAGCATTTTGGCTTAGTTTTGCATGCTTTTATGACGTGGTGTGTGTGGTCAACAATTAATTTAACACTTAAGAGGTACAGATAGGTACGGGGACCCCCCGTTGAGACGCAGCGTGGTCTGGAACCCCCGGAGAGCCGCGACACCGATAGCGCCATTCATATCCTGACCGAGTTGTATTCGTTTATCACTCTACATTATCATAGCTACGTATTATTTCAAAAATACAGTGACTGTCACTTTTAAGAGAATTCTGATATAGCTGAGATATCTAAAACTTGCTGGCTCGTAGAAAAATATCATTAGGTTTCTAGTGATATTGGGTCAAAGTTTCTGCTGAGCTCATGTCTTACCCAAACTTTTATCAACACCACACACGGTTTACTTCATTGCCATTGATAAAAACAAAACAACCCTGTCAAAGTTTTAAAAGATTTTTTAATACAACAAAGTAATAAAATGCATTTACTGGAGATAATTTGTTTTATGTGATATCATCGCTAACGATTAATCGTAGTGCATTAACTAATACCGCACGCGACGCGACGCATCCACAGAGATACGTCGAATAGAAATACGTCGGAAATTGCGACTATTTGCCAAAGCATCCGGCCTTTTAAGTGAAAATTTTCCGGTGGTAATTTATTTCACTGAGGAGTTTAAACAAACGCGTCTTGTAGTGGCCATTAAACGCACTCGGTGGGGCTGCTATGAATTCGGATGCCTTTTGAAGGGAGCTAGTTTGGAGTGGCATGATGTTGCTGGTGATAAAATGACAATTGATTTAGCGATTTGTCAATGACGTTAAAACCCGTCGAGTTTCTTTTCCTCGTTAAATCTTTGTGCAATACATCACCTCACATCTAATGGTTGATTAGCTTTGATATAAATTTGTCTTACAGGTATTGTCTAGATTCTAAAAAAAAAGTTCATATTAGAACACTAATCGAAATGTGAGGGATATATAAATGTTTATTGTATTTTTTAGACCTAAATTTGCCTATTTTTTCCCTTCAGAATACTAATTGGAAAACTTATCTATTAAATTTAAAAAAAAAACAAATAGGTCCCTGGTATTTTTCGAATCTGTATATCCAGAGAGGGTCATCACGTGAGCCATTAGTCCCCTAAAGCCATACATCAAGTCCTCCCTCGAAGCCGTCTCCATGAATACTCCAAAGTACTTGAGTGCTACCGCGTCTGCTATTGATGGTGCTGGTTATGTCTTCGGTAATGTAAGTAACACTTTTGTGTGTGACAGTACATTGTGGATTGACAAGCAATTTGTCACATTTTTATCAATGGTTCGTATAATAACTGTAGCAACCGTCGATATAGGCATTTTCTTTTAGCCAACCAATTACAATTAGACTATATTTAAATATTTAGGTAGGTATTTAAGTTTATTTTATTTAACCTACATGATGATGTAAATGGGTCTTACAGACCCCCAAATCCCAAAAACTTGTTCTTTAAGGCTAATCCTCAAATCCGAATTCCATATTCCATCCGGGTTCATTTTAAAACACGTATACAATCTAAATTAAAGTATGAAACCCTTCACTTTTTTTGTTGATGAAATGAAAAACATGGACGAAACGGATAGTGTGAAGAAATTACTATAATACGGCGTACTTTTTTGTCTGAAACATTTTGTATGGAATTGGGATTTGAGGATTCCCCTTAACATTGTATCCCGATCGTGAACGGAAATCAAGTAGGTAGTATTTATAAAGATTGCCACAACAAAAGATGAAACTTTGTGTCATGTTGCCCTGCACTGCACTGCACAGCACATCTTGCACCTGGCTCAAATGTTGTGGTTTTTGTGGTTGCTCCACTCGGTTCACTAAATGCCTCTAGTTTAACACCGCAACTGGATGCTATTTGTAATATTAGATGGTCTATTGGTGGTTGCTTAAACGGTAAACATGTGCAATTTAACGGTAAAAGAATGTATTCGATTTTTTTTCAAAACTCTACAAACGCTTGACCGCCCGGCTCTACGAAAGTTCCCTCCTAGGCACATGTTTTCCCATTAACTTTTTCGATTTCGTGACGGCTCAGTCTCATTCAATACCCACAAAATAAAGTGCGAAGTTTTCACTTCAAAACTGATTACCACTTTTCTAGATTAAAATAATGTAAGCAAATATGTACTTGAACGTACAGACCCTGATTTATTTCAGAGAAGTGCTTTCGAAATAGCGTCAGTGATGGCTGGTGGTCGCGTGGCGAGGACCGCCCGCCGCGGCCGACTGCTCTATGCTAATTCAATTGTGTTATAGAGCGGATAGCCGCGATACCATCGCGCATTATCATAACAGCGAGTCACCTCGCGGACTCTCGCCGCCTGTCGACACCGATATCGATAGCGTTTTGTAATACACACCTTTGAGAGACAAACAATGATACGTGGAATTGACTGGCATGTTCTTTGTGAGAGATTAATTGAATAACTGAACTGAATAGACACTTTCCAGGTTCAAAAGCTTGGCTATACACAACAAAAATATGATTATTTACATAGGTATTTACTATAAAAATATTTTTATATAGAATTGATGATTTTCGTAGATAATATTGTTTAATGCGTGAAATACAATGAGCATAACATGGAAATATTGACTCATTATGGGCATAATGGTGACAAACACCGGAAAACATGCATAAAGTACTATCGTGACGAAATCAAAGTGATCCACACAGCTAATGTTCGAAATCACGGAATGAAACAGCAATCTAATCGATTCGCAGAAGTGTTGAAAAGTGGCGAAAGCGGTTCTCACCGAGCCACCGCCCGCGGCTCTTAACCGTACCCACACTTCTCGACGATTACACTCTACGCGCATCTAGCGGGATGCAAATTGAATTATGGGACTTTTTGTGCCGTTGCGCGTTCAATTGTCTGATATCCACCTTTGTTCTCCACCGACGACCTACGTGACGACCGCCGCTCAGCGCCTTGTAATCACTCGCTATCTCACAGATTGTGCTGCACCAACTCTTCACGTGACGCTAAAATTACAGTCTTTTGTTTTATTACCTAATTGTTGCTATTGTTCCCAATAAGTGGTGGAATGTTATAATCTCTATTATCGAGATGCAATTACATTTGCTACAACTGCTATTGAACTCAGCCATGCGATCGTACAACGAATACGACCTTCGTAGTGATCTATTAAGAAAGTCAGCACGACGTGTTAACAATACAATTTAGAGCTTGAGATTTATTATGTTTTAATTTAGATTCTTTAATAAACGTAACAAACTTCCAAATCGTTAAGCAATATAAATTAATTCTAATTTTGTGTAGAAATACTATCTATACGACAAGACTTGTATAAGAGCAGAATTAATTACATAATTGTTATTTTTTATAAGTGGAGTGCGTGCTATCTGCACGAAGTCTTGTGGTTTAGGCCCCGGGGCATTGCATCGGTAATTTTCTTAGCAATTAATATTCCTACGCCGTTCAATTAGTTAAATGTAAAAAATGTGAAACAGAAGTGGAAGGAAATTACGGGCTACATCTATTGAATACAGTTTGTCGCTGTTGCAGCAACGGAAGCAACGGTGGCTAATTGCAGACTGTCCTATTGTACCGACATGTGTCACTGTGGTTTTACTGGAAATATCATTGGTAGGTAGTAGGTACTCTATTTGCATATATTACTGTTGATCGGTTCTAATCCAAGCATTTTCAGGTATGGCATTTTACCCTTAAAACTTCCGAAGTACTTTGATTCCAAATTTTCTTTGAGATCACACCAAACTAAGTAAATAGGAAATCAGACAGCAGACACAATTAACTTGCCAACATTGCGTTATACCTTGAAACCCAGATAAATCAAAGTTGAAATGGAAAAACTGACGCGACGCCCTCAGGCGATGTGTTCCAAGCATTTTATTTGTTTGTTACTATGGTATAAATGGAGCTAATTATTATAATTTCACTGAAATTACTGGCATTAAGTTGCTACCAAATATACGTGAGTTTAACGACTTTTTCTCGGAACTGTCGGCTGCGAGATGCAGCCAAAGGCGCTGTCGATGTAGACACGCAACGCTTTACAAGGATTTGCAATGCCAGTGCGACCTTGACACTTGGTTTTACAACGATTTGCGAACTATTTGACCATGATTACATCACTATTACTTACTGGGTTTATTCTGACGAAAATATCTTGTTGTACACCATGATTGTGTCACTACCGACCTATCTACCCGTTTAACAATCGATTGACTTCATAACAAATTATACTTATCATATTCATAACACATAAATATTTACCTAGTGTTTTATTATAATATCGTGATGAAGCTGTTTCATCATTTTTAGAGTATCATTACAATGAAACATTGTGAAAACAGTGTTTCAGTGCAAATTATGCTGAAGAAACCAAACGTCCCTTCCAAATCAAAAGAGACGAGAAAGATATTTGGATACTCTTATTAATTGTAATAGTCTTATGTATGAAGGAACTTCTAACACAACAAAGAGACAGAACAGGACAGAACAAAGAGGCGTCGGAGAAGGGGGTCCCTTGTTTCCATTCGCTGGTTGTTCATTTTTTACCCAAGTGGAACTGGTTCTTCAAATTGGTGCAACTATTATCTGGACCCGACGAAGGTCGGCCGTCATTTCAAAATTTGGAAATAAATTCCTGCACGCAGAATATTGGTGAATTTAATATCTTGATGCGCTTTATTCTGTGATTCCTTTTTTTTACTAAAATCCTACGTAAATAGATAGAGTACGTAAACACCGGCTATTTTAAATTTGTTTGTAACAATATTCGCCTTACTCACTTCCTATACCTAACTGGTTATATGCCTATTAACATACGCAGCTTCAGTGTCTTCTTGCTTACTCTCTCTTTTCTCTCTCTACCTTTGTGCTGAATTGTCTTTGACTATACTAAGGTAACATTCTCTGTAGATAACATTTCGGTGTTTTAGTGCAGCCTGCGGGCTAATTCAGACGAGTGGGCGCAGCGCTGTCCGACACATTACCACACAATTTCATCCACTTGAACACATTATTGACGCCTAAACTGCTCGTGAATATTAGAGCTCTCATTATTTTCGGTCAGATGACGAAGTCGATTGTTTCAAAATATTTAAATCAGTACACGCAATAAAGTCTGGTTTCGAATTTTTATTTAAAACTTGTTTAAAACACTAGTCTGGTCTTGGTCTGGCCTTCTGGAAGGAATCTCTTGGTTTTAGAATCTATGTACCTAATATGGTCTGGAAGAAATTCTTAAATCTATAGAAGTTCTAGATTCTAGAACTTGTTCTGACAAATCAAGAGACCAAGTGTTTGAGATTTCCACTAGGTTTAGTTTGTTCGAGTAATATTGGGGACTGAATTATAAACAATACCTATGTTATTTTATTGTCAAATCAACGCAATAAATCAAATAGAGTTGAGATTTATGAGCCAACTACGAGATGTCGCTAAGTTGCCGCAAGCAATTTGAATCATGTGGCTAAATCGTAGATGAATTCTAAGACACGACACGAAAAAAAAAACATTACTATTTGTAAATCATATTTATCCATTTTTATTCTTGAAGCTCAAAATTCAAATGCTCAATGATAATTTAGAAGCACAAAAACCCGAAAGCTTTGTAGATGCCACATGGTGAGATTTTGGTCAAATTAAAGGCGCACAGGAGCAGACGGGCGTCAGGTCACAAACGGTAATTTCCATTTAAATAAATAATTTGCTTCGGTTCAATTTGAGCTGATCGGTCGATGGGTGACGGCCCATGTGGCTCCGTGAAACGGCCTAATGACGAGCGCTAACTAGCGCGGTTTCACGCCTCTGATCACAAATGTTTCGGTGAATATGTGGCCTTTGTTGTGGCTTTTAGGATCTATTTGTATAAGAAGTGAATCACACTTATATTACCAACATCGTTACGGAAAATGTATACTTCAAAGTCAAGTTATTAAGATACCAAGATTCAGTAAAGAAGTTCGTCAGAACTTCTCTTGCTTGTAAATTTCAACTTTATGCTAATTACCGGAGTAGTAAAACTGCAGTTTAGGCCCTAGGGCAAAACAGTGATTGCTTATAAGATCTGTACAGAAGTTTGGTCTGTTTGCTTTATGCCGGAAGTTGAGAACTTTTTTCAAATTTCGAACTTCGGTCTTTGACCCATATTTCAGGGTATTGAGGCCTAAGACCTAAACATAACTATTTTTCGCGCTCATTTCAGTTTGAATTTGTTTAAAAATCTTGTGTATACCTATACAGGTATACACAAGACTATATGAACTTCAGGAACGAGGTATACCTATACCTCGTTCCTGAAGTTCATTATATACTCGACAACTATCCGCTCTCGCCTTTGGCTTGGGCTGATAAAAGTCTCATATAAAATGGTTTACTTCAGGCTCTTGGTGTAGGTACAATTAACTATTCTTATTGATATTTATATTTTATGCCCGTATACGAAAGAAATGGCTTTAAATGTCAATTTTCCCTCTTCATTGCATATTGGTATTCAATCAGCATATCATAATAATGATTCAATACAATGTTGTAAAGGTCTCTGCGACGTTATAAAAGTTTACGATTATGACAATAAATATGAAGTTTCGAAGCGTTTCTAATTACTCCTTTTTTCATATTAACGGAATGTGGGTTTTACATGATCCTGAGCGGCGTGCGCTTGCGATGCTTACTGTTCCCGCTGCTAAGACTCAGGCCTACTCTCGGCTAGGAGAGCGAGTACATACCTACATAATTTATTTTATTTTATTTATAAATAAACATTAGGTAGGAAAAAATCAACTCACACAACTTCATCAAGACAACAAAACTCAGGAAAAGGTTGTTTCAATTTTTCGGGAAAAAAAAATCGGACCGAGCCCGGACACACCAGGCGGCGCGCAGTATGGCAGTCCAGCAATACAGTTTCGGCTATTTCGGATATACTTCGTACTTCCCTTCATCGTCTCGAATAACTTTAACCCTTTTTCGATGACGGTGACTCTAATTGTACCCGTTTTGAATTATTCCCAATTATTTCGTAATTTGTTGTCATATCCTTTTCATACGGTCAGTAAAAAAAGTATGTATTTTTTTTTATTCACAATAGACAAGCGTTTAACCACTAGCTCACCTGGTGGTAAGTGATAGTGTGGCCGAAGATGGAGCCAGACGCCGGTAGTGAGTTCCACTCCTTGCTTAAGTCTAAAAAACTGAAAACACACACACATAAAAAATGCATTGTTTCATTATAATATATTTAATTTATTGTTTGTGTTATATGTTATGTAAATACCTTACATAACAAAGAACTTAATCTAGAGTAACTTTGATAAATACTCATTAGATAACCAATTGACTCCATATTGAGTTTGAATTATTAGAATAGACCTACTTGTTTTGTACGAAATATAAGTACCGAGTTAGTATTTGGTGTGTGTGATGCTGACCGTACATACATACAAATAGAAATTCTAAATTGCCACTTACTCAAGACTATGAAAATAATAAACGATAGTTGAGTGAACCTTTGTGGAACAATTTGCATAAGCAGCGTTTATTGCATTTGATTATACTTATCAACTTTACTAGCTCGAAGAGAGTGCCTAGTTACAGTTATTAATAAGGTACCTTCTGATAAAAAACATTGGTATAACTATCGACCCATGTTATTTTAATTATTACGAGCTAACAACAACATAAAAGGAAATGCTTTTTATCAAACTGCTTCGAAATCGTTAGCCACAACGCTTTAGGCATGTCTATAAGTGCACTAGTTTCATATCCAATATGGCGAATGGGAGCTTTCCGCGTTTTCAAAATTTTGTCAGAGCGTCTGGTCGAAGCGACGCGTGATCAGAGGGCTGGCAGCTATCAGCTATCTTAGCCAAAGAATATGCCTTGGTATACAAAGAGGCCATGCCATGCGAGTTGGAGCAGTTGAGCTAGCGTCGTTTGCAACGGTCTATGGGTGGCCCAATTTGTTTCTTTTTGTAAATTTTGTAATAAGGATTGTAGTAGTTATCTTATGCTGTAATAAATATCCGCCTAGTTGAGGATGTCTCTACAAAAATCTGTTTTAAATAGAAATTCAAACCAATAGCAATTTAACAAGTTAGCCCCATTAAAAACATAAGTCATTGCGCAGGGTGTTATTTTGCATAACAATGGAATGAGGTTGATGAGGGTGACAATATTGAGCACGACCATGCTTTCATTGGGACAGTAAATCTATCAAACAATTACTAAAAATATATGATTTTTTTACCATAAAAAATCTGCTCTTTAATTAAGTATAATTCGCATCATGTAAAAATAACGCTGGAAGAAAGTAGAGGTGTGTTTGCGCATGGGTACACTCGCGCACGTTAGTTCTAGGTTTTTTGCTTGCGGCTTCGTATATTGTTTGACACATTAAAAGTATATTAGATAGGTAGAAATTCATTAAATAGACCAATGAATCAAATAGACCCATAAATCGACTAATGCGCAGCTTGACCGCCAGCGTTCTTTTTATAAGACGCGACCTATTCATAAGAGTCAGCGGTGACTCTATCTTTTTTAGTTGGATACTTTCTTATCTAGGTATGTACTTCTTTGACATCAGCTTTACCTTTTTGGGCGTTAGGTAACGTTACTGTCCTAGCACAAAAATGTAGAGATAAGCGTTAATTTGTACAAGTAGCAAAAGCCTTTTTCGCAATAACTTACAACAGTAAACATTTTAGCTCTACATCGATTAAGAAACAAAATGAACCAGTTTTAAGTTAAGGTCTCGTTCATAAGCATTCGTGCCTGACAAATTTATTTTAAAATTGGTATGTATAGTTTTATACAGGGTGAGTTTCGAGACACAGAATACTACCAACATACCAGGGCGGCATTATTGCAGGAGTCGAAACGCGACCCGCAGCGTACTGTTTCTCTCGGAATTAACTTGATAATTCCCTAATTGTCCAATTATCCATTGGCAATTTGCTCCTGGTTAATTTGCTACGCTATACCAGGGCACCAGGCATTGATGTTTTTGAGAATTTGAATAGCAAAATGTATTTTCGGAAATGCTTTAACGTGGAATGAGAAGTAGGCTTCAAGTAAATTAGCTATCTATAAATGTGATAGGCATACCTAAGTAGGTATATGTAATGAAAAGTCTGGTTTTAAAGTATTCATCTACATACTATATATGTATACGTTTCTATTGTGACGATAAATTATGGGACCAAGTTTACCGTTTGATTGCCGAAAGTAGGTACCTTAATTGATTGGAAATTGATTTGTGTATGCTGTTTCCTTATATCCAGTTTTATTAATTTGCACTTAATATGCATAATAAAAACTAACCTACTTAAACCTGCTTTTCTATAGGTATCATATTCATATCCGAGTATATTATAACTATTTTTTTTTATCCCAAGCTCAATAATAGTAAGACACTCTCGATTATAACGATGATTAGACTGATCATTTTCAATAAGTTGTTGTCGAAAAATATTAGCTCATAAATATAGTTATGAGTTTTATGAAATACAATTTCGTCAGTAACGACTTCACGATCATCTTAATAACACGTTTGAGATAAGCGTTTCGCTTGAATATTCATTTTGGTTCATCATAATTTAGTATAATTTTAAATTAGCCAATGTACCAAACCGCTAACTCTTTTCTGCCTCGCATTTCTTACTACTCTACAAAGTTAACTTCACACATTTTAATTTAATTATCAGCGACACGTACTTAACCTGATAATGACTGTAACTTGCTTATCTACCTTACGTATCAATTTATGTTAAAAAAACACTGCAGTAAAATTGCGAGGTTGTTCAGTGACCCAGTCTGCGGACGCAATTATGATGTGATTCGATTCGATTCACGTAGTCATCGATATGTCCGATCCCCTTTCAAACTCTTCTGAAATTGATCTGATTTTTTTTATTTTTCTAATCAGGTTAACACATTCAGGGAAAAAAGATGAATCATGATTCATCCTCATTCATGTTAACTATTTACACTTTTGTCTTATGCTAACCAAATCATACATACAGATTGAATCAAATATATTATTTTCCTTTGTCTCCTCAATATCACAGCGGCACTCTACCTGACCTGCGATACTACAATTTGGTGCTCACATTGGGTAATCTCATTTGATTTCATCTCGTGTTTTTTACGACAAAAGATCTTCGTCATTTTTGACAAGGAAAAGGCCATCAACATTGTATAATGCGGGTGTGGCGCCGGCGAGGCGGCTCCGGGCATCATCTACGCTGATCCAATCTCGCGGGCAGCCGGGCCGAGTTGACGACCAATTATGGTACCAGCCCGATATCACTCTGTTTCGGCTTGCGCCCAAATGGAACATAATGCCTAGAGTAATTATGACTTCAGCCGCGGTCGTCTCACATCCACTCCGACCACTCATCTCCTAATATCTTTAAATTGCTTCGAAATAACGTTTGAAGCGCACGGTGTCGATTTTATGATTCTTTTGACGATGTGACATTTAACTCGGAAGATCAATTTTATTGTTCTCCTTTCTCATTTTGATGATCGGCAATTCTCAGTTGTTTAGCTTCATAAATAATCAACGACCGACAGTTCAAAGCACCCATTCAAAGATAAAAATAATTACAGCCATGGCATGAAAGCAATTGACATACCTAACCTAGACACAAAACGCAATTCTACGATTTAGAACAAATACTTAATAATTCTAAGAAATGTAGAAGCCGGTCCGTACTCGGGCAACATAAGTGCTCTCAGAGCAATTTGGTAGCGCTTTATTATTTTTTTATGGTAATTGTAATTGTCGCTGGGTTAATTGAGAGAGCAGCCATATTTACAACTGGGCTGCAGATCTGTTCGCGATAGTGCGTCGACCCGCCCCATTATTTCTATTTGCTAGAATGCCGCTGCTAGCCCACATCTACTAGGAATTAATAACAGCGAGGTGTGTTGGAAATATGTATGACTGTGTTCAGTTAAACTGCCTTTTAGCCACTCGTGCATTTGTATAATGTGTCGATTACAAATATGTGAGGAAAAGCAAAAATGTAGCTGAGCGGTAGCTAACGCTCGGCTACATTTTGTAGAGATACTTATCTAAAGTTTGTCTAAAAAGGATCCAGATCAACTTTAGTAGCTGTAAGGCCTGGCGCACACTGCTAAGCAACAGCTGCACCAATCACAATAAAAAGGGCGTGGTTGATCCCCTCAACCCTCGCATTCCCCCCGTGCGTGATCCCTGGATTACATTATTGTGTACAATGGAACTTTTTTATCGAGCTTTTGTATCTCACATTGGGGTGAAATATCCGGCCGGATGTTCTTCTACACTCACCTTTATTTAGCTCTGCGAAGTGAACAACGGTGAATGGATTATGCTCTGAACTATCGTTATAATTTCATTGACATGTAAAGATATGTACCGAACCAGTTCATAATAAAATATTCCTAAAAAGCTCTTTATTTGCATAGCAACTGCCTGAGAGAGAGAGAGACTGAGATTCTGAGGCATAAATTATACTTATACCTCTTAGGTCTGTCTAAGCCATAGTCTCATTAAAGGTACCTACTTAAACAAATGTATTACGGTAGGTACGACAGCCAGTAGGTATAAGATTTATTAATTAGGGCGTCTCTCAACCGCCGCCGCCGCCGCTCGGTAGCGACCGGGAGCTGTCACCGCGCCGGCTAATTGTAAATACACCACCTATAAACCGTTCTTAATTTATTTATACCCGTTTGTGAACGCTTCGGGCATGGAACATCGCCGCATCAGTTCACATATAAATTAGGCCATAAATCTGATTTGACGTTCCAAGCTTTGAGTTCTCACGATCCGATAATTAAACTCTAATAAAGAGTTATTGTCTTTTTTCGATTCGAAATAAAAACTATTTATTTTTTGTCTTTCCAGGAACACCCGAGCTTACGCGGCACGCCTCTGGCGATGTTGGCGGCACAGTGCAACAAGCTGTCGAGCAAGTCTCCCCCGCCGCTCGCCGACGCCGCTGTCGGGAAGGGATTCCACCCCTGGAAGAAGAGCCCCGGGGCCCACTCGCCGCCCGGCGCGAGTGCACCTCCACGCTCTCAGCCCCCGTCCTGCGGCCCTTATGGACGGGGACCCACCTCCTGCTCGGCGCCGTCCTACACCAATGATATCTACTTCCCGTCCTCGGGAGACCAGCTACTTGGAAAAAGTGAATCAAGTGCGAGCTTAGGCTCTATGTACTCCCGGCATCCATATGAAGCGTGGCCCTTCAACGTCACAGGTGGTGGTGGTACCGGTGCTCTCAAAGCCGCTGAAATGAGTGGTGTCGGTGCGATGGGAGGCACTTGGTGGGACGTCCATGGTGGCTGGCTGGATGTAGGAGGACAGATGGCAAACTACACCGGCCAAGATTACTCACAACTTACACATTCATTATCGGGTGGAGCACATTTATTACCCCCTGCACCGCACCTCCTTCAAGACGCCTACAAATCTGTATTGCCGTCGCAAGGCTCCTTCGGCTTGCACGGCCCCGGCTCACCGGCACCTCCAGCGCAAGCACCCTCTCCCCGGTCACAACGTCGGTATGCAGGCCGAGCGACTTGCGACTGTCCAAATTGCCAAGAAGCGGAGAGGCTCGGACCTGCCGGTGCACATCTTAGGAAAAAGAATATACACAGCTGTCACATACCAGGCTGTGGGAAGGTGTATGGAAAAACGTCACATCTGAAAGCGCATCTTCGATGGCACACCGGAGAGCGACCGTTCGTGTGTAATTGGTTATTCTGTGGCAAGCGGTTCACGCGCTCCGATGAGCTACAGCGACACCTACGCACGCACACGGGTGAGAAGAGGTTCGCGTGTCCGGTATGCAATAAGAGATTCATGCGGTCAGACCACCTCGCGAAGCACGTGAAGACGCACAACGGTGGCAAGAAGGGCAGTTCGGACTCCTGCTCGGACTCGGAGGAGAACAGTCAAGGCGAGGGAGGCGGGGGGCGGTCGCCGGAGCACCCGCTGGACGTGAAGCCGAGTTCGCTGGTGTGACGGGGGCGCGCGGCGCTCTGCGTGCCGCACCACGCCTCGCCCTACCTGTGATACAGCGCGTGCCGCCGCCACCCTGTACATACCACATATCAATACAATGTATAAAATTCATGGGACAAAGACATTGAGGCATTCTCGCCCCGTGTGTACTCTGTGAGACTTAAAAGTGTTGTACAGTATAGATGTTATTAAAAATAATTATCTCATAGACTAAAAACGTTATGCAAATTAGAATAAGTAGAACCACTGTTTAGTCCGGAAATGCTGTTTATACGGAATTATTTATTTTATTGTGCACCTCTATGAACCGCGTAAAAATGTTAAAATGAAGATTAACATTAAGCAATTCATTGTTTATTATGTTGATATTGTATTTACTAGTAAGAGAAAACTATATAGAGATCACCATCATTTTGTGGCACTCTGAATTGTTGTATCATCTCCATTTATTAAATGGTAAATCGGTATCGTTTATTCCACGGCTTTTAATATTATATGAGTTGAGCACGCGATAACGCAAAAAAAATTGTGAGTGAAATAAACCCCCTTGTGTACCGTTCCACATATGATTTTTAGATTGACTTTCATACTACAAATTATTTTGTTTAGTTATAAATACAGTATGATCTCTATTATGTTGTAACAGAAAGAGCTTTCTTTTGTCTTACCGTAGAATTTGTAATAAACTTTTACAAAGTATTCGGACCTTATAGGAAAAATCCTATCCGAAGCATTCAATTACAAAAATCTGGCCAAAATGATAATTTTCATTCCAAATAAATAAAAAATTCCAAATGATGTGAAGTAACTCTTGTTAATATAATTTAATTAATTTTAAGACTACATTGATCAAAACCCTGAAGAATAAAATGGTTTATACCTAGCGAATCTTTGTATAAAATTCTACAAATTGTCAGCGTGATGACAAAATATTTGTAAACTATGGAGGTATAATAATATTTTATGTATATTGTACAAAGTTGTGCGAATCAAAATGCCTAAAATTGATTTTATAAAAATTGAAATATATTTTTCCGAATGGAACATTGTGGTATTAATCAACAAGTTATCAACCCAATCTATGAAATAGTCTAAAAATTATTAAAATAACCAACGTATCATTTAACGCTACTTAAATGTTACATATCCACTTATACATATAAACGCTCTGTCAAAAATCAAAAATTAGGCGTTGTCCTAATAGAACGCGATCACGCGATCGTCGCGCGAGCAAGCGATGCGACCGTCGCGCGAATCTGCGATCAAACGTACTAACGTCAAATAGGCGTCCCGATTGGCATTCGCGCGATCGCGCGACGCGACGCGATGCCAATTGGGACGCCTATTTGACATTAGAACCTACGTTTGCTCGCGCGATCGACGTTCGCGCGAATTTGCGATGTTCGCGTCATAGCGTTCTATTAGGACACTGCCTTAGGCGATTCAAGGATCTACTATCAACTAGATACAGCAAGTAGAGACAACATTTTATGTAAGTAAATTCATGATACTTCAGCTATTGAAAGCCTTCAAATTACTAAAAACTAATTACTTGGTAAAGTCTTCATAAAAATAAATTGTAACATAACATAAAATTGCATTGATGTACATACCTACTACGGAAATAGCTAGAAAGTTTCATCATTCTCATCTAGTCTAGTAATGAAAATACAAAGAGGTCGAGGCGACGTTCGTAAAAAGCGAATTGAAACCGCAAATAATGAGGGGAGAAATGGAATCAACTCAAGAGCAGCTAGATCACTACCACAGGCTATATAAGCTATAAATGCTAACAATATTCTACTCGTACTTATCTAAAAAATCAGATCTAAAGAAGGCAACTCCTGGTTCAGTTATTATAGATATAAAAGAAAGTAAAGTCAGCTTCAAAAGTCGATGACCATATTCAGATTTTCAAAATCGCCATACCTTCACCATATCATATTTTCGACAATGTGGTGAAATATATAGTAAATTTTGAACTTTAATGATATTCATTCAATACTATGTTGCGCTTCCTATGTTGAGCGATCTAGGCATAATAAATGGTGTCAAGTGAATTTGAAAATCTGAATGAGGTCATCGACTTTTGATGCTGACTGTACCTATGTCTGAAGAAGTAAGCGCTCAGCACACGAAACAACTGGTAGCGGCAACAGGCAACTCGCAACTAGCAGTTTATGACGATTTTCACGTAAAAAGGTGCGGCAACCGTAAACTACTACTATTTTTTGGTTGCTGCAGCGGAAACTTCTGTAAGGTTGACGTTGCGGCAACTAAAAATTGCTTAGTGCGCTGCTGAGCCCGTAAATAGAATAGGAGGTTAGTGATTGGGGAATCCCGAACGGATGGCAGCCCTAGGTATACACCAACTATACTTAGGTAAAACAAATAAGGTATAAGTTAATGATATTCATAATGCAAAGATTTGTGAGGATAGAAAAAAGTGGTAACAACAACATTTAGTCATACTCAAACCACTGAATGGATTCAGATAACTTTTGGCATAGATAGAAGATGTATATTACCCCGAACGACATTGCTAGCTAACCTTAATGCAGGCGATGGGTATTGCCAACGGCTCAGAGTAGAAAACCCCAATCTATCCTTGTAAGTACTGCTTGTCTTTACCACGCGGAGGAATAACAGGCAAGATGTAAGAGATTTAAAGACGGCAGGTTTAGGCGTGTGAGGTCTATGACACAAGGAATCATAGTTCAAGGATGTGAGTGTGTAAACGTTTGTTTGTTACAAAAATATTTGAATCGCAATTATCCAGCGTTCAAGTGAATTAGCGTTCAAATCGCCCAATTTGACTAACGTACTTTAAACCAAGGTTGTGTGTACGACACGAACGAAAGAAGTGATTTAGCTGTAATATTTCTAAGCTGTATCGGAAAAGTGTCGCCTCTGCGGGTGGGCGCGCTCGTGCCGTAAAAACCGAGCTCATCTGCAAACCGGGGATCCATCAGCTAGGTTAATCAACGGTTTATTAGCGCCGGTGAGCCGGTGGTCTCGCCGTCACGACGCTGATGTCTCCATTGCTTCACACTTTGTAAGTAATTTGTTTAGTTTATAAGCTGTAATTTAGGCTTAGATAAATGTTGGTTGAAACTCATTTGACCCGTGATCTAGCTACTTACTATAAAGTGGAGATAACTCCAGAATTATAGCTCAATAGATTCAGTAGTTTCAGTGAGATTGAGAAACATACAAACATCCATCTGTAAGGTAAGGGTAAGTATTAACACAAACGCAGATTGCAGAAGACATTCTTGTGCTTATACTTACTACTACTTGCTTACTTGTACTTGGTACTTGTGCCTATGAATCTGACGTTTAAGTTACTAACTATCTACATGTAAGTATTTTTATTGAGGAAGGTACACTTCCCACATTTTATAAGGAACCTATTATCTACATTATTTATATTATACCAATACATAATATTACTTAGAAAACCTGTTACCAGCCTCCCAAAACGATCCAAAACAAGATAGTTTCTAAAATCATAATTGAATTTCCCACCGTATCTGATTAAAGCTTAGATTACACGATTAATCACGGATAACTTGACCTCTGTAATCGAATATAATCATAATAATCCGGGTATTATCGGTGTTTTCCTCCCAGTAATCAAATTACGTCCCTATTTGGGGAGTAAACTCAGATTTATCGTCCCTAAAGCGAATTATACGTAAACTGATTGAGCGGGATGAGGGAAGATTTTACTACTTTGAATTCTAGTCAAGTATACTCCCCACTTGGAGCCTATAAGCAGTCAGCAAGTCGACACGTTTCTAAATATTTCGTCTAAAATTGCTGAAAACCCACAGAACTTTATGAAAGCTATCGAGGTTATAGGCACTTCTGAAAGCTAAATAATGTATTCTCGTAAAGTGCATCTGCAGAGTAGACAGAAAGTCTCTAAACATATTTTGTGTAAAATTACTTTAAATTCTACTAAACTTTAAGGAACTAATCGAAGCTACGAGCTCTACATTTCAACCGACTTACAAAATAAGGAGGTCCTCAATTCAGTTGCATATTTTTTTATTTATCAAAACTTTGTCATTAACTAGGTATTTGATTTGACAAATTATTTTTTATTTGAATGGCTATTAGTTTTAGATTACTCTAGATAATATTATTATTGTTATAAAATTTTGTAATCCAAGTAAACAAGTGTCAATTTGTAAGTTCCTTAGTACAATAAAGAGTTCTTATTCATTCATTCATTCATGCATTACCTTTACCTACCTACGAAGCAGCAGCTCGTACAGCAAATCCTTTGAGCGTCAGTTAATGTAGCGATGCAACTAACTGTTATGGCTTACGCCTATTCACGAGATGACGAAGATGGCATACTTCAAAGGAATTTACACGCACTATTTGAATCACTTACTTTGAAACATTGTTGCCTAGTTTAAAATTTTACCAGATCCTTAGACTGGAAGTTGATATTTTTGTTTTACATCTCTAGAAGTACCTATCTTAAATGAATACCTACAGGAAAATATAAAAATAGCGTTATAAGATCATACTAAAAAACCTTAGAAAAATAGAAGAAGTAACACGACTAGTTCCAACATTAGTTTCAGTCCGCTTTGGTACTTTAGAATCAAAAAGTACGTAAAACGTGTACAATTAAGCATGGCTTTATGCGTCCATCCATCAGTTTATTAATAAAGTATGTTCTGAGATCTGAAATAACCTAACAAGAAATTTCTAAACTCCCGTTTCATAAAATGTGTCGGAGCTTATTTATTGACTGGCAATTTAGATTTTAATACTTTTTTCAACACAAAATTCATATGTTTTGTGTGCTTATAATAAACTGATTTTATTCTCGTTACAGTGAGCTAATTAACAAGTTATGATTAATAAGGGTCCATAAATCTTACCGTACTCAGACGGGACAAAGCACGCCGCAGCACGTGTGGGGACACCTTCCAAGAAACAACTCGTAAACATAACCTAGGAAAAGAATATGTTTTAAAAGATATCAAAATCTGAAATTACAATATTCCATGATTTTTTCATATGTCAGTACTAAAATTAAACTGAAAATTTGAAAGAAAAATATATAAGATACTAAACGCTTCCGTTGGTGTTTTTATTTGAGTTGAGAAATAGGAGTAACAATTCCCATTTTTCCGCGGCTAATTCTGCTATTGGAGCTTCTTTGTGATATTTGGTAGATAAGTAAGACTTCGAGAAAGAAAGGCAAGGATAACAAGATACTTATCTTCAAGCCTATTCATATACTGAAGACATCTTAAACCTAAACATTGTTGCACCGACGGAAACACAAGCAGTTTACAACTTTTTAACAACCCAGCTTGGTCGCAGTAAATCAGCGTTTAGACCCCTTTCAGAAGTAATATCGACTTCTTCGAACTCACATTAATCTGCCATACTTCAATATAAGAAAGGAAATGTCGAGGCACAAATGCGAGAACAAATTTAGCGATGCAAATGCCAAAAATAAACTGTAACTCTGTCTGGCTGTTAAAAACATTAAAACTTCCCGAAAAATGACGGACGAGAATATAAACAGCAGTTGGTGCTTTCTTTCAATTTCAAATTTTAATTAACCGAAACAAAAGAGGGTTTACTGAAACATTCATTTTTTTTTTAAAGAGAATAAAATACGGCACACTATGGAGTGGCACCATACGTTGTCGCGCATCATTGCGCATCTCACAATTTAGCTTAAGCCCTAATGATAAATATTTAAGAAGTTTTGTTTCATCAATGATGTAACAGAACAAACAAAAGATTAAGAGGATTTAGCTTAATTCATCTGTTAGTCCAAGGGCAAATCTTCCTCGTCATAACCGTGACACAGACTGTCAACTTAAAATGTTTTAATAAAGTGGTGCACTTCGTCACACACAGGCGTATCCGCTATCCGATAAACCACAACACAGCCACCGCTACTATAGGACTAAACAAACACCTGGACTACTTTATTTAGTTCGGTTAAGTATCTAAAAAAATCAAAATGTGTTACATAAACTACATAAATAAAAAAATATGAAAGAAGTATGTTTTTTTTTCTTTTTACAGTTCTGCACAAAGCAGAATAAAATAAGGTTGACGCTTATCTAAAATTTTAATATCATGTCAGCCTCTTGAAGTTAATATTAGAAAGAATGAGCCAGCTTTTCACAAATTAACCGCTCTGCCATTTAATTTTGACGCCATTTGACGCGGCGCGTTCTCGGAGGTGATAAATCTAAACCGAACGACACGCACTAATCAAGGAAATAAAAACAACCCTTCACTTGACTCGTTCGCGTTTAATGTTCCGCTCAAATGAGGACGTTAAGCGGTTAGAAAGCCATTTTGATGGATCTGCTCCTCCGGTTGTGGAACGATGACATCTTCATATTGCAATATGATAAGTTTCTTCCTTTCAGATGTCGAGCCAATCCTATTTTTAATCATTGTCGTGTCGGTACAGCTTTTTGCTCATGGTTCAGTTCATAAACGTCTGGTAACTTGATAAATGATGAATCTTATTTATTCCATTTTTTTCTCATTCAAGAGTGTCAGACCTAATCCAAATTTGCAAAACTCATTATTTCATATTATAATTTTATTTCATCAGCATTTTTACGTTATATCGGTCTAACTTTCTAATCATAACGTATCGGCTTTATGAAGGTCTCTGTAAAAAGAGTTTGTTTAACAAAATAAAGAGTGTATGCTCCCCACAGTTTGCCGTTAGCAGGAAAACAAACAATTTATCTATTTCCCCGTCAGACGAGATCAAACACTGGTTAATAAAGCTGGCGAGACGACGCCAATAACGTTGAGGGGCGTCGTATTTCACGCACAGACACCTCGTCCTACGAGCCGAATTTCTAAATATGGTTACTTAAAAAAAAAGGGTTGCTAGCAAAATCAAAGTTGAAGGCAACCTTATCGTTTATCAGACTATAATCTTAAAAAAAATTACGAATATTGTGATATTTTTTCTACTTAGAAAAATAACTTTCGCAAATATGTATAAGATACAATAATGCTGGACATCAATCGCTAAAAAAAAGCTACCTAACCCGTATCAAAGGGTGTTTTGAGTGTAAAATTGCGCCCAAATGATTTGTGATTACATTTCAGTTCATCTCATGGGCCAACATTTACACAAAGATGATGCAAATTAGCACATCTATAGAATGAAAACTGTGCTCTGTTATTTGAGGGTGCTTAGGGGAGCTTTCAATCGGCCCTCGTTGGGGACTCGGCATTACAGCAATCTCTTATTGAGTCACTTTATTAGTTCTGGCTTTATTTTGCGCTTTTGATGTTGAAAGTAATCTGGCTACTTTGTTTATCCATGCTAATTTCTTCAATAAGTCTCTCATTTGAATTTTAAAATGCCTAAATTATCTAATAGATTATGAATTCGGTTATATAGTTATACCTATAGCTACGAATGCTACTACTTACTTAATAACAAACACTATTATTTATTGGTCAATAAAAGAAACTGAAACTGAAACTTACTACTCATTTATTCATAGAGCCAAGATGCTTTCGGTAAATTCTGGATATTTTCTGTGCATCGTTTACATAATGTGTTAGCTTTTTGTCACAAGAGCGAGTTGTTAGCATTAAGTTTTCAGAAGTCTTGAAATCCTAACTGATACATGACAGTTTTGTAAGTATCTAATAAAAAAAAATATTTAATTACACAACTAATAACTAACTTAATGCTAAAACATAATAAAACTAAAATTATTTAAATAAGTATAAAAATAATAAAGAATTAGCTTTATTAATTTTCTAAAATTACAAATTAAACACAGAATTTAGGTCACTGTCCAATCCAATCTAATAAAAATATGAAATCTTCATAAAATTTCTTTTTTCCTTATTCATGTATAGAAATCCCGCACACATCATTAACTCTATAAGAAATTCGGAAACGAGGGAATCTCATTACGAGGCACATTCGCAGAATAGGAATGAGGAGAGGCGACGTGAATGACAAAGTGGATGCAAATGTAAGCTTTGTCGGCGTCTCGGCGATCTCAAAACCGTATTCGCCTATAAAACACATGTTTCTTGTGTTTCTTGTCATTTAGGGTAAGCCCCTTCTGTATGCTCTATTATTTCGGCTCTTGAAAATGCTTTAACGAAAAAATATTTGAGTACGTTTATCAGGTGCCCAACCTTACTTTGGCCCAGCTCTTCCATCTGAAGCAAGATGGGAATTAATCTCTCATAATCACATCATACATCATCATCACAATAAATGGTTGGTGGGAATTAGTTTATACTTGCATAATTTCAGCCTATTCGGTTGGGCTAAAATTTTCTTTAATTAATTTTCCCAAATCGAAAAAAAACGCGGCGTTGGGCGACCACCAATGGATCGATGACATCCACAATATTGCAGGCAACGCTTAGTTTAGATCCGCATAGTACAGACGAGATTGGCATTTAATGGAGGAGGACTTTGCCCAGCAGTGGGCTGATACTGGCTGAGGATGATGATGATGTTAAGTTTAGGTCAAGGAAAAAGATAAAGGATAGATTACTTTTAATTCCATTTCAGCGCAGCCCAATAGGCAGGAAAGTATGTTCAGTAAAAAACATTTATTTTCAAAATTGATGTCATTTCGCACACAGCTACTTCAATACCAGTAGTGGTGCGACACCTTTCCCCATAATGATAGTCGTGTGTCGATGCAAAAACAAAAATTCTAACAAGTCCATAAATCTATTAGTTATGCCGTGACAGGACCTTTAATTAATTTATGTGAATTCCTGCCACTGAAGCTCGAACTTTCAACGATGGTAGAAGATACATTTTTAAGAAAAAGTGGTCTGATAATTTCACACATTGGTCTGTATTACAGCGTTTGTTAGATTTGTTTTTTTTAATGGAATTATATAAAAGCTCTTTTTATTCGGATCAGAACTTGAATTTCTAACTGAGTCATCTAAGTGGAGTAAGCTATTGAAAGACAATACTCGTAGTTAAAGATTTAATTTAAATAATTTATTTTTATATCTGTGTACTTACCCAAAGTAAATGAATGTCAATGTGGTTTTTACTCACAATAAGTCATTATGTACATGGGTATTGTAACGATCCCATCTAGACACCTAACAAATAAATTAATAACAAGAGTATAGTTCATTGTCAATTATCTGTAATGACCTACCCTAATATCAAATACATTAGAATTGGTCTTGCATAAATAAATCATTTGAATTTTATCCCACGATCTTGATTTTAAAAGTGGTCCACTCGTAATATTAGTTGCAGAGTAACACTACGCTTGCTAAAAAAAGAAACTCTAAAGAATATTATTTCTATTCTATTCAAATTAAAGTTTAAAATAGTTTGTTCCGTTTATGTAAACAGATTTCACGACAATATCACTTTAGAAAAATAATTAACTCACGTCGACACTTATACTAAAAGCGAATTGTCATAATATATGAACTTTATTACTAATACTTAAAATACCGATCGATAAACTTGGGTGAAATATGGGCCACTTTATTTACAAAAAATCATAAGTTCTGCTAAATCATGGGAACATAAAAGTCACGCCCCTTAGGAGGTGCTAGAAATTAAAATAGCTAATTGATTGGTTAATAAAACAAAGAAAGAGCGAGAGGCTGAGTAGAAAATCGGAATCGACAGGAGTGGAGAGGGCGAAACAAAACGCACGCGCAGGAAGGTCTCTGGGCAGTCTACGGGGGTTGACGGTCGTGACAGTCTACGGGGGTTGAGAGTCGCGGGGAGTTTACGGGGGTTGTTAGTTGTGGGCAGTCGCGGGGAATTTTAGAGTCGTAAGAGTGCGCGTTTGATCTTCTGATTATAAATTACTAAAATTAGTTTAAAACAGTAATACTTAACATAAAATCAAATAGAATTGTCTCTAAAGGTCGCGACGTGTGTTTAGTGGTTCGTGTGATGCTGATTGATTTGGTAATGTAATTAATTAGATATTTAGAACGATTAGGGGCGGACGAGTACCTTAACTTTACACTCATAAAAGACTAAAATGTTATTATCCCTAGTCGTACATGTTGTTGACATATGTTGTCATAATCTTGTCTGAGTGTAGAATATTTTATTGCTTTAGCGTAATTAGTGCATCAGGCGTAAAGTTTAGTATTTAAGGCGTAACTATCTTCCCTTACAGCCAAACATAAACAGGAGGAGCGCGTGGAGGTGAATCTTATGTATTCATTTTACATTGATTCTTAGGTCCAGCCAAGTCGATGTCCTAGGTCCAGCTCTGATGTAGAGTACTAGATTAAGGCATGTGTTATTGATAGAATTTTGCACGCATTCCTATAGGTCCAGTCGACTCTGCGTTCCAGTGCTTTGCAATTAATCCCTACTCCTCACCTTTATTATAGAGCATAGGCATAGGGGACAGTTCGATTCTGTTCATCTTCTTGTATAAATTGAATGCAACTTACTGTTTAATGGTCACGTGCAATGGCGGTTTTCGACCCAGTCTTCAAGTGGCCGAGGTGTAGTTGCTTTTATGCCATATAGATTGCTATCTATACCGGACCAATCTTGTACGAACAAATTGTACAAGATTATCTGAATGCGGATGACAGTCTATAATGAATAGAGTTGATGCACCACCTGATATAATCGGGCGGTCCCGACTGTTACTAAGATTACTCCTGTGAATATGCAAGTTTGGCCGTTCAATGGTATAGCGCTCGTTTTGGGGGTTTAACTTAGAGAGGGAGGGTGAAAGGCATGCCTGTAGGGTTTCCCGTTCCTTGTCCTAACCTCGCTTTAGTTTAGTATTAACAGGATTGAGCATCCGTATTTGTAAGTGGAAATGTCTCACGTGAATTGCCTTGTTGCCGGTGCAGAGTCCACCAGTAGAATTCTATAGTAGTTACTCACGAGCGTCCACCTATGATAAAAGTGTCCTGGTAAAGCAGGCTCGGATTAGCACGTAAATCTGGGCTTGACTTGCGGTTGCTCCGTTTGCATGAAAAACCAAAAAAATGCGGAAATGACTTATTTATATCTATAACGTGTCTTTCTCCTTCACATATGTGTCGAGGTGCACCGAGTCTTCGACGCCTGTCCCGTGCAAGCGCGCTCATTCACCTTATCATTTCACATTCCATATTATCTAGTAGCTGTTCCTCATGGTTAAATTCAATGTCTTAACCTGTACGACTATAATAAATTCACTCAATTACTTAATTATTTTATCTTGATTATTTAACATTATTTGCGTCCTTGTAGTTCGACTTAACTTTAGCTCCATTAATTACTCATTACTTTTAATTTCTATGTTATGTGTTGTTGTATTGCGTAATAAAATAATGTATTATGTTTTCTGACTTGTTTCATTTGTACGACTCCTTTAGATAATGCAACAAAGTAACACCTGCTAGACGATCACTCTCAACTTGACCAAATTCTCGCTAGATCATTGATATTTCGAATTAGATAATTTCAGGTAGTTTAGGTTAGTTACAGTTGGTGCCCGTGACATCGGATCTAGGTCATAAAATATTGGATTATAAAATCCAATAACCTAGAAAAAAAAAATCTGAGTTACTACATAAAACACAACCGGGTCTTGTTTGTAAGAATTTGTTACTTTGTTGCACTTATTTAAATCGGGAGAAATACAAATGAATATTGTTATTTCGGTGAAAATTCGAGGTTGCTTGTCTTGTTTATGGCATTCACGTGTACGAACTTTTGCGTTGGAGCGTTCTTTTCCTAGAAAAAATAAAGGGTCCTGCAGATGTGCTGCAATTATTAGCCTGTTCGTTTTGAGACAATGAGAAGTTAAGACAATAGGTGTTTCGGATTTTATTGCCTGTTCGGAGGTACATTATTTAATAGAATGTTAGAAAGTTTTGAATATCTAACCGCTTTGAATTTATTCGAGGTTGAAAATATACATTATCATTGGTTATTTTTCTACAATCATTATGTTAATGTTGACTTCAGGTAGATTATATAGACATTTTGAGTAGACGAATGGATTTCAGAATTAGGGGCGTTGCCGTACCGTTAAGTTTGACGAACTATGTGTGTGTACTGTGTAGGTACTGTGTTTAAAGCTAGAGTTATCTGCGGGTAAAAATTTCAAATTCCAGGACATTACCGAGGCGCTTAGTGGGATCGACTCTGGTCAGAATTTGCCTTCTCGTCTCGCTTAAGCTGATGGCAGGTGTAATATTGTAGTTCCTGACCCACTCGACGGTCCTGTCTTGTCCTTATCTGTCGGAGTCAACCACAAGTTAAGTGATAAAACATTTTTTTTCTGTAATCGAGTTAAATTATATTTTATTTTCTTATCGAATATGTTTCCTTAGGTTTGTGAATGAGGAGTGACTACTGTATCTAGGTTTGATTCATAGATAATTAAATACCTTATAATATAATTTGCAGTTGCAAATGCGAAGTCCGGGTTCGATTCCTGGATAAATCGATGCTTACTTATATATTAAGAATTATATTCAATGAATATAGGCCTGGTTCTTAGGGTTAGGAAATAGAAATAGATGGCAGTTATATGTTTTAAATTTACGGAGTGCTTAGATAATTAGGGGCGGTTGAAAAGAGTTAAGGAGAATTTATTATGACTGAAATTATTCGCAAAAATATTTGGAAGAGTTTATTCGCGTGTTGAAATTATCATTTCAGAACAGCTCTATATCTGATCGATGCGCTACGCCATGCTACACATCTGGGGCTACCTGCTTCGCATCCTTGGGTTCGTAGGAATTTCAAGTGGTGTCGACGCCTCTGCTAGCTTGGGAATTGAAAAAAAAAAAAAAAAAACAAGCTGTCTTCAGATGTCGATCAAAGCTAAGTTTTCTCTCAGTTCTATTTATACTTATTGTTGGTTTGTTCCTAGGAAATTTCAGAGAGCAGTTTAAAATTATAGAAAATATAGTTATCATAAGCTACTTATTGCTTGATTTTACATATCGAATCGATAAGTTTAATCTAGTATAATCGAGTAACAAATATTTATTTAACAATAATTTCACATTAAGGTTTACCATATGGAAAGAAAAGAGTAAAATAGAGATATCTATAATTTAAATAGAGTTCAGCTTAGACCTAGTTTATTAAAATATTTGGAAATATATTTGGTCCCCAATCACCTTTCAGAGTTATCTGCCTACACTGTCACGTATCCAACACAACGGTTGGGTGTGAAGGAGAACATCAGTCTACAGGTAGAAAGAAGCGTATCTTGGGTATGTCTTAAATGCTCTTAGCATGGTGCTTAATAAATTTAGGTTGACAAATTATAAAAGTATTTTCTGTTTCATGAAAATAAATAACTGGGTTTGATTCCCAAAAACAGTTTCAAACAAACTTAAAGTAATATACATACTTTAAATTTTATTAGGAAGGGTACGAGATGTCAGGTCGATTTAGTTAAACTCTCACAGCTACCGTAATGGAATCCAGTCTAGATATTACTAACCTTCTTATAATTGTTATTTTTCGATTTTGAAGTCTAAACATTTCTTAAGGCCAGCTCGATAGTCATATAATTATAGTTAGTTGTAGGCATTGCTTTATGTGGTAGGTGAGTCTATACTGCACATCAACGACTGTCCTGCATTTCCACGATAGAGGCTAGATTAAATAATTTATCGAATATGGGAAAATTCAGGAAATTAAAAGTCTGAGCAGGGCTCGTTTTTGACCATGGTGTAGATCAAACCTGATTATCTCGTCATAACGTAGGGCTACCTTGTGTCCAGCCTCCGTTTTGTTTAGATTCTCATGTAGATCTTTCGTCTTTGCGATACTATGAAAAAAAAAAAAAACTACTTGTTCACACTCATTAAAGTTTTTTTCACGCATAAGCGCGTCTTGAATTTAGAATTGTGGATGTTACTACGATAGATCTTGTTTTCTGTTAATTGACTTATTTTCCGTTTTCATTTCCGATATTGCATTTTTCCAATTTTCAATCTACTTAGATTTCTCATTTATTGTTTTGTCGATGGTTCTCATTTTAACTTCTGTTTTCTTTTATGTCCTGTCGCACTAATTTGACTCGTATTGAGTATGGAACTGTTTTGATATTTCCTTACATTATTTTCTTACTACTGGCGCGCTCTTTACAATAACGGTAGAACTAAGCATCAAGGTTGGTTCGATTTTGGTTCATTTTATAGCTATTTATAAGATGACGTTTTGAAAAAAAAAAAAAAAAAAAACGAAGTTTCCTCTACTCGCCGATAGATGGTTGATAATGTTAGGTGGAAATATAATTATGTCAAATCGAAATGATTAGATTTAATTATATGAAATTATCATTTATAGGATATGTGTCAAGCTTTCCATAAACACTTAGTTTCGTACTGATATTGTGTAATTGACCTTCTGCTTTTATGCTATTCTGAGCTTCTTACGTTTAGATCCTGGTAATAAGTTATAAAAAACATAAAAACAAGCTTAAAAAATTGACCGTTTTATGATTTGACTTACATTCTGATACGAAAATATTACCTACATGTAACTAGTGGTTCGATTCCTCTATAAACAATGAGTTAAGTAGGCATGATTTAGTGATGAAATTAAGAAATTTAGATAGACAGTTCGATTCTGATTTATAAAGATGGATTTTCCAATCATACATTTAAATTTGTATGGCGTATCTTGAACAATGAGCTATTATTTAGATACGAGCAATTTATTGAATTAAACTTAATTTTAATTTGCACAAAAATAAATACTTTGAACTTAACGATCATGAAATCCTAGGGTGAATTTCTTTCAGTTTCTCTTTGTGGTCACAACGAAACATCAATAAATTCAAGGGGCGACTGTAACGATCCCATCTAGACACCTAACAAATAAATTAATAACAAGAGTATAGTTCATTGTCAATTATCTGTAATGACCTACCCTAATATCAAATACATTAGAATTGGTCTTGCATAAATAAATCATTTGAATTTTATCCCACGATCTTGATTTTAAAAGTGGTCCACTCGTAATATTAGTTGCAGAGTAACACTACGCTTGCTAAAAAAAGAAACTCTAAAGAATATTATTTCTATTCTATTCAAATTAAAGTTTAAAATAGTTTGTTCCGTTTATGTAAACAGATTTCACGACAATATCACTTTAGAAAAATAATTAACTCACGTCGACACTTATACTAAAAGCGAATTGTCATAATATATGAACTTTATTACTAATACTTAAAATACCGATCGATAAACTTGGGTGAAATATGGGCCACTTTATTTACAAAAAATCATAAGTTCTGCTAAATCATGGGAACATAAAAGTCACGCCCCTTAGGAGGTGCTAGAAATTAAAATAGCTAATTGATTGGTTAATAAAACAAAGAAAGAGCGAGAGGCTGAGTAGAAAATCGGAATCGACAGGAGTGGAGAGGGCGAAACAAAACGCACGCGCAGGAAGGTCTCTGGGCAGTCTACGGGGGTTGACGGTCGTGACAGTCTACGGGGGTTGAGAGTCGCGGGGAGTTTACGGGGGTTGTTAGTTGTGGGCAGTCGCGGGGAATTTTAGAGTCGTAAGAGTGCGCGTTTGATCTTCTGATTATAAATTACTAAAATTAGTTTAAAACAGTAATACTTAACATAAAATCAAATAGAATTGTCTCTAAAGGTCGCGACGTGTGTTTAGTGGTTCGTGTGATGCTGATTGATTTGGTAATGTAATTAATTAGATATTTAGAACGATTAGGGGCGGACGAGTACCTTAACTTTACACTCATAAAAGACTAAAATGTTATTATCCCTAGTCGTACATGTTGTTGACATATGTTGTCATAATCTTGTCTGAGTGTAGAATATTTTATTGCTTTAGCGTAATTAGTGCATCAGGCGTAAAGTTTAGTATTTAAGGCGTAACTATCTTCCCTTACAGCCAAACATAAACAGGAGGAGCGCGTGGAGGTGAATCTTATGTATTCATTTTACATTGATTCTTAGGTCCAGCCAAGTCGATGTCCTAGGTCCAGCTCTGATGTAGAGTACTAGATTAAGGCATGTGTTATTGATAGAATTTTGCACGCATTCCTATAGGTCCAGTCGACTCTGCGTTCCAGTGCTTTGCAATTAATCCCTACTCCTCACCTTTATTATAGAGCATAGGCATAGGGGACAGTTCGATTCTGTTCATCTTCTTGTATAAATTGAATGCAACTTACTGTTTAATGGTCACGTGCAATGGCGGTTTTCGACCCAGTCTTCAAGTGGCCGAGGTGTAGTTGCTTTTATGCCATATAGATTGCTATCTATACCGGACCAATCTTGTACGAACAAATTGTACAAGATTATCTGAATGCGGATGACAGTCTATAATGAATAGAGTTGATGCACCACCTGATATAATCGGGCGGTCCCGACTGTTACTAAGATTACTCCTGTGAATATGCAAGTTTGGCCGTTCAATGGTATAGCGCTCGTTTTGGGGGTTTAACTTAGAGAGGGAGGGTGAAAGGCATGCCTGTAGGGTTTCCCGTTCCTTGTCCTAACCTCGCTTTAGTTTAGTATTAACAGGATTGAGCATCCGTATTTGTAAGTGGAAATGTCTCACGTGAATTGCCTTGTTGCCGGTGCAGAGTCCACCAGTAGAATTCTATAGTAGTTACTCACGAGCGTCCACCTATGATAAAAGTGTCCTGGTAAAGCAGGCTCGGATTAGCACGTAAATCTGGGCTTGACTTGCGGTTGCTCCGTTTGCATGAAAAACCAAAAAAATGCGGAAATGACTTATTTATATCTATAACGTGTCTTTCTCCTTCACATATGTGTCGAGGTGCACCGAGTCTTCGACGCCTGTCCCGTGCAAGCGCGCTCATTCACCTTATCATTTCACATTCCATATTATCTAGTAGCTGTTCCTCATGGTTAAATTCAATGTCTTAACCTGTACGACTATAATAAATTCACTCAATTACTTAATTATTTTATCTTGATTATTTAACATTATTTGCGTCCTTGTAGTTCGACTTAACTTTAGCTCCATTAATTACTCATTACTTTTAATTTCTATGTTATGTGTTGTTGTATTGCGTAATAAAATAATGTATTATGTTTTCTGACTTGTTTCATTTGTACGACTCCTTTAGATAATGCAACAAAGTAACACCTGCTAGACGATCACTCTCAACTTGACCAAATTCTCGCTAGATCATTGATATTTCGAATTAGATAATTTCAGGTAGTTTAGGTTAGTTACAGTATGTTAGGTGCTTATCACAAAATAATTTTGAGACGGTGCTTAAACCACTTTTGAAGACGAATCGTTAGGTACCTATGTATAAGTAAGCAGCAGAAGCTAGTTTGATGAATAGGCGTTTTGTGCGCAGCTGCAGATTCTTACCACATTGCAACAATTTCGCAACCGAGAAGTGTTGAGTTTCATGAAATCTCGTGTGGGCGGCGCCCGTCGCACGCGCCGGATACGGAAGTCTGTAATTACGGCGCTATTCGCAAAATGTCTCAATCGCCGACAGATGCCGCGAGCTGCATTGTCCACATTCCCTGAATAGTTCAGCTGTTTGTGTGGTTCACACCGCCCACTGATATTTTACATCGGTTATGATGGTGACACAAAATAATCTAACTACTAAGATTTATTAGTTTTACATCGAATAATTTTATTATATACAACTTATACATATTACAAAAAATGTACAAAGGTAAACAATTGCGCCACCTATATATACGATATACGATCTATAGGTAGCTCAACTGCTCCAACACGATACCTGATGGCAGCGTGCCGAGAATACTGGCTGCATTATCTCTTTGTATAGCAAACCTTATTATTTGGACGAGATAGCTGCTTGCCCTCTGATCACGCGTAGGTATATTTATAATATTTATGATGAAATAATTACTTACAATACAAAATATTGATACAATGCAAAAGTTACCAAAGAATGCGAGTAAAACATGTCCTCATTGATTCCTACGATCATTTTCTCAGTTAGGTACTTCAATTGTTATAAGCTTACCTATACATAAGTAAGATATACTTATATTAAAAACCTTCTAAAATACCAAACACAAACATGAAGGTGAGAATCGATTAGGTGTATAAATCTGAGCATTTCCATTGTGTTCGTATCTGTTCAGTTCACGCTGTATTGAACACTTTTGTTCACGAATAAAATATGAATAAAATAAATTAATTGAATGTCTTTTTAATAAAGCAGGGTTATTGTTTTATGGGAATAATGGTCGAGTGTATTGTTCCTGGGGCGCCGCCCAGGCTTGGGACAAAGGGAAAATAATAAATAGACGGATTTTGTTCGCGATTTCTACGCTCGGTCGCTTCTCTCTTATTCCGTTAATTGGTGATTCAAAACAAATTAATCGAATTAAACCGCTTGGTATCACCCAACACGCTTTTTGCAAACATGTTTGGACAGACCGCAATTAAAAGTAAAAAGCTTGAGTTGATTTGTTTAAAAAACTATTGTTTTAGCGAATCGCACAATAGAGCATCTAACTTGGGCGTTTTTCCATTAGTCGACGGCAGAATACAGGTCTACCGTTAAAACTTTGTTTGTTAGATTATACGTATGTAGGTACTTAGGTATGTAGAAGTACTCTACATATACATAATGTTTGCAAAGGTTTTACTGTATTCATACCACAAAATTAAATCACTAGCATATTCATTACAGCAGTCACGTTATTACATTAGAAACTAATTTCTATCAGTTTTAGAACTTACATAGAGCTAGCTCTTGAAAATTATTAGGTATAACGATCGTTTTCAATATTGAAAACATGAAGCATGAAATTTGAACGTTTAACAACAGATCATTTATTAGCAAATTAAAGCAAATTACTATTACTACCTAGGGCTTGTCAGGAAATGATAAGCTTTAAAGTATGTAGCGCCATCTAGTGTCGAGTAGCAAGATTAAATGGTCAGATAGTTTATTATGGTAGAGCTTTTCTCTTTGCTATTTATAGGTTTCTTGAAGTTGTTACTTTAAAATACAATTTAAGTTTACAGGGAAAATTATATTATATCTTATGGCTCAAATAAGCTTGGAAAATGGGATGCAGAAGCTAAGTAAATATTTGGAGAAGAACATAATTTTGACTGTTAGAAGTATCAAACTTATTAGCGTGTTGGTATATTTATTCTTGCATTGTAAATAGAATTTATGGTCGTAAATAAAGTTGCGGTTTGTACAAACTACCAATTTCACGGCAGTTTGACGACGGCAGATACCGACCGAAACGCCGACTTTCTACTCTTTCTAGAGTTATTGTGTGGCTTACTTTCGGTACGTAATTACCTTTTAAAAAATAAACGTGGGTAAGTAGACGTATAACAAAAGCCGGTAGCGGGTTGAAAGGATGTAATTACGACGGCAGATGGCGCGCATGTCTTGTCGATGCGACCGCAAACTCCTCAATGAATGAGAGAGCTTTTTCTGACTTGTTACACACATGCCTCTGTCTTTAAGTTAGACGACAAGAAACGCAGATTAAAGGATTAAACTTTAAAAACAATCTACGTTATTACGTATGTACCTACCTAACCTTAATCCTCCCCCACATATGAAAGTGTAAAAATAAATAACCAGTCGATTTTAACGAACGTAATGACGTAACGTAATTCATAATGTTTAAGAATGTTTGTTTACAAACTGTATTATATATAATACCATGCATATGTTATGCTTAGTAGATACCGCCCTGCTCTTATAACTTGTATGAAATTTGTCACAGTAACTTAATAACTAATATTTGTTAGGAACTAGATATATAGTGCAATTTTAATGGGAAATCAATTCAACCTTAACATAATCTAAGTTTACTCTACTAAGGTAGAGTCTTCTTTTATGAAAACCACTAAGTACGTAGGTAATATATTTTTTCAAATAATATTTAATGGGGTAAGGACTTGATCATAACATAGCACACAAGTTTTATAAATACCTACGTAAATAATGAAGCCATCGCAATGTTTAGACTAATATTTTGCCGCTAAACCACAAATTACGCAACCTGCACCAACTGCTCCTGAATGTTTCGCAACAATATACTAAACCATCTTCGGGATTGTACAAATTACAGAAAATACCTAAAAGTGTTTTAAACTTAGTACGTAAGAAATGAGTACATTAAATAAATAGATTGAAATAGATAGTGGCAGGCACACAGAAAAGGTAAAATAAGTGCCTAGTTAAACCTTTGTGTAACATAAAGTTTTGTTACTCAATTTAGTTATCATAATAATTAGTAAGTAGACTTTGCGTAATGCATTTTCCACAGTTTTAGAACAAAAATGTTTCAAAGAAAACTCAGTTCGACAATAGGTACTTGACTTCCACCTACAATTTTGCAAACAAATTTAAACGAATTGTCTGTAAACATAACACACTTATGCACGAGATGGACAAACACTTTTGTGTAGAACACAAAAATGTTTACACAAAGATCGAGATTTATTGTCGAGTTTGTATAACAACAATGTAGCAGAGTCAATATTTTTTTTCTAACATAGTATTTTATGTGATTGTAGTGTTTTAACATACTTCTTCATCTATTCAATAATATAATAGCAAACGTGTGTAATTTATTTATTTCATAATATTTAATGGGTATAAATACCTACGTAAATAATGAAGCCATCGCAATGTTTAGACTAACATTTTGCCGCTAAACCACAAATTACGCAAACTGCACCAACTAAACAAATCACATACTTTTTTTTCGTCTGCCTTAAAAAAAATATCAACAAGAAGAAACCTAAGAAAATTCCTATTAGCGCCACGTAGAGCAGAAAGTCTGATATTTTAATTAGATTTTACTTAACATCCTCAGTCAATATTCCGTTTAACAATCATAAATAGTTACATAATAGGTATAATTTCTCCAAAATAATAAACAACAATAGTATAGGTCTCGCTAATGTGACAAAATGCCGAAAATTACCATCATTATTGATGGGAACATACAAATAATGCTCCGAGCGCAGAACAGCTGGTGACAAACTACCCGCGACCGCCATTCTCTATGCCTTTTTGACTTTGATTTATGACTTTTTTATGCCCTATTCACCCGTCACGGTTACTTTATATTGTGTTACTGTATCGCTGAATTCAAATCGTAACCCAAAAGAAATTATACCATAAATCGAAAGTAATACAGTTTGTTTTTCCTTAACTAAAATTTCGGGTTCAAGCTAAATATTGGATGAAATCACAGTTGCGTCTGCGCAAGTATCGCTACATCATCGCCTAATAGTAGGGGATGAGGAGAGGGTTTTATTTCATTTTCACAGTAATTTGCTTTTGTCGGGACACAATAACTTGTATTGTCCAGTTCGATTTTAAAGCAAATATGCGTGAGTTTTGAAGGAGTGTCAGGGATACGGTTCACACCCTTTTGATACGTGCAGAAATTCCTACAAGAGGTAGCTTTTTGAGAATTGCCTCATCAAAATCAAATGAAAAATGGGTGTCTAGAACTGCAGATAGTAAAATAACAGACGAGTATGGCGGAGATAAACATGAAACTTGAATCTGAAAGATAGGTATTAATTAGTTTGGATTTATAGAGCTTGTAAGGATAAATAGAAAGCTCTTAATTTTTTACCATAAAACAGGAAAAACAATGTGTAACAAGTAAAATGACCTAATGATGACTAAATGTTACTTACGAAACTTCCTTTATTACAAACAGTCGATCTGTTTGTAATACAGGAACTACCTATAGAATTTCTCACAATAAGAAAATTTAAGCTGTAGGTACTTCCACCTACTGTAACTAAATACATGTAGATATACATACCTATTATATAGATGAATAACTTTCACCCATATTCTTAGTCGATTTTTTCACTCAAGTGAATACATACATTATACATTATTTATCATTATTAGTGAATTATACATTAGAAATTTGACAGGTGACAGCCGAACCTTTAGTAAAGCGGCGGCCATTTTACCACTCACGTAAGTATTCACTTGAGTGAAAAAATCAAATATGGGTGTAGGTTCCTATAGATGGAAAGTATCAAACCAAAATGGTGTCCTACGACTCCACACCAGAGCAAAAAAAAATTCAGACACCTTGTCAATAAATATGAAATATCTCCATTTTCAAATAATGTTCGTAACAATGAAAAAGCCTAGTAGTAGTTTTTAACTTATAATAATATTATATCTAGCCCCAGTTACGTCTCTTTTTCGATAATTAGCATCGGACCAAAATGTACTAGAAGTAAGCCAATGTGGTTTCTTTTATTGGTCGCATTTTCAATGTACCTACTATATTGTGTTTCTATACTATAATACTTCTGTGACCTATTAATATTCATAACTCTGATTCTCAGACAATCGGCCGTTCACTGCAACAAAGTAGATGCGACGTCATCATGTAATACACGGTGCTAAATCGTTCCCGCAGTTAAACCGTGCTCGTATTTTACCAAGTTCAATAAATAATGGTCAATATGTCGGGAGGTTTTGTCGAAGCTGACAAATTGCCGCTCTCGCTTGCCGCTCATTGTACAGCGAGTGACTCTTTTGTCGAACCCCGCACAATACCACAGCCACCGAACTTTTGTCCGCTATCATTTTCACTTCGGGCTCTATTGCAAATCGGTTTTATTACGTCTTGTGACCCGCAAGAGGCGTTCATAAAATGATATGATAAATGGGAATTATTGTTTTGTATTGTTGTAGACTTCAGGCAGATAAATGTTTGCTTTGTGTCGCGGAATGTTTGAGATGTAATGTTTCTCGGCTATGCTGTTAAATATTTGAATGAAGTAAAGGTATCACAATGAATTTTTTTAAGCAAATAGTTATCGTCGATAAATATAAATGAAGTAAAATTTATTCAAGTACGATACTTCTTACAAAAACTACGTCGAACTGAGTCGCGCAAAGGTTATTGAGTAGCCAGAATTATATTAGAGAAATCTTTCCAAGTTCTAGTTATTAGTACGATTAGTCGAATTCACTAGTTTGATTATTAAAGAATTTATTTAAACTTCTGCTTATGCTTCTTTATTTGACCCAAAAAAAATTTTACATGAGTAACAAGCGTTAGAGTACCTGTGTAACGGAATGAATTTCAATAAGAATGTGTTGGAGTTCTGTGTTTGTTGTACAATCAGGCAGGCGGGTGAAGACGCCCCGCCCGCCCCTCAGCTGCTTCTCTTTTGTACTACTCACACGTGTCAGGACTAACCTTAGTTCTTTATTACATATCGGCATCCATAGAAGGCTACACCGTTGAACCTGAAATGTTGGATATAATATTATTTATAGGTACATAGTTAATTACTACAATCCTACTAATATCAATATTTATTTAAAAGGCAAATCGTGACTGTGAGACTGACTAATACCTAATAAACGCAAAAGCCATACTTAAAAATATGTTAAAAACGTATATAATTTTTTTTGTTAATTCGCAACGCAAACGAGCTAGTAAAAGATAAATATTGAGAACAGCATAAAAAAATATTCGTCAATTATTTTCTTATATGCGATACTCAGAAAACATTAAGGAAGTCAGCAATACATTATGTATGTCGCATCCATCGGTTGCATGCCGAAGAACAGTTACGTTCCGCTCGATCCATTGCAAGCAAGTGATGAATACAAATTTTGTTCTATCATTCGTGGGCGGAGCTTCAGCCATTTTTTCTTCACCATTTGTGGAACAAACGACATACGTGTACGCCCATTGCGGGAAATGCAGTAATTAAATTACTAATGCGCAATATTAGACGGTAATGAATTTGTAACATATTGCTTTTATTAGTGACGGGCAATTTGATGGCTGCTTTATGCTTAGGAACCGAGTTAGCAATGCGCGCGATTAATGGAAATGCGAACCGGATGAAGATATTATATTTTACAACTAAATTACCTATACTTATAAGAAAGTAACTCAGTTGTTGTCGTCGGTTGTTATAAGTAAGTAAACAACGTTTACCGCTTTGCCAATAAATAAAAACATATCAATATTCAATAGATAGGCTTTGTCCTGACTCACTGACTGACAAACAACGCATAGGCCAAACCGCTGAAGATAAAAAAAAAAATTTACAGGTTATGTTCGCCAAGTAGTGTAGACTGTACGTACCTACATGTACGTGAGGCGTTTAAATTAAAGGTTTTTTTGCGCAACAGAAACAAAGATAAGGGTGTCGCTAAATCAATAAACCATATCAAAGAAATATTCGTGAATAGAAAATTAAACTGAATTTACTATATTGGGAATCCAATAATTATACATTTTTATACTGAGCACAATAAAACTCACATCACCTGCCATCTATAGGGAAGTAGCTGAACCAATTTGGATTAAAGATGGTTTGGTAGTAGGTGGTAGAGTATTAGGGGTAGAGAGAGCTCTACATAGTACAAATACAAATCGTTAATTTTACCAAAATAAAAATTTACAATAACACAATAGTCCTATGCAGGTTGCATTGCATTTAGCCAGCAAAAATCTATACAAAATGAGACTTACCGCCCGCTATACCTATTTTATATAAAAAAAACAAAGGGGAGCTTTGTCCATCCGCAATGGCATACCAATATTATGAACTGAAAATGACGATAATCATCGTTACGTTAAGTTTTCTACAAAATATAGCGTAGAACGTCAAGCGTTAACCTAACGTCTGGATAATCGAGTAACCTTTGCTTTGATTTAAAAGAGACTATCAATCGTATTGTGAAATTACTTAGCTATGAGAGACTAACTATGAAACTGTAACAGTTTTGTTTTGTGAAATAAAATATGAATAGTCAGAAATTTTGTGAGAAATGGACGAACGATATAGCAGTGCTGCACCGGACTTGATGAATTCAAGTCCTGCGTTTTGGTTGTGACTGTTTTGGTAAAACGATGGTATCAAAATGATGGTAGGTATGCATCAAAAGAGCCTTGCTCCTCTTTTTGGTGACAGTAAAAAAATACACTATAACAAGAAGCAGGTGTGCACAAAAATGATACAAAAGGTCTCACAGTCAATGACGAGGCTAGAGTTAATAATATGACCATTATTTTTCAAAGTTATGTTAATTAACATACTATCATTGTCAAATTTGAGTCAATTTGAGGTAATAAAATAAAGTTTTATGTCGCATTTACTTTGATGCGGTTTGAAAGAAACATGTAATTAGGAAAAAAAGGAACCCACACTAGTTTCCGTTGAGAGTTGGGTCGGGTATACTAGCTAATTTATCAGAGTTGATAACTAAATAATGATAATTTCGTCTCCATGTTGTTTTAAACTGTTAATTAGGTCGATAGGTGTGCCTACCTGATTATATTTCAACAAAAAACTTATAAGAGTATGTTTTCAAAGTCAAATATAAAAATAAAACATTATTTTTAAGATTTAGGTATCAGTGCCCGACCAAGCATGCATGATAGAGATTCAGTTAGTACCTACTGTCTTAGTAGTCTGTGCTACTGTTGGTAAATACATTTCAATCGAACAATTTAAAAACAGATTACCAGCCTTAGCCACTTCTATCATTTAAATTGTTTGCAATTTCCAAATCGATACGGTCGGTTAGACCACATTTTGCAAGAATTATCCACCATTCTCTGCTTTGTCATTTTCCAAGGGAAATGGTAGAGTGCAACCAACCGAGTCTTTTATGAATGTCCCCGTAACCATCCGTCAGCCGTCAGGAATACGGTTGGTCTATAATCTATCTCTATTATGCACAAGGGACAATGCAAAAAAGTCCCATGCCTTCATGGAAAATGAAAACCTATTATGCACCATTACGAATAGGCAAAACACAAGGTTTAAATAACTGCTACCTTGGAAACTGTATTTTTTATTCTCGAGAAATGGTGTTGTGACACTCGGTCGAGGCAAAAATGAAACTTTAATTAAACAATTACAGAAAAACGTTTTATTTCTTTGAGGTGTCATTTTGAAATGGAAATGTGTGGTTTAGGCGAAGGTAATAACTGTCTTTCAACATCTTTGATGCCTTTGAAGCAAAAAATTACAAGTTTCTATGAAAATATAGATTTTTTATGGTCTCAATTATTTCATACAATTTTGATGATGTCAATTATATAGATCCTTAGATTTTTGGATTCTTTTGTGGACACATAAAAATATTAATAAAATGCTTGTATGTACGGTGTCGTGGGTTCGATTCCCGCTTCAGGACAAACATTTGTAAGACGAACATTGGTGTTTGTCTTGAGTCTGGTTGTGTTCTACATACAAGAATGATTTATCTACAATACAAAAATGTATTCTATCCGTTATCTGCTTCCCATAGTACAAGCTCTACTTAGTTTGGGGTAAGATAGCGTAGTGAGAAATGTCCAAAAATATTAATTATTATAAGGGTACACTATTACCCTATTAGACTTATTTGCTTGGTAATTCTAATTACACTTGGAGGTAGGTACCAAGCAAATACCTATGTCTAATTCAGGTGCCTCCAGTTCAAGCTTCGCCCGTAGGTACATATAGCTATATATATGAGTCAAATATATTTGCATTGCCCGCCCCGCTGCCCGCTCCGCTCCCCGCCACGCTCTCCGCTTGTAATGACAGTGATGTGGACCGAGCCAGGCCGCGGGCTGACATTATGTCATTATCTCAATGTCCGGATATCGGATTGAAAAGCCGTTGGATAGCCGATAGCTGTACGTTTATAGCGGATACTTAGGTATTATTACTTAGATATAAGAGAATAATAGAAGTAAGAAATATTTGAATGAAGAGAAATGAATATAAATATTTATTATTACCACTACTCAGTACCATCGACTGGCTGAGAATAAGAATCTACAGTAGATAGCTAGTTAGAAATATTTTATAATCTAAACTCTTTTTTCTTCAAACCACTTTTCATTCCCTATTTTTTCATTCTTCCTCTCTTTTTATTTATATCGGCTTGTAAGGTGTACAGGAAAATGGATTTAATTCAAGCAGAAGAAGCAAAGTATGATCGTGCGCATGTGGGCGTGTCCGCCGCCGCCTATTGGGCCGACCGGCGCCAATGCGTACGCGCACACGGTAGCCTCTCGCGCATTTTAAATAACATTGAATATATAAACAAAAGCACGTACATTAACGTTTATGGGAACTACAGGTGGATCTAAATTAGAAAGTAATCGGAAAAAATTTGACTAGGTAACTATAAAGAAAGTTACAGATCTACAGAATTAATTTTAATTTCAACGGACACACGAGCAATCATTGAATTAATGTGACCTTAGGAGTAAATAAGTGGTTTGTCCGTCCGTCCGAACCTGCCAGACGGCTTCCTAAGAACGTTTAAGAGTCTGATATTACCAATAATTGAAGAGATCGGATCATTAAGCCTGCCAAGGCAGGTTCTATGGCGATTACTCGTAGTTATCAAGAATTTGAGCATCGACCGACCTATTACGACGGTATGAAGACCACGGGCGCTTCCCGTAATAACCATGATGATACCTGAAATTATATGATTTGTTCGGAATTTTGTTGAAAATGGCGAAAACATTACAGAAAAGTACAGGGGTCGCGTCGTTACGACGGCCGGCGGTGCCCGAGGCCGCCGATCCGCGGCCGTATGCAAATTAAACGTAATCAAAATAATAATTTTGAGCCGAGCTGAATCGAGGGGCGAGATAGCCCTCAACCCTCTCTCTCTAACCTCGGCACATTTCCACGCGAGCAAGGAAAACCACCTGCCAATCCGCAGGAAATGCAAATGGCTACGATACGCTTTTATTATTTCGTATTGTTTCAACTACGTAATTACACGCGATAGTGGCATAATGAGAGAAATTATCATAAGTGGACTGAAATATTCAGTAAGCCAGTGATTATGGTCAGGTATCCCGGTGCGCGGGGAAATGTGATAATCTTATACTTGAAAGTTCTACTAAAGTTTAAGAATATTTGTGCACGCTAAGAACATTATTGTGCACGCCATCAAGCTATAACATTTTTCTGCTAACCATTTAACATGTCAACAGTTTTGACGATCGATGTAATGCACTTCCATGAAATCATGGTAAGAGAAGTATAAAGTATTCGCCTTGTTATCTATGGCTCTAATCCAGAAATTGCTTATAAATTTCTGGATTACGTATAAATTTGATCTCTCGCTGCTCTAGTAAGATCTTTGGTCTTCGCCTATCTAGAGTCATTTGTCGTTAGTCGTAACACCATAGTACTTACACGTTTCATGTAATCTACTAGGATATACGGCTAAAGAGGGACACTGACGGACATAGCATAGCTACCATTTAATTAAGGTCACGCTTCGCCAGCAGTGGACCACGTTACCCTGTACTTAGCTCTACGCTACGCCAATTGGACACGATTAAAAATAATTTTCATCATTTCTGTTGTCATTTCGCTCGTTACCGCGTGCTCTGGTGCGGGTTATTCCTTCTTCTAAGCAATTATATACCTTTAGGTATTTTCTTATATAAAAACACAGATCACATTAATAATTAATATTAGGAAACACAACAAAGGAAAGGTAAGGAAACTCACAATAGACTTTAATCATTGCAAGGATATGGGCATCTATCCAATCCTCTTCATTAGTTATCAGTTTTTACGTAGGTATGATCAAGAAAAAAATCTGTCAAAACTATAGATAGATAGGTACGTTTATGTTCACAGAACCCAGATAAATTCAAGCTCTGAATAATTAAATCTACCTATGTATAACTACAGTGGTAGTACCATTAAGTACATAATACATAGATATGATGCGACCATGCATGGGTATTCAGCTACGTGGTTAGGAGCAAACCAGCACTTAGTGCCAAGGGCACTGCATACGCAAATTGCTCACCATAAATATCGGTTTGGTGACAATTAGTCTCATTAGATGATTTTCTTGATTCTAGGTTTGATAACTTCCTTCACCGACATATGAAGCTCTATAACAATAAAAGACAAGGTTTTACAAAAACTTAGTACAACCGACTTCAATTGGACTTTTTTAGTGACCCCACTGAAAAGTCACAGGGAAGCGAAATACGCAATTTCGTTTACTTCGACGACATATTTTTTTCTTAAATTCTTTATTGCACACATAAAAAATATTAACACACGTAATTAATAAAAGCCATGTACATTTTTCTGTTATTTTGATATAAAATTAAACTACTGAATCGATAATACCAAACTTAATGTAGGTAATACACTTTTATCGAGTATTTTCAGCTTGATTGAGTAATAACTAAACAAACGCTAATATCATTTAACAAACCTTCATACCCCTTTTTGAGTAAAGTATTAGAATTAATGAACAGAACATTGCCAATGAAATAACAAAAAAACTACTTAGCGTAACAGATTATTGATTACGATTAAGTATGCGAGTAGTATGATCCAATATTAAAAAGTTTTAACTTCGAAAGTAAATTTTTAGCTGACGTAAGCTGACGGTACCTAATCACGACCGCATTTCCATAGCATAGACAAATTGAGAGCACGCTTTCGTCGGCAGTCGGCATTATCGTCTGTGCGTTAGATGTGCGCAATTTGCTCCCATTTCACGTAATGACAGAGCGCGGTGTGGATGCTGCATAATGAGCCGGTCCTTGCCGATTGTACTGTTGCTAATTTAAATACGAAAGCTTGGATGCAATTCGCATAATACTTACTGCGTAGGTTATGAAAAAATGTAGCAACTACATATTACGTCACAAGTTGGAGAAACATGCGGTGTGAAATGTATGAAGAACTTAGATATAATACTTAATAAATAAACACAACAAATCGTCTTTCTAAACAACATTATAAGCCTCAACCTAGCCACCGAACTTAGATATAATACTTAATAAATAAACACAACAAATCGTCTTTCTAAACAACATTATAAGCCTCAACCTAGCCACCTCTGGGCAGCCTGTGTAAAAATAATACACGGCTTCTACAAAAGCTTCTACGCGACCGCTACATAACCTCTACGTGACATCTACGAGTCTGCTACGAACCCTCTACGCATTCGCGACGTATCCGCTACGCACTGTCTACAAACTGATTACAATTTTTTTCGTCTCGTGTCGTACAAGCCAGTGGCCGGCAGTTTTTAAGCCACCCAAAGATTACTGACTTAGCTTAAATTGTAATAGCCCGGATTGAATATTTATCAAAATTATCATTCAAAGAGTATGTATAAAAATATATAATTTTTTTATTAGACGCGCAGGTGTGTTCTTGAGATTTCTTTATAATTGTTACAAAGTAGAATATATATATGTATATATATCTATATATATATTCTCATTCCAATCATAAACATAACATTTTAATATATATATATATGTTTATGATTGGAATTAGAATGAACTACATATTTGAATATAGTAGTACATACAAACTTGATTTAAATTATATATAAATTATTTCATTGTGTGCAATGGTAGAGTCGCTAGTGTTAATCGTACCTTTGACCTATTTGTACTAGAGGTTTTAGTTAGGAGAAATAAAACTAAAACGCAAATTTATTATCAATTGAAAAGCGAGATAGAAACTACAACTAGGTCACACTACTAATATTCATAAATGCGAAAGCTTTTGAGGATAGACGGATATATCAATTCACCCGTCTATCCGTCCATTCTTATGCTAAAACTACTGACCCATAGCAAAGAATAAGTAATATTATTACATACCCATAGAGCCAAAATTCTGTGTGGGTATAGTTAAGTTAGCTGGAAAAGATGTAGGCTACTTTTCAACCGACTTCAAAAAAGGAGGAAGTTATCAATTCGATTGAATGTTTTTTTTAATGTTTGTAAACAACAAAGTTCTGAGGTAAACATTGTTGTTTGCAATACGATTTGAAAATTATTTTTTTGTTTGAGAGGTTATACTTTGAGATTGGTTATTCCCATAGAAATGTTATAAAAATCGGTGCACTAGTTTAGTTTCTAAATCAAAATAATTAAAACAAATTATGGCGTCAAGGCAAAGAATAAGTAATATTATTACATCGTCAAGGTAAACAAAATTGCGTATTTTGCTTCCCTGTGACTGGTCAGTCCGATTGAAGTCGGTTGTTGGATGTTTTTGTCAAACCTCCGCACACTACCGAGTGAAGCTGCAGGCAAAAGCTAATTTTGAAGATTCTTGTAGCAAGTTGTAGGCCGTGACGAATTGGGTACAACAGCATATGTTTGGAGCACTAGAGCGGACCTTATCATTTACCACATTACGAGCGGCATGATTACAGTAATCTGCTTAGAGGGTACAAAAGGCGCACTCGCCGTGCCACCACAGGCGACCTGCGCCTGCGCCGCTCCTACAGGATGATGACTTCTTGAAAGCATGTAACAAAATCATATCAAAATATAAACTGATCGTGTAGCAAAGTTAATCTCACATGGAAGGTACATATTCATAAAGGTCACTTGCGTCTTTTAATACTTATGAAGGCTAGAAAAAGCAAAATGACACATGAATGATGATGATGTGTTAGAGACATTATAGAAATTTATAAATATTTTAATTAAAAAAATTGGTTGTCTGTATAAAGTTGGTTTACAGACGATAATTTAACGTGACAACGTCAGCACAAAACATTGATAGCGTAATGGGACAATGACGTCAACGTTTACCTACATACAAAATTACAAACTTTATTTAACATTTACTTATATTGTTATATTTTATTTATTTTTTTATTGCTAATATGATTTTTCAAGAGGATGGATGAACCTGCTGGAATAGAATTCGGTACGATTGATTATAATTTATGAGCTGGAAGAGGACATGGGCTGCTTTTCATCTCGATACCACGAAGCCATTAATAAATCAATATTTTGAAATAAACAAACACGCTGCAAAAGATAATCACCCTGTATTCCCAATTGTGTAAATTTAATAGAAAATATGACCCTTTCACTGTTCCACATAATTAAGGAGTGCGCGAACGGTACAAAAGGCCTATCGACTACACATTTTTAACAGTGTTTTATACGTTGGAATCGGTTGACAATGGCGGCCCCCAGCACCCCTTTCTTCAGCAATTTGGTGCACAGCAGTCTCCGGAAGTGGAACCCTCACCCTGGAATTAGGATCCTTAGACTCTCCAGGACTCTTATTGTAATGGAGGACTCCGCCCCGCAAGATTTGAGCACGTGACAGATTTGGCACCCTGACGTCGATCCAAGGGGTTTTTAACGGATCATAAGTGAGAAACGAGAGGTTTTGAATGAATAAGTGTATAAATGTTTTCCATATTCAGCTTAGAAAAATTAAATAAGGACCTATAGATTTTAAATTTTTATTTACCATAAAAGGTTTTAGAAAAAATAGTACATTATGAAAATTTTGATATTTTTAAGGTGCCATTACATTATTAAATGATATTCACAAATAAATAGTTTTCACAAACTTATAAAAAATATACCTTATAGTACCTACACCTCTAGTGCCTATAGCACCTAAATGGTACAGATACCTACTTCTTATTTGGGTTGATGGTTCATGAACATTAATAAATCACTACCTACTACTAAACTTTTACCTACCTACCGATTACGAATGTATAGTTTGTAAAGTTCAAATCATTTAATCTAGGCACCTATTATGCTCCAAATGAGGCACTTCGATGTCCAGTCATCGATATTCCGACTAAAAATTATCTCATTGTAAATTCGCCTCCTGACCTTGTCCAACCATGAACCCACAACCGCTGATTACCGAATTACAAACCCACAGTTACCTATACTTACCACGCAGATTTGAATAATAAATATCTTATCTAAATAACACTGGGCCATTGTTTTTCTCGACGATCACGTTGTAATGACGTGTATTAACTCCAATCGCTAATAAAATTAGTCTGGCAATAATTTGGCTTAATTTTGGCAGAATCATGTCTGAATCAGATCGTGTAGGTAGGTAAGCGGAATTATTTTTGAGAATCGTGGTTTTCGAATGTGGGAAGGTGAATTTGTATCAGACCATGTACGAGTAGGTTAGGTAGGACTCGATTCAACATACTGTATCAATGTAAGTATTAATATAAACATCTTAATTTAGATTCCAAGCAAGCTTAAGGCGATACATTAGGTTCAGCCCTACAGTTTTGATTCCACCTCTTTACAGGTAAAATTAGAGGTAGAGTTGAGTTTAATTTATGTATTTCTAAATAAGCCTGGCAACCATTGATAGGACACATAATACAGTGTGTGAGTAAAGAGCGTTCGCATAGAGAACCTACTATTTAACCCGCCATATTAGTTAATTGTGCCGCCCTCAGAGTAATAAAAGTAAAGCTGTATTGTGATATAGAGCGAAATAGTGGACTGAGGAATTAAGAATCGGGAATTTTAAGGAATTTAAGAGAAGAAGACCTTTATATAAAAATACATACAATATATAAGTATAACACTAAGTAGTATACGTTCATGGTCGGACTTACGTTCGTACATAGATTAATAACGGTGTTCATAAAGAACAAGATGGACAGTACCGAGAGTACAAAACCAAAATGGATGCGATATATAGGACCGAAAATTTTCAGACACCCTGTCAATAAAAATAAAATATCTCTATTTTCAAATAATGTTTATTACTTTTTACGATGTAGTTTTATTAACAATGAAAAAAGCCAGTAGTTTTATCATATAATATATTTATCTAGCCCTGTTACTTCTCTTTTTCGAAAATTAGCATCGGACCAAAATGTACAAGAAGTTAGCCAATGTGGCTCCGTTTTCATGGTCACATTTTTAATGTACATTACATTACATTGTGTTTCTATACTTTAATACTTCTGTGCGTTCGTACTATTACATCTTGGAGTCCCGCTCAGCCCTCTACGCTTTTCGATACGAACGCATAATTGCGCTTCTGTTTCCGTTACTGCGGTTTTAATGATTATATACGACTGTTTTGATGTGGCAGTTGGGTAAGAAGTACCTTATAGGTACCTACACACCTACTGGATGGGAAAATAAAACCTTTGACTTCGACGGTAGGTACATAAATAAACCGCCACCCTCAATACATGAAGTCACACATAAAATCTTACTTTGAAAACAAACAATCCAATTTTTATTTTTAATCGAACTTTTTCGTTTTCAATGTACCACTATGATATTATTTTATTCATTAATACTTTTAAGGTTTTTGACAAAAAACAGTATCTCTACTTTTGTAGAGATTAATTCATGAGATTGATAGGTACCCAAATGTGCGCAGTAACAAAAATCGCTACTGCACAGCTTCAGCAGCAGTTTCAGTGTGCTTATGGTACCTAATTAGAGAGCGACAATTTAACTTTACATTAGGTTTATACCTGGAAATGTAGTCGTTAATAGTTCCCTTTTAGCAAAAAAAGCGCGTTGATATCTTTTATATGAGAATATAAAATGTTACCACTCGAGTTTCTTTGAGAAATGGTGGTAATTATGCAGACAAAAATATTTTTAGGATTCAGTACATACATATTTATTAAAATGATCAAAAAGTCAAGATACAAGATTTCATTATTCTATTATCTACAATAGATAGTCACGCTACTCCCCGCTAGATGTCACTTTACGCTGTAACATTTTGGCAAATTTATTTACTTAAAACTCGTTTTCGACGTTCTACGAACTCCGTTCAAGCATACATATCCAGACTCCGAATTGGAAAATAATCGCGTGCCAATAGCTAATAAACCTTAAAGTATTAATGGATAGTGTAGTATAGATTCCGTCATGTAAATGGTGATGCGAGGCGTGCGAGCCTCGGGCGGTGGGCGTGCGCCGCCGCACTGACCAATGGCGGCAGTGGCGGCAATCGACGATTGAAAGCCTCCGAAAACATTTCCATTTTTTCAACGACCAACATTAATTGGCGCTATTATCATATTTCGACCGTAACATATAGGAGGAAAATCATTGAACCTAACCGAACCTACTACTACCAACCATACATGTAGACTGTATCTAAAGAATTAGGTAGTTTACTACCTAAGTAAGTTTTAAAGATCTCTCTCAAGATCCACCTTATTTTATTAATTAAGTAGATATTAAATACCTACGCAGAAAAGTGTTAAGAAAAATGTGGAAGACTGTGAGTAGATAAAGGTATATTATTTTATCATAATTTAAAATTTGTAGGTACATTTTGTTGGCGTACCTAACTATTAGGTAATAAAAAGAAGAGCAAGCTTTGGAGTTAAATTGTGTCTACCCATGAGCAAAACAATGCTACGCAAAAACATTGGGTTATAATGTCTAATGCCGCACCGTTTTAATACCTAGGCTAGTAACATCTTTGCTACAAGCGGCATAAAGTAGTTCTTCGTAGGATAATCGTAGGTCTGCGATGACAATACAAAAAAATCGTTCAAGTGCGGGTGAAGAGTAGAAGCTTGATTCTTTCGTGCACTTGCCACGATTAGAGTTGTCAGTGTCATATGACCCTTTTAGTGTCACTGACGTCCAATACCATCCAATACACGTCACGTGTCAAACCGTAAGAAATTATCAATTTAATTTAGCTGTAGGCTCCTAAAAATATATTATATTAGCACGGGATACCTAATAAATCTGCATATAATCGGCTTTTCCCTGTACAATCACAAGCAGCCTGTGATTTCGTTGCATTAACAAAAAAATACGATTTTGCTTTAATTATTTGTGGGCCAATAGAAAAACATCCAAAGGTTTGTACATTCGTTGCTGACCTCAAAAGATTAAATAGTAATTCAATTGTACACAGTGAAATGACAATACAAGGACAATATTAATCAATGCAAACCAGATATTACATTAAATTTTAATTCATGTTTCTATACCTAGGTACCTTTGTAAAAAATTGAAGGTTTATGGTTGCCTACGTACCTATGTACAATAAAAATGACCTCAATCTTGCTATCGTTTCAAAGGTAAACCATTGTTAGTTTTTGCAGATGCAACTGTCATCAGACCCTAGGCGCGCTGACCGCGAGCGGAGGTTTAAACCTCCCCCGCCGACGTCAGCTCCTGCAGAGGATCTGACAACTGATTACATGAACATTCTTGGTAAATATTTCCTGTTCAATTTTTTAAACATCACAAAGCTATATTAAGTTTTTCTTCTTTTTCATCTGGAACCATTTTTCTGTTTAAGACATAATATTCTGCATATTATCTAGATGTTATCAGTTCACGATAAGACTCAATGTAGTCTGTTAACAATGATGCTATACATATGAAAAATGGCGCATTGGCGGCATTAAATTGTTTGACAAAACTTGTATAACTTTGAGTGTTTAAGTGTAAAAACGGTGGTTTTTTATCCATTAAGTGCTTGTGAACGTGTATGAGTGTTGGTGAATAGTTTAATGCTGTAAAATATGACTTTTCGTGTTGCCTCCAAAACTCCATAGAAGCCTCTAGTAAAGTTGCAACCACCACTACTTTACAGGGGCATGACTTGACTTATTGTATTGACTCTGACTTAAGACAAAAAATCTCTTTGATGTGAAGCCAAAACCGAAGAACTTAGGTTCTTCGAAAGAAAAAAAAAACTCATCCTTCAATCTTATTGTTGTAGTACTTAAGCAATTAAGTTTTTATGTAGGTACACAAAGACCCATTTGGCTTGATAACAATTTTAAAACTAAGTGCTTTTACGCATGTGAAAATCCCAACTAGAAACTTGGTCCAATTTAATATGTCAATCTATTTATTTCAGGTATGGTGTTTTCAATGTGTGGTCTTATGATGCGTCTAAAATGGTGTGCTTGGACTGCTGTATTTTGCTCAAGCATTAGTTTTGCGAACTCCAGAGTTTCTGATGATACCAAACAGGTATGTTGGGAATTGTTAATTTTGGTACTTGTATTGTATTGTATTTATTTATTTACTAAAAAGTTAACAATATTTTCTATTCTAAGGGCGCCTTAAAACCTTACCAGGTTTACTTAGGTACGACATACAAAATTAAATAAAGTTTAATGGCAATAAGTAATGAAAAATGTTCCTTTTTTCAGATTGTGAGCTCATTCATGCTGTCCATATCAGCCGTGGTGATGTCCTACCTACAAAATCCTGCACCTATGACTTTACCGTGGCAAACAGGCGCATTGTAGAGCCGAATTTAGATATTATAAGTCATAGCTTTAGGTTTAAGTTGAGTATATCTTAGTACTCTGGGGTTTTTTAACTAACTTAATAAAATATAAGTATTTCATGTGTTTATATAACTTTATATTCCATTTCCAATCACTATTAATTCTTAATTAGTCATTCTGTGCAGAAACTCTAGCTCTGAGCAAAGAGAATATAATCACTACGTTCTAGCTCTGAGAATAAAACACTAGGTAAAATAGATAAAGCCACGATATATTTTCTGCCTCGGTTGTGCTAAGCTAAATTTGACAGCTCATTTCTGTCATATTCCGTAGTGGTTAGGTTACTCTTTGTGTCATGCATGTCAATGTCAAATTCTATGGAGTTCGTTCGCCGGATTTTGTGGTACACGTTTGTGATTGTAATTTTGCGGATTTTTAATTAAAAATACCTTATCTTTTATTAAGATAATTTTCTTTCAGCTTAGTTACTCATCCTCTGCTCAACTAAATCGGTTCAAGACAGTAACAGGTGAGAAATTGTTAAGTGCTAAAGGTTATCTTTTTGAGCAACTGAAAGCTGCTTGCATGAGATTTGTGTTCATTGTAAAAGCCTACCCATTAGCTCTGGAAAGTCCACCTACACAATTTTGTGCCCCCGATGCCTCCCGATCTTTTCAATCATTTTGATATGTACTGACTTTTAGCTTGATGGAACATATTGTGATTTTCCAGAATGCCTCCTAAGAAGGTTGAAGAGCCTGAGAAAAAGCCTCTCATTGGGCGTGTAGGCACTAACCTGAAAGTGGGAATAGTCGGAGTACCCAATGTTGGCAAATCAACATTTTTCAATGTACTGACCAAGAGCCAAGCTGCCGCCGAGAACTTCCCTTTCTGCACCATCGATCCTAATGAAAATAAGTACCATTTTATTGTTTTGCATAGGTTAGCTTTTATACTTTGTATTCTCTCTTGTCTGTTTTTGGAGCGTGAAAACTATTTATGATATTATCATAAAAACTCTTCCCACAGCTACCTGATTTAAAAATATGTCAAAATATTTAAATGTCATTATACCAAATCATTTTTAAAAAGTGTTATGGTTATTTTGTTGTAATTTTTTTAATAACTGCGTAATGAATAGGTTTGAATGCCATAGAGATAATTTAGATATAAATGATAAATATGGTTTACAAACTGTTGATGTAAACAATGGAATATTATACAGTGGAGAGATTGGATTTATCAGAAAACGGAAAAATCAAGAAGATGATAAAAGGACAAGGCCCCTGGCTGCTGCTATTGTGGGTTTGGATAATACTGCCGCTCCACTACCAGAGAACCCAGTCTTCTATAATCCTTGGACTGATATTGATGCTTTAGAAATGTTTCTTAGCTCTAAACCTACCTGCTATTTAATACTTAGCAAACCAGGAGCAGGAGCCTACAGTCTTGGTGAGGCTCTATCCAAGAAACTAAGTTGTGTTCATTTGTGCCCCAAGAATATTATTACCGATGAAATTGAACAAAACAGTCCCACTGGAATATGCATGGATTACAACATGAAGCACAATAATGTTATATTATTTGATAATATGTTAAAAATGTTGAAAACAAAATTGACTTCACTAGCTATAAAACATAGAGGGTATGTTATATCCGGATTCCCATTAATGACGGCTAATAATAGCTCAAAATATCTTGTAAACAGTCTCTTTGGCGAGGACTCTATAGAAGCAATACAAGAAGTGATGTTAGATGTGATTAATAATATGAAAAAAAAGAAACCTAAAAAGCCCAAACAGAAAACTGGCAGCAATCGGACATCAATGTCAAGTGAAATAGTTGGAGAAGGTGAAGAGGCAGAAGAAGAGCAGGAACCTGAGGAAATACAAGAAGAGGATGAAGGAGAAGAGGATATCAAAGTGGAATTGCCAAAATTTTTACTTAATGCTTGTTCCAATATCATATTACCAGGAAAAGCGTACTACAACACGAAAAAAGCTGTGCTTCTACATCAACTGGATACTATTTTCAAGATAGATATGAAGCCAGACATCATCATCTACCTCACATGCTCTGACAAAGACTTGATAACGAAAAAGTCCCATAAATATCTTAATTATAAGAGCAACTTAAATACAGCTGAACCATTTCTATCAAACCCTTCCTCAGAAGTGAAATGGCCCAGCAAATACACCTTCAGTGACTTCACCAATCCCTTTGACACCCACACATTCAATCACAAGTATAGCTGCAAACAACCAGTCAACTTTGAAGGCAACTCTGTGAAACAATTGTGTAATTACAAGCAAGATATTTCTCCCTACATTAAGAACAAGCTGATGGATTATGATCCAAATTACATTATCAAGCTGGATGGGAAGCAAACTGTTCATCAAATGATGCACAATGTTATGGAAAGATTACTTTTGATTCCAATAAACGCTGTTATAATACCTGAACCCTTATATATGGAAGAACCACCAGAAAATATGGAAGAGTTCTGGCAATCTGTAGAAGAACTAAATGTACTCCGAAGCGGCGTGCTAACATTCAAAAGATACCCATCTCCATGGTTTAACAGATGCCCTGTTGAACTCAAAAACAGACAATCCACATTAGGGAATCCAAAGCTTGCAGTGACTTTTACCAAACATGTATATCTCCTGTCTACATTAGATAAAATGGTTTCTTTTTGCAGAAATCCGCGACCATACCTAAAGTTAAAATATTTAGAGCCTACATGCAGAGTTATTGTCATTGGTACTAAATCATCGGGAAAAACAATGATATCTGAATGTTTGTCATGGCTATTCGACACTCCGATTATGCATTTTGAAAAGTTTTTGGAATCTGAGCAACAGAAAAAATATGACACTTTTGCAAAAACTATTTTGTCTGAAATCATTGCTACCATAGAAGACGCTCGCTTTGCGACATGGCAGATGGCTGAAATGGAAAGATTTAAAAACTTAGATGTGTGGTGTAAAACAACACAGTTATTATTACAGGAGTATATTCCACTGTTGACTGAAAGTATGAAATACATAAAGACAGAAAAAGTAGCTGAAGCAACTCCAGAAGACCAAGAAGCAGAAGAAACTAATTTTGAAGAAACTAAGTCTGAAGAGGTCCCTAATTTAAAATTTTTAAACAAGTTCAACACTTTGAGGGAAAAGCTTTCGTTCCTGACAATTTTAGATGACGTCTCTCTATGTGAAAAAGCTCTTACCAGTAAAGTAATGACCCAGTTCGCTCCAGATCACTTACGAACTAAAATAGATAAACCAAGAATACCAGCTTTAGGAGATGCAGACGTCATGGAAGCCATTGCAGCATACATTATTGCCAATGAACTACAAAAAGAGATCGAGCCCACTACTGAAGAGTTGATGAATGAAATGATTAACGTTATAAATACAATAGACGCTGACTGTCAAACTGCCACTGAACGTGATCAAATGTATGGAAAATATATCATAGATGGTTTTCCATCAGATCCCGAGTATTGGGGATTTCTCAGTGAGTCAAAATTAATGCCTGATTATACAGTGACATTGATAGAAAATCGAGAATTAGACGATGATTTGATAAAGGAATACAAAAATATTGAAAATTCACAAAAAAATCATATGGAAAGATTTTTATTAGCCAACGATATGCTGATAAAAATAAAATTGCTAGGGAAAAAGCAACCGAATTCAACAGATTTGGATTTGAAAATCATTGTCAGTGACATCATTAATGACACGCTTAACAACGTAGATCTTGTGGAAGATCCGGAAGCTATACCTGCAACAGATCTAAATGCCGAATTTACCGAAGCAGTTGAAAAGTTCAAAGAAAACTGGGACTCAGTCAAGTTAAAAATAGAGGAGTATGACAAATGTTACATAGACGTCGAACTCGAAAATAAATCAGATATTCAAGTTGTAGAAGAAATGTTGTTGAAAATGAGGAAAAGCTTTATGGTAACAAGCGTGATTAACGAAGATGAAGAAGCAGGCGACCAAGATGATGAAGAAGGAGTTCCCAAAGACCTTATGACCTACAATAATTCACGTAATCTATGCGAAACCAATATTTACTGCCCCATTGCCTATTACGACTATGGTGTTTTGTGGGAGGGCAAACCAGAATTCGGGATCAAACACGATAATAAGATTTATCAATTCTGTAATGAACAAGCTATGGAGATATTTCAGCAAGATGTGTCTAAATATCAGTCGTTTAACAAACCCTTTAAAAATCTTCCACCGATACGGATTTGCGTCATTGGTTGCATTGGCAGCGGAAAAACGTTACTGTCGAAATTGCTAGCAAAAGAACTTGGTCTCTTACATATCGAATTTGAAGAAGTCATAAATGACTTGCTAATGCCTAAACATTTTAAAAAGGTCGGACGTCGTTATGAAAACCGTTTTACTGATGCTCCTATAGACGATGAAGCGGTAGTAGAGTTTCAGATGGATGAAGCAAATGAAAATCTTTTGTCTGACATAATGTCTAATGAAACCGAGCTAAGGCGTATAGTTTACAACTATTTTGAACGTGGTGCTCCAATTCTACCACCACTCATGCAAAAAATAATAACCAAATTATGGTTTCAAGATCCCTACGTCAACACAGGATTTATTTTAGACGGCTATCCGCGCCTACCTTCGGATACAGAGGATATGATCAACAGTTTCTGCATACCTGATTTAATTATAGAACTTGAAGGAAGTTCGGAAATTTCTCTTAAACGCCTATCTCCTGTTATGTTTAAAACTTGGAAAATCCAGTTGAATCAAGCTAAAGAAAGAGCTAGACAGAAGTTTGAAAACGAAAGACAGGAGTGGATGAATTTTATAACTAAAAATATAGTTATCAAACTCATTGTTGATGAGGTTTTAGAAAACATGTTTTTCTCAACAGTTGAACCTATGGTCGAAGGATCCCACACTGAAAGCGTTATTATCGATGCTCATCCATCGGGAGCATCAAACGTTGATGCGAACTTATTTAGCTCTTACAACGAAATAATACAAGAGTTTCCCGAGCCGGTGGATCAAAGTGTGTGGGAACAACCAGACGCAGTACATGAGACAATTAATGCCAGAATAGAAAGCATTTATGAAACAGATGATGAAAATATTCAAGGCCTGAAAGATCTTCTATCAGAACAAAGAATCATAACTGTGTCCATAAATGGAACAAAATCTATGGAAAAAGTCATTAGACTTGCATTATCCAAGTTATCAACCTTGAGAAACCGATGTGATTCATTATTCGAACAAACTTTCATTGTTAATACTGATATTGCTGAATTGTTAATACTTGAAGGATTTTGTTTTATGAGTAAGTTCAATCGCATGTGCCCTGTTTACATCCATGACAATCCTGACGCTATACAAAATATTTACAAGATAGGCAGACGAAAAAGCAAGATATATGGGGTCATCCATCGGTCGTATATCTACTTTATGGGTGGTGAAGGAGCTGTAAAAAAATTTAGAACCAATCCCCTCAAGTACATAACAAGTAAAAACGTATTCTTATTCAAAGAATATCCTTTGAGGATTTGTGTTATCGGACCTCCAAAATCAGGCAAAAGTTCATTAGCAGCAAAACTTGCGAAGCGATATGGATTGATCTGCATATCCAGAGGAATGGCTTTACGACACATGATTGAGGATTTGAGCTGGACTGAACTGGGAATCAAAATAAACTCGGCTCTCAGCTCTGGAAAGACCATCAATGAAAACCATATAGTAAAAGCTATTCAAACTATTTTAATAGACCATAGAACGATAACTTACGGATTCGTACTTGACGGCTTTCCTGAATCAGCTTCAGAAGCTATGGAATTAAGCAAATATGGCCTTTATCCAAACATCGTTTTTGATATCCGTTCTAATGTTGGAACTGTATTACAAAGCTCACAAAACGAAGTGTATTACGATATACTAAAATATTTACCACCTTATTCGCGCCCGTTTATTGAAAACAGGTATGAAAATTGGTCTGAGAGAAGTTACAAAATCAGAGATTGGATCAATGATGACTATCAAAATATTCAAGTCCTCAACGGGAATGAATCGAAATGGCAGTGCTTAGAGGATGCGGTGACTGTTATAAAAGGATTTATACCTAAAGTGCATTACTATCTGGCCAACGTGAATACTGGTATTGTGCCTGTGGAAGTCATGTGCATATCAAATGAAATTTTTGAGCAAAGAATGTCCAGTTTTAAAAATATGTGCCCACTCTGCCTCTCTCTAAACGTGTTGAGGCGTAGTGATTGTCCTGTGGATAGAAAGGGGGTAGTGCAATATCGAAACACGTTCTACTGGGTATGTGCCGATCACATGAGTCAAGTATTGGAGCATCCTCATTGTTATTTGTCCGATCAAAATGTACACATCCCCGAAATTCCTGCTGTTGTTAAAACCGTCTGCATGGATCTTGTGTATGAAAATGGCATTTGTATTGTAAATTACGCCGAAAATCTGCCTGCTCAAATGATAAAAAGAGGAAGCAACCAATTCGCTGCAAGTTACCGCGGCAAGACTTATTTATTTTGCGGTGGGAAATGCCTTTACAAATTTTTGAATAAACCGCACATGTACGCTGACATCACTGTGTTCAAGGAAGCGAAATCATTCCCAAAGCTGTCGTTGAACAAGCTGCCAAATCTGGGTTATTTGGAGCAAACGGTTGGGAATTTGATAACTGACGCGTGTTGCTCTGTAAATGTTTTCAGACCTAAATACCCTGGACTGACGTATAAGTTGTCTGCGTTGCTGCAGATCGCGTTGTACTTGAAGACCCATAACCCATATAACGATAAAACCATGGAGGCGAAATACGTGAAAGCGTCCAAGGTGTACGACGCTAGGTGTAAACTGATTACACATGTAGGCTTACTTCTACGGTCCATGGATAACCCGTTCGCCAGTTATCCTCTATGTTGCAAAGATCTAAGCAAATGCGACTCTGGTACTGTTAAAAAACCCTCTAGCTACACTTCAAGTTCTACCAAAGCGTCTGTAACGATAACCGAGTTAGATTAGTTTTAATTTTGTTGTTAATAAATGATACCAAATATTTTAAGTACCTATTTATTTATGTGTTTTTCAATCACGGAAAATACCAGGTAAAGTCATAATTTACTTTATGTTATCATCATGAAGACAAAATGTCTAACAGTTTATCGTTTGTTTCAGCAAGTAGGGTGCCTGTTCCCGATGAGAGGTATGAATACCTTTGCGAGTACCACAAGCCAGCCAGGTATGTACATGCCAACCAATCCTATGCAATATGTTAAGGATCGTTACTAGTTTCATTAAAATTAGTTCCATGGAACTACAGATAATTATTTTTTCTTCTATTTTTTTCTCCTAGTTCCATTGGCTTGAAAAAGAAACAAAGTAGCATTCATAACTAACTCATAGTTTCGGTGGATCGATGCCCGAGTTCTGCTTTGCTTTGCCTCTGATCCTAGTAACTAGTAGGATAGAACATGTAACCCGAGTCCATTGGCAAAATGGTTATAGTTTGAACACTTTGCCTCTGTTTAAGGCAGCAAGAAAGCATACATGTTGGAGTTAATTTCATACCGTACGTTTTTACCGTTGGGAGGCATCCTCTGCCAGATATTCTGTCGCAAAGCAGTAATGTGTTAGCATAACTGTGTTCCGATTGGAAGGGTACTACCTAGTACTAGTACTTAATGAAATAACTGGGCTTTCGAGACTGACCATGGCCATGGCCTATGGAAACCCTGTGCAGCACTGTTATGGTTATGAGCAGGCGTGATCTCTTACCATCAGAAAATCGCCTTGCTAGCCTCGCTACTTGTTAACATCAAAAAATCCAGCGTATCGGGACTAGATTCGACCATTTTGTCTTTTCATGTCCATTGTAGCAAAGTGCCGGCGTTCCTGAATGTGGTAGACATTGCCGGTCTGGTGCGCGGCGCGGCTGAAGGGCAGGGCCTCGGCAACGCTTTCCTGTCCCACATCAAGGCTTGCGATGCCATCTTTAATTTATGTCGTGAGTATAAATAAATAAATTCAATATAATAATCTCTTAAAAAAGTAAAGTAAGAAACGTGGTTTTTGGATTTTATTTATTGATCACCGACACAGAGTTATAGGTAGTATAAATTGTCTTCACGATTTGATAGCGCTAGCCACGCGCTGGAAGACGTGGTGGACAAGAAGATGAGGCCCTTACCTTGCGATCTGATGGTCGCGGGTGCGATTCCCGTTGGCAGTCGTGCGTTAATGGGTTTTTTTTTAGGAACATGATGCATAGCAGGTCAAGTGCCACTGCAATTACAGGTGAAGGCGACATGCAATAATAAATTTAATCTACATTCCTTGTTTTTCAGGTGCTTTCGACGATGAAGATGTGATCCATGTGGACGGAGACGTGAATCCCGTGAGAGACCTGGAGACGATCGGCGAGGAGTTGCGGCTGAAGGACGAGGACCAGCTGATCAAGGATCTCGAGAAGCTGGAGCGAGTGGTCGTACGCGGCAATGATAAGAAACTCAAGCCGGAATATGTGAGTTCTGTCATGTTGTCAAAAACCACAACCTCAAAATGTGATTGGGCGCTAAATTGTATTCTTATTATTACCGTGTCACTAGTTCTTTCGAACCAGTGTGGTGAAAGGATTCAAGTGCGCCTCGAAGAGGCTCGTGAACTTGACACATGTTTTCGAACTGTTTAGGTTCTATGACATGCCGGTCTCCTCACGATGTTTTTCTTCACCGTTAAGCATGTGTTTTAATGCACACATAGATTTTTTGAACAGAAAAATCCATTGGTGTGCGACCGGGTTCGAACTCACGACCTTCGAATCGAAAGTCAAGGCACTTCCTACTCGGCCAACACGGCTTTTTATTTGCTAATTTGTATGAAAATCAAAAGTAGAATTCACACGGACCACACTTTCGGGTCATTATCGTACGCGTGGGTGTCCCGTCCCCAGCAGGATGCCTTCTAGATAGGTACCAATACAGTGCCAGATATTCTGCAGCATTGCAGTAAAGTGTAAGCAAAATTCAGTAATGTGTAAGCTATACTGTGTTCCGTTTTGGAGGGCACTGTAACTAAGGAAATTACTGGGCTTTCGAGACTGACCGTCAAAATGTCTCAAAGTGTTCGAACGCTAACAGCACCGGCCTATGTCAATCAAAGTGCGGTTTAGCACTGTTTAGGTCATATGGGTAGTCGTAATCTCTTACCATCAGGAGAATTTTAGCCAAGCGTGTTCCATCCTCGACCACACCGTCAATTTCCATCAGGTGAGGTGTTTGGTCATTATTATTATTATTAGTTTTTTATTTATTGTATAATAAATTAGTACATAATGATAAAACAAACATCTAAAAAGCCACGAATGGTTTGTCCTAGATGTAAGCTGGTTCTCCTAATACATATAGGTTTAGGTTTAACTTTAAAATTACTTTAAAGTTGCGTAAACAGGTTTGGGGAAGTCGCTAGTGAAAAGATATAGGTAACGTAAAGTGTAAAAGAAAAAAGAAAGTTACGTTAGACTAGAATATAAAAAAAAGTCCTTTTTACATTAAAAAAAGGGCACTGCACAATTTTTGGAATAATGTTAATGTTAATGTGTTACTAACAGGATTCATTGATGAGAATCAAGGCTATACTAGTGGATGAGAAGAAACACATCCGGTTCGGCGACTGGAGTGCTGCAGATGTAAGTTTTTCTTCATCATCTTGTCAAAACTCGAGTTCTTTGTTCAAGCAAGCTTATAAAAACTGAAGAACCCGACTGTCGAAACTTATCCTAATACTGGATTTTGCCACCATAATATACACTACTTCTTCTTTTAGCAGTCAATTAAGGGGAATCCTCAAATCCGAATTCCATAAAAAATGTTTCGGACAAATACTCAAAAAGTACGCCGTATTATAGTAATTTCTTCACATTATTTGTTTCGTCCATGTTTTTTGATTTCGTCAACAAAAAAGTGAAAGTTTTCATACTTTAATTTAGATTTTATACGTGTTTTAAAAGTAAAGAGTATTTGTCCGATACATTTTGTATAGAATTCGGATTTGAGGATGCCCCTTAACAAATTATATTTTTTGCAAGTTTAAAGTTCGGTTTTAGGGTTATATCTCACTAGGACACTAGTAGCGGTGCAACCAGTCGCGTATCGCTTGGTTGCGCGACCAATTTGGTTCCGGCAACCGAATCACCCGTTGGTGGCGCAACCATTAATATAATAAAACTTTTATATTCAGACAACATACATACATACATAGATCCATATTCGGGTTCATTTACATCTAAGTCATAAGTCTATGTTAGTAGAATATTAGTAGTTAGTAATATGTATAAAGCTCCTTGGCGTCTGACTCACTCGACCACCAGTCGCGGTACGAAGGATTCTCGTACGAATTTCGAATATGAATTTCGTACGAAATTAATTAAAGAAGAATTGTAATTAAGTAATGTTTTTAAAGATAATATACTAAATATTTCAAGATGTACTTAGACGCACTGTCAAGAATTAAATCGTCATTGATTTGTAATGTATAACATCATATTTATAAAAAAATTGTCCGGTCGTTTTTGTAATACGCCTATTGCTGTTAATCGCACGTCTGGTTCCCACGACACAGGCCTAGAGTCTAGTGTGGGGCCATAGTTATTAGACCTTTGTATAAATGTATTATGTGATTAAATAAATAAATGAAATGAAATGAATCAACACTTTTCGTAGTGCTCGATGCCTCGGCGATGTCTGAAAATGTTTTTTTTATGTTTGTTACCTCAGAACTTTAGAAAAAAACATTATTTAAAAGAATATACTTCCAGATTGGTCTCATAAAAATTACATGAAAATCGGTTCAGTAGTTTAGTTTTTAAATCAATATAAGTGAAAAAATATGGCGTCGAAGTAAACAATATTGCGTATTTTGCTCCCCTGTGACTTTTCAGTGGTGCCTACGGTCACTAAAACAATCCAATTAAATTCGGTTGTTGCATGTTTTTGTAAAACCTTGATTATTTTACTTTCAGATCGAAATCCTCAACAAATACCTGTTCCTTACCTCGAAACCGGCTCTCTACCTCGTCAACTTATCCGAGAAGGACTACATTAGGAAGAAGAACAAATGGCTGCCAAAGTTGAAGGAGTGGATCGACAAGAACGACCCCGGGGCGCCGCTCATCCCCTTCTCGGGCGTTTTTGAAACTAAGCTGCTGGATATGGATCCGGCCGAGAGACAGGCGTACTTGAAGGATAACAATTTATCAAGGTATCATTTAAAACCTTATTATCTATAGGTACATATAATAAAGTAGTAGATTCCGAATTACATATGTTTTTTACGGAAACGTGTTCAGATGAGTTTAAATATAATGTCCCATATTTTTTTTCATCGTAGAACTACGTTTGTTTGTGTGTGCGTCCATCACGTAAAACTATTATAAAAATACGCTATATCTTTTTTTTTTTGACGACACGGATGGTCGAATGGCAAGTGTATTGGACTGCCACGACCGGTGTCGCGGGTTCGATTCCCGCACAGGACAAACATTTGTGTGATGAACATCGGTGTTTGTCCTGAGTCTGGGTGTTTTCTATGTATTCTACGTATGTATTTACAAAAAAAAAAGTATATAAGTAATCTATCAGCATCTAGTTCCCACAGTACAAGCTCTGCTTAGTTTGGGGCTAGATGGTGTTGTGTGAAATGTCCAAAATATTTATTTATTATTTATTTATTTATTATTATTATCTCTTCAGAGGGTAGATAAATTGGAGAATAAGTATTGATTGTCTTGCTTAGTACTGACACTTTGCTATTCTGACATCTCTTCCGCATGTGGAACAAACAACATTGACAATAAAAAATTCTTCAACGGGTGACGAAGTCGCACGCGGGTCAGCTAGTCATCAATATAAATAATAATGTTTGAATATTTCACAAAATGTCATCTAGCCCCATACTAAGCAGAGCTTAGTACCAGATAACTGATATAATATGTATACATACATAGAAAACACCCAGACTCAGGACAAATACCGATGTTCTTCACAAATGTTTGTCCTGAAGCGGGAATGGAACCCGCGGTACTAGCGTGGCAGTCCAACACACTTTCCACTCGACTATCCGTGCCGTCACTCAACTTTCTTACTATCAATACGTATGAAGGGCTGACTGACGGAGTCCTGACTGACTGATTAACAGCGTACAGGCCAAACCACTGGACGTAGAGACTTTAAATTTAGAGGGTATGTTCGCCAAGTATTACATAACATAAAACATAAACATTCACACACTCACACCCCTGCACTAGGATTCCCTGTGTCGCAGGTGGCATGGACACATACAACACATCACAACATCCAAGACACGAGAACAAACATTTGTGTTCGTCACAAATATTTGCCCCGGCCGGGGATCGAACCCGGAACACCAAGTATAGGCGCGTACATTTAAAAAAGTACGGTAAGAGATCACACCATATAACCTACCAGAACAGTGCTTCACTCAAATAGGCCGGTGCAACACTGCTAATAGCGCTCGTCCACTTTGAGACATTTTAATGGTCTAAAGTAGCATATTATGAGATTTGCCTTCTTAGACTATTCACATTTGTTCAGTGGTTTGGCTTATTTATGATATTAGTAGGATGCAATAAATAAAATGAACTCAAATAATCTATAACCGCTGACATAAGTCTAAATTATCTTAAATTATCTGAATTTGACTATATTTTTATTTTTATTTTTTGGTAGTAACTTTTCTTATATGAGCTGGTAACACTATACTATTCACAATTTATGTTATTGTTTGTATTCCTTTTTCTTGTTTTTAGGTTTAATTTGATCTCTTGTTTAAAAAGTTACTTGTTATAATATGTGATCTTGCGTGGTTTAGTGTATGTACCTATTTTTCCGACACAATGTAAAAATTGTTTGAGAATAAATGAAAAAATGAAATGAAATAACAACCATGTTGCAGTGCGTTGGACAAAATCATCGTGCAAGGTTACAAAGCACTGCAGTTGGAGTACTTCTTCACCGCCGGCCCTGACGAAGTCAAAGCGTGGACCATACAGGCAAGTCTAGATTATTTTTGAAGAGGAGATTGGGCAAAACGGTTTTTCTCCATTTTCCATGGCTTATGTTATACATAATCTTAAAAAAAAAATCTAAAACATCACATTAGGTTGAAGTAACAAATTCATCGCTGCACTTTTCTACCGAATTCTTAAAAGGAGGAGGTTATCAATTCGGTTGAATGATTTTTTTTATGTTTGTTACCTAAGAACTTTGTTGTTTTTGAAGAGATTTTTTTTTTATGTTCGAGAGGATTTACTTTCATCAAAATCGATTCAGTAGTTTAGTTTTTATATACAAATAACTGAAAAAAATATGTCGTCGAAGTAAACGAAATTGTGTATTTTGCTTCCCTGTGACTTTTCAGTGGTGTTTACGTTCACTAAAACAGTCCAATTGAAGTCGGTTGTCTATGTTTTTGTAAAACCTTGATTATAATAATTTGAAATTGATATCTTAATAAATGTACAAATAAGCGAGATACACGGGATTCTAAGCCTTAAATATAAATTCGGAAGTGCGATGATACTATGAAAATTTGAAATGTAAATGTTCATTTCTGGTTACAGAAAGGCACAAAAGCCCCGCAAGCCGCGGGCAGAATCCACACTGACTTTGAAAAAGGTTTCATCATGGCCGAGGTGATGCATTTCAAGGACTTCCGAGAAGAGGGCACGGAAGCTGCCTGCAAATCCGCCGGCAAATACAGGCAACAAGGTAACCAGGACACTAACTGTAAAGGTCGTAGTACACATATCAACTCGCAAAGAGAGCGTCACCGTATCCACTCGAGCCGTTCAGTATTGTTTGTATGGAACTCCCTCCCTACTGCAACGCGTAATAATCTGAATCGTAACGTAATCTTAATACGTCTCGTATTCCTCGCTCTTTCGTTTCGTCCTCCTCGCGCTCAAGACTCGTCATCCCTGAGTTTACGCCTCGTCGTCCCCGCGATTACGTCTCGTCGTCCTTGCGCTTACGTCTTGTCATCCCCGCGCTTACGTCTCGTCGTCCTTGCGCTTACGTCTTGTCATCCCCGCGCTTACGTCTCGTCGTCCTTGCGCTTACGTCTTGTCATCCCCGCGCTTACGTCTCGTCGTCCCGCGCTAAAATCTCGCTTCACTGCTAAGTTCGGATTCAAACTGATTGAACTGTTACCGCATACTGTAGCCGAGTGGACTCCCGTTATGACGTGCTTAAGCTTGGTTGAAACCTGTTTGACGGCGAGTGGAAAGGCGATACGCTGACGTTCTATACTTTCCGAGTTGATATGTGTGCTGCCTATGACCTTAACTGATAACTTTTTATGTTAAAAATTGGCGAGACTATCTAGGCGCTCTCCATATGGTGAGTGATCATGCTCGCTCATAACCATAACAGTGCTACACAGGATTTTGATTCCCATAGGCCCGTGCAACACTGCTATAGCGCTCGTCAGCCCAGTAATTTCACTAGCTACAGGGCCCTTCAAACCGGAATACAGTAATGCTTACACATTACTGCTTTGCGGCATAATACCTGGCACTGTGTTGGTAGTTGTATTAAACCCATCTAGATGGCATCCTGAACGTTGGTATTTTTACGTAAGTTTATATTGGCCATATAATTTGAGTAAATACATATTTTTTTTCAGGCCGGAATTACCTAGTCGAGGACGGCGACATAATTTTCTTCAAGTTCAACGCGGGCGCTGGACTGAAGGACGCTAAGAAGAAATGACGTGACAAGGTACTTCTGTTGCTAGTACACATGCTGTACTTCAACCTCGTACTATATTCACTACTACATGTGGCGTGAGATAATGGACTATTCAACTTGTACAGTCAACAGCAAAAATAGATTGTACTATTCGAAATAAAATGAAATAAAAGTGTTCTAAACATCTATCTGTGCATTATAACTAGTGTTTAACGGCGAAGGAAAACATCGTGAGGAAACCTGTATGAAATAGAACCTAAAAAGTTCGGAAAACATGTGTCAAGTGTACGAAATGAGCCTCTTCGAGGCGCACTTGAAATCTTTTCACCTCTCTGGTTCGAAAGAACTAGTGGCACGATAAGAAGAAGACTATTTAAAATTAAAACTATGATCACTCTGAAATTGTAAGTAAATAAATATATTTTTACAGAATTTATAAATTCATCTTCCGTACAAAATGATACAATGTTTAGTTTTGAGATTTGCGAAAAAATATAAAATACAAAGATAATTGATTGATTCAGGCGTTACTTTGCGGAAATCTATAAATATCAACAAATTATATAAATATATTTACATTTATATATTAATTAATATATTTTTCAGGCGACTCATCGCCATAACGGGTATAAATACGGGCCGGGCAACGTTGTTTATTCACTCTCGTTTCGAACTTCGGCGAGTCCACACTTCCTGATGATGCCTCGTGTAGAGGCGAAACCGTGTCGTATCTTTAAACTTTGGTTTTCTGTTTGTTGACTCTTTGGTTTATAATATAGTAATATGTACTAAAGTTCTAAACTAAAGTTAAGTTAATTAAAACCTTTGTTTAGAAATCAAGCGGATTTATTACTAAATATATTTTTATAACTTGTTGATATAAAATAAAAATTCAATTATGCAATCTATTTTTGCTGTTGACTGTGGTTTAATTATTATCGTTGCGTGAAAGGACTTTTATATATTAATTTATAATTCAAAGTGTCTAATAAAAATGTTGAAATTATAATGAAGTTTAGATTAGGCTTATGGATGCCTGCTTATGTCGTTTTAAGGTATAAGTGCACTTTTACGCATAATTATACATAAATGTTAAGCCTAAAGCGTACACCTAAAAGTGATTTTTTTGAAGCACTAATTTTAATTACATATAATAAATATTTTTTCCTACAAATAAAGATTTACATTCGTAGATCTTTGGTTAAAAAACTTGTGCTGCCAGCTACTAATGTAATTTTAATACATAAGACTCGAATCATAATAATATAGTCGTATATATTTATTACCAAGCTGTGTGAGTGTAATATAAGATTTATAAGACTTCGACCATTTCTTCGATGCGTGTTATTTGGTGTTCCTGTTTTTCTGTATCAGATGTGAACATGTGGTCTAAAACGTTTCGTAGTTGCTTCAAAAATCGCTTGAAGTTAACTTGTGATAGTATCGCTTGCTCCAAAACGGGCGCTAACTTTTCTTTGTCTTTTTCCGAATTTTTGAACACGTTGTTCCAAATGTACGATAGCGCCTGAGAAACGGCTTCTTCCCACTCCTAAAATAAAATTTAGGCACGATTTAAGAGTTATTTTTTTTATCCATCCAGTACCATCGTATCAAACTCAGGGTTAAGCGTCGATGACACACGGTCGATGACCTTCCCGAAAGCTAACTCAATCACACGCTAGCTTTTAAACTCGCCAAAAATCAGCTTGTAAAAAGTGTCATGGATGCATCACTTAGAAAAATATTAATTTATATTTTAAATGTCAATAAAACCAAACTTAACATTAGGTAATCTATCCTAAATTATAAAAACCTAAGTAATAGTAATAGAAAAATCATGTGGCATCGTGCCAATAATACTTTTACCTGATAGTGTTCGTACAGAGACGTGAGAGTCATCATTTCTTCAATGAGTTTTACTTTGAATTCATCTTCTGTTATTTGTTTGAAAATACAGACAATGAAATAGCCAACCGCAGTCACGGTGGATCCAGCCCTAAAAATAAAGCCGGTGTTAACACAATCATGGCCAAAAATATTTTTCCCCCAAAAAAATTAACTGATATTTAACCCTAAAGAACACTAAATAAGAGTATTCTGCACATCCAGGATGTACAGAATTACAGTTTTATCGTTTTTTTAAGAATCTTTACTCATTATTAATGGTACATTAAGTACCTATAGACATTTGCGAGTTAACACAGATATTCATCGAAACTTATGACTATTTAAAAAACCGTGTTGGCCGGGTGGGAGGTGCCTCGACTTTCTATGCGAAGGTCGTGGGTTTGAACCCGGTCGTACACCAATAGATTTTTCTGTTCTAAAAATCTATGTGTGCATTAAAACACGTGCTTAACGTTGAAGGAAAACATTATGAGGAAACCGGCACGTCATTGAAATTGAACCTAAAAAGTTCCAAAAAACATGTGTCAAGTGCACAAAAGAAGCCTCTACGAGGCTCACTTAAAATCCTGTCACCGTGGTTCGAAAAAACTAGTGACACGATAAGAAGAAGATCGAAGAAATTGGTTTACGATAACTTCTTTGGTCAAAGCATATTTTTCTTAGCACTAGCCTAGCCTCCATACTAGAATACCATTTGTTCTTACCTGCAAACGTTTTCCCTGTATTCAATAATTTGTTGGACAGTGTACACTATTCGTTCGTGTGTATCCCTCATCAGAAATTCCAAAGGATCACAGTCTCCTGGTGGTAAAGACCCGTATTGGACTAACAGTCGTTTCTGAACCACTATGAACTGTCGTTGAAGTATGTTTAATTCGTCCTGTAAAAAAATAGGATTTGTCTACTCTTATCCTTTTAATATTATAAGGTTAAAGTGAGGGATGGGTGTCTATATATATATTATATATTTGGAATATTTAACTCAACGCCATCTATCCCAAAACTAAGCAGAGTTTGTACTATGGGAACCAGATAACTTATAGAATACTTTGTACTTTTTTGTTGTAAATACATAGAATATATAGAAAACACCCAGATTCAGGACAAACACCGATGTTTATCACACAAATGTTTGTCCTGAAGTGGGAATCGAACCCGTGACACCGGCTTGGGGCAGTCCAACTACTTGACACTCGACCTTCTGAATCGTTTGTTCCTTATTCACGTCAAAAATAAATTCTGAACCCATTGAACGTATATTCGGTATAGATAGTAAGAGAGCTGGAATATTTATAGGCCATTTTGTTATCTTGAATTTTAAGGATTTCTAAAGAGATCAAGCTGTCTTGTATTAAAGTATACTTACTTCAAAAGTTTTGAGCTTTAAACGCTCTTTCGCATGAGCTTCGATACTCCTTAAAAACTTATGCATAACTTGCTTCACAAATTCTTTATCGTATATTAATTTAAAACGAAAATCTTTAGTTCCCATTCGCTGGTAATGGTCACATAGTCGCAGTAAGAAATGATCTAGTAACGAAGCCATTTCTGTAAACTCATCGGCCTCTATGATATACTGAGATGATGATGTTTTTATAGTCACAGTTCGCTTTGTTGATCTGTACGCGAAGGTTACACTTTCTCCATTTTGCATGTTGAGGTCTTCTTCTGTGAAATCTGCAACATCATTCTTACTGGTTTTCTATACACCAATCTATAAAAGGCTTGGGGTACGTTTCTATTCTACTGACGCGGAGCTGGGCGGATTGGAGAAGAGCGGACAGTGATTTGGCTAATCACAGTGCTCTAAATCTCCAATTAGAGCACCGTGAATTGGCCAATCACAGTGTTCTAAATCTCCAATTAGAGCATTGTGGTTGGCCATTTCACGGTCGGCTCCTCTCCACTCCACCCGGCTACGCGTCAGTGGAAAGGTATCCTTAGTCCTGCCTGACTGACAGACAGAAAACCTACAGACTCAACCAGTAAACGTAGAGACGTGAAAGATGGAGGTGTTTGTTCGTCAAGAGCTGAAAGTGCGTATTATGAACGGAACTTTGGAAATACGCAATGAAAACGAAGTTGCGGGCGTGAGTCAGCTAGTGATTCAATAATTATACTTCAGATCAAATATTTAAAACCTGTACCTACCTGTAAAAATCTTACTTAATTCAATACAAGGATGATTCCCTTCAATACATAATTTCAAGCCTCCGTCAATGATATTTTGAAGAGGATAAGTAAACAGGCTAAGAGGTAGCAGAACATCTCTGGTCAAAATTATTATCTTTCCCGACGAATCTGTTATTGTAAACAGTATCTTAATCCGAGTTTCAGAGATATCAAATTCACTTGACAGAAACACTTGTGATTCTATGATTTCTGAGCCATTTACGCTGTCTAAGCAAATTGTGGATTCTGAACATTCGAAGGGTGGACAGCAAACATAAGTTATTTGGACACTTTGTATCTCTTTTGGGTCTTCGCAGTTCAGTATCACAACCACAGGGCACATCAGAAGGTGTATACCCTCGCTCTCATTATACATTTCTTGTTGAAACAAGTTTTGCACGGGTTTTCCGACGTCTGCCTTTATTTTGAAGATATGTTCAATCCTGGATAGAGTGTTATCGGAATCTGAAAATATAATTTTACACTGACACAGAAATCTTTTTTTCTTAAGCTAGCCACAAACAAGCATCCGATTGCAGCGACTTGTGGCCGGCGACCACCAGTTTACCATGAGTTACCAAAATGTCTGTTAATTGATTGTCGTCATCCGCCGATCGCTGTGATCGGTGGTTCGTTCGCGGCGACCGTTAGGACAATAGATTTTTCGATGCTTCATATTGAGAAACACAAACTGTTGATTGGTAAAACTATAGCCATCGCAGTTCCTTATATCAGAAAACAGATGAAGTCTTACTTACCTTCTCTGTTCTCGAGAACTTTCTGCAACGATTCTTCAACATCCTCAAGCTCGGCTTGTATTTGTGCCGGATCAACAGTCTCGTTCACAATAGTCACCAAAGTTCCATTCAAATCCGGCTCAGTCCCCAAATACCCTACATTCACGATACCTCCTGCTGATAACGTCACTAGACCTCCTGGTAAAGACTTGAGGAAACAGCGTGATATTGATAACGCTGAACTGAGGAGCGCACATGACCATAGTAAAGTTGTTCCTTCGTACACGAATAGCTTTGCGTCATCTGACGCAACCATCACTAGTAGTCTTGCTCCAGCTTCTGTAACATTATTATCGATACTTTTTTAAAAATAAGAAATAAGTCACAATAATGAATAACAGCCATGCCAGTGGGTATTGAGCCATAACTCAATTCCCACTGGCAGGGCCAGTGGCGGATTTTTAAATGCGTACCACCTGTAGGCTATTCTAATTTTGACGTCCCTACCAACCTCTGCATTTCAATACCCCGATAATGGGGATTTACATTTAGGTACTTACTTACTAAGATTTATACGAATCGTTTAATTTCTGGAAAGAAAAAAAAATTGCCCCAAATTTGCCGCCCCCTTAAATCCGCCGCCCTAGGCTCCAGCCTTCTCAGCCTATTGGTAAATCCACCACTGGGCAGGGCACTTTCAGTGTAATTATACATATATAGAAGACCAGTATTGCAGGACCCCTGACCAGCTGTTAGCGGACCTTCAATACTAGTATTTTTATGAATAAAGTAGATAATGTTTCAAATTGTTTTGACACGTGCTCTGCTGGTTGCTGCCATCCCAATGAGAATATAGCCCATAATATAGTAGTTTTTTAAGCATAAGTCAAGCGTTTGAATACCACCATCTTACCTACCTAATGGTAAACGATCTTAAACAATAACTTTTTGGAGGTATCTTTGAGATCCTTACCATAATACCATCCTATAAGATAAGCATAAAAACACATCGGTATGAACTCGAATTTAATGACGTATTTTATCAGGCCATTGTCTTGGAAACAGTAGAGATGTCTTTCCCCAAGTGCAAGAATACTTGCAAAGTTGTTGCTGGTCTGAAAAAATACACAAAACCATGGATTTCAAAATTAGTACCCAAAAATAATTTGGACAATTCGTACAACGCCATCTAGCGATTGTTCTATGGGTACTAGATAACTGATAGAATACTTAAATATTTTTTATTTCGTACATAAATAAATTTAAATAATGCATCCAAACTCAGGATAAACACCCGATGTTCTTCACACAAATGTTTACCCTAAAGCGGGAATCGAACCCGCGACACTATCGCGGCAGTCCAACACACTTCCAACTCGACCATCCGTCTAGATTACATGTTTATGTCATAGAAGAGGCTACCGCTTCTTCTTAAACTCTTAACTCCTCCTACTCTTATGAATCTATCTCTTTCCTTTGCTCTTTTTTAACATTACACAAGAACTTACTTGTATAACTTGTATGTGTGTAATTTCTTCTCCTGCGTTGTAAGTCCATTGCGGAATGTTATTTTTGTTCTGTCTGATTGTAAGTTCACTGAATTCTCTCAACTGCTGGTAGCTACAAAACAGGTAGAGTTTACAGATTTATATCATCACTAGCTGATCACCGCAACTTCTTTTGCGTTGTGAATTAATTAAATTCCTTTCATAGTATGCGCCTATACTTCATGACGAAAATACCCTCCAAGTTTTAAATCTCTACGTTCAGCGGTTTGGCACATGTACGTTGTCTGTCAGTCAGTCAGGACCATAAAGATAGGATGTAACGACAGCCGAAAGTATCCGAGATCTGTGGTCAGGACCAAGCCTTTTTATATTTATATGAGATATTTTATTACTTATAGATTTATATCACGCAAAAAGACACGCAAAACATATTTTATATGGTAACAGATATCTTGCTCTTAAGGGGAATCCTCAAATCCGAATTCCATACAAAAAAAAACGCCATACGGCATACTATAAAAGTACGCCGTATTATAGTAATTTCTTCACACTATTCGTTTCGTCCATGTTTTTTGATTTTGCGTACAAAAAAAGAGAAAGGTTTCATACTTTAATTTAGATTTTATAGTGTTTTTAAGTTAGTAGGGTTAATTTTAAAACACGTATAAAATCTAAATTAAGGTAATTGCAATTCAAGTCCTCCAGCACTGCACTGAATAAATAAATAAATAAATATTTTGGACATTCCACATAACTTCTACATTACAAGTATAGTGTCGTTTATGTACTTACCTATAGATTTCCATAATCCACGTTGATTTACAAATAATAAAAGAATCACAATTACTGACGTAACAAATCGGTCCGGGGATAATAATATCATTGAAGATACACATGAACAGAAACGAGTCTTGGTCGAAGAAGCTCAGGCTGCCATCCAGGCCTTGGACGCATATGAAATCCCTGGTCTTTATGTTGCCGAAAGGGCCGCAAGTGAGGCTGTCGGCTCTGCGGGTAAATGAATGCTTTATCATAGGCTCCAACAGGTTTTGATCACCTGGAATTAAAGCAGTTTTAAGTTAGAAATTATCTAGTTGGCAAAGGGCTGGCCATTTCTGCCGTTGAATTGACAATCACTATTAGCCGGTAGAAAGTTGATGAGAAGAGCCGAAGATCGAGTTCAATGACGCGCCTTGGTTGCGCTCAAACTCAAATAAAGTTAAATAAGTAGGTACTAGTCCCTATTGGTCCTTGAAGTGCCAGTCGGAAATACCTTATAAGTTAAGTACTTAAGTAGTAGTTAGGCACTAACCAGCATTTGTGTGTCCCTCTTTCCTCTTCAATTGGTAAATGGCATAGCTTTGTGGATGTAGGACTATTATTTGACGATCTTCATATCCCCTGAAAGAAACACAAGCAGATGTTTTCACTCAGTGATTTTTGTCGCTAACTGTAAGCCAACGTAAAAGGTATAAGTAAAAAAAAAGGATTTAGGTACGTACAGTACCTAAGTAATTTTATATCACCTACCTAGGAGAGTTCTAGGTAATTTTATTTCAATAAGTGATACGTATGAGTATCGAACTTTGACTATATCAAAGGTAGCTACTTCAATAACCATATAACATACTGCTTGAGGTCGTTTTGGGGAATTTTAGGTAAAATACTTATTACTCACGCTATGAACTTTCCGGTTTCAATCTGCAGCACCACTTCTGCCATCTCAGCTTCCAGAATTGTATGCGACACCTCTTGATCATTAGTTGGTTTGTAAACCTTTATTAAAAACCCTTCTCCTACCAAAATACAGTCGCTGTCATTATGAGAGTTAAACCTATCAACTTTAAGACTGTTTGCGTTTTGTATGCCAGTGTTGGTTTCTTCATTTTGTAGCTTGCTGTTGGACCACCAAGGCTTCACTTTGAATATCGACATTATTTTAGTTTATCTCTCTTTAAAAATGTTTGTGTAGCTTTCTTCAATAATGTTTGATGTGATAGTAGTAAGAACTGTTGTGCTGAACTGTTTATTATAGTGTTTCCCAAATGATTAGATACCGTAATACCTAGCTATCTTTTCCTAATAATCCTATGTTGTACGATTTCGCTGTAGCGTTACCATAACAACTTCTGTTTTGAAGCCTATCTTCTCATAGATTTCAAACGCATCTAGGTACCTACTTCATTCAACCGAGAAAAACCTGGCATGTACCTAGGAAAGGTACCTTATTTGTCCTGAAGATACTCTAGCCCATCTCCAGACATATATTATTGTAGTCGCTCTAGCTATAGGTATCTACTACAGAAGGTAACCCAGGTGGAAAACGCTAACGATAGATTTTCATGAAAAATATTTAGCGCCATCTAGTGGTGAGTAGCTGTAGTACGAAAAAAAGCTTATATTCACAATCGAGCTATCCATGCAAAAAGATGGTTGGATGGAAGTCGGGAAGATTGAAGATTTTAATCTGTGGCTGAAATTGAGTGAATGAAATTATCAGCTTAGCTTTGTTTTGTTTGATTGAATCAATCAATCGATTTCATCGTGGTCATTGTCAAAGCGGTTGTTGAACTTGAAAAAAATATTTTCGATTTGCTATAGCACTAGTCTTGGGTAGCACGTCCAAAAAAATTGAGTAGTGTGCGAGCTTACTCTTTCACGCAACGAGTGTCCTCACTGTGGCACCACGATTGAGGCGAGGCGCGAGGCGCGATGAGGCTGAGCGAGGAACTGTGCTGGGACCACAATCGTGCTGGGTTGCGAGGCGCTAGGCGCGAGCGTGCTACCCAACACAATGACGCTGAGCGAGGAACTGTGCTGGGACCACAATCGTGCTGGGTTGCGAGGCGCGAAGTGCGAGCGTGCTACCCAACACAATGAGGCACCTTCCTCGATCGAGGTGAACGTGCGAGGAAAGAGTACAACTGTGGTAGCAACTGTGCGAGCTACCCAAGCTACATTGTATTTTTACTAAAAATACTATATAGGTAGGTAGTAGGTCCTATTGAATGCTTAATTGCATGCAGTATTTGCATATCCAAATCATGTTTTTTTTTGCATTCCCCTCTGTTTAAAGTAGAGAAAGAGAAGGCGAGGGCAAGCAAGAATGATTATGGAAAACAACAACCAAAGAACGAAAATTGACTGTGAACCACCAGCCGCGTTTCTCTTAGATCAAATTTAACTTTTCAACTCAACGACTCATCATAACTTTCGCTACTCAACTAAGAATATGACAGAGATGGTGTAGGTAGGTACCTAACCTACCTACTGATTTGTGTTATGATTAATTATATGGATAAGAATATGTAGGTAGTTGGGTAAATACTTCATTCATTCATACTTAACAAACCCTAATTAAAAATATTTCTTAGTTTTACACTGAATGAATCCATTGAGAAAAAATACTGTAAGTAGGTACTAGCCATAGGATCATAACTAAGTGAAGGCGAGTGAGAGTCAAATAAACAATATTTATTTATCCTATCTAGGTACCTAGTTGTTATTTATTGGTTTATTCTAGTTTGCCTTCAAACTACATAGGTAATACATCGTCATCCATCTTTTGAAGTCGCTAAATTAGCAGCATTTGGAGCACAACCAAAGCAAGAAAGATATATAAGTAGGTACCTACATAGATTCGTTGAATATAAATAGAACAGAAAAGTTGGTTCTAGCGAGCACAAAATGTTTTACATTTTGTGCTCGCTAAAACGAACTTTTAAAAATATATAAATAATACCTACATAATTTATAAGTTAAAGCAACAAGGTTTAATATTACTGTGGCCATACCCAGATGGACGGACAAATAACAAAAATGTACGTCTGAAATATCAACCAATGAACAACGCGAATGACTTTTCTTGCATTTTCTTGTATCCAACCAAAAGCGTCCATCTGAAGGCGACATGAGGGTGGCGCTACAGTAGCAATTCTGTATAACACTTGAAACGACTTAAAGGAAAAAGTTTATTTATCGTAGTACTCCGTGATTTAACTCAATGTTTTAAATCAACCAATTATTTTAAAAAGTTTTTTTTCAATAAACAGTGTAAAGTCAAATCCCAAATTAATTAGATATTCGATTGATTGGTAATCGATTTTTACTATAGCGCCATCTATTTCTTAGACTCACGAATGTACTTTTCATTTTCTCCATGACAATGACATACGGATCGTTTTTAGTTCATTGGTTATGTCAATGTCAAATTCAAAATCGTTCTAGGTACAAAACACGGCAGTAGAGCCGTAACAAACTTGAAGCATGCCGCAACCGTCTGTTGCCTTCTTTTTTCTGTGGTGCAAGTGAGATAGATAGTTAAGCCGGTACGTGTAATGGAATGTTACTGAATATATTTATTTGTTTGGTGGCAGTGTTGCTAGCTTGAATAATAAAAAAACGGTCCAACTAACTATTATAAATTCAAAAATTAACTGGACATTGCGATTAAAAATAAGTTGTAGAATGCCTACATTTTCAATACAGAGTAGTTCTAGTTTTTTATGTTTACTTTCATGTATAGGATAGGACATATCATAAAAATATGTTCATTTAACTGGGATGCTGATCGAATTTCTAGCTAGATTTATCTCTAAAAACTATTAATAGGCTACACTGAATGAATGAATCTTTCTGAAAAAGTAGTCTTTTTATCCTCTGTGCAATTGGCAAAAAATTATATTCTCATTAGAATCATAACTTAGTATTTTAGAAACGCACCAAAAGTTGGTCAATTTAGCCAACTTCTAATAAATTAATTTTGGCCGATGATATATATTTAGAATTTATGTATTTACAAAACATAACATAACAGATGAAATCCAAATTGTTACATTTTTAAACACAAATTAGAGTAACACAAAATCAATACAACAACCGACTTAAAAAAAGGAAGTGGCCACAGATCTATTATGTCTGTGGAAGTGGCATTGTTAGGCTATGGCCCGGATTCTCGCAAAAATTTTGGTTTGAGCTGCTGTTTTGCCATTCTCTACCTACCGATTACAATTGTATGCGCGCGCGCGGACGACGCAGTTGTAGTGCTTGATGACTTGAATAGATGTTAAACAAATTACTGTTCTCTGAACACAGATTAGTCAGAGTACTACGTATCTGAATAAGACGGTTCAAGCTACTAATCTACAAAACAATGTTACTCTCAATGACGTATTTTTAGTTTTTTTTACCATTTTTTTTTTTTTGTTTTTGGCCTTTTAATTGATTAATGTATTGTAAGTAAACAAGTGAATAAAATGATAGCAGAAAACAATGATAAAACGACTTCAAACATAATTTTAAATCAAAAATACTTTATCACCGGCGCGCTCAGTTCAATGACCACAAATGCTTCGCTCTACGTAAAATAAACATAATTACGTACTACTGCCATCTAGTGGTAATGTTGTGTATTATTTCAATACTTAGCTATCGGCACGGAGGAAAAAAGTACTATCGGTAAAAGAATCATTGTGAACCGTTGGATCAAAAAATTCCAAAAAATATAAATAGAGTGCGCCCTTTTTAGTTTATCGTTTGAGCGTTTTGAAAAAGTCTATTATGTATAGCGAGACATTTCAGAGGCTACCTAACCTACATAGAACGTTCGAATAAACAAGTTTATAAATAGCTTAGGCTTGTAAGTACCTAGGACACGAGAATAAAGAGAGGTAGGTACCAGCAAAGACGTAGAAATTAGGTAGGTAAGGTTACCTACTTAGGTATTATGCGTGACATGGAACTTGGACTCCGAGCCACGGGAATCTGAATTTTATTGCAATAAAAATAGAGTTCAGGCATACCAGTAATACCAGTGTCCACGTTTCGCCACAATATAGAAATGATTAGTTAAGTGCCTAGGTACCTATAGTTTCGTGATGAAAAACAATTTATTTATGTGTATAAAATGATGATTTTTTTTTACTCTTCGTTAATAGGTACCTACATACATAGATTATGTGCCGCAGCGGAGCACAAACAAATAAGGTCGTGTCTCGCCTGTCCTGTGATCTTGAGTGTAATCGTGAGTAAGTTGTGTGCGTGCTTGCCTCGCACCACAGCCACACTAGCACGATCGAGGCGCAGGACACGATTGAGGAAGACGCTACTCAGTGTGTTGGCCGGCTCGATTGAGTGAGGCGGCGCGTTGAGCCTCGCGTTGAGCTCCCAGCTCAATTGAGGCTTAACGCGAGGCGCGAGGCAGTAGTGTGCTGCCAGCACGATCGAGCCGCGAGGCAGTATTGTGCTGCCAGCACGATCGAGGCGGAAGCGAGCGTGCGAGGGAAGAGTAGTGTGCTGGGCTCGTCAAAACAAAAAGAGCTGGTGCCTCACTTGCTGGCAAAGAGTCACCACAATTGTGGTAGCAACTGTGCGAGCTACCCAACACTATATAGCACGCACGCGAACGCGAAACGAACGGTCTCATATTTAATAATTATTAATATTGGAATTTATTTAATCGAGTAAAATAAATCTAGTGGACAGATCAACATGGCTGATGAGGGACATCAAAACAATGGAGAGAAGTCTGATACTGAACAAAGGCCAAACGGCGGAGGCGACGAAAGCGATGCATGGGGCAGTCACGAATCATCGCAAGTGCGTCGTTATGCCAAGATGCCAACCGACAAGAACGCTCCATACTACAACATGAACCACAAACGTCGCGGTATGGCTATCATTTTTAACCACGAGCACTTCGATATTCACAGTCTGAAGTCCCGCACAGGCACCAACGTCGATAGCGATAATCTGGCTAAGGTGCTCAAAGGATTGGGATTCAGCGTCACTATATTGCACAACCAAAAATCAGAGAGTGTCAATCAATACATCCAACAGACTGCCGAGATGGATCACTCAGACCATGACTGCCTTCTCATAGCGGTGCTCACGCACGGAGAACTAGGCATGTTGTATGCTAAGGATACCCACTACAAGCCTGATAATCTGTGGTACTACTTTACTGCTGACAAATGTCCTACTCTAGCTGGAAAACCCAAGCTTTTCTTCATCCAAGCCTGTCAAGGAGACAAGCTAGATGGTGGCGTCACAATGACTAATCGTACGGAGACTGATGGTTCGCCGAGTTCTACATACCGTATCCCCATTCATGCTGACTTCTTGATAGTCTACTCCACTGTACCAGGTTACTATTCCTGGAGGAATACCACTCGTGGTTCCTGGTTTATGCAGGCTTTGTGTGAAGAACTGCGCTATGCTGGGGCTGAGAGAGACATTCTGACTCTCCTTACCTTTGTATGCCAAAGAGTGGCTCTGGATTATGAATCCAATACACCGGATATGCCGACAATGCATCAACAAAAGCAAGTACCTTGCATCACCAGTATGCTCACGCGTCTGCTCATATTTGGTAAGAAATAATAATTCTACCAGTTTGTTTACTATTTGTTGTTTTTCCTTATTCAAGAGTTAGTTTTCTTTGTCTAACATTTATGTAGAAATATAAGGCCCATATGTTCAGGCTTGAGTTTGAAACTAATGAAGCATTTTATGAAAGTTGTAGAGGAAAAATTGTCAAATAATCTGCATTGAATCTGTGACTCACACTCAAGATTAGTTTTAAATTATGGGCATATATCTATGTCTAGGTTTTAACAATGGCTGTTTCAGACCATTGCCTCCTGTATAGGAAATTCCATTTTACTAAGTTATATTACAATTTATGTTGTGCATTTTTTTCATTTTGTATGTAAGATGTTGGTACTAACCAATAAGTAGAGCAATTATTATCACACAGGTAGGTACTTGAAATATGCTAAATTAAATATGAATTATTGGTACAATGATGTGTCGAAATAGGTATTCAGTTTTGCCTCATTACACAGTGTGCAATATGCCCATAGAATCGGACATTCTGATTGAAGTTCAGCATTTGATGCGTCTTATTATTCTATATGCTAGAGTAGAACTCTCAGAAGCCAATTCTTTATAGTTATTAAGGAATAATTTTTCAAAGTGTAGCTATATAAAAAGTACGAAAACCCGATTTTCTCGAAAATTTAATATTTAACTGTGAATTTCAAAGCGTAATATGACTGATCTTGTAAAACAGTATTTTTCAAGCTTTACCGCATTCGATCGCCTAAAAATGTAACCTATACAATTATACTCTTATAATACTGTTTATTTTTTCTAATTCAAGTTGAAATCAAACGTCCCGAGGTCATTGACGCCAAAAAATGATAGGCGCTTCGACTCAAAATTTAAAAATATTTTTATCTCAAAATCGAAACGAATAAGAATGCTGATTTTTTTTTGTGATTATAAAATACACAATAGTTTTAATTATAAAAATAAGTTTAGGTGCGGAGAATGCACAGAAATCGAGAAAAAAAATCAAAAGCATTTCAATGATTTTTTGAAATTACTCGCGTTCTAATTGTGTTTCAGAAATGCGGTATAGCTTGAAAAATACTGTTTTACATGATCAATCATATTACGCTTTGAAATTCACAGTTAAATATTTAATTTTCGAGAAAATAGGGTTTTTGTACTTTTTATACCTCCAAAGTAGCTACACTTTGAAAAATTATTCCTCAATAACTATAAAGAATTGGCTTCTGGGAGTTCTACTCTAGCTTATAGATAATAAGACGCATCGAATGCTGAGCTTCAATCAGAATGTCCGATTCTATGGGCATATTGCACACTGTGCATTATGCCCATAGTGTCTGATAAAAATATATAATACTGACTTATTGATGTGAACTCTGTTGTACTTGTAGTAATTTTTTGATAAATAGCTATGACTGTGTCCTTATGATGTATTTTGGTGCTGTGAGGAAATAATTGGCAAAATAAAATTAATAATTTGCACATAACATATTATGTACACAGAAATTAAAAACATTCAATTTCAAATTACTAAATTACTTTTGGATATATCAACAAACTTAATTTTTAGGTAAAATTTTATACATTTCTAATTTTATCATGGGAACAGGTGCAAAAAGACAAACTAAAGATAAAAAAAAATGCTCAAATTACAGAAAAGTATGTATTAATATTTGGAAAAAAAAATGCTCAAATAATAGCTTTCTTACATATTAGAAGTATTCATGGTTAAATTAGGAATATGTTATAATGAAATTGTGTGTTAATGAAAATTATGTTTTTAGGTAATGTAGGCTCAAACTACTTAACTTGCAGGAAATATTAAAATATTAAGCAAGCCTTTTTGGGGTACCTTCTCAAGTTTTGTAGAATTTAACTTATCGCTTTAGCATGTATTAGTGAAACCTCCATTTTTAGTGGAGTTGTTGTGGGAACAAATGCATTATAGCTATGACCATCTGCATTTTTAACTGAAAGCTTATTGCAATCATATCATTAATTACAAAAATTCTGCTTAAAGTGTTCTTATGTATGTTTATGAGTCAGTAAGACCCAGTTATGTGAAGTTGTAAATCTTACCTGATTGATAATAAATATCGCTATTTTTGCCACTGCCATAGAAGTTATTACAAGGAATATGCATTCTAGATTTATAACGTTATTTTTATAATAATGTAGTAGGTACTTAGATAAGGGGACAGGCACATTGCAGTGCATGCCCATTAATTTCGATCAAAAATATCTAGTTTTATTTTAAAACTAAGGAATCTCAAAATAGGTAGTATGTGTCATTGATGTATGTGATAAAGGTAATGACTGATTTTAAAGTAAGATTTTGGTATGTTTGGTGCAATTTCTATGAGGAGTTAGAAATAAATGTACTTAATTGCTATCTACATAATAATAAGTACCAATTTACAATGATTGTGTATCATAGCATTGTGCCTTCATGTATTTGGAATGATGTCCTATGAACAAAATTCTATGTATTACTAAAATAAAAACTTGCCTGTAATTTTCTATGAGATATTTAGAAAATCTCCTCATAGAATTTCACATATCTATTGTATGACATTAAAATTATTTTGTTAGAAAATTTTTAAAGCAATAAATAATCTCTTCCATTTAAGATTTTTTTTATCAACGCCTATTCCATTTTCTTAGGTATTCCTTATCTCTTATATTCATAAGTGTGCATGGTAACCGGAGTATATAAAATAAATTTTATTATAGTGTATTAAATAATAAGTACCTATTAAATTCAATAGATACAATAATAGATATAATATGCTTTTGTCGTCTGCCCAGTTAGCGCAGGCCATTAATCAAATTCCAAAGGTATAAATAAGAGGAAAACCATCAAGTTAACAATATTATGTTACATTTATTGAAATAATATTTGGCTTACATAATTATATGCTACAGCAATTTACTTGTTAATTAATTCCAGAAGCTTTTTCCTTCAACTCCCAGCACTGATCCCAGAATTGGCTCAGCCTTTGTTCGTGGTTCGCGCAGAAGTGTTTGAAATCTCGCAGCATTCTCATCTGGAACGTTTCGTCTCCAGTGGCGAGGATTTGGGTCCACTTCCACTTCTTTGATATCATATGGTTCCACGACCAAAGGAAACCCATCTAAAAACAAACAATATTATTTATCCTACTAGTATTAAAAAAGCGAATGTTTGTGCGGATGTTTGTACCTCAATCACACTAAAACTACTACCGATTAAGCTGAAATTCGGTGTGGAAATAGTTTATGAGCTGGCAAAATACAAAGGCTACCTTTATCCCAATACCTCGTGGGATAGCCGCGGGCATCAGCTAGTTTTTGATCCCATCACTATACAAATAGTTTTCCTAGTCCCACCTACACAGTGCCAGATATTCTGTGGCAAAGCAGTAATGTGTTGGCACTACTGTGTTCCGGTCGGAAGGGCACTGTAGCTAGTGAAATTACTGGGCTTGTGAGACTGACCATTAAAATGTCTCAAGGTGGACAAGCGCTATAGCAGTGTTGCACCGGCCTATATATATAGTAAATCAAAGCACTGTTAAGCCTAGATCACACATACCGAGTACTCGGCCGAGACGGTGAAAGCTTACGTCACTCGCTCAGCCGAGCATTCGGCGCTGTTTATACGTACCGAGTAGTCGGCCGAGTACTCGGTACGTGTAAACTAGGCATTATAGTCATTGGGTAGGCCAAAAATAGTTAGAATTCAAGGAAACAGCAATATTTACGTGGTTTATCGCGGTCTGTGGTAAGTATGTAGCTAAAGTACTTATCAATTTTGTAATCGCTTACCCTGCGACTGTTATCATATTCGTCCCTCTTGTTGGGTACAACAAGCCGCGTCACAACTTCGTGAGGGCTTTGAGCTATCTCCGGAGGTGGGGGATATCTAAAAGTAAAAGGATATATTTACTTTATTTAGGTAGATATGTATAAGGTACGTACCAAATTAAGAACTAAATCCACAGTGCTAAAATAAATTTATTTACATTTTTATTTGTCTTTTTAGGTAATGTTTACGTTTAGTCTATTTATTTAAACGCTTAATTAAATGATGCATTCAATAACTTTGCATAGTGTAGAGTGCCCTCCGGCCAGGTGGAGCGACGACCTACGAAAGGCAGTCAGTTAAAAGTGGAGAGCCGAAGACTGGGCTGAGTGGCGGGCGCGCAATGGGAGAGGACTAAGTCCAGAAGTGATTTGATGATGTCTAGTTACAATTAGATCGTAGGTACAGCTTGAATTTGAAAAAAAAAACTGGTTGTGTGTAAAGTTGGTTTACGGACGATAGTTTAACGTGACTACTACCAGTGTATCGGGACAATGACGTCATCTTTTTCGAGCATGCAGCCGGCGTTCATCGATTTATTAGACGTAGTCACGTCAAAACGAGCGAGCCCATCTGACATCTTACCTTGGTGATAAGCAACATTATATTTGGAATAATTCATTTTATTTCATGAAATTACCTACGATAAATTTCAAATTGACAGAAAGCTAGAGGAAAGATATTACACAAAACTTACTCATACTTCAGCAGCTTCGTAGGTTTGTTAGGCTTCCTCAGCTCGCGTTGCTGTGCCTTGACCGCGGTGGGTATCAATATGAACATGTTTCCGGTCACGTGCACATAGAGATGGTCTTCTACGCCATATCCGTGGGAGGGGCTCTCGGCCGTGCATTTGATAAAGCCGAATCGAGCCACGATCGCTTCTTGGAACAGAAACAGCCGTTCCTGCCAGGTGTTTTCAGGAAATTCTGAAATAAAACATCTTTTTAAGACTTTCTAAAATGTTTTGTCAATACTAAGTTTATAAGCAATATATAAACTCTGATCTCAACGTAGCTCACATATTAGGACCGTAAAGGTGAGGTCGAGCTCAGGAGTAATAAATATTAATAAAAAAATAAATTTAATAATTTAATATATATTTTTGATACCTCACGCACGCAACTAACTGATTCACTAATTGTACTTTGGAAAAATTGTTTCCGCTTTAAATGTAAATGAGATGTCTCTGACTAAATAATGACTCACATAGCATATTTTAGTTAATCCATTAATCAAAATCAGGCATAAATATTGAGATTAAATGGGTTATAAATAATGTATATCTTAGTACTCTGTCTGTATTATAAGTAATAAGTATAAGAACAAAAACATATTTGCTAAAGTATATCCGTGCGTTCTAATGTAAAATATTGATTGCATTGCAGTCTCCTATAATGCCATTGACCAAATAGAGCATCGTGGGTCGATAGCGTTCTACGTCGTTCTTAGAAATGATTCATACTTCGAGTTCGTGCTACAACGGACTGCAATGACCTTAATGATCTTCAGTTATAATCTGATATAAGTGTAATACAAACTATAGTGACTAGTACTCTTGTATATACGTTTTCAAGTAATGGAGGTCACGTGATAGTGATTTTTGGGGTTGTTTATATTCTACAACGCAGTACTAAGATCTACATTTACTAATAGCAGATCAGAATTCAGATGTTAACATGGATAGCCGCATTGTCGGTAGTCGACGATATAGCACCACACACTTCTTAAAGGTAAACATCAACATCACCCACCACAAACATCTTAAAGGTTAGTTTTTCTATGTTTTTTGTATGTGTGGACCTTTTAATAGCTGTATGGTGGCTGTATGTATAAAGGCTTCGCCAAACAGAACGCGTACTGACTCCGCGTCAGGCGCTAAGTTGACGACGCGCTATAACGCTGCATTGTGTTGTACAGATATATTGAGAGCCTGTCAAATAGTCCTGACGCCGCGACAGAACGTTAGAACGTTACGTTTTGCCAGCGCCGGCGCTCGGTGTGACAGTAGAATACCGTCATAGTACAACGCAGTTCGGCGCTATAGCGCTGCGTCAACTTAGCACCCTGACGCGGCGTAAGTACGCGTTCTGTTTGGCGAAGCCTTAATTGTCTCTAAATATATATGTGTGAAACCAACCTTCAAAGAGAGCAGTCTTATTCCTAAGGAGTGGTTCTTCATTGAGGGGCACATAGATGGGTCCTCTCAGGGGGTCTGACTTTAAAGTGAACGGTTGCGCGAGGGGGTCCGCAGGAATCGGCACCATTTGCAATCTACAAAAGTTCTGAGCTTTTCGCGCCCATCCAAAAATCTGCCAAAGATATTTAAAGATAGAATATACTTTATTGCTTAGTATACTAATATTATATAATGTATATAGTTCAATTCAATGACAACATGTGGTATCGAAATTAATAATCTCTTTAGTATCCAGTCCATCCAAGGTTGTTTGGAAGAGATCGCTATTTAGCGATTAGACCGCCCATCGTCCATATTTAAATTTCCTTTTTTTTCCAATATAATGTACATATGTAGTATAGTAAGCGACAAATAAGTTGTCCTCTGGCGAAATTTTATCAAAATTGGTTAAAAGTAGTTTAGTTCTTAAATCAGAATAACTGAAAAAAATATGTCGTCAAAGTGAACGACATTGCGTATTTTGCTTCCCTGCAACTTTTCAGTGGTGTTAACGGTTACTAAAACAGTCCAATTGAAGTCCAATTTATGTATAACATTGATTATTTATTTTAAAATGAATTTATAATTAATTAATAATCTTTATTAACAAAGAAAAAAAAAACATTTTTTTTTACTTAATCTTATTCTTTAATAAGCCTTGCAATACAAAGAGGCAATGCAGCCAGTACCCTCGGCACGCTACCATCGGGTATCGAGTTGGAGCAGTTGAGCTACCTATAGATTTATTAATTCTAATTAACTTTAATTAAAACTAAGACTTATTGACTGCAATAAAAATACTGAATACTGAATAGATCGTTTGCAACAGGTGGTCCAATTGTTTCCTTTTGTAAATTTGTAATATAGATTGAAGTAGTAAGCTTAAGGCTAATTCTCAAATCCAATTCCATACAAAATGTTTCGAACAAATACTCAAAAAGTGCGCCGTATTATAGTAATTTCTTCACACTATTCGTTTCGTCCATGTTTTTTGATTTCGTCAACAAAAAAGTGAAAGGTTTCATACTTTAATTTAGATTTTATACGTGTTTTTAAGTTAGTAGGGTTAATTTTAAAACACGTTTCGTACACGTATACGTTCGAAACATTTTGCATGGAAATTTGCCTTGAGGATTACCCTTAAGCTGTAATACAATGTTATTGTTATTTTAAATTGAAACAAAGCTTATGCTAGAATAAGCGATAGGATAGGGTTACCAGATCAGCGACAATGTTCCCGCTAGCCACAGCCCACTGTATGGACATCTCGTAGGCCTGGTCCGGGCGGAAGGTAGCCTGGTAACGCGCGTGTCCCCACTCTATCCGATCGCTTTTGTTGCTCACATCTATGTCCAGATGCGTGTTCTTGTAGATTGGAACTGTCAATTAACGTAGATCATCATCAGACGGATATATGTAACACTGTATATTTGCAAGAATCGCGAATTTACGGCTAAGGCACCGGTAAAGTTAACAAAATTCGTCTGTTATGATAAAATAATGTTCGTAAAACTGTCAATTCGACAAAAATCAGCAATGACATTCAACAATCAATGAACTGTTCACAAGTTTACGGTTTTTTATATCCTGTAAATTTTTGGAACTATCTTCCAATTGGTTGAATACAGCAGGTGTCCTAAGACATCATACGGTTTACGGATTAAGGCTAATCCTCAAATCCAATTATCCTATACAAAATGTTTCGGAAAAAAGTACGCCGTATTATAGTAATTTCTTCACACTATTCGGACAAGTACTTTTTAAGTATTTGTCCGAAGAATTTTGTATGGAAATTTGCCTTGAGGATTACTCTTAAGATATTTATTTTCAATAGATTTAAACATAAATCCCTTAATAAACATAAACACCTAATAATTCTTAATTAACAACAAAATTGACAGAGAATTGCTGAAAAGTTAGTTATGCTCACTGTCACTGCCGCTGCCTGGCTGCATATATTCGGGGTCGATGTTGTCGCAGAGGAAGGCAGGCACGGCCGGGTCGTCGGCGCGGGCGCTGGTACAGTGCTCCATGAACAGCTGGATAGAGGGGTATGCTCACTGTCGCTGCCGCTGCCTGGCTGCATGTAGTCAGGGTCGATGTTGTTTCAAGCACAGCCGGGTCGTAGGCACGTGCGCTGGTACAATACACCATGAACAGCTGGGTAGAGGGGTATACTCACTGTCGCTGCCACTGCCTGGCTGCATGTAGTCAGGGTCGATGTTGTTGCAAGCACAGCCGGGTCGTAGGCACGTGCGCTGGTACAATACACCATGAACAGCTGGGTAGAGGGGTATACTCACTGTCGCTGCCGCTGCCTGGCTGCATATATTCGGGGTCGATGTTGTCGCAGAGGAAGGCAGGCACGGCCGGGTCGTCGGCGCGGGTTCCGGTGCCGGATATGTCGATGGCGCCCGCAGCGCTGGTGGCGGGCAGGAGCGGCGAGCGCGGCCCGAGGACTTCCACCTCCATCCACTCGTTCTCGAAGCTTTGGAGGTCGCCCAGAGGTTTCACGTAGTCGGACAATTCTGTTGAAACAATACTGCTGTCGGTTGGGCAATCTTAGCCAATACCTCCAAGTTCCTTACTAGCTGTTACCATTATGTTACGTCAAAGCCGTGTTGGCCGAGTGGGAGGTGTCTCGAATTTCGATCAGAAGGTCGTTGGTTCGAACCCAGTCGTACTCCAATGGATTTTTCTATTCAAAAAATCTATGTGTACATTAAAACACGTGCTTAACGGTGAATGAAAACATCGTGAGGAAACCGGCATGTCATAGAACCATAAAAAATTCGAAAACATGAGTCAGGTGCACGACAGGAGCATCTTCGAGGCGCACTTGAAATCCTCTCACCACCCTGGTTCGAAAGAACGAGTGACAAAATAATAAGAAGACTAGCTGTTACTTGTTGGTGATATTGGTATAAAAAGTTGCCCTGTATTTTGGACAAGTTACTTCTTACCTTTGTGTTTTTCCTTTAGCGGCAGAATGTGGTACATGTAGTATCCAACTACGAAACGTTTTGTATCACCCGACGCGTGGCATATCATTTTGTCTTGAAGCAATTTCTGAAAAAAAATTAGTTAAAGGTTTCTATTGGATAGAAATGAAAAGGAGAATGGGCATCGCAGGTCTCGGCCTGCAGTTATTTTACCTATTTGACAATTCGTTTCGATATTTTTAAGTATTCTTACGTTTTAAGTCATGAAAGTCTCTAATGCAGCGGGGTTTAGAAAATGATAAAAATATAAGACTTTAGTTTGATCTAGGTATTATAGGTAAAATAACTGCAGGCAGGTCTTTGCCTGCAGTTATTTTACCTATTTGACAATTCATTTCGATATTTTTAGGAATTATTTTCAGTCATGAAAGTATATTTTTAAGTAGGTATTCGTACTTTTTCAGTCATGAAAGTCTCTAATGCAGCGGGGTTTAGAAAATGATAAAAATATAAGATTTTAGTTTGATCTAGTCATTATAGGTAAAATAACTGCAGGCAGGTCTTTGCCTGCAGTTATTTTACCTATATGACAATTCATTTCGATATTTTTAGGAATTATTTTCAGTCATGAAAGTCTCTAATGCAGCGTGCTTTATAAAATATTATTGAGACGAATCTTATGATACCTTTAACTGACAAAATCCATCCAACCGTTTAGAAGATATGAGATAACAGAGAAATTTACATAAATAAAAGATACGCGCGAAAACATAACCCTTCCTTGGCAGTCGGGTAAAAAAACGTAAGAATATTTACCTCCATGACAGAAACTGCTTTTTCATACGTCACGCCCTCCATATTGGCCTGCAGCCAGTGTATCGCGTATATGGACACGAAGGTGTGGGAAGGCAGGCTCACGGTGAGCTGTAGGAAGCCCACGCCCAGCGTTGGGTGACGCATGCGCTCCACTATCTCGACGGATGTTGAGGTCGCTTTTAACCTGGGCTCCATTACTCTGGAATGTGGTAATAGTGAAATATTTCGCCAATGTATATACTACCTAGTTAGGATTTTTTTTTATGTTTGGACATTCCACACAACGCCATCTAGCCCCAAACTAAGTAAGCTTGTATTATGGGAACCAGATAACTGATAGAATACTTATATACTTACTTATTTTTTTTGTAAATACATACATAGAAAACACCCAGACTCGGAACAAACACCGGTTTTCATCACACAAATATTTGTCCTGAGCGGGAATCGAACCCGCGACACCGGTCATGGCAGTCTAACACACATGCCACTCGACCATCCGTGTCGTCAAGGTTCGATTCCCGCTTCAAGTCAAGCATTTATGTGATGAACATTGTTGTTTGTCCTGAGTCTGAGTTCTATGTATTTATTTACAAAAAAAAGTATTTAAGTATACTATCAGCTATGCAGTTCCCACAGTACAAGATTTACTTAGTTTGGGGCTAGATGGCGTTGTGTGAAATAAGTTAATAGTACATGTATAAGTATAATGAAATCTGATACTATACTATGCCAAAGTTTCTGCCAATAGGTGGAAAGTTTCTGGCAATGAGTGTAAAGTTTCTGGCAATGAGTTGAAGACTCTTACCCATCATCATAAGTGTCGTCGCATTCTCCGCTATGAGAAACGGTCCGTTCCAACACCGCATTCTTCGCAGCCGACCTGAGAATCCATATAAAATCATTTAACCTATCATGAAAAATACACCACATGCTGTACAAAATTATACAATTGACCATTACACGCTAACAATATGTGAGAAAAGATATTACTCATTTGTTTCGATTGGATGTAAAGTTGGAAGTGTAAATGATGGATAACAAATAAGGCAGACGCGAAGCTACTAAGCATAGGATATTTTATGAATGATACAAATGAAGGCACATTGATATGAAAAGAAAGTAGTTTGTCAGCGTTTTCGATATTCTAATTAAAAAAAAAACATTACATTTTATAAACGTTTTTGTTGCAGTTAATTCTAGATTGATTTATTTTCCTAACATATTTTACTTTAAACCGATACTTCATGCTGGGTTTTTATCCAAGTATAGGTTTAATAAATATAAGTAGTAAAAAAAAAACAACTTTACCTACTATTACCAAAGAAGTTTTTAGGTTTTTACACAAATATGATAAGTTGAATGAAATATCAATGTGCCATAGAAAATAGATGAGCCAGTAGTCATACTTACTTGTTGCAGTGACTATTGTTTAGTGACTTAGTAGGTGATACTTGCTGCAATGAAACATTCGAAGGATAATAATAGCAACAACAATAGAAAGGTCTGGTTAAGCATTCCCTTAAAACTGCTGCTTTTTTATTGTGAGCTTGTGACAAAATTTGCGTTTCTATAGATGGCGCCACTGAGACGACTGACGTCACAGCTGAACAAACCCCCAGTTAATAAGCAGCAGTTTAAGAAACAGAAAGGGTCAATCTGAAAAAAATAAAATTGGTAAAATAAAATAGAAACTTCACAGAGGAGCTACATAAAACAGTATAATAGCTCGTCGGCCAAAGTTTGTGAAAATGGTAAGGTAAGGGTAATGGTAAGGTAATATTATTCAGATAAACGAAATTGATACTTGGAAAGATAAATCTTAGATAAAACTGGGACAACATACCAAACACTCAAAAGTAAAGGGCATATATATACAAAAATATATCTGAATATACATATATACTTTACAACTCGATCTAGGCGAATGTGCGGTTAGTCGAATAGTGCTAAGCAACAAGCTACCGTGCAACTAGGACATACTATAGGCAACCTTTACCACAACCAATGTAAAGATGATTACTTGCTCTAAACAGAGGTTTAGAAAAGCTGTGGTTTAGAGCGAGTAAAACCTTGCACAATGCAAAATACATCTAGAATATTATGTAGAAGTCAGTGTCAAGTGTGAAACCGCTTGAAAATAATGGCATTAGAATGAAACTGATAAAATTCTGACCTGAAAAAAGGAAGGAAAGAAAAAGAAAAGATGCCTTAGTCTAGTTTTGGACTAAGGTGATTAAGCTGGCAAAGTACAAGTATCGTTCGTTTCGTGTCCAAATCGTAAGCCAATGCAAGAAAATTATTCTATTATATTCAAAATACGTTTTTACTTATAAAAGTGACGAAGCGAACCAATCTTTTGATTGTAAAAGCGTGCCTAGTTTTCGTAATTATGTATTGGACTTCAACCTAAGGTATTTTATCAGAGAAATCGTACCATAAAACCTTTAAATTTCAATTTTCTTACTTCAAGCATTTATGTGCGATTTGGAAAAGATACAAAAGCAACCTTGTATGCCTAACATATGAATTCATTTCAAGCTAGCACCAGGGTAGTTCGCAATTCGCAATATCCTATGTACTGACATAGCTTCGTTCCTGATTCGGGGGCGCTCGGGCAGTCGGGTACTCCCCACTCGCTCTCGGAATGGAGAGTTGGAAACACCGCCCTGACACACACAACACTATTACAAAACTGGAATGGATAACAGTTAAATGCATCGCGTTTTGAAATAGAATGCTTCGAAATATGGACCTACAGCTTCTAACAAGTGTATTATTGTAATAGTAGCCCATATCAGCAAGTCCAATTTGGGACTTAATCCAATAATTTAGTGATCCATGATAGTAATGTTTTCGGTAATGCATTCTATTTTAAAACGTAATGCCATTAAATCTAAAACAATTGAAAAGAACATAATAAGCTGGCAAACAAAACAATGTCACGTTATTCAAGGTGCATTCCGTGCATTTTGCATAATTTCATAACAAGCAGTGCAGATATAGTACGCATTTTTTTTATGTTGTCGCTCTCATTTAACATTTTCGATAAATCGAATTTCATAAGTTTATGTGATATTGCATCAACAACAAATATACTGTATAATATAATATATTTGACCATCAAAGATGCATTATCACATTCGGCAAAAAGTTGCTTTTAAAGAATGCATCGATAAGTGATTTAGCAGGTGTAGGTAAAAAGGCTTAGTAAGAAATGACTTCCACCTTTTCGAAACTAGTTACTGATAAAAATAATGCACTGTTATTTATAAAATTAAATGTTGATATGATTAGTTTGTCAATTCCTCAATCAAACCGTTAAGATTAGTCTTCACAAGCAAAATTTTTATGTCATTGAGCAAAACGCAAATTCGCTTGTTAATTTAAACTGTTACAAACCATTTGTGGAGAGTCAATGGACGGTGCGTAGGCAAGTCTATATTATGCCAAAACAAAGATAATTTTGAAAGTAAAATTAGCCGAATAATTAAACGGAATAAAAAGGCTTGAGCAAACGAGCAGACTGAAAGGATTAAAGTTGAATATTTTGATTCTAATCTTCATAGGACCTGAAGGCCCATTTACAGTTTCTGATCAACGAGTCGTGTGATGGCGTCACAAAAAAACTGCAGAAATATCATACGTTAACAAGGAATATGAGAGAAGTGACGTGGAACATTCCTTTACGAATATAGCCAATGAAACAAAATTATATTTAGTTTCATTTGGTTATGTTTGTCTTAATGTGCCGAGTTTACTAACCGAGAGCCGTTGGGAAGTTTGGTCGACACAACATGTGGACAAGGAACTGAACAAATGTTAAAACAAAAAGATGATAATGAAAGATTGGTAACCTATTATTTTTTATAATCTTAGGCCTGTTGTCGTCCACACACGGTTTTTCGTCGTGAAAATCTATAGGAGCCATACAACACTGACAATCGTGTCACGGCGAATATACCGTAGATTTTCACGGCGAAAAACCCGTGTGTAGACAACTGCCTTTAAACCTCAAAATAAGCTTCGATATAAGTTTATCATTTGTCATTTGGGATACATTTTTCTCACTGAAAAATGAATCTAGCTTATGATAATGAGCTATATCTTCGACTCATACCGTCGACAGAATCAAATCTACTCTGTATAAGTCGTTTGATTTATAATCCACCACAAAATGGCGAATTGAAAAAAAAACACGTAGACAGACATAAAAGTCGCATGAACGGGAAATGGGGATTGGCTCTGTGATTTGACCGAGGTTCCTTTGTCGGGATATCGAAATTACCAATGGAATTAAACTAGGGTTGTACACACTCGTCAATGTGTGGGTACCTGCGCGCTTCGCGTGAGGATGGATGTAGAGTGGCGGCGTTGCGTCAGCGATGAGTCCGACGGCGCTGGCTGGCCGGTCACCATCTGAATCACCCACTTCACATAGGAGCCATACCGAAATTTCGGCTTTTCCCGACTCTAGTCGTTACCCTGTAGCCTGCTTCGACCGGATTCCCCCAAACTATTGAGAGCCCGTGGTCACGAGGCGTTGTGTACGCGGTTTTTAAAACAAAGCGCCGCGCCGTGGAGACGCTTTGCCAAACTGTTATGCCGCGGTATAATTACTATTTAATTAAAATAAGCGAGCAAATACTCGAAGATTCTGTGGGCCTATCACGAAATTATACGCATTATTTGACGTTTACCGTAAGAAAAGATGAGATTTTGTGTAGCGCCTCCTCGTAAAATCTTATATTGATCACGTGACCGACGATACGTAAACGTAACGAAGGTTAGACTTTTTCGTGATAAGCCCTCTGATATTACTATTGCTCGCTTTGTGATTGTAGTTATTAAATATTACATGTCGTATTAACATGCGTTTGGACTCAAACAGGAAATACAATATTTTGTGTGCAACATAAAAGTAAACAGTATATTTAAATATTTACAATTTTACATGCGGACACGTTCACAAACATTTATTACATATATTGATGTATGTTCAGAATTTTTTTTCAAGATCATGCATTTATGTATATATATATTATTTTAGTATTTTGATTTTTATTTTCGAATTTCTTGTTTGAGTAGCCACTGTTATTATCAGTATTTCTAATTCTAAGCAATACTAACAGGGTAAGTTACTACTTAGTACATTATATTTTGTACTATTTTAGAAGATGTGCAATTCTACATAAACATGCAGTGCATTTTAACTACGTGACAACACTACTTGTGCACATAATACTCATGCTCAATTATTGACCAATATTTACAAAACATCAATTATTTCAAAATTTTAACACAACTACATTGCCAATATAAAATAAAAGAAATAGATATCGAAAAATAAAATACGTTTTTTATTACATCAAAATAATCATGATTTGATAGGCATCAATAAAGAAAACCTAAATATCTAAAAGCTAAAATCTGATTTAATCATCGCTTTGTATAAAAGGTTTTCTCTTGATTGACTGACTAGACAGAAAACCACTGAACGTAGAGACTTAAAATTTTGAGAGTATTTTTAAAAGTATAAGGGAATTTTATATATTCGCAATGCAAACGAAGTTGTGATTGTCAGCTAAAAAAAAACTAAGTCGGAAATCAAATAAAAAAAAAACTTTTGCGATAGGACTAGTTTCAATAATTTATTCAGGTGTCCTGAACTAAATCATATACATCTTAACTTACCCGTTGCTTGTTGGGTCGTTTCACCTTATTGAAGTATAGCTCAGTCATCTTCAGGAATCCATCGGTGAGCTGTTCTAAGTCGTACCGTGTGGGAATAGAGTAGATATTACAGTGCGTCGTCTCGTCTTCTAGGATCTTCTTGGTAGCTGGATTAGACATCGGTAGAAGGAGTGTGCGGAATCGCCAGTATTTGAGAGGCTGGAATGACATTCATTCACACTTTTATTGGTTTATTATTATAGAAGGCGTGGATGTAGTTCGTGACTTAAAATAAAACTTTAACCTTACGAGCCTAAACCCCTGAACCGATTCGGCTCATCTACGAACTCAAAATAGTTTTGAACTTACCTACCCCCCTGCCAAATTTCATGACGATCGGATGAGCGGTTGGAGAGTTATCGTCGAACAAACATACATACATACCTACATATCCAGATACATACACACACATAAAAGCCGATTCGCCCTAGTATCTAGCTAGACTCTGAGAGCTATCTTCGTTCGGTGAATGAGTATAAACTTTTTTTTGTTAACAAGTTACAACACGATAACAAGAGCAAGGCGTTTTTCTGGTAGAAGATCGACTTCTCATTACCAAATACAACACTGGGCTTTCATCGTCCACCGTCAATCCCAGTTATTTCACAATATGCAGTGCCATTCAAACCGGATTTTTTATGTCATTTTTGTATAATAAAATAATAGTAGGTATGTAGTATGTTGTCTAACGGTTCTCTTGAAGATTACTGTCTCTAGTAATAATACCACCCTTGTAATTATTTTTTTTAATTTTAATTACTCATAGATTAGTGCAAATGGTGACACATAAATGAATATTTTATCTAAACTAATACGTGGATTTACCTCAACGAGAGCAAAGTCCGTGTCCCCCCTTGTGCAGATGTAATGGTCCATGTAGTTCCAGTTGTAGGTCTCCAACTTCTCGGTGGTGAAGGAAACCCACGACACCTCGTATGTGTCGTGGTTGGGCGCGTGGAAGCGGTAGCGGTAGTGGATATTGAAGGGGGGGTATGGGTGCCTGAAAGAGGAGGCAAATCGATATTTTTCACTTTTCATGCTCGTAAAGTTCTACTTTATGCTCGGTACAGGGAGAGTAAAACTGCTAGCTAGCTTTTAGGCTCCAGGGCAAAAATGTGATTGCTTATAAACGCTGTATAAAGGGTCCAGTTTGTAATAGGTTTCATAATCAAGACCTTTGGTGTACAAACAACTATTTTACCTACGGGAAATCTTCGGTTCTCGGACCTATCATTCGTAAGACGCCATAATGGAAGCATTAATTGCAATTTCGTGGCTGAAGATAGTCTAAAGGCCAGTGGGCCTCTAGGTCGAAGGCCTGTGGGCCTCTAGTTCGCAGGCCTTGGGAGGGGGTAGAAAACCCCAGCAACTGGCCCGTCGAAACCAGCAAGCAACTGGCTCGACAGTATAACCTGTTACTAAAAATGTACGAATCAGCATAGCTTATCCAACAGAATTGTATATTGCTCAGTGGCAAGCTATGGAAAAGACAAGGGTTACACTAACCTAGGTCTGTATCTCGTAACGGTGATGGTGGATCCGACTAGCGTCAGCTTGTGAAAGATCCTGCCGATCGAGAGCAGGTATCGTTTGGTGGAGGCCGCATTCTCCGGCTTGTTCAGCTGAGGCGCAACTTTGGATGGTGGCGGCGTGGCAGTCGACGGGCAGTGAGACTCTATAACCTCGCTTTCATTTACTCCTACGATAAGTTGGAATCCCTGAAATGTATTACTTTTTACCTGACTGATGAAGGGTGATGTTTATCTATATATATATAATATGGGTATATTTAAGGTGGGTGCATTATGTAAGTCATTGTGGCGGGGCGGTATGTGTGCTGTTAGGTTTTCTTTTTTTTTTCAACCGACTTAAAAAAAGTAGGAGGTATGTTTGTTACCTTAGAACTTTGTTGTTTATAAACTGATTTGTAAAAATCTTTTTTTATTCCGAAAGGATATACTTCCAGATTAGTCCCATATAAATTTCATGAAAATCGGTTCAGTACTTTGGTATTGAAATCAAAATAACTGAAAAAATGACGTAATCCCAGTTAACGAAATAGCGTATTTTGCTTCCCTGTGACTATTCAGTGTTGTTTACGGTCTCCAGAACAGTCAGATTGAAGTCGGTTTTCGAATGTTTTTGTAAAACTTTGATTATCTAACAGTACGGTTTTTAGTAGCTGAGAAGTTTTTACGTAAATGGCAAAAACGCTGTTTACTGTGTCAGATATTCTGCCACAAAGCAGTAAGCATAACTGTGTTCCAGTTCGTAGGGCATTGTAGCTAGTGAGTTTACTGGGCTTTCGAGATTGACCATCAAAATGCCTCAATGTGGAGGAGCGCTTTAGCAGTGTTGCACTACGCGAATCAAAGTATTGTGTAGCACTGTGCTGGTCATGAGCAGGCGTTATCTCTTACCATCAGGAGAGCGCATTGTTCGTCTCGTCCCATGTTAACATTAAAAACTAACCTGAGCCAGTCTCTGCGAGACCAATTCCTTGAATACTTCCATAGTAGTCAATGGTTCTTTGTAAATGGCTCTGTTCTGAGCGAAGTCCGCATTCACATCATCGGGCAGTAGATTGTAATCGGAGACTAGATAATCGTTCTGCAGGGATCGCTTGTCCGGGAAGTAGTCGGTGGTGATCGGCAAACAAGCTGGGATCGTCAGCGATTTCCAATCCACGCCTATTTTAGAAATGTACATAAGAAATTGGATAGCAGAATTCAAATTCACCATGCTTTAAAATTGAGCTAAGCATTACAAACAAGCTTGAAGTTTATAAAAACTGAAAACCCGTCTGCGAAAACATTATCACCAAAATTAGATGATTGATGAAAACGAATCTAAACATACCTTTACCATTACAGAAAAGTTATGATGGTTTTTTGACTTCTTTTCACACATTTTGGTGCCTTACAGCCGCCATATTAGGTTTTTTTGACATTTAAGGTAGCTTAATAGCACTTGCGTGACCCAAATCCATTTAGCCGTTCAGTTTGCAGGGTGGCGCATAGAGTCAAACAAACAAACATACATACATACATACTCGAAAAACATAACCCTCCTTCGCAGTCGGGTAAAAATACGACACATTGCAAAGATTCAAGCTTTCGTTATTTTCGTAGTAATTTTCACCTGTCACTTTTCGTCAAAGTCGCCTTATAATGAGTCATCAAAAGTATGGGTGGAATACCAGTAGCCACTATTTTACATATTGTTAGATCATATTTATCTAATACAACTAAGTAAATTCCTTGTAGGAGAACTTATTTAGTCACAATATATTGCAGCCTGCATGCATGCATATTCCATGCCTGAATATTTTCATAGCAATTTGTAGGCTGAAAAAGAATGATAAATGTATCTATTGCTATTAATAAAGCAAGCGATTATTTATCGTCAGCAGGATAGCCGTTTTCATAGTGTTTATGCCACATAGGAGTACCTTACCTATTAATTTTATCTATGTTTATATTTTGTATTTCATCAATATTTTAATGATGTTGAATAGAATATAATATTCGAAAGATAAATATTAAAACCATGCAATGAACATTTCCATGCGTAGCATTAGTCAGTATTTCGTGATAGCGCAGATTTAGCACTTTTTATAAAATATCAAAATATTTTTGGATCTGCTAGTAACAATATAAAAGCGTAGAAGTGTACTAAAATAACCCACTAGCGCCATAAAAATAATTCATTAAAACATAAAACAACATCTACTAGATGCAAATGGAATAAATTTTTATATCAAACCTATGGCTCGGTTCGCTTTGGGTAGCAGTCCAATGTGATTTTGAAGATAATTCAGCGATATCATGAAACATCAAAAATGATATGAACAATTTGGAATGCTGTATAATCTATGACATGTGTCTAGTCTATGACCCAGTAACACTTAATAAATTGAAACCACTATGAAATCAATCGCCATCTCCCTTACTCGAGAAGTTTTTCAATACGAGTTAGGTTATAGAAAGAAAGAGATGAAGAATATGCGGATAATATGTAGTTTTAGCTTCGTCGCATTCAAATATTAGTGTTACTGTCTCATAGGTTTTTCCCTGTGAGTAAATGAAAATATCACATTTGAAATGTGTAAACATGATTATAATAGTTGAGCACCAAAGAGCTTTGAGTAATGAGATAAATGGGTTTATATTTGTTTGTACGTTTATGAGATTTTGTTAGATCAACCAACGTTAACGCGTCCATAATGTATAACGTGATATCATTTACATGCGACCCTATTGATTGACATAATTCCTCATCTAGACTTTAGTTTTAGGCGCACATGGCTATTATAACTCAAACAAACAAATTACATTTTCACAATGACAAGAGTTACTACATAATGTAGTACCACAATCACGTGCAAACATAAAACACTCAGAAAACAATCATGCTCATCATGTTCCAAGTAAATGTTGAATTATATGACACAAATACTGCAGTTGAAACGAAAATATATTTCAAAGGTTTTCCACCAATCCTTATGCAGTCGCAAACGGGTCGCCGACTACAGCTACCGGTGGCTGGAGTTTTCGTACATTTTGTAGCTGTCGCGGGCGGCCGCTAAAATGTATAAAAACTGACGGACGCCGGCCACCGGTCGCTTTAGTCAGCGACCCGTCTGCGGGTGCACTTAGTACTTTAAAACGTAGACAAAACACACACATCAGGACAACACACGTCAATATGTAGTTTCAATATAATTTTAGTTTAGTTCAAATTCCGGAAACCAGTAGCTAAAGACACAGTAACAATCTCATATTTTTTAAAATAATGAAGAGACTAACCTGTGGTTAAGGCTGGCGTCCACTCCTGTTCTCCAGTAGCTCCCCACAGCAAGGCGAGGGATGCGTTGTTAGTGGAGGGCGGGCCTAATGCCGCTCCTACGATGCTCAGCGTGCCCGATGCGCTAATCAATCGCTTTCGGCTCGGTATGTTACCTGAAATAATCACCAATACATACAATAAGAGGCTTGGTCTTGACTGATAAATTTTAGTTTGATTAACATCAAAATATCGTATGAGGTACTTACCATCAAGGACGTAGGACGTGGATGAGGCCCTTTCCTAGCTATCTGATGGTCATGGGCTCGAATACCAGCGAACCTCAAATGGGTAAATCTATGAGCGCGTCCACGTTTTCACAACGGTGAAGGAAAACATCGCGAGGAAACCGACATATCAAAGAACAGAGAAAAAAATGGTCTGTGGCATGTGACATCCACCAATCCGCATTTGGTCCGCGTGGTGGATTAAGACCTACTCTTGGCGGAGAGTAGGCCTGACTCCCAGCTGTGGAAACAATAGGCTGATTATAACTTACCATCAACCTGATAAATGGAATGGTTGTTTGTGGTCATAGTAGAACCATTCTCTTTGACATTGTTTTCTCTATTGCTGGGCCGCGAAGTAGGATCTCCAGCCGGCCGGGCTTGGTAGTGATGCTGTTGTATGAGGACTCCAGTTGGACCTAAAAGTATAAGATGTAAGTTACAACAAGCTTAAAGTTTATAATGCCGACTTGCACCAAACTTTCAAAGTTCCTAAGCAATTACTTTACTCGCTTGGCAGTTCTTAACGGTAAGAATCTGGACTGTTAAAAACTACCAAGCGAGTAAAATAAATGCTTAGGGACTTTGACAGTTTGTTGTATAAGTCTCGTATATAATCAAGGTGCTTTTTTGAAGTCTGTTGAAAAAGGTTTGCTTCAGGCCCTTGGTGTACAAATAACTATTTTAAAGAAAAGCAGGCGATTCGCTAGTTTAAACATAAGTGTGTTCAGTTCATTTTGCATCAAATTCCGATTAAAACAATGCACCATTTAGACGGTCGATTTTCGCCGCACGACTGCGTTATGAGGTGTTTACTAAGGTGACTAACACCACACTATTTTCTCCGAGCGGCTTCGTTGTGTTTAACTTGCCTTTAGGGAATATATGTGTCCACCTTCGTCGATTGCTAGTGAGTTTGACGGTGACATGCGAAGGGTCGAAAGGGTTAATGAGCGCCCGTCCAGTTCTGGTCACGGGCTTGTGGGATGATATAGAGCTGCGCGGTGATAGACGATTGCTGGACAGCGGTCCATCAGTGGCATCACTATTTGTATCGAACGCTGTAATTTTACCTGAAGACATAATAAATCGAAGTATATTTTGGTCTCATAATAACCAAAACCATGCATTTTAATAATGTTACCCCAAGACAGTTACTCTTTTTAACTTGACCTATGTGTACAGGGTGTAGGTTTATTGTATACGTTATTATAGTCAAAGCTAATAGACGTCATTACCAGTCAATATTGGTTTTGAACGATTCCCTTAGTCATAACATAACTATAGTTTTTTGATTATAACGGGTATTGTGATAATCGCGAAAGTCTACGAAAAACTATAACATAACTAGTTTTGACTGATAAACTATAGGTTAAAACTCATAAAATGTTAACATGGTCAATAAAATTGACTGAAAAAAACAGGCTAAACTAGTTTTGACTAACGCCCTTTGTGACTTATATTCACGGTCGATATTGGTTTTGACCGGTTATGAGTTTTGACTGTATCATGTACACATATTAATAGATTTGCTGAGACCATCTTTAAAATCAAGATGGAGCTATTGATAGTAAATACAAATACAATTATAATTGATTGATTCAGGCGTTACTTTGCGGAAATCCATAAATATCAACAAATTATATAAATATATTTAGTAATAAATCCGCTTAATTTCTAAACAAAGGTTTTAATTAACTTAACTTTAGTTCAACTAAACCAAAGAGTCAAAGAACAGAAAACCAAAGTTTAAAGATACGACACGTGTTTCGCCTCTACACGAGGCATCATCAGGAGGTGTGGACTCGCCGAAGTTTGAAACGAGATCCTGATGATGCCTCGTGTAGAGGCGAAACACGTGTCGTATCTTTAAGGATTTATTACTAAATATATTTATATAATTTGTTGACAAATACAATCATCATTGAGTTAGTCTGGAAAATACGAAATACCGCTTGCAACACCATATTTCGGTTGAATAGGTAACTCTAAAATAAATATAAGCAACATTCAATGCATGTGTTGGGTGGTTCTTGGTTAAAATAGTCCGAATCAATAAAGATACATACTTCCGGTAGTCAGTATATCACCAATACTGTGATGAATATCTGGATCGGACATTTTCCTGTGATGCATAGTGGAATTGGGTGGACTCCGTCTGTTGATGCCTTCCAAACCTGCCATTGAGGTTTTCTTTTCTCTATTTACTCTTCGAACGCTGTAAAATAATGACAACAATTAATTAGGTAATTTGGTGCGTTGAACTGCTACGCCTAATGTCGCGGGTTCGATTCCCGCTTCAGGAGAAACATTTGTGTGATGAACATTGGTGTATATCCCGAGTCTGGGTGTTTTCTAAGTGTATTCTATGTATGCATTTACAAAAATATAAGTATTTAAGTATTATATCAGTTATCTGATACCAATAGTACAAACTAGCTTATTTTGGGGCTAGATGGCGTTCAGTGAAATGTACAAGATATTTATTTATTATTATCATTTTTTTATTTGTTTGCACAAAAGAACTTGTATACTATATATCTAGAATGCCGACTCACACTAAAACCGCGAACCGAAAGAGCTAGAACTAGTAAGGAGTGTGTCTCGTTCTGTAGGGCGACCATAATTTTTGAACTTTGAATATTTCATTGAGGCATAAACAAGCAACCAAAGGAAAATTCAATCTGCTCAATAAGAAAGCAATGTTAAATGCATACGTTACTTGGCATTATTGTTTTAACAATATATTATAATAAAGTACATTAAAATATCAACAAAAAAGAGGGCGGTGCGCCGCATTCTAGTGAGGTATATCTGATTCAATGGTTTAATACTGTTTCTTTCGAACAGTAATTATTTTTTTCGGCAGTTAGGTACCTAACCTACATGACAGCGACTGTACTAAACCTTTCAAATGAATCTGAATAATATTTAGAGCAAATCGTCTAATTTCGAAAATTGGCCCACTTATTTAAATATATATGGCCATGTTAATTTTAATTGTATGCTGGCAACTGTGTGAACAAGACACACTCCTTAACGAGTGGGTCTCTATCAAGGAATATAATCCTTATATTTAGATTTAATTAAAAAATAACTTTATTTCCAAATGATAAAGTTCAGAATTCTTAATCCGTAAATAAAACAAAATGGCGATTTAGCTCTCTAGATACATAGTATATAAGCTCTTTGGTTTGCACACAACCAAACTCATTAGTTTTCCACATTTCGATTGGTGGCATCATCCCACTTGTAATAATGTTACTAGATACACAATATTTCTGCCAAATAAAAAAAAAATATGTACACAAAAGACTTACCAAGTGCTATGAGCTGGAGGCAACTGGAACACCTGACCATCATACGCATCATAATCAAATATAGAGTTATGCATATATTCATCTTCCTTCAATAACTTCCCTTTCCTCTTCTCATCCTCATACATTTTCCTCAGCGGTTCTTGGCTATTACGCGGTGGCAACTTAATTCGCGGTATGAAGTTTGAGTACGCCACTTTTTTATTAGTCGAGTAGAAAGATAAGTTGATCCAATGCGGCATCGAGTAATCGTCGATCGAGTTGTAATTGTTGTCTTTGTTGTGGAACTTGAGTAACGGCACGGCGTGTAACGGCTGTTCGCCGACGCAAACCAAGTCGCTGCCGACTCCGTTGTCAATGATACGTTGTTTTGTTACGTTGGTCAGTTCTCTGTCAACTTCGAAAACGCCTACGCCGGGAGTTATGACGACGCTGAGCTGTCCTGTCCGGTCGAAGCAACGGTCTAGGTAGTGCTTTTCAAACACTGCGAATTAAATAATGTTATTAGGTAAACTAAACGTCAAACAACTTGTCCTCTGGCGAACCGCGTGACAAAGATGCGCAGAACCAATTTGACATACGAATTGCGTTCTGTGCATCTTTGTTACGTGGTTCGCCAGAGGACAAATTGTTTGACGCTTACTATACATAGTCTAAGATTTTTATAATTAGTTGTGGCCTAACAGGGAGTATGTTTGAAACTTAATATTATTTAAGATCTTAAATGTACAACATACTATGCAAATATACCATTGAATATTGCGTACCTCCGAATGGAGAACCTCCTCCCTTTTGGAAGTTGGTTGAAAATGGTATACACTATTATATTTCATAGTTTCTAGACCCTTTCTAAATCGTCGTGACCTAGTAGATACCTAAGGCTAACCTAGGAAAATCGACTTTATGAACCAAAAAGGATATGTTTTTTTATCACAATACCGCCGATTATTATTTATTTTCCTTTTATTAATATAACTGTACCAACCGTTTAAACTCATATTGAGTACTTCCAGAAAGTTCCCCTGAGCTGCGGTTGAGTTTATTGCAGTAGGAATGTCAATGTTCGGTCTTTCGTGATATTGCAGGACTATTTTCTGATAGTCCGTGAAGAGTCTGCGTAGCTGTAGGAGGACGTTAGACCAGTCTTCGTATCTCTCGTTTTGGACTGCCACTCTGAAATTATGGTAACAGTTGCGTCAGTTTAGAAGGTCACACAGTCTCGCTAAGGCCAGTCTGTTTGTTGCCGTAGCGCGTCGCTGCCACCGACCGGCGACACGTGTAGCGGCCACGCGCTTCAGCAACAAAATTTATGTGAGGTCGGCGACTCGTTTGCGACTGGCCTCAGACGATTTTAGTTGTATAATTTAAGTATGCATAATTGGAGCTAATTAGGAAAATCTAAATACTTCGGACGTTTATGTGGTTGTAAACTTATTTTATTAGATTTAAATTACCTGTAAAAATCTTCATAGAATCGTCCTCTGTAATTTTTCTGCAAACAATCTTTCATGTGCTGTGGGAATTCTTCAAGCGATTTAGCTTTGTAAAACGTTCTTGAAAATAGTACTATTGTCACTTCATGATTACTGCCATTTTTCTAGAAAAAAAAACTATTAATTTGACTAATTAAAATTTATTTATTTAACTGAAAAGTATTTTTTAACACAACTGCTCATGCACAGTTGTATTTTTTTTAGTTATTAAGGGTAAATTTCAAAGCAAATTTCCATACAAAATGTTTCGGACAAATATTCAAAAAGTACGCCGTATTATAGTATAAATTACTATAATACGGCGTACTTTTTGAGTATTTGTCCGAAACATTTTGTTTGGAATCGGATTTGAGGATTAGCCTTAAGAGTAAATTGAGTAAGTACCTACTTACCTTCCACTTTGCAAATAGATCAGCCAGAAACCCATTGACCGCCTTTTCAAAATACAAGTCACCGTGTATATCAAAGTCCCACATTTCTGAAGACATCTGAATAAACAGATACACCATAGAAGTGGATGATCTGAATACAATCTTGGTGTCTTCTGTGATGACTCCACATGCAACACGGTCTCCTTGAGACCACATCTCATATACTTGACATCTTATAGTTGCACCGCAGTATTCAATCTTTTTATTCAGATATACGCATGTTCCTATCTGAAAGTTGATGAAGAAGGTAAACGAATATAAGTAGTAGTAGTTGAGTTCTAAATTGGGTTCTATGTTTTCGGCGCTTTGGTTTAGATACTGAAATTCTAAACTAGAGTTAAGTTAATTAAGACCTTTGTTTGGAAGTTAAGCGGATTTATTAGTAAATACACGGTCAATTTTTAATCACCAAAAAAATAATAATTGCATAGCCAGTTGCCGTTACTGAACACAGATACGGCAAAAAAACTTGAAAAAATTAAGTCGATTTTTTGTCAAAATATATTTGATTAAATTGGATAATTGTTACCGTTAGTCGTTTTCCTATAGATTTGCGTCAGACGGTACCTTTAATTGATAATAATTTAAGTTTTATTCATCGTTTGGCAAACCCGGGTACCTAGCTTGAGCCAGCCCGTAAAACCTTGGCTCGGGTGCCGCACTCACTCCGCTGGCACTCTGCAATTTTGTAGAAATCCAAAATTCTGACTGCAAAGATGCAACGTAGTACCCCGTCTGCGTTACCCATTTTTTTTTTTTGGTAATTAAAAATTGGTGGTGTATATTTATACTATTTATTAATAGTAGTCACCTTAAAAAATTACTTTATGCATAACATTTGGTAGGTGCATAGGTAAATTTGCAACCTGCCACAGACAAGTGGTTTGAGAGATATCATCTGAACTGAACAACATACATACATACAAACACACACACATACAACCGTCTTTTCCCCCTAGTATCCTTAGTACCTTAACAAAGTGAAGAGCTCAGAGTCTAGATACTAGGGGGAAAAGACGTTTGTATGTGTGTGTGTATGTATGTATGTATGTTGTTCAGTTCAGATTATATCTCTCAAACCACTTTTCTGTGGCAGGTTGCAAATTTACCTATGCACCTTCATTTTGTTACTGAATCATAAATACTCACCAAGCTATTCTTCAGCCGCCACATTTCTGACCTTCCCATATACTGGTCTCTGAATGTGAGCTCCACAGAATCCAATGCCACATCGGCCACATTGACAATGTTAACAAATACATCAAAAAAGGTTCTCAACTGGAATGTGTTGGCTATACTTTGCTCCACACTTATGGTATCTAGAATAGAAATTATGATTTAACTAGCTTTTACCACCTGGAGAAAGAAGGCCAAAGTTCGCAACGAGTGGTAGTCCATTGCAGAAGTGGCCAGGACCCATAAAGGGTTGTAGCGCCAAAGAAAGTAAATAAAAGTAAAATTTAATTTTAAGCTGCAGCCCATGGTTTAGCGTGGGAAATATCAAGTAAGCCTATATCCTTAAACCTACTGCTTATTTACTTTGTCCTAATCAAGATTCAGCCAGATAAGTTCAGTGAAATCAGCATGTAAGTGTAAGTGGTGTGACCTTTCTCATTAATTAAATAAAGAATAATAATAGATTTCTATGATGTGATGTCACATTGCTGTATTATGCTAATCTGATGCAATAAATTACTAAATTAAATAATATGCAAGGCATTTGCTATAAAAGATAAGGCTAATGCCCTAATTAACAACTTTAAGCAATTAATCAGATAATTGGTGGTCCCGTTTGTAGGTCAAGTTGAAGGCCTTGGGGCAACTTGAAAACTCCATCACTGCTTGACATGGGGCGAGATAAGAGCCATAAAACTTTTTTTAATGGAAGAGTTACTTAGTATCAGAGTTTTTCATGGGAATACCTTACCTCTTCCCCGAGACGTCCCTGCGTCCACTTTCGCCACTTGCAGTAGCAATCTGGGATAGTCATTTTCAGGGTGGTATATTTCAACAACATCCTTTTCCTCTAGTCCTGGGTAATCCTTAAGGTTTATGATCAAGTCTGCAGCTGTAATACATAATTATTTCCTCAAGATTCATGATCATACAATGTGTTCATCAAACATGAATTTATTTTACTTTACATTACAACTTACTACTAAATGTTAGCTGGTGAACTATAAGCTTAAACGACTTCATCATGTACCCATTTCATTCATACTACACAAATATTTTGTTATTTTTTTAGAACTTTACAAAATAAACAAAAACTTTTTTTAACAATCAAAATACCACGCACATTAGTTGAAGTTGGTCATCACATTACAAAACCAAAATACTTTGATTCGAAGTAAATAGCGCGCAAATAGCAAAGTCCAAATGTCTAAATTAAAAAAAAAATTGCCCATTCACTGTCCAACTGCTTGTCTGGATAATAATTCATAACAAATACTCGATGAAACGCAATATTTACTGGCTGTACAAGCCATTATTGTGCCAGCAAAATATTATTGTCAACGTCAACTACAAAAATTTCTATGTCAACGTCAATAACGTCATTGTCACTTTCACGTTTCGTTTATTTTGAAGATTGCGCGTACATACAAAAAGTAGAAACAATGTAATTTATCGAATAAAATCAATAAAATAAAACCACGCAATATGGGGCTATCAGATTTAGAGTGGTTTATTAGCAATGGAGCTGTCTTCTTAACAATTCTTCAATTTGCTTCAGGCGTGTAAGTTTATGTTTATGGCTCTCACTCAGCTCAGCTATTTGGCCAGTTGTTCTTTTTAAACATATGTACCTACAATTAATTTTAATTTCAGAATGGTGTGCAAACAATATGTTCTTAATAGAAGCACTGCGGAAGCCTCACCACTGCCTTTTATATGTGGAGTTTTATCGTAAGTATACCTGCTTCCTACTAAAGTAAACAAATTAATATGATGCCAGCATCAGCATAAAAAGAAGCAAGCTGTGCATTATATAGATATGTTTCTTTATGTTTCAGGGCTGGAGTGTGGCTCCTGTATGGATTAACTAAACATGATGATAAAATAGTAACAGTGAACATAGTTGGTCTAATATTAATGACATTGTATGTGATGGTGTTTTATAAATACACCAGCAAAAAGAACTCACTTCTGAAACAGATCTGCTTTTGCGCAATGTTCTTTGTGGTAGTCATGAGGTATGTTGCTACAGAAGAAGACAATGAAGTTCTATTGACTAGACTAGGTGAGTTTTGATTAAGAAATATTACTTACTGTAAACATTCAAATCTTCATATTATAATAAATATGTATAAGTTAGTTACCAATGTAATTAATTATTTTTTTTCTTTTCAGGTATATCAGCCTGTACTTTGACTGTAATAACAATAGCGGCACCTTTGAGCAAGCTGCTTTATGTGATAAAACACAAAAACACGGAGTGTCTTCCATATCCCCTTATTGTTATGTCATTCTTTGTGTCTTTCCAATGGCTGTTGTATGGCATAATCAAACAGGATCTGTTTCTTGTTGTAAGTATAACTTGGATGGAATTCATTCAAACATAGTATTGTACTGTACATTCAGCTGCACAGGCATGTTTACACTTCCAAGCTTTCACATTTATAATACTCATAATTTTGCAAAGAAAATTGTATGCAAGCATTTTCCAATTAACATAGTCATCTTGTCAGAATTCTTGTCAAAAGAAGAATGCCTTTGCAAATTTAAAAGTATAATAAAAATGTAAAAGCTTGAGAGTGTATACACGTCTGTGCAGCTGAATGTACAGTACAATACTATGTACATACAGTTCACCCTCACTACCAAATCCTTTCTTCCTTCACCTTTAAACAAATTGGACTAAGGTCCAATTCAAGACTATCAAATATTTCTTGCCAATTTCATGATGTTATTTCTGTTTCAGCTGCCAAACTCAGTGGGTGCAGTCCTCAGTGCGATCCAGATCTCTCTATTTGGAATATACCCAAGCCGGCCAGTTACTAATAGCCAACCTAAAAGCTTATTAGCATAAGGTAACCTGTTTTTTATCAATAGTACAAAATAGTTTTATTTTAATGTAACCAAACTTTGCCATTTTTACTGGAGTTCTTTTCATGACAAAAAACCTTACTAAAAACCTTACGTTTTTTGCAAAACCTTTGTAAGATGGTGCCCATGATTACTTGAATTATACTATAAATCACTCTTTATTATGTCATTTGTATGAAAAGTACGAAGCTTTTGTGCAAGCCAGTCTGTTATATGTTTATTTTTAAATATTTTATAAGTTGTCATGTTAATCTCAAAGATGTCTTGACGATCTCAGTATTTTTCAGGATACACTAAGTATCTATGCTGATTAGTGGATGTAGCAGGTACATTCTTACTAAATAGGTACATCAAGTATTTAGTATAATTGCATTGTGCAGATCTGAAGCATTTACATAGCCTAATTATTGTAGTATCTTGTGTGCTAGCAAATACATATATTTTAATATCGAAAATAAAAGGTAGGTTAAACACCTTAAAATATTATTGTACCATAATTTAAATAGTATTATTTAGTCATGGTTAAAACTTAATTTAGCTTAAAGCTTAATATATTGCTTATTATATCTTGTTGTAGGGCAAATGCCATTCTCCCAAATTGTTATACTTACTAGCCTTATAGTTTAATTAAATAAAATTGCCTATTGATAGGTAGATAGAGAGAGAGTTATATTTTTAATAAAACTAAATATTATATAATCGTAGTATTATTTATTCGAAAACTGACAATCCATTGACTATAATTAAAAAATAATAAAAATATTTTATTTTGAACAACAAATCCATCTGTAGTTTCTTAAAATAAATTTAAAGTTAAAAAAGGAGAGGGCACTGAGTGGTTTGTTGTCTGTCATTGTACCAAATTAAATAAAATAAAAATAAATAAATAAAATAAAAATAAATCAATAAAATAGGAATAAAGCATCCTGGAATCAAGTATCTGTACGCACTCCAAGGTGGCAGCGGCCGGCAGCGGCGCGGCGAGCACTTTCAGTGTGAAATAATTTTAAACTTTATCTACATACATAAAGGACCCGTATCGCTTGAGAAACTCAAAAAGGTTGCGTAGCCGCCCGCGGCGCCGCGCCGCGAGTAAGAGCCCGCCGTTCCCACTTGTCGAGTGTCTGGTATGAACATTAGGGTAGGTAGTCTCGTAAGCCCAGTAATTTCATTAGCAAAAGATTTTGTAGGGAGTGATTTGGACTGGGCTACTGGGCTCCCAACTACTACTTCGGGTAAAGTCGGCTGGTATATATTACTAAGTGAAGATGGTAATATTGTGTCTACTGTAAATTATCTATGAAGTCATGAAAATAAGTAAAACTTAATAAATAAAGTCGTATCAGAAAAAATAAGAAAAAAAACTTTGAGCGCGATTTTCTCGAAACTAGCCACGTTGCCAATGCGTTTTTGTTCTCAGTAGGGCAGTAGGTACAGGTATAACAGGTTTAGGTACTGTACTTACCTATTAATTAAAATCATTGGAAATCCCAATGCAATAGTGTTGATAATACATTTATTTTGTCAAATACACGTTTAATATAACTTACAATCAGTGGCGGATTTTGAACTGCACCGCCCCTGTAGGCTATTATATTTTTGACGTCCCTACCGACCTATACATTTTAATACCCCGATAATGTGGATTTACATTTAGGTACTTCTACTTATCGTGTCACTGGTTCTGTCGAATCGGTGTGGTGAAAGGATTTCAAGTGTGCCTCAAAGAGGCTCTTACTAAGATTTATACGAATCTCTTAATTTCTGGAAAGAAAAAAAAAATGCCCTCAATTTGCCGCCCCCTTAGCTCCAGCGTTCTCAGCCTATTGGTAAATCCACCACTGCTCACAATCATTGTGTCTATTATTAGAAAGTAGTAAGTAGGTACATACCTACTTATATATTTTTTCCTTGTCCTTTGTCTTTGAATCTGTATAATATTATGGATTGACGGCATCCGGCTCTAACAAACGACATAGCAAATCGTTGTATTCAAACGAAATACCCATATACTAAACCATTTTACTAAATCCCGCGTTTCATCGTATGGACTTCGTTCGTATATGTCGAATTTCGTCAGACACTCACTAAACTTCATACACACTTCATACACGATTTTTAAAATTAAGGATCACGTATTTTACACGAACACACCTTCTAACTTTCAAGTTTTAACTTTTAGCTCGGTGACGATGAATGCACATCACACATGCGGATATAGATATTGCAACGTTAATTTAAATTTCATAATACTGCACTATGTTTTTTAATATGCTTATCAGTTTCATTTTAATGAGAGCTTTGTCGTAGCGGAAGTTCCGTGCATATTTGTCGCTCTACATTATGGCTCCGAGTATTGTAGGTACAATAGAAATATGGTATACATATTTATATAACTACTAGCTGGTGCCCGCGACTTCGTCTGCGCAGGCATCTTTATAAATTGTAGCCTATGTGTTATTCTGATGTATACGCTATATATTATTGTAAAGTTTCATTAAAATCCATTCAGTAGTTTTTACGTGAAAGCGTAACAAACAGCCATCCATACATACAAACTTTCGCGTTTATAATATTAGTAGGATTAGGTACATCATTTTAGCGATTTATTGCCCGATATTCCATTGGTTTTACACTATAATGCAGTCGGTTGAAAAGAAGCAAGCTTTGATTTAGATGGATTTAGAAAATCTGTTTTTTCCTTGAAAAAATACGATGACCTACATAATATAATTATCACATTTTGTAGTTGCATTAATTTACTCAAACGATTGTTAAATGGCGTAGCGGCGTACTGTCTAGCTATCATGTAACAGATGATTGTGTATTCACATCACAATCATCCAACAAGGTTATACAAAACACGCTTTCAAAGCTATTAGCTCAAACATAATTGTGATTAGGTAGGTAGGTACTTAGATAAAAGCAAAGCATGATGAAATTCCCCTCAAGATTCTAATAAAAATCTTACCATGTTATTATGTTACTTTTGTGAAAAATTGTTGATAGGAACTTGTCTTTTACGGCCAATTACACTATCCACTGAGCCCATAAATACATAAAAAGATCTTACTGATCCAGAATAGGTATGATTTGTAAATGTATGTATATTATATAAAAACATCATTAAAAAAAATTATCAGGAGGTTTTAGGGAAAAAAAAAAACCAACATTTTTATAGAATTTTATAAAATATGAGAACATTTTATCGCCTTGCAAACACAGTACATTCGATCATAATCGTTTTTCACACAATTGCCTCTTGAATTATAACCAGTCAACGTGCTGACTCCTTCTAAAATTGAAAATTTGTCATTGTCCTTGACAACCGTCCCTTCGTATGCAACTTTACCTGGGTCCATGCGAATCGCTACGACGTAATACGTTTTATTTTCATTTCTATACGAATGTATTCTCATAACATTTTTCAGTTCCAAGGAATGACACTCCATACAATCTATTGTAGCTCTGGTGCTAGCCTTATCTTTGACATAACCAACCACGAGGTCCAGACTAGTCCGTGCATCCACGTCTGTTGTGACGTTAGCGACTTTGATACCATGGCAAGTGCACCATTTGTCGCTAATACCGGCGTCAGCGCAGTCTCTGGAGTTAGATATCTCTTCAAATATACTCTTACATAAAGGACAGGCTTCTGAAGTTATGTCAGCGTTGCTACGTGCCATATCCGATATTTTTACCATCGTTTTATACAAATCATAAGGCGTTACTAGCTTGTTCTGATTGGTTTTTAAATTGTAATACATTTCTTCGTGTTGACTTTGAAATTCAGTCGGCACCCTAACAAAAAGCATAGGTAACCTCTCTTCATAGTAAGACTCTATCGGAACTCTCATTGGACCGGTTCGGATTCCGTGATCACTTACTAGGAATATAAAAGTATTATTAAAAATACCAGTCTTGTTTATCTGTTCAAAAAAATTTAACACATCATTTTCATGTAACTCTGGTAAATAGTCTTCATTGTGACTTATAGAATTCATCCAAAAGACCCCAAAGAAGTTTTCCTTTCTGTACGTGTCTACGAAATCATAAGCATAATCAAGTACATGTTTTGCTGAAGATTGTCGCCTTGCGCATATCAGATTTCCACTTTGATGCTCACCAGTGAGGAAAAATGGTCGCATGTAATGGTTTGTTGGTCTCGACTTGAATCCATTGTGTCTAAAGAAAGTGTCCGGTAGCCGTAAGTTATCTTCTCCGTAAGCCGTGATATACCCAGCTTTGCGAAATGTACTCCATATGATAAAGTCGTTACAAGCGTACATATCTGGAACGCATGTTCGGTAGAACGATGATAAAATCTTCCCTGTTAACATGGCCACTAGATTAGGAAATGTGTTATAGCCCACCTGAAAAACATGGACATGCTGGATTAAACGCATTCTATGTACATTAAATATGTACTTAGCTAACCTTTCATTAACACATCAGATGTCTTCGTCAAGAAAAGTAGTCGCGTACCTACTAAGAAAGGAATTTTGTTAATTCGCAGCGCCAACGAAGTTGCAGGTGTCAGCTAGTTTGTAATAATAGGTCGGGGAAAAAGTCTTTTCGTATTTTGTATGTACGAAGTTGTAGCAAAATATCTTCGGTTGTACTGTTTGTATCTAGCTGGTTTTGATACCATTAAAAATATGACATTTTAGTAAAGGAATAAATAATTAATAAACAATTTCCCGCCAATTTTTAATGGTTTTTTTGACCGATAAAATGAGTGAATCTAACGACAAAATTCGATAGTTTTTTAATTTTTATTTCTAATAAGGGAAAAATGCGACAAAACCCGCGAATAAAATTTGTGACGTTTATAATTAAATGAAATAAAACTTTGAAAAAAAAATGTCTTGAATTCGTATGTAAAATGCGAAGGAACTTTTTCCCCGACCTAATATTAATTTCTGTGTTTACCTTATTGTATCCTTTGTAATCAAGCCAGTCGTTCTGCTGCAAATATTTGGATGTTTTAGGCATAGAACTGAGAATCCTCGCCCGAGACATGGTGTCCATACCAAGAACCAGGACGTTCCAATTTTTATGTTTTGTTTTTATATTATTTTGTTGCTTCTTGATAATAATGTAAGAATCTCCATAGATTACAGTAGATTTTTTCTTTTGTGTTGACGAAAGACACATGACTGTCACAATTTCTTCTAGTAGAGGTGTTATAAAGCCACTTTTAAATGGTTTACAATGTGTGTAACTGGAATATAAAGAAAACATTTGACTTTTTGCGTGAATTGAATACATGTTTGTGAAATATATGTGGGGTAATGTAGTTTTGTATGTATTACGCTTCGTTTTCCAGTCTCTCTAGGAAGGTAATGGCAGTGTGTTATGTAAATTTATACATCACTTGAGTAAAATGTTTTGATATAGTACCTGAGCTCGTTGTCTTCTTTACCAGCAGTAGACGATCGCTTAGCGAATGCATAACAGCATTGGATGTCTCCCTTTTTTTTATAATATGTTTTCATTTTTGCGTCATCTATGCGGAAAATTATAGAGTCATTGTCTATTCTTTGAACAAAAATTGCTCGTTGGTCGCAAGTCTTTTTAGATTTCTTTTTTTCGATGAATTTAAAACTCTTTCCATAGTTGGGAATAAAGCATCCTGTAGTGTTGATTAGAAAGTCTTCAGAACCTGAAAAAAATATAGTTTCAATTGATAATTTAATTTCTCTAAAAAAACTAATGATAACTCACCTTTATAAAAATAAATAGGTTCTCTTGTTCTTGGTTCTTGTGTTGTGTTAACTTCCAAATGGACTTTGATGTTATCGTGATAATTGTAATAGAACATAGATAAAATAAGGGTCGCTGAAAATATTGAAACTGCCGTTTTATGTTGAAACATTTCGGCTGGTATGAAATATGCGTTGCATAGATAGCTAAAAAAAGAAAAAAAAAACATTAACTTGCATAGAGAGGCGAAAACAAGAGTAAACTATAACAAAAACAAACAGGATAAAAAAAAGGACGATTGGACAAAATTAGCATCGGAATTGCCAATTTATTTTCTATGACCCAGTGACACCCCCCCGTTGCTTAAAACAGCCCAGAAAATATTTTTAAAAAAATTCCGTAAACCTTTCATTTTGAAACCTTTGACCAAAAATGTCATTATACCGCCGTAAAAAAACATTTCAAATCAACATTTCAAATAGGTAAGTATTTAGGTACTTCATATTTTAAATTAAAAAAACAAATCAAATAGGTTAAACAAAAACAAGTCATGTAAGCAGACTAGGTAGGTACTTAAGTTCTTATTATTTTGTATTTATTTTAACTGCGTAGAAGGTATACTTGGTGTGAGTCTATGTATGTAAGATTAAATAAATAATAATAATAAAAATATTTAGACATTTCGCATAACGCCATCTAGCCCCGAACTAAGCAGAACTTGTACCTACTATGGGCAGCAGATAACTGATAGAATACTTAAATTTATAAATAGATGGGTATAATATAAAGATAAGCAAATACTTTGATAAAACTAGTGAGTATTATTATGAGTTGTAAAATTTTATTTTTACATGATAAAATAAGGTGCTGTTCTCCTCTTTCCTGTAGGAACCTATATGTAGATTCGGGATAAAAAGTAGTCCTATTAATCAAACCTACTAATAGACAATGATCACACAAGAAAATATAATACTTGTACCTACCTTAACCTATACACAAATTCCTACAATTTAAACTAATATTCCGTCTTTATTTTATACCTACCCAAGGCATTCGCCGGCTCTAGAAAATGTATAATAATAAGTAGTAGATTTTTATAAAAAATGTATTATATGTTTCAGTACTACGAAAGTGTGTATTAAATATAATACTTACCAAAATCCGTTTGTCACACAAATCAGATAATAGTGTCATCATAAAATTTATAGAGGAACGGGTTTTTGTGTTACGTCGGTTACATTATTGTAATATTTGTGCACTAATTTCAATTGATTAAAAAAAAACACCGAGCTATTTATAAGGTTGCTTCGCTCACAAGCTCTAAAAACACTGAGCTCGCGTAGCCGGTAGCGCCGCGTAACTCCCCGTTTTTCGCCTATTTTTCGACACAGCTTCAACGGCTTACCTCTCATATCACAATCAGAAAAACTATGTAAATATAATATAATAATATAATAGGTTAAAAAAATTGGAACTCAACTCAGCAATTTATTTGTCTTTGGCACATACAAAATAAGCGATCTCTATGATTCAAAGTACACTGGCCTAAACCTTTGTAAGTAGAAATAACACTTACTGGACCTACTAGTTTCCTCTTTCCTTCTTTTAGCTGCACAGTTGCCTCATACGATACGTTACTCGGAGCCATAACAAACGCTACCACATAATACAAGCTTACTTCATCGTCACCGCTATAAAAGTGTATTCGTATAATATTTTTCATAGATAGACTCGTGCAACTCCAACACCGTTTAGTCTGGACTTTTTTTACCATTGATCTGATGTAAGATACTACAAATTTTACACTCTCTACTCCTTCAGAATCTTTAGCTGGGACAGGATACAATTTGTGACAACTACACCACTTATCATGAATAGCGACATCCTGGCACGTCCGATTCTTACTGACAAGCTCAAATAAACTGTGGCAGTTAGGACAAGCTTCTGAAATGTCTATCGCTTGCCCAGTAGTATTTCTACAAAGAGATATTTCTCGTATATCGACAAGTGTGTTATAAAGATCGTATGGAGTTAACAGCCTGAATTGATTTATCGCTAGAGACTTGAATTTTGTGGGATGCCGTCCATTAAATATTCTGGGAGTCCACATGAACAGAGCAGGCATGCGCTCATCATAGTAAGATTCCATCTTCAAACGGTAATCGCCAAATCGCAATCCGTGATCGCTGAAAACTATGACGAAGGTGTTCTTCAGAACTCCCGTATAAGCCAACTGGTTAAAGAAGTTTTCTAAAACAGCATCTGCTTCTTGAGGCTTGCTGTTTACGTTGTGACTAAAAGAATTTATCCAAAACAAACCGAAAAAGTGGTCGTCTCTGTAAGTGTTTGCGAAGTCTAAGGCATAGTTTAAAATCTGTTGTCCTGATGGAACCTTGCCTGCACAAACTAAAGATTTGTTGTTTAATTCAGTTTCCCCTTTTAGGAAGAAGGTTCGCATGTAGTGATCCGTTGGCTGCATCTTGAAGGCATATTGCTTCGTAAACGTATCTGGTAGTCGCAAATAATCTTCTCCGTAGGCGGTTACGTAACCAGCTTCCTTAAATTTGTCCCAAATGAGGAATTGGGAACACATGTCCATTTTGCCTGAGCAATTTTTTGATATTGAAGACAAATCCTTGCCAGATAGAGTTGCCATTAAATTTGGGAACGTATTGTCATCCACCTGAAAATATTCATAAAGGAAAAATTATTTGTTTTTTGTTAATGATTAATAAAACCAGGCAACATAATATGAATACTTACCTTGTGATAACCCCTAAAACCTAACCAAAAGTTGTTATTAAAATATTGAACTGTTCGATATAGTGTATGAGAGAAGCGAGGTAGAGACATAGAGTCTATACCGATCATAAGCACGTTATATTTGATGCTGCAATCATCTTTCGTCCTTGATACATTTATGCGCTTTGCAAACGCGTAAACATCATCGTATATCGTGTGAGATACATTCCGTTTGTCATAATCAAAACATTTTACGTTTATAAAATCCGTTTCCAGTGTTATTATTGCATTATCTTGGAATTTGATGCATCTTGTAAACCTAAAAGGAAAAACAGTCATGTTGATAGCAGCCAAGATTGCATTGGTTTGTTTTAAAAGATAAATAAAATCTTCTGATCGCTGCTTACTTGATTTTCCTGTTTTCGTTTCCATACTGGGGTGATCTACTGAGAAATCGATAACAGCAGTCGAAAATTACGCTTTTCCTCAAAAACTTTTTCATTATTTTTGGTTTTATCATGGCCTTAACTTTGTTTGAATCCAGCTTTTTCATAAAAACGGCTCTTTTTCCACAGGTACCGGACTTCTTTCCTTTTTTTAAATGTATGGCATAGTCTATCATGGATAACGGAATTTGGCAACCAGGAGTATCGATCATGTAAACTAAAATTAAACAAGTATTAAAATAATATTACTAACTAAGTATACATAAGTTTATAAAAAATGTAATACACTTTATTGAATACAGTGTAGGCAAGTACTTACTAGCTCTAAAATCAGAAAATTCATTGGATTCGTTTGTGAACTGATTAGGTTGTTCAGTTCGACTTTGAGGGTATATTTGATTTAAGGGAATATGTCGCATAGGTCTGTCAGTTTTATACATTGTGCTATTTTCAGTGTTCGCTGCTGTTAATTTAAAAGCTGCAGGCATCTTGTAATCGGCCACAGGACTTTTCCAGTAGCACATCATTAGAGTAAAGGAACAAGAGGTAGCGACCAACAGGCCTACTGCAATCTTAAGTTGCTTCATATCTAATCGTCTCCTCAACTTTCTTATTCTGAAAATATTTAATTAAGTAGGTAAATAACTTCTTAGTTCTTATTTTTTTGGGTCAAATAATGGGTTGTATTATGCGTATTCTTGATGGTGTAGGTAAACTATATGACTCGGGTTTACCGTTCTTACCAACCTAATCTTTATTAGCCGAGAAATCAAAATACGTTCATTGAGGTGCTATCAATCGAGCTTAGTAGGTGCCTGTTTTATGAAATACCCCAATCACTCATTTTGTCCTTTTACGCAGGGTATGTGATTATTGCATAAATTCATTGAAATTAAGATAAAAAATAATAACAACCTTGACACGGGGAACCGTAAAAATTTCAATGCTTTCCATAACAACACACGTTTACTCATTGTCTGCGATGCCAGTTCAACCAATACTGAGCAGAGCACAGAGAGACTCTTTAAAAACAAAAACAATTGATTGTGTTTACAGAATGCAACTTCTGATTTTGTTTAGATTATAATATAATCTAAACAAAATGAGAAGTCAGCATTATTCAACAATGCTAAAACATTTTCATTACATACCTCTGAAGAATACAATCCAAAAATAAGAAACTGAAAGCAAGTAACTTATTTACATATCTAAAAGTAGTCTTTGCTGAAAGGCTTTCTACTCGAAATTCTACACGTATGTGATACGACCCACGCCGATAAAATTAATTCGATTTGATAATATTTGAGATTTACCTACCAATATGTGTCATAATATAATTTACCCATCATCATCATTAGCCCTGCATGACGTAGAACTCTCCCATTTTGCACCACTGAGCCCGGTCTTCGGCTCTTCCCATTTTTACTTACGCCTTAGGCCTGATTTATACTGAACCGGCATAAGGCGAAGTCACGGCGCAGGCGGAACAAAAATATAATCGCATGACACATCGCCTACAGATTTTGTATGAAGAAGACCGTGCCTTCGCCTTACGCCCCGCTTCTGTTTAAATCAGGCCTTACCTAGGTCATCACTGGCCGAAGGGCGCCCTACACTACGTTTGCCAATACGCAGTCACCCGAGAACCCTTCTGTTTCAGCGGTTGACGGTTCTTCGGCATAGGTACATGGCCAGCCTACTGCTACTTCAGCTTGCTAATCCTATGATCTATATCGATGACTTTAGTTCTTAAATTTACCCATTCGGTGTTTAATTTTGGAAATGCATGTTCCTAACATCAAAATAAAAAGCTTGCATAAAAACAACAACAGTCCATTAACTCGTCTCAGCGTAAATCAATGATGAATCGTGAATGTAGAAGCAGTCACGATTTTCTCAGGCTTTATAGTTTTGTAATACTCAAATTGACTCATAATCAACCAGAAATAATAGCGTTTCTTTAATTAGTACCGTGTTAATTCATTGAACATTGAATATTATGCCGCATCAATGTATCTATTTGTTTTCCCGTGAAAAGATCACTCAAGTCTATTTTCACTTACCCTTTAGGTACTTTTGCTTCCGAAGACACTACCTAGGTAGGTATCCTCTGTCTTTGGCACATTTTTGTCAGTTATTTTTCACACAACACCTGGCGTAGTTTTTATGTTTTCAATATTATTCTGCGTGGTGTTGGTTGAATCTTTGTTGGATGCTGAGCGGCCATTTTTGTTTTTGAGATGAGCGCATGCGTGAAGGCAGCCTTTGTGCTATGAACGAATTGTGGATTGATTTGAGATAGAAATTATGTAAGTATTCACTTCGCCCGCACAGGCAACGAAGGAAAATGTAACCTGTGCGGGCGAAGTGAATACTTACGGATTTCCGTTTCCATAATCCACGTGATTATATGATGATATGGTAACCTTGTCGGCGAAACCTCGGACAACAGCTAGTCGTCTTACGTTTATGGGGAATATACTTTATGGTAAATTAATAAAAACACTTTAAATTATAAACTAAGTTTAATAAATAAAATACTCATCACATTCACACGACAAAAACACGCTATAATACAATAAGTTACAAATTACTTTTGCCAGGCAAACTTCCTAACTCTACTAATTCTATATTGTTGTGGAAACAGGAATTTTGTAGTTATTCGATGTATGCCTCGTGTATGATAGTGAGCGTTTAAAAACTCTACGAAATTAAACCTAGACACTACCAGTTACTTAGATGTAGTCGACTGCAGAAATCTAAAAAAGCAAGCCTAATTTATATAAATAAATATATTGTTACCTGCAGCCTAGATTTCCACGTTTGAAAAAAAAACTAACGTTTGGGTTTTATTAAGAGCTCTTATTCGAGAGAGCATTCTGATCTTGGCGACCACGACCGGCAACTGCGACACGCGACCGCGCGACCCGTATATTTATGTATGCGCGAGTCGCGCGTTGTCGCTTGTCGCTTGCGACCCGGCTGCGGTCGTGTGTCGCGGTCGCCAACATCGGGAAGCTACTTTTAGTATTTACAAGTTTTATAATTTAAAGGCGGTGAAAGACTGGAGCATACACTTGTTGTAAATTACAAAGATACCATACAAGTATGTAAAACGTAATGGTACCTATTAATACAATACACCCATGGCAAAATAAATTGACCTCAAGGCGAAGTAAATTATGATGTAGTTATTAGTAAACTTAAGGTGCATTGTATAGAAACACTGCATTTTGTTCTACGAAAATAAAATAAATACAGCACACTTATGGTACAACCAACAGGTATGTTGGTTTATCAATCAAGGAAAATGTTTCCCATTGTAAAAGTTAAAGTTTTCCTTACATTTTGTACACGTTTTGTGTTAATATTATCCCGTTTGTAAAATATTTTTGGGTTGGTAGTAAGTATCTATATCTACATACAATATAGAATTTTAGGTTTATTTATTTTGCCATACCATGATGTAGGTGTCGTAGTAGAGTACAGTTTGGGTTAAAACTCAATGCAAGTTATCTTACAAGTATGTAAAAGTTAATGGTACCTACCTATTGATACACCCATGGCAAAAATAAGTTAACCTCAAGGTCAATTACGATGTTTATTTAGTTCTTAGTAAACTTAAAGTGCATTGTATAGAAACACTGCATTTTGTATAACATAATTAAATACATACAGCGCAATTTTCGGAAAAATAACAGGTATGTTGGTTTATCAATCAAGGAAAATGTTTCCCATTATAAAAGTTACATTTTTTTGTTAGTTAATTGTTAGTTAAGGCTAATCCTCAAATCCGAATTCCATACGAAATATTTCGGACAAATACTCAAAAAGTACGCCGTATTAAAGTTATTTCTTCACACTATTCGTTTCGTCCATGTTTTTTGATTTCGTCAACAAATAAAGTGAAAGGTTTCATACTTTAATTTAGATTTTATACGTGTTTTTAAGTTAGTAGGGTTAATTTTAAAGTCCCTCCTTAAGTACATTTTGTATAAGTTTAGTATTAATTATACCCCATTTGTAAAATATTTTGACGTGACTACGTCTAATAAATCGATGAACGCCGCCGCGCCGGCTGCATGCAAAAAAAGACGTCATTGTCCGGTAACGCTCATTGTCCCGTTACGCTGGTAGTCACGTTAAACTATCGTCCGTAAACCAACTTTACAGACAACCAATTTTTTGGGTTGGTATGTAGTAAGTATAGAATTTAAGGTTCATTTATTTTGCCATACCATGATGTAGGTATCGTAGTAAAGTATAGTTTAGGGTAAAACTCAGTGTAAGGACACTAAAATGGTGCCACAACATAGAGTTGCTAGTTTGCCAGTAATCCTGTATTTTTTACAAGTAAATGCTCTTGTCTATAGCACCATAGCAATCAGTGAGATGTGATACTGATTGTTCTTATTCCATAGTTTCAGTGGCAGAGTATCACTCTTCAGTCTTATTGCATAAGTGGCCTACATAACTACAAGATCGAGGTCCTTCATAAATAGGTATAGTAAAATACTAAGACCAGAATAGAATGATTGTTTACAGTAATATAAACCACAAGTTTTTTATTACCAGAAAAAAAATCTGACAGGTACAGTCTGCTGCACAGACATGTATACACTCCCAAGCTTTCACATTTATACTACCTACTAAGAAAAGTGCACGCAAGCATTTTCAAAGTACGCCGTATTATAGTTATTTCTTCACCACTATTCGTTTCGTCCATGTTTTATGATTTCGTCAACAAAAAAAGTGAAAGGTTTCATACTTTAATTTAGATTTTATACGTGTTTTTAAGTTAGTATGATTAATTTTACTCGGTTTTGAGAATTCCCCTTAATGTAGTCATCTTACTTGTTAGAATTCTTTTCAAAAGCAGAATGTCTTTGCAAAGTTAAGTGTACATAATATAAATGTGAAAGATTGGAAGTGTATAAATGTCTGTGCAGCTGACTGTACAACGTAGTACCTACCCCTTCAGCATTGCCCATTTAAGTTTTTTTGGTAATTAAAAACTTGTGGTGCACTAAGTTGAAATGGTTTCTTAGTTACTCAACATTGCAAATTACTTTTATAACTGAAAGTTGATTTTGATTGAAATTTTCTACAATAATAATCTTAAATCTTGAAAAAAATAACAAAATTAATTGTCTGAGATTTAAGGTATGAAAATATGGAATGTTCTCTACAATACAGTCGACGTATCTTGGCGAGTCTGAACATAGGCTATGTGAACTTTAGCGCATGAAAACACGCAATAGAAAACTGTTGATGCCAATTTTTTTTTTTAGATCAACTAGCATAAGCCCTCGCTTTCGCCCACGTTGATATATTAAACATATAAAACAAGGTAATACGTGTGTACATGCGCTAAAGTTCGCATAGCCTATGTTCAGACTCGGCAAGATACGTCGGCCGGATTGTAGGTACTTAGATGTAATATTTTGTGATTTGAGATCCGCTACTTGGAATGTTGTCCACTAAAGCCTCTTCATAATGTTGGGTTCTCGTTCATGGCGTTTTCAATGGGGCTGGACACCCTGAAAAAAAAACATAATTACAGCTCTGTATATTTGACAAATATGCTCTGATAAGTCTCCCACACTATATTAATTATAGGACTTTTTGTACAACGTCAACTAGCTCTAAACTTGAGCAGACCTAATATTATTGGAAACAGATAGGCACCTGATAGAATACGAGTATAGCAATAAGCATCGCCACGCTTTCGCTATTTTCTAAAAGTAGGTACTTTTGGATTCGGACATCCATGGAGCAGTTGGTAAAGGAATATTAATTTATCTTAAATGTCGTGGAGCCGCTGGTAATCAAAGTATGAACCAAGTTTTATTGAGAACAATGGACTCGTGGAGCTCCTGGGAATACGCCCATCCAAACCCAATTGAAAAATTCATCTGGTGCTTCTATTTTTTTTTTGTGAATACCTAAAGTAGAATTAGCCGAAACTCAGTATAATAATTATAAGCCTCCTTTTGCACACGCCATTCTCTCCGGTCTTGTGCATCCAAGATAGGTAATAGTTTAGATCAGTGCAATGATTTTTTTATCAACCGACTTCAAAAAAGGAGGAAGTTCTCAATTCAATTGATTTTTTTATGTTTGTTTCCTCAGAACTTTGCTGTTTATAAACCGGTTTGAAAAATTTAAAGGTTATACTTTCAGAATGGCCCCATATAAATTTCATGGAAATTGGTTTACCTAGAATTTTGGTTTTGAAATCAAAATAACTGAAAAAATGACGTCATGCAAGTAAACGACATTGCATATTTTGCTTTCCTGTGACTATTTAGTAGTGTTAACGGTCACTAAAACAGTCCAATTGAAGAGGGGTTGAAGCACCAATATTCTATTTAATTTAGGTCATTTACCAATTTTTCATAGCCATAATGTAGGTACCGTTTTGGGTCACCGTATCCAAATTTCGTTGTCCCAAAATCCTAGTCTCTACAAAAAACGTTGTGATGCATACCATCGTTTGCAGCTATTGTTAGACTAACGGAATCAAATATCGTGTCAAATCGGCAAAACATGTGGTCATATCTAACGTACCTACCTATTTGGTTAGGTGGTTAACATTGTAATAGTTCCTGCAGATATTTGGGGTCATTCCCGGTCGATAACACCTCGTTGTCAACACTGTTGACGTGTACCAACTGATTAAAAATTCTGTTTACGAGAGGTTTTAGAGTGATAAAACATTCTCCTGACTTAAACAATGCAAGAAAACAAGACACAACGCGACTATCAAATAAAAGTTATAGCAAAGAGTAATGGCGAGAGGATCGTTTGCGGTGTGCAACAGGTGTCCATTCTGGGACCGCTACTTCTCGATGTTTACAGTGTTAACATTCATATGGGAATTCCGCACGCCAAAGTGAATTTGTAAGAAAACTTCAAATTCGAAATTCCTTTTGTGTTTTAGATGACGTCAATCCTATTTTTATTATTTATTGGTCTGGCGTAGAGTCTCATCCAGCACATTCGCTTTTATATTTTTTTGTGTCTGTGTTTGCCATATCTTTAATTGATGCTCCAGGTTATAATTAAGCATGTTTCCAGAATACACTCCTGCTTGACGGCTGAATATCACTGTGTTTGTACCCATTTAAACAGAATCCTGCAGAGTACGCCTCGCAACAGTATAAAAACACTTACTGCAAACGCTGCATGCGATCTCATCAGTATTGTCTCCGCATCCATCTCTCCCTGAACACGATACTGCTGTACTTCTGCATCTCCCGTTCCCACATCGCATCGGGCAGAAATCCGCTGCGCGCCATCTGGAGTCAAATTCAAGCCTTGTGAGTATATTTAGGGTTTGTACACTGGTTTCAGGTCAAAATAACTAAAATTATGATGTACCTATATAATTTAGTTGTGCAATTTTTCAACACTACAAACGTAATTGATTTTTATACATGATTGATGGCTGGCCGGACATAACTGGGATTCCTAGTCAAAATTAGAACTCTAAAAAGACAACTTCAGTAAATAAAGACTGAGAAGTTTCTGATTGCTAGACTCTATTGAATCTATTTCCGATCAAGAAGTAGGCACCTACAGATAAATTTAATACTATACGAATGCATTGTACAAGTTCTATTTCAATCAAATTATAGAAGTCTATATGTGTGTAGTGTATAAAGAAGTCTAGAAAAAGTGCATGTCCGTCCACTAAAGCTTTGCAGTCAACGTCGTCATAATCCACGTTCACCTGAGCAAACACTAGACCAGAACTGATAGTACCCTGAGGTCAAATATTTGGTCAAACGCCGTTACGGGTCACACGTGTTCGGCTTACGAAATGTCCCAAAAACAGTTACTTACCTAACTACCTTTAGGAATTTCCTTTTGATGGATCACCACGCGGAAAAACATTGGCTAGATACTATCGCCTTTAAATGGTTTACAGCTAAACAGTAAGCTTGGCAGTAAAATGAATTGACGGTATAGCGACGCAACGATTTACGATGTACCTACCTATTGGTATGTGAAACAAGACTTAATGGATAAGGTTTTCAACACAGTTAATTCTTGTGAGGGTTTTTATTTTTTATCATTTTATCCCGTTGGATGTTATGGTAGGTAGTAGGTACAATGAAAAGCGATTAGAAAGAACATATGTTTGAGTATTTATGTACCTACGACCTATTGACGTTGGAAATAAATCCGTTAGTCGCGTCGACAATAGTTCGTCTCCACAAGCATATAATGATATGAGTAAAAGGAACATACCCACTCTTATAGGGGATTTCGATACATTTAACTTTGCTTTTGCTGGTGAGTGCAAAATATTGCATGTTTATTGTCATCATCATCATTATTAATAATACCTGTTTATCTGTCTTTATCGCGTTTACCTTTTTTTATTTATGTATCGACGACGTTTCAGCTGTAGGTATCTGTGGGCACGGCCATGCGGATGTGTTGGATAACGCAATAAAGACCTTTAAGAATTAAAATAACTTTAAGAACTAAGTATAAAACATTATCAAAGTCGTCATTCTCATCATCATCATCATCAGCAACATCATCACCATCAACATCATTATCATCACCATGAACATCATCATCATCTGACTGTCTCGGCTTTTTACATGTTACAGTTCATTCTTATATGGCCAGACTAGGTTCACCTACAAATATGCCGCTTGTTTTGATAACTTACCTTGATTGTTCGTTGCACAGGTGAGGCGGTTCGTCTGAAGCGTCTTTGCAGGAGATAATGGCATTGCAAAACTCATATTCTGGTAAGCATTCGCCGGAACCGCAGCGGAACGTATGTCGGGGACATCTGGAATGAGATACCAACTCGTATGTAATGGAAATAAATATCAAGTTTCTTTATTCCAACCGTGTAGAGTCTTAAGCCAGAGAGTGGGTAAGTATCATAGATATTTGGCGTTAAAGCTCCTTTCATTTTTGCTTTTTTCATCTGTCAGGACACCTGCGTAGCGGATTTATTAAACAAGGTTTGCCTATGCCACTTTTGCCAACCGCGTAGAACATTTGGGTGCCAATAAGTGCGTTTCCAGACTACCGGATTCGCCGCTCGTGTTTTGTTTTCGCAGCGCGTGTACGCGCGACAATCATCTCATGCTACTGACATTCGCTAGAAAAAACCGAGCGCTAACGCTGGATACGCGCGTTCGTATTTTGGAGTTTCGTGGGTACGTTCTGTTCTGATGTTTGACATAATACCAAGTCTCTGCATTTGGTTGTGAGATAGTTATGTTCTGTGGGACAGGACTACCCATCTGATATTGGTGAGACATGACACTAACCCTCTGCGTTTGGTCGTGTGGCAGTTCCTTTCGTCTTCCCCGCCGGGACACTGCGCGGTGCCGTCGCAGCGCGCGGCGCGGGACACGCACGGTGCGCCCGGCCCGCCGCAACGGAACGAGTTCATCGGACAAGGCTCGCCGGATCCATCTGAAATAGTCAGGAAACGTGAGTAAAAGCTTTTTTAAACCGACACAAAAAAGGAGGAGATTATAAATAAAAACATATTTATTGCAAAACACATGTAACAGAGTACATTATTGTCTTACAAAAGGCGGTCTTCTTGCAGACTACCCACCTAAAACTAAAACTAAAACTAACCTAATACCACAGAGTACTAAGATATACACAACTAATACTAAATGTAACGTCTTTGCCGTTGGCCCCAGCGCCAAAGAATAAGTAATATTATTACATACCAGCGCAGTGATTAGTGTGTCAGTAGAATTCGGTTGAATGTTTTGTTTTAATGTTTGTTACTTCAGAACTTTGTTGTTTATTAACAGAATTGAAAAAAAATATTTTTTCGTGATGAAGTTATACTTTCGGACTGGTCCCACAGAATTTTATCAAAATCGGCTCAGCAGTTTAGTTTTTAAATCAAAATAACTGAAAAAAAGTCATTGAAGTTAACCAAATTGCGTATTTTGCATCCCTGTGACTTTTTAGTACCTACGGTCACTAGAACAGTCCGATTGAAGTCGGTTGTTGTATGTTTTTGTGAAACCTTGATTATTCATTCTTTAGCTCATAAGCCACACACCTTACCTTCAGCACATTCAGCTTAGGAGTGTCAGTGTGATTAGGAAACAAACTTCCACCTGTCTTAACAATCTCAACTTCCCCATATATAATGTTAGTGTGGGATAAGGATGACACATAAATTCCAACTCTCTAAATAGATGATCAGACCTCATCAATATCACACACTCACAATCCTTACCATGACAGACTGCCCTCACAGTGCCTCTTACAGAGCTGAATAGAGACGCATATCTGGATCTGCCGTTTTTGCAGACCCGACAAAGCCTCGACCACTCTGCCAAGAGTGTCCGAATAAGAAGATATAATTTGATTTGGGATGAGATGACTGATGACGTCAGAAATTTGGGTATAGAAAGATCAATGATGATTTTTAAAACAGGTGAAACTCACTATGGGAAGCACCTAACCCACACATAGACATACATGTATATTAGGACTAGGACATAGATAGCAAAGAGAGTATAGCTTGACTCCTTCGAAGCTATATTGCTGTCTAAACAGAGTCGAACGAGCTGTGAAATGACGTCCTTCTCCTAGTAGGAACGCTGGGGGTAGGGACAATCGGGAATAGATGCTTATATTGTATCTATTTCGAATGTTTTAATGAATGGAGATATTTATTTCCCAGATCAATAGATATTTACCTGTCTTTAGTCCGTCACACTTCTCATCAGAACCATCTGGACAGTCCTTGCGTCCGTCGCAAACGAAGTACCAACTGATACACGCACCTGTTGATCGACACTGAAATATAAACGGTTAATTTTATTGGGATTGCAAGAATCAGTAGCAAAAAGCTTTTACACTATTCTATCTATGCAAACGACTAAACCTTCTTCGCTTCGATAATAAGCTAATAAACCCTGGATGCGTATCGAGTATTGTAGTATGATTTACCGTTGCCGGACCTTATTAATATCGTCATTCACAAATCGTCTGGGTAATTTACATTATTGTACCATCCTTTGATGTCCTCAAACGGGTTCCCGACATTCTAGTTTGCAAATAGCTTGCATAAATCAAAGATGGTATGGTGTTTATACCGTTACTTTAGCATATTGATTATGCATACCATCATAAACTCTGAGCTGACTCAGTTGAATTAAATGATGATTTCTCCTTTACATGCACTCTGATATAATTGGAGTTACATTCATGTTTTGATAACTTACTTGGAACGTTGCAGGCAAGCAACCTCTGTTTCTAGCTGAACATGCGGAGGTAGAGTTGGTCCTAAACGCGCAATCGCATCGTTTGTTTAGGCATTTCGAGTAAGGGTCTACTGTTTGACATTGGGAATCGTTCTTGCAGGCATACCCAAGAGATGCCGGCCCATCGTCCTCTATTCGGGAGCGCAATTTATCTGCAATTAAGAAGCCTTTTTAAAGCATTACTCTAGTTAAAAACAAAATTATATTCTTTGGAATTATATCGACCCATTTTTACCTTTCAAACTAGACTTCTTCTTATGTCCAGCCTTCTGCGATTTTCTTTCAGTAGTGTGTTCCTTTGATACACTCTTCTTGTTTGACTTTTTCTCAACTGAAGGTTGTGTCACTATTCTGTATATCGGCTGGTCGTTTGCGTGTAAATTTGCCGTCAATTCGTCTACGCCAACAATAGCTATAGGTTCACCATCTTTTCTATTAGAAACTTGCTTTGCCGGCTCGAGTGTTGGAACTTTTAATACAGCTTGCATGAGTGGACTATCTTCTTCAGTGCTTAACACATCGTTTGAAATTGGCTCTTTACTATGTGTGACATCACCAGTCTTCTGGGTTTCGAAGGGATCTTTTAGTTTTGAGTGAAGATTTGCAGTTGGTTTCGGAGCTGTGTTTGGGATTTCTGATACGGGATTGTTTAAGAAGTCGTAAGCATCCTGCTCGGCAACTACAGCTTCCGTGGCATATGCTGGTGCTCTAGTCGAGATACATTTGTCTCCACTTTGTCTAAAGTTGGTGCCACATGTGCACCTGCCGAACAGGTTAAGTATAACAAACTCGCAGCGGCTTTCTTTATCCCATAGCCTGCAGTGTTCGTTGCTGTAGCAAACGTGACCGGGCGGAGCCGCTGCAAAATATAATGCCTTTTCATTACAGTTTATATGTTTGTGGTGGATCAATGAATGCCAATTGGTCATGGAAAGTTAAAGCACCTATTTGTTGACCTGTTGGTGCAACGGGTAGTTTGCGGCAATTTTCTTGAGGCTGGCCATACGGTCTACCATCACATGCTCTAGTGAGCGTCGTGGTACAGTTTTATTTCATGTGTGTGTCGCGTGTTGTTTAAATTACATTTTGTTTTTAATATGGCAGTTAAAAAAACATTTACAGATTTGTACCTAGTTACTTAAGTTTGTACTACTCATAATTAATTTGAATTAACATTGTGACATGTACCTTATTAGTTATACTGCCAGCGATTAAATTATGTGTTGCGAATATAAAACCATTAATGATGATGTGCTTAGCAATTTGATCAACAATTTAATAATCAGGGAACACAATGCACAAAACGCAATATAGTTAAGTAATCGATGACAACGACCCTAACAGTCGCGATGAAAAGTTGTGATAACTTTCCTAGTAAATGAATTCGCCAAGTGCAGTCTTTGTACCATAAAGTACTCTGAATATCAATGCAGGTTTGAAATATCCATAGTTAATAAAATTATAATGGTGAAACCATAAGTGATCCGATTTTCCAAACCGTACTTGCAAAATTCGATAAGATAAACGACAAAATAGACGATCCAAATCCCGTAAGTAACTCACCTGATAGTTCGGCATACTTAAAACCCATCGAATATTTACTAACTACTCAAACCGAACTGACAAGTTAATAAGGTAGAATTAACTTGTAACATATCGTTCTAGGCATTATTCAAGCGTCTGGGAACGCTTTGCTAACGGGCTTTTCAAGATACAATTTCATGGTTTGAACTCCTGACCTTATCCGCGGAGCAACATACAACTGATGTTATTGAGTTAGTGTAGTGTGATTATTGTCTATCATGCGTGATAAGTTGATCTTTTTATTCAGTAAGCTAACGCGTATCATTTACAAAAAAAAATGGGGTCAGCAAGGAATGCTATATCGTCCGTTAAATCAAAACAATTATCTAGTGTAACCTAGTATATTTTTATTTTGTGGTGTAACTAATCTTATTAAGTATCTTTATAGCTGGAAGCTTGCGAGTCTAACATAAATGTCGACAATTTGAAACAGTTTTACTTACACAGCGTTTCTCACAGCAGAATGGGACCATAATACCCGGGCTATGAGTGGTAATAGGCTAAGTTCTCATGAGCTTGAGGATTTGACGGAACAATCACCTCATTTTTCTAATATAATGACGATATCTCGCGGAAAAAGGCGCTATTATGTGAGCTTCGATCGACTTTGGGATTCTTTATCGACTTTCTCAGAATAGTTTCAGTACTTTGTTAAAGTTGATGACTACCGTTGAAATTATCGCCAGGTCTATAGCAATTTAACTTTGCTTGAATGTAGTACTGCTATGATAAATTTTTTCTTCTTTTTCATTTCATTGGCCTAGTTATTGGGCTTTGACATTGTAATGGAAACTCTCGTTTGATGGAATTACACGGCTTATTCGCTCCGATCCAGTACTCTACCATGACCCGTTCGATTCGGCACGAGCCAATCGAAATACGCTATAGAAAACGAAAGTTCACAATAATGAAATTTCTATGAAAAATCCAGTTTTGACAAATACGAATAATCGGAATTAGATATAAAACTTAAAAAATTTCCAACGAAGAAAATCGAAAAAATAGCTGAAGCATAAAACAGATATGTAATCTTCTAAGAAAGACAGACATTAACAATATGGTTCAAAAAAAAGTTGAACGGGCTCTAAGAGGCGAATGTACTTTAGTAAAAAATCTTCCATTAAACGTTTGTACCTACCATTCTTCAACGTATCATCTTAATTCCTTGTACTGCATGTTTCGATTTTATAAAATTCCGATAATATTTGTAAAATTCAAAACTTTTTATTAAAGTGTAACAAGGAACTGCTAAGTACATTTCTAGTGTAAGAACATCACTCGATACGATAAGCATCCAATTGACGGTTAACGTATTATTTCCTGCTCCTATCATGTATTTTAATAAGACACTTTGGATTGGAAAAAGATTAATAGCATCGTTACGCTTTTTGAACAACCATTAGAAGTGTTCCGCTAAATGTTACACTTTTCCTTTTGTTTGTTGTCGTTGAAAACAAATAAGTATATTACCTCTTACAATTTTTGTAAATATGCCAGACACAACTACAAATTAATGCGAAGTAAATTATTTACATGCCCTCAGCTGCGTACATGCGTGATATCGGAATTAAAAGTCCTATACCTTTTCCAGGTCTTGAAAATCAAAATTCAAATCAAAATTAAGCTCAAAGGATAGACGTAATTCTTGAACGTCAGGCATTTTAACACAGAACAGGATAGGACCTAATTAAATTCCGAGTTGAACACCAATCAAGCAAAACTGCACCATTGTGGATTAAAGGTAATTTACCCTATTCTACATTTGTTCGTTATCTATTTGCCATATCACCATCTGTTAAAACCTATTAGATACCAAACTGTTACTTACGAGACAGACAAGTGTGCTTCCTGAACTGGAGATGTCCGTCTGTGCAGCGACAGACTCCTTCCAAGCAAGCGCTGTAGGCTACTTTGAGCGTGCACTGCTCTGACACCACGCATTCCGACCCGAGTAGAGTAGCTGCAACGATAAAACAAAGGCCATGAAGTTGGTCAACGAATGCCAATAAACAAAATAAATATTCATATATGAATGCAATGTTTTTTGATCACAATCGTATCGAAATGCGAACTCTACCACTTTACTTTAACATAACAATAAAAAAAGTTAGATCTCTGCAATTTTTCATATTCATTTAGTCAACCTTCAAATAATTCGCAATTAAGCTCTTGAGGTTCCGAGATATATTTATGAATTCATCACAGCTAGGTACTGAAAAATCGGTACCAAAATCATTAGATGTAGAGCTTGAACCAAAAGTCGAGTTTTGTGAGAATAGATCTGTTGATACACTGCATTACAAAGCATGTTTGCGCGGAATCAACCAGTGAACAAAAATAAGTGTCATGTAAACTGGGTTCTATTTGTTATATTATGAAAACAATACCCACTCCACTTAGTAATGAGTGCAATGTAGATTATAAGGGTTCATGACCTATGGGCGTGAGCGACCCTTTTATTTCAAGTTCATCCGTTCAATGGGTGTGGTCCAATTTGCATCCAATGGACAAGGTTCAACAAGTGTTTTTCATTTCACACTGACTTTTGCAGTGTGAACTGTGCAAGCTCAAAGGAAATACAGTGAGGGAATAACGGTCCTGCACTGCAAAGCCTGTGAGCTGTGATAAGTCATTATTTATGTGCATTTGTAGATAATCTTTGAGAGGGAGTCAAGGCGAGATTTGTTGTCTAATTCATTTTGTGAATGTAATACCCCATAAGTTGCCATAACACAGGAGAGCTTTTGAATATTATTAGATTAACAAAGATTATGCCTCGTGCTTTTTCATATTCATAGATTCCAAATGACACTACAAGATAATTATAAACTTCTTCTTGAAACTATGTTTATGCATTAGGTAACTTTCAACACTAAGCGATAAATAATAGAGTCACGCCATGATTTGTATGCAGCCTGTTGTTTTAAGTGGAATATACTTAGCTGGTTTATTCACAAGAAATATATTCATACCTAGGTACCTAGGTAGGTTCTTAAATTTTATTATGTGAACTCAAATCGTTTATGTCTAAGAGGAGCCAAAATAAATTCTTGTCGTAAAAAAAACCTTACACTTAGTTTAGTTCATTATAATTCATTATCCAATTTGTGCTTACTAAAAAAAAGCAATAAAAGTAACAAGTTGCGGCATTGTTACATTTTTACAAAGAATTGAAAGTACCTTCATTCACACGGCTGTGAATTTAAATAAGTAAGACGGACCAAGAATTTCAAATAAGCGTAGTTATTTGAACTTGCACTGTACCATTGCGATCTACTTCAGAACAAAATCTACGATTCTTGACACTTAGCAGCGGACTCTACTACGTTCAATAGCCCAAATGAAGCACTTGCTTTTATCATGTGGCACAGAACAGACAGCCGTGGAAGAGAATACGATGTGCGTGACTTTTCGATTTCCAATTGAGATCATAATCCATTCAAAGTCAAGGTCGATTTGATTCATCGCAGTTGAAGATTGAGGGGAGTAAAGTGGAATTGTTCTGACACATGGGTTCATCAGGCATGAATTTATAGGGATTCGCAATCAACTGGGTAAAATACATTCTACTTTAGTTAAATATCTTTTAATATTCCTGTTCATATTCTAGTTTTGGCTACAGAGAGTTAACAAACTAATTCATGGCCCACCCTGTATTATACGAGCTTACTTACATCTATCCTTAAAAGCTTTAATATAAGTACTTTCCGAATTATTTTTAAGTTTTTCCTTGGTTTATGTACGTTTTATCACCGTTACTTTTTTATCACACCTCTATCTCTGCTCTGCTTAGTTTAGCATTATATGAGTCTATTTACAAGTCCACCCTTTTATTAACTTCTAGTACCTATCTCACTAAGTCCATATCTTCGTTCGTACTTAGGTTGTACGTACCTATATCTGAGTATATATTAATTTTTGAGCCGTTTGACGTAGAAATAATTTTTGCGCTTTTATTTTATGTGGATCTTGCCACTTTTTACGAAAGTATCCTCGTCATAATTTTCGACTTGCTACTCATATTATTATCTGGGTTAATGTACGCAAAAATAGGCACCTCTGCACCTCATATAAAATGTCGCGTCACGCTTGCATGCCTTGCCGACTTTATGAGCAAAGATATAAAAAGATGTTCGACCCTTACCGTCCGAACTTAAAAGTTTTAAAAAAGTGTTTCCTCAATTGAATTATGGACTCAATCTAAAAATAGTACCAGGTTTAAAAAAGTTTCAAAGATTGAGCTATATAATTATACCATCTACCTTAGATTATCTACTCAAATATCCGTGCAAAAAATGACACATCGAAATAAAATTACTGAGAACCATGTTTTATGCAATGCAATAACCTTAAACTCTACAAAATATTTTCAAAACGTGTCATGAAAATAGGAATTCTATGGTGAGTGCTAAGCTAAGGTAAATCTTGCGTCTCGTTTGCATGCGTTTTAAAATAAAACAAGTGCGGCAGGTTCAAGGGTAACCTATACTACACCTGCTCGTACCTGTACCTACCAAGGAGCATAGCGGGACAACCATGTTTCGAAAGACTGCGATAACTCATTCCCGCCTCAGGCGGACCTCATCGTCAAGCTTACTCAAATGGGTACCGCAAATAAACCTCGCATGAGGGAGTCGAGGCCTTAAGCAAAATAAAGATTTATTATCATTCATCACTATTGAATATGATGACACTCTAGACGTTTTTTCGTTATGGAATATTTGGCCTGAATTCAGGATGCTTGCATGCAAATTGAATACACAAAGTGTAACAGCAACATCAAATGTTTTGCTTATTTATTAAATTAAATTAAAATTATTAAAATGTTGCTACAAACGAAATCCTCATCAAGAATGATATTGTCCGTGAAACCGTGGTATATCCGATGATTACTCACGCTTGGCACACTGACCATAAAATATTTAAATGACAACATGACAGCACACGCCTGAGTGGTTTTATTTTCTAGATATCTAGATTGGACAGGCACAATAATATTCTATACTGCAATGCTGCCTTTGTGGGCCTTCGCAGGTATCGTTTTAATATTATCCTCTTGACCTCATATTACTAACTGTACTTTATGTTTCTTTTTAAAACTGATTTCTATAAATACCTAGCAAAAAAGCCTAACGAAACAAAATAATTCAAGTGATAAACTCCCTAAGTCATAACTCTAGTCTAGCTAGTCGATCCCTTTGGACAAATAAAGATTTCCGCGAACCTATTTCATACCCGCGTTCAATTCCGTAAAAGGTCCGGATGATGGAATTATGATTATTGATATGGTCGGTAGCGCGGTCGCCGACTGCCGCTGAGTAGCGGCTCCGTGTACGATCCTGGTTTGAAATGCCGCCCAACTGGACCTACAGGTCGGTGAAGTGTGTTACTCGCATCCGCAAGTGGTTCCTTCTAACGTGTATAATCACACACCGTGACCAAGTGAATGAATAAATTGTTCTCCATAAATAAACAAGGACCGTTACAACATTCCAAGAATTCGACGTATCCGTAAAATTGCAATTTTGTACTTCATCGGGCGTTCACAAAGTTTGTAATGTCGGCACCCGTAAACGGCGAGGAACCGTTGTAATCCACCCATGTTCCAGTTGCTCGTTTTGGTCGGATACGGTTGAGGCAAAGAAAGTGAGACAAGCGTGGGATTATAGGGCTATCAGAGCGAGATCTGCGATATGATTCGTGATATCATTCGATTGCTCGCTCGATCCGCGCATTCATTCAAACGATTCCGGCTGTTAAATACTAAATCGAGCTTTGGCAAGTTCTAATCTGATCATTGTAAGACATGAAGTCTAGCTAGATCGGCCCGATTTCAGTTTTTTTAGTCGCAAAGGAAAGGTTAGCTCCATTGTTTTGAAGTTTATTACCGTTAATAATTAAACTAAGTGCTTCCTGTCTCAGATATCTTCAATGGTACTTGCCTAAGTGAAAGCAAAGTGATTACAAACGGTGAATCAAATCTTCACGCAAATAACTTTATTGGCTCAAAAGGCTCAAAGTCAATACCGGCCATTGAGTAGAGACAATTTGATTGTTGCAGCACGTACAATAATAGAAAGCAAATTTGATATGACTGAATACAATTTCGGATCTTATGATGAAAACTACCGATGATGATGATGGCTATCGATGGTGAAAGTAATTTATCTTGCCGCAGACTGATAACTAAACCGCGGTAGCTACCTAAATCTTAGTAATGAGTTCAGATAGGAGTGTATACCGCGATTGCTTGCAAAAGACAAAATGATTTTATGGCTATAAAATACAAACATTAATCTTCCACGAGTAGAAACTAGGGAGTAGAAATAAGCTTCTCTAAAGCTAAAACTATTGAAAAGAATCCTCTGACTAATTTAGCTTTAGGTATTTCGTAAAGCTATCCAAAGTAATTGTTGAGAAGTGCAAAAATTCTACTTACACTCAAGACACGTCGAGTTGTTGATTTGCGCGTAATAGGGCTGGCATGCGCAGACGCCGCGATTGCAAAGCGCATTGCCCACGTTGCAGTCTGTATTCGTCCGACAATACTTGCCGAGAAGAGCACGGCTCTCGGGTAACATCTGAAATTAATAAGTTATCTTATGTCAATCTTTCGCGTTGAATATAAAGTGAAGATGGTTCAAACGGCAGGTGGTCCTCTGAAAATCCTATGCCACATTTAACATTGAATACTCAAACTTAATTAGCCTCTTGTCAATTTATTGTTTCTGGGCACTGAGTTCGATATAAAACTCAGTGTTTCTAGGCATAATATGTTTCACTCATTTCAAAAACATTTTAAGTAAGTATCTTATTTTTTTAACTAATGCCCGGAAAAACAGATCCACAACAACAAGCCTAAATATTTTGTATTCATCATTAAATTTTACAACGATTAAAAAGTCAGACAGGTGCGTTACCTATCAAGTCACCTTAGTGACCTAAGTGCAGTAAGTATTTCTAAGAAAACACTTCTCCTCAATACGTCCGGTTATTTAAATTTTACACTGCATATTTTTACGCACCAAAGGGCATCGTTCTTATTTAATCTCGCAAGTAGTGACCTTGGGAACTGGAATCTTTCAGTAAGAAACACGTAGTCAGTACCCATAAGTTCACGATCGGCGTACCTGCTTGTTTAAAATGCATGAAGCATGGTAGGTATCTTAATGTTCGAACAATGGTAATTGCTAATTTAATTAAGTACTAATTAGTTTCGCAGTTTTTAGAATGCAGTCATGGTTTTAATAGACAAAACAATAGAATCCTTTACTTATGGTATTGTTTATTATAAAATATTTTGATTAGATTGAGTTATCTGGTTAGACACGCCAAGTATGTATTTATAAACTGGGCATCGTACCTTGTGCTAGTTTGAGTTTAGGTGTTGAATCATTGTCGCAAATTGCTTTGACATTCCTTGTTACCTACGTTGTCTTTGCTGAATTATAAGGACATCCGCCCGCCTACAACCGTCATCCATGATACAGAATCTAGCTATTTTCCAATTAGTTACATAAAAGATTTGTAAATACTAGATATTATAAGTTTATCTAAAAAAACCTTAATAAAAAGAAGACCCGGTAAATTCACGAAAAGTTAAAGAATAATTGAGTAAGTAAATAATTATGTAAATCAGTTCTTATGTCATTTTATGTTTGATTTGACGAAACTAACAAGGTGAGTGAGAAGAGTAAGTTTTAATACAGGCATTAATAAAACATCACTTCTTGCCTTACTAATAATTACAAAAGTATAATACGATATATCTTAGATACTCGTATACCTAACTTAAATCGGCGTAAATTGATATAAATATAAAAAATAAAAAGTATCGAAATTGTAAGTAGTAGGTATAACTTATTCACGCTTCGGCCTGAAACATGAAATTATACAGAGTGGAAGAGGGTTCGTAGGTTCGTAATTTGGCTAAGCAAGCACCCCTTACCATATTATTTGTATTACGTTACTTCACCTACGTTTCGACTATATGAAGCGCCTTGTTAGCATAGGTATAATTTAAACTATAATTCTCATTCAAGCGAATTACTGACCCAATTTCCATGCTTTGCTTTCAATGTTCAACCAATTTTTTGTGTCGCTATTGTCGAAACCCAAACCAGCTGGCTTAAAAACTGGCCCGTTATCGTACCCATCATGCGGACTGCGGTTAGTCCGATTGTGTGTAATTATCGGGATGCGATTTTGGGCACGTAAACAACATTGAAATACCCGCCCATCAGGTAGGTACGCCTAAAAATTACTACCCAATTTCTTCAGTTTGGAAAGTGTGGGCAGATAATTTTACTCACAGATAAAGATGTTTTCAAATTACAAGGTAGAGAGGTTATTGCCAGCAAACTCGTAATTGCCTTTGCCTCCGTCCCACTAAACTGGACATATCACTTTTCTTAATAAGGAAATCGATATAATTATCCTAAATTGAGCCATAGTTTATAGTTTCTGTCATTTTTTTTTATATTGCGGAAAAGTAACGCTCGCATTTTCATTCAAGTTTTCTGTTCCAGTCACTATACAACCGATTCACAAACTGAGATTATATTTCTTCTTGTGAACTCATCTTTACAATCAGATAATATCAAAGCAATAAGAAAACTTTCATTTGATAGCCATAATGACTACGTACTCAAGATCATGAGCGCTTTTTTTACTCAACATCCGCAATGAGATGGGATGGGACACTTTTCATAAGGAAGGAAACTTTTTACGTTCTACAGAAATTATTTTTGCAGCATTTTGCAGCAAAAACGACAACCTACTCATACATATTTGGTCACACAATTAATTTCATCTTGGCCTTAGACTCGATCCTGTTTGTTGAGTTGCTTTTATGAATATAATATTTATTTATTCTTACATTTTGATTTATAATAAGCTAAGCATGTACCTACTTATTGTTAGAAAATTCTGCTAGCTCGTGTCCAAGACAATTAAAATTTCCACAAAATTAAACATGCAACAGGCTGCGTGTACAACGACCTTTTTATGAATTAATTACTTACCGCCATTATCAAAACCTGTAATTATTCTTACATCACGTAATTGTGTAACAGCAGGTAATGATGTCTTAATAAGCTCCTGTGGCGTTATCTAGAGAGTAAATGAAATGTGAATTTTCTTATTAGCGCACCCAAGAGAGCGTAACTTGTATGGAAATTATCCGTGAGATGGAACAACGCAATGATTATTTCGAAGGGAGATAATGTTGAGAAACTGCTCTCATTTTACCTTGGGTTCTGATTTGCTTGTTGAACCTATTAAATAAACTCTTTACGGAGATATATTATCTTGAAGAAAGCTGCGAAGTAGGTCTGCTTTGAAAGAGATTTATTGCTCAGTTCACTTTTGCGTGAATATTCTTATCAAAATGCCGCCGGAATTTTTTAAGTCATGTGTGAAGCATTATCGAAATTTGGAGCATTGTATGAATTTTAAACTGGTGCTGGCCTGGCTTACATTCAAACAAAATAAAACGGCCATTAAGGTACTTTAGGCCTACAAACTACACCACAAGCCTACAAAAAGTTAACTGTAAGATGTACTTAGTGAGAAAGTAACATTTTGATACACAATGGCGACGAGACAGAAATTTTAATCGTTTGTCTTTATTTTAACTTGTAAGGTTTACTGACTACTTATACTGACTGTCAATTCTAATTTTGAGTATAGAGGTCTACACAGGCCTCTTGAAGTTGGCTGCATTGTTCCCTAAAGTTTACTAATCCTACCCCAGTAAACTCTTACTACTTGAAGTATCGGAACATGATTCTAAGTCGTTAGCAACACCGTTACTGTTTTTACCCGACTGCAAAGAAGTAGAGATTTGTTTTTCGAGTTATTTATGTTTTTTCACTACTCGGGCGAATGAACATGACACCTAGGCTGGCTCGAATGACGTTTGTGCAAGTGATCATTCGCCTATGTAATCTATGTATGTCTCTATGACTCTATGCGCTGCCCTGCAGGTTAAACAGCTAAACGGATATTGATAAATGAGGTGTCGTTGGATTCGTCTAGTTCACTAGAGTGCTACCTTAAATGTCAAAAAAATCCATCAAAACTTATTGGATTTCGGTAAATGTATGTTTAGATTCGTTATGGTCATGGGAGTATCATAGAACAAAATAAAGTGCCAAAAATTAAATTTGGCGAAAGATTTTTCGCAGTGGGGTTTTCAGTTTATATAAACTTTAAGTTTGTTATTATTAGCCTTACTCTACCGTTCATAGAGTTCTTATATGTGGCAAATATACATATCCACAATGATAGTTACTACAGTCATTCATGCTAGGTACTTATGTACTTGTTTTTGTTACAGTGTTAGTTGTTTTGTGTTTTTCTGTGTAAGAAAGGCTTGTTAGCGTCACGTTGCGCGTCTGTCTTTTTGTGACTCTCCGGATCTCATTATTGAATCATTTGCCATGTTTTTGTTTAAAAGTTTCTAGTTTATGTTTATAAATTAAATACTAGATAAAACCTACTTACAAGCATTCCATAATATCGTTATTACCTATAACTTGATTTTTGTAGGTATTTATTAAATAAAAAATACGATTGGCTAAATAGTTATTTAAGATACATCATAACATGGTAGGCACACCTGAACTGGACGGAAGCTCAAACCATAAAAATATTTTATTCACCTGCTGTAAAAAGGGTAGAAATGTAATGGCTGTTCTTATGAGAAACAATAATGACCAAACCACATGAAAACACAAGTTAAATGCACAAATTGTGGTTGCCTTATGTACCTACTTGGACTTCACCCGACTACTTGTGCTTTAAAAAACTGGACTTGGTGATTAGCATAATCATGGAATTCAGAAAAGGACTGTACCAATTCAGATGCAATTTCATTATCTGATTTGTTACACATTATCATCCAAAATCCAGGCAGATAGCCATATAGGCATGTGAGGCACATATTACTGTGGGTGTTCCTGATGGGGTTTCCAAACCAGTTGGCAGGTAACTGTATTACCGCGACAAAATTGCTTTTCGTCCAAAATTTGCATTTTATCTCTACACTTTGCTACAGTTATAGTTTAATAGCGGGATCCGAATCCAGTTTTACCGCGGAAACCACAGCAAATTGATTTGTTGTCTATTATGAAATATGCAACAGACGGGTTAGCAGAACAATGCTTTGTTTGCCAATCAAAGCACATCCAAGATGAGCGAGCATTGGAATTCCGCCGGGTTTTATGCACTCTACCATTAGCTCACAGAGCTCGTACACTTTAGTATCTATTTCTATAGCTATAAAACTCATTTCACGTGTGAATAATAATGTCTGTATTCCGGAAGCTATCGTGCTTGCGAACATTTAAGCACCATAAATAGTTGTTTTTGAATTGCGTGCGGGAATTATGGCTTTGTATCAAACTCACACTCAACAAACTAAGCTAGGTAAACAACCCTAAAAATATTTTTCATCTGTTCACGTCCACGTTTACGTTTCCATACCATATCTACGGTTAATATACCTACAAACATGTATACATTTCGGAAATTGGATTCGGTAGAGTCGTAGAGTTCGAATGTAAGCGAAGCCGAAAACATCCAATGTCTGCAGGGTAAAGTAGGTAGAGTTGTTATAAAATATGAGGTTCGTGTAAGTTCATGAGGTTTATTAATTTCTAAAATAAGATATTGGATAAACATAAATAAAATGAAAAATATAAGTAATAATCTATTTCAATGCATTCAAAATTTCAAATAGCGACGTGATTCCGCGTACTTGCTTTTTACAGAATTTATTTTCTGTCTATGCATTGATTCAGCATACGTGGTATGGTTATCCCCTAACCCGCTACCGGGTAAAGAGACAACCCATCATCTTCGCCACAGATACAGAAACAGTTGGTACTAAGACTGCATGCGCGGGTGAACCTTGCTACACGTGTCGTTGACCGAGCACGCGCCCTAGACCCAGCCAAGACCATGGTTCTTTATAAGACAAGCTGCTACTCGCCACTTTACTTGCATGGTATCGATGTAAAAATCAGGAGGATCTGCTACAGGCAACAGATAAAAGGGGTAGGAGGTTGCCGCTTTTTGGGGCACTACCACCTTTAACTTGCCATTGAAATGTTAAGAAGAAGATTAATAAAAGCCTATATCCTATTTCATGCTCATGAACCTATACCGAGTACCGAACCTATATCCAATCGGTAGGTAACGTAGGATTTTTTTGATTTTGAAAGAACTACTGGAAAACACCATTATCATTGTCAATTTTACTTGTGGTGCGTGATGTGATTACACAACACCCAAATCCCTAACGAGTAACAGTTATGGAACCTGTTTCAATTTGCTAAGTGGCATTATTTTCAGAACACGCAGTCGTCGAAATAAGCAGGATAAGAAGGGAAAGAAAATATCTAAATCGTCGTAATGCGCCCGTATTCACCGCAACATCTCTTTCCTGGTAATGTGGTAATCCGATAATGTTATTCCTCCTTTTCTGCGTAAAATGTAATGGTAAAGTAATGGCTTTATAGCTCCTATTTGCTAAACAGCCAGGCTACGAGAGCCACTTCGTTCATGACACGAGGCACGCAGAGTGCCTATTTTTTTAATGTATGATTATATTTACATGAAAATATAAGTTACCTAAGCAGGTAATATTTTTTTCTATAAAGTTGATATTGTTATGTTTAACTGGTTTAAAGTGTTATTATTTTGAAGTAGACCTAAGTTCTCCTCCCCTAAAGACAGCTTACAGTTAATTTTAAGACGTTTTCTCTACAGACTCCTTTTCTACTCCTGGCCTTATCTCATGTCTTTTTGGGGTCAGCGACATTTATAAAAATAATATCACATGGATAGCTATAACGAAAAGCACCTAAAACGTTATCTTAGTAATAAAAGGCTATTTTATTTCTGTGAACTCTCGTTTCTATGTCAAAGTTGAACCGCTATGGAGCATTAAGGTGATACAGAGAAAAGATGTGTTGCACGATTTCGCCAAAAGCAACAATGGAAACTGTTGTAGCAGATAAATTTTATTTAATCGTCATTCTTTGTTAACTTTACACAAAAAGGAAAAAGTGAGATGCACGATTTTTTACTAACGACTAGTCGTTGTCGACTTTTTTGCACGTGACTCGCATTGTCGGTGAACTTCGGTGAGGGTGCTGCGAAGCTTTGTCAATGGAGCTAGCATTGCCAAGAGGTTTATTGTCACTATAAGCTTGTAAATATTAAACTTCGCGTCTAGAATGGAGCTTCGAGTAAACTCGTTATTTTTATGGTTACAATGAAATAGTGCCTGGGAAACTATGTTTTGTTTCGATCGTTCCTCTCCTTGGAATAAACTAAAACTCTATTTAACTTCAATTTACGACATATGAACCTAGTTACTTGCAACGTCAATGCTGAAATGCATGTTAAGGCCAATCCTCAAATCCGAATTCCATACAAAATGATTCGGACACATACTCAAAAAGTACGCCGTATTATAGTAATTTCTTCACACTGTTCGTTTCGTGCATGTTTTTTGATTTCGTCAACAAAAAAAGTGAAAGGTTTCATACTTTAATTTAGATTTTATACGTGTTTTTAAGTTAGTAGGGTTAATTTTAAAACACGTATAAAATCTAAATTCGGATTTGAGGATTCCCCTTAAGCAGGTAATTAGCTAATTTTGATGAATAGTGGCTCAATTAAAAAGTTCTAGGTAGGTAAGTAGGTATACAATACCAAAAAAGAAGCTATCTACCGGGCCTAGGAGGTATCTTTTTTAAAAATATGTTGAGGTATATTTAATGCAGAGTAAAGAACATAATTAAGCAATGACGTCGTACTTACCTACATCGTAAATTAAAATCGTTTGTGAAGAAAATTGAATAAGATTTTCTTCTGAATATTATCTCCCCCAAGCACGCACCCTCCCGTCTAGACAATCGCGTGGGATCAAACATTTTGTAAACAACTCAAGGAGTTTGTTACCTTTCACTTTCAGTTTTCATGATCGTATCCGTACCTGCATTGTTTTTATTGTTCTGGAACATTTTGCCTGGGAATTCAAAACTTTCTCGAGATAAAATATTTCGTCGGTGGAAGTAGCATTGAACTGAAGGAAGTAAATTGTCGGCATTGTCAAGCTGCCTGTGCTGCTACCTGATTATAATCTTTTTATCTTGTTACTGAAGTAGACATTCAAAATAATAGAGCTTTTTATACCCGACTGAGAATAAAAAAGGTCTTTCGGCTGTACTATGTATGTAGTGTGTATCTATCTGTATTGTATATGTAGGTATCTGTGAGTCTGACTTTTTGCCTTGGATGGATTATGACAATAAGTTATCATTGGATTTGTCAAATTCATTATGGCGGCTGTGAGCGCACATATTACGATCAAAACTTGATGGATTAAATAATCAGTCAAATTCGGTATCGATGGATTCATGTTTGGTAGATAGTGTCTTGGAGGCTGATGTAGAGGCTCAAAAAATATGGTAGAGTCGGTCTACGAGTATACATTTTTGAGAGATTATGTTTTATTTTGTAGAGTATGTACTTAATTACCGAGTGCATCAAAGTTCAGAGATCACAATCAGTACGGTAAATCACTTTTTCGTATCGATGTAAATAGTGAAAGAAATCGATAGAGCGTGTAATAACCAACACGGCTTGACCGCTTTTCACACTACCACCGTGGTGAGTGCCGTCATAAATTGTATCGATCTCTTAATAATGCACATAGGCTCTTCGGAATTATAGGCACGAAAGGTATAAATATTTAATAGAAATAAGTGTGTCGAACACGGGAAGCCTCTAACTTTAGCCAAACTTGTATTAACGGGTACCTTAAGCAGTCTTCCTGAAGGGATGTAGTAGGGTAATGGTATTTCGGGAGTAAATAAGTATAGTGTGTTGTACATATTTGACTATAAAGCGTCGATGACATAAGGCTAGTTTAATAGCTACAAGCCGGCGAGTTTTAAAGCTAGTGAGTGTGCAAGTTAGCTTTTGGGAAGTATTGTCAACTAGCCGATTGTAAAGAGCCACACGGGGCGAGTTTACTAGCTGCAAGCGAACTCGCTGGCTTGTAGCTTGTAAACTAGCCATCATCCATAGTCATCGAGGCTTAAGCAGCTTGTTCTTGACAATTGAGGTGTCATTCGTTTCGTCTTGGACACGGGAGCGTAATAGGCTTTTTCATATCAATGAAAAATAGCAAATGCAAAGCGGCCATTGTATATCCTTTTTTCAATATAATACCTATACAATATCGGTCATTGGATAGTTATAGATACCTATTCGATGTCAGGAAATGCAATGCAATCGGGTTTTTAGATTTATAAACTAAGCTTGTTCACAGATAATCTGTACCAACATGATTGTGCAGAACGTGGTCAGTGGCGAGTAGCGAGCCCTTCGGAAATTCCTCTAACTCTCCCTTATAAAATGCTCGACATAGTACAGAGTAATCTCCCGGGTCGTGCGCGGATCTGATGCGGTGCAGTATATAATTGGGTATTAGCGTTAATACCGCCATATTACGAACCTCCTGCGCTTTAGTGCAACGTAGCATGATATTGTATCAAGGCGCTAGATGCTTCGAGGTAGATAAGAGTTTGTGGTACAAGTAAAGTTTTGTGATAAAAATTTTAAAAGCTTTATTATACTAAGCAAAGCTTATGTTCAAATGAAATTCGCATCAACGGGTTTGATTCCTGGCTAGGGATTTTTTTTATTGAGTAGGTAATTTTTATCAAAATCGGCCCCGAGAGTCCTTTGATCGTTTCAATATTCCACATAGGTAGGTACTTTGGATTTGTACATCCATCCATACCAGCCCAGTCGAAAAACTTACCATGTATGTATACCTACTTACTGGCGAATACGTATCGTACCTAATTAACCAGGTAATTATTAAAATCGTAGGTAGATACAGTCGTAACTCAAAACTTTCTCAAAGTAATAAGAGTAGTTAGGCATATGTAGAGTAAAAGTAAGAAGGCATGAAAACAGCAATTTTGTTCAAAGAAATTTACGGCTAACGAGTGAAATGTTTCCCGTTGTCACATGAAAACGATGACTAGTCCCAATTAATTTCTAGGCCGAAGGGTCGCATCAATTGTGCTCTAAGACCGTTCGTCGGATTACAAATATTATAGAAAAGCAGTAATTCGGACAGTGATTTATAGAGCGGGGGTGTGCCACCCTCTTACTCTACTCTTATGTATTCTGTGGCGTGGGGTAGTGGTCACAACGGACTGTGTACGTAAACAACATTGATTTCTGGAAATAGTCGAGGCAAGTTTGAGTTGACGGCCGCGATGTGGTATGTCACAAGTAGCTTGTCACGTCTAAGCTTTGTGAGTTTTGAAATAGTGCCCGGATATAAAAACATAAAATACTAAATAGAATCATTTTGAACACTTGGAACTGTATTCCAAATGTGTTAGTTATACCACAGATTACTAAGTAATATATATACAGTTATACTAAGATCAAAATATCTTTATGCAATTTTTATAACGAAACCGGAACTTTCTAAGCACAACACAATCGTAAGTTTTCCTGTTTATGTACCTAGATACTTAGGTGTTTTTTGGTACCGCAGTCTAATCATTTCGTCAGTCAAGCTCGTGTCATGAGAGCGAATTCTCCCTGATCCATGACAATAACGGTTTGATAGAATACCTCCACAGCCTGCATCGTTTTTGCGTGCAAATAGATTCTTTGTGTTGGTATTAACTGTTTTATTTAATAACAGCTATCCTGATTAAAGTAATTACTGCAACTGGGCCACACACATCGGATCTAAGTCATCGCTCCAGTAAGATCCGCAGATGAATGTCCATCAAGACAGCTTTTTACACGCTTCATAGTAACAGCTGTCTGTCAACGCTGATGATTACTTAATTGAATTAAACGCCGCAAAAAATATCTAGATGAAAATATAGTGTCCATTTTTTGCGGTCATAACACGATTAACCGAGATCGCAAATAGATCGCTTGTTGAAGATAACGCTCGGGCACGCTCCGACAATGAGTTTTGACATCAAATCTGACATGATATCATTATCTTCTATTCAATGCTATTTGGAGATGACACCGCGATGTAGGTTAGGATTTAGAAAGTACGGTCTATGCGGTTAAAGTGGGCGATTCCCATGGTCTTAGCCGGCTCTTGTCTGGAGGCGTTTAGTGCACTTATAAGGATCGATAAGGCACGCAGGGTCGTAGGCACGGCGACCTCACCATTGACGGCGATAGGCGCAACGGTACTTTGCACTGACCATGTTCATTCACCATGCCAAGCATTGTGATGCATGCTCTGACCCGGACTGCAGTTATATATGATTATATGCTTGTATACCACTTTAGCTGCATCGAGCTTACAATATTCGTTATTTACGCTCATTACGGCCACAGTTTATGATTGTTTACTTTCCGTTATTAGCTAAATGGTGGATCAAATTAACCTACTTTAGTTGTTTTACTGGGTCGACAGTTAAGCCATAGCCTGTTCGAATTGGAAAACTCCATAAAACTTTTAGCAGCTCATTCATTTGCAGTTGAACGGAATCGCTAAAATTTGGATAGGTTACCTACCCGGGTTTTAGGTACCTACTACCTACCATAAATGGGTAAGAGATAAATTTAGACTGCCTAAAAAGTGTTCAAATAGGTTTTCGTGCTCAATCATTTATTATAGTCGACTAGCTGACGCCCACAACTTCGTTTTTCGTTGCGTATTTCAAAATTCCTATCTTAGTATCTACTATCAGCTCTCGATGAACACATGCCCCAAGTTTCAAGTCTCTACGTTTAGTGGTTTGGCCTGTACCGTTGTCTGCCAGTCAGGCAGGACTGAGCTTTTATACAGGGCGTCCCACGGATATGCCAAATGGAGGGAAAGTACCTACCTTGAATATTGTTATTTATATAAATATAAAATTCATGGTCTTCCTTTTATTTGTGACACTATGTTATATAACAAAAAATAATCCTTAATAGGAAGCCTTTCGGTCGGTATGATAAAGCTACAGGGTGATTATTTTTCTCGTGTAACGGGTTCTATTCCCGGTTCAACCATGTAATTATTTAAATATCTATAAATGCAGTTTACATTGTTTTTTTAAATTCAAATAATGTCTTCATTCAGTAAAATGTTCCATCTACAATATTCAAGGTATATTCCCTCCATGTGGCATACTCGTGGGACGCCCTGTATATTAATATATTTTTACTACACCTCTTATTATTTGTTATAATTGGCACTATTGAGGATCGTTTATGGCCTATAATGCTTTGTTAAGTCCTATCAGAGTATCTGCCTATAAGGCAAGTATCATTGGTGTATCTGAAACGATCTAACAGGTATTGACACTATCAGTTTAGTTATCATAAATTGGCTCACGCTTAAAAAAACCAATTCAAATCATTGGACAAAAAACGTTCTATTATGCAACTATAATTGGTTTGGGTCGATGACTTGAGGACGAGGCAAACACATGTGACATCACTCATGCTGTTTTTTTAATTAACTTTTTTCGCGAAACACTTTCTCGCTATCTTTTTATACACTTAGCATACATGCATGTATTCATATTACCTCCTAGGTAGATACTAGTAACACAATTGGTAACGCTTGAGTAGTCGATTTAAGAATACAAAAGATTCTAATCAGATGAAAAAAGTTCTCAATGGTTATCAGATTACTGGGTGTGACTTGAGATGCAAACAAATACTATCAAGCAGTTTCTTTTAGATCTAATTGAATGTCTTCAATCAAGCAGCATGAGATTATTGCGAGAGTCCGACCTGCTCTACCTAATGGTGACTCATCGGCATCAAACATCTATTTAGGTATCTTATTTTGCCTATATAACTAGTTGCCTGTCTTTTTTATTATCTAGTAAATATACAGGGTGTCCCACGGCTACGGGACATGGCGGCCAAGACTAAATATAGAGTTAGAAGGTTTTGTTTAATGAAAGGTGCTAGTAGATAGTGATATTGAGAAGGAATTGGTCCTTGTGTTGTGATATACCCTTTCGATCATCATAAAAATACAAAAAGTTTTTTTCTCATTTACGTACCGGGTTCGAGTCCCGGATTGGACAAGCGATTTCTTGAAAATCTTTGAATGTAGTATTGCTAATACTTATACAAAATTCTCCATTATAAATGCGAAACTTTGTGAGGATCAGTGTATTTTTGTTGCTCAAACACGCTAAAACTACTTAAAACGATTCAGTTTATTTGAGCTTTTTGAGCTGGCTAACCACACGGTTGAAGTCACGGGCATCTGCTGTTGATAAGTAATTGTAGGAGATAGGTCTTTCAACTCGATACAACAATGGGATCAAACATTATGCATTGAAGTTAGCAGGAAATCTGAATCAAAACAAACCGTAACTTTTACGATCAACAGCAGATGCGTTTGTTCCGCTGACTGGACAAAGAGGATCGCAATAAAAACAATGCATGGTAGCGTAGGTAATTGAGTAGGTACCCTCCTCTTAAAGCATCTAACTGCTCCGTCATCTGTGCCTCCGCTCCCGGGCGTTCCCTAATTGCACGGCCGAGACGATTCCCATGCGCTTCGAGATCAACCTTGCTTGGGTACCGCCATTATGTAACACTCATCAAAATTCCGTGAATCGAGGAACTGTTATTGGTATAAGAATAACTCGTTCCTACCGACTTCCTTCACTGGTAGAGCTTGCGTGGAAGTGTCGTCGGAAATTGGCATGTTTTTCTTCTCTGCCTACATAATTGTAGAGTGTCGGAATAACTCTATATGAAAACTTATTTCCCGACAATCAGGGTGATTAATTAGTAACTACTTACTAGCCAGTTATTTTATTAGTAATTAGGTACTGACTAATTACTAGCTGGGCTGAGAAGTTCGGAAACGGGCACAGTTACGTATTATAAATAAGCGAATGATTCTAATTACCGAATTACTACGTTAATGGCCAGACCTACGATGAATAGGAATCATGTGAACCAAGCCTAATAATTGGTTGCAACCATGCGGTTTTGTAATTAATACACGACGCAATCTAGCGGTTCTTCGTGTATGCATGTACGCCCTTTAATATTGCAGGTACTGTTGAGGAAAAATTGCGCATTTTATTATTTTATCTAACTTTAATTATTATAACATTTATTAATATTTTTTTCTCATTAAAATTTTTTTTTTACAATATTATTATTAAAAAAACTATTTGAAAAAACACCTTATAAATAATATTGTAAAAAAAATATATAAAAAACTGTGGACCACCAGCTGCAGAGTAGAGCCCAATTTTAATAATATTAATTATTAATATTAAAATAATTTATTGCACAAAATATAAATAAAATTGCACAATGGGCGGGCTTAATGCATAAAGGCATTTTTTTGATAGATTAGCGGTCAATTTCTAGATACTTTGCAGTCTATGGTGAATTCCATTATGGACATGAAAGAACATTGAAAAAAGAAAACGTGTAAGGGTTTCTCACTAAATGGAAATGCCGGCTGTATCCTACGTTGTCGCTACTGTATCATCAAGTATAATCATGAAGAGATCTGTCTGCTTTCCATAAAAACAAATCACTGTTTGATTGATGTAGAGCTGCTCCGTCTCCGTGTGCGTACCTACTAAGTCGGATACACTCCACGATTTACCATATGTTACTCGTTTTTCCACACTATTTTTTGTAAATTAGGTATACCTACCTACCATGTCTTTTCCCTGATTGTACTTCCTAAGTTAAGTCCTAAGTCCTACCAAGGTAGGTTACTAAGGTAACCTACTATTGACCTTTACATAAGGACTTTTGTGGCTTATATAGCTTGTAACTGTAAAGCCTTCTTATCTTATCTACCTTGTCTTTTCCCTGATTGTACTTCCAGGCTAATGTGGTAGGTATTTAATCAAGTTTGACATTACTGCACTGCAATAGAAGGCTTCTGGGCGGAGTAGATCGTCCATAGATAGTTTAATATTTACTAAATGGACTCACCCACGATGTTGCAATGCAATGCTTACAGTTATTATGTTATGCGGCCGGCGTTATTTATCTTTATGCTAATGCCTGATGTTTCTTGAGTTAGAAGCGCGTGTAGATAGAGTAGGTAAATTACATGTCTGTGAAGACGCAATTATACTTTTGTTTTAAATTTTATTTTGTTCGGCAATGATACTTTTAATTCTTATGTTTTATTGCTGTTAATGAAACAGTAGATTCCTAATGGTTTTTACCTTAAAGCATGAAAGTTTATCTTATTTATGCCAACATTTTAGTAGAGTGATCCTTATTTACGAATATTTTATTTCCATATCTATTGAATAGGTTATTTAATTGGCGGGCTCCGACCACCAATAATATTGCACGAAGCTTTCAATTAAGTAGGTAGGTAAGTACTTAGAATTCTGGGATTTTTTTTTTTACACCTTCCTAGATTATGACGGTTCACGGTACCCATAGGTGTCACTTATTTTTTTAGTTTTTTTCAAATAGGTACATAAGTATTGATTTAAATTCGGTAATTACCATACCCAGCAGTAAATCAAGTCAGGCTGCGGAGGATGATGACCATGTAGATGATGAAGGTAAGAAAGTATTTGTAGGTACTTAACCTACTTACTAAATGTTATTTTTTATGTTCCGTTTTTTTTATTTGATAAAGAATACCTAGCTATGTAGGTTTTCTTACTATCAACCTATTTTTGATTAAGGTATTTTACTTCATATACCTGCTACTGGAATATTAAGTCTTACCTAAGGTAGAAATACTGATATTTAACAAAGAACTCTAGGTAGACAATATTGTGATGTGTTTCAATTCAGTAAATAAGTACCTACCTAGATTCATAAACAAGGTAGGGGGTATTATCGTCTTACCATTATATTTATAGCCACGAGCCATGGTAAAAACATCAACGTGTGGGTTTTCGTCATTTTCCCGGTTTTCACATAAACTTCAGCTCGAAGGTTGCGTTTCGCGAACGTAAAGGTTCCCGCCAATAGAGTGATTTAGTTTTCACACCGCGCACGGCTGTTGGCTGACGCGAATCCCGCCAAACTGAAGCAAGCAAAGCAAGCTAGCGTAAGTACCGTGCGAGCTTTGCGAACGGTCTTTGAATGGCCCATTCGCCCACTCCACTCCACAAGGGAGGAATGGCGGGAGTCGCGGGAGGGACGCCAGTGTAGGGGAAACCGCGTCAACCGCCTCCGGTAATTCACTAAGAAAAGTTATATTTGACGACCCACCACGACCACATGGGGGATCGAAGACGTAATAGAAAAACGAAAACGTTTTATGGTGAATGCATTGAGTAAATACAAACGGGATTACAAAGAAGTCTCATCAATAATTCTTGGCTTTGTAAGAAAAAAGTAATTTCTTACTTAAATTGCTTGCACGTCCTTACGTAGGTATGACTGCCTAGGTTGTCATTTATAGTACTACCCATGAGTACTAAGTTTTTAGGTGTACAATAAGGTAGGTAGGTACCTACTAAGTATTGTGCTTTACATATGGACTTTTGTGGCTTGTAACTGGCCTTCCTAACTCGGGCTCTACTTATAATTTTTTTGATCTATGGGACTCACTTTTTGGTCATCAACCAAACTGTGAGCAGTGAAAAGTGCTCACTTAAAACTATGGGTCCTTCTCATCCGCCGCATAAGGTAAAGGTTAAATCAAAAGCAAAAATGTTTCCTTAAAAAAACTAATTACTTACATACATCAGTGTATTTGCTTCGGAAACTGCTCTGAAAACGAAAACTCCTAGAGATTTCACCAGAGCAATCTAAGTTTTAGAATCAGGCACTAAAATATGAAGGCGCTCAAACGCGATAAAAAATATATTGGCAGGTAGGTATAGAACAGAATACGCGCGAAGAACATAACCCTTTCTTGGAAGTCCATAGATGAATAACGATGTTCCTATAGAACAAGATAGACAGTATCAAACCAAAAGGGAATCGTAAGACAGGACCAAAAAATTTCAGACACCTTGTCAATAAAAATGATATACCTACCTATCTCCATTTTCAAATAATGTTTGTTACTTTTTACGATATATAGTTTTATTAATAATGAAAAATCCTAGTAATGTTAACATATTGTAATATTTATCTAGCCCTGTTACTTCTCTTTTTTGAAAATTTGTATCGGACCAAAATGTACTAGAAGTTGGCCAAAGTGGCTCCCTTTTACTGGGCATATCTCAATATATTACTGATAATATTAAAAATGTAGGCAGGCACTAGGTATAGAAGGGACTAGGTAGGTAATGTACCTACTTATAATAATATATTTCGTTTTTTCAGTTTTTTGCTGCCTAATAACATTGAGTTAGTACCTCAATGCCTACTACAGACTATTTTAGGTACCCGTTAGTACCAGAGTTAATTTAAAACTAAAACCTAGGCTAAATGTCTTCTACGATAAGCACGCATTAGGTTCATTAAACTCATTGAAGTTGAACCCTAGGTCAATCTAGATAAATAAGAACTAGATTGATAACAGATCGTGCGGCCATAATGTACAATTGTACATACCTACCAATATAATCTTTGCATACTCTAATCTCGCTGAAATGGATTGTTTGTTTGTTATCAACACTGGTAGAGTTTCTAGCATGTAGGTTTACAAAATTATTTAAGTCTTGCTTGTCTTACTGACTTATTAAGTTGATAAATTCTTGTAATAACTACAGGTAGTTATAAGTACATAACCAACCTCAAAACTTTAAAATCGTTATAGGTACTACGTACCTATCCTATCTCTTATTCCTCAGTACCTATGGCATGCGATGTGCGCTACGCGGCGCGAGGTATCAAGTGCGTAGTTAATGCGTTTATTAGTAGGTTATGTAGGTATAAACGTAGTTTATGTTCTCTTTGGGTAGATACCTACTCAGTAGTATATATTTTTATACTTCTCTGTGAAGTTACCAGACTTAATATAAATTATTTTGACTTACTTTTTCAAAGCGCAACAAGAACATATTAAGTAGGTAGGTAAGTACTAAATATTATTTTTGTAATCGATGTCCTGTGTAACACTGTTCTGGTAATGAGCAGGTATGATCTATTAGCATCAGGAGAGCTCGTCTCGTCTCATGTATAATTAAAAAAAAGATAAGTAGGTAGGTACCTACCTACTCAATTATTTTTTTCATATTTATTCCTTAACGTAAAACTTGATAATAGATTTCCTACCTACTAACTTACGTTACATAACTCCAAATGTGATATGAAGCAAACCAAGTTCCGTGAACAATTAACATAAAGTCAAATAGTTCACGTACCTATAAACAAAATAACCTTGCGTGCGTAAATTTTTACAAATTCGTTTATATTAAAGTAAGTACTAAAGTAAAAGTAAAAGATCATTTATTTGTGACATCTACACACATTGTAAATAATAATAAATAATAAAATGCGTTAAAATACCCTTATTTCCCTTAAATAACTGATTGATTACATAAATAGTGGAGAAATTACAGGCTTACTCTAGAGTTTACACACTTTCGGTAAATGCAGTCATTTACCAAGCGCTTTTCGCAAGTTTTCAGCTAGTTTGTCCATGAACTCGAATGTCTCATAGTAGTCAGACCTCTTCACGTTGTTCATACCCTTAATACATATGGCTAGATCCTTAGTCATAATGCCAGATTCGATTGTATCAATGCAAACCTTCTCAAGGGTTTCAGCAAAGTTCTTTAACTCATTGTTGTTGTCCAGTTTGGCACGGTGGAGAAGACCACGAGTCCAAGCGAAGATCGACGCAATTGGGTTGGTGGATGTTTCCTTTCCTTGCTGATAGAAGCGATAGTGTCTAGTCACGGTACCGTGAGCAGCCTCAGCCTCGACGGTCTTTCCATCAGGGCAGATAAGCACAGATGTCATCAGACCTAAAGACCCGTAACCCTGAGCGACTGAATCCGACTGCACGTCGCCATCATAGTTCTTACAAGCCCATACGAATCCACCTTCCGACTTCATGGAATAAGCGACCATGTCATCGATCAACCTATGCTCGTACCAGATACCGGCGGCTTCAAACTTCGGTTTGTATTCTCTTTCGTAAATTTCTTGGAAAATATCCTTGAAGCGGCCATCGTATTTCTTAAGAATTGTGTTCTTAGTGCTGAGGTAAAGAGGGTATTTTCTGTCTAAGGCAAATTTGAAGGAAGAGTGAGCAAAGTCGATGATCGAAGCATCGGTGTTGAACATTGCTAGTGCCACGCCGGCACCTTTGTATTCATTGACTACGTACTTGATGGGTTCTCCGGACGGGGGCGTCCAAATAAGTTCTAGTTTGCCAGCACCCGGCACGACAAAGTCGGTCGCTTTGTATTGATCAGCATGAGCGTGGCGCCCGATGATGATGGGTTTCTCCCAGCCTGTTACAAGACGAGGGATGTTCTTACAAATGATGGCTTCCCTAAAGACGGTTCCGCCGAGGATATTACGAATGGTTCCGTTAGGACTCTTCCACATCTTCTTCAGTTTGAACTCCTCAACTCTGTTCTCGTCAGGGGTGATCGTAGCGCACTTTATTCCGACGTTGTACTTCTTAACCGCTTCTGCGCAGTCGATTGTAACCTGATCGTCAGTCTTGTCACGGTTTTCCATGCCCAGGTCATAGACGTGGAGTTCAATGTCCAAGAACGGTAAAATCAGTTTTTCTTTGATGGTGTCCCAGATGATTCTCGTCATTTCATCACCGAGGATGTCGACGACGGGTCCGGCCTTGATCTTCGACATTTTTATTTTTCAGTTCTGTAATAAATCGAAAACATCAGAAATTATGAAAACTTCTTCTTTGTACCCAGACTGTACTTATACTAAATAATAACCGTAATACGGGGCCTGAGTCGGCCTCAGTATGATTATCGTATGGAACCCTCTCACATAGTGCGCAAATCCGACTCGCATTTGGTATTTTTGCACCAAACCAGGGATACAGTCTACAATATTGATAAAAAACCTGTTTTGCTAAAAAAACTTATTGTGGCCCAAAAATTCGTCAATTTTTATCATACCTACAGGATTCTTTAGTTACAGTTTGATACATAATAATTATGTCCAATATCATAATAGCTACCACAATTAATTAACATTAACATTCACACACTCACACCCCTGCACTAGGATTCCCTGTGTCGCAGGTGGCATGGACACATACAAGACATCACAACATCCAAGACCCGAGAACAAACATTTGTGTTCGTCACACAAATATTTGCCCCAGCCGGGGATCGAACCCAAAACACCAAGCTTCGTAGGCAGGGTCACTACCAACTTAGCCACGGTGTCATCAGAGAGACAATGGGTTGCCTACACTGTACCTACTGGAGTAACATACATTAGTACATAGTACATGTAGGTAGGCCCTACATTATGGTAATTACAATATTGTAATATTATATTTACCAATAAAATGTTTATCTGTTTATGCATTGCTTAGGCCCTACTACAGTATGCATTATTTAAAAAAAATAACTAATTATCAGAGCATATATTTTTTTTTAATTTGTTAACACAATGTAATTATAGTTATGGGTGTCAGCTAGTTACTTATAAAAAAGTATGTAGGTATGTTATGGTACTTTTTAGTTTGTGTTTATCATTGAGTTTACCGCACTTTATCACAGAAACTTGTCCTACAATATGAAAACCAGAACTTTATCTATTGTTGACATAAACAGAGGCTAAAATAAGTTCATGTAACCTTGAGATTATAACTCTTGATTCAAACTAATTTATGTTGTATCTATTTTATTTATGTTGTAGGTACTGTCTTGAAATAATAATGTGATAGCAATTTTAAAAATGGTCCTAAAGTAATCAATTTACAGCAAGGTTCATTGTTGTGTATTAAACAAGGTACAACAACGAGGTACGACCATTGTATTAAAAAAGGTTCATACTTTGATTCCCAATGGGTCTGCGACCTTCTATTCTATTCCTAAGCAACGAAAATTCTGCCCATGGATTAACCAGCAAGCCAATTCAAAAGCAGCAATTAATATAAGGTAATAACAAAAGTTCTCTACAACTTTCACCTCTAATAAATAATAATAAATTTTCAAACTACATCCACACCATAATAAGATAAGAGTCGCAAATAATATCCCATATCTATAATATACTTTAATAGCACATCATTTTGCAATAACACTGAGATGTATCCCTGTTGGTTTTTGCATCAACTTTTTTTTAATAATACCTGTTGACTGGACATTATTACAGACAGACCTTTGGAACCACACTACAATCAGAAAACGCCTTTCACTGCCACAAAGGTATACTTTTACAAAAATTGAAGGTAAAGTTCTCACCTACTTAAGCAAATGACAATAATAATTGATTTTATTCGAGAATAATAATGCTGTTTTAATAAATTTACATTTTAACTTTGAACAACCTAGTTAATATAAATTTTCCTACCTTGAATATTTATTAAAAACTGGTTCCTAAAGCCAATACAAAGTTTATAGAGCTTTCCTTGAGAACCTAAAAAGATAAATAGTATATTGAAACCACTTTTATTCAAACTGGGTTGGGGTGTAGCAAACAGGGCACTATAGCAAAAACACTGAAAAATTTTTGATGAAATATTGCTTACCTTATTAGAACCTACTATTTATGGTACCATCAGAGAGGGGGTTGCATGAGTAGAAACTATAGTTCAAGGCCATTGAGGTCAATGACCGCCTAGCTAGAAGTGAAAATCTACCAGATAAAAGCTGGGTGATTATGGTTTTTTTTTGTGTCCACACGCAAGCAAAGTGAATGTGCACAGCCTTATGACAATAAAAAAAAATATATATTCCTTATTGCCCCGTTTGCGACACTGACCCATACATGAGTAGGTATGTTATATGAATAAGTATCACTTAACTACCTTTAAAGTATTAACATTATCATTAATAAAAAGATGCCTTGGCTATAAGTAATCTAAATTCTAAATCAGAACATTGAATACTTATGGAGAGTAAATAATCAGACTAAAGTAAGGAGAATTAGCTTACCTACAGTAGGAATGAATTTAGAAAGTAGGTATAGCGTGCAGCTACGCCCAGTTCACAGAAATAACTGAGTGCCTTGATTGTGTGAATGTGAACGTAAGAAGCTTGTTTACTATTTCAGAATTCTACAAATTGACGTGGCGTGACATCAATTTTGTATTGAAAAACATTTTATTATACACACCTTTTCAGAAATAATTCAGTCGTTGAACCGCATACAAATTCACCGTTGCAGCAGTGTTTTCAGTTCAGCCTAAAATTGCTAAAAAATCTAAAAATACAATTTTATTCACAATATTTTTTGACACTATACTATTTTTTTAGAGTTCCGAGTTGATTGTGGAACACTTACTTTCGTCCGTCTATCCGTTCCTGGTCCGTTCCGTTGTTATTTCGGCTTCTAAAATTCATCGAATAATGTTAAAACTTTGTAGCGCGGAAATTGAGCAATCGCAGCTACTTATTCCATTGCATGGAGTGTCTTATAAAGGAAACGTTTAGAGAATAGAACCTTATTAAGGATTCTCAAATCGTAGAAATTACTTAATAAGTAACTTACAAATAAAATTACTAAGTAATATAAAGTAGTATGGCTTAACATTAAAATCATCGACTCATCGTAAACTACTAAAATAGTATAGTTATTATATTGTATTTTTATTGTATTGTATTTATTTATTTAAAAGATAGAAGCTTACAGTTCTTAACCAAAACACTAAACTACTTTAGAGTTTTTGTTTATTTAGTTTTGATCAAACCCTAAATTGAATTGATTATATAGGTAATTAGGTTCGATAAATTAAAAACCGAATATGTTGTACTGATGTATTTACCGTATCGCGTTTTAACTGAGACTGAATTACAGTGTGCTTTACAAGAGCTGTTCAGTCTGACTTATAGTTAGTATTAGAGTACAATGACGCATTGAGCAACAGCTTATTAAATAGTAATTAAATACATTATGTAGTGTACGCTACACCTTAAACTAAAACTTAAAAAACCTAATAAAGCCTGGATAAATATTTTATATACCACTTACAATATAAAATATGGTACAGCATAAAAGTCATATTGCCTCGGAACCCTGCCTATTGCTTGATTTAACTGTGCTTAGCTGTTGTGTTAGAATTTGATCACAGAGTATGTAGTCGGGCTGATGATGTCAACCATTGCTCGCTCGCTGCCACTTGCCAGACTTTGCATAATTTTACGATACAACATGTTGGGATGCAAATTGGGATGTTAGTGGGGATTTGGGGAGACAGAAATGCACAGCCCAGGAATTAGAAGCATAGTCGCGGATTCCATGTGCATTATTCGCTGTCGGGCATTTTCATGCCGTGCAATAACATGTCGAGCTTTTTTTACTGTCTGTGTTCACTGTCCCATGTCATATATAACAATGACTCCATTTTGCAATGGACGAATGATTTTACAGTGAAAATATTTTAAAGTCTGAATTATGAATTAAAAGTGATGTAGTTGAAGGAAAGAAAGTGTTTCATACCAAACACAGCAGTGTTGCGATATGGTGGTGCAAAAGAATTGGACTACTAATGAGGCATCCTCTCAAAACTCTGAATCGGAGAGCACGACTACTTCTTGGACTTTTCAAGTCCCAAAGACGGTGAATGTACGTGTAAGCACAGCAAATACTATGCAGACGGTAAGTCAATTAAACCTGAATACTTTAATAGCTCCCGTAATTAAAATATAGATCGTCCTTGATAACTAGGTCAACTCAAGGCCGCCCTTGACTATGGCCCCGAAATGGAGGCCGGCGTGGGGTTTGATTTTAAGTATCTGGTACCTACTGAGATCACAACAAACCCCAAGAAATAATAATTAATATTTGCATGCCTATTACGGCAGGACATAAAATGGACTCAATCTATTTAAGACCTTATTTGTAAACACATATGTTCTAGCAAATAAACAATATTTCATTTCATTTTATTTCAAGATATCAAACATTTTTATGAATTTTATTATTCCATCTGCAAATACATGTATCATCTGGGAAACAGTGTTTGTAAAAACACCTAATGAAGCTAAGTCATGTATTATGTAGGCAGAATTTCAAGATCCAGTTAAAATGGGACTTTAATTCGCTAAATATGTCAGTGCATCTGCACTTCACATTCACAATAATTCTTATAAGACATTGTAATGTAATTTAAAGCCATGCCTAGGACTGTTTGGTCATGAACAGATGTTTTTTTACCATCAAGAAAGCACCTAACTCATCATTTGTTAACACTAGAAAAAAACTTTCAGAAACAGCCAATAACCAGACAGATAGCCATCAACACACTAGCAGCCATGCACCGGCGGTTCAGCCTTCCCGGCCCAGTGCAGCCCCATTCCCGACCCATAGCGGAGTTCCGAGCCAGTGCTAACAAGTCTCTGGACACCCTCCGCCAGACTATACAGTCTGCTGTCACAAGAGAAATCGATCAAGTGATCAGGAAATACCTTGAGGTAAGTACCTATTGTGCAGTTTTAACTTTTCATATATTAAGAGATCAATTTAAAACCAATAAAAATAGTCTATTGTCCAAAGTCAAGTGTCAATACCATCTCTATTTCATCATAATTATAAGCTGATTGGATAGACTTTTCATAATTACTGAAGGTTGTAAGAAAATTTTCTTATAAAATATATTTCCAAACCAATGAGTACCAGTATCAAGCTATCTATGTATACTAATGAATATGTTTTTTTTTCAGAAATTCTTTGTACCTGCTGTTGACAACATAAGATCGAATTTGGGTGCTGATTCTGTTAGCGAAGATCAGGTTAGTTTCTTCAGATAAAATAGATAAATAAATTTAAAAATAAGATTTGTTTATTACATCTTATTTGTTTTTTATATAAAATTAACTCGATATAATAATAGTATACATAAATATAATACACAAAGATATAGAATACATCTTGAGTGTTGCATTTCAGGTAAAAGCCGTATGTCGTGCGATGCTAGACGCAACACGTCTTTTGTACACACCACAGAAAACTACACAAGCAGAGGGCAATGAGGCAGAGTCCAGTGTAGACTCTAAATTTGGCATCAAGCAAACCACTGTGAGTGAGCTTCGAAGAATGTTACATTCTTATTTATTAAGTGTGCTTCACACTGTTAAGGTTGTCATTCACACTGTTTAAATCCTGTTTGCACTTTGATTAGTCACAGTGCAAGATTCCATCAAATTCCAAATTATTTATTTGCAGAAACAAGTGTAACAATGCTGTTCTAAAAACTACTGAAATAGTATCAACTTGTTTAAAGTAAGAAGCATGGAAAAAAACGATACCATTGACAAAAAATAATCATTTAAAATTAATTTACATGTAGGGTAAATTTTACTTTATAAAAATAAATTTATCTAATTTTATTCCATACTGATACTTAAATAAAGAAAAAAAAACTAACTCAACCCTTATAAGGGCGAAGCTTAAGTTTTACCAGAGAAATAACAACAATTCCTTCCAGTTTCAGAATTCACTGAACAAACGGAAAGAGACCGACAGTGAAATAGACTTTACCGTCAAACGGAAGAAGATAAAAGAGGAGACTCCTGAGGGAGTGACCCCGCCGCCGACGCCCTCGCCTGCGCTCAGAGACCCGGACAAGTGGGACCCGGCAAGACTCACTTCTGAAACACTCTTCATCATGGGATCTCATGCTCACAAAGTAAGAACGAAATTTATTAACATTGTAATAAAAAAAAAATAACGAGCCAGTCAGGGCCTTATCATATTCAGCGGCACGACGGCCGCGCGGATCGGCCACTCTTTTGAACGTATTTTTTTGGCGGCCGTGCCGATTTTCATATACTTCGTTGCATAATAAATAAGACGCGCCGCTGAATATAATTATATTACCTTTACAGTAGTTGCATATGATGTGTAAAATCTGACATCTCTTTTAAATTTGGAAAGATTATATTTATACTCATAATTATAGATTAAAGTTGTCATTTTTCTATGGTTGATTTGGTACCATCTGTCAGCTAACTTCCTGTTACTCACTTCCGTAGTATTTCATGAAATCACTGCCACAAATTGACAGAAAGCGAGAGGAAAGATGTTACACATCAAATAACTTCACAGCAGGATGACGTAGGCTGACTCTAGCGGTGATGTAGTCTTTGTAATTATACACTCTGTACATGTCGCGCTGTTTTGGTTATGGGCAGGCGAGATGGTGGTCAAACGTGAGCTTTAAAACAATAAACAAAATCTTTTACTGCAGTATACATACAGTATATTTACAGATACAGATTCTTTATTGGTAACAAACAAACATTACAGGTCAGTTGGGTAAATATAATAGGGTCATGGAGTTGGGGATTAAATTATATCGTGTAATAATGTTGTTCAAGATCTTATCCCCGCGATACAGGCCTGCGCTAGTGCGGGGTCCATTGGTCAATCACTTAGACATGTAGATAGATAGATAGATAGATAATTCTTTATTGCACACCACAAAACAAGAAAATAAATAGGAACACAAACAATATAAAAAAATGAAGCACAATGGGCGGTCTTATCGCTAAAAGCAATCTCTTCCAGACAACCTTTGGATGGATCTGGAAATGATGGGAATAGATAATGACGGTGGCGCGTTTAAATAAGTTGTATACATAAACCTACATAAACATAAATACTTATATAAATAAATACTATATGTAAAAAAAAAAGATAATTATTTTATAATATCATACTATACTATACCTACATATAAATAAATGAATAGGAGACATCAACTTCTTTGTAGTGAAAGATAATGAGTCTGCAACATTTTTTTGAAAGTGGCGAGCGACTTAGCACTTCTGATATCTAATGGGAGATCATTCCATAGTGAAATAGCTTGTACAGTGAGAGATTTGCGATAGAATGTAATCCTATTTATAAATAAATATTTTGTAAGTATTTGTAAATAGTAAATAATGTTTGTGTAACACAGTAGCACTTAGTATTATGTTCAAACTATGTTGATCGCAAATAAATAAACTAAAAAAAAAATGAATTTATTATCCTTTTCAGGTCCTGGGGCTGGGTAACGCTAGAGGTCGTTTGTACACAAGGCACGCTGGCCTGCTAAGATATCCTGCGGATACGGCTGACAAGGAATGGATCGCTGGTCATAACTTGGTCAACGCAGTCGGCGGCAAAACTTACATCATGGTAAGAGATCTTACATGTCTTCTCTTGTATAGGTTTCAGCACTAGCTTCTTGTTAAAATCTAGTATGGAAAGTAAACGCATGAAAAATTTGACACTCTAATATTTTTCGTATGTTTTGTGTCAGGTCTTGGAGGACATTGAAGAACTAGCAAAAACCGAAGCATACAAACACACTTCTCTTCCAATGCTTGGAGAACTCACCGGTTTCAAAGCGCCACAATTCATGTTGCGGAAGATAAAAGCCTACATCGTAAAGCGAAACCTTACCGAATCCGGTAACGCAGAGAGCCCACAGCCATCTACTAGCAACACTCAAGTGGTCGAACCATACCAACTAGATAACATCAAAATAGAACAACAAGACACATTCGACACAGATAACTTCAACGCCAGTCAATACAACATTGGCACTTCCGACAACACTAAGGATTTTTCTGACGTTCCGACTATGAAAGACGACACCGATCTCTGCGACATCAAAGTCGAAGATATTGACATCAAAGTCGACGGAATAAAAGTCGAAGATCTGGATGAAATGAAGGTAGACGGAATCAAAGTGGACGATTTAGTCGTCGGTGTCGATGTGAAAATCGAGAATATGGACGATATTGATGACATAAAAGTTGAGGATATAAAACTTGAACACGATGACTTTACCCTTTGCAAGCAATCAGATGATGATCAGGGTAATCTGGAGGGGCTTTTAGACGCTGATATAGAGTTTTTGAGCCGAAATCTTGAGAATATTGAAAGCGACGCGGACGCTAGAAAGGCCATTGAGAAACTAACCGGCGCGAACCCAGACACACTTACCTTAGTAGGCGATGAATTCGATCTCGGAGCTACTTTGAACTCAACTAATGTGCGTATTGAACTTAAAACATATTTCAAAAAAGTGTATACCTCTCTATAACCAAAAACTATCGAATTTCTATTTCTGAAAGTGTATTCGTTTCTATTACAGTTCTCAACCAAGGAAACTACAAAATGCATCACAGTGGCTTCCACAACCAGTGGAATGGTGCACAGTGTGCCAGTCGCTCATATTGCCCCGCGTCGCATCACGGGGAGCACTGTGCACTACTACACTAGTCCTTCCGTCCAGGCCAATGGGCAGAGAAGCGTGCACTTGCCTCAAGCGACGGTCACTATACAGAGCATACCGAACTCTACCTCCCAAGTGATTCGAGGGTGAGTATTTATTCAGTCTCATTACATCACGCGGAGCAATTTGAACTACTACATAAGTCCTTCAGTACAGGCCTATGGACAGAAAAGCGTGCATTTGCCTCAAGCGACGGTCACTATACAGAGCATACCGAACTCTACCTCCCAAGTGATTCGAGGGTGAGTATTTATTCAGTCTCATTACATCACGCGGAGCAATTTGAACTACTACATAAGTCCTTCAGTACAGGCCTATGGACAGAAAAGCGTGCATTTGCCTCAAGCGACGGTCACTATACAGAGCATACCGAACTCTACCTCCCAAGTGATTCGAGGGTGAGTATTTATTCAGTCTCATTACATCACGCGGAGCAATTTGTACTACTACATAAGTCCTTCAGTACAGGCCTATGGACAGAAAAGCGTGCATTTGCCTCAAGCGACGGTCACTATACAGAGCATACCGAACTCTACCTCCCAAGTGATTCGAGGGTGAGTATTTATTCAGTCTCATTACATCACGCGGAGCAATTTGTACTACTACATAAGTCCTTCAGTCCAGGCCTATGGACAGAAAAGCGTGCATTTGCCTCAAGCGACGGTCACTATACAGAGCATACCGAACTCTACTTCGCAAGTGATTCGAGGGTGAGTATTAATTCGTAGTCTCATTACATCACGCGGAGCAATGTGTTCTACACGAGTCCTTCAGTTCCGGCCAATGGGCAGAGAAGCGTGCACTTGCCTCAAGCGACGGTCACTAAACATACAGAGCATACCGTAGTATTCATTCATAGTTTCAATACATCACGCAGAGCACTGAAATTACTGAGTTTTCATTGACCATCAAAATACCTCAATGTGGATGAGCGCTTTAGCAGTGTTGCACAGGTCTACATGAACAAAGTCCTGTGCTACATGTTCTGGTCATATGCAAGCGTAATCTCTTACCATCAGGAGAACGCTTAGCTCATCTCTTCCTATGTTTACGTAAAAAAAGCATGCACTTGCCTCAAACGACGTTTACTATACAGAGAATACCGAGCTCTCCAAGTGATTCCAGGGTAAGTATTTATATTCTAATTGCATCACGGGAAGCGCTGTCTTAGCAAACTCGTCCTTTTCTACAAAGAAGTAAAGGATCGTTGAAACAAATGGTCGGATTACAATGAAACATGCAGTTTTATCTTACTTTAGTTTTCGTGCTTGTATGTAGTATAATCTAATCTGAAAATAATTATACGCCTTTTCTTTTAACATAAAATTGTTTGTTTAGGATCCCGATCAACACAAAAACCGGTACATTCAGCACGGTGATGTCGCAAGGCACCGCTAGTACGATCATCGGGTTCGGTTCCCGCACGTCCAACGCCACTCTCATCGGAACGCCGCAGTACGTCAACGTCACTTCCAAATCCTTCCCCACCGGCAACATTCTACACAACGCCATCGTGTCCCGAAACATCATCAATAGAACCAACCTCTCAGCTTCGGCTATGTCATTCAACCTTTCTACTATAAAACCGGCCCAAACGGTCGCCAAGATAAGTACAACCAACAACGATTTTGACTGTATTTCCACTACCAAGGATATGATTGACAATGCGTGCAATTCCTCTGTTATGTTGAAGAAAGTTTTGACTTTAGGCAGCACTGGGACGAAATCTTTTATGATGCACAACACTCAGAAGGTGTTATCTACCGGTTTTGCTACGGGTTCCGCACCGCCTCCTAATGTTACTATAGTTAGTTCAGGTACTAGTGTCGGGATTTTGAACAACAATTCGTCGAATATAGCGACTACATCAGGAACTTTAAGCGCCACTCATGCTACGCTTTCGGCGTTGCTTTCAAACGGCGACGTTTTACCGCCTAAGAAAAATTAGAATCATTTCCACTGGCGACATTCCATAGTAAAGTTTTGATCTCAGCGTTTTTTCCAATCGATGTTTCCATTTTAAGAACCTAGTAGATCTTACGAGTAGAATAAGTGATTTCCGAACGGCTTTGGATGTTATAAATAACCTTAGATTTCATAGTTATAGCATCAATCTATAGTCAAGTAGAATTAATTCAGAGAACCTGGTTAGGTTTTTTCAGATTTTGCCTAAGTTTTTGCTCAAATTAATGATTTTTATACAATACATCGAAAGCCAAAGCAATATAACTCACTATTATGCATAAAGTTTCAATCAAATACATATATTTTTCTACTGGAATTTCCATAGCTTGTCGCACAAAAGTTTTGTGGTGGTCAGAATATTGACTGGATTAGGAAAGTAATTTCGTGTAATAATTTCAATCTACCTCTTTAGTTGTATGGTATCATTGATAATGTTATTATGATTATTGTGGTTGTGATTTTATGAAGTGAGTAAGTAGTAAAGTATCATTACACAAAAAACATTAGAACGTTAGTAAGCAACATTTAACTGTTATTAATATATACTCTAACTAAATAAAACTATTGATGGTATTAGGTATTAGTAAGTAGTTGAAATTTATTATGCTGCCGTAGGATTATTCGAACCGAAAGTTTATAACTTTACAGCTAACAGATCTTATGAACTTTAAAAGAAAAAGGTACATATTTAGAACTGTGAATTCCAGGTCCGTTTCATATCAGATTGATTATCCGATCGTTTATAATTACACGAGTTCGGTAGCCGTAAAGTTAAAACTTACGAATTTTGCAAATGCCAGTAACATATATATACCTATATATATTAATATACACGGTCATTTTTTAATTACCAAAAAACAAAAAAATTAGGCAATACAGAATATGTACGACATTGTAAAAGTAAAGTAAAAACTATCAGTTACTTAACAATGGTAAAGTTATGACAGGCTAAACTTTTCAGATATCCTGCCTTGCCGAGCTTATGAATGAAATGGAATCACACATGTTTCAATGTGTGCGTACAGGACTATAGGTGTGGACTATTTGGTGTAAAAAACGTATCAATGGATTAGTTTGCCCAATAATTACTTAGTTTTTGGTATTCATAAAAAAAAAACATTTTTTTTTTGCCTTAGATGTGTTCAGTAACGGCAACTGACTATGCGTATTTTTTTTTTATGGTGATTAAAATTTGACCGTGTATATATACCTACATTACATATTTTAAAAAATTATAAAGGAGCCCTTTTTAACCTCTTTAGCGGTATTATTTTCCATGATCTGGACAGGATGTACCAAAGTAAGCCCCTATTTTAAAGAAGAATAAGAAAGTAGTCACAACCCAATACATACTTTTATGACTTATTTTCCTTTCTGGATGGCACATTACTCACTATGGAACACCCTGTTCAGTACAATACTAAACGCAGAACACTCATCCGATCCGAGTGTCTTAAAATAAGTTTAATTTAGCTGAAATGGCCTATTAATCTCCCGAATGCCAAAAATGGAAGTACCTGAATGAACATCTTATTTTGTAAGTTAGTCAAACCGCTGTGTTTAGAATAATAGGCCCATATTCTGTAATAAGAAATTATAATTTCTTACTGGTGATATTTTTGGATTTGTCAAAAGGCTTTTGGCAAGTTTCTTTCGAGGATACGGGCCTTAGATAATTGTACCTTGTTGATATTTATCTGTTAAAATATTTTAATCTTGAAAATAACAATTAGTGAAATTAATATGGCTGTTCCGATCTACTTCGCACTTCGTAAACTAAGATATCTTACTGTTTAAGGTGTGTGAGTTTTGTAACAATAATGTGATACTGTCTCATTGAATTTTAACTTTAAATTAGATTTAATCACGAGGTTGTCGTCTCAATTTGCTTGCTATAATGCATTATGTTTGAGTATATATTGTTATTGTACGCTTTTCCATTATTTCCATGCTAGGGTATGCACATTGCATGATGTCAAAGAATCTGCTCCTAAAACTGCCAACTAGTATCACCCTGACTTGGGATGTTACTCGATGGGAAAAAAATCCCAACGAGTAAAGGTCGTAGCACACGTATCGCCAAGTAGCGGCGTCGCCTAGCCGTAGCCAAGTCGACGTATCGGAGCTTCTGATCCGTTTTGGTTTCGAGCTTACGTTAGGTTGACAGCTGTTTGACGGCGACGCGAAAGGCGATACGGTTACGATCCCTTTCCGAGTCGATATGTGTGCTACGACCCTAACACTGTTACTCGTTTGGTTGTTACTCGGTGGGAACCCATCTAAGTATGTACCATGTACGTACAGATGTAGGCATTAAATATTACACATCGGGCCGAATAAAAGGGCTCTCGTCCACTTTAAGATGTCCACAAAAAACGTCACACACAGTGCTGGCACTACCTACTAGAAGTACACCTAAAATAAGTGATTGTCATTCTAAGGCTCGATGTATATATTTTCTTGCTTGCATGATCTCTTATAACTTTCTAGAATCAATGCAAGTTTTTTTTATTAAGGCTGAATCGCTTTCTAAGCTTGTGCAATATTTTTTTGTTTTGTACCTATTCATTTTTAATTTTGCCGCGGCTTGACAAGACATTTCTGCGTTGGCTCTGACTAAATAAAAATCCAGTTTTATATCTAAGTCATCTGTTATTAACTAAGAATCAAAGACTTATATTTTAGTCATCTGTTATTAACTAAGAATCAAAGACTATAATACTTATTATAATTTGGCGGTTAAATTTTATCGAATCCATATTCATTTACTGAACTCTACTAAAACTGAAAACTGCTTTAGTCTTTGTGAATCTGTTATCCAAATCTCTGTATATATATTTCATTGGTAGGCGGTATCCAATTTTTTTTAAACCTACATTTTCTCCAAGAAAATTAGGTATTTTAGCTTTAATTTATTTTGCAATATTATGCTTGCAGCCTTGCTTTTGTGCAATTTAATATGAATTATGAGACTGTTTTGTTTGCTTTATACTACAAGATTTCCTGTGATTTCTTAAACTTTGTTAGTAATAAGTTTTATTAATTTATATTATTTTCGTCAGCTATTGTTAGTTTGTTCAACTTATTTGTATTATCGGCTGTGTGTTAACTTTTTTAGACCTAAGTTTTTAATGTTAGTTAAAATTATTTGTTACTGATAATATTGAGATAACTACAGGAACACAATTTTAAATAACTACAAAGTCTATAGCTACAGTACTATTGTATTTCATTTCTTCAAAAAAAAACATACATCACCACATAGCTTAAATGATAAAAAGTCTATCTAGAGCTTGTTAATTTTTGAGAAAAGTAAGTTACTTAATAAATATAGTAGTAGAGTAAATTTGCGTTACAAATTGCCTAAATACATCTAAATCAAATTAATTACAAACAAAGAGTTTTACACGACACTAAACATAGGCGAAACCAATTTTAATTTACAAAGTAGTATTTAACCAAAAACGATGAAACTTTGGAAAATAATATCCGTCAACCTGCGTTTTTTCTTAAATATTGTACAACTTTATAACAATTACAAAGTCTAGTTGTGACAATATAACAATAAAAAAATTTGGAATAATATAGTGTTTGCAGCATTCAAAAAATTTAATGTCAAATTAAATATCATGATTTAATCCATTTGAAGGTTCCGATTTCAGACTAATAATGAATATTGACCCATTTCTGTGTTTATTTCCGTTCTGCCACGTCTACCTTCGCTATTGGTTATTTAAAGAGCTTTTGAAGTTTCGAATCATAAAATATGCAATGCGACTCGATCAACTTTATCCATAAACTTATTAAACCACCGATTGGTACCTACGGTTATGATTTATAGAAAGGCGACCGATCTGGGAAGCCGTCGCATCTATTTAATTATATCATACAGTATCCCAAAGTATCTAACATACATACTTACTCATAAAAATCACTTTGCAAGGGGTTTCTCATTAAACTCAGAATTTAATTTAAACCAAGCGGCTAAATAACGTTCAGCCCTTTCGATAAACGTTTTTCTCTACAACTTTGCTGCTTTTTGCGCTTTTAATGGCCTAGGGATCTAACTGAATTCACAATTGGGAGGCATCCCCTGCAGGATTCCGGCTAGTTGGGTACCGACAAGAAGCCAGATATTCTGCAGCAAAGCAGTAATGTAAGCATTCATGTGTTTCAGTTTGAAGGGCACTGTAGCTAGTGTAATTACCGGGCTTTCGAGACTGACAACCACAATGTCAATGTCAAACCACAAAGTGGATTAGCGCCATAGCAGTGTTGCACTGGACTATGTGAACCAAAGTCCTGTGTAGCACTGTTCTGGTCATGAGTGGGCGATGTCGCATACCATCTAGAAAACGTCTAGCTCGACTGGTCACTTGTTTAAAAAAATGAATGACAACCAGTGCCTACTGAAAAAAACACTCAGCTCTAGATCTAAAGATCAACCAATGCTCGTATGCTCCCGTTTAGAATGAGATTGTTGTCAGTTGATTAACGATTTGATGAGGATAACCATGCTGTCGATAACAAGCAATTTGTCTTACCGAAGGATATTATTTACCAAAGCTTACCGAGGTTAAGCCCCTTTCAGAAAATAAACATTACCGAAATCCGAACTGAAACTTAATACTCGCATAAGAAGAAAAAGTTTAGTGACAAATGTTTGACCTACTTGTTGTGGTTAGGTTGTATTGTACATGTAAACCCTTCTCGATATTATCGCGTGCTCGTGTAAAAATATAATAAAAACGTCTTTACAGATGTATGTAATGTTGTATGATTTTTAGTTATAAGTATTTAGTATATTTATTAGGTACTTACGTAGGGTTTTGGATAATGTCGAGTTTTGCAGATAATAGGGTTTTTCTAAATGGATATATTACTTATTTTTGAATGTAAATACACCTGCATTATAAGAAAAAAATATATATTTATTATTCGAATAAGAACGCGTTCGATTATACTATTTTGAAAAGTCATTGCAAATGCAGTATATTATAATGTCTTCATTTAGTAAAACTGCCTATGTTCAATATTATATTCCTCTAGTAGGTACTTAACCTCCATGTGGCATAGCATAAAGCACCCTGTAGACACGGGTCTTTCGTGTCAAAAATATATTTGGCAACTTCCTCCTCTTTAATATCGATGATGTTCTACGCACAAAGTCTGCGAAGAGAATTCATATGCAGTTGATGCGTAAAAATATCCAATATCAAAAGTTTTAAGCCCCAAAATAAACAACGCCTCACGAAATATTTTCTAGGATCTCAAGGGAAACAAACCATCACGCTCAAGTGGCTAGAATTGATTTAATAAACGATATAACCGTTAAATTATTCATAGTAGCCATTTTCGTTGGAAATTCGTGCATATTGTAGGAAGTTGACCTGAATCGCTTGTTATCCGAAATAGAAAAATCGAAGAGGTACCAATTAGATCATAACAGAAGCTCGCCGGCGAGATCTAGGTTTTTACTTATTAAAATGTACCCACTTATACACATGAACGAATCCTTTTAACCTTATTTCTGTCAGATAGGATTGCGTCAGAACATAACACAAAGATTTTATTGTAGTAAAGTAGATTGTTCAGAAGCCTACGCGCGTAGGCCGCGATCGACGTAGCACTTCGTAGCTCTGCGCTACGTGTCGTAGGCTCATTGACGTCACGGATCGTGGTTTCGTCGTTGAGGCTATTTCGCCATAACGCCGCGTTCTATCGCCGCTCTGGCATCATTATTATCTCCGCTTACATTCAGCGGCGTCGAGATTATTCCGCGGGACTATTCTAATGTCATTTGATTAGATATTGCATCATGAAAAATATTTATCATAGTTTATGAGTTGGGTAGGTTAACCGTTAAACCTTAGATGATAAGGGGGAAGGGGGAGGGTTGATGGTTGATCGTCCCCTGCAGAATTCTGAGTACTTAGATGGGTACAAATAGAAACTCAATGCTCGATATTCTGTCGCAAAGTAATAACGAGTAAGCATTACTGTGTTTCGGTGTGAATCGGTCACTGAGCCTAGTGAAATTACTATGCGTTTGAGACTGACTAGGTATCAAAATGTCTGAAATGTGAAAGAGCGCTAATAACAATGCTGCACAGGCCTACGTTATGACCACTGTTTCTGATCATGAGCAGGCGTGATCTCTTACTAACAGGAGAGCGGCTGGCTCGTCCTGTCGCTTGGTAGTGAATGTTGTCGGTGTGGGGGAGGCCCGTAGCTGAGCCGCGGCGCGGGTGCGGGCGCGGTGGGCGTGTGGCGAGGCGGCGCCCGCGGCCGCCAGCGAGCGCGCCTCCACGTGCCGCGCGCTCACGTGGCTGGCCCGGCGTGCGTCGTGCGTCGTCGTGCCCGCGTCCTATGAATAATTGTGTACCGAGTGAATGAATCGATGCGGCAGAGGCGCGAGCGGCGCGGCGCGCGGGTGGGCGCGGGTGGCGGGGAGGCGCCCGCTCGCTGCGTGGAGGGGTGCGCCGCGCCGCGCCAGTCTCGTGCCGGTAGTCGGTAGTGCAACCGAGCGACTCCGGGAGCCGTCCCCGCCGCCTCGTCGCTCGATCGTAGTCGTAGTGTTGCAACCTGAGCCCGGCTAGCCCAGCGCCGCCGGCGCCCGATCCCATGGAAACCCAAACTCAGGATGATGCCAGGAGCTCCGTGGAGGCGTCCAACGACCCGGGGTACGTCCTCCGATCGCGGAAGCCGGCTCCTCGAGAGCCGTACCCTGTATGACCGCTTTGTTTATATTGCAGGAAGATGTTCGTCGGAGGACTCAGCTGGCAGACTAGTCCAGGTACGCTCGTCGGTCACCCACGCCGCACGCGGAAGTGCATCCTATGCACCGGATGCGCCGCTGAGGGCCGCACTCGTGAACCGCTAAATACTGACTTGACTGCTAGTGGAAACCGCTTCACTAGCGGAATGATGAAAATTTTCAGCCGTTTTCAGTGTCGAAGTTGCCGTAGCAAAACGTAAACACCGGTAAATGTTTGGTAATCAGCTGATTACTTAACATGCTTGGAATTTGCGGGTTCCTGTGCATAGCGAAGGAGTATTTGATTATCATACTAAAGATATACATGGTTCAAGCTTCCAGGCATCGTAAAGGCGTGTAAACTCCTGTAATTCAGCTATATTATCGAGATATATCGGAAGTCAGGTGTGCTAACGGCGGCCATGCCGGCTGCGCGCGCAACCTCCGGCTGCCTCCACCCTTGTTGGTAGGTTTACAATATTGGTCCTTATTCTCTTGATATTTCGGTTACATATCGTGATAGAATTTTCGTCGGCTTCTACCCTTACCTAATAGTTATCACAACATAACCTCAATCTAAAGTACGTAGATCACGGCACCGACCGGCTCGATGTCGTAGAGACATCGTATTTCCACATCCTTAGGCGAAATTAAATTTACTTATCTGACTTAAAATAACTGCCTGATATCACTATTGTCATTATAGCCGAAATTTGTCTAAATCTAATAAGAAATTTCGTTTTAAAAACTTCGTAACGCCAGTAACGGGAAAGTTTACATGTTATCTACCTAGCATAAACGCTTAAAGGTACCTACTATTATTGTGCAATATGTATCTAGGTTTAGGTATAAATAAATAATCCCTACAAATAAATTTATTGCGTCAGGTAGCGCTTCAGCAAAAGGTCCGATGCGCGTGCGCTCATCTCTGCCGTCCGCGGTATTGGGTCGAGCGCCCACTCTGCACTTTGATCCTCTATTTCTATGCCAACTTTGTTCTTCTCCGGAATAACTAGGGCGCTGTATCGGCGGTTACAGACACTCGAGATAATATCCGATTATCCGATCACTCTTCTAGCCTATTATCGAGGCTAGCGGGACGCGATCTAGGCAATCTTCAGTCAGTCATTTTCTACTAAGTAGTTTTTCTACATTCGTATTTTTCTGAGACTTTATTTTAAAATAAATGTATCACGAGGCGCGCTTTGAATACTTACTACTCACGTGCTTATTACACTGCCAATTTAACGTTGATTTTGTGTGCGGTTAACCTCGTCTCATTCACAGCGCGGAGCAAATTTAAATTTTCTAAAAAATCTTTATCGTGGTCTATGTCCCATGATTTGTTCGTAGTATTCGAACTGATATGATGCATAGGTATGCCTAACTATTTGCTCAAGATGTTTGCGCCTTGCTGGAGACACGGCGGCGGAACGATAAGATAATTTTTGAATATTTGTATCACGAAACGACGCAGTTATCACTATTTTGATAGCGACCCCAGCTTTGGCCGCGTTAATCTCAGCGCTACAAATATCTAAATCTCCTACAATCTTACTGCCTAAAATATGTGAAGTATCAATCACAACTAAGATTAGATTGTCAGGTAGTATGTACGTACAGGGGTAGGTACCTAACTTACACAGTAGGTACTTCCAAGGTAGCCGCAAGATCTAGTACAAAATGATATCGTTGCGATTACCTACATAAAAAACCCGTTGCTAACAATGGCGAAATAACTTCGTTTAAGATTCTTAGTGTGAGCATGATCCTCCATTTTCAATCTAATTTTAAATATAAGTATCACTCGCAACACAAAACATAGGTAGGTACCTACCTACATGAAGTTAGTCTGCTTTTTTACCACTAAACTACTGTATTCTCCCAATAAACTCTATTTACTAAGTAGGTATATCATATTTCTACCTACAGGAAAGTGTGCTTAAATATAAACTCCAGCTCTTCCAACGAATGGCAGGCAAGCTCTGGTTACGTGAGGTCATCCAGCCTGTGCTGACACAATACAGTTCGACGCTGAACTCGCTACGGTTATTATCACCGAGTCGAGACGATTTGTTTGCTCCAGTCGTGCGCGTGCGCCTTGTCTTTACTAACAGATTGTTTTGTTGCTCAATTTCCTTTGTAAAAAGTCTAAGTAGGTGGTATATTTTACTTAGGTACATACAGATCTGATCAGGGAACTTGTAGCTGCCAAAAGCCTACAATTATTCGGTGCTTTTTTAAAAGTAATAAATATGTACAATTCAAAAACAGACAATAACCTTAACGTACAATAATAATATATTATACGAATAAAATACAACTTTGGGGCAAATGACGTATTAAGTATGAAAAAATTTAATTTACAATCACAATAAAATTCGAAGGAAGAAGTCCGTCTGTCTATGTCCCCATGGAATGCCCAAATGCAATACTTCTATCAGATCGATATCTTCGTCTCGCCTGTCCCAAGACCGATTTCTTACATTTTCAAGTGCAAACATCGTATCGTATATCTAGCTATTCACTAAGGACCTACGCACCCAAATGTCCTATTACTTTACCTAGGTCTCTTATTTCTATATTTGAGTGTTAAATTTTACCTATGTATTAGCTGACACCCACATTTTCGTGTACCTACCTACATTTGCAAATTCATAAAAAAAAAATATCTTAAAAAAGTACTAAACAGATCAGATAAATAAAGAAATTAGCATGGGAAGCAGAATTAAACTAACTTGTAAGACTACAAGCAAATCTATTGAATTTCAGGAACGGGTAACTAAAGGCTCAGAATAATATAGGTATCTACGTAAAGTATTCAGGACCCTTTTTTTCTGAAGCACTTTTGAAACTGAAAGGTTTTCACTTCGTCATCGATTGTGAGGACTTCACCTTCGCCGCCATCAATTATTAATCCAGTAATTTTGCATATATTGAATAATGCATTAGACTGATGCAGAATGAACGGATTGTCTTTTTTAATTTTCACTTTGGAGCGGGGTTCGCAATAGCGTAATGATCTTCCACGTTATCTTTACTCTATATATAGCTCTCTATGAAAATTGTAACTCTTTTATCGTCTCATACGGCTACACTAATTAAATTGGATAGAGCAATCTTGATCAGTGAGCTCGGAATCTTACCGTTGTGTATTTTCTATTTTAACGGATTACTTCAAAAAATTTGGAAGTTTCTCTTAACCTTAAACCTTCACCTCAAAGTTATTCTCAAGTATGTTATGTGATAGGTATCTCCGCTAAGAAACCGCATTGAATGATTTAATTATTTAAAAAAACATAATCGGTGCTTGGCGTCTATAAGTCATCTTAGCTTAGTAGAGTAGTAAATCTCCGAAACGCATTGCAAACTTCCCGCAAATCAGGTGGAACCTTGGTGTTGCCAGCAAACGTTGTTTCGCACCCAATTCGCCCTAATAACTGCTGATTATCTGCAGTGTGCTCAGTGTTCATTCGGAACACCTCTATCCATAGGTACCGCTTGACTGAGCCACCAAAGATTTGTTAATTGAATTATTATGCTAGATACTATTAGATTGAAGACGTATTGATTTGCCAGTAACAGGAAGCTAGTTGGAGGATATTTCATGATAAGTACCTACCTATGTTGTGATTTTAATATGAAAAGCGATTTGGGAAAATTCCCGTAGCCACTTTTCCAGATATGGAACCCTAAAACGATGACAGCCTACTGCTATTAGAGCTCCTTGATCCAAATATCTTATTCAAAATTCATGAAGCGGTAAATTTTTCTTCTGAGCGCCTATTATTAGTTATCTTGACGTAACGGTAGTAGATCATTATCGCTCTTTTGAGCGGATGTCATTTCCGAAGCGTTGTTATTAAGATTTGCTAGTTTATTTTTAAAACTTGAACGAGTAGAGTTGTTGTGGCCTATATTTCAGTTGAGGTTCATTTTACTGCGCTTTAGTAAAAAAGTCCTTGACTGTATTCTATTAAGATCGGTGTCATGACCTTACCGCCTACAGCAATCCCATCACAGCAAGTTCAGTAGTAAATTTTACATTTGGAAACTAATAAATTTCCATAGAAACGCTTTCTCACAATATCCCATTCCAGATCTCCACTAACAAGAAGATCATTCTGTTAATATTTAAGTCATAGTGACTCTACCAAAAATAATGATGGAGAACAAAACCATCGCTAACGGCACAAACAACAAATTCGAAAACAGCGATTTATCGAATTGTATCAAACTACTGTTTCGTTAAGTTTTCTATTTCAAACCGTTATCAGAAGCCGCAGCTGCCCAGTGCCCATCTAATCTTCAAAGCGATTCGGCTTGCAATAGCTGGGGAAAGACCCACCGACTGATCTGACAGGGAAAGATTTAGCCAACGAACGGTCATAGATTAAAAAGTACGTACAGAGTCAACCGCGATACCGCAAATCGTGGATGTATCCTGTAGCTCTATTACCAAGTTTTTTGAGAAGCCTATTCGTATCGAAGCCGTCGCAAGGTTACCATCGATTTCTATAAAATGAGACACAAAGTTTTGACTTCTCTGTGACGAATTCGATTCGAATACACTTGTCAAAAATCTTCATGATACGGCTATGCTCACCGCGCTCGGGTGCTAGCTAGTAAACACAACGGTATTCACAAGTCCGGCCGGATACACGTTTCGTTTCGTTTTGCTAGTTATTTCGGCCTAGCTGCAAATAGACGTAGGAGTGCGTGTGGAAACACTTCTATATCTCCCATAAATCAGGACAGTAAAAAATAATAAATCAATGAGAAGCTTCTAACGTTAATGTCCAATAAACGACAGAATCGAGGTTTGTTTTATTTGCGTGTTTTAAATACCATTACCATCACCATTACTAATTAAAACATCATTGAACAATCTAGGATTTGTCCTGGAATAAAGACGGTACGTTACGTATTTTACTTTGTTGATAAATATAATCGTATGCGTAAGCGCAGCTCTACAGAACTTCCGTCTCAGCGTCACATTTTTCTATTAGTATTTACAATTCGGTGTCGTCGCTTGATAAAACGACTAGGAGGATAAAGTTAAACTAAGAGTAACATTAATATGCGTGTATAAGGGAGCTTTTATTCAGATCAATTTTTATTGTAAAAATCAGGCTATTCAGAAATATTTCAAGTCTGGTAATCTTTGATATTAAATTATTAAAATTGCTATTCAACGTCTAACTATTTGTCTACCTACATAATGTATATTTAATGATTGAGCTTAAACTTTGTAATACCTACTAAACCAACTTACATTGTAGGTACGAACGTTTAAATGATTGCCTAGGTCGTCAATATTAAAACGGACGTGATCCTTTAAAATTAAAGCCTCAAGGAAATCCTTGAGACGCGATTTGCTTGCTTGTCACTTACTCACGTAGACATTTATTAACAAGGGCAAAGTTTAGAAAAACTAATCAAAATATTCTATGATATTCACATGACCAAACCTAACCTTATTTCCGAAATCCATCGAGTTTTGTTGGCTTAGCACTCGCGTGACATAAACGAACCCAACGACATATCATTTATCAAAATCCGTTCAGCTGTTTAGCCTGCAGGGCGGCGCATAGAGTCAGACAAACATACATACTCAAAAAACATACTTCGTAGTCAGATAAAAATGAAGAATTATGCTTCTCCTAGTTTAAATTTCTCAAAGAAGAGCAGTATTATTTGTTATTTTTTACCGTAGAGGTGTTGACAACGAATTAAATTCTAGCACACACATAATTCCTTTCAAGTAAGCATATTTCACTGCGGCTTGCATTACTCATACAATCCAGGCGTCCCGACGTACATCTGGGATCGTTCCTAGCCTAGACGACACACGCGGTTGCGTTGTTGTCATTACTCATCTGTCGGGCACACGACTTCATGCTACCGTACTGGCTGTCGCTATTTACGAAATGCCACATTTCACTGTTCGACTTGCGATAACCAACTCTAAATTCTGGGAACTAGGCGTAAATTGAACCTACATTTTTGTCGGTTAAGTTTATGTAGATGGGGAGTAGGGACAAAGCAACGCGTCTTCAAACGAAACGCTAATTGACGGCAGTGCGAAGCGGACTTCAACTAGGTCTATATTTTAAATTGTCACGATGAGACATTTCCTTCTGTCGTATAAGGCATAGAGAATTTTCAAAGTCAAATTGCCATGATACTACTAGAAAAAAAATAAAGTCTGCAACATTCAATAGATCAAAAGTTCAAATGGTTTTTATACCTGCACGCTAAAAATACTGATGTACCTAGTTCATCCAAGTGTAGGGCTAGCCTCTCCTACTTTATGAGAAAGTTACGCACTTCCTACCATACAAATAAACGAATTATCTGGTAAAACAACAACGCTTGTCAACGGTTTGCTTAAACCATAAACTGCAAGATAGAGATACATTTACATCCAATCGCTGGTATCGAAAATGATTGGTACATACTTAAAAATTTCAAAATCGTTGCCCAACATGCAATGCGTACCTAGTAAAAATAGTTGTACGATAACACAGTCGCGATGAAGATTTTGATTAGATATCTGGCAAAAACATGTTTACATAAAAAAAAAACTTTTATAATAGGTACATTTAGCTACCTCATACTCGGTACGTCATACATTGTAAATACACACGCAATGGAGATATCGAATTGAGGTACTATATCTATTTTATTTTCTTTGGAGCGAGATAGATCATTCTATTCGAGCTATAAACTGTTTCTTCGCGGTTTTATCGATACTAGGTACTCTACTCACATAAATAATTTAATCTGAAACAAAATAAAACTTAGGTCTTAACTTCTCAGCTTAGGGAACTGGCGATCGAAGTAATAAAACAAGATTTTAGACAGGATCTGCTCAGTTAAGGTTTTCAAAAATACATATTAGTTTAGATTGCTCGATCTTAAGCATAATTCGGCGTGTCGATCACAAAGATTGGTGTAACAAACTCTCCAAAACAAATATTTGTGTGGATTCGAAAAGTTCCTCTACTATAACTTCTTTTAAACAGGGTTATCGGAAAACTGCTAAAAACGATTAAAAACCTAAATTTATTAAATCTTAAATATAATAATTTAAATATATTTACATAATTTGTTGGTATTTATGGATTTCCGCAAAGTAACGCCTGAATCAATCAATTATCAAATCTTTTTTTTATGTAAATATTTGATGAGACGAGCTAAGCGCTCTCCTGAAACTAACTTTAAGTAATTATTGGATACTTTTTTTATAGTTTTGTACTACATAGTTGAAGGCTCGCATTTGACACCTGATGTTAAATAACTTACTTATAATAAAAAAAGACACAATAACGTTTTGATGATGATTGGGTACCTACTTATTTAATTTTAAGAAAGTAGGTTAGGAATTTAACAACGTATGGCTACTTGAACTAGATTAATGTCGGGATAGATATCTCTCGAATTAGTGCAAAGTTCGCTTCTATTATGATAACGTGGGTGATATGATAATACTAACCTAACACATTCAACTTAACGCAAACGCAATAATCTTGAATAGATAAAGACATCATTAAAGCTAGACTAGTAACACAGCTAGTAGTTAGGTAATAAGTAGTTATGTGGACAGATATATAATTAATTTGTTTTTAAATATTTTATTGTACACATACTTGAACCTATGAAGGGACTTAATGCTAGAGGGTATATTACCGCTCAACCAATAACTTTAGCCATAGCTATTGTCTAGATAAATGTGCTATCAAAAAGTAGGTACATAATGTCTTAGAGCATAACGAGTAGGTACCTACCAATACGAATAAGCTAGACTAAAAGCATAAATCCAAACTACCACATACACATACCTTTGGTATTCAAAGAATAACTCCCGATTTTCTACAAGTATTTTTTTTTTTTACTTTGAGCAAAGTGTTTTCAAGTCGAATGAATAGGTATTTTCACTGTCGTGCCCCATCTCTGACTGTATCTTTGCTTTCATGAGATTGAGTTTCAGGTTTTGTGATCGGAAACATGGAGAGTGTTCGCTCGACAAGGGAGTTAAACATTCTGGTGAAACGATACCTACCTACCTAAGTATGACATTATTGTTTTTTTTTATCGATGGTTTCTTGATCGCCATTCATGAAGGTTTGATAATTTCGCTGAAAGTTATTTTAATCGCATTTTCAACGGGTAATTCTATAATTTAAACTTAGCTTTGCTTCTGCTTAGCTACGGCGTGTAAGTTGTGTTTACTTAAAAATATTATCTCCGCAAACTAAGAGTATTTTTTAGTGAAAGTATTAGTATTCATTTTCTATGTACAATGTACATTGGTATACAATTTAAGAAGCTTTGTAATTCAGCGACTAAACGGCTTAGCCTAAACCCATTTATAAACTTACATCGAAATTCTTGTAACACAATACACGTCATGTCTGGCTTTATTTAGCTGTAGTTTTACACTAAACACCGAGGTTTATTTTGGCTCTCGAAGACAAGTCCAAAAGATATTCACAATTTGTTTGAGTGTAGTAACACATAAATAAATATGAACGCACTTATCGAGCGGTTTATTACAGATTATTACATTCCTTCTTATTTTATGATTATGTATCAGTATAATAACAAGATAACTTTGCGGAAGATTTTCTATGAAAACAGGAAGACAGTGTGGATTTTTTGCCTCCCTTTGAGGATATTCTATTTGACGTTTTATTATGACTTAAAAAGACTAACGAGGACATTAGGAGTGAAATATAGTGATTATCTTATAATTTTTAAACGGTTAATAGACACGGCAATCTTTATTTTAACGGTGTCTTTTGTCAGGCTCATTCAATACCCAAAAAATAAAGTGCTCAGCGCGCCTGAAGCGCGTACACGCGCGCGCTGCAAAGAACAAAACACGAGCGGCGAATCCTTAGCCTGAAATCACTCTAAAACACTACGAAATTAAATCATCAGTTAATTTCATGATAATATGACATATTTAATTAGGTTAATAATAACAAAAATAACCTCAATTGATTGATTGAAATCCGCTATTTTCATCCCATGAATATCTTCCAAATTAATTTTCTAAAAATGGAATTAGAATGGAATAGCAATTGTTCAAGATAAGCTATTAACCTACAACATGTGGTGTGTAGAATAAGGAAAGACCCGTAGCTTTGATAAGGTAGGTATTATTAATTTCATATGCTTGGTAATGTTGGGTTAATACCATTGATAAAATACTAACCTACTATAGTCATTTCAATGATAATATACCTAATTCACAGGCAGGACAATGTATTATATATACGATATGTTTTTCAGATTAATTTTTTGATAAATTTTTATTTTTTTAGTTTTACTTACATTTAAGGTACTATACCATATTTTGTGGAACCTCTGGAATACTTAATTGAATTCCTTGTGTCCAGTCCCTCTACCTATGTAATTGTCTACCTTGATTGATGCATGAACAAAGGTATAAACTATATTATATTAAAATACAATCCAGAAATATTTATTCTCATAAAAAAACTAACCGGTTTAATATAACAGGTTTTTTGTGTGTTAAGTTTATAATTTCTATTTAATTGTAATTTATGAAGATTTTATTAAATTGCTGCATTTTTTTATATTTATACCCACCCACTTAATATTTTATTTCCGATCATTGATCAATAACATAAACATTTAGGTGGCAATATATATTTTGGGTTGGCTGGTAAAGACAGACTATTCTTTCACTCTTATACGAAACCTGACGCAGGAGCTGAGGTGGTCACTTGAAGGTCGTGAAGTGGGTAGTTTTCACAAGTTACGGCTGTCTGCAGCTCTGATTTCGAGAGTGTTAATAGATAGCCGCTAGATGTTTATATCAAACATACTTCTTCGATGTATTTTCCCATTGTTTTACATGGGGAGCAGTCAGAAAGTCAGTGACGAGAATTACGAAATACATGCAAACGAAAATGCGGTTATTATTTAAAAAATCTGTCACTCATTCAATCGAACCTGATACCATTTATTTTATAGTCTCTACTTATTTCAAACTATATGTCGTGTCGTTATAACACCTACTTCTTTATGTAGCATAGTAGAGCCTGTACACAATGTAGTTTCTATGAATAGGTACGTATAACCAAAGAATGCGTTTTGTCGTCACGACTCACGATCGACTTTTTGTTTTCAACATAACATGCCACCTAGAGCATGCATTACAAAAACAAAAACTGAAGCTACAATCTAAAATGTTACGGTAGGTACTTATTCTATTTTTAACTGAATTTCTAATCGGATTGAAACGTTCAATTATTATGAGATTTGTTGCAATACAATGTTACAGCTTTGCTACAATTTCTTTGAAATATTAATTTGATTTCGGGTGAAAGTTTTGGATCAATGCCAATCTATCCTAGTGACATGTTAAGCTCTAAATTCGTTATTCTTTTTGTTATCGTAATTATATAGTCGCTAGAGTCACTAAAGCCGCTATTTAGGAATAAAAAATGTCTTTCCCAAAAATACGTAAAGCAATACATAGGTAATTATCATCAAAAACCGGCCATAAGTAATATGAACAGACAGTTCTCACATATAATACATGCAATACGGTAGATGTGAAGTGAAGGGAAAAGGTTTATTCTTCTTAATTATGTAATATATATAATTAAAATAATGTTAAGAATGCGAATAGAGAATGAGAAGGCAGACAGAGAAACATTTACTACTAGAAAGTAGGTAGAGTCACTGCTACAATCATGCTGTAGTGGCGTGAGAAACATATTTTATTTGTCAAAATTTGTATTAGTAACGATTCGTACAAAAATGGGAATGACATTAATAACGGATGATCGTTCATTATTGAAGTAAGTACCAGGAGAAGGAATACTTACTCGTACTAAATATTCACTAATATACATAATATACATATGTATAGATATCACTGTAGTGATTTGAAATGAAACTCTTAAAACTACTGCCGTTTGTTTATTTTTAATTTAACACTTCGTTTGTTTGCCACAGTCAAAATAGATCGTTGAAATAATGTGTTGCAGTTTAGTAGCAGAAGTGTTATGTGATAAATCTTTCATTAAGTATCGAGCGTTGGAATTGTCTTCATTGATTTGGCTCTTTTGGGATTTGTTCTCAGTTTAGACGAGGTTTCATTTACTATTTTCATTTAAATTAAGTTTATTTAAATCCATATAGTGACTATGATGAAGCGAAATATCAGCAAGCCTGCTTAAAACCTTATAGGTTACCTTAAGACAGAACTATAAAACATACGTACCGGGTGCAAAGCTGCGTATACAAATAGCACAATCTTCCTTAATTATAAAACAACATCTCCTTATTATATACTCACATTCGTCTAGCAGACTGATTGATATAGTTGCCAAGCGAAAACTTGAAACTAGACACACTTGCAATTAATTTGAAAAGTTTGTTCTATAAAGTAGGCACACACCGATAATTTTAAACCGATAGTTCGAGCCCTAAAGGATGATAATGTGGATGATTCCTTTTTCTGGCACCGTTAAATAATACACTTTAAAATTGAAGACGTACGTAGAAGATATGTACGTATTTTGAAAGTCGGCCATGGGAAATACGAAGGCCATGCGAAAAAAGTTGCAAGTTTTGGTCCAATACTAATAGGGTACAATCACATATTAATCTTTATTTCATTTGCTTACATGTAAGATCGTCTTTATATTATTTTTATTTATTATTCTATACGTACCTACCTATACTGATACATTATCTGTCTAAATTGCTTGTCACTGTTATTTTGTCTACGTTATCCACCTTGACTTGAAAACACTGTCTCCTTTAATACTATAGTCAATAATGTCTGCGCGTCGTATTACTTGGTTGGTAGGTAGTATAGTTAGGTACGAGTATCTAGACGCTTACAAGAGCAAATATGTAATTAAATGTGAAATAATTGTTTTCAGTAAATGCCGCTACACTTTAATAACGTTGTGAAGATGGCCGAGTTGATAATGTTTGCGGCACATATTAATACTTATAATAAATTTAGACAGAGGATTATTATTTATTATTAGACAGAATTACAGCGATTGTTATGTTTGTACACCTGCAAAAGTTATACACAGCCTTGCTGGTGGAGACATAGGCAAAACGCGGTACCGCCTACTAGGTACGTGCAATGCCTCCAGCATTCTGTACCAAAGTTTTGTAAACAAATATGCTGCACACTATTTCTGGTGGAACCTTTAGGTATCTTCTTAATCTAGGTCGGTAGCTGTATGCTGTATCCTCATTGAAAGATATTGATTCCGTTTAGTGGTAACGTGGGTGATGCCAAATATTCTATTCAACACGTTTATAAATGCAGCTTTACTTACATACACACGCGTTAAACCGTAGTGTTCGCTATTTACACGGAAATGCTAATATTAGTTTAGGCAGAGGGTGGTTTTGCACTTGAGTGGGTAATAGGTATGGGATTCAATAACGCTTGCAGAATACGTATTTTATTTTATTATTGCTTTGTTCTATTTTTAAACATTGTGCGTTCTCATGGTACTAGCATATAACAAGTGCCTGTCTGCAGCCTAGTGGCATATAGCAGTTTTTTAACCAATAGGTTCTTAGTTTCAGCCTGATTATTCAGTATCTAGTAATATCTATCCTTCTTCATCTTTACAAACAATTATAAGTACCTGTATAAAGGTTTCGTGGTCATCAAATATAAATAAATAACAAACTATCTTAAATAATTCAAGAACCATGCCAAAAATTGCTTCGTCAATATATACCTACACATGTATGTACCTATATGTATTAGTCCTGACTGACTGACTAACGAACAGACAACACACAGGCCAAACCACTTATTGTAGAGACTTAAAATTTGGAGGGTATGACGTCATGAAGTGTAAGCGCGTAAAATTATTTGTTAATTTGCAATGCAAACGAAGTTTCGGGCGTCAGCTAGTTTATGATATCTTCTAAACCTGACTCAGACCTGACATAAGGTTCACACGAAATAGTCAACACATTTTAAATTGCATACCGTTTCCCATACATTCTCATTGTTGCACTAGGCATCTGTTGAGGAAATGTGTGTCACACACAGCACACGTGTCCAGCCTCTTTGACTTATTAACCGGAAGGAAATATCGCAAAGTTCCATTATAGGGTTCGAGAGAGTTCATGAAAAAACGCGTGTGACAGATGGACAGACATCGAGTTCGCTTCATAAGTATCAATTTGTAGTTTAATAAAATATTTTAAGTTTACCTATTTATTAATGTCTAAAACATATAAACATTTAAATTTTATCCAACATACACAATTCACAATCATACACCCACCTACTTCACTATAGGCTATAGGCCTTTTTTCAGGGTGTCGATTATTTCGATGTTGAGTAAGCCTGGTCGAATGGCCATTTTCATTTATACAAATAGGAAGAAGGTTATATTCGTAGATGGAGATAACTACACTAGATAGTCAAACTAACAGTCAATCTACAATCTTAGATTTTATTTGTGTCGTCTGTCCGTCCCACTCAAACGTTGAGTGACGGGTCTTTGCGAATGCACGCTCGTACATTGCACGTTTGCACACTGACCTTTGCATTATTATGAAATTAGTCATTTGCTATATCTTTCGGCGCCTTCTTTATCAAGTATAATAATAATCTACTTCTCCTTTGTTAAAAATCAAAATAAACAGCACTTTTTTGTTTGTAATTTTTATATCAGTGACCAATTATTGATCACTTTTTGCGGGTTTACCGAAGTAAAAAGTTTTCTTGCAAAGGTTTGTGTTTGCAAACGTAACGTTCTGTTCGCGTGACTGCATCCACGATGTGATTTTTATCATTGAGCTCTTAAAACAGAAGACCGACACGATTGGTCGATTGGTAAGTGTGTTGGACTGCCACGCCGCCGGTGTCGCGGGTTCGATTCCCGCTTCATGACAACACATCGATGTCTGTCCTGAGTTTGGGCAAAGAATAAGTAATATGTTTGGGGCTAGATGGCGTTGTGTGAAATGTCCAAAATTTTAATGTATTTATTTATATGAATTTAAAATCATGGATCGACCAAAAAAGTTATTGCATTCAAATTTATTTGTAAGAATCATAATAAAAAATATTAATACCAACGAAACAAATGATAATGAATAATTTAGAAATAGGATTTGTGTAGCCTAACACTGTAGTTACCAATTTCTAACGCGTTCCACACGCTCTTAAAAATCCTCAACTTCATCTCCAAAAATACATTTACTCGCTTAAAACGAATCTAGTTTAGATCTGAAATGAATATTGATGGATTGCATATCAATTTAAAAGTTGAATGAACTGTGGTGCGATGTTGAAATCAAAACTAATAAATGATTTTTTTAGACGCTTCATAAAAACGTCAGTCGTCAACTTTGTTTTAAAGAAACAGTACAGTACCGTACCTACTTCATTTCTTTAGTTTAATGGGTAAGTAGCAGAGGAGCGAGAGGTAGTAAACAAAATCACTTTAAAGTTAGTTTAAAAGTTGTGTTTAGTTTGACAAAATAAAATTAATATTGATTGATAAGATCTATAAACATAACTATATCTTAGATTTTTACTGTAGGTACATATAAAAAATATTTACACACAAGTAATCAATAAATGGCATGTAGGATTAGGAGGATAGGTGCAAATAAGCGAGCTTAACCTTTACAAGAGTTTTCTTCAAACCAACCGTTGAGAAAGAAAAGTAAGATAAAAAATTTGAGACAGTATTATAATGGTAGTTTGAGTACACTAACTCGAACATGTATATAATTTAAAATCTACGATACTACCAAACATAACTAATATAAATACATATTATATTCAATACGTAGGATGTGAGTTAATGCTCTTTTACTTTATTATTTCGTGAGAGTTATTACAGTAACTTATTATTATAATTTGCTAGAAATAGCAAGGACTAATGCTTTCATTGTTTTGAGCGTTTTCTGATCTCTTTGCTCTGTTGGCACATGCATGCGGACGTGGACAAATAAACAAACAAAAACTTGAGTCCATTCACTCCTCACTGACATTTGTAACCAGGCAGTTTCGTGCCAATTTGCCTATTACATCAGATTAAATATTGAAGCGTTTTTGATAGACGTTTCCTTCAACAAAAATATATTGATTACCTAGCCTAAATCACGTGAGTTTATTACTCATTTCTTTCTTCACCTCATCAATATATCGCGGCCGTTCTCTAGACTATAAAATTTAGGAATTTGAAACTTGGATGGCATACAGAAGTAGAGTAAAAAAGCCGTAGGTGGATACTATTTCAGATTCAGTTAAAAACGTTTCGTTCAGTTCAACTTAAATTTAGAAAAATGAATTACATTAGTGACTGTATATTTTGAAAAAATAATCTTTAACGTATGTATGTCTACTGCTTGTGACATATTTATTAACGCACGTCTACTACACATAACACAACTAAAACAATAACCCATTTTCAAGGCAGCAATATTGTTTTGTCATCCTAATGTACTACAAGCTATAATTAAAGTGTGAGGAGATTTGAACTGTTTCAAAAATAACTAGGCGGTGTGACATCGTAAATCTCGGTTACGACGAAAGTTAGTGAGTAAATCATCAAGCCACGGCTTAAAATGGTACATTGAATTTTATTGCACTGCCATAATAATAAAATTATAAGGCGTGATTAGCATCAAGATCAATTAAAACATAACAAGCATTACAACGACAGCGTCCGCTATACGGCCATTCAAACACATAATTTCAATTAGTTCTTTAAAGGATCGTTGATATATATATAAAAAAAATATATATTATTTCCATAGATATAAACATATCTCAAAATGTAAATAGCAAAGCGATACAGGGTTACAATAGGTTATTACGTAGGTACCTAATCCTCGATTCGTTACGATGTGATGGTAAACCGCGAGTTGTAAAATACATCGCGGGCGCACAATCATTGCTTTGAAATGTTTCACAGTATCCCGTTTCTATTTCCGTTCCACCTCTAGAATATCAACATCGTAATCGTAATAGTTAAATCAAAGACTAAATAATAGTTGCATTTCGAAGTGCATTCAGAATTTCAAGTAAACACACGTTACGCGTGGTTAGCGTCTCCTTGATTTAGGTACGCACACGTATAAATTATCTATAAGGGTGTGGGTGGACAGAGAGATGAACTAAAAACTTAAGGTCTGATATTATATACATTGAAATTAGTAAAAATTTACACCGTTATGTTCCCTGTTATGCCGTTTGATTACCTTTACCCTTGTTTCCGTCGGAACCGTAATTGGTGAGTAGATCTTTAGTAGCGTCATTGTAATCATATAAATCGCAAGCAAACTGCTAGTTTCCAATGAATAGGTCAGTAATCATCTGCATTTGAGGCCATTATCTCAATTGGCGGCGCAATGGAGCGACCTCCGCCGGACACCGCACCCGACTTTACAATGCTTGATTGTTTGCTTTACAATGCGCTTTTCTGTACTCTTACACGTTTTCAATGTGAATTACTACAACTAGAAACTGGCAATCCAATTTAATCAGTTTTCTCCTTCAGTTCAAATGAGCTATCCATTCCATACCTATCATCATCTCACTAATAAACAATAAAACTCTTTTTGTTAATTCCCCTTCGGTCGCTTTACAAGACTTTGAAATTGAATATTCTGCGTAGATACCTAATACTATAAGCTTCTAAGCTATTGGAAAAATCTTCGTCTCGTTACTTTAAAACAATGTCTTTCTTCAGAGCTCTTAGTTTTTAAAGATTCTCTTCTATATCTTCATATTTTTAATGGATGCATCTAGAGTTTCACTTTTGTCTAAAGATTAAATTCTACAATTGTTGTGTGCAAAATTATTTGAAAGCCATCCATAACAAAATCAAAGGCTTTATATCAAATATAATGTCCTTTCTTTGACCAGATATTCCTAATATTCTAGACTAGAGGTCACTTTTACCTAATATATGTATATAAGGTAAAAGTGACCGAAATCATCAAGGCTGACAAACAATATCCATAACTTTGTTTACATCTTGTGTTATCTTTACGTTTACGAATGTAGAGCACATTATCTATTGCGCAACAGCCGATTTAACTTTAGGTTAGACATCGTCTCTACAGTCTACAATATATGTACATCCATTCTAAACATAGAATTGAATATCAATCGCAAGCCGTGTAATATTGAAGGTCAAATCATATATCTAGAACGTGCTTTTTATTAGTAATTTAATAATTATAATATTCGTATCTTTTTCAGGTACTTATTCATTACCTCATATTATAATAGGTATCATAAACTGGTATAATGCAGTTGATAATTACAATAATTTATCTCTTTTCCTATTACTGTAGAATTGTGTATATATTTATTTTCACTATTGTCTCAATCTATCGTAAATTACCAGCAATTTCGAGTATTAGTAACAATTGCTGCAATGTGTGTGGTAGAACCTGTGTACTTATCTTTAAACCTTAGATTTGACTTTTAGTTCAAATATAGAATAGTGCCGACTAGCGGCAATAGTTTTTTATTTGAATATTGTACAATTAGTAGAACTCCGATCTTACAAAATGACACCAAAACACTAAATTACTCGTAGTGTAAAATGGTACAGCCCAAAATTGTCAAACAACCAGCATGCTAGCATTTCCATCTCACCAAGACACGGAGTATATTGATGATCCCTAATTATAAGACCAACCACTGTTATAAAATTACTTACACGTTAGATTCACGGAGAAAAATATTTTTCCCAGGGTTACGCAAGCGGTAATTGTGGTGGAGCACCTTAGTTGCCATCTTCTGAAGTTTGGTAAGTGAGGCACTCCATTTATACACAGTCTTGCCGTCGTGGCTCCGGAGAGAAATATTTTGTTGATTGTACCGCCCGTGCCCTGGGGTCAGGCAAGTGGCTGTCTCGTCCATGACGAAGATCGCGATACGGAAATGTGTGGAAATGACACTGACAGTATCGATAAAATAAATATCGCTGTTGCTCATCCTCATGCTATTTTCTTGCCGATTGCGATTTTCGTCATGGAATAGAGAGGTATTTGTCTGAAGGTCCTGCTGTCACGGCTTATTGACGCGAACAGACAGTGCGGAACATAACGCATAAATAGATCTTTCCCGGGAACCACCGGAAGCACATCTCACGTAGAGTAGCCGCTTGCGACCACAGTACGCTTACTAGACTGTTCTGTAGTTCTGCGTTTAATGGTCGATGTCACGCTATGCATGATTACGATAAGAGCACAATTATTTTCACTGTTGTATGTGGTGTATTTTAGTGTTATTGCACATTTTGGTAATTTATATTAAGTACCTACCTACTCTATTTTAGATTCTAGACTAGTTAGAAATTTAGCTAGATTTTACAGCAATCGAACTTTCGCGGTAATTGGCTACCGTCGGAGTAATCTTGGAAGGCTGCAGGAAGAGCCCACTCGGTGAACCGATGCGTGTAATGAATGTTTGAGATCGGCCTTACCGTCTCATGCAGCGGCATAGTTATAGGTACTAGATATATATATCATCGCATCGAATATCTCAAGCGTATGCCAAAGTATTTTCAGTATTCATGCGGAAAATTCTGACTTTTCGTGTTCGAAATCGGTGCTCATTATTCCGGTGGGGTGTTTGAAATTCGAATGTAAAGTTCCTAGCGGTCGAATCGCATTGTATTTATATGCGAGTGCGGTGCAGGGGCATAGGTACACCCGGAGACGTTCGCCTCTAATCCGATTATGTGTAACAAAATGCTACGCGCAGCCACTCACGGTGACGGAGCGACCAGTTTCCTTAGTATACATTACATGTACCTAATGTCGTGAACTTTGTTTCATTCATGTGAGCACTCGTGACTTGCGTAATTACATCGTTAAAATTGAAAAAGCAGCGTGTTAGAGCCATCCTTAATGACATACTCGTATGTGCCGGGCTTGCGTGGAAAAATGTTTCAAAGTTAGTAGAATGGGAAATGTTATGAGAAATATTATACATCTACGCCTCTCTTTAGCAATGTATAATATGCACAGGAAAAATTAATATCACGTACAGACAGCGTCATAGATAAGTATCCCCCTTGCATTATAATACTCAGCTTCAGATCCCTTTAAATCACCGTCGCGATTAATGTAGAAGTTTTGCCTTTAAAAAATAGATTATATTTGTATAACCGTATGTAAGCCTTAAAATAATTTTAATTATTACAATTTTTTTTAAGGATTTAAAGCTGGGTGTCTTGTGCAAGGAGGATACTTATCTCTGACGCTGTCTGTACAAATTTAATATTATATTTTCATGAATATTTTGTTAGTTCTCGACTGGCAGACGGAATCGGCAGGCTTGAGTCTCACAGTGGACATAATATTACCGAGTGATCTGATTATTATTTTATGCTAATTATGGCATTAAATGCTATTTTGTAACAAGAAATTAGTAAATCTCAATTTAAAATTAATTCAAAACAACTAATATTCAAAAGTGTGGGATAGTTTGTTGTTAGATATTCAGGTCGAAACTACTGAACTTGAATATACAGTAAAAATTTAAGATATCCTTCTAGAGTGGCAAACTATATCAAAAATAAGTTCAATGTTTAATAATAAGTGAAGTATATATATTTATAAAATACCAATATTTCTGAACAAAAAACACAGTAATAATCAATTAATGTTAATTTCTTAATGGCTCGGCACTGTGTTACTGAAATAAATTAGCAAAAATTAGTTATTTTGGGGCTTCTAGAATTTAGTATAGATTTATTCAATAAAATTCCAACATATTGGTTCTTTTGGATTTCTACTTTATTAGATTTATGTTGGTGAGATACAGCCGTTGGGGCAATCTGGTTTAAATTTATCGATTCCCTATGTGGGTATACCCTACGCTAAATCTACCCAGGCCTTTGTTCGAATAGGTTTGTATTTTGTAAACATATTTTATGGTAACAGGCTTTCCATTACTGCAGTATAGATTAGATATATCTTTCTGCTTTTAATTGGAATTTAGCAAGAGAAAGATGGCGATTGCAAAAAATAAAGCAACACGTTACGTGTAATTATGATGATTTGTAAAAATATATAAATCCTTACCATTTAAATATATTAAGTCCAACGTTAAAAAACCCTACACATAAGTATAGTAACACAATAATAAATACTTATAATTGGTTCATATCAATAACTGTGCCTATACTTTGCGGTAGTTTGCTGACCAATGTTATGTCAGTCATCAAATACAGCTTAATAAAATAACCATAGCTTCGGAATTGACCGCCCCATTACAAACTTTGTATTTGGAAAGGTAAATTACAATTGGGCACCGTAAAGCGTCATTTTCCACTTACATGTATATTTGATGGCACCGTGAAGGCGGGTTAATTGGTTATCGCTCCTAAGTAGAACCGTCAATACCTTCGTTTTATTTACTGAACGGTTACTGCCTTAAAACAAATTATCATGGATAGTTTAAAATGGACGTAGAGTCCTCATCTTCATCATCATCAACCTATAGCAGTTAACTGAGCCCGATCTTCGGCTCTTCTCATTCACCAGTTGCCAGCTATAGCGCGCAAATCATCGCTCCATCTGGTCATCCTACACTGCGCTTGCCCAGACGCGATCTCTACTCAAGATCACGTTTACCCCAACGGTTGACGGTTCTTCGGCAGATATGGCCGGCCCACTGCCACCTCAGCTTGCTGATCCTCTGAGCTACGTCGACCACCTTAGTTCTCTGTTGGATGACCACATTTTAGATTCTATCCTTAAGATAAACCTGAGCATATCTCTCTCCATAGCCCTCTAACGACCTTCAATTTGTGGTCTAGCCCTACCGTTAGTGTCCACGTTTCAGCAGAATAGCAGTAGTCTTACCGTAGAGCAGCTAAAAAAATTAAAGTGCGTGCTTTTTTCTTGACAATTGATTAATAACATAATAAAGGTGTAAATGCTTTGATCCTGACTGACTGACAGACAACGCACAGGCCAAACCACAAAACGGAGAGACTTTAAATTTCGAGGGCATATTCGTCAAGAAGTCGCGCGAAAACTAAGAAAAGAATATGTTTTTATTCGCAACGCAAACGAAGTTGGATGTCAACTAGTCCAATATATTCTTGTTTTCTTTATCAATTCATTCTTTCATTCGTGAAAAGAGATAGGTATAGGCTTATATAGGTAGTACGAAGCCTAAAAGGTTAAGTGGAGGACTCAATACAAACCTTTTCCAAGTAATTTAAAACTGGCAGCCTGATTTCTTTATCAAAGGTCATCTTCCTTCTTCTTTCTAAATTGAACTAGTAAAAATCGGTTAAACAATGAAGACTGAAAGCGGTAACGAGTAAATTAACAAATGTGGACTTCCGTGGCAGGAAAGAAACACTTATCGCGTATATTGTACGTACAGTTAGCAACACAAATTGTTGTAGATTAGCGTAGATTTCATGCATGAATTAAAGCTTTCAGTTTCGTTTAATAATAATGACGCTCGCTGCTGTAAATTTACGTTCATAAGCACCTTAAGTGAAGTTGTAGCTTTGGATTGGATTTGGCTTCTTAATTTTTTTATTTTTACTATCTGCTTTAGAGCCGTGTTTTAGGTAACTAAATTATGATTTTCATTATAATCGTAACTTAGTAGGTACTGCTACAAAGCATATTCTAACAAAAAAATGTGTACACTTATAGCTCAAAACAAAGGATGTTTCTACGCTGGGCCTTCATTGAAGTTCCCCTCGTAATGAGGGATAAATTCTGGACGTGACGCTCTCGTACGACCAACCTTTGCCCATCATAAGGCAACCGTTCGAAAACATTATTTATCAGAACTAATTAAAGTCTCAGGTAGACTTGGACCTTTTGAAATTATCAAAGCTTAGGTACAGTTTGATTTGACTTGTTAATCGCGTTACATCAAAAAGCTCTTCCCTGGGAGATTTTCGTAATGATTTGTGACAATGTTTATCATTTTCATTTTCTGGCTAGAAATAAGACGGAAAAATAAAGGTTCGGTTCAAGAGTAGGTAAAATTATTACGAGTAATTATGATATTGTCATGGTAATATTATGAGTTAGGTGGAAAATCAGTGCGGTAGGCAGAGGATTTTATATTTATCTAATGGAAATAAGGTATAATTTCAATGCTCGCGCGCGATGCTCCGTGATGCTACACCATGCTCCGAGGTCGATCACCGAGCATTAAAATAGTATACCTTATTTCGATTGGATAAGTATTAAATTCAATTGATAAATTTAAAATCTTCTGCTCTACCGTACGCCTATGTGCGTAGGGCATACCTGAATATGTGTTCGTTGATACGCCCAGCCTAAAAACCCGTGATGTAGACTGATGAAAATGTACGAGCTACCTGCGAACCCATCATAATAGTATCTTTATTATCTGTACCTACCTAGTTACCACGTTCACGAAATTCTTGAAGCACCGTCATCAAAACGCCTCCATTTGTCATTACGTATACTGAGGCAACTGAGGCCGGCGAAATGTTACGGATGATTCATGAACAGTCCGAATTACGTTTCCAGCCGTAAATTCTCGAACTTAGTATTGATTTAACTGACATAGATATACACTGGCCTGCAAAAATAAGTACTACACATTTGTGTGATCAAGAAGAATGGTCAAGTATTTTATTTACAGATGACCCTCGATTCTCACTTTACACCTCTGATGGAAGGCGAAGTGTCTACAGGCGACCTGGTGAGCGATACCTTCAGCCTGCTTCTCAGAAAGAGTCCAGTACGGTGGAGGCAGTGTACTGTACATGTATGGGCTGGCATATCTTCAAAAGGTCGCACAGAGTTAGTGGCCTTAAAAAATGGCACTCTCGATAAGTATGCAGAGATTCTTAATAAGTATGCAGGGCCGTATTTAGTAAATATGGGTGATGAATCGATGCTGATGTATGATAATACCCGACCACATACGGCTCGGGTCGTGCAAGAGTATTTTCAGGAGGTTTGGTATCAGCGTGATGGATAAAAATTGCTATAAAACGTTTTATATTTTATCTCTAACCTCTATAGTTTAGAAAAAGTTGAAATTTTAAAAGTGTAGTACTTATTTTTGCAGGATAGTAATTTGCAAGAGATTCGTCGTAGCTTTCCGATGGAAAGACAGCTGAACATAAAAGGATGTTGCGATTAAAAGTGTGTTTTTTACTTTATTTAAAATGATATAAATTAAATTATGGTATAGTAGGTAAATGTGGCCTAATGAAAAGTAAACTAAGATTAATTTGTGCCAAAAAGTCAATTCAGTATGACAAAACTTAGGTAAATATTCGATCATGTTGGTAACTAGTGCCTACATTATGTACTTACTGGTGATATGATAAATTTACCCTAGAGTAGGTTATAGTAAAAAAAGCTAGAGAAATAGTTCCCATAAAAATTAAATTCCCATAAGATTTTACCAGAACGATAACAGCCACCTTACCACAACCATGCAGGTGTTCTATCATTTTGATAAAGTAATGTTTTTTTAGAGTTCTTGAGATAAGGTGTTTGCCTTCACTACGCAATCTCAGCGGCAAAAAATCAGGATGTTGCGATAACATCACACTTGTCAAACAAACTACATCATGTTGCACACTTGATAAGATTCGGTATGAAGTAAATAGAGTTTTTACTTGACTCAGAGGAAGGAGTAATGTGTTCGAGTGTACCTATGTATTTTGTATGTGACTACTTTTCATTCCCCGTAGGCTCAGAGACTAGATAAATTGAGATAAGTGTTATTGGATTCGGTTATGAAAGTGTATTAGGATACCAAAATGGCAGTTATATATAATCGGATGTATTTGAATGCTACAAAAATAGAAACTAATTAAGAGAAGCTTGTTGCCACGACGACACCGTGGCTTAGTTGGTAGTGACCCTGCCTACGAAGCTTGGTGTTCCGGGTTCGATCCCCGGCCGGGGCAAATATTTGTGACGAACACAAATGTTTGTTCTCGGGTCTTGGATGTTGTGATGTCTTGTATGTGTCCATGCCACCTGCGACACAGGGAATCCTAGTGCAGGGGTGTGAGTGTGTGAATGTTTGTTGTTTGTTTGTTGTTGTTGTAGAACAACCGACAGATAGCAAAGGCACAGCTCAATTATGATAGGTACTTGAAAAATATTTTTTTTAGTCGAATTAACCAAAAGACTTAAGTTTAACTCGCAGACAAAAACTACTTTCTAAATCGTGATTATATGTCTTTAGTATTGATAATAAAAACCATAAATCATAAAAGTAGAGAATTATTTTAGTAGCAATTCACGGAAAGTATCGTTTTTTACCTTCCTACGAGCAGGTAGAATTAACGAGAACATTAACGTCACATTATCATTTTTAAAACAACCATAACAAAGTTTTATCTCTTTGAGAACAAGATGATCGTTTTGTCCCAGCTTTGGAATATAGAGCTTGCAAAAGTGAACTTCAAAATGAAAGACATTCATTCTAAATTATGGCCATGAGAAAATACATAATTTACCTACAATAACAATTATTTATAATGTTTATCACCTGTTATTATAAATAAAAAAAAATGCTTATGGGAAATAAAAGATTATTATTATGATTGGTCTTTGAACTACATAATACATACCTATAAAGTAAATATGATCGCTTTCAACTTCTGGGAACCGAGTGCTCTTATCGAAAAATAAACATCTTTTTATGGTATTTTTCCCCTAGAAAATATTAACTAATGAATATTGTTTTTCGGTAGGTATACTGCGCTTTGTATTTTAACATATAATTAATCAAAACGTAAACCTCACAATAATGTATCTTGTTGTAAAAACAGTAATATCTACGACGTAAAATCTGCTTCAAATATTACAATTTACAATCGTAGATAAGTTTACGAGTAACAAGTCATAGATTCGAGTAAGTAATTCAATCAACATTATACACTCAAGTCTTGAAGTAGTCTTCATTTTGCATGCGCATAAAAATGTTCTTGTTATTTTTGACGATTTGTGCATTAAAGGGACTGCAATTCAAACTTATCAGAGTAGCTACCTAAGTTTTATTATGCAGTATGCAGTAAAGTCAAGTAAAATTTGACACTAAGATTGAACAACACATATCTAGCACGATTGCGTACCTTTGAAAGTGGGGTTAAGCAAGACTATCCCTAAATCTGCATAATCCTATCATCTCCCGCGTTCTTGCCTTAAATATTTTAGAGACAAGCATAATCTACTCCTTTCCTCTAGATTTCCGGCGGAAACTTAGAGTAATTGTGCTATGTCGGTCGTCTTAAAAATACCTACTTGATCTTCCATCGAGTCACACTGTTGTATTTGATAAAACGCGTTTGCCTTTACGTTCCGCCTTGCTATGTTTCTTGGCCAAGTGAACGAATAATACTTGCGTTATGTTAATAGAATGACATTACAAGAAGCTAAAAGTATAACAAACAAAATGTATCCACGAATCTGGTGCAGTTGGAAGGTATACTCATTTAAATATTGTTAGGAACATGAATAAATACGATGCAGTCATTCAATGACTGAAAACAATTACTTTTTTCTAGGGCAATTAACGATTTATTCGAATTGAAATGATTTTACTGCAACTCCAGGATGAACATAATCTGCAGGCATGTTATCACGAAAATTCACATATCAAATGCTTGTAAAAGGCTAAAAGCTAAACGCTTAAATATGTACACAAACAGCTTGTACACCATATTGATACAAGCTTGCATGTCAAAAGTGTTCTGTTTGACTCTGAACCTGCGCTAAATCAGACTATGCCAGTCGATACGGATCTTGTTGTTTCGAGCAGAACATGGTAATTCGTTACTACGATCACATACACATATTTCTGCGAGATATATTTAGATCTAAAAGAAATTTGAATCTGGCCTAGAATATTATCAATGGCCTATGCAATATTATCCGCACTGTGTCGTAGATGAGTCATCACTATCCGGATAATCCAGAAGCAACTTTTGAAGCCAAATGGATTGCAATATGGAGCGTTCGCTAGCGCTTTCTGGAAATAGAATGCGCGATCATAAACTTTGTTCACTTCATGTAGGCATAATTCAAAAATTTGGCCACGGAATCCAAAGCGAGCACAATCGTGAGTGCGCAGGCTATAATATAGTCCACAATGTACGTTGGATTTAGGGTATCCTGAAGCTTTAGAATTGCTGCAGTTTGCACCCATGAGATATTCGGTGGGCTTCAGTATCGAAATTTTGGTAAAGCATTGAAAACCTTTCACGTGAATCGCACGGAGATACCAAGCAAAAGGGTATTTCAGGATTATTGCCATGTCATATTAACGTAATTATGACATGGCAATAAAATAATAACTTCATGTCAAATCCATTTTAAAATAAGAAAATAACGCAGAAATGTAAGCAGTCAGTTGTCGGGTCGCATGTAATAATTACGTTTGTCTATTCAATTTACGACAATATTAGATCATTTTGTTACACGTGTCTTTAATCATCACGCTGGCTACGGCTGTCCAAAGTTGATGGAGATATTCTATTCTCAGTCTCCTGAAAGCCGAACCGTAGTTTCAACTGGGGCACATTGAAATTTAGCAACTGTCAGACGAGGCTGTTGCATTTATAAATATTTTAACATTTTAGCCAATAATAATAGTTCACCTTGTTTTAGAAAATCCGTTCCTCTTTTTTCTTTCCTTATTTTGCAATACTTATCTAAAATTAATGATTTGTCCTACAATGGTAAAATGTTATGCATTGAATTTAAACTAAGTACTTTAATCTGTTTTAATCTTTTATAAATTCCTAACCCTATCACTGTTCTTCATGAATTATTAAAATATATAACATATATGACTGACTAGCTAACTTAAATTATTTCATGTTTTGTTTGCCATAATAAGTAGGTATACTGGCTATGTCATAAAATAATAAGAATAAATTTATGGTAAAAAGAACGACAAGAATATGCGTATGAACTGTCATTAAAATCAAATTTTGGACCAGATCCAGACCACAGAATAGCTGAAAATCTGTAAAGCTTAGCTCTTTTGTCGACACTCTACCAACTATAACGTCGTATTTTATCCCAAATAAAATTTTAGTCGTCCAACATGTAATGTGTGTAAAATTAGAGTTTTGTGAATCGCGTCCGTCTTCTAAACACATTAGAGATTCATAAAAATAAACCCTTCAATACAACAATAACAGTAAAACACATCGATTTATCAGAAAGTTGAACGACTGTTTTAAAAATGAGAATATTCCAAAAATACCGAGCAGATCGTGGTCGTGTAATTTAGTGGCGTTCCACAAGTCTTGTTAGTAGTTAGTGAAATAGTTCATTCGTCTGTAGTCATCTCATTATATCGTGGAATCATTTGTTCATTGACATGATGGATACCTATGTTGCCGTTTGTATTGTGATGGTATTTGGATCGCCTTTGAGTAAGTGATCAATTTAACAGGACTTCCTGATCATGACCGTTCTGCAAATATGTTGTAGCCGATAGTTTTGTGACCAACTGATACCTACTTTACAATGCTACCTCAAAGTAATGCAACTTAGGTGTGTTTATTGTTATCATGACATCATCAAAAGCTAGCAAACTATCATAACGCAATTTGATATTGACTTGAGTTGCGTAAAGAAGTAGTCTAAATATTATATACCTACACTGTTTATACTTTTCACGAAAACTACCAAAGTTAAAAAATGCATAAAAGCATTAAGTTCATTAGTAACATAGTTAAATGGTTGTGGGGCTGTAAATAAAGCCGCAGTCGTCGACGGTACCTGGCTAAAAATAACATCAACCCACATTGATTGATGTCAAGTCTCACGCACGTTGCTTTTGACATCCCGTCAAGAAAGGAGTGCCAGCCGAATGGCTCCCGGCATTTTTTCTATGGCTTGAATCGTAACGGGAGAGATGCGGTCACATGAGCTAATGAATTTTCGTTTTCGTTCGAACAGGAAATTTATTGTCTCACAAAACGTGACGGGTAGCGAACGGTACGTAACCCGGTTCCCGTCGCGCATCGTATCGCCAGCGGCAGAAATAGGAATATGATTTTTATTTCATTTCGGTTAGTGTGATGGTGAATGTCACAGCCTCCCTTGCGAATAGGCACAGTTAAAAGTACCGCTGGTGGCAAGTTTTATTCGATATTTTCACGAAGATGATTGAGTTAGTCTGGTTGCGCAGGAGGCTGGCGCAATCTCCGGTGGCGGGAAGTAGTCTCGTCACCCCTCCCCTGGCGTCGGTGTCTCGTCAGTTGCAGAGTCAATTTAGCCCTTTGGGATACCCTTACTAATTAATTGCTAAACCTTCCGTAATTAGAACTTCCAAAAATTACTCTCGTAACAATTACCGCCACTCATTAAAAAAACAATTTTATGTACGAACTATCATTTCAATATGATTGATAGAACCCTTCATTACTATCGTGATTGATTGTCAGGGAAAATCAAAATTGACCTACTCAATTTTTAAATAACTCTTAAAAAATATTCTCACTTGAAAATATTGTCTTTGAAAACTCTCAAAGAGGTTGGAATCACAACTTCAAAAAACATACTTGTATTTATACATACAGCGGAGTAATATGATATAAGTACATATGATATTTTCCAATCGGAGTTCCGGGATCTAGTTTCCGTCGCGATAAGCAAGTTACGACATTAGTGAAGGGAGACTAGGGCGGAGGATGGAGGCGAAGGGAGTAGATAACTCATCCGTACAATTAATAAACGAACCGGCATGGAATTTGAACGGATCCGATGATTTGTGAAATTGCGTTACGGCTTGAAATTATTGACTGGGTTGGTTGTTTTTGAATGAGAACTTGCGAAGTGAATACTTCTTTGTTTGCAAAATTGTATAGGTTAAGCTACAGTTTAAAATGTAGGACGTCCAATCCGTTCTTATTTTTAAAACGAAAGCTAAGTCTAAGTCGGGCTTAAGAAGTAGGTATCCATTTAAAATTTTCGGTCTCAACTCCGACATAATCCATTTATAATGCTATTTCTTTACATTTAAATATGGTTGCGAAAGCTTAATAATTTGTATTACGAGGTAACATTGACTTACGTAAAATTGGTATAATAATATATACAATTTTAAAAAGTTGTCATGGTTTTACTAGGTTTTGTCCAAATTTAATATATAAATCTTATCAAAATTGACCTACTTCTTGTTACTACCCATTTACCACCACGCATTATTATTGTCAAGCGAGGACGTGTCAAATGTCTCTCCGGGCGACTGCAATAGAATGCAATGCGTTCAAAGCGACCAGACCTGTTTGCTTATCACTATTTCCTTCTCAAAACACAACTCTAATACCCATAGATAGAGTTGACATTCCTCAGCTAACAACAAAGTCCTAGATAGCCTTCAGCTAGCAACAGTTCATTTGTTTCCGTTAGCACTTCTCGTCTTCGGGAAAGTATAAAATGTCGGTTTCTTTTTGATTGAAAACACACGACCTATTCTATTGCGACAGAAGCCTAAACAAATAGTTGATTATGTTGATTGACAAAAGTTATTTTACAAATATTATAAAAACCAGGGATGTGTTAAATACTTATGTAGTGTTCACGTGTTCAAATAGACACGCAGCTTCAGAAGCCACGATCTTTAGTTCTGTGAATTGGGAGGTTGTTAACCGCTAGGTAGTGTTGTTAATGTGTGGCACTAATTGAAAACGACGAGTATTGTAGTGACAGTGACATCCTTTTATTATGCGCATGTTGAACACTAATGTGGATACAAGCTATTAATATGTCTTGTAAATGAAAATAATATTTCTTGTATTACCTGTATAAATACTATACAGCAGCGCACTGACCCCTTTTTCCTTCTAATTATGGATGATTATGGTGTGCACAAAAGCCGCTGATAGTTTATCCCCATCGATAAATTTTTTGTCAAACAATCAGTATAGTTTTTTAGAATAGTTATAATGAATTCTCGTGCCTATGAGTAAGGTACGCTAGTTTTCAGTCAAAGTTAATTTTCGCAAGTTTTAGTGAAAAAAATTGACAATGATTCTAGAGCATAATAGAGCAAACATAAAAATTGATAACAAAAAATTAAAAATATTTACATATTTGTGCGACACAGGTTGACACACAGTAGAATGCAAACAAAGAAGTGCTTTACAGTACTTTTGGGTAAACCTATTGAACAAATAAATACCAAACTTACAATATTTGCAATAATCATACCATTAATTTTAAAAACTGAATTCAATACCTTCTAGCAAATTCTTCATTTTATAGCATGTCATTATCATCATTAATCACTAGCTTTTAATGTCATTTTAAAGTTTTATAGCTTTCTGACCCTCAGACTGAACTTTGCAGATAAGAAATCATCGAGAATTGGTGGTTTTCATTTAGACTCTACTGGTCTCTATATCGCATATTTATGTCTGTAAGTACCACGATAGAATGAGAGGGATTTAAAAATCCACAGTGATGTTTGCAATGTTGTCAACATACTTTAGTAAAGGATTTACTATGTGAAGGTAATTCACGTGTTCTGCTTGCTTGTGGAGGCAACATTGTATTTGCGGTAGCCTGCGAGATACCGCTATTGTTAAATATATTAGCAACATAAATTGTCCCTTGCAATCCGTCAAATACGAGTTCCATTTACGATCTATTGGTGCATCTAACTGAACTAAAAGATACGAGAATTTGAATGCACCTTAATACTCATACAACTGTATATTAATTAGTAAGCAAGTATAGAACAATTGCTTCAGAATGTTTACCTAAATCAGCGTTATGCTTTTCAATCATCAAGTAAGTACGTAAGAATTTAAAAGATTTTTTTTAAATCTCTTCGGGGGTCTAGCCAAAAAAAGGTCATTAGGGTCTAAATCTATCAACGCACCATGCTTCTCATTCTGAAATGCCCCTTAACACATGTCTTAGTAACGGACATAATTAATAAACAATAGTGACATTAGTGGCATGTGTTTACAAAGCGACGATGACAAGTTATTTTTAGATATTTTATTTCAAATATCTATGACGAAGATTTATCTCACTAAATGATTTAGAAACTTTTAGAAAACACGCGCCGAGAGAAAAGTGAGAAATTTTTCACGGATCCTAATTAATTTAAAGTTTGTTTTGATATTTTTGAAAACCGTGACTGCCGGAAGCCGTGAATATGTAGTTATGTCGTTTCGATAGAAGACAATTTTATTAATGATGAAGCTAAAATGTAAGATCTTTCAGCAATATCTTATTCTTTAAAAAAACATACAAAATAAGCAAAATATAAAAAAATATTCTATACTTAATGTATTTATTACCTATCTATTAAAAAACATGAAAAGTATTACAAAGCAGGTCTATTTGCTAGACAACTCTCTTCATTATCTCTTCAATATTTACAGCTTACTTTAGATTTGATCCTGGAAAGCGACAAAGCTTGTCGTCAGCTCACATTGGAATTCCAGTAAATGGGAATGCAGTATCTGAGTTTACGTAAACTAGACCCTAGGCTTTGCTAATACAAGTACGTGGATTAGGCCTATGTATGTCGTATTACGCTACATAGTTAATGTGTGGTTTCTGAGCGGGTCGGTATCAGTTCTGTGACATCTTAGACTAAGCCTAGCACTGTCCTAATGGACAAGATGATGCGCATTACTAACCTCTTGGTTCATTCCCAGCCTTGTTAAGATTTGTTGGTTAGAAATTAGGTTAGCTGGAATTTAAGCCATATGCGAAATTAGTTCGGTATGCATAATACTGATTAACTCAATAACACTGATAATTTTTTTTATTCTTTTTTATTTATTTTTTTATAATTTAACTATACGCAGGTATAACGTAGAGTTACAACAGTGAACTGTTACAATACAAGGTAGAGTTTGTACTATTAAATTTTGTTAGAACAAATTAGTTATGCTTGATACATTTGATAACACTGGTGGGTCGTGAACCTATTTAATATTATGATATTCGTCCAATATCTAAACAGGAGCTTAAAATTGCGTTAGTTTATTTATTTCTCGATCTTCACTATTTTTTCCCTAGCTCACACTTAGTTCTATCTATTTCATCACTGATATATCCAGAACAAGTAGGTACGCCAAACATTATCAGACTTTAGTCAACATCGCATTCTTTGTTTGTTGTTTTTTCGATCCGTCATTTTATGAAGTGCAGGTAACTGTATTAGCTTTCGAAAATCCAGCTTCAGAGCTGTTTGAGTAATCCTCTCAAGAATCGATCACTGTCGTAGGAATATACCTACCTCATATTTTATCAACCTGGTACATTGACCCTGTTAAGTTTTATAGCACACACACAGAGGTCTCATGATGACACTAAACGATCTGATAAGACAAACATGTAAAATGTAATCTCGTACCACGTTTCATGCGCATCGTGCATGTTGATTCAAGAATTTTAGATAATTCTAACAGGACTTTTGATGGTCAAATATTGTTACATATTTGGTGATTTCAAATGATTTTCGTCAATCGCATCGTTCAAAGACGTCATTTTATTTGATGCAATAAGAAAATTTGCACAAGACTTCCAAGACTAGCGTCATAGGAAAGATGTCTTTATTCAGCAAGCTGAACAGCAAAACATTTTGTCGTTGGCAATTTTTTTTTATTTCTGCCGGTCTTGTACCATTTCAGTCGTAGTCGGCTCTTTTAAGCATTCGTTTCCTGGCCTCCTAGGCCCGGTTGCTTAATGACTTTTCATTTTAGTTTTTTACCTCATTTCTAACCTTTCGCTGCTCGAATACTCTTATAATCAGATCAGAACCGGCGCTACATTCCCGGGCGGGGCCTTAATGGTCAAATTAACCAAGTGTTTACTTTCCATTCATGCGTAGAGTACGAGACCCTTTAACTAGATTACTTAGCGAAATAATATTTTAACACAAACATCCATATGAGTTCTTACTCTTGGAACAACATTTATATGACGTCATTTCAGTGCTATTTTAGAGTCCGAAACCTATACTTTACAATCTACTTTCAATAATGAAAACGGTACGTCGCTTTCGGGCTTCAAGGAATCTTTTTACTGTAAATAGTCACGGAATAGATGGTGTGACGTCACTCTATGGTATCGAAGTTGTAGAGGCGCATTTATGAATTAAAATAGATCCATTAGTGAATAAAACTAGGAGAGGTTCAAAATTATTTATGAATCATAAATCTTTTCTATAATGGGTTAGGTAAGAACGAAGTACCTGAAGTCTCTGTTATCATAAAAATATATGATTAAACTACGTTATAGGTAAGTACTCCTTATATCCATCTCAAAATGAAAATAAGTACCTAAAAGATTTTTACATTGGCATTCTCTATTACTCGCATCAGCTATTACGATGAAAAAATTCATAATTTCATGTCAATAGTGGTAATTGAGATGCAACAGAATGACCCAATTTCTACAATACGAACTGGTGCATATCTCTCGCCAGCCGCTTCTACGGATAAGTGGTGATAATTGACTCATCTAATGGTTTACACACCGAATATACAAATGTTGTGATGTTATGAGAGTTTCTGCCGGTCTTCAACAGATTGAGAATACAAAAAGAATGCAGTACGGTCACTTCGAAATTATTGAAAAATACGGTAATCTAAACGCGAAGTGTACGTACATTTTCTAAAATGAATGTTACTAGAGTTGTGGGACAGGGAATTTATTTTCTATTCAATTGCCAGCAACTAGAGCAACATTCGGGTAATTTAATGTAATTGTAGGTAATTTAATGATGTCTGTTTCTTTTGGCACCTGCAGTAGCCTCCGACACTCCAGCTACTGGTTCATACAAGAGAAGCCGAATAGCCTAAACGGTTTGTACGTAGGTAAAAGTTGGTGGAAAAGCCTTTGGCCTCACTGATTAACGCAAATTGTACGTACACTGTGGCCGAGGTAAACACCACAGACGCTGTTTATATTGTAGAGCAACTTCTTAAGAAACGTGAGCTCGTCGCCGCTCTAGATGAGATGGCTGCGTTGATATACAAGTGTTGTTTATTTTTCTTAGCGCTTTTTGAATCTCTGGCTCACGGATATTTTTTCACGCAGTTTATTTCAAATATAGTTTGTGTGTTTTCATAGCTTTGTCAATTTTTATTTTAGGTCATAAAGCCAGAAGGTTGCTTTTGCGTAGTCTTTTTACCTAGCCAATAAAGACTTGCCTAGTAATAGTAAAAGTGTGTATAGTGTATTGCTGTACAGGCAATATACTTCGGTATGCAAAGTATAATATGTTTAGTAGATGAGCATAAAAGTGTCGTAAAATAATAAATAGAAAATTTCAATTACCTTTAGAGGTACCTAGAATTGAATTCCTAACAGGAAGAGCTAGAATATAAAACTCAGGTGCTTTGCCATGAGCAATTTTTGTAGGTAAAATAACAGGAGATTAAAAAAATACTAGGATTGTTTTCAAACATAAATCGTAATGATAATATGATGATAATTATACATTGTGCTAGGGATAAATAACTCGTGTTATGTTATTACTTATGAGAAATAGCCAAAAGGACAGTAAGTAACGTGCCCACGTCCGTACAAATCTTACCCGGAATTTATAGGTTCCTTCCATAAGTTCTATGGCCATTGCCAGACGAAGCCATAGAACTCAGATAAGTCATTCACAGTCACAGTCCATTGCCTTCTAGACGTGCATACAGTTTCGCATGCAACTGTTCAAGTGAAAAGGGGTATAGCAATAAAATTCTATATTTCCTCGAAAGTATGGCTTCCCAGTCTTTGGTTCGCGGGGCGTGCGCGCGGCGATAACTCGCAGAAGGCTTTACAACGCTATCGCTACACCCTGCACGCTCCTCGTGTCACATTTGTACAAAGCTACCATATTAATGCAAGAATTATTCCACTCTACATAAACTACGTTCCATTTCCAGTTTCGGTTGGAAATCATCAATTATTCCCTACTAACGAATGCGGTAAAGTGCTGCTAATCCGGGATAGGGTTAATCCGGACATGTCACGGAGTGGGTCAGCCAGTTTTATATTTGAGAACTAATGATACGTTTCCATTAAAGTTGCATTCGGACAGGTAGACGCTCTAACCGGGTCGTCCGAGCTATACTCGGAACGATCGAAGCGAGCTATTATTGGTTAGAACTGAAATCCAGCTTCCAGTTTTGGAATGTGCATCTTTCATGAATTTCAAACTAGCTGGCGGCAGATATAGAGCTGTCGATGTACCTCTTATTTTAATTAAAATTGCCGCATATATTCTTGCAGCTTATTTCCTTAGAAGCTGGCCGCGTAGACTTGCGAGCCATGACGCTGAAAACGATCAAAGCATGCTATACCTGGGAGAGACTCGGATGCGCAATTTTTATAACTGAATCGACTGATAGATAATATGATACGTAACTCTATGTCTTAATATATTTACACTTAATAGTAGGTTATTTAAAAAAAAATCTTTATATTATGTAGTTCTTTTTACACCCACACCCAGACTTAATGCACTCTGCTTTTTATTATTTTGTGATCTTTAATTTTCCAAAACTAACTGTATGAAAACCAAATATGTAGGTAGTACTTTTCTGTAATAATGAAGCAAACCTAACTATGTTTTTCATATTTCTCGCTGTCTCTTAACAAATTGTAAAAATGTAAATGCAATTAAATACCTTCCGTGTCCTGAAATTATACTAATACATTTTCATCTTGTTTCAGGTAGAATTATGCAATAAATTGCACGAGAAGTTCTTTGACTCAGTTACACCTGACGTCTTGGAAGAAACGTAAGTTAAAATGCTTGGGGTTTAAATTTCATTGGTCAGACGGCTCATATTGCTTTTGAAACTGCTCATATCATAAAGAGGGTTTGATTCCCGAGAAATTGTCATTACGAAAAAAAGTATAAAAAGTTAATTTATGGATTTTTACTCACACTATTTATTTTGATACCACGTAGGTGAGACCGCAGCTTAGAAACAAACAAGTGGACGCAAATCTTTAAACATTGTAACATTATTGTTCTTTGGTCATTTTCGTGCACCATCTGATAAATGCATACGAGTATTAGAATGTAGATTACCGGTTTTCAGTATTCCTAGTCAGACCCTCGGCATTTACTGAAGCAGTTCCACTGCTGAAACGCTGATGGACTCTGCTTATTAGTGCATCATTATTTAAAAACAGTTGAGAGGTATCTTGTATGTGAATGTGATAAGAATTTGGCTCAGCATCGCTTACTTTTCTCGTTCAATGCGCAAGTTGTCATGCCAAGGGCTATATTACTATATTTTCTCCTACCTTTATATTCTAAAACTAAACAAAAAAAAAAATATTGTGATGCAAGTATTCAATGATTAGCTGCCGGACCTACTTTAGTCTTGATTCCTTTGTGGTTTACTTCTATAGCACGGGCCTAGAGCAATAAAAGCAAGACGCATAAACAGAGCCACTGAACTTTCATGACTAAATTAAACAGAGCGAAGCTCGCAATCAATCTGCATCAATCTGAATCGATTGATTTGTAATCGATAAGGTATGTACGAGAATTGCAACTACAAGTATAGCTTATGTTAGATGCAATTTGAAATTATACTGTAAGTTCTTGCAAGTGTTTAATTAAGTTCTTGAATGTATTTGTTTAGTTAGGTAATTATATGTATTTTTATGCAAACTTGCAACGATTAGGTTCTTACATGCTCCTATTCTACAATGTAGAGTTTATACCTATATTAGCATCTTGCTACGAGTATAGGAATTTAAATGAAGGAAAAGTAGGTACTATTTCTAGGTATTTATCTCAAAACATTAGGTACTTGAACGATAAAAAATGCCGTCAGATTAACACGGAATCACGTCTAAAATTAAAACGAAAGAAATTAAATTTAATCTTAATGAGCAATAACACCGGGAATTATATCAGATTTCCGGCATTTTTCGCCAAATTTGCAACAATTTTTCGAAGGAAAATTTTCTTTGTTAGCAAATGGTTGTGGAGATCGTGGAGTGTCATAATAGGACATAATATATTCAGGACGAGTCAAATAAAATTAGCACGGTGAAAAATGTAAACGGTTATTTTATGGGTTTGAGGACGCGCGAGCATAATGTTTCTCAACTCTCCCGAAGTGGAATCTTGAGACTTGTAATGTGAATTCCAAGCCTTTGGCATTACTCTTAAATAACTGAAGAATGTATTGCAATTCTCTTAACATTATACAAGGAAAAGTTTGTGAAGATTGGTGGATAAGTAGATATAATGGTTATTTGCTCCTAATCATTTCTTTAATGTGATCATGTGACGAGATCAGCTCGACGTTCAAGCAGTAATGTATAAGCATTACTGTGTTCCAGTTTGAAGGACACTCTAGCTAGTTTAATTACTGGGCTTTCTCTCATCTCCTGATGGTAAGAGGTCACGCCAGACCATGACTGAAACAGACAATTAACCAGTTCAATTCACAATTGTAATGAACGACAAAGTTTAACGAATGTCTAAGAGTCTTCAAAAATCATGAAAAATACACAACGAGCGTTTTATTTGAGCAAAACTTTTATCATTTTCCATTAACAAAAGTTTTATTTTACAGAACAGAATAATAAATAGCATTAGATAATTAATTTAATGTTTATTTTCAGTATAGAATAATACAACAACGAAGTAGAGTTATTAGGTATTTTATGGGAGGCAATCTAATAAAAAGAGCAAAATATTTGAACAGCCCATTTGTTTTTCTTTAGATCTACACAAATATTTAATACTAGCATACGCCCGCAACTTAGAATGCGTTACGTATTTTTAAAAAATATTTCTTAGTTCTCACTTTCAGCTCTTGACAAACACATCCTCCAAGTTTCAAGGTTCTACGTTCAGTGGTTTGACCTGCACGTTGTCTGTCAGTAAGTCAGTCAATCAGGACCAAGATTTTTATTTATCTGGATTCAAAATATATATTTCATATATTAGATTTTAATTGGTACAGCGTAACAAATTGAAGGTAGAGTTTTCTCACAAGCGTATTAATTATGTATGTATTTACAAAAAAAAGTATATAAGTATTGTATCAGTTATAAAATAAAATTTATTTTTAAAATGACCTCAATAACTGGATTTAAAGTATACTCTACCGCTTGCCCACGAGCGTTTTAGCAGTGCTACGTGTCATTTATTACTCAAACTTCTGTGTAACAGTTTTTCGGTCATGGGTAAGCGTGATCTCTTATAATCAGGAGAGTATCTTAATTGCCTCAATATAATACTTTCAAAAATTGTACTTCCAAAAGTTACCATTAGGTTTATTTTTTTATGAGTCGTGGTAAAAACCCAACAACTGAAAATAGAGTTCTTTGCAAGCTCACAATTCGTGGACTCGCATTCTTGACCGACGGATGACTTTTAAATTCTGAAAATGGGCATGGCACTTTTTTCGTATTTGTACCTAAAAAACTATAGAACCTACTTATATTCAGCTTCTAGCAGTCTATAACAGTTTATAACTATCGCTATAAATTCCCCGCAACGCTAACTATTAATTGAAATGCATTCTGCTCCGCTTTGCTAATGGGCTTGTCACGTCATAACGGCACATTTAAATTATTTAAAGCGTGCTACACACTAATTTGGCAGCCGCGACAGACTCAGGTGAGAAATATGGGATGATGATGGAAATTCTTGGTGTAGTTTATGATAAGGTGGTCTTATAAAAGATCTAACCTTTCTCAATCGTTATTGATTGAAAGGAATTATTCAACAACATTCTGAGAGATTTTTATTCGTGACAATAAGCATACACCATTGGTGTGTCAAGCATGTGTCAAGTGCACGAAAGAAGCCTCTTCAAGGCGCACATGAAATCCTTTCATCACCCTGGTTCGAAAGATCTAGTGACACGATACGAAGAAGAAGCGTACCTACGACGACGTAGTGACGATAATCGAGATTGAACTTCACGTGGTAGGTAAGTTTGTTTCATTATATGTAGAATTTATTATGTCAGTCGAAATTATCACAGCATTATTATGTCGGTATGCTCTAAATTGAGTAATGTTTAAGGATCACTTTATCGAAATTTCACCAAACGATTCTTCAAAATGTTCGTGATAGAACTCACTACGTGATTTGAAACTGATTCACAGTTTTTTCAGTAAAGAAAATACGATAAATTAACGTGACGAATCGAATTAGTGTGTAGTACCCTAACGAAACCAGCACACGAATATCACAAATAGCACCATCCAAAAATATCGAACAAAACGTCCTGTTAAAACATCAAAGTGTCGCGATGCAACTTTTTGTGTTCCACTTTGAAATGCTCAGGACGGCTCTATTTTTCGTCTGTGCAAGTTCTAGGAACCTGGACTTGCACGATCTGTCTAACTTCAAAGTTGGATGCACTAACATGGAATGGAGCTGATCTAAGTCTAAACTTAGAATATTTTAAAATAGGTCCATTGTTTTCTAGATTTCTAACTTTTTGTCATTATTTCAGCTATTTTGCGTGTCTATGAAAACATATGTCGAGTAGTATAGTAAGAAATCAAGATTTCCCGTAACCAAAACAGTGCTACACAGGGCTTTGACTCATATAAGCTGCAACCCTGCTATTAGTGCTCGTCTACTTTGAGACCATAACCAGTATGCGGTCGTTGGTAAAAAAAGGTAGGGTAGGAACTTAGGTAGGTACAGTAACTCCTAGAAAGATGTAATTCTCGCACCTAACTTGCACCTACCTTTATCCTTTCGACTTTTTATACTTCATAGCAGAATTATTATATGTCAGCGTAAAATTACAAAAACAGTAAGTTTTCAATTATACGGTTTGAACAAATTAAATTGTAACCTTCAAAAATTGTGAACGCAAGTACCATGCTCTTTAAAACAGACCAATTACAAACCAAATCCCTCTGATTGGTAAGTTAGGTTTGTTTTTTTTTCATTTGTCTTAGCGTACACGACGTGCCCACGAAGTCGCTTCCTATTGGGTGATCTTTTACAAATTAACGATTTTAAACCGTAAATTTATTAACGGTACTTTGATTGGTCTATTTCATAGCAGACTTTCGTAGTATTTACATTTTTTCAACAGATTGTAATTTAAATTGTTCATTAACGGTTAAATTGTAAACTTACGGTTACAAAATTATGGCAACATACATACTGGAGTAGGTATTTCATTCCATTATACGTTACACCAATGTTTCTCAACCCGCAACATCGCCAATAAACTTCAATGCTTTTAAAACTTCAGCTGCGCGAATGGTCGTATTAGGCCGGGAAAGGCTCTTAGCGTGTGGTTTTATCTGAGGACACGGAACACGACATGGCATGAATGGAGTTAATTGGACAATCAGCTCATTGAGCTGTGTTGAGTTGGGCAGTTTGGCGGGCGCGGTTGTAGACCGTGCCAGTTGGCCGCAACTCCGCTAATCAGACGGGGATTTTTGTATTTGGGTATCGTATGTGGTTTCAATACGAGTCAACGTACCATGAATCATCAAATAGTACAGCCGCCAGTATAGCCAAATTTCATGTCAATGCAGTGGCAGCGCGTTTTTGAAGTCAGTTTGGTTGCTTTTGGCGAACTAATTCGACGTGTAACAATTCAACTTTTAGTTTACCTCAACTACCTATTCGTAAGGCAAGGTTACGAGAGACAATGAGCAAAAATACTTAGGTATAACAATGTAATATTCCTTTTTTCACACGCTCGGGGGTTCAATGTAATTCAACTGTGGAGATTTATTTCATACAAAACATACTTCATACAAGTATGATTACAACCCCAAAGCCTTCGACGGAATTGTTTGGAATCTAGAGAACTTAAAATTGGTACCTACCTAATTATATACAAGTCTTTATTCAAAGCTGTAGTAAAAAAATAGGACCTGCAATTGACTTCCTAACCGACATCCATACAGTATCAAACTTTTGTTCAGTGTTGTTGCAAAAGTGTTCTGTATCAAACATCAGAGTCGCGTCGGGAGGCTAGTTGGAAAACACTCAATCAGCACGATTAAAAGTTTGGTACGCTGGCAATGACACTGAGCCCCTTTGTAACACCGAGCCATTGTTTTCTCTCTGATTTTTGTAGACAAAACAAAACAAGAAACAAATCAGTACTGTTAGCATAACAAGGTAAACTTCGAGCACTGTCTCGTTAGGTATAATCCGGCCAGCTGTGATAGGGGGTGTCTGATGAAGGAAGGGACGCGAAAAGAGTGTATTTTTTTAATCTGGTGCGAATTCTGTATGCATCCGTTTGGGCGCACTCAAGTCTACAAACCAGCACGCGTGACGTGGCGCTCAGCTGTAGAACAAGGACGGAAGTGAAATGAGGGATGTCCCAAACATTAAAATACCAAAACACGTAAACCCTCAAAAAACAAATATTATAATTATTGAGTTATGAATAGGTTCTAAAGGTTTATTCATTCAATACAATAACGTATTTAAAAGTCAGCTTTTAAAGGAGAGTAGTATTCCTTCATAATATGCTGTAAACTAACTATAGATCATTTTTACTAGCATTTATTCATATTATGCATCACTATATAGTATAGGTTTACCTTATTTAGAGTTCAAGAAAAACTTTTTGTCAGTACGCTGGTAGCCCTAATGTAGGTGCGAAGCATAATTTCACGGTGCGTAGATCAGACAGGAGACGAAATAACTACTCTGGAGACATTCATTTCTACAACATTAAATTATTTCGCTACTCGCTTGTTGAACATGCTTTCAAAATTACCCATTATTAAGAGAAGAACGGAATCTCGGAATCCATTTAGTAATAAATTCTGCCATTCTTTGTGTGTTGCTACAGTGTTTCTTTCATTCGAAATTAGTGATCAATGCAAATTGCTTTATTTCTTGGAATATTGAAATGTAAGTATTTTATAAACATTAAATTATAGCATCGCATGTAGAAGCTACCGCCTGAACACGAATTATTCGCATTTGTCAACCTGCTTTGTCCGCCTAGTGGGACAGATGGGACAAATAAGTTCTATCTGTCCCCCCGTTTCTAAAAGGGGAATTTTAAGAATTTACAGATAGAAATTTTATTAATTGTAAAAATTCTATCTGTCACCATAGGGGTGCAGATAGACGTGGTGGTCAAAAGCTTGACAATTTATAGTAAGTATCTTATGATAATAAGCATGATAAACTTAAAATAAATGATTGAAAATCCCTATTATAAAAAATGCAAGTTAAACTAAGAGCTTCATTGATTTCGCCAATAAAAAAATGGGTTCTAAAGGTAAAAGGAGTTCACATAGCAAATGCCCCTTTCTTACCTACTTTGATTTTATTTGGCTCCAAATCTTAAAAAAAAACATAAATGGACCGCGTACTAGTAACTCTAAATCACTGTAAATGAAGTAATTTCCCTCTGAAATTGACTCCCTCTATTAAATTGCTTTGAGAAATGAGCTCCCGTTTCTTAATTTGGTTAACTGAAGCTCTGCTGAAAGAAACACAAAGTTGAAATGGTGCCACTTAACTAAATAAGTTTACTTGTTTACTTATTATCACTCTATTCGTTACAAATAACAATAATGCCTATTTATAGATAAACTGTTAAAACAAAACAACACACACAACGTTGCTCGTAAACTCAATTCTGTATCTGCGTATTGATTATCCTTGAAAGTTTTTAAATTTAATGAAATTAAAACTTTTATACACAAAACATGTTGTCACGATAATTTTAATAACTTTATAGACAAAAACATCCCTTTAGACTCTAATATCTGAACAATGTAACCCGATCCTATATCATTATGTGGAGATAAGTGGCGGGGGCAGACCACGACTATAATTCAAAAAGGTCCTTCCTGCCCCTTCCTCTCCCTGCCTTTGAGAGGGAACCCGTGCTTCCAACATGAATTGTCTCGTCGAGACTGTATTTAACAAAATTGTCCTTTAAGTGTGTGGATGAAATGAAACTCGAAGTAATGGAAGTCTTAACCCTCGATCAGACAAGCAAAGCAGACCTTCCTTTCAGAAGCAGCGTACCGGTTTGCTAATATTTGTTCACTGGATTATCAATATCAATTCCACCTTTCAAATCTCTAGTTTATATCAACGACACTTCTTCTATGTAAACTTTGAGTTTTGACGTGGTTGAATGAGCAAAAGGAAGATGCTAAAACACTTTAAAATAATAGGAGTTTATTTTTTTGAAACCCGCCCGGAAACTATCAAATAAATTCACCAGTTTCGCAAAGTGCAAAGTTCAAAGGTATATCTTCCTCTAATAGAAACTGCAATTGATAAATAGAGAGCCGATCTGATTATCCCTTAATATCCACAGAAGTGGCTCACAACTTCCCCATCGGCTACAAGTTTTAATTTTATTACAAATCAGGAGAAAGGAAAGTACTTTTTATGTGTTTTCTATTCGGCGGATTGAATGAAGCGAGATTCGCGCCGGCTTTACATAAATGGATTAGAATGCAGATCTTCTCGGAATTTTCTTGAGGGAATAAGTGTTTTTAGATTTAAGCAAATATTATGGAGGAGTTTTGATTTGTGATGATGCTGATTGCGGAGAAGTTTATTGAAGCTTTAACCGTATTCTCATGTATAAACATCATGGTAGAGTCCATAAAAATCCATGCATGTTTATTATTTAACTTGTCGTGCTTACCCTGAACTTTCAAGTGAAAATTAATCTCAGTTATTTTATTATGCACCTGTCCTGACTGAATGAACTCGGGACGCAATTGCGTTTAAACTGCAAACAAAACAACTTCAAGTTCTCATTGTAATCTGGGTCCAGGCGACAACTTATTTCATTTACATAAACTGTTTAGCATAAACTGAGAACTTCATCTAATAGGGCCTGCCGCTATATTTTCTTTAGTTAATTACAATGCAATACAACATTTGCAGGTAAAGCTAGCTTTATTTTGAAATAGTTATTATTTTCTATAATATAATAATTCATATTAGCCAAATTTTATACTAAAATACAGGTACTTCATATCTCACTATATAATATAGTGAGATATGAAGTGATTTGTTATAGTTTAGTTCTTAATAGAAACATCATTACTTACATTCAGGTATTTATTATTTTCGAGATCAAATAAAAAATTTAAGGACAAAAGTTTTTGTGTGTTTCATACCTCCCTCATAAATCTCCACTCTTTATATCGTTCTCGGATAATCCGTTTCTTAATTTAATTAGTTTAATAAATAAATAAATCGTTATTTCGCCTTAGCCCTAAAGAAGTATCATACTGGATGGTTGGCCTGCTAACAGCTAGTTACGTATTGTAGCCACATACTTACTCGAATTGCAAGAACATATTATCCCGTTTATGACCGCCATTACAAAACGGAATGCAATAAAAATTGAACCAGTACTTAGCTACCGTTTGAAAATTCTAGCACTAAATGTAAAAAACTTAAGCGTATTAACTTGACTTGACTTGACTTAACTATTTATGAGCATAATATATATAACGACAAATTAAAAACCATGTTTTAGTTTAGAGGTTTTGGCGTGATTGACAAACACCATCCATTTACCGTCACAATTTTTTCATACCTCTACCATAAAAGCCCCTTTTCTGGTCAAGTATGTGAATAATGCTATATGTTGCAAAGGTAAAGTTCAAACGATGTAAAGCATTTTTGTTTTTTATAATTTTAAATAAGCCCCAAAATCATTAATTATTTTAATTTTGTATGCTGTAATTTGATGCATAAATCCGTAGTAAGTTAAGCTGGTATAAGCTTTCTAATATGGAATAAGTAACAGGCCCGCTGCCTGAGTCGTTTATAGCCGTGGTAAAGAATCGCTATCAAATTAATAGCTTTGCTTAATGGTGGTGCACTGGCTTAGTCACCAGGGATAAAGAACAGGTGATGCAGATTCGCTCCATGAGTTATGGACTTCGTTTAGGGAGAATAGTCCTTGGTTATAAAGAGAGCTTTGTAACATAGTTTTTTGATTATAACGGGTATTAATCGCGCTAACCTCGTATGTTTTTGTACGTTTTTGTTTTTGTATTGACGGTAGCTCCAATACGCCAGTCAACCCGTGACCACGGCTGTTGCAATACAGTCGAAACGTCGGGACACAAAAAAAATACGAGGTTAGCGCGATAAATACCCGTTATAATCAAAAAACTATGTGTGATAATCGCGAAAGTCTACGAAAAGCTTTGTAACAATATTGTATTCTAAATGCATACTAGCATTGAAAACAAGTTATGACAAACTTTGAAGTAAAGACTTATGAAGCATTGCCGAAAGATAAGTTTTCTCTCGTACCAGAAAACAAGACATTCCTTAGATAAGTTTGATTTTTACCAATTAAGTGAAAAATCGGCCACATATTGTTATAGCTGCCAAATAACCATATTTCCTAACAGAAACTCACTTGCGCTTATCTCGTAGTTTGCTAAAACCTTTTCTAAGTAGGTACATGCCAAGTCTCGGATTGCAAAGGCGTCATCCGTATGTTAATTACGCCTATTCACACGACATAATTATCCTGCCTGGATTGTCGATATTTAATAATGGAAAACTCAACCTTATCGACTTTAAAATACGGCGGGCACTTCAAAGGCTAGAGAAGACGAGTGAACGTTCCTTTTAAACAAAACCTCTGTACTCTCGTGAGAGTTGATTTAACCGTCATAAGCGATAAACAGAGTGCTAAACTGAACTGCACACAACTTGTCTCGCAGCTTGTTGACAGTCGGTGCCTAAACGGCGTAATAATTAATGCAGGGATTTTCGTAATTCAGTTTGGAAGTCACAGCTTTTTATTTACTAGTTTGGTTAGCGGTTTCTAGGACATACGCCTAGAACAAGAAAATCACGCTTTTGAGAATTTAAAAATCGTTGTGACGTTGTTGTTGTAACGTTATTTTGACGAAAAGTTATGACTTTCCGTAACGAATTAATTCCTTATATAAGTTATTACCTACGATCAATGTAAAAGTCATATGAATGTAATATTGGCGGTCAAATGCTTGAAAAAATAAACATAACGTGTATTTTATTTCATCGTATTGCGTTCCTAACCACCAAAAGTGAGTGCTACTATACATTCGGAGTGGGAATATTAAAGTGTGTAGCATGCGTGCCTGCCAACCGTCTCCACCTTAAGCCAAGACGTCGTCTGTTCCTGTTGACCTTTTCATAGGGGTTAGACCCGTTGAGGACACGTTTTACATGCCAACTGAGGATAAAACTAATCTTTTACGGATCATTCACTGCATAAAATAAAATTTTAGTTCGAATCTATGTACGATAGATATATTTTCCTACTTTTAAAAAGTCTACATTATTAATTAGTTATGATTGTGGAAATTCTTGTTAAAATATTTGAATATAACATTTCTGTCTGTAATAAACTATAAAGAAAAATACAATAAGTTCCTTCAATAACTTACCTCATCTATTAACTCATCCTTAGCGTTGTCATGTAGTGTATAGTTGAATCAATTGAGCTTCCAATCGTTTTTAATGAACGTTTAGTTGTTATAATATGTAGGCCCATTTGTCATTCATAATAAATATATTATTAAAATATTACAATAGCCATCATAACGATACAATAGGATATTAATTATAGGCCCAATAACTGTGATACAAAAACTGTTAAACCTACAATGTTATAAACTACATACCTATATGCTACTGTGTTGTAACATCACATAGCAAGTAGTAGTACAGCAAATTGGTCGAACTCGTCCACTCATTTGGCTTGTGAACGCGTGCGTGTGAACGAACATGGTCCGTGGTTTTCCATACCCCGGTGTATTGTCATCTTTTTATACGTCGGATAGTATTGTCCACGTAATATTCTGTAGGTGTACCTGCAGTATTTCCCACGACTATCTCTGTGATAATGGAGAATAGTTGCGGTACGTTCGCCTGGATCTATGTCTGTTGGTATTGATTTGGAGAAACAATGAGGTTACTTGATTAGTTTGCACCGTACCGCAAATCTCTATATTCAGTGGTTTGGCCTATGCGTTGTCAATCAGTCAGCAATTCAGGACGAATCCTTTTATACACCACCATTTTTTTTTTTGATTACCGAAAAAAATTAAATGGGCAATGCAGACGGGGTACTATGTTGCATCTGTGCAGTCAGAATTTTGGATTTCTACAAAAATGGCAAAGATACAGCGGAGCGAGTGCGGCGCCCGAACCGACGTTTTGCGGGCTGGCTCGAGCTAGGTAAGCACCCGGGTTTGCCAAACGATGAATAAAACTTAAATTATTATCAATTAAAGGTACCGCCTGACGCAAATCCATAGGAAAACGAATAACGGTAACAGTTATCCAATTTTAATCAAATTAATTTTGACAAAAATTCGACTTAATTTTTTCAAGTTTTTTTGCCGTATATGTTGTGTTCAATAACGGCAACTGACTACGCGTATTTTTTTTTTATGGTGATTAAAATTTGACCGTGTATATTGATAAAATAAATTCTACTTTCAAATGCGTGTCGTGAAATCATTGGAAAGCTTACAAATTAATAAATGCAAGGCAGCCCAGAGGGAAATCAGATGCATGAAACTTTCTACCTACAAGTATCGGGTGACGCAATTCCAATATCAAGCTGCATAATGTAGCTCCGTCGAACGCTAAAGAAAAACGTGAATATGATTTTCTATGCTATTTTACTAAAATGTGAGTTTGATTTGTGTTGCTTGCTACCTCTTACTTTTTGTAACCAGATTATTTAAAGCACGCTAATTATGAGAATACTGTTTTTGGTGCAAGTGCCGTCTTGGCTGATTGGGATGTGCCTCGACTTTCGATCCGAAGGTCGTGCGTTCAAACCTAATAAGTTCGAAAAAAATTTGTCTAGCTAGTGCATGAAAGGAACCTCTTCGAGCTGCACTTGAAATCCTTTTACCACCCTGGTTTGAAAGAACTAGTGACACGATAAGAAGATGAAGGTGCAAGTCCAAATAAGGTAGTTTAAAATGAGTTTCTAACAGGTAAAACGTCAAACGTGCACAAATGTAACATCATTGTGTATGTTATCATGCTTCTTCCAGCAGTGAAGCCTGTGTTACACGCTGTGTTAAATTATGACAATCCAATAACGGGTAGGTGGCTTGGGCCCAAATTATCCGTATCGGCGTTGCCAAGTCGCACAAAGCCGGCCTTCACATACGCATCATCTACGGGACAGAGTTATTTGCATTTACTTTGGATTACAACCAGCAAAAGTTTCTGGAAAGGGCTTGAGCGTTCTGTTCTGAGTTGCCAACGACCGACAAAGTTTTTATTTGAATGTCTTGCTCGATGCTCTACAACAATAACGACTCGGATGCTAGGGTGGCAAGTGTGTTAGACAGCCACGATATCGCAAGTTCGATTTTTGAATTAGGACAATCAATTGTGTGATGAATTTCGTTGTTTGTCCTGGATTTAGGTTGCGATGTTTTCTGTATATTATGATGAAAATTATAGTAAAAAAGTTAACAGTTTTCTGATTACCATAATACAAACTTTCCTTAGTTAGCTATAGAGCTTGATGGCATGATGTGAAATTTACAAACATCGGGTATTATTTTTTTAAAATCGCCCTCGAGAAGTGTTTCTTATAAAGCATTATAAAAGGCTTTGTCCAGCTAAACCACTGGACGTAGATACTTGAAATTTTGAGGGTTTGTTCGTCAAGATTTGTAGGCGCGTGCTAAGAAAGGAGTTCGGTTCATTCGTAACGCAAATGAAGTTGTGTGCGTCAGCTAGTAAGCATTAAAAAGAGAACGCCTTTCTCGTGAAACACAAAATCAACGCTAGAAATATATGTAGAGTTAATTTTCTATCTTTGTAGACTATCGTTTGTAGAATCCTAACAAAACTCTTTATAAAATTGCACTGCACATTATGTCTAGTGCACATAAATGATGCAGCAGTCAAATGCAATTCGCGGCCATTATGTTCCGCGGCGCTTCCCGATACATTGTTCCATAATGAATGACCCCATTCTGAAGGTTCTTTTGAAGAGTTAGTCAAAGCCACTGTTCACAGCCTCGCACGCTTAGTATCAGCTTAAAACAGAAACCCGACGGCTAAAATAATGTCACCATAGACGACAAGGATGGTCGAGTGGCAAGTGTGTTGGACTGACACGCCGGTGTCGCGGATTCGTTTCCCGCTTCAGGACAAAGAAAGTCCCGCAGGGCATTTGTGTAATGAACATCGGTGTACGTCCTGGGTCTGGGTGTTTTCTACCCAGAAAGTCTGATGCGGGAATCGAACCTGCGACACCGGCGCATGTAGATATATATGAAAAGAAATGTGTTTTTTTTTATTTATTTTTATATTAAAACTAAACTACTGAACTGATTTTGATGACATTTGTATGGGACCAATCTGTAAATATATCCTCTCAACAAATAGATTTTTTCAAATCGGTTTTCAACAACAAAGTTCAGAGGTAACAAACATAAAAAAAACATTCAACCGAATTGAGAATCTCCTCCTTTTGTGAAGTCGGTTGATGAATTATGAATTAATTTAGATTATAACAACAACAATTCTAGGTCAATGTTATGATGATGATAATTACTATGAAGTCGAGATGCATTGTTGTTAAACGGCTCTATTTGAAAGCAAGATGTATGTAAATTACCTACATAATGCAAATAAGACGTTTGATTTACGCCACAATGTTACAGCGGATTTGCACTTGGAAGGTCATAGTGGATTACATTGTCCTAGCCATTTTGCTACTTACTTACTGGCAAACGTCACATAAAAATAAATTGAAAAATATTCAAGGTTTAACAAAAACAGCCGACCTCAATTGGACTGTTTTAGTGACCGTAAACACCACTGAATAGTCACTGGGAAGCAAAATACGCAATTTAGTTTAGTTAGAAGACGTCATTTCTTCAGTTATTTAGATTTCAACCCAAAGTACTGAACCGATTTTCATGAAATTTCTATTGGACCAATTTCTAAAAAGATTGAACTTCTCAAAAAAAAATTTTTTTTTTAAAATCGCTTTAACAACAACAACAAACTTCAAAGGTAACAAATACAAAAAAACCACTCAACCGAATTGATAACCTCCTCCTTTTTTTAAGTCGGTTGAAAATACTATAAAGTTGTAAGTTCAAGTATAACTAAGTATTTTTCTACGTTGATAGACAACGCATAGGCCAAACCACATAACGTATATATATAGATTGAAGGGCACTTTGCATCTTCGTCAAAAAGATACGAATTAGATAAAAAATGTAAATAAAACTAAGATTACAAATTAAAAAACTTTCTAGTTTTTATGAATGCACAATGCATAACAATGTATAAGATGGCATTTTTATGAATGCACGCACATCAAAAACTATGTTGTGGATATTTGTAGTTATGGGTAATCCTCAAATCCGATTCCTCTTAATAAGCATATTTCGGCTGACATTGCTTCTTTTTAGCAGAAAGTTCATGGACGGTATTGAACAGCCGAATATATTTTCCGTGGCTGGTCGCAGGTCAGTATAGGAAGTGTCGGATGCGTCGTGTGACGTCGTCCGGCGGACGACACCGGCAGCGGTGTGACACCAATCTCCTCATTGTGTCGACGGGACGAACATGAAACATTTTGAATATAGCTGGCTTCGAACATAAATATCCTATCATAAGTACCTTGAGAGCCAAATGTACCTGTATTCATGCAAATAAATTCTATCAATAAATCAATATTTTGCTAAAGTTTCAACTTATGAAAAAAAACTAAGGAACAAGGTGATACGGCTCAAAATCGTGTACAATAACTTTCGTTTAGGATACCTACACAATAAAGTACATTTAGGATACATTTTTTTATTAACAAACAGCAAACAGCAGCAAACGTGGGTGTGATAGGGATCTTAAACTTACCTAATACTGGCCAGTATAAGGTAAGTTTAAGACTTGCAGTGTGTAAATCTGGAATAATGTAAATTTAACTTTCATTCAAACCGCTCTACCATGACAACCTGCTCTCTAGAGTCTTGTTTGTAATCCTAGAGCTATCTCGATCCAGCTTTCTTCCCAAGAGCACCTTCTTGTAATATCATAGTTTACATATAAATATAAGTTTATCTAAGACTCTAAGTTAAATTGGATATTAAAGAAATCTTGGAATCAATACAAGATTTATAATGACGTTAAAATGAATAGTTCGGGAATTTGTTACTTGGTATATTTATTATTACAGATTCATAAAATTTCTAATAAAACGGCTAAATACGCGTTGAAACACGTATTGAGGTAGAGTTCTAAGTCATTACGCCTCAACGATGTCATTTTAAGTACAAAGGTGCTGTGTAATCTGTATGATCTCTGGATATAAAACCTGTGACATACAGACGGACAGACAGATGGACATGGCGTTACGAGCGCCGCCCGCGCCGTGCCATAGCGCCGCCGTGTATGTCAACAAGATTCCACAGTGATCCATACAACACTGACGACCCTGCCTACATACGGCGAATTAACCGTACATTTTCACGGCAAAAAACCGTGTGTAATGTATCTCAATTTATGAGGCCTTAAAAGTTAAGTAGGTAGCAGCGCTGAAGCGATGTCATGTCACAGATAACTATTCGCTTATTCACGTTCACTAGCATTCAACTCGTCGAAATCTCACGCAGATCTGCATATTCATTTTAAACTTCAAAACGTTAAGAATCCGCAGCAGTCAACATCCGTGGTGGGTTAATGACTCTGAGGTCGACCATTGTTTGGTAAACAATGCAGCGAGACCGAGCGACTCGCAGTTATTCGCCTCACTAGGTGACGAACCATGTCATTTTTAAGGCGGTATATACATGTCGCAGGCATTTTGTATATACAGTAACCAGAGTGTAGCGAGTAACGTATTTCCAATAGAATAGTTTGCAAACAGACATCGCGTCATGTTTATGCGATACTATTGGTTGATGTAACACGACACTCATATTTTATTGTAACTTTCCTACGTGCGAAAATAGCGTTTAAAATCAATCAACTGACTGACACGTTGATATCTAAAATCAAATGTTTTTCCATTCACCCGCCTATCAGTCCATCAAAAATTTGAGATCATTATAATACGATAAAGACAAAGTAAGGAGAAAAACAGAGGAAAAGAAATTAAAATTTTCCTTCCTCAAAGTTGAACGTCGCGAACAGAGCTGGGGTGAGGCATAATTTGAGATCATCTTGTTATGCAGCTCTGAAAACTCACTGTAAGATTGTTTCAACTTGAGCTATTTACGTCTGAAATATTCCTTCAATTAACTTTAGACAAATTAACGGGAAAGAGAAAAATATAAAAGGATGGGGGGGAGGGAGGAAGGGGGAAGAATAACTGGCTCGCGGATAATTAATGGTTTCATTTATGTTTCTGCACTTGAAAGTCGTGATTGTGCGGAGTTAGGCCGCCTTTTTACTTTTTTCGAGTTTCAAATTGCCATTGTTCAAGTCGTAATTGAAAATTGTAAAGGTCCCAGTAATCAATACGCACCCCGTTTGTTCATCCAAATTTCTCGCTGGGAACGTTCGATTTCTCGGCAGGTACTTACTTAGTTTTAATAAAGAAAAGTTTTTATGAAGGTTTATTCAACTTTCAGCTTTCTTATAGGTTAAATAAGGAAATGTTATACCTAAATACCTGAATATTTATAGCAATTATTCGTTGCAATAAAGTAAACTTTCGTTGTCAAAACATTACCACACAAAATAGTTTCAAGACACATGAAACTCCGCTATAACTCATTTCCGTCATTAATTTTGAATAGATTAGCATTAAATGTGTCTTCACTTACTGTTCAAATGTGCTTTGATTTACAGGTGCATTTGAATATTAGCATCATTTTATTTGCGGACGGTACAGGGAATCAAATGTCAGCTAATTCGATGGCACGTTGTTATAATATGATGTATGGAAACGCACAAAGTCAGTTTCGTTATTGTTTTTCATTGTAGAAATAATAAGTACCATGGAAAACGTTGTGGAAAAAGTATTCAATCCATTGAATAGTATTTTGCCGCCGGCTATTCAACCGCCAAGAAGTCTTCTGTAATCATCACTGTGCTCCGGTATTAAGGGTTAGTATGATTACTGGACTTTTGAGACTGATCTTTTAAATGTCTCAAAGTGCACAATAGCACTATATTATAGCTGCTTGTGTAGCACTGTTCTGGTCAGAGCAGACCAGATCCTAAGGCTTACCTTAACACTTTGCATAAAAAGAACCGGTAAAATAAAATCAATCAATATAATATAAAAAAAATTGTTCTGCCTGACTTACTGATTGACAGACAACGTACAGGACAAACACTGAACTTGAAACTTGGAGATCGTATTTGTCAAGACCTGAAAATGAGTAGGTACCTTCATAGGAATTTAAAAAAATCGCTACGCAAAGGCAGTTACATTAGCTAGTTAAGTGTAAGACCTAAAAATATTACATACCAGCGAATTTTGAAACAGTAGAAATCTCTACATTCTGTAGAAATCTTGGTTGGGTTGGGAAGTGCATTATGCAGATTGGTGGGTCGGGATTGCAAAGTATTTGTTATTCGCGGCGCGAGCCGTCCGCAACCCTGACCCCATGAACCCTGCAAATGTCACGGGGACGAGACAATTCACCAGGATTCCGGTATGCTATAGCCGGGTGCAAGCAGCTGGTCCTTTTGAGAACTTGATGTTAAGTGAGGCTGTAGCTGACAGATGATGGACCACGTAGGACTAGAACTTGAGACACTAATAACTAAATAAAATCATTATAAAAACTCAATTATATTTTCTTTTTTTAATTTTTGGAGTAGATTTACAGATTTACATTACGCTTTCTGTCAATTTGTGGCAATGATGTCTTAGTAAAAGTTAGACACATTTTCATTTTACACACCTAAGTTTAGCTGGTTTAAGATCAATATTAGCCTCTCTTCAAATTTAAACTTAAGTTTAGCCGGCTAATTAATAAGTATTAATAAGCTATTAGTTTCCGTACCCCAAACGTGAACTAACGAGTACTTCAGTCCAAAATAAACATCTAACTATGTACAATGTTCATTGCATACAGCTTAGAACAAAATTGTTTACAGGGATAGATGGTGAGAAAAGTTTTAAAAAGTGAACTAGCTGTTATTTTATGAACTGCCTGTACACTCCCTTATCGTTAAGGTTTATTTATAACCGGAACGTAATCGAATGAGTGTCGTGCGTCAAGTTAAATTTTCTAACATTCGTGGAATTTCCAGTTTGTTACCGTCGCAGCTGAATGAATTTTAAGTTCGTTAGCAGAATGAGTTGTTGAATAGGTTTTGTCTGTCACGTGCTAATTAAAACAAACTCAATCATCGCTATAAGGACGAGTAATCTCATTACGTAGTTAGTTACTTTCCTTGCAAAATGAGATAATAACTAAAAATGGCGTCTAAGCGTTATTTAAGAAAAAAGTAGAATTTCAAGTAGATATCAGATGGAAATAAAACTCATATAAATAATTGGTATTAAAAAGTTGCAATAATAAAACTCTATGTTAAAATAATTTATGCAGTAGGTAGTAAGTTGGTTATGAACGACAATTTTAACTTCTCTTATTGTGGCTGACGTTTCAACTTTGGCGCCCGTAATTCGCGTGAAAACCTTTTTCACGAGGGCTTGCCTATTTTAAAAGGTTTTTTAATGGGCATGTCCTTAATTAGAATCTGTACCGAGTGAAATTCAGGTTCCTTTTCTGATTTAATGAGGAGACAATCGCGTGATCCCTTTCGCACAGATTTGGCTCCGCCCATCGGGCGGTGAAAATCGATAACATACTCTAGAAGTGCGTTTAGTGTCGTACCTTACTGACGTAGGCCACAGACGGATCTAACAACCTAAGCACTCACTCTCTCCCACTGGGCCATTCACATGCCCACTGCTGGGACTCAAGTCCACGATCAAACTTAATTACGGGAATTCCCCATCAAACTGAAGCAGAGCTTTAGAATAGTACTAGTTAAGCGATTAGAAAATTAGTAACACTATAAATGCAAAAGATAATGACGATGTATGGACAGAAAATATATGCTCCTCAATCACGCTTAACTACTAAATCTATTAAGCTGGTATTAGTTATGGTATAGTTTTTTAGTATGGAAAAGAACATAAAGACTATAGCTAGCGGACGAAGCCGCAGTTGGCAGCTAGTTCACTACAACAGCTGCATCCAAACCGCGACCTACCCAATACAAGGCGATAAGCTACTAAGCCTATCACGCACTTTTCACGTCGCTAGTTTATAAGTCTCACGTGTGACGCTGTGCGTGCAATGCATGCCGTGCCTGACGTGTCCTCACGTCACAATAAAACCTCTGATGTAGTGCCTACCTTCGAATATAAAGACAGTAGAATATTTCGTAGGATTCCATCGATAGTTTGGAAAAGGACTGTCGTATTTCATAAAAGCTAACCGAGTTGATATTGGGTTTTACTTTTATATGACACTATGATATTCTTAATCACCATCATCATCAATGGAATGTAACTGTTGAGTAATTAAAAATGGTGACTGATTAATATAGAAAAATCAGAGTTATATAAATGTCGACTTCAATTTCATATTATTTCAAACCATAAAGAATGTCTTAATTAAATAACCTCTGAATTATAAAATTTAGATCTTATTCACGACAGCAAAATACCTTTTACTGTCGTCGACGCACTTTCCCTCAAGTTATAAGCCGATTTTCAGTTGAACAATTACATTCTTGACGGTAGTTAAAAACCCTTAAAAAGCTTTTAACGGAATTAACACAGCATAATAATTTCCAACGTGTAACAGAAAGCGGGTTTCCGATAATTGCCGAAGATCCGGTAAGTTTACTTCAACGCGAGCACCTGCATTAATTACAGGATTTAGCTTCATCCCTAACATTAATAAGGAATAAACCACTCCAATTTCTTTGGTCTTTGTCTGTTTATTAAACCGAAGATTAATTACTAAACCAAATTTAAGAATTTGCAACTTTCTCGAGTTGGTCGGTTTTCGGGAATTTAATTTTAAAATTCCAAAGTTTAATCAGACAGGTGAGCGGAACTGCTAAGCGCGTTATGAATTTCATCCCCTCATGTAGTTAGTTGCAGGAGTTTTTCCCGACTTCTACTTTTACAGCTGATTCCACACGCGCCGCCCCCAGCCACCGGGAACCTGGTACAGCCCGCAAAATATTTATTTGTTAAAATATACTAAATTAAAATAACGATATCATACTATCTATAAAAGCAAAAGTTAATGAGGATGGATATTTGCATATAAAACAAGCCAAAACTACTAAATTTTATGACAATCGGTACCTAAGTTTTATGTTAACTCGATGCCATGCCTCAGCAAACAGCAGCAAAAATATATCTATTGAATTTATCATGATTATGTTTCAGATTCATGTTTTTTTTGTCTTATTCTACAGTATTTTTTTGCTGACTATACCTATTCCATCCAAGGTACAAAAGACTTCGATCATGTTGAAAGTTATCCTGTATTATGTTGCTAGTTTCTGAGTGCGTAAATCAAAAGCCAGGTCAAGGCCCACCTACACAGATATAGCGTTATTTATTGGTGAAAAACAGAGGTAAACAATCAAATAATTTATTCACAAGAAAAATTGGTAGCCATTATTTTTCCTTCCAGTAACTACGAGTATTTCGGAATAGTAATGTTTTACTTCGCCGAGTTCACATTCCCATTGTGACTTTTGGAAATGTTATCTTGTTCTTCTAATATTGGTTATCGTGTATCAAAAACTGATGAAGACATTAAATTATTGTGAAATTTAGAGTAAGTCGGTCATTCTACTACAAATAAAAGCTCACTTGTTCTTCTAATTTTGGTCATCTTGTATTAAAAACTGACGAAGCTATTAAATCCTTGCGAAATTTAGAGTAAGTAGTTAATTCTACTACAAACAAAAAGCTCACATACGTACACCATTCATTTAAATGTTTCATGTAGAGTTCATGAAAACACCAATTTCTGAACTCGAGTGTTCCTTCATCACTTTTAATTGTTCATAAATCAAATACCAGTTAAAATTAAGTTCCCATTTGGCAAATTTTACGATAGAAGTTTGAGGAACGAGCTCAAAAGAGACGTGTGGAGTTGCGTCACTGTTATGAGATTTACACTGTTGTATAGAAAACGGCAGCTAACTCACTGTTCCTCATCTTAAATAATTTTTCGTACAATGTTTCTGTGTTTTTGCTTTGAGAAAATTTGCTTAGGTGCGTGGTATATCGTTTCAGTTTTACGGCAATTTTCTCGTTTACCAATAACCCAAATCAGAAACCTCCCGGTTGCACCTCAAATACTCTCCATATACGAACAATTTTAAAGAAATCCTGACAGCTATACCTTCCACACCTTTACTAAACTCGTATTTTCTAAGCTATGTTTGTAATTTGAGACAACGCAATATCGTGCATTTCGGCCTAATTTTGGACGTTACTGAGAATCTTGTCGACGATAAATCGGGTCACGTCAAATTAGATGCATTAGGTAATCATTTGCAAATACGATTGGATTTGTGACGTCAATATGTCGGATGTAAAGAAAACCAAACACTATCGTTTTTGCTTTCCATTCGCCGCCATACCCACAAATTATAGGGAAACATACTTGTTCCGTACTTATAAATTACTACTGATGGAAGCGGGTTCGTTTTATCTGATCTAACATTTTCAAAACACTGGAAAGACTGTGTTGTAAAGACATCCATTTCTTCAAGTACCTACCACTAACAAGAATCTATTATGTATATAATTTTTTGATTCAAAACTACTAGAATAGGCGCGCTGAGCACTTTATTTTGTGGGATTGAATGAGACTGAGCCGTCACGCTTGGCTATGTTCGTTCGGGTAGTCGTAAAAATATATTTGATGCAGTTTTCACTTATGTTGTGTGGTCCTGAGCATATGCCGATTTTTTTAAATTCCAATATATAGTATAAAAGTAAATTTAGTAGTATATATGCAGGATTTATCTGTAAAAGTGAAAAGCTTTAATATTATTTGTTTGTGAAAATATTTAGATAAATAAATAATAATAATAATTAATATGTTGGACATTTCACACAACGCTATCTAGCCCAAAATTAAGCAAAATTTGTACTATGGGAACCAGATGACTGATAGAATACTTACGTAACATACTTTTTTTTTAATTAATACATTTTGCATAGAAAACGCCCAGACTCAGGACTAACACCGATGATCATCACACAAATGTTTGTCCTGAAGCGGGAATTGAACCCGCGACACCAGCTGGCAGTCCCACACAGTTGCCATACGACCATTCGTGTCGTCATAAATGAAAGCATACTGCTGAAAAAAGCTTGTAATTTTTTTAAGTACCACCGACACATTAGTGCATGTCCTAAGTTCATTACTCATAAAAGCCTTACACGTTAATCGGAACAAAAGTGGTGTTAGTTAACACTCAAACAACTTTAATTGGTCAATTGTGTTAAAATGGACACACTGCACTCACTACCTGCCTATTAGTCGACGAACTAAACGTTTTGTTTTTATTAGTAAAGCTAACTTTGCGTTTTAAAAGTGAAAACTGAATGCCACATGAAGCGTACATCGCTCGTTCAGTTCAACTTTGTTGGTATTCTTCTAAGGCCTTAAAAGTAGGTACATTCGGCTCTGTAAATGCCTCTATACCCAGCTTACGCCGGTGTTCTCCTGTGATTAAACCACTCTCACTGATTGTCAGGCCAGGCCAAACCACTGAACGTAGAATTAACATTTGGGGTGTATGTTTGTTAAGAAGTGTGATAACGTACTAAGAAAGTAACGTTGTTATCTCAAGAAAACATAGGGTAAAAGTATTTTACTCTGAAAATTTCAAAGTTCCCTGAATGATCAAAATTTACTAAAATAACGTTACAATAAAAATATTTTTTTATTTGAAGCAATTTACTATTTAAACAAAATAATCTTATCAGTCTAGATTTACTTAACTTATATAAAGTTCCTTAACAAAGTTCATATTCCCATCTAAATATCGCTGTGTCAATAAACATGGTCACGATGACTGCAGGTGTTCCCAAACCCCTAACATTCCTTTAATACAAATAGCTAGTAAATATTAAATTATCGCGGCCACTACGCGTTAATCATAAAGCGGATTGTTGTGGGATCGACTACCGCAGTTATTGTATTTTGTATTAGCTCAAAATGGTTGGCGAGAAAATTATTTGAAAATGCTTTTTTGAACAAATATCCTTGAATCATAGTGTCAGATATGCTGTCGCAAAGCAGTTATATGTGAGCATTACTGTGTTCCTGTTTGAAGGGCACTGTAGCTAGTGAAATGACCGGGCTTACGAGACTAACACTCAAAAGGTCTAAATGTGGACGAGCGCTTTAGCAGTGTTGTACCTGCTTGTGAATCTGTGTAGCACTGTTCTGGTCATGAGCAGGATTGATCTCTTACCATCAGGAGAGTGCTTAACTCGTCTCGTTACTTGTTCACATAAAAAATAAGAATAGTAAGATCATTGTTGTATAGAAAACACGTCAAAAATATTTGATCATTTTAGCTAATAGAAAATTTTTGTTCGATGCAAATTTTTGAAACAGAGAAAAAACAACGCTCGTAAGAATTATTTTTTATAGTAAATATTTTTTTTTTTATTTATTAATATTCTTAAAATTAAATTAAATTTTAATATTTGATCCTTTCGTACTAAAATATTTATTTTTTTAAAAGATAAAAAAAAAAAAAGATAGAAACCAACCTGGCTGTTTCGACGCCATTTTCTTTGTAACCTTATCCTATACAACGCTTATAGTATAGGTACTAGTATAGTATTATATTATCTGTGGTATAGGCAAGGTAATACAAAATTTAATAATATTTATCAAAATTACTCGTATTCTCGTCTACGTCAAGCTTTGTAAGAGCTTTCATCTGTTCTGCAACATTGTTTCAAAATAAACAGCGTTGAAAAAAAAAATGAACTAGCTCTGCCATTATCATTTAAATCTTGTTTATTTTCAACCGAACGTACAGCTGGCAATGTTTTCTATATTCATATGTTAAAATATACAAATTGTAATGAGTAGGTGTATAAAAAGTTTCTTGACCTATTTCAATGTTTGAAAATTTAAGATGTTTGCAAATTTTCGCACTGCCGTCGCAATGTATACGAAAGATTTGGCACTGGCTGTTATTTTATCCTGGATTGAAACTGTCTCGATTCCGATACGAGATAAACAATAACCGTTACTTAGGAAAACTTTTCAGTCGTATCATTTACACAATTTGCAGACGGAAAACAAACGCGTTAACGTGACTCTCGTGTTACCGAACTGGTATTTAACTTTTAAGCGTTGCATTCAAGGATATGGAAATAAGAGCATAATTATGTATACTCTTTATTTTAAGAAATTAAGTTCTAAAATTGAGTTGTTAGTCAACTCATCTAATTAAAATTCGTCCACTTTGGATCATTTAGCGAATTTAATATTTTATTTTATTTTCGTTCGTCAACTCGGAACTCGAAATCTGATTCCTTTTCTGCTTCAAATTCAGTACAATCGCCAACAAAAGTTATATATTAAATTTGAAATAAAAGGCGTTGTAGGTGTGTCAAGTATAATATTTATTAAAAAAAAACTTTTTTTCTTAGCATAACGTTACGTACGTACCTCTCTACTCACGGCTTGGACCCCGTTGTATCAAAATAAAAAGAAGCCATCCACCCACACCGAATTTGAGCTCAACCGGTTCAGTAGCAACCATAAAGTGCATTATATACTAATATATATACTGCCGAAAGTATCCAAGACCTTAGGTAGCAAAAAACATCCATCCGTCCAAAAAAAATTCGCATTAATATTATTATTGATATAAATATACCTACTTGCTTTCACGAGCCATCTTTTTAGACGCTTGAATTTCAATATTTTCAATATTTTTTAATCAGCACAATGCTCAAATAATCTGAGTGTTTTTTGACGTTTGTGCACCTTGCATTCTTTCCCCGTTGCAAATGAACAAACGTTACTTGGTCAGATTCACTGTATCAATATTTGCAGAAGTGCCGGCTGTTTGATTGCCAATGAATATTTCCCCGTTTCATTAATCGGGGAATCAAAAAATGCTGACTCTACCGCGGCTGCTTACTCCCAAAGCGTTATCGTTGTTTTCATTTTATTTACTTGCACCTCACACCACTTGTTATGTTTTTTATTTATTGTTTACCAATTTTTCGAAATTGTATTTCTGTTGACGGCCGGGTCTCTATGTGTATTATCTTTTTGTATGCGAGCGTTTATTTTGAAAGCGTTCGATTTTTTATCAATGAGTGTTGACCTGTTATCTTCGGGTTTGTTCAGTTCATTGTTCTTATCGAAACTTATTTTTTTTGCACTAGTAGCGTACCTATATAAAAAGTTTCTTGTGTCATAATATCCGAGAATGCTCAGACTTCAAAACACTGCGAAGCGACTGACTTTGATTCTTAATTAACGTAAATAAACTAGAATGGTTTGTTATAAGTAGTCCAGTATAATGTTCATAATGTGTAACTTCGTGTATATTTAGACATTTATATTCGTAAAGACAGCTAAGAACACATCGATGTAAATTAACTCAGAATAACTAAATATGATCAATTGATCAGCAAACATGAAGGAAAGCAAACATATTTCATGCTTAGAAAATTACAGTTTCAATGTACGCCGAATCTATTAATTTTATCAGTCATTTGATTATGAGCCATGACAGCGCCAAAGATACCGTGGCCAAAGTCTGTAATATGAACGTCATTCGCGTCACTCGTACGCACAATCTACTGAACGTCATTCGTAGCCGCGTGACTTCTGTGTCATCATGACGTGATTATTGATAAATCTGCGGTAATTTAATAACCTGCTCTTGTGAGTATCTATTTAAAATAAAGTATTTCAAAATTAAATATGAGGATAACATAGCATAGGAAGACGGATGATAGATAGATGTTTGTTGCTCTATCACGCCGTAACTACCGAACCGATTAAGCTGAAATTTATGAGGGGTTTTAGTTTATGAGCTGGAAAAAGCATAGGACATTTTCGAAGTGGATAATTCTTTTTTTGCAAGATTTTATAGACCTTATAATTCAATGTTTAGTACGTCACATCCGGGATCAAGCTTTAAACGAAGGCTAATTTGATTTCTGCTAATAGTTTATTATGTAGTTTAATCGTACATTATTAGTTATTATTAATCATCTTATATATCATGACCAAGCGCCGCTATTGTTAATTTCCTCTGCATCACCTTTAATCATCGATATATGTGTCAGTGTCATTGTCAAAAACCGTCACTTTTTATTCCGATATTGCACGAACGAAGCTGCGGGCAGCAATAAGCTTCATAATATCTATATCTTGACGATTTAAAACGCACTTACGATGACGCTTATTGTTAGGTACATCAACGTTCTATTTTAGAAATGTAGGTAGATAGCAAGAAACGTTTTGGTAGAGGTACCATAGATTTATTTTTAGTTTGCGACAACATTCGTCTGGGTGTCCAGTCATGTGACTACGGCTTTCCCGTTATTTTCCTATCTAAAACGGTTATTTTTAAAACCTGGCAGTCGTTTTGTGGGTAAATTATTACGCACATTTGTGAAATATCCTATCTTTGTTTAACGATATAATAGCTCATACATTCATTCCGCAAAGTGTGTTGTATAGTAAGTACGTACTGCCTGTAATATACAGACAGAAAGGTGAACTTATAGAAATAGGTTCCTTGCTGGACTTGGATCACTAAAATAGACACTTGAATAAATTTTCTTTCTGAAATGAATATTTCAAACCTAATGCCATCACATTATTTTCCATTTATAAAATATATTCCCGTAATCTTACGTTTATCGCCCTTAATATTAACTAACTAGCTGAGATAATTCATTCTATTTTCCCCAGCCGAATTCTATCAGCGGGATTGATGGCGTATATTAATGGAAATAAATTTTAAATATTTTCTTTCGCTTCGTGGTGCGTCTCATTAATGTGTAAGGCGTTTGATATACGAGCGTATCGGAAAGCGGGCACGCCTTATACGTCACGTCGCCGGGATATAAATGAGTTTTATATGGTCTGTTCTCACCTAGGCCCATCTCTCAGCTTCCGAATAGCTTATCAGGAACAACGAACGTCTAAACGTCCCCTTGTTTAGTTTCTTTGTTCATTTTGCAACCAACTTAGACGGCTAGTTGAAATGTTTGGCGACTCTCCAACGCTGTTGATTAACACTTTCTTTTTATTGGTTACAGGTAAATCACCCGAGTCTGAAGCGGAAATTGCAAGATACGTGGCCGTCGCTCAGAACTACGATTTATTTAAAGTTTGGTTTTGTTAACTGGAACAATGCAAACCAACATTTTTATATTTATATTTTGTACACCTAATGTCAATTTACACTGAAAATTCAATTACCTCGTAAGTGCTGTTTAGGTCTCAGGCATTAGAAAAATTTAATAAAGTGAAACTTTTTGTACCTTTTCCAAAAGCAGTATTTTTTAAGTATACCTACTTACATAATTGTAGTGATGGCAGACTGGCAAACAGGGAGGTAAAGGCAATTTTTACACAAGAAAAATACTTATATAAATAATCAGAAAAGTAGCAGTTGGAGTGTCAGAAATAAGTTTTTATTTATACGTCAGATAGTCTTTAGTAATATTTTCATAGACAATTTTTAAAGGTAAAATCAAAACTGTTATAAAATTAAAACCTAACATTACAAATTGTAGTTCACTATTGCCAAAGTTTAACGTTGCATGAGACATTATTTTATGTTCCACTCACCAACGGGCGTTTAATCATAAAGATATGTTAAAAAACAAGGAGTAGGTTGTAGGTGAAATTATTTACAAGTTGATTGATAAATTGGCTTTTCAGGATGTAAGTAAAGTTTTGGTCTTTTAATATATTTTACAGCGTCTTTGTTAAATGGCACTAGGTTCAATGCTTCAGAAAACATGTAACCAACAACTATACATCCTTTTTACTACCATGAGCAGGCTCGAATTTACGTAGTTTTTGTTTCTAAATAGAAGTCATGGTTCCGTTTCGAATTTTAGAATTTGTTTAGAAATTTCTCTATTTCTTAGAGTTTCACACCAACTCTCTCCGACTCCGCCAGATTTACCCTCTGTATAATTTCTCTGATTAATATGTAGGTACAAGAAAACTAAGTAAGTACCTACAAAAGCATATGAATCAAAATAATGCACTGATCTGGTCTTAGGCTCAGCATCATCATCAGCTCTACCATAAGGAGAGCGCCTAGCTCGTCTCATCACATGATTACTTACGTGGTTTATTCAGGATCGGCTAATCATTATTATGGTACGTGAACGATGCATATGTACGTAGTCATAGTTGTTCAAGTGGTTTTGGCAAGCGGAGGGGCGTCTGCTCGACTTAATAAGGCCGCACCTTACCCAGCTTAAATCTCAGGCTTGAGCGGAACTCTTAATGACTTGGAACTAGGGGTTGCTAGATTAACACATCAAAAGCCGGACTTTTAATCATGAAATACCTGTAAAAAACAGGGGTTGCTAGTTAAGCTCACCAAAATCTGGAAGTTTTTATCTTAACCTCAAAAATAACTTAAGACAGAAAACTTGGGGAAGGAGATCAACGGGATTGAATAATTTTCTATTTTTGTATTTATTATATTAATTATTTTAACTAAACATTATTTTAACTAAATATTATATTAACTTAATTTAACTTAATAATATATTAAACCGGACTTTTGAGTCCAGCGAATCCTAGTTTCCGGCCAACACTATACTGAAAATCGATAACGTCGTCTCAACCCGATTTAGATTGCTCGATAAATCAATTACTTTGGTATTTTAAATATTTTGCATTTGAATCATAAAAAATATTATCATAAGGAATTCTGGAAAAATTAAATTCTGTTGGCTTTTAAAAAAAACGTTTATACCTATACTTGGATCAGGGATTTTGGGTACGACAAAAAAAATACGTAAAGGTTACTTCTGTATGATACAACTGAATACAAAATACAAAAGAACAACCAGATTCTATATAAAGATACCTAACTATCAATCAACAGCTTATAAAAGAAGACTGAAATCAGGTATCAAACCGATTTCCTATGAAAACAATAATGACCAATGTGCCAATCTCCGTGCAATTAAAAGTGCGCGGCGCACGGATGAAACGAATGGGGCTCTTCAATCAACGAATCAATCTACAATCGGAATGGACGCCACTTGCTGGCGACAGTTCAACACATTTATCGGATAGATGGTGATTTTCAAATTTCGAGCCTGTTGACAGGTGTAATAGACTGACATCTCGTTAATCAGGTGGAGCGGGTCACACCGTTACACAGTGTTACTCGTTTGGAGAAAAAACCTAAGGGTGCTGACAGGCCTGAGCACTCACTAAACTTGTAACAGAACATCGAGCATTCGCCGGTTTTAACCGCGAACAGAACTCAGCTTAGAGCCATACATCGCTACGAACATTTTTGCGATCATTCTTGCGAACGCTCTAGTAAAATGCTCATTGACGTGATAAAATTTCTCGGCTCGGCAAAAAGCTCGAAGCAAATTTGTTTTCGTTTTGCTCACTGGAACGCTCGCTTGAGTGCCCGCAAGAACGCTTCTGTTTATCTTGTGAGCTTTTACGTGTAATGTAACATTCGCAAATATGCTTATAAACTTAAGTCTATTAGCACCATAGAGTATTTTATAGCAGATGCAGTTTTTCTTTGTAGGCGAGTTATTTAATTTTGATTTAATTAGGGGGGCATTAAGGAGCATCCTCAATTCTGAATTCCATACAAAATTTTTTGGTCAAATACTCAAAAAATACGCCGTATAGTAATTTATAGTAAGTAACGTATAGTAATTTCTTCACACTATTCGTTTCGTCCATGTTTTTTGATTTCGTGAACAAAAAAAGTGAAATATTTTAATTTAGATTTTATACGTGTTTTAAAATTAACCCTACTAACTTAAAAACACGTATAAAATCTAAATTAAAGTATGAAACCTTTCTTTAAAGTATGAAAACTTTTTTTGTTCACGAAATCAAAAAACATGGACAAAACGAATAGTGTGAAGAAATTACTATAATACGGCGTACTTTTTGAGTATTTGTCCGAAACATTTTGTATGGAATTAGGATTTGAGGATTACCCTTAATTGAATATTCATAACCAAGCAACATCTAAGACAGTTAAAAAAAATCATAGCTCCCAAGAGTAAAACGTCAACACCATATTCTTAATTTATGTTTTCTTACATCTCAACATATTATTTTATTCAGGGTTTCTTCACCTTTTTGAGAGCACCGTGTAAAATAATAAGAAATTTGTTTGCTTGCTTGTTGGTAGGCAAAAATTAAACAGTATTTTTATCATTGTACAAATACAGGACGAATAGAAAACAGCTCTAAAATCTCGAATGATTAAAATGACTTATATTAATTTATTATTGAATATATGTATTCATATACTCGAATGACATAAATTAATTTATTATTATGGTAGGTATATGATTTGTTATTCAAAAATCGTTTGAAGGTTACTCCTATAAATTAAAATAACTACTTCAAAGGCAGTTTATATCTCAATCCATTATATTTATATCCTTGAACTCGGTTCAGAAGAACTAATTAGTTAGTGTTCCGAACCGATGATCTATTGATCTACTAAGAAAAATATCAGCAGCAATTTAAAGATTTTCGAAGGGATATACACTGTATTACGGTGTGGTAGAGTCTGTTATTGTTTATGTTGGTGATAGGATACGATTTGTATTGTGTCAGAATGAATGGTCTAGAACAGGAATGGCAAACTAATAGCACACGTGCCCAGGATGGCACGCGACACAATATTTTGGGCACGCCACCGATCACAAAGTTCACTTTGAGATGAAATGTAGATAGATGTAAATAAAAAAAGTACCTACTAAGAAAAAATATTAAGTAGTAGTACTAAGGAAAAAAGTCTTCAGCAGCTCAAAAATCTAAAATAGAGAGAAATACAATGATTTTGCTAACGTGATTTTTACTAAATTTGAGGAGCATAGCATGATTTTTGTGGTTTTCTCGCCGCGGCAAGATGGCAAGCAAAATCCTGAATGCGGTTTATTTACTTTCGGTAGTAAATATAAAGTTTTCAGTTCACGAAGTCAAAATTAATTGTCGGCACGTATATGACCTATTTAACTTTTATTTAGAAAAAATGGCACGCGGGTACAAAAAGTTTCGCCACCTCTGGTCTAGAATCAATATTTTATTCTATAATTGCTATATAAGACTACTACTGCTTTTTTCATTCTAAATATGCACTAGAATGATTTTTTTCAGAAAACAAAATTGTCCGGTAGTAGGTAGGTATTTAACTTTTTTCTTATCTAGAATTTTCATATCACAGCCTAAAATATTATATTTTATTGTTCCTATTGTTTTAGTGCACTCTTTTACTAATATAAACTCGACTAATTATTATTTTATACATTTTATTAGTTGAACTTCGAAATAAATTAGGTATTTATAATTTATATGTACTATTTATCGTTCTGCTAATATACTAAGACGCCCTGTGTTACACCAGTCATAGAACTAAAATAACTAATATTTATGAGAATCTAAATAGATTTAATAAGAGGGAGCGGCCGTTGATTTATGAATGCACAATTATATCAAAGATAATTGAATATTATAATGATTTTCACAACATTAGCATTTGGCTTCGTGCGTGCTATTTACTAAGTACCCAAACATACATTGAGCATAATTTATAATAAGTGGGATGGACCATTTATTTGGAATTTCCAGGAAAATATTTTAAAGCATAAACTTATTAAGATATTTTCCTGGAATCTCCACTAAATGATCATTCTTCCACATCAATCATTTTGATTTGGAAATTTGTTTAGAATTGACCCATTGCTCACATCAATATAGGTACATATTATCTTCTATAATATCCCTTTAAATGTCCTTATATTTTTCTTATTATTCCAATCCTTTGTGAGCCTGATCTAATGGCCTCCTACTTGGCGGCCTCATTAAGCCATTGACCAAAATGAGGCTAAATTAAAATTTTAAATTCAAAATATTGCCTATGTCGGGGTAAGCTGCGGTCAAGAAGCCTTCCGTGGGTAAGTGGCCGCCGGCAAGCCATTCAAACTTGAGTGTCACTCAAAAATTCTTTCACTCACATAAAGCTTGGTCGTCACATCTCTTGCATAAATGGGATGAACGAAAATCCGCTTCGCTCTACTTTAGTTACTTTGGAGCGGACTCTGCATTTCATACCCACATATGTTTTAGATTAGTGTCTACGGCTAATAAATACTTTTTAAAATAAAATAATAAATCAGGTATAAATAAGTATACAAAAAGGTAGGTATTTTATTCAATTTGAATATACGCGAAAATTGGGTTTTTATCATAAGTCTTAAAAAATACAAAATAACTGGGTTTCAATGAAGCACAACTACTGAATTTTTAGACTTCCGTCATGGTTTTATGGCATACTAGTTATTTAATACCCGTAGCTTTGACCGCGTGAGCCTTTGTTCTTTGTCATCCCATAAACTATACCCAAATTAAATTTCAACCGAATCATTTCTGTAATTTCGTCGTTTTTTTTCCTCCTTATTCTCCAGACGCTGATCAACAACTTTCGCGTGAACGTTATCGTATCATTTACGCACCCGAGAAGTCAAAAGTTCGTATGATTATTTTTCAAAACGTCATACAAACTGTTGAATTCTCGTTGACGATTACGATACGACAACGTTAACGTGAAAGTTCATGATCGAGCCACTGTACTATAGTTTGACCGCTCGCTTTCTTTACGACCTCGTCCGATAAATCAAATCCATCGTTTAGTAGAAAATAAAAATTCCTCGGTAGCCGTTAACCCGGTCACTGGTCCTTTGCGGCGTCCTTTCAGTCTTGATGGCCCTCAAGCTCCGCGGTCCGCCGCCGAGTATGCGGGCTGATTCAATCCACTTGTATCAGCTTTTTGCAGAAAGGATACAGCTAGCTCATTACACTACATTTACAAATAGAAAAAATTCTAAGCTGGGCTAAAGTCAATTCTAGGGCATTCATTATGATGAAAAAAACTGTCTCTCAATTGCGAAAAAGTGAATAGTGCTAGAACTGACAGACAACGCACGGGCAAAATTACTGAACATAGAGATTAAAACTTGAGGATCAATCTTGAGGTCAAGAGCTTAAAGTGAGTTAGTAGGTACCTACTATGAAAATCATTTTGAAAATTCTGCAAGTAAATATATAAAAAGCTTCGTCTTATCTGACTGACTGACAGACAACTCAGGCCAAGCCACTGAACGGAGAGACTTGCGATTTCGAGGGTATGTTCGTCAAAACTTGTACTAAGAAAGTACTAATTCCGTTCAACTAAAATATCTATCTATATTTTATCTGAACATTAATATCGAAAATTAATTACATCGCATCGGAATCGCAAAGTAATGAATACTTTGCGATTCCTATACCTGTTTTTCGGTTTGGTGTTTTTTAATATTTTTGTTTATAGTGACCTGTCTGTTTCGTACACACACCCATTTTTGCGGCATCCTACGGCAGATTTGGCCTCATTAACGGTTTGCGAAGCGCTTTAGACGGTTATAATATTTTTAATGACGGTTAGGACTGAAACAACGGAGCTCAGATGGGACTATGATTGTAATTATGGTTTTGCAGGCTCTAAACGGTGATTTTGGTTTCATTCTGTGATTCTAAAGTGAATTTCGGAGTATTCTGTTGTGGTCCAGAAATTTTATATCAAAGGTTTTTAGCATAATGTGACTCACATTTTGTAAACGTAGTTCAATTATTGGGTACCTATGCATAACTAGTATGAAGCAACTTGCATATGAATGAAGGGCAAACAGTTTTTAACTTGTTTGTAATTGTAAAAATGCTTCTGGTACGCGGTAAAAAAACTTTAATGAAGTTCCGTATTATCGTCTCTACATTTTGTGGCTCAGTGCATCTACAGGTGGTTGAAATGAGATGATACTTCAGTTCTAGAGTGAACTAAAAGATGGCGTTGCAATCAATTTATAATAAACTAGCTGACATCTGCAACTTCGTTTGCATTGGGAATTTATTAGCAAAATTTATTTGTTAGTACGCACCTACTCTACTTGACAAATATTCCGAATTACAATTATTTTCCGAATTACAAGTATTTTTGTTCAATGGTTTGGCTGGTGCGTTGTGTGTCAGTCAGTCAGTCAGGAGCAAAACTTTAATGTAAGTATATTCATTTAATAATTTTATTGCATTTAATACAAAGTAACCATTTGTGCTAATATTTTTTTATGAACTTATCATTTTTGAAAACATAATTATAATGACGTTTGCTTTGAATAAAAATACTTTTTGTTTTTTTTAATTTTTGTTTCTAATGTCTATTCGTATTGGACATACCTACAGCCTACCTATTATGTGAATAGAACTGCTACTAAAATGCGTCTTAAATTCAAACTTAATTGCGGTTGTCCACTAATAATAATTTCTTGGCGAAACTATGAACCCGTAAGATTTAAACTTTCTCGCTCTATCTCACAATTAGTTAATTGCAATCTAGGAGAAAACTTTTCATGCATTCGTTAGCGGAACTTTAGTTTCATAACGTGAGCATTTAAGTGTTGTAGAACGTTTAACGTTATCATTTCATACTTTTAAATTATTTTATTTTATTTTTACAATATTTTTTTTTATTATTATACACCAACAATTTTTAATTACCAAAACCAAAAAAAAAATGGGCAATGCAGACGGGGTACTACGTTGTATCTGTGCAGTCAGAATTTTGAATTTCTACAAAATGTCAGAGTGACAGCGGCGCGAGTGCAGCGCCCGAGCCGAGCTTTTGCGAGCTGGCTCGAGCTAGGTACCCGGGTTTGCCAAACTATGAATAAAACTTAAATTATTATCAATAGGTACCGCCTTATGCAAATCCATAGGAAAACGACTAACGGTAACAGTTATCTATTTTTAATTAAAAAAAATAAAAAAATCGACTTAATTTTTTCAATTTTATTTGCCATTTCTGTGTTCAGTAACGGCAACTGACCATGTGTATTTTTTTCTGGTGATTAAAAATGACCGTGTATTTAGAAAACAAACAACATTAATTTAAAAAGTATGGATTAATTACATGATGGGAATTATAGGTAAGCTTAGGAGTTTTCACATATAAACTAGTACCTATAGTATAGTTGATTATATTAACGTTACCTATATATTGTACAATCCATTAAAATAATATTAGGTATATAATGTACTTTAAGTATGTTATGTACCTAATATTAGTTCATATTTAGGTACATAATGTAGTTACGACATAGTGTTTTTCAATTTTAAATATTTTTTTCTGTAAAAGAGAATTGAAATAAGAACTACAATCAAGTGTTCACTTTAGCTTTTTTGCTTTAGCTTTTGAAGTTTAAAAGTAAGAATAACTTTCATAAATAAAATATGTGAAGAATTTGTGGCATAATAAATTTTCCCACACAAATTGAAACCTTAATTTCCAAATGGTAATTTATCCATTAATTCCCGACTATACGGTATAAAAGGACAAATTTAATAAAGTGGTCGTCAACAGTGAATTATTCAGAGTCGCCGTTGGGATGTTATACATTATTTATGATGATGACACGTCGTGCCGTCTATCTGCCTGCGGTTTCGCATCTTGGGCACGTAGTTGCAATATTGAAGAACTTCGCATGGGTCGTCACGGTACGGTATCAAAGCTGGTTGTAAAGGGTTAAATTTTACTCATCATTTTTTTTTAAAAGCAGGACACGCGGTTAGGATTGGGTATGGAACATTTGGAAAATAATTTGGTTATACCAGAAAAAAACAATTACCTAGTATAGTAAGTAAATATAGGTACCTAGAAATAGACATAGACAAACATAACTGGTCATTTTTTAAACGATAACAATACTTTTAATATATTACATACATGTGAAAAAGGTTTTAGGTTAAATATTTTGGAGTGTTTAGAAATTTTAAAACATAATACAACAAATATTACGCTGTTGAATGATTTAAATACGAGTATTCCAAGGTCTCCTTTGTTGAGGATTTTTGTGACGTCGGGTCATACGACAGGCGACTCATCGCCATAACGGGTATAAATACGGGCCGGGCAACGTTGTTTATTCACTCTCGTTTCGAACTTCGGCGAGTCCACACCTCCTGATGATGCCTCGTGTAGAGGCGAAACACGTGTCGTATCTTTGAACTTTGGTTTTCTGTTCGTTGACTCTTTGGTTTATAATATAGTAATATGTACTAAAGTTCTAAACTAAAGTTAAGTTAATTAAAACCTTTGTTTAGAAATCGAGCGGATTTATTACTAAATATATTTATATAATTTGTTGATATAGACAAACATTTATTTACCAAATATGTAGCACATCACATTGGATTTTATAGTTGGAGAAAGTATACAAGGATAAGTATTAAAAACAGAGAATAAAGAAGAGCAAAGATAAAAACAAAAATATTCAGAAAACAGCTATTGAATAGTAATAGGTATACTTATACTAAATCTGGTGTGTGGTGTGCTGCAGCAGCGAACCCATAAAAGTAAGTCTTTTTCCAAATTTAAGTAGTTTATAACCTTTTCTACGTTCTGAATCAATCGTCTATCGTTTCAGTCGTTTTGGCGTGATTTAAAAACAAACATCCATCCATCTTCAGAAAATTTGAGGATTCCTAAATAATAGGTAGAGTATTTATCATTAATGTAATAGGTAAGAACACATACCTAGTTTTTTTAAGCCTGAATTAGGTTAAAACAGGGTTAAATGTCCAAAAAAGATAAGTGCCCCTTTTCCAAAAACCTAACTTTATGCTTTAAAGCTTTAAACTACCTAATGGTTCCATGTCAAAAGGGGCACCTATGCATCTGGGGCATCTAAGCCTGTTTTACCCTATATGTAATCGCTAGGTACAAGCTTTAGGAACCTAGCTTAAGTCCTAGAAGTTTGAAACAAAAGGACTAACAAGACACTCGTGTCCAGGCGAAAGTTGCAAGTCGTTACTGTGTTCTTGTCTTCTTCGTACAGTATCATTTTTAGCCGACTGCGAAAAGGAAAGTTATGGTTTTGTATCATACTTTTTCCTGTAAAACCCAGTTTTGATTTTATTATTTGATTTAATTAATACACATGTTCTACCCCTTAGCAGTAATAATGCAATCATTACTCTGTTTTGGTATGGTGGGCATTGATAGATAAATAGCTTTCAAGATGAACCGTTAAAATTTTTCAAAGTTGTCGAGCGCTATATCAGTGTTGCACCGGCCTGTGTGATTTTAATTACTATGTAGCACTGATTTGGTCATGGACTGGGTTGCTCTCTTGACATCAGAAGGGTGCCTTTTGTTTTTTTTTTTACATGGGGATATTCTCATAGGTGCCCACCGACCTCAGGGGAGGGTGGACGGGATATGTCGGACTAAAACCCCATGGTGGCCGACCTCTGCGCATTAGAAGGACCCCGGGGTATCCGAAGAATTGGTAACGGTGTCCCTCATGCACGTTGCAGTGAGGCCATCCCAGGGAAGACTTGCGCAGACCCCAAGCTCCGCTTGCAGTGCATTCCTCCCCGTGCACTGCAGTCGTCCCGGGTTCGAGTATAGTGCAGCCAGAGCCCCCACTCCGACCGCTCTCAAACCTGCGGATCGCTCATGGGCAGGAGACACCGCCGCCTCTCATGGGGCGAACGGCCCGGGATATTCTGCCCGGTCCTGTGCTAAGCATGACCAGGTTTGGCCCACGATGCTGACAATGTAATCGACCCATCTCGCTACTGGACATCTAGCATAATAATTTACTTAGATGTAAATATGAAAACATGAACATTTCATACTACACTCGGACAGACTTTAAATAATAATATTGTTGGCACAAACGACTCATTATTTGGTTGGCTAGGATCGTAACATGCTTTGATTTGATTTGAAACATGTGAGCATCTCTGTCTTTACGAGTATACAATTATACATGCAGCTCTAAATTTAAGTGATTCTTTACCTATTCTGAATTCTACTTTACCATTTTTTACCAAACAAAGTTAAGGTATGAGCAAAACACTCTCGTGATAGTAAGAGATCACGCCTTCCTATGACCAAAACAGTGTTACACAGGATCGCATAAATCCAAGTCGCGAGTACAATGGACTGACAACGGTCGCAGAGTCAACAAAGCCGCAAATCATAATAAAAAAAATAGATGCCCAATTCTTCTTCTTATCGTGTCACTAGTTTTTTCGAACCAGTGTGGTGAAAGGACTTCAAGTGCACCTAGAAGAGGCTCCTTTCGTGCACTTGATACATGTTTTCACTCATATAAGGCTTGGACAAAAGCATATGCCAATAAAAGTACCCTTTATCCAGCACTTTGTTTTTCCGTACAATACGAAAAAAAAGTCAAACTAGCTAAATGACATCATATAATTATTTCATTCATCAATGATCACCAAATAGCCATAACTCTCAAACAGGTCAATTTGTAACATAAACAAGAATTTAAATTGATGGATGTCATGTAATTTGAGCGATAAAATGGTCATGGAAAGCGTTTTGTTGTCCTAATGATTTACGGCTACGTTTGTAGTCATTAACTAAAGCGGAAACAACATGACATTAACTAGAGTTGTCACAATGCGTCACATATGCTATTTAAAGCTACTAATTAAGCCTGTGAAGGGTTATTGGAGTAAATGACAGTGATGATTTTAAAAACGTGGGACAAAGTTAATTTATAAATGAGGTAGGTATGTTTGCGTTGGTTCTAACAAACTGAAGAAGATTACTTATTTGAATACTATCTATCACTAATACTACTCTATCCATTTTCTGAATATGTAACGGATTAGATAACGAAGCTCCCAAATTAAATTATTATTGCAATAAGAAACGTTTTTCTTCATAGATACAAATCTAGTGGACTCTTATCGTTAATTTTGAGCCATTTTGTCTAATCTTGACCTAAATTTCTGATGACATTAGTAACATAACGTCCCACGAACCCTTGATATGCCAACTGACTAACCACAATACGCACATGTATAATCTATAACATCGACGCATATTAACGTCATAGTGACGCTCTAGAACGTTGCAACCGTTGCATTCGTTACTATAAATAGTTTTTCAGCCAGAATCTCTGCGTGTAATCGATGAGATTGTCTTGTGAAGACAAACGATGACGCTTTCTGTGAAAACTAATCGTTGTGTTACATGCACAGTTGTTGGACTCTTAGGTTTTGGTCGGCATTTGATGGATTTGTTCATTACTAGAGATAATTTATATAGATGATATAGCGTTCTACTTCCTCATTGCAATTATCATCATCATAAGCCTTTATTGCCACTTACTTTATGATTCGGCTTTCTAAAACTTTATTTTATTTTATATAGATTTTATATTATACATGTATAATTATGTATTTATTCTTAAATTGTAATAGATAAATCTTATTCTAACTCTATGTTTTTGTTTTGTGGGCATTGTCAATATTTTTAGAGACACTGCAAAGATGTTCACATAATTTATAAAAAAATATATTATTGTTGCGTTTCTATTGTTATTTTGAGGGTAGTTTGGTAAATCACCGAAATCACGTGAAGAGCTCGAGGCTCTTCAGTGCATTGGCGGGAGACATTGTGATCGGATGTGTGTGGACGTTCTACTCAAAATCAGTCGATTTTCCCTTCATTTTTGGCTGTGCCAAATTTGCATCTCAACATTTTGATACTTGTGAAGTGTCGTGGGTTCATAGCCGTGCTGTGTGCTTTTCCAAAGACTTTTCGAACCTGGACTCGCCGTGCGAGTCCACAGGACCTTGCCTGCCACCAAACCAAGCAGCAGGAACAGCAGTTCAAATCTAAGGTATGTGGTGTTTAATTGCCTTCGGAAATCAATAGAAACGTTTTCAGCCCTAGACACTGTACTTTCAAAACTCAAAAAACATACTCTAAAATCGCCAGCATAATTAATCTCAAAAAGGTTTGGTTTAAAAACCGCACATATTATTTTTTTATTATATTTTAACAGTTTTATTTTGACTTATGCAGTGATCAACGTCTTATTTTATTTGTACATCTTTTTTTTTTCAAAATAAATCATTAAGAATTTAAATATAGAGGGTAATGCACAATGCACCCTTCAACGGGAAGCCAATGCAGACCGCTCTGTACCCCCTTTTTAGAATTAGATTTTAGAATTATCCTATTATTTGTCCGTCTAATTATAACCACGAAAACAAAAGCAAGTGGGCAGCCATAGACTTATTGGAAGCCTGAGTGTAATTACTCAATCCGGTAACGACTGTGACGAATTTCTTCCAACTTGCCGTGAAGACGTTTAATTTATAACTGATAAATTAGTTAGTTGATTGATCATTATAACTGCAGACAATTACTGTAGGTATCTAAAATAAAAAAAAAATATATTTTGGAAATTTCATACAACGCCATCTAGTCCCAAACTAAGCAGAGCTTGTACTATGAGAACCAGATGGCTGATATAATACTTAAATAGTTTTTTTTTGTAAATACATACATAGAATACATAGAAAACACCCTTAGACACACCCATAGACTCAGGACAAACACCGATTTTCTTCACACAGATGTTTGTACTGAAGCGGGAATCGAACCCGCGACACCAGGCGTGGCAGTCCAATACACTTGCCATTCGACCATCCGTGTCATCATATCTTTTGCACATTTTCATAACAGTTTTAATAAATCTTTTTATTTCTAGTTATCGAATACTTGGGGTAGCGTGAAAACAGATTATTGATTGAAATCATACTGAAAGATACATAATAATTGACTAAAACAAACAAATAAGTGAATTATATAAATGCTGCAAGGCATGTTTATTCAGTAGCTTGAAATAACACTCGGTGTAAATTCCTCTAAATTGTAAATTAATTTGCCCTAAAGCGCGAATCAAAATTACCACTAAGCTCGATTCTGATTTAGTAATGTACTGTACGGATCGAATTATTGTAACGGGTTGTTCCAGGCTGTGAATTTCGGTAAGTCCAGAAGCGTAGTCAGTACGAAAGGGGGTTTTTCTCACATACTTGCTGGCTAATATGTCATACATTGAATCTTATACGCACTATAATTATGTTGATAACATTAACATTTAACAAATTATACATTTTTATTATTATTTAGCCACTTGTGTCCCACTGCAGGGCAAATACCTTCCTCCTCTCTTTCCACTCCCTGCGGCTAAGGGCGTCACTGGTCAATGTTGGCAGGTATGCATCCAATTTGTCCCGCCGTCTCATTCTGGACCTTCCACGATGTCGTTTTGCGTTTGGTGGGCTCCACTCCATAGTGGTCTTTGCCATGTATAATCAATCATCAATCTAGCCTTATTCACTGATGTTAGGAGAGCGTAATAAAACTATATATAATATATCCTATTCTAATGACATGAAAGCGAGCCCAAACGGAAAGTAAGGTTTGCGTCCTGCCCTCAAAAAAGCCCCTACCAAAGCTGCGTCCTTTCTGCGCCCCTGTTGACATTCATTTTCTATGATTGCGGATTAAAATTGGTTAGAGTTGTGAAAGGATACTTAATTAACAATAGAGCAATTAAGTTGGGCAACGCAGATGGAGTAATCGATGCGGTAAAACGAATGCCGCGCTGCGTTCCGCTCCGCCGCTGCATATTGCGGCGGATATGCTAGCCGTGCCGTTTCTGATTACTGCCTTTTCTGTTGGGACATTATTTCCGCAGATTGATTTTGGCTGATGACTTTTTATTTTGAAAATATTTTTTTGTTTATAATAAAATAAAATACATTAACGTTGTATCGGGAATGGCTTTGGATACTGCAATACAGTTTAAAAAAAAAACTAAACTGGAAACAGCGACTGTACCACAACTTTTTGTACGAAATAAACTCTTTACATTCGTTTTTATACACGCTGTGTTTACCTTTAAGTGATTGTGCAATTAGCAAGAAAAATACTTTTGTATAAGCTAAAATAGTCGATAAGTATCTACTCTTCATTGTAACAAATGTTGTTTACCAATAAAATAAAATAAATTAAAATAAAATAAACAAGGTTTTGTATTTCGTATTTTTTTGTATTCTGTGTATGGTGGATAGTAGGGCAAATATTTTTCAATTATAGGTCAAACAAACGTCAATAATAATCTTATATTTTGTTAATTTTCTAAACCCCGCTGCATTAGAGACTTTCATGACTGAAACGTATACTTAAAAATATCGAAATGAAATTATCAAATAGGTAAAATAACTGCAGGCCGAGACCTGCAATGCCCAATCTCTTTTCCGAATTAGTAACAAATTATAGCCTCACAAACTTTCGTTTCTTATACAATATAATTTTTTTTTCTGAACTATTATGATGTCCTCTGCCCGCAGGAATAGGATTTTCCACTCCTTGCGACGTACCTTGTATATTATGTGTGTTTAATATCGTTACAAATATGTAAGTATTGAAATATTAAGACGAACGGTCGTAGAAATATTTAATTCTAGGTATCCAATTATCAGTTTGGGGCTATTTGGTCCCAATATAGATAATCCGATTCCAATATCGACAGATACTTGTTTAAAGTTTAATTAAATGTAATAATGTTTGGGCGATGATAAATATCTTTACCGCTTGGCCTGTAATCGAAAGTCCCGATTGGATTTTCAGATTTATGGTACGATTGTGAGGTTTATTTTATTGAATTTAGGTACTCTATTCTTGACTACTAAATAAATACCCAGGTATGAATTTGGCATAGATAGATAGATAGATTAGGTAGATTATTCTTCATTGCACACCATAACAAAAAGAACAAAAATATACAGAGAGTGGAAAATAATGTTAAAAATGGATAATGGGCGGTCTTATCGCTAAAAGCGATCTTTTCCAGACAACCTTTGGATGGACAAGAGACTGTTAAAAAAAAAGGCACATAACGACATTTTAACACAGAAATTTTATAGATCAAGAGAAAATATATTATGTAGCTTATTGATGTGTAACATCTTTCCTCTCACTTTCTGTCGATTTGTGGCAGTGATTTCGTGAAATGCTACGGAAGTGTGTAACAGAAAGTTAGCCGTTAGACGGTACCAACCTTAGAAAAATTAAGAAAAATTTTATGTCAGATGTTGTATTTCGTATACTGTAAGGCTCGCTCGTTTTTTTTTATTGTAACCTTATTATAATTCTCACGATTTTTCATCACTTCAATGTAGCGCTATAAAACGCAGACAAAAATTCCAGAGTTTTATTCGAAGAAATAAAAATAAGTACCTATTCGATAGGTTCCCACCACTAGGAACTTTCTAACAAGTTGCAAACACCTTTGAAAGTAGCCTCACATTGCATACTACACGTAGCGTAGCAAATGCAGTTATTACGATCGCAGGCTTTAGGTAAATTGCATTTATCGCTCGCACCTTTTGATGTACCTCACCTCTTGCGTTACTCTGCTAATGACTCAATTTGAACTAGCACTCTACATCTGAAAAAGAAAATGAGGCCCTAAGCTCATTGCTTTAAGAACTAGGTTAGCACATACTGTTAAAGGGTAAATATTGCATGAAACTTATAATGTAAATCAAGCTTTTGTAGACTTTAATTACGTGGTGTAACATGATGGTGTAAAATAAAAGTGAATTGAAAATGAGCAAGCTGTTGATTTGTGTTCGCTTGATGGCTTTTTTTATAATGTTCTTGCAGATCCCAATCTCACTAGCTTACCTTTAATTATCATAATTTAACGTACTCTGTTAATAAACGAATATACAATTAGGTATACATACATTCTAGGGACTTAATACCGAATAATCGTAGAAAGAAGTCTGTCTCTCGTTTCTCTAATGCCGAACTTTAACAGTTTGTGCAAATAGGCATATTATTTTTTGTTATAATACTTATAGTACGATGACACACGGCTTCATTACACGCTACAAGCCGGCGGTTTACGCTTGTAGCGTGTAAAGTCGCCTAGTGTCATCGGCGTTCTTACAATCTGCTTATTGACAATCCTTCCCAAAAGCTAACACGCTCACACGCTAGCGTTTAAACGTTGGCGCTGGCGGATAAAAATAAAATAATAATAAATAAATAAAATGATAATTCTGAGTCTGGACAAATACAAACTTGAAATTTATCACCTTAATCACTGCTGTTTTATATTAAAAAGTTCAAAAATAGTATTGTACCTACACGATGTACTTGAGGGTGAAACAAATTGAAAAGAAAAAAAGGCTCCCCGATAAAAACGAACTGAACTTTTTCAATTACAAACTTGCATGGCGCGCGGTATGGGAACTATTGAACTTACTATGATTACGTTTTCTTTGCCAATATATTTTATTTCAGTTTTAGAACTTAGAAGAGTAAGAGGCGGAGTCAGAAGAAAAGCCATTTTTAGAAGATTACCAGTAAGCTTTTTCAATCCTTTGAAATTTAGAGAATCTAGCAATAAATACCTCGGTATTTATCAGCTTTACTATCTTTGTATATACTCGTACCTACCTATATTGGTAAAAAGATTGGCTTCTTGATATTTTTATTACCTATTAGCGGACGCTCGCAACTTCGTTCGCGTTGCAAATACCAATATTCCTTTCTTAGTCCGCGCCTACACTTCTTAACGAAAATACGTTTCAAATTTCAAGTCTCTACGTTCAGTGGTTGTCCTGTGTATGTCAATCAGTCAGTCAGGACAAAGCCTTACATAAATATATTGATAAGAAAGATGTTTTTAAACAAAAGAAGATCAACTCAGAATAAACCATGGTCTAGTGATCGGCTAGTGGCGTGGGCACTCGCTAAAATTAAATCTCTATTAAAATTTTCAGCAAAGGGCCTTAACTTTTATCAGTTATGAACTTTCGTGACATTTTACGAAGAATTATTATCGCCTTATCTCTTACAGCTTCCTGGCGAGGGTCGCCAGTGTTTTGCTCAGTGCAGTTTCTTTTCAATTTATTCGTGACTCGACGGATTTTACCAAATTGACACTGATAAATTGATAACCGTTGCTGCCGAACAAATATAATTGGAAATGAAGTTATCCAAACGAACTAATTAAAAGCTATTTTGAACACTAAGCAATAGGTTTTGAAAAGGTTTTAGTAAAAAGCTACTGAAATCTTACGTTAATTACAGCCACCATTGTGCCCGCACCGCGCTACAAGCGCAACCAACAGTAAGTCGTTGTCCTAATAGAACGCGATCACGCGACCATCGCAAGTTCGCGCGAATTTTGGTCGCGCGAATTCGCGATCAAACGTACTAACGTCAAATAGGCGTCCCAATTAAAACGCGTCGCGTCGCGCGAATGCTAATTGGGACGCCTATTTGAGGTTACTACGTTTGATCGCGAATTCGCGCGACCGAAGTTCGCGCGGGTTCTTGCGATGGTCGCGTGATCGCGTTCTATTAGGACAACGCCTAAAACTTAATGAAATAAAAATACCAACGGAATCCGCCCCCGCTGAGGTGTCAAACAGCAATCAGCAAATAAAGGACCGCCAATAAGTTAGCGGGCTATTCACAGAATCGAAAAGGTTCCGAATCATTGTCACGTCTCCTTTTGATTGGACGTGCTTTGATACCGATATCTGGGATTGCGAGCGTTCAAAATTTTAATGTTTTTTTTACTTCTCATATTCGATTCTGTGCGCTGCGGTTTGACGATATTTATATTTTTGTTTTTGGAAATCCCTGAGCGGAGTGGGCGCTTGTAACGGTAGCCATTTATCTAATGACTGAAATGGATTTATTGAAGATACTCTCCAAATGTGGCGGTATAATGGATTGGAATGGTCAAAGCGAAAATTTACTGAATTCGTTGAAAATATATAGCTTTTGGATCATTCGAAGCCTGAAATAAAATTTCGAATTTAACTTAGTAACTACATATTTCTAACCTTCTTAAGCACGTTAGCCACAACTGAAAATGAAACTTATGTGTATTTCCACGGTAATGATTTTAAAGAAAATTGTCAAGTACAAGCACACTGCTTTAAAATACCACAGCTTCTTGACTGAAAGAAAAAATAAAGAAAAAGAGTTTATTGATCAAATGCTTAAAATATTTAAAAACTAAGGTACATAAGGAACCCATGTAACACTAGGTTAACAACTTATTGAATCATAGTTTCATAGTTTATTGTTTTATTTGCATACATATCTTATCACTGATTAGTACCTTCTAATATATTTATGTATTTAAATTAAGTATGTTATTTGAGCAAAGGAGAACCACTCAGCATAAAACACAATAATACTGACAAACAGATCACCTGTTAGCGCTGATGTTCAGTGTATCCCACTGACTGATCGTCGTCGATAACATCTTTGCCTATGTCTGTGCACCGATTTTATAATGCTTACAATAGAAAAATAATTGTTTGGTTCTATGCTGACTGTAAATAGCTTTCTATCAGTATAATCAGCAGTAAATACGAGGTAAATACAGAGTTATGAGGTCATGAAGCCTATTTGCGTCCGATGACGCAACATCGTGACGTTTCATTCATTATGCGCTGCTGAATGCGATCTGGTATAAAGCGCCTCTAATTATTTCCGCAGCTCCTTCGTCATCGGTACGCGCGATTTATGATTAAACTTTGCATCGATTTTGTGCAGTTTATGAGTAAGTATAAAAGTTGAGAGTTATGTATTAAAAAAATCTCATGAGAGTGGATGATAATGGAACGTAACAAAAAAAAATTGTGATATCTGAAGATAACACAAATATATATCAAAGTATCTTTCGAGCTGAGTAAGAATTCTAAAAATGTCTGACTTTGCCTAAAATATGCGCAATGTTTTTTTGATGTCTAACATCTTGCCTCTCGCTTTCTGTCACCGGAAGGAATAACGCAAAAGCGATAATTTAACGATCAGAAATTACAGTCAAACACTTCTATTAAAATTTATGGCCACAACACAGGACATTACTCAGTTAAATGTATTATGGATAGACATGACAGACAAATGCTGCCAGACATTGCGAAGAGCATTCCAGGGTGACATAAATAGGATCATAACAGGTGCAAAACGTGCATACAGTGATAGCGATCTTGACAGATTAGGGTAAAGACATATTGGCAACGTCTTAAGAATACCTTGGAAAACTTTATCGTAGACTTCCATTTCATGTAGTCAGTCATTAAGGCCGAGAATCCCACGCGTCGCTATCTCGCTCGCAGATTTGTACATTTTGAAGATATATAATTGACTTAGTATAGATTTCTAAAAAGTGGAACGGAAAATTTGTTATTATATCACAAAATGTTTTAGTATATTTTTTGTTTTTAGGTATATGTTTAACATAAGCGAAGGGTAAAACTGTTCATCCCAATGATGAACAGTTTTACCCTTTATCCTTTGCATATGTTAAACATATCAAAACAAAAAATATACCTACTAAAACATTTCGTGATGTCGTAGTTTTACAAATTCACCGCTTCACTTTTTTAATTTCTGTCAATTTATATATTCAAAAATGTACAAATGCAACAACGAGATAGCGGTGCACGGGATTCGTTTTGATGACGATTATGCAACGAAAGCAGCAAAGATGGTCAGAAAATTAGCAGTGCGTAAAAACAGCCTGTCAAAAAAAGAACAAAGTAATGTACGAATAAGAAGGTATCTGTTATCAAAAAAGGATAAATTGATGTTAGAAGGTATCTGCTAAAAGATTCATTAGTAAGAGGGTTGAAGTAAAGAAAGAAAAGTGAGTACCCAAGTGAGTAAACGACGATATATCAAGTTATTTGAGACTCGCAGGCGACGATAAAAATCTCGGGAGTAAAAATTTTACGACATGTGAAATCGCGAGTTCGGGACGAGATAGCAGAATAATTTTATACTCGATACGCTTTCAAGTGTAAAATGAGCATTTTTTATCGATAACGTATAATCGATCGGAGAAATGAATGAGATAGAGGTTTTACGGCACCTGTAATGGCGTTCGGTGGGTAACGTTAGAAAATTATTTTCCCTGATAGAACTCTACTAAAACTTAGTGGTACCTTATAATAATGATAAAGAAGGTAAATAAAGTCTTAACTGGTAGTCTTAACCTCTCCACTCATCTCTCTCATCCTCTTGTACCTACTTGATGTTAAATAATCAAGGTTTTCAAAAACATACTACAATCAACTTCAATTGAACTGTTTTAGTGACCGTAAACATCATTGAAGTCATAGGGAAGCAAAATACGCAATTTTGTTTACTTAGATGACGTCATCGAAGTCATCATCATCGTCATATTTTAAGTTATTTTGATTTCAAAAAACCAAAATACTGAACTGATTTTATGAAATTTCTATGAGACCAATCTGGAATATCCTCTCAAACAAAAAAATATTTTTTTGTTATTTATTTAATAATTTTAAGTTATTTTTTATATATCTATTTTCTAGTTTATTTATTTATTTAATCTTTTTATTAATTGTTGCTTATAAGCAACATAGTTATGTAAGGTAAAAAAATAAATTCAACTGAATTGAGAACTTTTTGAAGTCGGTTGAAAATTAACATCTAAAAAGACATAACCATACCGCTGGGATTCCTCTGCAGTATTCTGTCTAGATATTCTAGAAGTTCTCTTTCAAAGCAATGATTTGTAAGCATTACTGTGTTTCGGTTTGAAGGCCACTATATCTAGTAAAATTATTAACTACCCATTAAAATGTCTCAATAGAAAGATTGATATACTTAATAGCAGTGTTGCGGCCTATTTCAATGAAAATTCTGCGTAGCAGCACTATTATGGTTATGGGTAGGCGTTATCTGTTACTGTTACCATAATCTGTAACTAACATAAAAATTAAAAAATACAACCGAATTGAGAACCTTAGAGTATGTTGAAAAAGGTGTAACTCTCTTCAGGGTTGCAAAACATTAAAATAAAGCATTCGTCCAATACAAAGAATGCCACTGAAACTGATACTAGTGTAATCAATGACACTTTGTAAGTATGACATTTGATATGAAAGTCTCTACGGAAAGTGTCCATGTACCTTTATGACAGAAGTGACACCGTTGTCAGAACCAGACGCTAATATTCGCGCACGCTCTGATTCCGTCCAGTAGTTTGCAATAGAAATAACTACAGACGTTGACAAATAACCATACGTCTTTGAATTTGCGTTGGAATGTATCTGCTTACATTAGAGTAACTACAAATCATGCGTCGAGCTGTTGAGCTAGAAGACTGGAAGCCAATTTGCTATAAGAGACATGTCGCGATTTCTGCCAGTTTGTCTGAAAACACTTACGCATCGACCAATCAGTATTACTTATTTTGTGTTTGACTGTCAAAATGGCGAAAATCGCTACATTTAAATTTTTATAACACATTTACTCGTAAAGGGTCTATTATTGCACCAATTTCAATATCGTATTGTATCTCATTACGCACTAGTGCGGTAATGTAATGTAAAACGCATGAGTGCGGTAATGTAATTAAAAAAGGAAGGTTTAACAATGTTCTCCGTTTAAAACGAACAATACGTTTTTTTAAATCTTAGCAAAGAGTTTTTATGTCAGAAAAGTGGTCAACATTTTATGAATAAAATTAACTTTGGGATAAAATATAATAAATAAACATTTAATTCTTTAATTTAATTAATATTGAACATAAATTACAACCATTTAAATGTAACAAAACACAAAAATATTAATTTACTTTATTATAATACTTGCTGTATTGTGCCTTTGCCTTAAAAAAAAGCGCTGATGCGCGCGTATCGCTAATTTGACAACCAGTAAAAACCGCGCGCTGTTTCTTTTCGCTGTATTGTTTTTATTTGAAAATGTCGTGAAGTCCGAGTTTTATTTATTTCCTCGCAAATGTGTTATAAAACGTCGTATGACATACGTGCGGTTTGATAATTACAGCCTCTGCTTTCTTGTAGCCCTCAACTACGGCTCGGGCTAGCAATATCGCCTCGGCTGTAATTCTCAACTTACCGCACTTATATCATAATGTACTATTATGCGCTCGTTATAAACTTCACTAGCTACGTAAAAACTAAACACAGTAATGCTTATTTATACATTACTGCTTGGTGACTGAATACATAACGTAATCTTGCCAGGGACGCCTCCCAACGGTGTACTGGTTCAAAAGTAACAAATCATTATTTCTGTGACTGTGACAATTTTTTTGCCCTATTCCATTTCCTCACTCTATGGCACTAACTATGTCACCAGTGTCTACAAAAAGCCGTTATTACTTAGAACGAAGTGCTGGATTGTTGAACCTAAATTATTACATTCATTGATCGCCAAAGGAATTGCAGGTATGTGAATAAATGGTACGTAGACAAAATAAGTGGAGTTGTTAGTACTTACCTATCTGTGCAGAAAGATGCCAATTTTGAAAAAATCTTATCGAATTTTGAAAAGATATAGGAATAACCCTAATTTTTAGGTCTACTTAACATAAATACATGTGTTGTGTATTTTATGGGTGGGTTAACACTTAATATTTCAATTTAAAAATTCATTGGATTATCATCGGTCACCAATATCGAAGAACTTAAAAAGCTTCTTTGACTTATCCTGGCCTTTAAGTTTTTTTAATTATTAAGGTTTCATTGTATTAGTCTAGATCACCAGTGTCAAACATTTAAAAGTGCCGATAAATTAGTAGTCGATAATTATTTAGAAACAAAACAGTGCTTTAAAAACTATCAAGAGTTTCTTGAACTCTAATCTTCCATGAATCTATAAATCTTTCCGGCAATAGTTAATAAACTAGCCAGTTGATCTTGCCAATAAAACAACGTTTAACTATTACGATGAAAAGCTTAATGCATCCACCATCGCTTAGCTAATCTGCTATTTTATTCGCTCATTTTCTCCTAATTGATTATAAACATTCTATTTGGGTTCTCTCAATGTCGGCTTCGTTCATGAGCGATCTATTTGTTCACTGCTCACCAAGTTTTATGCAAACTGTAGTTAGGTAAAACTGTAATAGAATTCGATAAAATATTATACTTTAATGATTTCAAAATCATAAAGTAATGATTAAGATTTTGGATTCGCATGTCACAGAATTATTTTGATGCTCGTTTAATAGAGTTTGGAGTACCAGTTCAGGTCAAAACACTCTCCTATATTTTTGCTTAGTAGGTAGGTACCGACCTAAAAATACCAAAATCAATACTTTTCGTTCCGTCATAAATGTATCCAAAATCGACGATTATTTCAACAGTACAAAGCCATTAACTTCAAACCATCATTGCACTTTTGTAATTGACTGTACTGAATGAACATAATTAATGTATGTAATTGAATGTACTGTATCAGTATTGAAGTAAAAAAAAATCGGATGAGTTGACGAACGAAAATAAAATAAAATATTCAATTCGCCAACTCATACAAAGTGGACAAGTTTACTAACGACTCAAAACAACAGCTCAAGACTTAAAGGAGCAGCTTGTGAGTATAATTACTAACAAACTTTGTTCCTAAATTAAAATAGTACCTACTGGGAGTTTTCAAAGTGACCATGCCAGGTGGAGCTTACAAAGCATCGCCGCAAGCAAAGCCATCAACACCCTTTTCGTTCAACATCAATTTGAGAAGCCTATTTAATTAAATTTATATAACGTTTCATTTTAATTAACCAGAAGGCATGTTCCCAGATTGTTTTAGTTAAATGTCTAACGAGAACAGCAGGTTTACTCGAAACACTGAAATTAAAATTACTTTGCACTAATTTAAAATTAGTGTAGAGCAGCTCATGAAAAAATATATTTTTAAATAAATGCATGGATACTTTTTGCAGCTATGCTTATATATTTTTTTTTTATATTTCCCACCGCTAAACGTTGATATTCTAAAAAAATATATATGTCAGTGGCTTGACTATTGACTTGACCCCTCAGGTCTTATGACCTGAGGGGTCAAGTCAATAGTCAAAAAATTACGAACAATTTATTTACACAATAAAAACAAACAGCTAGATTGGTTAAGGCCAGTCGCAAATGAGCCACCGACCACAGCAACCGGTGGCCGACGAAATTCAGTTTGGATAATTTTTCTAAAGCGTCGATGACACAAGCATTTTTACAAGCTGATTATTGGCGTTTTTAAACGCTAGCGTGTGAGCGCTTGCGAAGGATTGTCAACAAGCAGATTGTAAAAACGCCGATGACTTTGGGTGACTTGACACGCTACAAGCCAAGTCGCTGGCGCGGGCGTGTAGCTTGTAAGAAAGCCTTGTGCCATCGTACTATAAGCAATTAAAGTAAAGGCGAGTAAAGACTCGCTTTACTTGCTTAGAAACTTTGACAATTTGGTGCAAGTCCATTCCATAATCATGCTTAAACGCCTCCATCTATCCATCTATCCATTTTCACACATTCTTTTGGCGATGTTTTTAAAAGATTAGATCAAAATGTGTCCAAAACTCGCAAAGATGGTACTCATACCTAGAATAGTTCCACAAATAGTGAGGGATTTGTGTGGTGAACTGTTTTAAAGAATCTCCAATTCCTGGAGTGGGGTGATTGCACATGCAAGAGCGAGGCAGCACTTTTCCCCGATTCCTATTTTAAAGAGCTTCAAATTGAACTTTTGTATGCAAGTTACATACGTTAGCTGCTGGCAAATAGATAAATCCGGGCGCTTTTAGGGTTTCGAATCACAATATTTTACGAACTTTCTAAGGATTTATTTTCATTGAATAGTAGAGTTATGCCAGTCTGAGCTCTATCCATATAATAAATGTATAAGGTAGTTTTTGTTACTATTTTATGCTTATGAGAGCCCTTATTCTTTTGCTAAGACGTGTGACCTCTTTTTTTAGGAATAGACAAGCGTTTGACCGTAACCTAAACTGATGGTAAGTGACGGTGTGGTCGAAGATCTACCTCTACTTATATATTGCTCTTTGAGTTTCTAGTGTCATCATTAACCCTTAAACACAAATTTTGAGGTAAAAAATAGTCACTGAAATACCAGTTCTAAGCATTAAGGATTACTCGTAGCTGAGCGTATCAGGAATTAGAAGGTTATGTTCTTTTGAAGCTTATAAACAATACCCAAACCAAGTTTCAGGTCAATAGGTTCTGAGTAGTTGGCGTGGGTAGGCTACAAACATCAGTCTATAAAGTTATACATCCTCATAAATAATTGAATTATGTATATAAACATTGGTAAAATCTAACACCTAATACCAAACTCCAAACTTGTATTGGATTCTACAAGTTTCGTATGAAATAATCAAATCCCCACATGACCCGTATCTTAGAAAACTGCGCGGAACTTTCACACTTATGCAACTTTTTAATAGGAATTTGAATCGAGAACAATAGAATAGGAACGTACGGGATTGGTTCTTTACTGCAGTGAACGTTACCCGCGCCATTTATTGCGTTGGAAACAGAACAAGTTTTGTTTGGATACGTAAGGCCAACGAAACACTTTAAGTACAAGTTTTAAATGCTCCTATGCTGAGATTGGCATAGTTGTAAGAATTTTCTACGGCGATGTGCGTAGGTATGGTTACAAGATCAAATAATTTGATTTAAGAATCATCATTAAGAAAGAAGTTGATCATAGCAAAAAATAAAATTTATGAAATTTCATGAGAATTAGACAAATATTTTTTATACTACGTATCGATACGATACGTAGTTTATAAATTCATTGGACTTAGATGTCCCACAGATCTCGCATACTTTAAGCTATTGGCTATGTTGAGCACTGAATGTCAAATAGCAAAACTGATAATTAAAATAATTCAATTTAATTAGGCTTTTTGTATTATTTTGTATCACATCAGTAGGTAAGCCGCGCATCCTCAGCGCGGTCTACTCGCGACGGTCGCGCAATTAAAAGTCCCTGGTTGCATAGGTTCTAAACCTTTCAAATGTCCAAATCTAAAGTACATCGGGCAGCCATTCCACAATAAATATTGCAATTTTTTTAAATAATTATGCCCATCTCGGGGCATGCACCATACAGTGTATTCAGGTAGGCAACATTTGAGCTGAAACCATTGCTTACACATAAAGTATCTACATGTACAAGGCCGACGCTACTTAATCTGAATTTGAATAACTAACTTACCATCTCCAAACACCTTATACAGAAGATGTATATTTTGCGCCTTAGCATAATAAAGTCGATAAGTAATAGCCAGGCATTCAGACATTGAATAGACTCGGAGCTCAGACTTTTTTATTGTGTTGATCCTTTTCTAATATCAATTCAATTTCGCACTTTTACTAGCTATATTTGAATTCGTCTTGTTAAATCTAGGAATTTCTGTTCGCATTTCGAGTATATTTTCATAATGATCGATTTGTCGATCGATGAAAGGTCAAAATATTCCTAAACCATCGGTAAAATTTCGCTGTTCCACATCATATTTTTCAAGAAGTATTAGACGAATAAATTGGAACGCATCTCTTTCGAGAGTATATTTGACTAGTGTAGGCGCACGGAGAAAAAATCTCGTTGTAGTTACTAAAATTATGTTTGAATTTGTGACAGCGAGAATAAATTTGTAACGATTACAATTTAATAGTTGTAGCTAACAAAAGTTATTTAATGGTACAATATATTATAGGTTACTATTATATTTTAGTCTTGCTATCCCAATATTTGTTCTCCGTGCGCATACAAAAAAAAATAATTTAGTTAATTCGCAACGCAAACGAAGTTGCGGGCGTTAGCTAGTTTCATTATAAAAGAACGCATATATACGCATATGTACGAAAGCCAGACAAAACTAAAACTTTCGCCTTCACCACAACAAAGCTGAAAAGAGTTAGCATAACAATGCGAACATACAAAAAGTTAAACTCACGCAATTAGGACGCTCATTTGTACATTACCCGCGGACTGACTCTTCTGGGTATTGTTTTCTATGAGACAATGTTTTACGAGACAAAGACTGATTTGGGAAAAAGAACGAAGAACAATGGCGTAAAACCTAGTTCAGTTCATGTGCTGAAATGCTTCAGAAGACTAAGTTCCTATAAAGAAGTTCGCAAGTTTTTTTTTAAATAAACCATCCCTTAATTACTTATTCATGTTGTTTATAAATATTTTTTTATTTCCTTATCTTATCCAAGGTTTATGTAACAGAACAACTTTGCGTGGCAGACGGACTGACAGACAGACACCGAGTTCATTTTGTATGACGCTCTTTTCAACCATTTAGAAAACTAAATATACACTAATACTATTTATGCCTAGACGAATAGCTCTAAAGGAGCAATAAATGCAGACTGGCGGATGCCCAACCAAGTGTACCTACTGGCTTGTTAGACACGTCACATTAATTATGCATCAGACACATCGCAACCCATCGCAATGCTCTGTATCGGTTTGTACTAAACAAAATAGTGTGTAACAAGTGATCGTTTAGTTTTTATTTTTAAACGGTTTGACAAGATCTGTTGCTCTTACTGATTTTGAAAATGTTTCCTTCATTGATTTTAAGGAGTTGTGATTTTTTTTTACTGGTGTGTGATGGTAGTGATGAAAATTAGCTCTAGTCAAGTGTTTTTTTACAATAAAACTAGTCTTATAGTCAGTAGAGTTAATATTATTGTCTACATTATTAATTTTGTGCTGTTTTTAAATAAGTGGAATACTTACACCAACTTTCGTATTTTTGGCGACATGTGCACAAAACGTCTGCTAAATGGTCATCAAAAAGAGGATTTTTTACCTGTCTTTAAAAAAAACTTTAAAATATTTGCAAAAAGTCGAGTGTAAAAAGTATAAATACTCCAGTAAATCAGAATCGAGCAGAAAGCCGGGACATGTGTCTCAATAACGCCTTATGCGATATGCGATAGCCATCGCGCGCCATCTTTTATTTCATTCGCTGGAGTGAAATCGTCTAGGTATTCTATTTATTACCTTATATTTTGTATAATAACTTATGCTATAAAATTAGCACAACGGACGAGTATGTATTAATGTTATGAAATTAAAACTCATGCCTTACAATTTAAGTGATTGTATTTTTATATTTTTCCCAAGTAGAGTTTCTTTCACGGTAACCATTGTGAACTATTTAGTGTTTAATATTTATAATAATCTATGTAACTTTGTATGTACATATGTCATTAAAATACTAAGGACAAGTGCTTACTTGTTATAAGTAATTAGATTTAATAATTAAACAAGTACCTGATGAGATACGATTTGGTGTTCTTATGCTATATTTAACCCCCACGGGGGACAAACTAGGAATCAACAGGAATAACTGAACACTTTCATGCATCTAAACCAGAGAATAATTAATTTCATAATCTGTATTGAAGGTTCTGAAATTACTACTACTCCCAAAGCTTGGGCAGAGACGGTGGAAGGGGTCACCCCGACATTTACATGAGGGGTCAACCGTTACTATCTCCCTGATTTACAACCGTATTCAATTGTTAGCCGCACTTGTATCAACAGCTGCCACCGACAAATAGATAGTTTACTAAGATATTCTCTGTCGCTTTAGTATAAGTTACTGGCCAATAAATTGTCACGGTATTCGCATTTTGTTTAAATTAAGTACCTATCCCTTAGTTTTATTTAAATTTTGATTATTATCATAATAATAGGTTTGCTACGAGGCTTTCATGCTGAGGTCTATATAAAAATAAGTAAGTACTACAAAGGTCATGAATTTCTTACATGTTACCGTGCAGTGCGTTATTGATAAATATTTCTGAAAAATTTAACATTGGTTTATGGGTACGTTTAAAATTTTTCTTTTAGCAACTCTATGTAAGGTCAACTTGTCTCTAGTTTTTACAATTTGTAACCTTTTTCTACAAATTTATGTATAATGTAGACACCTATTTATTTCTAAACAGCTGTATAATTCAGAACTATCCCAACAAAAAACCGCAACTGACGTCAATAATACCAAATACCCGAATCCGACTGGACAATTTGAAATTCCAATGCGATTATCGATTCACATCCACACAATTTAGAAACAGTAACAGTGTAGGTATACTTACAGCTGTACGTAGATAATATAGATGTGGAATATTCGACTTATGACGGTGATTTTTATCACCCGACTCCAAATTCAAAATAACTTATAAGCAAGTTATTCTTACCTATAAAATACAGAAAAGGTTTTATGTGACGATCGAGGTGAAGTACGCTGCGTATTTTCTTTGGCGGCTTTCGTAGGAGGTCTCCTCGTAAGTAAACAGGTGGCGAGATTTATGCACAGTTTGAGCGGCATTCGTTCTTTGTTCCAGGTAATGACCCTGCTTTCATCGCGGCCTGAATGGGCCTCGGCAAAGAGTTGCCAGATGCCCGTCGGAGGACGCAAACCATCACCTACTGTGGGTGTACGCTTTCAGACTTGTAGTGGACGGCTTTTCAATATTTTAGAACTCTACGAGAGAGAAAGAACAATATCGATGGTCCATATAAGTTTAATATTGTTAGGAGACAAGTACGTTGGAAAGTTGATCCGATTTTGCTATTACTAATCTAAGTATTTAGGGTTCATGTTCTTACAGAGTAATTTAATACTTAGTTTTCAGAGCTTTTAAAGCTAGTAAGGCGTTCTCCTAGTAAGAAATCATGACTGTCCACCAATGTGAGAAAAAACTCTATTTACCAAAAGGCATTTTGCTAAAGGCTCTTTTGCAAAGCTATTAAGGTTTTGCATACAAAATCGTCGAAACTAGTGCCGTCAGAACTGTATCTTGTAAAATCTTACCCGCTAAGTACTACGTCTGGACTTCTCGGCCCGGTCTCACAGTAATGACCCTATAACGCCCGCATTATTATTTATGTTGTGTAGCTGAGAACAGCATAATAGTACCATAAGAACGAAATAAATTCTCGCAAACTTTGAGCACTTTGCTTCGCTTGAAAGCTGCGATTGCACTTATTGTTTCGCATTTGTGAAAATTATCTAAAATGAGTTATTCATTTACGATTTTTTAACTTCAGTATTGATTTTGGTGTCATATTTATAAGGTTTTTAATACAAAAATACCTTTAAGTACTAATACTGCTTCCTACTGATAGAAATGAATTTTGAATATGTACCTACCTTTGTTTTTAAACTGCCATTTATTGTAATGCAGTTTTTGTAGGCATAAAGTATGTTCATATCATAATCTAGAAACAATTGTGTGACCTCAGCTTTACAAACCAGGTTTCATTATTTCATTATTCCAAATAGAGATGGCGTTGCTCGTTTGAACTAAGTGCCTATGAATTTATCTAAACAGGGGATGCTAGCCATATAATAAAGCTTTCAGGCTCACCTCGTGCTATTCGTGGTATTAAATAGCTATTTGCAATGAACCGTTTGGTTTCAAATAGGAAAGCTGAAAGTTGTCTACTTACCTACTGTTTAACCTATGAGATACCTAAGTTGTATGGGTTGTACCAAATTAGAATTAAGTAGGTAAGTTCAGAATCTGTATATCTAAGAGAGCACAGTTGTGAAGGCGCAATAGAAATCAGTGTTCTCAATTTTCTGCTAAAGCATTATTCTTGTTTTTTTTTTTAAATTCCCATGAAAGTATTTCTTGAAAATATAAAAAATATTGTATGGATGTTTGTTGCATCACGCCAAAAGTACTGAACCGATTCAGCTTACAACACATTGTTTTAGAAGAAACAGGAAGATGGGATGTTTTTCGATATCACGCAGACGAAGACAGCTAGAATTCAAAAAGGGAAAAAACGACTCTATCCACAATATGCAGCTACGATAGTATTCTGATACTCAAATTCAACCAATCGGTAGTGCGACAAAATCGCCGCAAGGGATTCGCTCGTCTTGTTTATCCCTAAGTAATAATGCAGTTTATTCGTTTTTTCTTTATCAGGCATTGTTTTCCTCGTTGGAATATAATGGCGATGTTCGCGACAGATATTATTATACTATTGGGAGAATAGCTCCATGAATGCTTATAAACATTTTCGTAAATTGATCCAGAAATTGCTATTTGATTTGCTACTTCGAAAGGCAAGAAATAGTCACATTTTTACAAGATATAGGGTTCAATTAACTTGTACGATAGCAATGTTTAGTAGTATATGTGTACGGTTAAAAAATAAGTAATATTATGTACATACGGTACTTACGGTGAAAGTTTGAAAACTATTTTTTTTCGTTTTAAGAGTGCATCAATCAACTTTGTGTTGGTCGTTTGTCTCCTTAGGCTTATTTCTTGACTACAAATATGAAACTTTCTATTAAGTATTTTATTATATTAAGTAACAATATATCCATTAATTTAAGCATACACTTACAAAAGCGCAATTATAATAGAGTTCGATAACTCGATATCTACGAAACTTTTAAAAAACTTTTACCGAGTCCAAGAACATTAGTTGGCTATTACAATGCGAAGTAAAAATGAAGTTAAGGACACGCAAGCTATTAACCAGCCTTAATGGCGGTGATCGGCTAAATAAATGATTGAATTTTCAATTAGCATTAGAGCGAAAATGCGTTGCGAAGGGGAACGTTACAACGAATAATTGTTGATTTATGTAGGCAAGTACTTCATTCGTTCATCATCTCGTCCACTAAATTTCATCCAATTCAGATGAAATGACGATCCAATGCCAATCATCCAATCTTTTTTCTTATTAGTTTTTTTACATTTTTTTTCAATTAGTATGAGTATTTATTGTAAGTTGAAGTTGTTAGGTTTTTAAGGAACGTACGGCTTGATACATTTTTGATGTTTAACATGAGAAATATAAAACCGATTTTAGACGTCCGAATGAGGAAGATACGAGTCACAATTTTTAATCCACAAAAAGTACCTTTATTAAGTGAATTGGATTTAAAGATTGGATATTTTTGGTGAATGATAATTAAAAAATAAACCCACTTAATTAGTATACAAAACACGTAAAAAAATAATAATAGTGAGTAAAAGTTTTTTCCTCGTCTACGCAACGCAGCATGTTCTATTTTGTAGTGAGACAAAATTAACACGCCTTGCTCAAGACTTGATGACTGACAAGTTTTTTTTGATCAAAAGACTGTGAAATGGAAACAACAGTCACTTCGGGGTTGTCCCATAAATACTTTGTCATCAACACGTGCTTTGCACATGGTAGGATCTATCCAAGGGTTTTTTGCTACTTATGACTATCGTGTTGCAAAACCAATACGACTTAGTGTCACGCGATGTAAAAATAAGTGGGTAAGTAAGTACTTACTTATATCTAAAATAAAATAAAATAAAAAACTTTATTTTGGTTATGTAAAAATATGCCACAAGTAATCACGTTTTGACAAAATTCTGGTAAGTAAATAAGTTATTTATGTGAGACTATTCGGTGATATTTATGATAATTTTTTTTTAAAGAAACAAGCCTATGTAGTTATTGTTAATTGATCTCCGTCAATAAAAGTTAAGAAAAATAATATTAACGTATTTTTTTTGTTAATTTAAAAAAAATAGTCGGTTTAATAAGCGATGCCATTTTCATTTCAGAATGAGGTACTTACTTACATGTAAGAAACATTCACTTCTACGTTTATAAATTATAGCTGAGCGCCATCTAGTTAAAACAGTCGGAGTCATTTCGTAATAGGACGCATCAGAGTGCATCTCAAGGCCGCCCGCCCGGCGAAGAGACGAGACGAAATTTCCAGCCCACGGGGGCGGGCGGCGAGTATAACGCGGCTGCGTAGATGCGCGATTGCAGCGGCAGTTGGCCTAGTCAGCTGTTGCATTGCATCTTCTGATCATGGTAATACTATGCACTCGTAGTTTTTAAAGAAAAAAAAAATCATAATAATAAGAACTCAGGAACAATAGACTATGCGACCAATATATAGGTAGCTAGTTTAGGTAAATATGGTGTCGCTGTATTTTAATTTTACTTTATATGGCGAATATTCTCTTGATTCGCCTTCGCTCGCGCGTACGTACATTTTTGAAGATTTAAATTACTACTTGTTGTTACAAAAAAAGCCCTCCAGGCACTAGAAAATAACATTACAAACGTGCAGTAAAAATCCAATTCAATCCAAACAAGTTTTCATGTGTAAACCTTGCACTTAGATTTATCTTTACTGCACTTAATTTTTTTTTTAAATTCACTGCAAGAAACGTCGTTGCATATTCTTTAATTTACATTGAAATTTAAAAGAGAAACTAGTATATTTCGCTAGAACAATTAGAACGGCAACAAGTTGCACGAAGGGCTGCTAACTGCTGACATCGTATTATTTACCTTAATTAATTTCATGCATGCAGATAAACACAATTTAATTTGTCAAACGTACCTACAATAAAACAGTCAAATAAACATAGAACTAAATATTTGGCGCGTGAATCACTAATTGATTGAATACAATCACAGTTGATCACGGTAGTTTATTTCAACGAACCAATGTCAGTGTTTTTAAAAGCAATGTCTGTAAAATAAACGTTGGTATCAGTGTAGGCAAACTGGCGAGTTTGCTAACAATTGGAGTCAGACAACAACAAAATTGCGCAGTATCCTTTGAGCCCAGCAATGATTGAGTGCGCTCAGTGTGACTGTTTATTTACATATCGACTCAATTAACCAGTAAGTGCTATACTAGAGCTCATTATCCATTCAAATCGCAATTGCAGTTTTCCCACGTTAGCTGATTTTCCGTCGAAAACTCAATGAAAACTTCATAACAGTGTTGACTCTGCGCTCGGAAACGGATCGCGTAATGGCCTTTGTCGAGCGCAAAAAGCGACTGATCCGGCCCAGATCCGCTTTGTATGGCCCGTTTGCTTTAGTCAGTTGACAACATAATTATCGACTTGTGTTGCAGCGAAATGGGCCGGTCAACGTACCGGTGGCGCACGAAATAGACGCTCTTACCTTTAAGGGCTTCTTTGTAAAAGTTCGCCTCTATTGCTAGGGGTATAAGGTCGATTTTGAAGTAGGTTTTCGGTTTTTGCTGCAACTGACCGATTCAGCAGTCAAGTGTTTTAGAGGTTAATTTCGTCAAGCTTATTTCAGCCATAAATAACGCTAAATATAATATTATTCTACTAAAACGATTGCATAGTTTCTTCTAATGTTATAATAATTATACGAACAGACGTCACTTGAACCACCTCTCGCTGTCGAAAATGCTATTGGAAATGATTTTCCTGTGTTTGAAATATTTTCAAATTGCCCTTTTACAAGTTATAGTTTCATAATTAAAATATAGCAGCGCAAAGGTAGATGGACCATTGGTGTGGTTTCAGATGAGCGGATTCGCCGCTCGTCTATTGTTTTTTGCAGCGCGTGTACAAACCCTGAGAGACGCCTCATAATACTACTGACACTCGTTAGAAAAAAACCGAGCGTAAACGGTACACGCGCGCGTTTAGCTGTTGAAGTTTAACAAGTACGTAACCGCCCGTATACGCGCGACAAAAATACGCTAGTCTGATACCGCACATTCAGAGCTAGGTACCTTCATCAGTCTCTATTATCCCAATAGGTATTTAGTACAGTTAGGTATAAATAGAATTAAGTATAGAATTCGTTCGCATTCAATACTGTTAGGTATCAATTAAAACTGTCACGGTGATTTATTTTATTGGTTGTACAATTGATTACATTACGCCAAATTGACCGCAACGAATTACGATCTCACTACGAGCTTGTGAGTCTAAATTCACAATTACTACTAACTTTCTGGCATTATTCGAAATATAATATAAGAAAATACAATAGAAAATAAAGAATAACGATGTGCTTAAGACCACACGACAGGAGTGAAAACTCCATCAAGGCGACCGGAGCCGACTTTACCCGAACGAGCGTTACATAGCCGAACGCCCGAACATGACGGCTCTAGTCTCATTCTATACCCACAAAATAAAATGTTCAGCGCGCTTAAAGAAGTTTTCGCTTCAAAAACTTTTTGATAAGAAACCAAATCGACTAAATCTTGTAACGCTATATTTTTTATATGATAGAAATTGCCTTGTGCAAAGTGTTCAACACCGAACAGGGTAGTTTAGACTTTCTTTTCATCCCTTATTTTCCTCTTTCTATTTTTTCAGTTTTGTCTAAGTTTGAACAGAATCACCCCTCTTACTCTTTCTAATACAAAAAGTTTCAGAAAAATCTGATAGCTCTTAAATCTTGCCTATACAATACCTACAATAATACCTTCTATATAGATACATACTTAACTCGAAGTACTAAATTGCACTGTTTTGGTTATGGGCGGCAGGTGTGATCTCTTACTTCTTACTTACAGTCATTTGTTTACGTAAAAATATTCTGTTAGCGTCTTGAGTGAAAACAAAAGAAAGAACAACAACTTTCAAAACATTTTACCATAAATATTGATCACACAGAAACATTACGCGATTTGTTTTCACCTGAAAGAGGAAGGTAAGTTATTATTATTAGATAGCATTTCAGAACTATCAATCACTTTGCTAATTTCATTATTTATCTACCCCTGCAGAAAATGCGCGGTCATCGGCTTATGTAATTTCACTTAGTGGGCTCCTAAGTGTGTTGTTCTCAAAATTTTTCGCCTCTCATGGCGCCGATACGAAAATAGTAAAGGTTGCTATTGATTTACTTATTACTTATATTCTTAAGCTTATTAAGGTAATTATATAAGGAATATAGCAGAAAAAAGGCCTTTGTCGTAGGACAAGCTGACAAATAAAACAACATAGGTCATAAAAGAAAGTGCATTTTTTTTAAATTAAATTTAGTAATTACACAAAATATGTAAACAATTAGTTATTAAGTTCAGAAATAAAGGCTTATTTTATTTTTATAGCAGAAAACTAAAAGCTAACTTTGAAAACGGATTCAAAATCCCAGTTTAAAAGCCTTTTCAATTATTTTACTGCGTAAACAAGTACTTAATTAATATACGAAACGACAGTTTTTGGTGATCGCTTCGTTTCGACCGCAACTTTGGGCAACCTTATCCGTTGAATGGACAGGCCAATTCTAGTTAATGGCTAGAGGTTGTCAATTACATTTTGGGCGGAAGATAAGCTATATCCACACCAGCGACTCTTGTAAAGGAAAATAAACAATTTCATGCAGCATAATTTGACGCTAAGGTACACAGTAAAAAAAAAAACTTATTTGATTGAGCTGAATTATCATGAGATGAAACAGGATTTTAGTTTTAATTTAGCGACTTTATTAAATAATGCTTATAAAACACATTGATGTGTTAGCTATTACGACGTGTTAAAATTATGTTAAAGTTAATTTTGGAATCACGTGATGACAAGGTGTACAAAATTTATAATGGGTTTTAAGGGAACTAGCCATATATTTTCTTACTAATATGATTGATTATAACCACAGTCAAAACATGTGGACGAAGCTTTATGTTCCTACTGGAGTGGAACCGCACCAAACATTCCGAATACGAGCTTTGGATTGTACCTTAACCTGAGATTAGGATAACTAAATAACTAGGTACATTACTAAATACCTAACTTACTAGAACAAACGGTTGTATTTCAATTCTCGCTTACTTGACTTGAAATTAATTTCAATAATGTCTATTTACGAGCTAAGACATTTTTTTTCATGCTACTTCCTCCTACCAATATTATAAACGCGAAAGTTTTTAAGTATGGATATTTGTAACTCTTTCACGTAAAAACAACTGAATGGATTTTACTGAAACGTTAAAATAATATAGCTTATACATCAGAATAACACATAGGCTACTACAATTTATAAAGATATTGTGTGAATTGTCCGCTACACGAAATACTAATCCTGCCGCAGACGAAGTCGCGGGTACCAGCTAGTATACAATACAACTAGTTGGATTTAGTAACTCGTCTTTTTTTTTTTAAGAAAACTCAACAGTGAAACATGACTAGGCATCAACATCTAGTTAAATATTTTGAGTAGATTCACGCAGTGAGGAGGGTCGCTGGCCGGCAGCCTCGGCCAGAATTTCGGCGATTGTGATGATATATGACCACGCATTATTTTCTTATCTTTTCTCTTTCTAACTCCACCAGCCATACTTCATTCTCACCCGCATTATAAGCGTTTTACTTTTCGTATCTCGTAATAGACGCTCTGGGCTGCAATGGTGTTGGTATAACGTGAATTTCAGTAATATGTCATGGCTACCTTTGCTCTTGTGATGATTACACTTATGTAGAGGCGAATATTTTAAAATTTTATGCCTTTGAAAATAATACTACGGTATTGTACAATATGAAAGACGTGCTTTAAACTAGTGAAAATTACGCAGCTCTTTCGAATAGTTACTTATTACGGGCAACGCTACTTTTGATGAGTATTAAGGGGCATCCTCAAATCTGAATTCCATACAATTTTTTTTTCGGACAAATACTCAAAAAGTACGCAGTATTATATTAATGTATGAAACCTTTCACTTTTTTTGTTTACGAAATTAAAAAACATGGACAAAACGAATCGTGTGAAGTAATTACTATACGGCGTACTTTTTGATTATTTGTCCGAAACATTTTGTATGGAATTCGGATTTGAGGATTACCCTTAAGGGACACTTTGTTGAAAATGATTAATCACTATAGCTCTATTGAATAAACCCTGCCTAAAAATAACGATTTTGGGAGCTGGCAAAGGATAGGTTACTGTACTACTGTTTACTACTATGCATGCAAAGCGGTTGGCTGCCTGTAAACAGCATCTCATAGTTAGTGGTATCCCATTACATATCTACTATTACCACATAAAAGCATCATAACTGCGTTTCAAAATCGATTTTTAACTTAACTACAACTGTAACGTCTATGAAAATTATATGAAAACATGTAAATAATAAATCACAAGCTTCGCAATTCTAATAACGTGGGCACAACAGTATAATACCACATTACCATAGTTTTAGAAGTCAAGCCCGTAGAGAGTTACCGTTATCGAAGTAAACAAGATGACCTTGTTGGCACCTTGACTTCAGCCAAGATGTCAAGATGACCCAAATGTTACCAGAATCCCGAATAATGATGAGAAGATTCATAAGTGAAATACGAAAAAAATCGAGGTTTTATACAATATACGAGTATAGTACGAATGTATTCGTTATCTATCCAGTATGTTAATTGTTTATCTTCCAATTTCAGGCGCTAAATAGACTATTCTCAATACATATTCACTCTTTATGAGGACTCAATTTCACGATATATTTTATATGAATCAGTTTGTTATCTCTCACAATTTTATACAATTTGCTTGATAACTTTTAATAAAATAAAGTTGAGGAACAACGTGGTAACGTAGGTAATGGTTGGGGGAAGAAAAATGTCTGCAAAATGTGTCGTTATACGATCAAAACTTAATTGCATTGACCGCGCTTCGGCGACGGACGTCCGGTGATCTTGTACAACGTAGAAAATAGATTAAAATAAAAATGGAAGCTACCTTTGTAGACAACATCGGAAGTGATATAAAAGCTGTACAGATAGTATTGCATTCTTGTCTATTGAATTGAAAGTAGCTTGTACCCTATTGCTTGTTTCTATGGAAACTTTGCTGAGTAGGAAGTGGACTGGCATTCATTTAAGTTCAAGAGTATCTTTGTGTTACTTATGTTCACTTGCACTAATCTGTCAAAGTTTCTATACATTTCTTTACTCACTAGGAAGATCTTGTCGGTCTGAATCTTGGCCATTAAGATCTTTCTAGCAAGTAAAGTAATTGCGAAGGAACAGTTTGGTGCGAGTGGACATTGGTCTTTGAAACTTTTTTAGATTATGCATCTAGTTTTTTTACGACTAAGAATACTTATTCTACTAGACTAGACTTCGAAAAGAACTCTTCAGTCAAAAACCTATACCTCGCCGCACTATTATTGCGAAGGCGAAAGCGTGGTGAGATGAATGGATGAAAAGATGTACGAAGGCCACTGTTTATAGCAATAAAACGCAGATTAAGTGGCGGGCTACAGCTAGCTAATAAAATATACATAAAAATACAGCCCTTGCTAAATCCGCGACGCAGTCATTGTTGGTGGCGAAACATCCGTCCATGAAAACATTAGACAAATAAAATCCATGTCATCGTATTTGTCTATATTGTCAAAGTTATTCGTTTTGTGCCGTGATTCCACTGTTCCCGGTACGCTATCCCGCGCTGGAAGCCACAACGGAAAATAAAATTGATATCGCTCCGCCGCGAGCGCTCCGAGAAAAAGCATTTCGAAATAAATGACTTTTTAAATTTCATCGTTGCACACAGTTTCTCTATCAATTGTCGAGGCTCGCTCACGTAACTGGATTTTGTGGCGGGCATTTATTGTGTGCGACATACGACAAGACAGCGCGGCTTGTACGCTGATGTGAAATGAGGGAAGCGGTCTAGGGATCGACAATCAGTGCAATTGCATTCCGATTCTTTGTATCTCATTTTGTCTGGACTGTTTTGAAATTTTGTACCTATATAAATTTTGTTTGCCTCATTGGAATTAGTGAGATAACTTTTGTACAGAATAATGATTTATTTAAAATTGAAGTCATAACCGCCATTAAAGTTCTTATATTTATTTCATTTTAACTAATTCCTGCCTTCAGCTTCGCTAGTGTGGAATCAAGATAAAAAAGTAGCTTATGTTCGTCTCCAGCTCACAAAATAAACCTAAATCGAATTGAAGCCAAAACTGTTAAGTAGTTTTGTTGTGATTTAGGAGCATTATATCCATCCTTTGTATCCATCAATCTTTCCTCACAAACTTTATCACATAAGTATAATATTAGTAAAATAGATGACTGTTATTATTGCGTAGCTATCTGAAAAAAAAATATTTTACTTATCTGAAAAATATATAAGGAACTCGTTTGCGTTGCGAATTAACTGAAATCCTTTCTTAGTATACGTTTACACTTCTTGAAGAACAAACCCTCTAAATTTAAAGTGTCTATGTTCAGTAGTCTGGCCTGTGCGTGCGTTGTCTGTCAGTCAGTCAGCCAGTCAGTCAGTCCAAGCCTTATTAATTGATATGATGACCAAGGAAGTTGTTATAAGAGTCTTTCGAACTAGGTATTTTTTACATCACTTGTTGTTTTACGATGGAACTTTTAAGACGTAGTAAAGCGTAAGTGTTTAACAGGATATTAAATTAACAGTGTTGCCGATGTATGCGCAAAAAGCTACGTTTAATTACAAACATGGTCACAAACTTTCAGTAATAGTTCGTACGACATCGCACTAAAAATTACAATTTTGGAAGTTTATGACAATGATGGATATAAAATAACTTTAATGTTTAATACTAAGAAATAACAATTGGATATAAGTAAATAATCTAATTGTAATTGTAATGGTAAAGGCCTTTTTCAGGCAACCGTTGAGTGAATTAATGAAATTACCAAAACTAAGAAAAATATTGCGGTGAAATTCGGCTTAACACATTAAACTTGAGGTTTAGTTCCATAGACGGTAAAATAACTAAAATTATCATTCATTGCATCTGTCTCACAAGAATTAACGCGAGTTTTTCGGTGGAAAAATACCTCAAAATATTTTCACTATTTTCAACATTTTGCAAACAATCTTGTCGTTATTGGCGGCAGCGATACGACGTGCGTTGCAACGAATGGTTTGACCGAGCGACGCCGACGACGCCGACGCGACGACGAACGGCCAGCGACGCGACGCGAGACGGCTCTACCGTATGTATGCAAGCAAGCGCATAAACAAATTACCGTTCGCACATCTCATTAGCGTCACTCATATCGGCTGCGACGGGACAGAGTAAAATATACTGTCACACTATGTAGAAACTTAAAATAGCAGTTAATCAAGTTCGGTGATGGAAGGTAATAAATATATTCAGACGCGTGATCTGTATAGCTATGGAATCCTAAGCAGCCAAGCTAGATAAGTATAGTTTCTGAAGGAAGTTTAAAGGAGGTAATGTGATTTTCTAAATCAATAGAATACATAAAATATAAACAGTTAAGTATTCTGCTAAGTTATATTTTTTTTAAATTATTTTGTCTGGTTAGAAGTAAACAATCTGTTGCTTTCTTTTCGTCATATGTAGATAATATAGAAAAAACCTACGGCATGAAAAATATACTAGTGTCTTTACTGTTCCTTTATTATTCTGCGCCATGAACGTAGTAAAGCATTTTTCCTGTCTTGCCAGGTGTAGGTTTTCACCAGTAATTAATAACGTTGTAACTTTGTATTTGATTACATGTTGTCAGTGACGTCACTCTGATGCCCATTAGTCGACTTACGACCTAGTATGAATTACCAAAGTACCTATTATGATACAATGTTATTATTTTCTGTTCAATATTTTCCTTTTATGGTTACAAAATAGCAAATAAAATTGGCTCTATAAGAGAAAGGAATTTCAGAAAAGTGGTCTATAAACCAAAATATCATACGTAAGTTAAGACAAGTATTGTAGTATATTGTATTATGGTAATAAAATGTTCCAAAGTTTTACATTTATTTTGTCTATCATCTGTAAATTAAAAAATATCTAATCGAGCTTCAATTTTTTTTTGTGTTTACTCTACTTTGAGTAACCACGCCAGAAACTTATAAAGGATCTCAGTTTAGAAGTTCTTTGTAACCACGCGAACAAAACTGTTTTGTGTAACTGTATTATCAAGTAACAGAATAGGGACGCGGTCGCTGTCACTCCGCGTTCAAGATCATGGCCTCTCAGCTGGGATTATGTATGTGCCCCGAATGACAAATAGCTGAGTTGCATAAGTTACATCGAACAAAATGGAACGTTTTAACTGAATTTGAAATGGAAATTAACTCTTGTTTACTCCAAGAACTACGAGTAGGTACGTCAGTGATTTAAACAACTGAAACTGTTCTGCTTTGAATGAGTAATTTTTGTAAAAAGAACGGACAGACGGTATTTTTAAGATATAAGATATATTAGTGAGGATGATTATGAATTGAGCTTGGAATGGCATTTGAGGCTGCGCAGTCCTGTCAAAAAGGCATATAGGGTTGTCCCAAGCCGCGCGCGAAATATTTCGCGCGGACTCAGCTGCCGTGAACTCTGAATGACCCCGCCAGGAATTACAGTACAGAAATAAACAAAGGATAATTTTATTTTACTTTAGAAATGCATATTTTGTTTTTTGCATAATTAATTATTCTAAAAAATTGTGTAAAATTTTATCGAAACAAGTAAAATGTGCAATCACCTCACCTAAATCCATAAAACAAAAAAATAAATGCACATTTCAAACTGACCACCATCTTGAATTTAAAATATAACACAAAATTCTTAATCATCATCCCCATATTAGTCAAAAACGACACCCATGAGCAAAAATTAAAAAAAATGGTCCATCATGTTGGATTTCAAATCCGACACAAAATATTCAACTCCATATTAGTAAAAAACAATACCCCTAAAATAAATTACAAAAATAAAAATTGGTCGCCATCTTGGATTTCAAATCTGAAACAAAATTATTAATCCTCAACTTCAACCTCAACCTCAACCAACCAAATTAGTCTTGAATTTTGACACCAAAATCTAAATCTTTGACCCTGAATTAGTTGAATAGTACACCCATAACTCTTAGGTACTTGTCTCATTACGCTCGGGTCGGGAGCTCGCTTTACTGCAAAGCAGCTTTTGAGCAAAGCGAGCTCATCTCGATATGACCCACAAGCAGCGAACGGATAACTGCGATCAGTGCTGTGTGATGACACAAATTATTTTTACTGATTTTAGGAATTTGTAAATTCAGTGATTAGTGACATTAGGACAATTTTAAATCATACATCATTATTTTTATTGGCTGAAATATGTTTTTTTTTATGTTTTGAACTCCCATATCTCCGCCATTTCGAAAAAATCCAAAAACAGAATCGATAAAAAATTATATTCAGTTACCAAACCTGCTTACAAAATTTCACGAGTATTTGATGAGAAATTCGACCTGAAGAGGAGAACAGCCGGACAGACGCCGCTTGCACAGTGGCAGTCATACACAAGCATATTTGGCCAACCTGAAGTAGAGACCTTCGGCTTTCGCTTTGCACTCGTTCGGTCAGCTAATAATACTACTATAAACTACTATAGGTATATGCAGCATAATATAAAGCTAAAGCTAAAGCTAATTAATTATGTAGGTACTATACATACATAATTCTAGAAAAAATATTTCTTGTAGGTATCTTGTACCCGATACAAGCATAGTCGGTATCTGTGTGTGGTGTTTCAAAAGAATCTGGTGGTGGTAGATTCATTACTGTGGCGTCCATGTCAGTTTCCTGAAGCTGCCCCAATGACTTGCAACGATCTTTAGTATCTAGTCATACTGATTTTCATAAACTATGGCACTATGACAGAGAATGACAGACTTCACAAACTAAATAATGTCGTGCATAATTTAATTTGTGATATCTGTCATCGCGGGAAAACTGACACAGGTCCGGCCTCCGTAAGCGCCAGCGCGCGACTGAGCGAGCCTGCTAAGCCGCCGCGCTCGCGAATTTGTAGTTATTTAAACTTAGTAAAAAAGAAAATCGTTTTATCAAGTCAAATTCTACGAAAATGTCTAGAAATATTTATTGTCTATAGTTACGTGCAAAAATTAATTGTAAAATATCATTAGGCTAGTCATAGTTTTGAAAAAACACTACAAAGAGGGGTAACGGGGTGAAGTACTTATGATCTTGTAACTGGCTACGAATTTGGCTAGACTATATCCTCAACTTATGCATATATTTTTTTCAGATTTTATAACACTATTTTCGATGCCTCAGATGGTTTTAAAAAACTCAAAAATGCGGCCTAAGTGTGATTGCGCCCCCTTAACATGGAATCCTATTGGTTGACTATCTTTCACAGGTCCGTAAAAATAGATTTCAGACTTGGCTAAAAAATATTTTCATTACGTATGGCTACTGACCTACTGTCATTAATGTCCCTTACTTAAAGCGGAAAATTCGTTGCTACTTTTGAATTTAATATTATTATTATCATGATTTCCCCGATCGCGTCCGATGTAAGTAGGTAATGAAGCGCGTGGATCCTCGGAGGGCAGTACAAGGAGCCAGTGATGCGATGAGCTCGTCCGCATCAGGAATCAATTAGGCACGGCTAGCGGCCACGGCGTGCCTACCGCATGAATTATTGACGACGCTCCGCCGCCGGCGGCCGTTACTCCACGAACTCGATATCAAACTGGAGCGATAGCATCGACTTATTTTTTCAGTATAAGTATGTAAAATGTAGCATTCATATTATTACATTTTTAAGTAGTTCTTTGAGGTTTTCCAATCGTATACGTTATAAAATGTTATAAAATGATCAGTTTTCAGACGATCGATGGGAGAAGCGTTCGCTAGCGCTTAGCTTCAGACCTTTTCAAATTTTCTTATAATATCTTTATTGATATAAGTAGTTGTTATAACTAACATTGGGACCTCGGTGCAATAACCAAAAGAATATAACAAAAGTATGCATAATTTTATTATATAATAAGAATATTATAAAAGTATAATAATTAATAAAATAAAAAGTGAAATAAATTCGACAAAACGTTGGTTTACAAGTCGAGAACGCCAACAATACTGGCTAGGCCGATTAGCGACCAAACTAGATTTCCTTGTCAGATTATCCTGTCCATCATACGTTGGGAGTGAATTTGGCTGCCAGAATTTCAGTTCAGGTGCTCTAGTGTAATTTTCTCGACGTGATTTTATGAAAATTTTGAGAAAATTCTGTTAAAACAAGTTTAAATTGTTCAAATTTTTTATAATAAAAATAATAAATATTTTGGACATTTCACACAACGCCCCAAACAAAGCAGAGCTTTTCCAATGATTGATGACCGGTGTTCATCACACAAGTGCTTTTCCTGAAGCGGGAATCGAACCCGCAACATTGGTGTGGCAGTCCAACACACTTGCCACTCGACCAATCATGTCATCAATGTACAATACTAGTTGACACCCGTAACTTCGTTCGCGTTCCCAAACAAAATTCCTTTTTTAGTACGCGCCTTCACATCTTGACGAAAATATATCCTCGAAATTTCAGTGGTATGGCCTCGCGTTGTCTGTCAGTCAAATTGAAACTGATTACACCCGAAGTTTTATCTAGCCCTGATACTTAATTATTTTTTTCTATTTAATTTGGTCTTTTCTAATGGATATTTTATAATACACATTTTAGCTCTCAGAAAAAAGATCATCGTCACCTGTCTTTTTATTATCTAGTCTATATATTTTTTTTTGTGGACCGCGTCATTATTAATTACCTTATGCATTTTTTATGTATGTTTATCAGAAACTACTACTCAACATTTCTTCTTGTACTTTTTTCATTACGTATATTATTTAAAATAGCCTAATATAGGTTAAATGAAGGCCATTTTGAAATGCCCTACCTTACAAAATAATACAATAATAGCTGTATATAAAATTATTCGAAATAACGTGCAATAAATCTGAACTTCCGTTTTGCTGCCACAATAACCCGAATAGTTAATAAATAAACGAAAATCTAAATAACATCATCGACAACGCAAAATATGAATGGTGGATTGCCGGAGTCATTATTCAAATATCGTTTAAAATGCGTAAACAAAATTGGTATAGACAGGTTTGCATCTGTTACTTATGCTAATATATCAGCATTCAATTATCGGGTTGCATTGGAACCTATTTGAGGGCCAATAACGATGAAATTAAGTCAATTTGGTTGAACAGTATTCAATTTAAAATTTTCATTAGGAACGAATTCATATTTACGAGTTCAATAAGCAGCTCAATGTTCTGATTATGGCTGTGTGAAGTTTTTGCAGTTATGATGAGGTAAACTATATGATATAATATAAACCGACAGATAGACAAATCAAACGACCAAAGGGCTGGCGATTAAAGCTGGTTTCAGACTACGCTATAATATAATAGCATATAGTATATAGAAAGTAACAAATTAGCATCGCTATTCAAGGAGGTAACGTCGCTAGCCTTTTGGGTACTTTGCCTGTGGACAGTGACTAAAGTTCTGTGTATTATTTATAATTTTAAATAGGTTATATCCTTATTTAAAATTACTTAATTAGTTTTATTATGTTTTAGCAAGGAGGACGTGGTGGCCGAGTGGATGAGCCCCTTGCCTTGCGATCTGATGGTCGTGGGTTCGAATCCCGGTGTCAGTCATGCGTAAACGGGTTCGGTTTTCTTCGTAAAAATCTATGTATGCATCCCACGTTCTCGCAACGGTGAAGGAAAACATCGTGAGGAAACCGGCATGTCTAAGGACAGAAAAAAAATGTTCTATGGCATGTGGCATCCACCAATCCGCATTGGGTCCGCGTGGTGGATTAAGACCCATTCGCTCTTCTGCCGAGGAGAGTAGGCCTGAGTCCCAGCAGTGGGAACATTATAGGCTGATTATATGTTTTAGCATTTAGTTAGTAATTAGTTGTGTGCATAAATTCTTAAATGAAATAAATAAAATTGTATGGACATTTCACGCAACAATCCATACAGCTCTTTTAATGTGGTATCTATTGAAACAGAAAAAAAGAGCTTTTAAAAAAATCATAGAAGTTACTTATAAGCTGCGCTTACTGTACAGCGTATACCTGCCCTATAGATTTAATCATTTAAAAGCATACCTTTTACTTCCTACTTAACAGTTAATGAGCATACATTTCAGTTTTATGTAATTCAGTTGGCTTATCGTTCCCATCATTGCACGAGTCATACTTATTTCCATCAATTAATTTTAATAGTTTTATTATTGTAATCAAAATCATGAGGTTGATTGTTGATGCTATAAGCTGCTGGATGCTGTAAATGAACGGCTTTGTTGGACAATTTTAACGTTTTGTTAGTAGGTCGGTATGTAGTTACAAGTACCTATTGTATTTTTGGTAGGTACTTAAATGTCAATTATGTCGTGATCTATTGAAATAATTTGATATATTTGTAACTTTCTAGTATTATTTCTATAAGATGGCAACGATATCTTGAGTATTTTTAGTTGGGAACACTAGTTTGTGAATAACGGGTCTCGCTCGGAGCGAGGAAGGCCGAGCGGCCATGGCCTTGAAAACGGTTTTATGTCGATGCCTACCGAGCTAACTTCGGAAAGAATCCATTGAACACGGGTAGTTGAATTCAGTCGGTACAAGTGACAAGTCGTATTGAGCACGGTAGTTTTCGTTGTTCAATATTTCTAGGCGTATAATATCCTGATGTAAATTATAATACTCGTAAGTCTATAAAATAAAAGTGGTGAAATATAGTGTTGGTGGTATCTATTCATTTCAATTATTTTATTTTTATTATCCGCTGCCTGCCTGAATACTCTCATTGACTTGAAAACAAATCGCCTGAGTATTTTTCAGCTTCTATTAAATAATGGATATTCAAGCTTTTCCTGAAATAAAAAAATACGCAACGTGGGTCGAAAGTGTGTACGAACGAACGAATGTATAGAATACCTAGGTGGCTTGAGTGTCCGGATGTCGTCAGTGTAGTGTACCGACCGAACATTTTTAACGACCAAAATGAGGGTAATTCTCTTATTTCACCGCGACGTTAGCTCCAATACGCCAGTCAACCCGTGACCACGGCCATTGCAATACAGTCGAAACGTCGGGATACAAAAACATGTGAGGTGAGCGCGATAAATACCCGTTACAATCAAATAACTGTGTGTGATAATCGCGAAAGTCTACGAAAAACTACCTATACTCCGATTTATAATTCAAGTTTTTTTTTGTAAACAAAGAAGTGTCATGATATGTCACTGTAACAGAGACAGGTCAGGGTTAAAAACGAGTTTATACCACGGATCACTATTACTAGTAATGGCGCGCGGTTTTGCTTGTGCGATCGTTTCCTATTTTACCTAAATAATTCTTAACCAAACTTATTCAGGTACTTCAGAACACTGAAAAGTAGGTAGAATAGGAAATAAAATTTGTGAATCTAAACTTCTGGGATATTAATCATAATAATGCCAAGGTGCATAGCAGATACCTAACAAATATTTATTCGATTCACACAATTGCACACGAAGCAAAAAAAGAACGCATTTGACTTCGTAAACGGACAAGAGACGAATACAATTTACAAACACACGTTTAGGTCAAAATCCAAAAAAATGTTTCGAACTTCTGTGATTTACTCCGATGATACCAATGTCTTAAAATATTTTTCGCTAATATTTCTTCGTCGTGTTATAACTTTCTGAAAAAAATTAAATAATATAAAATAATCAGTACAAAACCATTGCTATCTTCCATTCTATGGATATTGACTAGAAAATAAACCGTACCATAAGTATTTAGGAAAATTGAGTAAACGTCACTTTGATAAGTATTTTTTTGTGGTGGTCACACCTTTGTTTACAAAAAAACAAAGGTGTGACCACCACAAAAAAGTCTTGAATTCTGAATCGGGGTATAGGTAAATATGAAATACATGATTTTTAATATATTATTGCTTGAATGTTTTAGGCATTATATATAATGCCCAGGTATTCTATACAATGCCCGATTATACAGATTGTCGATAACAAAGATACTAACCCAGAATTGACAATCCCTTAAATTTGCTGTCACGTCAAAATACATACATTATTGAGATGAGAAAAGAACAGATTAACAACAGTATAAGAGGTCACTTACGAGGTCACCGCCTATAATTTTTGAAGGCACAATAAGCTGTTTATATCCTAACTTTGCTTTTCATTTTATTGTACGTAATCGGAGTGGGCTCATTATAGGCTAATCTAGTTTAGCCTGGAGCAAATGCACTTAGGCCTACCTGAATAACAAGATCAATCAGTCAAGCGGTTATTATATTAACAATGTATGTGCCTTACAATGTACAAGTAACTCTCCTTACATAATGATATATAAATAGTGACACTATTCGATGGATGCAGAGGTGGTTATTTTTTATCCCTAGACTAACTCTCATTATGTTTCGTAAGAAATACCAAGTAAGTGTATTAAAAGTGTCTCTTTACGTGAGGTCCCAGTACTTATGCTTATGAAATTGACATATTCGTTCGTTAGTGCCTTATATTACCAAAATAGGCGGTATATGCTTATTTTGGTAATATATTTTTAGAAAATCTTAACTTACAACTGAATTATGACGAGAATCGTTACCAAGATTAAAATCAATAGAAATAGGAATAGAGATTATTGCTCAAAATCAAACTAATTTAAAATTACATCTTATTACAACATGACTCTACCATGGTAGAGTGAAAATTCGATTGATAAATGGCAATAAATACAATGAATTAATTTTAATAAAATTATCATATATACATAAAGTTCATCGAAATAAATAATATTTTTTACCTGATAAAAATGTTAAATTGGTGAAAAGTAGATCCATTTTTCATGTCGGAATTCTTTCAAGTTCCATCTTCAAAAATCACAAACGCGAATTTCGCTTTAACCAGCACTTATAAAATGGGATCCAATGGCTTTAAGAGATAGAATATGCGAGAACTTCGATAAGTTATCTTCGATTCTTTGAGTTATGTACTGTGAGTATGTTCGCCTAAAATATATGACCGTTTGAGATTGAACTCGACTTTGAAACACGGCCTATTGGTAAAGTTTTATTGTATCTGTCACAGGTGCAATGATTCGCTTGTTTTACTTTTGTTATAGTTTTGCCGATAGTTGGGTAGGAACAATAATGTACTCGTAAGTTGTGTTTTGCTTGTCATAAGTTGTATTAAACTTTATCTGAAGGTTTACCTAGGAATGAAAAGTTCTCATTATGATATGAATTTCTTTTTCTGATACATGAAATCTGAAAATGGCTGAAGTTAAGGGGGCCTAAAAGGTGTACAAAAATTGAAGCTGCTATATTTTCGCTTTTACGAAGCAATTATGCCGCCATGTCATCAATCGGATTCTCGCTTTGATTGCGCGGCAAATTCGTTTTGTTTGGACACAAAAATTGCAATATAAAGAGCCGCCACAACATTCCCTTTTGGGTAAACGTAGATTGTTCCCAAAATGTAATATTGTTTGCAATTCATTTTCAACGAACGATTGCCCACTTTTATTTCATTTATTTCTGATTCCGATACTAACTTAATTTCCAACGCGACCGGTATAATAGAAATCCGAGAAAAACTATACAATTGAATTCGTATAATTTAATTGAACGGAAAATCTCTCTGAGGAAATTGTAAAGAAAGTTGTGGAAGGCGCGAGTGGGGAAGTGCCCAGGGCGTAATATAATACTTGAGATAGAACAAATGCGAGAGCACCTTGTTGCGCCGACTTCTTTGTACTGGTGTCAATAATAACACTTCCTTTTTTATTTTTCTTTTTAGCTAAACTTGGCCGTTATATTTAAACATTAGAACAATACATAAATATGTTTAATACATTACACAGCCTTCTAGCTTTTGTTTTAAGAATATACCCGTACACTTTTTTGTAAATAGGTACATTTATAGTTCATAAGATCTGGAAAAGTAACAACATGAACAACCAATAAGCGTAGCCATATTTACTTACTATTTCGTGAAGGATCGAATTCACAACTGTTTGAAAACAAATCTTCATCTCAGAATCGGAGAAGTCTACGAGTTGCAAGGACCGAGTTCTCTTCTTACGTAGCGACGTAATCAGACTGCAGCCTCGAGCTAATCTTGATGTACCTACTCTAAGTATGTATTCCTAGACTCGCCTATGTTGGTTCTTATTATTGTACTCTTTTCATGTTCACATTATTACAACGCCTACTAACTGACTGTATTTTCGTCGTTAAAAACTTAAAACCACAATTTTTCGTATAATGGCTTTTGACTCTGCTTTTTTCCTCGGATAAACTTTACAAAGTCAGTGTAGTTGTCAACATCTAAATCGTAAATAAAATGTGAGCGCTTTAAAGCGGATGAAGTTTTAAAGGACTTAGCGGGATGAAAGTTAAAAAGCGGTGCAATTCATGCAGCGCAGGTGACCAGAGGTTTATCAGCGCATCGCAGGCACAGGAACCGGGCGCTTTGGCCGGCAGGGGCAGGCGGGGCAGTCAGGAGGGGGGCACACACCTATCGCGAGAGGAACCTCCGCGTCGTGGATAATCGCCTCATTTATAAAGTTTAGCGGGACAAAGCTGCGCGAGTTTTTGATTGAAAACAAACTTAGAAGGGACAGCCTCATTTGAATAAGTATTCTGCGAATAAAGTGTGGCTTTATGTTTTCCTTTAGGTGTTTTTTTTCTCTTTGTTATGCAAAACAATGTTCCACCTTGTTTAGGTACTACAACACGCTTTATTTTTGAGTGAAAGACTCTTTTGAAGTTAAGCTTTCCGGTATAAATTATTTTATTTTCTGTGTATTGTTCTAAAGAGCCTGCCTTTTGAAAGTTTAATGGTCGTTGTGACTCTTCGTCTTGGAATCTCAGTTTATCATTGTTGAGCCGCAGAGAACATGCCTCTCGCGACGTACCGTGCAATTTGCAATTTTAGATAAGAGGCCTTTAGAATGCGGGATGCAAAACTTTCTTTTGTTACAGACTTTCGAGTTTTTCATTAGTCCAAAACAAGGAAATGTTTCTCTCGTCTACTGTGTTAGAACACAGCACCAGCTTTGGAGTGACAATGACCATTTATCGTCAATACTATTGAATATACTAACATTAAATTGTTTTTATACTTGCCTATATTATTTATTAACTAGCCGCAGTGTATGGCTTCGCCTGCGTAAAGTTCAGCTAAAAAGTAGCTACCAAATAAATCAAAATATACGGTATTTTTAAAATTACTTATGTGTATCCTTACATGTTATAATAAATGGTAAATAAACTAACAAAAGAACACAAAAATGCTTCCATTACAGACTTTCACCCCTTGACAAACATATCCTTTAAGTTTCAAGGCAAAGATTCATCTCTTCAGCTAGTCCCTCAACAATATCTCATAGGACAATGTCAACTTCAACACGTGGCCGTGAACGTGAAAGATGTTCCCGTAACCAAAATTAATTGAAACGCCTAGTTAACAACCTACGTAACTAGTATCATATTGCATCACATTCTTCAATGAAGCTTACTGTCAATTGACACTATATTAAAACACAGACTAAACTCGGTTTAACGATCGCCATAAAACAGAACACCTTTTATTATAGACCACCCGACAGAAAGCAACATGTTGAAACTGACAATGTCAATGAAACAGTACCTAGTACCTACAGTATTAGTAATAAGCCATTAGATAGGTGAGAATTTATTAATTATTAGTAGGTAATTGCCTAAGATATGAAAGAGTAGATGAAGAGATACTAAAAACAATTTTAGCAATTTTAAATAAGGTACACGTACAAAGTATAGAATGTAATATTTAAATAAATAAATTATAGTTCAATAAATTTCCGTAGGTAATAACAGATCAAGTACATAATATTTAACAACATGTTTCAAGAGCTCTTAAATATTGACAAAGTTACACATTTCAATTTCCGAATGAAATTGAACAAGTTACTCTTTTACCGACCAAATTAAAATATTAATCCTACGAATTTTACAGCAGATCCAAAGCTCTATAGGTAAGTAAATCACAGATAGTCAGCGGAATCCAATTATCGCCTGCACAATGGGTCACGAAACAATCTAAACTAAGAAAATTAATCTTCCGAGTCCAGAGAGGACTGTCTGTGCAAACTTAGACAATAGATTTATAGTTCATCGATTTGGAGCCGTCGTGGATAGCTATGAATGAATATCTAGACACCAGTCGTCAGGAATAGAAGGGTACTTACCTATTTTTGTGTAAAACAAGTGGCGAGGCAAGTTAGGCACTCTCCTGGCACCATTTAGGCCAGACATTTTAGTGTAGGACTATGCAGGTCACAGGCAGGCGCGATTAAGAGATCACGCTTGTCCATGACCTAAATATTTCTACACAAAATCTTTTCTTTTACTTTGAATCACAAAACCGATGTCGAGACCACGAGACCAGCGAGCGCTTTTCTGGTGGCCAAATTATCACGCCTGCCTACCAAAATATACAATATTATACATCTTTAGCTGACGTACAAAGTAAAAGTACCTAAGAGTCGGAAATTCTTTATTCATATTTGATACCTTGAATAGTCTTTCGAAAATGAAGACCTCTTGTCTTGTCTTGTCTTCGCTTTCATCCAATATTGTGCATGTCGTCGTAAAGCTTTGGGAAAACCTCTAAAAACGGTTTGAGCATCTACGGTCCCACACATATGCAACCATAGATTTATGAATTTGTTATTGTTTAGCATTTTTAAATTGACTGATCAGAAAATAAGCTGCGTACTTTGAGAAGAGGTAATATTATAATATTACATAAATTGAACGCAAAACTTCTTGGCAATCTGAATCTCGTTAAAAATGAAGCAAATAAAGTAAGACGGCAAAGCAAGGCAAGTGCCATATTCAGTGCATTTGAAGAAAAGGGGCTAGTTATAGTTACCTCCTCCCATTTTTAGGATTATATTATTATTATTATTTCGCACAAATCTATGTATAAACTAACTACTGCGTAAAATATCGAAGCTTCGAAATCTCGGGCTACGATCTACGCTTGATAGATCTAGATCATAGTGAACCTTATTACCTTAAAAGATCTTAAAAATCGATTTCAATAGGAACACTTTTTGGCTGACTAAAAATCATCTTTGCCCTTAATTCAGCTCTGTAGACGGCATGCTGGTTGAGAGTTTGCAATTGCGTCGGCCTACGATTCCACCGGAAAATTTGCTTTTTAATGCCGAAATACACGTATATTTTTATTGTAAATCGGCTAACGTAGGGACGGATTGACTTCGTATTTAATTTTAGAAAGTCATAAGAATTTTGCTGTTTATTTTCTGTATAAGAAGAATTTCAGGTTTTTATTTTTTATGTACCATACTATTTTCTACCGTTCTAATTCTGCAAAATACTCCTTATTAGGATTCTGTCTAGATGAGTACATATTACCAGATACAGCAGTACTATCATTATGGATGTTTTTTTATAGTTCTGAAAATAAATTTGATAACTCTAGTTTTATTTTTTGTAATTGTTTAAAGTCATTTGAAATCACCATTTTGGCATTTTAAAGAAAAAAAGCACTGCAATACCGATGGTATCCAAATGAATTGGTAAAAATGTTTGTTTTTCCGCCTGTATACGTAACGTGCCTAAATATTCCACGACACCCAATACCCGAGTTTCAACGAATGAAATTTCACATATTGATGATGTTGCTACATTCAAACCAAACAATGCCATAACGATTCGTTGATTTCAATCTGTAGAACTGATGATTCTCATTTATAGAAATAACATGATTTTGTGGCAGTAGCAGTGGCACCTAATGGTTTTTACTCTAATAGTAAGTGATTTATGCCTTCTTGCACAAAGTTCCTTAGCAATTACCTACTTATTACGATCTGAATCTGAGCCGTTACGATCTTCATAGGCGAGTAAAGTATCGCTTAGGTTAGGTTAGTTAATTTCGCAAACTAAAATCTGCTACATACTAAAAATTTAAGGTCACAAATAATAGTCGCTATATTAGTATTTTTATCAGAATTTTACCATAATTATGTAGATTTGTTAGACATTCAAAAGATTAAAGAAAGTAGGCACTTGATATTATATTATAATTTTATAAGGAACGGTGCATTTGTGGAATATGCTTGGCTGGGCGCTTTTCCTTCGAGCTGTCACAATTTTATCTTTGCACAATTTTAAATTATTACTTCTTCGCGTTATTCTTTACTTTGACGTTAATTTGACTTTAAACCGTTTCATCCGATTTTATTCTTGTTTCTTTAAAAAATATTTTTTTAAGTATTTAAAATTTTATTCTTTCCACTGCGATACTTAACCTACTACTACTCACTTCTACTTATACTTCATACTACTAACTTACTGTACATTTTGCAAATATGGTGGCTGGGTAAAAGACTCTCAATTTTGCACTTTCAAAAAAGTTCTTTCACTTTGAAGGCAAAGGTACGTAAGCAAGTTTTTTTTGTCACTACTTATACTGCTAAATCAAGTACATTTACTATACATAGCCAATCGAATTTCCATAAAAAAAGACCTGTGGAAAAGAACAGTAATACAATATGCCTAAGCACACAGTGTCAAGTCAAACAGTCGAGTAGGTAGAGTCCATCTATATTTATAACCTTCATTGATACAGTTTACTAGGTCTACTAACAAAATTCCTGATAGCTGAAATGTAAAATATCAAATTGGTGGCTCGCTGTCCCAAATGCTGTCATTTCGCCACATTGAATATTTTGGGTATTCGGCTCACGCTTCGTCTTCAACGGTCGTCCTGATTGCCGCTAAATTGAACTAAAAACTTCACGAATGCTTTTAAAACGTTTCAATTATAATCCTGTATTTTAGGATAACATGCTCTGTTCCAAATTTTTGGAAGTATAATGGCATCAAAATTTTATTTTTAATTTAATATAAGTTATTGAATGTACGTTTTTTTTATAAACTTGTTGCCTTTGTTACTGTTTCAAATTAATAAAATGTATTTCTTAGTACGCGCCTACATTGTATGAAAAAAATATCATCGTAATTTCAAATCTCTACGTCCAGTAGTTTGGCCTGCATTATCTGTCAGTCGGTCAGTCATTCAGAACTAAAGCTTTCATATAAGTATATTTTGAATATTGATGTAAAAGTTTGTTAGAGTCTTATCAATCAGGCTGAAACTACTGTACCAATATGTCCAAATTTAGTATGGATACATACTAAACTACAGACCTTTTCAGCTCATGAACTATATTTATAAGTTTAAAAGGATGTAAGCTACTTTTTATTTCGATACTACGTAGGAAAACCATGAAACAGCAAATACTTTTTGGTTTTAAAATGTAGTGACAGCTCAGTGTTATGCACTGTGAAACAAAACAAAAACTTTTTTTTATCCTAGTGGGAAATCACCGCTAAAATCTAACACTATTCGTGAATAAAAGTTGGGATTGGTATAAAAAATTGGTAAGTAATGGATCCTTGTGTTGGTTTTCCATTTGATTAGTAGCTTAGTTAGAAAACAAATAAGTTCTATTTTTTTTCAAGTTTTCCTCCAAATCCTTTCAATATTATCTATATCCAAAGTTATTTTTTACGACAGTGAATTATTGTTATCCACTCAAGAATCTGTTTAAATCACGCCATAATTTTAAATTTCTCTCTGCATTTCAGATTGAGTTTAAAGTTTCCTTGATTGTAAGTAGTTTTACCTACTTGTTCGCAATTTATTACCGTGGCGTGTAGAGCTAAGTACTGGCTCTCAGATGATTTCAATATAACTCTTTGGCGACGTGCGATGGCATTCGTTGCTCCCGATTCGCGCAATTACTACCTATAATATTGATTTGATTCTTAGATCAAGTTTGCTTTTAAATTTTGCATAAAATACCGTCTTTAAATTAACATTTTAACCTCTCAACCCTTTGCTTTATGTAGTTAGTATAATTAAGAGCAATCTGAACTAGTAATTGCATTTGGCAACGTTTTAATTTTGTATGAAAATCCGACGGAGCTTCACAACATTTTCACGCCGGAGTGGGCCAAGCACAAGCGTTTTGTTAACACGCATGTCATGTCTGTATGTCCGTCCGTGTTGTCGGTAGACTATTCGGAATTTAAAATGTAAGTATTCGTTTATAAAGGCTTTTACGGGGGGTTCGATTTTCGATGAGGGGGAATCAGGTGAGTGACTTGTTTGCCGGTGGGCCACGTTTGTAACAGGAGCAAAACTCCGGACAGTTTAGCCGGCGCCGCCGATTCGAAGCACCCTCTATAAATCAGCTAGCGATTGACGCCTTCCTACAGGGAGTGATCTATTCTGCCCCTCCATGATACAGCTTTACTTGCAAGGATTTTTCTGTTACGGGTAAGTTTCGACGTTGAAAACTTGGAATTCACAACAATTTGCTTTTATTGATGGAGATTTTAATAAAAAGTATTTTTAGTTTAGTCTCAGGAGATCTCTACAATAACTTTAGCGGCTTAGGCAAGGCATTATTGAACAAGATTACATGTAGGTCAGACTACTTAATTATTTTAATTGTTTAACTCGACAGACATCCAGTGCAAAACATACGTAACTCTTGGATTTTTTAAGCCGATTTAAAATGAGCTGATTTTCCTTGCTTTAATAAAAATACAAAATGGCCGCTATCAGGTTGTTTGAAAGGCATACCTCAGTTCAACATTAAACTTAAGCACCTACTTAGGCATTCATAGTCTCAGCATTATCACTTGAGAGCGCATAAAATCATAAAATGCTGTCTCAAGGAAAGGAAAGATTTAATACTTTATCAGCTATTACTTGATGAGAAAGAAAGTCCATGAGCAAAATCGAGTGTGTTCAGAAGTAATAACAAGTTATGCTAGAAAGTTGAATTTAGCGTTCATCAAAACGCAATTTTATCTGTTTTGAATGAATGTTTAAAGTAAAATAAATTTCCCAAATATTTACCCATCACTTGTGAATTTCACATTCGGAGCGCAGCGGCCGCGGGCACATTCAGTATTTTGCAGAGTCGAATCACGCGCCGCCTTCAACGGGCCCTGATTGGTGTCCGATCGAAATTATATTTCTCAGGCGCATTCAAAGCTCCGGCAAGATTGCCTTCGTGTTGGGAAGACGTAGTTCGCGTTTAGTAGTGTATTGAAGGGGTAACAAAAATATAACACTACAATTATGAATAGTGTTTTTTTTATACAATAATTTTGTAGTTTCTATGTACACAAGAGTGAATCATATAGTCGGTGGAACACTTCATTGCCGCCTCACTGCTCTGCAGAACGTGGAACAGTACCAACAGCATCCTACAAGTCATTGGGCGCCGATATGACTCGCCCATCATGCAGACTTTCAATCGAGTTTTGATCCAATAGGCTGCTCCACTATTGGATTAAAGCTCGATTGGAGGTGCTCATGATGATAGGTTTAAATTTATTTTTGTAATGTTTTAATAATGATTTTAAGTAATTAATTAATGTTTTTATATGGATCTACATTTAAAGTTGTCCGAAATAAATATTTTGATTTGATTTAATTTGATTGCGATATTAGCCGTAGTCAACTTTGAAGCATTTTGATGGTCTAGAAAACCCAGTATTGAAAAATCACGCATTACCTACGTCTAGACGGATTTCACATCATCATAATCACATTACATTAGCAAAGATGTGGTGAAATGAAAGCTTATTACCATAAACAAACATTAAGGGGAATCCTCAAATCCGAATTCCATACTAAATGTTTCGAAAAAAAAAACTCTAAAAGTACGCCGTATTATAGTAATTTCTTCACACTATTCGTTTCGTCCATGTTTTTTGATTTCGTCAACAAAAAAAGTGAAAGGTTTCATACTTTAATTTAAATTTTATACGTGTTTTAAAATTAACCCTACTAACTTAAAAACATGTATAAAATCTAAATTATATGATGAATCGTATGGAATTCGGATTTGAGGATTAGCCTTAAAACGAGTATCTCGAATTCATTATGCAAGTGTGTTGGTGAGACTGAGTTGCCTGTCAGTCGTTTTCGTAGCTTCTTTGCTTTGTACAGCACTCTACGAAAATATAAAACGTTTGTGTTTTGGTACTGTTTCGGTGTATATTTTCAGTTAATATTTTACACAATGAAAGCAAGATTAACAAATACAGTGGCCACTCTTTCTCGTCCGGATGAAGCATGGCGAAGCGTCACGCGATACTGCTTTTAGACTGAATATATTTTGGGGCTCATAGAACGGTTTTGTGTTTATTTAAGAATACCTACTGAAATATAGCTTTGTAAAGCTGTACTTTTTATTGTTGGTTGTAAAATTATTTTGTAACACAAGTTACTTTGTAACGAAGTTGTAAAACCAATTCGTAGCCGTATCGTATCAGCAAAACTTAACATGCAGTAAATTTTTGGGAGCGCCCCTAATAGAAATTTGCATGGCAATGTCATTACATTATAGTGTCCCAACTGCACGAAGAGTATTGACTACATTATTGTCATGCTCCAAGTTTCCGACTCCTCTATGGGGATGCTCTTGCCACTAATGTCTTCAATAATTGGCATCCGAACTTCCAATGTACCCAATCACGGCTGTTACTAGTACTAGCTAGTACACTTGGAGCAGAACGTTACTTTTTATGAAACTGCCTTTGCGTTATTAGATTTTTTGTCGGTAGACTGGAGTTTTTTAAAAAAGTCACTATATTTGCCTGTCGACAATTTATTGGAAAAATACATTATTGATGTTTTTAGTTATTTTTGGGCCAACAATTTAACCTTACTAAAATTTCATTGTGCACGGATGATACCTACTATTGTAATATAATATTTAATTTATTAGAAATATAATATTTAAATTATAAAACAAAAGCACAGAAAATAAAGCCAAAATTGTAAAGCATACCTGCCTAAATAATGACCAACCTTTACTAATCTGCTTTAATTTTAGTGTCTTACGAGTCATAGGGCGTGTTTGTAACATTTACACTATGATCCCGGGTATCAGGTTACGAAAACCTACGCATTACATAGGGTTTCGTAAATTCAGGGAAATAAATTTGAGGAAGCCATAATTTTGTATTTTGAAAACGGTTCTACTATCTCTACATACGAAAAAAGCGTATTTGTATTCTTAGATATTTTAATCAATTTACACATGTAACGAAATGTACCTATTTGAACGCAATACATAAAATATCAAATAAAGTTATATTATGGTATGGTACAGTCAGCTGCATAGACATGTATACACTCCCAAGCTTTCACATTTATATTAAGTATACTCTTAATTTTGTTAAGACATTATTCTTCTGACAAGAATTCTGACAAGTAAGATACTACAAACAACACTTTGAAAACTCTTGCGTGTACACACCGCGTCATGGATAAGTAACTTTCTGCACAAGACCCGGGTTCAAATCCCTTCAAAACGCCGCTGCTGCGCGGCGGGCCTACGAAAAAGTTTTGCATTAAAAAATAAATCATATTTTTATAACCATGTAAGGCTAACCATTATTTCGTTCTATCATTAGAAGTAGTATTGGAACATTGGTCTCATACTTGGATTCCCACTCCGAAAATACCGTGTTCGCTTCTCAACGCGGGTTTATTTTTTGCTATTATTTTTTCAAACATGATAACAAGTCTGCACTAAATTAATACTTAAAAACTTACTACTTGCATTATTGTATTTTATTCAAATAATTTTCAAAATAAAACCTCTTTGTTATCAAGAAATAGCTCGTTTATTATTAATAAGCATACAACATTACAAGATAGATTAAGTTTTTATAAAATCCTATAAAATTTTAAACAAAAATAATATTGCCATTTATGTAACCAAATAATTTTAGGTCTGGTAAATAATAATCTCTTATATTTCACCGATGAACAAACATGTTAATAATTATTAACAATTTAGATCTCTAGTGAATATAAACTATTATTTACGCGTTTTTAAGAAATGTGGGGTCAAATGTATCCTATATGTTTATATTATATACTATATATAATATTTATAGTATGTATAGTTTATAATATTTATATTATGTATAGTATATAAGATGTATATTATATATAGTATGTAATATACACATATAGTATAGTTTATATGATTATATTGGTTGAGTAAAAGTCAAAAAATACCCAGCAGGTAAGTAATCTAATTAGGTAAGTATTTATTTTTATTAAAATCACTGGAGTCCCATTAAGAACTATTTGACCCCACATATTCTATGTTGGATTTAAATCCGGGCTTTTAGATGGCGATGCGATGACTGTTACAACAGACTGAGAAGACAGACATTCGTTTCTCGATGAACCGCACAGTTATCAATTATCATGCAAAAAATAAATTTGTCCTTCTGGATATACAACGCGCACAGATATTGCTGTCCATTCATGCGCCCGTGGACTTCCACAAGTTCCTCTAGACCCATGGATCACATCCACTCCCAATAACCTAAAAATAAAACACTTTATTAATACCTACTTACTTTAATATATGATTGAAAACAAAACTGACTTGGTAGTTATGCAATTTAGCAAGTAATAAAATAGGTCACATATTTTAATGGATAAGACAAATTGGCCACAATATAATCAAAATAAATCGTTTACTTACCTAAAGTTATTCTGCCTGTTTCTTCTTCATATCGTGTTACTAGTTCTTTCGAACCAGTGTGGTGAAAGGATTTCAAGTGCGCCTCGAAGATGATCCTTTCGATTCTGCCACTTGCATGCTTGAGTTTCTCATCGCCAGTCATTGACTATCTTTTAACCCATAGCCATACTGTTTTAACTCTAAAAATAAAAAAAAATAAAACATTACCTACCTATGTTAACATAATTATCTACTTTATTACGAAATGAAACAAAAGCATTAGCATTAAGGTTACACTTACCGTTAGAATAGACCAATAAACCACTAGTTTGTGAAGAACAACAATTTTCGTTCTCACAAAATTATTCAAATCAATTTATCAACACTCAAAAGTTATCGAGGATACACACAAAGTAAACCGCACGAAATAAGTCAAGTCAGATAATGACAATCATTCGTTTTTTTTACCCATACCCACATCTTTAAAATAATGAATAAGCTTTGCATTTGTCTGCTAGACAAGAACGGGTTATTTGACGCTAGTGATTTAAAGATTCAACGTTACTGTTAACTACCAGATAGCCGAATGAATGAATAAGCGGTCAGTCATGTTGTGATGCATGACGGTCCTGTGTTCGAGTCCTCACGGCAGTAAAGTTTTTGCATTTAATTTATGATTGCAAGAATTTCTATCATACTGTTCGCCGAGGACGGCTGAGGTAAACTTTAGTTATTTGAGAAGATACTTATCCGTGACGCCTACTGTACATTGGGCTTTCTAATTGACTTTTTTTATTTGATTGTAGTCTTTTAGAGCCCACTGTACTTTTCTTTGCAAAATTAAGATAAATATAAATGTAAAAGCTTGGCAGTGTAAACATATCTGTGCAGCTGACTGTACATCAAGAGTGTACAGTGCCAGCATTCGTATATTTTTTTCTGCTTATAGATGAATACCTAAGAAGTAAAAGTCGATATGCGTTGCAAGTTGAGCTATTTTGGTGCTTATTTCAATTTAAGGACGGGGCTTGCAGAACTTATCCAACTTCGAACTAAAGTTTACAAGAAACTCCATCCTTCGCAGCATTGTCTATTAAATCTCCAAGATACACTTCTAGATACCGAGATGTTTTCGAAACGTTATACAATTCATTAATAGTTTGACTTGCTGTTTGAATTGTGTTTTTGAAACTATAAGTACACACCAAATAACTCTACAAGTAAATTTCAGTCTAATTTAATATCTATATATATAACTACGTCATTCATTCATTCGTTGCAAAAGTGATACGCAAGATACGATACGTTGTTGAGTGATTTCAACGCAGTTTTTTAAAACGACTGATTAGTCGCAAAATTAATAATATTTCCATTCAATACATTAGCTTTAACCATCTACCATCTACTTTTGCGTTTGTTTATTTAACAATTATAAATTGATCTTTAGTAGGAATAAAACCTGACCATAAATTTACAATTTGAAATTTGCATAATCAAATTTAGCACACATTACACAAACATTGTAACATAAGGTAGCGTGTTCTCGTGTGGAACTTCATCCCTCATCGATGTCGATGCTGTCCCAATTTTGGCCCCAACTAACCAACAAGTTCCGATCAAAGATCCGTACCATCTTGTGATGGCCTCAAGTAATCCCAGATGGCGTCCTCGGCGATGAATTAAAGTCACTCGACTAGTTATCTCAAGCACTCTAGCTGTGGAGATACCTATTGTCTAGACTCGGAATAATTTAATTTTGCTATTGATTGACTGAAAACTATTGAGGCTGTTTTATCAGTCGAAACAAGAATGAACGAAATTGACGATAATTTTCATTTAAAATATAGAGGTTCTTTAATATATCTCTTATTGTAATGACGATTCCATTAATTCCTGTCAATGTAATTAAGTAAACGATATCTATAAGACTCCATAGCTTTCAAATAAATTATATTCGAGTTGACTCGCGGGGGACTTTATCTATACGTGGAGGACATATCAATCGCGCCATAACTACGAAACCGATTGAGCAGTAAAGTTTATCTTAGGTTAGGTACGGTACCTATATAGTTACGGGTACGACATAGAAAAGGACAAAGTCTACTTTTAATCCCGATAATATTAGCCAGTGCTAATATTTAGTTATTACACATAGTTCGCTCCTAAAAAACTTTGGATGTTCGAACAATTAAAGATTCATAGAGATGCTAAAATGTGCCTTTCTCGTAATTGTTGTATACTGCATGCCTCAGATGTAAGCACGCACAAAATCGAGGTCGTATAAAACGTAATACGATTTTCAGACACTTACACTCATGTTTACGAGTTTAAGAAGCTGAAGCTTAGGGATATGAATCTTTAAAATCCTTAACTTGGTGTTTATAGGCGTCAATGTCTCTAATATTCCTGTTACCCCATTTATATTGTATAAGCAAAAGTTTGTGATGAGATGGATGCTTCGTTATAATTATGTTTGCTCAATCACATCGAAACCACTGAACCGATAAACAGGATAACACAGGTGTAGCGTTCGTACTCTTTGGAATATTTTGACTACTGATATGATGTGAACCTGCTTTGAAAACCATTTTGAACTCACTATTCTTAATGATATTAGCCATCACATTTTCATTATAAAACTTATACAGGTAGTGTAAAAGCATTCATTATATTAATAGTAGTGTAATACCAATATTGTGTCCCCTGCGATAGTAGGTACTCTACCTAGCTCTCCTAGTATTAACTTTCCTTTCTGAAATCCCAAGACTTCTACGACACAATTAACTGTTTTTATTACATCGAAGCAAGTTCCTGGAAAAAACAATTTCCTTTGGACTTTTTATAAATCCTTTGTCAGTTGTTTATAGAATCTGATTCAATAAAACTAAAGGCACTTCCTGGCCGTCTGTTCTCATTCACGTTTGCGATCGCCAAATGAATGGGTATCACGAAATTAGCAACGCAATGTTTGCCAGATCATATCTCATGCGGAAGACTGAGACAGTTGCAGATTATACCTACATATACCCTTAACCTACATACGAACTAGAAATTGATATTAATCAGTGGCGACAAGGCGGTATTATAGTGTAATGAATGAGTTGATCAAACAGATTGAGAATGAGAACAAAGATGCTATTTTGCGAAGCGATTCAACCAAAGTATACTCACAAAAATAACAACACAATAATGTTGTCTGGTCATTTTTTCATTCACCTCTTATTATTTAACCATATTTTTTTATTTGCTTTTACTGTTTTTAGAGCTATGATTTTAATTTTCGATGTTGTCCTTATTAACACTGAGATGCTAAAACACAACATCTAACAAATTTCTCCGAAGCCTAACAAATTACGCCCAAACGTATTAAGCGAATACGATTACGCACTATGTACGATTTAAAAATAATTATTTTTTTATTAAAAAAAAATACTTGTCACCATGTCCAGTCCATGTTTACCTGAGTCATAGGTACTAAATAGCCTACCACTGGTTGACTGCTCTCAACTCCTGACAATGAGCAATATATAGACAATATATTAGAGGCGCTGTGCAACTATCGCCCACTCAATCATTTCTGCTGACGTCACGTCATCTGATATTGTATCAGCCAGCAATTTGCATTTCATACGCTATGTGGTTATGGAAATTGAATGTACCTGTTTATATGTAAAATAGATTGCCCGAAAAATGATTTTATCACGAAAAAATCCTACTTTCAGAGAATAAAATATGTAGATTACAATAAACTGCTATACCATAATATTTTTGTTTGCCTTCTGTTCACTAACAATATTTCATGAATACCCTTATCATAGTCATCATAGGGTAATTTAAACATAATTAGCATACAATATTTTTAAATGTGTACCTACAAACAAAGTGGTAGAGTAAGGTGCATATACTTACACCTTATTAACATACTTGAATACATCGAACACATTTATTACGCCTTTGTCGTGTTCCCCTGGTGGCTCAGAGATTAGTTGACAATGTCACGACGAACAAAGTTCGTCTGAAGTTCATCTTGAAACTTGCGCTGTTGCCCTTAAATTGAAACAGTGAGTACAACATCTGCAGAAGCTTGTGGTTCAGGGGAATAAAATTAATAATGTCTAGTAAGTCTTCCGCGCTTTGTCAATTCAAGTATCAAATGTGTCTAACAAAGTACAATAAGCAAATAATTCCACTTTTTACAAATTTATTTATGTTTAATCATGCTTTTGTATTTTTAAGTACAAAATTGCTCTCAAAAATAATAATCAAAACCCCCTAATCGTTTCAGATACTATATCAGCAAACAACCCGGATAAAAATCGTAAAAAAACAATATATTACGATCGTGTATATTATGGGCGAATCTGAATGTGTCAGTGCGTAATTTATCGCGGTACGTGTTTTTTGTGGAGGCTCTCACTTGACCTCATAAAACACAGAGCTGCAGGGCGGAATCAGAGGCAGAGAGGCACTCGAACGGAGCCGGGCCGCGGCGCTCATCGAAAGTGGGAAAAACAAGCGATCGCCACTCGACGGAGACGCCCCGATGACACTTCACACGTCGTCCTGATTTTTACAACGTACCTACTCGACACTGTGGCGTTTTTCACTCGTAATGACTTTGATGTGCGCGGATGTGGCGTTTGCTGGCGCTACGCGTACACTTGAAAGGATATAAAATTATTTTTCTCTATGTTTTCTGCGATTTCGTGTATATTTCTACTTACTAGTTTATCATTTTATACATCAGTAGGGTCTTGCAAAAGATATAGGCCAAAATTTATAAAAACGATCTTACGAAATCCATGTTCGACTAACAAAAGCTTGAATTATGATTTCTAAGTGCCTTTTGTGAAGGACAACATCGTGAATTAACCGGCATGTCATAAAACCTAAAAAGTTCGAAAATATGTGTCAAGTGCACGAAAGGAGCCTATTTGAGGCGCACTTGGAATCCTTTCACCACACTGGTTCGAAAGAACAAGTGACACGATAAGAAGAAGAAATAGTGCGTTCTAGATGTAACCTGACCCATAAATATATAAATACATTTTAAACCCAAAAAGTTTCATTAAGTCAGTCCCAACGAACACTGCACATCAAATCAAAGTTGCATAAAACACCCAACGTACTGTTCAAAGCTTTAACATGATTATTCAATATTTTATGTGTCGATTGTCGAATCGACGACGAAAGCAACGGACCGAGTGAGAGATTCTCTCGTTCGAATGTGTGGCTGAACGTGGCTGGCAAGCAGCCAACCGCAATACATGAGGCTGTACAGACTCGACAATCTCTGACCATACCTTAAATACGTTTTTTTAAAGCCTACTACCTTTTACCGTCTTCGGGAATAGCGGCGACTTTGTTAGAAGGTACACATTCTTCTTTTAAATTGTCACTGAACATGCAAATCAACGATTCTACATAAAATACATAACATGTTGGCTGTGGTAGAACATGATGACTGTCTAGCATCATTACAAAACAATCAAAAATTTTCCTTAGCTCTAGAAAACACATTTTTAAAGCTAACATACCTATTCAGTTATTTTGGTAAACCACATCATACCTATTAAGGGGAATCCTCAAGGCAAATTTCCATACAAAATGTTTCGGACAAATACTCAAAAAATACGCCGTATTATAGTAATTTCTTCACACTATTCGTTTCGTTATTTTGGTTTTGTCAACTTATAAGCGGAACTACAACCATCGAATAACTTCACTTTAATTGACTTTAATTTTTTTAATCTATTTTAATCGTAAAGGATGATTTGTCTGAACATACCCTTAACATGACTTGGGTGTCGACGGACAGGGCTTACGGCAGATGGTGATAGCCGTTTGATAAAAAAGTAGAGCAGATAACGTGTCATCGCTGCATTTTTCTGTTAGAAACTAGTTCTTGAACACGTCAATCGAAATTCTATTCCAAGTTTGATATAGCACTTTTCAATTATAACGTAGGCATATGTGGGTTTGTGACCTGTTTTCACGAAACGATCATGGATTTTTCTGTTTAAAAAATCTATGTGTGCATTAAAACACATTCTTAAAAGTGAAGGAAAACATCGTGAGGAAACCGGCATGTCATAAAACCTAAAAAGTTAGAAAAATGTGTCAAGTGCACTAAAAGAGCCTCATCGAGGCGCACCTGAAATCCTTTCAGCACACTGGTTCAAAAGAACTAATGACACGATAAGAAGAAGATGTCATCATTGATGTTTTTAAAATAACTGCATTGATAATTATGGTTCTTATCTATAAAAGTGTTTTTTAGTTACAGCATACGCTAACTATTTCAGTCTAATCACGGAACGTATCTACAAAAGAAAATAATTGGACCAACTATAGATAGACCGCTGACCGTACAACGATCTATAGGAATTAATTGAAAAACTGTGTAAATCTAAAATATATCTGTGTAGAGTAGACTGAGGTACAGTGTGTACACAATTTTAGTGCATCCCGTCGCAAAACTATTACTGCGCCACGTTTTATTTGCTGACAGCACTGAAAATTTGCGTCAGGCTAAGTGCCAAATTTATAACATTCGAATAGTACGAAAGGCTTTTCACTAATTGGTACGGTTTTGCAAGGATTGTTAAAGATAAAATATGCGATGCGGACTGCTTTCGTTTACATTTTGATTGATTGCTTCATTACTTTCGATAGTGATGGATTCGCAAATTATCATGCATCAAATCTGAACTTCGATGACGAATTTGGCGTATTGTAATGCTAGCGTATTCCCAAAATTTTGTATGAAGGTAACTGAAAAAAATCTCCCTATAAAATGACACGATAACATTTCTATACAACAAAATATTCGTGATTGAATTTTCCACCACGTTTATTGAAAACGTATCCTTTCACGAATCCATTTGCTGTGTTAATTAAAAAAAAAAAAACAGAATATCACTGACCATCAGCGGTGATATAATATTTATTTTAATGTTGAGATTCACTTTATTGAAAATCATTAATGGTCATTTACTGATGCGCCATAAATGACCTCCATTATTAATTAATAATAAAATATCGAATATTCATTTTATCAATCATCAATCTCATAGACAACGTACAGACCAAACCACTGAACGTAGAGACTTGTAACTTAGAGAGTGTGTTCGTCAAGAGCTAAAAGTGAGTACTACGAAAGGAATTTTGAAAATACGCAACGCAATAATCGAAGTTGCGTGTTTTCTTATAGCTTTAAAATTTACTCCTTGATAAACAGTAATTGGTACCGTCTACCGCGACACTGTCATCCCCTTTCTTCCCGTGAACGTCACGTCAGTTGTTTGAAGAACATAGCGCATTTTTTTTATAAAATTATTATTATTCAAAAGTAAAGGGAACAGTAAAAAATTATAAAAGAAATGAGGTAGATTTTTATTATAATCCAACGGCGCGGCGTACTTAGATTTTTCCAAGTAGGTAAATTAACAAAACACCCTGTTTATGTATAATCATGGTAATTGTTTGAAACAACAATACTATGCAACTTACAGTTTGAATTTAGTTTTTAACTTATTTTCGGACGAAAATTAGCGCCGAGCCAAAATGCCTGTGTGATGCCAGTTCATTTTGTCCGGTCGGTTCAATTTTATGGTGGCTGGGCAGGTGCGTGGCCACAAAACAAATAGTATTTCTGAATGGTAGACTAGGCTAGGGAAATAATTATAAAACAAAACGAAAACCTGTTGAAGTATGGCTAATAATGACTATACATAGGTAAAGCATTAAATACATGTCACATACGATGTGATCATTTTCTTGATCTTTTAAATGGTCTCCTATGAAAGACAATGATCATTTAGAAGAAAAAACGTCCACGTTTAGAAACTTTACTATATTTTACCTGTATTTATTACCAGGAAGTGTTAATTTAGAAGTCGTCATTATCTACACCATGTGGTATCATGATTCCAAAATCGTCCCCGGAGTAATTTTCAAAACATTTAATTTAAATTTGTAGTTCTCTAACATTCTACTACGCCGAAACAAAAAAAAAGCTTAATATGACTTGAGCTTGGTCCTTAGAACTTTTTTCAGATAACCATAAATAGAAACCTTTAATTTATGATAACTATGATCATACCAGTTTTCGATACCGATCTGTGTGCGTGCGTATCTGTGTATCTTATTATGCAACATGGTACCTGCATTTTTTTGTAGAAAAAACCTACTCAGAATCCCGTTTCTTGAGAAGTGCGGTCGAATAATTCAGGTGCCCCACAACTTGTGTTCGGATGAAAATGCTACTAGCCAGCCAAATGCTAATTTTATGGTTGTTGAACAACTGTGCCGAATCCTCCCGGTCTGTCCTTCGCAGTATTGCCTCGTAGGCGCCATCTAAATAAAATATACATTCAGCGGGGAAGATATCAAGGGTTGTACTTTTAACGGATTATATAGACAACGTCCATAGAGGCATTCGAAATAAAAGTAGGTTTTTTGGTGAAAGGTAAGTATTTTAAATGTGGCGACACATTATAGAAAAAAATAATTTAAGGAATAATAAAATAGGATAGAAAACAATCGAAAGTACTCCTTGAAAGGGACAAGAGTATGTAACGTTTTGAGGATTTATTTCATACATGTTTTTCTGTAATGAGCTGAACAACCACTTAAGTTGATGATTGTACTGCATTAACTTTTTTAAAAACTGATTATCAAATTATGTTTACCTGTTTTATTTAGTAGGTAATTAAGAGAACTAAGACGATCCTACCAACGACAGGTCTATTCCTCTTCTATCAGAAAACGCATCTACCGCTGTAAGCGAGGTGATTAATGGTAGAGTCGGCATGCAATCGTTACTTTTCATTACTGTTTGCTGTTCCGAAGTGCAGTACCGAAGGCTCGTGGTCAGATTAGAAAAGTTCAACGGCGAAACACGTCGAAAATCGACTTTAAAAGCGGGGCCCAACATTTGGTTTTAGAAGCGCAACCGCTGTCGAATTAAAGAGAAGTTTAAATGGGAATGTATTCCACAATAAGCCTCTCGTGATTGGTCTGTTTGTTCTTAATTAGAATTAATCGAGAACTTTGTTGTTAAGTACTGAATTTTGTATCGACACTTCGCAAATGCTTTTTGATGTTTCATTTATTTAAAGTTTGTGAGAAATGTAGCATAGTCATGAAATTAAAAAAAAAACAAAAGAAATCGTACTTCATATGTACACTCATAGCTTGTTCAGAAGCGTTTATTATCTTCTCTGAAATATATGTACCTACCAATACCAATGATCGTATAAGCAGCCTGTATTATGAACGAAAAGAAGAGGATATTTTTATACTCGTATCAGTTTACTCGGGAACCGGGGTACTTAGAGACGCGCTTCTCAGGATTCTTACGAAAATCTGTTTTAACATGATAAACATTCAACGTTCAGAGCCCAAACATTTGCCTGACGAGTCCTTCAATCATTTGAAGGGAACGAATTCTTATCGTCTTACGTTTATGGAGTGTGAATGGAAAAGGCTTCGACGCTCTATAAAGAGACCCTTCTATTGTGTGAATTTGGATAGCATGAAGGTTCTGGCACGGCCATGGAAACGTGTTGACCTATTTCATAGATTTCTGAAAGTAATATTTTCTAACTGGTTATTTAAGGTTTTTTTTAATTTATTTCTAATCCAATTTATCTTTGTTACAGAAAGCCTCCGCGATTATTTTGGAAAATACGGCGAAATAACGGAAGTTATGGTTATGAAAGATCCAACAACGAGACGATCGAGGTAAGTGCTTCTTAAAAATTACATTATCCACTTTTGACAAAATAAGATTAATTTAAAAAAAGGTGTGAGTCTAATGCCTACTTGCTCCAAACTGTCAAAGCTCCTAAGCAAATTTTTTTCTTGCTTGCCAGTTCTTAACGGTCCAAATTCAGACCGTTAAGAACTGTCAAGCGAGTTAAGTAATTGCTTAGGAACTTCGATAGTTTGGTGCAAGTCGGCATAAAACATTTTTTTTTATTTATGTATTTCGTTGTCTAAAATTAATTAATTTCCTTTTCTATAATTTTTTTTTTATATCTATAGCGAACTAAACCTAAATAAGATTAGTAATAATAACCTAATAAGTCAAGTGGGCATCTCAGTTTTAATTTAGCAAACACAAGAGAACAAGAAGCAATATGAAATATTATTTCAATAATCAGAAACAGGAATGCTTTGTTGCATAGTTAGGGAACAGTGGTGGGCTGGTGGCATGAACTGACCAACTCCCCAAAAGTTATCGGTTTGCAAATAAGTTCCATTCTATAGCGGCGTACTCGTTTTCAAATTTGCGGTTACCTTTGAATTGTAAGCAGTTAAATGTTGGACTTCAATTTGGGAAGCTTACAATAGAACTCAAATTATTTCAACTAAATTAAGCGTTTGGATAAGTTGAATGTGGATTCTGGGTATTTTAAAGGTTCGTTAAATTTGCTGTGATATAAATGGAATAACTTTAGTGGCCCATCCATTTGGATTATAAAGATAGAGAACAATACACTGATTTAGATAAATCATTCTATAAAAAACATAAAACTGCCATCACAGTATTGGCAGTGGCTTAGATTTTCTCTAAAAAGAATTTAAAATGTCGTGTTTCAAACTAGACGCGATCTGATTATTATCTACCTGCCGTTACTATCAGAAAGTTACAGTTTTAGTAATTCTTGGTAACATAACAAACGTATTAACACAATAACATTTCAAAAATCGTCAAACAAAAGCTGTTAGTCAGGATTTGTAGAAAACCCACATAAAAGCTTATAGAGGCATTAAGTTACATGTTGTAATAATTAAGAAATCATTACGTTCGGCTGTGTGGAAGGTACGTTAGGCTGTGTGGAAGGTCTTTGAGTACAACATTGGAGTAGGTAGCTTAGTTGAAAATCTGAATGCAACGACTATTACCGGCTCTACGGCCAAACGTAACGAAACCGCCTATGTTTAAGCTTATTGCTTCGATATCGGCTCGTTTATTAATTGAATTGTTGCAGAAAGTTTCATTTGTATGGTAGAAAGAGTTTTGTTGTTACGTTTTGTATTAATTGTTAACTGAATTTTGGCCATTTTATTAATGAGATTATATTGACAAGATATTGTTTTTTTAGGGAAACCAACCAAAAGATCAGTATGTCTACAGGAGGCCAGGTCTTCGACTCATTGCGTCTCATCAATTTGTTTTGGGATTTTTTTGTCCCAAAATCACGCGCGTCGCTACCTCGCACATTTGTAAATTTTCAAAAAAATATACCAATCTACTTCTTTGAAATTTATACTTTTAGTAAATTTACTTAGCTATTCAAAATGTACAAATGTGCGAGCGAGATAGCGGTTCACGGGATTCTGCTAAACCCCCCTTTGACATCACAGATTATCAAGAAACGAATGCTCTATAATCGCCTTAATACTTAAAAAAACTTTATAACCTAGCAAAATTGAAACAGCAACTAATTTAGAAAAGCCACTTCACGATGTTACCATCAAACGCAAAGTGACGTACCTACCATTAGCAGTTTGTGCAATCTGTTACGAAGTAGGTATACATGCATTAGGTTTCAATCTTGCAACGGCATCTAACTTCCCGAAGTTGTGCAGTCTCCCAAAGTGTCCACACACACAAATTTCCCCCCTAATTCTTCAGATCAAAGGAGCTTCTCCGTCTCCCCCCAAACTTTCAAAACTACAGCTTATGCAAGCAAAGTAAATCAATATTGAAAGTCAATGAATCAAGAGTAATATATTCGGGTACATAATAAATGTTCGCTACCTGAAGGCAATATCTGAAAAATTTGCCTTCTCGATATTGCTTACAAGGGACTTTCCTTTCTCCCCAAAATTTAATGCGTTCGTCCGCCTTTTTATAAAAAGAAGAAGTAGGTAAGTGAAATAATTTGCGGTCCGTGCTTTATTTCCTTTTATTTATTTTAATGGTAGGTCTGCTTTCATTGTTTTTCTTTGAGGCTTACAGAGCCGTTTTTCTAAGAAAAAATATGTAAATTCTGCTAAAATTATAAATGTCGGTTTTATGGCTAAAATAAATTTGTCAATTCCAAAATTGTTCAATGAAAATTTATTAACGTAATCTTACATCAACACGTTTTTGCTGTTTATTGAAAAACACGTTAGCGTAAGTACTTATAAGATAAATGCCTACTTTAAGAAAATTATCTCAAATAAATTATCTGTTTTACGGTCAAAGTTAGCTCTCGACGCCCATTTCGTGTCCGTGGTCGCCCGGATGAAATTATTATGATTTATTACAATAACTCATTTATAAACGCTTTTTTTACTTCAATGGAAATATTTTTACGTGTTGGTATCTAAATTGGTGTCTGAAATAAGCGGTTTGAATGGTCTTTTAATATCATGGCGGGGGCTTACAGCGGCTTTGAGTTCGCGTCTCCATTCATTCCAGTTTCATTCGTTTCAGTTCCCGCTAAAAATCTAAAATCAATAAAGGATCACGGTATAAACGCAAAGATTACACTGTTCGCTCTAGCAACATGAAAAATGTGCGCGCTTTTACATGAGCCGTCCGAAATAAACCGCGAATCACTATGAGACCGTAAGTAGACCACAGTTTGAAATTAGTACAGCTGGTGATTAATAGAAAGTAATTATATAAAGCTTTGAGTATTGATAACGACATAATCTCTTTAGAACTACGAGTAAACCTACTTAAAATTAAGCATTATTGACTTCATATAGCTGTATAAACTAGTCAACTAACTGTATCTGTATATTTTGTTACCTCTGCGTTATTAGTTATCTCTTACATAATGAAAACTTTATGAATGAAAGAAGTGATTGAATTTGGTAACAAATAAATTTACTTTAATACTACACCAATAAATTAAACATTAATACTATCCTATCGAAACTATACTATCGAAATGTCTCCTAATAAACGAGCGCTAATGCTGAGCTGCACCGGACTTTGATATTCAAAGTTCTAGATTTTCAAATTCAAATCCAAAGTTCAAAATCCTGGATAGGAAGGTTATCTGAAAGAAATCGCTTCTTAGCGATACGAGCGCCCATTACACTTTTTATTTTATATTATATCCTCTGTTTTCGATGTACAAAAGCATTTTTATATATTCATAGTTATACTACTGTTTTGACCATATGGGGCAGCCGCGATCTTTTACCACTACCATGGCTTGCGTCTTTTGTCACTTGTTTACATAAATAAATAAAAATGTGGCAAAAATGTGGCGTAGGATTCCAGCTGCTTCAACTAAGCTATACCAGTACCATAAAAGGCGGATCCGTTGAAATCGCTTCGGCAAACACCTACAGAGGAATGAACAGTGTAAATGAGAGGGATTGCACCCCCTTTATCCTCCTCGATGCTTAATACATCTAGGAATTGAAATGAAACAGTTTTTCATAGAAATTGCTGGATATTATGTACGTACCAGCTGTTGCTCACTACTTTGCCTGCGTATTATTGAAGTTATTAGTTGCCTTTTTCCACTTCTAGATATTTTCTTACCGAATTTCAACATATTCGTTTCAGTAATTTGAGTGTAATTTAGCGACAAACATCCATCCATCTGTCTACTAATCCTGAAAAACCAAAAACTAAACTACTATGAGTATTTTTATAAATAACATACATATTTCGTGACATAAATATAAGACTTTTGGATAAGACTTCAGGTATATCGAATTGCAGGAAACCGATTTAGTAGTTTTGGCTTACAAACCACAACTTTTTGGAAATATCAGTTTACTTAATAACTCTTTTAACTAAATCTATATAACGCATTATAATAATATTTTTTGATTTTTGGGCATTTCACACAACGCCATCTAGCCCCAATCTAAGCAGAACTTGTACTATGGGAACCGGATAACTGATACAATTTTTTTTTTTTGTAAATACTTAATAAAATAAACAGAAAACACCCAAACTCAGGACGAACACCGATGTTCATCGTACAAATTTTTGTCCAGAAGCGGGACTCGAACCCGCGACACCGGGCATGGCAGTCCAACACACATGCCACTCGACCATCCGCGTCGTCGTGCAAATAAAATGTATGATAATTATGCCCACTTTGCAAAATTTTTGTAATGTTTTCTTCTTTATATTAAGGTGTATAAAAAAGCATATTAACACATAATTTTTTTCATTTATAAAATGTAAAACCTCAGCCATTATTATACATAAAAAAAACGATTTTTCATCCGCGCTTAAAATGAACGCTACACAAATTAAACCGCAACATTTTTCGCGCAACAATTTCCGCTGTAAAACACTAATTACATAATTTTAAACGTGGCAGCGTTCATTACTAGTTCGATAATCGGTCTGGAGCACCGCGGATGCATAATCAAGTAGTCGAGTGTTCGTCCGTTCGGGGAGGGGAAGTGGGGGGGAGGCAGTTAGTCGTAAAACTATTAAAGCTGGTTTACGATGTTTTAGTATTTAGGAGAGTACGTTAGTAGTGTCTTGCCGTGGTGTAAGTAAGTAACTATTTATCAATTTATGATTTAATATTTTTTGATTTAGGTGGATGGGGTGGGGTCATCTAAAAATAATAATAATAATCAATAAACATATAAAAAGCTTTGTCCCAACTGAGTTTAGAAACATAACTGATAGAATACATACATACATTAAGTACATTTAAAAACACACTCAGGACAAACACCATTTTCGGTCACACAATTTTTTCTCCTGAAGCGGAAATCGAACCCTCGAGACCAGCGTGGCAGTCCAACATACTCGCTACTCAACCATCCGAGTCATCAAGAACAGAATCATTCACATACTTGCCTTACCTACTAAAGTACTATCCTAAAACACTAGAAACATTTAAGCTAGCTTTTTCGATAACCTTCTACGCCGTAGACGCGGCTTCATTAATCGGTCGTATGAAGCTATCAGTCGGTTATGATACGTGACGTAGCTACGTGCTACAGGGTCTACGAAATCGACTACGACGTAGCAGTTATAATCAGATCGTGTGCCGCTTCAGAAAATTTGAAATTCACTGATGAGTTTATTAAAGGAATCTTTTAAATTATCAAAATACTTTGTTTTTACGTTCAAGAATGAATGAAAGTTAATGAATGAACGAAAACTCTTTATTTACAAGGAAACTTAAAGATACATATAATTACCTACAAGTTAAGGAGCATGTACAATGGGCGGCCTAATCGCTAAGCAGCGATCTCCTCCAGGCAACTTTGGGATGGAGAGTGAGACTAAAATATGAAACGTTGGCTAAAGGTGCACAAGAATAACTCAGCGTCAAATATTGAAAGAATAAAGTGATATTAACGTGAATAACGTCTTGTTGAAATAATTGATTTACATGTATACAATATGAATCAATATTCTATAATTATAGCTTAGTTATTTTACACCTAAACGTCATTCAGAACATAGATTCCTTTTACGCTGAAACAACATAGGCGAAACTGTGAGCAGTAACTAGTGCAATATATTAACAAAATCTGTCGACAAGGACCTATTTAAAAGATCACGCATTACTAAATTACTCATACGATTCTTAACATGAAAGGTTGACTGCACACGAAGCAACCAACAAGCGATACGCAACGCATGGTGCGGCGAGTTCCTATGAAATGAAAAATTCTATTGAACGCCATCTACGTGGAGATGACAGATTCTTGTTCTTAACTCTATTGTAGTGCTATAGGGTTCAATTTTGATGATTACGCTGTAATACGACTGTCTAAGCAATATTTGTACGTAGTATCTTATTACTCAGTGGTAATATCAACTGGACATCGTGGTTCGGCATAAGAATCGATCACCTACTGATGTGTAATGGCGTCTATTTATACCTGTCTGAAGTTGCAATGCTTAATCCTTGGCACTGTGTCGACGGCATGCCCGTAAAAATAGCTTGGTTTATGTCATACTCAAGCTTGTTTTGTGACCTTATTAAGTATAACATTCTATTGAAATTTCGATTTCAATTTTAAGTATTATTGATAGTCATACATTTTTAATATGAGTTTTATAAAAAAACATAAAACATCTAAAAAGCGTGGGATAAAGTTTTAAAAATATACCAAGAATAAAATGATGATGGTAAACAGAATAAATAAATATATCAAACAACGTAAGTGTTTGGTAAAAATACTTAATACAAAGTTATATCAATTTATAATCGAAAACGGGAATACTTAAGAAAAGTTATTGAAGAAAATGACACGGATAAAATTCTCCCTGAATTTATTGTTAAAGTTTACGGAACAACGTAATTATTATCTTTGTTAAAATTATAATAGGTACTTAAAAGTTGACGAAATGAAAATGGTTTTTCTTCGTGTTTAGCAATATATTTATTTAAAACAACTCTCAATTTGGTTAAATTGTTTTTATAAATTGAATTTTAAGCCTTGCTATATAAAAAAGCAATGCAGCTAGTATCCTCGGCACATGTTGGAGCAGTTGAGCTACCTATAGATCGTTTTGCGACGGTCTATAGATAGCCCAACTGTTTTCTTTTGTACAATTTGTACATAGATTTTTTATAGTAGTTATGTTATGAGAATGTTTATTCCTTAATAACGCCAAGACTACTGAACTCAAAGCCTGAAATTTGATAATGGGTATAGGTAATAAATCCGTACACATACTTATTTTATGCTTTGCAGATGTTTTTTTTTAGAAATGTCATTTCTATTGAACTAGGTACTTTATGGCTTTTCCAAAAACAGTATATGTATTTTTCAACCTATGTCATAGTTATTTTAGAAAACTACTAACAATGCTAATAAAACTAGTTAACTTCACTAGTGGCTCTTACAAAATGAAAACCAAGTCTCATATTTTCTAACTCATGTATTATTTATAGCAACGATAAGCAATACTACTTCAAATAAAAGTCTAGACGTAGCGTGAATGAGGTGAATTAATGAAAAAATATTTATTTTCAAGTTTGTATATACATATACGCAGTACAATAACCAAGCATCTATTGTAAATACCATATACACACATTATGTATAAACGACACGGGTTTTTCAACTTTTTAACGTGAAATCCAAAACAAATGATGATACATATAAGTCTTATTAGAGTAAATAAAAATGTCAATGCCTCGGCATACGACCGAATTTCTATCTGAATTGTACATCAAACTAGAAATGTGATCCTAGCAATAGAAACGGTCGTATCGCTATCGTAAAACAAACGCTCGACTGGGCCAAAAGGTACGATTTTTGTTAGGACTGCGGGCGGCAGATTGTCGTAGATATATCACTTGGTGTCACCACTTGGATACGGAGTCACCTTACCTCGCTGCTTTGAGGGTAACTGTTGCAGTAGTGCTTTGTACTTTTGCCAATATTTTATACTAGTTTTATTACAACGTCAACAGCTACAAATTACGGTTGTAGAAAAAGTACGCTAGACTTTACATTGTTACTTTATAAACGTAAGAATATGTATTGATAATAGTACAATGAAAACTAGTTCATATAAAACCTACTGCATTTCATTGTGAACGAACAAAAACAAGTGTATAGCTGCGGCGTTGGGCGTAGCCACTGTATACCGACTCTAATATTGAAGCGACAATATTTCACGTAAAAGTAAACAATGAACGAAACAAGATTAATATTCTAGAAGATTCTTTCTGAAGATATTTCGATCGGAATACACGATTACGTGTCATAAGTTTTATGCCCCCAAAGTTTCAAAGTAAATTCGAACATCCATCGATAAATCTTGGCGACGCTCAGAACGATTTCATTTTCGAATTTCAGAAGCGATTGCCCCTACTGTTAAAGTTTGCCTGAAAAATGTTCGCGGACGATTGACTCGCTATAAACGGAAATAAAAAGTTTTGTGTTAGAGCAATGGCTTTTGTACCTATATAGCGCATATAAAGTAAAACGAAAATTTTAATGGTACCAATATGAAACGTTCGTGGACATCCTTGCTTCAAATGTTACTAACTTTTTACGCCATCTATTTTAAAACTTAGTTTTTATTTGCGTTTATACTCATTTTTACGATTGTCTGAAACTCAGTCTGCCAAACTCTTTCCATTGAAGATAATTATATAATAAGCTTATATAATATAATATTAAGCATAATCAGGAAATTCATACCACAGAAGTTTAATTCTGTGAGGCTAGTGAAGCGAGAGCTGCGTTCCGCATTATCATTACTAAACAGCTTTTATTATTCCACGATATTTGGCTAGAGGGGCCTCACACGCGCGCTAATGGAATAAAAAGTAAGGTTACAAAGTAAAAAGATACAGAGCATCTCCCGCGGCGGCGGTTCGTGCGAATTTCGACTGAAAATTTTATACGTTCAATCTATTCTCAGCGCTTTTATGCTGTGTCTCGCGATCCCGGCGCCCCCGCGCAAAACAGTTTCGTTTTCAATTATTGCCCACTTGTGGAACGGGATTCGATGGAAAAACAAAAGAGCTGAAAATGATATTTTATAGACAAATCGCTTTATTCGATGTTTACTGCTACTACCACGATTTGTTCGCAAGTGAGATCTGTGATGTGCAAAGAAAATTATTGACGGAACGTGCCGAGATAGACTTGCTCACCGAGAAGGGAGATATAAACGCCCTCCGCCGAACTCTCTTACGATTCAATTGCTTTAATGCTGTACAAATATTTTGCTTGATTTTGTAATAACGTTGAAGCAGTAAAGCTAAAGTTAAAATCTCGTTTTAAGAGAATTCTTCTAAAGGATCATAAAATTATATTGTTCGTCGTAAATGTAATTCACGTAAAGCGTTAAAAGAATTAAAATTCCAGTGAGAAAATGAGCTCTGACAAATAAACGTATTAACTTTTATGTTAGGCAAGGTAACTAACTAGAGGAACTGGTGAAAAATTAAATTGTCTGAATACAAGAACAAAATGTTACCAGCAATAAAGTTAGCTACATTTTTGTATGAGATATGAGTTCTAAGAATATTTTATTATAAATAGTTTTTTTTTCGATTCAATTCAATAGTTAATTCCTGATAATTGATTGATTCAGGCGTTACTTTGCGGAAATCCATAAATATCAACAAATTATATAAATATATTAAGTAATAAATCCGCTTTATTTCTAAACAAAGGCACACATAAAATATAAATAAATAATAGCATAAATAAAGACAGGCGACTCATCGCCATAACGGGTATAAATACGGGCCGGGCAACGTTGTTTATTCACTCTCGTTTCGAACTTCGGCGAGTCCACACCTCCTGATGATGCCTCGTGTAGAGGCGAAACACGTGTCGTATCTTTAAACTTTGGTTTTCTGTTCGTTGACTCTTTGGTTTATAATATAGTAATATGTACTAAAGTTCTAAACTAAAGTTAAGTTAATTAAAACCTTTGTTTAGAAATCAAGCGGATTTATTACTAAATATATTTATATAATTTGTTGATATGCATGATATTTTTTTTCCTTTTTCACAATCAATTTGACCCTTACCTCAGTTTAAAGCCATCTGCGGCTAACTGCATTAAACGTCCATCCGAAAAAAAAAAAAAATGTTTATTCACTCTCGTTTCGAACTTCGGCGAGTCCACACCTCCTGATGATGCCTCGTGTAGAGGCGAAACACGTGTCGTATCTTTAAACTTTGGTTTTCTGTTCGTTGACTCTTTGGTTTATAATATAGTAATATGTACTAAAGTTCTAATCTAAAGTTAATTTTATTTTATTTTTATTTATTCAAAAGACCAACAGCAATTTACATAAAAACAGGTTAATCTAATGTAATATAGTAATTCAGCCAATTATAGGTCTTTCTAAGTAGTTATAAAAGTAATTCCTACAAAATAAAGAAGTAAGCTTGAAGTAAGATTAAATCTACATGTAATCTACAGTGAATAATACCGTTCAATGACATTATTGTAGATACAAAAAAGTTTAGATTTAATAACTAACAATATTTTTAATTACTTATCTCTTAAGAAGTACCTATATCTAAATTAGTATTGAGATAATCTGCAATTGTGTTTGGTAGTGTTGTGTATTATGTACCTATATCTATGTTATGTAAATATGTGTGTATTTATGTTTATGGCATGATGTTGTATTTGTATGCATGAATTTACGTGTAAATATGTATTTTTTTTTTCATTTATGAGTATGTATGTATATAATTTAAGAATAGCTTGAGACAGAAATATTCTCTCTTTCAGCCCTACGACATAGTCTTGGGATCAATGTACTAAGTACGTATGTAGGTAAGGTAGATACTCAATAGATTACTGAAAGAGAGAATATGTTATGTAGGTAATTGTGTATTTGTATGTGTTATACCTACTAGTTGAAAGTTCGTTGAGGTTCTACTGTTCATGTTTTGTTTAATAAATCAATGATACTTTTCCTAAATATATGTTTACTTGTATTAAAGATGTCCACACTCGAGTAAAACTTATTGTAATTTGAGCAAATACGATTCAGTGGTGCGTTATTGGCATAATTAGTGGAATGAGTGGGCACATGAAAGAGTTTGGTATGACGCGTTCTCTTTCCAGGCACATTAAGAGGTATCATAGGGAGTAGATATGGACAATCAAGATTATTATTCACTATGTTATATAATATCATATTATCAAGCAGGGTCCGTCTATTCTCTAAAGTCATTAAGTGGTGATGGTTGCATCCATCTTCATAATTGCAAAATATTCGTTTTCTGTAATTAAGATGCTTTATAAATTTATGTTGAATTCTCTCAATTCTATCTTTATAAATAATATAGTTAGGTGACCAAATGCAGCTTGCGTATTCCAATATACTACGAACGTAAGCAAAATAAACGGTTTTAATACAACTAATATCTGAAAAGGGTTTGCACGTACGGATCACAAAGCCAAGGTTTTTGTAAGCCTTATTTGTGACGTGATCTACATGCTCCGCCATTGTAAGTTTACTATCTAATATGACTCCTAGATCCCGAATATTGTTGACTTTTTCAATTGGAATGTTGTTTAATGTGTACGTAAATTTAATTGGATTTTGCTTACGGCTAAATGTGATTTGCTGGCATTTAGGAACGTTTACTGTTATTTTATTTTTATCGTAGTAATCGGAGAGAATTGTTAGTGTGTTTTGAAGAACAATGCAATCCTGTTGATTCGAAATTTTAAGGTAAATCTTTTTATCGTCTGCATATAACAGGTGATTACTTGTAAGGAAGCATTTACTTATGTCATATATGTACGCATTATAAAATAAAGGACCCAGATGAGATCCTTGTGGGATTCCCGAGGGAATATTAACAAAGTCAGATCTAAATCCCCCAACCACTACAGCCTGAGAGCGGTTAGATAGATACGATTTAACCCAACGTAAGAGATCGCCATGAATACCTAGTTTTTCCAATTTAGTGAGTAAGATGGTGTGGTCTACACGGTCGAAGGCTTTTTCGAAGTCCGTGTAGACCACATCAACTTGCCCCCCACCTTCCATATTTTTAAGAACGTACTGCGTGAACTCAGCCAGATTGGTTACAGTTGATCTTTTTTTTAAGAAACCGTGCTGAGTTTGACTAACTCCATTCACAATGGTGGCGTATATTTGATCATAAACTATTTTTTCAAAAATTTTACTAAAAGTGTTTAATAAAGATATTGGTCTGTAGTTTTCAATTTTAGATTTTGATAATTTTTTATGAATTGGTATGACATTTGCCTCCTTCCATTTAGAAGGGAATACTCCTTCTGCTAACGATCTCAGGTAAAGTATTTTTAATGGTTCAACAAGAGCTTCGGCACAATTGTGAATGAGGATAGGCGGAATATTATCGGTCCCAGCGGATTTATTAATGTCCGTTGATTTTAATAAATTAAGTAGGTTCGTATCGGAGATGGTAATATTGCTGATGGCGTAAGCTTCACTACAGGATGGTAAGTTTAACTCTGATAGGTCGTAGCTAGTAGAAGGTTTTACAAATACACTTTCAAAAAATGTATTAAAACCATTACATATGTCTGGTCCATTATCATAAGTAGTGGATTTAAGGGTTAATGACTTAGGATAATTTGACTTTCCTCTCATTAATTTTATATAACTCCACATTTTTTTAGGACAAATTTTAATGTCGTTTTGAATGTTAGTTAAAAAAGTATTATAAAGTTCAGCCTCTAATTTTTTAGCCCTGGCTCGAAGCAAAGAAAATTCATGGTAGTCAGTTTGATTGTTAAAAAGCTTCCATTTGGAATGTGCTTTCATTTTATCTCGCATAATGTTGTGAAGCACTTTATTGTACCAAAGAGGATAATGATTATCTTTTTTAGATTTACGTTTAGGTATAAATAAATTGATGCATTTGTATAATTCATTATTAAAACATTTAACAGCACAATCGACAGAATTACAAGAATAAAATATTGCTTTCCAGTTTAATGAGTTTAAATATTGAGTAACCTTGTTATAATTGCATTTACGAAAATTATGTCCAAATGGAAGATTTTCTTTTAAAGGTATAAGTGATATGTTAGTGCAATCAATTGAAAGACTCGGATGTGCTAAATCCTCTTTGACTAATGGGCATTGTGATAAATTAGTGGTAGCTGTGAAGTTACTGAATATTAGATCTAAAGTATTCCCATATTTATTTTGACTAAAGTTGCTTTGTTCTAAACTAATCAAATTAAATTCGTCAAGTAAAAGTTGACTGGCAGTCTGTGTTTCCACTGAGCCATGTCTTAATTGTATTGGACCAAGATGGGAATTCCATTGGATGTTAGGTAGGTTAAAGTCTCCTGATATCAAAAGGTTGTCATTGCTGTACATATTATGCACGTATGTTACGCTACTAAGTACGTTGTTGACAACCTGAGGTAGGAGATTATTAGGTGGAATGTAAACTAATCCTATGTGCAGTTGTTTGTTTACAGAAGGGTTAAAAGATTTAGCCGGTATCGTTACCCATAGCATTTCAGTACAGAACGAAACATTATTGTTTACCAGTAGATAAGCACCCAATTCGCGACGAACTAGAATCATAACTCCGCCTCCCCTGGACGCGAGACTTGGATTTCTATCTAACCGAAAAATATCATAGCGTGAGTCACTGATTTCACCGTCGAGAATACCACTGTGCAACCAACTTTCTGTAATTAAAATTATGTCATAACTCTGTTTTTGAAGTTCCCTATAAAATTCCAAGGTTTTCGTGCGAAGACCTCGGACGTTTTGGTAAAAAATATCTAATAGTTTTACAGCCATTTTAACTGTACTAGAATCAGTATCATAAAACGACTCAATAGCAAAGGGGAAACAAATATGATATGTTTAATGCCAAAGAAGAAGGACGCGTTTATTAGATTTATGGCGGTAGGTTTATAACAAAATGACTTCGAGTGTAGATCTTGTAAATGTAAAGTTAATAGGCAATAAATGATATGGAAAGAACAGTATTTAAGAGTTACGTTTAATTGTAAAAAGCTAGCAGTATTTTTAATTTTAGTCATGTATTTTATAATTTGTGTTTTAGTAATTTCAGTAATGTATTTTGTAGTTTGTGTTGTGTGTGTAGAATAAGTAAGATATTTGTGTGATTTGCAGATTAACCTAGAACAAACGATGTAGCATGCAATAATTATTGTCACAAAGTGCACAAAATAATGCAATAGCGATAAGAACAGACGACAAGTTACTTTATTTTTACTAAATCTTCTTCTTTGTTTATGGAAATTTTCGGTGACTTGTCGTCTTTTCTCACAAAAATTGAACAATTCCTGATCCAAACGTACTTATACGATTTCGACATAGCAAGTTCCCGACACTTGTTATATAAAGTTTTATTGTCCAGAGTTAGGTGTTCATTCACGTAAATACGCTGCGAGCCCTGCATTCCTAAGTCGCAACGGGTGATACCGCGAAACTGCCGAACGCCTGCTAGAATCTGGTCCTTAATCGCCCGATTTTTCATTTTAGCGATAATGGTACGAGGCACACCTGGCTTCGGCTGCCTTGGTTGTATTCTATTGGCAAATTCGATGTCGCTCGGTATTACCGTGACGTTAACGTACTTAGCCATTTGTATAATATGTCTAACTAGGTCCTCATTGTTCGTCTCAGGAACTCCAACAATCTCCAAGTTATGTAGTCTATCCCATTGTTGTCTTTTTCTCATCTCCATACATATGTTGGAGTTCTTGATTTTTAAGTCTGCTATTTCTCTCTCGAAGTTTCCCATGATTTTAGCCTGCTGCTCGATGGTGAGGAGACGTGCTTCAAAAGCATCTTGTCGATTATTTGAGAAGTTTACCGATGTTTCAGTCTCATGTAAGCGTTGTTTCATCTCTGCTACAGAGGCTGTCACAGAAGTGTTATCCAGAGATATTTTCTTAACTTCAGTCTTTATGTTTTCGAGATCAGATGAAAACTTGTCGAGCTTCTCCGATATAGCCCCTTCCACCGATGACTTGATCGTACGCGAAATATTCTCCATCATTTCTTGTTGAAATTTCGTCATTGAAAGAGTGCAATGACAAGTATCGGCACCACGCTGCCTAATAATAGGTCTGCGGATGTAATCGGGATCGAGGTTACTATGTCTTGACAGATTTGGATCAGAACTAAATCTTGACGGGGGAGTTTCTTCCATGTTTATTCAAGTAACGATACGCAAACGATACAAGAAATTTCGCGGTAGGACCCCTGCTTGCCCGATAGTTGCCGATAAGACACGATGATGGTTGAACGAAGCAAAATATCTGACGTTCGCGCACAATTCACGCAAAATAGGTACTTATTAGCACAGACGAACGGGTTAAAGTTACTTTTACTTTTTATGCACTTATTCTCTTGAGTAATAAATAAAGTAGGAACGAATGACACAGGCGTCCGTCTTGGGCGCTGCGTCAACGCGGAGTTTTGTTTGTTTGTTAAGTTAATTAAAACCTTTGTTTAGAAATCAAGCGGATTTATTACTAAATATATTTATATAATTTGTTGATAGTTAATTCCTGCACAAAGTGCACGTTGATGAATAAAATAATCTCTTATTCGTACTATTTTACATAATAAAAACTTTTTATACATCTATAAACATTACTATAATTATTGCCGTGTTGTCGTTTAGTTATTCACGAACACAAGCCATAATTAACACCTCAGCGCCTCAACAAATACATCATTGAGTAATACCATACAGTCATGCAAGCGTGTTCATATTAATTTTGCACACATAAATTATTTTTTCTCAAAATCCACATACTCTAGTTAGCTGTTCATAAATTGAACTTATCGTGTTTAAAGTTAATGCTTGCCTACATACCTAATTATGTAAATGTAGCGATCTTTTAGCCTGAATTATTTTCAATGTTTAGTAGAGAGCGGAATAATGTAGGAGCTTTCATTAGCGAATTGCACGAGTTGTCGTTTACATAAATTTTTGAGAGATTTCGTGCAAAACAAAATAATATACGCTTATGAAACATATAAAAAATATATACATATAATTTCTATGTATTCATTACTTTTAACAAAGTTCTTACCATTATTGCAGCTCTACTGTCTGCCACTCACAGGTTGGTCATCAATATATGTATGTGTAGCACTATTCTGGTCATGAGCAGGCGTGATTCCTTACCACCAGGTGAGTGTCTAGCTAATGTCTTAATTTAATTACATAGTAAAACTTACTAATAAAAAAGTTTCTTAAAATTTACTTATTAATTTTTCATGTAATATAATTTATGTAATCGTAATTCGACGTAGGTATTTATTCATTTAATGTAATTGAAACCAAATATCATCTAAGATCAAATATCTATAAGTGTACAGTCATATAAACTACGATACAGCATATTAATACGGAAACTTAAGCGACGTAGCTTTAAACTATTGCGTAGTTTTATGCTGCGGCGTAGCTTCATGCTACAACGTAGGCACTGGTATAGAAGGCGTAGCATGCGTTTTCTATCTTTTGCGCCAGTCCATTCAAACGCGTTGTTATATATTTCAATAAATCTACGTTGTTTTCTTAGTTTGATGCATTTATTATTATACTTAAATTACAAAACAATATTGTATTCGAAATTATTTAAAAGTTTGAAATTTGTAAAATTGACACCTTTTTATAAAATTATGTTTACTGATAAAGGGTTAAATCAGCTGATAAACAAGATATAACGATTCTGCGTGGACCCGCATCGACGCAGCTACCGACGATCAATGCAATACAGAGTACCAACATTTTGCATAATTGATGCCCATTCACGGCTCCGGAACACTTATTCATATTCATGAATTTCACATTTTTTTTCAATTTGTTCTGTTGGCAAGTACATAATGTAGGTATGTATATTTACGGCATTGGCATTTTGATACAATCTATGTGAAAGCTAAGTTAAAGCTTAGCGCGTCCGTGCCGCTGCACAACTGTATACGTTATTTTTGATGGCTATCTACTACGCAACTGGCTTTGTGGTCCGTCTACTTATGTGTGCTATACTTTAGATTGCAATGTGAATCGAACTGAACAATACAAACAAATTCTCTAAAAATCCAATTCGTATTGGCTGTACTAATAGCTTGAAAAGGGGTAACGGTTCGAGAGTGAAGTAACATCGGTCAGTACCGAAATTGATCGACCCGAACATCGCTCAAAGGAAAAATAAGAAAAAAGTAGTAACGAAACTGATTCCCAGTAGCGCGCCTTGGAGGTAATGGGAGATTGTAAAAAGAGGCAATAAAAGCTTAGTATTGTGTGCGAGCCGTAGGGGACTCTCTGTATTGTGTTCGGGCCCGCGGAGGCCCCTAAGAATCGTCTGACCACGGACGCGGTCAAATTGTACAGAAATGAAATTATCAAGGTACGCTGCCGATTTTCCGAACCAATGATTCAAGATCCAATTCCCTTTTGTAATAGAACATCGTCGCGAAAGCGCCTATGAGCCGCACTGCCCACTCAGTGGTCGCTTAGGTACCGTCCACGCTTTGCTCTATTTATACCTCTTCGAGTTATTTATCACACTCGTGCAGAGGCCCACATTCCAGCGGCTTGTCGAATGATATTATGACACGCAATGGGAGCAATAAACTGTTTTTGCAATAGTTCATGTTTCACGCTAAATTGTAACATTGTGATTTGTTTTGCTGCATATATTTTTTTTAAAGTGATCATGATCGCTCCAACGTAGCGCAAAAAAATCGATAACATGTTTGTAAAGTAGACATTGCAGATACATATTTTAAGTCAGATTGATGATTATTTTTTTGATTTTCGATGGAAATAAACTTGTCATTATTGTGACTCAGTCAGCATCTCAAACTAAATATTCATTTGTGTTTATATTTTAAGACTAATTTAATGATTTTATGACCTCAACCTTTTCAAGAGCTTACATTTATTGCTTGGTTTATTAAAACTGTGTCGGTACCCGTCACACATGCCTTAAATCAGTCTAAAAGAACTCTGAGATTCGGCACTAACCGTAAAAGTGAAGTACGATATGTTCAATTTCTCAACCATTCCATATATTATTCATAACAACGTGTACGGTATTCACGTTTAGTGAGAGACTCAGTCGGCCCGTAATCTGCCTTAAATTGACTTTTCCGGGAAAACTGACGAGTCTTCGACGGTAATATGCCATAAACGACCCGAACGTATTGGACCCGTTGCTTGAACGTTGATAAATTTCGTTGATATTTGAATGCGTATTCCTTTCGGTTTATAGCCGGTCGTCCCTTTCCTTATATAAATACTTCTTTTCCTTTTCCATATTCCATAAGCTTTTTGTAATGAAAATCTTTCTTGAGACACATAATAATGAGACTGTTGGCTCATAAGAAGATTAAATAACGTTTGTTAAGAAAATTTGCTGCATCACCTAAGTCTAATAGTATTCCAATTCGGAAAAAAACAATTTTCCTCAAAGTTATAAACCTACAGATTTCCATTTCTTCGTCGAGTTGGTAGAAAGTAATTCCTTCGGTTCGAAGATAAATTTTACGTCATTTCCTGTCTCGAAGGCGGGGAAAAATTATCAAGCATCGGCTCTCAGTAAGACTATTTAAAATTAATGAATATTGTTATCTCATAAAGATTTTTAGAAGTTTAATTAAAGTTTTTTTGTCGGATTTCCTCACTTTTGATTGCGTAAATATTTTCTTTTTTATTTTCACCGAGAATTGAGATAAGCGGTTTTGTGAAAAGTTTGATTATGATATTTTTGTGAGTTCTTTTCTAAGAAACAAGACAGGTTATTAATCTTACTAAGGCACGATGAAAGGACTTTTTATTATCTTATTGAAGGTATTTTGAAGTATACTAACATAACACAACTCTAAAACCAAAATAAAACATTTACTCGTAGATAAAAATCAAAGTAACGTCAGAAAATCGCGATAGCAAGAAATGGGTTTTTTATAGATCTTTGAATAGCAAAATAATATATGTATATCTGATCTCGAATGCATTTTGTTGATCTTCTAAATTTCTGGGTTATTTATTTGAACAGCAAATTGGCTGACGTACTAAAATTTGAAAAGTTGCTTATAAACCTTTTGTGTAAGAATGATAGATTCAAATCAATGTCATTCATTTGAATAGTTTCGTTTGTCTAGTAGTTATTTCAAAATTTAGTAAAAAATAGTCTTTGATGCTTGCGATCAACTCGACCTCAACCAACAAAATCTAGGTACTTATAACATATACATAATAACACATGCATACACTTGAAAACAAAACAGTAATTAGGAATGCGAGGCTAAATCGCGAACACGACAGCGTGTCGACAAGGCGTCACGTTAACACGTCCACATTCTTTCTCTGCTCATTACCATAACAAGTAGTTTCGTTAATCAAATGTACAAAATTAATAGCACAGTTTAGAGTCAACGTTCCGCCGGCAATCACACGGCCATTACAAATTGCTAGCAATTACCGTACCACCCCCCTTCACCCCCTTCATTTCTGCCGCTATTTTTAGCGCACATTTGTAATATTACTTATTCTTTGACATAAGGTTTATATTATTTTTTCAGTTTTGGTAAAATGAATGGAATATTTGGATTTTGAAATTCTCTGATTTTACATATATATTTAATTTACAGTAATATTTTATTGCGAATAAGGGTGTATGTATATGTCGCAGGCATATTGTATAACTCGGCATTTTACAAACGGCGTCGTCCGTTTACAAACGCTCGCTGTTTTGTAATATGCCGAAGGCAAATTGTAAATTGCCTCGGCACTTTGTAATATGCCACAACATTGGTGGACCATTCAAACGCCGTTTGTAAAATGACATAAAAAACACTAAGGTGTCCATGGAATCTAGTGCTTTTAAAGGACACGACCATCGAGCGTTAGGATGGATGGAAGAGGTTAGGATGATTAAAATTTCGATCCAGATAAAAGTTGGGTGACGGTAGGTTATTAGGTTTTTTGTTACTATACGCGATACGCTATACGCGAGCGAAGCGAGCGTGCTGCACAGCCTAATGACAGAAAACCATTTAGGGTTGATAAGAGTTAGGTGACGGTAGGTTATATTAGGTTTTTTGTACCTGCACTCGAGGGAAGCGAGTGTGCACAGACTAATGACAGAAAATCATCATAGGAAAAAAAATACTTACTACTTTTTGTATGATGGTCACCCTACAATATCAACTAATGTCGAATTGAACGAGTTGTCAATTTGCCTTCGGCATATTGCAAAACAGCGAGCGTTTGTAAACGGACGACGCCGTTTGTAAAATGCCGAGTTATACAATATGCCTGCGACGGATACAAATAGATTTAAAAAAACACAAATATATCAAGTGCTTCGTAGTTAGCATAGCATACTATAAAGTAAATACTGAAAAAAATTAATATTAATATTAAATAAAATTAAAAATCGACTTTATTTTTGAAGACAAAAGTAAAAGAAAACTTATATGGTTTTAAATTCTTACTATAGAATAATTCAAATAGGTATTATCGATGAGTAGCTAATGCATCGCTGAAGCTTTAAATCAATCTTATACTGATTCGATATCATAACAAAATTTTACGGTTGGTTGTTTGCGTTTGTCATGAATCGTATCGAATATCGTCCGCTCACCGACAGTTTAATCGAGTTGCCTCTCAAAATTACCTTTGGATCGTTCCCTAGAACCACAGTGTAAGAATCGAGCGGTTTGATAAAGTACTAGTATAGGCAAGTATTATCCGATGCCCATTTTCCTACCTCCATAAAAACCTTATCATAAATCCGGTACGTAAATTGATCGAATATGATAAGTATCTAGGTATTTACATTCCACTCGTCTTTACCCATCTAAAATGCTACTGTTTTTATATAATAGGTACCAGCTGCTGCCTGCGGATTCGTCCATAATTCCATAATGGTATTAAGATAAGAAGTATGTTCTTTTCCAGCTCATAAACGCGTATAAGTTCAACATACCGAATTTCAACCAAATTATTTAAGTATATTTTGCGTGGTTTTTGACGTGACTACGTCTAATAAATCGATGAACGCCGGCTGCCTGCCCGAAATGTTGACGTCATTGTCCGGTAACGCTCATTGTCCCGTTACACTGTCAATTTTACTCATAAAAGTAAGTATGCAACCATTTCATCAATGTTTTGTTAGGACGTTGTCATGTTAAACTATCGTCCGTAAACCAACTTTACAGACAACCATTTTTTTTTATTCCTGAGATATTTCAGGAACGGTGCTGTCACAAATCCTAAGAGTCAGATAAATGTTCGTCACTTATCAGTCACTAACCAATGGCATAGGAATGGGCTTGATCTGTGGTTGGCCACAGGGTTAAGGACTCAATATTTTTTTTACCTTTATATTAATATAAATTGTCAGTTAGATTTTTTTTGGCCAGTTATTATGTTACCAACGACCAGAAATTAGTAAATTTTATATTCTGTTTCATTACAATCTCGTAGTTTGTCAAGAACACATCAAGCACGGTTTGGGATAATGTTTTGTTAGAGCGAGTGAGCTTACTGCATGAATGCTTGATTCTGGTCTAGCTCGAGCTCCATCTAAACAAGATGGCCTACCCAGCCTTGATTGGTACAATCTAACGTAGGTAACTATCACCAGCTATTGAAACTAGTAACAATGATGGATCAATCGAGTGTATCGTTCTCAATGGTATAAGATATCGGTCTCAGTACAGACCTGTCACATTGTGTAGGTGAGTGTGTTCATCCTACTAATACCTATTGTATAATAGACAAAAGTTTGTGAGGATAGACGGTTAGATGGATGTTTGCTCTTCAATCACGCTAAAATTACTGAACCGATTTGGCTGAAACTCGGTTTGGATGTAGAAATTATTGTAACATATATTTTGAAACCACCCAGGCTCTTCTTCTTATCGTGTCATTAGTTCTTTCGAACCAGGGTGGTGAAAGGATTTCAAGTGCGCCTCGAGAAGGCTCCTTTCGTTTACTTGACAAATGTTTTCATTCTTTTTAGGTTCTATGACATGCCGGTTTCCTCTCGATGTTTAACTTCACTGTTAAGTAGGTGTTTTAATGCACACATAGATTTTTAGACCAGAAAAATCCAATGCTGTACGACCCGGGTTCGAACACAACCCTTCGGATCAAAAGTCTGCCTCCTACTCGGCCAACACGGCTTTTACCACCCAGGATAAGTTGCGGAAATAAATAAAAGTGTTTGCCATTTAATAAAATCAACACAAGTTTAATTAGCAATTATATTGAACTTAATGTCTTGATTCAGATAGTCACACATCACAACGTATTATTATACTAACACAAACGTTTGTTATTTGAAAACATTTCGTAAAATCTGGCACAAAATTGTTTGAGGCAAGTAAATACTAACCGTTTTTACAATGCTTCGATTTTCCAGAAACATTTTCCGTGACTCACACAGCTATATCGATTGGATCTCGATATAGACAACACTGAAAAGTTTATAACACGGAAAGGGATACACAACGTGAACGCACGCGAACCTCCTCGCATGGAAATTAGACTATTTCAATATATTTCGTCCAAATACGGCAACCATGTCTAAATTATGTCTTACATGCTACGTTGAAATTTGATTTTACCTGCATCGGTTATGGGTCTAGTATAATTTTATACTTTATTCCAAATAAAATATTGATGAAATTTCACTTTGGGGTGCTTCAATTCTTATAAGTTTCTAAGTGTGTTTTTAACCCATATAAAATGTTTTACTTTCTACGCGTTGTTATTCCACGTAACCATAAAACAAACTGAAATCAGTTTCGTTTGATTGTTTGTTTCGCTCAGCTCTAGCGAGGGTCGCCTCGCCATCAAAGGCCTTCAGGATTCCATGCATTAATTAAGCCCACAGATCGAGATTTACAATTACACGGTCTCCTGTAAACAAACTTGATTGCTTTACAAAAACTCGAATAACCAAGGCAGTGTCTCAAGTAAGGCTGATTTGAATATCAAAGGCGAAATTCAAATTACCGCGTTTACAATAAAGGCTCAGCCGAAGCAGTATTACGAGCTGATGTAAATTTCCGATACTCATTTCGAGAATGAAGTTTTGATGTCTTAGTTGCGTTGCAGCGAACTAGGTTCGTAAATGAGCCTCATAAATGTAGAGTTTGACAAAGTAATATCTGAGTCGTAGTATTCGTTTGCCGGAACAATTCCTAATAATAATATGATAGCTAAAACAATTTCATGACAAGCTCTGTTTCAACAAAAAACAAAAAAAAATGAAATTACTAATGAACATTTCTCAATGTGGACGAGCGCTTTAGCAGTATTGCACTGGCCTATGTGAATCATAGTTCTGTGAAGCTCTGTTCAGGTCATGAGCAGGTGTGATTTCTTACTAGCGAGAGCGCTTAGTTCGTTACGTCCCATGTTTACATAAAAAAGCAACAATTTGTAACTTAGCAATTACAGTTCAGTTGTGGAGGACTGTAACAGACAGTTGGACAGATGGACATGAAGTTGAGACCCTTAAATGTTCCGAAACTCATAATCTAGTAAGGGTCATTGCAAAAAGAAGTCGATATATTCAGGTTTATCAAATAAATTATGATAATATTCAACCAAACAAGTTGAACGGAAGAGCCAAGGAAACTCATCGCTTTATGTGTCCTTTCTGACCTACAATTTAGGTACTAATTCGATGGTTGAGTTATATGGCAAAGTTTTAAATTTGTGTAACAAATAGAGTATTGGTAATTTTAGTATTTTTATAGTGCAACAATTACTAAACTGTGGTGATTATGGTAATACAATTTTAAATTCTTTGAAATATGGTGACTTCATGAGGCAACGATTGCAATTACAAGCCGCATCCTTTTATTACTACGTAGCTTTTTTTCTCTGAAATATTCTGCTAATTAAGGAAGGAGTGGAGGCTTAAGATTTCCTGCTGGTCTAGCAGATTACAACCAGTATCGTTGAGAAAAATGTAATGTTTGAGAGAAAATCAGTAGTTCAATTTTTTTTAATACAAGGATTAAGATTCCCAACAATTAAATTAATTTTTGCCAGCTAGAGACTCAACTGGCTTCTAAGATAACATATTCGACAGATAATAGGGTCATGTGAGTGGTTTCGTACGTGGGAAGCTGACTGACATAATACGATCAAGCCTCGAAATTGAGCGTCCAATTTGCATTGAAATGTTAGTCCAAGGTTTGATTTAGATCAAATCCTATGTCTGTATGATCTATTGAAAACTCTCCACCAACATGTTCTAAAAAATCATTTTCAATCTTACAGACGGCTTAAGTTTTAAAATTTTACAATAGGCGATTGACTCTCTGATATGCTTCTTATGAAAGCCGTATGATTTGCATTGTTGAAAAACCCTTTATATTTTCCTTTACAGCATCAGAGTGTGCTTTGTAGTACGCATCAAATTCGGTGCATTGTTATGTAAATACTCGTGGTTTGGTTTGCCAGCATCAGTGTACAAGACAAAGCAACGTTGACGACCGACGTTGGCTGTTCCTATCGGCCAGACATCGTATGGACCCCCTCGGCCCGAATATCTGTTGTCATATTAGTGTATCAGCCTCTGCAGCACATGTCGGCAGGATGGACAGGCTTTAGCAACGTTACAGTTATTGAATTTTCCAAAGAAATAAGGCTTTGGTTTATCATTATAAAAATATGGCTAAGGTTTCAGGTACAAAATCTTCTAAAATATAAGTATGCTTATAAATATTAGGTATAATTTTAATATTCATATGCAAAGGTTATATTATGTGATTGTTTCACAACCATGAAACTCAAAGTAAAATGTCGGAATCATTGATTTTCCACAAAAATTTACGCAGGTGCCTGTGAAACTCGTAGCTATTCAAATTGCGTTTACATTTTTTCTCCAGGGGCATCCCGGTATCAGTCAGATGCAAGCCTTGAGATGCAAAGTGTGAGAGAGCTTTTTTTACATATATTTGCTGCACAATATAAACACATATGCAGTAAAACACAAACCTATTTTGGAAATTAAACCTTGTCGGATTTGAGAACACAAGTTTAAATTTGATAACAAAAAACGATTGTGATACGATGATTTTTTTATACTTTTATTCTATTTTCATCAAGGCAAATCAATAAATAACCCAAAATTGTATACTATATGCCAACTCAACTTATAAAAACAGCTTTTTGTCATGGTATATTACATTCGCTGTGTTGATGAACATAATGATGTCTTTTAGGCCAATTTCTGTGATTCGTGCACCTTTTATATGGTTCATAGCAGTGTCGATACTGCTTCTTATGTCTTGTAGCGTACTATGGTTGCGGGAACCACGTTTGGATCTGCATAATATTGCTTCTTTAACATTCCTCTGTAGAACTATGAAACAAAACGGAACATATCCAGGGCTCGAGTTTTATAGAGACGAATGTAGAATTAAGAATTATTCCATCTAAAAGAAAAAATCACCTTTTTTGGTAGCGTTATTTTTATTCGTTTTAACCCCTGATGCAACATGAAGGGTGTATGTACGATACACTGCCTATCTGTACCTTTCTACGTTATCGCAATCTCATTCGAATGGACGCTTTTGATGCGTTTTTTGTATGCAAAGGTTATTTTTTGTACGGACAAAAATTAAACTTGTATCCCTACATTGTCACATATAATATCATATAAGATTTAATTTTTAGTAACAGTTGTGTCCCACAACCATTAGTGAGACATACAATATGTTACTAAAATGTTACTTTTATTACATGTGACAGTGGGTAAGTTACCTCTGAAGACCGCAGAAGTCATCTGCAGTAATTTTAGGGTCTATTTTTACCCAAAACATCGTATATTTATATTCTGCATAATATTGATTTCTTAATATGTCAGCCACCGACAAAAGACTGAGTCGAAATTGCTTTTTTCTCAGAGTAGAATCGATGAAGTCGTAGAATAGTGGCTCTGAGCTTGATATGTTTGTTTAGTCAAATGCGATGGAAATGCGGAAGTAGACCTCTTGGTTCTTTTAGTTTGTCAATTTTTTTTGCTGTTGGGTTCAATCTTTTGAGGAATTTATTGGTTTTTGTTTGTTTTGCAAAATTTTTATGAAGTTTAACTCGGGCTAAATTTGATACAATAATTTTATCAACATTTGGTTGTTATAAACCTAATGGTAAAGGTTAAATGAAATGCTTTCTATGAAACAAACGCGCCAAGGTTCTGTCTGAGATATATTTATGAAAACTCTTTAGACTTCTTAAAGTTAGATCTCAGAACATTTCTGAGAAATTTCATTACTGCAGTTGCACTGGCCACAGTCTCTTTATTTTCACGACTCGTCTTTTTAAGTATGTATTAAGTGTTTTTTTTAATAATATTTAGTTAACGGCTATTAAGTGTTTTTTTTTAATAATATTTAGTTAACGGCAATAAAGGCCATGACAAATTTGCATAATCTGATTTAAAGGAGACAAAAATCGTAACTAATTATTTCAAACCTTTTTCGTAAAAAGGAAATTTATTCCGACGAGGCTCTACTAACGACTTTTTAGAACTTGGTTAACAACCCGATTTAATCATTGAAGTTTCCTATGAAAATAAAAATCGTAAAAATACTTTCCTCAGCAGAATCCGCAATCGTAAACGAAAATTGGACTACCACCTGTCACGCTCAATGTAAACTTTGCTGTGATTGTGAGCCCTATAATGATAATAATAAATCTTCACTGTCGACCTAATAATAGTAACAGCTACATACCTACAAGTACGCTCAGCAGTAAATGATTTATTGAAAACATCAATTGTGAAACTATTCTTCCAAATTTAGAATACCTACCAAATCAAAAGGCCGCACCAGGAAAAATAATATAAACATTATAAATGAGTACATTCCTAATTACCTATGTATTGCCATGCATGCTATGCATGTTATGCAATTAGAAAGGTCTATATTTAATATTACACTTTTTCTCATGTTGTAATGTGTGTAAAGAAGTAGGTAGGTACCTAGACACTTACTTATCGGAACAAATGGACAGTAGGAAACAAAAACGTCTAATATGGGGAGATGTCGCGATGTCCCGATTCGCAATCCCGATTTTCTCCAAGAAAATATCTGAAACGCTCCAAATTAACAATAGTCCGACTTGTGTCACAAATGTGTCATAACAGAGCACCTGCTCCTTTCAATGACAGGTTTCGGCACACGTGGATGTTGACGTTATTTGCTCCGGGTTTATTTATTCGAAACTTGTGCCCGCTTTGGATGACCGCCGTCCAGTCACAACCTGTCACTGTATTTTCCTGACCCTTTATTTTACTTGCCAAGAATATGCCGTCCTCTCGATATTACATTTCGATTTGACTTTTTATTTGTGATAAATTTTTCCAATTGTCTCCGTGCGAAACGAACTAACGGAATAGAATTTTCAGTTTTGATTGATAAAGGTAGACAGGTTTTCGTTTTCTTTGTTTGCGAAATTAGATACGGGGAGGTGGCATGAAATTCAGTATTCTACTTGATTAATGGTGATTCGAGGAAGATTCAATGAAAAATATCAGGTTGGGTTTTTTTATTCCAGAATTATCAACAGACTTCGTTTAGTGTAGGTAGGTTTATTCAGCTAAGCATATTAAGATTTAGATGCATGAACGCGATATTATCCCATTTGTCGAAACAACGCTCGAGCTCTGTTAATATTTGATGTGTTCTCGACTTTTCTCGAATTTAACGCGCCGATTAAACAACGCCGGGCGAAGGATTTTATGTGAATATTTAAAATGCTATATTGGTTCTAGTTGTGCAGAAAAACAACTCAGTTTTGCATATAACATCTTGTTATGTAATTTATTGCTGGTGCTTACCACGCATAAAATGTTATGGATGAAAATAAGATGTTGAGTTCTGAACTTTTTTATTGGAAAACGTAAATATGTTTAGAAGATGAGTTCAGTGCAAATGAAAATAACATAATAAATAAATCTGAAATCTTGATACGGAAAGGGTTTGTTAGGGCAAATTGGACACATTGTTGCATCCCGCAGGTTGGAGGACCATTAAAATAGAAGGATTACTTTTATGGCCAGTTGGCCCGCTTGAGATAATATCGGTAAATTTTATGGTCGTAATAAAGGGAATTCGATTTTAGCCAGTCATCCGTATGCGATTATGTTTAGACTGGATTTAATAAAATACCTTTATTGTTTAAAACAAAACAGGAATAACTGTAAGCTCACTTTTCAATTTTATAGTCGGAAATCATTCTTTGAGATTCGACCAAGGTGATTTACTTTACTCAACTCATCAAAGATTAGACTAGGGTCTAAAACTTTTCAAAGTTTGAATTCACACAATCGGAAAGTGGGTTAATGAGATTCGCTCAAGAAAAACATCTCGTTAAAACATACATTATTCAAGCTTTCGTGAAGTTATTCCGCGTTCACGCGTTCATTAGGCCCGAGCAAAGTTGCGATTCGCACTCGTCGACACGCCCACTTATCACCCGGACAAACTATTCATAAGTATTTCAGGCATTCTCGAGTTCTCCCGGCACACCCGCCTTGTTATTTAAATTTATCACTCAACTTTTATCCTCTAAATTCATTGTTACAGGTAATATTTCACAGGTTATTAATTATGTTACTCCAGCATCTCACGGTGTAACTCTTATTACATTATGTCAGTTGCAAATTGAAAAATTCCCGGGGCGTGTGTCCCATCTCCTCCAAGTATTTTGGCAAAATTATTCTCATTCATTAAGTCGAGAAGTGAAGGGCGCGTTCTCGAGATTGCCGACCTACCATTCACTTGTGAGTAACGAGGTGACTTCCTGTTATTAGTTATGTTGGCAAATTGTTTTTCTTACGCTTTTCTACCTCTCGTGCCTATCGATTTAACATAAAGACATACAGAATTATACCTGTAATAAAACCAGTGTTACGAATAGTTTTATTTACCCCATTGCCCAATGGTGCGTGAAGCTGGTGACACGTCCAATAAATGCACGATATATAAGGCTTATGGGTCCGTGTAGGTATCTTTATCCGTAATTTTTAATACATTTTTGGTACGGTGTATAAAAAGTTGTAATAGGTATTAAATAAGGGTACTCTCAAAGGTCAGCGGTGTCCAGTTGACGCATGGGTAATAGAATGGTGTCCCGAGCCTCCACGCATCTCTCCAAGTGCCAATCCATTAATTAAAACTTATTTTGTAGCGGCAAACACGATTACTGAACGTCAACATACAGCCACTGCGTGCTCAGTTGTGAAAGTTCAATATACTTGCCATTATAGAGCAAATTCGGCTAATAGATAGAGGGATTGATTAGGAAGTTTAGTCAGTTTTGGGTCAGTTTGAGTTCGAATACTATGTCTCAATAGCATTAGACCAATATTTCCAATATATTGCAAAAATATTTATTTTTATCTTACAAACTTATCAGACTTAACAGTTAAGAACGTTTTGTAAAGTCCTTGTTTGATAAATGCGCTTCGTTCAATTCCGACATCCAATGCAACCCAAGCTCCAAATATGGGAAATCTCTCAAAAGAATAGCGTTTAGCACGAGACAAAGACCGATCTAAATCTCCTCTGGCGAAGCCTTCCACCGGGCCGCTATTTACTTTTCTCTAGAGATCTCGCACTTCGGCAGCTCGTGGCGTCCGAACCCAATTTCACAAAGCGGAAAGCCTCTACTTTATCTCTCCAAATCGAGTACAGTGAATATTGCAGGTTCCTATAAAGCGTTAAGGTACTTATATTACGTCGTCGTGAGCCGGGCCGGTGCGTTGACGGCGACGGAACGTGTCCTACGATCGCCCCGGGCTATAATCCCGAAGTGTTCGCGTACGTGCCACCGCCATCATTCCAAGATAATTCGTCCTTATAATTTCCCATGCCTTAAGTCGGCGTGATGAAGTTTATTCGTCGCTACTTCATTGCGAGTCGTTCGCGAGAGGCGGCGAGAAATGTAATCAGTTGCGAACTAATACCATGTCGTTGGAGCCCCCCTCGCGTATGGAAATGCCTCGTTGAAGCCGCCGTTAGTTCTTTTGATTGCTGGCTCCTCCTTGTCGAATTAAAACCGAGATCGAGCTCGGGTGATTTCAAGAAAATTAAAGGAGCGTTTCATTTTCAGCAATTGCTCCTTACGGTTAATATTAGTATGATTGTGGGTGGTTTTCATGCTGTGAATTTGAGGACCTAGTTATTTTGCTTGCAACATTTGTTTCATTATGCGAATTGTCACTTTGTCAAAATGTGTGTTTGTGCACATTCCTAAACTTGCTCCAATAATTTTGCCTGTGCCTTTGATGGAGCACAGGATCAAATGAAATGTTCTGAAACCTTTAAAAAAATTGTAGAATGATTTAATATTTCTAGGGATATGATTAGCTTTTTATGAAACGTTTAAGTAAACGGAAAATGCTGGAGCAGGACTGAATGTAAGGTAGACTTTCCAAGAAAGATAAATCAGAAAATGAAGGTAAGCTTTTCCGATACAAAAAAAGAATAAATAGATGGCATAAAGATTATTGTTGATATACGCCTAAGCGTACGCTACCTCTTGTACTTCAACCCTTATGTAAATTAAATTACACTTGAGTTTCGCTGACTTTGACAAGGCCCATTTCTTCATAGCTACATCATTTCCCTGGTAAAGATTATCTCAAATGTAATGAACGAACATGTCTGGATATTGCGTGAACTTCAAAATTGAAAGGTTTTTTTTTTATACCTTCAGCAAAATATAACATAATTATAAACTCAAAAGCTAGTTAAGTACAGGTAAGATTACAGTATTATAAGGAATTAGGATATAGATTTATCATTAGTATTATAAAAACATAATACTCCATAATCTTAGAAATTAAATTGAAAGAAGAAAATAACCATTTAATTGATAAGTACTCGTAAGAACACCAGAGCTAAAAAAATAAGTCCAGTTTTACAAATGCAAAACAAAAGCGCCTCAACCACCGAAATGAATGTTCCTAAAGAGCCGTGAAAGTGTACTACTGAATATAACAGCGCAACATTACCACAAAAGATACCGAAAGGGTGGGACACACAGAGAACAACAATAAACTTGGCCGGATCCGCTGACCACTGCAAAAAGCGCATCGCCCGCCGCGTCCTGAACACAATACCAACTTAAATTGTTCGTGAAAATGCCATGCTCTCGACGGTTTCAATTTCCTTGTGAACTACCCTGCAGATGTTCGAAAGACTCATAAATATGATTTGAAAATCGTTTTATGTATAACTCATAAAGTTTTATCTACCCAAGGTTCTCGATCTAAATGGTTCTAGTTAGTTTCCTCTACAAAAGCTGCAGACGTTTTAATATCGGACCGTCTGCTGACACGACATGTATCTACCGGTGTAAATTTCAAGCGGCAAAACGGCCCTACGGCACGCCACTTGCCACCTCGAGCTGGTCAAATAATACCGTCGTAATGGCTAACTATTGCTTCTATTGCCACCTAATGTATTTTGGCAAAATGGAATAATGTCGGCTGCTGCACCGGTGCAGGGAGGTTACGCTTTAGATAGTGCTTAGACCAACTGAGTCCGTCGGAAGTAGAAGCAGCTATTCAATTTAGGTTTATTAAAATACGGTTATTATGGTGTTATGAATAAGCCTGGCTAGTCTGCAAATGTGGCTGCGAATGTAACTATACGCTGCCCTCTGTCGAGAGATTTCTATTATATTAAACTGGCCTTTTGAATAACGAAACAAGTACTGCATTCATCCCTTGTGTTATTTTGTGCGGGTTTGTCGAGTTGTGTTGACTAATGTGCAAGATAATTCAACATTGAAGTATAGGTAGTAACCAAGATTTTTTAACATTACTAATATATTTTTATCTTTATATATAAGATACGGCAAGAATTTCATAAAAAAAAGTCAGCGGAAAAATTGAACTCTACCTCATGGGTACAATACAACTTTGTTTATTTTTCCATACGTCAACATTAAAGTAACAACATTTGCATAGTGTAAAAGTATAATTTTATTTAAATCAGGAATCGTTTCTGTGGCTTCCAGCTGAATACTTATCATACAATAATTATGTGGAGCTGTATGTTGATCAAATATTGAGTTCCACTCAAAATATTTGCTTGAAATATATTGCAAAAATACAACAATTTCTACGGTTTAAACTTTTACATGGTCTCTTTTGCTAATAAAATGAATCGATCTCTGCAATACCTATATTACCTATAGAATTTTGAAGATAATAAATTTTGAATAGGATTTACAGAATCTTAGCTGTAATGGTGGATTCTCATGACCTGTATTGCACGGGCCGCGCCGCGCCACAGGCCGTGTGAAGCGAGCGGCCCGAGACTAGCCGAGCGGATGCGGTGAGAAGCGTGATTGAAGAATAAAAAATTTGTCGATCCATACTTACAAACATTTATAATTTTAAAGTAGATAACAATTGTAAATTTTATTTATTGTATATTTATTGTACTTTTTTTACTGGGAAATTCTCTAGATTATCTATTTGCCAGACTACAAGTTGGGACTTATACCTTGCCTTAGAATAAAAGTAAGACCATTTTTCAATATTTTTACGAGGCGCAAAATTTGTGGTTGCGTGTGTTACGACAGTGCCGGTTTTTTGAACGGACCTGCTAAAGCTTCTAATTCAGAAAACCACATAGCAAGTTTGATAAACACCTGCTTATGCATTACAATGCACACATTAGCAAATAACGGATAACCAATATAGCTGGACGTGGCTTATGTAATTATTAACTAAGTAAACATTAGGCCTCTATCGCGGCATCCTTGTAATCGTTCCGCAAACAAAGGCCGCCAGTAAACAAATACCCATGAATTATTGCTCCTACAATAATTATGAACATGCCAATTCGATTTGTGATATCTATTAGATTGTTTAAAACAATGCTAGGTCATGGTATTTGGTAACTAGGTATAGTTAATTGGTACATGTGCTCGGTTTGCGTTATTAATCATCTCTAGTGCTTTACGTCCGTTGTGATACAATCCTGCGTTTTTTGTTACATTTCAATCGACTTCAAAAAGGAGGCGGTTCATAATTTTTGACTAAGAACTCTATGTCATTCATGAACTGATTTGGTTTTTTTTTATTTTAACTATTTTCTGTCTCTATTTTCATCCACGTGTTAACCGAATAGATTTATTTAAGAAATAGTGCCATATCCATTTTGGATATCATTTTCACTTTTAATAAAAAAAATGACAAACACAGTATTCAGAAAATTTTAAAAACAAAGTTTATACTCAGCATTTACCTACTAGCTAGTTTATTTTACTAATGCTTCCTAGATATAATAGAATACGCGTGTTCATTTCTATTTGCTAATTAGTTTCAAAGGTAATTATAATTACACACAATGTCACTTAGCTGAACACAAACATTGCGTACCTACCTACTATAATATTCAAGTTTGGTTGGTACTTTCCTTGTATGATGGCAGCTGTCGCGAGCTAGTATCATAAACAGTTCAAACATCGCAGTCAAACTTGTAACTAACTCGCAGGCATAGTCGACTGCCATACCAGTCGACTATCCTACCAACTCGGCGATAAATAAACAAGGCGTGTGTTGAAGCCGATAAGACTCCGAGCGACTGAGCGACGGTTAGCGACAAGCTCCCTCCAGAAATACAAGCACACGATACCTAGACACAAAATTACACCGAACCTATTGTCTTTCATTCGTGTCAGGTCGCAAAATGCAGTGAAGCGACGCAACGTAGAGATTAGGCCGTCTAAATTCAGGCTTAAATTTTAATCGCCGGTTTAAACTCACCCGAACTCAGTTTGGAAAGCGCCTTTAAAGAAAATTTAAGCGACGTTTTCTTGAATGTATGCCATCATACGATATTAGATTTGATCAAGGTAGAATAATTATGTTAAAACTTTTGGCTTGAATTTCTGGTGCGCTAGATATGTTTGAAAATAAATTTTCTCTTAAAAGAGGAATGTGGAAACGTCTATACTACTCGTATGAAGTAAAATTTTGTTTTTCTATCTGTACACCTAGCTACTTTAAGCTTACAAAGTGACTTCTAAAAATTGTAACTATCCTTTGACTTAGTAAAAATAGTTGTGTTAACAAATTAAAATATCTCTCTCTCGGGCAAGATTGTTTTTAACAATCTAAATGAGTTATCTAACTAAACCACAGGTATCATATTTACCTACTAATATAATTAAATTTTTCATATTACAGCGAGAAGGATAATTATTAGCCATTATCCGGCCAAATCTCAAAAATCGCAGGCATAAAGTGTTATTTTTCTCTTGGCTTTCATTTTTGTGCGCGTCTACATCACCATCCAGCATCGGGCGGGATCCTAATCAATTTAATTTATCTGGGATCCCGGGAGGCGGGCATTCACTTCATTTAATGCGCGTATTTTGCGGCTGGGCTGATTGTTTTGAACCATTCGGCTGTACGGTCCATTTAGATTAATTATTGGATTACTTCATTTTGCTGAGGAATACTTTGCAGCGTGATTGGTTGAATGGTATAAGCGTGTTTGAAGGGTGTGCAAATGTGGCTAATTCTTTTTTTGTAAGAGACGGCTCCAGTTCATTTTATTGCTCAAGAATATCACATGTTTCAATTAGTTTTCTGCAATATTTTCAATTTCTTATTTATAATTTTTATTACAAGACAAATATTACCGAAAATAATAAAAACTTAACAAACAACGTATACAAAAAAAATTAAAAATATGTTTTTTGCTCTACCTGCTCTTATTTTTTTATTTTTTTTTATTATTATTGATTATTTGTGATTGATTGATTTGTGGCTTTAGTGACACTGCGGCCGTTGTCGGTCTATTGTGCTCGCCACTTTACCTGCTCTTAACTTTCGATTGTAAAATTACAATCCGTTCATATAGGTAATTAATGACTCTAATTTAAACAAAGTCAACAAGCTACATCAAAATTGACATATCGAGCAGTTCAAATATCAAAAACGGGAAATGTTTGCCCACTCGGCAATTTGTAACATAATAGAACAAATTAAACAGATTCGATTATTGTTTGAATCATAAACTGTATCAACGCTAGTAAGGTAGAAAGTAGGAGAACGGTAGGAATCAAATTCGCTTTTTTTTTGTGAATACATACACAAACGAGCAATGAGAGAAGTAAATTAATTTATTTGACCAGGGATGGAGAACTAGTAAAACTAAGAATTTACATCTAGGTTCTGCTTCTTTCTGTTGGGTAGCACAGTTATCTCTGAAATCTGGTACAAAGTGTTGTGCAAAAAGATGCACCATTTACTACAAAACTTTAAGTTTAAAACAAGGCTTAAACTTAAACGTGCATAGGTACCGAACAGACCATTAAATAGACTCCATTCGAATCATCTTTTAAATAGATAATACAAAGCCAAAGATGATGATGATGAAGTTTAAATCATACCAAAAGATTTTCCAGACTTTGCAGACAAAACCTGCTAGTTTTTACAAGTAGATAGTTATTATTCTTTCAGTCGTAAAGTCTACAGTGTTTTTCTAAAAAGTCTTGGATTACACGATATATTATGCGATTTACTTTTATTATATATACGATTATTATTATGCTAAATAGACATAAAATAAAATTAAATTGTGTCTTTGATTTTGATTTCAAGCACGACAGACCACAAAGCCACATTAGTACATGCATAGAGCTTCCTGTTCCTCTTCAGTTATGCACGATGGGGTCTAAACGGCTCAGCCGGCAGCACCGTGACCACGCATCCTTAATTTATGTGAACAATTTGATTTTGATACTTATGTAACTACCTACATGTAATGTGTGTTTCCTTTTAAAATGCACTAAGTATAGTTAGTGAAATGAAATAACTGGGTTTTTGAGACTGACGATAAAAACATCTACTGTGGCCACAAGCACTAAGTAATAGTGTATTGGCCTATGTACCTAATTCAAAGTCCGCCTACATACCGTGGCATAACAAGCACTAAGTAATAGTGTATTGGCCTATGTACCTAATTCAAAGTCCGCCTACATACCGTGGCATAGTTAGTAGTGACCCTGCCTACAAAGCTTGGTGTTCCGGGTACGATCCCCGGCCGGAGCGAATATTTGTGTGACGAACACAAATGTTTGTTCTCGGGTCTTGGATGTTGTGATGTCTTGTATGTGTCCATGCCACCTGCGAAACAAGGAATCCTAGTGCAGGGGTGTTAGTGTGTGAATGTTCATTCTTAAAAAAAAGGCAGGTACTGTTCTGGTTATGTGAAGGCGTCATCTATTACCATCAAGACAACGCCTTGCTAGCCTTTAGTTTAACAAAAATAGTGAAACTGATGCACCATTCTTGATGGTAGAGTGGTTCGTTACGTCCATGTGAGCCCCAGGATTTTTTGTCCGAGTACCATCGGTTGAGCCTCTGATTCAGTGGGTATGCAAATAGTAACCTATCAGTTTTGTGGATGCTATTCATAGAATAACGTCCTTTTCATTTGATTTGATGCATCGCCTTTTATAGGTTTATGTACTCATTTATGTTTTATTCCGTACGACGAAAATTCATTTTTGATCAAAATAGAAATGCTTGTGGCCAAGCATGTTTAGCCGTTTTTGTAACAGATCGTCTGAGTAAAGCATAATTCGGCAAAGTCACCATTGAGATGAAGAATTTAAGATATGTATGTTATAAATTTGGAGTCACTACGCTAAATTCTTATTCAGTAACGATACGGATTACAAACATTTGTGTAAATATCATATCCTTCTTAAGTGTTATTTACTCTGAGAACTTCCGAGCTTTTGAAGTTACACCAAACGTTTCTGGCTTATAAAATATAATAGAATCCTTCAAAGTTTTACTCTATTAATTCTTAGTCAAGAACCCAAAAAAGGAAACAAAATTCTCCGCTGATTTTGGTAAATTATTTACCCTTGGTTTTACCGTACTTTGGTGAAAGACAAACCGTTGTAACTATCCAAGGTTTTCAGTAACAGGGTAAGAAAAATAAATAAAGGGAAGCCCAAACCGCAAGTCCGCAACGTCAGGAACAAATAGCGGTAACTCCCGTATTCATGGCCTTCTGGCTGCAGGCTGGGAGCCGATAGCAATTACTGGCGAAATTAATATCTCGCCCCAAATGTTACTCGCATTTATACGAGTACGTATCGACTGCAATATTGTCTCCTTTATTAGTTGCTGGGACAAATGCTGTTCGTGATTACCCTTATTTCGATTGACGGCTTTGGGGAATTTTATTTGTAACCCGAGTTTTGTTTAACTTTTACGTGTGCAACTTACTTAAATAATGCCCTATGCATTTGGATGATGGATCTTTTAAAACTCATTGTTACAATTTGGGGCAGTTTGTACGTACAGCCAAAAAATTTACACTGCAAATATAACAAACCAATAAAAAGCGATTTCAAAGGACATTTACCGCATATAGAATATTAAGATATTCTTCCATTGTAGAAGAAGAAATAGGTGCATCTTCAAAGATAAGTAGGACGTAACTCCATTCTGTAAAGAGCCTCTCTTCTCGTTGCTGGCGTACTGCTTCCAATATAGTAAGAGCTATCCGCCTCTTGGATGTAAATGTGAAAATAAGACAAGATAGGGGTGTTCGAAGGTGCGTGGTAGGTCGATTACCGCTGGTCTGACTGGGTAGTCGGCTCGACGCGCGGTGTGAACGAAGCGCTCGTTATTTTCGATTTCCATACACAAGCAGAGGACTGCTTTACTCGTTTTTACTACGAGTATGAGGAGCGAGTGTAATAACCCATGAGTCTTGTAAAGACCTGTTTAATAGGATACCAAACGATTGGACCTATTTTACTTAAAATTGAATTCTATCCACTCGTAAATTTTTTGTAAGCGGTTTATGAAGGACGAAAAAGGTAGGTAATATTCGAAACGTCGATTTATTTTTTGTATTTTTTAAGGAGTTTTATTAAATTAAGAGGTTTAGTAGTTGTAAGAACTTTGTACGACTTTTTTAACTAATGTATTTTTTTGGTAGGTACTTAAAGTAAGTAAGTAATAAGTAGTAAGTAGTAAAGCTTTAGCTTTTAAACAACTAGTCTTTTGAAATTGTTAAAGCACACAAGGTAAAATTAGCCTTCGAAAATCCACTGCTACATGTACCTAAAACGTTTACTCGCAATTCACAAAACATTATGAAACATAAAACAATTACCCAAGTTATGCTCTCGTCAAAATGTCTGCATAAAGCAAATAAAATTAATTCAACATTAACATAAAGCTTTGTAGATAAAAATGCCGGAATTTAGTGTCAAAAGAACTCCACCACTAGACCAAGTAAAATGTTAATATGTATTTGTTTTACTTTACAAGTCCACGTGCGTTTCCTTCAGTTACCTCAGAAAATGTAAATGAATTGTAATGAATATTTTTACCAGCGACATGAGAAAAAACGGTTTAATAAATTTGACCAATTTCCAAAGGAAGTCTCGCTTGAAATATTAGGGGAGGTGTTGTTATTTCACATTTCTGGCAGCACCTGTAGGTAGCGGGCCGGCCAAGTACCTACTACGAGAAAATTGTATTTCCATTTTTACAATTTCAATTTAGTATTAATTCGAGTTGAGCACGGTCGGGCACGCCGCCACATGTAAAATATGGATCGGCTAAGTGAAATTAAAATGCTCTATAAATTGTGATTTTTGCAAGTCCTAAAGTGGAGAAGGCTTTTTATTATTTATCGCCAGTACCGTGGTGGCCAGCGCTCGCTTACTGAAAATCGCTGTGTTATTATTCAATTTACTTGTTTGAAATATTAACTTCAATATGAATAATCTTTTCATAATCCGGTGGTCGAGTGTAGGTTTATATTATTAGTCTTTCAATACATTTTCGGTTTTTGAAACGTGATTGATTTTAGAGATTTGGACGTGCAGTAATTTTATGGAATAAATATTGAAAATGTGTAGAATTGGTAAATATTGGCTTAGTAACTAAGCTAATATTTGTGTAGTAATAGTTTACGTTATCCATCAAAGAACCAGACGGCTGTATTTTACTTTTTTATTCAGTATTAGATCTCTGAATTCCACGAAGAAACATTTTGTAACTTCACAGCATTGCGCATTGAATAAGTCCATATTGATACTCAGAACGTCCATATAGTTAGTATGTAAATATTTATCCTCAAAGAGGGAATTCCAGAATTTCAAAGACCGTTTTCACGGAATAAGTGTGAATTTCTAAAGAAATAAACTTGAGCGAAACAAATATACGTAAGCGTCGTTAGAGCTGGGCGAGTTTGTCGTGCAATCAGAGAGACAGCTCGTATCGGCTCGTTCACTCCACGACAACACAGAATATTGCTATAGCAGTAATGACACTTAGCTTTATCTCTGCTTGGGTTAAAGCCCGGCTATAATCGAATATCGCAACATTTCAAAGAATGAAGACATTACAAAAATACGGCAATAAATATGTATTTACTCTGTGACATCAGTGACAGGTGTGAGTGTTTATCTACTAGATACTGTGATATCCGAAAATCTATAGCTGGTTACTGCCGGCATCGCTCACTTACCTTATTTTAAAAAAGTTTGGCCCTGACTTACTGACAGACAACGTACAGGCCATACAAATTTGGAGGATGTGAGCAAGAACTGAAAGTGTGTACTAAGAAAGGAATTTTGAAAATACGCAACGTAAACGGAGTTTTGAACTTCAGCTAGTAAAATTAAAATTAATGTAGTCATTTTACTTGTCAGAAGAAGAATGTCTTTGCAAAATTAAGAGTATATTATAAATGTAAAAGCTTGGGAGTGTATACATGTCTGTGCAGCTGACTGTACACCAATGACTAATTTGATTCTAATCTGATTGTAGAATTTTTAGTGTTGTTTGAGTAAACATGTAGTCATGTTCACAATTTTCCCATCTATTTTGATTAAATATTTTGTAATGCCTTTACTGTTTCAAATGTATGTGGCTCTCTTCGTTCGAAACACTTCTAATTTTTTACTCCACCTGTTAGATAAGGAAGTTTTCTCTTGGACATTTAAAAATCAGTGCACCTGAAGAATTTAACTGCAAGTGATAGAAACAATTTACTTCTTTAAACTTTTACTATTTGTAGATCGATTTTGTAACAATTGACCAATTTATGTGATTTAGTAATCGTATTAACCATATGGGTTTAATATTATGTGTTTATTAGCCGAAGCCGCGAATACAAATTTAGTCTAAATTCATGCATTTATGAACGCTAGATGCTAAGGACTCTTCAATTAAGTAAAGAAATGCTAATCATACTTATATTTATTCTACTTGGCCGAACTGACAGTAACAGAAGCAGAATAGTATAAGTAATGTTTTTTTTTTGTTTCAGGGGTTTTGGCTTCATCACATTCGCGGATCCTGGTAGCGTAGACAAAGTATTAGCTCAAGGCACACATGAACTAGACGGAAAAAAGGTAAAAAATCATAATTTTCATATTATTTTAATTAATTATCTTTTATATAATGTGAGTCCAGCACGCCAATGATTGTTGCGGCCAATGATTTCAATACTCTTAATTTGTCATGACAAATAGCATCAATCAATTACTAATTTATTTAAAAGACTTGGTCCAAACTGACTGACAGACAATGCATGGACCACTGAACGTAGAGACTTGAAATTTCAAGGGTAATTTCATGGTATATGGTAAAAATGTACCTGCGCACAAAAAAAAGGAATGTTGAAAATACGCAACGCAAACTTAGTTGTGGGTATCAGCTAGTGGAAATTAAAACAGCTAAGGTATTCGTTCGAAATTACCCGGTTACGGGTACAATAATTATGCTCAGCAAAATGATTCACACCAGCGTGAAATTCCACATCACCTCCGGGCAAATCTAGCTTGCCGGCGAGGTGTTAGATTACACCTGCCTTTCATATTTACACTGCCCTTAATATTAACGGAACAATAATATACTCCCCAAAGTTAAAATTAATGTAAAATTTAATAATTCATTTTTTTGTACCGCCACGAGGTAAAGTTACAATTGTTAATTTTTAATCATTCCTTGTTCAACTTCAAACGTAACAGTTTAAGCGATAATTTAATTACCCAGTAACTTAAATGAGTTCTGCATTTTTAAACGTTGCTTTTTAAAATAAATTAAGAATTTATTTAGTCTGTGTTCAGATGAAAATTTTCTAAGAAGTCGTCGTATGTTTTTATTGGACAAAATAATTGTCAAGGTACGTACACTACCATAGTGTAACTAAGATGTGTACTACCAATTTTATTTATACTTTTCTGTTTAAACATATTATTTTTTCTCAAAAGAACTTAAAAATAAATTACAGTTCACTTAAATGAGAATGTATAACTAGTTATACCTAAGTAGGTACTTAATTATAGTATTTAACGCTAGTGTCAGAGTATATTTTATATACCTATATTGTACAAGTTATGTGCCTTCTTATCACAACTTCGTAACGTAGGTACCTATCTTGATTTGTATAACATATCTTTCTCTCGCTCTCTGTCAGTTTGTGGTAATGATTTCGTGAAATGCAACGGAAGAGTGTAACAGGAAGTTAGCCGTCAAATGGTAGGTAACCTCAAAAAAATTAAGTAAACAGAATCCTTCAAAAATAATTGAGATGTCTAACATCACACCATTATGCGACTACTGTAAAGCTCGCTCGTTTTTTTAGCAACATTATACATTATGTGCATAATATCCTTTCAATGAGTCTGTCAATTGTTGCGACTGCGTTATTATACAGATTGTCTTTATAATATACGCGTATTTATTATTTTTGACTACCGAAAATTTTATCATAACCTTTGTTCTATAAAGGTTTTGTTATTAACTGAGAACTTTTTAACAAAAAATACTTTAAATTAAACTAAAAAGTAAGAAAGAAAATTAAATATTTCTCTTTCTTACTATTTTTACTTTATAACTATTCTTTCACTAAATTTATTCAGTCGGCTTCATACAGACTTAATTTGGTTTATGATAAAAAAACGATTCGAACTTAAAACATTCCTCCGTTTTTATTTTTGTCGGTTAATTGTTCAAGAGGTCTTTGTTTAGTAGTGGACGTCAAAAGACCGATAATGATAAATATTAAATCACTTGTAAGAATGAGTACCTGATTACACAACATGGAGTAACAATAAACTTATACTATATTGTTAAATGTCTTTGTAGCGGGTTAAATTATTTGTAGATAATATACCTACTTAATTTTACATCTACAAACTAATTATTCCTTTGAAATACTGACGGACAGGTCACGGCATAACTATAAGTATTGGTCCCTTGTCGGACTCAAAATCTTTGAACTGATACATTTATCCGATCTACAAAGTTCTAAAAGAAAATTAATTGAAAGAGTAGAATACAACCCAGCCACGATGTAAATTAAACTGTCAAAGAAGATTTTTCAAGCTTTGGATAATAAAGTTATTTTTGAACCCTTCAGTTTAGATATCTCTCTGAAAGGGAAATCCTTGAGGATTTTTATTGGAATAGACTGGCATGAGGCGAATTATATTTAATATATAAAAATATAAATATAATGTATATAAGTAGGTACTTATTGAAATAATCTAATTTGTGTTAGTTTATAATGCACATTAAATAAAAACTGCTGTTGACCTATTAATAAAATGTTTAAGACTCAAAATCTAATTGTGACCTTATCAAATCCAAATCGAACAGGTTATGCAAGACGCGCATTACGACATTTTTGTGACCGGACACAAAAAATCGCATGTCTTTCCATCGTAAATATTGTGCACATTTTCGGGAGTAGGTATGCCTGAACATAATAGCTTTCTGCGCCATCAATATTTATTGAGATGTTTACGATTCCACCACTAAACATCGTGCACATGTGGTGTAGTTCGCATTGTGTCGAATCAAAGTCATTTGCTGCTCCTATGATATTTTCGTATACTTTAATTTGGTAGAATTGGATACTAAGGCCATAGAATTGTACATACTTTTGGAAAAAAAAAATATAACCAATCACTTCAGAAACTCGCTTTTCTCCTAAAACCTCAATATATTTTTTGAGGAGTATGTTTGATTGTTTAAAAATGCATCATAATTAAAAGATAAAGTTTTGTCCTATTGTTATCATAAGGACATTTAATTATTCACAGTTGGTAGGAATAAACTTTCTTCATTTATATCTTACTAAGCATTGAAACTTAGTTCATCCAACTTTTCTTCAAGGCTCATCGATTTCAAATGTTTCCTTATAGCAGCCAGTTGTTTGTAGAAAAAGAGATTTCCTTCTTTAAAAGAGTGTTTTCATGAACCATAATGCGTTTTCATAATAGTTCTGCCCTTATTCTCCCCATTTCCGGGATATACATATGCTTACCTCCTCCAGTGAGCCCGACGGCTATTTCGAATAAGCATCTATAGACTAATAAGCTTTGACACCCCATCATGATTCTGGATGTGACACAAATATGGACACAAACTGTCTCCTCTCATCTCGACTAAATGGCATAAATGGCATTTACGAACCCGCATTAATAAATCACGTCGACTTTAAAAATATAGCGACAGAATTTTTCGGTAAATTAATATTTTCACTTCCACAGGAAATGTCGATGTTTTATGCGGATTCATATTGGTTGCTGTTTAAAAATATGATGCACTTTGTAACAGCGCGTGTTACGGTAACCAGCAATGTAAACTGGTGGTCAGTTATTTTGATATTGCCAAGTTTATAGTGCCACTCACTGCCTTATTGCTCATAAACTGGACCGTACGTTCAAGGCACAACGTTTAAAACTCTACACCAACTGGTCTAATTGTATAAAGCTTCTTCCAAAATACGAAAGTAAAATGTCTGTTATACTAACAACTTCGCATAATGAATAAAGTTTAAAATGGAACACACTTTTCATTTTAACTGCCCGTTACGGCCTATCAAGCCGTTATGACTATGGAAGAGATACATTTTTTCTCGTTCCAAGTGTTTGCTGCCTCATCATATCCTGTGATACGATGCATCTCACCTAATTTGATAAGTTTTAAAGCAAAATAAGCTTTTAACTTGAAAATATTACTTATCATTTTCGTTTCTGAAACCTGCCAAAAAAATATCATACTCGTGGAAATCGGTAAAACTGGAAGTCTTGATGAATCACGTTTATAAAAAGCTTTTTTGTAAGTTATAAGGGTCTTTATTTGGAGGCCAATTAAAAATTCCTTTTCCCGCTATACGCGGGTCTCTCGGGCTCTCTTTTATCACGGCCGGATCTGCGTGCCCCAAGTCGGGAAGATGACTCTTAAATTTCATCTAGTGAGCCTTAATGAGAGAGCTAAACTTACTGGAATTATACTGACTCTACTTAAATAAAAATACTATCCCTTAAGTTTTACTGAAGCACCAGAAACTTTCTTGGTGAAGTTCCTAATAGTTGAAACAGTTTTATGCAAGCTCGATTGAATGGATAATGAGGGTAGCCGAAAATTGTATAGGTAGTGGATTCTTGTACGCCAACTTTGAAAAGCCGCGCATCGCTAGTCAAGTGTGAAAAGTGTTTAATTAAATTCCTCTGCGTATTCCATCGAAACACGTTCCGGTTTAAGCGCATTTAATTTACCATGATCATAAATTCATAGCACTTTCAGTGCCCCTGCTATCTGAATTGGAAAATTGACTACTGTTACTATGAAAGAAAACCTGAAAGCTCTACAAGTCGCAAAATAAGGGGAATCCCTCAGAAAAGGTTGATTTATTGATCTGACATTCAGTTTTAACAAAAATATTTTGTTTGCGTAATGAATACTCTAAGCGATAGGTAATCACTATATAAAATAACAAAATCAAAATACATTAGTTTATTAAATATTCTCGAAATATTTACTTTGTACGATCATCTTTACAAATAAAATTCGATCCAATGCAGCCATTGAAGTATGTTAACGTGCAGCAGCATAAATTTTCTTGTACAACGTTATTTGAATTATAGCATAAACTTGTAAACACGTTTAGACCAGGCGCGCTGAAATGCGAAATCTCCTTTTTCCTTTATCGGCACCGTCTAAAATATGGCGCACGCGTTTCAAGTGGCTGTTTTATAGAAATACTTTTGTTCAGTTTCACATTACAAATTGGATATTGGCAGAATATGATAGAATTGTATTGACAGAGGCTGCCCGTGTGTCTCTTAAATAATCAGATTTTTTAGTGCAGAAATAAATTATTTTTACTAACCGTACAACGCGCTGAAAGCATTGTATGGTATTAACAAATATTGTAAACAGATCGCCAATTCCACGTTTTGTACACAATATAGTGTTCTGACTTCTGGGTGCTTTTTATTAACATTTCAAGTCAATATAATAATGAAATCCAATTGTTTTCGGGATTTTATGAACGTATGTTACTAAGAGTTAGGTACTATTTAAAAAAAATAGAAATAGTGATACAGATGGACAGACTTACAACATGAGAACAATAGAGTGAGAGAGACGTTTCAATTTTCGAACCCTAATAATTTGAATAATTGAATACCATAAGCCATATTACTACGGGATAAAATTTTACCACAACGCAGTTTTTTTTGTAAACTTAAGAAAAACTAAAACTATATTTAAATTAATAGAGTGGAAGCTAATTTGCGAATATTACAGGGCTGTTGAACGATCTTGTTATACACCTAGTTAGTTGGTGTTAGCGGTAGACGTCTGCAGCCACTTAGGTAAGCTAAGTGATTTTTATCGTCAAACGATTATGTTCCACAACTTTTGTACCCAGTTACCCACTTTACTTTTAGCATGGCTTATTTCAGTACGTAAACTATACATAAATATTATGTTAGGTTATGTGGGTACTCCGTTTTCCGAAATTGGACTCGTTAGTCGGTCCTTTTTATGTTATTTAAATACATTGTAACACCTTGGACCTACATTCGGTTAGAAACATTCTGGTAGGGTTACGTTATGTTAAGTTAAAGTTATGTTATGAATAAGAAATAAAATATAATCAGTTGAGTGGGATATAAATTGATTGGGTTCAAGTCACCTAAAAGTGAAAATATTTTGTGAGGTTTTCAGATGTTCTGAATCTGACTTAGCGAGTAAAAGATAAGGACGTTAGTAAATAAAGGCTTCTTTCTTTCACAACCATCAATAGTGAGAAGCTACGAACTCTCATCGCTAGCTAAAACTCCAACATGTTTTTGCTTACCCATTTAAACAAACAAGCAGACCGGAACACCAAATAAAGGGGAATAGCCGGCGCTCACGTTATTCTTACAAATTAACTCATAACGCCAAGAGCTGGTTGATTTTTTTCCTCCGTAATCTGTTTTAATGGGCACGCGTCCAGTCGCTTTAGTAAATCGGTTGCATGCGACCGCAAAATAGGTATCTTTAAATAGTACCATACATTTTTGATGTCGCTTTTAATGTCAGACCCAAGCCCGATTGCGGCAATAATAAACGTTATAATGAGTGCATTAATGATGACAACGGACACTTTTCCCGGCCGATAAACAAGCTAAAACATGCTCAAAACTGCCTTCTTTTTTACAAAAAACGCTCTGCAGAATTTAATAAAAGGGATTAAGGCGCATGTAAATGTAAAGGTAGGTAAGTGTACGAGAAAAACACGCATGCGGCCCCAAAATAATAAGTTGAAGTAGAGTTCATGTCCCGCCCACCTGAAGAGATTGGGGGACTGGAATGCTTAATATAGAGTCCTTTACTTGCAGCCGGGTCGCAAAATAACATTGCCGACTTTGCCGACGCTACCTAACCTCACCACGCATCATTTGTGCGCTCTACTCTATGGTAATAAAGGTTATATTTGATGCTTTCCGTCCATAGATTGTACTGCAGGGTAGGATATTGGCTAGTGAGTGATATTCTTAGGTTCGCGTCGTGTATTTTATACCTACTTTGTGGCTGAGCGAAATCTGATGGGTAGTGCTCGGCTGGTTTATATTTTCAATAAAGTTTATGTCATGAGCGTGAATAATATGAAATTGACTCCTTAACATAAAACGTGACCTCTTAAACTTCATCATTGTCCATTTTATCAAAAAAATATTTGAATTCGTATTTCGTATCGTTTTTTTTTTTTGGATAAAAGTATACAAAATTTAAGTTTAAAGTTTTGGAAAGTTGTTACAAATCCGCGTATTCTGCAACTGTATCGCAATCCAAAACTAAATAATACCCAGTATTTGCTTGCATGTTTACGTTCTACGTTCGTCTGACAGCTATTCATTCTATGCACGAAAAGTTTCTCTCTGTAGTGTCAGTTGCGGAGTTCCAAGCTTCGGACATCAGGAACCGCGCTGGATACAGTTCTACAATGGAATAAAGTAACATCGGAAGCTCGTTGGACTTAATAAATAATACAGAAGCAGAGTGACATGCGCAGAATATACCCTGAACGCAATGTGCCAGTACAAAACAGTAATACATCTCCATATATAATTAAACAGGGTAATTTTTCTTCAACGCATCATAGGGGTGAATCTAAACCGTGGCATCTATCACAATGAAGTATGTTACATTGCTACGCCGTAGCAAGAGCTACGAGCGTAGCGCAAGTTTAAATTCGATTGCATTATAAGTTTTGTTCATTATAATGAACTATATAATTGATTGATTCAGGCGTTACTTTGCGGAAATCCATAAATATAAAAATCCGCTTAATTTCTAAACAAAGGTTTTAATTAACTTAACTTTAGTTCAACTAAACCAAAGAGGTAACGAACAGAAAACCAAAGTTTAAAGATACGACACGTGTTTCGCCTCTACACGAGGCATCATCAGGAGGTGTGGACTCGCCGAAGTTTGAAACGAGAGTCGGCAGTCTCTTTGGTTTAGTTGAACTAAAGTTAAGTTAATTAAAACCTTTGTTTAGAAATTAAGCGGATTTATTACTAAATATATTTATATAATTTGTTGATAATGAACTATACTTAAATTATGCAATTACAAATAGATACTTACAATTTTTTCGTGTGTTTAACTTTAATTTTCTATAAAGCAGTGGCTGGCTCTGATGGTTTAGTACCTCAGCCGCTCGAAGGTCTGCCAACTGTTTTTGCTTCAGGATAAAGATAAGCAACGTTTTAAGTCATTCAGAGTTATAATTATAGTTTATCACTAATATGTTTAACACATTAATAACTTCTAGACAACCTAAATCTAAAGCGTTAAAAAGTGAATTTAAGATATACAAGCGCCGTAGCGTAAACTGCTTTATGTCCTTATACGCTTTTTTTGTCTTTAAACAGTTTCAGTACTAGTTTTACTAGCTATACTATGTCATAACTCTGTTTTGACTGCAAATATCTGCGCCGGATGTCTGTCTGTGGTGCAGACGTGGATTGTTCGCTGGATGGGTCATTGATCAGTCGATATTGTTCCGACGAGTTCAAATTCAAGACTAAGGTGTATTATACGAAATGCGTATGTTAATTTTATTTTTTATTGTTAGTAATTTAGGTACACAAAAGTCTTCAAATTGGGTTTTTCTTGTTGACCCTCAATGGAGACGAACAAGAATAACCCTTGAAAAGTCCCTTTAAAAATCACGATAGGTACCGCCTGCTGAAACTCATCATAAGTCTTTATAGACTCTCATATATTTAAGTGTCGCAGCTACCCGTAACATTGGCCGAGTGTTATTGATAAAAAAGTGGGTAACCTTTGTCCCTTTACAGCTTGTTAACTATATCCACACTGAATATCTGTCAAATGGATCCAGTTTCATTTATCCTCACACATTCGTATTTATAATATTAATAAAAACTTAATAAAATACATAAAATTGTAATTCTGAAAATCTTGTTTGTTCTGAACAGTTTTCTGATATTAAATTAAATTTAACTGGATAAGTTGAGTATAAGTAAATATTTTTTATGATTGATTTATAGTTTATTCCTTTTTATAAATTCAACTAGTAACGAGATAAAAAAACAAAAGGCCTTCCTTAAAAAACAGAATATGACTGCCCGTGAGTCCTGTGACCATAAAAGTCCTACACATGACTTTGGATCACAAGGTCCGGTGCAATACTGCTAGTAGTAGTTCGTCTGTTTCTGGATATTTTACTGGTCAGGTTTGTAAGTCCAGTAGTTTTAATAATCAATTGCTATTATGCCCTTTACCGGAACAAATTAATTATTATATATTACTGCTTGGTGGCAGAATATCGGGTTCTGCAGGCTTAGCACGGACTGGGGATTAAAATTTTGACCCCCGTTTTTATCCACCTTCGAGGAATAAAATTGACTGGAAGGTGGATAAAAACGGTGGAAAAGTCTGTGCTATTGGTGCTGTATTGGTATCCATCCACACGTAGCAATATAGTTACCATGTATTATAATTATGAATTTATATACAAGAAAAAGTTTACATATAAGTATTCTATGTGTTATCCGGTCACCATAATAAAATCTTTGCTTAATTTGGGGCTAGAGAGGGTTGTGCGAAATGTCCAAATATAAAAAAAAAATGTCTCACACGAACTCTAGAATACCAGCTTTGTTCTCCTGCCTTTGTACTGACCGGGTTTGCTTGATAAGCTACCTTATTCTACTGTGTAAATGGTTAGCCAGTTTATATCCTGATAAAGAAACGAGTCTTTTCAGGTGGAACTCCAATAACCCTATCGATAGACGTGACTTCAGTAGGTACTATATTGTTCAACGAAGTTAGCGTGTTCAGTGTAATCACATTTTGAATACGTAATGTGGACGAGCGTTATATCAGTGTTACACAAGCAATGATTTCAAATCAACACATACATACATATTTACAACAAAAAAAATATACATACATATTTTTTCTATTTTTTCGAAAGCAATTACTACGATATATGTATTTAAATCTAAGATTGTATGCCTCTCAGACTAATCGCGCATGTATTGCATTTTAGACTAAAAGATCCAGATATTTTTGAAGACTTTTCTAGCTAGTTAGGAACATTTTAAGCGACAAAACCGCTCAAAATTCACATCGAATCTGTTTCATACTATCTGTTGATGAAACCACGATTTCACTTAACAAATGTAAACAAAATTAACAAGGACATTAAGAAAAGAGAACTACACCGTTACGGCTCCAAACAATTGTAGCGGACGTGTAACGCAGAGACGGAAAGGGGCGATGAATAAAACACACGTTAATAGGCTCGCGCTACATGTGGGGGACATTAGTACCTAACGAATAAGCTTGAGACACATAAGATAATGCAGAACAAGGGCCGGTATCCATCAAAGTAGAAGAGACAAGATGAACTATGAAAAATCATGGATAAAATCAATCGCTTTATACGTTTTAAATTTCTTTGGTAAAGTAAATTGGAATTCCGATTCAATATTTGGAATTAAAAATATTTGTTTGTTTATAACGTAATATTATTAATACTTGATGATAAATATTAATTACTAGTTGAATGCAAATTGGTGTAAAATATATTTTGTTGGCTATAAATAACGATTTTGATAAATTGATATTTTTATTACCAGCATTGTATTAGGTACTCCAATGGAAAAAATATATTGAAAACATGAAGTTACATCATTCATGAGTTATTTTAGTTTTAAGTCTGAGTTTTTTCATTGTCATTAAATTTTTGTCGCAATAAGTTATAATAAAAATTGAAAATTATTAAAAAAATTACACGTGTTTTATACGCCGTATTTCTTTGAAGCTTTGTAGTGGGTATTCTATGAAAACACCATAATTAATCTATACGGTATGTATTGATTGTTGTATCGTTTAGAGTAAACTTAAATAATTATAGTTTGCAGTAGGCTTTATAAACTACTGTCAATGTCACGGGGTGTTAAAAGTGTCAGTGTCAATAATGTATAAAATAGAATATACGCATTACAAGTATTTCTGTAAAACAAAACAGTTTTTCATTTGTCGTATTAATTAATTACTTCAGATAAATACAGAATATAACAGTGGCGACGAAAAAGGGATATTTTTTTTATCAATAACTCACTCGTAAAAGTTACCATAAATTTTTTCATACTTAACCTCAAGAAAACACGAGGCGCTGCACGGTGGCGTGGCGGCGTACAAGGCCGTAAATGGAAACCCCAGTTAAAATTGAACAAGAAAAAAAGAAAAGACAAGTAGTAACAAAAAAACCAACGATGAATTTTGGAAACATAGAAACATTCACGGGCGAAAATTGGTTGGCGTACGCCCAACAATTCGAGTGTTACATACTTCTAAATGACATACCAAAAGACAAAAAGGTTCCATTGCTCATCACGAAACTGAGCACAACTGTATATGAAAAATTAATCGCTCTTTGTACTCCAAAATCACCTGCCCAAGAAACCTTTGAAAATTTATGTGAGAAATTAAAAACATACTTTCATCCCACAAAGAACCATACCATTCATAGAGCTGAATTTAGACAAAGAAAACAAAAAGAGAATGAAACATTAGAACAATATATTTTGGAACTAAAAAGACTATCTTCAAATTGTAACTTCAATAGCCTCGATGAAGAAATCAAGGAACGACTGCTTAATGGAGTATACTGTGATTCAGTGAGATTTGAGCTGCTGAAGGAGGCAGAAAAATCATTGGAGGATCTGATCACATTAGGAAAAACAGTGGAAGCTGCTTACAACTTAACATTCAACCATGAAAAACAGCCCGAGCAATCTCAGATGTTCAAGGTGCAAGGAAAGAGATTTGTAAAGAATACCAGCAGTGGATCAAAGCAACATTCTACTACTACTGCTAGTGATAAACAAAATATATCATGTTTCTGCTGCGGGAAACCGGGACATCTGAAGAATGAGTGCACATTGCGGGAAAAATTTTGTAGTGAATGTGGTGTAAAGGGCCATGTGTTCAAAGTGTGTAGTAAAAGGCAATTAAAAATTAAAAATGTGAAAATAAACCAAAATGATGATAACAATGTTAATCAATCAAGCGAAAACGAAGAAAAAGAAGAAAGTGCAGAAGTGTTCGACATATTTTTCTTCAATGAAAATAAAATCCCATCAGCTACACTGGATGTGGCTGTGAACGAGAAGGTATTAAAGTTTGAAGTTGATACTGGAGCCGATGTAAGTACAATTACTTTGTCTGATAAACAATTGTATTTTCCAGATTTAGAAATCAAAAAGAAGAATGTAATATTCACAAACTTTGATCAATCAACTTCAACACCTCTCGGGGTGATCGAAAACCTAAATGTGAGATTTAAATCTGTAAGTCTGAACAACCTAAGATTATTTGTGGTAAAAAAACGGGCTACCAAAAATAATTGGTAAAGATTGGCTTTCTTTATTACACTTATGGCCACCAAAGTTTGAACAAAATTTCTGCGAAAATGTATCAAAAGCTAAATTAATAAATAACCTAAAACAAGAATATCAGGAACTGTTTGACTCAAACATGGGGACTTTTAAAGGAGAGCCAATCAAGTTGTCATTGGAGCCTGAAGCTAAGCCAATTTTTATGCCTGCACGAAGTGTCCCATATGCATTAAAAGATAAAGTAAAGGAAGAAATTAAAAGATTAATAGAAAACAAGCGTATTGAACCGGTTCAGTATTCAGAATGGGGTACCCCGGTGGTACCAGTACTGAAGCCTGATGGGACAGTTCGGTTGTGTGGTGACTATCGAATAACAATAAACAAATATTTGAAAATTGATCATTACCCTTTGCCAACCATTGATAATATTATGATGAAATTACAAGGTAATAATTACTTTTGTGAATTAGATTTGCGGGAAGCATATTTGCAAGCTCCATTATGTGAAGAATCCCAAAAACTAGTGACAATTGTTTCAGAGGAGGGAATTTTCAAATATTTATATTTACCATTTGGGGTCAACACCGGGCCTGGTTCATTTCAAAGACTCATCACACAAAAGTTAAATGGAATTGAGGTAATAGTGTACATTGATAATATATATGTATATGGGAAAACATTGGCAGAAACTTGGGAAAGGCTAGAATGTGTTCTAAAAAGACTTAAAGATTGTGGTTTGAAATTAAAAATGAATAAATGCAAATTTTTTGAAGACAAACTGGATGTTTTTGGATTAGAAGTAAATAAGTATGGAGTTAGAGTCATACAAAGTAAAATTGAACCTATACTGTCACTGCCAGCTCCTGAAAATATGAAAATGCTAAAATCATTTTTAGGAAAAGTAAATTACTACAACAGATTTTTACAAAATATGGCAATAACATTAAAACCATTATATGATTGTTTAAAAAAAGAAAAGTTTGAGTGGACAGAGGATTGTGAAAATTCATTTAAGAAAATTAAAGTAAACTTAGCGAACACAACCCCACTGTCTCACTATGATAAAAACTCAACAATCATATTGACTTGCGATTCAGCTGACAGTGGTGTAGCTGCTATACTGTCGGTGAAGGATACCAATAATGTAATAAAACCAGTAGCGTTTGCTAGTAAAAAACTGAATGACACACAAATTAAATACCCAATTTTAGAAAAAGAGGCTTTTGCAATTGTGTTTGGAGTTAATAAATTCTATCATTATTTATTTGGGAGGAAATTTATTTTACAGACAGACAATGAGGCATTGGCCAAAATATTGGGACCTAAATATGGAATACCCAAAATGGCAGCAAAGCGGCTACAGTACTGGTCAATTTTTTTGAGTGCATTTGACTATGAGGTACAGCATATAAAATCCAAAAACAACCCAGCAGATTATTTATCAAGAGCAGCTATAACAAATAACAGTGATGAAAAATTAAAAAACTCAGATATTATTAACAAATCATTTGAAATGAATATTGTTAACTATGTAAACAAATCAAATTTTCAATCTCTAGACTGGCAATGTATACAAAATGAAACAAAAAAAGACAAAATATTATGTGATGTTTTGAGATTTTGTAGAGATGGCTGGCCTGTTAAAATGATATGGGGAAGGACTATGAACCATATTTTTCTAAAAAAAATGAAATTACTATTGATAGAGAGTGTATACTCTGGGGATATAGAGTAATAATACCCCAAAGTATCAGAGATGGTATTAAGAGTGAACTGCATGCCAGTCATTTGGGCATAACCCGAATGAAAGAGATATCTAGGTCATATTTTTGGTGGCCAAGCCTAGATAAAGAAATAGAAGATATAACTAACAATTGTTTAATTTGTTTACAAAATCACAAAAACCCAGAAAAAATTAAATTAACTGTTTGGCCACAGCCACCAACAGTATGGCACAGATTGCATGCAGACTTCTTGGGACCACTACACAATAAAATGTATCTGGTAATAATAGATGCTTATTCAAAATGGCCAGAAGCATTTGTTATGGGTAATATAACAGCACAAAAAACAATACAAATGTTTAAAAGCATATTTATAAGATATGGATACCCTCTACATTTAGTGACAGATAATGGTCCAACATGGACTAGTGAAGAGTTTAAAAATTTTTGTAAAGCAGTAGGAGTGAAACAAAGTTTTACACCTACCTATTTCCCACCCACAAATGGCTTGGCTGAACGTTTTGTAGAGTCATTCAAATCACACATAACAAAAATTGTACAAAGTGGTAAAACACTAGAATATGCTTGTAACTTATTTTTGTTTGACTATAGAAGTACAGTGCATAAAACAACTGGTCAGAGCCCAGCAAAATTAATGTTAGGCAGGGAGTTGAGATGTCGCTTCTCTTTATTGAGACCTAACCCGTTGAATGACAAAATTGATTTTGATACTATTAAGCAATCAATAAAAAGTAAAGATAATTATAAAACATTTCAGATTAATGAGAAGGTAATGGCTAAGGACCAAAGAAAGAATAATAAAAAATGGTCTTTAGGTAGAGTCATTGAGGTTTTAGTTCCTGGGGTCACTTATATTGTAGAAGTCGATGGCCTCAAATGGAAGCGACATGTCAATCAGCTGCTCAAGTGTGGGCAGACTTTAGAATAAGACTTTAGAGTATTTTTTTTTTTCCCAATTGTAAGAAGTAGCTATACCTTTAATAGATTTTAGAAAGTAGATATAAATATATATTTTATTCTGTTAATTCTTGTAAAAGAAGGGGAAGGGACCTTGTTAACTTTTGTTAAGTTAGTGTACTTAGCTTATACAAATAGTAATAATTAATAAGATATATATATTTTAGTCAAATACCTAACTGTTAAATACATATTTAAAGCGGGGGAGAGTGTTGTATCGTTTAGAGTAAACTTAAATAATTATAGTTTGCAGTAGGCTTTATAAACTACTGTCAATGTCACGGGGTGTTAAAAGTGTCAGTGTCAATAATGTATAAAATAGAATATACGCATTACAAGTATTTCTGTAAAACAAAACAGTTTTTCATTTGTCGTATTAATTAATTACTTCAGATAAATACAGAATATAACATTGATAAAAATAATTATCCAGTTTCCCATATTACTGTCTATTGGATAAGCTCCCTTTGATGGATAAGATTACTTGTCTACCAATGCTTACGCTTTCATCAACCAGTAAGTAATATCAGGATCGGAAGCACCCCGATTGCACTTAGGTGCGAACGCCCAAAGGAGGCCAGTCTGTCGGTTCCCACGCGGCGGCCTATCTCGCGTTACACCAAAAAGAATCCCATTTTTCTCTCACAGAATTAAACGAGCGATAAAATTCTTGCGACGTCGCATGAAAATGTGCGTTACCTGCCTTGCATATTTATGCGTGTCCCAGTAATGACGTTTGTCGAGCCACCCGGGTTTCATTACCGCGTGTCTCGCCAAGCGTTAAAGCAACCCTATTTTATAAACAATCCGTGTCAAGCGTTTTTCGATCGCCACGACTCGTTTGCATTTTGCGCAATGAGTAAGCTGTATCAATTAAAATAACAGCATCAAGTTATTCGTCTAGTGCTCGTTAAGAATCTCGCTAAGGTGTTCGGTTCTAGAGTAATGCTATTGCGCTCGACGGCTTATGCTAAGAATGTGGGTACATAAGTCGTCACTAAACATTAACTCGGGCTTAAGTGTGCAATATCATTTATCTCGGCAGCGAGGGTAAATATTGTTCTTAATTTAATTCGAGTTGTGAAGCGGATGACGGCGGCAGTGGCTGCGAGCCGCAAGTCGCGCGTTGCACATTGAATATTTCAGAGCCAACAGGGCACAATATAGTCGCAATAGCTCGCCCTAATCTTGAGCCAAGTCGAGTGTTGCACCTGCAGCCAAATTCGTTCCAATTAGGAGGAGTTAGAGTGCGCGTTGCTGACTGAACAGCAAATGATGCGGTCCTCACTTAACGCTCGGGGCGACACTTACGTGTCGTCTGCACCTAAATAAATTCAGTTACCGCTTGCACTGAGTGCACGTCATTAAACTTTCTTGTCCTTCCTCGACGTAGACGTGTGACGGTTCTTAATTATCGAGATTTACTGACATGCTTGATACTTCGAATTGAATAGCAACTTGGTAATTGGTTTATTTGATTCAGGGCGTACGCTTATGTATTATTCAGGCAAGGAAAGTTCAAGGAGACAACTTAATAAGTGGGTTATGTTCAAAAATTTAAAGTGAGTTAGTAGAGTAGGTGTATTAAATGTGAGGTTCTACATAAATCTTTGGAATTTATAAAAACGAAATCTTTCCTCTGGAACAGAAAACGCTCGCTAAGCTCGATAGCGAAAAATGACACTCAATTATTAGCAGCAAAAATATTATGAAATTCATTCACATACCATTATAGCAAAATGGTGATAAGTTGTGTTGTTTTATTCTACAGCATTTTTCTCGTGCTGCTAGCGTGAGCAGATAATGTTAATAGATTTAAAAAATAACTTTCTAGTATAATTTATTCAATTTTGACGCTAGAAATATAACGTTTTAGCAGCGAGTAGAGCGTGAAGCGGTGGATCTATCTGCATTATTTTTCTACGATACGTTTAGCAGAAAATACGTTGTTGTCATAAATAAACAATAAACAGCATAGTTTGTAGGTACTTTATTTATATAAAATTATAGGCAATATGCCTGATATTTTTTTACATAATCGACAGTATTCGACAGTCGTCGACTACCGACTAGTACATAAACCTAACATGCTCTTTACTGTAGTGATACCCCACTAATGCTCTTCGCTGACTATCTTTTCTTGCAATGATACGTCAAAACCGAGTTCTCGATCATACGAATTTGATCCTTATGGCTTGAGAAATAGAGTATTTACTGCTTTGTTTTGAGATTTTGGTTCGGATAATTCGTAGTAGAAAGTTGCGATGTCAATCTTTATCGTAAGGGAAGTTAGGGAGGCTAGGGTGCGCCAATGCGTCGATTGTAATCAAGCAAATGGTTCCACATCAAAAATGTCACATTCATATTCGATTTCTTCGTAATTTCTCGCGGAAGTTTTATAATGTTTCTTACTTTGAAGCTAACGATCAAACAATGTCCATTTATTTGAGCTCATTTACATACGTCTGTTATTATTCATAGTAAAAGATATTCTTCCGCAAAGAAGTAATGTATAAGCATTACTGTGTTCCGGTTTGAAGGGCACTGTAGCTAGTGGCTGTGCTTTCGAGACTGACCATCAAAATGTCTCAATGTGGACGAGCGCTTTAGCAGTGTTGCACCGGCATAATGTGGATGAAAAAACTTTTCTGGTCATGAGCAGGCGTGACTCTTACCATTATGAGAGCTTAGCTCCTCTCATCCCATGTTTACATTAAAAAAATCAAAATATACGTCTATGTATGCTTAGCGTTGATGAATGAATAATAATATTATCAAACTAACTTTGCTTTATAAAAAATCGTAGGTTTGTAGCAAAGCAAAAAAATGCAACTGTGTATATTTCAAAGTAAACACAACTGGACAAAAAAACTCACGATTCCAAGCAACATAAAAGTGATTATCGTTAAACGCTTGAAAATAAAACTGAAAAGTTACGCATTTTACAGTCTTTTTGAGTTTGGTTTTATTTTTCTATCGAAGCTGGCAGCCGGCTAGCCGCTGACTGCGATCGCCTCCATTAAAATAACTCGTTAAAATTTATCATCGACCCGCTTAATCGCTTTAGCGCCCAACATCTGCGATTTTATGATTTTTCTGCTTGCTCTGTGTACTTTAGCGGTCGTTTTGTCTTGCTTACCTACATGTTGCGCGCGGTTGCTCAAAGTTGCAACTAACATAAGCATCTGTCTTTTAAGCTTTATCTTTGACTATAAATTAATCTTTTCGTATAACTTTAAATTGAATTCCACAGCTCGTAAAATTTTAGTTTCTTCATCATATTCCTGTTAAATTCATCAGAAAACGAATTAAGTGCAAATCACAGTAGTGTTATGATAATGATGGCATGTATTGTCTAGTCCTATAAATTGCAATAATCACCTGTTAGAGTCAATTTTTTTTCGCTTCAAGATTATTATTATTATTTTTATAAGAATATTATTACTAAAAACAAAATAATAATGCACAAACATAGGCTTTAAATACCCATCAGACCTTCTAAAAGGCTATCAATCTTTACCGATCTTTGCTTTCAGATTTGTAGACTTGTAAACAAATCTATCGCCGCGCATATGTCGCGCCTACGCAAACACGAAATTTGCAAAAAAAATCACGTGAAAAGACTCTACATGGGCACACAGCTACAGGAGATATTTTTTAGCAACCGCTGTTCATTAACATAATTATAATTTAATTTTATAACACGTATATTATCCTCTCAAATCCAATTTTAATCAAATTATGGTGGATTTTCTGCAGCCGCGGCGTCGCCATCCCATCGCGTCGCCGCACTCAGGAGATAATTAAATAATTAAGAATGTATGAATGACGCTGTTCCCTGATACCTCTTGTTCTATTGCAGTGCTCTTGGGCAAAATCTTTGTCATAATTCTCTTACGCTGTACGAGACCAGTAAAACAGTATTGATAGTTTGTTTCTCAACGCGTATGTGTTCACATTTCAGACCTCTTCCAGTTTTCAAGTATTTTTATAAACGCAAAATATTGATTAAAATTTGAACACATATACTAATTATTTATTTTTAGGAAGTAAATTTGTATTGATTTCGTATGAGTTTCTAGGTAGGAAGATGCAACTGTTTAAAATTTAATTGATAGATTAGGTCTCTTCGCTAGGTACCGCACGAGTGCTGTTTTTCCAAAAAACTAAAATACCTACTGAAACACCATCATTGTATGCAAAATACGAAAAAACGGTAACAACGAGTTGAATGAAACGTTTTACTTCAAAAATGTCAAAGGTAGCTTCTTCGGGTTTATATTTTGCGTTTATAACGGTCAACGGCGCGTCGCAGATATGAGCAAAAAGTAGGAGCAACCGCTCGCTGCCGGGAGAAAATCTGAGGGCTTAAACAGTGCCACGTATGAAATAGTGGAGCTCGGTTACATGAAAAAGACGAGAGGCGAAATCGAGTGACAGGACCGCGGCGCAGGATTTTCAGTGGGATGGTTTTTTGCAGCTGGGATTTTAGGACTGGACATTGCAGCCGCACAGGGCGATGCGAATTTATCGTACCCACTTCCATGGACGTGCGGTCCATGATTAGTTGAGGTCGAGGCGTCTGAGTGATTCTTTTTATTTTTGGTGAGGCATGTGTCCATCTGTCTTTTTGTTCAAGTACCGGAAGGCTAACGAAGGGGGTTGTAATTGTGTTAGCATATGGTGGTATTGAGTTTTCTCGTAGTGTTATGAATGTTTTACAAGATCATAAAGTGATTTTTATCTTGCTATTTTCGTAAATATATTAACTTATTGAACTAACTCTGACTGAATTTCTTGCTTATTACTTGTTCTGATAAAACCATTTTTGTTACAGATTGACCCCAAAGTGGCCTTCCCCAGAAGAACACATCCAAAGGTAAGCTCACACACTCCATCACGGTGCGGATCCATCTAAAATGAATATTATAACCTTTTTAATAAACTAATTCTCATATTCGTTACCGGGAAATACTACGCCCAAAAGTTACCATGTCGGTATAAACCAGGCCCCAACGCCTCTGACGCCATTTGTTTATTTCCAAACATTGACTCAAAATATTATTTTAGGCTGGACATAAGTCTCGCCCGCTATTAAGATGTTAGCTCATGATGCATAAATAACTAAGGGCTAGTAATTTAGTATGCGCGCTGTGATCCCCGGCCTCCTTTCACAAAATAGAACCTACTTTGATTGAATCGCATAACAGACTATTTAGATTGTTTCCTCTTTGCTTTTATTTAATTCAGTGTTGAGATTAAGCAATCGTAAATAAAGTCTCTTGAATAATTTAGCTTATTCTTGAGAGCTTTAATATGCAAACAATTTATTTTGCCTAAAACGGAGGAGGATTTGTACATCTCAATGACTTCATCTCAGAATATCATTTAGTAAAATACAGCCTTATAGCAAGTTAATTAACTTCGTAGTATATACATTTTGGTATTCGTTTGGTAAGCTCATCATTTATATCTATGAAAGTCACTTGCAAGCAAACTTTGTTAACTTTCAATACCTCTATTTCGCTTTAGTTTTTGTACAATTTGCATTTCAACTAAGCTTAAAATATAAAGCTCTCAACTACACACTAGTTGTGGCTCCGCTGAGTGTAAGTTATCATTGCAGGCACATCCCGCATTTAATGTAAATTGGCGTCAAGCTCACCCTGGCCTGGCCGCATCCAACGTTTTTACATTCAAGTAGCTGATACTTGAGGTTTTATTTAACCCAGCTCAGACAAACCTCTTGCTTTTGTATTTGCACTGCTGAATACTAGAGTGTACACAATTGATAATTTTAGCCGAGCTAAGCGGACGCGGGAGAATTTCGTGAGGTGAAAATGAGAAAGTCGATGAGCTTGCTATTAAGCTAGATGGTAACATCCTATAAACTTGAGAATAGAGTACCTCGCAACAAGTGGATCCCCATTGTTTCTATAACAGGATTAAATATAAACTTCCCTACAACAGGCAAAGTGCAGAAATGATACTATAAATTTTGAAATTGTTGCGTCCAAAAATCACGAAAAATCCGTGGATAGAGTCGGCACGCTTCCTCCTTCTTTTATATGGACATTAAACGTGATGGATGGTTTTAAAACATCACGTTATATTACTCTATCCGGGCTGGCAGTGCGGTGTTGCGTGGTCGGTCAAAGGGATGCCGGCTATGCGAATTACATGAATACATTAAGGGAGTACCGCCTCGTACCTACCTACGTTATACTGTAATGCTCACGAATAAATTTAGACCATGTTCCTTCATCACTGTGTTAACAAACGGCAGCTATGTGTGTATGTAAATTTGACGTTTTATTTATTAAGCGATTGCAGTAGTAGGTAAATAGCGTTGACGTCTGATCCCACTGACCTATATGAAGTTAAAAGCGGCAAACTAAATTTAAATTTTATAATAACTTGCCCGAAGCACTTTGAGTCTGTTTACAGACAACTTTTTGGAGAGTTGAGATAATTATTTTTTTGTCACCTAATTAATCGTGATGGCAAACGACGCACGAAATTCAGAGGCTTATATCAAAGGCTACTTGTGGAGCGAAATTCAAATTTCTTATTATCGTTTGCCGCAGTTTATGCTTTTCTTCTTCCGCAAACAATGGAAAAGGGGACACCGGCTTCCAAGCGTAGGATAAGAACAAAACAAACGAATTTTTAATATTGCCTTTATCGATAATTGAGACTCTCTTGAAAACCTCTTATTTTGGAAAGTTTAGAGACTGCAAAAGAGCAATGGCGAAAGAAAATAAAAAGGAAAGAATAAAACTTTTTTCATCTTCTTCGTTGACATTGACAGTTACTAAACTTTTATATTCGCAATCTATTTAATTTAGAACTGATTCGAGGTTATCGCAGCATCTGGCAGATGACTCAAACAGATATTAATTTTGTCACCCGAAATATTAATCTAGTTGAGCAACTTCCTATTTGCTCTTTCGATAACAAAATTCAGAACTCCTTCCATAACAAAATTTAATGTTTCAGGAACAATAATTTGTTATTCAATTTTTTTATTAAAACATTTGACGCACGGAATCTTTTAATAATAAACTAAAATCTTATTGTTCATTGCCATCCATTTAATAAATAATGAAACCAGCGCAGAGAACAAGACCTGAAACTGCATTACCAAACAAGCTACTAGACATACCAGCCGGAAACGCATTGCACAGACTCCCTCATACGCATTTGGTTTCTTGCAAGTAAATACCGGTGGCATGGGGCTACGAACAAAGGCTAATATGTCATCGTGGCCAAGTTAATTGACGTGGTTTCCGCAGCAACGCGGGCGGAACGCAGACGTCATAGTTTCCTCCGCTTACATATTTATACGGCTAGATTATACAACAGTTGCTTCTTGCACTTTAATATAACCTAGCATGGGGAACTTTACCCGTAATTGGATATCACATTTTCCTGTAGCAGACGTAATTGTTTGTACCCTATGGATTTTCAGTTTAACTCTTGTCTTTTTGAATTTGATTTTTTCTAGTGCCAATTGAACAAATGGCATCAGATACTGACTAAAACTAGTATAGTTAGCTGTCCAGATTGATTTTTTTTTGTACGATATAACTTTTCATTAAAGTTTAAATACTTCAAGACATTTAAGTTTTGAACAAGTGAGCGCAAGAGCTCTTCCATCATAATACTCTAGATTTGTAAACTATTAAAAAGCTAAATTAAGCCATTAAATTCTGGTTTGACTTAATTACTGTCAATTAAAATGATTAGAATTTTGGATGAAGAAAATGTTTGTAGGAGAGCTCAAATGAATTTCATTAAAATAACCTTAATCGGCGCCATAACGAGAGCCTAAATCGGCGGCATTTGTAATCACCGCTCTGTGAGTTTATACTCTTTAATGGACTTGCAGAAGTAGTTCCAACTCTCTTTACGGCTAAGATATTTGAGGAAAAACTACGTACCACCTACCCGCAGTAAGTGCTGAAGTTGCAGAGTTGCCGAACTATGGCAGCGAGCGGTGGCGTGGCGGGCCCACTTGGCGCGATTTAACGTGTTTCATTAAAACGTTTTGTCGGTGTAATCGCAAGTAATTTAAGTGAAGAGAGCCGAGCTTCCGACTTTGTAAGTATTTTGTGTTTTCTTTTTTAATTACTTCGTTCTAACTTTGTTGTCGGGCTTTTAAAAGCTGACTGACAGCCAAATAACAAAGTTCTTTATAACTATTTAGGGGTGGTTTAATGAAATCGCGGCCGATTACAATGCGATAGAGCTTCACAGAATTGGTAACTTGCATGAAATGCCATCATATGCGATTTTTGAAAGAACAATGTTAATTTTACATACACAAAGGAACATAATGAGTTCAATTATCCAATTGGGAGTCATTGTAATAATACCTCACCGCTACTGGCACGTTCAGCCTACCTAATAACATTGGAAGTTTGCATTAGAAAGAAAACTTGTAGGTTGTGAATCCCTTCCAGTTCAACCTTTTAAAGGGGTGGGAAACCGTTTCAAGTAAGTAAGACTATCATATTAATTAATGAGCCAATATACAACTGCAACAGATCAAAAATTCCTGACCATTAGTAACCCGAAATTATTTATCTAAATCCGCCACTCATACCTTACATTTTCCCAACCGAAACCAACGCCTGACGCATTCAAAACATTCCCTCCCGTAATTCACAGTCTAAAATGTAGCCGGACAGATGCCGTGTTATTACTAATTCAACATGAAATATCCACGTTAAATACAACGCTGTGAATGATGTAAGCTGGGCAGCGCTGCGGTCGCTGGACTTATGCGCTGCTGGGCGGTAGTTATGAGCTCCGTCCCGGCACAAGTCACCCCATCTGGGCCATCACTCGCTCAAGCTCTTACCTTAATCATGAAACTGTGTGTTATAAAACGAATAACTATTTGAAATTTTCACTTTCAGTTTTTACTAAATTAGAGTAAAGTTGGTAATGGGGATCTCTTAATACCATCAGGAGAGCGCCTTGTTTCATCGCGCTACTAGTAAGCACAAAAAAATACTAGGTCTTATATATGTAGATTATATTATCTTTTTCGAGACTTTCCATTTCATGTGATGACTTTAATATCAATCAAAAGTCACAACTTTTCTAGGTATTTTTATTTTTTTTGCAGCACACCTATTTTGTTGTTATTTGTTTCTATTTCTATTTTTATGATAAAGTTTTGTCTAGACTTACTCTAACAAAGTACCACAACAAAACTAACAACCTCTGTGTTTCAAGCTTTTCTCATAAATAAACGTTTACTTTAGAGAAAAAGAAAATTCGCCTTTTATCTTCCTAAAAAGTGTTTCAGCGGAAAAAAGTTAGGTAAGTGCCTAGTTTACCACCCATTACCTATCCGAATTCACAAACAAAACAAAATGGTATCACGCTAGGCAAGTTTAGTGATGGCGTGACGCGGCAAAGTTGCGGTTTGACGCCGCTCTAACTTTTCGTCCTACAGAACTTTCACCTGTAACAGACGCTTTCAAAAATCTTATGTTTTATATGCGAAAAATGTGATCCTAAAGGGAAAAATAACCATATGACCGAAGTTTAAACTTGTTCAAAGGCGAGGTTAGTAATACGAAATACAACTATTAAGACCACGACATTCACAGTTTGACAGTGAGTACATTGACATGACAGTATAAAAGATCCTAATTCAAAATTCCAATCCCTACAAAATACTGACTCCTGGTCGGCTAAATTTGTGTTATATCGAGGTAAAAATACCCTTTGTCCTTATCCAGCTCCGTAACCATCATCATCATCATCAGCCTATCGCAGTCCACTACTGGAGATAGGCCTCTCCCAATTAGCGCCATCGTGCCCTGTCTTCGGCTTGCCGCTTCCATCTTCTGCCCGCAACCTTCCGCAGATCGTCACCCCACCTGGCCGGTAACCATACCCTTACCAAATTCCAGCCCAATTGGTTCAGTAGTTTTGGCTTAATTAATCAATAGACATCCATCCGTCATTTCTCCCAAACTTTCTCATTCATTAAAATTAGTAGGATATCTACGTTTGATGTGTTCCCTATTTTAAAACCTAGTAGTCAAGTCAACGCATGAGGGCCTTTAAAATCAAACTACTTTAGACAAAATAAAGCCATCCAAAAGTTTCACGTAAACGAGCATACTTTCCAAAGAAATTGCATTTAATCATGTTGGGATCTTCTCATACTTCCACTTTCCTTCGTATGAATTTTCGAACATACTTCATGTCAACAATGACTTTTATACTTTCGCCATTATTTCATGAGTTTGCTTTGATGAAGAATACTTCAGAGAAATTAAGTTTTGCGGTACCCGTTTATTTGAAAATTCTTATGAGTTACTACATGCCTGCTTTATTTTCATTAGATCTCAAATAAAACGATAAATAGTTACTACCATCAAAAAAATTTAAAATACAGGAATATAATATAGGCGCACAACATAGTCATGTTTTTATGTATTCATCCAGATTGTTGTAATAACCTTCCAAAACAACAATTAATTATTAACTTGAAAGTCAACATCCTTCACCCTGTCACTAGTTTGCGAGAGGCATACAAGTATATCAATCATAATATTGATTACTTGCGTTATCGCTCGCGCACACGACGACGCGCCTTCAACGAGCTTCTAATTCAAAATTCTAAAACCATAATTTCGTTATTTTAAGCCCGTACCCCGTAGCTGAGTTTCCCACCGCGTCCGGCTGACTTCCGCTATTTTGAGGCTGATAAAAAATTACTCACCTTTGTTTTCATTCTGAATTTAACGTTGTAAACTGGATTTTGGAACGGTCAAGGATCAGCCTTGCGCATGCTCGCCACCGTTACTTTTCAACCCGAAATTCCTAACCGCGAATTTAATATTTAATCTCACCCTTGTCTAGAGCATTTACGGAGTCCCAAAATACCGTTACATGTGGGATGGGCGTACATTGGTGAGGTACAGTTTTTTTAATAGCTCGACCAGCACTTGACGTTTGTGATGGATGACGGCCGCTAGGAGGTCACGTTTTGTCATTTTATTAATACTTAAATTGGGTAGCGTGACGCGGACGAAACTGGACAAAGCTTGATTCAACACACATTTTGTTAGTTGCCCCAACAATTTTGCCAACGGCTAACATTTTGTTAGAAGAACTAAAAGACTTATATGAACAAGAAGAAAGGCGTACTTGTTTTATTTCGCTCATTTATTTAATCTTATTTTAGCACTGGTTCATTTTTATGTAATGCAGTGACGAGACGAGGTGCTCCTGATGGTAAAAGCTCATATCAACCCCTGACCAGAACAGTGCTATAATGCAATAGTTCTACAACTATAACGGTATTTTTATAAAATACAATTTAAAACAGCTGCTTCTAACTGACTCTTCCTAATAACAAAATTTAAATTTTATAGTTCACACTGACGTTGCACAAACTTAGGCGCACAAGCTGCCAATATGGGCAGTGTCATTATAAAGGTACTCGTATGACTTGAAACATATTAGTTAAGTTAGGAAGCGCAGTTGGCTGGGTTAATGGGGTGTCATAGCACATGATGGGTTGTCCGGTTTAGGTGTAGGTTACACTGAGAATATTGTTCATATTTTTTATTAAAAATTAGGCAAGTTAAGTCATGGGTTTCATAACTTCTTGTTCTTTCTTCTTCTTTGACTTTAATCATTTTCATTTATATAACTGGAAGTTTACAGTCATCTTTTGAAAATGGTGTCATTAAAAAAACTAATTTACTGTATTGATGTTAAAAAATAATTGATGATATTAAAGATAAGTCAGTTATGAGATTAAACATGTATTTTTACTAACAAATTTAATAATATCAAGAGAGGCAATGCAGTAATACGGTGACTGAATATTAATTGAATCCCTGAGCGAAGCCGGGTGTCCCAGCAAGTCTAATTATAAAAACGATGAGTAAGTTTCGATGTGAGCTAAGAAACCATAGATTTGAGGTGTGCAAGTGCAGTGTATCCCGACCCTAATAAGTTACTAGCTCATCAGAACCACGACCACGATCCCGACAGACAACCTATTGGCACTCGTTTTACACTGAATTATGGATGGAGGTGAAAAATAGAGCTTTTGCACTTGTTTTTGAGTGCTTTACTGGTTTTTTACATCTTGCTGTACTAACACAAACTGTAATAATATAGAATGGTTTTATAAATAATAATAATGATGATAACGTTTGGACACAAAGCCATCAACTCAGGATAAACACCGATGTTTATCGCACAAATATTTGTCCTAAAGCGGGAATCGAACCCGCGACACTCGGCGTAGCGGTCCGACAATAACACTGTATATAGGCAAAGACTTATGAGAATGGATATGGATAGTATGGAGATGGAAATTTACTCCATAAGCTCAAATTACTGAACGTATTTGACTGGAATTCGGTAAAGATATAAATAGTTAATGAGCTGGGAGAGACAAAAACAAGAAATAAATCCGCACTTTACAATCACATGTAGGTACTAGATATAGATAGGTAGGTACTAGCAATACGAAGACTTCTCATTTGTCGTGGCCGCCCGCTAGCTCAACGATCATTGGACACTCTACTGTAATAAGTTTATCGACTATCACGGGAATTGAGATTTTATCGTTATATTTGAACATTCTAAAGATAAAACTCTTTGTCATATAAAATTATATTAAGAATGAAATTATACCGACTTATTACTTGACAAGAAAACGGTGCTACGATTTTCTTGTAAAGTAATAAGTCGTTATACTACGGTAAAATAGGTACGTTTTCAGGAGGTTACAAACACAAAGTGCAATATTAATAATCGCCATCCATTATGCTAGTTCAGCAGTTAGACAAGACTAACTTCATTGGCCTTATTCATCATAGACGATAAGAAACCTCAAGTGACCACTAAAAATTTATATTAAATTAAAGCTCTGAAATATTTTTAATAAGAACCAAACAATTTTATTTATGATTGTGTAAGCTCAGCAATGTTCTTACGATATTTTTGACAAATAGAAACTTTTAGCTGAATCGAAATTAAAACGACATTGGAAAGCTTGCCAACAAGATAATATACAATCTCCGCCTCATCTCTCCTACAATATAAAACTCGGAATCTACGGAGTAAAATCGCCCGAAAAAAGCGAAGAATAGCAATCTGCCGAGAAATAATTTTTCCGTGCGATTTCGATGCGATGTTTTGGCGCATCGTTCGAGAAATAGCCGCGCGTCGAGGCGCAGTCCGCAGGGCGGTCTGCTGACGGCACAATATCACCGGCACACGGCAACTACTTGTACCTACTCGCACGAAAAAATGTCGAGATTGGCGTAGCGCTGCCTTGGGGTGTTGCTCCACGATTCGCTACGCTGCAACACGGAGATTGTCCCGCCTGTTTTGTTTGCCTCTTACCGTCTTATTTTCGCGAGTTGAAATTGTATGAGGACATCTGACTCCAAATTGTTATTTCGCGACTATCCACCCAAAAATTGGCTCCTTGAAAACCAACTCGCGGGAATTCACAATAAAAAGTGTTGAAAATTATATGCAGAAAAATTGAAACAAAGTTATATGTATCTAGTTTGTAGTTAAATAGCTCACTCTCATTCTTGGAAACGTTCCCTAACGTAATAAACGAGAAGAGTAGGAAGCTCCGCGTGAAAGTTGAGAGCGTATGCTATCTCATGCAAATTACGGCAGATTTATCATAAGACGTCTCCGTAATTGCGACGTGAGGAGATACGGCGGCCTCGTTTTAAAGCGAGCTTCCAGAAAAAAGGCAATTAAAGGGATAAACTGGAGCAGTTAAGTCGAGCGTCACGCTTGTGATATCTCTGGTAAGCGCGGCGCGAGCGGCGGTAAGCGAGGCGAGAGTGCGCACGTCGCGAGCTTTGCCAGCGGCGCGGCGGAGTGCGGTGCGTGCCTCCGCTGCCTTAGAACCGCCGAACATGTAAAGGGCGTGGAGCAATATCATAGACAACAGCCCGAGACGGGGGTGGAACATCCGCCACTGACGCTATTGCACTTGAAGCTTTACAAAGCTAAAAGCAATACAGTTATTTGATTTAAGTCGGATGTGTACTCGTATATACCGTCCCGCTTCTGTTAGATTGTGTTTGTTCTGGTTTGGCAGATGTCAAAGTTGTATGTTTTGAAACAAAGCTTACTTGCGATGTTTGTTGCGAGATAGAGTTATTAGCAATCTTTGCGTTTTCAGAAACGCCTAATGCCACGAATCAATATATTTGTTAAGTCACTCTTGAAAAGGCTCCACCCTTCAAACAAACAATCGTGATCCAATTATCATTTATCGCCCAGAGTCAAAACGGGAGTTGTCTATCAAAATAATCGTTTGTGATGGGCAGAAATAATCGTTTGAGAGACATGTGACATTCGGCACGGTAATTAATGCAAATCAATGGTCGGACGTGCGATTGATTCCGGACAAGCGGAGAGCTAAAGCGGATCAATTACGTTAATGAGCTGCGCGAATCCATATCGCTGACGAATATTATGCGAACACTAGGATCATGCAAGCTTTAAACGAAGTGTAGAGCGGAGAGCAGAAGAGCGAAGTGTAGAGCCGAGAGCTTGGCGAATTGTAGAGTAGAACTTGAGGGACTAGAGCATAGCATTCAATTGGACGTGTACGTCAGCGAGAAGCAGAGTGATGAGCATAGCTTTGAGCTAAGGCATCAGCGAAAAATCAACTATGCACCTCTAATAAAATTTAAAATTGGATTTTTTCGATTTTTTTTATGAATATCGTTTATGCAGGTATTTTTTATGAGATAAATTTAGATATACCGGGCGATCAGATCAGCCCATTCAAAAGTGTAATAGATAGCACATAAACATCATTTTAAAAGTTACAATCGCTTGGCATCATTAATAAATCATTATAATGCATAATATCAACAAATTCTAAAGCTTCTAACAATTACAAGTATACTTATTTAATGTTAACGTTTTGTTATTAATCCAGTAAAGTAGCTAAATTCAACTGATCAAACTTAATTTACACTTCAGTTATTTCCGACACAAATTGAACTATCTAAACATAAACATTGATGCAGAAATCGCTCGCTTGACAGGTTCATTGAAGAACCAGTTTCTAGTGAAAAGGCAATGCAGATCAATTAACTTGATGAGCTTCACGAATCCCGGTGGCGTATTCACATTATGAAAACGATTAAGGTTACTATCCACATTCAAATACAGTTTCAAAGTATGGCGATAAGTAAGTGATGACGTAGTGGCCGAGTGGATGTGGTCCTTGCGTTGCGATCTGAAGGTCGCGGGTTAGAATCCTGGTGGCAGTCATGCGTAAATGGGTTTTTTCGGTCGAAAAATCTATGTATGCATCCCACGTTCTCGCAACGGTGAAGGAAAATATTGCGAGGAAACCGGCATGTCAAAGGATAGGAAAAAAATGTTCTATAGCATGTGACATCCACCTATCCGCATTGGGTTCGCGTGGTGGATTAAGACCCATTCACTCTCCTGCCGAGAGTAGGCCTGAGTCCCAGCAGTGGGAACATTATAGGCTGATTATGCATGTTATTATGCTATTATCTTATGTCTCTACAAAATAAGTTTCCTATCATTAATCCAGCTTTCACAGAGTCTGCTTAGTTTGGAGCTGTATGGCACTGCGTATAATTTTCAAACAATATGTCTATTAAACTTACACTAAGTACTTGAATGTAGCAAGAAACTTATAAAGAAATCACTATTGGACTTAGCCATTATGAAAAAAAAACATTATAAACTGACACTAAGTTGAATGCAGAAAAAAACTTATAAATAAATCAGTATTGGACATAAACCGCAATATTTTTCTGTTACAAACGAGATATGGAAAATAATAATGAAGTAAGTATGTGGCATACCGGTCTATTCGTGTAGCCTGGAATAAACTTTATAAATTAGTAACTTTCTCTTACATCACGAATTGTGTATAGCTAGCTTTATCGTTATTTGCTGAGTAATACCGCAGAGTATTCGGTGCAACTTGAGGTCGGCTCATTTGTTGATTATTATTTGATTGCTTGATTTAAAGTGGCTATTGAAACAGTAAACACATTAACGAGGTATTAATAATCATGGAGAAAATTTAAAACTGTAACATGGTACAAACAGTGATGTTACTGCTAAAAGAGCTACAAACATATTTTTTTTCCCGGTTGTATCGGTAACTATACATATGTAGAAGTCTATAGTTTATAGCTCTATGCCGAGGCTAGAATTAAGCTTAATCTGTCATTCAGTCCAATTACTGTGCAATAATTATGGAATGTATGCTATTTGAATAATGTCTAAAATAAATTAATTTCAGAGCTCAAATGAATATTATGATTTTCAGATAAGTTTTAGTTAAAATATTTTGTTCTATATACATTTACGGTCTGAAAAACCTTTTGAAATTCATTACTTATCCATTTAAACCACCTTTATACTTACTTTATAAAACTCGAAACGTGAGCTACAAAACAAGACTTTAACATAATTACGTGTAAATATTTGTAAAACAAATACGAGTAGGATTTGCAAAAATGTTTGCTAGATATTATATTGCCTCAAGGCCAACAAGTCGACCAAACGAGAAAGATCTATTTCAAATTGAACATAAATTCCTCATAAAACCTTTGAATTGGGAGTGAATATTCAAATAGTCTGTAATTTTACAAAAACTAACTGATACAGTTAGCTACAGTCGAGATCGTAAGCCGATCAATGGCTAATGAGCTCTAGGTGTATCGACCGTTTCGATATTATGCAAATACGATCAGCTAGCCTGAAAGCCTCCGCTGGCCGTCTAACGATACTTAACGGTAACTAGATCGCTCGTGATATACTATGTTTTATGGGTTCATTTCATACGGAATTGTACATTAAAGCGCAAAAACTCTTTTGATTATATAATTTGACTGAATTATGGCATTAAACATATTGAAAATTCTTGAAAATGCATAAAATATTCGCACTTATGCTTAAAAGTAAGTGAAAAATGATATCTCGTTATGAAACATTTAAATTCGTCAATAAACTTAAACAGAACATGATGATTATTATGATAGATATTATATTTTTTCTCTGTGGTTTAGGGTTTATTCGGAATAAAAAAAACTCGTATACTTAAAAGGTAAAACAATGACACGGCACGTGGTGGTACTAAACCAAGAGATATCAAAAGGCTACAACTTTAACATCAACGATTGCTCACAATACGACGAAGTGCAATAAATTGTATCAAACGAAATTACACGAATTATTACTTAAGGCGATCCTAGTCACAAAACATAGGTTTAGGTCATAAATTGATATAGCAAATTTAAGAATATGCTATGCCATATTATGATGGTAAGATTGATTAATTTGATTATTCACATAATTTATTAAATTTATTAACCTCATAATTAATATGCTATCTTTATCAGTTTTATTTGAGATTATAAGAACCTCTATTTCACGTCGATTTTTTTTATGTAAAGAAGTAGCGAGACTAGCTAAACGCTCTCCTTCTTCTTCTTATCGAAAGGATTTCAAGTGCGCCTCGAAGAGGCTCCTGATGGTAAGATATCACGCCTGCCCACAACCAAAACAGTTCCACATAGGACTGTAATTCCCATAGGCCGGTGAAAAACTGTTGTAGCACTCGTCACCCTTGAGATATTTTGATGGTCAGTCTCGAAAGCACAGTAATTTCACTAGCTACAGTGCCCTTCCAACTAGAACACAGATAGATATTGACCGATCCAAAACCGCGTTCAGAGTTCGACATTGTTGTCAAAGTCGCCGTCTATCTCAGACTCACTTCGTATTCAACATCACTTTCAATCTCGGCAACTTAATCCTCTTAAACTCTTTCCGTGGTATATTGCGTTAGGAGTCATAAAAGTGTTCGTGTGAACAAAGATTGGTTGAGATGTACTCCGCAATGCACCAAAGTGGGTGACGTGGCTTCTGAGGGCGACACTTGGAGGCTCGTTTATCAAAGTCAATATCGACTGACAGCTTACACGTAGCTTTTACTTGTAGAGCAAGCTCTTGACAGAACATCTTATTGATTAAAGCGTTAAAATCTTCAATAGTCACACAACGAACCAGTAATAGACTAAATGGAGATTAAGCTGCACTACTTAATATTCAAAAGAGCCTTAAATAAAATAACCCACTAAAAATCGTTAAGAAATTATGTATCAAGTGATTGAATATAAGAAAGTTTTTTAACATAAAGTATTCATCCTTTCACTTTCCTATAGTTGATGTCATACATACATAGTATGGCACGGACTTAAAAGTGGTTCTGCCAAAGGCGTGCCACGAGACTTATTTAAGGAATAACAAATTCGACAAGGTTCTCTATGAGGATTTTATTTTTACAACGGGAGCTTATACTACATTATCATACGCGTGATATCGCGACCTAACTTCACTGCCGGTTTCGGAACACACGCAAAGTTATAACTTCACGATTATAGGTTCGGAAAGTCCCTGTTGCATCAATATAAGCTATTAAACGGCTTGAATCATGTCGAAGGCAAGCACACATTTTTTTGTTACACAGGAACACCATTAAAATATGAAAATTGGATTTGCCACAATGAAGAAAGTTACAAATAGTAACAATAATGTCATAAGTGCTTAACTTTAAGATTTAGGTATACCTAAGTCTTAATAGTCATCAATCAATCAGTCAAAAAAAAAATTCTTATTTGTGTTATACAATATTTATGCGTCTTTCTGTTAATTATAAAACCAGGTTTCGTAGAGTTCCCTCTCTCTTCAATAAAAAAATAAATCGTTGGTTTGTAGATTGAGGTATTTAAGTTATCTTATTTCACAGTTAGGCTCATCTCGATGGTGTATAAACACGTCCCCTTTCAATCATACGGCAATAGACGGCGCCGCGGCGCGAATAAATCAAGTCCAACACTTTTTCACCTGCCACACACAAAAGCTTCGCACTGAAACTTGATTCAGGTTATTTCAGACGAAATATCAGCCTATTTGTTATACTATTGATACGGACGCACGTGCGCCGCGTAAGTTTGTACTTGTTGAGGGAGGGGATTGAGTGAAAATTGCTTTCCGACAATGCATAGAATTTGATGGTAGCCGGTACGGGTCTTATGTTACTGCGACCTCTTTAGGAAAAAGGTCTAATATACTGTATTATCAAGAATAGTCAGCATTTGTACCGGTTATTTTCTAAATAGCATCATTAAGGATATTCAATTAAAATACATTAGGAATGCCATTCCTTTAAAAAGCTAGAAAATAGCTACTGCCTACAGCTTCGTTCACGTAATATGAAGATAAAAAAGCGTTTTTCCAGCTAATGAAAAATACACATACCGAATTTATTCTCAATCGATTCAGTATTTACTTCGGTCTTGTTCGAGCAGTAAATTTTCACAAAGTTTCACATTTATACTACGTTAAGTGTTTACCTTGAAAATAGTCATCTCTCACTATCATCCTTCAATTTATCAAGAGATGCACAAATAAGTCCTGATCATCATTTAAAATAACTCACCTATAGCTATAGGTTTCGCATATAGGATAGTTCACATCGCATTACGCAGATAGCTGGAAGCTGCAAGGCAACTCATTGCGGTCGTAAGTGCCTATTTGAGGGTACATAGCCACTTACGTAGACGGCCGATAGCGTAATCCGAATCGACATGTATTGTGCGTCGCGATACCGTTTGCTTACAGAATACAGGCGTCGGCGTCGTCGGTGTCAAGCCGTCTATTCTGTCTATCAATAGAGCTATTCTGCGCAGCAACTAAATTTTGAATCTATATCATATAACTTGTGATTCTGTAATGCCTATTTTTATCACACAGTGAAATTTTACTGATAAAAATTAGAACAAAATATCTATAATTTTTTGAAGTATTTATTTTTATTGACTTTGATTGTTTTGGTCAACTTTGGCCTTGGATGTGTGCAAACAGACTCATTGAAAACTTTGAACAATGAGTATTTCGTTTAAAGAGGCACTGAGGTTAGGTTATCTGGATATAAGCACTAGGGCTTGAGTTCGTAATCGAAAACAAAACTAATAAAGCCACTCTACTGAATTGTTATGCTGATGCTGTCTCTATCTAAAGACAATGATAACGCAAATCTAATATTACGTACGTCGTCAGAATAACGCTACGGCGCCAAGCTGACTATTCTCTAAGCCTATAATCTTCACAGTAAATGGATTTAATGCAAATTTCGCCAGCCGAATGGTTGCTGATAAAAATACCTACTTAACTCCTATTGTGTACTTGAAATTGTTTTTAAATGTGTTTTTATGTGAAGACGCTTGAGGGGCAGACGAGCCAAATGCGTAGAATTCGGGCGATTTTAAATTGGTACTTAGCAATATAGCGTAATTTTTAAACTTTTTACGGACGCGCGGAGTTTTTCATTTTAAAACTCGCTAGGTGTGGTGTTTGCTACTTTACCGAATTATGTTCAGTGTAGTCACAGGCTCCACACACATAATATCCGCTCTGAGCATCTCCTGCGCTGCACCCGTCCGGCCGACAGCGCTGCTTCTCGCATACTGATATCATGAGCTTTGAGACTGTGTATGTGCGTGTACGGTCTGAAGATAGCTATGTGTGTGTACATGTATAGTATAGGTAGGTACATACACTACATCCCTTCCTTGTTAATATAAGATTCATAAGGTAGCTAATCTCAAGCTTAGGTGTCCCGGAACAACCGTTGACAACAAGCAGCTATAAAGTCGCTATCACAATACAAGGGTGGATACAAACACAAAACATAATGACTTAGAATACGAACATGTTTAGAGATGCTGCAGCACCACATCTAAATCGACATCGCCCAAGAAGTAGTACTTGAATATTTTATTTTTATTTAGCGAAAGTATTTGCATTGACTTTCTGGTAGACCAATGACTAGCTCACAATCTTCTACAATAACCGCAATTGCTCGTGTAAAGAATAGTCTGAGGCTCGTTACACTTACAGAAAATATTATTAAAACCTTCCATCAATAAATGCATAATCATGCACTTGTAGGCAGCGATTCCACGAACTGCAAGTAACCTATCAACCCAAGCCTATCTGTTATAGTTACTTAGGAAAAACATGAGGTCCTCGCTTGACTTTAGAATACCTTACCATTGTACGTACTACATAACTCCATCTCCTCCCTTTTCTTTTATCAAGAAAAGTAGCTAGTAGGGCACCACGGAGTCCATTGCTTACTCCCTGTTTTAACCTAGGCTTGTTTCTGCCAATTCAGTCGATTGAACGACCGCCGGCTGTTACAATAAGGTTTTACAATATACTTTTTTAATTTTTCATTCCTAAGTTTTATGGGTTTTACTTACTGAATCGATGAAATAAAGTAAAATCAGAATAAAGACCCGTAATTTTTTTTTCGTAATAATCCACAAATCTACATAAATGACATTACATATTTGATTAATGGTTTTAAATACCTAGGTACTTATTTATACTATCCTGTATCCGGCCAATATAATGGAGGTTTTCTACATACCCTTACTTGACATTATATCATGTCCAGCCAATTTAATGGCGGTATTCACATACCCTTGACATTATATCATGTCCAGCCAATTTAATGGCGGTATTCACATACCCTTGACATTATATCATGTCCAGCCAATTTAATGGCGGTATTCACATACCCTTGACATTATATCATGTCCAGCCAATTTAATGGTGGTATTCACATACCCTTGACATTATATCATGTCCAGCCAATTTAATGGCGGTATTCACATACCCTTGATATTATATCATGTCCAGCCAATTTAATGGCGGTATTCACATACCCTTGACATTATATCATGTCCAGCCAATTAAATGGCGACTTTTGCACACACATTTTACATTATTCCATGTCCAGCCAATTTAATGGAAGTTTTACACATACCTTTGACAGTATTGCATGTCCAGCCAATTTAATAGAAGTTTTACACATACATTGACATTATTTCATGTCCAGCCAATTTAATGGAAGTTTTACACATACCTTTGACATTATTGCATGTCCAGCCAATTTAATGGAAGTTTTACACATACCTTTGACATTATTGCATGTCCAGCCAATTTAATGGAAGTTTTACACATACCTTTGACATTATTGCATGTCCAGCCAATTTAATGGGAGTTTTGCACATACCCTTGATACCACATACCCTTAATAGTTTTTTTTTTCACAAATGGGTAACGATTTAATATTTTTTAGACTAGGGATAGTTCACTTAGAAAGACATTATGACTATAGTTAGGTATTTAGCGATCGGAAAGAGTCGATAAAAGATACTTTTTTTTATTATCATACATTATTTATTTTCTTACTTAAAACATACGTGATATAGAACAAGCAATATTACACACATATCACTGACACTATTGCCTGTCCAGCCAGATAATATCTGTCCGATTTTACAATTCAGTCTGGGTGCAGTAGACACTGATAAAAATTACCATAACTACATCATTTATTTATTTATTATTTGCCCTTGACATGACTCATCACCCAGCCAATTTAATGGCGGTACTTACGTACCCTAACGTGATTCCACGTTCAGCCAATTTAATGGCGGTACTTGCGTACCCTGGCGTGATTCTACGCCCAGCCAATTTAATGGCGGCATGTACCTTGACGTGATTCCATGCCCAGCCAATTTAATGGCGGTACTTTATTACGTACCCTGGCGTGATTCTACGCCCAGCCAATTTAATGGCGGCATTCACGTACCGTGACGTGTTTCCATGCCCAGCCAATTTAATGGCGGCATGTACCTTGACGTGATTCCATGCCCAGCCAATTTAATGGCGGCATTCACGTACCATGACGTGATTCCATGCCCAGCCAATTTAATGGCGGCATGAACCTTGACGTGATTCCATGCCCAGCCAATTTAATGGCGGCATTCACGTACTGTGACGTGATTCCATGCCCAGCCAATTTAATGGCGGCATGTACCTTGACGTGATTCCATGCCCAGCCAATTTAATGGCGGTATTTACATACCCTAACGTGAGTCCATGCCTGGCAATATTTAAGAGCTCGTGTTTAATGTAACCCAATTCAGGGCACTAAATAAAATCAGAACCCCAGACTGAAATGTAACGTAACCAAACCAATGATAGTACGGCGTCAACTCGAAAGTTCTCGGTAATGCGCCAAAATAACCCTTCTCAAATTCTACATACATACATATACATATATATCTCTATATACATGGCGATTGGCAATAAAATAACCAACGGTAAATAAACATAAGTTTAATAGTATCATAGTATATTCAATGACCAAGACAGGAGGGTCTAATTAGAATTAGAATTATTGCAGGAATTAGTTAAAGGCACTAGTTTTTTCTTCTTTTTTTTTTTACAAGATAGAACGAACTTTCAGTTTACCAACCAAGTTCTTAGTATGTTGTTAAAGGTGTTTCTTTACTATTTAACTTTCTTTCTTTCTTGAGGCAGATAATGTAGACTTGGAGATACATCGTTTATAGAAATAGAATATAAATTAAGCTTTACACAACTACATTTCACGTAAACTCGAAACTTAAGATTCCCGTATTCGACCTACTGAAACCGTAGGTAAGCTCGAACTTGAATTTAAAGTTAAATACCTGATAATACATATTTTGTACGAATAATAATAAATTATTACCCTTTTCTGCCATAAAACAGCCTTCTGCTCATTTAGGTATTTTACCTACTAGATTAGTTACCTAATAGCATAGCACAGAATTAAATATTACTGCACGACGCACCCGCTTCAACGATCAGCTTGTCAGTATTATTTTATCGACCTCAAAATTACCGATTCTATTAGAACTATGTTTTGATAGGACATAGCATAGGTAGGACCTAGATAATAAAGGTCTGCACATCAGACAATAATAAGGTTTTACAGCAATAACGTTTGTTAGTCGATGCAGCTCATTACGGAAAAGTTTATATTTAACAATAGGGACAGCTTTAATATTAGTACCTACTCAGCTTTATATCTGTGATGGGTTTAAATAGCTTGGCATACATAATGTACTCAAAACATAATCCAGTCCGAAACCCAACGGAACCTGCACTACAGGAAGAGAGAACCAGACGACGGATAGAATATTGTTTATATTAATAATGCTTAATACTAACGCCACGTCAAATAACAAAAATCAACTCTCACCACGAGAATACCCGCCCCGAAACGAGAATCAAACCAGCGAAACCTGCTTTTCTACCACTGACTATGTACCAAAAACCTTCTGTCTAAAGGGTTTGGTGGATACATTTTATTGTACAATTTGTACCTACCACATAATATATAGCACACCATATATTTACTTCATTAATAATAAAACAAACATAAGGAGCCCAGGTGTGGTTCTTCAATGATAGCAAGGTAATCTATCCATTAAACGCTCTGAATCTTTAAATATTTTAATAATCTCAAACAGACTATGACTTTATAGGTACCAGTTAAATCAAAAGTTCAACAAATTGACTGACATTGGTTTTAAGCATAACTAGGAATAAGAATGGGAACAGTTATTGTTTATAACTATGTAGGTACTTGCATGAAGATTCTTAATTTTAGTTAGAAACAACATTTCATCATAATAGGACACACAATAGGTACTAGGAAGGTATAATGCCCTATGTCAATAATTCGTTACAGTTGCCAACTCATCTTATGTGAGTAAACGTAAACGATAGGATTAGTAAAAATAATAACTTTTATTTCGGTAGCGCAAACCTGAATCGATTCAAACCGAATTGTAATAAAAAGGCCGCATACCTACGTTCTATATTTAAATTGTGCATTGTACGCATTTTCAGACGTTTTGTACGCATAGGTACTTACCACCCGCTGTAATCGACATGATTTGAAACCTTACTGCGTAAGGCTTTACGTACACCGTACCTAAGCGTTACCTACGCTTCGATTGGATAGGTAGGTAGGTATAGGTAGTCTAAACATCTGCTTACAAGAATTCCGCAGCACCTCTCAAATAAACAATCGGAATGGTAGGTCTATATCCAGCAGTACCTACCTATTGAATTGACTGATGATGATGATGACTTAAAAATCTAAGTCTCCGCGTTCAGTAGCTTAGTCTGCGCGCCGACTGCCAATCGATAAGTCAGCAATGTATTTTGATAGTTAAATATCGCAGCCTCTCTGCGCCACTCATACAATGCTACCTTGATTATGAACTTAAATAAGTACTTACTTGCAGGCATTAATAATGATCTTACAGAACGCCAGCTTCGAAAATACAGCCGAATAATGAACCTTAATACTTACGCGGGTCGCGCCACCTGTGCACTCAGCAAGGAAGGTGTAGGTACTCAAACGAATTAAACGGAATCGCTCAGAATCCGTACGATGTACGATGTAGATGTACGATGCATGTTTACCAATAGCTGACTCAGAATCCATAATACACATGTGTACGTTTCGCACATACGAAAGATGCATAGTGCCAAGCTTACTGTTATCCTTTTGTCTTGCTTTTAATCTAGAATAGGCATAGATAAAAGTATAAGCAGGCACACTTATGTAAGCGTGAAATAAAACCTTACAGAATGCATACTCGTTTTTAAATTTAAGTAGGTAGTTTTTTATGTATCAGACAGAAGTAAGTAGGTTAGGTACCTAGCTAGACTGTCGCATCGATTGCTTCCGAATTTTAGAAATGACCGACCAACAGTGTTAAATAAGTAAGCTAACCTTCCCACCATTCCATCAAAAAAAATAAAAATAAAACAGAAAGTTGAGGTCACCGAGTCAACTGTTTATTAGATAATGTAGCAACACTACTATTTAATTTTATTCCTGATCATTCCTTGCATAACGAAGAAGCTAACTAGGTCAATGAGGTAATAAAATGGGTAAGACAAGTACTGTAGACAATCGGACTCGTTTGACTTTTCACTTCGAATCATTATTTCGAACTAACCTCACTTTAATCAGGCAACCCATTGTTCCTCGTATTTACTTGGAATTTCTGGACTAACCTTTCTCCTCGTCGCCACTTGTGGTGTTTGCTACTTTACCGAATTATGTTCAGTGTAGTCACAGGCTCCACACACATAATATCCGCTCTGAGCATCTCCTGCGCTGCACCCGTCCGGCCGACAGCGCTGCTTCTCGCATACTGATATCATGAGCTTTGAGACTGTGTATGTGCGTGTACGGTCTGAAGATAGCTATGTGTGTGTACATGTATAGTATAGGTAGGTACATACACTACACTAGGAAAAGTTGAAAAAGCTAATGATGATAGTCAATGCCCACATTAATGACCATAATCACCGTCGTAGCTGCACTGCTAGACATAGACCATAACACGATATTATTTGCATTTCGAAAATAAATAAATTTTCTGATTTACTTACGAAAATTATTTAAAAGATAGGATGTGTTTATTATTAGGTATATTAGAGCGGAAGTACCTAACTGGTGACAAATTGATATTTTTGAATTTTACGCCCAAGGACTGTTTCAAACGGGCATCGGGTTACTGGACTACAAACGGATGGATACACGTAAAAAATATAATGCACGAAAGGAGCCTCTCTGAGGCGCACTTGAAATATTTTTATTAAAATAATAATATTTTTTAAAAACATTTTAAAAATCTGGATGTTGTACCTGAACATTTCTCGTTATGCGGGTAGGCAGGAACTGAAATGAAACAGCGATCAAAACAAAGCTTTAATTTCGAGCCGAGGCCCGACTCCGACTAATCGCCTGAGAAGGGTCTAATAACTGAGTAAAATTTACATAAACAGCGCTCTGTCTTGGGGCTGTTATCATTCAATTATATAAGATTTTGAAACAGAAACTACACCCGTTTTGGACTTATTTTCCTTTTCTGATTTCTCATTTACCGACTTTAGTTTTGATTTCTAAATTACCTTGACCTCACGTAGAATATTAATTATATCTACCAATTCCTTTTTCTTAAATCTTCGTTGAGTTATCTGAGCTCTCAGTTACTTTTTCTAGTTATAAAGATAATATTTGTTTCAACAGACTTACTTGTATATTGACGCATGAATATAAGAAATCCTTATCAATGATTTAGAAATTTTAGTTCCTACTGTGTGATCCTGCTATCCATTTTAGATAATTTATTATATATCATTTGATAACTTTTAGGGTTAAGATTCAACATAGTATGTGCTATTTCCAAGAACAAGACCAGTTTACATTAAACATTGTGATCACGGTATTGTTATTAAATATGCATGTGTCAGTTTCTCGAACTACCTTACACTTGTTTACAACCGCTTTCCAGATCTTTGTAGATTATGCTAATTTGTGTAATGGCGTTGTATTCTGTAACAAATAAATTTGTCAACATAATAATATTGTATGAAACTCGCATCTCTGCGGGCTCTTTGTCATTGTATTATACCCGTAAGCCTTATTTGAAATACCTAAGATATACGCATTGTCTCTCAGCAGCAGCAGCTTTCAAGTATGCAAGATAAGCATTTTTGTCAACGGGCTGAGATTTCGGAAACATAGCGAAAGTTGCTAGTTTCTATTTTTTTTAATTCGGAAGTCTATGCTAATAAGAAGAGACATTTTTAAAGAAAGTTGCTGTGAAGCTTGCAATCAGCTCAACAAGAGACTTTGGTCTCATAATCTAGTGCGGCACTATTCAACTTTAACTACCATAGGAAACCCGTATTTATTTATTTATTTGTATTTTATTAGACGTGTTAATTCAAATAAATCTCATGATTGAAATCAATTCATAAAACCACTTATAAACCTAGCAAACTGCAAAACAAAAGAACCGCATTATTAATAGAAATAACTATGCAAAAACACCGCAACTAATTACAATAAGAAGCGGGATCGTGGAAAATCACTGGGTAGCGAATTGCAATTAGCAGACGAACACCCAACGGAAATAAATAAGGATCATAGCAGTCCGTCCGCAAATCCCACTGAGGATAAAAATTATATTGCAACCTATAGAATTGGATGTTTGCATTTGATTTGATTCTGCCGTGCGTTGACTTGATATTATAACAGTACAAAGAGATTTATGGACCACACACTTAATCCTTTTCATATACCTACCTACCTAATACTTACAGACAAAAGTCTGTCAGATTGGTTGGATCGATTTTTGATCCTCAATCATGCCGAACTGACCGAATTATTTTGGCTAAAATAAGCAAGATATGGGTTTATTTTATTACTGAACACGAAAAGGGCCACTTTTTATGACAATACTATCGCTAAAATGCTTCTTAGAGTTATTCAGACAAAGCCACGACAGAGTGGCTGCCCAAGGACAGGAAACGACGTCGCGGCAGACCGCGGAGGAGATGGAGAGACGAGCTAGACTCCCACTTAAAAGATTGGTCGACAGTTAGCCCTTGACAGAAAAGAGTGGAAAGAAGGAAGGGAGGCCTTTGCCCTGTAGTGGGACAATTCAGGCTCACAATAATAGTAATTATAGATTTATTCAACAATTTTGAAGTGAAAAATTCTATATTTTCCTACTAATCTCTCTCGACTTTAACATAAGTCGGCAAAAAGGTGATGATGAGTCATAAAAAAACGTCTTTCTTTAATTTATTTTATTTATTTCGGATGTACGTATGTACGTACATCCGAAAAATGTAGAATGTAGAAATGTAGGTATGTACGCAAAATGTTTTGGTCATGGGAAAACTTGATCCCAAGAAAACGCACCTCATTCGCATCTTGCTTAGAGAAATCAATTACTTTTAGGAAAATTACCCTGTTTTTCACAATATTTACCAAGCATTTAGTAAGGGCGAAGACCAAAATAAATATGCTAAGATCCCGTATTTTCATCAAGCTTTATTCGAAGATTACAGGCACGTGTTTCTTCATTAATTTAATTAAAAGTGATTGTAAAGAGGACAACTATTTTCACGACAATAAAACTATTCAAGCAAAGCAATTAGAGAAGTATTTCGTTCTTTTACAAAAAATATTGTTATAAAGGCATTGGTTGAATTGAACGAATTTTTAAAAAAAATGTTAAAATAATAGTAATTACAATAATGGAGGATCGTGGTAATAGACGACACGTGGCTTAGTTGGTAGTGACTCTGCCTACGAAGCTTGGTGTTCCGAGTTCGATCCCCGGCTGGAGCAACTATCTGTGTGACGAACACAAATGTTTGTTCTCGGGTCTTGGACGTTGTGATGTATTGTATGTGTCCATGTCACCTGCGACACAGGGAATCCTAATGCAGGGGTGTGAGTGTGTGAATGTGTCCTTGCCTGTGACTTAAAAAAAAAGGTCTATTATATTTGTCTCCTGCTCGATACAAAACCTAAAAACACCACTTCGTAATCATGTTCCATAAAATAATAATGTTCCTGCTAGTGGCTTCTACACCACCACGCGGAAACGGTGCACATGCCTGGTGCTCAGGGTCTGGGTCAGCTCCAACGGGATACTGAACGTGTTTGCAAAGAGGCTTGACTCCGATTATCTTAACCGCTGCTGGTTCATTTTAGAAATGTAATCTTGGTCAAATAACCAATCTTATTAAAATTGTGTTGACTTGTGCATATATTTAATTTGACATTTAATAAAATTTAAAATTAATTTAGCTAGTTCGTAAGATTGGATCTAAATTATCTGAAGATAAATACATATGAAAAAAAAATAGGTACAGAACATCAGGCCTTCTATAAAAAAAATTGGTTGTCTGTAAAGTTGGCTTACGGACGATAGTTTAACGTTACAACGTCGTCATAACCAGCGTAACGGGACAATGAGCGTTACCGGACAATAACGTCAACGTTTTCGTGCATGCAGCCGACGTTCATCGATTAATAACACGTAGTCACTTCAAAAAGCAAATAGTCTCAATTCTTCTAGAAAATTTTAAGATTAAGAACTTGAACGGTTATTGGAATATCTATCACAACTCGGCTAATCCGTGATCATTTCAAGTATCTTCAAGGCGGGTGATCAAAGGGGCGGGCAGTGTGGGACAGTTCATGATTACGTTAGGGACTGCAACCGACGACGCATGAGACTGTTAGAAATAGAATTGTCTCAGATTATAGCTTTGTTATGTCTGAGAACTTGAAAAGGATTTTAAGTTTTGGTTTCCCTAAGGTACAGAGTTACTTTCCTAAAATTATTGAACAGTGAAAGCCATCCCAGTAATCCTTCTAATATGTACAATAATGACAATGTTTTTAAAGATAGATGTATGGATTTTTGGTGCTAAAAGCAACGAGACTACTGAACTGATTAAGCTGAAATTTGGTATAGTTTGTTAGCTGACAAAGAACAAATCTTCATTCCATTATTATAATATCAATATTAAAAACATTCCTCTAAAAATTCTAATTATTTGAAATAAATAGTCATTCTAATTACTCGCTCAGATCGCAGCCAAAGTTCCGCTTGAATTTCCAGCTTGAGAAAGGTGAGCATTATTACTGCAACTCTCACAGTATAAGAATAATCAGTTAGGTATCTTCAAACTTTCTTTATACACTGCCGCCAAAGAGACTATTTCCCAATATGGTAATCGAATACCTTTAGTGGCATGACAATATTAACTTACAAAATCAAAAAATCAGCTTGTTTATACATGTAGGAGCAAATTTATTTTCTAAATTCTTAAATTACAAGACTGGTGTATAATACGTGTTTGTTAAGGCCCAGAATTACGTTCACCGCTATCAAACTACTGTACATTTTTGAAAATATACATTGACTGTTTATAAATTTAAAAATAAAATGGTTCGGTGAGTTTGTTACTTCAACCTCACGAAATGTTTTAGTAAGTATATTTTTTGTTTTGATAAGTTTAATATATTAAACGAAGGAAAAAGGGGAAAACTGTTTTTCCTGATCTCGTAAATCCCGTAACTCATAAATAAATTTAAAACAAATAGTCAGAATAGTGTATCAGCAAAATCGATAGCATTTTGTCATTTACTTACCTACTGCTGCACACTCACTTTTCATTCTGTATCCTCGTTTTATTCAATGGCTACGTCCCTAACGCTTCTCTTCGCTAAAACCGATTCCTTGTTACTTGATTTCTGCATTTCGAAAAAGCGTAAATATTTTTCCTCTTGGGTGCTTTTTAGAGAAAATTCAATGGCCATTTTTATATTTTCAAGCTATTAAATTTCTTTAGCATTTTGTGCAAGTTTAAGTAAGAAAATATGGGTATCAATTAATCAATTTTCCGAAAAAGTTTTGTGTTTAGGAATACCTAAATATATTCGGTTCATCAATGACTATTTATAATTTATTACAACATATACGAGTATTTAGATAGCTGTAATCTTTGTTCCTCTACGAATTTCTTCAAACCGATAACCGCTGGGGAATAAAAACTTTCAAATAGTCACTACGGATGACGTTGACGATGACACGATGACGATCCCAAGTGATAAATCAATGAACACTATGAAGAACCATAGATAGACCTATAAAGATAGAGATAAAGACAATAAAATCTGAGTACTACCTACTTGCGAATCGAACGAATTGTGTACATACAAGGTACATGTATTTTATACACGTATTTGAAATAAAATATTTTTATTATTTTACTACTACTAAGACTAAATTTCACTCGCATCAGTTTTGATATAGAAGCAAAATGAAATCCCTGTCCAATTCACAAATCATAAAAATTCAAACATATTTCGGCTTTCGGTAAAAATAAGTACATACATTCGAGGCTCGCCTGTGTTTTTCCTTTTGTAAGATTGCGCTAAGTGATCACATTTCGATATTAAACCATTTGCCGAGGGCCAGTGCTGGCTACGTATTTCATTTTACTGAGTGTCCGTCATGAGACTTGCTTTTTGTCGAAATTATTTTTCAATTTTTATCATGTCTACTGTCAGTTAGCTAGTTATATGTCTATTTACTCTTATTCTAGTATCTGACTGACCATCGCTAATTTAATTTATCAGTTCTTTTTATTTCTAAATTTATGAATCACATTGTTCATTTAAAATGGCGGACTACTACTGTAATTATAAATTTAATTAAACAAGGTTTAGTAGGATATTTTAGTTTAGTTTTCGCATTATAAAATTTGAAATTACCCTGTAGCCGCGCGTTGGGTAGTGGATTTACCACGTTTTACACAAATCTTGCCATTACTATAGACCCGAACCTTAATCCTGGGAAAAACGAGCCTCACACATTTGCATAACTGTGTAGTGCTTTGAGTGGAAGTAGAACACCAATAATAAAGTAGCTGGTGTTAGTTATAGATACTACTAACTACGAGTGGTTGTTTTTTGAAGGTGTTTTAACAATTTAAAAAACATGTCACTTTCTTTCTCAAATAGATTGTATAGGAAGGAAACGTCGTTAGCCGTCATTATTTTAAATTTAAAGATAATGAAACTATTTAAAATAATAACTGAGTTTTTCAAAAACTTTTATTTAATACTCTTTAGTTATATTATGTAACCGTTAAACTCACTTGTGAAATTAGTAAACTTCGAACGGAACTTTGGCGTTGAGTGAAAAAGTCATCTCTATTTACAAAATTTTCTCTCTAATAGACAAGTTTTTTAACCTTTTGTGAAAGAAACATGCTTCTGCTGAAATCTGTTAATTAAAATCAGCTTTTTGTGAGCCTAACTTTGGAAGGCTAAAAAAGTTGTTTTGCTATAAAAACTGTGCTAGATATGGGTACAGCTATGTAAGTGAGTGACTGTTTAGTAGAGTAGTGGATGCCTGGACGGTATATCTTAAAGAATAATGTAAACTCTAAACATTTTATTCTGTTAATTTACAGCTATGATAAAAATTAACTTTGATTTGATGACATGCTAACAAGCCGCAAAGTCAGTTGAACGAGCGTAGACGTACCACTCGAACACCAGACCAAAATACCTAGTTGTACTTGTTTCATGATGCATTTCGTTTTCTGTTGCATTTATTTGCTCATCTCCCCACTGTTGTAACAACATTTAAATTGAAACTTCGAAGTTGCTTTTGCGAAGTTCTCTCGCAAAACAACTCCCTGTTTCTTTACTCATTAAGATCATTAAGAAGATTCAGCGTATTTTTGATGCACATTGTTCCCTTTGAATATTTCTTGAACTCTGTACGTATGTATCGCGCCGTCTGTGTAAGCAAAATATTCCAGAAACACTTTGAATGTCGATGTTTTATGTTTGAGGTAAATAATTTAAGCACTTGTGAAAACTTCGTGTTCTTGATTAACGGGGCTCAATTATGTACTTTAGTTAAACATTTCCAACAGCGCTTTTGTGTAAATGTTAGACATTTACAGCGTTTATTAAAGGATTTCGTGTAGATACGAATTTTATAATATTATCATTTATCATTTTGTAGCCCACATATTTTTAACAATGTCCAACAATATTAATTTCACAGAGTGCATTATTTTAAACCACTACGGAGAGCAAAGAGTCTTGAAAAATCTTAGGCACATAATACAATGCCGAGATTTAGACTCAAATTTTAAATTTTAAATATTACGGTGTACCGCGTCGAACTGCAGTGCGGGCTCCGTAAATTCCATTTAGCTAAATAGCTTTTGAAAAAGATAAGCATCTAGCATACAATACTTGCCTTCGAGCGGGAAACAAAGAAAATTGAAAGAAGAGTCGTCTAGCGAGGCTGCCGATACCGATGCTCCGATTTCAGGGAACCTGACCTAAGACTTGAAATTATAAAAATTAAATGTCATAAACACAGTTTGGAATGCTGTGAAAGTTTTGTCCAACACTGCGCGCTCGGGCATGGTTCGGGCAATCTTGGTTTTAATAAGTATATAACATTTCCCGAGATGTACCTGTGAGTAGGGGATTTACATAATCATTACCATATCTGGCGCAGTGGCGCGCGTATTATGCCCCGGAGGTTAATAATGTTATTTTCTCGCCACGTTTTCACGTTGCTATTTCACGTTATCGACCCCCTTTATCTGCGTCATCATTGTTACTGGCCGTTGCCGGAACTCCTTTTATTTTTCTACTTTGATAAGCCTTAGGTTTAGTACCGAGGCTTTCTTTTCGTGTATGCTTTACACAAATATACGCCCAGTAGCACAGCTATATAAGATAATTTTGAATTTAGAGCATCAGTTAGTCAGATTATTATCAGCAGTTTCAGAAGTACTCAGAGGTCTCTACTTTAATCACCTAGATTCATCCCAAGGGCTTTTCACCACCCTAAACCTGTTGGTCTCCGTGTGTTATTCTCCAGCTAGCGACAAATGTGCCTTGAAATAAATTATATTCTAGGCACGATGCCAACTGATAGTGGGTTAGGTCAGATAGGACACCTTTTATGAATAAGTCTTTACAGAGCTTAAAATAGTCTGATCCTAGCTCTATACTTGCAAACTTTTATGAATTAGAGCCCCACTGTTGGGTAAATGGCTGATACAAATCAATGTACCTTGGCTTGTCTATTTCCCATTTTTTCAAAATTTAATTAGTTGCTATTGCTTTAAATGTGTAGGTTCCCCATTATTCCATCAAAAAAAATATTTTTTAGCCAAGAGTGAGGTGAGGATCTAAAAAGCTGATTATTTAACTTTTTGTGGTCAATTTATTGGTACGGGTCAAGATTTAGGTGTTTATAATTTATTTGTGTTGCCTTATTTAATCTAAGTAAAATTTTAACTTAATTTCGTAAATATTCAGTAGTAATACACAACAGTACCTACTGATATACACAAAAATACCTACTGTACATAACAGTACCTACTGTTGTATACGGAATGAATTGTTGGCTGTTTTCTCGAGTTTAAGACGAGTGAGGTGGTGCGTGGCAGTCGCACACATGCGCGGAAGTTTGCTTCACTCACTCGACAATACAAATACCTAGCAGTAAAGAGACTGTGAGGGAATTATGTGTGTTGTTTCCATAATGAAGCAAGAGCTGCTTTTTCTTCTTTGTCATGGTGCAGGTGAACCAAATTAATGAAATAGCAAATATCATAATTTTTTATTGAAAGCAACTGAGTTGAAATAACTTAGTTTTACATGACTGCTAGTTGGATAGCGTACATATTCTTCTAAACACGGTACGGCGATATACGTAACGTTCAAAACTACAGAAACTACCACTAGTTTCTTCATTAAACTCTCGGTACTGTTAAAAAACTATTATTTTTTAAGTCTATTTAACGCATCACAGAGTGAGTTCTTTCAAAAATAGATAAGTACGCGCTCATGCGTCGCGACACTTGAAATTACTTTTTGCACGGAGCACTGAATGGAAGAACTGAACCGATAAAATCGCCCGCCGCTGGTAACGAATGTGTCACTTCCAGCTGAAATGTGAGCACGAATCTTAATTTGTATTGTGCCTATTCATCATATTGCACTGACGTATTTTTAACTCTTTTCGCTATGGTTGCGTTGCTTATAATTGAATTTAAATAGCTTTTGTTCCATACATGTTGCCACTTCTATCACATAGTTACATTTATGTATCAAATAGTGAATTTGTGTGATGACACATAAATTCAATACTTTTAGTATTTTACATTGATCTTTAAACTAATTATTGAATGTTCATATTATAAAATAACGCTCATTATCACGCATTATTTTCTCGTTTTAACAAATCATAAACAAAAAATAAAGAAAAAAGACACTGTTTATTTTCCGCGTCAGCAATGCGTAATCGTAGATTTGATTTAGTGTAAAGAACAAAGTAAAGCTGCCGAAGAAACTTACGCAATCGCCAATAAATCTAAACTTTGAAAGAAAGTAATTATATTGTTATGCGAATCAAGTAAGTTGATAAACCAAAACCTACTTGGGTTCATTACCACACTACACCACTCCACGCAGCAGAGGCTGATATATTTGGTGTCGGATCTTCAGTATTTAACTTACTGAGAAGCTCATGCTTATACGACATATCTGTCTCCAGAGACTTGTAATCTGCCGAATGGGAAGTATTTGTTTTGTTTCTTTATTTTTCGATTCGTTATAGGAAAATAATATTCGAGCGTGGTATTAGACCATGTAATAAGGGCGCATTAGTATTGCTTCAATAATAATATGTTTCAATATAAAAAAAAATGTTGTCTGTAAAGTTGGTTTACGGACGATAGTTCAACGTGACAACGTCATAACCAGCGTTACCGGACAATGACGTCAACGTTTTAGTGCATGCAGCCGGCGTTCATCGATTTATTAGACGTAGTAACGTCAAAAAAGGTAGGAACATTGAGAGCTAATTGTAGCGTGCACTCTCCGTGCAATCCTTTCTTTGCTAAGGGGAGTCTCGCAACCACGTTTCTTACATTCTTCAACTTTATATTGTATTTTCAAAAAACAAGTGCTGTTCCACTAACGTGATTCAACGCATTAAGAGGCTATGTGAAAATTTTGTGTTGCCGCGTTACATTCTTACTCAGTAACGGTACAGTTTACAAACTTGATGTTAATACAGTGATTAATTGGGGATTTAATCTAAATAAATGTAAGACAGAAACACGATTGGTTAAACTTTTCTCGATATATTTATTTTTTGAAATCTACCTCCAATTATCTGTTTTATATCCATCCTCAGAAATAAGAGAATATTTACGGCTATTTTTTGTACTATTGAGTGAATAATCAAAGAACTTAGATAGTAAAAGGAATTTTGTATAAATTTAATACGTTTCAAGCAATACGATGTTTTATTATTTGTCACTCACGTCATTTATTTTTGAGCGACAAAAATCTATCTTACCTCATCCCTCGGGGTAAAGTGTGTAATTGTGCTATCACTGTCTTGCAATTCAGCCGCTGTTATTTCTGACAGTTTCACATATCCTCTTAAAACCATTTAAGCATCACAATCACAGTTCAGTAAAACATAATAAATCGCATTGGTTTGCAATAACCTAAATTCGGTTACTTCGTAGTTGATTTAACCGCTTACCGTCTCAGCGTTAGTTATGCTAATCATGTTGGTTTACGGTATTATTCGCCCATAATCCCATCCATATTGAAGAGCTATCTAATTACTATTCTGTCATCTTTCGCACCTGAATTCCAGATGGGAATTGACTGATAGGATTCGCGCACGTCAATTCAAATCAGTGATTTTGACCTATGAGTTATTTAACTACAATTGTTTTTAAATATATTTACGGAAAAGTATTCAGTAGTGGTTCTCATATTTGAAAATTTAGGTATTTGGAGGGTAAATGGCGTTTTGTTAAAATATCCAAAAAACATTATAATTAATGTAATTTATAAATATCATCCTTGCTAAAAAGTTTGAATACTCCTGCTATCAAAATCAACGAAACGGGAAAAGTGTAAAAATGTACCTAATATAAATTAATTTTAAATTATTATTAACTGTCATAGGAATTTTGCAAGCTCCTGTTAGTTGAAATAAGTTGATACTATTTTAGTAGTTTCTAGAACAGCATTGTAACATTTATTTCTGCAAATAAATAATTTGTAATTTAGGACGACTGCAACATACCATCAAAATGCCCGAACATATTATTTACTCTGCCACTGCATCATAACCTAATTTTAGTCAACATTTAGTAAAATTGGTCTTAGATCTGTAGAAAGAAGGCTGCAGTGTCCACGAAATTCCAATATCATAGATAGGTATCTATATAAATGGCTTCATCACTGCGACCGCCAGCGTCACGTAGACGCGCACAGCACAGGACCGACGGACATGGGATCTTTTGGAGGAGGCCTTCGTCCAAAAATGGACATCCCAAAATAATAGTAAAAAATAAATCATCATTTTATAAAACAAAGAAACAAAAACAAAATAAAGCATAAAATATTGTTTTAAGCATAGATACTTGTACTAAATAATATACACTGCATGATAGATTAATAATAGCTCTACCAATTTATCTTTAATTAAGTTAACTAGTTGAACAAAATGTCACTTAAGTTTTTCTGGGAAAATAAAAGGCTTATTTATTTATAAAAGGCTTAGTCCTGACTGACTGACTGACTGACTGACATACAATGCTATGGCTAAACCACTGAACCTAGAGACTTGAAATTTGGAGGGTATATTTATCAAGTAATGTAGGATTTTTTTCAACTCGCAACGCAAAAAAAGTTGTGGCGTGCAACGGCTAGTTGGAAATGAGACACAACTTCCTCTGAACATTGAACTAGCCGGTCAACTGAGCTACGTAAACAACCTACTAAAGCTGTTACAGCACCTAAAGTGTCACAGCTTAATTTGTACCAATATTTGTTGTTCACACGGTGTAGCCTGGTTGTAGTTAAACCGCATAATGCATTAACTGATTACCAGCGCGATCCATCTTCTGATGCGTCCGTCGAGCTCCACCCAACGTCTTTTGTGCCCCGTTTGTATCGACTTAGTAGTACTGTCCTAAAACTTTGATTTTAATTCATAAGAATGCCAGAAGATTGCTTTTATCAAGTAGCTAAGCTACGTAAAAAACTAAATACTAAATAAAAAATAATTTTATTTAAAGTGGTCTTCAGACATACAAAAAAACCGTGCATATCTTGCGTCCGAACAAAAATAAATGGCTGAATATTAAATCAATCTAATCCTGCAATTGTGTTTAAATTTACAGTTTGAAATTATATAAATACCTATACTTATATACCTTACCTGTTTTAAAAACTTAGCAACTCTCTACTAATATTGACTCCCTGTTAATTCGTTTAGAGGGTTCCAGCTAAGCTATTAGCTGGAATGAACTAAACGCTCCCAATAGGTAGTACGTAAGCGATAACGACTACGATAGTTATTTTGCAGCGGAAGATAGGTGTTCCTATAATAACTCTAACGTGAGTTTAATTTGAACTACGCTACGTTCGTACATTACTGCTGATGTTGATGTATCGGTAGAGCTTCCATTATAGGTTTACCTATAATATAGGTACATTAATAAATGTTCAGTTTAAAAAAAAAACTTTTGTCTAAATTTAAAAATGATAGCGTATGTATTACAGTTATATAATTATTAGCTTGATAAACGCATTTATAGAACGTTTTATAAATGTAATTTCCATGTGTGTATAATTTAACACCAATACCTACACATAAAAAAACGTTTCTCGTTGAGTTTTATGGTTTCCAATTTTCTTTCATGAACGATAATTTTAACATATTATTTCAAATGTGTACATTAGAAGAACAAAGGCTTCACCCACGCACGATGCGTATCCACTCATCGACACCGTCATCATCTTGTGCAAGTCTCGCTTTATGTAACCTCTGTGACTCGTTTCAATACATTTTTATTTATTACAGCGTCAAATTATTATCTACTCCTATTTATTCTCCACTCAAACAACCCTCAACCCTCGTATGCATGACACACATTTGCAACTCCATTATATGTAAGCCAGCGTTTAGAAAAATATGTTAAACGTGTACGTATGTACGTGTACGCTTTTGTTGCTGAAAGACGTATCTGAGATGATGATTTCAGTTCGCGCCAATGAACACATTTTTTGCGTTTCCAGAGTAAATCAACAGTAAGTAGCATTAAAAATCTCTTGCCATTTCGTGAGTACGTTTATGGTGTTTTGTAGCGCGATAGGAATATTCCGTTGATGTTTTCTGATAAAAATGTTTTCTCATCTTTTTACACTAATAAGAGAGAGCAGTGGAGGCGATAATTGAAATTTATTTTCTTTCTAGAACGCGTACTCACACACGTACATATTTAACAATTTATTACTTATTAAAGTTGGCGGCAATTCATTCTATAGGCTTTACATATTGAAACCAGTTAGCAATTTAGCAGTTGTAAGTTCTTGAAAGCGAATTCAAAGAAGTCCTTATTAAGACTATTACGTTTTAATCCACCTTGAAGAGTAGGAAATAACAAGCGATCCCAGAGCGCACTACAAAACTTTGCGAGAAGTTTCCTTATATTTTATAGAATGACTGGTGTTTGTCGAACTTTTCCAGCGCAGATTATACCTAAGTAGGGAACACAAATAATAGTTGACGTAGGGCCCGGAGCGTAAGATGCGGGTGAGGGGGGGTCGGTAGGGATGCGCGGGGGCGGAGTAGGTGTAATCAACCCGGACAGTAATTCGGGAGCGTTAAGGGTGTGATCGGTTAGCGCAGACAAGGGTACCACCACTAGCATCCTCAGAGAGAAGAAATACTTTAGTTCAACATTTCCGATGTGGTTTTGTTTTGTAGCTCTTCGAGATTAGGCAATTTCTCGATAAATATGCGACCGCGAGGCAGCTGCTTTCGCTTAGTTTGCGAGACGTCTCGAGAGAAATTAATGTAATGTGGAATATAGCTGGGGCATCTTAATAAGATTGGCTTCGATGCTTATATCTGTTTCGCCTTTTATTACGTTTGGGCGAAGAACCTGTTTGAATTGGTTTGTTATTTGATTGTCTTATTCCATCGCACTCTTATTTTTTTCTATCAAACTCAATAAGTAAGTATTCATCGAAAAATTATGAAAGTATGTTACACTGTAGAACACACTGTAGAACACACTGTAGAACACACTGTGTAGAACAAGGTAGCGCTGCATAAAAAAACTACACAAACAGGTAGGTATACAACATATTTTCATTACAAGTATGAAGACTGCACTATTTCATCCCCAATCAGGCAAAGCTTACAAAACCAACTATCAAAGCTCAAACCCAATTAAGTTAGCTTTGAATCTTTCGAACGCACAAGATCCCGCACTTCTCCGAAGTACATGGTCGACCGTTGAAGGACCCTTCAGTCTCGGAAGACTTCGGGTATCTTTGCACCTTAATTACACCCCGCTTCATAAGAAGACACGTATCGCTATCGACGCGAGAGAAAAGAAAAGGGAGGAATCGAAAATCAAGACCCTAAAGTGCGTGTCTCCAACAAAAGATTTTAGCATTTTCGTGACGTCCTTGAACTGAGATAGATAACTTTGATCTAATTTTTAAGTTAAAAACACTCAAGATACCTACTTTTTTTTTCAACATTTAAGGGTGAGAACGAAAACAATTGAGTTTCAAGCGAATTTTGAATGAATTATCAGTTCGTTTAAGAAAATTTTTCTTAACGCCTTCATATCCCACGGGAGTGAGAGGGTAAGTCTTATTAACTTTGTGATTGAATAATTATGAAGGAAATTCTCATTACCCGAGAGTTGGTGGTTAAAAATGAAATTTGCTATCGAGAATAATGCCATGTTTATTAAGTAAACTGTGTCTTTAATAACTTAGTTTAAAAATTTTGTAAAAATTGCTTTTTATAAGTTTTTTAACGTTTTTTATACATATAAATTTTAAGTTGCTGGGCTTAATCTATTATAAGTGACCAACATAAAAATAAAACATTTTAGATCTATATTTCAAGACTATATTCATTCATAAACAAACAGTATTACAAAACAGTGAGTCTGCAAATAAGTTTTTATGCAACGTAATAACACTATAACAGAACCTGTTCGAAGTCTCCGAGCTCAGTAGGTAATATTCGGCTTTACCCGCTCGCGAAGAAACCTAGCAAAGCCTTATCTTGCAACTTTTACATTATCCGTCGAACTCTACCATAAATTCAAGCCCCAACTCTACTTACGCTTATCAAGTCAAAACTACCTAAGCGTGTATTTATTTGTTTCTATTTTCTGGCTGATTGAGTCTGTAACTTGTACGGAAGAGACCGGCAAGCCTACCTCGCGAAACTTCCTCGCCTCTGATTCGAAATCAGTTAATGCAAAAGTTTATTTTTATAAGTAAGATTACACGGGAGTTTGGATAGAAGTTTGTAGGAGCAGCTTTCCCACAGCTGGAAATCCCACAAAGTATGGAAGACTATGCTCGGGGCCGGTTTGAGGATTAATACTGAATTTAAAATGATTTTGGGACTTTTTCCTGTTTTGGATGCCCAGGAACTTTGTTAAGGTTGTATATCAATGGTTAACTTTAACTCGTCGCGAAGTTTAACAAGATTTTTGTAACCTATTTTGTTTGTGGGATCTTGTTTGCTCTTTTTAATTTTACCTCTTTTTTTGTTTGTATTCTGTTCTGAAGCGTAGTGATGCCCTTTTTTTGTAAGTATTAAAACGATTTTTGCTCTTATTTTGTGACTGCTTTGTGATTACAATATTTAATATGCATGAGATTAATTAGAGTATGTCATTTTATCTTTAATCAATATATCAAAAAAGTTTGTAATTTTTATCTAAACAATTATTTAATTTATTTTTGGTCAACTTAAAATATGTTCGAGTTTATCAATCTATTTTTGTGTGGTATATCCTAAATAAATCCCCGCAAAAATTTCCCCGCTTCAGGTACTTGTAAACAATTACGGGGTTAATATAGTTAAACCGGCGGCGGGCGTTATCGTCGACATGTCCAATCGTCGGAATTTATGTGGGCATCCCGATGGCACTCATAAACATTGTAAAACATCCGGCAGATGGCGGGCGAACGCACGATTATGTAGCTATGGTTGGCTCTATACGGCAGCCAATTGTAGTGCAGGCTGTTTTGTGTCCAAAATTTAAACATACATGCGAGCAGAAATTTTGAAGCTACTTTTTTTTCAGGAACATTTTAAAACAAGTGTTCTCTGCGAATTCGGATTTAACCCCCTGTTGGGTATAGTTTTCTCTCTACTCTCCCATTCTTCCGGTCGATGAAAATGTTGAGGCCAAAAAGTAAAAAAAATAAACTAAACTTAAAGGGGGTTATAATTACATTCGTATTAAATTTTATTTTATCTCGCTCGTCACTCCCAATGCCCATAACTTGTATGATGGAGGTACTCAAAGTTAAAGCTTAGTAATTTTTGCACGACATTCACTCCGTCATAAACGCCATTACGGCCTCCAAGCGTCTAATTCACGTTTAAAAGCCTGCACTTTACTCAAAGTCAGCATTAATTTGGTCTTAGTCAGCAATACTCACTAAAATCTAATTTGTCAAGAACTGTGGCCACTGAACGTAGCAGATTGGGATTTTTATGACCGAAAGAAAGCAATAGGTACGAAACAGTACTGCCTATACCAATTAACAAATAGTATAAATATATTTGGTAATAAATCTAAACAAAGGTTTTAATTAACTTAACTTTAGTTTAGAACTTTAGTATAGATCATAAATAGTATTATATATATCATATATATTATATACACTACTTATATATTATATAAATTATATAATTTATATTATATGTATATACTAAAGTTCTAAACTAAAGTTAATTTAATTAAAACCTTTGTTTAGAAATTAAACGGATTTATTACTAAATATATGTATACTATTTGTTAATATTTATGGATTTCCGCAAAGTAACGCCTGAACCAATCAATTGCCTATACCAAGCCTTGTAATATAATGTTACATCTAGCCAGATCAGGCGAGACTAGCTAGGCGCTCTCCTGGTTGTAAGAGATCACGCGTGCCCATAACCATAATAATGCTATATAGGGTTTTGATTCCCGTAGTCCCATAGCCATAGACAACACTGCTATAGTGTTCATTCACCTTGAGACATTTTGATGGTAAGCCTCGAAAGCCTCAAAAGCCCAGTAATTTCACCAGCTACAGCTGTACCCGTCTAACTGGAACATAGTAATGCCAACACATTACTGCTTTGCAGCAGAATATCTGGCACTGTGTTGGTACCCATCTAGACGGCATCTTGTAGGCGACAACCTTCCAACGGTAACGTTCTTCTCTTAGATAGAGCCATGTACTGACAAAGTGTAATTCTACGCAGTATGCGGGCCTATCTGTACTTTCTCTTGTGTTTTAGCATTGTTAAAGTACAGCAGGGAGCCCGAGACTCAGGAGAAGTAGCCTCTGGAGTTGAAGCCGGAGCAATGAGTCTATGTTCGAAGACCCTTCACGTAAGGCTCAAACTAGCCGACGTATGGCACTATTGATTGACAATGTGTAATAATAACCTTCTTCTAGGTAATATATTGACGCGACGAGCTAAGTGACCAGATGGTAACATTGCCAAAACGGAAATTTCAATTTCCTAGGGCAACACTGTTAAAATGCTCGTCTATTTTGAGACAACCGGCGCGAATGATCCCTCAAAGCAGATGTATGGTGGATTCGTGGCTGAGTATCCGAATTTTAAACGAATGCCGACGACAAGATTAAATGACGCATTTTTCTTAAATCGGCATGTCCACAAAAATGTATTCGAAATAGGAGAATAAAACGAATAAAGTAACCTTACTGTTTGCTTGTAGTTTGTCTTGGACTTGACGATCAAGTGCCATAAACTCTGTGATGGTCGTAAAATATTATAAAGTTACAAAATTAAAGTGAAATATTGCGTAAGGAGTTCGTGAGGTGTTTTATTCGTTTAGAGGTGACGTGACCTTGCCTGGTGCCTGAAATAGACCCTATATTTTATGACTGAAAGCTTTAAATAGCTTGAATGGAAGCTGTTTGGAGTGGGTCTTACGAAACCTTGGAGGATATTTTTTTTTACGTGTGTACTATTACGGTTTATAACGTATATAACAAAAAAACATAATAGTTGAAAATATGTTATACATTTTGCCCAGCAATTAGAAATGTGAAAAAAAAACGAGCAATCCACAGTAGTCGTATATGACTTCTAACATCTGACATCTCATTTTAATTTGGAAGGATTCTATTTGCTTATTTTTTTAGGGTAGGAACCGTGACTTACGGCTAACATCCTATTACACATTCGTTGCATTTCGAAATCATAGCCGCAACTTGTCAGAAAGCGAGAGGAAAGATGTAACACTTAAAAAATATTTGGACATTTCACGCAACGCCATCTAGCCCTAAACTAAGCAGAGCTTGTACTGATATAATAGATAGATGCATTTACCCTATACTATAAAGGTGCTGACAGAAAAGGTTTACTCTAAAATTTTCTTCGCCCTGAAACAGGTACAAGCCTTAACTATTTTCAATCACGGGAAGTACCTAATCGTTCGCTAACAGTCTACAAGTGGGCTCTAACGATTTGTTTTCATAGGCCGTCAGAGGCAGGAAGGTCGCTGGTCCATCTTGGGTTCTTACGCGCCGCTGCACTGGACCTTAGGACGTATTGTAGCAGGGGCGGTAGCGATAAGCGGTTGTATTATTGTACTCTCTAGAGATTTGCCGTACGTCTACCTTTCATTTAGTAATTGATAAAAAATATCAAGATTTTATCATCACATTGGCATTGTCAAGTCACTATTTAAGAGATAGCAAGGTATAACAATACAGTTTTGCTCTCTGAGCTTCTCTTCATAATGTGAAATTGTTTCTACGCACAGTTAAAAATATATAGGTAGGCACCATTATAAAAAATGCATATCTATTGTAAAACATATAATTTACATCCAATAATAATAATATTACATTAGTAATATTAAGATGGATGTTTTTGATCATGCCAAGACTACTGAAACAATTGCATTTAAATTCGGCATTGGTACAGTTTATGAGCTGAAATAAGATACCATAGATAAGAACCCGTTGGTAGCAGTTTATCTCTATACATAATTGAAACATTTTATTTTAATCGAAATTGCCCCACAAAGTGTGCAGTACCTATTTTAATTAGTAACAGCTATTTAAGCACTTAAAACATGCCCTAAGCAAGAGTTAATGGGTTGAAAAGGTAGAGTACAATCTCCTTTGAAATAAATTTAGATGCTCAACGGAAACGATGATGGTGGTTTAATTATAGGCATCAGCTTCAGATACATAGCAATACAAGTAGCAAAGCATTTATTTTGAAACAAGAGCATAATTTTAGGTCTATATACCAAAAGTTTATAAATACCAGAAAAAATCAGTTGCCGTTTTAAACGAAGTTCAATTTTTTTTTTCAAAATAAATAATTTATTTAAGTATGTTAAAAATTCGGTATACTGTTAGCGTTAGTCGTTTTCCTATGGCATTGAGTCATCAGTGATAATTGTTTGAGTTTCATTTATCGTTTGGCAAACACGGGTACCTAGCACGAATAAGTTCGTAAAATAACGCATACTGTTGCGTTTCTATTGTTATTTTGAGGGTAGTTTGGTAAATCACCGCCTGCCCGAACGTGAAGAGCTCGAGGTTCTCGAGTGCATTGGCGGGAGTCATTGTGATCGGTTGCGTGTGGACGTTCTACTCAAAATCCGTCGATTTTCCCTCCAATTTTGGCCGTGCCAAATCTGCATCTCAACATTTTAATACGAGTGAAGTGTCGCGGGTTCATAGCCGTGCTGTGTGCTTTTACAAAGTCTTTTTGAACCTGGACTCGCCGTGCGAGTCCACAGGACCTTGCCACCAAACCAATAAGCCAGGAGTTGCAGTTCATAAGGTAGGTGGTGTTCAATTGCCTTCGAAAATCAGTAGAAACGTTTTCAGCCCTAGACACTGTACGTATTCTAAAATAACCAGCATAATAAATCTCAAAAGGTTTGGTTTAAAAACTGCACACATACAATGTTTAACGTTTTTTTTTGTTTCCAGGTAAGATCAAAATTCAGCGAATATGGTAAGTACTCGTAGTTAGTTTAACAATAAGAAAATATTGTAGGTGAAAGTAGACCGTTTGTTTCGAACCTTAATAAATTCTAAATTTTATTATTCAAAATTCAAAATGTGTTTATCCCAAATAACTTAAACCGCACAATGCCTTAGTCCTTCAATAATTTCTTAAACCAATTACAAGTTTACAATTGTTACCAGCTTGAAACAATGGTCGATTTCTCTACAATAGGAATTATTTTACAAATCAAAACTATTGGTACCTTTATAGCAGTTTACGATAACTGAAATGCGATAAGCCATGGGTTAGACAATAATGTAAGTCTATATGAGTCGGCGCATTATTACTTGCTAACATTTTGTCGCGATTTACAAACGAAAGTTATTGAATGTATACACATATATGTATAAGTGATTCCATGTGTTGATATTTTCTTTGTCCTGAGTTGAAGTATTTATTTTAATTAAAAATAAATATATATATTTATTCAAAATATTTGAAATATTTGAACACCTTTCTTTAAATGGCGTTACGAAGTATACAATATGTGCCTACGATAATATTATGAGTACCTCCTACAATCCTACATATTACATAAAAAGTTGAAAGTTTGTGAATATGGATGAAGAGATTGAAGGATATAAATAGAGAGGCGGATATTTGTTCCTTTATATCGCCAAAACTACTGAATCGAATTAAGCTGCAATTAGCTTTGAAACTATTCATCCCGGTATCACGAAGGCATCAGCTAATATAGAATTCAGAGACTTGTAATTTATTAAGTAAACATAATAAAATGAATTAAAATAATTATAAATTTAAATTAAATCAGATTGTTAAATTAGATATATATAATGCATGATAAATTTTGCACGCCGTCACACGGTGGAGTATGTGAAACCAAATATTATAATTTAAGAACTGTATACCATACTTCATGCAATAAACGATGTCATTTCATTTCATACCATTGGACATTTCACACAACGCCGCCTATAGACTCAAACTAAGCAGAGCGTGTATTATGGTACTGTATAAATTCTCGACTGATTCCACTTCCATAATACATTTTAATGAGCACAAAGACTACTCTAATAACATTGAGCGAATGACAAAGTCTTCACTCTTTAGACTTATAACATTCATCCTTAAAATGGATTCCTAAGGAGGGAAGCAATTTCATTTGTGAGAACCTGCTCCTGCTTATAATCCGTCCGAGGTAATAACATTTCATATTCGTAATAGAATCATTCTGCGTCTCCCGGAAACTTTATAGTCTCATTTTCATTGGAGCGTTTAGTACGAATAAACTTGTAGAATATTTGATGCACAATTGAGAATAGCCAAATCTCCGGACTTTCAGACCAGATTCATACCAACTACATGGGTTTCATTAACATAGTTTTAAAATTTATGTTTGCGATTAATATAAGGAGACTGAAATTAATCAGTGTTTCCCGTCACATAGGTACGATGAGTTGGTTGGAGATAAAATATGTGAACCCAAAAAATACTTACTTCACCAAAATCCGATCAAGTTTTTTATGATAAATCTTTCATTATTGTTCCGATCTAAATTAAATAACTCTGAACATTAAAATGAAAAATATATTTTAACTAATGCCTAATAATGTAAATGTATAATAAATAATACAAGAAAAACTAAAATTATTAAAAGTTCATTCATGAAGCTCTATCAGCACCTACTCTCTCGGAAAATCGTTAATTAGATTTTAAATTAAGGTGGTTCTGCCATCATAAAAGTTCTTCGGTAATTTAATAGTATGTGTGAGATCACATGAACTCACATTGAATAATTTTTCAGGAGGAGAATAAGCCTTGTTACTTCACCATATAGAGATGAAAGTGCCTCGTGTCGATTGCTTTTGTAGTGTGAATCGAAGCAAAGCTCGTATTGTGATTATTTGCTGGGATTAGATATCCTGCTTGTTGTTGTCGCGTGCAAACATTTAATTATTTATTCCAGTTGTTGTGAACATTGATTAATCAATTGTCTTTATAACAAAAATTAGTTTTTATCAGTTAGTAAATTTTATACCCAATGTTTCATGTTCAGACCTATTTGTAACACAAAATGTGGCTTCTCGGCGTTTTTTTGGTCTACTTGAATTTTATTTCAAGACCACTAAATCACAAATTTGAATAAACCGGGAAGGTAAATTAGATCATCCATTACAATGAAAATATTCCGCAGCGTCTTTTAATATAAAAGTTAATGAGATAGAAAGTACACACTTAATATGAAAGAAGCGCTCAGCACTGATAAACGAAGTGCAAACGTGTCTGAAAAATAAAGAAGGCACTCACCTGAAACCCAATAAAGTGTACTTAGCGCTTAAGGGCGGTAAATTCGCGTTTTTGTCATTGTATATTCTGAGAAGCGTTGTGAAATTCTAATTTGTTGTGTTATCGAATTCATCGGGGGAGATGCGTAGCTCGCTCTCAGGTGAGACGGCGGCGGCGCCTCGCGTTCGCAAGATTTATGTAAGGACTTTTGTGTTTGTACGAGTAGTTAAGCAGAGGCGAGGGGCGAGGCCGGCTCATCTACATTCGCTTTTACTTACGCCAGATACCTAACAAAGTAGACTTTTTGTCTATCTTCTCGCTAGTTTTCTTCTTCGCGAAGTAAAAATACGGCTCGCTTTAAAATTCCACGCGTTCGTCTGAGTTACTTTTTTTGTAATTTCTCGCCATAGACATATCATCTGGCGTGGATGAGTTTTTGTTGGAAGCCCTTTTGTGTGCGCTATGAAAGTCAGAACTGTTGTAAGGAGTATCCAACTCGGAGTGCCTGTGTATTGTCTTCAAATTTTTAAGACTAGCTATAATATTGCTGAGTAGCAAACGTGGTCCATACCTTAAGGAAATACTCGACTTTTAATTAAAAAGTTTTTAAAAACATTTTAGCATTAAAGGTAAGAAGTTTTCGTCGTAAAATGTTTAAGAATTTGTAATTCAATGATTGTATACAATCAAATAGTTTTTGTTTCAAAAGAAAAATATTGGCTACGATATGGCACCAAAATGGCGAAATGTTACCACATATTATAATGGACTTCAAAATTATGAAAACAGTGAAGTTAGAACCCATAAATCATACTTCGGTCGAAGGCAAAACTATTCAGGTAACTTTGAAAAATAAGTAAGTAGGTATGTATGTGTAAGCTGAGTTTGCTATAGGCGCTTTGTCTTCAGGGATTTCAGCGTTGGAACAGCGTACCCACGCTCTAGTCTTCATGTTATTGCCATAATTAATCATAACTTTGTGTTAGTGAAATTTCTCCGGTAGACCAGTGGTGCATGAGATCATGAAGGCATGAAATTGGATCGCAAAACCTTCGCATTTGGCGCTCCAACAACTGGGGCAGAGCTGATTTTGAAATTTTGATAAAGCGCTGATGCTTTTGAATTTTAAATTCGACCAAATTACGTTACTGCCTATAGATTTCTGATAGTGATATTAATTAATATCTCTCATTATTACAGAATATAGTGAAGATTTTTTGAATTTAATTATTTAGTTTACAAAGAAACTATAATTTATACTATATTTTGAGGAACTTTTAGTGAACGTAGATAGACACTGTATGTGTATGAAAAGCCATTAATTTTGGAACCACAAGTTTAAATGAATAAATAAATAAATTAATAGTGTTTGTTTTTTTTAAATAAATTCATAGCATAAAATAGGGTTATATTTTGTTTTTTTTTAGTATTAAAGGTCTCAAACTTGCGAAATAAAATCAAAAGCTAGAAAATGACGAAAATACTCTTAAGTTCATTTTGGCCATTATACGTAAAATCACTGGTAGGTTTATTTTGTATAAATACAAGAAAATCCTAAAAATTCCAACAACTCTTATTTTGAGATACTAAAAATTCCCACATAATATTAAAGTGATAAATTACAGTCTCGTAGTGAAAATTAATTACCTCGAAAGGATGCAACGAATTGCTACCGAACTAGGGTCAACTCGTGCAGAGACAAAGTGCAGCGCGGAATATGATAATAGTTTTAAGAAGTTTAGAAAGCACCAAATTCGGAGTAAACGCTACGGAGCTACGGCGGCTGCTACAACGCTACGCCTTGCAGACGTATCTTATTTATGTTTCGTATAACATAGCTTTTGTTGCTAAGATTCCAAGTCAAGCGTCTATGACTCAGCTTTTTTACAAGCTGATATTAGGCGTTTTTAAAAGCTTGTATGTCGGAAGGATTGTCAACAAGTAGATTGTAAAAACGCTGATGACACTAGGTCACTTTACACGCTACAAGCGCAAACGCTGGCTTGTAGCGTGTAAAAAAAGCCATGTGTCATCGTACTATGAGACACATGAAAATCCCGTTCTTAGTACGCGCCTGCACTTCTTGACAAACACACCCTCCAACTTTCAAGCCTCTACATTCAGCGGTTTGGGCTGTACGTTGTCTGTCAGTCATTCAGGTCCACGGAGTCTTTTAAATAATATTGATTTTACACATATTTAAATTTTGATAAGTTATGACAAAATATTATTTAAGGAATATTTAAATAGTTTGAACACAATTTACAACTTGTGTGTAGGCACCGAAAAATATGCATACATTAAAAAACTACTCACTAAATGTTGAACTTACACTATTTGCATAGAGTTCATTCAAGTTTATTTTTACAAAAATAATTCAAGCGTTCATACCACAGTAGGTCTGAATCCTACTTAATGAGTAATACAAAAGCGATTTTACTACTGATCAATGTACTGAGCATTTTCACGTAATGTGGGAATTTGTACACTGCATCCGATTCAAAAAGATAAAAGAGAAAAATTCTACAGAGTTTCCACCATAAGGAAAATTTATATCTAAAAAAAAGAATGAGAATAATTGAAGGAAGTTTAAACTGCATTAGTTAATGCATACTTTATGGAATAAACAGAAAGAATTGAAGTAATCTATTTTATGTATTTGTCATTGTAGGTGTCTTTTTTTTTACAAGTAAATTTTGAGCTAAAAGAAAAATATATCATCGAAAATTCAACTATGTATGTGGCCCAATTGTTTCATTTTGTAAATTTTGTAATAAAGATCGTAGTAGCACGTAGTAGCTATCTTACGCTAACATACATAGAACCTTATTTAAATCAAACTAAAACGTACTTTATATATTAACCCAATGCTATAGTAAAATATTTTTCCAGATAGGTACTCAAAGTGCCCAAATGAAGTTTGGATTTTGTCCGAAAAAAATAGAACGGGATCGTATTGATATCGAATTTGAATCGAATGCAGTGCACGAACGCTCTCACACATAATAATTGTGTACGCGGCTGACTCATTATCATATAAATGAGAGAGAAAAAGCAACGGTCCGCCGTTAATCAGGAGAATGGAGCAACAGCAGCTAATACACTTATCAACTTTAATTCAATAATCTCGCAGTGGACTGTAACGCGAAAAATAAGTACCAAACGGAACGCACGACCTCGCTAAGCCCAATTAATTGCACCGGACTTTACGGTGACTTTGTGTGTAGTATTTTAAATTGAGGTATTTTTAAAAGGAAGTCAAAATAAAGATGGGTTTTTGATGATGATGTTCTCGTTGATAATGATGCCCATCAATTGGGCGTGTTGTTTTAATGAAATATTATTTGTTGAATTATTATTTTGCGTAAAATGTTAAGTGAGCAACTTTAATGATGACTACGCCAGTTCAGATTTACTTTTAGAATCATATTTTTATAAAAGGCTTACTCCTGACAGACAACGCACAGGCTAAACCAGTGGACGAAGAGACTCGAATTTTCCAAGGCATTTTCATCAAAAACTGTGTAGGCAAAAACTGGGCAAGTAATTTTGTTTATTAACAATGTAAACGGAGCTGCTAGTAAAATAGTTTATTAATACAATTCAAAGATTTCTCTAGCATTTTTCCAAGTTAATATTCTTAAATAATTTTAAACACACTTATTATTCCAAGAAATTTGTGTCTTATAGTATGATGACACACGGCTTTTTTTACACGGTACAAGCCGGTTATCTGAATTAAGGTTTTTTTATGTTTCAAGTTCAAAAAGGTATTACCTTTATAACGTCATAGTGCGTTACAATAAGCAATTATGCATGCATTCAGGTGCACGAAGCTCAAATGAAACATCAAGTTCGAGAGAAACTCGTCAATGCAGACAAAGACGCTCACGTTTGACATCATTAATATCCAAGGAGCCCGAATGGCTCCTAGATGAAGCTCCTGGGTCTAAATTTACCCTGACTAAATAGATAAAAAAATATGCATTACAAAAACTTTAAGAACTTAATGAATTTAAAAGCAATTTTAAAATTACTATGATTTCAAATTGTTTAATATGAAGTTTCATAAAACAACATAAATAGAAATATTTCAATGATTGCACAATATTTTGTTAAACTAAATATTTTTTTATTTATTTCGCTTGGTACTCACAAAGATAATTGATAATATATTTTATTTTCTATAGCCCATCAAAGTCTGTTAGGGTACTTTTGCAGTTCAAGCGCTCAGACTACAAAGTACGATGAATGCAGTCCTTTCAGCGCGACTATACACTCATATTTCCGGATTTCATTCCCTCTACGTACATACATAAATATACTAGACATAGCAAATCCAAATGTCATCATAGCGTCCGTGCTCCCTGTAGATTGTTTTAAACAAAGAGACTAAGGCGGTGTACACACGAACCGCTTGCGACCCCACCGATCTTAAGAGACAAGTTGTCTATCTATCTATCTATACATATAATAAAGCAGAAGACCTCTAATTTCTGTACATATGTTTTTTTTGACGGATACGTGTTCAGACGAGATTAATAAATATGCCCCAATTTTTTTTTTATTGGAAGCCTTTGTTTATTTATTGTGGGTTTGTGTGTTCGTACATCACGTAAAAACTACCGAACGGATTTAAATGAAACTTTACGATATCATAGCTACTGAGTTCGAAATGGTTATAGGCTATATAATATTACGCTACATCTTTTCAAAGGGTAGATATAGAAGTTTAAATAGATAATAAAATGTTATCGGGCTCTCAAGCTGGAAGTTAAGCAGATGAAATATGCATTATTGTTTCAGAAATTAATACACGTAATATAAAAATAAAATAACAAGGGCCTTCTTAATTCTGGGCAACAATCTCTTCCCTACAATCTATTCTAGATGATGACGGCAATATTTTGTCATTTAAGGTAGGCAGGTATTTTTTCTTTAAATGATTAGTTATGAAACTTACGTAGAATACAAAAAAGGATTCGTGTTAGTCACATAAACGATGAAATAACATCATAAAGGCCAGTGCAAATACAGTCGTTGAATAATTAAATAAATAAATAGCTTTTTAAGAAGAAATTATGGTTGCTTAAAAATCGACCTTTATCCGGATTTGAAACCACGGCTATCATGCATCGTGTGGGCCCAGCCTTAGACATAGCGGTGTGAGTGTGTCCAACCAGATATTCCCAACCACTTTATTCCCCTCAAATGCATTGTTTCGTGACGTTATGCGTGATCTTTTATTTATATTGTAAGCTTTTTGAATGTTTTTTCAGAGTTTTGTAAAAATGCAGCTCGGAAAGAATGCTACTTTTATTTACCTTAAGGGTAATCCTCAAATCCGAATTCCATAAAAAATGCTTCGGACAAATACTCAAAAAGTACGCCGTATTATAGTAATTTCTTCACACTATTCGTTTCGTCCATGTTTTTTTAATTTCGTCAACAAAAAAATGAAGTTTTCATACCTTAATTTAGATTTTATACGTCTTTTTAAGTAATAAATAATAAATAAATAAGCCTTTTATTCAGACATTTTTTTAACAATTAGTAATTATTGATAGATAAGATTTCATTATTATTATTAATATTACCTAACTAATCCCTATCCTTATCTAAACACCGGCATGGTTTGTCTGTGTGCCCCTTGGCATAGGCCTCCGCCAACTCCTTCCAAGCGCCCCTATCCATTGCTGTCCTTGTCCAGTGTTTCCCACCTACAGCTTCTATATCGTCTCGCCATCGCTTGACTTGCCTTCCTCTTTTCCTTTTTCCTATTCTCGGTTGCCAGACTGTGATTCTCCTGCTCCACTTATCTGTGCCACGAACTGTGTGTCCAGACCACTTCCACTTCAAGGATCTTATTTTCCAGACTACATCGGTTACTTTAGTTTTGTGTCTAATGTGATCATTTTTGATTCTGTCTCTCCTTCTTATACTTAACATGCTCCTCTCCATGGCTCGTTGACAAATTGCCAATTTATTAATCTGAGCGATGGTAAGGGCCCAGGTCTGAGAACCATAAGTTAATACTGGCAAGATACAAGAGTCAAAGAGTTTCCTTTTAAGCTTGATGCTGAAATTTTTGCTTTTCATCACCTCTTTTAGTGACCAGTACCGCTTCCATGAATTAGCTATCCGTCTATCAACCTCTCTCTCATTTATGTTTCTTGTGGAAATAACTTGTCCTAGGTATATGTATTCTTCTTGGTAGGATATTGTCTTGTTGTTAATGATCGTTTCCACTTCCTCTCGATTGGTTAATAGCTTAGTTTTTTCAGCATTCATGGTGAGGCCAACTCTTTCACTTTCCATCTGTAAGTCTTTTAGCATTGTCTTTAGTATGTGTGGTGACTCTGAGAAAAGTACTACATCGTCGGCGAATCTCAAGTGTGTCAGCTTCTCTCCATCTATTAGAATTCCTATGTTTTCCCAGTTTAGTTTGCGAAATGCATGCTCTAGTGTTGCTGAGAAAAGTTTAGGTGATATAGGGTCACCTTGACGGACTCCCCTTTCTATTTTAATGCTGTTTCCCTTTTTCTCCAAGCGAACTTTAGCTGTGCTCATTGTATAAACGTTTCTTAGCAGCCTAATGTATTTGCTTTGAACACCTTGCTCCTGCAGTGCTTGCCATATTGAGTTGTGCTCGATCGAATCAAAAGCTTTACTGTAGTCTACAAAAGCGATGTATAGTGGTCTGTTATACTCGTTGTACTTTTCTATAATTTGTTTAACCACATGGATATGATCAATTACAGAATACCCGGCTCTGAAGCCCGCCTGCTCAATTGGTTGGTTTTCATCGAATACATTGGTCAATCTTCGTAGGAGTACTTTGGCAAATATTTTGTAGATGTTGGACATGAGACTGATAGGTCTATAGTTGTTGATATTGAGGCTGTCTCCTTTTTTGAATAGAAGCACGATGTCAGATGTAGTCCACTGTAAAGGTACATTTTCTGTTGTTATGACCTCATTAAATATTTTCGTCAGGAGTTTGGCTGCCACTGTTTTATTATGTAATATTATTTCATTTGATATTTTATCTGGCCCAGGTGCTTTGTCTCGTTTCTGTGTTTCAATTGCTTTCTCAACTTCTCTGACTAATATTTCAGGTATGTCATCATTGTCTTTCTCTAGGGTGACATCTTCCTCATCTTTTTGTTTTTTATAAAGGCATTTATAGAAATCTGTAGCTATATTGAGTATTTCTCGTCTTTTGCTCTTGTCAGATCCTGTTTTATCTTTCAGTTTTGGAATCCATTCCTTTTTGTCTGTTAAATATTTTTGCGCTTTCCTGATACCTCCCGTTTTCATAATATGGTCCTCTATTATTTGTTGTCTGTTTTGTTCCTTATGTTTTCTAATTCTCTCTCGTATTGTTTTGCTCAGGACTGCTATTCTTCTTCTATCTTCTTTGGTTTTTTGGTTTTTACTAATGAGATGCTTCCTTTCTAAAAGACATTTGTTTATTTCTTCATTATCCATTATTTTTTTATGTTTGTCACCTTGTTTCTTAGTTTTCGGTTTTATTATTTCTTCTACAACGTCGTATTTTTCTTGTGTTGTGAGCTGTGATGTTTGATTTTCGTAGTTGTCTAAATGGCTTTGTAGATTATGCCCAATAGTATCGAGTTCAGCATGACCAAGTCTATGTTGAGAACCATGGTGTTTCCTTCTGGATTTTTTCTGTGGTCCCAAGGTGAAGTTTGCTCTTATCATTCTATGGTCAGTATTGAAGTTGAAGTTATTGATTACGCTGACATCATTGAAGTAATTTATGTTGTTAGTCAAAAAGAAGTCAATTTCGTTTTTTGTTTCTCCATCAGGAGAAATCCAGGTCCACTTACGGTTTCTCTTCTTTTTGAATTTACTGTTCATAATTACAAGGTTATTTTCGAAGGCGAAGTTGACTAGTCTCCCACCATTTGTGTTTCTTCGGCCGTCCGGGTAAGGCCCCATTATCAAATCTTCAAATTCTTGTCTTTTGCCTATGATTGCATTGAAATCGCCCATTATTATAAGATTTTTGTGAGCATGGGCTCTTATCGTATTGTTGAGATCATCATAGAATTTTTCTACCTGCTGGACTTTTTCTTTGTCAGTGGGCTCCGTTGGTGAGTAAACTTGGATTATAGACCACTTATATTTGTTATGAAATATCATATTTAAGACAGCAATCCTTTCAGATACACCAATGAATTCTTCTACCTTATCCTTGTGAGTATCTCTGATGATGAAGCCAACTCCGCGTTGCCCAGGGGTTTCTCCTTTGTAGTAAAGGAGGAACTGTCCGTAGTCCTCTATTCTTTCACCTTCTCTTCTGACTTCGCACAGTTTTTAAGTAAGTAGGGTTAAATTTAAAACACGTATAAAATAAATGTTGTATTGTTTAGAAATTTTAAAACACAATACAACAAATATTACGCTGTTGAATGATTTAAATACGAGTATTCCAAGGTCTCCTTTGTTGAGGATTTTTGTGACGTCGGGTCATACGACAGGCGACTCATCGCCATAACGGGTATAAATACGGGCCGGGCAACGTTGTTTATTCACTCTCGTTTCGAATTTCGGCGAGTCCACACCTCCTGATGATGCCTCGTGTAGAGGCGAAACACGTGTCGTATCTTTAAACTTTGGTTTTCTGTTCGTTGACTCTTTGGTTTATAATATAGTAATATGTACTAAAGTTCTAAACTAAAGTTAAGTTAATTAAAACCTTTGTTTAGAAATCAAGCGGATTTATTACTAAATATATTTATATAATTTGTTGATATTTATGGATTTCCGCAAAGTAACGCCTGAATCAATCAATTATATCATGCATAATTTGATAAAACAAAGGTTACACAAAATTAAACACATTGATAGAGATCTTCAGAATCCATCTTAAGCACGAGTTAAAAAATACTTACGTACTCGTAGAAAGATTGTACAGTAAAAAAAGCTGTGAAAATCTATTAGTTCGGTGTGAAAAGCCCGTCAATCTGGAATAGATGCACCGATAGCTACCTACTCGATAGCCCGAGGCTCGTTTGACAGCCACTACGGTTAGCCGTGCCCACCAATACGACAAAGGATTACCTATCGAAACCTGCCAGCAATTTTACCTGTCCATAACTCATCCGCTTACCATTCTCAACCAGATGAACTGAGATATCCGTGACTTTGATGGCCAAATTTTTCAGATTGCTCGTACTTACGGTTTTGGTTTTACGGTTGGAAATATGTACGGAGAATCGCACATTTGGTCCGTGGCTTATATTATCTTGAAGCGTGCACTGATCTGATTAAGAATAAATACAAATCTAAGTTTTTTTATATCGAAAATGCAGAATACCTTATTCTTATTGTACTCATACTAGTTGAATTTTCAAAATTACTTTCTGAGTATGCACTTTTAGCTTCTTGACAAAGACATTCTCCATGTTTCAAGTTACTACGTCTATTAATTAGCTGTCTGTCAGTCAGTCATGCGGTCAGTCAAGGTCTAAGCCTTTTATATAAATATTTATAGCCTGAATCGAAGAGCCCCCAGCTATAAGCTTCAGTAGAGTATAAATAATAGGTAGATATATAATGGAATAATTAATTTTTGTAACTTATAATCGTTCGCATCGCAGTAAGATAAAGTTTTTGGAGAGTATTGTACATTTTTGGTTCTTCTTCCTCTTATCGTGTCACTAGTTCCTTCGAACCAGTGTAGTGAACGGATTTCACGTGCGCCTCTAAGAGACTTCTCTCGGGCACTTCATATTTTACACATTTTTTTAATTTTCGGTATAAATGTTTTATATAGGATAGTTCAACAAAATATTTAATAATTAGTGAAATAATTTAAAAAAAAAATATTTTGCTCCGACTTTTACTATTGAATACAACAAAGTGTATTTCTTAGAAACGCTAGCATAATTCACATTTCACAAAGTCGCACCAGCACAATAGAAAACTTTATTCGGTCGACAAAAAATGTTACTGAAAATATGACGTTTGAAAAATTACACGCATTCACAAATCATGCGGGCCCTTTTTGTGGAAACTTTCCAGGCACAAAGGAATTCAACTCGTTCTCGAGTTCTTCCAACTTTTGTGGATTAATACGCGTCAAAAGGTTGCCATAATCAGCCAATTATGTTCCCACTGCTGGGACGCATGCTTCAAGCGGTTGTAAATGGGCTCTAATCTATCACAAGGGCCTACTGTGAATTGGTGAAATATTTTACCTCGTCTGAATGTGTGCAGTCTGAATTTTGTATTTCTACAAGATGACAGAGTGACAGCGGTGCGAGTGTGGCGCCTGAGTCAAGCTGCGGCAAGCTGGCTCGAGCCAGGTACCCGGGTTTATGAGATGAATAAAACTTATACTATTATGAGCGATGGGTACCGCCTGACGTAAATCCATAGTAAAACGACTAACGGTAACAGTTATAAAGTCTTTATCAAATTTATTTTGACAGAAGTTTCACTAGATTTTTTATAGTTTTTTTGCTATATCTGTGTTCGGTAGCGGCAACTGATTATGTGTATTTTATTCTGCTGATATAAATTTGCGGTGTAGATGAAGTAGGTAGGTAGGTATATTATATGTGACTGAACTGAAATATTCAATATCCCAAAACCATAATTTCGTTTTCACTCAGGTAATACGGCTAACACAGAAATTGAAGAGTATTGTCATGTCTGATAAAAAATCTGGTTGAAAAGTGTCGATAAATCAGTGAGTCCATAACACACCTGAACAAGTGTAGATTGGACAAAAACGTCCACCGTTTTGCTATTCGAAATACAAAATTCCATTTGGACCCGTCGAGAGGAAATGAAGCAATTAATTCGGCAGATGGCGTCGCTGTGCGAGCATTAATCATCGACTAATCGTAACTGCAGTCTTCGATTAATCCGCGCTCATGGATAGAGACGGCACATATCGTGAGGTACAGATAACGACGTAATTGGCGACACTTTAGATTCAGTTACAGCCTTTGCAGCCAAAGTAAAGAGTTATCTTTGGATTGCATTGGACTTTACGTGCTACTGTAATGAACTGTTGTCGCTGACTATACGTGTAGGTAATGAAGAGTGAAGTATGCTCGATAAGTAATTATTTCCGACACATGAAAATAAACACGTCCCTCTGTTTATCAATGGCTTGAGTTTAGAAGGAGTTGCAAAATATATTATAATTAATTTCATATCAGCCACAAAATGAAACGAACCGCAATTACAAAAGCTGGCAATCTTGAACAAAGCATTTCTGTAAATTAAATCTTAAGCCAACATAATCGCAACAAACTCTTTTAAGCCACGCTTTCTTTGCTTAATTAACATCGATGGTATCTATTGTCGTATCAGCGCCATCGAAACTTGGTTTTATAATTAATTTCAGCCTGAAAATTTCATAATACAGAGGCAATTAAAAATGGATTATTCGTAAAAATGAAGCAAGTGGTTCGGCAGAATCCAACTGAGTGCGGATAGATTAGGGCACTTGCCCGTTTGGGTGCAGCTTAAAAAAAATTGGCTGATACACTTTTAAAATTGAGGGGATATGTTTCTTGCTGGCCAAAAGTCTCATATAGCTAAATGAGTCTGCATTTTATTTTCATGGTCATTTTAGATCTAAATTTTGTTGGCTGTAATTTATAATTCGGATTACTAATTATAATAGTAAAAAGTCATGTTTTTTTATGCGCATATAATATGAAATTTATGACTGAAAAACAAAAGTATTATTAAGTAAACCAGCAATGGTTAAATCCAAATTGTATATTTTAAATAGTATATTACATAGTATTAAACATACTCCATTACTGCGCAGTTTCTAGTGAAGTAGCCATTTTCTTTTATCTGGCGGGATTACCGGACAAGCAAGTGGTAATGAAATTCGTCCCGAGAAAATGGCGGGATATAAAGGCCTAGTGTTTTAAGCCCTGTCCAGACAACCGCCGATTGTATTTGATGAGAGTTTTATCTGTTGTGTAGGGCTACCATTCAGATCCGTGCTTCATTACTTGCGATTTGATTGTTTTGAGTTTGGTATTGTTTTGGTGATTTTGAGATCATCATCTAAGACCACTTCAAGACTTTTTAGTACTTTAATTAAGTAGACTCCTTAATGTGTCTTGAATATAGTTACTAAAATATTATCACAGCATAACCTAACTACTACAATCTATATTACAAAATTTATAAAAGGAAACTGAACGGAATTGGACCACCCATAGACCGTTGCAAACGATCTATAGGTAGCTCAACTGCTACAACTCGATACCCGATGGCAGCGTGCCGAGGATACTGGCTGCATTGCCTCTTTGTATTGCAAGGCTTATTCTTTGGCCGAGAAAGCTGCCAGTCCTCTGATCACGCGTCGCTTCTTATTGCGTATAGTAGTAAATAATGGACTGTTATTAGTAAAATATACATTATAATTCTTTAATTTTTTTGTGGATGCCAGATAAGACAGGTCACCTTTCAAATGTATTAAATTTATTTGTAGGCTACGTTTAACATATTTTATTATGGTATTGTCAACAATATCCATTATACACAATTTTATTGCATGCAGATTTTTTATTTATTTAAATCGGGCAGCCCTAACCGTTGTACAATCGAAATCGTAATCGATTCAAGTTTGTTACAGATTTATTTAATCGCTCGGTTTATTATTGACTCTTAAAGTGTTTTGAACTGCTCCGGCTGATTGAATAGCCTGCAGCGCTTGTCAGTTTAAAAATATAAAAGCAGTAGGTGTTACAACAAGGAGTAGCAATATTGTTTTTAAACATAATTTGCATGAAAAATTCATCTAAACTAAACGAAATTATTAAGAAGAAAGAACGTCATACTTAATGAATTATTATTTTGGAGTTTGATTTTAAGAAGTTGAGCATTTATAGCGTGTTTGAGTAACAAACATAGTATTTTATTTACATTTCAATACTCTATATAATAGTGGAAGGTGCCTCGACTTTTGATCCAAAGGTCGTGTATTCGAACCCGGTCGTACACCAATAAATTTTTAAGTTCAAAAAATCTATGTGAACATTAAAACACGATGAAGGAAAACATCGTAAGGAAACCGGCATGACATAGAACCTAAAAACTTTGAGGCGCATTTGACTTCCTTTCACCAAACTGATTCGAAATTACTAGTGACACGATAAGAAAAAGCTATTACAAGACTGATGTCTGGTTTGTTGTATTTTTATTGTACGTAAATTTCGTCGTATATCATTTCGTAAGTCGCGTCCAAAATCTCCGTCCAAATCTGTAGACCTAAAAATTACCAAAGCGAACCCAACCACAAAATCTCGCCTAACTTTTCTCGATCAGATTTGGAGACCTCAAAACTATCAGACCGAAGCGGTCCAGAGGACACAGCGACTACACAGAGTAAGATAAAGTAGAAGTGGCACTTAATAGATTCTGTATAAGATGGATGGATACTCATAGACAGATAATGTTTTTCTTCAATTTTTTAGTTCGATAGGTACCACGCGGGCAAATAGCCCGAAGTAGCTATAGTAATTTAAATTTTGCGACTTTGTTATTACACACACTTATGTAAACACTTTGTATTTTACCAACTAACAACATGCATATATTTAGTCCAGTAATTTTTAATAGGTACATGGTCGATTTGATTTATTTAATTAATGTATTTGGTACCACACCGTTTCAATTAAATAAAAATAAATAAATACTCACACAAATACAAATTGATACATGGTTCTATGACCTAAAACACGTCGATTCCGTCCCTTCAGACCTCAAACGTACCGTTGCTTACTTACGCCACTGCCGATTGTGATCCAATTAGGGATGGATGTGCATCCGCTTACGTTTCTAGTGGACGGGACTTGATCGTTTTGAGAGAGAATGGTAGTCTCAGAGGTAGGGATCACTAACTTACTTCATGCAAAACATGCAAAATTATCGTTAATTTAAGGGTAATCCTCAAATCCAAGTTCCATATAAAAATGTTTCGGACAAATACTCAAAAAGTACAAAAAACAGAGGAAACGAATAGTGTCTAGAAATTACTATCTGAACAAAACCACATATAATATGTGAAAATGGAGGAGCCACGGTTACATATATGGTTTGCCAAGGTCTACTATAGACATTCGTAAATTTATTTATAAAAACGTATTACTTTATTTATAACGTAGACCTTGGCTAGCCATATATGTAACCGTGGCTCCTCCATTTTCACATATTATATGTGGTTTTGTTCAGATATCAATGCTTTTTGTAAATAAATTTATGGAAATATCCTGCAAAAATTTGCAAGGCAATTGCTCTCATAATTTGCAAGGCGCTCAATTTTCCTCAAAAAATCAAATAATTAAAAAAAAAATCAAATCTTATAAATTTCCTGTTTTCTGATTTTTTCCTATGTATACACACAATTACCTAGCTGGATGCCAAATTTGAACTTTCTAGGTCATCTGGAAGTGGGTTAGGTTTTACGTCTATATGTCAGTCAATCAGTGATAAAAATGACGATTTTTGAACGTTAATATCTAAATAACCGTATAAGCTGTGTTTATGAAATTTGAGGTACTTCATTAACTCCGGGATTTCAATACATAAACCAAATTTGGTGTGTTTATATTGATTAGTTTTTTAGCTATGACAAGGTCAAAAGTGGCTCCAAATGGTTCCTGTAAACTTACACACAGTGCTACTCGCCAGTTCGCTGGGCCTTACCGTGGCTTGACACACTGTCGTGTGTCGAGATAATACGGCATCCTTTATGAGTATTTGTCCGAAATATTTTTGTATGGAATTCGGATTTGAGGATGCCCCTTAATCTATCATTCATATATTATCCATCCATTGGTATTGGTTCCATTGGTATCCATTGGTTCCATTGGTACTGCCAATCAAAATTTTGACATATATATAATTAATTAAGTGTATTATATATTTGATGACTATTTTAAATTTATAATTTAAGTAATTTGTAATTTAATTTTTAATTTAATTTGTATTTTAATAATTTTATTTTTAATCTTTAAATAATGGAATTGGTTGTTTAACCGTTTTATTTAAAGTAAAATAAAATAAAAAAATAAATAAAATTAATTCTATAATTTATTAATAAATTCATCATCATCATTATCAGCCCACTTTAGTCCACTGCTGGTCGTAGGCCTCTCCCATAACGCGCCACTGAGTCTGGCCTTCGGTTCACTTATTTATGCTGAATATTAAATTTATTCATGATGATTTATTTGGTGCAGATTACTTTTTTTATCATTACCTATTTCATGCTCTTTGTGAACACTCAGTCTACAATTGACTTTTTTAAAATATTTAAATCTCTTAACTCTCTTGAAATGTATACATATATACTAATTTTTTTTCTATAATATTATATGAATATTGAATATATCATAGTATTATTTCTGATTAGAACGATTATCCAAAAGATTATCATTATACTTGCAGAGATATTAAAAAACGATTCATTTAAATCAAAATTGAATTGTCTTGTTTTATCATAATTTAAAAAAAGAGTTTTTGCAGATAACAATCGCAATTATTACATTTTTGTAATATTTGTTTGACAGGCAGGTTCCAAATACTCTTTCAATACCTATTATATCAAAAGTTTACGTGTTCAAATATTCACCGGCTCTCAGTCTAACAATCAAAGGTCAGACAACCAATGGGAGTTACTCTCTTTGAATACTAAGAGCTGGCTTTGTTGTCTTCGAAGTTAGTATAGAAATAGTTTTATGCGTGAGACTCTTTAGTGATACAACTAACTTGATCACGCGAAAACTGACACTGAACATCTCTGACTTCGGACAAAAGCGAATCTTTAGTGATCAAAACAGGTGAAACGTATAGTAAAGTTTTGTTTGATAATTGAAATGGAGAAGTTAGAAGGTGTGAAGTTTAAATTGCTTGTTTAATGGTGTGTTAAAGAGTTTTAAGTTTAAAGCGAAATTTTATTTGTATCACTGTATGATGATAAACTTAGCTGTAATTAACAGTGCTAAAAATTACGACAATTTATTGATTGAAGTAAACGTGCTTCGATAAGTTCATTTAAATTAAAAGTTCAATTGAAAATTCAAAATCATTTGTTATTAATTCCTACCCGGCCTAAGATATTATATTACTGATATATAATTCTATATACCTATTTCATCTTTATTTAATATTATTATTTATTTAGTGTAAGGAGCTATTTTAGATTTTCATCAGCTGATAAACTTTTCTCTCTTACTGCTTTCTCTGTAACCAAATTTGTTTAATATGTGTAACTTGTGATTAGTCTTTAAAATACCATTGTTTATGTTATATATAAGTTAGCACGCCAACATTTTCCAATACCTATAAGGTTGGCCGGTAGAAAATGCTTTAGCATTGAGCCCACCTTTTGTACATCTTATCTTGTATTTTGTGCAATAAAGAATATAATAATAATAATTGAGAATGTCAAAGTTTGAATGGATGCAACTTTGAAAGTTCCATGTGAAATTTGGATATACAATATACTAGGATACAGTTCAGAAACAGAACTAAACCCAAACTGGTGCAGTAGACGTTTAGGAAAGTAGCCTGGTCTTAAGTTAGAATCTGTTAGATAATAGTTTGATTTGGGAAAACATAAAGTGTTAGTTGAAACTACGAGTATTCTGATCACAGAAGTGTACGACGTACGTACGTACACTAGTAAGCAACATTTTTTAGTTTTTTTATTACAGCATAAGCTAACTACTACAATCTATATATAGGTATATTACAAAATTTACAAAAGGTAACAATTGGGCCACCCATAGACCGTTGCAAACGATCTATAGGTAGCTCAACTGCTCCAACTCGATACCCGATGGCAGCGTGCCGAGGATACTGGCTGCATTGCCTCTTTGTATAGCAAGGCTTATTCTTTGGCCCAGATAGCTGCCAGCCCTCTGATCACGCGTCGCTTCGACCAGACGCTCTGACAAAATTATTTTTTAGTTATATACCTACAGTAATTTGATAAAAAAAAATATCGTAGAGTTGGTAATGAATATTCTTTATTGCGCACATAAATTTACACAAGTAAACTAATAAAAGGCAAGAAATGTATAAGCAACGTTTTTGAGTTATCAACCTAGAGTAATTTGATAAAAAATTGATGGTAGAGTTCGATTTTTTTTATATAAATTCTTTATTGCACACATAAAAAAAACATGTAGGTACAGTCGGCTCTGTAATTGTCTTTACACCCAGCTTACGCCGGTTTTCTCCTGTGATTAAACCACTCACACAAACACATCATGTTTGTGTGAGAATAAACTACTGAAGTGATTAAACTACTTAAGATATACCCCTAATATAAACCACAAGTCGTTAAATCACAAAAGAACATTGGCGTAAGCTGGGTGTAAAGACAATTAACAGAGCCGACTGTACATAGGCAGCTAAACCCTTAAAAGAGTTTTTAATTAAATAAGAAAAAAGTATTTAAATAAATAATAATAATAATAATAATAATAATAAGTATTTAATTAGCAAGCTGAAGTGGCAGTGGGCTGGTCATATCTGCCGAAGAACCGATAACCGCTGGGGTAAACGAGTTCTTGAGTGGAGACCGCGAATCGGCAAACGTAGTGTAGGACGCCCTCCGGCCAGGTGGGGTGACGATCTGCGAAAGGCTGCGGGCAGAAGATGGATGCGGCAAGCCGAAGACAGGGCGCGATGGCGCTCATTGGGAGAGGCCTATGTCCAGCAGTGGACTGCGATAGGCTGATGATGAATGATTTAAATAAGCACTAAACAGACTCCAAAAGTTGCATCAATTTATTACAACCACGACTAAGTTTTACGTGGTATATTCCAGTTTATATGGGTTTAAAAACGTTTTTCATAAATTACAAGTTCACACCATAAAACATCGAATGTACGCCACAATTTTACTTAAATATTTTTAAACTGGCGTCTCAATTTGCCACAAACGGATTACGCGCACGAACATGCTACTATTTAACTATCGTGTCAACAAGCATGTCAAACCAACTTGATGGCGATCATTAACGCTTAACCACCTACCACCTATTTTTGTCACTCCAGCAATTTCTCATTTTCATATACAGGGTGTTTTTTTTGGGAAGGGCATTTATGGCCAAGTCCGAAACTACGAGAGTTAGAGAAAAGTCGTGAAAGGAGTAATAAGAAAACGCTCGATTTATAAGAAATTAATAACTGCATTTTTTTTAATGATTAAAAAATCACCCTGTATTATTAAAACAATGGATTCTGTTGCTGATGAGGCTAAATCTTTGCAAAAAAATTAAAGATTATAGTAAATTTGTTTTTTCCTAATATCTGGCACTTATTGGTGCCGGCGGTATATCAGTCAGTAAGTCTGTACAGTGTCAGTGTGTAGAGAACACAATAAATCATGACACTGCCTACCAGATGATTTTCACAAACTCATAAAAGCTTACATTTTGTACTTGGCACACTAACAATAGCAATACTAAAATGTTTAACGCGTCTTGGGATGAATATCATTGACAAAAAAACCTTCTTTGACGACACCGTGGCTTAGTTGGTAGTGACCCTGCCTACGAAACTTGGTGTTCCGGGTTCAATCCCCGGCCGGGTCAAATATTTGTGACGAACACAAATGTTTGTACTCGGGTCTTGGATGTTGTGATGTATTGTATGTGTCCATGCCACCTGCGACACAGAGAATCCTAGTGCAGGGGTGTGAGTGTGTGAATGTTTATGTTTAAGTTCTAGGAGTAACTCTACACATCTATAACACACGTAGCTTTCAAAGGGATGCCTGCTATATTTTTATTTTATTTTATTTTGGAATAACGAACAGCTACTTTACAAAATACTATACTTATCACGCATTTTATTACAAAGTCTTGTATCTATTGCAAGAATTTTTATCTCTCCAGCTATTTTTATTATAACTCTTTCAGAAATCAGATGACACTGCGCGGGCGAAGCCATGGACAACAGTTAGTAACTAGATGTACGAAAAAATTCAATATTTCATCCACCCTGTGCTTGAGAGCACCGTTTCTTGAACTTGTTTCAAACTTAATATATTCCCAAGATACTTTCACCGTTAGCATCGTGAAACTTTATATCGCTTCACTCTTCTTCATATTTCGGTATCCTTAGATACAAGCTGGTCAACAATATTGTTTATTTTTATTATCGAGAACCTATAGCAGTCCACTGCTGGACGTAGGTCTCTCCCAAAGTGCGCCACTGAGCCCGATGTTCGGATTTTCTCATCCACTTTCTGCCAGCTTTAGCGTGCAGATCATCGCTTCATCTGGCCAAAGGTTATCCTCCATTGCGCTTGCCTAGACGAAGTCTCCACTCAAGATCACGTTTACCCCAATGGTTGTCGGTTCTTCGGCAGATATGGCCGACCCAATGCCCCACTTCAGCTTGCTGATCCTCTGAGCTATGTCGACCACCTAAGTTCTCTGTCAGACGACCTCATTTCGGATTATATCCTTAAAAGAAACCCTGAGCATTATTTTATTACTGTAGGTCATTAATAAAAAAAGAAAAGCTTTACTCAAGAATATTTTACATCATTGGAAAAATATACCTACCTCGTAATATCAGGGTTCATTTAATTTCAATGTTACTTAAAATGACAAGAAATATTCTCGTATCATAATAAAGTAAATATGCATTTGCAGACAAGTACGCCAAACATAGTTTTGAACAACAAGAGAGCCCCAAGCTATCGCAAAACAATACAATATTTCAAAGATAAACTTTTATAACATTTCACCAGACTCAACTCCATAATACATTCGTCAGTGTCTTACAAGTTTTATTGCAACGAATATGATGGATCCACAGTTCCACAATCTTGTCGTGGTATAAAGTTAAATCGCATACCGACTACCTAAACAATTCCGGTGTAAGGGTGCTTCGTGTTTTGCATAAAAATACTGAAACGTCAACCGTTTACAAATAACTCCTTCCCTCAGCCGAACGAAGTAATTTTTGTTTCCCCCTCTACCTCAAGTTATGACACAAATGTGAAAATATTAAAATTGAATCGTGGCCAAATATGTTAAGTTCTTGAAGAAATGCAGGTCGGAATGGACCGAGAATACTAATCGTCAGGTGCGGAGGAAAAGAGTGGTACATTTGCAGCTACGCCGTAGACAGGTGCTACGCTGGAGGTCGAAGGGTCTACGCGCTACGCGCTACGTGTCAAAACATATCGACGTAGCTTTGCGTGAGCTACTTTAGAAGTCGTCTGGGTTTTATGAGCCTGGTTTCCAACTTAGTGTTGTAAATAAGTATGGAAGAAAAACATTTTGCTCGTAACATTTAAATGTTATGTCTAGAATAGAAATACGTTTTTATTTCATTTAGACGACTTAATGTAAAAAGTAAAATAAATAAAAAAATGATGCCTAATTAATACGTATTTTTCTGGGTTTTAGAAATATGAAATGTAACGCTAAACCTATTATTAATCTCGAGTGAAAGCGGAGGGTGCATCCCTATTTGTCAGCGTTCCTTTATCACGATCAATCGATGCTAATTAGGAGGTGAGCGTTCGACACCAAGTTCCATCGCAAGAATATTTCAAGCCGCCGCGGTGATAAATCAAACTCGAAACCGTAATGAAAGCGAACGGATCGCGAAGGAAAAAAATATCACGGAAAAAATCAGGTGCGTCCCCCGGTCGGGAGAGAAAAACAGTCGGTGGCGTGGTGGGCGGGGGTGGGTGGTGGCGGTCGATGCGGGGGGCGGGCGTTGGGCGGGCGGCGCGTGCGCGGTGGGCGGCGGGCGGCGGCGGGGCGCGCGGCGAGCTCCACACTCCCAGCGGCCCCGTCGCCCGTCGCTCGTCTCACTCCGCGTCCGCTCGCCCCGCGCCGCGTTCTCTCCTCGCCGCGCCACTCACGCCGGCAAACGCCGCGCGATATAACACCCCCGACGACACCAGTCGACAATACATGTCCAAAGTGCTCAAGTCAGTGCCCCTTATCGCGACCGCGACAGTGATTCCGCACCACATTTCCGAAACGGACCAGACCTGCACATCGCTCAGGGTTAGTACCTTCTATTTACCGGCCCGGCGCCTCGTGAGTGAGTGATGGCGCACTTTATCCAAACTTTATTTTTGGAGCACAAAGTTTTGTAAAGTTGAGGAGTGCGCGCGGATGCAGCCAGACCGCCGAGCGGCCCGCAGCGGCGCCGGCGAGTCGCTCCCCTCTCGACCCTTACTCAAAACAACAAACAGATCAATCGCTGTTATTATTCATACAGCCACTATAAATACGAATCTTCGAGGCCGTCATTCGCCATCTTCGTCGACTTCAAACCTCATAACATCGACCAACGTTATTTTGTTTTTTACGCCTAAATTTTGCGATAAAATAAGAGCCGCTACACTAATAGCAAGAAATAAAATTGTGGAATCGCATGTAACAGTGATATTAACTGTGAACGATTCAAGTTTACGTACTTTTTTCTCAAATTAGCCGGCGGAGGGCAATTTGTAATAAAATAAAATTCAGGAATATTATGGGTTTATTTAAGTATTGTTACTTTTCGGTTGAAGATCTATTTGATATTGTTTTTGAGCAATGTGTTATAATGTTCAAACTTTAAAGTGCGTAGGTATTGTCATGTCAATAATTTAAAAAAAGTATAAATACCGTTGAAGTATGTTAGAATCGTGTGAACACGTGGTACATATTTTCAAAGTGTAAAAAGTGCATTCTATCAGTGAAGAAAATATCAGGTATCTATAAGATAGAAAACTAGAAGCGTAGAAAATAAATGACAAACCTAGAGATAAAAAATTTGCTTTTTCTTGAAATAGAAAGTTATAAAGAGGCACGCACTTTAGCAAAATAGACAAAATTAGAATTAGAAAAGTACAAAACTAACTTAACTGCTATGAATTAGTAGGTATGTTGTAAAAATATGACTCTAGTTGCTATTCTTGACAATTCGAATAAAAAATGCATGGAATATTCATAAAAATTCTTTAATACATCACGAACAAAATAAATAAGTATAATGAAAGAGATAAATAAATAAAGTACGCAAAAAACTAACAAATGAATCAATTAAAAGTAAACCCACTAGGATTTTCAAACTCATTTTGATATAAGAGTTTTTTGCTTATACCACTCCGGTGCCTGTGTCGCGGGTTCGATTCCCGCAACAACACAAACATTTCGTGTGCTGAACATCGGTGTTTGTTTTGCGTCTGGGTGTTTGATAAGTAACCTATGTATGTACAAAAAAAGTACTTGCTTAGTATTGGGCTTGATGGGGTTTATGTGAAAGGTCCAAAATATTAATTTAATATTTTAATATGTATCAAATTGAACAAAACAAAACCGAATAAGAATAAATATTTAGACTTATATTATGAATGATTTGGAGTCACATTATGAGCTGCGCCTAGAATCTCAAAATAAAATTTGAATATAACATTTGTAAATCAATATACTCGTATCAGAAAGAATAAGTCCTGACTGACTGACAGACAAAGAACAGACCGAACTACTGAACGTAGAGATTTGAAATTTGGAGGGTGTGTTTGTCAAAAGCTGAGAGTGCGTGCTAAGTTTTGTTAATCTGCAACGCAAACGAAGTTGCGTTGGATGTCTAGTTAGGAATAAAATTAAGATGAATTACATGTATGTATAATGGCAAATCATTTTGGTTAAATAAAAAGTTGTGGCTTATACATAATAGGTACAAAAAATAAGCCAAGTAAGTTGCTACCTGTTTCATAAAACACCCACAACAATACCACTGTAATTAAGGATCGGCGTATTTCTTCGACGAATATTTGGTATTTTCCGTAGATAATAAACTGACAGTTGATTAGTTCCGCAAATTAAATTCCTGACTTACAAAATGAAAGTACCAACATTTATTTTTATAATATAAAATTGGTTTTTAATAATTTTGGAAGTCTCGTTTAGAATTCTGAAAATTTCGATTCCATTAACAATTATTAACCTATTATTATTCTTATATCTCGATGCTTAATATATAATAAATATTTTTTAGCTTCGGTTAAACAATAAAAAGTTCCATGGCTTTTTTTTTGATTCTTACTTTGTGTGAAGTTCATCACCATCACTCACTCACTGACGAACGAAGGTAAGTATCGTAATTGATTTTGCATCACATAAATAGAAGCGATGACGTTAGCCCGCATCGTCAGCCGCAACGCTCGCATGGTACGGTGTTTGCTTTCTCGGTAAGTATACAATACAGGTATCATAAGTGTGTAATCTAAAGAGGGAATGTTCTTTTATCATTATGTCAGCCTTTGGATGTTCACTGCTGATTATTGGTCTCTCCTTGAGACGCTAGGGCTCAGGAGCGGTAACGAGCCTTTTCAATCTATGTATATCTTCTCCATCTGCGTTGAATCTGCTCATAGAAACGACGTATTTTTTCTACTATCTGTACCGGACATAAGTGATTTGCGTGCGTTGGGAGGCGTCCCGTGCAGGATGCCGTCTAGATGGGTACTAAAACAGTGTCGGATAATCTGCCGCAAAGCAGTAAGGTGTAAGCATTACTGTGGTATGGTTCAAAGGGCACTATAGTTAGTGAAATTACTGGGCTTTCGAGATTGACCATCAAAATGTCTCAATGTGAACAAGCATTTTAGCAGTGTTGCACCGGCCTTTGTGAATCAAAATCCTGTGTAGCACTATACTGGTCATGAGCAGGCGTGATTGTTCACCATCAGGAGAGCGTTAGCTTGTCTCGTCCCCTGTTTACATTTAATAAAAAGTCAATACGGCAGGCCATTCAAATGAGTCTTGTTTCTATCATCACCATTCTTGGCACCTCTTGACTCAGTAGAGCAAAAATAAACATCTCCAGATCACCAAATATTTATGCATTAAAAATTTTACGACCCATAAGTGTCTTCTAGCTTATCTATCTGAGCTTAGGTCTTCCTTTGGCCTTCAGCCATTAGGCTTTTAGTAAAAGAACTGTTTAGAACTTTCGCGTCTTCTTTATATAAGATTTGATTATTTAGATTAGAAGTCATTGATCGTATTTTCACTTTTCTCATTTTAACCCTTGGTTGCTTTCCCGTGAAACATCTCAGCAGCAGTTTCGTTCACATGTTCTGCGGGTTATCGGATCTGAGATTCATTGATTTGAAATAATATGGTTAGGCCGTGAAAAAACAAAACGAAAAATAAAGGACGAGAATTACACATTGTTTTTACAAGACTGTTATTTCGTAAGAACTGATAAAATGTAACCATTACATGAAACAAACACTAAAAATATCTTGTTTAAGAATAGACAAACTGTCTTTGGACATAAAATAAAAATTATATGTCTACAAGTTAATTAAATAAAATGTGTTCCGATGTAAAGAGCACTGTAACCATCAACATTTTAGGCTTTCGAAACTTACCATCAAAATGAAATTGACCTAACGCTATAACAGTGTTGCTCCGGCCTCTATGATTAAAAGTCATTATTACGTATTAATTTTCTGCTACTGTAAATGTGTGACTTCTTGCCATCAGGAGCGCGCCTACGAGTAGCTCGTGACGATAATGGAAATCTTGAAACTTCCTCTCAATCTATACCTCCACAAGTAGAATACAGCTATAGCTACGCTATCAGAAACTTTAGTCAGCCATAACAGCAATATGGTGTCCCTTGTCAAGCCCAAGAGTAAACACGGCTAATGATCGAATATCGGAGATGATGATGGATGGAGGAATGCTTCACGCACCTAACCCTGTTGTCTGTACCTTGAGTGTCTATTACTTACTACTCAGACGTAGGGCAGAGTGACACAGATTAATGAGTAGTAAAAAGGGCGCGATCTCTAGTTGATTTTCATAGATGCTTTTTGCTGATTAAACATTGTATTACAGCATAAGCTAACTATGGACTACAATCTATATTACAAAATGAACAAGAGCAACAATATGGCCACCCACTTTTCACTATACCGTTGCAAACGATCAATGAAAATTAAAGTTGCTAATAATTAAAAAAAAAGTTTGTATTTATAAACAAACAGAAGTATGCAGTACGTCTTAGGCATCTATTAAATAATATCGAACCGTATCTATTTCATAACTGTTTTTTTTTATCATAGTACCTCGTTACCTACGTAACATGAATCTATTACTACACCAATAATTTATACCTACACCCAGTATTAATTTATGTAGAGTTACCACAGTTAAGACGGTACGAGTCGTAATTGGCGGGTCGATGAGTTTCCGTACCCTTGTGCAAACAAGCAAACAGCAAAATGATACATACATTCTTTGTTTACCTACTAATGAACCACATTTCGATACAAAACCAACATTGCTTTAAACCGTTTGACTGAGTTATAGTGGTTGTTATGGTTATAATTACTTGTAGTTTGTTTTGAAGCTTATTATTATGGCTTGGCCGCTACTTCCCGAGGGAGGCAAGGGTTGAGCAAAGTTATTAATTCATAACTTCCACTGCTTATAGTGGTTAAGCTTCAATAGCATCACCTTTTCAACTGAAATCTGAAAATTTATTGAGATTATAACAGAATCTTGAGATTAGTTAAACTAATATTGAGCATGGATAATATTGTCAGACTATTGCAGAATATTGCTTTGGAAACAAAGATATACCATTTAAAACTAAAGGGCTGGATCGGGTAATAATGCGTTTGACTTATAGATAGTATGTAATTTTGGCAAAATATTTACTATGTGGCACACACTGTGACTTTTATCTCGTATAACTGCGTAAATGCAGGCAACCTATAGGTACGTATAAAAGTGACGCTTTATTAAAATATAGTACCATCATTGTATCTATAATCTTCAATACTTCCAAAGTTTATAGAATTCTAAGTCAGGCAAGGGTTTTCTTTAGATTCCTTATCTAATTTAGAGTTTTTAAATAAAGTCACGTTACTTCGGCGTAATATAAAAAAACCTTATTACCAGCTTCTACGTCATTCATTTCAAATAAGAATTTGAAACATTTTCAGTGGTCTTGTAACAATAATTTACATTTCAACAACCCGAATACCAGCGCGCAACCTAACTAAAACAAAACAATTAGAACACATAGATATTCAGAAAACACGTTGTACACGCAAGTAATTTATAATAATTACATAGCAGAGTAATCGCTTTAACTTATTTTAACTCAAATTAAAGTGGAGCACAAACACCTCTCTCACCTCGATCCAAACTTTCATACTTGTGTAGTTTCAATAGTAGTAAAACTTACTCTATGATGGTAGCACATTAATTACTAACCGAGAACCCAACAGCACTGAGTTTCATGTAGATTTACGATCGAGCCCTTTCATTAAACAGGTATTAAGGCGACAGATAAGCTTTATATTACGCACTTGTTCATACAATTTGGGAGTTTGCACGAAAGCTTTATAGGGACAAATGGAAGTACCCGACCCGACTGCCTGAATACGACTATCAACCCTAATAGATAAACCTTGTGGTTTAATTTATGTTAACGTATCCAACTTCGAATGGAAACGTTTCTGAAAGCCTGGCTCGAAAAGTAGCCTAGTAATCAAAATATGTTACATCTATAAAATTAAACTGTTGAGAGAGTTGTTTTTTTGAAGTGAATACTTCTTGTAAGTTGTACAGTTCAAAAAGTAGTAAGGAACAAACTTTTCAGACAAACGCTAATTTGTTTCCTGATAAATAGTTCATTATGTTTGTTAATCGTATGAAATCTTACTCTACTCGTATATGTTAAGATAATGATCGGCCCATTAAGAATGTGAAAATGACTAAGCACAGCCATTGTTAATTTGATTTCCTGTGCTTTTATCGAATCACGCATCATCATCCTTACACTATATGTGGTACCTTATAGATAGTTAGAAATAACTAACTACAGTTTAGTGCAATGGACTCCAAATCATCAAATCTTGATTAAAAAAAACTACATGCGGTTTTTTTCGCAATTTTAATTAAAATATATTTTTTTGAATATGGGTAAAGACACGCATTTATAACATACCATTTAACTATACATTATTATTATATACTAACCTAACCTAACCTAACCTAACCTAACTAAAACAAAACAATTAGAACACATAGATATTCAGAAAACACGTTGTACACGCAAGTAATTTATAATAATTACATAGCAGAGTAATCGCTTTAACTTATTTTAACTCAAATTAAAGTGGAGCACAAACACCTCTCTCACCTCGATCCAAACTTTCATACTTGTGTAGTTTCAATAGTAGTAAAACTTACTCTATGATGGTAGCACATTAATTACTAACCGAGAACCCAACAGCACTGAGTTTCATGTAGATTTACGATCGAGCCCTTTCATTAAACAGGTATTAAGGCGACAGATAAGCTTTATATTACGCACTTGTTCATACAATTTGGGAGTTTGCACGAAAGCTTTATAGGGACAAATGGAAGTACCCGACCCGACTGCCTGAATACGACTATCAACCCTAATAGATAAACCTTGTGGTTTAATTTATGTTAACGTATCCAACTTCGAATGGAAACGTTTCTGAAAGCCTGGCTCGAAAAGTAGCCTAGTAATCAAAATATGTTACATCTATAAAATTAAACTGTTGAGAGAGTTGTTTTTTTGAAGTGAATACTTCTTGTAAGTTGTACAGTTCAAAAAGTAGTAAGGAACAAACTTTTCAGACAAACGCTAATTTGTTTCCTGATAAATAGTTCATTATGTTTGTTAATCGTATGAAATCTTACTCTACTCGTATATGTTAAGATAATGATCGGCCCATTAAGAATGTGAAAATGACTAAGCACAGCCATTGTTAATTTGATTTCCTGTGCTTTTATCGAATCACGCATCATCATCCTTACACTATATGTGGTACCTTATAGATAGTTAGAAATAACTAACTACAGTTTAGTGCAATGGACTCCAAATCATCAAATCTTGATTAAAAAAAACTACATGCGGTTTTTTTCGCAATTTTAATTAAAATATATTTTTTTGAATATGGGTAAAGACACGCATTTATAACATACCATTTAACTATACATTATTATATTTAAGTGATGGAACTGTCAAAAAAGCTTTTACACAAACATTTTCCAGAATAAAATGACAAAGGTAACGAGCCGAAGTGTACGTCTGTACGTTAAATAGCGGGCCCTTGTGTCGTTTTGCACTTACAAAGAGCAATCGATTTTAAAGCTAGCTGGATTGAACATTATATGAGGAGCCTTAGAGTAGATGCGGGTTCTGTGAGGCTTCGTTCGTGAGCCGCCAATGCGCTTGTCTTTCGGTTCAGTGGGCTTTCTTTAAATTGGCGACGGCACCACTGCCGCTGGCCGCTCTGCTTATTGCATCCCCCGCCCGCAGCGTCGCGTCGACCACGTTATTGCCTCCGCTCGACCTTTAAGCAAATAGAATTTCGCAGACAGTAAATAGGAAAGCGTTATAGGTAAATCTTCGTCGTGTCCTTGCGTCATTTACCGATGGTAAAAGGTAGAAATCCAATTTTTATCGACATCGATTACGACCGTTCCCGAGGGTCCTGTGAAACTTTGCGCGCATGAGGTAACTACTAAGACTCGTTGAATTTGTGCGTGATAAACGACAATCCTTCACGAGTCTTCGAGAGATTGTCCCATTTCGCCGTGTTTCAGGTTCCTATTCATATTCATGTTGAAAGCAGTAGCCAACAAAAACCATACAATGTCGTTTTTATTCTGACGAGTGAACGCCAAGAATGTTGCGTGTCGCGAGGATTTTCATCATGGGACCTATCAAAAAATAACGAGGCCGTCCTTCTGCAACGGTACTCCGCCCGATATCGTGGATCCATTCCGTTACAGTCGTGGACGATGTTTTGTGATTTACGATAATACTTACATGTCATTACTACTTTAGTCAATCGTTTCTTTAGTCACTCATGCTCTAATTAATTATAATTATAATATAATGAAGAGAGTTATTATGATATTGTGCCAAGAGTTTGTAGGGGAATTCTCATAGTAAGTGTCTATACATCAGGGAAACAGTTGTATTAATAGTCAGTAGGATCGCGACTCTAGTGTGGATACAACGGGCGGTCGAACATGAACTTATAGTTGCTAGTACGAAGGGGCATCGCGGATTCTGTACACGATCCTCTCCAAGGTTTATTGTAATTTACAAAACTGACGGCGGCGGTCGTATTGCCATCTTTATGTTGGATCATTTGTTTTGAAGATGAGTCATTCTCAGAAAATCCATGGTAAAGAAATTATTCTTCTTCTTATCATGTCACTAGTTATTTCAACCCAGTAGTAATGCACACATAACTTTTTTTAAACAGAAAAAATCATTGGTCTAAAGTTGAGGCACTTCCCACTTGGTAAAGCTAAAGCAGGGATTTAAAAAAAAAAATCAATATATTTAGTAATAAATCCACTTAATTTCTAAACAAAGGTTTTAATTAACTTAACTTTAGTTCAACTAAACCAGAGTCAAAGAACAGAAAACCAAAGTTTAAAGATACGACACGTGTTTCGCCTCTACACGAGGCATCATCAGAATGTGTGGACTCGCCGAAGTTTGAAACGAGAGAAACACAGTCCACACATTCTGATGATGCCTCGTGTAGAGGCGAAACACGTGTCGTATCTTTAAACTTTGGTTTTCTGTTCTTTGACTCTTTGGTTTAGTTGAACTAAAGTTAAGTTAAAATCAATTTATATTATTTAGCTTAGAAACGGAAAACCGTAATGTTGCAAGTACCAATTAATCTCTCAACAAATTCACTCAATCCCAACTTTAGAATTGAAATTTATTTTCTAGTACCTACAAATATATTATTATATATTTTAACGAAGGGCGGAAGGCCACTAATGGCATAAATTGAAGAGCGAGCGCTGGAGGCAGCCACAGGATTTTGCGTATTTCAATTTCAGTTACTTTCACAGTCGTATACATGGCGCTGCCAGAAGGTTCGAAAAGCGATCGCGTTTGATACCATTTAATAATATTATAGGAAAGAAATAGATCGCTTAAAAAATTGTTGGAAACCAGACTTTGCTTCCAACGCACCAAAAGTACCGCAGCGATACCAAGTTACGTGGTATATAAATGCGAGAAATGTAGCCTCTTTTCATTGGAAATACCAGGCGTTTCGAGCGCTACGTTTTTAGATATACGGTGTTCAAAACAAACTTACTGTCTTATAACGTGTTGGATGAGTCGATTAAGACCAAAAATGTAGCTCTGGATTTCATCTTCAGAATTCGAATATTTAGATTTGGCCTTGACGTTTACAAGACTACAGCCATCGAATAATCAAACATGTAGGTATAATATATATGAACGTCCCTGATCCTATTATAAATGCATCGGTTGTCTGGTTGCATGACAGGGGAGTGGTGCGGTGGGGCAAGATGCTCTGTATAGCGTCATATCAATCACCATTGCCGCGGAGTAGATCCCTTGGCACTTGGCCTAGATTCAGAATTACACAAATTTACGTTGTGAGCCTAACCCGGCTATGAGCGAGGGATTATGCACCCGAACAGCTTACATCGGATCCTGACCAATATCACGCTTTGCTAGTTGCTACGCAATCTTTGCTAACATGTATGTATAGAACAATGCTTTCGTCTAGTAATTTGTCATCGCTAGCTAATGGACCGAATGATCCTATAATATACAAGTTAATAAGTAGAAAAGTTTGAATTAACTCATCTTTGCCCGTCAATGCTGAGTGCCATCAGCGCGACTGTCTACTTTACCGAAAGTTATTGCTAAGTAGGATTTGTGTTAAACTTATGTTTCCTCAAAAGGATTATGGGACTGCCGACATATCTGGCTAACTTTGTTACGAGTGATTCGAAATATTGTGAAAGTTTCACTTGTCATTTTGTTGATGACGATAAATCATAGGGAGGAGTAATTTAATACCATATCAGGATGGATGATTCGATCGATGTTTCACTTAAAGTAAATAATCATTCTGTCACTGTCTATTCATTTTGGCCCATGGGTAAAAGTGAGATGAAAATTGGCGTGGCAGTAATTTTTCATGTTTTGCTTAAACTACTCTTTGCATGAGTAAACTCTTGTTAAACCCTTTCATTTATAACTCCCGGTTCGGCTTTTGATACAGGCTCTCCCTTAATTCCGACTTAATTAGTGTCACGCAAGTTCCGTAATCCTAGGCTCGAGGATCGTACGACCGTTCTTAAAATGGAGATTAGTGTGGCAAATATCTCGAACTACGCTATCCTTTCCTAGAACCACTACTCATGTATTCCGATTCTATCTCGATTGAGATTTAAAGTTAGAATACAGGGTTACCAAGAACTGAAAATGACAACTAAATAAATATCAACACAAAACAAAAAGCCTTAATTAACTGTTTGTACTCCAAAGCAAACTCATTGTTTTAATAATAAAAATAAAATGAAGTAAAACTAAAGAGTAAAGTATGTTTGTATATTTTCTGTTCTGTCGCAACATGTCCGCACGAAGAGTCAACTGCGACAAGGAATTCTAAAAGAACTGAAACATAGTATTTTGTGTACGGAAGTCCTTCCGCGGTCGCGTACAACGGATGTGCAGGAAAACGCTTGCATACTGAGTAGTCGTGCCTAAAAGACACTGCGGACTTTAGTTTACCTACAGTGGATTACACGAAACTTAAACATGCCACCTAAATCTGCGACAAACCGTTAGAACCGAAGCATTTAGCTTACTGGCTTTGCGGGCCACGTTCCCGAAACAACACAAAATTAGAGCGAGCTAAAGAACCAGCCAGCGCTCCATTTTATCCTCTATCTAAATTGGACGTCACAGTGAGCGAACACCGTTAAAAAATAAAACACAGGTTCATGCACTTTTAAGACGAGTCTCGTTTTCCCTCGCAGTTAATCTCATTAAAATTTTCATCATAAGTTTGCACGTCACTGAAATATTTTTATCGCCATCCCTCAACGCGTCTCTCGACAAATTAGTTACGGCTTTATTCCTACCGATTGACGGGTGATCTTATTTTTAACGAGACATCAAACATTATCGAAAGCCCGGTTGCTCAAGCGCCTGTTTACAAATAAGAAACTGAGACGAGTGCGTAATAAATTTTATAACACGGCATCGATTTGGAATCGAGCGTAATAATATATCGGTTGGAAATATTGGAATGTCGGTGCGCTCGGCGCGTTTCTCAAAATAGACCCTCATCAAAGACAAGCAAGTTTGCAGCTGTAAATCCATTTCAGTATGGCTTGTCCGCATTATAAATTGGAGCATTCGAACGTCGGTGTGCGCAAATTTGTATAGCTCAGCAGCTTAGTAGAAGTCAGCTAGATTGATGCGTATCATAACGTTTTAGTCACGTTGAAAAAAAAATTAGATAAGAACCAACATTATTTTGTGCTTAAAATAAGCTAAGCAACATGAATACGAACATAAAATGATTTTCTATTAAAAATCTTTTATTTTTACTATGGCCAAACTGTGGCTTGATAAACGATGTGTCTTGTAGTCTAGCGTTTTCTTCTAGCGGTGCACCATGCTTTTGCATTCTCATGACCACCAATAGATATGTAACATAACCTAACCTACTAGTAGGTATATTTAAATTCGAGGATCTTTGTTCTTATATAGTCTGCATGTATTTGAATTTTGTTACATGCTCTATTTTTATAGACACGAAAGTTTTTGTTAAAGTTGAGTACCGAAATAGCACACCTGTAAATAACTTTATTGATAAAAACTGAAAATTTCATTATGGAAAATAAAAAAGAACGTAGTGTTTATAAGAATATCACTAGTGTGATAAGCTGTGTATGATAATTCATCACTGCATTTGATGAAACGCGACCGCTGAGCACTACAGACGACCGCATTATGGATTTACATTTTACCGTTTCAATACGAGCGAATATCCAGCGGGCTAGGGTTGTCCTTTATAAAGAACCTGAAAATCTCAGAAAAAGCCTCATCGTGCAGAAAGAGTGTGATTTGGATAGCACCATCGCACTATTATGATCTAAGTAGGTATAGTATGTTTTCTCAGCCAAAACAATTGGTTTTGTTATTCAAATATATATAAAAATCATGAATCATAATCTTGTTAGATAATAAACTAAATTGTAAAAGCATCTCTACAAAGTGAATAATCATATAAAACGCAGGTATCGCATCCTGTAAAAATGTCTTGTAAACAGCAACCCTACGTGAAACGTTGGTATGCTAGGTATCTTTTCAATTCGATGCGGCGCGGAGTGGGCTGCGAAGGGAACTCAAGGACAGGCGCGTGCTCGAGTGCCCGTCGGGATGCGTCTGCGCACAGCACCCCTGCAAACGTTATCACAATTAACGCCGCGACTGTCCAATTTGGCACGAGACTGATCATTAAGATCTGGGTCTTAGGAAATTCAATATGGCGTCACATGTTCCCAAGTGGAGCTTACGTAAACGTATTTTTATTGAGTACTTTATCAAAAGGTAGCTCAAATCCTAAACCTAACGAATTCCTACTTGATAAAATTTACCTCAAACAGAAATTCATGAATTCATACATTTTTGTACATCATTAATCATCAATTAAATTCAGAATAACATTATGTAATATAATAAAAGAATGTAAAATGCCATAATGTTTGCGGTGCCCTGACATGTACACCACAATTTTTTAACACCAGGAATAAAACGCATAATCATTTGCCGTTACTGAACATAGGTATGTCAAACAATTTTGAAAAAATTAAGTTGATTTTTTTCCAAAATAAATATAATCAAAATAGAACAACTATTACCGTTAGTCGTTTTTGTTCTTGCGTCAACCGATACTCATTATTGATAATTATTTAAGTTTTATTCATCGTTTGGCAAACCCGGGTACCTAGCTCGAGCTACCTCGCAGAAGCTCGGTCATTTTATAGAAACCCAAAATTCTGACTGCTATTCTGTGTGATATTCTGTATATAATATATAATAATATTAATATATATATATATATATATACAATATATTATATAATATGTATATATTCTGCATTGCCCATTTAATTTTTTTTTTGGTTATTAAAAATTTATGGTGGAGTTATATTTGAACTTAGCTAATAAAACGAATACATTACATGTAAGCAAATTAAATAAGTAAACAATAAATAGAATAACCCTTCCGTGGCAGTCGGAAAAAAGTCATCTATAGTTTATTTTCTGATTGGATCAAAGGAGTAAGATTTGAATAAAGAAACGTTTTGTCTTATGGAGTTGCAGTCACAAGTTTTATAGCAGCTCCAAGTTTCAATACAATAGTTTATAAAAAATGTAATTAATAAAACAGGGATCGCGTGGTGCGGAAACGAAACATTGCGGTGAAACCACCATCGGAAATACTACGACGCGAGCATTAGACGAGCGTTTAAGTATTTTTATGTCTTACAACTCATAAAACATGGTCTCCTGCACAGTAATCAAACGTAGAGTGGTGATTTTGATTTAAAAAGGTTGTAAATGAAAGTACGTTCTTTGCCCGCATTCATTACGACTCACTTGCTTATCATATGAGTGTAGAGGTTATTGGCTCTTTTTGATGGTAAAAAATTCTGGCTAATCGTCTAACAATAAAATAATTTCTAAGTCTACTTACCTACCCATGAAATTTAAGAATCATTATTCAATGTCCAAAATATTTAATTATTTATTTTATGTTTAAATGTAACATTTTTCTTAACGAGTTCTTACCTTAACACATCCTTATGAGCACGTAAATCTATACTATTTTACTTAAAGAACAAAACATAACAAGACTACGTTTGAATTTGGAAACTTACCAACACAACCAATGATTTTTGCTCGAATGTGTTCTTGAAATATGGTGATTCTTAATCAACTGTCAGAATTGTTTTGTTGCACTTTGGTTTGCGGACTTCACCGGTATGGTGAATAAATCATGCGTCAAACACACCCATCGACAGGGAGAGAGGGTGAAAATCTGTCGTGTAGGGGGTGACTCCGGCCCCACAACGGCTCATTCATTCGATTCGGATTCATCACGTCAGACTCATAGGCAATTAGGGTCGCAGATTCTTTTCATTATATCACTCGGTAATTAAAGAGCTTTGGGCACGTAAAAGAAATCATTTTTATGATAAGTTTTTGAATTTCCTTTTTTAAACCTTTTTCTTCCTTATTGTATTTCGTAAAATCGTTAGATGACATTTTATACCACTATCAAGCTTTACGTGAGATTAGAACTATTAAATGGCTGTCGTTTTAATGTTTAATAAAATAAAAATATTTATGTCGCATCTCCATTATTAAATTTCAGAGATTACGATCTCTTTATCATGAAATATAACGTTTTCTATTTTCAGTAAGATCGTTTGAGGGGGAGCGCTTAAATTTATCGAGTCCGCTCTAGCCTCGCCATAAAAGTGCAAAACTTTTCCATGAGACTCACAATTTACTACAATCCTGTCGAGTAACAAACTAGTTAGACTTAATTCTATCGTCATACACGGTCGCGAGAAATATACATTTGTATGTTTCTCATATGTAGAGTGTAGGTAAATTATTTTGGGCAAAGTTTAATTCTGCAATGCGCCATTGCAGAATTCACGAACGAATTAAAAAATATTGCATGAAGCCGATACAAATCGAGGAGTACTTTTATCCAGTAATTATGAATGTGTCAAGTGGTTGTATGTTGTATGTTTTCTGCGATGTGAATATTTTATGTTGTCCTTTGACGTCACTTTCTAGATGTCTAATATAAAATTCTATTTGCAATGCAAAGGTGTGTAAAGGATATAATTTAACTTATTTCTGACGTACGTAAAAGGTGCGGTACATCCAAGTACATACACGACGCGAGTATAGCTTTTGTATAATTGATCGTGGGCAAACCCAGTTCAAGTTTAATCCTATAGCCTCTTGACACCGCACTCGCGCGTGGAAGGGAGATTATTTTGTTCGTCAACACTATCCAGCGATGTGTAGACGAAAACTCTCAATGCGAGCCACAAGTGTCAAGCGGAATTACACTGTTTCGCTTTCGTAAGACGGCTTACATTTCAGCGTACTATGAGATTATTTTCTCCCGAGAATATTTGAAAAAAATACGGCTACATGGCATGTAGAGCTCAGTCAGACGGCAATCATTCATAGAGATTGCATGTTTTGTAGGCTGACTGCGTCATATACGACACTTTTGTCTAGGGTTGTTGTTTATTTACTTACTCCCGTGTGTCTCACATTTTTATAACATGATTGGTGTTAGTCGGTGACATTTTGTTGTTATTATACTTGCCTAGCCTACCCACAGCGAACTTTATGGATGATTTTAATCTACGCGGTCAGGATTTTTTTATAAGTAGGTAAGTATATATAAGGCACCTGCGACACAGTGAATCCTAGTGCAGGGGTGTGAGTGTGTGAATGTTTATATTTATATTTATATTTATATAATTTTGAAGTGAACCAAACCAAAAAACCAAAAAAGTGAAAAAAAAAAAAAACCAAAGTTACTGTGATAAAAACCTCAAGCTCAAGCAATATTAAAAACAAGCGATTGTCCACTTTCGCTGTATAACAATGGCCTATACGGCGTCGGCCTACAGCATTTAAGCCCTTATTACGCATTCTCGACATTTGCTTTTGGTAATGTATGAAAATTTGAAAGAACGAACCATGTTGATGGTACTCGAAACAAAATAATTGCTACGGTCGCGAGGACCGGGATTCGGCCTCCGCATTCATTATTCACTTTCTATTTCGCTCTCCCCTTATAATTTGACTCGAAACATAAAATCAAGTTTTATTTGATTATGCCAAGCAAAAATAAAAAAATGTAGTATCTTGTATCCTTCACTTTTAATAGGCAAAAAAATCTTTGCATTAAAATTTCTTCATAAAATCTTCATCTCCATTTCTTCGACTGTGATTTGTACATGCTTTTTATTTTGTATTACTTTTGTAGAAATGTCTATAAGGACTCAATATAATTATAATATCGATAAGTAGGTATATACTTATTCTTTCAAAACTATTTTGTAATAATAATATATTTGGTTTTTGGTTTGGTCCAATTAACTAATTAATTTTTATAACAATTCACCGAGCATTTTCAAAACTAGCTAACAGAGACTTGTTCGTAGATACTCGTATATATCAAAAGGGTGCAAACAATAATCGTTCTCTGTGACTGCGAATCCACTCTCAAACACACACATTCACATCTGTCTGCATATTTCAAACAAAGCCACAGGCAATCTTGCAAGAGTCTAGGGTTTCTATAGGCATAGTTTTTACATTACCAAGAAGGGGGAGTAGCAACAAGGCATCGCAACGTCTCGCTTTCATCCACTCTACGGGCGCTACTGCATAAAAGAAAGTCAATACGTATGCTTCTATAGAAATGTCGAAACCCTTGCGTACGAGTATGGAAGTCATTCTGTTCAAATGGCTTTCGATGACGAATGCGCTGAGTCGTTTCAACTTTTAGGTGCCTAAATGCTGCTATTGTTTCACGTTCAAACGGGTGTTCAAAACAGTCTGTGTAAAAGTCAGAAAAATAAATTGTTTACTTTTAGAAGACAAAATGTCAATCGATAGGTTACAATTGAAATATGATAAAGAAATGAAAGGCATTAGGAGATTACAGATTCTTTGTGGGAGTACATTTATCTGTATTGAAAGGAGTGGCCTTTTGTTCGCGCTTCGAGGACTACGTGCGAGTAATAGGACGTAAAAAAAAGCAATATCCGAACCACTTCATACGTATTCTGAGTCTCGGTTCTTTCTACCATTGTACGGGGGCTCTTTACATTTTTCATGGGCTTATCAACGCATCGATCAGAAGTTATTTTTATTCAGCCCACGTTGCAAGCCTTGAATGTTTGTTCATTTATATGGATTAATTTTACGGTTTGTTTTGTGTATTTTATAATAAAAGCTTATAAACCACTAATTTATTCAATATCAAAATATAAAATCAGTTTTGGATAGAACAAATTTGAGTTATTAATTATTTTTTTTAGGGTGTTGTTTTTCGCGCGTATCTTGTATGTATGTATGTAAATTTCTGTGTTACCTCGTATCTTTCAAATGGCTGGATGGATTTTAAGGTATAGTTAGATTTGTCTCAATTACCCGAGTATTCATAAATGAGTTTTAAAAGTAAATAATCAAAATGGCGGATTTTTGGAGTTAAATAGTAAGTCGTTAATAATTGTTTGGTTATAAAATATATCGAGTAGGGTATCAAAATGAAGGTATTTTATGGGAAATTACAAAAATATAGGTATATAAGTTATATGTTTAAATTTAATTTCGAATAATGAATTGACAATGAATGTATAATAATTTCGCAGTCGGGTTTTCAGTTTTTTTAAACTTTAAGCTTGTTAAGGTAAAAAACGAAAATATACGATTAAGGTTAAAATAAAATCTCGAATTCAATCTTGTATAATACGAGCAAAAGCAGAATTCCACTTATCCTTGACGCTAAGCAGTCAACAAACAGACAGCAACAGACCGAGCATCAAAACGACTTAGAAATTAATACTGTGCAAGTGTAGTTCAAGTCAAGAAGCAATAACGTTTCGTTAATGTCCCCCATTTAGTACGTACGCGGTTAGTGTCTTGCGTCGTCTGATGTCGAGCACCGAGTACTTATTCTACGTCGCGTCTCAGTGCTAACGAGACTAGCACCCTAAGCCCTGGAATCACCATTTGCCAACCGTGCGGTCCGTATTGTTACAAATGGTACAGATCTGAAGACTCCGGTGTGCGACCTAATGAGCTGTGAAGCAGATAAGATGTGCGACACGAGACAGCAGCGGCGGGATCATCCCTATCTGTAAACGCTCACTGCGCTGCAAACGTTACACATTTAGATACCGCATTACGAGCCAGATAAAGTACTAACTGCCGATGCAATTCCTACACTATCGATCTAGGTATAAATCGAATATTGTATTGAGAGAGCATGGGAGTAAACCTACTCAAAATCAATTTACTCCACGACGAAAATACTTTTAACACACGTAAAAAAGCTCAAAGCGGACTGGTGAAAATGGAATCAACGATAGGGAGGTCACATTCTATCCCGTGGGTGTAGTAATAATGAAAAATAGGTGCTTCAAAATACGCATTTATTCAAAAAGACAAAGAACGGAGCGGGCCAGAGGCTGTGGGCAAACAAAAATGAAATGCAACGTCAGCGGTGGACGACCCACCAACCTTTGTGCCCTCGCCGCGACGACGGTCCCCGAAATTCCCTCTGTGTAAAAATTGATTAATATTGTCCCACCGCCAGTGCCGCAATAAGTGGTATGCTCACTCTTTCATAGCGCTGATAACTCGTAAAAGAAAATGTTTTCAGCTGGATTTCGCAAGCTGTAATTTATTTTTCAAAAGAGAGCGAAAAAGGTGTGCAACGTTGAATGGATTTGAAGCAATAAAAAATAACCATTCGAAGGAATTGTATGAATGTACGCTGTATGCATTTCAGGGTTTAGTTGCACTATTGTATTCTGAACATTTAAATCTAAATAGAAATAAACAATTTTTCATGAAATATTAAAAGCGGTAGATATCAACTGTAATGACTGATTATGTCGTATTTCAAATACAAAAATACATGTACTAATCATCGTAGCAAAGCTTGCTTATTCAAAATCTCTCGTTTCTTCAGACGGTCTCCGGTTCCTATTCAACTTCAACTTGCAACCCATTCCAGATCTTTACATAACGAGTGTGCTTTAAACGTGACAGACACGTAAATCATTTACCATTTTTATTGAAACTCCAATACGAAAAGCGCTTTGTGGAATATCGTTACGGCGACACTTTGCCTCCGCGTTGTTGGTGAAAACGTAAAAATTTCAGTGTTCGTGGCACATTATGAATTGAGTTAGTGCAACTCGTAAGCTCCCGCGTAAAGGGACAGCGAACTACGACGGACGTCGACTCACAGTAATTGGTGTGTGTAGCTTTTTGTGCGGCCGTTCGGTGTTTGCCGGCGGTCAAGTTAGACGAAATTAAATTGTTATATTTTTCGCTTCAAAATGACAGTGAACTGCGGGCAGCTAATGCTGTTTGGCCGCTGTGCACGCGCGAAAAAATTTGAAATGCGAAAAACCTGGAATAGCCGCTTCTAGTTTCAGTTGGGTTATAGTTGAAACCGTTTCACATCCGTTCACAACTGCTATTGTTGTGGCTTAGTTTTCATACTGCAATTTTCAAAATTTTGCATTGTATGTGTTAAATTTAAAACTCCAATTTTACCAGTAAATTATTTCAATGACAATTAACATGTCATTCTAATGGGCTGGTTTTAAAATTGGGTAATGTTGTGAATAATAATTTTCCCTATGGATACACTGTTGTCCATATTTAAGGTAATTGCCAACAGTTTCGGCTGACGTGGCCGCCAGAAAACCTGACACTCGCTCCCAACGGGCCACCTTTTACAATCCTATTTATAAATGCCACTTAATCAAATTTTTATTTATAACTTTTTATGGCGCTACAAATCTAATAAATCAAACAGGATTTTTTTTAATTCCTCGGTCATTTTGTTTGACATTTTGGTACCTATTTGCCCTGAAGTAGCTTACAGGATAAATCAAAATTTTATATATCTGTCTTTCTTACATATTATGTTGTAAACAACAATATAGGTACTGGTAGGTACTGATTACGGCTAATATGTGATTACGGTTTACATGCGTTTTCCTGATGTTTTCAGTTAGATTTAAGGCATAAAATAGCCTCTGTTAAACGATCATAGACACTTATCAGGCAACAGTTTTCAGTAGGTCTATTCTCTACAAATTGTAGTTATGAATTTATTCATTCGAACCAACCATAAACCCACACTAACTATGTGCAATTTCGTAAGTTTATATCCTCGCAATTTATTCTTGGCTATTGAACTGACTTTGAATGAAGGTGTTCTACTCCCTGGCTACTACGTCGTAGGAAGTTGATTTATAAACCAAAAAATGTACCCAAATATTACCCAAAATGTACTTTTTTCGTACCCCAAGCAAATTAACGGAAAACTAGCCACTTGAGGTTTGTGATCTAAGCTACATTTGTTTACTAAATTTATAAAATATATTATTTAAATAAATTTGATAGTACGACGGTGTATCTATACATAAGACAATAAGGTGAAAGTGGTTAAGAATTTGTGACGCCAAATTCCCCTTTTTTGTTACTTCTCTTTTTCGAAAATTAGAAACAGACCAAAATGTACTAGAAGTTAGCCAACGTGGCTTCTTTTTTTTTGTAGCATTTTCAATATACACTACATTGTGACTCTATACTTTAAGGGCAATCCTCAAGGCAAATTTCCATACAAAATGTTTCAGACTAATACTCAAAAAGTACGCCGTATTATAGTAATTTCTTCACACTATTCGTTATGTCTATGTTTTCCGATTGTGTCAACATAAAATAAGTAAGGTTTCATACTTTAATTTAGATTTTATACATGTTTTAAAATTAACCCTACTAAGTTAAAAACACGTATAAAATCTAAATTAAAGTATGAAACCTTACTAATTTTATGTTGTTAACGGCGTACTTTTTGAGTATTTGTCTGAAACATTTTGTATGGAATTGGATTTGAGGATTAGCCTTAACTTCTGTGTGTGATACCATGTGAAGGGAAGTTTCGCATAACAATATCCCTGAAACAACAAGGTTTTCCAAAGTCCTGTTTAAAAAACGCCAGCACAACACAGGGTTAATTGTTTGACTTTTGTCGTTAACTTTACCGGTCAGATGATACGTAAATGCAGGGTTGAATCCCTTTTGTCCTTACCCGTATGTACCCACGCCCACTAGAGTAATTATAGTATCAAAGGATCCTCTTTCGTTCCCATTATTACGTAAAAACATAAATTTTACATAACTTTCGCTGAATTATTTTCTGAAGATTTTTTAACATCGCGGAAATACCTGTTTGAGGAACAAGATTACATCAGTGACAGAAAGACATTTTAAACTTAACTTTCAGAAATTATAACTAGTTTAACAGCTGTTTTAAAATAACCAAATTCAAGGATTTTTTTTTATTTTACTTTTATAGATTATAAATGATTATTGTGCTTTCACAATGTTAATTATTTTACAATTCAGTAAAATACCTTCCTCTCCCACTTACCCAAATTTTGTAGGGATCATTTTGAAAATCGAACGTTCGCAACTTTGGACCTCTATTTGTTTAGGATTGAATATAGTTACTTCACCGAAATGAAAATAAGGTTAACTTTAGACAGATTACTTACATTTTAAAATAAATTAAAATAAGAAAGTTGATGCCATACATACATGGTATCGCAGTTGTCGGCTAAAATAAGTCCTAAGTATAATGTTATTTTTTTTTTGCAGATGGTGACCAGGACAAAGAAAATTTTTGTAGGAGGGCTATCGGCACCCACAACGCTGGAGGATGTTAAGAATTACTTCGAGCAATTCGGACCGGTAAGTTTTTTAAAAATTTTATCATCACTAAAGAAAAAATAAAACGGTAGTACGATACCTCGTAATAAATGAAAATGGCCTCCTATAAGGAGGCCACATCTATATTTGGTTACATCTTATTATAAAGCTCTATAAATTTTGACTCTACAAACTTAATAATATCTGAATTAAATGCCTGTGACTTTAGACGAACGAACACGGAAACTATAAAAACTGTCGGACTCCTTACCATTATTAATCAAATGCATAACGAAGACGCGATGTAGACGTCGAATGAAGCTACTTTATAAAAACATTAAAAAGTACGATTGTACTTTTGAAATACAAATATGTCAGATACGTGAAACAGATATGTAGTATGAAAATGACTGTACATACTATGAGCGATGAAAATTTCATACAACGCTCTCATTGTATCAATTCAACGTATCAAATCCATTCCAATTTCAGCAAACTCTCGAAATGTGTGATGATTAAAAGCTAGCTTTGTTTAGGCTTATCAAAATGTACACATTCCACGATATTTACACGCAAGTAGCTACAACACCAACAGTTCATTAAACTGATTGTTGTTTATAAACTCAAATATTTATAATTAATTGAGGCTTTCAATAATATTGACTTTTAGCGATAATCAATTTGAAATCGAAACTCTCTTAATCAAAATTCAAAGAAAGCTAAATTTAAAATCGAGGAGAGTCAGGAAACAATTCCTTGTTCCGTTATTGTTTCAGGTCGATATTGAATAAGGCTACCGTCTTAGCACCAATCTATTCTAAAGTCCTATACTAAAATATCTCTTCATACCAGTGAATAGGGTTTGAAATCATGAAGCTCACAGGCCCGAGTCTGTAAGTCTGCGATAACTTGGTCTTTGTCTGGCGGTCGCGAATCAGCGCAGGTGTCTATCTACAAAAGTTTCGTCGCAATTAGCCCCGTATCTAGCATGGATGCCAACTAAGGAACTTTTCAGAATTCAACATTGGCTACAGGCGGGGAGTCATTGTGAGCTCAAAGTAATCGGGCTCGGCAGCCTCCCGCGACGATCGAGTCCTTCATTACCTATTATGAGAGTTTAGAATAAAGCCAGCGAGTTTTTTTTGGAGTGAATGTGATTGATGCCAAGCAAAGGAAATATCTCGGGAGAGATAAAAGGAATTTAATGAAGAGTCTTTAAGAATAATGATTAAGGGAATGGTTATTTCCTTTTGGTCGACGGTCTAATGATGGGGTCCTTTCAATTACTTTGTGATAAGAAATATGATGAAGTCGCAATTATTCTAATTAAATAAGAGATACACAAAGAAATTTGATCATTATTAGATATTTCAGTTATTTGGAGGAGGGGTCTCTTCTCTCGGTTTTTTCGTCTGATAAAAAATATTGCTCGGGATTTCCATGGAGACATGGATTATTCGATATTTTATATTTTTAAAAACACCGGATTATAATCCTTACTAATCGCTCCAACAATGTGCCAAAGAAACAGATAATAATTAATGTATGTATGCCTAAACTCATTACTGAGAACGCAAACTGAGAATTCTGATTACAAATTAATTCAATAACATTGAAGCCGTGCATTGTGCTCCCAGCCAGCATCATTTCGTAAGGGTGTCACATTTTGAGCAAGTTTAATTAACAATCTAGCCGCTTTTGTAGGTGCCTTCATTAGTGTATTTGTGGATAAACACGGCGCCAACTCGACGCAATTCGCGGCGCGTGTGGGTGCGTGTAGAGTGCGCGTGAACTTAAGAGGCTACGTGAAAATTTGGAGTCGCTGCGTTACATTCTTACTCAGTAACGGTACAGATTACAAACTTGATGTTAATAAAGTGATTACTTGAGGATATAATCTAAATAAACGTAAGACAGAAACACGATTGGTGAAACTTTTCTCAACAGATAAAATTTTTGAAATCGGCCCCCATAAATCTGCTTTATATCCATCCTCAGAAATAAGAGAATATTTACGGTTAATTTTTGTACTATTGAGTGAGTAATCAAAGAACTTAGATAAATGTAAAAGGAATTTTGTATAAATTCAATATTTTTCAAGCAATATGATATTTTTTATCATTTGTCGCTTACGTCAGTTACTTTTAAGCGACAAAAATCTATTATCTTATCTCTTCCATTGGGGGTAAGGTATGTAATTGCGCTATAACTGTCTTGCAATTCGGCCGCTGTCATTTCTGACAGTTTCGCATATCCTCTTAACTTCTAGATTTGCTCTTCAACTCCATCCTGATGTAAAATAGTCTTCAGTATTGGCTCACCTTTAAGGTTTCTTATTAATCTTCTACTGAGGATATTTAAAACCAAGCTTACCATATTTTACTCTAGCGATAAGGTCGGATCAACAATATTTCAGTGTACATCAGTGACAGTTAGCATTGAAATATTGGTCACTAGCTGAACAAGTTAGTGCTTTAAAACGAGTACAGGCAGATAAATATTTTCTTTAATTGAATAGTATATTGGTTTGGTACCATGGATGGTTAATACTTAAACATGACGATGCCAATGACGCAACGAAAATAAGAGTAACGGCGTTACCAAATGACGCTACTTTGTAATAGAATTACTTCACAAAAAGTTACTGCCGCTATAAAATAGTAACAAGTAACAATGAAAAAAATTGAAATTTAATTAAAAAATTAAATAATTATTAAGAAAATTAAAAAAATACTTGGCACTAATAATTTGTTTCACGTTTTTACTAATAACGACGTACCTATCAAAGTCATGACGCAATGTTAGGTTTAACGACGTAGTACCTCCGATATCTCGATACGACCCAACACGAGCTTTTCAAAACTGTCTCAGAATATCAAATGAGCCACTTAAATACTGTACACAACGACTGCGCCCACCTGAAGCGGCCGGGACGCGTGCACGCAACACCCTTAATGAAAGCTTAGGGTAGAGGGTGGGCGAGTAACGGTTCCCTTCAGTTAATGGAGAATATTCTGATGAAAGCTCCTCCATTGCCCTTACATGAATTTAGGAACTCTTCGAATGTATGGATTCAAGTCTCTGTTGTGACTTTAGTTTGTCAGCTTTACCTGTGTAGAATGCAAAGTTACATTTATTCAGAACTTATAAGTGGTGCTAGTCTTAAGAGTTATGGAGATAACGTGCCTTATTCGCAGATGTGGCGGGTATAAAAAGAACAGATTGCAGTGAGTTAAATTAATGGCGCTAGAACGCTTAAGCTAAAACAAACACGTACGTGAAATTACTTCCGGGTATACATTTTCAGAACAGTTTTAAGGTGAAGATAATTTGCCAAATCCTGTTGGTTGTACAGATTGTAGTTCATGTTTGAGTAGGTAAGTACCATTATGAATGTTTGGTAATATTCCTACGGTTTTACTTTACTAGGTATTATTTTTTACGCACATAACCATGATAGAGCTTTATTCACTGGGGCGCAAAATATTCCAAATATTTTTGATTGTTTCCATGCTGTAAAATACCAAAAATTTTCCAAATAACAAAAAATGAAATTACAAACAATTTGATAACTCATTGCAAAAATTATATATACATCGGTATTGAAAATAGCAGCATTCGATAAATTGCCAACTCGAACTCCAACCATTGGCATTGTAGCGATGAAAACAACTTCGCCGCAAATTAATTTCAAGTAAACTTTTGTGAAATAACAACAAAATTCAAATCAGACTTTGGAATTGAGAGAACAAACCTTCATAAATGTAGCTAAATTGTAGTCGAATCCGTTTTAGAATCGACGTTGCGGACGGCAAGATGCCGACTTTAAAATTAATTAGGCGAACGACCGGTGTAAGCGCTGAAACCAGCGCCGATCCAAAGTTATTTATGTAAACGAAAAGTCAGGGGAAATATGACCTCAAGGGCTGGTGAGAAGGTGTGGTTTCCAACCCCGGATCTTGCCTCTTAAGCTCATTCGCCCCTCACTTTGCGACCTCCGTCTGCCAATCTTTGTCCCCAGTCAACAGAAAAAAAACCACACTTAGCCCTCATAATTTCGTCAGTTTACATTTTATCCTTTTCTGTTCTCATGAAAATGTATGCTGTCTTTATCTGTCTATCTGCTCGCTAAAACAATCTTTATTTTTAATGTTAGCGAACAACTTATTCACAAGAATTTCTGTCGGGATGTTTGAGCAAAATATTTTCTTTCGCCAAGTATTATTTTTAGATTTAGAAGCGCGAGGAAAAATAACCATCTACATTCTCACAATTTATTCGGGGTTGTTATTACAGTCACATTACTTTGTGGCACGTTCCGCTGCGAAGAAGAGTTGAATTTCGATTAATCTGTGTAGCGGCGCCTAAACGCCCTACGTTTCTAGATCAAGGCTTACCAAACGGTGAAGTTTCGCAACCAATATAAAGTTGAGCGCGTTTGCTAAGCGTCGCACGCACGAGAGGGTGTCTTTGAAGAAGTTCCGTTGCATGCTTGATACGCTATTGTTTTAGCCGTCGAGCGAGACCAAACTCTGACCGTCGGCATCGCGTCGACGTCGTCTTCGGTAGGTCTCCAGCGTCTTCCGATGCAACTTGCCCGATTACTTGTTATTATCGCAACATACGCTCTTAACTTTGTATCGACTATGGACATGTTCTCAAAATCTCGACTGCAACTGTTGTCGGAAATTTCCTGTGCTGACTGGTGCTTAGCATATGGTTGCGAATTGCTTTGTGATACCGCTTTCAAACGTTTCGACTTGAACTCTATAATGATGCATTTGTCGTTGTGCCTTAATTTCATAAGCAGTAATGGGAATTTCTTAGTCAATGTTATAAGATTTAATATATCAATCAGACTCAAACTTGACTGGATTGCTTAGTAGGCAATCGACATACTTGAATAGTTTATAGTAAATTAGGTACCAAATTTACGCAAAACAGGATATTAAACTACTATATTTTCCAATTACAAATGTTGATATTTTATGTTTGCAACAAAATAAAAATGCTGCTATACATACTTTGCTCAAAGTAGACACAATGCGACCCTTTCATTCTATCAGCATGTTTGTCCAAAGCATCCGTTAAATCTAACCGAAATCTTGTACTGTGCTCTTGACCAAATCAAACAGTCGAAAAGCCGCCTCTCTCTTCAAACATCGCGCAATGTCAACAATACTGTTACTGAAACGGGTCTGGAATTTGGCAATGCTATAGCTGTATCAAGTACCTACCACTGTATATCAATCAGTTGTTACAACGATGCTCGTTTGTCGTTTATCTTCGGGGCGCTTGGATCTGTCTGTCCAGATTCACATTGTTCGGACATTAGGGTAGCTTGAGTAACTGGTACTAGTATCGCCTGGTCGGTGAGCGGTGGATGCCTGGAATGCTAGTGCGGCGTTCTCGGTGCAACGGGCGCCCGATAGCGTTTTCAATTTCCTGACTTAAATTGCTCTAATTTGGTTATGCTGACGAGTGATCGAAGACTCGGAGTTGCAGAGACAACTACTAGTTGTAACTTCTTTGTATTGAATATTAATTCGCTTATGAAACTATTATAGCGTACAACAAAGTAGATATAATAATATATAAATTGAAGCCTTTTGTCGTAGTTCATATTTCATATTATAAGAGTTTTTTTTTCATTATTTTCATTTTATGTGCACATTTCTACCAGATTTTAGGTATTAAAAACAATCAAAACCAAACACAGCAATCAGATTTAATTTTTTCTGAACAAATAGGTGCCTTTGAGCACGCGAAAATAAATGAAAAGCAGAAACTTTAATACACTTCCGAAAACAGCAGGCAAAGCAAATAACAAGTTTATAGTAAAATTCGTATCTACCAATTTTCCCGATTGGTAGATAGATTTTTTATTTGTATTGTACAAAACGGTAGTAAGAGTCGCAAAGTCGCAATAGTACGGACAGCATCAAGACCTAATTAATTTACAAATTTGTCTGTAAATAAGATTGTGAATTGAGTATTGTTAAAAAAATATGTCAGCGATAGTTTTGCTGACTGTACAGTACGGGCAGTAGATGCTCCAATTTATTAAGCTAATGGGGAACTAATTACGCTCGACCGATTTTACAGGACCACATAATTACCCCTCAAGGAGTAATACAGAGAGCTCTTCAGTATTGACTCACACTTTTTATTCAAACTCGCTGTCTGGGAGTAAATAGAGGAAAAAAACTAGATTACGAATCCTAATAGGGTTTTAAAGCAGTTATTCGGTTCAAATACTCTCGGAATATTTTATTTGCTCAAGGTAGTTGGTATACACCAACGCGTAGAGAAAAGTTCGCAATCAAAATTATGCACAGGTTTACTCGAAATCGTGTTCACGACTACTTGTCTTTCAACCCCAAAAATTTTACATTATGACTCATTATTTATTCTAACTGGATAATTAATAATTAAACACAGACAGTGTGCAAAACAATGGACAATAGACGACACGGATAGTCGAATGGCAAGTGTGTCGGACTGCCACGCCTGGTGTCGCGGGTTCGATTCCCGCTTCAGGACAAACATTTATGTGATAAACATCGGTGTATGTCTTGAGTCTGGGTTTTCTATGTATTCTATGTAGGTATAATGTATTTACAAAAAAAAGTATTTAAGTATTCTATCAGCCGTCTGGTTCCCATAGTACAAGCTCTGCTTAGTTTGGGGCTATATGGCGTTGTGTGGAATTTCCAAAATATTTATTTATTTATTTAAGGTTAATCCTCAAATCCAATTCCATACAAAGTATTTCGGACAAATACTCAAAAAGTACGCCGTATCATAGTAATTTCTTCACACTATTCGTTTCGTCCATGTTTTTTGATATCGTCAACAAAAAAAGTGAAAGGTTTCATACTTTAATTTAGATTTTATACGTGTTTTTAAGTTAGTAAGGTTAATTTTAAAACACGTATAAAATAAATTAAAGTATGAAACCTTTCACTTTGTTTGTTGACGAAATCAAAAAACATAGACGAAACGAACAGTGTAAAGAAATTACTATAATATGGTGTACTTTTTGAGTATTTGTCCGAAACATTTTGTATGGAAATTTGCCTTGAGGATTCCCCTTAAGGACACAATTTATTCGAAGTAAAAAAATATTAAGCAATACTTGAGTGAAATAGTGTGCATGTTAGGTAGTTTTCCCGAGTGTACGAGGGTAAGTCCGGATAAACGTATCCCGGGGCGAACGATTTGTATTAGCCGTCTAGTACTGTGTACGTAATTGTCGATGCCTCGGGCCACTCTCAAACACGTAAGAGGGAAAATACAAAAAGTAATAAGAGTGCCACCAATCGATTCCTCCCTCCTTCGCAACTAAAGTGTTGATTCTTTCCGAAGCTACTTTAGAAGTGAAGTAAGTTAGAATTGTCTCTTTTCCACGTAGTTTATTGAACTCTGTTTCATATTAAAAGATTCTATCTAGAACAAAATCCTGATAAGAACTTTTTAATTGACTAGTGTGTATAATTTTGAATCATTTAGTTATTTCGATGTCTAAAAACAAGTAAGGTATTTAACAATAAACTAATATTTTTCCATGGTAACCTTTATCAGAATTTAGAAATAAATGCTTAAAAATATAAAAGGTTTGCAAAGTTTCAATTTAGTCTCTATATAGTAAATTCTAACTCACAGAGTCCACAAATTCGTTCACAGTGACAAAATCAAAGAAAGAATGAGGGGCTCACAATAGAAATCTTATTCAAAGCTTCTACGGAATTGAAAAAGACTCATTTCACGCGTATATGAAGATTCACCGTATAGACTTTGCTTTATAATCTTCGCAAAGCTGATTTTCATTCTATTTATTAAATTTAAAGTATTTTAATTCGATAACACCAGATATAACATTAACCTTTAAAAATATAATCTTGGATTAAAGTTTATTAAAATAAATACTTATAGATTAATAGATAAATTTTCAACGTTATAGAAAGACTGATTTTATTCAAATGTAAAAGTTTATTAAGTTGTATTAAACGTCGATTTGTAATCAACATTACTTGGAAATATATTTTTGTAGATAAAAATCAGTTGCAGTAAGGATTGAACCAATGTAAGTATATCGCTTCCGGGCAAGGAGTCCGGGTAAACATAATTAGGTGACGGCGGGGAAGTTGATTGGATCAGACGTTACGGACAATCCTTGGAAGAAATTGCACGTGAAAGGTAATATTTCAAGCACCCATCGCGGTGGAGCAGATGTCGCGGAAGTTTTGATACGAAATTGCAGGACTAATGGAAATAATCTTACAGCCAGGCTAAGAATACAAGAGAATAAAAAAACTCAGGGTGTTATAATAGCTCGCATGTTTTTGATCTCAATAATTTCAAAATCATTGCCCGAGTATCGTGGTTTGCGTTTTCAGAAGTAGTCTCAATACATTCTACACATAGCCCTTCTAATTCCTGCCACAGTACACACACTGAAGTGCACAATTCTGTAAAAACAGCACACCTTGCGAGGCGGCTAGTTATACGCTCCGAGATACAGTTGTCCAAACTAGTTCGGAGTGTATAACAAAACCGACCCCGCTAGGTTAAATATATATAGTATCAGCTACCAGCTATGTATGTAAAAAAAAAAAATTTAGACCTAAGATGCGTGTCTATTGAAATAAATATATTTGAGTTTGAGTTGAGTTGAGTTTGATAGGTACTTATAGAGGTTATACAGGAGTAAATTTATCATCATCATTTATTTAGCGTTCAGCCATTAATTGCTTGTAAAATAAGGTATCAATCAATTCTTCTTGGTCATGGGATTATAATTAAAATAATGAAAAGTGCTTGTTCTTTAGGTATATTTTATAATGTGAATGCACGGAGCATGCATGGCGGTGTAAAAACGTAAACTGTCAAGGAAAAACGAAAAAAAAACGAACACTGACAATTCCAACTGTCAAATAACTCAAGGTGCGGTGAGGCGTATCTCACAATCAACGAGATCTACAGCTCTACCTGCATTTACGGAATACTTTTTCTACCCGTTTGCTTTGTTTATTCTTTTTTCTCCTTATAAATATAAGAGTTCGGCACCTCCGTACGAAATCCCAAGACGACAAGGTATTTTTCACACGCGAACACAGAGCTAAACTTTGTTGCGTTTTAGTATCGCTTCTCGATTTCTCTTTGATTTTTCTGATACATTGTTATCGCCATCTGGTTTGCAATATTGGTAGTAGAGATCTTTCAGTTTGAAATTGAACGTCCCTCCACTCGCGCCATCACTCTGAAAGTAACCTTCCGATGTTGGCGACCGCGACCAGCGACTGCGACACACTTTCGCATACATATCCGGGTCGCGCGGTCGCATGTAGCAGTCGTCAGTTGCAGTCGCCAGCATCGAAAAGGTGGTGATATTGGAGGGGCATGCATTTTTAGACTGAAAGATCTCTACCATATATATTTTTCCTAGATCCTAGATTATTTTTCCCAGATCATAATATAAGTATCATATATTTTATCCGAGGATGAAATTAAATTCAAGAATCCTAAAAAAAGTTACACCACACTTTGGTGGGCCTTGAACATCACTGAAGACAACATTCCTCACTCAAGGCGTAAAGTCGTAACGTCGTGTTTTAGCCATCGTAAAAGAAATCAAAAGGGTGCCTGTGTCGAGCAATAATTCACCTCAATTTCCTTCATTCAGTGCCGGGAGATTAGTTACTGCAGAAAAAAATCTCGTTTAGTATACTTACACAGAGTATACTCAATGGTAATTCGCATTCCGTGATGGGGCAGTCTGTGAGGGGGCATCGAAATACTCTAACAAAAAACGATGATGAAGCATGATCATGTCCCTTAGATCCCTTAGTTGATAAATTGTCGAACTTATCAGCTCGATTTTTCTCTTCTATTCCGCTCTTTCGAATCCAATTATTGAGTCTTACTTATAAAGTGCTCGGACTAAGTCTTAGCCTTCCGCTTTATTTTACTCCACTTCTTTATTAGTTTATTTTTAACTCTTATCTGCCCGCTTGCAGTCGTTGTTTATTGTTGTGAATATTAAAAAGACTTTGTAAGTCTAACAATATTGTCTACGAAGTCAGGCTCCGACCGTAAGGGTCGGCGAAGTAATATTTCCGATGCAAACATGTTTTCGGGGCGCTCTAATTTTATTCGGTTCCACATTTGGTACAATAGGATGTGCAATTTCGTTCAGCTGAAGCTGTCTAAATTGCCCCGTTATGCAAGCATCAAACAAAAGCGAGTGAGTAAGCTTTTAGTATTATAATATGAGCGATGATGTTGAAATAAGTTTACCATTTGGAGAGCAGCTGAACGAATGCGCCGTATTTATTATTCATTGATTTGAAATGCGAATTTCAAGTTCTTTTGGAGATGCACGAAAGGTTACGTTTTACATAAAGCAGTCGTTTCGAATGTGTTTTGAACTCTTATTTATTGTAATGGGTAAGATAGAGAGTTATTTTTGTACATAGGGCAGATACCGGCGCGCTCCGTTTCTATAAAAGCACTTGAGACTGTCCAGTTTTGTCTTATCAGGCTCTCAATATGTTTGAAAGTATGTTTAAATCAGGAATTGGTATTTTCGTAACAACACTATGTCTTCTAAAGCTGTTTGAAATAGAAAATGTCTGGTGGACGCGTTCCTAAGCATTATTTTCTGAAAGTCGTCCCTCGACAGTCGATAGCAGGAAATGTGTAGCATTCGAAGCTGTAAAATATAAACATGTTTGAGCATGTAGATAGTGAAACAGGGCCCGAGTCGACCATCCCTATAAACGGCGAGAGCCCACTGCCAAACACTCTAACTCGATACAAACCGTGATAAAGGTTCGATTGTATGCAGTAAATAAAATATGACTTGGCCATATTTCCACTTTCGTTTCTTCTTTTATGTCCCTTTTCTGGCCTCGCAGGGAAATCGTTCATACAAAATACCTTTTCGAAACTGACTGACTTTATTACCTTTGGTATGTTTCTTTATTTACTATTCTTTACCACCGCACCGCGCTGCCGTACCTTTGGTAACCAAATATTTCCACATTTAAAATTGTAGGTTATTATTAACATACCATTTCGAACTGTTAATCCAGCATACACTTTTTTTATCCTGCCTGACTGACTAACTAACAACCTACATGCCAAACCACTGAACATAGAGTCTTTAAACTTCGAAGATGAATGTTCATCAAGACCTGAGAGTGAGTAGCAGATAGGAATTTTAAAACAACACAAAAAATATATTTTAACAGTGTAAATATTCTGTTTACACTGTTAAAATGAAAGATTTTTTATGATGGCAGTAATTTTCAGGCTGACAAACGGTAGTACTAAATAGCAGTGTCGCATGTCATTGTGGACTCATTTATAATTTCATTATTACCTACAGCTCACAATGATGCATGGTGTGAATTTCAACGCTATGGCCTAGGAATAGATTGTATTTTATAAGCTCTCTTTATATCATGGCTTATTGGCTTGAAAATAACCAATAACAAGTTATATACAGGTAGGAATTCCACTCGAAGAGGTGTGTCTGAGTATCGATAGAACCTACGTAAAGCAAACAAACGCTAGGTTATAAGTAATCGTTTGTATCTAAAATGGTAATAATAACGATTAATATGTTGACCGACCATATAATGTTACAGAAAACAGTAACATTATATGGAAAAAAATATATTTGATGGTCTTAAAATTTTGAAAAGGTGATTTAATTTTGAGAAACTTTTTCTCTTAAAAGTTGATAAGCTAGCAAGTCTAAACATTCGTCTACAACACGATCCCAAGTCACTGTTTAGTCACAAGATTTAGCTTGCGGAGCAAATAAATAGCTTCTTCAAAAGCTATCGTGAAACCAAATTAGAATAATGCGCCGCGATTTGGCATTTCGATGAACGATCGCGCAATGGCCCTCGGTGGATTCGCTTGATTCGCCAGAATTTTGGTATTATACGTCGAGACGTATCAAGTGCAAAGACAGAGACAGCTGGGCAGCTGCGTTAGGCCAGGCACACAATTTCTTATTTCTTACAATAATCATATTATATTTTCACAGACATGAAGATTCGTAGAAAGTATTCATCATTTAACCTACTCATTACTAAACCCTACAGAATAAAAAAAATGCGTAACAATGAGAAAAAGCTTTATAATTTAGAGTTTTAGTAAAAATGCGTCAAGTGCACGTGTCTATTAACAATTTTTTGTGTGAAAGCTCTCCAAAACTCCGTCTTGGCTTTGAAAGATGCAACAATCAATCGAGCTTACAAGAGGACAGGCGTTTTCAAAGAAAGTTACCTTTATAGTATTATTGTTAGCTTACACATGGTATAATAATAGGTTACAACTCTTTCTGGCTAGTAGGTCAAAGATTTTCGTAAAATATATTCTTATTGAAATTAACATTACCTTCTGCCAAGATTTCAATTAATCCCGTTACTCTAGCCGCGTATACGAAATATTTCATTATGAGCATTAATATGTAACGTTACAAGTAGGTAGGTAAGCCCAGGATTAGGGTTGTCCGAAGCCGAACAAGAAAATCTGAATGGATTTAGAAATTATTCTTCAAGTTGTCTTCTTACAAACATAACATAACATAACATAACATACACACACTCACACCCCTGCACTAGGATTCCCTGTGTCGCAGGTGGCATGGACACATACAAGACATCACAACATCCAAGACCCGAGAACAAACATTTGTGTTCGTCACAAATATTTGCCCCGGCCGGGGATCGAACCCGGAACACCAAGCTTCGTAGGCAGGGTCACTACCAACTAAGCCACGGTGTCGTCATACAACAAAGGTTCTTATACAATCAAATGATATTGGATAAGAAAATCTAGAAGGAATTATATATTCTTGAGTCTTTTTACATAGGTACTTATACAATCAAAATAAAATTGGATAAGAAAATATAGAAGAATTTATGTATTCTTCAGTCTATAACTAAATAAATCATTTATAATAACATCCTATATTTTAGAACAGCATGCTGAAAATCACAATTGAAAAGTTTGACTGCCCAATTCTCTCGCATTGGGTACATATTAATTGTTATTTTGTGTGTTTTTGATTTAATTTATTGTGATGTTTCTTTTTATTTTGTTACTTTGTAGGTATGTTTTGAGCACCTCTATGGACATCGTTGTTTGACAATAAATATTTATATTTAATATTATTCTATGTTACGTTGTAGGTAGGTACTTAAGCAACCTAAATAATGTATTGGGCTGTTTATTGCCAACACAGTCACACCACAATCACACTTAGCATGAAGTGACAATGTTTAGAAGACACCTATTCACTCGTTTATATATGTATATGTTTATACATTCGATTTTGTACATTTATGCCTTTTCTTAGCTTGCCGTCAAAGATCGTGATTTATGTGAAATTGCATCATGGGAGAGCTTTCGTTTTTGGAAGCCTGTTCCTTACACCCTCGTGTTAGTGATGAAAGTTTGTGACACCCCTACGGGGCTTGACTGAGATCAAATGGCGACCTGTCCTCCGATGCTAATGTCACAGATTAATGGAATTACCCACGACCGCGCCACTCCGACTCAAAATTGTTCTTTGCATTATGCTGATCTTTCCGTGAATATTATTTAGAGAGAAATTGAATTGGGGGTAAATTTACAGCTTTGAAATTGGTTTACATATTTTGTTAAGGAATCAAGTGCTTAGGTTTTGTCATGTTATTATAACCACTATTATTATTGTCACATATATTCAATTTAAAATCCCATAAAAATATTTTTTTTACAACATTATTATTAGATTAAAACAGCTACACAAATAATATTATTAAAAATTACTATTATTATTATGATCAAACATTGTGATATAAAATATACCAACCTTGAAAAAAAAATATGTTTATAAAACATTAAGATAATGATCGGAACTTTTACTTAACGCCTTTTTTCTTAGCAACTAAAAATTTAGCTTTAATTTTTTTTTTAAATACATAGTTACTTAAGAACACCCAGACACAGGACAAATTGCGATGTTCATGATTCAAATATCTAACCTTACCTAATAGTAAAAACGAATCAGTTTTTGCTTCATAAAGTTATTCAAGACCCAGAATACGTACACAGAATGCAGGGCTTAACTCATATTTCAATTATTGTATGCCTTGGAGATTTCATATAGTGCGCGCAACATGTGTTTTATATCATCTCATCCCGGTTATATTATTCCTTAACATCAAGCGACACAGGGATACCTACGTACCAGATTGAAAACGAAGGAACCACACAGGATTCAATATGGCAAGGAATACCAGGCTGCATTCATACATTCATGAATGAAAAGTCATAATATGATTTGGAATCGAATGCGGTGCGGCGCGTCTTCACGTTTTTATGGTCTTTGTAAGCTCTTGGAATAAAATTTTATTCAAATACCTCGTCTCTACACTTGGAGAGTTTTTGGTTCACCTCAACATAATAACTATTTAAAAAAAAAACAACTTAAGGCCTATTAATTTTTATATGTATTTTGATTTGTTTAAAATAAGCAAAGGAGATTGGGAAAACATTTTTGCCCTATTTCCTTTGCTTATGTAGTAGGTAGTATCAAGAAGATATAAAAATAAAAAAATATACTTAATATTTCGTGAGAATGAAGTAAAAAGTTCACCGCTCCGCTTTTTTGAAATTAATATATACGTACATATAATATCAGTCAATTTATATCTTCAAAAATGTACGAATGTGCGAGCGAGATAGCGGTGCGCAGGATTCTAGGCCTTAAATGAAATAATCTCAAGATTATTATTAAATATTTCACCTTATGATAAGAGCAACATGAAGTGAATTGGACATATTTCTATTCTTTAAAACAGATTGAAAATCAAAAATCTAATGAACATCTATATTTTAAAGGACTTTTATTTTCTGAATAGAATTAATATTTCCTAAAGAAAAACGATTAAACCTAAAAAAACATGCAATCTCGCCGCTCCTATCCAAATTATGTCTATTACTACCGGACCTTAAACTTTTTATGGGGCAACACGAAGCTTTAAATACTCTCAAATGCTCTTAAAATCAATAAAAGGCCTACTTTCATCAACGTCGAAGTAATAAAAGTGGGTTTAGTGTTATCCGCGGCAATGGAATTAGATAATGTATCCTTGTAAAAAGTTCGTTTTGGGGCTGTAAAAATCTAATTGGTAGAGGCCTATAAATATTTGCTGTCGAATCGGCTGTGTCGCTTTGAATGTCGATGGGGCGCTGGGTTCCTTAATGCATGTCAATAAGGACGGTTACAATTTACACAGGATTGTTCGTAACCTAATACTTGTCGTTGTATATCTCCAGGACCACTCCGGGAAGGATAGAGAAGTGTACCATGCATATTAAATTCAAGGAAAACAACTGTATCTTACTTTATGGTAAAAGCTGTTAGGTCAAAATTATAAGTAGGTACTTACTTAAATAAAATAAAATAAGTAGCTTTTTAATTCCAACATCCTATTTGCTTTTTTACATTTATGTTCGTAAATTGGTGTTAGTTGTTACTTAAGCTAGTTGTTAGTTGGTTAGTGTCTTTATTTTGGATGCGGATCCCTCCTCGGGTGCACCTCCTCCAGCTTCTTCCATTCTTTGCGGTTAAGCGATGTCCAGGTTTTGCCTGCTACTTGTGTTATGTCATCAGCCCACCTTCTATTTGGTCTTCCCACCTTACTTATAGCCTTTTAAATATTGAACTAAAAGCACATTGATCGCCCTCTGGTTGTTATAGTTCCTGCTACATTGTAATCTCTTTCGATACGTAAGTGGCAAATTATAAAGCAGCCTAATGAGTATCTATTTTCCTTACGGATAGAGCTGCGATATTTCTAAAGCCTTAACCAACCCTTAGACTTAAGAAAATTGCTCATTGTTATTTTAATGAACATGCCGAGGATGCCGTATTATATGGTATTTCGTATCGTTGTAGGGGCCAATGTCGGTTTAATATAAAATGATTAGGTACTGAACTGCTTACTCTCCGGGTGACGTCATAAAAACTACGACACTTGGAGCCATCAAAAGCGTACTAATAAAAGGAAACAGTAACAAAGAGAACAACAGCAAAATTGTAACAAAGTTATGGCCCGACATGTTTACCCATCGTAATTTTCTTTTTCTTTTAATCTCAACTTTCTATCGTTGTCATCGGAAACAAGAAAGGTACAACAATTAGAAATAAGTTTGGAAGTACTAACGAAGAAATTATGTACACTGAACTAAGTAAAATTATACTACTCATAACATTACAAAGGCGAAAGTTTGTGAATGGATATCTGCTTCTCATTCTTTCTAAAAATACTCAAGCGATTTGCCTGTAATTTCGGTACATAAGTTTATGTAGTTAATGAGTTTTATTTTTATACTTATTCAAGTAATTTTAGTTGTATTGTGTTTTAGCATTGAGTTAGTAATTAGTTGTGTAAATATTAAATATATATATATATATATATAAAATTATATATATAGTTGTTAAATATTTGAGTTATAAATAGGAAAAATATGAATTATATTAAATAAGCTGGAAAAAAAAAAGTTTATGAGTTGGTAAAGGGTATATGCAACTTATCCCGCGGACAGTAGCTAGTATAATATAATACCAAGAATACTAAACACGCTTGCTTGCTAGAAGTATAGTTCCCAGCTTTTAATTTTGCATGTAAATTTACTGTACATGTCAGCATGTTGGGTATGATACCTAAATATTCAACGTTACTAGAAATAACAAAGTAACGTCGACGCACACTTTCAAAGCTATAATATTGTAGGATGCATCAACAATTTACCATCTCCGCGTTACTGGTCCCTTGTCATCCGTAATTAGTTTTTCCTCCATAGTAATCGCCGGGTGGTACCTATAACATGCAACGTTGTAGCCTCTTTAATGAAAATGCTCTTAAGTGTTCGTGTTTAATGTTAACTTCCACTTTGTTTTAAAGTTCATCCTTATGGTCTCTTTAAAAACGACCGCGGCTCGAAAGCCGAAACTGTGGGCCACTTTTTTCGGGTCACGTGATCAATTTAGTATGGAGCTTTATATAATAATTTACTCACGATGAACCATTACAAAGAATAAGTAATACTATAGGGTCAAATGTTTAGCAGCGTAGCTAAGTACAATTCAATTTCAATTTCAAAAATTCTTTATGTCGTAACTTATTCTAGCATATAAGATATATAATTTCACATAGTTCCAGTGTACGTATATTCCTAAAAACTAGACAAACTTATATATTTTTCTGTTTTTTTTAGTACAGATGATTTATTTAAACACTTATAAAAAAAAAAAGCCTTGCTAAGTAGCGCTGCTCAAAATCCTCCATGTTAATAATAATCAAGGTTTTACAAAAACTTACAAAAACCGACTTCAATCGGAAGGTTCAAGTGACCGTAGGCACCATTGACAAGTCACAGGGAAGCAAAATACGCTATTTTCTTTACTTAGAAGCTATATCTTTTCAGATTTTTGATTTAAAAACTAAACTAATGAACCGATTTTGATGAAAGTTCTGTGGGACCAATTTTTCAAATCGGTTTATAAACAACAAAGTTCTGGGTTACAAACCTAAAAAAAAACATTTAACCGAATTTATAACCTGAAAAGGTAGCATTACTGCAAGCATTTTATATTCAATTGGTCACGTGATCCAACGATAAGATATTGTTGCGAAAGTTTGATTTTTCTTACTAACTCCTCTGATTCCTTAAAAACGTTCAGTTATCTACGATTCGGGTTGCTGTTTTGCGAACTATTGCATATAAAATTCACTTGAACCGTCTCGAAGTTTAAAACATAACTTTAAATACGAGTGGGTGTTACGATTTGTTCGGTCCTGGATAAGGAAATGTTATAGACAAATAATGTTCAGCAATCTCTTTGAGAGGTTCTGAGATTTGTCGTTTTCTTGAAAATGCTTTGAAAAATTCCGGAGCGAGTAAAGAGGATGGAGTAAGGAAGTTCTTACTGTTTATTGTTGGAAGGTTTTTCCATTCTTTTATAATTGAGATTAGGATGTCTGGCTAGAGTCAACAAATAAAAAAAAAAATAGGTATGTAATATATTTGTAGTCAATTGAAGCAATTAATTTCTCAATGTAGCTTAATTATTAAGCTTTTTTATACTATTTATTTAGACATCATATTTATTTTGTGATTTCATCGACAAGAATGTGAGGTAGGGTACATTCCTGCTGGTGGGAATGGTGAAGTAAAAAGGGTTAACGGTTTTTGTAAATCTACCTACATCAACACGTCAATTTGGTTCCGGATGCGAGCCAACATGATTTTCAAGATTGACACCAATACCCAACCCTGTATCTTTTTTGGATGTTTGTTGTGTGGTGGTTTATTCATGTTACAAAATGACGTAGAAAGTAAAATATTGTTTTTAAATGTTGAAATGAAACTAAAACTTTTTTTTTCTAACTAAATAAAAGCTAAGTTAGTTACCAGTGCATTACGCAGTGAGTTTTATACATACATTTTAACCTTTTATTTAATATTTTGTACTTAGGTACACATATTTCTGTGTATTTACAGTTACTAGGTCATTTTAAATGACTACAAAAAGCTAGAAAACAGTTTCTTGTTGTAAGTCAAGGGCGACCTATCGCGATCAATATCGGTCGGGAACACACCTGTATGTCGTGTAACACAAATAACACAAGGAGTCCCGATAAAGGCTAGCAGTCCACACACCTCGAGTGGCGGTAGAGATTTATAGGACGTTTTTATAGTTCGCTACGGACGTTCCTTGTTTTAATTTCGCAAGGTTCGGAGCTTTTCTTATCCGTCGTCGCGGCTGCGCCGTGCCTAGCGCCCCTATCCTGCCGCGAGCCTAATGTCGCGGGGCGACGAAATTTATCGCGTCGCTTGTAATTCCATCCCGGGCCTCCCCGTCACCCCGTCACCCGACAGCACACTTGTAACGTTTTCTAATGAAATTGTCCACAAACTCTAGCTCGCCGCAACCCCCGGCCCGTCGACACTGGATCAACCGAAAAAAGTATAGCTCGCGTTACTAATGGCTTCATTTATCACAGTCACTAACAGTGATACACCGCAACGACGTTTTATATTTAATTTGGCTCTCTCCGGAATAAATTAGGGCAATATCGAGCAGAGCGATAGACGACCGGCGGCAGTGCTCTTGAGTTATCGGGACAGGTCGTAGTATTAATTCGGTAATCTGTTGGATTAATTCGTTTGTGGCTAAGTGATAAGTTAGTTGGCGCCACAAACTTATACCAACGTAACGCTACCAAGAATAAAATTGGTGAGTATCTGAAACTATTTGGTTTTAACGGGAAAATTTCAATCGTCGGTCAAATGTATGTTAATGCGTGTAAACTACAGCCACGGTAACAGTAAGCGGTAAGCGGTAAAAAAAGGGGAACTAACGAATAGTTATTTGGCGATAAAGATAACATTCACGTAAACGTTGAGCCATGTACTAAATTAAAACAATAAGCTAAGTAGGTATACACGACTTGTTTAGAGTCTAAATCGCATTCCCAAGGGTTAATAATTTAAAGTCGTAGATATAAAGTAGTTCACAGACCTTGCAGTACCAAACGGTTAGTACTATACCTCACGTAGTTCTAGAGCCCATGCGGACATATCGTTCTGGTTTACTGCGAACGATAAACGTCTCTACACCGATGCAAAGCCTTGCATTCCCAACATACGTTTTGAAACTAATCTTTAGTGTTATCTTAAGAGGCGTTTCTGACTATGAATTAATGAGGACTCTTAACTTACGTAGTATATTGCCTTTTGTAAAGCGTGCAGCGCTGAAAGGCTTTATAACGAATACAAGTACTAGCGCATTCATGGATTCAACTGTCTTGTTCGTTGGTTACATTATTTGTCAGTCTGCTCCGTGATGTCTTCATTGTGTTGGTAGCGTGCACATATTTTGCGGGTATATTCACAGAAATTTGCTTCACCTTTCACCCACTGCAACGGTTTCCCGCATATTCCTTCATTCTAGCGTGAAATCTTTCTAAATTTTCTGTAAATGTACTATTTAAATGGTCTTTTACGATATTTAAGTACAGAATTAATAATTGTAATGTGCATCATTTAAATTAGTAAGCTTTATATATTGTGAGAAAAGCTTTTTCGAAACCTTAAAAAATAAAATTTATGTTTTATAATAAATTTCTCTGTAGGTATTATATTTATGGACGCACTTAAAACGAATTACGAAGATAACGAATCCAAAATGGATAAGAAGACTCAATGATGAGTGGTCATCCCCATTTATAATAGCTACGTTTCCACTTAGTATAATGGCTTGCAAGGCATTGAGTCGCGTTCGCTCCCCAAAATGAAAGTTGATATCTCTGTTCGCTTTCATCTCCCTCTTCAACCAAATGGAACGTCACAATCTGATAATGAACAAACAGAATTGATACTTTGTGAATCAAAAGAAAAGACATCTAAATTGCTTGAATATGGGTTATCGGTTGGTTTCTTTAATGCTGAACTAGATATTTTTTATTGATTCAGATGCTATTTTAAAAAATCAAGAACTAAAATGGTAGTGAACGTTGTGTGCCCGGCAGTTATTAAAATACTTTCATTTTTTTTAATGCCGTTTATCGGAGCGGTAGCATGTAGGTTTAATTCCATAATTGCTTAAATCACATTAGTAAACAAGATATGTTTACAAGATGACTACCTACCGATATGAGGCGTATAGTCGCATTACTGTCACATCCCGCGAGATTAAACTAAGCCCTCATTAAAAGCGCACCGCGTAATTTGGCAACTGAACTCTGATTAGATTGTCTCGTTACCGAAACGAGTATGGTTTTGTTAGCCTTTGCTTTACGGTTATGTTTAGATTTTTTTCCGCACAGGGTGCTATTGCGTAGATGAATATACTAATTACACCGGATAGTATGTATATTGGTTTTTTCTCAATGAATAAATAAATGTTTTATTAAATTATACATAAAGCCTACCTACACACAAGTTTGACAAAAATCTAAAAATCGTGGTCTCTTTTTCCCACACTAGGTATTAAAAGTCACAAAGACACGCCGACGGATTCTCTCTAAATATAGTCATCACCTCAATGCGTCATCATCGTCATCTGATTATTTTTATCCCACTTCAGTCGGTTCGGAACATCATTTCTTCTTCCTCCATACGTCTTTATCAGCAGTTATCTTGGTAGTAGCACCATGACACTGGATGTTAGTCACTGGGAAAAAAAACCCCAACGAGTAACACTGTTAAGTAACACAGGTGTTACTCGATTGGAACCCATCGGTATTATTCCCACACCTGCTTTATTCATAATATATTTCACTCAGTTCATTCTAAATTTTGTTTGTCAGAATATTGTTTCTCTAAAATCAATTCTTCTACGATATATTCGAGATTCATTTTTCTTGAGAATCTGTTAATAAAAACATGAATATTTATGACAGATTTTTTATGTTAAAATATAATACAACATATTTAACAATACGATAAAGAACCAAATATATTTTCTTATTTTACACAAACATCCGAAGTTTGGGTTCTTTTATTTTCTCCGACGAAATGGCTCCAAAACAATTTACTCTTCTCTCATTTCGAAAACAAAGCCTACCATTATTGTGGTTAGTTTACCACGCATTATTTTCCACATCACAAATAGTTAGCGAATACCTACGTTAGCCAAGTTCGGATTTGCATCCACTGTTTAGTGTCGCGACTTGGTCGTACTATTTCGGCAGCAATGTAAATTGTCGAAAGCCCCTAGCCACAACTAGTAATGGCACATAGAAACTTCATAGGTAAGCGTTTGTCATTAGCCTTATTAGTTTATTTCAGAAGATTTATTATTATTTTTAGAATTCGCTTACAAACGTTTCACACGTATTTTACCCGAGATACACGGGGAAAGTTTTTCAAGCCAGGATAGCAAGATAGGTGATGGTAAGCTACTCGTAGCAAGCTAGCAGCTTTGGCTTCGTGTAAACAGAACAAGCTTCATTTCTAGGCTATTAAACTAGGAAAAAAGCAAGCTGGTTGTCACTATCTTGCTATCCTGGCTTTAAAAAACTATATATGGCCTCGTGTACTTAAGGCATTACGAATAGTTCATATATTTATTTAAAGCGAAGATACAATGGTATACCTTAGGTGTATAATGTAGCCCAGCCTAGAACAATCTCAGCTGTGACTTAGAGATACTTTCCAAGATATCTGGCCAAAGGACAAGACATTAGTTTATGCGAAATCTTGTACTATTCGTATTGTTTCCTAATGCGCTGACTTTGTCTTCTATTTCTATTTGTGCTTGCAACTTCTGAGTTTGTAAATCAGTTTGTTGTGTGTTTAAATCGAGCTATGGTTTGAGTTTTGGTCCTTAGTTAAAGAGATTTCTTAAAAATAACTCAGCACTATCAGCCATGACATATAATGAGTCAATTCCTGATATGTCACTTAGTTTTCGTTGGTCCAATAATTTTGTAGAATAAGATTTCAAAAAAAGAAATATATAATAATTACGCGTACACTTGATCATAGATGAAATATGTATTTTTTGGTGAACATAATGAACTTATAAGCAATCAATAACCAATATCATGAAATCAAATTGTAGATCATACAACTCAGTGAGTGTATTGGTTGTCCGCAGATTGTGCCCCAGTAGAACTGTGGCACGAATTTATTTCAGTGTCCATGAGGCCCACTTTTTCTTCTGTGTAATGAAAATAGTACGTTATTTTTCTTTCGTCAACTATTATTACTTTTCGTTGATAACAGTGTGTTTTTTAAACTAACTACTGCCCATGTCTTCGGCTGAGTGATCGAATTAAAAAAATGTCTATTATGTTCGTTAGTCTTTTTTTCCAACGTAGAACTTATTTAATCACACAAAAGTAAGGGTACATCGAAGCATCAAATTATGATTTTTGCTTACAGCTTGACCTTTTATCACATCTTAACGAAAATAATTATTTTCAAAACATACATTGGTACTTTCATGAAATTATAACCATTGTTTCTACACTTTTGTCTCGGTGCCATTGAAACAGGGTAAAGTTAGTACGACCCGTTCTTAGGCCCTTTTACTTTGTTAATTTTAATTAACTAAATATCTCCTTATCTACCTGTTACGGATTAATGAGAAACACGGCTCTCTATAATCAATGTTGTGTTACTATGTTTATCAGAAAATAAAAACAATTGTATAGAACTAAATATATCTACACTTTCTACACCTCATGTCAACTCTTATCTTATTGTGATATGCTCAAAGTATTTTTTTCAAAAAAGGTACCTTTCAAAAAAATAGATTTTATAATCACTAACCTTAGTCACAAGCTATATCCTATACCTAGTAACATTAGTGCTTGTAAAGTATTCTTGTAGACAATACAATACATTTTATTCAAATGATTATTTAAGTTTGTCATTCAAAAACCTTTTGTTATTTATAGTGTTACTAGCTGGTGTACTGGCGCGCAGGTATCTTTATAAATTGTAGCCTATGTGTTATTCTAATGTATTAGCTATATTATTGTAAAGTTTCATTAAAATCCATTCAGTAGTTTTTACGTTAAAGAGTAACAAACATCCATCCATCTATCCATCCATCCTTACAAACTTTCGCGTTTATAGATAGATAGAATAGAATAGAATAGAATAGAATAGAATAGAATAGAATAGAATAGAATAGAATAGCATAGATAGATAGATTATTCTTTATTGCACACCATCACAAAACAAACAAAAATATACATAAGGAAGAAAATAATGTTAAAAATAGTGGACAATGGGCGCTAAAAGCGATCTCTTCCAGACAACCTTTGGATGGACAAGAGACTGTTAAACAAAACGTGGACGGTGGCATATTAAACTACTAAAAAACTTAAGCTACTTAATTAACTAATACCTAATACTAACAATGAAATACTTACTTAGAAGATATAAATTGAGGCAATTAATAATAATAAATAAATTATCGTTTAGGCGGTCTTATCGTTTAATACGATCTCTTACAGACTACCTACCTAAAACTAAAACTAACCTAACCTAATACTTAATGTAACGACTTTGCCGTTGGCCCAGCGCAGTGATTAGTATGTCAGTTGGACATCTCCCTCCGAACTAGTCGGAGACTGTATCTCTAATTATAATATTAGTAGGGACATGTAGCATGTAGTATTGTTACGAAAAAAAAATCATTTCTTACCTTTATTTAAATCTAAAAATATACAGGTAAACCAAACACATTGAACGACGTTACTCTCTGAACGCACGCCTTGACACCAAACGTTAGAGAAGTCGCTGCAATGTCGTTTGACTAAATAATTGTGTTTGTATTTCATTACCAACAAAAGCCGCTCTGAAAAGATGGTGTTCAGCATAATTCGAGGTATAGCCGCCCACGAGCAAACCGTTGAACAGCCGCACTCTACCCTGCCCAAGCAAAGATATTTCGCGTTCGTATTTACTCAGGCGTGCCTAAATTGTTTGCTTACATGTTTGACGCGCCGCACGCAACGCTCATTATGGTGAACGGAGCTTTGTTCAGACTAAGAGAACATATTGTTACACACGATGGTGCTGAATGTTCTTTATATCTGTTTATTTTTACCATTACAGGTAAGTTCCTGAAGCGTTTGAGGCTCGTTAATGGCTGCGGTTCGGTGAGAATTCCCCTTTGAAATTGTTTACGTTGTTGGAGCTGCATTTCTTGTAATTTGTCAGTGATTTTTATTGAGGCGTATAGGAATTTTTCATGTGGAAATGATAATGAACGCTCGCAAATAATGATGTATCGTGCGAAGTTACAAATTCCTCAATTTCTAAGATCATTAGACGTACGAGTGTGACTTACTTAGTGGCGGCAAACATCCATTACGCTTCTTCCTGTGATGGAATTGGCTCTAAATGCTACCTTGCTTGGATCTGCTTATATTACCGCAAACGTACGCAGCTTGCGCCACAATCCAAGCGATCTAAAACCAACCGTGTCGTATAGAAAACAAGGTTTGGTTTTTGTTTGGTGAGGCGGCGAGAGGCTGGGTACGCCGTGATGGAAAGCGCAATAGACGGCCATTTACACCTGCGATTCTTCTTCATCTTACCCTAAACTGGCGCGCCGTTTTACCTAAAGTAATTATGCTACAACGAATTAGTCTTTTGGGAGTGAACACGTGTTGGAAACGCTTAATCACTTACTTTACATTTACGTACGCAAATAATCCGTTAATTTAATTTCGGTTGTATTTATGACGCTTATTTAATTTATTATCATATCAAAGTGTATAAGCTTTATTTAGCGGGTTTTGTTCGTGTGAATAAACGTTAATAATGTAATCGTATAACGATACCCAAGGGAAAAATTTGAACAATTTTATAATGTTTGCGATTATTTTTTTCTAAATTGTAGTTGAAAACTCTGTAGATGTAATAACCATATCGTTAGTTTTAGGATTATGATAAAAGTAAAGTTCAGTAGCACAATTTTTATCGCATTTTACTATCTTTTGACGTTATTTTTTATTTACATTATATTTTAGTTAATTCAAACACATTTTAATTTCATGAAACCTATTTACTCAATATAACGATATCGAGTATAACATGAATGCTGTAAATTCGTTTTTAAGATTACATTTTGGATTCGTCTTGAAAACCTAAAACAATTGTGCAACTTCCCGAGTCGTGATTTATTTATATTTTTGGGAAGCTCTTTTATGAACTTAAAAGCTACGTTGAAGAGAGTTTCGTATATTTTTGCTGATTTGTTATTTATTGCGTTTTCGGTTTAATAAAAAAACACTCAAAAGTTTTACGTCTGAAATAATTTATAGCTTGAAACTTTGCCTTTTTACAGAAAGTTTTGGAAAGCACTTGTTACTTTATAGGCCGTTTGTAAAATATCAAGTTATGATACCTTGTCACCGACAAATAAAACTTTTAAATATCTTTGTTACAATAATCAGTTGAATCACATAAGCTCCAGAAACCAGTGAAAAGGGTCTCAAAAATCCGACCCAGAAAATAAACAACGAAAGCCATTTATCTGACAAGACCTTGTTTGAAATCATAACAAATAGCCTTTTAGAAACCGCATCCCATCCGAAAGTGTCGTACAAAAGGGGTCCGTAAACACATTACAAATCTTCACCGCAGCATCGAGCGAGCAGTTTAGAGGCTGTCGATGAAATCCGTCCCCTCGCGGACTATTCGTTATATGTCTTAATGGATTACTTAGAATAAAGTAGCCATCGACAAAACAAAAGGCCGAGCTCCCCGAAAATCTCTGACCACATAGTTTGTGGGCTCAAACTAAATTTATTACATTTGACCTTAGTAATTCTTGTCGAAGGTTTTCCATCCTAAATGTGTAATAGCCAGTTCAGGCTTTCAAAGGTAGTACGGCTCTCGGCTGCGGTTTTATACGCAACTAAATATTTTATGAGTTACAAAATAGTTTTGTAAAAGTTTCAGTTTCGGTTTAATCCTGCCGATAAAATCTGTCTAGCTAGTGTATTAATGTCACGTCTACTTTATTTCATTTGTATTTGGAATTCATTGGTCGTCAACGCTTGTCTTGATTAATTTAAGCACTAAATGTTTCATATAACTTGTTAAAACAATAATTTAAATAGTCCGTAGAAAGCTAATTACTAGATACAATTATTTCTTGAGTTTGGTATTAATACTGGATATTTATGTTTTGAATTATTAATAGTAACGATACTAAATTTTCCATTTTCATGATTGCTGATCATTCAACATTCTCGATTAGAAACCGATGCGATTTCGATCCTCATGTGTGTAACCACAGCTTAAAAAAGCGATGTCTTCTTCAATGTATTATTTTGTTAGGTTTTAATAGGGGAAGATTTTTGAAATTATTGCAATCAACTTTTTCGTGCTGCACATTATATGGTTTACATTTACAATACATGTAAGGTAAGTAATGGCACAAATACGAGATTTAAACTATAGTGGAAAACATAAATCAGTTTAAAGTTTTTTTATTTTCTCTTAATTAAATAACACTCACTTACATGAGAAACTACTCTAGGTGGTATATTTTTAGTTCGACACTAACGTAACTATAATCATAAATACATAGATTTCATCAATCTGTATGTATGCTGCTTATTAGCCTAAGTAAATATATTATGGCTCCTGAGAACTTTAAGGCTATTCAGGGAAATACTTATTGGCCAAGCTCTAATCTAGATCATCATGTTTACGCCATGGCCTAGCGGTTTTATAGCGGCCATGGTAGCAATGTGAATTTACAGTCGGCTGCGCATCATATGAAAACATTTCTGCACCGATCGCCTCGATTACCTGCTCATGTAGCTGCAACTTATAGATACAAATGCGCCCACTTTGAGCGTGCTCATTTTATGCCCTTTGAAGTTGCCACGCTCACAAGTTTGATTTCAACTTCCATCAGTCACAGTTTCTTTACATTCACAAACAAATGAAGAGTCCGTGGGGAAACTTTTTAATTTGCCTAATGCACGCTGAGTATCTCTACCTGTCTTTTCCTAACTAAAGTGCACTCTTCTGACGCTTTGCATCATCTCTGTCACGTTGACTGCTGCATTGTGAAAGTTTATTTCAGCTCCGTCTTGAAGAATTCTCTTAAAACACTTTGGAAATTGTATGATTTAAGCTGTAATTAAAATGCAGTTATTAAGAAACTAAAGCAGTCAAGCCTTGAATAATAGAACATATGTTTTAGTCAGCAACAAATAAAGCATTCGCTATATTTGCTGGGAGCATAATCAGGCTTAATGATTACTTTGATTTTCATCTCAAGCCCGACGAAACGAGAAACTTAATGAAAAGTCAAGCAAACTCAGTCGAATACAAATTTAGCATTAGTATGCAAGAGTAAAGTTTTTATTCAATATAACTTGCACTGTTTTATCTTTCGTTTGTCTTTTTCGCATCAGCAATGCGCGAGTTATTGTTACATTCAATCGTGATAAATAAATCCAATCGAAACAATGTTTTGTTTCCAACAATTGTTTATGTTTTAATTTTCAATTCATTGTTGCCATAACGCTATGAAAAATATCATTGGTGGTATTAAAAATTCATGTCAATATGCGAACACGTTTGTTATTTATTCATTAACACTAGGGAAACGTAAAAAAGTGGCATTGTTTTAAATGTTTAATGTTGGTATCTAGTGTCTGAAAATTGTTTATATTTATTCGACTTAGTTTTCGAGATATTGTTTTCCCGCAAAAGTTTCCTTTTCAGCTTCTCTTGTTACCGTGTCGTCTGGTGCAGTCATCGTCCTCAGAAAAAATACTGAAAAGTGTTGACACAATGTCTGGATGTCAAGCAGCGGTCGCGGGTAGTTCTGCAATGTCGCGCGGCATCGAGTACCGTATACTGCTACACCTAATTCTGATATGAATATGAAATTGTATGTAAATGTCGGCCAAATATTGCCGCGCAACTTGACAACTAGACAGCACCGTAAATATACGGTAGACGTTGCACTGACTAGGTATACCGAAACATGCGAGTCTCTAGTTTACGACTGTTTAATCAAATTGTTTAGATCGTTTGTCTGTATGTCGTGTCTAAGTAAAGGTACCCACGCGATGATTGGATTCAAGATTCTGATTTAAAGCCTAGAATACACTAGGGGACAAATGGAGCGACATGTTGCGGAACATGTTGCTCGAGAACTACGTGAATGTCCCGAGACAAATGTCGTGGCACATTTTGCAGGCCACATTAGTCAGTACTTATAGAAATGTCGCCCGAGGACAGACATATTGAGAGGCATGTTGCGTACGCAGTCGCGTATAGTCGTACTCAGTGACAAATGGCGCGACACTGACGCAGGACACGTGTGCTCGCTTTTGAGGCGGGAGCAAGCAACATGCCCCGCGTCACGTAAAATGTTGTAGGACATGTTGCGGGACACTATGCAACGTTGCAGCGTCACGTAAATTGAGGGTTGCGCGTCGTGTTGCGGGACAAAATGTTCCCTAGTGTATTCCGGGCTTAACAGTAACTAAAATGTTGAATCAGTTGCAACACAACGGTCTAACGAGAGCAATATCAACTCACTGCGTTCGAGAAAGCACCCCATCTGTTTAAAACCAGAATCCATTTCACGACAACAAACTCTACAATGTGCATTTTCTCGAGCGGAGCGCTTGCCGCTGAGTTAAGTTTTACTTGCCGTAATTACCAATAAAACCTGTTCGCGTTGATGGCCGTCGGCTAAGGTCACATCAAAATTATGAGGCACTACTATAAGCGGTTTTACTTCTATATTCGTGGCAACATGTACTATGCTAAAAAATAAAAGCATCGTAGCCAATCTTAACAATCCCAAAGGTACTAATATTAAGGCAAAGCTGTTGTTTACGGCTTTTCCCGCCAGTTATCGAAATAAAAAAAGTAGCCTATGTCCTTTTCCAGCTCATAGGTACGTTCACGTACGTACGCCATAAGTACGTTCAGTTTGATAGGTACGTTTACTAAACTTCTATTGTTCTCTCTTTTTTTCTCAAGTTTAGTAGTTTGGTTCACAAATTTCGACGTGATTGATCAACAAACATCCATGTATCTATTTATCCATCCATCCCCAAAAACTTTTGTTTTTATAATTTAATCGAGATTCGTTGTTCTAATATCAGCATTATGTAAATGCTTGGGTTTACTGAGATGAAAGAGTAATGCGGATAGGAAATCTTAAAAATTATTAAGTCGCCAGTTGATGCCATCTTGTTATTGCTGACGTTTCAGCCAGATTTATTTAATATTATTCTTTTTCTTCTCATCGTGTCACTAGTTCCTTCGAACCAGTGAGGTGAAAGGATTTCAAGTCCACCTCGAAGAGGCTCCTTTCGTGCACTTTAAATTATTGAAAGAAGCTTTTAAATGCTTAATTAGAGAATTTTTTATCATACCGCAAAATGGAGGCATTGTGAATTTTTATTTTAAAATTAGAACAGTTTTGACTTACTGAAGAAGGACAAATATCGAGTATAATACTTTTAAAATTACCAAGATTTCTAATGTTTATTTACTTTTTAGTAGATTTTTTTATGGATCTGTATAAGAAGACTACTTTGAGTTTGTCCAAATACATTGTAACAAGTACCCTTTTGTATACCTTTCAGGTTTTGGGTGTTTTCGTTCACGTTGCCTTTATTTCGAAAAAGTGATATACTATTCTTAAAATTTATAAGTAAAATTTGGAAACGTAAGGGTATGAATTACCTTTACGTTTCCAAATTTCGTAGAGAAGTACCAAATCACCTTAAACGCATATACTGCACGAGGAATATTGACAGTTATGATCACTTCTCGATTGGAGCACCGCCAACAATGTCTGAGATTTTCGATACGATTTGTAACTTGACTGCTCTAGCTTCCGTTTAGAATAGATGTGCCAGTTTAGAGTGTTGAATCTCTCTTGCATTCGACGTGCGTATTTGAGATATTTATGACATTATGCACTTCAAGCTTTTACGTGATCTATAACTCCGTAACTACAAGACAAGGTATGTAATTGTGTGCAATTATTTATATCGGTATTTGTGTTATTAATCTTCTTGCAAGGTGTGCAAACTTTTGATGAGGCCTTCTTGACGCTTTACTGGTTCGTCCAATTCGTTGTAAGTTGAAATCACTGTATAGGCTGCTTACTACTAAAAAAGTCCCATAGTATTAGCCACAGTGCCGTGTTGGCCGAGTGGGAGGTGCCCTGATTTTCGATCCGGAGGTTGTGGGTTCGAACCCGGTCGTACAACAATGGATTTTTCTGTTCAAAAAATCTAAGTGTGCATTAACACGTGCTTAACGGTGATGGAAAACATCGTGAGGAAACCGGCATGTCATAGAACTTAAAACGTTCAAAAATATGTGTCAAGTGCACGAAACGAGCCTCTTTGAGGCGCACTTGAAATCTTTTCACCACACTGGTTCGACAGAACTAGTGACACGATAAGAAGAAAAAGCCGCAGTCATTTGCTGCTTTAGTTCAGCTCTAGTAGAGTTTAGTAGAGTAGTTAACCCGGGAACGGTGACCGGTCTGTGAGACCGGGTGACTTGAAAAATTCGAATAACTTTTTACTCCGCCGCCGATTTTTGTCGCGATTTCGAGTAGCTGCCTGATTTTCCCTCCCGCACCGTCAGTTCAGCCCGCGACGTCGGAGTTAGCGCTTATTCCTGAGTTTTGGCGTCAACCCGGTGCGGTAGACCGGGGTCACCGAATATGTAAGTAAAATAGGCAGAGTTGAATTATTGATTATTCGTTTTTGAATTTATAATTAACAAAAAAAATAGTCAGTAAATGAAAGATTTTGAGAAAATCTTCTATTGAAAAACCCGGTGCGTTGGACCGAGGTCACCGAAGATGTAAGTCAAATCGACGTCACCGTTGGCGCGTTAACACTGTTTTGAAAACTGAATACTTTCAATAATTTGAAGGGGCGAATTTGACTTTGGGGAGAAATCTACGCGTGCAGCTAACGTTTCCCGTTGTTTTGATGTGGCTGGGTTTTCTGTCGTGGCAGTTTGAATTTGAATACGATATGTTCGTCTATGAATTGCGGACGTGGCGGTAGATGAATGTTTTTAATATTTTACATATCCGCCGAATAAATTCGCCACTACAACTGACGGTTTTTCATTCAGTTATTTGATATGTTTTTACTTGTTTTCTTTGTCGTGTTTACAATGCGGGATTGTTGCAGAGGTTTATATTGTCGGTTGTACTAAATTGGTAGATGGTTACAACTTATTTTATAAGCGGTAATTTAAACCAGTTGTTTTGTCAATTATACTTGTGATATATTTTTCGAATTGATTTTGAATTAACTCTACAAAAAAAATAATGAAGTTCCTCATACTAAAACTATTATTTTGTAGAGTTCATTGATCATCAATTAGAAAAATAAACGTTGCGATACGTATTGAATCGTCAAATCAAAGTACCACGTAGTAAAGTGTTGTACAAAAAGTCTCACCCTATATCTCAGTACTCTGTGCCCTATCCCAGTGGATAATGAAAATCTTCGATGTCGTATCTCTGTCAGTAATTGACTTACATTTCTTTGTAATAGGGCTATGCTATGCGTGTGGCGAACTGCGTTCTGATTGTGTAGATAGAAGCAATCAACGGTTATGAGCTGAACGGAGTACAGATGTTATTGTAAAGCCACGGCCACATAAAAAAATATATGTATTTTAAAAATTTAAAATTAATAATTTATACTTCATCTGGTTGGTGACGGAAACTTGGAAATAATCTGAATTGTTTTGATTTTGAAATGTATCAGGGATTTTACTTATTTAAGTCTCGCAGAGGAATCAATACATTCCTGGTTTTTTAAGTTAATATGTACCAACTTTACAGTAATTAAACTGTAACTGTAACTAAATACTCAACAACAAAAAAAAATATGCGATATAAAAAAGCGCACAGAAATCAGGTGCCGCATGCACATGATTTCTGTGCGCGTCATTATTTGTTGCATATAATAGTAATTATTTAAAACGATGGGCTATAGGCATTCAGCATGAAACACATCTCGGCGACTGCCGTTCACGTCCTACAATCAGATCGCCCTATCTACCTCTCTCATATCGACTTTTTCCACTTCGTTTATTGCACTGGGTTTGGGAATAGTTTTTGTTTCAGCCGGACTAATCAACGCCGTACAATCGTATATGGCCAGTCGAGTGGCTTTTCCCATTTAAATGTCACAGAATATTCTATTTCATTTATGTATGTAGGTACCTAGTGCGATCGATCTTGTTGTTTTAAATATAAAATAAGATAGTTAGACAATTCTTTATTTTATTACCTTGACATAAATCAAAACAGAAAACTAACAAGAACGGTCTTATTGCTAAACAACTATCTCTTCCAGACCACCATAGACAAGTCTACATTTGTATTTGATTTGAGTTTTTATTATTAATATTTACTTGTGATTTCAAACTGAAAACTTTGTGTTCTTTAATAGATAAAATTATCACGGCAAAATACGTTTTCATTTTTTTCTTACTTAAAGTGAGCCCAAACTAGGTTCATAATTATTTAACAGTAAGTAATGACATTTAATTTAATTCTATTTATATTATTACCAAACAACGTCCGACAAACATTGTGTATAAATTCAAGATACAATTATCTAGCTCGAGTTAGGAATGTCCAACTGAAAATGTCGAGATGGCTATCAATTTGCTCGACAATATCCACCCGATTTCAATTCGAATACCAAACAAACTTAGCAATATTCCATTTAACAATATTCCATTTGTTGTTATATTTCGATTACCCTCCGAAATTAATTTGAGTTTGTGGTTGTGGATTAAAAGCGCAAAATAAACTGAATAATACAAGATTTGACTGTCTGACATATTATTCAGATATACTACTTATACTAGTTTTTCATTCGTGAAAAGACTATTACAGCAATCAATTAAGAAAGTTCTACTCATTACACGTTTTGGTACATAATTGTTCTAACTTATGTCCTAAACGTATAATGATTTAATCAATATATTATATTAAAGGCTTGGTACTGACTGACTAACTGACTGATAACGTACAGCCCAATTCAATGAACGTAGAGACTTTAAAGTAGAATTAGATGCTATGTTCGTTGAGAAGTGTAGGCGTGTACGAAAAAATAAATTTTATTGATTCGCATCGCAGACCAAGTTGCGGGCGCCAGCTAGTTTAATATAAACTTTGATATAGATATACTGAAAGATTAAAAGAGGCTTTTTGATAAATACCTAACAATATTTTATTGAAACTGCAGATTTATGAGGAATTTATAGAATAAGTTATTATAAATAAACTAGTTTTGCTTTCCAAAGATTAACAAGATTAGTTACAAAATTTGGGCCATCCTACAAACGCTAGTAATTGTGGTAATGCGGTGCAAATATCGATTTACATGCCACTGTATAATTCAAGGGTTGAATAATGTATTACCTTTCATTAGCACATCGGCCAGTCCCGACGCGTATTTGCACATAAATTCGCTTACCCACACCCCGTGGAAGCCTTAGACGTACGAACGATTATCCTGCGAAGCGAGAGCCATATAACCCTCTTGTTTTTTATCGTAATGCGCTTTTTATTGGTCTGGTTATCACTCAATTTTCACCTAGAGAAAATCGTTTTTTTATTAAACAAAACGTTAACAGGTATCATTTTTTGATAATTTTGTATAGGTGGATAATATTGTAAAGACTCTTGTGTAGGTAGGTCTTTTAATCTGCGGGCCCGGCAGGGCCACCACCAAGTCGAGCAAAAAAGTGGCACGGCCGTACTATCCTTTTCTCGAAGTATATATGTATTTTAAATTCATTATATTTTTATTTTTTTAAATAATAGAAAAAATCAAGATTTACATGATTTTTTTGGAAAAAAATTACAACGATTCAGCTGAAGATTCCTTTTATTTCAAATCTTAGTACACCAGCCCACCTTCAATAGGCGACATAGGCAATCTCAAAAAGAACTTAAAATTACGGAATTCTTTTGGCTTCGACAATACAAGGCAAGTTTTTTTGGTTAATTCTATATGAACATTCTTGCAAAAATATTAACTACTGACCAATAAGTATTTGAAAAGTATAAGAGAAATCTTTTTACGCGTAATTTTAATCTCGTATTATATTATATCACTTTCCTCGAAACTTTTATAATAACTCTCAAACTACCAATTACAAGGAAAAGTAGGAAAATTTGGAAATTACCAGTGATCAGTTGTAATGAAATAAGGGGTCAGTGTTCAGTTTCATACCTACCGCGTCTTACCCACAAAATCTTTGAAAAACGAGGCCAATACTAATGAACGCCAATAATTGCGAGTTCTCGCGGCACGCGTGCTATTACCTCAGAAACGGCCCACCTCCATCATTATAATGTCCATTTAATTATTATTCATTGCACGGCCACCGGTCGTCTGGAGTTTCTCCGATACCCATCTCTTTGCGATCGTTACCGCAAAAAGCAGTATGCTTGATTAACTGAACTTCAGTGATAATGTAACTATAGGTATCTGCATATCTTAAGCTATGCATTTAAATTTCTTCAGCTCTATTGGCACTATTGACAGCATATAGAAAGATTTTCTTGTCTTTTTAGGTATATAGGCAAGGTTAACGCTATAGTTATTGCCTACCCTAGCTTTCAGGTTTGTAACGGCTTGTTCATAGGTATAGTGTGTAAGTTTCAGTTCTTTACTTTCAGTCGTAGTTGTAATGGAGAATTAAACCAAATATCTTAATTTTAAGTCACAATAATCCCAAATAATATTGAACTCTTTGATTATTAAGTAGGTGAGAGTATATAGATAAGTACGTAAATTCTATATTTTGAAAAGGACTACAATATAGTTTTTTGTTAAAATACATTGCTATTTTCTGTTTAAATTCAAATGCCTGCTAAATACGTTTTAACAAATGCGTTTTTGATGAAACTAATTGAGCGCATCACGTTTTGAAAAGCTTGCGCCAATTTCATCTCGTTAAATTAGAATCGCAAATAAATGGGCATTATAATAAACATTTACGTTATTGTTTCCCGTTAAGCCTACCCAGGTGCCACCGCAACAATCCTGCCGGAATTTCAACAACTTCAATTATTGAGTACTTTAGAAACCGGACCTTTTGAGTCCTCGAGGGAAAGACTGTCCATTTTGACGGGCTATATCTCAGTTAGGCGCGCGCCTACTCTGAATAAACGCTTACCCGGACATCCTATAGGTACCTTGTCGTTTTCTTACAGATTGATCTCTTCTCTTGAAAAAAAATGTTCTTTTGAGAAAAAAGCTTGTTTGTTAAAAAACTTACGTGAGTTACTTTTCCAACTGTTTTAATTTTTTGTTTGTTTAAACATTAAATAATCGTACCTAAGTGATGCGCATAGAGACACACTAGTGAGGCGCGGCGTATCTCGCAACCATTTTTTGAAGAATATCGATTATTCCCCTAAATTTCCCTTTAATTTAGCAATATTTATTTTTTGATTTTCTTGAAATACAGGAAAAAATATGTACTATCTAATGATGTATTATAGTCATGAAAATCATAGAAGTCAGTTAGTAGAGCCCGGATGTTCTAATAAATGTGTCACAATAAAATTCAATAGCGAATATAATTTTCATCACTGCATTCTGCATAGCTTAGCAACGTTCCTCACACAGCTGTACTGCTTACTGCTGTATTCTGTACTATGCTATCTAATGCACTAATCCCGACTCAATAACGCTACCTAACTTACATATTTAGCTTTAATGTTTGAATTAATTACCTTTTTACCAGGAATCTTAATTTATTCATGATCTTGGGTTTGGGTATCTTTCTTTATTCTCACGTTTAACAAATAAAATGTATTTGAAGTTACACAGTTGTTATTTAATTGTAATGACTGTGTTCTATTAATCACATTCGCATTCAATACGTTATCGAAGGTAACAAATCTTAGCTATGCGATTGGGCATTGTTGAAACGAAATAAAGGTGCTTATACACACGCGTCACGTTGTCACTAATCTCGACTCTTAGCGCAATCTCCAGCCATTCCAACGAGAAAACAATACGGCTGCCTTCTACCAGAACAAAAGGGACTAACAAGAGAACAGGCCAGACGAATCGCTGTATAGCGCATTATTGGTCGGACTTGAACACGTTAGGTTACAACTGATCACCTTTTCAAAACAAATCTAACTGTATAACTTACTTATATTATATTGAAGCACTAAATTTCTTAATTGATGTGATTTTTAAAGTTAATTTTAAAGTTACTAAAATAAAAGCATTTTAGAGCAGCACAATGCAACATCACGTTGGAATCAGTTAGGTATTGTACTTTTTGTATCAAGCGTTTTATTTGCAATGTGACCACTGTGTGTAACTTCAGTCGCAGCGGGCTTTGTGCTAAAAGGTCTGCCGCATCTGTCCATCTACACTAAACAGGGAGTAAGCCCCTGGTATTTCATGTTTTTTTTTTGTTTTATGATTGACAGCACACAGGCCGTGTTCGGTCGCGCGTTCTGTGTCCATCGGTCCGTGCTTCGCTACTAAGAGACTTGCCTATCGGGCGGTCGGTGGCCTGCCCACATTGTCACACGTTGCATTATACAAAAGCTCTCTGAATGCGTTTGTTACATCCAGCTTCGAACCATCGAACTGATCACAAAAGTCATCCAGCTAAAATCACCTTATTTTTAAAACTCCATGCAATGATATTCCTATTCATTTTAAATAAAGCGTTTCAAATGCGTATGTCTAATGAACTGAAACGTTCATCTCGTTAAAACTTAGCTTGCAAATATAAAATTAAATTTTTGAATGAGCAGAAAAACCTTGTTTTTCGCGTTAATTTTGCATCAACCGACGTAGAATCCTAATTATCTTTCCCAGTTAAGCTTAAGTGAATTATTTCAGCCGCCCACTGTGGCGCACAAACAAAACGGCACGGAGTTCGCAACCTCAGTCGAAAATACTAAAACATTAAAGAGCATTCGGGGCGTACGTATAATATCCACTAAGTAGTGAGTACAAGTACAGACATAAGCCGGCTATCTTGCGGACGGGGGTAGGTAACAGACCTGCGCTTTAGCCGGCTCAACTTTTAATAACGCCCGCAAAATCATCTAATTAATCTGATTACGGAGCGGACTTTGCAGCGGCAACACTCGACACTAATGCTTACTCCTGAGCATTAAACAAACTTATGTGTCCCATGCAGGACCCCGGATTAGCCCGCAGCCTGAAGTTAATCCAAAACACATGCCTAGAGTCACATAAATTTATTGCAGTAATTAATAACTCTATCACTCATACATGCCATCATAAAATTTTAAAATTAGTTTTTTTCATAAATCTTTATTTTCTAATTATTTTTATGAGTTTTTTTTTATGTTGAGTCATGGATATCAATCAATATGTATAAAAAACTTGGACCTGACTGACTGATAGACAACGCTCCGACTGAACCACAGGACGTAGTAGAGACTTCAAATTTCGAGGGTATGTTAGTCAAGAAGTATAGGTGCATGCTAAAAAAGGAATTTTGTTATTTCGCAATGGAGATATAGGTATCAAATTGTATAATATACATGTATATTATTATAAATTTATTTTTACCTTAAACACAAGTTAATTCGTCTTCATATGTAGATGTACCAGCTAATGTAGATTTTATCCCTTCTAAGGTAGCAAACTTTGGTTTTCTGTGTATAGAAGGACTTATCTCAGGACAGCCCTGTTCAGGTCATAAATAAGAGCGGCTTTGATTTCTGAAGGTGACCCACCCTTCTTTAGGGTTGAAGATCGTGAGATCCCTTTTAATAGTTACTAAGGAAATCTTACTTAATTCGCATAATGATCACGTAATCTCTAATACTAATCGGGACCTCTATAAATTATACGGTTTCTAAAGCTACACGTAAGTTACACATTATACCATTCTATACATCTACATACAAAGCTTGGTGTTTCTCATTCAGTTTTTTTTTATATAATGATTTAAATTGCCAGGTACTTATAGTTTGAAAGGTTTTTGACAATCTTTTCCTTAAGGGTAATCTTTAAGGCAAATTTCCATACAAAATATTTCGTTGACAAATACTCAAAAAGTACGCCGTATTAAAGTAAATAGTAAAAGAAGTAGTTCCTCACACAATTCGTTTTGTCTATGTTTTCCGATTGTGTCAACAAAAATTAGTAAGGTTTCATACTTTAATTTAGATTTTATACGTATTTTAAAATTAACATTACTAATTTAAATTTAATATTTAATAGTAGTATTTTTTTTCTATAAAAAAATATTATACGAGTATCAGGCGGCAATTTTTGGTGCTTCCGTTTCTAGTGGAAAGTTTTTTATTAGACTTACTGTTACTTTGCCTTTTAGACATAAAAAATAATCGCTTAGTTTTTTTTAAAACAGATTAATTTGAGAGATACGATTTAATACGAGAACACTGTGGAAAAATGAGAATCAAATTACCTTTATTATGAAAAATATCGCCGTCATAACCAAGACCAAGAAAACCTCGCGACTGGCACTCTTTATGTAAGTTTATAATATAAGTTCGAAAATAGGAGAGAAATCATTAAAAACTTTTTAACAAACAACTGAACCGACACGGAGAGTCAGTAGTATAAATCCAAAAATGTTAAGCGTGGTTAAACATTATACAATCAGGTCGCATGGACAACCTTCTTTTATTTTTGTCGGTTGAAATAGCTCTCGATAATTTCAATCAAAGGTAAAGTCTATTAGAAAATCGAGGAGCAGAATATAAAAGGAAATTGAAATAGGAGCAGTTACAGCGAAGCGACATGGATGCGACATTTCAATTTGAGCATATATTATTCAGGGTAATGCGTTAAAAGCGCTGCCATAGGTACAGTCGCCTGCACTTTGAAGTCTATTTAGATAATATTCAAAATGTCGAAGTGTGAATTTGAATATATTGTATTTAGATGAATAAGCAAAAACTTAAAAATTATCTTAAAATCATCACCAACATCATGTCCCATTATTCATCTACAAGGTGTAATTTTCCCCTAAAAAACTTTTTTTTTTGTTTTATTCTGCGTCCTACACGTAAATACTTGTGGCTTAACGAATATAACACTTGACCCATAAAGTAAGTTTAGAATAACGTGTAAATGATTGCAATTTATGAATAAAAACCTTCAAATTTCAAGAGTTGTAAAACAAACGTTGTTTTCCAGGGCGTGCATGGGCAATACCATTTCAGCCTCATAGGGACATTCATAGACAAATTGTATACATTTTCCCATCAATGATGTTCATAATATTGTATTCATCATTATGGCATTGAGTTGATGGTGAGTGGTGACATCATTTTTTTATATTGTTGTGTAAAATCTGAATAAAATTTAGCACAGTTACATCATTTTGAATTTTGGGGTGCAGCCTGCTTTGTGGCGTTGACTGTAATAGGTACGTAAAGTGTACATACAACCCTCTCGCAGCGGAAAGCGGCAATCGCACGTGCGAACACCAGATACTACGTAATAAGGTATTTTCAATGTTGTGCTTTAAAATTGTCGTTTCGCGCCATTTGCAATTGCCGCGCCGAGTCCGATGTGCTTTGCTTATAAAGTAACTCCGCAAAATATGGCCGTAGGTACACTCGTTTTTATTTAAATAAATAAAATAAAAAGGTATTCATTCACTTAAACATACGCTAACCAAATACAAAAAGTTTTAAAGCTAAAGTTCTAAACTCCAAGTTGGATAGGTAGGTATTAGGTAGTGTAATGTGTGAACATGTCGAGGACTCAGCCACGCTGTTTTTCAGCCTCGCCTACATACATATTATTACATACTTATTATTAACAATTAGGCCTTATTACAATATCCTGTTTTGACACAGTTTTCGTTAATAAAAGTTATTCTATGCTATTCTAGATATATAGGCTGACACTAAAACTGTTGGGTAATTTGCACCAATGTGTGAAAACTTAATAAAATAATAATATGTAAGTTTTTCAGAGGGCGTGCCAGACCGTACTAGCCAATCCCTTTGTTTAAACGATGTGAAATGTTATTTGAGTTAATGAAAAGAGCTGCAACTGGCTGGAGGTATTGCTTGTCGTGTGGATGTAAACAGGATAACAGGCATAGGTATTAGATGCCGCTCATAAATCTTCAGGCACACTATAGAGTGAATCCAATGGTACCACAACACTGGGGGCGCGTAAATGTTCGAATAATTCCGATGCACGCATTCCGTAGTGGATTCCAAAAGTGAAATCTATGCATCCGAGCCGGGTTTAGGACATAAATGTTATTTGAAATTGTGTACCATTGAACGAAGGAATATCTATTTTTTTTCCTTAAGAATTTAAAAACATACTTGGATGTGAACAATATTTGAATTTAGTTTTTAGTAGACGCTAAATTTTAATTTAAAAATTATGAGGAGCTATAAAACCATAGAAATACCCAAACTTGTTAGTTTCCGAAAATCACAGCTCGGCAACGATCGGATTCGAGTCCCATCTATTATTTATCTTCGAAGACACGAGAACGAAATTTGTGTAAGTGCGTTGTGATCTGGCCAATCGTACCATCTTTATTTCATTCAACTAAATGGATTACGTTGTTCACAAACCTTGTTGTGTTATCGGTTTTTATTTGTACGAGATCGACTTGTTCACGTTTAAGTATTTTTTTCTTCGACTAAGATAAAATGCTTTCCATTTTGTAATCCAATTATTTTTTGCCGACTCAATTGTAGGTAAGAGACTATAATCTGTTATAAAAGAGAGTCTATTAATAGTGCATTTAATTTTCTCTTTCAACTACGATAGTCATGTAGTGCATATTTAGAGCAAGAAAGGAGCCTCTTCGAGGCGCACTCGAAATCCTTTCATGACACTGGTTCGTAAGAACTAGTGAAACGATAAGAAAAAAAAGAACATTAAGATAACACAAAACTACGTACCAATAATATATTAAAAAGGTCGAAGTTGCGAGCGTTAGCTAGTTACCTATATTTTGATCAATAAAATGTATATTTTGACTCTACACTCTACTCTACATACATAAAAGCTTCACACTTTGTCTATCTCCGTTGCACAATGTTGATGATAATAAACTTTATATTAAAGATAAATGTTAACGATAATAAGTATTTGCTGTTGTAATTTTTGCACTATAATATTTTACCAAAAATGATTCTTCAAACTTTCAACGAAAATATTTTAATAGGTTTTTCCAATAACTTAAGATAGGATTTGTTAAGATTGGAATAATTTGATAGAGAAATAAATGGTGTTGATTGAGATAATCTTGTTTTAGTTCTAGAATAAATTTTTGTTAAAATCAAATTAAATGGCTCTTATTGAATGCATCTAAGAATTTAAAAACCCTAGATTTTAAAAATTACTACTGCAATTTATATTTTTTCCCACCCCGAAACATAAATGAACACTTCTTTCTCTTTGATTTGTTGTCATACATAAAAGATGAAATTGGTTTAGAAAATGCCAAAAGGAACTTCCTAAGAGCGCCATCAAAGTATCGGTAAAGTAATTGCTTACGTTTCAATCAATCAATCAATCAATCAATATCTTTTTTTGCAAATAAGGGTAATTCGGATACAGGTGATGATAGCAATGAAAGTGTCTCCATATTTAGCCTATAGGTGGCGTGCAAATAAATTATTATACATAATTATGTTAAAATTACTAATTACTTTTCATCTTGTAGGGACCTACCTACATCTTACTTATTTTCTTTTATATTAGGATTCCTAGAAATAAACCCATTATTTATTATTATTATTTATTTTAAAAAAGCGTTCATAGTTAAAATATAAAATTTATTTAGTTATATGTTCTTTATATCATTGTTTGTAGGTGAAATATGTAAACGTACGTAGGCACGAATACGTATTATTAAAAGCTTTTATTATATAATATAATATAATTATAAATATTATATAATATAATATAATTATAAATATTATATAATATAATATTAAATTTAATATTTGATTCAGATTGTAAATTAAATTAATTGTAAATTACAAGACTGCAAAACACAATACATCTATGAGATCTGCTAGAGCCACGTGTGCCTGGATCATGAAATTTCCAACAATATAATATAATATATTATATATTATATGGTTTATTATATTATATAACAACTTTATTATTATTATTATTATTATTATTAGCCTGTATCGTCCCAATGTCAATGTCAATCAATCAATCTGTATCAAACAATTATTATTAGTTTCATTCGAAAAAGTTATACGATTTTCTAAAATCAAATATTTATATTTAAATCAAACTACAAAAATAACTTTGTATTTTAAATGTACCTACACATAGCGCATCGGATATCTACGACAGGGCGTAGCCCAAGTTAGTCATTTGATAAGAATCACATTGAATTGAGTCAATCCATCAATAAATGTTATGCTATATCCCGACGTACATACATGCTCCATCGAATAATTTTAATTCGTGCCTACGTACGTTTACATATTTCACCTACAAACAATAAATAAAGCGCAATAAAGCTTTAGCCCTTTACTAAAGGCTTTTACTGGTCCACACTTACGAACTTACTCGAATGAACGAAAAACTTCGAGCATGTACGAACGTGTAGACTTAGCATTAAATTCCGGGCCAATCGTTCAAGCGGCGGGCGGCGGCGTAGCGGCAGTGACGCGGCGTGTTTGCGCTGCCGCGTGTGATGTGCGTGCGTACTACGCATGCAGCATCCGTGATGGATGAACACCTATATATCAGGCGCTACAGTACAAACTCTCGCCTCATCTCGCGAATATTAATCAGGCTCTCAACCCACGGCCCTCTTAATTTTGTTCTTAACGAAATTCTTATTCACTCAAACCATGAATAAAAACTTTAAGCTTTTTTATATTAACAATTTTATACTTACTACTACATAATCTTATAGCAATCTTACATTGTAAATGTATATAGGTATACCAGAAATATCAACGTCTCGAAAATAATGTTTTGGTTATGGTAAAGTCCTTGGCAAAAAAAACAAAAGGCAGGTTTCACAAAATAAAATTGGCGGATAAAAAAAGTGAAATTCCACGGTGACTCACCTGTGACCCTCTCGTGCCATCGTTTTATCGGCACCCGGAACATAAATTACAAGTAAAAGTAATCGTTGAAACTTCCCTGAAGCAGGCCGGAGGCCCAGAAGCCTGGAATTTGTGCCGAATTACCTGCCACTGGTTTTAAGACTTGCAATTTATCAAGCCCCCCGTCTCGATCGGTCGCGGCCCGATCGGCCACCCGCCCGGAAAATCGCCAATGTCGTTATTTTAAGGATGTTACCGAATGTATAAGTTTCAACACGATCTTTGTGGCCAAATTTCTTGTTTCGAAAGCAATAATCATGATGCTTACATGCTTAGGACCATTACAAATCGCAAAAGTTACGGTATAAAGACATTAGCATAAGTGGCGGTTTTGTGCGTTGCGTACCGCTCTCTACCGCACCGCGTATTGCGATATCTCGGAAAAAGGCTTGTTTTGATTGACGCCGGCAATCGGCTTAATGTAACCTCGAGGCAAGTTATACGCGGCACAAACGACTGGTTAAATTCGGAGGTCGATGCAAAGCGGCGCAATCTCTCACACGTCACAAGAAGGAGCTTTCCATATAATTCATTACCCTATTCATGTTTTTTCTTAGGAGTTGACTTGAGTATCGACTATGTAAGTGCACAGAAAATTTTGTTATTATATTTGACAAGTTCAGTAGTATATTGCGACCAACAATAGAGCTATTATTTAAATTAAGTCATTATTAATGAACGAGTATAAACTTAACAGTATAGTTAAATTATTTCATGAAGCAAACTTTAGTACGTGAGCGTTCATTAACAACAAAAACGAATGAGATATATACCTAACTATTCATTGTTTTATTGTGTCCAAAGAATACCTTCCGAATCAAATCCAATCGATCCCTTAAATTAATAGGCGCCCCGCGTGGCTAGCCGATTACGGCAATCACGTGATATCCCACCAATAAGAATCAACCTGTCAGATGGTCGCGTGCCCCCGTCGGTCGATGAACCCCAGATACTCTCCCAAAAGAAAACCTTACGAAAACTTGTCCTATAGCCGTATGGTTTATATCCGCCGCTCAAGTTTACGTGACTGGAAATAGTAAAATCGGATGATGATGTTGATAATGTAGGTCGTAATGGGCCATTGCCAATAAAACCTTATAGGTAAGCGATGGATTAAAAGGAATTGGGTCAGGGCAGGCCCATGCCTTATGAAAATAACGTGATCCGGCAGGGTGCTCCTGTAGTAAACGAAGGTAGGCCAAGTACTCATTGTGTTATCTATCCTATTCTTATGCCGGAAGAGTAAGCAAATGCAAACGGATCGCGTACGCAAGTTACGACTGTAATATGCCCAATTGTATCGTAAACTGTTTACCTTTACGGTTTACTGTAAACTGATTACACTTTGTAAGTCAGAAAGCAAATACTCTTTTGGATATAAGTAGGACAAATTTTTTAGTCGTGATGATCAGTTGGTAGAGTAACATTTTTACAATAGCAATATTTGTTATTAAAATATGTTGTAAATATGTTTAATGATGATGACGTATGCTATGGCACGTTATGGTGTAGTAAGGGACTGAGACCTAGAGTTACTCATTTTTATTACACGCATTGTAAAGTTTTCTAGCCATTTAATAATTTATTCAATAAACTCAGTCAAACGAGGCATAGTTGTCCGTTATTGGCAAACATTGTGAAAGGCGGTCGTGGCGCGACTGGGACGCGGTTGTGTTTTGTGCGGGTCATTTCATCCCGTCGTTACCAACAGCAGGCGTTTCCACACACACAATGACCTCTTCATTTTCACACGGTATTTTACACCCATAGTAAAAGTTAAAATTCATTTTTCCGCCACATGCTACTTGTTTACACAAATTCATATTCAGCCATCATTATTAACAACAAGATATCAAATATTTACAACAGATCCACCCTTGTTAGAGACTTCTATCTCGAGATACGTGCCTAAGTCAATACCGTAACTTTTGACCGAAAACTTGGCTTCCACCGGCGGTCGAAATTTTCGTGTGGGCGATAATTTACATAATAGAAGACTGGTGGGCTCATCCACTATCGCGGTCACCAAACTTCTGTGGATTAGAGCTTCCACGGACAAGGCTTATCGGATTTTGAACGAATTTCAGGTTGCTTGCGATAGCGACGTCATTATCGATATCCGATTTATAATGCAGATAGGAGAAGTGGTGTTATGGGCGCGGTGTGTGACGTCACTGCTCGCGCCCTCTTGCCCGCTCGCCACCCTGTCTGTGAGCCGCGAGCGCCCACATTAATAATCCTACTTGCCGACCGCTACCGCGGACCATCTTCAACTTTGTCTTATTTGAAGATTATACAATTAATCCCTTCCCTTTTACATTCCCGTCGGAACTGAGATCCTTGTTCAACTTTTGCGCACTCGACCCGACCGAGACAGAACCGCCATTGTAAGGATTTAACAATTTCTCCCGCCTCGTTGCATTTCACAGAGTAATAATAAAATATCACAATGGATGTCAAGTCTATTCAGGATGAGTATCCGAGACGGAGAGCGTCAGTTCCATAATTTGCAAAATCAGATACTTCTCGTAATACGACTACAGTTATATTATTTGTAAACTACCTACAAATAACCTATTTATTATGTTCTACGAAGACATAATGTAGAACATAATGACAAAGTTGGAAACAGTGATTTCAAAAATGGAAAACGATTTTTCCGATTTTCCCATAGGTAATGGCAGCAGCAAAAGACTCAAGTGAAACTTCAGTGCCTCCATTATGCCGGTGATCGCTCTCACGTCTGTCGTCATTTTTCACCCGCATAATCTAGACCATTTATGCGATCAGTACACAGACACGGTATATCAATTAGTGAACCTGCAAGTTTCGGTGGCAATTAAGCTGTTTATATTAGGCATAAGCTGTATCGGTGCGCGGATAATGTAGGCGCGAATTATGCAACATTATCTGAATCGAAAATATTCGAATATGTCGAATTTCCCCATACTATGTCGTGTCTGATAGAGCGCTTTGTATTTAAAACGTATCAAATAAAGTTTGTCGATGACGACACGTTTGCACGGTAGAATTGTAGATTAAAGAAAACTAAGTAGGGGTTATGCATTGAGCTTATTTTTGCTTACTAAACAATTTAAGACTCTGAAAACGTTTACTCTGTATTCGGTCAATACAAAAACGAACTCATATATGATTAATCACAGCTCTAAAATTTTGTTTGAACCTCGTTGCAAAATTGCTGCTGGTTTATTTTATGTCGGTCCGCGAAAATATTCCAAGCTACGGCACACCTACGTAAAACATTGTATACATGACTGCATACTTTGCAACGTAATCTGTAACATTTTTTACGTATACCTTTTTCAAAAGAGGGGTAAAAAAACCGACATCATTCATCTTTCGCCCGAGCTGCCTATATATTATGAGTTGCAGTTTTTCAAAAGTTAGTAATTAACAACTGGCCCGTGGTCCAGCCAGGTCCGAACTTTTGAAGTGTTCGTAAAGTTTAAAATTTCCCATTAATTAAAATTTGGGATCATGACTTTTTTGTTCGCTCTGTCAAACTGAGTGAGTTCCACAAAAGTGAAAATATGAAAGAAAAGTCTTCATAATAACATGAATGAAATCGTTACGTTTTCTTTTTTATCGACTTTCAATGAGAAAACCGATGTTATTACAAGGAACGGTTTCACAAAGCTTTGTGCTCCTTTGATGTTGGACTTCTTATTCAGTACCTACTGTGGTGTAGATTATAGAATTTGGAATCTCACAACAGTTTCAAATTTTCGAATATCTTTTTTTACTTATAATCAAAAACTAAACCTGACTCCTAATTAATCTAATAATAAGCCCGATCTTTGGCTGTTCTCATGCCAGCTCTATAGCGCAAATCATCGCTCCATCTAGCCGGAAGTGATCATATACTACGCTTTCCTAAAGGCAATCCTGTGGTAAGTTGACTACGCTAGTTTCGAAGATTATCGAACACCTACATCATAAAACGACACCATGGCTTAGTTGGTAGTGACCCTGCTTACGAAGCTTGGTGTTCCGGGTTCGATCCCCGGCCGGGTCAAATATTTGTGACGAACATAAATGTTTGTTCTCGGGTCTTGGATGTTGTGATGTCTTGTATGTGTCCATGCCACCTGCGACAGGGAATTCTAGTGCAGGGGTGTGACTGTGAATGTTTAAGTTTATGTTTATTATAAAAGTCAACAAAAACACAGTTTTGAAATAAGTTAGAGGTAGCTTTAGTACCGACGATTAGAGGAAATAATGTGTGTGATCGATGCCCCTACGACGAATTACAATTTACTACGAAGTACAGGTTAATAAATAATGAACCAAATTCGTCGTTTTATTTGTTTAAGTGATTATTCAAATACGAAGAACGTTTTGGGTTTGCCTGAACTTCTCTCATATTTTATTCACAGATTTTTTTCACGGTTCGAAAAATGCGTAATTGTTTGTAAGTTTTCTTTGACATTATTTAACTTAAGTTTTTACTTACATTTTATCAAAAGCTTTACAATTGTAAGTACTTATATACGTTATTTATACATACTACTTCTACTAATGGTATAAATACATCGCTACAGTAACTTGCAGTACACCGAATAATAAAAAAAAATAAAAAAAAATTGAAAAAGTAAACGAGTACATTACTTTGCCTTTATTACGTTCAACACATTTCTCATAGAAAGTCTTATATGCTACTTACGTAAATTATTTATGATAAATTAAAAAATAGAGAATTTTGAGAGTTACCATGATCAAATAGGAAGCAGCGTGTCAATAGAGATGATGCATAGCACAAACGTAGGGTATTTATATAATTTTTGAAGTGGATACTTCTTCGTTTGCAAGTTGTATAGGGGTACAGTTCATAAAGTAGTACGTTTCCTGTGCTGTCATCGCATCACCCATCATCTTCGATATATTTAAGAGTCAGTGTCAAAGAAGCGACGTAAAAAGTTGTAGAGGTAGTAAGAAGTATCCACTTAAAATTTACGTTACGTATTATAATTTTTATTATATTTTACGATGTCTAGTTGCCCTGACATCCCGAATGGGGTGAACTCTCCCCAACCTATCTTTCACCCTAACAAGCTCTATTATATCTACATCTGAATTTTGTAGTACTTATAGCCTCCCAGACATAAGGGGAATCTATAGATAGAATGTAAAATTTTGTGTCGAACGCAATAATGTATAAGTAATTTGTTTGTACGGATAAAATTTGAGCAAATTGTACAATGATTTTTATATTGTATTAATGCAATAAAAATAAGAAACCTAAAATACTAGTCAATATTTAAAAATTAAAGTGTTTTCTTAGAACAACAAATAAAATGTTATAACCATCTAAGTACAGGAAAACCGCCGCACAAGGTTCAAACAATTACAAAAAACTGCCACTAGGAGAGAAGGGTTGTTATTTATAGGGGGCAGAGGCCAGAGTGTATCTGGCTCTATTAACTCCACTAATATTCTTCTTCAAGTTAATTGTTATGTTGCCTTTTAGAGCAGGTGGTTGTCTCATTACCCAGCCGCGGCCGGGCTAATGTCTCGACGCGAACTCGAGAACTGGGAGCCCGCGGAAATATTTAAACAAATTAAAACTTTTTCTTATACTTGTACCGTCCGGAAGAATATTCTTATTGTGATTCGGTTCATTGAGTCTGATGGAGTTTTTAATAGAGTTACATTTGACTGCGAGTTGAAGATCATTTGAAATCATTGTTCTTTGAGTATTTTGTTATATTTTTCCCAGCTGTTCATAGGACAGAAAAACTGTCCATTTCATATTTTATTGTGCTTGTCTTAAGTAAAGCTTATCATTTTTCAACGACCTACTATTTAGCGCCAAATATCCTCCATTTTGATTATTTAAAAAGGAAACACTAAAACATCTAAGAACACTCGGGTTATTGAGACGAATCTAACGATACCTTAACTATCAAATTCCATGCAGCCGTTTGGGAGATACGAGGTAAAAAAAAAGGTACATACATACAAGATACGCGCGAAAAACAGAACCCTTCCTTGCCAGTTGGGTAATAAAAAAATCCCACCCACAAAATTAATTAAAAACTAAAGGGAACTTTAGTTTAGAAGCTTATCTTAACTACTAAGTTCCATTAGTTTCCCCAGACGAGGTTTTAGCTCGTCTAACAGTCGCTAGACGAAGTGTCGGACTAACACTTGTGTTGATTGACGTGTGGCCGACCGTTGTTGGACGATTGTACAAGTTAAGTGACCACGGGACTCTAAACGGGGAAACAAGACGCATAGTTCGCGATCCTTGCCAGTTGAGGGTATTAGTTTTGGAATGACTGATGACCGCTGAGATTAAGGAGGAATCAGTTAGAATTGGCAACGGCACAGACTGAAAAAAAACGTAGAGCTTCCTCGGATAGCTTTTCTGGCCATCGATAAAGATATGTTTTATAACACGCGTACCCGTAGAAGGTCAACTTAATCAAAGAATTCAAACTGCAAACCAGTACTGTATAATATCTGTGATGGTGGACACAAATTGCATTGGTAGTGCGCGAAAAACAATAAAGAATTCACGTGTTTACTTCCGTTTATGGATAGGATTTTTTTTACTAACAATAATTTTTGCCCCATCGATTGTTTATTTTAAAATAAAAAAAAATGTTGGCTGAAAACAAATACCCAAAAAAGTGTTAAATTTAATATCCGCGCAAGCAACGCTACGGGGCAACGCTACGGGGTAAATCTAAAACAGTATGCAAATATTCCGTTTAGAAATCAAAGCGACAACTATGACGACATAGACACACTTGCAAACAAACAGACACGATGCACACAAGTGCAAATACCAAGCCGATTGGTCCTGAATTGTCACGATGGTAAATGTTGGTTGTTTTAAGCCGATCGCGATATAGCATGCCCCGTATGATGGATTGCGTAGAGTGTAATGCACTATTTGAGGCTACCATTTCTTACAGTAATTATGCTATTTTATTTATTGTCTGTCTTGCTTTGTTACCGTGTGGAGTAATTATTGAAGTGGCAAAGAGAAACCTGAAAATAATGGGCCTTCCATTGTCCAGACGTAAAGGTACCTTTTTTTTCTTTTATGACAAAGATCGACCGCAACAGACACTTTGCAGTATAAATCAAATGGATATGGCGTTTTACAATAATGGACCTAAATAAAGCGTCTATTTCTACTAGTCCATTGTGACTGGCACTTATTGTAGAACAAAAATAGAATTACCAACTTTACCGTACACACAATACAATGTATGAAGTGATCAAGTAGAATGCAAGAGAGCGGGTAGGTATGGAAAGTTGAGCATTTTTCACGTCTTTGAAAAGGCGTTATAGCAAAAGTTGTACGGTTCAAAAACATCTGCTTGGATCAACGTTGCTGCACTAGCTTGAGAAATTCCTAAGCTATCGAACTAGAAGTCAGAATAACCGTGCTCTATATTACGGTTCTTTTACTCTCGGTAAATTTCCATCGCAGCACCAGCTTACTTTTCAACTTTGACTGGGATTTTTGTTTGGCATGAGTGTTAGTTGTAATATTAATTTGTATTTTCTATGAATTTAATCATCGGTATGAATGAGAAACAGGACAATCATGTGTAGTTTTTCTATTTTTACCCGACTGCCAGATATGATAGATAGATAGATAATTATTTATTGTACACATGGAAAATAACAAATACAAGACTTAAAACTAATGAGTGGTACGATTGGCGGCCTTATCGCTGAGAGAAATTTCTTCCAGGCTACCAACAGGCGTTAGAGATGATTTAAATATAAAGGAGCGGGGCAGGGCGTAAAACTGATTCAAAACAAATAAAGAATACTATGTTTTATAAAATACATAAATAACCTATAATAAACAAATACATATTGAATATAAATATATGTACGTATAATGCTTGATGAATGTGAGAAGTATAAGACCGGAAATATTACCTACTTACTAGTAGATTTATGATTCGAGGTTATGGTTTTCGCGCATATTCGTTTTTTTTTCTAGAATGATTTGAGTAAGTGGTAGTTATCTACTCGTATTTAGGAGAAATACATAATCTGTCATCATGTCTGGTTTAAGCTCTTAATTTAGGTTTACTTGTATCACATACCTTATCTATTATTTACATCATTACAAACACCAATTCTTGAAATAAGGACAGTAAAAAAAACTAAAGTAATTCATAGTGTATATCACATCCTGTGTAATGTCCCACTAAATCTTAAACAACAAAAGAAAAATTAAATGGTCACGCTCCTGTTAAACGTACACGTAGCAAATTACCACGACAGGTATCTCTTGGGACACTAGGTGCTTCCCCTTAAATGAAATACTTAATAATAGAGCCACAGAAAAAATAACTGAAATTACGATGAAATGTGTGACGTTTTTTTATATTTCTTCGCTAACGCGCAAAAAAATGAATTGGAAGTTGATATAACAACTGATATGAAAAAACTAGTTTATTTAAAAGGTAATACTTTCCAATTGATCCCATATAAATTTCTTTAAATCTGGTTTAGTAGTTTAGTTTTTATCTTCATTAAAATTGTTTTCTTTACCTACTGTTTGTAGGTTAAGGTACAGTCTTATATTTATTCTGTGGTAAAACTGAGTACAAACATAGGGAACGTAGGAACATTAAGAAAATTGTGCCCTTTGTGCAAGTGCGAGTTTATTGATATTATTATATGAAAGCGTGGCATGTTTGAAGTTGCCTTTGCGAATATTTTTTTACTTATCCTTTTAATGAGTAGGTAATTGTTGAACATTGTTGACATTATTTCACTGTCGTTAATTCTCACAACATTGCAGTGTTTTCCGTGGAAAACGTCGAATTTAAAAATATGATTATTGACACGTACGTGTCTGTTCCTATGGCTTTCTATGGTTCGAAACGATAGATGGTCGAGTGAAATATGTGTAAGACTGTATATGACGACATTTGTGTGATGATCATTGGTGTTTGTCCTGAGTGAGAGTAGTGTGTTTTTTGTATTTTTTTTACAAGAAAAGTATAAAAATATTCTATCCGTTATAGTTTGGGGACAAATAACATTGTTTTAACTGTCAAAATTGTTATTGAATCAATATAATACAGTTACAAGATGTTACAAACTACACTTACACTCTGCAACATGACCATTTTGGAATGTGATCATTGGACTAATATTTTAAATTTTCGCACAGAGATATTTTTCAACTTCCAACGAGCAATCATTGTTTTATTCACGAAGCAGTCTGGCCACTATAAAAATTCCACGCGTCCGCTGGACATTGTCTCCAATTTCGTCCACTTGCCCGCTACGTGAAAAATTCGAGTTGAAATTAGCCAAGTTCTCGGGAAAACTACATGAGGGGCTCGCCGTAGGTTAAATCATAGTTTCTATAGGCAGAGAACAGTACTGAATATGTAATAGTTTGTACGGTGCCGATGTCCCACACATTGTCCGAATATTAAACGGCAAATTAGACTGACCACGCGCCAATGTCCATAAATGTTCTTATTAAGGCTCTCGTTAGGGAACATGACTTTAGTTGGGTCTAAACTTAGCTCTTTACTGCGCCTTCTTATTGTTGATAACCCAAAACAGTAAGGGCAATCATTTACAGATTTTAGTACCTTTCATTATAATCTCCACGAGCTTTCTTATCACGTTGCTTTTGGACATAGTTTTCCTTTTAGCATGATTAGATCAGATGTCGAGCATTAATAGGTGCTTACTTTAAAGGTGAAAACACTTACCGTTATGAAAAGGGAGGAAAGGGTTTAAATTGAATAGTAGGATCGATAGATAATCACAAACGCACATTAACTGAAAAGACACCTTAGAGGTTCAACATTGATCACTAAGCCAAAGTTCGGTTTCACGGTAACGTCGCCCGAGGGAGTGACCCAGAACAGCGTGTGCCGTCCCTGTCACACACACTCCATCACGGGTTCGAAAGAAGGTAACGACGCGATATAGCCCTCACAAATTGCCCGTAACAATACCGCATTAGGTCACAATCTATGTCGCAGGAATAGAGAATAATTTATATTTTTTCGGCATAATCCTCATTGATTCGGTCAAACGACGGCAGACGACGGCGTATTATGATGAAATGTATTGTGATTGGTCTATATTTCTGTATTTGTGACTGAGGCAATAAATTCGGTCATTATTTCTAAGCTAATAGATATTTATTTCTTTGTGATTTCGTATTACAGTCAGTTTTGTCGTCATGTAATAATGAAGGAATGCTTCATTATTGGAAATAAAGTAAATCAACGTTGTCATTTGTTCTACAATGCTTCAAATTCATTTACGAGTCGGAAAATTCTGACAAAATATTTTCATAGCTTAAGACACGTTGTGTTTTTATAAGCCCAGTATGTATTCTAACCTTCCTGACTCAACGTGGCTGCATACATGGACGTAAATCTACGTACGGTTGCGTGCCAAATGGTTTAGGGACTGAACGTATGCCAAATATAAATCATCGTTTTTGGGTAAATTAGGGCTTATTCTTCATCCACCCAAATAGTTAACGCGTTAACCACGACCACGTTACTTCAAACAAATCACCACTAAACAAACGTTTCTGCAGGTAGAAATAATTCAGGGAAAGGTCACCTGTTACGGGTATTCGACATCGATCATCGGGAACGGGAGTCCGTAGCGTCGACCTTCCCGCGTAATGTCACCCTGGGGAACGGCCGTCGCTCGGCGACTCAGACGCCGAGACAAAACCCACGGGCCCTCTCCGTCAGACTCAACCTGCGTTTGCATAAAAAAACACGCGCGTTTTAAGCACGACCCATTTCAGACGGTCTGACTCCCATTCCCAACGACCAACTGAAAAGTTAATAAGGAATTTATAATTAAGTCATACGAGCGCGTCACGCGTCACCGTCGACATGAATATTTACGAAGCGATTCTGTTCCATTTCAGATTTATCACTGTTGTGCAAATAGGGAATTATAAAAATGCTCCTTCGTGAGCGTATTCAGGTGCGCGGAAGTCGTGTTAGGTGGTGACAGCGCATCTCCACTGGCGGGTATTGTTCGTGTCCTAACCGCCGACTTTCCATTTATTTCTCTATGAATACGTTATTACCTGCTCGCCCGCGCTTATCAAAGTTTATTTGCAGCGTGTGGTTTACTCTGTACCGGTACTTATTCGTTATTACAGCGCTGGAGTGTTTTATTGCTAGGGCGGGGCTCAAATCGCGCACGACGCCCTTGTTTTTTGCTATTTTTCCTCGTGATCTTTCAGGATTTGAAGTTTATGTGTTGTTTCTTTGTTGCAGATCGAGGACGCCATGTTAATGTTCGACAAACAGACCAATAGGCACAGAGGTAAGTCTTAATAATTAAGGAATTAATTATTACTTTGGAACATGATCTTCCTTTGGAAAATAGGTAGGTATATAATAGTGCCTATTAATATGCAGATATCTGGAAATTATTATTTTTAGTATTAAAGCACTTTACGTTTTGATGACTGCTAAACAAAAACATTTATTAGTTTTGTATCTAAGTATTTTTCCAAAAATTCAAATAGATCCCAAAATACTTGTTAGTTACTGTTTTTACAAAAAAAATAGCAGAATCCTGCCTTGATGAACTTTATTTTGCAGCCAAAAGATAAACAAACGTAAAATCATAGAGCAACACATTCATCACCTCACTGTCAATAACTTAATAGGGTAAGCTACGCACGGGTGGCATGCCACCTTGTTTTTTCCTGATCCAAAACAACGGAACTTGGAGGCTCACTGTCACAACCAAATGTATCATTTTTGTGCGTCTCGCTTCATTTATCCAGCCGTCTTCGCCACAAAGTCGCTGGTTAACTAGCAACATATAAATACGCGTTTCGACCCTCTATGAAAGTCAACCGCCATAGGGAGAGACGTAGCCTTCTGTAGAATTTTCTTGACACTATCAGCCACTATAAATGGCTGTGGAGAAGGGGGAGGTCTACCGACGCTGGGCTGAGGTGTGCGGCTGATCCGAAGCGATGCGAAACGTAGGTTCGAGGTGGTACCGTCACTAAGCAGGAACACCATTTTCGGTATTGTGTTCCCTCCCCATGTTACGACTATTCCCGACTAATAAATAACAAATCGACGCTTGGATAAAATATACGGTTTTCTCGGTGGAGATTTTGTGTTATTGTACTGGCGAAAGCAAAGTTTCTCTTGAAATGTGACGTTTTCGATACCGGTGATGCTGTTGATTCATATTTTTGGTATTGTATTGTTTAGGATGAGAAATGGGAGGGCCTTATTCAAATAATACGGGATTTGTTGAAGCTTTTATGTATATGTTTTTTTCTGTAAAAATATTAGTGGATGTTAACAAGTGTTATGATAAAAGTAGAGTTGCAATTCAGTTTAGGGGCTTCAAAATAGTAAACGTAATATGCTACTATACTATACTAATTATGCTACGATAAGCTACGTAGGTACTTTATCATTCTAAAATTATCCTTTGATATAGAGTTCGTAATCTAGTAGTAGAGAAGTCGCAATAAATATTACTGTTCAAGACGACTGACAGAGTCATGCGTATTCCAACGCAAACTTTTATAAAGGCCAAATATAAAAACATAAATCCTCCAAACAGTTACGACAGCAGAATCTATAAAACTCAAACTAATGTACTTTAGTGGAAAAGCTCATACAATAATCTTACATAAATATTTCTTAGGCCTCCCCTAATACCACTGGCGGGTTATTATCCTCGCAACGTAATCAGTTGGGTCGGGTTATTCTACAAGAAATGTAAAAATATCCGCTGTTTATTTGTATCAAACTTGGGCAAGAGGCAACCCAAACGCGTATTCAAACTGAATATGAATGCAAACTGCCCGGCGAACGGGCGGAATGGCGAAAATCAAATTAGGTATGGCGTGAATTCTTCACGGCGACGTCGGGCCAAAAAAATTGAAATCAAATATTCATTGACTCTAAACCGGATAAGCCGGCCCGTAGTCATTTCGATACATTTTATTATCTGTTTTGCATTACCGAGAGGACCAAGTAACGCCAAGACAAGAAGCAAGTACCAATCTTATTTTCTGAGACAGCTTTTGCCAAGTTAGGTATATGCTGTCTAGTTTTAAAAATGATAATGAAAAACCATGATCATTAGTATAGTGCATCTTTTTTCAACCGACTTCAAAAAAGGGGAGTTTCACAAATCAGTGGTTTTTTTTATATTTTTGTAATACGTTGTTGCTTCAGAACTTCGTCATAGGTATTACCAAAAATATCAAGTGAATATCTCAGATTCATCAGGAAATTTATAAAATTTACAAATTTTGTTCAGACATAATTCACGTGTGTTGAATGGCTTAATTTAAAGAGAGATTTTCATACGCAAAGCTGTTGAATCTGTTGAAAATATGAAAAAAAACCTGCCTTTCAACCTTTTCAGTACATTAAATATGCGAGAATAATGCGTTTAATAGCACCCTTTACTTTTATTTATGACCGCTGCTGGTTGAAAAAAAAATAACGATGGCCCCTCGCGAAATACTCTTCATTGTCTCGTGGTAATAAAAAAGTTCTCCTTTTATTTGTGAATCCAAAATACTAGAACAGCATCAAAAAGCAATTATTTTATAGCTTCTGCGGCTTCGCTTGGTATGTATTACAAAGTAGCTTCTCTTTTTGGGGTATATTGAAGCATTGTTTATGATCATTTGTAATTAGCGGTGGCAGTGAAGCTTGAATCAAATGCCATTAAGCTATCATAACGCACTGAAAATGCCTCTCTTTACTCAGTTCATAAATATTAAAGGAAAAAAACTAGCAGAACCAATCTCTGCGGGGTGGATTCCATTTGGACGCACGAGCCACCTTGCGCGCCGGAGGGACGCATTTCTGTCAAGTGCGTGCCTCGCTGCCGTGAAAATTTCACCTCTCACTTTGCATAAGAGAAGTGTTATCTATATTTCATTCGACGCCGCTTGTGATACGTAAAGACGCCTATCGTCTGAATCATAAATGGCTATCGTTTTCGTCGAGTACCAACCATAAAAGTATTGTGACTCAAAAAAACGAACGTCGACTCTGCATTTTCAAAAGTTAATGCGTTTAACATACCAGCGATATTTCCATGCGTTTGTTTTACCATCGAAACCACCGTGTTTATGGTCTTTGTATAAATTATTATTGTCATAAATTCGATCACGAACGCAATAAAGTTTCACCTACATTTTTAATACCCGACGTGTTTCCACAGGAGCATAATCTCACCTGTACTCGAGATTCACAATAATATTTCAATGATTTTTATTCAGTCTGATTTGTATTCAATTCACTTCACGAAACACTTCAATTTTGCTATTTTTGTACATGTCGAGGCAATTCTAATACCGGCAAAGCTTCTGAAGTAGAGCTCTCAGACTGTGTAAGGCTGCAATTTAAGCCCGACGTCTTCGCACAAAGGAATTTAGTCTTTCTCTCTGCGGCATAAGAGTGGTGTGTATGTTTTGTTCGGCTGCTCTTGGAGTGCTAAGTGGCTGCACGTGGCTCCTCCCTCGGGAGCGACGGGAATACACGGGGTTTAGATGCATCTTGCGGAAAACCAAAAGCCCCTGTTAATATTTTGTGTATTACTATCAACTTGCTTTAAATCGCCTTTTATTTGTAGTAGTAACTTTGATTCAAAATTTCTTTTGAAATTTTGGGCTTGTTTTGCTTATTAATTAAAAATAGTAATTACCTATGTATATAAAATGAATTGCTGTTCGTTCGTCTTGCTAAAACTAAAAAACGGCTTGACCGATTTTTTTTTTCACTTTCACTTTCACACAATACAGGAGTGGTTTTAAAGTAAAATAACAGGAAAATTTTAACGATACATTTTCTTCTATGGGTGGACGAAGTCGCACGCGGGTCAGCTAGTTATGAATAAAAAGAAATGCTTAGATGTACTTTTGCATTTTTTTTAAACAAATAACCTACAAAATCACAAAATTTTAATAATATGTACTATACATATACTTGAGATAAATAGGGTAAAACTAAAATAAACAAATAAAATAAATATTTTAGATATTTCACACAACGCCATCTCGCCCCAAACTAAGCAGACTGTGCCAAAATGATGATCAAAATAGGGAAACGCCAACTGAAAATCGACACATCGATATCTGAAGTATCGGAACTGAATCCCGGAGCTACAGATCCCGGGGGTGTCGCGGTTCGAATGCATCCAGCCGTGATGCATGGGTACCGGGAAGGATAGGCTCTTGAGAGTACGCGGTTATCACATACCCATATAGTATAGATCGTGTAAGGTAGAGGCTTTAGTTCTGAATGTTTGTGAGACAATGGTACTATAAAATCAGAGTGCATAAAATGACAAAGTAAGGTGGATCTCACACTGCACCGTGCTACGCAACGCGATGGGTTGCAAGGCCGCGTTTTTTTTAAAGTTTTACCGAATGAAAAACAAGTGAAGTACAACATACTGAAAACGCCACGCCGCGCGAGAGAGCCGCAGTACCAAATGATACATTTATCGATCGCTTTCTTAATTTATGTATCAAATATTTATTAATTTTAATTATTTTTTTAATTATAGGCAAGGAATATTTTAATTTGAGTAGATTTAAAATCCAACTAAATAATATAAATGCAACATTTTGAATAACTTTTCTATTATTAACCATGTTTATAAGACGTGATAAGCGGGGTTACCGTTAACTGCCACCCCGCGCGCGGGGACGCAGTCAAACCGCTCCGTGAAGCAGATCTGCGTGTCGCCACGCGCGTTTCCCGCGCCCCGCCGCGTAGCTCGGAGCAGCGTGAAAACGTATAAGAGCTAGTTATGCACGTCGCGGCTAAATCTATTTTTGGAGTTCATAAGATGTTGGGTTGGTGGCATCATGAGAAACCTAAGACTGAGAGGGCTGGCATAAATAAAAGAAACCTACCCAGTAGCGGTGGATTCCTTAGCTTAGAATGATGATAATAGCCTCGAACCATAGAAATGTATTTTCATTCGACCATGGCAGTTCACGCGCGTGCAACAGTATCGTGACAGAAAATGATAAGAAACCAGTAAAATTTTGATGTTCAGATGTGAGAATATAAACGCGATCCACTTCCTAATTCAGGAAAAATGCTATATCGGTGGTTATATTTTACGACTTCCCATAACGTTGACTTACGAAAAGGTTACGAATCCGACTCTGTCCTTAATAAATAAAGTTTTATTTAAATAAATATAGTCCAACCCTTACTTACATGCTCATCATAAATTTAATTTAACAAGAGAAACATCCCTATTATTCGTTCAGACCGCACTAAAATATTTAAGGCCCGCTCCGTCCAACCCATAGGTAAGCATCGAAATGCAATAAGTCCATTTACGTGTTAGTGGAAGGATTCAAACCCCGCCGGCCTATGTGGCGAGAAGTGGTGAGCGAAGATAACTTCCATATTAAAACATCGTTTTGTTTGCTCGTGATGGGAATTGAATGGAAAGTGGAAGTTATTTTAATAATTGGAAATAGAGAGTCAACACATTCTAATAATCAGAATGATTTATTAATATGTATATTAATCAGTAATGTAACAAAATATTTAGTTATAGTAATACAATTTATTACTACTACATTTATTTTGATTTTCCTGTGAATATACTTATTCATCGAAACCAACATACTGTAGCGACAAGCTCTACATCACTGGCATTGACAACTGTTCTGTTTGTAATCCAACCAAACAAAATCACATTATGCCTCGCTCAATGCGTCCAATAATTCCATTGGTTCCCAACAATAGCCTCTCAAGAACGGATAGCAATAAATCGAAACCACTATTGATCCTCAACAGGGCATAAAGAAGCTGACGCTTCGACAATAATACATTAGGAGTGTTTTAGCAAATCACTTCCTGAGGGACTGAAGGCTAAAAGAACCGTGAAAAAACGTAAGTAGGGGAAATGACACAGAAGTACCTATCGAACCTACTTCGCCGTAACAATATTGAATAGTCACGTTTTACGCGGAAGTCATTAGAAGACGCGTGACTTTAAGTATACATTTTAAGATGAATTATAGAGATTTTAGCAGCACATTCTCCTTCGAGAGGTGTCCCCCTGAAGGGTCTCTTTGTGTTGGTATCCAGTTAATTAAAGTTATTCCAAAATTATACGTAGGTACTTTCAACCAACAAAGTGACAAACCACTTGTCTCCTAAAATAGTGACATCTGAACCACAAAAGTGATTGTCACAACACCGTTACTAAGTTTCACAAACAACATCAGAAGTGTATGTCACATAACTTGAAGTGTAGTGTAAAATGTTCATGCTTGTTTAGGTTGTATTAAAGAATTCCTGGCATTATTATCTTAAAGCAACTTACGCACCATTATTAACCATCTTAATTACAAAGGCCAAGTTAATTACACTGGGTGAAACTTAGCGCCTAAGCGTTATCCCGTTAATTTAGAGCTGTTTGTGGAAATCTCTTTATGGACTTTGCGTTGGAAAAACTTAAAACTAGCTTTGCTAATTTATTAGAGATAAATTTGGGCACTCAAAAGGTCTTGTTTAATTTACTAAGTTGCCCGACTACATTGTTGGTGAATTTGTTATTGTTTTTAATGACTTAGTGATTCGATTATGAATACTTGCTAAGAATAATTATCATTATATTATCAAATTTTAAAACTTTTTGAAACAAAAATCCAAACCGTATAAGCAACCAGAACTTACATAAAGCAGGAAGGTTATAAAAATTGTTTTTTTTTTAAATAACTGCTCCATAATGCTTTTCTCCACGTCAAGTTGCTTTAGACAAAGAATAAGTAATATTATGTACCATACTTTAGACTCTATCAAATGTTATCTTTAATGCCCACAATTTTTTCCTTACAAAATTACAAGAAAAAATCTTTGGCTGTTTTTAACAATTACTTTTATTTATGGCCTCAATAAATTTGCTGTCACCGAAATTAAAGCAATGCTCCCGATATAGGACAAAAGCACCTTTATTCCTTAGTCGCTGAAACTTTTTGTTTGATAAGACATTAGAAGAATAAGAAGAAATAAACGTTGACTAGAAAATTCTTTATTACTTTTTTGTCTGGCTGTTTTGACGCAACAAGTTTTCTACTGATTAATATTTTGACCTTAAGAAAAATATACTAGGGCTCTTAATAAATTGTGGTTTATTGATTTTTTGGATGTGGCAGTCTCCTATTGTTAATTTTGATTAATAAAATTACATATTTAGTACAAATTAAGTTCCAAAATATTTTTTTTGAGGATAATAATAATTGTTGTCAACGAAAGTAGAGTTATCATGAGTTACCACTTTTCTAGTTTCAACTTACTTTATATGGGTTTTATTAATGTATAGGCAATCGCTATGTTGATTTCCTGTTCTGTTGTTTACTGACAACACTTTAATTTGTTTTGGGAACTACGGAATCATAGGTATTTGGGCAATGAATGCGGCGGGTAGAGGGGTCATCTCATTACCTACTGACCACAGCTGAGTAATGAATGACGCACTGAGTCACGCTACAACCCGCGTGCTCTCTGCGGCTTTCAACAAACAAAACGCGAATCCGCATTATGTATCATGGGCATTGTTTATTCTATCGTGAAATTGTTCTTTTGATTGATGTTTATCGCGGATTTTAAGTAATGGCTTGCTGCCATGCCATTTGAGGGTTTGTAACTGCTAATTAGTTGGTGCTGTTTACATGGTTTTAAACAGTTTTCTCACTATACAATTGTGTAGTTAAATTTTTTGTTTTTCATTTAATATAATTTCAATTTGATTTCGCCTGAAGTGACGCAAATAATTTTGCTCGCAAATAGTTGTTCCTGTAAATTCTCGAACATTTGCAAAATAGCTATCATTAAATTTACAGTTGGAAGGTTTATTCAATTTACATTATCCAATAATTGAATCACAGGCGAATTTCCGAAAGCTTCGTGCTGTTTCAATCGTGATGCGGGTAGGTGCGGTCACCGCTTCACGTGGCGCGCGCACAATTGCAATCAGCCTAATATGTTGAACAGTAGGTCCATCTCATTACCATGGACGACCACAGGTGAACGACGGCGCGACGGTGCGACCACCAGCCGTTTTGTTTGCGGTCGATTTAAAGCCGACGACAAATTGTGTGTTTGTCGCGGGGCGAAAGATCATTCCAGAATTCCGGATGAATAAATCCACTGATTACATTATTATTCATCACATAAAGATGTAAACCATATGGAAACTACACTATGCTTACAATGAAATGTTATGTTCCACTCTAACCTCACAAAATACTTACCTACACAGTAACGCACAGTAAAACTTTCCGGAAAAACGGTAAAAAATGTGTGGGGTCTCTCTTTTTCGGTAGTTTGTTCGGAAATAGTGTAATAAAAGGCGCCTAAAATTTAGGTTCAGTGCCGTTATATAAAAAGAAAAGAACCCTTAAAAAAGTTCATATTTATATTCTTGTAGAAAACGAACTAACTCTTGTTTTCATCCTCTTAACAAGAAAGTAATCTGTCGACCTACGTCGCGATAAAGGGATTTTTATGTAACAAACCGGAGTCGCGCCTACCCTCACCTAGCCTGAGGCTCTTTCGAAAAATCCCCGCATTGTCAGATTCTACTAAGGATTCGGAGTAATATACATTTTCCCGTGTTGAAATTACAGCTGTATTTTGCTCATGCTACATAAAATTGCTGTAAAGACGACGCCCATGAAAAGGTTCGGGTGCAAAATCTTTATTTAGTTGGCTCCAAAGCTCCAATGTAACAGTTCACTGAAAGTTTTACTGTCGGTAGTTCGAGACCCGTTTCATAAGCGGAGCACGGGAAGCCAGATAGTTGAGCACATACAGAATGCGCTAGGGGCGAGACAAATACGCAGCAACGTGATGTACTGCAGACTCCGCTACAACTTGTTACGCTCCAGGTTAATGTGCAAACATTGTTTATTCTGTTGCACCATTGTCCTAAAGCTGTACACAACGAAATCTCATTCAAAAACGCAGTCCTAGCTATGAATAGGTACTAACGCAGCTTAATTGTTTACTAACTTAACTTAAAATGTCTACAAAGTAGCTCTAGCTAGGTACAAAAAGTATTTTAGAGTTTTGATACAGTACCATATTTTAAGATATTCCACTGTGTGAGAACTATGATGTTCATATTATGACTCTCAAAATACGTAAAGCATTTTCAGCGAGTTTGTTAATTAATTATTAGGTATTTTTAGTTTTATTATTATTACTCTATAATTTTTTTGCCTATATAAATTTAATCTTGATATTAATCAATCCTTTGTAATTACTACTACTAGTTTTTCTCCAACGCAAACATAATAAGATTTCACTTGACGCTGTCTATAAAATACCTAAAAGATATAAAATAACGTCCCGTCCTACAGTGTTGCGCACAAATGAGTAATATCACTTTACGGCTAGAAAATTATATACAAGTGTCGCGTATAAGGCTGGTTACACGTAAGCTACTAAATTTTAGTTAAAGTCGTTGGCAACAGGTGCGCGGGATGAGCCCGTCGGAGACTCGTAATTATCATGACTCTTGGTTTACACTTTATGTTTATGTCTAGGCTTAAATAAATCACATTGCACCTAGATTTACAGTCCACATGAAACTGGGATATATTACCAAACAATTCAATCCTAATCGCTTTTCAAACACCAGTATATATAGCTAGCCGATGTAAATTATGTAACAAATGCAATTTGCATAAACCACGCCGATTTACCCAGCACAACATCAATTTTAATATCATAGTATAATAATCTACTTTTGCAAATGTTAAACCTTTTGAGGTATTAATGCACAATACAAACATTGATTCGATAACCGCAGGATATTAATGTCCTATTTTAAGCAAAAAACCATTTTAATTAACTATATTTCGGCGAATGTGACCACGTACAGACCGCCCTTACGTGGCGGTTTGAATTGTTTTTCGTATTGTTAAACCGACGGGTGTTTCTGCCCACGGTCGCCCAGCTGCTCCCAACACGTTCATGTCATGCTCGGTATTTCCGTCAACATCACTACGTCACATTTTGTTCACTTGTCAATTAAATGTCACACGCGATTCGCTGCGAATTTACTCATTGGGCCGCAAACATCCACAGCCAAATGAAAATTTGCATAAAAATACGATGCCCCATTCGACCGTGTGTAAACGGCTCTACATTGGGAAAATCATGTAGGTGTATCTATAGTTCAGGCTCTTTCGCACCCCTCGTTTGACTAAATTCAATTTGAATCTTATTTTCGTCCTAAATTGGCAATAAATTGTTTATTTGAAGTAAACGTGGGAATAAATGCGGACAAATTAAATTGTTGCTGTTACAATCGGGTTGCTTCATATGTGCTAAAAGAGAATCGAAAATGGATATTTACGGGGCAGATCGATGGCGGTGAACTAAGTATTTGTTTCGTAAAATTCGACAGTGGCTGTAAGTGGCAAAACCCATAAATTTGAGACAGAGCAGAGCACGCAACGTATGTGTGTGTGCGTCCAGATTTATACGTTTGTCTTGTTTCACGGTGCGCACGTTCACACGCCCCAGACAAAAATATTGCTGCCTGCTGCTGAAATAGAGGAAACTGTTGCTACTAACAACTCTAACCAACCAACAACCCACACTAATCTCTTTAATTACAACCAAAACAACTCAATAAAACTTTGTTTGTTCGATCAAAAGGCTGCAGAGGTTTTAAATCACAATATTGGAGATTGTACTGTGTCAATCGAGAATTAATTTAAACTTTGCTGCCAAAGCGAGCGGTGTCTACCCCAAGGGACCAGACGGGCATCAAATCGAATAGAAGGTTATAATTGACCGGCGTTAGGCGAATAACAATCGACGTGCCGGGTCCTCATCAATCAAATGTGGACTCTAAAATGTTAAGACTAGCTATCAAAGCTGGTTTATCGGATTGGTAGTTATAATATGATTTTCGCTTGTGGGTTGGCAAGCCAGTGTCGTGGTGGGTCTAACACTCACTTAGTGGGTGCTTCGCAAAAGTAATTTGCGTGGCTTGTGACTGATCATTTAGGTGTTACCTTATTTGCATACTAGCATGATTATCAGTTGCAAATCATTACCAGGAGGAACATGGGTATATAGGAAACAACTGATAATATGTAGTTTAAAAATACAGTGTACTTTACATTCAAAGATTCTTTTCAATAGCCGTCATCGGTAGGTACAAGAGTTAAAATATTTTGGTGCCTTTTTGAATAAATTAATCTGTCAATTTTATTTAAATTAAAATGATACCCTTTTTATTGTTGCGCTGCGTTTGTAATAACAAGCTTCTACAGATTTCTTTTGTTGCTTTATAAGTACTCATTCAAATAAATCAATCAATCATATTATTTCAAAATAAATCAGATACTTGTGTATTGTCGTGCTGTATTTGTTATAACAAGGTTGTTGACGCGCGCGAGCTGTAATTTAACAGTTCTCTTTTTGTTTTTATTTAATGACGAAGCACTGACGATGTTAAGCTTTTCGGTGAAACAATACGATTTAAATGCGCGCCGCTTAATTTAATAACGTGTCATAATGGTCAGAGTCATAATAAAGGCTTTTTGTGTTACGAAATAAATAAAATAAGGTAACATTTTTATTGATAAACTGTAAACAAAGCCTTGCTAAAAATGGTAGACGTATGTTTTAAACTATAATAATACTTTCAAAGCGAAAAACTTCAAGCTCTAAAAATAGGGGGTCAAAGCTTAAATACAAATTCTTTGTTGTTTTCACACTGTTATTTCTTACAGATTTTTGAAAGAAAAAAACAGTTTAATGTTGAAGTGATTTATTTCTAAAACCATTTTTACATATTGTATGTAAGTCTAGGTAGAGGTAATTGTAGGTATAAAACCTCATAAAGTCGTGGAAGTTATTGTAGTCGTAAGTATATGAATTTTCAACCAATAACAGCATATGTAAATAGTACCTACTTTTTATCGAGAAAAAATAGAATTGAAATACACAAAATGTATGTAAGTAAGAAAGTTTTCAAACCAATACAGCCACATTTTCAATCACTGGAACGTAGCACTTTTCCACACGCATATAATTTAACCTAAGACAGGAGCTATCATAGCTTTCTTGTACAAGTAGGTGTCTGTGCTGTCTGTACACTCAGAATTCGCTGTCATCTTTGACGGCTAGGGGCGCCTCTACCACTTTTAACAAAGCTTTACAAGCAGTTTGATCAAAACAAAGAGCGATTCATGAGATTCCAAAAACAATTTGACATGGTATCTTCAACTGTTTTATTTAAAACGTGATGGCTATCTACTCAATGACTACCAAGTAGAGTTTTATCAGATAACCAAACAAAAAGGGGTCGAAATGAAATGGAAATAATATAATTTATCTTTCAGCAAAACGTATGGCATGCTTTGGCTGAGATGGTTTTAACAGTTTTAATTAGCACTTTTTTTAAGTCTTTACGAAAAAGAAGACGACGATTAAAAACATTTTAACGGTTATAAAGCTATATTATAAAATTTTACGATAACGGTGGTTTACCGCTACCGTACATATTTGGACACAGAAATCATTAAAGTTTATCTCGTAAGGTCGAGTAATACGTAAATCATAATTATTCCAATCTACTGTTGGTTTAACATGTCACTTTATAAAATACTGAACGAGAAACATTTGTATATTTATTACAATTTGAAAAATTATAAATTACTACTCAAAAACTGCTCAAATTTCTGTATACGGCCGGCGGCGTCTCGGAGGCGTCTGAAGAATTGCTTTCCATGAGCTTTCACGAGCGTTCAATGTAGAACTAGAATGCTCCTGTATTAACACCATTATTTTATTTTGTACCTGTACCTGTACAGTACAAACTGAATGTATGTATATTGTATGCAATAGAGCAACCTAGCTCTTCCCTACTCCAGCTACACAGCGACCCTAACGCCTTTTAGTAGGAAATTAAAAACGTCAATCAGCCAGCTATTACTGATAAATCACGGGCACCATTATTCGAGACTATTAATTGCATTCAGTGTAATTGAGTTCATTCATTTCTGTTCATTGTATTGTAAGAAAATTAATGAATAGGTACATTTCGATTTTAGATTGTGGTCGTATAATGGGTTCGGGGTAAATAGGCAGTACTCTTTTAACAGCTTCATAATGTAACAAAATATAAGTTCTAACGTTATTATTCTTTTAATTGTATAAAACCAATTAACGTTCATTATTATTTTCTTAGAACTCTATTTTCCTCCCAATAAGACTTGCATCATAATTTTTTGCCGGATACTTCGCAGATCAGTGAAGTCAAAGGGCAAAAAAACAATGAAAAATCATCATCCAAAGAGATGAATGTCACCTGAGCTTAGCAAAAATATAGAAAAAAGGTTTGTACAAAAGTCATTGACCATTTTTTAAACAACAATACAAGAAACTCACATAAAACACCAATACCTCCAAACATAATCAGCGTCTTCATCATAAAACAACCATAACAAATAAGTAATAAAAATTAACATTTTTACTTTATAAAGTATGTAGCTACCCTTGTAATCATCTCTAACAATGGCCCGGGGTTGTTTTGATGTCTGCAAAGGCCCTCGATTAATTTTGCCTTCAATAAAAATGAAAAAAACATTAGGAGCTGTTGAACACAAACTTAAAACAGTAAAGTGAATTATATAAATATAATAATAAGTTCGTTAATAAGTAAAGAGGAGAGAAAATTTAATAAATAAAAAAAATAATAGTAGGAATAGAAAATACTAATACATCTTCTATCTATATAAATAGATGGAATATTCTTTATTGTATCACCTTAAAATATATAAAAACTAATATTTTGTGGTCTTGCTAATTAATTATTTATAAAACAGACGGACGGATGAACATTGTTTCATACTCATACCCTTTACTTTTCGACTTGATAAAACTCTTTTTTTACCGTTTTGGTACGGAACTCTAATTATACATTTGGCACTGTAAATAAATCATTGCGTACTAAATTGATTTCGTTACAAACCATAAAGCTGTGTTACAGTGAAATCAAAATTCATTCCACCGGGTTATATTTACATTTTGGTGAATATTTAACTGTGGGAGCAACATAAATAAGCAAATGTTACTGGGTATTATACCTCGTACCAACATAACAGTGATAATATACCCCTACAGGGAGTTGTACTAGGTAATCGTGTTTACGCTAGTACTTAGTACCCGTTTGACCACGGTCACGTTTATTACTTGACCATTATAATTATTATACACATTCTCGTAACGCTATTTGGGGATAAGTTTGAGTACAAAATATTGGTTCAATAGAATGAGTAAATTAAATAACCAAAAAAATAAATTTAACTAAGGATGTACCAACCACTAATAACTGTACTAAGTTTATATTTTCCTGAATGCAACGTTGGAGCTTTTTTTCTAATTTCAATGCTCGCCTCCAATCACCATATTAAAGGCATCCTACCGAGTGACTGACAGACAACGCACAGGCCGAACCGCTGAACGTAGCGACTTGAAATTTCAAGGGTATATTTATAAAAAAATGTAAGTACATACGTACTAAGAAAGTATTTTTATGAATCGCAACGCAAATGTAGTAGCGGATGTCAACTATATAAATTATGTATCAATGTAATATAAAAAAATATTCCTAAAACCTGTCATAAAGAACTTATGCCGACTTGCACCAAACTATTAAAGTTCCTAAGCATTACTTAACTCGCTTGACAGTCCTTAACAGTCTGAATTTGGTTCCGTTAAGAATTGGCAAGCAAGAAATGTAATTGCTTAGGAGCTTTGACAGTTTGGTGCAAGTAGGCATTCAGCCATCAACTACAATATTATTTAGGTACTTAAGAAAATCCTAAAATTATTCATTGATTATGTTTACTATTTTTGCATATACCTACATAGGTACTGTTCAAAATGAGGATAGACGTAAAAATATTATGTATGTAGAGTTCCTCAAACCACCACGTCAATATTCATTTAGCACAGGTACTACTTTACTAAATGTTTTATTATGGACTATTTCTGTCCTTATCTACAAACAACACTTAAAACGTCTCAAGAGGTAGTCAAAGTTATTCCTATCACGACTACGGCTTCATATAATTGATCGTTTTAAAATCGGATCTGTAGGTGCGCACGGGCGAGCAACATCGTGCCATTAAACATTTACGCTTTGAAGATAACACAAGCTTTTTACGCCACTGCAAGTTTTACGACACTTTTATTGTTCCTCGATCAGATTTGGCCTCTATTCACCTAGTTCTTTTACAAACAATGCCTGATTAACTCGTTTGGTCGCTTTAAATAGACACTTAACCCCATTTACAAATGTGTATACAGCACATCACTAGAGATTTTTCACATAGATATTTATATGGAATTTTGAAATTGTTATAAGTAGCTTTAAGCACTCGGGTTCACCTGCGAGTATAAAAATAATTAAGTAGCATTATGTTTTTATATCCAATCAGTTCAGCGTGCTTAGTTTTAATGTAGGTACGTGTGTATCCATCATCCATATTATTTATCTTTAAGTCATCTCAAACCTCGCATTTATAAAATTTGTAGGTATGACAATATTAAGTAGGAGTAGTTTAAAAAAGCGTAAATACTATAATTTATGTAAGACTAGTGTGATATTTTTAGGTATTAGTTAATTCAGCTTTACAGCAGGAGAAGGAGCAGATTAAACGTTTAATTTTCTTGGTTAAAAAGTCATAAAGGTAACCGCCTGACTTACTGGAGTACACAAAATACAAAATGTATATTTTACCTGACCAAATTCCAGATTAAGCCCTTTCAACTTCATGTAACAAAAATGCGGTCGTTTGTGTCTATAGGGAGGGAAGTCGGCATTGTGTTACGTATTTTCTACGTCAACCGTTCTTAGGACACGAGTGCTCGTCGGATAACAAACAACACAAAGGGCAAAATAATGAATAGTCCAGAAAAACAGCGCGGCTCTCGTTATGAGCCACATGCATAAATGATACAGCAAATCTGACAAATGGAACGGCAGTGTATAACAATGCTAGTGCCTCCAAGTGGCCGTTCAATTATGCAAATAGGCTGTGCGATGTTCGTCCAGCAATAATAAAACTGTTTAACAGCTGACAAACGCCGGCCGTCTGTCCGCGCCAGCTCCGACATTTTTGTATTCAGTCACCCGTCTATCCAAGCAATAAAACAAGACCAGGTACCTACATCATCCGTATGACGAGATGTCCCGCGCTCATATTAAATTAGACCGCCCCCGGTCATCCACTTTATTTTTATTTGAATCCCATGAAAATATGGAGCGTGTTTGCTCTCGCCGCGCCGGGAGCACGGCTCGCCACCATTTTATTCGCGAGTCAATGTGTATGAATTGGTTAATACAAAGCCGGACACAGCTTTTTTACGCCTAAATTGCAATGGTAACAAACTTTGCCATTTTGGTAGGGAAAATTTGACAACAACAGTTTGCGCTCGCACCGTAACAGCTATCGCTAATTATCCAGAGTGGGTTATATTGTCGGAATAAAAAGTAATCCGATAGTAATTTGGATAAAAGAGTATCTTTTTACGAGCTTTGGGGACTGGATTGGCGCAAGTTTAGCCGTCTTTAAGGAAGGTTATCATGCAAGGAGGACATAAACGCGATCGTCAGTCGTGTGTTGCGCGACAAAATGTTATCGCTGCATTGCTTTCGTACAATGTGGCTGTCAGCACTCGTAATATTTATAAATGCAGTAAAACACTTTGTTCATAGTAGTTACCTCCCTACATTACATAGAACATCTGTTACATCGTTACTTAGATTTTAATACAAATAACTACTCAGTATGCTACGAATATGTTCTTACACTTGTCAAATACTATTATAAGAAGTGCACGAAATTAGACTCTTCGAGGCGCACTTAAAATCCTTTCACCACCCTGGTTCGAAATAAATACTTAGTGGTGCGATCAGAAGTAAAATATTATAAGAAAATATAATGATACTGTTTTGTGTTAAGCATGTTCTTATGTAATTACATGATAATTAATAAACGTAATATTTGTTTCTCTATCATAATTATGAAGACAATTATAAATTTCTTAAAACAAAGAACAATGTACGTCTGTAACTTCTCATTAAAGTGATCCACTGTAGGTGCTTCATCACTCAGTCAAATTGCGTTTCGCTTAATTTTCTTTCCCCGGCAGGTGTGTTCGACAGAGCAATTATTTACACCGTCAGCCGTGACGTCACATCCCCCTACCCCCTGCCTGCTTCCTCTGAGGATAAACTTGCTATCGTTGTCTAGATAGTTTGCAAGTGCTATTTTTTATTAATGCGAATCAATTTCTACTTTAATTGCACATTTTTATTCATTTCATTTTCAATGAACCTCTAGTTTTAACTGAAATTTAAACTGATCCGTGTAGCGTATGCCGCCATAAATCATAATAATTTTGTAAATTAAGCCTAATTTGAGCTAGGTCTTGACGTATTCGAGAGGCAATGAAGAGAGAATAAACAACCATGACAAAACAATATTAAGATATTAGATATTAAGCCCATATCTAAGAATATAAATTGTTTAAAAAAAAATTGGACACCACATGGTTATTGTATCTCAACAAAAATATCTTTATTAGTGTAAATATACCAGAAATTTCAAAATTTTAAGAACTACATAATTAAATCACTCTACTATATTAAATTAATAATTTAGCAACCCAAAATAATGACTTCGGTGTATAAATTAATTATGTCATGCTCTAACAAAGCAAATCCCAGCGACAAGAAAATACTAAAACGTCTGTCTCAGGACGCTGCCAACAATAACAACCCATGATGTCACTCAATCCTTAGAGAGGATTTGTATCAGCAACTTAGCTTATATTGAGTTAAACACCCCTAATTGAGTAACCCATTATCTTGTGAACAAAAATCTAATCGAAGAGAATCGCATTTATTCTGGATGTGTATAAGTCGATTTAGGCAGTGTCCTAATAGAACGCGATGACGCGACCATCGCGAGTTCGCGCGAACGAGCGACGCGACGCGATGCCAATTGGGACGCTTATTTGACGTTAGTACGTTTGATCGCGTGATCGCGCGATAGACGTTCGCGCGAACTTGCGATGGTCTCGTCGCTTGTTCGCGCGACGATCGCGTGATCGCGTTCTATTAGGACACCGCCTTAAGCGTATTCTTTTGAACGTTTCTCCTCGGCTCGATTCGGCTTCCTGACTCTAGGCCTAAGCTAGAGCCCTATTAGTTTTTCTAATGCTTAGTAATCTCACTGTGGCTGATACAAAGCGAATTATTTTGATTCCGTACCGCTCAATTCGGCGTCCTGACTAACCTACACTAGAGCCGATCACTATAAAAATAATATTTTGTTCTTCTAATGCTTAGAAATGTCACTGTGGCTGATACGTAGTGAATTATTTCGATTCCGTACAGATCAATTCGGCGTCCTGTCTCTAAGCCTACACTAAAGCCGTTCACTATAAACATAATATTTTGTTCTTCCAATGCTTAGAAATGTCACTGTGGCTGATACGTAATGAATTATTTCGATTCCGTACAGATCAATTCGGCGTCCTGTCTCTAAGCCTACACTAAAGCCGTTCACTATAAACATAATATTTTGCTCTTCTAATGCTTAGAAATGTCACTGTGGCTGATACGAAGTGAATTATTTCGATTCCGTACAGCTCAAGTCCGGACTTTAGGCCTACACTAGAGCCGTTCATTTCGCGTACACATGAATTTAAAAGTATTATGTTTTTTTCTCATGCTTAGAAATGACACTGAGGCTGATAAGCCTTGTAAGTCTACAACTAAACCCATATAGGGTAAGTGGTTCATACATTGACAGTGTTATAGTTATCAACCCAAACTCGCACGATAAAAATTGGATTGGGTTCCTTACCATTTTCAATTCAAAAAACTTATCAATATAAATTTTGATCAATTTTACAAGTCCCATTTTTTGCACTATCGTAACATATTGATGTACACAAGATTTTGTATATTTTTAAAAGAGATTAGTATCTACATTATTTGTAAAGAATCTTAATTGAAATACTCGCAGGGATTTTCTGTTTCGTTTTTGTTATAATTTAAATAAGCTTCCTCATTAAATTCCTCAATAAATAGCAAAAACATTTCGGCATTTAATAATGCTTGAACGTAAGATGGATTAATAAGCTGGCATTTTGCAGGTGGAGCTTGACATTTTGAGCTAAGCCCGTTTTAGTAAAGATATACAAAATCGATAGCGCTAAAATAACCTTTCATGGTTATAGCTGTTTATTTGACACGCAACTGAACCGTAGAATTATTAAGTGTTTCTTAATGTTAAAGTTTTTTTGTAGCATATACTTGTATATTAAGATCGTCCCCGAAGTCACATTAAATAATCCAATTCGTAAAAAGTGGCGTGATTCACCCTTTTTTTTTTTTTTTTTTTTTTTTATTCAAATCAGCTTGTTGGAGGACGTGGTGGCCGAGTGATGAGGCCCTTACCTTGCGATCTGATGGTCGCGGGTTCAAATCCCGGTGGCAGTCATGCGTAAATGGGTTTTTTCGGTCGAAAAAATCTATGTATGCATCCCATGTTCTCGCAACGGTGAAGGAAAACATCGTGAGGAAACCGTACATGTCGTAGAACCAAAAGTTCGAAAACATGTGTCGAGTGCACGAGAGGAGCCTCTTCGAGGCGCACTTGAAATCCTTTCACCACACTGGTTCGAAAGAACTAGTGACACGATAAGAAGAAGCTTGTACGAGTGTGTAAGTTGAGTACTGACTTTGTTAATGTTGAAATTCATTCGTGTATCAATAAGTTCTTTCTCTGTGATTATAAAGACGGTTTAAATCTAGAGCATGTATACGTACATCTTGTGAAAATTAATATTATTGTAAGTGGAGAAATAATATTGCTATATTTATGAAGTGAAAATAAACTATTGTAAAAAGTTACCTTAAAATATTGAATCACAAATATGCAGGACTGAAATTCAAAAACCTTTCAAACATTCACAATGAAAAATGTGTGAAAGTTTTCAGGTGTTGTTATTAATCGCTCAAATAATTTTTGACGCTATCGATTCCCCAGCATTGTGAATACATTGTCGTAAATTCAGTCTAGAGCGGAATCGTTTTATAATAAATTCTCTAGCTACCGTACCCAGTGGGATTAATCGTCTTACTTTTCTCTCTCCACAGTAATCCTCAGAGGGAATTGTGTGGCCAGCATCCCTGTAACCCCTACTATTAAAAGTCGAAGAAGTTTCGAGATAAAATCATTGCAAAAGTCGTTTTGAAACTCTGGAATTATGTTTCTCGAAAATAGAATAATGTCGAATCCGAGCGAAATTTTATTTTACAGGAAGTGTGGTTTCATCCACACGTATCCATGGCCGGAAAATGGTTGATGAGGTCATATTGGTTTGAAGACCAATCCAATTATGTGCTGGGTCAACCTTTAGACCGTACCGTTATATTTTTTATGAATAGATCTAATCCGATAACCGTGCCTACCAATACTTACTTAATCATAACGTCAATGTTTTTCAGGTAAAGCACTTGCTATTTTTTTTCAGGCGAAAAAACCTACTGTACCACTTATTTTACGATAGAAGGTGATCTGTTTCGGATGTATGCACTAGCATTGTGTAATTTTACTTACTACATACTTTATGACGAACTCTGTACCATGCTTTCTCGATGGATTTGATAAACGAGGTGTCATCATATCCGTCTAGGTCCCTGAAAGGACATTATTTAATCATGAATTTAACAATTAAACAAAATGGATTAAAGCTTAATGACAAATTGGGTACCTATCTTGCTTTAATCTGCTCTTACAATGCCAAGTTCCTCAGACCGAAAAGCTTCAAATGCAGCATCTTTAAGCCCGTAAGTCCATCTTATGAGGAAACAGTTTAACTTTGGGTCGGTAGTAAGAGGTCTCACTAGGGAATATTTGCTAGACACTATCACTTATTCTGTGGCCATACTCCTAGGATTTACCGCATCACTAGTTGCGCTCAGATAACTATCTTCAGCGGTTTTACTTATGAAACGGTCTTTGTGTTGCTACGTCTTTGTAAAATGAATGTGAATGGAGATATAAGTGTTTTGAAACTAACAACGTTAAAATTAAAATTAAAACTAAAGATTCGAAGTCGTATTCTTAGCTGCATATTGCATAGGAAATCTAAAAGTGTATTTTTTTGTAGATATCGACCTGCATTGTATAGCTCTGCTTAGTTGGAATATGGGTAGTGTAGTTCTAATGAAATGGGACAGTTTGTGTTCTTAGTTAATGGTGGCGTAGGGGTGTCTCGTGCGATAAAAATCTATAAAAATCGTTAGTGGGCTCTGTGTCTCAGTATCACATTATTATAGACATTTTTGAAACTAAATGTTTTATTTAGAAATGTGGTATTATAAGCATAATCAGCCTATAATTTTCTCTCTGCCGGGACTCAGGCCTAGTCTCCGCTAGGAGAGCATTTTGTCTTCATCCACCACTTGATGCGATTTGGTAGGTGTCACATGCCTTATAGTTCTATGTCATGCCGGCTTCCTCGCGATGTTTTTCCTTCACCGTTGTGAGAATGTGGTGTAAAAAAACCTATATCTCTGCAACTGAAAATCGAACCCGCGATCTGATCGCAAGACAAAAGCTTCATCCACTCGGCCACCACGTCCTCAGAAAATCAGCTTGTTCAGGTAAAATAATGCACAAAATACTGAAACTAAACATTCAGTCGCCATATCAAAAACGGAAAAAAGTCAAAAACTCAGTTTCAATTTAAAGTTTCACTGTTATGTCCGCAGTGCTATATTAGGTCTGTGTAGGGCCGGTCCGCACCTGATGGGTTTACTGTTGGCAGCACGGCTTATTTTGTGTCACAATTGGCCTCCACTGCCTGCAGAATTAACCGCGCTCGGTCGCTCCAAATGTCACTCCTATTATCGTCTGACACTTCGGATTACCTAGGATACATTGTTTTAACAATGAAACTATGACACGTCGACGTTTGTGATCTCTAGAATTAAAAACAGTAACTCCAGTCCTTTCAGGCTCAACGTTACGAGTAGTAACGCGATTTACCGTTTTGATTCGTCCTCTGCGCGGATCAATCTAGCAGGCGTTTGATTGGCGGCAACAATCACTTAGCTGTTACAGCTTAACTGTCGACTTTGACGTACCAATGATGAAGTTCCACGGGAGTAGCACGGCTAGCTGCAGTCTGCTAATACCATTTGCCGATTGGCTAATAAGTTTAGCATGCGCTATTACCAATCGCCGGCGAGCCTCGAGCGCCTCTGCAGCTGCACCAATCAATTTGTTTCATGTCCGGACGTTTTGATTCTCTGAATTTCACTGGAACGCGACTGTTGGTGCGCTCGTTGCGGTGTCTTCATTTGCAAGTTTATGTTGTTTGTTTGCGCAGTCTTGTCACATTTACCTTGCGATAAAGTGGTACGCTTAAGTTACGGCAAATACGTAGAATTTACCTCGCTAAATAAGTAAATAAACCGAGTATAATACCGCTGTATAGATTTTGATTGCGAAGTGGCCGTAATTTTTGCGTCTGCTAATTATAATTGATATGAAATCGCAATATGTAAATGTGGGTTGGCTCTTCGTTCTGGCTGCCTGAGGCTTTGAAAGCTGAGGGTCCGGGCGCCTCTTGCTCTCATCGACATGCGGATCACGATCGCCTCCAACGACGTCTCCCATCTTGGCTCGCTCCAGCGGATTGCATTAATTTACCCATTTTATAAACGATTTAATAGACAATGTTCCGATTCGACCATTTGTGAAAATCTGAAATGAAACGATGTTATAATTTGTCGAACATTTTAATATCGCGCTTCTGCGATAAGAAATATTGAGTCTGCTTATATCAGCGGCAAATTGAAAATTGTTGCCATTTTATTAGCTATTTAAAATTGAGCGCTCATTCCTGACGGTCGACAAAAAGTTTAATTTATTCATTACGTCCGCAGTTTTCCCCACGACGCGACGTGGATTGAACATCTGTTGATAAGAATGCGGCGTCATTTTTGCGGAGGCCGATTCGATATATCCTCTAAGAGATTCAAATCAATCTGAACATTTTCAATTTACTTCAGTGTCCTTATCTGTGACAGCCTCGGCGCTGAATTAATCTGAGCGGACGCTTCCCCCTCCTCATCCCTCCGTCTCTCACCGGAAATTAAACGAATTAACGCCATCCAAATGTACATTTTTCACTTTGGGAGTCGCGCATCCTATCGATGAATCTGAAATCTCAATCCTGAAATCTTCATCGGAAAGCGATCGGCGAATCTATGCGTTTATCTGTCTTCGCGCAGATTGAACAATTGATACGTCAGTGATGTACGGAGAATTGTAAATTGAATTCGCATTATTGATTCGTCTACGCTCCGTTTATTCGGAAAACGGTTTGAATTGATAATTTTAAATACCAGTTTAGCATACAAATTTGATGATTTTGCTGTTACATATTTTTTTAAAGGATTTTTGTTTCTAAAAAGTACCTTGTATAGAAGCCATGGTAAGGTAAGGCACACCCTATACACGGTCAATCCCTCAAGCGGTCCGGTCCGTGTATCCTGTAATGTAATGGCGTTATAAAGTTGCGTGCACACCTGCCGGTTTCCCATACGGTACTAGTCCCGCTAATTAATTCATCAGTCAATACGATACTTACTATTACTGTGGCTCCAAAATCGTTTCTTGTTTTGCTCGAGCTATTTCTCTTTATGTTGGAAGGGATTGAGCACTTAAAAGGAATCCCTTGTTTTCTTTGCGGGATTTTTGTAGCTTCATTACTGATACAATGTACATACACCGGTAACTCTAATAAACATTGTGAAAAGTGATAGCTTTTAGAATTATTTTATTTAAAAAAAACTTTAAAAATGTGAGTAATAAAATTAACGTTAACTTGCATTACAGTTAATCGAAAACAAGGTACGTAGGTAAAACTGCCTTGAAGCAGATTTTTCAAACACATATAATGGAAAGATTATTGATTATGATAGGTGCATTAAATATTTAAATAAAATTTGCGATTGTTAAATAAACATGTAACAAAAGTAAAAAATATACAATAACTTTTAAAACTTTTTTTAACTTATTCAATAAATCAGTCAAAAGTTAAAAAGCATGCAATACCAGAGAAACACGCACATAATTTACACGGAGAGCTTTACCGCTCATCCTCTTAACGAGCTCTCTGTCCAATAAATTGCTCCCAACTACCTACATTTTGATTAATAAAACTGATTATGTTTATCGCACGGTTTAAATTTTAAATTCGTTGGATTACTACTCATTATGTTTAAAACGTTAAAGCGCATTCGTTATCGCGTGGTCGCGCAATATGTTGGCCCGCTGAGTACTGTCAGTTTTATACGATTTCGATAAAAAGTTATTTCGTATTTTCTGCTCTTCTGAGATCACGTCACGAAGTTTCTAGAAGCAAATTAACTTTATTTTTCAGATTATATGTCGTAAATAGTAATAAATAGTCGTTTTCCCTTACCTCACGCGCAAAAATTCTATAGCGATTTGCTCATCTTAGAAATAAAAAATCCAGGATTATCGTTGAACCCTTCATACAACCGAATCGAACGCCGATTCGTCTAGGAGACTAAGAACTCTTCAATAAGTCACTAAAAATTTTAGTAAAAAAAACACGATAATACAATATTTATGATCATAAAAACGTGTCATAATAAGTATTCCACTACACCAGCAGCGGAGTACTACAAAAGCCGTCGAGTACCCGTTAACCACTTGAACCTTATCAGCGCCGGGAGCAGCTGGGTGTATATATATATACCCCGCACCCCGGATGTATCATTTTTTCAACCCTCTCCAAGTGCCTCGAGATCGCTATACATACTTAGCATTAAATTGTGGGCTTTTAAAGGGCATTCTCGAGGATTACGGAGGGATTTTTTCCTCGTCTAGATTGCGCCTTTACTTTGTAAATACCTTAAAAGGTATTGGATAGTATAAACTGGCAGCGATCCGCGTTGACGTTAATGAGCGTCCCTTTCGCTATCGCGGAGACGTACGGTTATGACGGCCCAATCCACGATATTAAAAAATATCAAGATAAGATTATTTTGCTTTGAGTTTTTTTAAGACTCACCTTGCTTATTTGCGCGAAAATTTGCTGGAAAAGCTGTCTTTGACTTTAAAACAAGATAAGTTTACGCGCCTAATCATACGTATGGCTGTCACGCGTCATGACTGTCTACATAGCGATTTCATTGATTGAGTGACGATTATGTATTAGTACTATATTCCATGCATATGCAGAGCCTTTCAAAGTAAGCTATTATGACTCCAATAACATTAATAATAAAATGTCATGTGATCAAATAAATTACGACTTCTCTTAGAAAGTTTTACTAAGAATTTACCTGACTTTACTTTTAAACTTGATCCACTGGCATTCAGCGAGCGGTGATTTATGAAAAATAGAACACCTGAAGTGCATAAAGTAATTTTCATTCCGTCATCTGATATTGTCATGTATCAGCAACTTTCAATATGAAAATTTCATAAAGTATTTTGCAAAAATAACGTTTCTGTCATCGCACTTTTACATAAAATATAATACCATTTTATGGAGCAAATAATTTGTCCGGCATTGTTTTTGTGTTTTCTGCAATCATTTTAAATATTTACCATTATTAACATCGTTCGAATTCTGTAAATTGCACTTTTACATTGCGCGATCATAACTTTGGCGGACATTAACCGAACGAAGCGGACCGAGCATTTAATATGAGACTATTAATTTTGGTATGGACTTATTTACTTCCCTTAATGCTGTCTATTCGGTAAGATAAAAGAAGTTAATTTTATAAATGGGCCATTCCCGTATAGGTAATCTTGCGTCGGCGTTATCTGGGTCCAATCGGGGAAAGACAGATAGCGCGGTCGACACGCGAGCGACGATTGATTAGCCGAGCCCGCACTGCCTTGACGGGTTAATAAAGCCTCTGCTGCCCGCTGATTGGCTTGTAAGCAACCTATTGCTTTTCCATTCATGAATAAATGCTTTCAAAATAATACAGATGATGGAATGAGCAAGTATTCAATCTATAACCGGTGAGCTAACATTATTAATAAATAAAAATAGAGCGATCTTGATTTGTCCAGATGAATTCTTATCCAACTTAACAAATAAGAATCCCTGTCGTGGATAACCAAATAGTAGGAACTACCGCATTGTTCTATTTTCCGGGTAATATTGATCAGCCAAGCCCAAATCTCTCTCATAGACTTATTGGATTACCGGCGCTAGAGAGTGAAACTTTACGAAATGATGTTTCTCTAACGCTGTTTTATACATAACAAACAAGTATCTGTTACAGATTAACAATCAACTTTCACGATTCCGTTTGCGAGGGATTAAAGTAGAAACAGGGGTTCCGTTTTAACGGACAAAAGTTTATTCCGGTCTGCGGTGTAAATTAATCAAAGTATATCGCAGTGTAGTGCGATTATAAAGCAGGGTGACAGAGGGCGGGCGTCCGGCGCAAGTTTCGCCAACAATTTCGGCCGCGTATCGGATTAGGCTGCGGGGGTTCTCGCGGTCACTACCAGCTCTCACGAACACGGTATACGTTTCACAAAGTTCTTCTGGCTAGCACTGAATTAGAAAGTCACTCACCATCGAATCTGGATTAACTGTTTGGAAATGACATTCTAACTCTTCTCGAGAACGGTTGAACGCACGTTATCCGAAATGGATTGGCGCGTTGCGTGGGATTATGCAACAAAAAAACAACCCTTTTTTTGGGTGATGTGAATGTGACGTGAAGTTTCTTCCGGCCGCCCGCGCGGCCTTGTTCGCGATGCCTGCTGCCTAATTGTTTGACGAAAATAAATGATTCCCAAAATAAAAATAAACGAGAGTTTCGCGTTTGATATTAATTTTTAACCGAGGCTTTTATTCATTAAATTGTTGGTCATTCCGTCTATGAAAGTTTAGGATTAATGACCAACGAAATACCATTATGGCATACCAGTTTTATGACAGAAAAAAACGTTAAAATGCTTAATAAAATATTCTCTACTCTTAAAAAATATGTACTCTCTTCATTATTTAATATAATGCCACGGTCGTTGAAAAGTTAAAAGAGCAATAACTATAACAGAACGGTACTAATGTAGATAAAAAAATACCTTGTATGTGTAGGCATTAAAAGTCATTATAAAGCGTGATTGTTAGCACGCACGCGATCCTGAGCCCACGTAATATGGGTCAGCCTACCTCGGGTTTACGATTACTTTTACGTTGGTGACTCGATTTTTTTTCCTTCTTGTCAATCGTAACATAAGACACCTTGCTACACGATTATTATAAAACTGAGATTTATAACGTGTATTTCTCATTCTGGTTTATTCAGTTAGGAATAATATAACAAGGATAATAATTTGGTATGGTGCAGTGTCAATTTTTCTGATTTGAATTTCGTCTTTAAAATGTAATTTATTACATAATAACTTATGTATAACATTTATTCTCTTCTAATTTTTTTACTTTCAATAAAAAATATTTTAAGTGGGAACAGATAGTAGGAGCCACCTGTTGTGTGATATCTAACCCTTTTTGATAACTGTGGTAACACTGTGGAATTGAGGTTTAGTATATATCTACGGTTAAACTCGTTTTAATTATTTATTTGGAAATATTATGCATAAAATTAGTTTTTTTGTCGATAAAATTGGCTATAATACCTTATCAACACACTGTAGAATCGATCATCATCATAAATATAAAGAAATTGATAATTTTGAAATAAATTCGAATATCCGTTACGTTTTGGTTGTCAACCATCTCGATACATGGAAACCGTCGAAACGGCGGCGCTTCAGTGTTTTACGTTTTATATGTGCGGCCCATATGGTATAGGTTAATATATACATATCCTTACAAGATATTTCATCATTATTTTTGTGTACATTTTATATCAAATACCTATTTTTTTATAGATTTGTTCAAACGATATCATCCCATTGTCGACATCCTCTTTTCACAATAGTTAACACCGAAGAACATGAGTAGAGTAGAGTTGACCAAATTTCCTGACTAATAAACATTTATTCAGTTGTTTTTCACTATGAAACGTTAAACAGCGACGAGTGTCAAAGTTAATTATTATTGATGCCAGCCAGTTAATACGCTAAGCCAAGCTTAAGCTTATCCACAAAGTATCTGTGTTTGCCTTGTAATCTGATTCGGTGGTGCACTAAACCTTGTGTTTGGAACGCAATATTTATCGAAGCGTTCCTCTGAGTTAACAGGAGCTGTGTAAAGTCACGCGAGGTTAATCTGTCTTCATTTCCTATCTATCAAAATGGCGGTCGGGCCTCGCGGGTGCGCTAGGGTTGTCTGACAGCCGAATACACAATTCGATTTGCTTTGTTTTATGCTTTCTTCAAAAGGTAGAGGAAATAATGCTGACGAAAAGACACTAAGTAGTACCTAGTAAATCGAAGAAAAGATTCTTAGATTCTTTATCGCACACATAAAAAATATTTACACAAGTAATTAATAAAGAGAAATGCTATTAAATGAGAAAACCTTTTTAAGCTAAACTAAATACTAAAATATCTAAACCATATTTTTTTATAATTTCGATAAATGCAAAGTTAGAAAAAAAAACTCTGGTTTGGACTAACAAACTAGGACTCAAATTGACAACAATTGCATAAGGAACTGTTTCATCTATGTTTAATCTGCATTAATTTAGGCGTATGATTTCAATTTAAATATCCACATTGTAAGTAGGAATTTGTCAACCCTATAAGTAGCAGTGTAAAGCATTAGTTGCTATCGGGCGACTTTGCTCGTGAAAAATGATTTCCAACCACACCTTGCCGTTGTCTTTACCAATCTTTCACTTTGAGTCTTATCTACGAATGTTCCAGTTTGCGTGTCTCGGTTACAAATTTCTGTTATTTATAAGCTTTTCTTTTATTCCAGGTAAGTTCTATTTGGCTAATTGAATGAGGTAAATTAGATATGAATAGATTTAAATAAACCTTATTTCATTATTTAATATATCAATCAATATAATTAACGGCTTGCACCTAACATACAACGTACAGACCAAACCTCTGAACGTAGAGACTTGATACTTGGACGGTGTGTTCGCCAAGAAGTACCAAGAAGCACGCGAGTACTTTATTAATTCGATGCATAAGAAATTGTGGGCTAGTCTACTAATATTTATTAATAAATTTATCAAAAAAAATTGTTCGATTACAAGAACATTATTTCTTTTACTTTTTATCGAGCATGTAAGCGTATCATTGGATATAAATCTTATTACTTCCGAGAAGCGTTATCGTTATAACTAAATAAACAGCTTACAACATAAGCGAAACAAAAACGTAGGTACGGTACAAGTACGTAGCAATTCAAATAAAGAATGAAATGAATCTACGTACCTACATAAACGGTAAGACAATAGAATAGTTGAGTTCTGCAACTGCAGAGAGGATGACGTGAATTTTAATTACATTTTTATGAAATAAAGCGAAGGTTGGTACTCGAGTATGTATGAGGGCGAACCCGCCATTCCACGGGTGCTTCCGGCTCGCTAACACAAAAACGTTAACCCTTGCTGAATATAAAGTGTCATTGAGACGATCAAACGAGTAGTCTACAGGGTGCTATCGACTCAGCACAACCTTTGATATGAAAATTAACGATAAATTTCAAAGAGAATATTTATACAATAATAAAATTGATTAATATGTAAAGATACCTTTGAAGATACTAACATGAATTTTCAAAAAAAATGCTTATATATTATAAAACTCCTGTCTAACTTATAATAGTCGAAAGAGGTTTCAATCTTTGAAACTATTGACAGTTTTTTTTAAGCTTGAAAATATTTTATATATTAGTTGAAATTAGAGTTTTACAATTAGACATTTTAAGAAAGGACTCTGGCCACTTTGTATGAGCATGTATGGCTTAGGGTGAACAGTGATTTTTAGTATAATTGTGATAAAGGCCTAATAGCTTCTAAAAGTAGGTACCAGAATATAAGGATATCTTAGTATCAAAATGTTCGGTTGACCTACTATCCCACTCATAAAGTTCCTGATCGACGGAGGGTTTTATAAAATAAAAATGAGTTTTTTCACATATTTTCTATTTTTCATCACAATTATATGATACATTACATTATCTAGTAGCTGTGTAGGTACATTCATATTATTTTAGTTGTCCTTGTCCAGTTTATGAACCGTACTGTTGCAATATGAAGTACAGCAATCTGCTTGTAAGCGGTGGTTCTGCGGGACGATTTTCCCTTCCTATGTTAGTGTGCTCCAATCTATAAATAAAGGGAAATATGTTTTATGGAATTTCACAATTACTTAGGTACTTAAATTAATTAAAAAATAAATGGAAACTGATGAACCTTACAGTTTGCTGAGCCATCCATTGCCATAAAACCGCTGGCGTTTCCACACCTAAATGTAGTCAATGTGAACTCCATAAGCAAGCGAGGGTCAACATTAGAATCCATTGTCCATTTACGAGTAAAAAACTTCCACATAAGTTGAAATGGAAAAATTACAAAATTCTTATTCTTATTCTTCGCGTTTGGCTCCACACATAGTATATATTATAAGTGTAAAGTAATTTATCGCATTCGTGGTCAAGTTTTGTTTTCAAAACATGTTTTCTTCATGTTTATTGAATTATTGTAAAAATTAGACTTCGGTAGCTTTCACAGTTGCTTCAATAGTTGAAGCGACTCTTTCCAGGAAGTGAGGCACTCACTTTTGTTTTAACGAGTCAGCTCACCACTCTTCCCTCGAACATTCAACTTGGCCTTGATTTTTGATGATTTTTCTGCATAATCTATGGTAGCGGGCGTTGTATTGTTTATGATACGTACTTGATTATAATTTGTTAAAATGTGGGTATACTATGCACAGTTATTGAATAAATAAATCTTGCACCTTGGTAGGATCTTTTAGTTTACTTCATGGTGACAGTTCACTCCTCAATAGGGAATCCTTCAGATTTTTTTTGTCGAATTTTCAATGCACTAAGGTAATGATTATAATGGTTACATTTAATTCGTTAATGGGTAGATTAATATTACTCATAAAACATGGCTACTCAACAAGAGATGGCTACGCTATCCATTGTTGTTAGTCTCTTGCGACAAGAAATAAAATTAATCATTCAATGGCTCTTACACGAGTACTCAATCGTGGTACCACAGTGAGGGAGCGCGTCGTGTCAAGGAGTTGCCTCGCATACTACTCTATTTTTAGAAGCAAGACTATGACTTTGACATTTACCCATCCTTTTTGACGTGTGCTGTGCTGCCATATTATTATAAAAAGAGATTAAAATAGTCGATTTTTTTAAGGATTTTATTTTTTTAGGGATCGAATAATAAACAACTGAGCTAAAGTCGTGTAAAGGTAGTTCCATTAAAAACAAAAAAAAATGGCGTGTTTTTGACCACATGACAGAAGTGAAAACTTCATCAAGGTGACACGTGCTGACTTTACCTTAACAAGTGTCACATAGCAAAGCATGACGGCTCAATCTCGTTGAATACCCACAAATAAACAAGTGTTCAGTGCGCCTTATTCGATTACTATTCAGAAGATAGTCAATGACAACACTAGTTGGATGAATCATGAGACAAACTAGGATAATATTATCATATTAAATACTAATTAAATAAACTTTTTTTAGGTTCATCTAGGTACTAAAATATAACACAATAATTAATATCCAAAATTAATCGATTTATTTAACAAATTGGATTTTTCTGAACATCGTGTTCACTGAGGCCAGGAATGAACAGACCCCTTTCAGGAAAGCTTAGTGAAAAGACAAAAAAATCGCTGTAAAAATGTACGACGAATTCTATCATCCTTTTGATATTATCTTTTGAAATTTGATGGAATTAGTTAACCGGAAAGCGAATCCGATAAACCAATCATTTATAGGCACGACACGAAAATACAATAATAGAAAAATTAAGCATTGGAATGAAAACCAAAAACAACAATGAAACGTGGCTCCCCATAAATAACGTTGCAGACATTGTCGCGGATGTGGGTAGATTTTGAGAGTTTATACAAGCGAAGCGGTAAACAATTTGAATTATGAGATTCAACATACAACCCAATTGTTTCTGTTTCATTCTAAAGAGACACCGTTCCTAGAATTTAAAAAGGTCCACGATATCAATATATTGGTGGAGCGAAATTAGTATGCCAACCGCGCTTCTGTTTTGGCTCGGTAATTTTTTCAGAACGCAAAATAATGACATCATAAGTCAAGGGGAGATAAGCCTAAACGAGCCGTATTGTTTATCACGTTTCAATTCTGATTTTTCAGTCCACAATGGAGGGTTGATGACGTTATTAACATCTCACCGCTAAACAGTCTGTTTTATGATTCACTAGTGAGATTTCAAAAAGATTTATCGGCTGTTATCCTCAACAGCTCAATATCTAATCGGTGTACTATAAAGCGTTTTGTAGGAAAGCGCCTATAATAGTCCTATGATTTTATTCCACGTAATCTGTTTAGTTTGAGTTCAGGCAGACAATGAAGGTTCATAGAGTATGCGTGCGACCGGATGCGAGTCACGTGGAGGGCCGGTACTTCATACATAGTTGAGTGGAACAACCTCGCACAGAATTTAAAATTCACCCCGTAACGACGGCGAAATGAGGCTCGCTGTTTGAGCGCGATCATCGTGATGATACTGAATCGCTGACTACGCTCCGCCAATTTCATTCCAGGAAAGGAAAAAAATATAATCTGTTGAAACAAAAGCGGTGTTTTCTACAAACCCTTAACATCCCCGTAGGCCAGTAATAATCTGCATCGTGTCGTTGTTATTGGCTACATTTTCATACCAAAATAAGATTTGATAACTTGCCGCTGGCGACTCTCGACTTGGTGTTTTATGTGCTCTACTGTGTTTTTCGTAAATCTAAATTGTTTACAAGCAGTGGAAAGGTTAAAGCTGATAATCCATTGAATCGATAGCTTTAACAAGAAAGACGATTGAATGAAAGATTAAAACAAGTTGGGGAAACTCTTTGGAGCGATAACCGCAGCGGCCGGCGGGCGCATTGGCCGGGATACAACGATAGTAGTGCGATAGCCGCAACGTAATATTATCTCTACCTGTACCGCTCTTATCTTTTGTCCGGTGAGCGCTGCATTTGATCCAATTTGCCAATACAATCGAATCGAGGGTATTGCAATGGCATTATCTCCGGCAAAGCCGCGTTCTTAAATGCAATCTGCACTTCTGTGGAGATTGCAATAATAATAATTGTGTAATAATTGTAATAACAAAAAATCATGCACTTATACTATGTGTACTTATTACTCATTCACACGCTGAATCTGTTTAACTTACTAGTTAATAGTTGGTACGAAATCCATTATGTAATACGCAATATAGCAATAAATGCTACGAATAGCAAATTATGGTGGATACTCAATTTTTATAAAAATGTTTTCCGAGATAGAATTGGAATAATTTACTTATTGTAGATATCAGATAAGCGTACGTACATATTTTGAAATGAGATGTGAAACCTTTTCCTGAAATAGAATATTAAGTATTCAATCTCGAATCCCATCGCCGAGCCCGCGTAACCCCTATAATTCCGTTAGAAGTATACGTAATGCTAAAAAATGTAAACTTTTTCAAGAGCTGGAATATACGCATAATAATTCGAAAGCCGAAATCCAATCGGCGGAAGTCCGAACGCGCCGAGGGAAATCCCCGAAGGTGAGAGGGCGCCGGACACTGGAAAATCTTTCCCTCTCCTCCCCTTGATAAGATTGTCCAGTGCAACTCCCTGAACACAGAGGGATGAAAACTTGTACAGAAACGAAACCGAACATACTGTCCTAAGGGATCAATACATTCCGAAATATTATAAATGGATAGTTCACGCTTGACTTCAGAATCTGACTTCTACAATATTTTTACGATGTACGATTTGTACGATGACACACGGCTTATTTACACGCTACACGCCAGCGACTTCGCTTGTAGAAGGTAAAGTCACCCAGTGTCATCGGCGTTTTTACAATCTGCTTGTTGACAATCCTTCCCGAAAGCTAACTCGCTCACACGCTAGCGTTTAAACACGCCAACAATCAGCGTGTAAAAAAGCTTGTGTGTCATCGACGCTTTAGACCATTATTAGTTTAGGTAGGATCCATGAATCGTTTTCTTTCTGTTAGACGTGTGCCTGTCCAATTTAAAAAATATAATAATTCAAGTATAAAAATATATAAATCTTCTGGAAAATAATGAGCTTTGTTTAATTATATAAAAGGTTTGATTTGAAATGCTGGGCTTTGGGAATCGGTTGACATTTCAAGGTAATCATTTTAATGAGGTAAAGGCACCATTCTCCGAATTATTTTACAAAGAAAATTTGGTTTACGTTTGTTTTTTCATTTCAACTTTAAGTTCTTTTGAGATATTTAGGATTTATTATATTCTTCAGTAAAATTAATGCTGACAAAAATATTGAATTTTATCCGAACCCAACGTTTTTCAAATATCCCTGAAAACAGGTTTGTGAAGGATTCGTAATTTAATTTAATTGATAATTTTCGAAACCACTTTTTGAAACTGACCTACTTTACCTTAAACGCCAACTAAGCACAATCTGTTAATTAAACTCTAACAGACGGCGGGGTAAGTCGTCGCATCGATGTACCTTCGGGACGTAAATAAGTGGGTTTGCGAATTTTTCCTAGTAAACTTGAGCGGTTGTTTACATTGAAAGCCGAGTCGTTTATTTAGAGGGGTGAAGAGGGGTGCTGGGGGTCACTAACGTAATTAGCACACCCGCGCCGTCTACATCGGCGTCAACTTAATCTTGAGAAAAATGTATTGGACGACCAATCAGAAAGTATTAGTGTTGTGCAAATAGGAAGTTGGTAAAGTGGTGGTGATAGAACTCGTGTTTCGAACTTTGCTTGGTCTTTTGTTGGACAATGTGCTTTTGCAGTTGTTTTTCTTTTTCTTTTATTAGACGTTACTTTATCAGAGTCAAAGCCCTAAAACAAGTTCATATCCCACTTGTATAGGTCGTTGCAAATATGAAGGTTATAATTGTGCAAAAGCAAGAAAACATATCCTTCACAGACCAGAAAATCAAGTCAACCACGCTCTAGTGCAGATCCGTTTGATAAAACGGCTAGTTTATTTCTATGGTAGAGAGAGACATTCGATTATACCCTCGAACGTTTCTAATTTCCTGGTACTCCGATGTGGTTAGAGCAATTTCCGAGACTGTATGTAGAAGGTACCTGGGGACAGCAGGCTGATGCTGGCGCGATTATCGCAAAATCAAATAAAGCTCTTTTTACGAATTATACGATTGAGAGGGACGATTGGAAAAGTTTCATCTATCGTCTCTTCTTTCTTAGACATTTCAAATACCTACTATAAGATGTTTTTTTTTACGAAGCAAAATTATTGTCAACCAATGACGATAAGCACACAAAATAAAAGAATTAATCGATTACTCGTACATTCCAAGCTTTCTTTAACAAGTTTTCTATGATTAAGACATAAGATGAGCCGTCCTCGCCAAGGCTTATAAAAATATTTTCTGTCTATTTGGAAATGCAAATACGAGTTTATTTATTTTATTAAGAACAAAATCGTTAAATAACTCGCAAGAGAAAGTCTCTATGCCAACATCACAAGCCTACATTCCCGCGTTCCCGGCCCGATATTGACATAACAAAGAATAAGGGAATAAGTTAAATATTTGACAGTTCGTAGAAGGGAAATTCCCGAATGATTGACAGTTTGTCGAGGTTTCTCTTAAAACCTTTACAAAACAGTGATAGATTTTTCCGACTGTTCCGTCTTTTTCCCTTTGTTTTTTAACGTCAAAGCACTGTCATTAGGGATAATGAAAATTGAGGATATGAGGTTATAATCAATGCAAATCAAAAAGTATTGATATATATTTATTTCTTGTAATATAAAAGATGATGATACTGAGATACCACAAGATACTGTCACTTTATTTCTACCGCATTTTAGACCAGTCAAACTGTTATCGCACCACTCAATCGAGGCACTGGCGTACTGTGGATTCGTCGCCATTTATCACTGGGTTCATTTATTTTTGCGCCTTGAGAAGATATGATTTATCGCACCAAGGCCAACAGAGTTGTTTTTGCACCCGCAGTGATATTAATCGTTATCGTGCGCGTACCAACACTCGTTTGTTTTCGTTACACTGGCATGCCCCATTAATTATCAATGAACGTCCGGTGCGATGATGGAGGTATCGTTTCCCCAGCTTTTTCAGGTGACAGGGTCCCGCTATCAACCCTTTTTAAGCCTTCGCATTTAACGCGAAGTGTCTGATGTCATAAAAGTGTCCGATTTGGGAACGTGACGCGGACGGTAAACTCGCGATTAAATTGTTCAGGACGCCTCTTCCCTAGAAGTGCGGATCAACTTGTAACGTATACTGTTGGAACGCGAATTGCATTCTGATGTTGAGCCTTAAATGACGATAATATATGTACCGAACACGTACAAACCCGCCTTATTAACATAAAATGCTGTTTTGATAGCAGCGTTTTATTGAACTTGTATGTCTGTAAACGCATCTGTATGATTGGAGTACATCGAGTAAATTAGTTTTTTCAGAATTTATTTTATACATTTCGTAGTATTGAGTTAGTAAGAAGAGTTTTTAAAATATAGGTCGTAAATAAATCTAACTTTCTTGCAAGTTACATGTCTAATGCTGTCCAGAAATGTTTTATTCACTACCATCGACTAACTTCTTGTTACAGTTAAGAATTTTATTACCTTGTTTAAAAGTTTATTCCTGCAGTTTTCTTTACAAATAAATGTCTTAGTAGTTAGTTTGAAGTATCTTGATAGTTTAAGTTGTATGCTATGATCGGGGTATGTTTCAATTTGATGTTTTATATCTTCAACCTAGTTTGTGGTCCAAACTCTATGATACTCGAATGATAAAAACCTTTGCTTTCTTAAAATCAAAAATTTGCCTTTCTTCCAAATTAGGACAATCTTGTTTAAAAATATTTATATCATTAACCCCATTCAAGCTTATTTATTTATAAAAATATTATTATTATATAAAAATATAAAAGGCTTGGACCTAACTGACTGACAGATAGACAACGTACAAGCCAAGCCACTAAACGTAAGAGACTTGAAACTTGGATGATGTGTTCCTCAAGAGCTGAAAGTGAATACTAAGAAAGGGATTTTGAAAATTCACAATTTTTAAAAAAAGTTGCGGGTGTCAGCTAGTAACACAATAAAGCCACACAACACTATAATGCTAAATAAAATTGACAGAGCCAAGCTAACTTTGAAACAAGTGAGACTTTGATTAGAGACCACCTTGGATTGCGTCCACTGCTGTCCCCTTATTTGAATTTGCTGCCAAATGTCGTGGCATAGAGACAAAAGCCTACTTTGTCATCAAGTATTCAGTTCGCAATTGTTTGCTTTTGTAACAATAAAGTAAACTTGAGGAATATTCAGATCACATACTATTCTTTAAATATTAAATTCCAAAGATCAAACTTTGATGGTAGTTCATTAAATATCAGATTTAAAAACCTATATAAGTTTAAAAATTAATTCATAGTATTTTTAAACAGTAGATAGTTTACTTTTTATTCAACCATCTTTCATTAACCCGCAAATGTCCACGGGTATAATCGATTGAAAATTGTTTTCTAATATTCGCAAGCGCTGCCATCTGGCGATGCCATGACACATTGATAGATGGCGCTAGTCACTGGCTGATTGATCGCTGACGTCTCTTTGAACCAGCCTGACCATGGCTACTTGCTGTAGTACTATTTGACATGCTGAGATAACTATCCTGATTGTGATAACGATCTAGCGCAAAAGCTATGGTAAATTGTGTATTTTCGAGTGCTTTGTTTTACTAGTAAGATTTAATTACTAACATGAAAATAATTTTAATACAAAGTAAATTAAAATATATATATATATAATAACGATATAAAAATGAATATGTTAAAAATGAGGCTCTAAAAGGTGGGTACCGAACTAATAAAATAACTAATAAAGGTTCTCAAGTTCACTTGAAAAAACAAACCTTGAAACGGAAAGTAATAATAGCATCGAAAACGTGGATCCCAATCTATCGATATTGACTCTCCCCAAACACACGCACCTAATCAAAACTTAAGCGCTCCTTGCAATCAAACAGAAGGTAGTAAATTTCGTGTGAAATTAGCTTTCTATCTCGAACTCAATCACCGAACTCGGGACGTTAATGTCTCCGGGTATAAACTATATTAGATCGATAGAATTGAAATAGGAATGTTTCTAATTGAAGATTCCCAGATAGGCCCGTGGGTAGGTCGCAATTCCGTCGATTAATGATGCGCGCCTAATCCAACTAAGCACGGAGATGGAAGGTGCCACGGGATTCTGCTCACACCGCTCTTACTCAATGTTCTCGAACGTGTTTTCATTCTAGCTGATGAAAAAATATTTTATTTAATAAAATAAAAGTCAAATATTCAGCATTTCTCTTGATGGAAAGCATTGGTAATTTGAAGATGAAGCACGCATGTCTAGCAAGAACCTATTCAATTCACTCTTGTCTTTGTCTACGTTGATGATTTTCAAATATGCATTGTCAACTTTTGCATTAAGACAATTCATATACAAGTACAGAATCAAGTAAACCCAAAAAATAGAGCAAACAATTTTCGAAATCACTGAGTAGGAGATAGAGCTCCATGGTATGATTTATTGAAATTACAATTCTTTATCTTATACGCTAAAAAATGAGATTGTATTTTTAGGCATTTTTTCTATATTTCCTAAGAAGTTCAGTGACAGCCAGCCGTGAAATAACTGCTTTAGGTTCTGTATTCAGGATTATTTATTTAAAAAAATAAGATGTGTCCTTTAAGTTATGGAAACTTATCCTATTTTATCAGTTCTAAATTGCTACAAATGTTACAACTTACGCTACGAAATTAATACTATAATATTTCATCCATATTAAGTCTTAAACCCTTAGTAGCGCAAGGTTGGTTCATTAGACCAACAGCATTATCTCATGCCTTAATAATCTCACGCTCACATTCAGCGGTTCCGCAACTTTGATGGGAAATGCCTTCGTAATTATATATGTTTGAGTTACGTTACAAATCGGAAAATAGATAAAATAAACACCAAGAAAACTATACATTTTGAGTGTTAGTCTGTTTTGAAGGAAACAAATTTAAACACAAAACTCATTTAAAAATAATGGGAAGAATTATTCATCAATATGTACCTATTGATCAATCATTACTCAACCACCTATAGGTAGCTTAACTGAACACAAATGAGCAATAAATACATGTTACCACATTCAACTACTAAATAACAGAACCAAGCACAATTTAGTTCTATCAACTCTACCTATTTGCCTAATTGAATCACGAACGAAAAACAACAAATCCAGTTACAACCCTATTTCTCCGTGAAATATTTGACTAAAAATTTATACACTCCAGCGTTCAAATATAAAACCATTTTAATACCAGCTTAAAGGGCTAGAAACACACAACATTTGCAAACGTTACCCGTTCGTTTGTTCAAGCGTACGCTAATCTTCAAACATTTTATACATTTGAGTGATACAGGGACTTCAAAATATCTAAGTAAATTCGGCAAGAACAAAAGTAAATTAGCGTTCGCCGAATGTGGGTCGCGTGAGAAAGGGGCAGGTGGCAGGTGCGATGTCGCTACGTAGATACGTCTACGTATATTGTAATATGTCATGGATTAGACGACGTACTTAGACGTTTTGTTTGGAAGGTTGGGATTTATTCATCGTGGCTTTTAATTTAATATTTGAGAGTGACATGTTTCTGTGAGTGAATCTTCCAAAATACCTATTATAATCACCATAGAAGTTTGTACGTTGGAAAGCCTACTCTTTAATATCTACTCGTTTATATAGTGTGTTAATTATGTAGCTATTGAGTTTGTAAGCGAAAACATAAGACTAAATCATATAAAGTGATCCAACACTACTATAGTGCTCGTCCACTTACAGTCAGATTAATAATATAAATGTGTTACATACCTATTGTTCAAAACCTTGGTTTTTTTTTTTTTTTTTTTTTTTTCGGATGGACGTTTAATGCAGTTAGCCGCAGATGGCTGTTACTGCGTCACCGGACTCTTCAAAACCTTGGTCTGCCAGCCTTCTATTGTAGTGCCCTAAAGAGATCGCATGAGATCCTACCACTGTATGTGAATAATTCATTTATTACTGTTATCCTCTTACCATGTAACAACAATAAAATTATTGAGTATTGAGTATTGATCAGACGCGAATGACCAGTAATTTTACTACCTACTATATTTCATTTAAAACGAAACGCTTATACTTAACTACTTAGCAGCTGAATATCTGGTACTCAGATGATACTTATTAGTACATGAAATCCTGCAGGGGACATATCCTACCTAACAACTAATGGCTAATCAAAGGTCAAACGTTGTCTTATTTGTTACACTAATGTACACAACGTTTGACCTTAGGGTCAAACTTGCATGGATAAAATAATCTGTTATTAAGAAACTCCTACATGTGGTTTCTATCCCAAAACATCTGCCAGCCAACAAAAAACACTGATCATTTTCTTGCTAGGTATATGTAAATGCTTCCCTATCGCCAAATAAGCCTTTATTTTATCTCTGTTTCTCGTATTAAGTCGACTTTTTCGATTACGCAGTAGAGTACAGATGATCTCTGGATGTGCTCGAAATGATGAGGGAAAACGAGCTGAATAGGAAAATCGTTTATTCAAGAGTACTTTTAGTAAAGCTTTCTTATAGAAAAAAAGAAAATTGTACGTCATTCTAACGCAATCCTACTGATATCAGAAGGCTCTCACTGTTTAACCACACCATTTTCACGGTTAAATTTGTAATTTTTGCGATGTTTCTGAATTGAAGTTATCGTAATTTTTGGCAGATCAAATCGTTACAACATATAAAGAAGAGAACTAGAACACATAAAGATCATTTTTGATATGAATTTGTTCATTAAAAGGAGACCGCCTGAAGTCTTCCAACACCATGTGTATAGCTTTGTTAAATACGACAAACTACTTTGAAGCCTATTTATTCATACCACTTGACCTAATTTGACTTTGGTTTTTGTTAAAATCGGTTATTCCTTATTTTAACTAGTTGACACCAGCAAATACGTTGCGAATTAGTACAATTCAACATCTCTTGACGAACAAAACTTTCTACTTTGAAGTCTCTACGTTCAGTAGTTTGGGCTGTGCGTTGTCTGTTGGTCAAGTCTAAGACTTTTATATAAATATTGATATTAATATCGATACGCAAGCTTTCCCATTTTCTACGTTGAAAAATAATTGCATACCTTTCATAATATGTTACAAAATTTACCTACTCCGCTAAAATGGAGTACCGAACGAACTCCCCAATTCAGGTAAAAACCTTATAAAATTCTTTATTCTATTACGTTCAAATTCCCACTTTATCCCACGATATCCCCATAAAATAAACACAGTAATATTACATCCCGAAATCACTTTAAGCTTGAATGTCTACAACATCGCTACGGGGCTAAGGCGTAGCGTTTTGCTACGAGGCAACGAGCAACGGTTCGTAGCCGCAGTGCGCGTTACGTTACCTACGCGGTCTCATATAAATCTCACTCAAGGATTACACGGATTCGGTTACAAGTTCTTGGTTTCTCCCAAGATATTAATGCTGAGTGCACCAAAAGTACCTATAGACCGACTAACTTTGGAATTATAGAGTATCTGCTACTCTCCTACTCGTAATGCTCCTAAATCCTTGGATTTATATCTTAGTGCTAGTATGAAATATTTAAATTAAGTCTGCTTTGTTATAATTTATTTATGATCATGAGTTTACAACTCTCTGCGTTGTTAAATATTTGTCTGGCTTTCGGAGGTATGATCTACAGGTTTATCGGTACCAGAATTTTACACAAAACAATAGTTTTCATTAAAATAATCACAGTCAGATTTTGGTATTACGACAAAAACTTCTAAAATATAAAAAAAACATACAAAATAGTTTATTTCGTGAAAAATCATACAGACGGAGTTATAGAACAGTCACTGTTTCCTGTTTTAATTATTGTAAACTATATAAAAGAGTTCAGAGTAGATAATAAATAATCGAAAGTTATTATTTATTATTTATTAATACGTCATCATCAGCCTCTTAAATTCCGCTCTAGAAAACCATGATTACCTAATTGCTTCCGTGTCAAATACGATAGCATTTTCAAATTCAATTTGCAGCTCTTGCAGTCATAATATTCGGTTTATTATTTCAACCGATACCTACACCTATACACCTACAAGTAGATGCAGCAAGAAACAATGAGTAAACTAAACACCTATAGCGTAACCATCATCTTGAAATAGACATTCGGGAAGTACCGAAATAAAATAATTCAAACTTTGATAACGATTTTACAAGTTCATTAAAGTTTATCGCGTAGCTTTATCACACTTGATCCCAAAATTACCATAAGATTCTCATTTGACCCTTTACTTACTACGATAATAATAATATTCTACAAGTAACCGGTCTTGATACTTTGTTTTAATATATTTTTGATAGCAGGCGTCTTTGTTTTTATCAGCTATTTAAGGTAAGATAAAATTGTAATTAAGATTTTACAAGAAATTATTCTTCAATCCCTATTTTTTAATAAAATCTAGAACAATTTCTCACTAACAAATGTTATTGAGCTACTATTATAAAATAAAAAATCATACGTATAAGAATATGAAGTAGACGAGCACTATAGCAGGGCTACACCGCCAGAAGGGAATCAAACCCTATGTAGTACTGTTCTGCTCATGGGTAGGTGTGATCTCTCTTACTATCAGAAGAGCACCCAGGTCGTTTCTTTACTTTTTAGTACAAAAAAAGCTAAGTCCATTTCAACGCAATATCGAACTAAGACATCTCGTTTGGGAGTTATAATTGTTCTATATTTTACATTAGAATAAGACGAAAATTTATAAATATTTGTCCACTTAAGTAGGGTACTTGGCCTTAAGCGTCGACGACACGCAAGCTTTTTTACACGCTGATTGTTGGAGTTTTTAAAAGCTAGCGAGTGAACGTGTTAGCTTTTGGGAAGGATTGTCAACAAGCAGATTGTAAACGCCGATGACACTGGGTGACTTTACACGCTACAAGCGTAAACGCTGGCTTGTAGCGTGTAAAAAAGCCGTGTGTCACCGTAAAATTAGTGAAACAAATAAGACGACACGCATGGTTTGACCCTTAATAGTCATTAGTCGTTGGCAGGCGTCTTCTGAAGGAATATGTCTACACGGGTACCAACCATGTCTACCAACACAGTTGCAGATTTCTGTCACCAACTGTGTTAACGTCCATGTTTTTTCTGAATTAGGTACGAAAAAAACGATAAAACTTTGACATATAAATGATAAGGGAACAATGTTTTGTAAAAGAAAAGTGGTAATAATTCAGCACAGCAATGATTAAGACTAGCAAAACGTAACAGATGATTAATAAAATATCTTTGTTATGATAAGGCTGTGAAAATGTGTGTAAATATATAAAAGTTGAAAAATCAGGTACCGCGATAATATTTTAGCCGGCGCGGCAGTGTTTCTGTCCTTAAAAATATTTAGATTGTTCATTAGGACCTTGTCATAATTACTTGCAAGTAAATCAAGACTGGAACGTGTTCTTATTAATAACCAGAAAGAATTAACAATCATGTCGAAACGATTGTTGCTAAACCGACGGAATTTTAATTCGCCATGGAGTTTATTAAGTGTGTAAAGTTTTAGCGGGGAGTGGCAAATTAAGTGAATTTGCCCGTAGGCTTGGGGTGAGGGGCGGAGGGGGGTCTACGCCACTTCCAATCTGATCACAGGGATATTACAATTTTAATTGCCGTCTGCCGTGTTTCTTGAAGACGCATGGTCGAGTGGCAAATGTGTTGGGTTTCCATGCCGGTGCATGTTTGCTTGTCTTAGTTTGGATGTTTTCTAGTATTGTAAATAAGATATTTTTATGAGTTTCGACGACGAATGGTATATTTTGAATAGAGCATGCATTCAATACTATTTCGTAGACTTTGGCGTTTATCACATAGTATTATATTATAACTAACACAGCCCTTACATTACTTAGCAGTGGGTTGTTTATATCGTTAATTTAATAAAAGTTAAGTTCAAAGAATAAAACCTTACTACTAAAAACTACCCTCTAAAAAGATTGAAACAAGAAAATATTCTCATCTCAGAAATTATTATTCCATGGTTAGGTAATATGCCAATTTGTAGTCGGGTAAAAATATTACTGAATGCTATCACGGTAAACAGATTGCATTCAAAATGTGCTTAGTACCTATGTCCGCAATCTATGATACAAAAACGCAATCACACTGCCATCAAGTCACATTTTGTTGCTTTGTGCTTATTCCTTTGTATTTTTGTTCCAGGTAAGTTCCGTGATGTCACTAATAACACCATTTACATCCATCGTAAATGGTATATATTACGTATTCCGATATTCGTCCTGCATAAAAGGTAGGTAGTAAAATGGAGTGAAATGAGTGGGACCCGTAAAACTCTTTTCATACAATATTCAATAGAAAATATTTTATTACACTGTGATTTCCACAATTTATCGATAAATTCGTGCTATATCCCCCGTTTTATATCCTTCTGCAGGGCAAATTTGTTTCTTTTTCACGTGATACAGTTATAAATCTAGCAGTGTGCGTACGCTTCTTTGGTTACGAATCTATTTTATGACCGCACACGCCGAAGGTTAACCAATAAAACCTTTTAACAGCCGTAACTATTTCGTTATAAGTTCAGAGTACGCAATAAAAATGGGGAAGCAGAGATAAATCTGAGGCACAATAGCGGACAAAGCCGGGTGGAACACCGTGCGAGAAATCAATCACGCGGCCCGCGCTTAATCGTCCCAATTTAAGTTTTTCCTTTCTTGATAGAACAAATTGATGGAAATAGTTGAACGTTAATATTGCGAGTCGTGGAGCGACCGTGTACAAACTTCCTCTTACGCTTACAGCGAGCCAATAAATCTTGGCCGCTTTGTGCCGCGTCTCTTTCAACATCTTCAGCCATAAACGGCACGTGCGCACCTACCCGTGTATGTAACGACCTGCAACTGAAAAAAACGATGTTAAATTCCCATTTTCCTGTTTACCTTTTGTCTAACTGTCGCGTAATGTTGTTCTCGATATTTCGACTGTCACCACCAAGCGCGTCATCGTTTTTATTCAGTTATTCACCCACTTTATTTCCTTTGGAAACGCGTCCCTGAATTAGAAATAAGCCGTCATCTTCTCGTGGAGATGAGCTTCATTCCCTAAACTTACCCTAAGATAAATTATTCCAGCACATTTCTCATCACGATCCATTCTTTTCTTGGGCGACAAAGCGTCAGTGAATCCCTGGGACATATGAGCGTCCTTATCCGCCAAATAAAATGAAGTCTCTTGGCGCGCAGTCACTTAGTAACATGGCCACAATCGCGCGTTCAAATAATGTTTGTGTGTGAGTGCGGCGTCCTCGCGCGGGACAAAATGAATCACCGCTGCTGATAAGCACAGTGCAGATTTGCAGGATCGAGACCGTGCGCTTGCCAAGTTTCTTGCCACCACGCCTACACATTTGCATGTTAAAGATGCGTCTCTAGTGTGCTTTTAATGGTTTTATCTCTTACTGTAGGCTATAAACTGTCATTCTCAATCGCCGCGATAGAGTTTAATAGTGGTATTATCGTGTTAGATATTCAATGGTGGTATAATTATGATTTCACGTAGTTTTATTCGAGTGTCGACCTTGGTGATAAATCAGAGTTAGTAGCTGGCGTAAACAACCACAATTCGCTGGCGCTCAACGTCCAATCATTACTCAAAGCGCCTGAGTGCAGCAAAAAGCGAACTAATTGCGCTCTTGAAGGACAAGGGCCACTCCGTTTGCTCTGTCGCAAAACGTACTTGGTCACGTTTAATAGTTTTTTTTCTCTCGAACAGGGATTTATCTGATGGCGCATTCTAAGGAGGCGCATTTTTTATTTCATCTATAGCGAATTAGGAACAAACATTATTATTATTTTATACGAAGCACAAAATAAACGCGTAATCACAGCTGTAGAGTTCTGAAATATGTTAATAGTATTGTATTTGGCAAGATACATAGAAACTATCGATATAATGTTATGTGCTGGATAAGAAAAGTACCAATGTTTCCTTCATAAAGACAACTTATGACCTCACTTCCCGCAAACTAGCAAAGTTTTTAAATAATATCGTGTCTACCTTGTGGAAAGGTTAGTTGAAAGTTAACTCTTTTTTTCTGCAGACTTGTATGCAAATGTTTTTCTCAAAGTTGTTTAATTTGAAAAAGAAAATTTGCAAAAGTTTTAAGTTTCGTTCACATCGCCCAAGTCAAGGCGAAGTAAACACCTCACAACTTTTGCCCTCTCAGCTCTAAGAAATTGATTTTTAAACTATGAACAACTTTGTATTAAAAAAAAGTGCAAAACACGAAAACTATTCTAACACGAGGGTCGGGAACGAAATTAGTCTAAGCGATAAGTTCATTTGAGTTTTTTACTGGGCGCTGCGAGCCGTTCTGCCATTGCTAGGAGATTCCCCAAGTTCTCGCTGCAGATTTTGATTACACACGCTCCTACAAGAAGTTTCCTGCTAGATAGGAATATTAAATCTTATTAAAGTTAGACATCCGCGGCATTCGCGTTGTTATTTCGAATAAGGTGCCTCATGTATAAGATCAAACTTGCCGCCAGAACATTTGAACCTTTCACTCGAAACCATCTTTACGGAATGATGAGTTGGGTTCTTGGAGTATCTTGAAAGTGAGTTTCTAAGTTTACTTACAACACAAGTTATATCGAAAAAAATGATTGAATATTATCATGAATTCGATATTTTTTCGGTGTGTTACTAATATACTTAGTAACTATTAGTATCCCAATTCGTGTTTTTGTTTCCATATTCCAACAGCATGAAAATGGGAACTATCCTTGCGTTCCGCGTCAGGTTTCATCTGCTAATGGCTTTGCCTTTTCATACCTTTATGACTGCTCGTCTGACGCCCCGTCTTAATTTCAGCTGAAAATTATACTTTAAACTCTGATTTAAGTTACCTTTTAAGAAGCCCGCTACGCTCCGTCGAAATAGACTACCGTGCCATTTTAGGAACGTTTAAATTTTAATTGTATAATAAAATTGCGGTTATATAATCATTACGGGGAACAATAGGACGGTAAAGTCAAGGCTCGCTTGCTCGCGCCGCTTTGAGCTCACGTTACATGGTGCAATTGCCTAATTACTGCTCAGTTCGCTGTGACGATTTGTGATTACCTAAAAGGTTATTGCGAGACCGAGACGTACCTATTCTATTCGTTGTTACCATGCTCTAAATAATACTAGTCCAGACATAATCTGCCATTATCCCCACGACCTCTTATTAAATAAAATTCGGAGCGTTTCTATGCTGTAACGCGATACGTCGCCATCGAAAAAACCTTAAGTGACTCTCAGGGCGTAATGTAGATCCGTCTCAAACATTTCTTTCAAATCTCTCTAGGGCTCTTACTTATCTCATATTTCTTAAAGTTATGTTTTACAAGTTAATATAAGTCAGTCGTACAGTTAGAAGGGAAAAGGAAGTGGAGAAGTCGAGCTAGGGCAGAGGGTCGCGGGAATCGATGGCGCCGCGGTGTCGGAAGATCCAACATTGAACGCGTATTTTTGGAAACATAAAAGTTTCCTGCGCCTCCAACATCGACACTGCATTCTTCAATCTGTCTGATGGCTAGAAACAGGCCCGCCACCTATTTCCAAATATAGACAGCGACGCGACTATCTTATCTCGGTTCCACCTCCGCCTTCGTTTTAATAGAACACGGAGCTCAGAATTGGGGCCAAAATGTACGCTTCTAAGTTCATATGACATTTTTATCTTACAAAAATGTTAGTAAGTTGTCTGCTTTATTTGCAGAAATGGTCTAACATTTTATTCGTTTATCTCTGTAAAGTAAACCCTTGGTTATTTTAGAATTCTAGATGTTTTAGGTAAGTATTTACTATTAAGGAAACTAGGGAAAATAGGTGTCAAAAATGTTAAAGTGCTACCTACCGTAAACATGAAAAAGGGTCCTACTACTACATTTTAATTTTATTAAACATCTCCCGGTACCCGAGATAAAGTCGATTTCTTTTGCTGCAAAGTAAGAATTTCAACTCGTATAATAATTTAGATTACGTAGCTAGCAGTGAGCGTTCATTATCGTTCTTTTGTACCTGATTTCGTGAAGATCTCATTCGGATGGAGCGACGGCGGTCCGCGCGGGCGTTCTCTCGAAATGGAAAGTGCGAAAATGAAATTATAAAGCCCCACGATAAAAATAAATTAAATCGGATTTCGCATTTGCCAGTAGCCAAGGATGAGGAGCGTTTTGTAGTCTGCGAATTCCTTTCTCTTTTTAAATATTTGTTTTAACAGTTGATTTGTGGCGTAATGAGAAAATTCACACTTCACATTTTTCCTTTCTTTGTGTTAGTGAATTATCTATACTTTTTCTTTTTGCTTCTTGTATTGTTTTCTTAGAAAGGTTCTTCCATTATATGCGAGCGACGGCAAAGTAAGATCCCCGCTGCGGCAAATCACTCTGCATTCTTACCAGCGATTATTCAAATTAGGAAACGGTACGACAAAGACGAATGGTACTAATATCGTTCGTTTTGCGATCGCTGAGTGTGATAACACGGTACGTGTTTTACACACGCGCAACAGATTTCGTCCGGCGATAAACGTGCGATTGATCTAACTAGGTGATATGCTTTTTGCGTAAGTATCCGTGCTTTGTGCACTCGGCACAGCCTTTGTTCGCTCGGTTGCCCCGCCTAGCTGAGTAATCAGTCGTGCCTACGCTACGCTCGCTTCATTTCGCACTCAATCATTGCTTAGTAATCCATTATGCGATACAATGAGTTTCCCAGCTTGTTTCTCTAAGTCATGAATACAAAGTGTGTTGTTTTGAATCTAAGAAAGTAAATAGGCATAAAAAACTCCTGTGTAAATGTCAAGTCGAAACTGTTTTAAGTAATACGTTTTGTAATAATGCTCCCAAAAGTGTAATTTAGATCCGATTCGGCGTCGTAAATACGTAATTTTCTCGCGTTTTTCCTACATTATTCATTAATTTCGAGTAAAACAATGTAATTATATTTTTATTGCTCATTCTATGTCCAGTAAATCGGGGTTTGAAATCCCGGGGGTAATTTTGAACCGACCCTGCTTAATAGTCCTTCTCTAGCAGGGGTCAACTCACGCGACTACACTTTTGTTTATATTTTGTTCCAGTCCCTGGTGTTATGTAATCATTAGTGTAATTGCTGGGATTAAGTTTCTGCTAAAGCCCTTTTGCTTCTAAGTGAAGTTTAACTTGTCTTGTGTAGTTGATTACACAGTTCGTTTCATTTTGACAGAACGAGTCATCACATACAAATATAAATATTATTTTAAAGTTTATGATACTTCTTATCAAGTCGATGATATAAATCAAATCAGAAGATAGGATGCGTTATCGCTGGCCTCGTTGATTTCGCCCCTATAGTAGATTTGTGAAACAAGGGACCGTCCAGCAGAAATTTAAAAAGAACTAAAAAGCATGTACGCAGAAAAAAATGCAACGACAAGATTTAAAACTGTAGCATAGTGCTATAGTGCATAGGCAGAAACAATTTAATAAAAAATCACGTCCCACTCGAAACAATCTTGCGTCGTAATGCACTGCAAAAAAGAACAATACAAATGTACATTCGTGAACAAAAACTATTTTCTCGTTGCAAGATGTTTTTGTCTACGCCTCTTAGCTCAGATTCCGCATCCAAACCATCACTTAAGGTGCACGCGAGTAATGTAGATAAAAGTGCATTACGAAATTGCTTTTACACCCCGCTATAACATAAGGCGAGCAAAGCGATGTAAAATTATAGTGATTTACATTCTTACTGTAAATTTTGTTTGTAAAATCCATACTTGAAAACATTTATAATTGAACATTGGATGGCACAGGTATATAGGATATGGACATATTTCCATTATTATATAATCCATACAGTTTCAGTAGTAGGATAGACGAATAACCACAAGTATTCGTCTATGGTAGTAGCTTTCGAAAAATTGCATTGTGTAAGTTCATTTTAGGAACTGAAAACTTTTTCTACTACGTATATCTTCAGTTTATAGTCAGTTTTACCTATAAGTGATTGACTTACAAACATTCGAGAAGTATATTCAAAAACAACCGTTTTCATAATTTTGTTGGTTGTCCCAACTACACTAACACGGACTTAGTAGAGTCATCGTCAGCTCTCTAAATCCATAGCTGAAAGCATTTCACATAAGTATAGTCAAATGCAACAAATATATTTATCTGAACCAGATCCAAACAAAATCACACATTTTTATATTTCTCAAACCGCTGACGCTACCCTAAAACCAACAATCCCTCAAGACCTTCTAAATATAGCCGCAAAGAATACGTCGCGCTAAGAAAACTCTCTTTAATCTAGTCACAAAAGCGTCACCTGATTCAACGACGGAGCTCTTACAAACGTGAAGGAATGAAGCGTAAGAGTGCCCGGTACTCTGAATTACTTCCTAATGAAAAGAGCTCAAGAGTGGGACAGAGTGTAGTGGGAGTGGAGTCGCGCGGCCGCTAACGAACGCGGTGGGCCACTCGACTCGGTCGAGTGTGCTGACGTATGCTCGCCAGCATCGCCTTGCCTTGGCTTATTAGCGGCCCAAGCTGGCTCCGATGTAACATTCTCGTGATTCGCAGCCACGAGTAAACTATATGTGATGTCTTTTAACTTTCAGTTATATTTTACTTACGAGTAAAATTCCATTCGTGGCATTTTAGATGTCTTGTTTTATCTTAATGTACTAATTCTTATACATAAAAAAAAACAGCGGTTATTCTTAAAAAGCGTAATGTTGAAAGCAGTAGGGAAATTTGTTCGTCTGTTCCAAACATTTTTCCACACATTTTTTATTAGTGTTTTATTTTTATTTTGAATTAACAGGTCTGGACAATCGAGGCAGAAATTTTGAAAATGTATATACCTGATGATGTCCATAATTAGAATCGTTTAATTAGCCTCATAGTCACAAGAGCACCTCAACAACGCACATTGTTGCAATTCGATTAACGTAGGTAGATAAAATTAACTGTGCAAAAATAAATCAATTTCGCCAGACAGAAAGAAAAATATTGTACAAAAGAGCATTCCACGCGAGCGTACCAGTTTCATTGCGACCGGGCGTCCATCCGATTGTAATGATTCGAATATCGCTCCAATTGCATAACAGGCGAGATCAAACATTTTTATTTGTTTGCCCACTCAACCGCACGACTGAAACTAATGAAGAGGGGTTTCGATTAAATTAATACCCGGTTTTATTTCCGTTTTTCTCTGCCGTCCGGTGCGGTGTGGACAAAAGGTTTTTGAACAGGCAGCAACTCAAGCGCTCACCATTTGTAATGCTCAGAAATAATATATACTAGCTGGTACCCGCGACTTTGTCTGCGCAGGTATCTTTATAAATTGTAGCCTATGTGTTATTCTGATGTATAAGCTATATTAATGTAAAGTTTCATTAAAATCCATTCATTAGTTTTTACGTGAAAGAGTAACAAACATTCATCCATCCATCCATACTTACAAACTTTCGCGTTTATAATATTAGTAGGATAGGATAGTTTGATTCGTTTTAAATAAGTATTGTATAATCGGTTATTTCAATTCAAAAATAATAACTACTTTCTACGCTATTTTTTACGATACCATTTCAAGATATATGTAAAAAAGTACTTGAAGAACTTGCGGTTTAACGAGAGTTCCCACAAGAGGTTTAAATAAGTACTTTACTTTGGTTGCTAACCGTACAAACGCACACTCAAGCTCAGCAATAAAATATGCAATGCACTTCATTCGGTTCCGATTTTGTTATTGTATCTGCCAGTGAATGGCCTTTGTTGGTTTTGCGGAATGAAATGAAGGGAGATAATTGCAAATTGTGTGGAGATTTTGCATTACCACTCTATTTTTATTTTCTTTTGAACGGTGTACGTTTCTTTTACATTTCAATTTGAAAGTTATTAGAAATAATAACACAAACGTTCCTATAATAACTTTATGCACTCATTTTCAACCCTACCTACTTACTATTTATTTTGATACATTTTCAAACATTTATAATTAGGTACCTATTTGATTAAAAATTACAAGTTGACTAGGCAAGTTCCTATAACACAAGTTGTATTTAAGTAATTCAAAATGTTCAGCCAATTTAAGCTACAGAGATTCCACAGAATTTCATCATTCATTTACTTACCTTCAAATTTCTTGCATACCATCAAAATGAAACCCACTTAACAAGTTAAGTTTTCAAGTGCTCTACACCGCATACTTACACGTAGACGTAGATGGTACACGTAGTTACGTTTCAAGGTAAAACGAACTTTAATAAGCAGCAACCAATGTTTCCGCGCCGGAGTTAAGGGGCATCTCTTTTATTATTATTATTATATTATTTATTGCACAAAATACAAGATGTACAAAAGGTGAGCTGGGCTTACATTTTCTTCTCTAATTAGCCAAACGAGGCATTCTACAGCTAGGTGATTGATAAACAAAACGTCCCTTCATAACCATAATTATAAAATTATGCCTTAAAAATATGATGCCGATTCAGAAGGTAGTGATTTTTAAACTACGAATTATTGTAACAAATGTATTTTTGATACAAATGTATAAGGTCGTGTTTATAAGAAAATAAACTATGTTTGTATTAAAATACACGTTGCATTTAGAGACACATCACCTTAACAAAACCAACGTATCCAACTTAAGTTCCGACTGAAGCTAACAAGCTGATGCTCCATGTTTTCAGCTGTTATTAACACGATACCCTCCATCCACTTAGAATAGTTACAAATTACGAGTTATATTGTTTTATAGGTTTTAGTTAAAGGTTATTTAGTTAAGGTTCGGTAGTGAATACTCGTACAAATATAAAATTAAGGAATAAACTGAGTAGAGACTTGCTAAACTCACTGGTCGTGACCGCTGCGTTGTCTTGTAAAAATATAGTTAGTTTTAGTTTTAGTTTATTTATTTATAAGAAAAGTCTTACAAGTCAAATTTTCTATGATTAAATATAGGTACCTACTTACTTAGGTAATTTACATTTTTTGTAGTACCTAACCTTTGTTTGTTAGTCTGATAAGTGGGATCAATGATAGTGACCGTCTTGTCATTTATGAACTCATCGAGTGTGTAGTAGGCTTTGTTTAAAAGCAGTATTTTAAGTTTTTTAAGGAATGACCCTATAGTTTTTTCATTTTCAATGTTGTCAGGTATTTTGTTGTAAATTTTGACACCAATAAAGTCAATTTGTTTTTGGGACTTTGATAACCTCGTGTGTGGTAATTGAAGTTTATGCCGACCCCTCGTCAGGTAGTTGTGAGAATCAGCCCGCATCGAGAAATGTTCAAGATTTTTTCTCATATACTTAGCAACTTGCATAATGAGCTCACAAGGAAGAGTAAGTATTTTAGTGTTCTTGAACAATTCTCGAGCGGGATGATCCCACTCCACCCCACACAGAATTCGCACAGCACGCTTTTGAAATCTAAATGGCCTTTCTCTGTCAGCTGCCAGCCCCCAAAGATCGACCCCATGTCCTATTAATGAATGGAAATATCCATAATAAGCCTTTTTAGTATTTTCTAAGCTTAGACTACTTCCTAGACGCGACAGTGCGAAGCATGCTGATGATAGTCGGCCACAGGTTGCGTCTATGTGCGGTTCCCATGTTAGCTTTTCATCGAGGATGAATCCAAGGTATTTAACATGGCTAACTTGGGGAACTGTAAGGCCATTGCATACCACGTCAAGAGAAGAATTATTTATATTATGTGTCCCTAATCTGAAGTGAATGATGTTTGTTTTTTCTACATTCAGTGCCATGCCATTTGAAGAGAACCAGCTTTCTACCTCAGACATGACCTTATTTAACTTAATATTCAATTCGTGTAACTTATCAGCTGAAACAATGAGACATCCATCATCAGCAAACATGACATAGTCAGCGTCCAGTGATGCGGCTGATAGATCATTCATCAGGATCAAGAAAAGGTTGTTTCCCATAATCGATCCTTGGGGCACTGCTATGTCTGATAATGTTAGTGGGTCGGATTTAGTATTTCGTACTGATGTCGTTTGGGAGCGATTTTTGAGAAAACAGCTTATCATACTCAAAAACGGTCCATTTATACCGTAGTGTTCTAGTTTAGCTATCAAAAGGGAGTGGTCCACTAGCTCAAATGCCCGCGAGAGGTCACAAAATATCGCTGCAGTGTGTTTACGCAGCTCAATGTTTGTCATTATTTTTGAGATGACGTCACGCGTTGCATCAACAGTGGACCTACCCGGCTGATAGGCGTACTGTTGTGGATTCAGTAATTGATGGGAATAAAAAAATTGCATCAGTCTATCGCTCATGAGTTTTTCTAAAAGTTTAGCCAGTATCGGGATGAGTGAAATGGGCCGATAGTTTTTTCGGGCACATAATTCACCTTTTCCTTTGTAGATTGGTTGGACTTTAACTTTTTTTAGGGTGCTTGGGAACAGGCCACTTTGAAGGCAGCGGTTGAATAATTCGCGGAATATGTCAAACATAAAAGGTGGTAAGTAATCTAATACGCGTGTTGACATATCATAAATATCTTTTGAGTCCTTACGTTTGATATTCCTAACTGCTTTGATGACTTCAACTAACGTAAACGGTTCACACTGAAACGTAATTCTACGCTTTAATACAAATGTCGTAAGATATGCCAGAGACTTATCTATGCACATTAACGTATTTGTGCTTTTATTGGCATCAACGTAGAACTGGTTTAGTTGCTGCGCTGTGATAGCAGAGCGCTCGCAGTCACAGTCACCGTTCGACCGACTGATGAGTACGTCAAGCGCGTCACATCTGTTATCTCGGCATGTCTCTGATGCTATTGCCTTCCACACACCGCGACAAACATTATCAGAATTACTTATTATATTGTTTATGTATTTCTTGCGCGCTAAGTTAAGTTCTCTTGAGTAATTATTTTCAAGTTCCGAAAGTTTTAATTCTAGGTTTTGTGCGTGGGTCTTTGCTAATAGTTGTTTAGTATTTTTTATCTTGTTACATAATTCCCGTATACTCTCATTGATCCACACTTTCATACTTTTTCTAATTGGGTATTGTTTTACAGGGAAGTGGATATCGTAAAAGTGCTTAATTACGTAAACTATTCTATCTAAAGTTTCATTTGGACAGGCAAATTTTGTCAGAGTAATATTCCATTCGTACAATGATAAATTATTAATAAATTCATTAATATTTTGCTGCGAAAATAATCTCTTACTCGACATAGGGTTAGGTATACAATTGTCACAAATTTTTAATGTCAATTCTACTCCGAAATGGTCAGATATATTAAAGTTAATAGATTTCACTGAGACACAGTCTCGCTTAAATACATTAGTATAAACATGGTCTAAGCATGTTTGAGTAGTAATAGAAACTCTGGTGGGGAATTTAACAATGGATCTTAAACCTGCAGATTTAATAATGTCAAATAATTCTTTTGTATGTCTACTTTTTACTAAGATATCTATATTTACATCACCCACGATTACAATTTTTTGGCTAAATTTATTCAAAATTTGCATCAGCTGTGTCATTTTTGTAAAAAAAATAGCAAGATCGGCTGACGGTGGCCTGTATAGGCACACTACTATTAAATTTATTTTGATACATTCAATACCACATACTTCTATCTGCGATTCCACAGATAGTTCTGTTAAGTCTTTCCTCTCAATAGTAAGCAAGCAGTGTTTTGTGTATATACATACACCACCACCGTTGCGACATTTTCTACTAAAACTAGCACTTAGTTTATAATTTACTATATTTACATTTAATAGTTCATTTGCAGTTAGCCAATGTTCTGAAAAACATAGTATGTCAAAAATAGAACTATTTTGTTGTAGTTCACTTTCAAGCTTTTTAGTCTTATTTTGTAGTCTATTTATATTCTGGTTTAGAATACTGATTATTTTCGGTGAGTTTTTGGTATTGCAATTGTTTTTACAAATTACCGGGTTCGGATGTGTATTGGGAATCAGCTGTCCGGCCAGGGGTACGGCAGGGGGGTCATTCTTCTTATCGCAGATAACTGGTTTAACATTGACCGGAACCGTAGGTGCGGGGACCGCGGGCGCAGGCTTCACCACCGGCGGTGGTCTCGGGCGTAGCCTCAGTAGGGTGGCGCGGCGCACGGGATGCGCGTCGCGCTCCTGGACGAAACCACTCACTGACCTCAGTACTTGGAGGCCAGGTTCCAGCAGCCATGAATGTTTCAAACTTACTTATCGGGACAGTGATCGCGAACGATGCGTAGTGGTTGTGTTTTAGTGTGATCTTCTCAACTATGTATTTGTCGGATGGTGATATTTTTTTCATGTAGTCCAGTATCATATTGTTAGTAGTAATGGGTTGAAAGAAACATGCATGCATCTTCTTGACACGCTCAACTGTTTTTAGTGTATTATCTTCCAGTCCGTTGCCAAGGATGATTTGTCTACGATTTTGATACTTTCTGTGTTTAGTTTTCGGAACTTGCCAGTCATTTTCGGTTGACTGAGTTGTTGTATTGGATTTTGATGTGTTGTTCTGTATGCTTTTTGCAATATTTGCGTAAGTGTCTGTTGTATTCTCTACTTGAGTCGTTTGTGTACACTGTGGTGTGCTTTGAGCGTTATTTATCAGTGAGATTCTAGTGCTATTTGCTTTTTCTTGCGGGAGTGCTGCTTTTAGGGCTTTTTTGGTACTTTGAGTCGGTAAATTCTGGGAAACAGTGCTCTGGGTAGCATTTTGAGTACGAGCTTGTCTTGACTCGGATCTTAGTGATCGGGCGCTAGCTGGTTGCGTGCGACCTGATGTGGTAGCCGATGGTGAATTTTTGCTCGACATCAATACTGGCTTTGGGTTAGTCTGTTTTGTATCACTGTTACCTGGTTTCTCACAGTTGTTTTTTACCGGTAGGCTGTTTTGTTTTGCGGTTTGAATGTCGAGACCGATGGCTTCTCTGACCGCATCAACTTTTGTTTCTAGGCGTTTTATATCCATCGCCATCAATTTGAATTGATCTTGTAGGTATTTTAGAATAGCTTTTTCAATACTTACTTACTTATACAAATACATGAATAAAAAACAACTAAGTTTAGTAGAAAATGTATTTCAAATCTAAGCGTACTTTCTTGTGCCTTTGAAAATGATGAATTTACACAGTGCACAATAAATAAAATCATAACATTGAAAATCGAAGCGAGGTGCAACCCTATTGCTTTTTAAATGTACAACATAACACGCACAATATTCTATTAATTTAATCATAATAATAATAATTTAAAAATACTTTATCTTTATTAAACATTTAATTGAACACTTTATTTAAAATCTCTTTCGTAATCTCATAAACGAGCACATAAAATGAACCATTTACCAATGTAATCAGATCTCTCATTAAACTCGATAGAAAAATAAACGTCTTTCGTTTTCAATTAGGACCGGAACAACGCGAGGTTTATGGGAAGATCTCAAAAGGATATTATAAGAAAATCAACCGTCAAAACGCAGATTAATGGTTGAGAAATCTACCACGTGGATATAGCTTTGTGAAGAAAGCTAGGACACTTTTTATAGTCAGCCAATTTTAGTTTGAACTTTGAGCTAGGGGGCGAAAGTTTTCACGAAAAATTTAATTGCACGTGTATATGTATTATGGTATCTTACCATTTTAGAACAATTTAGTAAGATTTTGAACTTAAATATATATGAACAAACATTTTTTAAAATCATCGCAATTGCTTTTGAACTAATAAATGAAATTCAGATATTAATTAATTTACGCACGATCAAGGTTGTCTGTCTCAGCTGTGGCAGATATTAGCAGATACTTACCCCAAAATCTCATTACATGGGATTCTGTTTCCGTTTCAACCTTTCCTTCTGAACATAATTAACCACCAAACTTTACAAATCTCAGTGTAATCAATCAAGAATATTCCAGAAGCCGCTATCTCATCGATGACGGAAACCGTACGAATCGAACAGTCGTTAATGAAACTTTACGCAATTACCCCGTCTCGCTTTTATTAATTTAATCAAGAATTTGTGTAATACCGCGCAGATTGGCCCGATCCGTGTACAAGTTTCGATAACACTGTAGTTGGGAACTAATTTCGGGACGTTATCGCGGTTTCTGCTCGATCGCCTTGTAAAAACGGGATCGATGTTCTTTAACAAGATTAGTTGATAAGGTTCACGGCGCCAATGGAGCAGCATATTATCGCCACAGCTTGATCATCCTATAACTATCACACACAGTGTACACAGTGAGCGCAAAGATATACATTATAACTGTGTGTTTAAAGCTCAGTTAGTTTCTTTTGAAACCATTGATAAAAACGGGATGGCTTACATAAATTTTCAATTAAGCTGGTAAACTACGCCACTAACGGAAAGTTGTCCACTTAGAAAAATAAGATCAAAATATTGTTACCAAATTAAAAAAAATGTTAAAGTTGGTTTAACGGACGAGAGTTTAACGTGACTACCAGCGTAACGGGCGTTACCGGACAATGACAGCGTTACCGGACAATGACGTCAACGTTTTCGTGCATGCAGCCAGCGTTCATCGATTGATTAGACGTTGTCACGTCAAAATGTACAAGGAGTAAACAGAAAATTTAACACAACGATAATACAGCGTCATCAGAATCGAATGTGACAGAGCACGTAACGCAATTTTTTTTGAGTTTGTGAAGTGATCGAGCTAACCTTTTCAGCGCTACATTAAAGGGATGCATTACTTCCGGTGAATATAAACGGAGATAGTGTAATTTAGTTCTGTAGTTGTGCAGATATCTAGCTGATGCCCGCTACTGATAGAGATGATCCTGCTCATTAAACACGAGAGAGTATTTTGGTGCAGAGATTAGGGTAGTTTGGGAGTCTACCTAATGGGGAATGAGACCTGTGTTTAGGAGAGTACTAGGTCACAGAATTATTAATGAACAGAATGACTAGCCTAATGCCTAGATCACACGTACCGAGTACTCGGCCGAGACAGTAAAATGTTACTCGACCGAGACAGTGAAAGCTTACGTCACTCGCTCAGCCGAGCACTCGGCGCTATGTTTATACGTACCGAGTACTCGGTACGGTGATCTAGGCATAAGCAACAGTGATTCTTATATAATAAACAAAATATCAACAAATTATATAAATATATTTAGTAATAAATCCGCTTAATTTCTAAACAAAGGTTTTAATTGACTTAACTTTAGTTCAACTAAACCAAAGAGTCAAAGAACAGAAAACCAAAGTTTAAAGATAGTCTTTGGTTTAGTTGAACTAAAGATAAGTTAATTAAAACCTTTGTTTAGAAATGAAGCGGATTTATTAATAAATATATTTATATAATTTGTTGATATTTATGGATTTCCGCAAAGTAACGCCTGAATCAATCAAACAAAATATATTTTCTACTTCACCATCCGTTTGTATTTTAGATTTTTTATGATAAGGCATATGTAAATAAGATGTAAAATTACTAGGTACTATCAATGCCAAGGTATAAATTTCGGTCATCAAAATCAGAACTATACGAGTTTCACATACAACCATAATTATCATTATAAATGCGAAAACTGTGAGGATGGACGTATGGATATTTTTACTTTAATCGCAAAATCTATAATAGCGAAATTCTGTAATCAGCTTTTTCAGCAAAACTATAAATAGTTTATGAGCTGAAAAAGACATAGCTACTATTAAAGCGGTACTACCAACTACAAAAAAATAAAAGCGGCACATTTCAGTCTAAAATGGCTAAAAACATTGAAATATCCCCCGAAGCATAACTAGGTTGGTGCAATCATACGTGTACGTTATCGGCAGTGATAAGCCGCGCCGGGAACATCCGGAGCGGCGTCCGCTCCCGGCTACGAGTACCATGATACGTTGTGCGGAGTTTCACACTTGATTTTCTGGAACCCTGAATTTTGGATGATGTTTCCACTTAAGGCCCAGAATCCCCCGCACCGCTATCTCACTCGCATATTTTTATATTTTTGAAGATATTAATTGACTGTGTATTAATTTCAAAAAAGTGGAGCGGTGAATTTAAACTTTATATTTTCTTCGGCGCGCGGGATTCTAGATAAATTTTATTTTGTTTTTATTATATTTATATTGCACACAAACTGAAGTACACTAACCTATCGCAATTTCCGTCAAACATAACGATTAAAAAACTAAACATGCAGTTATTATTTTCTTCAAAACCGAGGGCATTACTCCTTTCACGACTTTTTTCCAACTCTCGCGGTTTCGAACTTTGCCATCACCGCCCATCTCAAAAAAACCACCCTGTATAAAAGAGTAGTTTTAAAGGAAACCTTCTGTTAGGATACCTCAGTAGGAGTTTTAAACAAATCCCCAAACAGTCACATTATTCCGCTTAAAAAACATTTCTGAGCAAACAAAGATTCCAAAAGTAACTTTCGGCCGTTGTGTAAGGCACCTGAAAACCGCTAGTGCAGTTACGAACAAGTATTGCACAATTTTAAACAAAAGTATAGACGACACGCTGGCATTACCATAAACTGCGGCTCTAGAAGAACGGAATTGCTTTTTTGAACTCCCAACAATGTTACCACTATTAGGAGTTGAGAAAAAGTTGAATAAAGGCGGTGAAGAGTGCGGTGCGTAATCACGTCCCGAGTCGAAGTAAGTTGGGTTTGTCGCGAATGTTTGCGACGAGTGCAGCTTTGCAGAGTCAAGTTAAACTAGAAGCAGTGCCGTGCAACACTTACTTTAACTTTAGGTTTGGTTCGTAAGAAAATCATAACATTACCTATTGCATTGGGAAGTAGTGTAACAACATTCTAATGTGTGCAGACTGTAGAGTAGGAAGTTTTCTTAATTGGAAAATCAATCATATATTAAAAGTAAATGTTCTTACTATAAAAATAAACTTACAAAGTGACTACGGGTGCACATTTAAAGCTTCATAGATACGAGATAAGTTATCAGATTTTTCTTACTAAATGTTATAGTACTGTAAGTACATTGATGCACTATATCCCGTATTTACAAAGCTCGCGTGCGACTCAGCAGCTTCGGGCGCAAGATTAGAACTATTTACGGAACTCGATGCAAGCACGTGCTTTTTAGCAATTCTACGACTTGCCACTTAAAAGGATAGTTACAGAGACGACTGCGAACTAAGTCAGCTCTCTTATTCATTCATGAACATTTACCCAGAACTTTTTCTATGAAAGATAAATAACTGCTTCCTTAGTATTTTTGTAGCGAGTTTATCCTATTATCTAAGTTTTTTCAGGAATGAAGCCAGCTGTATAAAAAGTGATTTAACGAAGCTGAAAAGTTCGTTTTTTTTTGTTTTGTTTCTAGATTATTTTAGTTCAATGAAAAACGTTTTAAACTGTTGATTCTATCAATATTGGCTTTCTACACCAAACAGGGAAATTAGTCTAATGATTTCGGTACAGCATCCAACCAAAAATCAATCTTTATAAGACATTAATCATAGTGTTATTGCTATGCTTTGAACCGAAAAATTAGAATACATATTTGATATCCTACTCCATAATGTTACCAATATGAATATGTTACTCAAAGAAAGTGTTGCAAAATTTTACGTAGGTGATGTACGAAAAATATATTCTGCCGTTATCATGACCTATTTTAATACAAGGTATTTTGTACCTTCAGGGTATATTCTACCGCAGACGCTAAGCCCCGGAACTGCGATGCTCGGTATCGAGCCGTGCGTGAACATATTTTATCTACTTCCGCCACTCGCGGCCACCGGCAATTATTGGAGGCGTGTTCTGAGCTCATAACACACCCTTGAAGTAAGGTTCAACGCACACTTGAGAGTTCGGAGGGTTTTATTGATGAAACCAAGTACACTCTTAGGATAGAGTGTTGACTTTTTTATTTATGATTAACCGATGGATACACAGTGAAAATGTTTTTGAGACCTAATAGCAAGTTTCTCTGATTTCCTGCGACCGTGACAATGCTATCGGTCCATCGTGTGGAGGGCCGCTCTTCGGCTCTGCATTACATAATATAAGGGAAGCCTTCGTCGGCTTGTTGGGGCTATAACAAATATTTTTACAAAATAAAAACGCTGCAAGTGAACTACAACCTTGTCTTTCCCCTCACATCATAAATATCTAGATGGGAAATAAAAAAATGTAGTACAATATTAATTTCCACCCGAGTGTAATTAACGTTTCAACAAATCGCTACGGCCATAATTCGAGATATCATCGTGCGCCGTGAAAGGGTGAATAGATCAAAGTAAGGGCATCTATGAGACAGGAACACGCAATCGAGTGAGATATTGCTTTGATTGCTGGCTCTATCTTAAACTTAATCTACATTCTTTGGTTTACTTTCATAAATTATGCGTAAAATAGGATGGCCTATTTTGACCGAAATAAGGTATCTGAGTTTTTAGGTATAGATACTGAACGAAGCCGCGCTTGGATGTGTGTTGAGTAAGTATATTTGTAGGTATGTTCAATAATATCTTCAGAATTATTTAACCGATACTATATTAACATTATATTTGGTATAGGTATAGATAGGTTCGATAGTATCAGTTTAGGGGTTAATGAAACAAGAAGAGAGGCGGTTGAATGGCTAAGGCATACAAATGTAATAGGATGTACGAGTAAGTAGACACTATGAATTGAGACGAAAAAAGCCTTAAAGTTGATAAAACTGAAAACCCGACTGCCGAAAAATTATTGGATATTGACACTTTTTCATAGATTTTGTTGGCTTATAGTCCCTATATTGGATTGTATCTTTCTATTCAGCCTGCAACACCCACTGTTGGGTAAAGGTTTGAATCCATTGTGCTCCTGCTGCCTTCACAATGTCATCAGACCATCGGGCTGGTGGTCTACCTTGAGGCCGCCGCTGTTGCAGTGGCAGTGGCCTCCATTCAGTAACTGCCTTGGTCCACCTGTGATCCTCCCGCCTTGCCAAGTGCCAAGTGTATGTGTATATATTGATGTCATTTGCATAACCTAGACAATTCAAAAACATCTCATTTACCAAAATTTGTTCAGCCGTTCAGCCTGCGAGACGCCACATAGGATCAGACAAACATACATACATACACACATAAATACACTCGAAGTACATAACCCAATTCCTCAGTCGGGTAAAAGGTGGTTATTTATGTGAAAGTTTAGGTAGGACAGCCGTCGTTTTATTATTTTTATCTTTTTTGGTGATCGCATAATGAGCGCTCATCACATCAATTTTCATCATCGATAACTATAAAATCCATTGCTGGACAGTCCCCTTTTGCAAGTCACCATTTTATGTTTTTAGGGTTCATTGAACTACATTTAACTAAAAGGGGACGTGAATTTTCTAAAATGGGCAGTTTGTTGGAAATTCATTAAGAAGGCATTTATTATTATTCTTTATTTATCCGTTCCAATATTTATGCATAAATTGCTGACAAATGTAAACATAAAAACCAATTTTTATTGTACACCAATTATTTTTAATTTAAAAGCGTTTGCGCAAAAGCAAGCTTTATCCTACATACAGCGTATTTTTCAATGAGTTTAGAATATTTATGCAACGTGGCGACACCGTGCTTTTTCTCCCCTGTTCTAATTCTGTAACCATGGCAACCAATGATTCTATTATAATTTCTTTCATATCTACACTATTACGCTCGATGTGTATTATTATAAGAGGTCAGAAAATATCTATTACATTATTATGGTCATTAAACGTGTAACGCGAACCCGGTATCCCGGTGTAGCAATTAGTGAAAATAATTGTTTACATTACTACACAATTTGCCAATAACTGTTCATTATTTGCTTCAGACGTCCACGTTGTATTTAAGTGGACTATTATAGTAATTGCTCTACAGGATGGTAATAATTGAGTCAGAATCGTCATTACCAGCCTCCGGTTACGCGATTTACAACCTTATGGCGTAGCCGATAAAGCTATGAATATTAAAGCTGATAGAATATTAAAGCTGAGATTTGGGACAGGATCGTTGAACGATGTTGTGGCCCTAAGTGCTTCGGCAAATAAACGTCTTGAAATAAATTATTTGGTCACAGATATTTCCTATTTATCCGGCTGAACAAAATAACATGATATAGGCTCACCATTTACATTCAACCAAACAATTCAAACCCAATTTCGCATTTTGCTTTCACATGCCCCGTCGTAAATCCAAGCGAGTCTTATATTTTCTTGCTCAAGATTTGTATGAAAGTTCTAATTATTTGGCTAACCAAAATTACAACTGTCACTTCAATTTGTTTTTAATGAATGATGTGCTCGTGTTATTTTTGTCCCGATTTTACTAATGTTCATTTTGCGCTAGTGTCATAACAGCGGAGGCTAAAAATGTAATAAAAACTGACAATTAATTAGAGCTTATTATAAAAACTCGTAGAATAGACTAAAAACTATGACGTTATCGTCGTACATAATGGCAACTAAATTGAAACAAAGAGAATTTTTGAATAACGTTAACTGCCCGCTAACCAAACCACCCACTCAACGAGTATAACATAATAAATGAGATGCAACAAACAACAATGAGGTGAAATGAAAATAGCTTAAATCATGAAATTCCACAAAGATTTTCGTATAGTTGAATAATTTAGTAATAAGAGAAAAGCACTTTGAAATTGTAAACTGCTATAACTTTTAAAATTTTCAATGACTTAACACTAAATAAATTACACATATTAATTATTATTAAAATTATATATAAACTTTATATTTATTATTTAAATTAACAATATGCCGTATTAGTTAGACAGAAAAGTGAAGCCACGGATGGTCGAGTGGCAAGTGTGTTAAACTGCCACGCCGGTGTCGCGGGTTCGATTCCCGCATACGACATGTGATTTGTTTGTCCTGAGTCTGGGTGTTTACTGTTTACTATGTATTCTATATTACGTATTTAAAAAAAAAGTATTTTAGTATTCTATACCTACACCACCAATTTTTAATTACCAAAAAAATTTAATGGGCAATGCAGACGAGGTTCTACGTTGCATCTGTTCAGTCAGAATTTTGAATTTCTACAAAATGGCAGATAGTGATAGCGGCGCGAGTGCGGCGCCCGAGCCGAGGTTTCGCGAGCTGGCTTGAGCTAGGTACCCGGGTTTGCCAAACGATGAATTAAACTTAAATTATTATCAACTAAAGGTACCGCCTGACGCAAATCCATAGGAAAACGAATAACGGTAACAGTTATCCAATTTAAATCAAATTTATTATGACAAAAATTCGGCTTAATTTTTTCAAGTTTTTTGCCGTATATGTGTTCAGTATCAGCAACTGACTATGCGTATTTTTTTTTTATGGTGATTAAAAATTGACCATGTATATCTGATTCCCATAATACAAGCTTACTTAGTTTGGAGCTAGATGGCGTTGTTGTGTGGAATGTTCAAACATTATTTATTTAGAAAAGTTATCTAAGCTACTTTCTACAACTTCGTCAAAGCAGACAATGTAAAACTGATCTTATTATGAAGTAGGTAGGCTCTCTACTTTCCGACCGATGAACCATTCTATTTTCCATTGTAATAGGTTCAATAAACTTTTATCGTTACATTTTTTGAAAACTTCCTTATCTTGCAAATCCGTTTACTTATTGAAAATCTAATCGAACTTTCTTGTACACCTGTTGAATTGCAAAACAGGTATTGAGGTCTGAGGGTATTGCGATATTATGCGTAAATATTTTATTTTGCTAGCGTATTGGGTAAATTTTTAACGCCAATATCCAAATTTTTATTTTTACTGAAAAACATACCGAAGTTTACCAATTTTCTCCAAAATCATCACATAAAAAACGCTTTATAGGGCGAGCTACACCCAACACAATTTCTGCTCAGGCACAACCTATATAAAAATTACACTTTAGTGAAATCCATCATAAAGTCAAATTCTTTTATCAGTTACATTGCTGAAGACAAAGTTTGAGTAGATCTGAAACAAGCCTAGTAAAACGTAGGTATCTATTACAGTGCGGAAGATAAGACTGTTTATTCAGGGTGTAAGCGGCGTACAAATTGTTTGCTCGCGAGCTCTTTACCTGTGGAGCCAAGTTTTCATAACATGAAGCTGCCGCGGGCACGACAATTTGTACCTCCCGCCTCGAGCTAGAGATTCCCTGACGAACTTGTAGGCAAATTTATTCTTTATGAAGCTGGGACGTCTGCGAAGCTTTGGTGGTGACGCGAATCAAAAGTATCACTTTTCTAGACTTTCGTGGGAGTTGCATAACTTTGACAAGATAAATCAACATCCATCCATATTGTTTTTTATATCCAAGCTTTAAATATTTACTTTTTAAAATTAAACCAATTATTGTCTTATTGAGTATAGTTTAATAAAAGAAGGTAAAACGTTGTTATGAAAACATGCATTATATATTTCAACTAGGAAACAACACTTTAAAAGCTAAATCATGACACTAAAATTATGTTTTTACGACTTAGTTTTTAAGATATTAAGGTAATACGATATAGACCCTTTTGTAATGGTCCGATGCAATGCGATACGCTACGTTATTTTGAAATTTTCTAACATGGTACTTCGTATTTAGCGGAGTGATTTTAAAGACGCTTCACGTCAAAAAACGTCGTTATAAGATAGAAACGTGCGTGTCAACGCGTAAAGAAGAAAAATATCGTGCTGTTGTTAAAACGTAAAGCCTTGCATCTCGAGAGGTGCATCATTATGGCGTGTGGTGTGCCGCAGGGAGTGGAGTGCTAAGGGTGTGTGCATGGTGGAACGAATAGCGGGACAACGGATAAACAAAATTATTATTTCCTCTTATGTACGTGTTTTATAGTAGGTATAGTCAATCCTAAGGTAAACATTAAAGAAAAAGTGTATCGGCTGTTATATAGAATTAACAAATGTATGAAAGTATGGTTAAATTCATATTTTTTGTCGTAACATCAAAACTACATAATCAAATCAAATCAAAATATTTATTTCGGACAACTTTAAATCCATATAAAAACATTAATTAAAATCATTAACAAAACATTATAGAAAAAATGTAAACCTATCATCATGAGCACCTCCAATCGAGCTTTAATCCAATATTGGAGCAGCCTATTAGATCAAAACTATTATTATACTATATATTTATATATTATACTATTGGATAATACGTAATATCTCAAAAGTAAGGGTATCTTTGCGTGATATCACAAACATAAACACATATCAGTATATTTTTGGTTATAATATCATCAAACACTATAACCAAATGATATATTAAATTATCTAAGAGTTTGTTTAAATATTTAACATGATTAATTTTCTTTCATTAAAGCTTTGAAATTTTGATATTATCTCAAATAAAGCTGGCATTCTTATTCAAGAACCTTTAACTTCTACTAGCTAACTCTTAGCGAAATTATATTTTAGAAGCAATATTTTAGTTATAATCAAATAAATAACTTGTGCTATCCGCCGCAGTCCTGTCCACAGCCTTACGACTCATTTAAAGGTGTGTTTACATAGTACATACTTCTAGCGGACCACGTCTTTGCCGAAGTGCACACAAGACATTTTCCTATCGCTCGTCGTGAAAAACTTTTTGAAGGCGTACATTTTACCATTTCACCTTCTTTTTGATGAAAAAACCTCTTACCGGTTCATTGAACGTCTCGCTTTTTCATTTTAGAGGTTTCATTACAAGTACGCAATGTATTTTTTTCTTTTTGTCGTAATTTTGAAAATGTTTTTAGACCTGTCTTTTGTTTCGCATTTCTCTATTCTTAGCACGTTACCATAATCATCAGCCTATCGCAGTCCTCTGTTGGACATAGATATCTCCTAATATGAACCATCGCGCCCTATCTTCGGTATGCTACATACATATTCTACCAACATTATTTTGCAGATAGCCACATCCATATTCTACCAACATTATTTTGCAGATAGCCTAGCTTTAGGGTCCTTTTTAGTAAGCAATTTTGTAAACGCTACGAAAGCTACGAGTGCTACGCCGCGTAGCGATATCGTAGCACTGAATAAGCTTAGCTACGATATTAGGAAAACGTAAGTAAACTGTGCGGGCTGCAATATTCCATATTACGTGTTCAACATATGCATTATGTTCAGCGTGTGCAATGTTTAGCAATATGTTCATTGTTCATTTACCCGTAAAGGCGCACAAACCCCCATCTCCATGTTATTAATATGCACAAATCACGCAGATGGCTTCTTCGAGATGAGTTGCATCCATCCACATAGACCAATTGAAACAGTCTGTCTTCTTACATAATATACACAAACACAATTCTCCCACATGAACAAACATACTGACAAGCTTATTCGGCGTATAAGGGGCTAATGAAATACTCGTATTTTCAGCTGTTTTCGCGTTTCGCTGGTCGTTATTGGTTACACTTATACAGTTCTATACGCTTATTTTGGCATCGTTTGTGTTAGCGTGCTATCACATACCATATAAAATAATAAACCTTCCGTGACGATTTCGATACGAATACGATTGTCAAAAGTTTGGTTATAGGGCTATTTGGTAAACTACTGATAAGTATAAAATATTCATGTAAGAATCAATCGCAACCATAAAATAAAATAATATAAATATTAAGTCGATCTGTACAAAGTACGACCACGTACGGCTTACTATCCTACCTGCGCCTACGACTAGCTTATTTCCTACACTGAAAAAAATACGTGACAGTTTTTTTTTCAGTGTGGGAAATAAACTAGCTTTTTTTCCCAGCTGTGACGATGTTTTAATTATTCGCCTGTGACAGGAACGTGGCTTAATAAAGTTGGAGTTGACATGACACGATGTTAAGGCACTGTTGGTAGATTTTGATGGCTTCGACGCACGTTTCAGTTCAACAGCTGGAATATATATTTAATTGCTTTTCCTGATACCGAGAATTTATGAACTTCCCTTGGGTATTATGAAGAAAGTGATATGAGATATGAGTAGGTAGGATTTAAAGTGGCTGAGTTTTTATTGTCGTATACAATAATTTTCATAACTCATATCAGCTGTAATTTATGGAACAAAAACAAATGAATATATTCAATCGAATATTCGCCTAATATATGAATATATTCAATCGAGTATTCGCCTATAAATTAGTTTGACAAATACTAAGACTAGTATTTCATACCTACGTTTTAATTGTTTTGCGTTACAAACAAATAAATTTAAAACACATTTTAATACTCTTTTAGATAAGACAATCTTAATGACTCCTCATTTATAAAAACCTTCAATTCTCCAAGTGCGTACAAAAAATGTAACTATAAAAAAAACTATCTATTTAATAAAATAATTACTCTGCGAGTAGGTGTAGATACAATTCTATTAGGATACAAGTCTTTTAACTTTCTCTCCATTTCCATGTCTCACAAAGCGAATACTTATTGTATTATGTTAGTCTCACGAACTGCTTGAAAGCAGCGGAAAGAAACACAAGACAAGCCACACCAAGCAAATCACCGTAGCATAAGACGTTTCGTATCGTTTCAACCATATCACTGCGAACGATAACCGCTCACGTCAATCCAACTGAGTCGTTATCGTAAACGTTAATGACTACGATAATTACTGGCACCGACCAGTCTGAGAGAGCTGGCGACCGTAGTTGCACAGTATAACACTATTCAGAGGTTCCATCTTGTTGAAGAATCACATAATGGTGGACTTCATATATTATAATACCCAGCCTTGTTTACTGCGTCTGTCGTACTTTCGATGCGCTTCTGATGAGCACAGAAATATTATAATAAACAAACTTTACAACCAACATAATCTTTTTATAATTTTACAGAAAATAGGAGGACACTGCTAATAATCATACTATCGCCTTATGTTTACAAAGCAAAAAATACTACGTTTAAGATATATTAATCCCAACGCAATGTAGACAAATCCAGATGCAGTTATAATAAATTCTTATAATTCAATAAAGCAATGTAGGTGCTGTAGATTCAAAAATTAAAACCTTTGTGTATTTTAGTACACTCTTTGCATCCAATTCAATGCAATAATGCTCCATAAACTCTTTCTATTCAACCGGTTTTAATTAAAATAGTTCAGTGGAAAAACAAAAGTTTTTCCTTTTCTATTGCCATCGATTGCAGTGTACTTTTATACAGAAGTGCTGTTGCACTATAATTCAAAACGTGACTTAATAAGTATGTATGTAGGTATTTAAAGTTTAAATATTAATACGCGTAATAACGCTCACACATTCGCACCCCTTGTTCTAAGCTATATCGCAGGTGCCATTTATTTTTTAATTGTTTTTAATAAACATGTATTTTCATATAAGAAATGGATTTAAATTGCTTTAAATTGTACCCATTTCATTGTTCTCTATTTTCCTCATGACTCACAAATTACGAGTATACGACTAACATTTTGGTTGTTTATTTGGGAAGTTTCGCTAATTATATATTATTTCTAAGTTCTAGACTCTCTAGGTGCTAGAAGTAAACTCATGTACCAATCATTAATTTGCAGTTTACATAACGTTTTTGTTTATTATAATAATAATAAGTTACTAATAGATCGTCTGCAACGGTCTATGGGTGGCCCAATTGTTTCCTTTTGTAAATTTTGTAATATGCATAGATTGTAGTAGTTAGCTTATGCTGAAATAAAGTTTATAACCAGTTTAATGTAATAATTAATATAATAATGAAATAAAGAAATATGTATTATTTCAAATCTTTCAAAATATTTACAACAATTATAAAGTACTCGGACAGAATCGATGCATTTTTAAACCAAAGTTTTATGTAAAGGAAATGAATACTTCGTTTCAGCAGAAGCGTAATACACAAAGAGGCAGCCACTCGAGAGACAATGCCCGACGAGTTACTTTCAATATTAATGATGTCCAATAGGGTTGGTACTAGCTGGACAATCGGGACATAGAATAATTAGTTGAGTAAACGTGTTTTGAGTGTATTTAATTTTGATAAGCAAGTGACAAGCTATATAAGGCTTCATATATTATCTCTAGATAGAGATCACGTCCAATGGATTTTTACAAATGGTGATCCTTTGTCATCTGCGATCATACACATATAAAAAAAAATCTTAAAATCTATCCAAACATTTTTTTCAACAATTAACGTCATAATGGATTTATGAATCGGTTAACTTATTATTTTTGGTAATGTAAAATAATAATATAACTGAATTTTCATTTCTTCGACAACCCTATTGTAAAGAATATGCACACAGAAGCGGATGCTTCAAAGGCTGCCATTGATACTCATTAACTATTGATTCATAATAAGTAATAGGTAGTAAGAACCTTTCTTCGGGATTGGGTCTGCCAACAAAATGTCTAAATGGAGAACTTTCAAATAACATAAGTAGTATTTCTTCACTCTGTCCCATTATTTTTGGCATTTTTATGTAAAAAAGCGACTTCGTGACAGATACAGATCGATAAAACCTATAGATAACAAGACAGTTAATAACCTAGTATAAGTTCAAATTACTTTTTACGAGAGTCACAAAAGAGGCTTTGCAAATATGGTTTTAAAGCATTTTGTGCACATCTAACGAGATTTTTGCATCTTATTTGGTACCTAAAAGTAGCATACTAAGTCACGCCTAAGTGCAGACTCCAAGTTTATTGTTCTACCATCTGGGGAATATGCAAAATCAGAATCATAAAACGACTGTTACTCCTCACAGTTAACTCTCTGTAACGTTCATCTTTATTGGCCGACCTACCTGTTTTTTGATGTTATACCTTTTAAACGCCCGATTAGACCTTTTTGTTGGTTTTAGCAGGAATTAAAACTGTTTTATTTAAATATAATTATTAAAAATAATTATTTTACGTATACCTACTTACATATTAAAAATGTATATTATTAATTTTTAAAATCAATAAATTAATAAAGAAAAGAAAGAAAGAAAGAAAATTATTGGCTCCACTATAAACTAAGCCGAAAAACATGTAGGATATAAAAGTGATATATGTAATATTAAAAAGATAAATAAATATAAAAAAGTACCTAATCAATTTCCATTTAATTTAGGCTGAGGCCAAAAGAGCGTAAATTTTTGAGTTGTCAGTTGCGTAATTTCAGTCGCGTAATTTCTGCTGCATTCGTTTTCATAGAAAAGTCCTTTTTTTCTTTTGATTCACACGGCGACGCAAAATTACGCTCGTTTGGCCTCAGCCTTAGTTATAAATTTCACTGTGGTTCAAACATTTCTGCTGTACAGTGTACAAAGCTCACAGCCCAACCTTGAGCTAATACGTGAATGCAGTAGTAAAATCTTCGCAATCTCCATTGATAACCCAGATGCGAATATGAAAAGCAATCGTAACCGATGACGTAGCGTTCATCTCAATTCTCGGCGTTAGGGCGACGCGTAATCGCGCTCCGCAAATACGTTCAGCACTTATTGCTAGATACTTGAAACAGGTGCTCTGTGTGCCCAAGTCCTTATAGCGAACAAAGCGAACGGATGAAGCGGTGTGGAGTTAAAAGGGTAGCTTTTCAATAACGCCCGTGTACAGTTTTGTGTTGGACTTCGGTATTTTCGAGTTGTATATTCGCTAATACAAATAAGTTTCAGATTCCTGTGCAAGGCATTTCGGTCCAGAAAATTTCAGTAAATCTTCAACATTCAATATTACCTAATGCCTAATTATTAAAAACACATAAAGATTAACAAGTTTTCAAAAACGTGCCAAAACTAAGGATAGTTTTTCCATTCCGCGGTATTTTTTCTCTATAACTCTACAAAGCCAAACGAATGACCCTAATTGAGTCACTTATGTAATGAACCAATATCCTACTTCGCTATATATTACTTACCACGAGCCACTTCGCTATACTCACAATTCTACTGGCAATTTGTCTCTGACAAGTCGTAGATTAACCATAGCCTTTGCAGTGCTCGCTACATTAAACTGATAGCCAATGACGGCAGTAAAGTGATGCACTTTATGACAACAGCCTTATCATCATTATTGTATTGTACGATCGAGTAAAAACTCCATAACCCAGGGATTGTGATAACGAGAAACTGCATCGTTTAAACTAAGCCTGCGCTGACAGAGCGGTCCAAACAACAGAGACAATAAATACGAAGCTACCCTTATTAGAATGAAACGGAAGCCCTTTGACTTTCCTCATCCCACTTGAAGGAAGTACTGAATCACGACTTTGAATGGACTTTTTATTACGAGATTTGTCGACTAACTACAGGTTTATTCTCTTCAGTGTGCAATATTGTTTAAAATTATACTTACCTACATCGTTTTAATCATTCATTTATCTATTCGTTTCAACTATAATTTTTGACCAATAACTATCTACTTCTATTGCTTAATCTGACACTTCATTTAGCTCTTCTAGAGTTCAGGGCACGAAGGGCATGAATTCAGATGAGGTATGGCCATACCATAGTCGTACTGAATATTAGTCGTTTTATTTAAAGTTGAGTTTGAAAATTCATGGAAAGTTTGTAGGCGTAGATAACTACAGATATTGGCCGAAATTACCAGGCAAGCAGTTCTGTAGTGTTGAGCAAATAAGCGTTTGCAATAACCTGAGCCGCGATCTTTCGAGGACCGCCGAACTTTAGGATAGCTTTTTCGAGTGGAACGTATTGTATTGTGATGCAATTGTATGTATTATTAGGTTTTCTCAACAGGGTTATCTTAACAAGTGGACCTAGGTTTGCGTGGGTGTTTTTCTTTCTAGGCATAGTAGCTACTAATATTACAATGCAATTATTCCTCTACACAATTAAACGGTATTGTGAGATGAGGGGGTAAAATTACTCAAACTCTTATTCAATCTTACTTAAAGATATCTAATAAATTTGGGACAGTTAAAAAAAAGTTTGTAAGTCGGAACCGTATTGGAATTTGCCCGATCCATAATCAAGTTCTATAGAATCATTCCGATTGGTCAGAATAATTTGAGTAAACTATCCTTTGATATGTAAACGAATGAACTAACTAGCGATTCGAAGGAGCGCTAGTGTTGTAACCGCATGGTATGGATGGAATCTTGTCGATGATCCCGCAAATCCCGGATGGAACCTCCCGGGCACGACTCCGGGATTACGTAGCGATATTCCTGCGATGCCGAATGACCACAGCAATCATGTTGGACTAGGAGATTCTAGCTATTGAGGAATTCCAAATGAGAACGGTACAAAATGTAGGACGAAAATTTGTGATTTGATCACCCAGAAAAAAATATCCTACATTTATATCCTCGGTTTTGTATATTACTGTTGTCCTAAGTAGTAGTCTTCAGCATAAACGTACATAATTTAGTTTCTTTGTACTTTTATATTTATCAAACCCGCGCCTAAATTTCACTTACATCTAGCAACAAATGGCGGCACTAAAAAAACAATGCGCTTACGCCGGTCCCGGCAGGTCGACATCACGGGCCAAACGGTGTCGTAAAACAACACACGCACAAATAAAAAGGACGGAATCTTATTAAAGTAAATATTTATGGCAATGCTATCAACCGATTGGACGAGGGTACCGTCGCCCTTGATAAATTGTCCTACCGGTTGCGGCGTAACGGCCACTCTCCAAAATATTTCTCGAGTTGCGAATCGCCCTACAAAATTCGATGTGTTTGATTTATGGCATAATTTCCTTTCACGCCCTTTTGATAAGTCTCGCAAAATGTTCTTCAGCTAATACCCACTTTATCCGTTTTACGAATTCCCGCAGATAACTAAGTAAAAATGAAAAATTTACCGTTCTTATAGACAGATGCGAAATATTAACTCCGGGAAAGTGAAACGCTTCCAAAAGTCACTCACGACGTTCTCTAGCAATATAACAACTGTACTGGGAAAAGTTTTGGATTCAAAATGTGTAGGTACATCTTGACGTGAGAGTAGCGAATATACTGTTTCTACTTACCTGCACAATAAGGGTGTCTACACACAATCTCCCTACCGATAAACTTCATTCTTTCAGTTTAACTTAACAATGGAGAAATGAAGAGCGCCAATTCTTTTCAAGCTTTTATGTGGTATTTTCTTAGCTTTCGGAAAGCTTACATTTAGATTCTCTTCCTCTATTCAAACACATTAGACTTCGTGCAACTATTTATCTTGGCATAAAACGGTTGCGTTATTCGGTGCAGTTATTTCGATAAACTGTATGCATTCTCAAAAGATTAGTGTAGAGTCAGGGAACGTACTCATATGCTTGTTATTATTACCCAGATACGAACCGACAACTTAAAGTTATTATAAATTGTCTGTACGAGTATAGTCATCATTCAATTTATAGAGTTTCGTTAGAAGTTGATATAGAGTTAATTAGAGTAATAATAATAATGATCAGAGGGCTGGCATATCTCGGCCAAAAAATAAGCCTTGCAATACAAAGAGGCAATGCAGCCAGTATCCTCGGCACGCTGCCATCGGATATCGAGATGGAGCAGTTGAGATACCTATAGATCGTTTGCACGACAACGGACTATGAGTGGCCCAATGATTTCCTTTTGTAATTTTTTTTTAATAAATATTGTAGCAGTTAGCTTAATAATAATATTTTTCGACAACTCACACATCGCCGTCTAGCCTCAAACCAAGCAAATACTGAAACAGATAACTGATATAATACTTAAATGCTTAATACATAGAAAAAACCTCACCTCAAAAAAACTCAGGATAAACACTAATTTTCATCACACATATGTATATCCTGAAGTGGGAATCAAAGCCGCGACACCCGCATAGCAGTCCAACACACTTGCCACTCGACCAACCGTGTCGTCACAGTTAAATCAATATTTTTTTATTACGTAACTTACTTTACATAATACGATTATTTCTTATTAAATTATCTTGCTGTTATTTAAGGCACCTATTTACTTTTTAAAAGTTATTTTCTGCATTAAAATATCATAAAACCTTCCATGGCAAGCCATGGCACGTATAATGAGTTAAAACTCTTCTTTATAAAGCACAAAAACCCTTTTAACGAAACATACAAAATGAAGTGGTACCTAATACTTTACGGCACTTCATTTCATGATTAATCGAATATAGCCCGACTAAAAAACTTTGATTGGCACTTCGATACAAAAAGAACGCGTAGAGGTCACTAGGCTAATACCTAAGTCTAGTGACCTCTACGTTTGCTATAGGTATATTCGAAGCACCAACTTTTTGCGTGTAAATAGCCGATCAAAACCGATCCTTAGTGTATGAGACTTTTTTACTCAAGAGAGCTCATTGTATCCTCTTTATGCTAATACCATATTTGTTATATTGTACATACTATTCGTAGGAACAATATAATAAACAGATCAATATTACCAAAACTATTAGATAGGTACTTTGACTTCAGAGAGTATAAAAATAATCATTTCAGTATTTTATGCTACAGTAATGAAGGGGATAACAAAAGTTAGTCGGTTCTATTGATAATTTGAGTGCTTGTATAAATTCTAATGTAAACTTATTTGAATATCAGGAATTTGACGTACATTATCAATAAAGTGGCTAAGCGTCCAGCAGGGCTATTCGTTAGCATGTCATTAGTTCTCGTTATCGAATGGTAGGTCAAATCTGACAGAAAATGGCCAACCTCTCGAAGCCGATAGCGACAGAAATCCTATGGTGACGTTCATTTTTTTCCCAGTCTTGACCATCGAATTCGATAACGAGAACTAATGACAGCTTAACGAATAGCTCTGCAGTAAACTTGTATAAAATTGACGTTGACAAAGCGTTAGGTGGATATAATAAAACCAATCATGATTGATTTTATTATATAACGTGGTGGATTGATGGCCATAAAAATTGAAAAGTGATCTCACGTCATTTTAAAAGTATGACTGGTACAACTATTTTATTTTGTTTGTTGAAATATTTGTATCTCAGTGATGTTGAAAGAAAGGTTATTTCGCATATTCTTGTTTTATTTGTAGTACGACTTTAACGTACATACCTATTGTTTAACTGAACCTACATTGCGCTTTACGTGTAAGTACTCATTCGATTTCAACTCTTCCACTCTCCTATTTATTTTCAGTAAAAAAATCTCAAAAATCTTAACATACCTTTAAGCAACGGTTACCTTTCCATCCTCAATACGTACGTATGAACCAAAAGCTCCGATACGAAGACTTTTACGCGATAAACAACATATTTCCCTGAATAATTCATTAAGGAAAGTAATATAGTATTCAATTAGAGGAATGTATTTCCCACCATTAAGTATTACATTAGAGAAAGAAATAGCAGTAAATTCGGAATAACATCGCGAACGTAAAGGTGTTACAAAAATTGTGGTGGCGCGGCCCTCGCAAAGTGGGGCCTAAGGTTGTAACGTCAGTTATCGACGCCTACAATAAGTCGCGTTTTATACGATTATTATAGTGCCATAAACGCCACCGGCCGGTGTTTCATACACTGCCAGGGCAGATTATACTGCCTATGGCCCCGATTCGGGCCGGGGGCGGGAGGGCCGCCCACTGTCAACTCCACGTGCCGCCCGACAGATGTGTCGAGATATCAGATATCGGGAGACACATTCATAATCTTCGCCTCAACCTCTCGCTTCTTATATTAAAATAACGTGCGTCACGCAGGTGCGAACTCAAAGTGAATTAATAAAAATTGGTCGGGATTTACACAGGTGCGCGATTAGGTATACGGATTCGGTAGTTACCTTCTGAATTGGTAAATAATAAATCCAATTTGGGGCACCGAGATACATTCTCATTTAGGGGGTTAGTGAAGGAAATTGGGACGCGCTAATTGATTTTTTCGTCTTATAGTACGTTAATACGTTTTCTATTTTTGTGGTGTTATTAAGAAGTTATTCGACTTAGATCTTTGGCTATTTGTAAAAAAATTACGTCATCATACATTTCACTCCCAGTAAAATATTAATTTCGCGGGCCGTTGAAAATTGATTCTTAAAGAGTAAACTCCCAAAATGTTTTAGTACTATAAGCTTCGTAATTGTCAAAGAATTGTGAGCTGATATCGACGCTCCTTGAGAATCACCTGTAACCCTCCAGATTTAATTATATTCTGAAAAAAGTGCTCTAATTAAAGTCCGGGAAAATAGAGCTAATTCCTGGAGCGGCCCTGGAAAACTTTCATTAGCGTTTCACAGCTACAATTGCGAGTTCAAATAATTATGTTTACGGAATCCTTTTCTTACGCAGAGATTATTTATCTTCTCCATTGTTACGAGAAGTGACGCGGACGAATTTCACGAAAATACCCCATTTATCTACGGAGCGCACACAAAGGCAACACGAAACCCAAAACTTTTTACGTGGTCAGTGACAATGCTATTTCTCTCTTTTCTCTTAACGTTTCATTTCCAACTCTGGTGGCATTGTATTTATTTTTACGTAGTATTAATAGCAACAAATCATAGAGAAATTCAACGCTGGCTTCATTTCGTTTGAAGACTTTCACTAGGTAGTTTTGTACCGCCGAATTTGATATTTGTTTGGCCGTCTAACCCGCAGATAACTTTACTCCGCGGTGGATGTTGTTACTTACTTCTTATTTTCCTTAGTTTACAAACCCGCATATATAAAGTCGAATTGGATGTGTTCGTCGTGAAACTATATAATCTATCCCCATCCTACTGTTAGAAACTTCGAATCGAATAACAAAAAAGACCTCAATTTAATTTCAGATTTATTTATTAACGCTTTATCAAGCCCATAGTCCATCCCCTTCGACACAATGTTTTATGTAATTGGCTATTGTTTCCGATCACTTCTATCGGTAAAGCAATAACGAAGGAACGATCATTGTGATATAGAGCACCGACCTTATAATGCATAAAGAAAATACGGTCATCCACAAAACTCCAGTGAACCCACCCTTATTTGCCTTTTCGGGGGTTACTATCTCTGGCTCGATTCGTACGCAAAGCCAGCTGGCCGCGCGTGAAATACCAAATGCGCCCCAGTTTCGCTGAACGGATCGTGCTGTTTGTTTAGGCCAACTGGAGTCGAGAAAGGTGATGAACTCAATATTAACAGAGAGCCGAACTAAGTATCAACACGCGTGTATCGTTTACTGACACAACTTGTACGAAAGTGACGTTGATCCGGTATCATAAAGATATATGTAGTGGACGCGTGTCGGTATCACGCGGACGTGGCTGCGCGGCAGGAAAGTTCCTGAGTGCGACCGTTGTAGGTACGTGTCAGCGTAATCAGGCGCCACCTTCTGTTTGTGAAGCGGCTCACTAATGCTGTTTGTCCTCGTGGGTGGACCTGGACACGTCACGTCACGCGTGTGTGTCTTAATCGTTAGCAGACAGAAACTCGGCTGCTAGTCGCATTGTTTTGTTTGCCACTTTAACCGGCAAATTTGTATGGCTGGTGATTACGCTGCTCGGGAGCGGGCGCCGTTGCTAACTTGAAGGATTTATTTACACGACAGATTGTAAGCCCGGAAGTAAGTTTTCGATGTAAACATCGAACGCGATGCGTTTATAAAATTGCAAATGTCATGTTCATTTTACGATACAAGTGTACAATGTGCCTATTAAACTGCTTGGTTAGTACAAAGCGTATAGAAAAGTTTGAAGCCCACTATAAATACCACTCTCTTGAAAACTGATTGACGTCCTTTGAAAACACCTCGACATGAATTGCCTTCAATTATAACGATATCAAAGACTTTCAAGTTAAATACGAAAAGTTTTTGGGCTCACTGTCTGGGGTTTTAAGTTATGTTTCAATACGGCTTGATTGTGGATTGTAATTTGTAATTAATGTGAAAAATCATAAGAGAGCTTTTATTAAACAAGTTTCATTAATTTTGCTCTCTCGAGGAGGAGGAGATTTTTATTTAGGACTTACAATTATCATACTTGAGAGTTGAAATATTTAACTAATATTGACGTTATTTTGTTCCAGGTTTCGGATTCGTCACGTTTCAAAGTGAAGATATAGTAGATAAAGTGTGCGAAATACATTTTCACGAAATCAACAACAAAATGGTGAGTACCTAGTACATATACGAGGATAAGGTTACTTTTGTAGAGATCTTTCGTTTAAAGTTGCAACACACTTTAAGGAGATACCATCATGTTTTCGAGAAGCTACTGATGCAATGGGAACTTGAGATGGGTATTCTAACAAGTAGACATACTGTATATATAAGTTTGCAACAATATTTTACCGTGAATTCCTGGATTTGTAGTTCTTCGACTTTCAAAAATTAATTTAATGATAAACCAAGAAAATCAATAGAGATGGATATGTCTTTCTTGATACCTGCCGCCGATAGTCGCACATATATCAAAAGTGAAAAACACCTCTACATAAAATATATTTGTTAAAATCGAAAGCCATAAACTCCAGAAATTATGCTCAACATTCTTTGATGGAAGAACGCAGCAGATAACCCCCGACATGAACGAACTTCCTCAAACGATCACAATAATTATTATCGATTTGATGGTATCCTTGAAAACTTTGTTAGTCAAACAACAAAAAGTTCGTTTTCCCACTTGTTAAAAGTTCCGTAAATGCTGGGGGTATTATCATCTCTTTACTTACATGTTCCTGTTGTTTGTCTTGCGAGAGATTTATTCATTTTACCCCAAAGTTCTATTTTGCTGGTTTGAATGGGGAAACGAAAATGATTTAAATTGCTGTAAGAAGCGGTTTTGAGTGCTGGTTTAGTGGGAATCTGTGATATATTATTTGCCTCTTCTGTGGTTTAGTCAGATGATACATGACCAGATATTTAAGTGAAGGTATTTTGTACAGATAAAATCAAAAATCAATGAAAAATATACTTCAGTGACATCAAGAATATTCTATCTTACAAATACTTATTAAGTCAACGACCTCATTAAGACACAAAATCAATCATAAGAACAGTACAAATCCTTGCACTTGACTCAGTTTCTCTTGATTGTCGGATATCAATTAGAGGCAGAGAGGCTGGCGTTGCTCCAAACAGAGCCAATAAAACCCCACTAAACCCGGCTTATTCTCTGTTTAGATTTTTCCCACGAACCAGAGAACGGTCGTCAACTGACAAACCACATTCAATATAAAACCACAAAATTTTGTGGATTAGCAAAAAAATATTTGGAAAATGGGACAGTGCAGTAATAATACGAGTATTTAGCTTATCAACGTTCAGTCAGAAGATTATATTTTCATTCTTAGAATATAAAAGTAGGTACCTAGTTGATTTTATTTAAGAATTTGTTTTATTCTATTTTTAATAATTAAGTAGAGGTTCGATGATATTATAACGCGAACCCTGTAATAAGGTATTTGATAAAAAATTACAAGTCGTTGCTTGTTCCTTCTTGCACAGAGTCATTCACGTCCAATGTCCATGGCATACATTACTAGGCACCCTTTATAAGACTATTACAATCATGTGAACCCATAAACCCGGCCTAGATTAACTTTTATCCCCAATCGCGGCACGCACTGACCACTGTCCACATTATTTTAGTGTAAATTTTAGGACATAATCAAATTCGTTGTGACTGTTCACGTGACTGTTTATAGTGTCGTAAAATGTATTACAGAACGCAGACCGTTGAATTACAACGGTGCCGGCAGTAATTAGCATATTAACATTCAGATTAGGACGGAAAAAGGTCAAATGATCATGCCCGAACAGGCCATCATTGACTCGTTCCAGTTGAAATATTGCATTTCGGCATAGTGTTAAAAAATCTACAGTTTGTTAAAAGTAAATATTATTTAAAAAAAAATCATAAAATCACTTCACTGGGTATTTTATATTTTCCACTCACACGGTTTACAACGTAAACAATGACGCAGACTGTCGATGTCGGCACCATGACAAACCTCGTTTTTTTATAAAACCTCAACGGGTGTCTGCGTTCATTCGCGCTATTACTATGTAATAATATTATTTATTCTTTGCTATTACTTACATTGTCTCTGTCACTTGAAGAGTCCGTCGCTATTATCTTCCGCCTGTTGAAAGAAGTGGAGTAAACCCTTTCTCCATGATGCATATTCCTGATTATATTATTAATGCTTGTTTTTTGTGTGTTACTCCATTGTTTCGCACCTAATGGCTGCGTGAAACTCGCCGCATGTGTTGGTGGATCGCAAGGGTGATGCTCGCCCTAAGTTGAGCAAACAACGAACAAAGACATCAAACAAATGGGTAGTGTTTTAGAGTAATTACGGTTCGCTTTCGTGCAAAACGAGAGGTGTGCATGAAGCGAGCTCTACTCTACGACACGTCGGCGTCGCGGGAAACTAATCGCTTATTATTTCACCCCTTTTTTGTAAGTTGTTGGAAAATGATCAATGTACAACACTCTCCTTTTTACTCGAATTCCGTAAACAATGTAGAAGTTGCAGTACTGTGACAAAATATGACGGAAACACGGTTTATGCTACGATATTACAGAGTACGTGTCTCGTAAACAAATAGCACCATTAAAATTTGCTTCAGCGTATCATAAACACATTGGATAGTTATATTTACGTACGCAATAAAGAAGACAGAGGCGTCAAGTCAGCACCGACGTTTTCCCTGCGAGTAGCTGCCCTCGTAAATTTAATATGTCATCTCTTATATTAAAATGGTCGTTAAGCTAATAGCTGCTCCGCCTTCCCGCACGGGAGTGATAGGGTGATACTCGACATTATTTTTTGTAATAAAAACGCTTGAGATCGCACCTAAAATTTAAAATTGTGCAAGCAATATCTGACGTGAATTTTTCTAGACATCAATATATTTAAAAAAAATTAAATTTACAAAGCTCTTTAAAGCTTTACATTATATTATTGTACATTTGAGAAAATCATTATCTCTTCTCCAATATTTACTCACAAACGTAATAATTTCCTTTCTCTAGAAATCTTTGTTAATTCAGAAACAAACGCGATTATAAATGGAGAGTATTCGTAATTTCCATCACATTTAATTTAGGCTGCGTGATTTAATACGAGTAATTTTAACAAGACACCGCTATCTAGTATAATTGTGTAGTAAACGATTGTATAATTATTAACACTGAGGGCCTGGAAGGCTCCGCTGCATTTTGAAACATAAATAAATACGCCTCCATTAGAACGCTCGCAACAAATTCTCGTCACTCCATTACGTCCTTACACATTACTCCCTTAATTGCTTCCGCTTACCATGAATTTTAACAACAAAGCACCGACGCGCCTCAAAATGGGTAAAATATAGTGTAGTTAGATTTCACCTTCTAACATCAATTTCTATTTAGCAGATTTAAGCTAGCTGGGACACACCACCTGTGTTCTTTATGGGGTAACATGTTAAGGTCGAGCACGAAAAATGGCTTGTACGTAGTCGTGAGTGAGAAGGCAAAGCGGTGAACGATTCGATGCGTAAGCAACTTTGGCGCGTGATGTCGCCTCCGCTGATATACCCAAATTAATATGTAATGGATTTCCATTGTATTAAAATTATAATGCGCGGCTGCGTGACTTTGACGCTTCACATAGTTTAAGAGTTCCACACGGTTACACAGTCTCGGTAATTTCACTATCGGAATTTCACGACACATTTGCAAGCGGGTTTATTTTTTAAGTTCGCGAGTGGAATATCTGTATCTGTCACAAAAGCCGAGTTAGAAGTTTTCGTAGATCGGCCAAGTTCCACGAATAAGCAACTTTTATGGCGTAAGCCGCACGAACAAATTCGTAGGGGTTTTATTTTGCGCCGCGCGTTACTTTTTATTGAACATTTAACTAATGGTTTCCCAAAACAACGTGACAGTCAGGACTCAATGATTCATACGCGTTTTTTTATGTTTTTTACGCTTTAGCTCCGATATTGGTTTTAATATTTTTGAGGTCTTTTTTAGCTGTATGAACGATGGCTAAAAATAATAAAATGCAGTAGTAAATTTTTGCGCACATTTTTCTCCTCAATCGTGCATGAGGGAAACAAATGGTTTCCGTTTGGGAAATAACACTAAAAGTAGGCACATTTGAAAGCGCCACTTAAATCTTGGGATCCTCAATCGCCATTTCTCTTGGAGTATCAGTAAGGCAGTTGGGCGGAGGGTGAAGGAACCGTTTTACGTTAGTGTCTTATTACTACGGAGGTACGCTAAATTGTGTGACGTACAGGAGAATAGTGATTTCATCACACATTGGTAATTTGAACCTTGAATTGAAAATTGGTAATTTTAAATTAAAATTCATATAATCTTGTCCTTTACAGTTTGTAAAAACCTTTCAAAATTAATAAGTAGATGAATCTGACTCTCAAATTATTTGAATAAGAATGAATAGACCAAGAAGAAAGAACCTTCAATTTCACAAACTGCAAGCAGCAGCGAGTAAAAAGCGTAATATTCCTTGTATCTCAGAGGGTCCATCCCTCAACGAACAATCAATCACGGGCTCCTCGCCTGATTATCATAAACTTCCCGTTTTATATTCCAGCCACAGAATATATCAAGCAGTATGTATACTCCATCCAACTTTACCCTGCTTGTTGTCGTCAGTTTATCAGGTGTCTTAACGTGAGCTTAACTTCGGCTAGCTAGTCAAAAGGCGCTTGAAAGCCTTAATATAAATATGTTTAATCAAAAGTTTGATATAATTATATCAATGATTTATACTGCAAAAGCTTATTATTCTTGGCTCTATCATACATTCTGCTCAACATACGATTAGTATAATTATCATTATTCGGGTCATGACATAGACTCTGTTTTAGAAAACGATGGTTTTACATATTATTGACCAAAAACGAGTGCATTTATCAATTTACTTACGAAATTAATTATCATGAAAATAAACTAGAGTGACTAAAATAAAGTTTCCTGTATACTGTGAACGTGGACAGTATTTCCTTCGGTCCACCGCCATTTTTGCGCCTTCACATAAAATATATCAAGAGTGTCCGTCCCTTTTCATTGAAACTTGCAATCGGCAAGTTAGATTCAGATGGATATTGTCTCCTTTCTCAACTCCTCCATTCAGGGGCCTAAAAGACGATATAGTAAATTCTTCTTCTTCTTATCGTGTCACTAGTTCCTTCGAACCAGTGTGGCGAAAGGATTTCAAGTGCGCCTCGAAGAGGCTCCTTTCGTGCACTATAGTAAATTGAGGTCCTACTAACTAATCACATCTGACTAAAGTATTATAAATGCGAAAGTTTATGAGGATGAAAGGATTTATATTTGTTCCAATATATTGATATTGAACCACTTGTGCTAAAATTTTATACAGATTATAGTTTACTAGCAAAAACAGGGCAAAAATGATTATGCCTATACCATGCGGGTAAAGTCGGTGGTAGCAATTAGTCTTACAATGAAACAAAGAAAATATCTGTACTCATGCAGTTTCACTTTGTTAAAAAAAGTTTATTAACCAGATCTGCTTACGCGTAGAAGCAAATTAGCATAAACTGTCAACGGTGTAATAAATTATACAAACGAATAGTTCATATCGTACCGAGTTCAGGATGCAACCGGGTCCACTAATGAGATTCCTCATCCCATTACATCCTGTATAAACCTTAATAAAAGGCTTGGTCCTGACTAACTGACAACGTACAAACCAAACCACTGAAAGCAGATACTTGAAACTTGGAGGAAGTGTTCGTCAAGAGGTGAAAGTGAGTACTAAGAAAGGAATTTTGAAAATATGCAACGCAAATGAAGTTGCAAGCGTCAGCTAGTCCTGTATAAACCTTAATTAGTTACCTTCTTGTTTTATTTATTCGGTGTTTATCAAGAAAACCCAACCACTGGCTACACAAAATGAAAAAGAAACGATAAAAAAATGCCTATTAACATCATAATTTAATGTTCCTCTATTTTAATTTATGTTTTATAAAAGAAGAAATAACTCATAACTATTTCTTTGCTAAAATAATTTTATCTTCAGTTGAATAATATACAAAATTATTTTCATAATAAAATGGACACTCAATAGCATAGATGAATAATGGTGTTCCTATCGAACTCTATGGGACTTAAATTGTAAAAATCTAGACCACATCTGTCGTTTGCCTAACATAAATATGCTCGCGGCTTTGGGGTCGGGATTAAAAATTTCTCGTATAAGTGTTTTTTCCGTTCATGAACTGTTCAACCATCGATTCAATAGTTTCAGGAGTTTTGGCGGGGTTGAAGGAACAAACAGCCATACAAACTTTTGCATTCAAAATATTAGTAGGAAGTAGATGGTTAACTGCCCAACCCAGATGATTGCTAATCCTTCGATGTAAACGTAGTCTTAGAGCAAAGCCATACTGCTCCGTTGTTTAGCGTTGCGTTGCGTCGTAGATTGAGACGCAATATTTACAAAATGCTAGTACAAAATAACGACGCAACGCAGCGCAATGGAGCAGTGTGGCTTCGCTCTTAATTAGTAGGACACAGGTGTAATTTCCGGGTTGATAGTGACCTGTCCGGGTGACGGGTGATGGAAGAGCGATAAGCATATCTATACCTGTAGCTGTAACTGTAGGTTATAACTATAGGATATGGCTGGTAAATAAATAATAATAATAAATATTTTGGACATTTCACACAGAGCGCCATTTAGCCTAAACTAATCAAAGCTTGTTGTATGGGAACTAGATAACTGATAGAATACTTAAATACTTTTTTGTTTGTAAATACATACATAAAATACATAAAAAACACCCAGACTTCGGACAAACACCGATGTTCATCACACAAGTGATTGTCCTGAAGCGGGAATCGAAACCGCGACACCGGCCTGGCAGTAACACACTTGCCACTTGACCAATCGTGTCAGCATTGGTTGAATAATCGTGATTTTGTCGTATAACATGGGATTCATATCCCAGTAATAATTAATATACGAAAGTTTGTATGGCTCATAGTATTTTTTTTGCTCAAAGTAGCCTGAGCGAATCAATAAAGTTGAAATTCAGTAGATATGAGAAACATAGTTTATGAGCTTAAAGCAGACATATGCAAATTTTAATGCCGATGCCACTTGGTCAAAGCTGCGGGCAGCAGTAACTAATAAATAAATGAATAAATAATACTGTATACCTACAAAAATAAATAAAAAATAAATAATCTATATATATATTTGCAGAACACTCACCAAAATCAAACTTGTTCTGTTGCGCTACATTTTAAATCTGCAGATTAATAGGTAACCTAATCTATACCTACATAATAAGTTTTAAAGAAAGAAGTGTTCAGTTTTAAAGCCTTTAGCTCATGCTAGTCGGGCAATAAACTTAAGTTTTCTTACATAACAAACATAGTAGCAACAGTTTCCTTCGCTTTTATATACTCGTATACCAAAGTTATTTAGATGACTTGCATGTCCATACCCAATCGAAGGACGCATTCAGAAAGTCAATCACTATCTTTTTATTGCATGCGCGTAAAATTTTATAGCTATTAACATTGCCTTGTTAACCTACTTTCACGTTTACAGATATACCAAATCACTCCCCCTGATTTACGCAGCTGATATCATAAGCCAATCATACCAGAAATTTGAAAGACTTTCATAGAAAAAATAATAATAATTCTGATCTAATCATGCAGCAATCAGTATTTAAACAACTTCCTAATTTCCTATGTAGTACATAAGTATATACATTTAATGGTCATAAAGCACTCGGCACGCAACTTTGAAATGACGCAACTAACTGAAGGAAAAGGGAAAGACGTAAATTAAGGCTCAACAGGCCCTTCCGGCCGTTAACGATTTCTTGGACTTAAATTTAGAGCGTGAAAGAAAATTAATTAATCACACAAGACGTTACTGACGGCTGGGGACAAAGCTGGTCCGTGGATTCCCGCATCGTGTGCAAACGTCTTACGCGCGATTCTTGGAATATTGCTGGTAATGCTATAATACACGTGCGTAAGCATTGCAATCCTATTACGTGTAATAATTCAACGCCTCAGATCAGTACTGAAGAATTTCAAATGAATTTACTCTCAACAAGCCGGGCTTAAGGAAACATACACAGCAAATACGTTGGTTATCCAAACCTTTACGAACAAAGCGAAACTTTCAAGGAAATTGTCCAACCAGTTGACAGATTGACAGATTCGGCGACGAGTGGGATTATTTTTTTGTCAAAGCGAACGTTGCGTTTGAAGTAACCGAAAAGACCCCATGAGATTTGAAAACATGTTCTGCATGTTACGCTTTCCGTAATATTTTAGGCCTGCTTCACTAAATAACAGCGAAAACCATTTCATGTAATCCGTAAGTCCACAAATGAAAAAGCTACTGAGCAACTTCTAAGAAAAGATTTATCCGAGGAAATAGGTGAGTAGGTTATTCCCCGAATCGCTTACATTATTTTCGTAAGATAATTCCATAGATAATGCTTTGACAAATTGATGGAATCCTCGATGGAATATAAATCCCTAGCAGAATGAGGAAGTCGATGCGCGGCTTATGTAAAATGATTGAAGGCGAAGTGGTATAGCATCGTAAGAAGGCTAGCGTAATTGAAACAGTGTCGCTGCGTAGGGAGACAATAAAGCGAGTTGGTAGAGGGTGCCGCCGCCATCAATAAAGACCATACGTTAGGGCAGGCCGGTTCATTACTGCGCGGCGTCTCCACATTCCCATTACCGAGGAGTTAGGAGACGCGAGTGGCGATAAATACTGGCCGAGCAGCTCTGCTTTATTTCTTGCACACAATTTCATTTACATTAAAGGTGCTTCTCCGGAGAGTCATATGAGAATCGCGTACTCTGGTACGATTCATGCAAAACAAGTTATGAGCGGAGAAGCCACGTGGCACAGACCTTAATCTAGGAGGTAGCAGGCACTCACCCGCGCCGCTCTACCTGCTTAATTACTACTAATTACTAGAGGTTATACTGTACGTGTGTCATAAACTTTGCACGGTTGAAATTAATTCAACACATCAAACCCCTATAAATTTTCGTTAAATTCATTTCCTGACTTTACACTATCCATAGAACTAGTTAACCATTCTGAAGTTATCTCTCAGGGCTCCCTGGAAGAAAAATCTTCAAAGCTTATGCCTATACTAATTTCAGAATAGGTAACGTTTTATTTTGTGTACAACAAAACAAATTAAGTCCAATTTGTAAGAATTTGATCAAATAAATCATCAAAACTATTAATTTTACGGATAAAATAGATTTGTCATGTATTCATTTCATCATCATTTTCGGGTCCTTTTCCCACTTACGTGGGGTCGGCACAACATGTTTTCCTCCTCCACTCATCCCTATCACCCGTCATGTATTCATTTATATGTCTTAAATTATTAATTAAGAAAAAATTTGCATTAATTAATAGGAAGAGCCGGTTGAACGTTGATAGCAACATCTAATTTTGCAAATTGAAGCTGCGTTAACATAGCGTGACCACAAACGGCTGCCATTCAACAATTACTTTAATGCAAACTGCACTCATACGCCTTTAACGCTCCCTCAGACAGACCCGATATACCTCGTTTGCAATTTTATTTGATTTTACTCGAGAAATTTCCGGGGCATTTAAATTCGTACATGGAAACACTTTTTAAGGTATTCGCTTCCGTTTCAGTATTATACAGATTTTTGTGTAGCAAAATGTTTTTCGGATGAGTTTGGGGACTAGACGTTCTCTATCGTTATATTCTTTTACTCCTACGCTTAAGTAGAGTCTGGGGCGTGATGCGAATTAGTTAAACAACGAGTCAGCGGTAATCGTGTTTGCTTACAATTGCAAACGGCCGGTAATACCGCTGAGTGTCTGCCAATACCGCTCTCAGCCCGTCGTTTCAATTTAATTGGTATTTTCGTTTGCTCTACCATTTTGCCCGATTAAATCATTTCCAAGTCTTATCAAAACTCACCTATAACTGGAGAACTTACTAAATTGGCTTCGTTCAGTACACGATTCGAATTGAACATTTTAAAGTCACTGAACGATCGATTCATTAACAATATGCTGTCATTTTTGACATCACTCATTTACCGTAGTCGTATATCATTTTCCAATCAATATTGTCCCAATCATCAAACAGTATTTGTGTACAAATGAACAAATTCCGTTATTTTACTATATGGTAGTTTGCTAATCTAGTATTTTGTAAATCTAATATTTTGCGAATCTGGTATTTTGCTAATTAAGTAGGTAGTTTGCGAATTTGGTGTTGTTCATGTGACAATAATTGTTATCGTTGATGTTGTAAGATGTTGAAACTATTCAATTATTTCTTAAAGTAAAAAAAGTTTCGTTTTTAAAAAATCGTGTTTGTTAGATGATTTGCGATTTTTTCATCGACCGCGATCGATTTACCTAGAAATAGCCGCAGGCGTTTGACAGGCTTCCACGGGCCAATGAATGTTACACGCGCTGCACCGTGTATCCACTTAATATTTAATGTGTATTACATTTCTATGACGGCGAATGTACCGCACCGATATAAAATTCATAGTGAGTGTGACATGAAACACTATATATAGCGTAGGTTTTATACTAAGGTACCACAGGGTATAGTGTAGATACCTATGGTAATGGATGGGGCGGGGCTACTCGTTAATTACTCTTAATTAAATTCGATATCGTTCTGCTTTTAAAATTTGTATTTTCGTTGTACAAGAACGTATATCGTGAAAATTTTGAGGTAAGAGAAGCAAAAAATTTACTTATTGCATAGATACCGTCTCTTAAAAGTTCGAAATAATTTAAAATTCAATAAAGACGTTATAAATAAAAATATATTTAAAATTGAAGAACATTTTCATTCATCTTCCTTTTTGCCAAGAAACTTATTGGGCATCGAGAGCACGCAAAAGTTCGCTTTATAGTACTCAGATGTATTTCCGACGTTTCGATATAAAATGTGTGCAATTTATAAGTTGCTGGGGGCTGGCTATCTGTGTTGCAGGTAGACGCGAGTCGATCGCTTATATCTGATTTGAATTTGGCGCATTACCCTCGCCTTACACCCCCTTCAGTAAACACTCCGACACTTTAAGCAACTGTGCCGAAATTCGATAGAAAACGACGATTAAAGCTTGTCTTATTCCTCCGAACAACAGTTATTTACGTAAATATGGAGAGCTCCCCAGGAGCGCGGGTATTTCATTATCCGTGACCTGTTGAGCACTAGATTTGCAAAATTATATACGAATAGATATTATTCATGCAATATTATGTGGTCGAGAAGTAAATTTTACTATACTAGTTTATTTTCAGATCTATTCGAAGAAAATCTTTATAGAAGCCTTAAAATCATCTTCACATTTTTATCGTGGTAGACTTGTAATTCTGGGAACTTTCACCTAGCCACGCCGGTTCCCACGCCCCGGCTTCCGTTTAGCGGCAATCAGGGCCTGGCTGCGACGCTCTGTCAATACGGAGGCGAGAGGTTTTCCTGATAAACTTATCTAGCGCCCTCACGCCCCCTCGCCTCGCGTCGTCTACGTTTATCGCTCATGTTTGTTCGCACGGTCTTGCACTGCATTATATTTACAAAGTTCTTGTCTCCTCAAATACTTCTCTTTCAATGACTGTTTTTTATATCAGTGCGCTAAGCAGTCACACAAAACTAAATTTTTATGAGACACCCACGTATTTATCGTAAATATTTTTCTTATAAAGAGTTAGAATGTCACTTTGTTCACGACATCAATAGAGGTATTCGTTCAGAAACAGCAACGATATCTTATCCTTTATAAAGTTGTCTATTTGGCCGCTTGCCCGAGGTCTGTCAAAAGTATTTCAAAGGAAGCAAAATAAGAGTTTAAGGAAACAAACGCAAAATCTTATAAAATGCAGTTAACGTCAACATACATGCCGAGTCGGGTCGCTGAGCATATACTGTTTAAAGAACTTGTTTTATTCCTTTACTTTGGGCGTGGGAGGAATCTCGATTAGAGTCCATGTGAAGTTCCCGCTACTTGGGATCTTTACGAAAGCTCCGAGAGGGCAAAAGTGTTGCAACATACGTAAATTCCCGCAGTGAGAAACGGACCCCCTTTATTTTGTATGGCTTGTGAAAGCCATTGACTAATCTTGGTATCTTTGTTCTGGTCGCCCTCCGTACCATAGGTACCGTATATTAGGTAAAGAATATTCCTCGCTATCCAATGTAAGTAATTTATAGAGATAAAAGCTTATTTTAGATTTAACTTAGCAATTTCGAAAAAACGCTCCTGTCAAATTAATAATCTCATTAAATTCGAGCTTATTTACGTGACCATTTTACCGCTGAAGGGTTCAACTCAAAATCAATCGAGCGTAAATTTAATGGCTCCTTTCATGTTCATATTAATTTGCGTCTACTTGGTAGGGTATAGACGAGGCGGTGGTGCGTAAAACTCGGTGTTTTCTCGGGAAACAATTAAATTTCCCCATACATCGGTGGTAGAAGAAGGTGGGTGCGCTAGGCTAGAGTCAGAGCGGCATTAAGCCGGGTGTAGTGGAGCAGGTCTCAAGTCCGCTCGGTTGAACCGACATCTTTACCTCGGTGTCGAACATTCGATCGATCGATACCTATATCGCTAGGAGGGCGCGCCAAGCGCTCGACTAAATACAATTTACCTTTGTTATTTTTCGTGTCATTAAACTGGTCGCGATCTCGACTCTCGATCGGGATTGCGAACTCCGATGCGAATTGTTTGTGAGCTTTTGTTTCCCACCCCACTCGCCAGCGATGCGACATCAATTAACGTCAAATCCCCTCACTGAGTTTTCTTCATGGCCGTCCGTATTGTACGCTGGTATAGAGCATTTTGTTTTGGTCCATTTGATTAAATTCTCGATTTGAGTTTAAAAATAGTTCCCAGTCTGATTTTTATTGTATCAAGATGTCTGGCATTCAATTTGTATCTGTTTTTGCTTCGTTGCGAGGTACCTAACATACGGAAGGTGGCAAGTAGTAGGAATGCCTCATAGACGCGCAAACATACATGCCTATTTATTTTCTAAAGTTTTGTGGGCTGTTACTTGTGACAAATGGCAGTTCTCACTACTTTTATGTAGACGACGACAGGAGAAAAGAATAGGTAATATTTGTACCAAACATTTTAGCTTTTACGTCATCCATGTTTGGAAATTTAATAAAATCCGCGTAAAACTCGTTTATTTTGGTGCGACCGACGTATCTTTTCATGCGAGCCAACATCAAACTAAGTCATCTTCCAACTTTTATATTACATGTTGATTATGCAGCTTTATCTAGGCATAAAACTTGCTGCAAAGACACTCAGCGCAGTAAAGCTTCGCTCACTCACTTCCCCGCGTTAATGCAAAAGCACGTAGTTTCATGTCGACGCAGAAAGTTGTGCAAAGTGCACAAAGTGCGCGAACGCCGTGGTAAAGCCTTCATTTGTCGGCTTGTGACGTCCGCGTGACAAATGTGGACGCGGACTTTATGCACCCCTCCCCTTCCGCACGCTCCTCAATTATGCACCACAATGAAAAATGCTTCTGGAAATTTTTCTTGCGAATGTAGAGTCAACCGAGACGCTTCAATTACAACAGAGATACACGGTATCTGGAGTCACTTTAATTTAGCGGCGCCCTATAGTAACAAAAGTTATATTATATTACTGAAGTTTGGGTTAGCGTAGATTGACTAATTTATACTTGCCTGTATCCGACCAGTCGCCGAGCCGCTGAGAGATGCAAGCGTTAGAGAGAGCTACACTGTTCGTTAAAATTACTTAATGGATCGATTAAATGTGAGGTTTAATTATGAACTACATCAATTTTTCGTCGCCTTTTCATGTTTCAGTACCGAGATTAGTTCTAGTAATATGATTATATTCCTCGCCATATTAACGAAATTTACGGTAGAATTTAACATGTTTCTTGACATCATTTCATTATCACGTCACAATAACAAATAGAAAGTTAATTGTTTCAAATTATTATTTCGAAGCTCCTAAACTTTGTCCCGTATATAGTATGCAATTATAAGCTTCTTGACTTGGCGAAGCAAATTAAAATTCAATTTGTGTCTTGAACCGTGAAGCATAACGGATTGTCGACCGATTTCGTTGCCTCCTTTCTTCCTAGTTTTGCGAGTCACCCGTTTCTTGAGGAGGTATTTATTCAGCTCTACAGACTTCAATAATCTGCCGTGCTAAATCCGAGAACTTACTGTTTGACTTGCTTATAAATCAGCAGCATTTACGTACAGATGATAGTGATTGACGGTTTATTCTTTTAACGTCATGGATGCATTTAATCTTTTTTACTTTTTTTTCGTAAGTAGAAGTATAAGTTTTAACACATGTGTCTTTTTGTTGCAGGTGGAATGCAAAAAGGCACAACCCAAAGAAGTTATGCTTCCAGCGAATCTGGCTAAGACGAGAGCCGCCGGCCGCGGTGCGTACGGTGAGTTGCTAGGTAGCAGCATGCTGGCCGGCGCCGGCGGCGTGCGGTACTCCCCCTACCCGGTCCATGCGCCAACGCAGCTTCTAGTGGCGGGCACGGGAGCCGCGGGTGCGCACGCGGCCGCCTACCGCCGCGCACTCGCCGCTCTCCGTCCCGCCCCGCGCCCACAACGACCCACTCTCAACCCACTCGCTCTACCCCCACTCGCTTATTCCGTCTCCGAACTCCTCGGTGCTCATGCTCTCGACATCCCAGCCCTCTACTCCCCTCTGACTCACGTTCCGACTCCTCTGCCCCTTTGATCCGCGATCTTATTCCAGCAGCATCCGCATCATCCCTTTTAAGCGGGTTTTTAAAATGAATGCGTGATTTTATGCTGCGTTGGCTTCCCCGCTCATTCCTTCTCTACTACATTCCTGTCTTTTTTCTTCCTCCGAGCCTAAGTGACAAAATTGTTCAAGAAACTGATGATAACTGAAGTGTCTTATTTTTAGTAATCGCCTAGAAAACGAGTTACCTATTAGACTTTTCGAACTGTGTACCAAAATAGATGAGCTACTATAGTATCACTCTAAATTAGGCATAATAATTTTATATCAATCATTATAATTATCAACATTTTCTAATAGAGACAGAAATTGGATCAATTTTGAGTAGGATTGATAGAAGAAATATTTCTTATAATTATATTATTATATTTTACACAAGACAGTAGGTGCTTTTCGATTTGATTGACACTACATTTTAATAGATAACAGGCGATAGTTTTGTATGCCTGGTGTTTTCTGATTTCTATTTAGCTTTAATTAAACAGGCCTTGCGGTCCTGCTGAGTCGTGCCAGTTTTCTACTATCCATCCATAAAGTTAATTCCTTCTAGCGGACAATGTTAGTCATGTCACTATTGCGGCCAGTAAAATACATGAGTGATTTTTTGAAGATATTTTCATAAATGATATTACATTCTTTAGCTCTATACCATGAATAGCTTCACAGCTTGATGTCGGCTTTTCAAAAATGTTATCATTGGAAGAAATGAGGTACTTATTATTATATTTTGTGGATGTATCAGTTTTAAGATGCCATTAGTGGTTTTGTTCCTTATTATTTTTTAATTTGTTGTAAAATTAAGAATTTTGGACGTTAAGTATCAAGTGTTTCTAGAACCTATGATCAATTATGTAGGTACCTAATTTATTTATTAAGTTTCTTATCTTTTTCATACTTACCATATTTATTTATGTGTATTGACTAAAATGTTTACTACTTCTAGTCTTATTAAGTAGTAATAAATAACTCGTATGTATTACATTCGTTATTTACTGTACTTTGCAGTAAGATATTAAAACTTTACATTAATGTAATCTTGATAGTAGTTCTTGTTAACAAATAGAGTTAATTGTACTTAATAACTTATAATGTTAGTGATTTTCAGTAGAATATAGATTAATAAATACCATTTTCTAAATATTTAAATATTGTCTGTTTGTTTAACATGTTTAGATTAGACTAACAATATGTAGAATAGATTAACATGTTAAATGAACAATGACATCGAGTGCAGTGCTCAAGTGACACTAACATACCCCACTTTATAAGGCACATTAGAAATTGTTTGATAGTACCTAGTCTGCTACTAGATATTGAATGCTCTATTTGTATATATATAAATTTAACTTAGAATAACATCATGATATTGAATATTTGTATTCGAACAACTTTCGCCAAGCAAAATAGTGTCTCACGGCACAGTAAAGCCATTTTCCAAGTTTAATATCTCTCTATAAAACTACGTATCTAAATGTTACATTGTAAGGATAGTTCGATTTATGTAAATGTTTTTACATTCTAGATTTCATGTGGTCATTGGGTGCTCTTCCTGACGGTAAGTTTATTCGCATTTTTTTTGTTCAAAAGTCACTATACATTTTTACCCGCATTAGATCATTGCGTTGACTGTCTGTTTTATGTGCTAATTTTGGGTTCGGTTCGTCGAGTCAGTGTTGTGATTAACCATTACCCATAGTAGAAGTATGAGGTCGGCTCGATGACGTCATCGAGCACAGCGTGTCTCGGTGGCGCGGCCGCGAGGGTGTTGTGCAGTCCACATCCATCGTCCGCCTGATGGATCGCGTCGCCTGACAGACACACTATTTTGATTGGCAATAATATGATAAACGATCCGGCGTAGTAATCATATCAGCCGATGTGGACGTTTCGGCCATCATTCATTTTACATTTTATAACGAACTCCATTTTGTCAACCTAACCGATAGTACGATGTAGTGTTTAATAACCGCACCGAATTTAACTGTACTGTTTTATTCTTAGTTAGTTTGGATATAGAGTAGTCCGTTGATTTATGTTAGTTAACAAATATAGTCGGCATCTCTTCCAGCCAGGACCGTCGCAGTCCACTTAGAGTGTGCCACTTTAAACGATGTTTACAAAATATCGTCTGCTGGACAATGTCCAAAGCGATGTCGCACTGAACATGTTCGATACACTCGCCTACCTTTTATGTGACGGCTCTATTTTAGAACCGGGCCATCGGGACACATGTTACATACCGAATGCTTATACCGCCGTCCGAGCGGTATCGGCAACTCAGTAATAAAACCACGCTGAATCGACACGTTGCCAATGAAAGCATGCAATCCGATAATTAACCTCCGCTTTTCATGAATTGAACATAAGCATTGTGTATATAAGGTGTGTTTGTTTGTTGCGCAGGTTTTCCCGCAGCTTACGCCGCGTACGCGGCAGGACGTAGCTATTCGGGCTATCCTAGCTTCGGGCTGCCGTACCCAGCAGGTAATCCTCTGGCGAGCTTGCACCACCAACTATCCGGCAATCACTACCACCACTTGGCGACACTGCTGCCATACCACCCGCTCGAGCTCAGCGGGGTTTACAATGTACACGCCATGCATCTGTGAACTCGTGCCCGACAATGCATTCCACTAACCGCTAACGAATACCTTACGATCGGCACTGTTTCGCTTCGGAACTGACATGCTCCTCATTTAAACTAACGACACATACGCTAATTTTCCTAATCCGCTGTGGTGACAATGTCCTAACTTCCGTTTCGACTAGTTCGCTGAGGCGAAAGTTCGTGTGAACTCTCACTAACAACTTTACTAACAAGTTAACACCCCTAACAATGACTGAACCATCTAGATAAATGCCACGCCGTCAATTACAAAACGTCTACGTTTCGTTGAAACGTTATTTATTGTTTATCTCCAGAATTTTGTCGAGACAATCCGCCCAAATGCGAGCGCCTCGTTCCATGTTTGCAGACGATTCGCCCTAACGATTCTCAAATGCTACGCGTCGGGCGAGCAAACACGGGCGCAAACATAGCGTCTTCCCAAGCCGTTGCGTCACACCAGGCTCGCGCAAAAACGCCGCTGCTCATTAACAACGAAAGCTCTTAAAAGAGATTTAAACAGATTCAAACAAAAGTACTGAAAAAGTGACGTCATTTTTTGTGGTGACTCTATGTAAATCTCAGAGCGGAAAAAAGAACTCCCACTAATTAAAAGTAGTCGGACGCTCGATCCTCTCCAATGAGACCGGAATGGTAATTTTCGTGCGGTTAGTATTGTTCTTTCAGGATTAATTTGTTGCGTGCTCCTGAAATAACGACGTCAGATAGGTAATATTAGGAAACTTAAGCTCAATGAAGCGAGATGTGCGAGTTTCCGTGGGTCGGTGGAGGAGAGCAGCTGCACAAATACTCTTCTCGTTATTTGTCCACACTCAGTGTTTGAACCGCCTCCCTCCACCGTAATTACGCCACTAAGCTTTGGCTTTCTATTTTTGCTATCGGCAAGAAGAGCACGCCGCAAGAATATTTCGGTTGAACGCAATCTAGAAAAGCAAACTCCAGATATTGGAAATTCTAATTGAGCGTGTTGCACGAAAAGTGCAGTTCGGCCCTATAGGCTTGCGCTCGATTAACGCTATCAAAGCCAGATTTTTTACTGGTAATACAGTCGTCAAATCCTTCCGCTTTCATTACGGTTATTTTACGACACGCAGCGTTATTTTCAACCTTTGTCCAGCGGTGGACTGCGATAGGGTGGTTAAAGGTTTTATGTTATTATAAAAAAAAACAATGTGTGCGGGCACTTTCTGATTGTAAATACACATAATTGAACAATGGAGCGGTCCAATAATTACACAGGTGTCCGGACGAGCCTTTAAATTAATGGCGTTATCGAACGCGAGTGGACACTGCTCGGCTATAATAATCCACCCTCGAGAAGAAAATTTTAAACGTCACTGCGGGGTTTTGCATTTCAGCTTTAATCCAGATAGTATGCTTAAATGAAAACATTTTAAACGAACAATTTTATTCCATAAATTTAATTAAAATACGAGTCACCATTTTCATTGAGACGGATAGAGGTTTCGGAGATGTTATGCCTGATTATATCATTGATAACATATTTTGTCTAATAGGCATAATGCAACAAAGCGGTTCCGACACAATTAATGTGTGTCCATTAGCATTCCTCAACCGTTGCCGGATTATTGGTACGAATGTAGTTACATTGCCAATATTTAGTCCGCCATAAATTACGAAAACCCTGATATCTGAATAAGAATCTTAAATTAAATATAATTAACTGAATGCAGGTATTCTAAATTTATTGTATAAAATGAAGTGTTTGAACGCTTTGATGCAACAGATGCCGGTACAAAGTTCTGAGTTGCAAAACTGCGATCGAGAACTTCGCCGCTTCTTTACTATAGAAAAGTCCTTGCCTCAAACTTGAAAAAGTCTGCACGTTCCTCTTGCGTACCAACATGTGTTATTTTTTTGTTTACGGTAGGATTGTGACCACAACTGGTCTGATAGAAGACGGTGTTGCGGACCATTTGCGCACGTTTGCCTAGAAGATTATGTCGAAAATCATCATAGACAACTTTGTTATTATCAATTAGAATGAAATTATACATTAAAAGTACCCTACCAAAAAACTCCCATGTTAGTAGCGTTTTAATTTAAGATAATATTTTTTCTGATAAAAAAATCATATACCCTTGTTACATATCCTCTGAAAAGATAAAGCCGCTTGGGCATAGTTTACACATAGTTTGCGATACAACAAGTACTTAACTTTAACTTTGCGGAAAACTCCTCAACTACGATGGTATTTATAAGTGACTAACATTCGAGAAGTTCTAAATTAAAACGTCGAGATAGAAAACACAATTACCAGACCGTGATGGCGAAGATAATCAAGGCATTAATCGCTACAAGCTTGAAACAACTGAGCTCATAACCTTATTTGCATATTTATTGAAATTCTTAGTCAGTATTAAATTTTAGTACGTACTTTCAGTGATAGACTTACAAATTTAGAATTACGTAGATATTTAATCTTCTTCTCTACTTATCTAGGTACTTAATAAAAATAGCGGCAAGTAGTTGTAATTGTAGTGTTTTCGTAGAGCCAGTTATATTACTTCTATCCTCAATATAGCTTGGTAGTTTGGGTAGAGTTTGGATTTTAATAGGATTTAGGGATGCTGAACTCGACACTTTAAACACAATAAGAAACTTACCAATTTGCAACAAACAAGTTTTGCATTCACATACAACATTAAACTGCTCAAAGGCTCATGATAAAACATAAAATGTATTCTCATATTCATGTGCTTAGTCGTTAATCCGACGAGAACAAATAGTAAGGGACATCTGGTATCCCAGTGCATGCATATAAAATGATTCTCTGAACCCACCTCATAAGCAATAAAATTATTACAACATGTAATTTATCCCTGTCTCCATGCTGACCATACATTATCCTGACGAGGCTAGGTACCTACAACAATAGCAAGAATACAAATTTTACGATTGTCAACAAGAATGACGCGTTCATTGGACGGTTAAGCGTAATAACATTGCTTATTTATTCATAGCTGCGGGAGTGAATAACAGTATTATTGAATTTTTCTAGTTTAAAAACAATGAATAATTGAAGAGGTGTCTAAGTGGTTTTAAAAAGAGCTTACGAGTAGACCAGCCCGGTGTCGCGTTCAGCTTAGATAGAACTTTGTTAAATCTAAGCGTAATCTAATAAATTATGAATACTTAGCTGATTAAGTAGCACTATTCATTAGGAATTACTAAGTTTAGAGGATGAATACTAACAGAGACATTTAGACATTCATTTTCGTAGCCAATCATTAGCTTAGCCTAGAGTTTTTTTTTTTTACCTTTTATCTAAAAAGAAACGACACGTCGAGCTTGAAAAACGTTATTTCAGTATTTTATTGAATGTTTGCTGTAATTTTATTGTAATTATATAATTTTGATTCGAAAGTTTTCATTCCATTATATATAAAATATTTACACTGCTTATATAATAATTATAATTATATTTATTGTTATTGTTGTTGTTGTATTATATTTTTGGATGCAACTATTTTACGCTGCCTTATCTGTGTTATTGTTAATTATGAAGCGATTTTGTGTTATTAAAAACAATTTTAAAAATTGAACTAAGGCTTGGATGCCTTTAAGTTTGCCCTAAGAAATCGTCAGCAATAAAAGGTTGCTTTATTACCAAACCTCGCGATTATTTTTCATAATTCGGGTTTTAATACGAAACTCGTTGTCTAAGCGATAAGTTAAATGTTCAATCATGATCGCTGAGTGCGCGACCGTCCTAATCGCCATCCTCTAAACTAGTCATACAATAAGCTATAAATATATTATATCGCGTAATATAAGGATATTTAATGTGTGGTAATTTATATTCTCGTTAAGGTTGAGCCATTGGAACAGCTTTATTTGATATCTCCATCGGAGCAGCAAACGCCGAGAACTGTAATTTGTAATCATATATCAGTTCGGGCGGTATTTGTTTTCCTCTAACTGCGTATTGCGTGTTTAGTTATACTAATGTCGAATGAATTATTCAGTAAATAACACCATGTTCTTGATACAATTTTGATGATCGAATCGATAGTTAGTTATGGCACGTAATGACCCCGCTCCCTGCATCGTGCCGGTGCGTGCTAACGTAAGGTCTGTATCTTATACGTATTCATAAAATGCCGTCGATCATTCCGTGCGTGCAAACAGTTTTATATTAAATAGCCTGAAACAGTAAACAGGAAACTATCAATTCCAAGTTTCCCCATAAAGATTCGATGAGTAAAGCTCTGGGCGCTATTTTCCATTTTACACAATCCCCTCGGCGCAATGTAATTTTTATAACTTTTGTTTTCCCCTTCATGTAAATTTTTGAATAGCTTTGAGATTCGGGTTCCGCGACTATTTTTTACCCGAGTGTTTATTTGTTTTGGCGCGGTTTCGTCGGTGAAACCCTCCGTAGCCTGTTAGCCGGCTTTGTAGCTTTTTTGTTTTGTTGCTGCAGGTTTAGTGGGAGTTTTACCGGCGGAAAGTCAGGTGTTGGTCGGTGCGGAGTACCTGGGCCAGGGCTCGTAGACGCCCCGCCCGCCGCGGCTGCGTCACCGACTCGTCACGCGCCAAACCACTCTCTTACCCAGAACACCCGTTAACAGCTCCCGGAATCTCTTACGAACACAAATAAATCTTTCCTCCAGCGTAACTGTTTAGTATTTTGCCCTCAGCTTTCCCTCTCAAATCTAACAAGGAATGCAATGTCGCAAAAGCTAAGTCTCATTTACATTAACATAAAGCCCGAATTCGCAGATGCGTGCCACAAAATCGCCCGACTAGGTTCGCCCATATAGCTCGATAACAAATTGCTTGAATGTAACAATTTCAATATTGAATCAGATTAAATTGCGGTATCCCTCAGGAAGTAATGCCAATAACCTAAGATACGTAATTTATAATCTATGTTACAATAATGCATTTTATTCATAATTTGTATCTACCTAATAATAATTCCATGTGTCAAATTCATAATTAAGTCCTTCTCCTTTAATATTCATAAGGTTATTGTTCTTATCGCTGTTCGACATATCGTCATAATATCACTATTCGTAAGTTTATGATAATTGTGAAGCCGCTATATTTTAAAATAAAGGAAATTGCCGTTGTATAAGCAAAATTTATCGTTTATGTCCGACTGATCGTTCAAGAATGGAGATCGATCATACCTGAGTTATTCACCATATCGATTGCTACCGAAATAAACTGGAAGAGATAGTGTGTTAGCGTGGAGTTGGCTAGCGTGCGGGGAACTTTGATCGTTTCTTACGAACGTGGCGATTGCGGCTCGTAAACTCCATCGCGTTTCGGATATCTTTATAATAGTACGTTTTCTGACTCATCCAATGCGGCTTTGCAGCGTTGTTGAGGCGCGCGCCTACGCATCAAGTCGGTAAGCTAGGTCTTGGCAGAGTATGGCATCCAGTCGAATAATCTTAAGAGAGTAGCTGGTACATACCAAAGACACAACTTACGGTGCTATCTTTACAATAAGATTAATTTCGGTGGTGTACTTATCACGGTATAGATTTCTACCAGCTGTTCTGTTGTAGCTGTGCACGGATGCATCTCCGTGCAGGCACGTGCGGCTGTGAGCCTCGTCTAGAATTCCACACATTCAATACGCTCGCCCTCAGCATGCAACCGCGACCGACACAACCACACGACTATTTGCTTGCTTACTTCAATCTTGAAAAACCTACTCTATAGACATATTATTCTATTAAAGTCCGCGTCAAAACCGACGCGTCGGTTTGAATTCAAATAATTAGCTGGCGTGGCGAGTGGCCGCACGTCGCAAACGGTGCCAACTCCATTTGTAATTTAAGATATTTGACCGTTAATAGGGTAAGTAACTGTACCGTTTAGTCTTTGTTGTTTAAGATCGAAAACAGCACTAGGACTCTTTTCGTAACCTCCAAATGTAAATACGTACCCCGCTAATAGACCATAGCGTAGTATTCAGCGATTCTACGCTGAAATAGTGAGTGCTGTATTTGGATGGGTCAGAATGTTATTTTCTTATTCTAGATAGAGTTTTCTTTTATGGATGCCAATAGATTTTGACTTTATATGCGCTAGCCTAGCAAGCTCCATCGTCTATAAATTTTATAGTAGTTTCATGGAATCTGAGTGTGTTTGCGAGCCCATAATGGCCACTATTAGCATACTAATCTCTTCTAGTCAGATTCGTATTGAGTACCCACCCAAACCCTGCTCCGATGTGTGCTCGAACGCGCTGTAAATCCTTCCTCCCCTACTTCCAAGCTCGGATTGCATCAGTTGCAACAAACCAACAACTACCTATTGACGTAGCCAATTGCAGGCTAATTCAACTGGGGAAAAGGGATTTACGTATAAATTATAATATTACCACACTACTCGTGTGAGTGCCGATGAAGAAACAACTGAACGAAGAGTGCAGTCCATTTCGACAATAGGGCGAGTAACTTTGAATATTATGAACGTTAAATGATTCTTTTGTATTAGAATAGAGTAGGCGATAAACATTGTAATATTTGTGAAAACTTCGTATATTAAGTGTGGTAGAGTTCATAGAATTTGAACAAACGAAGTAAATAGAACAGCGTAGTAAAAAAATATAGACAATAGAATAGATTAAGAGCTAGAAACAAAAAGAGTCCGAGTAAGCTGAGTTCGTAGTTATTCTCGCCAGCTAATGGAATTTCGAATAGCGTAATATTAAAATAGACTAGCCTAGTTTGACGATTGCGGGCGATTTTATAAGAACTCTTACTATTAGTGGAGCTTACACTAGTATACATTTTTATGGTTTGATTGTGTACGACATTGTAAACTGGAGTTTTGAGCTTCCTTACATTAGGTAGAGCTATAGATTAGTTAGGCAATTGGTGGTAAAATAACAATTGTGATTGGTGGTGCAAACTTTTTCATAGAATTTGTTTTACTGTTGTTTAGTGTTAAGGTTTTTTAACTAGAATAGAATTGTGTTTTTAAACTGCACTAGGCAGTCAAACTTTGGATAAAAATAACTGTAGTGTCAAAGAGTTGTTACAAAATGTATTCTGTTTTAAAAATAGTATAGTCAAATTCGTTTCAGATAATAGAATAGAAAAGATGTAATTTACAATTTGGTAGTTATTGTGTAGATTATACGGAGGTATTCCGCAAGTAATTTAATCTGACTAAATGGGTAGAACCTTTCAAGTTTTAGAATTTTTGTGTAGATTTTTTATTCAATACATCTGTGTGTTCAATTCGATTCAAAATTCTTTGCTTATTTACATGTCGCTTTACATGTTACTATATTTCTATGACTGAACCACGTTTGATTGCATTCCACTCATGGAAGCAGCGGTCCGCTATACAAACAGAGTGTTTCCTGCATTTAAGACGCAAGCTTCTTTGAATTACAAATCCAAATGTGGGGCGTGCTTGCCCGACAACAAACAAACATAGAATGTCGATTAATTTGCAATTGAGATAAGACCCGGCGGTTGGGCGTTCGCTAACCAGCAAAAGCGTATCATCTTTCGGGTCTAGTTATTGATGGTGCCCATTAAATACACGTTTTTGCAGGACAGCCAGCTCCTCCGGTAAGCGATCAAATAGAACATCTCAATCGTGCGGGTGGAAATGAAGTATTAGGATCTTGTACGTGAATGATACGATCCAACTTTTGATACGGGATACGGGCGCGGTTGCTTAAATTGATTTAAATGAGTGGGCGTCTAGGTTTTATTTCGACAATATAAGACTTGTAGAAGTTTTTGTTTTCTGTAAAGATGTTTTGTCTTTATGAAAATCTCCCGTGGCAAAAACTCATACAGATTTATAAGCATAGAGCTATTCAAGTATATCAAAGGCCATATTGATTCAAACTTTTTTATTTCAGTTTTGTGTTATGAGTTTCATAAAGTAATACTAATAAAACGTAACTTCTCGTACTTTATACATAGCGAGGGTTGATTTCAAGGAGCTCGAACAATGTTACATATAAAAAGCCGCGCGTACACTGGATTCCAAAGGCAGTTTTGAAGAGAGAGTGCCGTACGCTCTGTGAATATTTCCTTCGACCGTCATCCCACTTCTGAAGAAGAATTATTAAGTTTCCCCGAACTTCGCAATTATGGAAGTTCGAATAGCTCTCGCAAGACGGCCTCTGAATTTATAGATGAATGTGTGATCCCGCCGTACCTGGAGGGTATTAATAAGAGCCTCGATATTTTGAAATGAATTACGAGCGAACGCGAACATTAAATAGCGCCCCGGGCGAGACTTCTCCCTAAAAGGTTCGAATACCATTTCGGTCTGAAATCACTAGGTACAAATGTGCTTCGTAGTCACTCCTCATTGTGAAAGTTAGAACAAAGTTACCAACTAGACACAAACAGACGAAACACAAACAGAAGACCAATTAAACATCTTACAACCATTAATTATTTCCACTTTCTGCGTCTTCTGGCTCCTTGGGTGGATTCAAAGCGTCAAGAAACTTTAACCATTACACGCACAAATTACTGTTATGGCATATGTTAACATAGCTGTCAGATCGCCTGCTCCGTCCGACGCAGACACCACTCACGGTTACTAACGCTAACGCCTGTTTGTCTGTGAACTGAATTGTTCACTAAGGTCAGAAACACGATTCTCTCAACTTAGTTGAGTAAGTAACTGTTTATATTTTTATCCCTCTTAAGCGGGCTCGTTCTATGATTATAAATAATAGTGATAACCTGAAGGGTATCTATGTCGACGTAAAATTGTAAAAACCGTTAATTTAAACGGTAGGAAATCGTCAAATTGTATAAAAGTGTCAAAAATTTGTGAACTTAAGTAAGTACGTACACCATGTTCTTAAAAAAGACCAATCACGGCACAGTCGCCCTCTGATTAGAAGGTTAGGTTGTTTTTTTAGCGCGTTTGAATTGCGCGATTCCTATTGGGTTATCGTTTTCAAGTTAACTATTATAAAACCGCAGTAGCACAGCAAAGTAATCTTTGAGAAATTTAACTTTCCTCGTTCATTGCAAAGTTTATTACATAATTCCCAGTAAAAATGATATCACAATAAACCCCCTGGAAGTAACGAGTGGGTGGCGTCTGCCAGTAATGGGAATAGAATGGTCTTATACCGATCGACACAATAACGATTGCGAGTCGTGTCCGTGCTCAAACTCTTATTTATTACACCCTGTGACCTTCAAGTAAATAGTCTCTCACATCGCAAAGTAATGTTATTAAAATGTGTCAGCATTTTAGGGTGTTTGGACAAGCGCAGGCGCGGGCAGTATGGGGTGCGCGCGCCATCTATCATTCATCCTCCATTACATATATTGTAGTTTTTTTGCAAAGTCACTCGCAGGCTGGTAATCACCTGGCGTGGCCGCGGTCCTCCATTTTTCACGCCAAATCATAACCCGCGCATCAGACAAAAAATAAAATTTGTCGTTCAAGCCAAATGGCCTGATGGCTCCATGAATAAGCAATAATATGAGATTTAAGTTATATACATGTGATAACGGGTAAAATAATGAAATCCAGATAATTAAAATCACATAAACCAATTTATCAATTAGATTAGAAAAAATATTTTTCGAAACAATAAAATATATGAATGTGTTTCTTTTTATGATGAGTCAAAGTAACAGCTAAGACCATTTTCTTGTAACTATATTTAATACAATTATATGTTTAAACAAAATTATTCATTCAAAACAGTTTATAGATTTATAATTAAATCTATAACCTGACTATAAATGTGTTTCTTTTAACAATTTCAGTAAGGACACTTAGAATACGTACGTTACATGTTTGGGCTTAGAAAAGTGGGTTTATGCATCGTTTGTAGTTTGTATGTCATCATCGAATAGTAATTATACTTCGATGTCGGAAGTATTACTGGTCAATGTTTACGTATGTATAGAGATCTTGAAAGTACTCGTAAGTTACTGAAAATCGTGTCGTAGTAAATCCAAAATCAAGTTCTATAGTAAGCCCTGGGTAGTGGGTAGTTGGGTATGGGCGTAGTGGCGCACGCACCGGTACGGACGCACGCGCCGCAAGATGCCGCGACGTGCGCCGTATGCTAATGTCTCTCCCTATTCAATAAGCAGACCGCCGCGTGCCACCGAGAACTCACGTCGGATAATTTACTGGATATTTTGTAAAAGTTTTTTCGCCCTCTGTGATTTATACCCGTGAAACTTCCAGCTCTCTTTTTCATTTGAATGCACGTGACATACGTGATATTATTTTTGTTCCGACATAATCTCGGCCGAGTCTTCGCCGTCCTCATTCGTCAGCTCGGCATCTGTCTCCAACGGCTAAATTATTCATGCATTTACGCGCTTCAACTTTATCCGAGCTGGAGAACTTTAATATTGAGTTGGGATTACATCGATAGTCACTTTACCGTTCAATATGCTAAATCGCGAAAAGATGAGGTGTTGCGGACGGAGTTTTAAATTTGGAAATTCGATGGTTCAGTCATAGATGTGTGCTGTCGATGAGATATACGCGTGATTTGTGTGCGTGGCCCGAATGCGAACCGTGTGTATGTTGCAGTTGACCTGACCAACGGCCAACTCACTCCGAACAACAACACACCGCTGCTCGCGCAAGCGCTCTCAGGTGAGGCCGCCTTCAGTGTCGTGTCTCCTGCACTACTACATCGCTCACATTTATTCAGATACCTTCCACTCTATCAAGATTCCTCCCACTTTACACTACACCACATCGAATTCGCGTCGCCGTATTTAGCTTACAGCCCGCACACTTTATTGCATTCGTGTTTGTGTGATGTTATGTCTCAAATAAATGTTGCTTTCTGTGCTCAATCATGTGTATTGGTGTTGATGTTTAAATCTATTCGTTTACTGATAAGATCGTTACTAAGATGAGGAGCTGTTGGAGCGAAGGAAATTTATCATAATATTTTTATATACCTATTATGATTATTATTTGTATTGTGTATGACTAGGTATTTTATCTTACGATACAAAACTCTATGTCTCTTTATTATAAAGCTAGTCCAAAAAATATACCCGACTGAAGGATATTTAGCCTTATAACAGCGATGATTTGGTCGAAAAATAGGTGTGGCAGTCAGGTAGGAGCATCTTCTGTTAATATAATTGTGACATCTCTAACGTCTGATACGCCCACAGTGATGAACAACTACCAAGCTGCCGCTGCAGGCTTCGGGCCGCCCGCGTCTCCACACGGAGCCGGTGGCCGTGCCGGCTTCCCCGCCGCGAGCTCCCCAGGCCCTGCCCTCGACGTGTACGGCTCTGCTGCCGACAGCGTCGGATACGTACAAGCCGCCAGCCCGCAGCCATCTGGATTCCCTGCTATCGCCGTCAGCCGCGCGCCCCTCAATTACACCCCGGTCAGTAAACACGGTTGATGAAAGTCATGTTTTACTGGATAGATAAGACGATGGACTTAGCTTGGTAGCTAGGATGCTGCCAGGAGAGGTGGTTGTCGATGAATGACGGTACCACGTGCTCTTTTGAGGCTGCTATCTCGTATGTTGTTTGACCTCTCAAAACAAACTTATTCATAGGTCCCATTGAAAAAGTAAAAGTAAATGTAGCCTTACAGGTAACACAGTTTTACACTAATTATAAGTTAATTTTATTACTATAAGGACCTACTATAAACAAGGACCTACAATAGAGTGTTTCTAAAATATTGAAACAAAAAATAAATGAACGGAAATGTATCAAATGTTTACGCACTTTCTTTGTAATAAATGAGATATAAAGTCATAATGTTCTGATTGTAACTTTTTTCATTTATTTAAGAGTAGATCATATTCAAAATGCCTATTATTTTGAGCAAAATTGTCTTCGTTGGAAAAGTTTTAGCTGACACGGCATTCAAATAAGTAAATTAATTTTACTGTTTTTTTCTCTTTTTTTTTAATAATCTTGATTTAATTATACATCAAATAAGCGACTAAATAAAAAGAATAATAAAATATCTGCAGATGTAAGACAAAAAGTACGTCTTGTCGCGCCGCGGCACGGGGTGCGGCGTTATTGTCGCGCGTACGAGCGCGCAAAGTGCTGCGCGACGCCCGCCGTGCGAATCCAGACGCAATTAGCAGCTGACACTAAAATTTTAGCGAAACGGTCCAATCTCATTACAGAACCGATCTTCCTTGTCGCTCTTATAGCATAATCACCATAAGTTAGCGAGCGAGTGAAGCATGAGAGATGCGATTATAAAGTGTTCCGAAATATGAACGCGGCGAGCGCGCGGCGGCAATCTACGCGGTGCAGTGCCTCGGGTAATGGCTTTTTAAAACTGCGACCGCGCTCCATAACTGCTTCCCTGAGATGCCATCAGTCTTCATTGCTTGTCGGCACCCGCCAGCGCTGCCACCGAGGCCAACATCTTAACTCCTCACGTCGCACTATCTCAAAAGCATTTTTCAAACGCTGCAGCTGAACGTTTAATTTGCTGTACGAACTTACTCCTGCAATTAAACCGTACGCTTGCGTCGAAAGATAAGACTGTTCGGACGAGCGCCTGCATCTCGACTATCCAGTCTGCAGATCACTTGTCATTGTTAACGTCTATTATGTATGGGAGCTCTGCCTCTTGAGGCGTCGAGATTCAGTGCAATCGGAGCGATTGTTGCCCGAGGCTTAATTCGAGTCGATCGCACCTAAAGCCTCTCCCACCCTATCGTTCCAGGCACGTCATATATCAAACGGGATATTATCTCAATCGTCCGTAATCGCTTGGGCAAAACAAATACGTCGCTAATGAGAGAATGAACTGACCGTGCCGCGTGACCGCCGCAGTCCGGCGCATGTGGTTCCCGGGTGTAAAACGGTCTTATTAGGTAACGGAAATGCCCCCACGGGCAATAACCGTAAATCAAGGAGAACAAGCGGTGTAATTACCGTTGCCGAGCGGTCGCGCGTTGCTCTAACTCATCCTCTCGCTGTTTTTATTTTGTTGGCCACAGAGTCCGCTACCGCTCTATTGACTGCAAACTTACTACCTTTAAATCTGCCCCTATGAAGGCTAATGTTCCATTGAACGGTTTATGCGACTATTCAATTATAGTCGAAATTCGATGCTCTCCTCATTTGAGGAACGCGCATTATCCACTTAGTCCAAGTTTAACCGGTGTCTTGTTTCCTTTCCAGGGCCCCCTGATTCCAGCGGCTTTCACCAACGGTTATCATTGAAAGTGTTATAGCACAAATATTTTACGTGAGTATTACATTTTATACGCTTTTAAGGCCCAGTCTATTAAAGCGTCGTTATGGCAAATAAAAATGTCGACGAGTATATTCGCTGCAGCTGCTCAAATGAATAACCGGCTATTACATTACTAAAACGTTTTTAAACGATCTCATAAGACATATTACACAAGTAAATTGCATATGAGTTCATTTTGTTGCTCATTTTTAATGTGTTATACTTAAAACGTATAGATACAGACACAGACTGACTTATTCAATTTTCATAATTGAAAACGATTAGAAAGCTATTTATAAATCCGTTCCCTACGATCAATAAGTGGTTGTAGCAGTAATAGGTATTTCACATGCATTACTCGAACTTTAATACCACTGTACTCTAAGTCAGTACTTTGACCATTACACATATTTCAATTTCAATTCAATCACCAGTGATAAACTAGGTCCTTATGACCCGAATATGACCCTTTTTCTAGTCACGAAGAAACAATAATTTATATATTTTTTCTAAAACTCACCGAGATAATCCATACTTGTGTTGTTTTTTGTCCTATCTTTTTCATGGACAACATACACCTACTCAACAAAAACGAACCGTTAGTTTTTGTTTATGCAAAAGCCGAGACACGTTTTTTTTACTAATCACGAAAAAGCTATAATACATAAAAAAATAGAGTATTTTAAAATATTTAACAGGGGTTGGTTAATTTTTTAATTAGGTTATAAATTCGGAGTAAACTAATTTCAGGTTTCGCATAAATTATTACTAATGTTGTATTATGATAAAAGTACGTTTTAGTAACTTTCCAGCTAGCCTGGTGATTTAAACACCACCAATTTTTAATTACGAAAAAAATAATGGGCAATGCAGAAGAAGTACTACCAGTACTACGTTGTATCTGTGCAGTCAGAATTTTTAATTTCTACAAAATGACATAGTTACAGCGCGCTGTAAATTCAGAAATTCAAATTGCGGCGCCCAAACCGAGCTTACGGTACCCGGGTTGGCCAAACGATGAATAAAACTTAAGTTATTATCAATAAAGGGTACCGCCTGATGCAAATACATAGGAAAACAACTAACGGCAACAGAAATCCATTTTTAATTAAAAAAAGTTGACAAAAATTAGATTTAATTTTTTCAAGTTTTTTTGCCATACCTGTGTTCAGTAACGACAACTGACCATAATATGTATTTTTCTTTCTGGTGATAAAAAATGACCGTGTTGAAAGGTGGTATGTAACGTATTGTGCGTTGGCGGCAGGTGGCGAGCGGTGTGCTGGGCGCCGGCGCCGGCGGGCTGTGCGTCCGCGGACGCGCGGCCTCGCGTCATCCGGATCACGCGCCGACACGACCACCGCGGCCCGCAACATCCTCCACCCCCCTCTCTATCACCCCTCCCCACACACAAACCTCCCCACCTCCCACACTGGTCCCCTCTATTGTAAATAACATTTTTGTCGTGTGAACGAGATAGTCTATAACAACAGGTATTTTTTCAAACTTTTCTCGCTTTCGACTGTACCGTAGATGTGTTGTCAATAACGTTTAAACTACAAAAAAAATACATTTCATAATAATATTATGCATCTAGACGATTTTATTGCAGGGAGGTATATCTTAAATATTTTATAATTCATAGTTAAATTACAGTTTAAGGTGTAATCGGTCCTCGTTCGGGACTTTTAAATCTGTAGATAAAGTAATGTATCCGTTTTCGTACGTACCCATTGTCAGTCGCGTTTCGCATGTTAACGGTTTGAGTAGATAAAGCTTTTCAGATCATTTTATAATCCGGAATAATGGATCGTTATAAGTGTATCGTGTTCGCATACGCTTGTCCCGTGTCCGTGTGTGGGGCGGGGCGCGACGGGGCGCGACGTGTCGTTGGCGCGGCGTGACGCGGCGCACGCAACAAGTCACGCCGCACCACCGCCGCGCCGCCTTATCACCCGCTACTCTGCTCGTCCACCGGCACATATTTTATTCTATCAATTTTTAATATTAATGTCAAATATTAACATAATTATTATAATATTTATATAATATGCATATTTTAACTATGAATGTAATTATTTTTGCCTATTTCAAATTGTATAAAATCAAACCTTTGACGGCTGTTATGTTTCAGTAGCGATAAAATTTTTCGATTACTTCCGTATAAGACTATATTAGTTATGCGTATATACATACTTTCTAATAATAATATGTATTATGGTATACATTTTTATCCTAAGGATAATACGATCGTGTTTACAATTCATAAGAACGTTTGGAAAGTTAAGTCAGAACATCTCAGAATATCTTACATCGCGCTAAGATAATAATTCGTTTCTATCTTGTACCTTAATGTAATTATAATAAATAACATTTTCGTGCATTACGTATTAAATATTTCATTGTTTCTTACGATTATATGTAACCGTATATTTAAGGCCACTGTTGAGAACATCACACGACTCCAATGCATATTCGGAGTCGCACCGTAATTAGTTATTAAATAAAGAGAATAATCAATATGGACAGGAGCAGTTTCGTACCCATTGATATGATTGACACGTCACAACATTTCAATAAAATAAAAGCAGGGATACTAAAATAACAGCCAAAGGCACAGGTTTGAGGTAATAGAATAAAATATGAAGTCAATTCATTAAACATATTCGTTAGGTTACTACAGACATTTTTATGACCATTCGTCTAGTTTGCAGCAGATCAAGATCGCGCGTAGCAGTCTTCGTAGCACCGCGCTACGAAGCTACGGCGAGGGCGCTACGGTTTCGCTACAACGAACCGTGCAAGCCGCCCGTTTACGCACTCGGTTGCATTCGTTCATTATTATTACTACTTATTACCCATTACTTACATCAATTAAACATTAATACTATAAATCTAGGTATTAAAATTTTAGGTATAATAAACAATCTTTTAATGCTATTATTATTATAAATACGTTATTAATATAAATGTTTCCTGTTACAAAAAAATATTGAAAATGATACGAAGTAAATCAATATTCTTTTTATCGTAATTTATTACTTATGATTATGAGTGTAGTTAATTGAATACCTAAAGGATTGTAAGATGGAGCGCGCTCGCCGGCGAGCGGCGCGTTCGCTTCGCGTTAGTTTCGTTCGTTCGTTGATTAATTCGTGTTCACGCCGAATATTCGCTGAATAGCGTCGCGCATGACGCCCGGTATGTTGTTAAAACGTTAGCTAGGAAATTGATAATGAAATCGAATGGTGTGAGTTTGTAGGACGGTCGGAATATCATACCTAACAAATTAACGTATTTGTTTTTATATTGACGGTGTTGTAGGTATTTAAGACATTTTTCTTAGATTTAATTACGATGAGATAGTTATAATCGTCAGGCCGTGCCGACGGTGAGGTAGTGCGTGCGCGCTTTATCGTCGGCCATTTCATTCGTTCTCACATCCTTACTATTTTCTTACTGACCTTTTTATCATAAGAGAAGCGCACACGGGCGGCTGTCTCGCTCACACGAGCGCAGACTTCCGCCGGTAAGTAAGAGACGTCCGCCTCGCCGCGTTCGTGAGAAGCCATCGGTTCGCCGCGATTTCATCGTGACGATACATAATGACAATTTGTATATAAATAGTTAGCCGCATGTGTAAAAAGACGTTTAGGTAGGCGCCTTATCTTGGCATACATCGCGAATGACCGACCCTACGGGCCTACTACACACGGATTGTTGGAACTTGCCATTAGTACATATCTTTACTTTTATCACTGCGGCAATAAAAATGACAAACGACATTTATTAAAGAAAATATACTTATGCCTTGATCACACGTACCGAGTACTCGTTACGTATAAACATAGCGCCGAGTGCTCGGCTGAGCGAGTGAGCGAGCTTTCAATGTCTCGGCCGAGTGCTCGGTACGTGTGATCTAAGCATTACTATCATGTATGACCATTCGATTGGACAGCACCAACAATATAGTTAAAAATCCGCGATAATAGGCCTGTAGGTAGTCGATAGGTCGATACCATCTGGTCGATATTAGATTGATTTGAGCCGCAGTCAGATTAGTCCGTTAGTTTCGTTGTTATTGCTTTTGTTAATACGGTTTGTTAGTTCATTTCTTTAGTCACCTTTAGAGCGATCGCGGGCCATATCCTTGGCTGCACGTTTACGTCTCAATCGGTTAAAACATTCTTAAATAATTGTGTTCGAATGTAGTTTTGTATACATACGTAAGTTTTTTTTAATTGGTAGAAAAGAAGTCAATTACTTGTATTTAGAAGGTGCAACAAGACAATATGGCCCGTCTGTTCTGAGCCAGGCCTCGCGCTAGGCCGCGCGGTGGGCGACGAACGTGCTACCACGCGTCCTATGCGCGGGCGTCGCTTTCTCTCGCTTGTTAGTAATATGCGTTAGCTCGGTTACTTCACTCACCATTTTAGAAATGTGTTCTATATCAGAATAAAGACTACGTACGTAATAAGCGAGATCTCAAATTTATTTTAAAAATTCATTATGTGATCCTAATATTGCGAATTATCGTATATATAATGAAATTAAAAAGATAATTTATTATATTTTATATAACGACATTCTATATTATTTTACACTGGATCTACTTTATAATTATTAAAGATAATAAATTAATTTTAATCTAATAACGTGACAGACTGGTAAAGTTCGTAGAGTCGCCGTGGCGGTCATAGATCAAGTAGCTTTGCATATTCGGCATCGGCCAAGTAAACGTTTCAAGGACCAAAGGTATACTTATTCGCGTAGAACCGGAAGCGCATTGGCTCCGCACGAACCGACCCAGCCGATCGGTCGACCACCGCAGCATCGAGCGTGTCAAGAGTTAGCTATGAGAGTGACAGCGGACGCCGGGCGAGCTGCGCCCGCCTCGCCTCTGCTCTCCCACCCGCGCCTCCCCGCGACCCCGCGCCTCACCCGCGCCTCACCCGCGCCTCAACCGCGCCTCACCCGCGTGCGCCGCGCCGCCGCCGCCCGCTTCGTTTCGTTCTCGCGGTTACTTCTCGATTGCGTGCTTCGCGTGCTGACTGATTTTCTATAGCAATAAAAAATCAATTACCTAAGATTTTAAATTAAAGTAAATTTGGATTTATATACGTTCGAATTTGGTGTCATGTACATTTAAAATATTAGTAAAAAAAGAGATAACGATAGGTGAACGATAAACGACGTTTATCGTCGTGGCGTCGGCGCAATATTTTCGTCATTTCTTCGTGTATAATATGTTACATGAATCTGTATACAATATGGATATAAATCGTAATGAATGAATAAATAAAATTAGTTTTTACGGCATCTCTTTATTAAAATAATGATAATATCAATACGTTTTGTAAAATGCGGTGGGTATGTCCGCCGCCCCGATTTCGTGCACCAATGCACTTTCTTATTGGAATATTACATAATAACGTACATACTATGAGATATTATAATCGTACAGCCCCTCGGGGCGCGCGTGTATGGCGATGTATGTATACACATTGTGCAATGTACATATACCTATTATAATACAATGATTTAAGACAAGGTTCACATCGTGCCGTGTGTATGTGGTAATAAATATAATATGGACATTGTTCAAACAATAACCGGTTGTTTTATTTTTTAATTCCTATTTATCACACCCCTAGAAATATATATAAAAAAATGAAACTGCCGTTAAGGAGCCGTATAGTATAGCCATGAGACACCTGTATACCTCTACTATATACGGTACCTCTACTACAACACAAGGTTGACATCTGAGCTTATTTTAAATTAGTAAAAATTAGTGGAAGGAAGTACTCCTGTTGGTAAGATAACGCCTAAAGTACAGTCTCTGAAAGCTTCTGTGGCGAGGCAAACAGCTGGCGGCTGGGAAAAGGTTTTGGGTTCGATTCCTGTGGTAGAGCAAATTATAGAGCCTGTATTGACCCAGTAGCTATTCAGTTGATGCTAGCAACACAAAAGTTATCGAGATTAATAAAAATGGCCTATGTTATTTTCTGTACTTAGCTATGTCTTTATAAAATCTTAATCAGTTCAGTAGTTTTGGGTGATCTAACAAACAAATATACATTATTTAAAAAATGAAACCCAGTCAAGTGAAAAAAGTAATGCCTAGACCACACGTACCGAGTACTCGACCGAGACAGTAAAATGTTACTCGGCCGAAACAGTGAAAGCTTACATCGCTCGCTCAGCCGACCACTCGGCGCTATGTTTATACGTATTATACGTGTACTCGGTACGTGTGATCTAGGCATAAGAGTCGAACAACAGATATTATTTAAAAAACAATGGAGTAGAGTAATATAAATAGTAGGTTTGTGTACACTAACTTTCCTATAAATAATAAATAAACTTCTATACCACTTAACATAATAAATAAAGATAAATATATATACTCTTAGAAAAGTTTTGGAGATTACATCTACGTAGTTCATAGGTGTCTTATTTATATGAGTAGTAGAAAATATTTACTTTAATGTTAACCATTAAGAAAAAAACTAGCGTTGTGTCTCCACTGTTGTAGTTCCTCCTAAAAATTATAAATGCAAAAGTTTGTGAGAATGGATGGAGATATACATATATGCATGGATGTTTGATCCAAAATCACGCCATAACTGAAATGTATTAATAACCTGAAAAGCACATAGGCTATTTTTAATCTTGATATCACGCGGGCGAAGCTACGAGCTAGGGTAGAATCCTATATCCTTCTAATATTATAAACGCGAAAGTTTGTACATATGGATGGATAGATGGATGGATGTTTGTTACTCTTTCACATGAAAACTACTGAATGGATTTTAATGAAACTTTACAATAATAAAGCTTATACATCAGAATAACACATAGGCTACAATTTATAGAGATACCTGCGCAGACGAAGTCGCGGGCACCAGCTAGTATGAAATAAAGTGACACAAGGATGCAAATGCATAACAAATCGTGACATACATATAAGCGTATATTCATGATATCTCCCACAGCTATTTCAGCTTACTTATCTCGTCTTGTTACTTATTGAACTGGATACATTTGGTTTGCAAAAATGTATGGTTTATTACGTCACATCCGGCACAATATTTTTAATGAAGGCAAATATTATATATCTGACCATAGTTTATTATGATTTTTATTCGTAGGTACTTTATTTGTTATTAGTAATGAATTATATGTTAAGGCTAATCCTCAAATCCGAATTCCATACAAAATGTTTCGGACTAATACTCAAAAAGTACGCCGTATTATAGTAATTTCTATATTACGATACGATTTTATACGTGTTTTTAAGTTAGAATGGTTAATTTTAAAACACGTATAAAATCTTAATTAATGTATGAAACCTTTCACTTTTTTTGTTGACGAAATTAAAAAACATATACGAAACAAATAGTGTGAAAAAATTACTATAATACGGCGTACTTTTTGAGTATTTGTCCGAAACATTTTGTATGTAATTCGGATTTGAGGATTTCCCTTAATGCATATATATATGATCGGCTAAGAATGTTAAAATGACCACGCGTCGCCTTCCTCTGCATCATCCTACTTCCTACTAATATTATAAACGCGAAAGTTTGTAAGGATCCTACTAATATTATAAACGCGAAAGTTTGTAAGGATGGATGGATGGATGGATGGATGGATGTTTGTTCCTCTTTCACGTTAAAACTACCGAATGGATTTTAATGAAACTTTACAATAATATAGCTTATACATCAGAATAACACATAGGCTACCATTTATAAAGATAGCTGCGCAGACGAAGTCGCGGGCACCAGCTAGTCGTTCATATAATGTTTGATTGATGCTCGAATATACACCGTAAATTTTTAATCACTAAAAAAAATACACATAATCAACCCCGGGCACCTAGCTCGAGCCAGCCCGCAAAAGCTCGGCTCGGGCGCTGCGAGCTGCGAATCTACTTAAGCGCTCAACTACTTTCAGATATTTGATGGTCAGTCTCAAAGCTTAATACTTACACTAAATACAGTACCCTAGCAATAAGTCAATGACAATTGAGATAATTTACTTTAATGTAAAATACTAAAAATGATAATAAGTATACGAAAATCCAGGGGTATTTCCAATAATCCAGGACTATTTGGGTTTTCAGAGGCTGAACATAAATTACTTAGGTTTTCAGGGGCGTAACATAAACTACTCAGGTTTTCACGCTTGAAAACTAAACATATACAGGAAACTTTACCTGTCGCACCCAGACATAGCCAATTTCTTTAGAAACCTTAAATAGAATGACAATGGCAGGATACGCATTCTCTAAAGGCAATTCTGTTCATTGGCTAAGGCTAGGTGGCCTTTATACGGGCCTGCCCAAGCGTGCACTGAAAGTCACCTTTGTCAGTACATAAAATAAATTCTTGTTACAGTAAAAACACTTCACCCAGACCTGGGTAATTAATTTACTTATCAAAATTCTACTAATATTATAAATGGGAAAGTTTTTTGGAGATGGATAGATTTTTGTAGTTTTATCATGCTATAGTATCTAACTAGCAATTATTTGATTGGCACTAATATTGTTTAACTTACAATTTTTATTTGTTTTGCTCGTTACTTATTTTTACATTCTGAAGATTTTAACCGTTTCCATTACAGTGTCCATACTGTTTGAAATAACCTGCTACCTATAATATGGGGTATTCTATACATTACGTGACTCTATTTGCAGAGCAACGGACCTCTTTCTAGCAATTTACCTTCTTGGGGCCAAAATGACCCAATCTGTTAAAGCGTTGTGGATGCCATATACAATTTGCGCTATAATTTAACTGGGCTTTTGCAGTTAGAAATGGGTTCTATTTACATATTTATAAGTGTCTAAATTCTTTAAATTTACGTCATATATGATAAATGAGCAGAAAGATAAATTTGCTATCAGAGATTACCAGACAAGGCTTGAAAAGAGCAACCAAAGCGTTATTGCGGATTTATTAAGAAAATACGAATGATCGAGTGGTTGGTATATGTGTTAGGCTGGCACGCCGATGTTGTGGGTTCGATTCTTGCATCAGCACGAACGTAGGTGTGAAGAACATCGGTTTTTATCAGAATAAATATAAACAACTTCTCGATTGGACATTTTTCATAAAGCTTTCCAGACTCAGGAGGAGAAAGATATTATATTATCAGTTATCTGGTTCTCATCTTTTTCTCATAAATAAAGTAATGATTTGGGGGCTAGATAGCATTAGATGCGTAAATATCCAAATGAGAACTAGAATTTTATGACATTAAAATCTAAATTTTCGACTCATTTATATACACAAACATATTGCCATTTGAAAAACGGAAAATAATTCCACAACAGAATCGATACCATCCAAAACTCGTATAAATTGCGCGATTCGCACCGCAGACGATTTTATCAATTTCATTCATGATCTGCTCGCATTCAATAAAGTAATCTGATTTTCGCGAATCGCATTGTCGGCCGTCGTGCCTATAAATTAACAAGCTTTTGCTTTTGGTTCCGATTTGAAAAGTTTAATACTTTATCGGCAATATGCAATCAGCTGATGGATTACTGCAGTGAACGAAATCGCCTCATTTCTGGCTTAAAAAAAGTACTTACTAGCTGTTGCCCGTGTCTTCGTCTGCGCGGTATCGGGATAATAGCCTTAGGTTTTCAGCTCATAAACTATCCATAAGACTTTTGGATAGTCATAGGGTAAAACCGGGCTAGATGCCCCAAAAGGTGCCCCTTTTCCTAAAAACCTTACTTTCGAAAACCAAATAAGAGTATGCTAAAACGACCTATTATTTTTTTACAATTTACCTAATTATTATTTTCATTTCGAAAGTAAGGTTTGTAGAAAAATGGCTATTCCTCTGGGGCATCTAACTCGGATTTACCCTATGTCTGTCCAGCAAGCTGATGATAATGATGAAATCCATGCCAAATTTTAGCTCCTTCAGTTCAGTAGTATCGGCATGATTAAGCAATAAACAACCATCTATTCATTCATAGTTTTAAATAAATTCTACTGACTCTACCTGCGTGAACTGTAACTCAAGGATTATAACTCAAATCAACGCCTTGTTGGCCGAGTGGGAAGTGCCTCGACTTTCGATCCGAGGGTCGGGTTCGAACCCGGTGGTGTACCACCGGGTTCGAACCCGACCCTGACCCGATTTTACTCTTCAAAAACATGTGTGCTTAAAAAACACGTGCTTAACAGTGATGGAAAACATCGTGAGGAAACCGGCATGTCATAGAACCTAAAAAGTTCGAAAACATGTGTCAAGTGCACGAAACGAGGCTGCTTCGAGGCGCACTTGAAATCCTTTCACAACACTGGTTCGAAAGAACTAGTGACACGATAAGAAGAAGAACGCTATAACAGTTATAAATAACTAAGTACCTATTAGGTATTTTATTTTTACACTGCCTACATTCACTTGTACCTACATATTATTATTACTAGGTACAACTTTGTACATAAGTAATATTTGAAATAGTGGCCCGATAGGACATTAAGCTATCGACAGACATAAGTTGGCAATTACCCTATAATATGCTGTCGGAGATTAGGTACACATAAGTGTATTTTATGTAGATAGATCGGTACAACTGGTAGGTATTTGCGAAACTGGGTCTTAGTTAATACGGAAACTATGTAAGTAGGTATTAACGTATAACCAGCCAACTTGATAATACGAGGAGGTAGTACAGTCGACAGCAAAAGTAATACTAACATAATGAAGAACAATAATATAATTTTTATTGTGTAAACATTACATATACATAGCTTGTCAAGCTAAATTCATTACAATAAATATGTGCTTACATACCAAAAAAATAACTTATGGATATATTAAAAACCACAATTCATAGAGTCTCTATCGACACATGAACACATTGACACACAAGACATGCACTTTGCGTATTTATTTTATCTTTGAATAAATGTAAGTTACTCGTTTTCTCATTGTTCCTCATCCTAGTGTGAACAAGGCTTTAGTCGTATCATGCCCAAATATCACTAATGTGTTTGATATAATCCGATTCCGAGCTATTAGGGTTACCGCAAATCTAAATGGCATTGCAATAGTATAAATGGAGCCTGTGACGTGGCCCGTTTAGTTAATAAATTTAATGATATATACTTATACATTATAAATTAAATTAGATTTGATAAAACCTTTGTATTGGTTTCTATTTTGTTTACATCTATGAATATGTAAGTTTTATTTCTGGTTTATTTAAAAAGATCTATCTCATTACAGATTTTTACGCGTGATATTTATTTTAATTGTTAAGATGAAGAAGTCCTAATAAGTTCAAACCAGGAGTTTTGAAGAAATAGAAATAAAATAAAATATTTTAAGATTATAGATTCGACTAATTTATCAGAAAAGCTTATTGCCTATTTGTTGTTACCGTTTTTGTTAAACTGTGCTTCAATGTGGTTTTTGCACAAGGCAAAATTATTAATAAAAAAGTCAAAACGAATTCTCACGAAAAACAATCCTCTTTAGAAACTTGTCGTAAATTACAACTAAAACCATCCAATCTATTTGAGGGATTATCGGAAGATTATCCTCGTTCGGGAAAATGCATGTCAGTTTATTATTGTAACGGTTTGTTTTAGCCGGATAATGTTGTAGCATCTGTGGTTGTAGCGGATGATACACGGGGAATTGGAAACTGCAGTAACATAATTCAAAAATGAGTAAGCTTTTTCAATTATTGAGGATAATAACTGAAGAAAACTGTCGTTTACTTTAACTTGCGAAGTACTATAAGGCAGCCGTTAAGAAGTGAATGCGTAGAGCTGAAGACTGGGCTCAGTGGCACGTAATGGGAGAGATCTACGTCCAGCAATAGTCTGAAGTGGCTGATGATGATACTATAAGTTATCACAAAGTTGGTGAAGTAAAGTTCGTCAAATGAACTACATATTTTCAACTGTAATGAAAACGTCATAATGTCGAGAAATCGTGCGATCATGATGTTATTGTAGAACGTATATCATTAAAGTGAATATTTATACAAATGATTATACTAATAATTATACAAATACTTACGTACCTACTTATAATGATGATAACGAATGAAGAAAAAGAGAAAAACGTCATTACCCAGCAGAAGTTGTGACTGGCTGAATCAATATTTAAGTAATAATGACTGAAAATGGTTATGTACAAGATTAGTTTGGTTCATCAAAGTAAATTAAACTTTGTACCTTTAAGCGTATGGCTTTTTTACGTACACGCGTACACTCAGTATCTGTAGGTAATATATTATGTATAATATCTATGCCTACATGTGCTGTTTGAGTTACATTGCGTTCATCTCAAACGCTTTTTCATTCATGAGGGACGATTTAAAGCGAGGTACTTTATCATTTATTTAGTTATCACCCCATCTGCAAACCGATTTCAGTAAAATTATGAATATCAACTCATTTTGTGTACCATAGGCACACTGTTTGAGATTTTTTATCATAGATAATTTGTAGAGCTGCTAATTGTTATGGCATTTCTTTCTTGTTATACATTTGTTAATTCCAATGTAACTCAACTTGCTTTTGTAAATGATTATTTTGTGTCATTGTGAAGAATTTTAGATTTCAAAAAAAATCACTTCTGTAGTCGCTCTGATGACAAAATAGTATTATTAAATCTTCGGCGTCGGCAATATTCTATACCAATTAAAACAATAAGAGCGCGACCTTTCATGAATAATTGCTTAAATAAATAACAATTTACAACCTAAATAGAAAATATCTCCACTGACGAGGACATTCGAGGAGCTTCAAGCGTCTACAAATCAGAATATTTTAATAAGAAACGTTTGATTTACAGCGTTATATGAAATCTGTGCTTTCAACCAGATAACAAAGACCCGCCGACGCATTGTTGTATATCAACTTATACAAAAACCACTGACTAGCTGATAGACAACGCGCAGGCTAGATATAGAGACGTGAATTTTCAAGGTTGTGTTCCTCAAGAAGTGTTGCACCGATTTTTGTTAATTTGTTACGCAAACAAAGTTCAATCGGGCCCAAAAGGTGGCCCACACAAGTGTTTCGGAGAAATCCACTAAGAAATTTTTATCTGGACTAGTAAAACAAGTTTTATAATATTTACAAGCATAAATCAACTTATTAACTGTGCCTATCTAACACTAACTGCCGTCTTTGACTCCACCCACGTGGTGTAAAGAAAAATAGTTGCTAGCTTATAAACTATAAACGAACGAACCTATCGAATTTCATAATTGTTTTTTTTTTATTAACTACTAGCTGACGCCCGCAACTTTGTTTGCGTTGGGAATTTTCAACACAGGGATAAAAAATCTTATGTCCGTCTCCTGGTTCTAAGCTGCCTCCCCACCAATTTTCAACTAAATCGATTCAGCCGTTTTTGAGTTATACATAGTGTAACTAACGCGACTTTCTTTATATATGATATGATATGATATATGATTATTATTATTATTTATTATTTATATTATTATATACAAGTACCTACCGAATTTCATAATTGAATATCCATCCGTAACTCCATTATAAATAGTAATATAGGAGCATCTAAGTGGAGCAAGCAAGTTCGCTAAATTTATAAAACCCGCTTATTCTAAAATAATCTTATTTGCTGATTTGCGCTCTATTAGCGAATAAATCGAATAAGTTATTCTCTTTCGTGGCTCCACTTTGATTAGAGTGGGCTCGCGAGATACGGTAATTACCTAATTATTGTGGAATAACAAATTACTTCGTTTTTCTGTTAAATTTGTTTTGACGGCTTTAGGGATGGTAAAATGTTTATTTATTTTGAGCTGAGTTCAGTTCTGTTAAACAAAATTCTGTTAAATGTTCACTAGCAGTTGGTATAAAATTATGATAAATGAACAATTTGTGAAAACGAGGCATAAGAGATTGATTGGAGATATTTCTTTCGATAGCTTTATTTATTTATATATTATAGTTCAACTTATTACATGAGCATCTATAGCAACTAGATACGTATAATCAGAGACTAGTATAAAGTAGTCTCTGGTATAACCTTTGGGTCATCTATACTCTTTTGGGGTCAAGAAAGAGAATTCCCGTGTAGTGACGGGGCATCACCCTTTGAAGAAGTGACATTATACCACTAGGGTTTCCAATTATAAATAGAAAGACAATTTATCAAGTCAATCATTTCGTAATCATTGTAATGGTCATGCCACTCAAGAACCTCCTCTGTATTTATCTAAACTGAACTCCACTTTTTATATATTTACATAAAAAAAATCAGATACGTGCCAATATTTTTGCACCCTCAAAACTAAAGTTTTGTGTGGGTGGCAATACAACACAAATTGTATTGTTATGTTGTTGGACTTGCCCTACTGTTTAGTAGGTTTTTCTTTTCAGTAGCTTTTTGCATGTAAATTGGTGAAGAAGAAAGATGTGCTGATGCTTCTTATGCTAACAAGCACACACCCGCCCATTAACCAGAACAGTGCTTCCTTTCTACCTTCTATCGTAAGCCAGTGGTCAGTTCTGTGTGTCGAACTTGACTAACCGCTCAAAGCACTCCAGCTACAACCGACCAATCAATCAATCAATCAATACAAAGGGCTTAAAACTTCGAGGGTATGAAGAAGTGTAAGCGCGTACTAAGAAAATACATTTGTTGGAAAAAGCAAACGAAGCTGTGAGTGTGAAGCTATTTAAAAACAAAACAGTGTTACGCAAGATATATTTTGCCAAAATTACCATTAAATTATTTGAAATTCTATTACAGAAACCACTAATTTTGGCGAGAGCCAGGGCTGCGGCGTAAGCCCGTAAAGGTCTCGGTACATCACGCGGGCGCTTCGCCCTGACACGAGGCTTTGCGGTATGATAAAGCACCTGTTCTCATATTTTATCGTCCACACGCTGCCGTGAACGGATCCGACGATGCGTGGAATGGAACTTCATACTTGTAGGATCGATATGGTGGATGAGGTGACATCAGCAGGCACTCATAATGTTTTATCTCATTAGTATTTAGCATGAAAATATATAATTTACATTTGATTTTATTTCACATAGCCTATTGGGAACCTACATACAGTCAGCTGCATAGACATGTATACTCTCCCAACTACTTTCACATTTATATTATACTCTTAATTTTGCAAAGACATTCTACTTCTGAAAATAATTCTGACAAGTAAGATGACTACATTAATTTTAAAATACTGGCGTGCACTTGTCTTTGCAAAATTAAGAGTAATTTTAAAGTGAAAGCTTGGGAGTGTGTACATGTCTGTGCAGCCGACTGTACATATTGCGAGTAGTATAGGTACTTAATTTAGAACCGTTATAATAATCAAGTTCTGGAATACTAATCCGTAAACATCCTGATTTTGTGTGTTTTACTACTAACAACGCATATTCAGCGGTGTATGCATAACTCTTAACAAACGCGAAATGTACTGCAGCTAATTAATAGAAAATTATTCGCAAATTCAGGAGAGAAAATTATTTTCAAAGCGCAAATACCTGCGTAGTTCTGAACTCATTAATGGAAGATTTAAATGCTCAAAACTGCGATAATAATTTCCTTCAAATTAAATTGTTATAGAATTTTAATTCACTCAGAATGCGAAATGAGGCCGCCTTCAACTTACGGCTAAGGTCATCCGAATCCCTTATTTGTACCCGCGAACGTAGCGGGTTTATTTTAATATTTTACACAAAATAAAGAAGCAAAATATAATTTAACTATATATTTTTATTTATAATAAGTTTTCACTTTTGTCGTGTGCACACAACTTTTAATAATATTGAATATGTTTTTTTTTTAATCATGTAGATTTAGTACAATTAGTTGATGTTGTAATATAATGATAGATAACTAAATGATTTTGTTGTGGGAAACAACACGTTAGGAAAATGCAATGCATATTTCAGTAACAAAAATTAAACATTCGAAACTGCAAAGGCAAGTCAAATTGCCAGTACTTTATGCCATTCACCATGAAGGGTACAAATCACCCTTGCAATACAGTCCAGGTGTTACCAAGTCCCGATTCCGGGCCATACAATACCTCGAAATCCGTCTACGTCCACCATCTTGCACTCAGCAACCACCCAACTAATACTTGCTTTTAATTTCGGTAGGTACTTGATTTACGGTTCTCATAAGAAGGACCGTGCGTGTAACCTGAGCTTTGTACGGGAAATATGGAATAACGTCTCATATTATGAACACGTGGATTACTGCTCAATAAAAATATAATTATTAACACTATTTCAAAAATTTGAACGCCTCTATGTAAAAAAAGGTTATCGACCGAATTTTTGTAAAAAATTAATACGGCTTAAAAACTACATAATTAATAAACACATTTATTTCCAAGGAACTAGTTAACTTCCCGACCCGGGCCTTCTCGACTGACGATCAAAATGTTTTAAAGTAGCGCTACAGCAATATTGCACCTATTGGCCAATGTGACTCTACGAGTAAGTACTGTTAGGTACTATTCTAGTTATGGGCAGGGGTGATCTCCTATCATCAGGATAACGCCTAGTTTGTCTCTAGCTTACGTAAAAAATGGCGTGTGCTTATGACCATACATGACAGAAGTAAAAACTTCATCAAGGCGACTCGAGCCGACTTTACCCGAAGAAGAGTTACATAACCGAGCCAAAGAATAAATAATATTATTACATAACCTAACGCCTAGTCACATTCACTCCCCACAAAATATTTTGCTAATAGTACGATGACACACAGCTTTTACACGCTACACGCCAGCGACTTCGCTTGTAGCGTGTAAAGTCGCTCAGTGTCATCAGCGTTTTTACAATCTGCTTCTTTACAATCCTTCCTGAAAGCTAACACGCTCACACGCTAAAAACGTCAAGAATCAGCTTTTATAAAAGCTTGTGTGTCATCGACGCTTGAGCGTGCCTAAAGAAGTTATTACTTAAAAAATAACTTATTTTCAATTTGCTCTACATTTGTCTTTGACAAAGTTCCATGACACTGAAATCTGAAAATCGAATTAAACTTGCAACTTCCATTTAATTTCCCAAGTTGTAACTGCGTACATAGTTAGGTAGGTATATTAAGCAGATGTCTCGAACGTAGAATAGGATTGCATTTAAACTTGGACGTCCAATATCGAAATATGCCGACTACGCTACGGATGTGCCAACGTGCCCGGTGCATGTTACCTACGTTCTACGTACTCGTATCTTGAATATGTACTAACATTATATTGAAGTTACATGAATGCCGATTTCACGGACTGAGACAGAATAAATAGAAATTCAAATAGTTTATTCATATGTACTACACAAAATATGATCACTATGTTCTTGACACTCCAGAATGCTTAAGCTTTTTATTATTTATGTTATTAAAAATAAGCATATATTATTTTCTTTTATAAATCACACATCTAGCTGGTAGTGTATGTATGTATGTATGTGTGATTTATGAAAGAAAATAATATATGCTTATTTTTCATCTCCATAATACGCAGAGGTTAGCTGGAAGAGAATGCTAACTAGCATTAAGTTCGCCTGTATACTGTTTTTTTTTACTTTGAACAAAAAAGCATTTTCTATCTATCTAAAAAAAACTTAAGATAAGAAGAGAGAAACAGATAAGTTGTTACTAAATACGGACTACTTTTTATTATAATATTATGAGGAATTAAGCCCTACATATAAGACTTGCAAAGTGCACTAACTCCCCCCCTAGGAAAACCTGTTGTCTATGTAGAATCTAACATGTGTTGTAGAATGTTAAAAAAGTTTGAAAGACAATGAGATTATTATAAAATTATTATTTTTTAAACACAGAGATAATACATACTTTTTATCACTTATATATATTTACTTTAATACCCTTCTAGCAGAAATCAGAGCTACATTATCAAAATTAATATATGTCATACAACAAACATATATTTCATCTTAAAATTAAAAAACTTAAAAGGCTTAAATTAAACTTTAAATATTAACAGCAGTAGGTATTTGTACTAACACATACCATTCATTTGAATATCAAATCACCAAATAATTTTGAGCATACATTACCAAAATATTATTATTACACACCCGTATCTAGTTCCGCTCAAAGTTCTAACGATAATACGCATCGACAATTAATATTATCAGAATCAACCAAACAGAAATTAATTTAATGATATCACTAATTAGCTGTGCTACCGTTACTAATAGGTCTATTGTTTGATATTAGGTTCTGGCATAAAGCTTGGTGATCAGGAGAATGTGGTATTTGACCACATATATGTATTTGCATTATGGCTCTGGACGACCACTGCTAAAACAGGCCTCCCCGTAAGATGCCGCGAGTAGTCTCGAGCGCATCCAACGAATTCCCAAAACTGCAACAATTTCGTCGGTCCATCGCGTAGATCCATCTTATAAATATACTGCACGAAAGGAGCCTCTTTGAGGCGCGCATGAAATCCTTTCACTGCACTGGTTCGAAAGAACTATAAATAACATTGATTGTCATTTTAAACACACGTATACTCTCATTTCATGGATTGTACAAATTGAATTATTTTATTGACGTAGCATAGCATACTTATACTTCGCTTTGATTTCGTCGGTTATAAAAAATAAAAAGGAAGAGTGTCCTCAGTTCGACCCGTATAATATGATTTCATAAATAGGTACTACAGACGTAACAGGAAGTCTGTAGTAAGCTCTACCCGTTTAGGCGGCGTGACCGGATTAAAACTTTTTTGGTGTAAAATGCGGGCATGAAAACATTTTTCAATGCTCTATAAAAAAAGAAAATCCTGCATCTACCCAACAGGTTTCCTATTACTTCCTTAAATATTCAAGAAATATAAACAACGTTATTCTACAGCAAAGGGTGCGTCAAGGTAAGTTTATTTATATTGAGCTCCGTATATAAACCTTATTTCTACTGGATTAGATATCAGTATCAGCGCATCCGTCAAATGGACGGCTTCATTCAGTAAGTCCACAGGGTGCCCGATAAGCGCGGTGGCGACCTCCATTCAGCTTGATGGAATTGCAATGTTGTGTGTTGCATAATGTCATCCAATTTCTTCAGCTCTGACCCAGTTGACTTGGCTTGTGTAAATGGTAATCGAATGCACTGTGAAAGTAACTTAATCTTCTGTTATTAGCTCTAAGCTCGTAACTCGTAACAGTGTGCAATTCTTAGATGAATTATATCAAAAATAGCCATCACAATACTATGAAATCAATTAAAAATGTATTCTCAATTGAACATTGAACATAGTATGATTTTTTTTTTCATTCTTTTCTCTACCAAATTGACTGTTTTCCAAATAATTTGCCGCTCTTCTGTATAATGGACTCTTATATTCAGCTGACACATATTTAATTTATTTACTTATACTTTAAACCCTCAAATCAATAACCCCTCTTTCACTTTGACACAGTGACATCAACAATCACACAAGCTATACGTAATTACGGATACACGTTATATGTAGAACGAGGTGTCCAAAGTCTATTGCTATCACACATGCAAAGTTTCAAACCGAACGAGAGCCCTTGGTCTGAAACATCAATGACTCAGCCAGTTCGGGCTTTGGACATGGTATTAAAAGATGTATTATTTCAATAAAAAAACTATCGCATAATAATGATAAAAACTAACCTAAGGATACATCTTACTTCAATATTTGACTCTATAAAAGTAAAAAGCCTATATTCCATTAAATATTTAATAAAAATTAAAATTCATTTTTAATTATTACATTCATTTAATTAATAGTCGCCTCTAGCGTAGGCCTCCCCCATTCCTTTCCATACTTCTCTATCTCTGGCCTGTCTCATCCAGTCCGGACCATCTAGTTGATAAAATATAATTATTCTCCAACATCTCACTCATTATCACAATAATTTTCAACTCTACCGCACGGTGTTGGCATAAAAAGTAATCTATGTCTTTTTCCAGCTCATAAACAATACCCTCATCAAATTTTAGACCAATCAGTCCAATACCTACTTTTAGCATGATTAAGCAACAAACATCCATTCACCTAAAATCTGACGAATGCCATCCAACTCAATACTTCAGCTGAGTATCTCACTCAGTGGTCTGGTAGCTGGTACAAAAAGGTCGACCCCGTAAGTATCTCAACTCTCATAAGGTTAGGTTTAGAATATTCTTGTTGGGCACTTTATTATGACCTAGAGTACATTTACATAACTGCTTTGCGTCATCTGTTCTCGGGCTTATAAAGCGTAGAAAATGCGTAATTTTTCATCATAACTTATTTTGCAACAATGTGAAGAATAGAGATATTTTAGGTTTAGATTGTACGTAAATGCATCACATAAAATAAAGTATGTAAAGATGGTTATTTGTGACTCAATTAAGCCAAAACTACTTAATAGATTGGACTGAAATTTAGTATGGATAATTTAGGACCAGTGGACATAAACTATATTTAATCTCAAAATTATACAGGTGAAACCATAAGCGTCCGATAGTATTTTAAGAATGTTTAATTTCTTTCAACACAAAGCAATATAAAATTAAATATTTCAAGGATAAACTAGTAATTAATGGAATAGAAATTGTATAAAGGGAAATAATGAAACTAAGTATTTGGAGTGACTTAGGACTGAGTTTATTAACATTCTATTTTTTACCCGACTGGGAATAAGGAGGGTAATGTTATTCGGGCGTATGTATCTACAGTCCTACCAACTTATCTGTGAATTGAGGAGCGTCGCTGTGATCGCAATGGTACATGACGCAACTGGCAGTTGAATTAAGTTCACATCGACAAGATCACAGCGACGCTCCTCAATTCACAGATAAGTTGGTAGTAATTCAATACTTACAGAAGTATGTTCCATTATTATGATGGGCTTTGACTCGACTTGTTATATTTGACGAAGCCATATAAGAGGCGAGTGACATAAAGTACGTAATTTTTTTTTTTCAAATAATTTAACATGCAAGCTGCTAGTGGCTATTTGTGATTTTACAGGCCTAATTTGTTTGATTTTGACAATGGTTTCGTTTTGATCATTAGTGTATAAGTTAAAATCAAGTGTAAAAAAATGGGTTGTCTGTAAAGTTGGTTTGCGGACGATAGTTTAACGTGATTACCAGCGTAACGGGACAATGAGCGTTACCGGACAATGACGTCAACATTTTCGTGCATACAACCGGCGTTCATCGATTTATTAGACGTAGTCACGTCAAAATCCAAATCGGCAGTATTTCGCATACGGGTTTTATGTTTTGTCCAATTATTTTTACTCACATTACGATACGTAATAAAGCCAAGTAGCTATGATTAATTCCGGCCGAGCGGGTGACTCGTGCTCAATCGCCATCTGTCCTTATTAATTGCCTTGTCAGCCGTAATCGTGAGTCCTCTGCTAGGGTCACCCCACATTGGTGACGCGATACGGAAGTAATTACACATGGCCAATTTACTACCTCATTCCTTCCTTCTCGTGCTAACAGTAGCTGGTGCTGGTGTCAGAGTTCCTAGACTGCACAAAAACTTGACCATACATACCTGCATATCTTAAGCCGGGAACGACGACCAGTATCCTCCGAAGCACAGAAGTGCATGAATCAAATTTCTGCTCTGGGCATGGGTAGGCGTGACTTCTAATCGTCAGGGGAGCGCCTAGCTCTTCTTGTTACTAGTTTAAAAAAAAACTTATAGTTTAAAAAGCGTTTAGTTGTAAATATCACTAATTTACTGCTGAACTGCTGTTCAACTCTATTACCAAAGTTAAACGACGAAAGCACCACTTTTGTTAGAAATGAGTAAGAAATAGGTAGGTATAGATAGATATTTACCTATTTTTGGAATCAGAATATTATGTAGGTATATATAAGTAGGTACCTACTTAGAAGTTCTTAGGAGTATTTTTAAACTGCTATGCTGTTTCACCTGCTGGCGACACTAGCCACCTAATTTTCACCACTAGAGAATTTCACATGTCTCTCAACAAATAAAACTTGATATAATGAAAGTTTTATTTAAAGCAGTGTTGCTATTGCAATTCATAGAATGGATAGATTTCGCACCATACTGCAAAAGTCTAAACGAGCCTTTATACCTACTTCACTCTCCCACGACTCTGTGACGACGATGTGTACGTGGCCTACGCATTTGAAGAAGATGTTTTACGCCAGACTTGGAAATGAAAGTGTGCGGTTTTTAAACCAAACCTTTTGAGATTAATTACCTATGCTGGCGATTTTAGAGTATTGTGTTTTGAGTTTTGAAAGTACAGTATCTAGGGCTTCTACTGATTTCCGAAGGCAATTGAACACCTTTGATTTGAACTGCTGTTCCTGGCTTGTTGGTTTGGTGGCAGGCAAGGTCCTGTGGACTCGCACGACGAGTCCAGGTTCGAAAACTCTTTGGAAACCCGCGACACTTCACTAGTATCAAAATGTTGAAATGCAAATTTAGCACGGCCAAAAATGGAGGGAAAATCGACGGATTTTGATTTTTCCACACGCATCCGATCACAATGACTCCCGCCAATGCACTGAAGAGCCTCGAGCTCTTCACGTTCGGGCAGGCGGTGATTTACCAAACTACCCTCAAAATAACAATAGAAACGCAACAGAATGGAATTGATTAATTTGTACGTAGCGTTTGTACGCTAATTTTAGTAGTACGTAACTGGTAGTAAATAATACTTGCAACTTGCATACCTTGTGAAGAAGTGATTATTGACTATAAAATGAAGCTTGCGTTTATGGTAGGTACCTAATGTTAGACAGGTAAAACTAACAGGTTTGAATTTAAAAAATGTAAGATCAAAATGATAATACGGAATTTACAGTGATTTTCTTTCAGTTAGAAGATCAAGTTCTTTACTTCTATTTGCTCACATTTTCTGCTCTTGATGGGAAAATTCATAATGTTTGCATTTTTAGTAGGTGTCGTACCTATAGAATTATCTCTGATCAAATGTTCCATGTTAGGCCGATGTTTCCCGACGAACGCCCATGTTTGTCCGGTTACATTTAGGTCATCAACAATAATTAATATTCCATCGATCCGCATGAGACATCACGATCAGCGGACTCGAGGACCGTCTATCCCCGTGGACTCTCGAGCAGCGCAGCAATTAATTGAATTAATTGCTTGTCATCTGTTGATTGTGCTTCCCTTGCACAATCATTAGTCAAAACGAACGATCCGTACCTAACTTATATCTACGTATGACGACAGACGCAATCGTTCAATAGAAAGTTAATTTATGTTTTGACTGTCCACGCAAAGCTGATCACGGCCTGTCTAATCACAAAATGATATCCTATTACCTATTAATTTGGCTGAAATTTAGTATGCTTTTAGTTTTCGGAACGAAAGGCTTTTATTGGCTACTTTTAATATCATCATCCGCAGCCTGACTTGACCCACTGCTGGGTATAGGCCTCTCTTTGCTCTTGCCACGCTGCCCGGTCCTGTGCTAAGCGGGTCCAGGTTCGGCCCACGACGCTGACAATGTCGTCGACCCATCTCGCGGCTGGACGTCCAGGTGACCAGGTGACTTTTAATATAGTAATCAATAAATTAAATACATGATATGTCGTACATGTTTGAGCCCTTTGGGGTCGAGACCCTAGGTCCATGGGGAATGGGAGCCTACCGCGTTTTTAAAATTTTGTCAGAGCGTCTGGTCGAAGCGACGCGTGATCAGAGGGCTGGCAGCTATCTGGGCCAAAGAATAAGCCTTGCTATACAAAGAGGCAATGCAGCCAGTATCCTCGGCACGCTGCCATCGGGTATCGAGTTGGAGCAGTTGAGCTACCTATAGATCGTTTGCAACGGTCTATGGGTGGCCCAATTGTTTCCTTTTGTAAATTTTGTAATATATCTATATATAGATTGTAGTAGTTAGCTTATGCTGTAATAAAAATGTTTGCAATACATGATGAACTAACTACTTACAACGTTCTTTACAGAATCTGTTAATCTTCATTCTGATTAGTTTAATCAATATTTTTTAAAGAGTATATAGATCTTAATTTTTTTGTAACAAAACTACGAGTATTTGAACTCACCATTCTTTCTACGGCCACAAACTCAAATGCACCGAAGGGGTTGTAAAATTGATCAGCTGTTTATTATAATAATAATAATAATAATGTTTTTGGACATTCCACACATCGCCATCTAGCCCCAAACTATGTAATAATATTTTTTATTCTTTGCCCAAACTAAGAAAGCTTGTATTATGGGAACAAGATAACTGATAGAATACTTATATAGGTACTTTTTTTGTAAATACATACATAGAATACATTGAAAACACCCAGACTCAGGACAAACACCGATGTTCATCACACAAATATTTGTTCTGAGCGGGAATCGAACCCGCGACACCGGTCGTGGCAGTTTAACACATTTGCCATTCGACCATCCGTGTCGTCGTGTCGTGTTTATTAAAAGCTTAGTTTACATATCATTTAGCAAATAGCTATATTAAAGAACTAATCGTCAAGTGTGACCACAAGATTAATAGCGTATTTTATCAGTGGGATGTAGCCGTAAAATTAAGTTCCGTTTCGTTCCGTTAATCCGTTTAGGTTTAATTGAAAAAAACTTAGAACTTGGCGTAAAATTTAAAAATATTCCAGCAATTATTTTTTTATAAATTATATTTAGTAAATGGCTGTGTGAATTCGCTTCTTTACAGAAACACATAAGAAACAAGCACAAAACATTGACATGAAAGTCAAAAAGTCAAAAGTCGGGGTATTATTACTCATCTTTGGGTGCCCTGGAATCATTAAGACCATGATACGTTGGTAACTTAGTTTAATAATAATATAGGTATATAAACAAAAATACCTACTAGCATAATAAACATTGTTTTGTGATATTACCCGAGATCTCATTACCAAAATCGGCCTTTGTTAACCAATGTGGTCAGTTATCCATGAGCTATCCAATTGAAACGTAGAGTTTCAATTACAAGTACAGAAAATCATTACAATACCCTTACCACAAAAAGCTATGCCACAATCATTATCTGGTAATGGTTATTGTAATGTTAAATGATAATCCATTAGCTGTAAACAAAAATTACCTTTATTATATTATGTGTCAGTCACATAATTTATAATAATGGTATTTTTTATTGATTATATTATGAGACTGACATCATGCCTATCAGCTGACTGTAACATAGTTTCATGACTAGTTAAATGTTAGATAATAATGGTATCGTATTACCATTGTTTAGTACTTGTCAGTATAAAATAATGTAGATGACACAGAAAATATCCGTTTCAGAATTAAAGCTGCACAAGGACATTCAAAATAAGCTGGGAAACTTAAATTTTTTCTTCAACGATCTAGCTCGCTGAAAGAATTGATCTAAGATTTTTGGCACGACACAACCAACAATTTTTTTGAATGGAAGTCAAGAAGAAAGGAAGGTGACAGGAAGGTAAGAAGCTACCGTACGACTGACTCGAGATACATGCCTTTTCTTGATGATCTTTAAGTAGGTATAGTGAGAATGCATAGATATTTTTTATTGTAGAGTCTGTATCAATGTAGAGTCACATCTCTACTTTCCAAAATATCCTAGTTTATCTCACTAGTTTATCGGAAAAAATAGTTTGGTCTACAAAGAAGCTTATTCTTGTAGTAACTGACTTTCGATTAATTACAATCTCACCTGATCAAACGACTATAAGGCTGACAATGACAATGGATCACAAAGGTTTAGCAAAACCTATTCACTCGTGTCTTAAAGAGACCTTGTTTGTAGTTTCCTAGAAAAAAAGAAGCCCGCAGCTAGTTTCACTCCTCAACAGTTCGTAACAGATCCTTCTTATCCTACTGTTTCCACTGTGGCCACTCCAAGCTGCCATAAACACAGTTGTCATCGACAATTATAGTCATTGTACTATCTGGCTAAACAATTATGTGGTGAAGTTGATACCAGCTATTTCTGACAAATGTTTTGTTTACCTACATCACTAAATTATGGTCATATTTCGGGTAATAGGCCAGTTTACAGATTTGTAATTCGTAACAATTTATTATACCAATGAAAAACATAATTGATCTATGTTGTGTAACTGTATGCCAGTTACACTTTAGTTTGTTATCAAATAATGACTTCATAGTAATTTACATACGTAAATACGATTTATTGGACTTGAAGTTTCAAAATACGTAGATTAAACGACCAAACTTTAAACTTACCCTACCAAAAACTACTCAGCAAATTACTACTGAAACCGTGACGTGCAAAACTGTCGCTAAGTTATGCTTTAACACGTACAATCTGCGATTCAAATCAACTTTATCATCCGAGAAGGCAACAAAGCGTGTGCAACCCAAGTTTTCCGGGCCCGTGTCACACCTGCGACTTTCCCACAAATTGTAACCGGTTCGAACTTGGGCCTTCTTCTCTTCATAATTAATTCTTCATTCGAGGCAACTTCGACTTGGACAAGCACGACCCGTAAGCACTTAAATAGTCCAAATTGTGTCGGAGACGCGCCCATTTTTAATTAGTTCAAAGGAGCTCTTCAATTTTTAATGACCGCGTGCCCAAGTTTTGTTGTTTAATTAAAGCTGTAATCAAGGGTGCCGCGATCGCAACCTTTCATTTTCATAGATACAACCGTTTTCCCCGACTTACAGCTGTTTCGCTGAGGTTGATTTTCTGTAATATTGTTTCAGGATTTCCGAGCCTGACTTTCGGAATGCTAACAAGGCAATTTTAATTTTCGGATAATTATATTCCAGTAAGATTGTTTGAAACGATAAGATCTAACTTGATTTCTTAAAGTGCGACGTTTAACTATACAATTTTTGTTTCTTTTCTATTGTAAACAAAAATGTATTATTGACAAAATCAAAATCAAATCGGAGAGGGAGAGGCAGAGGTACTTTATTAGGTATTATCTCTGAGTACAATTTTTTTCATCTATATTACGACGGGACGAACTCGATTCGTTCTCCAAAACATGAACCACCAATGCCCTATGCCGAGATATATTGAAAAAGAAAAAGGAAGGCCTTTGCCCAGCAGTGAGACGATCATGGCTGATAATAGTAATAATTAGGCCGTGGCCTTGTGGATGTGGGACAAAAGCAAAATTTTATCACCGCAATACAAATGCCGTTACATAGACTGATCGCGCGAGTGGAGAGCCGTGCATATTTAAACTAAAAAAAACTCTACTAGTATTACCATTTCCGCCCCGCTCGTGACCGTCTCTGACGTTGAAGTCACGGTCTAGCGCCACTTCCTAGTAGAAGAATAACCGGCTACCAAAACAGAACTTCAAATAAATGACGAAATCAGTTCAAACATCATGACGCGAGTGAAAAAAATCTGTTTCGAAAATTGAAATATAGCCATTTAAATTGTTTCAATCTCACACAGGCCTCCATATTGCAAAACAATGCGTCTGACAAATCAATCCCAGAGTTTAGCCCGGCCTGTCTGCGACAGCCAGTCCCGTTACATACTGCCAGGGAAATGGGGATGGAGAATTGAAATGTTTTTTTTGCGAAGGTGTTTGCTTTGAACTTTGTAAAAGCGTTCAGTGATCCTCTAGATATATGTCAAACTAAAAAAACTACCCGTGTAGTATGTGTAACTGATTGTAAAAGGAAAAGGTTATTAGTTACTCGACCTGTGTAGAACACTGTTATTTTGTTAGAAACCTATTAGGAAGCATCCTACTAGTATTGTAGGCTTAGATTTTTTGACCGTTCAGCATCGTGTAAAGGTACTTAAACTCAATGAGATAGCACGAACACCAGTCCTGAACGTTCACATGAGTGGCGTTCGAAGGAAGAGGCCTATACCCAGCAGCGATGTTACTTGAGCCGCAAAAAAAATGATATTTTTTTTACTACATTAACAAAAAATATAATTTTTAAAGTATATAGGTAATCGCTTCTGCGTAAATTATTGTTCCATGGCTCAGCTTAAGTTTGTTATGTCCGCATGACGGATGGTTATCCCATTATTCATGTTGTAAGAGTGGCTGCCCCGAATATTTGGATAACGAGTTAGATCATTGCTATTACATTTATTTGTTTTGATTCCCGATTCTTAAAATAAAACTTATACATTCAGTGTTTGCAGAAGCCGAATTCATGAATGAATGAAAGACAGATCTGTAGAGGAACTATTATATTTTATAGTATATATTTTAAAATATTATAGTTAGTATATTCGATTTGTTTTGATGATAAGCAAAAATTCGGCGTGTTCTAAATAATCACGATTTTTTCTTATATTATGTGAAAGCCCACAACTCTTTCTGTGAATAGGTACATAAATCTTGTGATGTTTTGACTAGAACACAACTTAATGTACCTTAAGTTAGACTTATTGACGTGCAAGATATTTTTTTATAATACCAGTCAAAAGACTGATAACATTTTTTTCAACCATATCTAATACTTAGTATGTAGGATAACTACTTACCCACGAGCATATCTCACAGAATCTTGTTTTTTTGCGAATTTTCTTAACAGAAACATACAACTAGAGATCATACAATCCTAAGGCTAATAATTATGGATGGATGATTTCAGTTTCAGCAGCTAAACAAAATACGATTGCACCACCAATATCGGCTATAATCACGTCATTTCGCTCACGTGCATAACTCACAGAGTGGTCCACAATAGAGCATCGGCACACACACCGCCGGCATTACGCATATTAATCAGCCAATTTCAATGGCTCTAATTATGGCTGACACTGACAGAGTTACACTAAGCGGCGAACATTACACACACGCAACGTTCGATATTCACCAATCATTAACACCAAATATAAACTCTAATCCACTGATATTAGGACACAAGCTATCATACAGCGACGGATGTGGTATATTCACGATCGTATTTTTATTATTTAAGACCGTATTTATAATATTCAAACTCAATCATAAGCTACGTAGATTTCTGTATTATCTCGAGTGGAAAATTATGTATGAAATCTTCGAAGTTTTGCCATTAACACGTGTGTAAACTTAGCCAAAGAAACTAAGCTTGTAATAGCGTGAATCAACTTTGATGTGTGATCTGCCTCATTCAAGTTTACGCATAAAGTTCAAAGTTATTTCACTATATTACTAACTCTTATTGTCTTTGAAATATTACATTTTAAGATAGTATATTCTGTTTTAAGAATAAAACTTGGATAAGTAGGTACCCTAACTTTCTCTACTAACTCGAATTCAACTTTACTATCAGAACACAAGATGTTAAAGGGAAGTGTTTTTTTACAGTGTTTTATAACTAAATAACTACTACTATAATTTAAATTGTGTTTGTATGTTTCAAAACACATCGGCAATAATAAAAAATAAAATAAATAATGGAATACGTAAAAAACCGCATAAGGTTGACTTTGCAGATCGACAATCAATAGAACTTTTATCAAAAACACTATGTTTCAATCCTTAAAAGCAGCTATTGTAAAAGTTCGACCAGAAATACAACTAAACCGCCAATAACACAAAGCACGAACACAATGCCGATGAAACAATGAGCTGCACTCGCAAACACTGTTCAGCTCAGCTCTGTCACTGTCAGACCTAATTACCACCATTGAGATTGTCTGATTATTATGCGCATTGTTTCCGTCCATAACGTTCAGGTGTATTAACAAAGTAACGTGTTTCTGTTTTCCTATAAACGGCTTTTACGGGTCTCCACGCACAATGGCTAACATTGCTAATACCCCTGAGAAAAATTAAAACTATAAGTATTAAATTATTTTTATGATAGATATAATAAAACTGGACCTATAAATAGAACCGAAATAAGTTCACAGTTGAACAGCTTAGAGCTCACTATAGATATAGCTCAAGCGCTCACGGGATCAAAGCCTGACAAATTCAACTTAATAAAACTAGTCTGGTACCAAAATTACGCCTAAACTCAAACTTTTCTCTCGCGAAAATAGCCGCACATTTTCTACGCAGCACAAATTGATCGACTAAACAAACCTCTAAACATTATGCTCGTTTTCGACAAAGTTTTAACAACTCTGGCATTAAGTTCGTCATAACTGACGTAAAGGGGACTAGGTTCGATAAAATTACCACTTTTTGTTGATAAATGTGCCTCGCTTGCGGCTGGTTGCTGTTTATGTGCCCATTAACTTGAAATACTTACTTATTAATGAGTAATCTGTTATAATTACAATTATTGTTGCGTCTAAGGCCGTATTGCCTTTCTGGTACGCGTGCGAGTGTGCGATGCGTACTAAGTAGGTAATGTTGACCGAAATACGTTACCTGGATGGAGCGTTGGACTAATGGCACACACAATGTGTATTATTATAGTACAATTAATGAGAGAAGTGACTTGACAAAACATTTTGGCGGCATAGTTTTTTGTGTTGAACTCATAGACAAAAAAGCGATTCTCTTTTATATCTTCTGTGGTTGAACTCTGTCAAATATTGGTATTATTGTGACGTATATAACTCTAAAGCTTGTAGCTATTTATATAATATATAACAATAACAACTGCACAAATTACAAATTTCGTAATGGTGCAGATAAAATATTTTTTTTTAAATAGCACAATCTTGTCTGTCATAGTTCATAGGAAGTTGTCGCCCAACTTGTTAATTCAAGTTTGTACGTACTTAGTACCTATTTTAAAGCCGACCAGTATGTACGTTTAGTTTACGAATTCTCCACTTGCTTGTGAGAACTAATCGGATTACTATACACCCGCCTTTGCCTGCTCCAAATGTCAGCATCATAGCTTAGAGCTGGTCCAATATAAACAGTAAACAAACACCCTCTATAAAGTTGCGCATCTGCCATCTACGGCGTGATTCTCAAACAATCTGTTTTTTATTCATTTTAAAACATAGAATTAAAATAATTCAAATAACCTTATCAATAAGATACAGTATTAAACTGTTTAATACTGTATCTTATTGATAAGGTTTGGAGCTACTCTGTTGAGTTTAAAAAAGAAGACAATTTTTATTCTATATGGTCTAAAATTAATAACATAAATAGGGTAAGTAAGTAAAAGTTAAAAAAAAGTAAAAGTATTCAAATCCTTTGTTCGCAGGCTAAAAGAATATACTAGCGAATATTTTGGACAGTAATTTATCAAAATAGTTGCTTCAGATAACCGACTGAATAAACCAGTAACCTCTAGTCTGGTCTTAAGTTTATTAATATTTGAGTTTAGGTTTATATTCCTGCTTTTGCACCAAAATTCAAAGGCCAACTGTTACAACTTATATGTACATAGATATTGGTATTGATTTAATGAGAAATTCAGTTCCTCAATAACTTTGAACTGAAACAGTCCCAAATCTACTATGAAGTTATACTACGGTATTTCATTAGATATAAGTTTATTATAACCATAGGAAAGTATCTAGAGCTCCAAGTACCCAAAACTTTCGTGTTTTCAATAGTCCCGATATGAACATGATATTATTTAATTTAAGAAGCCCTTTATAGTTATACTAGTTGACGCCCGCAACTTCATTTGCATTGTGAATTATTAATATTCCTTTCTTATTACGCGCCTATACTCTACTTGACGAATATACCATCCAAAATTAAAGTTTTTTTGTTCAGTGGTTTGGCCTGTGCATTGTCTGTCAGTCAGTCAGTCAGTACCAAGCCTTGTAAATACACATATTGGTTGAATTAAAAGCCACGTTGTAATTTTTTTATTAATCTTTTTTCTTTTCTTGCATCAGGTTTTAAATTTTATCAAAATTTTAATAAAATTCCAATAAGAGATATAATGATTATATCTTTGGAATTTTATTTAAATTGAGAAGTAAAAATTTATCTTTTGGTCTGAAATTTTAAGTTTTGATAATATTAAACTGATGCCCGCGTGGAGCCTTTCTGGTAACTTTCTATAAATAATCTACTTATAAATTATAATAAATTATGGTTATTCAGAAAGCTTCAGGTGCCCATACCCATTCTGAAAACCCCAATAATTAATGAATATGTACACAAGCCAATGATATCAAACTTAACAAGCCCACATCATATTTACCCTTATAATCATTGGGGTAAGGTTCAAAATGGGGCTTCAAAACTAACAGCTTGCGAAATCAAAAGCATAAGTACTTCTCCAAACATCGAGGTTGACTTGCTATAATATTTATTTGGTCTCAATCGCATAAATAGTAAACTATTGAAAATATCACACCACATGGCTTCTGTCTTCCTTATCTTGGAGTGTCCTCCCTGGCGGAGCCACGACCTCCTAGGAAGATAATTTATATACCAAAAAAAAGTACCCAAAATGTACTATTTTTTACCCCAAACAGATTTTTTGAACTCCATCGATCCCGATGTTTTGAGGTCAGCGGTGACCACCGAAAACTAAAGATTTGAAGTTCGGTACGGTCTATGCCAAAAAAATGTACCCAAATTGTAACCCAAAAAAGTTCAAAAATGCAACTTTTTAAAAGTTATTTAGCATTACAAAATAATAACCTCAAAAAAATTTTTGCAAAGAATATTGCTCAAAAAAAGAAATTTTGAATAGTGATGAAACTGCCAGATGAAAGTTTTTAGTGAGCAGGTTAACCTGCCTACTTCATTTCATACTATGACAGCTGTATAAAAACACATGGGGAAATGGAGATTTCTTCATATTTACACATAATTTATGTGTTTATGTGTTTACTTACACTTTGTGCGATTTATGAATAAACCTACTAAAGGAAGACTTTGAGAGGAGGCACTTCAAATTTTATTACATGTTACCTAGATCATAATATGGCTGGGTATCTTTGGGCACAATGTTCAGACAGGCTTCATTTCATACCAATCCCCTACACAATACCCTACACCATATCCCCTTAACTAGATCTTAAGAGGAATGCGAAACAAAGAGTGCTCGAGTACGACACTATGCAGTATCAGAGAGGTTAGCCACAGACTTTGGCCTTAAAAATGCGGTGGCGTTATAAAATTAATGAAACTTTATTTGCATAATACAGGTACTTTGGTGTTTTTCTGTTGAGAACTTAATTAGCTGAAAATACAGTACAAAAAATACCTATGACTTAACTGGCTAGTTTTTGCAATACGTGAGAAAATGTAACAATAAGTGATTTCTTGTTTATTAAGATTTGGTACTTTTTTGTCTGTAATACGCTAAGTATCAATTAAGATTGTATAATAGCCGCATCAAAATTGTATTATAGTGACCTTTTGTCATTCAAATAACATCAATTTCATTTTCTTAAGACTCATCCTACGTTATTTAGATATGGTCATTTTTGTACATCAACTGGCGTAATTTCGATAAAAAAACAAGATGGCTACCATTTCAAGGGGAGTTGGGTAGGTCGTGGGGAAAGGGCGGATTTACCGATAAAAAAACTTAAAAACAACCTCCTAAATATCAGTAACACAAGACCGGACAATGGACATATTGTATATAAAAGTACAAAAAACACCTGTCGTACGTCTATAGATAGATACTCATATATACATTAAAGAATGTTAAAATATCATATGAGAAGAACAAAATAAAAAGAAAAAAAGTTGCTCTTATTACCTAACCTTTTATGAGTACAAGTTTGCTCCGATTGTATAACGCAAGTATGAGCAATATCTTCCTGGTAACCTTGGGCTTGGGATACATGATAAAAATTGATAGGTAATATTAACGCCCTCTTTCAGTTCGACACAGAATCAGAGAAAACTTGTGCTTTACTCATATAAGGTTCTTGGGACCGCACTTCTCTATTAACATGCAAATGAACTATTATATGCTCTACATACGAGGGCTCGATCGCGGCACTATTTTAACTGCTTATTAAGCTGAATTACGCCATCGAAACTACTATGTAATTGGATGTCAAACCAGCTGAGATTTATTTAGAAATATACTCCATAATTTTTTGACTTTCATGGCTTTGAATCCTCAAGCCATGAATTTTTGAAGACACATTTACGTATATCAGTAAATACCTAAAAACTAAATTTAATACTTCATTATAGTAATTATAGTCTTGGTTATAAATTGGTACTAAGCTACTTGGTACTCTATGCCAAGTAACACACTTAATTAATACTATTTTTTTTTTTTTATTTCAAGCACATAAATACAATATAGCTAACATAAAATATATTACATGTTGGCTTGCTTGAGCTTAAAGTTGGGGTTTCAGCACCTACACTAAGCGGTTGTGCTTATCGTAGATGCTAGTACCTTCCAGCAACATAACGATTTACAGCCAAGACATTATACTTAATACATGCAGGAGTATCTATGTAATTACATGTTAGTATATTATTCATTTATATTAGAACAAAAGATTAAGAAATTATTCAATTATATATAATCTCAATATTAAAAATTGTTTAGGTAGGATTCAAGATTCAAGATTTTTATTCGCCAGAACATAGTATGTTGTTAAAGAATATTATTAGTGCCTTATGTTCTACTAGGTACACTTACTATCCATTTTGTGTCTTAAAATTAAATACATAGGTGAATTGTGGCGTCAGAGGGTGTGAGGTGTAAAGGTGTTTGTTGGAAATGGACGAATTTATATGTTATAGCTTGATGCTATAGCAAGCTACATGCTACGTTTATATGATATAGTAACTATGCATAAATAAATTATAATTTTATTACATAGTAAAAACTGTAACAATATGTTACTATGTAACTGTTTTCTTAGATGTTATAAAATAAGACCATTAGCCAAACCCATCAAATATAGATTTAAAAATAGTTCCGGGAATTGGTAGATGGCGCTCAAGTAACAAATAAAGTAGTAGTTGTACGGTGTCCACATCAGAACACATATATCATTTTTATCGCTCGCACTCGGCCCGGTCGTTTATTCATTGCTTACCTATTGCACACGCGGTTCGTATGACGACTGGATTACTTTGGGTTCTAGAATCTAGATTTAGGAAATGATTTGTAAAATTTACTTACTTATCAACAAATTATATAAATATATTTAGTAATAAATCCGCTTAATTTCTAAACAAAGGTTTTAATTAACTTAACTTTAGTTCAACTAAACCAAAGAGTCAAAGAACAGAAAACCAAAGTTTAAAGATACGACACGTGTTTCGCCTCTACACGAGGCATCATCAGGAGGTGTGGACTCGCCGAAGTTTGAAACGAGAGTACATCAAACGAGAATCAATTATCTTAAATTTACCTACTTATTTACATGCTAATGTTTACTTAGTAATAGATTCCTCTTAATTAAGACCTCACGCGCCTTATGTATTCTGAATTCGGAGTTGCGAGAACGGCAAGCAAACATTCGAAGGATAGTTGGTATTAAAAATGATGTGCCTAAAAAACTCTAGGAAGCAATATTGACTTGTTTTGTACTAATCATAAATTCAGGCTCTACAACGGAAAATCAACAATTTTGCGGTACCTTAGAAGTGTCAGAGGGTGTTGGTGGCGTAATGTTCACACGTACGGCGTCGTAGCCCCAAGCTGCTCGAGCTACGACAGTCTACGGTGTACGGTGCGTAGCTGATTATACTTGCATGACGGTACTCTAGAACAACGTGAATTTGCGACATGAATTTTTGGCTTCATCAGAATTTAGGTCACAATTACATATAAATTTGAAAAGTATTTTTACCCATGTTAAGATATAGAGGTTCTTCTGTTGACTTTAATATTAGTTTAGTAGTTTAGTTTTTTTATACTTCTGTGATTATTGTTATTTTTGCAAGCTATTTTGATACAACTTTAATATTTCTAAACTACTGAAGCCTACTTGCACCAAACTGTCAAAGCTCCTGAGCAATTACTTTTCTTGCTTCAAGCGAGTTAAGTAGTTGCTTAGGAACTGAGATAGTTTGGTGCAAGGCGGCATGAACCTTGTCGATTTTAAGAAAAACTTATTTCGATTAACTGTGATAGTGGTTCGAACTCACCTTTCGAGAAAAAATCGTAGTACCTGAACGGTATTGTAGCAATCGCACGCTCATACGCTCAAGTGAGACCGTGTTTCTTTTTTAGAAACGCCGTTTAGTCAACTATGTATTGAAGATGAATGTTTATCGGTTGTTCCATTTGTTGGAAAAAGGCCCCAGCGTGATTTATTGATTAATACTAACTGGGGTTCGATAAACTGGTATTTTTAACCTCGGGCTATGCGGACCTTATGTAGAAGTTAACTTCACGATAAAACTTAAGTGCCCGTTAAAGTCCAGTAGGTACTCGTAGATACTTTCATAACGGCATAATGGCATAGGGCCAACGAGTATAATTTAACGAAATATTTCGGTGTTGTTTTAAATCTATTAGTGAATTGCATTTATCTTGCATATTTTTTCCATCATTCTTTTCTTTTTTATTATCATGTCACACTGCAATGGCTCACATGGTTGAGATTAAACTTAAAACATGTGTACCTACCTCTAGATTGACTTTTACTACATACTAAAATGAACATACGCAGTATCTACAGTTTTCTAAAATATTACGCTAGATCCCGCATAGGCCTTTTTAGCCATGCAAAAAAGTGCTTAACAGCACTAACAGGTCAACAAACTGACGCTACCTGAATCATCTTTTATAGATGGAAAAAGGCCAATGATGACGCTAGATCCAACGGAGCACAAAATACGATTGCGAAACATACATAAGTCAAGAGGTAAATCTAATTCTGAACCCCAACAAAATTACCTCGAAACTACGCGCAGTCGCGCAATACAATATTATGTATGTATGTATATGTGGCCAAAGCGTGAACTATTTAATCAACTCATGAAATATGCATTTGCCGAAATTCACCGTCGGTCCGTCCATCAGTACAGGCCTTATCGACGACGGCGCTTATCATCAACAGGTCCAACTGCCGGCTCGTGTGCTGTTATCTCTTGCTACAAATAGTCAGCTCCATACCATGAGCTAAGCGTGGTAACTACATTCCCTACACCACCTAAATTCAAGCTCTAAACTCACATTACTAAGGTTTAGATTTATAGTTGTATTTCAAAGTGGTCTGGCGCATAATCACGGATAAACGCATTGTCACAGTGTATTACGGGGCCAGTCGCCTAATGCGCCTAATTCACGACAATGTAGACAAGTCTAGTACTTGTTATTATTTCGAATTGGACGGTTTGTGAGATGCTTTGTGGAAGCTCTAGTTCTGAGAATGTCTACTTTGGTTGCATATCGTCGTTTTGGTTGTTACTAAACGTGCTTAGGTTACAAAGTTCTGTACTGGCGTGCGAAATAGGTGCTGTTCGTGTGAGATTTGTATTACAGCAAGCTCTGCAAATTCATGGAACACAGGTACCATAAGGTTATAACAATTTTCATTAGTATCATAAAGAAAAAGTTATGTGTGGTTATACAAATATAACAAAGCAAGAACATAAAGTTTTTCTTGCTTGACGTTTGAGGAGGCCATTCAATCGTACCCAGACCGATATAGTAGGATATTAATTAGTGATATTTTTGATATTAATGAAGGTTAAGTAGTTCGAGAGTTAATAGGCTTCCGTGCAAGCAGCAAGCATTTCATCACCAGCACACACCAGCCCGTAACTTGAGGAAATCTATTAAGGCATGTTGGTGACGTCCGCGATATTGCACGACCATTAGTCAAAGCACGCTCAAGCACCAATAATGTGGATATATAGCCAGTAATTAAATGTGGACACTTGGTTCGGTAATTACTGGGCTGAGGTATTGCTGATAGATATGGTCGCTAAGAAAGGTACAGGTGCGCTGTGGGAAGAAACTTTTGAACTAAAGAAAAATTGATTGATTTCTATTGAAATTAAAACTTTATATAGTTAGTTGTATTATAGAAATATACGATCCAAGATACAGCTATTATTTGTCTGTTTGGTTAGTGAAATTTTAAACCTCATCATCATTTAGATACTACTCGTATAGTTGATACTTTATCGATAATATATATTTTGCATGCAGATGCTACAGATTAATAAGGTGTTAAAAATTGCCATGGACGATTTTTACAAAAATCGAAAATGTTGGTCGCCATTAAGTGTTGGTCATGTCCTCTAAAGTAAGTGAATGTTATTTTAAAAGTACTCTTTCAAAATTCCCGTCAGCAAAAATAACGTACCTTCCACTTAGCGCACATTGCCGCTCGATACAGCAAAAGCGACATTGTACGCAGGATGACATTCCACTATTTAAAAAAGCCGGAAAATTTATAACATTAACAAAAGCCGGATAGAAGCTATTTTTTTTTTTAAATTAAGGCCGTCAAATCTTATACTCATAAGCTCTATTATCTTCATAATTTCACCATGAACTTTGGGCAGTCCATTGCTGTTCGAAGGTAGGTTTATCGTAAAGCTGATGCTATATTTTTTTATATATTGATTGAGTTCATCGCTATCTGACATACAAATAAGACATTTGTTATCTTTCCTTCACTTATGATTGTCAAGATCTCCAGTAGGTAAATCTAAAATTTAAGATAAGTCTGCCATGATATCCATTATAATGTACCCGATCCATATTTAAGAAACCAATAAACTATTTTATTTATTTAATTTTATTTTTAAGATGATACATATATAATATTCTTGCTAACCTTTGCCTTCTGTGTTGGGGCAAAATAGAGGTTAGGCATAAATTATTTCAGGCCGTCAATCCAAGCCAAAAGTTTAACCTCTGTGTAAAGACAAATAGATAGACAGGTGATTCCAGCTGCTTTGAGTTTCAAACCTTCTTCAATTAATTAAAGTGAAAAAAAAACAATATTTTTTTCGTTTTTATACTTTTATTTATTAGAAGTAAAATACAATACTTAGGAGCCAAGGAAACTCCGGATAAGATTGTAAATAGCCGGATTCATCGGAGTTTCTCTCCACCCTATCACTGACAACGGCTTTAATTACGTCCAGCCGATGTAACGCAGTTAGTGTCCGCATAAAATTGCGCCAGTGGAACGTACCCTTTATGATTATTTGCTCAACAGGTATGTTGGTGTATGTCGTGTTAAAATTTTATGATTATTGCATAACAGATACAACGGCTTTGAAAAGGTTTGAAACTGTTGAAAAACGCACATTATTATTGATGACAATTGTTGGTCCGCGAGGATTGGCCATGAATGAATTAAAACGGTTATTCAGGTCCGGTTTTCGTTTTAAACTTTTCATGTGTGTTTTTATAGTGCTTGATGAAAAACCTCAAGCTTTTCTGAATACGGACCTTACGTTTTAAAAAGAGTATCGAGTACCTACATATATTTATTATTCAAAGCGTGAGAATATTGTTCAACAAATAAAACGTAAAACGACCATCATAGCATCCCTCATATGCATCAGGCCAAAGCATAGTAATAATTAGAAGAAAAAGAAGTACCTTACCAACTCTGGTGTAAAAGTTTTTAAGCTCCTATCCTCAAACTTTACGGTAGTTACGAGTATGATCATTGGCTACTTGGACTTCCATTACAAGTATGTTAACTATCAACCTAACTAATCGCGCATACAATGGCCTTGTCCTAATACTGTCCAGAATACCTTCAACTTATCGTCACTCTTTGAACCCATGTCCCGCACACTAATCGACCCACTGTCAGCCACACTGCCTTTCCGAATAATCACCTTGTACATACCCACCCCAAGAGATGTAAAGGAAATACGACTTTATGATCAACGATTAAATGTTTCATGGCAATATTGCACAGGATAAAACATTTATATCCTAACTTTTTACAAAATCATTATAAATCCCATGCTCTTATATATTCAATATAGGTAATACCAAATGCTATGAAAATAAAAGCATTAAGAGTACATAAAAACATAATTTATTGCAGTAAAATGGTTTCTACATTAATATTTGATTACTTTCAGAAACGTATTTCGTCGATTAAAATTTAATATATTTTTTTACAGATACCGATGGTAGAATACAATTTACAAGCAGAAATATAATGGGTCAAACATGGTAACCTCGCCTTAAAATATTTAGTTTTGAAATCAGTTTAATCCAGCCCATTATCGGATTAAAAATCAAAATTTTGTAAGGTCGCTCATATTAATGGCACGGCGAAAAGCTTAAGATGATCTATCAAGAACGAATACGTTATGCTTAGATTAAAAAGCCATAAAGTTGACGCCATGAGCGCTTTCTTATGGGAGCTGAATGTATAATACTGCACCAATTTCCTAGGCCACTCACGGAAGCCTGAAGTACGAGTATCATAAAACACGAATCGCGTCATAAGCTCAGCAAGTGGCTTCGTAACAAAGCAGTAAGCCAGCCCAAACAGCTTAATAACATAATACGGGCATTAATATAGTTCGCGTACTCGTAGAGCTACGGCGTCCGTTACAATTGGAGTAAAAATATGACCTATTAAGTGCACCCTGTTACATTATATTTTATACAAGTGTACCCACAATACGTAGGTGAGCAATAAATATAGCAAAGAGCGTGTAAGATACAATAAAAGTGAGTTATTAGCACAAACGTATTCGTAGAGTCGTATTTATTTGTGCTCTGTTTTACCTGCTATCTTTACTGATATAAAGGGGTTTAGGTTTTTTAGGGTGTTTCCGTATCAGGACACATAAATTTTCTTTTGCTGTTTTGAATTTGTTTGCGGAATTTTCTGGTTGAGTACTTCTAGTGCCTGGATTTGTATGGTTTATTCTTGTTGAATTGTTTTAAGAAATTTTATTTCGCAAAGTTTTATCTTTAATTTAAAGATAATAAAAAAAATGGTGTAACTAAAATAACTGGTATTTTTTTCATGTAAGATTTTTAAAAGGTACGGCGCTATTTTATCATGTAATAGGGCAAATCTTGATTACATTAGATTTTAATTGCATCATACAGATACTTTTAATCAAATTTATTAAATTTTCTTTTATTTATTCTTTCCCTATTTTGTGTAATGCTAACGACCCTTAGTGCCCCCAAGGGAATAGACTTCCTGACTGATACTGGGGGACAGAAAGGTCACCTTTTCAATGAATACCACAGCAAATGTCGTGTGTCATTTTTCATATATGTGATTTGATACTGTGAATACCGTGAACGGTATTGTGGGTATACTTTTAGGGGGAAAAAGTGTCGTGATGAACTTTGAATACCCGAAAAGTTGTTCTGTAATGAGCCGTTTCCGAACATATATTTTTTTCATTTTATACCCCTCTAAAAACCAGACTGCGAAAAATATTAGGTTTTGAATAATTCGACAGTTGGAAAATAATTTACAAAACTTTTCCAAAATATTCACAGGAAAATCAAACATTTTTTAAAAACAATAAATTGTTTTTTTGTAAAATTAAGCTACTAAGACTGAAGAGTATAATAATAAGTATACAAGGTCTATCTAAAAAGTCTAAAAGCACTCAGTTTACAATCAAACTTCACTTTACAAAGTGCTTGAAAACAATTTTCCCTAAACCAAACTGCAGGTATTCAAAGATCACAATAAAATATTAGAGTGGTGGAGTACAAAAGGCATCGTAAGTTTAGCTTATCGCCTTTCGTGGCCCGTTAGCCACAACCGTGCCATTGATACTACTATTCTAGCACACCTTCAGGACTATTTCTAAATAACATACAAGCCTACTCGACCAATGGCGTATGATATTTGTCGATGTGAGGTATTCACTCATTCATTTAATTATTGTAATATTATATTATTGTTTATTAAATTTACTTACATGTAATCGTCTTATAGTATACCTACCTCACACATACATACATAAACATAACTCACTCAGGGCATACAAACATAATGGCCTTTAAACTTCTTAATGTTTTTCAATTTTATTATTTTTTTTATTTTATTTTTTTTAATTTTCATAGAAATATATGTACATATAGTCGAACAGCTGTATAATCAGTTTTTTTCGTATAAACCTAACACTTTTTGTGGTGAAGTTAACATCAATGAGCATCTAAAAATTAACTTTTAAAAAATTGCTATTAGCCTAGATAGACCTCGTAAATCTTTAGTCGAATGAACGAGAATAGCGCCCTAGGGACTTTACTAGGTAACCCCGCCTTTCGGATATTATCATATTTTACACTGTCAATTACAGAGTACCTGTTTGTGCTAGTTTAGAAGTATAAATGAACTGATTGCATGATATTTAATTTTAATTGAAAATATTTTTTATTAATAGCTAACTAGCTCTAACATACAAAAATAATAAGAAACAGACAGACAGAGACTTTTTTCTTTTATTTTTCATGCTTTTTAGTATTTTTTTTCTTATCTGAGAATTTATGTACATCTTAAAAGTACTATTTAACAAAACTGTGATCTGTAACCGTAACATAACTATTGTGACTTTGATTCTTTTGATGAGATTTTGTATTCTAATTTAATAAATCGTATTTTATAGCTATGTGGCTAATTAGTTGGTATCTGGTCAACAACTGGGTGAATTCCCATGATTCCACTGTCTTTATGTCCGTATAACGTCACATTATGTCGTTGGTACGACATCTTTTATACTCGTATTTGTCCGCATTATTTAAATTATCAGGTTCATTTCAATTGATGCTTACAAACTGCCTCACAAGTCCTGTTGCATTAAGGCTTGAAACATTACATTAAAATTATTATGAATTTGATCTAATTCAACAAGGTACAAGTAATTGTTAAGTCTAAAAAATAGTACTTGGAGTTTTGGTGTAATTGATTAGTTCTTTTAGTGAAATTTAATTGATTTTATATTCTTCTTAATTAAATAGATCATAACTATAAAATCTATGCTTTTCTATTCCGACCGCTGCTATGATGTTCAGTACACTGCTACTACGTCTTGCTACGCCGATACGAGATTTTTCTATGCTGCTACGATACTACGTTCAGCACACTGCTATATCACTTTGCTCCACCGCTACGAGAATTTTCTACGCCTGCTACGATGGTTTTTTCACTCTACGAGCACTCACTACAATGCTACGAGACGTTTTTTGCTATGCTTCTACGAAGCTTAGCACGCTGACGGCTTGTCTGCTACGACGTCTTACACCGCTGCTACGTGATCTTGGGACACTGCTACGATGACAGCTACGCCGCTACGAGAATTGGTTACGCTGCTACGATGGTTTATTCACTCTACGAGCACTCACTACAATGCTACGAGACGTCTTTTGCTATGCATCTACGAAGCTTAGCACACTGACTGGTTGTCTGCTACGACGTCTTACACCGCTGCTACGTGATCTTGGTACACTGCTACGATGTTTATAACACTGCTACGACATTTTCTTATGTGTCGCTAAAAAGATTTGCTACGCTTGAAAGACGGTTTTTGATATACATATTGAGTTCAACGAAAATGTATTTAGAGAAGTGACAATATCGTGCCCTAAAATAATATTTTTAAAATGTTATTTTTTTAAGTTCATCTGTTTGTTTGTTTATCTATCACTCAAATTTCGCGAAACGCTATTTTCTAAGCGTGGTCGAAGTCGCTGGAGGGTCAGCTAGTGATGAATAAAATATATTTTTTACATTTACACAATTTTATCACGTAATACCTACTATCCTTCAATCACACATCTAGCACTACCACATCTCCATAATACGCAGAGGTTAGCTGGAAGAGAATGCTAACTAGCATCAAGTTCGCCTATGTACTTGTTTTTTACTTTATGCAATAAAGTATTTTCTATTCTATTCTATTCTATCCTTGTGTGGTTGTTTAAAAACCAAGCCGTTTAAAAAATGAATTCTCTCATCCAGCCCTCAAATTGCAAATCCCCCCCTCACAATACACAGACACATATACAGCGGAAGGGTAATGCAGAGTATGCAGTTTTATTAAATTATTACGCTTTCGAGTTGTCACAATTACAGTGTACGTACACCCTAGGGGTTGTGTTGTCGTTTGGAATACTGTGACATGGTTGCATCGGGGAGTAATGTTACATAGAATCAGCTAATTACTTTTATTCTGTCAGTTATTTCAGTATTTGTTCTGTCATAGCTAGATGAACACTGTATTTTCAACCGACTTCAAAAAGGAGGAGAACTTTGTTATTTATTAACCGATTTAAAAAAATCTTTTTTTGTTTTAGAGGATATACTTTCAGATTGGTCCCATACAAACTTCATCAAAATCGATTCAGTAGTTTAGTTTTTATATCCAAATAACTGAAAAAAATATGTCGTCGAAGTAAACGAAATTGCGTATTTTGCTTCCCTGTGATTTTTCAGTGGTGTATACGGTAACTAAAACACAGTCCAATTGAAGTCGGTTGTGTATGTTTTTGTAAAACCAGGATATATATACCAAGATAAACAAAGTTACAAAAAAAAGTATCAAAGAGGCCTTACACAGTAAAAAGGAGCGGCATTATTGCTGTTAGCAATCTTTTCCAGGCTTGGAAAGAAATGAATGGAATTGAGTTATGTTTTGCTATAAATAGCTAACAGTAACATAGTAAATATCAACAGTGTAACCGATTTTTCTTTTTCTCTAAATAGCTACTATTGGGAGGCATCCCGTGCAAGATTTCGACTTCGTGGGTACTAAACAAAACACTGCTAGCTAGATAGCGGTTCTTCTTCTTATCGTGTCACTAGTTCCTTCAAACCAGTGTGGTGTAAGGATTTCAAGTGCGCCTCAAAGAGGCTCCTTTCGTGCACTCGACACATGTTTTCGAACTTTTGGTTCTACAACATGCCGGTTTCCCCACGATGTTTTCCTTCACCGTTGCGAGAACGTGGGATGCATACATAGATTTTTTCGACCGAAAAAAACCATTTACGCATGACTGCCGCCGGGATTCGTACCCGCGACCATCAGATCGCAAGGTTAGGGCCTCATCCACTCGGCCACCACGTCCTCTAGATAGCAGTAATAATTAAGTTCTAACAAACGAGATCTCTTACCAACAGTGTAATACTTTACTGTTTTTTAGCATACATAACTAGTAACTTCCGACCAATCTCACAAATGACGCATAATTCAGTATCTTGAAACTTACCTGAAATCGTTAGATAAGTAGAAAGTCCGGCTTTTTTAAATTCATTGTTAGTTTGTCCGGCTTTTAATAAGATTTTTGTGTCTTTTTTATAATTAACCCATCCATATTCATACAGATTGCTACATATCTACCTATTTATAAATATTAATTACTTTTAAAAATAAATCTGATAATACTCTTATCTATTCAAAGCTTATCTATCAGTAATTTACCGCATTGACATAATATCATTTACCATAGACTCTTTAGCCTTAAAGGTTTGCTGATGGAAAACTCTTGTTAGAGTTTGTAAATAATATATCTTTTTCTTGTTTTGTACATTATCTTGTTTGTACATTAACGAGTTACAGAATCTATTTATGTGTCTGTTGAACTATACTAAATATGGAGTATAAGAAAGTACCACAAATTTATTATAACAATACCGCTGCCTCTTGCTAATCCGACCTTTTTGATTATACTCGGCAAGGGCAACTCTACTTGTGTAGGTACTTCGGTAACGGTCGTGCCCCTGAAAAATATGATACGAGGAAAGGAAAGAGGGCCCTTAAGCCCTTTTATGAAATCGTTAATGACCCCGTTGATGGGCCGAAATGGTTTTTTCCGAGTTTCACGTTCTTTTACAATGTTTGTATGCGTTTTGTAAGTGTTACAGCTGTATTGAGATTCATTCGTACCAGCGAGGTGGATTGGATCAGGAAGGTAAGTGTTTTTGAGCTAAATAAACAATCAGAAAATGATAAAATCTACACATCAAATTACTTTTACAATACCCACAAATTTATTACAATAAATCAATTTTCTTTCATTTCAATAACAGTGCCCTTCAAACCAGAACACAGTAATGCTTACCTTACACATTACTGCTTTGCTGTAGATATATATAACACAGTGTTGGTATCCGTCTAAACGACATTCTGGAACGGTAAAATATTAGTGAGAGTGGAATATTTTAATTTAATATTTTATTTATATATTTTTCATTTTATACTAAATGAAAAACAAACAGCAATTACATGAAAATAAAAGGTTAAACATAATGTGCATTATGAGCTTAGGAGTTATATTATGTGACCTATTCGAAAAGTCGTGCAACCGTGGCACACTTGTTAGGAATGCAGGTGGCTTAATCAGACCACTTGTAGCAAGAAGCAATTGTGAAGCGTCGATGGAGCGTGGATAACGAACGGAACAAACGGTACGGTTCAGCTGGCACTATCTCGGCTTTGTGTATCCAGCTTTAGGTAAAATACCTACTGCAGAAAGCAACTGTTGTAAGCGAACTTTGCTCTAGATTCAGGGATACTAGTTTTTGGTAGAGTTTGTGGGTTGAGAATCTTGAGATAGTTGGTGTATATTTGTTGTCATGGCGTTGGTATTGAGCTTAGTGGGAGTGTATGAGAGTATTGGGAGTGGAGTAGATAAAGATAAAGATTATTTATTCGATAAAACAAATATATTATTAAGTAACATACACATAACATTATAATAATCTTAAGGAGCAGAATCCGGCGCGTCGCTATCTCTCTCTTGCACATTTGTACATTTTTGAAAAATGATTTAGCATAAATAAAAAAAATTGAATCGGTCATTTTGTTACTATAGCCTCACGAAATTTTAGTATATTCAACTTTATTTAGATGGCTTATGTTACAAATTCCAATAATAAAATTTATGTGGTGATGACAAAACGTTATGCCTCTCGTTAAGCAAACGAATGAAAAAAACAATAAGTTTTATAGTATTTAAGATGTTTATTTTTTTACAATCACTATAGAACTGTCAAAGCAGAAATTTAGCATAATTCAGGCTTGTTTTATTTGCATCCAAATCCAACGCAGCGAAGCTGGTATAATCTGGCTATGAATATTTTTTTATAACAAAATCCTCTTTAAAATGGGTCAACCACTAACACATTTAATTAGCTTGTTTACAGCACTAGTGACCAAAGTTGTGAGATACGGTCCGCTACGGTTGCTTTATTTGTTTGCAAATATAAAAATAATAAAGGCAGGGTTCTGGTACCGCTCTTGACATTCGCAAGTTTTAATTGCGACACTCAGTGCCACTCTTGCGGTCTGAGTGGGCAGAACGTCACTGCGAGGACTAGACATAGGAGCATCAGAAAGGCATTTTTTAGATATATTTTTACTGATAGCATAGTAAAAAAAAATGATATGTATGGTATTTATAGAAACATCTGTTTCAAAGCGTTGTAAGACAAAGAAGATTGGTCGACTTTTATTTATATTGCTATTCGATACCTTTTTCGCTCATTCTACCTCACTGTAGTAATCTGCACTAGGAATAAATCTGAGTCATAGTAGCACATTACGCTCTACAGAAGTGACAAACTAAGGCAGTGTCCTAATAGAACGCGATGACGCGACCATCGCAAGTTCGCGCGAACGGATATCGCGCGATCAAACGTACTAACGTCAAATAGGCGTCCCAATTGGCATCGCGTCGCGTCGCGCGATCGCGAGACGGTCGCATCGCTTGCTCGCGCGACGATCGCGTGATCGCGTTCTTATAGGCCAACGCCTTACTGACGCTGATTTCACACGACTGCATACAGAATACCGATTCCCTCTTTCAGATGTAAGTATTTGATATTACACCTTATTCCCTTCTGCAATGCTCACGCTGTGTCCTTTCAAAAACTACAACACAGAGACGTATAAACACGTCGGAACGCGCCGCAAGTACAGAGCCGCAAGTATGTCGCCATTGTTGGTTGCGCGCTCCGTGACTCTGAGGATTCATGGTCACACAGTCGGGGTTAGGACAGTTACACTGACATTTGAATTAAACTAGACTAGAGTCGTGACTCACGCTGACCACTGGCAAAGTTGCATCGGAAGACTTCCTGCATCAGACTTCTAAAGACCCAACTGTTAGTTTATCTGTTCTTACCCGTTGTGCTTTAGATTAATTACGAAAAGTGCGCACAGGAAACCAACAGAACATCACATGTGCCTTATAGATTTTCAGTTTTAGTCTACATATATCAAAATCGTTCCCGAGACTAATTTGGGTATTTTTCAGTATTCCATATTCTTCCGGATATGACCTTCAAGTCCAGTTAAAAAAGGCAGCTTGTATACTTACTTAGTTTTATCAGAAAAACCATAAATTTGAAATCAGATGTCATATCAGATTTGTAAAGCTTTTTTAGTTGATAACCTATTATAAAAGTAATGGAAAGAGATTGCAACATGTTCTCCAATCCAGTATAATTCATGGCCGAAGCAGAAATATAAAGTTGGAACTGCACCGAGTCCACGCACGTGTGCCATCGAGAATATTGGACGAGAAATTGACGCAATACAAAAATGAAAAGTTAATCGAACGTCGCACCTCGACACTTGAAAACTAAAATTAAAGTTCTGACATGGAACTCAGCCATTTAGGTACTATGAATATACTTATTTTTATTATCATCTTCACTTTTGAGTTTTCGTTTTGTTTGGCAATGTCCATCACACCGGACTTGATATACAGGTTCATCGTTATGTATTTGGCATTGTTAGCTACGGCGGACTTAGGTTTTTTGGAGAATGGAAAAACCTAATTTTTTTTCTTGTCTTTAAGGGCTTCTAGGCTATCACTAAGAATAGGAAAACAATTTTCTTTTTAAAAAGTATTAAAAAAAACCAAATTAAGGGTACCTGTACCTGTGTAAGCTCGTCGTTCTTGCAACTGAATTAGTAGATGGATTTTTGTTACTCAATCATGTTAAAATTAGAAAATCGATTGAGCTGAGTTTCGGTATGTGTTTAATTGATAAGTTGGAAAAACACACAGGCTACTATTTATTTTGATATCACGCGACGCGACGCAGGCGAAGCGCGAGCAGCAGCTAGAAAACGTATTTATATCCACTCTCTTCTTTCCTTGCCGGGTTGCCTGGGAGAAATCTCTAATAGCGACAAGGTCGCCCCAAGTACTACTTACTACCTTAAGGGGAATCCTCAAGGCAATTCTAATTCTAATTCTAATTCTAATTTGGGTAAGGGGTTACATATGGTCTGCACTGACGTCCCGCTGTGGGGTGTATTGTGCATTGACCCCTTTTTTTGTACTAACTCTACCCCAGCCAGCCCAGCTCCCCAAAATAGCGGAGCAGGACCCTGGGTTGATGGATGGTGTGTTCCAGTTTCCCGGTAGGGTCATCTGGACCCGTCTCCAGGATTTTCCTCAGCCCAGTCTTCTTTCTGGCCTCTTCTGTAGCTGTGCAGTGCACAACCACGTGTTCTACGGTTTCCTCCTCTGCGAAGCAACCGCGGCAGATCACGCTGTCTGTCGCACCCATCTTGAACATCCTCAAGGCAAAATTTCCATACAAAATGTTTCGGACTAATACTCAAAAAGTACGCCGTATTATAGTAATTACTTCACACTATTCGTTTCGTCCATGTTTTTTTTGATTTCATCAAAAAAAAAGGTGAATGGTTTCATACTTTAATTTAGATTTTATACGTGTTTTTAAGTTAGTAGGATTAATTTTAATGGAATTTGGATTTGAGGATTAGCCTTAAGGTATTTTTATTCTTTGTTCTATTGTTTTATGTTGCTGTGTTCTTGTTGTTGGTTTATAATAAAGTGTTTATCTATCCATCATCATTTATCTACCGCAGCGCAATTCGTTATTACTCTGTTTAATTCTTACAATGCTTTATCTACTCTACCAGGTCCGAGGCACGCATTTAAAAAATGGCATAGCTTATGTTCTCCTGTGAGAGCGGAAGGGTGGGAGAATCAGCGCGGGGAGGTGGTTTATGGACCGAACTGATACCGTGCCCCAGGAAAGCGCTTCAGCTTACGCTAAGGATTTGCAGCCGAGATATTTACATGAGACCATATGAAGGAAGTAATGCGAAAATTTATCGCAATTTACCTTAATATTTTACTATCGAAATCGTCTCGAATCTCGAAATAAAATCTTTAAATAAGTCAAAATATGTAAACATCATTTTGTTATTTTATTCGTCAAAGACAATGTTTTTTTTGCTAGAACCAAAAAAAGGATGTTTCCCAAGTTTTCGATTATACACAAAATAAGAAATAAATGCAATAATGATACATTAGTAAACCAAATGATTTAACTTCGTCCACTACGTCTTACGTCTACGTCGTTCTTCATCGAGTCTCGAATTCATATACCCACGCTGTAATACATATTTTCCTTAGTAATAATACCATTCTTGTAAGTTATACAAATATACACCAATTGACGAGGTCTTGGCCAGTCACTGATTAATGCAATCAGTTCTAGCTACTTGCCCGTTAAATTGACAATTGATCATACTTAGCGCGCGATAATCTTCAGGGCCGGCGAGAAATGGCGTGGATGTGAACGAAACCGTGGGAATAGCTAGCTCAGTTTATGCACAAGAAATAACACCCACAACTTTTTTATAGTGATTTCACAATGTCTAAATCAGGGAGCTACTTCTGAAACCCGTAGAATAAACAATGTTACATTAGGTTTACTGAACTGAATATATTTTAACAGTCAAATATAATAAGTAATAACAGTTTTGCACCGATGACACAAGAGTCGAGTACTGTATAGCACAGTTCTGGTCTTGGGCAGGTGTAATTTCTTACCAACAGAAGAGTAGAAGAGCTCATCTTGTCACTTTTTGCTTAAAAAAAATATCGTCCAAATTGAACGAGCTGATCGTTAAGTTAGTTCCAGGGCTGTCGAGGAATAGCGCGGGATGTAGGGGCGAAGGGCGGGTCCTGCGGCAGACATGACTTATTACAGCTACCAGGATACAACCCTATTTCGGTCCTAATGACGCCGCTTCGTATGGAGCCTTAATTTCGACGCCCCACGATTTTTATTAACGCATTCAAGTGGCCGGCAATTTGGCTCTGTGTCTCGGCGACTGCCTTTTTGGATTGATTCGTTTTTGTTTTGGACTGAGCTTGTGATTAACTTTGTGATTGCACGCTTTGGACATCGAGTTGGCGAAGCTATACGCAGTATTATTTAATATTTATGGCTAGGTAAATGCTCACAGTTTGCCCGAAGAGAATAATATCTATGACATCGTATTTAAAATTCATTATAAGTCTAATTTCAAATTGATTTTACAAAACTTAAGGCAAAGATGGACGGCGGAGGAATTTTAAATTTATCAATTAATTTTCATACTTATCTAATGGGAATAAGTTACATATAATATGTACCTTCACTTAAGTATATTTCATTTATATGCTCGCGCGCTGAGTTCCGAGATGCTCCGAGGTCCATCACCGAATATTGAAGTATAATACGTTTTTTTGATTGGATAAGGATTAAATTCAATTCATAAATTTAAAATCCTCCGCTTTACCACCAATCCAGTTTGCGCAGGCCATTAGACTTTAGAAATGACTGATAAATCTATAATAAGGACAAGCGTGGTCAGCGCAGATTATGAAACCTAACCGTCCAAGTAACTCAAAATACTTTTTGAAACCATTTCACATTACTTTTTGTAGCCACAATCTTCACTTTACACAATGTATAATATAATGGTATCACATGCACAGTAATAGCATAATCGTGCAGAACACATTTGAATTAGCATGTATTCTATCTAAAAGGGTAATCTACAAGTAGCTATGCCAGGAACCCAACAAACTTATGTAAATAGAAAGCTTTGCGATTTAAATTCCGATATGTAAAAGAAGAGTAATGTATGTAAACTCAGGATGGAGACTTTTAGATAAAGATCCATTGTGACCTTTCTCTAAGCCCGTACAAAAGTTTGAAAAGACTGAAAGAGTAGAATGGTTTACTAAACGTTTCATGTATGTTAGCTGTGGAAAACCGCCAAGCCACTTTATTTGTTTATTGATAACAGAAGACTTCATAATACGAGTACATTAAGCTTTTACAAAAAAAAAATCTTATAGTTTAATTTTGTAAAAAACATGTGAAAGGACTCTTGGACTTTTAGTTTGAGCGTATTTATACCATCGATAGCATCTTACAAAACGTAATGTACCTACATACTAAATGCGACGGTTACACGAGTCACAAAATCAGAAATCGATTTCCGCATAAAAGTGCATCTTTTATGCGGAAATCGATTTCTTATGTATTTCTACAGATTTCAATACAACATCTCGAGAATTTTCAAATAACATCGTGATCGAAACAACCGCTTTCAACGCCCCGTAATGACTATATTTTGTAATTGTTAAAAGCTCATTAGCATATTGGGTCCACGTGGAAATAAAAGCAAACAAGTGTGAATCGCGCTTTGGGTTGTTTCACAAACTCATCAGCTAATGTCAGCTAATGCACGTTTCTGTTTCCATGTCGCCTTTGATGAACTTAGCGCGCACCCCGTAAGCTGTACGAGTTCGTGTTTCAGAAAACAATTCTTGCACTCACCAACTTTTTATAGGTCACACAAAATGTTATTCGGATTACAGGCCATTTCGCTGTGTTCCTTTATACAGTCGAACCCTTCATAAAGGGCAGACAATGAGGGGGCTCTATACTTCCATTCTTCGTAATTTGAGCTCCATAACCGGCACTAAACCGTTTATGATGCGGCTCTCGGAAAGGTTAAAACTGGCCGGAACGGACAGCACGTAAATCAGTTACAACAAGCTCAATAAAACGGTGGAATGAAAATGTTTGGCAGTACACTGTGCGGCTGGTTTAGAATATCGCAAAAGCTAAAAGATTTAATTGAGCTAATTAAATATTGATAGAGTATAACTCTACATAATTTACCTAGTTCCGATTCAGGATTGCGAATAAAAGTGGCAAAAATATAAGTCGTTCACTTAATATATCACTTAATTTTATATAACATCAAAATCATTTTTACGTTAACCACGAAACTTTAATCCTTTTAATGTAGGGAGGCTGGCAGCCATCAATAAAAATATGCCTTCAGTATTTTCAGAGTTATTTTCTATTACCGTTTCACAACAACCAAAGAGCTTACCACGCCATTTACAAATTAAAATCCATTAAAGTGATAAGTTTTTTCATTTGCGAATTTACCTTCGTATTTCGTTGTGTTTCGTTATAAAATGTGTGTAAATACATCAGAGGCTAAGAGCTCAGACTCGTGGAATAGAATCTTGAAATCTTCAGTCGTGGTCAAGTGCGCACTTCAGAAATTTTGAGTGTTCTACATCGGCCTCGTTTTCACTGCTACACAAAAATGTAAGGGAAAATGTATTATGTAAATTATTTTAAGGTATCGTTGCGTCATCATTAAATCAAGTTCCTTTTAAGGGCCCGTTCCTCAAAATAAAGGGAAATCTGAAGAACTCATCTTTAACCTATTATCAAGGAGCTTAATGGTGAGTCGCTCATCTGATAGGTTGAATTTGTATTTCTAAAATATTAACTCTCATGTACCTTACCTACTCTGATTTCAATCAAGCGGACGTTACATGTAAATTGTAGTTTAATCGACACGTATGAATTGGATGAAGTAGTACCACGACATGATTGAGTAAGTATTCTTCAAAATAACTGCATGTTTTTGCCATTTTTATTTTTATTACATAACCTTCTTGCTTTTCTTAATAAAAACATTATAAAAATATGTTTCAAGTTGAGTCGGGGATAAGGGTGCGTTTCCAATAACGCGGAACTAGGCGGAGTAGAGAGGAGCGGACCGTGAATTGGCCAATCACAGTGCTCGAAGTGGAGTGGAAGTGGAATTTCGAGCACTGTAATTGGCTAATTCACGGTCCGCTCCCCTCCACTCCGTCAAGCTCTGCGTTAGTGGAAACGCACCCTAAGTCATGTACGAGTTCCATTTATTCAAAATAAGTGTCATAATAGCTTAACATAGCTTTTCTTACAAAAAGATATTACATTTCCTAGAATCAAACTAAGTGCACAACTACCTGATTCCAGTTCCTGGCCTACAAGTTACGCGAATTGTATGCAACCAATAACTAGGAGTTCAGTAACATAAGTTTCTGTTTAATTACTGAGTAATAGGTAAATGCAGGGCGGAACCCATGTTTAAATCCCGTGTTGCGTAATGTGAGCTGTTACGTATGCCACAGAGTAATGTACTGTGTACCAGTACAAGGTATACTGATACATGCAGTAGGTACAAGCCAAGCACTTTGAGAAAACAGACAGGATTTAAATTTATTTAATGAAGGTTTTACAAAAACATACAATAACCGACTTCAATCGAACTGTTCTAGTGACCGTAGGCACCACTGAAAAGTGACAGGGAAGCAAAATACGCAATTTTGGTCACTTCAACGACTTTTTTTTCAGTTATTTTGATTTAAATACTAAACTACTAAACCGTATTAAATAAAATTGATATTGCACCAATTTGAAAAATAAACTCTAAAACAAAAAAATATTTTATCAAATCGGTTTCAAAACCAACAAAGTTCTGAGGGTAACAAACAAAAGAAAAAAAAACAATTGATTTGAGAACCCTCTCCTTTTTTGAAGTCGGTTGAAAAGAAAAAGAAAAAAAAATATATTTCGGGTAAGTTACACTTAATAGTTATCGCGCACGACATTATGTAGTTTAGGACCTGAAATAATATTATATAATAGGCAATTTAAAAAACTAGGACGTTGTACGATGGAAGTACTGTTTTTCCCAAAAAAACATATTATTTCATACCAACTATCGAACCAACTAGAACTCTAGAACTTTACTTTGTCGAGATAATAGAAAAAAATCACAAGCACAACCCAGTTAGTTGGGTATTGGCTGCAAATGAAATAACTTTTCCATTAGTTTTTTGCACCAGAAAAAAGATAATTTGAAACAAAATTTCGTATTTTCATTGAAACCACGTAGATAGACTTGTACTTATACATACATAGGCTGGGACTTATACATAGAACACTAGTTGACACCCGCAACTTGGTTTGCGTTACGAATAACCAAAAACGAAAACTAAATATACTCAAAACAGTTTTTTTGTGTGTGTCTATGGTTAGAAATGCCTAAATAGGTACGTATACAGTGGTAGAGCATTAGTAGGACTACTTACACAGTCAAGCACTGCCTGATGATTGTACAAGCAGCATTGAAACATTAGTTATCTCATCAGCCATATTAAATACAGTGCCCTTCATACCATGACACATTACAATTTGGCGGTAGAGTACATAGCTGCAGTGGCACCCATAGGTACTGATGAATCTCCGACAAATATCACATAATATAATACTTTTTACTGCTCTAAGTGGACTCAATACGGATTGGTGGATAATTTACTTCTCACTTTCACAACTTCTCAAGAACCATCAAAATGTATCAAAGTGGAGGAGCGACATTTACTTTTCACATAAAAGAATTAGTTCTTTAATAATTTGGCATATGCTTGAGAAACGTAGGAAATTACTTTAAATAGTCAGTTTGCAATTCACCTCGCGTCACTAAAGACGCAGACAACAAATCTCTATTAAGAGGGCGCAAAGAAAGGCGTGCGTCGCGTGGCAATGCTTTAATTGCTTCTGTTTATCGTGGCTATTACTCTTTGGGTGAGGCTTAAATAGCGCTCATACGTCACGGCTACCATGTAATTATTTCACGTGAAACTCTCGAAAAAGCAGCATCTTTGGAACGAGACTCGTTACTCTATGGGGACGGTTTAATTTGTCTATCGCCCACCTTCATTAGAGCATACGTTTACTGCGGGGCATTTGTTTGCTAGAGGTATGCGGGTATTGATTACTGGTTTTGTACCGCTCTTAGTGAATACTGAATGTTTTGAAAATTGTTTCGATTAGGTTTTCTAAATTTTAAAATTCTTCTTTTTATTCTTCTCGTGTCACTAGTTTCGTTTGTATTAGTTTTCGTTCGTAGTTTTCGAACCAGTGTGGTGAAAAGATTCCAAGTGCGCATCAAAAAGGCTCCTTTCGTGTACTATTTTAATATATTTTATTAATATTACCGTTATATTTACCAGGAAGCGTCCCTGCAAATCTCCAGATGAGTATGATCATACTATGTATTCTTTGGTATGATGAATACGATACTGAAACATAGTAATGATAGTTTTGGTCTGGATAGAGCACTCAAAACATTTAGGTTTCGCTACATTCCGAATTAATTGATATTAAAACCCTGAAAATATTTCGACGATAGATGCTTCAACTAATATGTTCCAATATAAAAACACATTATACAACGAACTCTTTACTTCTTAACAGTCGATACTTGCTGGCCTTTATTGCAAAACTTTTGCGAGCATTCCTCTTTTATTACGCCAATTTTGTACGAGTAAGCCTATCCAGCGAGGGATGGGCCGCGATCTTTATTATTTAGATTCGATCGTTTGCTAGGGAGGGTCTCACTCGATTCCCTATGGCGCGCTTGAGCAGTAGCTATGGGCTCAGTCGAGTCATGGCAGTCTGTGTCAACATATGAATATGTAATACCGGTAATACCGAGTTAGTTACACGGGTGGAAGGATGCAATAACATCGAATTGAAAGAACCGAACGTAAAGGTCATATCCCTAACCTTTTGAATTTTCCCGGTAAAGATTTAAAACAAAATATTTTGTTAAGGGTAATCCTCAAGGCGAATTTCCATACAAAATGTTTCGGACAAATACTCAAAAAGTACGCCGTATTATGGTATTTTCTTCACACTATTCGTTTCGTCTATGTTTTCCGATTGTGTCAACAAAAATTAGTAAAGTTTCATACCTTAATTTAGATTTTATACGTGTTTTAAAATTAACACTACTAATTACTAATTTAATCAGGAAATTTCAGACGAGTAGGTACTTAATTTACTTTTCATTTATAATTCTCTTTGTAAAATAAATGCAGCGTCGGCCATAAGGAACGCAAAGCTCTGCGAAGTATTGTAGTTTTAATGAGCGAAACTTCTCCTGATTACTACTTTATTGAAGACTTGAGGCGAGCTATTCTGAAACAAATTTTACAGTGAAAGTTTATCGCATTTTGTATGTATACGGATTGAAGGTCATAGACTTATTTAAAGTAACACACATAATTTTATAGTCGGTATAATTATTTCTATGACAAAGTCTGTATATTATAAACTGGACAGTGTGACTCACAAGTATACTCGTAGAATCAAAAGATGATTTAAAAATACAAATATTTTATTAATTAACTTGATAAACATGCAACAATAAGTCACTTAGACTTGAAGAAGAATTTTTTATCAAACTAGCTAACACCCGCAACTTCGTTTGCATTGCGAACTAACAAAATTCCTTTCTTAGTAATCACTTTCGCCTCTTGAAAAATACATCCTCCAAGTCTCTACGTTCAGTGGTTGGGCCTGTACGTTGTCTGTCAGTCAGTCAGTCAGGTCCAAGCCTTTTATATATGTACATACATATATTGATATTGATGACTAATAGAACTTAAAGGCATGTTTACAAAACTGCTTCGCGGAATAAAATTACCAAGAATACCGGGCAATCTTCCACCACCACATATTTAAACCGGTAAATTGCCTAGAATCAATTCGAATTATCGTTGGCCTTTAAGACGCTTATCGATTTGAATTCTATCAACATTGGGCCCCAATACATTCTGAGTTGAAACTCGTGTAGGTAGTTAGAGTCTATGTCAGCAAAGGTCCAAGTGTACCATTACCCAATTTACACAGTACATTTTAGACCAGTATAAAAACTCTCTAAATAAAAATTTATAATGTATAAAAAAAAAAAATCGTAACGCTTCTCAGAATCGTTATAGAACGAAACATTTTACTTATTCTTGACTTGATGTGCGTAGAAGCCACGTAATTTTTTTTATTTTAAGATACCTAATAGGCGCTTGAGTAATTCGTACCAAATTAGAGAGGTGAAATGTTAGCTTTGTTAGTTGTACCTACATACAAATGTACAACTTTTGAGCTCTATACGCAAATAATCTCTACAGGTAGCGTATCAGTGCTTGTACAGACAGGTGTTTCAAGGACGCCGGGGTGTTGCGCTACTGTTTTTAGTTACACTATCTCCAAGTAATGGAGAGTGAACGACGCAGTTCCCACCACAGTAGTCGAAGATTGCACTCCCAAGCCGCTTCGAGTCCCGAATCGGGCATATTAGATTAGGGTTGTCCGCTGGAACTATTTAGTGATCTACTCGAATCCGTAGAATGTTTCGACGGTATCATAGAGTGGAAAAGGCTTTTCTGACGTGTTTATTGGGTCAAACGGATCCTGGTAATTCGATCAAATCTATCCTCTCACATCACTTTTCACGAGAAAATTGTTCCATTTAATGGTAAGTTCACGTCTGCCTAAGACCAAAATATTTCTACACAGGACTTTGAATTACCAGCCAGTGCAGTAATACAACTTACTGGTTTTTTATCAATAGTACAATAAATTAATAAGACGACACTTATACATAAGTAAAGCTACTTTTATTTATGCATAAGTAAAATAATATAAATATGTAAGGGTCGTCCTATTAATTTATTGTACTATTTGTATAATATACTATAAAAGTAGCTTTACTTATGCATAAATGTCGCAAAGTCCTTGGTGTCGTTTTACTAAGTGAATAGATAACCGTTTTTCCGCGCACTTATCTCGTAAGTAAGCTATGCGCTATAATCTATTTTCCGTAACGCTGAGCGTAACGCCGAATCTTACCTGAGAGTAATCACCCAATCGGATTGGGTACCACTTCGGGGTGAAATATTTTACGCTCTCTATTTTAGTAGGTCTTTAAAGGCTGATGATCCTACTGTTTATAGTTGTATATTATAGTTCTCATGTTTATTGTATATTTTTAATACTGAAGTAAATATATCGTCGAGATGAGACCGAAATCGAAATACAAAAAGTCTGGTTTGGAAAAGCCGTGTCCACAAAGTGTCCGCGTGTCCGAGCAGATATGTGACATTTCCTTCAGACACTGACATGGGTTCTGAACCCCTCCCCCACCATCGTTGATTATGATAAACGACTTATGAAATTAAAACGGTCTCGCACAACAAGTTGCCATTCAAATGAATACGCCCTTTGTTAAATTTCATTCCCTTGACAAATCGCCGCTCTGCACTCTGTATACATTGTCTGTTAAATTAAATGGGTCGACGGGCTATTGAAACCATTTCTACGAAGGCTATTCCGAGACAAAACGATAATACGTCAATCGTGTTCGTGTGGCGTGTCCGTTCAATCCTTAACATTTCTAACCTGAAATAGGCCGGTGAATATACAATGCCCGCGATATATCGATCTGGTATACGAGTGGAGGCAATCTTACAAATGTCTGTCCTATTATAGCTCTTTCTTTAACAGCCTTAGGTAAGGTATATTGGACAAAGACGACCGGGTGAGATCCAACAGCATTCGAATCGAACGACAATGTTCCGGGTTTTGAGAAAATATTTTAGATTTGCGAAAATGTTTCGAAGTGGATGGAAACCTGTTTCATTTTCCCGCCCGATAATGCCGGGCGAAACGCGTAACGTAAATTGATCGTTTCAAATTAATTTAGACTATTAATATTCTTCGAGATTTATCAATTAAAACACTATTCAATACGCTGGCAGACTTTTAATTAAAAGCTTTCAAAGTTTCCTATTATTCTTCCAGGGGGAATTAATAGAATAACGTTAACGTAAGACTTCATTTTGTATGAAAAACAAATAAGTTAGAAACTGGCCCTTTCACAAATTGTGGTGTACAGGTTAGTGGTGATAACAGGCGTCGCAGTCACGATTGGAGGAAACGGAAAAAAGGTAAATATCCGAAACTAGCGATCTCTGACATCGTTCCAATAACTTTGACAACGGTACTATCTCACCCGCGCCCGCGCCCGCCTCGCTACGCTCGCCCTACTCGCTCTCACTCTTCGGCCGAAGCGGACTGTAGTTTGTTTTCTTTGTGTCATTTCCTTATCGCTCTGCCAAAATACGTTTCATGACCGTTACGTCACTTGAAACATACTTCAGGTGGAGTATACTTCGCCCGAGCAATTTTGATTATTTTCTTTAACAAATTTCATCTTGCGTGTCTAGTTAAGTTTAATGCTACGTACACAGCGATAATTTATATAAAATATATTTGTACCACTACAGTTTGTCGCAGGTAACCGCAATATAACCGGAAATATTTTATACCGCTACGGGCCCATTGCAATCTTTTCACATATTTTATAACAAACCATTTACCATTCCACATTGGTGTTAAATTCATTTTTACTCAAATTCCGTCGCTTTACGGTTTTACTGCAAATGTCGCGTAAATTATATTCATTAAAATATTTGCTCACGAGAATAAAGCGATTTATATCACGACACGAGTCTGGGTATAGCAAGCTGCCTTGACTTTCAGCACGAACATGTAATTCTGTGTGAGATGCGTGTATACGTACTTTGTAAGAATAACACACAGTCGGTATTATTTATACCTTGTTGCGGATTAACAATGTTGTGAGTGGCGACATGACAAGATGAAATGAGTCGTAAAATGTTATACACTAACACTAACGAGGAGAATATTGTGCAAGTGTCAAGATATGCGAGTTGGCTGTCATCACGTGCATATGGTCGACTCGGCTCCATGCAGCGAAACAACATCTATTTGATTCTTATCTCATCCCCCGCCCCCACTCTCCCCCGCAGACAACCGAAATATAAACAGGTAAAATATTTTCTTTGTGAAGAAAAAGTCCATTTCACAGACAAGATCGTCTATCTTTTTACAAATATGAGACACTGCGACTCTGTGTAACTTTTGTAACATACATTTTTCGAAATAGTTTGGCTGAAATTAAAAAAGTGTATGATCTACGGGCACGTTGGATTCAGTAGGTACGGAGTTTTGAAATCCAGAATGAAGATCAAAATGTAAGTAGGTAAGTATACCGAAGCCATTCGAATTGCACATTGAAGTTGGACTTCCTTTGTGCATTCTCCATTTTCTTTGTAGAATAAGATTCTATTAACCAGTATCAAAAAATCGAATCACATTTATATAACAAACACGGTCCTTTTAGATCGAATACTCAATTTGAATGACAGTTCTTAGACGTCTATCAAAATCGAAAGGACAAAGGGATAAGGAAAAATTCCTTTGCGTTCACGGATTACAGCTTTCAAATGTCGATAAAGTTTAAGAATTTCTTCGGAGAGTTAATGAATTACAAATTTTATGGAAGTAATCTCGAAAAATGGTTCGAAAATCATAGACAGTTAAAGTTTTATTGGGACGGCATTGTTTTGCAAGGCAGGGGCAAGTCGAGGGTCGCGCTCGAAGCACCTAAACTTGCCGTTTTCCTTGACTGGACACAGAAAAGTTGTCTAATTTTTGCGACAAACGTCTCGCTGCAGCGAACTTTAAGATTCGTCGAACAATGGACGCCCAACTTTTTAACAATCCCATTCGACTTCAATAGTGCACATCTTATCGATTCCGAAACTATTTTATCGATATAAAACGCAACACGAAACGTACAATCAGAAACCAGATTTTTATTAATGCTGCATAGAAATAGAAATGCCGAGGATATTGCACCAATATCTGTATTTCTGAGACTGCGAGTTGAAAGGAATCGAATCTAAATTCATCGCATACAAATAAAAGAGCGGAGCTGTGAAAGTTCCGCCGTGCAATTAAACCGCACTTTACTGCTACAATCCCTTGAAATAAAGAACTTTAAAGGAATGTCCTTTTTGTTCCAGCTCCTTTATTTCTTGCAGCAGTCGAGTCGGTGGAAATAGTGCGCTACTTGCAGTAAAGGTGCTTGGTCTAGCACGATTGCACATGGCGCGACCTCCGACCACGCAGTTACCCAAAACTTATATTTTATTAGCTTCCTGTAAGAACATTACAATTCAGTTACTTACATGGTTTTACTAAAGTTTTTATGCTCTCCATTTGTGCTACGAAATTGTAGCAAGAAACATTTTACAAAATGACTACAAACCTACGAACGAAGCAAGAAAACCTCGATGTGAAAGCTTGTTAAATCATTGGACGAACGAAGTGGTACTAAAGTAGGTACTCCAAAGAATATGTTATTGTTGAATTTTCTCGAATCGAATCCCGATCATTATAAAACTTGATTCTATTGAAAGCATACAAAACTGTAACTTTTCTACATTATACATATTTGAGTCGAAAGAAGTGAAAAGACATTTCCCTTCCATTGTTGCAGTAACAATGCGAGACCCTCACGTCTTCCGACATTTAGCTGGACTTGTACTTAAGCAGGGTTTTGGGTTCGAGTGTGTGCCTCGTCCTAGCAGACTTAAAAAATACTTAGTATATTATGTTACTCGTTAAAATCTTATCGCACGCTATACACACCCTTATGAATTCAAATAATCAATTTATTATCATTTCTTTTATTTGTTGTTATTAAAGTCGTGTAAAAAATATATTTATAACTACTTTATTGGAGATAAGATGGGTAATGTTTTTTTATAGAATACCTACTCAGAAGTATTAAAGTATAGAAACACTATGTAGTAGTTACATTGAAAATATGCACAGTAAAAGGGAGCCACATTGGCCAACTTCAAGTACATTTTGGTCCGATGCAAATTTTCGAATAAGAGAATTAACAGGCCAGATAAATATTATATGTTAAAACTACTAGGCTTTTAAATTGATAATAAAACTACATCGTAAAAAGTAACAAACATTATTTGAAAATGGAGATATTTCATTTTTATTGACAAGGTGTCTGAAATTTTTTGGTCCTGTGTTACGATTCCCTTTTGGTTTGATACTGTCCATATTGTTCTATAGTAACATCGATATTCATCTATGAATACCTAATAATAATAACTTAAAATAAATATTTGATAAACTCTGCGAAACTATTATTATAATTGGTTTAGGTAAGACCTAAACCAATGCCCGCTAGATAAACCTTAAAGTCATGTATGTCCACACGAGTACGTACATTTACATAAGTGTACTTACACGCATGTGTGTACTCAACGGAACAATATTTACGTGTTCCATATAAAAACCCCAGGAACTCTTACAAGCAAAATTAATTAAATTCATGAAAAGTTTTTACACTACCTCGGAGCTTGGAATGTTAGCTTTTATACCTCGAAATTTTAGGTGCAAAAGTTTTCGATTTACGCACGCCAGTAAATAATTTTGCATTTTTTTGCGCAACATTTTATAATTTGTGGAGGAGGTAGAGCGACCGCGTGTACCGGTGTTTGCGACGAGAATTCTTTATTGCATTATTGCAGGAATTACGGACTCCTCTTTCCAGTGCAGCCTACAATCGGTTCAATTGAAGGGTGGACTCGTCAATTACTATATGCAGATTTCATAAAGTGAAAAAGTCAAGCTATAAGAAAAAGATTGGTAGAGTGACTGTTTTATCAACTCTTACTTATTGTAAGGGCTGAAGTTAAGGGTAGATCGCCAATATGTTAAATAATAAATATTTTGGACATTTCAAACAACGCCATCTATCCCCAAACTAAGCAGAGCTTGTAATTTTTGTGTAGCTATGGGAATCAGATAACTGATACAACACATAATATATTATTTTTTTGTAAATACATACATAGAACCACATAAACATACATAAACCACCCAGACTCAGGACAAACACCGATGTTCATCATACAAATGTTTGTCCTGAAGCGGGAATCGAACCCGCAACACTCGGCGTAGCAGTCCAACACACTTGCCACTCGACCAATCGTGTCGTCAGACGTCAAATATGTAAAAAATTTTAGGCAATCTGGTACATACAAATTTTCAGCAACTATTTCATATTATTATTTAATCTGAACACGACTTTTCGATCAGAAGTCGAGTTGAACTGGTGGATAATTTTATTGTGCCTGGCTCATAACTCTCGACACCAGTATCGCCTGGTCTCAGCCTCTCAAGAACAAGGGAGGGGCAGTTCGCATAAATATCACATAATTACCATGCTCCGTGCCCAGAGCCGTATTCGAGGGTAGATACAACTCTGTTAAATTTTAATTTCCATTCGTGATTGCTTCGGTAATGTCCGGGTGGTAAAAAATGTAATGGGTTATTCAACGAAATGAGAAAAAGTATCCAATCCATGGTGGGGTCATTATGCGTTGTTTATTAATATAGGTCACGGTGCTTCATGTTTCGGAAATATTTAAAGCATCAAAGTTTGTTGAAAAGAGTCTTCACTGTTAGGCAGTCGTGTAAGAACAATTCACGGAAAATACTTTAAAAGTGGGTGTTTCATTTATAATACTAAAAATACTACAATTTAATTTTTCAAAAGGGCTCTAGATCCACCTACTAAGTTTAATGGAACAAAGTTATCTCACTCCAACACCAGCTCAACACTTCCCAAAAGAACATTACTAACACTCATAATCCGCTTGCGTCGGGAAAAGCTCACAAAAGATCACAAGTGCGACCCTGTCTGAGGCCCTAATCCGCACGAACGAAACATCGCTTGCATCCGATACAAGTGCTCGCAAGTGGCTCCTCAGTACTCCTCAGAGGCATTGTTGGTGTGGAACAAAGCCAAGGGTGCTCCGCGGCCGACCTCGCTCCCTCTCGCCACGCCATTCTTTGTGATATCACGTTTTTAGGCCGACAACGTTGGATTGATGGAATATCCCTACAGCAGCTGTTCGTCGCCAAATTACAACGTAATTTTAAACGGAACTTGAAAGAAAATTTTAAGGATTGATAAAGCTCAATATTTTTTTGCGTTACTTCACGGAGTAGAAGAGCAGCTGAGAAAATAATTGCGCAGCCTTTGATGTCAAAAATATAAGAAATGGAAAGCCAAAGTCAAGAGTCAGTGTGCTGTAGGGTTACAATGACTAAGTATGAGCAAACTGTACGAGGAAACAGCGCTCAAATAAATCCAGCGCATAACCGCGTTTCTTATACAATGTATTTTTTTGTTCCGCCAACACTTATCCCGGCGGAAAAACACCATAATATTGTTTATTCGGGTCGTATTTTTGAATTCTTCTTCGCGTCGTCAAATAAACCCGTCGGTAAATTGACACTAAGGAACAAAGACATAGCGACGTGGCTGTGACCACTTGAGGTGTCTCATTGCTCTGATATGTAGGTACTGCTCAAACTTACCTGCTGCAAAATTCCAGTTAAACTTTTCGACAGATTCGACCTCGCGAATATTTTCGTACTACGAGTTTCAAACTCAATAACCTACCCGTGATATATTTCAAATGTCATAAAACCGTTATTTGAAACGGAAATGCCTGATTCAATTAAACTTTTTTCTACGTCAGCTACAATAGTTTCACGATGTCGTGTTTGACAAATGAACATCGAAGCTGTTAATGAAATAAAGTGATTGATAGACCGACGAACTGAAGAGTATAATAAAACTTGTCACTCAAGACAAAAGTTGTGTCACTGTATGAAGGACCTAAAAATTAATTTCACGCAGAGCGGAAAAAATCATCACAACATAACTACTAGTATATGAACTGTGTATTCCTTTATGAGTAGGACACTTGCCTAAATAATAGGTATTTCATTATATATAATGATTTAATAATGTAACTTCGTGATCCTTTGTGATACCATTATCGTTAGATAGCGCTACCGCCGTCACTACGTAACAGGTAGGGTTGCTTCGACTTCTAGAAGGTCTTGTTGAGTATGGATTGGATGCCACATGCAAAACGCATACTGCATTGTGCTGTAAGACGTTGAACCAAGTTGTTTGATGCTGCAGACTCGTCTGACCGGACAAAGAATCTTAATTATTTTAAGCCGAGCTCGCTTCTCGTAATTCGTAGTTTAGTCGCTGAGGGCTTATTTTATTGTATCGTCAGCTAGGGACCGGCTTAACTAGTGCCGGGTATTATTTTACAGATTTCCACGGAGTCTGCACATCTGAAGAGATTGTCTCTTCGCTAAGACCCGTTCTTTTTTAGTGCTCTTCATCAGAATTAAGTTATTCACCCGTCAGCAACATTTCGTATTTCCACTTAGTCACTACAGTGTTTAGAAACTTGAATTGAATGTTTTATGGAGTGGCTCACTTGGATAATGTTTATTACAACTTTGGGGTTACAAGTCTAGTAAAGATTGTACGCCAGAAAATAGTGGATTGAGCTTGTACGAAATATGATTTTGTTCAGTATTCCGAAGGAACACGTTCCAGTAGTTACAGTAGCAGCAGTAACATTAAAATAAACAAACCAAATCCAGACAAACGTATGTATTGATTGCTTGTAAGATTAAGTTCATTTATTTTTTCTACAGTTCTTTTGATTTTATTAGAGAACTCTTAAATGTAGAAAATAACAAACGTATCAGATCAGCATTGTGATTGAGTTAGACAGTGATTCATAACTACGGAACAAGAAATAACTTCGAGCGAAATCTAAAAACCAAACATCTCTAACGCGGAAGTAAAGGATGTTTTGACAAAGTTTTGAGACACTTATTGCAGTAACAGACATAGCCCGAGCGAGGTACATCTACGACAGTTTAAAAAACAGAAGCACAACTACAAACTATTTTAGAAATGCTTTCGGTTCATGTAACACGCTTACGTTTCAACGTAAAAAATATCTGTTAATAGCTGAAAATACTGATCACAAACTCAATAGCTGAAGTATGTCGATGAAGCATAACAACTTTCTTAGAATGTTTGTATGTTAAGATTTAGATAACTTTGTTATGTTTTAATTTCTAATAGTACCTAACATCTGAGTTATTCAAAAATTGACGAGGATCCGCTTGTTATGCGCTACTAAAAAAATTAAGTTTACATTACCTACACTTAAGGTAAAATGCGCTTGGGGAGGTATAAATTAAATTTATTTAACTGTCGTGTAAGATTGTTGTGCCCCATTTTAACTAGTCTTCAATTAAAGTGATCTGAAAGTTTTACTCTCAGTCTGACACGCTGCTGTTTAAAGTGCAGAGGGAAATATTCATTCAATCAGGTTTTCAATCCAATATAAGCTGGGCTTGGCACACTTATGTAACTAATTATATATGTAGTCTACAAACGTGATGAAAACTATAATGAACGAAGTTTGAATCACTAATTATAAATATTTCATCGATAATTTTACATCAAAGTTACAAGTTACCAATATCATTTACTTTCTGATCTCAGAACTTACTAAAAATAAATAGAACCAACGTACCTACTCCTCCCACTAAAATTGAAAAAAGTTATATTGGACAAAGTTTCTTTTACTTATTCAAATTCTCGGCTGAAAAGATCTCGGGAAAGCTTACTTCGTGTCTATTTAGTAACTGGTGAAATTTTCACAAATAGGTTTTTTATAAAGTCTAAGCATTGTTTTCTTTATTACATTCAGAGTTTTTCAAATACTTTTTGAAGAAAGAAGAGCCTGTTTGCGAAATTCTCAATTTTAAATCTAATGAGTTCAAATGGTACCTACTTAACTACTTGAAAAAGTTTGAATGAGATAACGTGATAGATGAAAAATTTAGAAAAAACTAATTTGACTCCGATTAGACGTTCGTTACGCAGTTTACTTTCAACAAAAAAAGTCAACTGCTCAAAGATTAGACCAAAATTACACAGATTTGCAACTTTTAACAAGACATTACTACCAGGAGTGCATAAGCCGACACTGGACATAGTTAGAGTAGCGGTACACCACAGTCACTCATTTGAAGAGCACCTTACGCTCAACTTGCCGTGTTTACCTCGCCTTGTTACGTGACTTAATGAACTGGTATTTAAGTCTATTTCGGCTAAGGAAATATTTGCCGGAGACTGAAGTAGTTTATTAGTGATGTCGCATTCCGTATGAAGCTGGCGGTAAACAAGACTTGTTTAGTATGCTATTTTATTCTAGGTAGAGCATATATATGTATGTATGTTTGATAAGAGCACGTCTACATTTTGTATGGACAATAATTTCATGGGTTATGTTTAGAGTAAGTTACCTGCGATACCCGCGATATCAATGTTGGTACCTAAAGCTTACGCCATCTTTCAACTCCTGAATACATACATAATCAGTATAACAATGCAAAAAGCTATACCTAAATGTGTTGGTAGTGCACTACCAACATATAAAACGCCCTGCCACTGGAGTGGCCGCGGACATTGTAGCGGTTAGGCATAGCTTTTTGCAGTGTTGGTAACGTAAACAAACCGGTAACGCAACACGATTAGTATGCCAAACCGCTAACCACGTATGATCGCCCTCATCTCAATAAATAGTACCTGCGTTATAAATTATATTAGGTCCGAAAAGGATATAGGTCCAAGGTTCGATTCCCGATGCAAAGCGATAAAACGCGTGAAAGATTCATCACGACCCTCTAGGGGGCAATTCTTCTTCCAACTTGAAGCCCTCCGCCTCTTTCTTCGTTATATCATATTTTTCAAAACACCCTCAAGTTAGGAGTTTCTAAAGCTCGTATCCAAGAACTTTTGACATTGAATTGAATTGTCGTTTTCGATTCATGTTATCCGTGTTCAAACTATCCGATACATGGGACGTTTGGTACACGAAATAAAGCCAAGTTTTGTATAAAGTTTCAAGAAATCAATAAGAAAAATGTCTATTTGCATTACACTTTCTTTCCATGCCAGGTCATGGAGAAGCATACTTTATTGATAACACAATGCAATAAACCTAAGTTACAAGGTTGGTGAGCCTCCGTAACTTCTACGGCAACTTTATTAGCTTTAAGTATTCAACTTAATAACACTGAAGTTCTTTTCCAAGTTCTTAATGACGTGGTCAGTTTTAATGCATTTTACAAAAGCTTTTTAAAAGTGGTGCTTTGGATATAAGCCTCTGTTCTTTAGTATTTTTAGACTATTATTTTGTATGACTAGGTAATCCTTGCTTTTTTAATTTGCCGATTTCAGCTTGTTTGTATGGCTTACTTCAATAAAAAAATATGCATTAATGATATTGTGTCTAAAATCCTTTGTAAGTTAGTACAAGTATTTCTATATTTCTATTGCCAGAACTGACTGAACTAGATGGATTAAAAATAGCCGACAAATTCCACATTGAAAAATAGCTTTTAAAAATTGGTAATCTTTATACACTTTTTGTTCGAATAATTCGACACAGGTACCAATAAGCAATGGGAAAAGTGCTTTTACGTGTCGAGTACACTGCATTTAATTAATACTCGGCAATGCCAGCTTTCAGCCGCCCAGGCGTGTGGGATAATCCGTATTAACATACATAGGTAGCCTTGATCTGTCCATCTTGATACCCATCAGCCTTTCAGTTGATAAGGCAATCATTGCGGGATTAGTTTGAGCGATTTTGTTGTACGAATATTAGTGCCAAGAAATAACATACAAGCGCATGGTTTGTGTCGCATTATGCCTCGATTTCTATCGGTGCTTATGGAAATAGGATCCTTTTCTGCCGAGTCATGAAATTATTTTGGTATTTGTTTATCGTGAAAGTTGCATAAAGATTGTACCTAATGGAACGTACAGTTTTAGAAACAATTACAGTTTTCAAAAACAAGATCCACTTAAGGCTAATCCTCAAATCCAATTCTATACAAATGTTTTGGACAAATACTCAAAAAGTACGCCGTATTGTAGTAATTTCTTCACACTTTTCGTTTCGTCCATGTTTTTTGATTTCGTCAACAAAAAAAGTGAAAGGTTTCATACTTTAATTTAGATTTTATACGTGTTTTTAAGTTAGTAGGGTTAATTTTAAAACACGTATAAAATCTAAATTATGGTATGAAACCCTTCCCCTTTTTTTGTTAACGAAATCTAAAAAAGTGAAGAAAAAAAAAAGTCTGAAAAGTGTGAAGAAATTACTATATAACGGCGTACTTTTTGAGTATTTGTCCGAAACATTATGTATGGAAATTTGCCTTGAGGATTCCCCTTAAGGCTGAGATTTTCTACGCTAACACGTTTTTGGGTCTATCTTACATATCTTACTGATATAATATTATAGGCTATTATGAAACCGTTTAGCGTAAGGATATTAGATAATAGCTGGCAACACCCGACGCAGTAGCCGGCCCATAACAAGGCATTAGTGTGCGGCAGTCAAATTGGCCCTCCTTGATTACAATTAACTGACGAGATATGGCCTAGGGTATGCGGGGAGGACACAGTGTAGGTATGCGTGTAGGTAACCATGTCATGAACATACACAGAACATCTTTTGGGGATGTTACCAGATCGACCGTCACCTGTTTTTTTTTTGCAAGCGTTTTACTTTCCTAAAAAGTTATTTTCTCTCTACCTAAGTTATTTATAGAGCAACGAAATAATTGTATGTTTTGGGTTCTTACCTATAGCAAAGAATAAGTAATATTATGTACCATACTTATAGCATCATTTTTCGAGAGCGAGATGAGAGTGGAAATTTTGCGGCTCGCTGAGCTCGCTGCGATAAATTGAAAAATCCGTATTTCTACATTCTAACTAGAATCTAAAATAATTTATTTCAAAGTTAGTACTTCATCTTTTTTAAAATTAAGCTCAATCAAACAGAAGTGTTAAATTTGCTCGCTCGCGACTTGTATTTCTTAGGTGTAAAAAACAAAAAGACCCCTAGCATGCAAGTTTCCCAAAAAAATCACACTCTTTCCTACGCTTTAGTCCAAACAATGTACGTTATAACTAGAAACTCGATTATAATGAGCAGAATAACGTGTGGGTGTGTAGGTACCAGTCAAAATGTCCCCTCCGTGATTACAATTAACGGGCGAGAGAGCCCAAGGCTGTATTTAGGAATGTATTCTACCCGTAGACATGATTTGAGAGACAACGAAACAAGAAAAGTAGATATTAGTCTCTTAGTAGCAAGCACTATAATGTTAGCCTCTATTCACTTAGAATAGTAGAGCGAGCCGTCAAGCGGGGTTTCAGGAAAATCAAATCAATAAGTGTTAAAAATAGCGCCTGTAATTTCATTGTATTGTGGCGTTTTGGCAAAGCCTTTTTCAATAAATATTTTGAGAAGTCAGGACTAAACTTTGTGGATGCACCAGACAATAACAATGTAACAAAAAATAACAATTCCATATGAGTTTCCGAATGCTGACAAAAGCGAACATGAGCCAAGAAAACTTAGGATATAATGTTGTACATGTTTGAAAGCTGCACCGTCTTAATAACTTAAGAGAGTAGTAAGTTAAAACAAACTTAAACTTAGCAACATTTACTTTAAAATTGCGTAGTTCATTATGTCTGGTATGGAATAGGTCCCACCAGGGCTATGAAATTGTCTAAGATAGGACTTCAGTAGGATTTACTGAGGCACAACAAGTGATTGCTTAAAGCCGAGGATTCTACGTGTCTAGCACTGAGAGAGTGCTACCTAACTATTATGAACGTTGGACATTACAGTGAGGATTGTAGCTCTAGAATTGCTTGGAGTCATTTAAATATGACGGTAAATACGTACCTGTGTAAGAAAGAAAAATTTTTTTTATTTGCTAGAAAGACATTAAGTAGGTAGGTATTTTAAAAATATAAAAGCGTAACAGAACAAACATTGTAAAAAAAGAATAGAAATTTAACAAAGTACCTAACCTACATAATTATGATAGTATATTTATGTCGCAGAGTTTCTAGCAATAAATGGACTCAACTCAGCGTTATGCTGGATAGACAGGTTTCCCCATCTATCCAGCGCTAGTTTTCAGTTTGTATGTGATTATTCAGACTCCTAAAAGATCGTTTCTAGACTAAAGCTTGGTGTTTTATTTTTTCTACAAAACTTTTCGACACAATAGTAATATAGTAAAAGTATACCCCTTCCTAGTAGGTATGCGCATTTTTTTCTGAACCTACAGATTTAATTTTTCATGACCTACAAAGAGGCTAAGGCTTTAATCCAATCACGTTGTTATTCTATATTTCGAGCGAAAATTCACGAGCGATTTCATTCCTTTTATCCATATTAAAAACCTGTGAATCTGACCAGTCGGTCACGTAGGGGACATTTTATTTTGACGAAACTCCATTAAGTTTGGACCATTTGTTGATTTAGGACGATAAGCCCTGAACCGCTTGTTTTTCTTACTCAAAAACCAGGTTTAATTCTTATTTTCATTGGTGCACTAATCTTTACAAAGTTTTATTGTGCACTCGCTACTTGGCAGTAAACAACCGAGGAAATATGGGGTACCTCAGGGAGGAATTAAGTCCGATATTTTTATTTATACAGTGAATAAAATTAGGATGTGAAAAAGGAAAATGTACGCTCATGTACTACCCGCTTCTACTTTTAAGTTTGAGCTAAGTAAATGTTAAAAATATTCTACACGGAGTACTTTGTTAACAATTGAGCCATCAGTTAGTCTAGACTCTAATTCAACTTTTTTGCATGTTGTTCTAGAGATTTTCAAAACTGGCACGCAATTTCATACAAAATGGTGCACGCTGTGCAGCTTTTTTCTATCTACATACATTGTACTGTACGACTTAATTCATAAAAAGGCCAGAAATATATTTCTGCGCTGAACAAAGTCATATTCTATATAATTTATACATTTACGTGTATCTATTAGTTCTTTTCATTAATGTATTCTGCAGAATAATAGTCCAGACACCATACACAGAAGAACATTGGTATAGATAGTACCTACATTAATAAGACTATATATTAGATTAAATTGTACAGACGTATAGTGCCCGCATCGCCTGACCTCTACTGTATGGTCTTCAGGAATTTATATAATCCAACGTCACGCAAACACGCTAGTAAATAATCAAATCAGTTTGATTTACTGGCCAAGTCCGGTATGCTTATTAAACTGTGCATCTGAACACCAATTTGATTGCGCGCTCTATCTGCGGGCTAATCAGATACAATGTCTGGTTTCAAGCTAGATATGCAATTTGTTTCATTTCACATTTGATGCAGTTCACTATAGTAAAAATTGTCATTTTGTATACAGCTTTCCACAAGAGGGTCAACCGAAAATTTCTACGGCTTCGAGCATCAGCTGTCGATCCCGACTATAACAATATATGTCGTCAGGCCATGTTGAAAGCTTTCACCGAGAAATCTTAACCTATTGCTGTACATTTATTTTATTTTATTAGATTCTAAAAAAGGTCAGTGAACGGATATGTGTTACCTACTCAATCACGATAAAACATAACTGATTGAGCTGGAATTTAAAAAGTACCTATTTATGGGTGTAGATAAATCAGTATCCGAAAAATAGGATACTTTCTCCCGTTGTCGCACCGGGCGGCGAAGGCGTAGGCAGTAGCTAGTTCGATATTAAGTTGTATGGCGCTTGCGTAAAACTATAGGACTGAAAGTGCAGCAAAGGTGACAGGAAGCAGGGCAGCGAAGCGCGCGCTGACTCAGGATAGGATTGCCACTAACCTGGGCACTCGAACGGAACTCGTCGGAACAATATACTATTTCGTTGGTTCTATTGAAAACCAACGGAAATTCCGCTGTTGTGTCTCATTTCGAATATCTCGTTAAAGTTGCGTAAACCTAATCCTTATTTGGCAATTAATCATCGGTGATGATAAACATACCTACATATAAGGAGTAGCTTCCATGCTCTCGCCGCTCAATAATCATTATCAGCGAAATAAATAGATATTTTTATTTTGCTCACCACAAAACAGTAAAAAATACACAAAAACGAAGAACGGATTTATTGCACAAGACAATCTATTCCAGACAATTTTAATATGGACATGTAGTCTTATGTTCCGAGATGGACTTTCGTTTTCGTCACTCCTTATGGGGGCTTGCACAAACTAGAACATTAAGATAAAATAGGTACCAAACAAAATGTCTCCTTATTCTTTTGCAATATACGACTTTGTATTTTATCTTCGTCATTTTGTGAAGACTTTAAAAGAACAAGCTTTTCTCTGTTATTTGTGACGATGAAATCAACTGAAAGTGCTGCAAAGGTGACAGGAAGCGGACGCAGCGGAGCGCAGCGCTGACTCAGGGTAGCCACTAATCGGGAAACTCGAATGAAACTCAATCGAAACTCGACAAAGTCTAGAATTACGGCCCGCTTCAAAAGTGCCCGGGCTAGCGAAAGTATGTTAGGACTCTGTTCAGGTATAATTTGAGCTAGAGATGTAAAATACGCTCCAAATTAAACTTTTCAGTTGGGTAAAGTTTTGCAAGGAAATCTAAAAGTTAGAAGGCATTGAAAAACATACTTAAGGTTTCTTTGCTTAGCTTATAGTGGTACTTTGTGTTCCTTTTAGAATTGGTCGTTTTTACTTTAATGATGTGGAACGAACTAGGTTTTTATCAGTAAAAAGCCATTATGAAGCCCCAAACTTTGTCTATAAAGACCCTTGGTTTTGGCTAACAAGCACAACACTCATAAACCTTGTTCCGACCGTTTTGAGAGCTAAAAAAACGTTATCGCGGAACAATAGTAGTGCAATACCGCGACTAAGCGTTTTGGCACATTGCGCCCGCTCCGAGGCGAGCCGCGGTATAATTACGTACCTAGGTACCTACGAAATGTGAGCTGTCGCTTAAATCTTGCACAGCTTAAATTTGAAGCGAACTTCACTGAAGCGGTGTTATTAATTTAATTTTGCCGAGTGCATGATCTGGTTTTTGGAATTATGTGAGTGCGAATTATTGTGGATGCGTCGCTGCATCATATTTTGCAATATAACTTCATGTACATACCTAACTACTGTAATAAAGTAAAACGGGGTAAGTTGACATAACTTATCCATCATGGGCATCGGTAAGAACGAAACATTACCTATTGCACCACTGTTATGGACTTCATTTGTTCTATCCATGGCCATCTTTGCGTAGCTACCTATATCAAAGTCCTCAATGCCAAATTCCTAAACCGTAAGTTCTGAAACCCCTCAACTCAACTTTAAAAGAAGTTGACACCTATCGTCCTACACGCGATGGAATATATTTCAAAATCATGAAGCACGATTTACTAACAAGTCGTAAACTTCCGATTAAAGGGAAATGGCGTACTTTCGACGAACCGTTCAATCAACGAAGGGTAGTTCAGGGAGACGTCTACGTAGCTCAGTTTGTTAACACGGTGACTAGAAGACAGACTCCTAGAAAAGAATAAACCATTCGCATTTTGGTTACTATTTTATTAAATCGATAAAAAACCTTAGGGATCCATTTTCCCTCATATCCGGACCGATCGTATTGAATATATTCCAATATGGGAAAAGTGAATGAAAGCATATTACCCGAACATATTAGACTACCAAAGCTGAACAATTTAATGACGATTGACTATTCATACCACATTCGAGCGGTTGACCGCTTTGCTGCTCTTGATTTAGAGTCTAATTATTCTGCGATCTCAGTCGTGGCGGACGCTAGCAGAGTACGTAATGAGCGACTCCACTCCACTCCACCGAAGGGGGAGGCAAAATGCAAAATGTTGCAATTGCATTCCCCCATCAGAAAAACAGCTTACACTAGCAAAAATAATTAAGAGTATTAGAGAGTCGCAGAGCGCAGTGTCGCGCAGTAAATAGTCCGCTAAATACCCACCTACATTTATTGGCGCTGGGACTTTGGAAAGGCCACTGTAATGGAAACAGTTTTGCCTTTAAAACAGTATAGGTAATATACGACTCGATCGGTGGTAGAAATGACAATAATATTCTCTGTTAGTATAGTTCTTTGTTCTAAGATATGCGTATTTTTTCTGCGAACATTATCATAATTATAATTATGTTGCGTGGCTTTTGAATATGAAATCCGCAGCAAATGTTCCAGTGAAACCTTTTAAGTTATTGAAACTGCCCCAACGCCAACCAACATACATATCGGTTTAAGCGGCCGGAGGGCTAGCATCATTTATCAAAGTTATTCTTACCATCAGCAGACAAACGCCCTTGGGTTTGAGTGCGGTCCGCGCACACGTCCGATGTCCTAGGTTCTAATATTTACCGATTCCTGATGCATCATTTGTCGTCTGTCACCGATAATGCTTGACAACGGTTCGGAAGGAACAAGAAATCCGTAAAAAAGATAATCCCCAATTAAATTTAATCACTGACCGTGAAATTGTTTACCGTTTGAGGTAAAGAATCTGGCAGACGGCATGTATGTTTACGCACGCAAATAAATCGCGGTGGTTTTATAAATTATCATAGAATATGTTTTCAAAAGAGAGCGATAACTGAAATCGAAGCGAGGATACATATTCATGACGATGTATTGTAATATTCATGATCGTGGATAGAAAATATAGGCGATATTTATGTGAGACACATACGGTGGAATTGTGGAATCCGATATGGTTTAGTTGATTTTTTATTGGCAACATAAATTCATCAATTTATAGGAGAGACGTGGAGACGTGTGTATCCGGACAGACGACAAAGCTGTTGGATCCGCGGAGAATCTACCCGCGTCAGCAAACGTGTTCAAATTGCGGACGCACTCGCTGTAAGCGATTTGATTTAGCTACTCTGGATCGTATCGGAATTATTGGTAACTCTACCATATACATACTTGAGTGGGTATTTTTAGTGATTCTTTGAAAAGATTGAGCGAGAACTTAATTACAAAAAAAACCTAATTTAGACGACAATCCCAGTCATAGTTCTTAATACGCACGTTTTAAATAATGATTTTAATTAAAATATTATCACAAAGAGTTTTACCCCACTCTACATGTCAAAATAAATTAAACGTGTGAAAAGAAACTGTGAAAATTATGTTTAGTAGCTTTTTTTTATTTTCAAACTGAAAATAATTTCCAGAATAGTCAGGATTTTTAGTACTGACATTAGTAAAAAGACATACCGAATTCATTATTGGTAATGAGTAAAAAGTACGAATAAGGCAACATTACCGAGAGCTCTTGGCAGCCCGCTCCCGCCGCTGGCGCACGCCCAACCCTTCTCGAAAGTAGGCACAATGCACCCAAAAAGCACATCCACATCCTTAACTCCTATTGTCAAGCTATAAGGTTGATAGTTGCGAATGACTACCAACCTGTGAGGTAGGGTGTACGACACAAAGTGGTCGAACCGTTTACCGCCTTCATTTGGCAATCTTTCGCTGCATTGTGATGTGCATTCAATTCGTGTTGCATTATCATACCTTTTGAATAATTTACGCGCACGGTTAGAGCATGGTAGATTTTTTTAAATGTTCAAGTGTTTGTGAAGGAAAAGGTAAGGGCGAAAGTTTGTAGGGAAACTTTCAACGGTTGAATTTTATCCCCCATGCCTACTTCTCTTGTTTTATATATAATGCACGGAGACACTCTAGTAGGGGTGTGGTGCACTCTTTCAACTTTGAAATAGACTAGCAAATAAAGACCTCATACTTATATAAGGTGATAGGTGAGAGGTGTACGCCTCCCATCTGATTGACGACACGGATGGTTGAGTGGCAAGCTGGTGGCAAGTGTGTTGCACTGCCACACCGGTGTCGCGGGTTTGAATCCCGCTTCAGGGCAGATATTTTTGTGATGAACATTGGTGTTTGCCTTCTATCATTATGTAAGTAAGTACCTATTGTATCAGTTATCGGGTTCCCGTTTGTACAAGCTCCGCTTAGTTTGGGACTAGTCATTGTTGGAAATTTTCAAAATAAGTACCTATTTATTATTATTTTTATATCCTAAACCCTAGAATCGATTGATGAGGCTCATCTAAGTCAAAAATCCTATTCCTATTAGACTCAGAGACGTTCGGTCAAAGAGGCAAGTTGAAGAGGTTGTTTTTCGTTTTTTTTTTTAATTGTCACACATACCCAGTTATTAGATTGTAACGGTTATTTATCACCCTCATAAGTACCCGTTACTACTTACCTACTATCTGATCTTCTTATCGTGTCTCTAGTTCATTCGAACCAGGGTGGTGAAGGGATTTGAAGTGCGCCTCAAAAAGGCTCCTTTCGTGCAATACTATTTAATAACTACATTGAAGAGGTTCTCCAATGAATAAATAAATTAATAAATCTTAAGGTATTTTATTATGTCATAGCAACACATCCGTACCCGTATTTTATGTGATACTTAGCCTAATTTATAAATAATACTAGACATATTTTTGTAAAACACTTTATTTACTAAATAAATATTTAGCTACTTATTCATAATACAAATAAATAATGAGCGAATTATACTCAAAATGGAATGTTCACAATATTTCATATGAAATTTCATCATTTTTTTATGATATGCATTAATTATTGCTACTATGTTAACCATTTTAATTTTTATGGAAAGTGTGAAAACGTAACATTATTATATTTAACATGTTTGCTTTGATAATATCGGACAATATATTTTATTTTTTTATTAAGCTAACTACTTATACAAAACCGGAGGTACAAATTGTCGTTGTAATATTTTTTATTATTAAAGATCAAAAAGTGTAAGTATTATAACAATATTATCAAAGTGTGAGAGACTCACGCCCGTATTCTAAGACGATTTTTTCACTCAAGAAAATACTTACGTATTTGAAATTTCACAGGTGAAAGCCGAACCTTTATGACAGTGAAATCTTACATCACTCGCTCAGCCGAGCACTCGGCGCTATGTTTATACGTACCGAGTACTCGGTACGTGTGATCTAGGCATTAGTAAAACGGCGGCTATTTTTTTAATTACGTAAGGAGAGTTTTGCTTACTTGCACCAAACTGTCAAAGCTCCTAAGCAATTACTTTTCTTGCTTGCCAGTTCTTAACGGTCCAAATCCAGACCGTTAAGAACTGTCAAACGAGTTAAGTAATTGCTGAGGAACTTTGATAGTTTGATGCAAGTGGGCATTTGAGTTTGAGGAATGACTAAGAATATGAGGTGTCAAATACAAAATTATTTATTTATTTTTAGAAATCCCATATAATGTAATCTGCGGGGAATATTCATTTATTCATACCAATCAAGTTACTACATTAGGTACTTTTATCACATTTTCGTCAAAAATATCAAGATTTTTCCAAATAATTTTGGCACACTTCAGGAAATAACGATAGCGGCCGTAAATATTCAATCAAAATCCTAGCTAAAAGGTAAAGTCACACTCATTTAACATTTAAAAGCACCAACCGAAACTCTTAATTGTACATACAACTTATAAAGATGACATATAAATCCAATGGGTCGTTCCCACGGTGTGCGATATTGCGACCACGGACAGCACCGCACACAAGCCTCTCCTAACGCGATAGACTGCGCTATCTCGAATGATACTGTTCCCATAGTGCGTTAGTGCACAATGTGCATCCGTCCGCAATACCGCGCACCGTATGAACGACCCTTTATAAGTACAAACGTGACGTCATTATAGGGCTTCAACCATGGTACAACGTCAGAGCACTCGCGCTCATTAATGAATTTATCCACGAGCACCAGCATGTCGATATATTTATCAACAAATTATATAAATATATTTAGTAATAAATCCGCTTGATTTCTAAACAAAGGTTTTAATTAACTTAACTTTAGTTTAGAACTTTAGTACATATTACTATATTATAAACCAAAGAGTCAACGAACAGAAAACCAAAGTTTAAAGATACGACACGTGTTTCGCCTCTACACGAGGCATCATCAGGAGGTGTGGACTCGCCGAAGTTCGAAACGAGAGTACTCTCGTTTTGAACCTTTATTAATTAAATTTTTATTTATTAAAACCTTTGTTTAGAAATCAAGCGGATTTATTACTAAATATATTTATATAATTTGTTGATATTTATGGATTTCCGCAAAGTAACGCCTGAATCAATCAATTATCGATATATTTAATGATAAAATTAGAAATATTATCCAGAATTTATTAGTTTTTTTAAGTTTTAGTTTAAGGTAGTAAGTGTTTTGGTTAAGAACTGTAAGCTTCTATCATTTTAAATAAATAAATACAATACAATACAATGGTACAACTCGGGCGAATGAACATGACACCTGGCTCGAATGACGTTTGTGCAAAGTACAGCGTGGAATTGGATAATCTTGATAGAGAAGACGTTCTGCAATACTTGGTAATGATAAGTAATGATAAGGCTTCGCAATTAGAGGAAGAAGAAACACGGAGGGCGCCGCGCGGGGCAGCGGGGGAAGCATCAAGTTCCGAGCCACGTGTCAGCCAGGTGTCATGTTCATTCGCTCGAGTTGTACAAATACTACGGATTTGCTACTCCGGAAAAATCAAACATGTATACGCGCGAAAAAATACGCTACTAAAGCTTCGATGACACACGGCTTCTTTACAAGCTGATTGTTGGCGAGTTTAAAAGCTAGCGTGTGAGCGAGTTAGCTATCGAGGAGGATTGTCAACATCAGATTGTAAACAAAACCGATGAAACTGGGCGAGTTTACACGCTACAAGCGAACTCGCTGACTTGTAGCCTGTAAAATGCCGCGTGTCATCGACGCTTAAGAGCGATAGCACAGGGCGTATTTTAAACTTAATTAGGTCTATGTCTAATTGTCTATGTGTGCTATCGCTCTTATGCCGACTTACACCAAACTTTCAGAGTCCCTAAGCAATTTCTTTACTAGCTTAGCAGTTCTTAACGGTCAGAATCTGGACTTTTAAGAATTACCAAGCGAGTAAAGTAATTGCTTAGGGACTTTGACAGTTTGGTGCAAGTAGGCATTAGACATAAATGTACATCACGAGTGGAAGTCCGTTCATTTCTAAACTGAAAGATTACTCAAACCGTGAACTTTAGACATAAAACTGTTTCCTAGATTCGTAATGTCATCTAAATAAAGGTGTAGACACAAATTAGTTAATACAATTTACCTTAGAAGCCTTGGCACTAAATATTAACAGATTTCTTAGGGACAGGCACTCTAGGCGAGTTTGAGTACAGTTTTTTGAACAATCCTTGAATGTCGTTATCCGGGAATAGATTTGTGAGTGTTACTGGAACAATTGAAACATACACATCACATCACACTATCACACTAATGCTTACTTGCACCAAACTTTCAAAGTCCCTAAGCAATGACTTTACTCGCTTGGTAGTTCTTAACGGTCAGAATCTGGACTGTGAAGAACTACCAAGCGAATAAAGTAATTGCTTAGGGACTTTGAAAGTTTGGTGAAAGTAGGCATAAGGCTCAATTTCCACTGGCATGGCAGCAACTGGCAGAGCACTTTCAGTGGGAATAATTGAAAATAAAAATGAAAAGCTGTTTTAATTACTAACAAAAAACACATTTTTTATGCTAATCTTTACCTTACAAGCTACATAAAAGCTAAGCTACACCAGTGCATTTTGCAGAGAGATTTATACATAAATACTAAATTGGTACCTTCCAATTTAATATGTATATTGTATGTATGGAATCTCTCTGCAACATATAAAACAATAAACATATAAATAGAGAAAATGAATTGGTATTAATAGGTATTAATAGTTATCAATGCATTTTCTATATTTAATTGAGCCTAAGGCAAATTTCAGACCTAGCGGAAAAATGCTAGAGGAATTTACTGGTTCCATTGAAAATATGAGCGGTTTCAAGATATCGTCTAGATGGCTGCCAACTCAGTACCAGATAATCTATTGCAAAGCAGTAACGTATACATTAAAAAATATATATACAAATAAAACTTACCTTCAAGCAATACGTATATCAGTCGTCTGTTGATCTCTTGTGTTTGGAACAAGTCGAAAACTGTCAGTAATCCTCTTCGTGTCGAATCCGTGCCGACGATGTGTTTTAAGTCATCTGTTTAGAAACAAACCTATTTTATGAACGGTATTTTAAGCTTTTGCCCCCGACTTACTGTCTAGTAAGATGCTAATTTTCGAAAAAGAGAAGTTGTTAGCTCTAGATAAATATTATAATGTTAAAACTACTAGGCTTTTTCATTGTTAATAAAACTACATCGTAAAAATTAACAAACATTATTTGAAAATAGAGATATTTCATTTTTAATGACAGGGTGTCTGAAAATTTTCTGTCCTGTATTCCGCATCCATTTTAGTTTGATACTGTCTATCTTGGTGTTCTATAGGAACACCGTTTTTAATCTATGGTAATAAAGTACTTACCTGAGCATGCGGATAATAACGCTACTTTAGCCGCAACTCTCGTTCTAGCTTTCGTGGCCGCATCTCTGTTCGCGAAGCTGGGACTGCTGCGATTCGTCAGCCATTGCCTAAAAAAACAAATAATATTGTTATAAAGTATTTCATAATAAAGTAGAATGAAAAATATTCTATGTTTAGATATTTTTTTGCGTTTAGGCTAGCGCCACATTGAACGGATTTTCCGTCACCGATCTTATCTCGCGGAACGCCAGTATTATCATTTCATTTCATTAAATCGGCGATGGAATTCCGTTCAATGTGGCGCTACACTTACACCCATATTCTAAGTTGATTTTTTCACTCAAGGGAATACTTACGTGAGTGGTAAAATGGCCGCCGCTTTACCAAAGGCTTGGCTGTCACCTGTCAAATTTCAAATGTAAGTATTCACTTGAGTGAAAAAAATCGACTTAGAATATGGGTGTTAGATTAGTTGTAAACAGGTTACAAAAACAATGCCACACATAATATAGCGAAATCGAATCTATAAAAGTTGTTGATGCCCACAAATGGGGCATCATCATCAGAAATATTCAGTCCAATGTTAGACATAGACCTCCCAAATGTCCCAAATCTAGTTCTAGGACTTTCCGGTTGACTCTGACAGCTATTAGCGTTCTGAGAGGCGCGAGGAGCCGGCGTCTCCGCCACAGGCCTCTAAGGCCTACATCGCTTATAATAGCTTTGTGATCACTTACTTGAAAGTCTTGAGGTATTGCACGACGTTCCTGGGCGAGGTCAATGCAGCTACTAGTTCCAGCACCTTCCTGTTCACTCTGTCGGCTATCAGCGTCCTAAGAGGTGCGAGGAGCCGACGCCTCAGCCACAGGCCTCTAACGCCCAACACCTCTTCTAATAGTTTCAGTGGAACGCTTTCATCGTCCTGTGGAATCAGATGTGATATAGAATTCAAAAAGTTAATTAAAAATCACTTTTTAAACAGAATTCAGTCAAACCACGTGGCCAGAAGCAGAATATTACAATGCGAAGTAAATTTACTGTGCTATATGCGCTACATGCGTAGCTGACTTAGAAGCAATAATAGGTTTCGATTAAAACTTTGTTCAAATAATCGGAAATTCAGATAGGTGTATGTTAAATAAAAGGTTTGACGTTTCGCTAAATGATGGTCCGTAAGAAATTAATTTAATAATATTATAATTATTATTGGTCAATGGGTTTTGGTCAATCTTACATCTTGACTGTCCGTTGCGTTTCCACTTTTCAATCCCTCGTAATCGCTCTCACCACTTTTACCCTGGAACACCTTAGAAATACCTGGAACATAACATCTCAATCAAGTTATAGCCAATAGCCATCCTTTTCCGTTACCCTAAATATATAAGAGTTGTAATTATCATGAAAATGAAATAAAAGTGTGTATTTACCATCCATAACGCCGTCAACAGTATTGGCGAATTGGTCGGGCATATTCTTTAAAGTCTTGAAACCAGCGCGCAGGGAATTCACTAAAACAGCGTCAATCTAAAAGTAAAGAAAAAAAACATTAGGTAAAGTTGTCCAAAACACTTTAGAGTAAAGAATTAATTCGTTATTTCCCAATATATTTAATACATTATACATAATCTATGTTTAGTTTCATAATTAAGTAAAAGTTTTACTCCAACGAATAACACTTCTTATCTTCGACTTTTATTTATTCACAAGACCAACGGCAATATACATAAAACTTGTGTTAGTCTCCACGTTCAGCGGTCTCGGCTGGACTTTTTTTTTTTTTCTTTATTACACACACACTTTAAAAAAAATGTAGTATAAATGGAGGATTTATTTATTGCTAGAGCATATTCTACCAGTCAACCAATTGATGGTAGGGCAAGAAAAATATTGGCGTACATCTAAAATGATAAACTTTTACCTAAATCAGACATAGGCGTTGAAGAATAAGTCAGTCATAAGACGTGTTGATCAACAAGGAATAGATTGGAGACAAATTGTTTTCTGCTAGAAACTACATTTCGTTCTCAAATCGCTTACCGAGTTGCTCTGTTTCTCATTTGGATTCTCAGGACTAAGAAACCCCCCCAAATAGTCCTGAGAGAGCAGAGTGAGGTACTTGGCTTCCCTCGCTAAGCTCGCCAGACTTTGTAGGTACAAGTTCAACTTCTGTTTCCTATTCTCGAGCACCGATCGGGATGTGTTCTGGAATGTTTTCTTAGCAGGAAACGGTAGGTTTCCCAATTCCGGCCACTGAAATATGAAAAGTATTAGTAAAGGAATAAGGTTTTAACATTATTAGTAGTAGTGTTATAGTATGATAATTGAATGAAAATTACATTGAAAATGCGACCAATAAAAGAAGCCACATTGGCTAACTTCTAGTACATTTTGGTATGATGCTAATTTTCGAAAAAGAGAAGTAACAGGTCCAGATAAATATTAGTAGGCAGGCTTTTTCATTGATAATAAAACTACGTCGTAAAAAGTAACAAACATTATTTGAAAATGGAGGCATTTCATATTTATTGACAAGGTGTCTGAAATTGTCTTACGACTCTATTTTGGTTTGATACTGTCCATCTTGATGTTCTATAGGAACACCGTTATTCATATATCTGAACAAAACCACATATAATATGTGAAAATGGAGGAGCCACGGTTCGATGGACCGGGTTATGATGTCGTTTTCCCCGAAAAAAGACTGAGATCTACATATATGGTTTGCCAAGGTCTACGTTATAAATAAAGTAATACGTTTTCTGATTTTTTCCTATGTATACACACAATTACCTAGCTGGATGCCAAATTTGAACTTTCCAGGTCATCTGGAAGTGGGTTAGGTTTTACGTCTATATGTCAGTCAATCAGTGATAAAAATGACGATTTTTGAACATTAATATCTAAATAATCGTTTAAGCTGTGTTTATGAAATTTGAGGTACTTCATTAACTCTGGGCTTTCAATACATAAACCAAATTTGGTGTGTTTATATTGATTAGTTTTTTAGCTATGACAAGGACTAAAGTGGCTCCAAATGGTTCGTGTAAACTTACACACAGTGCTACTCGCCAGTTCGCTGGGCCTGACCGTGGCTTGACACACTGTCGTGTGTCGAGATTATGGATTAAAAGTGCTAAGATTATATTTGATAGGCTAAAGTTGATAGATTAATATATTTCCATGTTTCACCGGTGGGAGTCGTCCCCTGCAGGATGCCGTCTAGTTGGGTAACAACACAGTGTCAGATTTTATGCCGCAAAGCAGTAATGTGAACTACTGTGTTCCGGTTTGAGGGGCACTGTAGCTAGTGAAATTACTGGGCTTTCGAGCTTGACCATCAAAATGTTTCAATGTGAACGAGCGCTTTAGCAGTGTTGCACCGGTCTAAATGAATCATCGGTAATGATCAGGCGTGATCTTTTACCATTAGGAGAGTGCTTCGCTCGTCTCGTCCCATGTTTACATAAAAAAGTATTTTTGACGTGTGTAAACCAAATAATTATAGGTTGTAATAATAACAACCAGGTAATGATAATATTAAGTAGGTGTAGGTACCTTGTCTTTGATAGCACACTGCAAGTCGTAGAAATCACTGTACCTCCTGTATATATGCCACACTTCGTTGTCTGCGAGTCGAGTAACCGCTATCGCGTATATTCCGAACGCACGCCCTTTGTCTTGCACCAAAGCTGAAAAAAGGCGAACATGAATTAATTAATTAAATTAAATAAAAAAAAAAAAATTAAAAACATTTGAAAAGAAAGAAAAGAAAAAGAAAATGGTTTTTATTTGCCAAAAAAAAATACAAACAAATTACTCACTTAATGAATACAGTAAGCCTACTTAGTTAACCTACTTAGTCAGAAGTCTAAAAATTTATTGGCAAATTTGGGCTCAACTCAGCGTTGTGCTGGAGCATGAGGTTCTATGACCCCATCGATCCAGCGCTGATTTTCAGTTGATCCCAGTGTGAATGAAGACACGACCAGCCGGGTGCGGTCGCTGAGCCATTGCATAGATAATATAAGTAATGTATAAACAAGAGATAAAATACATATTTCATAAGAATGGTTAGGCGGATACGACGTGATAAAGTTATTATGTAATTATTGTTCTAGAATAGATAAAAAAAATAAAATAAAATAAAAAATAAACAAATGTTAATATTATCAAAGTCAAAATTTATATGACAGAAAGGCATTTTTCCTTTGGTCTGAACAAACAAAAGCCTCCCGCAGCCTACCGAAATCGAGTGGCCAACTAGTGACAAAATCAAACATGTCCTAACTACGAAAATGAAAAAGGTGCTAATAAGCAGAATTTCCGAGAAGTAAGTAAATTATGTACTGGTTTTTTTTAGAAATACATTCACATACATACCAGCATGGTTTTTAAATAACAGACCTATCGTTGTTTTTTAAAACTTCATCCTCTTTTTGTGCCGTGAGGAGAAATAATTTAAGTTTGTGTTTAAACGTGTTTTTATTTTTCAGGTCCCTGATCGGCGGAGGAATATTATTCCAGCATTTGGTTGCTGCATAACGGAAGCTGCCCCTGAAAGCAGCTGAACTGTGACGTGGCGTAGCCAACTGGGTAGAACATGGTCTACAAGATTTGTTTAATCTGAACTGAAGTTTGTTGAAAAGATACGGGGGTGAGGTAAATTTAACTATGTCAAAAAGAAGGCTAGCCAGATGAAGCTTTCTACGTGCTTTCATTCTAAGAATATAATGCTTGTTCAAGAATGGTGTCACATGTCCACGTGGTGGTATTACGAAGCAGAATCTAGCGCAAGCATTTTGGACTCTCTGGATAAGACGCTGTGTTCGAGTAAGAAGGCGGGGACCAAAAACAGCATCAGTGTAATTAAGTTTTGATAAAACCAAAGATTCAACTAATTGTATTCTAATTTCCTCGCTAAGATGCGCTCTTATATTGTATAAAATTTTTAAACGATAGAAGCAATTTTGAACTGAATCAGTAATATGTTTTTCGAATCTTAGGTCAGAGTCCATGAGAAGTCCCAAATTTCGTGCCTCATAAACGCGTTCAATGGACTCGCCCATCAGGCTAATATTTACATTCTGCGGTAGACGCAATAACTGGAATTTAGATCCAAAAATAAGGTATTTCGTTTTTAAGGGGTTGAGCATAAGGCTATTCTTATTTGACCAGTTTACTATATTATTCAGATCTTCTTTTAAACGAGATATCGCATAATCTATTTCGTCTGCTTTAAAAGATATATATAGTTGCACATCATCCGCATATATGTGGTATTTACAATGTTCTAGGCAATTAGTGATGTCAGCACAATATAAGGAGAATAGAATGGGCCCTAATATTGACCCTTGCGGCACTCCTCTCGTAACAGGCGTCATGTTCGATGTTAAAGATGTCCCACTAGAAGTTTTAAGCTCTACGAATTGAAACCGGTTACTCAAGTAGCTGTCAAACCATTTTAGCGTTAGCTGGTCAAACCCATAGAAATTTAATTTCGAGAGTAACAGAGCTACATTTATTGAGTCAAATGCCCTAGAAAAATCGAGCAGAACTAGTAAAGTACAGAGACCCTTATCTTGAGCTTGCAAGAGATTGTGTGACGAACATTTCGATCTTGGGGATATATGTATCGGTCTAAATAAGATTATAAGAACCGAGAATTTATAATTTTGCGGCATACAAATCCGTTTAGTTAAAAACTTCCTAAACATTGTGAACACGACTACCGTGATTTATAAAATAGACCAATCAGAACATAGTCGCCCCGTATTCGGGAGCTACTCTCGCCATTGGTCTAAGCGCGTGCACAGCGACCACAATAAACATCAACCAATTAGCCGATTGTTGACAATTTCACGAGCTATACAAAATCGTTAACTTGTAAAATATGAGTTAATTGGTCCATTCCATAGCAGTAATGTTTTTTTTTTTTTAACTTACCAGTTTCAATGATGGAGGCCGACAATGGCGACATGAGATTCTTAGCGTTCCTACTTATTTCTGTGTGAGAATGCGACAAGCCAGAGTTCACAGAAGAAAGACTGGACGGCCCTGAAAGAAATATCTAACTTCAATATCTTTCAAGCGAATGTGAATCTTATTCTTCGGATATGTCACCGTAAAAATTATTGTAAAAACCATAAGTTTACAATTTAACGATTTAAAAAACGTTCAATTATAAATTATCGACAGATTGTGAACACAAGTACAAATTTCTTTAAGAAACAAAGCAGGGCGCAGTTGCTCTCCGATTAGTAGGTAAGGGTTATTTTTTATCTTGTCTTGGCACAAACGAAGTGAACGCGAAATCAGGCGAAATAATTTTCATGATTTTTTTAATTGAACGTTTAAAAAAACGTTAAATTGTAATCTAACGGTTTTAACATTTTGACGGTGACAGATATTAGGTTAGTATTAGTACCTGCACTTTCATTGATCATTCTCTGCGCCAAGTTGCCGACTATGTCGGACCTCGATCTATTGTGTCTGGTCGATCCAGGCAAGGGGAGGGTATCAGCTAAGAAATTAAAATTATTCATTATTTCATGCCTGTTTGGGTCATTTAGCTCATTTTAAACCCTACTTTCTTTAAGGTAATTAATATCCATAAAACAATCTTACTAATTCGGACTATTTCAAACTACAAAAAGACTGTCTACAAAATCTTTGAGCAGAAGGTACCAAATATCCTGCACTTTGGCAGTGTATGGTTCTTGTAACTTGGGATTCGTCTAGTGAGAGTTCTCGGGAAAGTGGAGGACTTATGCGGCATTTCGTACTTCAGTTTTGACTTCGAAAACAACTTTGGTAGTTGGTTCAGACAGGTCTTCATTATTTTCTTGCATTTTTCTGTATATTTGATTTGAAAAACATCGTTAAAAGGCTACAGGATTACTCTCGGATGTCACGAGTTCTACGTCTGTAAAGAGTAGAGTAGAGAGTGAAGTACTGTAAAGTAGAGATTTTTCTTTGAATGAATGCAAACTGAACTGATGACCGATCGCGCGAGTAAAGGGGCGTGCATTTTTAAACTAAAAGATTTAGAGATACCTACCAAGTTTCAGCGCGCATAGTGTCATTATGTCTAAAATATTTTAAGTCATAGTCTTCGTAGAGACGATGAGTAGTTTTATGAGAGAGGTAAATAACTTGACTAAAAATGTGTATGTAGATCAAATAGAAGCACCACTCCGGATTACGAGTTACAATATGACTTACCACTATACTTCCGCGTATAGTGGGCGCGTTCCTTATCATCCTTTTTAATTTCACTGAAACAATAAATACTATTAGAATACGTAAAACATTACTCTCCAACTTCGCAGTCAGGTAAAAATAACCACATTTCTGTTACATCACGCACTAGTTGACAACCGCAACTTCGTATGCGTTACGAATTATCAAAATTCCTTTCTTAAATCTTCTTAAAAATTTATTTCCCTCCCAATTTCAAGACTATACGTCCAGTGGTTTGGGATGTACGTCGTTTGTTAGTCAGTCATTAAGTTAGTTATTACTAATCCCTTTATATAAATTGTACGTATAATATGTACCTGTTTGTTCTCTCAGCATCTTCATCCATCATAAAATCCGACTGCCATGACGGATCATCCTAAAAAACAAAAGGCAGAATAAGGTTAGTATCAGAGAAAAAATACGTATTTAATCAATCCTTAATAAAAAGATAACCAAATGTTTCGATAGGTAAATCACTTGGTTTTGTTTAAATATTTTTTGTGTCAACAATTCTATCCCCAAAATATGATGCCATAACTAAGCACCGATTGAACAAAGACATACTATGCGCAATTTAGGCTTTCAACTAAAAATTATTATAAAAATTCACCTCTAAAGCATTGCAGACGCATTTCTGTACATCATCGAAGCACGTAACTGGGTTGTTGGTAAATTCCTCTCCTTCTGTAGTGATCCTTCTCACGAGCTCTGCATGATATGTTTCGGCTACTCCTATCACGGTGGGTCGGTTTGGGGCTAAGTAGAGGTCGCATAGTTCCAACGCTGACGAACGTAGGTTATCTAGTACGGCTTTTGATGTGTGTGGCGCGTCTGGTGAAAAGACACGGGTAAGTTGAAGTTATTGGTAGTTCTTCAACCGACTTCAAAAAAGGAGAAGATTATAAATTCGGTTAAATGTTTTTTTTTAATGTTTGTTACTTCAGAACTTTTTTGTTTATATTTTTTTCTAGATTTGATAAGTTACACAGCTCTCTTCTTTCATCCATCCCCTTTGTTGCCCAACACTCAGAACCATACAATACGACAGGTCTATCTAACGATCGTTTTATATCGTTTTGTTAAAATAAGTAGTAATATCATGCATGAAAAAGTGGTGCAGTTAAAATATAGAAGTGCACAGTATGTTAATTTACATTGCTTGTACTAGAAATATTGAAGTAAAGGGGTTAATTGTAATACTTATTAAATACTCAAAAAATTGCGACACAACACTACGTTTTAATAAAATATTTAACTTTATAGATTACTGTATATGTAGATAACTTTTTAGTGATTAATATCATGCTTTCAATGATTACAGGCAAATTAAAAATATTAACATCAATAAAATATACTTAAACTACATAGAAATATAACTAAATACCGCATTTACAAACAACAATACACAGATATCTACAAAATAAAATCGAATTGTTTGTATGACGTTTTGAAAACAATGGTCATTCATAATCGTTTTGTTGTTTGTGAAAACGGTTGTAAATATAAAAGCAAGATACATGCATACGTACATACATAGAACTGTGAATTACCAGCTTCGTTCATCTCAATTTCTAACAGATATTGTGCGTTAGACCTCCAAGCAGCGGTCGCTCTTATGAATTTCAATGATCTTGATACTTCTTCCGATATTTTGTCTGTGACTGTGTTGCTTGATCCTAAAACACATGAACATCTGATGAGTCTGAAAATTAATTCGACTTTGTAATAAGTAATAAAAAAAAATACAAATAAGAAATACTACTTTGATAATTATTGAGAATCCCAAACACAGAGTCAGTTTCCCACCCAAGCGATGATATAAAAACACTACTATTTTCCCACCACATCCCATAAAAATGAAAATTATATGGGTTTTAACCACAGATAGTTTTCTCATCTCATACAATTTTCTGTTCCTGTTCGGTTTGGGTAATCATTCTGAAAAATACTTTCTCTTAAAAAATCTAGAAATATGTAGAGTATGGATGTCTAACATGTATCAGATGATCAGTATAACTACTGAGACATCTTTACAAAAACAGCAAGCGAAAAAATCGCGGGCAGAAGCTAGTTTATTAAACTATGCGAAAGTTTGGAGGATGTGTTACAGAAATAATACTCATCTCATAATACAGTTGGTCTAATACACAACGTTAGCGCGATGTAGAAATCGGCCAAAAACTACTAACGCCATCTAGTTACAAATTTAGAACTTAGATTGTAGGAACTCCACGTACGACGGAACCGGAAAGGGGGCTTACCTGTGTAGATCGGGGCTTTGAAACTCACCTTCTTGAGGACCCAGCGTAGCTCTTCTTGCTTGTATAATCCTGACGAGATATTGCAAAGATGAAAGCTTTTGACGGTCTTGTATCTCCCATTCACCTGCACTGTCTTTGGAATGCTGTTACACAGAAATATAGACTTTATTCCACAGAACACAGAAAATCTTTATTAATTGCAACTACTATCCGCATAGTGATTCAAAACTAAACGGGGCATATATCAATCGATATAGCGCAATGGAATTTGAACTTTAAATTCATTAGTATAAGATGTATATTGGTTTGTTGTACTCACTAATTTCTGTATATCCTTCTGCACTAGCTCCAAGGTAGCGTCCAGTTCTTCTGCATCGCCGCAACTTCGGATGACTATTAGGAACAGTTCAGAAGGCAGACATGAATCGCGACAGCACTGTAAATGTAACGACATGGTATAATAGTGGATACTTCCATTGACTCTATCAGTGTAACACAAGGCTTAAGAGCTACGAACACCTAAGCCCCCATATAAACGTACTTTCAGATTTATTTGGAACCTATGTATAGGCATATATGCCTGATCTAAATGAAACTTTGCATACATCATCAGATAACAGTTAGCTATGTTTGCAGGCTTTTAGTTTTAAAAAAAAATATAATCATCATCATTAAATGAGAAAATGAGAGCGAAACTAATTTGCCATATTTTCGCTACAAAATCGATTTATTTTCAAGCTATTCTTTACACATGATAAACACCTTTATTCGAAAATTTGCCGAGCTGCAAACATTGGGCAAAATCAAAAATATTTGTGAAAACAATCGATTATTCAAAATGAATCAGAAAGTACAAAAATATATCAAAAAATGGTGAAACTCCTTCTAGTTTTTGCCACCGCTTTTGCCACTGCACACGCACAGACACTCCTTCCTAGTCGTGCAAGTTAGTGGCCTGTTTTGGTGTCGTAGTTGCTAAGCCACTTATTATTTAAGAGATTGTCAATTTGTGCGATCGCCAAAGCTGAATTTTGAGGATTATGCCTTTCCAATGTTTTCTAACTACATATTCAAACATAACAAAATCCCCATTAACTGCCGAATAAAGACAACCCCAAACCGAAACCCCCATGCAGTACGAAAAGCAGACAAGACTTAATTGCCATGACTGTAGATCGGATACAAGGATAACTTACGTATCTAATAATAGTCCTATTGACGTTGTCGGGATCGCTCAGTAGATTGACTATCGGTCGTAAAACCACGGATGAAATCAGCTCTATAAGCAGCGTCTTCAAAGCGTGACACCGCCACGCCTCTTCTGGCGCGATGAGGTATAAAACAGCTTCAGAAACTTCACAAAGTAACTCTGGAAAGAAACATAAATAGTCTGACTACAAAGTCACGTAATTGAGCGCTACACTTGCGCAAATTCCCATACATGTTGAATGTTATAGTATGATGACACACGGCTTTTTTACACGCTACACGCCAGCGACTTCAAAGTCGCCCAGTGACATCGGCGTTTTTACAATCTGCGTGTGAAAAATGCTTCCCGAAAGCTAACACGCTCACACGCTAGCTTTTGAAAACGCCAACAATCTGCTTGTAAAAAGCCGTGTGTCATCAACGCTTTACTGTCAGAAAATTTCCAGCAAAATTTTTATATCTCTCAGAGGCATAGTATTTTGTTCGTAATAATGTATGATAAATGGCCAGAGCTTGGCTCTGTAATGCGACAATGCAAAGTATAATGTGATTAATAAAGCTAGGTGCTTTTCCCTTACCATATTCCCTCTCAGGATCATTACAAAATATATCCCTGCACATTTGTCTATTTTCAATAGAGCATTCTAACTCAAAGAATATATCTTTAAGAGTTCTACCGCAAATGTTTTCGGAACTATCATAGAACTTCGACTTGCCGTATGTCTGTGTATCTGAAAGTTTCAAAAGGAATTAATTATTTTTTTGAGAGTTAGGTATGTATAATTAATATTTTTGTATTTGTATCTAGTTAATAATTTTAAAATTTATAAATTCTATATGTCAAATAATAGAATACCTGTAGGCCAAGCCAAATCAGTTTCACTCTTGTTACGCCTATGAGTCTTTTTATCATCCTGTTTCTTAGGACTAGTCCGTGAGTTCCCATTGGCTAGATCCTTGGCACTCAACAAATCTATATGTTTCATTCTTACTCGAGACTGTTTGAAGAGCTTCAAATGAGTTGTTAGCTCTTCAGGGAATCTGGTTGATAGGAGGTATATCCAATCAACGCATTTTACTCTGAAAGTCAAATAATGACATTAATGTCAAATATAATGTGAAATGAGTTTAAACTCATTTCACATTAGGCAGTGGAAGGTAGCAATGAGGCGAAATCTTACAGTGTAAAATAAAGAAGTATTGCAGGATTTCTGATTTGTCTTTTTTTAGTCTTACTTGTTTTTGTATACTGTTTTTTTAAGTATGTAGATAAAGTTTAAGATATTTTACACTGAAATTTATAGCCATCTCACTGCCATCCAGGTGTAAATTGAGCCTAAGAAATAACTACAACAGATGCATAAAGAACTAATGTGTAAAGAAAAACCTAAACCCCACTCTTTAGGCAAAATTGTAATGTATCATGATACTTTTTTGGACTTGTCTAAGTTGACAGTAAATATATTAAACCTATAATTTGATCATAACTCCCAAAAATAAGTAATTAATTAAATGATTAAACTTTTTTTTTGTCTCAATTTACCTAGATTATAAGATGAAGTATGTAGATGAGGTAATTACGACTGTTGAACTAGAAAAGTATGAATGAAGGAAAGGTCTTACCGATTGGAAACATTTACACCTGCTGCCAACACCAATCGTTTGATAGCATGAGTTGTAAACTCCTCATCATCTGTCAATATTTCATACCATGGAGTCACATAGTCATTGACAATAATTGTTATTATCTCGTTTAGGAAAGAGTCAACCGTATCACTTCCTGTTATCCTGTTATCATATTTGGGTGTAGAATTTTCTTGTTTAAATAATTCCAAGACCTGTTAAGGAAATAATATTTTTATCACATTTGTTAAATAAACATGGTCATAAAAAAACTGAGTACTTTTTATAACAGTCCTAAAACAATTGACATGCAGTCAAACAGTTTAATAAACTCACCACTTCTTCTCCCTTACTCTTATTTTATAAATAAACTTTGAATAAAAGTTAACTTACTGATGGTATTTGTATAGAGAAATTTGACTCCTGCAGTGGATTATCCAGAGAGTCCAAATCAACAGAGAACATCTTAGTTTTATCATAAGAGAAGTATAGGATTGTCAGTATTCTGGAATAATAAAAAACACTTTAAACCATTTTTACACAGAAGTGTAGATAGTTTATATGGATAATTGGTATGGCAGCTATAACTCAAATCCAGAGTGTTGATAATTTTTTTACTTTGTAAAAGATGCTATATCAAAGTTATTCTCTACCAGTATTTATGTTTGATGAGTATTAATTGGTTTATTAACTGTGAATGTGAAAGATAATGTGTAACGTCAGTAAGCTACATTGTATGGAAAGATCCACAGGTCTATGTATCAGCTGCCGTTCCCAAGTTAGAGCTGAACTACGATGGCTTGGTACAACCAAGTAGTACGTAAGGTGCTGAAAGGTACTTATACCTAAACAGACAAACTGGACTTACCCAAGAATAAATGCAGCGAAAAAGGACAAAATTACTAAGTACATTCCAATGCCAAATAATCCAGTCAAAATAACCGATACTAAACCGAACCAGCTCGTTATCCTCATGGCCATTTCTAATACTTTTGTATACAATTCGTATCAAAAATCGCTTCCTTCCAATTTTAAGCCACAAAACACAAACAAATTACAAATTAAAAATCCACTTTGTTGTGTTGACAAAAATTTTACATTTCAAGTGGAAATATCAGAAAGCCAGTGTCAGTGTCAGGTTTGACAGTAGGAGACCTCGTGGTTAGAGAATAAAAAAATAAAGCGATTTTAGATGATCAGTCAAATATCTTATTGCTTAAAAGCGCCATCTAGCGATTGTTTTTGTAAGTACAAGTATATTCAGTTCTACCTTTTTTAACAGATAGCGATAATATTAATGTTTACTTTTTATTGTCGCTATGCAACCGATGGGTAAGTTTTATTTTGCCTAGTAAAAAATAAGTCCTTGGGGGAGAAACCAAAGTATAGGATACTTTGTCCATAGGAAAAAATACAATTATAGTACTTGTATGTACGTAGTATCATAGTACTCTGTGGTAGTAATCGTGTTTGATAAGTTCTCACTGCCAGCCCAGGGCGCGCCACTGAGCCCAATCTTCGGCCCTTCCTACGTTATTCCTGCAACTACAAGCTATACGTAGTACTCTGACTGATCTGTGACGCTATATTACAGCGGCTGTAATCTACAGCCAAATAATAATTAATATTATGTACCATACTACAGCCCCCAATAACTAACGAATCACGAAATCACCCTTTTTTTAATAAAACGATGGAAATCATAACAACCTTTATAACAGCATTTGATTTATTGAAATACAAACACAATCACATTAAGTTCTTAAATTATTCATACAGATTAGACATCAATTAGATCTAATAATACTAGTAACAATAATATTATTGTCAATCATGCCAAATTCATTTGAACATGGTTTAGTTAGATAGCTTCATTGATGTAAAAGGAATATTCAGTTCTAGCACGGATAACCAATGCGGGGTAGGTACTCTACACAGCGTAGACACGGAGGCGTAGGTTATTGGAAAAGTGGCAATTAAAACCCTGAAGAATTAATATTCCGAACTATTATTTATTTATGACTCAACAGTGTTAGTTCTGCATCATTATGCACGGTTCACACTATTCTAATAAGCATTCTAGTCCAGCGGTCGAATCCAGTGTTGGAATGTCACTGGAATAATGTGAACCTAACGATTAAACCTTAACAGCATGCTTATTTTTAGAGGCTTGAAATTTGGAGGACCTACATTCGTCGAGTATTGTAGGCGCGTACAAAGAAATTAATTTTGTGAATACGCAACGCATACGAAGTTGCGAACGTCAGCAAATCAATAAAATGCATTTCAAATAGATATCTTTCAGATAGGAAGATATAAATACACATCCAAGCTTTCTTTGTATTAAGCCGTCACTTTTCTTACTAATACATTGATTGGTAAAAGAAAATAAGGTGGACACGCACTCAACCACTAAATAAAATGACTGAGGGGCGGATAAGTGCGCGTATGCTCTTATTACTACAAGATGAAAAATAGCAAAGAGATAAATAGTGCGTACCATTTATATAAAAGTGCATTTATAAGTTTATTCTTACTTCAATTCCAATATTAGTTAACCTTTAAAATAGTAAGTTCATAAATTTCTCATTGCTCAGTTTCGTATATTGTTCTTATCTTACATAATTGACTTCAATATAATAAATCTTTGATGTAACAAGTAGATTTCTACAATGTAGTGCTAAAGAAGTCAAGTACTACGTAAGTACATAATTTGCAAAATAAGCCCTCAAAAAAAGAGATGACCTAGACGTAGATTCATACCTTGCAGTGATGATGACTGATGCATTTTGAAAGAAAAAAAAAAGTTTTTGTACGACGCTTTCTTCTCTATTTTGAATGATGGAATGAGAATCAAGATGTTGTAGAAGGGAATGTAGTTTTAGGCAGTGTCCTAATAGAACGCGATGACGCGACCATCGCAAGTTCCAATTCGCAATCGCGCGATCGCGCGACGCGACGCGATCGGTTGACATGCTTGAGCGCTCGCTCAGACAGTCTAAAGGTAGGACAAGACTTAACCATTAAGAACTTGTTTATTTGAACGTGCTAGGTGGTTAGGTAGGATGTAGGTAGGTAGATCTATTTGACGTTAGTATGTTTGATCGCAGATTCGCGCGACGGTCGCATCGCTTGCTCGCGCGACGATCGCGTGATCGCGTTATATTAGGACAACGCCTTATGTTCTCCTAAGAATAATTTTCTGCTGGACGTCAAACTATGAATTTTAATTGATACTGCTTTTTCACAAATCCTTGTCTATCGACATTATTTGTGCCAAATACCGAGTACGTAATTTGTTAAATTGTAAATACAGTAAAGCGTCTTGGAATAAATACATTTTACTCATTAATTATCCTATCTTATATAACAATAATAAATTACTTACTGAATTACATCAAAATAAAATCGAAGCGTTATTGCTCCAAGTTTCGTCGAAATTCTTTATCCACATAATCAGATCTATTTATCTATTTACTGCACTTACTTACATACTACATAATTAGTAGCGTTTCATTTTTTCTACCAAAGCCTTGCAAATGCATTTTAAAATAATAAAAGACAAAGCATTTATGATGTTAATTTCGTTGTGCAAGAAGGTCAAAAACCCCGATTATTTTTTAAATTTACAATTTAAAATAAATAACTTAATTCTACCACAGTGGAGAGTGTAGTTATAGAAAATATTATTAGGAAATAATTCTCACACTCTTTTTTAAAACTAAAGTTATGTCTATTTTGGACTAAATGGCAGTTTTCCACAAGGCGAAAAGATTAGCATGTAGCCTAGTAGAAAGCCATCCACAACTTTGCAAAAATAGTTTTTTTTTATGTGTAACATCTTTCGTCTACCTTTCCTGCAATCTGTGGGATTGATTTCGTGAAAAGGGACGGAAGTGTGTAACATGAAGCGGTGCTAGATTTGGCCGTCAGATGGTACCAATCAATCTCAAAAAATGAAGTATGTATAATCCTTCAAAAAAATGCTTTCCTCTCTTAGTTCGTGGTCAATTACCAAGGTGAGATGCCAGATGTAACACATATGCGATTACTGTAATGGCCTATGAACATTGGCACACTGAGCAGCAAAGTGTTTTTTTATCAATTAAATTAATAACTTATTCAATAGAAATAAGTTATTATTTTCAAGGATTGTGCGCGAGCATTGAGATGTATACTTTATTTCGATTTAGACAGGTGTTGCATTTAACTGATGCTCTGCCATACCGTGCGCTTATGTGCGCAGGCCATTAGGCTCGCTCGTTTTTTTATGATTTCTACTCGATTTTGCCAAGTTGTTATTATTCCCTATTACTTATTATCATAATTAAATATAATTTATTTTACATAATATTATTTTATTTTACAACATTTCAACAAGAATATCAACAATGGACTCGATTAAAACTAGATAAATACAATGTAGTCTTGGAAATTAATTGTTTAACTACAGCATTGGTTTATTTTGGTAATCAATAAATATTAAGTGCTCCCGCCGTGCAAACGGGTCGCCGACTACAACGACCGGTGGCCGGCGTTCGTCAGTTTTTTATACATTGTGTAGCTGTTGCGCGGCCGCTACGTGTACGACGCCGGCCACCAGTATCTGTATTCGGCGACCCATTTGCTGGTGCACTAAGGCGCCATCTCCACGAGCGCGAGAATCGCGGCGATATTATCTTCGTGCCACGTATTTCTATAATACGCTCTATTAGCGATAACATCGCCGTGTGGAGACGCGTTCATAGAGAGTATATAGATTAGTATTAAGTATATGAATCATACAAGTACTTACTTGATGAATCGTTGAAGTCTCACCTACTTCTTAGCCTGCCTTATCATACGACGGGCGGTAATTAAGAACCTTCAAATTCCTTTAAGGGCTGCCGCAAACATTTTTGTTGTAACACAAGATATATTTTCACATTATATTTATAAGTGTACGTTTGTGCAGCCCCTAATAATTAAGTGTAAACTTACGTGTAAATTTAACAATTAATTCCACAAGGCCACACCTGACTGCCTCAACCATGACCAAATGTTCTCAGTTTAGGATCATGGATGCTGATCTTGATCCAACTGTGAAGTCTTTGTATTGCGAAAACACGCAGAGCTGAAAAAAAATGATATTTAATATATTATGAACATTCTCTAGCCTCAGCGTTTGGGTTGGCGTATCATGTTGAATCAGACTATTATAGTATGTTAGTAGATACGACAAAATGTTGTGTTTAAAATCACAAATATTTGGAAAACTTCAAACAGCTAAATTTTTATGATAAACCTCAAGCACAGCGCACCACAAATAGATTCTAATGAGTTATTGGAATTAAGATTGAGAATCTTATCGTATCATTAAGCTGTTGGCACTTATGGAGCGCGGCAGTCAGCATGAACAACACATCGCTGAGCCACGGCACGGCGCAGTCCACTTGGCACGAATCAATCCTCATTGAACCGTGCTCAGAACTTTGCTAGTAAATATCTCACCTTATCTTTGAGCTGTTGACACATATGGAGCGCGGCATTCAGCATGAACAAAACATCGCTCAGTCCGCTTGGCACAAATCGATCCTTATTGTACCGTGCACAGAACTTTGCTAGTAAATGAGATATTGAATTTAATCAGGAATATCACCTTATCTTTGAGCTGTTGACACATATGGAGCGCGGCAGTCAGCATGAACAACACATCGCTGAGCCACGGCACGGCGCAGTCCGCTTGGCACGAATCGATCCTCATTGTACCGTGGTCAGAACTTTGCTAGTAAATGAGTCATTGTAATTAATCAAGAATCTCACCTTATCTTTGAGCTGTTGACACATATGGAGCGCGGCATTTAGCATGAACAAAACATCGCTCAGTCCGCTTGGCACAAATCGATCCTTATTGTACCGTGCACAGAACTTTGCTAGTAAATGAGATATTGAATTTAATCAGGAATATCACCTTATCTTTGAGCTGTTGACACATATGGAGCGCGGCAGTCAGCATGAACAACACATCGCTGAGCCACGGCACGGCGCAGTCCGCTTGGCACGAATCGATCCTCATTGTACCGTGGTCAGAACTTTGCTAGTAAATGAGTCATTGTAATTAATCAAGAATCTCACCTTATCTTTGAGCTGTTGACACATATGGAGCGCGGCATTTAGCATGAACAAAACATCGCTCAGTCCGCTTGGCACAAATCGATCCTTATTGTACCGTGCACAGAACTTTGCTAGTAAATGAGATATTGAATTTAATCAGGAATATCACCTTATCTTTGAGCTGTTGACACATATGGAGCGCGGCAGTCAGCATGAACAACACATCGCTGAGCCACGGCACGGCGCAGTCCGCTTGGCACGAATCGATCCTCATTGTACCGTGCACAGAACTAAGTTGGTACGCAACAAATATGAGCTTGTGTGACTGAATGTAGAAAGATATTGCTAGGTCCTCTGGTAGGTTTGGTGATAGGGCCTTCTGGAAATAAACAAGAATATTGTTCTACAATGTTTGCTTGCCTGCTCAGCTTATTTCTGTTCAGTGCGAAACTGGAGACAGAAGAAAATTGTGATTTTTTTTTACATTAAAGATAGGATAAAGCTTACCATATTTCTACTTTTCATAAGCTCATCTATTGCTTTCTTCTTTGGTAGGACTAAGGCAGTGCGCGCCCTCTGCAGAGAGCCTATGAGACATTGGATTATGTGCAGAACCTCTTCTGACGACCTGGAATTACATTTTGATAATCAATTTCGATCTATGAAACTGAAACATCTCATGGACAGGACAGGAACGAGTTTAATGTAGGTATATCAGTATAATTTATTTATTTTTTATTTTATTTGCCACGCTTCTACATATTGAAGACATTTCATTTTTTAGAAATGGATATTTTTGTGAACGATGACACGAGAATATGTTCCAGATCCGCTATATTATTTTGCTCATCTCCTATCTCTCTCACCATTTCCAAATGGGAGTCAGAACTTTGGTTGCAAGCATTGCCCTCACCAACAACTGGCACATTATTGGACCCTTTAACTTTCCGCGTTGCAACACATTTACTTTCATAATAAGACATAATTTTTTCAAGTTTTTTGCCATATCTATGTTCAGTAACGGTAACTAATTATGTGTATTTTTTTTCTGGTGATTATAAATTTGCAGTGTATAATATTACGTATTCTATAATAAACCTATAACTATATTCGCATGTGATTTTCCTCCTTAAGATACAATTAGCTCTTGACATTAGTTTTTATCAAAATAACTTGAGATAACACGCAAGGTCAGATCTTTGATGGATGGCCTCGTCCAATGTAGGGTAAAGCAATATGCTACACTATTCTTATGCTAAATATATATTGTACTGTACATAAAGTGCTGTATGTAAAGTAGACTTAACAATAAACAGAATAAAATAAAACTCAATGACACCAGGCCTCAGGATTCAGACAAAAAACTCATTCCACAAGTCTAAACACAAAAGTATGTGCGGAAAGAGGGATGATGTATCTGAAATTATATCAGTTATAAATAATAAGCTGGAAATAAATATAATAGACCTGCTTTTCAACAAAACTTGAACCATTTAAACATTGAAAAAGGGGCTAGGATAAATTTTATTGAAAGAGTAAACAGAATGAAAAGATATTTAGAAATGTAGCATAGCAATTTAATTATATCATTGTAATAAATGACTCATTTCACTAACAACCAATTAACCTACACTACAACATTAATTAGTTCTTAATTTATACTTTGCAACACCCTACGTCAGTAAATTGGTGTAATAAATAATGTAGAATATGATAATAGTAGGATAGGATTATAGTCCCAATGAACTCTAAAGTTTTGAGATAGAAACAAACATCTGCTTATTATTTGGTAAACTATAGGATAAAGGATAGAGATATATTTATTTTCCAACAGACTTACTAATAGGAACTAGAGTTATAATAAAGAAATGGACTAATTTAGAGATAAATAATTATGATCAGACACATAAATTGTTTTTAAGTAGGTCATATTTTAGATCAGAGATAATTACAAGGAATAATTACAAGTCATCAATTTTTTATTCATAAGTAATATGTGTGATGTAACATGATGTTGATAATGTGATAGCGATACTTACTTGAACACATAGTTCTTATCCACATTGTCAATGTATCCGATAGCCTGTTGCAAATGATTGGCAGCATCCTGAATCTGCTGCAGTTTCCAAGGTCCGTCCTGGTTGATGGAGGTACGGCATATTGTGTGCATTTGTCGGAGCACTTTGAAACTTATGTCCTGTGGAATTGAGTTCAATATGTTATTTTTTGAAATCAAATATGTGAGTACTGTAGGTGATTTTTCTAGAAAATGTAATGGTATTATGTACCAATAAATAGGTATTTCCAATTAAGTAGGTAGGGACTTAAAACCTTTAACAGCTATAAAAGTGGTGTCATACTGCCTCTTACAGAATTGATAGATAAGTTTAGAGAGGCCCTTAAATCTCAACATACAAAATGGCAAAGAGGCAATAATTAGGAGTCCATAAACTGAATGAGTGTCTCTGAAGTTGGTTGCAAGTCTGAATCAATAATCGCTTTCTAATGCGCAACTACTTGGGATAACTTTGGAAACACAATCATTCAATGCATTTACTGAAGTTAATACTGTTACTTCTTACAGCATGAGTGATGCTGTCCCCAGTTAGGGTCACAATACATTTCAACTGCTCCGGCTGTGATGTCAAAATGAACTTGTCCTGTTTCTGACCTTCGTTCCCATACAATGGCACTGGAAACCTGTGAGCACACTCCTGAAATAGGTTTAATAAACTTGTAACGGTGCCAGTTACAACAATCAATAAACTCCCGAAACACTTTTACTTACGACTAAAACTGAATGTAATTGATGCAAAATGGCATGGACTTCCTCCCGGAGCACCCATTCGAACTCTTCTTTCTGAAATTGGTCGAGAAAAATACATTTTTGATGGATACCGATTTATTAGATATCCCATCTTTGTATGGAGGTCATGCATACCAAATTAGCTGCTTCTTCTCTCTCGTTATCGCACATCTCAGTGAAATCGCTGTAAATCGGATAAAATGGTATTTTTAATGTAATTCAAACAATGTAGATCGACTTAAGCAACCAAAACCAACACTCAAAATTGGAGCAGGCAGGTAGAGCGACGAAAATCAAAATCACGATTACGTACGAGGGGAGTAGAGGTGGGCGGGGGAATAAAAATGACAATTTGACAGTTACATTTATGAAGAAATGACGTAATTTGGTTCGTTTGGAATCATTTTTGGAGTTTTGGCGTGAACATGAAAAATGGCGCATTGGCGGCATTAAATTAATTGACAAAACTTGTATAACTTTGAGTGTTCAAGTGTAAAAACGGTGGTTTTTTATCCATTAAGTGCTCGTGAACGTGTATGAGTGTTGGTGAATAGTTTAATGCTGTAAAACGTGACTTTTCGTGTTGCCTCCAAAACTCCATAGAAGAGAGTTTTGGCGGGAACATGAAAAGTGGCGTATTGGCGGCATTAAATTAATTGACAAAACTTGTATAACATTGAGTGTTTAAGTGTAAAAACGGTGGTTTTTTATCCATTAAGTGCTCGTGAACGTGTATGAGTGTTGGTGAATAGTGTAATGCTGTAAAACGTGACTTTTCGTGTTGCCTCCAAAACTCCATAGAAGCCTCTAGTAAAGTCGCAACCACCACTACTTTACAGGGGCATGACTTGACTTAACGACTCGGACTTATGAGACAAAATAATCTCTCCAATTACTTGACACTGGCTATATACCTTTGATGTGAAGCCAAAACCGAAGAACTTAGGTTCTTCGAAAGAAAAAAAAAAAAAAAAAAACTCCATAGAAGCCAATAGTAAAGTCGCAACCACCACTACTTTACAGGGGCATGACTTGACTTAACGACTCTGACACTTATGACAAAATAATCTCTCCAATTACTTGACACTGGCTATATACCTTTGATGTGAAGCCAGACCGAAGAACTTAGGTAATCCGAAAGAAAAAAAAAAAAACATTTTATTTTTTTAAGTTTTGCTCATTCTGGGAAGGCTAAAGTCCTAATATCATACCTACCATTTCTTGATTTCTTGAAACTTATTTTGTGTGCAAACCTCAGAAGAAAGGAATTCCAAACGATGTAAACTTATTAGTAAAATAATTTGAAAATTGACACAAATGAACATATGTCTAATCATTATTAGACTAAACGTAGTGGTTATATTCTCTTTGGTGGTTATATTCTCTTTGAATTAGACAATAAGATTTCTCTCGCAAAATAATAGCAAATTCCCGAAAATTTTACCAATATGGTAACGCCTAGCATACTGATTCGTTTTTACGATGCCATTGAAAAATCGTTACGAAGTAGTGGATTTATAGCAGGGTAAGTTTTAGAAAAGAAACTTATTGTTTGGTTTATTGGGATAATCTGATGGTGGGTCCTCCCTCATGGGCGCTGGAGCTTGTAAACACAAGCGAGTCGCGCCACCCGCGCCGCGCCTAATCGATCTGGGATACGATACGATACGAGTCGAGTATACTCTGACTCATCTGTGCTTGTTCTCACAGCGCGGTACAGCGCGGCTCGACGCGTGTTGAATCCTCCGCTCCGCGCCACATACACTCTCCACGACTAGCTGGGCTAATTATGTACCGTAAATTAATGTTTTTTATTTCAGAAAATCAGGACGTCACATGAAGTACCCGTACACTTTTTCTGCAAAGATAGCACAATTCCCTATGTTTTATTACATGAAGAAAAATTGGATTTGGATGTATTATCCACTAGGTTGGGTAGTAGGGTTATATTTGATATCTAAAATTCATTTTCTGGCTAATTCTGAAGCGAACCAAAGAAGTTGGGCTGAAACCCAAAGAAAATTTGCCGAAAAAGAAGAACACCACTAGGTAGAAGTTACCACTAGTATAAAAATTTGTGTTATTATGTTTATGGAACTTATTTAACCTTTTAGAAACCTTGAGCCAATAAATGAAATAAATTTATTTTATAAGTATTTTATTTTGACGTTTCTCTATAACTAAAACGAATTTACAGATCCTCATTCACCAAAATCCGTGAATTTTGATGGTTTTTGACACTTTCACACATGTTTGCTCACAGCCGCCCCTAGTGTATTGAGGATAAGTTTATGGTAGCCAGATGTCACTTGCGTTACCTAGACGAATCTAACTATCCGTTACACTACGTTAGTATGACACTAAATTCACTAAATCAAAATTCATTCAGTTAAGCCACATACCTATATAGGTAGTATAGGTACACTCAAAAACATAACTCTCCTTCCTAGTCGGGTAAAACGAACATCGTGGGTATTCGAGAGATTTCAGTTTGAGGCAAACTAGCGTACCTACCTATTATACATAACACAGGAAGAAGATTGCTGGAATCTACCTTCTCATTATTACCTACCATGAAGAAGATCAGAGGAAGAATATTTTATTCAACTTTATCAAATTCTTTACATACCTACATGCGGTTTCATGCGAGACCGTAATTTTGTGGTTGGCGATGTAGACACCCTACCCATTTGAAGTTTAGAACGAATTCAGTAACGTCATTTGTGTCGTAGACGGGAGACAGTGATGCACGACTTGGTAATGCACAACTCAGTAATGACCCCAGAATGTACACCACGGAATCCAAGTCCTAGGCTAGGCCTATTCCAGTGTCATCGTACAATCCCGGGTCATGCGTTCCATTAAAATTTTATACAGGGGTGGAATGCGTGACCCAGGAATGCATAACACACGTTTTCCCACACGACCCATGATGAATAGAAAGCTGTTCGGTTAGGACGCGGATTCCAGGGACGTACATTACGTACCGTGCCGTGCATTACGGGGAAATAAATCTTTCTTTTTTTTTTCTTTTCTTTCGAAGAACCTAAGTTCTTCGGTTTTGGCTTCACATCAAAGGTATATAGCCAGTGTCAAGTAATTGGAGAGATTATTTAGTCCAATCATCCCCCTGGCAACAGTCCAATCATCCCCCTGGCAACAGTCCAAGCCGAGGTTCGACCCACCGTTGGGTACCCTTGTGCTGTTTGCCCCAACCTAAATTTTAAGGTAGAGCGCCATCTGCGCTCGCCGAGAGTCCGGTGACGCAGTAACAGCCATCTGCGGCTAACTGCATTAAACGTCCATCCGAAAAAAAAGGTGGAGAGATTATTTTGTCATAAGTCAGAGTCGATAAGTCAAGTCATGCCCCTGTAAAGTAGTGGTGGTTGCGACTTTACTAGAGGCTTCTATGGAGTACACGAAAGGAGGCAACACGAAAAGTCACGTTTTACAGCATTACACTATTCACCAACACTCATACACGTTCACGAGCACTTAATGGATAAAAAAACCACCGTTTTTTCACTTAAACACTCAAAGTTATACAAGTTTTGTCAATTAATTCAATGCCGCCAATGCCCCATTTTTCATGTTCCCGCCAAAACTCCTGGAAATAAATCGAAGAATCGACGTTCCAGTTGTCAAGTATCAAACAAAAGTGTCAGTGGTTATATTCTCTTTGAAAAGTGTTTTCGTTTCGCCCAATGCCAATCCAATCCTATTTGTATTGTTGCTGAAATTACAATTCGCTAAAATACCTTTCTAGATACTGAAGATATTACCTTCATGATCAATTTAGTGTTCGTTGCCTCCTAGGTATCTAAAATGTGGGTGAAACCGCAAGAAGTTTTCATCAAAACTGCGTTGTGGTAACTATTGCATTGTGTTTTGATTATATACTTCTACCGCGATTTTACCTAACATATTCATGTATTGTGTAGGGACTGCGAAGAAACCACCTTGTATTTTGTGCTCCAGAGGAGGAAGGGTCACGGTAAATCGAAAGGATTCTCTTCCCTTCTCGTGGGGACGTTAGATAGCGTTCGAGATACGAAACCAGCTCCCTATAGGATTCTACACCAAACACCCAACTCGGAAATTTACTATGGTAAGAATCCAATAAACTTAGGCTGCATAATATTTTTGTTAGAAACAATGATAAGCAACACTTGTATGACGCAGGTACTATCAATAACATGATACAAAGTGTAGGTATCAGATCAAATATCACTGTCATTGCCTACTGCAGACAAAAGTATTCTATTGAGTTAATAGTTTTGTATAAAATATTATATATATATAGCATTATAATAGAATAGGTAGTAAGCTAGCTAATAGTAAACAAAAGTAGAAAGCTATAAACAAAAATGAAGTACTGCTGAGTGACGTACCGTAAGGTAACCACTGCCTCAAGTATTGCCACATGTCTTTTATCTTTTACTGATTTTCTTTAAACACTATGTGTGAAGCCAGTACCTAGGACTCAGCTACTGATTCAAATATACCTGTCCAAGGTCTAATATATCAATATTCATAACTGTAATATTAAAAATCAAAAGTGTGTAAAGATGGATGAATAATGTTGAATAAGTGATAATGTCGAAACTACTTCTTATCATGTCACTAGATCTCAAACCTGTGTGATGAAAGGATTTCAAGTTCACCTTGAAAAGGTGCTTTCATGTACTAAATCCAAACTACTGAACTGATTGAATATAATAGTATGAGTATAGTCTAAAAGCTGGAAAATATAGGCATCATATGCCCATGCCATGCGGATGAAGCTGTGGGCAGCTAACATTTAATAAATATGCTATTAAATAATATTATAATAACATAAAAAGAACATTAGAAGTAATATCAACTAAAATATTATGCTATTTGCAGTTATAGCAACAGCATTGACGGAAGCAGAAATACGTCTAGACTTACAGTGGTTATTCGACAATGTCTGTCCGACACTGCACTCATTTGACACAGAGGAAGAAATCACAGAGTTTGTGTGTTGTAAGATAAACTCCATCATTGCCACAGAACAGGAGAGCTTTACTGAAGGTAAAGACATAAACAGGCAAAATTCTTCAACTACACTTAGATGGCCAAACTTGAAAGTGTTATGGGGAACAGAATAAATTGCTTTAAAGTCTCTGGGCTGGTTTTGTTAAAAACCAAAACCATATACACCTTTTTTCGAAGCTGGGAATGGAACCTGTTGATAAAAAATAAATTAAACTATCACATTGCACCATATCCCATAGTTAGTTGCTTAAAAATATCAAAATCTGGGTTAAATCTACTGACAAATAAAACAGCATTTAGTATAGCATAAGTTTTGAGAATAAAGAGTTTGTTTTCTTTATATGATGCCAATTATTTATTTGATTTCCAGATGAAGATACAGTCACATACAAAAATGTTGATTATGAATTTCATCAAAGGTTTGATGGCTTGCCTAAAGATGAGAAGTTGGTGTGCTACTATTCGTGTAGGTATGTATTTGACGTTACCATTACCACAATGCATTGTTATATTTTATCCTGCTGATGGTGTTATTTGATCTAATTTTCCTTTTAAAAAATGCTTCGAGACATAAATAACTAAATTGCCTGTGTTATTATTACATAATATAATGTCAACAAAGAATAAAACGAGCTTGACGCTCCCCTTATGATAAGAGTTCACATCTGCCTATGACCAGAAAATTTACAACCAAACATTACATACTGTTGTTTTTAGGACTATCAGAAAATCATAACTTTTGTTATAGTTACTGGAAAGGCAAAATACCGAGGCAAGGATGGATGTATCTCTCCGTCAATTATATGTGTTTCTACTCCTACATATTCGGAAAGAAAACTGCTATCAAGATCCGATGGGCCGATGTCACAGAGTTGGCTAAAACAAACAGTCTGGTCTTCCCGGACTCGGTGAGAGTTGTGACGAGAGATGGGGAACACTACTTTACTATGTTTTTGAGGAAAAACGAAACATTCGCGTTGATGCAACAGCTGGCTAATATAGCTATGAAACAGTAAGTATATCTAATGTAGGTTCCATATTTTTTTTGAAAAATTTATAAAATTGTTTTGTTTACTGATCTTAAATTAACTTTAACGACACGATTGTTCGAGTGGCAAGTGCATTGGACTGCTACGCCGAGTGTCGCGGGTTCGATTCCCGCTTCAGGACAAACATTTGTGAGATGAACATCAGTGTTTGTTCTGAGTCTGGGCTATGGTCTGGATGTTTTCTATGTATTATAATGTAGGTATGTATTTACAAAAAAAAAAACATATAAGTATTGTATCAGTTATCTGGTTCCCATAATACAAGCTTGCTTCGTTTGGGGCTAGATGGCGTTGTGTGAAATATCCAAACCTATAAAAAAAAAAAACTACTGCAGGTTTGATACCTAATTTCAATGTTTCTAGGTAAATTATTATGCAAAGAACACACAATAACATAGATAACGATTTACTGTTGCTACATAACTTAATTCTATTGCATTGATAAGTTCTAACTTAATTTTATATACCTACCACTACCTACTACTGTTATATGTATGTGTAATCAAAATAAAGGTTATCAGTAGTAAGTAAACCGTGTATTTTCACTGATTAATTTGTAAGCAATTAGCAGTGTTTACTCGCTCTATCGATTATTAAGTTAACACCAATTTGTACTGAATCAAGGTTTCAACAGTTAGAATAGAAATAAATTACAAAGCTACTTTAATGACAAACAAAAATTCAACAATGGAAAAATATCTTGTATATTTCTTTTATTATCCTCAATATAACCGTACGTATACAGTACCTATTTGATACCTACCTACATATCAATAGGTATAAGTCTCAATTTTTAATCACCAGAAAAGAATACTATGCGTCAGTTGTCGTTACTGAACACAGATATGGCAAAAAAAAACTTGAAAAAATCAAGTCGAATTTTTGTCAAAATAAATTTGATTCTAATTGGATAACTGTTACCGTTAGTCGTTTTCCTATGGATTTGCGTCAGGCGGTAACCTTTATTGTTAAACCCGAGTACCTAACCTAGCTCGAGCCAGCTCGCAAAAGCTCAGCTCGAGCGCTGCACTCGCTCTGTTGTCACTCTGCCATTTTGTAGAAATCCAAAATTCTGACTGCACAGATACAACGTAGTAACCCGTCTGCATTGCCCTTAATTTTTTTTATGTAATTAGAAATTGATGGTGTATATAAAAGGCTTGGAAAACAAATATCGGTAACTCAAGACCAAAATTTGGAATAATGAATGTATAATTACTTCGCAGTTGGGTTTTCAGATTTAACTTGTCAGATTTTTAATCTATATATCTTGTTTTAATGTCTTAGTTATATGAAATTATATTTTCTTTTAGATTGATTGACGATAAATCGGGTAGTTTCAACATCGACAAGGATCTACTGACGAAATTAAGCAAAAACGTACCAAAGAAACCGTCATTCTTAAAGCGTGACTTGGACGCGAGAAAGCAATCTAATCTCTACACGTTAAGGTTCAGATTGCCTCAGAATGAGAAGCTGGATGGTACAGAAGAATGTACCTTGTGGACGCCTTACAATAAACGGCATAACTGGGGAAGATTGTACCTGTCACATAACTTTATTTGTTTTGATAGTCGAGTAAGTTTTTTTTTTTTTGTTAACAATTGTTGAGACTAGCTATGCGCTCTCCTGATGGTAAGAGATCACAGAATTTATACTGTGTCAATTTATATTATCAAAAATGTAGAAATGTGCGAGCTAGATAGCGGCGCGAGGGGTTCTGGATCTTAAGGCGACTATTACCCCTGATTCGCCCTCTCGCTCGCGCATACGCAAAAAATAACCGCCAGGCACTAGAAAATAACATTACAAACGTGCAGTAAAAGATCCGATTCAATCCAAACAAGTTTTCGTATGAAAAATCTTGCCCAGAGAAATGAATTTAGGAACTTCACGAGCCATTGCAGTCACAAAAAAATATTTTTCCAGGTCCGTAACCTAGTCCGTCTAACGATACCTTTGCGCAACGTGCATCAAGTGGAGAGGGCGGCTGCCGGCGGCTCCGGAAGCTCATCAGATTCCGGCAGCATCCTTATTACCACCGCACACCACACCAGCTTTCTGTTCGGGAATATAGCAGACAGAGATTTCCTGGTCCACAAGATTTCTGAACTGCTGGCGAAATTACCAAAGTGAGTGTCCTTAGAGCTGTTTGGGTTTTTCTATGTGACGCTTATTTGCGAGGTGGTGACTCAAGCTTCGGGCAGCATCCTTATTTTCTCTAAATATATCCTAAAGTTTATCTATCGGGTGTTTTTTATGAGGTAAAGGTTAAACCTAAACCTAAGGTTAAAGGTAAACCTAGGCTGTTTATTTTTATTTATTCATGAAACATAAAACTCACATATAACAAACTCAAATGAAACATAAGACTCACGATAAGGAAGATATAAATCGAAGTCTTTCAGACTAGCTAAATGTCCTAATTTATTCACAAAAAACCTGTTTTCAGCCATTTTCGGATGGTTTTGATTTCAATTAATGATATGGTATGTTATTGTTTATTACTCACTAATTCCCAATATGGACAAATACAGACGCAGATAAGGCGATATCATAATGTTCATTCCACTACAAATATTATAAATATATCAAAATTTCAAAATTCATGTATACTGTTTCTGTGAATATGAAATTCTATGGCGCTTCTATTCTGAAACTGAATCTTGCATATCTTATCTAACTTTATTTGGTCGAAAGTAAGATACTTATCAATATATTTATTTAACTGCGCTCCATACAATCACATTATTGTCTTCTGGGATAAACTTTGCTTGTCAACTAACTTTCCGTTTTCAGAAGGCGTATAATTTAGCTTGGCAGATCTTGATAACGGCATGTAACAGAAGCAGCGACTAACGACTCTCGCCTCTGGGATTGATAAATTTAAGGTTCAAATTGGTCTGCGACTCATTGCGTGAAACCACAGTGATTCTTGCAGGGAAAAGGCGACGAAAGCGGTGGCGACTCCGGAAGAATTCGAAGAATGGACGCCGCAGCCTCCTTTGATGACATTGTTCAGGATGCATCAGACTTCGTCCATCAAGCAGATGCAACTGAAAAAGGTAATCTTCAGGCATCATTTTGCTTAACACACAGACATACATAGTTATTTTTAGGCCTTAATAAAGTTGCTAAAGTGCGGTCTCGGAACGTGTAATACGTGGGAGAATCTTGGCCTTGGTATACATATAAGAAATTAGCCATACCCTCTAGCGGGCGTGAAAGTTACTAACATTTAATTTAAATATTTCATTTATGCTCGCAACTAATACAAAAATGTTCGTGATAACTGTTAGTAGGAAAAAGGTTAATGTACGTACAGTCAGCTGCACAGACATGTATTCACTCCCTAGCTTTCACATTTATATTACTCTTGATTTTGCACGCAAGCATTTTCAAATTAATTTGGTCCTCTTACTTGTCATAAGAAGAATTTCTTTGCAAAATTATTAAGAGTATAATATACATGTGAAAGTTTGGGAGTCTACACATGTATGTGCAGCTGACTGTACGAAATTATTTCTACACCGCGACCGTAAGTACTTTAGACAGATTGATTCTATGAAACAAAATCTTTGCAAGCTTTATAACTCATACAAATCAAATCATCCTGTTCATACTGTCAAAAATCAAAATTATATCCTCACATATTTTTTCAATCGTATTGGTCCTATTTTTATTTCAACCCTTTTACGATTTGCAGTAGACCGAAATAACAAACGAAAATATTAACGAGCAGAGCAGTAAGAAGAAAGAAAAAGTTCATCTATAAATTAAATGTACTTATGTACTTATCTTAAAACTTCAATGATTCCAGGAAAAGCAATGGGAAGACCACATGGCAGAAGTGGGTAGAGGAATCAGCATGTACCAAACCACAGACGGCAGCGAGCTCGTCATAAACGGCATACCGGAGTCGTTGCGAGGCGAGCTATGGAGCGTTTTCTCCGGCTCCATACTGCAGAAGGCACAGAACAAAGGGTTATATGAAAGGCTGGTGAACGAAGCGCTTTCCTCCAAGAACCCGGCTAATGATGAGATTGAACGGGATCTACATAGGTCGTTGCCGGAGCATCGCGCGTTTCAGAATGATGTTGGTATGTTACTAACTTAACTTAATTACATAAATACATTCATAATACATTATTTATATTGATAAAAAACCTATTTTTTTATTAAAACCAGCTGTTGTCTGCCGCTTCGCTCGCATGGTATCTGGTTCAAAAAAGCCATGTCCTTTTCATTACCCATGTCCTTTACCATGCCCAAATTTTTTTTTATGTGCAAGTGGCGAGACTAGTCAAGCGCTCTCCTGATGGTAAGAGATCACGCCTGCCCATATCTATAACAGTGCTATAATTCAATAGACCGGTGCAATACTGCTATAGCGATATTGAGCGATTGAGCGAGCTATGATACATTTTGATGGTCAGTGTCGAAAGCCCAATAATTTCATTAGCTAAGTGAATTTATTGGGCTTTCGATAGTGCTCTGAGACACTTTGAGACATTTTTATGGTCAATCTCTTCCAAATCCAATGGCTATTTGTAAAATCTCTTTCTATTTTCAGGGATATCCGCCCTCCGTCGAGTTCTATGCGCATACGCACTAAAAAACCCAACGATTGGATACTGCCAAGCGATGAACATAGTAGCCTCAGTGCTGCTTATCTACTGTCCTGAGGAACAGGCGTTTTGGCTGCTGGCCACGATATGCGAAACGTTACTACCTGATTACTATAATACGAGGGTTGTTGGTGCTTTGGTAAGTTCTACACCAATCCTTTTGTGGAAATATATGTAGGTCTTGTTATCAAAAGCCTCGACAGTTTAGAGCTACCTTTATCAAAACGCTGGTACTTTCTATAGCCCTCAAACCAGCTTAGAGCTGTTTTTAGAATGCGTTATGATAAAAATAACAAGAAATGTAGATTAAAATCTAAAAATCATGTTTATGCTTTTGCTCTATCTCGCTTCTTCTACGAGATATTGCATTTTTTTATGGTTTTGGAATGCATTGTCATCGAATTGTGAGCTGCTCTTTCTCGCTTCCTTTACCTGAATATTGCCGACCGCCGTCTTAGGGCAAAATCTAAACGGCTATAGTTGTGGAAAATTTGTTATTTTTATCAAAATTGCTAGGGCTTCATTTTGATAAAAATAACAAATTATTTAAAAGTCGTTTATTACAGAGAAAGTTGTTTTTTTTTGTTCTTATTTTTTTTTTGCATATTTTGATCTTCTCTGTCTGATATTATCAAAGAAATACTGTAAAATAACAATGGCTCTTATGTTGTTGGAACACTTAATAATTTTATCTAGTTTTATCCTTAGATCTTAGCACTCTTTGGTGTTATCATAACTTTTATCATAATTTTTACATTTTAGATCAACAAAAAAAACCGTGACACATAAGGGGTTCAAGAGTTTAAGCCTCTCTGCCACTAAAAACCTCTCTTTCCAGGTGGACCAAGGAGTGCTAGAAGAGCTAACAGAAGCGCACCTCCCATTGCTTCACGCGAAACTAGGCGAGCTCGGCATGATGAAGATGATCTCGCTGTCGTGGTTCCTGACGCTGTTCATCAGCGTGATGCCGTACGAGTGCGCCGTTAACATCATGGACTGCTTCTTCTATGATGGGGCTAAGGTCATATTTCAGGTAAATACGTGTTTTTTACCCGCCTGCCTGTTTTTCGTGCGTATCTTGAATGTATGTATGTAATTTGTTCCCTCATATCTTCAAAACGGATTTTGACAGTTAAAGTATCGTTAGATTCGTCTCAATTACCCGAGAATCCTTAGATGGGTTTTTAAAATAAATTATCAAAATGGCGGATTTTCGGCGCTAATTAATTATCAAGTCGTTTATAAATTTTTGTTAATCATACTATCAGGTAGGGCATCAAAATGAAGGAAATCAAAAGGACATTATAAAAATTTATATAAGTAAGTATAACGTTTAAATTTAATTTGGAATAATGAATCTGCAATCATTGCATAATATTTTGCAGCGTGGTGTTCAGTTTTTATAATTTTTAAGCTTGTTTTAATGTTTTTAATTTAACAAATGTCTATTTGTAACAAGTGCCACACAACAAGTGTCAAATTCATTTATAAATACCCTATAAATTTCACGCTAAAATATGTTTTTTTTTTTTCAGGTAACGCTTACAATTCTGGATATAAACCGCGATAAGCTCCTCAAATGCACAGAGGACGGGCAAGCTATGCAGGTGCTAAGCGATTACCTCGAAGGGATCTACAACGAAGAAGCCATGGCCTTATCCACGGAACCCAGGGCTGATGAGCAGGTGAAAATAATATCTAAAAGTAGCTGCTACTCTCCCTCTCGCATCTCGCAAGCAGCATAGCAAAAGAAAAAAAAAACGTTACTTTTTTCTTCTGTTCACAAAAGGTGTTAGGCGTTGTCCTAATAGAACGCGATCACGCGATCGCTGCGCGAGCAAGCGATGCGACCGTCGCGCGAATCCGCGATCAAACGTACTAACGTCAAAAAGGCGTCCCGATTGGCAATCGCGCGATCGCGCGACGCGACGCGATGCCAATAGGGACGCCTATTTGACGTTAGTACGTTTGATCGCGTGATCGCGCGTACTTGCGATGGTCGCGTCATCGCGTTCTATTAGTACACTGCCTTACAGAGAACTCCAAGATACTATTGAGATAGTACGCATGATAAAACGCTTATCATACGAAAGTAATTTGATTTGTATTATTGGAAAAATATCAGACTAAATTGTTCACGTGACTCGACAAAACTTCAACATTACGAAAGACGGATTTTTTGTACTCTCTGTGGCACTAGGCCAAGAATGGAATGGCCCATTTTGCGTTTTTAATTTTTTTGTAGCACCTACAAGTTTTTTTCTACAGACTCTTGAAGAAACTTTTTTTTGGACAGGCAGACAGCACACATTGACGCAACATTATTTTCATAGGTATAAAATTAAAAGAAAATTTGTATACTGTATTCTGTAGTGAAGTATGTGAATCTACTTTATACATTCATAAGACCAGTGTAACTAAGGGGCATCCATTAATTACGTGAGGTAATTTTGGCGATTTTTCGACCCCTCCACCCCCCTTAGTGAGATTTCGTGAGATTTTGCTCGACCCCCTCCCCCTACGCCCCTAATCTCACGTGAGATTTTTCGTCATATTTTAGTGGAGAAACATTTTTCATGAATTTCACGCCGTTTCTCCCAGCATTACACTTTTTCCTGCGGAAAAAAAATTACGTGAGTTTTGCCGAGACCACTATCTCCCCCCCACGTAAGATTGGGTGAGTTTTGACTCGACCCCCTCACCCCCTAAAAGCCTCACGTAATTAATGGATGCCCACTAACCATACTTGAGACAAATAAATCATTCATTCATTCATTCTTTCTTTCAGACGATAAAAGTCCAAGAGCTAGTATACCAGTCATATCGCTCATTCGGATCTAGAGTCACGAGTGAGCTAATAGAACATTTGCGACTGAAACATCGTTTGCGAGTGGTCAGACAGTTGGAAGACAGTCTTGAGAGGAACACTCTGAGAGCGCTACAACAGGACAGGTTACTGGACTCTACTGAATTGCAGGTCAGTAACCTCTGTGCAAGAACATGTTTACCCCAACGGTTGTTAGTTATTCTTCGGCAAATATTGCCCACAGCCACTTCAGCTTGCTTTTTTTTTATTTATTTATTTAAGCTCACAAAACATATCACAACCAAAAATAAAAATTACAGGTTAACAAAGCTTGTTCAGTTTTGAACTTGATTAGGACATTGTTAAAGGCTTCGTTTTCTCGGCATAGACCCTTTAAATATTATTTTGGATTTAAGTGAAATAACAATTGTTTCCTCTTGACGTTTAATGGTAGAGGAGACCACAGATTAAATACAAAATATTGGGCAATTTAGCACAGATGAATATTCATGTTTCCAACAGACATAAACATATGTAGCTACGCACAACTAAACAGAACATCAAATATCGAGCAGACTTTATACTAACTATAGTACCTAACTTAAATAAGTTCTTTAAGTTAAATAAGCTAGGCGCTCTCCTGATGGTAAGAGATCACGCCTGCTCATGACCAGAACAGTGCTACACAGAACTTTGATTCAAATAGGTCAGTGCAACACTGCTAAGAGCGCTCGTTCACTTTGAGACATTTCGATGGTCAGTCTCGATAGCCCAATAACTTCACTATGATTCTCTAAGCTTGTGTGTCTAACTATAGATCTGTCGGATAACTAATTAAGGATATTTCTTACTGCGTTTAACCGCGTTTAACAAGCGTGAGAAGATCTCTGGCTAAATGAAGGGATAATCAGCGCACTTTAATAATTCGAAATTGGACAAAAAGATTTTGATACTATTTTGATTTGTAGGAATTACTAAGTATAATCCGCGAGGAGCTACTTTGGGCGAAACGGGTGCCTTGCGAGCGGTTAGAAGCGCCGTACGAAGCGTACAGAATCGACTTCATGCAATTCAAGACCTTATTCACTGCGCTTTCGCCGTGGGCTAAAGGCGATTATGCTGAAGCAATTACTGCAAGGATGTTCAAGGTATTTGTCACTACTGAGTTAAACAGTGGTGTACCTACAAATTTTTGATGTAAGCCCTAATTGATCTCTTGATGAAAAGATGAAATGTTTTCACATAATTTGCTTTTTTAACACCTGTGATGGAAGTAAATAAAATGAATATGAGTACCATTGAATAGGTACTACCTAATAGGTACTTAAATACTTTTTTTGTAAATACATAGAAAACACCCAGACTCAGGCCAAACAACGACGTTCATCACACAAATGATTGTTCTAAAGCGGGAATCGAACCCGCGAGACCAACGTAGCAGTCCAATACACTTGCCATTCGACGATCTGTGTCGTCAAAAGTCTCCTTTGAATGTAGAATAGAAAGAATATTCCATATAAAAGTATTGTTGAAGTTATTTATTTCTACTAACATTAGGGACCAAGTATACCTACATTATTTTAGAAATAACTAAAGTTTTAATAATTTATTTTTCATAGCTAATGGACAATGATGATGACGGCTTCGTAAGCGCTCGCGGATTGAGCGTAGCGCTAGGCCTTAGCGCGAGAGCGGACGCGCAGAGGAGATTACGCGCGTTGTACTGCGCACACGCGCCGCCATTGCTGTCGCCCGCCGATCTACGACCCACGCATTTTACTGACACGGGCGAAGAGTTGGCTACTGACGCCATTTCATTCTTCGACAGGTAAATAAAATTGTTATTGGCAAAAATATGCATACATTTTGAATACGTATGAAAGAAAAGCAGACGTGCAAAAAGCAAGGACACATTTTCACACGATAGGGCCAGTACAGACTAAATCGATTTATATGACATACTTGGAGGTGGCACTATTATGTAGACGATACTATAATGCAGCTAGACGTTACTATTATGTCGACTGTACTATTATGTAGACGGTACTATTATGTAGACGATACTATTATGTAGACGATACTATTATGTAGACGATACTATTATGTAGACGATACTATTATGTAGACGATACTATTATGTAGACGTTACTATTATGTCGACTCTACTATTATGTAGACCGCACTATTATGTAGACGGTACTAATATGTAGACCGCACTATTATGCAGACGGTACTATTATGTAGACGATACTATTATGTAGACGATACTATTATGTAGACGATACTATTATATATACTTCTGGGTCGATTTTGCACCTAGCCTGTATACAACGTTTCAGACACCGATACAAGCAAGGTTTCTGCTCTATGAGTACCAATTAGTATTCACTTCATTCCTCTCACATTTTGCAAGTTATTTATTTCAATTTACAGTATAGACGACAAGCCTGAAACGCCTGAACCAACAGTGCCGTCGATGCATCGCTCCATCAGCGAAGTTGGCGACGCCAGCTATATGGATAAGTCCTGTGATAGTGCCACTAGTCAGTCAGGTAATTTACCTAAATGCGGAATACGATTTTACTAGACCGAAGAGTGTAGTACTATCGGAAACACTGTCATGGTCTCTATTCAAGAACTGATTAACTCTTAATTAGGCTGTTGCAATACAGAAGAACAGACAACCGTTAGGTAAACGTGTTCTTGAGTGGAGACCACGTCTAGGCAAGCACAGTGTAGGAAACCCTTTGGCCAAATGGAGTGATGATCTGCGCGCTATAGCTGGCAGAAGGTGGATGAGAAAAGCTTAAGATCGGGCTCAGTGGCGCGCCTCGCGAGAGACCTACGTCCAGCAGGTGGACTGCTATAGGTTGATGATGAATACAGCCGAAACGTCGGGACAAAAATAGATAAGGTGAGCGCGATAAATACTAGTTACAAATCTAATAACTATGATTAACTCTAAACTACTTAAAATATTTATTTATAATTTATATTACATGCAATCTGTTCTTCGTTCACTACCCACGCAATTGTCCACTATACACAAAGGTTTGCAACATTAAGTTCGCCTTTGTACTATTTGTTAAGTGCAATAATAGTAGATTATGCACTAAGGGTATAAAGCAGTGTCTTATGTCGCGGGTGGCATATTGAACCCTGAGCTAACGAGGGACTCAGTTAACTCCTGAGCGAAGCGAGGGAGCTGTGTAGAGTCCTGAGTGACGCGAGGGGTTCAAGCTACCCAAGACGAAGACAGGCTTTATCCCAGAGGAGCATACTCTACTTTTCACACCATCTGCGAGGCAATAAAACGCGAGACGCGAGGGCTCCAGCAGCGAACACCGTCTTTTGTTTCACAATCTTTGAAGTCGCACCTTTTTTCTTTTTTTTTATGAGTGGCCAGTTCGATTTTCGAACAAACCTTTTTACAATGCCATATGGGCGTTCTTTTACTAAGAGTTTTCCACGAGTTTCCACACGAATTTGACGTTCCAAATTCAAATCACATTACAACCCTTGGGAGTTTCATACAACATTACCTCCCTTGGTAGGTAATGCTTTGCTTTACCTTGATGATAGCATGATATGTAATTGGACATTGTCGAGCAGGTGGTGTGAAAAGTATTTTCTATCTATCTATCTAAACTCTTTTTGTTAGATCTACGTCCAGCAGTGCATAACTGTTGATAGGCCATGTACCTACCTATAGGGAGTGAATGTAGTAATTTTCTTTGCAGGTTCAAGCGGGGACGCGTTCCCCGCGGACGTGGTCCGCGCATGCGCGCTCGCCGGTCTGCCCACCTCCCTCCCCTCCACGCCGGGCGCGGGCCCCTCCCCCCCTCCGTCCGCGCCGCCCCTGCCCCGCGCGCACTTCCTGCAGCTGCTGGCGGCGCTGCATGACCTCACGCAGCACGACGCCGCGCTCTACGAGGCGGTGGTCAGAGCGGGTGAGCACTTATCCCCTGTCTGAAGGGCGGGGGTGCGAGGGGCCCTCCCCTCCCGCTCAGTCCCCGCCGCCCCTGCCATGATATACTGGGTTAGTTTTTGTTTATGCGAAACCTGAAATTAGTTTTCTCAAAATCGATAACCAAGTTCAAAAAAAAAATTAGACCCTGTTAAATTTTGGAAAATATCTTTAAAAAAATGTTTTTTCGTGACTAGAAAAGAAAATAAAATAAACGGGGCTCAGCTTTTCATAAAAAAAAACTAACCGTATTCATAAAAAAAAACTAACCGTATACGGTTAGTTGTAGTTGAGTAATTTAGCGCAGGAGTAAGTTCTCCATGAAAGAGGTAGGACAACGAAGCAACACAATTATGGATTACCTCGGAGTTTTAGAAAAAAAAAATCGTGATTAGAAAAATAAATAAAAATATACGGGTCTCGGCTTTTGCATAAACAAATACATACCCGGTATTTAGCTTCCAATCATGGTAAATGAAATAGTTGCCTTCCTCTTCCGGCAATGATATTTACACTGTAGTTTGACCGGGACAACTGTACTGGGGGTGGCGTGGACGACATTTAGCGCACCCGCAAATATGAAAACTTACGGACGCTGGCCACCGGGCGCTGTAGTCGGCGACACATTTGCGGTTGCACTTAGAGATGCACATAACGCGCGCTAAAAAGATTCTCATAGGTGTTCAATTTTTACAGGAACTGTTCTTCTGCAACTCGGTGAATTGAGCCACAGACCGGAGTTTGACCGAGAGATTTCACAGGATAGCCTATTCTTAGCCGCGGCGGAGAAACGACCTATACAGGTATTAAATGCTATTGTTACTTTTAAATCAGGTCGAGTGGGAAGCAAACACACGACTTATCTTTATTACTCGGTAAACGATCACATTTTTAAGTGCAAAAGTAAAGATTCATAGTTAATCAACAATCACGCCAAAACTACTGAAAGGATTCAGCTCAGATTCAGTATAGCTTAAGTTCAGGGTGCCAAATGTGGTAGACTATATTTTAAACCCATTCATGCAGGCGAAACTACGGGCTTTACTTAGATAAAAAAAATACAAATAGATTGTTTTTTCTAGCTGGACCCCAACGGCAACACGACCGAACCAGAACTGGCTAGTGCCAAACCATCGCCGTCAAAGCAAAAGGAGGTCTCTGCGGAGGGCGTATGGTCGATATCCCTCGAGCAGTTCCTAGCCACAATGTTAGCTGAAGAAGCATTAGAGAAGTTCTTCAATGAGAGTGTACCTTTACTACCGCTGCTGGAAGGTTTGAAGCAGAGAGATAGGCTACAGTCCATATCATAGCTGATCGAAATGCCTCAGATATAGTTGACTGAAACAAACGGACTTTTACGTCATAGATGGTAATCAATTTTGACGGTTTTCAATATAGTTACCAGTTCGTAGATGAATTTGTTTGAAGACTATATTATATTGCGAAAGAAAAACGTTTTTGTTAGAGATAATTTCCAGCTGAAGTTAGATTCTTACATAAGTTTGTTTAGCGGATTGCGTGCAAACCTACACAATGTATGGACATTGTTATTTTAGGTCACCCATATTTTAATGGATTGATTTTGAAATGCATTCCAATTTGCGATATGTTGTTCTGAGTGCTAGCGATACTTTTCGAGTGCTAATACAACAGTGAGCAACGCTTTTCGTAACTGATCAAGTGGTTCGGTCCTTTTCTTATTTGAAAAAGAACCAGTTACATCGCTCAAGGTGTTTAAAACGTATTAACTCAGGTTTGCGTTGTACAATAATTTTGACTTTAAAAAATTGTCTATGGAAGTTTTATAACACCATCAAAATATTTTAATTAAATCTTTAAACCTAGCGTTATGGCATTTGAATATTAGTTTCTACTCTTGTAAGCTTATAAAGTTATAACATTCCATTAACTTAACGGTATCTTTACTAGGTAATATGTGTAATTATACCTTATTATATTCTGCTCTAATTATTTCAAATAAATTTGAGTATATCTAAAGTATAAATAATATGTAACTGAAAATAGCTGATTGTTTAACATGTACTTATCTTACTAGACTTACTACCTGTATGAATTGTTATTAGATTATTGCAAAAAACGTAGAATGCCTATTTCTAAAGGTATATGTAGCCTAAGTAGCAGTGGCTGTAAATGTAATGTTGCTATATAAAAACATTATTTAGATGAAATTAATTACTTACCAAATACAAAATAAAACTGTGCCTAAATATTGTATCTTTAGCCATTAAAATAAATAAATTGTGAGGGTGCTTTGCATTTAAATTAAAGCAATATTTTCTTGATTAGTTCGATAATTCTGTACAAATATTATCACTGAATATCATCTCACTTACGCGTGTCATCGCAAAATATATTTTTATAATGCTTGGATTTTATAACAAAGTAGAAAACGCATGCCAAACACAGACCATTTTAGCATGTAAATGAAAGCTTATTTTTAGACAGAATTATTTTCCATCAAGTCTAGTTAAAAAAAAAATTACCATCGATTTATAATCATTTTTGACAAAACACCTTTGTAAATCAATCTGTAAACATTAGACTAAGTTTAATTTGTATTATATTTTTAACGCCATATATTAAACTTTAATATGTATTTAGCTAGTTTTTAAAATCTATGTCTAACCCAAATAATTTAGAAGGCTGCACTTTATAGCACAACCCGAAGTACCTACCTATTATGTAATGTGTAGTTAATATAGAAAACGAACTTGTCCAATACCTATTAAAAGTGATACTTTTGAATATATATAATTTTGGTTAACGTTATTATTGTTTTTTTTATATTTTTATATATACCTACAGAAAAATTTGAACCTACATATTTTCAGTTTAGTAGGAAGAGAAAAATACAGTGATTTACACATTTTATTCATGGCAAAACACTGTAAATCAATTAGTACTAAATTATTATTTTTTCTTTGGTAGGAACTTGTTTTCATTTCTTAGTGAATTTCAATGCCCAAGCTATAGAAGATTTTACGGTTGACTCGCAAGGCAGGTGAATCATTGCCACTCCATTTTGCAGCTTCCACTGGAATAACAATCTAAATAAGGTACTATCATATAAAGCTCAAAAGTGGGATACCATACATACAGGTTATTAAAAAAGAAACTGGCATATAATCTATTATTAGGCAAGGCATCTCTTGCAGGATTCCGCCTAGGTATATTCTGCCTCAATGTGTTAGCGCTGTAGGCAGTGATATAACTGGGCTTCCAAAGTGATCATCAGAATGTCTCAAAGTGGACGAACGCTGGAACATTGTAGCACTGGCCTATGTGATTCAAGTCCTGTATAGCACTGTTCTGATCATAGGCAGGTCTGATCTCTTACTATCAAGAGAGCGCACACTCGTCGCGTCACTTTTCATAAAATCTAGAGGCACTGGTGTAAATAACGTATACCTAAGAAATTTCTTAATGTAGATAAAACTTACGTTCAAGTATGTGCCCTCATTGCCCAACAGCTCCACCTGATAATTGCCACTGTGCAGATAAGGGGCAATATCTTTAATTTGAAGCGTCATCTCATTCGGCCACTTCAATGCTATAGCATAGATTGCTGTTACTTCTTGGGGCGAGGTTGGTATGGCTGTAGGATTCGCAGCATTGTATCTCGTTTTAGTACAAGTGTACCACACATTCCCGTTCAGCGTGTCGTTTTGGGAGGTCCAAGGCGAAGTCCCGTAGATCGCTTCGCCATTGATTGACAGCCATTTTCCGAGGGATAGTAATCGCTCTTGGAAAATTGGGCAAATTGTGCCTTCCTTGGTTGGACCAACGTTTATCAGAACGTTTCCTGAAAAATAAAGAATTCTTAATAAAGAAAAATAATTCTTCGGACAAAACTTCCTTAATGATTTAGCCCTAGCAACCCTTGCAACTTAACCAGTGCGTTCTATCCGTTATGAACTTTGCTGCTGAAACGTGGACTGGACACTTACAGTTAATCTATAAATAGAAGGTCGCGGGCGGGCTATGGAAAGAGCTATGCTCAGGGTTTCTCATAAACATAGAATCCGAAATTAGGTCCGACAGAGAACTAAGGTGGTCGAAATAGCTCAGAGGATCAGTCATCTGAAGTGGCAGTAGGCCGGCCTTATCTGCCGAGAAACCCTCGAGGTAAACGTGTTCTTGAGTGGAGACCGCGTCTAGGCAAGCATAGTGTAGGACGAGCCTTGGCCAGATGGAGCGATGATTTGCGCGGTAGAGCTGGCAGAAGGTGGATGAGAAGAGCCGAAGATCTGGCTCAGTGGTGCGCCTTGGGAGAGACCTACACGTCCTGCAGTGGACTGCTATAGGTTGTTGATGAATGAATGAACCCTTACAAAAATCTACCTTTGTCATTTTTGAAAATTTTGTAGACTGCAGCAATGGGCTGACCTAAGATGATCTAAGGCTAGCAGGGCAATGATACAATACACATTAATGTAGGTCTATGGTTCAATCCTATGTTTAAAGCTTGTATAGTAATCTTTACGTTACTCATTGAACTGAGTGTCTAGGCCTAGGTACTCTGATGTATTTTTATGGTGACATTCTTAACTTACCTCCACAACTGACGGTAGTGACGAGCTGGTCAATCAACTGAGATGTGGACAGTATTTCGCTCAAATCCATGTTTCTTCTATACCCCCACGATTTAGAGTCTACCGTGAATGCGTTCTCCCATTTGTGTTTCTGAAGAGTTCCTGCAATTTTCAACCTACTTCAAAAAGGAGGACATTAACAATTCCGTTTAATGTTTGATACCTCAGAACTTTGTTGTTCATGAATTGATTTGAAAAATTAATTGTTTGAGAGGATATGCATACTGTCAGATTGGTCCCATACAGAGTTCATCAAAATCGGTTCAGTAGTTTAGTTTATATATCAAAATAACTGAAATAAAAATGTTTCGTTGAAGTAAACGAAATTGCGTATTTTGGTTCCATGTGACTTTTCAGTGGTTTAGGATCACTAAAAGAGTCCAATTAAAGTCAGTTTAATTTTTCGACTTTAATTGGACTCTTTTATGCTATGTTTTTGTTAAAACTTAAATATTGATAAAAGTTTTTATAAAAAAATATTAAGCAGCGAGGCGCGAAATTATCACGCCTGCCCATAACCATAACAAGACTCAGGATTTTGGATTTATCAATTATCATAAGTTGCAGAAATGTATACTCACGGTTATTAAATCTGTCAGCAAAATTAAAGAAATCTCCATGCTTGCCAGGGATTCCGATACCCCATCTGTCATTGACAACCACCTCATTTTTGATTGGACTTTCATTGTACAACCAAGCAAGAAACTCCTGACTCTTCCAATAGCTGTCGTAGGCTTCCCAATCACCATCAGACCATATAACCGATGGCTCATAGTCATGAATCAATTGCTTCAGATCCGGCCACAACTTTTCATCCACAAATGTCCTAGTTTTAGTGAAATTGGTTTGTTTGTCTTCCAAGTAAATAGGGTTGAACCATTCAAATAGAGAGTGGTAGACTCCAAACTTCAAACCACGGTTTCTGACAGAAAAAGCCAGTTCTCCAACTAAGTCTCGTTTTGGGCCGGTTTCTACAGAGTTCCAGCTAAAGGATTTCTTTGAAGGGAACAGTGTAAAACCTTCATGATGCTTACTTGTTAGGACTATGTACCTTAAAAGGAAATAAAAAATTGGTATGAAATCTAAAAACATAGAATTAGGAACCAAAACTTTCTTAGATACTGCATAGAGATCTAATGAATCCCATCCTAAAGGTTTTTTTTTTAAAGTAACAAGAGAAATAATAATAATAATAGCAAATTACTTAGCCCCAGATCCAGCAAAAAGTTTTGCCCATTTATCAGCATCGAAGAACTCAGCAGTGAACATCGGAGCAAATTCCTGGTATGTGAACCCCGGTGCATAGTTTTTCCTCATGAAGCTCACATGTTTTTTACTACCAACTGAAATAAGGTCACTTTAAAAATAAACTGTGAAGAAATGTTAATTAATTTTAATGATTACTTAGAATGGTTACACATTCTTTAGGTAGACATGCTAGGTACCTACTACTTAGAATACCATACCTGCATACTGTATAAATTCTAGTCCACCATAATGTAGGTACAATACCTACCGTATTGTCTACCTACCTACATATGCAATTATTTAGCTACTTATTTAGTATAACTAAACTTTACGTTTGTACATACTTGCATGCATAATTGCCTGCTCAAATACCTAAGGGGTATATACTTAGGTACCTAAATCTAAATTATTATGAAAACAGGTCTGATAAGTAGGTGGGATGATGTTAAGAAATCAATAGGCCAAAGTTCTGGCCCTGTTTTGAAGCTAAGCCTAACATAAGTTTTGTACCCCTAATCATTTTATTAATAGTAAAAAACTAAGAACAGTCAGGGAGAAAAAAAACGACTCACGTTTCCAATTGATCCAGAACCACTCAGACCCAAAGCTCGGTACGGAGTAGACTCCCCAGTGCAGGAATATTCCCACCTTCGCTTCATCATACCACCGAGGCAACGGCCTGGTGTCCAGATCACTCCATACCGGCTGATATTTCTTCAGAGCCTCGGACTTCCACTTCTCATTGTGATTTCTACCACTGAAGCTCTTTATTTCAGCAGTTGTAACGGCAAATAAGGAAAAAAGCAACACAAACAACCGCATTTTTCTGGAACAGAATGTTTGTTTGTTTTGTAAATAGAGACTAGAGACGTCAAAATCAAAATGATTGTAACGAATGTCAAAAGTTCATTAACTCTAAAATTCGATCAATGCAACGCATTCGTGTTATGAGAAAGGATTAGCATCGTTGAATTTAAAAGCAAGCTTTTTCCCATCGATGTAAATAGTCTGTTTCTATTCTAAGTATTCCTTTCCATAGGTAATGTACAATTAAAATTTTACAAACAATAGAAATTTAGAGGTACCTACCTACCTCTTATCAATAAAATGAGTTAGGTATTGGAACTTTAGATTTTTGCCATGTATACATGATACTGTTTGTCCAAATGCTGATTATTATTTAATTAAATTAAATATTTTATTTAATGAAACACTTACCTAAACCACAACCACACTGCTTGCAATCTTGTTAGCTACTGGGTCACTGGTGTGACTGGCATCAGCTAAGATAAGAGTTACCTACGGGGCAAGTACTGGCTACTTATTAGTTGATATGAAAATATGCTTCGATTAACAATTTTCTAACATTCTAACTAAACCAGTGAACTTCTTAACATAATTCTGAGGTCATTCTCCTTGTTGATAAAGACTACTTAGTTGTTTAATTAAATGCTGGGTGTTTTTTACTTTGAAGAGATGGTGCGATTACATCAACAAATCTCAAGGCTTTAGGAAAGTTAGTTTTACTTACAGAAGGAAGGCCTAAGTTGGGAGCGAGTGGCAGTCCATTAGAGAAGTGGCCAGGACACACATTATGGTTGTAGCGCAGAAGTAAAGTTATTCAATTTCCTACCTTTACCTTTGGGCCTTCTGACAGTTATAGCAAATCAAATTATAAACCTTTTTTTGAGACAAATCAACCAATGTTATGCATAATTATATTTCACAATGTATGTACAAAATATAACTGTCTTAGCCGAGAGTAGCCATAAGTCCAGCAGTAGAACATTATAGGCTGATTATACTTATGCTTATGTACAAATAACAAAGATCATTAAAATAAATAACACAATATGTAGTAAACTTAATGTAGATAATACACTTACACTGTAGTAGGTAGTAGGTACACATACAATCATTTGGTGGTTTAACCAATAGTGGACCAATTAAGACATGACTAAGTATCCCTAACATTAGTATCTAATATTGTATTTACAAATCAATCTTAATTGCCATGTCTTCTATTTTTGACAACATTTTGTTATGCAGTTACAAACATTATAAAAGCCTCAGTTACATTTTGATACTCAAAAACAAGCACTAAAATATAGCATCAATCTCAAGTACACCTTCCTTAATTCCTAATGTATCCTTCACTTTTATCCACTTCCTCATTGGGAAGTGGATGACATTGCTATTGGGTGTCCACCTTAAAGTTGGAGTATGAACAGGAACTATTAATAATGATCTCGCTCATTCCGGAAGTAGGGGTTGAATGGGAAGCTGTTAATGGCTCAATCTGAGAGTTAGCCAGCGGTGTTGAAAACACTTTATCATTGTGAATGTTATGCCGCTGATCGTCAGTAAAAACAGTACATAAGTTATCTTGCCTCGGTTCACAAGTACCCATTTTTACGTCAAAAATGATGTCCAGTATTTTCTTTTTTGCAATCAGTTGGTTTTTGTCTCCTTTTAATGTTCGGAGTTCATTTGCAATATACTCCCCAAATACTGAGAAGTCATCTCTGATTTGGGGTAGTGAGTGAGAGGTGTCTGGTTGAGCCGAGATGGTAGAATCTGTCCGTGATATCTTGTATGGAGGAGTGTTAAGCTTGGAGTCATTCAGGTTACTGTCTGATTGAGAATTCTGGCTAATATCTGTGCTACCATCCTAAAATGACAAAAATAAATAGTTAAAACACATGTATTTATTACCAAAACTAAATTGTAGTATGAATAAGTACTCACAGAATGCAGAATCCTGTATGGCTTGCTAGAATCCTTCAAAAAGTGCACATATTCATAAGCGTACCAATTGCTAATATATCTATCATCGGGAGTCTCGAACTTTGCCCTGATTTCCTTTGCCCACTCTCGGTTGTACTGAGTTCTTATATTTTGTATTTTTTTAATGACGTCAGCTACAGAGACCACGAAGTACTCTGCGATGTTCCGCAACTCATCTCTGCGTTTCTGTTTATCTCTGCGTGTGTCGCGAAGTGCGGGATTCCACAAACCAGCATTCACTTGCAGCATTTCGATCAACTTCATTGTTTTCTCTCTAGACCACTCCATCACGCCGCCTGGTGTTTGGTAGTGGGATACTATGCGTTATCAATAGAAGTTAAATTTTTACTGTAATAAAGTTAATCAGGGGAAATAATAATTACTAAACAAAGATGATTGATTTAAAATATCAAAACAGCAAAATACAAATAAATAAATTATCACTTCTTGCTATTATAACACCAAAAAAAACTGACAAGTGTTAATAATACATATGCAATATGAGAATTCCGCCTATTAATTTTTGACAATCTTAAGTTTTTTACTGGTTTTCTGGATCATATTAATCAATTTTATATTATGAATTTTGTGAAGATATAAATTAGTTGATAAGTTTTTATAAATATTTATGTTAGTCTCTAAGGTGTATATCATATGGGCCCTAGTTAAGCTACATTGTACTTCTCTTGTCTGAAATAAATTTTTTATTATTATTATAAATCAATGTTGCCTATTTAATCGAGTCAAATTAGTTCATAGGTACCAGACTGGAATTAAATTTGAAGTTTAATATCTAGAATGGAATGAATACATACATATTAGTACATAATACGTTTATTACCTATAAGTAGGTAGATAATTTTTATGAAATTAATATAAATTGATACCTATTTTAAGTTTTTCTAAAATGCCTAGATAAACACTATCACTTTTTGATTATTAGTAACCCTGCTGTGCCCTGACAGGGCCAATACACTTGCCATACTTAGTTAAGACCTATCACCTTAATGTGCATTGTTACAATAAAGATGATAAGTTATCAATTTCATTTATTCTATAAACTACGCGTAACTATAATGTGGTACTTGGCGATAAATTAAAACAAACAAAAAGGAACCCTAAAAGACAAACCTAAAAATAACTATGGCCCGTCTAGATTGACACTGACATAATCAAAATTGACATTGACAGTTTATTGTAATGTCAAGAGTTCTGTTCCAGAGAAAGACGAAGGGAAAAATAAATTCAATGCTAATTTTTAGCATTAGACTATTCATCATGAATCAGTCATGCTAAAAAATGTCGTTGAATTTAAACTGTCAATGACAATCCAGCAGGGCAATAGTTCTGGCAACTATATAGCAATCATGGCTGGCAATCTTCGAGAATCCTGGCAATAGATTGAGCGCGAAAGTAAGTTTATCTATTTTATTGTGTAATATAATTATGAATGAGATGAGAAATATGTTTTATTTACCATAATGCATAATTAAGGTTTAAATACGTCAATTACCTGTCCTACTGTATAGTTAGTTAATTAGGGTCGTTCTGCATACTAGGTAGGTAAGTGAGTAAAGAAAGATGAACAATTCTATTTCATTCTCATTTATTTACAGACTACAATGTGACTATCACATTATAAAACAGGGTGCTATCATTAATAATGTTACACTATTATTTACAATATTTACAAATCTCACCATACAAAATGCGTTTTTATACAACCTAAATTGACTTCAAACATTCTTTCTAGCACATAAAATGAATTAAAAATAAAGGAACTAAATAGAATAAGGAACACATCTGTGTCGGTATTAATTTGTTACATGATGAATATATAAGTATAAGTATGTAGGTACCTACCTTCTTGGCTAGTTTAACACTTTTAACATAACCATACATCCCAAGTTAGGAATAGGATAGGTTTTAAGTTATGAGCTCTCTACTATATTTCAACCGACCTTTATTTAGTGTTAGTTAGTAGGTAATTTACAAGAGATGAAACTTAATTTCGAGTTAGTAGGTACCTAACCTAGGTAGGTACTTAGGTACCTACTAACTCTGAAGGTAATAGGAAAACCGTAATCTGATAAAACAATATAATCTCTAAGCTTAGTGCAAGAACCGTAATTAATTATCACAAAATTAAATAACAAGAACAAATTAACAAATTGAATTGATACAAATCAGTCCAATAATTTGATATCACTATGAAACTATGATTTTGCTAAGTTACCACTTAAGTGTTAAAACTGAACTAAACACATAGCCCATTTTAATGTCGTACAATTTGTCGACATTATCCACAATGCAAGTTGTTAAGTAGTGGAATCTAGGTACCAATTTTCTTACAAATCTGGTAGTGTAGGTACCGACCGAACTGAGATTCATTAGCAATAAATAAAAATATGCCAGTAGCAAAGTATCTACCTATCCTATTTACATTTAAATATCTATGTTTGGACACAAGGTAGAAGATAATGTTGTGACCTACAAAAGTACACTCCATAAATACAAGGGTAAATCTACAGGACCTTATTACTTTAGATTCGTTTATCTAAGTATACCTATTTCAAAAAGGTACTCATGACCAGTCATTATTATAAAATCCAACATTATAAAATATAGAATATCATATTTTTAACAATTGACAATAACTTTGTCTACGAACTTGAAGCCATGGATACAACACTGGTTTGTTACACACTTTATTTTAACGGGAACAGGGGAAATAGAGACTAACGTAAAAGTCATGATGGTCTCTACCAATCTTATTTTTGTTCCAAAGACATTAAAAAAATCACCTTTCACTTTTCTCAAGAGACCAATAATTCGAAAACCCCTTATTTGCTGATTTAGTCAACCGATTCCACATTAGAATAAACTTCCAAATATTTTCAGCTATCCTTCAACAAACTTGAATGAGCTCTACCCTAAAGCTTCAGGCCTAGCAAATTACTCGATTTCGTCGGGTTACCGTCTCCATAACTAAATAAATAATAGCTACCTAAGCTTTAATTGTACAAAATGTCCATTATAATTCACCGCTTTGTCTTTTACGTGACATCTAGAGGTCGCGCATCGCGTGATCTGAAGAACCCTCTCTCGGTGCGGCATTCCCTGATGGTGACGGTTTGGAGGTTGACGGTGACGTCAGTGATGAAGATTTGGTCCGCGACCGGGGAGCGGGAGAGCCAGTAGGCGGCGTTACGTCGCGGCTGGGGCGGCGGCGGCGGGGGCGCCGGGGCGACCGGCGCCTCGCCCCACGAGTCTTCGTCCTCGGGTTGGGGCGCGACGGTGGGAGGAGGCGGTCGGGCGCCTTTCGGTTCCGCCGGCGCGGTGGCGGTCGTCGGTTGGGTGTCGGTGCGCCTCTCGCGCTCCTGAGGGATGTGAGCGTCGGCCTCCTCCGGCGAGTGTGGGGCTCGTCGCGGGCCGGTCCTGGGCGCGGCGGCTTCGGCAGCGGGTGAGGTGGCCGGGGCGGCCGCTCCGCCGGGCGGCGCGGCGGGTGGCGGCGGTAGCGGCGCGGGCTGCGGGGTTCTTCCTCCGTTGAGTTTGGTGGAGTCGTGCCTCTTGGCGGGTGGACTCATGGTGATGGTGACGCCTATCTTGCCGGACTCCTTGGAGAGCACCTCCGCCTTGCGCTTGCCGGGCGGCGGCGCGCGCTCCTCGGACCCGCTGCGCGCGCGCTCGGCGGGCGAGTGCTCGCGCTCGCGCTTCCTGCCCTGCCGGCTGCGAAGCTCCTCTCCTCTCTCGAAGCTCTGAATGAGCCGCTGGTCGAGAATGTTCTCCTCCGGTTCCCACGTGTTGTGCTTCGGCTTCCACCCTTTCCATTTCACGTAGTACTCCACTTTGCTCTGGAAGGAGAGAGAGTGACCGTTAGCCGAGTTGTAACCGTTTTCATTTGTAAAGAGCGTGTGTATGGAGGGGCCGACTCCCCGCGACTGGCCGGCCGGGGCTGGCTGGCGTGCGAACGGCCGGGAGGGTTGCACATAGTGCAGATTGTTCGCGATAATAATACGGACTGAACTGGTCGGGGACGCGAGTAGGCAGTTTTGAGTCTTATGTTAGGTTTAGCGTGCAAAAAGCGTGCAGTGAAGTGAATTTGCCGCGTGTAAGATATGAGGCAATAAAGGTAACAGGACCGAAACGCTTTATTTGGGAGTTCGCGGGCGCACCTGCCCGCCAGCTGTCACGCTATCTCCCTCGGCATCGCGCCGGAGCGCCACAAACCCGCTCTTATTGCCGCCACATAGCGCCCATTCATCCGACCCACACTCGCTGTACAAAGCCTTTTGCCTGACAACTGACATGCAATGCAATCGATGACATGCTTCGTATCGCTAAATGCTAAAATAATTGCCTGCCTGTCTACCAACTAACTTTACCGCAACTCTACCTTCTAAGTCTATAATATTATCTATGAGGTTCTAGCTCTAGGTAAAATCGTTAGTTGATTAGGTTTTTTTTTCAGAGATAGGAATGAGCCAATCCTATCCTACCAATTATTAAAACATGGATCTAAGCATGTATCTACATATTTGCTTAAATAAGCTTAGGTACATTAGGTAGTTATTTAGTGTCGAGAGTAGGACAGCGCTTAAAATTAGTAATGATATTAAATAATTAAAAAATTAAGACAAAAACACAAACCCCAAAGCACGATAACTTACTTAAGTATTATAGGTACAAGAAACTACATATAAAAAAAAACCGAAAACCAATAAATAAAATCATAATCAACAGCTGTTTCTGCTTTTATCAAAGTGATTGTGTGCCTAGCTGCCTTTTCGTAACTGTCATTATTGTAATTACGACACGCACCTCATTCGGATCGGACCTCGTTCCAGTAATACTACTGCATATTTTATTTCAAACCTTTCACTTTGGCCTCTAATTTCGACACAGTGGACCCACAAAAATAAGCCAAGCCCCTTTAGTCATAAAGTACAAAGTTCTTTGGGCGTGATTGTTCATAGGGCGTTTCATTTTTCGGGCCCTCGATTAAGACCCTCGCTTCTTATTGGTTTTAGTAGCGAAGGGTGAGTGAAAGAATAGTCCGAGCGCTGTGACTTTGTAAAGCGTCAATACGAATATTTTTTTCGAATACTTAATAAGTGAATGTATTTAGTTGTATGAAGTAAAGGAGAACGCTCTACTTTACACCATTCTCGTCAAGACGTGAATGACGAGGTATTCGTGATCATTTGACACCGTCAGCCACACAACATCGTCTCTAGACATCAGGGGAGATTGTGGTCAAATCGAAGCTCTATTCCCTTATAAATATACCGGTTTTATTTTTAGTTTAATTTTATGGTACTCTTACATACTTGATAAGATATTTTTTGTGGTGTAAATAAATAACTTAAAAATTATCCGTTTAAGTCCCAGTTTGTTAAAGAAACCGATTCATAAATAAATTTGTTTCAGCAGCTCCATTGTTCACCGACATATCCATCTTAAACGCATTTAAATCGAGAAATCATAAAAAAATAAAAGTTCCAAAGGGACGTTCGTACAAGGTAAGGTCGCTCGGTTGCTACGCGGTTATTGGTCGAGGCGCGGGGCGGGCGGGGCGAAGGGAGCGCCCCTCCCCCGCTTCATCTTACTCCACCCCCGCTAGCCCGTGCCGACCTACCAACTTATTTACATCGGCAACATAGCCTTTATATCAAGTAACATAGAGTTCATTTTTATGTATTACGTTACAAAAATAAAATGGCAGATTTGATGGTTGTAATCCTGCCATGGGCGGATCGAGCCTCGGAAGCATAGACGCCAATTAGCGGCCGATCGGTTCTTGTAATTAACTCGCGAATAATTAATGATTATCCGAGACTTCGATGCTTGGCGTTAATGAGCATAGTGAATGTGTACCTTATAACTAATAAGGTACGTTTACTGGCGTCCATAATGATTAAGCAACTGATTAATGATATCCGACATAGCATCGTAAATTATACCTAACATCTTCATCAACAACCTTTAAAGATTAACATAACCTGTGTAAGTAAATTGAACACTTCTTTATATAAAATAACCATCATAAATTTAATGTGATGCATGCACGCACGCGGATGATCCCAAAATTCGCACCAGATCGTCAAACCAGTACTTTTCTACCTATCTGAGGCTATTCTCGTCCACTGCTGGACACAGGCAATCTCCGAAAGTGCTCTCAAGTCGCAAGTGGTCTCGTAACTCGTTACAACAGCATTTTTTCCGCGAAATATCTCACAGTTCGGAGAAAAGTCTATCCTTCTACCCACAATGTGGGAAGAGTTAATCGAAGTCGCTGGAGTGGAAAACTTGATACAAAGAAGTTGCCAAAGCTGACTCTCGCAGACATATCGAGGAAGCTTTGAAACTGGTGCCCGCGTCCTGTTACCAAGGCGATTGTGACGGGATCACGATGGGTTTTTAGTAAGTATTCTGCCTTCTGGCAGTGAGTCAGACTCTCCCCAGACGAAGGGATGCGTAAATACATTTTCCCATCGATAAAAAAATGCCATTAAGGTAGTTAGCGACAGGGCCGCAGTCGATTCCGATCGGGAACCCCGCGACCCTGTTTAGAGTACTTAGTGCTGATGTGCCGTCAAAGTTCTGTCTGACGACGAGTGATTTGACAACTCTAGTCTGAGGTTGCCACTGGTATAACAAAAGCACTCAACTAGTAGCCTGGTGGTGAGCCCAACACACCCCTTCGGCTCTCCCAAGTTGTAAGGGAATGCGTAAAGTTATTTTCCTTGTGAAAAAGACGATTTTGGTCAAATTGCATCAAATTCAATGTGTTGCCTTGTCTTTAAGCAACCTCTGCATGTAGAACGAGAAAGTAAAGCAACCGAGACAGATGAAGTATTAGGTACAATTATAAAACCACACACAGCAGTCAATCGTGATCTGTTTAACGAATCAAAATATAACCCGCATGTTTAAAACGAGCAATTGACGACCAGCGACAGAGCAGGGCATAAATCTGTTGACAGAGAAGCAACGAGGGTTAAGTGCTCTTTTGAATACAAGTCTGCCTTCGCTCATTGTTTACTAGATGCTGCAGCTAAACCCACGTGGTTTCGGGTTAAAAGTAGTCAAGGTACCACTAATAACCAGCTAATAACTTGATCACACTAGCTAGAAGTAGTATAGGTTAATACCAAATTTAAACCCAATTATTGGTTCACTAGTCAAACTTAGGTATATTTAGGTGGTAATAGGCTAATATCTCGAATTTAAACTCGATTGGTTCAAAACTTTCGTCGTGGTTTGGCAACGTCCCTTTGTTATACGATGGTATTTGTTTCCAAAATCAGTAGGTAGGTAGGTATAAGTAAGATTAGAAAAGCTATATCTGATGATAAAATGGGTAATGATCATGTATAAATTATGCTAATGGTTTTTATTGACACTAGTAGCTTGGAAAATAAATTATGTTGACATCGAAATAGCTAGGTACTCTGTATTTATACCTACACAAAAACGAATAGCCATTGTTGTTTTCTTGATCAAATCTACTTGAATAAAAATAATATCTCTTAAAAAAAATGTTCAGATGAACATAAGTAATTAAGTTGCTAGTTACTTTATGTTAATTTAGTTTTCTCATGTAAGTGAATATTTGTATTCTTTATGAGAAATAAACTTTCTTAACCAAAGTAAAATTAAAAATTAAAAAGCCCTAATTCACAACTCATTGCTTGCTAAACCACGAAATAATGGGTGGTTGATATAACATAAAATAATAATTCAGCTCTGAACAAGGAAAGCATTTTGGCTCACAGCCAATATTTGGCGGCAGTCGGATTCCAGTCGATAAAGTAGCAGAGCAGAAGGGAAGGAAAATGGATATATCTAAATGATACTTGAATAAACATCATAAACTCGGAATTAAACGTATTTTACAGTTTCAGCAATCGAAGGTAGCCGATATCGATATTATATTGAGTGGTAAAAGTAATAAGCTAAAGGGGAATAAAACTGTCGTAAATAATAACGACTGGATATTTTCGTGTGTTTATAAAGCAAGAGCAGAACATAATAAAATTGAGTTATTGATAACTTCCGTTTGATGAAATTGTAGAGTAATGGTCGCCTATGTTTGCTCTACCTACTGTGCCTATGCTTCGAAATTGTGATAGGCGCGAATTATACAGAAACGGCGTATGGCGAAGATACAAAGAAATAATCGCATGACGCGTTCGTCGCTTACAGATTTAGTATGAAAAAGACCGTGCCTTCGTTTTACGTCGCTTCTGTATAATTCGCGCTATATTGGGGTATTGGGTAGTGAGAAAAAACTTTTTTTAAATACTTACATAGATTAGATACATACCTAGGTACTTGATTTTTCTCGAAGACATAATAGTATAGGGAATAATACCAAGCATTGCCATTATGCGATACCTACCTTATGATGAAATAATCGTACGTTAGTGAAAAAAATGAGTTTTAACTTTGGCTAATACTGTTACCTCCAGATTTGGTTTGTCATGAACATTTTCTACTTACATAATGAGATAGACATTATGTTTTCGTTTTATTATTATTAAATATAGGTAATACCTACTAACGTTGGCTACACTTCGCATGTCGAAAATGATCATAAACAAAAAAAATTGGTTGTCTGTAAAATTGGTTTACGGACGATAGTTTAACGTGACTACCAGCGTAACGGGACAATGAGCGTTACTGAACAATGACGTCAACGTTTTCGTGCATGCAGCCGGGCGCGGCGGCGTTCATCGATTTATGAGACGTACCTAGTCACGTTAAAAAATCTCTTCAAGAAACGATATCATTGTTTATTTCTTCTCGCTCTTCAGAAAGAATATAGAGATACTCAATTTCCAGTGAAAATACCTCAGTGGCGAATGTGATCGCAATTTTCCACCATGCGTCAAACTGTCACAAATTTGCTCTCGACAGCTCCGGACTCCGGATTTACTAGGGAGTCCAGGAAGGGGTCGGCTAGGGAGATGGGAGGGGAGTTTAGATTAATGTTTGGAGCGTCAGGTCGCCCACGGGGACCGATCACCCATTTAAACACGAATCCTCTCAAATTGCCTGAACGGGTCTTTCAACTAACCGTGAAAGGGCAGTTATTTAGGAAGTTGTGTTGCGTAACTTTGTGTTTCTTTACGCTTAAACGACGTTCTGTTACTATAGTTTGATAATCTAAAATTATAAAGTAAATTATTTGGATATAATTACATAAACGGATTTGATTATAAAATTTTCGTAATAGTTATTGCAGAGCTTCAGTTTATGTAACTTCATTAGGTATATACTTTACTAGTTGAGATCCGGACCTCCGTTTGCATGCGATTTAATAAACTTCTTGACGAATACACCCTCAAAATTTTAAGTTTCTATGAGAATAAGAATATTTTATTGTCAAAAACTATGTGAATTTGTAGGAACAAGGTGGTAGAGTAAAAAAAAAAGAAACAACAGCTTATCCTTTCGGACGTCCAATAATAACTTAGAATACAATCTAAAATATACTAAAATAACGCCTAATAAACTAAGTTAACTTCTATTTCTTATATTTTGTTTTCTTATATTCTTGTGGCTATGTCCAGTGGCTTGGCTTGTGCGTTGTTTGTCAGACAGTCAGTCAGGACTAAACCTTCATATTAGATTGCTTACCTGCATTATATGTATGCAATAGGTACTGAAGGTAGGTAGGTAAGCTACATAATTTCCGTTCTGTCCCGTTTTTTTTTTAAATATTTTTTCCCAAATGTGGCTCACCATTTTCAACCGACTTCAAAAAGGAGGAGGTTATCAATTTGGTTGAATTTTTTTTTTCAACCGACATTTTAATATTTGTTACCTCAGAACTTGGTTGTTTATGAACCGATCTTAAAAAAACTTTTTTTTGTTTGAGAGGATATACTTTCAGATTGGTCCCATACAAATTTCATCAAAATCGATTCAGTAGTTTAGTTTTTATATCCAAATAACTGAAAAAAATATGTCGTCGAAGTAAACGAAATTGCGTGTTTCGCTTCCCTGTGTTTTTTCAGTGGGGTTTACGGTAACTAAAACAGTCTAATTGAAGTCGGTTGTCTATGTTTTTGTAAAACCGTGATTATTCAATCTCCCATCAATAGGCAAAGTAGGTATTACTAGATAGTTGAAACACGAATCACGGTGCGTGACCATGTCACAGTAGGAAAGCGTGACGGACGGATGGATGACCGATACTTTACTGGCTCATTACCACAAACCATTGGATATTCTGAGAGAATAAATATATTGAGAAAGTTGTAGCTTTAAGTTTAGGCTTTTAGACTGATATTCACGTTGTAGGAATGGAATGGAAAAATATAATTTGGCAACGAGCGGTTCGCATGAGTAAAAAAATAAGTTCAGCTGTTATTTTAAATTCCATAAGGTAGATAAGTAGGTATATTAGATAAAGCCAGCATTACTCGAAGTCTCAAACTTTAAAAAAATCTTGTTTATTTTCTTTTACTTGATGAAAGAGAAGCTTTCATCCTCTTTATAACTTTCTCAATCTCAAAGAACGCTGATGGCACTTATCTCCAAAATGTAATTAAGAATCTCCAAAGATTCGTCGAACCTTTTGCCTTAATAAACTTTTATCACGTCTATCATCTCGTTATTTCAATTTGGGATGAAATTAAGACGACTAAAAGCCCAGAGATCACCAGGCAATAACAAGCTCAATTTTCAACCCCAGACGGTGTAAAATTGAGTGTAATTCTACTGTAACATTTAATAACCTAGACTGGGAGACCCTTGCGAGGCGTTAAAAGGGCGCTTGAGGGAATCGAGAGGGTGAGGTTAGGTGGAAAAATATCTGAAATATCGGGCCTGAAGCCAAAGCGATAATGATGCTGTCTGCAGTGAATAATTTTTCATGAAGACGAGCGTTGTTTGTCAAACTTGCTAAGTTGCTACTTGTTGATTTCAAAAAACAAGAAAACGGAGAGTTCTGTAGTTAAAAATTGAATTGAACACGGAGTTGCATTTGCATTGCGTATCTTCGGTTGTATGTAAGTATCACAGAATTGTGTTGTGTTGTGATCTTGAGAATGAGGAAGGCAATGTCGAGTTGTCAGACAATCGCAAAAATAATAAGGTTCTCCAATTGGGAATCTGGAATTGTTTTAGATTATAATTTAGTCTTATGATTTATTCCGCATTTTTATTGCCATATTATTTCTAACTTTTATTAAGATTCGAATTTCGTGAATTATTAAGTATTATTCTTAAGTTTAAGTCAAGCACAATGCTAATCATATTAAAATCATGGCACGTGCAACTCTCTGAAGCAGATAGATACCCCAACTCTGCCAATTAGTTTAAATAGTACAAGTTCCATAACAAATAGACTAAATTGGGCATGTTCACTCACACCTAGCGACTATCGTGGATTGAATTATCTATTCAGTCCACGTAGAGACCTCCGCCGAGGCGGACGTGACGAGTCCTGCCTGAGTGATACCTTGGACATCCAGCAAAAAATATTTGTATGTAGAATAGCGCTACAGCTGTAAATATTTTTTTTGATTAAAACTTGTTACTTATTTTAATCGCAAAATATAACTATGTACAGACAGCGTCAGAGATAAGTATTCCCCTTCGCACGAGACACCCAGCTTTAAATCCTTTAAAAAAATTGTTATACTTAAAATTATTTTAGGCTAATATACGGTTATACAAATATAATCTATTTATTAAAGGTAAAACTTCTCCATACGCCGCAGCAGGTGATTTGAAGGGATTTGAAGCTGGGTATTATAATGCAAGGGGGATACTTATCTATGACGCTGTCTGTACCTATACAATCATAATATTCGTCAGGTATACAATCAGATCTGAAGTATTTTAAAGCTATGAATGAATAACAATATAATGAAAATATTTACGTACTTACTAGGTTAAAAATACGGATAAATACTTTTTCAAAGTTTTCATCGAACTATACCGGCAAAATCGCGAACGCGATTCTTTCGTAACATAAATACCAGAAGCGCAGAAGTGCCGAATAGGTGTTTGTTGGAAACTTGAGATAGCGCGGTGTGCGAGCAGTAAATTGATATGTGAGACAAGGTAAGCAAGCTTGCCGGCCGGCGAAAAGAACAGAGACGGGGTCATTGCAGTACGATGCGGCAGGCGGCAATCGGCGGCGGCGTAGCGAGCGCCAGTCACAGCGTGCTGTCGCTGTTATGTGGACGTGTATGATATTTATTAAATAGTTGTTTTTTCTTCCGTGAACTCAATAAAATTTATAGACGTAAGAATTCGATTTGTCCATGATACGGAGTGGCTTGTTTCTCGTTGCTGTGACAATAAAACCAGGCGATAAGGCTTTATTATTCGTCCATCGTTCTCTACAATTTTGATGCAAAGTAAGAACTTGTTGCCCTGACCCCGGTTTATAATTTGATTGGTGAAATTAAGCGAGATCATTTGCATTTTGTAATTTGATTCAAGCCAAGAGCAAAATGTTTACATAGTAGGTACCTAGGTACTGTTCGAACCCTGTAATGGTTGTGAGTAAAGAACATTAAAAAGTAGTCGTTCTTTGACGGGTTTGATTGACTTAGCGGCTCCATTCATACGGTCATCGACTTCCAGATAAGCCAACTGAATCGACGTACCACAACACCACGTTAGCACTGATGTGGAGGCATCCAAGCAACAACAAAACCAAGAACAACATATTCACGTAGAGTGATGTGATGAGATGAGACAATAAATATATTTTGAAGTTACACAATTTAAATTAGCGGAAATATGCAAATCTTACATTAACGTGTATCTCACATTTGAGTAATTTAACATATAACGTGTATTTCGCATTGTCTTCAAAATACAAAATTGTACATGGTACAGTAACTGTTTCCTGTTTTAGTTTATTAACTGTATTACAGTATCCAGAGCCCTTCCCGAAACAATGAAAAGTATTTTTTTTTTGTGCAGAATTAACAATTATACCTAGGTTTTATTAGTGCAAATCACGCAGTCTCGCACGTTAGTGTTCTTAACTTTGAGTTTATTAATAGCGCAAGTTAAAAAACATCCTCTGGTTAGGGTACCGGCCATATATGAACAAAAAAAATATCACTCTTGCTCTACCAGGTTTTAGGAGTTCCGAGTCGGGCAAGGAGCCCTTAGAGTGTCACCGTGTGCAATAATATCGCATATTGTCCATCTATTTGACTGTCCCTCCGACTACGTACGCCACTGGTTCTTAATTCAGAGACTATTAAGTAGTAGATCGAATACCAATAGTTTATTGTGCACCACAATTTAGGTCACACGAAGCATCCAGACACGTCTTTTGCTTTCAAAGGATAACTCACAATCCATTCTGGCTTGTGAAACGTGTGAGAACATCTTTCTCAGAGTGTTTCGCATGCCGAAATACCTGTCCAACTGGCGTCGTTACCAAGGGGATATTTGAACAAATTATCAGGTTCGTTCGTAGGCAAGGTAAGCAGAACAGGCCCTTGTTTGGTACAAAGGGGCTTTCGACCCTCGGCTCACTTGCGGCAAGTCGTAGAGCAAACACTTGTGTCGCCTTACGAGGGAGAATTTAGACGTGATTTGTGAGTTCCGTGACTCACTAATGATTTGAATTTGGACGACGAAGCGTTTTGTATGTTACGGCGTATTTTATGGGAGTGTTGGGAGTACTTTCATGCACGGGTGGAGAAAGTATGTGACGTATGACGAATAGATATAAATAGGCCTATGTAATTAGGTAAAAATTGATCTTTATACTCTACAATCTACAATGCGTAGGCTATGGCCTGTTGACGATCTCTAAAAAGATTAAGCGCTGTTTCTATTGCATGACCTATTTCTAGGTAATGAGTGATAATTGTTCAATCAAAGAAGCTAACCAATATTACATTTCCTAAAACATTCCTCTATTATAGTCAGTGAAATGATACAATCTCTCACCAAAATCATAATAATCCCTAAGTAAATACGTCAGTAATAACTCAATTAAGGGAGAGCAACGCTTGCGGCGGGATTAGCGGGATAGAGATACGGGAATGAACACAGAAAATAGTAGGTTCTAGTGAAGGCCGATAAGAAAAACATAATGCAGGGCGTCGATCGGGTGGTTTTGACATGAGGGGAATATAAATATTTCCAGATATCCCGACCCTTGTCTCATCCCTTCATAACAGAACCGTAACTGATTAAATTCCATTGTTATTGGACGCATAAACAATGTGCAAACACTGCAGTCATTTGATATTGAGTGTCACAATACAATTTGAATGTAAGACACGTGACTTGATGGCCCTGTTTTAAAACTATAATTTCAATGTTGATAGTTAGGATTCTAACACACACCAGTTGTTACAATTAAAATGGTTCTTGTCTGCCTAACGTGGGAATATCACACCTGCGGCGCGGTGTCCTGCACCATCCTTCACTAATTATCCCTCTATCTGCATCAGATAAAGAAACATTAAAAAAACCTCCGTCCTTTCCATTTCGTATCAAATTTACATAATAATGCGTGGGGCATAACGACCGCCGGCGAGCCAACAGGCGCATTATTATAATGACGACATCATCCACCAGCACCAACGCGTATCAAACTTTTTATGTATCTGATAACGGTGTCCATCCATAACATACGATTCACAGAAGCACAATTCTCATTCTCAAATCCAAAGGTTTCGAAAAACGGACAGGAGACATTAATACTTCAAGATCGATTTCGAGATAGCAGTGTTGTGTTTCAAACAGATTTTACCGAATCGATTCGTCGTGGTTTTACCGCGACAACTTTACGACCGAGATTTCATTGGCAGTTTATCACCTGATAGTCGGTTCTCAGCGAGGTTTCGGATTGTGTAACGGTATGCGATTGTGACGGAGTGTGCTCGAGACAATGCAAACGTTGCTTTAATTGTGTGGGGGCTCCCATATGACGCTTCCCCATCCACTTTAATATTCGTAGCGTCGTGTATGCGATTAAGTATGCTTTCTAAATATAGGGGGAACCCTTCACATACAAAAAGTTTTTATATCACGAAGGGTCGAGCTATCTACGAAACGGGTATATAAGCATTCTGTTATAATGAACGGTTTAAAGACAGAGAGATCTATAGAATAGAAACTATCGGAATAGTTTCGTTATATTTAAATAGTGTGCAGATTAAAGAATGGAGAAATGGGAAGAATTAAAACTTTGATTGGAATGTTAATAATAATGACAAGTTAAATGCGTAGATGTCAGCGAAAAAATTGCAAGAGCTTAAAAAATATGTTTAGGCTTTTGCAATTTTTTTTCGCACAAAGGCCAACTAAAAATATGTATCTTAACAAGTAACAAGAGTAATAACATATTCACAGCCCACTTAATAGGTACCCTATCTATCAACAAATTGATCAGCAATATTAGATGAAGGGCTTGCACAAAGTACAAATTTGACATTGTATGCAGTTTTAGTAACTAAAAGAGTTAATAAAATATCACTTTAAGGCCACCTTCCTACCCAGGCCGGTTCGTTTTCGTTTCCTTTTTTGAGCCTATCAATAAGTGGCTTACGGTAAAGAATCTGTAACCACAGATTTTGGTAAAGTATCGAAAACCAAACCGGCCAGGAAGGCCTTAGATTAAATTTCCTAGTTTTGTTGACGGCATTCGGAAGGCTACAATTATTTTAAGTAACTCGATAATTTTATAATGCTTCGTTTCAATAATAAATTTCCAGCGACTCCACAGATTTCGGTGTTCTTTTTTCGCTTTTTTATTTCATTCCAATACAGGGATGGATAAAATTACGGTGGAGCATTGTCAAGCGATTATTTATAGAAAATTTGGCCGCTTTGTGTTCCTTCCGAGTGCACTTTTGGATCAGGCCGGTCTATTGGAATTGTTATCGGCGCCTCATCGTTGTGACCCGGAATAAGTTTTTACCTTTTTTTTGTCCTGTCAAGAAGAACCGTTATTCATAATGATATTGTTACTTATTCCTGTCTCGGTCCATGCCCGAATTAGTTCATTTTATTCTTGATCTTTAGTTGTAAACGAATCTTGCGAAAAAAATACTGACACGGTAGGTACTTATTGCTGTTGATGTTATTATATAATGCTTATCGCGCATTTTGTTGATTAAAGCCTCAATAAAGATAATAACTTACTACGATACAGGTATCTCTAGTACCTACTGACTTTCTTTCCTCCGTGCTTTCTCTAAGGTAGGTAGTATTTATTTATAGATAAGGGCAGAAATGGCTAGTTTTATTCAACAAGATACCATATACTGATTATGACTAAGTACCTTGTATATTATTTACCTACCAATTTCTTTCAACAACCGAGGTTTATATATAAAATTATAAAAAGGATTTTACTTGTTTATTTGAAAGAACTAAACTCAATGCTATCATAATTAATTTTATTTTAAAATTTAGTAAAAAGCGCCATCTAGCAAAAACTCGCGGAACTATGTCTTGCGACACTTATAGGACGGAGTGCAGGGTGAGAAGCGTAAGAAGAATTCGACCAAGTTTGTTTTTTGCAGAATCTTATGATTACTGTGATATGGAGCAGCAATAAATATGAAGTATAAAATAAAACTACAATGTAAAGCTCGATCAGAACAGTATTATAAAATAAACTTATTCCGGGAAATGCTTATTTTACGCGGACCAAATGGTGCTTCGCTCTGATTGGTCGAGAGATACGGCGGGGAGCATGCGCTGTCGGCAGTTGCTCAGTCGAAGCCGAATACTGGCGCGTTTTCTCCCAGATACCAGGGCCTCAGAGCGCTGTAGGAGTTAATGCAAATCACATGAGTGTATACAATTTTATACCCTGTTACTGTGGAATGAAGCTGAAATTGGCTTGTTGGCATAGAACACGTTTATATTAGACGGTGCCGCCAGATAACAAGGCGTTGTTGGTGCAGACAATAATGGACTTTATATACTCGTTAAACACGTTTTAGATTAATACTGAGAGCCTTTGCCATTAAAAAGTTTCCAGAATTGAGCACGAGCGCTAGTGAACTGTTTTGGATAACTTTTGGTGTGCTGTAGGTATTCATCAGATTCTGATGTTCTTGTCTGTTTTCCAGCCAAATTTTCTTAACCTCTTCAACTTTAGGTGAAAATTGAGTTCTCTACAGTTGACTCCAAGAATCCTACACATGGCTTCGGTTCATCAAATATGAAATTAGGGTAGTTAGTATCTAGTAGTTATTGCTAGTCTATATTTCTAGGCAAGTTTGTAAGATAACAAAGCGTTCTTGATAGTGTTTCTCTATCGTCCTTCAAGAACAAACATAATTTGTCACTCAAGTGGCCCCGTAATCTGCTATTCTCGAAATAGGTGTATAGCCAGCTCAAAAGAGATAAGGTACCTTAGAAGACAACTAACAACAACCTACGTTCAGTCAAACTTCGTTAAATTGAGGTAGGTTCTAAGGTAGGCTAGTCATAATGACTTATCCAACCCACGTACAAATCAGAAGAAAGATGGTTGTTTATATTATCTCGCATTAAATCAATGCATCCCGATGAATACCACATTTAAGATTGATAAAAATATATCAATAATTCAAATGGAAAGATTTTTAGTTATAGAAATTACAAAACTTGTACCTAACGATTATTGACAATGAAAATGTATTTGTGCATGATATCTAGTGCTGTTTGATATTGAGAATCAATTTTATGGGTCTCATAGTCTCATGATAAAAAATATTCGAATGGACTTTAAAAAAGTTGAGGAAAAAAGCTGACAAAAGAATTAAGTACCTACCTAGTTAGCACGCAAAATAAGTGGCAGGGTGGACTCTATTATTCAAATAAAAAATACCTACGTAAGGATCTTGCAACAAATGGACGACAGTTTTCAAACATTGATTTACAAACAAATAGGCAATTGCCAGTGGATTTAGTTTGAAAATTATTCGTATTAAGTCTAGAAATTAGAGAGCCTAGAAATAATTCGGTGTGAGAAAGTAGATGAAAAGAAAGAAAGAAAGAGAAACTATTATTCAAACAAATTTTAAGTGGCTTCAGGAAATCGATTTTTCGTTAGAATGTAACAATTTGATAACATAAAGATGAAGGAGAAGACCATAATCTTCTAAAATAGGAACAAATTACCTTTTTAAATTACAAAAGATGGTCTCATCCATGCAGAAATGCGGTATAATTTAAGAAGTGAGTACCCTGACCATGACCACCCTGGTCTTTTTCTTGGACATTCTGGTAGAACAATCTACCGACCCTCTAGACCACTAGAGGAGGAGATTATTTACTTATGAAGACCACTTCATAAGTAAATAATTCTCTTAAAACTCTGTGGATAACGTAGTGGGCTGAAATATAATTAATATGCTTAAGATGTTATAACTGATAAGTAAAATGTATATTGCAGCTGTTTGTTGTCCCAATAAATAAAATTAAAATTAACAGACATAGCAATATTATAGCTTATTTTAGATACATAACTAGGTGGATATGTACAAAGAAAATAGCAAAAAAATCATATCGTTATCTAACTGTGGATCCCACGGTGTCATTTATTCCATAAGTTGATATTGCAAAAAAAAAAAAGTTTTTTCTAAAGTAGAAAATCTTACCGCGTTAGATATTAAAAATATATCGACTTTTCACCTCTTACCTAAGCAAGAACATACCTGTACTTCATATTGCAAGACTTCACTTCAACAGTGAACTCAAAAAATATTCTACAATACAATAATGTTTATAAAAATGAATTGTAAAAACCATCCTTAAAAATAATTCAAAAGTGACAAATGATAAAGAAAAAACTTACACATACCAATACCATTAAATGTTAGTTCTAAATGAAAATTATAGGTTAAACAGCAAGACAATATTAGGTCACCCCTTACATGAATCTATTCGGATTATTCGGAACTTGTCTACTGTCAAATACTTAATGTAATCTCAGAAAGGGCCTCTTTCAAAAGATTTCAATATCTCAGCGCGACCCTCAGTCTCCAAGAATACCCATGTAAGGGGAGCCCTGATAATAATAAGCAATGAAAAACACGCGTGAAAAGGAACACAAAACCCTTACGATGATTACCGAACAGCTGCTCCCAAGGATTCACGATGCTGGGATTAAAACACCAAATCTAAATTACATTCAGGCAAAGCTGTGCATTTATTAAAACGTTATTCAAGCATGTTTTGAAATTGGGTGCAAGCAAAACAAGCAAGCGGTGAGTCGTTGCGACACAAGCAGTTTACAAATAAAGCACACCAATAAAATCAGCCACCGATATGTGATCTCGCATGCAAGTTTCGCAATAAAAATCTGCTAACGTGCCGGCTCTACTCTACTAAAAACACTCACCTTTCTAATTCTTTTCTTCATGATACGCTCAGCGGCGTACACGCTGTCTCCGAGTTCCATCTTATGCATCCCCAGTTTGAAAGGTGATAATAATTTAAAATCCAAATCCAAAATAACACTGCAATCCTCAGGGTGTAATCCGATCACTGCATCCAATAATATGTAGGGCACTGCAATCCAGCACACATTCTTTGTCACGAGTTCACAACACTTTTTCGGCACTGTCTGTTTTTTAATTCAAAGTTGCCGCGCAAACGATCCTTTTTTCCGGAGCTCGGCGATACGGCCTCCCTGCACAGTGTCTCTGACGAAACTGAAGGGAAGGGGGAGGTACTCCCGCCCCGCGCGTCCCGCACGCACCGCGCGCCTCACTCCGCGTTTTGCCGGCAGAGCGCGCTGCGAGTCCGCCAACACCCGCTCGATATTCTGTAAACAAGTTTTATTTTCATCTTCAGGCTCGGTATTTTCATAACAGGACCAACTAATTGCAAATTATGTTTATCAATGATTTGATTTTTGGTTTAGAAACTTTGTTTATTATTAGGGTTTGTAAAAAGATACGTTATATACTTTACATAGGAACCTACATAATCTACAAGAGGGTCAAGTAAATAATTAGGTTTCTTTATTTATATTTGTATTATAGCAATGTTATTAGTAAATGAAAAACCAGTTCTAGTATGAAAAAAAAATCACCAACAGTTTGTATAAAGAACTAAAAGTGACATCGTCATTAAAATTCGTATCGTATCGGTGCGGTAGGTAGTTATTGCGTTGGTAGTGAATGCGTCTCGCTCGACTCGGTGGCGGCGATTCCCCACAGCGCGGCAGCACGGGAGCGCGCCACAGTGAAGGCAGGCGACGTTGCCGCTGTGCGCCAGCTGCGAGAGAAAGACCGAGCTCCTACCCTATTATTTACGCGCGACGTTGCCAGACCGAGCGGCCTACGTTGATTACGCGAGGACACCGCTTTTACGTTCGATCATCCGGCACCAATAACTGCGTATATCTCACGAGTTTGACAAGATAGCGACTTTCTGTTTTCAGAATAAGATCTTACTCAAGTCTAGGAATAGTAATACAATAGTATTTCAGGTATACCTGTTCCAAATAGATGTGAGGTCACCGTTCGATGTATACCCGAAGTGCACAACCAACACCGGCGGTACGGTGCCAGGGCAAGTTGAAATAGATTTAAAGTGTATTACTGAAACGGCGGCGAAAGCGACCAGCCAACAGAGCGCGTCAGAAGTAACTAAGCCACATTCGGTCGTATCGAATCGGGCCGGTATTCGTGAAAGGTCGGTATTTTGGGCCCCGCGGGATGCGGGACGGCAGCTGCGCAAGAGAGCGCCATTGGTCGCCGCGAACGGGTGGCGGGTATTGCTCAATATAGACCAATGGGAGCGCGCGACGCGGCTGCCCCGCCCGCTGTCTCGATTGCTGTTATTTCCCGTCTCGCTCTCCGCGACTCGCACGATCGAATCGAGATTGTTTTTACGCAGCGCGTCTCACATAGAAGAATAAACGGACATTTTGGATTACGTGCTTCGAGTAGGGTCGGCGGGAACGGGCGCGAGCGAATACATTTATTTATTTGGATAGTATTGTTATGGGGAGAGATTGACGCGATAAATAGAAGATACAGCTTGCGTTGACTTTATGCGATCGATGGAACTTTTATTTGTGAAGCACCTAATTTATGATTAGCTGTAAATTATGTAGGTACCTACCTACATAGGTAGTACCCAATTTGTGTTTTCCTTAGAGAACTAGTCTATAAAATTATTAGTAGGTACGTTAGCGGATAGTAGCTTAGTCTGCCTATTTTTTTCTTGCTTACCATAATTAGGTTGGTATCTATTATTTCTAAATAATGATTATGCGAATGCATAGCGTCTTTCAAATCGTCGACGATTTGAAAGACGCTAGGTAAGGTAGGGTCTCTCCCGCAATATCTACAGTCCACGCTTGGGACGATAACGTTAGAATTAGGCGGATTTCACACTGCACCCCGCGCGCTACGCGACGAGACGCGGGGCCGCGTTTTTAACGTTGTACTGATAGACCTATCTCAGTTTGTATGGAAAACACACGGAGTTTACAACACACTGAAAACGCTATCCCGCGCGAAGAGCGGCACTCGCGAGTTTCACGCACCCCATGCAAAGCAGCGTGGCATAACGCAAGGTTGTTTTTCACGATGGATCTCGTAAGTATATGGATTTATTTATGTTTAATCGAAATTCGTCCGGAAATTTGGAACATGAATGCAAAGAACGCAGACCCCCCCCCCCATACCCACAAGAAGTAAAGTAGTTGACATTATGTGTGCGGGTAATACATTTGCCTCCATGTTTACTCAAATCTTTGTAATTCAGTCCAAATGACCATTTAGCCGTAGGTACTTACTCCATCAACATCACCGCGTTGTTGTGTTAGCCCTAATCCTAGCTCCCAGAGAAGAATAGGTGGAGTGTACAGAGTTACGCACTCGTACTCGAGGACGTGGTGGCGGAGTGGAAATAAAGCCCTTTCCTTGCGATCTGTTGGTCGCAGGTCCAAATCCCGGAAGCATTCGTCCGAGATTTTAAGCGAAAAAAATTGTGCGTGCATACCACGTTCTCACAACGGTGAAGAAAAACATAACAGGAAACGGGCGTGTTCGCGGAGAGGATTAAGAATTTAAGAACCATTCGCTCATTTAGCCGAGCGTCCTACCCAGTAGTGGAAACATAGTAGGCTGATTATGCTCAAGTAAGTATGCCTCCACGTGGCCTCCACACTCCAAGGACTCTATATCGAAAAGCCTCTATCAATTCAAACTCGCATTTACTCGGGCGAATGGACATGACACCTGGCTGACACGTGGCTCGGAACTTGATGCTTCCCCTGCTGCCCCGCGCGGCGCCCTCCGTGTTTCTTCTACTTCTAATTGCGAGGCCTTATCATAACTTATCATTACCAAGTATGTATTAAAGGACCTCTTCTCTATCAAAGTTACCCAATTCCACGCTGTACTTTGCACAAACGTCATTCGAGCCAGGTGTGATGTTCATTCGCCCGAATAGTTCCTACTTACAATCCATATAATACAATCTTTTTATTCTTCGTTGCGCTCTTGAAAGAGCGGTCGTGGTCTTCAGGTAAATGTAACTTCAGGAAAGCGATATCTCGCTATTTTTCCCTGCTGGAAGACGATCGTTTGCACTCATGCAAAGTGCCGCGCACGTCAGATTTAGGTCGGTCCATCGCATGGATGACTTTCCCTGCGGCCTGGTTTCTTCCACTCTACCTTGAATAACCAAACGCTGTATGGAGTCATTGTCTCGCTTCGAGACGTGCCCAAAGAACTTAAGGATGCGAGTTCAAACTCGTTAGTTCTTAGTTCAAACTAAGACCGATAGACGCTGCTCGATAGAGTTCCTGGAGTATGGAGTTATTGGTGAGGAACTCTGTCCATGATATTTCAAGCATTCCATACCAAACCGCGCGGAGGGTCACCAATGCGATGGACCAACTAATTAAATCTGCCGTAGGCGGCCCTTTACATGAATAGGAACAGAAAAAAGTTTGAATGAGTTGGCAAATACATTTTTTGGATTCGTCATTTCATCCGAATCAATGAATCTAAGTGGACAAGATGACGAAGAACTTAAGCTATCATCAGACAGCAGAGAAAAGTGACGAGATTAATAAATAATTAAGTTGTTAAAAATTTCTGATATTAATAAAAAAGGTAACAATAATAGGTTTTTCACACAAGGTTAAATAAACAAACTTAACTGAGGTTATCTCTCTCTCTCTGAGGAGCAAACACCGAAGTTTCCCGACACATGCACGGTGACATCGTGAGATATGATTAAGCCCGTCAAAAATACAAAATTCCCGATAACCACGATGAAGGAGTAGGCATCTCATTCTGTTTAGTGTGAGTTGCATTTAAAACGGACACGGGCAAATTAATTAGATAGGTTAGATACATAGTATGTCCAAAGTGTGCATAAGCCCGTGCACGGGCTTATACATTTGTGAACTTAAGAAAGTAACTATCCGACGTCACATCACAGCACTGTTGATTCAGCAAAGATTAGGTAAGCGTCAATTTACAGTAAAGCTTCAATGACACACGGATAGTTTACACGCTACAAGCCGGCGAGTTTATAAGCTGCGAGTGAGTGAGTTATCTTTCGGGAAGGATTGTCAACTAGCATATTGTAAAAAGCCGATGACACGGGTGAGTTTACAAGCTACAAGCGAACTCGCTGGTTTGTAGCGTGTAAAAAAGCCATGTCTCATAAACGCTTAAGATGACAGCGGCAGTGACGTCATGATTTTGCATGGATCTGAGAGGCTGCGGGCGGCTGTGCGACTTTTCAAAATTATTTAACACTGAAAGTGTTCTGCTGGCCGCTGCCATCTTAGTGTGAATTTAGCCGCATAAGCATAATCAGCCTATAATGTTCCCTCTGCTGGGACTCAGGCCTACTCTCGGCAGGAGAGCGAATGTTTCTTAATCCACCAAGCGGACCCAATGCGGATTGTTGGATGTCACATGCCATAGATCATTTTTTTCCCTGTCCTTTGACATCCCGGTTTCCTCACGATGTTTTGTTTGACCGTTTAACCGACAGTTATTAAAAAATCAACCGATTCCGGCTTTATCAATTTTAGCTTTTAGGTTTTATGATGTAGGTATTTACAAAATAATAGTAGACTCTACCTTTGTTAGGCCTATATTATACAGAAACGGCATAAGGCGAAGATACGGCGCAGGGGTGACAAAAAGATAATCGCATGACGCGTCACTTACAGATTTTGTATGAAAAAGACCGTGACTTCGCCTTACGTCGTTCTGCATAAATGAGGCCTTAGAGAAGGCTTTTGCGTTTGTCGATTTTAGCCTCCGATTTTTAGGAGCATTATGCCTACTTGCACCAAACTGTCAAAGCTCCTAAGCAATTACTTTTCTTGCTTGCCAGTTCTTAACGGTCCAAATTCAGACTGTTAAGAACTATCAAGCGAGTTAAGTAATTTCTTTGATAGTTTGGTGCAAGTCGGCAAAGCCACGCAAATCAGGTAAACAAATAGACTAAATTAGCTGACTCCCGCAACTTCTGCGTTGTGAACAAAATTTCTTTCACTACGCGCTTACACTTCATGACCAAATTACCCTCCCAAGTCTCTACGTTCAGATACGTGATGTATGGCCTGCGGGTTGTCTGTCAGTCAGTAAGTCAGTCAGGACCAAGTCTTTTATTGTAGGTATTAGTTATAGTATTGAACTAAACTTGAAAAGCTAATACCGAATTTCAGCTCGAGCAATTGAAGAACAAACATCCATGAATGAATGATTTTGTCTCAAGTATGGTTAGTTACAGACGGGTCTTATGAATGTATAAAAGTAGAGTCACATACTTTACTGAAGAATAGGTACAGCATACAATTACTAATACAATTTTCTACTAATTGATATGGCTTAGGTAATTTTTCCATCTTTACAACTCTTCTGTAAAGCTTGAACAGCTAGAGCCCTGTGTCTTTTAGGTAGTATCTAGTTTGTGGTGGCTTTTTCGCTTTCATGGACAACACGAACACACCTGCTTGGTAAACGATGATTGATGATGTATAAGTTTGAGGAGCCAGCTTTCGCAGCCTTCGTAAAACAAAGCGGAAGTGATAGATACAATCTTTAAACCCCTTAATATCTTCAAAAACCCTTATAAAGCCAGCGACGCATCACTTCCCAAAAGGTTTAGGTTGGAATAAAAAATTATACTGGTGTGGAAGGCAACGTTATGTTATTTGCTAGAGGGCTTGTTTTGCTGACCGATAGATACTATGCAACTGTCTGTGGCTTGGGTCGGCGGTGGTCTATATTGCGTGTTGGATGTTACCTACCTTTTGCCAAAATGATTTCCAGATTGACCAGTTTCTATAGTAAGGATTTTGTATTACTTCTACTTACTTAGGCACCTGACATTCCGAGGTTTTAGATTTTTTATAGATACGTAGATAGAGGTATTTACCTAGAGATAAGATTATAATTTGATTTTCAAACTTAGGTAGGAATACCTATAGGTAATTCAGTTCATAATAAAAGGCCTTACAAAATAAGGTCATTAGTAGGTTTTCCTTCTGAGATTTTGATGGCACAACTCTTCTTTATCACAATATATGAACTACCTATCACCTGCTGGTATATAAAATACCTCGGGTTCCTATCACTAACGTTTTTAAAAGTATTGCATTAAGATTACAATCGTTATGAATAAAACAAAAAAAAACACAATAGGTGAACATAACAAAAAACAAAAAATCTCATCATCCGTAATTATCTACCAGAACCAACTAATCATAACATAATGGGACCGCCTTTACAACCATTAATAAAATCTTTATGATCCTTTACCAAACAGGTCTCACAAAAAAACATGAACAAACCAAACGAAGACACAAAAAAATGTGGCGTCGCATTGTAAATACCTATACTCGGGATTTCAATTTCGAAGCCAAAGGAAAAGGTTCGAATAACAATGAGGCTGAAAAATACACAGACGATTTCAAACACCTTTCCTACAAACAGAGCATGGTGGTGACCGAACTAGCAATCAAAGCGCTTGATTGAAACCAGCCGTCCAACCCACAGAACTTAATGAAAAGCGATACAGCGCTTTCGGTGTAGAAATACGAAGCGAGACACCCGGAGCGAAATAACTGGGGTATCTCATTGATCCCCGGATACCCTTACCATTCAAGGGAAAATCAGCTCTACTGTCTGTGATCTAAAATAAAGGTTTGAATGACAAGCTGGCCTTGGAGATAACCCTGGCTTACATAAAGGGGATGCGAGATCCGACAAAATTGCGCGTCGTAATGATGCCCCGACAATAGGTGTTCTGGGAAACCGGCCCGGTTTTTGAAATGGTTTTGCAAATTTGTAAGACGAGGAATCGCCATGTGGCATTTGGGGCGCCTTACAATGAAACGAGTCGGGTAATTGTAGCGGGAGCTGAGTCAGTGGAAAAAGATCGTACTAGATAACGAAAAGAAAGTTGTTTTTCGTAACCTGATCAAGATGAGAGAACAAACGTATGATAATGATAAGCATAACTGATGTTGCAGTTGCATTTGGGCAAGTAAGTTCATAAAATGTGTTTCAAAATATTACCTACTTGGGAATGCTCCAAACTACCTATCTCATGATCATTTAACAGGTAATCCAAAACAAAATTGCTGAGTTTGGTATCAAACGATCTGTTCATGAAAGTATTATTTTTTCTTTGCGTAGAGCGATACTCACGCCCCAAGCTCGAGCCATAGTTTCGTTGTATTTATCTATAAAACACGAAAGTAAAGCACTGAGATGAAAATGACACCCTTTGGTGATCATGTGATAGAAATTGACCCACAAATTGACCATTGACCATTAAACTACAACACGATCGTTCACGAAAGGCCTCTACTCTGTTTCCAAAGGAGTAGAACTGCCGCCATCTCAGTCTTCTATAAAGCTTATTTCCTATGGCTACTCAAGAAAACTCCTGAGTCACTCTTACGCAATTCATAAAGAAACAGTAGGGATTTCTCTTGTATTCTTAACGCCCGTCTTAAAGTTATAATGCATAAGTTTTTAAAACTGAGATATGTGATGTAGCTTGTCTTTTACCTTTTTGGTCCTTCGTTTCGTTTCTCACAAGTTAAATTCTTGATTTTTTTCCATTTCTTGTCCTTGCAGCTTCTTTTTTTTTTTTTTTTTTCGAAGAACCTAAGTTCTTCGGTTTGCTTCACATCAAAGGTATATAGCCAGTGTCAAGTAATTGGAGAGATTATTTTGACATAAGTCAGAGTCGATAAGTCAAGTCATGCCCCTGTAAAGTAGTGGTGGTTGCGACTTTACTAGAGGCTTCTATGGAGTTTTGGAGGCAACACGAAAAGTCACGTTTTACAGCATTACACTATTCACCAACACTCATACACGTTCACGAGCACTTAATGGATAAAACCAACGTTTTTACACTTAAACACTCAAAGTTATACAAGTTTTGTCAATTAATTTAATGCCGCCAATGCGCCATTTTTCATGTTTGAATATTTCGGTCATATAGCTCAAAAGAGAGGTGACTTCCTTAAAAAAAGTCGTTGTCACCGGAGTTGTCACGAAGGTAAGAGACCACGAGGATGCAGTCCGATGCACTCGTCTGATGTCTTGTTTTAGTAGATTTTTTGATGTCTTGTGTCTTATTCCTCAATGCATTATGCAGTTGAGTGTCGAGAGTGGTCTCGACACTCAATTGCATAATGCCATCCATGCAGCCGCAAACAGACCTAGCTGGCGCAAAATCACCAGAAAAAAAGTCATCCGTCTTCCCTCGGCATTGAGGAATAAGACACAAGGAGGAGAAAATCTAATCATCACACCGCCAATGTCTCAGAGGGGGGAAACCTGAAGACCTCTACATACCAAAGCTGCCGGCTCCCGGCGGAGCAGCCCGCCGGCCTGGGAAATCAGGCTCCTTTGAACAATCACATACAAAACGCTAACCCGGCGGGTTGTGCCACCGGCTTTGGTGTGAAGAGGCCTTGAGGGGGTTTCCGCATTTCATTTTGACTAGCAGTCTTGACTTACGAAGTACATTGTTTACCTCATCTAGGCCTCATCAAAGTTCTACAAGTAGTCTTTCCAGATTATTACCCCTTCTATATACATTGCCCCTTCTGTCTGATCTTCTGACGTTCTGTCTATAGACGTATAGTTGATAGACGAGTATTTGTCTCCATTCTATAAACTGTTTCTTGTTCTAAGTTAGGCACATAGTGGGGCACTCTTGTGCACTAGTCGTGTTTCTAAATGGCTCTTGAATAATAGCAGCTTGAGTTACCCAAAGAACTTCTTAATAAATAATCTGTTTGTTTAAGGGTAGCTTAATAATTACCTACTGGCTGACTGAGTTTAATTGTATTGAATTGTTTAATATATTCATGAAAGATAGTACATTTGTCATCACATAAACTAGAGGACACGTGACCTACCAATGCAGTACATATTTATGAATAAAAATTAAATCTGCAAAGGATAAAGTACCTACTGCGTTATAATTAATGCGCTATTCGTTTAAACACAACTTGATAAAACACAATTTCATATTAAAACCCTCCACGAAGACGATATCGACACCGAACCATCATCCCAAAACTACCCTTTCAAATTCCACGTCCGGAACGAAGAGATAAATATTCAGCAGACGTCGGGCCGTTGTCGTGTTTTTAATAAAATTACGTAGAGGAGGGGTGGGGTGGCGGGCGATGGGGGCGGAAATTGAAAACCCGGCTTCCAGCCCTCCCTCGGTTGAACAGGGCCGGACTTTCGTGGCGAGCGGCGATTGGAATTATAGGGATAGATTTTAATTGGACTATAGGATAAAATTAAATAATAAAATAAGTTATAAAATAAGTATCATTTATTTTGACAAAAAATGTTACAAAGTAAAAACTACAAATATACAAAAATACATCCGTGTATTTTAATTTTCGTATACAAGCCAAAACTTAGCGAAAATTAATTTTCATTGATACTTTAATAGAAGCATAAGTATTCTCGTAAATAAGATCCATTCCTGAGTACGTCCCTTTGCCTCCGGTACATCAGACGGAGCTCGCACTTGTATGGGTGCAGGAGAGTGCCGATTCACGGACAATGGATGTTTGGTGTTAATTGGTGTTTGATTTTAATTTAACTCAGCCGTTGTTGTATAGAGTCGCATGTCTGATGGCTTATAGAATTCTACTATAGCGTAAATAGAGATTAACACGTTATAACTAAAAAAATATATTTTACCAAAAAGTATGTAGAGCATTAATTGGGATTCTTTTTCAGCTATGTAAGCTTCATCGACTCATGAAAAATATTTGGTAAAAATTCGAAGGTAAAAATTAGTTAATCCGGTAGCGCGCAGGCGAAGATACGGGCAGAGGCTAGCCTAAGATAAAATAGTGAGTGCAAATACCCCTTAGATGCATAGACATAACAAGCCACAAGTGTACACTAATAGCGTGAGTTCTGTCGCGATTGTTAGATATATGTAAGTACTTGTGATGAAAGCGACCGTGCTCACTTAAACGTAAAGCTTTAAAAATATCATTCCCAATAGATGCAGGTGAAACCACGGACAGAAGCTAGCCTGCGATAAAATAGAAAGTGCAAATACCTCTTCGATGCATAGACATAACAAGCCACAAGTCTACAATAGCGTGAGTTATGTCACGATTATTTCATGACTCTCAGTGAAAATGGCGAGTTATGCTCTCGTAAAGTATAGTGAGTGCAAATACCTTTTCGATGCATAGACATAACAAGTCACAAGTCTTCAAAAGCGTGAGTTCTGTCGCGATTGTTTGACAACTCGCAGTGAAAGCGCCGGGTAGGTTTTCGAAAAGTATTTAAAATTTCATAGCTCTAGTAGCATGCAGGCGAAACCACGAATAAAAGCTAGTCTGCGATAAAATAGTGAGTGCAAATACCGCTTCGATGCATAGACATAGCAAAGTCACAAGTCTTCAATACCGCGAGTTCTGTCGCGATTGTTTGATAACTCGCGGTGAAAGAGGCTAGTTAGGTTTTAGAAAAGTATTTTAAATTTCATAGCTCCAGTAGCATGCAGGTGAAATCACAAGTAGAAGCTAGCCTTCGATAAAATAGTAAGTGCAAATACCTTTTCGATGCATAGACATAACAAGTCGCAAGTCTTCAGTAGCGTGAGTTCTGTCGCGATTGTTTGATAACTCGCGGTGAAAGCGACCGGAGTTATGTTCTCGTGCTCACTTGTAAAGTATGAATAATGAGTTGAACGAGTTTTGTTTTGCGTTCCGGTTAGTTTGAGCATCATGTTTTGAATGTTCTAATTAAACAATCGGAATGTTTGTTTAACGTAGGTAAGACTTTACACAAGATAAAAGTTTTGCGCGTTTTTATAATTTAGGAATGAGAATGTTTTAATACTTTAAAAATAAATAAATGTATATAATGTGGCAACATGCCGCATGAATACAATTTTCCGTATTGTTTCTTTTAAATATATAAATCAGCATGTTAGAATAGTGTACCTATATCTAATCTACTCATTGAAACATCCGGGAATACGTGATACGGTACTTATTTCTTGCTTCGTTTCTCACGTGCAACAACACCGAATAAATCAGTAAAAACCGGCAGTTTTATATAATATTATTCATAAGTTTGTTTCACGAATATGAAAAAATAATTATTTTAAAATAATATTTTTAACAAGTAGATCCCGAAGCGCGAAAGAACTTAACATCGAGTCGTGAACAAATTATATCACCCTAATAATACACTATGTAATAAAAATTACATCATGCCCGAGAGTGGACATGTCGTTGAAAGTTTTCACCATACACGCCATAACACAAACAAAACCATTGGGATTCGAGTTAGATAATAATAATAATAAAGTTTATTATCAAAAAAAGATCTTAATACTAAGTTTACACCATGTGATTAAAATACAGAACCTTGCTAATTTAATTAAGAACTAATTACTTTGTACAGGTTTATTTAAAGACTTCTCGGTCTAATACATACCTATACTGTAATACAAACATACCTAGATTTAGTTTAGGATTCGAAAAGGGACATAGTATAGACAAAGAAATCAGTATCAAAAAGTCCGTGGCGGGACTCTACATTACACAACAAATGTCCTGCTGTTCGTCTGTACATTAGGCGGACAAGACAATGGTGCGGCATCCATCATCGTTCCATTCAGACGTCAGGTGCTGCGCGGCCAGGGTTATGTGTCTGGACAACTGTGATTCAGTTATTAGCACTGTGTGGTAAGAAAGTTGGTAAGTTTGTTTACATATAGGTATAAAAATATGGGTTTATGAAGAAGCTGTTTTTTATAATAGTATTAATTTATTTATCGAAAGATACAATATTACCTACCTACATAATATGTCTGATGATATCTAAGGATCCTTATAATGTTTGTTTATCAGATTAAAGTAATTATACCTACCTTCTATGTAAGTAGAAGTGTGTATGTCATGAAAGTAAAGTTGTTCACGAAAGGAGTCTGAAGAGAAATCTCTGAAGAGTCTTCGGGGCACTTGGAATCCTTCCACCATACTGGTTCGATAGAACTAGTGACATCATTAAAAATATAATGAATGCTATAAAAAGATAAGAATGTAAACAAGAAAACAAGTGATTGGATAGTTTATTTACACAAATAATTACGTACTTTATGCGAAAACATAATAAACTAAAATTACTTAACTAGGTATAAAATAATGAATTAGCCTATCTAAATTTATAAATAAAACACAGAATTTAGTACACAGTCCACGGTCAAAGAACCCTAAAAGGCTGGCGAAGTTATCTCGTTGAATAGCGATGCTAATTCATTAAGAAATTAAGAAAATCCATTAATAAATTAAGAAAACAAATACTTACTCAGTATTAGTATAAATACCCTACTTTTTCGCAGTCGGGTAAGATAAAAAGGAACTCGAGCAAAGATAAAAACTACCCGGCAGCGGAGAATTTAATAGTCTAAATTTTCTGGACGATAAAATATCGCCGGAAAACTGACCTATCCTAATTAAACAATGCTTCCAAAGAATTTACAATGTAGCAAAATGGCAAACAATTATCTTGTTTCAAATGCCTTTGTGGGCAACAATAACCTATTAATGGAACATTAAACGGTTAATTTAAAGACGTAACATATGCCGGCCATGTGGCGACGCGTGCCTGACAATTAGGAAAATAGTGGCTTAGGGGCTATTCTTCCATGGTAGGTGGTACCCACGCTGGTGGTTTTTGTCCACAATAATAGTATGATGTCCACAAACTCTGCTGCGGTTTTGTCCGCTTGTTATGAAGTTAAAATTATACGGCAAAGGAAGGGTTGAACCAGACACAGCGGAAGAGTTCCGAATTACGATTAAAATTATTTTGAGAATATAAATTTTCTGAACATAATTTTTATTTATTTATTTAATACCTATTAATAAGTCACGAGTATAGCTACTTTTCATAAGTTGCAAAATATATCTTGTTAGTAGTGCTATCATCTTATATCAGTCCACTGTTGGATGTAGGCCATTCCTAAGGTGCGCTACTGAGCCCGGTCTTCGGTTCTAATCTTTAACCTTCTGCCAGCTGATAGTGCACAAATTAATATTGATTTTGGTTTTGTGTTGTAAGGTCACTGAATGGATTCCAACTATAGTTTTAAGTGAGCTGAATAGAGTTTTGTATCATCTTATTGTAATATTATGTTGAATAAAGAACTTTTAAAAACAAAAATAAGTGCACAAATCATCTAGCTGGAGGTCATCCTACACTTTTTATTCGTGTTTATATTTTAGGAGTACCTACCTTTTAAATAAGCTGGAAATAAATAATGTTTTTATATTATTTTTAATACTTGCCTTTATTTATAAAATATAGAAAATCTGATACTAATAAAATAAATACTAAATAACGAAACAGCTACATAGATAATTCGATTATCAATTTATTATTATCGATCTGCAATAAAAACGAATTGAAACGACTAGAAATTGGATAGCTCAATACGCCGATCACGCAGATAAACTCTATGATTATGGCTCCAGCATCCAAGATATTTGTATCACCATAACATGATTTTATAGACTCGTCGGCACAGCACTTTACAGTTTCTCTTTACGACACTAAAACTACGGGCTTAAGGTGATGTTCTGATAAGTGAGACTATACTATGTAGTAAAATAAAAAATAAAAATAAAACATAAAACATTCACACACTCACACCCCTGCACTAGGATTCCCTGTGTCGCAGGTGGCATGGACACACAACACATCACAACATCCAAGATCCGAGAACAAACATTTGTGTTCGTCACAAATATTTGCCCCGGCCAGGGATCGAACCCGGAACACCAAGCTTCGTAGGCAGGGTCACTACCAACTAAGCCACGGTGTCGTCAAAAGTAGTAGTAAAGCGAAACCCTATCCTACTTTTGTACCATTTTTGGGTCATTTTTATGATTACACTAGCTGACGCCCTCAACTTCGTTTGCGTTGCGAATTAACAAAAAATATTTCTTAGTATACACTTTCAGCTCTTGACTAACGCATCCTCCAAGTTTCAAGTCTCTACGTCTACTGGTTTAGCCTATTGGCTGTCAGTCAGTTAGTTAGTCAGGATTATACCTATTGATTATTGATCACTAATTGCAGCTTTCGTGATTTCTCTAGCTCATTAACTATAACCAAACCATAATTTGGCTCAATCGCTGCTGTAGTTTTGGCGTGATTGAGAAACAAACATTCATTTATCTATCTTTTAATTTTTCGCGTTACTATATTTAATAGTATTAATAAATAGTAGAATTTATATATCTTGCTTCTTATCGCAAGACTTGAAACTCGCCTTACGACCGGCATAAAACTCATTTGAGAACAGGTCGCGGTAGAGTCAGACTCTATAAATTGACAAGTATTTCTAAATTGTCCTTCACACATCCATCTACCGACCTAAACTCTAGTGTACACTACACATACGAGCAATAGAGTTGGGACAAAAGCCACGCAACTCTAGCCGGAGCTTTGAAATGAATAAAAGGATTTGTTAGGATTACGATCCGTTTATTGCGCCGTTGATCCTGGAATAGAATATCTTTTATTATTTGTCGTGGCATTACCTACACTACACAATACGTTTATTATCCTTGTTTTGCAACAAGTGATTATTAAAATATCGCTAAAAATAAATGAAACAGTGTTTTGACAACTTTTATTTGGCAAAAATATTGTATTGATAAGCTATTTCTGTGTAGGGTTGTTGTATTGAAGAATCCTTTTAAATCACCGTCGCGATGAATAGAGAAGTTTTGCCTTTAAAAAATAGATTATATTTGTATAACTGTATGTAAGCCTAAAATAATTTTAAGTATTAGGTACAATTTTTGAAAGGATTTATAGCTGGGTGTCTTGTGCAAGGAGGATACTTATCTCTGACGCTGTCTGTACACATGAAAAATAAAAATACCAGGCTTATCACTAATGAGTGGTACAATTGGCGGCCTTATTGCTGAGAGCGATTTTTTCCAGGCAACCAGTAGTAGGTAGTAGTTTGTCCTTAAGTAAAATTACCCTTAGCTAAGCTAAAAGTCGGAGGGTTTGGTCTTTAAAAACTATATAACATCATCGTGCTTATAACGAAGAAGAATATCATGGCGGGGAAATAGGCACAGAACAAAAGTATGATGGTAGATTCTCACCAAACCACATCGGGCCCGCGTAATCACATACGGTAGACCAAAAAGGCCTTGTGCCCCCAAGTAGCCCTCTACAGTGGGATGGCTACATGAACTATGATGGTAGTCTGATGTTATAGCTTAGCTGACCTGCCTCAGCTATCCGGCTAAACCGGACAGGCGTATCTAGCAGTCGGACTGGTTGTTTGTGGACCGGAGCAGGATTCCGGCGGGTCGTTAACGAGCGGCGCACACGAACGAGTCCTACGTGCAGTCGATTCAAAGGAATTAGGTAGAGCCGCGCAGTTAACTGCAACATTCTGGAATTGCTGTTGAAGAGAGGACTGTTTGCCGAAACACTACAGCCAGAAACAGATGTAAGAATACCTATCCACTTATTGACTGCCGATGCCTCGTCGCCATGCTTTAGTAATAAGAAAGGCAACTAGGATAACAAATGGACTAGTGATTGTCATCCTACAAATATTTTGGATATTTTTTGGATTAAATTCGGTAGATATGATAGGTACGGAAAAAAAAGCTCCTACTACTACTGTATCGGTATACCGATAAATATCGCCGGCTTAGCTGTATGGCTGTATCTAGGTCCGCGATATTTTGAAGATACCTAATCCTTAAAATTGCTAGCACTCCATTAAAGGTCTAAAGAGGTGAGTGATTTTTCAGCCGCAATTTATGATCGCGGTGATAAAATCTAGAAAAAATAAGGATTAAGTTTTTGTTCATCATCCATCTATTGATTTCATTCAATCAATGAACATTGATATCAACCAAACATAACGGAGCGATTAAAAAAGAAATCAAAACACACAATGATAAAAAGTCGTTCCCACGTCACGCTACGAGACGTCTTTATAAAACTTCATTCACGCACTTGACCCTTTCTGTACAATAACGTGAGACGAAACGAAGTAGAGTAAAATAAAACGAATCCTTTTCACTCACACAGGCAAACATTACACACACGCGCATCTAATAACCTCATTTTGACGTATCAGACGTTTGAAAAGTGCCACGCACACACGCACATGTGAATAATCGCGTCCGCTAGTGATTATTCGAATAAAATCGAGCTCAAAACTTACCTTCTAGCGCGCACACATACGTTAATGTGTAGAGTTTGTACTGTGTGCTGTAGTTTGTAAACACGCTGTTGCTGTGTGGCTCGTACGCCGCGGCCCGAGAGTCCACAATCGCTTAGTTTTCGCGTTTCGGCGATATTCGGCTTCTGCTCGGCCGGTATTATTTTTAGCGCTGATGCAGTGTTTTTGCTGAGTCGCGGTATTTCGACGTGGTAATACCGCTGTAGGCCGACTCTGTACAAACATGTGCCGGGCTTCAGTAATGAGTGGTTTCACCTACTTATTACTTTAAAAGGATCACATTATTATGGTGATACCAGTTTTTTGGAGTGGAGACTTTCTTTTTGTATTAATTAGATAGATATTTTGGTTCCGATAAGAGATGGGTAATGACTTGGAAATGTTAATGTAATATGTGCTCGACAAAAGAACTACATTTTTGAGAAAGTCATTGTTTCAGGGTTCTTTCTTGTTTAGACAAGATAATCAAGGTTTAACAAAAACAGATTTCAATTGAACTGTTTTAGAGGCCATACCTACACCACTGAATAGTCACAGGGAAGTAAAATACGCAATTTCGTTTACTTGGATGACCTTTTTTCAGTTATTTTGATTTCAAAAGCAGTCTGTACAGATTTTCAAGAAATTTCAATGGGAAATCACCAACCTGAAAGAGTTTTTCAAATCGGTTTATAAACAACAAAGTTCTAGGGTAACAAACATAAAAAAACCTCCTTTTGTTAAGTCGGTTGAAAAAGAGTTTTGTGGGTTGGATTTCCTTTTGAATTATCCTCACCTCATAGTATATTAGTTAAAAAAAAAATGCATGTGTTTTTGCGTATTATGTGGGTTTCTAGATAAACAACAAAGACGTCAAATAAACTCAACTATAAATATTCGAAGGATCTAGAAGTTCTCATCATTTACAAAAAAAAAATTAAGTTGGTAGAGTCCGCAGAAATCTGCGGCTAACTGCTAAACGTCCGTAAACACCTTCATGACAATATACTCTTATTTGAAATTTATTTTATTGGCCTCTACCATTTTAGTTATTTGATTATAACGGGTATATATCGCGCTCACCTCGTATGTTTTTGTGTCCCGACGTTTCGACTGTATTGCAGCAGCCGTGGTCACGGGTTCTAACATTTTATTAAAAACTAATTAAACATTTACATCCCACTTTTGTACTTATTAGCGGGAAAACGGTAAGTGAGCATTTGCCGCGTTGTTTTTATTCAGAAGAAAGCATCAACGACAATATAGCCTAATATTAGGATAATACCATTTATGAGAACATTATAGGCTGATAAATGGTCGATCGAAAGAGGTAAATACCAGAGTCTAGATACTAGGTGTTTGTATGTATGTATGTTTGTTTCTCCGTCGATAACTGAAAAATGAAAATCGATTCAGCAATCGATTTTCATGAAATTTGGGAAGTTAAATTTTGTGTTTGTAAATTTGAAAAATAACGGTTTCGTGGTTTAGTATACAAGAGGAACTGCTTGTTTTCATTTATATTTATGTAACCCGCTGCGAATCAGTCCAACTATAGAGACTATGGAGTGCAATCAGCTAAAAGCCCCAATCATTTTCCAATGCCATTTCCGCTGTCCGTGCCGTTGGAAACCCGGAGTAAGAGGGGATCACAAAAGCTATCCACTGCTATACTGAGCCGAGGGTTGCCATATTAAAGCTGTAAAAGTCGGGATAACCTATGAATTTAAGCTTACGAATATCTAGATAAAAAAATATTAGATGTAATAGCGGGCTTAAGTAATTAATTTATTCTACCTATGTTGAGCTTTCGAATTAAGTACTTGTTGGCTTGTTTTTCCTTTTAATTTTATATAGGTAGGTAGTTTATTTACATACTGACTACAAAAATATAAGTAGAAACTTTAAAATAAAAGTAAAACTTAAGTGATACCTGAAAAAAATAGCTTATCCTTTGTTGCTATGACAGTAACTGTAAAACACTTAAAATAATTGGAAAACACACAAATCTTTATCACAGAATCGAAACCATAACTCGAAATTAATTTAAAATATTTCATCATTTACGATTTGTTCAGTTTCCGGCCAAACTTTTCTTAACTCTTGCTAGAGTCCTGCTATTTGCATTTGGTATGGAAACCCTGTGCTACCCGCGGCCTGGACGATGGCGGGGTGGGGGGCAGGGGTTGGGAGTAATCAGGGGGGTTCAGGGAGATCCAACACCCCCGGGATTGCGTACACTAATTGCGCCCCTGAATTGGGGTAATGCATGGAACGTTCGTTTTAGTTTTAATAAAGTATGAGTAGGATCAATGCGGCCATTTGTTAAGTTTGTAGGATTTTCTTGTCACGGTTTGTTTTTGAGTGAAGGTAGATGATGGATAATTATTAATACCTATTCTGGCTCGTTTGAGTATGACTCGTTGATAACCTACCTTATTTTTGGTAGAGATCTTTGTACACTATCGAAAAACATAAAACACTATTTGAAATAGTTAAACTTTTCAATGTTTTTCTTACCACGAAGACCAGCTTACATCTAAGAAAAGACAACCACTTGTGGCTTTTTGGATGTAGGTATGTATTAAGTTAAAACTTTTAATGTATTTTTGTTTGTACAAAAAATGTTACAATTACCGTTGGATATTCCCCAAATATGAATTTTCTTTGTATCATGCGTAAGTATAAAGGAGGAAGAGCACAAAATCAAAGACAAAGCCAGAATGCTCCGTTTTTAAATTGGTGTTATTACTCTACCTCTGCTGTGGGAAATCGCTCTGCCTTTTCTACAAGAAATACAATTCATATCCCACAGCGTTTCCATTGCGTGACAAAGAATCTAATCATACAAACGGCCTGTTTTCCGGCAAGCGATATTTATGGTCTCAAATGTGGAACAATTGCGCACAATACCACCCTTGCTGTCACGCACACGTTGCGTAGCCTGACACAGCACCGCGGAAAACCAAAATAATATTCTACAATATTTGATTGAATTGCCGTAAATAAAACATGTTGCGTCGCCCTACGCTTCGCAGTATCGCTTTATTGAGTTACGGGTCCCCGAAGCGTTTTGCCGCCAAAACAACGTACATTTTGCCCCCCGGGGCGCGCGTAAAAACATCCACAGAATTCCTCTCGACGAGCGACAGAGAACCTCTAGGACCGAAAGGGACGGACACCTTAATATTTTATCGGGCATCTTTTCATCAGGAATTTTACACAGATTCAATTTTCAACTTTAAGCCACTAGGTTATAGAGTTGGAAGTTGGTAGTTGGTAATTCAGATTGCGTGTGTGCCCTTACGTCGGTGAAAGGAAATTACAACCACACCCACGTATAATGTTGCCGCAATAAAAAAACGTGTGAGAAGAAATAATGAGCGGTTACTGGCGGGTAGAGAGCCGACTCCGAAGATATCTTTTTTCATTCATCCGTTAATTGATTAGAGAGAATCGTCGGTTAAAACGTTGGAATTATGTCGATGAATGATGGATGAAGTTGTTCAGTAAATCTGATTACAAATTTAAATGTGAGATGCAGATGAGCGGATCTTGGGAATGGGGGCAGCGCGGTCGCACGTCGCTTGATTGTCATTCATTGTATTCCACTCTGTCGATATGTTGTTGCTGACTGAAATAATATGAAAGTTTTTAGGATGGATGGATATAGAAGAACAGCTATACTGTAGTAGTCTGCTTTATGAAGTAAGTAGAAACAATACTTATAGTGGAAGTACTTACTAACCTATTGTTAAAACAAGTGTACTTATCCAAATTTCTGAAGAAAGAAAATAGGTAAAGGTTCCATGTTTCCTGTGCTTCTGTGCTTCTCCAGATCAGAGAAAATACTTAATAATATTCATATTTTCAGGCTTATCTTTCAGGCTTCGCCCACGTACCCTGCGTATACATGGTCAAATTTTAATCACCATAAAAAAATACGCATAGTCAGTTGCCGTTACTGAACACATGTACGGCAAAAAAACTTAAAAAAATAAAGTCGAATTTTTGTCAAAATAAATTTGATTAAAATTGAATAACTTTTACCATTAGTCGTTTTCCTATGGATTTGCGTCAGGCGGTACCCATCATTGATAATAATTTAAGTTTAATACATCGTTTGGCAAACCCGGGTACCTAGCTCGAGCCAGCTCGCAAAACCTCGGCTCGGGCGCCGCACTCGCTCCGCTGTCACTCTGCCATTTTGTAGAAATCCAAAATTCTGACTGCACAGATGCAACGTAGTACCCCGTCTGCATTGCCCATTAATTTTTTTTTGTAATTAATAATTGGTGGTGTATAGTATCATCAATTCATGTCTGTCCATCAAGCACTGATTGACTGACTGACTGACAGACAACGAACAGGCCAAACCACTGAACATAGAGACATTAAACTTGGAGAATATGTTCGTCTAGTGCTGAAAGTGCGTACTAAGAAATAAATTTTGGAAATTCGTTACGCAAACAAAGTTACGGGCGTCAGTTTACAACTAAGCTCCAACGTATCCCAACGGATATAAAGTAGCCTGTCCTTTTCTTGCTCATAAACTACACTATAACCCTCAACATATCGAATTTTAGATCAATCAGTTCAATAATTTCGGTGTGATTATGATTGAGCAATCTATCCATTATTGCTCACCAACTTCGCATTCCAAAAAATTTCGCCCGCGTGGTAGAAGGTCATTAATTTTATAATAACTACCACAGCGCAGCGCCCTTATCTATTGTATAGAAGTTTTCACACCACATGCTCGACAATATCCAATTACATAACATGCTATCATCAAGGTAAAGCAAAGCATTACCTCCCAAGGGAGGTAATGTTGTATGAAACTGCATTCGTGTCGAAACTCGTGGAAAATTCTAAGCAAAAGAACGCCCTTAAGGCATTGGTAAAAGGTTAGTTCGAAAAACTGAACACTCATAAAAAAAAGAAAAAAGGCGCGACTTCAAAGATTGTGCCTCGCAGAAGGTGTAAAAAGTAGAGTATGCTCCTCTGGGATAAAGCCTGTCTTCGTCTTGGGCAGCTTGAACCCCTCGCGTCACTCAAGACTCTACATAACTCCCTCGCTTCGCTCAGGAGTTAACTGAGTCCCTCGTTAGCTCAGGGTTCAATATGCCACCCCCGACATAAGACACGAAGAAGTACGACAAAGTTGTATTGAAGTTGACGATGGAAACATAAAATTCATAGCATCCTTCCATATGTTCGTTATTGGGTGCTACCCTCAAGTTTCTATACCAACTCTATTTGTGTGGTGAAAATATTTTTTTGCCGTATAGAATTACAATGTAATTCATATTATATACATTGAAAATGCGCCAAAAAAAAGGGAGCCACATTGGCTAACTTCTAGTACCAACATTTTTGTCCCATGCTAATTTTCGAATAAGAAAAGTAACAGGGCTAAATATTATATGTTAAAACTACTAAGCTTTTTTTATTTATAAAAAAACTACATTTTAAAGAGTTACAAACATTATTTGAAAATTAAACAGTTTCATAAAATTCTTCTGTAAATTTTCTGTCTTGTATTCCGCATCCATATTGCTTTGATAGTGTATATCTTGGTGTTCTGAAGGAACATCGTTATTCATGTATGTGTTTTGTGTGTATAATAATCACGCAAGTTTATTAAAACAGCTAAGAACGCTGACTATGTATCCCGCTACTAAGTCCTGCAAGTCGTGAGTCGTCGTCTTTGAGATAATTTCTAAAGATGAATTGTTGAATCGTAGGAATTGAAATACCGTAATGAGTGTTATAAATCGTAACGTGAAAACAATGAGCAAAAATGGCTGCTTTCCAATCGAATACCACGCAATTAAAACTCGTAATTATTGTCTTTCTCATAATTTATATTTAACTATAAGTATCTCATTAGTTAGGACGTAAGGAATGCGGGGCACAACGACACTAAGTTTCACTCACCGTGCGGGGCTAATTTACACTCACCCTACGTACACCTTTGTTTTTTTAAATCTCTACAACACTAGGTAACCTCCTACACTATTTCTTAATTACATTCTCTTAATATTTTTTACGACTACATTATTTTTTCTAGAATAAGAGCATTTCTTTCCTTTTTACGATTTTACTGGCTTATTTTGGGAGATAGTTTCCAACCAGACGACATTTGTGAACCAAAAGTGCGACTTTATCAAGTGATGTCTGTTCGATTCGATGAGCTCTAAAAACTGATAATTTCCGAGGTATAGGTACCTAACAATGTTAATGGACTCAAGGTGTTATTTCGCGACATACCTAACTTAATTGCGACTTTTTATCTAGTCGTATACATGTCGCAGGCATATTGTATAACTCGGCATTTTACAAACGGCGTCGTCCGTTTACAAACGCTCGCTGTTTTGTAATATGCCAAAGGCAAATTGTAAATTGCCTCGGCATTTTATAATATGCCACAACATTGGTGGACCATTCAAACGCCGTTTGTAAAATGACATAAAAAACACTAAGGTGTCCATGGAATCTGGTGCTTTTAAAGGACACGACCGTCGAGCAAGAGGTTAGAATGATAAAAATTTCGATCCAGATAAAAGTTGGGTGACGTTAGGTTATTGGTTTTTTTTTGTGCGCCTACACGCGAGCGAAGCGAGCGTGCTGCACAGCCTAATGACAGAAAATCATCTAGGGTTAAAAAGAGTTAGGTGACGGTAGGTTATTAGGTTTTTTTGTGCCTGCACGCGAGGGAAGCGAGTGTGCACAGACTAATGACAGAAAATCATCATAGGCAAAAAAGTACTTACTACTTTTTGTATGATGGTCACCCTACAATTTCAACTAATGTCGAATTGAACGAGTTGTCAATTTGCCTTCGGCATCTTGCAAAACAGCGAGCGTTTGTAAACGGACGACGCCGTTTGTAAAATGCCGAGTTATACAATATGCCTGCGACATACATACCACAATAATGATGAATTATTATACTTATTCAACTGTTAAATTTATAAGTAGCTATTAAAATTACTACTTGCTGAAACAAAGAGGTAGAGATATATATCAATAGGTATTTAAAAAAAGGCTTAGTCCAGAGTGACAGACAACGCAGGCCAAGCTACTGAACGTTGAGACTTGAAATTTGGAGGGTATATTCATCAAGAAGTGTAAGCGCGTATTTATTTACTAAGAAAGGAATTGGTTAACTCGTAAAGCAAATGAAGTTGCAGCACTAGTATGATTAGATATTGTATAAAACAATATCAAGAAGAAAATTCAATTTTTTCTTAGATAATTTATAGCGTCTTCTCCTATTCTTGTTTCTGTGATAAAATATTTTGAATTCCATTACCTACTCAATCTGCTATCCGCTTAGTTTTACGGATTAAAAAAATATTTTTACCTTTGCCAGCTCATAACATTAGGTTTCTCGTTTAGCAATAACAAAGGATAATATAAAGATTATTTAAGCAAAAAAAAAAAACAAGCTTAATAATACCTATATACCTAATTAAAGTAAAATTGTAGGTCAAGCTGGGAATAATATATAGAAATATTGATAAACAAATTAGTGTTTGAGCAATCACGCCTATTATTAAACCGATTTACCTACTTCACAAATACTTAAAGTATAGCCACAGTCACAAATTATTCGTAAATAAGTAATTAAAGGGTGTAACATGTAGATATATATAGTTTACTAGCTGGTGCCCGCGACTTCGTCTGCGCAGATATCTCTATAAATTGTGGCCTATGTGTTATTCTGATGTATAAGCTATATTATTGTAAAGTTTCATTAAAATCCATTCAGTAGTTTTTACGTGAAAGAGGAACAAACATCCATCCATCCATCCATCCATCCTTACAAACTTTCGCGTTTATAATATTAAGTAGGATAGTAGGATTTATACACAATGATAGGTATACAAAGATAGTGATCGTAGTCACCACTGAAAAGTCACAGAGCAGCAAAATACGCAATTTTGATCACTTCGACGACTTTTTTTAGTTATTTTGATTTAAAAACTAAAATATTGAATTGAAAGATTTTTATATTATTTCTATAGGACCAATCTGAAAGAAAAAAACCAAAATAAAATATTTATTGAAATCGGATTGAAACAATAAATTTCTACGGTAACAAACATAAAAAACAACCTAATAGAGAACCTCCTCCTTTCTTGAAGTCGGTTGAAAATAACTTACCTACATGAGCGTATATATTTATACCTACGTAACAACAATTTCTAAAGTCTTAACTTAATTCTATCGATGTTGACCAACATTTATAGGCCATAAAACTATTTTAATCCTCCATTAGTATTCCACGACTAGCAGTCAATTAGTGGACTTGCTAATGTTGCCACATACAGCACCTTTTCCATTATTAAGTAATTTTTTTACTCAATAATGTGCATCGGTTTTATACATGTTTACGCAAGACAACATAAAAACGGAGTTGGTATGTATGTTATACATAAAAAAATACATAATGTTAATGTAATGTAAATGTTAGGGCATACATAATGGTTATTCTTTTCTTTAACCTAACCTGTGAGGAATTAAAAATATTAAAAAAAACAGTGATCTTTTGTTAATAGGTATCTGTGGTAGGTACTGTAAATTTACCAAAAATATTTCACATGGGTTTACATAGATCAACTATCACCTTGATTTTTGGTGAATGACTGACCGATGATCGTGAATTTTTTGTTGTTACAAATTAATCGTATAACCAAGACAACACTTTTTTTTTCTAAATTAGAAAATTAAAATTACTTCCTGTCGCAAGATTAGCAAACGGGGCGCTACGGAAAACAAGATTTTTTTTAATGTCATATAAGGCTGATCACGCTCGCTTCCCTCGCGTGTGGACGCAGAAAGCAAAAACAATAGCCTGCAGTATCTAGTAGATTTCGAACTAACTCTAGCTAGGCGGTCTTTGACCTTAGAGGTCAATGTCCTTAACTAAAGTAAAGTTTAGTCTTAAATTGATGAAATTATTACTTATTAAAGAGAAACAATACTAAGATATTTATAAGATTATAGCCTCTATAAGATCTAGCTAGATCAAAGAAGTTCTATCTCTCGGTTATAGCGAGCTAAATATTGTGTTAGTGCAATAAACTGGTAACCCCACGTACAGCGTGCGTGCTCGGAGTTGCTTGCCGAAAAAAGTCGCAGCGGCCTGTCCGACCTGTTTCGAGCTTCGCAGAATCCGCAGACCGAGAAAAAAAAAACAAAATTGCCATTTATCGAGCGCGCCAGGATGCGAGAATGTCGTCAAGGATTACAACTTTTCAATTAAGTTTACTAGCTGAATTCAAAAAGCTTCATACGGATAGGATGGAGTTCCGTCGAATTGCAAAAGCTCGAACATAGGTAACTTTAGTCTGTTCCCGCGAATTTGAAATTAACTTGATCCCTTATTATATTTATAATAGTAGATTATGCACTAAGGGATAAAGCAGTGTCTTATGTCGCGGGTGGTATATTGAACCCTGAGCGAACGAGGGACTCAGTTAATTCCTGAGCGAAGCGAGGGAGGTATGTAGAGTCCTGAGTGAAGCGAAGGGTTCAAGCTACCCAAGACGAAGGCTTTATCCCAAAGGAGCATACTCTACTTTTCACACCTTCTGCGAGCCAATAAAAAGCCAGGGCTCCAGCAGCGAACATGCACCGTATTTTGTTTCACTATCTTTGAAGTCGCGCCTTTTTTCTTTTTTTTATGAGTGGCCAGTTCGATTTTAGAACAAACCTTTTGACAATGCCATATGGGCGTTCTTTTACTTAGAGTTTTCCACGAGTTTCCACACGAATTTGACGTTCCATATTCAAATAGGATTATTAGATATTAGAAGTTAAACTGTGCCATTATTTTTACTTGGTTTATTTATAGTTTGATACGAAATAAAGAAGTACAATTTTGCACATTTTGCACTTATCTTGTGAGGAATATTAAACGTGTAGGTAGATGCTACTGCTATTTTAAGTTTGGGAGTTGTAAACAACCTATTTTGATTCGAATTTTAAAAAATTATCAACGATTTCCACTTACGCATTTTGTAAAAGCTTACTTATTTCCCAACAAAAAGTTGAAAATAAATTGATGCGTAAGTATTATATTTATTTTAACGATCAAAACCTTTTTAGGAGGTTATACGAACCTGCTTGGAACTTCATTACATGTCCAAATATTAACCTTTTGGCATAATGTCTGTAGATTTTACTGAGAACATTTTGATAATAAAATTTAACGATGATTAAAGTAATTGACATTGTTTCGTTAAAAGCGAAATTTGACTCGGAAGCGCGCTTTTTGTGCTTTGATATTTTTTGCATGATACTTGTTAACATTTTCATTGCATCCAAATTAATTGAATAATAATGAACATAATAAATACTAGCTAGGTACCTGGCTGTGTCAAAAATTTTGTTTCCTAAAAAGTAACAATATTATTGTAAGTATTTGAACTAAAATTTGTAAGGAGTAAAAGAACACCAATAAAAAACGGATACTAAAACTCAAAAACAAGGCAATAAATCTTATGGAATACCTCATTGTAAAGTGGTAAAGAAAGAGTCTTTGTTCCGTAATAACCCTGCATTGTCCTATAATGTAGTCAGTCATAGTGCTGTGGCAGTGTTGCATGAATCAACCCAACTGAGCCACAGATTAGTAACATGTTGGTATGCAATCAAAATGTTGGCTGGCGTTACGCAACATGCAGCTATTTAGGGTTGCCACTGTATTGCTGTTCAATGTGTACCTACTTCAGTGACTTTTCGGTATTTTAAAAATAGTTTATTTTATTTTATTATAGTTGTAACGTAACGTCACGTTAAACTGATGGTTTGCTCACGAAGAAAATCTTGTCATCAAAACCTTTTTTTAAGAGTTAAGACATACCTTTAGTTAGCTTTTTACGTCAGGTGATAATGTCATGTCACACAATTTTCAAATTTCATAAAAACTAGTTTTAATAACCAGATTTTCTTTCAGCTTTTCTTCAGAAAGTCCCTGGACTGTTGTCGTTCATACACTAATGTAAAAATTGTTTTGATACTACCTACCTTTCAACGAAATTTAACCAAGTCAGCATTAGCGGTTCGTGAATTTATCGTCGGACAAACATATATACATACATACATTGACAGATCTTACGCCGATTCGTCCGATAATCAAAGAGATACTATACTTCTGAGAGAGTAACAAACAAGCGACAACCCTGACTGCACAGTTGCAGTAGCTGGAACGTATCGCCCGGAAGCTACTGTATCTACTGTACACAAGAGTAGCACCCAAGAGTAGCACAACACAGCCAGTGCCGCCTATTGCGTCATAGTTACTACGTCATAGAATAATCATAGAGACAACGTGGTGGGTCGGAACTTGGTTCTGAACTATAATAATAATAATAAAATGTATTTATTCAGACAGCAAGGTCCACAGTGTTAGTAATACCTACTTACTATCTAATCTTAGAACTAGGTGTTAGTATTTAAAAACTAAGAGAGACTTAGTCCTCTGAATGAGTTGCCACATCAGAGGACTGTCGTACCTATTAGCTATGACGTTTAGGATCCTGTTGCTGCTTCCGCGCACTGTGCGTAACAACGACGCAGATTTTTTGCGCCAGATGGCGTCAAAGCCGTCAACGCGCGCTTCAGCAAACATCGCCGATGCGCTACAGAAGCGCGGAAGCCGCAACAGTGCCCTAAACGTATTATTATACTGGATCCGCAGAGCATTGTAAGCCTTTTGAGTATGCCGGAACCACAGACTCGCAGCGTACAGAGATGTACAGTACGCTCTAAAAAGGGTGACTTTAACCGCGTCTGTACATCTAGCGAATCTGCGGGCCAGCATATTCGCGCGGACTGACAATGCTCTGCGTTCCCTCTCCATGTCCAGATCATCGCGCAGGTCGTCTGCTACCAAATGCCCGAGGTATTTGAACTGATACACTCTTTTGAGTGGCTCACCATTTAGCATTACAGGTGGCACAAAAGTGGGACATTTGGTACCTGCTTTGAAAATCATGAACTCAGACTTTTTCACATTATACATGATTTCCATGGGATGCTACATAAGACTCGCACACAGCCAGTAGTTTTCGGAGAGCACTGATCGAGGGAACCATGAAGAATCATCTAGTATATCAAATGTAATGTAAGTATTTACAAGTACAGTAGAAATTAAAAATATACGCGCTACATAGAGTTTAGTAGGTACGCGTAGTACGCACATACATCACTGTAAATAAACTTGCCACTCGACCAATCGTGTCGTCAAAGAATATAGAATACTGCTTTATAGCGTACGACGCGTTCACCCTCCAAACCAACGTATAGTAGGTAGTAGAGTATACCTCAAAAGTCAGTCTCGAAAGCCCAGTAATTTACCTAGAACTTCAGCGCCCTTCAAACTAGAACACGTTGAATGAACATTGCTAATACATCACCATCACTTCGTAGTGACATAATATTATGTAGCCACTGTAAACGATGGTCAATCTATTGCTAGTTGCCATAAAAAAACTGTCCATCGACTCAGCTAATTAAGACCAGGTACAGCTTCCATCAAACGCGTAATTTTCCCTTCAAGATTACTACCATAGTTATTTATTACCGTTGTGGCAGTGAAATGTATAAATAATGACAGGCTACCACTTGGCTACTGTCCGACGCGGCGCGGCGTGCCAGTCTCGGCCGAGTGACTAAGCAATTTGTCAACAGCGAGTCACTGGCCATGGATCAAAGAAGATTTCGAATTACGCTGATGTAGAGAAGATGTTTAATAAATAATTAATAATTTACCCGACTGTCAAGGAAAATTTATGTTTTTCGCGCGTATGTTGTATGTTTGTATGTAAGTATGTAAATTAATTATTAATTGGATATATTACTTTAGACGCCGCAATCAGAACTCTTGAAGATGCTGAGAAGATAACCTTTCGTAACAAAATAGAAGCCATGCTCACAAATGACCCCCCTCCCACTCATGATGCTAATGCATGCTGGGAAATAGTCAGAAATCGGATAACTGAATCATTGGATACCATCACAACTGACAGGATAAACTCAAAAACTACTGAGAAACCATCAAAGGTCTGGATATCTGGAAAAACGTGGGAGGTTATCCAAGAGAGCAGATCTATAAAAGCAAGGGGACTGCAGAATGCCGACGTAAGAAGGAAATACACTGAACTTCGAGCAGCTATTCAGAGAAAGTGCCGCCAAGATAAAAACAACTTCATCGATGGTATCTGCAATGAAATAGAGAAACATTCCATCAAGTTTCAGACAGCTGATCTATTTAAAAAGGTCCGCCTTCTTTCGGGAAAATTCAAAGCCAAAACATGGGTAATAGAGGATCAAAATGGTACACCTATTCATGACATGGAGGCCATATTAGAGAGATGGCGCGAGTACTGTGAAAACCTATACAGCGACACTCACACTCATCGCTCAGCCACCTATGTTTCCGACTGGCATAGTATAGAACAGGAACCCTCGATACTTCGCTCTGAAGTTACTGCTGCCATCGCACGACTTAAAGACAAGAAGGCCCCTGGTCCTGATCATATTACAGCTGAAGTGATTAAATCTCTAGGCGAGAAGGGTCTCGAAGCTCTACTTACTACTTGTAACCTCATCTGGCAGCATGGAGACTGGCCTAGGGACTGGACTGAGTCTATTATACTCCCCCTCCACAAAAAAGGGTCCACACGGAAATGCGACAACTTTCGAACCCTAGCACTCATATCCCACTGTAGCAAAATATTATTACACATCTTAAACAGCCGCATCCGTTACTATCTGGACTGGCAAATCCCACAGGAACAGGCCGGTTTTGTCAAGGGCAAAGGAACTAGGGAACAAATTTTGAACATCAGGCAGATCATCGAAAAGTCCTACGAGTTTAACATCCCAGTAATACTGTGTTTTATAGACTACAGCAAGGCTTTCGATTGTGTCGACTGGAACTGCCTGTGGACAGTCTTAACGGAACTCGGAGTCCCACAACACCTCACAGCTTTACTGCAGTCACTGTACGTTAACAGCCAGGGAGTAGTTAGAGTAGATAAACATCTATCAGGATCCTTCAAGTTTCGTAAAGGAGTGCGACAAGGGTGTATATTGTCTCCCATTCTGTTCAACATCTACGGCGAGTACATCATGCGAAAGACCTGCGAAAACTGGGATGGTGGAATTACTATTGGCGGAACAAAGATCACGAACCTTCGTTATGCCGACGACACCACTTTGTTTGCAGCAAGTGAAACAGAGATGGTCACTCTTCTGGACCGGATGGAAAGAATTAGCGCTGAACTCGGTCTTTTCATAAATAGAACAAAAACCAAAGTTATGGTGATTGATCGTGCTAATGCGTTGGAGCTCAGTGGCGCGCTGAATTTAGAAATAGTTGACAACTTTATTTACCTGGGCTCCACCATAACCAATAATGGATCTTGTGAACCAGATGTCCGTAGACGCATTGGGATGGCAAAGAATGCAATGTCACAGCTACACAAGATCTGGGCAGATAAGAACATATCCATTAAGACCAAACGCAAGCTAGTGAACACTCTAGTATTCTCCATCTTCCAGTACGGTGCGGAGACGTGGACTTTGAAGAAGGCAGACAGATCGCGAATCGAGGCTTTTGAAATGTGGTGCTGGCGAAAAATGCTCCGTATACCATGGACAGCGCACCGCACCAATGTATCTATTCTGAAGGAGCTTGACATAAAAAACAGACTCTCCACCATCTGCCTCCGCAGAATCTTTGAATTTTTCGGCCACATAGCCAGGAAAGGCGGCAACAATCTGGAAAAGCTTGTAGTGACTGGCAAAGTGGAAGGAAAACGGCCACGGGGGCGGAGCCCAATGCGCTGGTGCGACCAAATCCGCTCAACGCTGGACACCAGCGTGGGCGACGCCATACGATTCGCAGAAGACAGATCCCGATGGCGACACATCGTCCGAACTAAAGTCCTTCGTAAAGGTCACGACCCTCAGCAGTGAGGATATCGACGCGAGGAGGAGGAGGATTACTTTAGAAAAAATTACAAGTGAGTTAGGCGCCCATGACCAAAACATTGCTACACAGTAATTTTAATTACTTATGTGATCGATGAAGCACTGTTTCTTAAAAGCGCTCATCCACTTTTATTAAAATAATGTTTTCACTACTCTCTTTTTTTCTGTCTGTTACGTATCCTGAGAAGGGTACGAGTAAATTCAGTTTTTTCATTTATTTTTTAGTTATACATTTATATATATAAATATAAAGGCTTGGACCTCACTGCCTGACAGGCAACACAAATGCCGAACCACTGAACGTAGAGACTTGAAATTTGGAGGGTGTGTTTGTCAATACCTGAAAGTGCGTACTGAGAAAGGAATTTTGTTAATACGCAACACAAACGAAGTTACTGGCGTCAGCTAGTACGCTATATTAGTTATTTTTTACGGCTCTTTCGTATTTGCCTCACACTTCGGCTGTTCGAAAGAGTCTACGCATTTCATTCCAGTATTACCTAGTACGGGAATTCATCAGTGTCTTAATATTAGTTTTTAGGTTCATTCCCGTATTAGTAGGTACGGGTATTCATTTAGGTTCTGTCTTTCTAAATATTAGTTATCAGGTTCAGCAGAAACCTTTACTAAAAACTATTCTTAAATGCGCCTCTATGCAACAATTGCTGGTCGAGAAGGTGTCGGAACGCTGCATGGTTATATTAGCTTATCTACGATACTCGTCCGATGATCGGACATCTCATTGATTGATGCATGTATTAATTTATTTATTCATTGAATGCACAGTATAAACAATAATCAAACTAATTTTAAGTGGGTTATTTTAAAATTTTCACAAATTACTCACAAATTAGGCCACACATTTGTACCTATATATCATGCTAAAGTGTTGTTACAAGCCTGAACACATTGTACGAGAATCAAGGCAATGTTTGCTTTCAATTGCATTATCTTAAGACGTTAGCTAAGTTTAGTTATATAGTAATGGTCAAAAATGTATGAAATACATAAACTGAAATTCATATTTGCTAAATCATTTATTTACTTTTACATTATACGTAGGCTTAGGTACTACATACTGTTCTTTCTCAATTATTTTAGCACCTAAATAATTCAGACAAATAATACGAAAAGGCTTTTACATAAAATAAGAGTAGTTAGTTAGGTAGGTACTTTAAGGCACAGATTCCGGCGCGCGGCTATCTCACTTGCACATTTGTACATGTTTTAAGATATAAATTGACTTAGTATAAATGTATAAAAGAGAATCGGTCACTTTGTTACTGTAACCTATTTATTTTGATAATGTTTAACATAAACAAGGGAAATGGGGCAAATGTACTTTTCCCTATCCTTCTTTTTCAAAAATGTACAAATGTGAAAGCGAGGTAGCGGCTCGCCGGATTCTGTGCCTTATTAAGAAATAACTCGGTATCTATCTATCCAGGTGTTAGTTGAAATGACGGCGTACCGCCAGAGCGTCCGCACACTGATAACACTATCAGCTTCCTGTCAGCTGCCGGAGATTAGCCTCCACGCTGCCATCTAGCTAGGGATTGTTTTCTTTAGATATGCTGTTCATCATAGACTGGAGCCTGAAGACCTGCATCAATCAATTGAAGGTAACCGATGGACAATATAAACAATTTGTAAGACATTGGCTGCTTATGTTAACACTAATAAGCCACTAAGGTTTGTGCAAGTGCTATGAGTTGACATTTCGAGCGTTATCTCGATAGGAAGATACCATTGTTATACCTAGATAGACTAAATGTATTCACTAATTTTATTGGGGGACAGACCGGAATAAATAGTTCTGTGTGTCCACCTATTACGGACGGGAGGACAGATAGATATTTTTGTCCCATATGTCCCCCTAGAGGGGCAGAGCGGGGGAACACATAGGAATAATTCCAAATGACGACACGGATGGTCGAGTGGCAGGTGTGTTGAACTACCTCGCTGGTTAGGCAAGGACTAGGTGGCTGTTCCGATCTGCCAGCACTGCGGTGTCCCTGACGACACAGCGAAACACACCGTGGAAATGTGCTCTGCTTGGGCTCCGCAGCGGCTAACGCTGGAGGCTGTAATCGGTCGGAATCTCTCACTACCGAGCGTGGTCAAAGTCATGCTCGACAGTGAAAGATCTTGGGATGCGATGGCCTCCTTCTGCGAGGAGGTAATGTGGCAGAAGGATACATTGGAACGAATTAGGGAGAACGACCCTCAAGCTGACTCGTTCCGCCGGCGGAAGACCGGAAGAAGACGACGGGAATTCCACCGTCTCCTTCTGTTCGATGGAGACTAGCTGGGTATGGGTGCGGGGAGCCCCATCTCGGCATTGCACAGGCCTCCTATGCCGGGAGATGTTCTCAATATTCCGGGACATCCCCCGCCCCACAGGGGTGGCAGAGGGGTCCACCTTAGGCAGACGATCAGTGACAGGGCCGTGGTCGAATCCGACCGGGACCCCGTGACCCTGTCAAGTGAGATGTGCCGTCAAACCTCTCGTCCTATGACGAGTTGTTTGACGACGCATTAGCACTGAGGTGATTGAAGGAATGTCAATGGGTTTTTAGTCGGTATGCTACCAGCTACTAGCACTCTGCTAGTAACTTGGTGGTGAGTCCGACATACCCCAACGGCCTTCGACAATGTCCATATCATTCGATATATGAGGGGATACGTAAACTACATTTTCCCATTATAAAAATGGCTTTTGTAGGCCGGCGACTTTTTGATATTTTTATATGCATCTCTCATTTTTACCAAAATCGAGCCCGTGACTCCTAACAACATTTTCCATTACTGTAGGTAGCGGTTTTCCCCTCAGAGGACGGTCGAAAGTATTCGTCCTGTATACTCTAATACTTTTATGCCGAGGAGCTATAAGAAGACTAGTAGTTGTCCGCAGTTTACCCCGCATGAGATCGACATAAAAGAAAAACTTTGTCATTTTCCGGCTCATAAAGTTTAGGTAAGTACTCGAACTAAATTTGAGCCCATCGGTTTAGCAGTTTTAGCGTGATTGAGGACAAAATATCAATCTATCCAAAAATTCTCACAAACTTATATCCTTCTGCTTTTTTGATTATGCTTTTGGTCCTTAATAGTAGATTTTGTACTAAGGGGATAAAGCAGAGGGAGTTTGTTGAGTCCTGAGTGAAGCAAAAGAAGATTTGTTTCACGTTCTTTGAAATCACGCCTTTTTTCTTTTTTTTGGTTCTACCTGTGGTGGCCAGTTCGATTTTTAAACAAACCTTCTTACAATGCCATCCATATAAATGGGCATTCTTCTACTTAGAGTTTTCCACGAGTTTCCACACGAATTTGACGTTCTAAATTCAAATCACTACTCTATTGAGAGTTTCGTACAACTTTACCTCCCTTATAGAGGTAGGTAGGTAATGCTATGCTTTACATTGAGATTTCATGATATGTAATTGGACATTGTGCTAGCAGCTGGTGTGAAAAATAATTGTACCTATTAAGTATTAGTAACAAGAAGGAGACGATGGATTATTGTCAAATACTTACCTCGAAATATAGATTGTAGTAGTTAGCTTATCTTGTTTTAAGGGGAATCCTCAATGGCAAATTTCCATACAAAATGTTTCGGACAAATACTCAAAAAGTACGCCGTATTATAGTAATTTCTTCACACTATTCGTTTCGTCTATGTTTTCCCGATTGTGTCAACAAAAATTAGTAAGGTTTCATATTTTAATTTAGATTTTATACGTGTTTTTAAATTAGTAGTGTTAATTTTAATTACTAAAATTTATATATAATATAATGTATTAAGTACTTACCTACATAATTATAAATTATGAAAAGAAATATAATAACACAAAAGAAACCACAAACATTTAACTAACAGCATGCTAGTTTTTATTCCATAATCGAATAAAGAAAGCCAGAGCGTTCGATTTGAGTCGTTTTCGTGAGTTGCGAACGTTCCGCCGGAGTCAATGACTGCGCAACGTCCAGATTAGAAACGCGTTGCTTTCTACCGAAGACTGCCTCAGCGCGGTGCGACGTTGCCGCTCCGCACGGGTTTTTGTGTCACTTTATTTAAACTTGCGTCTTTTCGTTTATAAGCCGTGTATTGTTTGTCATGATTTGTGTGGATTTAAATAGGATGCAGTTATGTGCTAATTTTCATTGTTATGGTATTGACTGATCCATCATCGTTTAATTATTAAAATTGACTATATTTTTAATTGACTTCTTAAGAGGCTATGTGAAAATTTGGAGTCGCTCCGTTTCATTCTTACTCGGTAACGGTACAGTTTACAAACTTGATGTTAATACAGTGATTACTTGAGGATATAATCTATTATTTTTTGAAATAGGCCCTCTTAAAATCTGATTTACATCCATCCTCCGAATTAAGAGAATATTTACGGTTTATTTTTATACTATTGAGTGAGTAATCACTAAACTTAGATAAATGTAAAAGGATTTTTTTATAAATTTAATTAAAAAAACTACTTTGTAAAATTTTAAATTAAGTAAGTAAGTTAAGTAGGTAAGTACATAGGAAGGTACTTATCTACCTAGGTAAATATTTTTTTTATAAGACAACGAAATAACTTTAGAAAACAAAAATCCATATTTTTTCAGACGTATCTTTCCAAGAGAAATATATTTTTTATTTTACTCGTATTAATAAGATCTGGCTGACCTACTTGGAGTGGAATACCATACGACTTATACATAGGTATGAAGACGAACGTTTATTCGTTCGTCTTCAAACTTCGTCGTAAATGAAAAACCCTAATTTATTAAACCAAAAAGAAAAACCAGAAGGTAAACGATGACAAATGCAAAATAAGTTAAAACTGTGTTAGAAAGACTTCGACCGGAGTTTGACAAAACTGCATCTTTTGATTCACTCCATAACGATATAAAACGACGTATTATAAAATGAAATTGTGACTGAGTAATATGTAGAAATAGAATGATGAACTATGTAGAAGTAGTATGCGAAAAGAAACACACTGTTAAAACTAATAAAAATTATAAGTACTTACTAAAATTGGTTTGACTTTGAATCCTCCATTTAATTTAATACTACAGCTTATATTTAGATAATTTTATAGGGAGTCTGATCCTTTATCACTAACTATAACATTATTTAATATTTCAATACCTGTGGGTATTTTTCCTTTGAAATTTTTCCATGATATTCAGACAGAAGATGTTTCAGACAGGAGTGGAATGCTCTTTTAGTAAAATTATATTCGATCTTTTTTAAAATACGTTTTATAGATTTAATTTGTTTAAAAGTTATATTCTTTTGAATTGACTTGTCATAGAAATTTCGCTTGAAAAACATTATAATTATAATGTTTTGAAAAAAAGATGTCCACATATTCTGCGCAGCGGCATTATCCATGCATACTCACAAACTTTGAATAACTTACCTGTTGTGTAAACTAGATGTAATAATTGTAAGTATTTATTTGTACATAGATCTTTAGTATTTTTATGAGGAAAAAGTGTACTTTTCGTAGTACGTGGGAGCACAAACAACATCCTGCAAATGATAGCGGATACGATTGATGGTCCGCTATACAGTCACTGCATTGCTGTACTCACTAAATAGCTGGTATAACTACACCTATCTACATAATAGGTAGGTACTCTAACTTAAGACTTAGATCTAAATTAACCCGATTATGGATCTTTGTTGTCTGAAAATAAACGTTTTATTATTAACTATTATTATTTAGTGTCAAAATAATATGAAACGTATGATTTTTTTTTTAACATTCACATCAACATTGTGACAACATTTAACAAATAAACGCAACAAAAAATGTATGAGAAAACGTAAGGCCGTAGAGGAGCAGCATAATTATACGCCTTCGTATAATATCCTGAAACATCCGTGAACCTGTATGTAACCGTATTCTTTGCCAATAATATAGGTATCTTTATCCCGTAACTCTCTTTACTAGCAAGAAAGGCTTCGCTAAAAGAATTTGAGACGTCTTAGGATGTCCTAATACATCGGCAAATGAAACCTGAAAATCGAACAGCGAGTGTTAGACTATGGTACGTAACTTCACAGACATAATCGAATAGTAGCCTTCACTAGCTAGAGGCAACGCTAAAATATTATGAGACGTCTCAGTCATATGATGTTCTGAAACATCGCAAACCAATGGGGACAGCGAGTGTAACTTCCTTATAAACGTCGCAAGAGACGTAACTTACGTATACGTAACTTGGCAGACATAATCGTTTGGTATAGCCTTCACCAGCTAGAGAGGCAACGCTAGAAGATTATGAGACGTCTCAGTCATAAGATGTCTTGAATCATTCGCGAATGAACTGAGACCTCCAGTGTTACTTCTTTTTAAGCCTCGTTAAGGGATAATTTATGATAATGTAACTTTGCAGAATTAACTCATTGTTTACCTTTACTTAGCTAGATAGTGATCGAATCACTAGAATATTTTGAGACGTCTCAGTTGTAAGATATCGTGTAACATTCGCGAATGAACAGAGACTGCGAGTGCTACTTCCTCATAAACCTCGCAATGAGTAGGAGTATGAAACGTATCTCTGCAGACAGAAATAACATATAACCATCTCTAGCTATAAAGGTATTGCTAGAAAATGATTATGAGACTTCTCAGTCATAGGATGTCCTGAAACATTGGCAAATGAACGGGGAGAGCGAGTGATCCTTACTTACAAACGTCGCAAAAGACAATCATACGTAACTTTGCAGACATAATCGTATGGTATAGTCTTCACTAGCTAGAGGCAACGCTAGAAGATTAGGAGACGTCTCAGTCGTAGGATGTCTTGAAACATTCGCGAATGAACTGAGACCTCCCAGTGCTATTTTTTTTTAAACCTCGTCAAGGTCTATGATAATGTAACTTTGAATTAACTCATTGTTCACCTTCATTAGCTAGGGAGTGATCACAAGAAGATTTTAAGACGTCTCAGTTGTAAGATACCCCGAAACGTTCGCGAATGAACAGAGACTGCGAGTGCCATTTTCTCATAAACCTCGCAATGAAAAGGAGTATGAAACGTTTTTCCGCAGACGAAATCACTTTTAACCAACTCTAGCTATAAAGGTACCTATCACCAGAAAATTATTATGAGACATCTCAGTCACGGGATGTACTGAAACATCCGCGAATAAACCGGGTTCACGAGTGAGACTTTCTTACAAAACTCGCATCAGACTTAAAACGACTCAGTTTCTGCTGGAAGAAGATTAAACTTGGGTTCTTATAAGGCACTGTTACTAGGTCCACAGAATAATAATAAAAATAAAATAACAATAATGGAATACCTAACAATGTTACTGTGAGTCTAATGTTAAAAAATAAAGAATATTCAAAAAAACGGAAGAACGGACGAGTTTTAGGTAAGAGAAAAAACTTGACATTTTAGATTGTGAATGTTACAAAATGTTACTCATGACTTAAATCTCTTTTTAGCAGACTCTTTACAGAATCGTTTATGTGACTAAGAACTGCGTCGAGGTCTTATATTTCTATTATTTTGGAAATCGAGGATGTCGAGTAAAGTGGAAGATCTACCAAACTGAAATAATATTCTCCATACCACTCTACAGCCTTGATTTCCGTTAAGTATTATTTTTTTAATTTCCTAAAGATTAACTATAGATATTTATTGGAATATTTTCCTCGCCGTTGTTAGAAAACCATTGTTTCCCAATCGGTTAGTTAGTAAAAGGATTGTTTTATAAGTAGCATCTACATTGCTTTTTGATTATGTTGAAGAAAGTACAAGTACTTGAAGTAAGTGAAAATATTAATTGCAATACATCACATATAGTAGGTAAGTAAAATGACAAATGACAAATGTCGACATTATAAATAGCATTTATTTATTTAATACTTCAACACAATGATACTATACAAGCCAACAAGCATTGTTAGTCATCATTACTTATCAGCATACCTAACAATTAGTAGGGTAAATTATATATGCATCGAATCTGCTGCCCTCGTAAAACATTCATACTTAAATAAATTAATTATCAGTTGAATCGACCACAGTCCGAGTTAAGCCGCCTCTGGTTATTCAGTCTGCGTATTAACCGATCCAAGCGAACCTATACATAGCCACCTGGACGGTCACATAGAAAAATCGCCTAACAACACACAGTCTCATCAAACAAATCAATCTGAAAAAGATACCCTAATGCAACCTCACAGAGTACCTTTTTTCCTTAGCCGTAGAATAGAACTATGTCGCCCTAAGCCCTCGTCAGTATTCTGTTAGTATACAATAAATATTCGGCGCCAGTTGTGCCAGAAGTACACACATATACATAGAGAGCGATGTTGTGGCTTGCGAAGAGCGGCAACGTCGCGGAGCTCTACCTCAGCTCTACTACGGATTCAGAGCTTGTTTGAATTTACAGATTATCAATATGATAGGGTTCCATATCAGTAACGTTAATAAAGGAATAGTAGCCGTATGTTGAGGTTTATAGAGTTGATTATATTAGTGATTTTTGCTGAAGAACTTTGTCAAATACGCAGTTCAGTCTGAGGGTTGCGGGACGCTTGGCGTTGTCGACGCATTGTGTTCGTTTTTTTATGAGCCGCGCGATAGAATCGATGTCAGTTGGCAGAATATTTATTTTACCGTTTTTTGGCCTTGTTTGCGTCAAACAAAACGCAATGAACGTAGCATTGCTAGACTCTACCACTCTACTAAGCTACAGAACCTGTAAGTATTCGAAATTCAAATGATAAGGCGAACTTTTCAATAACCTATAGGGTAAAACCGGGTTTGATGCCTCAATCGTATAGATGCCCGTTTTCCTAAAAACTTTTCCTTATTTTTATGAAGCATATAAAATATGCTAAAACCTATACTAACCTATTATTACTTTTATTTGACTAATTAAGATAATAAGCTTTTGGGAAGGGGCACCTGTTCTTCTGGGGCATCAATGAAAAAACTCCATCGTAAAAATAAACTATTAAAAAAAACAAATTATTCCATTTTTATTGACACTTAGTTAGTGGCTGAACCATTTTGGCCAGTTTTCGCGATTTCCCTTTCAAACTATGTAATTATGTATTCTACATGGATACTAATAATAACAATAAATATATCTACAGCAAAATGTGAGATGCAAATGTAAAAATGGAAAAATAGCATTGGTTTAAACGGTGTCCAAGAAGATTTCAAATTCACGCAAGGAAAGTCACCCCGTCAAAAATTTAATGAAATAACTTTGAACCGTAGCTTAGATTAGAATAAACAAAAACTGCATTTCTTATTCATGTTCTCCTATATTTTTTCTTTTACGATATAGTTTTGATTGAAAAAGAAACTCCTGTTCATTTTTCATGAGCGCTGTAACTTTTCGTTTTGAAACATTGCATCCGATGACAATGAAGATCTAGTTATTTGACAAAGTTTCCATATTTTTTGACGTGTCTTTACTACATTGAATATTGTCTAGGTATATTTCTATGGTTTTTGGGTAGGTGTTGAGGTTTTAGATGTATTTAGGTATTCCTCTTTCATTATATTTTCTTTCCGAACGCAACTACGCATCGCGCGCGACGCGAGAGATTTTCTGGAAGACACAATTTCAAAAGACCTTTTTTCTAGTACTTACTCTTAGTCCCTATTTCTACATTAGTTTAGGTTATGTTAAAATATCATCTTGTAATTAGTCTTGTTGCCGTTGTTGTTCAAACTTGAAAATGGCTTTTCTGTTTACGAGACTAAAGTTTTTCTATTTCAGGTTCAAAAAAATACTTTAATCGCAAAATGTTGTTATGTAAAGTTTACTTATCTTTCTTATTAGCACGTAAGGGATCAAAATACTTGAATCACAAGTAAATAGTGTCTTAACTAGAGCTCAATTTTTTGAATCACGCAGCAAAAATACCGCGCGACTACAGATTGAATTTCCTTCTTTCATTTTCCTGTTTTTAAGATTAACTTTTTTCCTTGTACTAAGTGTTCTGAGAAATATTAATTTCAACATCACATTTTAGTACTAAATTACCTTACCGCCTATTTCGTTTGGACAACCATCTGCCTAACACCGTATATTATGTTAGTTTTAATCATTATAAAGGTATTAATAGTAACTTGACATTAAAATATATTTTCTTATCATACAATAATACTAAGATATTGTATTTTTAATAACACGTAACTGTAACATAAGATAAAATAATTGTAGGTATATTTACCAAGTACCTTTAAAAAGTTAAACATTTTAATCAATTTAGACAGTTTAGATAATTAAATCTTACCTGAATAAATAGGTAGGTATTAATCGAAATCGAATAATAATTTCTTATTCAATTTACTACTACCTTATGGCTTTTATTACTTTTCCTTCATTTTAGTAGGCACAGAACATTCTACTCATAATATAAAGGTGGATGTTTGCGAGAATATATACATAGATAGGTCCTGATTTACGATTCTATCGTAGTTTGATACCGTCTGTCTTGGTTTTCTATAGGAACACCGTTTTTCATCTATGGTCTCTAGTCTCTACCGTACCTAACATAAATTACTCACAGTATGGAGGTACCGGACAATTGTTTATAGGTATGTCACAATTGAATGGAATTTCCTTCCCAGTATTCCGCCCATTGTTGTCCCGTTTCGGGGAGTTGACCACAGCGTGATAAAACCCACACTCCACTAAAGCGAAGATATAATAAAAATAATATCGTTTACTAAATAATTAGTCACTGGAAATAGATAGGAAAAGCTTGAAGTTTATAAAAACTGAAAAGCCGACTGCCAAAATTTTATCGCCGAATTTGGTTTTAACACTTTATTTGTGTTCCAAACATACCATTTATCGAAATCCATCTGTCATTATTTCACACATTTTGGTGCCTTACAGCCGCCATATTGGATTTTTTGACATCCTTTTTGTCCAAATCATTCAATCCGTTAAGGGTGTGGAGCAGCGCATAGAGTCAGACAAACATACATACATACATACCTACATTCTAGGTAAAAGTTCTACATCGTCGACCGCATCGTAACTTACCTATCATCAGATGAGACGGTGGCCAAACTCAAGCCATTAAATAGTAAAAAAATACTTACAAACATGTATGTTGGTATGTTATATACACTCGAAAAAAATAGGCCTCCTGTAGAGTATAATAATTCAACTATTGTTGTGCCAATTTTCTTTAGTTTATAGGACGCTTTGCTAATTTTTTGTCCAGGCAGCCAAGGCGCAGACTGATAGAGGTATGTTGTAGGTTATTATTATCAGCCTGAGCTGTCCCATTGTAGGGCAAAGGCCTCCCACCATTTTCGCCAACGGTCTCGATCTTGCGCTACTATTCTCCATTCCCCGTCGAACGCATCCAGTTCGTCGTGCCATCGTCTGCGTGGTCTACCGCGACGCCTGCGCGCTGTATCAGGGCGCCACTAAGTGGTTATTTTGGCCCACAGCTCGTCAGGCATGTGGCAGATATGACCAGCCCAGTCTGACTTTAGTATGTTGTAGGTAACGCATAAAAATTGGAAACTACCTAAAGTGTGACTCAACCCATTAAAATATTAACATGCAATATCTTCACATATTTTACGCTTCGGTGGATTGTAGGCCCTACTGACGTAGTAGCTATGATTTATTCTGCGGCTGGTTGCGCTGGCGCAGGGCAGGAGTATCAACTTACAACCTTATTGGGTAACCTACCGCAGATTAAAGTACCGGTTACGCAATTTCATTGCAGAAAGTCGTCATATTTTATGATTATGTCATCGTTATAGCTCGTGATAAGTATTTTGTGTACTTTACAAAATGGTTGTAATACTCATCTGATCTCTATCACGTCAAAGTATTACGAAGGATGTTACTCAATCACACTAATACTCACATTAGCGATTGAGCTAAAGTTACGTCCTAGCTTCTTCTTCTTACTAATTCCTAGCTCTTTGAGCGGTGGCAAATACAACTTTTTTTTGCGGTGGCAAATCGCTACAGTGTCAAATTTATGCTAACCCCCCATGACTATAGATAACATAGGTAATTAGTAAGTGGTTTTGGCAGCATCAAACATTCATGTATCCTCACAATCTTTCGCATTTATTGATATATACTCGTATAGGAAATATTTAGCCTTTAGCCGTCAATATCCCACAGCTGAACAAAGGTTTCCCATAGAGTTATAAAAAATTTGCGGTAAGAAGATCGGATGTGTTCCAAGGTGTCGAACTCATCTCGCCATCTATTGCGGGTTCTGCCGCGGTCGCTTCACTGTCTCAGAGCTCCACACTGTTGGTCTCTTTGACCACTGTTTAAACTAACTATCGGTTTGAACATAATTACCTTATAACCCTAAAATAACGATATGATATGACCCACATCAAGATTGCAACAGCATTAGCAGTGCAAAGATCTCCCAGATTCTGCAAAATCTGGTTTATTCCGGCGCCAGCAGATTCAGCCGGACGCGGGTAGCTCACTAGTATAATAGTGATAATAGTGTTACTTAGTATTTAGATAGTAGAAGTATATATGTTGTAGTATATAAGATGAATCTTTTGTTAAATAAATCACCCTTTTCCACCGATCGTCAAGTTTCTCTCCTATGTCACGACGACCCTTTGAAGACCTAGAGGTTACTGGAGAGGCTATTCCAGAAGAGGAATTGGCATTGGCTGACGAGAAACCACTGGCCGAGACGACCACGACGAGCCCAGCCCAGCGAGCGCCAGCCAGGGCCCCTTGACTTCACGCTGATCTCCAGCCAGTAACCACCACGGTAGTTTTTTTAGCAATATGACATATTTGTATAAAAATATGTGCATAATGTAGCTCAAAGACGATACTTGTGTCCCCTCAAACCTTTAGAGGTTTCAGGATACAAAAATGTTGTTTTTAAATATAATTTTTGTGTAAATAAATTTAAAAAAAAAAAAAAAAAGTTCGGTAATATTATTTCAATATAATAATAGTATATTTGCGTGGACTGCGTATATTTTCTTTTTCAACTTTGAAATTTCTATGAGCCCAGAAATTAGTGAGTTGTATTTATTTTCAGTAGTTTATTTGCAAATTTTGAACTGCTTAGTATAGTACCAGTACCGGAGGAATGAAGCATTCATAATCCCCTTTTTGAATCTCTGGGATTCAACATCTTCATCATCATTTCGGCCTTTATTGTATCAATCTTTGAATGTAGGCCACCTCCGATCGCCTCCAATCTTGACGGTGTTGAGCCTTCGCCATCTAATCCCATCCTGTGATGAATTTATTTTAATTTCTTACGTATCTTAGAGAACACATCTTCCAAATTTTAAGTTTTTACGTTCCGGTTTCGGCTCAGCTATGATGAATCAGTCAGTCTGTCTATAAGTTGCTTTATAAGTATACCTATAGTGAGATAATTATGAAAGTTTCTTTCCTTGATGTTCACTTTCCTATTTACTGGTGTATTATTGTGTACATTATCTGTTGCTTATCTCGTAGGGTGTTCTTATCAAGTTGTTGTTCTTCACAACTGGAAATCGGAACGTCGAGTTCCTACTTTTACATTATATTTCAAAAACAGGAAAACAAAACGTAAACCGCAACATAGAAAACATTTTTATGGTCAGAAGTCAATCATGGCGGCTATCGTAAAGGCTCACAATGGCTCGTAAAAATTGTTTATGACCGCTTCAAGGCTGCTGGCACGAGGGCATAAGTCACTTGATATTTTAATGAAGATAATAACGTGATAAATGGTCTTATTTTTGTGCAATATGATGTAGTCCGCTGGACACGAGTAGAGGAAAGCCAAAGAAAAGATGGATGGAAGAATTGAAGAACAGCACACGTTGTGCCTGTAACCTCACCAAAAGGCAAAAGGTTTTAGATTAGTGGATTAACCGAACGGATTCGCTTTTCGTGATTTGTTTTTGCAGCCCGTGTACGCGCTGTCGTTGTTGTGTAGCCGAGAGACGCCTCATGCTACTGACACTCGCTAGAAAAACCAAGCGTAAACGAGCTGGAAGTTTCGCGAGTAATACCAATATGCCCGTATTCGCGCGACAAAAATACGCTATTCTGAAACCGCACTAAAGGACTAACACTAACTGATGATAAAGTTGTTCGGTGTCCACACTGACTTTTTGTTTTATGGTCATCACTCTGTACTTAAGCTACAAGCTAATTATTGGCGTTTTTAAACGGTAGCGTGTGAGCGTTTGGGAAGGATTGTCAACAAGCAGATTGTAAAAACGCCGATGACACTGGGCCACTTTACACGCTACCAGCGAAGTCATTGGCGTGTAGCGTGTAAAAAAGCCGTGTGTCATCGTACTATTAGATACCTACATTTACACAGACTTTGTATAAGTCTATGTATGCATCCCACGTTCTCGCAACGGTGAAGGAAAACATCGTGAGGAAACCGGCATGTCAGAGGACAAGAAAAAAAAAATGTTCTATGGCATGTGACATCCACCAATCCGCATTGGGTCCGCGTGGTGGATTAAGACCCATTCGCTCTCTTAGCCGAGAGTAGGCCTGAGTCTCAGCAGTGGGAACATTATAGGCTGATTATGCTATGCTATGGTACTAAAATAAAATATTTGAATTTGAATAAGTAGAGCGCATGGCCGAAGGAAAAGATAATCATGGCTATCGTCTCGTCATTTGTTTACATAAAAACGTAGGCATTGAGATGTAAAAATACCGTTGCTAAGGGGCATAATGTCACTCTCAAGTTTATATAACTTAGATAAAGAAATATCGAGATAATGACGGAACACACAATAAAAAATACTCGAATAATATTACGACTATTTGTGTTTGTTTTAAATCACGGATTGGAGTCAGCTCTACCAAAGTATGTAACAATTTTTTTGTAACTTCATAACGCTATTTACTAGGTATTTTCGAGGTATAAATGAAAAAAAAAATGATTTTTATAAGCGAAAGTGAACCCAGATATATGTATTTATAAATATTTATTAAAAATTACACGTAATACAGGGTTCCGGTGGAATATGAAAGTTTTAGCGCAAAAAACAAAAAATAGGATATCACATGGTTTACTGAACTTGACTGACAGACAATGTACAGGCAAAACCGCTGAATGTGGAGACTTGAAATTTGAGAGTAAGCGCGTATTAAAAAAGGGATTTTGTTAATTCGCAACGCAAACGAAGATTTGGGTGTCGCCAAGTCGAAAATTAAAATTTACCTATGAATTTATTTAGAAATATTTATTTATATTGAAAACATAAAGTGCTATTTGAAGTCTTTGAAAATAATTAGCACCTAAAGGTGATTCAAAAGAGATTTTGGGGTCGAGTGTCGACTGAAGAGATATATCGATTAATTTATCTTCTGCCCTTGAGACGATGAATGATAAACTGAGGACAAGTTAATAAAACGTTGATTCTATAACGCTTCACAACGAACGAATCGATAAATATAAAAAAAAATATCAAAAATATATCATGCAGTTTTTATTCTAAGGTTGAGATTCTGTAACTTATATAGGTACACTTATATAGTTTTCACCTGATATAATCAAAATTAATATACTCATGCCTATGACTCATGCGCAAAATAATCATCGAAAATACAGGTTCAGGCTACCTATTTATTGAATTACTTTTTAAGAACCAGGTATATCGTGACAAGATACCCAACTTATACCAAACATAGTTCTAGTCACAATAAACGTGGTTCTTAGAAAGTAATTTATTAAATGATTATTTTGCGCATGAGTATTTGAGTAGGTATATAAGTTTGATTATATCAGGTGTAAAACTCGTGCGAAGACGAGGTGGCCGAGTGGATGAGGCCCTTATCTTGCGATCTGATGGTCGCGGGTTCGAATCCCGGTGGCAGTCATGCGTAAATGGGTTTTTTCGGTCGAAAAAATCTATGTATGCATCCCACGTTCTCACAACGGCGAAGGAAAACATCGTGAGGAAACCGGCATGTCGTAGAACCTAAAGTTCGAAAACATATGCCGAGTGCACGAAAGGAGCCTCTTCGAGGCGCACTTGAAATCCTTTCACCACACTGTTTCGAAGGAACTAGTGACACGATAAGAAGAAGAAGGTGTAAAACTATGATCTCTTCATGCTAAACACGGTAATATAAAACCCAAAGTAATTCCCGCCGTAGCCTGTGCGCTACTATCTCACTCGCATATTTTTACCTTGCATTACGATAATGGTCAATTTAAGGTCAAAAACACAATTATAAAAAAAGAATTAGGAGTAATATTTTGCTCCGAACCGTGCCAGGTTGGCAGTTTGCAGAAATATGAGATCATTTCTAATTCAACTTAGAGGATAGTCATAATGACGTGTTTTTGGCTTTTGAATAAGGTAAATTTTATCATATCCTGACAGAATAGTCCTTTTAATTTAGGTCTTTAAATTTCCTCTGATCTGCTTAGTACGTCTTGTCTATCTCGTAAAGGAATAGGTTTGAGGATACTTCCGCTAATATTCTTTCTTAAAATGTTCTCTGTTAGGTAAAGACTTTTTTATGGAGCGCACCTTTCGCACCAAGAAACAGAAAAAAAGGACAAAGCCATAGAAATGCTATTAAATTTTATAAAGAATCAAGTATAAGTATAAGAAGATTATTTATTTATTAATAAGTTAACATGCTTATTCATATTAACAGTATTGTTATGGTACATAATATTACTTATTCTTTGGTATTGTGGATAAAACATCCGACATTGTTATTAGAAAGATATTTTTGTACTTAGATACCATACACACATATGTCACTAGCACTATTACTGTTATTATTATTATTATATCATTTATTTATATTTTTCTCTCATTAAAATTTATTTTTTACAATAATATTTAAAAAAAACAGCAGTATTATTGTAAAAAATATATAAAAACGGTGGACCACCAGCCGCGGAGTAGAGCCCAAGCGGCTGGTGGCTAGGGCTGCAGAGTGAGGAACCTTCTCACTATTATTATTATTATTATTATTTATCCTATTCGAGATTTTGTATCGGACCAAAATGTAGTAGAACTAACATAAGCTGACCCAGCTTTATTTGGTGCGTTATACCTTTCGTATACGTAAACGCTCGTTTCGTTTTGTAAATTATCATTAACCTATAGCTCTACATACGTGTAGGTAGGTGATAACAAAGCCATTAAAATAATGATAATAGGTACAAACCTAAGTGATAAGTATGTATGAAACTACCTCGCACACAATATAATTACCTTTTCAAACCTATATTCTAACCTTTGGAGGAAGAAAGACAAATTTTAGATCAACGTTTTTCATAATTTATCTCTTTAGTTTTTATAAGTACCAAATCGATTTGTGTTATAGACAGCAAGGTTCATTATTAAACTATATTCATGGCTCCATGAGTTGCATTATTCAAATTATCCTCCATTGCAAAATTAAATAGAGAGAAACAAAAAAACGCCAGTGGCACGCTTCATGGCACCCACCCGCCTAGGGCCGACCTAACATGCATGGGGGGCGCACCCCTTGATCATTTTCAAAACCCTCTTCTATTACCACTTTCTATCCCTCTCTATCTCTCATCAAAAACAGTTCTATCCTTGTCTAAAAAGCGATTAAACAGCGCGAAAAATTCCGAGCATCGCCTCGGGCTCGACGGAACTTTCAAGACTGAATTCTTGTGATCGTCAACGTCGTTTTACCCTACTGCTACGTGAATTTCACTAACCATTATTACTTGAATAATAAGATTCAAACTTTCTTAACACTTGGTTTACTGATGTAGTGCGAGATGTTGGTGAGTAGAAGATTGATGTTGGAATAGGTGCCTATCGAATATGATGAGAGGCAGATTCAATCTTGTTGACGGTCTGGGCGGGAAAACGTAATGGAAAGGGATACAAACACCATTTGATTGAAGATAATAATTTTATTGATTTTTTATAGAACTACTTACATTGTTTATATTTGTTTTTTTATTGACTGAATATTTACAAAGAGTTTAGAGCAGAGCCTAACTATCCCTGTATCCCAGCATTGGGTGTTGTGGTATTTTACCCTTATTTAAGAAGTAAATTTTTAGTTAGTTAGCTATCCATCTGGCTGAAACTTTCAAGGTATCTAGTTCACAAATCGATGACAATTCATTTTAAAACCAAAACTGCTTTAGGGTCCGGTCGTCAAGGAAGCGAGATAGAGCAAAAGGAAGCACGCCTCAAATCCAGATTCCATACAAAAAGTTTCGGACAAATACTCAAAAAATACGCCGTATTATAGTAATTGTTACGGCGCGGCAGCGATGTAGGTATTATCTAGCTGAACGCAACCATGGGAAAAAACGAGGAAGATAGGAAGGAAGGAAACTGACCTTTACTCCAGAAAGCACTGCGCAAGCTACGATCACCTTGGATCCACAATCCGGAGGGTTCGTCTTGGATATCCTAAGCCTGGTAGCGCTTCTTCTCGGCTGTTCTCTTGTCTCTTAGCGGCCTTCGATAGTTGATGAGAAAATGGCGGGCGTCGCGAGGGGCACACTGCGCGTTCGCGGAGGAAGCCACCGCGTGGTCGTGGCTTCCAGGTCGGGTTGGGAACCCTTGTGCTGGATCGGGCGAGCGGAGCGGTGACCAAGAATCGGTGCATCCAGCGCAGCAAGAAGTTGGTACTTATAAGGGTAGTGGAGTGCGGGAGCGCATACGACATCCACAATCGATCAGGGTCGATTGCAGACTGAGAGGGTCAGCTGGTTTCTTGTAGCGGAGTAGCGGTAAGGAGGGACAAGGATAGTTGTGAATAATGTGTGGATTAAGTGGGTAGGTAGGAAAATGTAGGTAGATAAGAAAAATAAGCGACATTACGAGTGGCGCGAACAGTAATTTCTTCACACTATTCGTTTCGTCCATGTTTTTTGATTTCGTCAACGAAAAAAGTGAAAAGTTTCATACTTTAATTTAGATTTTATACGTGTTTTTAAGTTAGTAGGGTTAATTTTAAAACACGTATAAAATCTAAATTAATGTATGAAACCTTTCACTTTTTTTGTGGTCACTGGAACTACAACTACAAATCACTGAATTTGGATTTGATGATTCCCCTTAAACGTGGTTTTTAGATTTTAATCTACGTACCATTTGAAAGATGATTTTGCGGTAGGTTAATTAGATAGGTAGTATGTATTTACATAGGACCTATAAAATAGTGTTAAAGTCGATAACTTTTTATTATGCCCTTGTCCTTTTAAAAACACAATCGGGTATGACGAGAGAAACGTTAAGAAGGCAGAAAAACTTCCTGTTTGATAAATATTGCAATCAACTGTTGAGTTAGTCTAGAAGGTACTAGTATTTTTAAGCTGAGCCATAGATATACATAGATGTCTGCAGGTTGACTGAACACTGAACAGTGTTGTACTCATCAATCCAGATTCAGAACTTTATCGGCTTTCACAGATTTTCCTATCTATTTATCAGGATACAATTTTTATTTTATGACGTGGTAGGCCCAGAAGGAGTTGGCGGGACGAACTTGACGCTCACATACTATCCTGGATAGGGCTTTCAGTCTCGATGACTTTCTGAATCTCGGGAAAAAAATCGAGACTCGATGCGGTCTCGAAATTCCCGGGAAAAACGAGACTTTCGAGACTTTTTCAATAGTAGGCACACTCATAGGATCGGCATTTGGATATTGTATGGCCTATTAGCGTACACATCATACTTTACTTTACAATAGTGTTTGATGATGTTCGGTGATGTTCGATGTTCCAGATTATTTATCAAAATCCGCGTTTTTTTTCCAAATGATCCATATTCCACAGCAGTAATACTTTTTTTTTTAATTTGCCCACTTATGGTAAGCTTAAGTCATAGGACTATACCACCTTGTCTTATCCTTGTTTTAGATTATTATATACTATGGGCTAGATTTTTTATAAGTATCAATAGTCTCGTTATTCCCGGTACCGAAACCATCAGTCTCGAGTCTCGAAAATAATAAAAAATCATCGAGACTCTCGAAATTTTCTAGGCCGAGACTCCCGGGATGAAAGCCTTAATCCTGGACCATAGACGCCCGAAAGGAGTGGAAGAAGAAGAGGGAGACCTTTGCCCTACGTTGCCTGTGGGACAAATGGCTATATGACATAAATATGACATATGCTCTAGGACGATAATGGCTTAAAAATAATAACAATAAGAGTAATTATTATTTTAATATCTTGCCCGTATTCCCGTTATTCATCATCATTCCAATAGGTGTTGAGCTCCTCGCTAAGCCAAACTATAACAACCCCAAGTTAACACATATACATAACAAGTAACATAGATAGACATAATAATTACGTGATTCATGCAGAACTTTGTAAACATAGCTTTATGACGTTACCAAGTGTGCAATCTGTTCCTACGGTAAATAAATAATATGAGTATGAGTATGAGAACTTATTAAGTTAATTATGTATGTTAGAGTTGTATGAGTATTTTGTCACTTGTGTAATGTTGTAGTGTAGATATTGGTTGTAGACCGCTTAGCGCTTGAGTTCGTAGCCAAATGAGTTATGGTTCCTATACGTGTATATCTTCGGACTTGAGTAGTCAAAAATATTATGTCAGAATATAATGTACCTACCTATGTACAGGGTGTGTCGTAATGAGTGGATAATCCTTCAGGTGCAGGTGGGGGACTTCAGGACTGATCAGAAAATGAAATAATGTACCCAGTAAAAATCCCACGGATTTCGAGTTACTGGACGTTTTCGAAACTTCCATTTTTTTTACCTTTGTCCATTGTTTTTGCTGCCAAGATTACAAATCATGGAATTTTCTTAATTTTTTTTGCTAGAGTGATCATGGATAACTGTGCTATCGAATGGAATTTCCTGTTTATGTGCCACAGGTACAGTTTTTTTGGTACAGCATCATTTAGCAAATAAAATGTGTTTTGCTCGATTTTTTCCAAAAGTTTGATTTTTTGATCCCCTGTGGTTCAAAAAAAATGTATGATGACCCTAGTGACCAATTTGTGAAAAACTTGCCTAATTCATTAGCTTTCCGATATGGTAAAGCACTTGGTGTTTCCAGCTACCAATTCTGAGAAGATTCCTGTTAAGACGGGAAAAGGTCATTTTTTCGTATAAAAAGTTCGGTAAAAAATTACTTGGTGAATTAGAGTTTTGTAAACAAAATTCATGTTCGACTCGAAACTCGAAATCCGTGGGATTTTTACTGGGTAAATAATTTCATTTTCTGATCAGTCCTGAAGTCCTCCACCCGCACCTGAAGGATTATCCACTTATTACGACACACCCTGTATATAGAGAGAACAGAACAATAATAATTAACCCGGACGACGAGGGAAGTAATGATGAAGGCTCCATTTATGCTTATCTTGCATTCCAATCTAGAAAATATGCAAACTGAATGAACAAAGAGTTATTTATCACTCACTTGTTATGTGCTCTTTTATCGTGGTAGATACTTGTTGATTAACATATGCGTGTTCAGCCGTAATAATTATGTAAGTATTCGACATTCGTTGTTCCTAAAATAGATAGATAGATAGATAGATAATAACTTTATTGTTTACCACTAGGAAATAACAATTGGATATTCTTAATCTAATTAATGACAATACAAAGGGCGGCCTTATCGCTAAAAGTGATCTCTTCCAGGCAATCGTTTCATGGAATGTAATGAGTAGAGAAAGAGATGGGGTATTAGGGCTAGTAGATAAAGTTGATTAGAATTATATAGATAGCGAATAATAAATATAAATAATAAAATAAGGCATGCTTTTGAATAAATATCATCTGACTATTTCGTATTTACTTTGGGTTTTTAAAACTTGGTTCAGTAGATTGTGATGATGTGATGAGTAACAAAACAAACATCCATCCACATTCAAAATCATCGAACACTTGGTTCCTTTGTATGTGTGACTGTCGACTGTCCCATTGCCCATACTGCAGTCTGTTGTAATACATCTCCAGTTCATTAGTTATTTTATCAGCTTCTATGTCACAGAACAGGAAATAGTTCCTATAGGTTTTCCTGGCTGGGGAGTGGCATTCGAGGCAGCAGTGGCGCCACGACTCACAAGGCACGCGAGCGCGGCGGCATCTGCGGTGTGGTGCGGCGGGCTGCGTTCCAACCGCGCCACCTCGGCCGACACGCAGAAGTTCCCAGCTACCAGGGCCGCATAAAGTGACGGAGTTAAGCCTTGCCCCATTCCACCGCGACCCTCAGTCGTCCCGTCTCGCTTGCGCTATCGATGACCCTCGCTCGACTGAATGAGGCAAACGGCCTTCTCAACTCCAACAACCAACGTAACTTTAAACCGTGTTCGCATGAAACTAAAACACAGTATCAACTGGATTTGAAGAAACTTGTTGAATTTAATGAAAAACCTTTTGATTATACCACAAAAGTGGAAGTATGTTTGAAGCACGTCGAGAATTTCTGATACATTCGTAGATTTTATGTTGTCCTAATAGTTTCGATGCTTAGGGATCATTTTGGCGTGGTTGGAATTCCTTATTTGGTGTTGTCAAGAACTATGGAGCTCGGTTGATAAAAAATACATCGTGGGGGAAAAACGAAGTGGAATGTTTAGTTTGACGGCACTACACGACCAAGTTATTGTGTCTTATTTTATCTGCATCACTGCATCTGCCGATGCCGCTCGGTCCTATGATATGTCATGTGGATTTGAAACATGTATGTGAGATAGAGCCCCTTTGGTTAGGCACCATTCAACAAAATAAATAATGAATGTGAATGAGTGTCCATGATTCAAATAATTTCACTATAATTTGACGCCACACTTTCAAATTTACAATGTATACAGGTTATTGAAAACTTGTTAAGTACTAAAAGTTTAAAAACAAAACGCAAAGGTTTCTTTGTTTATCGTAAAAAAACATTATAAAAAAATAATAGATTTATATTAAATTAATCTCTAAAAAATGTTCTTTATAAGTGCTTTTATAGATTTACGAAAGATAGGTCCTCCAAAGTAATTACTACGCTGAAAATCTCAAATACTTATTTTCCAGGCGAGGACCGCGGTGGGCGGTCCCGCGTGTGGTGTGCGTCACTTCACATCACACTACTCTGCGTCACATCACACTGCTCTGCGCCCCAAAAAGCGTCATAGAAGATGGCGCGCGCCACAACACAGCGGGCAATACTACCAGGAGTGCATAGCCTCAATAGAGATAAGAGGTTGCCTCGTCGCGTACCGCTGCCTGCTGTGAATACAAATTACATTTTAAACGAGCTGCAAGGCAATTTGATCTGTGCGCCGAAGTTGTACAGTTATAATTTCGGGTGAATGTTTTCGCATGTGTGCTAAGTAGTCGAGGCATGTCGGGGCAAGGTAGGGGAATGTATCTGACATCTGCTTGTGGTGTATGCTCCCCGGGTGATCAGCGCGCACTGCGCAACTCCTGAGACGCGACGTCACGCACCGCACACAAGTCAGGCAGACAAGGCAATCCTGTCGAGGTTACATTATGCAAACAGCCTATCAGACCGGCTACACTGCGGCAATCAAATGGCTGTAAGTATGCGGAACTACTGAACCTTATCAGTAAGTTATGTTATTTTTTGTCATACAGATAATGTAGAGCAGTAGGAAGTAGCTATTGTTAGTTATTAAAACACAAAAGGGCGTTGGCGACTTGCAAATAAAGAAACACACTCCCGAGTAAATTCCTCGACGACTATTCAGCCTAAGCTGAATGTCTAATTTTTTTTTTTTCGGATGGACGTTTAATGCAGTTAGCCGCAGATGGCTGTTACTGCGTCACCGGACTCTACGGCTGAATGTCTAAACACGCTCAGAGCCTTATATATCACACTGGCGATTTGCAAGCGAGTGCAAAGAGAGGCGAGTGCGCAGCGAGCTCGCCGCGATCACGCCCGTAAACTCGCTGCGCACTCGCCTCGCCATTTTGTATTTGTAATCGCGTGGCGTTCAACAGCTCGCCCCGCGCCCCAATTCAGTCGTATCAAAAATATGAGTGTAGCATAATTGAGAGAAAGATAGATAAAGAAACCTCCCATATTCGTCATTGTATCTGCTTTTGCTTACGTTTCCTGCGTCTTCGAAGTAACAAAGGTAAACAGCAATGTGTCAGAATCAATTCTGTTACTAAGTTTCCGAAACGCGTTCAATGCGGATCGTATGCCGCGAGTTCGCTACGCGGCGTGTTCGGGCTCATCGCGAACTCGTGGCGAGCTCGCTGCACACTCGCCTCGCTTTGGAATCGCTTACAAATGCAAATCGTGAGTTTGATAATGATAAGGCTGTAAGTAGGTTAGATACCTAATATTTATTTAATTTTTAATTAATGAAAAACTGTGAATTGGTCAAATTTTCTTCTTGGATAATTCTCACAATGGCGTTAAATATTACCTATTGTAATTGTATTCTGTAACATATGTGATTGTGTACATATTTGGCAAAGTAGCGAAGTACGAGTAGCTTACATGTGTTTAGATTCTTTATTGCCCACGGTACAATATATACACAAGTAACTAATAAAAGGCATGTTATACGAGCTTACCCTTAAAAGAGTTTCCTATAGGTGCTAAAATCGATACTGGACAGTATGCTAGCTGTAGCGTTTTACTGTCCAGCATCGGTTTCAGGCTTCAGCACTTGACTCGAGACGGATAGATGGATACGATAATATTAGAATAAGATATAATATAATAAAATAAAAATATTTTTTACTTGATTTCGACGAAGAAAGGTACCTAATGTTTTCAGGATTCGCATTTATTTTGTACGTAATTTATGTAGAGTGAACAGATTTCTAAACGACTTGATAGATTTGGAGAAATGCCGTGTTTGATTTGATTACGCTAAAACATCTGCTGCAGCTCTGCTATGAATAAATAAAAAATAAAAACAAGTACGTTGTTGATTTGATTTATGTACATAGGTACCTAATGTAAATTTTGACCATTATTACACGTAAAGTTACCCAAATTCTAAATGAAATTTACTTATTTCGTACAACTAGAATAAATATAATTTACTTATTGCGTTTTGGCAACAAAATAAAACAGAGTATTGTAATAAAAAAATCGCCATTTTTGTTATAAACGAATCCTAAAATGCGCTATAGTTTGTAATAATTTGCACAAATTGCACATAGTCAATTTATGCCAGTCGCCCACGATATTTGACATTGATGAGTAGGTGTTATTGGGCACTTTATTTGCTTACTATTTCGTATTTAAAACTAATTAGAAAATAATAATTCAAAAATGAAGAAAATAAATTGCCGTAAACAAAACCCGCCAACAACAAATGAGTTGATTGAGAGAGCCAATTCAAATTCCCGTACGTCGTCGTCCGTCGTCGCCAGACTTGGAAAATAATGCACGTCACATTTACTGCCCACATACGTTTATTTACAAAGCACCAGTATATATTGACCCCCTAGTCTGTATTAAATATGCCGGTACGGTCGGAAATAGCGTAGCTAACGCGGGGTGAGGAAGATCAACGTGTGTGGTGGCTCCAATGATTCAAAATATCTCTTTGTCGGCTCTGTGCTCCTAGTACCTTGCGCACCGTGCGGTTAGTTGCGATCGCAATTTCGACCACACTGACCATCGCCATCGCCGGCTACGATACAGACTGGTGAGGTGGGAGGGGCCATTGTGACCCCCTCATCAACAGAAGACCACTTTAATCCAAATGTGCAAGACACCTTTATGTAACTGACAGCTGACAGATCATTCATTCCTGCTGCACGATAAAGTTGGATGGAATTCCAAGAAAATTAACACTAAAATTTAAAACTTTAACATTTATAACATACCTACATTCTAAACTTCAGGGATTATATCAGGGCTGCGATTCTTAAAAAAAGATTGTATCAAAAATAAAATTTTATTTAACCTAAGTATGACTACTTAAAAATAATCATCATTCAGCTCCACCTTTGTACCAGTTTTCAGTTTTTCTAACCTGGCCAAGAATATCACGTCAGATATCAACTTCTCAGCGATGAATCTTTGTTTCGGTTGCAACTCGCTCAGCTGAACCGCTAATGATTTTCCAAATAATTCTGTTCCTGACGTTCCAGCATATAATTCCGAATCATTTTTCAGCGAGTAACTTTGTTCTTGATAATCGTGGTCTTCATTATCATCATCATCCTCATCCACTATGTATTCGGTTTTTTCTTCACGTTTTAGTTTTTTCGCTGCCTTTTGTTTTTTTACTGTCTCAATGTAGTCGTTTTCTGCTTCGGTCAGATAAACACACGATGTCTTTGGTCTTTTCGCAGGCGGGGGTGATTTTGAGCGTTCCTGAAAAAATAAAACATTGCACTTTTGTACGTTTAGTAAGAAAATACACTATTTAAACTAGATACGCAAACGGGGTGATAGCAATTTCAAAGTTGTGTGCCATGAATCAATCTAATTGCTTGACAAATTGTGACCAATCTGAAAGTAGAAATCCAGTTTCCTCGAATAAAAAGGTAGATCCAGAACTCACCTCTTCATCATCATCGTTTGTTGTGATCTCTAGATAGTTTCCATCTGACAGTTCATCTAGAAACTTCAATTCATTGTAGTACCATAGCGCTGGCTCGTACAGATCGTCTCCTGAGAGTTGAGATTTTATAACCTAAAAAAAACAGTTTAAAAAGTATCAAAACAGACTAATGCCTACTTGCACCAAACTGTCAAAGTCCGTAAGCAATTACTTTTATTCTTGATAATTCTTAACAGTCCAGATTCTGACCGTAAAGAACTGCCAAGCGAGTAAAGTAATTACTTAGGAACTTTGAAAGTTTGGTGCAAGTCGGCATAAAATACTCAAGTAAGTAAGTTCTAGACAACAAGTCTAACTTATTTAATTTACCTTTGCGCGTTCCCGTCTGTAGGTAGTCCGCATATTTTCAATCTTTTTTTTCATTCTATCCTTATTGGCATCACTGTCTAAAATTCGGTATTTTTCAAGCATTACGTTGATGGCACGATCACGAGCTCCTTTGTTGGTGTAAAGTGCATGAGAGGGGTTCCACAAACATGGCAAATCTCTGTAAAGTTGTAAGACTTCGGATATAATCTTTTTTTCTAGAGTTAGAATTTTTTTTTCTTGATTGAGCGACATTTTGGCATCCCTATTGACAGCGCGGATCGTACTGGCAGGCGGCCGATAAGTTTGCCCGATCGCGGCCGGCTGGCTCGGTCGGGTAGGGTCGATACACGCGGTGCGCGCCATCTCTCTCTTTCGTTTTCATTTAGACAGAGATAGAATAGTCTAAGCACGACGGGCCATGACATCATTTGGTTTCTTTAGCAGCTATCCGATATCGTATCGGCTGAGATATTGGGTTATTTGTTATTGCCGAGCCGGCCATAATATTTTGGAGCGGATGTTTCAACACTAATAAATAGCCCTAGGCCTATACAAATTTTATAGGCCTAGGGCCTATAAAACCAACCGAGTGTTTTAATGTGAACCAGTGACGAGACTAGGCACTCTCCTGATGGTAAAAGATTACGCTTGCCCATGACCAAAACAGTTGTGTGCGACACTACTTTGATTCAGATTCATTATAGAGCTCGTCTACTTTGAACTATTTTGACGGTCAGTCTCAAAAGTCCAGTAGATAAATTGAGTAAATAGTAACTACAGTGCTCTTCAAACCGGAACACAGATATGCACCGTACTGGTTTGTGGCATTGAAATGAAAACATCTGTTAAAGACACCAACGTAATTTTAAATAGTTTTCGGTTTTTTACTATTTTGACAAGCGTATTCCCAGAGGTCCATGATTTTTTTGTTTCTTATTTCCCAATGGGTCCATGAATATAATACTATAATTTAAAAATGCATAGGTACATGAACTCCCAATGGGTCCATGAGATTTAACTAATGTAGGTACAGTCAGTAAAAACATTACAAGAGGATTTTTCATTAGTTGGTGAGTCTTCATGTCATTAAAGCGAATTCGCACAGAACAATAAAAAATATTGGAACAGTATTTAATATAAAATTAATGTATTTTATTTATTCATACTGGTACGAACGAGTAAAAAGTATTTTTTTCATAACCTTAAAATCAACCCTTTACAGAAAACAATCCTTATTAACAATTTGAAGTGAAGTGTCAGTGGTTAATTGGTGCAACCTAGCGTAGTAAATAACCTCCGAAATCAATTTCTCAGCGATGATCTTCTGCATTGGGTCCAATTCATCCAATTGAAGACCAATTGTTCTTCCATACGCCGTTGATCCAGTCTCTATCCTATTCTCTATTGATTCCTCATTTCCGACATTGACTATGTAGGTGGAATCGTCAGAATCTTCCGCTTTTAGAAACACACTGGCCGGTGTTGATGGTCGGGAGTTGGTAGGTGAGGTTGGTCGGACTCTTTTTGGGGTTGGTCGAGCGGCTTTTGGGGTTGGTCGGGCGATTTTCCGTGGGGATGGTTGGGCATTTTCCGGTGATTTTGTTCTTTTTGATACTGAGGAGACATTTTTGTTTATAAGCATTTGTCTCAGCATCCCATCATCAGCATCCTAAAATGAAAATATTTTATTAAAAACGATAAAAACAATAATTTTATTTACCAACGAAAATGAGTTATCATCAATAATATGCAAGTAGATTAGGTATCAAAGGATTTGACCTGCCTGACCGACTGTCAGACAACACACTACTAAATGTAGAGACTTGAATGAAAAATACAATACTTAGGTGATTTTGACTATACTGTGTCTAATTCTGTCATTTGTGATTGCCGTGTGCAGTTTTGTTTCGGCGGTTTTTCAATATTTTTTGAGTATTTAACACACCATTAATAGTCTCGGTGGAGTTCTTCCTAGCAAAAAGTGATTTATTTGAGTCCCCCGAATGCACGACACGGTAATGTACGGCTCCGGAATGTACAGCTCGGGCATTACTGTCTTCCCAAAAAGTGAACGAAAACATGGCAGTAAGGCTTTAACGCTATCGCTCTCCTTATCGATAAAAAAATCGCATCTTACATCTTCTTCTTCGCCATAATCAGTGCGATCATCGTCATCGTAGTGGTCGCTTTCATCATGACTGGTGATGCTGAGTGTATACTCCTTATCTTCTTCCGCCCCGTCCACAAACAACAGTAGGTTGTAGTACCACAGTCTAGGTGTATGTTGCTGCCCCCTCAATCGAGCCTTTAGTACCTGAAAGAAAATACATTTTACCTAGTTGAAAAAAGAAAGATACCTTCAGGCTATCACCCACATTGCATAATAAACACACAAAAATTGTAGGTATATATATGTATCTACCTAGCCTACTTACATACTATACCAACCTACATAAAGGCTGATTTACATTGATCCAGTAGTTGGAATTAGCATCACTGGGTATTTAATGTTTAAACTATAAATAATTTATTATTTTGTTATAATGTTATTCTAATTTATATTTTTACTTTATTTAACATTGAATTGCTAAGAGTTTATAATGTTACAATACATATAAATTATCATTAGTGTGAGTAGTTTTGCGGACCGTACTAATTGAATAAATAAAATTAAAATAAAAACTCTAATGAAGTCACTAGGTTCCCTCGCTGTATCGCCACTGTATGTAAAAAACGTGTTTACATTGCTAAAGTGGCGATCAAGTGAGGGAACCCAGTGACACTGGATCCAGCTACTGGATCAATGTAAATCAGCCTTAACACATAGCTTACGAAAACTACACATCATTCAGACTAATCAGGTAGTAGGTATTTTCTATGCGAAATATTGTGAAGGATGGATGGTTGTTACTAAATCGCGCCTAAACTACTAAATCGATTTAGTTAAAAATGGTTTTATAGTTGTATTGTATGTATTTACTCTAATGCACATGTAATATGCACACACAGATTATGCACATTTTTCCCGCTCTATAATGTAAGTAGTAAGTATACGTAGCAAGTACAAGTATAGTGTAGGTAGGAAGGTACACCTACACGCTGAAATAGACAATAGAAAAAGACAACAATAGAAGATGAGACAAAAAAAAACACTAACCTTCTTTCGTTCTCTTTTGTAGCAAGATCGTAGATTGTCAATCTTATGCTTCAACATGGATAAGTCCGCTCTGTCATCAATTTTCCTAAAAGTCTGTAACAACTCCTCCCAGGCCGCTTTCCTGAGTTTTGGCTTGTCATCTATAAGGAGAGTATGATTCCACAACACAGGAAGCGATTTGTATTTTTCTAGAAATCTTATCATCTTCATGCGTTCTAAATTCATTGTGTTAAAACGCACGGCGTGTGGTCTCACTGACGGCTGGCACGCCACTGACAATTTTGTCCCCTCACCCCGCTGCCCGGTCGGTGTTCACTTCCCGGGCCCCCCGGCCGACTAGTCGCGGTCGGCCGCGGTTTGCGTCCCTTTCTATTGTGCTGTTGAAGACAGAGACAGCTAGACATTGGTTCAATGTCGGCCAACGACAGCTGCGTCCTCGTAGCGCGTGATAAAAGGTTGAATAATAATAAGTTTGTTTTAAGAGAATAACAATATCGTTCAGATCGTATTTATAGGTACATATTATTATTTTATTTCAATATAATAAGGACATAGTTAATTGACAATTACCTAAGAAGCTACCTATTTAATATTAATTTATTAATAGGGTCGTAAACTGAGTACCTACTTAAGTCTACCTACTTAAGGGTACCTAGTAATTTTGTACCTAGTAAAAAAAAAAAAATTTGAAAAAAGATGTAAATATGAGATGTAAATAAAGTTGACATCATATAAGGCTGAGGCTAACAATCAGTTTCATAATATTTTTTTCGTACCGTATGTTTTTCGCAACCTAACCTAGTATTATGTAAGTTATAGGTAGGTATACAATTTTACTCAGTATAATAATAGAAGATTATTGCAAAGGCAACGAAATAGGCAATTGCAGGTCGAGTATGAGTTGGAAGGCCGAGCCGCAGGCGAGGACTTCAATAATACGAGGCAGGCAATTGCCATTTCGGCCGAGGCATATATAGTGCTTTTCTTAAAAAAATGCAAGGAAATAAAAAGGCAAGTAAGTAGACACTTGTCTTACTTACTTAAGTAGTACTTAAGTAAGTAAGTTAAGTTAGGTACCTACTTAAGTAGGCAGTAAGTAGGTACTTGTCTTACTTACTTAATAAGTAAGTTAGGTTAGGCACTTATATAAGTAGGCACTTGTCTTACTTACTTAAGTACTTATTTAAGTAGTACTTAAGTAAGTTAGTTCAGTTAGGTACTTACTTAAGCAGGCAAATAAGTAGGTAGGTAGGCAAGTAAGTAGGTATGTAAGTAGGCAAGTAAATAGATACTTGTCTTACTTACTTAAGTACTTATTTAAGTAGTACTTAAGTAAGTTAGTTCAGTTAGGTACTTACTTAAGTAGGCAAATAAGTAGGCACTTGTCTTACTTACTTAAGTAAGTAAGTTAAGTAAGGTACTTACTTAAGGAAGCAGGTTTTCCATCGCTAATTTAGCTTCCGATCTTAAATCTGGTGGAGTGCAGTCATCCATGTCCATTTAATTTTCACTTTCAGAATCATCGGAACTCATTTTAATTTATTTTTAATAACAAAATAACAACGAACTCCGCTTTACCGCCAATTTTTTATTTTTATTTTACAGTTTGTGCCGAAAAAGGTTAAACGCATCTGTGGCTATACGGCTATACAGCCACGAGAACGCAATGTGTACGATAGATGAAAGAGTTCTAAATTCAAACAGCACACCGTTTCATACAACATTGCCGGCGCGCTTTTCGTTCCAAATTCAAACAGCACACCGTTTCATACAACATTGCCGGCGCGCTCTTCGTTCCAAATTCAAAGAACACACAGTCTACGTAAATATGATACTTCGCGTTATTTAAAAGTAATGACAATATTTCCGCGCATGTTTAAGAAAATATTATTATTGCTTATGTAAATAATTTGAATTCACGAACCTACCTACCTACTACCTTATTCAGCATTTTTCTCAGCTCCAGTATTTTTTTATTTCTTTTTAGAAATACTAGGGTTTTTCTAAATATAAAAAATACTGGAGCTTATTCTCACGAGTTCACGATTCTCACTACCTACGTTAATCTACGTATTTTGTAGCTTTTTACTTAGGTTGCCTACGCACAGAAATTACACCTACACAATCCCAGCCAGGCAAACCTACACTTGAGGTATGGCCAGAATGCGAATAAAATTTATAAATAAATTTATTTTTCGTTTGTTGGACAAAGGAAGTTCCATCATTTTATTATTATGTAAGTAGTAAGAGATACAATATTTTTTATTAGTGCATATTAATTACTTTTTAATGTACGTAGGTACTCTAATACCTACTATTACAATCTAGCCTAAGTACTAGTAAGTATCAATCTAGTAAGTAGGCCAATGAGTAATTCAACTCTAACTTAGTTTTATAAAAAAAAAATTTTTTTTGAAGACACGCTGTTAATGTGTTCTTTTTTTAAAGTTACAAATAAAACTAAATTTAAAAAAAACTTTTTTGAAACCATGAGATTCATGTAAATTGTAATCAAAAATACCAAAAATTAAAAAAAGAGTATTCGTTTATACAGGCCAAGCAGTGTTGCCATTGGTCGATATTGACCAATCAAACGCTCCATGAGTTACAAAGTTAGCAACTTAGTTGACTTACATTCATCCACGAACAAGACATTAATTGTGTTATAGAATAGATTAGAAAGTTTATTTTAATGATTGAAGATTTTTTACATTATTTTAATTAAATTTGATTGATTACTGTATGTTTCAAGTATCCTGTGTGTTTTTCCAGGTCCTGGCTAAGAAGGTTTTGGCGTGTTATTTTTCAATAGATTTTACGTAGTGCAGTAGTAGGTACTGAATATTACCTAACCTACCTAGGTACCTACTACCTTTAAGAGTGTACTATACCTCAATTTGATGAATGATCTCTCCTACAAAACTGCAGAATACCCACTATACTGCAGCAACCAACTTGTAATTAATAATTATAATAGATTTTGATTATTACTAAGTGCTATGTATGGTGAAAACACAATTGCTTAAGATTTTATCGATAGAAAATAAATGTAAAGTTACCTCCAAAATTTACCAATAAAAGTGCCCTATTCATAAATACCGAACATAAGATTATGAAATTTGGCATTATGGTTGAACTTGCTTTAATACAGGTATTATGTAGGTTAGATTTTCGAAATATCGTATAATCTTTCCGTACGAAGGAAATACCTAAACTATCGCGCGTAGGAACCATTTTAACTTAGACGTCTCTGCCGCCCGGCCCCCGACTCAGTCTCGCTGCGGCCGTCGAACGGGAGACCTGTGTCGCTTGCGCTCAGGTGACATTACGTAGCTTACGAAAAATCACGTGAAAAAAAATGGGTAATCAGCGTCACAAAAAATTGAAGAGACTGAAGTGGCGTAGAAAAACAGGCAAACACATGAGTGACATAATGAAGTGAGTACCGAATACGTGATTAGTTAATATTTTATATAATAGCTACTAGGTACCTACCTAAATAGGTAAGTATTTTTTGATAATACATAATATACCTACCTGCCTTTATAAGTATAGGATAAAAGTACTAGTTACCCGCCTATCTACCTACTAACCTTACCTTACCTAACCTAATTTATCTTTCCAGAAAACGTCGCTTAGGAAGTACTGTAGACGATAGTGGTAATAAAGAAAATATTCCGGCCAATGAGTGAGTATCTACCTACCTGACTGTAATTATTCTGTAATTCTGCAAACTCAGAGATTAGGTACCTACTTTCTAATGCACAAAGTTATCGTACCTATGCCTATAAACGTAGGTACATAAAATGTTTTAGAGTAAATGCCTCATAATGTAGACGCATGCACACACATAGATTAGATAGGTCTACTTTTGAGAAAGATGAGTGTCTACTTTTAGGGTTCAACACAAGCAATTTTATCGAAAATAGATAGTACTGATTTTATCCAATACGTGTTATTGTTACAGGATGGAAATATCATCTCATAAGAGTAATGAGATAATTTCGGACACAGCAAATCTTCATATATTACAAAACATACAATTGTAAGTAGCCACCAGTTCGATCATCACAAAATTCTCGAGAAATCTCGAGAAATCTTTTTACAAATAATTAGGGTTCTGTGTTCGACACAATGACAATTACAATAACAATATTGTAATATTAACAAATAGTACTCACAAATATTGTATTGTATTGTATTGTGTTGTATTGTATTGTATTGTATTGTATTGTACTGCACTGCATTGCATTGCATTGCATTGCATTGTATTGTATTGTATAGCATTGCATTGCATTGCACTGCACTGCACTGCATTGCATTGCATTGCATTGCATTGCATTGTATTGTATTGTATTGTATAGTATTGCATTGCATTGCATTGCATTGCATTGCATTGTATTGTATAGTATTGCATTGCATTGCATTGCATTGCATTGCATTGCACTGCATTGCATTGCATTGCATTGCATTGCATTGTATTGTGTTTTTTTTTGCAGATCACAAATACCAGCTGGAGATACGAGCTGTCCACTGTTTACAGACAAACCGATATCGGATAAGTAAGCTTAACATACAAATTTTGTAAATCCATTATTTTAATTAGTAAGTAATTATAATATTCACACGATGAGCTCGACAATTCGCGCTTTATGAATTATGTTATGTATGAAGCATGCAACCTAAAGTAGGTTTAATAGTTCTATGCTCGAGTAGTGCAATAATGATGTACTATGTTTACTTAAATCTCGTTGATCTTTTCATTCACTCGGTCCAAAACTTCATTGTTTGTTATTTTCACATTTACTATATTTGTTTTCAGTTTTCCTCACGAACAAGTCGATACAGAAGCAAATAATCTTCAAAAAGATTTTGAAGATTCAGACGATGATGATTGGTAATTACTTTATTATTTTAGAATTTGTCTTATTCTGTTCATTTTCAAAAGTTCATCTATTTATTTGGGTTTTTTTAGGTACGAAGTGGATTCGAATCCTGAAGACGCCAAGAGAATGTTTTCTATAGAAGGACGAAGAATTATTGATTTCGAGTATTTCTATAAAAGACTTCAAGAAATATGCGATCATAATAAGGCGTTCGGATGTAAACTCTCTAATGTCCACATTGTGTCAGAGAAAAGAAAAGGACTACTTTCAAAATACAAATTAGCGTGCAACATGTGTAACATGACATTCTTTCTCAATTCTGAGCCTGAATCAAATCTAAACCTAAACAAAGCTGCAACATCTGGTATAATCGCTTCTGGAATTGGGTATTCCCAGTTTACCGAAATATGTGCCTCCATAGATTGTCCGTCATTCTCGCAAAAATACTACAATAAAATCCAAAATGAGACCTACAATGACTGGCGAAAAACAGCCGTAAGTGTAATGGAAGAAGCTGCAGCAAGAGAGCGAAATGCGGCTATTGAAGAAGGGCGTGTAAAATATGGTTTTCCTTGTATAGATGTAATTGCAGATGGTGCCTGGTCCAAACGTTCCTTCAACACAAATTTTTCAGCTCTATCTGGAGCTGCTGCTATTATTGGCAAAAGATTCGGAGAGGTTCTATTTATAGGAGTCAAGAATAAATATTGCTGCATATGTGCACGAAGTGAAAGCCAAGGTATAAGACCAGGAGACCATGTCTGTTATAAAAATTATAGCGGCTCTTCAACAGGCATGGAGTCGGAAATATTGTTAGAAGGATTCAAACAGTCCATTCCGATGCATAACTTAATTTATGAACGTATGGTGGCAGACGGGGACTCCAGTACCTACAAAAAAATTTTAGAAGGGCGTCCATATCCCAACTGTACAGTAGAAAAAATAGAGTGTAAAAATCATATTTTTAGAAATATGTGTAAGAAACTAAAAAACATAACAACTGAAACTAAATATCCTTCAAACTTAAGGAAAAAAATAACCACTCAAAGAATTTTAGCTATACGAAAAGTCATTTGCTTATCTATAGCTGAACACAATATAAAAGACTTACATTTTGACACAAAAGTAAATAACCTTTATACAGATATCACAAATTCTTACAACCACGCATTCGGAAACCACGAAAACTGCCAACCATATTATTGTACGAGCCAAAAAAACAGTGAAGATGTTACTTTGATTTTGAAGACGTGTACTATATGGCACAGGATCAAGTTTATAGTGAATAATGTAGCAGCTAAAGCTCGAAGTCTGATGCACAATTGTGATAGCAATATAGTCGAGTCCTTTAATAGCATTATTGCCAAATTTGTTGGCGGAAAGCGCATAAATTTTTCCTTGCGACAGGGTTATGAATCAAGATGTAACGCTGCTGTGGTATCATTCAATACAAAGCGCCCTCTTTCCACTTTACATAGAGCTATTTCGGGAAAAAGTCCCAGATCACAAGTAAAGAAACTTGAGGAGAAACGTTCAAAACAACGAGAGCGTAGATCTAAATATTTAAGAAAGGGTAAGAAACTGTTTTCGGGAACTAAAGAAAACGATAAAGATTATGGTGAAAATTGTCAAAAGCCAGATATGACCCCTTTAGAGTACGAACGAAGCAAAGAAGACTTTCTGAATAATTTGCCTTGTTCAGAATATGATAGAAAGCAGGTAGAGAAATCTACTATTCGGCAAAGAGATTCAAGCCAGTGGTTAGAACTAAGAAGAAAACTTCTAACAGCGTCTAATTTCGCCAAAGTGGTAAATAGGCGTCAGAATACGAGCGTGCAGAATTTGGTCAAGGGTCTTATATATCCCAAGAATCTAAGCAATGTGGCGTCTATGAAACACGGAATTGAACATGAGGCAACGGCATTGGAACAGCTAGCATCACAAATTAATATTCAAATAGAACCTTGTGGTCTCTTCATTGATAAACAGATACCTTTTCTAGGTGCAACTCCAGATGGAGTCGTGGGAGAAGACACGATTATCGAAATCAAGTGTCCAATTACAGCGTTCAAAACATCGTTAGATGAAGCTATAAGTAAGAAAAAAGTGACTTTTTGGAAGAAAACTAAAGAAGGACTTATAATAAATAAAAAACATCCTTGGTACATACAAGTGCAGGGACAATTACACATCACGGGTAGGCATCAATGTATTTTTGGAGTGTGGTCTGGATGCGACAAAGAGATCAAAGTCGAAATATTACAGAAAGATGACAAATTTTGGGAACAAATGGAACCCAAATTAAAGCAGTTTTATATGTCATACATGTTACCTGAGCTTTGTGATCCCAGACATGTTCGAAATATGCCAATTAGAAATGAAATTTGAAATGTAGGTTATATCTTGGGTGTTGTGATGTCTTGTATGTGTCCATGCCACCTGCGACACAGGGAATCCTAGTGCAGGGGTGTGAGTGTGTGAATGTTTAATGTTTAATGAATGTTTAATAATGTACTTTAAAAAACTATTTTTATTTGTGATTATAAAACGATATTATTATTCCATTTGTCCATTTTTAAAAACTCATCAATATAAAATATATCATATTTACTATATTCTTCTATAAACTATTTAAATAAAAACATGAAGTAAAAAATGTATCAAAACGGTGGACCACCAGTCGCGGAGTAAGACCCAAACTACTGGTGGCTAGGACTGTAGAGTGAGGAATAAGCGGTTTCTTTTTTCTTATTATTATTATTATAATGACGGATTTAAGATTTAAAAATCGCAAAGCCTTAATTTTTTCCAAGTCAATATACGAAACCCTCAGCTCAACGGTGAAACGCACTTGACTAGTATTTTATGTAGGTAAATAATAACATAACTACATAGGTATTTAATTATTATATAAAATTATTTTTAATAATAAAAACACGTTCTGCACATTTCTACATTAATTTTCATTATTTTTTTAGGTTACTTAATTATTATATTTTTTTAATAAATAGGTACATTCTTAAAATGAATTAATAAATTATTAATATATTTTTTAATTTATTTAAATATTTAATTTAAGTTTTTAAATAAATAATTGTTCTTTTTTCTCTTTATTTAATTAATACTAGGAAGCTATGACTCCTATCTACTTGATAAGTTAGTTACTAGATTTCTATCAATCAAGGTCAAAGACCTCGCGACGCGTCACTCAACTCTAAGGCGTGCGAGCGGGTAAATATTGCGACGGAGCGCCGTCCGCATTCGCGGAAGGTGGGGAACAAATTCGAGCACTGATCTTGAAATTTGAGTTGCGGGTGAGGTATAGTGTGCCCTTAAGAAAATCAAGGTTTTACAAAAACATAGAAAACCGACTTCAATTGGACTGTTTTAGTGAACGTAAACACCACTGAAAAGTCACAGGAAAGCAAAATACGAATTTCGTTTACTACGACGACATATTCTTTTCAGTTATTTTGAAATAAAAACTAAACTACTGAACTGATTTTGATTAAATTTGTTTGGGAACAGACCAATCTGAACGTAAGTAGACTAGATATATCATCTCAAAAAAAAAACAAAATCGGTTTACAAACAACAAAGTTCTGAGTCAACAAACATTAAAAAAGAAAGAACCTCTTTTTATTGTCAGTTAAAAAAAATTATCAAGAGAACAACAAAGTCTGCCATCTGGTGCTGTTAATTTTAGTGAAAATACTTTTGATGTTTTTTTAGGAATTTTTAATAGTCGCAATATTTACTTGACCTTTCACTCTTAGTTGACTACAATACCTCAAACGGTTAGGTATCCATCAGTTCTTCGGCAGATAATAAGTATGATGCACTGCCAGTTCAGCTTCATAACCTCTGTTAGTTCTCTGTCGGGTGACCGTATTTAGAATCCTTCAAAGAAACTCCGAGCAAATTCAGTTTATTTATTATTATTTATTCAAAGAGGCAATGCAGCCAGTATCCTCGGCACGCTGCCATCGGGTATCGAGATGGAGCAGTTGAGCTACCTATAGATCGTTTGCAACGGTCTATGGGTGGCCCAATTGTTTCCTTTTGTAAATTTTATAATATACCTATATATAGATTGTAGTAGTTAGCTTATGCTGTAATAAACAACTTCTATGTAAAAAAAAAAGTTTATTTATTCTACTTACTACATAATTGAGACCAATACTTCGTATGCGTTGCGAATCACAAAAAAACCGATCTTCGTATAACGCTTTACACTGCTTGACTAAAATACATCTATCCTCGAAGTTTCAAGTCTCTACGATCAGTGGTTTGGCAAACATGTGCGTTGTCTGTCAGTCAGTCCTCTTCTGCTCATCCCGTCACTAGTTCTTCTCGAACCAGTGTGGTAAAAGGATTTCAAGTACGCCTCGAAGAGGCTCCTTGAGACACATGTTTTCGAACTCTTTAGGTTCTATGACATGCCAGTTTCCTTCACCGATAAGCACGTGTTCCAAATGCACACACAGATCTTATTGAACAGAAAAATCCATCAGTGTACGACTGGGTTCGAACTCACGACCTCCGGATCGAAAGTCGAGGCACCTCCCACTCGGCCAACACGGCTTTTTTAGTCAGTCTTTAGTCAGCTTTGTTAGTCAATCAGTGGCAGGTAGAAGAAGTAGGTAGGTACCAATCTGTTTGATGTTTTGGGAGCTACTGCAGATATTTTCCTTTTTTTGTAACGTTTAATAGTACCTAACCTACTCCAAGAAAAGAAATAAAAGTCGTAACTAAATTATATTTTTGTTTATGGTTCAAAACTAAACCTTTGACTTTTGATCTACCAGTACTCTACATTTCTACAATACAATAGTACCATAATAAGTACCATACTTAGCAAAAACATGTTCGCAACATCTAAAGTAAGTAAGTACCCATCTCAATGCAAGGCATTATTCATGAAAAACAAACTTAAGCCTGCAAAAGAGTAGAGCCTTCGAGGACCGAGTACAAAGACCCGGCTAGCTAGTGGGGTGAGGGGAGCGGGGTATCGCCCGACCGCTATCGATCGGGCACACAACCTTACAGCGCTTCCATCCCGCAGCCTACTCTCCCTCCATTAGACGGTGGGACTCATTACAGCGATTGATATGCTAACTAGGCACATGCATTTCTAATTTAATAGCGCTTCTAGCAGTGGAATGTATATTTGGTTTATTAGACGGTATTATTGAATGCAGCGCTGGGAACGCTTATAGGTAAACTTTTCATCCTCTGAATTTGAATATCGAATCATTGAAAGCCAAGTCTGTAACAAAATTGCACTAAAACAATGTGTTTGTTAAGTTATCACGTATTTTATTTATTCCTAGAAAATCACATATATTCACAATGATTTCACACATTTTTTGTAATATGGTGGGTAAATAATATATTACCAAAAATCTGTGAAATCATTAAAATTATCAGATATGATTCCATTATATTAATACATAAAGGTAGAGTCTGTCAGTCCAAAATAAGAAGAGATTTAAATAAATCCAAGTCTTTTGTCGTCCCAAAGGGCGCCATTTCTACTTTACTATTTGAAATGCGCAGAGATAGTACCTAATTATGTGTGATAGAAATACATATATCATGTTTGTTAAGCGCACAGTTACCTATATGTTGATCGCCATCTCTCAGGCACTTACAGAATGCGGCCCAGGTTGATTTTCTATTCCATGGCCGAGGTGAATCTAGAATATCATTATCTACCTATCGTAGTCTTCTGCTGGTTATAAAGTATCTCCCAAGCCAGCCTTTGGCTTGCTATACCCAAAAGCTGGCATGATTTCGCAAATACCTAGTCTAGTAACTTCACCTGGGCGGAGGGCATGTTACCGTAGACTTCATTTTTAATACATTTATTTTACACAAACAGTAACTTACAGACTATAGGTCCAAGGCTTACTAAGTCTCGATCGTGGTCATCGTCATATCGTGTCACTAGATCTTTCGAACTAGTGTGGTGAAAGGATTTCAAGTGCGCCTCGAAAAGGCTCTTGATCGTGGTCAAATCAGATACCTAGTCATTCCGCCTTGCCGAAGGGCGTCCTATACTTTTAGTTTAGACTTAGTTCTGCATTGCTCTTTTGATGGGTTCCCAATTCCCATCGAGTATCACCCAAACGAGTAACACTGTTTCTCGACGAGTCGTGGTCCACTCTAGACTAGAACACATTTACCAGTTGTCGGTTCATTACTAGAAATAGAAACTTCAGCGGCTTACTCCATGAGCTAGGTACGATGACTTCGTTTCTATATCTGATAACTTCTTTCCTGAATACTTATAACCTTTATAGAGACACCTACTATTACTCGTTCCATTAGCTCTCCTAGCCGTAAGTAGTACCCACCACTTACCACTTATAATGATTTGAACCGATGATACCAAATGTCACATCGTTTTATTACACCCGAAACATCGATTTCGTTACGAATTATGAAAATTACTCTCTTATGGCCGAGGCTTTTCAATAATTTTACTCTTATTAAATTTCCAAACCCATAATGAGGCAAGAGACAACGTCAAATTCAGATTTGTTTCGTGGAAATAATGTTCTTAGGTATCAACAAATTATATAAATATATTTAGTAATAAATCCGCTTGATTTCTAAACAAAGGTTTTAATTAACTTTAGTTTAGAACTTTAGTACATATTACTATATTATAAACCAAACAGTCAACGAACAGAAAACCAAAGTTTAAAGATACGACACGTGTTTCGCCTCTACACGAGGCATCATCAGGAGGTGTGGACTCGCCGAAGTTCGAAACGAGAGAGAGAAACTCTCTACTATACTACTACGAAGTTCTAAACTAAAGTTAAGTTAATTAAAACCTTTGTTTAGAAATTAAGCGGATTTATTACTAAATATATTTATATAATTTGTTGATATTTATGGATTTCCGCAAAGTAACGCCTGAATCAATCAGTTCTTAGGTACTTTCTCATTACAAAATGCTGATAACATATATCATCAATATAATATGTATAAAAGGATTAGTCCTGTCTGACTGACTGACTACTGGACTTAAAATTTTAAGTCTCTGCTGCACTTCAAGATGCCCGAGATACACGAGGCTAGATTTTTAAGCCAGTATAGCAAGATAGTACCTACCTATGCCTATGTAGGAAGCTAACAAGTTGGCAGCTCTGGTTTTGTGTAAAAATAACTATATATAGCTTACTTTTTCACTAACTGTAAGCCTCAAAATGAAGCTAGTTATATTTAAGCCGGAGCCAGAGCTCGCTAGCTTACTGTCACTGCTATATTGGCTTGAAAAACTATAACAAACTATTACTATTACATTTTGTAATAAGAAAGTAAGAATAATATCGGAGATAAAATTAAGTTGGCAAGAGCTTTTATTTTTTCCACGAAATGGGTTTGGAAATTTAATAAAAGTAAGATTATTTCAAAATATTATAATTTTATCACACAAAGCCTTATTTTAAGCTTTTTTCAAAAATACCCAAGTGCCTGAAACTACAATAAACATGTTAAATTCATATTAAAACACCGTAAAGCCTCATATTCTACAGCCTCTCAGAATCTAAAACGATCCTCGCTGATTGCTTATCTGTTCGCAATACCGAAAGCTAAAATACAGCCTCCGTGGGTACCTACGGCCACAGAGTAAGAAGGCTTTGGCGTACGATCGACATATAAATTATATCTTTTATGGCGAGCCCGCACCGGGAGAAGCCGCGAGACGGTCGTAAACACGTAAAATGCATGACCAATCAAAATACCAATGTCGGGTCACCCACACATGTTCACTCTATCCCTATAGGCCACAGAGTACCTATAGACACGGGTTGTGGTTGTGTGCAGGTGAGAAATGCATTAGTTTTGGATGTGTGCACCTGCGGGTAAACGCACACAGACGTGCCTACTGAGATGGAACACGCGTTCGAGGGATAACGGAGGGCTTACAATTTATCATGGTTTGTCATAGTGTGGATATTCCATTCCAATATGATAAAGTTAGAGACGATATTGGTAGTCTTCAATAATATTAGGTACACAGCTTTGGTAGAGCGGTTTGTTTTGGCATGACACGTGTTGAAATTAATTATAATTATTCGCTCGCAACTTACTTGTAATTAAATAGATGGTCGCTTGTCATATTAGATACTAAATATTTAGAACGTAACGTAAGTATTAGTACCTTTAGTTGCGACTTAACCAAATTATTTTTTTTAGTACGCGTCTATACTTCTTGACGAACATACTCTCAAAATTTCATGTATCTGCGTCCAGAGGTTTGGCCTGTGCGTTTTCTGTCATTCAGTTAAGACTAAGCCTGTATTTTACCTTACTATTGATATAGAACTAAGTATCTAATCACTCGTATAACAATATTATCATCATGACTAACACATTTTTATATTCGTAATGCATGAATAAGCTGGTTTATAATCATCATTATTATAATTTGGGTGTTTTGGAGAGATCTTGTGTAGTTCATTTATTAAATTTTTAGGAACATGTTTTTATGAACAAATATATTTATTCGTCTTATCCACTCTACTTATCGGCAGGCGTCTCACAGCGCGAGCCCCCGCCCACATAAAAAATGACATCTAAATAAATCCATTACGAGTCGACTTTTGAGACGTTCTCTTCCTGTCTGTAAGCCCCTTTATTTCGTTCGTCTGGAGGCGCCTTTATTTTTGTTGTGACAGAGATATTGTGAGCTCAACGGATGATTTGTGATGAGAAACATATTTAATTAACACATTGCTTTTTATGATGTTATTTTCCCTGCTGGTCCCTGAAGGATTAAGTGGAAAGTTTTTTTTCTGTTATAGTTTAAAAACCCTTTTCATAAAAAGGAAGAGCTTGAATAAATACCAAACTTATTCAATTATTCAAAGCATTTTGTTACCATCATCAATTCTTAACGAAAAAGAGATGATACTTCAAAAGGTCCAATTAAACCTAAGTTGCCAAATTATACCATTTATTTCTGGTAAAAAATATAATTTATTTGTGTCCCATGCAATTATGTTCTGCAGTTTGTGGTTAACCACCGGCATGAGGGTAAATTAACCAGTTTGGTTCCAATGTTATTGTCTTAAGTAATTTTAATTTGGCATAACAATGAATTACTCGACATCTTTATGAATAATATAACATTTCTAAATGACTTCTTTCACGAGCTCTCTAACAATGATTCTTAAAATATTTATTTCAAGGCTAATCATGATACAACATCAACATAACTTCTATCCCAACCTCTTTGAAGCGTCTCTCTGAAGGATATCAACCGAAATGAGGTTATCCAACAGAGGAACAAGTCTACCGACATAGCTCAGTGGCAGTGGCCATATCTGCCTGAAGATATGCCGAAGATATAACCGCTGGGGTAAACAAGTTCTTGAGTGGAGACCGCGAATCGGCAAAGGTTACCGACATAGCTCAGATAATTAGCAAGCTGAAGCGGCAGTGGGCTGGCCATATCTGACGAAGATATGCCGAAGATATAACCGCTGGGGTAAACAAGTTCTTGAGTGGAGACCGCGAATCGGCAAAGGTTACTGGTTGACGATGATGATGATAATCCCAACATCTTCATGAATGACCAGCGACAGCTAGTAACAACTAGTAGCCTGTGACTTGTCTTGAAAAAAATGCTTTCTTATTACGCAATTTCAGCTGTTGACGAACATATGCTCCAAGTTTCAATGGGCTGTCTCTACATCCTTTCCTTTAACCTGTAGGGTGTGTGTTAACTGACACACACGTTAGTGACGTTATAGTTAGTCAGTCAGTACGGATTAAGCCTTTTATACATATTGATGATGGAAGAGATCACTTAATAGCAATAAGACCGCCGATTGTACAAAATTTTCTAAAATAAATCTTTATGTTTTTGTTTTTGTCCTATGTTATGGTGTACCTACAATAATTAATTTTCATTAATTCATGATGATTCTTAAATGATATTCGATTCTTAAAATACCTTTTTCCCGATCTCTTAGAGAATGATATAACATTTTTAAAATAGCCCTTTCCCGACCTCTTAGAGAATGATATAACATTTTTAAAATAGCCCTTTCCCGACCTCTTAGAGAATGATACAACATTCGTTAAATACCTCTTTCCAGACCTCTTAGAGAATGATACAACATTCTTAAAATACCTCTTTTTCGACCTCTTAGAGAATGATACAACATTCTTAAAATACCTCATTCCCGACCTCTTAGAGAATGATAAAACATTCTTAAAATACCTCTTTTTCGATCTCTTAGAGAATGATATAACATTCTCAAAAATACCTCTTTCACGACCTCTTAGAGAATGATATAACATTCTTAAAATACCTCTTTCTCGACCTCTTAAAATAATGATATAGGTATCTAACATTCTTAAAATACCTCTTTCACGACCTCTTTAAGAATGATTTAACATTCTTAAAAGCGATCGTCAATTGCTGCTGAATGCTTGGCACCGCAGTAATAGGATTCCGATCCCCTCCGTCTTCGTCTCATTGAATCATGTTGAAAATTCCCTTCCATTCCACCGCTAATGCCGATCGTTTGAGTTGAGACTCGATATCATAACATGATACGAACGAATCACACTTCAAATTTAATATCAATATCAATATCTATCTATATCGTCTATACTCACATACAATAATAAAGTTGAAGACTCTGAATTTCTATACATATGTTTTTTTTGACGGAACCATGTTCAGACGAGATAAAATGATTTTTGTTTGGAAGCCTTTGTTTGTTTGTTTGTGGGTTTGTGTGTTCGTCCATCACGTAAAAACTACCGAACGGATTTAACTGAAACTTTACGATATCATAGCTACTACGCCCGAAAGGGTTATCAACTATATAATATGACGCTACATCTCTTCAGAGGGTAGATATAGAAGTTTAAAGTTTGTATGGAAACAGTTTTTATGAGTGTATCTTAACATAATAATATCTGATTGAAAGTAGCATTTTTATAATTCTCGAAGATAAATATCGGCATGTATTTCAGTTTTCTACTAAATTCTATGTTTGAGTGGGTAAAAAGAGAAACTGAAAATGTGCAAGTATTGATTGACTTGTTTAGTTTAGTACTGACACTTTGTTATTCTGTGATATTTCTTCCACGTTTGGAATTAACAACGACATCAACACTAAAATTAATTCCATCCACGGGATGATAGTAGAAAGTTTCAAGTCTCTACGTCCTCTACCTTGGACGTGTGCGTTGTCTGTCAGGCAGTCAGGAGTTTTTTAATATTCATTGCACAGTTTATGTTGTTAAAACAGATCAAAGGTATAACTTATTACCTATACTGAAAAGTACAAAACATATCTAGAACATAACTGTTGGTAAAGGCAAAAAAAAAAAACAAACTTTAACAGAGTAGGTAGGTAAGCCTCGATCTATAAAACAATGATTAAAAAATACATTGCCTAATAAACTTGCAACAACTGAATCTGCAGATAAAATTTACGCAATTATTACACCCACATATAAAATTGCAACTACATATATATGTGAAAGAATGAAACCTCAGCATCGCGCAATACTTGACAATGCGAGTACGGCACCATCATAACCTGACCTGAAGGCCCCCTCTGTGATGATGATGAAGAGGAAGCTAGAAGGGTAGCTGTGGACGTAGAAGGAGTTCAAGATAATGTGGTCTTGGAAGTAGGTAGTAAGTGTTGCCAGTGTGAATGTCTGAAGAAGTTCAAAAAGCTGACCAAAAAGATACGTAATTTAACAAAGAGATTTTCAAATTTTAATAAACGTTTTTATTACGTTCTTAACAAGATTTTCATGTAATCGATAGCTTATGCCTAAATCTTCGTCGGCGTAAGACCTAACTTACTATCTAAACTAACCTGTTGTTTTTTACTTGTCCAAAATTTACGTAAAATAGTTGGTATGGGGCAAAGACGCAATCATATCTATAGGTAGCTTTATGCCTCGATCAATAGTTAGTCTTTGCTTAATAATAGCTAAAGTACCGAACGCAGCCACTCATTTATGCAAAAAAAAAATCGAATCGAATGTATAAGTAAAAAGGCACGTTAAACTTAGAAATCGTGTCAAGAACTTTACGTACTATAGATACAAAAACAAGCCAAGGTACGGAAAAGGTAGGTACAGACAGGTATTTAAAAGTACGTAAATCTGACTTTTCAGTACGCACTGGCCACACTGAGTAATCTAAGCGCATTAGAGCGCGCGTCGCGTGACGTGCAGTGCGTTGACCGCAGTACGAAGCGATTGCTCTATTAATAGGGTTGGCGCGAATGACTTTCAGTGGCTAATGAAACAGCCATTATACTTAATTCTGTTGAGTCATGAACACTAATTGCTGTAGATACTTTACTTTGCTTCTTTGTAAGCGTACCTATTAAGTACTAGGATATAATAAATATAAGGTTTATTTTAATCTTTAAATTAGCTTAAGTCACGCAAGATGCTTCTTTTCAAAGCATCTTGTATATACATTCCCATAAACATGAACCGAATTTTAGCCCAATCGATCAATAATTCTAGTGACTTTTATTCATCCACCATTTAAAACACATTCGAATCTATATTATTGGTGTCAGTAAAGTGATGTTATATTAGTGAAGCTACTTAAGATTGTACTGTTGCCATGCTGGTCATAACCAGAACAGTGCTACACAAGACTTTTACTTATAAGTTCTGGCATTTATCATATTGTCCCTACCTACACCAGCTATAAGGATATTATGTATTACATATATAAAAGACTTGCTGTCTGACTGACTGACAACGCGCAGGTCAAACCACTGAACCGCAGAGACATAAAATTTGAAAAATCTATCCGCGTGTATGCGCGTATAGTGTAAGCGCGTACTGAGATAGGAATATTGTTAATTTGCAACGCAAAACAAATATTGGCGTCAGCTATTCATTCTTATTTACACAGTGTATTATTATCTTAATTTAAATAAGAATAAGAATAAGAACTAGGTGACGGCAAAGTCTTCGCTTGCGTTACAAATTATCAAAATTCATATTTCAGTACGCGCTTACACTACACGACGGATAGATCGTTAAATTTTTATGTTTCTGTGTTCAGTGGTTTCAGCTAGTTAGTTACATTATTTATTATTTGGATCGTTGAAGATTTGACTACAGTAGCAGCCCTGGCAATTAAACAAGCCGAAAACTGTGAAGTGATTTGTCGGCTCTCACTCGCCAATCTGGGGCCGACGACCGCGGATGCAAACCAAGCGATAACGGGGCTTCAGACGTGCAGTGCGCTGTTTGATGACCTGATTGCTGATTGCCATCGTAGTCATGAGCGAAAATCATCATCATCATTATTGCAGTAAACTCTATGAGCTGACTATTGATAAAATAACTGCTGTCTTATATATGTTACCGGCAAAGTAAATAATGCAGGCGTTGTATAAACACCTAGGCGTTCTATAGAATGCCTGGCTTGCTTAGGCAATGCATGAAATTATTTATGAATTCTTTACCATTACATACCTACATTATCTAGCTAGGTATGGTAAGGAATACCATGAGGAGCTCAGGTAAAGTACAGAAATAAAAAAAATATATAGTTTATTGTACACCAAGTGCATTTGTACAGCAAGCCGTTTATCAGCCCGAGATAAAGGCGAAGCTTTAAAAGTTAGGTGACGGCAGCTTACGAGATTAAATAGCGTGCACAGTTGGATTACTGAAAATCATCGCAGGTAGATACAAGTAGAATACGGTAAGTTATGGTTTTTTATGCCCCCAAAAGCGAGTGAAGCGAGCTTATACCTACCTACAACCTTATGACAGAAAATCATCGAAAGCAGATACTACTTACTGTATTTTTTCCCCTCCCACCACTCTTTACCGTCTAAATTAGGTATTGTGTTGAATACCTAAGGTATGATTTCTATAGAATGCTCAGGTATTCTATATAATGCCGGATTATACAGATTGCCGATATCATAATAATACAACGTTACATTTTGTATAAACGAAAGCCGAGAGCGAAAATGTGTCTGCTGTGACAATCCTGCCTGCGTAATATCGATGTTAAAGTAAGAATATTTATAATTAAGACTAGCTCTTTCAGCATACCTACCGAATTTAAGTTCAATCGATTTAGTAGTTTTGATGTGACTGAGCAATATATCATCTATTCATTCATCTTCCAAACTTTTGCATTTAGATTATAGTGGAATTAGCAAATTATTGAAAGAAAATGTGAAGCACGCGCTCGCGCAGTTTAATGTTTCGATTAGAAGGACGATAAAAAATTAATATGAAATAAAGATCTAGAAATTTGTTGAAGCTTTTTATGATACACTATTTTTTCTTGGGACACGGAATTATTATCCGTAATTTCATAAGAAATGTCAACGCCATTCGGGTCGGTGTTTCAAGAAAAAATAGTGTTTCTTCTACACAATTCTTGATTTTTATATTCTATAGCTAATGGTATAAAATAAGAAAGAGAAGATCGAAAGAAATCATTCAGAAAGAACTTTGATTTTAGATTTATTTTTCATATAAAATAAGCGAATAAGTAAAGAAAAGGTTTCTATACTAAATATTTCAAGATAAAAAGCCAATAATATTATCATATATTTTTTTGTGTATTAACGTCACTTGACGGCTATCGGTTTTTAAACCTGAGCATTTTGGCCTACCGTCACAGATTACAATGTAGTGATGGTACCCTCCTAAATCGATGAATAATCATTGAAGTATCAAAGGTATCTCCATCTACATCGTGTTGTTTCGAAAAGTCTATGTACTTCATCACTCTGTAGCCTAGTTCCATCTAGACAGGAGTGCTAAGTGCTAAGAGCTCTACCATCGTTACTTCGCCCATTTGCATACAGAAATCGGTGTCAAGTCAAGCAGTGGTTTAATAAGCCTAGTGCTACATCATCAATCAATATGTACCTTAGTCCTGACTGACAGACAACACACAGGCCTAACTACTGAACATAGAGACTTCAATTTTGGAGGGAAGGTTCGTCAAGAAGTGTAGGCGCGTGATACAAATTAAATTAGTTAAATCCCAACCCGGACGGCGACCGACGTTGTGGGTATTAGCTAGTCAATTGATTCCCGGTGTCATGTTTTCATCACCAGTAAGAAAGAAAAAAGGCAAGAAAGAAAGGACGTCTAAAATAACTGTAACGACTCTTACATACCAACATGTACTTACTACCAGTAGATATCTAATCTAGGTACAGACAGCGTCAGAGATAAGTATCCCTTGCACAAGACACCCAGCTATAAATCCGTTCAAAAAATTGTAATACTTAAAATTATTTTTATTTTTACATACGTTTATACAAATATAATCTATTTTTTAAAGGCAAAACTTCTCCATTCTCCGCGACGGTGATTTTAAAGGGATTTGAAGCTGGGTATTATAATGCAAGGGGGATACTTATCTGTGACGCTGTCTGTACAACTCCTTGAAATTTTTGTAGTACCTAAAAGCAGCCATAGCGGACGGTCGTCATTGCCGAGTGCAGTTGTTCAGCTACTGCACTCAATTCTTGGAACCGGTGGGGTTGGCTAAGCCGATCTAAAATAAAAAATAAAATTGTTCTCATTTGGTAGAGCAGTCTACCTGCACAGTAACCTTTCCATATTCGGATCGCTAACAGCCGCTAACTAACCAGCTAATTTACAGGTCTTTACTTGGAAAATTATACAGAACCGCTCACAAAAAATACAGACCTTGAAACTAGAGAAAATGCACGAGAGGCCACATCAAACTGGCCGACCACAGCGAACAGTTGTAGCAAACACATCACACCGCCGAATCAAATGAAAATAAACTCTATACCTACTATCTGAAGAGTTAAAAAAACTGCAATATGTATTGTGGTCAAACTGTATCCAGACACCAAGAGTGAACCGTGTCACCGTCCTCGAATATTGCCGTTCAGTTTAGAACGAGATGATGCTATACATGAAATGCACAGGTGTGAGAGAGATGGATGAAGTGGGGACAATCGGAGTAAATTGCCTCATGATTGGATAATTATTTTATTGACATAGTTAAATGCCATTGAAGCTGGACCTTTAGGGCCCACACGAAGGGAAGTTGAATAATTTATTGACTCTAAATTTTGCAACCAATTAATGAAAAGGCATAGTCAAAAAAAAAGCGATTGTGCTTTCCATCTTCTGTGTGGAACTTAGTGTGGAAATGCTTCATTCGCCCGTGTAAGGCCATAAGTAAATAGGTTGAAAAAATATAGGTTTAATACGCCACGTACATATAAGTATTTGGAGGTTGTAACTGGATTTCTGAAAAAGACCACTAAATACCTACCTATATCAAGTCTGTAATTCAAATAAGGGGCTGATTCCAATTTCATTATTTTGATAAGCTAATCTTCATCCAGGTGTAGTTACTGTGTTCCAGTTTAAAGGGCACTGCAGATTATAACCATATATAAACAGACCGAAATCCGACCTAAGAACTAAATTGAAACTGTAGATCCTAAGATTGCCTGGAAGAATTCGCTTCTAGCGATAAGGCCACCATCATCTATTATTTTTGATGTGTTTGTTTGGGTTTGTTTAACTTAAGTTTTGATTTATTTTGTATATTGCTTTGGTACATACATAATAACTATTGTTGTACATACGTAAAACACGTACAACAATAGTTTTTATCACACCAAGCAAGGCCCAGCCATTTTATATGAGAGGTTTTGTCAGCCCGAGCCAAATTTAAGTCAAGGATAAAATGGGCTTTAGAACGAGGAATACACAAGCGAGGATATTTAACAAATTTAAACTAAAATGAGGGACCGATACAATTCGCAATTTAATAAAAATTAGTTTAAAAGTAAAAAGAGTCTTCAGAAAAATCTCGCTCTAAAAAGTAAGATACAATAAAATATTCTCATCTGACCGTGGTCAAGGGTTAGTATACATTTGCCACTGTAGTGATTTGCCACCGCAAAAAAGTGGTAGTGATTTGCCATCGCTCAAAATATTTTAATATTTTTAGTAGCGATTCGTCACCGCTGCTTACCGTACCACTAAAGTACAGTCAGCAGTGCCGTGACGCTTTCCTGATGGTAAGACATCACGCCTGCCCATGACCAGAACAGTGTAAGCAGGGTGAAACACAGGACTTTAATTCACATGGGCCTGTGCAGCACTACTAATAACGCTCGTCTTTTTGATGGTCAGTCTTGGAAGTCAAGTATTTTTTTTTACTAGCTGCAGTGCGTATTGAACCGGAACACAGTAATACCTAGCTTATACATTAGTTATTAATTATATACGGCAGAATATCTGTATTGGCACCCATCTAGACGGCAGGCATCTACAGAGGACGTCTCCTAATGGTAAATCTGAACCTCGCGTACTTACACATATATAAACAAATAAATATGTTGGATATGGAGGTGTTTATTGCACAAATGTATGTCTTGAAGCGGGGATCGAACCCGCGACAACGGCGGCGTGGCATTCCACTACACTTGCCATTCGACCATCCGCGTCGTCTAGGGATGGAAGTGATTGCTACTTCTATTTCATTGTCATATGGTGATATGATTTAAGTTTGTAACAGCGAAATCACCGTGATTTGAGATTTTGTAACACACTGTTATTTTTCATCAGTAGCCTAATATGACTAATGTTATATTATAATTCACGCATGACGCGACGTCAGGCAATCACTCCCACCCACCTAGGGCCAGGCGTATGTCTCCGGTCATTTAATAAGAGACTGTCAGAGCGTCTGGTCGAAGCGACGCGTGATCAGAGGGCTGGCAGCTATCTGGGCCAAAGAATAAGCCTTGCTATACAAAGAGGCAAAGCAGCCAGTATCCTCGGCACGCTGCCATCGGGTATCGAGTTGGAGCAGTTGAGCTACCTATAGATCGTTTGCAACGGTCTATGGGTGGCCCAATTGTTTCCTTTTGTAAAATTTTGTAATATACCTATATATAGATTGTAGTAGTTAGCTTATGCTGTTATAAAATATTATAAGAGACTTGGTCACAGAAAAAAACAAATATTATGTGTCATCAGTTTTATACTAAGATAAATAACATTTTACTCAGTATACTTTAGTACAAAGCAGGCGTGAGTACAGAGATGACGGCTGATAGAGACGAATGGAAGCAGAAGACATGTTGTGCAGACCCTGCCTAAGTGCGGGATAAGGGCAGGGAGATGATGATGATGACTTATATATGTCTTATCTGGTTGTCTGGAAGAGATTGCTATCTAGCAACAAGACCGCCCTTGTAATTTAAGTTTGTATTTCTTGTTTTTATTTATTTTAAGGTAATACAATAAAGCATATTCTATTATATTCTATTCTACTTAATATACTTTCCATGCCTTGCCTAGTGTCGTCTGCAATACCTATTCCCTACACAATCATGCGCCGCGTACGTGAACCGAACATAATTGGTTTGTCGTTGTATGTTATCAGTATTACGTGGGCCATTCTCCGTTATCAGAGCATGCCACTGACGCATTCACCAAACCACTCATAATAAGCTACCACGTCGCATTTATCAACAAGAACCATCAACAGGATGTCCTAAAATAAATGGGTTAGTTTTCGATGAACTTATCCAAAACATTTTGCTTTTACTATTGAATTTCATTCAGTAAGCTATCACGTTGCTATACCAACAAGAACCATCAACAGGATGTCTTAAAATAAACGGGCTAGTTTTCGATGAAGTCATCCAAAAAATTTGCATTCACAATTGAATTTCATTCAGTAAGCTACCACTTCACTATAACCATCAACAGAATGTCCTAAAAAAACGGGTCAGTTTTCGTTGAACTCATCTGAAACATTTTGCTTTCACTATTGAATTTCATATTGTAAGCTATCACGTCGCTATACCAAGAAGAACCATCAACAGGATGTCCTGAAATAAACGAGTCAGTTTTCGATGAACCCATCCGAATCAATTTGCTTTCACTATCGAATTGCATTCAGTTAGCTACCACATAGCGGTTATCAACAAGAGTCATCGACAGGTTAACCTTAAAAAACGGGTCAGTTTTTTATTAACTGATTAGAATCATTTCATTATTGCGCTACTATTCTATTTAGCTACCACGGCGCACTTAGCATTATATTGAACCATTGACAGGTGTCCGATCCAAATCATATATTTTATGACTCAAAACACTGAGAACACAGGCGTAACTTGGGTGTAAATAAATACCATTACAGAGCCGACTGTACTGTAAAAGATGATGATGATAGGCCTGTGGCTATTTTCGCTCTTTTCAGTGCATTTCTCATCCAGGTGTAGTCTGTAATGAAGTCTAAAATAATTTAAAATTAGGGCACCCTGTATTTGCAGAAGTTATGTCTGGGGTCTGGTAAGACTGGTCGCTGCATTATTATTAGCCGATGTTTGTACAAGTGAGGAAGAAATATTTTCATTTAGCCCCGGCTGTTTCTGCGTGTTTTGAATTGAGGAATGTAGAGCTCGCGGACTGATAACAATGGAGGAATAGTTGACTCACACCCGTATTCTAAGACGATTTTTTCACTCAAGTGAATACTTACGTGAGTGTTAAAATGGCCGCCGCTTTACTAAAGGTTCGGCTGTCACCTGTCAAATTTAAATGTAAGTATTCACTTGAGTGAAAAAAATGGACTTAGAATATGGGCTACGACTTTTCGGTGACGCCGTGTTTCATTGAATATTAACAGAATACTTAAGAAATTTATATTAGGCTAGGGTGTATTTATTTGGTCAGATGGAAAAAGAGATGGCTAATAAAAAGTTGTAGGCTTAATATTAACCGACGAAGAAGAAATCGAAGGAGAGTATTAAGTTTCACACGTATTCTTTTATGCAGGTATGTTAACGCATATCTTTTGACAGTCATCCTAATTTTCATGAAATACTTTTATCAACCCGTTCTATTTTTGTCGCTGCTGGTATTTTGAATATGCTACAAAAAAAAAAGTAGGTATTCCATCAGCCATCTGGTTCCCATAGTACAAGCTTAGTTTGGGGCTAGATGGCGAAATGCAGTTGTGTGAAATGTCCAAAATATTTATTGATTTTATTTAATAATATTAGCCACAAATATTGCCTTCCCAACGAGAAACACCATACCGGGTTTTGCTGGAAGAGATCGCTCACAGCGATAAGGCTCGTTGAGACTCTTTCCCAACGAGTAACACTGGTTTTTCTGGTGGTGGAATAATATAAACCTACCATAAGAGCATAGCAACAAAAAGCCTTATCAAAATTGAAAGCCAAATATAAAATCCAACATTTATCGGCAAGCGGCAATTTCATGGACCATTAGCGATACACGCGCAGTCATTTGCAATTTCTCTTTAAATTTTTCATGACCCTTAAGTACTTGGATATAAGATATAAAATCGTATGGTGAATGATTGCGTTTATCGTGAAAAGTGGTTTTGCTGAGAAGCTAGAAGATTCGATTCGGTTAGAGGGTGACCATAATATTCCGCTTACAATGGATAAGTCTTGGTTTATAAACTGTTTTACGATTGCTTTAAATGATTTCACCTCTCAATTTTTTACGAATTTTGAGATATAGTTACTTTATTTATTTGAACAGAACAAAAACATTGCAATATTAAAATCATGAGAGTACTTATATCATAAAAACTGGCCACTGGCTTACAAGACAACGAGAAGGAAGCTAAGATAATTCATTCATTTTCCGATAAATGAAAAATTACGTACGCAAAAATTTTCCCACTTTGTTATCTCTAAAATAAGGAAAGATTAAAATTGAATATTTATGACGAAACAGGCTTTACCAAATACCAAATAACTATTACACGTTGAAACAGCTTCATGTTATTTTTTCTTGTTTTTAAGAATAATACATAAAACGAGTAAAATAAAACATCTAAAAAGCCACGAGTGGTTTGTCCTAGACGTAGACTGGTCTTATAGTACATACAGATTTAGGTTTTTTGACGTGACTACGTCTAATAAATTGATGAACGCCGGCTGCATGGACAAAAACGTTGACGTCATTGTCCGGTAACGCTCATTGTCCCGTTACGCTGGTAGTCGTTACACTACCGTCCGTAAACCAACTTTACAGACAAACATTTTTTTTTAATATACTAAATACTTCTAGATAAAGATAATTCTGGATTGTCTTCATACACGCATGGGGACCCTAGTTCCATCGGGCACGAAACCACAGAATAGATATTGTAGTACCACGATGCTGCGGGCACCCCGATATGGTATTGCGGTGCGTAATAGCACCTTTCTCGTACCGATAATATCGTGTTTTGCTGTACTTTGCCATTGACAGATATCCTGCCGCAAATCAGTAATGTGTAAGTGTTACTGTGTTCTGGTATAAAGGACACTTCAGCTAGTGATACCACAGAATATATACATATAAAGAAGTTACACGATGCTGCGGGCACCCCGTTATGGCATTGCGGTGGTTAAATTTAATGTGTAATTAATAACACCTCTCTCGTTCAGACTATATCGTGTTTTGCTGTACTTTGCGATTGACAGATATTCTGCCGCAAATGAGTAATGTGTAAGCATTACTGTGTTCCGGTATGAAGGGCACTGTAGCTAGTGATACCATAGAATAGATATAATAGTACCACGATGCTGCGGGCACCCTATAACACCTTTCTCGTACCAATTATATCGTGTTTTGCTGTACTTGGCCATTGCCAGATATTCTGCCGCAAATCAGTAATGTGTAGGCATTATGTGTTCCGGTATGAAGGGCACTGTAGCTAGTGATACCACAGAATAGATATAATAGTACCTGATACTGCGAGCACCCTGATATGGCATTGCAGTGGTTAATAAATAAATAAAAACCAACTTTACAGACAAACAATTTTTTTAATATACTAAATACTTCTAGATAAAGATAATTAGATAATGTTTAAATAATTCTGGATTGTCTTCATACACGCATGGGGACCCTAGCTCCATCGGGCACGAAACCACAGAATAGATATTGTAGTACCACGATGCTGCGAGCACCCTGATATGGCATTGCAGTGGTTAATTTAATGCGTAATAACACCTTTCTCGTACCAATAATATCGTGTTTTGCTGTACTTGGCCATTGCCAGATATTCTGCCGCAAATCAGTAATGTGTAGGCATTCTGTGTTCCGGTATAAAGGGCACTGTAGCTAGTGATACCACAGAATAGATATAATAGTACCTGATACTGCGAGCACCCTGATATGGCATTGCAGTGGTTAATTTAATGCGTAATAACACCTTTCTCGTACCGATAATATCGTGTTTTGCTGTACTTTGCGATCGACAGATATTACTGGGCTTTTGACGCTTACCATCAAAATAACTTAAAGTGGACGAGCGCTGTAAATAGCAGTGTTACCCTGGCCTATGTGAATCAAAGTCCTGTGCAGCAGGCTTGGTTATAGCTTGGGCAGCATATTGGGCAGGCGTGATATTTTACCATCGGGAGAACGCCTAGCTCGTCTCGTCTCTAGTTTACATGAAAAATAACCTTATTTTAAAGTGAAAATGAGATTCAAGTTAAAATAAGTATTTTAGTACCTACTGAACAAGTACCAAATGAAATTATGAAAATACAAAGTGATTTCTTATCACCAGGAAATAGCATTGAGTATATTTAGAAAAATGAATGCTTGAAAATTATTTGTACACCTAAAGAAGGAATATGGTTGGAACATAACAAAAAATAGGTTCAATATGGACAATAAATTAATGGAAGTAAGATAGGTAGTTGTAAGGTTTTATTCCGAATATATGAGTGCGTCTAGCGATGATTTGCGCGCTATAGCTAGCAGAAGGCGGATGAGAAAAGCCAGGCTCAGTGGCTAGCCTTGGAGAGACCTACGTTCAGCAGTGGTTCTGCTATAGGCTGATGATGACGTACGTTTTAATTTTGAGGGCTTTTGTCCAGCGTTTTTAATGCACTACATCATTTTCAGCTGAATAAAATTAGTGTAGAGTAGGTCGATATGAATGAAGTAAGTGGCGCCATCTGTTATCGCAGACAATAAATAACTTAGCCGGAGTCGAGGCTTTTTCTAATACTTTGCATTCATCAGGTTTTTTAATTAGTCTTTTTCAAAGAAAAATATTTTTTTTCCTTATTTGAACCACAGGGACGCTATGCAGTAAACAAAGAAGTAAGCATAAAGGCAACTCGAGAAGAATAAAATAAATAATAAAAAAGAATAAACCAAAATAATAATTATATGTGAGGCTAAATTAATTTGCTATAATTATTTTATAATTATCAAATATTTAATTTTATTATATTATAATTATTTTATTTATATTTATTTTTAAATTAATTTGCTATCTGGGCCAAAGAATAAGCCTTGCAAAGAGGCAATGCAGCCAGTATCCTCGGCACGCTGCCATCGGGTATCGAGTTGGAGCAGTTGAGCTACCTATAGATCGTTTGCAACGGTCTATGGGTGGCCCAATTGTTTCCTTTTGTAAATTTTATAATATATATAGATTGTAGTAGTTAGCTTATGCAGTAATAAAATTTACTGTTCAAATAAAAAAATATATGTGAGTACTAACAATGTTATTTCCATACCTCAAAAGTACTCTCAGTTACCAATAATTTTAGAATTTTACTGTTAAAATTAACAAACAAGTTGTTAATCAAACATATATTTTTATTTCTCCTTGATGTTATGTGGTAATTTTCATTATTTCTTCTTTTTTTTAATTAGATAGGAGCAGAACCAGTTAGATACTGTTATGGACAGGGGTTTATACGACGTTTAGGGGTTTTAAGGGTTTGTATGACGATTGGACAGGAGGGGTGGTTGCATTACGTAAACCAGCCGCTACACCGGGTTGCGGGTCTGCTACGTCGAACTGTTGATAAAACTGATCAAATGATCCATTGTTTTTGGTATTAGAAAGGAGTATCTAATACCAAATACCATGGAGGACAGATGGGAATAAATAGTTCTATCTGTCCCCCTATTGGTCACAGGGGGACGGATAGAACTTTTAAAATTATTAAAAGTTCCATCTGTCCCCCTATCAGCAGCGGTGGGACAGATAGAACTTTTTTGTCCCATCTGTCACCCTAGGCGGACAGAGCAGAGTTACAGATAGGAATAATTCAATTCAAATACGTTTTTTTTAAACTGATGATTGTGTCCCATTTTTGGGCATTTTTTTTTATTATCGTGATTAATTTTATATTCCGAACAAATACCAATCATAAACGAATCCCAAAACAAGTTGAATGGTATGAGATACAGTCAGTAATAAAAATGCTTTAAATGTAATTTTATGTAGTTTTTCAATCAAAATCAGTCTTATCAATTAAATTAATGTGTAGAAAAACGTATAAAAAGCAACGGGTTGTGTCGGAAAACCGTAAATAAGTGGATACTTCTAACGGGGTCATTCCCGATCGGTAACACCCCGTCGTCAAATACTAATAATACTAATTGAATGCTAATATCAATGAAAGATGACTTTTTGACAAAAATTTTAGTGTGTTCCGGATGTGACGTACCAAATCATGAACCATCATTATTTCTCAGCTGTACGCGCTTACTCTTCTTGATGGATATACTTCAAGTTCAAGTATCTACTTTCAGTGGTTTGGCTTGTGCGTTGTCTGTCTGTCTGTCAGTCATTTCTATACACCACCAATTTTTATTACCAAAAAAAATTAAATGGGCAATGCAGACGGGGTACTACCAAGTACTACGTTGTATCTATGCAGTCAGAATTTTGAATTTCTACAAAATGACAGAGTGACAGCGGCGCGAGTGCGGCGCCCGAACCGAGCTTTTGCGAGCTGGCTCGAGCTAGGAACCCGGGTTTTCCAAACGATGAATAAAACTTAAATTATTATCAATAAAATATACCGCCTGATGCAAATCTATAGGAAAACGACTAACGGTAACAGTTATCTATTTTTAATTAAATAAAAATTGACAAAACTTCGACTTAATTTTTTCAAGTTTTTTTGCCATATCTGTGTTCAGTAACGGCAACTGACCATGTGGATTTTTTTTTCTGGTGATTAAAAATTTACCGTGTGATAAGTTCTTAATGGTAAGTAATTATTTACGGTTCCTATTAGTCACAAGTTATAAAAGATTGTTTCCTCAATGGAAATTTAAACACTGGATTAAAAATGTCCTTGTTTTTAAAACTCATTGTCGCTCCGCGCTATGTAGATACAGCTTGTATGAATGCATGAATGAATAAATAATTTATTTGACTCGAATATGGTTAGTTAAAGACGGGCCTTATGAATGTGTAAAGTATAGAGTCACATACTTCACTGTAGAATACAATATACAAATTTACTTTAAATCTTAATTTTTTCATGAGATTAAAAATGTTGGTTTTACAATCGTATCCTTGAATCTTTTCTCATAAACCAATTATCGAAACACGTGTGCTCGTATCCTTTCAATATTGATAGTTTGTACATTATTATTGGACAAAGATAACGCCGTAAATTTTCATTATATGTACCACTATTTTATTATAAATTTACCTACATCATTTTTTTTTCACCGAATGCCCAGAACGTTTGCTTATTATAAAAATAATTGTTATTGTCAAATGTCCTTGTGTTATTCGATTTAGCTACCTAGTATATTTTTCTATAGATTTAGTTCGAAGTTCGTCGTAGCAAGCCCGCGGCACATCCCCTCACCCTCTCGCGTAGCCCCGAGGGTGTCTGTGTAATCTGATTTTGTGGTAGTTAGCAGGTAAAGTGCTTTTTGCACGCTGATTCTAACTTGTTTACGGGATTTTGCTGCTTTTTTGGGATCAAAGTGATTTTATCATCACCGTTTTAAACTGATTTTTGGTGCGTTTGTTAGGTACTGAGTTTTCAACAGACATGTTCAACAAGAAGGAGGTTCTCAATTCGGTTGGCTTTTTCTTTTTTTTATGTTTGTTACCTCGGAACTCACTAAAGTCAACTAAGGTCGAATTCGAACCCGGTCGTACACCAATGGATTTTTCTGTTCCAAAAATCTATGTGTGGATTATAACACGTGCTCAACGGTGTAGGAAATCGGCATGTCATAGAACCTATAAAGTTCGAAAACATATGTCAAGTGCATGAAAGGAGTCTCTCCAAGGCGCACTTGAAATCCTTTTACCACCCTGGTTCGGAAGAACTAGTGACACGATAAGAAGAAGACCTCGGAACTATGTTCTTCATATATCGATTTGAAAAATTCTGTCTGCAATCTGAAATTTTATCCTCTCAAACAAAGACAGAATATTTAGGGAACAACAAAAAAAAACAACCGAATTGAAAAGTAGCCTTTTTTTAAGTCGGTTAAAAAGGATGGTCAAATGGATTATAAATAAAAACCTATAATATTTTATGTTTGTTTTCCTCGAGTTATGGAGTCGCGTAAAATTTATAATCCATAAAATAAATTGCCATACTAATTAGGTGTTCAAAACGAGCGAGCAATTACCGTGTCCCCGCGGTAAGCCGCTGTCACGGTTTAATTTACGAACCCCACGAACGGGGCCTATCTACGGATTAGTGCGAATGTGACCCTAGTCTACCCTTTTTTATTTTCCATTTATGTGAAACAAAAAAAAATTAAATATTATAAAAATTGTTGGTAGACATGTAGAATTTTAGTAATTATGTTGTTTTTTTAATAACGTTTATTCAATATTAAGTTTTGCATACTACAACCGACTACAATTGAATTTTTCTAAAGACTGTAAACACCACTGAAGCAAAATACCTACGCAATTTCGTTCACTTGGCTGACGTAATTTTATAGTTATTTTGATTTCAAAACCAAAGAACTGAACCGATTTTGATGAAAATTTACATGGGATCAATCTAGATCAAAAATTTTTCAAATCGGATTTTAAACAACAAAGATCTGAGGTAACAATCATAAAAAAACCCGAATTGATAACCTCCTTCTTTTTTAAGTTGGTTGATAGAATAATAGTTATAGTTCCTTACTTGTTTCTTTCCGTTTCAACCAATATAATTTGAAAATTATAACACTTTTATTAAAATCTATAAATCGTTTGCAACGTTCTATGGCTGGCTCAATGGTCTTCTTTTGTAATAAATAATGTTATATTTGCTGTAATAATTTAACATTACTATTTTTTATTAAAATCATGAATAACAGACACGAACTTTAAAAAAAAAAACAAGAATAACGCGCCATTATTCTTATACGAAACAGTAGGAAAACAAACAATGTTTATTATGTTAATAAACATTTACAACTAACTACTAACTTTTTTTTTTTTGTTCATAACTTAATATTTTTCTTAATGAATAAATAACTATTTGGATTTTTTTATTACAGCATAGGCTAACTACTACAATCTATATATAGGTATATATATACAAAATTTACAAAAGGAATCAATTGGGCCACCCATAGACCGTTGCAAACGATCTATAGGTAGCTCAACTGCTCCAACTCGATACCCGATGGCAGCGTGCCGAGGATACTGGCTGCATTGCCTCTTTGTATAGCAAGGCTTATTGTACTTATTAACTACTAACTTAATGTATAAAAATAAAACATCACAAAACTAAAAATTTCTTAACTAGCTATAAAATAAAGAATTAACATATATCAAATAATAAATAATACACAGAATTTAGGTCACTATCCACGGGCAAAGTATCCAAAAGGCTGGCGACGTTACCTCGTTGATATATTTTGTATGATGAAACATCGCCAACATTGATACGGTAAACTATTCTAATGTAAGCCTTATTTTAGCACAGAACCAAGAAAATGTTTTTTTTTGGTCTCGGTTTACAATTCTATAATTTTTATACATACGACATACGGACATTCCATGTATTTGTTATTCGTATTTCGTGATATGAAAAAAATATATAAATATATATTATATTCTAAAGACACCATAAACATATACCAGGTTTATTTATATTTATGTAGAGTCATAATTTGGATGAAAATATTTATTACAAATGGTTATTTATTACACATGAAACCTAAATACAATTTTTATAAAAACAAGATATAAATAAAGGATTACTCCGTATCAGTTCAGTGGTTTGCAATATCCCGAATGGGATTGTCAGTGACCATTGAACCAGCACGACATCGACAGCCCCTAGGGAATGCGGGATTGAGATCTCGGGATTGCGGGATGCGGGATTGTGGCCGAGCCAATATCCCTCGCACTGAACTGAACTTTTAATCGTGTATCGGATTTTCTTGTTGTTCAGGCAAATGCTACAAACACAAACAAAAAATTGGTTGTCTGTAAAGTTGGTTTTCGGACGATAGTTTAACGTGACTACCAGCGTAACGGGACAATGAGCGTTACCGGACAATGACGACAACGTTTTCGTGCAAGCAGCCGGCGTTCATCGATTTATTTGACGTAGTCACGTCAAAAATAATGGTGACATTTCCTAGTATTTCCTACTACTCGGGCGAATGAACATGACACCTGGCTCGAATGACGTTTGTGCCAAGTACATCGTGGAATTGGATAATCTTGGTAGAGAAGAGGTCCTGGAATACTTGGTAATGATAAGGCTTCGCAATAAGAGGAAGAAGAATCACGCGCCGCGCGGGGTAGCGGGGGAAGCATCCAGTTCCGAGCCACGTGTCCGCCAGGTGTCATGTTCATTCGCCCGAGTAGTACGTTCCTTATTTAGCATGAATGATCTCATTAGAAATTCATTGATAAAATGGTAGGTAATGTTGATGAATTGAGCATAATAAATTAATGGGAAATTGGTTGGAACTAACAGATGAAGTTGAAGTAAAAAACTAATGGATAAATAAGTAACATAGAGTGAATAATTTTAGTAAATACCAGTTAGTACCAAGGTATCTATAATTCATTACTGGAATAGAATAAAATTATTGGCTTGATTGCATATTGTCATAGTTTCTAAATATTTCTACAGCAAAACGCGAAAATAGTTCCCTGCATATATTACTTTCAAAATCACAAAAACAAATATAAGTACAAGACTTAGCACTTCGTTCTGTCAAACCTTCAACAAGTTTAATAAAGGAGAGTTAAGGGAGGGAGAGACGAAAGTTTTGGTTTAACAAGTGGAAAGTTTTTGACTTATAACTCGGGAAATCATAATATACCTACTACCGATGTATAACGAGCATTTTGTGTAAATGTTTATTGTTTGATAATACTAATTTCAACGTTAGGAAGTCTCCGTTTGTTGGAGAATTAAAATACCTGCTTGGACACGCTTGGGTGAATCTGTAGCCTAAATTTCTTGAATTTCGTTGCGTTGCGTCTCTCTCGAGTTAACCTAAAGTTGTGTCTGTGCGGTTTTTAAACCAAACCTTTTGAGATTAATTATGCTGGCGATTTTAGAATATGTGTTTTGAATTTTGAAAGTACAGTGTCTAGGGCTGAAAACGTTTCTACTGATTTCCGAAGGCAATTGAACACCACCTACCTTATGAACTGCAGCTTCTGGCTTGTTGATTTGGTGGCAGGCAAGGTCCTGTGAACTCGCACGGCGAGTCCAGGTTCGAAAAGTCTTTGGAACAGCACACAGCACGGCTATGAACCCGCGACACTTCACTTATATCAAAATGTTGAGATGCAGATTTGGCACGGCCAAAATAGGAGGGAAAATCGTCGGATTTTGAGTAGAACGTCCACACGCATCCGATTCCAATGACTCCCCCATTTGCACTGATGAGCCTCTAGCTCTTCACGTTCGGGCAGGCGGTGATTTACCAAACTACCCTCAAAATAACAATAGAAACGCAACAGTGTCTAATTGAAAAATATGACCTAAATATGTGTATTCATACATGTACTTACAGGTACACATATGTAGATAGTTCTGGTACAAATGAATTGCTGGCTGTTTCACCTCAAACTTTAACAATGTCAAGCAGTTCAAGCTCATTCATCTAAGAGGGTCACAGAAAACCAGCGCTTCAGTAGAAGGTCCCACTACTTCTGAAGCAAATGCTAAGTGTCCACCTTTTTGTCTGTTTTTAATAATTTTTTAAATTGTATGAACAAAATAAGGATTCTTATTCTTATCCGAAGTCCTCATAAACTATAGTACATTTTTAGTTTTAGCCCCGCGAAATTAACGATATTTCAATTTATAATTGGAAAGCGCTTATTTCTCTTCCTTTGTCTAGTGTAGTGTAGAGTATAAGCTCATTATCACTTCTCAACCATGGACATTTTAATTTACACCCTCATGGACTTCACAATGGAAAGCAAAGCGCCGCCGCCGTCAATTACAGCGCCATCTTCACGCCAGGAGTGAATTGAAGCCATAAACCTGAGGGTCGAGTTATTGACCAATAAGTTAAAAGGATTCGCCGGACAATTGAGAGGATAAATTCACTTTGAAAGAGGTATTTGAATATTTGGCTTTTTTATAATAAAATAAAATGGTTTCAAAGTTATATTGATTCGCCGGACGATTGAGAGGATGAATTCACTTTGAAAGAGGTATTTGAATAATTGGCCTTTTTGTATTAAAATAAAATGGCCTCAAAGTTAAATGTAAATCCTTGAGACCATTTTTATTAATAATTCCGTTATTAATTTTTAAAGACAGTGATCTATTTTCAATAAAATAAGGATGACATGAGAAAATATTTTTTTGATAGATAGATGGTTTAGTCAAACACTTAATAATATAGGTTAGGTACCTGATAGATAAGGTAAGTAAATAATAATAAATATTTTGGACATTTGAAACGACGCCATCGAGCCCTAAATTAAGCGGAGCTTGTACTATGGGAACTAGATAACTGATAAAATACAATATAAACTTTTTTTTGAAAATACATACAAAGAAAAAAACATCCAGACTCAGGACAAACGCCGATGTTTATCACACAATATTTTTAACCTGAATCTGGCCTGTGCGTCAGTAAGTCCATCAGTCAGGGCTCACAGTGCATTAAGGCTATTGCTTTTAGTTATCTGCCTAAAGCAAAACTCAGTTAGGAAAACTTTTTACCTACACAGAAACATAAATAAAAACCTGTCTTCTTCGTTTTGGTGTTCAACAAAAACGTATGGAAAAACGGAACCCTAAAAAGAAATGAATTGCCTCGCTGTGACACAGCTTTATAACGCACACAAGCGTGGACAACGTGTTCAATCTATGAAATTTAATGGTAAATTCGGTCTTACATTTTGACTCATCTGTGATTCATTCTATTCATAAATTTTATTATGCTTATGTATATAAATATTTAAATTTGGACAATACCTGCTGTTTAAATTTGCATAATCAAGGTTTTACAGAAATATACTACAACCGCCTACAGTTGGACTGTTTTTTTGACCACTGAAAATTCACAGGGAAGCAAAAACGCAATTACGTTTTCTTCGATAACATATTTTTTTAGTTATTATAATTTAAAAAAAAACTACGGTACTGATTTTGATATAAAACCCTATGGGATCAATCTGAAAGAATTTCCTCGCAAACAAAATAAATATTTTTTAGACAACATACGGGTTTTCATACAAAGTTTCCAGTATTTTTTATAAAGTCTGTTCAAAGAGGTTCAGTTTGTGATAGGTTAGACAAGCCGGAAGTTTTTTTTTCCAAATTACGGCCTACGGTCTTTTATATGACCACAGATCAGGGACCTAAATATAAGCTATTTTCGAATTTTGAATATCGTAGAGAACATTGGATGGCTGTACCCCCTGCTATTTGCCTCCCCTTTTTCCTGCAAAAGCTTGGTATTAGTTCAGTACTGCGTATTTAAAAAAAAATACGCATTCGGAATAGTTTTGTAAGTTTTATAAATGGAGGTGCTAAGTTTTTTAGTGCTGTATATGCAATACCTCAAAATGATATCTGTAAATGGCATGAGCCATTTCTTTATAGACTTAATACCATTTTAGGAATGAGAATCCATTCAATTTCCTTATTTGACACTAACTATCAACTATGTAGGTACGTTATAGAATTATTTCTCGGAAAACCAGTAAAAAGTTAACAGCCCGTTTACCGATTCATTAATTTAATTTAATAGGATACGACTGTAGAATAATAATGAATTTTAAGATGAAGAAAGAATTTTGATTGAAATGCGATGAGTTTAAATGCCTTCCCTACGTCGATATTGGAGTCGAATAAAAAACATTTATTGAAAGTCACTTAAAACATGCCGAGATGGTGCTATTCATAAATGAATAACGGTGTTCCTATAGAACACCAAGATAGACAGTATCAAACCAAAATGGATGCGGAATACAGGAGAAAATTTTCAGACACCCTGTAAATAAAAAATAATAATCTATATTAGCAAAAAATGTTTGTTAATCTTTACGATGTAGTTTTATTGATAATGAAAAAGACTAGTAGTTTTAACATGATAATATATATCTAGCCCTGTGACTTCTCTTTTTCAAATATTAGCATCGGTCCAACATGTACTACAAGTTAGCCAAAGTTGCTTCTTTTTTTTGTCGCATATACAACATTGTGATTCTATACTTTAATACTTCTATGATGCTATTAAATTTTATATATTAAAAATTAATTTAAATATTTAATTAAAAGTTGAATGCACCTGTCTCCTGAAATTAAGACAAGATCTCCGAAGAAAAGCATTGCCATGTATTTCAGATTAAAAAAGTACGTTACTGTGAATAGGAAAATCAAAACTGAAGTACCCCCCCCCCCCCCCCCCAACCCCCAATGATGCTGAATCTGGTGGATTTTTTGGAATCTTCACAGGAAAATGGCTAATTCGGATGTCGCCAAAACTTAACTAAACTAATTTGACAGCACTAAAAATCTCTCTTTTACCATCGTAGTAAGATAATGTAGATTGACTGTAATACTCAATCAGATACGTAATGTATGTATATCTTTGATAAATATGTTTCTTTTTTCCATAATAGAGATAATCCCAGTATCCAATATCATCTTGTCTCTAATCTTCTTTAGTTACAAACTTATGTTTACACTTAACATAAGTTTACCTACTAATGAATACGATTTTTTTTTATGGATGGATTGATAGAAAAATGGATGAATGGAATCATGGATGAATATTGCATTGATATTTGGCAAAGATGTAGCTTAGGTCTCGGAATAGGACAAAGGTAACTTTTTGTTATGATACCATTCAGTAGTTAGTAAAAAAATATAGATAAGTAGGCATTTATATTATTCTGAGTATTTTAATCGAGACTATGGCTTTCCAGGAAATTATATTTATTTATACCCTAGGTATTTTGAATCGTTTTAAACACGCAATTTTCTGAACAAAAACATAATTTATTCATTCGGAATCCTGCACGGAACCCAAACGCTAGCAATTCTTTTCCACATTACATTCACGACGCGTCTAGGGGAATCGATTGATGTCGGAAAGGGATAGAGTCTATAAAAATAACCCTTGTCAGAAGAGGACAAAAACCGACCTTCTGAGAATATGATAGCATCAAGAGTAAAGAAGGACGCTGGCGCATCATCAATAAACTTTTTTCTTTTTCTTTTAAGTTATTGTTAAGTGCTCGTTTATTCATAACACCTTTGTCGGTTTGTGACGCTCATTAAGTCGAATTAGTTGATAACACTTAACAACCCTGTATATCCTTTCTAATGATGGATTACTTACTTTAGCACCAATTAGATACTTTAGCACCAATGAATCGATTTGTGATTGGTCAAAAAAACACTTGGTGCTTTTTAGAGTTTTTAGTAGTGAAGCAAAATACCTTTTAACTCATCATCATCATTTATAACACATGCTTAATGGTGAAGGAAAACATTGTGAGGAAACCGGCATGTTATGGAACCTAAAAAGTTCGCAAACATGTGTCAAGTGCACGAAAGGAGCCTCTACGAGGCGCACTTGAAATCCTTTCACCACCATGGTTCGAGAGAATTGGTGACGCGATAAGAAGGAGATAATCATCAACCTAATGGTACCTAAATTTCATAGGTTCCTGCTAAGATGAGCCACTAAGCTTGATCTTCGACTTTATTCAGGTAATAACTGTGGTACGCAAATCAATACTTGTTCCAGCAAATGTGTCGGCTTCTGCCTTAGGCAATTCCGAGTATATTTTTTTAAAATAAGATTCGATTGTACTTAAAAAAAAAAACTACCACAGATTTACTAAAATAGAGTGTTATTCTCTATTCGAGATCTGTGATTAAACTGAAACCAATTTTTTAAACATTATTTGCTTAAAATCTTACCGGAAATTTACATTTAAAGCCAAAGTTGTGAAATTATACTCCAACGCGTGACCAAACAAACTCCTATTACATTAATGGCTTTCTTTTGTAGTTTCAACACGCACTCGCATTCACACGACACTCGAATCATTGACACTCTCAGATGATAGTACCATTTGTTCTCATATTTGAAATAACTTAAAGATTTTACAAGTACAGGTATTTTTATACTTAAAAAGGAGTTTCTAAACCATATAATGTAAAAAAGATTAAGATAATGAATGAAATAGTATTATTGTATGTGTATTTTACCGGCGGAAACAACAGTAATTAGCATCAATTCAACTTTATTAGGCTCTACAAGTTAAGGTATTTATTTTTATTTCATAATTGTCTAGAAAATATACTCAAAGTACAAATATTTTGTAAAGTATGTTGCTTTTTTTTTAGTAGAAAAAGTTCTTAAATTGCCATGGATATTGATATCATCATAGTAAAAAAAAAAAAGCTAAAACGACTACAATTTTCTCTCTTCTATTACTTATTCTGTAAAGAACATTACAGTTCACTTATATACTATTCGACATCATAAAACTGTATTTTTCTACCGAGGTTATTGAATAATAATATGCTTACAGTGACAAAAACAGAAATTAAACCATTAAATAGAAATTAAGAAACGAAAGCCAACAGAAGCGAAAATAATTGACGCTTCTTTGTATTTCGTACACGCACTCGAAATTCGCACGGCATTCAAGTCATTGGACACACGATCTCCATAGAGACGCTATCCCCGTCTGGTACGTGAGAACCATTACTATTGGCTCCAAATGGTAAGGTTGAGGACGTGGTGGCTGAGTGGATGAGGCCCTTGCCTTGCGATCTGATGGTCGCGGTTTCGAATCCCGGTGGCAGTCATGCGTCAATGGGGTTTTTCGGTTCGTCTTTCCGACTATGTATTTATCAATCAATTATAGTAGAAATGAGGTCAACCTCCCGAATCGACTATCTCCTCTTCGCTCTTTCCTTTGCCCGCCTTGACCTGTGACTCTACTTTGTTGTTCTTCTTATCTATCTTGTCTTCTTCAGAAACTACATGAAGTATTTCCTCTTTCCGGCGACGTATCAATCATTTTGCTTATGGTCCTTGCCTCATTGTCGACCTCCAGATTCGGTATTCTCCTCTACGCTCTATCTTTTGCCGTGACCTGTGACTCTACTTTGTTGTATTCTCGTTGACTTTAGAAACTGCATGTATATTTCCATTCCTCTTTGTGGCTACTTATTCAACCAACTAGGTATATCTAGTGAGAATGAGCCAACCTATCAAATCCGTATTCTCCTTTTCGCTCAATCCTTCGCCGTGACCTGTGACCTACATTATAATTAAGCAATGTGTGTATAAAAGGCTTTGAACTGACTGACTAGCAGACTGACTGACAGACAACGAACTAGTCAAATCAATAAATGGAGGAACTCGAAAATTGGAGAGCGCGTATCTATCAAGAAAGGAAAATATGTTACTTCGCAATGCAAACGAAGTTGTAGGTCTCAGCTATTACTGGCATATTTATGTATTTACTGTGTCAAGTGTAAGGATAAGCAGATAAAACCCCTGTATTTCACTCAAATAATAATGTATGTAATAATGTTATATTGATAACATATCTTACTACTTATGTGTCTACCTTGCTATATATTTTCTGATATCAGAAATTAATCTTAAAAATCTTTGAATGGAAGATCGAAGGAAACAAACGATTAGCCGTTTAAAAATGAAGTGACAATCGAGTGAGTTCCAATGGTAGGTAAGGTCGTCATTCACGAGAGAAACCGCGCTTTCTACTCGGCGGTCGGCGCACGATTCGCGAGCCGCGTTTCTATTAACATGACGTAAATCACGACGAGCCACGTAATATGTCTGCTAATAAGTCTGCAGTATTCATCATAGTCAAAATATCATAATGATGGGAAGGAAAACAAGATTACAGGGTTTTTGATAGTCCGCGCGCGACGCCAAGCGGCTACGAGCGACTAGTCAGCGATGCTTCAATACTGGGCTTTTTCTTAAGGTAATAATGATTAAAATTGTTTGACACTGAAAGTGCTCTGCCGGTCGCTACCATCCCAGTGGGAAATGAGGCTTAAGCGTCGATGATACAGGGCTAGTTTATAGCCAGCGAGTTCGCTAGTAACTTGTAAAACTCGCCACGTTTCATCGGCTTTTTTACAATCTGCTTGATGAAAATCCTTCCGAACTGCTGACTTGCTCCACTCACTAGCTTTTAAGCTCACTGGCTTGTAGCTTCTAAACTATCCCTGTGTCATCGACGCTTTACACAGGACTTAGAACAACATTGGCCAGAATGGCCAGTGCAATACTTGTTCACATTGACAAATTTTAATGGTCAGTTTTGAAAGCCCAGTATATTTTCGAATGTAATGTTTTTATAATATAATTTTATTTGTATTTATTATGACTACCTCAATTTTTGCTGTTTAAAGCGTTAAGACAGATTACGTGTGAGTATAATGTAGCTCAAGACGAAACTACTTTGAGGTTTCAGGATAGGATTTAATTTTGTTCCTAAATAAAAGTTTTTACGTGAATAAATAAAAAGAAAAATGAAAAGGGGCACAGCACATATCCTACTGAGACATCTATCCCGGTTTTACCCTGTAGATAAATCTCTTATTTTTGTGAGAACAGCGAATAACTTGAATGGTTAATAGTTAGTGTTTAGTGCACGGGGCAGCGAGCAGGCGCCCGCTCCCGAGGTAAATCACTCTGTTTACCAATACGCCGCGTCGCCCGGCCGCATTACCAATGCAAATGACGCCCGGAGCGCGGTGGATAACGTACCGTTGGTGAAACAAGAGAGTCATTAAACAAATAACATATATTCAGTTCGGATAACTTATTTATTTAATTAATACTTTATTAAACCGGATGGAGCCCGAGAAATGGTCGGGTGCCGTAATACCATGTATGCCCGAGGACTGACGGCTTCGTCGGGGTCGGCCGCGCAAACGTTGGCGGGAGGATCTCTTAGCCTTCGACCGTGAAAGGTGGAAGAATTCATTGTTGGTTAAAGGCCTCTCCCAAATTCTTCCACCTTACAGCATAGGCTGATAAAAAAAAAACTTTATTGCACTCACTTAAATGTAGTACAAAAGGAGGACTCAATGCTAGAGCATTTTCTACCAGTCAACCAGTTGATGGTAGAAAAAGAAAAAATGGCGTTCAACTTAAATGCTAATTACCTAACTATATATACATATTTATAATTAAAATTACTGAATAAATAATATATTTATATATATATTATAATATAATACATAGGTACATATATTATTTATTTCCTTCTTCTTTCTTTAAAAAACTTGAAAACAAAATAATGAAGGTTTAAGAAATATATATTACAACCGTCTTCAATTGGACTGTTTTAGTGACCACTGAATAGTTACGTGAAGCAAAATACGCAATTTCGTTTACTTAGATGAAGTCATTTTGTCAGTTATTTTGATTTTAAAACCGAAGTACTGAACTGATTTTTATGAAATTTCTATGAGACCAATCTAGAACCAATATTATTACCTTTAAAATAAATCGGTTCATAAACAACAAATTTTTGAGGAAATAAACATAAAAAAAACGAATTGAGAACCTTCTCCATTCTTGAAGTCGGTTGAAAAAAAAAGGAATTAAACTTAAGTTCCTTTTAGTAAAGTTACTGTGCCCAACAGGGTGAATATAGTACCATAGCCCTAAGGAGTAACTGTACATATTTATCTGCAATTAATAAATTACTGAATTACTGAAAACATTGCTTTTAGAAGTTGTGTGCAATCTGTTCCTAAAATATAATAATCAAGAATAAGTTACTCTTCTAAATTAGGTACCTATATAGGTAAAAGGAGTAGTTTATTTAGTTATTATGTTTCTTTGTAAGTATCTCTTAGATAATTTTCTTTCTTTCTTTTGTTCTTTAGCCTAAAATATTTTCTGGAAGAAATCTCTTGTTAGGGTTAAGCTCGCCTTTACATGTCTTTTCTTTTATTTATTTGCACAATAACGTATTTGTGAGTAGGTACAATAAAGAATTACAGAATATTTTTCTGCGAACTCTACACACATTTTCAACGGCATGTTTTGCTTTTGCGTGCCGAGACCGACCGTGCCAGTGTGTGCCCGGATGACGTTTCAATGTACTACTATAAATACCACACACATGCATGCAGTTACCGGCCTTACTTGACCTGTAGGACGTTCTTTGATACTGAGGTAGACTGAGGAGTGGATGTGTCAGGGTGCGTTGGTTGGTGTATATTCGTTGATTGGTGTGGTGTTCGTGAGTGCCGTGTTAGCACTCGGATCACCTTCGTGCGACCTCGTGTTTCGACACTGAGCGAACAACTAGTTATTGTTCTGTAGCTGTATCATTAAGTTTTTTGAAAAGCCTATTCATATAGAAGATGAAAAGAGTAAGTGCGAATCGAAGTCCGATCAATGACGATATGAAAAATGTCATAGATTGCTTGGCTTCCATACCAAATTAATATTGGCAAAAAGTTTCGTGATAGCGACTTTGTAACCGTATCATGACGATTTTGAAAAACTTATTCGTATCGAATCCGTCACAGAAAAGTTAAAAGTTTGGATAGCGTTTTAAAAAAATATACAAACTTCTGTGATGGCTTTGACACGAACACGCTTGTCAAAATGTTTGATGATAGGGCCTCTGAAGGTTTGCTTGCACTGAGCTGTGCGCTGATTACTGATGAGCTCTCTACCGAGTTGTTTTATTTTTAAATTCTTGATTCGTTAGTAACTGAACTATACCAAATAGTTCAAGAGACAGACAACTCCAATAATTATTTTGCGATAAGTTACCTATACAAAAATGTAGCGTGCATTTACGCCTTTTTGGCTCGTAACAACTCTCCACATGGTTCGAAACGAATTATTAAGTCTAGACATGTTTGTTATATCCTAGTTTATTTTATAGAGCAGTATACCTTATTTAGTGCTTCGTGTTTGGTCTTATCGATTCTTATTTTCTCTTTGGATATTTAACAAACGAAAATAAAAAAGGAATTGCATCTCATTTAGGGACTTTTTTTTCATATTTTTGACATTATTTATTTATATGCGTTTTTATATTAAGCAACAAATATTTTTGTGCATGGTTTTCTGAATTTTTTGAAAGCTTTTTTTTAATAAATAGAGGCCACGATCAATTTAATAAAAAAAAATCTGTGAGCGAAAAAATAAGCGATAAAACCTATCCAATCGAACTCCTTTCAGCGCTTCATAGACCAATCTCTCAATAATATATAATATTTTTATAGCTCATACTAGCGGAGACCCGCAACATCGTTTGCGTTGCAAATTTTCAAAATTCCTTTCTTAGTACTCACTTTCAGCTTTTGACAGACAAATCCTCCAATTTTCAAGTCTCTACGTTGAGTGGTTTGGCCTGTACGTTGTCTGTCAATCCGTCATTAGGTCATCAGGACTAGGCCTTTTACACACGGTCATTTTTTAATCACCAGAAAAAAAATACACATAGTCAGTTGCCGTTACTGAACACAGTTATGGCAAAAAAAAAAAAAAAAATTAAGTCGATTTTTTGTAAATCTTTATTTTATTAAAAATGGATAACTGTTACCGTTAGTCGTTTTCCTATGGATTTGCATCAGGCGGTACCCTATATTGATAATAATTTAAGTTTTATTCATCGTTTTTCTCGCAAAAAATACATATAGTGATATGGTAGCTCTCTGGAAAACAATCCTTGGTGTCTTTAAAATATTATTTCTAACAATGCCTTATCCTTGTCAACGTTCATAACACTTACATGTCTCAACCAAATCGTTTTATTTGCATAAAAAATGGTCGAGTCCTTCCCTATAAATTCTCGACCGCAGTCCAAACAAACGACGCCCTCGGGATGGGGTCCAACCCTTTCAGCAACCCAGACAGGGGGTTAAAGATCCGGTTGAGCCTTTTGTTTGAATAAAAAAAGAAACGGCAGTTTTCCTTTACAGATATTTTTCTGAAAAGTCAAAGAGGTAAGGATATATAGTCTTTGAAAAGCAGTTACCTTTCTCTACGAGTATACCTACCTACTATTTGTTAATTAAAACGGTATTTTTGTTTAAAGTAATACAGTCATTGAACAAAGTCATACTCGTATGACTATAAGGAGTCCCAAGAAAAGCTAGTACCTACAGTACCGAAAATTCCGGAAACTTATTCGAAAGAAGAAAAAGTAAGTAAAGAATTTATAAACAACTAAACTTCTTCTTCTTATCGACTAGTTATTTCGAACCAGTCTGGTGAAAGGATTTAAAGTGCGCCTCGAAGAGGCTCCTTTCGTGAAATACTAAACTAGAAAGTCTAAAAACTACACTATTACGAGTAGTTAAATAAAACTCTATGATAAACTTCTGATGTTATAAAATAGCATACAGGTTATAAGCTAGTGCAGCTATGTTTTCCGGAAATCTCTAAAATTACCTTAACACCCGTATGCCACAAAGAAATAAAACATCCAAACATTATTCATGCGACGGCAAACTTTTGGTAAATCACCATAAAGCATTTTGCTCCACTTTTACCCTACAGTTTATACGGCATGTTCCTTAAAATCTGTTGCATTGTACACCATAGTTAAAATAATGATCCATAATTTATGATGAAAAACATGGATTTGTTTGTAATACTGCTGTATTTCGTGCAAGAGGATAGAGTTCTTATCATTAGCGTAAAATTATATTAAGGAGCATAAAAAGTATGCTAAAAACCTTGTCTACTATTGCTTCTATTTGTTTTTCGAAAGAGATTTTAGGAAGAAGGGCACTTATTATTTTGGGGCATCTAACCCTGTTTTACCCTTATGGTACAACGCACATGCTTGACGATTTCAACGAATGCAAGCAAGTTTTATTTATTATTTGTAGGTGAAAAATGTACAAGTAGGCTTATTATATTAGTCCTTTGCTAGACGTTGGTCTCTACCAAAGCGCCACTAAGTCAAATGTGCAAATTTATTTCAAATGGAATCAGATGCAATTGGGAAACTTTATTGTAGCGGATGAGAACGACCACGTTATTTGAAGTCTACTTCATTCCTTCTAACACCCTGTGGTTTACTATTTCAGAGGATTCTTTCAATTTCACGGCCGGATGATGTAAGCTAGCTACATCCCCCTTGTACTGAATAAATTATGTTCGCACCTCGTAGATTTGTTTATTTGCTTTTTAGCGTCGTGAAAAATAAATGTCTCGGGTTACTTTATTTGGAATCCTTTTAGAATCTCTGATTTATTTTCTTTTTAGCATGTTAAGAAAAAAAGCCTTTTTTTCAGATACTACGTATTTTTTTGTTATTTCACTGTTCTCTATATTCCGCTGGGATAAACGGGTCAGAACTAGATATCGAAAATCGGAACGCTTTTTAATCCAGCACTGTGGTGTAAAGACCTATAACTACTTTATCAATAGTTATAGGTATATATATACATACAAGTATTATTATTATACACTGCAAATGTTTATCAATAAGTTATTTTATTTCAAGATTTTATATTATATTATCAATAAGTGAAAGGCAAAGTAATATTGGCTTTGTTCTGACTGACTGAATGATAACAAAAAAAAACGAGTGATCCTTACAGTTACAGTTACAGCCTTACCGTGGTGATATGCAAAATTTTAATTTTAAATGATTCTATTTTCTTCATTTCAGAGGTTGGTACCTACCATCTGACCACTTTCCGTTGCACACTTCCGTCCCATTTTCACGAAATTACTTCCACGAATTGATAGAAAATGAGAGGATAAATAAAACTATGCTTGAATTTTTCTACAAACTAAAGTTTAGAGTGTAGAGTTGTAGAGCAAGGGCCTTAAAGCGTTTCTTTCTTATCTTACAAAGGGAAGAAGTCAATCAAAACGCTTTATGGCTTGTTTAATTATGCTTATCTCAGCACTTGCAATCTCGAGTGCCTCGCATGGGAACGCGAATCATCCAGAACTTGTTCTTCTGCCGAGAACGATTCATTACCGGACTTTCAAACAGCACGTAAACGTCATTCCAGGAACACATTTCGCAGGAATTACAACTGTATGTATAATAGTCTTAGAGTTGATAATCGAAGAATAAGATTATTAGAGTTAGAGCGTATTGGATTTGAATAATGAATGATTACTAGCTTCGTGTGTTCGAATTCGAACGACGTATTCGATGCCGGGGGTAATTAAAATGTAACTGTAGCACACGGGTTTTAAGGTGAGTTTTCCCAGTTGAATGGAAAATGTATGTTGTTTTTCGAGCGTGTTTCGCCGAGGCAATGAGAGAGGGCGTACGATAAATAACCTCCTTTGTGCCGTCACCGCTCCGCTATTAAAATATATTTTGAGATTGTTCGTGTTTTTCTGTCGGGTTTGTAGTGTTCTTGAGTTAGTGACAAGCCGAGAGGCTCAGGAATGCGGCCACAATTTATTTGGCAGGCCTTTTTTGGTGGAATGATGACGGTATTTTGGAGGCTTTCTACACGATGTTTTAGGACTGACATACCTTAAATATTTTTGAAATTGAATAATAATCGAATAGATAGATTAAAAGCAACTTAGAAAAATGTGTAGAGAGAAGTTACAATGCAGCATGCAAAGCATTATATCGGTAAAATTTGAAAACTCTACTTGTTATAACAACTCAGATACTACTAGCGACATCTATGATTTAAGTACAGGTACTTTGGTTATTAAGAATTATAAATACTTCTCACTAGTCTCCAGCAGGCGAGGGCTGGCCATATCTTCAGAAAACCCGACAATCGCTGGGGTAAACGAGTTTTTGAGTGGAGACCGCGAATCGGCAAACGTAGGACTCTTTCCGGCCAGGTGAGGTGACGGTCTGCGAAAGGTTGCAGGCAGAAGATGGATGCGGAAGCCAAAAATAGGTGCATGGCGCACATTGGGAGAGGCCTATGTCCAGCAGTGGACTGCGATAGGCTGATGATAATGATGATGATGAGTTTCCATTACAGATAGTATAATATTAAGTACAAAGTATCTCTACTACTCTACATACCAAATTTTGAATTTACGTAACTAGCCTGCCATAATTTTCTTTATCCATAGGAAATTTTATGCGACATCGAATAGGTTAGGTACTACATAACGTTATAATTAATATTAGACGTGGTGGCCGAGTGACTGAGCCCCTTACCTTGCGATCTGATGGTCGCGGGTTCGAATCCCGGTGGTAGTCATGCGTAAATGGGTTTTTTTGGTCGAAAAAATCTATGTATGCATCCCACGTCCTCGCAACGGTGAAGGAAAACATCGTGAGGAAACCGGCATGTCGTAGAACCTAAAGGTCGAAAACATGTGTCGAGTGCACGAAAGGAGCCTCTTCGAGGCGCACTTGAAATCCTTTCACCACACTGGTTCGAAGGAACTAGTGACACGATAAGAAGAAGACTACATAACAAATAACCTACTACATAATCACGAGAATACAGCCGTGCTGGCCGAGTGGGAGGTGCGTCGACTTTCGATCCGAAGGTTGTGGGTACGTACCCGGTTGTACAGCAATGGATTTTGCTGTTCGAAAAATCTGTGTGTATTAAAGAAAACAAGTGCTTAACGGTGAAGGAAAACATCCTGAGGAAACCGGCATGTCATATAACCGAAAAAGTTCGAAAAACATGTGTCAAGTGCATGAAAGGAGCCTCTTCGAGGCGCACTTGAAATCCTTTCACCACACTGGTTCGAAAGAACTAGTGACACGATACGAAGAAGAAGACGAGACAACAATAACTTGAGTACTAAGCTTGGTTTTTCAAAATATTCGTTAACATTTTGCACCCTTGTCTGAAATGTCCGGGGAATGGATCGAATCTCCGGAAATCCGTTCCGAGTTCGGACCCGTGTTCGTGTTTTATTGATGCTCGGATAGTGGCGCCGAGCCTTTACATTCGATTTAACTTTGTTGGCTTTGTTGGTCGAAACTTTGTAACATTTGTTCTCAAATTGGTAACCTGTAGGTATGTATAGTTTTAGAAAAAATGCCTTCTGTAAAATTTCAATAGCTTGATATCAATAAATTATATAAATATATTTAGTAATAAATCCGCTTAATTTCTAAACAAAGTTTTAATTAACTTAACTTTAGTTCAACTAAACCAAAGAGTCAAAGAACAGAAAACCAAAGTTTAAAGATACGACACGTGTTTCGCCTCTACACGAGGCATCATCAGGAGGTGTGGACTCGCCGAAGTTTGAAACGAGAGAACTAGAGAGTTCTGATGATGCCTAGTGTAGAGGCGAAACACGTGTCGTATCTTTAAACTTTGGTTTTCTGTTCTTTGACTCTTTGGTTTAGTCAAACTAAAGTTAAGTTAATTAAAACCTTTGTTTAGAAATTAAGCGGATTTATTACTAAATATATTTATATAATTTATTGATATTTATGGATTTCCGCAAAGTTACGCCTGAATCAATCAATTATTTCAATAGCTTGCTTTTGGACCGTAGTAATTGTTACTTTTGTCTGACGTTGCCGTACAATGACATTATTGGGCAATGCGTATTCGCAAGCTAATTCGTATTTATTCCAAAATAAACAAAGTAAAAATAAATAAGCCGTCATAAGCGTCGATGACCCGCGGCTTTTTACACGCTACAAGACAGCGAGTTCGCTTGTAGCGTGTAAACTCGCCCAGTATCAACAGCTTTTTTACAATCTGCTTGTTGACATCCTTCCTGAAAGCTAACACGCTTACACGCTAGCTTATAAACTCGCCAACAAGCAGCTTGTAAAAAAGCCGAGTGTCATCGTCGCTCATTTGAATTAAATTTTGAGTATTTGTGTGACGTCTTCTATACGAACAAGCTTGTCATAAATATCCTTATTACAGGTACAGAGTATCCGCTTACCGTGATATTTTTGGCTCTTAAAACCTCTTTCGCTCTAGTTCACGTCTCTACATTTTCATCTTATATCCCTTTACAAACTGGACCGGATAGATAGTGCAGTGACGTGAGTGTTAAATCACGGCGCAAACGACATTTTTTTCTGCGCTCACCCCTCAATGCGCAGAGTGGTGTCTCGAGAGATACGGAACGAGGTGCCGCCGTACCGTTTGCATAATAAGTTAAGCCTGTATATCTCACTTCACGTGACTATTGTAGTATTTTTTCGTAGTTGGTGTACAGTCAGCTGTACTGCACAGACATGTACCTTTACAGTTCCAAGCTTTCACGTTTATATTACTCTTAATTTTGCAAAGAAAAGTGGACGTAAGCATTTTCAAATTAATATAGTCATCTTACTTGTCAAAATTCATGCCAGAAGAAGAATTTCTTTGCAAAATTAGGCGTAGGTATATAAATGTGTACTACAAAAACACATGTTTGATGACCAAGTGTGGGGGTGGTTAGTATCGGCCTATCTGCCTCTACATCACCGCGACGGTAGCTCCAAATCTCCAATACACAAATCAACTTGTGACCACGGCTGTTACAAATAGTTGCAATACAGTTGAAACATTGGGACATAAAATACAAGATAGATGAGGTTAGACTGCGCGTGTGAGATCATAAAATAATCTCATAACAAATGAGACTTTTTTGTGATAGGCTTTTTAGTCTGCCCCTAGTAAAAAGATGTAGGTAGGTACTGTGGTTTTCACGTGTAGAAACAATTAAAATTGCATGTCTAAAAAAAATCTTATCTAAGGTTACAATGTTGATTCAATGGTTTCACTAATCAGTCTTATCAATTCCTTAAATATTGAGTAAGCTGCATGTTGTTTTGCAAGGGATCACGTACAAATGTACCAGCTACAACGATATCGAGACAAAGTAACAGCAAGTAAGAAAACAGTTGTTTTATTGATTAAATATCAGGGAAATCAGCAAACATTCGTGTTTTTTTAAATATTTTTTTAATACAGCACTTTACCGATGAAAATTCAAGTAAGTAACGTTCATCATTCGCTTTTAATTTACCGATAAAACTTTATTAGATAAAATAGCATTACTAATAATAATAGATTGGTAGTATGTACTTACCAAATACCTATCAGCTATCTAACCTTATGTTTAAATTGAACCTTCGAATGCGCTAGATGAACGCTTTCCAAACTAACTGTAAGTTTCCATTACTATGAGAATTTCAATCCAAGTTATGAAGTTTAATTTGCGATCGGTACACGACAGGGGCGGGGCATTGCTCTCATTATTTAGATATTAATCCTCCACCCTCAGGCTTGCCAACTCTACAGACATAACAGCAGTTACTACGATAGTGATGTGCTAGAAATGCGGAACACTAAAGAAAATATACGGTGAAACATATTAAACATTATCCATCGTTATTATTCTTTAAAACTTCGTGTTCGTGTCCATAGAGTTTATACAAAGAGAAGAGATTATCTTGATAAATGTAGGTAATGTAGGAGTATAGGTATTTTTTTTGCAAGGACATTTTTCACGTTACGGAAACTGATTTAAAATTGGCACTGCAGCTTCGCCAGTCTAATAATAGCTTCTAAAAGTACGTAGATATCCTTATTTTGTCGCACCTAGTAGGCTCTGTCGAAATCTTCTTGATTATCATTTATTGTATTAGCAAACACTTGTATAAATAGTTTATTATCATGACAAATACCAGCTACTAGAAAATGCTACGCGTTTATTCCGGAAACGGATTTCTGTCACGTCACTATTTGTCGTCTGGATTTAATTAATATACGACGCTTGTGGGTTAAGCCGAGTGTTATGGTAAAAGTGTGGTATCATAAAAAAATAGGTACTTTGGATTTCAGTTTTGGATTAAGAACGTTTTATATAGCACTCGTTTTCGTGTTTTCTGAAGGGTTAAACTTTTCTGAAGTATTTTCAGCAAAGGAGTTTTTTTTCCTTTTATCAGTCATACCCAAAGAGATGATTTGGTTCTAAAAGAGTCGTATAAGTGCAACAACAGATGCCTATCATAGTGCCTATGCCTAGGTAGGTGCTAGGTACCTATCCATCTACCAAAATATACCGGGTGTCTCACGGCCTTGCAACAAATTCCTTGTCAATAATATAATATCACTAATTTAAGATGATGGTTCATATTAAAATGATAAAAATTAATATATTTTAACTCATTAAAATCATTTTTTTATATTAATACTTAAAATATAATGCAGTAGTAATAACTTTCAAAAATGAAGGTATGTCTTCATTCAGTGAAACTTTTAAACTTTAATATTTAAATTACTTGCCCACCATGCAGTATGAATGTGAGACACCCGGTATAATATTTAGTAATTAATTATATTGCCATCACAATGAAGGCAGACAGAAAGAAACACTCTATCTATTTCATTATAATTATCATGTTCATAACTTCAGACACAAGAAAACAATGTAGCGCAGTTTCTCAAAGCCACACTGCTACCAATTAGCATACGCTAAACGTTAGCACGTGTTGCGCATCTCTTGTTAGTAGCCCAGCCCTATGACCAAACTTTTTGACAAGCGTATTCGTTCGCACCTCGAAAGGTTCTTCGAAGCTTTACCAGTTTGTATATTTTTTAACCGACTTCAAAAAAGGAGGAGGTTATTAATTCAGTTGAATGGTTTTGTTTTTTTTTATGATTACAAAGAACAAAGTTCTTATAAAACGATTTGAATGAATTTAAATGATGATGAAAAATTATTTGTTTGAGAGGATATACTTTCAGATTGCTCCCATAGGAATTTCATCAAAATCAGTTCAGTAGTTTAGTTTTTTTTTATATCAAAATAATTAAAAAAAATATAATTTCGTAGAAGTAAACGAAATTGCGTATTTTGCTTCCCTATGAATATATAGTGGTGTTTACGGTCACTAAAACAGTCCAATTGAAGTCGGTTGTCTATGTTTTTGTAAAACCTTGATTATTTTATTTCAAAACGTCAAGCAAACTATTGATTCTTTTAAAAAAAGTATTTCACATTTTTTTTTGGACTTTTTCATTCGATATTCTTGCATGTTAAATTTGTTATTTATTTTAAGCAATAAAGAGATCTAATTCATTCATTCTTTAGCTATTATTATTCTGACCAAATTAACAAAAGTGCCCAACAGCTATGGCACCTGGTACCTCACCTATTCATCACAATAAAAGGGTAAAAATGTATTCCTACTCATTCACCAACTAGAAGTGTATAAAGATCTTGACTTGGCACGTGTGAGATCTCGTTATTTTTTTTTATAAACCCGATAATGCTATACTTCTTTTATAGTTCAAACCGTTTTTTTAATTCCACCCTATATACAATTTTGATCCTGTTGCCAAGTACAGCACTATTATATGGAAGCATAGAAGTATAATAGTATGGATAGAATCATACCGTAGTATATGCTAAAAAAGTCGGCTAATTTAGCCAACTTCTAATATCGTCGGTCGGACCAAATCCGATGCTTATATCTAAATATCCAAACCGATTGCAAAAAAGAGAAGTAACACGGCTAGAGATTAATGGTTACAAAAACTAGGCTTTTTCATCGGTAATAAACTCCATAGATATCCATTAAAACAATTAAAACTAAATATGCAGATATCTGCATTTTCATATACCTAATTTGAAGGTGTTTAATTTTTTTTCCTATTTTCAATTTGTTATATAGAAATTAGGAACACCGTTATGCATCTATGTATTGAAGTTAATACAAAATATATTATTTCTTACATCGATTCGTTTGAATGGTGTTTTAGGGTCCCGAGCTGTGAAATAAATCCATAGTTTCGTAATATCAGATGTTGGCTGGAGGAAGATACTGAGTACCTAGCATTAAGTTAGCCTGTGTGCTTGTTTTTTCAAAGTGCTTTATATAATTATCCATCTATCTAATAAATCTATGTTCGTCTGAATGTTAAAGGTATTTTTGCAGAAACCATGAAGTCAGTATCGTTGGAAAATTCCATACAGTGCGTGATCCAACGCGTACTTACTTAGCCGATTTAATAAAATTGCAATTTCTGGTACGAAATGAGCAGATTTTTTGTTCAATTTTCGTTCAAACAAATTGGGAATCCGACACTTTTGGACTCGGCACCGATATTGATCTCCAAGAACCTAATTGATTTCCGAATATTTTCGTTTGGAATTTTAAAATTAATTGGTGTTAAATTGGTCGTTTATTTTACCACGACTTAATTTATATTGTGCGCTTCTCATTCCTGTGTGGTCAATGTTTTATTGACTGGTTTTAATGAATGGTGCATTCTTAACGAGTTCAGTAGCAATGTTTAATAGATTGACTGTAAACAGGACATGATTAACGATCATCAATGATGACTGCGAGCACGTGTTTCCCATTAAAATCATTTCATGGCCAATTAATTACATTTCTCCACAGAAGTAGATAAGATAAGATAAGATAAAGATTTTAATTTTAATTTTGTACGGAACACGGTAGGTTAGATGGTAGGTAACAGAGTATGTAATGTACATGACTCACCAAGAACTGGCATAAAAAATATTCGCGTAGAAACGCGAAATCAAAATTACAATTTGATACTTTGATTGGTAGGTAGGTACTTATAATCACAATGTAGTAGGTACATTGAAAAGTGCAAAAAAAAGGAGCCACATTGGCTAATTTCTAGTACATTTTGGTCCGAGGCAAAATTTCGAAAAAGAGAAGTAACAGGGCTAGATAAATATTATAATAATATGTTATAACTACTAGGCATTTTTATTGTTCATAAAACTCCATTGTAAAAAGTAACAAACATTATTTGAAACTCGAGATATTTCGTTTTTATTGACAGGGTGTCTGAAAATGTTCTGTCATATACCGCATCCATTTTGCTTTGATACTGTCCATCTTGGTGTTCTATAGAAAGGAACACCGTTATTCATCTATATGCATTTCTCTAACTCATAAGGTTTTAATTTAACGATTCCTGGATTTTATAGTTTGTTTGTAAATCTATTTCGATTTTGTAAAGCTGGTCTACACAATACTTCCTTTGTTAATAAGTCTCGTAATATATGCTAATGAGGTTATGTAGCTCAAGCTCTTTACCCTTTTTAGCGCTTCGATTTATGTGCCGCACTGTACGCGCGCGCCACGCACGGTCTGGCAATGCCGCGTTCGATTATAACTTTGCGACGTTGCCGCTCTGCTAGACACCGCTCTCGCCGCTCTCGGCCGGCGGCGCCCCAGTCTCGCTAGAGCAGTTTCGAACTGACAACGTGTCGAAAGTCGAAATGGATTTGAATTTTGATTCGTTCCTCGTGCCGAAAACAGAACCGACTAATGAATTACGAATGCTGAGGCTGCCGTGGAACTCGGAAATGACGATGAAGCTGATTGAAACGCTTGAGACGGAGTGTCACGAACTGTGGAATGTGAAACACGCCGGATATAAGGATAAAGCCGCACGGCAAAGCAAGCTGGAACTTTTGGCTGATAAGTTCGGTACAACATGTGAGGAGATAAACCGTAAGATACACAATTTGAGGACGCAGTACAACAATGAGTTGAGGAAGTTGAAGAAGCGGCAGGAGGGGGGGAGTGGGGGGCAGTCTAGTGGGTGGGAGTACTTCGAGGCGCTCTCGTTCCTGAAGTCCCCGACGACGAGCGAACCGATGTCAATGTCTATTGACCCCCTGGAAATGAACATGAACCTTGATCCGTTGGATTCTGTCAATATTGCGGTAAATATACCTTTAACCACCGTTTGTGTACCTATGTATTTATACTCATATACCTAGTACCGGAACATACCAATTAGTAGATTTCAGATTTTCAGATTTCATTTATTTGACCAATATAACAAAGACCGTTATACAAGGCAAGTCAAAGATACATAATGCGATGATACCTACAGCTTGGTAAAAGCTAATGTAACTATGTATTTGAATAAAGAATAAACAAAATTACGAAACAATTCGATGAGCCTAACCACAGAACTACAAATCAATTACACAGAAAGTTACAACAATATCAAAATGTCAATGTCAAATGGAAATTTAAAATAACAGCTGATTTGCTTCTAGCTTCTATTACATTACATTACATTGTCATTAGGTATTTAATTTTATAATTTCTTACCTATCCTCCCTATAGGTTAGGTACACTCACCTTCCTACCTAGGTAGGTCTTGTTTAGATTTTTAATTTTATTGAAAAATGAAATGTAATAAAATTGTTTATTTGCTAAAACACAATTATTTGTTTACAATAACGTCTTAAATTAATTGAGTCCATTTTATGTCCTGCCATAATTAATGAGGTACTAACTTAGATTAAAAGTAGGTGTACCTTCCTATTTACACAATTATTCATTTAAAGATACATTATAAAGATAGGTTTTGTATGAGGCTATTTAAAAATTACATTCTTTATTTTAAAAGTTTTATGATTTAGATAAACATTACAATGAAAACAATTGAACAATGACTGATATTTTGAATTGACAGTTATAAAGTACCTACCTACTAACAAGAGTGTCCACTGTCCAATAATTGTCCGTGGTCAAAATGACGGGTTTGGAAACAAATCGGTTGGTGAAGAGGAAAAAACAATAAATTTAATATCCACTAAACCGCCAACCCCATGATGACGACGACGCGACGACGCAATTCCATTTACGTGCATATTGCGTGTTTTTTTTACTTTACCTCAAAAAAGTCTATACTGTAGTGATCTATACTGCGGGAAAGTCCGGATAGCCGTGTTTTGAAAACAAAGTCCGGCTTTTCCTAAGCACGCGTACAACACAGAAGTATTAAAGTATATAATCACAATGTAGTAGGTACATTGAAAATGTTACAGAAAAATGGGAGCCATATTGGCTAACTTCTAGGTGCTTCCAGTACATTTTGGTCCGAGGCTAACTTTCCAAAAATAGAAGTAACAGGGCTAGATAAATAGAATATGTTTAAATTACTAGGCTTTTTCATTGTTAATAAAATTATATTGTAAAAAGTAACAAACATTATTTGAAAATAGAGATATTTCATATTTATTGACAGGGTGTCTTGTTTCTTTTTTTGTCCTGTATTCCGCATTCAATTTTCTTTGATACTGTATTTCTTGTTGTTCTATAGGCCTATAAATATTTTGTAAACATCTTGATCCTTCAGTTACTAGAATGGGTTTGACAGTTCGTATTGACTTGCGCCCGTCCTAATGGCCTGCGGTTGGATTCTGAGCTTGAGTCCAAGTTTATATCCTCTTACATGTTGAAAGGGATTGTTTGTTCTGTAACTGTAATATATTTTAATATAAGAAAGTAGGTATTCGAATTTAAGAAATCGTTCATTTGATAACATACGAAATGGACAATCAAAGCGAAACGAAGCGAAAATGGATAGGATAGACCAGGGGTAGCGAACATTTTTGAACCAACAACGTGCCATTTTTATAAAAAAAAGGAATAGACCATAGACGTGCCTAAAAATTCGTGAACTAAAAAATATTTATTTATAGCTGTTTCGTTTGTCATCAGCTAGCCGAGTTTCAAGCAGATGAAGAGCGGGAGTTCGGAATTCGAGCCCGGGCCTCTTCACCCGAGCCGTCAACCAGCGGCAGTCCTGGGCGGAAGAAGCCGACCCTCAGGGTGGCGGCATCAGCCCCGCCGCCTTTGCCGCCCAGAGCTCTGCCAATCATGTGGCCGGACCAGCCTAGGATCCAGCCAAGTTCTAATGCCGATGAATGCCAGGTGAGCCCTTATTCTATTGTTATCCCGCTTCTTGTTGCTTTGAGCTACTCATTATTTTGTCATTATATCCCGCTTCTTGTTGCGTTTCTTTTAACAAACCTTCGCCTTCTTCAGCCAGTCTATTATCAGCTTCTATTGCGAATGAAGCCTCGTCAATTAGCCATCAGCTCATCACCTGGTTGATCTCACCCTGAAATAAACAACACGCTTGGCTTGATTTTCTCATTATTTGAATTGTACTAAAATAGTCTGCAATTCTGCCAATTCAATGTTTTAACACTCGTATGAACAAATTTATATTTTTCTAAATTAAATACATAAGAAGCATCCAATAATTTATAGATGGATATTTAGGAAGGCGTTGAAATTACGTTCAAGCAGCAATACTTCGATAGAAATGCAGTTCTATTTCCTAACTCCCGATAAATAAAGTCCGTTTTCAACAGATCTTCGGTGACTTTGTAGCGTCAGAGCTCCGAACGCTCCGCTCCAACGAGTCCCGCAAGAAGTTGAAGAGGATGATTCAGAAGGCCATCCTCCAGATCGGAGAAGAAGAGGATGTGAACATGTTCAATTCCTAGCCACGAGGCCGCCTCACCACGCCTGAGTTGAAGCGGATGGATTGAGGCGTTAAGCTATAACCCAGACTTCTAAGGACCACTAGACGTTCAGTAACTTAGTGAATGGTTCAGTTTTGTATTAGCTTATATAGTTATTTGATTATTTTATCGCGTTCATGAAATTTCGGATGTATTGCAACAGCCGTGGTCACGGACATACGGTATATTGAAGCTACCGTCGCGGTGAATGGGGACGATAAAGACCCGTAATATTCAAATAATTGCAAAGATCTACGAAAAACTATTGTATTAGTCTGTAGGATAGACAATATTATGGTGAACAGCGTCTGCAGAGTCCCTTGATATGCTAGCTAGAGTGACGCCTATACGAGAAAGTCTACATAATAATGGTCTTTCATGAAATAGCCTACAAGCTTTATTAGCTTACCATTGAATATGAAATCTTGTTTAGTCGTCCTGTCGTATAGTTGAATCCCATTAAATCTAAGAATTATTAAATAAGATTGAATTTCCTGTAGTTACTAAATTTGGAAAAGTAATAAATATAGTAGCTCAACTTACTTTGTTTTAATGAAACGAAATGGTATGCTCAAGTCATCCGACACTTGAGATACTCCTTATCCTACACCTTGCCAACTTGCTGCTTGTCTACCACATGTTTCGGCCCTATACAAAGATCTTAAACCCCTAATATTCAAATTATTGCAACAACTAACAATAGTTACTTTCTGAGACCGAGTCTGTTACAAAATTCTTTCCCAGCGCCCCGGCGCAGCCCGGCACGCGATTTTGTAATCTGTGATGTCAAGATACTTGTCACCATTCACGATTTAATTCGTATCGTAAATAAAAATAACTGTCAGTAGTGTGCTAACTATGAGTGGGAGTGATTGCGTGACGTCGCGAAATGTGAAAATATCACATTAGGTCACTGGTGAAAAATCACCGGTGATTTCACTGTTACAAAATGAAACAAGTACAAGGTCTGCTTAGTTTGGGGGCTAGGTGGCTTTGTGTGAAATGTCCAACTATTTTTTATTGTTGTCTCACGGCTTTACGCAAATGGCCAAAGGTTATCGACCCCACAATCAACAGAACTTCGCACGTAGATAACATCAGTCGGCCCGCCCTCGCGTTCATTGTTTACTTATTAAGGAGGGTAGCTTAATTGCCCTTTTGTGGACTCCCGCCAGCATTCGTTTCCGCGGAAATGGCCTCAATAATGACGAAATCAATGACTTTTATGATGTTATTGGCAGTAATTGGATAAGGGAGCTCTTGATTGTAAGCATGTGTTTGTGGTTTGCTGATGGATTATTGATGAAAAAGTATTTAATGCATGATCGCAAACATTAATTCTATAATTGAATGATTAGAATATAGTGATAGGTAATAATGATATAGTAACCAGCAAAAATAGAGATCTTTCATAAAATCGCTGCCATAGATAGAAATGCCCTTGCCTAGACTAATCTTACCCTTACATAAAAATATGTTTTAGACCTACCTAACTGACACTTACTTATCAATATCTGCTATGTCCTGACTGACAGACTGTCTGACTAACAGATAACGCAGAGGCTAAACCACTGAACGAAGAGACTAAAAATTTCGTGGGTTTGTTCGTCAAGATGTGTAGGCGCGTGCTTACTTAACAGTAAAGGAAAACATCGTGAGGAAACCGGCATGTCATAAAACCTAAGTTCGAAAACAAGTCAAGTGCACAAAAGGAGCCTCTTCGAGGCGCACTTGGAATCCTTTCACCACACTTGGTCAAAAGAACTAGTGACACGAAGGAGGAAGTAACTAGTGTCTCGTATATCATTAAAGAAATGTAAGCTGACTGTATTTAACTAAACCATGATTGTCCAAAACTAAATTAATGAAAAATAAAAAGTTTGCCAAATGCCACTTCGTACACTGCGTAGGTTTACAAGGGTTACGAAATGAAAAGTTGTCCAAATGGGATGTAGCCGATGGATACCTAAAGTATTTTTCTTCTGTGTAGTCACAGCAAGTTTAATTTTTTAAATGCAGTGTCATTATCTTGACAAGGATAAGTCGTGGGTCATAAATTTAAATTTAGATTTCATCACTTGGGATTAATTACTTAAGGACTGATTAGAGCAATATTCTGGTCTCCCTGTGAAGTTGTCACGATTGATGGGTACAGGGCCGTTGTCAGGATTCATCTTTTTAGACGCAATACAAATTATAATAAGTTGTATGTAATGTATGATAGTTTTAAGTTGGATAAGTATTAAATCCCTTCGCTCAGCAAAATTGCATTACCCTACGCATACAGGGTGTAGGTGAATTGTATACTTAATTGTAGTTAGATTTATATTATTATTCAACAGAATCCATTGGTTCAATAATACAGGCCGTCTTTCTTTTTTGAAAATCATTCAGGTAGATTTCCTACAAAAGTAAAAGTAAAAAAAAAACTCAATATGCAGTTATTGTTTTCTTATAAATCGAGGAAAATCCTTTCACGACTTTTCTCTAACTGTCGTGGTTTCGGACTTCACCATCAGTGCCTTTCTCAAAAAACCACCCTGTATAACGGCCCCATTTTTAGTCGCCCCAATCCTTCTGTTTTTGTTAGCGGCCCTGGATTGACTAAATCTGGAGGTGTGATGATATTGAATGATGAGCCGCTGAAATTGACTGTGGATTTATGGGATGTGAAATGATGTTGGCTGTGTGTGTTGCATAATGATTAGTTTAATTGCTACTATTTCTGAAAAGATATCTACGTGGAATTTATTTACTGTAAGTAAACCTGAACTATTTCGTACTTTTCGGACTGTATTGACACCGCTGGCCACACTTGACCAGTTTGACCGCACTTTGCATAAGCAAAAAAAAAATGAAAACAGTGAAGTATCAGAACTTTTAAAAGTGATGATAGATGGTCAACTTTACAGCAGTTCACTTTTTTTTTTTTTGATAATTTCACTGGTTCGAAATAACTAGTGACACGATCCGAATTCTTTACATGTTTGACGAAGCAGCGAGACGAGCTAGGCGCTCTTCTAATGATGGTATGAGATTAAACTTGCTCATGACTAGAAAGTGCTACACGTAAATTTACAAAGGCAACACCGCTTATGGCAACCGCTCGTCTACTTTGAGACATTTTGATGGTCAGTCTCGAAAGCCCAGTAATTTTACTAGCTACAGTATACTTGCGGTCGTATTTTTGGCACTGTTTTGGCTGACAGCCATCTAGACGGCATCCTGCAGGGGACACCTCCCAACAGGAACTTCTAGCCTCTATCCTACTTCCTTCTTAGCTAATTTAAAAATGTTTGTATGGACGGATGGATAGATGAATAGATAGATAACGCCAAATGTGCAACCGATTGAGCTGAAAATAGGTATGATTATAGTTTACGAGCTGGAAAAGTATATTCATAATCATTTTAATTAACTTAACTTTAGTTCAACTAAACCAAAGAGTCAAAGAACAGAAAACCAAAGTTTAAAGATACGACACGTGTTTCGCCTCTACACGAGGCATCATCAGGAGGTGTGGACTCGTCGAAGTTTGACTCTCGTTTCAAACTAAAGTTAAGTTAATTAAAACCTTTGTTAAGAAATTAAGCGGATTTATTACTAAATATATTTATATAATTTGTTGATGTTACTTCCAGATCGGTCCCATATAAATTTAATGAAAATCGGTTTAGTAGTTAGTTTTGAAATTCAATAACTTAAGGCCATTCCTCAAATCTGAATTCCATACAAAATGATTCGGACTACGCCGTATTATAGTAATTTCTTCACACTATTAGTTTCGTCCATGTTTTTTGATTTCGTCAACAAAAAAAGTGAAAGATTTCATACTTTAATTTAGATTTTATACGTGTTTTTAAGTTAGTAGGGTTAAGTTTAAAACACGTATAAAATGTAAATTAAAGTATAAACCTTTCACTTTTTTTGTTGACGAAATTAAAAAATATGGACGAAACTAATAGTGTGAAGAAATTACTATAATACGGCGTACTTTTTGAGTATTTGTCCGAAACATTTTGTATGGAAATTTGCCTTGAGGAATCCCTATTGAAAGTCGCTGAAGTGAACAAAAGTGCGAATTTTGCTTCCTGGTATGTGTGCAGTGGTGCCTACTGCCTAGCCTACGGTCACTAGAACATTCCAATTACACTCGGTTGTGGTCATAGATGAATAACGGTGTTCCTATAGAACAAGATGGACAGTACAACGTGTAATTTACAATAGAAATAAAATAAAAATAAAAATTGTTTATTGGTTTCTCAAATATGGATCGGGTACATTATAATGGATATCACGGCAGACTTATCTTAAATTTTAGATTTACCTACTGGAGCTCTGTACCCTACACTCGGTCTCCTCAAGAGCCTGTATTGTAGGGTTACAGTGACTCGGTTCGGACTCTACATTATAATAAGTACTAGATCTCCTACATTCAATCCATACTATAATATAAATACAACCTTTTTTTTATCTATTCCTACAATTAGAAACTAGATTATGTAATACGTTAAAACTATATTATCATAAAATAAATAAATTGAATACCAAATATTATATATTATACCCACACGGTGAACAATTTATATTAAATTACAAGTAATGTAGCTACTCTACTCCCTCTCTTTTTAAATTGTTTGCCTGTAATTTTATTATTTTTGTTTTCTTTTTATTTCTTAGTTATATATTATTATGCTATGTACCTTATTATAAGACCTTTTTAGAAATAAAAGATTTTTCTTTAAAAAAAAATAAAGTACCAAACCAAAATGCGGTAGGTACTAGGTACATAGGTCCGAAAATTTTCAGACACCCTGCCATTAAAAATGAAATATCTCTATTTTCAAATAATGTTTGTTACTTTTTACTATGTAGTTTTATTGACAATGAAAAAGCCTAGTAGTTTTAACATGTAATAGTTATTTAGTCCTATTACTTCTCTTTTTCGAAAATTTGCATCGGACCAAAATGTACTACAAGTTAGCCAATGTGACTCCCTTTTCTTGGTCGCATTTTCAATGTACTACATTGTGTTTCTGTACTTTAAAACCAATGCTTGTAGGTAGTATGTTTTTGTAAAACCTTGATTATCGTACACTAAAACTCCGATAAAATAGTTTTATGTGCGGTTCATTTTCAATAATTACCAGTTCCAAATCACGCGCGTCATCATCTCTCATTTCAACTTCCCACTCTCATGTTACGCAATTATACTTTTTTATTCCTTTCATTCATTCCGATGGTACGCGTTTTTAATCTCTTCGACCATTCATTTTGTTCGGGGCCCGTCAACCGAGACGGGACTTGTGTAATGTTCCGGTTTGCTGTTATCTCTTTCTTGTCCACTAATTCTGTATCTGCCTCTCTCTTTCCAATCGCCGTATGGTTCCTTTGTGCTTGGCAAGCGATTAGGGGCACGCTCCTGAGAAAACGGCAGATGTTAGAAAGTTTTAAATGGATCGCGCTAGGAAACTTTTGATAGCGTTTGCCTCGGCCGATGTAGGATTAGAGGAATTTGCTAGGCTTACAGAAGACTTTACTTACGCGGCTGTTGAATAAATAATGTTCCAGACAAGCTCACAGCATAGCAAATATATTTGAAAAAATTATAGGTATAACACCAAACCCAACTACATAATATCTAAGACTTACATATGTAAAGTCTGTTCGCAGAGCTCAATTAGGTTAGAGCAAGACTTGGAAAGACCAGCTTTGGACGAATAGTTTGAGCACAAAAACCATTAATTAAGTAGGTACCTATTATAAAATATGGCCGTACCTACATAGTTGATTTAGTCGTAGTAAATTAACTAGAGTTTCTATGTACATATATACAAGAATACAAAACAATTACCTACATACCTACACTAATCAGTAATCACACAGTACCTACGGTAGAAATAAGAAATAATAATAACGTACCTATATGAATACATTTATAAACCAATAATAATATAAATCTCGGTATTCGATCCAGCCTCCTACAAATAATCCACAACATAGATTAATGATTCACACTGTAGGTACAAAGTAAAGTGGACAATCAAACAATCCACAATAATATGTAGGTACCGGCATAAGTAAAACTAAACGTCAGAATCAACACCTCCCATTGAATAATGGCCCCTATACGCCCACCCACATTGAAACCCCTGTTAAAGGTTTCCGAGAGGCCCAATTTACTAAATTACCTAAAACTAGCGGACCTGCGTGTGAATTCGTCAACCGTTGAAGAAATTATTTATTGTCGATATTGTTTGTTACATCTTACTTTTACTTTACTTTCTCCGGCGTTACAACCCTATATGGGTCTTGGCCACTTCCACAATGGACTGCCACTCGCTGTAAACTTTGGCCTTCCTTCTCCAGGTGGTAAACCCAATGGCCTTGAAATCTTCGTCGATGCAGTCGCACCACCTCTTCTTCGGCCTTCCTCGCGGTCTTTTCTGCTGTGGCTTCCAGTTAGTGATAACTTTAGGCGCCCTATCCTCTCCCATTCTCTCTACGTGCCCGGCCCATCTCAGACGCTGTGATTTAATAAATCTAACGACCGTCTCCTGATCCATCAGAGCATCCAGCTCATGGTTCATCCTGATACGATATCCATTACTTCCGTCTCTGTTTGTTACCCGCGGGAGAAATGTCACTGAATAGCAAAGTGTCAGTACTAAGTAAGTCAATCTTAATACTTCTATAATTTATCTTTTGAAGATATGTAGCGTAATATTATATAGCCTATGTAGGTACCTATGTCTTTTTCAGACTTAGTAGCTCTGATATCGTAAAGATTCAGTTTAATCCGTTCAGTAGTTTTTACATGATGTACGCACACACAAACATTGATAGAATACATAATAATAATGATGAAATTATGTTCTGAAAAACAAAAATCATAAATAAATGTCTACTTTTTTATAGAATTCATGTAACGAATGATTTTTATGGAAACGTTTTAAAATGTCTCTTTGTAAATGTAGGTATAGCACACAATGTTCTGAAAGTAAACTCAAACGGAAATATCTCTACTGTTTGCAGGTTTCATTCCACTGATGATTTGAAGGCAACCGTCATAATAAATAGTCTGCGTAAAACGCGTCGCACTCAATCTTCTGAAAGAAAACTCAGTAAGAAATGTTCTATTGCTTGCAAAATTCTTCCTACTTATGATTTATAGAGGGATTGTCCTAAAATTGATTCTTTGTTCTTTTATTATGTGATTTATTATCTTATATTGTGAAAAAAATCTCGATAATTGTCCTTTCAAGAATTCTTTGCTTTGATACTACAAATATGTTTTTAAGGAAAAACGTTAATTTAAAAAAAAAACTTTGTAAAAGCATAGCATACGATGTTCAGAAAGAAAACTCAACAAGAAATATCTCTACCGTTTCTCTACCGATGCAATCGCAATATCAATACAACTATAATGCAGACAATGACATTCCTGCTACGTGCGTTGCTATTAGGTAAGTACCTACTTGTACTTGCAATCGCAATTGACGAGACATTTTCCCGCTCGGCGGCTTCCGTTGTTCTCCTGCATTAAACTGCTTGTACAATATGCTCTCCTAGTACTTGTCACCGATCTGCGCACCATATGGTGCGCTGGTGACGATTTTTTTGTTATCATCTACTTGTTTTCATTCGTGTTGTCTGTAATATCGATAAGAAAACTTGCGCCGCCCGCTTGGAGAATGTATTGTTTTATATGTACAAAGTTTTGGTCTGTAGATCATAATAATGCTTTCTATTCTGCTTGCAAATTGTAGGATCGTTCTTGAAAATATTATCTAATGAATAGAGTTCTTCTATAGTCTGATTTTGACTGCACGTATGGGTATAGTACATATTATTACTTATTCTTTGGTATGGGCCTCAGTCAACAAATTCGGCGAAAGATTTTATTTGGTTTAAAAGAGTAGGTAATGGCTTGGCTTGGTTACCACCAGTGCAGTTCTGCATCACATGACACCTTGGGAATATCGTCACCTCCAATCAAATCAATGTATATGATTCTACGAACTAGAATGTCGATCTACTACTATGACTGTTTATGGACACTTAAAATTATGTACTTTGAATGACAAAGTTAGTCAACTGCTGCCGGCCGTCGAGCCCGAGTAGTTGGTACAAACTCTCCAAAGTGCAGTAAATATCATAAATTTTCGCTAACTCCTGCGGAAGTTTGCAGACGGCAACTTCCCGGCAATAAAGAACGATGAAGTTGTACGGCAATGCCATTGAAAACAAAGTTTCGTGTTTGAGTTGGAGACAATATTGTGGGTAAAAATGCTTTGAAGTAAAACACAAAACTTGTTGGAGAAAGTTTATAGATATTGCTTACAAAGTGCTTATTTAAAACAAATGATTTTTCGTTGAATGGTAATCGAAAAGACAGAGCTATACATGTTATTTCAAAACGTGTTGAGCAAAAAATATGGTTTGAAATAACCAAGGCTGAAACTATTTATCAAACCGGTAGCTTATCAAACTTCAAACAACAACCAGAAAGGCGACGTTAATTGACGTATGTGCGAGACATTTAGCTCACTCGACCACTTCTATGGATTCTGTCAAGTTGTTATCGCACAAATTTACGCTTTACCATCTTGATTTTACGCTTGATAATCCGAAATGAGCTCAGACTTGCGTCATTACGGGCCGTGAAGGTAATTCAAAGCCGTATGGTAAAGAACATATGATTTGCTTCTGTGTGCGTGGGTGGTATTTTGATGTGCGTCGGTGTGTTCAGCGCGCTCAATATATTGAGACATGCGCAGTGGAAGCTACCGCCATCTGTTGACAACCACGTGGTTTCGAGTCTGAGGAGCGTGCGCGGATACATCGATCCAGTCACCTTGACTGGCTAATGGATTCACGTACACGAAGAGCACGTTCCTTTCATAAGTAATACCAGGTTATGTCGTCAATGTGTGGTTCGATTGAGAATAGAGACGTCGAAACGATAACACTTGAATAGCTTGTAGATGCAGATGTCTGTCGTCTTGAATATATTTGTAGTTACATACTCGACTCTCGAGTTTAAAGCTAGGAATATTTTTATAACATTAGCAGATACACAATCATGTTTGAACCCAGATTATTATTGGAGCCAGTACAAAAACTTTCTTAGTGAAAGTTACACCACAAGCTACATTACAAAATTGCCTACCTATTTTATTTGGGTAAATGTAGAGTTGAAGAGAGACATACATAATAGATACTCGTAGTTGATCTGGTTACTTCTACTTGTATTTATCTTAGTACTCTGTGCCATTATGAAATTTAACCAGAGCTCAGGATATACAAAGGGATAAAATGACTGAGTAGGCTATGTCCTATGTCCTACGCATTATACATGTACCTATCTACGATATTATCATACTGATAGTTATGTTGATTTAAACGTTTTATTATAATAGTCATAAAAATACATGCCAAAACCATAAATAATATGTATTTTTGTACATTTTCTGCTTCTTCTTTTTTACGTAGCAGGACTCTCTCAATTGCCTCCGCATCCATGCCGATGTCGTGCGATTTATCGCTCGTTGAAAGAAATGAAAAAAGTCTATGCGCTTGCTTTGCAATTGCAAATTGCCTTCTATCATCCAGACATCTTCGCTTTGCTAGATGGTAATGTGGCATTGTTGGAGGCGTGGAGGTCCACGGTCTCCACTCGACAATTGTTTTATTTCACTGGCTTTTCTCTCTATCTCTATCTCTCTGGCTATCTATTTTGGCCAATTATACCTTCCCGATTCCACTTCTGAGCCATTGCTCACGATGACATGGTGAGCATGGTGACCGATGCATTAATATCTCTTTTTAGAGACATTCATTTATATTTTTGCCGTGCAACGATTGTACGCAACACTAATATCAGTGCCAATTTTAATGATCGCTGAAGGTACTCTACCTTTACATATTTAGCTGGTGAATGCTGCTAAGGTAATCGTTTGCTGTATTAGGTAAATGAGAGTAGGGTATCCATACCCGCAATTTTCTAAATAGCTTCATGTTTCAACCCAATCTAAAATTTCAACAATCAGATTAAACGATTACATTATACACTTAATCGTATCGAAGCTACAAAACGCGGAGAATCTCACAAGAAGTTAATCGCTTTCAGGTAAAATGTAGCACGGAACCAAAATACCGATTCCAAGTCCGCAGGTAAAATCAGTTCCCAAGTACCAGGAGAGCATAAATCCAATGCGATGGAATTCGAGCCCCACTCGCCTACAGCATGGAATAGGGAGTAGTTACTAAGATAGTTCCACGCGGGAACGCCCCTATCGCCCCTCTCCTTTGTCATGAGCAAAGGGAACATTGGCTAGGCTATGGTCGGACAAGGCATGTTTGTTTTTTTCTTGAATAGGTAAAAACGCTCCAGGTAGCCGTCGCCATTTCGAGTGCATCTTTCATCATAGGATGCTATGCTATGGAATTCTCAATAGCTCATAGTTAATTGCTGCTCACTGTTAGTTTCTTTGCGATTTTGAGTACCTACGCCAATAATTTTACACTAACTGTTTGAACTAGCCAGTTCAGTTAGCCTAGGCCAGGGGTGGCGAAATATTTTGTGCAAACGTGCCCATTTTTTCTTAAAAAAAAATAACGAGGTCCATAGACGTGCCCGTCAAATAATATTGACATCGTGAACACTTTTTATTTATCATTGTGAGTGACCCAAGAAGCAATGCATCCCAATTGTATTTCTCTCTAGATGATATTTAAGATTTTCGAGCTGCTGAAGAAAAGCATAAACTTACGGCCTTTGCGCTTTTTCCAAACGTTACTAATTCATTTGAGTATTTTTTTTACATCAAACTAACGACCTAGGCATCTTATTGAACGGCGCTATCTCATCAACAACCTGGGCATCTAATTAAATGGCTAACAGTCGCCGCAAACGCGTCGCCGACCACAGCGGCCGCTACATATGTTGCTGGTGAGGGCAACGCGTGACGCGCTACAATAACCAAATACATGTAGGTAATAGTTATGTTAATTGAAGGTCGCTGAACGCCGGTCATTGTGGTCGGCGAGGCTTTTGGGCGACGGTTTCAATCTAAGAATGTAAAGAAGTGCTTTGTTAATACTTAACTCGTATTAATTTTAACAAAGGTATAAAGGTAACAATCCCCATCCCTTTTCGTTCTTAAAACCCGAGTTAAAAACCGATACTTGCCCATGCAATCCTAAATCGTTGATCAATCGTTCAAGTTCATTATATGTATAGGTATGTATATTATAGATGTATATATATATATATTATAGATTTGTATTAAGTATGAATAATATGTTCCTTCATTAATTCTTATTATGTTTATAGTATTGTTATTCAAAAGTTTAATATAATTAGTTCTTTGTTTCATTCAATACATTACACAATTTAAGTTTAAAACAGACAAGATAATTGATTGATTCAGGCGTTACTTTGCGGAAATCCATAAATATCAACAAATTATATAAATATATACGAGAGTTTCTCTCGTTTCGAACTTCGGCGAGTCCACACCTCCTGATGATGCCTCGTGTAGAGGCGAAACACGTGTCGTATCTTTAAACTTTGGTTTTCTGTTCGTTGACTCTTTGGTTTATAATATAGTAATATGTACTAAAGTTCTAAACTAAAGTTAAGTTAATTAAAACCTTTGTTTAGAAATTAAGCGGATTTATTACTAAATATATTTATATAATTTGTTGATATTTAAAACAGACTCTTTAGCGCACCTTTAGCCAACGTTTCGTATTTTAGTCTTACTCTCCATCCCAAGGTTGCCTGGAAGAGATCGCTGCTTAGCGATAAGGCCGCCCAATGTACATGCTCATATATATAATAATCTGTATATTTGTCTTTAAGTTCCTGGTACAATAAAGAGTTTTCATTCATTCATTCATTCAAGGGCTTACCTGCCTAGGTCATCACCATCATCCTATAGCAGTCCACTGCTGGATGTAGGTCTCTCCCAAGGCGCGCCACTGAGCCCGATCTTCGGCTCTTCTCATCCTCCTTCTGCCAGCTATAGCGCGCAGATCATCGCTCCATCTGCCCAGGTATCCTAGGATATTTTGACCAGGCGAGATCATTCGGTTGATGCTGATTGATCACATACTGCGTAGTGTAGGCTAAAAGGCATGCTTTGTAATTGAAGACTTTTTTTAAGTCGTGCAATATCAAATCGACGTACTTAAGTAGATATTAAGTAGGTAATAAGTAATTTGTAAGCAGTAGTAATGCCTAGATCACACGTACCGAGTGCTCGGCCGAGACAGTGCTCTCGAGACGTAAAAACAAAGCGCCGAGTGCTCGGCAGAGCGAGTGTACATCACTCGCTTCTAACAGCTTTCACTGTCTCGGCCGAGTACGAGTACGGTGCGTATGATCTAGGCATAACGGTTTCAGCCAAACTTCGTGGCAAGTTCTACGTGGCCCTCCCCAATAATAATTAATTCATTTCTAAATTTTTTTACATCAATTTTAGCCCCGTTGTATCCTCAAAGCTCTATTTTATGACCAGACAGTCGTATTGAACAGGGCCAGTTTGAAGGGCCAAGAGAGGGGGCGGTGCATTGGGCGGAGTCTGATTTGTAGTGCCTTGATTTGAATACCTAGTCCTTTTCTAGGATATAATTTAAAAATACTATTCACAATCAATAAATTTTTTTTGGAATAACTAGTATCTAATAAGTTGGAATTCTTTATTAGCAAAGTTTGCGCTGTCTCTTTCATTTCACTACTATGCCCAAAATATTTTTAGTGGATTATGTAAATAGTATTAAAAAGTTGATAAAGGTCCCCGACAATTTTAAGTGTTAAGGAGATCAAATAACAAGATATTTCACGACAGTGTTGATACTCGTAGTTTTCATATAGCGAAAAATAGTAACACACAAAGGCTAAATCTAGTCTACAAATTACAATTAATGATAACTTGATTTCCTAAAACTACTAAAATACAGTAGGATTTAGAGTCGACCTCACTTTAGGGCCATTGGGAGGCGTGTTAGGGGGCGGAGCCAGATTTATGCTGCTCAATGCAACAAGGTTTCCTAAACGTTTAATAGCAATCTAGAATTCCAATTTGATTTCTTATTTAAATTGATGCATTTATAGTTAACCCATTTGACAGCATCAAACTGCACTTAATATAGTAAATGTTAGTAATAAATTTGGGATACCATTGTGTCTATGAAAGCAAGTTTTCATTATCATCATCTTAGCCCAAAATTACCGACTGCTGGGTTTTTGTGTCCATTCGCTTTTTCCAGCTCATGAACTAAACCTTCACTGAATTTCAGCTTAATTTGTTCAGTAGGTTTAGCTTCATTGCGGAGAAACATCCATCTAACTATCTATCTATCCATTCATCCTCATAAACTTTTATAATACATCCATAATATTAGTAGGATTCATTTTTTTTCCCGTTTCTAAATTTGACAATCAGAATTTGGGCAAAACTATGCACAACTAAAACGAGGTAGGTATTACTAAATATATATATTATACATATAATTGATTGAATATAATTTGATTCATACAGAGTGTTAAAGTATTGCGAATAGCGGTAATTTTAATAAGTTTTCACTCTGGACTTTTCATGTTACGTAAGGACTACATACTTTGAAATAGTATTAGGCGCTCCTTGAACAAGTATCGGATATCTTTATCGACATAGAATTCCGCACTGTTTTAAGATTACAAAAGTTTTATTTTGAACGAATATTAAAAGGTTTCGAAGCAAGAAAAACTCTATCAAAGGCTCGAAGGGCCAGCGAAAGGGCGGAGCGGAGGCGGGGCGAGACGCATCGCCCCTCCCAAGGTGTGGCCTTGTTACGCCCCATGCCAGTGCATGCAAACAAGTTTGTATCGATTTTTGTTTTTTTTTCGAATGATAGATGACTGCTGATTATTGCAAAAAGTTTATTGCGAGAATGGATTTATCTTCCAAGATTTAATTTTTTGTGAGCACCTAAAGAAGTCAAGTTTCGATGTTAGTGTCTTATAATAAATACATATTTTTGTGACATATTTGAAAAAAAGTTGACATCATAAGCAAAATGTTGTGTGTTTTATATTTTCATAAGCCCAAATATTTAAATTTGAAACTCTTAGTACGTAAGCTGTGTTAAAACTTTTTACTTTTTTGTGTTAACTTTAATTCACGTTATTTTTACATACTACATACAAAGCCATTACTACAAAACCATCATAGCACTTTTGTTAGCGATCGGTATGAGTTTGAAGCAAAAAGAAATCGGTTGACTTGACAAACGACTCATCCGTAAACAATGTAGTTTGAAAAAAAAAATGGATCGTTTATAAAGTTGGTTTACGGACGATAGTTTAACGTGACAATGTAATAACCATCGTAACGGGACAATGCGCGTTACCGGACAATGACGTCAACTTTTTCGTGCATGCAGCCGGCGTTCATCGATTTATTAGACGTAGTCACGTCAAAAAAAATTATAACAAGACAAGTTATGAACTAATGTTGATGTTGATGTTGGTTAGATAATTTTAGATGCTTTGAATCTTGCAACGACTAACCCCATCTATTGGAACAAAAATTAACTATTTCATCACACTATTTTCAACCGACTTCAAAAATGAGGAGGTATTCAATTTAGTTATTATTTTTTAAATGTTTGTTTCGGTTTGAAGGGCACTGTCCTTTCTGCGAAGCATGAACCTCCAGGTTCGGTTCCCGGGCGGTTAGTATGTACATTTGTTGTGAGAAACACAAATATTTGCTCTAAGCAAGGCCTTGGATTTTGTGATGTTTTTGTATGTGTCCGTGTAAACTGGTCTTAATGTTTTACCAATGACTGTACAGTTTAAAAAAAAATTAAACTGCAGTTTCTTTTTCTCATTTTTATGATACTTTCATATCGAACTCAGTTTGCCGGCCGCTTCCCACAAGGTCCATCTATTTCTATTTAAGGTGAAACGTACATATTAAAAAAATTAAACTATCCTAATTATACTAACTAAAGTCCAAGACGTTGGCATCCGAATTATGAAACTCAAATGGCGCTGGGCAGGACACTTGGCAAGGCGTGGTGACGGCAGGTGAAGTAGGGCCTTGACAGAATGGATACCTAGGAAGGGAAAACGCAGCGTCGGGCGACCACCAGCCCGATGGATTGATGACATCCGCAATATTGCAGGCAACACCTGGGTTAGATCCGCACAGCACAGACGAGATTGGCATTTAATGGAGGAGGCCTATGCCCATCAGTGGGCTGATAATGGCTGAGGATGATGATTATGACCCTAATTATAAATCTAAATAAATAAAATATATAAAAAACTCTAAATAGTAACTTGAAGAGAATTGTCAAATAATTATCAATTCTTAAGTTATATTAGAGACAAAGAAAGAGTGTGAACTTATTGCTGTAAGTCGCCGAAGTACCTATGCATATGATTAATTTAATTGCATTGTACGTATGTCACATACCTACTAAAATTTAACGTGAAACGTACTAAGCTAAGATATTTAGGTAGGGTTAGACGCATTTTAATTGCATTGTAAAGTCGAATGATATTGACTGCTGATTCCCACTGCAATAAAACCTAACGCAGTACCTAATTTAATAACATTGCACGTATGAAACGTACTAAGATATCGAGGTAGGGATAGACGCTTTTAATTGCATTGTAGAGTCGAATGAAAATGACGTGTTGATACCAGAAATATGATTATGACATTTTGTTCAGTCTAACGAAGCTACTCTCATCACATTTGCCATTCAGAAGATTAAAACTTAACACAGTAATTTAAAAACATTGCACGTATGAAACGTACTAAGATATCGAGGTAGGGATAGACGCTTTTAATTGCATTGTAGAGTCGAATGAAAATGACGTGTTGATACCAGAAATATGATTATGACATTTTATTCAGTCTAACGAAGCTACTCACATCACATTTGCCATTCAGAAGATTAAAACTTAACACAGTTATTTAATAACATTGCACTTATGAAACGTACTTAGATATCGAGGTAGAGATAGACGCTTTTAATTGCATTGTAGAGTCGAATAAAAATTACGTGTTGATACGAAAAAAATGATCAAAAGAAATTACATTTTGTTCAGTCTAACGAAGCTACTCACATCACATCATATTGCTGTAATTCGCCGTGTATTCATAAATACCTATGCTTAAGATTTAAACTTATCACAGTCATTTCATTGTATTGCCCATATGAAACTTACTAAGATATCTAGGTAGATTAAAGCAAGCATAACTACTAAATGCTTTTAATTGCATTGTAGAGTCGATTGAAAATGACGTGTTGATATGAGAAATATGATAAAAGACATTACATTTTGTGGAGCTTCAAACATCATAAATTATATTCGTATATTTCGCCGTGTTGCTATTCATAAATACCTATTCTTAAGATTTAAACTTAATACAGTAATTAATTTTTTAATACAAGTATGAAACGTACTAAGCTAAGATATTTAGGTAGGGATAGACTTTTAATTGCATTGTAGAGTCGAATGAAAATTACGTGTTAATACGAAAAATATGATCAAAAGGAATGACATTTTGTTCAGTTTTAACGAAGCTACTCACATCAAGGTTTTATTACCAGGGGTGGAAACGGGCGGGTGGTGTAGGGTGGTAGGGGGTGGTATCGACCAGGGGGTGCCCCTAGGGTTCCGCGGCCACGTTCTTAATGAGACATTCGCTTTAGAATAAATTTGTGCTTTGATGGAAGTTTTTAATACAGAATACTTTATGTAAAATGTTGCAACTTTTTGTTTTTTCAAGATTGTTAAATTGAAAGATTGTATAGCAAGGCTTTTGTGATATTAAGTAAGTTCGATTTCTTTGGATTAGATACTATGTATGCATAAGATATGGCATTTAGGGATGAATAAGTTCCACATAGCAAAAATAACCTTACAGTAAGGTAAAAAAATGTGCATTAAAACACTAAAATGTACAAACATACATATACCTACCTACCTATGGCGCGTAAAACTTATAATTGATATGTTTTCCACCTCTTGATAAGTGTAAACTAACTTATTTTATCTTCCTTACTGACTTAACAAAAAAACTTAAGGTTGCTTATATTCATTATAATATACTTTTGGTTAGATCGATTATTTCTTTATAGATTATCTTCCTGAGCCCGATAAAACGTTATTATCTATGTTACCACACCGCTGCACCCTACCCCACCCTCCTCTTGGGGTTGTGTTGCACGCTCGCTTGTTATGACAGATAACAATATTATTTATTGATTGACGCACGAGGGGGTAATTAATAGACGAGATTATCTACGATTATCTTATCTACCACTTATAAAATGGATGGTGTTTGTAAATCAACCTAACTAACTAAAATAGTTTGGAAAACTAACATAATACAAGCAGATTATTTCATATTATTTTAATGTTAAAGCGCTGGCTTGTCCCGCTCTGATATATTCTTAATTCGTTGTAAGGAGAAATGTAAAAGCGCTGCCTGGCTAGCGCTCTGATATTTCCTTAATTATAACATAATAACGCTGTAATGAAAAAATATTACTAATAGATACATTGTCTGCCCAAAAATATGTATAAAAGATGCAGTAAAAATGTAATTATCTTGAAATAACTAGAGTGACGCAGTTTTGTACCATGCTGTCCATGCTTGATGCGTTCTTCAAAGTTCTTTCTAGCCTCAATATGTTGTTCTTTAGTAATCATTGCATAGGATGCTACCAAAATTTCTAATAATATATTTAAAAATGTTATATCTACCCGGTATATTCAATAAATATTATTGGTACCTTTGTAGGTAATTATAAATAAGGAAAATACTACTTATGTACTATTGTACACGGCAAAACTCCGCTCTCGGCTTCTGTAGCCGCTACCCGAGCGTAGGCCTAAATGTAGCGCGAAGTAGATTCCAATACCAACCATTTATGTTTTCCTGGTACACTATAACTATAAAATAGTGTAATTTATAGAAGTGTAGTAGTAATTGAAGTATTAATTTTATAATAGTGTAGAATATTATTATTATTAAACATTGTGTAAGAATAATAAGTTTAAGTGATAAATAAAACCTACGTACTGCTCGGAACTCGGTTGTGCCAACGCATAAATTGAGTAAGTATCAAGGTAACTTTACTGATTTAGTAAAGTAATGATTAATAAATTATGAAGTACCTAAACACTTAAAAAGAGTGCTTTAGATATTATGATTAATTTCGGTGTTGTCTCTAATATCTGACAGACTAGTTAGGTGTTACCTAATTCCCATTAAATTCCACAAAAATAAAAACGAAGAGTGTTCTCAGTGCGAGCGAACCGTATTTTTTTTGTTAATGTAATAGTACATAATTGTGGGCAAAATGTTGTAAAATTAGAACTGGTCAATGGGGGAAGTCTGAAACAACATGAGGTAGTTTGTTCAAAGGATTAGCTACAAGGAAAAATTGGTGAATACAACCCGATTTAGGGTAAGTATAAGTATGAAAAGTATCACTAAGTTGTCTTTTTTATTTTAAGGGATGAGTAGGATAATTATTATATTAATATCTATAACAAAAAATAAGCGAGCCTGAACTCTAAACGTAGCTTATTACAGAATATTTAAATCAGGATGCTACAACATTCATTCCGAATCCGAAGTAAAATCCAAACTTACCAATGAGTCAAGTACACAAAAATCAACATACTTAAGTCAAATATACAAAAAAAATCATTTTCTGATTATTTTTCCTATTTCTCAATTCAATTTGTCTCGGCTCCGTTTCTCGCGGGTCAAGTCACGAGTTGCACACGCCACATCCGTTCTCTTCGGAATGCACAATGGGAATGTTGTTGTCTCACTCTCGCATGCAGTGCGTGTATTGTTCCGTCTCTGCTCCGCAGTCATGCGACGTTGTCAATTCTCCGTGTTTGTCTGCGAGGTGACCTTGTTGTTGCGCTCTGAATGATGTGAGTGAAGTACTTGAATAGAGGTAGCTTATCATGAGTTATTCCTCTTTAGGTAGGCCTAGGCCTACTCTACTACCGGTTGAAAAGTACCTAAATGTTTCTACTTAAATGTTAGCTAGAGAGTAGAAACTCTACTTCTAAAAGATTCTCAATTCAATTGATTTTCTCTCATTTTTCTTACCTTAGAACTTAGTTGTTTTGTACCTAAAACCGATTTGAAAAAATCAATTTTTGATGTGATTTGTTTTTTGTAGATTGGTCCCATAGAAATTTTATCAAAATTGGTTCAGGAATTTCGTTCTTAAAGCAAAATAAGTCAGGTAGAGTTACTCGTAGGACTGGTGCTAAGCCAAGCAGAAATGAATTAAATGAATAAGTATTACTGTGTTCTGGTTTAAAGGACTTTGCTTCTAGACGGGTACACAATCATACAAAAGATATAAGCTTTTATGATTGACTCTACTTACCTAAATTTGGATAAGTAAGTAAGTAAGTACCTACTTTTGTACTTGCACGGTGCTTTAAAAATTTGTAATGTAGAGTGATTTTTAACTGCCGCTCACTCAACCGTCCAGTGAATAATTTCTTCTGCCAACAAGCAAACACGGATGCAACATCAAGTCAAGGTAAAAGATCCTAAAACATTCACGAAACAAAGCAAAATTAGGTCTAAATTCAAGGTCATAGAGTTCAAATTGCGATGGAATGATTGGTCTCATAAGTGGTGGAGGGCAAGATTCTCAAATCGTCTATTTTTGGCTGCGGTAGGCGGTCGCATGCATCATGCATCCAGGTTTTCTTTTTAAGGTACTTTTAGGGTTCCTAATCCGAAAAGATACCTTTGTGATTTGTGATTGCTTGCAAATGTTGATGGATATAGAAGTATTATAGTTAAGAATTATTGAAAATGTGCCAAAATGAGTCGGCTATTTAGCCAACTTCTAGAACATTTTGGTCCAAAGTTAAATTACAAAGAGAGAAGTAACTCGATAAATGTTAACGAATTTTCATGGATGACATTACCCTGATTTTAGTTTATACGAAAACGAAATACATGAATGACTACAAGAAATGCTATTTGACTACGTGTTTATTGTGTCATTTTCTTGTTTGTCTGTCTGTCTGTCGTTGTTGTTGGCACACACAACACAAACACACAATTATTAATAAAATTACACTTATTATTATATTATATTATTATTATAATTATTTAAACACGGAACGGTAGCTCAAGAGCTACGATTAGCTAATCCGGCTGTTACTTTCTGGGTAGCTCAAAACTCGATTACAATGTAGGTATTCTAAAACCATAAAAATAAACATAAACATAAACATTCACACACTTACACCCCTGCACTAGGATTCCCTGCATTAATTTTAATTAATTGAGTAAGCATACAAACGGGCTTTTTAGATTTTCATCTACATTTTCTCAAAAATCTAGTTAGTCGTAATGATTTGGTCGGAACCATTAAAACTGCATGCTACATACGTACTTAGCCAATAATGGTTTTTTAGACCTCGAGGCAAAGTCTCGGCCGTGCTTCCTGCTTTTGTGTTGAACAAGAAAAACGTAAATAGAATTAATTATCAATTAAACGCGTTTTCAATGTACTACAGTATGATTCTTTACTTTAATACTTCAATGATAACTATATTATTAAGAAGATAATAAATATACGTAAGTATTTTCACTTTAGTAAAATAAAGCTTTAAGCTTCGATGACACACGGCTTTTTTACAAGCTGATCGTTGGCGAGTTTGAAAGCTAGCATGTAAGCGTGTTAGCTTTTTGGAAGGATTGTCAACAAGCAGATTGTAAAAAAGCCGACGACACTGGGCGAGTTTAAACGCTACAAGCAAAGTCACTGGCTTGTAGCGTGTAAAAAGCCGTTATAAGCCGATATTATAAGCTTTCACTGTCCCGGTCGAGTAACATTTTACTGTCTCGGCCGAGTACTCGGTACGTGTGATCTAGGCATTAGAGCGATCTCTTTCAGGCAACCTTGGGATGGAAACGAAATATTGGACCAAAAGACTAACTGCTGATTGCTGCCCGCCAGCTTTGCCCGTTTGGAATCGAGATAAATAAGTGTTCTACGTCCTTTTTCAGCTCATATTCTCTATAGTATATACGATTTTTTGTCAGTGCAGCAAACACCAATCCATCTGACTATTTTTCCTCACAAACTTTCGTATTTATCCATAACAAGCTTATACCCGTGGCTTCGCCTACGTGATATCGAAAGAAAAAATATTCTTTGTCCCTTTTCAGCGCATAACTATACATACCCCAAATTTCAGCTCAACAGTAGTTTTGGCGTGATTGAGTTACAAACACGCATCCATGGGTACATATTCCCTCATAAAATTTCACATTTATAACATTGGCTGCTCTCCGCGGCTTCGCCCATTATATTGAGAAAAAAAGTTGCCTATTTTCTTTTCTAGCTCATAAACTATACCTATCCCAAATTTCAGCAAAATTGGTTTAGCAGTTTTGGCGTGAATGAGCTACAAACACCCATCCGTCAGTTCATAATAACCTCATAAAATTGTACTTATATAACATTGGCTGCCGTCCGCGGCTTCGCCCGCGTTATATTGAGATAAGAAGTAGCCTATGTTCTTTTCAAACTCATAACCTATACTTGTGTGAAATTTCAGCAAAATCGATTCAGTAGTTTTGGCATGATTGAGAAACAAACACCCATCCATCTAACTTTCCTCAAAAACTTTTTCATTCAAAACACTAGCTGCTGCACGTGGCTTTGCCCACGTGATATCGATAGAAAAAGTATTCCATGACCTTTTTCAGCTCATAATCTAGACTCATACCGAATTTCAACCCAATCAGTTCAGTAGTTTGACCTTGATTGAGCATCAAACATCCATCCATCGGTCCATATTTCCTCATGAATTTCACCGCGGCTACGCCCGCGTGGTATCGAGATCATAAGTAGCCTATATTCTTTTCCATCTCATTAACTGTAGGTACTCGTGTCAAATTTCAGCAAAAACGGTTTACTAGTTTTGGCATGATTGAGCAACAAACATCCATCTATGTGTCAACTTTCTTCACAAACTTTCGCATTTAAAATATTAACTGCTGTCCTCTCTCAGATTATTAACTATACCCATACTACTATTTAAGCGTATATTCCCTGTTTGGTACGAGGCTTAATTCCGAAAAAGACAATTACAGGTCTAGCAAGTTAAAATTACTTACTAGGCTATTATTAAAAAAAACTACAATAAAACCTCGTTAAAAGTAATTTGGAGATGGAGGGGAGGTATTTCATTTTATCGACACGAAGTGCCTGAAAAAAATTTGCCCAGTTTTGATTTGATACTGTCTATCTTGGTATTCTATAGGCACACCGTTATTCATTTATGCTAGCTAGCTATTCTAGCTAAGTGTATGGTCGGAATCCGATGGGTTATGAATTGGATCATTCTAGGAATGAAAAACGGCTCTACAATCTACGTAATATAGAATTAGGACTACTAACGCCATCTATTAGAATGTATGCGAACTAAGTCGACTACCAGGTCACCTCACAACTTTCCTTATTGGTCGCTAATGACGTCGCCTGTCTACTTCGTGCCTGAAACAGATGTATACAGTCTTATGCATGGGGGAAAGAGACAAAACAACAACAAACACAGCTACCATCGATTCGGGGTCAACCGGTGCGCATGTCAAGTAGAGTGAAGTTATTGTGTATTCTGTGTCGCTGATAAGAATAAACCGTATTGAAGGCGCTTAAAATATACGGAGTGGTTTAAAAATGAAATGCTATTTATATTGGAAAACATCTGCGGATAAATTGAAATATTTGCGGTCATCAGATAACTAATTCCTGAATATACAATAAGTACTTACATATATTTAATATTATAAATGTGAATGTAAGCGAAAACCATGTACACATTTCTTGGAGGTATTAGAAGTAAAACGATATTATACGGATACGTTTAATAACAAAAATCTCTGATACTTATGCAAGCGAAGCCGCGGGTAAAAGCTAGTGTTAAATGGACCAAAGAAATGTTTTTTTTTTTAACTGGTTTGTCGACATATTTTTTCTTGTCTCTACATTCAATTCAATTGTAGAAGTTGGTAGAGCTTTGAGTATTTACTATGGTATGACAAAGTATCTAATAGATTCTAAAGGTACTATACATAGAAGTTCTCCCGTACGAGATTACTGCGTGGGAGACGCAGACGCGACTCCCTTATCCTACGTCAACACAGTAGGTAGGGAGATCCATAGCATAGCATTGACAATATAGGCCCTAGATTCTAGGGTTTTATTATCGGTAAAGAAAATCCATGAAGAACATCTTCAAAAGTAAAGTAAAAGAGCATTATCTCACATCCTAAGTATTGAGTATAATATGTATGTATGTATGTATAATAAATATGTATTTACAGTAGTATATTATGTATTTTTATTTATTATGTATAGTATTTCCGTAGTTAATAACTTATATATGTAAGGGCAAGTAAGTATACACAAACCTACCATTACAACACTGTCTCTCTATACTCAAAGGTTTGCTGGAATAAAACTCTTTTAAGGGTTAAGCTCGCCTATGTACATGCCTTTTATTAATTACATGAAACACAAAAAATTAATAGTTTTTATGTGTGCAATAAAAAATTTAAGAATAAATATTCTATGTAACACAGAAGTATTAAGTATATGAATAATCACAATGTAATAAGTACTTACAATTCAAATGTGACAGAAAAATGGGAGCCACATTGGCCAACTTCTAGTACATTTTGGTCCGATGCTAAGTTACAGGGCTAGATAAATATTATGTGTTAAAACTACTAAGCTTAATCATTGTTAATAAAAATACATCGTAAAAAGTAACTAACATTATTTGAATATAGAGGTATTTCTTTTTATTGTCTGAAAATTTTCTGTCCTGTATTCCGCATCCATTTTGATTTCATACTGTCTATAGGAACACCCGTTATTCATCTATGGGTATTACAAAATACCTACCTACTTATAGATTATACTAAAAGAAGATCCATAGCATAGACAAGACAATCTAGGATTTTATTATCGGTAAAGAAAATCCATGAAGAAAGATATGTAAGTATGTAAGTATATAAATACAGAGGAACTTTCACTCTATTTTCATAAAAAAACATTAATTATATATCTACCTCCTACTATCACCTGTGCAGTAAACTGAAAATATCATTCATGTGAAGTAAATTCCTTCCTACTACCCCGTCCTTTTCACACTTTGAACAGGTGCTACGCGGTATCCCTTACCAACAATTTTCATTAAAATCCTTTAACCTAACCTAACCCAACAAAATAGCTCCTAAGTTTAGGCACTGAAAGTTAATTTTGCAATGCACGGCGCATGTGATTTATTAACGTTTCAATGTGTGAGTGTTTAATTGACAAATACAAACGCGCGAATGTCTACTACTACGTAAAAAAATTGGTTGTCTGTAAAGTTGGTTTACGGATGATAGTTTAACGTGACGATCAGCGTAACGGGACAATGAGCGTTACCAGACAATGACAGCGTTACCGAACAATGACGTCAACGTTTTCGTGCATGCAGCCGGCGTTCATCGATTTATTAGACGTAGTCACGTCAAAAGTTTATACTTAATAAACATTTCTCGATTTATCGACTTTATATTGAGCATGATTACCATTTTGATAAACAATTTACTGGGTCTAGAGGTATAGTAGTTTTCAGATCTTCAGAGTTTGATAATAAACATAAATAATAACTTTTATCTATATCTATTGTCTTGAATCTTTTTTCGTGTGTGGCAAAATGATTTGGTGATAATTTTGTTAATCTTTAAACTTTTATGACTACATTCTAATGATATAAAAATTAATAGTTGACTTCATAGCAATAATATTTAGTTTTCGGGCGAGGTCTACGGACTGTAGCAAGCACCCCGTAGCTCACCGTAGCACCCAGACTTTTTCATATAAAAGACATCAACGCGCAATTTGATATTACAACATTAGTAAAAAAAACTTATTACCTATTCAAAAAAATATACATATAGCGCTTGAATAATTTTGTTGCAGTTTCTAAAGATATTTGAAGTAGTCTAGCATGCACAGTAGTGATTTTCTATTTAGGTTTTCAAAATCAGATGGAGGAAAGGTAGAAAACTCACCCATTTCTGATCGACAAGAGAACGAGTCGAGTTCCCGTAGTTGAACGCTCTCCGGAACGCAATCGATTTGCCCCCAAGCCCGGGCATACAAGGTGCTAACTTTTCAAGGACCAGCGATATGCCATTTTTTTATGAATGAATTTGAATATAAGACGCAATTGCTTTATTAAACAAGCTATAACTCTGAAGCATTTTACTAGAGTCCTTCATTTTTTAACTATTTAATGTAGTCAAATGACGATATGGTATGGTCCTTCTTCTGATGGTAAGAGATCACGCCTGCCAATGACCAGAACAGTCCTACACAGGACTTCGAATGACATAGGCGGCGGTGCTGTATTACAAAACACTGCTCTAGCGCTCGTCCACTTTGCCCAGTTATTTCACTAGCTACAGTGCCTTTCAGACCGGAACACAGTAATGCTCATACATTACTGCTGGGTGATAGAATATTTGTTTTTGTGTGGTCCTCTACGGCATCTTATTGATTTCAAATTACCAGTCTTTAATCTTTTGAAATGGTAAGTATTTACTCACTATTAAAATACTAGTACTTATCTCACCTTCCATTTCAGGACTGTTAACCCTTGCATATCATAAAAAAACTCACACATGCGCAATACAGATCTACCCCCACACACTCACTAGCGTTAAATACAATACACAAGGTATACTTCCTACAGGGTAAAGCTTCGCACACAGACCCAAAATGTCATGCAATTTTGAGCCTTAGAGAAGCTAGTTGCTCTCAATGTGCCCTACATTCAGCAAGCCGAAAGATAACCTCAATAATGTTAGAGGCCTGAAAAAAACATCGAAAAAGGTTTTAAATACGGAAACTATAGTTCTAAATTCAAATTGTTTTAGTTTTAAAGTGCTAAAATGTTGTTGGTACAGTGAAAAGTGTGTTTGTTCGGTGCAAAAGGGTGGTTTTCGTGCTTTTCAAATATTTGTACTGAAGCTGGCTATCGGGAGAATGTGGGGTGATCGGTTTTTTTTGGACAGATTTTCAGTGATAGTGCTGTGAACTGTACTTACCAATATATGAGCGTTGCCAACAACGGAAGAAAATGAGCGTGAGTATCTACTCCCGTTGGTTTTTTTATATATTAAAATTAATAATACTCATCTATAACTTACTATCTGATCGTAATATTAGAGATCTGTATCTTAGTGAAAAACCGCGTACAAAATGCTATTAAAATTAAGAAAAAAATACCTAAATTATTAATTGATTATGAGATATGGTAAACTTATTTATGATAAAATACTTATCAGCCAGCTATTCCATGCTAGATAAATAAAAACAAATTTAAATTATTAACCTAATATAAGTACCTACCTAAGAATAAAAGTTGGAATAAAGTAGTTAAGTAGGTACATTACATTCGTTTCTTATAATTTTCACGTCATGTAAATAGGTGAACGTCATAGAAGTATTATAAAATTCAGTCACCTCGTTAAGTATAGAATCATATCGTAGAAGATTGAAAACGCGCCAAAAACATTGACTAACTCAGCCAACTTCAAGTATTTAGGTCCAATGCTAAATTTCAATAAAGAGAAGTAACAAGGCTAGATAATTATTAAAAGTTAAACTTAATAGGATTTTTTATTGTTAAAAAAACTCCATCGTAAAAAGTAACAAGAAATACATATATGCATATGGAGATATTTAATTAATAATGTTAAAAAAATTTGCCCTGTGTTCCGCCTCCATCTTACTTTGATACTGTCATTATTGGTGTGGAATAATCCGGAGACCAGTAAAAATAAGTAGTTTTCCCAATCTCTTTTGCGTTAAACATAAAAAATATATACTTAACAATTCGTGAGGTTGTAAAAAATGTAGACAAATCAAGCACTCCACTTTTTAAAATTCATTCTCAGTGAATTTATATCTTCAAAAATATACAAATGTGCAAGCGAGATAGCGGCGCGTGGGACTCTAGGCTTTAAATAAACACTGTTATTAATCTATGGTAATGTTATCTAAAGTAGCGCAGTCCGTGTCCCATAAATTATGCTGTGGTTCAAGGTTATCTTATCAGCATTCAGTTATTACGCAGTCGAGAGGTTCTGTATTTGAATATTTACGTATAAGCCATTGCGTCAGTAACCAACCTTTTTATTATATTGGGAAAGGGTGAGTCTAAGCCGGCACCGCAAATTTCGATACCGAATTCTTTAGGTGTAATCGGGACTGTATACAAAATTTAGGTAAACCAGCTGTAATATTAACTATAATAATGATAATAACAAATACAGGATTAGATTTTTACAAAATCTCTCATTTGTCAATTTATAATGTTAGATTATCGTAAAACATATTTTATTACCCGACTGCCAAGGAAGGGTTCGGTTTTTTTATATTTGTTTTAAAAAAACTAGAAAATATGTTTTGATTGTATAAAAAAATACGAAATAACAATAATAATATAATACTTAAAACAGGATATTTCACACTAGAAATAAACTAATAGATTTTCAGAATGTAAACTCATAGATGCCTAGCAAAATATTATGTGAAATCAACTTAGGTACAAATAATTAATTCTATACAAAATAACACATCAGTAGATTATTCTGATTGTTGCTCATAGCAAATACCAAACCTACTTATCTGAAGCTGGACGGATGCAGACAATACTTATTATGATTGTAGGTACCCTATGTATGAAAAGTTTGTTGTTCTCTCTCTCTCTTTTATCTCTAACAAAAAATTTAAACGGTCGGATTATGTTTTTTTTTAAAGTAACATATTCGATCAATTTAGCTCTAAAACGAGGAGTAACTTTGCATTAATTCGGATAAAGCTGAAAATTGGTACGAATGTTGGGGACACCATTATAAAAGAACTGTAGAAACTTTTCAAAAATCTCACGTGTGCAAAAAAAGTTATTCAAGGTCAAAGGTAACCAACGTCGGTTTTTCGCAATTATCTCGGTTTCTATGGCTCCAATGGTGTTACTATTTATTATAAATATGTAGAACATAACGTTTTCAATAGATTTTGCATCAAACATTTTTCCATGCGCGCAACTGTTATTGAGATAAAAGCAAAGCGCAATAAAGCTTTGAGTACATTCATTTTAGATAAAGCTCTAATATATATAATAACTTTATGTAAGTTTTATAAAAAACTTAGTTAGTTATTAATGACTTCCATTATATTAATACAAATACGTAACAACTATACTTTCAATTCATTTCTAGTTTGGAATTTTTATATTGTATACTTAGTGTTCTCATAACGTGAAGTATTTTAACACATAATTTAATAGTAGATTATGCACTAAGGGGATAAAGCAGTGTCTTATGTCGCGGGTGGCATATTGAACCCTGAGCTAACGAGGGACTCAGTTAACTCCTGAGCGAAGCGAGGAAGTTATGTGGAGTCCTGAGTGACGCGAGGGGTTCAAGCTGCCCTAGACGAAGACAGGCTTTATCCCAGAGGAGCATACTCTACTTTTCACACCTTCTGCGAGGCAATAAAAATCCAGGGCTCCGAACTAATCAGCCAACACCGTCTTTTGTCTTACAATCTTTGTAGTCGCGCCTTTTTTCTTATTTTTTATGAGTGGCCAGTTCGATTTTAGAAAAAACTTTTACAATGCCATATGGGCGTTCTTTTACTTAGAGTTTTCCACGAGTTTCCACACGAATTTGACGTTCCAAATTCAAATTACATTACTACCCTAGGGAGTTTCATGCAACATTACCTCCCTTGGTAGATAATGATTTGCTTTACCTTGATGATAGCATGATATGTAATTGGATATTGTCGAGCAGGTGGTGTGAAAAATATTTATTTAGGTGTGTTGTAAGTAGGTGTAATAGGAAAACTTGAAGGAACATTAACATTATTGATTAAATACACGATTACGCGCATTCTCAAGACAATCTATTATGATAAATTGAGCAGAAAATGAAGCACATGTGGCTTGAGCAAATTCTATTCCGAGCTATCGTCTTTATATCTCCATGAAGATAGGAAAATCTTTAGCAAAGAAAAGTACTTAAGGCACTAAATCCGACGCGCCGCTATCTTGCCTGCACATATGTATGAAGGTACATTTTTGAAGATATAAATTGACTGATAAATAAAAATAAAATTGGATCGGTCATTTTGTTACTACAACCTAACGAAATGTATTAGTATATTTTTTGTTTCGGTATGTTTAACCTAGGTAAAAGAAATAGGGAAAAACAGTTTTGCCCTATTTTCTTCGCATAAGAGTCAGAGAGATAGCGGTGCGTCGGATCCGGGCCGAGGTTGGTAGGCTATGATAAAATATGTAGGTGATCTGGATGTGTCTATTTCTAAGCCAAGACTGTAGCAGAGATCTAGCTAGATATAGATAGATATTCTGTTATTATATTGTTGACGAGAAAACTACGTTAGGCGGGCTGAGCTTAATATTTTGTGGGTATTTAATGAGACAGGGCTCGTAACGCTCGGTTATGTAACGCTCCTTCGGGTAAAGTCAGCTCGAGACGAGAAGGACAGTTATGACATTTCTAAGTTGAATTTTGAGAGGTTGTCATTGGGTTGCCAACATTTTATCAATAAAATATATAAATATAATTTGATGAAAATTTCACGGCGCACAGCATTTTTTTATTAAAAGAAAGCGATAGAACTATTGATTTTAATGACTGAAAATTTAAGGGAGTAATCATTACCCATACCAGAACAACTGAAAAAACACTTAATAGAAAAAAAACAAAGCATCAAAATGTCTGTTGGTGTAAATCAGACCCGTTTTTGAAGAAGCGCCTTAATCGATTCCTTGGCATTTTGTCAGGCAAAACCCATAAATTATTCATGCTGTTTAGTTTATTCCCATAATGTAAACATGCCACAAAATCAATAGACAGTTAATGGGCTATATCGGCCGGGTCGGGTGTCAACACCAGTCGAATGACATTGACCTATTTGCGTCGACTGGGAGGGAAAAATTGAATCAGTAATGTTCAATCTCTATGCGAGATTTGAGCTTGTAATTTGAGGGTAAGGAGAGTTTAGTCATGCAGAATATTGTTTTTGAATTTATGAGCTTATTTGAATTTCGAAATATATAATTGGAATCTAATGCCTAGATCACACGTACCGATTACTCGGCCGCTATGTAATATAAACATAGCGCCGAGTGCTCAGCTGAGCGAGTGACGTAAGCTTTCACTGTCTCGGCCGAGCAACATTTTACTGTCTCGACCGAGTATTCGGTACGTGTGATTTAGGCACAAAAGCCATACGTAAGTACAGCCGCTATTTTATTGCCGGATTTTATGACATTTAATACTATAACACTCGCGTGACGCAGACGAATACGAATCAAACGCCACTACATTTATCATAATCCGTTGTGGCGTATAGAGTCAGACAAATATACAAACAAACTTACCCTCCTTCTTCGTAGTCGGGTAAACGTATAACGGCTATGTGTACGAAGAGTACGTACGTACGTATGTGTGTAAATATATACCTAATGTATGTTGGATCAACTTCGTGTAACCGCAGAACTCTTAGCTAAGCTAGTTTACCCTTACCCCTTAGTTAACCCTTAGGTTCAAATTCTGTAAATACACGTTTCATGAACCTTTCAGCAAGCTGCGTCGTCATGAAGGTTGACGGTAGATGGCGCTCGACAGAATTTTGATGATATCTTACCGTCAAGAGACCGCATAGCATGTCTCGTTCTTGTTATCATAAAACAAGCTTAGCATAATCAGCCTATACTAATGTTCCCACTGCTGGGACTCAGGCGTAATCTCGGTAGGAGAGTGAATGGGTCTTAATCCACCACGCGGATCCAATGCGGATTGGTGGATATCACATGAAATAGAAAAAAAATTCTGTCCTTTGACATGGCCGGTTTCCTCATGATGTTTTCCTTCACCGTTTTGAGAACGTGGAATGCATACATAGATTTTTTCGACCGAAATAACCCATTTACGCACGACTGCCACCGGGATTCGAATCCGTGACCATCAGATCGCAAGGCAAAGGCCTCATCCACTTGGCCACCACATCCTCAAACAAAACTAACAAAGTTTATAAAAACTGAATATTATAACCATAATTGGATTTTTGTTCTATTACAGTCTTATGTCAATAAACATATGACTTATTTATATTTTTGTAATCTCCTTTCAATTTCCTTGATTTTAATATGATACTCGATAGGTTTTTGCAAGAAAAAAAGTTATTAGCGACTTACAATTTAGCGCCAAATATCCGCGACTTTGATTTATCTTCAAACACCTACACCTGAGGACACTTTACTTTTTGAGACTAATATAACGATACCGCAAAATTCATTTCAATTCATCCAGCTGCTAACCTTTCATTTATTTCACAAACAATTTTTACATTGTGTCGGAATTTCTAAATCATTAATTTATCAAACGAAACATACACTACCTATTTTAATCAAACAAACAATAAACATTTTAATAAATATTTTTAATAAATAAAATAATAAATGAAGTCGTTTGGAAGATACGAAGATTAATTTTAACTTCTATTGTATTTCATTGTCCTACTAGATTAGAAATACGTTTAATTGTATTAGCCATCCAGTGCCTTATGATGGCAGACTGTAGGTTGGTGGCAAAATCCTTCAGAAGGCAAAAAAACCATACATATGTTTAGAGGTATACAAGATAGGTACCCGAGAAAAACATAATCCTTCTACGGCAGTCGGGTAAAAAGGCTCTACCACTCTCTAGAGCAGATAGTTTATTTTTAGTCCATTAATGACTTAAAAGTGTCAAATACATATTTTGACTGTGGACTTCTTTCTGGGTCAAAGAGTGTTGAATATTGGTACATGTTTTAAAAGTAACTGCTTTGCTTTATAGCAAATACAGTCATCAAATTTATTTTATGTGTAGAAAAAATATGTAAAATAGTAAATCAATTAATTATTAATTGCAACCACTCAATAATGCAGCGTTGTTTTTATTAAAATATCGGGGGTAAATAAAATACTCCCCCCGATATTACGAACTTAATTATCTTTGTGAGAGCCATGGGCAAAATGAGGCAGAAGAGATAGCCCACTCCAATAATAGTTCGAAGACAAAATTAAAGAAAGTATAAGTAAACAAATAATCATAAAAAACAAGATATACTATACTATACTACTCGGGCGAGTGAACATGACTCCTAGCTCGAATGACGTTTGTGCAAAGAATAGCGTGGAATTGGATAATCTTGATAGAGAAGAGGTGCTGTAATACTTGGTATGTAATGATAAGTATGTAATTATGAGTAATGATAAAGCTTTGCAATTAGAGATGAAGTTCCGAACCACGTGTCAGCTAGATATCATGTTCATTCGCCCGAGTAGTACCTACCTACAGATTTCGACGGTTGCATTGAGTTCACAGTACTATTTCAATATTGTTGCGATCGGAAACCAACATTCCGACCGTGTAGCAGGAGTTTTACACAGTGCTTGTAACTCTTGTAAGGAACTTACAATAGAGTCAACCCTAGTGAACTAGCTGCACTCTACGCATTCCAGGTACGCTGGAGTGGTTCGTAATTAATCTATATTGGCCGTCCCCAGACGCTGAGTTGTAGGTACTAGGTTATGTACGTAGTATTTATCTAGCTTGCAATCCCTTTGATGTGTCACATACAGGTTAATCCTGTAATTCATGCATGCGTCAACCTGAGTGAGCTAGCTGCACTCTATGCGTTGCAGGTACACTCGAGTGATTCGTAATTGATCTATATTGGCCGTCAACAGCCGCTGTGTTGCAGGTACTAGGTTATGCACGTATGTATGTATCGAGCTTGCAATCCCTTTGATGTGTCATATTCATGTTAACCCTGTATTACATGAGTCAACCCGAGTGAGCTAGCTGCACTCTATGCGTTGCAGGTACACTTGGGTGGTTCGTAATTAATCTATATTGGCTGTCCCCAGCCGCTGTATTGCAGGTACTAAGTTATGCACGTATCTAGCTTGTAATCCCTTTGATGTGTCAATCACAGATTAACCCTATAATATTATATAGGAGTCGACCCGATTGAGCTAGCTCCACTCTATGCGTTGCAGGTACACTCGGGTGGTTCGGAATTAAGCTACATATTATATTGGCCGTCGATAGCCGCTGAGTTAAAGATGTGTCAATTACAGGTTAACCCTATAATACAGGAGTTAACCCAAATGAGCTGCATTCAATGCGGTTGCAGGTACACTCAGGTGGTTAGATTCGATAAAGCTTAGACTCCATGGACACCTTAGTGTTTTTTATCTCATTTCACAAGCGGTATTTGAATTGTCCATCAATGTTTCGGCATATTATAAAGTGCCGAGGCAATTTACCTTTGGGCATATTACAAAATAGCAAGCTTTTGTAAACGGACGACGTTGTCTGTAAAATGCCAAATTATACAAAATGCCTGCGACATAGATACTAGGTTATGCACGTATCTAGCTTGCAATCCATATGTCAATTATCGGTAATCCCGATAACACAGGACTCAACCCAAGCGAGCTAGCTGCACTCTATGCGTTGCAGGTTGCAGGTATACCCGAGTGGTTCGTGATTGATCTACATATATATTGGCTGGCTGTCGACAGCCGCTGTCCTAATTACTAGCTTAGGTGGTTTCTAGCTTGCAATTTATTTGATGTGTCATGTGCAGGTTATCCCTATAATGCAGACTTAAACGGTTAGGTGCACTTAATAAGAGCGGGTACACATTGGGCGTTTTGAAACCCGCGCTTTACTAACGCGCGTTGAGCGTTGAGAACCCCGAATTCTATTGAATAGTGTACACATGCAAGCGCGCGCTGCTTGTCAAGCGGTAGGTATGTGTACACTTGGGCTGTGTCCCCAGTAAACAAACTGTTAGCGGCTAAAAGAGTTTGCGGCGAATCGGTTTAGTACGCCCTTCCTTTTATTTGAAATGGAGTGTCGACGCGTTTACGCAGTTTGCAGCGGTGAGCGCAAAACTAGCAAATTGTGGACACTTCATTTCAAATATATGGAAGGGCGTACTAAACCGATACGCCGCAAAATCAGTCGGCCCGCTAACAGTTTGCCTACTCGACACAGCCATAAATAGACTTCGGAGATCTCAAAACGCGCGATAGCAAAGCACGTTTCGAAACGCCCAATGTGTACCCGCTCAAAAAGACCAATACAAACATAACATAACGCACGATTCACTGAATACGATATTTTTTTCGATTTTTTTAGAAAAATAAGTATCTGAATAGTTCTAATTAAATAAGTATGTAAGTACTTCTTCTTCTTGTAGTGGCTCTCAACTACTGGAGGTTAGTCAGCTCAGCAAACTTTTCTCTATTTTGTGCCAAGCGAAAAAGGTTTTCCACTCCCGAACGTTCCGCAGCCATGATTTCTTTCTCCTGCCAGCACGTCGCTTTCCGCTCACTTTACCCATCATAATAAGTTGCAACAGTTTGTATCTTTCGTGTCTTATTACATGACCAAGATACGCAAATTGTAATTACTTACAAGGTGTTTTTTTCTGAAATGTTTTATTCTTTTCAATAAGAATAATGTTGTCTTCGTTACAATTTTACAAATCACTGACTTTGACGTAATAAACTTAACTCACCCTTGTTTATTTCGTTTCGTTCCGGTGACATACGATCAAAAATGTTTATTTACTATTTTCTACTTCGACATATTTTGATTTGACGTCTCTCACAGGACCAATTTATAAAACCGTTTATCCGTAGCTTTGAGTAGGTACATTAATTTTTCACTTTAATAAATTACTAAACGTAGTAATGAGTCCTTTCTGTGCTTGGACATAATTAAAAATCAGGTTTCATAAAAACTTACTTAGTATTAAAAATACTAAAGCATATTATTTTTTTTTTCAGTAAATTTGATTTAAAAACTAAACAACTGAACCGATTTTGTTGATTTTTTATTGAACCAATCTGAAGGTTTTTTTTTGAAGTAGTAAGAAAAAAAAATGGTTTATATTTATAACGACCATGTTCTAAAGTAACAAACATAAAAAAAATACAACCGAATTGAAAATTGAGGTTGGATCAAATACTCACCATGTATAATAATAATAACCCATTTGTATGTGGAACATCAGGATTTTATTGCATCGAAATGATAGTAGGTACGAATGAAGCTTACAAAATCATAAGATATTTTTGTCTGTCTGGTTTAGGGTATTGTAAAACTTAAAAATATCAGCTTTAACAGCTCTTAAATTTATATAAACAGTTAAGTAGGTTAAATATAATGCCAAGGTAAAAAATGTACTCACGCAAACAAGTTATATGTAGTTCCTAAAGATTGTATTAATAAAAGTCATTATGTAAATAAGAAAGATACATAATAAGATTAAAGAAATAACTTTGAAACGGCTATTGAATAAATAGTTTTAATAAGGCTCAATTAATAAACAAGTTATGTTAAAACAATATACGAAAATTATAACTAGAACAGTTAGTTTTACCATCTAAATCAGTGTGGTGTTCAGACGTCTTTTATATAAAAAAAACTTTTGTGTCTGACAGTTTTATATTTTGCAATAAACTCAGTGATACTACCAGGAGATCATAAATACCAAGTGATTTACCTCAACGAATCTCCCGCCGCCTCTAATTAGCCGAGTGGTATATAAAAATAAAGCAGACATGTACTAATTTACATTCATTACCATGAAGAGGTCTTACTAAACTGGATTTCATTTAGTTACTACGAGAAAAACCAGCTAACGCGGGACTGGTCACTCACGTGAGTCCGGTAGTAAACGATCAATAACACTACAAGGTGAGATAATTCATTCATTTACATAGCAGCGGTCGAGGACTTTATCACCTCGGCGTTTCTGATGCCCTGGTACTTGCTCCGATTGGATAGTGAGAAATTGACATTGACTTCAAATGAGCAAGGCCAAAAGAGTCCAATTTAGTTCCAATATTTTTTATGACGAACAAAATCAGCATTATGTCGAATTCTTCGCTGAATTCGTCGACCACTACACTAACCATGTCTAGCTTCAGTCAATCATCAATTCAACACAGTCGATCTGACTCGGCATTGGATTGCATCGATGGAAGAAAATCATCACGGTACGGGGACAACTACCTATTCGATGATAATTATTACGAGAGAATGCTGTTAGAAATTCGTCAAATGTTCAAAAACTTTAAAAGGGAACAAGATAGAAAACTATTACTGATGCTAGAAGTCGTGACTGAAATACGTGACCAAAATAAAACGATGGCAGAATCATCGATTTTAGAGGAAAAAATCGAAGAAATGAAGCAGAGAATTCAGAATTGGGAAAGGGAACGAGGTGATAAGAAAACGACTGTGCATTCTTTAGAGAATAGAATAGACCAGGTTGAAAGAATGACTCTATCGGCTTGTTCAGAACTTCGCAAAATGAAAAGGAAGTCCGTCATAGAGAATTTTTTAAGCAAGGTTCGTATTAAGTATAAAAAGCTAACCAAATCACACTGATAATTATTAAAAACATTAATAAAATAATGTATTATATTGTTGTTTTGGATTAGACAGAATAAACTTAAAATTGTTTGCATCTTAATTTAAATTAGTCATTTCAATGTTATATATAGGAATAATTTTAGAAGAAAAATTATCGTCGTAACGTGGTAAACTGGTTTATTAACCGGAATATGAGAAGGTGATTTCAATTCATGCAATTGAATTTTGAAACTTGATAAGGAAGATTATTTTATGATCGTACGTTCTGAGAACCGAAGACCAATGCCTACGACCCATGATTGGAAATAATCTATGATAAATAAAAGCTTCGTCAAACAGGAAGCGTTCTCAGCGCGCGTCAAGGCGTTACGTTACGTTGAGCTTTAACACTTCATTGTGTTGTACAGATATTATATTGAGAGCTTGTCAAACAGACCTGACGCCGCGACAGAACGTTGCGTACTGCTAACGCCGCGGGCGCTCGGTGTGACAGTAGAATACCGTCATAGTACAACGCAGTTCGGCGCTATAGCGCGGCGTCAACTTAGCGCCCTGATTCTCTTCTGTTTCTCTACCCGTTCTGTTTGGCGAAGCCTTAAAAATTTATAGTTTTTTTATCATCAAAGCCAACAGTATCCGAGATATTTTGTAAGTGATTAATTGTTTCCTTCGACAGCAAATGGCGACAGATGACAGCATGAGCGATGACGTGTTCGAGGAGGAGACGTTGCGTGCGCCCGCGCAACGCAACGCGCCCTCTCCGACGGGCTACAGTGGCTACCAGCCCCCTGTAGATACCCCGTCGTCGCGGCTCCAGCACGATAATGACATGCCACTACATAAGGTATAATAGGTGTAGATAAGGACTGGGAATATTGAGAAAATAATAAAAAAATCCTGTGTAGGACTGTTCTATTCATGGGCTGGCATGATCTCGCACTCTCGTCTCGATAAAACACTTAAGGTTCACTGACAAATCTCGTTCCCAAGATAGTTCGATAAACATAATGAATTTACATACGAGATTGTTTGATTGACTTCGTAATGGGTTGTAACAGGTTTGTATGATGTCATCTAGTTCTAAAATCTAAGGCCACGAATTTAATATTATTACACTCTGACTCTTAGTTGTGATGAAATACTAAATCGTTTTAGTGATACTGAGAAAGCCTATCAGAATTACTGAATAGTGGCTGAAAGTATTGGAGGCCTTGGAATAGAATAGGATATGCTTTATTGTATCACCTAAATATAAATTGAATCAAGAACTACAAACTAAAATTACAAGGGCGATCTTATTGCTAGGTAGCAATCTCTTTCAGACAACCAGATAAGACATATTAGATAAGCCTTGGATTGACTACTCTACTGGTGGCTTCACACGACACACGACAAATATACTACAACCGACTTCAATTGGTCTGTTTTAGTGACCGTAAACACCACTGAATAGTCACACGGAAGCAAAAAACGCAATTTCGTTTACTTGGCTGATGTAATTTTTTCAGTTAGTTTAATTTCAAATCCTAAGTACTGAACCGATTTTCATGATATTTCTATGGGACTAAACTGTAGTAGGTATATCCTCTCACACAAAAAACCAATCTGGAAGTATATCCACTCAAATAAAAATATTTTTTCAAATCGGTTTATAAACAACAAAGTTCTAAGGTAACAAATATTCAACCGAATTGATAACCTCCTCCGTTTTTAAGTCGGTTGAAAATATGTACGCTTATCTAGGTGGAAGGTAAAATTTGCGAGAGCCAACTCAGGGCAATTCCTCGAAATTCCCCTTTGAAACATAAACTCTTCAAGTTTTTCAATCAAGGTATTGGACATGCGACCTTGTTGAGCATACAAATTACCGTCGTAGTTACCGGAAGACTTGTTACAGAAAGTTTAAAATTAATGTCAGGCAATTTGTAACACTTCCGGTAGAGCGTAGTAGTATAGTTAAAATAAAATTAGTACCGCAACTTTACGCAAGAGCACTCAGACATGTATTTTGTGACTAAGACACCTACAGAGTATTTTTTATCTATGTAACAAAGTTATTACGTAACGTAACTAGGTATTAATAATGTTATTATATAATGAAGGTATTTAAAATGAAACTGACTACGTTCTTTTGTTCAACCTTCATACCAAGAAAGTTTTGAAATACTTATGAATAATTTCAAGATAAGGCTTTTGATGGAGACTATTAGAATGAAAATTGATAATGAAAACTCGGCGATAATTAACATTATTTCTCGCTCAAAACGAAAACCTCTAATGGGTTTTTTAATTAAAATATGAACAGACCAAAAGGCTCAAAAATTCTGAATGTGAAAGCCAATACTTTAGATTAATCACCTCATTACAGAGAGAAGAATAAAATTATTAAGTATTTATTACTTGGATAAAATGTATAAAAGTCAAAGTTACTTTGATGAACGTTATCAAGTTTTCTGTACTGGTTTAAACTAGAAATATAATGTTAAGATTTTGTAAAGTTAAAACCAACTGAGCAAGTTACTGAAAAAGTAGAAAATAACTGACAACAATGAGAATTTCCTTTGTAAATAAGCTGCACTTTATTTTCAGACTATCCTTCTGGGTGACAGCGGAGTCGGAAAAACGTCTTTGCTTGTGCAATTCGAGACGGGAAAATTTCAATCCGGGAATTTCTCAGCTACAGTCGGCATCGGATTCACGGTAAGTCGAATTGTGGTAAATTTTCCGCAAATTGTGGTAATTCTCCCGCGGATTGAGTTAATTTTCCCGCGAATTGTGGTAATTTTCGCGTCAAATGTAGACGTAGATAACTATGATGATTTCTGATACCGCTCTATCATAATTAATTGGTGGTATGCGTTAATTGAATAAATAAATCGATAGTTATAGTTCTGCTTATATTGGTAGAGTATTTGAAACTGACGAAGAAAATACTACTGGAATTCAATACATATTATATATACTCTTAGCTAATAAAACTATAATGATGTTCTCATTTCTGAGGAAAGTCGACCACTGATTGTCTTCCGTTGGCAAGCTCCCTTTTTATGATAACAAACTTTTTACATAGTCCTACTACATAGATCGCGTCGTAAATATAGGCGTAGAGCTTTTAAATGTAATATGTACGTACAGTCGGCTGCACAGAGATGTATACACTCTCAAGCTTTTACATTTATATTAGACTCTTAATTTTGCAAAAACATTCTTCTTCTGACAAGTAATATGAATTCATAATTTGAAAATGCTTGCGTGCATTTTTCTTTGCAAAATTACGAGCAATATAAATGTGAAAGCTTGGGAGTGTCTACATGTCTGTGCCGCTGACTGTACATCTGTTTAACTCTATTTTCCGCCGATTATCTGTATTTACGTTAAAATATCACCACTTTTTTTTTTCTATACAGTGAAAAATCTATCTTTTGTAAGCTCTTGTAAGCAATACACTTGATCTCATATAACAGACGATGTCACTATCAAGTCCACACACAAAACTCGGTCATCGCATCATACCACATAGTAGAGAATTAATAGGGGTCTTCGGGTGGTGGGGGGGGGGGGGGGGGTCACCCCCAATGACCCTCCCTTATATTGTGACTATTATACTAAGCCGATGATGCGTGGCGTCCGCACCCCTACATTATAATACTCGGTAGGCATAGATTTATTACGTGTTCTCATAGAACACTAAGATAAATAGCTTAAAAGCAAGATAGAGTCTTAAAACTGGACAAAAAGAAAACAAACTCAGACAGCGCTCCCAATAAAAAATAAATTTCGCCATTTTTAAAAGTATTTGTTGAGTACTTTTTAAGATAGAGTTTTATTAGAGCCTAGTCATTTTAAATTACCATATTTCACTAGCACTGTACTTCTCTGATCCGAAATTTAACATGGTACCAAAATATACAAGAAGATGGTTAAATTAGCTAAATTGACCAACATTTTTTAGCGCGTTTATATTACACAACTATTGTGACGAGCTAGATAAATATTAATTATTATGTGTGTTTTCAGTATGTATTTTATTTACGTACATAAACGTCGAATAATACGAAAACCTTGGACATTATCCAAAGACACGAACATAAAAAAGTCTTTGTCCAGCAGTGGGATGAGAAAGTTCAAAATAAAAAAAAAAACACATTCAATACGAACACCTTTGTATGCATCATTTTTTGACCTAATCAGATACAAAATATATCTGAAAAACAATAAAATTTAATTTCAAAATCAATAAATATACATTTGTAATAGATCTCGAGGTATGGTAGCAGCCATCCTAAGCCTTTTAGACATCCAATAACGAAAAGATTAACGAATTTTTCCAAAATTAATTCGTGCTTATTAACATTTTACCCTTTTTAGTGAAAGGGTTTCTTTTTAATCGAATCGTAAATGGTTTCTACGAAAGCGTCTTCAATAAATCTTTTTTTGGAAAAGCTTTCAAATACTTTCAATGCAGTATTTAAATTAATTTTACTTTTACTAGTCCCACGTATATATAAAAAATGCGAAGTTGAGAAGAGAATGTATAGATGGATGTAAAAGTCAATCACCCTTAAACTAGGACTTTAGCTGAAATTCAGTGTAGGTAGGTATAGCCATTGATTAAAAACGGTGTTCTTATTAAACCATCAAGATATACAGTATCAAATCAAGATGTAGTCGTAAAACATGGCAAAAAAATATCAGACATCTCGCCAATAAAAAATATCACCAGTTTTAAATACTAACTTTTTGTTATTTTTTACGATAGAGTATTATTATCTATGAAAAAGCCCAGTCATTTTCAACCAAGATATTTCGCTTCTATGTTTCTAAATTTAGCATCGGGCTTAAATGTGCTAGATGTAAGCTACTCGTAATTTAGCAATTGTTTTTGGCGCGTTTTAATGTGCTATAGTTTATTAGCGGGAAAAGACTAGACATATTATAACGACTAGGAAAATACTTATATTATAACGATATCACATAGACGCATAGCCTTTGTAGTGCCTTACTAATTTTCTAAATTCCTAATTAATAAAATGTTCTCAAAAAATAATGATTTGCATAAAATACCACAGAATCAATACCTATTGTATTTCTCAATATTGTTCTAATTATCACGTGTATACGACCCGTTACTTTATTCATTAACATCCAACCATTTTCATAAGAGCAAACCACATCCAATCTGTGCTCCTACCAAGCTTTCGCGCCACAGACATTTCAATAGTTACTACGCTCTCCATTCCACAGAATAAGGTAAAGTTAGTACGCATTGGTTCAATGTCGTATCCAAAGAGACGGGGGCAGGAGGGAATGGGGTAGGGGATGGTTCCAGACTCCGGGTCCTGAAACCAGTCGGGATCGAGCAGCGGGAACGTACGCCTCTACCGTGCAGGCCGAATTTCGCGAAACTTCCCGCGCCAACCTTTTTAAAAAGTTATCGTTCGGAATTAGAATTTTAGTGCTCTATCAGTTTATTTTACATTTTGTGAATGCGATGAAAGGAGGTTTTGTGTAGAGTACGTTACGAACCGTTTTAACTTGCCGATTTTATTCATTAACCTGCTAATTTGTTTTACATTATTTCCTCCAGAAATACTTATTTACAAAACAAAGGTGAAGAAGGTTTAATTAATTAAGCAAGGATACTTACTTTCACTTTAATAATTAAATGTAAATAAAGGGTCTGAAAAGGATTAAACGCTGGCCTACTTTCGATAGGTATTATAAACTCTTTGGAAGGCATTATTATTATCCGAAGATGAAAATGATATTGTTTTAAAAATATAAGTCGTAAAATAGGTTTAATTATCCTTAGGTTTTTTTTTATTTTCAACTTTTAAACAGACCCCGTTCAGAAAAACTTAAAAGTGTCGTTGTTTATTTTACGGGTCCTGAAAAGACCCATTGCTGCTTTGCAAATATTTTTAGCACCTAATATTATTGAATATTACTGGTAATGATGCTAAATAAAGTGAAGCGTATTTTTTTTTAAATAATCAATATCTTAAATCTTCAAAAATATATTTTGGGTACTTACCTAACCTATGCCATAAAGTCATGTGTATGCATTTGTTGTGTAGTCATATGTTATGCGTTCGTTAGAATTAACACGAAACACTTAAAATCCTTTCACCACACTGGTTTGAAAGAACTAGTGACACGATAAGAAGAAGTCAACCACGCAATATCGTTGCTAAATCAACAGAGCTTTAAGTATTAAATTATATAATCAAAATGTAGTTAGTGTATTGAAAATGCCCCAAAATTAGTTGGCTTATTTTAGCCAACTTCTAGTAGATTTTGGTCTGATGCTTTTCGAAAAAGAGAAGAAACAGGACTTGAAAATATAAAGATTAAAATTACTAAGCTCTTTCATTAATAATAAAAACTCCATTATAAAAATTAACAAAAACTATTATAAATGGAGAAGTATTTCATTATAATAGAGGTGGTATCTGAATTTTTTTGTAATTTTTTACAACTTCATCTTAATTTGAAGATGTCAATCTTAGTGTTATAGAAACACCGTTATTCATCTATGTGGAAGACTATATACCTCTATAAGTAAAGCACAGCTATTAACCGTTCCGTTCTCGTTCAAGAGTGAGTAGGACCCGTCTATCCATGCTCGAATTGCTCAATACAAAGGGCACATCTCGACTTAACCTATTAGAGTACCTCTCCAGTCGAGCAAACCTCCTCTACAGCCTTTGTAAGTGATTGCGTCAAGGAACCCTCGACACAATACAGGTAGAGTGAAGCAAGCAATTCATCAAAGCTTAACTACAGTACGATATTTGTTTACTCTGTGAGCTTAACTATCATAGAGTAAATCTGATAGTTATATTAATTGGTGGAGATCTTTCAGTCTAATAATGTTCGCTTTTCTTCTATAGCTGCCATAAATATGCTCATAAAGACTGATCACACGAGAGGCGTGCATTTTTAGGCTGAAAAATCTTCTTCTCAGTCAACGATTGGATGAATCAAAAATCCAACATCCTATAAATAATTATATTTGATTTACCATGACATGGCTCTGACAAGAGTCCTATATATATAGGTATATGTATATTTACTACATAGACACAACAGGGCTCTTTTAAACATGTAACAAGAGGTGAAGAAATACTTTTTAAAGGTACGTAATGCCGTTTGCATGACGTTTTCGGATTTACAAAAATAAAGTTTTCTCGTCGATCTAACTAAAATCTTTTAAAATTTAATAGAAAAACTACAAAATTTTGTAGAAGAAAAACAAAATTTATAGAAAAAACTTATAAGGTACAAATGTACTTAATAATCGAGTGACTTATCTCCCCGAACACTTCTCCGAATCGATGGGCAAATGGAACAAGGATAGGTACAAATTGCCCTGTAATGATCATTGGCTGATTGTTCGAGCACTGGAAAATTGGAACGGGTTTAGATATCAATGCCATTTCAAACAAGATTCAATTTAAACAATGTTTAGCATCATTTTCTACAGAAACTTTTGTAGAGAGTAAGTTTTCTTGTTCAGGTCTCAAAACATAAACGCTATCTTAATTTTGTAATTCAATCTTCTTCTTCTTATAATGGCCTTACTCCATGTCAATTTGGGGTCGGCTCTCCTAAAATATCGGCAAATATAAGATGGGTGACGGTAGGTTATGGCCAATCTCATTTGCACAAACACGCGAGCGAAGCGAGCGTACACAGCCCGAAAAACTGACATTTACTACCCTAAACAAGCTTTCTCATAAAATATAACAAAGGTTTCCTAATTCAATAAAATTACTCGAAGCGAATGAAATCACATTAAAAACTCCTAAACAACACAAATAATCCCTTATGCCTCGACGGGGTAATGGAAAGTTAATGACTCGTGCAGAGTTTTAATGAGATGCTTGACCTAAACGAGTGTGTTTACTTACATAAACACACACTCATCAATCAATATACATAAAAGTCTTGGAACTGACCGACTAACTTACTGATAGACAACGTACAGGCCAAAACACTGAACGCAGAGATTTGAAATTTCGATGGAATTTTTGTCAAGTAGTGTAAACGCGTACTAAGAGAGATACTTCGTTGATCGCAATCGCAATGCAAAGGAAATTGCGAGTGTCAGCTAGTATTTAAGTAGGTGTGTAAACACGTAAGCGTAGGTCAACGTTTTAAAAAACATGTTATCCGTATATCCACCTTCTTGGATTCCTTAGATCATACTACCAGTAATATAAATGCGAATTTTTGTGAAGAGAGATGGATGTTTGTTCTTCGATCACGCCAAAACTACAGAATTGATTAAACTGAATATTGATATATTTAGCTTAATATTGATGGGTACGGCTTATGAGTTGGAAAAACATATGTAGGCTTCTTTAAATATAGATAGCACGCCGACTAAGCCGCTAGTACCAGCTAGAATAAAATGTGGCTCTAATAATAATGCGGCGGGTTGCCATTTAGCTATTTACCAATCAACTTCATTATCACACACTTAAAAACCTAAAAATACCGATAAAACCCCAGAATTTGTTGTTGTTGAAAAGTTAGAGATATAAAACACGAATGTTGGAAAACCGAGGCTGAAGTTTTAGGAATTTTGATGTATCGTTGAAATACCCAAACTTTATACAGATTTTGAACATTGAGCTCATTTTCTCAGTAATGCGTGTATAAACTTTAAATTAGTTTGGGAGGGGCCTTTGTAAGTGAAATCATAGCTTATTTAGTAGATTAGTGAATACCTAGCCGTTATTCCTTATTAATTCGTAAAAAGTCTACGACAATATTTTACTAACTTACCCAGAATATTGATAAATTGACCAACGAAAGCACTATTCTGATGGATAAGTAATTGATAAATAATATGTAGAGTCTGTCTCATCCATCAAATCACGGTATGTCTCATTATAGAAAGAACACTAATACCGATACCTAACTGTCAAATATCTAAACTAATTAGTGCACTCGCAAACGCGTCGCCGACAATAGTGACCGGTGACCGGCGTGACACGAAAACTGACGAACGCCGGCCACCAGTCGACGCGTTTGCATGTGCATATGCAAATGCGTATAGCAATCATATGCACTTGCACTTAGATGTTTCGAGCGAGTCAATTAATTGCTTAGGAGCTTTGACAGTTTGGTGCAAGTCAGCATAATTTTGTACTGACGGGTATCTGACCCTTCGTCAATGTCTGTCTGAGAAGACTCATCGAAATCTCGACATGTGATAAATAGGCTATAACTTGCCTAAGAATTTGAAAATTAATCAATGAATGAATGAATGAATGAATGAATGAATTATTTATTTGTCTCAAGTATGGTTAGATTACAGACTGGTCTTATGAATGTAGGTTTAAGGTAGAGTCACATACTTCACTGAAGAATACAGTATACAATTTTTTTCTTAATTTATAGTTATGGCTTAAGTTGCTCATAATCTCGATCTCGATCAATGTATCTAAAAATAACATAAAATTTAAGTTTGAATAACAATGTCCAGTAAAATAATCGCATGCAAAATAAAACAAAATTAGCCTACAATTATAATAATCAATGCCTACAAATTACCTAGTTCAATGTCAGAATTATACAATAAAATTAAAAAATAAGATGTCAAAAGATATTAGAGGATTCAATCAATTATTAATTATTATTATTTTTTAATTTCATACAAATATTAATTAAACAAAATACGTTTTATATAGACACGCCGTACTAACTAACAGTCCAGTTGCTATACAACTTCAAAGCTTATTTGCTTGAAAATCACAATCAAAAGTTGTACGATCAGAATACAATTTGTTGGTCGTTATTACCGGTGCCCCGGAGAGAAACTAATTTCTAACTTCCCTTGATGCGAGTACAAACATTATTAGGGTTGTCAGCGCTACTGCATGTGGCATATTTGTTTTTAGGGTTATGATACTATAAATAAATAAAAAAAAAATTTTGGTAATTTCACACAACGCCATCTAGCCCCAAACTAAGCAGAGCTATTACTATGGGAACCAGATAACAGATACAATACTTAAATACTTTTTTTTGTAAATACATACGTAGAATACATAGAAAACATCCAGACTCAGGACAAACACCGATGTTTATCACACAAGTGTTTGTCCTAAACTATGTGTACTAAAACCATAGCGTAGCACTGGAAATAGAGCGGAATGGAGGATATTGGGGGGACGCATACATCCAATACTGGAAAGATAAAATTAAATACTGGATACTATGTGCGTACTGCGTACGTACTGTCTGCATATGGACTGGTCAGTGCGTATTTATTTTAGTTTTTAGGATTTTATGAACCGATTCTTTCTCATCATGTCATGTCACTGGTTGCAACTTTCTTCCCGACGAGTAATAATACAACTCATTTGGGTGTTACTTGTTGGGAACCGACCAGCATTTATATAAAGCTATGGGTTATTAAAATAGGAGTAAAATAAATGTATTGTATTTTAAACATACTAAAAAATATAGTCATATCTGCTAAACTTACTTATTTATACAAAATTGGGAGAAAGTAGTAACAGCTCACAGAAAGTGATTAAGAATTTAATAATTAAAAAAAAAACAAGCGAGCTTCACATGGTTGTCGCATATATGACATCTGAAATCTCACCTTGGTTATTACCTTTATTTTCCAACTTGGTTTTACCATTTATCTGAAGTTTGTACCATCTGACGGCCAACTGTACCCTTTTTCACACTTCCGTCTCATTTCCACGAAATTACTCCCACAAATTGGATAAAGCGAGAAGAAAGTAAAATGTGACACACCAAAAACAACAGCATTATAGAGTTGTTCAAAGTGACAGCCCTAAACAGGGCAATGTTCTCACAACTCGTTTCTCGTACTAGTCGTACTATTTAGTTTTCTGCTCTAAAAGCTTTGTCAAAGATACGTTTGTGACAGCCCTAAGCACCTACCTCAGGGGTTGCAGTTTGCTGCACAGAATGTATAGGCAATGCTTTTCTGTGAATTAAACTCTTCGTTGTACAGAATAAACAATCTAGCTATTTATCAATCGAAAATAGAATACCTACTCTACCAGATTTTTTTTAAATTGAATTCGTTTTTTTAAAATAAATAAATAATAATAAATATTTTGGACTTTTCACACAACGCCATCTAGCCCTAAACTAAGCAAAGCTTGTACTATGTGAACCAGATGGCTAATACAATACTTAATTATTTTTTTTTAAATACATACATACCTACATAGAAAACACCCAGACTCAAGACAAACACCGATGTTCATCACACAAATGTTTTTTTCTGAAGCGGGAACCGAACCCGCGACACCGAGCATGGCAGTCTAATTCACTTGCCATTTGGCCATCCGTGTCGTCTATTGCATGTAGTATGGTGAAATAGGTCACCTTAATTTTTTGAAGCCGTAAGTTCATAATATAAAGGTTTTCAAATACGTTAAATTACAAACTGTCGAAAAATAGTGAGCTAAAGAGCCGCATGTTCTTCAATCACGACGCAAGTGCTTACAGATTGGTAGATTAGTTTTAAATCAAATTAATAACTCTGGGCATAGTTGTGAAAGTTAAAAAATACCAAGCAAGTCTTATATTATTTTTAATTTCAGTGAGATCTATACATACCAACTAGATTCATGGTTTCAATAAATCTTTCCATAATCCAACCTAATCCAATCCATTTGATGGATCAGATCTAAACCAGCCAAGTTACAGTGTTATTGGATTACCCACTTGTTGTAGACCCATCAACAAAGTTTGCAGTGATGGATAAGTAACATTATTTTGTCTAAAGTAGGTCTTTGTAGGAAATATTTTTTTAAATCTACTTAGAAGATAAATATTAAGATAAAGATTTTTATTTTGCACGAAACACGGTAGGTTAGATGGTAGGTAACAGAGTATGTGTACATACATGTCTCACCAAGAACTGGCATACAAAATATTCGCGTAGTAACGCAAAACCAAATTACAATTTGATTATCAGATAAGATTATAACTATTATTGATAAATTCATCAGTTTAGAACATACATACATAGACATTAAATTATCGGTTATTAAAAAAAACATTCATGTCATAAAAACAGATTTCAATTAGCCACAATCTTAATTTTTTACGAAATAGTCCTTATTCTAGTTCCCTTATAGTCTTCCTAAAAGACCTATAATTGGCTGATTACTACATTACATTAGATTAACCTGGTTTAATAAAATTATTCAGCTTATCACTTTAAAAAAATACTAGATATACTAAAAAATAACAAGATAAGACCAGCTTTCAGGAGCTTGTCAATCATAAATAAATAATACTGGACTAGAGTGTGTCTTGGGTGCCTCTTGGCGTGATTCAGGAACAAGCTATCTACATCCATGTTCACAAAATTTTGCTTTAATTTTTTATAGGAAAATTTGTGCCAACGTCTTAGTCTCTTCAAACAAATAGTCGTTCCAAGCTAGCTATTACAAACTAGAATTGAAAATCGATAGTTCAACTTCGGTTTTGTGAAATGAAGAAGTCTTCAAAGGGTAATTGGGTTCAGACCTCAGCGATGTCAATTACTGGTTGAACAAACAATGCTCGGAGGCAAATCATAAGTAGAATAAGTCTGCTGTCCACCGTACCTTTAATTTATTTATTATAGATTCTTTATAATAGATTATTTTAATTTGTTACAAAAATTTTACTGTTCTACACCACCAATTTTTAATTACCAAAAAAAAAAATGGGCAATGCAGACGGGGTACTCTACGTTGTATCTGTGCAGTCAGAATTTTGGATTTCTACAAAAAGGCAGAGTGATAGCGGAGCGAGGAGCGATCCAATTTTAATCAAATTTATTTTGACAAAATTTGACGTAATTTTTTCAAGTTTTTTTGCCATATCTATGTTTAGTAACGGCAACTGACTAGGCGCATTTTTTTCTGGTGATTAAAAATTGTCGGTGTATATTTTATAAATAATTTTTACACGCTAGGATTGCGAAGCGTGTTAATTATCTTCGCGTCGGTTCGATGGGTCGGTCGCGGGGGCTTCTGAATAAACACGGATTTAAATCGTACTAACATCTTATCTCCATAATTAAGTGCACGAAAGGAGCCCCTCGAGGCGCACTTGAAATCCTTTCACCACACTGGTTCGAAAGAAATAGTGACACGATAAGAAGAAGGTCTCCGTAATAAACCAGAAGTTAATTTACACTTCACATTAGTTTATACTCCTCTGAATTGAGTGGGTGATGTAATTTATTGGTCGTAGATCCTTTAGGATAGATATTTGACAATTTGACTAGTACCTGTGCTTGGAATGTTTTGTTGAATACCATCAATCTTAAAATTGGAAATCTTCAAGATGGATATGATTGTAAAATATTTATTATCTGGAGTTTACGGATGAGTGCAAATGAAATGGGAAAAATAATATGTTCACACATACCGTAATAATGTTAATGTAAATAAGTAACATATTACTATTTTATGCAAATTCCCAATACATTTTCTAATAAACAAAATATATGAAATTAAAATTAGGTATTTATTTTTTACTATATTTATTAGTTTATTTTTTATATGTAATTTAATAAATTTAAGTTTTAAAAAACTTATTTTTTTTATACATCCTGTCTTACCATTTGCATAAAGATCGTCTTGAATAGTGCTACACCGCTACTCCACCACATAACATTACGGCACATCGTGTTGGTCGGCACACTAACATAGTTTGTGGTTTGTCCCCTCATCGCTCCCCTGGGGTCGCGGTCACTTGAGGCAGAGACTCCCAATGAAAACATGCACCTCTACTTCAATCTCTACCAACCTCGTATGTTAATGACGATAAAGTTCAATTTCGGTTAAAATCATCATTCGTAGCAGAGGTGCACAAGCCATATTAACGTAGCAGATCTCAACCGCTGTCCCGTCCTATCATGAAATTGAGGCGCTGAACACAAATATATTGAGTTTGGATATTGGGAATTTGAGTAAATTTTAAGGGAGAGTAACTGAAAAAATAAATTAACGGCATTTTTGTATTACCTTTTTCATTCGTCTCGATATTTTACCTCGCAAATTGAATTGAAGTTTTGAGGAGTGTAAAAGTGAGAGTTTTTCTTGAAAATATATGTTTTGTACGTATTATTTAATTACACTTTTTATTTATTTACCAATAATGCACCTATACTTTTAACTTTAATTGCGATAGTCTTCTTACGAAATAATCATCCTTTAGACACACTGTCCGGTTGTGCATCGACATTTTAGGTAAGCTACGACTTTGGTGTCGTTTTGTGTGTTCTAGAAAACTGTGAAAAAAGACACCTGTCTGTTGGCCACAGATATACAGTCCTACAAACATTTATTGCTGTATTTATAATTACTACGAGGACGTAGTGGCCAAGTGGATGAGACCCTTACCTTGCGATTTGATAGTCGCGGGTTCGAATCCCGGTGGCAGTCATGCGTAAATGGGGTTTTTCGGTCGAAAAAATCTATGTATGCATCCCACGTTCTCGCAACGGTGAAGGAAAACATCGTGAGGAAACCGGCATGTCATATAACCGAAAAAGTTCGAAAAACATGTGTCGAGTGCACGAAAGGAGCCTCTTCGAGGCGCACTTGAAATGCTTTCACCACACTGGTTCGAAGGAACTAGTGACACGATAAGAAGAAGATAATTACTACTTTCCACCTAATATCTCTCATACTCGTTATGTATGAGATGTTTTGATATATAAAATAAATAAATAAGTTGAAACCTATTTTCTATCAAGGTGTATAATTACTACCTTTTATGGCGATAAAACATCATGAAAGAAGAGGTATCAGCGAAAAAAGGTGCATCAATATAACATAACATTTTATAAACTAAAATATATCTCTTCACGATTTTAATGAAATTTCCAGGAAGAATTTACTGCAGCTTCATAACTGTAAACAATTTACGACATATACTTCATATTCTGGTTACTGTAGTGAAGATGTGAGGTATATTCGCGCCTCCGTGCATTTCACATACGCGCTAGATTGCAAAGGGATTTTACGGAAGTACGGAACTATGACTTTTATGCCCGGCTGCCTAGAGGAAGGGTTTAATGTTTCTTTTTATTGAGAAGCGTGTTAGCAGTTATCCACTGAGGTGTACTATGGACTCACACTCACTCCCTTTTTTCTTTTATTTCGTCTAAAAGAAACAAGACTACGCATACTTTGCTAGCAGCTACATTTGCCATTTTACATCTGCCAGTGGCCATCGTCAAGCTACATTCAAGTCAAGATTGACAGTTCACTATGGCGCACATCGGAAGAGGCCTAAGTCCACAGTGGCCTGCGATAGGCTGATGATAATGATCGTCAATAAAGATCATAAATAACTATAAAAGCTACTTCCGCGGTTATTAAATATTTATCTAACAATTAGAAGCGATTGAACCCATATTAATCTATCCAATCCATCCATTTATCCATTCTCACAAAATTGTACACTTAAGATATTGAATGAATTAATGAATTAATGATACATTTTGTTGAGTGAATGATAAAAAAATTCAGGTGTGATCTTGTAATCAGGAGAGCGAGCGCCTAGCTAGTCTCGCCACTGGTTAACATATAAAATAAATGTAGGTATATCAGTAGGATTTATTACTTAAGTATCGCAAAATTTAATATTAAAGCCTATTATTGTTAAATCTTCATAAAATAAAATACTTGCCCGGCTCAGAACTTTGAAAACCTGGTAGAGCAAGAGTGATATTTTTTGTCCCATATATGGCTGGTCCACTAACCAGAGGATGTTTTATTAACTGGCGCTATTAATAAACTCACGTGCGACTGCGAGATTTGCACTAATAAAATCTATAATTATAATATAATATAATGCGTCCTATAACAGGGCTCATGTAAATACTATATGAAACTAGTTAAGACCTTTTTAAAATGTACATGATTGCGAATAAATAAATTCTAAATTCTAATTTCTAATTGTTAAATCTGCACAAAATAAATTTAACATTGTATCGGGAAAGGCTCTGGATACTGTAATACACTTTATAAAAAACTAAAACAAGAAACAGCGACTACGACTGTACCACCACAACTCTGTCTGCATGTTTTTTTTTGCACGAAGTAAACAATTTTGTATTTGACACCCTAAAACACCATTGCTCAAAGGATACAACACAGACAGATCGTAACATTTATGACCCAAACGTTTACGAAGCGCTTCAATATTGTGTGCTACGCTACAGTGGGTTTTGCACATGATCAAAGCGAATTATCAAGTCGTATCGCGAACGCTTTTACGTAGTGTATGTAGAGGTAGAATAAAGGGGAGCACACTTTTACGTAGTGAATAGGTAAAGGTCGAGTAGAGGAAGAGCGACCAATTTGCTACTTCCTTTAATTTTTAGTTTTTTTTTTGCAAAGAATGGCCCTTATCAGCAACAGAATCCATTGGTTCAATAATGCAGGCCGTCTGTTTTTTTTTTAAATCATTCAGGTCGTTTTTTGTAAAAAGTAAAGGATTAAAGAAAAACTAAATATGCAGTTATTGTTTTCATAGAAATCGAGGGCATGACTCCTCTCACGACTTTTTTCTAACTCTCGTGGATTCGGATTTGACCATCAGTGCCCTTCTCAAAAAACCACCCTGTATTTACTACGTACTCAAATCTTTAATAAATAATCTGCCATTACTGTTTCATTTTTACCACTTATTAATTCTAACACTTTTTGTTAGAACAAAACCTTTTCAAAAAGGGTGAGTAAATAAATCTCTGGTAAATGAAAGCCATTACATCTCATACATAATCCTGTCGCGTTCGTACAAGAGGGATCTTCCACACAGTAGGATGTCCATGATCATTGTTTTTTGAAGTGAAAACTTTTTTAGGCGCACTGAGCAAAATATTTCGTGGAAACTGAGCTCCCAACGCTCGGATGTAACAATACTTCAGGTAAAGTTGGCTAGTATAACTAATTGAAGATGGTAATGTGTCTACCATCTTTTCTTTCACCTGAACGACATTAAATAATGGTAGCGTAACATTATAATACTACAAAATAAAGTGTATTATTGTTAACTAGCTGTACCCGCGTGCGACTTCGTCACCCGTGGAAGAATTGTTTATTGCGGAAGAAATGTCAAAGAATAGCAAAGTGTCAGTACTAAGTCAATAAATACTTGCATATTTTCAAACCCTCTTTTTACCCACTCAAACATTGAATTTAGTAAATAACTGAAAAACATGGCGGTACTTATCTGCGGAGATTATAAATATGCAACTTTACATCAGATATTGTGTACATCTGAGGAGACAGCTTCATTCAACTTTTGATCTAAAAACACCTTCAATCCGTACTTTTACATCTTTTTACATTAATTTTGAAAATTGTTGAAACCCGTATCTAATTATTTGTTTTGAAGAACATAATTCAAAAGTTTGAGATAGATACACTCAAAAAAAAACTGTTTCCATACAAACTTTAAACTTTTATATCTACTCTCTGAAGAAATGTAGCGTATTATATAGCCTATAACCCTTTCGGGCTTAGTAGTTATGATATTGTGAAGTTTCAGTTAAATCCGTAAATTTATTTTTGAATTAGCGTCCTTTCTACTGTCATGTCAATGTTCTCACTGTCAAACTATGAAAAATTGAAATTATCCTCGCCTTTGAAGAAGTTTTCACTTCTGTCGTGAGGTCCTAAGCACATAACTTTTTATACTGGTACTGTCTCATTGAATCTGCAAAACATAGACAACCAATCTAACCCTTGTCTACCTAATAATAGCATGTGTATCTATTTAACCATCTAACGTAGACATCATTCAGCGACCATTTTTAGCCGTCCATTTCAACCTTTTTTTGTCTGTAACCTCATTATTATTTTACCATTATAGCTTATCAATTTCTCGTTTGACAGCGAAATGAGCTTCTAAAGGTGGCCTTCCCAAAGAGTTTGGATATACTTATAATTCTTCTGAAGGCCTTCCGATGTTGGCGAATGCGACTGGCGACCGCGAAAGACGACCGCGAGCGGGTCGCGCGACCCACTGCTTAGTATGTAGTAGGTATTATTATAAAGTGCTATCGGATGCAAGCAACCGCGTCGCGCTACTCTCGCATACATATTTAACCGGGTCGCGCGGTCATGTGTCGCAAAACATCGGTGAGCCACCTTATAATATACCGTATAAATCTTAGGGGAGAATATTTAAATAACTAATTGGTATGGTGTATTTATCTAGTGAAACTCAATTAAACTTGTTATAAATATATAGACAAACTGATGTCCGTAGCTTCGCACTTTTCTACGCTGACTTACGTTCTTCGTACGTTGTTACGTTTGTATATATATATCTAGTAGTATTTATAATAATATGTATTTAGGTATATTTATTCAAACATTATATATATTTTCTTCTTCATAATTTTAATTTATTCATTATTATTTAAATTACAGTACACGCCCCCACATTTCCCATAGCCTCTCTTTAACCTCAAAAGGTTTGCTGGAAGAAAATTCTTATTAGGGTTAAGCTCGCCTTTGTACATGACTTTTCTTTTATGATTTATATACCAAATTGTTTGTGTGTACAATAAAGAATTACAGAATTCTTCAGTTAATAATTTTCAATATTTCAGTCATACTATTATACTGAGCCAGCCACTTACTCAAGAATAAAGGAACGTTGCTGTCGTTTCAATATCGGACTTATCAATTCCTTTGACGGTCCAAACTCTATTTATTATGTCCAGAGTTTCATTCGAATTTTCATACAATTGGACAATACAATGAGACCTTTGCCTCGGTTAACTAAATTAAATAATGCCACAGTATTCAACGAAACACTAACAGTAATATACCTTCTACTTACTGGCTTACGTTACAGTTGTAAAAATCCGCCTTAGCTGGTCCCAGTATAATTATTGATTACTTGTTGTAAAAAGATTGATAGATAGAATATTCCAAAAAAAGAAAACACAATAAAATTCAAGGGCGGCCTTATTGCTAGACAGCAATGTCTTCCAGATAACCGTAGTTCGATTAATCCATCTTTACCTAGATAATTATATTTATAGGCGTGTATGCACCTTCACCATTGGACGAACATAAAATTTCGACTCTAGAGCTTTCTGGCTCTATCTACCAAGCATTTGTAGATAAAGCCTTTTGTAGATTTGTAGATACTGCTTATGATTATACTGTGTCGATACTTCCAATCATTCTGAAAGGCGGATATCCTGCCATCGGGAATCTTTATTAAACTTTCTTCAAAGACTTGTTTCCATCAATGTTCTTATCGATTTTTGAACTGGGTTATAACATCATGCTATGAAAATATTTTCCATTGAAAAAATCTTCAAAGTTCAAAGCAGCAAAGTTTTACCAACTTTTACTTGTGAAAATAATTCAGGCTAATTAATCTTCAACAGTATTAAAATGTTATAGATTAATAAAGATAGAACTTGTTTACAAACGAAATAATGTGTTATTTTTTTAGATAATTAGTTAATTATCAAGTTTTTTATATTTTTGATATTAATAGAAACTTATAAAAAATAAGGTAGGTTTCTATCACATATTGTGCGACGTTACCTACCTATATCAACAAAAGGAAACAACTGGGACAACGTTGAACATCGCAAACAGTACAGCACCACTGATCAACTCGGCACCCAATAGTTGTGTGCCAAAGAACAATAATTATATTAGTAATCCTAATCAATTTTGTCACATAGTAACATGCACATCCACCACGCCAGAATTGATTTAGTAAACCTCACAAGCGCGTCCTCCGGGATAAAGTGATTAGTTTCCCTTTTGATGTCGCCTGCCGTGAAATCCAGTCGGTAGGTAGTAACTATTAGTAGGCATGTTTAACATGGTATAAAACTGATCACACATAACACTTGTTACTTTCTGAGACCGGGTCTGTTACAAAGTCACCGGTGATGTCCGCCCGGCGCGCCCCGGCAGGCGATTTTTTACGCTGTTATATCATGATATTTGTCACCATTCACAATTCATATGTATCGTAAATAACAAAAACAGATACGTGATATGATTCCATTTTGTAACACAGAAATCACCGGTGTTTTTTCATCAGTGGACTAATTTGATAATGTGATATTATCTCATATCACCATGTGACAATGGAATAGAAGTAGCAATCATTTCCATGCCTAATTTTTAGTTTATACAGCACTGTCATCGATCGGTTAGTTGGTTAGAACCGCGGTCTAAGAACCAAATGAACGTAAAAGCATTTTTTTAATTTTACACGAAAGCTAAAAATTTGTTCTAATTGCACAACTTTGAAGTCTTGTAAACGTAATAATATTCATTGTGATTGAGAAACAAATTTAGTAACAATTCCTTTATTTAATGATAATACGTCTGAACGTAGAAACTTGAAATTTAGAGGGTATGTTCGCAAGAAAATATGAATAATTTTAGGATTTTATGGGACTTTGATAAACTATCTATTGTCTAGAAGAGAAATTCCGTTGGGTCAAATGGAGACGCACTCAAGATTCAAAGTAAAATATTTTATCACTAAGTATAAGCTGGTATAAGCAACACTTTTATGATCTCTAGAGAATGCATTTTTATGTGTCAATAAAGTAGGGGGTAAGACCAGCTAGGAGTTAAAATATTAGTTCGAGTTGAAAGTTTTCAGTGCACTACTTTTTCCCCTTGATGCAAAAAGGTGTAATATGTTAAGGCCTTTGTCAGTATATGTGTCAGTGTATCTATGTTGTTATCAGTCTGTGGTATTGCAGCTCTCAAACGGTTGATGTAAAATGTAAATTAATATGGCTCGCTGAACGCCATGCGAGGGGATAAGTCAATATCGTTTATAGCTTTTTGAAAATCTGTTCAGCTTTTCAACGATCATCAGCTTTATACCTAGAGGTAACGGTGTTCCTATAGAACACCAAGATGGACATTACCAAACCGAAATGGATGCAGTGTATAGAACCGAAAATTTTCAGACAACCTATCAATAAAAATGAAATATCTCTATTTTCATCAGTTTTAACATATACTTAATATTTATCTAGCCCTGTTACTTATCTTTTTCGAAAATTAGCATCGGACCAAAATGTTCTAGAAGTTAGCCAATGTGGCTCCCTTTTCTTAGTCGTATTTTCAATGTACTACATTCTGTTTCTATACTTTAATACTTCTGTGAGTTTAACCAATTCACGCAATGATTTCAGTTTTGGTTCGCAATCAACCGTCATTGTAGTTAGACAAAGGCAAAAATGAAGGTGTATTTTATTTGAAGGCTGCTGATTAACCTTTCAATTTTATGAACCTTCGCAGTCTTTATAAATACCTACGCTTCTGACTTCAAAAGGCAGTTTATTACTTTTGCATACATTTTTACGAAGAACCTAATTGGATGTGCGGGATTTTGAGTAAACGAAGTTTACGGCTTCGGGCGAAAGTAATGTGACATGTATTTTATTGGCAGCTGTAATAAAATCAATGAATGTCTAAAATAAGAAAACATTTTTCTGAGTAATATAAAAAATAATATACAATGTTATACCTAAAATTCATTTATTTCAAAAATTTGTAGAGCATATCTTAACATTTAAAGTAAAGAGTAAGCTTAGGTACCTACTTAATTAAATAAATTAGCTGCTTACATATAAGAGTTAGGCACCCATTTATTGAAAGTGATTGATAAATCCCTACATGCAAAGGAGAGCGAACATAAAGAAAGTCACTCAGTCTGATGAAATAAAGACAAATATCTGGAAGTTTCACTGAGTGACGATAGGAAATCTTACTATCGTCACTCAGTGAAACGGTCATAATTTAAAAAAAAAAAACGGAACTACTGACGTGGAAACCAACAAGCAAAGCAAACCCTTATAATAATTAGGTAGGTAGAGCTACCAACCCATCACCAAAATCATCTTGTATGAAACCTTTGATAGGTTTGTAAACGGTACGATAAAGCCTGGCCCAAACAAAGGATGTATACCTACCTACAACCTACATGGACCTATAAGATACTTTATGCCTCGAAGGAGGTGTGAAGATAACGCGTTGTGGAGATGGAATACCCAGTAATACCCGCAGTGCCCACAACAATGAGGTTGGTAGTTTTTTTGTAATTGACTTTCACATACAAAAGCGGTATTCCTCACTTTTGGTAAAATGTAAATAATTAGATTGCATAGGTTGTGTTTACTTTTTATTCATTGTACTTGCTAATAAAAATAATTTAAAGCCTTTAAACATGTAAATAGGTATCCTTGCAATTCCCCATTTATAGTACTTATTACGTAACTTCATAGGCGAAGTGCTTGGTATATTTTATTAGGTATAGCAATATAGCTTGGAAACTGTAATATTCCTACGCGAAGAACTTTTTACAATATCTACTTATTACAAATCCTGACCGTCGTCGGATGGCATGGAAATTACCTATTTGCCTTTACTAAGGGACAACGGAGTGGATGCTTTGTGAGAGAGAAAGTAATGCTCGACATGGTATTGCACAGCATGGTAATACCCTACCTCGCAATGTACATGACGAAATCCAAGTCCTAGGCTTCCAATTCCCATGTGGTTCAATCCCGGGCTGTGCGTTCCAGCCCGTACTTTTGTACAGGGGTTGAAAGCGCAACCCCGCAATGCACAACATGGGAGTCCGTGACCGTATGTTTTCTATTTCCATGCTGTTCAATCCCGAGTCTTGCCTCGCCCGTACAAATTTTGCACAGGGGTGGACCGAACAATGCACAGCATGGGAATCCGCGACCTTAGGCTCTCTATTTCTATGCTATATAATCCTCCGTAAATCTGTGCATTACCATGTCGAGCATTACATGAACTCCTTTGTGACAATCTTCAATCTCCTTTAGCTTTTCTATTCTTTTGTACCGAGCTTATAAAATCATGTCATAAGAAGGGATAGATAGGTAGGATGGTGGACTCTCAATGAATTTTATGTACGGAATATTGAAAGGTTTTAGCGACTTCCAGGCTGAATAACTTCGTCTCATTGAATGCGTTTCATGAATTAGAAGGAATTAGTTATTGATCATAATAAAACTTACTTTTATTAAGTTTATTAGTATTTAGTGAATGGCCAAAAAGGTGGACCAAAAGGGTCTTGCCTTTTGGTTCACCTTGACTCAAGTCAATATTTGAAGAAGGTACAAGGTAATTTTTGTAAGATTATAAATCAAAGTTTAAGTGTTCGTTCGGTTCGCACGTCCAGTTTTGTCGCATATCAAGAGTCCGATAGATTTCTAAAAAAAAACTTCTTGAATCCTACCAGCAGAGAAGTTGCCGTATTTTTTGTATATGTTAAGTAAAATACGGACAAGACACCACAATTGTTACTTTTCATTATTCAACCAACATCCTTTGTTTTACAAATGATTGTTATCCTTTCAGCGTGGGTAAAGCTTTTGTTCACATCCTATTCCATCCCTATAAAATTACTTTCAGCTGCCATTTTTGCAATCTTCGTAAAAGCTTGTAAGCTCTCAAATGCTTAATAAATGTTAAACACAAAGGATGGTACTTAAACTTAAAAATATTATACCCAAAGTGAACTTAACCACGAAAATAATAGGAATGTACCTATGTCTAGAAAATATACATACCTACGTAGACATACTAAAATGAACTCTCAATACCTACTGTTTATAATTAGGTATCTCCAGAATATAAAATTATAGATAGGAAATTAAAAAAAATATTAAGAGGTCCAATTTATTTTGAGTTGCTGACGATTCGGACACAAAATATTCGGACATTGTGTCCGAAATAACACTTTTTAAAAATCAATATTTTTTCACTGATGATTCGGACACCATCAAAATAACAAAGCTGTTTAGTACAGTCAGATCAAAAAGTGATAAATTATAATACCATATCGGACTATATTACATACCATGTTAAAAAAAAAAACAAAATCATTCAAAACGTATATATTCAGTATAAAAATCAACATCTTATAAAAATGGGATTATATTACACAACATCAAAACCACAAAAAAAAATGTTTTTTTCGCAAGTCAGTTGTGTCATCTACGATATTCAATTACACCTTACGGATACTTAATACTTACTTTTATTTACGGGTACTTAAGGGGTTAATATCCTATTTCATCTCACGTCCCACTACTGGGCAAAGGTTTTTCCCAACTCACTCCTCCCATATCAGTAATATGGTCATTTGAATGAAGCAACTCTACATTAATCCATAGACTTTTCATGAAAGCAAAAAAACGCAGAAAGCAATTTTAGACAAAGAACATGCGAAAGAATATGCGAGTATTTTCCATTTTCCTGTGACATGGTAAGCCCAGTAACTTGATATCCTCCCTCGTGTCATACCTATTCTTTGTTTAATGTGACAAACGAACGCCGAGGCTATGTGACGATATCAAACAAGTCATTTTACCTTCCCAACATGAGTTCTATCTAATCTCAGACTTTATGACTTTTTTTCACCAACAACCAAAACGCAGGGTCCGGGCCAGCTCCAACGGCATACTGAACGTGTATGCATGTAGGTTTGACTCCGATTATCTTAACCGCTACTGCCTGGTTCATTTTAGAAATGTAAACATACCAATCTCATTAAAATTCTGCTGACCTGTATAATATATTTAATTTGATATTAATAACATTTGAAATTAATTTAGATAGTTTGTAAGACCGTTCGTTATCTGGAAATAAATTGAATTTGTAAAACTTTTGGTGGAGCAGCTTTTTAGTTTTCCTCAAAGACAGCTCTAACACAAATCAGGAGCATAAAACTTCAAGTGCTAAGTGCGTTTAAAACAACATCATCATAGTTTGATTTTTTTATAATTCCAGCTTCGCTTTTACGTTCAGAATAAGATAAAACTTTCATCGCATTCATTTTTTATCAAAAAGTTATAGTGCAAGTGTATCAAAATATGGCTACATGATAAGTTCAGTGCTCAAGTTCTAAGCCCATCAAAATGTGGAATCCTGACAGCCACGGACGGCAAATCGAGAAGCGCGTGGTAGTAGGCCGAGTGAGACCTACTTGGGCTCGAAACCTGCCTGAAGCCAGGGAGGAAGATGATAAGGAAGACCAAGAAGGTTTAATGCCGCACAGCGAACCTCCTTCGCCAACCGAGCCCTTCGGCCAGGGAAAGCCAAGTGATAAATACGATGTTTTTGGGAAAGTAAGTTTACTTATTCATACTGTTCACTACTTGCCTCATTTGAAACTTTGAACTATCTAACTATTTGATTTCGGTAAAAAAGGATTCGAAATAGGCAAAAACTCATGTTATTTTTTTACTATTAAGGGGAATCCTCAAATCCGAATTCCATACAAAATGTTTCGGACAAAAACTCAAAAAGTACGCCGTATTATAGTAATTTCTTCACACTATTCGTTTCGTCCATGTTTTTGGATTTCGTCAACAAAAAAGTGAAAGGTTTCAAACTTTAATTTAATTTTTTTAAGTTAGTAGGGTTAATTTTAAAACACGTGTAAAATCTACATTAAAGTATAATGTTATAAGTTTTGTATGGAAATTTGCCTTGAGGATTCCCTTAAGGCTTGCGTTTGACCACCATCTCACCTGATGGTAAGTGACGATGTGGTCGACGATAAATATAGTACTAACCTAGAACAATCCTATTCACTCTTGCCTTGAAGACACTCAAAGTCTAGTGATCGGGAAACACTGACGCCGTTTACTACCGTTTACACTATTTTTATTACCTTTGCTTACCTTTAGCGAGAAAACAAGTTCTTTCATGATGGATAATCCTCGTATATTAAAAGTTAACAAGTAAGCGGCAGTAAAAAGTAAACAATGTTAGTAAATTACAGCTTTCAAGAGGATTTAAGAGTCGGCTTAGCGCTGCCTTTGAAGGATTACCAAGCGCTTTATAAGATTTAAAAATATCTATGTGACAGGAAACATCGGTAAGTAGGTAATTAGTACAGGGCAAAAACACTCAACTTTAGTCCATTACCCTTCGAAAATTAAGTTTCATATGAAAAGGTCAGATAGCAAGCTTAAAATTTTAATAAACAAAAAGTCCCCTGCATAAATGTTATTGCTATTCTCGATTTTTGACACTTTATTCAGAATTTCAGAATGACCACTTGCAGCCGCCATTTGATTTTATAACAGATAAACATTTTTTTTGATAAATTCAATCACAGTTCATTACAGATTTAATGTGGTTATTAGTGCTTGAAAGGAGCCTCTTCGAGGCGCACTTGAATTCCATTCACCTCACTGGTTCGAAAGAACTAGTGACACGATAAGAAGAAGATGTGATTATTTATTTAATTAAATAATAATGTTTAATCAGTAGAGTAAATCAAATTGAATTAGCTAAACACTAAACAGTTCATTATATTAAAATGAAAGTTTATAGTGTAGGTATAAGTCAATCGTAAACTTCAGGATAGAAACTTCGCGGAAGCCACTTATAAAATGAAAAGCACTCTCGTACATTTACTCTGGTAGGTAAATCAAGTTTCAATGGAAAATGCCATTTCAACCAGAAACAATGCACTCAAGTTCGTACTCTATAGCATTTCATATTACATTTTGTAGAAATAGCAATGATTTTTAGGGTTTCGTACATGTAATGTTTATGTAATAATTTTTGTTTGACGACACATAATATGTGTTGTCAAACTAAAACTATTATACCATATTATGGTCGATCGGCAAGTGTGTTGAACTGCCACGCCGACGCCGGTGTTCAGTTCTTCACAGAAGAACATCGGTGTTTGTCCTGAGACTAGTTGTTTTCTATGTATTATATATATCTAGGTATTTTAAAAAAATATTTAAGTATTGTATCAGTCATCTGGTTTCCATAGTACAAGAGCTCTGCTTAGTTTGGGGCTAGATGGCGTTGTGTGAAATTTCCAACATATATATTATATTCTGTAATTCCATTGATTATTATTTTTCATCAGTCTATCCATTTCTCAATTTCTGACATTTCGTTAGGTACAGTTTGTCTTGAATCTGTTTTATGCAAAGAACTTGTATACCTACTAGTATCTAGAAGGCCGACTCACACGAAAACCGAGAGCCGAAAGAGACTACCCATTAAGGAGTGTGTCTCGTTCTAAAAGGGCGTCCATAATTTTTGAACTAAACAGGACAATTTTTGAATTAAACGATTTGCATTAAAAAAAATTCGTTTCATTTGAATTAGAATCGATATATATCTAGGTTAGGTACCTACCTGCCGAGAAAAATAATTACTGTTCGAATGAAACAGTAATATATACCATTGAATTAGACATAACATTGATCAGAATGAATTGAGCCGTTATACGGCTTATTACTAAAGTGGAAATAAAATAATATAATTTTGTTCAAACACAATATATTGCCAAATTTATTTATTATTAAAAATAAATTATTTTATACAGTTTGACAGTGACTACAATTACACGACATTAGAAAGGGTACAATTAAAAAAATACTTATTGTTAACGGTCATAATATAGCATCAACAATACAGGCACTTAATTTGTAACGCGACCATTTTTGTCAATTTTAATGTTTAATGTTTTAATTGTTAGTTGTTAAATGTTAATTGTTTATGTAACGCTACCATTATTCTATTGTCTGAGAATAGTTTTGCTCAGTGCGTCTAAGGCGTTGTCCTATTTCACTTATAAGATATCATCAAGTTTTGAAGTATCCAGTGGCTGGATTATGAAGACCGGGAGTGCACTACCTTGCCTTTTGAGCGGGCTCCCAGCCGAACCTAAGATATATTTCTTATTATCTTTCAATTAAAGACTAGCTTTCGCCCGCGGCTTTTCCCGCGAGGTATCCATTTAAATTGTAGTCGTCTTTGTCATGAGTTCATGTCGACTAATACTGATGAAATATTTTTTGCTACCTTTTGCGTTATTGCATGAAAGAGTAACATAGGTATATTTCACATACACACAAACTTCGACATTTATAATAGTAGTAAGATAATCTAGTGTTATTGGTACGAATAAGTGTGAGGTTATAAAATTATTTAAAATAAAAAAAAACTTTCTTTTACCTTTGGTAAAATAGAAGGAATTGCATCTGATTTAAGCTTCTTTTTAGCTTCAGTTAAATAGTCTTCCTTTTTAAAATGTAAACTACATACCACAGAGTACTCGGACAATTTTACAGAATGTTGCAATTGCAAAACTTCCTTCCATATATTTTTCAAATGTTTCTTAGCAGGCAATCTGCAACAGGGTGGAATTATTGAACAGGGTGGAAATGAGTTGAAACTTATGAACGTTACAAAATTAAATTATATAGTGAATATCCTGAAATTAAAAATGAAATGGACACACTACTGATCCATATCGAAATTTTCTTACCTGTGAAAGGATATCCCACAATCTGGATACGACTCTTTCTCACACCCACTTACGACACAAATTTGGACCATTTTAGTAAAACAGTTAAGTAAAATAATAATACAACCAATTTCTTGTAATAATTTAAAATACGCCGCCAATCCAAAGACAAATATCCGCCATGTTGTTTCATTGGTTTGCAAAGAGTTACCAGCATATTGACATCACATTCCTCCTATTTTCCAATAACTCTTATCCAATAAATTGATAAACTACGTTTATAAATTCCTTGCTTTTATCAAAACGAAGACACATTCTTGTACTTAGTGAGAAATTAAGTTATTTAATTAGTTGCCTATATAAAATGATCCTTGCGAATATTAAGTGAAATTATGTAGTGCCCAATGTTTCTGTTTTTTCTACCATGTCCATTTTAATTTTGTATGCTGGCGACACTGTGTGAACGAGACACACCACAGAAACGTAGGCTCTCTGTCGATCGATCGTCAGATCGTTTATCGTTATATTTTGATTTAATTAAAAAATAACTTTATTCGGTCATGATAAGGTTCAGAATTCTTAATCCTTAAATAAAACAAAATGGCGTGTTAGCTCTCTTGATATATGTATAAAAGCTCTTTGGTTTTATGACAATAATTATTTTTTTTTAAATTAAAGCGATTAGCAAATACATAGCTCATTATATTACAAGCAGATTATCTAAGCTATAGTATTTTTTTCAGATTATGTTACTAGGCGACAGCGGTGTTGGGAAGACGTGCATGCTCGTTCGCTTCCGGGATGGGCATTTCCTCGCCGGAAACTACGTATCCACCGTTGGCATCGACTTCCGGGTACAGGATACCTAACCTACTTCACTTTCAGAACAATTTCCTTTTATTTTATTACCTTGTTTGTATAAACTTTTTTTTGTGAAATAGGAAAAAAATATTTTTAAGTTTTTAGTTGCAAGTTAGTTGCTTTTCAATAAGTTAAAAAGTGTGGTCGGGAATAAAAAAATAAAGTTCCAAAGTAAGCAGTTGAAATATAGGAACCTATCTGGTAAATCGACTCTACAAATAGCGGCACGTAACTTTAGCGCTGACCGTTATTGCGCAGATGTTAAAAGTAAGGTACCTGAGGGGGACTACACATACAATTGAAGTATGTGTAGTGGTATTATTGACGAAGCAGAAAAGATAAAGGTAGGAAAATAAATATAGTAAAACAAAATAAATTTTGATATATTTATTATATAATTTTAAAATCATATACCTATTTTGTACACACTTAAACTAGCTTAATGTAATAATAGCTATGTATACTAAACTTACCTATTACTATAAGGTATACCTAAAAACATTAAAACTAACAGTACTTAAGTAGGTACTTTTGTGACTGTCAACACTAGGACAAATCTAAAAAATGTAAATCCATTATTGGCTGTAAGTTTAAATAATAAGTCTAAGTTATATTAATACTAAGAGCTGTGGATTTTGTACAATAAAAAATAAAATAAACAATAAACATGCGCAGTAACACCCCCCGCGTATCATTCAGCGCTAGACTTACGTGCCGATTAAACATCATCATTCCATTATTTTCTAGTCCTTCCCACTTACGTGGGGTTGGCACAACATATCTTCTTCATTCGTCTCTATCAGTCGTTATTTCTGTACTTACACCTGTTTGATTCATATAATCTTTCACACAGATTAAAAAAATGAAGATTAGTAATAATTGATTGATTCAGGCGTTACTTTGCGGAAATCCATAAATATCAACAAATTATATAAATATTAATTTGTTGATATTTATGGATTTCCGCAAAGTAACGCCTTAATCAATCAATTATTACTAATCTTTAGTAATAAATCCGCTTAATTTCTACACAAAGGTTTTAATTAACTTAACTTTAGTTCAACTAAACCAAAGAGTCAACGAACAGAAAACCAAAGTTTAAAGATACGACACGTGTTTCGCCTCTACACGAGGCATCATCAGGAGGTGTCTCTCGTTTCAAACTTCGGCGAGTCCACACCTCCTAATGATGCCTCGTGTAGAGACGAAACACGTGTCGTATCTTTAAACTTTGGTTTTCTGTTCGTTGACTCTTTGGTTTAGTTGAACTAAAGTTAAGTTAATTAAAACTTTGTGTATGTAAAATTTATTACTAAATATATTTATATAATTTGTTGATTAGTTTAGTTACGTTACTAGTCTGTTTACGTTCTACTTTATTCTAAGGTTTTAAATCTTTTGCGTTCTAATTATAGAGTCGAAAACAGAAATCCCTAGTTAGAATTCGGCGTGTGTTTTTCCTTTACACGAGGTATCTTATGATGTTGATTCACAGTAACATGAACGGATAGTTTTTACCTATGAGCTTTGTTTAGAATGTACTAAATCTCTGATTATTTTACTCCTAAAATACTAAATTACCTACTTAATCTATTGTTGCTTACTATAGATTGAAGCCTAATTCAATCAAATATCTTGACTCTACCTACTCCGAAATCGCTACTCCCTACGTAAGCTTTATAAATGTAGCGTATATTTGAAAGATTGATCGATGAGGACTTTGCCATTGCCAATTTTATTACAGCTGTCTTAAAAAAAAATATAACTCGTCAAGGGTTCCGAATTCAAATGGGCCAGTCAACATGCAGCATGCGGTCGGTTCGCCGCACGCTATTGGCGTTCGAAACTTAGCGCGCTTTTTCTGTTCCCGCCCCCTGGGCCAAGACAGCTGTGATTGAATCGGCTTGCTTGAGTGATTTATTGTTGCAAAGGTCCTCGGTTTTTTTGTTTGTTTAGTTTCGCAGTTTGATTTATGGCAGCTGTCATTGATTGTATTCCAATTTTTATTTATTTAGGTTTAATTAAACCTTGGAATGACAATATTGCACCGTGCAGGCGTGATAATAGTTAAATAATGTTCGTAGATAGGTACTTAACTTATTTTTTTCTATATCAGTCAGGGCTACGGTATACGTTGACATGATAATTTGATATTACTGAATTACGTCCTCCTTAACTCGAGTACCTACTAATACATATTTCTTCGTTAGTTGGACTCTACCAATATTACTCTGAGCAAGTTTAAATTGTTACAACTTCAATCTAAAGCCTGGTACTCATTAGCGAGCTATAACTGTAACTTGCATGATACAGTAACGAGGTTCCAGCTAGTGTACCAGTGTGTACGACTGTACGCATCTAACAGTTTGCACACGATGATTTTAGGTAAAAGAGCATGCAACGGTTACGACTCGCTATTGAGTACCCGGCTTAATTTACCTAATAATATTTATATTAATGCACCACTAACGCCATCTGTTCTCAGAATAAGGTAGTAACCGTGGACGGTATCAGAGTGAAGCTTCAGATTTGGGACACAGCTGGGCAAGAGCGCTTTCGTAGCGTCACACACGCTTACTACAGAGACGCACATGGTATGAAATCTTAATAATATATATTTCCTTTATTTTTTAATACGTTGGTAATATTTTAATTATTGAATACATCCTTAAAGGTTTATGAAAGAAAAATAGTGGTCAAATTAAAATACAACTAGCGCCATCTCGTAGCCAGGTTTTGAACTTGGCTAAATGTGATTGTTTTGGATGTAGAGCTGTTGGTAGAGCTAGCCACCACACCGGTACTTTCTTGTAGGATTGAATAGGATTATTTATGGAACTTGGATCCTGGATAGATATTAAAATAAGTAGGTAGGTACCTAAATATTATGTAGATAGTACAGGGAAGCGTAATCAAGGTTTTACAAACAAAAATACTACAACCGACATCAAATTGGACTGATTTAGTGATCTTTAATAAAACAACACTGAATACCTACGCAATTTCGTTTACTTGGACGTCAGTTTTTCAGTTATTTTGATATAAAACCAAAGAACTTACGGTTAAGTTCTTTGGTTTTGAAATCAAAATAACTAGGTACTATAACTAATTTTCCTGGAGGTATTCTTTGAAATTAAAATATTAATTTTTCAGTTTATTAACAACAAAGTTCTGAGGTAACAAACATTAAAAAACGAGTTAAGTCGGTTGAAAAGTACGTAGGTACCTACTACTCGGGTGAATGAACATGACACCTGGCTCGAATGACCTTTGTGCAAAGTACAGCGTGGAATTGGATAATATTGATAAAGAAGAGGGCCTGTAATACTTGGTAATGAGAGGTAATGATAAGGCTTCGCAATTAGAGGAAGAAGAAGCACGGAGGGCGCCGCGCGGGGCAGCGAGGGCATCTTCCGAGCCACGTGTCAGCCAGGTGTCATGTTCATTCGCCCGAGTGTAATACGTAATTTTAATGTGTTCTCTGTTTTCATTGTCTTCAGCGCTCCTCCTGTTGTACGACGTAACCAACAAGATCAGCTTTGACAACATCAGAGCGTGGCTCGGCGAGATTCGGGAGTACGCTCAGGATGACGTCGTTATTATGCTTTTAGGTAAAACAAGCTAATTATCTGAATGAAGGAAGTTTTTGGTGGGAACGTGAAAAAAATCTTGACACTGTTCTTCATGGCGTCTTATATGGGATGGGAAGACCTATGTCCAAGGGTGGATATCTAGAACATGGATATCTTATCATGGATATCTGATACACTTATCTACTTAGTTGGAGGCGACACTCACTACAAACAGTGCCAGATTTACAGCCGCAATGTGTAAGCATTACTGTGTTCCGGTTAAAAGATGCTATAACTAGTGAAATTACTACGCTATAGCAATGCTGCTGACCTATATAAATCAAAATCCTGTGTAGCACGTTCTGGTCATGGGAAGGCATGACCTTTTAACATTAGGCGAGCGGCTAGTTAGCCTAGTCACTTGTTTACTTATAACCAACGATGTTTTATAACAAATTATGCGTTTGACAATGTATGATAAATTTAAGATTCATAAAAATAATGTAATTTTATAAACCGCCGTGAACCAACACAAGGCTTCAGCCTGTTCATTCCATTCACCAACTGCCACAGATTTATCAGATTACCTACTAAAGTAAGTAAGGTAAAGGTACCAACTGCAAACCGGTTGAGTAATCGATACCGAAATTCGCAGGTAACAAATCCGACAGCGGCCTCGAGAGGGCAGTGAAGAGAGAGGAGGGAATGCGTCTGGCGCGAGAATACCAGGTCTCGTTTATGGAGACCTCAGCCAAAACTGGTTTGAATGTCGAAGCTGCATTCGCTCACGTGGCCCGCTCGCTTGTGGCGAAAGCTAACCCAGCTGATACGTCGCGGCTCGCGGTGCGCGCGCAGCCGTCTGAAGAACCGCGCTCTACGTCATGTCCGCCGTGCTCATAGATTTTTGTAGTTATGTTTTGCCAAGTTTAGGGCTTTGTTTAGGAAAAAAAGGCTACCAAGAATATAAAAATGTTTTTCATTTCTCGTTCTCGTAAAGTTTAATTTTAGGCCTATTTTAGGCTAGGTACGGGGGGAGTAAAACTACATCCTAGGAATCTGTTCAAAGAGATTCTGTTTGTTTTTCATTTCAAATTTTTCAAAAGAATTCATGACGGAATTTGAGAACTTTTTTTTTAATTTTGAATTCTATCCTTTTATTACCCATAGATCAGGGTAGTACCTACTTCAAGAATCTAGATATTATGATTAAGATTTATGACCAACACAAAACTATTTTCGAATTTTGAAAATCGTGGTAATATTGTATCTCTGTTTTTGAATTACGAAATGGGGCCACTTCTCAATTCGTACACTCCGTTAATTTATTCATATTTCAGTTTCCATACTTTGACTTCCAATTCGTACACTTTGGTCTTTAAGGTTGAAGTTCAAATAGAAAAAATGGCAGTAAGACAGTCATTGAAAGAAGTTGTATTGCAATTTTTTTGAAACTTGGTTAATGGTTATGTTTATTCGATTGTATTATTATTAAATAGTTTCCTTTGGTAGATTCCCGAGCGCTCATTTTCAAAAGCCGGAATACTTATCCCAAGTTTTCTTTTCTTTCTAAACTTGGCTAACTTGGCTATTATAATACCCGTGTGTGTTTGAATTGGTTTGAATTATGGACCAATTGTGAACTTGAATGTCCAGTGATTGGTGCAATGTGCAAAGATATTGGGCGCTATTATCAGATTATATATAAGATGCTGTTTGTTATAGTACGTGCTGTCTGTCTGTTTGTAAAATCTTTGTAATAAATAAATCAAATAGTGTGGTAAAATAAAAATAAGTTTATTTGAGTTTTAATTCGAGTAAAAATGTTTTTGGTTTAAATTTTTTTCAGTTTAGAGAAAGATATACCTAATGTTAATATGAATTGAGCGATTCAAGAAAATTATGGTTTGATTTTTTTTAAAACAGTTTTCAAAAAAACAAATCATAATACCCAATTCCAAAAAAAAGTAAGGTTGTTCACGTTTTTTTCGAGGTATTCTTATTTTGCCACACCCTATGTGTATGTATGTATGTATGCCTAGTTAGTATATTTAACATAGGTACCGTTACTGACCAAAACATAGGTGTCGTGGTTAACCTACCTATCCATCTATAAGTACATATAGGTACCTATAGTAAATATTAAAATGTAACCTAAATCCCATAGCAGAATAAAAAAGAGATTATGGATATAGGTACTTATAGCTTATTACCTAAATAATAAATAAACTATTTTGTAACCTAAAAGTGTACATAAGTCCTAGTTATATACCTACATACCTATGTATATGTATACCTAGGTACCTATCTGCACCTGTCTACCATACTACCTACTTATTGGACATTGAAAGTGAATGTTGCTTGAGAAAAAATGCATATTAAAGAGAAAATTAATTTTTATCTACTCATGTAAATTTAATAACATATTGAATACGAAAATGTCTTTTTTTACCATAAAAAAGTATTTACTTAAGTACCTTTACCTCCTGTGCACAAAAAGCTATAAAAATTATTTGAGTACCTCCTACTGAACTTCCTAGTAGGAAGTTCCTACCTGCACCTGTGGCAATATGCAGAGTCAATACCTAGGTTAATAGGTAGCCTAGGTACATAACCTATAGTAAACACTAGGTACTCAGGTAGAGTCTTTCAATGAAGCTCCTAGGGTTTGTAACGAAATTCCGGAACGCAAAGACCTGACTGAAGCAAGTCGAGAAACGAGCTCTAAACTTTTTTTTTCTTTTTTTTTATATGGAATAGGCAAGCATTTGACCACAACCTCACCTGATGGTAAGTGACGGTGTGGTCGAGGATGTAGCATGCTTGCCTAGTAAGAACTTATTCACTCTTGATTTGAAGACTCCGAGATTATAATGTGTCGGAAAAACAAACGCCGGCAGCGAGTTCCACTCCCTGCTGGTGCGCACCATAAATGTAGATGCGAACCGCTTGGTTCGAGTTAGTGGGATGTCTACGAGATAGGGGTGGTACCACCCCGTACGCTAGTTCGGTGGTAAAAGGGAGATGGCGGGATTAGATCGTGTAGCTCCTGCGCGCACTCTTGGCAGAACTTGGCGGGGTACTGCCGTGCCTCAATCCTCCAGATGCCCATCCTGCGCAAAAACGAAGTAGGTACCCTAGGTACAAGCCGACAAATACCTACTCCATCCCGTGGCTTAAACAGAACTGAGTGGGTAGACAGAACGGAACTGAGAGACCTGAAACACAATACAATTTCATTACAAAATCACTGTAATACAATAAATACTTATCTATTTCATCCTGTTTCGTTGATTTTGTGGTGGTTATGACTATACTATTCAACTTGTCAGACCGTAATACCAATTAAGAAACCAAAAGGCCGAAAAAACTTTTCAAACTTTTTTAAATTCCCGCTATTACTACCACACAAGTGAAGTTAGCTGATATTTGAACTTCCCGCCGGTGTGTGAACGGTATGAAAGACCAGTTTAGAAAGAGATGGAATAACTTTATTTTGAAGTTCCAGGGGTCGTAAGCATTGGGTTCATCCTTACGCATACGATGTGATTGTGCATTTATGAACAAGATGCAAACGCACGGCGCACATTCAAATCAATCAATATTCGATTATGTGCAGTTATTTTTTAAGCATTTTTGCCTACCGTCACTTAGCACGACTGCAATTTATGGGTCACAGATTTCATTGTCACATGGTGATATAATTATAATTTGTAGCTGCTCAATCACTGGTGATTTTATAACACACTGCTATTTTTCATCATGGCATAATGTGACTAATGTTATATTATAATAATATTTCACACATAACGCGATGTCACGCAATCACTTCTACTCACAGACACCACACTACTGACTTGACTTACGTTATAAAATTATTTACGTTATGTTAGGCATTAAATTGTGAATAGTGACATGACAAGTATCATGACATTCAGCGTCCGCCGGGGTACATTATCTGGTTATTTTGTAACAGACTTGGTCTTAGAAAGTAGCAAGTGATATGTATGATCAGTTTTATACCATGATATTTAGCATGTTATTCTGTATACATTCCATGCCTAGGTATGACACTGCCTAATGGGGCGCCTTTATTAGAAAATGTTGCCGATATCTGAACTTAACTCATTTTGCGTCCGCCAAGTTGCCCAACTTGGTATCATTTTACGCGCACATGCGCAGAACGACAGGTGGTCGGCGACTCGACCCAGCCGTCCCCCCGAGCGAGCATCGACTTCTCGTGCTCATCATCAGGCGCTATCGTGCTCTGGATAAAACGATGTGCAGTGCTTTGTGTTGAAGTGGTCGTGGTGACATGGCGTCTCTTTTATAATCGTTGTGGAAGTGATCATCGCAAGAAAGCTTGTTTATTTACAATGACTGTGAACTATGATCGTGTTTGTAGACTGTGCTTGTCATCTCGAGGCGATTTACTGCCGATTTTTCCTACCACCAGTTCGGATGACTTGGAACCTCCCATCCTCGCTTCGAGAATCAAGGATTGTGTGTCCGTACAGGTAAGCGACCCATAAAATAAGCTGTAAACCGAGGTTTCTAGTGAAAGTAGACCCTCGGCATACGTGAGAACCCGTCATCCGCCTGAGATCGTGCAATGTCAGTCAGCAGCAGAGATGTCGTAAGATCGTCCACCATTTTGTAATGTTCCACCGCTATCGGTCGGATCGTGGTCGCGTCGCGTCGCATTCCATGAAGCCGGCCGGGAATGGCGCGCATCATGAGGGTCGAGCTTGGCATTATTCCCGGGGGTCAGGTCGGGAGGGGGTATCTTTAGCGACGTTGCCCCGCGCTGGGGCCAGTCGGGCGTATTGATTTATCGGACGGACGAGACCAGCCTGCAGCTCGCTGCTCGTGGATCGGGTCGAGCGTCGGTGTCGGCGTGCGCTGTGGCTGTGTGCGTATATCGAGCGGTAACCCTCGAGGGGCTCTCGGCTCACGCGGCACGGCTGCCACTCGACTCGCTTCTACTTATGCGGTCGAGGAGCAGCCGAGCCGCTCTCCGCCGCCGTCCCGCCGCTCGGCTCTACCTACGCCTACCTACTGAGTTTCTCCTCGCGTATCTACACTCGAGGCGCGGTTTCGCCTCGTTCGTTCTGATGAAACTAGCTCAAACCGCGCCGTGCTGTGCGCCCATTCGCCCTCCATGCTATGATTACGTATGATTGCCTTTCCAGATAAACGAAAATGACGATCTGCCGACGAATGTCTGCAGGAAATGCATGGACAATGTCAACAACTGGCATTTATTCAAGACTGTCTGTGTAAAAACACAAAACAAACTACAGTCTCTCATAAAGGATGGAAGCCTACTAGAAGAGGTTAGTTATTTCTAGATTTGAGCTTGGGTTTTCAGTTGTTCAGTGACTGTGATGTTTACATGTTGCTATGTATTTTCAGGTGCAAGTCAAAAATGAACCATCTGAGGAGACATATGACGATGGAGTGGTCATAGATGGCTCATACCCTGAAGCTGAGGTATGTATGATTCAACATTGATAGTAAAGTACCAATGTTTATCACTCTTATCTGGAAGTAGCTATGCATGCATACCTACACTCTTACAGGAGAATTATTGGTCAATGCCTACCTTTACATATCTGCCTTATGAGTAGGAATTTGATGTCAAGGACATGAGAGCCGTTGCCACATGTTGAGTTAATAAATAATTGTAGGCATGAATGTGCTGCTGGTTTGATTATGACCAGAATGTTTCACTTATTTTCCTGTAGTCCTTATCGAGCTGCTTGTTAATTTTTGATTGTCCTTGTTACCGATCTACAATGAGAGTTACCTACAAGCATTTTATTTACCATTACTTTAAGTCTTAGTAAAATTTTACCGAGTAAACCTTGAGGCCTTGGTCCAGGCCTCGGAAATAAATGACGGACTATACACTTAAGTAAATTTTAGTCCTGAATTAATGTTATAGGTAACATCCAGCCAGCATCGTTGAGAAGATTATAATCATATCTATCGAGTAACTGTGATAACCTTGGAAAAATAATATGGGGTCTCAAACATACCTGGGTAGAGTACATAATTAGTAAATAGGTAGATACTGAGAATCTGGTAGAATAGAACCGGCTTATTAAAACAATGTGGCAGTGAGGGCTGAAATAAGAAATCAATTTGAAATAAGTTTCTACTTTTTCTTAGTTTAAAATTAAATGAAGAATGTTAAATAATTCCCCTTTTATAGTCATTTATTTTCTACAAATATTCATATAAATATCGAACACAAAAGTTTGTTCTCGGGTCTTGGATGTTGTGATGTCTTGTATGTGTCCATGCCACCTGCGACACAGAGAATCCTAGTGCAGGGGTGTGAGTGTGTGAATGTTTATTATTTATTATTGTTTTAAAATGTATTCATTGTTCATTTTCCAGAATGTTGGCTCCTCAAGTAAACTCCAGCCAGAAGGGCCTCCGATTCTGGCTTCTCTGGGACTTACACCAAGAAGTGATAAGGTAATTTTTTTTACATTAAATCTTAAGTTCTCGTCATCAAAACCTTATACTTTTACATTTACATACCAAATTTTCAATAGACTTTAAATTACTTAAAATCTCCGATGGAACCTACTTTTAATATAGCTCAATCTTTGGTTTAATTATGTTTGCTTCAGTTTTCAACATGATTTAATCAATGAAATACTTAAAATAAAATTACTGTGAATGTAACGCAGCATCGGAATGGTTCAAACGAATTATTTCGTCCACAGAAATATGTGGATCCACGAATGGATTGGCAACGAGTCCATGCTATATTGAACTTGGTACAAGAGAAAGATGCTATTGATTCGCTCCAATCCTTCGAAGAGAGTGATATCTCACACCGTTCTGACCACGAGTCTGAGACTGATACGGAACTTCTATCTGAAATTGATGACACTTATGTTACCCATATAAAGGGCTATATTTGTAAAAATAAAACCAACCTTCTCAAAAATCCAGCTACGAAAGTTAAAAATCGTCCAAAACTGAAAAAACGGAAAATGAATGAGCATAACTACTGTGGCTATCCGAAAAACGCGTGGCAACTGCTCTTTACAGATGATCTACTCGACATCATCGTGTCATCAACTAACGAGAACATTCTCAGACACGGTAAAGGCTTCTCGGGGTGCACTAATGTCGGTGAAGTTAAAACTCTAATCGGAATTTTGTATTTGAACGGTATAATGAGGCCGACACATCAGAAATGCGATGACCTCTGGCACCTAGAATGCGGCGTCCCGGCCATAATGAACGCAATGACAAAGGAACGTTTCAACTTTCTCATTCAAAACATCTGTTTCTACAGCATGGAAGACGATGGTACCATAATGCAGCTCGACTCAATGAAACGTATGCGTAAAGTGTTCGAAATTTTTGCCATGAATTGCAGAACAACCTTTGACGTGGAGAGTTCAGCCGTCGTTGATGAGATCATTGTGCCAGTTTATGGACCTTGTCCGTTCCGATACGAGATTGATAAGAAACCGCTGAATCGTGGAATAAAAGTAGTTATGCTAGTCGATCCGAATAATTTCTACGTAAGCAATCTAGACGTCATAACTGATCCTTTCTTTGGAGCCGAGGAGATAGTGAAAAAAATTACACAACATCTTTATGGTACGGGGAAAACTATAATAATGGACAGCTGGTACTTTTCCACTCAATTGATGGATACGCTAAAGAGTTATCAGCTATATACGATAGCTGCTGTACACCCAAAAAGCGAAATTATACCGCCACTGTTTATATCCAAGTACAGAAAATGCCGTAGGAATATGTCTGGCTTTCTTGGTGATGTTCTGCTTACGACTAACGTTAACTCTCAATCGAAAGCCACCACAGTTGCCACAAACGACCCTCAATTTCATACAAAGATGACAATCAAAAGTACGACTGCCGTTTCTGTTTACAAAAGAGACCAACCAGCTGTAGAAGTCCTGGATGTATTGATGCATTACTATACGACTTTGCAGCATACAAATGATTGGCAACACTCACTGTTTTTCACATTGCTCAACATAGCTGCGGTCAATGCTCAAGTAATATGGAGCTCACAAAACTCTACAGTGATTCCGAGGCGTACATTCATTAGGGATTTGGGTTTGGGCCTACTAGCAGGTGAATTATCTCTAACGATAACTTCTATAAGTGAACCAGAGTGTAAAAAGCAGCCTGTTAGTACAATAGCAATGCAAAATACTTATTACAAGAATCGACGTAGGTGCAAAATATGTATTACCACTTCGAAACGTGATCGGAGAACAAGAGACTCTTGCCTTAAATGTGGCCAGTTTATCTGCAGGGAGCATTGTGTGCCTATCTGTACAATGTGTGCACAAAATTGAGATGTTGCTCAAAATTGTTGTTAAAACAAATTATAATTTAAATTGTGTTGAAAACTGAAGTGTCAATTTATGTTGGTTTCATAGTTCTGTTATGATTAAAGTTAGATATTATGATTTATTTTCTTTATTATTATTACTTACTACACAATAGAAACAGCTCCCAACTCAAGGTTGCTTTAAAGAGCCAACATCTTGTTTAAAATGGTAATAATATTTTAGTTTCATATTATATCATAGCATTCTTAATGGGCAGCTTGCTGAATCAACATTATTTTTAATTTCAGGGCATGGAGAGTGAGAAAGACGATGAAGATGAATATGAAGAGGAAAAGACACCGCAACAGTCGAAGGTACCTCACATGCCTGAGGTTTCTATCACCGTGATGCGACCAACCGGCGAGACCTTACAATCGCGCCAAGGAATTCAACAAATCGCCTCCAAAGACTGTCTAATCTGCGGACGCTCCTACAGGTACTCGCACAACGCTCGTAGGCACGAACTCACCTCACATAAGTTCGATAGGTACGTCAACAAAATACAAAATAACAAAAAAACATCATCGTTTATGCAACCCAAACTCAGGCCAAATCCATTCAACCCCAAAGCACGGCTTCTGCCGAATCCGATCAGCCGCAAAATGCAGCTTTTACCTAAAAACATGCCGAAAATAATGCCGCAAAAAATAATTTGCCCACCTAAACCAATACCAATTAAAACTGCAAGGACACCGCAGAATAATTTGCCGTATCCTTTGCGTATCAAGGCCCTTAAAGACTTGCAAATAAAGAAAAAAGAACCGCAAATCCTAAAAACATTACTGACATCGAAACCTGAAGTTCTGGTTTCAGAACCGGAGATTATGAACTCTGGGCCTGAAAGTCCTGAAACTCTTATATCCGAACCAGAAATAGCGTCTTTCCAAGTTGAAGCTATTCTGTCTGAGCCTAATGATTACGATGAGTTCCCAGACGAAGAAAAGGATAAAGAAAACCATAACAATCACAGTCAAAACTATGACACGGTCGATATGAACTCTGAAAATGAAATAGAAATCGCTCGGCAACGGGAAAACGAGGACGAGGTTGATGCAAAAACTGACGAAGATGACAATATCCATCATGAGGACGAAAACAATGTCCAAGAAACTGATAAAGTTCTGGAAGAGGACACCGAGAAATCTCAAAGCCCTCCAGAAACAGAATCAATGGATATTGACGAAAACTATGAACCTGAAGAAGGTGAAGGAAATAATGAAGACGACGAAGAAAGAAATGAAGAGGGTGAGAATGAAGAACAGGATAATCACCTTCCCTCGCATCATGAGAATGAAGCAAATGATGATGAAGAAGACATGCCGCCCATAGGGCTCGCACCAGAAGTGGAGCTTAACGAGGATCAAAACCACACTTATAACAGCGAAGCGAATGACGATGATGAACCGGACGAAAGCGCTGAACTTAACGAAACAGCTGATGTTGACACAGCTTCCCAAGAAATAGATCCAGAGAAAATTTACGTGACAAATGCGCAAAAAGAGTTTATCAAAAGATATCGCGACATTATCGAACAAGTCAACACTAAAAGGTGTATCTGCTGCGATAAGGAATATCCTCGCAGAAAAGCAGTTATACAACATTTGCAGAAAAATGGGCATAAAGTTCCAAAACATACGTGCTACAACTGTGTTATAACGTTCGCCGGAATCGGCGCTTTACTCAGCCACATGAGACAGAATGCTTGCACCGATCTCTGGAAAATTATATACGACGAGAAAGGTATTACGAGTGATATGGTCATTGAGGAACCTAAAAGCAAAATCCAAGCCAAAGACATTTTCAACGCTAAGTCTTATGCGTGCAGGTTGTGTCCTGCCAAATTTCAGCTCAAGCAATCTATAATGAAGCATATCTCAGAGTTTCACGAGGACGGTCAGTCTGCCGTTCCCCTTGGCTGTGTCCATTGCGGAGCCACCTTCAAAGACAAATCAGTGATGAAAAGACATATCCGCACTGGCGAATGCACTGTTTACATCCACTGTGATTTATGCTCAGAACAGTTTTCCAGTATGCAAGAATTTAACGATCACGCGCTGTCTGCTCACGCTGAACACTTTGTTAAAACTGAAAACCAAAACAAAGACGGAACAGTCACAGACTGTTATATATGCGGAACTAAAACTAATAGCTATTCCACCCTCCTCAAGCATTTCAAAGCTTTGCATGAGGTAAGACCACTTCACTGTCAATTTTGTGGTGTCAAATTTGAGCAACCCGTCGATCTGAACAAACACATTTACGGGGAACATCCTGATCAACATCCAGAGATGCAGGACGAACCTGATATGTCTGTGGTCAAAGAAGAAGCTGAGGAGTACCACTATTCTTGCACAGAATGCAATGCAATATTTGAAACTGTGGATGCTTGGACCGATCACCAAGTAGCTGAACATAACCAAGTGGCTCATCATTGTGATCAGTGCGAAAATAAATTTTTGCGACCCTCAGAGCTCGCGGAGCACAAGAACACCCATTTGAGAGTAAAATTCTACCCCTGTGGAATATGCTCAAACTCATACAGTACTCCACAAAAATTGTCTGAACATGTACAAAACGCTCACCCGGGCGTAGGAAATTCGCAAAATGCAGAGACAGAGTTCTTCTGTGAAATTTGTGTTCGTGCTTTCAAAAGCCGTCAAGCCTACTCGAATCATATGCGCATACACGCCAAGGTGCCGACTACCAACAGAAAACCCGGCGAACCCAGAGGATTCGACCCACGTATCATTGGAAAGCCCATCAAGCAATTCACGATGTCCAACGTTGTCCAACCGGGTTTCATCAACTTCAAACCAAATACTGCAAATGTTCCTAATGCTCCATATTCATGTGATATATGCGGCAAAGGCTTCATGCACAAGAAAAATATATGGAAACACAAGAAAGTTTTGCACGCTGATATAATAAATGACAGAAACGATAGCGAGGAGAACACAATGCATGCCTCGACAGAGGAAGACGAATATAATGTTGATGAGAATGGTGCGCTTTTGTCGACGCCACAATTTAACAGTTTTAATTTTACCAACTTTACTAATAATGTACAACAATCGCAGGCGGATCCGATGCCTTTTAGTTGCGACCTATGTCCCAAGCAGTTCCCGCTTAGGACTAGTTTGTGGAAACACAAACGCGCTAAGCATGGAATCGTTAGTACGCCCAGCAGCAACGATGGACAAACACCAGCGACGTCTGGAGAAAGTCAAGGCGGTCGATCTAGCTGTACAATTTGCAAAATAACATTCGCTGACAAAAAATCTTATTATCGCCACAGGAAAAACGTTCATAAATCGACGACGCAAATGTGTAAGATTTGCGGGAAACCTCTCAATTCAACTGATGAGCTGTACCAACATTTAAAGGCAGCTCATGCACGGGAACTGCTAGGTTACAATGCAAATCAGAGTACCAGTAAAGCACAGGACGTTTCACAAGATCTTGAAAATGAATTTGATAACGATCAAGAAGTGACGGATCCCAGTGTCGATTATCAAGCTAGGTATCCGTGCGATACTTGCGGTAAACAATTCGTCGGTTTACTTTCCTTGCAAAACCATCAATGTATAAACCAGTCTCAGTCGCAGCCCCAGACGTTCGATTGTGAAATCTGCCACAAAAGCTACACTTCTATCGCTGCGTTAAAGAGTCACCGCGGTTGGCATTTACGATCACCCGATGGCAAGGCGGCTGCAAATAACAGCGGTCTCTGGATGCCACAGCACAAAGTCACCAGCAAAGTCAGCAAACACGAAGTAACCGAACCGCCAGTGGTGACTCGACAGAATACGACGCTTGCGTCTGCGGCTAAACGGAGATTACCGCCCGAAGTGGAAGTGACCGTTGTTAACCCGAACAAGAAGTTGCGTTCGGACGACTCTGTTGAGTTAGACACACAGAACGAAGCCATCGAAGGCAGATACTGCACGATATGCGACAAAGAGTTCACAAAACGTGCCGCGTACCAACGCCACATGGACGAGGTTCATCAACCTAACTCAGTTTTTTGTCCCGTCTGCGATAAAAGTTTTACGCGAAAATCTACTCTGCTCGTACACATGAAGAAGCATTACGAAGGCGGGGAGGGCAGTTCGTCGACGGCACAAATAGACGAAGACGAGGGCTATTCGTGTGACCTTTGCGGCGCGCAGTACGATACTGAGAATGCCATGAGGGCTCATAAAGTGAGACATCACGGGGAGGAGGAAGAGTCTGCAGAATCGGAGGAGGATGATGGACATGTCCCAATCGCGCAGCCTGGAGAATTTACCTGCGGCCAGTGTGGGGACGGCGTCGCTACCGCGCGCGATCTCATCACTCACCGCGCCATGCACAATACTCCCACCAAATTCTTCTGTAACATCTGCAAAGTGTACTTCGTAAGAGCGCTAGATCTGTCGTCGCACACGCGCGCAAGACACGCCGATAACGAAAAAGTTTTCTTCCCATGTGCCATGTGTGATCGGTTTTATATGAACAAAAAGAGTTTGCAACGCCACATCGATATGGCTCACTGATCTTCGCCTGAAGCCTGAAGGCGTCAGTTTCAATTCCTGGAGTGGTGTTGCTAGTTTAATGTTTAAATCTGGTCAAACATTTTTATCACAACGATACGAAATCAATGTTCAAAGAATTTCTTGCACTTGATAAATATGTGCATGAATTATGTTAAAAGTTTCCATTGTCTTGTCTATGAGACCTTGCTCACAAGTTGTGTTATTTATTTTACCGGATTTTCTGTAATATAATATAAAGACTGTTACAATTATTCAAAATACTGTAATGGACTCTTTAAACATGCTCCTAGATTTTATGTAAGAACTTTTTTTTTATTTTGCAGCATAATTATGATAATTTAATTATGACATTATCGTGTAGTGTAAGTACTTACTCGTAAGTTATAAAAAATTAGGAAATATTTTTAATATTGGAATCACGGGCCAAAATTGTAGTCAAAATTGATCAGTCATAACCATTGTAAAAGAATGTTAGTATGTAATGATATCTCTTTTAAATTATAAATTGGAGTTATGATATTTCAAACTGACATTTATTTGGTCGTTTAAGAGGGCCTGTGAGTTATTTTTCTATAACAATAATTATAACTAGTTTTACTTCGTGTAAATATTTTATTGTAAATTCTTGGGGCGATGATAGATCGTGTTGATATGAAAAAAAAAAGGTCGTTTGAGTTTTATTTAAATGTACTGATTATTTTTAATTTAAACTTTTAACCTTCAAAAGTAACCACGAATGCTTCTTCCTCATCAATGATCTTAGTTCTATCCTCCCCTCAGTCAAGGTTAGCCTATTTTTTTATCATTACAGTTAATTTAAAAACTTATTGTATATTCCAGTTTTATAATATTAAACTTATATCAATTAAAAAGCAATGATAGTCTTAATAAATTATAACGAACCACGAGTGCCAAAACAATGGTTAATTCATGTATCTATAAGTTTATACTTATTAGTGGTTTCTGTTTGAAGTACTATATTTGAAACAGTATAAACTAAAATATTACTGTCTTAAAAAAACATCGGATTTCAATCATTTGGTTCGTATACAACGTGCATTTCGTAAACGTTCAAATCTGACCGACCGTAAATGCTTTTTTTTTGCTTGATTCAAACTTAGCAAACTAACGCGAAGGTATGCCTGTTCGTTGTTTTTTTATTTGATATTATTATATTTATTGATTGGAATGTAGTAATAACCAAATGATTTAAATACATGTTCTGTAACTGCCCTCATAGCATTTATTTACCATAGTCTATGTTTGTGGTTTAGTATGGCCCTGTTATCATTTGGCCTTATTGTTCTTTAAATTGAGGATATGAAATCAAATTATACTCTGTACTTATAGCATTATTATGATACTTTGTTGTACTGACTGCAATTGTTTTTTCAATAATAGTTTAAATACTGCTTACAGGCATTATTCACTATCATATCAGTTTCCATAGATGAGGTTTTTCATGTCAACTTTGTGTTTTTTTTAATGAATAAAGTGACTTAATTATTATAAAAAATATTTTCTTTACTAATTTATTAGTTAACCTTACCCTTCGTCTTATCGTGTCACTAGTTCTTTCGAACCAGGGTGGTGAAAGGATTTCAAGTGCGCCTCGAAGAGGCTCCTTTCGCGCACTTAAAATCTTGTTTTTCACTTGTTTTCTGAACTTTTTATGTTCTATGACATGCCGGTTTCCTCACGATGTTTTCCTTCACCGTTGAGTAACCTTACCCTGATAAACCGACATGCGACTAGGTAAAGGGTTTCAGAAAATAAATACACCATAGTTAGATTGCACAAAACATTTTAATATAAACTTAAAAAGTCGTACAACAATATGAAAAATTATTGACTAATTATATTAGCGGGCATGGAGGGCCGCTCTATATTATGCAAATTTTATATTACCTTTAACACTTCCATCGAATATATCTTACAAAAGAAAGAAAATAAAAAGTTTATATTAATTATATTAAAAAATCTCATTACTCTATTTAATTATTAAACTTACATTATAGATTTTATCTACAAAATACTGAAGCGTTACGGTCAGTTTTCCAATCGAGTCGTTTCGACACATTTATAGTAATTTAATTATAAAGTATCAATGAAGTACGTTAAAGGTAATGAAAACCATACAACTACACTTAATTCTAAATCAAAAATATAAAAATAGTAAAAAATAGTTCTACATTTCCATTTCCAATACAACTTGTGGGTTGTGCTCTGAATTTGGAAAGATGTCACTGCGATCGGCGACGTTCCTAGACTCTTGTGGCCTAGTGGTGGCTTGGATCGCTACCTATCAGCAACAACACAACAAGCTGTCGATGCCGTCTTCGTTCTGTCCTACCTACCGCTGATGCATCTACCACACTAGGCACCTATAAATTGATTCCTACATAACCTATCATCATCCCCATTGAAAAACTGAGCCGGATGCTCGAGTGAAATATAAAAAGATAAATTAACACAAAGTATTTTATCATAACGATTCATGCACCCGTTAATGAATTGAGAATAATTTCCTATCATTTTATCCATATTCATGTCTTTTTTTATAGATTTAAGTATACCATACACTCTAGAACGGCCGCCGCGGCGCAGTCGACCGGTTATGTACACAAAGACTAATATCTTCTTAAAAAAATACTGTTAGATTGAAAGGTAGCTAATCCTATAGTATTATGTATAAGTATCATGTTAATATTATAAGGGTACAATAGTATGATTACTCTATGTGAGATCTCCGACGCGACCGGGCGGCCCGCTCCCGTCCGACGGCGTCCCACCGGATATGCAAACATTTATTACAATACATATACAAGTACAATACATACTAGTACACTAGAATAAGTAGAGTAGTATGAATTATTAATTTCAATATTACAAAATACATATTTTTTTCTATGGCTATCCTTTTTCACATGAAATAATTCATAGTATTTCGAATATCGCATACGAATATATATTATGTGTACATATTATTTTGTATTATAAAGTATTCACATATAGAATCGGAGGACGTATGTATGAATGTATGTATACTATACAGACTCGCTCTAGAAGGTACGTCGTCGTAAGCGCACGCGGCCGTTCGGCCTCTGCTCCCTTACACCCTACCATTATCGATATCGAACGAAGACATCAAAAACTCGAGACTCGGCATTAAATATTATGAAAATAAATCGCCGGCGATTCGCGCGACAGATTATTGCTCCTATCGATAAATTTACACATCGACGTAACGAACGAGAATACAAAAAGTTATGAAAAATCGTAAGGATATCACAAGCGGCGGGCGGCGCGGGACGCCCCCGCGGAAAATAAAAAAATAAATCGCGGCGCGCGTCTCTCTCGTAAAAAAGTAAATAGTCTATGAGCGGGTCGCGCGGGTCTGTGGGCGCGCGCGCGCGGCTCAGTTGGCGAGCAGCAGGTGCGCAGGCGCCGGCGGGTAGGGCGGCGCCGAGGAGGGCGTGGGCTCGCGCCGCGCCACGAAGTACGCCGTCGGGTCCGCGGCCGGGGACAGCGCGCGCGCCGCCAGCTGCTGCTGCACCGCGCGCTGCTTGATGTAGTTGCTGAACTCGGTGGGCGACATGCGGTTGGCGCGCTTGCTGCTCGTTTTCAGCTTGGTGCTGCCGAACTTGGTCTGTGCGAACGTGGCGGTCGTGAAGGTGAGCGGCTGCGCGCGGAACGGCGGCGGCGCGGGGGAGAAGGTCGACGGTGCGGGCGGGGAGGGCGCAGCTGCCGGCTCCACGGGCCTGAAGCACTGCGCCTCGGGGTTGAATGCGCGAGTCACCTGCAACCACAGATATACCGATTAACATCTATGGTATCGCGTGGAGACCGTCTCTAGGAAAGCGTAGTGTAGGAAGACCTCGGCTAGATGGAGCGATGATCTGCGCGTTATGCATGGCAGAAGGTAAACGAGAGGTGCTGAAGATAGGACTCCTTGGGAGAGACCTACGTCCAGCAGTAGAATGCTTATAGGTTGATGATGACCTATGGAACACCCTTACTCTACCACTGTTCGGGCAGACCTTGTCACGGCACTAGAATATACCAACCATGACGTTCCAATCATGTTTTCTAAATAGAGTAGACACCAAGGCAACTTATCATTGATGAACTAGGTTACGCCACCTGTTGTGTTTTATTGCCAAAACATTACGCTAGATCAAAGCCAGATGATTGGTTTGACTATTGTCTACGTATGTGATAATAAATTGCTACTTCCATTCTGAACGACGTTAACTACTGCTGTAATTGTTGAGTTGTCTGGCGTCAATTGATGTTTCCTGGCACACCAGAGAGTTTCTGGTATCATTATGTTACCATTTAATTTAGCATGTCGTCAATCTACAATACGATGAATGATATAATTCAAATCTTAGAAACGTACTGGTTTTTTATTCACCTCTCTATCGGTCCTCTCGTCGGCAGCCCTTTCGTCGCTGCTAAAAAGCACCTTTACTGCGCCCTTCTCTCCGATTCGGTAAGAAACTTCACCTGAAATAAAATACATATTAAATCTTTAATTGTAATCATCATTGCACAGATATGTCAGAATTGTTAAGAAGATTCTTCTGAACATTTTAGATTTAATACCAAAGTTTCAGTGTTCTACGAAACACCATTTGAAGTTTATTTGGTAGAAACTCGTTGTTATAAACAGTTGCACAGCATCTCTAGTGGTCCAAAGAAGTTAAACCCGCATAAATCTAGATCTACGAGATTACTATCGGGTTAGAACAGGGTCAGGACAATAATCGTACATAGTAGCTACTGCCCTATCCTCGCACGTTTGGCGACCTCGTCTGTTTAGCGTTATGCAACACCTATCAGGCACTTTGTTTGCATTTGCTGTTCCACTAAGCGTTTGCTTGAACTAAATGGTTTGAGAGACAAACTTGGCTCTAGAACATACTCGTATGTTGTGCTGGCAATGTCTCATACTACTATTAAGTAGATGTTAAGGGTTTTTCAGAATCTCAGTATGCTTTACGTACATATAGGTTCATTAATTACAATTTGATTATAATCACCACAAATCTACGTGAATGACTGTTAATGTTTAGAAATAAATGTACAGATTTGGATTAAGATTAGTTCAGGTTTCAGATCCTTGATAAGGTCATTGATATTTAATCCCGAAACGAAAGCTAAGCTGCAGGAAGGATTTTTATCTCCTAGATAAGACGAGTTTTTACCTGGATCGACCCAAACAGCAAGATCTCTTGGCAAATGCTCCAGCACATCCCTGATCGGCACGCCTGATTCCCTCGCCGCGATCTCTAGCACGGGATCTACAGGGCCTCCAGTCTTCAGGCATCTGTACGCGGATCCTCTACACGGCCGGTCGGGGTACCAGTGACCCCGGAACTTCTCCTTCAGCGCCTTCTCCAACTCTTCGCCGAAGATGTTGACGCGACGACGCGGCAGCTTGTTGTACAGGTAAGATATGACGAAGTTGAGGGCTACTTGCACTTCAATATGCATTTTGGTTTGCTGTGGACAAGAGAAAAGACAATGTTAGATGGCTCTATAATGCATGTTCCTGTTCCTTTAAAACTCTAGTTAAAAACAAAATAAGATTCTAAAATATGGCTACTGATGTTATATCTACTGTACCTATACTTATAAAAAAGTGTTTTAGAGACTACGATGTCCTTAGCGTAGGAAGATCATAATTAGTGTAATTATTAGTCTAAAGAGCTTTAGTTATGTTATGGCGGTAACTACCTATCATTATATCTGTAGGCACTTTCTTAGACAGAATAGATAGCGTAACCTATATTTCATTGGAAACTTCGATTGAGTAAAATCGATCCCTTTCTTTGAATAGACTTTCATTAACAATTTGCAAATCTAATATTCAAATAAGGATTCCGAGATTTCCGAGTACCTATTACCATTTAAAATTTACAGGTCGCTTCGGTCTTTATTCACCTCTGTGTATACATACTTTGTTAACAATAGATAAGCGCTTTTGGACCTTTACGAGAATGATCTTTATTTAAATTTGTTTTATTACGTAGACGTTACCGATTTATTTTAAATTTTACTTCATTTGTCATTTTTCCTGGATTTTCATGTGACGAGATCGTCAACAAAACGTAAATAAATAGGACAAGGTACCTATTTCCCACGCTCTTTTAAACCTTTCCTTTGTCAGTCTAGTTGAAGATTAGCTCTAGTTTTAATAGCCAAATTGCTATCTTTATGCTCAATCGGAATTTTATTGTATTTTAGCTTTACAACTTCTTCAGGGAAGTTTTGGCGGTAACATGAAAAATGGCGCATTGGCGGCATTAAATTGATTGACAAAACTTGTATAACTTTGAGTGTTTAAGTGTAAAAACGGTGGTTTTTTATCCATTAAGTGCTCGTGAACGTTTATGAGTGTTGGTGAATAGTGTAATGCTGTAAAACGTGACTATTCGTGTTGCCTCCAAAACTCCATAGAAGCCTCTAGTAAAGTCGCAACCACCACTACTTTACAGGGGCATGACTTAACTTATCGACTCTGACTTATGACAAAATAATCTCTCCAATTACTTGACACTGGCTATATACCTTTGATGTGAATCCAAAACCGAAGAACTTAGGTTCTTAGAAAGAAAAAAAAAAAAAAAAAAAAAACTTCTTCAGGGTTATTTGTTGTGTTGTCCGGTCGTCGCTCCCGCACTGATGACAAACATTGCCCAATGTTGTTTCCGCACGAAATCACTTTGGCCTTCTGAACAGAGAGTGGGTGATGTTATTCCCGGAGTAACATTCTAATTTAGACTGGATGTGGCAATGTGTTTGTTGTGCTCATTTTGAAGTAATAAAATATTGAATTGCTTCTTCCCTTACTCGAATCCTTACTCATAGATCTCGAAAGAAGATACTCCGTAACATTAACATATTAAATTAAACAATGCCATAAGTTACTACTGTGTTCCTGTTTGAAGGTCTCTGTAGTTATTTAAATTATACTTCACACTTCAAGCAAAAAAAATTATTTAATCATTGCTGGGTTTACGAAACTTTCTTTCTTTACCGCAAAACAGTAATGTTAACTGTGTATGTGATGTGTGTGTGTGTAATAACTGTGTTCATGTTTGAAGGACACTGTAGTTATTTAAATTGCTGGGTTTTCGTTAGACTATCTATCAAAATGACTCAAACTAAACGAGCGCTCTAGCAGTGTTACACAGGCCTATGTCAATCGTCCTGTTTAGCACTGTTCTGGTCATGGGCAGGCGTGATTTCTTACCATTGGGAGATGGACTCTCTGTAATGGCGTCTGAGTGTGGTTTTAAAAACAGTGAGCCGAAATTGGTACTGGTCAGTCATAACGGAGATTTTTTCCGTACGAATTAATGGGTGTCGTCATTAAAATTTAATTTTCAAGTTTAATTAGTCGTGTGATTGAAAAACCATTAGAATCGCACGCGCGGTGCTGCTTTATATCGCAAAATCTTAATGGTTACTTAAAATAACGTAGGTATATTTTCTAAAATTCAACCGAAGGTACCTTTTAGCGTACATACCTATTCTCTTCTGCCTTTTTGGTTTTTTGTACCTCTGTATCGTAAGCCATTTTTTGATTCTCATTCTTATTTACCTATAGTTTCATAATTACATATAGTTATTTGATTGTAACGGGTATTTATCGCGCTCACCTCGTATGTTTTTGTGTCCCGACGTTTCGACAGTATTGCAACAGCCGTGGTCACGGGTTGACTGGCGTATTGGAGCTACCGTCGCGGTGAAATGAGGGAACTACCCTCATTTTGGTCGTTTAAAATGCTCGGTCAGCATACGACACTTAAGCGGTGTTTTAATAATTATGTGTGATAATCGCGAAAGTCTACAAAAAACTATAATTACATATGTCCATAAGTAAATTAGTAATATAGTATATAAAGTAAATTATAAGAAACTAAATGGTTTTTTTCGATATCATATCCAAACTTTGTAGTTCGATGTTTACCCGTCCGCAACCGCAGCGCAGGTACTTTGCGCGTTTGTCACGAGCTTCGCTTATAATTTCATCCTTGTGCTCTACCATCACTTATTTCTACTTGCTACTTATCCAGAATTATCTACTAAATCAGTCATACACATTAAATTCAAAGTGTAGAGTTTTGCTATGATTTTACAGCTTTACTTATCGGAAAATAGACAGAAAAGTAAGCATTTACGGTAAGTAAACTTAAATGCTCGAAGTAAGTCAAGGACAATAATAAATAAATGAAGTACCTAAGGCTTACCCCATCTATTTTGTCAATACCTACATCTCTAAGTAAAACTACTCGAGAAGATAGAGAAAAAACAAGTATAAGTAAGATATAAGAAACTTCCAGAAAATTATACGGGTTGGTAAGTAATAGTTTCTCAAGTTTACTTACTACTTACGTCCCTACTCAATCAGTTACCATTAGGTTGTCTGTAAGTGTAACACTTTTGTTGATCTACCTGCCTCCATATCTCAATTTCCTGAGCAAATGTTGCTCAATTTGTATAAAAACTCACAACAATTCAACACCTTCCGAAACCCTTTTCTATTTACCTACAGCTCTCTTATATTTATTCAGGCAGTGTGGGAGTAAATCGACTTTATTTGCAGTTTGTACTAGAAGTGGAAAGTTGTTGAAGTATTTTTCTTTCAGTTGTGGGTAGTCGTAATATATTTTCTTCGGACGTGACTGTCGTTGTTCATGGTGTGATGTGAATTTATTTTATCCATGCACTTTACTCACTAGCTTGCTACAACAGTTCCAAGAGTACCAAGTCTCGTAACTATTGTTACCGGACTTGATAACCCGACTTGGTAACCCCACGGTTCTGCTGTATTGCAACAACCATATACGGTTAATACAGCTGAACCATCAGGGAATAAATAATATAACACTTTCTTGGCAGTCAGGTAAAAAGGAAACGCTAAAAATACTCTATAATTTAAACGTCTGTTGTTTCTGTTTCAATTTTTGTTATTTTTTAATTATTATTTGCGGAGATGATAAAAAAATTGTGGTGGCAAAATCTGCTTATATTTTGTGATAAGCTGACGCCCGCGACTTCGTTTGCGTTGCAAATAACAGAATTCCTTCCTTAGTACGCGCCTACACTTCTTGACAAAAATACTCTCGAAATCCCCAAGTCCCTACGTCCTGTGGTTTAGCCAGTGCTTTGTCTTGAAATCAGTCAGGACCAAGCCTTTTATATACATTGATTAAAATCATAACTGTCCTCTATACATAATTACAATACCTACAGATTCATAATATACCAGAATGTAGGCACTGAATTACAGTTTTACAAACATCAACTGCTTCCAAGGGCGAAAAGATACATAAAGTGAACGAATATTTTTGTAAACACGCCGCGCGGCCTTCGCCTTAATATTTACTTTTCAGAGATCAAACGGGGGCGAGCACTGAATGAAAACAAAAATATGATTTTTGGGAGATGTTTTTCTTTGGCAGACCTATTCTTTTAGCTGTTTTGTTATCTACGTCTGGCTGTGTTCGATTTGATTTATTTATTCTAATGTTGACTTAGTATCAACACAATTCAATCGTTTATTGGCCTAATATTACATTAAATACCTACCTCTAAGTAAATCATACCAATACCTTAAGTAAGTCATAAATTGATAACAATTTGAAATAGTGATCATTAAAATATTTTCAATTCTTCTTCATATCGTGTCACTAGTTCTTTCGAACCAGTGTGATGAAAGTTTTTTAAGTGCGCCTCGAAGAGGCTCCTTTCGTGCACTTGACACACGTTTTCGAACTTTTTAGTTTTTATGACATGCCGGTTTATATTTTCAATAATATCGTTCCTAGTCTAGACAGCTTGTTTGAAGCAATAAGGAAAATTTAGACTATGGACTTTTGCAAGGGTTTTATTTTCAAATTATCTATCTTTTTTAAAGGCCATATTTAAACCCAAGATACCTGATACAAAAATATTTATTTCACCGTTCCTACCTAAATATACCTATATTTCAAGCATAGTCCAAATTCATCTCACGAAAACATGCGTTTTATCTTATCAGCAAAAGAAAAACAGTGAAACGCTCAGCTCCCTTGACCTAATACATTTACCCGAGACTCGAGGTAAAGAAGTTAAGGTTTTTCGACCCGAATGAAATTAAAGGGCTCTCAGTTCCTTTGACTGCCTCAGGGTAGTAACCGAGTAAGATAAGTTTGTTCATGAACGACGCTCGCCGGGAAGTTCACGCAAAACGCGAAATAAGATAAAACGAATTAGGCTATTTAAACAGTTACAAAGGGTGTTCTTAGCAGGAAGGAAAATGAATAAGTAAGTACACGTTTTATTTTACTATTCTCTTTTAGTTTATCTATAAAAGTTTTTATTCCGTTCCGTCAAATAATGCGTAAGTATTGTTTCTTGACAGACCTAGATAAGAATTATTTTATTTTCATACACATGACAACGTTAAAAAGACAGACATTAAAACATAAAAATAAAAAAGTTAAAAGGGAAGTCATTCGCCTCAAAAGTAGTGGAAGTGAGACCAACTTCTGAGGCTCTGGTCTTCTGTTAACCCTGAGGAAGTCCGAGGATAGATCACATACGCAATGGCAATAAAAGGTCGTAAGATGTGACAAGATGCGTACACGTGGTACGCTGAAAGTACGAAAGTACCTTTAATTTTCCGAGTAAGCGGTTCGTTCCCACCATTATTTCGAACAAAGCCACCCTTGTCACGAGAAAGGTCATGATGAGAAATGGCGGAATAATCGTGCGGTGCAAAAGTAAGTTGAGAGCGAGTAATATTTTTTTTTAATTGAATATTTCGAGATGAGTGGATTGGACCGGGCTACTGAGCTCAAAGTCGACTAGTATAATATTACTAGGGAAGTGAAGATGGTAATGACGAATCTACTGTGTTTTCTTTTACCTAAACGACATAGAATAATGGTAGAGTAACATTATACCTAATACAACAAAATAAATTGCCTGTATTGTTGACCGCGAACAAAATGTATTTTGAATTAGCATCCTTTCTACTGTCATATCAATATACTCACTGTCAAACTGTAAAAAATAGTTGTATTTCGTATTATTAACTTCACCTTTGAAGAAGTTTTCACTTCTGTCGTGTGGTCTTACGCACACATTTTTTTTTTACTTAAGTTTATAGTAATCGCCTTGCATATTTTCAGCCTCATTCAACGAGATTTCTACTCTTAAACTAAACCCACTTTCGCTTATGATTTGGACAGCACCGGTTTCCCAGGCTCGCGGCAGTTCGGCTAAACATGTGAGCCATGAAGTATGAAGGTCGAGGTAATTAATTTACCTCGGATTAATCACGGATCTCTGTGCCTCTGTCCACGGTTGGAGGCTTTCAGGGCCTTGTTCACTTTCCGTGTAAAGTTTCTTTTTTATCTGACTATGCAAAAAGAGGTTATATCGACTCATCTCGTGATAAGATAATATTATCATTTACTAGTTGGTGCCCGCGACTTCGTCTGCGCAGGTATCTTTATCAATTTTAGCCTATGTGTTATTTTGATGTATGAACTATATTATTGTACAGTTTCATTAAAATTAATTCAATAGTTTTTGAGTGAAAGAGTAACAAACATCCACCCATCCATCCATACTTACAAACTTATAAATATATATAGGTATATAATATTATAAACGCGAAAGTTTGTAAGTATGGAAGGTTGGATGGATGGATGTTTGTAACATAATATATATAAAAGTAGGATTTGCCAGAACGTATGTCCTTATTTTAATAATATCCAATATAAAAAGAAAAACATAATTTTGGACGTTTCACACAGCGCCATCTAACCCCAAACCAAACACAAACTAAGCAGAGCTAGTACTATGGGAACCAGATAACTGATACAATACTTTTATACTTATTTTTTTTGTAAATAACATACATAGAATACATAGAAAACACCCAGACTCAGGACAAACACCTGTTCATCATACAAATGTTTATCCCGAAGCGGGAATCGAACCCGCGACACCGGCGTAGCATCAATTAATCCAACAACTAATTTCTCACTTCGATGCTGCTCAATTGTTATATGTGTGATAAATGCTCTGCGCCATGTGTGCGCCGGCCCTAATTCTACAAAATTTAAAGCACTAGTGGATTTACTGCGCCAATAACACAATTAACACCTTCCACGCATCCAATAAAAATTGCATTGGATTTTGTAACGTAGAGTTCACGTTTAAAAGATTTTTTAATTTTTGTTATCTCAGAACTTTATTGTTTATAAACCGACTTTTTTTTGTTTGAGAGAATATACTTTTAGATTGGTCCCATAGAAATTTTATCAAAACCTGTTCAGTAGTTTAGTGGTTTATATATCAAAGTAACTGAAAATAATATGTCGTCGAAGTAAACAAAATTGCGTATTTTGCTTCCCTGTGAGTGTTCAGTGATGTTTACGGTCACTAAAACAGTCCAATTTAAATCGGTTGTCTGTGTTTGTAAAACCTTGATTATGGCAATAAATTTCACAGTTGACTGTGAAAAATGCTCTGCGGTGCAGTCCGCCATATATGCGCCGGCCCTTGTTCGTGGGAATACAACAGCGGCGTGATTGAGCTCATTATGTCAGTCACGTAGTTTGTCAACCCTGTCATTCTCACGACACATTAAGCGTGGATGACACAGGACTAGTTTACAAGGTACAATCTAGCGAGTTCGCTGGTAGCTTGTAAACTCGCTCCGTATCATTGGCTTTTTACAATCTGCTAAGTTAACAATCCTTCCCGAAAGCTAACTCGCTCACTAAGTAGCTTGTAAACTAGCCCTGTGTCATCGACGCTTTAGAAAGCTTAATTCAATTCAATCGTTTATTGGCCAGAATGTTACATTGCATAACTGTGGTAAATCATTATTTAGTAACAATTTGAAATAGTGCTCATTAAAATTTTCGATATACATTATTATCCATGTTAGGAACATCTAAGTAGCTTATCCGAAGGGATAAAGAAAACTTCGACTATTGATTTTTGCAAGGATTTTGTGCATATGTCGATTATGAGTAGTGGTTTTCATAATCGACAAATGAAAGAATTTGAGGACACTATTGGTCGAGTGGCAAGTGTTTTGGGTTGCCATGCCGGTATTGTGGGTTCGATTCTCGCTTCAGGACAAGCACTTGTGTGATGCACATCGATGTTTGTCCTGAGTCTAGGTGTTTTCTATGTACTCTATGTATTTACGTATGTATTTAAAAAAATATTTAAGTATTTTATCAGTTATCTGGTTCCCATCCAACTATGGATGTACTAACAAGCTCTGTTTAGCATGGGGCTAGATGTCGCTGTGTAAAATGTCCTACCTTTATAGACCTACCTTTTTAATCTGTGCTACAAGACTACTTTTTAAAATAAATGCCAGGTGCTATAAATATCAAGATGAACGCCTGAAATAACCTCCTTGCGACAAAGTCCGCAGCTTCCGTGGATCGATCAGATGAACGAAACCGAGCGTTCTCGGCCTTTAACTCTGTCCTATTTATATCTGTAACCCCTATCGATCGCGCCCCACTGCCCGACAACCCCATTCACAATCACAACTGATTCCGAATACTATGGCTTTGAAATAGAGTACAAAATACAGTGGATACTGAGATATAAATAGTAAGTTTTGCGGTATTTGTAAAGCAGGCATTTATTTTCAGTATTTCTCTAATGTAGACGATTGTAAGCATTTCAGCTAAGCTTTAATTGATTTCATTTTGTATCCTTTTGGTACTTCAGTTAGCTTACCGATATTGAACTTCGTGGGACTTAGTATATGCGTATTAGTGCGATTCAGACTAGCGTATTTTTGTCGAGCGCATACGGATGGAGACTCATGAAACTTCAAAAGTAGTATACCGGCGTATACGCTCGTTTGTTTAATAGCGAGTGTCAGTAGCATGAGGCGTCTCTCGCGGCTTGTCACATGATATACGAGTAGTGCATGAAAGGAGCCTCTTCGAGGCGCACTCGAAATCCTTTCACAAAACTGGTTCGAAAGAACTAGTGAAGCTGTAAGAAGAAGACGCGTATATCATATACGCGCGATACTAAACCGATTTTGATGAAATTTCTATGGGACCAATCTAAAAGTATATCCTCTACAAAAAAAAAAATGGGTTATAAACAACTATGCCATGCATGAGGTAACAAAAAATTAAAAAAAAAATCCAACCGTTAAGAGAACCTTTTTGTAAGTCGATTGAAATTCTTGCATAATTGCAGTCTAAGTAGTTAATTACCTAATTTACTTACTACAAATTGATCAGCAACCTACATACTCTACCAAATTAAATATACTAAAATTAATCTGGCAAGAGCTAATAGGGCAGAAAATAATCTGTTAATGAGCGATTTTGTAGGCTTCATTTTCTTCCTACTCCAAATCTTTTTTACCACGACTTACACAACCTACTGAAATGCTCTTTTCATCTCTATCAAACGTTTCAATTTTGTTTGAGGAAAATTCAAATTCATAATTTCAAGAAACCCGCGGAGCAACTGAGCCGCTGAGCTTTTTCTGAGATAGGTACCTATTTTGGTTATACCTACAATTTTAAGGACGTACCTACCTATGGAAATACTTTTAAGTACATAAAATGAAAATTTATTAAGAATCTTCTTCTTATCGTGTCACTAGTTCTTTGGAACCAGTGTGGTAAAAGGATTTTAAGTGCGCCTCAACGAGGCTCCTTTCGTGCACTCGACACATGTTTTCGAACTTTAGGTTCTACGACATGCCGGTTTCCTCACGATGTTTTCCTTCACCGTTGCGATAACGTGGGATGCAAACATAGATTTTTTCGACTGAAAAACCCATTTACGCATGACTGCCACCGGGATTCGAACCCGCGACCATCAGATCGCAAGGCAAGGGCTTCATTCGATTCACTCGGGCACAACGTCCTCAAAGAATGAACCTATATGTATTAAGAATGAACATATAGAAATAAAGAAACACGAATTTTGAGAATACCAACGCTCCCAGAATGGACGCACCCATTCTGGGAGCGTTGGTGTTGAGAGAGATAGATGTCTTCTAAATATATAAAAGGCTTGATCCTTACTGACTGACAGACAGCCTACAGCCTACACTAAACTAGTGGAAGTAGAAACTTGAAATTTAGATGATGTGTTCCTCAAGAGCTGGAAGTACGTACTAATAAAGGAATTTTGGAAAGCTACGCAAACGAAGTTGCGGGTGTCAACTAGTTAAATACAAAATAACGTTTATTTCGTCTAACTTCTTAGTAAATTAATTATATTTGATGTTTTACTTTGGCGACGCCATTAGGAACCTCAGAAGACTTTGGAGACGTCACAGTATAATGAACGTTCCTCCTAAAAGGCTTTCGGCACGCCTAATGCTCGGTGAGGCTAATGACAATCTTAAGAAATGAGCTGGTAGAATCACATACATTTTCCTAATATGTCTCAATAGGCTTTTCTCTATGGAAAGTGATTCGCCTTTCCAGTGTCGTCATATCGAGAGAGATGGAGGAGGCCTTCGTCCAAAAATAATAATAAATAAATAAATCGTCACTAAATAAAAAAAAAAGAAATAAAATATTGTATTGTGTTGTAGATACTTGTACTAAAAATAATATAGGTACACTGCATTGCATGATAGAATAATACTTACCAATTTATCTTTAATTATTTAAGTTAACTAGATGAACCAAATGTTACTTAAGAGAGAGAGAGTTACTCTGAGAAAATAAAAGGCTTTATTATTATTATTATTATTATATCGAGAGATCACATCTGCTCATGACCAGAACAGTGCTACACAGGACTTTGATTCACATAGGCCGGTGCAACACTGCTATAGCGTCCAAATTAAGACATTTTGATGGTCAGTCTCTAAAGACCAGTAATTTTACTATCTATAGTGCCTGACAAAGCAGAACACAGTAATGCTTACACATTACTGCTTTGCGGCAGAATATCTGGCACTGAATACAAACACGAAATAGCTCGAAATTAAACTATACAAGCAACCTAAACCTATCAGAATAGAGAAGTTGCAGAGACTATTAAATTGAATTTTATAGCCCGCAGACCTAAGTCTGACTTTAGAAGTTGAGAATTAAACAACAGGACTATTTACTGCACCAGGGTGGAATAAATAAAGATACTTGGTAGCAGACATATCTGCAGGAAAGTAGAGTATTACTACTATCTTCGCTACAAGAGTGTTGAGATACGTAAGACTACGGTTTATCAAGGGGCGAGTCAAAGTTGTAAGCGGACGCGATCATAATATTAATGTTGTTTTATTACCAGGTAATTGTATATTATAGGTACATATATTTATAATATATTTGTTTATATTTTTATTGTTTTTAATTATTAACTCTTACTAAATATATTTATACTATTTGTTAATATTAACTCTTGTTTTTATTCTGACGCTCTCTACGTATTTTAGGCGAATCTAAACTTACCAAAAAATTTAAAATTTGTTTGATATACAAAGAATAGATGTAGAGAGAGCTCTATTAACTAGATTTTGTTTCATGCTAAGAAGCATTCAACATTTTTTATGCTAAACTTGGAAGTCGTTTTTCTGACGGTAGGAGAATCGCACCTGCTCATGATGACTACATTCGTAGGTTTTTTTTTTCAATTTCTAAATCTAGCAGCACTAATCATTTTTTATGTGCAAAACCAGCAAAAAGTATTCTTGATGGTAATGAAATTGTACCTGCCCATGCCTATGATAACCACAATTCGTTATTTTTCTTTTTCATAATCTAACAGCTCATATAAAAAATATTATGTTATATCTAAACTACGTTCAATCAAGGTAGGTATACTTGTTCGCCTTTGAAAGTTAACAAACTCATTTTAGCGTGCCCGCTACCCTCTCTTACCTTGAACCAACTTTTTACAAATGGCTTGCATTCATCCACGTTATAAGGCTCTCACCATCTAATGGGTGATGTATTGTTATAGTAATCTTTCTTCCTTCAGACTCAGTCCTGCCAACTATAGAATTCAAGGAACGAGGTGCACTACGGCTGATAAGCATTGTAAGAGCATAAAAGATATGCTCTAAGAATATTAGGTAACACTTTTTCTGTGCCACGTAACGTGTAGATTGAGTGGGCGAAACCTTTTATTATTATCACTTCTAATATCGTTTAGGCTACCAAAGACATTATTCGTAATATTATCAACCCATAGATGGATAAATAAGATGGTCAGTACCAAACCAAAATGGATCGAATGGACCGAAAATTTTCATACACCCTGTCAATAAAAATGAAATATCTTTATTTTCAAAATAATGTTTGTTACTTTTTACGATGTAGTTTTATTGACAATGAAAAAGTCTAGTAGTTTTAACATATGGTAGTTATTAAGCCCTGTTACTTCTCTTTTTCGAAAATTGTCATAGGACCAAAATGTACTAGAAGTTAGCCAATGTGGATCCCTTTTCTTGGTCACATTTTCAATGTCCTACATTGTGTTTCTGTACTATAACACTTCTGTGTACCAACCTATATCCACCCTACTACCGCGTCTTCACAAACTATCACAGACAATATAATACCTAATAGCGGTTTGTCTCTGTTAATGGGGTATTTAATGTTGTTATTTATCGATATGGTATTCGATATCGTTGCCTCATTAATTTATTATCCATAATATCGGAGAACAAAGGGTTCAAATTACTTTCCCAGTTTTAGCCGAATCATTGTTAAAAGTTTGAAACTTGTAAAACGTTATAATAGACTTCATAAATTCATAAAACGACCCCTAAAAGACCTTGGTAAGCCGATTCCAAGAAAAGAGAGCAAGTTATCTTAAATTTCGGATTTGCTCGTTCATTCCTCACCATTTGTCTCTTATCATACCACCCTTATACGAAAGAGCGAGGTCTTAAGCCACGACGAAGTTTTAGAAATAAATTCATTAAATACAGAAACTTTACCAAAGGGATATTGAACACAATTTTGCGTTAAAATTGCATCGAAGTCATTTCAACCAACGTTTGCAAGAGGAGATTTTGTTGAACACATTTTTGCAGTCGTATGAATCCGGTTTTATCGACCTAGGATTTCCGCAGAGCCAACAAATTGCAAGCACTTCTAATAATAATAATAATAGGTCACATCGAATAAAAAATATACTAAATTATTTTTAATTTTATATATTTATTTTAATTACTTTTGGTTTTGTTTATTCTATGCGAAATGCACAGAGATAGTGTTGTACTGGAACTCTGATAAAAAGTCATTAACTATGCAGGTAACGAAACAGATGCCTAAGTTGTATCTTTTTGGTTTTTAAAACCACAAATCCGATGATGTAATCGCTACATTACCATTATTGCTACTGAGTATTTTTTATTTTGAACAATTTTTTTTTACATTGTTTTTGTTTTACTTTATTTTACTACTTAGTGGAGTTTTAGAGTTTAGTGGGGTTTTACTAATAAAGTTTTCGCGTTGCTGACTCTCCATTGAACGGTAAGATCTCTTGACTATTCAACAAACGATCACTCGACCAGTGAGCACAGAACGAGCTCGAGTGGACTCGAAGTGAACCCGGATACAGCCTGAAACCATTCTTTTATTTTCTCATAAAACGTCGCCTTGCTCACAATACAATCAAACGAACCAATCTAACTCGTTAGCGGGAAAGGCGAGAACGCCCCAGTTCGATAAATTGACTATCCGGGGGGTTCAAAATTGCTCGTCCAGAGGCTAAATTGTCCAACCTTTCCTTTGACTCTCTCAAAGCTTTTAATAAATTTCACAGTCCAATGCCACAGTAAATCGATTGGTGGCTAAGCTAAGCTCCTACCTAAGTAAAACAAATTGATCGGAATTGTTAGGTAAGTACCTAACCTACGACTAACAATACCCAAATATTTCAGTGTGTTGACTGTGCCTTTCTTTGTTCGAATAGAATATCAGAGATTAGGCGCTGATTTAAATTGGCTTTGTTATCGAAATTGGCCCTTTACAATTTAATGTTACATGGTTAACCGTGTAGGTTTACCGCATTTCGATTTATGATGCGATGACTAGAAAATTATATTTTTAAACAAATACATTTTTTTTTTGCGAGCTTGGATATTGTCTCTAAAAAAATGTACAGTACATATAACCGGAACTACGACGATTGTTCATGTTAGATACATAAAGCCTATAGAGCTAACTAAACTGTTTACCTTTTCATATCTAAATACTTATCTATTAACATAGTTCTAATAGAATTTGTTGACAACCTTAAGTACATGATGTGCTATTTTTGAGGAGTTTTGAAGACGAAGACATAATGTTTATTTATAGGGATAACAAAGAGATTTTTTTTGTGAAAAACGATCCCCAATAGAGAGTGCTGAAAAAGCATTTTCTTCTGAATACAATCACTTCTTAAGTAAGCATAGATAAACTGAACAACGAACGTAAATAAAACCTTTCTACTTAGTTTTGGCACTCTGTATAAATTTGAAGATAGAAAAGAAAAACGATCGTTACAAAATTCTTGACTAAAAACATTTTTGTGCTGTGTGCACTTATAACTTAGAATATACATTTACATATTATTATTTACATAGACCCTAGAGAATAAGGGGCTCTTCTAACACAGGTTTATCAAACTAACTAGAAGAGCCTTCAAACCTTGTAAAAATATGTACGTGTAATGTAACTCGAATATTTTTTTATTTTATTTTTGATCTGTATTCGATGCTCGAAGAAAAATGTATAAAGGTACTCGTAGAGTCGTAGCAGGATACATCGACGACCTAGTAAAATTGTAATACAATTTGGCTAGGTCATCAATTTATCATCCAATGATCAAAGCAGTTTGTAATAGTACATTATGATATAAGTGCGGTAAGTTGATAATTACAGCCGAGGCGATATTGCTAGCCCGAGCCGTAGGTGAGGGCTACAAGAAAGCAGAGGCTGTAATTATCAAAGCACACGCACGTATGTCATACGACGTTTTATAACACATTTGCGAGGAAATAAATAAAACTCGGACTTGACGACATTTTCAAATAAAAACAATACAGCGAAAAGAAACATTTTTACTGGTTGTCAAATTAGCGATGCGCGCACATCAGCGCTTTTTTTTAAGGCAAAGGTTCAAAACAGCCAGTATTATAATAAAGTAGATTAATATTTTTGTGTTTTGTTACATTTTAATGGTTGTAATTTATGGTCAATATTAATTAAATTAAAGAATTAAATGTTTATTTATTATATTTTATCTCCTAAAGTTAATTTTATTCATAAAATATTGACCACTTTTCTGACATAAAAACTTTTTGCTCAGATTTAAAAAAAGTATCGTTCGTTTTAAACGGAGAACATTGATAAACCTTCCTTTTTTAATAACATTACCGCACTCGTGCGTTTTACATTACATTACCGCACTACTGCCTAATGAGATACAATACGATATTGAAATTGGTGCAATAAGACCCTTTACGAGCAAATGTGTTATTAAAAAAAACAATGCATACTATACTAAGCCTAGAAAATTAAAACAACTATAAAGTGCTGTTTACCGATTTCGATAAATTTTTGTTCATAAAATAACTACAAATTTCCTATAGACTTTTAAAGATAAAAAAAATGTCACGCGTCCGTTCTCCGGGCTTATGAGTCTGTCAATCATTGTGAAGCAAAATAAACTACACTACAGTCATGAATATGCGATCTCATTGTGTTAAGTGGTAACAAGGTTGGACTTGAGATACGGCCGTGGGGTGTCACGTCCGATGACAATTAGACCCATACCAATAGGTAATATTATGTACCATACCCATACAGCCAGGGTCGTGTCGCAACCATCGTACGGTTCCATTGATGAAGGATTGTATGGCATTCACAGTCCCGAATTGATTTTGTCGTCCGAATGTCCTGTTCACACATACTACTCGGGCAAATGAACATGAAACCTGGCTCGAATGACGTGGAATTGGATAATCTTGATAGAGAAGAGGTCCTATTATACTTGGTAATGATAAGTAATGATAAGGATTCGCAATTAGAGGAAGAAGAAACACGGAGGGTGCCGCGCGGGGCAGCGGGGGAAGCATCAAGTTCCGAGCCACGTTTCAGCCAGGTGTCATGTTCGTTCGCCCGAGTAGTAGATATAATGGTGTTCCTATTGAACTGAACACCAAGACACACCGAGAAACAAAAATGGATGCGGGATAAAGGACAGAACATTTTCAGACACCCTGTAAATAAAAATTAACTATATCTATTTTCAAATAATGTTTGTTACTTTTTATGATAGATAATGAAAAAGCCTATTTTTAACACTAGGTATAATATTTATCAAGCATTGTTACTTCTCTTTTTCGAAAATTAGCATCGAACCAAAATGTACTAGAAGTTAGCCAATATGGCTCACTTTTCACTGTCGCATTTTCAAAGTTTGTGTTTTTATACTTTAATACTTCTATGTTTTCACATTATTCCGGTTGTAATCCAGCGCTGGATTCGACCGCTAGACTAAAATGCTTATTGGAATAGTGTCAACTGGGCCCAACAGGGTTACTAGCGTTGTAAAAATAAAGGTGCATCATATTGTCTTGATTTGAATTTCATTGGTAGGTATCATGCGGATACATGTTACGTTAACCTATCTATCCCATCTTCTCCGTGCCTTGCAGAGTTTTTTTTTATATAAATTGATAGAATAGACACTGGCAAGTAATGATATTCTGTTTAGCTTTATAGGTAGGTATTATCTTTATCATAATGGTACTAATACACAAGGTATGCTACTCCAGAGAGCAACGCTTACTTAATTTGTGAGCGACACTGACTTGCGTCACTACCTTTTTATAATTTTGCCCATTTGTTTTGGTTTCTATACTTGCTATCATAATTCTGTTACAAAATAATCCTCTATATACATATATATTGTTTCTTTTTATCCTTATTTTTCTTGAATAAAAACCTCATAACGGAGTCTTTTATAGCGGCAGTACGGTGGTGTTGACACAAGACAGGTCCACACGTAAAATCCAGTTTCCCGGAGTAGCATACTAGGTGTATTTGTACCATGATCTTTATCAGTTTAGTGCTCTATGTTTTGGTGGTTTATCAGTGTATGCAAATGTCACCTAGTTCCTAGTTAAACTTTCACACGTTTCGGATGCGATAGCAATGTGGGTTATCTACGTTTTGCAAGAGCCCGTATATTCCAACAATTATCTTTTTAAGCCAACATTTTCCCTTTTAGGCGCTGCGCTTTTTCATGTCAATTTACTGGTTTATGTTTTTAACTGACTGGAAAAAAGGAAGAGGTTCTCAATTTGGTTGTATTTTTTTTATTTTTCAACCGAATTAAATAAAAGAGGGGGTTCGTTGCAACAATCAGTTTACTGTGTCGTTTACCACTGGCCTAATACCTACTATGAGATGTCGGAACCCTTATGGAAAATATCGCACGTTCGAATATAAATCAAAATACGTGGCTGAATGGACGTGACCAGCTTACAACAGCTGCCCAAACTATAATAGGATCGGATCAGCTGAGATTTGGCATTTAAGCGAGATCCAAAATATTGGCAAAGTTGTACCAAGTAACTTTATTTAATCTGTGATATTGGTGGTCATAATGCCGTTGTATACCAAGGTACTAATATAAAAGGTATACTACTCCGAGAATTGGATGTTTCGTTGGCACACGGGCTTACGTCATCGCTGCTATAATAATGCTATCAACGGCTCTAAAATTTTACTTTAATGCATAAAATAACAGCTCTCAATTTTGGTTTTTCTTAAAAAAATTGAGCTGTTTCGTCTAATCAAACGAGTAACCATAAAAAAAATCTAGGATATTATATCAGAATAATGATAGAAACCTTTCCTTATTTACGTGACATTTGCAAAAAGGTATAGCACTGTTCTATAAATTGGGTGCTCTCTGAAGTAGCATACCTAGTTATGTATTGTCACTATGTATGCTGTAAATAAGTTTCTTTAAGCACTAGAACCATTATTTCACATCCGACCATTTCCCACCCTAATATTCATCTAAAAGGTATTTAAACGAAAAACGATTTATTCAAATAAAGCATTCAGCCATTTTATTTGAAAATTATTTTAGGAGAATTGGTCTTAATGTTCTTAAAATTTATTGCCTGGTGGGCGTATAATTAATACGCTTTTAAATCATTGTGTTACATCTTTGATTGCTAATGTTACGCTGGTCGAATAAATTATTATGGTTTATGTCTACGACCCGGTTTATAGATAGATAGATATTTGGATGGTAACACTTTATTGTACACCCCGAGGAAACACAGGTACATTATAAAAAAAAAAAAAAAAAAAATATTAGAGGCTACAATGGGTGGCCCTCTATCGGTAAAAGCGATATTCGCGATTTCAATTTCAATTTCAATTTTCAATTTATTTATTTGTCTCAATTATAGTTGGTTACAAACAGGTCTTATGATAAGTGAGTAAATGATAGACAATTTTAAGGTAGTTTGTAAATAAAATCGTAATGCAGTTGGGTGACTACCCTCCGTACTAGTTCGCACTGTATGACGGACGGGCGTCGTTCCTCTTCCTCACAACTCGATTTTTATACAGAACTGATGCAAAATAGGACAAAATTAAATAAGGTATAAGTATTTAGAGGTAATCTTCACTTATTAGGTACTAAGTAAGTTTTATATTATGTGTCGTATTTATAATTCTTAGGTTTAGATTATTATAATTAACTACGTACGTTACAAAACCAGTTTTAGGATATAATTAGGATTGTGAAAGTACTTATTGTACCTACCTAATTCGCGATTTCTTCCAGGAACCTTTATTTATAGCTTACCTACTTGCTGAATAATAACATAGTTTTTGAAAAGTAATAATTAACGTGCATTTTTTAACTGAACCATCCATATTTCAGTTCAAAAATGCACGCTCCGTCCTCTAAATGCTCTTATTTAAGAGATAGCGCGAGTGGAAGGCAATTGTACAATTTGAATCTTAAAAAGGTAACAAAAAGGTTGTTAGAAATATAATTAAAATGCAAATAAATTAAATGATGTGCATTTTTAGACTGCAAGATCTTCTCTCTTCACTCTACCTTGCGTCATTCTCATCTATCTTGGGTTTTGTATGCAACTCTCCAAAAAACTCAAAGATCTCATGCACCTGCAAACAGGTCGCCGACTACCAGCTACCAGTGGCCGGCGGCCGTCAGTTTTAATACATTTTGTAGCTTTCGCGCACGTCATCGGCTACATGTTTCGCCGGTAGGGGCCTCGCGCTACAATAACAAAATGAAGGAAAACTAACGGTCACCGGCTACCGGTCGCTGTGGTCGGCGACCTGTATGCGGGTGCACTAATAAACTATAGCCACTGTTACGTATTTATTTAGTGTCGTGACGTTTTCAATGTATTTTCATACGTCACTCAAACATACTACTTTCATTTACATTATCAAACTGAGCTCATACTTCCCGAACAAACAAAAAGTAACATTATATAACCCTGAAATTGTTATTTCCTGTAAAATACACGATCATACGTAATGCATTTATAAATATTATGCGAGGTGCAATTTTTAGATACGGTATTAATTATGGCATATGCGTAATGATGACTGGTACTTACGTTATTTGACGTTCACAAGATAAAATGTGGCGCACTTTATCTTGTTTTTTACAAACTTTTTTTTGTTTTTAATAGTTTTTTAGTCCGTCCCATCCGTATTTTTTTTTGTGTTACTCTAAGAAAAGGAATTGTACTTTCTTTTAAATTTACTTATACACCGTCAATTTTTAATCCCAGAAAAAAAATACGTATAGTCAGTTACCGTTGCTGAACACAGATATGGCATTAAAACTTGAAAAAATTATGTAACTAACTACTAACTTACTTGGTTTAGAAATACGACAATGAACAGAAACCTAGTGACTCTTTAGGCATATATTATGTATTATTTTGCTTGGTTCCATAGCTAAACTGTGCTCTACTTTCGACTCTATTGGTAAAGGATTACGGTTTTTAATAGCTTACGTGTTTTTCTATCAAGTAATGTATGTAACCTACAACTCGTGACGCGTTTCTAACCATAATTGACTGATAGAGGCGATGTGACGTCACGACTGAACCAATATTGTGTTACCATGTTATTATTGTAAACTAATTTATTAACACCAGCACGGAATGTGGGTGGACACAGATACCCAATTACGTTGACGAAATGGAACATAACGTAAAGTAACGTGTAACGTAACGCAATTTTTCTCTTTCGTTTGGATCTTTTAATCATTATAGAGTCTTGAAAATAAAAGCATATAATTAATTATAGATTCCGTCATACTTTACTTGCTCATAAACTTAGATTTTACTAATTTCTGTATTATTATTTGTAAGAAAAAATGTTAACAAACCGCTCTTACTCTTAAAACCTAAGATTTACTTATCGAGATTAAGGCAGATTAAAAAAAAAATCTACAATAACAAATCAACCGTCTGAAAATTCTCAAAAACAAAAGAAAGAGAATTTTGTATGGATGATAGGTGGTCGTAGAGTATAGGACGACCTCTGGCCAGATGCCGCTACAGCTGGTAGAAGGTGGACGAGAAGAACCGTAGATCGGGCTCAGTGGTGCGCCTACGTCTACTAGCACTGAACTGTTAATAGTTTTTTGATCATGATGGTTTGCTTATATTTGATCTATGGCTTCGTAGAACAGACTATAGTAGAATGTATGTAGCGATGTCTTAAGAGTACCTACTACTACTGGGTTTATATTTCTAACAGACGATTACACGTAGTATCTGCATTGGCGGTAATTCTTACCAAGGCCGAGTAATGCCCTAAATATGGCTGAATCAACACGTGAGTTAGGCTCAATTCACACCAAGGTGGACGCAGCCGGCAGCGACGCGACGCGGCTAGCACTTTCAGTGTGAAGTAATTTTAAACTTTATCTACATATTTTAAAGACCAGTATCGCTTGGGAAGCTCCAAAAGTACGCGCGGCACCGCGCCTTACGCCCTTTATATATTATGATGTATACATCTGACATCTCATTTTTTGGAAGTATTCTATTTACTTCATTTTTCTGAGGTTGGTACCATCTGACGGCTACTTTCGGTTACACACTTCCGTTATATTCACGAAATCATTGCCATAAATTGGCAGAGAGCGAGAGGAAAGATCTTATACATTAAAAACGAAGAAAAACTTACTGCTCTTATATTTTCAGTCTATTTGGATTTTGTTCGTACCTGAAAAGAGAAACAATCAGTTTTAAACATTAATATTATAAAATACACACATAAAATAAATAAACAACATTCAAAGTGAATTAGCTTCAACTTTACAAGTTAACCAAAAACTGAAAGAGCATCGCATAAACATAATCAACATCAAGAACAGTTTAGTTAAAAACCACTATACATGACGTCATTTAACATAACACAATACGACCGACTGTACAAGTAAATAAATCATTTTAGCATAACTTATGTTTTATGTTTCAGCATCTCAATATAATTTATTATAGAGCAGATACATGTTTAGGTAGGTGTGTTTACATTATGTGAATACATTTTGCCTCGACGCGTTTTATACGACACCTACGCTACGTATGTGCGTAGTATATACATACGTACTACGTACATACGCATCAAAGTCTCTACGCACACTGTTATTCATAAATCATTTACTGTAAGTTATAGCAAGCTGGTGACTAGAAATCCGAAATCATGTTCAATACTATTTTCATATTTATTACAATGGTTCCTTTTCACGAATGGGAATGCAAGTGTTTCGCGTAATTTTTCTAAACATATCTTTATTCTAAGATAAGTTCTGTTGAATGATAAAATTAAAGCCGTGATAAAAAAAATAAGTGAGTTTTACATTACATTTTACGTTATAGTGTAAAATCTCACATCCTACCGTGGTGATAAGCAACATTTAAATTTGAAATGTATTTACTTCATTTTTATGATCTGACGGCGAATTTTCTGGTACACACTTCCGTCCCATTTTACAAAATTACTCCCGAAAATTGACAGAAAGCGAGAGGAAAGATGTTACATATCAAAAACTGTCATCACTATGTCTCGTACCGTATTGTTGAACTTGTTCATCTAAGTTTCTAAGAGACGGTAAAAAAAAAGACTTTTATCTCTAACTCAACTTGCTTGAAACTCGTGTACGTTTACAGGCAGCATTTAGATTCAGAAAATTTCACACATCCAACATGATTGATTATTCTTATCAGCCAACTTCGAGACTAAGATTACCCAGATACTGCGATATTTATAACTTACAGACAGGGCTATGATGGATGGCTGATCCGCGAGTGATAAAACGATTCAATTATAAAAAAAATCTACTCTAAAAAGTAAAATTCATAAAAAAAACAATGATTTTTACTGTCAGTTGCTGATTACTCGTAAAATATCTTATATCAGCACGTTTGGAGAATACTTATAAATCGAAAATTTCCAATGGCCTTAATAAATATTTTCACGCGATAAAATAGAATTGTAGACTTATTTTGTTATGACTTTCGTGTCGAATAGTAATACAAAAAAAGTAAAACTATCACAGTTTTTATAAAAAACATACCACAACCAAAAGTTTTGGTGATATTAAACACCACTGAAAAATCACAGGAAAGCAAAATACGCAATTTTGTTTACTTCTATGTCATATTTTTTCAGTTATTTTGATTTTAAAACTAAACTGCTAAACCTATTTTGATATTTTTCATACGAAAGAGTTTTCCAAATCGATAGTTAAATGATGTAGTTCTTAGGTAGTAAACATAAAAAAAATACATATAATAAGGTACACGACATTTTAATCTGTTTAATTTATTATTATTTTTATTGAATGACATTTTTTTTTTCTTTGCTCTAGTTTATTATTTCATATGTACCTACTTTGTTATATTAACTTTCATGCACTTTTTTTTTTACGACTTTTTCATTTATTAACTAACTAAAAGACGTGTTTATATTGTAAATCAATTATGCATGCCCGTGATGGTAGCATACATTGAGACTATAATTATTTTTTTCATCCTCATGTACATGTATTTCACGCAATATGTAAATAAATACTTTACTTTACTTTACATAAATACAATAAATACTTCTTCTTGTTTTCGACTATTGATCTCATAGTTTTAGAATATAATCGGAAATAGGAATTTTTTTTATTCTATTCCCCATTGCCCCATCATGAACTGACCGACCTTCCGCTAACCTCAGAGCATTAAGGTCGAAATCAGATTTACCTTAAAAATTAAAATGCCTAGTTCACCGTTGCATAACCGTGACCTTGTGACGTCACATTGCGTGTCTTTAGCTCATCGCACTGTAAAGTATTTTTAATGCGATCCATCTGTCTTGTTCGCGATACAACGCTGGCTTGGCCTCGTCAATGTCACGGACGCTGACTATTGTTCCATCAAGCGAAGTGAAGCCTGACGTAATAGTTTTTCATCATCGATTATGTATTGTTATTGTGTCGAGCGAGACTTTACTGTTCACTTTTTATTAAAAATTGCCTATTATTAAGTTTGGTAGAGGTATTTCAGTCTAAAAATGCACGTATGCTCCTCTACTTAAGCGATACGAGGAACGAATAAAAAAAAAAAACTTGATGCTTCAGTTAAATCGACAATTTTTTTCGAACCATTTAGTTTTGTTCTCATAAGCCTATATAATTAAGTAAATTAGCTTATCGGCTTATTTAAAGTTTTGGCACGTATCCTATTACGTTTGGTTTGATGGGTGGAGGGAGAACCTAATCTTTGACCTTCCTCGTTGAGTCCAATCTTGCCGCGGGTCATTCTGATATTAAATTAATTTGACGAGGTAGCATTGGGAAAATATAGGTATGAAAAAATAATTGAGAGATTGTTTTTGTTTTCACTTTCACCTTACCGTTTGATGCAAGTGTTAAAGATAGTGTTATTTAGTTAAAATTATTGTTTTATTATTATTTGTAAAAAAACTGATTCTTTTTTTACAAAATCAAGTGGACGGTTTTTTTGATGACCCTATTGGTCAGAATACGAGTAGTTGCAAACGTGTATAAAAAAAAATTGGTTGTCTATAAAGTTGGTTTACGGACGATAGTTGTTTAACGTGACTATCAGCGAAACGGGACAATTAGCGTTACCGGACAATGCGTGATATCGGACAATGAGCGTTACCGGACAATGACGTCAACGTTTTCGTGGATACAGCCGGCGCGGCGGCGTTCATCGATTTATTAGACGTAGTAACGTCAAAAATAAATAAAGGGGTCTGTATCGGCCCTGGGCGCCCGTCACGGACTCAATCTAAATTCTAATGTCCAGGCTTTGCCGACGTCAATCAAAAAAGGGTGGCATGATAAACTCTAACACAATGAAAAAAAAAATAAGAGTGAAACTCTGATAAATGCCCCCGTAGAATAATAGCCACTGGGGAGTTTTATCCCCACACGGTTGAGTGTCATTTCCTGTAAACCTTTCTTTCGAAAATGTCATGAAATAATAGAAATAAATTTAATATAAAAAACTGTCTGATGAATGGTGATCGATGACTAACGCCTGATAAAGCTTATAAATCATAAAATAAATAAAATAGTCAGGCCATTTTATTCTGTCTTATCCAAAACCAATGAATTTTAATTTCTAACAGAACCAAAGGATGGTAACAGTTTCAACCCTAATTTTAGTTATTTTAAAGAAATAGGTATAATGCTAATCTTAGTAAGTAGTTACTTATGTACCATGTTTTAGATTTGAACACGCTTATTAAGAAGGTGCTTTTTGATGCGATCTTTAAAGATACCTAAGTTAAAGATAGTTGGTTTTTCAAATTTCAAATTTTCAAAATGATTTATTTGGAACATAATAGGAGTACATAATAAAATGGTAGCGTTGACCACTGAAAATGTTAAAATAGAACTTTGTGGCAGCAGTTAGCACCTTCCTTAGGACCAACAATAGTGCAAGGTTCCAACATACATTAAATCACATCCAATAAAAACACTTTTAAATATAAGTAGAGAAGGTAGAATAGTAGATTATGCACTAAGAGGATAAAGCAGTGTCTTATGTTGCGGGTGGCATATTGAACCTGTTTGTAGAGTCCTGAGTGACGCGAGGGGTTCAAGCTACCCAAGACGAAGACAGGCTTTATCCCAGAGGAGCATACTCTACTTTTCACACCTTCTGCGAGGCAAAAAAAAGCCAGGGCTCCGAACTCAAACACCGTCTTTTGTTTCACAATATTTGAAGTCGCGGCTTTTTTCTTTTTTTTATGAGTAGCCAGTTCGATTTTAGAATAAACTTTTTTACAATGCCATATGGGCGTTCTTTTACTTAGAGTTTTCCACGAGTTCCCACACGAATTTGACATTCCAAATTCAAATCACATTACTACCCTAGGGAGTTTCATACAACATTACCTCCCTTGGTAGGAAAAATTGGATGGAATGGATATTGTCAAGCAGGTGGTGTGAAAAGGCATTCCTTTCCCTTGCTGTGCGTATGATGAACGAGCTCTACTACAAACAACAAACCAAAACAAATAAGCTTATTAAATGTACATCTTTTTTCAGGTCAAGTGACCCAAATAACTATTTTACCCCACAACATTCTCGTAATGCGAGAATATCCTTCAAATATTCCAAAAAGGCGACTCTCCATCAATCATGTCTTTCTTTGGTCCTTAAGAAATAGATGGAGAACATAAATCATTATAGATGGTGGATGCTTCCCGCTTTCTTTCAGGCTTTTATCTCCAAGGATTTTATGTTTTTCAAAGAAGTCGATAGCCTTCTTCATATCTATCGTATCTACTATTCAGAAAAGCGCCTGCTTTATTGTTTGTTTATTTGACACTTGAAATCAATTGCAAAAATATATTTTTTTGTAATACAAGGTATGGACCAATAAATTAAGGTACATAATTTGAGTATGTAATGCAGTTAAGTTTATAATGGATTTGAACATTTACATTGAATAGGTAGAAGAATAGACTAAATGGATTATCACAAATTTACAAATAATTATTTCTGAAAACGTTTGCAATTAGTCGTATTATTGGGAACCTATCTTATTTGATATGATAAATGAGGGCAGGCTTAGCTTTACAAAATGATGGATAGTGACCATCAGCTATCAAGTGGCATGAAAAACATATATTTGGGAACATTTCTTTCATAATATGACAAAGTGCCGGAGAAAATGTATTGGTGATGATTTGTTTTTATTGGGTGATATGGGTCAGTGAGAACTGTTTTTCAATAAGGTCTCATTTTAGTTTCTGGCCTCCTTTGTGTTTGTTAGTTTTAAGAAATAACAAAAAACATTTTTTTTCCATAGGTGCGGCTGCACGACCGTTGATTTTAGGTATCCTTGTGTCACATGTAACTTGTGTTTAGTGCACGAAAGGAGCCTCTTCGAGGCGCACTTGAAATCCTTTCACCACACTGGTTCGATAGAACTATTGACACGATAAGAAGAAGAAGGTATCCTTTAAAATTAAAACAGGGTTAGTAATGGGTGACCGCGTTGGTTACATTATAATTTGGGTGCTGCATTTTACATGTAGACAATGTAATAAATAATATGGAGCATGGTAAATGTTATTAAAAAAAGAACACTATTATATACAGGAATACACTAGCAAAAAAAAATTAAGAATATTCCTAAATTTGTAATATTGACAGCAAAAGCAATGGACAAATGTAAAACAAAATGGAAGTTTTGAAAACGTCCAGTAATTCGAAATCCATGGGATTTTTACTGGGTACATATTTTCATTTTCTGATCAGTCCTGAAGTCCTCCACCCGCAGTTGAAGAATTATCCACTCATTACGACACGCCCTGCATAACCAATAGCAAGTCTAGAAAGATAAGTATATCCCTGATGTAGTGTCTCAGTTTTTAGTCCCACGATAAATATATTATTTTCATAACGATGTTAAAGGTCCAAACATTGTAGGTAGAAGATACCTATTACCGCGTTCGTCACGTATCTATTCCAGATCTCGTGGTTTACATATTATATAACTATGTGTTTAGTGCACGAAAGGAGCCTCTTCGAGGCGCACTTGAAATCCTTTCACCACACTGGTTCAAAAGAACTAGTGACACGATAAGAAGAAGAAGGTATCCTTTAAAATTGAAACAGGGTAAGTAATGGGTGACCGCGTTGGTTACATTATAATTTGGGTGCTGCATTTTACATGTAGACAATGTAATAAATAATATAGAGCAAGGTAAATGTTATTAAAAAAAGAACACTATTATATACAGGAATACACTAGCAAAAAAAAATTAATAATATTCCTAAATTTGTAATATTGACAGCAAAAGCAATGGACAAATGTAAAACAAAATGGAAGTTTTGAAAACGTCCAGTAATTCGAAATCCATGGGATTTTTACTGGGTACATATTTTCATTTTCTGATTAGTCCTGAAGTCCTCCCCCGCAGTTGAAGAATTATCCACTCATTACGACACGCCCTGCATAACCAATAGCAAGTCTAGAAAGATAAGTATATCCCTGATGTAGTGTCTCAGTTTTTAGTCCCACGATAAATATATTATTTTCATAACGATGCTAAAGGTACAAACATTGTAGGTAGAAGATACCTATTACCGCATTCGTCACGTATCTAATCCAGATCTCGTGGTTTACATATTATATAACTATGAGTAGGTAAGTAAGTTTACCTATTTGTAAATCATGGCCGTCTCATTATTCAAAATGTCTGTTGCTGGGTAAATAAATAAATTTACACGTGCTTATTAGCAAACATGTAATTTCGCGGTTGTATAGATATTTGCTCAGTAATAGTGCAAATCTAGGTACTGACGAAGGATATTTTATATGGAAGGCGAATATTATGTGTTATGGTATTTTTGATTATTGAATGTAGAAAATTGGAAATAAAAATATTTAAATATGTAGATAAATAATAAATACGATAGAAACTAAAACTATAATTTACAAAAAAGACACTATTTATGATATTTTGGTTTACGATAGGTGCAAAAAAGACACCACGAGTAAATTATTTCCATGGGCAGTAAAAGTTATACAACTTTAAAAACTAGGGAATAAATATTTTATTACTAACTTCGCACGTATCAATTCATGCTTACAAAGTAAGATTAAACGTACCTACTTAGGTACTAGTCAGAATATATGAACTGGAATCAATAGAAAATCCTTTCAATTGTAAACTTTACAAACTACCAAATCTAATTTACACAGAAGTTTTTGAAGCAAACAGCGACACTACTAACTAAAGCAATACATTCGAACCGAACCCAAACGTGGTTTGGACAAACTGACGTCAAGTTTTCGCATTACGTAAGCCACTGAAAATGGGTCTAGGCCGAGAACAGTTACGATGGGAAAATAGCTTCTTTGTCTCAGGGGGTAGTGGCTAAAATGGTGTGGGGTTGCCACCCTCTCGTCGTCGTGACGTATATAACTACTGTAAAGTTAACCCTCTATTCGGCGCGTGGGTATTTTGTGACGCAAATTCTAAGCGTGTAAACATGCGAAGTGTTTGATTTGAAATTAGTTTACACATTGTTTGATGTCTGCTGGGACTGAAAGTACAAGTACTTACATGATACAATAATAATTACCTATGTGCTATGAATTGATGGAATTAATTTATTTATTGAACCTCAGATAAGCGAGACGTTTCTTACAAGTAACTTTTAAGAATTGAAAAATAGAGTTTTGTTTTGTTTGTGTTACCATTATTAAAAAACAAAGTTTTTTTCGAAATTGAATTGATAAAATGTGTACCTATTATTTTCTAGTTGACGTAATGTGGAACGTAAAACAACAAAGAACTGAGCCCGAGAATTTTCAGAATTATTTGAACTATTATTGTATACAAAGAAATCTAAAAGTACAATCTCGATAGTTTCTATATACGATGCTTATTTTAAACAATGTGCCGTATGTTAGATGTCCTTTGCTTCCTTTGACAAAGCTCTCTTTTACGCGGCTCTTGTTATTAAAATTCTTAGAGAGCTTGGGAAAAACAGTTTTCAAATGATTTTCCCAATTTTTTTTCAAATGCGATATCCACTCTCAAAGGGTTAACAATTATTTTATATGATTTAACTAAAATGAAACCAATTTTAAATATACTTTTTATAACCAATTTTTTCGCTGAATCAAAGTATTTTCCATTAGCTAGATATTTTCGTTCAAAACTTTGAAAACTTTAGTTTTCTCCCCCAACGATTTGTAATTTATTCGGCTATGGCACAGTATTTCTATCTTAATTTGATGACAGTACTTACTTATAAAAAATTGAATCATGTTTCCCGGTATCCATTGAAAATACGAACAAGCCAATAAATTATAAATACTAACGGTATTAGTAACTAAGAGAATGTTTTATAGTAGGTAAATGATGTATTTATTCTGATATTAATTAACAGAAATATTTCTTTTTTATTGGTTCATTCTACGAGTACGTAAACGTGGATTTATCAATATAATGACACCATAAATATAATGTATCTTTCGAGGAACTCAATCAGTTTATACTCCGATTTGAAAAAAAAATATTTAAAAGTATAGGTATACTTCCAGCTTGGTCCCATAGAAAATTTATAAAAATTGGTTCAGAGCTTTGGTTTTGAAACCAAAATAACGTAAAATAAATAATACGCAATTTAAATAATAAAATACGCAAGAATAAAATACGCAATTTTGTTATTACATTGCGTATTTTGCTTCCCTGTGACTTCACACACATTCAGGCACTACGGACAGATTCCGATTGACGTCGGTTATTGTATGTTTTTTTAAAACCTTGATTTATTAATGTAAACTGTCCATACTGTTTGAGATATTTATTTATTCAATTCCTTTATTTGACGAGCAGGAGCGTTGCTAACCAGGATTATGTAGATTTCTTTAATGGATCCACGGTACTTTATTGATTGAATATACGCCATTTGCGTCATTGGCGGCGAATTTATAATGAGCTAACCTTGCAGCTGTACTGCTATTAGACCTACTTACCTACTTGATCTATTTACGTAGGCACCTGCATGTTTTTCTACCTAGGCTTGTTATAGGTAACCTATTTTATCAGTGGTGGATTTACCAATAGGCTGAGAAGGCTGGAGCCTAGGGCGGCAGATTTAAGAGGCGGTAAATTTGGGGCAATATTTTTTTCTTTCCAGAAATAAAAAGATTCGTATTTAAATCTTAGTAAGTAAGTACCTAAATGTAAATCCACATTAACGGGGTATTGAAATGTACAGGTCGGTAGGGACGTCAAAATTAGAATAGCCCACAGGCGGCGCATTTGAAAATCCGCCACTATTTTATTATACTAGCTGGTGCCCGCGACTTCGTCTGCGTAGGTATCTTTATAATGGTTATTTGTTATCTGATGTATATATATAGCTATAGGTAATATTGTAAAGTTTCATTAAAATCCATTCAGTAGTTTTTATGTGAAAGATTAACAATAATCCATCCATCCATCCTTACAAACTTTCACGTTTATAATATTAGTAGGACTAGGTAACACCCGTAACTTTGTTTGCGTTGCTTTTTAACCAAATGCCTTAGTATGCATCTATACTTCGTGACAAACACACCCTCGAAATTCCAAGACTCTACGTCCAGCGGTTTGGTCTGGACGTTGTCAGTCAGCCAGTCAGTCAATATTAAGCATTCTTAATAATATTGATTATTGATTATTATGATTATAATTGCGAGAGTTTACCGTTGGGAGGACGTTTCCTTTAGGATTCTGGAAGGGTATTGGGCATTTCTTGACTTCATAAAAAAAAATATCATTATGTTAAATATTTTTTATTACAACGTATTAATGGTTATTGGCCTATTTTAACCCTTCACCGCCAACAGGTGCCAACATACAATATTAGTTATTTGGGTCAAACGCGGCCTATTGACGTCTGCCGTGTCAAACAAGGGTGTAGCTCCTATTTTACATCGGCATGCATTGGAGCCTTTATTTTACGTGTGAGCAGATAAACTTTAGCAAGGTTGTGTTTAATTTAAATTAGAAGACACGACCGCAATATCGGTTTTTAGATATTTCTCCCTTATTTCACTTCAATATCATACAAAGAATAGACCTCATAATTCCATGCTGTAATTTTATTCCAAGAAAGTCTGTAATCTGTGTTGTCTAAAATAAAATATTTTTATTTTATTGTATACTTTTTTTAGGACTTACATTTAGGCTGTGTGTCGATTGTCTTTCACTTTTATTTCGGATCTGTATCTGACGACGTCTGTACAATACGTCACATGGTCTGTGGTTCCAATCGATGAATTCAAAAATGTTAATTCGGACCGTGGTCCCAATTGGCGTCGTCTCTCAGTCAACCAGCTTTATAAGAGTTAAGAGTACTTAGATAAACATCCATATAATCGTATGTACATACGTATGTCATTTGTTAAACGTCTCAGTTTAGTTTGATTGCACAATTTTCATTGTTTTGGCATTCACGTGATGTTGATGAACGTGTTCTTGAGTGGAGACCACGTCTAGGCAAACGCAGTGTAGGACGACCTTTGGCCAGATGGAGCGATGATCTGCGCGCTATAGCTGGCAGAAAGTGGATGAGAAGAGCCGAAGATCGGGCTCACTGGCGCGCCTTGGGAGAGACCTACGTCCAGCAGTGGACTGCTATAGGTTGATGATGTGATGTTGATGTTGATGTGACATCAAAATTCTCGTGCTTATCGTACTATGATGAGGAAATACCTTGACACGCTCAGAACTCGGCTCAGTCCTATTGTCACAAATCTATTGTTATTTATTGATACGACGCTGAATGACAGTTATCTAAGCTGGACCTACATCAAGGACCCCAAACCTACATCAAACAAAATTGATGTAGGAATTATACTCAGTATCCCACAACAATTTTGTTACAGCTGTCTCACTTTATGCCTAAATACCACAATTTTTTAATTACCAAAAATACTTAAATGGGTAATGCAGAAGGTACTACTACTCGGGCGAATGAACATGACACCTGGCCCGAATGACGTTTGTGCAAAGTACAGCGTGGAGTAGGATAATCTTGATAGAGAAGAGGTCCTGTAATACTTGGTAATGATAAGGCTTCGCAATTAGAGGAAGAAGAAACACGAGGGCACCGCGCGGGGCAGCGGGGGGGGGGGGGGGGGGGGGAAGCATCAAGTTCCGAGCCACGTGTTAGCCAGGTGTCATGTTCATTCGCCCGAGTGTTGTATCTGTGCAGTCAGTTTTATAAAACTTTGAATCACTTAAGCCAATGTAACAAAAACTTATACAACAAATCGGTTTTTTGTTATCTTGACCGAAACGTTTTTGATGTGCAACATCTTTCTTCTAGCTTTTTGTCAATTTTTGGGAGTAATTTCGTGAAAATGGGATGGAAGTGTGTAACAGGAAGTTTGTCGTCAGATGGTACCAACCTCAGAAAAATGAAGGTAATAGAATTATTCCAAATTTAAGTGTTGCTTATTACCAAGGTGAGACGTCAGATGTTACACATCATATGCGACTGTAAGGCTCGCTCGATTTTTTTAATTCCTAAAGTGTACAACCAATACAATGCAGGTACTGACTACAAGCAAGGCGACAATTGTCTAGTGTAGTGATAGACTACTAAGGCCACGTCAGTGACGTCACGGAACACTGCACGTTACAATGTCACGGGACTCATTCATCGCCCAGGTGTTTATTCTGTGAGGTTGGCAAAGAGCACGCACCGCCACCGATGCGTGAAGTCTAAATTTAAGTGCCTATGATTATCTCGGTTCTGTATCGGATGGCCGTGGATGAGAGACGTGTCTGCCAGGTTTAGTGTAGTTGATACTGTACATGCATAAATAGGTAAGGTACGTCCACAGAAGTATTAAAGTACCTATAGAAACACAATGTAGTACATTGGAAATGCGTCAAAAAAAGGGAGCCATATTGGCTAATTTCTAGTTAATTTTTGTCCGAGGCTATATTTCAAAAATAAAAGTAACGGGGCTAGATAAATATTATATAATATGCTAGTAAAATACTACTAGGATTTTTGATAGTTAATAAAATTCGATCGCAAAAAGTATCAAACATTATTTGAAAATAGCGATAGGTATTTATTTTTTATTGACAGGGTGTCTAAAAATTTTCTGTCCTATATACCGCATCCATTTTGTCTTTAAAACCTGAACTGATTTTCATGAAATTTCTATGGGAAGAATTTGGAAGAATATCCTTTAAAAAAGAGAAGTATTTTTCAAATCGGCTAATAACCAACAAAGTTCTAAAGTAACAAAAATAAAAAAAAAACAGCTGAATTGAAAAACTTCCCCTTTTTTGAAATCGATTGTAAAATATTAACGTGAAATAACAATGTGTTTCATAAAACCTCATAAATTCCAATGTACAGTGGCATTTCTCTTTTCCTGTCAATGAAGAGAATCAAATCAAGCGGCGGATGCAGAAAGGCCGTGGTTCGACCTCATCATCCAATATCCTCTACCACTGGTTACAACTACAGCCACAGATTGGTAGAGCCAGTTCAAATTACGAAAATATTTGAATGGGGGCGCGGCAGTGACAATTTTTAACGTCTAATAAATCAATGAACGCCGGCTGCATGCACGAAAACGTTGACGTCATTGTCCGGTAACGCGCATTGTCCCGTTACGCTGGTTATGACGTTGTCTCGTTAAACTATCGTCCGTAAACCAACTTTACAGACAACCAATTTTTTTTTTGTTTAATAAGTAGCGACACTAGAGCTAGGCGCTTTCCTGATGGTAAGAGTGCTTATCGGGTGCGTAGCAGAGCTTTGATTCCCATAGGCTGGTGCAAGATGCGTCTGTCATATTCACAATTACTGGAAAGGTACAATCTCAACACCTTAGAAGCTAGGCGTAAATACTTAGAATCCAATATTTTATATGGTATCGTTCACAATAATTTTGATTCTACTGATCTCACGAGTGAACTATGCTATGTAGTACCTAGAACCGTTAATGTACGCAAAACTCGTACAGGAACCCTATTTGCCCTGAATACCTGTCGTACGAACGCTGGTCTACGTTGTCCCATACGTCGAATGGTTGAAACATATAATTCTAATTTTGTAAACATTGACATCTTTTCAAGTTCCAGGTGGAAGTTTAGGAAGGAAGTGCTAAAATGTCTAAAAGCCAGTAACCCATAGAAATGTATAAGTAGTTGTATGTATATTTGGTTGTATTCTCTCTAAGAATATGGATAACGACATTTCGACATTTGTAAATTACTATTGTTAATCTTGTTAACTTCTTGGGGTCTATGACAAACTGATTTTCTCAAGATGTTTTCCTTCACCGTTTAGGAGGTACTCTTGTTACAACACTGATAGAAGCTGCTCACTTATAGATAATTCCTACCGACCCTCTAGTGGTCTTCATAAGTAAATAATTCTCTTAAAACTCTGTGGATAACGTAGTGGGCTGAAATATAATTAAGATGTTATAACTGTTAAGTAAAATGTATATTGCAGCTGTTTGTTGTCCCAATAAATAAAAATTAAAAATTTAAATCAAGACTGCGCTCTGAGATATAGCGCTCCTACACCTCAAGACATTTTGATGGTCAGTATCGATAGCCCAGTAATTTTATTTGCTACAGTACTGATTTGCGATAGACAATGACACTGTGTTGATACGCACCTAGACGGCATCCTGCAGGGGACGCATCCCAACAGTTGCAATTTGCGTTAAACTTGTTTTGGGGCTTATTCTGTTGGCACCAAACATAGTCTTAAAAATAATTTTGGCTGATTTTGGTTTTTAGGAGCAACAGCTAATATAATAGTTAAGTGCAAATAAAATAGGCCCCTTAGTTTCCCAAATTGCCACCAAGAACATTTACCGTACCTTGCGTTGTACCTATGTCGCAATTCGCTCAAAACAGCGGGACACAATCCTGATATCGGGTTTGATCGGTAAACTGCACGTAAATATGGACATTACTAGCCTTGTATTCAGACCATCTGTGCCTGTAGGTATAGCTTGTTTGCAATCGCCTTCTGTATCCAATCAGCTGGAACAGACGCCGTGATTGGATTGACGTCATGATGTTTACATAGGTGGTCGAGTGGTAGAGCTTTATTGGACTGCGAAGTTAGTGTCTCGGGTTTGAATGCCGTATTTCGACAAACATTTGTGCGATGAACATCGGTGTATAAAGAATAGTTTTCAACCGACTTCCAAAAAGGAAGAGGTTCTCAATTCAGTTGTTTTTTTATGCTTGTTACCTCAAAACATTGTAGTTTATAAGAATTATTCCCATCTGTCACCCTGCTCAGTCCGCCTAGGGTGACAAATGGGACAAAAAAAGTTTTATTTGTCCCACCGTTGCTTAGAGGGAGACAGACGGAACTTTTATTAATTTTAAAAGTTCTATCTGTCTGATATCTGATAACGATTTGAAAAAAAAAAATTGTTTAAGAGAATATTATTTTAGATTGGACCCACAGCAATTTCAATAACATGTGTTCAGTAGTTTCGTTTTTAAATCAACATAACTGAAAATATGTCGTCAAATAAAGGAAATTGCGTATTTTGCTTTCTGTGACTTTGTTTTTGTGAAACCTTGATTATTATCGACTTATACACACTTATGTTTACAATTTTAATAGTGTATGATAAACCTACTCAAATAATTGCTTTGGCTTTATTATATCTGAGGTAAATGGCACTTATTTTTAGTCATATTATACGTACTTATTTATATAACTATCTTGTCATTGTTTCGCTACTGATTACGAGTTTCCATTTCAACAAAAGTAAAAGTTTATGAGTTACATTTCACTCACCATTGAACACAGTAAAACGCATCCCCTTTTATCCAATTTAACGCCTATAAAGCACAAGGGTTAATATAACTCAATGTACCAGTAAACCCTTAATTACCCTGCATGGGGTAAATGTGACCACATACGATGTTCTCGCACGAGTGACCGCAACGACCCTCGTTATAACGTCAATGTTATTTGTTTCTTTGTTTTGTTTTAATTAACTGTAAGAAAGACAAGGGTCTGAGGCAAAATACATCAGAGCTCAATACCTTCTTATAATAATTCTTCTTCTCATCGTGTCACCAGTTCTTTCGAACCAGTGTGGTGAAGAGATTTCAAGCGCACCTCGAAGGGGCTCCTTTCGTGAACTTTCGTGCGTCTTATAATAGTAATAATAGATAATCTAAGGTAATAAACAATCTCGTCACATAATTTCAGTAGTTTAAAATATTGCTGCAAAAAAAAAGTTACACGAAAATGAAAAATACACATCGTTTCATAGATACCTATGCAAGAAGTTAAACCTGATAAAGAGGTTATTTTACTAGAATTTCCGATGGTATTGTTTCAGGGGTATTTTTTATCCTCCAAGATTCAAGTCAGCCACTGGTTTAGCCTGGAAGCTGTTTGTCAGTTAGTCAGTCAGTCATGACCAAGTCTTTTATAGATATTGATTGATGGAGTAAGGGTGAGGCAGTATAATCGACAACGATCATTTTTGTATGGCTTCTACTAAGGTTTTCTACTTATACAATGTATGTATACAATACTATGTATACTCTAGGTTGATTATACCTAGGAATGTATGCATATATCATTGATACAACGTTATTGTTACCTAGCAATGATCACCTGGGCAACTGAGTATACCCTTAGATACACCTACTATTTACTACGAATACGTAGTAGGTACTGTCAGAAAAATAATTTCCGATAACTAACATTTATGAACTGTTTTAAAAATAGAAAAGATGAACTAACTTAAAATGTTTATTGTGGGCATTATTTTTGTAGTGGAATAAAAAGGTAACTTCTCTATAGTCTATACAAATAATTGTACATAAAGTATATAAACATTTTGTATTAAATGTTCTATCAGCTTCCTGATAGATCCTAAAGTAAAAATAAAATACTTTTACTCCATACATTTTGATGCCTGAATTATTAGGGATGGGCATTCTTGCACTAATATTGAAAGTATGTAAATAATGTTATTTTTGTTATTATTGTCATGTGTTACAAAGTTACAAACTGTACTCTAGTTGCAAAACTGCTTAGTAATGCTCTGTCAATAGAGTAAGGCCGTAACACAAACTCTACCTGTACGTACTACTACTCTATTGTAGGTATTCATAGTACGCACTATACTAGTATTATTTTATGTAAATTGAATTGTCATCTTGTTATTACATATTTAGAAGACAAATGATAATTATATCCAAATGAATACTGAGGTATAACAACGTAATGAATACCATAATGAGAGACCATTATACATTAGGGTGTCCCAAAAAAATCAAAGTTGTTTTTCGTTTACGCATTACTTATCCTTTACCCTCTTCATTTATTAGAATGGTGTCAAATATATTGTAAATAAAATTTAATGAACGTAGGACACCGGTAACCCGTGCCGACTTACCTCGAAAGATCAGTATGAGATTTCCAAGGCAAACTCGGTCAAAGGAGTATATATGTGCTTGTATTTATTTGCAATTTTGTTAGAAAATCGCATTTCTTTAGTTATTCAGGATGTCATTAGAATTACGCAGTTTTAAGAAGAGCATATTTTTTAATAGGGGACGAAAAACATCAAATAACGGCTTCAAAACTTCCCTGTAATGAACAAACAATTCCATCTAATTTACTCGAGTTTTACCGGACTGACCTGACCAAAGAAATAGTCAGAGATGATTATTGAGAGTTAATTGAGCTTTCTGTGATATTTAAAGGTGGAAAAATGGACAGAAAATTTAAAATTCGACCTCCGGTGCCATGCACCAAGCGCGGCGGAGGCGAGAGCGATTTATTCTCTGAAAATATCACTAGTAAGCAATTAATTGCAAATTACGAACAAAGATAAGGTGTCACTGCTGAATTTTTGCAGTCAAAGAACCTTATCAGGACTTATGCTTATAAAAGTCAATGAAAGCTTACGAAAACATTGATAAAACCATCTCATAAGCAGCTATACATAGGCTAAGCTAGCATACATGGTATTTGACTGAGTAAGTCTCCGTATTGTCATTGTTTGACGATGACGTGGACCACAAAACCAAAGGTAAAACGCTACAAAATGGTTTAAATTTAACCAAAGATCATTCATCAAGCTCGTTTACTGTGGTAAACGATATATACCATTGAAAGACGAACTTTTTGATTCACTGTATGATTAGTTTCATATGTAAATACGGGAATAATTTCTTTTTTTTTCATTTCTTACCTCATTTAAGTGTTTCAGAGAAAAACATCTACGACTTCGTTTCAGTCAAAAGTAAGTCGATGTTCAACCGTCTTAAAATTGATGATAGTTTTCTCCACGTATGTCCTTCTTTGTGGCTGAATATTTCGTTACGTTATACGTTGCGTACTAAGGCACCGGAAGCTTTATCCTGATTGTAAAAAAGCCAACATTGAAATGAAAATTTGTCAGATAATATGTTTTAAATAATTTAAGGTATAATTTGGCCATATTGTTGCATTATTTACTTAATAATCTTTGAGTTTTAAAATCTTACTAAATTACTTCATACAAATTATCATGCCTTATCTTCGGCATCAAGTCGGCACGGGTTGTCTTTGTTCAATCTCAATAATATTTATTATTTGAGGTATTTAGGTCCCCATGTAAAACCCCATGGTGGCCGACCTCTGCGCATTAGAGGGACCCCAGGATATTCGAAGAACACGTACCGGTGTCCCTCACGCACGTTTCTGTGAAACCCATCCCAGGGAAGGCTTGCGCCGACCCCGAGCTCCGCTTGCAGTGCATGCCTCCCCTAATATTAACCTACCTATCGTATGGAGGCGTCAAATGCTAGTCTATATATGTACCAATACAGTTAGATATTCTGGTGCTAAATACAACTTTTAAGATTGAACAATTTTGTAAATGCTGTATAAGTATTTTTATTACAGACGCACGGAGAAAATGGCATAGCAAGACCAATAAATAAGTTTTGTTAGCTAGAACTATTATATTGTAATCATTACTTTTTTTTGTTAGCAGAAATTATTATTATTGTAAAGTTACTAAATTATTATCACTGCCACAAATTCAAACAGAATTTTATTAACTATAGCGAGACTTTTTTCTCCGTGCGCGTAGATATTTTTTTAAGCCTATGTTATTTTTAGGAGACAAAACAATACCTTAGGCAGGTATTGCCTAAGGTATTGTTTATCAAGACTTTTACGCAGGCAAATTTGCGTTTGTTGAGATGGCGGTTACTGAGTGAAAACAAAGAACTTTATGCCTATCTCCAGAGACGCTCGGTGGAACGCTTTAACTTATGAACCTTCATATTTTCAACGAGTAAATTCATAAAATACTACATTATATTACAAACTTATGAAATGCTCATAAATTTTGCGTAGTTATGATTTACGGGCAATTTATTTGAGATTAGGTGCCTATTTTTTAAAACTTAGCTCAAACTAGGTGTTATTATGTGATGATTTATTTCATTTAAACTATCTTAATAAGCTCTGTCGGTGAAATTATAATATCTATTTTTGATCAGCAACCAATTCATGGTTTAAAATAATGACGGCGCTATTTTCAAAACGAGCGTTTTTCCATAAAATAATATGTATATTTTTTTCTACTATTTATGGGCTTAATATTTATTATAAATGATTCCCCTTATTTTGGTTGAAAAATTCACCCTGTAAACTATTTTATGTAAGTAATATTATTAAGGTGATACTTGACTATAGCAACTCAGTATAAATGTTAAATAACTCGTCTAGTCTAGACCACTGAATAGGTCTAGACTGACAATAAAGGCCCACCTCCATTAAATTTAGTTATTATGAGCCTAGCTAGAGCATTTCTACACTTTCAAAATAGGAAGTTATCTCTTGTAATAACAAACACTTTACTATGGTACATAATATTATTTTTTTATTAATTACTTATTCTTTGACTCTACCCACTATATTACATATTATGCAAAATTTTAGCGTCATTGTATCTATTTGTTTTTGTGAAAAATATGACAAGTTCCTCGTTTAAACTCAAAAACTATGTAAAATGTTTTGTAGACTGGGTAGATCTTCAATAGCATTATCTGTATTAGGTTTGTGTTTCAGAATTAGCTCATTATCACTCTACATAATTTAACTCGAAGTGCTTTCTACTTTGCAAGAGCCTAGGTACTAATTGATTTATGATATAATTACGCTTTGAATAATAATATGATATCACATTAATGTGATAGCTCTGTTTCGGCAAATTTGATAGAGCTTTGATCGATCGATGATAGACGGTTATCTGATCTCACTCAACATAGAATAGACGTAGTCACCTACTTCTATTCTATATACTTACGTAATAAATAACTAATATGACTTAGAAGGTGATGCATTTGTTAGATATAACAAAGATAACGTTTGTGAAAATGGATGGCAGGATGTATGTTACTAAATCGTTCCAAAACTACTGAACCGCTTGGATAGCAACTCAAAATGCGTACCTATAATTCTGGACCTGAAGAATATCACAAATGCAAAGCCGTAAGCGGTAACTAGTCTGTAAAGGCGAGTCTATTCTTGACATTATTCTAAGATCTTTTTACATAGCATCTAAAAAAATCATTTTTCTCACTTGCTTTATTCTACACACAAAAATAGTTTCGATAAAACCGCAGATTTAAGTCCACACACTACCTACGTTTAGTATGCATACGATAACCAGATGTCGATAAAAAAGTTCTAAACACAATTTCATTGAACAAATAGTGGTATTGCGTGTTTATCGGCCAATCTCGGTCACGTGGATTTTTATACTCTAACAATGATATTTTGGTCAACAAAGCTCCTAGTAATTTTCTTAAAAGGTCACTTCGAACTCACGAGTGTATCGTGCAAATTAAGGCAGTTTTTAGGCTATTACTTTCGCCCCGTGTAATATTAATAGTTTTTGCTTCTTGTAAGGATAAAGTTTGAACAGGAAAAATATGTTTTTACGAGGAAAAGTCCTCGGATGTCGTGATTGCATGACTGAGGGAGGTAAGAAAAACTTCGGTTGTTTAGTATTAGGTCAACGTCTCAAACTGTCACAAAAGTGCGTGATAGCAAGGGGGATCAATTTATACCTCCTTACAAGGTCACAGCGCAAATCACTGTCGAAAGCAACAAAGCTATAAGTACGAGTATTTTTTTAGTTTTTATACATAAAAGTTAATATACACCGTTTTATTCACCAGAAAAAAAATCGCATAATCAATTGCCGTTACTCAACACAGCTTTGGCAAAAAAACTTGATAAAATTAGGTCGATATTTTGATAAAAATTGGACAACTGTTACCGTTAGTCGTTTTCCTATGGATTTGCGTCAGGTGGTACCCATTTATTGATAATAAAATTAAGTTTTATTCATCGTTTGGCAAAGCCAGGTAGTTAGCTCGAGCCAGCTCGCAAAAACTCGGCTCGGGCGCCGCACTCGCGCCGCTCTGTCACTCAGTCATTTTATAGAAACCCAAAATTCTGAGTGCACAGATACAACGTAGTACCCCATACTACTACCCATTCTGCATTGTCCATTAATTTTTTTTTTGTAATTTAAAAATTTGTGGTGTAGTATACTCGTAAATTAACATAAGACCGTAGAGAAGAATGTAAAATTTGAATTAAATAGTTTAATTATAGATTTTGATTATTTTACTAGTGTCACTGCTATTATATTAAAAATATTAAGGAGGAAAATTCGTTTAAAATACTTTGATACTTTCCTCGTATATTTTAAACTGCGTAATTTCAGAAATTCAAATAGGGTTTTCAGTTATTCATGAATACAAACTGCCTTAAGTAGCTATAAGAGTTGTAATGTAAATGGAAACCATCTATTTCGATTTGTTTATTTAACTGAAATTTGGTTTGCTATGTAAATATTTCAGGTAAGTACCCGACCTATCCTGAAAACAGCAACCCCACTAGAAAAATACTTGAATTATTTACATATGTAACTTTGTGTTTTCTTTTTGTCGCGGTAGAAATCCCACTACACACATTCAATATAAAAGCACACAATAGGACAAAAAAATAATGGTCTACATCAAAAATTTATGACGACGCGGTATCATATAATAGCTCTCCAAAATATGTGAACACGAGGGTACCTTAGCATATCCTAACGACACCATTATGTAGATTCCGTCCTACATCCCCCAACGGCGTCAAACGCAAGGCTTTATATAGCCCTCTGAAATCTGCAAAATATATCCTAAACCTTCATTAAATTCACACAATGATGGCACTGTGAAGAGGTCTCAAGAAACCTAAAATTATTGCGAAGAATATCTGTATTTATAGGCCTTAGGGCATAAATTAGATTATGGTTACAAGATATGATATGATAATATTATAGATTATGTAATGATTAGCCTTTTTCTCAACCTCCTTTGGCCTATTTCTGTGGCCTGAAAACTTGAATCGTATTTTCGGAAATGACTGCCTATAGTAACGAATTTAACTTTGTGTTGTGGTTAAAAATATTTTATTATGGAAACTACCTAGGTATTATAATAGAGTAATTGAATGTAGGCGCGTACTAAAAAATATATTAATTCGTAACGCAAACGAAGTTCCGGATGTCAACTGGTAATACTCCATGTTTGTTTAGTTTATATTTTGTAATTTTTGTTATTATACGTAGTACATTATCGGGTTCTCGATAGAACCCAAGTATGTACGAAGCTTAAAATTAACCCTACTAACTTAAAAACACGTATAAAATCTAAATTAAAGTATGTAACCTTTCACTTTTTTTGTTCACGAAATCAAAAAACATGGACAAAACGTATAGTGTGAAGAAATTACTATAATACGGCGTACTTTTTGAGTATTTGTCCGAAACATTTTGTATAGAATTCGGATTTGAGGATTACCCTTAACATAAAGAAAATGATTTGTTTCCGAATACCCATGGTTTTTGTTGACTAGTTACAAAATGGCCCTGACCTAAGCAAATAAGCAAACACTGTATATTACTCGATAATGGTTTTTTTCTACCTGTTTTGGCAGAAGTGCTCTGGCGACTAGCCAATACTGAACTGCCCGATTGCTTATCCGACTTCCAACTTTATATTTATGGATTTAGCTTTCAAAATGGTTCATTCGTTTCTGGATAAGAGTAAGTTATCATGAACATTATCATGAACAATTATCTTTGGCCACATGACAATGTTATAACAAGTTATGTTTAAAGTATATTTGTAGTTATTTAAAGTACAGGTGAACCTAGAATTTTGATGTCTGTTTAGTTTATCTGTAAAATGCCAACTTTGGCAACAAAACTTGTTTGACTTCAAACAAAAAAGACAAGAACGGAACTTGCCTGCAGGCCTTTTTTTTTTTTTGGGTTTTTTTATTTTTGTTCTACTATTTATAGGCTTGCGTCTCACCACCATATCATCTGATGGTAAGTGACGATGCGGTCTTATAAAAAAACATAGACACGTAGGTAGAATCAGTGCATCATTTTCAGTCTTATTTCAGATGGTAGGTATTCAAAGTCCTTAAAATGTTACCTCATTGAAAAACGTAATTAGTAAAAATAATGTTACGTGAATGAAATACATTTTAACTGTCTAGAGATCGTTCAGGCTGAAAATGCTAGCAATGCTTCTCCAATATTGATGCCATACAAATTCCTTACTTAGACTGATCAAGCGAGTATCGGGGCGTGCATTTTTAAACTGAAAATCTCTACCTAGATTTCTTGTCGCATGATCTTTGAGCTCTGCCTAAAGCTCTAGGTATTCTTTGTATTCTTTTGTCCCTACTCTTTATGGGTGCTACGTAATACTTGAAGATAATACAAATTAATATTAAATTAAAACTACTTTTCAAGAATAAAGTTACACAAAAGTCTCCTTTGTACTTCGCTCTGGCTACTGGCATGAATTTTAAGTTTAAATACTCTTAGTATTTATGCCAGCGAGGCACAACATTACTATGAAAGAATTCTTGTTATTCATTATTGATGTTACTTAAAAAGAAACTGAAATTAAATTTTAAATTCTTTAAGGCTGTAAATATTCAACCGTCCTCAAAGCACGTTAGTTTAATTAAGAATTATAATAATTATAATAGCAACAATTCATAAAGTAGAATAAGTGTTTTATTGCAGTCTGACATAAAAAGATGGCTAATATGGTAAAAAAATGTGTTTTTACTCTTTTCTTTCATTTCATTTTCATTTTCTTTGATTCCACGCCGAATGGCGACTGGCAAAATTTAGGCAGACATTATGTAAGATATTTAGGTATTTGAGAAATGGAATCGAACATCACTTAATAATTCGGTGGTTGCGTACTGGCTAGATAGATAATCTTTTGAGGCCCTGAAGGTTTTACCCGAAGAATAATGGTCGGGTGGAAACTACTCCCTGGGGAGAAAACTTGATTAGGGTTCATATTAACACAGTGGATTAGCTATCCCTTTCAAAGGTGTAACGTTATTGGACAGGTATTTTTATAAAAAATCTTTCTGTTTACTTTGCATTGTGTTGGTAGAGTTTCTGTAAAGATAAGAACAAAATCTTGAGGAGAGACTAAGCAAAATAAAAATTAAAGATAAATAATTGAAGAAAGCTTTTCAAGAATATAAATTTGAACAACTCTTTAAAATAACTGCTATCATTGTAGAGTAGTTAACTATCACACTCACACACACATACATACACTGCTGTAAGTGTTAAACCCTTTATTTTAATAATTTGCAGATGAGTATAAATTGACCAATAAATAGAAGATTCTTACAGAAGCCTCGATACTTTCAAACGAGTTATATACCTAGTTGAACAAGTTTCAACATAGTTAGCAAAAAAGAACTATTATACGTACCATGTGTTAGTGCTTAATAGAACAAAACACTATCAACCAACTGACTATCAACAAAAGTGTTTATGATGTCACTAAATCACGTGTACACAAACATTGAATGAGCATGTCAGTCCCTTGCCAGGGTTCGCATCACTCTTGGAATGAGTACAAGAGCAGGTCATGATCATTTATACACCTGGCCACTACACGGTCGTAAAGTTCTTATTTACCTCCAAAAACATATACTGTATGTATTAAAACGTTGTGCTAAAAGTCACCTTCAAATAAATTAACACAATCTACTCTGCAGTGATGAATTACTTTGCAACATCGCTCCGGTAAAAGACTATCTATATGTTTTTTTGCTGTAACTAAAACCTTGGCAACACGTTATCGCATTACATATTCAACGCACGATCTAAAGATCGCGGAGCCGTGAAAATGATTCGTTTTCCTCTCGAACGCACGACGCGTGACAACAAACAAATTACGATACAGGCTTCGATTAGTGCTCACAGTGATAAATGACGATAGCAACCATCCTTGCGCGTAACCGCGGACGCAAACAAATCCGCCCTTGAACGCTAAGCAGTTTGCCTGAAATACACGGCGCGTGGAAATAGCCGCGGTGAAAATACGACTACGAGCACGTGATGGTACCTACCTCGCGTACACTCGGATGGAGAAAATCGATGGTGTTCGCCACTCGACGACCGGCGGCCAACTGAGCCACTGTGTCAGCAGAACGCGCCCCACCCAAGCCTCCGCCCGCCTGCTATCACAGTTACGATTAGAAAAATATTTTCACTGATTTAGCACTTTAAAAATATATGCAGCACTATTTAAAAAAATATTTTTTTTTCAGGCGGCGTTATGAGGTTTTGTATGTTTCGCGATCACCGGCGGTTTGTCGCGGCCGGTGCGTGGTGTCGGGTCGGAGCGGAGCGGCGGACTGGCGCGGCCGGCACTCGCTGCGAGCGCCTCCTGCCCCCGCCGTGACGTCGGCGCGGCCCGCGATGCTGGAAATTAGCAGCTTCCCGAGCGAGGGTCGCGGATCTAGGTCACGGGGACTGGGCCTGCACTTGCCCACTCTACCGTGCTGATACACTTGACAAGTTTAAGGACATAAGTAGGCGTGATTAGGTACTGCGTAGCAAACGTAGCGGGGAACGGGTTTCTTGCGTCTTCGTAGGCGCTCGTAGCGGCGTTCGTAGCAGTCTCCAAATCCCTGTTTTATCACGATTGAAATTAAAACTTTTAAAAGTATGAGTAAAGTCACCGGCGCGAATAAAAACGAATATTAGCAAAATTAGGATTGGAAAACTTTTCAGACGATTTTTTTAACGAAGTTTTCTTTTAACATTAATATGACTTTAACGAATCGAGACTAAACAAACGTTGCATAACTTCTTATTCTGAGGCATATTTTAGTGATATGAATACCCACTACTTCCTAGTGATAATCGAATGAAGGCGCTGAAGGATCGTGATCGATCGCTGGCCGTAACAGCTGATAACCGGCTTACGGTCACGATGTACTCGTAAGTCGCTCGGCTACTTCCAACCTGTGAAGGTTCGACTTGACAAAAATTAAGTAAGATAGATGAGTTAGAAGTAACGTATTTTTATTTGAGGGGAATCCTCAAGGCAAATTCCATACAAAATGATTCGGATTATTAAAAAGTACGCCGTATTTTAATAGTAGTGTTAATTTTAAAACACGTATAAAATCTTCATTAAGGTATGAAAACTTACTTATTTTTGTTTTTTTGAGTATTAGTAGTTTTTTTGTCCAAAACATTTTGTATGGAAATTTGCCTTTAGGATTTTTTTTTTACGAAACGAATAGTGTGAAGAAATTACGATAATATGGCGTACTTTTTGAGTATTTGTCCGAAACATTTTGTATGGAAATTTTGCCTTGAGGATTACCCTTAATTCCGTTTTTTGTTTCTGGAAAAAGATCAGGGGTCGCGGGTTCGATTTCCGATTGAAGTCGAACATTGGTGCTTGTTCTGAGTCGGGGTGTTTACTCTACTATGTATGTATATAAGTATTTACAAATATGAAGGTTTTATTTTAAGAATTTTATCAGTTATTTGGTTCCTATAATACAATCTATGTTACTGTGAGGTTTTGTGTGAGATGTCCAAACAGTATTACGATTCATCATTACAATAATACCGATGTGTCGCGGGTACGATTCCCGCTTCAAGACAAGCACTTGAACATCGGTGTTTGTGAGTCTGGGTGTTTTCTATAAATCATATGCATGTATTTTAAAAAGTATATAAGTATTCTATCAGTTATCTGGTTCCCATAGTAAAAGCTGTGCTTAGTTTGGGGCTAGATGGCGTTGTGTAAATTGACCAAAATATTTATTTGTATATTTAAGTCAAAAATAGGGATGGTTCCCAAAAAATCCAATTTCCAAAAAAACCCAAAACAAATTTCTATACTTGGATTTTGTGAGCAACTTTCAGGGACAGATTTTCCGAATTTCCTAGACGATTTTCATTCTATTGTCACTTTTAAAAGTTTTGTAGTGTAATGAGGGTACTTGCATGATGGTCATGTGGACGTCTGGGGTTTCATTTAAAAGTTCCGTAGAGTTCACCCACCGTTGATGCGATTTTTTGTAATAGAGACAGTCGTGTAGACAACTGAGTTGCTTTAGTGCATCAGTGTTTGGCACCATCTTGGCAATTACCAGACTTTATACTATAAAACTTTTTCTTGATAGAAATACAAGATACAAACATTTACATGCATAAGACCTATCCTGTCGTTGTGTGAATTGTATGAGGTAAAATGCGTTATGAATAATAACTATAATGTTTGGACATTTCACACAGCGCCATCTAGCCCCAAACTAAGCAGAGCTGTACTATGGGAACTAGATAACTGATAGAATGCTTTAATAGTTTTTAACAATACGATACGATGTCTCTAAGATGAACATACGATGTCTCTAAGATGAAGAGCTCACTGGACACCCTAAGTATCTTTGATCCTACAACCGTTTCAATGTTTTTCATTGCCCTGTTATTTTTTTGGTAAAATAATAGACTACGCACAGGTCAAACCTCTGGACGGAGAGACTTGAAATTTCGAGAGAATGTTCGTCAAGAAGCGCAGAAAGGAATTTTTGCAACGTTTAAGTATATACAAAAATCCAGCTCATAAACTATACCTGTACTAAATGTCAGCTCAATATGTTCAGTACTTTTAGTATTAACAAATTATATAAATATGTTTAGTAATAAATCCGCTTGATTTCTAAACAAAGGTTTTAATTAACTTAACTTTCGTTTAGAACTTTAGTACATATTACTATATTATAAACCAAAGAGTCAACGAACAGAAAACCAAAGTTTAAAGATACGACACGTGTTTCGCCTCTACACGAGGCATCATCAGGAGGTGTGGACTCGCCGAAGTTCGAAACGAGAGAGAAGAGAGAGTTGAGAGTTCTCTCGTTTCGAACTTCGGCGAGTCCACACCTCCTGATGATGCCTCGTGTAGAGGCGAAACACGTGTCGTATCTTTAAACTTTGGTTTTCTGTTCGTTGACTCTTTGGTTTATAATATAGTAATATGTACTAAAGTTCTAAACGAAAGTTAAGTTAATTAAAACCTTTGTTTAGAAATCAAGCGGATTTATTACTAAACATATTTATATAATTTGTTGATATTTATGGATTTCCGCAAAGTAACGACTGAATCAATCAATTACTTTTAGTATGTTATAATATTATTTATTCTTTGCTTTTAGTGTGATTATTGAACAAACATCATTATCCATCCCCACAAAAGTTTACTTTTATTATATATGTAGAAAGTAATAATCTTAGTTCTAGTTTAGTATTGAAGCGTGATTGAGTAACAATCGAAATCTTTATATCTATACCTCCATTTTTCCTTCATCTATCACAAACGTTTACCTCTATAATATTAATAGGATCTTAGTTCAAAGTTTTATGCGAACCTTAACTACAATAGGTATTTCTTTCGTATAGTTTAACATGATAACGACGTAGATGCAGTTAAGAGCAGAACGAATTGGCGCATTATGGGCATTTGTAGACAATGTCGAGGAACATTGTTGCACACTTGGAAGGTTTCATTGATAGTAGGTACTTAGTAGACCTTAGGAACGTCTTGGGACAGTTTATTTAAGACTAGTTGACACCCGCAACTTCGTTTGCGTTGCGAATTAACTTCATAAATTTATTTCTCAGTACGCGCCTGCACTTCTTGACACACCTGCACTCCATATTTCAGGTCTCTCTAAGTTTAGTGGTTTTGCCTATACGTTGTCTGTCAGTTAGTCGGGACGAAACTTTTATATTATATTTTGCTTATTGCATTTATCGAAAATTCTAATAGTATGACACTTTGAGCTACGCATAGCTACTCTTCCATTACATTTTAATATGTACATGTACTTACATAACAAAGATATGACGAGACGAGCTACGTGCTCTCTTGATGGTATGACATCAAATCTGTTAAGGTTTTATGGTACTTATAAAATAACAATATACATAATGTATGTAACCTTTTTGTATTTAAAATATATATATATATATTTATATATTTTAAACATCTGCTCATGACCTAAACAGTGCCACAAAGGACTTTGAATCCACTTTGAGACATTCTAATGATCTAGCTACAGCACTTTTTAGACTGAAACACAGTAGCGGTTACATATTACTACTTGGCGGCGGAATATCTGGCGCTGTGTTTGTAACTTAGAGGGAATCCTGCATAACATTTACTCACATAATATTTGCTCAGAATCACTGTGAGGTAGATGATACCACAACAATGGAGGATAAACCGAGAGGGGATTAGCACGTTCTATTCAAATACATATAAATAAACACTAATGTGATCAACGAGCACTTATAGCTAGATATAAAACTGGAGATTCGTGAGTTAGATGCAATTGACAATAGGCTATTGTTTAAAACAAGACAGATCAGAACCCGTAGTATGATAACTGTAGACAAGAAAAGAGACAATACTCTACGGTTCTGACTTGTAACCATGGAGTTGCCAATAAATTATTTGTATATTTATTTGTAAGTATTTGTAGGAGAGAGAGTGTAAGTGTGTGAGAGAGAAAAAGACCGAGAGCCTTAGAAAGTATAGAGAAATATAATTATAGTGATAGGAGCGAAGATTACTACTTATATACCTATTTTTTTTTCTATTCTCTGCTTAAACCCTTAGACAGTAATTATTTATACAGGCATGTATTGTGTCTCTAGTTATCAGTAATCAAATATGTGAAATATGTGAGTAGGTAATCACATTCACGAAACCCATCACAGTTTTCATATAAATGTAAATAGGTATTCGAAGAGTTTTACTACCCACGGTATAAACCATCCTGAATCTTATTTCAAATATCTCAGTCGAAATTTGTTTTTCTAGTACCATAGTTTATGCGGACGCTCGTTCCACTTTAGATCCATTTTGATCTGGACCCTTTATGGTGATCGAGTGCTCCAGGTACTAGGTTATTGAGTAGCCTGAAACATCTATAACCGGACTTTACTTTGGGCCCAGTCCAGAAATAGGATAGGATTATAGATTCCCATGAAGTCCTATTTGAGTGCTACTATACCTTTATAGAGAATACAATAGTGGCAAAAATGAATAGTGATGTGAGATATTTATGAATTTAACTGTACACATTTTTTTTTAAAGTAGGTACTTAAACCACTAAAACTACAAAGCTTGCAAAAACACAGCTCACACAATATTTCACATCTGAAACTCTAAACCAAGTACAGCTGAGTGTAAGGAATCGATTCTCCATATCGGTAGAGCATTGGTGAAAAGGCGAAAAAGGTTATATGGGTGATTCTACAAAAGTTGGGCAACTCTATATCTTTACAACTTTTCGCCATTTTTTTTAATCGATATTATATATAAGGCTTAGTCCTGACTGGCTCACAGACAACGCACAGGTCAAACTTCTGAAGGCGGAGACTTGAAATTACGAGGATCTGTTCAATGAGTAGTGTAAGCACTGGGCTCATATTTAGAAATAAATTTTGTTAATTCGCTACGCCAACAAGGTTGCGGGTATTAGAGCATAATATTTTGAGGTACTACCTTTGGTACAACTTCAAATTGGTACCACATCCTATAAATAGGTAGATAGTTAATTACATTGTTTTCCCTTTACGAAATAACAATTAAAATATCTTGCAAAAACGAGTATCATACAGTAATTCACATCCAAAACTCCAAGCCACGTACAGCTGAGTGTAAAATATCGATTTTCCATCGGTAGGCCACTGGTTGGGGGCCCGTCCTTGTGATAAATTGCCAAGCCGTGACGCGCGGATTCTGGAAATCGGGACAAGTGAGCCAACTCCGGTAATTATACGAACACATCAAATTGTGAGCTTTGTAGGAACCTCGCTTGGGAATCAAGAACTCAATGTATATTACTAAACTACCTATCAAAATAAGGATTTATCCTATCTACTCAGTGGCGGATTTATAGATTTGCCGCCTGTAGGCTATTCCAATTTCACCGCCCCAACCGATCGCATAGTTCGAAAGCTAGTTCACAATCAAATAAATAACAATATTTTTGTCAATACAATTTTAAGACTATGACTTGTGTGCTATTGTCCTAGCCGTGTGGTATGGTGAAAACCAAATATCGCCCAAAATTTTCCGCTCCCTAAAATCCGCCCTAGCCTTTTCAGCCTATTGCTAAATCCACCACTGTATCTACTCTCTATTTACCAAAGACATGGTGACGTTGGAAACCGTTTAGCTTGTTACCAGCCAATAGTAATCCTTAAGAACAAAAAGCCTTCGCAGGTAAATGGAATACATTTGCGTCACTCATCCAAGTAGAACTAAAAGTATAATATCACAGTCATTTCTCTGTGCAATGACCTTTACCTTTCATATCCTCTGAGATCTACGTTTCTACGTCTACGTGTTTCATACGCCGCTTCTTAAATTATTCAAAGGCATACGAATACCCTTTGTTTTTTTGTTTTGCTACAGAAAAAGTGCGTTACAATAAACCTTGTATGAAATAGGTAAAGAATACGATGAGAATACGGATTGACATCTTGGGAAAACTATTTCTCGGATTGAAATTGGCCCTTACAGTTGTGTGGTGGATGGAATAAATTGTATTTCGATTTGATGAAACCTATATTTTCATCACGTATGTGTTGTATGGAATACGCATGGAATAATGGTACTTTAGTGACAATTGTGTGGAGGTATGAATAAGAAGGGTTTATTATTCTGACAACCATTACGAGAAACTAGTCTAGAGTTTTCAAATCGAAGGCCTGCAACTTGGCTAAACTATATTATTGTAGCCGTAACTGACATTACGAGCGAAGCCACACTGCTCCGTTGCGTTGCGTTGCGTCGCAGTTTTGTACTAGTATTTACGTCGCAGCGCTAGATTTGGACGCATTCAGTGCCAGTACAACTGCGACGCGACGCAACGCAAAGAGGCAGTGTGGCTTAAACTGTCAGTTCCGTGCCCTCCGAAGCATGAAAGCACTCAATTGTAAACACTGGACTACATATTGGACAATGGTAACTCATTCAAGTGATCCTGAACGTTGCTTGATTGATCTGCCATTGAACGAATAAGCAAGTTAAGCTACCAACACTTCTAAAAAACCGTATTACAACAGTTACCATATTTACCTACATAACTCGCTGTAGTAAGAAAGAGGAATTGATATTATAATCAAATTTCATATCAAATTATCTTTAATTTGTACGTAATATTCAATTTCTTAGTGCTCTAACGCGACCTGTCAATATCTATAAGCGCATTCTGCCGTGGTACTTTCCAGTCTAGACTTTAAAGTACCCTGTTTAATAAACGTCTGGAATATGGAAGACCTATCTATTCCTTAATTAATTATGATTAAAGCAGACTACTATAATTATAAACACTATAATTATATATTATAAATTCTTTTGAATGATTTTAAAGAGTCGCAGTATATACCGTATTTAAAAAAAAACAATGTTTTGTTGCGTAGAGTAAGATCTCTTGGCCAGAGCTCGACATAGCGACAATATGAGTGCTGCTGCTTGCAATAGGTGTGAAAAACCAAAGATAGAACTCACTGGACCGCTTTGGGAGGGACCTACGCAGTAGGTACGTCCAACACCAGATCCTTGTATAATTTGCAGATAGATTGTGCTAAGCCTTCGATACAATTTCTATGATTAGGTATACTAGAAACTTTAGAACTAGACAGATGAAAATAGAGTGGCTTATATGAGTAAGTACCTGTTTCATCTACCACTAGCTAATGCCCACAACTATGTTTGCGTTGCGAATTAACAAAATTCCTTTCTAAGTCCTCACTTTTAGCTAAAAATACATCCTCTAATTTTTAAGTCTCTATGTTCAACGGTTTGGCCTGTACGTTGTCTGTCAGTAAGTCAGTCAGTCAGGTCCAAGCCTTTTATATATATTTGAATTGTTACATAGCAGGCAAGGTAATCTGTGCAGAGCAAATACCAAAGAACTCTAAACTTGTACCATAAAACCTAACGTCTTGCAGTTTCTTAAACGTGCTCTCTAATTAAATGATTCCTGAACCGTATCAAATCACTGCAGTTCAAGGCTTCATCCAGTAAATGCATTTCCTCCTTCCTCAAGAGCTTCCGTGGTGAAAAACCTGTTGTTGTTGAAAAACACGAAGGGCGAGCCAACAGCGCGTATACTAATGTAATAAGAAAAACATTTCCCGTCCTAAAACGAAGGCGTTGTTTGACTTCGTTTCTGTATAATAAGAAAAAATTGTATGAAAATTTTATTAAAATTGAATAATACCTTTTTTTTTTTTTTTTTTTTTTTAACCTGATTAGGTTTCTGCCGTTATCCGTTTGCCATTGTATTTCAACATTCCTTTCTGTTCTATTCCTTCATCAATCTGCACTTTTTGAGGGGTGGCCCTCCAAGTTTCAAGTCTCATTTTCAAGTTCAGGGGTTTGGCCTGTACGTTGTCTGTCAGTCAAGTCAGTCAATCAGGTGCGTTTTTTATATACATTGGTTGTATATAGGTAGCTTTTGTGAGCCTTTGTAATTTTGGATCTGCTTGGTAAATATCATCTTTATCAATTGGCCTCTTAAATAAATCGTAGAAACAAACTTTCTTAATGAAAACAAAAGCTTTATTCATTCAGATAATCGGCTAATGGCCAAGCAAACAATCCATTGAACAAAACTTCAATGGAATCACTAATATCTAGCAAATGTCTCTTTTCTGTTTTTCCGTTGATATCCTCAATTACTCCGGTTTATGTAGCAGAGAGAATGGTTTTGTACGACTAATTAAGCCCGAATCCCAAGTATCTGACGGAATTAATAATTACAAATAGAGCTGCTAGGAGTCCGTCCGGCTATTTTTCTTCCGGGTATTTGTCGGTTTCGGCTAAATTACTGGAAGCATTAATGAAAGATGTTGCTGGTTACGTGGTAGATAGGGCTCAGCAGCGTGTATTGGGAGAGCCTTACGTCCATCACTTTAGGTCACTGACATAGATAGTTGCTGGTTTTTTGGTTGATGATAATTAATAGATATACCTACTTACAACATGTACATATATATATATATATATACCGACGGCACCGTGGTTTAGTTGGTAGTGACCCTGCCTACGAAGCTTGGTGTACCGGGTTCGATCCCCGGCAGAATCCGGTATATTTATGTGACTATTTGTGTGACGAGCACAAATGTTTGTTTTTTTTTTATATAATAATAGTCAGGCGTTTGACCACCACCTCACCAGATGGAAAGTGACGGTGTGGTCGAGGATGGAGCACGCTTGGCTAAAAGAAACTGATTCACTCTAGACTTGAAGACACCAAGATTGTAGCAGTTTGGAAAAACAGACGCCGGTAAGGAATTCCATCCTTTACTCGTACTTATAATAAAGGTCGATCCAAAACGTTTTGTTCGAGTCGGTGGAATGTTGACTAGGTACGGGTGGTATGTTCCTGTACGCCTGCGTGTGTGTGTGTTGTGCTCGGGTCTTGGATGTTGTGATGTCTTGTATGTGTCCATGCTACCTGCGGCACAGGGAATCCTAGTGCAGGGGCGTGAGTGTGTGAATGTGAAATGTTTATGTTTATATGTAGGTATGTATATTCATGGTGATATGTGTCCGTCTTTTTAAAGATCGGGCAACCGCAGACCGACCCTAGTAACAAGGATAATTTGGACAACCTTGCCTTCTGCTGGTATTAGGCAACCTGAATTACTAACGAGGCTTTATGTAACTCTGATTATTTCATCGGGCCTTCACTCGATGATTTAAGGCTACGTTGGGTGGTACCTGCCCTATAGTTGTCTTTTATTTAGACGTATATAGGGAAAAATACAGCGTTATTTTCTTTCTGTAGGTGCCATTACTTTTTTTTACAGAATAACGATATACGCAGCATGAAATACTTTTGAAAATAATAATCTTATTTTTTTGCTTTACTTTCTTTTACTTAGTAGTTTAATAATTACTTATATGTAGGTATCATACAAGGACGTATTTTTAATCTATGAAATCAAGAGTTTTTATTTTGTTTTCCAAAATTTCGATTTTGAGTGTTAGTGTAATTTTAATGCTTACACGAATTAAAGTGTTATCAGTAGCTATTTAGAGCGAAGCAACACTGCGTCGTCGTTGCGTTTTATTTCAAAAAATGCGTTTTTTTGGGAAATGGGTTTTCTGGGAACCAGTCGAGCATTTCAGTTTAGAATAAGTATTTTTAAACAGTCACAATTTTAATTTGATTTATAACTAGCTTGTTTTTATCCATACTACTATTATTATTGTTAAAAAAAAACAAATAGGTAGGCATTTTATTTCATTCATATAACTATATCAAATCCGATGCTATAACTAAGTAAACACTTGATTTTCTGTTAAAACAAGCAATTTTCAATTCATGTAATAGTTTCATATTCGTCTGAAAAACGGTATGTTTGTTAAAAATGTTTAGCAACAAGTTGGGAAAACGGCTGTTGTTACGTAAAACCGATAACGCCAATGGTTGCACAAGTATGAATAACGAGTAGATAAGAAACGTGTAAACAACGTACCGTAGTTTTAGCGATAGGAAACATTTCATATTGGACGTACCTACCTACTCAGAACACAACCGTAATAACCAGCGCACAGGAGCAGACTTTACAAGATCAATTCAACTAATATGCGAACAGTAGGCACCCTAGTATAATACCTAACAAGAGACGTTTTGTCGGGTTTTGGAAGACACGACATTTATATTAAGGGGAATCCTTAAAATTAACCCTACTAACTTAAAAACTCGTATAAAATCTAAATTAAAGTATGAAACCTTTCACTTTTTTTGTTGACGAAATCAAAAAACATGGACAAAACGAATAGTGTGAAGAAATTACTATAATACGGCGTACTTTTTGAGTATTTGTCCGAAACATTTTGTATGGAATTGGATTTGAGGATTAGCCTTAATGCTTTTTATATGGTCTTACTTTCTGACATAATCATCAGCCTATAATATCCCACAGCTGGGACTCAGGCGTACTCTCGGCTAGGAAAGCGAATGGGTCTTAATCGACTACGCGAACCCAATGCGGATTGGTTGATGCCACATGCCACAGAACATTGTTTTTTCTTTGACATAACGATATTTCCTTCACCATTGTGTTTACGTGGCACATAGATTTTTTTCGACGAAAAAAAACCCATGTACTCATGATTGCCATCGGGATTCGAACTCGCGAACATCAGATCGTAAGGCAAGGGCCTCATCCACTCGGCCACCACGTTCACGTCTTCCTATACTGTGTCCGTCATCGATTATGCTCATGCTAACTTTCTACTAATAAAGTTATCATCACACGAAATATCCTCGAAGAAGCTTTATGTCAGCCGGATACCCTGATAATGAAGGTTTACATTCTGTTGAAGTAACTTTGCAAATTGAATTTTGTATCACGCGCTTCAGGAGGTAATGAAAATTTGGTATATTCGGGCACCCTTCAGATGAGACCCTTCGGATATAAACAGGAGATGGGAAAAAATATAAATTGGTGCTGTTTTCCCAACTTTTTCAAATAACTTGGTTCCTACTCGTATATAAGTTAGCAATTATTTTCATCATTATCATCAATCTATAGTCCACTGCTTCTTCTTATCGAGTCAATAGTTCCTTCGAACCAGTGTGGTGAAAGGATTTCAAGTGCGCCTCGAAGAGGCTCCTTTCGTGCACTCGACACATGTTTTCGAATTTTAGGTTCTACGACATGCCGGTTTCCTCACGATGTTTTCCTCCTTCACCGTTGCGAGAACGTGGGATGCATACATAGATTTTTTCTACCGAAAAAACCCATTTACGCATGACTGCCACCGAGATTCAAACCCGCGACCATCAGATCGCAAGGTAAGGGCCTCAAGCATTCGGCTACCACGTCCTCATGAAGAAGAAGAAGTGTAGACGCAGTCTCAAGAACACGTTTTTTTATATTACCTACTACTAGCTGATGCCTGCAACTTCTTAGCATTCCTTATTTTTCTTTATTCTTTATTATTAGTATGCGCCTGCAATTTTTGACGAACACACCCTCCAAGTTTCAAGACTCTACGTTCACTGGTCTGTCAGTCAGTCAGACAAGTCCAAGCTTTTCATATATTGAAGGTATATTATCACTAGACAGACGAATTTAAAGTAAGATGAGTAAATGATACTAACCCTCTAAATTTATTAGTGACTTACTTGTAAATAAGTTTTCCACTTGATAGTGGCTCTCTAGAAATTAATTTGTTCATAATAATTGCCAAAGTTACTTCACTTATCATGAGGTGATCAGCCGATATAAGTCACCCCGAGGAGGGCAAAAATAAATTTACAAACAACTCAACAATTCAGGTATCTCAGGGGTCGCTATTTCTCACTTGGAATGAGTTTAGAAATTAATACCTTAGTCATTTGTTTTAATTAACTCATGAATATGAATGAGCGAGATGACATAAGTAAACACGTAGAAGAACTAAGAACAGAGTGTGAACTTTGAAAGTTCTCGTTGTTCTGATGGATGTTTTTTTTTATGAGAAAAACTAGGCGACATCACGCCTGCCCAAGGCCAGAACAGTGCTACACAGGATATTAATTCTTAGGCAGGTGTAACATTACTATAGCGTTCTTCAGCTTTGAAATATTTTGATGATCTGCCTTGCAAACCGGAACACAGTCATGTATACACATTACTGCTTTGCGGTAGAGTATCTGAAACTGCGTTGGGACGTACCCATCTAGATAGATTCCTGCAAGAGACGCCTTCCAACAGTAAACTTATTATTATAATGCTGTTAGATTTGACTCTCATTTACATGTCAAAACTCTGTCTCAAAGACAAATTGATTATACCCCAAACTCATCTACGTTTAGCTAGGAGAAGCCCAAACAGTAGATTAATTAATATCTACAACAAAATCCCTGACATTATTAAGAATTAAAAAAAATACAATATATATAACAAAAAACTTAAAAATTTACTTATTCAAAGATGCTACTATTCTGTTAACGAATTTCTAGTTGATAAAATTGACCTCGAACAGTAATTCGTGAATTCAATTTTTTTATGACATTCAAAACCAAATTTACCTACTAATATTATTATGCTAAAACTATTATACCAATTTTTATTTAACATTTAGAATTTGTGTGTAATCTAAAATATTTAAAATCATTTAATAGGACAGAATGTTTGCAGTGCCCTGACAGGGTCATGTACACCGCTAGCTACTATATTAGAACCTAAGCTAATAAGACGATTTTACATGTAAGCAAATGAAATAAACAGTGTCATAGTTTTTTTTACATGAGACTGACTATGAATCTCACATTCTGCTCGTTAGTTAACTCACGTGTGGGTATAGTCCCATAATTCAGTTAGCAGCGTAAACTTAGTTATCATTACATTACCATTCGAAACGGATTTGTCAAACAGATAATTATAGCACGTGTCTCTACAAAGCGTTCGTGATAACTATTTTATGGGCTAGAACAGTCTCTAACATTACATAAGAATAGCTTAAGACATCTTAAATTCTTTATTGCGTAAAAAATATTTACACAAGTAATTAATAAAAGACATGGGACATAGGCGAACATAACCCTTAAAAGAGTTTTCTTCCAGCAAACTTTTGAATATAGAGAGACAGTCTTGTAATGATATGTAGGTTTGTGTACACTTACTTGCACATAAAATATGAGTTATAAACTACGAAAATACTGTACATAATAATCAAAAATACATAATATACTATGTTAAATTGATAACTACATATTTATTATACATACATAAATACATTTTATACTCAATACTTAGGAAGTGAGATAATGCCCTTTTACTTTACTTTTGACGATGTTTAGAGAAGGGCTAGCGCGAATAATGAAGTTACACAGCTTCACTGCGTGTAATGTGAAAGAGTCACTGTCACATTTTTTTCAATTTATGTATCTGGTTTACCGTGGGTGTCCTGTGCTTGTTAATTTCGTGCTTTGTTCAACAATTATGCCCGAATTGAGTAGTGATTGTCTGAACAATGTTATGACCATCTATGGATATAATAATCCATATTGTGCCTATTATAATGTTACCTGTAAAAAGCATTGGATCCATAGTAGATACATTTACAGTAGACCTTACCGTATAAATTTAGTTTAATTAATTTTCTTATTGTCCGCTCTCACCGCTCCCCTTATTTATATTCAAACCTTTATATCTCAAAGATTACCTTTGGATTTTGAGTTTTGTTTACACCAATATAAGGTGGATTATAGCGTGGATATGTTATCCATTAAGCAACGAAGGTTGTGCTTGGACTTTGTGTTTGGACCAATGATTTCCAAATCTAGTTTGTTAGTTTAGGACTTAAGATGTTGCTCCGAAGTTTCCAAGAGCTTTGCGTTTGACGGGACATAAAGCTACCTACTTACCTTAGGTATCTGTTAATGTAAGTAAGTACTGCCTTTACGTTTACTGATATTATAATTTATTTTACAGCTTTTTAAGATTTCTACTAAGTACGAGTACAAAAATGAGGTTTGTTTTTAATCTAAAATTTGGTTTTTTGGTGATGTAGTATGATTTCAGTGAATTGATTACCGGCTAACCTGTAATATAGCGAGATGTTCTGTTTGTAGGTACTAAACATAAGTTTTCGGCTCTGTTAAATTATTATTATTTTTGGCTTTTGTGATAAAAGCTCTAGCTTTTAAGTATTTTGAATCTTTTAAAATTATTTTACAAATTCACGTATTTTATTGTTTTATTAATATCCTCTGCCAATAACCTTGGTGACCGAGAATAAAGAATTATATATCTATCTATCAATACAGGATTGGTCCTTGGAAACATCCAGGTAAAATATTAAAACGATGATGTATAGCATAACATACGTATGTTATATCCAGGTACCTATTTGTAAGCTGCAGGATACCTTGAACCCCGGGCCAGCGTGTGTAATATTGATTTTGATAGCTCGCTTCGAGAGTATAATTTTGTACATTTTAAACGGTTTGGTTTTTATTGTTTTGGTATTGCTTTGGGCTGTGGTTTATTTTATGTATGTGTTTGTAGTTTCCAATTTAGTTTGATATTAGATTGCCTGTGGCTAGAAAAATAGTTTATATTCAACTCGTATATTAATATTTTTAACGGAAAACAAATAATTGAAAACTTAGACTAGTCACACGTAACAATTTGTTAAAAAATTTGAGTATTTATAAAAACTGTTTTAAACATTTTTATGAGCCCTTTGAAAGAAACATTGCCATTTCAAATTAAAAAATACGATAAAAGTTAATTTCACGCAACATGTCCTCAGGTGAAATTCACATGATTTTCAACAAAATAAAAATGCAGCACGACAACGTTATTTGTATATTTTTTTTATTTTTTTTTATATTACGTCGAATATATGTTTTTTCGTCACAAAGTAGGTACACTAAAAATACAAATACAATATATAGTTCCACTAATGCTAACCAAAAGATTTGAATTAAATTCTCAATTATTAACAACTAGCTGAACCCGCGTGCGACTTCGTCACCCGTGAAAGAATTGTTTATTGTCGATGTTGTTTGTTCCACAAGCGGGAGAAATGTCACAGAATAGCAAAGTGTCGGTACTAAGCAAGTCAATCAACTTGCACATTTCCAAATCCTCTTTTTACCCACTCAAACCTTGAATTTCGTAGATAATTGAAAAACATGGCGGTACTTATCTTCGGAAATTATAAAAATGCGACTTTCAATCAGATATTGTGTATAACTGAGGAGACAGGTTCATTCAACTTGTGGTGTAAAGGCCCATTTACACGATACCATTTTCTTGTACATACAACGGCAATAATTGAATGCAATACATGACGCGCAATTATTGATCTTCAAGAATTGTAAGTAACTGTATACACGCGTCAATATGTAAAAAAATGGAATGCAATTATTGTATGAAAGTCTTGACATAAAATAATTGCTGATGCCTTTTGTTTACACCAATACAATTATGTTTAAGCGATTATTGCTGTCAAGTTTTGACTTGTCTAAACACAGACTTGTATGTGCGTGTACCATTTTTCAGCGGGTTGCTTCAAGTATTGCACGTTTTTGCGCTGGCAAATTTTAATTCAAGTGTTGAACGTTTAAGAAGCTACTATTTCAAAAAAAATGCAATTTTTTTAAAATTTGGTTGTGCTGATTTAATAAAGTTCATTGAGAATATTTTTAATAAACATTTAATAAAATATTTCACCAAAAATAATATCATATTTTTTCCATATCTGTGTTCAGAAACGGCAACTGATTAGGTCTGCGTATTTTTATTTCTGGTGATAGAAAATTTACGGTGTATATTAACATACCCTCACTCACTGCACTCATGTTTGCATATGAAGAGAGAATCCAGTTGAATACAAGAATTGCTTGAGAAATTATAGCATGTGCTGTTTACAACAAGTTTTGTTTCAAAACTTGTCTGACAGATAGATGACAGATCAAGAATGTTACGTGTTGTTTAGACCATGCAAGTCATTTATTGCTTCAATTTAATGGTATGCAACAGGCAAGAAACTTGCATCGTGTAAATGGGCCTTAATAACACCTTCAATTTTTATCTTTTTACTTAATTTTGAAAATCGGCGAATCCCGTATCAAATTATTTATTTTGTAAAACATAATCTTGTAGTTAGAAAATAGATACACTCATAATACAAACTTTAAACTTCTATCCTATTATTATATCTACCCCGTGAAGAGATGTAGCGTAATATTATATAGCTTATAACTATCTCAGCCTTTGTAGCTATGATATCGTAAAGTTTCAGTTAAATCCATTCAATAATTTTAACGTGATGTACGTTGTACGCACACAAACAAACAAAGTCTTCCATATTTTTTTTTTGGGGCATGTTATAAAAACCACTCTGAACACGTTTCCGCAAAAAAAACATATGTACAAGAATTCGGGGTCTCTTGCTTTATTATATGTACGTATAGAAGATATAGATAATGTGTCTTTGATAACGCGATAAATTATTTACAAGTGTTTTTTATATCATTTTGCAATTTAATATCGAAGTATTTGAGTTCTATCTTCTATAAGTTAGAACCAAAACTTTACCAATGACGTCAGTGATTTGAATCCAGATAATTAAGGCCCAGTATCCCGCGGCCCGTAATCTCGCACATTTGTACATTTTTAATTAAATAAATCGACTAAATATACATTTATAAACATTCACACACTTATATAATTATATAGTGCAGAGGGCATTAAGGATTCCCTGTGTCGCAGGACTCGCAGGTGGCATGGACACATACAAGACATCACAACATCCAAGACCCGAGAACAAACATTTGTGTTCGTCACACAAATATATTCCCCGGCCGGGGGTCGAACCCTGAACACCAAGCTTCGTAGGTAGGGTTATTACCAACTAAGCCACGGTGTCGTTATTTTACATTTTAAAAAGGGGAGCGGTGACTTTTTTACTACAAACAACCTCACGAAATGTTTTAGTATGTATTTAGTGCACGAAAGGACCCTCTTCGAGGCGCACTTGAAAATAAAACTTAACTGACTCTTATCTTCCAAAATGTACAAATGTGCGAGCAAGATAGTGGTTCGCAGGATTCTGGCAGTGATCTGAATCCAGATAATTAAGGGTAATCCTCAAATCCGAGTTCCATACAAAAATGTTTCGGACAAATACTCAAAAAGTACGCCGTATTATAGTAATTTCTACACACTATTCGTTTCCTCTATGTTTTTGATTTCGTGAACAAAAAAAGTGAAAGGTTTCATACTTTGATTCAGATTTTATACGTGTTTTTAAGTTAGTAGGGTTAATTTTAAAACACGTATACGTAAAATAGGTATATTTAGGTAACATAGCTCTAGTTTTGAAAATTAGTATAAATAAGCGGAGACTTGTGTTGTATTGCTCTTAACACAAAAACCGTATTTCTTGTGAGCTACTTCTAGAAAAAGTAGGTAGTACTTATTAAGATTTTTCATTAGAATAATAAAAAAATGAGCGAGACTCACAGTAGTCACATATGGCGTGTAACATTTGACATCTCATCTAGATTTGAAAGGATTCTACTTACTTCATTTTTCTGAGGTTGTTACCATCTGACGGCTAAACTCCTGTTACTCATTCCCATTGCATTTCACGAAATCACTGCCACAAACATCTCACCTTGTGCGGTTTTTAAACCAAACCTTTTGAGATTAATTATGCTGGCGATTTTAGAGTATGTGTTTTGAGTTTTGCAACAACAGTGTCTAGGGCTGAAAACGTTTCTACTGATTTCCGAAGGCAATTACCAACCACCTACCTTTGAACTCTCCTCCTGGCTTGTTGTTTTGGTGGCAGGCAAGGTCCTGTGGACTCGCACGGCGAGTCCAGGTTCGAAAAGTCTTTGGAACACACACAGCACGGCTATGAACTCGCGACACTAACCCCCGCTGTACCCCCTAAACAGAATAAGAATAAGAACATACCCTCGAAATTTCTAGTCTTTACGTCCAATGGTCTGGCCTGTGCGCTGTCTGTCAGTATCAGTCAGTCTATTCGCAGAACGTAAATGTGTCCGGAAGGAGGGCGTTGAGACTGCTACACAGTTTTATAACTTTTGTAGTCTCACCGTTTCTACTGTAACATTCCTATATGTAATTGTAATAAATAAATATTCTTGAAATTTGAAAATAATTTTGAGTTTTGATCTGTATATTTGCTTACGTTTTTGAAAAAAGTCCCTGTATACTTATTTACGTTGTTGAATATTGTACTAAATTTTGACATTAACAAACACAAATTAAACGATAAATTAATTAAAATTAAGATTAAACGATACCTTATCCGTTTTCAGTTTCAGCTAAAATATTCGAGCAATTTTCTCACCAATATACGTAATTTTTGACAGTGAATTTGTGTACGAATAAATTCCAGGGATAATACGGGTCTAATACTTACGCATATCGGCACGTCCTATCAGTACCTACATATCTTTACTTATTACGCTTTTCACGTGGAAAATTTATTTATGCTCAGTCACGCAATAACTATCGAACCAATTTAGTTAGATTTCGGTATGGGTAGAGTTTAGGAACTGGAAAATGGTCAAGCTACTTTTTATATCAATATCGTGCGGGAAAAACCGTAGCCAGCTCTATATTTTATATTTAAAAAATTCCAGAGAGATGGAACACAGTTTTAACTACCTAGAATATGGTATAGCTACCGCATTTTCTTCTTTGCGGGAGTGAAGCTCATTGTTGTATAAGTTGTGATTTATCAAAGCTACTTTTTATATCAATACCGTGCGGGTAAAACCAGTAGGCAGCTCTCTATATTATATTTCAAAAATTCCAGAGAGATGGAACGCTGTTTTAACTACCTAGAATATGGTATAGCTACCGCATTTTCTTCTTTGCGGGAGTGAAGCTCATTGTTGTATAAGTTGTGGTTTAAGTTCGCGGTGGCGGCAAGCAGTTAAATCTGATTTCAACTTGGCTTCAACTGCTTTATTCAAATATTCTGTTTCTGTCAAGTCTGGGGTACTTGTTTTTACTTTGAAACCCACTGAAAATGAAATTTTAGTAAAGAAAACTCAAACTAACTGATGGCTAAACAATGTTTATAGTTAGGCTCTTCGTGCTTTTACCGCTGTAAAAATATTTATAAAATATAAATTTCTTTCGATTACCCAGGAACATCGACTAATGGCGCTGCGCAAACTGGGCAGACATTACGGCAGAACAATTTAAATTAATCAATTGAATTTGATAGGTACTTATCTAAAAGAAATAATACGTATACTTATGTCGATGCTCGCACGCGATGTTCCAGCATGCTCCGCGATCCTCCGAGGTCGATCACCGAGCATTCAAATAGTACCTTATTTCGATTGGATAAGTGTTACATTCGATTGGGAAATTCAAAATACTCTGCGGTACTGTGCGCCAATGTCCGCAGGCCTAAGGGAAATGTAATCACGTGTTTTCAATTGAAAGGCGATGTGACGTAAAGGTCCAATTAATCTGCTGCCAGCGGAGTGGTCCAATTGTTCGTTATCGCCGCAAGGCTGCTGCGACACCGCACCGCGACAATGATAGATGGAGGCTTGATGAATTGCCTTTGGTCTATTCTGGTAACGGTATAAGAACGGTTTGAAAACGGTTTGAAAATCATTTTTGTCATGATATCTCATGGGATGGGACTCGTCACTTATCTTAGGTATGGTACATAATATTACTTATTCTTTGCCTTAGGTGAGATGGTCGTCAAACACAAGCCTATAAATTGTACAAAAACAAAAAAAACGGGTTTAGCTACTTCTTGAATGTAACCTAGTTTAATAAAGTATAGTGAGGTGTTCTTCTTCTCAACATAACAATTCTCGTCACAACATAAGTTCTTTCGTACCAGTGTGTGGTGAAAGGATTTCAAGTGCGCCACGAAGAGGCTCCTTTCGTGCACATTGTGGTAGTGTAGTTTCCATATAATTTTGCGATTATCACTAATATGTAGTTATACATACACAGTGATCACGAAAGACTTGCATTGCAATATAGCCAAAACGTCGCGTTCGGAACACAAAATTGAGAAGGTGAGCGCGATAAAGACCCGTAATAATCGAATAACTATAGTGTGGTGTTTAACAATGCAAATTTCATCTTCCTCTAAAGAGTTCTGAAGTTACGTTAGTTAAGGAGAGTTGGGAGTATAAAAGTAGGTAGAAACTCTATCTATATTTTTGTATTTTATCAACAATCTCTATTATTGATGATGTGTAACATCTTTCCTCTCGCTTTCTGTCAATTTGTGGCAGTGATTTTGCGAAATGCAACGGAAGTGTGTAACAGGAAGTTAACCGTCAGATGGTACCAACCTCAGAAAATTAAAGATAATAGAATCCTTCTGATTTAAATGAGAAGTTATTCTGCGGATGTTACAAATCATATGCGACTACTGTAAGGTTTGCTCGTTTTTTTTAAAGGCCCTATATTTATATCGTTTACCAGAATAAGACCGTTAAAGAATGACCAATAAAACTCGTAGTGATCGAAGATGAACTCCTTTTTTACCGCTTATCTCGGAAACTGTGTCGAGACTCAAGAGATTGATGCGATAGCACAAGTACCTATAAGTGGACTCTTTTACTTTCAACTTTTTGTTGGTTAAAAAAAGTCGACATGTCAGCATTGTTATAGAGGCAATAGAATATAATAATAAGGCACGCTTATTTATACAAAATATAAACTTTACTCTGATCGGTATAGATAGATCGTCTGCTTTAGATCATACGGTTAGCCTAATAACACACTTGAAAACCTTTCACTACACTGGTTCAAAAGAACTAGTGACACGATAAGAAGAAGAAGACTATTAAAATCTTATGCAATTTATCAAATGAAAGTAGTATAATGCTACTTTCCTTCCTTAAAAAAAAAACAATTAATAAATATTGAATCCTCGAAGAAGACTTATCTCATTTCCTTTAGGAATATTAAAGAAAATAATTTTCCATTTCAGCTGATCGTCTACCTAAGGAGAGCCTACAATCTACATAAATTAGGAAACTCTTCACCTTATAAACTGGAATTGAGGCAGAGTTGAATTTATTAATTTTCTGAGAAAATGTTCCAGGGAATTGTCGTTATTTATTAGCATCCCTTGTGTAATATAATGACTGAATCAAAATTAGGCGGGGACACAATCATGAAACTTAGTTAAAACAAAATAGGTTTTATCAGGGCTATAATATTATTTTCACAACACCTGCTCGACAATATCCAATTACATATCATGCTATCATCAAGGTAAAGCAAAGCATTACCTACCTAGGGAAGTAATGTTGTATGAAACTCCCAAGGGTAGTAATGTGATTTGAATTTGGAACGTAAAATTCGTATGGAAACTCGTGGAAAACTCTAAGTAAAATAACGCCCATATGGCATTGTAAAAAGGTTTGTTCTAAAATCAAACTGGCCACTCATAAGAAAAAGAAAAAAGGCGCGACTTTAAAGATTGTGAAACAAAAGACGGTGTTGGCTACTGAGTTCGGAGCCCTGGATTTTTATTGCCTCGCAGAAGGTGTGAAAAGTACAGTATGCTCCTCTGGGATAAAGCCTGTCTTCGTCTTGGGTAGCTTGAACTCCTCGCGTCACTCAGGATTCTACATAGCTCCCTCGCTTCGCTCAGGAGTTAACTGAGTCCTTTGTTAGCTCATGGTTCAATATGCCACCCGCGACATAAGACACTGCTTTATCCCCTTAGTGCATAATCTACTATATGAAGTTTTTTTTGGTCATTTCACACGTCATTAGGCCCAAATTAAGTCCGTAAAGCGTCGATGACACACAAGCATTTTACAAGCTGATCGTTTGGCGTTGTTAAACACTAGCGTGTGAGCGTGTTAGCTTTCGGGAAGGATTGTCAACAAGCAGATTGTAAGAACGCCGATGACACTGGGCGACTTTACACGCTACAAGCGAAGTCGCTGGCGTGTAGCGTGTAAAAAGCCGAGTGTCATCGTACTATAAGGTACGCTTGAAATAGAACGGCTTGTTCTTATATTGGTAGGTACAGTTTTGTAAGTGTGTTTCAAGTCCTTATCTTGGTCTATAACTCAGAAGGTACGTAGATTATATTCTCGTTCTTGTTCAAGCAAAAATTTGGTTCCATTTATTGACTATCCAATATTATTTGGAAGTAGGTATTATCCAATATTATTCGGAAGTAGGTATTCAATATCCTTGCTTATTGGTATGTGCTCATCCAATATCAAGGAGCGTAGGATTGACAAATCTTATTATGTCATACGTCAGAAAAATATCTACATAATTTTGTACGAAAGCAATGGCTTCATACATTTATTAACCAACAAAAATAAGAATAAGAGGAGATCGTCTGTCGATCGTCGACTCATGTATTTTTTTGACGTAGTCTAATGATTCGATGAACGCTGGCTGCATGTTCGAAAACATTGACGTCATTGTCCGGTAACACTCATTGTCCCGTTACGCTGGTAGTCACGTTAAACTATCGTCCGTAAACCAACTTTACATACAACCAATTTTTTTTTTAACAATTATACATATCTTAAATTTTTTTTTCGGAAGTTATAATGTCGGAAATAAGAAAGTAAACAAAGAAATGTTTCGTACAATTAAATAAGTCAAATGATAAACCAAACATCCCTAGCTTTCGGCAACATAGTATTTTTTTCGAGGCAAACGGTAACGGTACCTACTGTTTTTTCCACAAATCGTAGAAGATTTTATTTATGATGCGGTAATGGAAATAACGAGTGAGTTCTCAAAACTCTCTCGCATTCAAGACTCTTTTGGTTCAAACGAAAGATCAGCGCTGGGATGCGATCCTTCCCAGCAAATGCTGAGCTGGACGCCATTTTTTGTCAACACATTAGTATAGTATTAAATATATTATAGGTAGCATAATATTTTATAATAGTTGTCACGAATAAATGATCTTTTACTTTGCTATAGACTATGAATAAGGTAATTTCACTCGTTTTTTTCCGTCCGTTTATCACGGCTTTGATCTATGTATTTACATAACAATAAAAACAGTGCATTTTTATGATTTATTTTATTTTTTAAAGTCCTTTGTGTCTCACTTGAGAGAAAATTGATTTAATTAATTTGTTATTTATTACTCAAACCATAAAACATGTTTCAAACAAAGATTCCCCATTCACCAAGAGAAAGCCTATTGTTTCCAACTTCTGAGGCGCAAATTAATATTTCAAAGGCGTAGTACCTACCTTGATTCGACGCCTATAAAGAGACGGCTGAGAAAATATTTTGTGCTTAAAAATTCAAAGATTTTCCTAGTTATGAGAAAAGAGTTTGTTCAGAAAGATTATGTTCTCAAAAAACTGGGTTTTCTGTTGCTTAAAGGAAATTCTTTCTTTGAAGTCAATATTGGTAAAATTAGGGTTTCTTAGCAGCAGAGAAGAGACGAAAATTACGCCACCGTTACCGTAGTGTGGTGAGGCCAAATAAGTGATATGTTTTTACTATCTTGTTAGATAATCTGGATCGATAACACATTTTTTTTTCTAAATTTTTACAAATACATTCATCATTTTTACATTTACATTACATATACATACATATATCAAGATTAAAATTCAATTAAGAGTAAACATAATTTTACCGATTTTTAGATTTTTAGTTTTTTTTTTCAAGTCATTTCAGCCCGTCCCATAAAAAAGTTTTCTTATGTAGTAGAATTTTATTGTAGCTTCATTATAAATTTTATGTTCTAGTTTAAATATTCATAAGTATATATGTAAATATGGGTGCTACATAATGTAATAAGTACAGTACGTACCTACATTTAGGCCACAACTCTTTAGTCTATAAATCAGAGCGTATCGCGGATGTAACAAAAGTTATGTTAGTGTGGTGGTGCTACATAAATCGGCGAATTGACGGTTACGACCTCTGTGTTATGTTGACCCGATATTCAGTCGACTCATGATGGTAACATTTCACACAACGCCATCTACTATTCGGGCGAATCAACATGACACCTGGCTGACAATCTCGCTCGGAACTTGATGCTCCCCACTGCCCCGCGCGTTGCCCTCCGTGTTTTTTCTTTCTCTAATTGCGAAGCCTTATCATTACTTATCATTACCAAGTTTTATAGGACCTGGACTCTATCAAGATTGTCTAATTGCACGCTGTACTTTGCACAAACGTCATTCGAGCCAGGTGTCATGTTGATTCGCCCAAGTAGTAGCTCCAAACGAAGTAGACCTTGTATTATAAGAAAGGTGGCCCGGGGTAAAGTGTGTATCATTTCTCAAATTGTCACATAGCGCCTTAAGTAAATAAGGGTAAATTATTTAAGTTACGTTTTTAAACGAGCAAGACAATCTTCCGCTCTTGTCATTAAGTGCATTAGCAGCCAAAGAACGAGGCGTTGAAAATAAATTGGCTAAGGGAATAGAACAATAGGTAAATTTTCAAAGGGCTTTCAATCTAGTAGCTGATTGCTAATTTGTCGCCATTCAATGCGTCTATGTAGGATAGAATGGCATAGTAATTAACACCCACACGGATTGACTGGACGTCAGTATTGTAATTTAGGGATAGGACAAAACATAAGGCTGGTTTCAGGATAAAGTTAACCAGTAGGTATCCTACTTCTACATTAATATAAGGATAGGATAAAACATAATGCTGGTTTCAGGATAAAGTGAACCAGTAGGTATCCTAGTTCTACATTAATTTAGGGATAGGATAAAACATAAAGCTGGTTTTAGGATAAAGTGAACCATTACGTATCCTACTTCTACATCCTGCTAATGTTATAAATGCGAAAGCTCAAGAGAATGGATGGGTTAAGAGACAAAAAGGCTTAGTTTACGAGCTGGAAAAAAATTTTTTGGTACTTTCTATTAAAATATCTGGTGAAACCTCGGGCTAGTCCTCAATAAATGAACGAGAGATACTGAGGTAAATAATATGTTGATTGGCTGAGAATTTGACTATACAAATAGGTGGTTTGACAAAAACACACCTTACATACGAAGGCACTACAAACAAAAATAAACTTTCTTCATCGTCCTCAACTTTTAATGGATATGTGCAATGTGAAATCACCCTTTACAGTAACTGTAGTTATACAGATTTAGTTATAGGCTGTCATCTGAAACTGAGCTCTAATTAATGGCTGAACCAGCTCAGTCCGTAATTAAATTGTGGGAAAGTAATGACAGCGTATCAGGAACAGGAGTTATCTGCCTAAAGTTTGTTGGAAGTGAAATTTACTGGTGTTTTATTATCTTTGCTGAGACCCGATGTGACACTCAGGACTTTTATATATTACAACTAAACTTTACTTTACTTGACTTTATTTTAGGTTAGACATTCTTTTTATTTTGATCTACTAAATTTATTTTACAGGCGGTTTTCTGAAAATATATATTTATCTGCTCAGTAGTTTAGTGTGATTGATTACAAAACATCCATTTATCTTAACTTTGACATTTGTGATGTTACCGTGAAATAAGATAATTGTGATAAGATTCTTTATGTTATGAAAATCCAGTAAAGTTATTCATCCGTTTTTAACATATTTAAAAAAAAAAATCTATCTACTTTATATTTATTACATGACCCCAAGTGTATAGCAGCCTTTGCCTCCAAAAAGTCTTTGCAGCCATTCGTCAATACCTACGGGTCCTCGGTTCGTTTTTGCCCCATTGATTTTGCTGCTCACTGAATAGAAATTTTATGCTCCAGAACCTTTGTATGGCTGCGAAAAAAAGACTCCTGAAATAGTGCTACAGTTTTACTAGGCAGTTATTTCAGTGACTTTCTTTTTTAGCTTTTAGAGGAAAATAAAAAGTGTAATTCAAGATTTTAGGCAAGGGACTAATGGGTTGCTTATTTACTAAGGTTCCTGTGAACTCTAGTACCGTTTTTTATGCTCTTTAAAAGGATTAATGGACCCTCAAGTACCCTTTAAAATATTGACAGTTTACTCTTAAAACATTATTTTGGGTAGGTAGCACTTCGATGTTGGCGATTGCGACCGCAAACGGGTCGCTCGACCCACTGCTTAGTATGCATTAATATAGTACTGTAGGATGCAAGCGACCACGTCGCGTGACTCGCGCATACATATCCGGGTCGCGCGGGCGACCGGTCGCGGTCGACAACATCGGCATGCTACTTTTAGGTACCCAGATAGTTATTATTTTTATTTGTTTATTCTGTGGCTCTACATAAAATATGTAGAGCCACAGATTAGGAATCATGCTCACAAACCACGCCCTGTTTTTCACATCTATATGATAAGGGTAGTCAAAACTCAACATTTTACTACCCTAATTATGAACAAACAAACATTTTAATGCGTAGTTATAATTAATATTTGTATGTGTGAGTAGGTGTCGTTTCGGCGACATAGCAACCCAACTCAGTTATTTATTCAAGAGCTTGAAAGTCTGAATACAATACAAACTGGCAAATAATAATCAGCAGACCACGAATAGAGGTACATAATAACAATATGGCCGCCATTACTATTTCATCAGCGAAATCCACGCTGAGTCTGACTTACCGCCCGCCTGGGATCAAATCTGCTCGGTACTTTATATATTATTCAATCTTTCCTCAGGTACGAATGTTCGTTAGACCCGAAATAAATTCATGTTCTTCTCTACTCATGTCCATTGACCTTTTTAACCCTTTAAGTGGCTTCTAGAGCAGAATACACATACCTATGTATATCTTTGTAGCTATATTATTAGGTATTGGATTAATAAATTTAAATCAATTAAACAGCTTATCAGCTTTCATAATGCAGCGATAATGCTTAAGAGCGATCTTTAACTTGAAGAGTACTCAGTCAGTTCGTGATTTATTTAAACAATATTCTATTTTAACTTTAACTGATATTTACATTTTTGAAATCTGTCTATTTGTTAAAAACAATGAGCACTATTTTTTTGAAGTAAAATCTAGCCGTGTAGATAACTTACGCAGTAAACAAAAACATAATATATGTATTCCTCAGGTGAATAACGCAATGTTTCATAAGAGTGCCTACTACATGTCTATCAAAGTTTATAATCAACTCCCAATCTATCTTAAACAGCTAACAGGAAGCATTTTCAAAAATAAATTAAAGAAATGGCTAGTAGATAAAGCTCATTATAATTTAAAAGAATATTTTGATTTGGTCTGAGAATATTTGTGAAAAATGATTTTAAAGTTTATACTTAGCGCTTAGGGATTCTTCCAATTTTATTTGTGTTAGATTCAAATGTTACATCTATAAAAAATATATTGTACGTCCGAAATGGGCAAACTGTTGATACCTGCTATTTACTTTTAAGATCTTGTAATTCGCACAGTTTCTACAATAAACATATTATATTCTATTCTATTCTATTCTATATGTATCTTTTTTATGTAAGTACTCAATAGTACTTGTTTAATTTTTTGTCTGGAAATATAAAACTTAAAAAAAAATACTTACCTTAATTTATGAACTTAAATAATTAGGTATTCATTAGAGTTTCGTTTCATACTCTTTTTATGCTAAAGCTTGAGGTCATCGCATTTTGACTAAGTTCGCTCTTATAAACTGTTTGAACTGTTCGCAAAAATGTATCTTTAACCTAAAAACCAAACATTAGAATTAAACCTTACCATATATTTACCGAGAAGAACTTCTACTCTAACGCCTCATCCAAAACATTGGACTTCATCCCGTAACCCTTTTAATGTTTGGTAGGTACTTACTAAAATTTCTCGTTTTATTTTTCTCGGTAGACTTTAAAAGGCGTTCTTTTCTCTTTGAGTGCTTGACTTCTTTGGATGAGTAGATATGCCTTAATTATGATCTTTATTAGATCTCTTTGGTTGTAAATTAAGAAGTGAATCCTTTTTACTGCTAGATTAAAAAATAGGTACTTTTACTTTTCTTATTCCTCAGAATAAACCAGTAACCATTTGATATTTACAGTTATAATTTTAGCAATCATAATTTTTACTAGAACCAGAGTCTGTAGTCTGTAAACTACTAAATGTAGAGACTTGAAATTTGGGGACGTATTTTCGTCAAGAAGTAGATAGAGTCCGGTGTCGCAGTAATGGCCATCAGCGGAAAACTGCATCAGAAAAAAGAAAAAAATACATCAAGAATGTGAAGTGTAACAAAGAAAATAATTTTATAAACCGTTGGAAAAACAAACGCAAACGAATTTGTGGGTATCAGTTAGTCACGTATAAAACGTCTGAAGAAGCTTTACAAATTCATAGAAATTCATTATCAACGTGGTTGGAGTTGAGCAGCGTATAATTTCGTGGCTTAGCGAACAAACGTTGATCTTCCAGTTGCACAAACTCACAAAGGTATTATAGTTGAATGCACCCTCGATCGCGTAATAAGATGCAACGGGGCGTACCTCAAGGTCATTTGCCCAGAACTCTTGCGTCAGAACTGAAGTACATACCATACAGGGTGCCATGCTTCATGTAAGAGAAGTACTTTATTAAAAAGGCTACTATGGATTTCGCTACATTGTAATCTGTAAAGTAGGCTCAGGTTTAGAAAGCGATAGGCGTCAAGGGGTTAAGAATTTGAGGAGTCTATCTAAAAAGATGTAGTTTTGCAATTAAGAAAACAGAACGCATTTTGAGCATTCTTACGGTTACCTACAAAAATAATAAAACTTTGATTCTACATCTATGTAATTGAGAAAAAATCGGTCCGTGGGTACGTTTTCTTTCAGTCATATTATCAGTGTCAGCTCGAGCAAGTGATCTGTAGGTAAAATGCTGTATCCTTATATCAACAAACCACATAAATATATTCAGTAATAAATCCGCTTGATCTCCAAACAAAGGTTTTAATTAACTTAACTTTAGTTTAGAACTTTAGTACATATTACTATATTATAAACCAAAGAGTCAACGAACAGAAAACCAAAGTTCAAAGATACGACACGTGTTTCGCCTCTACACGAGGCATCATCAGGAGGTGTGGACTCGCCGAAGTTCGAAACGAGAGACTCTAATTTTAATCAAAGTATTAGTAGGTAAGCATGGCCGTGGTACACCCTGTTTACTTCAGTTCTGCGAGTATATTATACTTACCTCCAGAGAATACCAGTAATCTATAGCATCAAGTTTTTATTACTGAGGAAAACGTGACCGGCTTAACCTTGCTGTTTATTTTCATTTGCTGGTATTTTCTTATTACGTCTTAGACAGTGTCGTGGACCGCTAGGTACAGTCAGCATCAAAAGTCGCATGTGGTCAATGTGGTCAATTCAGATTTTCAAATCTCCACCATTTATTACGCCTAAATCGTTCAACAAGACAAGTTCCAGTATTGAATTATTATCATCAAAGTTCAAAATTAACTGTACACCACATTGTTAAAAATATAATGCTTTTGATGCTGACTGTACCTACTATGGTTCGGTAGTGGCTGACCCGACCCACGGGATTCGCTAGAAACTGCGATGTTAAGGCAAGTACTTATTACATACATAGTCTGCCCTTGAAGGGTTGAAAATTCTATTCGTTCTCTTATTTGAAACGTAGCATGCAATGTTTTATCTGTGTACGTGTAAGGTAGGTATCTTTACATAGTGTTGAGTACACTAGACTGCATTGAATTATTACAGGCTGACTTTCAGGTATTCAAAAAAGGTTTTCGAATCTCATATTTTTAATGATATAGGCTTTTTTATTCAATTTTTTATGGGCTCAAGGACAACATGTTCATGCCAGCCCTAAAAACACAAAAGAAATTCCTCGTCTTTGAATTTAAAAATAACTTAATTTAAAAATACACACAAAATATATCTTCCCAGCAAGGTTACAATTATTTGATACAATATGAAGAGTGTGGATCTGTTTTATGTACATAATTACATATTATTATGTGTACCTTTGTACAGATAATAAACAAGTCAATGGTAGTTCGGTGCCCGCCCTCTGAAGACCCGTGACGTCACAACTCAAAACAATAAGAATACAGCAATGTATTACTGCTTTGTTTAAAAAAATGCACATTTATTGCATGTCCAGTGCAATAAAAGCGCACGCTACCTTTGAAAGTGTTTTAAAACAAGTATTTGAATAGTTCTAGAGTTAAATTCCTGTGATGTGGGAAAGTTTTGCTTGAAAATGAAAGCAGGTGCGCTCAAAGCGGTAGGTAATTTCAGGTTTGTGATTTTAATTTGAAAATAGTTGGATACTTAGTTTAATTTGGCACTTATCTTCATTATGTAGATAGACAAAGGTGGTTCAACTGAAATGTCGATGACACACGAGCTTTTTTAAACGCTACCGTGAAAGCGTGTTAGCTTTTAGGAAGGATTGTAATAACGCCGCGCCGTAACTATGCGACTTTACACGCTACAAGCGAGGGCTGGCGTGTAGCGTGAAAAAAAGCCTTGTGACATCGTACTATTACTATTGGATAAGGCAGAGCAACACAATTTCATATAGAACTAGACAGATAGTTGAAACTGAGATTTTGAATTATCCAGCCACAACGTTGTATCGTATTAACAAGGTATTTATGGAAACTATGATATGATACGGTAAACGTCTGCAGTATGAACTTGTTATTTTACTGGCAGTCAGATCTTGGATAACCACGGATTATTCCAGTGCTCCAGAGCTTGTTATAAATACAGACAGTCTTCAAATAATATCTATAAAACATTATGTTTTATAAAAAGTGTTATGCCACGTGCAATTCCTTTCAGAGAGATATACATAGAATACTCCTTTATATTTAAGACTAGCTGAACCCGCGTGCGACTTCGTCACCCGTGGAAGAGTTTATTTTGTCGATGTTATTTCTTTCACCTGCGGAAGAAATGTCACGGAATAGCAAAGTGTCAGTACTAAGCAAGTCAACCAATACTTGCACATTTTCAATTCCTCTTTTTACCCATTCAAACATTGAATTTAGTAAAAAACTGAAAAACTTGGCGGTATTTATCTTCAGAGATTATAAAAATGCAACTTTCAATTAGATATTGTGTATACTTGAGGAGACAGGCTCATTCAACTTTTGGTCTAATAACTCCTTCAATCCGTACTATCACATCTTTTCACTTTAATTTTGAAAATCGATGAAACCCGTTTCTTATTATTTGTTTTGAAGAACATAATTCATAAGTTTGAAATAGATACACTTATAAAAAACTTCTATATCTACCCTCTGAAGAGATAAAGCGTAATATGATATAGCCTATAACCCTTTCGGGCTTAGTAGCTATGATATCGTAAAGTTTCAGTTAAATCCGTTCGGTGGTTTTTACGTGATGGACGAACACACAAACCCACAAATAAACAAAGTCTTCCAAACAAAAAAAAAATTTGGGGCATGTTTATTAATCTCGTCTGAACACGTTTCCGTCAAAAAAACATATGTACAGAAATTCGGGATCTTGTGCTTTATTATATGTATAGAAGATTTATAAAAGTAGGTATGCTTTATATTAGGTATATTAACCTATAATTATGCTTATTTTCTTCCAAATACGTCGTTTAAGGCTAATCCTTAAATCCAATTCCATACAAAATGTTTCGGACAAATACTCAAAAAGTACGCCGTATTATAGTAATTTCTTCACACTATTCGTCTCGTCCATGTTTTTTGAGGCACCTCCCACTCGGCCAACACTGCTTTTGTACTGTATTATAAGTTCAATCAAACCGCAGTAGTAACAATGTGATATTCTCTGACTTGTTAAGACTCCCCTTCACTTTCATGATTGAATCGACTGCAATTCATGAGACGGTGCATTGTTTACGTAAACAGTCCTCATGTTTTCTAATTTAGTGCAGAAAAAGTCCGCAAAATTCTACTATCGGTCAAATCTCGGTCCCACCCGTGCCTCTAGCTCTGAGGGTGAATATTCGTTTAACTGACCTATTGAAGCTACGACAAACGCGATACATTTCGTATTTTCACCCTAGATAATAAAAAGGATATTGGCAATATTTTTCAGATGTATGTATTGTATGTTGTAGACTGTTCTGCACCCTGTAGCCAAAAAATACTTGATATTTATGATTGTGTCAAAATACAATACATTAATATTGGTATATTGTATTTTGATACAATACAATATATTAATATATACAATAGCTGGTAATGGAAATGGACTTCTAGGTAACGCGAGTTCTTCTTCTTATCGTGTCACTAGTTCTTCGATTGGTTCGAAGTTTTAACTCGGTACGACTTAAACTTTTTGAGATACCATGTTGCACCCCAAGGGGGGGTGAAGGGGGGTGAAACGTCAAAATTTTCCTGAACTCACCCCTACACCCCCTATACGTTCCTTATGTTAGATTTTTAAAATTCAGACTGTATCTGCAAGAACAATCAATCAGTCCGTGGTAAAGCAGCAGTCTTATAAAAAACTAACTGAACTGGTAAAAAAAATAATAATAATCAGGTACAAATTAATTCACTTCTCTAACTTTTGTTTTATTCGCTTACGGGTATCGTGTTGGACCAGTTGAGCTACCTACAAAACCCTCAAGACTTGATTGTCTGCCAGATATCAAATTGTATACATATTTATGAAACTTTTCATAGGAATGAATGACTACATTTTAATGCAACTGAACGTGTATACATATTTATGAAATTTAGTTTGATTACTTATTTATGAGAGTTGCGTTATGGCGTTTACTTATTTCTGACAAAGACCTGTTTACAATATTATGACACAAGTTGATGGCGACATAATTGTGTTTTGGTGTGTACATATTATTGCAAATTAGAATGGAGACATCATTTTGAAAATTACGATGTGTATACATATTATTGCACGCGACTGTTCATCGCATTGTCCTGAAGCGGGAATCGAATCCACAACTCCGGCGTGTTAGTCCAAAAAAAATCACAAAATTTTACTACTACGCTCACTGCTCTCTTCGTAGTCAGACTCTACCAAGCGTAAGCTGTGTTTCCCGTGTGTAGAGCCCTAAGCTCGATGCAGTAGGGTGATATCTCTTACATCTACGATCTGGCGAATGCAGCTTGTGTTTCGATGCTTTATGTAGGTAGTGTTGAGGGCGATGCCCGCCGAATGGGACAATGTTTAGATTGATGTTGCAAAGAATAGCCAGTTTGATGAATTTGTTGCTCAAACGCAAGGAAAGAATGAGATAAGCGGAATATGTTTTGATCGAGACGTAGAATGTGTCTGAGATTTTAGTAAAGTTATAGTTCAAATGCTTTAAGGAAAAAAGGAAGACCTCCTACTAGATAGAGTGATGAAATAAAATATAACGAAGGAACACTATGGCCCCGCTCAACACGTAATAAACCAGAGTGGAAAAAGAAGAGGGAGGCCTTTGCCCAAACATAATAACTATTATAACAGGCTTAAATAAATAAATATTTCAAATATTATTGTATTGTCAGGAAGGTAGGTACTATATTGCATCTTGGTATGGTCTTAGGAAAACACAGTAAATGAATTTTAAAAGAAATGTCCTATTGTTAACAACTCCTTTTTCCTGGGGTATTTTTATGGGCAGCTATAACAAAAAAGGTAGTAGGCATTTTTTTCAACATTTTAGGTGACGAGCTCGCTGGTGTTTGTGTGTGACCCGACAAAAACGCGGTTGGAATACAAAGAGATGGCGCATACCAAAAAAAAATACCGCGCCGTACAGCTTTTCACAGGAAAACCTTTTGTCAATGTGTAAAGGGGATTTTTCAGGAACATGACGTATATATTTCACAGTAAGAAAACAAGGACAACGGAGGAATGGCTGTGCTGTGAAATAATTCTGAAAAGTGCAAACAGTGGTCTTCAGTTATTCAGAATTTCGTTTTGGATATTGCAAACATAATTATATTGATACTCATGCAAATAAACGTATATGTGAGTAATATAGTTCCATTTTGATACTTCTGTGAACTTACTAAGCTGTTCTACAAGTTATTAGAAACTTCTTAGATTACCAACTTTTTAACACAACGAAGCATTGACGATAGCAGTTCTTATGTCAATTTACTAATCAATATCTGGTCAAAAATATTTACAAATCAAGAGACCAAATCGATTATTATATTTTTTTTCATTAAACGAAACTATCTCTTAAAATGGGAGATCCCGAAGGCAAAAAGAGCAAAGTATCGATGCTGGCTGTGAAGAGCCAGACTAAATCCATGGGGAACCTTGGTCAGAAATCCATGAGCCGGCTGAAAGTGAGGAAAGCTTCATTTGGCTTCGGAGGAGTGCCAGGTATCAAGCCCGTGGAAAGAACCTCACAGGTAAGAATCATTACAAACAGAAATTAGGAGGTACCTTAGTTGTAGGTGAAATTTCGTAGTTGTTGGGAATCAATTATTATTATGAGCCCTCACTGTCCCACGGCTGGGCAAAAGCCTTCCCCCATTCGCCTCATTGGAATCAATGTATGGACAATTTTTTTCGAGGACAATAGCCTCATGTAAATGGCGTTCGGAGTTGCATCTGAGGCTATTGTCCAACCAACCCGACAACGTATTGTACGTAGGTATTTGGGTATATAGGTAACCAAGAACGTGTAGGTACTGGAGCAAGTTTTCAAATCAACATTTGAATGTACCTACAGATCGCAGTAAGTTTTCAACATTTAGGCGTTTGGTCACAACATGTTGATGTGAAGCGACATTTAAATATATCTGGATACGCTTGCCTAGATGGTACTAAATCTTTAGACGCACCAAAGTACTCGTATTACCTATAGGGGTAATACGGTAATACACCATAGAAAGTAGAAAATACATACGATAGTACAGAGTTCCACCCCTTTGCTGTAGGTACGAGTTTGAAAAGAGTTTCATTCGCAACAACAATAAAGGGGTGAAAACAAATCACGTTGCATATTTTCATTGCAATATGCATTTTAATTTCAAGTGGGTTCCATTTACAGCTTGCGATAGAATTCAAAAGGCCTCCTTTGCTCTACCTGAACACTTACCAACTGGATCCTTTCTTCAAGTTCCACGTGCCCTCTGTTACGCATACCACCGATGATGTTCTAGACGAACAATTCACTGGGCATAAGTATAACATTCAGGTAACTATAATCTTAATACCATTTTTTATGGAAACTTGGGCGACATAAATACTACAACTTATTTTATTAATGACTATATACTAGCACACGTAGCACGTAGCGACGGTTAAGGAAAACATCGTGAGGAAACCGACATGTCACAGGACAAAAAAAAATGTTCTATGGCATGTGACATCCACCAATTCGCATTGGGTCTACGTGGTGGATTAAGACCCATTCACTCTCCCTCTCCTGCCGAGAGTAGGCCTGAGTCCCAGTAGTGGGAACATTATAGGCTGATTATGATGATACTAGCCCACAACTTCGTTTTCTTTACAAATTTATCAAAATTTTTTTTTTAGTACGCGCTCGAAATTTCAAGTCTTTACGTTCAGTGATTTTGTCTACGTGCTCTGACAGAGTCAGGAGTTCAGGGAAAAACATTTAAAGTATATTGATTAATTAAATTTTTAGAAAGAAGTTTATAGTTTATCATGATTGTTTCACTGCTGGGACTCAGGCTTATTCGGCCTTGACTAGCAATAAAAACAAATTTTGATCCACTTTTCTTCCTTCCGCGGCTTCCGCGGTAAACTTCCATCACCTTGTGGCAGATCCAGGTACTTAGCTGTCCAAAACTATTTTTTCCAGGAATCACCAGCCTTGGCTCTCCGTATAGCAGGCGAACTCATGCGCAGAATCAAAGCTATGCAGTTCAACCGCTACCGAATCATCACAATCGTTACAATTGGCCAGAAGAGGGCACAGAGCTACAACAACGCTATCTCATTCTTGTGGGACCACGAGAGGGACAATTACGTCGACATCCAAAGGGAAGTCACCACCGCTTTCATTCAAGTCACCACTTTTGGTATCTATCTAGATTAGTATGTAGTTATTCTAATTTCATTTATTTTTAGCGTAGTTTTATCGTTTACTTAGTATTGTCATCTCTTTTTGCAATCTCTCAAAATAATCATGATCGATTTCTATACGATTCTATTCGGCATTTTTTTACTTGTTATTTTTACTTATCTTGTTAATTATAATAGTAGGTAATTGAACAAATAATGCATTAGTTCTAGTCATATCAATATATTTTTAATATATTAAACTAAATCCTTTGAAATTTCATTTTAATTTATGATGTAGATGTCAATGTTTAGCCAAATTGAGCACTCCGCGTAAAAAATTTGCTTGTAGGATTTACCACCATAAGCCTTCTGAAATCTCAGTCGCCTTGCTCTGTCACAATCATCCATCGTAAACCCAAGATTACGTCTACCCGTCTCCTTACAATCAAAGACACAAGCGTAGGCGTTGGATAAGCTCATATCTAAAGGTTCTTTGAGTTATCCCTGAAATGCGCCACATTCCGTTCTTGTCAGAAATGTATTATTGCTGTTACTGAATAGATGTAAACATTTTACATCGAGGTTTGTATACGATAAAAATTTAGATGGGTACAAATAAGAATATTTATGCACAGACTCATAAAAATATCACCGACTCCAATTTAAGTATCAGTTTTATGCATTTCATTATGTTAAAAGGCTTAGGGATTGAAAAATTGAAAGTGGATTATAATTTTATGATATTTTTTTTTTCTTTCGAAGAACCTAAGTTCTTCGGTTTTGGCTTCACATCAAAGGTATATAGCCAGTGTCAAGTAATTGGAGAGATTATTTTGTCATAAGTCAGAGTCGATAAGTCAAGTCATGCCCCTGTAAAGTATTGGTGGTTGCGACTTTACTAGAGGCTTCTATGGAGTTTTGGAGGCAACACGAAAAGTCACGTTTTACAGCATTACACTATTCACCAACAATCATACACGTTCACGAGCACTTAATGGATAAAAAACCACCGTTTTTACACTTAAACACTCAAACTTATACAAGTTTTGTCAATTAATTTAATGCCGCCAATGCGCCATTTTTCATGTTCCCGCCAAAACTCCCTTTTATGATATTGCATCCGAAGGTTTTTGATCTGAAAAGTACTTTGAAGTTCAAAACTTGATCGTGTCAAAGGTGATAAAAAACAAACTATAAACTGACTATACTCCGATTTATAATTCAAGATTTTTTTTGTAAACAAAGAAGTGTCATGATATGTCACTGTAACAGAGACAGGTCAGGGTTAAAAACGAGTTTATACCACGGATCACTATTACTAGTAATGGCGCGCGGTTTTGCTTGTGCGATCGTTTCCTATTTTACCTAAATAATTCTTAACCAAACTTATTCAGGTACTTCAGAACACTGAAAAGTAGGTAGAATAGGAAATAAAATTTGTGAATCTAAACTTCTGGGATATTAATCATAATAATGCCAAGGTGCATAGCAGATACCTAACAAATATTCATTCGATTCACACAATTGCACACGAGTAGCAAAAAAAAGAACGCATTTGACTTCGTAAACGGACAAGAGACGAATACAATTTACAAACACACGTTTAGGTCAAAATCCAAAAAATTGTTTCGAACTTCTGTGATTTACTCCGATGATACCAATGTCTTAAAATATTTTTCGCTAATATTTTTTCGTCGTGTTAAAACTTTCTGAAAAAAATTAAATAATATATAATAATCAGTACAAAACCATTGCTATTTTCCATGCTATGGATATTGACTAGAAAATAAACCGTACCATAAGTATTTAGGAAAATTGAGTAAACGTCACTTTGATAAGTATTTTTTTGGGGTGGTCACACCTTTGTTTACAAAAAAAATCTTGAATTCTGAATCGGGGTATAGAAGCTCATACAACATGCTAGTAAGACATAACAACAAAGCATGTTCTGTTAAAGTTTATATCTCGGCCCTTTATACGTTCAAGTTATAGAACTAGGCTGAAAATATCGTGGGAGGCTGTCTGTAAGGCGGACTTATCACACGTGTTTGTCCTTGCCTCGTCGTAGTTTCTACAAGGCCTCGTGACAGTGACGCAATGATATCGTTTGTTATATTGGAAAATACTGCCAAGGGGTTGGTTTTATTTGTTTTTACAATCCTTAGAACTTGTTATGAGAAATACTACAGTTATGAATGTGTTTTTGTGTTCATTGATAAAGTAGCTGTGACCCACAACTTTGTTTGCGTTGTAAACAAAATTCCTTTATAAAGTACGCTCCTATACTTCTTGACGAACGTCTGTCAGCCAGTCAGTAAAGACCAAGCCTTTAAATATTGAAGATTGATTTCAATTTCAGACTCTATTTCATGAAAACTGTCGCTTTTATAGTTTTGTCCTGTTAAGCCATTATGTATGTAGGTAGGTACTCCATCAAAACCATAATTATAGCAAGTGTCAGAATCCTTCAAGGATCCAACAGGGTTTTTGAAACTACGTGTGTTCAAATACGAATCTTATTTTTTTTGCTAGGTTCTATAGCTGGCAGAAGGTGGGTGAGAAGAGACGAAGATCTGGCTCAGTGATGCGCCTTGGGAGAGACCTACGTCCAGCAGTGGACTGCTATAGGTTGATGATTATGATGAAAGTCAAGAATTCGGGAAACCAATTCTGCGTTACTCTCCCATTGATATATTCCCTTCTCTATTAAACAGCCTCTTCCATTCTGTTTTTTTGGTATTACTCCCAACCCAAGTCTCTACGCTCGCTGTAAAAGTGTTTGGCAAAAGAGTCAAAATATACATTAATTACCAATTACCGTATGCCTTTACTCAAATTGCCAGCTACAATATTACATCGTATTTTTCACTCTCGCCGTGGACAATAACGAGCTCAACACACGGAGCAACTTTAGTTTCAACTGTCAACTTTATACACGTTACCGCCAGTTGCAGCAAGAAAAAGTGTATGTTTACGATTGCCAGTACTTTTTATATGAAAATAGTCTTAACTAGGCAACTAGTTGCTTTGTGTGCTTAGACCACCTAATAGTTTGCCAGTAAACTGTAGGACTTTAAATTTTTATTGGCTCTCAGATGATTGGTCGTATGTGTTCGTCGTTAATATACACAGGTGGATATGCACCGGCACGTTTTGCATCAACTTTCATATTTTTATCGCCTGTGCCATTTGCCTTTGACGATATCGGAGCTTAAATTAAAAGTAAACACAAGACTGGTCCTTTTTCGGGACACCACTGCTGAGTAAGAGAGGTTAAGGTCAGGGAAATAAAATTTGCTATTACTTTTTATTTCAAATAGAAAATGCATAGGTACCTAAAATATTCTTGTAATTAAATACAGAGCCACGGAGGAACAAAGTAACAGAGCTCAAAAGCTCGAAATTGCCTACTAAAATTTTAAAGGCAAATGTTTGTGGGAATGAAAGGATTATTAGATATATAAAGTAAATTTGTAAAGGACCATTTACAAAATTACGGTTTTAAAATTGAAAATTTTTAATCGACTTCCCAATAAATATATTGCGCATTTCGCGTTCTAAGGCAAAAAAAAACATCTTAACCAATCAATCCGAGGGTAACTGCGAAGTGGAGATTTTAAAGAGCATGGTACTTGCGATCACAATATTTCGACAGTTTACAATTTAACGCTTTTCATTGTAAATTATCGGTTTTTATAATTTTCCGTGGACAATTACCTATATCTGTGACAATTACACTCGAGCATAGCCGCGGGTAGCGGCAATAACAACATATACCATGAGTATTGTACTGAGTTCATTGAGCTCTCGATATTGCGACGCAAATTTGCGGTTGACATTTCAAAGTTAGGTTTCAGTCACTCGGTAAATCCATTCCCTTGTAAACGTTCTGGCTCCAACAAACTAAAAGAAACTATTATAATATCTGGATTCGATGCAGTGAGAGTTTTCACATGTTGAGAGATCCTCTCGCAAGTTTTATGATGCTCTACCTGACCGAAGGGCGCCCCATACTTTATTGCCGATTTGCGGTTCTACTTTGCGCAAACCTTTATACTGACGACATAATTAAATGTAATGGAATTTATTAAAAGTTTCTTGAGATAAATTTAGAGAAAGGAAAAAGACAAAAGCTTCGTATGAAAGAACTATATAGTCAACAAATTATATAAATATATTTAGTAATAAATCCGCGTTTTCTGTTCGTTGACTCTTTGGTTTAGTTGAACTAAAGTTAAGTTAATTAAAACCTTTGTTTAGAAATTAAGCGGATTTATTACTAAATATATTTATATAATTTGTTGATATTTATGGATTTTCGCAAAGTAACGCCTGAATCAATCAATTAACTATATAGTCAGTTATTTTTAATGTAGGTATGAGACGAGACGCGCTAAGCGCTTTCCCTACACAGGTCTTTGATCCATTTTGATGGTCAGTCTCGAAAGCCCAGTAATTTCTCTAGCGTGCTCTTCAAACTGGAACACAGTAATGCCAACACATTACTGCATATCGGTAGAATATATAACACTTTGTTGGTACTCACCTAGACAGCATCCTGCAGGGGATGCCTCCCAACGGTGAACTATACATACCTACTATGTACATTTGCATAGGTACTGCTGCAAAGTATTTCTTAAAACAATACGACCAGACTGGGAACAAACTGTATAATAAACAACTGAATTTCTAATAACAATAAATAAACAATGCTTGATTAAAAACTTTACTATCTACCTAAATACGAGGCAAGAACCCTTTAATTAACTCGACATGATGAGATGAGTGCATTAAACTGTATTATGTACGAGCGAGTTTGAACCTTATGTCGTTTAGATAACGAATACAATATTTTGTACCCGACATCGTTGTGTATTGTGTGAAAGTAAGTGCCTAGGCCTATGACATTCTTACGGTTGCGGGATTCGGCGAATGGAGATGACACAAGACCATTCGTCTTGACTTCTTAGGCTCAATTCCTACTAGGATGGCAGCGAACGGGAGAAAAAAAGAGAGAAATAAATAATTGTATTGTAGGAAAACTAGACTATACAATATACCTATTACATTATAGTAATAAAAAAATAAATAGTAAAGAAAGGTAGAGCACTTTCAACGACAAACAATTTTAACCATCAATCAATATGGTTGGTTTTGTATTCTATGAATGACGTATGTATTTACAAAAAATATTTCAGTACTGTATCAGATATCTGGTTCCCATAGTATAAGCTCTGCTTATTTTGTGGCTAGATGGCGTTGTGTGAAATGTCCAAAATAATTATTTATTTGATACAATAAAAAGCTTCGTCCGGACTGACTGACTGACTGACAGACAACGCACAGGCCAAACCACTGAACGTAGAGGATTTAAATTTGGAGGGTATGTTTGTCTTGAAGTGTAAGCGCGTACTAAGAAAGGAATTTAGTGAATTCGCAACGCAAACGAAGTTGTGGGCGTCCGCTAGTTATCTATAAAAAAAAGGTCGGGAAAAAAAGGCCGCCCGCGGGTAACCTCGTGGCTTGTCAGATCCATACAAAATCATTGCGTCACTGCCGGCCTTTGCCAGCCGTTGCCAGTCACTGCCATCCTAGTGAGAATTGGGCCTAAAGTGTTGATGACACACGGCTTTTTTACACGCTGCTTGTTGGCGAGTTTAAAAGCTAGCGTGTGAGCGAGTTAGCTTCGGGAAGTATCGTCAACAAGCAGATTGTAAAAAAACCGATGACACTAGGCGATTTTACACGCTACAAGCGAACTTGCTGGTTTGTAGCGTGTAAGAAAGCCGTGTGTCATCTACGCTTTATGGAGGAGGCCTATATTCAGCAGTGGACATCCAGAGGCTGATTTGATGATGATGAAGTGCCTTACAATAAGTAAGCTTGATACTTAGATGAATAACGATGTTCCTATAGAACAAGATGGACAGTATCAAACCAAAAGGGAATCGTAAGACAGGAAAAAAAAATTCAGACACCTTGTCAATAAAAATGAAATATCTCAATTTTCAATTTTATTTTTTATATTATTACGACGTAGTTTTAGTAACAATGAAAAAGCCTAGTAGTTTTAACATATACTTCTTGTTTATCTAGCCATGTTACTTTTCTTTTTCGAAAATTTGCATCGGGCCAAAATGTACTAGAAGTTAGCCAAAGTGGCTCCCTTTTACTGGACATTATGTTCAATGTACTACATTGTGTTTCTATACTTTAATACTTCTGTGGCTTGAAACCTTTGCCTTTGAAAATAAATTAAATATCACTGACAAAGGTATTGTTTTAGCACGTTCAACGTAGGCTGTCGATAAATTGATGGATGTTATAGAGTGTTATAGTCCCACGGCTCGCTAAATAATTCTGTTTTCATTTCATTCTGTTGAGTTGCAGGCATGTTCTGATATAGATTTATTCGAGAGGTAGCTTTTGGTATTGAATTCCGCTATTGTTTTCGAATTGCACAAAGAAGGAAAAACATTTTTATTATTTGCGTTTCATTGGCTTTATCGTTCCTATGATAGTTCATATATTCTTTTCAAAACTTAAATAATTTTCAATTCCATAATGTTTAGCTATTTCTTCAAAACATTATTAGGAGTTTAGTAGAGTTGGTTACGAGTATGAGTATTACAAGCTACTGCATGCGCCTTCGCCCGCGTAATATCAAAATGGCACTTCGAAGTTTGAAGTCCGTTTTCCTGTCGGGTATCATTTTAGTCTACAAACCAGTGCTTTTATTGCACTATTACCTAAATCCACGGGAATTCGGGGAGTCACTGTATTCGGGGAGGTACTATTTAACTTTACTCAGTAGTAAAGTTAAATAGTAGGTACCTACAGCGACTTTCGTTCCGAAGGTCGTGGATTCAAACCTGGTCGTAGACCAATGGATTTTTCTGTTAGAAAAAAATATATGTGCTTAAAAAAAGCACGTGCTTAACGGTGAAGGAAAACACCGCGAGGAAACCGGCATTTTATAGAACCTAAAAAATTCGAAAACATGTGTCAAATGCACGAAAGGAGCCTCTTCGAGGTACACTTGAAATCCTTTCACCACGCTGGCTTCGAAAAAACTAGTGACACGATAAGAAGAAATCCACTTTTATCGATAGGACGATATTGTCCTTTTCCAAATCTTAGATATAATATACCATACATACATAAATCAAGTCAAATCAGTGCAGTAGTTTTAGCGCGGAGCAAAAAGGGAAGCAGTTATATACCATTGAAAATATTTTGTTCACAAATATACCTTGCAACGAACGAAATTTCTTTTATAAAATCATTATTCTGAATTTGCATGATAAAATTTAAACGATCATCATAACATTTCATATTTTCCGTGAGTATGAAATTTAAATTGAAGTAATAAACATAGATGTAGGTCAAAGAGGTGTTAGCAAGACTGTTGGCGTTAGAAGTGTGCAATGGTATATTGATATTGGAGGATGAAGATCAGAAATCAGGTCATGTGAGATGTGGAACGTGAAGAAAAATAAATTGACCATTCTGCTAGCGTAGAATTGCAACAGAGATTTCATGAAGGGTATAAGTTGAAAAGGTTATTAAGGCTTTTTTTTTGGAAAAGACGAATTTACTTCGAAATTCGTTTTTATCAATAAAATATCTGTATCTGTACCTAGATATTTTGGTCCATAGGTATTCCGAAAACCATTAAATACCGAAAATCTGTTGAGATCTTTCAATCTAAATTTGCAGTATAATTTCAGATATTGGATTAGTTCAGAAATTAAAAGTTAAATCAGTTGGTGGTCTTACTTGTGCCAGAGATACACGATGCTAGCTTTTTAAGCTAGTATAGCAAGATAGTGATAGTAAGCTAGCAGGCTAGCAGGCTAGCAGCTCAGGCTTGGTTAAAACATAACTACCATAATTTTTCACTAGCTTACTAGCTTAAACTAGTTCTGTTTACACGAAAAACCAGCCTTGTGTCTGAGATCTCGGGGCTGAGAAACCAACTAGAATTTCGATTCAGTTCCATTTTACGGCACACGAAAGGTACATTGTAACTATCTAACGGCCCCATACGGGCTGAGCTGAGGGACCATTGTCACCTTCGACCACGGGGTTTCCCGATTTAATTTAGTGATAGCAACCCCATTATGGCGCTGGATTGTTGGAAAATCGAATTCGGTGGCATAATCTTGGAGAATATTGCTTGCAAGAATACACTAGGTACCTATATCTACCTACTGGTCTAGTGCTCACGATGTAGGTTTGATAGTTTATTTGGTTGTTCGTCATTGAAAGGGTCCTAATCTCATGGGGTGGATCTAAATTCTTAATAACGCCAAAACTACGGTACCGATTGAACTGAAATTTAGTAAGGTATAAGTTTATGAGCTGTAAAGGGACGAAGGCTGATTATATCGATACCTCGCAGACGAAGCTGCGGGCGACAATAAACAACAATATACTTCTACTTAGTGTATTTTGGTCCGATGTTAAATTTCGAAACAGTGAAGGAACAGCGCTAGTTTAATATTATAATTAAGAATTACTAGGCTTTTCCATTACTAATCAAATTTCATCGTAAAAAGTAACTTAAATATTTCAAAATGGAGTTATTAATTTTTTGTCCGGGTGTCTGAAAATGTTTATATTGACCGTTTTCCAGCTCCATCTTGGTCCTATATTGGTGTTTTAGGTACACAATTTATTATCTACATAAGTGTTTTATTAAATTCTGATGTTACACTTCGAAACCTTACCTCAGTAAAGATATTGGAATGCTTCTCAGACTTTCATCTATGTTCCGTTGAAATCTCAACCTCAACGGACGAAGATTAGACAACATCGCGATAGGAGCAGAGCATCCAGACACATTTCACACTCGCGTCCGATGGGATGAGGGTTCTAGGGTTTTTATTAGTTGGCAGAATTGGAATGCGAGACGTTGGCTTTGTTTTGTATATATCTACTACCTAGATATAGTATAGTAGATCTTCAGTCTTCAGGATACGGAGTTATACGAGACAGATATTTTCTTTTATGAGTTATTAAAATATTTTATTCAAGTATTGTGCAAACATTATGATACAATTTGGCTTAAGTATAATTAGGGTAATGTGGTACCTTGCTAATTAGTTTGCTGTGAATCTTTATATAATACATATGTACTTGTGTCGCAACTCATAAAAAAAGATTTTAGTGATGGAGGACAAAAAATAATACATTTCATACTTAATACAAAAGTACCTATGTAGTTGAAATATTGTTATTTTAAAATTTACATATTTTAGGACAAAATAAGCTATGATTATGATTCTATTGAATATTTCAAGTAATACAAATTTCGAAACACGGTAGACAAGTCACTTAAAATATTTTGTAAAAATCATTAAAAAGCTTCGTATACAGCGAGAAATAATTATTTCCATTAATGCATTTCTCAAATGGATTTAAAAAAGTTGCAAATAAAAATCGTAGTGTCCATGATTCAAATAATTTCAAATGGAATAAAAAGCTAGTATGCATCAAGAATTTTTAATTTCCACAGCGGTAAGATAATAAGAGCCCATTTACACTAGGCCACAACCTAATCAAAATATTATTTGATAACTCGGATTATAAACTGTTAACTTATAAATGGTTGGTTAGTGCGATAAATGGTGGTAGTACTTGGTAAAAAAGAGGTAGAGAATGATAAGAGAGACCTTTAAAAAGACTTACGACAGACCAGCCGCGGAGTGATATAAGTTAATGATATAATTAAGCTTTTTTTAGCAAAATGTATGCATAATCTACATTTGATGTAAACATTCTCTAAAGAATAGTGTACAATGGAGCGCTTCCGCTGTGTAAGTAGTTTATTATTAAACAAAACATTCCCGCTCAGATACTTACGAGTTTAATTTCGTTTTATGACGCCATTACAGCTTATAATAATGTTGCTTTTGTCTTATATTACAGCAGTTACAACCCTGTCTAGGTAATTAATGTCATGGTAAGTGGAAGTTAATAGGCTATTTGAAAAGTTGACACCAATAGCATGAAGACGTAACTAAAAAGTACCTAGGTACTGAATATTTTATGTTACAGAGATTGCCATTTAAATGTATAAATATCCTTGTTAATTCATAACAAGAGCAATTTCCATAATAATTTGTAATTATTCAGAAATTATTAAATCTCAAAAATATACCTACACTTAAAATAAATATATACTCAAAAATATACATTAAATCTCAAAAATACACTTACAACACAAATATTGTAGGATGTAGTATATGAAGCTTCTATGGTTGTTGCCTGTTCACGCAATAAATAAATACTTTACTTTACTTTACTTTTGCGATTACGGTAAACAACAAAATAAACAATCAAAAACACAAACTATATTAAATACCATAATGTATTAAAAAAAAATAGCTCTTATACCTCGTGTAAAAGTTCCCTAAGCTCAGGTCAGATTGAAAGACCCGAGCGATGCCTTCATGGGATTTGATTTGTTCCAATGCTTATTGCATTTGCAATCTTGTTAGAATTGGCAAAGCTTTGGCAAAGCAAAGAAATGTAAAGCAAAAATGTTGTGTTCCCTATTTTGTTATATTGTTTATAAAAATATACACGATAGTAAATCGATAATACTAACGCCACTTTTATAAATATACCTACCTACACCTTCTCTAAATTTAGACTCTCAAAGGACCAAGAAGATTTTTCGAAATCTTCAGAAAATTAACATTAGACTTATGTCGTCGGTTGAAAGGCGAATTGACTCCAGCGAAATTTTTGCGATTTTAAGTTATATATATTTATGACTACAGTATTAAAATATTTGTTAGACTCTCTATGTACCCTTTGTTACTAACGAATACAATTTTAGCATACAAAACGCCACAACACAAAGATTCAGACAGATACGAATACAAACAAACACTCCAAATACATTATCCTTCTACGCAGTAGGTAGTAGTAAAAATTGTAAACAAAATCCGTAGACTAAAAATCTATGGGCTAAAATTGCATCAGATTCGCGATTCGTGATTGAATAGCGTTCCGGGAAACCTATTATATAGCTACCTCTCGTGGGGAGGCGAAGAGGGAGGAATATTGATTAATTTGATTGTTAGTGCTGTATTGTTTGTTTTAACTGAAAAACTTTGATACTTGGAGTTAATCAAAATGTCTATTCTACCAAAAACCATTAATGTGTAAGCATAACTATGTTCCGGTTTGCAAAGTTTCAAGGTTTACGGTTCAAGATTGTCTTGTGCAGCTCAGTTTTGGTTATGGGCAGGCGTGATTTTTTTTAAGAAAACGCCTAGTACGTCTTATCAATATTTCTATATATATTCTCAATTTTTCTTAATGTAACATATTGAGAAGACGTACTAGGCGTTTTCCTTAAAAAAACAAAAAAAATAAAAAAAATATCGTACCTATCACTCTAACAAAACGACAGAAACATGTCGGTTTCTAAGAGTTACTAAAGCTTACTACGAAGGACTTTTGCGTTGGTCTCACCATTAGTAGTAAATGCACCAGGAACGACATCCCCGTAGGTAAGTAAGCACATCTTATTTCTATTTAGTCTGATAATAACGGCTTGCAAAATATGCCTGTTTATAATATTATTTCATCCGAATCCCTTTGAGGTAAAAAAAAGTTTTTTAGTACCACAGATGCTACAAAAACCCCAAGAACTTAAGTCTCATTAATTACCTTTGCAAGAGCTTTTTCCAAGTTCTTCTGTGAGTTCTCATTGGCTCAGGTATCGTGACATTGGTACAGGAACAAAGAGCGAGCTAGCGTGACGTCATCCCTTCTCTGACGTCAGAGTTTGCGTAATGTGGGTCAATAGAACGCGCTGTTTCGCCCGGGAGCGGTGGCAACCCTGGAAATAGGTCAGCGCTAAAAATACGCAGTTGCAACCCTATTCATGTCTGTGATGCACTACGGAACCTCCGAGCTTAGGTGCTAAAATTAAATGTAAGCAAAGCGAGCCCTATAACCCAGTTCACATAGTAAGTTGATAATGAGTTGCTAGTTTATTGGCTTAAATCTATGCAAAACTAGAAAATTGTGGTCTCATAAATTCAAAGTATTTGCCCAAAAGGAATGAAACGACTGTTTTCAAATTATTCAAAAAGGCAGTTACCAGAGTTCCGGTAAACATAATATCAACAAAAACCCGGGTTCCTGTTTCGAAAAACTGAGCTTTATCGTTTTTGCATGTCCGACCAGAGATTGTTTGATTAGTCGAGTGCGAAAACAAAAACACGAGCAAAAAGTTGCTAGGAAATTGGGCACAGATTTGTTTTTCGTCCGGACTCCGGACTGAATTCGAAAAATACGGACGAAATGTAATCAAATGTATGAAAGGGAGTCAATACTAACTGCGAAGAAGGAGAGTAATGTTTTTGATATCTAGAATATTATAGACCTGTCTCGTTCAAGTTTACCAAAACAAAAATCTTTTCTCACCGTCGACGGTAGTTTTCCGCCAAGTATTAATGCATCGGCATTTTTTGTCCTGGTTTGTAAGACGCTGCTACTTGTGAATTTACTGTGCTATCGTGTCACTAGTTCTTTCGAACAAGAATGGTGAAAGGATTTTAAGTGCGCCTCAAAGAGGCTCCTTTAGTGCACTTGACACATGTTTTTTTTTTTTATTATTAGTACAATAGGTACTATTTAAACAAAATATAGGCACCTATAAGTTTAATAAGTTCATATTAAGATTAAGAGTCTTTCATAATTATTTAAGGAATAACTAGATTGCTGTACCCTAGCAGGTTCTTTATATTTTAAGCACTTAGTGATTAGTTTTCAACTGTATCTAGGCTTAAGTATAAGGGGTGCAATAAAAACATTTGAATTTGAATTTGAATTTAGAATATTCCTTCACCGTTAAGCGTGTTATATTTTTTTTTAAACAGAGTAATCAATTGGCATACGACCGGGTTCGAACCCACGACCTTCGCATCGAAAGTCGAAGCACCTCCCACTCAGCCAACACGGCTTTTTTATTTTATTTTTTAAGGCCTTGTGACATAGCTTTTATTTTTAGTAGGTTTATTCTAAGGCCTTCAAACAAACGTACCTCAGTTCAGGGGTAAGTAAAAGATAAAGGCTCCGTAAGGCTTGACATAAACTTGGGCAATAAGGGTGTTTTATCGCACACTTAACGCTTGTATCCTTCGCGAAACAAAGGATTTGCTGCGATATATTTTTATGGTAGAAATGTTTTTTTCTGATACAACGCTCAAAGGCTATATAGGAATACGATAAATATAGGACGATAAAGATAACTGAAATGTTTCGCTTTGTAGTTCTATCATCAATATAAAAGACTTAGACCTGATTGACTGACTGACAGCCTACAGGCTAAACTAGTGGACTTAGAGACTTGAAACTTGGAGGATGGATGTAGGTAGGTGCGTATTAGAAAATTAATTTTGGGAATTCGCAACGCAAACACACAGAGAAATAAAAATCGTTTTAGTTATAAAAATTCTAGTTGAATTTGGAATTTACTAATAGATATGAAACTTACGTTTCAAGATTAAAGTACCATTATAGCGTATTTCGACTCGTAAACTACCTTTAATGAGTAAAAAAAGGAAGGTCGAACCGAGAAAATTTCGGTAGATCTTTACTTCATGTAGTCATTAAAATTCACATTGTACCGTTAATGGTCTGGCAGTATGTATATAAATTCAATACCTAGCCCAGTACCAGCCGAAACAGAGGTCCCTTGTATCTAATCTACACACAAGTCCAGCAGGTACTTCGTTAGATCAAGGAACCCGAAGTTTTATATAGTACAGGTCGTGCATATTTTTATTTATATATTTTTATTTATATTAATTATTACAAGTATAAAAGCTAGATTACTCCTTCTCTTTGTTTGCCTATAATTTTATGATTTATTGTATTTCTTTTTTATTTTCTTAGTTATATATTATTATGTTATTATGTTATGTACCTTATTGTAAGACCTTTTTAGAAATAAAACATTTTATCTTTATCTTTATCTAGTATGTAGCAGCACGTGCCTCGATTAATTCCAAGCACATCCTGAAGTCTATACATGTAGGTCACCTAGCTCTGAATGGGTACATTCGACCTAAATATAGGTCTATATCTGAGATTAATTCAGGTCGCCAGGGTCTACCTATATTACAACTTTTCCAGGCTTAGGCATCAATTTTTACGATTGAGCGTTCAGCAACTCTACATCTTCAATGTATTAACATCTAGTAAATTAAAGGAAAAAATAAGAATTAATCTTATATTTGATTTGATTTGTTGAGAAACGCCATCTAGTCTCGAACTTAGCAGAGCTTGTACTATGGGAACCAGATAACTAATGGAATACTTAAATACTTTTCTTAATACATACGTAGAATACATAGAAAACATCCAGACTCAGTACAAACACCGATGTTCATCACACAAGTGTTGTCCTGAAGCGGGAATCGAACCCGCGAGATCGGCGTGGTAGTCCAACACACTTGCCACTCTACCAATCGTGTCGTTGCTAGTTATTATTATTATTATTTTTATTTAAACATTCTCATGTTTAAATAAAAACGAGACGAGCTTAGCGCTCGCCTAATGGTAAGAGATAACGCCTGCTCATAACCACAACAGGGCTACACAGGACTTTGATTCACATAGGCTGGTGCAACACTGCTAAAGCATTGAGACATTTTGATGGTCAGTCTCGAAAACTCAGTAAACTCACTAGCTCCTAGTCCCTTCAAACAGGAACACACTTCACTTCAAAAGGAACAATATTTTCACATTACTGCTTTGTTGCAAAATATCTGACACTGTGTTGGTACCTACCCATCTAGACAGTATCCTGCAGGGGACGGTAAGACCTCCTAGCGGTAAGTAATAGCTGTGGTATTATGTAGTATTTATGTAGTAATCAAAATATACTCATCAACTTATTTATAATCAAGACAATTATAATTCATAATTCATAATTCATTTATTCCATAACAAGCATAATAAATATTACCGTTACCGTTACCGTTACCGAACTGCCAAGCGAGTAAAGTAAATGCTTAGGAACTTTGAAAGTTTGGTGCAAGTCAGCATAAGTATATCAGTTAACTGGTTTTTGTATTATAGGCTCGACTTAGTTAGGTACTAGATGGCGTTTAGTGAAAATTTAACTAAATACCTAAAGTAAGTGTTTTTTGTAATTGAATATGCCGCTGGCCACGTTTTGTTCAACAATCTCTTGTCCATCCAAAGGTTGTCTGGATGGACGCCCATTGTCCACTATTTTTACAATTTGATTGTTTTCTACTTTCTGTATATTTTTGTTTGATTTTGTGATGGTGTGCAAGAATATATATCTATGAAGGTAGTAGTTCTATAATAATTATTAATACTCAAATTTTGATCAAATTTTGATAGAACTGATTACGCAGCTTCTTAAGGTTAGGTTAGTTATGCCTACTTGCACCAAACTGTCAGCATAATAAATTTTGCTGACGGTGCATCAATGTAGGTCGATCCCTAAGTTCCTCGTAAGTTTGATTAATCCGAGCTCAGCACCAGATTGATCGGAGGCAGGCTTGATACGGGGCTGAGCCTTTGAAAGCCCATTTCAAGCTTTTAATCCCATTAACAGCTTTGATACTTGTTTCTACAATAGGAAATTAGATAATTCTGCTGAATCAAGACTAGATGACACGAGTCAAGTGGCAAGTAGTTGGAATGCCTCGCCGGTGTCGTGGGTTTGATTCCTGCTTCAAGTCAAGCACTTGTGTAATGCACATCGGTGTAGGTATATCCTGAGTCTAGGTGCATTCTATGTATATTTTTTTATGTATTCTATACGGAGAGAAAAAATGGGATAGCGAGACATAATAGTAATCGATAATATATTGGTGTTTAGGGTTCGATCACCGGCCGGGGTAAATATTTGTGACGAACACAAATGTTTGTTCTCGGGTCTTGGATATTGTGATGTCTTGTATGTGTCCATGCCACCTGCGACACAGGGAATCTAGATGGCGTTGGGTGGCCAAAATATTTACTACTTATTTATTTATTATTTTTTAACTAACTGGCAGGACAAATTACGATGTTCCTCCATCACACAAATATATGTCCTGAAGCGGGAATCAAACCCGCGACACCGTCGAGGCAGTCCAGCTACTTGCCACTCGACCAATTGTGTCGTCTGAATAGGAAAACATATATCTCTCTCTACTTTCTGTTATTCTTTTTACTATGAAGATAAGTCTTCTTCTTATCGTGTCACTAGTTCTTTCGAACCAGTCAGTGTGGTGAAAGGATTTCAAGTGCGCCTCGAAGAGGCTCCTTTTGTGCACTTGACACATGTTTTCGAACTTTTAGGTTCTATGACATGCCGGTTTCCTCATGATGTTTTCCTTAACCGTTAAGCACGTGTTTCGAATACACATATAGATCTTCTTGAACAGAAAAATCCTTTGGTGTACGTCCGGGTTCGAACTCACGACCTTATGATCGAAAGTCAAGGTACCTCCCACTCCGCCAACACGGCGTTATAAAGATAAGTAATTCAATAAGTACTTGGATAAACTAAGTTTCCAGTCTCAAGTAACCCGTTAGCTTACAGTTAAGCTATTTACACCAGTTAATGGAAGCGGGTTAAGCACTTACTTAATTACGTAGGTGCACAATTTGCTTCGAGTTATTGTAAAGCTCAGTCAGGGTTGTTCCCAATTATCCTTTCCACACCTGAGTTCGTACAGTCTGCGAGAAAAAGTGCCGAACGTTTTTTTGAATAATGATATAGTTAATTCTATTTCACGATGAAGGTTTGATCTTGGTTGTTGTTAGCCATGTAGGTACATGCACATTGAGTAAGTGTGCGGAACCTGGGGAGCATTCAATCAGGATCGCGACGCGGCATCAAATGACGCGAATGCACCTGCACATGTCACTACTACACCCAAAACCAAACCTTCTTCGTGAAATGGAATATTTGTAATTATCTTTACTTTTGACATGAATCTGTATGTATGGGTTCAGGATTTCGAAATTTTCAGTCGTTTATGCCGTTGACTGTCTATTTGTCATTAAGCTGTACCTATGTGCTTATGAAAGCTTTTATGGTTTAGTGGGGCTAGTAATCGGTAGTCAAGCCAAAAGCGCACGTTTTATTCACATTTGCTGGTTAATTTTATTTACACAACTACTAATTTAATGTTTAAACAAAGTTAAAACGCTGAATTAAGAAAAAAAAACGGAACGTTTCTGAAATTCTAAATAATACACAGAAATTAACATAATACAATTGTATTACTATTTAGTAATGGGATGCTCAAATCCAATTTATTTTCCTACTAGACTAACAATGCCATAGCACAACAGGCTATGGTCTTAAGTAGGTTAAAGATCACGACAGCGTTTTTCCCCAGTCATAAATCTCCCCTTCCATGCCCATTCGTTGCTAAGTAACGCTGAGAGCACCATTAACCACCGAAGTCACTTCGGTAAATGGTGAATTAAGCAATTTCGGTACATACCTAACCTACCTACAACTTTCGGAAGTGTGCCGGGTTGCTGACCTGATTTTATCCTCTTTTTGAATACGTTTATGAAGAGACAACTTCATTAGGCGCACTGAGTAAAATTTTTCGTGGCGAGAGAATTGGATTGGGCTACTGAGATCCCAACGCTCGGATGCAACACTACTCCTGGTAAGGTTGCTTGGCATAATGTTACTATAACTTAAAATGGTGATGTGTCTTCTGTCACATCACCATCACATAATAATCACCATAATAATCACCGAAGTCACTTCGGTAAATGGTGAATTAAGCAATTTCGGTACATACCTAACCTACCTAGATAGATAGATAATTCTTTATTGAACACATAGAAAATAAAAAATATAAGGCTTAAAACTAATGAGGGGTACAATGGGTGTCCTTATCGCTGAGAGCGATTTCTTCCAGGCAACCAACAGGCATTGAGTTGCTGACCTGATTCTATCCTCTTTTCGACTAAGTTTTTTTTTTGTTCGTGCTTTGGTATTCCAAATAAAGCACATAAATGAAAACAATGAACGAAAATACGTACATAGTTATTATGGTATTTCATAAGATCACGAAAAAGGTTTATGTTTTCGCAAAACCTAAAGTTAGATAATTTATAAAATACTAGTACCTACCAGCGGGTTAATTTATCTTCTAAGTAGATGTATAAATCTTATGAAGAGCTTTTAACTTCCTTACGAAAGTAAAGCCAACTTTTGCGTTTGCTGAATCCAAGTCTTAAAATTATATACGAAAAATAAAGTAGGTATTATAAAATAACGATGTTATTGTTTGTTAGGGCTCTTTTACTTATAATAAATACGTTATTGGTGGGACTTTGCTCGACTGTCGGCAAGGAGAGTAAATGTTTTATATATCTTACCACCAATAAAACGTATAATTAATACCTATGATTAGTAGGTATATAAAATAATAACACTTACAACCACGTCTCCACAATACACAAAGGTTAGCTGGAAGAGAATGCTAATTAGCGATTAGTACGCCTGTATACCTACTTGTTTTTTTTTTAAGTTCTATAAAGAATTTTCTAGTACCTACCTTTATTATTATCTACATCAATTATAACTTTTTACCAATATTTTTGTTGAAGATATTGAAGAAGTAATCACTTCTGAATGGTACCTACTTATTTATAGCAAGTAAATAACTAATACCTTGAATAGAGATTCGGCTGTTGACCTTTAGCTTTATTAACTGAAGCGAAAGATACGAATGAAGGAACTTTGTGATTGGTCCCTGTGTTTGTTTCTTCAGAAATGGATCGGAAATTAGATGGATATTGGGAGTTGAACATGCGTGATTCTGTTTTATTTCTCTTCGGCATTACACGAATATAGATATTTTTATGGCAAAATATTTGCAGATGTAGATACTCTGCCGTATTATTTCGTTCATTACGCCTCTTTTCAGTGTGAGAATTACTATAGTAGGTAGTAAAAATGCGTAGGTATGAATTTATATATTTCAATCTTTTCAATTTCCGTTAGTTGCCCTGCTAAATGTGTACTTCTGCGCTATTTTTTATAAAACAATCCAAAATAAGTAAAAGCGACTTATCAATATGGAACATACAACTAAATTATGTTGTTCATAAAACGCAATCTCGACAAAGTAGATGATAACAACAAGGAAAATCTGTCTGAAGATTTGAATGACGTAGTCTTGCGCTCACATCGCAACTTCGGCCGCTCTACTTTTGTTCAGTGTTAACTGTTATTGTGTAACTTTCTATTAAGTAAGGCCATATTATTTTATTAAGTTAGATTTAAAAAAAACTTCTTAGGGAGGGGTAATAAAGTACTTATTATTACACCGTAAAAGTATAGATACTTATAAGTATACCGTATGTAGAGACATAGTATTTCTATTCAATGTATCCCTCATCAGTTTTAACTTATATCCCATCTTACCTCTCAAATCTAAATCTAAAGTGTTTGTACACATCTACTTTGTATTTTTCACTTTAAATTTTTTAGAAGTCTTTTAATATAACCTTCACATAGGTTGGTTTAAAAAAGTTAATAATTGGCTTCTTTCGGAGTTGTAGAGCATAGAGCCGTTATTATTAGTCAAGGTCGTTCTATGAAGCAGTAAACATCTTCCTATTTCTTGAACGGCTAACACGTCAGCTAATAAAAGAGGCACACTGTATGTGTAAGTGACTGAGATAAGGCTCTAAATAAAATAAAAATCATTATATCTTTGGAATACTCGATGTGTAATATTTCTTGCCTACAACTGTACGTACGTTGACAACCCTGCCGCTAACAATGGGCAGAGTTTTATTTAGTAAGTCTTTATAAATCGCTGCAAAGCGAAGACGAAGTTTGCTTATATGGGTCGAAGCTTGTAGAGCAATTCCTTGGAAACTCCCAACTCGTAGGCAGAGACTAGCTAGGTGTGCTCGGAAAATAACAATCCTTTGATATTCTCTTGTTGTGTAAGAATTTATTTAAGCTTTGTAGGCTATAAATTAATTCTTCCAAAGTTATCAATTATATTTACAGTTTTTTTTATGCACAGAACAACAGTTTCAATTTGAATTCAAAAATAAAATTATATCTCAAATTAGGTTCTTAAGAAATGTATCGTTAGTTAATTTATGTTTTCCATATTTCCTCATTCATTCTTTAATTTTAATATTAGTACATAGGTACTAGTAATAGTACTACTTTTTAGTAAAAATTAATGTATGACGATATTATACTAGTGTCCAGAGGTCAGACTTATGGTCATAAGTCCTGTGCGTCGATACGATTAGGAAGCTAAAGACTTTTGAACAGCTTGGCTACATAGCCCTGAAATTAACCAATGAAAGCCAATAAACCGTAAATTGAATAAGCCAAGCAACCGGTACTCAACATAAATTGAATTTGCTTCAACACAACTTGAATCGCATTGATCTACCAACCTTCCCAACCCTCCCTTCAACTTTCCTTTGCCTAAACTCTACCTTGACCTATAATATACCACCCCAATTTAACCTCCAACATCTTACCGTAAATATTCGTTATTGCTTTGTAATCACGGAGTTATTTCGAACTGTATATCAAGGGTGTAGAGCTTAAAATTGCCTAAGCGGTTGTTGAAGATATTAATAATGAACACGAAAATGGTTCCGTCAAGTGTTCACGGACAGTTTAATGAAGCACGGGTTAAGATGATTAACAAGCGGTGATAACTGACGAGGTAAGTTACTAGATAAATACTTAAAATAATTATTACTAGAGGGAAGTGGTTACCGTGGACCAATTGATTTTGCCAGCCGCTGGCAATTATTCCTCAACCAGTACCAAGTAAAGTTTTAGGGATTGCTCTAAGGGGAATATAATTAATGCGATTATAATCATATTCAGGTGGGTGCTGTAAATGTATTATCACGTATTGTGTGGTAGTTCAGATTCAATCAGTCTATAATGTTTTGACTGCTGCTACTAAAGACTACTCTAAATGCTTCATGTATTACTTTTATGTTAAATTTATTATTATTATTTATTAGCCATGATCGTCCCACTGCTAGGCAAAGGCCTCCATTCTCTCTTTCTATACATCCCGGCATAGGGCATAGGGATCTATGTTTCGGAGAACGAATCAAGTTTGTCCCGCCATCTTCTCCTGGGTCTTCCACGATATCTCGGTTGGCATTTGGTGGGCTCTATTCTGTGGTGGTTCTTGCCCAGAGTTCGAGAGACCAGGCGCCAGCAATTTTTGTTGTTAGAACGTTAACTTATTAAAACCGCTGTGAATAATGTACCGAGGATGAAGGAATGAGGAATTCAATCATTCGCCTAAATGTTTAATTAAGCTAAAGCTTATTAATACTGTTTTCAAAAAGTTAAACTTTTGTTTGTTTAGTATGATTGTACAATCTAGGATAAAATTTATACTGGATTTATACTTTTGTACCACTGAGTATTTATAAAATTACTTAGGGACTAAAATTAAATAAATAAAATCAAACCTACTCTGGACTAGAATAGTAAATGAGTCTTAATTTACCACGCACACACATGCATTGAATTTTATTACTTGACAATTATTTTTTTTGTACATTGAACCACTTCAGTAAATTTCAATCACGCAAAAAGCCTTTATGAAAAATTCAGGCAAAATAAAAATAAAAAGTGAGATAACAAATAAGGATCCATCATCGAAATAATGTAGAGAAATATCTAATATAATAATATTTTTGTTTTCAAATCGAGCAGTAATGTATTTGAGATAAAGTTCAGAAGCCATACATCATAGTTATAGGTACACTCAACACTAGTAAACAGAAAGTTGTATTGGTGTTTATTAAACAGGATGTAGCAAAACTTAACGCTCCATGAGCTTCAAAACTTACGTTTCGACCTCACGACACATTAAGTAAGAAAAACTCCTAAAAATTATAATAAATAAATATATTGGGAAAGTTAAAGATATGTTCTTATACAATTGGGCAGAGGAGAAACTGATTGCATTTTGACAACAAATGTATCTTGGATTCTCGATTCATTCATTCTTTGTTTCAATGGCTCGGTGTCAGATTACTCTCAACCAAAAGGTGGATACTTTCTAGTGAAATGAGGTAGTCCTCATCAAAGCATCGTTAAGGTCCTCTCGATTGCAGGTCGTCGGGAACGCTACAGGAGAGCGATGCGACATGTCTTGGGTGAGATCTTCTCAATCGCATTGGACTTGTGTTGGGTCAGTCAGACCCCATCTCATCTGGCAAGGTTGCTTCTACAGCAACCAACCTAGAAGCGAAGTCTTGTAGGCGATTCCCAGATCAGCTACTGAAGCGCGTGACCCCCTGGCAGTTGTTCGGTTGGGGTGACAAATTTCAGAGGGGGATGTTAGCTCTTCCACACCTTGTTTCTGTAGTATTGCTACTCGGGCGAATAAACATGTACATAAACATGACACCTGGCTCGAATGAATGGATTGTGTAAAGTACAGCGTGGAATTGGATAATCTTGATAGAGAAGTGGTCCTGCAATACTTGGTTATGATAAATAATGATAAGGCTTCGCAATTAGAGGAAGAAGAAACACAGAGGGCGCCGCTCGGGGCAGCGGGGGAAGCATTAAGTACCGACAAACATGTTAGCCAGGTGTCATGTTCATTCGCGCGAGTAGTAGATTCTAACTCAAACATTAACATTTGAGAGAAGTTATTTGGTACCTTTGGCACTTTATTTTTATGACCAAATTAATATGAAAAAGTCAAAACAGCCTAAAATTTTATCGGTCTATTATCAACCCAGCGGGTTTTTGCTTTAAAATATTTACGTAGATAATTTTCGTAAAATACACCGTAATCTTTATTTATTTATAGTTGTAAACACTGAACGAGAATTATTAAATAAAGCATAAACTCGCAAGATAGAGGGTAAATTATCTACGTTTCAGCTTTACGCTTTTACGAGCGATGAAACCGCCAAAATTCTGCACTGATGAAGTAGAACGCTCTGAAAAGTTATAAAAAGTTATTTACATACATAATGAACGCAAAATTTTGTACCAGATGCCTATGGTTTTGGTGGGAGGGTAATAAAATTAAACCGTAGATAATTACAAAATAAAGTAATTAAAAAGTTATGCCGTGAAGTTTGCCCGAGTTGTATAACATTTTAATCTCTGTTTGTATAATAATTGTCATTTATTTTATTGTAAAATGACTGCACTGTATGACCCCAGCAATGAAGACTAAAAAAAACGAGAAGATGGGCCTGGAAATAATTGCTACTTCTATTTCATTGTCACATGGTGATATGATTTCATTTTGTAACAACGCGACGTCACGCAATCACTCCTACTCACAGGCAGCACACTACTGACTGACTTTTATAATTTTATTTACGATACGATACGAATTAAATTATGAATGGTGACAAGTATCATTAAAAATCGGCCGGCGTAAAAAATCGCCTGCCGGGGCACGTCGCGCGCCGCGGCGGTTGTCACTGGCGATTTTGTAACAGACTTGGTCTCAGTAAGTAACAAGTATTATGTGTGATCAGTTTTATACCATGATAAATAAAATGTTACACGGTATACTTTCCATGCCTACAAGAAGATAATTATTGCAAACAAAAACATTAAAAATCTTAGTTACAAATCTCTTATTTTATATTTTTCGAGGCAACCTGTAGCACTAAAGGTATTTCGTGACTAAAAGGGTGTTATTGCCTTGCTCAGTCAAAGCTTTAAATTTGCTCTGCTACGCTGTCGCTGCTACTGACATGGCTTTGCTACGGCTCGTAACGAATGCTACGCTGATGGCGGCGTAGCAACTTCATTTTCACCGTTGCCTGTTACGACACTTTTTGTACTAGAGATCGTTTTTACCCAACTAAAAAGAAAAAAGGTTTTGTGAATAAATTTTGAGTATAAATCATGCAGGTATGTTAGTTATGTAGATTTATTGCAATATAACGGTTCAACGAGGAATATCTTTCACTATACATATATTTTCGGAACTACAGTTTTTGTTTTGAATACAACGACTTTTGTATACGTCATGTAACTGATTAGGTAGGTATTTTACGATGTTTTTCGTTCAACTATACAAAGTTTCACCAGCCACAGATGGTATTTATTACATAAGGCACGAGCCGCTTTGCCCCAGTAGTCGTAAAATCAGAATTCATGCTGACATTACCCCGGGATATAACTTAACGGCACAGAATATAAGAAAACTGAAGCAGTATGAATACTGACACATGAAGTATAACTTACAGAGAACCCCATTGCAAATTAAAAATATCAAAATCAGCAAAAACTAACGAACAAACCCTGAAATAAGGCACATGTATGCATGTTTACGTTTTTTTATGAACTTAAGAAATTATGAAACTAACTAGGCCTGATGATTTGGAAGAGTTATTCCTCTTCTTATAGCGTCTCTTGGACACCTTGTTGTGGTTATGTTGCTTCATCTTCTTTTCTCTTGATATATGGCCCGCAGAATTCCATTTCCATCAAAATAGTGATAGTAGCAGTGAAAAATCGGCCACATGATAAAGTATCATTACTGCTAAAAAAGGCTTATACATATCATTTTCACAGGAACTGGGTTATGTACGGTCACGTTTGTCTCGACTGTGTAGTTTATGAGCTGGACTACGAATCTATCTTCATTGAAGTCCAGATAATGAATAACACGACATAAGTCTAGACACAATCCTGATACTTCTGTTGCTACTGTTGTTTTTCTAAAGTGAACTTTATTATCTTGTTCTGAAAGTCTTTTATAGTTTGATAGCAAAGGATCTTCTAATAATGCTTATGTGGATCAAGTTAGAAATCGGACATTATACTGATACGAGGTAAATACAAGATGAAGAAAAAAAACGGTTGCCCTTATTAATTTCTTAAGCAGTGTTTATTTATTCTCTTTATATTGATTTTATGTATCATTAGCTGACGCCCGCAACTTCGTTTGCCTTGCGAGTTCACAAAAAATATTTCGTAGTACGCGCCTACACTTCTTGAGAAACATGCCCTCCGAATTTCAAGTCTCTAAGTTCAGTAGTTTGGCCGGTGCGTTGTCTGTCAGTCAGTCAGTCACGACCAAGACTTTTATAGATATTGATAATCACTCCTAGACTAAACTACTAGGAACTGCATCACTTCAAGAATCTATCTAGGTAGTGATCATTCCTTATATCTCCAAATATACCTATATTAAGTAGGTATAATTTACAATTACTTTTAAGAGGAGAGGATTTGAAAAAAAAAACATTTAGTCCACTTGCGTAATCAGTCTAAATTAGAGCTTTCGAGCCTCTTCGAGGCGCACTTGAAATCCTTTCACCAAACTGGTTCGAAAGAACTAGTAACACGATAAGAAGAAGAAGAAAAGGCGTGCACTTTTTGACTAAAATAATTTTACCAACATGTCTGTAAAAAGTATTTACCAATCTTTCAGAGCATTAAATGTACAGAAATAGAAGGAGCTACCTATAGTAGTTAATCTTCACATTAGGAGTGGCAGATTACTCACATGACTGATCACAGATTTGGCAGGTCACAGGACTTATCTGAAATGTTCGGGATTATTCTGGCTTTTTGTGAGGGAACTGGTAAAGTTTCTGCGAAGTTTAGATTTGCCAGAGCTTCGACGTAGTAGGTAAAGTCAAAGATTAGTGGGGTTTGAATTTCAAATCCGATAAAATCTATGAACAAAAATTATAGATAAGACTCGTTTTTGGCAAATAATAATCAGTGCAATTTTATGTCTCACTTATTTTAGTATGTGATTGTAGTTTTGTGTGCTTTTTTGGTCATGGGAAAGCGCGATTTTTTACCACCAGGAGAGCGCTATCCTCACTTGTTTAGTAAATAATAAAAAACTTATTATACACGGAAAAAAAACTATTCTCAATCGAAGAGCAAATCTATTGACCAAGAATAATAATGATTTATATATGGCCTAAACAATGTATTATTGTCTTAAGAATATTATTGTTTCAAATCGACTGTTTAAATCTAAGAAAATGTGTTTTTATTTAAGAACAATAATTCTCTTGTTATAAGAATCAGTTTCAAATACGTTAAATGTCTTATCCCAAGAATATCCATATTCTTCTAATACAAGAAACATGATTGTCTTCTTTACAAAATAATAAAATTCTTGGAATAAGTGTAGGATATACTCGAAATAATAAAAACTCTGTCTTCATTAAATAATATGTATACTTGGATGAATTGAAAATATTGCTTGATTCAAAATTATTTGAGAATATAACATCTCATTGTAAGAATTATAATGTCTGTATAGGATAAAATCTATTGTCATTTAAATACACTATATTTTTAAATTGAAACATTATTATTCTTAATGAATGTATATTTTTTTTCAGTTAAAAACACCCTTTTCTTGTAATAAAGTTTTTTTATTCTACTATGAATAAAATATGCTTTTTGTTTCAAGTAAATGAATTCTCAGATGCATTAAAATTATTTCTTGATCAAAGGCATCATTTTCTCGAATTGAGAATATAACATTGTTGTTGTAAGAATTATTAGGTCTTCATCGAATAAAACTGAGGTTAAAAATAAATCAATTATATTCTTGGTGAGAGAAAATTTATTTTTGATTATAGACTCAAATTTCTTGAACTAATGATTTTTGTGTCTTTATATTGGTAATGTATTCTTGGTTAAAACTATTATTTGTTTTATATTGAGAATACATTTTCTTTTAATAAAAATTTAGTTGTTTTCATTCAATAAAATTAAGTTTCATGTTAATTATAGCGTACTCTTAATTTGAGTATGTATTGATTCTTAATCTAAAGGAATGGGTTTCTTCCGTTGAGATTATATTTTTTTTGAGTGAAAGATTGTAATGTCTTCAGTAAATAAAGTGTTGTCTTCAATTAATAGTATCATATGCTCAATTTAAAACAAATTATTGTTAATGTAAGATCATGAGCGCATTGTAATCAAAAATGTATTGGATTAAACAGAAAATATAATTTCTTGAATTGAAACACATTGTTTCTTCAGTTGAGCATTAAATTATCTTATTTGGTACAGATTCACATCCGATACTTTCTGCATAAAAATAGTGGGTTACCGTGGCAGAACACTCGCCAGTGGTAACCATACCATTGCTATGCGAAAAGTGTCATAGTGGGATAGTATTTTTACCGTTCATATCACTCAAAAGATGAAAGGCAAAATTACCACCTACGGAACACTATACTAAAATAAGAAAATCAAATACACTCTGCAGATAACAAATACTCCAAACTCAAGAAATTATAATCTATAAATTATTTTCAATTTAATCCAACACAACAATAATTATAGCAACAGGCTCAATCATACATGCACAATTTCAGGCTAAAACAATAATTTAAATGACAAAGATAGTTAAAATAATTATCTAAAAACAACTAGGAAATAAAGTTTACAATGCAATAAAATATAATCTCAACTGACTAAGTAATCTATCAAATAAAATGTCATAAAAAGTTCAGTTGATCATTTATTATGGAATAAGGAAATGGTTATATCAATGGTCATCTCTTACATAGGAGGTATGTAGGTACAGTTCAAATACTTACAGTTATTTTGCAGTCTTAAATCAGTAAAATCTAATAAAAGTTAGTGATAAGTATGTACAGTCAGCTGCACAGATATGTATACACTTCCAAGCTTTTACATTTATATTACTCTTAATTTTGCAAAGTAAAGTGCACACAATCATTTTCAAATTCATGCAAAATTCTGTCATCTTAGATGTCAGAATTTTGCCAGAAAAATAATGTCATTGCAAAATTAAGAGTTTAGTATAAATATGAAAGCTTGGAAGTGTATACATATATGTACAGCTGACTGAACCTTATTATCTACAACAGAATCGGTATCATAGTCACTAGTTATCACATTCACAAGTTCACAAGATTCAACAATCATCTATCATGGCTTGCATAAAGCGTGACATTTGGTTACAAGAAAAAAAAAATTAATTCTTAAAATATACCTAACGCCTAACTAAACTTAGTTAACTACTACTGATAGCTAGTACCTAAAGAAATCAACTTTTAAAAACAACTTAGTAATTATCAATTATACAACAATTGCACATTGGTATTGTTTATACCAATTATTAAGCTTATATTATTAAGTTTATATTTTTAAGTCAACATTATCACTCTGATCAATATTATGAATAACGTTTGGCATGACACTATGGCAATTGTTCAAGTAAATGAAATCAGTTTTATTGGACCTTTCTACATGATATGCCATAAAATGAGCATTGTAACCTAATGTGTGTAAAACGTCACATAAAAAATATACACAGGCTCCTCGTTATTAGTTTCTTTCAAAAACACGCTTCGAATTATATAAAATAACGGATTGTCATTTTCATACTTTTACAAATGGGTGTCCATATGACTATATTTAACGCCATTTTATTTAAAATTAACGCTCATGTACTCATCGCGTTTTACGTCGTCTGGCAATTTTAAGGTGCCTTTAATAGAGGGTTTGCCAATTTTTAACCGATTTTCTAATCCAGTTTTAGCCCACATCTTATAACAAACTTTTAACATTACTTTTTAGCATAACTTTACATTTTACTGCTATTGCCTTTATTTAAACGTCTTCTTTAAATCGCCAGGTTGCTGGAAAGATTTTTATAATTATTTCACTATAATTCAGTTCAAGTCATTAATTATACACAAAGGATGTTCCACGTCCATGCCACATGAGAGGAGAATTAGGTACTTTAAATATTAAAATATTAGCTTGCGCCCGCGGCTCAGCTCGCGTGTTAGGTACCGGGACATAAAGTAGCCTACAGAAACGTTATGTATGATTTTTCGGGATAGCGTGTGATAGTTAAGGCGATTAGCGTGGAAAAATACTATATATATGTATATATTATATATATGTCCAACCACAAAAATTATGCCCAGGTAGAAATACAAAGCGAGCCCTCATAAAGCTCAGCTTTTTGCTAGTAATACCTATATTAGTAAGGATAAGGACAGGAACTTTTGTTCAATAAACACTTTCATTTATTAGTAACCGACAAAAAGAAGAAGGTGATCGATACGGAGGCTAAGAATTAAATGATAATAGAAAAATAAATTTGTGGCGTGAGACATCCTGTATTTTGGTAGTATGCAATTTTAACTTACCGCAGCATTCACAACTATGCCCTCAATGCATTCAACAGTGGAAAATTTTGCTTTTCTATTCAACCTTCCCTTCGGCGGTATTAACCGGCAAAGCAGCATTATTTGTTTGATCGCCTTTTTGTCTGCAACAAAGTTCAAAACTATTAAATAAAACAACACAAAATAATAATTTGATAAACAAAGTTAATAAATAAATAATTTTTCAAATTGATTTAATTATTTCTCTCAATTAAATGTTTTTTTTTTTCATTTCATTTCTATATTATACCTATTATTCATTCTCTATTATATTGAACTCACCAATGCTTCTCCCCGTATATCATTGACAATTTTCCATTCGTTTACGAAATCTGCAACGGTACTGTAATTTGACCAATTTGTAGCGCTGCGTACGCTGTAAGTATCAGTCCAGTAATCAATAACCTTCTGCCATGGCTCGTTGTTGTTTTGGAGCCATTCAATTTTTTCTTCATTTATATCTGAAATGTGTACCAGTAACGTATTAAATCAAGTTTAGTGAAAGAGAAAGCTCTATTTAACTACATTCTAAACTACTTACACTCCAGATATTTATTATTATAAAAACTATAAACATTACTTAAAAAAATAAAAAAAACAGACATTTATAACAGTGCCATTTAGCCCAAACTAAGTAAAAACATACATATATAGATAGCCGAAAAAAAAACACCCAGATTCAGGATAAATACCAATTTCCATCACATAATTTTTGTCCTGATGCGGGAATCGAACCCGGACATAGCGGTCTATATCTAATGTAACTATTTTAAATAATAACCATTCTAATGAATTCTAGGGTCGTCTAATTAATTCTACTATAACTAAGAAATGACTATGCCTAAATAAAATACAGAACTAGTATTCGTGGCTCACAACACTACAGAACTTAAATTATAAAATGGAAACCTTTCAAGTTCTGGACAAGTTTTTGTTTTATAACAGGATCATTATTTTCATTTTCTTCAATTCGCTTTCTTTTTCGTTCACCAGATTTGTACAAAATATTTCTGACTTCATCTACTAATTTACCCTTAGCAAATACAGGTTTGCCACTAACAGAGTCCCTCTTTTTAATAGCAGTATGTACCAATGCTTTCAGTTGGAAATAATGTGATTATTTTGGCGGATAAGACATTGTAGTCTTCATAGGTTATATGGCTGTAAAAAAGTAAAAATAAGATTACTAACTGTTCGAAGCCGAGGCGAGCCCTCGGCTTCGAACGGTTATTTAATTTTTTTGAAATATTATATAGCCTATATCACTGGGGGGATATTGTAGCTTTCCAACAGTGAAATAATTTTTCGAATTGGTTCTGTAGTTTCGTAGCCTATTCAATGCAAACAAACAATTAAATCTTTCCTCTTTATAATAATATATACAGGGCGTCCCACGGCTATGCCACATGAAGGGCAAGTACCTTGAATATTGTAGATGGAACATTTTACTGAAAAAAGACATTATTTGAATTTAAAAACCAATTTAAACTGCATTCATAGATATTTAAATAATTACGTGTTTGAACCGGGAATCGAACCCGTTACAAGAGAAAAATAATCACCCTGTAGCTTTATCATACCGATCGAAAGGCTTCATCATAAGGATATTTTTTTGCTTAATAACATAGTGTCACATATAAAAGGAAGATCATGAATTTTAATTTTGAAAGGTGATTATTTTTCTCATGTAACGGGTTCGATTCCCGGTTCAAGCATGTAATTATTTAAATATCTATGAATGCAGTTTAAATTGTTTTTTAAATTCAAATAATATCTTCTTTCACTAAAATGTTCCATCTACAATATTCAAGGTACTTTATTTCCATGTGGCATATCCGTGGGACGCCCTGTTTAATAATATATTAGAATAGATAATTAAATGGTATAGATGACATGAGTTTATATAAGGTCAAATCTCACGATGGGTGGCTAAGCCTGCCACACGCTTGCTAAGCCATAGAGGTCACCAAACAAAGATTTGGATAAAAAAAATCTAGTCACTTACCTATTCACAATGTACGTAAATATTTGATGAATTATTATCTCAGTTAGCTGGTTCCGGTGTTTGTTGCTCAATGTGTTGCTAACTCATAGTATTTTAAAATAGATTTTCCACATGGTGATGTAGTCAGTAGTGTTTTTAATTCAAAATGTGGCAGGGTCGGCTTCAATCTTATGAGATCGTTGATGTCGATGCTGTCTACATCTACATCCGATATAATGTCATTGGTGGTCGTATTTGTCACAGTATCAGTCTGAAACATAATATTTTGCATTACTAACAAATGGATTGTAAGGAATCAACCATTAGGGGCATGCCCATCCTGTAGTCTAGTCAATTCGAACACAGCCTGCAGCCTATGTGAACATCATTCACAATGGGTATGTGGAAGCTGCTTACTCTGCCTGTTGACCGATGGCCCTGCCCGGGTCTGACTGGTGTCCTGCCTAGATCGCTGACTGGTTGCCTTGCCCAGATCGACAAATAAATGGGCTGCGTTCCATTTGAAAAATCCTTTACACACACTATTGGACATTACAATCGTATACATACCATCGAAGTCAGGAATTCTTGGATCTTGTTTTTTAGGATTATCCTTATGCCAATAGACGGGCACAGTTCTTTGAGCAGGTCTCCTTCTATTACATCTTTCAGTTGATCTATAGTTATACTATTATCTGAAACCAAGAAAGAATGTCTCAAAATTGAGAATCGATAGTCTCGAAATCACGAGCCCATGAACTTTTCGATGGTAGGTATATCATTTTATATGATAAACAACCCTCGTACAATAATCACATCCACATCTCAGATCTTTGGTCTACATAAAATAATACATAAAATACTCACCTCTAAAAGTTTGAATAACTTCTGGTGGAATATTCCAATCTGATAGTAATTCTTCCATTTTCTTACACTTTTTTATCACGGTAGCAACAGTACAATTTAAATATAAATAAAGGCAATAGCAGTAAAATCCAAAGTTATGCTTTTTAATGTAATGAAACACAGAGATTTTCAACGGACAATGATTTATAAAAACGCATGGCGGGATTGCCGGCCAGCGGCGCTAGTGTTGCTAGTCCCTAACCAAATTTTCCCCAAATTAAATTTTAACTCATAAAAAACTTTTTCAATTATTTATCTAACTCTTGGTAAAAAAATGAAGGGGAATCGCCATGGATAAGCAGTGGGAATAAATAAAAATAATTATGTGGACATTACACACAGCGTCATCTAGCCCCAAAGTAAGCAGAGTTTGTATATATTTTGAAATATATTTTGAAATATATATTTTTTTTGTATCTTGGGTACCAGATAGCAGCTGATTTGCCATGTTAAACAAGGAACCTAGTTCAAGTTCAAATTCTGTAATCATAATATCTGGGGGCACGGCAGTGCCACCAAGCCGAGCAAAAAAGTGGTACGGCCGTACTATCCTTTTCTCGAAGCAGTTCAGGCCATTTTCGACCACTTATAGCTTCGTTGTAGATAAAACTTAAAGCCTGAATTTACAGTACCCAAGCGGGCATTGTATAAACACGGTATATTTGAAATTTCATTCAATTTGAACCAGTAGTTTAAGAATTATAACTAGTCAAAATTCTTATTTTTTTCACTCACTGACTGACTGACTGACTGACTGACCGATCATCAAAAGTCTAAGTCACTTCTAGTCTAGCAGACATAGAAGCTTCAAATTTAGAATGCAATTAGTGTTTAGTGTATAAATCAAGGAATAACTAAAATATTGTGTAATATCCGTCCAGTTTTCTAGATACATCAACTGCATAAATAACTTTGTAATCCCATATAAATGTATGAGATTACAAAGTTACATTTGCAGTTAATGAATCAACGTACCTGTATATGTATAATTTAATGGAATAATAGGTGTAGATCTATCATCATCATCATAATCAACCAATACCGTAAACAAAAAGAGAAAGACAACTTACAAAAAGAACGTTGCACTGTAGCATATTGGTACAAGATGATAATAGGTAAGGAGTTTGATATTCAAAAAAAGTGGCTTTTTTATAATTATTTTAGATTGATTATTATGTATAATAATAATTCAGGGCACTTAATTTAAACCTTTTTTATTTTAATGGGAGTATTTAAATTATGAGTACTATATGCTAAACAAGTGGCAACATTGCGATTATCCTTCTAGAATTATATTCTTGACTTATGAATAACGATTTTTGATTTGTGTCTCAAAAAAATCTGCTGTCATGCTTTGTCTAATGTCGTATAGATGGCGCTAGCTGTATTTTTAAACCAAGTAAACATGTTTTGATTGGATTTGAAGCGAAGATAAAGTACTCTGACTAATCTGTGAAGATAAACAATGAAACATGAGCTTGAGTACATTTAGCGGCACGAAACTTAAGCACTATTGCGCAGAAGTAAAAAATAAGTTACCTGAGGGGGGCTACACAAGTACACATAACAGTAAAACGTGCCGCTATAGGTGTCGGTATTATATATATACCTACCTATTCGATAAATAGGTAGGTATATATACCTAGTAACTTTTATTTTTCTGTCCATCCAACAGAGTACCTACCTAAGGCAACACCTATATTTCTTTAGAGTAAGCTCGTCTGTGATATCATTCATTGAAAAATCTAATATAAGGAATGTTAAGAGGAACACGGGGTGAGTTGGGGTAAACTTCGACTTTTTACCACCCTTTTACTCCCTAGGGATAAAATATGGTATCTCAAAAAGCATTAGCCGTAGAACATTGCGGTTTTCGCCAAAGGTATTTTTTTATGTTCCAATTTGGAAATTTTGCAAAATTTCTAAATGCCGCCATACAAAATAATTGGATTTGTATACAAAAGTTGGATTCCCATACAAAATTTTTCAGCCTGAGCGAAGCGAAGGTTGACGATTCGCACGTCCACCTTGGCACCTACATGCTTTCTCGAAAAATATAAGTCGTGGAGGGTTGCAGTTTAGCGCTAAAAGTATTTAATTTTGTTCCAATTTTGAAATTTTGAAAAATCCAAAATTGCCACCCTACAATTGTTGGATTTCCATACATTTTTTTTAACCTGAGCGAAGCGAAGGTTTACTATTCGCACGTCCACCTCGGGACCTACATGCTATCTCAAGAAGTAAGTCGTATTGACTTGCGGTTTTCACACAAGGTATTTATTTTAGTTCCGATTATAAAATTTTGAAAAAAATATATAAGCCGTAAAATAATATTTAAATATTTTTTTTTGCCATGTTTTTATGGCCAAGTTATTTTTTGACCATGATTTTTTTTTTGGCCAATTCTTTTATGTCTAATTTTTGGCCTTTTTTTAGCCTATTTTTTATTTTGGCCAGCTCGCGCACCGTCCAAAAAACTAGTCTATAGCTTTAAAGTTCTTTATGCCAAACTAATGCTAGGGGGAATCAGAGTTACGGCAAAGAATAAGTAACATTACGTACCTACGTATCCTAAACTTTTGGTTTCAGCATAACTGTTTTGAGGACAGAAATAGCCTCATCAAGAATTTGAAGGAGTAGGTTCAAAATTACAGATATAGGTATCTATAATATTGTGCTATGAAAAATCATAAGTTCGAGACATTTTATGATTTCTAGACAAACAAAATCATACATAACTGAAGTACCTATACTGATTCTTTATATAAGATTTATAAATGTTTAACTTGAAAGTTTAATATACATTTATTGTTTCAAGAATAATATTGCATAAAAGTAAAAATCTGTATTCTTCAAATAAGAAATATTTAGGTGCTTCGTTTAAATCAAGAAAAATATCTTAAATAAAAACAGATATTTATTGTTTCAAGAATAATATTTCACAAAAGTAACAATGTGTATTCTTCAAATAAGAAATATTTACTTCGTTTAAAGCCAGAAAAATATCTTAAATAAAAACAGATATTTATTGTTTCAAGAATAATATTTCATAAAAGTAACAATGTCTATTCTTCAAATAAGAAATATTTACTTCGTTTAAAGCAAGAAAAATATTCTTGGATGAATACAGTATTATCCCCTTTGAAGCTAATTTCTCAGTAAAGGCAAGTAAAATATTAGTTTAGTTCCAGCATAACGGTTGTCCTACAAAGAGTTTCACATTCTTATTTTGTCATTTTCTATTCTCAATATAATTTTAATATGAAGTATCACTAATTTAAATTTAAATTTGTATTGTTTTCGAATAAGACATTTTAAGAAGTTTTAAACTAGGCAATAAACTTCATAATTTAAGTACACTGGTTCTTTTTATAAGATTATTGAATTCTTAACTTGAATGAAAGTTATTTTTTTTAAGAATAATTAAATGCGTTAAAAGAGCAATTACATTCATCAACAAAAAAAATGTTAACTTCTTTTGAAACCAGAAAAATATTCTTGAATTTAAACACTATTATCTTTTTGAAGCTAATTTCTACTATTTTATAATGAAGAGTCACTAACTTTAGTTAAAATTTGTATTGTTTTCGATTATTATATATTTGATTTTTTTTAACTAGACAATAAACTTCATAATTTAAGTATATTAAATCTTCATGTAAGACTTTTATATTCTTAACTTATATATAAAATTATTTTTTATTTCAAGAATATAAATGCGTTAAAAGAGCAATGTGTATTTTCCAACTAAAGCATATTTACTTCGTTCAAAACCAGTAAAATATTCTTGAATGAAAATACTAGTGTCTTCTTTGAAGCTAATTTCTCAGTTAAGCCAAGTAAAATATTATTTTAGTTCCAGAAAAACGGTTCTCTTACAAAGAATTTCACATTCTTATTACGAAATTTTCCGTTTTCAATTTCCATTCTACAGTGAAGAATCATTAACTTCAATTAAGATTTGTATTGTTTTCGATTGAGAAATTTTAAAATGATTTTGGTGATACAATAAACATCTTAACTGAAGTATACTGATTCTTCTTTTAAGACTTTTTATATTCTTAACTTGAATATTAGAGTATTTTTTTCATTTAAGAGTATATATGCTTAAAATGTGTACATGTATATTCTTCTATGAAGAAATAATTGCTTAGTGAAGGAGTATTATATGTGATTATTCACTTTTAAGAGTATGATTCTTAAAGTAAAAATCTCCATCAAATTTATTTTAAAAATAAGAATACTTATTTTCTCAGACCGAAATAATTAAATATCGTTAAGTTTAAGTATATAATTTTCTCGAATGAAAACATATATTCTTGAAAGGAAAACATATACTTTTCTTGGATTGATACTTTGAATGATTCTTAAATAAAAACCACTTAGTTTTGAATCAAGTATACGATTCTTATTTTTAGTAGTTATAATGAGAATAAATTATTGTCAATCGAAGAATTGTGTACTTCTTAGATTAAGGATAATGTTTAAAGTTAAGATAATATTGTTTTACATATAAACAATATTTTTGAGAATAATGGCTTTCTTGGTTTAAGGAAATATGGAGTGTTATTTTTTTCTGTGTAATATCCTCCTCAAAATATACATTACTTTTGAGTTAAACAATGTAGAAACTTTACATCACATAATAAATTATAACGAATATAACCTCTCTAATAAATATCATTATCATGATATATTATAAAAGAAAAATTTATGAATACTTAAAACAGCATAATGGGAAGTCTTCAGGAAAGTAATTAATAAAGCGCGCATGATCCTTTGTGGAGGCTGTCTCGAGAGCGGTTTATTACTTTCGGCATGAAATTAAAATTTCATTGAAACTTGGGTATGGAATAGATATAGAATACAGAAGTGGCGAGAAGTAACAGCTCCATTTATTATTTTATTTCGCAATCATGTACATGTGTAGTTTCATATAGTTAATATATTATGAGCCCTGTTAGGGCGCAGTGACACAAAATAGGTTACTAGGATAGACGGTGCTTATTAAATATATATAATTTTAGCTCAAAAACTTATTAAACCTGTGAGTATCTATACTATTTTTCATTATCAATTTCTTAGACAGTAATAAATAACACCCTTTTACCTTTTTATCTACATAATAAGCACCTAGTTTTTGAATACGCGGCTGTTAAAGCCCTGTTGTTGAGTATGTTTTTTTATGAAAGATAACGTATTTTGAAGATCCAACAAAAATTCTTACAAAATTTGTTCTAGGTTGACAACTAATCGTAACAAATTCTTGTAGCTGGCTGTACAGTGAAAACAATTGTCATCGTTATTTTGTTAAAACCACTAAAATTTACACGTTAAATTACAATAACAATAACTGTCGAGAAGAGGAAGCCTGAAGGTAGCGCCAGTGATGGATAAATTAAGAGGTAACAGGCTAGCTTGGTTCGGACACGTGATGCGAAGTGAAGAATGTCATGTGACTAGAAGAATGCTGAATATGGAAGTGGATGAACTGTGTGAAAGATGATATGAATAAAACAGGTGTAAGTACAGAGATGACGGCTGAAAGAGACGAAAGGAAGAAGAAGACATGTTGTGCCGACCCCACGTAAGTGGGAAAAGGACCAGGAAATGATGATATTACAAACTGTCGAAATATTACAGTTTATAATTTGACGGGGTTCTTATTCGTACGAGTATTTGTATTGTAAATTATCGGTTTTTACAATTTTACGTTGACACATAAATAGAATAACCTAGGTATAATATTTAATTTTTCACTCTAGCGCTAATATAAGGATTTTATTTAATTGGGGGGAGAATCTTGACAAACATTACTCGTACCATAAAAAGCTGTCTTCATAAATATTAAAACCAAACAAAAATCGTTATTTTCGATTTGTCTGACCTTTTTTCTTAGGTCTAGACAGACGATAAATACATGATATAATTATTTTTTTTATTCATACATACGCATAATGATTTGATGTTTTTTTTTATAGTCTTCTTCTTATCGTGTCACTAGTTCATTCAAAGCAGTGTGGTTAAAAGAGTTCAAGAGCGTCTCGAAGAGGCGCCTTTCGTGCAATTGTCACATGTTTTAGAACTTTTTAAGTTCTATGACCTGTTTCCTCACGATTTTTTCCTTCACTGTTAAGCACATATTTTAATGTACACATATTTTTTTTAACAGAAAAATCCATTGGTATTCGACCGGGTTCGAACCCACGACCTTCGGATCTACCAAAGTTTGTACCAGTGCTTCTATTAGTCATCGTTTAAGTTTTTATTTATTAAAGTTAAAAGCATTGGCTAACAATTATTAGGTTTAAAAGCGATTAGATGACTGATTGGTTCTATTTTCATGCCACCTGCGGCACAGGGAATCGTAGTGCAGGGGTGTTTGCTAAGCATGCTATGTTTGTCAGTATGCAGGTTTATTATATTATTAAACCCTTATAATGCTCTAAAAAACATTGCTATTATAATAAATAGTTTTTTTTCTCGTAATATGTTCTTTGTATAAAGAAGGTGGATTTTTTGCTCAAGTTTCGATAATGGATGTTAATGACTTTTCATAAAAAACAGCCTCTAATCCTGTCCTACATTTATTATTACTTATCTTAGGGTCTCCGTTTAACAGTTTTACTTTGGCCAAATTATTCAACATACTAAACCAGAAAAGCGTGTTCCCTATAAAAGCTAACTGGTTCAACGTTTAATTCCCGTCCAATTTTTTACTAAATAAATAATTTGCTAGAAAAAAGTTATATCTACGTCACATAATAAATACACTTAGTACTTACTTAGTTTCAAAACATTAAACCTAGTTCTGTTAACAAATCATACATATAAAGCTTAAATATTAAAAAAAAAACATTAAACCTACTTCTGTTAACCAATCACATACATATAAAGCTAAACAAATAAAAAAAATAAAAACATTTAACCTAGTTCTGTTAACCAATCATACATATAAAGCTAAAAAAAATCTAACCATCTAGATACCTACTACACCAACTATTATGTCTTTCGCGTAAAAATGTTTCTTGGTAGTTACTGTATTGTCATTATCCGTACGAATTTTGAGACTTTCTCATAATGTAACCTTGATAATTCTGTTTGTTGTTTACCAATGTGCCCAAGCTCCTGAAATTAATGGTAGACGCTTTACGACGATCGTAAAACTTCACGCCCGAACCTTCCCGCCTCGTATTAATCCAAGGAGTGCGACGGAAACTTATTTTGTCACTTTGGCAGTTGCCTGAAAAGGTGGGGCAATGTGTATCTCCTTCCGGCTTATCTGAAGCTCTAAGAGCACAAGAGAATAATAAAAATAGAGTTATAGATGAATAGAGTCAAAATAGAGAATTATGTTTCAATATACATGTTAGTTAGCATAGTAAAATAATGTGGATATTTGTACGGATTTGCCCTCGAAATTTCGACTAATGTAAACTCAAAACAGAAGTTCGTCGCATACTTAGCTCTTACCGTGAAAGACGAAAAGTCGTGTTGGCCGAGTGGGAGGTGCCTCGACTTTCGATCCTAAGGTCGTGGGTTCGAACCCGGTCTTAAACCAATGGATTGTTCTGTTCAAAAAAATCTATGTGTGCACCATTGTTAAGGTGAAGGAAATCATCGTGAGGAAACCGGCATAGAACCTAAAAAAAAAACATGAGTCAAGTGTATGAAAGGAGCCTCTTCGAGGCGCACTTGAAATCCTTTCACCACCCCGGTTCGAAAGAACTAGTGACACTTTATGAAGAAGACCGTGAAAGACAAAAAACCTACACGGTTAGCTTGTTGTAACAAGAAGTAAGCCGCTTACAGCAACATTCAGTTTTAGTGCATAAAGTTACTCATAATTTCATAATATGTTTTAAGTCTTCCAATCGTAGCCAGCATATAAATTATTTTCAATAATTCATTTCCATTGCATCTCGTATTGATCGAGAGTAAAATATCAACAGGTTCGTTGCGACCCGGGCAGAGCTGCATCGCCATATTGTGTTGCAGTTACACCAATTTATGGCATATTTTATGAGTAATAAAGTCGGTTATCGCTAACGTTAGGTTCACTAGGCTATACGTAGGATCTAGAATTCCCGGGAATTGATGAAAAGGGATAGATAGCTCGGAAGGGGGAAGTAGAACCCGTTTTGCAAATTGGACGCCCCAAGACGCACTTTGACCTTTTGTTCGATCTATATCACGAACTCGCGCAAGTATTATTATGTTTCAAAAATAGTTATTGATTAATTTATGGAACAAATAAGTGGATAATTAGCAGGTTCACGTTTGAGTAGATAAGATAAAAAATAGTTTGGAGCTTACAATTAAAGGTAAATAAAACAATGGAACGCTAGAATAAAACAAAAGACGGAGTTAGAGACTTCCTTCTGTTGTTTAATAAGGTGCTGGCACAGAAGTATTAAAGTATAGAATCACAATAAAGGACATTGGAAATGCGCCAAAAAAGGGAGCCATTTTGGCTAACTTCTAGTACATTTTGACCCGATGCAAATTTTCGAAAAATAGAACAACAAAGAAAAAAAACAAGAGGAAAAGAGAGTAACAGAGCTAGATAAATATTATACATTAAAACTACTAGGCTTTTTCATTGCTAAAACTACATCGTAAAAAGTAACAAACATTATTTGAAAATAGGGATATTTCATTTTTATTGAAAGGGTGTCTGAAAATGTTCTGTCCTATATTCCGCATCCATTTTGATTTGATACTGTCTATCTATTCATCTATGGATGCTGGCTGCTAGTGGCTTCGTCTGGATGGCATGGAAATAAGAATTATATAAGCATCGTTTTCCATATATTTTAATTGTAGTCCAAGTTATCAAGATAGGACTCCTAATTAATACAACACAAAATTACTTAAAAAAATATATCAAAGCCAAATAAATATATTTCGTAGACGTACGACGCCTTTCGCAAAAAATATTATAGCAATATCGTTCCCATTAAGAATTATGGAGGTAATATTTTCTCGAAGTTTCCCGTCCAGACATTCAACCACCTTGCCACCGTGTGTCAAGACACGAGCGAAGCCACACTGCTCTGCGTTGCGTTGCGTCGCAGTTTTGTACTGGCATTTGGCACTGAATGCGTCCAAATCTAGTGCTACGACGCAAATGCCAGTACAGAACTACGACGCAACGCAACGCAATGGAGCACGGTGCCTTCGCTCTTATTATTTTAGCTATTTTCAGAAGTGTTAAGCGTTGATTATTAACTATCCAGCTAGTTTAAATGCTAGCGAGTGAGTGTGTTAGCGGTCCGGAAGGATTTTCAACTAGCAGATTGTAAAAAAGCCGATGACACGGGGCGAGTTTACAAGCAACTAGCAAACTTGTGGCTTGTAAACTAGCCCTGTGTCATGGACGCTTTACTAAAAATGGCATTTATCTGACAGCTTCCGTGCTCCATGGAACAAAGACTACGCGTCACATAGGTACCAACTTATGAAAAGCCAAATACCTACTGGGTACAGTGTTGCGTATTGGAAGAGGCTACGACAATGTAATTATGTAAGCTAACTATGCTTCTGATGATCAATATGATACTTACATGCGCTTTGAAAACTAGATAACCAAAGCTATAGCCCGCGAATCATATCTGTTCGTGGAAGAAATAAGAAATTCATGGTAAGGGCTCGTTTGGGCCGTATAAAAATAGAACCTCGGCTTGCATTCACCTTTGCACTTTGAGCAGCACCTACATACCACCCACCCTACTACGGTAGTCGTTAGCAAATCAGGACGGATTGCGGTCACTGGTTTTCTATGTTAGTTAGCTGTTAGTAATCGAGGAAAATTATGCATACGTGAATCTGAATAGATAATTCCATGTTTTAATTATCTAGCTTAGTGGTGGTGATTCTAAGGATTACATCTAGAAAATGATAGGTACGTAGGTATTTACTTATATTCAGCTTGAATTCAATTGTAAGAACGCTAAGCTATTGGTCCTACCCAACTGTATTATGTATAAGACTTCTATTAGCAACATAAGAGTGTGATTTTAGAATAAGTCATTACGACAAATTAATGTAATAGGCCGGTAAAAAGTAAGACTAAAAGCACAAATATATTAAAAACTAAAAAGTTATTTCCAAAAATGTAAATACGAGTAAAATGGTTTGCATTTTGCTTCAATGCCTTTGTTAATTATGTTTGGATTTCATAAATTAATGAAGCCTTCATTTGCTTTAATTCCCACTGAACCGAGGCACATTATTTTGAATTCTCTTTGTTATCGTGTTCCGTTAGACCGGCCACACTAGGTACATTAAATTGCTTTTACAAATAAACTAAGTACATACAAGTATTTAGGTTTGCGATCCTCGGAATTTCTGACCAAGTGGTGGCAACGATCGAACGAAGAAATCCGGATCATCCGAAAGCACATTGGGTTGATAATATCACAAAATCAGTAGGAAACACCCGATCGAGAGACGCCAAGGACCGGGAGGGGTAGTCCAAGGGAAGGAAGGCATATACCAAGCAGTGGGTGATACCGGGCTGATGACGATTATGATGATTCTCGGAATAATCTCGAATATCTCGCTAGTGATATTAACCACAGAACCCCGAATCGATCACAACGATATTGATGTCGGGTAGGAAATAAATTATGTTCAATTACATGATAAATTATGTATTGTAAGTCTAAAAATGATTGTTATTATTATGTGAATAGTGAAGAGTCAAAGAACAATCAAAAACTTTGATCCCTCATTTATATCTCGCTAGTGATATTAACCACAGAACCCCGAATCGATCACAACGATATTGATGTCGGGTAGGAAATAAATTATGTTCAATTACATGATAAATTATGTATTGTAAGTCTAAAAATGATTGTTATTATTATGTGAATAGTGAAGAGTCAAAGAACAATCAAAAACTTTGATCCCTCATTAGACTACTTATAAAAATTTACTCACAAAAAAAAAACGAAATTACTTTATTCAGCAGTTTCGGTTCGAGGATTGTGAATCAGTCTGTAAGTAGAACAAGTGGTTTGTATAGTTGTAGATTCATTGAACTTATCGATGAGGAAAATTATTATTGTGATTAACACCTTGATCACACGTACCGAGTACTCGGCCGAGACAGTGCTCTCGGCCGAGTACTCGGTACGTATAAACATAGCGCCGAGTGCTCGGGTGAGCGAATGATGTAGGTACGCTTTCACTGTCTCGACCGACAAATATTTAATTGTCTCGGCCGAGTACTCGGTACGTGTGATCTAGGCACAACAATGATTGTCATATGTGAATAGTGAGTTAAAGAACTATGAAAAACATTGAACCCTCATTGGCTCTAATATCTAAAATCTAGATACTTTTTTTTTCGAAATTACTTTCTTAATGCTCTTTTTATGAAAATTTACCAAGTTCCAAGGCTCTACATTCAGCAGTTTCAGTTCGTTGATGGTGAATTAGTCTGTCAGTAGGACAAGTGGTTTGTATAGTTGTAGAATCATTGAACGTATCGATGAAAAAATTATTATTGTGATTAACAATCATTATAATGACATAGAAACGAAATGACAAAATAACAATAAGTAATTATCATCCATCATAAAGTATTCTAAGATAGCAGACAGTAAAACAGGCAGTTTGTATACTGTTATTATCAACATTAAAGGGGATTAATTCTGGTAACGACAAAGCTATTATAGCCTACCTTTATTTGACCTTTACCCGGCAATGTTTGGTCGAGTAATTACACAAAAGATACTTGTTACGAAACACCAATTATAATGAAACTCAGTGAGGGGAAAGAGTGACCTTTAAATATCTACCAAAATATTTTATATAAACAAGTGACGAGATCAGGTACACGCGCTCTTGATTTTTTTTATGTTAACTAGGCGCTCTCCTGATGGTAAGATATAATGTATGCCCATAACCATAACAGTGCTACACAGGGCTTTGATTCCCATAGGCCGGTGCAATATTGCTACAGCGCTCGTTCACCTTGAGACATTTTGATGGTCAGTCTCAAAAGCCTAGTAATTTCACTTCTTGATGACAATGGCGTAAAGAGATTACGCCATTATAACTTAGAATACATAGGAAACACTGATACCGATTTATCACACAAGTGCTTGTTTTATTAGCGGGAATCGAACCCGCGACGCCGGCGGAAGTCCAAAACACTTTCTACTAGGCCTACGTGTCGTATATAAAAGTGACTAGAGCAAGAAACCTACACCTGTGACAAGGACATTATTCACATCGTAATTTAGATACATCGACTCTACCTACATTTCTGGAAAGCATGTCACTATGTTTTCTCCTTTTTATAGTACTGCCTAAATAACATTTTTTGCTTCGAGATGTGTAAAAGTTTATTGTGCCAGCTATTAAAGCCTTAATGAAAATCACTATCTATAACATTTAATTTCAAACTTCATTTCAGTAGTTAAATTTGCTACAATCATGACCTGCCTGAACCCTGAAACGACCTCGTAAAGGAATCCTTAAAGTCGATAATTGAAGCAGGATATAAACGAAAACGCACACTCAATAAAGCACACTGTGACGTATAATAGGAAATTCAAGTGCTTCAGTGTTGTATCGCGGATGTTGTAGGAAGAGCAGGTAGTATGAAATCTGCAAATGGTTTATCTGTGTGAGTGATGAAGCAGTACGGAGTCTGCAAAGTTGTGAGTGTGAGTGGCTTTTCTAAGTATGTGTGCGTGACCTAGATTCTGCCTAGGGCTCCCAGCTCCCCTCTACAGTAAATCTGAGGCAATGGGAGCTGGGAACGAGGGCTGGTGTAGAAATACAGCGTACATTTTATGGCTGGAACAATTTTATTTATTACTCAGATATACCTTGATTAAGCTTTCTTCGCACGTTCAGTCAATATATGTAGTTCAATACCAGCGCTGACGGACCTCACTTCGCACATTTTTGTTTAGCCATTATTTGGTCAGGCTATTTAGGTTCTAGAGAATTATCTAGCAAAGAGAATCTAGAAAATCTAGCATTACACTTTGGTGGTAAAAAAAAGTTTTTGGAAAACAGCAAACTGTACCTACGTATGTTACTACTATGTATGAGTGAAAGGCAACAATTAAATGGATAAAATTATGTACTACTTACCTTGTACCTAAGTTAAATTCAAGCCCTAGCGTGCCCAAACAAGTAGCGACCACAAAATATTTGTATTAAAAATATATATTACCTGGAAGAGTTGAGCAATTGAGCATACTAGGCGTGGGCGATAATTTTTAATAAAGGTCAAATACCTTTTTTACTTTATTAACTTATAAAGTGAGCAGAATCAGGTAAGCCCGACCGTTTGAGCTCATCCCTCATTGAATATCAGGGGTCGAGCGATCGATGTAGCGACCGCCTACACTCGCCTCTGTATCTCGTTCGAACGGTCCCAAGCCATAGGCTTTGGCTTGATTGCGTTGTGTAGGTAGGTAATCTAAGTAGACATTTTGTAGGTCACACGCGGAATCGCTTACCGGGATAAAACGTGCCTATAAATACGGTCAACGATTTCAGTAGGAAATCTGACCTTTTTGAAGTCAAGCAGGACTTCAAAGAGGTCAGATTCACACAGGTTCACAGTCATACAAACTACAAATAACTCGTCTTCTTATCGTGTCACAAGTTCCTTCAAACCAGTGTGGTGAAAGGATTTCAAGTGCGCCTCAAAGAGGCTCCCTTCGTGCACTCGACACGTTTTCGAACTTTTAGGTTCTACGACATGCCGGTTTCCTCACGATGTTTTCCTTCACCGTTGCGAGAACGCGGGATGCATACATAGATTATTTCTCAAAAAAAAAAAACTACTCAAAAATAACTCTGAAATAAGTACTTAAATACAAAACTCACTAAGTACCTATATTTTAAGCTTCCAGGATCGAATACTGCATTCCACTACACTATAAAAACTATGCTTTGAGTTTCGGAGCTTTAAAAGCATTATTAAATTCCGTCCCGAATCATAAATCATGTCCTCAATCAGATTTTTACTTTTGACCACCCAATTGACGCTTACTTAAAATAAGTACTTGCTTAATTTTCTACGGGTTTTACGGAGGATCACTCTTATATTGCGACCTCGCCCATATCCTTCCAAGCCCCATAGATAAATTGAAATGAAATTTCCTCAAAAAGCTTCAAATGAAATGCCTTACGGACCGGAAGTCGGTCGGAAGTGAGTGATACATTTGTGAGGCAAAAGGCACTTTTCACAGTGTTTCTTGAACTGGCAAGTCTGGTAGAGCTGGCAAATTTCCAAGTGTTACGACTCCAGGCGTGGATTAGCTGTTCTGGCCTCTACGTGATAAAAATGGCTTAATTTGTTATGTTTTAATCGCCTCACTGACCTCAGCCATTTTTATTTTCCTTGTTCTGAGCAGAAATTATAAGTAAACAAACGTAACAAAAGCGGCAATGCCTATGAAAAATGAAAGTGCCTAGATATTAAAGAAGTATTTTTATTACTTAATTAATTTTTCGCCTTTTCCTCTTTGAACAGAATCCACAGTCGTCTGATTTAATAAACGAAACCTAATAGCACGCCAAAATGCCAAAAGAAAGGTCACAGCTTGTAATAAAACGTTTCAATGCCGAAATTGTCAAAAATATGATTTCAGGAATGAAATCCACTTATTACCACTTTATTGAATTTCCTGACATTTCACCATGCCGGGAAAATAGCGGAGAAAAGTATTTTCCTTTGTACTCCCAGAATAAAAATATGCAACTTATGAGAGGCTTATGTGATAAAACAGTTGAAAGGTGAATAAAAGTTACAAAACAAAAACACTGCTTTTGGAATGATCTTTGTGTCATCATCAGTTTTTTTCAATTATTATTCCATATAATAATATGACTATAAAATAATATTAAGTGAGGCCTTTGCCCTGCAGTGGGATTCAAATGGCTAAATAATTAATAAAAAATAAAAACGTTTACTCACTAGATTAATAGAACAACACAATGACTGGACTGGAGAAAATGGAGGCAGGCCTTTACCCAGCAGTGGGACACGTCAGGCCAATAATAACAATAATATTTACTCGTATTATAGTAAGTTGTCTTTGAAGGTGCTATAAAATGTACCTACTTACATAATGTATGTCATCTACCTACATGGCAACGGCTATTCCATGTTATAAATATTGTATGTGTCCAATGAAATTGTATAAAGACTTTAGAATTTTGTATTTGCCTTTCATCTACTCCGACAACCCCCAAAGATTTAGGTGTTTATGAAGATATGCTTACGTTACGGTTTGGGCTTCTTTAAGTGCTAACTGCAAATTGAAAACAAGTATAATAGGTTTAACACTCACCTTGAACAAAGTCTCTGAAATCAAAGCAATATCATAATGAGAAAACTTTGGGGTTTGTTTTCTGTGATTGGCTTCACACAAGACTGGCATAACAAACTTTGAGAAACTCGTGATTTTGCGGAAGTCAGAAGAATATACAGAATCAGATATTTTTCGATTCATTCCAAATTTTCAAAGATTTCATTTTAATGCAATTACCTCAATAAAAAAACAATGTTTATTCCAAATATCGTACGAGAGCATCATCTTACTATAATTATGATTGAGGATGATTATGATATATGAGGACGGATATCTTCAGATGGATAGACGAAAAGATGAATAGGAACGTTTGTACCTCAATCACGATAAAACTACTGAACCAATTGAGCTGAAATTCAGTACGAATTTAGTACCTTTATGAGCCAAAAAAAGGAAAGTCTAGACTATTTTTATCTTGATGCCAAGTTATGGGCAACAGCTATTTAAAAATGAATTAAGACCTCCGTTTATTTAAATCTGTTTCGAGCGGCGCATGAAGCTGTGTTCACCAATCTGTCTCCATTGTTTCATTATCTAAAGATAAAAACAATCTCATTAATTTTCCTAATGAAGATTAGTGTGTTTACTCCCAAATCGCGAAAAGGAACTGGGTCGAGATTACAGATTATGAATTCTTCCTTATACTCTCTTACGCCGTTTGAACAAAAACGATGATAAATGATTCCCCCGACAAAGAAACATGTTTTTATCTGATTGCTTTCACCTGGTTCCTTGGAAGACACGGTGTACGCAGTGTTGACGTGACAACATCAAAAGGAAGATCAAAAAGGGTTGGTAAGAGCACATTTCACGGCAGTAAAAACGTGACTTCAACACGTGGATACGTTCAATAAACCACATGAGTAAATAAATGTTACAGTATCTATGTTATTGTGTCATTTGCAGATTTATTATATATATATTTTATTTGCCAATTCAATAAATTTTATTTTCTAGAGCATATAAGAAGTCTCTTAGATAGAGAACAAAAAAACACACTTTAAAAAGGAAAAAATGGTAAAAAAATTATGTAAGTATTCAGCTGAGTAAGAATTTTGAAGTTCTACCATAAAATATATTTTAGATAAGACAAGAACGGACGAACAAGAAAAAATGCTGATGCCGAATTTCATTTTCAACCTTCCCAAATCAACGAGTAAGCTATAACTAGAAGGATCTTTGGAAAGACCTAAAATACGAGGTATAGGTCTGTCTAGATAGGCGTCCCTAATTTCCAATCTTCGATATTCAATAGCCTAAGTTTGCTACTCATTGAACTTTGACAACGTAACGACCCGGTCGGTCCCTTCATTCCGGATTCTAGACCTATCGAAGATTAACTTCAGATAATCTGTTTTAAAATTTGATGTCATTTTCATCAGATTTCTCAACGTGATTTAGATAATACGTCTCAGGCGCAGAATTTATATTTTGGGTAAACGTCTACTTGAAGAAAGATGAAGTAAATATGTCTACCATGGTGGGACTTTTAGTGCGATTTTTAGTGGGACTTTCAGGCTTTTAAAATAATACACAATCATAGGTTTTGAAGCATTTATTCTTAACTTGGTCATTCAAAGTAAGTAGATTCCTCTCTTATTTACCTTCCATTTATTTTTCAGTCGGGTTTATTTCATTACTATTATTTATTATGAAAACTTTGTAAGATCAGGTCACAGAAGTAAGAAAGCACCGGAAACAACGCCTACAAATAGCCATTGTCGCCGCGAAGCAGCTGAATATCTGTCAAAAATCGTGCTGAACATAATATTAGAGATGGGCAATGTTGGACTATTGTATGGGATTTCCGTAACTTTGATTTGTTTGTATCATAAGAGTACTATTTGGTGTAGGGCCTGGATGTTCCAAATAGAAGAAGGCTTTATTTTATAACCAGTATGTACTTAATCGTATCTTCAAGTTCTTTTGAAAAAAAAACGTGAGAGTTGCATCGATATTACATCGTTTATACGATTTAACATCGATGGATAGTTTACTTTGTAATTGTGAATTCATACAGAGAATAAAACATAAAAAGTAATCAAATAACTTTCTAATAGAATAAGGCATTTCACTTATTAATTTTTTCGTAGATCTGAATGCCGAAGTGCCGAAGTTCGTAAAATGTTTGCTCCAAACTCATCGGCCTAACTCTACAACCTTTTTATTTAGAGTGCTTCATTGTTATGTTAGATAGCACTCCGTCTTGTTGAGTGAAATGAAAAAAGTCTATGGATCAGATACAATTTTATTAAATGATCATTATAATCATCAGCCAATCAAAGTACATTGCTAAACAAATGCCTTTACCAATGTTCGCTATCGCACCCTGTCTTTAGCTTATCGCATCCATCTTCTACTTGCAAAAAAAATCGTCACTTCACCTGGCCAAAGAGCGTCTAAACAAATAGTAAAATAAAAAATTTTGGTTGTCTGTAAAGTTGCTTTTCGGACGATAGTTTAACGTGACTACCAACATAACGGGACATTGAGCGTTACCGGACAATGACGTCAACGTTTTCGTGCATGCAGCCGGCGTTCATCGATTTATTAGACGTATAGTCAAAATGAAATGTAATTTTCACTATTGACATCATAAGTGGCAAGGCGTTCAAGGCTAAGATGCAGTTATCCTACAGTACTTAATTTAATCCAGGGTTTTAACAGCTCGGATATTATTTACGACCAGAGACAATGCTGCCAATTGTGGAGCTGTAAAATTAATTTATGGCCACATTATCCCTGGTGCTCCTCAGATAACAGTTTCGTGAATAATGGTATCTAGCTATTATCTTTCAATAATGACCGACTAACGTTAGATGTATAGGTATTTCCGAAAACATAATAATTTCTTTCATATAATTTTTTGTAGGTTTATACACAGGCCAAGAAAAAAAATACTTTCTAATTTTTTACCTTATTTAGCTATGACGAAAATTATTTTACGTTATCAATTCATAATTTTTTATGTAAATTACCTACCATTATTTCGCTCTTCTTATAAAAATGTTTATTCAGAGAACGAATTATTGAAAAAGTAGGTAAGAAGTGATCTTTGAATAAGATATTGCTACAAATTTTAATCAGGAATTGATGAAAATGATTACATCTCCCGGAAGAACAATACGAACCCGGAACTACCAGCTTCACAAGTAAAACAGCATTCAATCGCAAGTATTTGAATAATTGGCTTCCAAAACTGTTCAGAATAGCAAGCAGCGCAAGATGGATTCCTATATAACTACGGCAAAACTCCATTGTAGTTTGAAGGAGAAATTCATTGATTCATGAAGACTAGTTGCAGTGAAGAGGGAATTAGGACTGAATTGGAAATATTGGTAAGCTAATTGAATGCCATCAATACAAACAGGTTTTTTATGTAAACAAGTGACGAGACGGCCTCAACAAAAAATGCCTGCAAACATGGCATAAGACTCTACGTCTGTACGCGATATCATATTAGATACATAAAATGAAAATTTTGTTAACTCGCAAGGTAAACGAAGTTGCGGGCTTTAGCTAGTCAAATAGATTAATAATAGTGTTCCTAAAGAATAACTTTCAGAAAGAACCTATTTTGAGTACAGGATTCAAAATATAACCCTCTTTCATATTGCTCATAAATAAGGCGCAAGGGAATAAAAATCAGCATAATTATTTAATTTAAATTAAATTCAGTACTAGGAGAGCATAGTTACGAGAATCTTGTTTTTAATTAGTAAGAGTTGGTACCACGCCTGTTAACCCAGTTAGAGTCGCTCTAGGCAGCGGAGTTTCTATAAAACACTTCTTGATTCTAATGAATAGCTAGCACGTCCGTTTTCAGGCACATTAATAAGGCATTTATTATTATAATAATAATGTTTGAACATTTCATACAACGCCATCAAGCCCAAAACTAAGCAAGCTTGTATTTAATGAACCAAATAACTGATACAATACTTAATATAATACTTTTTTTTTGTAAATACATACATAGAAAACTCCCAGACTCACAACAAACACCGATGTTCATCACACAAATGTTTATCCTGAAGCGGGAATCAAACCCGCGACACTCGACGTAGCAGTCCAACGCACTCGCCACTCGACCAATCGTGTCGTCATTCCTTGAAATGTTAGATACATACCTTACCAATGTAAATATGTATGATAATTGGATGATATTCGAACATCTCAAATACTTACTCATTACATAAAATCAAACAATGTAGGCAAATAGAACACAGCTCATAATTCACGAATAACAGTCGGTCGTTGACCTCGTATTTCTCAGTACATAAGTAAACCTATCTCGTTACAGAAACAGAATTATTCCAATTTAATTCATTTCGACTCTCCCGGCAATTTTCCTACGCTCCATCTTTGTAACTTAAAAGATATAACATAATAAGAGATAGATATAAAATGTGTAACCATGCCTATATGAGATAAAAATAGGTAGGGAAACAGAAAAAGTACAAACAGTAAAAACAAAGATAGCTATTGACTTAAAACCAGCTTCCCACGGTGCGTGATATTGCGGACGGACGCAGACTAGCGACGACCACGGACAACCACGCACCGCACACAAAGCTTTCCAACGCGACCGACGACGTGTCTGTGCTACCACAGATGATACTTTTCCCATAGTGCGTCAGTTCAGGCAGAGTCCGCGTCTGTCTGCATTATCGTGCTCCGTGGGAAGCAGGCGGCATGGATAAATTCTAGGTAAAGCTCAAACAAGACAAGTAGAATCCAGTGACGCAGTAAAGAATCCGGTGACGCAGTAAGGCCATTTGCGGCCAACTGCATTAAACGTCCATCCAAAAAAAAAACAGGTTCAAATGGCGTTTGAGAAAGGAGGTTTATACCCAACGGTGGGCAATTTTAAGCTGCCAATGGTTATGAAAATGGAAGCCAAAACTAAGAAATTATATGGTTAAGTGAAGAAGAATTTTCGGCTAGGAATTATTATAATGATACTACTGATAAAAGAAAGATCTTTTGTTTTAACCAGGCCTTTTTTTTTTTTCCGATGGGAAAATGCATTTACGCATGCCTCCGTCTGGGGAAAGCCGGAGGGCATGTCGGACTCACTACCAGAAGGCAGAATACCGACTAAAAACCCATCGTGTTCCCGTCACAATCGCCTTGGAAACAGGTCGCGGGAACCCGTTCGGATCTTCCGCGGCCTGTTTTATCCAGGCCTGTCTCAAACGTGTTGAATAAAAATGTTACTCCCACTGAAGCTACTACTCCACTACCAATTGCTAATGATAGAGGCTCAGCTGGTGGCTTTCGTGACAAGATAAGATCATAGAAAATTGTACAAAATTGGAAAAACCATTACACTGGGTAGGTTTTTATACCATTCAGGCTCTATCCATTCTCAAAGCAATTGATGATTGATAGTGATCAATTTTAATCTACTTCATGAACAAAACCTATAAAATAAACTGTAACATGGCCGTGGAAACTTTTAATCAGTTTACAGAGGATCTGAAGCAATTCTACTTATTGGAAGAAGTCGCTTGAAAATACTCGACACGTATGAAATAAAATTCACTGTCGACGTCCGTTGTTATTTCCCAGAGGCTGAATTGTTCAGAAGAGAAAAGACAATAAAGAGCGCGAATAACAAATGTTTAAGAAGAACACTAGGTATGTCTAAGACCCGACTTTATCCAATGTTCTACATTCTAGTCTAGACTAAACTATTTATTGCGAAAACTGCTGCTTTCAATTGTTCAAAATATAACGAATGTTCAAATGGATTAAATGGGTACTAAGTAGGTCCAAGTTTTTGGTTAAAGTTTCTGGGTCAAATTGCAGAAACATAATAATCTTCCATTTAGTAAAATATGTGCTTCATCAAATATTTTTTTTGTAGATATAGTACACTAACCTAAATCCTGTTTGTAGTGCAGGTAATCTAAACACATTTGGACAATCACTGCAAAGCACCAGCATCCACGCTAAACAGCTTCACTATCCAACCCTGAAAATGGCACCTGCATGCAACTTACCAAAGTGCAAAAAAGCTTAACATTATGTTACTATCTACGGAATGGCAGTATCTAGTACTAGTTGCGTATGCCAATGCAGTCGCCAGTTTCAAAATGAGTCCTGGGATATAAATTCTACTCGCGCTATCATATATTTCCTGTGAAACATCACGTCTCCATCTACGTTCTCTGCTGGCTGGCTGCCAGGGCCCTGATTGTGCCACTGGCGCCCCCTACATTAACTCTTCACGCCGTAACTCCACAAAGAAAACAATGCTAAGTGTTTTGGCTGATTGTTTTGACAGCGCGCTCTGTTTGGATACGGAGTGGGTGTATTGGGGTTGCATGTAATTTGGTATATTGAGTCTTTTTCGGACATGGAACAAACTTTAAAACAAAGCTTTGTGTTGCTCAAAAGCGATTAAAAGTTAGAGCTGCGTATGCTATGTTCATCCCCAATAATCGACTTTGTGCTTTTTAAATGCTTGCTTTGGGACCCTCGAAAACAATGGTGTATCTGAATTTGAAGCCCGAATAAATATTTTGTTTCGACTACTGAATATTTCATTAGATGCAAAATATTGTCGTATCCAAACAAAACAAATAAATTATTTAATCACGCCAAAATTGAAAAACTGTATAATAAATAGATATTATATGAGATATCTGAAGCTAACTCCAATTATAAAACCGGGATAAATTTTACATTTATATATACTTTTATTGTGCGCTTGTAATAGATACTCAAAGAAAGATTAGTACTGTTCAGAAACTATTTCATGTTCCACAAATTTTGAACACAGAATTTTTGTAAAAATTCTCAACAATAGCAAAATTAAATAAGTCCTTCGTATAACATCTATCGAGACGCTACTAGAGAACCAATAATAAGTAAGGGCACTCAAAATATCAAGAGGGTTCTTGTGAAATATCTCGATAACCAGTAGGTAGTTAAGAGCGGGTAAAAGCACGTTTGGTTTTTAAAACATTATACAATATTACTAAAATACAGACTTAAATGTCAATAAACATCGTGGGCGGATTACCATGTACATAAGTATGCAAGTTAAATAGGGGTGTCATCAGTTAGAATACATAACTTGTTACTACTTATCCATGAAACTAGAGGCTCAGAATATATAACTAAAAATAGGTCAATTTATAATCATTACACATGAATATGAAGACAAGTTTTGTGGGGATGAATGGATGTGTATAATATGTTTGTTTCTCAATCATGCCTAAACCACCTAAACCTCAGAACCGATTGAGCTAAATTTCGGTATAGGTATAGTTTATAAGTTGAAAAAAGACAGGTAACTATTTATTATCATGCAGGTCACAGCTAGCAAATATATCGGTGACTCTACAAGATCGTGCGATGCCGTCGCGTTTCTTGTTGTGACCGCGCGATGACGCCAAAAGAGAACCGTAGCTTTGATTGACGATCGTTCAATCAAACCCATCGCACGATCGTTCAATGAAACCCATCGCACGATCGTTATTTAACAATTTATGTGGTTGCGCGTTGACTTGCGAGCTTTAATTAGGACACTCTGAGAGAAGATATTAGTGTAATTAGTCTCGTCGATGGGACGAAAACGCATCGTTTGCTCGTAAGATCGTAGCCATTTAGGACAGCGCCTACCATAGTATCGAAGATTTTGCTCTATAGCAGTTAAATCTCTAGTTTATTAGCTCTAGAAAAAACTGTTATTTTCCATATTGGACGATTAGAAGTCCTATCAGTCACAAAACCTTAAGGCTAATCCTCAAATCCGAATTCCATACAAAATGTTTCGGACAAATACTCATAAAGTATGCCGTATTATATTAATTTCTTCGCACTATTCGTTTCATCCATGTTTTTTGATTTCGTCAACAAAAAAAAATGGAAGGTTTCATACTTTAATTTAGATTTTATACGTGTTTTTTTTTAAGTTAGTAGGGTTAATTTTAAAACATGTATAAAATCTAAATTAAAGTATGAAACCTTCCATTTTTTTTTGTTGACGAAATCAAAAAACATGGATGAAACGAATAGTGCGAAGAAATTAATATAATACGGCGTACTTTTTGAGTATTTGTCCGAAACATTTTGTATGGAAATTTGCCTTGAGGATTCCCCTTAAATACTTATTGGTTTTATGCAAAGAATGTTTATTCCCATTTTATACCGTGTGTGCAATCGGCGAGGCACACGCTTTTCCCGTTTCGAATGCAATAACAGTTGGCAATACTCCAAATGTGTCTGTAGGCAATCGATCGAGCGTGACCACCCTGCGCCCTGTACAAAATATAATCGCAAAGGCGGAAACATTCGTTTGGGACCGACACTACACGACGTTGGGGAATTATCTAAGCTTCCTTAAATTCGATAGATTGTAACATTTTTTATTCATCTAGTAGGCATTAAGTTTATATATATTATATATCTATGGTAGATAATGTACATTCGAATATCTTCTATTAATCTGCGCTTCTAAAAAAATATTATAAAATAAACATAGACACATAAAAATCCAAAATATACGTACACATTTTCATTTCTCATTTTATTTACATGAATAAAATCTGAGTAGGTAGGTACTTTGCATTTAATAGGCTAAATGAAACTCAATATTAAGATATTTTTTCAACGTTTTCTGGACTTGTCTGTATTTTCGATTAAACTGCTTTTTTCTCTCGTAATAGTTTATATGTAAACGAAAGCATTTATACCTAAGTTGTAAATGTATTTACAGTTAAACCAACAAAATTTTGAGCACAACTGATTATTTCACTGCCGCTGAACTGCAAATACACAAAGTCTCCCAAAATATAAATCTCGCAGCAAGCATCTAGGTATAAACTTTGAACTCCACTCATATTTGAGCAGACGATAATACCCAAACAAGGTCAACCTTTTACTTCCTCTATTCTGATTGTGTCTTCCTCTTCGTATATTCAACCAAAGTTCGAAATAAGGGCAAATTGAGGAAATTATTATGTAAATACATCCCTAGCATGTTTATTACACGCACCAACAACTCGCAAAAACGAAACAAACACAGTTGGCTTCGACCCAAATGTCCCCGAACAGCAGCCTTTCTGATGTACCTACACTAAATTTGTCAACATGTCTGTCCATTGACCCAAGAGCTGGACGCTGATTCTTGATCTTACGACATTTAAGTCGACTCTACGTACGACACTTACGCATAGAATTCATCACACTAAAAAGCTAACATACGTGTACGCCATAGATGAAGTTCGATTGCCACGTACCTCATATTTATAAATCGCTACATAACTTGAGATAATACATTCAGGAGATAATTGTCGTATCGGTTGAACAATTGAGTAGGCGGGTATGTTGCTTTCAAAAGGATTTGGCCAGTCGACCTAATATGACGTTAAGTATGCCATTTTGCCAACTACACATGGCAAAATGTCGAGCAGAATTGTTCTACCTACACAATAATTGGGCCCCAGTAGCTGTAACTATGTCGAGTTTCAAAAGGAATAGCATTCGTTTGAGAGTGTGTTAACTGTGAATGAAGGCACATCAGGCTTTATGCACGTTTTAGTGTTTTGAATGAATACTCTCTCTCTGAAATACTTTTAGAAACGTTCTTTACGTGGGTGTTTCGGTGAAACGTGAGCTTTCGTAGCACTGATCGGCATTTCTTAAAATACTTTGCTGGATAGTTTCAAAGACCTTTATCATAGAACTTCAAAAAAATATTATTAGTTGTATCATAATATATGTATATTCGAATCTGAACAAAACCAACTTACAACTTTACGAATGTATCTAGTAGACCTTGGCTAGCCATATATGTAGATCTGAAGTCTTTTTTCGGGGAAAACGACTTCTCCATCATAATCCGATCCATCTGATCGTGGCTCGCTATTTTCACATATTATAAGTGGTTTTGTTCAGATATCATTACTTTTTGTGAATAAATTTATTACTATTCAAAGGTATATAGGTTAGGTACCTACTATAATTATAATGGTTACCTACCTATTTATTTTCCTAATAAGGTAGTACCTTGACCCATGTGCCGGGAGATTAAAGTGTTTTGCGACAATTTGCTTGCATTTATCTGGGCAGTTGTAAATAATTTTAAAATTATTGAACGATAAAAACAACATTTTATCATGGAAATGAAAATATCCTGCAAAAATTTGCAAGGCAATTGCCCTCATAATTTGCAAGCCGCTAAATTTACCTCATAAAATCGAATAATTTGAAAAAAAATAAAAAAATCTTATAAATTTACTGTTTTCTGATTTTTTCTTTGTATCAACACACACACAATTACCTAGCTGGATGCTAAATTTGAACTATCTAGGTCATCTGGAAGTGGGTTAGGTTTTACGTCTATATGTCAGTCAATCAGTGATAAAATAGACGATTTTTGAACGTTAATATCTAAATAACCGTTTAAGCTGTGTTTATGAGGTACTTCATTAACTCCGGGCTTTCAATACATGAACCAAATTTGGTGTGTTTATATTGATTAGTTTTTTAGCTATGACAAGGTTAAAAGTGACCCCAAATGGTTCGTGTAAACTTACACACAGTGCTACTCGCCAGTTCGCTGGGCCTGACCGTGGCTTGACACACTGTCGTGTGTCGAGATACTACTACTACTACGTGTACAACGTGGAAAACGAGATAAAAAAAAAGTTCAGTTTCAACGGTGTAGAAGCTGTGAATACAACAAATTATTTAATTTACCACGAAACTTTTGACTTTTTTTCAGAAAAAGCCACTCGTAGCAAGAAAAATGGGGGCTTCTAGAAACAAGTAAGATAGTCGTCGAGTTGATTTTAAATTACCTATTTTTGTGTTTATTAAAATAAACCTTTTTTAAGTTAAGTAGATACGAATTGCGTTCATAAAATAAAAATAACTACAAGAACTCGAACTGGGACCACAGACCTAAAACTCTAATACGATCTATTTCTACTACTGTTATCTATGTTGATTAGCAAATTGCGCACGTTAGAACTGCACCGTCAGCATTTACACAGTAACTAGGGCGGGTGTGACGCAAGCCGGGCTTAAATTATGTACATGATATGCAAAGCTCCAATATTTAAAGTGAGGTGGGTTCACTGTAATACAAGCAGTAATTTTACTCTGTGGTATAATAGATACCTACTGCAGAGATCGAATGATGTTAAAGAATAAGCTTTAAAAGTACCAAAGCAAACTACTTCATTATAAGATTTCTGTTATAGTTGTTCATGTTTTCAGTAACTTCTGTAATACTTTTTCAGGATGGGTTTAAACAAGACAGAAAGTGGGTTTGGTTTGGTACGAATATATCTAAGTACCTAAAACCTAAAGCAATCTAAAGTCATCGGTGTTTTCACAATAGGCTTGTTGAAAAACTCGCTCACAAGCTACCTTTTTTTAAACTCGCCAACAATCAGCTTGTAATAAAGCCGTGTTTCATTGACGCTTAACGGATTTTTTCCAAAACACAAGCACCCTAGTTTTTAGAGAAACTCTCAATGCGTATTTTTTTTACCTATTGTTTTTTTATTAAACATGCATGAAATCGTATAAATCTAGTTTAGACGTAGTCAAATAAACAGGACAATGAGAAGAACAGTGCTTATAGAAGTAAGTACCTATAACTACGATAAACCGTTTACTGCCAACACCTCTTAAAGGAGCGTCAAGTCCATGGTAAAAACAATTTCATTACACCAAAGTTTTCTATAAATAAACCCTTGTTGTTCACATGGCACAGTTTCCGTTATCTAAATAATTGATTCGTCCATTTAAAATGCATTAACCAAGCAGAGCACGGCCAGGGAAGTTGTCGGAACAAAGGTAATTTCCGTGAATCTCTTACTTGGTTAAAGATTAATAAAATGTTTTTGTGAACTTGGTTTTCAATTTTTTTTTTCTTTTATACTTATACTAGGTGGTGCCCGTGACTTCGTCTGCGCAGGTATCTTTATAAATTGTAGCCTAAGTGTTATTCTAATGTATAAGCTATATTTTTTAAAGTTTCATTTAAATCCATTCAGTAGTTTTAACGTGAAAGAGTAACAAACATCCATCCATCCATCCATCCATACTTACAAACTTTCGCGTTTATAATATTGGTATGATGGTAGGATGGAGGAGGCTTGTGATCGATCGGTCGTGACATCTTATGGTGGAGACCTATGTCCAGCAGTGACGAAACCTTCAGAAGAAAAGAATAAACGAGTTTGATTGTTGAACGTGATTTTTTTTACTTTGATATAATTCCTTGTTATTATTCTTCAGTGTAAAACATTAAACCATTTTATAAACATTCTTATTCAAGTTTATGGATAAAAGAGTACCTTCGTTATTACTTTAAATAGAATCTAACTGTAAACAGAGGAGTCAAAACCTAATATCAAGTTCCATTACACTGACAGAAGCAGTAAAAACCTTGGAGTAGTTAATTCAGCTATATGTAAAATGTACCTTCCTACAAATTTATATGTATGTAAGGTAATCTGATAGATAATAGGATTGGACAATATTATACCCACGCAAGGCTATACAATAATAGATTACATGTCACGAAATATAATTGTATACTTATTTAGATAGATGGAGTAAACAATTATGTTTTATACGTTTTAATTGTGTTTAGAGCATGGAATACAGTAAAAAAAATTAAAAGATTCAAAACAAGAAAGATCAATTGATTCATCATAGTAAAGTAATGAAATAATGAAAATATAATATTTTCTTTTTACACTGTCACACTACAACAGAACAGTTCGTAGCTTTACTGTGTCTTATTGACAATGTTACTGAAAATCTAAGTAGTAAGATCATTTAGAGGTTTATTATTGTTACTCTTTCGTAGTAAAAGATTATTTTGCAGCCACTCATTTAGATAGTAAGCAAAACAAAGCAAATGAACTCAAAGCGTGCTCTTGAAAAACTTTTCATGATTTATTAACCCTATCTGAAAAACGCTTTAAAGTGTTTGTGTAGTAAATTAACAATTTTATCTCAGCTGAAAATAATAATTGAAATATTACGGTAGGTGAGTATTTTATTAACAAATCTAAATAGCAGAGTAAATAAATACTTTGTCAATGGTTGTTATTTTGTGAAACCATGTGCATTTATATACTTTTATTTTGTAAAACACTTCAGTTTCAGGACAAACACCAAAGTTCATTACACGTATGTTTGTCCAGAAGCGGGAATCGAACCCGCGGTACTAGCGTGGAAGTCCAACACTTGCTAATCGAATAACGTTCAAACGTATCGTCAATGAATGAAATTATGAATATGTGGATCATTAATAATTTTAGTTTTCCTTTTTATATGCTTTTTGGGATACCACAACAAAAATATTACTTTCTACAACAATTTGCTACAATAGTTATTGCATTATTAGGTACGCCGTACGACTAGAAGTACTTCCTTTAGTAAAATTTCTTGAAGAACACTGTAAAAAGATACTAGGAGAAACATTTTTAGTCCCCGAATAACTATGCATTATACCTTAGGTAATAGAAATCTCATGTAAGCTGCTGTGTGCATGCATGTACTTATTCACTGAAACGAGTTTACACAAATGCACTTAGGTACACTTAGTACCAAAACTTCAGACTTTCTTCTTCTTCAGACAGAACTTCAGAATCTTACGTTTTGATAAAATAGTGAATTTTATGTGAGTAACAACTGGCATGTATAAGACCGACTTCGTTAGCGTTGTGAATTAACACATTTTAAACAAAAATACCCTCGAAATCATCACCCTATATAACCTATACTTAGCTGTCCACTGCTGGACATAGGTCTCCGAAAGTATGCCTCTGAACCCGATCTGTGGCTCTACTTATGCACCTTCTGTTAGCAATAGTGCGTTTATCATTCCCAGTCTTTACGTACAGTGATTTGATCTGTGCGTTGTCTGCCAGTCAGGGTTGAAGTGTAAACTTTTTTATTATAAGATAAGATAATTTTATTTATTTATTTCCTCGTAATTACAACCACTTCTTATGGAGTAACACTTATATACTATGACAGAAAATACAGTAAGATAGTAGTAGTAAGTAAGTAGGTATACAAGAAGGTAACTAGCGTCAGACTCGCTGCGAGTTTTTAGCGAAACATTAATCAATATGTGTAGAAGATTCAAGTCTTCAACTAGAATTACAATGGTGTACCTAATAATAATATAGGTACATAGGTTAAATAATTTGCTGTAACATAATAAATATTGCTTGGGTAACTGTCGCTTAATATTAAAAGTAGGTAGGCTGATAAATATTTAAACTTGTGAATACGGACTTGATAACAACAGTGCGGTGCGGTGGTCTAACAATAAGGTGTACCCTACCCGCCGAACTAGTTGAACACTGTGTCTCGGCAGATAGTGTTCTCCTTCTCGCGCATGGGTCGTCGCGATAGTGTGTGCGAGCAGGTGTGTGCGCAGGTGTGCGTGCATTGTTGCAATGGTCTCGGTATAGTATAGTGCAAGTAAAAGTAACAGATTGTGTGAGCGTTGCGTGCGTGCAATTTATCATAGTACCGGTAAAAATAACAGACTTATTTAGTAGTGAGTTTCTAACTTTATTGCTTCACTGGCCTTTCGATAAGTAGACGAATACCGTAGAATTGGGTTTTAATTGGTTAGCGACGAAACATATATGTACATACATAGGTATGTTAGTTATAGTGATGTATCAATATTTTTTTTCATGTAAAAGATACACAGTACTGTGATCTCCATAGGCCGATACAATACTGCTATAGTGCTCGTCCACATTGAGACATTTTGATGGTTAGTCTCTGAAGCCCAGTAATTTCATTAGCTACAGTGCCCTTTTAACCAGAACAGTGTAGTGCTTACACATTACTGCTTTGCGCCAGAATATCTGAAACTATCTGGCACACTCCCAAAGGTTAAAAAATATTTGTTCCAGTAAAAATTTGGCACATGTTTTATAAAATAACACTTATTATTTATATGTATTCATTTTGATGGTGTAACTTAAGTATAAATAAAAATCTGCGTGATTTCTGCTTCAGACGCAATGGATGCTAAGATGAAACACAGCCTCTGCATTCAAACAGCTTTTTAGTGGACTGGTGTTATCTAAAATAAGTCAGTTTGTCATTGATATTTGTTGTTATCTGCAGGCTACATCAAATAGTTCTCTAGAGGAGGTGTATTGTGACCTTATTTAGTTTACTAGATTTTTATAAAGTCAACTACTCTACTTTTATGTAGTTATAAGCCCCAGAGGCGCTGTTAACCAGCATCAGTGACGTCACGGCGCAAACAATATGCAAATAGATGCAATCTGGTGAGGGACGGCCGCATAACAATGTATGCTAATCAAAAGATAGCAGCGCATGATTTAAACTGGTCGCTGTTTTAATTTAAATGAAAAGCCTTGAAATTTACACGTAATTTTTGTCATTTTTGGGCTAAAATATGAAGTATTTTTTCACACCACCTGCTCGACAATGTCCAATTACATATCATGCAATCTCAACGTAAAGTAAAGCATTACCTCCCAAGGGATGTAAAGTTTTATGAAACTCCCTAGGGTAGTAATGTGATTTGAATTTGGAACGTCCAAATATAACATTGTCCAAATGGGATGAAAGTTTTTACTAAATTAGTAACAAATTATACGTACAAAATATTAAAAACGGTCGGGATTCAGCTTCACTTAAGGATAAAATGATTGAAGAATAAGGTTTTCTTTCATAGAAAAAAGAGATTTCGTTAACTCTATTTATAATATTTCCATTTTGTCCTTTTTCGGTCCCTTCCTTATTATACTCAAACAGAATTAAATTGAGATTTCTGAATGATTGTGCTCAAGGAAATATCTACTCATAATTTGAATTTTATATTTAGGAAGGTAAGTAAAATAAATTATTCATTTCGTAGATCTCTTTTATAAAGAAAAATTTGTAAGGGATTTTCCTTAATTTCTTATGAAATGTAGATACTTACCTACCTTTTTATTTTAACAAGACCTATTTGCGAACCACGATATAAATAATTGTGAATAATAGCCACAGGTAATACTGTGGGCACCACGATGTATTTAAAATTTATATTTTACATAAATTTTATGCTTTTTGAGCATATTTCGCTAATCCAAAACTTTATGGATTTCGCTATCTTAACCCAGAACAAATCATTTTGTGTATCGGTACGTAAGACACTTATGTATTTTTAAACATTCTGTAACTTAAAAAAACAACACAAATAAAACCCATTCATTAATCAGCCAAAACAACATAGCCATAAAATACCTCATTCCGTCATCGTAAGTCTAGACACACCTTTAACTTATGAGGTAAGCGAAATAAAAAGCAGGCTAATAAAAACCCCGCTGAAGCGACAATAGCGCAACTAGGCGAATGACGGTACATCCGGGAATGGGCGGGTCAAGGTCACGGCCCACAGATCGATGCAGCTACGGACGAGCCTCACCCCGCTACCCCGCAACGCCGCTATACCGCTACGCCGTAACGCCGTTATGAGCTACGCCCGGGTCGCTACTCGAGTCAGCGCTTTTCAGTTATAGAATTCTGGATATGACGTCAATGTTCTGGTTTGACGAGGATGGTCTTTGAAGAGGGTCTTATCACACTAATATTTTAAGGGCCAAGTTTGTGTGGATGGATTGATGAATATTCGTTGCTCAATCATGCCTAAACCACGCTAAGACCAAAATTCATTGTTCGTATAGTTGATGAGCTGGAATAGCATATTGCCTATTTTTTAATGATCACATGGACAAAGACGGGGGCAGCAGCCACTTCACTCACAGACCGATACAAACACAGACTTACCATAAAGGACCGCTTAGCTCGTCTCGTTACTTAAACTTTAACATAAAAAACACACACAAATTTGATTTGATTTCTCGAGCTACAACAATGTTTTTATTGAAGTTGGTAATACATCACGCTCTTATTACTGACAAGCATTTATCATTTATTATGGAAAAAGACATTAAATATTAATTTAAATAAACGTTCCTTTTCAAGGAAAACCTATTTGTGGGAGTAAGCGTAATATTGCTTTGAAATTTCTCGTCTCTCTTCGTACGTAGTAATTTTAATTTAATACAATTTATATTTAAGTCTTATCGTTTCATTCGCTTTTTTTATATTTTGCTTCAAATTTAATAAAGAGTTTCTAGTAATGCTGCATAGAACGTTCAAACATACATTCAAAAGTGATCCGAAGTACTCTAGTTAGTATAAGCATTGGATGTTTATAACTATCCGTATAGAGATGTTCCCTGCTGGATTCTGTTAAGATGGGTACTGGAACCAATGCAAGTTATTTTGCCCATAAGCAACAATATGCAGTAATGGTGTTCTAGCTAGTTAGAGAAATGGCTGAGCCTTCGAGGCTGACGACTAATATATCTCAAAGTGGACGAGCAATAGAAGTACTGCCGCACCTACTTTAGCTGGCACTATTTTGGTCGTGGGCATGCGTCGTCTCGTCACTTAACTGATAAAAAATAATTGAATACCCCAACTTTAATATCAGCTCTTCTGCTTAAATCAGGATTTATAACGCGTACCTACCTATTTATTCATATAACAGAGTGTTAGCTGAAACCAAGTTTAAAAACGAAATTTCTAAATTAAATGTAAACGATTTTCTCGCAATTAAGCCAATGTAATTACTGATAACTCGATAAAAGTTCAAGGCTAGAATGTAAACATAACTTATGAACCCATTACTGAAACGGTTTTATGAAGAAACAACACGGAAATAAATGGCTGCTTTCCAACACGCCAAAACAAAAACCACGGAATGATATGTCTATACTATATTATGTACTATAAGTTATTGCTATTGGATTCCGTTGGCTTGTGCTCACACAAATAGGTGCCTAGTTATTTGTAATACAGGGTGTAATCTTGAAGGTCCAATGAGGATTTAAAACTAAAATATGAGTTTTAAAACTCATTCGATTTTGATAATAATTGTAACTTTGCTTTTGAAATTTAAAGACTGGCTTCATAATATTATCTTAAAAAACAAACTACATGACAAACTACACGACTCGAAGAAAGCTTATGGTAAAACGGTGATGGCCGATTTTTTATGGCAAGACTTAAAAAGTCATGGTCCATTTATTTCGCTGCACCTTGTACACTGCATTGCAAGGAAAAAAATGGTAAAATTTTAGGTTATGGATATTTTTACTAAGTTTCGTATATAATATGTTATTTAATTAGAATTACAAAAAGATAAAAAATCCGTTCGTCAGATGAATACTTTTACATTCTAGTCAATGTTTCAAGTTCTCAATGGAAAACCCCTTAAAAACTATTAAAGATATTTCTGAGGTATAATATCTTATTAGGCGACGAGAACCTACTCGCATACCTTACTTATAAATTAAAATCTTTAAAAAGGAAAATGTGTTTTCATACGGGAAAAGCTACTCTTTTTTCAGAAGTTTATGATACGCAACTTTATTTCCTTATAAGTACAATTACTTTAAGTATAGCTGTATTCTTAAACAAGTTTTGAGTTCCTATTAAGTCAAGCAATAATTTTTAATCTCATCCAAAAACCTTTGTTTAATGAGTTTTATTTCGGAATATAGGTACATACATAAAGGAGCGTCTTATAATAAGCACCTACTCGGTATGTACACAACAAGTAATTTTAAAACATTCACTTATTTATGTAGGTAACTAATCTGAATATAAATGCACAAATCATGCAAGTAACAAATTAATCAAAAATTTAAATACACGAAAATCCTTTACAAATGAAAAGCGAATTCTTGTAAATAATAAATCCAAACACGAGTGTTAAACCAACAAACAAGCTGTCAGTTTGTCAGACTCTAATCTCATTTTGTATTTATGCTTGATTATACTGAATTATGTATGTTTTTCTCGCTTAGGCTGAACAGAGCTGAATTAATAATTTTCCAGATTATCTTTAAAGTTGTTTTATATGTTTTGACGGCTATTTGTCTTTTCATTTTATATGGTAGGTATTCACACTCCTGTAAGTATTTTAGGCTGAAACTCATTTCGCATTACTTTTAAAGTATCTGAAAAGTTAGACTACGGGTTTTTTTTCCTCGTGGTCCAACTATTAAATTACCTATTGTATTAGTCAAAATAGTTGTACCACTTTTTTACGATAATTAAAAAAAAAAATTAAAACTAGGTATGACGAAGTTTTGCATGCTGAATCATTTTTTGTATCTGGATACTAAACTATCCACAAATTAATAGACTAAAAGGAAAAGTAATAAAAAAGTACTTTCAGAGACATTTAATTATGTATACAAATTATTTTCAGAGACATTTAATTATAAAAATAAATTAATTATGAACTAGTTAGATTATCAATATGACTGAATATAACAAAATATCAATATAAGTGAACCTTTTAATTAAGATCCCTAGCATAACCGTGGTGGCCGTGAAATCGGCTTTATTGCTTCATCGAGCTTCTACCCCTTCAGGTTGCGGTCATGGTCGCACGAGCCGTTCATACTGAGACATCCGCTCACCTCGGTAGCCGGGGCTCGAATGAAATGAGGCAACTAGCGAGCGGGCGGGTGGAGGGGGAGTGTTTACCCTCCTACCCTCCCCGTGCCAGCTGAGCAGCGGCACGCTATATTTAGGTTGCGCTGTAAATATTCGGTCCAAGTACGGAAAGCCACCCGCCCCCCAACAGTAGCAGGGGAAGGAGGCGTACCTATCCGCGCTACATAAGCGGGTAAAAGTTGAAAGTTCACCCCGCACACGAGTTCGCGCTGTTAGAACGCTTTATTTAAATTCTATTGCATTTCGCCATTGTTTTGTGAATTCGCAATGCCGACGTTAATTTTTCAATGTTGGCCGAACGCTACAAAAACTTATCCCATTGTTTTCCGGATTCCAATTTCAAGTTGAATTTCGACACGTTTTTTCCCGTTTATTGTTATTGCAGATGCGGTCCTATTTGGTCTGAACAAGGTTTTGGAATTTATTTCAATGATCCGCTCCGTCGATACGAAATAGAGCTCTGCTAGTCAAATTGAAACGGATTACTGGTCCGCTGATGGGCTGTTCGCGTGGCGGGTAATTTGATGCATCATCATCATTACGTGTGTCTCGTACGTGAAAACAGGGTAATCAATGTCAGGTTTAAAAATAACACCATATTAATAGCAGAAAATTTAGGATTTCTTCGAGGTGGCAGTAGTCAGCGACTTCGCTTGACACGGACGGAAACTTTCAGGAATAGTTCCAGAAAGCGAAATGTTATCATCTCCCGAGTCTTCGAATATTGATACTGCATTGGCGTAGTCAAAGTCTGACTCGACTTCTTTCTCATACTTGTCCTGCTCATGTTTGGGGTCGTAGAACTTGACAATGTTGAAGGTAGTCGCTGTCCCTCCATATGCTATGCGATCCTGGTAGCTGGTGACGGCTAAAATGGTACCAGGAGCAGGGTAGGAACAGGTTATGTACCTATTGTGGAGGTTGATTACTTCTACGCAGTTAGTTCCACTGCCTCCGATAATAGCGTATTTTCCTTTGCGGTTGTACTGTTAAAGGAAAAATATAAGTATAATATTGTGCTCAGAATACCTACGCGAAGTTTGGCTTATACTGTAAGGAGGTTTTTCCTTCTTAGAGGTAAATACGGAAAGTAATATCCAACTTTATTAAACATGCGTAAGAAACAACGCATACTCTACATTTATCTTTCTATCAGTAAGTAGCTAATATATTACTTATACACGAGTAGGAAACACGTAATAAAATTTGAAAGTGTACGGTACACCTTCAGCGGTACACTAAAGCAGTATAGAAAGGTTCACCGTGTACAGTCAGCTGCACCAACATTTATACACTCCTACTTTCACATTATATTACTCATAATTTTACAAAGACATGCAAGCATTTTCAAATTAATGTAGTCCTCATACTTGTCAGAATAATTCAAATTCAATTTGTTTATTTAAAATATATAACATTAAAGATTTTCCAAAGCGTTATATACCTATAAGTAATTTGTAAAAAGAATGTCTTTGGAAAATTAAGAGTACCTATATTATAAATGTGAAAGATTGAGAGTGTATAGATCTTAGTGTAGCTGACAGTACCTTTATCTATACTGCTTTAGTACAGAAATAAAATTATTTTAGCCAGGTAGTGCCATTAGAATTAAATAGAAAGCTTAACATAAAGGAACATTTGAAACAAGCTCAGGGCTAAGGAGAATTGGATAATAAAACCACGAAATGTGTATTTTCTCGACCAAACGGACAAGTTTCGTTACCTTACCGCTAACGAATACCTACAACTTCCCCAAAATTACCTGAAACAGTCTCATTACGAGGTAGCTATTTAAGAAAAACAAACTGCTTTACTATACCGAGTAGACACTACTATGGAAATATAACGATAGTTACTCGAATTCATATTCAAATCGAGTTCATTCCGTTTCGATTTTGTGCATATAAAAAAATAATAATAAAATAAGTATGCGCAGTCTCATTTTATCTAATTAAATAATTATTTTGGACTTTTCACACAAGGCCATATAGCCCCAAAATAAGCAGAGCTTGTACCAGATGGCTGATAGAATACTTAAACAGATACTTTTTTTTTGTAAATACATACATAGAGTTCATAGAAAACACCCAGACTCAGGACAAACATTATGGTTCATCACTGAAATGATGGTCCTCAAGCGGGTATCGAACCCGCGACACCGATCGTGGCAGTCCAATACACTTGCCATTCGACCATCCGTGTGATCAAATCTTTGAGAGAATTACGCAGCAGTTCTCTTCATAATTTGTAGTTTTAAAAAAAGCTGTTCTACCTGGCTAAACTTGTTCCTAAACAGTCTGGCATAATGTTGTTCATTTCATTTTCAAGGGAAAACGTATTTAGGCGCACTGAGCAAAATATTTCGTTGGGAGTGAATTGTACTGGGATACTGGGCTCCCAACGCTCGGATGTAAAAGTACACATTTTTTTTAAATTAAATTATATTTACTATTCCAACCGTAGCGGTATCCACTGAAACCATTTGTTTCTGACAGCCGCAAAATCTTCTCGAATAACAACCGAGGTTTATTTAGCGGTAATTGTATTTTCTTCCAAAATACTGTATCCAAATTAACTCCGCCGAAACACTCGGTAGGTATTTTTAGATAGTTACTTTATTAACATATCAAATAACAGAACAAAATGTAATAAAAACATTAAGTTATAATCTCGATAGCACAAGACCGAGGTAATTGACCTGAATCCTAAGTCAATGCTCTGTACTTTACCATTTTCTGATCACATTCGTAGCATTCTGTCACAAAAGTTATGATCTTATGCCTAGGAATAATATAAGAGCGTTTTGTCCGGGAAAAGCGAATAAATTATTCATAATACTTGGTTTTTACTGTTATATTTGTCTGTAATAAAAATAATTGAGTGGACCATCAATCTAGCAGGCAGAATAATTTATAACCAGCCCTACTCACGGCATACGCTTGAACGTAGAGTTCTAACGAGACGGGGTTTAATTCATCACGTCTTTTCAATTTACGGCAAGAAAGATTTTTCCATTTGCAAAAATGTAGGATATTGAAGTATGGATCGAGAGCTTTTGTGCAATATACTACTTAAGGGTATGTGTACCTAGTATATCTACTGATTATATTGAGTTAATAAAGTATTTCAGCTAAGTGGCTTGTTGAAATAATGTAGCAGCATACAAAATACTAATCCCATGAATATATTGAGAGATCTCTGGGAAATATTACCTACTTGAACTTTTAAGTAGGTACTTTATATTTATTTATATATATACATATAGTATTATATATATATATATATATTTATGCATATTACATAATTTATAATATTTGTGTAGGATAATAATCATTCCTTAATGAAATCTGTTCTTCGTGCACTACCCACGCAACTGTTCACAATACTCAAAGGTTTAGCTGGAAGATAATGCTACATAGCATTAAGTTCGCCTTTGTACTATTTGTTAAGTGCAATAAAGTATTTTCTATCTATCTATCTATCTACTTGACAAATTATCTCGTTGCAAGTAGGTCCCCATCAAACTATTGAGATGATTTCAGGATACAAACTGCTGTAGAAAAAGTAAATTATTCAAGTCAATAGACGAAAAAGCAATAGGTACTTTCTGAATTCAGTTGTCACCTATGGATGCGAGACATGCTCACTAACGGTGAGCGAGCAACAGAAACTCGCCATGTTCGAAAGGAAAGTGCTTAGAAAGGTGTTTGGGCCTCTCAGAGACGGAAGTAATGGATATCGTATCAGGATGAACCATGAGCGACTGCATCGACGAAGATCTCAAGGCCTTAGGGAAGTTTACCACCTGGAGAAGCAAGGCCAAAGTTCGCAGCGAGTGGCAGTCCATTGTGGAAGTGGCCAAGACCCATAAAGGGTTGTAGCGCCGAAGAAAGTGAAGTAAGTAAAGAACTTTCTGAATTCAACGTTCAGATCAAGTTGATAACTTTGACTACAGAACGAGCCACTGGCTAACACGAGACAATGCGAACAATTTATTTCATTTATTTTATTTAAAAAAATAAACTAGGGAAATAAAATATAGGTAAGTAGACTTTACTTAGAATACAGGCCAACATCCCGGTGGGCCGACGACTTCGCAAGGGTCGCGGGGACTTCCTGGATCAGAGATGCACAAGATCGTGGAGGCTGGTTAAAGCGAAAGGAGGCCTATACCCAGCAGTGGGTCCTACCTGGTTGTTGATTATGATGATGAAGTAAACTTTGTTGCTTACGTCAGTAGAATGCCAATATCTGCATGCGTAGATGTACTCTCCGTCGACGTCTGGTCTTCTGTTTTGCGCTCGCACCACATTGAGCTTCTTCCTGGCGACCAAGTCCCACACCGTTAGAGCTTCTGTGGTCTGCCAGCTACCAGCAAGGCAGTGGTTCCTCTTAAATGGGCATAGGGCAATAAAAAAGTCATCATGAAACTTCACAGTCTTCTTCTTATCGTGTCACTAGTTCTTTCGAACCAGTTTGGTGAAAGGATTTCAAGTGCGCCTCGAAAGGGCTCCTTTCGTGCACATAATATTTTTTCGAACTTTTAAGGTTCTATGTCATGCCGGTTTCCTCACGATGTTTTCCTTCACCGTTAAGCATGTGTTTGAATGCATACATAGATTTTTTGAACAGAAAAATCCATTGATGTACGACCACCGGGTTCGAACCCACGACCTTCGGATCGAAAGTCGAGGCACTCGTCGAACACGGCTTTTTATACTTCACAGTAAAAAGTATATACCCAAATAAAAACACTAGTACACTCATACTCCTTCACTATGTGATTGAAATGAGATTTTTTTGTGATGGGGATTGATCCCCATCAAATCATTGTGATGATAAAAATGAGTGCTTACGAGAGTGAGAAGACCTTTTATAACTAACTGATCCATTTGATGGATGTCAAATACATTTATAGGTTATCATGAGCTACTTAGGTGCTACCCTTCAAAACGTACATAAATATCTCGTGTGGCACACAAATACTGGCCTGCCTTGAACTAACCCTGGAATTCATCAGCTGTTATTAAATTTTATCTTTTATTTTATTAACACGATTATTTGTTGTTGTAATGTAAATCTGTGTTTGTAGTTAAGGCTATTCCTCAAATCGAAATTCCATACAAAATGTTTCAGACAAATACTCATAAAGTACGCCGTATTATAGTTATTTCTTCGCACTATTCGTTTTGTCCGTGTTTTTAGATTTCTTCAACAAAAAAAGTGTAAGGTTTCATACATTAATTTAGATTTTATACGTATTTTTAAGTTAGTAGGGTTAATTTTAAAACACGTATAAAATCTAAATTAAAGTATGAAACTTTACACTTTTTTTGTTGACGAAATCTAAAAACATGGACGAGACGAATATTGTGAAGAAATTACTATAATACGGCGTATTTTTTGAGTATTTGTCCGAAACATTTTGTATGGAATTCGAATTTGAGGATTCCCCTTAAATTACGGCGATTGGGCTCATGGTATGAATATAGTTCATGACTATTATATTGCTACTTCTTATTCCAAAACTTAACGAGTAAAACCACGGTTAGCAGCTAGTTAGTAGGTAATAATTAAACCTCCAAAACAAACATTTGACTTTGATAAATTGACTGCAAAATGGTACCCGAATCTCAATTTATCCATTTGCTATTTGGATTTATTTATCCAACAATTTCGGATAAAAAGTGGCAATTCATTGGATCCCATTCATCACTAAGCCTGTCAGAAATAGACAAGTAAGGTCAGTCAGTCACAGATGGACACATCCGGTCCGGGACGGGTCAGGGCCGAGCTTTTCCCGGATACGTGGTAAGTTATTGTTATTTTATACTTAGAAATTGTATGAATAAACTAGTCTGAGAATATGTTTTGAGCGAGAAGAGCTGATATGGAAAACACATGTATGCACGTCATAAAATTGTTTCATTTGAATACTTGTTTTTGCCCATGACTTCACCGGCGTGGTAACGAGATAGTAGCTTGTTTATTATGTACTTTGCCAGCCTATAAACTATACCCGTACCGAATTTTAGCTCAATCTGACTCAGTAGTTGCGGTGTGATTAAATAAATAATTAAATAAATAAAATTCTTTATTTTTCTCAAGTACTAACATTTTAGTATAAACCCTAGTTACCAAACTAAGTTTGAAAAACTTGTACCATGGTAAATAGTGCCTTCCAATATTATTATTATTTAACAGGTACAGACTTTAATTATTAAACAGACTGATAAGAACTTCTGGACATATTAAAAACTGATACCTACATAACAAAGTTTTTGTTTATGTATTAGATTTAATTTAACAACAATACATATAATTTAATTAATAAAATTAAGATTGCTGCATATGGTAATTAAAGTGTTTTATAGGTAGGTATATTATTACAATTTAGAACCTGATGAGTATTTCATAATTAATACTATCAAGAATATTAATTTGGATTTTAAAAATAATCATCCATAGGCTGTTTTTCCGGATGAAAATCGAAATAAGTGAGATCGTAAGTATAAATGGGGCAATGCAGACACGGATACGACCCTGTTATCCAAAATAGACGCCATAATCCATGTTCGATGTTGTATGAATTGATACGGAAGCGTTCGGCCGGAACTCTCGTTTGTGCTCGATAACCTTTGATATTCAAACGGGATTATTGAATTGGCAATGTATGTATGTGATATTTTGGAGTTTTGTTTTGAAAATATTTTTTTGTTTTTAAATTAAAATTAATTGCCTATTGATCAACAAAATGCGTAAAGCGTCGATGACACACAAGCTTTTTTACACGCGATTGTTAGCATTTTTAAACGCTAGCGTATGAGCGTGTAGCGTTTGTCGATGAAACACAAAACTTTCTAAACGCTCAGAAGTGAACTAGCTAGCGAACGTGTCATATGCAAAGATACTCGCCAACAAGCCAACACGCAAACGATGACGACACACGGCTTTATTACACGCTACACGCCAACACCCCAGCGTGTGGCGTGTAAATTACCTCGGCTTTCTAATTTTTCACAGCTTTTTCACAAGCGGATTGTAAAGAAGCTGATTGTAAAAACGCCGATAACACTGGGCGACTTTACACGCTACAAGCGAAGTCACTGGCGTGTAGCAGGTAAAAAAACTGTGTGTCATCGTACTATATGACGATTGTGAAACTGAGTCTTCCCTAGTGAATTTACTCACTGTTGAGATACACTGTATTGTGTATTGCTAAATATTAGTAACATTATGGTAGCTTTTATTAATGATCTAGGACTTTTTAGCCTGATTTCATATTATAACAAAAACCACAAATTGCTTCAAGGTAAAGCAAAAACTTCCCAACTCCGCCGCAATACACGTAAAGTTTAAAGCGTGTAACAAAAACCCTATAAGCCGGTACAATATTATTCTTCAAACTATGAACATCAAACTTTAACGAGGTACGAAACTAAGCTGCAGATGAAAAACTGGGTAGCTCTAAACTCCACAGAGTAAAGAAACCAGGTGGATGTTCATCACAAAGAAAAAAAATAAGCAATGCACAACCTACTCTACTGACTAATAAATGCAAGTTTGTATAGATGGATAGCCAAAGCCTCTGGTTAGGCTAAAACTAGGTGAAGATGTAGTTCAGGATCTGAAAGAGGTCAATTATTAATGTTTTATCTCAATAGTATCGATGACATGAAATGTTTTATTCCTTTGTATTTATGTTCCTTATGTATAGGTACCTTATTTTTTAAATAGTTTGCATTTTAGCAATAAACTCTTTTTTTGAATGCACGGAAATTGACGATATTCCGTAGGTGTCTGATGGATATGTGAGTGATGGTCTTTGTATCCCTGGAGATGACGTTTCATAAAAAAAAGTAGAGTTCGTCGATATTCCATTGGTGTCTGATGGATATGTGAGTGATGGTAGTTGTATCCCTGGAGATGGTGTTTCATAAAAAAACGTAGAGTTCCTTATAAATGATAATTCAATTACATAAAATTCAAAATCATTCCACTTCACTTTTGAAATCGCACGACTAAAAATAGCTGTTTTCATAGGCAGCTGTGAATTCCAAAGCTGAAGTTTCCAACAAAGGTTCAAAAGTCCCGACACGACGAAGGCAGAGATTTTAATTAAACTGACTGGTAGTGAAAGGTCCGCGACTCGAAATTATAAACTATCAAAGTGACCGTCAACACAGAAGCATTTTGATTATAACCTTGGTTGCACATAACGTCTACTAAAACTTGGATAAAATTATTATTATAATTATCATATTTTTGTTATTTAAAACTAGACATCAAGTATTATGTCGTGAATTTCCACTTCCTCTGCTACTGTACTTAAGATCACAGTCAGAAATTATAAAACACAACTGTCGTTATTCAAACACTCAGATAGCGTCACGTACATATGATATAGTAGGTAGTACTAACATTCGGCAAAGATTTTATCGAACCCAACTTGAAATTGGAACATGAATTCCGAACGTAAACTATCTGGGGAACCTGAAAGTATTTACTGGGGCTTTGATTTCGATTACCTACAGGAGTTTGACAGAACTCAAGATTGAACGACTTTCATGATTATGTTACATTTATTTTCACACCACCTGCTCGACAATATCCAATTACATATCATGCTATCATCAAAGTAAAGCAAAGTTAGCTCAGGGTTCAATATGCCACCCGCGACATAAGACACTGCTTTATCCTCTTAGTGCATAATCTACTATTATCATCATCCTTGACGCCGCCGCAACGAGGGATGGCCCTTGGCTTGGTCGAGTAAACATCACCAAATCTTTGACCTATTCAATTCTGTTGAATGTTTTTTATTTTTATTTTTATGTTTGTTACCTCAGAACGTTTTTTATCAACCAATGTGAAAAAAAATATTTAATATTATTAATACTTTCAGATTGGTCCCATAGAATATTTATCATAATCGGTGCAGTAGTTAAGGTTTTAAATAAACATAAACATAAACATTCACACACTCACACCCCTTCACTAGGATTCCCTGTGTCGCAGGTGGCATGGACACATACAAGACATCACAACATCCAAGACCCGAGAACAAACATTTTGTGTTCGTCACACAAATATTTGCCCCGGCCGGGAATCGAACCCGGAACACCAAGCTTCGTAGGCAGGGTCACTACCAACTAAGCCACGGCGCCGTCAAATCAAAATGACTGAAAAAAAAAACGTTTTAATGAACATAATTGCGTATTTTTCTGCTTTCCTGTTACTTTTGTGGTGCCTACGGCCACTAGAACAGCCCGATTGAAGACGGTTGTTGTATGTTTATGTAAAACCTTGATTATCTTTATAGATGTGGACTCCCAGAACTTTCGTATTCTGGAGGTACAGTTTCTAGAATGATCAATGAATGAAATACTTGATTCTCATAAATATCTGTTGGTTTTAATTTTCCAAAAAATATTTCGTGAGTTATTACAAAAACCTGTATCAACACGGGTCATACAATTTCAAGATACATTTTCTTTTAAATAATAGACATCAGAATTTTCCCCCAAAATATATATCTTTTTAGCCGAGAGCAACAAGTAGTTGGTTATCTTTTAATTATAGCCAACTGAAAAGGTCAGCTAAAGGTATTCCAGCAAAAATAATTTCGTTCTTACGTGAGCAAAGTAATAAGTATCAAAATGCTACCTAGAAATAAATCAATTGTAGGCAGACTCTCCTACGATTAACTAACGAGGTACTTGAAGGATGAACAGATGTGGTTATATACGGTTGGCATTCAACCTTCCGAGCAAAAATGGCAAGCCCTTGATTAATTAATTTGTTCTTAGTAATAAGGATACGATGAATCTCGTAGAGAACAAACAAAATAATTCATTTTATGTAGGTAAGTAGAAAAAAATATTTTATAAAAAGTCATATTCAATGATGTGATGAGCTATCTAATACTAACAAAATTGTATAAAGCTTATACAAAATATATCTAAAAAACTTACATTTAAATCAATGCTGTCATGGCAAATGTTGACTCCTTCGAAACTCATTACACAGCCAACTTTGCATCTCGTGTCCCAAATCTGAAATGAAAACGAAGATAGCGATAGGTAGGTACTGCAGATGTGAAAATATTAAAAAAAAAGACCTACCACGGGTCTAAAAATTCAATTCGTAGTTAGTCAATTGTTTATTGACTTGGTAAAGCTTTGTCATTTCCGTACTAAGTCCATCACCCCTTTATGATTTAGCTGACTAGTCAGTCTTTCAAAGAGTACAGAAGTTTAGTGCTCAGAAGGACTGAGAAGATGCAAGTATTATTCATTTCTTCCGAGCATGAAAAGAGCTTCAACAATTATTTTACTGTATCCACTTTTGCATTATTTTATTCTGATGCTAAAAGAACAAAGTGACATGCGCAGTCTGTAATTTTCCAAATAAAGACTTTCAGCTCTACAAAGGGGCTTTTCTCATACAGAATAACGGCCCATATTAACATGCACATAAGGGATGTTTTCGCATTAATAAGGATTAATATTTGAGCGGTTAAATGCTCTGAAATATTTTAATCTCGACGGGGATGGTGGGATGCTTTGAGTCCGTTAGCGGTCGACGGCCGCCATGTTTTATTCAAGAAGTGTTTACAAGTTGAGTTGAGTTACTCAGCCACTCGCACCGTCAGAATACCTATGAGTATGTGGGTCTATGACTTTATAACACCTAGATCTTATGATAAAACTTAGGCATCACTTTATTTTTTCTTGTAAGTAAATCTTAATAAAGTAGGGAACCCAATTGTCACAAATGCCTACTTGCACCAAACTGTCAATATCCCTAAGCAATTACTTTACTCGCTTGGTAGTTTTTAACAGTACAGATTTTGACCGCTAAGAACTGTCAAGCGAGTAAAGTTGTTGCTTAGGAACTTTGAAAGTTTGGTGCAAGTCAGCATGAGTCTTCATGCAGTAGGTAATGTATAAGTAAATGTACCAGGCAGAATTTATGACAGAACTTTATTACAAAGGATGAAGATGATCGTAGAGCATCTTTCATATATTAGTTTTTACGAGTACCTGAAACCTGCAGGGGCTTCCAACGGTTTCTTTTAGTTTTAAGTTTAATTTGAGCCAATAAATTGCGTCCAAGGGATTGATAATTCAAGAGGTATGTTTAATAGGTCGACGACTGCGCTGCATGCGGTTATGTAAACGGATGTGACGACATCCCTGTTTAAATCTTTCGAGGGTAAGTAGTAAAAGTACCTACCATAAACATTTTTGTACGTATCTAAGAGATGATTAATTTTAAATTAAACGCTAAAAAGCAATGTACATACATTATGTGTTATAATAATTATATAAGTATTCTAAAGTAAGTACGTATTTTTTTTAATTATTATTGATGTGCGGCTTTAGTGACACTGCGACCGTTGTCGGTCTATTGTGCTCGCCACTTGGACCTATGCGTTTAGAGTTCCTCACTAAACCTTGCCGCTATGATGAACTGCAGGAGTTTTTTGTGAGAAAGCTCAACTAACTCATCAGGGCTTATTATGTGTTTTCCCAGATAAATACTGCGCGTATGCAGTCTTACTAAAGCACCAAGAGTAGTACCACAGAGTACTAAGATGGTAGTACCTACCCTAAAGTGTACAGAATTCTGAGATAATTTTGAATACGTAATTTAAAGTATTTTATATCCAGGCATTAAACCTGAATTTTCCAGCGGTTGACTGAAGCATCCAAGCGGTTGGCTGCGAATTTTTTATATATTTAAAAGATAAAATTATGGACTATTCCACCTTTAACGACTGTTTGAAGGGGTAAGTTAGTTAAACAGCGGCAATGAAATCCCAAAATTTTCAAGAATTAAAACAAGGCTTAAAAGAAAATTATGTTTACAAAAACACTTAATAAACATTTTAGAGGGATTTTATAAACATTCCAGTTAAATGAATAAGGAAAGGTGTCGTTTAAAAAGGAATAACATAAATTTCATCAATCAATATCCTCAAGAAACATGGCCATAGTCATTCACAATTAAAACTGATCGATTTGTGATCACATCCTCATTATAAATTGATATTAAGATAAGAGTAAAACGGACATTCAAGTATTTTTTTATAAGTATAAGTAATATTATTACCATACTAAAACCCATACCAGTAGGACTAGTAAGACCAGTGGAAGATCCAGGAGAAATGGCGGGACAAACTAGATTCGTTCTCCAAAACATGGACCTTCGATGCTCTATGTCGAGATGCATGGAAAGAGAAAAGGGAGGCCTTTGCTTTGCTATGGGACGATACGATCATGGCTAATAATTAATAATAATAGTTTTATTATAAAAAAATCTCAAATTTTAATACAGATTATTAACGCTATATTTAACTCTTACTCTCAAAGTTTTGTCCCAAGCTGCGCTGGCGAACATATATGGCCTTTCATCGTGACATCTCATTGCACACACTTGGCCAAAATGCATTCGCTGCAACTTCTTCGGAATGAATTGCAGTCGGAGTTTGTGCACTTTGTAAGACAAAATAGCCTGAAAAGTGAAGAGATTTTAAATAAATAGGTATAGACTAAAGTATATGGGTCTTGAAGAAAGCTATAATGGGCGAGTACTACTTATGTTTGATCTATTCTTGATGTTTTAGACTAGACTTACATACCTACGTTTAATCTAAAGAACATTGGTTTCAAAGAGAACTGATTGATCTTCTTCTTATCGTGACACTAGTTCTTTCGAGCCAGTGTGGTGAAAGGAATTCAAGTGCGCCTCGAAGAGGCTCTTTTCGTGCACTGATTAGGCTAAAATGTATCATCCCATGATGTAGATTAAGGCTCTTATCCGTGTGGTATCCAGAGGAAAAGTAGCCTTTGCTACCTTTTCTAGGTATTAAAAAAGGTAATATAGGTACTATATCTACTTTTTATTTCGTCCCAACCCATTCATACCTACTCACAAACGGATTTATAATATCAGGATTATATAGAATAAGTATTTACTAACTGATGACGCCCGACACTTTGTTTGCATTGTAAATTAACAAAATTCCTTTCTTAGTAGGTATGCGTTTACATTTATTTTGACGTGAAGCATGATGAACATACCCTCCAAAATTCAAGTCTCTTCGTTCAGTGGTTTGACCTGTGTGTCGTCAGCCAGGACCAAGCCTTTTATTTAAAATATAATCGAAACTATACGACTTTGTATGAAACATAAATGTTTGATAGCAGGTAAGAGGTAATCCATCATGTAGCACATCATAAACTATGAACTTAGAACACCCTCGCTATAAATTGTGACTCGTTAATCATAACTCCTGCTTCATACAACAAAGTTTATACCCGCTGTGAACTTCAACTTAATGGAACACTTGACCAGAGACTCAGCGACCCACTTTACGAGATGAACTCGCTAAAACCAGTGCAGCAATGTTAAATTTACACTCGCAGTAAAACGAGATTAGGCCGTAAGATTTTATTGCACGTTTCATTTTACGCACAATGGGGACGTAGCTAGTCAACTCATTGCCCTGGGCAGGGCACTCGGATACTTGAAATGCATTTTAACACTTTTATAAATGGAACTGAGTTAGCATAGCAAATACTGACTGACTGTGACTGTCCAGACGTGCTTTAAAACTTGCACTGCACATGCTACCTGCACTGCACTGCAACTGATAAAGGGAAAAAATCCCAAGACGAATAAACTATTGTTTATAACTTCATTAATAAATTGTTTATTATCTGTGGACGTATTATAAATAGGTAATGTTAAGAGGTTTTTTAGCTTAAACTTTCAGAATCTTTATAGGTACGTCAGCATCACAAACCGCATAAATTCTAGTATTAGTAATTCATGCGTCCTTAATCTGACCCTGTATTGCTGGTAATATAAGATGTGGTGTTAGATTAAATTATAAGAATTTATTATTTCAAATAGACTCTTTGTTACGCAAAGCCCCCAATCGTAAAAGAAGCAATAAGCATACAATAATTCGTAAGAGAAACTATAGAATAAAAATATTACTAATATTATATTATATTATTAATTTGAATGAATATGAAGACGAAACACGGAAAGATATTATCAAACATTATTTATTATTACCTCTAAGTATTCCAACTAATAACTATGTAGTCAACAAAATACTCTACTTTTTTTTTCTACTATAGTGGGTAAACATGGGATGAGACAAACTAAGCGCTCTCCTGATGGTAAGAATTCACACCAGTACCAGAACAGTGCTACACAGGACTTAGATTCACATAGGCCGGTGCAACACTGCTAAAGCGCTGTCTGTCTGTGTCGATGTCCACATTGAGAAATTATGATGGTCAGTCGCGAAAGCTCAGTCAGTTCACTAGCTAAAGTGACCTACAAACCGGAACACAGTAATGCTTACATTATAGTTTTAGTTTTAGCTAGTTATTGTTTAAACAAGAAAGTATGAATATATAACTCGTACTACACAAAGGCATTAAGCCAATAAATATAAACACCCGCCAGGCTGCTACTTCTTAACTATCACATAAATAAGGTTTAAAGGTCTGAAACGTACTAAAATACTTATTCAATGAACATAAATTTTCAGTAAGAAGTCTGAAAAATCTAAATATTTCTAGAAAATTAGGTGTGAACAACATTATCCTATCCTAACCATAAAAAAAATATCTGCCTGAGCACCAATTTTCTTTATGAACTTTATAAATTGTATGCTTTATCAGTCCACTGCAGTGTGAAAGTGAAATTTATGTATTATTTTGTCATGAAGGTAATCCCCGAGATACACGATTCTAGTTTCTCAAGCCATGACAGCAAGAGAGTGATAGTAAGCTAAACAGACAGTAGGCTAGGCTTCGTGTACACAGAACTAGCTTACTTTTTCAATACCATACTAACCTAGAAATGAAGCTAGTTCTGTTGACACATTCTATAAACGTCCGTTACTAAGATTGTGAACACAAATATCAAGTTCCTTACGATATGCCCTATTGGTTTGAAATAAATCAGAGCCCATTTACCATCTGATTGGTAGGTTAAGGTTACAACGTTCTTAACTTGACGGGTTCGTTAACCGTCAAGTTATAAAAAATAACGATACTTCCAATTTTCCGATGACATGAATACAAACCGCCTATAGAAGTAGAGCTGAACCTACGTACAACTATAAATTTTTGACTCAGTGCAGTTTCAAACTAGCGTAGTTTTGTCGCGCGTATACAGGCGGATTGAAACTCGCAAAACTTCAAAAGCCCAACGTCCTTATACGCGAGTATACCGCCGTATTTTCTAGTGAGTCGTCTCAGTAGCGTCTCTCGCGGCGACAACGAGCGACGAGCTTTGTCGCGCGTACACGGGCTGCAAGAAACAAAACACGAGCGGCGAATCCACTTGGTTAGGTAATCATCAACTAATCTGAAACCGCTCTTCTAATTAATTCAAGTCGCACTGTTGCGACCAAACATACACATCGATTACAAAGTCAATGCATTTGTGTGTTGAAGAGTCTTATATGTGGAAATAAAAGTAGGTAGGTACCTACTATCCTAATCATAGATTATCTCATAGCGGGCATAAAATAATCGTTAAATAAGGTCGTAGATAGAGCGCAAACCTCTTGAGTTTCCATATCGTAAAGCTTTATCGACGTGTCTGCATAGCCGACCACCATTTTCGTGTCGTCAGCGGTCAGTCCCACGGAGAGTGCTGGCGAACGCTCTGAGATAACGGAAAATCCACGATTTCACACTTACAGGACCTCGACTAGACTTGTATTGAAGTTGTCTACCTACTCTGATGTTCATCTACTTATGGTGTCTCTACTTTTAGAAGAAGTAGAGTACCTACTTATTTTTGGTTAAGTATGTGTATCCGATGCCTGTACGCCAAATGGCATGATCAATGTTGACTGGGAGTTGATGAATGAGATATAATTTGATTCCTATATGATAAGGGAGTGTCATATGCCGTCAAATAATTTGTTATGCGGCTGTTAGTTGCCATTTTGTGTGAGGTCTGGCTTAGAAGTGAATGCAAATTGCGAAGAGCCGTAGACCGATCTTGCGTGAATTGAGACTCTGCCGTTAGTATCTAATGTATGAAAAGAAGTCAGATATCTGGTTGAGAAAGAGAACTGTTTTATCGATTCTTGGCATCATTTAATTTTTTTCTTAACTGATTTGTACTATATACCTACAAAATGTGTTTGTTCTTACGTGTAAATAATGGGGTGGAGTTGGAAGATATCCCAGGAGTTCCGTAGAACTGCATGTTCAGGCATTCGAGAGCTGGATCCGCGCGGATGCAGAATGGAGGCGGGTCTTCTACGGGTGCAATAATCTGAAGGAAATGTTGGGTATTACGGCCCGTTTAATTAGTTGCAGTGCAGGTATTGCATAAGTTTGAACAGTCATTTGCACTTGGCAGTCATTCTACACTATTATCTGCAGATCAAATCTGTGCTGCATCTAAACAAAGTAAAAACATGCCTAATATAATAAGTTTATGTGAAAAAAATGTCTCCACCACTCCATTGCACTGCTCTATAGTAGGTCATATGTGAAAGTCGTATGCAAAAATAGGGTTGCCAAATTAACAACTTTAATCCACCGTGAGATTCCGGGACCCCTGAATTTCTGACTAAGAATTTCCACAATAGTCACGGAAAATTGTAAACAGCGTGGTAGGAATGGTATACCTAAATGAAAATGCTTACCGATTTATCTGAATTCTCTCAATTTAAACTGTAAAAACCTATGGAGCAAATTGAACATACACAAGTAATAGCTTGCAAAGTATTACAAAACAGTAGCTGTCTAAGCTGCTAAATGAGGTATTGTGTGGATTACTTAGGTAGCTAGGATAAGTCATGTCTAATAATGTGTTTGTAGAGCAGACATACCGTTATTCTAAACAGCCGCCTAGAAACTTAGAAAATGGGACACATCGGTCGTTATAGCCTAAATAATTCACGCATTCGAATGGAACGGCAGAACAGAAGATCATCATGTTATTTTGGCTCAAAATTTGGCTTATATTGTGCTTTTTTGGGTCATTGATTGTTAATTCCTTTATTTACCACAGTCTAACTATACCTAAATATTATATTATTTATTTATTGTGTTAGCTTTAGATCGACCTTCCTTATATTTAAAATAGCATTTAGCTCATTCTAAGTGAACTGTAAAGTTCTTCATGAGTATATAAATTTATTTAAACAGAAATGCTACTAGGCTACTATATTGAAATATTAAAACATAAATTCAATAATTTACTTAGTCTTATAAAAAAAAATGGCATGGCATGAATAACGTGGAAAATCTATAGCAGAGGTACACTATTAAGGCTCGGGAGAAATATGAGCCCATTGAAAGGACCCGAATCTTAGGCCTTTCTTTGTCTCCGATCTTAGTATTCAAAGTAGGTTTCGACAAAATGTAGGTGCCAACGCGAACAAAGATTTGGACTGAATTTGGAGTACGCTGAAGTTGACAACATAAGTATAGAGGGAGGCTGTTATGAATGGTCTTGAATTATTGACTTGATTCTGTAGATAATGGAGATAGCTACCAAGATTTTTACAGTAGGTATTTTTTCTGGTTCTGATAAGTAGATGCTTCCTCGACCTGCAGGCTAAGTATTATTGTAACTTTGCATTACGTAACTATATATATATTTAAACCGAACTAAGCTAAACCGTTAGCTTTAAAGCTTTAGTACCTAGAGTACTAAAATCAAGTAAAGCTGATAGACACGGAAACATTTGTAATTTTTCGAACGGTAACTAAGCTCTACCGTTAGCTCTACGGCTCTTATAAAGGAGTAAATCAAGTCGCGCTGATAGATACGGGAACTTTGAAAATATTCGGTATCTGTATAGGTACCTTCTAATTATGTTTTCAACCCTTAGTTGGCTACTAAACGATGTTTAAACAAAAAAAATAATTCAAAACAGCGATCACGCTTATCCATTCGAAGCGAAACCTTACACAAGCATCTATAATTATGTAATAATATGTATTAATAAATAATAATAATAATTTTGGAAATTCCACACAACGCCATCTAACTCCAAACTACCTACCTAACCTTTTTTTTTACAAATACATACATGAAATACATAGAAAACACCCAGACTCGGGAAAAACACCGATGTGCAACACACACATATTTTTCCTGTGCGGGAATCGAACCCGCGAAACCGGGCATGGCAACCTAACACACTTGCCACTCGACCATCTGTGTCGTCATGTGATATTAATATTAGTTGTTTATGATGGCGTTTACCTGATAAACCTAAAAATGGCCAATAATTATATCTAGAGCCTCAGCTAAGGTTTGGCTGAGCTTTTTACCTGAGGAATCTCAATCCGGTACACAGCACCATCCATACAGGCAGCGTAGCAGACTCTCTCTTCAGTCTTGCTGTACTCCAGCGCGTAGACAGGCTTCGGTGGAAACTGGATATTACGCAACGTGCTGAGCACCACTCCTGTGCCACCGTGGCGCATCTAGAAATGGACTATGGGTTTTACAATCAAACAACCTAACTTTTTATATGGTGGCAAGCAGGAAACGCACGAGTCTGTTCAGATGCTAGGAGAAGATGTGCTGTTTTTTTTTAGTTATGAATAGACAAGCGTTTGACCACTACCTCATCTGGTGGTAAGTGATGGTGTAGTCGAAGATGGAACACGCTTGGCTAGTATGAACTTATTCACTCTAGTCTTGAAGGCTCCAAAATTATAGTGGTCCGGATATACAGACGCCTCATTCAACCTCATCGCCCTGTTAATGACTAAAACAGTCGATAGACTTATCGAAAAAAAACTACGAGCTGCTTAAAATGTTGGAAAATCTAGGGATAAGTTTGTCGTGATCACAAAAATATGAATGACCTTGAATAAGTACGAATACAACATTCGTACTTATTCAAAGTAGAGTTTTCTTCCAAATCTCTTCCAAATCTCATTCACAACATAAGCTTTATATATAGTCCAATTTGATATCCCAAACAAATTCTTTTCTCACGAGAGAATGTAATAATAGCCATGATTATTCGATTATTAGACACCTGGAGCTCTTGCTCTATATTCACGAACCATTTACCTGAATCAAGCCTGATGAATGGCCTACAATAATATGGGATCCATTAGGGGAAAACTCTGCGGCCGTTATAGCACCCATTTCAGAAAAAAACCATCTGTAATACGCGACCTCATTCTTCGTTCCTTTCATAAACCTGTCGTTATTCTCCTGAACCCACGAATGGTCTGGTTTTTTCCAAATACCCTCGTAGAACATAGGGTACCAGATGTTAGGGTGAAGTTCATTTTCGTAGTAATCATTAACCGATTTTTCATATTCCGCAAGAATTGCTTTCTCTGTAATAACATTAGTATCCATGTTTGGGAGCCAACTAGATTAGGGCCTCTAAACTTCGGGAATACAATAGAGATATGTACTATATTCAATTAATAAGTTATTTGTAGCGCGTACCTTTCCCTAGTTATTTTGGTACCTAGTGGGTACGCCTATTATAATTATTATCTAGGTAATCTCATACCTATTGTTTGTTTTTTAGTTGTTAGTTCAGTTGGTAGGTATGATCCAAGCTTTGAGCGTTTAGTACAGGTGAAAATTTCAGTTTCAGGCACTGAGGAAACTGTTTACTGTTTGTCGATCGAAGGACCATATCCAGGAACATATCCAAGTGTTCATTATAAAGCTAGACTCTACTCTGACTACGAATTTCAAGTCCTTCATGGTGGAGGTACCTACCAGCTACGCACAAGGAGACGTTCCTCGCACCTGACTTCTGGCCTGCCGGGATCGTGTTCCGCCGCTACAGGATGGCGTCAACGAAGAAAAAATCCTAACCAACTAATTACTGTGACTTACTATTGTATTGTGTGTTTATTGTATGTATGTTAGTCTGTAAGGTATAAATTTCTATGGGCCTGGTTTGTAAGGTATATATTGCTTTTCTGTAATATTAAGTTGCCTGAAGTAAATCTTTATTATTATTATTATTTATGTCGTGTATGATTATTATCAACCTACCTCTTACTATCAAACCTCGAATATAAAAAACGCTTCGTTTTAATCTCGGGTGAGCTAGTGTTTCTGATGTTGGAGTTATTAAACAGCTCGAAGTCTCCGACTTGGCTTGGCGATTTGAGTAGATAATTATGTACTTAGTTTACTTACCCACCAACTCTACCTACTTGTAAGTAGTACTGGTAAACCTACCTACTAACTCTCAATCAATGTTATCTCAATTTAGGACTGTTTGCAATGATTAGTTGCAGTGTAGTGATTCCATGTGCACATTTCCAACTGCAGGCTGCAGGTGATATTATGTAAAGAAAAGTATGAGGATAGTCACTGCAAAGCAACTGGCTTTACCTGTTTTTACTCTACAACTGTCAAAAAAAGTATTTACAAATATAATGCGAGTGAGTAGGTACTATGTTATCAGACTAGTGCAAACAGAACTATGAGGTATGGCTGACCTGAATCAACCCTGAAGAATGCCCAACGATCACGCTCTCCCCATCTTCGGAATAAATCATACAGCAAATGAAACCGCATTCAGACAAGAAGTCCTCTTGGTTGAGGGTATCATTAGCAGTGTCTCTAAAGAACCTCTCATCATTATCCTGGAGCCAGGCTACATCAGTAACGCTCAGACGCTTCTCTGCGAACGAAACAAACTGTGTGCGTTGATTTTCTTCCTCCCATGCCAATTGCTTTTTGATCCGCTCTTTGTATTCTTTCACGAAGATGTGAATGTCCGATAAATTCTCGGATAAGTTGAAGCGGCTGTATGAAGAAATGTTGTAAAAGCTCGTCGTCATTTCGATGATATTTCCTAGCAAACTTGTTGCAAACAACTAAAAAGCTACCAGGTAAATGGACAACAAGGAAAACAGTAAACGTAGTGGTTATATTTTCTTTGGAAAACAGAGGGAATTTTATTAAGTATTATTGTTTTCCATTTTCATCCACAGAGGAAATACCTATTTGAAACACTTTGATTCAAAAACAAATACTCTTTCAAAAATTCGACAAACGCTTTCGTCATAAACAATATAGTACCTACCTACTTATGTGACCTAGGCAAGGAATTTAAAACTACTAGTAGGTAAGGTACTTATTGGTACTTGGATACGTAGGTCTCTTTTTATAAAGTACTTACATACCTAGGTATAAGTATAATAAAGTATACATAGTTACACATCAGAGAGACGTTTTTGCTTGGTTAGTAGACGATTACTTTCTGTTGTCTTTGGGTATTGAACATTTTAGCCCCATACGTTTGTGTGTGAATACCAAAGAGCTTCTAAACATGTATCTATAATATATATCTATGATACTAGTAGGTTTACAATAATTTCTTTGGTGAATACTTATAGGTAGATAAAGATAACACCCAGCACAAATCGATTTTCATCAGCATCACACAAAATGTTTCTCGTCCTAGGAAATCGAACCCATGCAGCACCCTGAGTACGTCTCTCCCTCGACCATAGCTAAGCTAACGCAGGTAGTAGTAGAGCTGGTTCGTACAAAGAGTTTGGATATACCTATAATAGAGATAATCATAGGAAACTTCAAAGAAAGTCCCACAATTGTTATGTGGGACATAATTATCCAACCAAGTGTATTGTTAAATGGTTCTGTCGCTTTCCATCTACATTGACTATCTTTCAAATTTAATCTCATAAAATGTCATTGTTTTTGTTTATTTTTCAACGGGGTTTTGGTTGTTTTATATTGTTTAATACGTATTGAACTATTGTAAATAGTGAAAAAAATATGTGAAATGTCGAATTGTGCCCTCGTATTATGCCAGTCTTCCGCAAGTATCATGAAAAATCAAGAGAACCTGAATTTTAAGCGGTATGTGTCTATTTGTGTATTTACTCATTAATAACCCATACATAACACATCATTATTACGTAGAAACATTGAATAACGTCCAATAAGTATAGAAATATGAAGAATCGGCGTTTTTCATGCTAAAATCATGAATAATTCGAGGCTATGATATACTAACTAGGGATGTCATAAAACGTAAAAAGATTTGTCGATAAGGCTATGCAGACTGAGTATAGTAAGATTTTTCGAATAAAGTGAGCCATTGAGGGATTCCGTAGCTAACCCATGTCACTTACACACACTCACACTCTTTGTAATTCGTTCGATTCATATTTTATTTATTGGTATTATATATTTGCCGTCCTGCTTACTGTATCATGGTTAAACACAATATCTATGTGTTCACTGTTCAACCATGATAGTGTAATATACAAAAAAAGAGAGCTTCAAAATAATCACGGCAAATATTACGTTTACACTATTAATATTTCAGGGTGTCCCTTTGGCGTACAATAACGATCGGCAAGAGCTAAAATGTTCTTCCGGCTATTCTTCAAGTTGAACCAAATGCAATGCTCGTAAAGCGTCGCAAGCTAACGGTCAGTACTGAACTTAAAATTGCGTGTTATAGGTATATTATAATTATTATTACATGAGGTACATTACATGAACTATAAATTAAAAATATAATGTGTTTCAGGATATCCCTTTCATCAATGTACCTAAACCAGAACCTTCGGATATTACAGAAATAAGTTCATCAGTGTTTTCAGACGTACCACCGAAGAACCGAAACCGAAGAATGTACAGAATGTGCAGTGTGAGATGGTCGATAAAAATCTAGCCTACTCCAGTTTGCTAAAAATTAACTGTTTTAGACAGCGTACGAAAAGCCTTGAAAAAAAGTACTGATAAAGTATACGAAGAAAATCTAATAATAATTTTATTAACTTTATTTATAATTATTATAATTAAAGTTAAGGAACTAATCTATAGGTAGGGGGCATGCAGAACAAGGTTTACCTGAAAAAAGTATTTAGCTCAAATGTAAACTTGTGTTAAGTATAAATTTTGTAATGTACTCATTTACCTGTGTATGTTGTATATTATTTTATCTAATAAACAATTGTCATCTTAATTTGTGGTTTTTATAAAGTTCAAGGTTCCTTTAATCCAGAGTGAATCTAGATAACGTTATCATAGTCACGGACTTTAAGTTGTTAGGATTGATATATCAATATCGGTATCGATGAGAATAATTGTGGATCATCGAACTGTTAATATCGATATCGATATTTTATGACTTGGGTCATCTCTGTGGCTCAACGAGTGACAGATTCCCCCTATATTATGACGTACGACAAATGCATGTTTTGTATCGTTTTATCTAGTGCAAAAAGTGGTATGCGCAAAGAAGATAGCGAATTTGTCAAATTTAGGAGGTATTCTATTTACTTCATTCTTCTGAGGGTTCGTAGGTAGAGCTTCAGAATGTTGTTAGTCTATGGTATGTAAAGAAAATACATATGAGTAAAACTTTTAACAGCCTACGTGTGACCTACGTAGAATGAAACGTAATTATTTGGTTTGTTATGTTGGAGTACTGGTCCAGGTTTCCGATAAAAGAGACAACGCTATGAATAACCTTAAATAAAAAAAGAGACAACTAAACAGCTCGCGATGTAGGCCGAATACAATCGAGCAGCAAACTAAACAAAACAATAACATAGATAACGGAACGTGATGCGACGCCATATTGTAAATTTGTGACGGTGGTGGTGGGTTTATTGTGCTCATTTTGACTAAAATCTGAATTAAATTGTGTTTTCTACAATCCCTTGCGGCTTACAAAGCTAAGGTGAGTTCTGATGCAACTTAATTTCTCACAAACACTATTGAAACTGTGCTATAGCATGTTGAAAGTACATTCAAACGTTCAGTCGATTCGGGGGTGTGGTGTTGGAATTTAGTTCACGAAGTGTTGTTTATTTTGCTTAGATTCTGGCCCAGCCCGTGGTGTTCGTGGTATTTATCACTAAGATCACAAAGAATAACAATCCGGGCAAGTTATTCAAATGTTTCGTATTGTTCAACTAATCAGAAAATCGATAGGTACGCTATGGCTGATCCAAAGCGCATCTTGTAATGCATGGTATTTTTTCAGGCGCAGGGTGCAATTCTGCATCTAAATCATGAGCTATCAGATACCGTCTTCGCAAAGTCGCACGAGTAAGTATCATTCTAGTTTAGATACAGTATCAGGATATCTTACTTGCTTGAAAGAAACAGAGTCCATCGTTTACCATCTTTCTAATCTTTTGAGATGGTGAGTCACGATTTTGTACCTTTAGTTCCTGTTGGAGTTTCTAATAAAACTGACATTTCATCAGAGTAGACAGTTTTTTGTTTACCATAATAAAAAATTATATCAGATGCAGGTATTTTTCTTTCTAAATTATTAACTTATTTATAAATCACCGTTACCAAATACCGGTCTAATGCTGGGCTTACGAGGGTAAGCCATACTATTAAGCTCCATATTTTTTATCAGTCTGTGATGTTGCCTGTCTGGTATCGTAATCAAAATTGGCTACTTTTATTCCAGCTTACAAACTATATCCATGACCCTACTAGGAAACTGGAACATGCCATCCATCAACCCAGGGTCCTGCCAAAGTTGTTTATCAAGGGGTCAATGTACAATGCACCCCAAAGTGGGACAACAGTGCATTTGCAACTATATACCCAATTAGAATAAGAAACCATACCAATTATGGACTGAAATTCCAAATCCATTTAGTAGTTTGAAGTAATTGAGGAGCAAAAATAACTTTTGCCTTTATATCAGTAGTATAGGGTAGTATCTTCTAAAATCAAGATTATTTGTTTATAAAGTGGATGTTCCAGTGTCTCATAGTAACTATGGAGGTGCCGACGTGCCCATGGCTCCAAGCAAGGAGCAGCAGACTCTGCTATGGCAGCAGAACTCTTACCTGGTTGATTCTGGCATCAACTCCGGAGCTGCCACTCAGGTATGAAACTTATTGAAATGGTTTACTACTCATTTTGCAAATAAGAGATGTAAAAACTGAGGTGTACCTTCTGTAATGCAATAAAAAATAAATATTACTGGCATACCTAATACACACAAACTCAATGACATTAAGTTTGCAAAACGATGAATGTATCAAATATTTTGAATACCAAAGTATGTGAACCCGACCCCATATTAGCTTTTTTGAAGATTAACTTGAATTACCAGCGGAAATATCCAGTAGATGACAATATTCTACAGAAATGTGAGAACATAAATTTAATTATCAAAAAGAAAGGCTTAATCCCAAGGTTGCCTGGATGAATCTGCATTTTAGCTAATAGGACGCCCATTGTATTAGCTTCATAACTTGTATGTGTATTTGTAAGTTCTTTGGTACATGAAAGAGTAATGTGTGGAGACAATAGGACTCGTTAGTCGGTCCTTTTTTACATGAAAGAGTTTTAAGTCCTTTATTCAATAGCAGTTTGTTGTCCTTCAATGTTCCACTTGTGTAATACAGGTGCCGTCGCTCACTGGCAAGGAAGATGACGAGATGGAAGGTGATCAACTCATGTTTGATCTGGACCAAGGGTTCGCTCAGGGCTTCACTGCGGAGCAAGTTGATGGTAAGTTGAAATACACAAGACTCAAGATTCAAGATTTTTATTTGCCAGAACATAGTTTACATGAAGTATGTTGTAAAAAAATAATATTTGTGCCTTATATTCTACCATTTATGGTGTGCTTTCTCTGGATGTAGATTATGGAGGTTTCCAAAATCTACATTGAGCAATGACTGGTTGAGCATTTCAATAACTGTGCGAAGGATTATTTTATGTGTACCTCAATTTCTAAGTAGTTTTTTATGCTATCATGTGACAATACGGCAAAATTCTCCCAACAGTTACCGATCACAACAGCTGTTCATAACTTAAACAATGTTTCCCAATAATGGATTGTCAAGTGGCAATTGTGTTTAGACTGCCACACCCGGTGTTGCGGGTTCGATTCCCGCTCAGGACAAATATTTGTGTGATAAACATCGGTGTTTGTCCTGAGTCTGGGTGTTTTTTTTGATTCTATGTATGTTATTACAAAAAAAAAAGTATATAAGTATTCTGTCAATTATCTGGTTCCCATAATACAAGCTTACTTGTTTGGGGCTAGATGGCGTTGTGTGGAATGTCAAAACATTATTATTATTATTAATTTGAATTAAAAGAGTCTAGATACACACTGCTGCTGCTGTGCTGTGCGTTCACTAGCAACAGTCCTTTTCTACCAGTTTGTATGAAAGAGAATTATAAAAAAAATTATTGATTTAATTGTATTTCCCAGACATGAACCAACAGCTATCGCAGACGCGCTCCCAGCGCGTGCGTGCCGCCATGTTCCCTGAGACCCTTGAGGAGGGTATTGAGATCCCGTCCACACAACTGGACCCCGCCCAGCCCACTGCTGTCCAGCGTTTGGCTGAACCGTCGCAGATGCTCAAACATGCTGTTGTCAACCTGATTAACTATCAGGATGATGCTGATTTGGCTACCAGGTAAGTCTTCAGTTTAAAAACAGCATAGGCTAAGTAATACAATGTAAGTTATTATCATCAGGCTATAGATCTAGACATAGGTCTCCTAAGGCTCTAAACTGAACTCAATCTTAGCTTTTTATATTAACTTTGGGAATGTATGTAACAATGTATGACCATGAGCAATCCAAGTTATTAGTAATTTGAAATCAGCTGCTGAATGATAACAATCACATGGTCCAATCATCACATCTCACCCAATTCTTTATTTCAGAGCCATCCCAGAATTGATCAAGCTGCTCAATGATGAGGACCAAGTGGTAGTCTCGCAAGCCGCTATGATGGTCCACCAGCTCTCTAAGAAAGAGGCCTCCCGCCACGCCATTATGAACTCGCCCCAAATGGTCGCTGCACTCGTCCGCGCTATCTCCAACAGCAATGACCTGGAAACCACTAAAGGAGCAGTTGGAACCCTGCACAATTTATCCCACCACCGTCAAGGTCTACTCGCTATCTTCAAAAGCGGCGGAATCCCAGCCTTAGTGAAGCTGTTGAGCTCGCCCGTCGAAGCTGTACTGTTCTATGCTATTACGACCCTCCATAATCTCCTGCTGCATCAAGACGGGTCGAAAATGGCCGTTCGTTTGGCGGGAGGTCTGCAGAAAATGGTGGCGCTACTCCAAAGGAACAATGTGAAGTTCCTGGCGATTGTGACGGATTGTCTGCAAATCCTGGCGTATGGAAACCAAGAGTCGAAGCTGATCATTCTCGCGTCTCAAGGGCCTATCGAGTTGGTGCGCATCATGCGTTCCTATGATTATGAAAAGCTTCTGTGGACCACATCTCGTGTTTTGAAGGTGAGATAAAGATACTCAATAAATGAAATAGTAACCCTGAGACCCATGTTTCTAAAGTTATGGTGCGCCTTCAAACTCACTACTACACTACACTCACTACACACTACTATCTGTGTTATATGTGAACCGTACATAGCAAAAACTGTCTGAAAAGTGCTGTTGATCGGCATTTTGAAGATGCATTTGTCCAGCAAGTGACAGCGATAAAATGATTAGCAGTGAGCTACTAACCAGTTTACCCAGTACAAAGTACACTGACATTTTAATAAGTACCTGTGAATTGTAGAGTATCATTGTGTTCAGGTTCTGTCGGTGTGCTCAAGCAACAAGCCAGCCATCGTCGAGGCGGGCGGCATGCAAGCTCTGGCCATGCACCTTGGCAACCCCAGCGGCCGCCTTGTCCAGAACTGCCTCTGGACGCTGAGGAACTTGTCTGATGCTGCTACTAAGGTAACTAGAACCATATACATTAACAAGCAGCTATCCGTGGCTAAGCCTGATGTTGCTACTAATAAAGATTTTTCAGTTTAAAAATGGACGCTACTCCTCTCACGTCAGTAAGGCTCGTTCCCAGTTGTCGGGTGTCGAGTCTGACTAAATGTCGGATGCTCTAGCTCAGGGGTTCCCAAACTTTATTTTGTCTACTGCCCACTTTGAGAATAAATTATTTTATAGCGCCCCCATTTTTTCACCTACTTAAAAACCACTGTAACTTCAAATTAAATTAATCAATTATTGTCAGCTATATTAGCGGAGATTTAACATTAAATCTAAACGAGACTTTTACTAAAACTCGAAAGAGTTAATTTGAAACCTGAGCGCAGTAGGTAATACACAACGGTGCTCAGGTCTCAAGTTAACTCTTACGGGCTACACCTGCCAATGAGAATGATTATAGATAGCTAAATGAAATTACAAATCACCCCCCTTTTTTTCTGGGTCTCTTACTGCTCTCCTTTAGGCCTGCAGCGCCCACAAGGGGGCGTTTTCGCCCACTTTGGGAAAGGCTGCTCTAGCTAGTGGCTGAACATTTTATATGAAGCTTTTCACTATTTGTTTTAGGTTGAAGGTTTGGAAGCCCTACTCCAGAGCTTGGTGCAAGTTCTGGCCTCGACCGACGTCAACATCGTCACTTGCGCTGCCGGTATCCTGTCTAACTTGACATGCAACAACCAGCGTAACAAGGTACATTAATTAGCTGTTGTCCTATACACTCTTAGTTTTCTACTCCTTCGATGATTTGGCCATCTGTTTTAGAATCCTACCAAGTGAGTGGCCAGTCTATGATTGATTTATCTTTACAATTTATCGAGCGATATTTATAAAACACTTCAGTGTAATAAAAAATTAAAACTACTGGATATACGACGTACTTTCACTGTGCTAGTAATGCGTGCATTTATTGTTATGGCAAAAGCAGTGGGTAGCGCGATGTTGTTGCGGTCGTGTTCGGTCGCCAACATTGGAATGCTACGTTAACACGAACGCGCGTTCACTGCGCGATTAAATATCGTGTGTACGCATTCTAAATAACATAAAATTTTCAGGTGACCGTGTGCCAAGCAGGCGGAGTGGACGCCTTGGTCCGCACTGTGGTGTCGGCTGGAGACCGCGAAGAGATCACCGAGCCGGCGGTGTGCGCGTTACGTCACCTCACTTCGCGCCACGTCGAGAGCGAAATGGCACAGAACGCCGTGCGTCTGCACTATGGACTGCCAGTAAGTATCATATTATGATGGAATGAAACGTAGGACATGAAGATAGAATGAGCAGGTTAAAGGTAATGCTGCCATGTCGAGCCATATCCGTCGCCCCGCTTCGCTGGCACTGCCGGTAGTCTGCAGTACGGTAAGGCAAGCGCCGTGGAGCCAGTTTAATATGTAAGGAAGAGAGTCAACATGTGCCAATAGTGTCTTATTAAAATTGTAACCAAATATTGCGCTTGCTGCTAGCTAGCGGAGTCAATGAAACATAATTCTCTTACATTAGTTGCTCTGTACACAATATACTACTGGTAATGCTTACTCTATCACTATTCCCGTCCATTTCGTGCAAGGCAGATCTGTTGAGGCCTTTACTACCATATGAATGCAATGACATCACACAATCAAATACAACATCAGCTCTTAACATTTTTATCTAACAGCATTTTCTGTGTAGGTACCGTTAAGGTTTTTATGTAAACAATAAAATTTATTTAATTTTTATTTATCTACACGGCGAAATTGTCATGGATCTGTGCCAAATATCTCTAGAAAAGGGCATATAGGTGGATGCGCTTAAAGCCATTAATAGTCACAAATACCATGTCATGCCAAGCCGTTTTACATTAGCTTACACTGTTTCATGAACCAGATTAATCATAAATTGCATACTGTTGTTCCAGGTGATCGTGAAACTCCTGCAGCCACCGTCCCGCTGGCCTCTAGTCAAGGCTGTAGTGGGACTGGTGCGTAACTTAGCATTGAGCCCGGCCAACTTTGCGCCGCTGCGCGAACACGGCGCCGTCCATCATCTCGTTAGACTCCTGATGAGGGCCTTCAATGATACTCAGCGGGTAAGTGTTCTTTAGGTTTTAAACGTTCTGTAACTGAAAGGTGCCCATGGAACCCCTTTACTTAAGGGGAATCCTCAAGGCAAATTTCCATACAAAATGTTTCGCACCAATACTCAAAAACTACGCCGTATTATAGTAATTTCTTCACACTATTCGTTTCGTCTATGTTTTCCGATTGTGTTAACAAAAATTAGTAAGGTTTCATACTTTAATTTAGATGTTATACGTGTTTTTTAATTAGTAGTGTTGCCTTGAGGATTAGCTTTAAGTTTTAAAAGTTCTGTAACTGAAAGGTGCCCATGGAACCCCTTTACTAAAGCATATGGCATTCTGTCTGTCTGTTTGTCCTAGGTAATATTTATTCATGACGTTTTTTTTTTTTTTACTATTTATAGACTTGCGTTTGACCACCATCTCACCTGATGGTAAATGACGATGTGGTCGACGATGTAGCACGCTTACCTAGAATAATCCTATTCACTCTTGCCTTGGAGACACCCAAATTATAGTGATTGGGAAACACTGAATTAGTGATCAACACATTATTCACTCACTGACACTCACTCTGCTGAATAGATATGTGCCTATGTGAGCTGAATGATTATATCAGTCTGTATAATGCAGATAGTAGTTCCACTAAGCCCGGTCGAGGCCTAGTAATACAGTCTATTTTGCATGTTGTGTTACATCTGAAAGCATCCCAACTCCGTCCACGAGCATAGAAGATCCTCGCGTTTCCGCGTGTCGTTGTATGTAAACTCTCATGCATTCTAAGATTAGAATTAGCTATTCTTCAGAGAAGCCTCTTCATAGGTGGTGTTTCCAGTGCTATAAGGCGGCGTCCTGATTGGCATTGATCGTACGATCATAAGATGCGATTTGGTCGCGCGATGAAAATTAGCCATAAATGAATGATCGTACGATCATACAATGCCAATTGGGACAATCTGAAGAGATTAGTATATTTAATCTCGTCGTACGAACAAATCGCATCGCTTGCTCGTACGATCATTAGCCAATTAGGACAGCGCCTAAAGGTTTATGTATTAGAGAGGGAGGAAATCTAACTATATCTCCCGTTTTCAGCAACGCACGTCATCAGGCGGCGGCGGTACGGGCGGCGCGTATGCTGACGGAGTGCGCATGGAGGAGATAGTGGAGGGTGCAGTGGGAGCTCTGCACATCCTGGCGCGTGAGAGCCTCAACCGTCAGCTGATCCGTCAGCAAAACGTCATCCCCATCTTTGTGCAACTGCTGTTCAACGAGATCGAGAATATACAGGTATGAATTTCAATTTATTTATCAAAAAACAAGCTTAAAAATATATAGTAAAAACATTATTACATCAGTTATACATTGGCTTGTAAGTATTATATTGGTGTGCAGAGCCTACACTAAGTGGAAGATACAACTTGTGTTGTAATGGGACTTGGAATGAACATCTAGAAGGAACCTTATCATGTGGCTTTCATGATACATGCCAAGAAGTTAGCTATTTGAAACAACATTCGCATTAGGGCGGATTACCAAATATGGGTGCAAAGTCAACTGAAATGTCTGGCATATATATTTTCAACGAAATTGAGAATAAATGTAGAGATGTATTAATTCAAAATCTTTTAGAACTCTTATAAATAACTTGTATTTATGATTTCAGAGAAACCAATAATCATCAAATTAATCACAAGAAATGCATCATTTTTGATAACCAATAATTCTGACTGCACAGATACAATGTAGTACGCCATCTGTATTGTCCATTTCAGTTTTTGTGGTAATGAAAAACTTGTGGTGTATATTTCAATACTCTCGCAAAATGCTCCGCCATGCCCTATGATGCTCCGAGGTCGAATTGAAAATAATACCTCATTTCAATTGGATAAATATTAAATTCCTATCCATAAATTGAAAACCCTTTAAATTAATCCCATATATCGATCGATAGTTAGTGAAACGTGTGTTGTTACAGCGCGTGGCGGCGGGCGTGCTTTGCGAGCTGGCTGTGGAGAAGGAAGGCGCTGAGATGATCGAGGCCGAAGGGGCCACGGCTCCGCTCACTGAGCTGCTGCATTCACGCAACGAAGGTATGTGACTTTAGATATTGCTAGTTCCCAACTGATTTAAAATTTGGTTTACAAAACTGCCCACGCCATCATGCACGTATTAGTACACTAGACATAAATAATAAGAGGGGGCTCTTCTAGCACAGATTTATCTAACTAACCAGTGCACGATAGGAGCTTCCTGGAGGCGCATTTGAAATCCTTTCACCACACTGGTTCGAAAGAACTAGTGGAAGAGTCTCCAAACCTTATGTAAAATTCATCCATCTAATTTTTTTTTTTTTTATATAGACATAACAAGTTGTGTATTAACACAAAATAGCAAAAAAAATCTAAAACAGCTAAGCTCATGATTAATTGAGATTTTGTATTACCATTTACGCAGCGCTGCTCTAATTATCATAAATAACCATCGTACGATAAGCGTCAAATAAATGCTAAAGTTTCGTTATGGGTATATACTAAAAAAGTACTAACCAAAAAAGTTGTATTTCCAAGTTAATTGCATTCAAGTCGTTATTTCAGCAGCGAACATTTATATTATAACACACTCCTAAAGGTCGGTACACATCTGACGGAAAGATGCGTCGAGCGTATCATAGTTAGTACGCTCGACGCACTAACGCATCATCGGTTAGGTGTGAAAGGTTGAATGTTTTATTATATATTTGTCTGTTTTGGCGATACGCGACCGATAATACGCGACGCGTTCTCCGTCAGATGTGTACCGACCCTAAACCTTCCCAATAACACCGTAACCTTTCCAGGCGTAGCTACATATGCGGCGGCCGTGCTGTTCCGTATGTCTGAAGACAAGCCGCACGACTACAAGAAGCGGCTCTCCATGGAGCTCACCAACTCGCTGTTCCGCGACGACCACCAGATGTGGCCCAACGATCTCGCCATGCAGCCTGACTTACAGGTACAGAGCGATAGAGGAATGCTTGGTGTTAGTTCATTGAACGCAGAATCAAGACAGGATTCGATGTCTTCAAGTCCAGAGTAATTTAGTTTTTTTTTAGCCGAGCGTGATCCATCCTCGACCTCACCGTCGCTTTCCATCAGGTGAGGTGGTGGTCAAACGCTTGACTATAGCATAAATAAAAAAAAAAAAACTAAAACCTTTTTAGTGTTCAATAACGCAATAACAATCAGATAACTGTTTAATGTTAACAGGAAATAAATTTAAGCAAATTTTCAATTCTAATTTTGTTCACATTGATCGCATCAAGCGCTTTCTTTATGTCTTGACGCTGCGTTCAGTGATGAGGTTGTGTGTATGCGATAAATAAATATTCCGTGCAGTCGTAGTTGATGTTATTTATGTGTGTTACTTTAATATTTTAGCGAGGTTTTAGATTACTTTGATTAAGATTCTAAACAATTTCTTATGTATTTAAGGTAAACTGGAAAAGGTTCATAATATAACAAAAACATAACCTGTCTTTATTGAACAAGAGTAATCTGATCGAATTCTCGTTGGTTTGAACATTCGGCTTATTCCCGAAATCCCCACCGGCCATCCCCACCGGTGGGGATTTCGGGAAAAAGGTCTCTAAATCCCCACCAACACAAACCGCAGTGGGAAATCCCACTATTATGAACAACGAACATAATATTTCAAATAAAAGGTACACGTCTTTGGACCCAATCACGCAGTATTTTCCCAACCGTAACATTTTTGTTTCATACATTTACTTTATAATTTCTCCCCGGTTTATTAGGACATGCTCGGCCCCGAGCAAGGCTATGAGGGGCTGTACGGAACGCGACCGTCCTTTCACCAACAAGGTAAGTCTTGGCTGATTCTGTAGCTGGTTTGGACAACTAACACATAGGTGACACGGGAATAGATTTATACAAAGTGACATTTTGTTTATATGAAATCTGAAACTTGTTTGTTCAAAATCAGTTACCTAATTGATTAAAATAATTATAACCCCGCTTAAAATTAGTAAAAAATAAATTGTTTAAATAGGTTACCGTTCATAACTCTCTAGTAACTTTGTTAGTAGTTATGCGAACGTCATAAAATACCCTAGCGAATAGTAAAAAATCTGTTTGGAATCAATCGAAATAGATCTTTATTGTGCCTGCATGTACAGTACAATGTAGCCACACCGCTAGCCTAAAAGTTTTGATTTATTTCATTATACAAAATGTAACGTTGTAAAATGCAGATATTACAGATTTCATTATTTATCCGCACTATTACAATGCTATACACACAATTTTATAGTAATTTGAAAGTTCACTGTTTTCTTTGATAAATACTTTCGAGCTCAAATGCTTCCTTTTAGATTCTGTAGTATCTGTGACAATACCTTATTCTTGTATTATTTTTTCACCAATATACTCTACACAATTTATATTAGCAGCACTATTATCGTATAATGTGGATGACTGTATAAATACAATGTTTTCTCTCTTCTTTACATGCAGCTTAATCCGGGACCTATCTATCACTAAAACAGGTGATGGGAATATTATTTACTTTTGTGTTTTAATGCATACCGTTTTACTTATACAATGGTGCACTAACTTGCGTTTTTTGGTGATTATATCCATACTAACCAACGTTAAAATATAAGTAGGGGCTTGCAATAGTTACCCCAATAATAACAAAGACTGGTTTTTAGAATCGCTTGAACCAAAACGGCAATAAGTTATGGTCTGCGCAAACTGGGCAGACGGTACGTCAGAGTATTTAAAATTTATAAATAAAATTTTATATTTATCTAATCGAAATAAAGTACATAATATTTCAATCCTAGCGCAATGCTCCGGGATGCTCCGCGATCCTCCCTCTAGGGTCGTACCGACCATTGAAATATTCTTGTACCTTATATCGATTGGATAAGTATTAAATTCCATTGATAAATTAATAATAATCTGCCGTACCGTGTGCCTATGTGCGTAGACCATTAATCTCACTTAATTTTGCTTTTCAATTTATGCCGGACTAAAAATTATGTGCTAACCACAGGTAAGTTTTTCACATCTTTTTTAATCATATGGATATCAGCTTCATGGCTTTGTATAACAACCAGTACTACATTTCTCCAATTTAAAAATACCATAGCAAGTGATGCAAATAATTCTGACTTATACCGTATTTTGTTCAATGATTAATTGATTGAGAGCATTATTTTTGTGGTAATCGCCATTGAAATTTTCTCTAATGCATTAAGCCCGTCTTTGTACAGCCGGCTCTCTAATGGTCTTACACCAAGCTTACGCCCGCCGGAGTTCTCCTGTGATTAAACCACTCACTCAAACACATCATGTGTGTGTGAGTGGCTTAGGGCTCATTCACATGAGATATTTCTTAACGCGTGTTAAAAATCCAGATCAAACAGAACAAATGCATATTCATGTTCGCACGTCAGCGCATTTAATTATCAATACGTTTAAAACGCGCAAAGTGCATCGGTACTGTTTGAACGCGCTTCAAAAATCTCTTGTGGGAATGAGCTCTCAATCACAGGAGACCACCGCCAATGTCGGCGGTGTATATTGTGTATCATGTGTATTTTGTGCAATATACAATAAAATAATGCTCTCATTCAATTCTCACACAATCTACACACCTCGAATTCCCTATTCTGTGTTGCAGGATACGATCAGATACCGATAGATTCGATGCAGGGGTTGGAAATTGGCAGTGGGTTCGGCATGGACATGGACATCGGCGATACCGAGGGTGCAGGCGCGGCCACCGCCGACCTCGCCTTCCCGGAACCACCGCATGACAACAACAACGTTGCCGCGTGGTACGACACTGACCTGTAAACGATCAACGACTACTGTAACTGTAAGGGCTCTTTCAATTTAGACGTTTCGTGTCGGACCGCTGCAGTGCCGAAGCGGTGCGTTTGTCGGTACGAACGATTGAACGACGCCGCACGGTTGCCGCACCGTGTGCTTTGTATGAAAATAAATGACCGTACGCCGCACGACAAACGCACCGCTTCGGCATTGCAGCGGTCCGACACGAAATGTCTAAATTGAAAGAGCCCTAATAGGGCCGTTCCCACGGTGCGCGATATTGCAGACGAATGCGGACCACGAATAGCCACACACCGCACACAAGACTTCCAACGCCACGTAAGATACTTATCTCTTGGTGTGTCGGTTCACGTCCGTCTACAATATCACGCACCGTGGAAAGCAGGGTTACCGCAGAGGTGAGACATACGAATTGGTAAGAGACTAATTTAGTGACAATTTTAATTGCACTGAATTAGTCGCTTCGCGCCAGTCCGTTGATATGCGTTTTACCTTTTACCCCTCTGTTACACGGTCGTGTGACAATATTTAGATAGGTGAAATTTGTTCACTCAAAATATTCATAGAAATGCATCGTAGATATAATAATACTCTTATTGCGTAAATTGTATTTCACAACAAGTAACAATAGTCTACAAAAAATACGAATTTTGACGGATGCATTGAGTGGACATACTGTACTTTAAATATTGTTGCGGTCAAAAGCCAACCTTCCAATCGTGTAGCAGGCCACTTAGCCTAAAACCTGTGTGGAGTTGACAAATAGAAACGCTTATAGATGACGTGATATTGATTCCACATCACGACATTTTGATGCGATTCTATTGGCTTATTTCACGCGTGTATTTGGTTGTGTGCAGCTGATCAATGTTGTAATGCCGACCGATTCTGGCAATCCATGTTCAAGTTTCTTTTTTTTATTGATTTTATTCCTTTTCACCTGGGCTCAAAAAAACCATTCAGATGGCTTTACCAACAACATACTCTGTTGTGTATGTGTTAAGATTTATTTTCCATCGATGCAGTCGCGACATCATTTAGCGTTCATTTATCGAAAAAAAATTAACTATTTCAAAGCTTACGCAAATTGTCCGCAACTGTATCGGAGTTGAATATATCAAAATGCATTGTACCCGATCTAAGCCATAATTTTAATTATTCCATGTAATTTGGTCAAGGTATTTCAAGCATGAGAAATTCAAAAGCTATATACGTCTAGTTTCCAAGTTACGCTAAGCCAGTCTTAGTATAATGTGGAGAAAGGACTACAGTGCCATATTGGTACATGTTTATTTTTACAACCTGTGATACAAATGCATCTAAAATACGGCAGTTCACGAGCTTATGTTTATATGACTGGTGCTAGTGTTTGAGAAAAAAAAAACAATTGAAATTATATCTTTCAACGTCAAAATGTTTTTAAAACCGATAATTTACAATTTAACGGCTGGGTTAAATTGTAAACTGTCGTAAAATTGTGAACGCAAGTACTCTTTAAAACAGACCAATCACGGCGCAGTCGCCCCCTGATTTTATAGGATTAATATGAACGATTTTAAAACCGTAAATTTGTGAATGGTAATTTGATTGGTCTATTGCATAGCAGACTTTTGTAGTGTTTACAACTTTTCGACAGTATGTAATTTAACGTGTTTGAAAACCGTTAAATTTTAAAATTACGGTTCTTACAAAACTACGGTGACATTGTCGACTCTGAATTACAAATTATTATTTACTCTTCGCCAGCGCCCTGCATCGGTTACATGGTCATTTTTGTACGTGTACGTATAAAATGCGTTTAATCGGTCGATAGGGTATAATTATAAGTTTATAGTCTTTAAATTCGTATGATATCGTATACGTGTAACCGAATTCAACTGAGCATTTAAAGTATTCGATGCAATATTCGTAACCGGCTTTATTATTTTACGTTATAAAATAATATGTTTCAATTGGTTGATTATTTTGCAATGAATAAGACTGTTTGATTGTGTGAGGCGTGGGTATTTAAATTATTTAGTAGATTGACTGCCAATATAAACGTAATCCCAATAGTTGATTGAATTGTAACTGAATTTGTATGATAAGTTTATGCGTATTGAAATTAGCCATCGTTTTGGTGTAGACTTAAGTTTTTGTTTTACATCGGAGTAACTGTAAGTAGTTTTATTAAACTTAAATAGTCGTTAGTCGTTTCTATGATTACCTACTCAGCGTAGACATTCAATTTGTATTTTCAGTGATAAAATAAATCTAGATTTTACTGTTGTAACCTTCGCACCTTATAACAGGCCATAGACAATTCTATAGGAATGCACTTAATAATTGAAATAGCAAAACTTGGTATCGACTAGAATAATGTAATCGTTAGTTTTAAGATTGAACTTTTAGAATCCTATATTAATTTTTCTATTTTATATTTCGATGTCTCTAACAATGTTTTTGTATCTTGATATGAAAACATTGTTAGAGAAAATGTCCGTCTCTGTATGGATATGTTTAAGTAATAAAGTAAATTAATTGAATTCAGTCTTTTATTTCATGACCCTATTTGTTGATAAATTTTATTCTTGTAAAATAGGAAGTAAATAAATATCATGAAATATTGATTACCTAACTACTACATACATAGTAATAGCAATATATCACGAGCACAAAGTTAGTTTACATCTTTTTTGTCTTAATCACCGAGTACTCAGTACGTATAAACATAGCATAGCATAGTGGTGTTTTGTGAGAGTGATGAATGAAAATAATAATGAATTAATTGCTAATGATATTATTGACATGTGGTACTTTTGTTTATTTTTTATTTTATTTTATGAACATGTGTTTTAATTGTAACTAGAACTGTATATTAACAATTAATTAGTGTAAGTGGTCTGTGACCGTTCTGATTAAAATAAATAAATACAAATACAAATAGCGCCGAGTGCTCGGGTGAGCGAGTGATATAAGCTTTTACTGTCTCGCCCGTTTGCTCGGTACGTGTGATCTAGGCATTACTATAAAAATCACAAATCGGCCCACAGAGAAAACAGTTACTCTCTGGTTTTGTAGAGCTTCGTCTTTTTGTCGTCGTTGTTCAACAAATAGCAGAAGATCATTTGTTATTGCGGCTGAAATATTGTGCTACAAACCCAAAAGAAGCTTATTATGGCCGATAGCTATCCTAGCCTGATGTATAACATTTAAAGCCTTTATTATTATTTCCTATTTACTACACACTGTGAGACTTCTACCTACGTTGCGTAATAGCTCTATTGAAACCTCGCCAGACAATATCAGCAAAAGACATGACTCACCGTAAATTGTGGGGCTAGGTGGCGACCGCAAGTTCAGAGACAACCCTACCTCTATGTTCACCCTATGAAAGGGTCACCATATTATCGCTGAAACATAGACATTTTGCATTACTTCGCTTCATTCTCGAGATACACGAGCCTTGTTTTTCAAGCCACGATACCATGTATCGTACAACATACTATACTAAATTAATATCTTGATTCTTGATAGCAATATTTATAGTGATAGTAAGCTAGCAGATCTGGCTTCGTGTACCTAAACAGAGCAAGCTTCATTTCTAGGCTGGTAAGCTTGTGAGAAAGTTCTGTTTACAAGAAGCCAGAGCTGCCAGCTTGGTAGCTTACTACTACTACTATATACGAGGATACTTGCTACTCTGGCTTGAAATAATAACCTCGTGTATCTCGGCCAATTAATACGGTATTGTTGGAAATTTTGATTATGAATGCAGCATACCTACTTATTTCTGTTTTAACGCTTTCTTGGCAAGAAGTTACGAGTATCTCAATTGGGCAAGTGGGTATAATATGCGGTCTGTCGGGCGTGTAAGTGCGACAACGCTCGTACGAGTACCATGTCGCGCGTAGGTACACGCGCTGCAAAAAAACTCTTATTCGCTACTCTGAAATCGAATCGCACCAATACGCTATTCTGAAACCGCTCTAAAAGTAACGAAAATGTACACGCACTGCAAAAAACAATACACAAGCGAGGAACCCGCTCGGTTATCCGCTACTCTGAAATCGCACTATAATACGCTATTCTGAAACCGCTCAAAAAGTAACGAAACGTATGGTGTCCCCAGCCCACACTATTATGCACAATTAGCAGTAGACCGCGGCGCGCGGCACTAATCTTGCGCCAAGTTCGAGCTTCGCGAGGTACGGGTGGAATAGTTTAGTTTAGCTCTGTAATTGCTGTTCGGCAGAACTCTGGCATGTATTAGGTATGCCGGGGTTACTCTCTTACAACCTACTCTGCCTAGTTTATCCCACAAACTTATTAACTCGAATAAAAGTGAGTTCTGTTTGAAATGAAAAATATGTATTTTTGAACTACATTACACTGAACACAAGTTGACACACACGATACAGTTTGTTAAGTAATGAAGTAGAGATAATACCTACAGATAAGAAACCAGATACTTTTGCTATGTAGAAGATAAATACAAAGAAACCAGGTACCTACTTGGAAGTGCTTGCAGTTTTAATGCGCCCCAGGGTTCGACTGCTGGGTATGTGCCAAATCAATTCGTTCAAATATTAGGTACCTACCTATATATGCATATTTTTTAAAATACAATTTTCAATCAAACAAAAAATAAAAAAACTAATTTGTTCTTTATAAATATGACTTGTCCCTTACACTCCATTTAGGCTAACAGCTAAAAGGTACGTATCAGTATCAGTAGCCGTGAGCCGTCCGTGATCTTAAGATACGTACCTAAGTAAGAAAGTACACAGTTTCTTGAAGTGGAGCGGCCACTGGCTTACACAACTAGGAAGAAAAGTGTAGAGCGTCATTTTTTAACATTATGCTTGCTCACACTGTCCGACTGCATAATTGCCGTGTTGGCCGAGTGGGTGGTGCCTCGACTTTCGATCCGATGATCGTGGGTTCGAACCCGGTCGTAAACCAATCAATTTTTCTGTTCAAAAAATCTATGTGTGCATTAAAACACGTGCTTAACGGTGAAAGAAAACATTGTGAGGAAACCGGCATGTCATAGAACCTAAAAAAAGTTCTAAAAACATGTGTCAAGTGCGCGAAAGGAGCCTCTTTGAGGCGCACTTGACATCCTTTCACCACATTGATTGGTTCGAAGGAACTAGTGACACGATAAGAAGAAGACTGCGTAATGAATTAATTCAAATCCAACAATCTAACCTATGACTGACGGGTTTCAAACCACACGTCGTCATGTGAGATTCAACCCTTCACAGGTCACCAATCTTCCATTATTCACACATGGGAGTTTTCCAAATCACAGTCCTAACCCAGCAATCACAAACATTTACTCATCCATGTTTCATGTCGAGTAAACGGTTCCGTCTTTTCCCTGAAGACAAATGCCAATTATTTGTAATGAAAACCACACTCCGTATACCCAAGGAATAAGGTTTATTTTCCGTTAGCAGGTTTCCTAAAACGAGTAATTATTGAGGAGTGAGCTGTTGTCACTAATTATTGTTCCTGAACTTGCCTAAATATAGTTTCGAGTATCGGATAGTTCGTGTGTAAGTTGGACGGTATATTCGATAATTAATGGTTTCGTTAACCTATAATTAAAGATAACCCTGTATTAAATGCTCTAGAATTAGATTCGACTGCAGTAGGTATTCCGAAGTATAAAATTTTAAGTTGTAAGTTCTTTCCCTTTAGTTGAATATACTTCAAACTATGCTAAAAGTTCATTTGTTATTCTGAGTTTTACTCAATTTAGCGTGTCTGGTAAACATGTTTACAGATCTGTTTTCATATAAGTAAACTAAATCTTTACTATACTTGCTATCTTTCTGCTTCTGAATACAAAATGGTGTGTACACTAGTACCTAAGTATTTTGCTTTTACCATGAAACTGCAAGCCATTCAAAAACTTCAATTGGTGCGTTGTTTGAATAACTAATAAAAAATTGGTTCAGGAAAATAGCTGATGTAAGAAATAGCAATGAGAGAAAGTAAATTCAGATTAAAGTCCACTTATTCTTAGGTAGGTACTAGACTAGGACTAATAGCAAAGAATAAATAATATTATTACATACTAATAGGTTTAACGATTCTCATTATTGGCTGCATCCCCTCGTTTACTAGTCTTTAATAAACCTCTGTTTTTGTGGCTGGGGCAGATAATGTTGGTTTTATGGCCAACGGTGCACATTTGCCTGGTGGTTAATTGTTGGGTAAACCAATCTCTCAATGACTGACAGACAACGCACAGGCAAACCACTGAAAGTACAGATTTGAAATTTCAAAGCCATGAGTATGAACGTGAAATACTGAGTGTCAGCTAGTTTGCTGACCTACAAGACTGACAAAATTTGTTTTTATATTGATTTTTAAATATTGATCTTCAAGTGCCTATTTGTATTTATTTATTTAAAAAGATAGAAGCTTACAGTTCTTAACCAAAACACTTACTTCTAAGGTTTTATTTCTTAACACATTATCAATATGCTTCTTAGTTGACCCATTTGTTTCTATAAGAAAAAAACTTAGGCTTAAACAAATACACGAGAAAACAATTTCGTTATTCTAGGAAGTTTTTTAATTATTCTGAAAAGGAAAATCCGCATCGATCGCGTTCACCTGCCAACTGTTACCAGATTAATGTCTGAGAGTTTTTACTACTTTTTAAAAGCTTGCTATCCGCCATTTTATAACCCCCGCCCTGAGGCACCGCGGTTTATAGCCTATGCTTACATATTTTGCGTTATGATTAACATTGTTGGCGTATGCTTGGATGAACTTGAGCTTCTACACTCTTATTACAAGTCATGCAAAATCGCTGCAAAAAAGTTTTACCTCTTCATCTGCTTCTGCGAGGTTGATCTTGTCTTTCCTGCTGAAGCTTTAGGAAAACAGTGGCTTTGATGGAGTTTCCGTGCCACCCAAAGACCATTTGGCTTGTTGTTTATAGTTACTACTATACAAATATCTTGGACATCTTACACAGCGCTATCTAGCCCCAAACTAAGCAGAGTACTATGGGAACCAGATGACTGTTAGAATACAATACCTTTTTTTATCTAAACACATAGGTCCCTGATACGCGAATAAATATCTTAAATCTCGAATCTTGAATAGAAAACCCATACTCAGAACCAACATCGAAGTTCATTACAAAAATGTTTATCCTGGTGAAGAAACCGAACCTGCGACACCGACGACAGTCCAACACACTTGTCATTCGACCATCCGTGAGTCAACCTAAATGTCGAACTTGGCTTGGTTCTCTATACGCTCGTTGAAAAAGCAAGACTTCTGGATATTTTTATGTCTCGGTTACATACAAGCAACGGTATTTTATACAACTTTATGAAGCTCAAGTTGGCACTGGAATTATGATCTCCAAATTGTATGAAACAACCTTTATACTCCAGGCAGTATGCCAAGTCACAGTTCCGATATTCTCATAATACGTAAGCGTAAGTATATTTTATCGTATTATGCTTAGTTCCAGACTACACGGGCGGTTCTCCCGCCGCGGGAATCAGCTTCTAAACCGTACGAGACACAATATGGAAGTGAACCGCGATGGGAATCCGCGTAGAGTAGTATGCAGCATACAAATTCCCGCGGCGAACTGCCCGATCACGTAGAGATTAATATTTATCTTACTATAAAAACTTAAGAGAAGAGATAAATATTGGAATCCCTCATTCGACAATTTGTTGTGTGAACTTCTATTAAGTATATTTTTATAAAAATAATAGCAATCACGTTGCTACTAAATCGATAACCCTGCATTTGGAATGGATGTGGGTATTTATTACTAGAAAAAAATAACGTAAATTCAACTTATCCCTGTATTCAGTATTCAAATAAAAGAACTTACTGGAATGGAACTAAGTATATGAAAATCATGTAAAATGTTTTGACGCGGGGTCACCGCGCTGCTGTTGACAGCTGCAATTAGAGCTGGACCGGACGGACCGGTCGGTGTCCGTTCGGACCGGAATGTTAATTAAAAGCGAAAACGAACTTTCTCGTTTGGTTCCTTATTGCTGTTCTTTGATTAGTTTTAAAGTGTCGTTTGAATCTTGTTTTTGGAAAACAGTAGAAAGCATCTGCTGAATAGTAGGTATACCTACTTTAAGTTTTACCTAATACCCTACTTGTTCTTGGACTAAAGGTATACTTTTTACTTTAGGTATACTTTCTACCATTAATTATTTCCTTTAATCATTGCTTTTTTAATGTCGAATATGCACGCACAGTGGGAACCATGTAATAATTTTTAGTTCGCATAGGACTATTACCTACCTCACGCGCCTCCTGTCTCCTAACTCCTGAGTCGATTTGCCCATATATACGAACTACATTTTTTTAACCCTTCTGATATGGTCTAACTAGTACTAGACTCGGAGACCTTCACTCCGTTCAGTAAATAATGCTCCTACTTTTGCAAATCCACCGCCACGCTCTACGTTCTTTTCCGATTACAAAACCATTAAGATTTTAATCTCATTGAAAATGCTCGTGCCTCACACAGCCATAATAATGCTAAGACAACAGCGGCCTACATCGCGGGGTGCCCGAGGCATTTGCAGATTCGCTCTTTTCTTAAAACTGGGAAAATGGAACAAGGAAATGAATGGAGTAGCTCTAAAAATAGAGAACATTTCAATGCGGGCTAGCTAGTTCATAAACCAGTTATGTTAAGACTTGAAGTCAAGCCTGTGCTTGAGTGTAGATACTATACAAAATCCTATGGTTCTTGATTATGTTATCCGCAAAAAAATATAGTATTATACTATATTTTTTAAAAATATAGCTGTTCCAATAAAAAACAAGCCGCGTGTTATTATTTTTTATCCTATATTGTTTCTAATAAATTGACTAGGTACTTATGTAAAATCTCAATTGAAAACAAAGAGTATTTTAAATAGTAGACTTTCTATGTAAAGTGACTATAAAAAGTGATTACTACGAATAACTCGTAACAAGAGCTGGAATTGTGTTTTTAATTAGGTGAAGATAAATATAAAAAAATGTTAAGACGACTCTAATCCACTTTTGTTCAGTCAAACAGCAATTTAAGGGTGATTATTTTAAAACGGTATTCCTTCTGCCTATTTATTACGCCTTATCTTAGTACACATAAATTAGAGCCGGTACTGCCTGAAGGTGTACCTTAAGTCGGGCGGAAAATACTGTTTATAATTTTTCTTCTCCGTTATTTGCCACCAAATAATGGAAAAGAAGCGATTTGTCGGGGAGGTAGTATTAAAGTAAGTATGTAGCATAACACTACGAACAGCTATATTACGTAGCAGATAATTTTTGCTGCAAAACGCAACTTCGTAGCACATGCTACGAGCCGTAGCGTGTTTGTAGCCTCAAATAATCATGAATGAATGAATGAGAAATCTACGTACCTAACCTACCAAAGAAACTACAGATGCACATCAATCACTGTCGCGAAGGCCACAAATCAAGAATTGAATTGAATTGAATTACAGATGCACATGGTTATCGAATAAGTACCAAGATTTGCAAAATAATATCTTAGCTCTACCATTTGCCAGTTTTTTGTGTAGACTAGTGACAAGGAGAGCTAGCCGCTTTTGTAGGGGTGGAGATCACACCTGCCCATTTCCAGAACGGTGCTACACAAGACTTTAATTCACATAGGCCGATGCAACACTCGTCCACTTTCTTTTTCTTATCGTGTCACTAGTTCTTTTGAACCAGTGTGGTGAAAGGATTTCAAGTGCGCCTCGAAGAGGCTCGTCCACTTTGAGACATACTGAAGGTCAGTCTCGAAATCCCAGTAATTTCACCAGCTATGCCCTTCTTCCAATCCTAAATGTTCTTATTTGAGTCATTTTCAGTCCGCATCCACTCAAAATTATCCACTCTCTTGAGTCATAACTGCATAACACTCAATTTAAATTAGGCCCACTGCAATAAAGGAAAATGAGTTTTTTTACGTAGTGTTGTTTTTATAGAACACGGAAATTTCTGCCATTCTACCCTCCTGATTAGTTCGTTTATTCGAGGGCGGATTTATTATGATTTCTTTCCCGTTTATTTTCTACTTGATAAAGTTTTATTACGGCTTGTTCGTATTGGAAAAGTAGGAAATGTTGTTTGTAAGTTAGTTCGATATTCTCTCAAGGTTGTCGGTATAAGTTCTGTGAAAAGAGTTTTTTGTTTTCCATCCTTCTTGGACAGTTTTTTTTATTTTTACTTTGGAGGTCAAATTATGAAATGCAATATTGCCCTACTCGTAATAATAATTGTTTGAATACCTAATCTGTTTCTGATTTTTTTTGATAGATTCATAGGTAGAGATGAGTGTATTATTAAGAGTTTAAAATGGGTATTAATAAGTTTACTCTATTAATTATTTAGTAATTCTCTTAAAAACATCACATCGTTAAAGACCGTACATAGACTAATTTATGTTTGTCTACAACCTCATTGTGATTCAAGATACAAGATTCAAGATTTTTCGCCAGAACATAGTATACATAGTATGTTGTTAAAGAATATTATTAGTGCCTTATATTTACCATTTATGGTGTGCGAGTTACAGTGAATGAATATAATGCCATCAAAAACAATTTTGTAAAAATTGTAAAAAAATGTACCAATTCTCGCTTTCTACCGTAAAAAATTGAGATGAGATCCATGTAACACCAAGCCGGTTACTTTATTAATTCCCTACTTAAGGGACCTACTGTCTTTAGTTATTACGTAATTAGCTAACCTAACAACATCTTATAGTGACCATTATGAATATTAAAAATCTTTTATGTTTTAAAAATAAGTAATAATAATGGTAAGCGGCCTGACGGTATGACGCTTATCCCATGGAGAATGGGCAGGCCCTTGGTGTGGGACGCTACATGCGTAGACACTTTGGCACCTTCTCATTTGCCAGGGACGCAAGTTAGGGCTGGTGCGGCGGCAAACTCTGCTGAAGATCTCAAGCGGCGTAAATATGTAGGTCTTGATAGGTCGTACATGTTTGAGCCCTTTGGGGTCGAGACCCTAGGTCCATGGGGAATGGGAGCCTACCGCGTTTTTAAAATTTTGTCAGAGCGTCTGGTCGAAGCGACGCGTGATCAGAGGGCTGGCAGCTATCTGGGCCAAAGAATAAGCCTTGCTATACAAAGAGGCAATGCAGCCAGTATCCTCGGCACGCTGCCATCGGGTATCGAGTTGGAGCAGTTGAGCTACCTATAGATCGTTTGCAACGGTCTATGGGTGGCCCAATTGTTTCCTTTTGTAAATTTTGTAAAATATCTATATATAGATTGTAGTAGTTAGCTTATGCTGTAATAAAACTTAAAGTAACCCACTTTAAAAATAAAATAGAATGACCATCGCATAAAACACAATGTATCTCGCAAGTAATACAATTATTATATGAAATAAGATTGATTAGTGCGTAGTACGGCAGTGCCACTTTTTTGCTCGACTTGGTGGTAGATACTATTAAATGGCATTTAAATGTCAAAGTGAATTTAAATTTGTGGTTATCATTTCTCATAACTAATGTTTATTTCTAATAGGATGTGGATATGTATTTAGCCTGTTAAAGAAATCATTTTATATACAACTTTTTTATACTTCTAAAGACCTCTTTTATTTGTTTCGTAATAATGTTCCTTCATAAGCACTTGGCTCCACAACGTGAAAAGCCTTATTAGGTCCAATTATGTTCATAGCTTCGCGAGATTCAAGCAAACGTAAACAAGTACCAAACGTTAAAGATCTAATTAGACAAACAAGGGGGCTCTCTCCCTTGGTCTATTTTATAAGCTCTTATATAATTTGCAATGTTTCTATGTTAGTAATGTAGGTATGTTCAGGTCAAATCTTGCAACTGAATTTTAAAGCAGTTATCCTCAACCGATTGATATTAAATTTTGTTGGCAAGATTTTTTTAATGTTCACATTTTCTTGTTATTTTATCTTCTCGTCTTACCTCGTCACTAGTTCTTTCGAACCATTGTGGTGAAAGTATTTCAAGTGCGCCTCGAAGAGGCTCCTTTCTTGCAATTTTACGGTAACTCACCTACTTGATAGGTACTTATCGATTTGCCTAGCAGCAAGTTCATAAAACCCCACATAATCCCATTAAACAACTCTCTGATTCACCCCGATTTCGTAATCAAATAACAAATAATAACAGAACAAAAGCAGGCACTCAATCAAGGAATAATGAGCGGCCAGATTAGATAAAACGCTCATAGTAAACACGAGGAAACAACCGGGACCATTCATAGTCAACCGTGTAAGAAGGAAATACTCCTTTTTAAAAACTTTTTTCTTCCTAATTTTTGAAATCAAAATGACCACAAGCAAGTTGAATCCGGAACTTTTACTCTCCGTGTCATGCTTTTTCCAATTGAGCTACGTAGTACCGCTTTGCTTGAAAATCATGAACACCATATACGTCTGAAGGTGCTGCCCTGTTTAAATAGGTTTACAAATGTTAGTAAACATTTGTTAAGAAACATACGATCACAATGTTAGAAAATCTTTTCATGTTAGTAAACATTTCTAAACTAGTTGAAAAATTGTAACAAAATAAAACATTTGTTATTATTTGTTTGTAAACATAATATAATCCAGGCCATAGCAGGGTATGCGAAGAGTGCGGGGCCCATGCAAATGTTATAAAATGTTTGCAAAGATTTTCCATCAGTGTAGGAGCGCTTAAAACATTTAACAATTCCTAACAGAATGTAACAATTCCTAACTTTTGTTAGTAAATGTTTTAGTGTTTCAAAATTTTTGTAAACATTTTTTAAAAGCCGTGTGGTAGCACCTTAAGTGTAACGACTCTCTCTAAAACAAATTGTCAATTAGTCAATTCGCCCGTAAGCGCGGACTTTCTTATAATTTTTATTCTTATGCGTACCTACTTATAATAATGGAAACAATTTTGATTCGTGTAAAATTATTATGAACGTTTACCTTTATTCATTTCGAGTACCTAAGCTAGTGGCTTGTGTGTCAGATTTTAACTGGCATTTTTAAATAAAAAATTAGGAATCACTGATGGTTTTAGTAGACTATATAACTAAGCGCTTAAAGCCAGCAATGCTGCAACGGGCTCGAACATGCTGCTGAGAATGACCCTCGGAAACATCTCTTCTCGGACACATCACGGACGTATGTGAGCAACTCTCAATAACTATTATATGGTCTGTGTCAAGACTAATAAATCTCTCAGTACCAATTACATGTATGATTGCCGGATGACCGAGACGGGAATCGAACCCGGGACGATGGCTCCGTGGGGAAATACCCACGACGATTGTCTTTGACCCTTGGGTTGGGATTAGGAATACTTTGAGAAAATTTTCTGGATTTCTTGCAAATTTGCTGTTTTTTTAGACTGAATGTTCTCTACTTAATCTGTTATAGTGTTAGGAAAATAAGATGCCTTTAAAGGCCTATACGCACATAACAGTGCCGACACCATTCGAACTGGTCAGTGTTAGTGATGTCAGTTCTGCGCCGCATTGAATGATGGTACGGAACGTGCCGCACGTGCCGGCACTGTTGTGTGCGGATAGGCCTTAACTGAATGAAACTCATTTTGCAATGCTATTTTTTAAATCAGCCTATAGTAATCCCGATGCCACTGCCACTGTTGGAAATCGGGCGTGCTCTAGATAGGCTAAAAGAGCGAATGGGTCTTAATCCCACACACAATGATATTTACTACAAAAATAAAATTACTTCATAACTTTTATCTTATTCTTCTTATCGTGTCACAGTTCCTTCGAACCAGTGTGGTGAAAGGATTTCAAGTGCGCCTCGAAGAGGCTCCTTTCGTGCACTCGACACATGTTTTCGAACTTTTTAGGTTCTACGACATGCCGGTTTCCTCACGATGTTTTCCTTCACCGTTGCGAGAACGACGAGAATAACTTTAATGTTTCATACTTAATAAGTATCAAGGTATTGCGTGTAGATAATTATATCCACCAACAAAAATAAAGCTGGCCACGTACTGTGGGTAAACGCGAGGGGAGAAACTTAAGACGGGCAAAGTTTTAAGTTATTCGCAGAGAGACCGAAGGCTCTGGAACTCGGATAAGTCTGCGGTCGCCTCCACCGCATCAAAAATACTGTCACCCTTTTGAAAGTAAACGTCTAATCTAATGTACACTCAATCGAGAATAGTCTTTAAACTTTATATCATCACTTATCAATATTTAAAAAAGGTTTGGACCTGGCTGACTAACAGACAACGCACAGGCCAAGGTACTGGTTGTAGAGACTTGGAATTTCATTTCTTGGGTTTGTTGATCAAGAAGCGTAAGGGCGTACTAAGAAATTATTTTTTGTAATTCGCAACGTGCATACATTGCGGGCGTTAGCTAGTTTACTGTAGAAACTTACGTGACTTACGTACTTCAGACATTATTTAACAGTCAGGAAATTAATCAAAGTACCGAAAACATCAAACAAAAGTAAAAAACTGTGTGTGCTTAAAACCACATTGACAAGTGAAAACTTCAACATTACCCGAAAGAGCATTTCATAGCCGAGCGTCTAGGTTCAGTCTCATTCAATACCCACTAAATAAAGTGCTCAGCGCGCCTAAAGAAGTTTTCAATTAAAAAATAAGTGCATAAACCATCTGCTTGAGTTACTTTATGTTTGTGTTAAAACTTTCTTGACCTTGCACAATACAAGCTTTTTTATATAAACTTATAATATATTTTTTTTACTTCTTTCAGGTTTGGAATCAATGATTTTGTCGCTGACTGTCCATTGCAGTAATTATAGCCACAAGGTTGAGAAAACAGGGATTTTATCAGTGATTGTGGTCGAGATGAAACTGAACCTGCTTTTGCAGGTAAGTACTCTTTCTACAAATAAGTTTTCACTGTCAGTACTTTTTTGATAAAAATTATGCTGAAGTGAGCTTTAATATCAAACCAATGAAGCTTTTAACAAGATATACTCATAGTTTCTACAATAAATAATATAATGTTAGGACATTTCACACAACGCCATGAAGCCCCTAATAGAAAACTTATATGCTTTTTTTTTTGTAAATGCATACCTACATAGAATACGTAGAAAACACCCAGATTAAGGACAAAAATCGATGTTCATCACACAAATATCTGTCTTGACGGGAATCGTACCAGCGACACCGGCACGGCAGTCTAACCGAAATATCCAAAAGTATCCGAGGCCTGTGGTTTCTACTTTCGCAGCATTAATTCCTCAGTCTGTCTTTTTCAACCGACTGATTCGCGGTTCCCTGTCAAAACACAAATAAGACCCGCTACCTTTCCCAAATCAAACCAGAAATAACACAACACAGTATCACTGTTATACAATAAGGACACATAGACAAAAGAAGCAAGTAAGGACATTCATTCTTTGTCTCTGACTTCATAATGGTACGTAACTACAAACACCTAGGTACGTAAGCAATTCAGTTGCTAATTCTATGATTAATGTTGAATAGATAACTGACTAGTTGCAACGCCTTCGTCCGAGTGGTATCGGCATAAAAGTATGCATAAGTCCGGCTTAAAAACTAAGCTTACCTAATCAATTTTATCTCAATCAGTTCAATGGTATGATTAAGGAACAAACATCCATAATATCCATCCATCCTCAGTAATACTTCCTTTTAATCTTACTTCTTACTAAAATAATACATGCGAAATTATGTAACCTTGTTTGAATATGCCTTGGGCGGAAAAGCGAAACACAATATAAAAAATAGTGTGAATGAATTAATAAATTAATGAAAATGCTTACTGTTAAGTGTAACTACTGTTTGATATTTAGTCTGTGGTACAATAAAACATTTCAAAACCAGTCTGCGCCTTTTAGCAAGCACGTCAATCAATGACACAAGTTCGTAACGCGAGGCCAATTTGTACTGCGGACATTATTGTGAGAGGTGTTCCAACTTTATAATTGGAGTCACGGTAGAGTAACGGTGTTCACAGAAAACATCCAGATAAAAAGCTTCACAGAAAGATGGCGCAGTAAAACAGGACAAATAATTACAGACACTGCGTCAATAAATATGCTTTCTATTTAAATATCCTACGTCACTTTTTAAATTGCAATTTTTATAATGTAGAAGTCAATAGTCGTTTTAAACTATAATATTTATTTGAAACCTCCGCTTTCGTAATTTTGGATCGAACCAGTTTATTTCTTTGATTCTGTCGTTTTTATTTTAATTTTTTCTATAGGTACACTTTCTACTTCAGTTTATTTTACTTTAAATATATCTAATGTGTATCCTACTTACCAGAAAAATATACCAGGTATTTCGCGGCCAAGCAAAGTAGAGCATAACTGTGTTCTGGTTTGAAAAGCAAAAGTTTGTAAAGATGGATTGTAAAGATGTTTGACGCGAATAAAACTGACCGATTCCAATAAAATTTAGTACCAAATGGTGTTAGTTGAAAGGCTGGAAATGGAACTAACGTGCTTTTAACTTGATACCACGCATACAAAATCGCGGGCAGCAGCCAGCTTGTATAATGCAAGAGGGTAGGTATAGCCGCTTTTTTGCCCTAGCCATTTCATGTATTTGTGAAATAGCTAAGTAGGTAGGTAGTGTGTTTAAAGCGTGTATAAACATAGATTATATGCCTCTAATTAACTTGTCTGTGACGAGGAGCCGGAAAGTCGTGACCGCGCCGCTACACCTCATATTAAGAGTAAATCCTTTTAAATGCATAAATAATTTAGCTGACGGCGGATTAGACGGATACATTCACACCTATTTGTAACTAGTATAATTTATTACAAGGTTGGAGCTAACATGAAATAATATCAATATTTTTGACGTAATGAGTGTGTATACTGCACTGCACTGCACAAGCAGTGCAGTCCCCTGATAAGAAATCACGCTTGTTAATGATTAAAACAGAGTAATGTAAAGTTTTATTGAAAAAAGCAGTTGCAATTATGTTGTCTTTCGGTTTGATTCTACGATTGCTATGCTACGAAACTGTCTACGCTCGTCGTAGTTGAACTCTAATAAGAAACTTTAAGAGTTTATTTTTGTTTATATGCGAAATACGAATTAGCATAAACGAATATTTCAATATTTTTATGATCTAACGAACCTAGTCCACATTCGTAAAATGACACAATCTGAAAAGGACAAATTCTGAAAAATAATATTTCCTTGTAATACTAATACTTACTTATCAAATTCTCAATAAGACACATTCATGTTATATCAAATGCTGAAAAAATACATTCTTGAAATGCCACATGCCGAAAAGCACTCATTCGTGCAATGCCAAAATATTTACCGTACGGTGTGACTCAGTCTCAATTCGTATGAAACATGGATACGACCCTCGTCTTGGCTGCATCTAGTAATCCTCTTAATAGATTCCGACGGACTCCGCCACTGACGCGCACGATAAAGAGCGCCTTATTAAGCGATATGAAACGCGACAGCCTGTATTTGAATACCCAGACTTGACTTTGTTACTTCATTAGTTAAAGCTTTTAAGGCAAGAGAGATCTTCTACAATCTAGCTACCCTTAAAGTATTCAAACTCAATTTTTCAACTGACACGAGGTGGTTCTCAATTCGGTTGATTTTTTTTATAATGTTTGTTATCTCAGAATTTTGTTGAAGTGAACTAAATTTCGTTTTTTGCTTGATATGCTCTGCTTAGTTTGGGGCTAGATGGCGCTTTGTGAAAATAAATATTTATTTATTTATAGTTCTTTTTAATGAAATAAACGCATTAACATGCCTGCCACTGAGATTTGAACCCGCTACCAACAGATCGCAAGGTTCTGTTCTATTTTGCGTAAATTTGTAGAAATTTATAAAATAATGTCCTATTTTGTCGCAAATTAGCTGACCCATAAAAAGATCCACATTTGGCCAAATCGAAAAGTGAAGTCAACCACTACCAGGCAACCCTTTATAGCATTATAATTAAGCTTACCCTCTTAGCTTAAAATATAAAACGAAAGGGATTTTATTTTTACCCATTCCTATCCACCCTGTGGGGTGATACATAATTAATTAACATTTTTAAGAATATATTTTAAACGGGAAATAATCCAACACGGTCGGGAAAGGGTTAAAGAATGTCAGTTGTCAGGAATAAAGTAGGGGAAAAGCGAAAACGTGTTAAGCTAATAAATATATGATTAAAATTTTATAAAAGTATAAATTACCCAACTAAATAAAAGGGACTCTTTCACACCCACTTCTACGTAAAGGGCGGAAAAACATAACATTTCTTTTACTCAAACAAAAGCGACCGCAATAAACAAGTATTTGCGAGGCATAATTTCTACCTACAATAATAACTTAGCTAAAAGCGTTTTATAGACTTCCAGACTCCAATCAAGTTGATTAATGATCTCTGTTTACTAAACTCATCCCGATACATCAGTATCTAAACTTGAACTTATTTATCTCACAAATACTTGATAATACTCCTCGGGAATTTGAGACGAAGTTAGGTTTCCCAGACATCAGAGTTAGATCGATCGAGCAACTAGTTGACCAACCTACTCTAGCACTCGATCAGTTCGGCAATTTGTAGTCCAACATCACAATATCTCACTCAGAGCTGGATTCATTGGTAGAGTCATGTTCAAACGTTACAGAAGTCCATTTTAATAAGAGCTTTGAATGTAGCTCTTTTAGTACTTAGTCGTTTATATCAATAACTGGATAGTTGTGAGAATAGGTCTTGGTAGAATGGCTAGTTTTGATTGTGGCAAGAGACCCAAAGGACGTAAACTGTTTAACTAAATTACTTAGATCTTTGCTTTGTCTACATGTTTTTGATAGGCATAGTGGCTTTTGGTATAGTTAAGCCAAATTATAACAAATGTAAAAGTTTGAGGATGATTGATGGATAGATGTTTGAATGTGCAGTCAGCTGCACCAACATAATTACACTCCCAAGCTGTCACATTTATATTCCTCTTGATTTTGCAAAGACAAGTACACGCTCGCTTTTTCGAATTAATGTAGTCCTCTTACTTGTCAAAAGAAGAATCTTTTGCAAAATTAAGAGAAGGTAGGTATAATATCAATGTGAAAGCTTGAGAGTGTATTCATGGGTGCAGCTGAGTGTACGTTAAGAATTGTAATCTAGGTCGAGACCTGGACTAACACACATGAGAACCCAGGGACTGTAGCAATACCGAAGTTAAAAGAGCTTAAACATAATTATATACTCAATTTTAATAAGTAAGGTAGTATCCGAATCTCTTAGGATTATCCAAATATATTTTTCAAGATACGATCTGACTTTTGACAAACATTTTTATTAGTCCGCTTTGAAATAATTATCCCATTCCGTCTAAAATTCCTCGGCGAGCCGAAATTCCTCGAGTGATTTCAACTTCAATAAAAGTTTTTGCTTGTTTCGAACTTTTTAAATCAGTTCTTTATAATACCGCGTGAAAATTTCGAGACTTTTGTTTGTTCCGAAAGTAATAAAGATTGTTATCAAAGTATTTAGTATCACCGATCAATAACAGTTTTTGAACATCCTGCTGTTTATTCTGTTTTAGAAAAAAAATAATCATCAAAAAATGATTACCATACATACATAGTGTTTTACTTTCATAATGCTTTTCTAAGTGAACGTTTCCCGTTTAATGATAAATGAGAATGTCGCTTCAGAGAAGGCAGGTACCCAGATCATTTACCTCATTATCAAAGTAACCTACACGATATGACGAGTAATGGCGCAGTATGACGTTATCCAATAAATTGCTGGAATAGCAAATACTCTTAATTTATTATGAAGAGAACTTTATGGCAGCCTAAATTGAACTTTCTACGCAGGGGAAAACGATCCAATTTTGCAGAACAAATTATACTTCTATAGAATTCCTTACAAGAAAACATTTCAATCTCACTTTAATACAATTTAAGATACTTACCTGTTGTTTTCTCGAACTGCGTGGGTTCATTTATAAAATAAGTAAAAGTGAAGAAACCGTTTATTAATAATTGGGCTTTCGATTTTAGGTATTGTTTGCCAAATTAGAGAAATAAATTATATTATAACTAACTGGTGTAAATAATGAACAGGTTGGAGGAATCAATATTAAAAAAAACATATAGGTCTGATACCTATATGTTTTTTTTTAATAAACCTTTTTTGTGATTTAAAAATATACGACTTATACGTAGGATTTTTGAACCCTCGTATTGCAACTTCGAATCCTCCCAAAAGAGTTAAAAGAAAGATAAATCAATGAAAATGATTTTGTTCAGCACGTTTTCCGATTGTCTTGGTACTCATTAAACCTATTTTACGAAGTCGCGAAACAGTGTTCAATTCTCATGAATAGAGACAATTGTGTTTAATCTGTTTGTGGCTTCGCTGTACGATCAGTAGGTAGCTATCAACTGAAGGTACCCAGCTAGTAGCTACCTACCCTTGAGGTGGCGTAATTGGCTCGCAGACTACTTACAGACTATGAATAGGAAATTCTGCTTACTAATTGAGTACTATGTGCTTAGGAATTTGATCAACGATAAAAGGTAGAATTTAGATCAACTTTTAGCCATGTGAGAAAATTACCTGCTACACTTCAACATCTGTAAATAAAATAGTTTTTATAATTAAAACACACAAAATATATTTTAATTAAAGAAGTTGTACTATGTCAATTTGGTGTCCTCTGATAGCCCGGTAAATAAATTGATCTAGCCTAGGTCTATCTAGGTATAGTTTAATCACTTTGCAATCTTTTACTCTGTTAGTGGACTATCTTGGTAGAGCGAGTAGAAATATTTATAACTACTACCTTGTACGTACATGTATACACTCCCAAGCTTACACATTATTATTATACTCTTGATTTTGCAAAAACTTTCTTCATCTGACAATAATTCTGACAAGTAAGATAACTACATTAATTTGAAAATGCTTGCGTGCACTTTACTTTGGAAAATTAAGACAAATATAAATGTGAAAGTGTATACTTGTCTGTGCAGCTGACTGTACATCATTTATATAATGCTTTTTCCTTAATTTTCTTTCTAATCTTCTTTTATCTAAGTTTGTATAAAATATTGTCTGCGTCATTGGTATTTTTTCTACGTACCTATTTCTACCCACGCCAAATAATGTTTCCCAGACAATGAGATAAAACACTTAGAAAATTGAATTGAACTGATACAAAGTATTAAGACTTTATAACTTCGAATGGAAGGTAATTAAAAAGTTAAAGGGCAACTGAAAATTCTGACTAAACAAACTTATGGCGAACTAACTTTTAATTTGAAGTCGGGCCCGATAACAATGCAGGGACCGACAGTTGCAGTATAAAACCGTACTTCTTTGTAAGAACACCTCGGGAAAACTTTGTAGCAAGTAAACTCTGCGAAGTAGCCAAGTCGGTCGGCGGGCTCCGGCGACGTCGGCCGCTCGCGCGCTCGCTACCCCTCTCTCCTCTTACCCTGCGCCCCGCACGCCTCCGACAAACAAACGGACAAGTTTTAGTGTTTTGCTCACAAAGTGTATGATTAAACGCGGAGAGCGCTGGAGAGAGTCGGCCGTAAGTTATTGATTTTCCCGACCGAACCCTCGTCGGCTACGAGGCTCGCGGTGAAGCACGAGAGCTCTACGGCGGCTGTCACTTTTCAGATCACACAAAACTCACCGAAAACTACTTATTGCTGTAGAAAGTGACTCTTAACTACTTTTTACTGTGTAAATCGAACGTTTAGTGCTAAAAAATGCGCGTATTGAAGTTTTGGCGATAAGTTACGACGTGAAAAGTTAGGGGTGGCTGCGCTACTTCACCGCGAACAGAGCAGAGTCGCGCACCCTACAACTTCACGTCGCTGTTCGTTCCGAAGTTAACGCAAAGTTCCGCCATTTTGGAACATGCTCACAACCCACTTGTTTTCTAAAGAAACTTTTTATTAATTCCTGTGGGCCGCGGAGTGTCAGTAAGATCTTTTGAGGTTATGCTGAGAGACGAAAGACGTATTTATGACTTAAAAGTGCTTTTAGTGTGTAAATGAGACTGCAAAAGTGCTAAAAACGAATGTTTATGTGGATTTGGGTTATTGTTTTGAAGTGAATCTCTCGTGTCATACCTGGGATGCTCTTGTGATTTGTGTTTACTTCTTGGAACATTGAAAGGGACGCTCCTGGATTACTTTCTGACGTTGATTTTGGTTGGAGCTCTTCATAAGTGACAGGTGAATATCTATAAACTTTGTTCACATACTTTCGTGGACAGTTTGAAAGTTACGTTGGTAAAAAGTTTCAGACAAGTAGGTACCTAACTTACTACGTACTATGTACACTAACAAAACGATGGTCTCTCGATTTTTACCTTCGTGGTATTGATATCACATAATCATTTTAGTTATCTTTTGAGAGACTCACGCTGAGAAAGCAAACCAATATGTTTATTTAATAGTTACCTAATTAATAATTTAAGTTAAAAACCAAAAGATTGAACACAACAAAAGAGTTAAAAAACATTTTTATTTCGGAATTCGGAACCAGTCCTTTAAAAAATATCGTTTGTTGGCACTTTTTATTAAAATAGTGTTCCTACGAAATTTTAACGATTTAATTGATTGAAAATATGAATTTAGTTTATATTGATTTACTCTTAACCATACTTTGGTACATGTTCAAACCTCTTTTCTATAACTTCTAATTTCTAATAATAAACTAACAACAATAATTATTATATTCATAGTTCTGAAGCTCTTAATTATACAAAGTTAAGCTCGTTAAAACTTAGAGTAACTGTTAAATCACGAAGATGGAAGTTGAGGCGGTCTATAATAGCCCCAAAACAAGTTCCTTTGTTCAACGCAAACTTGACATCTCACAGACCTGACTCTCACAAACCTGGCTCTCACAATCTTGACTCTCTCAACTCTGACTCTCTCAGTCGTGATTCTCTTAGTAGAAGAGTTAATAATCAAGTAGGTAAGTAGATATGCCACAACTCAAAAGTTATGATTTTATGTTCGAAGAAAAACTTCCTGGCTTATTCAGTGGTAAAGATTTATTCAGCAAGTTCTATCAAACTATCTCATAAATAAAGTAAAAAGCCTACGATATTGCGTCGTTTTATTGAGGACGCTATTACAAAGTCATTTCACCGAGCGGTCTCAGTCTCGGTCCATTGTAGAAGGGAAATCTTTCTACAGTCACGGCTCTCGATGGGATAACGCAAACGCCACCCGACTCCGAAACAACTCAAAGTAACAACACTAGCCAAACAACAAGTAACATAATACTCTACATCTTAGAGCACAATCTCGCGTAGCAGCCAAGAAAGCTATGAAACTTTGTTAAATAACTTTTCAGATAACTTGAACTCGGCGTATTTGCGCAAAGTTGTAAGCGGAATCCCACCGCGGGCTAATTCAATCTGTACTCGGTTGTAATAAACGTTGTTTTCGCGTAATTCCAATTGAGGCGTTATTTTAGTTTGTCGAGTTGAAAGTTCCGGACTTCACGAAGCAAAACGCGAACTTTTGTAGAACATTTCAGTGTAGTTAGTACAATGTTATAATGGAAATAAGCACTTCAAAATGGCGTCGTCTGCAGCTACTGTAGATGTGTTTGTTTATATCGATTCAAATATGTATTTGTTTGATGAATGTAGCGAAGTTGTGGCAGTCGGATAAATCTGATTTCCGGGATTAATATTTTTTCTTGGAATGTGTAATAGCTTGTTATTTGAATATTTCGCGTATTATGGAAATACATTCTTGTTTTGTAGTCCCTACCTAATTGAAAGATGTGGTTTCGTACGAAACTTTTATAATGTGATAGAGATATATGAAATTATTTTTTTTATCATTAATTCTCGAATGTCGGAAAAATGTATTAACCCAGTAACGCTGCTTAAACATGTATGAAATCCACTGCTAAGGCTTATTAACTTAACCTATCATGCGGCAGTTCAGAATAGCGATCGTAGACATACATTATTTACAGGGACACTATTTCATGTGCCATTTAAATAAATTTAGTCAGCACTGTAATCATTTTTATACCGACCACTGGCACACACGTTTTGAATATTGACTGGATGACTTGATAATTGAAGCTGAATTTAACCTTAACGCTTTATGGTTAAAATTAATTATTAATTGAGATTTAACTATGACTCTACATTGTATACGCTGGGTACTCTACATTGTTGATTTTTAATGGCACGTCAATAAATGACCAAGATAAATCTCATAAAACGGATTGCTTTGTTCAATGCAAAACTAGAAATTTGCTACGAAATACGTTGTAATATCATAACTTCTATTTCTAAAAAGTAGAATGTACTTTTTACAAGGAACTTTTTCTATTTACTTAGCACTACAACACTCACGTAAAAGCTTTTTCGCTTTTACGTTCACTTTATTCGGGGCTATGACATAAATACATAGGTATAAATTCGAGGCGAATATCTCTGTAATATTCTACAAATAAAGTTTGATTTACTTTGTTTAAGTTGTTAAGTTTCTACTCAACATTTTCATTCCATTTTGAGCTTTAACTATCACCTCTTAAAGTCTCGAGTCCCTTGAAAATGTTCACATCATTTAAAAGTTGTCTTGCGGACTTGAAGATTATTGGAATACTTACCTAATAACAAGACTCAACAATAATGGAATCTAATTAAAATAATTTGGGAGTAATAAACTTTTTATTGTGCTAACAAATTGTAATAAAACTGTCATAAAGGTACTCTCGACTTTACCTAAAACTCAATATTGTGTAAGTATACTTCATTCTGAATTCGTGTAACAACTTCTTTTATAAAAGAACAAAGAAACATCATTAATATGTAACCGTAGATACTTGAAAAGCCGAGCTACGCGATTTAATTGTGTACTATGTTATACATATTCAAGCACATTCAGAATTTACTGAAGCTCCTGAATTAAACCCTAATATCGTACTCTATCAAAAACGTCATAAAGAACCAACGCACCACTTCGTAAAGCGACTGTATTACTGTGGCGTAAGCTCCTAATTTGCTTGACAAAGTACAGAGTAAGGCTGTTTCATTATAATTTTGGTACATTTGCTCCGTTTCTTTTTATTTGTTTTTGAACAATAAATGGGTTCTGCTAAACAACTGTCTTATTATAGGTGCCTTCGCGATGTCATGCGAATGTGAATGGAGTTACCGATTTTTATTGGATAATTCATGAGTTTGGTATAAAACTTCGGTTTGAATAATGTTAGGTCAAAGGAACTCTAAAAATCTTTGGATGAAGTAATAAAATGGGGAATAAACTTTTGTTGAATCATAAAAATTGTGGTATTCCCAGAAGTATTTCGGTTGATGTAAATGAAGACACGCAGTATATAGCAGATCTGCGCTCAGCTGTGAGACTGATGCACAATTTGAATTAGTAAGAATAACTTATTAAAACAGTAGTATATTTTTTTTTCTTTTTGCAATATTATTTAGAATATTTCACAGAGACGAAATGGAAAACTCATTTCTTTTCATATTGACGGAATAGTTGCGTTTCGTTATTCGATAAGTGCTTTAGTTCAACAACTATAGATTTAATATTTGTTTTTGGGATTAGGACCTTTGTTGTTAAGGACACAGAACACGATTTTCTGTGCATATCGCTCCTTTCATAAATATGCAGACTGATAGAGGTTGTATTCTGAACTCGATTTTATACGCTTGGCTTAGAGTGTTATTTTGATATGTACATTGTACAATATGAAAACCACTTTAATACAGACAAGGAGCGCAATTTATTATTATGTTTAATGAATACAAATAGGTCAGTATTAGGTATTTTGGTATTTTTTTATGGCATAAGAAGATGTAGTATATATATTGTTCTATGAAAAATACAATACAAAATAGCAAAATAACACCTCTAACAGTTTTTTTTTAGTTTTATTTTATGGTGTAATATGTACATTACCGTCCTACTTAAATAAAACCATCCTAATTTCATTAAATGGGTAATTATAAAAATATTAAAAATCACTCAAAATACAATATTTGTTCATGTGGCATTTCATCAGGCTCTATGACTTAGGTTTCATTAACTGTAAAAATTAAACCTATCGTTAATTGTAATGCAACGTCTTGATTAAAACTAAAAAGTAATCTTTGAAGCCACCAAGCTCAAATATGTCCACAACAACATACCTACTTCGGAATACATTACACGTCGCTTTCTTACAAAACTTTAGTAAACGCTTTGATATTCTATGCATCAGAACGTCGCTACCTGGTTTTCCTTTGGAGCGCACCTAAGCTTCTTATTTTAAGCCCTATTTCTAAGTACATAAAGCTTATTTTCTATCGGTGTCGAGTGCTGTAGTAAAAGACGAGCGCTTGATTTTCAAATGATGCTCTACGAGTATAGTGAAATACTTACTTTATATTTTCATAGAGATGGAAATACCCTGAGACTGCTCGGTAACCTATCACCAAACTTTTTGACAGATATATTAGTATCGAAACCGTGACAGAAAAATTACTACTTGTTATTACTTTGTATGACATTTTTCAAAAAAAATATAAACTGTAGACGTTTCTAAGCCGGCTTTGAAACGTATACGCTTGTCAAAAAGTTTGTTGATAGGGCTACAGCTTATGACAGACATTACCCGCTGTACCCACAATAAATACCTATGTAGGTAGGTACTTTGTTTGTCTCATGATACAAATAGACAAGGTATGACATTCCGGGTAACCGGATGTCACGTGATAGATAGACATGAAATTGAATAGAAAGGAAGATGAATAAAAACATTTAGAATTACAATGACATTAATTTGTCTGGCAGAAGATTGTTTACTTATGATGATTGGTGTTGATTTCCGCGCTATAGCTGGCTGAAGGTGGATGAGAAGAGCCGAAGATCAGGCTCAGTGGATCGCCTTGGAAGAGACCTACGTTCAGCAGTGGACTGCTTTAGGTTTGATGATAATAGATATGATAAAATGGCGGTTATTTAAGTCTAGGATAAAATGGGCTTCACGAACGAGGCATATCTACACAAGATTGTTAACTTTAGTTGCGTGGAAATTAAAGAAACTTAAACTGAAACGTCCATTTTGTAATTCAAAAATAAAGGCAGTCATCCAATCATCCAAAGTTACGATATTCGAAATTCAATAATAGCTTTATGATTAGGAAGGGCCGAATTTATTAATTTGAAAAATGATATGAAACCTTTCAATAATAAACTCCTCTATATAAAGATTTGATAAGCAATCACATTTTCGCCCTGGGGCGTAAAATGCAGTTTTACTCCCCCTTGTACAAGAGCATAAAATTGAACTTTACTGAGGCCTGTGTCTGTGTTCAGAATGTCCCGCAAGTCCCGGCAAGGCTACAGCATCCGTCACCTGCTCCAGTTGCCGAATGGGCCGAGGAGTCCGCCCGTCACGCACCCGCCTCTGCCCAGTAGCAAGGTCAGTAACACACACACACAGACATTTGAACAACATGTTCATGCCAGCCCTATAAATACGCAAAAAATCCTCTTCTATGAAATAAAACATTAACAAAACACACAAAAAATCTAACTACCCAGATTATTAGATCAGTCTCGAAAGCTATGTTTTTCACTAACTACAGTGCCCTTCAAACCGGTACAAGTATATACGCATATACCAGAAAGTACATAAATACATATACTGGAACAATTACATACATATGTGGTAAATTAATGTTTGTCTATGTCTAAATATTTGCTAAACTTATCGCTCAACAATATTACGTACATTGGTCGCTACACCGTACATAATTACGGTACTTACATATTGGGTAAAATATACTTATAAAAGTTTAAAAACAATCTCGCAGTTTAAAAGTGAACTTTTAAGGAAAGGAATACGTTTTCGTTGACACTTTTCTCAAAGTTTCTTTTGATATCGCGCTCGACTTCGAAAGTATCTGCATAATAGACAAAGTTGTGCTAAGTCCCAAGTGAGTCTATAAAGTTATTTAATTGACTTTGGTTAGAGTGTTTCTACATTGTAATTTGTAATATTATATTGAAAGTTCCGGAAAAACTAACGTTCAAAAAACATAGCATAGCATAATCAAATAATCAGCCTATATTTTTCCCCCTGCTGGTACTCAGGCTTCCTCGCGGCTAAGAGAGTGAACTTCACCACGTGGATCCAATGCAGATTAGTGGATTGGTTGAAAAACATTAAGGAATATTATTATCCTAGCAAAAACATCTTTAATATTAAATATAGAAGCGACTACGACCTATTCGTGATCCGAAATCTACTACCGAAAAAAGGCGTGCGATATATTGAGCCAAGACTGGAGCTCTATGTATGGTTGACTCTTATTTTATAGCTTTAATCATTCATTATAAGTTTGATTCATTATCACTGAATTCGGCTTTGCTTATTCATTAATGTTCCTTCACTTGGCTTTCATGCAGGAATACGATGAACTTATTAAATTACTCGAATTGAATTTACGTGAATTTAAACAAAGAATTTTCTCATAACTATACAATCATCATATTTTCAAGCTTTTACCTAAATCAGTAATAGATATATGCTAATTCAGTAATTTATGTTAATGAACAAACATCTATCTATCCACCCTTACAAAATTTCTCATTTTTAATATTAGTAGGATTAGATTAAAATATTCCTATTTTAAACTTTCTGAAAATCTTAAACCTCAATCAGATCATCAGAAATCCCAATCGAAACATAAGGATAAGCGTTTCTGCAAAGAAAAAAAACTCTATTTTCCTCTTTGATAACGAGAATTATTTCTGAGAACTTTAGTCCCACGTGCTTCAAAGGTTATTCAGGGTTACTGTCTTAAATTATTAATCCAAATTCTGCTCGCGTACCTACGTGGTGATAACATTAAAGTATCATTTCTCTAATGATATATATTAGCTCCTAATATACTTTTTGACCTTTTCTTTACCATGACTTTTTATTGTAGGAACTTGAAATATTATGTTAATTGTCTTAATACATATATGTATTATGTTAATTGTTTTAATAATAGTACTCATGGGTTTTTATGAATATACACATTTTAAAATATTTTGATTTTCCCAGATATTTTCTAGGTTATTATAAATTTCACAAACAGTCCTTTCTAAATCTCAAATACGGGAAGCATTCCCCTAATTAACGACTGACAAAAGAAAAGTTAATGTAGTCTAAATTTACTTTATAGAGCATCTTAGAAAAATTTACACAAATAAGTTTGAATGAAATGTTTCGTGTAATATTGTAGATACCGACGAATTCTATAACAAGCCTTATTGAATTATCTCTACATACAATATACAATTGACTCTATCTTTGGAATTTGAACAATGTCATCATAATTATATTACATTCTTAGAAAACACAAACAAAGCTCACATTTAATTCAGTATAATATTATTCCGAAACATATAAAATGGAAAAAATTGTGATTTAATGCTTAGAGTCATTTATTTTAGTAGTGTTATTTCACAGCCCGCGTCGCAGAGCTAATGAAAGTGATAAAAATAGACACGTAACTTTGTGATGTTTACTTGGCTGCGACAGTGCTGCCTCTTGCGGATAAAAAGCAAAGCATACAGTAAGTCAAGTAAACTATTCGCTACAAGTTTCCTCTCACTTTTTAAGGACAACAAAAATTCCGATCGGTTTATTTCCAAAGGAAAACCTAATCTTTTCCTTACCTGTCGTTACTGTCGTGGTTCTTATCCAATCTTCTCAACTTCGCAACCTGACTTGAGCCTATTTGAACGGGGTTCAGTAATATTCTAAACGCGATAACCTCAAACAGCAACCCTCCTAGAAAATAGTTGTTTCATCCCTCCGTAGAGGGCAGCTACGTCGGTCGTAGCTCAAGCTCGTAGAGGTACAACTTCAAGCTACGGCGTACAGATGGCGCTGTTTGCAATAAAAATGTTTGAACGTTACGCAACGCAGTTTTAGCATTATTTTAAGAAGGGGCTTGAATTTTAACTTATAGCTATTATATTCATATTTAATAAATATTTTTTTTTGTATCATTTTAAGTTTGTAGCGATTTAATACAATTTGCAAATTATTTTTTATCTGGTAGTAGTCTTGATTAAAGTCAACAAGTTGGATCATTGTATGACATTAAAAAAACTGATAACCCTTCTGTGACAGCTTCTATACGAATGCGCTTGTCAAAAATGTTGGTAGTAGGTACTACTGAAACTCCTATTCACTTCTATCAACTCCGTGCCTATACTAAGAGTGCTTATGCACTAAGTTTATTGTTAGGTAGTTATGAGCCAGTCACATAATGGTCAGTCAGTTCTTGATAATAAAAAATAAATAGTTAATAATCAACCCTTCTTGCTTCGTGATACTTAAATCCTTTGCAAATGAAACATCAATCAGCTCAGAAAATAGATATCCTTTCCCAAAACAAATCTATTTAGATATCGTTAGTTGGCCCTCCCAACATTCCTCCGAAACTATTCGAGACGACCTTTCGGCATTTATTTACAAAGCAAATAAACTATTTATTTATTGGACGATCGCTTTGATCGGCAAGTGACCTCGTACAAACGTACGATTGTCGTTTTAGCTAAAGGGTGGCATAAGAATTGGATGGATATACCTCTAACTTTTCTAAAAATATTTTCCTTCCGCAAGATTAAATTCAATGGATAAAAAAATACTCACACTAACAACAAAACAGTTAATATTTTTATACAACTTGATAGATTTGTATGGTTTTTAAAACACCCCTATTTTTGCAACCGACAATATGGAATGCCATAGCGCAGAAGCTAAATATTAAATATTCTACTAACGACGAATAACACATTATAAATTTTACCTATTTTTACTACATAAAAAACAATTCTCATTCCTAACTGACATTGAGTCGATGCCATACAACTTCACATGACTACTCGTAATTATGATTGTTTCACGTTAAATCTATATTTTATAGAACCAAAATATTGTAAAATATAGATATAACGTGAAAACTTCGTTTCTTTTTTTTTTTGCAGAAATATTTTTTTTACTAAAGCTTTTTAATTTTGCCTTATCCACATTTTGCCTAACGTATCAGTAAAAGGGTTTCTTTTCACGGGCTGTGGACGGCTACCGTGTCCGGTGCGCGTTTGTAAGGCCCTCATTCTTGGCGGAATTAATGTCCTTTTGAGGGAAAACTTTCTGGATAATGGATTGTGCAAATGTGCATCTGTGTCGAGAAAAGTAAAGAGGCTGCCTGGCAAATATGTCGTGTATTAATGTTTCTTTTGTCGTTTTTTTTGCTTGCATTTGCTTGCAAAAATATATATTTACATTATAAGTATTAAGTAGGTACTTTGTTTACACCGTAAAGATTTCTCATGATAATGGAAACATTTTCATGATAAACGTAAATGAACGCGTTAATTTATTTGTCGATAAATATGCGGTGTTTTTTCCTGAACAAGTAATTAAAAGAAAACAATAAATAAGGCAGTCGGGGTATATTTGGGTGATAAATTTTCCGGTAATCTGGCGAGTGTTAGGTGATTAAGTACTCAGCAGGCGGCCGAGCGGTCTCTTACACGCCGATTTGTTTAACAGCTGTACACCCTGTATAGTGTAGCACTTCCTGATATCGATATTTGTTTAGAACAATTGACTTGTAATGTTATCACGCAGATAAGCAGTGAAAAATGCAGTGTAACTAGCTTGTAGTAGTTACTCGCAAAAAGAGCATAATTTGCATCTTTCAGTAGTAAGTATAACTTATTCGTTGGTACTAGACGAAGATGCTATGCACTTAGCAACTTGCCTACGCTTTGTAGCTACTTTGAAAATGCAATGCTTCGTAGCTGGTTATGAGGTGCTATACTTCGTAGCTGCTACGGAGATGCTACGCTTTATAACTGCTACAATTATGCTACGCTTTGTAGCTACTACGAAAATGATACGCTTTGTAACTACTAACTACTACGCAACAGCTACGAAGATGCTACATTTTATAATAATAATAAATTAATTTATTCAGATTATAAAAATGCAATCAATGAAATACAGCATTTAATTAAGTATGCTTTGTATCTGCTACGATGCTATGCTATGCTTTTAGCTATGCTACGCTTCGTAGCACTTAGCTACGATGATGCTACGCTTCGTAGATGCTACGCTTTACAAATGATACGCTTCGTAGATGCTACGCTTTGTAGATGCTACGCTTCTTAACTGCTACGATATTGTTGTAACGAATTTACACAAACAAACAAACAAACAAACATTCACACACTCACACCCACACAATTTGTTCGTTTTGAGCTTGTCAACGTTTCTAATCTATACATGTATGCTAAGTTTCGCAGCTGCTAAAAAGATGAGCTTTTTATTAATTAACTATGCTCTATCGATATCGAAATAAAAAATGCCCCATCCCTAGCCAAAGCAAGCACAAAGGCGCTGACTGCAATATTTCTTTCGTCCACCTCGTGCCGTAATTTACTACCGGCCGGTAATGTACGACGACCGATTGAAATCTTCCGGCTAATGATGAGTTATTGCCTTTTGATGTGCAGTTAACACGTGACATTGATAATGAGAAATCTTTTTGTGATTGTAAATAGATTAGATTAAAATCTATGTTTTAGTACACATAAAACATATCGCTCCCGGATTCTTCTTCTTCTTATCGTGTCACTAGTTCTTTCGAACTAGTGTGATGAAAGAATTTCAAGTGCGCCTCGAAGAGGCTATTTCGTGCACTTGACACATGTTTTCGGACTTTATAGGTTCTATGACATGCCGGTATCCTCATGTTTTCGCCGGTTTCCTAAAAATGTTTTCCTTCACCATTAAGCACGTGTGCACCTAGTTGTTTTGAACAGAAAAATCCATTGGTGAACGACCGGGTTCGAACCCACGACCTTCGGATTGAAAGTCGAGACACCTTCCACTCGGCCAAAACGGCTTTTAACCGGATGCCTTGATACGTCACAACACAGGATTGGTACGTTATTGTCAAAGAATAAAGTAGCATAGTGAGTGATAAAGCAACGCCCCGAAGCACTCGATTAAATGTTTACAAAGGGTGTACCAAACGATCTCTTCAGTGCAATACGGACGTGCAATCTCTCCCGGATGCCTCAATACGTCTCGATCGCAGGTTTAGTACGGTGTTATGGTTCCCGCGCGGCCACTTGTCGGGCTAAACGCCACTAAGAACGCCGCTCACGCTACAGCTCCGGGCTATTGCCGAGTGTCTTTTATGTTGAACAAATGGGCTGGTAGTAACGCCAATTGAAATTGTATTGATATTTTATCAGCCTCTATGTATGTATACATGAGGATCGGGAAATTAAGTTATAGATCAAGCGTTTTGAATAAAAAGCATAAGCAAACTATTGCAATTAATTCAATTCAAAATATTGGTTGAGTATAGACTGTTGAAAACAATATACAAGTTGCTTAACTGATCCAACTCAACACCTGATGGCAGTATGCCAAATATACTGCCTTGTGCCTAAATTGAGTTTTTTTAGTACATGGCTAATATTTGAATAATTGATTAAATCCGTTGCTTTTTTTTATATCCTTCCTCTCGTACTTTTTTTGTTTTTTATACCCCAGTAAAATACTATTCAGCACCTTACAATAAATAAACTGAAAATTCATTTTTTTTTCTTCTAACGTATATAACATATAGGTGGTACATCATCCACCAAATTTGGTGAAACTACAAAGTTCCGCACAACATTTTGTCTCAAGACGTGACCCTACACCGCAGAATGACAACCTCCTAACGAGTTTTTGAAAGCAACCCCTGACAGCCATCTTAAAGGGATTTGCACTTGGTAACTAAATTGTCTGCTTGAAAAGGATATGACCACTGTTTCGAAGACACTTAAGAGACAAACATGATACTTCGGTGTTCCTTTTCAACCTGAGTTGGGAAGCAGCAGAAAAACCTTGACGTTCTCAAGTCGTTATACGAGGCTACTCATTTCATAATAAGCATATAGCCAACTAGTGACCTATCAAAAGAGCTCTCATCATACCTCTTATGCCTTTACGAATTAGCCTTCTTTTGTTAAACAGTCTCTTATCCGTATGGACAAGATAAAGTTGTCCGGTAAAAATCGCGCCTAAGTGATAAGATGATAGGTGTGTTTTTTAAATTTTATAACATAGTTTCCTTCTTTTTGTATGGTTTTGTTCTTGATTGGTTGGATGGTGTGCATTAGCTATCAATCTATATATGTATATATCTAGGTTTAATTACCGAACGTATAGGCTAGGTAAACAATACATGCATTATTAGTGGAGTCAACCGTCTTCAAGATCCGGCGATGATCCGTCCATTAAGTATTCATCCCGCGACATTAGCAGCAGCCGTTATTAAAACCACCTGTAAAGCCTTCTCGAGACTTGCTACTCTCCACACGTAGAATGGGGAGGGCCCTTCCGCCCTAGCGTCTTGCGTCTTGCGACTTTTGTCTCAAATCTCAGCGCACGTCCTGGACATCGGGGACACGTCTTACAGAATTAATAATAAGCCAAGAAGCCGGGTGTGGTTTGGGCCGCAATGTGCCGAAATTTCTAACCCTCATTACTGGTCCTCTGCACTCACCGCGCGCCTCCAACTTTGGGCGTTCGCGCGCGCGTTTCCCTGTTGTTTATTGGTGTTGCCAGCATCTTGCTCCTTGTACCGGGTTTTAATAGGCGAATTAAGAATGTTCTAAGCGTTGGCAACGTTGCGGTACAGCGGTTGCGCTAATTTATTTTACTTTGTCACTTTATGTTTCCGATGCTGAACATGCTGGGAATAGCTGTAGTTTTTCTAACCGATAAACCAGACAAAGAGTGAATTTTGCCCATCTAAAAAAAATGGTGGTAAAAAGTATCACCAAGAACCCACACTGTAAATTCTCTGAAAACAAGTACCTATACACTTTCAACCTGTTTTCTCAGGTTTCTCATCACTTTGATTATACTTGTGCTATTTCCTCAGATTATGAAAATCAAATAATCCATTCGGTTGTCTGACGCGGTGTTACAAGTTTCTTGATGTAAGGGTAGCGTTGACATCGTCTTGTCACTGTAAACCCGTGGCCCAAGGCTACGATAGTTCAGGGATTAACACTCGTAATGCCGCGAATATCAACTACTTGTTTCTTGTAAACTGGATCTGCGCATTAATTTAAATAAAATATGAATAAGTTAAAAATAACGATAAAGATAACTTGGATATAGGGTTCAACTTTCTTGCCCAAATAAATTTTCGACGTCTTAAATTTACTACAAAATTATTTCATATATTTTCGTTAACATTATCAAAACGTTTGCAAAATCTCCTTTAGAGTAAAATTGTAAATTTTGAATTTCGTACTACGTTCAATCATTTTTGTACGCTAGCAACTGCTCTAATCAAAACATTCTCATTTAATTATAGATAATGTTCAAGTCAGGAGCATGGCTTTTCCTTAAATAGTCTCCTTTTCAAGGGAATCTCTTTCCAAATCGCATTACTAACCCCTTCATACACATTGAAGAAACGTAAACATTATGGAGGCAAATTTTCCGGTGTACATGTGAAAAGGCAAGGCCCAAGACGTGCCCATCCTTGGAATAAACGGAAATTCATAATAATTTCAAGAGAAGGGAGAAATCATTTTGTGAAATCAAAAGTTCGTTTCAAATTTCAATTACTTATTCGTTCGATGCGTGTGCCGCATGCTGGGGTACAGTAGGAAATGAAATAACACTTAAACATGATTTACGATAGAAAATATATTATTATGTGAATAAGACATTGTTTTCTTGGTATAAATTAAGGCGTTTCGTATGCACGTGTTTTCGTTTTGATCTACTGCCGCTGCAAGAATTGAATTAAAATTTATCTTTATTTGTAAGTTATTTATAAGAAAACAATGCTAAGATTTTCTAATGTATATTATTCATGGAAACAGAAATTTAATATAGATAAGGTAGATATCTATCTAGCTTCTAGATTATTCATCTGAGCAAAACAAAAGTTGAAAATAGTAAACATTAGGTATTGGAGTAAACCAGCTATCAACATTATTCGGCTCATAGTAAATTCAGCAAAACATGATTATTTTAAATATTTCGCTCAATCTCTGACTCCGCTAAAAGGTTGTAAACTTGCGCCGTAAATAATAATAAGCGAAAATGGAGTTGTTCATGCTTTCGCAGAATCAAGATGCTGAAGATTTATAATTAGCCAAATCTCCGTATTATAAAGCACCTACGGCCTCGAGCGGCTGCATAACAAATTTTATTTCCTTACAAAATACCGGTCTTAACAAAAACGGAACACAAAAGTTGGGCGTTACGCGCCGTCCTGCCGTGAATTTATATCGCACCAGAACAAGAAAACAAAAGTGGGAGTCGCGCCAAAGGTACATTATCTTAACAAAGTACAGCAATTAGGTACACGTTCCACATCTGACTCTAATAATTTAAATATGATAAAACAAAGTAAGACGCTGAGGCGAAGAATAAGGCGGGCTCGGTTCTAACTTATTTATAAAATGTTCCCGCATTCGAGACGCTCGCCGAGGAGTCGAGCGGCTCAACCCTTCCCCCGCTTAATGCAATAAAGGGGCACTCATATAAGTATCACCGCTTTACGTGCACCGTGATAAAGGCTAATCCGCCTCCTCGTGTGCGCTGATCTTTATTTATTAGATTTTCCCATCATTTAGCCCTTTTGCTACAGGTATTTGTGAAAAGTTTTTGACTTTACTTTTACGTTTAAAAAAGCTTCTGTGAAATGTTTGATCATACATTATTATGGTCGAACATCATACGATATTTATATATTAAAATCAACGATTTGAAGCCAGACAAGTCATGACATCAACGTTTTAATGGGAGAACTGTACTGAATTATGAATAAGCAGATTACGAGCTACAATATTAGGCTAGCTATAATTATTTTTGTGCTCATATTAATTTGGGCTAGTTATCAGTAACCGATTCAAACGCTTTGTCCCAGTTCGTCAACTCACAAAAACAAAAGAGATCAATAGGCCACAATCCTCCGAGCGTGCAAAGCTGGGGGCGTACTCAAAGCTATAAAATTACAGATCAAAACTCTATCGACCCGGTGGCCTTTATTCAAAGTCGCCGAAGCGAACTATCAAAGAAGACTTTCTTAGGAGAGTTAGCGTCTTAGGGACGGCAAGTTTCTTAGAAGGGTTACGATGCGGGCAAGGTTGGGGGAACGTTTTTGAATGTAAATAGTGGTGCGTGGGGTCTCGTATGAATTAAATTTAAGTAATTAATGGGTACGGACATACTCGCTTTGCGATTTAGATAGCATCGCATGCTTAGCTTGATTGCAAGGTTGGACTTCCTAAGACGTTGTGGTTAATGTAATAGGAAGGGAACCTCTTCTTAAATTTGTAAAGTAGTCCCTTCACAAGAATAAGATGGCATATGAATAAAATTACGATTATATTTACCTAGACTGTAAAACGCTTCCAATGTTTAACTCTACCAATTTCAATAATTCGAAAAATATGCTACACAAATATGAAATATCTCAAATTTCGAGTATAATGATTTTGTGCTCAAAATTTTCGACTATAGTGACTTACAGTCGGCCTTTTTCCCACGTGGCCGAGACCAGGGTACCTTGCTGCAAACTTATAAAATACAAGGAAGTTAGCAGAAAGAAAAAAGTATTAACTACTCCATAGTAAATTAATATGCCGCTGTCCACGTTTTGTTCAACAGTCTGTTGTCCATCCAAAGGTTGTCTGGAAGAGATAGATTTTAGTGATAAGACCGCCCATTGTCCACTATTTTACCATAGTTTTCTACTTTCTGTATATTTTAGTTTGTTTTGTGATGGTGTGCAATAAAGAATAAACTATCTATCTATATATCTACTCATTATTCTGTTGTTTGGGTTAGTTTAATCCAAGTTAATTTCACACTAACCCGTCACAGGATGCGTGGCCTAGGGACCGGCCGGGTCATTTATTAATTATTACGAACATGTGAGGGGGGGGGAAGAACAACTGAAGAAAGGGTAGCCATATTTTAAGATGTCGTCGTCATCTGGCCACCGAGGAATGTACCAGCCTAAATAATTTATGGTTGTTAAATAATGTGGGACATATGTTACTCCGGGAGTTGTGTAAGTTTGTTATTGTGAAAGCAATAATTTCGAAACAGAACATTTTGAAAGGAAAATTTTGTAAGGAAGAATGATTACTCAAGATAGTACTTTTTGTGTAAAATTTGTACTCACAATAGCAACACTTTTGTCGGTATCAAAAAGTTGAATGAAATGACATTAGTGAATTTTCTTAGTTTTTGTTATTTTAAGGACTTTTTTTTCGTACAATCCGTATATCCGCCAATAAATAAAAGGTTTTCGGTGCAACAACTGCTTGCATGACATCTTGCGCTGACTTTCACACTATTTCTTATTCTGTTGAAGTTTTCTAAAATATTAGATGTTACAAAATTATATAAAATAATGATAAGATATTAAAAACTAGATACAGAATAGGAATAATAATGCGTTCTAAAAAATCTTTATTGACGCGGGTCATGGTGGCCGAGTGGATGAGGCCCTTGCCTTGCGATCTGATGGTCGCGGGTTCGAATCCCAACCGAGTGCACGAAAGGAGTCTCTTCTTGTGGTGAAAGAATTTCGCACTTGAAATCCTTTCACCACACTGATTCGAAAGAACTAGTGACACGATAAGAAGAAGAAGACGCGGGTCATAGATATTAGATGGCAATTTAAATATGCAGATTTCGGTAACGTAGAGACAGTAGAGTCTTGCTAAAAATACTAGTATAAAATATTCTGGGGTATCCTCAGGTATGAATAAGCGTTCAAGTTACCAATCGAGCTCAAATTGGAGCCTTAAGCAAGCGGATGCCTTTGAGAGTAGATTAGATACCTCCATCGGACGGTAACTTGATCAAAGCGCTTCTGGTCTGTAATCGACAAAGAGCCAAACTTCAGTTTTCGAACTGCTGTTTTATAGAAAGTTATGGAAAAGGTTAGGGAATAACCGCAATTGATGGTTAATGGCGTGTTTTGTTCTTATGATGATTTTACAGTATACTCTTTCGGTCTTAACAAACGGAAGATTACACATTTAAATTTTTAAATGGGTCATTGTTCACAAAACTGATACTGGCATTTTTGTCCACGAAGTATTTGTATTTGTGTTTATTTATTGGGTAATTTACAGCGTTATTAGAAGTTAGTCTCAGAATAGTAGTAAGTCCAGTTACAATTTTCCACATTATTCAGTAAAGTACTTACATAGATACACCAACATATTAAGCTTTGTTCGTGTTAAATATTCAAAGAAAAGACGGGTGAGTCTCTCGGGTCGAAAAGACCCGAAGTCGGGGTTAACCCGCGAGCGCTCATGCGTCCCTAATTTCCGATTTGTCGACCTAAAGGGTTGATTAGCATCTGACTTGTCGTGCCGCATCAGCCTTTGTTGACTGGTTTCTGATATTTGCTTTTAAATTACTGCTGATTTTCTGATTTTCAAACAGGGTTTCACCATGTAAAATCTGGGTAAGATTAATTTATAATATCTCTTTAGTGTAATGAAGTACTATTTCATTGATTATACCTATACATATATCCATATCTTATCAATAAACTTACTTTTCTTGACTTCAATAAGTTAGTAACGGCAGAAACTGAAAGTGCTATAGGAGCTATCAGACTTTTTTGTTCACTCGAGTGAATGGTTCATTTTCCTTTCATTCCATGTCCACACGGCTGAGGTGTGTTATTCTTTCAACATGTCATCGAATGAAGTCGTGCATCCAAGAATTAGTTTTACAAATCCGATTGAACATTCACTTATGTGTTCAGACCGTTCATTTTTCGTTCATTCGGAGTCGAAGTGAAAGTTGCGAATTCCCGCGGCTGGATCGGTTTAATAATTAATTCATTCAGAATTCCTGTTTCATTTTTTGTTCAGTAATTTCATTTAGAGTAAAAGATACCAAATGAAAGGCGGAAATGAACGTAAAATGAACATATGGCAAAATCTATGTACGTTCCACTCTTGAATGATTAACGAGATAAATTCTTGCATTTTCCAAGGCCTGAAACTTTTGCAACCATATCGGATCGTTTTCTTTTCCCATCATCATTCAAAACCACTTTATCATCTTCCCACTATAAAAAGCACATCATCGCGTCGGCACCTGACCTTCATTTTTCCTTCGGCCCCAAGTTTCCGGTGCATTAAGTCGGCAACGACACATGTAATCCCGTGTGATACCCACACTAGTGCTGGAAGATTAAAAATTGAAAACCGGAATAGTCTGCAATCTGTTAACTTTTCTAACATGTGATTTAATTTCAAGTAATGTAAAAATCATATACTTGGTCATAATTTTAAGCTTGTTTAAATTACATTCCTGTAGCATCACTCAATATTCCGAGTATGATATCATTAATATTTCTCCACCATGTTACTTCATGATACTATTGCACTAACTTACTGCAGTGTTCGAGGATAAAAATGTTTTTTTTTTTTATAATTTATGGAAATTTATATAAAATGGAATCGAATGCAAATTGGGAAACTTTTTCGCATCGGATGAGAACGACCTATAAGTCTTCTTCATCGATCGCTCTACAAAATGCATTTGATAAGAAAATATTCGTCCAATAATAAATAATTTTCGACTGCTAACATTGTGGCTTTATACTCTCTTATGAAAAAAACCGGATAAGCAAATCAAAAGCCGTACGTTTCAGTTCAACGCGAGTCACGCGAGCAACACTACACACGTGCCCACACGACACCTCATGAATCTCTCATTTATCATTGCGATCGCATTATGAGCATTGTCCTACCGGTTTTTCTTTCAATTTCTTCTGTTTACGACCGTTTTATTCTTTTGTCGTGCGAGGCGTTGCAAGTCACTGTTTCTTTCTGACTACATATGCGAGTTATACACTCAATTTTCTCTTATTTATTTATATTATACTAGCCGAAACACACAACTTTGTCTGCGTTGCGAATTTGCTGAATTCCCTTCGTGGTACGCGCTTACACTTCTCGACAAACACGTCCTCGAAATTTCAAGCGAGTCCGTCCAGTGGCTTGTCACTCAGTCAGTCAGTCATTCCAAATATTATAATTATAGACACACGCGGTAAACAATTCATATCAAATTATAAAGTTAAATAGTTATTCTACTCCTTCTCTTTTTAAATTGTTTGCCTATTATCTTCTGTTTTATTGTATTTATTTTTTATTTTTATTTAATATTATTATTATTTCTTAGTTAATATGCTATGTACTTTATTATGAGACCTTTTTGAAACAAAACATTTTTATCTTTTTTATGATTACGATACGTAAGCTATACCTAATCTTAGTTTAAAATATCTATCTTCTAGAAAATAAAATCAGTATGCGTCGCAAAGATTCAGATTAGAGTAAAGGCAGGTACTAGTAGCCTCCAATCATTATTGTAAAACCTCCTATTTGGATACAGAACGCATCTGCGGTTGATTGCAAGTGTTTGTTCGTCCGGTCCGACCCGGGGACGGCTCTGCGGCGACGTATCGGCTGTCACATTACCGGGCCGCAGCTCCCGTGTTATTATCAAACTTTTTGAAGGGTCCCGGTCGACGACGACGCCGACGCCGAGGCGACTGCGGCGGAGATGAAGGCTGTGTCATAGTGGAATGAGCTTTTTTATGATTTTGTGCTGCAGATAAATTTAATAGAACATTTCTGATTTTTTAGAATAGGTATAATTCTGGTATGAACTTTTAGAACTGATAACATATTTGCTTAAATCGTTTTTAAATAACAGGACTCAACAGTAATTTTAGCAATTAAATACGAAATTTAATTAAGTTAATTTAGACATAGGTACTCGTACATAATTTTTTATTGATCAATATTTTTTAGTACCCCAAAATGCAACTCAAATTTAAAATTTTAGGTAAGTATGCGAAGACGATAGGTATCTTTTGCATAAATCAACTCGCAAAAACTCGGCTCGGGCGCCGCTGTCACCCTGCAAAATTCTGACTGCACAACTATTTGTGATACTACATAGTAAATATGCATGTACCTACTACCCTTCTGCAATGCCCATTTAAGTTTTTTGGTAGTTAAAAACGTGTGTATAAAAGTGATTCGTTTTAATGAAAAAAGTCCATGTCCTCACTAACCTCGCCCCAGCCGCATAGCCTAAAGTCGCATATGGTAATACCTTATTCAAATAGGAAATAGAGGCGGTCAGTGGCAATAATCCATCACTGCCGGTTATTTGTTTGTCCAGCCCCGAGTCCGGACTGGGCCGGACATGTTTTATGTCATTTTACGTATTCCTCACAGGTTTTGATAAATATATGTTTGTGTTTTTGGACATGTTCAAGAATTGAATATCCTGCTGGCTGGCGTAACTCGTTTTGTGATTGGCATGGGTGGAATTCTAAATATTTCATGTTTTTTGGAGTAGTTTTGTTCTCGTCGTCCGTCAAGGGTTAGCCAATCCAATATTCATACGTGTTATAAATACTATCAACCAATATATCAACCAATCAAAACATTTATTTATTGAAACTTGTGATTCTACAAATACTCGTAGCCGCGTCATGATGTACACCAAGATTTGTTTAGAAAACAGGTACAAGTAGTTAGGCATTTGCAAACGTTCATTTCAAAACATCGGTAGACGAAGTCAACCAAGACATGACGGCTGATGAGTCTGAAGACGACGTCAAAACCTGGACTAAGTGGAAGTGCAATAAAGAAAGCTGACCCCACTACCATGTGGGATAACTATCTTGAGAAGAGAGAAAATAACTACAAAATATAGGTAACTGAAAAACTACAAATAATACATTTTACTACAGTACCCACTTAAACGACACGATTGGATGAGAGGCAAGTGTGTTGGACTGCCACGCCGGTGTCGCAGATTCAATTCCCTCCTCAGGACAGGCACTTGTGTGATGAATTGGGTATTTACTACGTATTCTAAGTATGTATTTACAAAAAAAGTACCTATGTATATAAGTATTCTATCAGTTATCTGGTTCCCACAGTACACGCTCTGCTTAGTTTGGGGCTAGTTGGCGTTGTGTGAAATGTTCAAAATATTTATTTACGCTACCAATCTAAAAACTGGGCTCACTAGTCTCTAGGGCAAGCTCGTCATTATACCACGCACGGGCCAAGGATCGCATGCATACGAAATACACCTTATCTGTTATGCATAATGTCAGACCCCAAAGGTGGGCAAAATATTGCAGCAGCGCCAGTAGACACAAAGGATCTGATACAGGTTGCTGTTTTTGAGTAATTCAAAGTTACATACCGACTCGGGTTTCTAGGTTAGGCTGTGGATTATAATAAGTAAACCTCGAAATATATAGGTAGTTTAACTTCAAACGACGTAAGTTGACGATAAAGACAAATAACCTGATATTTTTTAAAAAAAAATACATTAATTATAAGTAATGTAAGTTGTCTTAAGTTAAAAAATATTTTATGCAGGCATTAAAACAAAAACAAAAATATTGTTCGGCAGGTCTTTCTATCTATGAAACTTTGTGACTATTTTTCTGAAGCAAATTTCTGGAACACCCTCTGTTTAAGAGGGTCTCTTGTAACAAGTGACGATAACCACATGTGTCTACGTCATGAGCCGTCACCCCGAGGAAATTTGTTTTCTGATTCTATTACTCTTTTTTTTTTCATTTTCTATGTGGGACGTATTGCCCGCACCCACCCATTAGATATGGACAGATCTTAAGTAATTAATATAAATACCTATGTATCTCAGAACTTTGTCTCTATGTGCTCTACACAGGTTTGCATCCATACATCCATTAGCATATTAATATTATTCTTATATGAAATATAATATATTTTTATTTCAAATAATATTCAATAAGTTGAAAACTATGGCAGAAAAAATATTGATAAATATGTCTTACTACACCTGTTGATAAATTAGGCCGATTTACTTTAAAATGTGAAAAGAAAATTTAAGAGCGCGATATCTCACGCCCTTAGTGCCATCTGGCGACGACAAATGTCGGCTATTACTTACAACGAGACACGTCAAGTCGTGAATATGTCGATTTGCGTGAAAAACCGCATGTTTTATCTTACAATAGTGATAATAAAAACAGATGAGTTGGATGGAAATTGAGAAATTATGGGTATGAAAATTACATCTTTATCCAAATATAACGTATTCAATTTAAATTTGGACGTGCCCTTTTTAGTCTAACCCATGTAGTAGGTGTTTCTTGATTCTGAGTGATAAACAGAAGATAAAGTTTTTTAAAGATTTTTAATCACGTAAGAAGCTGAAGAATTCTGTTAATTTGGAACCGTGCGTCCGAAATCTGTACACCGTTAAACAAAGTGTCACGGCTTTGGCTGTCGATATAACACTTTTAACTAAGAGCCCCTGTCGCAGATCGGTTTCCAATTAACAGCGGCTCACTTCGCTCTCATTATATTTTTAATTTGGGGGTGGAATCCTAAATTAAACCGGGGACGTCAAAGGACAAGCTCGACTGTCATTAGAGCTAAATAATTAAGGAATTCGGCCGTCTTCTCAGTCGTTAGACGGCATTAAGAGACCGCTTTGCTTAACTTTGTAATTCTGATTTAGGTACGCGCCGTCGAACGCTGGAGTTCTTTTGGTAATGCTTCCATTCTTGAATGTGGTTTAAAATAAATATGGGAAAAAATTTGCTTTATTATCTCGTCACAAACAATTCGTAGTAAATAATTCTAATTACTATTAGTACAATTTAGATCTCGTAGGAAGCTTAAGGAAGAGACAAGAGTCAATAAATACAGATTCTGTATATCTGATAATCTTCTCCATATTCGCAAACACCTTTTATTATGTACTTGTACATAAAATATGGTATTAATAAATATGTCCTGCAATAAGTTAATGCTAAATAAAACCGACAATAAACATTATTACTTGCGAAAACGATCGAAACACCTCTTAATACATCTCGTGAGTGTCTTCAAATAGTCATGTTGTAATAATAAATATATCATAGTTATCCCTCAGGGACAGATAAAAGGGAAAATAAAGCAAATCGGTCCGTCTACGGAAGGGTCGCGAAGAAAAACGATTAATATTAACTGAAATTGTTATTGGACCCTTTATTGCGAAGATTTAATATTTTTATTGTCTTTATCGAAAGAGTTTAAGTTCTCGTCCGAATTCAATACTCGTAAAATTTGAAGGTGGCTGTTAAAATTGGAGTTATTGCTGTCATTATTCATTAACTTCAGTTCGTTGATAATAAAGTTGTTGAACCTTTTTGTTTAATTTTTTTTTCAAGGTAGATTCGAATTTAACGGAAGAGAAAGAAAGATATTATAATAAATCAATCATCTACGGGTCGGCCTTATTTTCTACGATGTACCTATTTATTTTTAATTTTACCCACATCACCCGAAAATTTTCCACTCTGAGGTATTTTTTTCATCTTGATGAAAATTCTGAACAACACGTTAATGATGTTAAGTTTATTAATACTAAGAGTAAAAAGAGTCATTTTATTAGGCGAGTCGCACGTGGAATTACCCCTTTAACGAGCGAGCAGTACCGCGGTGGTATTCTTACATTAAAATGTAAACATTGCCCCCTCCCTCAAGTCACTGCGGGGGTGAATCGTCATTTCGTTTGTCACATTAAGGCTGTACAGTCCAACGTCTAAAACGCCATCTCGCAGCGCAAAAAGATCAGAAATCATGACAACAACGTCCTTAATATAAATAAAGTAAAGCAAAAATACTTAGTACCTACCTAATGAGTATTATACTTTTTAACCTTATTTTACGTATGCCTACTGATCAGTACGATCATGTAAAATCAAAAGTAGACCAAGTAAATCTAGATATTTGCAAGTTATTTTATTAACATTTTCTGAAGAATTTGGATACACCTGAATATGATGAAATTCTGGACGAGTAAAATAGCAGAGCTGGACCGATCTAATTCTGGAACGTGTATTGCACTGCTTTGGTCATAATGAAACGCAATATCTTACCATCAGAAGAGCGCCATGCATATCTCGTCCCTTGTTTACATAAAAAAAATACGACACAAAAAACACGGCGTTTCGCCCGCTGGTTTGCACGGTTATAATAAGAGCATCTAATCTGAACGTGGAGTACTCTGGAGCGGTCATCTCTGCCGGGAGCACTCCCCGGGGTGTCCTAGACCCCAGACCCGGATTTATTCCGTCTGAATACGTAGTGTCGCAAACGACACCTCAGCGTGAATGTTTTATGGTACAGCGTGAAGATGGAGGGAAATTGGATTAAACTGGGAAGGTGTTACAGCAGTTTTTTTTGTGATTTAAGAAATACTTTATAATAACGATTTTTATTTTTGACTGTAGTATTTAGAACAATTTTTATGTGTTCTCAATTTGAGAACTACTGCAAACCTGCGTCTCGATTTTTGTTGATTTGACACGGGTTCAAACCCTGCAGTAGTCGAAAATTATGAACACAGAAATAATTTAAATATTTTTATACATATAATAACAAAAACCTGAAAATATCACTAAGCTACAAAATACAGGTACAGGTAGGAATAATATTAATAAAACTATTAAATTATAATATTTAAGCTTAGTACGTATATAAAATAATTACCTCAACTTTTTGTTTTGCTATAGTAGCTAAGTTTATAAATGTAAATTTCAATTTTGTCTAGACGTGTGAAGTAATCGCTTTTGCATGCAAACAGGATTCATTACTGTACTCGTAAACTTGATGCAAGCTGAGGTCGAGGGCATGGCCCTTAGTTGCCGAACAGGGAAGTTCATAGTTGAACTCCGTAGCCGAGTTCAACTAACTCAAGTTTTTAAAGCAGAACAAACTAAGCCGGAGTTGTGTTGCTCGATTTTCTCTAACAACAATAATACAACAACAGACCCAATTTCATTGACGACCACGAAATGCACTGTCGTAATCCATCCGGCATTATTGTGATGAATTTGCTTATTAACAAGAGAGTCGCAAAAGTTACTTATTGAAAGCTAATACAAGGATGGTAAAAAGGCACATAAAAGCCACTTGTATCTACTGATTTAGTGTCAAATTTACACTTGCAATCGATACTTCTCAAACAAAATGAAATCAAAGAGCAGATTCTATGCGAATCACGCTGCTAACGACCAAACTGCGTTCTAATCACGGCCCGTCAAAAATGGATATTGAAAATTGAATTCGCAGGCAGAGATTCTTTTTTTCTGTATGCAAAGGGCGAGGGCCGTACAAATGGCCAGATCAACTCTATAAGGGGTACGTCACGTGTTTACCCGGAACCCGCAAACTGGGTGCTTTTTTTGCCAAACGCTATTTGCCCGGTGTCGTGAGCATTGTGTTCCTGGACCATTGTCCGTGTGTATCGTTTTTTTGGCGAGCTCGCTACGAATATTCGTTCGATTTTTGATTTTAGAAGTGATACGATGGATGTCAAGTTGATGTGGAGAATTGCTTGTTTTGTGCAGTCGGATAAAAGGGATGTGTGATGACTGGTCGAAAACGTCTATGGATAAAATCACATGCAGTTGGGAGAGTCGGAAAACTATGCTTATAAGAATATCACAAAAAGGGGCTTTATAAACTAGGCATCCGGATAGCAGGATTTCATTTCTTTTTGAAAAAATTAAAGTAGTTTACAAGCGTTTGACGAACTGCAAGGTAGAGTTGTAGAGCCAATTTTGCTGCAAATAGTCCTAACAGTTGAATGGTAGTACATCCCAGTTTCATGCATAACTTTCAGTACTATGTCTGATGGTTTAACTCAGTTTTATGTTCCATAATTATACAGCTTTATCCATCTTATAAAAGAAGTAACTGCATCTAGTTATTGTTATTTTTAGTTGTGTCAAACTTCGCTCTTGCTGACCTTCATCTGTGTTTTCGATAACTACTTGCTATCACGCTTACCATTCAAGTATAATTGATTTAATATTAATCAGTAAGATCATTTTTCAACTGTTTAAAAGAAAGGAGAAGGTAATCAAAGTCGGTTGAATGTTTTCAAACGACTTAATTTTTTTTAATGTTTAAAAAAAATCGATTTGAATTTTTTTTTTGAGAAGATATAAATAAACAAACAAACATTCACACACTCACGCCCCTGCACTAGGATTCCCTGTGTCGTAGGTGGCATGGACACATACAAGACATCTCAACATCCAAGACCCGAGAACAAACATTTGTGTTCGTCACACAAATATTTGCCCCGGCCGGGGATCGAACCCGGAACACCAAGCTTCGTAGGCAGGGACACTACCAACTAAGCCACGGTGTCGTCAACTTCAACTCAACAACTAAGTCGTATACTTTCAGACTCCCATATAAATTTCTTCAAAATCAGTTCAGTAGCTTAGGTTTTAAATCAAAATAACTAGAAAAAAAGAGTCGTTGAAGTGAACCAAATTGCGTATTTTGCGTCCCTATCACTTGTCAGTGGTGTGTCCGATTTAAGTTAGTTGTTGTATGATTTTGTAAAACTTTGATTATATAATTAACAAACTTCGCTAGTTTTTATCACGTCGCCGCCATAACAATGACGAGGTTGATTATGCAAACAACCGCAGCCACCTGACGTGCAAACTATTATAATGTTATTAAACTGTGGCTCCTACACTATACGTGAGATGAGGGTGCCGACCGCGCACTAACATGTTTATGGAAATCGAAACTTATCTTAGTCATCAAGCAAGACTTCTATGACGGTTTGTAAGTATTTTTTGGATCCTTATTTATGCAAGACAAGTGTTTATATTGTGTTATGAGCTTTTAGTCTAAATCTAAAGTGATTAAATTACTAACTGCACAAAAAAAAAGTATAATGGGCGGTGGAATATTGCAACCTATTAAAATGTTTTATCAAAATAATCAAGGTTTTTATAAAAATATACAACAACCGACTTCAATTGGACTGTTCTAGTGACCGTAGGCACCACTGAAAAGTCACAGGCAAGCAAAATACATACTCAATTTTGTTTACATCAACGACTTTTTTCCAGTTATTTTGATTTAAAACCTAAACTACTCAACCGATTTTTATGGAAATTTCTATGGTACCAATCTGAAAGTATATCCTCTCCAACAAAAAAATAATTTTTCAAATCGGTTAATAAACAACAAAGTGCTGAGGTAACAAACATTAAAAAACAAAATATTCAACCGAATTGACAATATCCTCTTTTTTTGAAGTCGGTTGATAACTGATTATATGATATAAACGCTTTTATCCTAAATCAATTTTCTGCCATGAGTTAACGATGTACCTAACTACAAATATTGACATCGTTATCATATATTCAAGTCTATCGACCCACTACAAAAGTAATACGGCGCAAACTTTTCATGCAGGCGCGAGGGGGCTGACAATCGACCTCGAAACCTTGTTTAAACTTCGCAGAAGCAATAACGCGGTATTCGGCAACTATGCTGCATTGACGATCTCACGGCATCGCTATTCTACCCTGTTACACCAACTTTGTAGGTAATGCAGTATCCTATTTATACTTACAAAGTATTGATAAACCTTAACTTTAATGCAGTGGAATTGGTGCGAGTGCGCTCGACAATCCCTGAGCCCAACTGGCTATTTCGGTCTCGGCTTTAATAATAAAGAAGCAATAAAGAGCTTCGTCCTTACCCGTTTTCAATAAACACCTTTATCGATTATTCAGCCCGCCGTCCATACTTACAGCGTCGGGCTCCGCCATAGACAGAGAGTTGGCAAACTAATTCACGACACAGGCAAGGCATAGCTCGCCGCGGGTGGCTGGTGGCTGTAGGTGGCCGATAGCCGGTGGCCGCGGGAGGAGGGGCGTGCCCCCGGCTGGGCGGCGCCGACCAATCCTCGCGCACCACCCACCCGACCCCGCCCACCTCACCTGCGCCACACCATTAAGCCTGGCTTTCCTCGTACTTTTTTCACGGACCTCGCATCCGTTCGCTGGCGCCGTCTTTATTTTATTTTCCTCCTTTATGCCTCCTTCCCGACTCGCCTCCTATTTTACGCCCGCCGCCGGCGTAGGTAGAAAAACCTTTTGTGAATACGAATGCTGAGCAGGTATTACGCTCGTTAGCTACGGGCTCTGATATGTAAAGTAAATAAAGGTTCCTTTGAGCGAGGAGCTCGTAACGGATGATTCGATCCTCGCTATCAGCGTGCACTGCGTGGGGTAATTAGGCGGGATGAGCGGCACGGACAAAGTTCGGTTTACGAGCGGTGTCGCGCGCCGCGGCCGCTAATAAACTTTTGACTTTCATATCGATCCGCAAAAAGTTCTCGACGAAAGTAATCTCGGCCAACCTTGCTCCACATTTTGTTTGAATGGCCGACGACGGCCGGAGTCGTATGCAAGTGTCCCTTCCGAGTCCAGGGTGAACGATCCCCACATCGATGAAGTTTAACTCTGAACTTGGAAAAAACTTAGCAGAACTTTGTTCGCGCTGCGTGATTAGGAGACTTAGTTTTGAAGTGAGTTGGGAACTGTTTTTTCAGTTTTGAAAGTGGGTGGCTCAGTTTATGATCCGGGTGAAAGTCGCGCGGATCGATGAACTCCGCCGGGGTCATCTCACTTGATCAAAGTTTGCGGATTAATAACCGAATTTAATACGCGAGGGGAGGCCGTGCACTGTCTACAGAATGTTGTACCACGAAACTAACTTCGTAGCGTCTGGTGAATCAGAAAATTATGCTGAAATATAATCCAGATATATATATTGTTGTCCTTACTACTTAACACCATCCCACAGCTCGAGTATGAACGTGATAAGTCACACTCTTTAAACTTGTGAAAACAAAAGATCCCCTAATAACAGATCCATCTGTGGCTGCAGATAATCGTTGGTATCCGCAATATGTCGCTATCGCCAACATTATCGTAACGAGCGATCGCACAAACAATTCTCCCTCAACGTAGAAAAAGAAAATAGAGATGGAAAATTGCCGACCAAATTCCGATTTATTAACCACAAGCGATAATGTTAATCTTATGTAAGGACTAAGAAACTGGTCTAAAAAAATAAAAAAAGCTTTCTAGGGATCCAAAGTTTTAAGGCCTCATTTTTAACAAGCAAAAATCTCGAAAACTTAAACTGCTCCGTTAATTTATCATCTTCATCCTTGGCCCGAAATTGGTTGGGTATAAGGCCTCTTTCCTTTGTATCAGCCTTTTTGATTTAAGCATAATCTTGTTATAGCTTTTCCTATAAGTAAACCTATAGGTCCTATAGGTGACCAATAGTATATTTTACTATATACATAATTGAAGTATGCTAGGTATACCAAAATGTGAAAACGCATATATAAGACTACTCGAACATACAATTTCTTACAATTTTGTATCGTCCAGAAATCAATTTCTACATCCACATCGCCCCACCCCACACTCAAGAACGGTTCTTATGAAAAGTGTTTTGTAGATAAGAAAAGTTGTCCAGAGCGTCAGCTGACTCCGTTTCATTAGATGCCGAGATTGCGAGCCGGCCTGTGTGCCCCAGCCTGTGAGCTGTGTTTTGGTAAAGTTTGTTATACAAACGTAAATACCTAGTATTTTAATGTTTGTAATAAACAAACCTTCATTTAACTTTTGTACGTGTGTGATTCATTCTTCTTCTCCTTCGTTGCGATCTTAACAGAGCGGTTGTGGTCTTCAGGAAGTTTTATAATCGGGGGCTGTGACTCGCCTCACAATATCCCGCCACTTTTCCCTGCTGGCAGATGTTATGGTGCACTCATGCAAAGGGCCGCCTACGTCAGATTTAATTTGGTTGATCCATCGCATGAGTGACCTTCCGCGCGATCAGGTTCCTTCTACTCTACCTTGAACAACCAAACGCTCTATGGAGTCATTATCTCGCCTTGAGACGTGCCCGAAGAATTTAAGGATACGAGTTTGAACGAATAGCAGCGTGCCTAGAATACTGGCTGCAATTTACTGCCTCTTTGTACTACAAAGCTTGTTTGTGCGAAGGTGCCAGGGTATCAACGCATGTAGCGTCTCACACACAGGGGCCTATCATGGGACAAGCATCATATCTACATACTTATACTATTAGGCAGCTTGCAGCTTTTCACGGATCAGACCATTCGGGAACAGTGGCGCTTGTAGAGGCGTATTCGTACTTTAATTCTAGAAATTAAAGCCTAACTTTTTTATTATTTAAGCAAAACTGATTTCAAAACTTCATTCTCGCAAAAAGTAAAAAAAAAAACAGAAAATAAGATCCATTCTTACGCTCCACATCACCAACAACCACTGGGTCCGAGGGTCGAACTCTACATAAAAATATCCATACTTCAAATTTGATTTGAGATTCGTCCAAATGTTTGCTATTGAAAATTGGACGGGATAGTGACGTGAGAGAAATTCAATGGAGCCGCGGTGCATAATAAAAGCGGACTTTTGGGTGTTATTGAAAATTCTTATTGTGGTTATTGAAAGCTTTTTGGGTGCACGTTGTTACCACATTGTTTGTTCGCGGTTGAACTTATAGTCGACTGCTTCAGAACTTACATAATTATATTCATCTAAGTCTCTAAGAGTAGATACTGCGTAAAAGTACCTTGTGTGCGATGCAAAGTTGGCGATGGCGAGCGTAATATTTAATACAAAATATTTCATTATTTTATCTGCAGATAATTAATTTAAAAAATCAATTTACCCAAGCCGATATCGACTAATTACAAAGTTTAACCATTCTCGTGCATCTCAAAATGAAACCCACATTACCAACATAATTCAAAACGCCACTGGGCAATATCTCAACACGAACCAGCGGATCTCAGTAAGTAAATAGTCATGTCTCAATAGCCGCTAATAACAGAGAGTAGGCTCGCCCGAGGCGTTTTCCCTTGGTACTGTAAAACTTCACCTACTTGTTATATTATACTGTGCATACATCTGCGCTGGCCGCAGACCAAGTTCTGCCAGTGTTGCGGTGCTGACGGCTCCCAGATATGTCATATTTGAAACAGCACCCCCTCTCTCCTTCCCTGCAAGCCGCGTCTCCCTAGCATTGGACATCTTACGCTATCGCTATATACGCTACTATCTTCTTATTGTAATAAAGCAGAGCAAACACTCTTGATACTTGAAGTTCAAAAAAGGTTATTTTCATCTAAGTAACGGTTGACTAATTCTAAAGTTCATAGCTTGATGTGATCTGCCGATGATGATTGGTTATATTTTAACTGACATGCTCGTAGCGTTTTCATACAGAAACAAATTGCGAGAATTCTTGATACTTGAAATTGAATATTGGTTGATGAGCTCTACTGTAATCAAATGTGATTATTGAACCTTGATTTTTAATATAAAGACCTAGATGTCTTGTAATAAATACCTCAACCGTCTCCCATTTTCTTTGCAATTAGAAGTAATTATATGAAAGTTTAAACTATTCAGATAGTTTCTTGCTCAACAAAAGGGAACCTTAGCTGCGGTACATATTGCTGCGCGTAGAATCACTTCACCCCTAAAACACTGCACTGAAACTATAAAATCTCACATTAAAACAAGACATTCTTGAAGTGGAATGCAGCGCGGTCCGTGCCGTATGTCAAGAATTCTTCGCCGCTGTAAAGGCGTTCCGAGCCAAGACGCTATTTTAAGGCCGTCGTAAGACTATTTTAAGGTCCGTATCTCAGGGTCCGGCCACACTAAAGGCGCTAATTGCTTTACACAAATGCCTTGCGGTTCAGCGCACGGTGGACACTACTGTCCTTCGACCGTGTTTTCGCTGACCCTTGTCTTGCGGTAGGGTTGTCGCGAGTTTATCGTCTGTGAAGTTTCGCGAGTGGCTTGGACGTGTCTAGATGACTTGTTAAACATGTTCCGCTTGAAATAAACAAATACCTATTTACGAAATAACATTAAAGTGTTTAAAAAAATTAATATAATTTTATGAAATAGTTCCCTTGCGAAAAATCGAGAAAAGTAAAATACTGTTCCTTAAATTGTGATTGGGAAATATTAAGTTCTACAATCTACATTAAAAAAAACCAAATGTTAATAAAATGCCAGTTTCATGAAATTAAGTTTCATCGCTTTATAGAAAAATATACAAATTGTAACACAACTGCGAAAAGTTGAATGTCACTCACATTACAGATAGACGACCATCAGACATTTATCAGCACAAAAACAAAATGTTTATCTGTCGAGATTAAATCTTAATCACAGTAGCCTGGCAACAAGTTCATTATTGGATTTATCTTATCGGCCGATCTGAAAAACGTTGACACGACAGCCCTGTACCGGCCCTAGGGTCCTCACGCTATAATAGGGTTCAGATAAATGCGTTGTAACTTGTAATGCCCTTCTAAAAGCGAATTGTAGTCGGCAATGGTTTATAATATCGTCGTCACCATTACGTCCAGCTCAGATTAAGAGATACTTTCGTTGCTTTTACTGGAGAAAGGGGGTGAGGGGCTGGGGGGCTGGTATTAATGGAATCAGGACGCGGTCACTCTGAGACGGCCGGATCGCTCCGCTGATTTTAAAGGATTTCCAGGAATTTGCGACGCGCTTTAAAGTAGATACGTGTGGTGTGGTCCGGACTTTGAAATGCTTTCAGGATAAACTTGATTACGTGGTTCAGATACTGCTCAGCGCGAGAATCTTATTGCGAAGTAATGAGAAATTATAATTAACGTTTTATTAATTGTAGAATGAAGTTTACAAAATGATCAAGTACCTAATACTAGTGTAACTTGATGGGTTCCGCCTAGGTTCTGCCTAAGTTTTGCATCGGTAAGTACCTATTTACTATTTTTTAAGGGTGTCGTGCTGTGAATTGTATTATTTATGTACTTTGTAACTAAAATAAATTCTAAAAATCATTTTCACTAAATTCAAACTCTGCACCGTACCATTTTTACCAGGCTGTCCAATCTCCCCAAACCTCTCAATATTCATCTGTCTCCAATACAGTACAAAATACAAAACAAATGGTTTTTACTGTCCCGGCAAAGTTCGCAACACAATTTGCGAGCCGGCGGCGAGCGGGTCCAAATCAAACACGTAGCTCCTTTGAGAGTAGGGATGTGTGATGAGACCGCATACAGCCAGGAAGCAATGGCTTCTGATGAGAGAATAGAAATATTTACTTTACTTTTATGTCCCTTCTTTAATTATGAAATATAGTGAAATGCATTAGTTTAATACGAGGACTTTGTTAGTAATGTGACAAAAAATTCTATCAAAAATGCAAAAATAACAATTATCACAAAGAGTATATAATTATAAAAGTCCGCAAAAGACTTTTCCTGCCTCGACCTAAAGTTGACCATAACAATATACGTATATAAAAGGCTTGGTCCTGACTCACTGACTGACTGACAGACAACGTACAGGCCAAACCGCAGAACGTAGAGTCTTGAAACTTGGGATGTGTGTTTGTCAACACTACTAGTTGTTTTGCACTACGCAAGCGCGTACTAAGAAAGGTATTTTATTAATTCGCAATGCAAACAAAGTTGCGCATAATAAAGATCCGCTAACATACCTAAGTACATCAAAATAACAGCTCTACTACATGGAGAACGTAAACAATAACGCCCAATAATCCTACATATACAATTTATTATAACAATATTGGTGTACCCTTGCTTAAACGGTTATCGCCCGTATAATTGCTCTCTATCGAGACAATGGCTAATAAGAAACGATGCCTCAGCACTATCCGGTGATTTATCGAGTATTTGCAAGTTTCTTAGTGCAGATTATGAGAATGGCTTATTGTAGGTGGGTGATTTATGTAAAGGATTGCGCTGAGTGCGGCCTTCCTCCATACCGTAGGATACGCAGGGGTTATCACGAATATAACTGCCCGGCTACTGTATTATGTAGGTAGATAGACCAACATAAAATATGTTATACGGCCCAATGGAAGTTTTGTATGAAGTTAGTAAGAGCTGTTCGTGATTTTCTTACATCTAAGCTCCAGTCGTCACTAAAGACCTGCAACAAGACAATTTTAGTCGTGCATTTGTTGCTACAGCACAATATTTTGTTCTAAATGTAGTTCATTATAATGCGTTACTTATAGTTCTGTTATAAAGATTATTGCAAACCGAACAGGTTCAGAATGGTTCCGTTTCTTTTCTAATTTTGTTCGCCAACCCTTCTCTACATTCCACTAAATTGCGGAGTTGCAAGTGTAGGGAAGTTAGTTACCGCCGTTCCCATTTCATCTGTATTTCCAATGCAGATGAAAGGCTACTAAATAATTGATTGCTATTCTAAGACGCTGGTCGATCTTTATGTTATTCAAATCAGACAGAGCCGAACATTTGTAGTACAAGAAAGGGTCGTCTTTATAATTAGGTGCATAATCATTTGCGTAATGGATATTTTGAGTGATGATTATTCGATTTGGATGATGCCATCAATCAGTTTGTGGAAATTTGATGAGTTTGTTAATGCATACACAAAAAAATACTAGATCTCCAAAATTAGTATGTAGAGTCATTTAAATTCCATCCATATGTTAGTAACAAAAAATAATTTTCCGACGTGTAGAATTTATATCAAAGTTTTAGTCACATGACTATGTCGTATGACCCATTATTTGTACTTGTAACGTAATGCAGTTCGTGGTCCAACACCTTCTTAGCTGTCTCGAAACCCTAAAGTACTTTTGCCTGAAGACAAATTTTGTATAACTAGTATGTATAACCAAACTGTTTTTCGGTTTCTTCACGATGAAAAACAACCTCTTTTAATATTTGCATCATTGTGCTTGTAAATCGTATACCCCTGAAGGAAACACCAATGATTCGGATTTATGCTTTATGCAGTGGAAAATGATAAATTTATGGACGTCCAGTTTCCTGCGTCGCCGTACATTTCGACGTCTTGAGGAGACAACTCCTGATTTTTATGGCTATAGCGGCACGTTTGCATTTTTAGAGCCGAATAAAAAACAGTGTGATTTTATTTGGTCGGTTTTTATCACATTGTTTTTGCTGGCAGAATGTTGACCAACCAACTTCAAATACTATTATAATGTTTTTCTAAATTATAGACTTCTGCTGTTCAACTGCAGGCTTTTTTACATATTAAGATCTGTCAATCATAGTGTACTCGCACAATCCTAAAACTTATTCCTATCCAAATCAAAATTGCCTCTAAAATAAAGAATGCTCAATAAGGATAAGAATCATACTGCACTCTAGAAAATGGACTATCTATTCCTAAAAGAGATAAACAAATTTCACTTCACCGAAGACAGATGGCGCTTCGGATCACGTAGGACGCGTGGCCTCAACCCTTCTTGGATAATATCTTTAAAGTTTGCGAGCCCCGCATCCTCCCAGGGGTCTTAGGCTCTCTTTAAATTATTATTCTACCAATCAAATGTCGTAAGGTAAAGCTGTTTTTAGAATCGTTTAACCATTTCGACGAGGCTATAAACCAAATTCACAAATCCTAAAATCTATAAGATAGTCTTAAAATAAAATAAGTCTATAAGGACATGTAGGTATGTGCCTCCTAAATAAGTACCTACTAGCGTTAGATAAAAATATTTTTTTTTTTTTAACTTTCAAATTCTTGTTTTTGGCTGTATTCAAAGCTCACATTTTACTTTAAATCTCCAAATGTTCAAACTCAGCCTTTTAGTATAATCCTCAGATAAAATATTTAATGCATAAAAATCCCAAGCTCTGAACCATGTAAACTAGGCTAGTCAAAGACATCGCGAAATCCAATATAAGTTCTTGAGACTTTACAAACATCTCAAATTATATCCCAAAAGGCTATCGGGTTCAAAGCGGAGTCTCGATTCGTTTAAGAGTATTTAATCCAAACTTAATTTTGTTGAAAAGATTATACACCACGGCGAAGGATGATTGATTTAATTATTCTTCTAAGACGTGTCCTCTTCTATAATTACGGTTCATTACTTAAGCATCGCTTTATGCTGACTAATTACTTAATAGAAGTAACGAGTTATTTCCATCTCGAAGTTGCCTTAGAAGTGGAATGTAATCAACGTTAAACGGGGAACAAAAACGAATTATAGAGGAGTACCTAAAATAACGGTGTATTTCGTTTACTCATCGTCATCGGGGTGATTCCAAAATATTCTTTGCTTTGTAAATTCATGTCGAACAGTATCAACGACAACTAAACAAGCATATCATAAACGATACTGAAATAAGACATGAACCAATTGATATTACGACAGATCCAGAAAGTAATACGAGTTTTTTTTTTGTAAATCGTCTTAGTCCTTATTATAACCGATTTTTTTGATTATGTTATGTGTAAATATAAAAATGAAATACAAATTGAAATATCAGGGAATTAATTTGAGATTTATTTGAGCTGTAAAATTTGCAGGAAAGCCTTGGTTGTTCTAATTTTGTCATTTAATTTTCATTTAACTGCTCTGTTACTCAACATAAAAAGATCCTTCAGCAGACTTTTGAACAACACCTCAAGAAAAATAGGTCAAAGGACTCCCTCCATGTTGGGAAACTGTGATAAAACTTGGTGGAACTTTTGTTTTGTGCGCCTTGAGAGAGCAATGTAACAAAGCGAAATTTATTACGGAAAAAATGCATTGTAAATTTTGCAAATATCTCATAATAAAGCGAAAATAAGTTTTAATTTTCACGGAAAGGGTGGTCAAAGAAAAGATTAAAATGGGATATCAAATGAAATTTCTTCAAAACCCAAATAATTATTATACTAACCACTTTTTTATAGCCCTTATATGGACGAGTCTGACGCTAGTTACCATCTTGTATAAGTACCTACTTACTTACTACTACTACCTTACTGTATTTTCTGTCATAGTATATAAGTGTTACTCCATAAGAAGTGGTTGTAATTACGATGAAATAAATAAATTATCTTATCTTATCCTATCTATATTATTTCCTACAAACAAATAAACACAATTATTCCGTTAAATATCTGTTAGTATCTAATGTCGCAAGAGTTAAAAATGATATGGAAAAACAACTCTGCAGGCAATCAGTTACTTTGTCCCGTGACCAGTGACTCGCTGCAAATAGGGGACATAAATGTGAATGGATGTTAACGTGTTTTTTACGACGGCACGGTCAACATATCGTTTTGTTTGCGACCGCACCGATATCTTTATTCCCTGGTTAACCCCAAAACTAGGGTTTTTTTGTGTTAAGTATGTTTGGTTGGATTGCGCCTACTTGTAGAGGACAGTCATTTACGTTACCTAAATACATATTAGAGGATTGAAATGTTTATTTGCAAAAAAATAATGTTATTTCCAATCTTGTATACTATGTACCGACATATTTCAGTTTTAATTACTCAAGGAAAAATATAGTAAATTAATAAAAAAATACCGTACTTGCGTACCTACTAAAAGTTTCAGGTACATAACAAATAACTACGTAAGGTATTATTCTCCTAAATGAGCAATATTAATTTTATAAAATATGCTTGGTTGTGCTTTAATAATAATATTGTATAAACGTAAGTTATACATAGGTTTTGAAATAAGCAAAGGTCAGTCAGTCTTGTTTTTCCAATGGCGATAACTTGTAGTTAATCCGTTAAATTCCTTAGTAAATAAAGCAATAATATAATATATTTGATTCTATTATCCATAACTAACAAACGAGATCATCGTCGTAGATTGACAAAAGTAATTTATTTATACGATTTTCTGTCGATATCCGCGTGGGGGAGGCCGGGAATGTCAACATTGACTCTTTGTCAAAGTGTTTGTTCTGTGTAAAGCGGCACGGTATTTTTATTTGTCTTTCCCCACATATTAAAAATTCACTGATAAATGACCACATCGTCAATGAAAATCTTTCAAGCCTAGGTAGAGTTTACTTCGAGCGCCCAAATGATTTTTGACTCTACTTACCAAATTTTCTGCGAGGAAAATACTACAAATCTACATTTTTTCTATTGGGAAAAGTCGGAATAAAAATATTAAGGCTTGTATAGATAACCATATTTTATAAACGGTTAATAATAAAATATTCATGAAAATGCCTTATCTACTCCACATTTTTCCACATCTCCATGTAACGTCCCCGGGCCTATTGTCATGTCGCATTAACGGATATCGCATCATAACTCCCGATAATCTACGTTTATTGGCTCCGCTCGCTGGTTTATTGCACTCTTCATACATGCCTTACCTACGGGAGGTACGATTTTGTTGAGCAATAATGGCCTAATAGATATTTTTGTACTGTATAAAAAAATGTTTTTCGTGTTACATTTAGCCGATACAACTTGAAAGATTCTACATTACTCACAATATACGGTACGATAACTATGACTTATCTATTTAAGATTTTGGGAAATTTACAATTAAATAAGAAATGTAGTTATCTTTACATGTTTGACATTATAAATTAACTTAACATTAGCTTATGTATCCGGAAAATACGTAATGTCTATTACACCAATTACAATTTTCCATATAAAGGAACAAAAGCCTCAGTATTACAATCACGGTTTGGCATTATACTAAAGACAATTCATTATAAGAGAGCCGTTACAGGCTATAATCGACCGTTATCGCCCTTTTATAGCGGATTTTATGGGCGGAACTATTCACCCAAGAAATGTACTTGTTCTATCTTGTAGAAACCTAATGGTATTAATTATTACTTTAGTAGTTATAAAAAATAATGTGCTAATTAAACATGTCTACAAAACAATTTACCATTAATGTTATCAGATCTAATATGGTGCTGATTTACGTACAGCGACCGTTTAAAAAAATATTTATAAAAACATAATATTTTTTTTACTTTAGGTTTGTAATTTTTTTTATTAGAAGTACGTGTATTACAAAAAAAAGTTTAATGAAAATGTAGAAGGCACCCTTCTATTAACTTGTAATAGTTGTTTACAACCAGCACTGACGGCGTTTACAATATATTACGACCTCGTAGCAATAAAAAGGGGTAAAAAAATGAAAGGAAGAAACGTTAAAATAAAAGCAGGAATATATACGACTTCCTTGAGGAAATAATAATGCTGTTTGCAATTCATTTGGCTACCTGGTTACCCTTCACAAGAAAACAACGAAGGATTTTTTACCCTCTTTTTTAGGAGGGCTCCGATTTTTACTTCTTAACCCTTTGCTTTTCGTGAAATCAAAGCTTGATAGCGAACGACTTGAATAATGGAGTAGCATCGTTTTTAAATCATTGTAAACACTCATTTAGATAACTCAAAATTAAACCAGACCACAAGTGAAGAAACTTAAAAGTTAAACAATAACTCTATCTAATAAATGCTTATTTTTCTATTCATTGTGCTGATATCATATTATATCCATGTTTTTATTAGTCAAGAGAAAACTGTGATTCTCAAATCACATTTATTGTTTTTAAACAAAACACATAGACATATACCTACTATGTAGGTAGTCACATTACAAGCCTTAATCCTATTGGAAGAAAAATAAGTAGGTAATGCGTATTACCTTTCAAAAGTTGTAGGCTTGTGCAATTTCTCAACTACGCCCTTATCCTTGTACACCGTAAACCCGACAAATGGCGTGTCGCACAAGAAAAATCAAAGCGTAACAAGGAACCGGCTTGCTTACATTTAAAAACGTAATTGTAACTAACCGCTCCCTTTCTTTTATTAATTTACCTCATTCATCCACCAACCCCTTGACGTCACGTTTGAGCGAAAAAAACGTGACTTTTGTTTAAAATATTCATGATACTGCGACCTCGAAGCTTGAATACGCAATTGTTTTTTGAATTTACAGCAGAGTTTCAGGATAAAAATAAAATTTTACTAGCATTGCACAATCAAAAGAGAAAATGAATTTTTGATATATTCACGCAAATTAAATCGTATTAAAACTTAGATGATGCTCTGACCTCTTACCCATTCCAATATTTATTGATCGTTTATTGAGGAATCGGTCTTAAGGCTAATCCTCAAATCCAATTCCATACAAAATGTTTCGAGACTCAAAAAGTACGCCGTATTATAGTAATTTCTTCACACTATTCGTTTCGTCCATGTTTTTTTTGATTTCGTCAACAAAAAAGTGAAAGGTATCATACTTTAATTTAGATTTTATACGTGTTTTTAAGTAAGTAGGGTTAATTTTAAAACACGTAAAAAATCTAAATTAAAGTATGAAACCTTTCATTTTTTTTTGTTGACGAAATCAAAAAACATATACGAAACGAATAGTGTGAAGAAATTACAATAATACGGCGCGCCGCGGCGTACTTTTTGAGTATTTTTCCGAAACATTTTGTATGGAAATTTGCCTTGAGGATTCCCCTTAAAATGTTTGACCAAACTATTTACGAATCAGCCTCCAATCACTATTTATATTATCCTTGAATTTATACTATCCTTTATGTATGAACAAATCTCTTATCTTTCACAATAGAAACCCCGAACTTCAGTAAGTATATGTGTAATTAAAAGGCCAGTCGAAGCTTCAATTTCTCTAATAAGAGGGCGCAGTAAGTTGATAAAAGTTGCGACTCAAGTCAAGATCGAACCAAGACCCGTGAATATTTACGAAGCTCCTTTGAGGGTCTCGAGTGGTACGAGTCTCTTACTCTCATGAAATGCTTGATGAGCAATCATATTTCAACGTGACTTTGTGAGAGCTGGTTTTAAGAGAGTTCAACAAAAAAAAATTGCAGATATTTCGCACGCCATTCAGAAAATATAGTTGCGAATAAACGTCGTTCTGTTGTTTTAATTAAAAATATTAAATTAAATAAAGTACCTATGTAGTATGAATACCATCCCTTGTACTATTTATTTACCTGCCATAATTGAAAACAAAATTAGAGACAAAAATACCATAAAAATGTCAATAAAGTTTGTATTTCACGCAGGCAATTTCGGAAATTCAGTTGTGAAAAAACGCCATTGTTCAATACGCATTTAGCGTACGTAGTATGAAGAACACACATTATTTTCTTTTAATAATTGAAAAAACAAACATCAAACGTTGAAAAAATACCACGTCTCGGTACAATAGAAGAAAATTAAAAATAATCAGAACGATTGCAAAAATGAACATCATACCAAGTGGCCCTTTTTGAAACCATCAAACGCGCCGGCAACCGGTCCGGAGCGTGCATTCCTCAGCCCTCTCCGGGAACCGTCTGAGCAGTATTTTTTAAAACCCGGTAACAAGCCAATAAATCCCTTCGCATTTTTCTCTCGCAACCCTTATCCCTCGGCCCGATTACATCCAAATTTACTTAACACCTTACACATTAAACCAACTAATAAGGATTTTTAATGCAATTTTCTTATCCGGCGGCTACGTCCGGATATTGTACCCGTTTTAATTAGATAATCGAATGAATTTTGGGTCTTGTGCAAATTTTATTTTAATTGAATTGTCGGTATGATTAACGGCGTGTTAGGACAAAGGAGTAAATTAGCCGTGCATTACGTTGATTGGTCAGGTCGTTTGTTTGCGACGTCATTGAGTAAGTACTCTGCTACTGATTAAAAGTCGTTCGTTAGCTGAACAAACATTGGTTCAGGTAAACAGGAATGGAACTGGAGATTGCCTCGAAGCTACGAGTATACTCTTTTAATTAATTAAGTGTATGGAGCGAGTTGAGCAACTGCACACATCTCTGGTAAAAGGTAAGTTGCTTAGCAAGACTGTTTACTTAGTTTGTCATCACCTAAATCGTTCCTACTGCGATTTGTAATTTTTAATACACTCTAAAGCGTAGACCACACGTACCGAGTAGGTACTCGGCCGAAACAGTAAAATGTTACTCGGCCGAGACATTGAAAGCTTACCTACATCACGCTCCGCCGAGCACTCGGCGTTATCTAGGCATAATACACACACAAATTACTAGGCCACAGAGTAACGCGTATTAGCTTTGAAACAATACTAACTCAACAATTTACCTACAATACACGTATAAACTTACCTGCGTCTGAGAATATCAAAGTAAATAAATTATTGAACCCCAAGTAGACCCCAAGACAGGACTAAAGATAGGCCTTATTACAAATTCACTTTGGTCTCGACTAAATAATCTGGTCCATTAGCAAATGTAACCTCTCTCCTAATCACATTTCGATAGTAAACACCTGTCATTGGTCTCTTTAAGGCCAGAAGTAGGCGTTAAATTCTGCCGTCATTTTTTAAAATTATAGTTCGGCATTTAATCATGCCTTTTAGAAATAATAAATTTAAATTTACTAATACATTTTAATTTCATGTACAAAATAATACTAAGTAACTGTTTACACTCTAAAACAAAATATGAGCTGAAAAGTTCTGTCACTCGCAGAGTATCTTTGTTAATTATTTACCCTAGGTCCATGGGGAATGGGAGCCTTCCGCGTTTTTAAAATTTTGTCAGAGCGTCTGGTCGAAGCGACGCGTGATCAGAGGGCTGGCAGCTATCTGGGCCAAAGAATAAGCCTTGCTATACAAAGAGGCAATGCAGCCAGTATCCTCGGCACGCTGCCATCGGGTATCGAGTTGGAGCAGTTGAGCTACCTATAGATCGTTTGCAACGGTCTATGGGTGGCCCAACTGTTTCCTTTTGTAAATTTTGTAATATACCTATATATAGATTGTAGTAGTTAGCTTATGCTGTAATAAAAGCCAATTATTTCTTCTTCTACTGACGATGTTCTAAGAAATTCATCACTAGCTCCCGTTCTATAATAGGTCGAAGAAGTAATTCGATCCTAGTGGTCCGTTTGACCGAAGCGACACGGTCGGTCACTCGATACGGTCAATTGAAGATGTTATTTGCAAATGAGGATCCTGATCTGATTTTCAATACCCTTTGAGAAGATCGTGAATCACAACTTCTATCTATTTATCCTTGCCGATGTCTCTACCTTGATTGAAATCTTATTGAAAGACTAAGATTTCATGAAAACTTCTAAATTACCTAATAATAATAAAAAATGGTTGCCTGTAAAGTTGGTTTTACGGCGCGTTACCGGACAATGACAGCGTTAACGGACTATGACAGCATTATCAATGACGTCAACGTGTTTGTGCATGCAGCCGGCGTTCATCGATTTATTAGGCGTAGTCACGTCAAAAAAGATTTTTTTTTTTTTAATATCAGCCACGTGACGTGCCTTCGTTTCGTACCCCAAGGACCTCAACAATAAATTCTCGACGTAAATTATACAGTTCTATCATCGGACAGCAGATTAGTATATTAGTAATTACTACTCACGACATCGCAGAAGGCGCCCGCGATTTGTATACGTCGCCACTAAATATGGCAACACTTTCCACAATTTGTACGGGGGAGGGTGGGGTAAGTGGGACACTCGGCAATAAATCTAGCAAGTGATTTGGTACAAAGCACTCCGTGGTAAGCTCGGCTCGGGCAGGATATCCATTGCGGGGCCAACACCCGCAGAATCCGATAATGCTGGAGAGATTGTCCCGATTTTCCTATAACACCTCTCTGTAACGCCACTTATATATGTAAATCATACATTGTTGCTTGTGTGTTTACGAGTTATATTTTTTTTTTTAGTATTTGATATAATATATGTTTTTATTTACACAAGTAACTACTTACTAAATGCTAAAACATAATGAAACTAAAATTACTTAACATGCTATAGAAAAAGAATGAAAAAAAAAGAAAGTATTTGGTTAGTTATATTTTTTTACTTTATTAACAAAAGTTTCTCGTTTAAATATACACCTATTATATTTTGTTTTTTGCTCGGTTTTTTATCCCTATTAAAGTAGTCACAAATTCGTTTAAAACTATGAAATCAAAACGTTTATTATTTAGCGAACACATTCGAAGGGGCTTTATGATGTCAGTGTTGCCCGCGCCCGCGCCATGTGCGACCCGGCCCCGGCTAAACTTGCTCTATAAATCAAGAAGTGAAACTATTCCGTAATTAGATCGCATTTAGGGGCACAACACCTTCCTTCTCCTTGAGACGCCCAAAGGGTCCGAAGGTAGACTCCATTGCCTTTCAAGCACCTCTTTAACGGCTAATATCCTTGGTAAATGGATCCCAAATATTTTGTTTCATAAACGTTATTGGAAAACGATGTAGCCTAGCTTATTACGAAACAAACTTTAGGGGGGTCGATATTGTTATAAAAATATTATCATGATTGAAATGAGACAATGAGAGAAAAATATGGAATCCTCTTAACAAAGCGTTTCGTTTTTTGATAATGCTTTTGATGTTCGTACTTAGTGTCTAATAAGTTGATCCTATTACAATGTCCAGGTAACGCACACGGTACAATGGAGTCGTCGGGACGCTAACAAGATTATAACTTTTTGTAAATTAATAAAGTAACTAGGTGCGTTCGCCTCCCCTACTCGTGTCGGCAACGTTGTTATAATATTTTAGTGTATAAAAAAATCCTTTAGAGTGAATGGTTTCGGTTTGAATGGACCGAATTACCTGCATATAAAATCACGAGGTGCTTGATATTAATTAATTTCATACGTGGTAATTTTCGAAAAAAAAATGAAAATTTAAAAGCAGTCAGAAAATTTCACGCTAGGATGCGTCGAATCTTTCGAGTTTATATGGACATTAACACGTCGTGTGTATTACTACCTAGTAATGTTTTTCCTTAATACGTTTTTTGTACATGCATATCTACTTCATAAACATTTATATTTTTATTTGTATAGGTTCATATACCAAGCGCTCAATACCTCAGTATTTTATTCAACACAACGTCACCTCATCTCGTGTTAATGAAACAATAAATTCGTATTCCGCGTGCACATCATACGTCCAATATCCCTCTACCCCACTACACTGCAAGACTGACGCGCGTTGTCTCTCATTAACTTAATACGCTATGGTTTGTACGTAGCAATATTTGCGAAATGAAATACTTCGGGTGAACACTATACAGGGTGTACCGAACACGATCATGGTTTTGACAACAGTTTAAATCTCGTAGGTTTTGCATCAACTTTTAACATTCTTTGTGTGTCAGAAACAACGACTGTCGAAGTGGGTACGTTGATAAGAAGATAATGTCGTTCAACTGAAATAAAATTGTGCTAAAATTATTTAGCACAATAATATGATATCGACATCGCGAGGCTACTCGCATGACTGCTATAGGGCTGTTTGCAAGACTGCTATACGGCTGCTCGTAAGTCTCTAGCGCCTCGCGTCGATACTCGCCTTTAGATAACTGAGCACATTTAATAAAATTAAATAAATTTCATAGATTAAAATTTGTAACACTCAAAAAAGATACGAAACCATATTAGTTAAAGCCAGAGATGTTTTTTTTTTGGTCGCTAGACAAAAAGAGCTATGGTTTTATGGCTTGAACAAAACAATATAGCCTGGTCTCAGTTCTGTATCCAGATAAAAGCAATTTAAACAAAAAAAAAATCTCCTGTATTTTTTCCGGCCATAAGACTGGAACATCCTGTATGTGGCAGCTACTTATGGCTCATCAACAATATTGCGCCTGTACAAACGAGTTGACGTAACTCGCGTCAAGGCGGACACTAGCAGTAATTTTATGAAGATCCGCCCTTAGCCTAATTCCTCATCAGGGAGAGTATTTCACTTCATGTTTACATTTTGTATGTTTATGTTTCTTAGGAAGATTTGGGCAAAAATATAATGAAAAAGGCTTCTAAGATTTTTGATTTCGACTCATCAATATACAGTAAGTAGAGCAGCTGGTTGGCTGGCTGGCAAAGAATTATGATAAAGAGTAAATTCATACACTTTTCATTCTGCTACGTGTACGTACCTAATTTGTTCTGCTATACCGATGTCTTACGTCATGCTTATTTTCAATAATGGTGGACCATTTTAGGTTGCGCGGAAAAACAATAAAAAAGAGTATAAAATTAGTTCATTCATTCTTGTTATAACATTAATTCTGCGCAGTCAATACATTCTTTGCGACGTCAGAGTATTTAAAAGTAACAATATACATATTCACAATGAACAAATAGCAACCATCTACACGCATTAGGCCCCTTACACACTGGAGGTAATGAGCGTAATGAGCCCGGCTGAGACGACGACATCCCCTGATTGAGCCCAGTCGGGGATTACTGCTAGTATCGATAAGCTTTATTTTGTATATTAGCAGATCTCACGTGTCACGACGTTCGGGGGTAAGTCACTTATTATTTTCGACAAATGCGCAGACACGTTGACTAAAATCAACGGAGTATTATAGTGTTTTTTTGATACAAATCGTCCAATTTATAATTTCTTATGAATGCATTATACCAGGTAATTTTGCCCTTTACCTTTAAAATAATCTTGAATATGGAACTTTGTATTACCGATTACAATTTCACCTTCCTATTATGTAAATACTTAATATTATAAAATGTTTTAACCAGTCGGAAAAAAATGTATGCATCTATCAATTTTACTTCTGGTATTATACATTAGCAGAATTTCGAAGATGCTGCTGACCGCGACTGGCTACAAATTGCCGCGAATGGCTACAAATGGTCACGAATGGGTACGAATGGCCCCTAATGACCAACACTGGTCACAATAACTCGCGCAGAATGCACGCTTGATTCCCGCGCCCGTCCAACCTCTAGGGAGGTCCTGCGATGTGAAGTTACGACGCTTTTCGCTCCTGTGTATCTCACATAAAAACTGCATTTTGACGCAATATAAAGTGAAAATGTTTTTTTTTAAGTTACTAAAAAGACTACAGACAGACTCTACTTAACCAATAGATAATTCTCTATGAAAATCTGTAAACTGATAATAATATTGTGGTCACAAATATTTCATGTTTTTTTAAATAATTAGTCTAATATAAAATATTATAAATTTCAAATCAAAAGAGATTCAAAAAGTTATTTAGATCGGTTACTTTATTATTTTTGAACATGTCATGGTACTTAAATTCTAGATGAGTCAGATTGAATCTCAATCCTTAGGGTGAGCTAATGGTCAGTGCCGCATTATACCGATTAGCATCTACCTGCCCCAACCCTTCCTACCTAGAATTATGATTACCGAATCGGCAAGATAGCTGCGTATTTACTTTGATTCTCGTCGTTAAAAGTTTGCGGGGGCTGACGAGGGCCGTCGTTAGGCCTCTAATGGCCACCATTTGTCTTGTCCGGCCTGTAGTTGTGCCCCGCTAATGAAATTATTGCCGCAACTATACTAAAGGTTATAAATACGGCCCCGAGCGGACGCCACCTTGTTTCGCACTAATGGACCGGTCAAACTGTAAACTGTGTTATCAATGAAATTACAATTAGGAGTAAAAATGAAGGGTCGGATGCTGCAATATTTGTTTACGTTGTGGATGGAAATTAGTGGGCGCTGGTCTCTTTATTTGATTAGAGAACCGTTTCTATAAATAATTTAGAATTAGTAGTTATTCCATTCAATGGGCTTGCAGATTGATTTCCCAAATAAATATGAAGTATTCATATTGTAAAAAAGAAAAGGCTCTAGAGATTTGACTTAGAGCATATTTGTCTAAAATTCACTACAAGAGTCTCGAAGACACGCCGTGGTAGAGTCGTCCGTGACAAATGACACTTGCAAGTTCCCCTGCATGAAGTTAGACGATATGAACACAATAAAACGAGGTATCCCAACAGATTCGCAAAATGTGTCCGCCAAGAATGCCATCTGCCTCGGACAATCAAAACTTGGAGAGGAATTTTCTGCTTAGTGTCCAGTAGAGTGGTGCGGACAGCTCTCCGGCCCGCGACGCGTCGCTGTCTTGGACATAATAGAATATCGTGTTCTCGATTATAGTATTTCATTAAGTTAGTTATATTTATTTGCCCCTTGTAGGCAGAAAACGTAGACAAGGTAGACCTTATAAGAGATGAGCGACGACACTGCCCAAATAGCTGGTGTTACCTGGAGTAGAGTAGCTAGAGAAAGAAATATAGGAGACTTTTGCTACTAAAGGTGGTTCTGGCAGAGTAAAATTTTGATAGAAGAAACAAGTAATATAGATTAAGTGAAAATAAGATAAACTATGTAATACCTGTATGAAATAAAAAGCTTTTATTATTATTATTATATCATTTATTTATCATTTTTTCTCATAAAAATATATTTTTACAACCATATTATAAAAAAATAAACTATTTAAATAAACAGCTTATAAATACTATTGTAAAAAATATATAAAAACGGTGGTCCACAAGCCGCGGAGTAGAGCCCAAGCGGCTGGTGGCTAGGGCTGCAGAGTGATTATTATTATTTGCCGCCTGTAACGATTTTTATCGCAACAAACACATTTTCCATACCTATATCTTATTTAATACCACATTCAGACGCGAACTAAGTAGTCTTGAACAAGACTTAACGTCACCGAGGGGCAAACTTTTTTAACGTGAACTATAGAAAGCTACGTGCGCTGAATCATTTGTCGATGTTAAAGCCACATCAAACAATATTTCCAACAATGTCGGTACCGCAGAAAGGGATTTGAGTATCGACGCTTCATTGCCCTTTCATTTCAATGAAAAATACGAGTTCTCATCCGCAAATACCGTAATCTTTACATCAAACGGCGAAACCAAACCTTGATATTACACGCGTCATTTGAAATGTTTCAAAGACATTCCTTGTCGGGAAAAATTAAAATAACAAAGCGAGTACAATGGAGCGCGTGGGACGCGCTACTGATTTGCGGGAGCCGCCACACACTAAAGGAATTGATGAAATTAAAAATTCTTTGAAGAACATTCTCCTTTTTAAGTAGTAAAGCAACATGAGTAATAATAGGATTTTCTCTCAACATACGTGGAGTTACACAAATTGTTTCCATACAAGGCTTATTTCAATGTCAGAAGTGAAAAGTGCATGCAAACTGAACTGTTGTGTGCATTCCTCTGTTTGATCACTATCGTCCATAGTTCGGAAATCGAAACAACATTCCACTAGGTATTGAAAACAAATGGGTTGGCTGTTCGTTCAAAAACCGCATCGAGTGTGAACGTTTCCCGCGACACATGATGGATCAGTCGGTAGCGGGCGCTTTGTGCCCATTTCCGAGCGGTTACCTTCGAATGTACCCTCTAACACTCGCGGATTTTAAACGCATTCCGCCATTTCGTGCGCCATTAGTCGAGGTGAAAGAGCCAGTGATTATGATTGATTGCGCTTCCGCACACAATGTGGTAACTTGACTTGTTGAATGGGACCCCTCACGTGTGCACTTCGCTTATTTGTTACAAACTTTGTACCTATTACCATTTAAAGAAAGCGCTTTTGTTTGCTGCTTAGTTACCTTATATCTCCATTATTTTAGTCATATATTTTACACTTTAGAAACTCTAACTTAAGGTGTTAAATATTTTTATATCTGCTGTAATAGTTATAAATAAATAAAATGTTAAAAAAAAAAAAGTTTTATTTCTAAAATGGCAGTAATATTCGAGACTGAAACAACCTCTAATCCGTTTCCTTCTGGTGGCAATAGTCTCAATTCTTATCGGTAGACACTCTCCAGACATTGAAATTGTCCAGCGCTTGACACAGTATAATAAATCCCTGGCCAAAGTTGCACTTCAATGCATCTATTGTGAGCAGTCGATACCATTCGAGAATGAACTGATTAACTTGGAACTTAGCTATTATTTGAAGTGTTTCGAAGCTGTATTTCAAGATCTAGCTAGAACGATTGGATGCACTACCAAATAAATGTTGTGTTGGTATACCACGAGTAATATACTCGTAGTTCATGTTTTTATGCGTGTAGAAAATAACGAGTACGATAAACACCAACAATTTTTAATTACAAGTTTTTTTGCCATATATGTGTTCAGTAACGGCAACAGACTATGTGATTTTTTTTCTGGTGATTAAAAATTGACCGTGTATAAAACAAGATAATTTTTTTTTGAAAACTGCGACACCAGAGCTAACTAATTTTTAATCGATGCTATCATTATATTGATTCTTATAGCAATTTCAAAATGACAAATAAATAAGCAAGGGCGCTTCATTCAACTTTCAATAAAAAATCGGAGGAAAATCGGAGGAATTGTAGCTATTTGTATTGTTATTCAGGGTGACAGAAGCAATTATTTTTTATCGACACGCACGAACGATCGGGGTAAGAATGGATCACTAGCAACCGGATTTCGGAACCAAAATGTAGACTTTTATCTTGATTTTTTAACTTAGATAAAATTACTTATACTTGGATAAAAAAATTGCCTTGGTATAATAATAGTCATCATAAAAATATTGAAATCGCGATGAGAAGAAAATTAAATTAAACTGATTTTTTAGTACTCTTGACTGATAACTCAATTTCACCACTGAAAACTTCTGAAATAGAGTATTACCTGCTTACAATGTAGACTTATACAAAAACCGATTGCGTGTAGTCGCGGCCTAACAGCAGGGGGCAAAGACGACGGGACACCGACGCATTGCACCCGCGGGAGCGAACTACAGATAGGAGACAAAAAGAAGGTTTAAAGGAAAAACAGAGTTTTGGGGGACCTTTGAAAAACGAGATAGTGGGGCATCTCGAACGTTCTGTTGTTGACCTTAATATTAAAGTAATCGTTGAGTAATCGTCCAAATCGTAGCGATGTCATTTAGCAAAATGTAAAGTGGTTATATCAGTGATTTTAATTTCACTTTTTGTGAGGTAAATGGTATACATATACAGCATAATTATTTGAGATTAATTAGTTATTCTTAGAATTTATGTAGCCTCCTGAAAAAGCCTGGTATGTTGTTCCAATTTACCAGCCAAGTTGAAACTTGACTTCTTATTATTGATTATTGCATGGAGTATTGCAATCATTTATTTTTATGTATATTTTTATTAATCAAATGTTATTTAGTAATGTAATTCGCTCTTAAATTAATGTAATTGGCTGCTGCCGTCTTAATTAAAGTAAAATAAATAAATACAAATAAATACATTTTTTTCGGAATCGAAACAAGTAGTGTTCAGTAAATTGAAGCACTGAATAAAAATATTGACAAAAGTTACTCAAATATATTTGAGTATGTTGCGCTTCTATTTTAACATAAACCTAAAAATACGAATACAAAAACACAGTGTCTCCCACCCAAAAATCTGAGCATCTCAATGAATACAAGTTAGCCTGAAGGGATGAGATGGGGACCGAAATGTCTTTTTTATAATCTGTTTACTTGTTTCCGCTCTTACCAGATAATCTTTTTATACTGAACTTCCGATGTGTTTGCAGATGATAAAATAAAAATACTCTGCAAGTATACGGAGTATATTTGCATACAGAGTTCGATGTTTGACAAAAATTTTCGTAACATATACCGGTTTTACAACTTGAAGCATAAATTAATTTGTTTTGTAAATTAATAATAATGTGAAGCCTTACAAATTTTGCTGACGAAATCATTACTGTACAGTCCGTATAAAAAATGGCTGTGACAGCCAGATATTGAGGTGGTTTCAAAGTGTCCGTTCGACATTTCCGTACGAACCTCTAATAAACATATAAATGGACGCGTGAATAATGAATCTAATAATCGGAAAAACAAATGGATTACGTGGCAGTTTATTCGCCTAATTCTCCGTCAGGACGCGAACCGTTTAACAAAGTTTAACTGATCATAAAATTTTATTAACCCATATATGAAATAGTGAGACAATCCCGCCTCCAATCCGAGTTTCTCGAGTCATTAGCCGCGTTTTTATTGCACTATGACGATAAACATGTCGTAAGATACCGACTGAAAACATTCATAGAATTAGTTTCCCCGTTCCGATGTTACGATTCGATTATTACGTTTATTGCGTTCGATTATCGAGATTTGTTTAGGTTTTATTGGGGTATTATTCGGTTATAATAGAAAGCTTACAATTTTACAGACTTTTCAATCATGTAGCACTATATAAGCAATAGGCATAGTTTACACGAGCACTGAAACATTTGTTGAAGTTGTACATTTTACTGGTGCGAAAATTGTCTTACGTCGTTTAATTTTTCAAAGTTGCGAGCTTTTCTCAAGAGCATGACATTATTTATTGCAAACAATTTCGTTTACACCAGGGAAATATTGCTGTACATTTTTCGCTCGCGTTCCTCAACCAACTCCTAATTTCTAATGGGCCATTTGCCACTTTGTCAATTGCTCCGATAAATCTGAGTGGCCACGGGGCGACTGAATTATTGCCACGTCTTGAAATAAATTCCGCTTTTCTTTTGTTTCATTTGGCGATGCTCGGATGAGTGGCATTTGACCTGCAGCCATAACTTTTGATGGAGCGTAGAAGTTTTTGATACTTATTTGTTTCTTGTCATTTTAAAGTTTTATGGAAGTACCTACTCCTTCTTTAACTTTGGTAGTTGTTTTCAAGTTACATAATAATACGCAATCACAACGATATTGATTGGAGCCGTTAAACGAGCACAAATGGAATCACTCACAAAGTCTAAAATATATAGGTACTTCAACAATATATTTTCTATTAAAATTGACATGTTGCCAAAGTCTGATTCAATTAATAGACTGAACGAATTTTATTGGAGTGGAGTACCTACATTATGTACCTATATATCGAGAGTGATTTTACTCGGATGGGTTAAAAGCAAAGTTTCGATTGGCATGTCTTCTATTTTGGATTTGACTATTTCTGGATTTTTAGATGATAGCTGTGCATTGGTTTCATATTTTAGTTTTTTGTAAAATGAAAAACCATTAAAATATGTCCTTAACAGCGTGTAAAAAATTGTAAACTAGCGTCATTCAACGCTCTACATTATTTTGCTCACGTTCTATTTGTTATAATCACTGTGAGTTCATACCAACTCCATTAGAATTTCGTACCCAAAACACTGAACAAACAGCAACTCACATGTTGGTTGTTTATTTAAGGCCGCCGTCCGAGTAATATGCCGCTCTAATTTCGGCTCTAAAGCTAAATCCTGGTCTTTGATTCGCACACATCACGGACTGACTCACTTCAACATGCGGATGTGGACGTGGATGTTCCTATCGTCTTCATACCTGAATGTTGGATGCGACGTCGGAGTTCGTCGGCGGTTTTCAGCGGACAGACTATGCAACTACATTAGAATTGTAAAGTCGCCTCAGACAGGAATCACCGTCGTTCCATTAGCGATTGCGCTCAACTTTTTAATAGTTGCAGAAATTTAATTAAGGCGAGTCATCAGTCACCACCCGTCGCTGCTCTAGATAGATAACGTGGGGTCAGACTGCAGTAACCCGCGCGTGATGAATGTACCCTTAACGGACCTCAAATATGCCGCTGACGGTTCCTAGAAATGTTTGAATAACCCATGCAATTAAAACGGATAGAACCGGTCGTGTAACGGTGGCTTCTAAGAAAATCGATTCATCCTTAAGGCAAGTTTCAACTGATGCATCACATTATTCATAAGTTTGTTTCTTAGGCGGACGGATGGACCAAATGCAAACAAACCGCGATTCTCGTTATTAATCATTCAGTCTCCTTGTTATCGAATAGTGGCGGCGTGATGAAGTGGCGGCCGCCTAATTGTGATCATCGCTAACTAGGTGTTGACCGCTACTGACCACTGGACACTGGACATTCATTATTCACAACTAAATAAACCCAAATTTAGTGTACGGGTTTTCATCGAATTTAACATAACTAAGTATAAAATAAATGATAGACGAAATAACAGTAAATTCTATTCGTTCATTTTATATTCGTGTGTGATATGATAATCAAATCTGTAATTTCGATGTGTATTGACATAGGTACCTATTATAAAAGCTAAGGCTGAGGCTCGTTACGTAACGCCCACCTTCTCACTCCTCATTAAAATTTGGACGTCAGCTTCTAAATTCTACTCTTTTCTCCGCACCTCCATTTCAATATACAGGAAAAAGTGGAAGAGCGATGTGTTAGTACTGAGCCGGGTTGGCAAAAGTTTTGCCCCCACAGCCCACCGGTGGGGGCAAAAAGTGTTGCCGGCGGGTGAGCGTAGCTATAGCTGTGTTGGGAGAAAGTTTTCCGTGTTGCGGGTAGGGGGTGAGGGGTGAGAAGGGGGGACGCATGCGCTCGCCGCGCCCGCAGAGCTGACGCGACAGTCCTGCTTAGGACGTGGAGCTGAAGCGAGGCCTTGTGGCCCGATTATATCAAAATGCACCGTTCACGAAACTGTCGAAATAAATGTTTATGCTTTTTGCTACCACATTAGTTGTGCTATAGATTTGTATATATATAAATATATATATTTTAATTAAAAAAACACATAGGCCATCATTTTAGATTTTTTTTTTTACTTTCTTTATGGTAATAGATTAAAAAATTGTTAAAATTTTGCATAACCAAGATCTTGCATGAAATGAATAATGGGGACATAAAACTTGCCAGGTCACAACGAGGGCACAGTTGCAATCGATACGATCTGCCTCACACCCCGGGAAAGTAGCGGCTAACTTTGGCACCGCCTACGTCGTAGCCGCGTAGACCGCTACGAAGCAGCGTAGCATCGCTCACTCGTAGAGCATCTACGAATATATCACGGGAACATCAATGGTAGCAGATCTCAATAAAATATGTAGGTTATTCAGTTAGTTCCAGATTTTCAAATCAATTAATCAAAGTTGTTTATTTCGGTTCATTCAATAACCACATATTTTTTAGTACATACGGCTTATTCTAAGGTTAGTTACATATTAAAAATTACACAAAACCAATCATAATAATTAAATTGTATACATTTAAATTGGCATTTTACTTTGAGTACTATTTTACTAGAAAGTCTTTATATGCCTATTCTGAGCGATACCAATTTTTGGCGTTTCCTTTATTTGGCCAATTACACATTATGGACATTTTTATTTTTTTACGTTACAATGTAGAAAAAAATTAAAAAGAAATATATAGACTTACTAAACGAATGAAAGTTATGCAAACAAAAGAAAACATCCTACGCGCAGCTTCACGAATGCAGACTAACTGGGCCTGAACTTGAAAACGACTCGCGCGCAACTTTCCGTCGGGATTTGTTGCGACTTGTTGTTGCTGTTTGTTACCGAACTAAATTTGAGTTGCTAAACTAAAGTTGAGGATATTTAAAGGAACTTTTTCACGGAGTCAACGCCCGCTTAGACCGTCACCCAGTTTCTGAGTAGCAGCGGAGTTATGGCACTTGTTGGAAACTACTTGGTCCAGCGACTGAGGGCTGCAGGGGGTCGTGGGGCTAAGTCGACCTTGCCGACTTCATGACTCCCGGAACTATAGTTCAGTGCTAGTTCAATGTGTAGTCTGTTTAGGTATCACACTAAACTAAGGTATCATATAAAAATATATAAATAACTAAATGAATTATGGAAAAAAAAAAAACATCTGATCCGTGAAACAAAATGCATCCAGTTTTTAACCGACTTCAAAAAAGGAGGAGGTTATCGATTCGGTTGATGTTTATTTTTTATTTTTTAATGTTTGTTACCTGAGTACTTTGTTACTTATAAACCGATTTAAAAATGCTTCGAGATTGGTGTCATAGAATGTTCATGGAAATAGGTTCAGTCCTTTAGTTTTGAAAAAAAAACCTGAAAAAAATACGTCAGCCAAGTAAACAAAATTGCGTATTTTGCTTCCCTGCCAGTTTTGAGTGGTTTTTACGATCACTAAAGCAGTTTTTGTAAAACCTTGATTATCATACGTCAAATAAAGAAGATTAGGTATAAAATAAATAAAACATTAATTCACATAAACATTCACTAACCTAATACAGAAAGATGTTCTATTTATATGGTATAAATTTTGGTTGGAACTGAAACTACTCTAATCAAATAAAATACTATTCCTTCTTAAACAAATCCAATATGAGCAAGTAATCGGAGAGGATTTCGTCATTGTCTTGAAATTTAATTTCTATTAAAGGCTTCAAATAAACAGGTCTCGGTAAATAATGAAATAACCATTATAAGAAAAGAGTCCCAGAATAAACAAGCTTAAAGTTTATAAAAACAGAAAACTCGTCTATAAAATAACCGCCATATTGACCTAGACAAATCGATTGATACCTTATGTACCTACTTAGGTATCAAAATCAAAATTGATCCAGTTTTAATACAGTTTTTAACCGTTTAAATTACGGCTTCTTGAAGCTGCGATATTTAGGTCTTGTAACATTTTATGTAGCTCTCGCTCGCAACTTAGATGAATCCAATGCCACTCGTTTGCAAAAAAATATCCTCTTTCATTAACCACTATAACTGTATACTGGCAAATAACGTAAATGCAGGCGAGTCGATATCGTTTCATTTTAACTTAATATCTAAGTTTCCTTACTGATTATTTTTAAACCAATTCTTTCCCGCCAGTGTAGCACCTGACTAACCTGATTAATTACAGCCCAATAAGGAAATATTAACCGGCCGGTTAATAAGCCGTTTGCCACAATTAAATTGGGAGGGTCTAGCAGTCATTATTTATAAACAATAATATATCAAAGCGATATTTTCAAGATGGCGCTCGCCGCAAGAGCTATGCGTCATAAGGCGCTGTAAATGGATAATGTTGGGTTAATTTATTTATTAAGTTTGTCCTCTTATTTTCGATGCAAGAAAATATATTTCAGAAAGCTTCAGCTCCCTGCTTTTTGTTTGCGCAGTGGAAGGCTAAATTAACTAATCAAAATAATACTTGTGGGGTTTTCATTCTATTTGATACTCTGATTTATTTAAAATTTAGGTATATATGTATAATGTCAAAAATAATATTGAAAGTTGGTAAACTGATGCTGGGAAATGATAAAAATTGAATAGTTTAATAATTCTCAGTTTGTTTTAAATTGTAATTGCTTACTTATAAAAATACTTATTATTTTCAAGGAAAATAAAGAAATTAAAATCGAAAACTCAACAAAACGGAATATTAACCAGCCTTATACGTAAATATGTAGGTACCTACTGGCTGGCATAACATCGAGCAAAACACGAGCCTCGTACAACGCGTATTTATGGTTATACGAGGCAAAAGTTTCGCAGCGTAGGAGCTGAAGTCATCGATTTTCAAAACTTTTTCATGGAAATAAACCTACTTTCGTTGTGTACGCGGCCTCGTTTCGTTGTGTGCGTATCGTTGCCACACAGCCAGCAGAGGTCACACCATCTATATGGAATAAAAGGTGAAATTAGTCGAAATTAATCCGTCTACATCATCAAAATTTTACATTGAAACTAGCAGTTGTAGAGAAGAGTTTTAGTCTACCCGCTCTGACTCACGGTATACAATGAGTGCAAACAAATACAAAGATATGTTTTTGGAAAAACAAAATACGAGCTAAGTTCCAAAGAGAGTCTAGATAAAATAGCTTTTTTATGTCTGTAGGTTGTAGGTACAATATGTTTGTTCAAAGATAACTCTCGAACAGGTAATCAACATGAAATTTGGCGGGAAGGCAGTTTAAGTAGTAGTGTTGTAGGATGTTTAATTAAAATTCGAGTTCGTTCGGGATCTACCTACTAGTTATAAAATTAAGTTTAAAGTGTAAGTGCATTGTTGCACCTTGTCCCATGTCACATCATAAGGTCCATCGACCGCGGGCACCGAACGAACGCACACACACAAGTCAGCGTACTTGTAATGGGTCCGCAAAGAAAACTTTTTAAAACTTTTCCAGCGAGGCAATATGCCTTGTGTTCTCAACCGTTATGTTTTATTTAGGCAACCGTGAGTCGTCTCTTTCTGGTTCATGAAAATGCATGCTCGATCGAGCGAGATGGCTTTATTTTATGTGGTGTTTTGCAATGGAGCCTTGCCTGGGATACGAAGTAATTATTTCTATTCTGTCATTGCCGTGTATTTTTTATGTGATGTCGTTATTCTATAGATTGCGACATGCTCACAGATTGGTGAATTTTACTTACATCAGCAATCTCCTTTAGATAGGTAAAGCAAATAACGAAAAGCAGTTAGTATAGCGTAGACCCTTGCATATGCCAGGGACGCAAGTTAGGGCTGGTGCGAAGATCTTAAGAAGCGCAAATATATAGATAGGTCTTGATAGGTCGTATTTGTGTGAATCCTTTGGGGTCGAGACCCTGATTCCATGACGAATGGGAGCTTTCCGCTTTTTCAAAATTTTGTGAAAAAGCGGAAAAACAAAGTGCGAGCGTCTCGCGTTATAAGAGGGCTGGCAGATATTCGGCCAAAAAATAAGCCTTGCAATACAAACAGGCAATGTAGCCAGTATCCTCGGCACGCTGCCATCGGATATCGATTGTCAAATTTGCCGCCAAAATTGTCAATTTTTTGTGTGACATTTTTGTCGTTTTTGTTACCAATTTCTTTTAGTAGGAATATTTTATAAACTATAAAGTAAACATTATTACTTTCTATCACATTTCAAACTTAGATATATAAGCTCTATTTTAAAAGTATTTTTGTGCAATCATTCTTGTTATTTAATTGGTTAATTAATACGTAAAGTTATGAAATAGTCACACTTTTGTGTTACTTTTTTTTTGTGTGACGAATATTTACCCCAATCCTTCGTTTTAAAGAGTCAAAAATCTTTTGGGTTACATTTGTGTAACGATAACACAAAAAAATTTGTGTTGCTTTTGTGATACAATTGACAATTTCGGCGGCCTTACGCTATAGGTATCTATGATCTATAGATCGTTTGCCACGGTCTATGGGTGGCACAATTGTTTCCTTTTGTAATTTTTGTAATATAGATTGTATTATTAGCTTATGCTGTAATAAAATATAGTAAGTTTACCTATATTAGCCTAAATGGCAATAATATTATGACACATCGAGCGAGCTTTCAACGACAAGCGGTCGGAAATGGTCCGATTTAGTTCTTCATGCGAGACTCTTTGGAGTTCTTTGAGTTCTTTGGAGTAATTTGGAAGAGACTAGCCGCACACAACACAGGGTATCCTAGTGTGGGGGCTAGTGCGCACCTTATTATAATTACGAAAACTGTAAATTACAAATAAATATATTTGTCACTCTTCACTAAGATAATGCTCTACAAATCTAATCGGTATCCTGTTGTCTTTTTCGATGTGTTTTTATAAAAATATAATTTACCGCGAATTGATATCCTAAAAAACCAGACACAGTGGCCGCTTTCGCAATAAGCGTGATGTTACGTATAACTCGCATCTTCCTCGCATATTCTGTTTATTTAGACTTGCTCACTCAGTACAAGAGTGCAGTCTCACGGCTACGGTCGTTTATCAAGATCGCGTCCGATTGGGGCGGCTCAGCTGCGCTTTATTGGTGAATTACAGGCCCCATTCAAATTTTAATTTATACTTCATGCGTCATACTTGGAAATCTTAGAATTAAATTATGAAATATAAATAAATTTTCAATATGAATCGATTAACAAGACTAATGGTACTAAACCTGCATGTTTTTTTTTTGCTACAAGAAAAAAAATGCATTAAAGAACTGTAAAATAAAAGTAAAAAAATGTATAAATAAAATTCTGGTTAACGCACTCATTTAGCCTAACTCCGCTAATGGCATAAAAATGATGAAATTAATTTTAAAGATAAATGTTAAATCTATTTCCAAATAAATTTCAAAACCAACCGAACTATAAACCATCCAATTTCGATTTCTAACTCCCCAATAACATTTCCCTTAATCTTAACGCGCGTTTTAAAGCGGGCTTTATCAAGAGTCCGAGTTCTCTCGTAAATTACGAGGGCATTGTTTTATGCGCGCTCATTACATAGATTGTTCTCGGGGTAGTATTATATTTACCTACCTGGCTTTGCATTTACAGTTTCGTGGTTGTTAAGTTTCATACTTCTTCTAATTCGTCACTATCTTCAACAATAAAAATAAGTAGCGCAGTATATTGTAGTGTATTTTAAACAGTAGTTGCATCTTGTGCCATAAAATTTGCCTCGGTTCCTATCCGACCATTTATTTATTGTTTATTTCTGTTATAACCAACCAAAACTTTTAGATATTTTTTAAATATCCCATTTTTTGGGATGATTTCCAAATAGTTATAAAAAAGTACTGCGAGAGTTGAACCCGCATCTTGGTTCGATCATCTGTTACCTCTTATCACATATGTCATCACCGTTGTGCACGAAAGGAGCCTCTTCGAGGCGCAATTGAAATCCTTTCACCACCCTGGGTCGAAAGAACTAGTGACACGATAAGAAGACCTGAAAGTGCTTTAGGCCAGTTACTTACTAAAACTGACCGACTTCATTTACAACGCAACTCATCTTCTACATAGCCGCTACGCTACGTAGCGCTACGAGTTACGTACTACGAGCGTTGTGCTACGAGTTACGTACTACGAGCGTTGTGCTACGAGCATCCAGTTCCTCACTTCGCCTGGCACGGCTCGCCCTTGCGGCATTAATTGATTCCGCAGATAAAAGCGGAATGTCACCGCTGATGCGCCGCGAACGTGACTCGCGTTTTCCTGAGAATTTCGTGATTTAACGCTTCGCTGGATTTTATTATGTAGACTATCGAGCAGCTATCAAGACTAAGATAATGACATTAATTTACATTGTAATGATTGTAAAATTGGAACTCTCTAAAAACATTGAATCATGTCGTCAGTCAGTGGCTTCTGGGCGGCTTGAAAATTCTAACACACGAAGAGATAAACCTTGAAGTTACCATGTGGGATGGTATCTTCTATCTTCTAAATACATAAAACAAAGTCGGGTTAGTCACTCGTACTCCATTTATAAATCTAGAACAGCTGGACCGATTTTCATGATTTTTGATTTGTTGGATTTGTCTCCGCTCCGAAAATCAGAACAACTATTAAACCATTTAAAAATTACGGAAAAAAAGATCCGTGAGGCACGCCGGTCAGCTATAAATACATCTGTTATGTTTCGAGCGGATGCGGCCATCGACAGCATCCGGCCGACGCGCCACGTCCGTTCGCTATGTCGACAAATTGTATTTCGTTATTTCACGTTTATTTTGTCTGAGAAAATGGAAATTAAATTGAGTATTCTATTTCGATTTTGATAAGCATGATGCGTATAAGCCTGATAAATGTAAAGCTTATGAGTTCAGTAGACACATTTTGCGCTGCTTCATGTAATTTATGTCCCATGTAGCACTATTTTGCTAATGAGCAGACGTTATATCATCACTACCCCCAAAAGATCACTTAACTTGCCTGATTACTGTTTAAATTTCATAAAAATATTACCAATATAAGGAATTTGGTTATTTTTTATACAGCGCCATCTAGCCCTAAATTAAGCATGGCTTGTATGTATAAGAACATTCTTTACCAGATACCAAAAAAATCCATTATTTTGTCTCGCACAGGCCACTTCCGGGAGCTCCGGAAAGCTTTACGATGTTGGTTTTGTGCGCTGATTATAAAATTACTGCGCGCTCGTAACTTTGTAATGGAGTGCTGTTGGTGCTCTTAGCACATTCTGTTACGCTAAAAGCACGGATGTGGATGCTTCCGTGTCGTTTTTAATCGTGTTTAGTATTAGAAACGTAAAAACTTACATTTATTGTTGACCCTTTACAAGCAATTGTGCTATTGGTAGATATTTTTTAGTTTAAAAATGCACGCCCGTCTTTTTGCGTGATCAGTCAGTAAGGGTATTTGCATAGCGTCGATATTGGAGTGGCGTGCATTTTTACGCTGAAAGATCTCTACGTAACTTCTGTAAATGCCTATCAAAAGCAAGAAACGACGAAGTTGCGTGGTGGGCCGTGTTGCAAAATTAAAACCAAATACGAATAATTACTAAATCGAATGGTGCTGGATTGTGTACAAAATACAATATTGACATTTTTATGTTACAGGTACAGTACATTAATGAACTTGGATAAACGCTAGTCACTTGTGAAAGAACGAATATTATTTTGGTAAGTAAATACCTACTTGGATTAATGTATCCCATAAATTGAACAATATTTTAAAAATTACAGGCATTTACCTTATTATTGTTAACACGTAATTATGTCGAAGCGTCGTTCCATAAGTTTTCATAATCATCATCATCATCGACAGCCCATAACTACCCACTGCTGGGTGTAGGCCTCCTTTTTTACACGCCATTCTCTCCGGTGTTGTGCTTTTCGCACCCAGAAGTCGTCCGCGACTTTCGTTATCTCGTCGACCCATGTAGTTTTCAGAAACAATGTATTAACTCGTAAGTTTTAAAGTGTAAATTGCAATAGCTCTGAAGCTATTCGTAGTAAATCAAGAGGATCTGCGCCACTGCGGCGTTGTCACGTGCGCTGAGCACACCGCCGCTTTTGGAAATGTTACAAGAAAGGACAATGGTTTTATCCAATGCTTTCCGCCGAAAAACGTTGCTAAACACTAGAATATTTATATTATAGAGTTAGTACCTGAGCGCTCTCATATTTTTTTTTAGTAGAATAAATAGAATAGAATAGGAAAAAAAAAGTTATCTTAGTGTAGTGTATTTCTTTAATACTTACAATATTGTTTACTTTTAATTTTTTAATATCCAAATAATCAACCGCATGGTAAAACTAATCTAATCAAAAATTTGCTTCGGTGAACTTTCTCCAATACAATATTTGCACTTACTCTTTTTTTCATATCAAATATGTTTACCTTACCGCGAGGAACCGTGCGATTTATTTCGTCGCGGTGAAGGCGGCACGAACGGTCGCGTTACAGTCGCATAAATATGAACTGTAATTAGCATTCTTAGTTAGAATTTTGTAACTTTAAATTTTTATTCTTTGTGATCTCCATCGGCTTTTAAAAAATGTAATAAAATAATATTATTCGAATGACGGTTAAAGATTATTTACTTCAATAAATTGGTGGCTCTTGATAACATGATTTTATAAAAGCTTTCTACAAACATCATTAAAAGTTTGAAAAACTGTTTGCACCTATTTGTTTAAACGTGTATGAAAGTTAATATAAGCTCGTCTTGTCACTTGTATAAGAAAAAAAAGCTCATTTATTTTAATATCAATTTTAAAAAGTGTTGCAGGGGTCCGTATTTTCCAAGCTAATAACGCCCATAATTCATTTCACATGATAAATACGCACAAATTACAATAAAATTACATCAGGAAGTATAGCGACATTTAGCATCACGTGCGTGGTCTAACTGCCGTAGATTAGGGCCGTGTTGACAGACTGCGTGCGCGCCGCCTGTGCCAGGCACGGCCTATCGCGCACCATCGATGACTAATAAACACAACCTACAACCAACCTCACTCCAAAATCCACCCTATATCTAACAAAACAGAGGTTATAATCGCAATTGCGCGCACGAAGACAATCTAGCGATTTGGTAATCACGACCGATCTCAACCTACATCCAAATTCAATTCTATCACAACGAAATAGAGACAGTTTTGTAACGTTTTGTGCGCAAGTAAGTGTGCCCATGTTATAATCGTGACCACTTCTAGCGAACACTTTGGGAGTTCGCCCCCGAATTGAGCGGTCCGTGTCAGAGCCGTGTATACGCGTATCGACGCACAAATTTATTCGTGGGAATCATGATTTTATTTCTTCATTTCCATTTCGTTTTCATGGTAGTCTCGTAACAGTTTTATTAAGGGTATCTTTCAACTAATGTATACGCGCTAAACACGCATGTAGGTAATTTATATCGTTTCCAAGATGATGGATAAAGTGCCAGTGGCTCTACATAAATTTTTTGCTTATCCTTGAAACTGATAACTAATTAAGATTAGTTGCTAAGCTTATTTTGAGTAGATCAAGCGGAATGATCACCTCGGCAGTCTTAAGGCGCTTTAGTCTTCAAAGTTTTATCTCTCTAGCGAGCACCTTCAGATTACTCATTTCGCAATAGCCCAAGGCAATTGAAAAGCAAGGGGTAGTGGTATCATTAACCGGGAGCGGCGCGGCGTCTTAACAAGAATATAATGCAATTTTAAAATAATCCCACAAAAAAGAAATTAATGCAGGCACCTCGCTGGATTCCCTTTTTATCTCCTTAATTGGTTTTCACATCTTCCACTGTAAAAATATCGTGTTCTTTGTAATCTCGGGCGATGTTTTAATAAATATAACGAAGTGATCTCGAACTTGGGGAGAAAAAAATATTGCCGCCCTTAAATAAACCTTCACACTTGAAAGATCAACGGGGCAACTGGTGCGTTTAAGATTTATTGAGAAATAATTAAGGACCGACACCTTTGAGCAAAGTAATTAAAGTAAATAAATTAAAAATGTAGATTTATCAGACTTTCATTGCCAGCATATAATTTTTTTTTTTTAAATAAGATAATTATCTTACCTTATCTTATATAAAAATATTTTGTGAACAAGTAGGTACCTACTACGTATAACGTACCCATTGATGTTCAAGATATTCAATTTATATTAGCGAAAGGCTTTATTTAACTTTACCCCAATATCAGTTTTATGAACTTTGAACGGGTTTTAAAATCACTTGTCAGAAACAGCCCACGTCCAATAATGAAATCAGAGCAACACTACAGTGTAATGTAATCCACTCATAAACCCTGCAGTAATCCTTCCACTCGGCAGTGCTTGTGTCATCAACGGTAGTCACAAATAGAGATAGGACATTGCATCTTGAAAAATGAAGATAAAGGTGTTTTTTTTTTAAAACCCGTGTTTCTGAACCGGGACAGTAAAAATGTAAGGTGAAAAAATACACAATAATATGACAGGGCTTGGCTTGAATTATCAACCTTAGTTGTAGCGATAATAGACTCATAGTTAGAGATAAGGCACAGTTAGCCCTGTAACTGGCATTGCATTGAAATATTATTTCAAAATATTTTTTTTTTCGTTACCAGATTAGGTACGAATAACTTAGACTAGTAGTAATTTAAGTCAGAATAAAGTAGCGCGTAATGGAGCGAGGCCTTCGCCCACCAATGGAGTATTACGACTGGTAGTAGTGTAATTTATTGGTAGTTACAAGGTGAGTAGTGCGTAAAGTTGTAATGTCATTTCACCTACCTACTCTGTCTAGTTATCTAGTTACTCAATAATTGTGCCAGTCTCTCCATCTTCCAGAGCTGTGTCACATCTCTAGTTGAAATTTTAATCACCCCCTCCCCTGTCAGCCCCCTCAGTCGCCCGGGGCTCCGGACGGCCGCTCCTTACACGATATTCCCATTACTTAGTCCAGGGCGATAATAAAATTTAATATAATGCCACGGGGTACCGGATGCGACCACAATGCCAGACGGCATCGGTCCGTAACGCGAACTTTGAGACGGATCATCTGGTTTTTTTATATTTTTACGGTGTATTTTGAATTTTATTGCCATCGGTCGTTCTCCATGAAGGTACAATGCGTAGGGATGAGTCAACTTGTTGCGGTTGATGCTGTGCTACTACTGCGTCTGAGAATTTCGTAGTCTTGAATGATTAAATTTTATGTGTAAGTAGTTCATCCACTGTTCATGCTCTTTGTCTCTTCAAAACTTTGCCAATTATTCAAAATCCAAGCCGAGTATTTACCATGGTTCATTTTCTTTATGTTAAATTTTCCGAGAAATTCTTGAGAGCAATAAAATACACGGTTTCTGATTCTGTCGAAGTGCCTTAGGCATGAAGGGTTACCGATAGTATATCTATTGTGCGTCCATCTCTAAGAATGAAGGGGTTCTACGGGGAAAATTGAGAAATGGACCGGTTAACGTTGTTACGGCCCCCTGGAGCCACCGGATTAGAGTTGCCGCTATGAAAAATGTTTTGTTTTTGCACTTCAATCATTGGGAATTTATTGCAGCTTTGTACATATTACATTAGAAATAAAAATGTTAGAGCAAGTCCTTGGCCTTCAGAAGTATAAATAGGTATCCATTGGTCTTAGATAGCTCCAGCCTGGTTGGTTAAAAATTACGAAACTTACATATCTACATATTTCTCAGCAAACACTTGATTAGTTTTAGGGAATATTATTTAAAACCAATCATTGAAGCACCTAATACAAATAATAACTATTTGTAAAACTCAAATAAATAAAATTTACCTGCAAATGAATTTCCTCGCGAGCCAAAGGAAACTTAAATTGCCTCAGTCAGTCCCCAGCTAGTACCTCGAGCTAAGTAAGAGTACAAGGCGCTAGAACTCGACTTTTACAAGTTACCTGCTTGATGCAAACTCATTAGCGAGAGCGCCACTTATTAGACTCGCTGTATTTGTGGAGTAGTACTTTCACACGAAGCTTCTTAAGTTAAAAACTTTTTACTAGCTGTATTTGTGTTGCACTTGTAATCTAAGTGCAGCATCCGTATGTTTCTGTGCCCCTCTCTTTGATGTGATCTTTTTTGAAAGTTTTTATGGGACTCATGACGATGATGATGCTGACCTGAACCAATATCAAATTAAGCAGTATGACCTATCAATATGTTGAGAGGCTGACTGACTAACAGACAATGCACTGCACAGGTCAATCCACTAGTCATAGAGACTTTACATTGTGAGTGTATCTTTGGCCAGGTGTGTTGGCGCGTATTAAAAATAAATTTGGTTATTTCGCAACGCAAACAAAGTTGTTGCACCCATTATCAGGCAATAAATGAAAGTGGTAAGTTTCATTTCACAAAAAAACATACAAAGGTACTTTACCGACCTCAAAATAAATTTCCGTGAACCAAACCTCAAATATTATTTTAAGATTATTAATCGTCAGATAGAACTGCGAGCTAATCACAGATCCAGTCATGGAATTAGATCATGTAGGTGTAGTAGCTTTCTTTTTTTTAAGATTTGTTTTTTTATACAATATATTTTCACCTTCTAAAAGATGAAATAGTCAGATTTAAAACAACCATAAAACATAATTTATGAGAAGGCTGCCAGCTCGTAAGACAGCGCGCTCACATCCAGACGCCGAGTAAAACCCGGAGTCGTAAGGTTAATTACTGTACGTGCGAATGTGTGATTTACTACCGGTGCTTTCCAGCTAAATACCGGTGAAAACGTAAAATGAGTTACAAGTTACAAGTTAACAAGACAAAAGAGCAAAGAGTTTAGTACTACTAAGTTGGAAAAACGCCACAGTTATGAATAATTTGGATCAGATAGTTATTGATGGTGGTTTTCAAACTGTTCAGTGATATTCTTTAGATATGGAATCCGGCATAATTTCACTGAGCGAAAAATAATCTGGCAGAATAATGATTTTTTTTTTTAATAAACTCTTTTAAATGTTGTAAAGATGTTTACATGGGTTTGCAAAAATTCACAAAATATTGCAACATATTTGGGTTCACTCGAGGTTATACACTAATCTTTGAAATTCTAAAATCCCGCAAGTTTCAAAATCTGAGTACGTACCTTCTTTCACAGAAACCTAGACTATCTTCGCAGACTATCTTCCTAAATGCAGAAAGCTTCTTCCTTCCTTTACAACCTTCAGATAATAAACCTGGCGTACCGCGGGGTAGTGCATGAATAAAATAATAATGAATTTCAGCGGGCATTATCGTCGCAGCTATCAAATGTGCTGGTGCATATGCATTGAGCAGACGAACATTGCTTTCCTACTGTAAGAATATCTCTTACAGTATCAACTATTTAAAAACTCAATTTTCAATAGGTAATTTCAATAGATATTCTGCCGCAAAGATGTTATGTGTAAGCATTACTGTGTTCCGTTTTGAAGGGCACTGTAGCTAGTGAAATTATTAGGCTGTCGAGACTACCCATCAAAATGTCTCAAACTGAACGAGCGCTACAGTAGTGTTGTATATAAGCCTATTTTATCAAAGTCATGTGTAGCAATGTTTTGGTTATGGGCAGGTGTGATCTCTTACCATCAGGAGAACGTCTAGCTCATCTCGTCATTAGTTTACATTAAAAAAGTAAGTATGTTTTTGTGAGATCCTCTTTGAGCTGTTAAAAGTCTCTTGCTCACTTATACCTATTGCTACATTATTGATAGTGATCGAACTACAATCCGTTTCAAAACCTCGTTCACGGTCACATTATCGAAAATCAAATATTTTTCGATCATAACTAAGAAAAACAAGAAAGCTGAAGCTGATAAACTTTCGTATAAAATATTGGCAATAACAACCTCTATCTGTCGATCACGGCGCTGCCACCCGTCGACGTTAGAGCCCTAAAGTGGGTTCATAAGAGCTACAGAGCGCAACCACCATGTCTGATGGGGTTCTGAAGAAACACAAACACCTCGGTTCCGGCTAATCGCTTAATCAAAATTTATTCCGCACTTTGATTTTAAATTTGGGACGCAACATTTATTACTTCGCCCTCAGAAAGCAACCCTTCGCGGAGCTTCATTATCGCGGATTAAGGCTGCGGAATATTTTATCGATCGGAGTATTCATTTTCAATTAAGCGCCAAGTATTTTATTAAGTTGGAGCGCGGAATTGATGAGTTTTGCAAACTAATATTTACAATGGCGTGCGTGGCACCTGAGCTTGCGGTTTGCGAGCCGAGTATCAACCTATATCTGCTGGCAGCTTGGGATGTTATTAATTTTACACTCCTTTATATTGATCTTAATTGAAATGAAGAATACTTGCTTGCGAAAACTTTGTGAAAGCTTTGCCAACACAGTGTTCCACAGCAAACATAACCCTTAAAACATCAAAGCATTTCAATGTCGTTCTAGATTGCTCTCAGAAAGTTGTTAGGAACGCTAAGCGTATTGAAAATGTTTCCACCATATTCCACTAATAGTTCAAGACAAACCAATTCGAATACAAAGCGAAACAAGGAATCAGACAACAAAGCCACACATACAGGATGCTGTTTCAATCGATATTCAATTTAAATCGTTCAAAACAACTGATAGATAAATTAGACGTTCTTTCACAAAGCATTGTTCGTGAGCCGTGTACGAGAACACGAGGTGACTTCAATTTCCTGGTGGAGACGGTGCTTCCGCGGCTGCGGGAACTTTTGAACGCCTCGTCATGGAATCCGATGCACCTAAGCGAGCGCTTACACGGCCCTGAGCAAATAGGCTATCGCTTATGTAGATGCACACGGGCTTCTCACGTTGCGGCGTGTTGTCAGTTAGAAATAAACTTCGAACTTTGAAACGCAGTAACTGACAAAAAAGTTAGACTTATTATGTACATGATCAGGCGATTTTTGAAAATGGACCTTAAATATCTTTATTACTATCCCTACTTGTTTGGCCTTATAATTTTACTACTTAGGTACACCAACTCACGAAGTCTTGGCCAGTTGCCCTGATTTTGAGCTAGTAATAAGTGAGTAAATGAGAAAACAACCCATGCGTGTTTTGTGCGCAGCATAGAAGAGCCTGTAGCATTACCTGTAGCACTTGTAGTCCTCGGCTATCTATACTTCACCGTAGCCCTACAGTTACAGTAATTTTCTACCGCTCGTCTGCACAGATCAGTTGCTGTCCCTACACGTAAATAACTACATAGAAGAGTTGGCACCTCACCTCGGTCGCAACTTAGTCTGATGCAATTTCCGCGAAGGTGTGTCGATAATCTATCTCTACAGGGCATGTTTAATACGTTTTGATTCAAGTAAGATTTATTTTATAATTTGTACGTTTATACAGCTCATTAATTCAGTCTTCAAACTTTTGTGTTAATTCATATGACTCTACACTTCATCAAGTGGACAGTCAGTATATACAGAAGCGCAGACAGTTCGGGTTGTGTCGAATCAATAAAAAAACACAAATAACCTCGGTTTTATTTCACTGAACTGTCTCACTGTCCGAGAACTTGACTTTTAACTTGATCACGTGTAAACAAGACTTAGTTATATAACTTACCTCCGTTCCCACTAGTCGGGTATCGACATTTTATATGAATCCTTGGAGCCGACAAAAAATCGTGTTGGATGAATGTAAACAGCTTCATATAAAATGTTCCCTAGAGCTCCGACATTTTGGCGGGCCTGATACCTGACAAGTGGTTAAGGGGCCTTACACAACTGCTCTACTAATACTCATATAACTAACGTGATGGGTGGAAGGTAGTACCTTGAAGTACTTAGAAGCATGCCGAGATGTAGGTACACTACAGTCGAGATTCAAATCTCGCATTACGTACAGCACTCACCTGGGTTCTGATGGGCTCATCGCATCTCAGTCGGGTAGCTGCATTTTATGACTTCCATCTTAGATTACCTGCTTAATTAACGGTATGAAACCTGCACTCCGTCTTAACATAAAATAAAATCTTTCAAATTGTTTTTTTTATATAAATGAAGAAGTGTTGCGAATGTTGTTGATGATGATAGATGTATATGCTAGTTTTTAAAAATACATTTTACACCGCAAATTTTTTATCACCAGAAAACACAGATATGGCAAAAAAATTGAAGAAATTAAGTCGAATTTTCGACATAATAAATTAGATAAAAATTGGATAATTATTACCGTTAGACGTTTTCCAATGGATTTGCGTCAGGCGGTACTCATCAGTGATAATAATTTAAGTTTTATTCATCGTTTGGCAAACTTCGTTCGGGTAGCTCGAGCCAGCTCGCAAAAGCTCAGCTCGGGCGCCGCACTAGCCCCGCTGTCATTCTGTCATTTTGTAGAAACCCAGAATTCTGACTGCACAGATGCAACGTAATACCCCTTTTCCATTTAAGTTTCTTTGGTAATTAAAAATGTATGGTGTATATATTTGTCGTTACCAAAGTCTACTAAAAGTTCCTGACGCCATCATCGCGAAATAAATTGTGTTTTACCATCTCCGTCCATATTTATGAGCCACGCCACAAGATTTTAAAATGGGTATTAAAAAGCCGAAACGCATATTAGGACAGCTCTAGTCCGACAGGGCTTAGTTCAGCTCATTGCCAAGCTCGCCTTCCCGAAATGAAAACTTTTCGAAATGCCCTGTCGACCGGCCTTTATTAAACCCACGGGCTGCGGGAGACCATGGAGAACAGAACTCATTTAACCCCACAATGGAATATGATACGAGTGACATAGCTATGCTGAATTTAACAGGGCTCTTTTACAAAAAGGTATTTTTCATATTCATATTCATAATCATTTATTTATTGTTTCATTTGCATACAGGTTATATAACTTAGGTGTAAGTGGCTTATAGGTACACAATGCACATGAACCCTGTAAGGGCGCAACAACTTTAAGTTAATTTTTGCTCGGTAGGCATCTAATTCACTTATGTTTATTTCATAGTCAAATTAATTATGTATTACAAAAATATTGATATATTAGCATGTTAGGTGATTTGTATTTTTGTTTGAGTGATGTCAAGTCTTAAATATTGTTAATTCTAATGTCGATTTTTTCGGAGTCTTGGTTCAGCACAATAAATTAACATTTAAAAAAACATTTAAGTTTGTATGTAAGTAGTCTACAGGTATCGGTTAAAAATGTTCAAAGAGTTTTTCAGCTCAGAAAAATCAAGAGAAAAATATAAGTTTGTATAAAAAGTAGTAGTATCGGTTAAACATATTATAATATTATGAGTTCCAAACATTATTGATTAAATTAGGTACCTATGTGATTAACTTGGTAGGTAGTTACTCACGTACCTAAACAAAAAAAAACGTAAATTTTAAAGTTCAGTTTGCATCACATTAATATTTTCACTCTCTACAAATCGATTGTTGTGCCTTATAGAAGTAGAGTTAAAATCAAGTATAATTTCAAGACAATCTCAGCTCTATTGTTTCAAAATTCCATGGATCTGTGCATTGCACAACCGACTGGCAATAAGAAAGGCGTCCTCAGCTCGGATTCAATATTCAGAGTGAGTTGGAAACTTTTATTATTGCGGCGTGAATATAATGAGTGCAGGTGAGGCTGTTGTCTGCAGATTTACGGCAGCCATAATTCGGGCTAAGACGTCGGAATTAACTTATGCGCTCAAAATGAGACTGCAGCTCCGCGGTTGTATTGTTTGATAGTTTCTGAAAATATTATTTAAATTCGTAAAATCTGCCTCATTTTGGTGAGTAGTCCTTTTCAAATTGATATTTTTACCTATTTCTGAAAACAGGTAGGCAATCCTTGTACAGTCAGCATCGAAAGTCAATGATCACATTCAGATTTTCAAAATCGCTTTATACCATTCATTATTCCTAAATCACTCAACATGACAAGCACTAGTATTAAGTGAACATCATTAAAGTTCAAAATTAACTGCACTACTAGCTACACCTCGTTGTCAAAATATATGGTACATAGTGATTTTGAAAATGTGAATGTGGTCATCGACTTTTGATGCTGACCGTACTCAGGTAAATCTATAAGCCAGGGAAATACCTACCATGTGGTGTTAAGAAAAAATCCCAAAAAATTCGCCTAGTGATTTTTAAGGAGTCAGGAACTATCTACTATGGGTACCTACTTTGCTGACATCCCAAGAATATCCCAAGTTGTATCATCAAAACCTACGAGTATAGCCCCTATTTTCCTACTAGCGAATCAATCAATTTGTCAAAATTACGAGATTAAATAATAATAATTAGAAAATGTAATGTTATTATATTGCAATTATAAAGTCAGGGTTGTCGCAGCTGCGGTGGGCCTGCGTTCTGCGGCGAACCTTCGTCACGCGGGCGCCACGACGCGTCGTGGCGCCCGCCTGCTTGCTCCTGCTTCTGATAAAAACAATGCGGTTTTCTCCATTACCATTTTGGCTTACCTATATTAAAATTTATACTTGGAGCCTATGTGAGACCAGATATCAATCCATTGCTGTTCCTGTATCAATCTCAACTAGGAACTATTTTTACATCGTGCTTAGTAATGCACGTTAAATTGTCAACCCCAGCTGCAACAAACAGTATCTTGTAGTTTTTCATAGACGGTCGCGATTACCACCCATAGTTATGAGATTATAACAGGTATTTATTGCGTACACCTATATTACAAATATTTTATAAAGTATAAGTATAGTTGTCTTTAAGTCAGATGCGTATAGCATAATAGCTCCAACATCTGTGCTATCCACTAGATAACATTAGAAGCAAGGATAGTTACTGGTGGTTGTTCCGCCAGTTTAACAAATATTGTCTCTTCCATCTCCTGTGATTATCTCAAAAGACCCCGAAACCAGTGTCCCCCATTACAAACACCTACTAAGGCGCTCCGAACAATATTTAAAGCAGATAGCCGTCACATAAATCAATGTAGGCTCGAGGCGCGTATATTTCATACTTAATTCTTTCCCGTTTGAGAACATCCTGTGTAGTTTATGGGCCGTCAGTCTGAGGCCTCGTTGCATACACCTGAACAGCTTTTAAGCTAATAGTCTTTTAAATAGCAAACATAATCTTTGTGGGCGATAAGAAAAAACATGTTTACAAGAGTGTTGCTTTTGTGTTTTACGCATTATACCAATTTTCGGCGGCGTTATAAACTAAAATGTATGTTTTTTATATTATTTTATTTTTTTAGGTGCAGGTGTGGTTAAAATATATGTAAGCTTTCTGACGCCTTACTTTTTTGGTTTGAAAATTGAATTGATTAATATTCGTGTAGGTGAGGCTATAAATCAGTTGCTTGCGAATCTCAGCTGCACTGATGTCGGTTTTCCCCAGGCAGCCATACATCCCAATAACTGGCATCGCCCTTTGAGAACGCAATGTTCTTAGCCCTTGTGTGAGCCAATATCTCATTTATCTTAAAACTGTAATCTTTGATCAAAATTTCCAAGAAATATATTATATTTTTTTAATAAAACCTAGTTCTTGGTATTGACGTTCACATCTTTGAAATCTAGTTTTTGGTATAATATATTTATTTGTATGTGAAAAGATAGGTACTTACCTACCTACAAATACCAACATACTGAAGAATACTTGCGTACAATGTGTCTTAAGTTCTAAATTCCAATTTAAGGCCTGAATTATACAGAAACGGCATAAGGCGAAGGTACGGGGCGCAGGCGATACAAAAATATAATCTCATGACGCGTCGCTTACAGATCTTGTATGAAAAAGTCCGTGCCTTCGCCTTACGTCGCTTCTGTATAAATCAGGCCTTACTAATGTCACAAATTGCTCTCAAAAGCCAAAATGTTAATTCGAGCGATCCACTACTATATTCGGAAGGTGGCGTCCCATGTAAATGATGGACATCACAATACACCCGAAACAAGTTCTGCGAGCTCTTTGATTTCCGAATTCACACCCCGTTTTACGCTCACTAATTTTCTTGTTCGGACACAATTTCGGCGGTGGTAGACCCCTCAATAATTTCGTAGGGAAACTATTATAGTCGATCCTCTCTAGCCAGTAATTAATTTCGCTATAAACCAGCTCAATTGAAGCGTAAAGATTTCGTGTAGGCTGAAGAGAGTTTTGCGAATGATAATTAGTTTCGAGCTCGGTTCGCTGTATTTTTAAAGGTATTTATACAAAGTTGAGCAAAATAAACCGAAAAGGTTTTATTAGCTGATTGGTACGTTTGCTCGTTTATGTAATCAATGTTCTGTTTTTCAAACGAAAGTGAAATTGAGTTTGAACTTTCTAGAGTTTCTCATAGTTTTGGATATACTTAAATTGGTATGGGTAATGCATATGTTAAGTTATTATAAATAAACAAATATCTGTATCTCATAACAGACTAGTTTTTTGATGTCATTAATAAAACCAGAGCTATATACTAGAAAAAGCGCCAAATACCACACACTGCAACCACATGTAACCAAGTTCGTGATAGCAGCGATGTTCGACATCTTTGACGGCGCTGAGTCAGGATGTTAGCATGCACTAAAGGCCAGCATACACATTTAGACATTATGTAGATATGCGTTCAGGTATGTATCTACATACCTTCTAATTTTCGGTAAAATTAATGTTCAGTTCCATACTGTATTAATTGGTATAAAACGGTTCTATATTGAATTCAGTTTGAAATCTGAATCGACAGTCTTCATCAATATATTTTTTTGAGGTCCGCTGTTATATTTCTTGCAGCCCTAATATGTGCACAATCGTATGTAACCAGTTGAGAAAACATATGGGATGCGGTTGTGTAGGACACGCTCTGGTGTAGTGGGTGTCGCACCTAAGCCGGCAGCATTATTGGCTCGCGGGCAGTCTAGCACATTCTCACCTGGGGCCGAGTTGGTGAGACTTCGCAACTTTGACGGCGCTCAATGCGCTCGAATTGCTGAGGTAACTGCCACAGCAATCGATTGCCTTTGAATTAAGCTATGTCTTTGTTAATAAGTCTTGAAATAGTTCAAGGATCTCACGTTTATGTATGTAGTGCTCATTTCGCACCTCTTATAAGTAAGTAAGGGTAAGGTAATAGGGTACTTATAAGTAAGTGTTAGTGAATAAATAAAAAAACTGGGTGAGATTAATGACCTGTTTCAGATAAAATGTACCATAAATAGCTATTGATCGACCTAAAAATTAGATCTAAGACCAACTGAAAACAAGCAGTTTAGTTTCATAAGAAGATTTTTTTTTAAATACATCTCTGCCCTCACTGTAACATTTCAGTGAAGATAATATTCATAGTTGGACGGAACAACGGCACCGATACCGATAGGTGTTCGTGCCGCTCCGAGACAACTACCCACCAATAACCCGCCATTCAACCTGTCGGTAGCACGTTCGAGTTTTTACTTCTCCTAATTAACTGCCGAGCCATGCCGGCACGTAACAGCCACCTCCACCATAAATACACGAAGAAATCGGGACCATCCCCATAAATTCCTCTCGTAAAAGGCTCCGCGATTATGTTAGAGGGTGGTATTAGCAAAGTTTGTCCGATAGGGGGGGGCTCACCCCCTCTATAATACATTTTTCGTTGATGTAACACGATTTCTCGACGGCTCTCGGTTACGTGATGGATTAAGAAGCGGCTTGCTCTCGCCACCATCGGATTAAGACAGGGGATTCTATATTTAGGGCATCTCCAGCTAATATACAATGTTTGCTCATCGATAGACTTAGCCGAGTAATTCAGGATTCGGTGGATAAAGGCATTCCCGACATGCAAGGGGGCTTTCGCCATCAGCAATGCACGAGTGAACAGAACATTCTACTATTTACTTGGTACTTACTCGTTTTACTCAACATAAGATCGTTCGTATCATTCACTCTTCTTAAGTGAGGTGCAGATGCATAGGCTAATTATATGCTTCGTTTGTTTCATGGATTTCATGGATAATGTGCCTCACACTTTATATCATTACGTTTATCACGATTGTCGTTAACATGAATATAGATTTTCCTTGCACACCATATAATTTTCTGACTGTTTTCCTCACGGCTCATGCAATAATCATAAATACATTACGCACGATTGAGGATGTGATCCTCGCGTAAACAACGTCTTTCAATCTAACTCGTTTCTAACTTTGTAGGATTTCTTCCCAATATTGAACAGGTTTAGAAAGCGATTTGCGATGATATTCTGGGAAATGGATTCTTACCTTCAATATTTCGTTCTGCATTTGGTACCTACAGGCGTAGGCTTGTAGAGGCGTAGCTTCGTAAACTCGTAGCTTCGTAGACTCTCAGCTCCGTAGACCCGTTATTCCATAGAGTCGCAGCGTGTAAAATTTTTGTGAAGCATTTTCAGCTAATATAAATAAAACATCCTGAATTTATTATTTGGCAATGAGAAATAATTATTCTGAAATTCTTGCATCGGCCGATGCCGCCCCCGATCGCATAAATACTGAATAAGCAGTAAACTGTATTACTTCCGAACCCTTTTCACTTGGCGAATTAGTAAAAAGCAACTGGGGAGTGAAAATTTTAACTTAAACGGGCCGTAAGCTTCTGTACCTGAGTGTGTTTGACAGTACGATGTGATTACATCGCATACCTACCCTCCTTTTGTTTGTTTTGATTCGGCTTAATTTGATTCGTGACGTTTTTCAATTGAGCCATTATACAAGTTACTTTAATGCATAAATTATAATGTTTTCATTGTAAAAAGCAAGAGCATCCAAAAAAGTTGTCCTATTAGTTTTAATAAACTTTATGTGTTCGGAAGCGATAATATTTTTTTATTCGTTTCTGTTTTTGACGTGACTACGTCTTAATAAATCGATGAACGGCTGCATGCACGAAAACGCTGACGTCATTGGTAACGCTGTCATTGTTCGGTAACGCAAATTGTCCGGTAACGATGTCATTGTCCGGTAACGCTCATTGTCCGGTAACGCTCATTATCCGGTATCGCTGGTAGTCTCGTTAACCTATCGTCCGTAAACCAACTTTACAGACAACCAATTTTTTTAAAACTAGGGCTAACTCTAGTTGATGCTTACTTGTCTATCAGTGAATTCGCCCCGTGTGAGTAGCAGACCCCACATAACTCGACACACGAGCTTGTAAATTAAACGTTTCATCTTGGCATTTTCACGGGAGCATGTCACTGTCAAGCTTGTACGTCTGTTTATTAACTTTTTGCTAATTAGACAGGCCTCGGGCCGTCTGCGAGTATGTTGGCATTTTTAATTACGCACGATAATTTTGTCTGGCACACGCCGCCTGCGCCGGGTCGGCTCGGTACATTCACAATTACATTGGGCTAATCGTTTAAGTGGTTTATTGAGTGGCATGTGTTTATTCACTTGCGCATTTTACATGGGTACTGTAAACGGGTACGGCGTATGTACCATGAATTCATTAGCATTTGCCGCTTTTGTGTTAGTTATTTTGTATAATCAAGGTTTTACAAAAACATGGACAACCGACTTCAACTGGATTGTTTTAGTGACCGTTTACATCTTTGAAAAAGTCACAAGGAAGCAAAATATTTTTATCAGATATTTAGACATAAAAACTAAACTACTGAAACGATTTTAATAAAATTTATATGCGAACTAGACATATATCTGAAAGGTCTCGAAGATTTTTTCAAATCGGCTTATAAAAGTAACAACAAAGTTCTGAGATAACAAAAATAAAAAAAATACATAAAAATACATTCAACCGAATTGATAACCTCTACCTTTTTTTTTTAAGTCGATTGAAAATGAGCTCTTACAAATCTACAATTTTACGTAAATAATGACACAATTAAATATTGCAGCCAATATGTTATCACCACAAGTGCTAAGGCTTATCTCATTAGGCAAAATACCTTTTGTACACAAAATAAAGGGGTAGAGTCACCAGGGTGAACTGTATCCTTCACACACGTAATTTGACGTTTCCGTGTGACGTAATTTGCATGCAATCAAGGAGAACATGTTTTATTACCGTTATTGCGTCTTCAGAACGCACTAGAGTACTTTGTGGTCTGGTTATTCGCAACATTTTGACGTAACTACGTCTAATACTAAACTTTAGAGGTAACCAATTTTTTTTCCTAAATTTACTTAATCGCTAGGTCATATTTGTTGCTAAAACTAAAACAACCGTAAAGCTGGCTTTATAGCTGGCAGAAGGTGAATGAGAAGAGCCGAAGAACGGGCTCAATAACGCGCCTTGAGAGAAACCTTACGTTCAGCAATAGACTTAGATAGATTGATTATGATAATGTCTAACAAGTCATATAAAATAGGAGTATCTCCTAAACATTCATATGAACCTTTTTGTGTAGATAGTATGCTTAAAAAAAAATCTAACCAAAGAAGTTAGTTTGTTTTATGCTCATTTCAACAGCTATAAATTCATAGCTTTATTCTCTAGCCAAAGGCTATCTATTGAGTTTTGGTCTGTGTCAATTACCTCAACACTGACGGATACAATGGATCCTTCAGAGGAAGCCCAAGAGGCACTAACAGCCATCCAACAAGTCATTAAGGTCATTTCACACTACAAGACCGACCATCGATCTGTCAAATTAGTCGCAGCCGTGAGAGAGCTCTCAGCCTCAGGTGACGGCCATTGCTAACAAAGCCAATCAGGCACACGTATCGGATAATCTATCAATTCTATAATAATGACATCAATTTCCCATCTCGATGGGGTACGTCACAGGCGCATCATCGACACATGGAAACTTTTATCTTGAGACTTGTTAGCTTAGCAGATATTCGTGGAAATAAAAAGTGGGTATGAATTTCATTATTGTATCTGAATTTCACCGATATATATTTTTTTTTAATTATTAATTTTAACTCTCTTTAAAAGAAGAGAAAGACCAAGGAATAGATGGATGGACTGTGTAAAAGAGGATATGAAAAAGCAGATGTGAATACAGAGATGACTGCTGATAGAGACAAATGGAAGAAGAAGACATGTGCCGACCCCACCTAAGTGGGATAAGGGCAGGGAGATAATAATGAATTTTAACGCTCGTTTTCAAAAATGAAATCTGATAGTTCTCCACCGAGTTGACTACTGTTCGACAAATAATTTTCGTCATCCATTTATTCCTTACTAAACTAAGTACTTGAATTCCAATATCTCTTTAAAAGCATTGAAAGTAGCTCATCATGAAAATATTTTAGAGCATTAATTTTGCACACATTCCCACGTACTCATCACGTCACAGTTGACGGCACTCGGCGGCTCGAGACACGCTACGTGCTTAATAAGATGCTCTGTGGTCGCTAGAAGGCAAATTATCGCTGCTTGTCGCGCGGTAGTGTGAAAGATGCTTTATTATACTTTTTAGTGCATAATTACCACTTTTATATAGTGGCATATACGAGTATTACACGTGTGTTCTGGGCATTTCATGAAACATAATTTCTGCTTAGTCAGCATATTATTATATTATATATAGTTATAAATAATGTAGGCTGTAGATGATCTATTAGTCTACAAATAAAAGAGGCAGATAGTTTTCAGTGAATGTCTGAATAAAATTGCTATGAAAATATTGCAGTTGAACAAGCACGATAGATTGAAATATTTCAATGGCACCAGTTAGTACGAATTAGCGCAATGCGGAAACTCAATATTCACTTATGATATGATATTATTACAAAAAAAGGTAATGAAATGATCCCTATTATTATAATCATTAGCCTGAGACAAGCAGTTTTATATGATGCTTCTCCACACATATGTCACTTTTGAGAACTTGTGATCAACAACGTATACACAAACATACAAAGGGCAACTCTTCCGCATAATCCCAACATATATCTCTCATCTAAGGGGGAGGGGTTTTGTTAAGAGGGGAGGGGGCACTCTTTCTCGGCTCTAATGAAGCGGCCGCGGTGCCGACGTCGACAGCCATAATGGTTTCCTCTCGAGGCCTTTGTCGAGCCAACTTTGCAACTCTTAAGACCACAGACTGTACAAGAGTCTTCACTAACTAGAAGTGACTCGGAAGTGCATTGAGTTAGAGGAAAGTGGGCTTGTGAGATAATTAGTGTATTATTTTTATTAATCTATTCTAGATTTCAAAAGTTATTGAATTCAAATAGTGACTGCCTCAGACTTATTCTGTGTAGGGGGTACAGTGGTCTGCACTGGCGTCCCATTAAAGGGTGCATTGTGCATTGCCCCCCGACAAATACAAGTCCCAGCCATCCCAGCTCCTTGAAGTAACGGAGCCGGATACTTGACAGCACCGTTCCAGGAAAGTGCTGGCCGACACATTTGGTGGAGAGGATTCTAGCAGCTGATGACTGCCCCTGTTAAATCTTAAATACCTATCCTATTTGTAACCTAGCTCTCTTTTTCATATCTATACACTGAATGAAAAGTTTAATGTAACAATCAGCTTAAGCCAGCCGTTATATTTTTCGATGCAAAATTTTATATATATTGTGATCACACCAGCTTTTATCACCCTCTTTATAAATAAATGAAACCTTTTCAATCTCAATTCAAAACGAATACACTTGACGATTCTATGCACATCCTATCCGTGTCGTTTATTTAACACAAATAAACAGAGCCTCCATAGTTTCTTGAGACTTCTTCAGCTTTCATTTAGACGCACGCAAAGATACGTTCCCTGATTAAACACGCCTTATTTGTACACGGCGTAATTAAAGACGCCGCGACGTCTGCGCGATCTCTAAAGAAACTTTGTATTTATTAATTCGTTGGTTAATATTTGCTTTTGATAATCGGCGTCGCTTATTAGGCGGCTTTGAAATGTGTGCGGGGATTTTGCGATTTTAGTTCAACAATATTTTGCTTGGAGTTCAGCTGTAAATATTCAATAACTAAAACAACTACATATTTTTATGACTACCCAACGCCCGCTACTTCGCTTGCGTTAAGAATCAATAATATTCCTTACTTAGTACGCGCCTATACACTTCTTGACGGACATACCCTCCAAATTTCAAGTCTCCTCCAAAGTTCAGTGTTTTGGCCTGGGCGTTGTCTGTCAATAAATCAGGGCTAAGCCTTTTATAATGTACCTATTTAAAACGTTGTTCCTACGAGAACCAGAAGACAAAAAAAATACGCATAATTATTTGCCGTTGCAAATGATTATACGTATTTTTTTTTGTGTATTAAAACCTACACCTATTTAATAAAAGTCAAACATTTCATCAAATCAATGTTTATGAAGAAGAACATACCACTAGGCAAAATAGGAGATTTTATATTTTTTTATCTTCTCACTGTTTGCCTCTACTTCAATTCGTTATTATTAAACAGCGTATCGCAAGATCTTGCCACACGATCTACATAAACTTTCATAGAAACTTGGCGAACGTAATTACTTGCGCGTCACCTGTGTGCGAGGCTATGCTAATGTCAGTTGTCGTTTCGGGAGAATTTTCTGCACCTTATTATAAGTATGAGAAAAGCGACTCCATCAGATAAACACCCGTCAATTTCCGCGTGTTCGTACATTCGCGAAACGGTTAGGGTGAAAATATTTTATAGATTAATTTAGTTGGTAAGGAAGCATCTTCTTCTAAATAATCTGTTTTTTTTTACTTTTTAACTACTATTATACTTTTAAAATAAGCTTCCTTTCTAAATTTACGGTATGCCCACCACCCTCATTTGTCCAACAGTATCCAGTCCATGCAAAAGTTGTCTGGAAGAGATCGCTCTTTAGCGATAAGATAGATAAATAGAATATACTTTATTGCTCACCATCTTAGTACTAATACATTATATTGGAAAAATAAAACTAGGTATATAACAGTGGACAATGCACTGTTATATACCTAGTTTTCTTTTTCCAATATAATGTATTAGTACTAAGATGGTGAGCAATAAAGTATATTCTATTTATCTATCTTCTTCTTAGCATTCAAAAACCTCATTACATACATAAACAGATATAATCATTTCTTAAATACCTACTAATACTTTTTAAATAAATAAAAAAAAAAGTTGTCTGCATAATTATTTACCAGCTTTTAAAAATTAAGGCTCATGCACAATATATTTTAATAACATACACTCGGGAGACTCGACCCTGTGATACGGATAACGAAGGTAAAAACATATTTTTACTTTTTCATGGATTGTTACCTCAGTAATTTAGGGGAGAAAAAAATTAAATAGGTAGAACTCATAAATTCACATTAGAGACGCAAAATATTGTTGTTACGAGTATGTTGATTAACTGAAGCAAAAAATATAAATAAAGCTCTACAACTTCTTTCTTACTTACCAAGGGAAAATTGTTGGCGCGAAAAACATAATGCAAGTTTTGATCGAATAAACAACATGTTATGATCACGTTACCAGCGGCATGTTGGCGTATGTTTTTATATTTATCGTGAATTATAATATCGCAGGAAGCTTTGCGTAGCCTGTCAACTCACCTTTTCCTGTATTGGGTACTTTCTTTGCCGGAAATATGAGTAGAGCGAGCGGGTCGGTATCAGAACGCAGGTCGCGACGCCCGCAGATTGGATCGAGTTAATTTCGCTCCACAAACAAATTGACAAAGTTTAGAGCGGGGCATATTTCTTCGCCCGCTGCACCCCCCTCCCCTGACAGATTCCCGCATAGCGGAAATTAAATTTCACATCCGAACAAGAACGGGAACACTCGCCGCTTCGTTCACGTGTCGTTGCGGTGTCGCGTCACTGCAACACTGTGGCGCGGCCTTACACAATAGCTTGATTAGATATTGTAATACGTCGATGAAAGTTTCCATCTGAAGTGCATTGGGTAATAAGAAACGTGTTTATGTTAAAGCATGAAGTGTGATGGATATTTTGTATTAAAACTTGTAATACAAGTTCATCGTTGTTTAAAAATTAAGGAGCCCAAAGACATTGCCTGCATAATTAAAATATTAATTTTGATACCAATCGCAACTTCTACCACCCGTTTATGGTTCACAAATGGGAACATGGCAAAACTAATCCGGCTGTGCTCTATCAAAATTGCAATTAAAAGCCCATTTACGGCTCGGGCTGAGACAGACCTGGGGTCACCTCGAGAAGGATGCCCGAATTGGCTATTAGCGGCCGCTTCGGACCTTGTTTACACCGCGCTTGCCCTAATGACGACCTTTGCTCTGCTTCCCTTCGTTAAGGCGAGCGAAAACCTCACACTAAAAGGCACGGTCCCCGCTGACCCGCAGCTGCGACGAAACATCGACACACAGCCTAGAGAGAAAAGGACAAAGGCGATAGCTTTCGGATTAATGCCCATGTACAGAGCCGTTAAAAGGCTAGCCAACTCGCTCGGCGCGCCAGGGTTAACAAGGTTATTACGGGATCATCCCGACCAACCGCCGCCGTAAAAGTGTTAATTATCTTTTAGAGAACCTCATTTTTCAACGACATATTTGAGCTGTGGTTAAAAAATTACTACATAATTGGTGGTAATATCCCCTAGTCCCAATAAAACAATTATCCTCACTTTTTATATAGATAGCTTTTGTTTAGATCCTGGCAACACTCGCGCGATTTACAGTGCCTTTAAAAACTCTGAGCTCGGTAGAATCCCAATAGACTCCATTGACATAAATGTTTTATTCAATTGGAGCCTGCGCCAAAACAAAAGAAAGTATGTCCTCATCATTATGAGTTGGAAAAGTTTTTGCATTTTTACTCGTTACCGTTCCTCCGAGGAGCAGTTGATACCTACGTGAGTCTGGAACGTTAGGTACTTTGGCAACTTTGTTCGTTTATTGATTTTTTTGTCGACCAATTTGAGTTTAATGGCGAATGTACTCATATCGTGTAAGCTTAGTCAATATCCAATTCTTACTCAATCGAAGATCTCAATTGAATAGCTTCTATAAGTTTTTTATCTAAGATCCAATTTCACAGAAATAATGCCTTTTTGGAGTCAAAGCGATGGTTACGAGTCGAATAATATGAGTAAGTACGAAGCAGAGTACGTAATTCCAAAAAAAACTAAGCCAACGAAAGTTCGCAATCATAGTTTTCCAGTCGCCTACCCAGAGTGATTACTCCGTGCACCACGTGTGCAAACTCACTATAAATCCGAGTATTAGGTAAAAGCTTTCATTACTTAAGTCCCGTAAAACCCTTATCCCTTAACGTTAATAACACAATTACTATAAATCTATCATCGCTGAGCAAACACGGTCCGAATCTGTGCCTAAGCTAATACATTTCGTCCACACCCGTATTCGTACTTAACGACCGGGGTAGTATTTGGCAAGCACACACGCGGTGCCCGCACGGCGCAATATAACCTGCAAGACGCCGGCCTCGGGGTCCTTTCGACCCGAGAGGACAGTAATTACGGTAGGCAAATTAAGCAGTAAGGGGCCGACCCCGCACCGAGCCGTGTCCATCTTTGTACGGACGCGTTTGCCGGTTTATTTTAGGTTATTCCACGTCTTATTACAATGTGGCCTCCCCTGCGGCGCGCTCACCTCCGAAACTGATTTGGGCCCGGCATCAGAGTTTCATTACGGTCTGTCGAAAACAATCCACTCTAAATATCTATTCTTGGGCGCGCGTACTCCGAAATTACATTAGTCTGAGGTGGCGAAGGCTCGACTCAATTTGTTTGGCCGTAATAACGCTACGCTATCAGGTTATAACAAATGTGCTATTGTGATAGCAAATCGGAGGAAAACTGTTTCGCAGTGTCTGCTCGATTTTATAGTTTCCGATATGACGTTCAGAATTGCTATAAGTGACAGAATACAGATTACAGAATCATTTATTTACAGAAAGCATGTCATACAAGGTTCTTAAAATTTGAATAATGTCTCAATACAATCTTACCAATTAGTATGGTGTGTGTGGTGTGTGTGTAAATATGTAAATTTATTACCTACTTATTCTCGTGTCAAATTCTGGGTTACACATACACATACATGTGACAAATTAATTCTTTTCCAGGTACTTACTAATTTTTTTTACTAAATATATAGTAGGTACCTTCCTTTCTTTTATACAATTTATCTGCATTTTTAAAATCGAAGTATTCATTGACACTGTAAAAACAATTAATAAAATCAACCATTTGTTAAGTCTATTCTGAAAAAATTGGTAATGGTAGGTTTTTAAACTTACCATTCCAATTGGTAAATTGTTAAAAATTTTGATTGCCATACTAAATATGTACATATATTTCTACTAGCAAGCTTTAATTTGAATAGCGGGTGAAAAATAGTGTGTTTGTGTCTTGTATGTCTTTTACAGATTTACAGTTATTTACAACCGTTTAATTTATTTATTCGTTTCTTACGGCCCGTTTTAATCAAACGTTACTCATTGATGTCGTAAAAGCTTCGATAGTTTACAAAACTTTTAAAATCGCAGAACACCTCACATCGCATGTTCGCCTCGCGTGTCCCCTACGGCTTTAAAAGGCTCACCACTTCCAACAATGGAGTCTGCCACGCGACTCCGGCGGGACTTCTCGGCAAATATAATTTGTCCATTAAAAAAATCAACAAGCAGTGACCACACTTGACCGTGGAGATGGTCACAAAGCGTCTCGTTAGTGCGTACGTGCCGTGTCACACACTTCAGCCCATCGGCCCTTCGTAAATAATGAGAGGGCAGCCCTTGAGCTTGAGATGTGGGACAAAAATACCTAATGGAGAAGGCGTGTAGTGTAGGGGCAGTTTAGGTACTTTCGAAAATGTCACGTCTTTTTAGTGTTACATCACGATCAAGGTACATTTTCGAGTAATGTTCTCATACCAATGATCTTAAAAAATCCTGACCTTGCCCACTTAACTGCTGCAGTATGCTACTTATACTCAGTCATCATAGGCTGTTGTAAACTGCTCCATATGATGCTACTCATATAATCATCATCATCATCATCAACCTATAGCAGTCCACTGCTGGACGTAGTTCTCTCCCAAGGCGCGCCATTGAGCCCGATCTTCGGCTCTTCTCGTCCACCTTCTGCCAGCTATAGCGTGAAGATCATCGCTCCATCTGGCCAAAGGTCGTCCTACACTGCGCGTGCCAGACGTGGTCTCCACTCAAGAACACGTTTACCCCAACTCGTATAATATTCAGTATTATCCACCGGGTTACCACATCCTCGTTTCTCGCAACTCCACACCACATCCAGAGGTCCTAACCCCCTGGGAAACAAAACCTACGTAGGGCCGGCTTGTCGTCGGCCAGGGCTGAATACCTCATAGATTGCCTCGACCTCCAAATATAGCCAGAACCAAACAAGGAGCTAACAAGGCGAGAGAAATGGGATTTCCGTAGATATACACTTACGAAGATATGGCCGAATCTTAGGGGATCTTAATAGGGTTGCATTAAGATGTTATTGTATGTGAAATTATCAATAGAGGAGTAATTGCCAAAGGTTTGATTGATCTTATACCTATATAAGGGGTAAATATTAATGTCTAGCTCATGCAAAAGTTTGTTTATCATTGCTAGGCTATTGAAACCTCCATCGTTCATTCATTATTCAACATAAAAACAGGCATATTATATCTTAGTTATTTATTGATGTTTGAATCAATTTTTATTTGGAATGAAGACGAATTCTCCTATCAATAAACCTCTCATTTACAATTTATCTTCAAAGTACCTACTTTTCTTGTCGTGTCACTAGTTCTTTCGAATCAGTGTGGTGAAAAGATTTCAAGTGCGCCTCGTAGAGGCTCCTTTCGTACACTTGACTCATGTTTTTCGAACTTTGTAGGTTCTATGACATACCGGATTCCTCATGATGTTTCCTTCAGTTTTTGTTTTTAATGCACACAAATAGTTTTTGAACAGAAAAATCTATTGGTGTACGACCTGGTTCGAGCCCACGACCTGCAGATCGAAAGCCGAGGCACCTCCCACTCGGTCAATACGGCTTTCAAGGTACTAACAATCGGATACGGAAATAAAAAATAAGCCAAGTAATTTATGCCGAGCCGCCGAAAATTAACCTTCAAAAATCGAGGAACATCACCAAGCTATTTACTTGAATTAGCTGACATTTATGCTTCCTCCGAGACAAACCACAGCGCCACCTGGCGGCGGAGAGTTATTCGCTCGTTACCCGCTCTACCGCGCGCGACCCCAGTTACCTGTCTTATATTGTATTTATTTATTGGTGAAAGTAACGCGATTTGATAGAATGAGTTGACAAGGTGAGCTGGCAAATTGGGCTGGGAAATATGATGGCTCTAAAAAATCGAACCTTTTATAAAATACATACGAAGTGTGATTTGAAGAACAACACTCTCAACATACTTACCTAAAATGCACACGCCTTTAATTGGTTATTTGATTCTAAAAATGTGCAGCTGCAAACATAGTTTTAGGGGAGTGAATGAATAGCTCTACCTATTATGTTTAATCTATTTTTTCTACTACCTGCATTCTACGTTTACATTTTAAATTCCTGGAATTCAAACGTACCTAGTCATATCAACATACCTAGTTGTAAAAAGTACCTGTATGTATTAAGTTATTATTAGGTAAAATTACTCGCCAGTAACCTACTATAGTAAAATGGAACCTGCAAATGCTATCTAAATAGCTCCTTGCGGGAATCTTCAGCAAAAGCCAAGATATGTCAAATGTATGCAAATTGCCAACATCCTGTAGGAAAAGTATTATTTCAGTTACGTACCTTGGTTTTGGGAGACGTGGTTGGTTTTCATACCTGGTAGGTATCTAAATTGTCTCGAAAGATAGAGTCAGTGTGTGGCCCGATTTCCACTTGAACGAACTGAAAAGTTTGTTTGTATTTCTCTTCATCATTAATAGGTACTCAATCTAAAGCTAACTTTATATCAATGACACTTACCTAACTTACAAGTAATGAATGATACAGTTCTAGAAAAAATGAATAGGTACATTATCAATGGCTTATCAAAATGTGTCAAAAATTACCCATAGTTTAACTATGGGTAATTTTGCCCATAGTGTAACTGTGGGTAATTTTTGCACACACCAAAATCGGAAACTATTAGCTGAACAAATTATACCTAAACCAAAATCAACAGAAACAGCGCACGCTGTACAGCATTTCCAACTTACAAAAAATCATCTCATATGCCATATCGCAAAATATTCCCCATATTTATGACAACCAGGGCCGATCAAACATTACAAATTGAAAATAAGTCTCGATAGGTTCCCTGTTCCGGTCCGGCGCCGTTTGTCTCCGGCGCACCTCCGCGCGTCCGATTTATGGCACAGTTTTGTGAACTCTTAACCGTTACGTGATCTGCTTCCGAATCCAATTTATGCCCTCCATGGGAAAACTTCGCCTGCGACGCCTATTCTTTACGACTCTGTCGTTCTAAACAATGTCGATTCGAGATTGTTTTAAATCCCAGTTTCGATTGATTGGATAGGTGCCGTGATAAATGGAATTGGTCTTGAATTTGCCAGTAAACTAAAATGTTTAGCCAGATGCAGTAAAAATCTACAAGATACATTGTCAGGTGCAAGATCGTATTCAGTATTCAGTGGCTTATTTGCAATAATAGGTAGGTATAGGTTACATTTCAGGTCTTGGTAAGACATCGTCGACTTGACAATCGTAGAGACGATGGACAAGTAACGCAGATAATATTTACTTACATACGCTAGTGTTTATAATAATTTCAAGTAAACTTTCATTCTTTCTTTCTTCTATTTAAACATACATTCATATGCATGCTCCTCTGACCAAAGAATGAGTAGTGGAATTAATCAAGCTTTATACAAATCCCAAATGTCCACAAAGCATTCGGTCAACATTCCTACCCGTTGATTAGGATCGAAAGCGTCGAATGGAGTGGAACAGTTGACCCATACATGCAAACTCAACTCCCTATATCCTAACAAAATAGATCCTAAATAATTAGCGAAAAGGGTGGAGTCTCTACCGGTCCGTCTCAATCATTTGTCTGACAAAATGTACTAAAACTCCATGGTGTGCACTAGTAAAGAAATATATACTACAGCAAATAAGTTAGATACTAAACAATGTAACAAATAAAACTGTTGTTTTATGTGGGTCTTATCCATCCTAAAGTTGCCCGAAATAAATCGCTTTTAGCGATAATGTTTTGTACATTTACACTGCAAAAATTTAAGCCGAGTCATTGTTAATTTTATTTTGTACATAAGTACTAAAAAATAATTACATACACCATGGAAATGCAAAAGTAGAGTCGTGTATTTTAAAATAAACATCTACAGTTAAACAGCTTTCTATTGTGATATGGCGAATTGAAAAATCCGTAACAGAAACGAATCGTACGACCCCCGGTCACTCGATGGGCATTTAGCATTATTATTTATTGAAACGCAACAACCCCGAATTCGACTTTCACTCGCCCCTCGGCCCCGGTCTGTCCGAGGCAAACAAATCGGAAGAAGTAATTATTAAGAATACTGCAAATAGCGGGCAATAGAGATATATCTCTTATTTATTAGATGTTCAGAGTATATCGGTAAATACGAATGAAACTTTAATGGCTGTCGAGGTCCGTTTGTGTCTAATATCGGCTTCTTTGAACTTGCAAAGATAAAAAAAAACCCTGAAGTACGTTTTTTAAAAGTTATTTTAACGTTTTCCTAGCTAAACGCAACTACGCCAATTAGGCAGGTAGGTATATAATTTTACGCATTTGTCTTTATCTATAAGTGCATAAGTGACTATTGAACGCGATGATATTTTATCGCATTCAAAATCTCTTTTTTTTTTTTTGAGCTTTGAAATTATACAAAGGAAATTCGATAGCATAGACCCATCTGAAATAAAATCAACATTCATCTCATACGAGGATCGGTAGTTTTGTTATTTCGCGCGAGAGATCCTTTGTTGCATGGATTCGCGTTAAATGGCAAGGAAGTTACTACAGGGAGTGCGCTCAATCGGCCGGATAGAGCAATCTTTGTTTCCTAAGGCCATGAGACGACCACTCACGATAGACACCTACAAAACTAGCACACACCTTCTAGTCATCTTCTTCTTTGGTATGTGCAAAGAGCAGGGCAGGTCAGGAGTACTTGGTTACCGATTTCCGAAGAGCGCCTCGTCCACCCTTCACGGTGGCTGAGGAATAAATCAAAATATAATACGGTGCGACTATTTCTAGTTGGTTATTGATACGTAGATAACATTTTTATTCTAGTTAATTTGAACAGTTTTAGGAGAACTGTTACTCACTTACAAGATCCTGGAGCTAACATGAATGAAGATAGATAGATAGTAACATTTTATATATTGTAGCCCCTAGCCCTAGTGCCCGCACTTCAGTCCATTGGTTAAACTTCTATAAATATTTTGTATTTTGTAAAAAAATATTGTTGGTAATTGTACACTTCGACATCCTTTTATTTTATATGTTCCCATATAAATAAAAAGGATGCCTAAAATTTAAATACCCCAAAATAATAGAGACTACTATGGGTGATTTGAACACTTAAAACAATTTCTAATATTATTATAATTTGTAGAATGGTCACCAAAAGGTTTTTTTTATAATACCAAAATTAAATTAGATTTATCTAGGAGTATGTGCGACAATTCATTCCATAAACCGCTCAAATTATTAGATAGAACTATCCTTTGCCAACACAATACGTTCGAAACAATAAATCAATAGATTAACAATAGTCTGGGCACTGTAAGATGGCTCAAACACTGAAACATGGAAATCGTTTGTCTGCGGCGAGCTCGGAAATTAATTCCGTTCAGTGTAGCGCGCCCGTGTAATGACGACCTCTGACTTCTATGGAGCTAGTGTTTTACTATAACAAGGGTGCTGTGGGAACATTATGTAGGTAATTATATTTTTTCTCATGGTATACGCCAGTTTGAGAATGATTGGCTTTTAAAAATTAAATTACCTCTTGCTATAACAAAATAATATTTTCCACCCGTTATATTTTCAAGTTTGCTCCAAAACGCGTAGAGATAATGGGTTGCTAGTGAGAAGGTTTTTTTTTAAAATAAATTGAAACTGTAGATTTTTTCTAGTATTTATGTTGTTTATATCGTATTTAAAGCTACCCAAACTCAGAGGCGCGTAATGCCGTGCCAGTAGGTAGAACAGTTTCAATGTTTTTTGCTGGAGATCGTGTAAAACGTATTTTTTTTACATAAAATATGTGCTTTATTTTAGTAGATATCAAACATAGTTTTGTAATGTTCGCTACGATTTAACTTCGTTTTTGTATACGTTCCTTGAACATTCAAAAACACCATGATAATTATATTTACGATTATTGTGGACGCTTTAATAAAACCATGTGAACCGCTGCGCTGCTTTTTTATATAAAGCCTACCAACCACTAAATAATAATAGATTTAAAACCCAATTTGAAACATATTTATATAAAAATAGTAAAGCATAAATCAGCAAGTACGTAAGTACTTACTAACTATTTTAAAGTAGGTGTAACTATTCAAAATACGATACCTTTCCTATCCACACCCGTGCGGATACATCCGCTAAAGCGCAAACCTCAAAAACAACTTTGAGCACACGAGCTCGAGCATTAGTAATTATAATTAGAACTCTCAGCAGCCGACCTCCGGCGATAAGATGTTCCATGGAGCATGAAATAAGGCTCCACACACGTCCTGTGAGCATGCATGGACCATGCAAATCCGCTCATGCGGCACGAATGAAGCATTTGTGGACGAGTAAAGTGGCTACTTAGCTTGAGATGATTTTGAGTTTATTCTCGGGGAATATTCTATGCTAGAGTGAGCAGTACAGTCAACACCAGATGTTGTATGTAAATGTTCCTATCTACACATATCAAATCAATTCCTAAGTACCTACGAGGAAGAAATCAATTTTAATAATTGATCTCGTGACTCGTAAAACACATTCATTAAGTACGCAAATACTTTCTCATTACTTGATTTTCCAGTTCATTAACTTCCATAAAATGTTCGAATGATACGCTGAGCGGTTGAGGCTGCTTTTAAATTAATTACCGGGTGAGCGAAATAATGGAATTAACTTAATCGAATAGTTGTTTACATTGTGTCACTGAGAGTAATTAAAATTGTTTCGGAAGATAATAAATCATTGGCTCGAAAGTGAAACATCACGGCGTGGTGTGCACACCTTGCAATAAATTTCCCAATTACTGGGGAATTTAACTACGACCTAGCAACATCGGAGGAGAGTCGAAAAATAAATTAAATTAAATACGATGCTGGTTACTTGCACCGGGCACCGAACAGGCATAAGATTCTTACAATAGCGTGGGTAAGTCAGAACTTAAATATTTGAAGGATTATTAATTGCCTACTATTTCATAGTCGTTTTTACCTAAATTATTCATATATTAGGGAAAAATATCTTAAATTTATTAGTTTATGCCTCCCATCCCCTTATTTATCAATGGAATTGGGTATCTTGTATATTAATTATATTAATGGTATGTTTGTGCAGCAATATTTCATACTTTGTGAAAGTTTTTCTATTTCTTTAAAAACTTTTCTTATTTTGAAAACAGAAACAATTAACGATATTGTTTCATAAAACTTATATTTTATTTAACTCTGATACTAGCTTCTTCTTCTTATCGTTTCACTAGTTCTTTCGAACCAGTGTGGTGAAAGGATTTTAAGTGCGCCTCGAAGAGGCTCCTTTCGTGCACTTGTCACATGTTTTCGAACTTTTTTTTTTAGGCTTTATGACATGCCGGTTTCCTCACGATGTTTTCCTTCACCGTTAGTCACCGTGTTTTAATGCACACACAATTTTTTTTAACAGAAAAATCCATTGGTGTACGACCGGGTTCGAGCCCACGACCTTCGAATCGAAAGTCGAGGCACCTCCCATCCGCTAGACTAGCTAATTGTTAGCCACCCTATTATATAAATTTACAATAAATGTGCTACTCTCCAATTTAACTAGCTATAAGAATACCACACCTGCTCCGCTCTACTTTTGATTGAGCCCACATTACACTTACACAATGAACCTCCTCCTGCGGCGTTATTTACATCAATTTCGAGACGCAAAATGTGACATTGTGTACACATTTCCGCACTTAGCTTCGTGTTAATTTGACGATGACTGTCGCGTTCTGCCATCAGTCATAGCCCGGGGCCGAGACACGTCTTTATGACGTCTAATTTGAACATCATCCTGTATAGTGAAGGGGTGACTTATTGTGAGAGGATGATTAGCTATTTTTATGAAGTTTCAGTTGAGTCCCCTCTATATAAGTGGCACACATTGGAACCATCCTGAAATGTAAAATTACTGCACGAAGACTTCATTCAAAACAGTAATATCGATATTTAATAATATCTTTTGACTTGTTTTTCCTATTTGTATTTATATCTATAAGTTTAGAAAAGATAAAATAGGATAAAATAAAATCATAAGCATAGAGTAATTGAAAAATCCTAATAATTTCGGGTTTTTTGAATTTGATTCTCGTTAGTACGTTACGCAACCAATTAGCTCAACTAACTACCTGTTAGTTGAGTATTATATCTGAGAAAATTGAAAGGTAGAATCTAAGTTCGAACGTAATCACACAATAACGTTGGAAATCACAATGAGCAAGTACCAGTCGATGCTACATATTCTATCGAAACACCCGAAACTTGGCTCGAATGGAAACAAAGGTTCTCCCGCGATAATTGGATGTGGCCGTTCTGAATGCGCTCTAGACGAGACTTAATTGAGGTTTTAGAGTTGGGCTAATTCGCCCACCTTCGATCAGTTCTGCGCCCCTGGTCCCCTCGGGTTGAGGGGCTTCGTCTCCCAACAATAATACTGCGGCTGAGGTTAAGTGAGCTCTAATGTTTGGTGTTGTGTTTCTTGATGCAAAATTTGCGTTTTTTTTAACTGACTTCATAAAAAGAGCAGGTTGTCAATTCAGTTGCATGTTTTTTTCTTAATGTTTGTTACCTCAGAATTTTGTTGTTTAAAAACCGATTTGAAAACATCTCTTACTTCCAGATTGGTTCCATAGAAATTTCATGAAAATCGGTTTAGACTATTGTTTTGAAATCAAAATAACTAAAAATAAAGTCGTTTAAGTGAACAAAATTGCGTATTTTACTTCCTCGTGACTTTTCAGTGGTTCCTACGGCCACTAGAACAGTCCGATTGAAGTCGGTTGTTGTATGTTTTTGTAAAACCTTGCTTGTATATCTTATACACTGCTTTATATCGCCTTTTAGCTTACCAATCTATTGATGGCTTCCTTTATACGTCCACTAGTTTCGTCGTGTGAGTAACAAACATCTATGATCTTATTAATCCTCAGAAACATCCGCCATGGAAAAAAAATAAGGTGTGATTTATGTTGCTTTATGTTTTCTGCCGTATTAAAGTTATAAGATATGATAAAAAGTAGTTAAGTGGTTGAAGTACCAGCCCTTACAGATAAAAGCCAAAACTTTGGTATCACAATAGTATTATCAAGGCACTACAACCGTTCCCCTACGTGCTAAAATAGATATTTGCCTGAAAAACTTCCTCAAACGAACAGAGAGCCTGCGATGATTAAGAATTCTCTCACGTGCGGCACAACAAAAAGTAACAACTAAATATTTCGGAGACGGTCTGATAGGTCGGGTCCGGATAACAAAAAGTAGGGGCTGGTCGAGGGTTCGCGACACCCGAACAGATATGATAATCCCAAGTATGTAAAATAGTGAAATTTAAGGTCTCTCCATGTGAAGAATTGTGCACGCTCCGCTAGCAAATTATTCTAATGTGGCCCCTTTATTCGAGGCACACTCGCACGGGTCGCGGGGCTCTCATTTATATTTCAATAAAACACTAGACCTATCTAAACAAAACTATGATACCATCGATCTAAACCGCGAAATTGAAACTCGTGGATTGTTATTGAAACGTTTTCAGCGCGATTATTTTCAAACCGGTCGACCGTAAATGAATCAATTTAAATAAATTGAACATTCATCGAAGTTTACCTCTCGGCTATGAATATAGGTTCGAGCTAACTGAACAAAAAAACTCTTACAATAACCGATCTCCCCTTAGCCAGCGGTGCATTGTTGATACGCCAATTGAATGTGCAAATAAAGCGTCGTATCGGCTACGCAATACGCATCCGGCGCGCTCGGACGTATATCTGCAGTCAGATTTGCATAGAGTCCAAAAGCTTACAATCACATCTACCTCATCAGCCTGCGGGGAGCATAATTCTTCGTTCCATCTGGCGTCTTCCTGTATCTACCCTCGAAGCTCTTTTTGTCGGGTCTGGCCGGCGGCACTGTTCGCGATACATAAATTTCCACGATCGGTCATCCCTTAAAAACAAGTTTAGCTCTTTATCCGTAGTGGAGTAAGTTAAAGAATAGCTCGGCCGTGCGTTACCCTCTCCATTCGTTACGTATTCAAATTATTTCGTCGTGTTTTCGAGTCCATTTGTGTTGGGGTGTAGAGTCTGTAGAGCCTACCCAAACAATTGGGTTCTGTGCTATTGACTTTATTTGATTAATTATTTAATTAAGACTCTACTTTTTGTATAATATTAGTAAGTACTATGTTATTAAAATAAGCATATATTATTTTCTGTAATTTTCATGTTATTGTTAGCTGGAAGAGAATGCTAACTAGCATTAAGTTGTACATGTTTTCTACCTTGTACAATAAGGAATTTCCTATCTATCTGTCATTTATTTTATGAAAATCAATAGGAAAAAACAATAAATACAAAAAATATTTTATAATAAGTCCGCTAAGGCACGTTTCAAACTAATTAGTGTACCGATGTACTTCTCTCTGGGTTTTTAGTCATAATTCAAAGCCCAATCTGTAAGACAGTACAGTCAGGTCATAACGAGTAGACTAGACATCATTCTTTGTCGCTGTGGTGGCATTCATAGGGTTAGTAAAGCCATATTGGAGGCTTTCGAGGTTCGTAAAGGTCCGACACCATAATATCCCACTGGCTCATACGACCATCAAGCCGGTAGCTACAGGTTAGGTAAGTCGACTCAGGAGAAGTTGGGCTATGCCTAATTAATCGTGGCATCAAGGGCCGGTCTGACGGTTCAGACAGGGCCTCCCCAAGAGTTGGCGTCGACTTACGACTGTCATGTGATTCCCCGAGGATAATTAAATAATGAGGTTTAAATCTGTCCTTTTGTAGCTCGTGCATACGAAATCGGTGTTGGGTTTCTTATGATCTCAAAATAAAGGGTTATAAAATTATTTTATAACACATTTGCTCGTAAAGGGTCTATTATTGCACCAATTTCAATATCGTATTGTATCCCATTACGCACTAGTGCGGTAATGTAATGTAAAACGCACGAGTGCGGTAATGTGATTAAAAAAGGAAGGTGTATCAATGTTCTCGGTTTAAAACGAACGATATTTTTTTTAAACCTTAGCAAAGAGTTTTTATGTCAGAAAAGTGGTCAACATTTTATGAATTAAATTAACTTTGGGAGATAAAATATAATAAATAAACATTTAATTCTTTAATTTAATTAATATTGACTATAAATTACAACCATCTAAATGTAACAAAACACAAAAATATTAATTTACTTTATTATTATACTGGCTGTTTTGTGCCTTTGCCTTAAAAAAAGCACTGATGCGCGCGCATCGCTAATTTGACAACCAGTAAAAATTATTCCGCGCGCTGTTTTTTTCTTGCTGTATTGTTTTTATTTGAAAATGTCGTCAAGTAATGATGAATTTATTTATTTATTTCCTCGCAAATGTGTTATAAAACGTCGTATGACATACGTGCGGTTTGATAATTACAGCCTCTGCTTTCTTGTAGCCCTCACCTACGGCTTGGGCTAACAATATCGCCTCGGCTGTAATTCTCAACTTACCGCACTTATATCATAATGTACTATTATCACTTCTCATGCTTGTAAAGTTTAATTTCCTAGGGAATCTAGGGGAGAGTGAATCTGCATTTTAGGCCCTCGGGCAAAAAGTGATTGCTAATAAAATTTGTTCAACAAAAAAAAAACAAATTAGAAACTGAACCTCCTTGTACTGGTTTCTTTACTTTCTTGTACTGGTTTTTGTGTTTGTACTGTTTTTCGTAGATAAATACCCGTTATAATCAAATAACTATGAACCTCCTTGGTTCAGTTTCTAATTTGTTTCATGCCGGAAGCTTAGAAAATTTCCAAATTTCGTACTTCGGTCCTTCATAATACCCGTAGATCAGGGTATTTTGAGGAACCTAAACATAACTGTTTTCGAATTTCGAAATTCTCTGATAAAAATGTTGTATAGAATGGCTTGCTTCTGGCCCTAGGAGTACAAATAACAATTTATACGTTTTTTTTAACGATTCTTTACTATTTATTATTGTTTAAAGGGCTTTGAGAAATAATGACACAATACACCTAATTTACAAAATATTTTTGCCTAGCTTATTTTACATTGACTCATTTCTCTCTTCTGTGAGTTGTCCATTTTTTTATAAATGCAATATTTAAATGTTGCATGGGCATTATTCTGATTCAGTTATTATAGTATTCAAATCACAAAGCATCTCACCACCGCGCCACTGTCAGACCTAATCTACATCCGTACCATTCACTGCCAACGAAAACTTCTAGGCGTTAGGCCTTTCCACACTAGGAAATAAACCGAACCGAGCTGATTTTAATTCAGCGCGTAGCAATAGCCCACGTATAGTACGCGTAGAGTCGCCACGACTGTTTGTCTTCCTATAGATGTCTCTATCTGTATCATTAGTAAGTGCACCTTTATCTTTCAAGGACTTTATTTCTCCCAAGTATGTCCGGTCTTTGTGTTTTGACTTACAATTTTAAAGATAACGTTAATAATTAAATTAAAATATGATCGTTGTGGCAAAGAAAAAGGTTGTGGTCTAACAACAAGCGCTTTGTAATTATTTGATCGATAAAGCGGCATTTTTCATCAGGCCTTATTTTGTGGCCACGACTAATTCTTAGTGTTTCCAACCACAATTCCAGAACGAACCGTTTGTAGTGGCCTTAAGAGTAACTCGCAAGATAAAGCCTGGTCATGCATGCGGCACACGTCTACTCTTTACAAATTCAGCGCTGATGTGAAGCCATTCATAGCGGATAAGTTTCCCTCGTGTGCGACCGCTTGAATGCCGTGATAAGTCCCTGCTACATGACAATGTCTGTCACTTGATTTCGCCGGGCATAGTATGAGTATGAAACGTGGCTTAGCGGAGTTAATTCTTATCTCAATGCTTTTTCGAGACAGTAAAATGTTACTCGGCCGAGACAGTGAAAGCTTACATCACTCGCTCAGCCGAGCACTCGGCGCTATGTTTATACGTACCGAGTACTCGGTACGTACGTGTGATCTATAGACATAATGAACTACATGGTGTACGCGCGAACCGGGAATACACCTAATTCAGGTGTTTAGCAATTTAGTGAAAGAAATTGTCAGAATTTAGATAAGTGATGTAGACCTATATACCTAATACGAAAAAAAGTAACACGGGGAGCTAGGCGTCACTTGATGCTAAAGTAGTAATAGTGCCAGTAAAACCTAGTAAAGAGAGTAAATATAACGTTTTAAGAAATGGTATATCGCGTAAGTACATTAGTTACTATTTCCGTATAGATTTAATCCGATAGACCGAAACAAAATTGTCGTTTATCGTAGGTATATCTGCAATAGTTGGAAACTTATAATCATGACAAAAGTCGCGGACACATGTCGCCGATGGCATTAGCAGAATAAAAAGCGTCGAACGCCAAACCGTGAAGCGGAAAGCATGGAAAACAGGGACGTATTACTGTTTTATAACCTAATTATGTTTTCTATCTTATATTTTTAAGTGGTTTGGAATTAATTTATGATTAAGGCTCTTGCAAATAATATTAAAGCCTATAACTTCATAATAAATAAAAAAAATTGCATTAAATTTAAAATCAACATGAATTCAAAAGTTTGATCTACGTGTGATTTTATTTTAAAACGTGAAGTGAAATACTTTTAATATTAATTGGGCCCTGACACATGTGACCTGAGTATGACTCTGTCGCGAAGTTTCGGGACCGTTCGATGGTTGAACAAAACGTATGGCAAGGGGGTCCAGCGGAGCATGCAGCGTGATTCATGCAGTTATTCAATAAGCTAAGGCTTTCGTATGGATTTACGGAAAGCTTTCTACAAAGTTAAATCAACTTTCTCAGTAAAATAAACATCCACTGCCCTAAAATTGTAATCGAAATAATGTCCTCAACATTTTTTAATTAGTCACGTGGCATGATGGCCATATAATGATAAATGCAGAGCAAACGTAAGATTCATAAGTTTATAAAATTAGGTACTTTTAAGTTTTATGTCGTTGATTGCGAAACAAATTACAAACTGCGAAAGTAGAAGTTAAAATTTTACAAGGCAGAAAGGTTGGTTCGCTAATCGCGACTTGTATGGGCTCGCGTACGAACAGCTAGCGAAGTTTTTTACTTTTTCTTATTTCTGTTTGCGCAAGCACACACGTGGCTCGGACACGGGTCTCAGTGGACCCCTGTCGAAGCACAAATCATGCGACATGCCTCATGCCGCGGGGCCTTCACGCGCCGCTTACACGATAATTCATCCGACTAATAAAATTAAGATTTTTGACTGCTGTTAGTTGTTATATTGATTTTCTACCCGTGGTGGCCGAGTGTTTGTGATCTAGAAGTTGGGATCTCCGTAACAGTCATGCACTAATAGGCCTTTGATTATATCTAACTACGCGTACCACATGCTCATAATTTATCCTAAAGGACAACATAATGAAGAAACTGAAAAACCATGTTCAAACGTGTTAAAATCAATTAATCTGCATTGGTTTTGTGAGTTTGATTAAAACTAAGGTCGAAACTTATTGCTCTCGTTGGTCGAGAGTAGACTTAATTCCCAGTAGTGGGAATGATAGAGAATGCAAACTTAATGATAATACGTAAGGGGAAACAGTTACTTATGCTTTTTCAAAGTTAAGCTACTTAGAAAACCACTGCTATGTAAACGCCTGGCATTAGAACATTCCTATCGTTAGAACAACTTATATCTCTAAAAGCAGTGATGCGTTGAAATTTGTCAGACCAAAACCTACCACAGCCCCAATTTTACAACGCCGTAAAATATTGAAATAAAAATTTGTTCTCGAACAAGCAATCAAATAAAACGCTCACCATTTTTACGGCGCCGACAATATAATGAAATAATCGTAATAGCAGTCGATGTCACGTTGAATGGCCCAATAAATCTTCCTCGGGTCATATTGTCCACAGTCCGAATCCTCGGCAACACTTTAATATCCAGAAATACCATCTCGATAATCGAACGCGCACTAGTAGCCGCGTATAAATCACCGCACTCCGCACTCGTTTATTTTTTTAGACTTTCCATTTCCAAATAAAGTCCCCGAACAGCGGGCCAGTGCTTCCTCCTTCCGGGGCGGTTTTTATATGATTTGTCGACTGTCGGCCATTTCCGTTAATATTGTCGATATTTCAAATATTAATTGTTATAAATCAGAGAAAGTTTCTCGTTTTATAGCCCGCTTTCGAGATTGAATTTTTATTACAAAAAAATTAGCCATATTACCCGCCCGCGCTGGACCTATCAATTTATTGTTTTTAAAAGGAAACACAATCGATGAGCGAGTCATACTTCCGAGGGGAAACGTGTTAAATTATTAAGGTACACTTAGCGCGTCAATCTACGCACTACTTTGAAAAGTTCCGCCCATAAAACATTAACAAGCACTCAAGAAAATTCCCGGGCGGTGACCTGTTCGTTAAGTAGTGTCAAGCTGTAGTTTTTCCCAGCTCGCGTTAGCGGCGTCCGCGCGTCCACTCGAGGCCGGAGGGTCGCTGTCAACGCGATTGGCGAGAGGATATCTCCCTGGAGTGTGGCCCTCGTTCCTCGAAGGGACTTCAGCGCAAGATCATCGCAAAGCCCTCAATTAATGACAAACAATGGCTCGACGTCGCAACTCCAATTTTCAGATGTCGCTCTCGTTTTGCGCAGTGACAGTTGGCACGGGTCGCCCGCTCACGCAATGTTGTCTATCTTAAGTTCTATACCAGAACCATTTGCCTGTGGAATTATGTTTGCAAAAAAGGTGTTTCAACAGCTTCCTCATATCTGGTAAAAATGGTGAAAGTCACTTATAGAAGAAAGTCACGTACAACAAGAACTAAAGAAAACATTTAATGAATAATTGTTTTATTTAAAGAAATACAATATTATATTATATTATTGAAATATCCAAAGCTTTCTTGATAAATAACTTGGTATTTGTTCTCCAAAGCTCTACCTGGGGCTCTACTAAGAAATAACGACTTAAACAAATAATGCAATGGACTATTCATAACACGAAGACGAAGATGTTAGTGTTAAAGCAAAAGCAATCATAGTCCCTCACATGCATCATCAAATCCCACAGAACACGTCATAGTGAAGTGTTGTCCGGTATTTTCATGAGGCTGAGATCTGAGTCGACGCTCGCTCGGCGCCCGCTATCGATCCAGGGGCCGCTGAGGGGGACGGGGGCTGAAATTTGGGAAAACTTTGAAAGTTTCGCGTCTAATTCAGGCGCACGCACACAGCGGCACGAACAGCTCAACTTTCGCACACAGTGGCATTTCGCCTCGTAATTCTGTTTTGCGCCTGTTGTTTTCAAAATGTCACGTGTCCCGACCTACGTGACCAGTCTTTTGAAAGGGTTCGAATGAACAGTTGTGAAATTATGGCCGAATTAACGCGCAATCGTCGCATTAGCGAAGCCTTACGTTGCCAACTTCAGATTTCCAATTTAAACGAAAATATTTCTGAGGAAAATGTTATCTTCCTTACCTATCCTATCAATCTATAACTATATTTCCTATCTACCAATGCGCGTGAGACTGCATTGAACATTTAGAGCGTGTGACAACCATTTAAATCTATCTCGACTACATATTTTTGACAAGATAATATTATTGGGTTAAAGAAAAAATAATTGTTACAAGATGTAGGTATACCATGTTAACCAATGCGTGGGCTTGGGGAATAGCCAACATTACTTTATTATGTTATTGAATAAATATGTGACACACTGAAAGTTGCGAAAGTTACCAATAAAGCCGTGTTAAGCACGAATACAAATAAAATCACAGTATTCCAATCGCATGTTACTATTCCTTTGATATTCGATTCAGTTGTTCATTCTGAGAAAATTAACACAGTACACTCAATCTGAGATCAAAGCGTGTGCCATTATCCATTGTGGCGTGAGTGCTTTGCAAGAAAACAATTAAGAAGATGGGACATCATGGTCGTGGGGAGAGCATCGCCGGCCAGACGCCAGGACAATAGCTCCGGAGACCAGCCACTTCCTGTCGAGATCAAAGAATTTATTCTGATTTCAATCGCGAACGTGTTAATTCAGCGTGCAAGCAAACTCCAAAAAGATAATACCTACTTTACGACACTGTAAGAGTACCGTATGGTTAGATACGGCATGTATTTTTAAAATTGATCTGACGGATTCCCCATTCATAAAAATAGTAAGATAAAGATAAAAATATGTAAGAGTCCCCCCCTATTGTAACAGAATAAGAATTGTAACAGTACCGTGATTTGATGGTTTTCGGTAGTAGTTTAAAATAATTTTAAGGCGCTACTGATAGATCAAACTCGAGGTCTCATAACCGACATAATGGTGATCACTTGAGCAATGCTATTTGATCTCTCATTACTTGAACTGTACAGTATTGAATGTGAGTAATGAAATGTGTAATAAGAAATAAATATATGAAAATAACCCGTTCTAATAACGCTCTCATCTAAAAATCTGCGTTCAATTTATGGCTGGTATAATTTTAAAACGTCCTTTGTCGTCACCCGCTTTTGGTAAACAGCCTGTTTGCAAATAAAGGGATTCCATTCAAAGCGACGGAACAAAAAAATTATTCAGAACAAAAATGCTCTGAAAAATAAAAACAAAGTGCAATTAGCGTGATTTAATGGCCATTTAATTAGACTATAATTAATGTCTATTTTTCAACTTGTCGCGTTTTTGTGGGCTGGTTTTGTTTAGATTTTCGAAGCAATTTTGTCTTTGCAAAAACACCTACAAAACGTGTATCGTAAGTTATGGTCGTAATTTGTTAACCGAAAAGGTCTTTCTACAAATAGTAGGTAAATACAGTTTGTTTTCTAAGTTTAGTTCGTCGGTAACGAGATCTGAGTAAACCACAGTTTGTGTTAATATGACGAGGATTTGGGGGAGTTTAAAGAGCGGTGGCAACAAATAAAGGTATCGGCAGTCGGGTCACGATACGGGATCAAGTGCATGGCACGTGAACACGAGGCGAAAGTTACAGCAATGGATCGTAAGAGAATAATACATGTAGCTGATAATAAGATTGTTATGTATAGCTGTTATTAGGATTGTTACTTGTTTACAATAGATAGGTATAGTCAGAAAAAATTAAGCAAAAATTATAGAAACTATGTTTAATTTAAGTACCTATCTACCACTTGTTTCTAATAATAGTTTATCAATGTTCTCACAGATGAATATATTTAATTTGGTAGGAACTAAATTACGTTCATGAACACTAAGTACAATCCTTACAAAAAATTGTTTATTTGAGACTCTAAACTGTCAAAAATCACCTCGTGTGTCCAGTCCACCTCACAAGAAAACCGAAGTGAAGTAATAAGAAAGGTAGGAGTGCCCCATTGAATGATAACTCCGGCCCTTTGTCTCGTGAGTCCGTCTTGACGAATCGAATTAAAAGGCTTATTGTGTCTACGTGACAGCTCAGCCCCTGCGAAACGCCGACTTTTTGTTTCAACCAAACTAAAATATTACAGACCATTCACTAAGACCCCAGTGGGGAGAGATTTGCTACTTGAATTTGTACTCAGTTTTTAAGGAACCCTTAATTAAGAGAGTTGCTCTTTATTGGCAAGAGAAGTCTTAATGCGTTAATTGTCGAAATGCAATCTTTGAGAGGGGTTTTTAATCATTCGAATGCGTCATATTTTAATTTAGGGAAAGTTTTCGAATTGCGCTTGACGGGACGACGTTAATGAATTTCTTACGAAATTAAGCGGAGTAATGCCAAAGGTTAGGTAACAGTAGGTACCTACTAAGAATATTGAGCTATACTGAAATAATTTCTTTTGTTACAGGCTTCGTTACGGCATCGACTACCATCGCCTTCAGATCAAGGTAAGAGTCGTAAAATTATGTGTGACACTGACATAATTTTATGTGAAGGTTTGTAATGATGCATGGCCTAGATGGTTAAATGAATATTTGTTACTCAGTCGCGGATGAACTATTAAACTGATTGGCATAAAAGGGATATGCAAAGCTTCTTTAATCTCAACACTACACCGTTAAATCCGCGGAAAGTATCTATTACCGCTCGCTTTTGCTATTATAGTAAACTATATAGTACCTATATAGAGCATGTACCTACGGATTGTATGGTGCTGCTCTTTTTGCTGTCTTAATTTTTTTATTACAGAATAAAAAATAATTAAATAAATTGTTTAATTTTTTACTAAATAATAAAACGGCACATGCCAATTACAGAAATTATTCATAAGGTCAATACACATTAAATTTATTAAAATTCATTCAATTATAAAAGTTTTTTTTAATATTAGGTACGATAATTACCTACATCACTCAGTGTTAGCGCAGACTTTACAATCAATATCGAGAAGGCTATTTTGTTATTATATGGGCTTGATGTAAGTCGCGGTCCCCCAACATGTCTTAATTATTCATTACATCCCACGACGTCTTGCGCAGACGACTTCCAAAATGCGACTATAAAAATATATGTAGTAAAAACGAACACGCACATTAATGAGGGCCGTGCAATATTTATACACAAGCTACCCTAATTGCTAGGGTGGAGAGTGGAAAAAATGGGCAATTTCACGTAATGTAATATGTATATTTAAGGTGAGGTTCCGAAAGCGGCGGAATTTTGTCGCGGTCGTGCTTATTACACGACCACTTCAAACGTCTTTCCTGCTGCGGTGATGGATACGAACGAAAGTGGCTCTGTTTGCGCGTTTGTGGTTACAATTTTGAAGTTTGAGAAATAAATAGGATTGTCTTAGTTTACGGGGTTCTTTGATGATGGACGTTCAGAGAGATAAAAAATCTGTTAGACTATTTGTCTCTTTGTTATTTCATTTGAGGTTATTTGCATTTTGTTTATGTTATTGAATTATTAACCATTGAAAATTATATTTTAAAACATGCGTAGACGATTTTTTTTCTTGCCGACTCTCCTGACTGGCCTCTCCAAGTCAAGTAGTAAGAGTAGATTACTTAAGTTTTTATCACCAGGCTCAATTCATAGCTTAAAAAATATTTAAATGAGTAATATACCATATTTTTCTATAAAAACACATTTTGCAGCAGGGTCGAAAAATTTTAAGTTCAGAATCAAGCTCTGAAAAACAATAAGTAGAGTACCATCCACATCGTTTCTGCAATAAGTAGCCGGGATTTTTATTTTTTCAATATGTTTAGGTGCTCGGCTCCCCTCGCCACAATTTCCTCTTGACGGAAACCCTCAATCTAATGATACGGCTGTGTTAAAAAACACAAGGAAATTTAATAACGCCAAGATCCAGCCCACGAAAACAAAGAAAATTTAATTTCAACGATTCCCACATGCCCTGCTTCGAGAAAGTTACCGCTATTGTACTTAGGTAACTTTTATCGTGCAAATTAAAAATAAAATATGTCTGTTGTGATTGAAATTTTACATGAGTTTTTTTCTATTGTAGCTGGTCTACCAGTGCCAACTTGATCATCATCAATATACATAACTATACACGTTCAACTTTTAATTACCATAAAAAAAAATACGCATAGTCAGTTGCCGTTACTGAACCCAAATACGGCAAAAAAACTTGAAAAAATTAAGTCGAATTTTTGCCAAAATAAATTTGATTAAAATTGAATTACTGTTACCGTTAGTGGTTTTCCTATAGATTTGCGCCAGGCAGTACCTATAATTGATAATAATTTAAGTTTTATTCATCGTTTGGCAAACCCGGGCACCTAGCTCGAGCCAGCTCGCAAAACCTCGGCTCGGGCGCCGCACTCGCTCCGCTGTCACTCTGCCAATTTGTAGAAATCCAAAATTTTGACTGCACAAATGCAATGTAGTACCCCGTCTGCATTGCCCATTTAATTTTTTTTTGGTAATTAAAAATTGGTGGTGTATAATATGTATAACATCTTACCTACCGTGTTTCTGACAAATAAAATATCCTTATCTTTATCCTTAAATATACCTATATAAAAAGCCGGACTAACTGACAGACAATACACGGGTTAAAACACATGACATAGAGACTTGAAATTTTAAACGTATGTTCGTCAACGAAGATGTAGTGTAAGCGCGCACTAAGAAAGGAATTTTGTTAAGTCACAACACAAACGTAGTTTTGATTTTTAATAATAAATAAAACATGATGCTCTGAAGTAAATTTATAGTTTTCGAATGTTAGAGTAATTAGATATTTAAAAACATATTTACCTAAGTATAGGAACTTACGATAATCACGCAATGACCAAATGTCTTAAGTTTATTTTGATTTGTGTAGAAGGACAATGTTTTCTTTCTTTGTTTTGATTTCGTTCATCGAAGAGCTCTACCATAAAGCACGTTACACATAAGCTATCATAATTTTCACCTAATAAAAAGCTTCCCACCTACATTATTAGCTATTCACATCGCGACGGGGAGTGAGACTTGAAATAATTATTGCTCGGCTGACAAATTGCCGCAAAGCCTACGTGTCGTTGTTACAATTTGATACAATTTTCACCGCCTTTCCCGTACGGGCTGCGATTTGCATACGTGCGGGGCGGGATTATGCAAATATTTTTTTACGTGCCTACTGTTTACCTACCATATACACAGCGATCATAAAACAGCTGCATCATTTTATCTTTTTGTCTGTGATTATATTTCATTTGTTAATAGCTGTTTTCCGCGATTTTGCCCACGTAGAATATCATCTCTCTGCCCTTATCCCACACTTTGGTGGGGTCGGCACAACATGTCTTCTTCCATTCGTCTCTATCAGCCGTCATCTCTGTACTCACGCCTGCTTTGTTCATATCTTTTTGCACACAGTCCATCCATCTTTTCTTTGGTCTTCCTCTTCTCGCGAATCCATCTACTTTCATATCTCACACTCTTCTATTCCTATTGTAATTTCGCGTAGTATCGAGTACAATGTAGCCTTTTTCATTTCCCAGCTCATAATCTACACTTAGTCCAAATTTCAGCTTAATTTTATTTAGTTTTTGCCTGAATGAATCCAGCGAACGTCAAACATCCATTCCAAACGTTCACCTTTATTTAGTGAAACCTCAATCACGCAGAATATTTTTTTTTTATTTAGCTGGGTAGGTTGTGGATATTACGAGTTACTCAGTGGTTCGTCTTTTAATCTGTGACTCACAGGAAAAGGAAACACTTCGGGTGCGTTATAAAAAGATTTACGCGCTTTGTCGGGTCATTAAGTGCGGAACTAATTTGCTTACCTTTGAAATGTGGTAGACTGTCCGGGTAATTACAGGGGTAACCGTCCCCGTGATGTGATATGTAGATTTCAGTGTCAATATTGTTTTTTTTCATTACTTCATGCATAGGTATTGGAAATCTTTTGACCTATATAATGGCTTTGATGTGAATGTAGATTGTTTTGTGCATGAGGTTTTGCAATACTTATAATTTTATTATTGAATGAACTGATTTCTTGTTCGTGAAACTAGGTGGTAATGTACAATTAGGTACGTACACTAATATAAATAGAATTATAAAAAAACTAAACAGAATCATAGCAATTAAGTCTAGAATCATATTTGAGGTTCTATCACATGCATGTTACAATCACAAGTCTATATGCTTTAAGAATTCGACAAAAGGCTTTTTTATTAGGAGGAGACGAAAAGAGCCTCTTCAAGGCGCACTTGAAATCCTTTCACGACACTGGTTCGAAAGAACTCGTTTAAGTTCGTTATCAAGTTTAAGCTCGTATATTCAATTTCATGGACACCTACTCCCGCGCTATCCTAGTCAACAAAAACTAATCGTTAGTAGTTGTTTATAGGAAAACCGAGACCCGTTTATTATTGATTTTTTTTAATTACAAAAAAATATAATACTAAGTAATATTAAGGGGTTGGTTTATTTTTTTTTTTAACTTGGGTATCGATTCAAACTAATTTCAAGTTTCGCTTAAACAAAAACGAATGTTGTATTTCTTCTTTATTTTCTTTGTTTTTCACATACAAGGTATTTTGGTTTTTCATAACAAGTACAATTAACACAAAGTGTTATTAATCTGTTTATTGTAATCGCACTCAATAAAGCGCTTAGTCAACATACAAACAAATACATACTACATGGTATTTTCCCACGGTTTTCAATAAAAATAAACTGCACAAAAATCGGTGGGCTTCGAATTAAGCCGGGTGGCCATCAACGACCGGCCCGGACTGAAGTGAAAAATGTTATACGCCACCTGTGGCGCGTACGTGTAATCGTATGCGTTTATCTCCGGACCGCATGCAGCCAACAAAGATATAACTCCTTTGGAACAAGACCTTTTAGTATATTGTTTTGAAAGTAATTTCTGGGATAGTTCGTTGCTCAACATTTTTTATTTATAATATAATAGCATATAGTATATAGCTCATAGCGCAACAATATCGCGCACCATACATTGTTATGCACACGTTCACACTGTACTGTACTATATATTACTGGCTTACTATACGCTATAAATTGGTGCGATGCGCTGAGTTCATACTGTGCTGTATCACGCGCCGCCCTCTTCCTCCTTCCTCACTCCCGGCCGTCCCGCAAGATCGCGGTCAACTGAGCTTGCTATATACCTTAAATGCTTGCGATAATATCGCGTAATGTTAACGCCATGCTATATAGTATAGCATTAGGTCCTTCTTTGCTTTACTAGTATAGCACAATAGTATAGCGTAGTCTGAAACCAGCTTAATATTAACTAGTTATAACAACAACGACCCAGAGGACAAGATAAGTATTGTGATGTCCTTTCCAGTTTTTATACATCAACAAAACACATCGACGCTCCCATGCCGGGCTCTTCGTATCCATTCAATTCCACACCAATAGGCCGAATTTATGCGGAGGCCCGCACCGGACGCCAATTATCATCCGCAATGACTGCCCGCTGTCCACACGGCGGCGGTGCTCCCCAAAGCGCTCGGACACGACGCGATACATTCCCGCACCCAAGCAATTAACACACCCATTGCATCCCGCGATTTATCGGCGATTTATCGACGCTACCCAAATCAGATTTCGTGAAAAAAGATTTTCGTCGAAGCCACAGGATTTTCCCACGGTTATGAGGTCTTAATAGTGAACCGCACTCCTTTATGAAGCCGAGCGGACACAATAACGATAAAGGTGAACAGAAAATCCGGACAATAAACCTCGACAAAAAAGCTGAGCGAGGGCTAGTGCGGGGCAAATAGTTCGTGAAATTTCGAAGGGTCCCGCTTCGGACGGGACACTTTACGACGGTCCTCTCAGTAAACCTCCCCATTATGTTGGGCTAAAAGATCGTAGTCCTCCAGTTATAAAGATGCCGAAGATTTGTTGCCGGTTTATGGAAGTAGAAGGGTTGTCGGATGCAGCGGAGGGTATTATGATCATGTCGAGTCGAGAGGTCGTATCGTTTCCAGGAGTCAACATTGCGAACGCGATTGAGGACTTTCAAGAGCCAGTACGGAAATATGAAACTGATTTTCTGAGTTGAAATTCTTTTTGTGCCTCCAGTTTATTTTGCAGGTAACGATGCAATTACAGACGAATTCCATTTTAATGATCTTAGAGTTATTTACGCAGTAAATTCTAATCGTAGTAATTTATCAGTAAATACTAAAGCAATTTACACTTTCAATTAGTCCGTGCAACTATAACGCCTCCCCAATTTTCAAAAGGCTTCACTCCTATGCGTTTTCCGACCAAAATACTTCACCAACAGGACTAAGTCTCTATGCTTCATAGTTTAAGCTTCAAACTTCCTATATCACACCATTCCTTCATCAAATACTAGCAGAATAGCAGGTGAGACATCTAAGGCTAATTGTACACGGCAATCGTGACCGTCCAGTGCAAACAGAGGCGTGTGGCGAGGTAAAGGCGTTTACAGGTGTTTGCAGACAGCCCTCACGTAAACAGCTCACTTGGCAGCTCCTTTTGCCGTCTGTCTAGTGCTTTGCTCTTTAGCCTGTTTGTATTGTATGTACACACCTAATGCTGCTCTCAGGAAATAAGTAGGTTTTTGTTTATCTGCAACAGACATATTTTAAGTAATCTCAATTATTTAACATAACATTTCATACCAAATAGTCATAGATAGATTGATGAACACTTTATTGTACACCAACAAGAACAAAGCAGAGTAAAATAATAGAACAAGAATAAAAAGGCTCTAATGTAGGTACTAAAAGGGGCGGCCTTATCGCTGTGAACGATCTCTTCCAGGCAACAGGCAATGTTTGAGATATTTTTCAAAATGTAACAGGGGATATTTTTTTTTTGAACTTGGTTATCGTTTCTGGGCAAACTAATTTCAGGTTTCGCATAAACAAAAACTAACCCAGTATAATGCTGATCACTGCTAAAACCAAAGTCTATAATGACGATTTATAAAATTGGGGTTCTACGGTATTGTGGTGTGCCAAAATGTATTATAAACAACGATTCATCTTGCCAAAACGCCGTCTAGTTTGTTTGCGGTCCTGTCCTGGCGCACCTCGGTAAAATCCTTTTGACGCCGCGAACCTTTGAGCTCTCACCTATGACCACAAACGTTGGGATTGCTTTATGAGAAACCGTTACCATAGATACCGTATATTATGCAAATTCTGATAAAATAGATAGTTAACTCTTCATTTCACACAACATAGCAGTAAAACATACAGTGACACCCAGACCATGAAAACATGTACAGACACTAAACTAGAGTGGGTGATCCTTTTGCGTAGAATAATTTATCCCTGAAAACTTTGAATGTTTTGTTATTTGAACCGACTGGTTCCCAGAAAACCCAATTCCCAATAAATTCAAGAATCTTTAAATAAAACGATCATGGCTTGACCATGGTACAGACGCGAGCAATGGCAATATTTATTTTTCGAAAACTTTAGCGACGTAACCGTGACGTACTTGTTCAGAAGTGTAGTTAGTAGCTACCAAACGAAATGGGTAGTCAAAATTGTGTAACTATTGGATTTGTAAGATTTTTTTTAGAAGAATAAAATTTTTAAGAATTGAAATGAGTTATGCTAGAACTCACAAACATTAGAACATTTTAGGACCAATACCGATGTTCATTAAAACTAGGTATATAAACTTTACTTCATTTAAAGCTTATTTAATTGCACCGAAAAAGGTCAAGTGTGCTAGCCTGATATCGAGGTCTTTTGTTTTTGGGTTTAATGGGAATCCAACTATGGAACTTTGTTTTGAGTTTTTTGGGAATTGTGTTTATTGGGAGCCAACCTTTGAACCGATGAGAACATAATGTGACGTTGGCAAAATTAATAAAATAAAATGAAATAAAAAAATGGCAAAATTATTATTAATTATTATAATTAGCCTGAGATGTCCCACTGCTAGGCAAAGGCCTTCCCCCCCTTTTCTCCAGTCCTCTCTGTCAAGAGCTTGTGTGGACCGGTCTCCCTGATATAAATCTAACTCATATATTCACCTGTGCCTTGGTCTGCCACGAGGGCGTTTGATTCCTTGAGGCCACCAATCTGTGGTGACCTTTGCCCATTGTTCATTCGTCAACTTGCCTGCCTTTTGTCCAACGTCCGCGATTTGTTGTAAAATAAATTTATAAATTGTTTTGTTATAATGAGCGTTTGATATGAGTAGTATTACAATCTTGGGATTTTATTAGGCTTCCGATGTTCATTTGTTCACTTGTACTAGGCTCCGTAGCGATTACCAAAATGTATTGGTTTCGTAACTATGCTATGGTTATAAAATTTTATGTTTTTAAAACTTCACGTAGAAATCCAGAAGTTATTTAAAGCATGCGGATCAGAGCAAAATATGCTAGTACCGTCGTGGAGGCGAGGCAAGGCGGTTTCCGAAGCGGTCCTCCCAACGCTGCATATTACATGAGACCAACTTTTGCCGATTCCTTCAATATTTCATCTTGGGAAATCCTCTGCCTTTACTGTCCAAAATTCAATTTATTTAGCCAGCGTCTACGAAGTACACATTTAATATAAAATACATGGCCTTAAAAGTACTTTTCATTCGATCGTTAAAAATGCGTTACATAAAGGTATTTTAAATCTTCGAAAATAATCATAGAAAGGCACTATTGTTTCTCGCGAGAAACCTCCAACAATGAAATGAAATCGCAAACCACTCCACCAAAGTTCATTCTACAATCGTTTATGCATTGTGCTCCATACAATAGCTGCAATACCTATTCAATGAGTAGATTGCCAGTTGCACGTGAAACTTAATTTCATTTCCTAATACATTCTGATATTTGCCCACCATCCATCTATTTGCGCGCCACCGCATTCGTTCCCCGTTTTAGACGGATACCATATTTTCCTTTTGTCTAGACGAAATCTTAACGAATATTTAAGTAAGTACATAGTATGAGTTCTGATGAGAATAGCGAGGGAAATTTTCAAAGAAATATGAAACTGTAAAGCAAGTGTCAGATGAAAATGTAAGTAGGTAATTAGAATATAATAAAGCGTTCCCTGTTTTCTCTAAAGCATAAACATGTTGGAAATTTTCGCTTGGAATCTATAAACCAATGGCCGCAAAACAAAGCACAACACAATCCTCTCAGAATCGCGTATTACAAACAAATGCGAGTTCTCCAGGGTGGTATCTCCAAATTGCTCATGTAAGACAAAATTAACCCTCACCCACATTAACGCAGATAAGTCGGCGAGCTCATTTGCGAGCCTTCCGGCTGGTGCTCGTTACATCTTGATATTCTTTACCCCTTCGCCGATACCAGCCACATGAGCAATAAATGGCGCGGAAGCTCCTATCGCACCGCCCGATATCTTCCATCCGAATTAATTTTAGAACGCTCCGAAACGAACCAAGTTCGCGGACTTGTTATTTCCACGTGCACCGAACCGCGCTCGACTTCTAATCGCAAAGTCGCGAGATAAAATGGCGACCCGTAATTACCATAACGCCTTTCGAAGATATGTGGAGAATCTTAATGGTACGGTGGCTCCGTAAATAATGGGCTCTTATGGGAAAGTTGGTAAAGAGCACTGTTTCGTGTGTAATTTTAAGGGCTTCCTGCCTCACGTGCTTTTTGAATAATGTGCCGAATGCGAGCGAGTGGGTGCGTTAATGATGGCTTTTGTTTTGATGTTATGTTATTTATTATACAAAGTGTAACACAAAAGGTATGTATCCAATATACCTACACTATCGTAGACATTTGTTGATCGGATTCTGATAACAATTTTGATTATTGACTTAGTGCGTAGTTTATCAAAAAAATTATTTATTTTACATGTTCTGAAGCAAATGAATATATAATTGGTCTTCGACGTTGCAGAAACCCACTAACGGTATTAGCTTTTCTGTGAATCACCCGCAGTCGTACAGCTTAGCAGCTATGTATAGTAAATTAGCCGTCTAAAATGCATCTAAGGCGCACAAGCGTTAATAACGCGATCGCGCTATCTGCGGCAGATGCAGCAATGCCGCGCGACTGTCGCAGATTACGCGTGAATTATGAGCTATTTCTGAATTGTGGCCGCCCGCGGCGCGCGGCGGTGTCGTTGCGGCAGACCATACCGCGCGTCTTGTCTCGCCGTCTTTTGTGCAGGCTGGTAATTAACGATAATACTAGATACGTGCCTTATATTCGTACTCTACATGTACTCTACCGTATAATTTTATTTGATGCTGGTTATAGTATCTTGCAACTTGTCTAAAGCTTTTGTAAGTGTGTTGCTAATTATGAAGTGATTTTAAACTAAACATCAGATTATGAATATGAACCTTCTCAACATTAACCCACCGCACTACCATTGTTCCACTGAGCATATTTGCAATACCTTTCAAAATACTCACAACCCACACCTCTGCGCAAGGAACAGCGAACGTGTTCCTGAGAATTACAAGCATTCTAAATTAGGCACCAAAACAGTCTCATTTTCCACGTTGCTGCAGCTAATATTGTCTCGCTCCTGAAATATGCAGTCTTACCTGCAGGATACACTGTAATTGTCGAATATATTGCATCGTTTAGCCCTACCTTCATCCTCCAAAATGTTCGAGGAGGCAGCCGAGATTTGCGGCGAACTGTTGGCCCCGGGCCTAGTGCGAGCTTACCAGACTTAACTTCTCGAGATTTCTCGTAGCGACTGCTTTTACGAACACACTAAGCACATTTGTAAACAAACATTAAAGACTCGTTTACTTTCTACGAACCCTTTTAAAAAGAGTTAAAGTTGTAACGCCCCCATAACCTCCTTGGAGTCCCGAAACTCGTGGCACTGTAAACAGCCGTGAGGCGTCGTCGATGAAATTGCAAAAATGTAAAAGAGCTAATGTTTGCTCACCTTAAACCCCTTCCCGACCCCGAGTCGGCGTGACGAGCCGGATAAAAGGCTTTAATACACCCTCATCCCTTATTACGCAACTTGAAAAAGACAACAATATAGATCCAATGTGTCGCGGGCGCGGGCAATCATACGCGCATCAAAGGTGGCGCGCCTACGAGCTAGCCAAGTGTGGAGATGCCTTTATACCGCTCCGTTTTGTATGGAAATGTAGAGTCAAAGGGCTACACGCGTTATGAGATCTCGAACAATACGGATTGTGACAATCCTGTTTCCTTCGTACGTGAGGAAATGATATTTGAATGTTTAATGACAACCCTGAGTCATTGTATCATGAACATGGATCTAGAATTGTTGTTGTTTGTAACATTGTTACAACTCTGAATTTTCCAACCTACTTATCTTCTCATGGAGCATGTTTTTACCTTTTAAAAGATTAAATATTTATGGATGAAATTTTATGTTTTAATATTCCTGCTGAAGGGTTCCAACCATATTGGTACAAATCAAAAGATAATTTGAGTAAACTAAACCGATACATATCTACTATTGTTTGTCTTATGGAAGGTGCTGACTACTGCCACACAGTTTTATTTTAACTTTTGCAGTGGTCAACGCTCCCATTTTATTATGTACTCCTTTTATATTCCAAATAAATTATTTGTATTTGAATTTGATATCGTGTTCGTCTTATCCATAACAATGTAGCGTGTGGGCACATCAAGCAGTCATTACCGCCCTTCTGAAAAATCTCAGCGCTGCTTTGCAAGTCAAAGCTCCTTCACTCACGTGACAAGCGAGAGGCGGCACTCATCGGCAAGAGTGTGTGAATTTTCATATTGGTCGTGTAGGCACAGGTGTGGTAGCTAAGATTTAAAAAGGTGAGGATTCGAACGCAAATGAGATGCTGATGTTGAAGAATTATTCAGCTCGATAAAATTTATTTATCGCTACGTCTGTGTCATTCATGATTGGGTTTTAGATACAGTAATCACTAAGCCTTAAGATTGCCAAAATCTAGTGATAACTGTATATAAAACCCAATCATATATGATACTTCGTCTGCGTGGTATTAAAATAAGAACCATTATGTATATTAAAAATAGAAACTAAAACGTGTTCTAAAATGTATTATCAAAGTCAAAATAGAATTCAGCGCACGCTGATCTCACATCGTTAAGGCGACGTGTACACCATTACGCGAAATTATTCGCACATCCCTCAAATTGACATTCAATCAGTGTCGCGACATTGTTTCCCTATCAATCCTTATTGGAAGTAGGCACACGCGCCGATATCGTGCGATATTCCGTCATCAAATCGCAATTTGTTTATGAAAATTTATTGTATTCGCCATTACCGCACGCGGATTCTTTTCCTTCGGGAGCGACCCCGCGGAACGAAATCACCTTATTCAATTCCCTTTTTGCATACATCACACACATGGGTGTCTTCGAGGGGAGCAACGGTTTTTGTCTGAACACGTGAATCGCGTTTGGGACCCGTGTACGCTTCTTATTAGTCCGGATTGAAAGGATATTTTCTTCTACTGCTTGAGAGAATTCACATCTGATCATATTTTACATGGATCGCAACAAACTAGGTATATTTGGACACCTTCCTAATTGGATAGCCGATGATTTTCAATTACAAACACCTGTTACTTAACAATGGCACAACTAAAACATTTTAATAATTCTTTAACATAAGTTCAGGATAAAGATAAAGTATAGTATTGTATGTATTATCATGTAGATGTCCATTCAGATCGAAACTTGTCACGCGACATAGAGCAATAACACTCACCATTTATATGATAGCCATTTAAATATGCGAACTGTGAAGTGTAATTTGAGGTGACTAGATTTAAAACCTACATAATAAATAGGACAACTCTTAAATTTTAGGAATCAGCAATGCAATACTCAGTTATAAGACACAACCATGAGGGAGAGAAACCAGAAATTTCCATTTGAAATGCCGCAGAAATCATTTATCAGCGTCGAATTAGCGCGTCACATATGCAAGGTGTCGATGGCATTGCGCAAGATATGACGCCCCTCTGTTTCCGAGGATTCCGAGAAAGAATCGTCGCATATATCACGGTTAATAGGGTGAGGAGAGAGCACTACTTATGCCTAATGCGACAAGGAAACATGGCACGCGCCCGCATGCGAATACATTTTCAGGAAACTGGATTTTCAATGGCAATAAATACTCAAGCCAAGCTTGTACGGAAATATGCGAAGATTATGCGGCTTTCTAAGTTATAAAAGGTAATATGGAGACGATTGGGTTGCCGAGTGTCATGTGAACAAGGATTTACGTGATCCAAAGTATAACGGCTGCGTTATTTTGTTCAGCCTTTTTGGTACCTATTGATTGGCTTAATCAATTTTGTTTGCAACCTGTCTAACTCAAAAAAATTAGTTAAACTGAGCAAATTCGTAAATTAATAAGTGATACCCCTTCAGTGCAAAGTGGTGCACCTGTAATGATAAAAATGCGAGGTAACCCTTCTAGTGGTATAACAATAAAGTGACATGGTCGTAAACACGATGGAATGACGCTCCGTAAAAAGCAACGACGTCGGTAAATATGGACAGGCGATGTCTTGCCGACGTCAAAATGACGGTAAAAACGTAAAGACGCTTTTACCAGAGCCATGCAGACGTGCACAGCTAATTCTTTATTGATGTGCTGTGCATCGTTTCGTAGCTTTACAGGGAAAATTTTTAGACATCTATTGCATTTTACCGGTTTTATAATAAAATATATTTTATTAATATTGGTTAATAACTTAATTCATATAAATAAATATACATATATTACACAACTAATTACTAACTTAATGCTAAAACACAATAAAACTAAAATTACTTGAATAAGTATAAAAATAATAAATCAATAATATGGCATAAACGTTAATATTGGTTTAAACTTTTATTACCTACTTATATTTAAGAAAATTAAAAAAACATTTAATAAATCTTGTATATAAATATCTTGAAAAGCACTTATCAAGCTGACAAAGTGGTACATATTAATAACGTCGCGGTTTATCGTGAGAAAACACAACCCTCGAAAGAGTGGTAAAGATGCAAATCTCACGGCTCCGCGTCTTAACGACACGCATTTTCATTCCCTCGCATGCTCTTTCATTCCTCAGGCCTAAAGCCAACATCCACTTCAGCGGAGATAATATATCAACCAATATGAATCGTCACTGGAACTCTGCACATTCAAGTACGATTCTATCGGCTCATTTTACAAATCTGTTAGTGGAGTGCCGGTAATAAGCTCTTTTACACTCTCACATGCACATCTTGGAATTATTTTCCATAATCATAGGTTGAAAATATAACAGCTTTTTGGCAGGGGCTGATAAACTTCGTTAAGTATGCGTTACTTGTACAAATAATACATAAGAGTGTGCTTAACATAATCTACGGTGCAGTTATAAAGATTAACCGTGTAATGTTTTTGTGTAGGTACACTATTGTGACTATAAAACATAAAAATAAAAAAAAACAACACACAAAAAAGAATGAAATATGGATTTAAATAAATATGACCACAATATGACCTAGTTGAGTAATGAGCATTAGTAAGGAAAATTCAAAACCATCAAACAAAGCTGCATCGTTCATAAACAAATCAAAATAGTCGTGAACATAATGATTCGAATTATCCGACTCGGCAAACGACTCCTCCGTCAAACACAAATTGCCAAGGAAACCTTCGTGGCGCCAAACAATTAATCAAAATATTAAGACAAAAAACCATTTTATTAATATTTAAATCTTCAAAATTGCTCGCAATATAGATATAAGTCTGGAATAACTCATTTAGCGGGATAAGAAAAAGGGATGGTAGTCATTAGCATATAATGACAGTAATTAAAATACACAAATAGAGCTATAAAGACGGGCCGGCGTTGAAGGGTTGTCTTCATCATCCGAGAGAATTTATACGGCAAATATTTTGAGTGCGGCTCACTAAGATGGTAAATTTACACTTTCGGCGAGATTCAAGACGTGAGATAGGCTCGTGACTCTCGGGACGTGGATTTTTACATGTAAAGTATATTTTTTTTCAATATGCAACAATATCACGTACTACTGACCTAAACTATACCCAATAGTTACTATATTTTGAGATGACATTGAGGTATTGTTGTGGTGGTGGTAGTTAATGTTATAATGTAACTCTTGCATAGATTGTTAACTTTTTTTTGATTTCGTAGACTCGATTCAGTACCTATATGTTGGTATAGGTTTTGTAGTCGCGACGAGCTTGATCTATAAAAAAAATGGTTGTAAGTACGTATTTGTATTACCTACGTATGAAAAATAGTTAGATAGATATTTTTTTATCAAAATATTGATAGAGCAAGCTCGTAGATTCCAAAAGAAAACTCTGGCAAATGTTTGTAATTTGCTAAACATCCACATTCACAAATCCGTACAATGCAATGGGCCAGCTCTACAACCCGAATTATTTCAATTCATTTATCGGGCCGCTCCACCGCCTACAGACAATGCCTCGGCTAATTACGAGATGTAGGGCTTTATTAACGCAATCTGGTGGTTATTAACATAAAAAAATAATATTTACTGGCCCCAGAGTTGGTAAAAGTACTTAATTTACGAATATTGCGGCATTAGGCTCACTCCTCTCGTCTCAACCCTTCTTACAAATGATCGCGGCGATGCTCCACGTTGAGGAATGGGATGAGAGAGATTAAAGCCCATCACAGTTGTTGTACTGGAGAATTTTGCATTGTAATAACCGACATTAGACTTAAGCGAAATGTACCGAATAAATTCCTCTCACGGCCGTCAAATTTCAGCCAAGGAAACGTTTTACAAATTACCCATTGATATTTTAATCAACAGTCCCTTCAGATTCGAAGATTTTCAATATTAGCATATAAATAGAGAGTAAAATATGACATCAGCATTTTAATTTTTCGATATTACGAAGCGATTTACAAATTAGCGGGTAAGAAAAACGCCTGAGAAGCCATGAGGGTCGCTTGCAGATGTTCTATTTAAATGTAAATTTTTCACGGTGACGACACGGATAAAAATTGAAGGCAAAATTCTGACAAGCTCGTCTCATCATTTAAATAACTTGTTGGACGACATCCATTTTTTTATTTGAACATATAGAACCTACTGATATTACGAGTACATAAACTATAGCTTTTAACTGCTAGGCCGGCAAATTATTTTTATAGGCACCTCATTCAAGATTTTCCCTGCGAAACTGAAGAATAACACCAATATAACGCAGATGAAAAAAAATTTAGCAACCACCGAAACTCTAAAAATAGAGGTAACTGGAATTTCAAAATTAATTTAAAATAAAGTTAGTTACAAAAACACCTTCGAACTTATCACTCGGGAAGGAAAAATTAGCTAAAATTGTGACAGGACTATTTAATCAGAGCACAACCAACAGGAGGGTGACAATTGCACACAGCGAAAAAAAAGGAAAGAATCTTTTGAGCGGAAAGGGCAACAAAGAAAGAATTGTGAGAAAGGACCGCGGCGGAAGTGGGAATGACAGATCGTCTACAATGGTGAAAAGCTATGGTGAAAAGTCACACCTCTTGTTTACGGGACGCCGGGCACGGAATTAGCTATCATTTACTTAAGCTTTTTATATAATTAAGCCGAGCGGCCATTAGTTGAGAGGGTCGCCATATTCTTTCGTTCGTAATTTCTTGCGATATTGTGATAGGAATTGTCTCTTTGTTGGACGATGGCCGAATCATACGCAAAAGGAAAACGAACTTTAAAGAAGTAAATATTATTGTCTGGGATCTAAGTTATTTAATTAAACGCAGGTACGTTTAATAGACTAACTAAACTCGCACTATTTATTCCTCGATTTCATTGCAGATACTCTTAGGTTCGTAACTACGCAGTTAGCAATAATAAAACTTCTTTGTTCCCATCTCGAATTAACGAATCGATTATAATTGGTTAAGTACAGCGCCGATCTAAAGAAACCCACAAAGGAGTCTATTCGGGCCACCTTCAAAAACAAAAACAAGACCCACTCCCCTTGTTTTTTGGCCATCGAAAGCGAAATCTGCCTTTGTTCATTTACTTGGTAAACCGATAATTTCATTAAACAACAAAGTGGGACTCGTCGGGAGCTTTCTGTAAACACGGCAAGAAGCCAATGTCCCCCAAGATGAGAGATTCATTTAAAGAAAAAATCTCAAACTTAACACAGCGCGACAAATTAGGAATCTGCCCCTCGTGTTTATGCTTTCCGCGTCCAGAAACACGATTCAACTTGTAATTAGTTAGACCAAAATACTAACTTTTGTATCTACAGAAAATGTATTGATCGAAAATTAATTGAACTTCTTTAACCCTTTCGTGGCTTGAGTTGTTATACCGACAATCGAGTTAATATTGGACGGGCAACCTGAAACGGATGCATTCCGCGCATTAAAAATATTGCCCAGTAATTTGGAGCATTCGAGCGGCTATTCGAATTTAAGTCGGTACGGGGCAAATTAAGCCGACCGGCGACCCCCGATATATTGCGTTTGTTCTTTTGAAGCTACCAGTGAAGGGTTGAAGCCAAGAATGCTTTGCTTTTTATAGAAACTCAATAAACTGGGGGGCGAGAGCCAACAGAAAACTGGTTTATTGCCTACTTATCCAGATGCGTAAAAAAAAATATTTGTTTTAAAATTTGTTATACATAATATTTGGCTACATGTCAAATGTAAAAGATATCGTAGTCACTAAAAACCTAACACCTATCTCACTTTCTCCACAGAGATATACTAGGTACACAACTCCCTCGCTGTTTTAGTATGTTATCGTCACTTATGTTCCATAAACTTCCCACAACAAACACACGCTCCATAAAACCAATGAATTATACCTCAGTCAGGTAATTAGATCAAAAATACCATTAAATTAATAAATAAAAAACAGAAACGTGCCCCATCGGCTCTCAGAGCGACGCATGGTTCCCTCAGTCGAATAAATTTATGTAAAAATTTTCATTAATATTTTGGAGGCCGAGCGTCCGCGCGCCCTTGGGAGTGAAAATCGAGTTCGCGGTCGCGATAGAAAAATGCAAACCAAAAATTATGGGGACCCTCGCCTTGTATTTGCTTATGAATACCGGCCGTACCTGCCCTATATCGTGAAATATAAATATACGATACGATACGGGGAAATATAATTAAAACATTGTTGATGGGGTCATTTTATATTAAAATCCATTACTCAAACATTCGCCGCTAAAAAGCATGTAGCCTTTTTTCATTGAGTAGTATTTTTTTATCTGAGTGCGACCTTTATGGCTGGTTGTACACTACGAAAGATGCCCCTCGCGGATCTTGCGAGATTATGAAAGATTTGTGAGTCCTCGAGTGGCGCCCGCGGCCGGTCGCAGTAAGCTTAAGAGATTTAAATCGGTCGCTGGCCTGGAATGCCAGATACAAACAGATTTCTTATGGACCAACGCTTTGTAGAAACATTTTCATGGAAAGGATACTCGTAGCTTTTTTCATAAATCTGTTATCAGAAACTATTTTCACAAACAGTTTTCTTATATTATTCTGTACCTTATTGGCAAAAAGTACTAATAAAGGGCTGTATTCCGTTTTATTGATGTGTCTTGAACAATAAAACGCTACATATTATAAAAAAAAAATTGGTTTAAAAAAAAATATCGGCAAGAAAGTTTTTCCGACTCCAAAAATACTTTAAAAACTTCGTAACGCGAGTCAGTTCCACCACAATGCAGCCAAGATCTGTAAGCGATATCTTTTCACGAAACCTGTAAATCTCTCAGGCATTTTTATATTCGGCGGTTTTTCCCTGAGTCTGAGGGCTAAGCAGCGCCGCCATCCCCAGATTATATCTTGACACTTGATGGATGAATGGTTATTGGATCTCTACATTTTTATCATTTTGATACAGTCGCGGGGCAAGGTGCGCTCAGATTCGCTGCAGGGGATATAGTTTGGCGATACGCTGAGCAACGTTTTGCTAGCTTTACTTGATGGGTTTTGGGTGTATTTTTCATAACTTTTCAGCCTTCAACACAGTGCTTGCACCTAATTCCTAATACTTACCGCTTTAGTAGCTCAGAAGACGTGGTGGCCGAGTGGATGAGGCCCTTACCTTGCGATCTGATGGTCGCGGGTTTGAGTCCCGGTGGCAGTAATGCGTGAATGGTTTTTTTCTTCTCGTTCTCGCAACGGTGAAGGAAAACATCGTGAGGAAACAGGCATATCGTAGAACCAAAAGTTGAAAACATGAGTCGAGTGCACGAAAGGAGCCTCTTCGAGGCGCATTTGAAATCCTTTCACCACACTGGTTCGAAGGAACTAGTGACACGATAAGAAGAAGTAGCTCATTAATAAAACTAATAACGTCTTACATGAAAATCACTTAGTCGCAATATCATTGTAGTGGAACAACCGTTGTAATATATCACTATGATTTACGTGTAACATATTCAGGGTGAAATACTATTTAAGGTGAAATATGTAGAATTGGCAATGTTCTTACACGGGGTCTCTCTCTCTCGGTCTCTTCTGACACGGGGCGACCCGATCGTTTGCACTCTTTACTACATCCCTTTCTCACACTTCATATCGCTTGTAAGAGTGGCAAAAAAACTCTTTGTAATATTTTTTTTTTGATTAAAAAATATTTTTTCAACATATCTAGAAGGTAACATAATGAAACAAAATAATCATAGTTTTAACAAAAAAAATACTACAACTGACTTTAATTTGATTGTTTTAGTAACCGTAACCACAACTGTAAAGTCACAGGAATGCAAAATACATTCACACACACATACACACTCACACACTCACACCCCTGCACTAGGATTCCCTGTGTCGCAGGCGGCATGGACACATACAAGACATCACAACATCCAAGACCCGAGAACAAACATTTGTGTTCGTCACAAATATTTGCCCCGGCCGGGGATATTTCTTCACTTCATTTGATTTAAAAACTACCGAACCAAGTTTGATAAAATTTAAATGTCAGGTCTAAAGTATCAACAGCTGTGCTTAATTGGAACTAAGACTAAACTTACAATAAAATTTTATCGAACTACATACATGAAATCAATGTGATTAAATATACAAAAAATATGTTTTTTGTTATTAAAACCTCTGTTACACACCATCGTAAGTATCAAAAGCTAAGATTGTATCATAGTCAAGTCACTTATTAAAAATACGCAGAAACTAAATGCATAATGTAGAAAAACATTTTTCGCTAACCCTACCCTGCCCACCAGTTTTCCGCCCACTTTGGCTCGCGGATCATACACGATACGGTCTGAAAAATGCCGTGGCCTACTCTGTACGTTAGCGGAAACATATCAATTCAATTTGAACGCACGGCGCGCGTGAAATAGGGCTGTCGCGCGCTAAATCATGGCGCCACACAGTGATAAACATATCGGAAGGGTTTATGTTTTATTGGCTGTGACGGTTCTTATCTTGGACGGTTGGCTAAAGTTGAGGAAATCTTTTTGAATTTACCTTTATCGTTTAGTGAGTTACGATATGGGATTGGAGTATTTTGCCTGTCTATTCTTTCAAGTATCAATAACTCCGTTGTTTTAATATTATAACCCAGTTAAGGCAAGAGCGAATAAATATGTAGGTAGGTATAGTAAGCGTCAAACAATTTGTGCTCTGGCGAACCATGAGACAAAAATGCACAGAATTTCAATTCTTAGGTCAAATTGGTTCTGCGCATCATTGTCACGTGGTTCGCCAGAGGACAAGTTGTTTGAAGCTTAGTATAGTTATCTAGACTTTCGTGATTCGTCTTAGGAAACAATGTCAAAGTTACAAGACAAGTACGAAAGTGTAATTCCATTAAAAATGTTTACCTAGCAGCTACTATTTTTTGTTAGCAATGTTAGTAGCTTTTGGACTAATTAGTTTAAATCTAATAAGGGCGCAAGTGTCGGCTTTAGTTAAGCTTCACAATTAACCCACCCTTGTTAATAAGACAGAAAGTGGCGGGCTCAGTAAAAATTCATCGCGTCATCCACAGCTGAGCGGTTGTAAAGATTAAAAATGCACACGCGCCCGCGGCACCTCAAGGAAAATATGCTCAGCCAAGCGAAACACGATCAAATATTTAACAAATCCCGTTTTTATAACTGTTTATATTTATCTACAGATGTTTAAAATGATGTTGCAATAAAACTCGTGTTAATCCTACGAACTATTTTGGCTCCATTAATTGAACTGCTAAAAATGGCCGTATGTGTAAAAAGCCTTAATTTCAACAACAAAATGAAAATAATAAGGCATATGGAATCTGAGATGAATTTTCTTGCTAAGCAATCTTCCACTCATGTTTCGATACCACCGATTTAATATCCCACTCATAATTGAAGCGAGCGTTCTTCCAAACCCATTACCCGCCTGTAGACTAGTCAGGGCCTGTAATGAACTCACATTATAAATGCAACGAGGCATCGCCGAGATGCACCGAACACTCAGACGCGAAGAATTAATTCATTTGCATGTAAAACTTATACGGAACGCTACTTAAGATTAGGTAGACGTTCGATGTAGTGCTCCGTGAGCGCTTGTTCGCGGGAACGTTCTGAGCAATATCATTATGAATATTGATATGATATCATATTTATTGAAATTCAGAAATTCTTAATGCCATAAAATACAATGTCGTCCTGTTTGGCTTAGTTTATACTTTCCAAAATACATCTGAAATAAAGTACACATGAGCACCACTGTTTATTGATGCATTGCATCTCAATAGTTTGAAAGTTAGGATTTTATTGTTATTTTCCTATGTTATAAGCTTAGCACACAATCGTTATCCACCACTCTCTACTATCTTCTATAGTGTTATGTTAGCTCCCAACTATACAATCCGCGATGTTTAGAAAACCGCGGAGGTTCGTTGACTCACCAACAGCGCGAGACACCTGCATACCGCCACGCTACCTTCACGTTAATGGTTTCCGTAACCCCTCAAGACCTGCTTCTAATTCCACCTACTTCACTTGAGTACTTTTTACAGACACTCAGCCCTCTCGAGGATAATCAGATGCAAAATGGTGACTTCAATTTGGATGATTGAGAGGCTGGTTTGTGATGTAAAGCGTGTGAAAGTTGGTTGCGAACTTGAAAATCTAGATAATAATTCCTATAAAATGACTTGTAAAGAATATTATGATGGCACATAGGTTCTATGCACATGGTGTCTTTTGATTCAATTTAATATAAAAGGGAAAGTCCTGAATGAGTAACTGACTGACAGACAATGCACAGGGGGTTCGAACTGTGCGTTGTTTGTAATTTCAAATCTCTACGTTTAGACGTAGAGACATGAAATTTCAAAAATTAGGCGCAAGTTTAGAAAGGAAATCTTTTAATTATCGACGCAAACGAAGTTGTAGATGTCAACTAGTATTTAAATAAAAGTTAATAACAACGTCTTTGAAGTCTCACTGACACTTTATAAAACTGGACCAATCTGCATATATTTTGTTGTTTTCCTCAGAACATGAAATTTGATTGCCAGCAATAAGCACAGTGTGTAAACGACTCGCAAAAATAACAAAATAAATTAAAGAGGGTTACACAATAGCTTCTCAAATAAGAACGCCCTCGTCAGTGCCTACAGTTAAAAGAAAAAAATCGTAAGGAGAGGGGGGGTAAATGAGTACGGTTGATAAAAAAGTCAGAGTGCGCGTGATCGCTCCCCCGAGTCCGCACTTATCATTGACATTAACTTTTTTGTTGTCCATAACATTTGCATAGCTCTTAAACTCTGAAGGATACAGTATCGGAGACGCCTCAAAGGCCTGAGGCGTCAACTGGGAGCAGTGGCGGTGTATACCTACTTTGTAAGATCATTTTCAGTCTGTACTGAACTACGCTCTGGTCTATAGGGGGTCGTTGAAAGAACAAACTTTTCTGGCATTTTAGAATAATTGGAAGAAGAAGAACAACTATTAGTTTTTTTAATGTTCTAAAAATTGAGTTCCTGAATGTTAAAAAAGTAAGTTTAATAAGTTATCCAATGAAGTATTTAGTAAGAGTTTAAAATCAATATTTTATAATTGCAAAATCCTATACTAATATTTTTACCTGACCCAAACTAATATTTTTATTTATTGTGATATATATCTAGGTATAATTAATTATAAGTAAATCACAAAGTTGGCACATAAGTTTTAATTAGAATATTTTGACAGCTGTCACACTCAGACAGCCCTTCGGCAAACGAAGCTAATTCGGACTCTACAAGGATGTCTTAGATGCTATTAAAGTATCCCTTATTTTATGGCATATTATTGGCAGGCAAGACTTTGTTTTGTCATATTTTTTTACCAGTAACGGATTGTTCTCAATTAAAACAGAATAGCCCTTCACAGATGGTAAATGGTCAATCACCTTCGCTTATTCAAATCTAGATGTGCTGTCGGTCGATGCGTTTCATATTAGGGAAGATCTTCATATTTCAACCAACTTCAAAAAAGGAGGAGATTCTCGGTTGTTTTTTTTTTAATTTTTGTTACCTTAGAACATTGTTATTTATAAACTGATTTGATAATTTATATTTTTTATTTTGATTTGGATATAATTTCAGATTAGTCCCATAGAAATTTCATCAAAATCGGTTTAGTAGTTTAGGTTCTAAATTAAAGTAACTGAAAAATACCTATATGTCGTCGAAGTAAACGATATTGCGTATTTTGCTTCTCTGTTACTTTTTAACGGTGTAAGTGGTGGACTAACACAGTCAAATCGAAGTCAGTTGGAGTATGTTTTTGTAAAAAGTTGGAGTGTTTTTTGTTTCACAACTACCTGAGTAACCGTTTTCAGTTTGTCGAGCTGAAAATGGCAGACGGATCTATTGTTCGCTCAAAGGCCGCACCAGTTACTAGAGGCGTTCCCCAGGGGTCTATTCTCGGACCCATTCTGTTTATATTGTATTCTGCAGATATAACGAACTGCATAAAACATTGCAAGTTTCATATATACGCTGATGACCTGCAAGTCTATATATCGTTTAAACCAGAAAATCTGAGTAGGGCAATAGGAGATCTAAATGAAGACCTACAGCGTTTAGCTTCTTGGGCAGATAGTAATTGTCTTGTACTCAACCCGGTTAAAACTAAGTATATGCTCCTGGGCAGTGCGCAACAAATAAATAAAGTATCTGCTCAACCTCCCATTGATCTTAAACTGCTAGGCGAACCTATTGAGCGAGTCCTTGAGGCTAGAAATTTGGGGCTATGCATGGACTCCGAGCTACGATTTGAAAAACATATAGCAGCATGCGTGCATAATTGTTTTTATAGACTAAAAATATTATATAAAATCAGGCCTTATCTTAGTGACGCTCTTAGACTTAGCCTTGTTGAAACACTTGTGCTCTCTAAGCTTAATTACGCGGATACAGTCTATGGCCCCAGACTGCTTGCACGGACTCAGCGTCTCATACAGCGTGTTCAGAACGCATGCGCCAGGTTCTGTTACAACGTTCCTGCTCGTAGCCACTTAACGCCTTTTCTAAATCAAAACTACGTCCTGAAAATGAAATCACGGAGGAAACTCCATTTAGCATGTCTCTTATTTGGTGTTGTCAAGTTCCATACGCCGTCATACTTGCATGAGAAGCTTGCCTGGATTGCTCAAAATAGAAACCACGATAGAAGGACATGCTCGCAGCAGCTCTCAACGCAGTGTCACAAAACAGCTTCCTTCCGGGGTAGCTTTCGTTACGCGGCGTCAAAATGTTGGAACAACATACCTCCACCAATAAGATCCTTACAAAGTGTGTATACCTTCAGGAAAAAACTTAAAATTTATCTTATTAACGCCCAGAGACAGCTGGGCAACACCATTCAGGATACATCTATTTTATAATTCTCACATACCTACATACATTAACCTAACCATATAATATTATTTATATATATATATCATATACACAACCTAATACTAACAATTTATTACAGCATAAGCTAACAAATCAATACTACAATATACAAAAGGAAATAACTGGGCCACTCATAAACCGTTGCAAACGATCTATGGGTGGCTCAACTGCTCCAACTCGTAACACAATGGTAGGATACTGGCTGCACTGCCTCTTTGTATTGCAAGGCCTATTCTTTGGCCGTATATAGATATATAATACTAACTAGATGCTAAAGAAAAGCAGTTTAAACTTACAATACCGATCACTAAAATTGTTCTAGATATATAAATGAAATGTTATATAATTATTGTCTTGTGTCGTATTGCATTGTACTGTCTCTGTATTGTCCGTTCGTCAACCAAGGGCTCATGCTGAAAACCAGCGTTGCAGTCTACTGCAACACATGCTGAGCATGAACCCTTTTTTGACTGCACTGTAGGTACTTGGTTTAAGGTATGTTTAAGCTTGTACAGTTATGTCAAAAATAAATATTTTTTCTTTCTTTCTTTCTTTCTAAAACTATAATTATTACTAAGAACAAAGTAATAATAATACTAATTTCAAATACGAAATCAACCCCTAAGAATATCCCTCGCCCATTCTTCTAGACTAGTTCATCATAGATTCAGATTCTAAAGTAATCATTTCTTTTCATAATGTTAAAAAAACGCCATCGCAGGAGGATACAAAATTAATTGGCTCCAATATTTTCCTCGTGATTCATCTACAGATTATAATTTAAAAACATGAGGAAGTTGTAATGGAGACCTGCTCCTTGGACGGTATACGGCTTAATAAGTAGGTATCGTTAGTAGCAGCTGTGATACCGGCCGAGTGTCGCCGCACTCACCCTTATAGAGGTTTGTTGAGCTACTGGGTTAAAGTGGATAAGGCTATTCTGTATTTTGTTAGTAGGAAAAATCCTCATAAAATTTAACCACACTCGTATAGCAAGGAATAAACCTTGCCTTTTAGGAAGAATGTTGTAATTTTGTATAAAAAAGTTAAATTATGTGATTCAATGCAATTTATAAAATAGTTGTAGATCCAGATGTGTGTTGCTTGTAGAGAAAACAGTTACCTACTTATAATAACATCAGAAATTGAAAAGTACTGAAAAAAATAGTTCGTTATCCATACTTTGTTATCCAGCGGTACTCTTAAGGCGATCGTCTTTTTTCTCGCCCCCAAGCATCGAAAAAATAGGGGAGATTCCTATCTTGTCGCTTCTAATTTACTTATTCCTTTTTTAAAGACTTATTTACCTTCAAAATCCCATTGTGACCGGCGCGGGGCCAAGTAAAGGCGTCGGGTAACGAGCGGCCTCGGAGAGATCTTCAGACGTGTCAAACGAGGCTTTTCTTAAAAAAGCAATAACAATTTACATAAACACCCGGTTCTAGTTAACAGTTAATAAAGAAAACGATGTCGCAATTGACAGAGTAGACTCTTTAAACGCCTTTTAGATGGAAATTTTGATGGCATATTGTTTAACAAGACGTCTTTGTGACGTGATAAAATGGACTCGAATTCGTGTTGTTTTGTTTACATTTGCTTAGATTTGTGTTAATCTGGGTTTTTATATGTACAATATTATATGTAAATTCTCAAAAAAAATGAATGGAGAGTAAAACGTTCCTACTTACCATCGTATACAATACAGTGACCTCAATTCAGTTTAGTTCCGGAATTGTTTCATTATACCAACCGACCCAAAAGTTTGACGTAGTCCGCGGGCGTTACCCATCCGCGATCGATCCTCAGTTCATCGCACCCTATCCACAAAACGCAAAATGTGCACCAGGCTCCACAAACCCAAGGGCCAAACCCCAATTATCAAAAATCCCTATTATATTTATTCCAAAGTTAATGACACAAACTGTCCGCGGCCCGTCAACCCTTTCTCGTCAAAAACTTTCCGACTCACTAATAGTAATCTGAAACAAAGTTCAACCGGTTCAAGGTCGCAATTTAAAGTTTTTTCCAAAACTTCTTTTCCCGTTCACTTTTTTATAAGTATATAAATCTTTTTGCCGGCAAAGTTGTACGAAGTTTTTGGCCCAGATTGTCATCGATTTTTGTTTGAAGAGTTTGTTTTTTCATTGTTCTTCTTTACTTGTTTGACGGTTAATTCATAAAAACTTTGCCGCCAGCACAATCGATAACGATCGTATTGTCAGTTTGTAAACAAAGCCACGCGGCGATTCACCCGTTATATTGCTAATACTGGAAAAAAACCCTGGCATCGTATGCAGGTGTCATATTAAATAACCACTGTGCACCGCAGTAAATCTCCAGTGAGATCCTAAAAAAGAGAAATAAACGTTATCCTTAATTTATACATAAAAGGTGCCATAACTTACAATTTCACACTAACCCGATGTAAAACAATAAAGCGCATCATCGCAGTTCCCTTAACGGATGCTCGTATTTTCAGCTGCTTCATAAATATTACGTTTTGCACCGCCTGTAAATATTTTCCCTATAAAAGCATGCATGGAGTCGCCCGAGGGCTCTCATCACCTCGGCCCTGAATATTTTTGTATGTAGACGAGACCCTCTGTCACAACTTATGTAAATTCTGCCCTAACACTTTCTCAGTTTTTCTCGCATTTGGCACACAATACGGTGCAATTTGATGGCAGATCCTGACATTATCTGCGTGAGGGCTCACCTTGCGCTGAGAAAGGATTTCCAAATGGAAATGGTGATTTAGACTTTATTTCGGGGATTCACAATAAAGCACCCTTCATATTATTAAGCTGTAAAATTGGAATAAAAATCAGAGGAAATCAAAATACATTAACATTTCTTCACATTAATTGCTACTTGCGTAGACAAGGAAAGCAAAATGAATGGCGTCCCCATTGTCCGTCTCGGCTGATTTATTTCATGACTTTTCGGATATGCAAATAACATTAACATTCAAAGATGTAGGTATTTTCTTCCCCTTAAGAAATCCATGGCGACCGCAGAATGATGCCAATCCAGGGTGAATCTTAATATTTTATGTTGTGTTATTTCCCTTTCTCTTTTCATCGTGCTATTATTTATTTCCTCGCCGACAATGAGATTCCCACTTTGGCGAGTAATAAAAAAGAATTATGTTCATCTCTTTATATCGTGCCGTTTTGTTGAGGTTCATATTATCGCGATTGAGAATTGAGTTTTATAAAGTCAGCAGTACGAGTTATTTTAAATCTGATATACCAAAAATAATCTTATCTAATCTAATGCAAGTCACTAGGCTACTGGCTACTTCCCAATTCGTACACTTTATGTTGACATTATCGCGACCGGGTCAATTCCTACCTATTTTTTTATTTCCATTTCTACATTTGCTCTGAAAAATCTATCAGTATTTCAAGTAACCCACACGAGTGATTAACAAGTCCCCAGTGCAGGAGCAGTGGAAAAATCATCGGTTGGGGAGTGATCGGCTCGATGATTGATCGCGCCTTTAATTGGATGATAGATGCTGCAAGGAAGCTGAATTTCTAAACTGCCCGTAGCTGTATTGGTGGGCCATTCTGTTTTTGAAAAAATATTCCATTAAAACTTCGAAACTCTACGATTTATCAGAGAGTTATTAAAACTTCAGTGCAATAGGTAGTTTATTATAAATATTTATTTTTACCTTAATTACTGTTAATTTGTACTTATTACCAACTTAAGTTTTGGTTTTAATGTAGTAATTTGCCTATACATCAGCATGACATCAAAACTCATCATATAGCTAGAGTAAAGGATTGATCGTGATCCCGTGGGGTGAGTCTAATCAGCTATGAAAATTAGGTTCCGTATCTTACGCTTTGTACTCTAATGTGGAATTTAATTACTATTTCAAATACAATCTCTGATGGCTCAGGAAGCGTTGGATGTTTGATCATGCCTGTAATTACAGCATATATCCATCAATTGGTTTTGAAAGGAAATTATAAACGAAAATCGAGGTTTATTGCCAATTTACTCGCAGGTATTATCACTCAAGAATTACTCAATTCTCTGAGTAAAAACTTTTTATTACGAGTGTTTTTGCAAAAAAAAAATGTAAGTAAGTATAAAAGGTAGACCTATTAACTAACTCTTGAATAGTACTCGTAACATGTATTATGAATTATTATAAAACTAAATGATGCCCGCAACTTCGTTTGCATTGTGAATAAAAAAAATCCTCTTCTGAGTACGCGCCTGCATTTCTTGACGAACACAACTCTACTCACTAAGTTTCAATTCTCTACGTTCAGCGGCTTAGCCTGTGCATTTTCTGTCAATCAGTCAGTTAGTCAGCTCCAAGCCATCTAACTATATTGATAAGCTTTTCAAATTAATGGTGGATCACATTTCTCATTAAATAAATATGCTGAACAAAAACTTGATGGCAATAATAATATTTAGACCTAGTTTAAATTATAGACCGTTCTATTCTTGGTTTCTCGGAGACTACCGGGGCCACCCCTATCAACTGTCGGATGCACGCCACGTCACCGCTGACGTCATGTTTGACGTCTTATACCGATGAAAAACAAACACAAAATATGCCGGTTATCTCTAATTACAAATTAGGCGGTTTGTTTAAGCTGAAGGGGTTATTTTCGAGGTTATTTGGTATATCACGCAGAGTTTATTGCTTGCTAAAAATTTGGCAGTCGTGATTATACGTTGCTTACCTATACCTCAAAATAACGCATTACTTGTTAGTGATACCTTTTATATAATCTCTAGGATACAACTCTATTTACTTAATATGTCGCAGGGAAAAATCTCATGTTAGTAACTAGAAGAGTGTTGTACATGGGCAGAAATAGATACCTTAATTTAATACTCTGTGTTATTTTTCTCATATTCATATACAGTTGTACTCATAAGTACAACTTCTTTCACCAATGGTTTTGTTTTATCAATGTAATTTATAAGTACAAAACAATAACATATATTAAAGTTTAATAAAGTGTTTCGTGTTTCCTTCTCTTTCATCACAATTGTATCGTTAAATAAATTCTTTTCGTTTTATTAGGGCCTTTATACACGCACAAGTGGTATGCGCGATCCACATTTCGTACCTATACCCGTCCTCGCTGTAAAGAGTCGGTGCATATAAAAGCTGTCTAGAAAGTTTTCTGTCGCTCGCTCGGATCGATACCGCTGTATGCTGGGAATTACAGCGAGTAACGAACTCAACAACAGCTAGTTTCACTTGTTAATTTGGGTTATTATGTCATTTGGATTGGCATTTTGGCCTTTCTTTGAACAAACGCGCAATATAAGTAACCATCAATTTTATAAAAAGCTTTAATTGATTGACTGACAGACAACGGACAAGGGCAAATCATTGATAGCGGCTTGAAAATTGTGGGTATGTTCGGCAGTGTAAGCGCAAAGAAGGGAATTTCGTAACGCAAACGAATTTGTGGGTGGTCAGTTAGTAATAAAAAAACAAAAAAAAAACTTTGATGGTTATTGTTTTTATCCATGAATAAAAAAAAAAAAAAGTTTTTAAAGTTTGGCCTGGATTTGGTATTGAAGTTGTTAAACTCTTAACAAATAGTATAAATATTTTTATTAATAAATCCGCTTAATTTCTAAACAAAGGCTTTAATTAACTTAACTTTGTTAAACTCCTCAAAGGGGCCATCTTGGCGATTACAACTACATATTTTTTTGTAACAAAATACTACAGAAACTCACTGATAATTAAAGAAAAAATACACAAGATTAATTTGACATAGAAAATCTAATAACAGCAAATTAGCCTCCCTCATTCGTGTGTAGGTTTACCTCGTATCGGTTAATTTCATTAATTTCCGACCGAGCACGCACTAAGAAGGCTGTCCCTTGGAGTTCCAATAGGGATTTGGTCCCAATTATGTATTGGAACTTAGCGATATCGTCTCGTGCGTGATATCACAAGGGATTTGCCATATTTCTGTTCGCCTAATATACCTTACTACGAATCTTAATTTAAGGCCAATCCTCAAATCCGATTTCCATACAAAATGATTCGGACAAATACTCAAAAAGCACGCCGTATTATAGTAATTTCTTCAGACTATTATTGTCCGAAATATTTTGTATGGAATTCGGATTTGAGGATTCCCCTTAAGAGTATTTTACAACACGTTTATTGTTTATTTCATTTGCTTACATGTAAAATCGTCTTATTAGCTTAGGTTCTAGTATAGTAGCTAGCGGTAGTTTCGTAGTAGTAGTACGTTAGTAAAAGTATAGCATAATGTAGTATTAGTTTCGCATTAGCAGAAGTAGGTAATTTATCTCCATCTCTGATATGGTTAGTATGCTTCTAATTACATTAGCACTTTAATGTACAAATGAATGCTAGCCGGCATTATTTCTGCATTATACTATTTTAATATGTAACTATATACCTTAAAATTAAAATGATGGCACATATTTTTTGATGCAAGGCTTTTAAAACGTCTATGATAAGTTGCCCTACGAGCATTTTTCTAGTGGTAATCAGGGCACATACTATTTCCTTACTGTAAAATCTATTCTACTACCAAATCCTTTTCGCGCCGTCACGTGCCAGTGGAGCTGGATTACGTACGGACTCACGCACGTCCCGCCACGCGGGTCGCTTGCGGTGATTTATTGCGCAGTGTGTCCTCACCTTTACACTGGCGCTGACATGCTAGATTTATGGACCCAGTGCACTGGGTAATCCTATTCACCTTTTAGTAGAAATTGGGACATTTATTCGCTTACAATTATCAAGCAGTACCTACATAAAAGACAACTTCTGGATGCAAAGAGTACAAAGCGAGAATGGCATCAGCTGGAAGACATCTCGCACATTATCGATTTTACGGCGACTGTTCATTATGTAGGTACACAGTAACCAACTTTAATTTGCTCTCCCTCGCTAGAAGCATCTAGATGTTTTAGCATTTTCAATAAACGTCAAACTTGAACACGGCTTGGTTATACCCGTTCACCTCAATAACGGAGTAGATTCTTTTCAGAGAAAACTAAACTGTTTTCAGTGCGCTTCTGTTTTCGCTCCACAATTAAACTGCTGTTAAACTTCTTGCAGCTGTGTTTGCGGAGCACCTGAACGGTCTGCGAAAGTTGTGCGGCACCCAGCTCCTTGTTTGCCTGCTAATTATCCCGGTTTCGGTGCGCAGTCAGCTCCCAAAACGCTGACCCGATCTAAATGGTCAAACGGGGCTAAAAGCCTTTCACAGCTCCATTCAAATAAGGTTTCGAACCACCCCGTTACCATAGTGACACCGCCCATGGCTCTCTATTATTTCATTGTAGCGACGCGACATTCATATCGTCACGTGTAGCAAAGGCTCGATTAAACGAGGGTCTGCCTGAAGCCAGATTTGTCAAGTCACAAATCAGACGCTACGGTCCAGCTTTCGCAGGTTCGCACTTCACGAATCAAAAGCGCAAGGGGTTGTGTAATCCGGACCTTTTTGCAAATTACGAATAGGTAGGCACTTATAAGTCGACAAGTCTCGTTTTTTGACAAAATTTTTAATTAAAACCTACCGCGGCCGTGTGTCCCTTCTCATAACATTTTACTATGAGGCTTTGAATCGATTGAAGATTAAATATTAGCCAATAAACTGAACACCAAAAATGAATCTGCTAACGGCCCCTCTGTTTGATAAACGGAAGTAAAGCCTAATAAACCGGCGCTTAACCTCTCGCGACAAAGCCGATACAAAGTGAGTGACATCCAGCCTGGTAAAAAGATCTCTCGAAAAAATCCGGCGGCGGCGGCGTCGACGTGTCAAAGACACCGCGAACCGTCGAGGGAGAAGCCCTTTGTTGCCTATCGAAATATTTTTTAAAGCTTAACTCCTTAGTGAATTGAGAGATTAGTCTTTTTTTGAAAAGACGACCGATCCCCGGGGTCGCGTGATCGTTCCGAGATCTCATTTCCGCGGATGCTCTATTTGATTGTTATTTGTTACTCTTTCCCGTTTTATCGGATGGTGCCAGTATTTGAAGTGACAGTCGACGATTTCCACTCAAGCGCGATAAGTGTTTTTCAACGTTTTTTTATGAAAGCAGCTTTGTTAGTGTTTCTTATTTCTTTCGCAATTTGTATTTTTAACAGGATATGAGTGGACTTTGTATTGTTAAAATCAGAAAAGTGCTTTACCAAGTACTTGTTTATCCTTGAATGGTCGTAATTTAAATTTATAAGTCTATATTTTATGTGCGTATATTAATCTCGTCATCTAGATGAATCTAATGGCAGCCAATTTTTAAGAAGTCATCAAGTAGTTTAGCTTACGAGGCGCACTTAAGAGCGCTACATACATACAAAAATACATCCCGGATGTCATCATTTCCTGTCTTTGCAGTCGGGTAATTAACGAACTATCTAAACTCGTTGCCGTCTGTGTGTGTCATTGAGTGCTACCGTGTCGACACACATATTACCATGGTAATATTTACGTTCCATCTCGGACAGCTGGCATAAAGCCGCAAGAAAATATGCAAATTACTGTAAGGCAGTAGGTAAGCGCTCGTAAGCCGTGTAATTATTCACAGGATTTGCAAATCTCGCCCGGAGCGCACCGTTTCCGCTCGCGAGCAAACTGACCCTTACCGATTCAAAACACATATGCTGAGAGGTGGCGGTGGCCGGCTTAGCGGACGCTGATTTTGAGATGAGGGCTTCCCCTTTTTGAGGGTCCCTGCGTCGATTCCTTGGCGAGTGATGATCGATACCCCGGCCCCGCCGCCGGCCGCTACCCTCCGCCCTCGCTCTTAATTAGGACTCGGAATCTGCGGCGGACACACACACTCGCGACGTACGGGTGTATAATGTTAATCAACTTTCATTATGCACTAAGGAATTATATGGGTACGCCTAAGGAGTGATTATCCGAGTTAAGGACCTCCCCGGCCAAGAAATCATGCTTTATTATCATCCCGCGTTCAGGTTTAGTGTGGCACCGCGAGCTGCGGTTCGAGCGCGACATCGCATTAGAATTTACTGCGCATATATCATGAAAGTGCCGCTTTACACTATTGTCTACAAAGTAAGCGCGGGCTGATTAACTTTTGTTGCATTCCCCTCAAGGCCCTGTTTACATTTGCTTTCTACTAAATGTAAGACAGATAAAACTAACCAATTTAGAGTTTCTACAGCTTACTAGTAAGTACTAAGTATGTCAGTAAAATGTACCAATGGGTATTGTTACAAACATAACCGAGTGTGTAAATGAAACCAAATAAACGGTTTTTATCTCATCTTTGTCTTATCTTACTTTTCAAAAAACTGCGACGTCCAGAGCAGTCGTTCTATAGCTAATATTTTATTTCTTACTAAATTGATTGTGAACATAAAGCTTTTTATGGTATCCCAAGACTTAAAGGCTAAGTAAATAATGTTTAAGGCAAGTAGGTACATAATCTACTTCTCCTCATTGTTTAGCGTAGAGTCTTCTACTCAAATCCTCTCATCCTTTAACAGTATACTCGACTCGACCAAGGAGGCTATTGAGTAAATACCCCTTAAGCTAAGGTTATGAGGATAAACCTCCGATAAATCGTTCACTTTGAGCACCCTTTAATTAACGCGACCAATAAAATCAAATTGATTGTCCGTATAGTAAGTAATTTATGATACCTGTTATGAAAGCTGCACTAGTACTTATAACATATATGTATAAGAATACTTATCAAATATAATCTTACCATTATAACAATCTACGAGCAATTCAAGGATAAAGAAGAGATGTTTGCCAAAAAAAGAACAAAATAGTAAGAACAAAGTGAACCAACCTATTTTTAAGTCCTTATTAGAATATTTTTTTGAGCTGATAGCGTCTGGTTTTTAAAGCCATTTTTTGTACTTATGTAGTATAAAAAATGTATGTAAGCTCCTATTTGATAAGTTTCAAGACAATTGCATTCTCTCTAAATCTAATAATAATTGTAAGGTAAAATACACAATCAGTTATGAATCTTACTTTCACGCGAGGTTATTTTTATGATATATGAAATTCTAAGCTAATTTTCTTCACGCGCAATTTATTTATCCCGCTAAGACTGTGTTACTCGACCAGTTTCATAAGGTCTTTCACACGTTAGGTTGCCCTTGTTTAAATGTTTCTGTGTACGAGGTTGGATGTGTCTTATTATGGTGGTAAATAGCTCACGTGTGTTCACGAGCCCTTGTACTAATTTAATAGATGAGGTGTTCACATTAATTACAAAGAACGTCGAGACCAGCGCTGCGGGTTACTCGCGAACAAATTAATAAGATTATTAACTCCATCCGACAAGTCATTCTTTCTCGTACGTGAGCGTCGTTATAGAAGTTTGTGAGAACATTTTCTTGTTTACTTAAATACGATCCTGTTTTATTTAGTAAGGAGAAAGCTAATTAGTTTGAAAATGTATATTTTAAAAGTGCGCGGTGCTAAAATAGAGCTATAAAACAGATATTCGAATATTGAATGCGTATTCGTAGCTCACCTCGTAGCATTTGCTACATTCGTAGCTCAGGCTACGTCGTAGCAAGAGCTACGTTGCCGTAGCAGTATCAAAAACTATTCCTACTAAATGGGATCTTCTTCTTCTTCTTATCGTGTAAATAGTTCTTTCGAAGCAGTATGGTGAAAGGATTTCAAGTGCGCCTCGAAGAGGCTCCTTTCATGCACAGGACACAATTTTTTTCGAACTTTTAAGATTCTATGACATGCCGGTTTTTTCACGATGTTTTCCTTCACCGTTAAGCACGTGTTTTAACGCTCATATAGATTTTTTGAACAGAAAAATCCATTAATGTAAGAACAGGTTCGAACCCACGACCCTCGGAACGAAAGTCCTACTAAATGGGATAAAATAACCATTATATTTTATATTTTTTATTTAAATCAATGTGAAAAACTCAACTCAAAAAATGTGATTTTGTAACTCGCACTACACTCACTCTAGATACTTACAAGTTTTTGTCTATATGCTAGCTTCATTCCGTTTCAAGGGTTATTAATAGCCATAAGTAAATAGAAAATCTTTTTACCACAAGAACCCGTCTCCACAACGCGGCCACATGTGATTGATCGTTAATGAAGTGGGGTGATAGTTATTAATGACTCCCGGCTCCGCCCGGACTTGCACTTCTTTATTCACCCACTAGCGCCTATTAGCCGGTGGCGTCCGATACACAAACCCGCTGTATTAGATGATATATGAACCTATCAATCAATTTGGGGAATTATTACATGACGTCATATTTTATGGGTGAAGTTGTGTTCTGCGGATCATAAAACCCGCTGTGAAATATCTATGAGTTCTGATTTGTTAAATTCTGGTATTTTAACAATGAGGTGATTATAAGCTTGTTTTATCAGTAGATATTGTTTTTATAGGGAGTTATTTAGTTTTATATATATTTATACATGTATATTACATAATTTATATATTTGTATAGGATAATAATAATTCCTTAATGAAATCTGTTCTTCGTGCACTACCCACGCAACTGTCCACAATATACAAGAAGGTTTAGCTGGAAGATAATGCTACATAGCATTAAGTTTGCCTTTGTACTATTTGTTAAGTGCAATAAAGTATTTTCTATCTATCTATTTAGTTGTTTTATAAAAATATATGTTCAAATGTATGTTATTTTAAAATCCTTGGAAATAGCTGTAGGGCTGAATGCACCGGAAGTCATTATCAGTGAAGGGTTTTGTTTTATTTCAATTAAGCTGCAATCACAATGAGTTACCCAGCCACAGAAGTCACTCTATCGTCGATTTAAACAGATGTCGTGATAAAGACGTCCTTCAGAATATTTCGTAAAATTTAAATTGCAAATTGGCACGGCGGCGGCAGGTGCAGCCTCGCGATTGAATGTGGACTTCTCTTTCCAAATCATACAAGAAAGAGCCCCTCTCTCTCGCGCCCTTCTCCTAAAATCAACGAGTAATGAACGTCAACAAATAAAACTTGAGCGTTACTAATTACCCGGCCCGCTCAAACGAAGAGAGGTAATTTTTGCACTCTATTCCGAAGAGGAAATCTCGAAACTAATGGCGTTAATTTAAAAAGAAGCCGATGACTGTGATTTTTCTTTCGACGCTCGACTTTTCAAGTGATTTATTATATTAGTGGTGGAAGTTTTAGACCAGAGTTCACCAACAGATGGTTAAGTTTTAAACAGTTGTTTTGACGTTTTTAACACGAATTTTCATAGATTAAACTTCAAAGATAACGACCGAAGAGGCCTAATCTTCCGATTTTATCATTGGTGAACACAGACCTTAGTCTGGCGCTTAGTTTACAGGGTATAAGTAAACTTTCAGTCACACTCTAGAGGTCGCAAACTAAGCAGGGTCCCAGGTACCGCGCGGCCCAAATTAAAGTTTTGCTCATCGATAGTGTGTACATTGTAGCTCCGGGATTGGCAGGCTGATCACGGAGCTGCCGGCTTAATGAATGAAGAAATTCCGAGGAGCCCCTCACACGTGCCCCTCGGCACTAGCCTCCCTCGCATAGATTGTAAACTTTGAGAGTCACCGCTTTAACCATCCGTCCATCGTGTTGGACGGAACTTCTCGACTTAAAATAATAGAGTTTAGATGACCGTCATTTACTCCTAAATAATCATGTTTTAAATAATTTGGCAAATCTTCGTCGTTATAATATTTAGATCGCATTACCAAAATAATTAGCTTGCCCATTATAATGAGCGTGGCTTCGCTCTGCGCCTCCATCAATCCGCTCCCTTGCTCGCGCCGAATCGATAATAATTAATTATTTTTGACATAATCACAACCAAAATCCATTCTCTTTTTGCTAATTCACGTCCCTTTAATAAAACGGGGCGACGCTTTTAAGACTAGGCAGGGTGAAATTGATAAAAAATAAATAAGACTCCGCCACAACTTTTTGCTAAGTCAAACAAAATTAGCCGTAGCCGAGCCAAGAGCTTGGTGATTAATAATACTTCGATCTTATCGTGGAACTGCTAGACCGTTCCAGAGAGGATATTTTCATTATCAATCTATGGTGATTCGATATAGGCAAAACATTGAATGATCATATCGAGGAAGTAACCGAAACCCATATTCAAGCCAACTGACAAGGGATCATTGTCAGTAGCGCACAATCGGCGGGACACTGTGTCAATATTGGACACCTCACATAATAGGACCAAGGTTCGGATGTGGGCGACTGTTGGATACAAAACAGCTAATAGATGTTTAAGGACCTTTCGAATCGATACTGTAAGTTTGCACTAAATGTTTGTGAATCTCAACTAAGCAGGGGACTTACGCATATAAATCCATTTATGATAGTTCACAGTGCCATGCCGACGTCAATTTGATATAATACTAAGGATACTATGATAGGATACTAAGAAGTTCCATTGAAAAGAAAAATTGCGAGTACACCACGAGCTATACAAGAACATTGCGAGTAGGTACACTACGAGTTCCGAGTACAGAACAAGTACTTCAAAAAATACATAGTGAAAACATTAGGTCTGCCCGGGGCGGGGTTGGCTCGTGATTAAACTCAGCGAGGCATGCATAACGAGGCCGGTATGTTTGAACGCTTACGAATACTTTCCAAGTTGGTCCGGACAGCGGTTGAGGCGGGTACCGCTTTGGCACACACCTGCGCTTGTTTATCGCTAAGACTCTCCACCACTGCCGCCCGAGCTGATGTATTGTTTGTTTAGGCAACCAAGGCCCCCTGACCCACTTATAATACATTAATAATACCCAAATTAACCAATCGATCGCCCGAATTCAAATCGACTTCCTTCAACAACATCCCATTTTATTCCGCATTAATACAACACAATAGAATCGCTACCCGAATCCTAAAATTCACAACGGCTAAGACTCTTGACCGAAATTAAATAATATTTTGAAGGGATTAGTATCATGATTGGACGGACACATGCTAATGCAAGAAGTTTTTAATTAAAACCGTCCGCCGTTAAGAGGCTGCGTAATGGCTGATCCTCAGGAGGGATCCAATATTGTGTGTGTACGAGAAAGCCAAAATACAAACATATTTAGGTCCGGTGCGTTGCGTAGTGTGCGCTGTGGCTAATCACTACCCGGGAACGGAACGAGTTTGTATACGCTGCGATTTAAAAACCCTTTTCTTTAATAACGTTCCAAGTTCAAATATAAAGATAGAAAATGTATTCGTATTTTGTTATTTTCAGATGAGCGGGACTGCAACGACGAGGATCCTAACAAGGTAAATAAGAACGTTACCGCTAGTGAAACGTTTAAAACTAAAAAACAACATTCAGAAAGCACTCGTTGCCCCCACAAGCGCAATCCAAACTTTGGCGACGAGTTTATGGCCTCTGTGACCGCCAAAAGTCGCCGAGGAAAAGTGCAAGCTTGTTTACTCATATATCAGTGGGTCGAGTCGACATTTCTTTCCGATAAGCCGGCTCCCCCGCTGCCAATAAAGTGATTAAGTCACAAATCGAGGCGGCATGGCGCCTCTTTACTCACGATACTGATATAGAGATACTGGGGAACGGATACTGCTTTTTAATTTTATTTTTTGCTTACTCTATTCGGATAGTCATTCAATAACTTCGCCATTTAAACATTTAGTCAAGAATTTAGAGAATTTGACTAGTTTTTTACCCACTATGTACCTAATGATGCAGACCAGTGAATCAGGAATCAGGCTAACTCAATACCGCAAAAGGTGGCGTACTGAAGAGTTAGCTTATACTCAACAGTGAGGGCAAGAAGCTGGTTAGATAGAAAGATAGTTGTAATGATGAGCGGCGAGAGTTTGCTGTTTTTTCGTAAACCCTAATAAGTAAAACATATTTTAATATGTCCAGGATTTTATTTTCATTGCTGTAGGTATTTGTTGCGTGTTACCAGCTTTTGTCTTTTGCTTTTCCCCACTGAACTGCTCTATTACAAATAAATTGCCCTTAGATATCGTTCCGTGCGTTATAAATTTCATACGTGCTGAGAAATGACATACGGTATTATTTATTACGGGCATGTTTTTTTCGAGGAAATACAAAGAAGACATTGTGATGTAATTGAGCTACGTTTTATTGGGGCACGCTACAATTTCAATAGCAATTTGCTATTGTTAAAGAAAATAGTCTGTTAATATGGGGATAATTTCATTTTATCCGCTGCAAACTAGTCAGGGAAATAAGGTTATCATTTTAATCATAAAAATATGTTTGAATCAGATCGTAAATTTACATTAAAAGTAAGTCGTCAGTGTCATAATTAAATAATAAAAAAAACCTCTTAACTAATCAAAAATAACAAAAAATGGTTGTCTGTAAAGTTGGTTTACGGACGATAGTTTAACGTGACCAGCGTAACAGGACAATGAGCGTTACCGGACAATGTCAGCGTTACCGGACAATGACGTCAAAATTTTCGTGCATGCAGCCGACGTTCATCGATTTATTAGACGTAGTCACGTCAATAAATTCAAAGTTATTAGAATCAATTAAAACAAATATATCGAATCACTTATCGCGTATCATTACGATCTGTCAGGAGCCAATCGCCCCAATGTTTACACTGTCGACAGCATTAGGCGGAGGCGCCATTAACCCTACAAATGACACTGAAATGAAATCTATTCATTTCCTCGCCGAGTCAATCGTCGGTAGATATGGTCCAATTTCACGCGATCCGCGCATTACCGTTTGCCACTGGGTTGTCGGATCCAAAGGAGTCTTCGCATTTGTAATAGAAAACGTAGATAATTGCAGATAAGCGTATTTGTTTTAAATGGTTAGTATGAACACATATCATTCTGGAAACGTTAAAGTTAGATATCGTAGTGTAAGTAGGTAAGAAACCCATATTTTACAACCATAAGCATCGTCCGCCTTGCCACTGAGGGTGTTACCCGCAATTTGTCTCCTGGGCTTTGTAATCCCCAAATTGATAATCGATGGGCGTCTACAAAGGCATGCTAACGAGCCTCCAACCTCCAGTGTTATCAATCTTGCGTAGTGAGGAGCCAAGGTCAACGTAATGAATTATGACAAAAGCCACCCTGGTACTGTCGCTGCGCTGATCGCGGCGAAATATGCCAAGACACTGATTTATTATGTTATATATTATTAGGTTTGTTTTAGTTAGTTTTCCCTGGTTAACTTCATGCTTACTATATCGGAAGGTTTAATAAAGAATATAAATTATACCTACACTAAACAATGTGAATGTACTAAAATTTAAGATTTAAAGTATACCTACAACTAAAAGACTTACTCATCTTCCTTTATGGTTCTTTCTACTCTTTCAGAATATTCCAGGCAAAACATGGTTCTAATCTGTCATTGCCGAAAACAACAAATTGATCCACACTGACAAAATTAAACACGTAGCCGTATCGAGTGGACGTGTACGTTTTGGTACGATTGGGCCCGATAAGCTACGGGGTAGCTAGGGGTGACTCAAAATGAAATTAATTGAGATTTATTTATCTGAAGTATGGTCATTACAAGGTTTTATACCTCGTCGGTAATCGAATTGCAAATTACTTACAATAAATTTATTTTATTTATTGAATACCTTATAACTTAACAATTTTATAATCTTAAATCTTCTAGAATCTACATCCCGTTTATCCAGATGTTTCACAAAAATACCAAAGTCTAAAATTGTCATTGTAGAGCTAGCAGTTAAATTCTGTGACTTTACTCTCGTCAATATAACAAGAACACGAAGAAAGATTGAAACAGATAGTTAAGTGGCAAATATTTACAGTGTACCTTTAAGATATTCATAAATAAATAGTTTTTCTTTCTTTCTTTCCTAAATACACAATACCTTGGTTAAAACCACAAATAATAATTCAAACTGTAAAAAGTCACATCCCTAGATTCCCTAGTAACAAATTAACCCGGCACAGTACCGCGACCCCGATACGAGGATACGCAACGCGCTATCAGACATCTACGCATAACGACATTGACTAAACCGATACCTCGGGAAGGGTTAATACGTGGGATAGTTGCTGCATACTCGGCAAAAATAACAATCAATTTCAAAAATATAAGCACGTCTTTTCATGTTAGTGTCACTCTAACTCTCGATTAACAATAAAACAATTAAATTATACTCAAAGTTGAAAATGAAATTTTGATGACACCCTCTTATTCTTTTTATTTTTGTTTTAAATTTAAACACACAAACTGGGTCATACCTATTATATACATACACATACATATATACATTGTTTTATTCAGCTCTCTAGCTGCTAAAATTAAATGTTTACAAACAGTATTTTGTTTATGTAATGGTTAACTAGTAATATTATTTCTTTGTTGGCTAATTTTGCAAACAAAAAACAATATAATGCATTAAAAAGTCGACAGAACGATCAGACAAATGACAGTCGCGACTAACAACTCCGTATTTAAATTAATAAACCGTTACAGCAAGAAAATAAGATAAAAAAACAATATAATGCATTAAAAAGTCGACGGAACGATCAGACAAATGACAGTCGCGACTAACAACTCCGTATTTAAATTAATAAACCGTTACAGCAAGAAAATAAGATAAAAAAACAATATAATGCATTAAAAAGTCGACAGAACGATCAGACAAATGACAGTCGCGACTAACAACTCCGTATTTAAATTAATAAACCGTTACAGCAAGACAATAAGATAAAAAAAACAATATAATGCATTAAAAAGTCGACAAAACGATCAGACAAATGACAGGCGCGACTAACAACTCCGTATTTAAATTAATAAACCGTTATAGCAAGAAAATAAGATAAATTGGAATCAAACGACTACAAAATTGCCTACAAAATGACACGTCTGTGACTATAATTTACTCCTTACAGAACCACTCAGCAACGACTTAATGGTATTATCAAAAAAATTGGCTTATTATGAAACTATTCGCTTGTTACTTGATCAAATAAAAAATTTACGTCTGTGGAGGGTGGACGTTACGTCGACAAATAGATACGATTTGTCAACGATACTAGGGTATATTGCAGTAGTGATTAATGGGTAATGGCAAATCATATTTGTTTAGGATACATTTACATTTCATCATCTTCAAATCCAAACTATGTTGTCAGTACTTGGCACTCCAGAATACTTGAGCATTTTATTTATTATTTATTAGTGTATTTTGTATAATATCGTAAGTATTATGTTATTAAAAATAAGCTTTATACTATTTGCACTACAAATGTAATTGCGTCACACTCATACTAGTTTGAAACTAGGTATTCAATAACGTTACATGCACATTGATTATACTGTTCTGGAACCAGAAGTGTGAAAATACTGGGTCTAAAATCTAAGTATTATTGTTTCTTCCAAAGACGATAGCGCTTAAACAAAACCAGATTTCAATCTTTGAACAAAATTGAAGTTCAGTCCATTACAAGTTCCCCTCAGATGGCATAATTCCAATCCGCAATCGCATCGCTCTACGTGTCGGCATCCCGTGCGACGAATTTAAATGTGTTCTTTTTGAGTTTCCTTCGAATTATAAAATCAATTAGGCGGGAACGTCGCAGCGGATGAATAGATTTTTTTCATGTCTGCCCAGATTAACCAATATTATAGAGTCGATTAGCTAACCGCACATCTTCAAAAATGGTGATTTATTTTTGCAGGATTTCTGTCTTCGTGGTTTTGTTTGATTCATTTTAATCATAAAGTAAACTCAGTCGTAGAGACGCTACTATTAAAAATAAAACCACGTCATTTTCAGTAAGGTTTATTTTATCGAAATGTCCGACGTTATTGACTTTTAAGAATACAGATTTAATTAAGTTAGTAAATCAATAAAGCATTCAATTAACTTTGTTCCAACAAAATTATTCATAGCTGAGATTTATAAAACTGGCGTCACGCTCGAACAGTCAAAAACAATACTTATTCAAATGAAACAAAAAGCAATTAACGGCGGAGATATCCCTCCGTCCTTCGAGGATACAAGAGGAGAGATTATTGAAAAAATAATTAATAAATATTTATGGCAAGCCACCTGAGAAACGGGGACGTATTCCATTTTTATCCACTGCTCTAGTACGCATCTGCAGCGTTACAGGCAAAAGCGGTTTATTACAAATGCAAAATTTTCCATTCATATTCAAAATTTTATATCCCGATGTGGCCGGGAGAAAGCTAATTTATTCCGGGGGAGCGGCTAAGGAGACGGGCCGGCACCTCGCCGTCTTGGGGAGGATTAGAAGGGTTGAAGCACTGCGAAATTGACAGGTGCCTATCAAAAATTACAATTAATAATTGAGACAATTGCGGCTGCAACTGTGGTTCCTCAAATTGAGTGACTTGCTATACATCCAAAAACGTTCTTTCACAAAACTGAAATAGCAGTCGGCTTCATCTTGGCTTTTCTAAAGTTTCTAAATTTACAACGAAACGCTCTGCAATTATGAAATTTAATTCAACTTATACCAAGCCAGATACCAATAACAGTGTTTAAAGTTACATAAACATACAAATCCCTACACTAGTCCATCGCTTCCCTCTGTCCATATAACGACAATAAACATCGGAGCGCGCATCGATCACCCGCTTTACAACCGACGCTGGTTAATGGCAGTAATCCACCACTAAGAGCGGTTTACTACATTGTTACGACCGTCCAAATCTACTGCTTCTATGTTAAAATTAAAATATCTTGTGGAATCACAAGAGAATTTTAATACGTATGAATAAACCAAACCGACCACGTCATGGAAACATAAGATTTTTTTAAGAGTTTTAATAAAAAATCTTAAAAAACAAAAAAATATAGGCAATGCAATGGAGTGCGCTGATACCTAACGCTGGCCACTGGTTCATATGACAAACGAACTGGCAAGCAATAATAACATGACTGCACAGCACACACAGCAAGTATTTTTGGAAGAATAGTGATTTTATAAAATATATTATAACATCCAAAAATAAAAATTACAGTTAAAAGTAATACCTAAAATTTTGCACTTTTATTTTGTGCACAATAAAAACTTAAATATGTTTGACAACCCTATAATGAGCCCATCAATGAAAAGGGCTATGTAGTATGTATAGAGCATGTTAACTAATGACGCCACTCTGTCAAGTCCGTAAATGAGTAGACTGAACATATGAAATGGTCAGTAGAGACCGGAAGAGTACCACTTTAGTGCAATGAAGATGTATACGGTAGGAATTGACTAACCAAGGCAAAATTTAAAACGGTAGGTAGGTAAGTATAACTTTCATCCGTCATCGTCGTCTATATCCGTGGATAACGGAAGTTCATTTTTGGATAGGCTTCCCCTTAATTGTCAAGATCCTCAGCATTTATCTAACTACTGGTTTCTGAAACTATCACATTAACATAGTTCCAAAATGTTAGTTGGTCAGTTTTTTGTAAACACCAAAAACTCGGTGGAATAGGCGTGCAAATTAGTAAGCGTAATAAGATAAATAGATCTAAAGGAACCGTCACATCAATCAACCACCACATTCGTAATATTGCGCCAATTTATCAGACATCGGTTCCCGGTCAATCCGTGCGATAACGCATTATTGATTGCGCGCGTTTTTCACGACCTGCCGCAGGCGCCACTCCGTCTCTATTAGCTATGAGTGCGTTTTGTGGCGGGGTTCTGTTATCGCTCGAGTGCAATTTTGTTAACAAAATGATTGGTGTCACAATGAATAAACGGAGACATCAATAAATATGCAAGGATATTATAAACAATATTAAATTTTTTGAAGGTTTAGTCAAATTGATATAAAATATTTTTTTAAAGTAGCAGGTGCACCTACTTACATCAGTTAATCGCATCTATGTCCCCGTCTTTCAAATTCCTCCAAGACGCAATCATAAAAGTAATTAAAGGGGTCTACCGCGCACATTTTCATAATCTTTACGATCCAACAGAAATTCACTTGTGCAATTTCATGGTGGAATTTTCATCGTGTCTGCGTCATAAATATTTTGTCCGATAAACCGTTCGTTCGACAGCCGCGAGGCGTAAGAAAATGTTAATTAACGAATCCATTGTTTTCCCGCCCGGCGGCTCCAAGATGGTGCCGCTTCCGTTTCCGGCGGGCCTTCTTTATGTGCGTTTCTATTTTTCGCGTGAGTCGAGTAAAGCGTGGTATTGTGGGTGCGGTGCTCGCTGGGGTATAATGATTTTAATTTCCTCTAATCAAGAGCCTTCGGCGGGGCTTAAGAATTCTAATCATGCACAGCGCGCGACCGACAGTGAAGCCACCGAAGCCACAGCCAACCACGCTGGGTGACAGAAACATCACCACTCATTGTGATTGCGTCGAGTGTGGCGCTGAATAATTAATCCGCCTTTATTTTAACGTTGCGGAGCAAAACAAAAGAAACCGCATTAATTTGTGATTTCAAACCTGAATCCGGAACATTTGACAGCTATTTTAGGAGATATAATAATTCTCATTGAGATTGCCATAAATGTAGACTGAATTTATGGTAGAGACTCCAGGTAAAAACTAAACAGTTTGCTACGTTTCGTCGATTACAAGTTTCGCGTTTAATAATTATCAATGAGATTGCCATAAATGTCGAGATAATTTATGGTAGAGACTCCAGGTAAAAACTAAACAGTTTGCTACGTTTCGTCGATTACAAGTTTCGCGTTTAATAATTATCAATGAGATTGCCATAAATGTCGACATAATTTATGGTAGAGACTCCAGGTAAAAACTAAACAGTTTGCTACGTTTCGTCGATTACAAGTTTCGCGTTTTATAGTAGTAACGAAACTAGAGTTGCTGACAAAAACAAAATGAAATCGCGACAAATAGTTACATATTTTCAACGGGTAAAGTTTAATTATATTGGGGAAGCTTAAAACACCCCCACACCCTTTCGTCCAATTCTCACTAACGACCACATTTTCGGCCGTCTAAATCACGGCGACGCCATTTGCAATTAATTTTTTGACTATAAAATGTAGCTTTCATTGTGATTGCCGTGCATTTGCCATACCGACTCAAAATTTCAAAAGGTAAGTATACTATCAACTTTGGTAAGGCTTGCTAAACCAAATACTTGTACCAAATAGTAAACATATACTTACAATGACCTAGGTACATGTACACCATTTATAAAAAAAATATTATCCTGGATTAATTTTGGACTAAAATTACCGTCCCCGACTCAAAATGTGACTTCGCTGGAAGTTACTTGAAAATGACTTTAGTCAAGGTGTACGGTGCTACGTGATTCCCTCGTAGCACGTAGCACCGGCGTAGCACTGACAATCGACCGACGTTTGCTGGGTGCGGTCCACGAGTAGCACCGCACAATTAAGGGAAACCCTTCTTGGGTGCGTACTTAGCATTCTAATCACTTCGCAAGCAGACGCCTCGCGCCACAATACAGCGCTTAACGCCGCAAAATTAAGTGCGAAAATAACAGGATCTCTCCACTCCGCCCGACTGAATTATATCGTGAACAAGATTCTAATTTTAATTTTATTCCAAAAGCCACTAATTTTGTCGAAACAAAACAGCGTAGAACACGCAACCCTCGACGTAGGTACTCATAACCCTCGAATGACGGAAGTAGTATGCCAATAAAATGCGAAAAACGATTACAGATCAATGAAGCATACCTTCCCTCTCGGGGCGCAAATAAAGCAGAGTACACACTTCAAATATGCTTTTCTTAATCGTTCTCATAAAACAAAGATCAGCCGCTCGATCTCCCCCGTGCGGCAAAAAATAAGTAAAAAAATCCTCCCGTTGCTCATATCGCGCGTCTATCAGTGCGGATTTTTACCACAAATTGTTTCCTCCGACAGAACCCTCGCGAATCGATACTGTTTGTATTGGAATCACAGGTTTGGAAGTTATTATTAGTATGCCGTTATAAAAGAAATGGAATTATGGAAAATTCCTTGCTCTCTTGTGCGTCATTTGCATAAAAGGTTTCATATTTTTGCCTTGGATTTTTGTATACTATTTTTTTGTATCTATGTATATTTTGAATCAATCTTTGTACTGCAGTAAAAGAATAATTTTCATAATAGTGAGATAATGCTAATGTAACATCAATTTAAAAAAAATCAACCACCATCTTGTTTAATGTAACAATGAAACTGATTGTATAAAATTACTTAGGTCCCATCGCGACGATTTTCATCTACCTTAAAGGTAAGTCCATCGACCACAGTATCAGGAATCTTCAAAGTTGAATTGGCTTAAAACCTCCCGGCGGATGTGTCATTATAATTTGCTGGGGAGAGATGACGGATCCTTCGCCTCGAGCTCGCTCCAGAATTATAATACCCTGAGCTATTTTAATCTTAACTTAGTTAAAAATCTTGCGTCCGACATTAGCATTAATCACTTTTGACAGTCCCTGTAATGGATATTACACGTAGATTCTATAGTAATTAATTTGGTATGATTCGCTCACAAAAAGTCAATAGTAAGCAAATAAAAAATGCATTTTAATAATAGCATAGCAGGTAGGTAGATAATGGTTACTAAATGTTTATATGAAACCAGAAAGTTTCAAAGGCAGGAAAAATAATCATATTACAAATATGAACCTAAAATAATTAAAGTTTGTGAGGATAAATACCTAATGAATGGTTATTCAAGTACGTCAAAATTACTTAATCAATTGAGTTGAAATTTATTATGGGCTAGTTTGGTATTTGTAACTCAATATCACGTAGCAAAGTCCGCGGGTAACGGCTCTATACAAAATTAAACAATTAGTCAAAAGCCAGACACATCACCTATTCAAAATTTGATAGAAATAAATACCAAGCCTTTAAATTTAAATTAATTTGTATTCGAAGTAACTGAGAAAATACCATTATTAGGCACAAATCTAAAGCTTAATTGAACGTCGACATTGAGAGATTTCAATTCAATTACTAAACCATATTTAACGAAATCCAATCCCCTTTCCCTCGAGAAATAATATTATTTATTCACAAAAAATAATACAAAACGCGGTAAAGGAGAACGCGCTGTTGGTTCAACGGAGATCACTCGATGTAAAAGTTGAAAGTAGAGGCAGGAAGAAAACTTGGATAAGCGAAACCCTCTAAAAATGATTGATGCCGAACACGAGCGGGGGACGATCGCTCACTGGCACGTTTTAAAACGAATAAACGTCGAACCGTTCGAAATTCGAAAATGAAGATCATTAGCGCTATATCGGCTTCGAGCACCCACCGATTCATTACCGGATCGAATTTAGATTTTTTCTCCGATTTGCTTATTTTCACTGCCTCAATCGAGGATTAGCTTTTTGCTCGCAAATCGAATAGTCGGGCAACAAAAGCGCGTCGATATCGGCAATTTCCTAACGTATTGGAAACGCGCGATTGTCTGAGGACATGCTATTACATGAGCGTTTAGCTCGGGAGCTAACAAGCGTTGTCGTTTGTTTCTGGTGGGTCTTTGTTGGGAATATAACAATTAGGGAGACAAAGCGGCCGGTGGCGGACGGTGTTATCTCGTTGATTCGCGCCGGCACACAATGGGCGCCGTCGACAATGCACACTCAATATCTTTATGCTCCTTCTGTTGAAGGCCGATGCACTCGACGTTGAGTTGAAACAGCTCTTCTTGGTGTATATTACGCTAAATATTCTAGCAAAGATGATTAAAGAAAAGATGGAACAGTGACTTTGCAAAGAAAATGTGCCTACAATTTACATAGCATTATTAGGTTTATATAAAATCAATCCCATGATCGTCCGTCTTATAGTCTAAGTTATAAATTTTACCTGATTTTTTTGTATTTACAATAAAACCACTCCTGTGATTTCGGGGACGATGGTCTAATTACACCATTTGAACGATAAATAACTTCCAAGTAATTAAATGGTTGTTTAAAATCAACTGCTTAATATGTTTGTAAAATTTTACGCTGCCTTAGAATTTTCACATAAGTAAAAGCTATCTACTGGCTCATTACACGCAAGCAAGCAAGTCTCTATGTAACAAACATGGGTAATTATCGTGTCTCGTCTAGTCGCATGTTCTCTAGTCTATGCAGATATCTCGAGACGCCGCAGGTATCCCACGGCGGCCCATTGTTCAGCTTCCTTCCTCGGACGCCTCACAGCTCTCACTGCTCACCTGCTTGAATGCAATGACGCTCATACACGCCATTCTTGGATAACGAGGGTGCAACGTTGTCTAGTCTTCGTGTTTGTGGTTTCGGTATTGAACCGAATATGTTGCTTTAAGTTTTAAATTATTATTTTAGTTTTGATTTTTTTTCTGGGTTTTATCTTTAATTTATCTAATTTGTCCGCTGAAAGCCTTCCTAGCTTCAAAGCCCGATTAAAACACTGGTTAATCGAGCAGACCTTCTACTCAGTGAACGATTATTATAACGACTAGTTTAACTACCAAAATGTAGGTACCTACGTACTCTTAATGTTGGTGTTTGTTAGTGTTTTATTTTATTATTTTAAATAATTTATGGAATTTATTATATTATTGTAATAAGAACATTGTGAACAACAGACATGTAATTTTTTTTACCAAATAAATATTTATGACTTGTCTTGTATGCTGATAAAAATAAATATTTTTTTATGTTCAATGCATTAATAGTGTATCATTCAATCCGCAATGGATTTAAATACAATATGGCTTGAGGTGTCGACCGTTACATTTCATAGAATAAAACGTAGCAGATATCCTGCAAAAGTTTTATAAACTTACAAGCTTGTTATTAATTAGGACAATGTAGAGCGATTTTACTCTATTCAATTAAGAGTATTTATCGATGAAGTATTCCTTATCCTCATTATTTGACTGTAATTATTTATTCCAGCATCTAGCTACTAAATTATATATTCAAACTAAATACCTATAAAATTTTGAAAAATATCGATTTTAGAGAATAAACTGCATAGAATAGGTGGGCACAAGACCAAAACATCTACGAGGCCACGTTCCTATTTGAAGTGACATGATGTGTCGACTGTCGACACCTGCGGATGTGTGGAGCGTTTAATCGCATAAAGAGCTAATTGTCTGTGCGGATTCCACAGGTAAACACTACGCGCCATTTACACACAACCGCAGCACGGAGCTACGAAGGGTAGTAGTTCAATTAGTTAGTACGGTATGATTGATGAACACATGAAATGGCTAACACTTCTATTATTTTTCTTGGTTCTACACATTTGTAACGGGTTTGCGTGTAGATGGATTAGTATTGAGCACTATTTTATTCAAAAACAGACTTATATCAGAAATTGGATTATTTTGAAGAATAGCTCGTATCGTTACTAAAATTAATGTGCTTTGTAAAGTCTTTATGGTATGAAAAATAGCTTGTGTTCAGCTATCAACGGTGAAGGAAAACATCGTGAGGAAACCGGCATGTCATAGAACCTAAAAGTTCGAAAACATGTGTTGAGTGCACGAAAGGAGCCTCTTCGAGACGCACTTAAATCCTTTCACCACACTGTTTCAAAGGAACTAGTGACACGATAAGAATAAGAAGCTATCAACGCATATGGGTTAGTACAGTCAGCTGCACAGACATGTATACACTCCCAAGCTTTCAAATTTATATTATACTCTTAATTTTGCAAAGACAGTCTTCTTCTGACAAGTAAGAGGACTACATCAATTTGATAATGCTTACGTGCACTTTTCTTTCCAAATTAAGAGTAATATAAATGTGAAATCTTGAGAGTGTATACATGTCTGTGTAGCTGAGTGTACCTACGTAATAAAAAAAGCTTAATGTTTTTCAACCAAAGATGATTATGAACAAACACTTTAGTAGAAATTATAATAGTTACTTTCAGTACTGAACATTCGTAGCTCCGTGTTCACTTCCACAAATACTCGTCAGCATTAAACATCGATGTAAGCGGGGCTTATTCGACGAGTGATTTAATTCCTACTGATTCATTACGCATATGCTAAGCGTATACGTTTGATGACAATTACGCTCAATAACCTTGCGGTTCAAATGAACGTATGATTAAGTGGAATTACAATGATGGCTGGGGCGCATATGCTGATACTGAAATGAACCAACTGTACTGAAACGAACATTCAGTGATTTAGAGTTTTAATTAAGTTAAATAGCTATGACTATTTGAGCACACCAAAGTACATGTACTTTCTTTTATGATTTACATTCTAACGTGTTTGTGTGTACAATAAAGAATTACAGAATTACAGACTTTGTAACATATAGGACGATGCAAAACTGCTTTTGCGCTTTGAGATATTTAGGTCCTGAAAACCCGAAATTGTAGTTTTGAATTTGGAGAAATTGGAATCACTACAGTATACTTCGGATCGGAACACAGTAATAAAGTAGTTTTTAGGAGCTTTAGAGATAATTTTACATGACGACACGATTTGTCAAGTGGCAAGTGGGTTGGACTGCCACGCCCGGTGTCGCGGGTTCGATTCCCACTTCAAGACAACATTTTTGTGTGATAAACATCGGTGTCTATCCTGAGTCTGGGTGTCTTCTATGTACGTATTTAAAAAAAAAAATAACTGGTTCCCACAGTACTTGTAGCTGTCTACTAAGTTTGGTGCTAGATGGCACTGTCTAGTTTTTGGGCTTACTAAAATTCTATCAAAATAAAAATTGACGGTAAAGCTGATACTTGATGCTGATGACGGTTCACTCGAGTGAATGGTTCATTTTCCTTTCATTCTATGTTCACACGGCTTCGGTGTAAATCAACGCAGAAAAAATATAAAAACGTGACGGCCTTGGGCTACAGGAGATCTACTTGAGACAAAATGGCGAATGACGAATGAACGTTCTCTCAGTATTCAGACCGTTCATTTTTCGATCATGAGTGAAAGATGCGAATGTCAATATCCAACACTGTTGGATCGGTTCACTAATGAATTCATTCAGCACTAATGTATCATTTTGTGTTCAGATGCGTCACTCGGAGTTAAAGATGTAAAATGAAAGACGAAAATGAACCAAAAATGACCCATTTGATATCAGCTTAACAGTTCATTTGAGATGAAAGTAGTTTTGAGTGTAACATTGTAAAATCACGAATTAAACTAAATAAGACGGTTACGACTAAACAATGTCAGTATAGGTTTTTACAACTGTTTGGGGTGTTTTTATGTCGCAAGAAGGGGAATGCTCAACAGAATGAAAACACAAGTCAGTATGGAAATCTGAGTTATGTTTTATAGTGGACGTGCGGTGAATAAGGGCATATCTCGGAAATAAACGGGCTTGCTACGTCGAATTCCTTGTGACTTTTGGATACCATGTTCAAAGTAGGCCTTTCCAATAGTTTTATTACATTTTATTTTCATCGTTAAACATATAATAATAAATCTTGTATTATCGTAACCGTCTCCATACTGTTTCATTCATTCAATGAAAATGCTAAAGCGATCTCTTCCAGACAACCAGTATGGAGACGGTTACGATAATACGAGATTTATTATTATATGTTTAACGATGAAAATAAAATGTCCCCAGTCATTCATGCATTAAAATCTAGAAGTGTTTAAATTGTATTTTAAAAAACAATTTCAGTCGAAATTATAATTCGTATTTCCATCAACTTTCTAAAAATATTAGATTCCAAACAACTAAGTAAAGTTCCTACACCTCCAAGGTAATACAGTCTGAAAAATAACACGACAAATATTTTGGCGCCAAAAATGTTCGTCGTTAGTTGTCGGGGAAACGCGACGCGACGCCAAGCCTCGGCGATTTTTTTATTATTCATGGGGCGATCTTACTCGCAGAGTGTTTTATATGAGCGACTATCGAGTATCAATTTGTACCCACGGTCCCGTATTAGCATTTCCCGAAGAGGCCTACAATGTTTCAAATAGTAGGAGAGGGGAAAAAATCACGATTTTTTGGTGTTTACCTATGTAAAATTTGTCTTGCTCAGTTGTACATTTGTAAGTTTAGACTTACCTACTTGCGTGATTCTATAGACATGGTTTTTTATATTTTGTACGCTTATTCAAATTATAGATCGATTAAAAAGTACTTCTCATTCCGCCAAAATCATCTAAAGTCTTCTCGCTACGAAGAGAATTCCAGATTTCTAATTAAAAGCAACTGTAAGACGTCTCGTATAAAACGCATATCCCGCAAAGCCTTCTCGGCTCATTTCAGCCACGCAAAGCTAGTTGATGTCAAGAAGCACTAAGGCTACATACGCTCTGCTATTTATGCCCTAAACGTCTCACTACAAAGTGCAAACTACGAGCTACCTTCGATATCTATGATACCTATGATAGTTTTCAATCAAACTTATTTACTAGTAAGGCAGTTTTTGTGTAATGCCAGCATGTTAACGGACGTTTTTTATTGACGACACCGTGGCTTAGTTGGTAGTGACCCTGCCTACGAAGCTTGTGTTCCGGGTTCGATCCCCGGCCGGAGCAAATATTTGTGACGAACACAAATGTTTGTTCTCGGGTCTTGGATGTTGTGATGTCTTGTATGTGTCCAGTCCATGCCACCTGCGACACAGGGAATCCTAGTGCAGGGGTGTGAGTGTGTGAATGTTTGTTTGTTTTGTTTTTGTTTACGTAAGCTCATTTATTATAATTTAGAACAAAAACAAAAAAAATATGTTAACGACAAAAATTAAAGGTTACATAAAATGCAAAAATAGAGTACAAACAGGCGATCGCAGCCTTAACGTTTGCGACACAATACGGTAAGCAGTGAGTGCGCTTATGAGTGTTCATTAAAGATACGATAAAGACGGCGGATGCGACGACGTTGGCTAAATTGGCTGCTTCTGACTAAATTCCGAGCTAAGAACTGGAATTCGATAGTGGTTTGAGTTTGAATGAGTTTTAGTTCGTATTGGAAATGAGTATTGAAATACGAGTACCTACCTAGATATTTGCTACTGACCTTTAGTTTTTAATCTGTTTCGAGAAAATTTCCTTCTTACAAATCGAAATAAATAACGTAAACATAATAATTAGGTACTTCTTGTTTGACGGTTTTTACTTAAAAAGTATGGAAAGTTTCAATTAGAAAGAAAATACTGAAAACATTACATCATTATTTTATCCTTCAGTATGAATGCTTGGAAAATTTCATACATTGGTACTCACAAAGATATTCGTTAGGAGTTCATTAACACTATCTACTTACCACCTTCTGTGTGTTCTGTGCGCGTATGTCACTCGCGACACCGCGCTATTTTCGCGCAAAATGAACACCACTCCTTCACAAATGTAGCATAGTTCAACTAACAAGGGGCTGTTAATTTAAATTTAGTATCTTAGCTCGCGTAATGAACGGGAAGATGATTGTTATAATGGGATTGTAGATTTGCGACTGCTCACTATGGCTTCGACGCTTGTGTGCTTGTAGTGTTTGCCAACTTCATTATGAGATTAGAATTTTGAATAATATTTGATTAAGCAATCAGTTTTCATGATGATAAAATACGCAATGACAATCGCTAAAGATCGTTCTTATGTATATGACTTATATAATATGAATAAGTTAAAGACATATTTAAAATAAAATAAAATGTAAATTAAATACTAAAAACAATGTTTTAATGCTTTTGCTCCAAATCGCTTCCTTTACGAGATACATATTCGAATATAGTTTTTCATATTTTTTTAAGGTAAGGTTGGCTTTGCATGCTAATAAATAGATTAAGAATGCATTTTCATCGAGTTATGACTTACTCTGTAAGTTTCAGCTGGACAGCTAATCGGGAAGTGCTCGAAATTTTAGTTGCAAGATTCCACCCGGAATGACAGACAGACAAACAAGAAAGTGATTCACCTAATAAAAACGTGGTATAATAATAAAAAGTAATTGTATAGTGATCATATGTCACCTCTCGCATATGTTTCCGCGTCTTTCATGCAAATTAATGTAACGGTGGCAATTTTTAATTACTCTGTCTGAGCATCTGTCTCGAAACGAGTAGATCGTGGTGTGAGCTTGATCGTGCTGGTAGCAACAAGAGTAGAGATGCGAAATATGATTTAAAAAACACAAATTAGGTAGTTTTTCGTAGACTTTCGTGATTATCACACATAGTTATTTGATCGTTACGACTGTATTGCAACAGCCGTGGTCACGGGCTGACTGGCTCAGTCAGCCAGTGACCACGGCTGACACGGACTCGGACGTCGGGACACAAAAACGAGGTGAGCGCGATAAATACCCGTTACAATCAAATAACTACAAATTAGGTATACCTAAATAATCCAAAAACACAATTTTTTTGTTCTTTCCTTTTGACAAGGTAATTAGATTTTGTATTCTGCAGCTTATGACTTTTCCCATTATTGAAATGAATCGCATTTTCAAAAGTTAAGACGAAAACGACACGTATTATGCACGTAATTTTTTTGACGTGACTACGTCTAATAAATCGGTGAACGCCACCGCGCCGGCTGCATGCACGAAAACTTTGACGTCATTGTCCGGTAACGCTCATTGTCCCGTTACGCTGGTAGTCACGGTAAACTATCGTCCGTGAACCAACTTTAAGACAACCCATTTTTTTTTCTCCGGCTCGTTTCCTAGTGTGACTCCTTTTCTTTCAGTCACTGCTCATAAGCAACTGAAATCTAGTGACGTGCCACAGGCGTTCGGGGAGCGGTTAAGTGTGGCATTTTACGGCTTTTATGCATATTTGATGGCACCGCCATAATCTGTGCGGTGGGGGAGACTCTACCTACTACCTGTATCGGATATGAATTGCTGAGTCAGAATGAGAAGTAGCTATTTTGAACCGCCTTGTGGTATCTATCTAACAGCCAGCTAGACTCTATCGTAAGAGTTAAAAAGCTCTATCCATCTTATTAAATAATTAGTAAAATATAAAGCATGTTGGTTAATAAACTAACAATAAATGATTAAGTGAAAAAAGCTTTGTTTGTTAAAGAGTAATTGAAAAGAATAAAAAAGTTTTTTTTATTTGCAATTTTCAATTACAGTTTTTTTGTTACTTCAGCAAGTACAAAAACAAGTAATCAATCAACATACCTACAAATAGATAGCCATTAAAGCATAAGTAATGTAAAATACTCTCCAAAATAAATTAAACATACGTTGTAACCCTAAATTAATTTCCAAAGTTAAATAATCCACCGCACAAAATCCTGCGCCGATGAATTTGAAAATAATGACTGGCATTAGACGCGTGCTAAGAGGGACGTATCAATTACCGGACGACAGCAAACAGGGCATTACAGGCTCAATATTAAAATCGAATTTACGGTACGCCCCGTCTGAATCAGCCTGAGCTATGAGTGAAGTCTTTCAGTTTCTGTACGGTCAGAAAAACAATATAAAATATATCAATAACTCAAAGATTCACGATATAGATGTATTACCAAAGAAAAGAAAGAGGCTCAATGAGTGGAGTACGTTAAGGCTAATCCTCAAATCCGATTCCATACAAAATATTTCGGACAAATACTCAAAAAGTACGCCGTATTATAGTAATTTCTGCTTCTTTGGCGTACTTTTTGAGTATTTGTCCGAAACATTTTGTATGGAATTCGGATTTGAGGATTCCCCTTAAAATATTTTCATTAGATTTTTTTTATATACATAGTCATTTGTTTTAACTGTTTTACGTAAATTGTTTTGTTATTAAATACAATATAATTAGTCACAACATCGAACCACATCTACGGGTATACTTTTACCAACGGTACAGTTTAAAGTGTTTGGTGACCGAGCATAACATCAATTAAAATCACATTTAGTGTAATTCCACAACACGTGAGCCCGTCATTTCCATGTGGGTTACACAATCTGATACCAGTCAAACGTGGCTTATGGCATTAAACTATTTCACCCTTCGCTTTCTTTCAGAAAACATTCAAATCTTGCATTCGAAATCAATTCTGAGACTGTTCAAGTTATTATTTGTTTCAAGTTCATATTTGCACTAAACTAAAAGTATAATATCCTACCAATATTAACATTAAAGTAAAAGTTTTTATAAATATAGGTAGGTATATAAATGGATGTTTATTGCTTCACAACGCCGAAATCGCTTAGGCTTAAAAATCTGTATTGATTTGAACTAGTAGATTAAAGTATTTTAAGACTATATTTTGGAAAGTATATTATTCAATCATCAATAATAATGAAAGTATAAATTTAATATTTTTCCAATTCTTGTTACAGATTGAAGATGAGCGACCTATTATACACAAACTCTTCAGACCTTCTACATCAATGTGAGTGAAATGTTACGTGTGACTTACCTAGTTTGAAATAATTTATAGCATACATAATGAATACGAGAGCTTTCCAACCAATTTATAAAAAAACTTTATTAGAATTAAAAATAAAATATTTGTAAAATAGAGAATGATCATCATCATAATGATTCAAACTGTCATAAATAACAATAAAAAAAGGTTCAACAAAATTATTTTTAGATACTTTCATAGGTCATACATTTTTTTTACTGAATCTAGCTCAGTTAAATATGTAGGTTATTCCATCCATAGAGGGACAAAAGATTACCAAAATCATTATACATATAACTTCTACAATTGTACCGAGAGCGGAAATATTAAAATAAAAATTATTGTCATATTTTTATACGATGTGCAATAACAGAGCAGTCACGGAATCTCCGGCGTGAAATTGCGACAATATAAAGCGTAGTACGAGTCGGCAGCCCGCGGCACCAATTACTCTAGCCGACCATAAACCGCCTGCAAGTCGCGTACGATATTTATTTATGTAACGTGCATAAATATGTGCGGGGCGCGTGATCCTCGACTCGCGGTAATTATTGCGTGACTTATTGGCGAAGGAAGATAACACATTCATTACGACCAATATAACCCGACCCTTGTGAAATCTCACAGCACCTACGCCAAGGATTTGTTTGACTTGTAAGCAGTAAAGCTCAGGGGGACGGAGTAGATCTGAATAAGGTGGTGGTGACATCGACTGCTCCGAGGGTCGTGGCAGCTTTATCTACGCGCTTGACTGTTGATCGTGACTTTCCGACAGAGATTTTGGTAATTACACTGATTATGAGGACGAATTGTGCAGCACGTTTTGTGAGGGCACCCTAGAGATGAAATGAAAATAGAATGTTTCAATAATTATTGGCACATATGAATGGAAAGCTATTAGATTCTTTATGGATTAGGTGTTGTATCAGTATGTTTCTTTATTGTTAAATCGTTTCGTTACGTTTACGTACGTTTCATTCGTCGTATATAAAAACTGAATAGTTGAATTAAGTTATTATAGGACAGAAAATAGGATGGTTATTTTTTTAACTTTATAAATCTATATGATTCATCTTCCCAATAGCCTGCATTAATAGCCATACATAGGTAATCAATAAGAAATATTTCAAAGGTACGTATTTACTTTAATGCCTACTGATATAATATAAATTAGAGTGACCATGAAACAACTGCCCTGTTGTACCGTGTACAAACTTTGTTTCCAAATAAAACACACACAATTGAATCATAATTTGTGAACAACTTCCAGTTTCACCAAAGTACAAAGACACCTACCGACCCACTCAGCCCTGTTTGGAAGTTTGATCCAATAAAACAAAGTTCTGAACAAACGAATGCATTAAAGTCACCGCAAACTGATCCAATCGTAATATAGCACTCGCAGACATCGAAAGTTAGTATGCATTGACTTTGAAAAGTCGTCCAAAACTAAGTTGGGTTATGTTTATGAAACTATTCGGATGCGGGTGTGTGCTGCCGATACACATGCAAGAACTCGCGCCCAACTCGGGGCATAGTTCGCTAAGTGGAACAGCTGTAAAACAAAGTAGCGAAGGGTCTAGGAACTTACTGTGTACGTTGGCAACTATTCGGCAGGGGCGTGGGTGAGACGCGACGCAGCGGCGCGCGGCGGGCGGCCCATCAGAACTCCAACACAACACGTCCTGTCGCAGCGGCAGCGACCCCGAGCCATCGCACCGGCCCTCGACTGCCGACTCTTCCCAACTTTGACAGTTTAATTCGAGGAGTAGGCGCGAAACTCGGCCGACGACCGCTGTCGATTTATAAACAAGTTTAACTAGGTTTTAACTAAAGTATGAGCGGAGGAATAATAACGAACCAGGCGCCTACACCCCGCCTCCCTCCCGTGGCGGCGCTCCCGCGTGCAGATAAACTTTTAAAATGACTTTGGAAGCTTTTGAGCTTTTAATCGGTGAAGTTGTACAGACAGACAGTTCGGGCACAATCCTTGAACCGCTTGCGCCGGCGACGGCGGCCGCAAAACTTTGTTTTACAGGACTACTTTTCTTCTTGTTTCAAGGTTAGACTCTTAAAACAAACTCCGGTTCGACGGAGTTCGCGAACTCGGGCGCGAACAATTTACAAATTTCTCTCTTTCATAACAACTAACTGCCGCTCGGCGCGCCGGCGAAAGTTGTCCTGCGTAGATCTTAATCGCATTGTCTGTTGCGCTCGCGGCGCAAACAGCTGATTGTGACAACACGTTTTATCGAACTTCCTAATTCATGCACTATGTGTCAAGCCTTTCTGAATGAATACGTGTTATGGTGGGGTGCATGCGAAAAGTGAATAAGTAGGTATAAGCGATATGAATATGGAGAACCCTTGACAGGCGTTTTGAAACATGTCAGGGCGATGAAACCGGACAGGATGTCGAAAAAAGGTTGAAAGATAGCGCCCTCTGATGCGTTTATTCAATTCGTTTAAGTGACATCGATAGCATCGGCTGTGGTGGAAAAACTCGTCTGCCGAATTTGACGCGCGTCCCCTTCGGCGAGGCCAGACACTTCTTTTTTCAGTTTTCGCCTCACCTGCCTGAGGGGCAGAAGTGGTCTCGCGTAAAACACACTGATTGGCGTTTAATGATAGGCCGTCTGCCTTTTATCTAACCGTGATATGTTTATACCTAGAGTTTCAGGAGTAGGAATTATACCTTTTTAACGTTTGCTTTACCGTACTTTGGCAAGTTTTATGCGGCAAGTTTATGCTCAGAGATTGCATAGCGCTTTTGATTGAAAAAGTTGCGGCAATATTTAACACAAGAACCTTATAGTACACTGGTACAGCCGGGTTAGATTGTAACATAAGCTAAATGCAGTATTGGGTATTGCGCGTAAATTTTACGTAACTAGAAATAAATAGGTTGCGGGTGTGTGGGGCGGGGCGGCGTGGGCGGCGGCGTGCGCGCGCAGGCTCCGCGCCGCCGTGCGCTGCCCCGGCTCCGCATAGTCCGCGAGGCGCGCCCCGCGAGCCACCCGCACACGTTGCGAGCTCCTAAATCGCCGCGCCGATAATACACACCGCGTTACGACCAAACTTTTCCGTCGTAGAACCGCTACGCGCCGCGCTACGTTCGCGCTCCTACAATATTTTCGTTGTGAAACATTTTTGTGGAGTGGATTTTGTGCATAGTGTGATTTAATAAACTTTAGTGCGCGATGAGGATTCCCTTCCTCGTTTTATAACGATGTCGGCTCTCGTTCGACCTGTCTGGTAAGTTGCAACTAAATTACGGAACTTTGAACAACTTTGTTCTTTTTGGGGTTATATAGTTTAACTAATATTCTTTAGTCGATTTTCGAACGCGCAATTAATGTGTTTTATCGTTTGAAAATTGTGGCAGTGTTATATGGAAAATGCAGGAAGTGTAATAAAAAAATCGTTAACGCACAAATCCCACGCGCGTAAAACCATTTCACAAAATGCTTTCAATTGTTAATTGTATTTTATTTCTTTGATTAGGTAGGTGAGTCTTGATTGCATGAATTGTGGCGTTAAGTAGGAGTTTGACTGTTTGCCTACTTTTGGGTTAATTATTCCTCCGCGTGACGTGAAGTGTGGTAACCGAATCACCTGAATTAGATCCGCGACTCGCAAATAACCACAAACGTTACGATGAGGCGGAATACGTGATCGCGGTAGGATTGATGTGTTGACAACCATTATGTCGCGGTTGTTAGCTGATTAGATGTTTATTGCCAGTATTTGTAACGGTAGATTAAATCATCAAATACATAGTATTTTCTATTTAACTAAGTATATAGGTAGATAAGTGTTAAAACATAAAGATCATGATTTCGGGTAATTTGCTTTTACAATGCTTTTTTTTTTAATAGACTATTCATAATTTAATTTAACAAAAGGTAGGTAAGTGCACAAAAGCTGTACATAAGTAAATTATTTTTTCCAAAATCTTTATTTTGTGTATTTTTGGAGCGGGTAGTAAAACTGTACATACATAAAACATACAAACAAAAAAAGCCTCTTAATAAAATGTCTGCGGACGTACAGACAGACGGGCAATAAGCTTTACTTGCCCGTCGGGCATGGCTTGATTATAAAACAGTTAGTTTTAGACTTTCGCGATTTAGATACACTTAGTTATTAGATTCTATAGATAAGGTGAGCGTTATAAATAACCGTTACAATCTTATAACTAGGTTTAAAAAAGGTTCTTTATGAGATGAAATCTCAAAGGTATATTCCCTTTAAAATATGAATTAAAGTTTATTGCAATTTAGAAAAGGAGACCTCTGTTTAGGAGTCAAATGATCAAATCTCCAATGACTGTAACGTAAACTCAATGAAGCAAGAAATTCAACCTCATATAAAAATATTACCCGTAAAAATTTAAAACAAAAACCAAAAAAAATCTCTTCAATTAGCCTAATAGCTGAGATCCGATCGAGTTTTAACAGTACATCACTTCTATACCTTTGAATTCAGACTCAGGAAAGCGTTTGTTTTTCATAGGTATGGTCCACTAAAAGCACTGAACAGATATGCTTTAAGTTGTAGTGCCTGGGTTTTATTAATTCAACACTCCCGTTACATATGTACAAGGTAATAAATGCTATTTGATTAAAATAGTAAGTAATGACTTATTTAAATCCTACGTGTACCGTTATGTTATGTTATGTCCTTTTAAACCGTTTTATTGCCAGAACAATTGGTAGAGTATAAATTCTTGCTCAATAAATTACTTATATCGTTTCTAGCAGTACCTACCATGTAGCAATGTATTGATATTATTTGCAACAAACAAGATGACATGGGTTTTTCTGTGAAATACCAACGAAAAATACAAAAATAACTGAAACTATAACTCCAATCTACCTGCCTACATATCTAACTAACAGTTATTTCTTACGCTATTATTTGGAGAAATATCCGCAAAAATAAACATTACAATAAACAAGTGTAGAATATTGTTATTCAAATTTTACATAAAAGAAAAACATTTTATAAAATAAAATTAGCAAAACAAAACGCAACAGTTACGTAAACGTTAATTCAGGTAGCGGTTGCGAGCCCATCAGATAAGCCTCAAATTGTTTCCACTCATGCCACTCGGGCTATCTGATGGGCGGCATACGCGAGCATTTTAAACCTTGTTTTTCAATTTAAATCTCGTTTTAAACTCAGGTCTACATTATTTTATGGTTTTGATGGTAAACTGCGTTCTAAACTGTAGAATTTTAACTTGTTTTTTTTTATTTGGCCTTTTTCTAGAACATACTTTAACTCTGAGAGTTAAGTTTATTTAAGTCCTTTTTTTTGAACAAGTAATCAATACCCTTGGGTACCCATGAGTATTGATTACTTGTGCTAGAGTTTGTGCTTTATCGGTGTCACTGGTGGAACTTTCTCCACCTCATTTCCTTTCTAAGAGAATTTTTTTGTTCTTGATTCAACGTATCAAAAAGTGTAAATAAAGTTGGTAACATTAGGAAAATAGCTAATATTTGTACCTAGTTAAAGCTAGAATTTCCTTATTGCTTATAAGAAAATATTTATTTTTCTATTGTAGTGGCTACTTTTATGAAAAATCACGTTTAAAAGCTGTCAAGGTCATGGAGAAAATAGACCCATTTTCTATGGTTTCATAAAATAAGCATGTTTAAAGGATAAAGTAGCAAGCAAAATACACATGGCAAACGTGTCCGCGTGAGAAGGGGTCCGATTCGCCTCGTGATAACCCTCGGTTCGAGTGAACCCTTGAATCAGGGCTGCCACACCCAATTTCAGTCAGTTTTTAGTCGGCGATTAGTCGGAAAAAAAACCTATTCGGAAGTAAAATAATACAGGATAATAGGAAATTAATGAATCCGAAAGCAACCTCGTGCTTGAGGATCACCAAATGAGGCATCAACTGTTTGAAAATTTAATGGGATTTTTATAAGTAGTCGTGATGTTTCTCTTTTACATAAAGGAATCTTTGGCACTAGGTTCGATAAGATTTATAATTAAATTATATACATCTATCAATTTATTTTGTGCATTATTTAAAATTAAACTGTATGATGAATGCGACCGAATTATTTTGAAACCCATCCACAAAATGTACCATAGAAATTTAAGGACAAATAATCAAGGTTTTACAAAAACATACAGCAACTGACTTCAATCGGACTGTTCTAGTGACGGTAAGCACCACTGAAAAGTCACAGGGAAGCAAAATACGCAATTTTGTTCAGTTCTACGACTTTTTTTCCCCAGGGTTTTTTTATTTAAGTATAAACTAAACTATTGCACTGATTTTGATAAAATTTCTATGGGACCAATCTAAAACACCAATATAAAAAAAAGAGTTTTTCAAATAGGTTTATAAACAACAAAGTTCTGAGAACAGTTCAGTTTATGTTCTGAGAAACATAAAAAAAATCAACGGAATAGAACCTCTTCCTTTTTTAGTTGAAAAAATCATAACCAACTAACTCTGCCAGCTTGACCACATGTAAGCATAGCGTAAGAAGGGTGTTACTTTAATATTAAAATAAATACTTGACTACGATTGTGGCAACCATAGCTCTGCAGAATCGCTAGGGTTAGGGGTGCGGTACACGGTAGTCACAATGCATAGCACGAAGTACTATTACCCCACTTATTTTAACTCAGTTAAGCATTGCAATATTGATTTTTACATTCATATGTTTCTGTGTACTCCACCGTTGAATTAATCGATACGGGGTCACGGCCGGAAACTCAATTTGATATAATTTTTTTTGGCTATGTTACTACAATAAGCTTACTACGTTGTCACACGGAAGCTGTAGGAATCGTAACCTAATAACTTTACGACTTTATGTAGCAATTTATAAAATATATTTAGGTAGGTACCCAGGTACCTATACGTTTTTTTTTATCATTTCAAATCAAATCAAATCAAAAAATCAATAATATATTATTCATAATCAACATGTAGTTTTTTACAAGGTTTGGAGACTCTTCTGGTAAGTTTGATAAACCTGTGTTAGAAGAGCCCCCTCTTTTTCTCTATGGTCTATCTTAGATACATCAATGTTGTTAGTTTACGTACTAAAATTTTACCTCACTGCATTATCATTTAACACGTATTTTTTTCAATGACAGTACGCGTTGAACTCTTTCATATGGCGGATTTGTTAACCAATATTTTTAACCGTTGCCGACTTTTTACTTGTAGACAAGATCCTATGGACTAGGTCTGTAGTTAATAAATTAATATAATAAAAAAATTGTGCCATTCGCTGTCTCATAATTCGTGTCCACTTATCAGTCAGTCTCAGTTGTTATTCGCTATAAACTTCACCCGAGCTTCGTTTTAAGCCATTTAAACGCGAAACTCGATTTGGGGCCAAATTGGCAGAGTATTTATCTTCCCGGGTAGTCGATTTAAAAGCAAAATCACGCGAGCACACGATGCCATTATCGCGCACTCCCGATCCGCAGGCCGAGCCAACTCTATGAATCTAATCCAGAGGATTTACCCGCTGATTTACAGTCGAGCGAGGCCAAGGAGGGCGCCGCTGCTTGAAAGAAAAGTGATAATGTCTTAATCCTACCACACTCAAGTTTGCTCGTATTCACCCCCTCCTCCCAATTTTATGGTCGCCCGCGCAGACGGCACGTTTTGATTTATGATTTCAATAATTAAAAATTCTAAGGTGCAATTTGAATTTAGAAGCCACGATGTCTGAGGGGCCCGCGGGAGACCGACGCGTGTTTGTTATTGCCCAAGGGCGGGAAAGGGTCTCTTAGCTTACCTTTCATTTTCTAAGGAATTATTACGAAGTTTAGTGGAATTATGCGAAATTATGAAAACGTGCATGTCTTAATGTAATTACAAAATTGTTCTGTAATTTTCCTTCAAAATGAAAATGGAAATAATGAAATTATTCAGAAATTCGTTATTTTGAAGAACGTTTAATTTCTAAGTAACAAAGTTGAAGACAGAATCTACTTCCAAAAATCTTAAACCATTCAGATCCAAGAGCACATTCAATCAAACGATCCAAGTCACGTCCCTGCTACTTCCGTGCCCTCAGCGTCTTATATCTCGTCCTAATCTCCGCGCATTACAATTAACGCGGCCCCAGATAACCCGGCACTCGCCACCCGCTGATAAAGGTCTGCTGGTTAAACTGGTTAAGCATCCACCCTGAGGGTTTATCTAATTACCATGCACACAGACGAACGTGAATGTGGCCAAAACGTTCATGTATGCTTCGTGTGGCTTGAGGCTGTGGCTGTACGATACGTGCTGAGTCACGTCTTAGATATAGAACAGCTGGAAATAGGTTGTATAAGATCAAGCATGCTATTGTTTCAGCAAAATTAAAGGTGGATCTCGCATTTCACCGAGTAGTTTCCACTAATGACGACCAAAAAAAATATTAACTAAATCACGAAAAAAATCTGGTTGCTGTTTGTAACAATAGACGAAGTCAAATGTAAATACATATCTTCGAGACATTTGCTGGCACAACTAAACCGAGTCCAGACCAGACATTTCTTCCAAAGATATTCAGCTATCAAGGGGTGCGTCACGTATAAATGTTTGCCCGGCGTCGTTCTCTCGGCTTTCGGCCTTCCGGTAAGCTCCCTCAAGGTACCTTCAAGGACCATCGATTGCTATCTTCTCGACGCATATTGCACAACTTTGGAGAACATCCAAAGATAGGCGATCGATAAATCAGACCCACGCTTTATGGAGCTATGGAGTTATTATTAGGGTTAGAAATCACTTTGTGGGAGATTTTAGATACAGATTTGAACGATCAGGTAATCTATTTAATGTAGGTAGTAGATTTTTGTAGTTTGAATCAGGGTTTGCTTTGATTTGCCAAAAACTAAGATAGGTTTTTATTAAAAAACATAATGGTGTATGACATTTTAATGGAGGGGTCCATTGTATTTGTGCTAAAAATTTAAATCAATATAAGAGCCACTAAAAAGGTTATAACATCTAAATCAATATTTAAAGTCGTGTATGCGTGTGTGTGCGATTTTGCTTTCGTGTGTTAATTCAAAGTAATTACTTATTCATACATTTAGGTAAACGGTATCTATGCTGCAATATTCTGCCTATCCACAACTTATACGTAGATGTTTATCTCTTTAATTGCTTGCGTAAACAAAAATATTACCTATGTGTTACCCTTGTCGCTCTTCGAGTTGTCGCTACAGTAATCAGATTTCATATCAACCTTTTTTAAATTATAGATAATGATTGAAAAAGTCATTACTAAAAATAAAAATATTTGCTAAACTTTGACATGCGTAATAACTTCAAAAAGTTTTTTGAAAGTTTTATCGAAAGTTAAGCGATAAGTTTTATTTTTCTCGAATTTCCTAAATCGACTAAATATTGTTGGTTTTCATCTAAAAACTATGAATGGTAACTACAAATATATGTACCGTTTAACTACAACTAAGTATAAGTGCAAATTATTTTTGGAATTCCTTTCGAAATCACAAAAACCTTACGTATCAATGTATCGTCTTATAACCTACGGCAGACAAAACGTTGCCAAAAATAATGTTATCCTTACCTACCAATTATATTATTCAACATAAACTTATTATAGTGATTATTACCTACTATCTCTATCATGCTTAGATTGTTTAACCTACCTTTACAAAAATATAATTTGGTTTGAAAGCTCTTGAGTGAAATGGTTTTTACGTGGGAACGATTTTTGTGCAACTACTCATACTATACAGTGCTTCAAAAGTGTTACCGTCGAGACAAAACGCCGAGAATCATTTCCGCGTAAAAATATTGTGATTGTGGATGGAAAATCGAATCGCAAGTACAATGTTTTTTTACTTTTATGGTTGTCACGTTATATTGTTATTAAGTTTTATCAAGGAGCCTGAATAGAATATTTGTTGCAGGACGACACCACTGAGTGCTCAGTCGTCACTATCTCAAATCGGCAAAAGAAGATTGGAGTACGGCGTGGATGTAGAAACATTCAGATTGACCGATAGACGCGGGGTCAACGGTGACGCCTCTATGGACGAAGAAGATGTATTTGCGAAACGACGAAGAAGGCTTCTCGATGATGAAAGAAATGAAACAGATTCTCGTCACCATTCGTTTCCCATGCACAGGCCGCAAGTTATGCGACAAAACGAAAACGACGATGAAACCCTTATTCGAGAGACTCAAGCGGCTTTGAAATCACTATCGGGTAACTGGGTCCGAAATCAATCTCCTCCACACAGCAGCGACAACGATGATGGAAATGGTTTCGAAAATCTCTTTAATGATAAACGTTCCGATAAAATGCTTCCGTCTTCCCCGTCACAGTCTTCCGAAAGTGCTTCCCAAAAAAGCTTTACCTATAATGATGATCATCGAGCTGATGAACATACAAACGGCATCAATGACAATGAAGAAAAACCTCATCAATCAGATGAAGAAAAGAGTGAAAGATACTACAGACACAACAAATATTCTGATCACTATGACGAGACGAACTTTGATGCTCTTGGTGATTCGTCTAACGAATTAGAAATAGACGATGTTGAAGATGAACAAAAAGATAAACGAAAACCTGAAATGGTCACTGTAAATAAACAATCACTTTTCAACGCCTATAAAGCGGCGACGGCTGCGCTACCCTATTCCACGCAGTCTGCTTTCAAGCCGCCGGCAGAAGTTAAACATAGACTTCACAACCCGTCTCTTCCGAGTGAACCGTTCGGAGGATATTCAAATGACCACGAGAAGAGTTCAGTGAATAAGGGTTCTAAGCAATACACGGTGCTGCAACCGGCAGGGGTAGGCTCTCGCGCCGCTACAGCATTGCAAGAAGCTCGCACCGTGCCCACCGCGCAGCCTGCGAGGGACCTACGACCTCTCGCCGCTCTCTCTCCTACAAACTCCAGCAGAGGTACCGGCCACGCTCACCTCAAACAGCGATAGCCAAACTTTCTTAACGATCTGGCCATAACGTAGAACTTCGCGCTATGAACTAAGTCAAAGTTTGTTTCAAGGTCGGCCCGCGATATCTCAGAACGTAACTGTCTCGGTACTTCCGAACTGAACAGCTGATAACGATAATTCTCATTTACATTGATCATTTCAAATAAAATAATAATAAAAGAAAACCATTTAATTATGAAGAAGTATTCTTACTATCTGTAAAAGTTTCGTCTTACGAAGCAAGTCTTATTTGTTTGAATTTTATGATCATGCTATATATTGTAAGATGTCTGCATAATTTAGTTGGCGACGATCAAAATAAGATTACTCTTTCTACGGAGAAATAGTATATTGCTGGGTACCTAAAATATATTCTCGTATTGCTGCATGATTGCCAGTTTTACGTCAGGCAATAAAAACAGGTCAGGACGGGCGATGGGCGGAGCGATGCGCCGCCCCGCTTTTCCTGAAAGAAAAATTGGTAGTCCGCGCGCAGCCGCCTAGCGTTCTTTATTTTTTCTTTTAAGTTGGAAGTGGGGTGGGTGTAGGGGCGCGGGGCGGGGCTGCGCAGGTACGCCCCGCCGGGGGCACGCCCGGCCGTATCGATCGCACGCCCACGCCCCCACCCGATGATTAGGAAAACACTAATTTGTGCACCGGTCGATTTGTTCACAGAAGGCAACAAGTGTCCAACGCCTGGGTGCAATGGGCAGGGCCATGTCACCGGCCTCTACACACACCATAGAAGGTGAGTTATATCGATGTTTTATCATATTACTTTGGAATCCCATAAAACTACAAAAACCCAAATCGAACTAGCATTAGTTGAATGTTGAGTAAAAAATTCTAGACATGAATAATGAACAACAAGAGATTTTTTATCATTGTACAGTTCTTATTTCACGCTGAAAACTATTCAAATAACTTACTTACTCCCTACTGAAATCAATTTAATTTCCTCAGTCTGTCAGGATGCCCAAGAAAGGATAAAGTCACACCAGAAAGTGAGTACAGAATGGATAGACTTGTTCATTAAACTTGAGTTGCATTTCAGTTTTATCTGTATTAGGTTGTTTTGAATTATTTTTGTTGTGCATTATCTTTTTTGTTTTCAGCTTCACATTTGGTTTGTACCTGCCTACCTAACCTTGAAGGTACTTACTAGTTACCTAGTAGTATTTTTGCATAGGTAGGTATATAAAATTCACATCAGAATAGTAGTTAAATGTTTATCATTTTATTTCACATCTTTTTTGTATTTCATCTTTTGTAGAGCTGATAAAAATATTTATATACAAAACTTTTTAAGAATAATTTTGTTCGTACAGTCTTGGCGTTGCACGAGACAATTCTAAAGTGTCCGACGCCTGGATGCAACGGTCGAGGCCACGTCAGCTCAAACAGAAGCACTCACCGCTCACTCTCTGGATGCCCTACAGCGGCTGCCAGGAAAGCCGCCGCGAGATCACAACGCGTTAGACCCCTATGTAAATACTTTTGACTTTTGCTACCCACTTCAACCTAAAACGTTACCTCAGTCACCTCACTAATTCTCAGAGCAGTTTTGCGAAATGCAATATAGGTAGCTTTATCATCACCTTTTTCTAAAAAAAGATAGGTACAGTCAGCATCAAAAGTCGATGAACACATTCAGATTTTCAAAATCGCTTTACACTTTAATATATTTTTGACAGTGTGGTGTACAGCTAATTTTGAACTTTAATGATGTTCATTCAATACTAGCGCTTATCATTTTGAGTGATTCAGGTAAAATAAATAGTAAATAGCGATTTTGAAAATCTGAATGTGGTTATCGACTTTTGATGCTGGCTGTACTACACAAGTTACACAACACATCAAAAAACTATTCCTTAAGTAATTTCTACAAACACAAGTAACTAAACAAAGTCTTAGAAACACTTGACAAAATATAACATTAGGTACTGTTCACTGGCTATTGAGTCTTTTCACCTTAAGGCTGCCTCAAATCCAATTCCATACAAAATGTTTCGGACAAATACTCAAAAAGTACTATAATACGGCGTACTTTTTGAGTATTTGTCTGAAACATTTTGTATGGAAATTTGCCTTGAGGATTCCCCTTAACCATCGTACATTACACATCAACTTACAAATCCAAGTATCGATCTCATATACAGCCAACTTAAAAAATAAATGTAGTATGATCTCGTGCGATAGTGGTACCGAGCTCGAGCGTGCAGCTGCCCACGCCAATTGAGGGCTCCGTGGTGTCGCGAGAGCGCGAGAGGGAACGCGAGCGGGAGCCTGTGGCGTCGCCGCGCAGTCCCGTCGTGAAACGCGAAGCCCCCGAGCTGCTCGTGCCCAAGCGAGAGGCGGCCGAGGCGGAGCGCGACTCCCCCGGGATGGAGACGCGCCACGCCGGCTACGGCGCGCCGCCTGACCAGAGATCGCCCTACGAACGACCCCCGGATGATCATGTGCGCTCCTACAGGTAATAATCACTCTGAAAACTCATTTCCTCTCATATTTTGTTTTGTCCCAGTTTTCTTCAAACTGCTCAAATTAAGGATAGATTACAGCGGTAATTTCAGTTACTTAACTACCTGAAAACCTTTTTTTTTTCTTTATTAGTTAGACGGGGTTTAGTCACGCAGTGACTATGTCACCCCCGTAGAAACTAGTTACACGTTGCTGTATAGCTTAGAAAAAAATAAATAAAGAACAACCTGACCTAAATTACACGTAAATAAAGTTGTATCAGTATTTTTGCCTCCTCGGATAGCGCCGAGGCCAAGATGCTGTTGCAAATACCTACACTAAAATTATACGAGTACATTGATTTAATGTTTTGTCGTCGATAGATTGCAGCGGTAATTACAGTTACTTAACTACCTGAAAAGCTAACACAAAATCATCGATTGCCAATTCCGAAATGACTAAGTATTCCTTCTCTTTAGTCAAATGAACGAAAACCGGTACGGCTATGAGTCCCGGTGTTACGAAGGCGCCCCGGCATTCGAGCGGTACGACCCCGCACAGTGCCCGCAACGGCCCTACGGCTGGGAAGAGGAACGGTACCACGATCCTCATTTACCCTCACCGATGAAGACCGACCAGTCGGAACAGGAGACACCAACCGGACCAATTTACCCTAGGTACGTTACAGCTTATGTCCGCTATTGATGTTTCATTTATGTGGTAAACGAGACACCCTTATCCCGTATCAAACAGAACGATAGGCCCTTTAAAAACAATCTAATTTTAATTAAAAAAATCATTTCGTGAAAATTCATCTGAAAATTCAATCTGAAAAAATAATCGTATACTTTTCTTCGATAAAAACTACGGGGTTTTGACGGGAAATTTTTATCCGTCCAGACCGATGTACCACTACGAAACGGGTACCGGAGTAGGCAGTGTGGGTACTGTGAGCGCGATGGGTCCCGGCGTGCCTCCCGGCTTCTCAGCGATCAACCTGTCGGTGAAGATCGCGGCGGCTCAGGCGCAGCGGCCTCGGAGCCCTACGCCACGCGATCCTCGCGATCCACGCCCAGCGATAGATCTATCCACTTCTAACGGGAGTCCACAGGTGAGACCGAGCGCTTGTGCTGACACTTAAAATGATACACTCAGAGACCGAGATTTATTCGAGGGACTATCCGGTTAGTGATCCAAAAAACAGGATCTTAGTTTTGCTGATCGCTATTTAACTTTTTGGTTGCTCTTTTTGTATCGGATCCTTATCGAATAATGGAGTATTCGTATTCGATTTGTAAAAGTACTTTTCACAACAGGGTCCATACGCATCGCCGGTGTATACGAGCGCCGGCGGCGGCGGCGGGGGTGGAGCCCGAGGCAGCCCACAGCCGGGAGCTTCGCCACAGCTCACCGCCAGCCCCCAGGTGCCAAGTCCGCAGGGCCAGACCCTTGACCTTAGTGTCCGTTTACCACATAGGTGAGGCGTTGTTCTGCTTTTACTTGTGTTGCGATATGTAGCCAGTCAAATGCTTACGTTGTGTTTTTGTTCACAGTCGCAGTTTTCCTGGCGGCGTATCTTACAGTCGAGAATCGACACCAGATAGTGGAGGCAGTCACCCTTATTTAGAAGCTTATCATAGAGACACCGCAGGTAAGACATTTTGATAATATACCTATATTTGTATCATTTTCGTTTATGTTCATATACCTATTTAGCTGAAAATACTTCATTATGCTATGCCTTACTTACCCACATTCCAATTCCCCTTTGAAAAAGAGCCTCTCTCGTGTTCATTACTGGTATTAAATTTAAGTAATTTTCTAATGGAGATAAAATTTAGAAACATTAAGCATTCGAAGAACGTACGTAGGTAGGTAGACAATACTGATTACTCGTTTCGCTTAAAATTGTAATCTAGTAGATGTACCGGCTGGTACACCTCTCCCCACATGGGGGGTTAAGGCCCCTTTACACGGTAAAACACGTCGTACAAATTAAAACGCGACCGCGATAATCACTCCAGCAGGGATCCGGCGCGCCGCAACATGCCGCGAGCAGTAACGTTGCTAATCCACACGCTCTCTCCGAGCTTGCCAAACCCTGCGGTTGCCGAAATAGAACGTACTCTAGTGTGCACTCGCTTTTTATGAATACAGTAAATTCACGAGCGCTAATTAACATTCATGAACGTGCGAACTCTCACGCTTGGTGTTATACTCCCACGGAGATGAATTAAATCTTTGATATTCTGAAGTTATTTTTTCATGCTATTCAGTGAAAACAATGAGTTTGGTACTTAAAGCATTTCAAATTGCTTGACTTTTATATCAACTTGGATTGGTAACCATATCTTTCATGAAAGGTGAATTGGAGTCATGATTTAATGCATTATGTTTTACCGAACGCCCCGTTAGATTCGATGACGTCACTACGACTAGGCTTGTGTATGTAGAGACGCTGCCTGTGCTGCATCCAATTCCATACAAAATGTTTCGGACAAATACTCAAAAAGTACACCGTATTATAGTACTATCTTCACACTATTCGTTTTCTTCGGAAAACATAGACGAAACAAATAGTGTGAAGATATTACTATAATACGGTGTACTTTTTGAGTATTTGTCCGAAACATTTTGTATGGAATTGGATTTGAGGATTAGCCTTAATCTTTGTGTATTTATCATATTGAATTATGTTACCGGCCGAAGCTAAGCCGGAGCACTAAGCTTCACAGGCAGCGTAATGAAAGCAAGCGTAAAATTACTATAATACGGCGTACTTTTTGAGTATTTGTCCGAAACATTTTGTATGGAAATTTGCCTTGAGGATTCCCCTTAAATGAATCTTTATACAAGGGTGTGTGTATGAGCGTACATGTTACGTTGTGTTTTGTATAGGTTACGGCGGAGTCAGTCCACACCCGGTGGCCGGCTATGGGCTGGCACAGCCGGACTACGCGGCGGCAGCGGCCGCGGCTGGCTACGGTGGCTACCAGTACCAATGCGGAGCCTACCCGCCCCCGCCCGCGTACCCACCTCACGCCGCGCCCTACTCCCCGCCCTGCTACATGCCACCACCGCACGCGCCGCATGAAAAACCTAAAGATAGCAGGTGAATATTGAACCCAATACCCTTCTGTTATTGACAAATATAACTTCTTTTTCTTATCATGTCACTAGTTCTTTCGGACCAGTGTGTTTTTTTTTTATTAAGAATAGACAAGCGTTTAACCACTACCTCACCTGGTGGTAAGTGATGGTGTGGTCGAAGATGGAGCACGCTTGGCTAGTATGAACTTATTCACTCTAGTCTTAAAGACTCCAAGATTATAGTGGTCCGGAAATACAGACGCCGGTAGCGAGTTCCACTCCTTGCTTGTGCTCAATATAAAGGTTGATGCAAAACGCCTGGTTCGAGCAATGGGGATGTTAACTAAGTAAGGGTGGTGAAAGGATTTCGAGTGCGCCTCGAAGATGCTGCTTTCGTGTACTACAAATATAACTAAATAAAATAACTGCTTATTCCATAGAAAAATTTGGTCAAATGGTCAGCAGGTCTATCACGAAACTTGACATATTATTGAACACTTACCTACCGTATGATATTAATTTGTATTATAAGATTTTGGAGAGTCTAAACATGACTGTGTTTACACAGTTTAATTTAATTTATAATCAATTAGTCACGTGTCTCAACAATACGTTATCGTTACGAAGATTGAATTTTTCGTGATAGGCCCACTGCTCTTGCAACAGATAGATATCCTTCACCTTCTCTTCATTCTTGCCAACCTTTAATAAACCTTAGATTGATAATTAGTTATTTACAGTGTTAATTCAGCTTTCAGTGTATTTATACCGACAGCACCCTACCAAATATAAAAAGTTAGCAGTCTATTATGTTGCCCCAAAAGATCTACTTACCTATTTCACATCTAAGATGCGCTCCGCAAAGGAAAATATTTATTATATGTCTATGTCTATAGTATTTTTTAAGCAAAGAGCTTCTTTACTATGTATCTAGAGAGCTAACACGCCATTTTGTTTTATTTAAGGATTAAGAATTCTGAACCTTATGACTTGGAAATAAAGTTCTTTTTTAATTAAATCTAAATATAAGGATTTTAATGCTTGATAGAGACCCCCTCATTAAGGAGTGTGTCTCGTTCACACAGTTGCCAGCATACAATTAAAATTAACACGGCCATAATTTTTGAAATAAGTGGGACAATTTTCGAAATTAGACGATTTGCTCTAAATGTTATTCAGATTCATTTGAAAGGTTTAGTACAGTCGCTGTCATGTAGGTTAGGTACCTAACTGCCGAGAAAAATAATTACTGTTCGAAAGAAACAGTATTAAAACCATTGAATTAGATATTCCACACTAGAATGCGGCGCACCGCCCTCTTTTTTGTTGATATTTTAATGCACCTATGTATAATATAATTTTAAAACAATAATGCAAAGTAACGTATGTATATTGAGCAGATTGAATTTTCCCTTGGTTGCTTGTTTATGTCTCAATGAAATATTATGGTTCAAAAATTATGGTCGCCCTACAGAACGAGAAACACTCCTTACTGGTTCTAGCTCTTTCGGCTCGCAGTTTTCGTGTGAGTCGGCATTCTAGATACATAGTATACAAGTTCTTTGTTTTTAAGTTAGTTACAGAGCAACATAGTTTTGCTTACTTCGTTATTTACAAATGGAGCATCACTTCTCTTTTCTACTAGAATAAGATACCAAGTACCTACCTACCTACCTAGCTAATCATATCGACCAAAGTCAGTAAAAATGGGAAAATTATTATCACATAGGGTCTGTTCTATATTTTCGTGTAATTAAATAACTTAGTTACCTCCGATATTATAACTACCTACCTAGGTAAATACTTATTAAAATACTTAGTAAATAAAATAAGCGTTCTTCAAGTTTCAGCTGATAAGCGACAAAATTATACAAAAACAGAGATTAAAACACCTATTTACGCATACTCGTTGAAACGGTAGAATACACACCGACATTGCAAAACAACTAATTATGTATGTAGCACATGGTAATAGTTTCAACAAATTTCCCAATACAAAATTATTGTCGGCCATAGTAGAGCAAGTTGGTAGAGCATAATTTTAGCAAATTAACATTACATCGAAATGTGTCTTAGAATTTCTAAGGACATGAACACAGCTGCTACCTTGGTTTCTATTAAAAAAATGTCCTTTTTTTATCGTCACGGGGGAATGAATGAAGACTGACGTGATGTAGAGTCGATGACGTGCGCAACCGACAGTTATCTCCTTCCCGCCAACAAAAAAACTGTTCGGATACATCACATCTCATCCTAGCACTACGTTAGTAGTTTTAAAATAATTAGAATAAGTTGTAGATATTTAAAAAAAAACTTCGTTAAATTACTACTTTTATTAAAAGTAGTCACTGACTTTCAGGTTATAAACTATTAGGTAGGTACCTCTTATTTATTAGGTAGGTAAAATTTTTAGGCATGGAAATTTTTTATTTTGTCAAAAAAGACTTATTTATACTATGTATGGTCATCATAGAAGCCCAAAAAGTATGGTGCTCATTTTTTTAGGTTAGAAAAAACTTTGTAGAGCGTATCCAAACACAACAAAATTCACACTTGGCGGATCATTCTAAATATACCGGGCTAGCGCGCAGGCGCGTTTGAGACTGCGCACGATCATGTCAGATAACCAACAATGAACGATAAGATATATTCGTTTAACTATTTTCATTACTTCAACTCGTTTCTTGAAGACAAGGACACAGTTATGCGTCGGAACAGGTAAGAAAATACTTTGGTAAACTTTAGTTTTTATCAAATGTAAACAAAATAAACTCTGATAATAATAGCAAAACTTTTCAAATAGTTTTACAAGTTTACTATGGCGTAAATAACGCTATTTTAAGGCAATCTTTCAGTGCATACTGAAGCCAATGGTGAAGTCGAATCGCTATTGCACCTGGGTTCTCGACACACTTTTTGTGTTTAATTATTCGTTTCCGTTCTGAAATTCGTATTATTTTTCCTTGAATGATATGGTTATTTTAATGTTTATCTGTTGTCGCTTATGTATTTATTTAGCTGCCACCGAGATGACTTTATTGGAAATCAATATTACCGGATTCGAGATTCTCGGGAGCTAATCCAGTGTCCAGTAGAGAGCTGCGACGGGTCCGGTCATATTTCTGGCAACTTCGCGACACACCGCAGGCAAGCGGAGATCGCGATTGCATACAACTAACACTATTTACCCGAATGCGTGGCACGACAAGTTCAAATTAATTATTGATACACCTAACATTTTGTTTGATAAGTAAACATTTTCACTTAAATTTCATTTTATTTTATATCTCAGGCGTGTTTGATATGGGTAGGTTTTAACTAAAAAACTTTGTGCTCTATTTCGTCTCTACATCAGAAACGTTTGCCACTGCAACGAAAAGATATACAACTTTAAAAGATTGTTTATAAAGCGTTTTATGTTTTTTTTTCAGTTTACCATCTTTTTTTTTACTTTCTACCGATTAATTGCCTAATCATTGAAAAAAATAAAAATATTTAAATATATTTACGTATGTAGGTACTTACCAACTTATTGAATTGCTAAACTATTAGTAGGTGCATTGCATACCTTGAGTGATGTTTGTGCGCACTTTCTGTAATTAACCATCGTTATAGAGTTCATAACTGAACACTAAACTATTTACTTACCAACATTTTGTTGATACAGACTACCTATTTCGGATCCGCAAACTTGTAGTGGTCTTAAACCATAAACACCAGACTAGATACAAAAAAAATGCTGTGATGATTGAAGATAAATAATATCAAGTATGTTGAGCATTATTGGTTTTGCATTTACAGCCGTTTTCTCAGATAAACGTCAGTTGCGCCCCTGAGCAGCAATTTGAACATTTCCTTGCCAATTGGCGCTCTCCCACGAGATTCTGATGCAAAACTAACAGCATGCCTTATTGTTCCGCTTCTGCAATATTCTGATTCCATTCGTCCTTAGGCGGTCCTCATTCAACCGCTCCCAATTCAATTGAGTAGATAACTATCCTACTTAGGTGTCTGTGTATAAGAATGTTGGTAGAGCTGTGTGTGCAACCAGGAAAAGTACCTAATCACTAATACATTTATATTTTTATGTAAGAACAATGAACATGATGTTCAGATCAGAAACCTTATCTAACATAAGTTATGTTGTATGTAAAACATTCAATAGGAAAATATATCATGAAAAATATCTTTAAGGTCAGAATTGTGTCCGATATTAGCTTATTGGAAGTAAGATAGGTATGACACATCTAATGTGTTATTATACTCACTAAACCTAGATGTTATTGTGAGTGCCTTCGCATAAATAAACAGTCATGGTGTTAGATTATTATGCATCTTACCTGGCACACGATTCAAGGGTGGTTAATGTATTTTCCTCGAACATTCGTTGTCTAGTTTTTTAAATCAGGTATGCATTTATTTGAACCAAATACCTACTCAAAGTATATATTACCTACCTACTAATATTTGATCCATAAAAAGTGCTTTGAGCGTTATGAAGCCATAAGACAGATGCACATTCTTAGGACTATTTTTATCATTAACCGTTTTAAGACATTCACGCCCTGATTCCCCTTATAAAGTTTCGATAGCGGAGCGATGCAAGCTACGTAATGGTACTCGATAAAAAAAACCAAAAGATTTGAGGTATTCATAGGTAGCTAGCATAATACCGCTCATACATAATTAAATAAGACACGATACCACGTTGATATGAAAATATGTTTGCTTACCAAGAGTAACGTCAAGTGATTAGGTGAATATTTATAGATAACAAACAGTACGAAAATACTAGTCTTGAATAGCAAACATTACTTACATACAAGGCTAGCCTTACCTATGTATTTACATAAGGTAGTCCTACATACTAGGTAAGTACTTGATGAGTACCTGCCTATATAATTAGGGCTTCTACAAACATATCGTGACAGTATTACTTATGATAGAACCATTGAAATCTTGAAAAATGTTTGTTTAAGTTATTCAATAGGTATAAGTAAATAAATTGAAATGGAGGATGACTGACAGACAAGGGACAGGCCATGTAGAGACTTGAAATTCGAGGGTGTTTTTGTCGTGAAGTGTAAGCGCGTACTAAGAAGAGAATGTTATAAATTCGCAACGCAGACTTTGTGAATTTGTGGGCGTCAGCTAGTACGGAAAAAACTTCAAAAAATCATAGCTTTCTGGCTTCTAAAATGAGCTACAATATTTGGCCCCGCCACGGCATTGTAAGCAGTCTGTATATGTGCAGCCTGTCCGGGTGTCCGCGCGCCGACCGCTCGCAGCTCCAGCCTCACTCGCAGGAGCTGAAGTGCCCTACGCCCGGCTGCGACGGCTCCGGCCACGTCACCGGCAACTACTCGTCCCACCGCTCGCTCTCCGGCTGCCCGAGAGCCAACAAGCCCAAGAGCAAGCCGAGGGACGGGCAGGACTCTGAACCCTTAAGGTGAGTTAGACTTCGCATTCGCACACGAGAGATTTGATGCCCCATTTATATCTTCAAACTTAATTTCGTTGCTGTAACAGTTTATCAATAAGTATCTAGTATTTTCACCACACGCGCACGTAAACAATTCCAGCTCTAGGTCAAATGACGTTAACAATTACCTGTCTCATTAGTTTACCACTTTATGCGTTGTCTTTTTACCTACTTCACAATAAGATTTGGTAATTTTCACGCTGCTTAGATGCCCTATTCCGGGCTGTGATGGATCTGGACACGCTACAGGGAAATTCTTGTCGCATCGGAGGTAAGATTGACTATGTGGACAATAGTAGATGTTTTGATCGTAGATTGTGATTCGTTTGTGCTGCCGTGATCATTCGATTGCGTACCTAGTGTCTAGGATTTATGAAATTCCAATTTTACAGCGCATCAGGCTGTCCAATTGCAAATCGCAACAAAATGCGAGTGTTGGAAAGCGGCGGGACAGTAGAGCAACATAAAGCCGCTGTAGCCGCAGCGGCTTCGGCTATCAAGTTCGATGGAGTGAACTGCCCGACCCCTGGATGCGATGGGTCTGGGCACATAAATGGGTCCTTTCTAACGCATCGCTCCTTGTCGGGGTGTCCTATAGCAGGAGCTGCCACGCCCACACCACAGCCAAATAAGAAGCCAAAATATCCTGATGATATCACGCCCTTGTATCCAAAGCCATATCCAGGTTGGTTTTCATGTCTTCGTTTTCAGTATTTTCCAACTAATTATCTAGTTTTTTCCCTATACTTAAGACTGATTGGCAATATTGTTAACAGGCATGGAGATGGCCATGCAAACGGGCAACGGTGAAGACCTGATGACGCTCGAACAAGAAATAACAGAGTTGCAGAGAGAAAACGCTCGCGTCGAGTCCCAGATGATGCGCCTCAAGTCTGATATCAATGCTATGGAAACTCATCTCACTCATGGAGAAAGGGTAAATTATTTATATGTGAAAAGTGCTAAATTGGCATGGTTTGTTTGACCATGGTTGAGCCATACAATTTGATGTTTTTTACAAAATTGTAACCTACTTACGAAAATTTTTGTCTGACAACTTAGATGGTACAGTCATGGCTTCAAACATCCAGCTTTGAGTGTCACTAGCTCGTCTGGCATTTGTGAGTACCGTTTGATTTCCTTATGGTACCCACTCAAATATTAGATTCACCCTAATTTAGTCTGGAGCCAAAACAAAAGAACATCTGATTGTTCAACGTTTCAACAATGTATATAACTTACTTTCTTTATTTTCAGGAGAACCAGATAAGATTGCAGCATAACAACAACCTCAATGAATACTACGAGAATTTGCGCAACAATGTGATCACATTGTTGGAGCAGGCGAAGATCCCCGGCGGAGGGACGGTACCGGCGTCGGCCGCGGCCACGCCCGGGGCGCCGCCCGCCCTAGTACCCGGCGAGAAACCAGCCCACGACAACTTCGACTCTTATCTCACTAAGCTCCAGAACCTCTGCTCTCCGGACGGCTATTGTCCCGACGAAAACCGACCAATATACGAAACTGTCAAAAACGCGCTTCAGGACTTCACAGTGCTCCCGACGCCCATTTAAGGCTCGCCCAGCGCCGCCGATACGGACAGACAGTGAACTAGTCGCCTTTTTAGGCAATCGGCGGAGCTTATACGTGAATTATGAAGACTAGTGCAATGATTGTGTACGAACGCTCAGATAACCACCAAAGATTTATAGCCAATGTACAAATGGACTATTTCATACTCTTGGTGACAGTGTCGTCTCGAAGAATTTGTGTTCTAACTAGGGTAAAATGTCTGTTTTATATACCGTTGTATACGATGTGTGACTTCATTAACATCACTTAACACTTGATTCATTCGACGTTTAATCACTAGGCTGAACTTATAGACCTAACTTAATTTTAAATACTGTTACTCGTATGCTTAAAGTTAATGTTAGGTGAGTTTATACCAACTATTGTAGGTATTATTAAGGGATTTTAGCCAACACGAACACACTGAAAGTTTTATGTAAATATTGTAAGTACCTAATGTCTGGTGTACTAATAAATTAATTAATCATCGTACGTATTGTTGCTCGCGAGCGACCAGTCTAGGTAAATTCTACAATCTCAAATTTTATCAAACTGGTATAATTAAAATAGCGATTAAGTAAAACTACTATTCTGTCTTGAAATATCATAATACTGGGAATGTGCCAAAAGCTTGTGAATCACAGCAGCTCCCGAACGCTGACGTATTAAGACTAATATATTGAGATAGACAATGAACGGTGTAAACAAAGTAATGGCTCCTTAGAGGACATTCTAGTCAGATTGTATATAAATGTGAATAATGATAGTTGTCGCGTCGCAAGGACGTTTTTGACTATTCGTACTAGGAAATATTATAAGATCTCACTAGATCAAGTAAGATAATTCAGTCATTGATAATCAATTTTAGGCATAAAATTAATTCATACTTTCTCTGTTAGTCAATGTTCACTCGCTGTGATTATGTTACGTGTTATATTATTGTTATTTATTACGGAATGTGATAGATTAATTCTCTCAAGTTAATAACAATTTGTTGTTTTGCTATTATTTGAAGCGCTTGTCAATTTAAGTAAATGTGCAATTTAGTTTTTTATCGACCGCAAGGCGTTTTGTTAATATTTATTTATCTAAATCACATGGAATACCTACTTGTATTCGCATTTAAAACTAATCTTATTACTTACTACGTTACTACCCTGATTGTCATATGTTTCTGTAAAATATTGAATATGTGTTGTTAAAGAGAATAAAATAAATACCAAGATTAAATCAATTAGTTTTGTTTGGTACATCATTAATTCATTTTCGTAAGATAGGAAATAGAGAGGTGATTGGTACTCAAGTACCTACCTAATTCTGTTTTTTGATTACGTTTTCCATCAGAAAAAAATCAGTTCATTCTTTCCTTGTAAATACCTACCTACTGATTATTTATACTGGGCATTTTTTTTAAATTGTTTATAGGTATTGTAAGTCGTACCTAGACTATAAAATACTTAGTAGGTACTTATTTGCTTTAAGCTTTGATATTTTCGCCATAATAGTCGTAGCCGCCAAATAGAATTCCAGTAGGTATTAAGTAAATATTTGTAGGTATCTTATTTACCTACTTTTAGATTTACCTAGTACCTACCTGTCTACTTGCAGTACTTACCAAGGTTCGGTAAGTAGGTATGCAGATACTTTTTATTCGTTATAAAACTTCGATAGTAGGTACAATGCTAAGAACATACACACCTAATATACAATTTTCACAATTTCTTTCAGGTCTCGGCATTCGGTCGCGTCTCTTAAAGTTAAAAAGTAGCCTTTGTCAATTTTTTCATTTTCCAGCTCATATTATTTATTCTATCTGAATTTCAGTTCTTCGGCTTAGAAGTTCCGGCATCGTGATTTAGGAACGAGCATAACGCCAAAGATGTATAATGAAATTAGTACTCTATGATAGTTTGAGGAAGCGAACCACCATAATATTATCGCCATTGTAGTTCATAAAATAACTATGGCGATAATAAACGAAACAGGAGAAATAAATTATTTATTTTGTTATGCTGGCAGCTCGTCTTCTGTGCTCATTACGATTTGGTACCCTAGTTGAAATTCCGATTAAATTACGTTCAACATCCTACCATCCATAGTAGACCGTAGGTATACTTTTACATTGTTTTTAGTGTTTGCCGCCAAAACAAGAAGTTCACATAAATACAGCTATGGTCATAGTATATCGGTTGATTCCGGTAAATTAATGAATGATTTTGAGGTAGGTATCTGAAGCTCTTCGGCTATGCCTACTTTTTTTTTGGTGGCAGCCTCAACATTAAACGTCAAAATTAAAATCCAACCATCTGTCAATGTCAAAGTCATAAACCACAACACAGCCGCATGTTCGTCCTCTGTCCATGTGTTTTGTTTATTTACTTTTAGAAAATAGTAATAAATAGTTTTTTGGAGGAGTCTAAAAGAAGATAATTACCATAAAATGAAAGCTGAAAGAAAGGTTATTTTGCTACTGTGAATCTTGCTTACCTTCCACATATATTTGTCCTAGACCATTGTATTAGTCAAACTGAACTTTCTTGTTGATCTTTGATATAATATCTTGGTAAATGTATTTCAGAAACGGTATTTCGATTCATCGGAGGAATCCAAAGGCTCTACAATCAAAACACAAGGAATTAACAAGAAGTTTAAAAAAAACAAAAATAAGTTCAAATCACAAGAAATTCCGAATCCTCAAAACAAAACTAGTGAAGAAGTAGAAGTCTTTAATATTAAAGTTACTTCAAGAGTACTAAAAGGACATATAATCAGGGTAAGACTAAGAAATAACTCATTAACTTAACTAATTACTTTGATATTGTAACCTAAAAAAAATATTCTGTTCTCTTTCATTTGATATAATGCATAAGTACACACAACATACATACATAACACAACGAAGTAAATTAATAACAAAGCAAGACATAAAACAATACATTTATCTCCTTTTTCAGAATGAAAAATATGCCAACAAACAATCCCAAGTCAAGAAAAAGAATAACAAATTCCCTGGCCGAGCACCTATTGACCCCAAAAAGTTGGAGAACCATTCAAGGGGTGAAGGAATCGGTGCTGGTGTAAGGCATCCACTGTATGCTGAGAAACTGAAGAAAAAGGAAAGTAAATTCAACTTTGCACAAGAGCAAGCAGCCAGGGCCGAGATACTCCTGACAGAAGAGCAAGGGTAAACATATAAATGAAATCATAATAATAACAAGCCAATGTGAAGACAACATGGTCAAATGGCGCTACATTATCTCAGAACTCCTGGAGCTCCCACACAGAGGATGCTCCACCTCATCTCATGTCCGTCGTGTCCAACTAGCTGTACAACAACATAAGCATACCTTTAAACACCACAAAACTTATTTTCAGAGGCTTGGAAGTAGAAGATGGTGCCAAAACAACTGAAATATCCCAAAGGGTCATTGCTCAAAGTGTGGATATTGCTGCAGCCTCTAAGATATTTGAACTGAATCTAGATTTTGGACCGTACAGAGCTAAATACTCAAGGAACGGTAGACATTTGCTACTAGGCAGTAAGAGAGGACATTTGGCAGCATTTGACTGGGTCACAAAGAAATTGCACTATGAAATCAATGTCATGGAATCCATTCATGATATCAGGTATATATTTTTCTTATGTATATTTTATCGATTAAGTATACCAAACCAGAATCAAAGAGGGTTGAGATTTGATGCCATCAAATTATAAGCTATTTGTCTACTATGACTAAGGTTTTGGAAAAATAAGGTAGTTCTCTACTTATATAATAAAAGTGACAATCAATTGATGTTTGTTCCTCAATTACGCCAAAAAACCAATTTAACTGAAATTCAGCATGGGAATACAAAGTTTGAGCTGGAAAATCACAAAGGCCACATCTCAATATCATGCAAGTAAAACTGCAGGCTACAGCTACTTAAAAATAATTCATAGTACATAATTCAGTAACCAAACCTTTTTTTTTTGTTTTCAGTTGGTTGCATATAGAAACCATGATGGCTGTGGCGCAAAAGGAATGGTTGTACATTTACGACAACTTGGGCACAGAACTGCATTGTGTGAAGAAAGTTGATAAGATATTGAGGATGGAGTTTCTGCCTTACCACTTCCTATTGGCTGCTGTTGTAAGTACCTATTTTTTTTCTGGAGTCAAATGAAATCACACTTGTCTAGACCAAAATAATATGACGGTGGACAGAATTACACTGTACTACCGCTGATGTTTTACTTTATGCGAGCATAATGATGAGACAAGTTAGATGTTCTGCTGATGGAATGAGTTCACGCCTGCCCATGACCAAAGCAGTGCTAATCTGGTCTTTGATTTCCATTGGCCGGCCCAACACTGCTATAGGGATCGTCCACCTTGAGACATTTTGTATTCATTTATATATTGCTATTAATATTGGTCAGTCTTGAAAGCCCAGTAATTTCTGGCTGGCGTTTTTTATGGAGGTGACAGTGGAGGGGCGTGTACTACAAGTAGCGGCACGAAACTTAGGCGCTGACCGTTATTGCGCAGAAGTAAAAAGTAACGTACCTGAGGGAGACTACACATACAATAACCATGCGCAGTAAGTCCAGCGCTGAACGATAGGGGGGGTCCTATCGTTCAGCGCTGGACTTACGTGTGCCGCTACTTATAAGACTGAAATATCTCTATCTACTTAAATTAACCTTTATTTTCAGAGTGAATATGGCTTCATGACATGGTTGGACATATCAATAGGGGAAATAGTAGGTCACTATAAAAACAACATGGGCCGTTCGTCAGTTATGACTCAGAACCCATACAACGCCACACTGTGTCTGGGTAACTCGAAAGGGGTCGTGTCTCTGTGGGCGCCGACTGTGAAGGAACCGTTGGCGAAGATATTGTGCCATAAGACACCGTTGACTGCAATTGCTGTTGATACCAGGGGCATGTGAGTTGATTGTTATTTTTTAAAAGCCATAAAAGAAGATCATCCCGTGGATGTCTGGAAGAGATCGCTCCCTAGCTATAAGGCTATCCATTGTACATGCACCTTCATTCATAGTTCATTACGCACGCATCAAAATACGCGAAATAATTGCCATAAAATAGGAGGGATAGGTAATCGGGGTTAAAAGAAGCCTAAATTCATTTCAGGTCCTACATTTTTGTAGATAGTTGTTTGATATCATAATAATATAATCACACCATAACTACTGATCGGATTATACTGAACATTAGTAATTTTTTGTAAATGTTTATAATAATAGATACCTAGTTGTTGATATCATATAACCAAGACTACTGATCTGATTTCACTGAAATTTAGTATAGGTTTTATGAGCTGCTAAACCAAGTACCTACCTAGGCTCCTTTTTAGCTCGACACTACGCGAGCTGCTGCGTTAAAGAAAAGGAGGGAGTCCCTCCTTTTCCCTCTCTGCAATAAGGTGATCCTTTGTGCGTCGGGTTTACTGACTTATATTCTCGCCAGCCTAACTACCCAGAAGCACTGAAGTTTCCTAGGGTCTTCTGGTTACCAATGATGGTATTTCAGGTACATGGCAACAGCGGGGGTGGAGCGGAGCATGAAGATATGGGATATCCGGCAGTTGGACGGACCGGTACAGGAGTACCGGTTGCGCTCACCCGCTGGCGACCTCGAGTTCTCGCAACGGGATATGCTCGCTGTAGGACTGGGAGACGTTGTTGAAGTTTACAAGTAAGGGTACATAAATATAAGGTTGTAACGGGTATTTATCGCGCTCACTTTATCTTTTACCAAAGACCAAGAGAAAAAACTATTTATTGTGGTTGTACTCAGACATTCAATACACTTTACTTTAACTTAACTTCCACCTTGGCAGTTTGTTAGACTAAGGTTTTCCTAAAATGTTCAGTTGAGCTTGATTTTGAACTCTGTCTTCGGCATCATGTATACCTTACAAAGATCCTAGAGATACAAAGAGGAAGAAGGAGATCCCAGTATACAAGATATGGCCAGAATACGGCTGATTACATCTGTAGGTGGTATAGTATAGACTTTCTAACTTACCTATTATTTTTAATTTTCAGTAATTGCTGCACACAAACGGTAGACAGGCCGTACATGAGACATAGGATGGGGAAATCCATTGGCAACTTCAAATTCTGCCCCTACGAGGACGTTTTGGGTGTTGGAACTAGCAATGGCTTCACAAGCATCATTATTCCGGGTACCAGCTTATTATATTTTACTCAGAATTCAAACTTTTTTTACGCCCGTGAGGTGTGAATATGTAGTATCGGGATAAAGGGTAGCCTTAACCCTTTTCCAGCTCAATCGATTCAGTAGTTTTGGCGTCATTGAGTAATAATAATATTTAAGATATGAAATGTGATTACCATAAAAAATAAATATATTTAGGACATACAATTTAATTGTAAATTTTTATTAATATTATTTTTCATTATTATTCGCATAATAGCGAAAAGACCGCCAATTGTGCTAAAATTTTGTAATGTTTCCTTCTCTATGTTATTGTTTTTTTTTATGGTTTACAATAAAGCATTTTCATTCATTCATTAATTTCAGGAAGCGGAGAGCCGAACTTTGACGCATTGGAGAGCAATCCGTTCCAAAACAAAACTCAGCGTAAGGAGGCTGAAGTCAAGGCCTTGCTTGACAAGATCCCTGCAGAACTCATCACCCTCAATCCGTTCGAAGTCACTGAAGTGGACGTGCCTTCAATGCAAGAGATTATGGAGGCTAAAAAGAACCTACTGGTGAGAGAACAAATAAATCCATAATTTTTGGACATTTTATACAACGCCATCTAGCCGCAAACTAAGCAAATGTGTATTATTGGAGCCAGATAACTGATAGTATACTAAAATTCTTTTTTTTTTGTAAATATATTCATAGAATGCATACTAAACTTCCAGACTCAGGACTAACACCGATGTTTATACACAAGTGTTTGTCCTAAAGCGGGAATCGAACCCGCGACCCCGGCATGGCAGTTTAACACACTTGCCTCTCGAGCATCCGTGTCGTCTAAAGTAAAAATTGGCACAAAGAATAAGTTAGTACCAATTTTTACTAAGCTTCTGTCAGTGAAACAAAAAAGCGTATATATATGTAAGCGTACTGAACGAGTGCAATTCCGAAAGTAGCCTTAACAGATAGCTATTACACTTACAGATTGTTTCATTATTTTGTTTACAGTATTTGAAGCCAAAGAAAGTGGACGTGACTCCAAGACGCAAGAACAAAGGCAAAACTGCTGCAGCTCGGAAAAAGATCATAAAGGAAATTGGCAGACAGGTAATTTTTTTCTAGATACACTTATGTCTAGATCACACGTACCGAGTACTCGGTACGTGTGATCAGGGCATTAGCCTTGACAAACACACCGCGAGTCAGTTTGAGCAACAAACGCGCGACTTTCGCAAGTAGATGGCGCTGGCTGACGCACGATTTTATGCAAAAAAGTTTTTTTCCATTCCTATCATAGCAGAGGTGAGCCCTTACACCTGTCATCCCTTGCCTATTAACACCTCTTGCCTGGTCTGGCATTATATTTGGAATTATAATATTCACCTGCCCGTTCTATGTTACAAAATTCCTTGGCTAACTTTATTTTTATCTTGTTACAGGAATTCGTTCAGCAATCGTTAGAAGCCAAGAAACTTTTAGATTTGCCAGAACAGCAAAAAGCGCCGAAAAAATCATTTGGTGTCCTAGACCGATTTGTGTCAAAGATATAGAAAATAAAATCTTGATTATGACTTAAAATTATTTTTATTTCCTTTTGATTATGTATGGAAACATTATTTCATATTTACATTATTTATAACATGATCGCAAAATAGGTATAAAAATGTCTTATTGTAATAATATAGTCAGAAGTATTTATTGTAAGGATGTTTATAGACCGTCTAACATGGAATATCAAAGAGATCACACACCCCTTCTGTGTCGCGCAACGAAAACGAGAAATCGCGTTTCGTTATTGGAGGGCTCAATCGTAGAAGACAATCTGAAATGAAACGGACAAAATGTTAGATAGGGTCAACAGAGGTAATGTAGCTATTGCGACTGATTATTATTGATGATAGGATCATGATACTTACCTACTGTTATTAGATACATTTATGAGCAAAATATAGTTTTAAGCTATAGTTTTAAGTTGGGTGTAAAATCCCTTTGCTTGTATTCCAATACAGCAAAATTGCTTTGCCCTACGCATACAGGGTGTAGGTGTAAATGTACATAAATGTAGTTAGGTATACTTACTCTAAGAAACACACTACTTATGTAATGTACCCTACTTGGCAATAAATAAATGAATACTGAATACTGACTCTGAAATTACTAATTAACTGAAAAATACAGCGAAGTCCGCCATTTGGTGCTGTTAATTTTAGTGAAAATAAAAAGCACCAAATGGTAGACTTTGCTGTACTTTTGATAGTTTTTTTAGTAATTTTAAATTGATGCAGATACCTCCAGTTTACTATACTTCATAGAATATAACAACCCAAATTTCCTTTCCTGACTAGACTAACTAATATAGACCATATATTTTAGAGCCCAAATTTGCTTAGAAGTTTCGGCTTGATTTATTTTGGCATCCGAATACTTACTATTGGCTAGCAGCATATTGCAATCTTCTGTGAGACTTTCAACTTCAGTGTCCATTTCTTTGTCTCTTTCCTATAAATGACAAATGTTAAATTACATAAGAATTTTAGGAACTGTTAGGTAGCCATCACAGGCAGTTACATTGATTATTAATATAATATTTTTTTATTAAAATTACCTCTTCCGCCAAATGTATCACTCCCACGGATTCTTCTGCTTTCAAATGTAAGAAGTAATGTAAGTCCTTATTCTGAAACAAGATTAGATTAATTCAGATGGTGGCAACTCACACTCTATGTTTATGAGGGCAACATATTGTGTAATCTAGAATTTTGTTTACATGAAAATTTTATAAGGCCTGCTTTCCCCTAAGCTGATGTTCATAGTCTGCAAACATGTATTGGCTGCACAGTAGCAAAACAAGTTACTTTCAATAAAGTGCACTTGTCATCAACATCAACTATCAAGAGGTCCCTCGCTGAACATAGGATTGCCATGCCAGTGTTGCAGGTTTGATTCCCGTTTCAGGATAAACACTTGTATGATAAACATATTTGTCATGGGTGTTTTCTTAGTATTGTTGGTATATGTATGTGTTTACAAATAAAAAGTATACAATATTCCACAGCTTTATATTATCTTCCTTTTATTTGTGATGCTATGTTATTTAATTTAATAAAATTAATTGCAAAAAATAATCCTTATAATGAAGCCTTTTGATCGGTATGATAAATCTACAGCATGATTATTTTACTCAAATAACGGGTTCGATTATTCGATTTTATGATACTTATAATTGTTTTTTTATGGTATAATTATTTTGTTAAGCTGGAAAGGACAATATACCTTGGAATCATGGCCAACAGACAAGTTAGCGCCTAAAGGAGCCTCCAACACAAAAACCTGGTTCTTTGGAAAGCAATTCTGGATGTCCGTATTTGATACATAACATAAATCTTGATTGTCTGTGTCATCTAACACATTTCTCACACTTTGGGCTATCCAATGTAGCTGCCTGTAAGTAAAAAGTTCATGGTTTAAGCTAACATTTTGTTTATTTCCGATCAAATATATTTAAAACATTAAACATAGTAAATAAATCAAAATGAAGAAACCAAAGTGATAAATTGATCTAAGAATTATTATTTCTATTCAGATATATTTTGCTTTGAGTTTAAGAGATATGCACTTGCTTTGTAAGCTGTCGGTCATGTTCATCTATTTGAATGATTTGCTTCCGCAGAGCCACTACCCGCTTCCCAATGTCATAGGAGTTGCAGTCCTGACCAGCACCTCTAAAAAGAGAATTTAAAGATGTAAAAGAGGAATTACAAAGACTGGAGAATGGTTAAATAATCATATTTTGGAAAAATTAGAAATTATTCTTTCAGGTATATCATTATTGTAAATAAACAACAAGTAAACAACTTACTTCCACTGAATGCTGTTCTTACTCTTTTTCTCAATCAGACCAATTCCTTCCAAAACGTTTGTTATATCGTAGATCCGTCTCTTTTGTCGAACAGCCAGTAAATTAGTTGCCTTAAAACCAAAACAAACAAAGCATTGCAGTAACTATTTTCAAATTCTATGTTTTTCGTGCTTAAAGCCTTGCTCGACAGATCAAGGGCAATATTACTCACAGATTTCAAATCTAAGACACCGTCTCTGGCCTTCTGTAGCAGGGATACAAACTTTGTTGTTAATAAGCCCAATGATTTTTCATATCTCTTGTATTTTAAATCAGCCATCGTCGATTTATGTGCCTGTTCTTGAATTTCCCATACAGAATTTCGTCGCGGCGCGCTTGGAAATTGAGCAAATTGAATGAATGAATGAACGGTGATGAACAATTAAGTATTTTTATAATGATGGCTAAACTGATTTACGTTGAGCATAGACAAGCAGATAAGACAAGAACTTCCGGTAGGTGCTAGCGTCATCTGTTGGTGAGTAGCTGTAGTAATATATTATCTACTTATTTGTCACTGTCAATGTCAACCAAGCAATCTAGCAAGCAAGCAAAGCAGTCATGTTGAGTGCTGCCAACAAGAAGTTTTTAAGCTAAATCTAGCAATTATATATATTAACCGACTTCAAAAAAGTGGAGGTGCTTAATTTGGTTGTTTTTTATACATATAACCTTTGTCATTCACCAACTGATTTGGCGAATTCTTATTTCTTCGATTGGATATTCCAATTAGGTCCCATAAAAATTGATTCATTAGTTTTGTGCAGGACAGTTACTAGCCTTCCTTCCTTTTTATCCATAATATTTCATTGAGAGCAACTGTTGCCTTGATTAGCAGTTTTCAAGTGGGAGTCTAGTTCGTCTCTCCATTTCCTTCGCTGTCTGCTGATATGTCATATTTGTTATTGGGCATCAACTTCTTATAGATTCACTTTGAATCTCTTAATAGATAGATTTTAGAACATTTTATTGACTATTTAATATTTTCATATAAAGAAGAAAAAGCTGTATGTAATATTTTTATTTGTTAGACATTTAATACTCAGTGTTGGTCGAGTGCAGTGCCTTGACCTTCGATCCGAAGGTCGTGGGTTTGAACCCGGTCGTACACCAATAGATTTTTCTATTCAAAAAAATATATCTATGTGTGCATTATAAACAATTGCTTACATAACGCTGAAGGAAAACATCGATCGTGAGGAAACTGGCATGTCATAGAACTTAATATGTTTGTAGTAAGCGTCAAGTGCATGAAAGGAGCCTTTCTGAGGCGCACTTGAAATCCTTGCACCACACTGATTCGAAAGAACTAGTGACACGACAAGAAGAAGACTCACTGTGATGAGTTTGTGCTCGGTTAGTTCTCTTTGTTTTAGGTTACTTTGATTTGATTCGTTTAATTTTTACATATAGCTACAACCAACCACATGCTACTTATTACATTTCTACGGCTATTTGGCTCTCTCTTCCAATTTAAGTTGGCAATACTGATTGATAGCTGGCCTGGTGGCTACCTCAAATACTGACGTGAACAAGCAATAAGGATAAATATTTTCATGTTTTAATTCACCTCGGAGCTAGTTTACAAAATGGCTAAGTGTGGTGATTTCATAAAAAAGCAGTTTCCATTGATTGATGACGAACTTAAAGAATATGTCGAAGGTTTGTTTTAGGTTATGAAAGTAATGAAAGTTAGTCCTGTAAAATTCAATTTTATCATGCCATGGAGAATTTTAATTTACTTACATTACTTATTTCGATAGTACCAGGTGTTTGTTGATGATACTGGAATTCTGCAGTCATACTCTCGCTTATCTCGCTAGCTGTGTGTTAAGTTCCTACTAGGCTTTTCTTGTCGAATTTAAGGAAAGGCTTCTCTTTAGTTATGTATTTCTTGGCCGCATATTCTAGTTTTGTTGCCGGTAGTATTCAGGCTACCCAAAGGTTAACAATTCCTATCTTGCTCTTAGGCTTATAATTTTAAGTGTCAATTCCACTTTATAACATGTTTACTTACTACCACCACCACATACATACATACATAGTAACTTACCAGAATGTTCACATGTTCAATATTTTTTTTAGGTGTTCTCGAAAGTAGCGCTGGTGAGTTTGAAGATTCAGAAGAGGTTTATGAAGCAGTTGGGGAAGTGCTTCTGGGCATTTCTGGAAAGTCCGAAGATGATATCAGGTAGAAACTTTATCATTATCAAACTTTTCAATTTTACTTGATACTGTACCTCACTTATGATAATTGAACAAATCAATCTAAAATGTTTATTTTCTATGCTATTTTCACACATTACACAAGTTAAACAGACTTAAACATACACAATTGCAAGCTTAAACATACACCTACTTCCAGGAAACTATGTGATAAGTTACTGCACATGCTCCAACCAAACATGAAGGGAGTGAGCAATGGACCGAGAAAGGTCCTTGATGCACCGATTCACCTGGCTTCAATGACAGTGCCGGTCAATGACACCGATGACCTGAAGAGTATATGGCTACAGACCAGAGATGACACTTTGGTATGATTCTTTGTTTCATAACCTTCTTTATCTTGTTGTGTCACTAGTTCTTTCGAACCAGTGTGGTGAAAGGATTTGAAGTGCACCTCGAAGAGGCTCTATTATTGTGCACTGTGTTTCTTAACTAATAGTTATAGTTATAGACTCTACTGGGAAACTGAAACTCCTGCTCTGCTTTAATAATAATACATCCTATATTGGGATGTCAGTGCAGACCTTTGTTACCTCTAATCCAAAAGCTTGTGCTATCACCGAGGTAGCCACCTAAATGACTCATACTGCATACATGGCTAAAGCAATAGATGTTCATTGCCGGCTTTCAGGATGTTCAATGACCAATGGGCTAACCACAAAATGCTTGGTTAGATTGAAGAGTTGAATAAGTACTTTGGTATGTCACTTGGTGATAGCATACAATGTTTTAATTTAATTGTTTGAAGTCCGAAGTTATGTGTTACTTTAAATACAAATCGGCTAATGTTTGTAGTATACTAATGTGGCTTGAAATGAAAAACATAAAATTAAATTAGAACCTTCATCTAAATGAAATTATTTTTTTAGAAAGTAGATGCCAGAAAACTGGAAAAAGCAGAAGCAAAGCTACAACAGAAACTACAAAAGGCGAAAGACGTTAAAAGCACGCCAGTGGCTGCTCCAGTGCTCCAAACCGCCACTGCATCACAGGTCACCTCGAAGAAAGATAGCAAATTGGAGGCCAAAGGAACCAATAGGACTCAGGACATAAGGATAGAGAACTTTGATATAGCTTATGGCGACAGGTATGTTTTACGTAATACTGAATACTGTTTTCTTCATTGTATTTACTTTTATGGTGATTATCTACTTTTTTTTTTTTTTTTTTTATCAGCCTATACTGTCCCATTGTTGGGCAAAGGCCTCCCCCAAATTCTTCCACCTTGCACGGTCCTGAGCCGTATCCCACCATTCCCCGTCGAAGGCTACGAGATCGTCCCGCCAACGTTTGCGTGGCCGACCCCGACGACGCCGTCCGTCCTCGGGCATCCATGGTGTTACGGCACCCGACCATTTCTCGGGCTCCATCCGGCTGACGTGGCCCGCCCAGTCCCATTTGAGCTTAGCTGTTTTGCTCCCTACGTCGGCAATACCAGTGATGGAACGCAGCATGGTGTTCCGTACTCGATCGACGCGCTTAATGCCGAGAATACTGCGTTCCATTGCCCTTTGGCAGATCTTGAGCCTGGACTTCTGTGCCTCGGTCAGTGACCATGTTTGAGCACCGTAGGTTAGGACGGGCAAGATACACATGTCGACGAGTTTGCGCTTTAGTGTTATTGGAAGGTCTCCCTTCATATACGCTTTCATGGACCAGTAGCTCTTCCAGGCATTGTCGATTCGGCGACCGATCTCTTTGTCTTGCCTGTTTTCGAAGCTTGCTAGCTTATCTACTAACTAGGTAATTTAGTTAACGAAATAAATAATAACTCAGTATTATTTTCATTATAATTTCCCAAAATTCGTTGGCGTATTGTAGATCCCATGATTGAGCCGTGTTTCTGAAAAAAAAAAAAAATTTTAAACAATCATAATTCTTGATTAATATTTATGGTTTTAGGCTGGTGTAGGACAAAACTTCAAGTAAACACTCATATAAAAAATAACATAATTTCAAAAGTATCTACCTATTTGTTTCAGGGTATTATTACAAGGCGCAGACTTATCTCTAGCATTTGGCAGACGGTATGGGTTAGTTGGACGAAATGGTCTCGGCAAGACTACACTCCTACGCATGATATCAGCTAAACAACTGAAAATACCGTCTCATATATCAATACTACACGTCGAACAGGAGGTAGTGGGGGATGAAACTCTGGCGTTACAAAGTGTGCTCGAATGTGACTTAGTCAGAGAAAGGTTGCTTCAGAGGGAACGAGAGATCACAGTTGCAGTTAACAATGGGTGAGTGATGTTTATGTTAATTGCTCTGATCATGCTAAATTAATATTGAAGCGCGGGAATTGTGTATTTGATTGCTTCTCATAAATCAACATAATTTGAAGGATACACAGTAAATGATTATGTGAATTGATAAAACATTGAATTATTGAGTCATGACGGTCATGACGTCCGCCGCGCATTAAATTCGCGACGATGATGATGAATAAATTCAAAAACATGAGATATGTTTTTGCATAGACATGTTTTTTATTTATTTTTGACCAGTTTTTTAGTAAATATTTGATCGCTACTCCTTTGACATTGAATATATAGATTTTATCTAAACCTGCATTCTTTTGTTTTATTAGTCATGTTTTGAAATGACTATAACCACGATGTATTTATTCTTTGTTACTGTATGATTTGTTTGTTATTTAATGTTTGAACTTTATTTATCCAAATGCATTATTAAACCTTAACAAGTTGATATTTAATAACTAAACTATGGTTGGGCATACAGAAAATTCTTATAGTAATAATAATGTATTGTGTTACCGCAGTTCAACGGACCAGAATCTATCGACCGAGCTTAGCGAGATCTATGTGCAACTAGAGAACATTGAAGCGGATAAGGCTCCCGCGAAAGCTTCCATCATTCTAAGCGGGTTGGGCTTCTCACCCGAGATGCAAGCTCGAGCTACCAAGACATTCTCCGGAGGGTGGCGAATGAGGCTTGCCCTGGCTCGGGCACTATTCTCAAAGTAAGAATATTTTTTTTTATGTATTCACGGGACGAGACTAAACTAAGCGCTCTCCTGCACGGATAGCACGGACTGGGGATAAAAATTTTGTCCCCCGTTTTTATCCACCTTCGAGGGATAAAATTGACTGGAAGGTGGATGAAAACGGGGGACAAAATTCTTATCCCCAGTCCGTGCTAAGCCTGCTGATGGTAATAATATATCACGCCAGTTCATGGCAGAGCAGTGCTACACAGGTCTTTGATTATTATAGGCCGATGCAACACTGCTATTGCACTCGTCCACATTGAGACTTCACTGGCTGCAGTGCCTTTCATACCGGAACACAGTAATGTTTACTCATTAATGCTTTGTGGCAGAATATCTGACACTGTTGGTAGCCACTAGACGGCATCCCGTGGTACCTCTTCTGGGGTACCTACGGTGACTAGAACAGTCTGATTGAAGTTGGTTGTTGTATGTTTTTGTAAAACCTACATAAAAAACTTGTGAAAAACATTGAACCGAATTGATAACCTTGTTTGAAGTAGGGTGAAAAAAAAACTTGAAAACTCATGTTTCGTAGGTACCTATAAAATCATTAACGCCATGAAGAAGTTTGTGAAGAAAATCTTCTGGCCATTGTAGGCAATTCCAGATTTAATTCTGCGTGCTAGGCACTAATTGACGACGATGCGTCACGGACGTCAACTAGTGCACTACACCTCCGTACTACTTAACGTTTAAAAAATAAACAAAAGCGCTTTTTGTGTACAAGTTTTAAAACGAACAATGTATTAGTGTTTTTTGAACGGATTTATATAATTGGTGCAGCTATAAAGTGCTTAAATTGACCATAATATCAGTATTCTCCGATAAACATTGAGATTTATTTAGAATCTACCCTAAAGTTCTAACCGTGAAACATTATTGTGGAGATTTACTTTTTATCTTTAATTTTTACCTACTTCAGTGCGTAAAACTGGTACTCGAACCTAGCTCTGAGTGAGTACTGACCGACAATAGTGACGATCGATCGCTGAGATTAATAAGGCAATTAAAATTATAACAACTTTTTAAGCTGTACTTACAAATGACGATGTGATGGACATGTTTTTCCTCAATTAAGTTATGGGTTAATTTTTTGGGGAAATTCTGTTAATATTCAATCCACATTTATACTTCAAAAAAAATGTTTAAGAGCTATTTACAACATAGTTAATACCCAGTCTCTTCGTCATATTTTTAGAAATAACAATATTTTAACACTAACAGATATGTATATTTTAGAACTATGTGTCTTTGTCAAACAAAATGAACATTATTTTTTCGATGTTAAATCTAGTCGTCATGAGAATTTAAGAAGTAAACATAAGTACAATATATGTATACCTCAAATTAATAATACAATGTTTAAAAAAAGCTCATATATAACTGCAATAAAAGTGTTCAATCATTTACCTACAGAGTTTAAGCAGCTATCTGGTATTGGATTTAAAACACTTTGAGAAAATGGCTTGTTCAAGAAGTTCATTACACACTAAAAGAATATTTTGAAAATGAAAAACTAATGTCTAAAAAATACCTAAGTACTAGTTAACTTAAAAAAAAAAATAACAAATGTTTGCACCTATAGTCTACTACATCTGATGTAATAAAACTAGGTAGGTATCTATTTCATTTTAGTTATAAGTACCTATATTATTGTATGTCCTATCAGGATAAACTGTTGTTTCCTACTAAAATATGTTAAGATCTTTGTACACAGTTTTATACAATAAATGTTTCTTGATTCTTGATTCTTGATGCACTAACATCCTTATTATTCTTCTAGACCCGACCTCCTTCTACTCGACGAGCCCACCAACATGTTGGACATAAAAGCCATTATTTGGTTAGAGAATTACCTTCAGAACTGGCCTACTACCCTACTCGTGGTCTCCCACGACCGAAACTTCTTGGACACTGTACCTACGGATATTATGCATTTACATACACAGAGGCTCGATGTTTACAGGTAACTCAAGTTTTTTCTATGACCTTCACAAATAAGAATAAGAATCATATATAAACGACATTTTGACGACATCGTGGCTTAGTTGGTATAGTGACCCTGCCTACGAGGCTTGGTGTTCCGGGTTCGATCCCCGGCCGGGGCAAATATTTGTGTGATGAACACAAAGTTTGTTCTCGGGTCTGCACCTGCAACACAGGGAATCCTAGTGCAGGGGTGTGAGTGTGTGAATTATTATTATTATTGATTGATAACTATTTTATCAGAGGTGCAATATAATCTTTGGCCACTTCTTGAAAGACGAATCCAATGACAGTCTGGTAATAAACGTCTCTTTCCAGAGGTAACTACGAGCAATTCCACAAGACAAAGACGGAGAAGCTGAAGAACCAGCAGCGAGAGTGGGAGGCGCAGCAGCAGCACCGCGCGCACACGCAGGAGTTCATCGACCGCTTCCGGTACAACGCCAACCGCGCCTCCTCCGTGCAGAGCAAGATCAAGATGCTGGAGAAACTGTGAGTCATAGAATAATAAATGCAGGAGCATAATCCATGAATTAATTATGAAGAATGCTTGAGGTTTCTTGGACTGAGTTTCGTACTAACCAGTCCATACTTCAAGAACTCGGCATCAAACAGCGTCTATCATCTATTGTGCAAGCTCGTATCCTCACGTTCTTCGGACACGTGTCGCGTCGTGGAGAAATGTCCATCGAGCGTCTAGTGGTACAGGGAAAAGTCGAGGGCACACGAGGGCGAGGAAGATCTCCAATGCGTTGGACAGACCAAGTCAAAGCAGCACTAGACGGTCCTTTACACGAATGCACTAGGAAAACCGCTGTCAGAGATGAATGGCGCAGGATTGTGAAGCGTGTCACAACCCCCACCATGACAACCACGACAGAGTGTAACGACCAAGAAGAAGAAGAATCCATGAATTTATATTTTTGGATATTGGTGGCGCCTAATTGTAAAGTTAGTTTATTTGATATTGCTCCTTATGTCAGTCAGTAAAGGTCTATAATCCCACCTATCCTTTCCCTAATACGACACATTCGTGCCCTCTACTGGGAAGTGTGCACAACACCAGTTGCACGAAGCACGCTAGACATTATAGACATTATCCTACGAATATTTTCAAATGACATGAAAAACCCAATCTGTGAAGTGATATGAAACAGTGAACGCAAGTGAAACTTTGTTGGTACTCAAAGGATTTCAGTTTTGGAAGCCCAAATTGGAGATCTCCAGGTCAGTGCGGTGTGTCATATCCATCCCTCCAGATTCCTGTAATTTGATTTACTGACTATTTTCACATTGGGGAATTTTTGTTACAATCACTTGGGATCAGCTCTCAATACTAGATACAGTCCAAATATCGAAATCACAAAACGCTAAACCAGATATTTTTACATAACGTTATCTAGCCCCAAACGCATAGGTTGTATTATGGGAGCCGGATTACTGATAGAATACTTACTTATATACTTTCTTTAGTAAACTAGCTGACGCTCGCAACTTCGTTTGCTCCTCACGCCACTCTGATGGTACGGTCAAAAGTCGATGACCACATTCAGATTTTCAAAATCGCTATACACCATAAATTATATTTTTGACAATGTGGTGTACAGTTATTTTTGAACTTTAATGTTCATTCAATACTAGCGCTTGTCATGTCAGGGCAATTTAGGTATAATAAATGGTGTAAAGCGATTTTGAAAATCTGAATGAGGTCATCGATTTTGGATGCTGACTGTACCATAAAAAGTAGGTGCAATAAAAAGGACACAAATTATTCTTATATTTTTAAGTCCTTTTGCCTCAGTGCCCCGTTTGCTACACCCCAATCCAATTTGCAGCCGATAACTTTATATTATAGATTTTAGGATAACTGATAGTAATTTATGTTTTCTTCTCAGACCAGAATTAAAGCCCATTGAAAAAGAAATAGACGTTGTACTACGGTTTCCTGAGACTGAACCTCTATCGCCGCCCATTCTACAGCTGAACGAAGTCGGATTCTACTACTCAAAGGATAAGGTCATATTCACAAACGTCAACCTCGGAGCTACCTTAGAATCTAGGATATGTATCGTGAGTATCTAACACCTGTATTTATCCTAATTTTGGTAAAGATTTGTCAGCTAAATTGGTTCAGCAAGATCCGACTAGGCTGCATGTATCCAATGCTAGCTGACACCTACATCGTTTGCTTTGCGAAATATAAAAATTTCTTAGTACGCGCTTTCAAGTGTAGGCCTTTCAAGTGTAATGGTAGCTTCACACGGCCCGTGTTATTTTTCAGTTATTTTGATTCAAAACCGATCATGATGTAATTTATAAGAGGCTAATCTAAAATTAGTTGTAGATGTTCTCAAATCGGTTTTTAAACAACTAAGTTCTGAGGTAACAGACAAAAAAAATCAACAAAATTGATAACCTCCTAATTTTTTGAACTCGGTTTAAAAAGTTCCTACTAATATTATAAACGCGAAAATTTGTAGGGATGGATGGATGGATGGATAGGTGAATGGGATGGATGTTTGTTACTCTGTAACGTAAAAACTACTGAATGGATTTTAATAAAACTTTACAATAATATAACTTATACATCAGAATAACGCATAGGCTACAATTTATAACCTGCGCCGACGAAGTCGCCGGCACCAGCTAGTTGATAATAATTTTATTGATTATGATTGTGAACAAAAGTGGTACACAAAAGCATACATTTCCGTGGCTTAGTTGGTAGTGACCCTGCTTACGAAGCTTGGTGTTCCGGGTTCGATCCCCGGCCGGGGCAAATATTTGTGACGAAAACAAATGTTTGTTCTCGGGTCTTGGATGTTGTGATGTGTTGTATGTGTCCATGCCACCTGCGACACAGGGAATCCTAGTGCAGGGGTGTGAGTGTGTGAATGTTATTATTTATACATATTCTAAAGCATATTTAACTTCAGGTCGGTGACAACGGCGCTGGTAAAACGACCTTGCTAAAGATAATTATGGGCATCCTCTCACCCACAAGCGGGATGCGGAGCGTGCATAGAGGACTGAAGTTCGGCTACTTCTCACAGCATCACGTGGACCAGCTAGAAATGAATGTTAATTCAGTGGAGCTGTTGCAGAGGGAGTATCCAGGTGAGGTGTCTAGATATGCTGGTCATGGTTTTCAAATAAGCCGTGTTGGCCGAGTGGGAAGTGGTCGACTTTCGGTCCAAAGGTCGTAGGTTTTGATCCCGGTCGTAAACAAGGGATTTTTCTGTTCAAAAAATCTATGTGTGCATCAAAACACGTGCTGAACGATGAAGGTAAACATCGTGAGGAAACCGGCATGTCATAAAACCTAAAAAGTTTGAAAACATGTGTCAAGTGCTCGAAAGGAGCCTCTTCGAGGCGCACTTAAAGTCCTTTCACCACACTGTTTAGAAAGAACTAGTGACACGATAAGGAGAATGGTTTTAAAAAACAGTAATGTTGTTATCTTGTTTATCCTTTGTAAAACATAAAATATTGTAGGCGATACGGTTCATTTACTAGAGCATGTGTAAGCAGTACTGTGTTCCGGTCCGAGACTGGCTTCTTCAATGTCTTAAATATCTGTGCTATGCTAGTCTAGGTGTTGACTTTACAAAAAGAAAAATAAGTTACATATTCTGCTTAGTTAAGGGCTTGATGGCGTTGTGTGATATGTCGAATATTGATTTAATTAAACAGATTTTTATAATTCAAAGTTTCATAATACTTTAAGTCATCGGCGAACGTGGTCATTTATCATCAGGAAAACCCCATATGCACGTAGACGCAGTCAAAGTTTATACTTCGAGAGCACTTAGTTTGACTCGTCCCATGTTAACATAAAAAAAGTACTTAGCTTCATTCACAATATTCGTATTTATTTCATTCATAGGCAAAACAGTAGAAGAATACAGGCGGCAACTTGGCAGTTTCGGTGTCAGCGGTGATATGGCGCTGCAGACCATAGCCAGTCTCTCCGGAGGCCAGAAGTCCAGAGTGGCCTTCTCCAGAATGTGCATGGGCAATCCCAACTTCCTTGTACTAGACGAACCGACCAATCACTTGGACATCGAGACCATTGAAGCGTTAGGGAAGGGAATTAATAAGTATACGGTGAGTCATTGTTTTTTAGACAGTCTCATAGGTCAGAAGTGACGGTGGCCTTTGCGAGTATGTGCATGGGCAATCCCAACTTCCTCGTACTTGACGAACCGACCAATCACTTGGACATCGAGACAATTGAGGCGTTAAGCGGGGAATTCACTAGACGGACATACCCGCGGGCATGTCTGCAGACATGCCCGTCGGACCTCGCTACTATAGGTCTGTGCAATGTTTGCTAAGTGTAAGACCGTCGCAGTCAGTCTGGCAGACCTATAATAGCAAGGTCTGCAGACTTTCCCGCGGGCATGTCCGTCTAGTGAATGCCCCGCTTTAGGGAAGGGTATACGATACGGTGAGTTGATTTGTCATTTTTATTGAGACAGTGTCATAGGTCAGAGGTGACAGTGACTTTCGCGAGAATATGCATGGTTTTCCTTGTTTTTACCATTCTTATTGAGCATCTCTCTGAGTGAATCTTATAGGCAAGAATTCGGTCTCATAGGGTTAAATGTCCATGCAAGTAAAATTTTAAAATTGTTAGTTTTTTAAATTAATTTTAAGCCTGTTCTTACAAATCCCTCGCCTGTGTCGACCAACAAGTTTAATATTATTTAACCGAAAGTGCAACAGACAGTCAGTTGCCGCAAGTATCTTTATGTTATCCTCAACTATCCAATTACGTTACGTAAATCTCGTTTCGCGTTACAAAGGTGATCGACCTCTCGTGGCCACTCGGTGAACTGTCATAGAAACAAAAGTCCGGGTATTTTATCAGGAAGCTTGAATCCTACTAATATTATAAATGCGAAAGTTTGTAAGGATGGATGGATGGATAGTTGAATGGGATGGATGTTTGTTACTCTTTCACGTAAAAACTACTGAATTGATTTTAATGAAACTTTACAATAATATAGCTTATACATCAGAATAACACAGGCTACAATTTATAAAGATACCTGCGCAGACGAAGTCGCGGGCACCAGCTAGTATTTTATACATTTAAGTAGATAGTTTATAATGACCATATACCAAAAATATATGGGAATGTATGGAGGGATATGTGGAAGATTTTCGCTCACTCAATCACGCCATAACTACATAATTTAGCTGATATTCGATTCGACGGGATGGTCTGGAAAAGGGAATTATTATTAAATTATGTAAAATTGAGCCATATTTTTCTTTTAATTTGCTTTTAATAAAAATATAATCTTATTTATTTACTTTGGGGCACCCATTTTTGGGCAAAAGCCTCCTCCAACCCTTGCCATATTTTCCAATCTTGAGCGAGTACACTCGCGCCTACCATGAATCTTCCTCTAGGGCAAGTAGTTTCTCGGGAACCAGTGAAGTACTCTTTCGCTCTCGGAAAAGGACATTTATTTATTTAGTATTTATTCCGATACCAAGCGGACGAAGTTGCGGTTAGCAGCTACTAAAATATTTACTAAGTTACTGTGATACACATGAAGTAATACTTCGCATTATTAGCATGGGGGACGGGCTCGATTATCGCGACTAATCTTCAAATGTCGACCACAGCTAAAAAATAGGTTCTAAACTTATTAAATTTGTTACAGGGCGGAGTAATCCTAGTATCTCACGACGAGCGGTTAATACGTATGGTGTGTAAGGAGCTATGGGTTTGCGGCAGCGGGTCTGTCGTCAGTATAGAGGGCGGCTTCGACGAGTACCGCAAGATAGTGGAACGAGAACTGGAAGCGCAGAATAAGTAGGCAATATCTCTCTATCTCACTCACCCTTAGGACTCTTTGAATTTAGACGTTTTGTGTCAGACCGCTGCAGTGCCGTGCCAAGCGGTGCGTTTGTCGTGCGGCGTACGGACGGTCATTTATTTTCATACAAAACGCACGGTGCGGCAACCGTGCGGCGTCGTTCAATCGTTCGTACCGACGCCGACACACTGCTCCTGCCGTCCGACACGAAACGTCTAAATTGAAAGAGCCCTTATAGTACGATGACACACGGCTTTTTTACACGCTACACGCCAGCGACTTCGCTTGTAGCGAGTAAAGTCGCCCAGTGTCATCGGCGTTTTTACTATCTGCTTGTTGACAATCCTTCCCAAAAGCTAACACGCTCACACGCTAGCGTTTAAAAACGCCAACAATCAGCTTGTAAAAACGCTTGTGTGTCATCTTAATATTAAGCGTCGATGACACAGGGCTTGTTTACAAGCTAGCCAGTGAGTTTAAAAGCTAGCGAGTGAGCGAGTTAGCGGTCCGGACGGATTTTCAACTAGCATATTGTAAAAAGCCGATGCCGCAGGGCGAGTTTACATGCTACTAGGGAACTTGCTGGCTTGTAGCTTGTGAACTAGTCCTGTGTCATCGACGCTTTAATAACATTGGCTGAGTAGACTGTTGCCAAGCTAAAGTTGGGGGCCCGATTCTCATTTCGAACGACTTTTTTGCGCAACGAAATATTGTAAGATGAGATTTGTAGTGGTTTCAATTGAAAATAAGGTTTTGGCGTGATTTCAGTTAGTCCTAATTACACATTGCGTCTTAATGGTGGACAAAAATTAATGAAACTGTAATATTATCGCGGGTTTCTAATTATGTTTTTTAGCATGTTTTTTTTATTAAATGTGAATTGATCCTATTTTATTTCCGCGATTAGGTTTCACGAACTTAGGTCATAGAAGTTGCAACTTGTAAATGGCTAAGTGGAATGACGCCATTCTTCAACGGATGTTTGGCGGTAGTCATCGTTATGTGATAAGGACGATAATGTTAAAATTGGAGCTATATTTTCATACGAATGGACATGTCTCGATCGCGTAATTTCCGTTCGAAATATTATGTCTATTGGTTCGAGAATAGTCTCATTTTATACAAGTGGCTTTTTATTCCATAGCTATAGGTAATATACATTGACTAAGGCTTAGTCCTAACTGACTGACAACGCACAAGTCAAAACACTGAACGTATAGACTTGAATTTTTGTGTTGTTTGTCAAGAATTTTATTAATTAATAACTTAAACTAAGTTGCGGGTATCAACTAGCTAGCTTTATGGCTTAAAAAGTCATTTGTCTAATTTCCGTCCGGGTACAATCTATAGATAACAGTTAATTATTTTACCAACTGTACTGTTATTTATAGATCGTTAGGGTAAAGTAACCGGGAAGCTATCATTGTATCTCAATGGCGCGTATTTTTTCATTATTTATTGTTATATTATAAAGACGATATAAGAAATAAAAAAAAAGGTTAATATCAATGCAAATTTTTATTTATACCTTCAACCTCTCTCACTGTCCGCTTTTAAATAGATACCATACGATTTCATGGCAAATAAAAAAATATAATTAACTTAAAATGCATATTTACAAATTAAAATTCACGATACATATACAATTAAAATAATGACTAAGATAGCAATAGAATAGTTAAAAATTTAAACTAGTTTGGTTTGAAATGTCCAACTTAAGTTTGAGAATACCTTAGTTAATGCCATATTGTGACTTTAGTAGGGTTTTAAATGCAATTAAATTTGTTAGAACATGTTGTCGGTCGGAGGGAAGTGTACGGTATCAATAAATCGTAATAAATTAACTTGATTCAATGATTATTGATTATATAAGTACTATTGTGGTATACGATCTATACCGGTTCGAATTATGGCAATTTATTGTGAATACAGTAAAAGTACAAACTAAAGTTATACATACTAGCAGATCACAAAATCTTAAACTAAAATTACTTATGTCCAGTTGGCAATGACAAATGGCGGTTGGATCACTCGGCTCTTACGTCGTAAGAGGGGTCGTTGAAATAAAACGGTTTTACTGATGCTTCTTGCGCCTCACTTTGGTCTTATCGGCGTTTCTGAGCACTTCTGCGTAGGAAAGCTCTAGTTTCCTTAGCTTGTGAATCTCCTGAGAGGCCGTGGATTGTTTGATGTCCCAGGAGTCTGTTTCGGCGTTCCATCCTTGGTAGATCTTGCCGGTGCGCCCGCTCGTGCTAGGCGTGGGCGAGTTTATGCTCCTGTTGTAGAACTGCATTGTTGCGCCGTTCCATTCACCCTCTGCCGCCCTCACTAGCGGGCTCACTTCGATCGGCCTGTAGTCCCGTTTCTTCTTATTTGAAGACTTCTGGTAGGTGACCTTAGGCGGGGAGGGGAATACGGGCGAATCCGCTCCGCTCTGTCGGTCTTGGCTGTGTTTTCGGTTGCGATGTCTGGACTTCTTTCTAGTGGCCGCGATGTACTCCAGTGGCTGACGCACCAACGGCGTCAATACTCGTTCTTTGTCCTTGTCTTGCTCAGTCGCCTTGTCTGTTTCGTCTGGCGTCTCTGTCTTATCTTTCGATTGTTCCGTAGTTTTCTCGTTGGTGCTCTCCTCCACTGGTTTCCTCACTCTGACCTCTCGTCTCTTTTCGGCTACTTTTTTCTTCAGTTCTGTAGTAGCACTTACAGGAGCGGCAGGTTTCTCCCTTTCCTTGTGAGTGGGCGTGTCTGGAACGGTGATATCGGACACTGGAATCGACTGTTCAGACATGGCAGATGACATAACGCTCTGCGAGTCGTCGGTGTAGTTTCCTGGTGGTTCCTCCGTGGCGGGGGTGACTGGCGGTACCTTCCCCGAGTCGTCAAGTAACGGTAGTTGTTCGCCGTCATCTTTGTTCTCCGCCGCCTTCTTGAGGATGGTGAAGATCTCTTTGAACAGTTCTCTGTACTCAGGGCGGTTGCGGAACCGGCTGTCCATGGGGCTGACGTCATCGTAGATGCTGAAGCGATAGTCCTCCCCGTCGGCGATGGTGCATAGGAAGGAGCCGGGTCGCTCGCGTTCCGTCTGCGTCGCCTTATTACTCGTCTCGTCCGAGAAACCGGAGCTGGAGGTTTCCGCTTCGGAGAAGTCTGGGGTTTGGATGATTTTCTTGCGCGAGGTGGGGTCAGCCTTCTTTTGTTTGTCGCCCTTGGCGTCGTCACCGTGTCCGCTCTCCTCGTCGGTGTCTTTGACGCTAAAGGCGCTGAAGTCGCCTGACGTTTGCAGCTCATCTTGTAGGGATATTGGGCCGGATTGGGTTGGCACGTTGATGATGGATGTTTTGTTCTTTCTAATATTCTTGACTTGTGAAAGTTGCACCTCTAGCAGAGCTTCGTATTTCTGTACAAGTTCTCTGTACGGGTTCTCGTGGCCGTCCTCCTTATTCGCCCAAATGCCTTGAAGTAGTTTTTCCTTGGCATTCTGCAAATTGCGTATAAGTTTTAGAACAAGAAGGAGAAATGTGTACTTAGTGGTTTGTTTAGATGATTGTTAACTCAAATGAGAATGAGTTAATTCAAATAAATTAAGAGGAAAAGGTTGCTATAAAATTAAACATTGCTGCAGATTAAAATAAATTTTAAACATGATCAAATTACAATGGACTTAAATGACAACGATATTGCCTATAATAGATTAGTCAAAAATACACCCATTACCCTTCAATTCATATTGGTCGATAATCTTTGCACTCTTGCACGTTAGATAGAATGATAAAAAACCGTAACCAGCACTTTTATAGATAATTAAATAAGTAGGTACACCGTTATCAATCATGCAAGTGATGTTATCAAAATACCGTTCGTTTACACCTGCCGAATACAGCACTAATAATTTACAAGTTAATACAATACTCGGCAGATGCGAATCAGCTGCCCAGTTATAACAACAAAATGGTTAACAAACAAATCCATGAAGTAATTTTCATAGTCTCATCTTAAATAAATAATTGCTCCATGTGCGGATGACAAATTTCAAATGGGTCGATGTTACCTACATTTTGCTTCTAGCCGAAATAAACAATTATAGGTAGGTACAACTGCACACTACATTACCTACGAGGTTAGTAGAATAAAAACAGTTGCACATAAACATCTTAAAGTTTCAACCATTTTGTTACCATAACTGGGCAGCAGTATTACGATACCACCACAACTTTACCCCCATCACAACTTTACCCAATCACAACTTTACCCCCATCACAACTTTACCCCCATCACCGGTTACCGCAGCGTGCGTTAGTCGCGTAAATGTGTCGGTAATGGACGTACCTTCGACTACATACGATAAATCCAAAGAAAACTACTGCAAATGCGCTTCATAATGCATATGCAAAGCGTGATCAACAACATCAGGGGCAGTTGGAAAAGCTTTGTCGCCTAGAAATGCGAAACGACACGTCAATGTACGTTGGACATCACACATCCCACGTTAACCGACTTCAAAAAAGAACTTGCGATGATTAAAATATTTGCTTACTATCTCATACACTCCCATTTCGAATGATTCGATTATTTGTGAAGATCAGTAGGTAGGGTCAGCTCTGAAATTGTCTTTACACCCAGATTACGCCGGTGTTTTCCTGTGATTAAAACACTGGTGGTTTAATTATGGGTATATATCTTAAGTGGTTTGATCACAACAGTAGTTTACTCACACAAAATCATGAGGATGTGTTTATGTGAGCGGTTAAATCACAGGAAAACACCGGCGTAAGCATGTAAAGATTATTACAGAGCCGACTGTACTTTCCATTTTCCGTGCTCTAGCTAGAGCGTGTGTAGAGTGTTTCATTACATGGTAAAAGTAGAGTACCGTAAGTGTTTAAGTTTTAAAATATACAGGTTTTTAGACCTTGAAAGAACAATTTTGAAGTCGGTTTTCCACGTTTCCTTTATTCAACTGCACAAGTCGAAAGTTGGACATGTTTTCTTTACCAAGTTGCAGTCACAAATAAATTAGTTGAATTAATTTGTTAGTGAAATTGCAGGGTCAGGGTCGTGAATTATTCGTTAAGTTCACAGAGAAATTAGAATTTACACAGTGTTAATGCAGAACAGAAAGTAGAATTTACACAGAAGAGTATAACGGTTAAGCTAAGCCACGTCTTACGAAGTCCACAACAAGTGATGCGATAATTGATTGATTCAGGCGTTACTTTGCGGAAATCCATAAATAGTATAAATATATTTAGTAATAAATCCGCTTAACTTCCAAACAAAGGTATTAATTAACTTAACTCTTGTCTAGAATTTCAGTATCTAAACCAAAGCGCCGAAAACATAGAACCCAATTTAGAACTCAACACGTGTTTCGCCTCTACACGAGGCATCCTCAGGAGATGTGACTCATTGACGTTTCAAACTTCGGCGAGTCAACATCTCCTGAAGTTAATTAAGACCTTTGTTTGGGATTTAAGCGGATTTATTACTAAATATATTTATAATATTTATTAAGTGATGCGATACTTTAAAAAAATAACTACGTCAATTTTTGAAGTAGGTAGAGTTGTTTTTGGCATATAACCTCGTAGGATATTAATATAAATGATTGCGTAAATAATCATGCGATAATTCTAAAGTTTTCTTCATATCTCATACAAACAATAAACATATCGCATCACACACATTGCCGCGTAGTCTACAAAAATAGGGGAGTAAATACTATCATGCGAAGGGGTCTATAAAACAAATGAAACTCACATCAAACTTGATGAGCTTGGTGTTGACCAGAGCTTCCTTAGGGCTGTCCTGGCCTGAGGGCGGGAGGATCAGAGAGCTGATGGCGCTTCTGTCGTCATCATCGTCCAGCATTGACGACATATCGTCTCTCTCGACGCCTCGCAGGCATCTGATGCATAGCTGCCCTTGCCTGGAAATAGAAAGTCACCATTTTTACAGAGAGTCTTAAAGATAAAGATATTTTATTTGTCAGAAACACGGTAGGTAAGATATTATATACACCACTAATTTTTAATTACCAAAAAACATAAAATGGGCAATGCATACGAGGTACTACGTTGTATCTGTGCAGTCAGAAGTTGAATTTCTACGAAATGACAGAGTGACAGCGGAGCGAGTGCGGCGCCCGAGCCGAGCTTTTGCGTGCTGGCTCGAGCTAGGTACCCGGGTTTGCCAAACGATAAATAAAACTTAAATTATTCAAAAAAGGGTACCGTCTGATGCGAATTCATAGGAAAACGACTAACGGTAACAGTTATCCATTTTTAATTTTAAAAAAATTGACATAAATTCGACCTAATTTTTTCAAGTTTTTTTGCCATATCTGTGTTCAGTAACGGCAGCTGACCGTGTGTATTTACTTTTCCTGGTGATTAAAAATTGACCGTGTATATTAACAGTACAAATGCATGTTTCACCAGGAACTGGCATACAAATATTACATTACTTATTAAATTGAATTTTTGTGCATGCTTATTTTTTACTTAGTAATTAGTTGATAAAACACTTCTTCTACGTGTACTGTAGTACAGTGGGCTCTCTAATCATCTTTACACCCAGCTATAGAATACCCAATAGTAAGCGTGTGTAGTATTCAAGCTTCATAACAATCTATTCTATTGGTTAAAATTATTACGACAGAAAAGCGATCAGTGCAAGTATCTAATTCATCACATCACGGAAGTGCATGATAGCCCAGTGGTATTATCATTGTAATAACCATTGTCTGATATTGTAAGACATGGTGGTTCGGATCCTTGTCATCGGCATCATTTTTGCATATTTTATTTTACAATAAACACGGCATTGCAATCTTTTGCGCTTTCTCTGACAAAGATGAAGCTTGAACTTAAATCCTACCCTCTTCTATTTTCTTTTTTTCATTCTTTGTATCTTTTTGTTCATTGCATCATTGGTGAGAAGTTCAGAGCAATAAACACGTAACAACAAAGTGTTTTTAGATGTGTTAAATGCAATGTGTTCATTATGCACTTTTTAAGGATAATCCAATACGCACAAATAATTGTTGTTCGTGAGAATAATGTGAGCATTAGTGAAATTGCTCACTTTTACAAATTTCAGTAAGTTAAAATATATTTGTTAACTAACGTAACTGTTAGTGTGAAGTATCTTACTGACTTATAATAATGATTGTATTGCTTTTGTTAACTCATTGAACATTATTCCCTATTATACCTACTACTTATTATTATTCAACAGAGAATGACGTTCCAGCTAACTAAAGGGTTCATCGGAATGAAAACAGTAGTGGCAGCTTGGAACGTAAAGAGCCGAAAGGTCGTATAGATAAGATACACCGGCTCCTCAGCGCCATAGGGCAATTATTGCAGGCCATTCAACTGGTCCTTTTTTGTCAACATGCCGAAGATACAGCTCTCGGAAAGTCACTACGCGAATAGAATAATTAGATCAATCAAAATTTAGATTTTGTGATTTTGAAAACAGTAGGTAAGTAATTAAGTAGGTAATTGGAAATCGAGTGATGTAATTGTTATCTCCTAAGTATAAGGTAATAACATGTTTATTCACCGCCGACAATTACCTGCTTAGTAACATTGTATGATGATCATAATTATGATTAGGAATTTAGAATTTCTGTAAATAAAATAAAGAACTTGTTTTATAAAAAAAAAAAAAAAATTACTTTAAATCTATAATATTTAACGTAAAACTAAGAAAACGTTGAAATGAATCTTATAATATAAAATAATAAGTTTAAAAATAACTAAATGTTATTATTTAAATCTGGGTTCGAATCCAGTCAGTTCAACTTAATTTTAAATTATCCAGACATCGCTACCGCTGCGCCACTACAAGCGATAACTAGATTGACGAATTTAATGATGTTATCGAATAGCTGTGGATAATAGAAACTAGTGCATTTGTGTATGTATGAGTTGCTTTAACACAGGCGTAAGCTGGGTGTAAGGTCAATTAGAGAGCCCACTGTACTAGCCGAACCAATGATTAATTTCAGTATTTAGTATTTATTGCAATATTGGGTAGGTACGTTACATTTCAGGTCTTAGTAAGTCAAATAAATAAAGTACAGCTACACAATATTACTCGGATAGGGCGTTGCAAATGATAGAGACGGGCCGATATTTTTAACTATATTGTTACGTCACTAAATGAATCAATTATAAAATCTTCCAACTCGTACCTAATAGCATTTTTTTAAAATATTAATTTTAAATTGATTTCAAAAATGTGATCATTTTCCTGGCTATTTATTTTATCTGGAAGTTTATTGTAAATTTTTTCTTTCTATAATAATAATTTGATTGATAGGTAAATTATGGTTACACTGAATTTGGCTTCATGACTACAACCATTGGTCCGAAAATTTACTCTGCGCTTTTCAAGATCAAACCTCTAACCTATGATCTCTAACCTATTTGGACAAATTATTATGAAGTGTAAAGCTGCCTATACAAAACAAATGTCCTAATGTTATATTATACCTGACTTCCTCAAGGATAGAGAACTCCTCCTGCATGGACTTGGGTTCATCCTCTCCGCGGCCCCAATTCCTCAGCTGCTCCTGAATCCTATTGTTCTCCTGCACCATCGACGCCAACTGCTCCTCAAGTTCCGTAACCCTTCTCTGTTCCTGAGCGAACGCGACCTTACTTTCTCTCAGTTCATCGCTGAGTCTGAGCAAATCTTCGTCGTCCTTAGTGAGTTCGGGTAAAGGAGCTATTGTTTTAGGAGTGCAATTCACTCCTGGCTTCTTAACTGCAGGGGTTTCCTTCAGAGTTTCTTTGGGTTTCTCGCTTTCCGGTTTCCGCTCGGCCCGTCGCCTGGAGATCTCCAGTTGAGCGTTCAGGTCGTCGACAGTCTTTTGTAGTTCTTCGCATCTGCCCTCCAACGTTTCGATGTTGGTGCATAATCTGGAAAACATTCAACGAATTAATGTGTGATTGCACAGGTACCTACCTACGTTCTAGCAATCGTGGTTGCGAAATGCGACACTTAGTTTACCTACTTTCGAACAAGGATTTTGGTGCGTAAAAGTAACTGAATTTTGCACAAGAACATTTATGCAAATGGAAATAAATACACACTTGGTACATCGTAAAACAAAACAATTGTGCAACGTAGGTAGGTAAATGCAATACGCGTTGATCTTGATAAGAAAAAGTTATTTAGTTCGCACGTTGCGTCGCGCGTCGTGTCGCTCGTAATGCGTTTCTTGTCGCAGCATGGTTGACCACGAAGTCTTCATCACTATAATTAGGAACCTAATAACATCCGGATTCCGGGTTGGTGTGACCGTGCAAATGGACAAAAACTTAAACGATTGAATACACAGACTTGGGAAAACCATTAAATTCACTTAGGTACCTATGTCCGCGGTTTGATCGGCGTGATATTGAGTTAAAAGACGAATGTGTCCAATCCTCATAAACTCTCGCACAAAATGTCAATAATAACCAGCTATCAGGTGCACATTAGTGTGATGTGAAGTGACTATGATATGGCTAGTAGGTAGGTAGGTGTAAGTAACACAGTACAGTGTACGAAGAAGGGACCTTTATATCCAGCAGTTAGATGAAGATGACCCTTTATATAGACGGTTGTCTTAGGTTTGTTGTGTTTTTGTTGCCACCATGATCGACATAGGCAGAGGATTGCCCACTCAAAGTCCCTACTGACATTCAGTGTTCGAATACATGAGTAACTGGAGGCCATATGACCAGAGAAACAGTGACCTAAATCAGGACGTCTATACGCAGCAGTTGGTGGGAGTAGATTTGATGGTCGGTCTTACGTCTTGATGTGTTTCTTGTCGCCGGAATGGTCGACCGCTAGCCGGTGGTTCGCCCGCTCTAAATCCTGGATGCTGACTTCCAGCTGCTCGTAGATCCGGAGTCGGGAGTCGTTCACCTCGCGCAGCGCTACCGTTTGCTTCGTTAGATACTGGGGAATATAAATTTAGTTGACGGAGAGAAATAGAGTCAGCATTAGCCTATGTATTAGCCTATTACTGCTGCGGACGTAGGTCTCTCCCAAGGTTTGGCATCGAGGCTGATCGGCTTTTAATCAAATCAAAATATTTATTTCGGACAACTTTTATTTATACTTACTTTTTTTTATTTTAGCCATCTTCTGCTGAGCTTTCACGAATCGTCGCTTCGTCGATCTAGCCGGTGGTCTGGTTACATTTCGCTTTCTATGACGTGGTCACCACTAAACAACATGTTTACCCTACAGGCCACACGTTTACCCTACAGGCCTACAGGCCTACAGGTGGTCGTCAGTTCTTCGGAAGAAAATGGCAAGGACTCTTGAGAAAAGTATTGATTTAAAGTTTTTCTCAATATTTACTTTCTATTTGACCTTTAGAAACTATAGTTCTAAAGTAAAGTTAGTGGTGCTTACTTCGATTTCCTGTGTTTGATCTTCAATGATGTTTTGATGTTGACGGAGGGCAGTCTCGAGCTCCTTGTTTCGTTCCAATAGGGTCTTCCCGAGTTCAGCTGCTAGCTGCAAATCTGGAAAGGACATAAACATTTGGATAATCATAGGTGTTTTGTTAACAATATTGTAATAGGTAGGTCTCTACATTCGTCTAGTGAAGATATGATGTAATATCTGATGATTGTTTAGCGTACGCACTAAGCGTAATTTCTGTTGATATTTCCTTACACCACATATAACAGATATTATGACCGAACAAAATCAAACAAACAATCGCTGGATGTAATAATACTCGCAATTATGAAGTCACGCGTGTATTGTTTCAAGTGAATCGGCAATTTCACGAGTGGTTGTGTGTAATGCAATCATCTCTGCTATCAGTGCTACCGTCCTACCGGGTGTTACCTGCATGACCGCCTTTTGAGCTTACGACACGGCATTATTATCCGTATTACAATAATTGCCCTCTTTAAAGCACAAACTTTATTACGGATCCGCCATAAAACGCATATTGCCGGCGTTTCCCAAGCATTTCCACATCTGTCAACCCGTAACCGTAACTGAAACGTACCTACACCTGTTTGTAGGGCCGTGAAAGGGGACGTTGATGTACCTACACAGATACCGTGAAAATAACAATACATTCAGGTCATTGAATGTCTGTCCAGCGTGCATCATGGAGAAGAAAGTTGGCAGGCATACCAGAGAAATGTGATTTACGAGTGGTTAAGGCGGTTAATGCGGTGCTGAAGATTGGGATTAAAGGCCAAATATAATAGTCAATCTTTCACATGTTATCATATACTTTACCTTCTTAAGTACTTATAATTAAGTTCAGTTATCGTTTTTCTATTGTTCAGGTTAGACATATTACATACTTACCTAATTTTGTTTTACAATACAGCCGGTACTGCGTAATGAAGGTAATTTACCACAATGTAATGAATAGGTAAAAAATACACAAAATTAGTGCTTAGATGAACCGGATACACAGATAGAGCTGTTTTTTTACGTAGCATTGTAAATAATATTTATTATGCTAACGGTAAGACGGGGGTCAATTACCTACTCATCATAATTTTCCATATGTTGACATAAACAATAAATTGCAAACAATCAATCTTATTGATTTATTTATGTTCGATTGACGCAGGTTGAGAAAAAAATGTAGGTATGTAATAAATGGGTTTTTCTTACTTTTAATGCCAAAAAAATATTTTTATATCTATAGATAACCCTTACTTGCTTCCACACGTTAAAATATCAGGAAATATCAAGATAATTATACCTATTCGTCATTACCAAAATCGATTTCGAACTAACCGAAGAGTACCTACTTTGGAACCTAAACAAGCCTATTTCAAATAGGTGCAAAAAAATATTTGTGCAAAATTATTGTTCACGAACAAAACAATACCTTCCTGGTAGATAAAAAAACAATAAATTAACCTACCTATAATAACTAAGTTTCAAGCTATCGTGTAATCACCTTGATATCAAAATACTGCGATGAGAAACTTTCTCGTGCTTTGTTGTCAGATCACTATAAATGTCTGATCTGATGATTGGTTACAAAGAAAAGTAGGTCTCTTCATCATAACATCTCCGCATACAATGTAATGTAAAAAACTTTTAAGTAATGGGTCGTTCCCACGATCCACGATTTTACGGATGGACGCGGATCAACTCGCAGCGCGTTCGCACCATGGGTAAAGTATCGTCCGTGGTATCGCAACCAGATCCGCGGCAAGTCAATAACTTCAAAGGTGCGGTGCGGTACAAACTCTTAGAATCCCGGATCGTTGGAAAAAACCTTAATAGGTACTATAATAAGGTTCGTCGGCCAGACGCAGACATCATGATAAATACTCTAATTAGCTTATCTCAGTCTAAAGTCTTTTATTTATGAGGGAATTTGAATTTGTTATTATATTACTTTACTAATTACTTATCTCATTTTCTAATGTAGGAAGGGTACTTTGTTCGTAAGCGTAGCAGAGATTGTTTATTTGCATTTTATTTATATCTTTTTTTATTATAAATCTGTCAAAAACCTATTCTTTAATCTTGTAGTTTGAATCTGATTAACAGACTGGAGTCTCGTTTCACAAAACTAGGGTAAAGCCTGAAATATATATACTATATATTTTTTTAACGAGATCTCATAAAAATTGTGATCTAAACCAAAGAAAAGGTAATATGTATTTATAATTTCTCTGTGATAAAACTTTTACAGGAGACCTTACCCAATAATTGGGACTACGAATTTCTAAGCTCTACCATTTATTAAAACATATATTCTTTGGCTCTACTTTAACTCAAATGCTAAATTTAATTTCTCTGTAATAATACGAAGTCACAGCACAGTTACTCAGTGACAGATTAATAATTCAGTTTCCGTATCACGCTAGCGCCCTGAGACACTCCACAATAGCTGGAACAATTCAATGCTCTACAAACAGTTAATAGAGCAATTGTATAGACAATTGGACGATTAATGCGTGACGAATCATTTTGCCGTTATAATTCCTTAACTGCAAAGGATTCCTTGTGTCGCAGGTGGCATGGACACATACAACACATCACAACATCCAAGACCCGAGTACAAACATTTGAGTTCGTTACACAAATATTTGCCCCGGCCGGGGATCGAACCTGGAACACCAAGCTTCGTAGGCAGGGTCACTACCAACTAAGCCACGGTGTCGTCAAACATACATACATAAGTAGTCGGTTTCTTAGGGTAGTATACCTAACTACATTTATGTATACATTAACACCTACACCCTGTATGCGTAGGGCAAAGCAATTTTGCTGTATTGGCTGAGAATACAAGCAAAGGGATTTTACACCTAACTTAAAACTACCTTAGCTTAAAACTATATTTTGCTCATAAATAATAATAACAATAACAGTAGGTAAGTATCATGATCCTATCATAATATATATAATTTATCTAAGATAACTAGGTACTATAATTGCACTTAATACTTAATTTAAATTTAAATACCTATTTAATACTGTTCAGTTGGAGTTACACATCTTCTATGAAGTCTGTAATGGAGTAGTATCATTTTTTTATAAGTAGAGCTTTAAATTTTGAATAAAATACAGTATCTTTAGGTTCATTTTTTATTTTATCTGTAAAGTTATTGAGTCCTCTTTTAGTTTTTGTTTTTTTATTTTCCATGCAAACTCACTCTTGCCTGGAATAAAGATAAGTACCCTCCTAGTTAATCAATGAAATTAATCTATAGATAATGGTACGTTAACGTGGTACTTGGAAGAGACTTTGGTGTTATTGTGAATGTAGGTACTTACCTAATCTGTCAATAAATATATCTAACTAAGTGGATAAATAACTATACTCTTTCCAACAAGATAACAACATAGCATTATCTTCAATGTGGATATTATCATTATGTATGACCTAAAATTTATGAAATTAACTTTACTTACAATGAAATGTAACGGTGTTTTAATTGCTGGCCTTTCATAAAGTTCCAAGTCCCGAAATGTACCTACGTAAGCTGGTTTTTATCTTTTTCCATCCAATGTTTATCTAACTTGAGCAGGAAGCAAAAAAACAGTATAGACCTCATAATCACAAAACACTCATTACAATTTATATTCCGTCAATAGCAATTGGACTTTAGCCTAAGCTAACTAGGTAATTAAGTAGATACCTTGAGTTCGTCAAGATAGCAATGTCAATAAACCCGGAAATGAACCACGGAGAAGCTGATCTGCGTTTAAAAAACTTAGCGCAATGCTACGTTTTGCAAATTGTAAACGTAACAAACCTTATCCCAATGACACGGTCCAAGATCTATTTGGTCTTAGTCTGTGCGTTGCCAATTGTGAGCACTCGCGCGTACGTAGTCTGACGGCGGCGCTGGTGCCTCTCACAAAGCCTTGCGACACTAACCTTCGGTTCCTTGCAAGCACTCCAGCTCCACGGTGTAGTCCCACAAGTCCAAGGAGTTCAGCCCGTTTAACTCCCAGGAGTTGAACGAATCGCTCTCCTGATCCTCGCTCATTTTCCACTCGCACTCAAAGGTCAGATGCGCCTATACTAACTGGCTGTTTTTGCAGCCATATTTTTGTTAGTTCATCGTCATCCGACGACCGGCGCGGCCACTGTGGAGGCGCGTAGCGGACTGACGGAGCGCAGCGGCGAGGTGCAATTACCGTACGCCATCGCTCGTACAATCTAATTTGAATCTTATTTCTTTCGATTATTCGTTCACCGAACGAAATTAACGTTGAAGGCGGCAGATCCAAATCAAAGGAAAAAAACGTGTGGAATCTAAGGAGAAAGTGCTGATCCGATCCGCGGCAGTCGATCGAGGAGCTGATATGCAAATACGCGAACCGAATGCTGTCGGGATAGACAAACGTAAACTGCTTTCTCACGTTTTACATTCGAGCCATTACACGCTGTAACGCCTTACCAGTCCGCTATTTTCTCTCATTTTCGATTGAAATGACCATTTTCGTCCAATAATATAGTAAAAGCTATGGTTGGTAACGCAAGGGAACAAGATATTGTAACAGGTGTGGGAAACAGGACTGGTGTCTCGCTTGATCGACCCACTGTCATTCGCGAACACTAGACCAAAACTAGTTGCTGTCACGCTAAAATGGAGCCATTTCGTTACGTATTCTAGTCGTCTCGTTACCCTAGCGAGCCAGCGTCCTATGACTCATGTCGGTAAGTTATGGAATTCAAAGATCTTTCACGTCGTTGATGGTCACTGGTATCGTTTAAGGTTTACGACCGATTTTATTTAAGATACATAATGCAATTCATCATACGTTCCCTAAGAATTCTTACGTCTTGACAACAGAAATAAATAAAACATGAATAAATTTCACACCGCATAAAAGTTTACGGGCCGCTGCTGTTCTGAATTAAATCTTGAAAAAAAGCTGAAACTAGATCTTAATTAATTTCCGCCTAATAATGCTGATGAATATTTTTCTACGAAATTGCATAAATCCTTGCACAAACTCGGCACAAGGTCGTTACTACTTAATCGGACAATTTCGTCACTAATCCATCACAGTAGCTTCCTATTGTAGGTATAAATAAATCGCCAAATTGTAGCTGACAAAATGTCACAATCGTGTTTGCAGTATATAGTCACAGAAGTTTATAGTATTATGAAATATGTGACGCTGGTCAATGTTGAAGTACAAGGGTTGAATGAAAATTAAATTATCGTTACATTGACTGATTTCGTTAGCAATATCACGCTCGGCAAAGACACAAGAAAACGGCTGTCAAAGTTGTACAAGTGGTTTTTTTATGTAAACAATTTGAGTAAAGAACTATTCTTCAAACACTCTCTTCTGATGCAAATGTCATGGAAAAAAAACATTATTCTAGTCTGCCGGATTCCAATCAATTAAACCACAATTGAACCACACACGCTCACACATGGAGCCCGAAAATTCATTATATTATAATCATTTCGTCCTCATTCTTCACTCTGCATTTCATCAAACTACGTATCTACTTGCACAATTATGCAGTTGAGTTCGTCGACTTTAAGCCAATTCATCTCAATTAGCAGATGCTTCCATAAGTGCATAGTTTCGAAGCTGACAGATGCTACTGGTCACGCAAGTTGTGCACTGACTGAAGATGGGTAGTTGCATGAAAATTGGTATTTCGTAATCGTGCTTATTATAGTTAGGTTAGGTTGGTAGCAAATAATGAGGTCTGTATTGGTAATTGTAATTCATGGCGGACTGTGAGAAAACAAATAAATGGTCTGCCTTCTTTCAGTTTCAGAGAAGACTTCTCTTTAATTTTTAAACTTTTATAAACACTACACTTTCTGAATTTCAGTCAAGCTTTATATTTTAAATAAGTATCTTTACCTATATTTTGTTGTTGATAGTAGATACCTAATGATTTTTGGACGAGTCCAAAAATTAGGTAAATAACTGCGTTTCAGTGCCATATGTCATCTTTCCTTACTGATATCATCTCATTGAGATGTCTCAATGAGACTTGTCTAGAAGTTCTGCGGTATTAGTGACGAGAAAATACAACTCATCAGTTTGATCAGCTGCAAAGTAATGTTACTTTATATAACAATGCATATTTCAAAACATTTGCCTAATACGCGTATCAGTCTCCGTCTAGCTACAATCAGTCAAATGTTATGAAATTAGTTCAGATTTTTGTTCTGTTACTCTGTTTGCTGTGTGTGACAAATGGTTTGGTAATTTGTGTGGTTTAGATACAGAAAGTCGCTATCATTATTTATTATTTATTTCTTCACTATCGTAAACGTTGGCTTATTGTTATCGTTCTACTTTAACGTAAAAACTCTCAATCTTATTAAAATTTTAAGTAGGTATGTACTGAGTATATTATTATGTTTCTATGATAAATTCATAACGTTTTTCATCAAGGTGATGTATTTGTGCGGCGGCGTGATGTTACAGGTGGTAATGTAGAGTATATAGTAAAACCTAAATTAACTATGTAGGTGCCTTAAATGCATAATAAGTACCTACCTCCAAAGTGGGTCGTTTACTCATACCATACGAGTCATGTTGCATTGATATCACATAATATTTTACTTTGAATGTACCTACAACTAGAAGAATCCTCATTCTTTTACGCACGTGCGTCATACAGTCATAACATGCATTTACATTTTTATTATGGATCGCTTGCACGCAACACTGATCCAAGTTATTAGTTATAAGCTACTGAACTGATACGAACGAGTCCGGCCACTATATTTTAATATTTCTTAATAATGATAATTAATTATTATGCGGGATAAGTAAAGAGTTTTCTTTAAGAGTTGATTAATCCATTGGAACGTTAACTGATTGGTGAGTATCTCCAGTGAATACCCTACCTGCCTGCCGGCCTGTGGGCCGCATGTGGTCAGGGAGGTCCCTCAGAGAGGACAGCGGCTCTACCGCGTGAATTAAGCCAGTTTCATGCTTCTACCTACTAATACTCTAGCCTGGCGTTTTAGGATTAGCGAACTCAAGATATTCCTGGGGTAGTGGAATAGTTTGGGAGGGATTACATTACGTTCTTTAAAAAACTTATGCCCTTATTTACATTCTTCCTTACTCAATTGGGATATAATATTTAATTTTTTTATTTTTTAGATAACATATTTAATTCTATATATTCTATTAAAAAAACTCTGCATTTAGTTGTTTATATTCAATATTTTTTATTTTAAGAGAATTTTTTTTAAAACTCTGCATTTAGTTGTATGAAATAAATAAAATAGTCGTCTTGCTTTGCTTATTGACAAATACAGTGTTCTTGAGTATAACTTTCTAGTGCTAGAACATAGACTTTTGCTGCTACTTGCTAGACCAAGGGCAGGTTAGGCCAAGGCCAGGCATTGTCGCAGCTGAGATACATGGCTCCTACTACGAGTGAATACCTATGTCTTGCGTCATTTTTGTTAGCTGACTGCGAATAATGAGGATTATTTATTCTGCGGTTGCTTGAGGCTAGAGGCGAAATGCCAAATTTGTTTGCTTAGATGAGTATTTCAAAAATCTCGATTTTATGGAGGCTTGACTGGGCTAGAACGTGTTTAAAAATACTGTCGGCACAATAGCATTGCTTTGAAATTGAATTATATCATTGCAGTTTTGGTAGGTGCACCACCTACCTAGTACCATAGACTAGTAAAAAGAAATCGTCCATGCTAGTACCCAGACCCAGTCAGTTAGTTTCAATCAAACAGCCCTATCAAGAACAAGAAATTGAACCAGGAAGGGCGCAGCCGCAAATGCCAGCTCGTCATTCTCTGTGCACGCAGCGCGGGATCAGATTCGCGAGTGCCAGCAATTTGATGAAAGTAAAATCAATTTGTTTTAGAAAGTAGACTACTTTATGGTACGGCGACTTGCGAATTATATATTAGCGAAATAAATATTCAAAAATCATTGGTGCCTGGACTTAAACCTACTAATACAAAGATATAAGAATAGACTGTGTAATAGGTATAATAGATAAGAAGATAAAGAGTATCCTGGTATTTATTATTTTTACCAAGTTACGACAAGTCAATAATCTCTGTGAAATAAATTTAAAATAATTCGATGGCCGAGGCTTCCTCGAGAGAATTATTGAGCTGATAGATAACTTTTGTTTAAAAATACTTCATCTGGTGTCCATTATCTCATTGTAAACAGAGACGATGCCGCAATTGTGTACTTAATATTTAGCTCTAAGTAACTAGTCTCTTAGTATCATAATTTGCTTCTAAACAGGCCAAGGTTCAGAAGGGTCGCGTGGTGACGGACGAGAACTAATGTGTGAAACGCTGCACCATGTGTGGTATGGTAGAGTCACAGTTATGGTGGGCATTTACGATCACGCCATTTGTAGTGGCTCCAAATGTATTTATTTTGCGCACACTTATCAAATGTTGTACAAGCGGAGGACTTAATGCTAGAGCATTTTCTACCAGTCAACCAGTTGATGGTAGGAAAAGAAAAAATAGCGTATAACTTAAATGCTAATTAAATAAATCAGGCTTAGGTATTTTTTACAAGATTGAACATAAAATATATTTAGTATAAAAATACTAAATGTTTTACATAAAATTTAAAACGTTAATTATAAGACATTCATAGGTAGGTATTAACGTATCCCATTCACGATCACTCAATTGTTCTTTTATTTACATGTTTGGCCGGGTTGAAATTAAATAATGGCATGATTTCCGATTTCGAAAGTCTCGGAAGCCAAAGCTTCATGAAATTCAGAGATTTCCATTATGGCAAAGAATTCCACACTCACGATCAAATTATGGCTTGGCGTCATGCCGTTTGACGTGATGGCATGATCGTGAGTGCCCACCTTTAAATTAAAATAAGAATAATTTTAGCCTCTGTATCTACTGAAAATAGTAATAAGGCATTACTAAGCAGTTGCTTAAATACGTTTGAGTCGATAATCATTCTAAATGAACACTGAAACTTATGAATAAAACATAACACGAAAGTTAACAAGTGCAATGGGCGGTCTTAATGCTAAGAAGCGACTTTTTCCAATAAATTTATTCTATATTTTGTTATGATATTATCTCGTAAACGGACGGATCAACATGCGGATGGACATGACGAAATTGACAGACTTGGAACCGTAATAAGCGTGAGATGGAATTTAATCGGGTGGTTGGTACTTGGTACTTTCGAACTAAAAGTAGCTTAGGGAATAATTATGTTTCTAGAAGCAATAAACTTACTATAGGAGGCAGACGGTTGATTGACCACGAACAAATTGTAGGAACTACATATTTAGTCAATTTGAACAGTATTCAATTACCCTGACGACACTCCTAAACTCCTATTCTGTGAAACTATACGAGATAATAAATAATAATCAGTCATATTTAGGCATAGAAATAGACTTGCGCTGCAACAAATAAGTTGGTACTTTACCTATTCAACGAATAGCAAGTAATTCGAATCATGACTCAAATTATTTAACATCGGTAACCTAAACCGCAGAAACATGAAACTTTGTGAATGTGAACATAATCTGTACGTAACACTTATTTACGTGTCGGTCGACCCCATTTACAAACATTGTTAAAATAGCACCTCTAAATAACCGATACTAATCAATTTCATCGACTCTATAATGCAGGTAGAGTCTGACTCATATTTATTTTGTTAAGAACGGGTCAAACCGGATTTCATGAATAAGTACTAAAGTTTTCTGTAGGGTTGCCAGTATCGATTTTTAAACCCTATAACGTTGCCTTGTAAGGGGAGTTGGGGTGAACGCTCTGACAGGCGCGCTCGAACAATGAATTCGCTTGCCAAATCGGGATAATGAAACCGACTGCCTTGTTGCAGTTTTGTGGACTTTGCCTTTTCAATGTCAATGGGTTAAACTTTTCGTTAGGCACCTTCTTGCTGCTCCCGGCAATTAATAGTATGACTAATAATAGCAAGTCCCTGTCGTTGGTTCATCTCAAACAATGGGGTCAAAATTTACCCCGTTCATTCATAAAAGGCTAGTTGCTATGCACTAGTTCGCTTTGTACTTAGTCGAAAAATCCAAGGTAGTTCTTTTAATTGTGTGTTAAATTACATATCTAGAGATACCTACCTACTATATCAACTTTTAATTACTAAGGTTATCTCGAACTGAGAATACAAAGTTAATGTAGAGTAGAGCTGTGAGGCTTCATGCAAGTGTAAACATCTCCGGCCTCGAGTCTGCAAAAATCAATAAGATTCGCTCGGTGTTCTCGAACAGATTCCACCTTCTTATCATTGTCATATCACGTCATTACCGCGATATTTGTCCCTGCTTATTATTCTATTGATTTAAAAGTCGCCTCTGTTCCAACAACCAATGCATTTCATGGTCATCTTTGAAGGCTAATCCATAACGCTTACCGTCCAGCATAGATCGACGAGAAGTCTGCTCATCGTCGAATTCCTCGCCTCCAGGCTTATCCTTAACCACATCCATGTTTGTAAACGTTCACTAACACTGAAGATTATACCACTGTTACATCACTAGCACAACCGACGCGTTCTCTCCGTCACGGAATATTTTCATAATGCGCATTTGCAAGTCCAGCTGATCATTCGCGAGGGTGCGCGGAACACTGAGGAATCGGGGATACGCGTTGTCGCGGTAGCTGTAAGCAAATAACTGGTCTCAATCTCAATCGACCGGTCGACCGCCGCACATTCAATGTCAGTATCGAATGGACAATCAATTATGCGACAACCGTCGTCATGTCGCTAAAAAGAGGCGCCGAATGTCGCGGCATTGCAACTCGTCGTGTCGGGTAGCACATGCGTTGGGAGGGTAGCGCACATGGCAGGCAGAGGCGCGCATGCGCGGACGGAAGTATCGATGGCTAGCGACGCGGCTCGCCGCCGGGACGCCCGCCTGACTGACTGTGCAAGCCCTCTCAGATGGAAATTAATTGAGCATCAGTAACGTCACGAATAAGACATGTATGGATGTAGGAACCTAATGCCTATGTCGCTGATTTCAAGGAAACTTCGCTATATAGATTTAGGCTTGAACTTATCATCAAACACGTGTAGTTACTAATGAACCGATAAATAGGATTAAGTGTCATTGTTATCTTAACAATACTAGGTACCTTTATTCAATTTATGACAAATTAATCGCGGCGAGTAAGTCACAAGCTACAGGCGCCTACAGATGCAATCGGATATGGTTGCTATAGAAAAGTTCACAGGCGTTGTCAGCAAAAAAATCACAATACATACTTAGGTAGGTAGATAAGGTACACAGCAAACATAAATACCGATGTATATTTACAGTAAGTATAGAAACATAATTATTATTTATAGACTTATCTGCTCCCTTCTCTCTTCCCTTGACTCGCTTGCATGAAGGTACCTAATAACTATGAACGAACGATGGTACCTAAACCTACCTATACCTACCTACCATGAGGTCATAATTTGTAAAACATCCAATATTTTATAAACACTTCAAGATTTAGGCGTGACATCAATAATTTTTTTTAGGTTCATGGTGTCAAGTTCAATTTCGGCCAACACAAAGTTCGTCAAACCGGTTGTCGATTCCATAGAGACAAGTTTATGAAAGTCACCATATTCAACATCAGCTTTCTGGTAACTATTTAACTTAACGACCTCTACGGATACTTATCTTACGCAATAATATATGGCGCAATAATTTTTGGTTCGTGTAGGTAATTTAGGTACTTAGATATATATTTTTTTAAAGTAAGTATAAAATTACTTATCAGCAATAATATATACTCTTGTAGAGTGGTAGAAATAATATCCTGGATAGCTCATTCACCCAAAGCACGAAATTTATTTGGTTCCGAACGACTGACTTCAGAATAATATAACACGGTAAACAACAAGCTCGAGGAATCTCCAAGATTTTGTTAGATTAGAAAACACCAAATGGTGGGATATGAATGAGTGCATAACAAATCTTAGACTCTGCATCAATAAATGCATAAATAAATCGCCATACGATAGATTTCGGCATCGATAACGAAACACCAAATAGAAATAAATTGATTGTCCGAACTTCCGGCGCAGATTTACAATCAGATAAACGGAACACATTTTAAAGTTTAGCCAGTTGTGTAATCTCTAGCCTACGATTAATCGTAAGAATTCGGTCGAAGTGGGACCATTTATTACAAGCACAATAAAGAGTCATTCACACTGTACAACAATGGTTTCATTATTTTATAGTCTAGTCTAGCGAAAGCATCTTACGCAATGTCATGTAAACGACGATTAAAATAATTAATAGCTTAGTGATTAATTACATCATAGACTCTTTTGATCTGGCCGTGGCTTAGATAAAATTAGCTGGTACAATAATGCCTATTTGCACCAAACTGTCAAAGTCCCTAAGCAATAACTTTACTCGCTTGGTAGTTCTTAAACAGTCCAGATTCTGACCGTTAAAAACTACCAACGAGTAAAGTCATTGCTTAGCGACTTTGACAGTTTGGTGCAAGTAGGCATAATTGTTACACATGCCAAGCAAAGCGATTTATAATTCAGGTGGTATTTTCTTGATATCCATTATTATGTGTGATAAACGCGAAAGTCTACGAAAAACTATCCATTATTATATCTATAATTTTAAAATATATATGAACGAACAGGTAAAAAAAAACTAAGTTATAATAGGCAAGAAGGTAAAAATGACCTACGGAAAGCATTAGGTAACTAATTATTATTATAATTCAGTTTTATACCCATAGTAAAATTATCTGAAATTAACTTCTTCATTTTATGTTCATTTCATGTCTACCATAAAACAAAAGGTTACATTACTGATTGCAAGATGGATGTTCAGGTACTGAGATTGATGAATATACGGTCATTAAAAAGCAATAATGATAGAGTTTCCGTCATCGAGATAGATATTCACACGATAACGTACCTATGCGTGTTGTACAGTCAATAAAAAACAACTCTTCAACAAAACATTTAATCGTTTAGGGCATTTCTATTGAGATTGTATTGAAAAAAATATTTTACAATTTTTTTTTATGAAAAATGCTGTTGATTAGGGTATTGATCTATTCTTAAATTATTTATCACAGCAGCGTCATCCGTAGTTTGGTATAATAAAAAAATATGAGGCGAAACTCTTTTGCGTAGTGTTCGGCTACGGAAAATGCCTACAGCGTAGTAGGTCTACGCAGTTACCTTGTCAAATTCACTTAATTTTTTTCTAGTGTTTTTAGGTCGGTCTTACTGCCGTAAGTTACTTTATGTAGGAAAAAAATAATTTATTATAATACCTAACGTAATCAAATTAAAACATTTAAATTAACATAAAATGTACGTACCGTAGTTGTAACTTTATAAGAATTTTGTCGCTGTCTGTATGTATGTCGGTAGGTTAGGTAGTACCAATCTCACATCTGAATAAAACTTGGTGCTGTAGTTTGTTAGATAACAATTAAAGATAAATATATAAATGCAGCTTGTAGACAATGTTACGATCTTGAACCTAAAACTAATTTAAAAAAAATTGGTTGTCTGTAAAGTTGGTTTACGGACGATAGTTTAACGTGACTACCAGCGTAACGGTACAATGAGCGTTACCGGGCAATGACGTCAACGTTTTCGTGCATGCAGCCGGTGCGGCGGCGTTCATCGAAGTTATAAATTTTGAAAGTTTAATAATATTTAATAGTTAACTCTTGTGTAACCAAAAAACCAACAATAGGTACGGTTCATTTACTTTTATGTCACATATTCCATGTCTATTCTATTCTATTTTCTCATCCACTTATATTTTAATTTCAGTGATTTTGTCTATTATTTTATAATAATAGACTGAAATCGAATATAATATATAAAATTAATCATCAAAGCTACTACTGCGCTATTCGTGATTTACATAGTTGTAAATGTTTAAAAGTAAATTGCATTTATGTCACCAATCATCATCGATAAAAACCAATTTCCATTTCATTAATCGAGCGATTATACAAAGTGTGCCACCGACTCTACCAAGTCACCTGTCGCAGTAATGTCGCCGGACTCGCTAGCAAGTGTGACATAACGGACATCCTCTCATAAAGTTGCCGGCCGCCATTTAATTATAACAGGAAACGCAGTTTGCATACGGAAAATTCTTTAAATTACGTGGAATTTTCACAATAGCACACCGAATTACCGGTACAGACAGAGCTTGTCCGAAAGTACACGTAGGTTGGTTACTGCCTTAGGACTGTGTTCACCAATAGATAACCGGAAGATTAGGCCTCTTCGTCCGCTATCTTTGACGTTCACTATACAGGGTGTCCCACGGCCATGCCATGATGGAGGGCAAGTAAATTTAATAATAAACTAACCTTTTAAAAAAGAGTGCACTTGTAATTTTATTATGTTATCTTGTTGTGATTTATGTTAAGGCGATACAATAAAAAATATTGTATCTATCTATTTAGTTTTATTTAATGTAAACAAGTAACAAGATGAATTACAATAGTAACTAGGCACTCTCCTGATAATAAGAGATCACGCCTGCTCATAAAAGATTCGTTCCAAAAGTGAGACAGGGCTGTCATAAGTTATTTGGAGTCACTTGGAGTTGGTGGTAAAAGGTTTTTTGCGACCTGCACTTAACTTACGCAATTAACCTGGTTTCGTTGACCATATTACTAAAAATCAATTAAGGTCTCAGGAAGTCACAAGTTATAGCGGTTATAGGTTACGCTTGCTGAAATACTAAGTATTCGTCCGGTATTACTGAACTGACATAAGATCCGCTATTTGGTTTTATTTTTGTTCCAAGTGGCTAATATTGTTGGTATGTATATTGCCGTGGCAAAAAAATTGAAAAGATTTTTCTGATTTTTTTATACACCATCAATTTTTATTTACCAAAAATAAAAAAATGGGCAACGCAGACGGGGTACTACGTTGCATCTGTGCAGTCAGAATTTTGTATTTCTATAAAATGGCAGAGTGACAGCGGAGCGAGTGCGGCGCCCGAGCCGAGGTTTAGCGGGCTGGCTCGAGCTAGGTACCCGGGTTTGCCAAACGATGAATAAAACTTAAAATATTATCTATTAAAGGTACCGCTTGACGCAAATCTATAGGAAAACGACTTATGGTAACAGTTATCCAATTTTAATCAAATTTATTTTGACAAAAATTCGACTTAATTTTTTCAAGATTTTTGCCGTATATGTGTTTAGTAACGGCAACTGACTATGCGTATTTTTTTTTTTTATGGTGATTAAAATTTGACCGTGTATAAGAAGTCTAACTATGGATTTATATTTATTTACCTGACCTTTCAACCATTTAGCCTGGATAGACATGTTATGTAAACATCCACACAATAATGTCCTCGGCTAAAATAAATTGAATAACACGTATAATAAATATTCGTCTGTTCTGCATACAAATTGCAAGCTTAGCGGTAGATTAGTAAATCAATCAGGCGATAAGCAAATCTTGACACAAATTTCTGAGTGCTATCTTCCCATCCGTTTAAATTAACCTTTTCATATAATTCTACATTTTCGTCCAGTCAGCTGCACATGTATACACTTCCAAGCTTTCACATTTATATTACTCTTAATTTTTCAAAGAAAAGTGCATGTAAGCATTTTCAAATTAATGTAGACATCTGACATAAGTAAGATTTTATATAATTATTTTTTATTAATTTTGAAAGATATTCTTCTTTTGATAACAGAAGAAGAATGTCTTGCAAAATTAAGAGTATAATATTAATGTAAAAGCTTAGGAGTGTATAAAATGTCAGTGCAGCTGACGTAACTATACTTATTTTCTCTGTTTTAATGGATTAAATGTGGTCAGAAAAAAATCAAGGCCAGTTCTTATGCTCAACAATCATCCTTCAACGATTTTCACCCTTTCCATTCTTCAGTTAAAAACCACAGGTCTCAGATACTTTCAACTGTCGTCCCAAAAACGGTCATAAAGCCTGATAGAAATGGTATGTACAATTGAACATAGCTACTATGACATTCACATTGATTAAATAAATACTTAAGTACACTTAATTTCGATAGTCTAAAAGTGATGATTCGTTAGTATAAAGTCGTCAAAAATTTGATTGAGTGAATGCTTTTAATTACATCTGCGTCCGTAAAACACTTAAGCATGATACTGTCAATTACCATCAAGGTGTTATAAAATAAACAATTTTTCGTAAAAAGTTTATCTTACGTAACTCGAGGTAAAAATAAGTATGTAGGTAGATTGTAGCTATATCTAAATGAAGTGAAGAAGAAGTGTTTAGGATCGCGTTTGGAATTTTTGCTTTGACTAGGTTTATAATCTCTGCCTGCAGTTTTTCTGGCTTTGAAATGGCATAAATAATAGCTTAGCTTGTATTTATATCAGGTATACTAATTTAATCAATCTGAGCGATCATCTAACGAACACCATACCTATTACAAAAAAATATGAATTTATGAATAAGTGTGATGTAAGTTAGGTATCTTATTACTGTGATGTAAATATAAGTAACTTTTGCGATTGTATAATACATAACTAACTATCTTAACTATTTAAAAACAAATAAGGGCTAGAGTTGCGCTGGCGCAGCTTTCATCGACAGCTTATATTTATAGTTAGAAGTCTCGCGTCCCGGAACACAAGATAAATCGTTTTACATTTGAAAGGTAAGCAATTTGTATAATGTTGCGTGAAAGCGGTCAATTTGTTACGATATGTTTTTACATTACAAAAAATTATAATTACAAGTATATTATATGAATTGAAACTATTTTCCAACTTTTAGAATATTAGTTTGAAACGACAATAAAAAAAATGATTATGTATATATTTTGACTAACGTTATGCATACTTGTATTTTTTAATGATACGCTTGTGCATGTACCTGTACGATAAGAGAATATTGAAAACATTACTTACATTTTATATTTCAACTGTAGCCAGTTTCACTGTAAGGTTAGTAAATGCGTTTCGCATAAGTAAATCTTAATCATTCAGCTCAGAGGTATCATAAAGTTATGACAAATATCGCCTCCGCTATGGTACATAATATTACTTATTCTTTGCCTCCGCTAGCTCTATCTGAAGCATGTTTTCAAGAATTATCTACCAATCAAATTCAAGCGGGCCGTTTGTATCGTGTTCCCACAGCTTTCCCTAGTGGAGGGCCAAGGAATGGTCACGAACGAATCGCTCATTGAGGAATCGATTTGTCACACTAGGACAGACCATCTTGTGTCCGTTAGTTTGGTACATAAAAACTCAGATCCGACTATCGTGCGTGGTTACTTGAAAGTCACATTTTTGAAGATGCCAGTGAAGTTCATTCTTTCTTGATTGTTGTTAAGAACATCAAATGACTAACAAAGTTATTAGAAGTACTGTAACACAAGTGTAAGCATAGAAGTTCTTAGATATTTTGATAATTGAGAAAAATGTTTCGTTTGAAAGTTTAAGTTGAATCTTACTTGAGTATTTTTTCTTGTTTTTTTATGTAAATAAGTGACGAAACGTTCGTTAGTTCTGGTGTTAAAAGGTCTCGCCTGCCCATAGTGCCCATGACAAAAATAATGCACAGGAGTTTGATTCACTTATGTTTCTAAGTTTCTAGATTTAAAAAAGAGCTTACAAATTATTGATTATTTTGATAAACTGCAGTGCTGTAAATAAGTAACGAATGTCGCTTCTCGATACTTAATAGGCCGTCCCGGTTTACGCGTACGCGCAATCAAGCTCAAACCTTGGTAAGTGGTAGGAATTCTGACTAACTCGGCCGATAATTCGAAAAAACTTAACAGAGAAACAAGTAATAGGTACAAATTATGAATAAGGTGTTCAATGAAACATATACAAAAAAGTGTTGAACTTTCAAAAGAGAAATTACCTAGCACTACCACAAAGACATGAGTCATTAGAGAAGTGAAATACCTAATGAAATAAGATGTGTAACATTTATAAATCTATCATAAATCTTTGCAATCCTTGGCTAGCATAATCAAGTTTTGATCAAGGCGATGTATTATATGGACTCGAAGGCAGGCTTAAATTTATATCGATTCCATTATGACAAATGTTTACATATACAGGGTCATCCAAAAATTGACGCCAAAAATTTTTTTTTAGATTCCTCACACCTTGGTGTATTCGAAAATACCCCATGTATGTTCCGCGATTTTTAGTAGTTTAGAAGTTATGTTTTTTTTAATGTGTATTATCTAATTTACTATTATATAAATTTTTTTTTTTATTATTTGGCTTGCTGACAAAGTGTTAAAGTTTTTAAAAGTAGTTAAAACCTATGAAACAACAATTTTGTACTGAAGGAAATTTTGAAAATTTTACTCCGTTCTACTCAAACCTAAAATTTTCATTTTCGACCCTTTTTTCGGTAACTTGTAATGAAGAATGTTGTATAGTTGATTTTAATGTATGAAAGAGTAATTCAAAACAATAATGTTTAAGAAAAAAAAATAAAAAAAATCTTACTATTAATTAAGTTATGATTTTTTAAGGTGCTCCGGCAGTAAAATCGAAAATACACATTAAAAAAATCATAACTTCTAAACTACTAAAAATCGCGGAACATACATGGGGTATTTTCGGATACACCCAGGTGTGAGAAATCTAAAAAAAATTTTTTGACGTCACTTTTTGGCTGACCCTGTATATATGATGAGATAATAGACTTCAAAACAATAACATACCTACTAACTGCAGAGAATAAAAATTTGGTAAATGTTGAATCAATTCTCGGTAAAACAAAATCCCCATACATAAAAATATCAATGATATTGAAACGAATACAATAAAACTGACAATAGGCAATAAACTAATGTTCACATCTTGCATTCTAAACATGCAAGTGTAAAACCTAAGTAAATATAGATAGAAGCATTATATAGTACCAATGTGGGAAAGTTTCTCGTGATATTTAACCATCGAAAGTCGGGTAGTCGAGTTGATATAAATACGATTAATTGGACTGATAGACAACGTTTATTTTAATTAAGATATTCTGATCGTGATCGCTTCCGAGTTCCGTAGAGTTTGTTTTTATATGATTTTGATGGTCTATAAATTCTGACATCTCATTGTATAAGGTAAGATTTCATTAGCATACCTTTTGGATTATTATATGTATATTTAAGTTTTTGTTAGTCTTTAGATTCAAGTAAGTGCACACAATTGACCTGAAAAAAGAGTTTCAGTTAGCTATATAAAGTATAATTAAGCTATTATTATTGCATAATTATTAATTCATATATATTTTTTTTATTATACCTACTTATATTTCGTAATAGACGAGCAGCTTTCGCTGATGTGTCTATTTCATTCAAACGAATTAACATAATTTCTGTTGCTTTATTTATATTATTTTATTTAATTGGCTGCCTGAAACGTAAATGTATTACAACTTCACAGTTAAATAGCTATCAATAATAATAAAAAAGAGTAAGTAAATAAAACATTTAAACATTCGCTGGAATAATTCTGCTAACATTAGCACAAATGGAAAACAATTCTTACATGGAATGCTAATATTGTCTCCGTGTTTCGGATGTGCTAGATTTACAAACAATGTGCTTTGTTTTGAAAACACACACCTACCTACATGGTGTTCTTATAGCCTAACTTTCCTAAACCAACTATAGGCTCACCTCAAACGAAAGAATCGGAAAAATAAAACCTCAACGGCATTGACCACAGTTTTTTTTTTTTGGAAATCAATGGGTCTGTATATAAAATGTAATAGTCTCTCTACAATAAATAGATGACGAGAGATAATTAAGGTTAGTATTTCACATTCCTCTTTTAATTTTATTTTTACTTTTGTGACACGCTGTATTCCTACGCTATGTTTGTGGAATGCGGAAACTGTCACCATCTAACGGGTGGTCACCACCAGACATCAACAACCAGCATATAACTAGCATTGCGAATTTGCGATGCGTTTTTTTGAACGCAATTATTTGTATTAATAGGCATCTGTGAAACCACTTAAGATTAGCATTTTGCATAGATAAAATAATCAAAATATCCCAACACTATGTCAGTAATGATATGCTTGAAATACTTTGAAAATATATGATGTGAAATATCTTAAAGTTCATAATAATTACAACCTACAAAATTATGCCACGTATAATACATAATTATAGCCAAAACATATACTTTGTAGTCGGGTAAAACAAGACACGGGATGTAACAGATGCTCATTACATAGATGTACCATGCAGCACCTGCTGCTTTCTTCCGCTACGCTGATCGATGTAATATAAAACATTATACACATCGATACACGTGTTGTCCTGAACTAGTGATAAAAAGAATGGAAAATAAAAAAAAATATACATTGACCACTTAATAGGTATATGAGTGTGTATAGTATAATAACTAGAATATTTAAATGAGATTGTAAGTTTGACCATTTAGGAACACCGCTTGCGCGGTACCAAAAAAAATACACTGAAGTATCATACTTATTAAATCATCACATCATCATTTAAAGGTAATCGGTTGTTTTTGGAAATTGGGTATTATTTATTAGCTAATACTTCAGTTTTTATTTATATGTATTGAGAAAGTAACGAATATCTAGTTTTGTAAACTTTCTGACCAGTTCTAAACATGGCAAATGGCAATGCTTACCCAACCATTTATTTACAATGTTGCTTAACCTGCCTCAAATTAATTCTTATTATCCAAGATAATTGCCAATTATAAATAAAAGTATGTAATATGTCTTAAAATGAACGTGGTTTGTAGAAGTGTAGCATTGACCTATGTGATTTACATTTCTGTGTTGCGCTGTTTTGGTTCGGGCAGTTCTAATCATCCTCTGAAGGATATCAAGAGAACATCTAAATCGTATATTACTAATAATTTTCTTATTGATGTACAGTCAGCTGCAGATACATGTATACTGTACGTACCGTACAGAGATTATGAGAGTTAGGTACCTAACTCTTACAATCTCTCGCGCTCGTATCAATTAATGCTGTTAAAATCCACTCGTACCAAAAAAAATAAGCTACATCTCACTTACCAATACCCATCTCGGTCTTCACAGGTTTTTCACCAAAATTAAGTTTGTTCGATCTTTTACCTGCAACAAAAATAAATCATTAAAGTATTTGTTTTGCCAACATAGAAAGTAAATATCAAAATTGATCGATTTAACGTGTTTACAATTGCGAAAATGCTTTTACCATGGGTTCAATCGTGAGGCTGTTAATCTGAATGCCCGTTTTAGATCTCATTTGAGTTATGGCTATCGTCCGCTAAAGGGACTTTCTTCGCCATATTAGGACCTAGTCAATGAACTCCTTATCTATGGATCAGTTGATTGGATAATAGTTTTAGCGAGAGAGGACGCAGTAAATAGTAGGCTAGGAAAAATATGTTTTTACGTTATTCTCTATGATCTATGTTCACACGAAAAACACGAAACTATAGAAAGTCAGAAATATAATTTTCTAAAAATCTTAAATGTTAACAGACTGTGGTAAGGTATAATTTTTATAATCGAACCGCTTAGTGAATTCCGGGTAAAATCTTGAAAATCGTAATTGATTTCATAGATTTTCTAATATACATTAATCACATAAATGTGAGAGAAAAGAAAGTGCATGAATACAGATGGATGAAATATTTGAATACTTAATTGCATCAGACTCGTTATTTTTGACCGGTAGTCACCACTTTGGTCCAATTTCAAACAAAATATGAATTGAACGTAATAACACCTTTTATAATCTGAAAGTCAAGAATCATAGTCTTTGTTTGCACTGTGTATCTTGTAACCACTGTAAAGAGATTTTCTTTATTTGTATTGTAACGTAAAATTTGTAAATTATTCGCATATCGACCAATGATAGATAGCACAAATAAATACATAGGATAATTGATTGATTCAGGCGTTACTTTGCGGAAATCCATAAATATCAACAAATTATATAAATATATTTAGTAATAAATCCGCTTGATTTCTAAACAAAGGTTTTAATTAACTTAACTTTTAACACGAGGCATCATCAGGAGGTGTGGACTCCCCGAAGTTCGAAACGAGAGAGAGTCTCTTGTGTCGTATCTTTAAACTTTGGTTTTCTGTTCGTTGACTCTTTGGTTTATAATATAGTAATATAAACTAAAGTTAAGCTAATTAAAACCTTTGTTTAGAAATCAAGCGGATTTATTACTAAATATATTTATATCATTTGTTGATAAATACATAGGCTTTTCAATATACACAAAATAGTAAAAAAGCTATAATATAGTCAAGCAAGTTATTCAATTTATTTACTCTTAGAGAATAAACTATAGGTATATCACACACTTATAATGAAGTAAATATCTCTAGTTTAACATTCTCAATTCAGTTATTAACTACACTGACGTGAAACTAATTTATTTTCAAATTACGCAATAAAGGCAGTCTCTGTAAGTTCTAGCCCATAATACCTGTCTGCGGATAGCACCTGTCTGATCCTGAACAATGGTGGTGGTTCACTTTCGTTTGCGCCCGCGCACCTCGCCTCCGTAACATTTCCGAATATCAGAGCGATCGTGACCGCACGAGATCTGTTCCCTTTCAAACATCACGAGCTTTATGTTATCGGCAAATTATTGTTTGGATATTACGACATAAGTTATTGTATACAATCCTAGATTTATTTTATATTTTAGAAAAATCATCGATAACATCCTAACAATAATGCAGTAGACTTTTCCAGATACGCACTAATGTATCTTATCCTTCGGATCGAAAACGGTGAGCTTTATTGGCATCGCTTCTTTACAGTTTATTTAGAGCTCTGTTATTTAGCTTTGGAATTTTAGCTTATTCTTTTTTTGGATTCAGAATGGAATTAGTCTCCTATTTGGGTTGGTTTATAGCTTCTGGTAGGTCAAACCATGATTCGCTTTTGCATATAGAGTAAGGAAAACTATAATACATTACCGTTTTTTATCTTTCATCATTTGTATATCTCTAGCTGATTGTCGGCAAGTAAATCGATTCAAAGAATCAATTGCGATGCATGTCGCGTTAGCAATGATAGCGTTTTAATGAATGGGGTAAAGTTCCGTTGCAAAGATCCCATCTCCTTACTTTCTGTAGCGTGTAAATTAATGTGAAAATAGACTCTTTCTGCGATGTATAATCTATATGCACACATTAACAAATACATCCTAAAATAACGAAAAGAATAAACTAAAAAAATTTGTTTGAATTCGCGTGATGATCTCTATAACGATAATTGTACTTACGCTTGAAACATAGTACCTAGTTACGCTTGAATAAATTAGTGGGAAAAATAATTCATATCTATCTAATATTAATAAAAGGCTTGGACCTGACTGACTGACAGACAACGTACAGGCCAAACCGCTGAACGTAGAGACTTGAAACTTGGAGGCTGTGATCGTCGAGAGCTGAAAGTGAGTACCTATTAAGAAAAGAATTAAAAAAATTAGCAACGCATACGAATTCGCGTGTGTCAGCTAGTTTAATATTATACTATTATATCACCTATTTACCTACTCTGTTTTTATAAATGCGACAAATCGTGATCGAGAAGATTTTGCAACATCTTGTAGAACAGATGTCTTGGGAGTAAACACGTGGCCTTTAAAGGCCATTCACAGTTATACAACCTGCCTTTAAAACACGACCGGGATTTCGCAATCTTTCAGAAGGGACTCAGAATTGCGTGTGTTACTTTCAATGATATAACTCTAAAGTAGCTTATTACGGAGTTTGCCAAAATAAATCAATTTGAATGGAAAGCACTTCATGAGAAAGCAATTTTAGAGTAACGATTTTTTGTTCTGAGGAGTGAGGAGTCATTAATGTTTCAATGAAAAAATGAATCGTCTGCCTAAAAATGATTTTTAAAGACTTTGTCAAACTTGTGTGCTTTATGTATTATTTTTTGTGACAATTAAAAATTATTATAATTAATGATGTGATTGATTCGGTGGTTTCGGCATTTAATATGACGTTTACGCGTACAAGTACATATGTCTCGTACAAAAGATATCAACGATATATTATCTAACTCTATATTTGTTCCATTCGCAGTATAATCAGAATTTTGTGTTTATTTGCCGTGAAAAACGTATCAAATGATATTCCAAAAAAATGGCGTATAAAATTTCGGACATAAGATATACGTATGTGTATACCTACCTGACAGTCTGACACTTCTATTTAGAGACAAAAAGTATTTGGCGTTTTTTTTTTGGCAAAAACTAGTACGTAGTATTTTTTTATAAATATATATAGGGCTTGGTCCTGCCTACTAACTGACTGACGAACTAAGCATAGGCAAAACCACTGAACGTAAGACTTGAAATTTCGAGAGTGCGTTGTCAAGAAGTGTAAGAAAGTGTTCTAAGAAAGGAATTTTCTTATTTTTTATTTACAGCCTGCTTCTTTAACTGCACAAAATCGTTGTGGATTGTAAAGCAGGTTAAAAACAATTAAGGCGAAAGTATCTGAGATCTGTTGATTCAAGATTTTATTTATATTTTCGAGGAATCAACAGCACTTAAAAATACTTCAAAATTTCAAAAGTTGTCGAATAAACGTTTTTCGCCAGGACGTGAGGAATATCCCCTTTTTGGCCTTATAGGGACATTAATAGACAAATTGTATCAGTCTAGGTACTTAAGTAAACGTATTATTATTATTGGTATTCTACATAAACTTGATATTCTACACTTAAAAAAAGTTGATAATAATAGTGATAGCGGTATTTTTATTTATGCAACCTTGCTGGTAATAGGCATTGCATTGACAACGCCAAAACCAGTTTAAAATTTACTGCCTTGACGATTTGGAAATGATCTATAAGTTTCTGCAATGGACACCTTTTGGATAATAAATAAAAATCATGGATTTGCTTTTGCCGAGGACAATTTTTCAATTGATTTCAGTAATAAGTGTGATTTTCTTAAGGTTTAACTAGCTGTTGCCACAATTTAGTTTGCGTTGCAAATTAACAATATTAATTTCTAATTATGCGCTTTATCTTCTTGACGAACATATCCTCGAAATTTTCTGCCTGTAAATTCAGTGGTTTATTGACTTATTCGTTGTGTCTGTTAGTCGTCAGTCAGTCATAGTATGATTGATGGTGTGGATAAAGATATAAAGATAAGATAACTCTTAAAAATACTAGTTTTTTTTAATATGATATCTCTTGTTGGAAAGCCCTTTATAATGCGGTAGGTTTTTTTTTTTTTTATTAAATTTAAACGGTTAAACCAATTACATTAATTTAAAATTAGAATTATTCTTTATCATGATTTCTGCTTAATACAAATGGTTTTCATCAAGGTATTTAGGTAATAAATTCACATACGTAATTATGTACATGCACACGTTACATAGAAATATAATGAATTTAATGTTAATGAATATACAATATGTATAATTCTCATTTGTTTTGGCTTGTATGAAACCTTTAGTACCTAACATATTCGTGCGAATACTTTCGCAAACAGTTCAGTGCAGTTTTCAATTACCTTATGTTACACATACACAATCATGGCGCTAAAATGTGAGTCCATCCTGATTTCTGAAATATTTTCAGAAATAAGCATTATTAACATATTTTACATTATGTATAGAGTATATATGCTTTGAGGAGGACGTGGTGGCCGAGTGGATGAGGCCCTTGCCTTGTCATCTGATGGTCGCGGGTTCGAATCCCGGTGGCAGTCATGTGTAAATGGGTTTTTTCGGTCGAAAAAATCTATGCATACATCCCACGTTCTCGCACCGGTGAAGGAAAACATCGTGAGGAAACCGGCACATCAAAGGACAGAAAAAAAAATATTCTGTGGCATGTGACATCCACCAATCCGCATTGGGTTTGCGTGGTGGATTAAGACCCATTCGCTCTCCTGCCGAGAGTGCTTTGTTAGTTTTGTTTATTACTAGTAAGTTTTATTCATTAAAATAATACCTAATAATTTTATATGTTTAAACAAAATTGGGTACTTTTTAGTTAAGTTTTTTTTTTTAATGTATCCTGTATAAACCATTAATACGAGTAGCTTTGAAAAAGTTATACTACCAGGAGTGTATAAGGTCTCCTTTTTTTCAACAAATTATATAAATATATTTAGTAATAAATCCGCTTGATTTCTAAACAAAGGTTTTAATTAACTTAACTTTAGTTTAGAACTTTAGTACATATTACTATATTATAAACCAAAGAGTCAACGAACAGAAAACCAAAGTTTAAAGATACGACACGTGTTTCGCCTCTACACGAGGCATCATCAGGAGGTGTGGACTCGCCGAAGTTCGAAACGAGAGTTCTCTCTCGTTTCGAACTTTGTTTAGAAAGCAAGCGGATTTATTACTAAATATATTTATATAATTTGTTGATATTTATGGATTTCCGCAAAGTAACGCCTGAATCAATCAATTATCCTTTTTTTCAGTTTTAATTATACTTTCATTGTTTGGAGTCCAAGTAATAAGTGCACGTGCGCAGTACAGACGTGGATGGGATTGCTCTTACTTCCCGTTGTGCGGAAACGACGGTGTCAACTACAAGAATATGTGCGAACTACAAATCGCCAGGCAGTTCGAGCCAGAACTGGAAGTTATGTTTGAGGGCCCGTGCGCACTATTGATGTCAATGTTTAGGTATGCACAAGAAGATCCGCGAAAAGGAAAACGAAAGATTCAAAAACATAGGTCCAAAGTTCGGGGTAAGCGACTTTGCCAGACCTACTCTACTGAACATGAATTTAATAAAATTAACTAAGTTTCGAATATTTTTTAAATGTTCTTGCTATAGCCAGAGATTGGCTTTTGTGTCCAGTTTCATACAATATTCTGGTGGTTCAGAAAATATAAGCACTAACTTGCGAAATCTGGCTTTGCAAGCCATGCTTTTATCCAAATTTACATGCTTTATTATGATTAAAAAAATGTGAGAAGAAGGCGTAGTGAATTAAAATAGATAACACCCTCTAAAGAGTGAGTCTAATTTATCATTCTTAATAAGCCCTTACCGAAAGAATTCCCTTTCTAACGTAATTTAGTTTCTGAAATCAAGGTTTACGTTTCAGGCTCTGCCTCCAGACCCAAGAACCAGTATCGTTTGCATAAGCTTGAAGTGCTCCTCCGTGAAGGACTTCTGCATCAGTCGATGAAGGGGAAAAATGTGGCCAAGGAATCAAGCATTGCACTTATGGATAAGGACATTTCAGTAGCAGGCTTGGGAAGAGCATGCACTCGGATGACCTTAAATATCATTAAATAAATGTAATGCAAGGTTTATCTTAGTCTTATCACATTAATAATATAAACTCACAGTTATTTAACTAAAGTAATAGGTGCATATTAAAAATACAAAATATAAACTAATCGTGGTTTGTATTCTTTGATCTTAGCTGAGTGTTTGTGATTGTTTTAATTCTTAAATTTTCTAAACTTCCTTCTAAACTAGGACTGTTCTGGTAATAGGTGTGTCTCTTATGATCAGGAGAGCACCTAGGTCTTCGACTGTCTTATTACTTGTTTCCATACAAAAGTATCGTTTTATTTATGTACATATACGAGTAGGTAATATTGCTGAAGAGCAATTATCCCAAATAACGTCCATTTCACCTCTAGCACCTCTAATAGGCTCTTAATGTAAAGTCAACAGTATAAGGTATCTACCTACCTACCTACCTACTTAATATATGTATACCTACTTTAGAGAAATGGAAAAAAGAGTTTCTTTACGTAAATAAAATTAGTACGAAGAAGTCGAGCCGCGAATGAGTTTTAAGTTAAAATAGGTTGAATTGGGCTAAATATTTATCTATTGAGAGCACCCCCGATTGTGTTTCTGAGTATTTACCAAAGGGAACAATCTGGCATATGCGTTACAAAAAACATAATTGATTCAATGTAAAAATAATGAAACACTATTCTCATTAGTATTAGCATGTACTGTGAAATTAAAACATTTGGCACTAGCAGTCATTTATTTATAACTAATTTCATGCGAACAGTGCAGCTTTATTGATTTGCTAAAAATGGATCTAAAATGTGAGCACTCAGTAGTTTGAAAATACAAGTGATAAGTTACTTAGTAATATATCATGTATAAGGCATTGTCATGACTGATTGACTGACAGACTACGCACAGGCCAAACCAATGGACATAGTAACTTGAAATTTCGAGGGTATATTCGTTATGATGTGTAAGCGCGTTCTTGGAAATTAATATTATTGATTTAGAACGCAATGCAAACGAATTTGTGGATTTCCGGTATTCGAAACTATACTAATTTATGTCTTGAATAGACGGCTTATGTAAGTTTACACCTTAACTTCTTCACTTCTAATCGACTTACTCATTTCTTCGGTGGGAATTATGTGATCGGTGGTCGATTTAGCGTTCATGTTAATTATATCTAATAAATAGTTAAATTATAAAATACTCTATCAGCGTTTCGTACCAAGTTATATATTTATCTTTTTCTAGATCTATTTTTATTGTCTTTAATTGGAGTTCAGTTAATAAGTGGTCGGCGCAGACCTTCCAAGTTACATGGATGGGATTGCTCCACTAATCCGATATGTGCCGATAACGGCGTTACTTACGAGAGTGAATGCGACTACCAAAAAGCCAAATTGAAAGATAAATACTTGCAAGTGTTTTTCGAAGGCCCGTGCACTAATTTCAGGCTAATGAAACACGAAGCGCGCGAAAGCGAAATGAGCGAAAAAAAAATGAGCAAGTCCAAAAAACAGGGTGAGCTTTTCATACTAGTAACCCACTTCTATCGATGCAAAAGTTGGTGAGAATGGATGGATAATAGATATACTTAGTATGTTACTTAGTCTCGCTTTAGACACGATTGGGCTCAAAAATCAGTAAAAGTATATAGCTTAACTTTAAAAAAACACGCAGGTGAAAGAAGCCGCAAACAGCAGCTAATATACAGCATATTTCATTATAGGTATTAATTATATTGCTCTTTTAAAGGGTTGAAATTGGTTTTGCGTTGTTTAAGTATCCCTCGGAAAGGCATTTTAGATATTCATCATCTTCTTTGAATTCAATGTCTCCGCGTCGGAGCAATGGGTAGACAAAAGTCTACAGGTCGTTCTGTCTAGCGACATCCTCTTCACTTCACTCCAAGTTGCTTGTTTTTCGTTCAACCTTCTCTTAATAAATTAATAAGTAGAGACCTAATCATAATAATAATTAAAATCGTTTAGTATTACAGTGTACCTATGCATTTTTTACGACGTCGACGACGCGGCGGCGAACGGGGTAACTTAATATGGCTTCTTCTAATAAGTATATTTCATTTTTATAGCCGTCTTTCATACTAAATTAGTAATGGATATTCCCGTTGAGAAGTACACAAGCTTATACGAATTCGAACAACTGTTCCAAGATGGACCTCTACATGGGATATTGAAGAACAGAAAGCCCAAGAAATTAAAATACGCAGCTAAGGATAGCGACAGTTTGGAAGCTTCCCTCATATTGATCCCGACTTGGGGAAAACATCAACTGGGGTGGTCTTCTATTTATAAGAAATGATTTTATGTCGTATTAAAAAATAAAGATAAATAAACAAAATTGATTTGTCTTATTAATTTTGCTAGGACTTATGAGCTTCATTTTAAATACTACATAGAATTTATCATAATCAATATTATTATTCTTCGTAGTTTTTACAGGCAATACGCGTAGCGAAATGTATGAAAACTAACGGACGCTGGACATCGGTCGCTGTAGTCGGCGACGCGTTTGCAATATTTCCAGTAATAGGTGGTAATAGCAAAGAATAAATAATATTATTACATAGTAATAGTAAGATTATGAAACAAAGACAGATGTATACTTTCAAAAGCGGATTTGACACACGGATTTTTTACACGCTAAGAGCTAGCGAGTTCGCTTATAGCATGTAGACTCTCCCAGTGTCATCAGCTTTTAAACCACTGCCAAGGAAGGGTTATGTTTTTCACGCGTATCTTGTATTGTACCTATGTATGTAAATTTCTTTGGTACCTCGTATCTTCCAAACAGCTGGATGGATTTTGACAGTTAAGGGGAATCCTCAAGGCAAATTTCCATACAAAATGTTTCGGACAAATACTCAAAAAGTACGCCGTATTATGGTAATTTCTCCACACTATTCGTTTCGTCCATGTTTTTTGATTTCGTCAACAAAAAAAGTGAAAGGTTTCATACATTAATTTAGATTTTATACGTGTTTTAAAATTAACCCTACTAACTTAAAAACACGTATAAAATCTAAATTAAACGGTGCACAGGGCCTCCATCCTGAGAGGGAGACCCTGGAGGACCGACAATATCTCTCACATTTCACATTATTACCAAAATATTTATTCGGGCATATTACATTTTTTTCACAAAAAAAAGTTACAGCTCGAAATAATATAAAATAAATAATCGAAATAATTCCTAATGCGTTATGTTTATACGTACCGAGTACTCACTGAACACTGTCTCGGCCGAGTACTCGGTACGTGTGATCTAGGCATTATATTTGATTACCCATATTAAATACGTCAAAATATAATTTATTTATTATGACGTCATAAAGCTACGTTTTAATGATGATGATGTTACCTATAATAAATAAACTGCAATTGTAGGTACAGATAATTAATTAGTTCATAAGGTTAGTAAGTACCTAATTATATTCTAGCAAAACATACCGTTCATTTAGCAAGGTATGCGTACGTACATATTATACCTACGAATTTATAAAATAATAATTAGCCAATCACTTAATGACTTTCTGCATTTGATCAAGTTTTTAATTAATTTTAAATGAAATACGTGTAGCTACGTTACCCACTGTTATTCCTTTTTACCTGAAGCCGAATGGCCATTGGGAGAGATAGCCATAAATAAAAAGAAATTTAAAATGTTTCACGCGAAAGTTTTATGTTTACGTAAGTTCAAATATAATGTATTAGAACCTATTAAGTACTCGTAAAAGAATAGACATTATTTATGGTTTGATCCTGGAAGTGAGGATACAGTACAGGTCGACCAACGAAAGCTGACGCTGTACGCTTACTCGCACCAATGTAAATTTACTATTAAACACTTTATAAACAGTAGCATAAGAAAAACATAACTGTCTCTTCCATACTCATAAACTTGACTGCGATCGAGAGAGACAGACAGACTTTTCAAGATGCACATGTAGTGCGACGTCACGCGCTCTCTTCTGTGAATAAGACGTCACGCGCTCTTATTCACAGACACTTCACAAGCGCACATGTGAATGTGTTGTACGAGTACATGCCAGCTTTCGGTAACAGACATGTCCCAAACTTTTTTTTTTTTTCAGTAATAATTTTGAATTTTACATTAACATGTCAATCGATAGAACGTCAGTGGCATGATAATGATCGCAAAGAAATGAACAAGCTACGTATGAAATCTATACTTCGAATCAAACAAAGTTACTTGGGTTCTGGACTTGACTCAAACATGGAGAATGTTCTGAGAATTGGTATGAGGTGGCGTAACCTGCTACTGTCTCGGTACCCCTTCATATACGGGAAAGGGCCTTATCCGTATAAAAAACAATTGCTTAAGTCGACCAACAATGTTTTCAACAATACGAATTCAAAATTAACGAAGTACAAAAAACAGAATAAATATAAATACCGTAATAGGAAACCCCCTCGCCTCTATCAGGTGATGGTTAGACACCCTAGAAAAATAAATAAGATGAGGAAAGAACAACCACTAAAATAATAATAATAAATAAAAACTGTATAAATAAATAATAAAAAATATTTTGGACATTTCACACAACGCCATCAAGCCCCAAACTAAGTAGAGCTTGTATTACGGGAACCAGAGTACTGATATAATACTTAAATACTTTTTTTTAAATACATAGAGAACACCCAGACTCAGGACAAACACCGATTTTCATTCACAAACAAATATTTGTCCTGAAGCGGAATTCGAACTCGCGACACAGCTTGGTAGCCCAACACACTTGGCATTGGACCATCCGTATTGTCATAAATATGTATAATATGATAACGACTCTACTTTTGGAATAAAAACAACACAATTAGGAAACAAATCAACCTAAAAAATCAAAAATGTGAAAACCACACGTGGCACTGGAAATTTACCTAGGTACAGACAGCGTCAGAGATAAGTATCCCCCTTGAACAAGACACCCAACTATAAATTCTTTCAAAAAATTGTAATACTTAAAATTATTTTTAGGCTTACATACGGTTATACAAATATAATCTATTGTTTAAAGGCAAAACTTCTCCATTCATCGCGACGGTGATTTAAAGGGATTTGAAGCTGGGTAATTATAATGCAAGGGGTATCCCCCTTATCTATGACGCTGTCTGTACATAATGTTTTATTTCTTAAGAGGATATGTGAAAATTTGGAGTCGCTACGTTTCATTCTTACTCAGTAACGGTACCTACCGGTTACAAACTTAATGTTAATACAGTGATTACTCGAGGATATAATCTAAATAAATGTAAGACTGAAACATGATTAGTGAAACTTTTCTCGATAGATTTATTTTTTGGATTCCTCCGAATTTCGAGAATATTTACGGTTATTTTTTATATTATAAAGTGAGTATTTAATTACAGAACTTAGATAAAATAAAAAAAGGCTTAGTCCTGGCTGACTGACAGACAACATAGAGCCAAAACCACCGGACGTAAAGACTTGAAATTTAGTGAGCATATTCAAGAAGTATTAGTCCAAATAAATTGTAAACTCAGTGAATAAAACAATGTTTCATTTCGGTATATATATTTTAAAATAGTACTGTTCTCCCAATTCGATACTGAAATTGGTTCTGGAAATAGTAGGAATGGGATGGTACCTTTATTGACCAACTTTTTCAAGGTAATCGCCAAACAGCTTGTTAAATAACCTTTCTAATACCTCTAGCATGGTTCTGAAATTTAAATGGATACACAATAAATTAATTTATAATATAACGGTTTAAAAACCGATTAATTGTAAACTTTCGAAATATCGTGAACGCAAGTAGGGTCGGCTTTGTAATTGTCTTTACACCCAGCTTACGCTGGTTATCTCCTCTGATGATGTGTTTGTGTGAGTGGTTTAATCACAGGAGAACACCGGCGTAAGCTGGGTGTAAAGATCATTACAGAACCAACTGTGCATATATGTACCATGCTCTTTAGAATAGACCAAATACGGGCGGCGCAGTCGCCCTCTGAGTGGTAGATTAGATTTAATTGAATTGATTGAAGTTTTTTTCTTAACGCGTACGACGCACTATGATTCGACTAGAACATGCTAGCTAGACAAAATTCATTATCGAATTTCTAGGAAACTCTTTGTGATTATGATAGACAAAACCCACGAACCTCGAATTCCAAGAATTCACTGCACTAAGAGTCGCGCCCATTTAGGTACGCAGGTAAGTATATAAGAAAATGGGTAAGTGAAATAGTAATCATTAGCAATTATGCATTCGACGCGAATATTTATAGCAGTGATTTCAAAGTGGTTTTAGTTTATCTTAGTAATGGATTTTGGAGCTGTAGGTATGTAGTATCTTATTTTATAAAACAAATAAGCATGATGCAACCCGTTTTTTTTTTACGTCTTTCTAAATATCAATGTACAGGTTTTTTTCCAGTATTTTTATTGATTTTGGACCCGGAAATACTTTATTTAACAAAACACTGCGCTAAAATTGACATATATCGTAGCTTGAACATTATTCTTCCACATAATAGTAATTCTAGGCTGCGAAAAGCTGCGCAAGTAATTTTTTTTATTTTTTTTCTAGAGCGCCTGATCTGTAATTCTAGATTAGAGCTTTTTGAAAAATGGCATAAACATGGCAAAGAAAATAGAAGTAGCGGCTTGTTTGCCTTTTTGTCTTCAAAGTTTTACCTCTACGGAATTACAAATGAATCTTTAACGTCTTTAAATAATTATATAATCGCTTTTTCTATCAAATTTGAAAAAAAAACGGTACAGAAACAATAAGTTCCGCAATGTTTTATTGACAAAAAATTAAAAGTGGGCAGCAAAAGACTTTGTGTTTGAAGTGACCCTAGATGATGCACAGCCACCTTCCAGGTGCATCCTAAACTTCTGGAACTGGACGTCCAAACAAATAGTTAGAAGAGTCCAGCGATAAAACAAAGAGAAGAAAAGTGGAGGATCTGCTTAGTGCACGTGACACCAATCAGAATGTGGCTGCAGCAGAATTCTCAGCGCGGATGTCTGGGCACCGAAACTTAGCTTCGGTTATTAGAGAGTCCCGAAAAGTGCAATATAATGGAAAGTTGCATTTGTGAAAGTAAAGGTATTGAACAAAGGTGCGAAAGGGAGAGGATTTGGCATATTAGTGAAGTAAGTAAGCCTAAATTAATAATACCTCCTTCTGTAAAGGAAAGTTCAATAATAACTTATCCTGCTTTAAGCTCACAGGTAGAAGAAACGACTATTAGGTAAGTGATTAGATGATGAATTAAGTGATGAAGAGAATTAGGTATAAGGTATTAAAATGTAGTTACCTATCGCTTATTTCTACCTGCTCAACCATTTAGTGACCTTGTTTACCTGTTTGTACCCGACTTACGTATGCCTTTTCTTGTACTTGTGCTCTTCGTTAATTGCTTGTTTTCGTGTTTAATGTTTTCACTAGTTATTATTATTATTAGTTTTACATTATTTAAGGTTTTGCTTGAGTTTTATATTAATAAATGTATTATTTAAGTAAGAATTTTGTTTTTTTTCTACGATATAGGCACCACTCCACCCCCTCCCCCGAAATAGGTATATTTACCCCCCATAACCCATTTAGGTAGCCATAGTTGATTAAAAGAAAGCCTAATAAAGAATAAAATAATTTTGACCAGCTAGCTTGTTCTGGGCGAATCATAGTGCGACGACCGCGCTTCCTATTGGGTAAACGTTACAAATTTGAGGTTTTAAAACCATAAATTTAAGAATAGTCCTTTGATTAGTCAACTTCATAGCAGACTTTGGTCGACAATTTTTTGACAGTTTGCAATTTAATGTATTAGAATACCTTAAAAAACATGGTGCAAGAGGTTTGAGACATAGAGAAGTATTAAATATGTTTAAATGATTAAATTACTTGTTAGGTTGGTAGTTATTATTTGTACCTAGGTACTTACCCAATTTCTCGATCTAAATCCTTAGCTGAAAATGATTGAATACAGAGTAAGTTTAACGAGAAGAAAAATAAAAAAAAAACATTTTTAAAGATACCGTCTCGGGATAAACATGTGAGTGGAGACCGCGTCTAGGCAAGCGTTGTGTAGGACGACCTCTGGCTAGATGGAGCGATGATTTGCGCGCTCTAGCTGGCAGACGGTGGATGAGACGAGCCGAATATCGGGCTCAGTAGTGCGCTTTGGGAGAGATCTACTAGCAGAGGACTGCTATTAGTCGTTTTTTTTTTCATGGAATCATGAGATAGTAAATTAGTAAAGTGATTACCTCTGTTAGTATTTACGCTTCTATGTTTCGATTTAGAATTGGGCTTCTTGCCATTTGGCGACATTAATCTCTGCCTCCAACCAAATATATTATTTTTTATGTATGAGCCTAAACCAGCGCCTACACTAGCGCCAATACCAGCGCCAACGCTGGTAGCAAAACCCTTTAAAGCCAGCCCGCCGAGAATGACGATAGGGACGAATCTCCGAGACCCCGTCAGTGGTTTGGACTCAGCAGGTTGCCACTTCACTTTGCAGTCCTCATCAGGGGCGCACGGTGCCAATAACTGGCAACTGATTACGGGAAATTTGGATAAAAAGGAAGATATAACTGGAAATATAATCAGTCGTCTTAATTCTGTTATTTTTATAGCTAGTTAAGTTTTACGTTTACGGTTTAACACACTGGAAAAAACATAAGTACCTAATAATTAAAAAAAAGAGTGTGTGCTTAAGACCACACGACAGAAGTGAAAACTTCATCAAGGCAACTCGAGCTAACTTTAACCGATTGAGCGTTACATTACATGGCCGAACGTGACGGTTCAGTCCACAGATATAGATACAAATATAATTATATCAAATGATATAATAACATGTTTTTTTTTTCAAATTATTAATCAAATTAAATTAAATTAACCTGGAGCATTTTGGCCTACCGTCATAGATTAAAATGTAGCGACACGGTTTGGCCTATACGTTGTCTTTCAGTCATTCAGTCAAGTCCAAAGCATTTTATATACTTATATTGATTTTATAATTGTGAGAATTCTTACGTAAACACGAAGATATCAAGAAGAAAGTTTTTCTTATCATGTTTTTATGCCTATATTTTTTTTCTGTTTTTTTGTGGTATGTGTAATTACCACTACAATTCGAATAAAAACTTAAAGAAGAATTGAACTGATTTTATTCTTCTTTAGGTATCTATTTGACTTAATTAATCGTGAAATGTTTTTTAATCAATGAACACCATGGTTTATTACTGAAACTTGTCGAGTTAATTGATATTAACTTGTCAAGAACGAGTTCAACTTACGCTTTAAGAGTTCTCGAAAAAAAAATTGTACATTAGGTATATAAATGTTAAGGTTGTTGGTGGAAACAGACTACTACTGAGACATTAAATTTATTTTCTATTATTATTCTATTGGCTTCATTTGGGTTACATATTCACAACTCCAAATTTTATGTCTCTACGTTCAATGAATTGGCCAATGCATTGTCTGTCAGTCAGTCATTTCGATTGAATACGTACAAAATTCAATTGATAAATTTATATTCCTCTGCGTTACTCAGGCCATTAGAAAGAACTCTACAAGTACAAAACGATACGTAGTAATTTTAATTCGCTTTTCAACCGACTTAAAAAAAGGAGGAGGTTCTCAATTCAGTTGAATGTTTTTTTTTGCTTATTACCTCAGAACTAAAGATAAAGATAAAAATACATTTATTTGTACCATAAACAAGCTTAAAAATATTATGATAATCTAAAAATAACGTACAATTTGATGCCTTGTGATGCTTATTTTTTGGTTTGCAGTGCCTACATTAAGTGTTACTTTGTTGTCAATTTTATTTGAGAAATATTTTGGTTTGAGAGGATATACTTTCAGATTGGTCCCATGTTTTCTTCAGAATCGGTTTGGTAGTCTAGTTTTTTTATCAAAATAACTGAAATTGCGTAGGTATTTTGCTTTCCTGTGACTTTTCTGTGGTGTTTACGGTCATTAAAACAATCCAATTGAAGTCTGTTGAACTTTTTTTATAAAACCTTGATTATCTTGATTTATCTCTTGGGGTATTATGTACTTCTGGTTTATAGGTACCTAAGTTATTAACTCATTTTATCATATTTTATTAAGTACCTACCTACCTTATGTACCATATGATAATTCTAACCTTAATAACGGTCGTATTCAAATCAGGCTGTTGGTGCCATACAATTTACTACAGAGGTTAGCAATTAAATATTAACGTGAAAATATTTTTTCTTTATGAGAAAAAAAACAGACTTAATTTACCTACCTACTTAATTGATAAGAAATCGTTGTATAGGTACAATGCCGCCAACTTCATTGAAATATTAATTAATTTAAATAATTATTTAACAAAGGAGAGGAAAGAGGCCTTTGCCCTGCAGTGGGAGACGAATGGCTAAACAATAAAGTACTAGATAGCTAGGGATTCAAGTCTAATATTTAAATAATAATATTTTAACGACGGAGCATCTTCTAAGAACCAATCTTCGAGGATGCTTGCACGATTGTCGTTTGTCTGATGTACGGTCCAGATCCTGGAATTTCTGGAATGAGGAGACGCTTTCGTGGTTTCCGCTTACAATTAATAGGCATTGAAAACCGTTAGCGCATTATAGGCCTTGGAAAAAAAACAGTTTCCCCTCACTAGGAAAACAGGGCTTGGATAAAGTTTAGTGGCACATTGGGAAGAAGAAACCTAATAAGCCAAAGCCTGATAATAATAATATAGTATATAATAAATGTATATCTAAAGATGTCCTCGAAAATCAAAATGGGTTCTATCAAAGATTGCGTCTTCTTTTATAAAATAATGACTAAATAAAAATAATATAAGGTGTTTATACTAAATGTTTTTTTTAAAGAACACATTCTTTGTTCGTACCTAAGTATTATGTGACTGACTGTCAGACAACATACAGGCAAAACCACAAGACCCAAAGACTTAAAATTTTAGTGGGTATGTTCGTCAAGAAGTATAATAATCAAGATAAAATGTAAACGCAATGAATAAAACAATATTTCATTTCGGTAAATATATTAAAGTAATTGTTGGCTGTAAGTAAATATATTTAATAATATCGTATTCCCAATCCGATACTGAAGTTGTTTCAGGAATGGGATGGTGCCTATTTTGAACACCAAGTTAATCATCCATCAGCTTGCTAAATATCCTTTTTAATGCCTCTAACATGGCTCTGAAATTTAAATGAATACACAATAAATAAGTTTACAATATAACGGTTTGAAAACCGATAAATTGTAAACATTTGAAAAATGTCAAAAAGAAAGTAGTCGATCTCTGAGTGGTAAGTTAGGTTTATTCTTTTTTCTTAGCGCGTATGGCGTGCGCGCTTCCTTTTAGGTGAACGTTTACAAAACAATAAAAAAAACCGTAAATTTGGGAATAGTCCTTTGATTGGTAAATTTCATAGCAGACTTTTGTAGTGTTTGCAATTTTTTGTTTGAAAACAGTAAAAAATCATGGTGCAAGAGGTGGGAGACATAGACAGAAGTATTAAATATGTTTAAATTATTAGTATACTTGTTAGGTTCTTTAGTATTATTTGTTTCTACTTACTCAATTTCCGGATCTAAATCCTTAGCTGAAAATGATTGAATACAGAGTGAATTTATCGAGAAGAAGTAGAACATAAAAAAAATTCTAAGCAAACCGTCTTGGGGTAAACGTGTGAGTGGAGACCGCGTCTAGGCAAGCGTTGTGTAGGACGACCTCTGGCTAGATGGAGCGATGATTTGCGCGCTCTAGCTGGCAGGTGGATGTGACGAGCCGAAGATCGGACTCAGCGGCGCGCTTTGGGAGATGTCTAGCAATGGACTGCTATTAGTTGATTTTGTTTCACTTATTCATCGTGATAAGTAGTAAATTAGTAAAGTGATTACCTTTGTTACCATATAAGCCTTGTTTCGTTTTAGAATTGGGCATGTTCTTGCCTCTTGGCGATATTGCTCTATACCTCGAACCAGCAAATAGTTTTTTACTCATCAAAGTGCCAAAATCAGCGCCTAAACTAGCGCCTACACCAGCACCAATGCCAACTGCGAATTGCTTTAAAACCCCAGCAGCAGCTTCAGCACCATTGATAACTATAGGGACGTCTCTCCGAGACCCCGTCAGTGGTTTGGACTCAGCAGGTTGCCACTTCGCTTCGCAGTTCTCATCAGGGGCGCACGGTTCCAATAACTGGCAATTGATGACCGTGATTTTGGATAAAAAGGAAGATATAACTGGAAAAATAATCAACGACCTAAATTCTCTGCACTTATTATTTATAATTTTAGGTTGATTTCTTATTTTTATAGCTAGTTAAGTAACTTTTAGTTTTATTATGTTTAACAAACAGGAAAAACTTATGTACCTAATAATTAAAAAAAAACATTGTGTGCTTGAAGCGTCGATGACACACAAGCTATTTTACAAACTGATTGTTGGCGTTTTTAAACGCTAGCTTGTGAGCGTGTTAGCTTTTGGGAAGGATTGTCACCAAGCAGATTGTAAAAACGCCGATGTCACTGGGCGACTTTACACGCTACAAACGAAGTCGCTGGCGTGTAGCGTGTAAAAAAGCCGTTTGTCATCGTACTATAAGACCACGATGGAAGTGGGCTTCATCAAGGCAACTCGAGCAAACTTTACCCGATCGAGCGTTGCATGGCCGAGCGTGACAGTTCAGTCATATTCAAAATAAAGTGCTTAGAGAAGTTTTCACTTCAGAAGAAGAAGAAACAAACAATTTACATTGATTTTATAAAGATGCAAAAACTTACATAAACACGAAGATATCAAGTAGACTGTTTTTCTTATCATGTTTTTTTATGGTAATGTTTTTTTTTTTTCTTTTACCAGTAGGTATGTGTAATTACCACTAAATTTCGAATTAAACTTAAAGAAAACTTGAACTGATTTGATTCTTCTTTATCTATTTGATTCAATTGATCGTGAAATGATATTTTAATCAATAAACGCCATGGCGATTGGTTAATTACTGAAACTTGTTGAGTTAATTGAAATTAACTAGCCAAGTACAAGTTCAACTTACGCTTTGAGGGTTCTAGAAAAAAAAATGTTTGTATGAATAAGTATGTATGTTAAGGTGCTTGGTGGATACAGAGTACTCTATTACATTATATTATTATCTATTATTTATTATCCTATAGTTGACACCCACAACTGCATTTGGATTGCAAATCACAAAGTTCTTAATACGTAGTACGTACTCATATCAAAAATACCCTCCAAATTTCAAGTCTCTACATACGTTCAGTGAATCAAACTATGCGTTGTCTGTCAGTCAGACATTTCTATAGAAAAGGTACGTATAAAATTCAATTAATTAATTTAAAATCCTCTGCCGTACCGTCCACCTTAGAAAGAACTCTTCAAGTTCAAAACGATTCGTAGTACCTACCTTTTAATATGAACAAATATTAGGCAAATTCAATCATACGCCTTTCCTTTTATCAGCTCCGAGTAGAACCCTAACAAAGTTGCGAAACGCTTCATTAGTTTCTCATAATGTCTTGGGGCATTATATATTTTTGGTTTATTGGTAAGTTAAAAACTCATATTTCATATTTTAATAAGTAGATAGCTTACCCTGCGTACCTTATCTCCCATAAGATAATGATAACCTTAATTACGGACGTATTTAGATATTATGGGCCTAATTATTATTCTGTTGGTGCCATTAAATTTGGTACAGTCAATAAGTATGAATAAATTTATGATCACAATATATATGTAATAGTACTACAGTTATTAATTAATTAATAACGTAAAAAATATATATATTTTTTAATTATCAGATTTAATTTACGTACAACTACTTAATTGATAAGAAATTGTTGTATACATTTCAAACAACTTCATATCAAAATATATAGGGAATCAAGTACAGTAAATACATACTATTAAATAAATAATAATATTTTTACCAATAGAACTGAATAATTAAGGAATCAAGTTTATATTTCAGCCAGTTTCATTATTTTGGTAACATCATCACAACCCGAGCAACAAAACGGCTTGAATGGCCGTGACGATGCGAGGGAGCATCTTCGCAGAACCAATCCTCATGGATGCTTGCACGTTCGTCGTATGTCTGATGTTCGGTCCAGACAATGGAATCCCTGGAATGAGGATACGCTATCGTGGGTTCCGCTTGCACTTGAGAGGCATTGGAAACCGTTAGCGCATTATAGGCCTTGGAAAAAAACAGTTTCCACTCACCAGGATTTTAAAGGGCCTTGGATCAGTTGGGGCAAAATTTGGAAACTTAAGAAGTTTGGGACAAAGCCAGGTCGCCCGACAAAGCCAACTCGCCCGCCAAAGCCAACTCACAAGCCAAAGACAACAAAAAAACCCAAAAAACAAAAACCAAATGAAGGTAACAAAAATATTGATGTAAACATAGAAGACATTGATAATAATAATGAAGTAAATTTTTATTCCATATCTGAAAATGAAGTCGAAAATGAAAATGGGTTCTACCAAAGAATGCGTCTTCCTTTATAAACTAACGAATAAGTAAATAAAAATTTTAAAGTACAAAGTGTAAATTTTCACGTGAAATATGAAAAACATCGAAATTTCAAAAGTTGTAGAACAAACGTTGTTCTCCAGGACGGACGTGGGGAATACCCCCATTTCGAGTATAATATTAAAATAATACCTAGGTACTTACGAGTATAATGCCACATTCTTATACCTATTTATTATGCCACAAATCCTAATTCCTACTAATATTATAAACGCGAAAGTTTGTAAGGATGGATGGATGTTTGTTACTCTGTCACGTAAAAACTACTGAATGAATTTTAATGAAACTTTACAATAATATAGCTTATACATATACAGAATAACACAGGCTACAATTTATAAAGTTAAAATAAATGATTAGTTCTTAGAAATGGTTTAAACTACGGGCCAAAAAGGTAATTTTTACAGCTATATTGATGACATGAGACCAAACCGCTTCTTCCTCGTGCTCCTACTAAATACTCCTACTGATAGGAGCACCGGGACACCCATGTCCTGATGCTCCTACTGCAAAAGGAAATTTGTTAAACGCTAAGTAGGAGCATCGAGACATAACGAAAATTATAGAATTACTTAAAAGCATACTCTGATTCAAGTACAGGTGAATGCAGTTATCTCTAAAATATTAGAGTCACTTCACTATGAGAGTAGATTTGTTTTTTGTTTATATACTTACTTATATATATATAGTGACAGACTTCTTTAATATAATTTTTGCCCGTGGTCCTACCGACCTGTCTGGTAGGACCACGGGAGATTTTTTTATTACGTAAATACCTAGTAGGCTGGAAGAATAGGCCTATGAGGTGCTCATAGTTGCGGTTTGCGTTTGATAGAAAAGTATTTCTGTGCCTCTGTCATAAAGATTCGCATTCAACATTTCTACTTATATTAAAACCTATTGGGTAGAAAATCTGGTTAGTTGTACCAGCACCACAGAGTGCAGTATTCGAAAGAACTCTATGAGTGAAAAACGATTCGTAGGTCCTTTGATAATGAACAAATAAAGAACAAAAGTAATCAATCATAAAACACCGTTCTTTTTATCAGCTCTAGGTAGAACCATAACAAAGTTACGAAACGCTTCATTAGTTTTTCATAATTTCTTAGGACATAATGTATCTTTGGTTTATTGGTAAGTCTTAAACTCATATTCTTATTTTATTACCACTTCTGAAAGATTATTCTTACCTATTAGGCCCACATCTTAAATCTGAATATATATGTATGGTATGTTATTGCCATAAAATTTAGATAATTGGTAGTAAGTATAAGAGTAAATTTATACAATTTATAAGTATGTACCTATATTTTATGATATTATATTAGTAATAAATTAATAACATGAATGGTTTAAGTATATGGGAGATTGCATTTTTTCTAAATTCATTATATTCCATTGTATGTTTTTTTTGTCTAATATATTAAAAAATAACTAGGTACGGCCAACTTCATAATTACTTAAAACCTGATTTGTTTGACCTATGTGAAATCGATAAAGAATCAAAGTCTTTATTTCAGCCAGCTTCATGTTTTTGGGAACATCATCACCGCCTGTGCTGAAAAATTGCTTGGGTGACGTCGGAAAAGCGACGGACGATCTTCTAAGAACCTATACTCAAGGGGGCTTGCCCGCGCGTCGTTTGTTTGATGTACAGTCCAGTCCCTGGAATGAGGAGACGCTTTCGTGGGTCCCGCTCGCACTTGAGAGACATTGGAAACCGTTTGCGAAATATAGTCCTTGGAAAAAAACAGCTATTGTCCCTCATCAGAAATTAGTACTGCCTTGGATTGCTGTAGGGATAAGAGGGATAAAAGCAGCGGTGGACATTACGAAGAGCGTTTTGGGGAAAATTCCAAAGCGAAACCCAAAACCAAAGCCAAACAGCAAGCCAAAGCTAAAAAAAAAACCTAAGAAAAAAAAAAAAAAGACGAGAAAGAAGATAATGAAGATGATAATAATATTGATGATGACATCGACATTGAAAATAATAATGATGAGTATGCCTAAAGTATCTAAATATGATTCCACAAATCATCCCTCCCGGTTCCAGAAACATCGCTTTGGACGAAAAACATTTTTTCTTTATCAAATAATTTGAAACACCCCGCCCGCACCTTCGTATTGATAGCTCGTAATTCTTTATTAAATACACCTTCAGTTATCTATATGAAACTAAGTTTTTTTTTGTTTTTTTTTTTAATTGACTTCTTATCGTGTCACTAGTTCCTTCGAACCAGGGTGGTGAAAGGATTTCAAGTGCGCCTCGAAGAGGCTCCTTTTGTGCACTCGACACATGTTTTCGAACTTTAGGTTCTACGACATGCCGGTTTCCTCACGATGTTTTCCTTCACCGTTGCGTCCAAAAATAAGCTAAAATGATTGAGATTGCGATTGCGTGATTGAGAAAGAAACACCTCATAAAGATTCAAATTTATAATGTCAGTGTTGTTAGTGCTATGACGCTAGATTGCTAATTAGATGAGTTATCTTGTGTCGTCCCATGTGAGACAAGTGGCTGGATCTGATATCGAAGGTTTTAAACCACCTGAAGGCCTCGGACTTGACTTAATATGTGAAAATAATAATCAATATTAATAAAAGGCAACGTACAGGCCAAACTGCTGAACGTAAAGACTTGAAACTTAGAGGATGTGATCATCGAAGACTGAAAGGATGAACTGAGAGAAATAAGTACCTACTAAGAAAGGAATTTTCAATATTCGCACCCCAAGGGGTCCAAACGGGGGGTCAAAGTTTTAACATAAATGCCGTATATCTCTGAAACCACTTATTTTAGAAACTAGAAATTGGCATGTAGACTCATCAACTAAATTTCATTCATTAAATTTAATTTTAAAAATTCACTAATAGGTATAAACAAACACATGTTTCAGGATATTCAGATTTTTTCAAAACTGATAGGAGAAGTCTGAAGGTCTTTTTTTACCAGTCCATTTTTATCAGTAAAATTCAAGACTTTTCTAAGGATTTGCTTTGAATAAAGTAAAGGCCAAACCGCTGAACGTAGATACTTGAAACTTAGAGGATATATTCGTCAAGAGCTAAAAGTGAGTACTAAGTAAGGAAATTCGCAACGCAAACGAAGTTGCGGGTGGGTGGGTGTCCGCTAGTTGAAAATAAATTTCGTGCATTTTAAGCACAAGATTTTTTAATTAGAATTCTGTTTATATATGTAAACAGAATTCTAATTAAAAATTCTTGTTCGGTTAACGAATAATAAATCGATTTTATCATGGTATCCAGGAGACACTTTTGAATCATTTACAATCAATCACACATCAAAAGTGTTTGTGTCTTCGTTATATCCTCAAATATCTGATACAATGCGCACTCTACAGCTTTGTGCGCTTATGGTGTTACGTGAGTACCTACCTTAAGGATAATCCTTAAGGCTAATTTCCATACAAAGTGTTTCGAACAAACACTCAAAAAGTACGCCGCCGTATTATAGTAATTTTTTCACACTATTCGTTTCGTCTATGTTTTCCGATTGTGTGAACAACAATTAGTAAGGTTTCATACTTTCATTTAGATTTTATACGTGTTTTAAAATTAATCGAAATTCATGACTACAGAATAGCTAATAGAGTCTAATTTTCAACAGTCTTCAAAAAAGGAGGAGGTTATCAAATCAGTTGAATGTATTTTTTTTTATATTTGTTACCTCAGAAGTTTGTTGTTTATAAACCAATTTTTAAAATTATTTTTTTGTTAGAAAGGATATACTTTCAGATTGATCCCATAAATTGGTTCAGTAGTTTAATTTTCATATCAAAATAATTGAAATATATTCGTCGATGCAGTAAACGTGCGTGTTTTGCTCCCCTGGTGTTTACGGTCACTAAAACAGACCAGTCGAAGTCGGTTGTTTTTGTAAAAACCTGATTATATATTACATGGATTTCAACGGCGCTGCCAAAACAGAGCGTAAGGGTGCTTTTCCACCAGAGATGTGCTATCCTACGTTGCTATGGATGCGTTTGATATCCACCAATCATATTCGCACATAGCTTAGCACTGGTGGAAACGGATTCAACTAAGATATGTTTTTTATATGGAAGGATGTGTGCTATGGATGCGTGCTATGGATGCCTGCTATAGGCCGTATATCTCCACTCACCGCGCCGCCCACCCTCGCCGCTTCCCTACTATCGATACATCGCATAGCTCCTGCTGCGCATCTTTCTCGCGCAGCTACTTTGCGGCGGCGCATCTTCCTCGCACAGCTACATAGCTTAGTATTGGTGGAAACAGTTACTTATTTTCGTAGCGTAGATTTCACATCTTCGCAGCATAGCTGCATAGCACATCTATGGTGGAAAGGCACTCTAAGCAAAGCGCGAGCGGGTGTGACGTGCCCCCGCCGCACCTGTGTGAACGCTCCGATCCGCACACGCTCTCTGTGTGTGTTGCGCTTAAAGCCCGTCACACACGTAGCTATAATATATATTAATATGATTATAGCAAGGCATATTACGATATATTTTCTATACAAATATTCAAGTGGCCGCACACGCAGTTATAATATATATTATAGCTACGTACGTGACGGGCTTTAACATTACCTACTTAGCTTAGTTTTTTGACGAATTAGGTAAGTAGGAACAATTCTTATAACGACTTATCGACTTAAAATATTGCGACTTATCCATTCAACGCCCGGGGCGTTGCACGGATAAGAACATTAAGAACCTATGTCGACTATTACCAATAATACTTCACAATGTAAGTACTATAAGGTGATTCCGTGAACCGTGACCTTCAACCGTGCGTATGAGATGCATATATTGCATATATTACATAATCATCTATGAAAATAAAGGGCAGCTTTTCCTAATTCAGACATATCGTCTTAAAAGTCACGGACTATAGCTTAGGTATCAAGTCACGAACTATAGCTTAGGTGGTGTTAGGCCCTGATAGTAATATGCTTGCTTAATATCATTAAAACTAATATTTTTATACATTTTACAGTAATTATGCAGTTTACGTATACTTCGTCGTATCAGGCCCAATTTGTTGATGATCTTACTGCGCTTATCGATAGTGAGCTGGAGAGTTGGGACGATCATAGAAGGTATTCGAATAACAAGAAAAAATCCAGCATGAGTTTGAAGGCAGCCGCCGCCGCAGCTAGAGGCAAGACGCGAGAACTCGTATCTCGACTACCGATGTTTCCTCCAATACACCCGTAAGGGAACAAGAACGTCAATAAATAACACCTTAAAACCATATTTTTCATATTTTTTTTAGTGTTAAAAAGTATCGAGACGAGCAAGACCTTATGGTAAGAGATCACGTCTGGCCTTGACAAGAACAGAGATACACAGGACTTCGAATCACATTAGCAGTTGCAATACTGTTATATCGCTCTTCCACTTGAAAACGCAAATTCTCAGACGTAATTTCGTTCCAACCAAAGTGATCTTTGCTCGGATTATTTCAATGAACATTTGCCAACGATGAGGTGTAGCGAACTAGATAATGTCGGCAGTGGAATGCAGTTTTCATTATGGGCGAGGCGGCCGAGGACGGAACGGCCAGCGTCCTGTCGCAAATGAGCTAGATTACAGGGCTGCCTTCGGAAATCTAGAAATGACTAGAAAATTTTGGAAGTAATTCTGGTCCAACCATGGGTCCGTTAGCCCTATGGACGTGGCAGCCTTTTTTCTGTGATGTTTACATACAAAAGACTTCAACGCGCTTCTATCAATATTACATTTTGCACCGGGTTAGTCCCAAAATCCCCTTGAATTTGATTTTGAACTCTGCAAAAACCTTTTTATTGCAAAAAACTGAATTCAAGGAGATTTAGGGACATTTTTCTTCTTATCATGACCCTAGTTCTTTCGAACGAGTGTGGTGAAAGGATTTCAAGTGCGCCTCGAAGAAGCTCCTATCGTGCATTTCGATATATTTTCTATACAAATATTCAAGCGACCGCACACGCAGCTATAATATATATTTCTATGACTTGAATATTTGCATAGAAAATATATAGTAATATGCCTTGCTATAATATATATTATAGCTACGTGTGTGACGGGCTTAAACATGAGTTTCGTAAGTCATAATTTAAAAAATAAGGAGAGAAATTAAGGACAGGTCAGGCTTTTTATAAAAGTCATAGGTTCTGTACATAAAAAAGTCATATAAGAGCTGCCTGGCTTGGGCAATGAATGACATCAGAGTCGCAGTGCGACGCGGTTGACAGCGCCGCAACGGGTGGCTCCTACGACTATGCATGGAGGGCTCGGGTTTCGCTAGTCCATGGGAGAGGACTATTCAAACAAAAACAATGTACCAGTAGACTAAAGAATGACCACGATTTTTTATATAGTGATACTATTACCTTCCTCTTCAAGTCATGTATTGAAACAATAGAATGTGATAAAGTCAAGGAAATATTGGTGTCAGGAGCAAACGAAGTCACCTCTTACATTCACCCTTGAATAAGGCTATATTTTTTTGCCGTATGAGGCTGAGTATTGCTGAATAAAATGAAAGCACTTTAATAAGAATCAACATTTCATACTGATGACATTTAACACATGTACAGTCAGCTGCACAGACATGTATAGGTACTCCCAAGCTTTCATATTTATATTACTCTTAATTTTGCAAAGAAAAAGTGTACGCAAGCATTTTCAAATAAATGTACTAATCTTACTTGTCGGAATTATTGTCAGAAGAAGAATGTCTTTGCAAAATTAAGAGTTTAATATATGTAGATGTAAAATCTTGGGAGTGTATACATGTCTGTGCAGCTGACTGTGCCTGAGTACCTAACTCAGTCCAATAAACTATTTAAGATCCTTAAGTGAATACTCTTTATAAGATGTCCAAGTCCATGCTAAAATATGTTATTGAAATTTGAAAAGCGAAAACTCATTAAATATGATACAGGTGCTCTTGGGAATGCAACGAGTACCCTCTTTGAAGGCTAGATTTATTATGATTAAAGGTATAAACCAAATTTTCATGACATTGAATTTCAATAAAACATCATTAGTTCATGATACCAATTAGATTTTATTTTATTTATTGAACACCAACACAAAATACACAGATTTTTTTTTCAGAAACATGGGTCTTATACATATTGATTATGAATAAACTATAAATAAATTACAAGTTCGATACATACTTGGATATCACATCACCTTGCTGACTGTACTATAGTGAGTGGCTTAAAATGAACCAATCACAAAGTAACCCTAAAATTCTATAAAGACGATATTTATCACCCAATGATAATATTACCATATCTTTAGCTCAGCGCATTATTACTCACCTACTTATTTATGTACAAATTTTCTTAAGAATCCTAAGATTATGCCATCTAAACCATCTACCTGCCATCATTGCAGCAAGCCTGTAATGTACAAACCCAAAAAATACATATCGCATGCATAGATTTTTTTTTTCTTTCAGAGTTACTTTCGTAAGCCTTCTAATGTTATGACTTATTGATAAAGATCTACAATTTCAAGGATTACAGGTACATGTTCACTACGGTCTGATTGATAAAAAACGTGGGTGTGTTTGAGAAATAAATGGCTTAGGACTTACATAATGCATTGTGAGAGCACTTACATACATTATTGTAACTACCTGACGATCGATACACATCTCTATGGGGACGACAACCCACGACAAAGCGATAAAAATGTTTGTATGTATATTCTTTATGATGCAACTTTTGAAACAACGCATTGCCTCAGGTTATATATTGTAATAACAGCACGGACTGAAAAGATAAAATAAGCTATAATGATAGACATAAGGGATAGCGCTTAGATTGAAGATATATAGAATATTTTAATATGTTGACTAGGCAGGGTGGATACTTACTAGGCTTTTATTAAATTGTGCCAACGGCCATAGTTCAGAAGATTATAGAAACGTGTTAAACAAGTAGCAGTTTAATCAAAAAGTTATAAATAAACCAATGCAATCAGAAAGACAGATTGGTCTTTACCGTTAATTTACTTTACTACTTATGCTAAGCAACCCGGAATTAGATTTATACAAAGCGAAAGTTTCAGAAATTAACTTATAAACGACTATACTTTAGTACTCATTGACTCTTGAATCAATCATCGACATAGCTCATAGGATTAGCAAGCTGAAGTGGCAGTGGGCTGGCCATGTATGCCGAAGAACCGACAACCGCTGGAGCAGGCGGGTTCTTGAGTGGAGACCGCGTATCGGCAAACGTAGTGTAGGGCGCCCTCCGGCCAGGTGGAGCGACGACCTACGAAAGGCAGCCGGTAAAAAGTGGATGCGGAGAGCCGAAGACCGGGCTCAGTGGCGCGTTATGGGAGAGGCCTACGTCCAGCAGTGGTCTAAAGTGGGCTGATGATGATGATGATGATGATGACTCTTGAAGGAAGAAGACCTATTTAACTGAGATGTGACAAGACATAGCTGTAGGCTGATAATAGATGATGATGATAACCGATGGCAAATTCAAATTTTTGTGACGCTTACTCGCCGATTCTACTTGTCGGGGCCCAACAAAATGTCGGGTGCTCTACTGACTGAACATTTTATATGAAATTGTTCAAATTTATCCGACAACGTATTTTTGGATTTACAACAGAGGAACCGATATCAGGTTAAAATATACATCACCAATTTTTAATTACCAAAAACATTTAAATTGGCAATGCAGTCCTACTACGGGGTACCTACTACGTTGTATCTGTGCAGTCAGAATTTTGGATTTCTACAAAATTACAGAGTGACAGCCGGTTCCAGTGCGGCACCCGAGCTGAGCTTTTGCGAGCTGGCTCGAGCTAGTACCCGGGTTTGCCAAACGATGAATTAAACTTAAATTATTATCAATGATGGGTACCGCCTGACGCAAATCCATAGGAAAACGACTAATGGTAACAGTTATCCAATTTTTATCAAGTTTATTTTGACAAAAATTTTACTTAAGAGGCTATGTGAAAATTTGGAGTCGCTGCGTTTCATTCTTACTCGGTAACGGTACAGTTAACAAACTTGATGTCAATACAGTGATTACTTGAGGATATAATCTAAATAAATGTAAGACAGAAACACTATTGGTAAAACTTTTCTCGATAGATTTATTTTTTTAAATAGGTCCTCTTAAAATCTGATTTACATCCATCCTCCGAATTGAGAGAATATTTACGGTTTATTTTTATACTATTGAGTGAGTAATCACAGAACTTAGATAAATGTAAAAAGATTTTTTTATAAATTCAATAATTTTGAGCAATACGATGTTTTATCATTTGTCGCTTACGTCCGTTACTTGTGAGCGACAAAAATCTATATCTAACCTCTTCCCTCGGGGTAAGGTGTCTAATTGCGCTATCACTGTCTTACAATTCGGCAGCTGTCATTTCTGACAGTTTCACATATCCTCTTAATATCGTATTTTAACTGATTATGCGTATTTTTTTTCTGGTGATTAAAAATTTGCGGTGTATAAGTACCTACTGATCCGACACCCTACAAGCGGGAATGGGCTCTTATGTGACTGCATCACACATTGTAATTAATGCAAATCGTAAACCTTCGCGATCTCCACCTGAAGTATGCTAATACATTTACATAATACAGTAACGTTATCTTCTCATAATGAAGACACGATAAAAACTTTAATCAACGAAGCATGGATACCGTCGAATAGCTTATTGCAAATTTTATCCATTCTCAAATTACAGTAATAAAAGAGACACGCGATTTTTTTTGTTTTTACTGCCTTATGCTCTTCGCGACGCTGTCTCTGTAAATGTCTTCAAATCCAAAATTTATAAACATTTTCTCGATAAAAATGCTTTGAGCTAATCATCTCCATGAACTATTTTCTATTTTTATTTTATTTAGATCAACTTTTTAAGTAGGTACTTTATATTTATTTATATATATACATATAGTATTATATATATATATATATTTATGTATATTACATAATTTATAATATTTGTGTAGGATAATAATCATTCCTTAATGAAATCTGTTCTTCGTGCACTACCCACGCAACTGTTCACAATACACAAAGGTTTAGCTGGAAGATAATGCTACATAGCATTAAGTTCGCCTTTGTACTATTTGTTAAGTGCAATAAAGTATTTTCTATCTATTTATCTATGGTGGGGTTTTGTTTGCGACTGCTAATTTATTTGTGGAATTTTAGCTATGTGGTTGTTCTTGCCCATTGCTGTATATACCTAACTTTCCTTACAAGCTAGGTAGCTAGTGTAGCTACTAACTACACTTCTGCACACTTTTGTACGTCACGGTTACGTCACATTGATCAAGTTTTCGAAAAATAAATATTGCTATTGCTGTACCACGATCAAGCCAATATCGTTTTATTTCAAAATTCTTGGGTTTATTAGGATTTGGGTTTTCTGGGAACAAACCTTTATTTATTACTTTTGGCATCACTAGTTCTTTCGAACCAATATGGTGAAAGGATTTCAAGTGCGCCTCGAGGAGGCTCCTTTCGTGCACTGAATAGACTGAACGTAACTGAATAGATGTTTTTTGGTTATTTTTTTTATTAACCATAGTAAATAATCTTTTTTTTTTCAAAATTGTATATAATTTGTGAGGAAGCGTCTCTCTTTGTCCGTGCCTGTTTTATCTCATTGATCATTGTCATCCTCTGTCTAACTAATTTGATGAAATAGAAAAAATGAGGACTGCTAGTTACTGTTTTTACTTAAATACGTGATGCCTCGAGTAGAAATCGACAAGTAAAAGTAGGACAGGAAAATAATGGTTTAATCCTAAGGCCCTTTCTCTCGTCGGATGCCTAGTATGGGACTGGCCTGGCTTGTTGGTTTGTTTGTTCTGTCTTATTTTTGTCCGAACTGAGCATTAAGGCTTGCGTCCATAGGCCGGCATCGGACGCATCGCACGTAACGGATTTTAGTTTGCCTTGTATAGAAACTCATACAACAGCGTCCACTGATCCGCACCGTACTGACAGCTCATCGCCAATGCCTACATGCGATGCGTACCGATGACGTCATACGGAATGCCGATCAGTGGACGCGCCCCGCAAGCTCGCTCCGCATCGTCAGCCATTTGTCGCGAAACGTAATTGCGATTATCATTTTATAGCGAGAGATGTCATTAGGCATTACAAAAATCCGAATGAAGGTGACATCGGCAATCCGATTGCTAATACTCGCGTCGGCAATCCCATCGCTGCCGATACAGTTGACGCAGTCTAAATCCGTTACGTGCCATGCGTCCGATACCGATGTGAACCAGCCTCATTCAGATTAAGTAAAAAGTATAGACGCAGATAGAGGCGTATAAATACCACAGATCTAGGATACTTTCGGCTGTCGTTCTAACTTTATGATAAATGCAAACGTTGTTGAAAAGCGGGAATTTCACTTGCCAACTTACCGTATTGTCGAATGGTAAGGTCCACATGTCTTGCATATGAATATTCTTATTTACGAGGAATTTACCGATATCAATAACTCCAACATTGTTCGAATTTAATCAAGTAAGTTTTTTTGTGCATATAAACGTATTATTAATATACTTCCTTACCAATTCTCGTGTTGAGTAATTTTTTTCATGATGTGGGTCGAATTCGAAATATTTTATTATCACAGCTGGTTTGAACTGATGTAACTAAAATACACTTTACATTTACTTGACTCGTATACTTAGTTAAATAAATACTTGAGCAATTTTAAAACAAAAAACAATTATTAATAATTTTATAACCAATCAATATAATATCCACGATATAATAGCAGTATTTAATGATCTACTGATGTGGTTTCACATCCTATCTCAGTAGATGACTAAAGATAGACTTTAATAATGTATTCGTAATGCGTTTGTAGCTTTTGAAGGGAAAGAACAATGTCTCAAATGGAATGGTGCCTTACTTGGCCTTCAAACGACGCTAGGTATGCGTATGTAATGGTATTATTCAATTTCTTGTAAGTCGTTATGTATCAAATGTACTTATAGTAGGCAACACTTGGCATAAACCGGAGCTGTTTGCTCAGATGCAAGTTACCTTATCAAATTATAATTAAATTAAACTAGTCGACGACCGCTACTTAGTTTGCGTTGCGAATAAATGAAAATCCTACACTTCTTGACGAACATCTCCAAATTTCAAGTCTCTACGTTCAGCGGTTTGGCCTGTACGTTGGCTATCAGTTAGTCAGTCAGGTCCCAATCCTTTTACATATATTGTTTAATCGATTGATTCGTCATCAATTCATCATGAACATAATAGCAGTCCACTTCTCTCAGACCTCACCCAAAGTGCGCTCCTAAGCCCGATCATCGTTTCCGTTTCTACTATAATAAATAAAAATCAGGAAGAAAATTTAGACTCAGTTTATAAATATGTGGCCATTCCTTGTAATAGTGATGCTTAAACTGATTATTTTATTATTATGAAGCTACGTTTTATGTTTTTCGGTGGGCACTGTTTGACGGACACACCGTTGGACTAGTCATTATTTTTGATGAAATTATTTTTATCTATGAAATATTATACTATTTATACATCGCATGCAAAGCTGTGATTAATAGCACCATAATGTTCATACTTCATGTCTCATGCTGTTTATAAAGTTGAGTCGTCTCAACTTTAACTTAAGTTAAGCGAAACCAATGGCCCAAGAATTTGTATACAACCGTTATTTGGCCGTGTCGAATTCTTATTTAATATTCCGGTGACATAGGACTTGTCCATCTTTCCCTTTCTAACAGCCTATTAAATACCGCAACTACTTATTAGGGCAGTTAAATTACCTACAGATATTCATACTCAATCGATACAAACGTTAAAAATGCTTTGTTTTGTTTTGCCGTTATGATAGATTTTGTCAACACACTCTTTTTTATACTCCTAGTATTTGTAAATATTAAATTCTTACATACGCTATGTTTAGAATTAGGTAAATAAAATTCGAACCAACGCACATCTTAAATTCACCATGGAGTAAATAACGAGGCCGTTACTTCGTAAGAATTATTTCATCGGTGCCGTAACGCCCGTTAATATTATCTTCTGAGTAAATAACAAAAATCAATAAGTCGTGTACATTCATCATACGGGTCAATGACGGCAATAATCGTGAGAATTTATTGTTCAATTCGACCATTATTTTTTGACCGAAACCCACGAGTCGAGATAAATTGGCGTAATAACGACTCCCTATGCATCCATTGCAACATTTTAATTGCACCTCTCTGAGAAATGAAAGAGAAATTTGCCTCTGGCACAATGACTCTAAATCACTCAATTAGAGCTAAGTTCAAAGATCTATTAATAAGAGTAAAAGTTACGAGTAATAAAGTATAAAAGCTTCATTGTGCATGAAACCATTTCATTAAACTAAGAGAAGGTAATTGGGTGCCTATTTCGTAACCATTTGTTGATTGAGAGTTAAGACGAAAGAACAATGGCTAAATTAAATATAATTATAATAAGAGCCAACGTTAATTAAATAAAAATCAACTGAGCTTCTCTTATTCAAACAAATGGAAGTCAGAGATAATGTATAACATACATATTTTCATTTCAAATGATGATTGATCGCTGCAATGGTTTTGTTGTTTTTGTAACAGAATCCATATGAACAGACATACATATCTAACAGTTTGCGAAACCGTAAAATAACTGGTAAGTCGTTTATAGCAATGTAAGTATGTTAAACGAAGCTGGAGTTACGGGATTAGAATTTACTTGCTAACGATCTCTATAATCAAGAGGCGTGTCATAATTTCATTCTTTGATATAACTGGTACTTAGTATCTTTTAGTTAGACGAACTGTCCAGTTACGCAAAGGTTTTCTAGAATTATTATTGTTTAAAGAAAATATACCTTTATCTTTTTAAAGAAACTACCTTACTACTTATCTTCCGAACTTTCTTTCTACATTCAGTGGGTTGACTTTTGCGTTTTCTGTCATTATTCGTATTTTAGGCCTGAGGCCCGATTACGTTATCGTAGCACATCCGTATTATCCGTCATCGAGAAGACAACAGTTTGAATGATTATATTTTTCAAAACGTCATACAAACTAATGAATTCGCTAACTATAACGTTAACGCGAAAGTTCGCAATCGGGCCTCTGGTGACAATAAAAACCAATAAGTATGTGAAAAGTTCGAGATTCAATTAACTGTGAATTAAAAACAATAATAATGAACTATAAACATTATTGCCTTACGTATGTAGAATCTACTTTTTATGTAGGAGATTGGTTGGATGTTAAAGTAGGTATAGGCAACAGGATAGGATTTTCAACCAGTTTAACTGTAGCATAACAATTGTTTCAGTAGGTACACCATATTTGTCGTGCGTATCTTACTTGATCCAAAAATGTAAACTTTTAGATAAATAAGCAATTTTAGAAGACATTCTTTCCTACGTTTATAAATTAGCACTGAACACGAACAAACAGGAATGGAAAGGGAAGAAGGCATTGGTTCTTCAGTAGAAATAAGTGTCTCAAAGTGGACTTCAAAGTGAGTGATGGACAGGCGCAGAAATAAATATTTGCAAAAACACGTTCCAGGCCACTCAGGAATCAAAGTCTAGAGTGTGGCGTAACAGTTAAATACGACGAAGTACGGACTTAAGTTGGTACAAAGTTTTTGCTTGACTTAAGTTCTGTGCATTTTGCTTTAGCGCTACTGGTCCCCCGAAGTGCTAATGAGCACCACAAACATTAGCTCATTGCTATGAGTGACATTCATGCGTGAGCATAACACAAAACGTGAAGACACATTTGTTAACGCACAGGCTCTAAGACTTTTCTTTTTGAAAGGTGCGAGATGGGTTTGATGAACTATTGAAATGTTGCTACAAAAAACACTTGCAAAAGTTGTAAAACACTAATGTTTATTTTTAACATGTACTTAATGTTAGGCCTATATGCCAGCCAACGCAAGTCATGCAAGTTGGGAAATTATATGAATGCGAGTGAACCTAGGTGTAATTATTTTGTTAATTATTGTGAACCAAGAGTTTTATTTTAAAGTCTTGGCAACGTTTACAGTCTACCTACATGCATATCATTAACCTTTTGGTTTTACGTAGGTATCATTGTTTACTGTCGGATAACAACCAGCACTTTGTCCGTACCTACATAATGTTTTTTACAAAATAATAAAAGAGCTAAAAAACAAATAAAATAAAGTACTCACATACCTAAACAGCTCAAGTTTAAGCAAACAAATCTCAAAAATGTTGCTCGATGGAGCCGTCGTAAAAATTGAGGGTAGATCAATACCATTCTGGGCGCAATTTTTAATATAAAATATGCACTGCTTCATTCAATATGTAACTTAGGTATATAAAATTTTAACAACGATAAGAAATATGCAAGGTCACTCACCTGATGGCGTCCAGCATTCGGGACACTCCTGGCAGAGCGTCGCCCAGTCAAAAGCAAGGTCCTCAAAGCTCGCCATGGCTGTTTAGCGCGCCAATCCGTATACTGCACAAGCACTTCAACACCATGTCATGTTCAATGAAGAAGACCACTGATATATCAAACTAGATAAGAGTTCGCGGTAGCCCGCTTTCGTTCGGTGATGCGCGCGCGCTTGCAAGCGGCCGACGGAACACTGCGACGCAATCGAAACCTCGGCTCGGACCGCGGGATGTCGCACCTTCGTATCGGAACCTGTTCTCCACTGAACTGTTGTATCATCTATGTCCTGCGCTCACTTCCATTTCAATGACCGTTAACGTTCTTTTTTTTGGGCGTGTCGTCCTTATCACGTAATCCTACCCTTACATTAGTTTTCAATTGCCATTTCGAAGTTGCTAAACGCGATGACCTGGCTAAATCGATTTCGTCTCGCTGCATTCAATACACGTTTGGCCGACTGGTCGTCCTTATTCCAACCCACGTTCCATTGAATGCGAGCTTTACAAAAGCTACAGCCGAGTTTAGCATCAACGTTCTATTGTTGAAAAAGTTTTATGTTGTTAGAGTTCTTTGACTATGTACCTATCTTTACCTACGTGCCTAGTACGTACTATGTAGGTACCTACCTACACGTGGCCTGTAGTTAAGGTATTAGACAGCAAAGCTTTTGAATATTGAAACTGCTCTTATTTAAATTCTTGCATCACTAGAGAAATAAATGAACTCAATAACACATAACCTTATACTCGTAAATGCAACACTTAATATTAAATCACCTGTTTAATATTGAATTTTCTACTTTTAAAAGTTGTTTTTATTAAGTAATGGGTAATTAAGTGTAATAACTTAACGAGTAACTTTTTCTCTTTATTGAAATGGTAGAGTTTGTAAAAAACAGAAATATCCATGCGATAAAATAAGTTGGATTCATCTCAGATGATTATGCGTTTACAATTTGAATTCAGACTTCATATTTGAATAAAAAATTGGCATTAATTGCGGCGTAGATTCGAGGTATTACCTACCTACACCTATTATAATTTAAAACAGAAAGTGGTAAGTGAGAGTACTTTGTAAATGTTTAATTTTTGTAGACATTATACAGTCATAGGTAGTTTTTATGACTAGAATTATGCAATTAATATGGTATAAGTATATCTTTTGGCTGGAGAAACAAGAAAGAGCACTCTTTTTTATAGATTTAGTAAAGTGACTTGGTAATAAAAACAATCATTGCAAAAACACGATATGTAGGTACCCAAATAACACTTTTTTTACCTTTTACTAACTCCCGAGGGAGAATAGCAGTAGCTCTAGCTAGCAGCTAATATAGCGCAAAATCGCTCGCGTCCTTGAACTCAAGAAACTCAGAAACACACAGCACAGCATCCTGCCAATCCTGTTCTGAAGTTATGGGACATCTTATCTTTGTCAACTTTGAATCATATCACAAAGGTGTAAGGTTCAAAATTAATCATGAGTTCATAATAATACAATATCACGTAGAAGAGACGCGTCTAGAGGCAAAACAGGCAGTTTATGTTACCTTGGATGTGGGAGTTCGACAGACGTCACGTTCGTTCCTAATGTTTCAGTATTTGCTAATCATTTTTCGTAGTAAGTATAAGTAAATCTTGGGTATGGCGAATTTCTTTGTTTTTACATTTCTCTCAGTACCTAATTTTTTTTTTGCGTACCTATCTAGATATCGTACTATTTCACGTGTCTCAGACTATAAAACTTACAAGTAACTCAACTTTCAACCCACCATGGCTTTGCAGGTCTGAAGGGTAAAAAATTTGCTTAAGTTTTGTTCCATGCCCGACCAGTGTCTATGTGAAAATAATTTCAGCACCATCAGTTCAGTATTTTCAGCATGGTCAAGCTAAAATACATCCATCCATTCATCCAAACTTTCACCTTGTGAATGTGAATTTCAATCTATAAGAATTGTAGACACCTCACCTTTAACGATTATTTTTTAACTTTTTAAAACTCTTAACTCAATTAGATGCCAAATGTACTTACCTAAATCGTTCTCGTATATGACAAGATGCTATCAGAGTATGAATGAACGTTGCATCACATTTTGTTTACCCAGCGAGTGAGAAGCGTTGCCGGAAAGCATGAGATAAATTCTCAATGCTGTCATTTCATAGCTACTTTGTAGATTGCTATCTGAAAAAAGGGTTTGTTGGAGTCGTTTATCCACAGATCTTATTTAGAGAATCTTTTTTTTGAGCCTTGTAATTTAATTTGAACAAGATAGTGGGTGAGATCAGTACCTACCTAGGCGAAGTTAAACTTATCTTGTTTAACAGCAAAATAAATGGATGATAACGATGAAAATATGAGCTGATGAAACTGCTGAGCTTAAATTCAGTAGGTAGGTAATATAGTTAACTTATGAGTTGGAAAAGCTACCTACGTTCCACACCACGCGGGCGAAGCCGCGGGCAGCTGGTATGGTAAGTATTAACCTAAGAACGAAAACACGAACGAGTAAGTAATCGAGTAGATAAGTCAGTACCTAATTACTGTAGAGTAGTGCGCTTATCTGTTTAGTAATAGTTGTACATACCTAGTATATTATTCTCTGTGGTACCTAATAGGTGGTGGTCGGTGCATCTCGCTTGCGCAAGATAAATGCCGCGTCAAAAGCGATGCGGCGCGGGTGGAGACAAAATGTGCAAATTATCAGAGAGATTAGAATGTTTGCATTTTTGTCCCTTTTTGTGGCATTAGCAGAACATTCGCGACTTTTCTTGAGAAGTGCATTGTGAGATGTGGTCAAATTAAGGTCTGTCTAAAAATAAGTGGCGAAATGTATATTTTTTTTGTAGGCATGTCAGATCGCCTGAACACGACGTGCTTTCGATTTTGTTTCGTTATCAGGACTGATATAGGTAATCATTTTTTCAATCTGGTTCAGATTAAAAGATCAAGTTTAGAGTTCGTCCGTATTTAACAACAAAAGGATTTGAAGGAAGCGATTGAATGCGGGGCACGATTACCTACACCAAAGAAGTAGATTTCTTTAGCGGTATTCAAATGCTGTGTTGGAAGTTGTATGAGGTCTGTTACACAGAAGTCCCAACTCAGGACCTGTAATTGCCAGGTCCTGTGTTCGGTTTGATCGCAAGCTATAATTTAAACTTGCACCTTACAAAGTGCATAATATCTTTGGAAATCGTACAGGTAAACTGCCATACTGGACATGGCGTGGTTCATAAAGCACGCACATAGCTAAAGTTCCATTAGGTTACATGACATGTGGTTTCGAAAGGCACGCTTTATATGGCGTCCAATTTCAGGTCAATTTAATACAGAACAAGTACAATAACTTGTTTTAATAGTTACTACGCATTGCCCTGTGGCATACCTACGTTTACAGGTAAACTATGGCGTATATATTAACTAAAAGTGAACTGTGAGAATTTTGTTCTATTTCTGTTAAACCAAAGGTTGGGTAAGCGTTATTTACTTACCAGCGTGCAACCTTGAGGCGCCTTGAGTGACCTGTTGCATACCAAAACACGTACCTCTCTACAATATTATGACGACGCAATATTTAGTTCAAACATTGCTATTTTTGAAATACTTGTAGCTACTGAGTGAACGAATTGGTCAGAATTTTTAAACAATAGATTTGACCACGATTTGTCTGATGTGATAATGATGACCCAAATCGTGGTCGACCCGCTTATTAAAAAAAAAGAATAATAATAAAAATAAATATTTTAGACATTTCACACAACGCCGTCTAGCCCTAAACTAAGCAGAGTTTGAAGTATGGGAACCAGTAACTGATACAATACTTAAGCACTTTTTTTTGTGAATACATAGGTAGGTACATAGAATATTGACAACACCGTGGCTTAGTTGGTAGTGTCTCTGCCTACAAAGCTTGGTGTTCCGGGTTCGATCCCCTGCCGGGGCAAATATTTGTGTGACGAACACAAATGTTTGTTCTCGGGTCTTGGAAGTTGTGATGTCTTGTATGTGCCCATGCCACCTGCGACACAGGGAATCCTAGTGCAAGGGTGTGAGTGTGTGAATGTTTATAAAAAAAAAATACACCCAGTTCAGGACAAACACAGATGTTCATCACACAAATGTTTGTCCTGAAACGGGAAGCGAACCTGCGACAACGGCGTGGCATTCCAACACCCTTGCCACTCAACCTTCCGTGTCGTCAAACATTTAGTTCAATCATTGCTATTTTTGAAATACTTGTAGCTACTGAGCACGAACTGGTCAGAATTTTCAAACACAATAGATTTGACCACGATTTGCCTGATGACCCAAATCGTGGTCAAACGCTAATTAAAAAAAGAAGTACTTACCTATAATCCTGTCTGGTAACTTGGAATCACTTTCACAAGTTTTTGTCACTAGTTAAGACCCTTTAAAACCGAGATTAATTACTATTGATAATTCCTCTTAATTTTACGACTCTGTTAATTTTGCTATAGAACAAGTACTATTTTCTAGTTAACGTCTGTCTTCCTTTCATAGTCAAGCCAAGTAGCGCAGAGAAATCAATTCAATGAACACGCTTACACTCATCGCGACCAACTTATTATCTTAGTAAAACAAGACATAGTTTCAGACATTTATTCATTTAGTACCTAAGAATAACAATTATTTTTTGCAGCTAATTTTCCATCACAATTTTAAATTATAAGTATAAATTTACAATGAGTTATATTTTTGCAAAACGAAAACATTTTTCAACTTGGTAATTATTTCGTCAAATATTCACGGTCATACATAATATTCTGTTTTACTTTCAATATTACGATATTTTAAAAACGTTTTGATAATCTTGTCAAAATTATATCTCAATTTATTTTACAAAGTTAAGTTTAAGTTTATCAACCATAAATAAAATAGTCTTTTGTACTGTAGCTAATCGACCTGAGCCAGATTATACTGTAGTTTGTCCCATCATACCCCATTGCGTTGCGTCCCATAAAGAAATCAGGTGGTGTTCTTCCCCACGGAGAGGAAACCCGAGGTATTTGAGAAGTATTTGGCATTGGCTTCGTTGACCCGTGTCTCGGCAGCTTGAGGGTTGACTATCTCTAGACCCTGGAACAAAATGATGCTTTAGTAAGGTGCCAAGATCTTGATGAATGGCTTTAATATAATTAAATTCGTACGGATATAATAGTATATGGGTGCTATATTATACTACAATTGAATACTGCTAAGCTAAATGTATCCATCCTGTTATATTAAATCTGTCAGAAACTATTTGTTTTTATTTTAATATAAAATAAAATTAAATCCCAAACGCAATGAGAGGAGGATGACTTAGGATCAAGTAGCAAGGGAATTTAAAATTGTGATTATCATCTAACAAGATAAACATACTCTCTCTCTACAACTGCATATTTTCTGGCATGATATAAATACGGAAAATTGTCATAGGTTTAAGCAGGTACCGTGATAAACAGTAGTTGATTTAGTTTTGAATATGACTTTAATTTCGTCCTAGGTCCCTAGAAACCGAAAAGAGAAGTTTTATTTATTCGGATTACAGAGTTCTTGTTGGATACGAAAAGAAAGTGCTATCGCTCGCAGTGGAGTTATTAATCTAGACCACTGTACCCCCGCTGGGAACAAAACAGCAAGTTGTTGAGAGAAGCGCCCAGGATTTTTTTTGCCCAGAATTAATGCATAAAATTGCAAGACGCAAATATCTACCTACATATAGACTCGCATAACAATCACATGCGGCACTTCAGCTTCAAAAGCAAGATACAATCATAGTCATTCATAAACTGCTGACTCCTTCCATCATTGACATGCAAACCAGCAACTCATCATGAATCTGACTTATCATGGAACAGTCATTACTATGGTCATTAGAATATGTTAAAGAGACCGAGCACATTACTCTTGTCATTCCATGATTAATATTCAGATGTGTAATATGCAAGGCCACATCAGCTGTTTTAATCGCCCACTTGTTGGGAAATGGGAACTTTTTAAACAAAGGTTAGATTGGAATGTGTTTAACGCACGGACATCTGTAACTTGCCCACGCCGCCATTTCAAAATGTCATTGAGTAGGCTTATGGTCACATGGAAATATATCTATAAGATTAATTACAGTATATTGGTTGTGTTGATGAGGGATCCCTACACAACGATGCGGACCGGAATTAATGTGGAAAGCCAGAGAGAGGGACGTATGGAGGAATTTAGGGGAGGCCTACGCCAATGAGGCGACTTCTGCAGAAGAATTAGATAGTTTTAATTAGGTTACAGTAGGTAGTTATATTTAGTAAGAAGTAGCAATAAAGGTTATTTTATTATTAACCAGGTAAAGTATTGAAAAACAAACACTTTATCCACTTTCTAAATTGTTTGTGTCATTAGGACCACCTATCGCTATAGCTATTAACATACAACTTGGTGCTAGGCCTTATAGTGACCATTTTAGCTTACTATGTAGCTTTGATTTATGCTAAACAGCAGCCCGTAAGTGGATTCCAAGATTTTCAAGTGTGACGTAGTGCCTATCTTTACGCCTTCTACCGTTCGTACTGACACGAACAAAAGCAATCACAAAAATCGTCAGTTTAATTCTTGCTTATCACGTTAGACGCGTTTTTACTATTGTGTATTTTAATCACAGAAAAAGGCGTAGCACCCATGTAGTAGGAAGTGAGCAATTCTGAAAATATTAATTGTTACAACTATGAAGAGCTCATTGTGGACTATTAATTAAATATTATTATTTTTCGTAACAACAAATTAATTCTGTTTTCGAAAGAAGAAAAGAGAGCAAAGCCTATCTTATAAAATTTAATATTTAGGTACTGTTTTACTGAGTCTCAATTAAAGATATCATTCCACACATAAAGTATTCATTCTTCTCTTATTTGAGCCTGGCTTAGTCCAAAAATACTAGCTAGCCAGTGTTGTTACTGGTTAAAAAATCCAATATCATTATTCATTCTGCGTTTGTATTGACGCTTCATTGGCTGTCCTCTTTCACGCATTATAAGGCGCTAGAGATAGCATCTAGTCTTTTTGTAACGTTTTATCTATTGTATTCAGCTATAACAGAGCAAAAATATGCACGAGATTCCATGGCACGATAATTATCTTGTAAACTATAGATCTCTTTGTGATGTAATTACGTAATTACATCAACTTATTACATAATTAAAATGCCGCTGAGAGATTGAAAACTACGCGGTCAAGAAGACAGGATGCGTTGTTGTTGTTGGCAACAACTTGTTGCAGTGGAACAACATTCGAATCTCATTAAAATTTAACTCGAATTTAACCGCAGAAACGTTTATCAAGCAGAGCAATGGAGTTATAACATTGAAATACTAGGAAGAGTAGTTTCAGTAAAAAGTCGTTAAATTTTCTATAGCCTTTTGACCGTTTCACTATTTTAACACAACACAGACACTTCAAAATGTGGCAAAATTCTAATTAATTGTCTTTCGGGAATACATAGGACATAATCATAAATCTTTAGGCTCATTTGCATTTTGATTAGTTGCAGTGCGGGTGACGTTGTGCAAGTATCATACTGGAAACAACGTCTCTACATGCTAGTTTCTTAAATATTGAGGAAGGCTAAGAAAAAATCGACCATATGGGGAGGAATCTATTGAATTTTAATTGATTGTCTGAAAAACACCACAAACATATCTCTTTCTACTACATCAGGACATATGTACAGAAAGTTCATGAGAATCATCTAGATAGCTCTACCATAGATGATTGAATTTTCCACTAGTTTTGTTACAGGAGTTATTGTGTAGATGGTGATAAGAGCAAGTTGAACGTTGTATATCACTCGGCACTGTGTGGGCATAATATTGTTGATTGCTATCCGCCGGCTAACGGTAGACAGACGGCATCCAGAGAGGAATTCAAGGTAAGGCGGTCTTCGAATGTAAAATGGAGGTACGAGTTCAAAATAACTTGTTCACGTCTGCATTTTTATGTCTTCAATGAATGTTGAATAATAATTAATCCTATGCCTATCTATATACAGGTAAGTAATTTTAAATTTTGTTGATGTGTTAATATTAGATTTGTGTTAATAAGCACTTTATTCAAATCCGGGATCAGAACGCAGTTCATTTCAAAAATTTGGTTGATTAATGGTGCAATTTACTATTAGAATGAGTTTTCTCTTAAAAACTTTTGTTTTAACTAGGTGGAATAGAGATAACTTTTGACTGGGGTAGGAACTATAAAGCTCTTCGATTTGTTAGATAAAGATATGTTACGGTGGAGGAAAACATACAACTTCTCAGAAAAACAAGCCTATAAACATAGATTGTCGCCCCATTTACCTCTCCTTTTTGTCCTGTGAGGAAATGTTAGTCCTTATCACATCAGAATCGATGAGTCGCGGATATACCAAGTTTTTAGACTCTCTTCGTAAGCACATTCTCCTAAAAATTAGATCAAAAAAGTAATAAAGCTCTGAGTACAGTAGTGTGGATGTGGCAGGTTATCGCAGTCACCTCCCGATGCGAGAGGGTAATAACTCCACATTTACCGCAGCCTAGCAAGGGCTGGGCGTGGCCACGACGAACTAGGCTAAACTTGTTTGAAAACTACAAGCCATTAAAATGCCAGCATTGGATGAAGAGTTGAATCAATTTGCAGTTTACAACCTCTAACCGGGTTCGAACGGCGACTATCCCTATTGTGGGCCAGCTTTTTCAATCTTGTAAGTGCTGATTAGGTTGTAAATATAACAAGGGCTCGGGGTTTAATAGTTTTAGAGAGAACGCGAAAAGGTTATCAATGGTAGAGATCTGAGTCTGAACTTTGCTTTTAAATTCTTATTCAATTCAGTACGAGCGTTCAAGTCACGAATTAAAAAAACAAGGAAACTATCAGTGCAGAGGTTAATCAACCTTCATTGTAGACGGCACCGTGGCTAAGATGGAAGTGACCGTGGTTAAGTCGGTTGTGACCCAGCCTAAGAAGTTTGGTGCTCCGGGTTCGATCTCCGGTCGGAGCGGTTTTTTGAGTGCAACACAAATGTCTGTTCTCGGGTCTTGAGTTTTGTGATGAAGTACTTGAGATGCCTGGGTGGGAACCCTAGTGTGGGGGTGTGGAAGTTTAAACGTTTATGAGCGTTTATTATAGTCGGACTTTTTGAAAACGATTTAAGTCGGTATAATAGACTACCTTACTAAAATGGAAAGTTCTATTATCGCCATGTTGTTTCGCATAAACTGTCTAGCATTTATTAGTTCTGTCTGTCCAAACGAAGGGCAGACGACGTCACAGCACAAATATTCAACTGGCGAAATGTAAACGGTGAAAGTATCCCGTCTACATCATGGAGGAGAAACCTTTGGGACGAAGTGTAAATAATATGAAATAAATTATAAAAACTAACTGTTCCAAAGAGAAAAAAATAAAATCATAAGTAGAACATAATTTGTTTCCATTGGAAATACTATTGATATGTTGTTACCTATCCGTCTCATCATCTTCGTGTGTTTACTTTATTTTTTCACAGGCAAAGTTCACACGCCAACGACGCATAAAAAAATGTCACGCACGACTATCACAAAGCAAGCAATCTGTTTTATCTGAAGTTAATCCTATGTTTTAGTAGGCCTTCTTGCATAAGTTTGGCATCACGATTTGATTCGCACGCAGCTAAAAATTTAAGTACCAATGAAACTAATATGTAGATTTTAGAGCGCCAGGAAGTCCAGAGATTGGTTCGTCTGTGGTTGTACCTGAAATACCAATAGGCCATTTCTCGGCCGCTTACCTACATGTTAAACTTATCGTGCATATATTTATGCATACAGTCATGGTTATTATAGTTAACTTTATCTTATAACTGTGCCACCTTTGCGGAGCTTTTCAAGAGAAATCGTTTTCTGAGGAATGTGTATTAGTTTTTATGTTAATAAAGGGTGGTTAAAAATGAGGTTGAGTTTTTTTACCAATGGCGATTACTATTGGATGTGATCTGCGGTCTTTTTGTTCTTTGTAGTACAACCGGCTAGTACTATCGAGACAAAACGGATCGGGAAAATACTCTAAATACAGCAAGGTAAAAGTCGTTTTCTCGTCCTATTCAAACAAAGCAATAATGGCATCGTTGGTTCAGCATGCATTACCGGGTAGTTATGATTTATTCATTCGAAATCTATTGCATCCATTATGCAGATCTATAGATTCTAACCTATGGTATTTGAAAATGAGGGCCTTATTATGCACAAGTGGCTAGAACGGGCGGACAGGGGCACAGATGCGCTTGGGTATTAAGTTTCTACTTTCCCCCACAACGAGATATGTTCGGGCTGAGCTAGGGCTTATTAAAGTTATTGATGACGGACCGTGACTTGGAAAGGACACGGTCGTTCTACGAATAATGGTTTGAGAGAGCTGAAAGTAAGAGACAATTAAATTTAATCTCATCGTGATGTTAGCTAGTCTGTCCTGATATACTCGCCAGTTGATTGTGTTGCTTTTAGAGTTTTCCAAGACGGGTAACCATGAACTATGTCTGTCTGTTCTTTTCGCCTTGTCAGCCCATTAGGTTTGTAGCGCTAAAATTAGGCCCGCTTCAAACGTAATCATTTTGCAAAAAACGTTTACCTTACTTTGGAAGGTACTAAGCTAACAAAAAGTTTACTTTTCGCATTTAGTCCTGATTTTCTTTATAATTTGTGACTTAGCACAAGTTTACAATAACATGCATTTAAAAAAACTGTATTCATAGCACGTAAAACGTAACTAACCTGTAAGAGCATTGCTCCTAACGTTTACTTGGATCGATCTAAACTCGACTCGAGTAATCGTTATTTCTTAAGATATTATCGTTAATTTCGCGATCCTTGCCCTTGAGCTTAGCCGTAAACTAGTTGGAATCGATTACTACCGCAATGAATGTTTATGGTTTATCAGAAACATTAGTAATTGCACAATCATGAGACGTAAGATCTGTTACTTTGCTACGATGTTATCATGACTAGGTGCTACCTGCGGTTTTTCCTTCGTGGTATATGGCTAGTAAGAAGTCTTATGTTTTTCCAGCCTATAAACTGTAGCCATACCAAATTTCAGGTCAATCTCTTTAGCAGTTTTTGTATAATTGAGGAACAAACATCAATTTATCTATCCATTCTCACAAACTTTCACATTTTTTAATATCAGTAGGTTACTAATCATAGTAGAATTAGTAGGATCGAACGCATTAGTAATCGGACAATCGAGAATCGTCAGGTCTGTTCCTTTTGTTATCCTGATGCTTGAAGCGCATCGATCTTCGCGGCTTATTACACGACTTTACTTTGAATTAGTCCAAATAAAATACGGAGAAAGTAATAAGCATCAAATTGAATCAAGGTTAAATCACTGCAAACAATTTTGTGTGCGATTTGATAAAAGCTTTTAAAATAGATACAATCGAGAAACGTAAACCGAATATGCCCTGTCATTGCGCACAATTGCTTTAAAGTATGTGATTGACACCAGTCTAGCATCATGCCAATTAGCTCGGTTATCTGAATTTGACTTAAGAAGGTATGTTTTGCCGTTTTTAATATACCATAATATAATTTGAAGAAAAATATAATAGTTAGAAGTAGACACTTAAATGTTTAGATATTATCACACGCCGACATTTTTAATTTAACCAAGTAGGTACTGTTAATTATTTTCAGACATCAAATAAGAGAATATATTGCTGTTTATAAAAAACCTAATGTAATTAGAAGAAATATACAATAATTAAAAGGAGGCACTTACTGACATTTTTAAACAATTTAACCAAGTACTATTATTTATTATTAGACATCAAATTAAATAATTAATTGTAAATTACCTATTGTTTAGGTTTGCTATTAAATAATAAATACTTAACACGAGACTATTGTGTACATTTCTAGAAAAGAAAAAAAAGCTTTAATGGCTCATTACTATCATAATGTATGTGTAGATTTGAATAAAAATGAAATTACGTACATACAGATTTATCTTAGTAGGTATCTACTTCGTTTTCAGCCTTAATAAAACGAATTTCCTATAAACATCTGCCTTTGTTAGCAAAGTTATTAAATTTTCTTGAAGAATGGGTAGAAAAAACTCATCGAAAACTCTTGTTTCTCGGCCACCTTTCTATGGCCTTAACTTTGAAATTGTAACTACCGGACTTGAGGAATTCGTCTTCTCGTCACGCATGACATCGTTGCGGTTTCAACTCTCAAATTAGAGAAGTTTCAAGTTTTAACTTTGAAACTGGTTAATATTCTGAACTATGTTTTACGGAAGCAAAATTTATCGAGTTGTGTATCTAGGCGTGGAAAAAATGAAAAGTTATCGAATGTGTGACTACGAGAAGCAACATAATTGTTTTCATTATAAATGCATTTTTTTATAGGTACAAATACAGAACCATTTTATATGCCGACAACAGTAATGTAAGCATTACTGTGTTCCGGTTGGAAGGACACTGTAGTTAGTAATTTACTGGGCTATCTAATCAGTATAGTTCTCAAGATAAACGAGAGTTGTAGCATTGATGTACCGGCCCATGCGATCAAAGTGCCGGAACCTGTGCAGAACTGTTTTGGTCGTGGGCATGCGTGACTTTTTACTCAAGACAGCGCCCAGCTTGTCTCGTCACCATTTTTACACAATATAATCAAGGTTGTACAAAAACATAGACAACCGACATCAATTGGACTGTTTTAGTGACCGTATACATACACCACTGAAAAGTCACAGGGAAGCAAAATACGCAATTTTGTTTTCTTCGACGACATATTATTTCAGTTATATTGATATATAAAAACTAAACTGCTGAACCGATTTTGGTGAAATGTCTATGGGACCAATCTGAAAGTACATCCTCTTAAACAAAAAGACTTTTTCAAATCGGTTTAGAAACAACAAAACAAAGTTCTGAGGTAACAACAACAATACAAAAAAAACATTTATATGTATCGAGAACTTCCTCCTATTTTTAAAGTCGGTTGAAAAAACTGCTTATTATCATTTAATTCCATTCAAGTACACTAAACATTAAGGGGAATCCTCAAGGCAAATTTCCATACAAAATGTTTCGGACAAATACTCAAAAACTACGCCGTATTATAGTAATTTCTTCACACTATTCGTTTCGTCTATGTTTTTTGATTTCGTCAACAAAAAAAGTGAAAGGTTTCATACTTTAATTTAGATTTTATACGTGTTTTAAAATTAACCCTACTAACTTAAAAACACAACGAATAGTGAGAAGAAATTACTATAATACGGCGTACTTTTTGAGTATTTGTCCGAAACATTTTGTATGGAATTGGATTTAAGGATTAGCCTTAAGGCCTTCTTTTTATCGTGTCACTAGTTCTTTCGAACCAGTGTAGTGAAAGGATTTCAAAGTTCGTGCGCTAACATTAGGTTATTTTATCTAAGCTTTCTCTTCACAATTGTCGCAACCCTATAAAAATAATCTTCTCTTTATTACAGACTTAGTGGGTTACCTTCGTGTGGGATTGCAACGTTATGCGATGCCACCTGGCTTTTTGTATGCAAACTCGACGAACGTGAGACAATGCTATCTCCATTACGTTGGTATGACAATGTTGATGGCCTGTCTTGTCAGCTCACATCGGCATAGTTCCATTACAATACCACGTATTATGTAATATCATGTCATTTGAGGAGTTTAAACTAGATTTTTGTGTAATTGTAGAAGGCTAGAGATGAAAGGTCTTAATTTTGGGTGTTCAAGTTGAAGTTCATTTCAAATTTGTGTCGAATTGGAGTTAATATTTTTTAACAGATTTAAAAAAGGGGAGTTTCTCAATTCAGTTGTTTTTTTTGTTACCTCATATCTTTATTGTTTAAATACCGACTTGAAAAAATATTTATTGTTTCAGAGAATATGATTATGATGTAATTTTTTGCCGGCGTCAGCGTTTCCCGATCACTATAATTTGGGTCTTCTTGTCATCAGTGAATAGGATTATTCTAGGTAAGCGTGCTACATCGTCGACCACATCGTCACTTACTATCAGGTGAGATGGTGGTCAAACGCATTCCTATAAATAGTAAAAAAAAATACTTCCAGATTGGTCTCACAGAATTCATGAAAATTGGTTCAGTACTACGAAAAAACTAAACGAAATTGTGTATTTTGCTTCCCTGTGACTATTCAGTGATGTTTACGGTCACTACAACAGTCCGTTGTAGTATTTTTTTGGAAAATTGATTATTTTGGATTGAAATTGCTCTTGTCGCAATGAAATATTATAAAATGTTGTAGCTAATGATGTCGTGCATGGTTGTTCTCATCTCACGCCCGTTCAATGACCAGCCGGTTAATGTGCGAAGAAGGTTGATGACACTCGCAAAAAATGTTTGATTCTGATTTCTCAGCTCACTTAATGATATCACACCTTGGTGTGAAAATCACAACCAACTGAAATTTAACCTAAACATAAGTAAACATGACTCTACTCTACCTTTAATAACTAAGAATTATGACATCCTTCCACGTCTTTTCCACCGTGAAATTGATACGAACATACACTGATACGCCCTAATACACGTTAATAACTACAATCAGAGCCTTTCAGACCTGACTGAATAAGGCGAAGTTCACATGATAGCATGACCATGCGGCATTCAAATTTCTGGCATCAACATTGATTGAGAATAGACATGGAGGCAATTTTCTTTTGGTTTTATACCGAAAACTGACACTTCGCAGAAGACAAAGGTTGAAATAAAATAAAGAAGATAACATTAAAAAAAACCCTTTCAAGACTTTTTATTTTTTTATTTTTATTAGTTTGTAGAGTTAAAATTTCAAATGACATCTCATTTTCCAACTTAGCCTAAGTTATTTCTAGCTTCCAAGCATGCTCCATTTTCGAATACAACTTGATATGCAAGTGAGGTGGTGGTCAAACACTTGGCTATTTAAAATTAAATAAAAACACATGAACACACCCGAAATTCATTAAAAGATTATTGACAAACTTAGTAACTTACTAAATAAAAAGCCGTGTTGGCTGAGTGGGAGGTGCTTCGACTTTCGATCCGAAGGTCGTGGTTCAAACCCGGTCGTAAAACAATGCCTCTTTGTGTTCAAAAAATCTGTGTGCATTAAAACACATGCTTAACGATGAAGGAAAACCTTTTTCTTCTTTTTCCGATTGAACCGAGTTCGAAAACATGTATCAAGTACTCGAAAGGAGCCTCTTCGAGGCGCACTTGAAATCCTTTCACCACACTGGTTCGAAAGAACAAGTGAACCGAGTAGAAGAAGAAGCAACTTACTTGTAAAGGAGTGAAGGCTACAGACGACGCGGTACCGGACACTTGCCGCCTGATACTCGTAGCTCCTCCGTACTGCTGCTGCTTCTGCATGTTCTTTTGCAGAGTCTTGCTGATGCGCACTTTGGTCTTCTCGTCGATCTGCGGCAGCCGCACTCGGCCCGTGCTCGACTTGCCGATGGTTCCGCGAGTGTAACCGAGGTCTTCTTGGTAAGCGTCGTCTTCGATCTGTGGGAGAAGGGAGAATTAGATGATAGCTTATGCCTTAATCACACAGATACCGAGTACTCTACCTAGACAGTGCTCTCGGCCGAGTACTCGGTACGTATAAACATTGCGCCGAGTGCTCGGCTGAGCGAGTGATGTAAGCTTTCACTGTCTCGGCCGAGTAACATTTTACTGTCTCGGCCGAGTACTCGGTACGTGTGATCTAGGCGTTGGGGCTAAGAATAAGCTGTCACATCAATTTTCGCTAACGTTATAAACGGCTGCCTATGGCTTCGTAACGTGGCATCAGAATATATAAATAGTTGCATAAATATTTTTGGGTTCCATCTATAGCCATACTGAATTTTAAGCCAGTAGGTTCAATTTTGGTGTGATTATGTACCAACCATCCATTAATTAACTTATTATGAACTTATTAACATTCACACACTCACACCCCTGCACTAGGACTCCCTGTGTCGCAGGTGGCATGGACACATACAACACATCACAACATCCAAGACCCGAGAACAAACATTTGTGTTCGTCATAAATATTTGCCCCGGCCGGGGATCGAACCCGGAACACCAAGCTTCGTAGGCAGGGTCACTACCAACTAAGCCACGGTGCCGTCTATTAATTACTATATTGCCTTTCTATTCGTAGGGATTTATTGCGTGCGTTTGGTTTAATATATGTCTTGGTTTAATAAACTTGGTGGTAAACTTATATTTTAAGTGTGTTTATAATCTTTGATTCTCTTTGCTTTTGTGTCTTTTTTTTGTGTCTCCTTTATTTTATTTTTTACTTTTTCTCTTTTTACAGCTCATTTTTTGGCATTTCGAAACCGAAAGCAACTGCCCAACAAATCACTTAACGTCAGTGTACTTTAGTGTAACCTACTTTACCGTCGATCGTCGGTGCTCGGACAGAACATACTAATTACAGACGATCTGTTTATCCGTCACGTGCCAAAGAAAACGATACAAATACGGCTGGTTCGGGTGAATCGAAACAAGAGCGTATTACATTAGCACAGTTTGATAATCGTTTATAATGAACGTAGCAATTGGGCGCGACGAATACGTTTAGGCGCGAAACATGGTCAGATAGTTTTGATAACAAATGTACCAGGTTTTTAATTACGCCTGTAGAGCCTAAGTCGGATTCAACTCAAATAATGGGTGTAAATTTTTAAGAACAATACAATTTCAGAATACGATTTGCTCTGGTCGCATAGAGCCAATAGCATGATAAAACCGCAGATGGAAAGACGATCTGAAACTTGTGGAAGGGACATAAGACATAGTAGGTATTTAAGCCCAGAAGTGCGTTTAGTTTGAACGTTACATATATGTAACATTGTATTATGAGAGTTGCTCTATCAATTCTACAACCGTGTGTATGAAAAATCATTAAACGTGCGCGCGCGCAAACAACGGACCGGGCACGGACGTCCGCGCACCAACAGATCTGGTTCCGGTCTATTTGCCCACGAAAAAACTACAAGCCCACTTCTGGCGAACGATTTGAAATGCAACTCATCTGCCGTGGACCACCAAGCGTGACGTCATAATTCTTTACAAGGATTTCGCGTTAGTTCAAGATTTAAATTATGTAAACACAGTGCTAGTTATTTTGCCGCCAAGAAAAAATGCCTATGCATTACTTTGGTTTGGTGTAACGGGCTACTAAAATGCTAGCTAGTGAAATTACTGGGCTTTGAGAAATACCACCCGAATGGCTATAAGTGAACGAGTGCTTATTAAATCCTGTGCCACTGTTTTGGTCAATGGGAAGGCGTGGTTTGGTAGATGGAGAGATCTACGCCCAGCTGTGGGCAGCTATTGCTTTAGATAATAACTAGAGGTAGAATGAGACATTACTATTGGTTATCTTATAAGATCCAGTGTACAACCGAGAGCAACACAATAATTTCAAACAATGTCATAAAATATTTTTCTAAATGAGAGAGCTTACAGATCTAGGTACGTTGTATAATGTACAGTTAGCTATGTCTAGCTTCTCAGTCGACTACTCGCCACGGAAGTCATATAGAGGAATGGTCGTAAGTCTCATCGTAACAACATTTTTGCAATGAGACGGGAAGTCTGAGATGTAGGCGTTTAGAAAAGGTACGTGGGCGCAGGCGCTTTGATGTTACAGCCGTTACAAAACACTCTAGTGTCGCAAATACTAACATTGTGATTGAAATACGAAGACAGATAAAGGGTGGATTACCCTAGTACTGGCTTCGTTAATCGAATAAGGCACTCTATTTGTACGTACTACTAGACTCTTCGAGAATCTAGCCAAAGGAGATGTTATGCAAGGCGTATACCTCTGTTGGTCATATAACCCTCTTGGCCATTCACATTAAATAAAACTATACGCTGTATTTGAAAACCGTGTGCATATGTTAAGATGGTGTGCGAGATTATTATAGTGTGCGTTTACATTAATAAGATTTTGTTAGGCACACGGCCTTGCGTGTTTACCTCGTCCCCCGTCAAAAATGGCAGAAATTTATGTTTGCAGATTCTGACGTTCTCATTTTACTAGATTCTCGAAGACTAGACTAGGCTGGACGTCACATCGTTGCTTACGTAGAATCAGATGCCTATAGTAAATTGTGTATGATTTGATAGTAAAACGTAGTCTAGAGACTGAACTGTATATAATGTAGAAGCATTAGAAACTAGGATGACCTACAATTAAACATCTGTACAAACAAGGAAGGAGCGATGTGTACATATCTTTGGCGCGAACAGTTACCAACAAAAAGTAGATTATCAGTAATTCCATCAGGTTGAATGCAGCTAACAAACACGTCATGAGTTCCGCGAACGATTATCGCGAGCCGAGCCAAACAATACCGGTAATAATCTACTACACCGCGGCATTTGCTGCAATTAGTCTATCTGTGCCACAGCTGTATAGAAAGAGCTGACTTACTTTACTTGTAAGACTTTGACGCGAGCCGCCTCAAATGTTCTTAGGCGCCTCAAAAATTCTTAACTCTTTATTATTATTTTTAATTCATGTATTTGAATTTGAATTTAACTTTTGAAACGATTAGGGCTCTGTGCGTTATAAAGTTCAATTGAAGTCATGTACCTAAATGATATTTTATTAATTTAAGAGTTCTTTCGTTTTGCAAAATTGAAACTTTGTAAGCTTTACAACTTTGTAAACTAAAACTAAACTATATATAAAACTAACTATCTTCTAAACTATTCTAAAAGTATTGTTTAGTAGATATAGAAATTAAGAAAGTATAGAAATTAGGGTTTTACCACAGTTTTACTAATTATTTTGTATGCCCAGGATATTTAACTAAACGGCATTGAAGAAACACCGTAGAACTACACACCACAATGGCAAATAACATAGTATCGTGAAGCCGGCTTAGTATCTAACAAAGATTTGTTAAGTCATGAATCCATTCTTCCTATTATGATAAAGATATGTGCTATACCAGCTATCGTATAGTGGTCGTTCAAACTAAACGTCTATTCATTTTCTTTGTCAGGAGATGCGGTTTTAAGACCATTTACGAGGTTTAATTGCCACAAAACATCTGCAAGAGTCAGATTTAATATATATATTGCAGTAGAAACCACTTTTTATAGACTGATAGATCCGGTAATAATTATAAGTAGACCAGAAATAGTAAAATATTTGGCCAGCAAATAATCTGAGAGGTTGGTTGGTTAAATAATTATTACACAAAAATTAAGGCAAAATTATACAACTGTGTACGTAAGTTTTTCTCATAATATAAGTTCTGCTTAGTTTGGAGCACAACATCTACGTTATGTGAAAATTAAGAAATAATATAGTTTACAAAACAATCAGAGCAAAATTAATTTGCAAACTTGAAACGGAGCAACAGTACGTCCAATTACCTATCTTGAGGGTAAATACGAATCGCGCCTCGAAAACTATTCGGACGAATCTCACCGAAGAACGCTGACGATATAACGTTTTTTCTTGTCTATTATTATAATTATTTAGTGTTTATGATACACAGGCAGCTTCAAAATGCGTGTACATTTTTTGTCATTGCACTTTAAATGTATGTCTAGTCTATTTTTGAAAGAGTTCACTGATGGGTCCCTAATCATTGTATGTGGCAACTTATTCATGCATGGCGCTATAGCTGGCAGAAGGTGGATGAGAAGAGCCGAAAATCGGGCTCAGTGGCGCGCCTTGGGAGCGACCTATGTCCAGCAGTGGACTGCTATAGGTTGATGATGATGATGATGACAACTTATTCCAGATATAGTTATAAATAGATCTGTGAGATAGATGCTATACTAAAAGAATAAGAATATAAAGCTATTGAACCGAGTGAGCTAAAATTAGGTATAATTATAGTTTGAGCTCGAAAGGGCTGCTAAATCAGCTTCCAATTATTCAGCAGTTCGAATAAAATATATTAATCAAATGGTTGAAAGTTCACAGAACCACAACAGGATGGTTGAAGTGGAGACAGCTCACAGGCGTAATGTGTGATAGTAAAATGCCGCTCAAGGGAAAATGTACAAAACCGGCTGGGCGGCCAATAAGCAACGTCTCAACAAACTACACACAACAGAAATGCGCATGCTACGCTGATCTGCGGGTATCACATTGCTAGACAAAATCCAAAATAACTACATAAGAGGAAGTTTTAAAATCGCACCTATAGTAGATAAAGCAAAAGAAAAACGGCTTCGATGGTACGGGCACATCCAGAGGCGCCCGGAGGACCATATGGTTAAGCTTGCCCTAAGTTTGCCAACGACGAAACGGGGACGTGGAAGACCACCCTCCACTTGGTTAACGACGGTTGATAAAGACCTGAAAGAAGCTCAACTCGACACTGACACCGCACAGAATCGTGCAGAGTGGAGAAAACGGACAAGGAAGGCCGACCCCAAGTAAATGGGATACACGGTCGAGGGATATACAGGGTCAGCCAAAAAGTGACGTCAAAAAATTTTTTTTAGATTCGTCACATCTGGGTGTATCCGAAAATACCCCATAATATATATACCGCTATACCGCGTATGTTCCGCGATTTTTAGTTGTTTAGAAGTTATGATTTTTTTAATGTGTAGTTTCGAATTTACTTCCGGAGCACCTTAAAAAAATCATAACTTAATTAATAGTAAGATTTTTTTATCTCTCATCTTAAATCATAACTTCTAAACTACTAAAAATCGCGGAACATACATGGGGTATTTTCGGATACACACAGATGTGAGAAATCTAAAAAAATTTTTTGACGTCACTTTTTGGCTGACCCTGTATAATCAAATGGTTGAAAGTTACACTAACGTCGGCGAAGTTCATCCTGTTGGCGTTCTTGCGGAACTCAGTCATGGCGTACCGTTCCTTCATCTTGCGCACGCGCTTGCCGCCGCGCTTTTTCCTGCTTTGCTCGATGGGCTTCGGGAGCGGCTTCACGAACTTCACTGGAGGCGGCTCCTGGGTTTTAATGTTTATTTAAATGGGTGCATATGTTTATTTGATTGGGTTCAAATGTTTTTAAATGGGTTCAAATTTAGATAAAATAAACGGCTGAGTATCATGCCAACATAGATGAATAACGGTGTTCTTATAGAACACCATATAGACAGTGTCAAACCAAGATGGAGTCGTAAGACAGGACCTAAAAATTTCAAACACCTTGTCAATAAAAATGAAATATCTCAATTTTCAAATAATGTTTATTACTTTTTACGATGAAGCTTTATTTACAATGAAAAAGCCTAGTAGTTGTAACATCTAATATTTACATAGCCCTGTTACTTATCTGTTTCAAAAATTTGCATCGGACCAAAATGTACTAGAAGTTAGCAAATGTGGCTTTTTTTTTTGTCGCATTTTCAATGTACTACATTGTATCTGTGCATGCCAAATAAATTTTTATCCCGCTACAACACAGGTGAAGATGCGGAAAAAAGCCTGTTTGTGAATAACTAGTAATTAACCAAACCGCCTTTAGATGAAGTATATCTTAATTCTCAAGGCACTATGGAAATGGAAAAACAAGTATCTTCCGAAATCTTTAAAATCAAAGGTAAAGTAGTGTTTAATTTAACCTTAATATAATGATGTTATTTTAAGTAAGACCTTGATGACTCATGGTATAATGTACGACAAAACGGTACGATGGACCAACAAACGGTTCCTTAAATTGTATGTGTGGTGCGCATACCAACATATTTGATGGTTTTAATTGGGCTATACTGTTATTTACTTGGCATGGAAAGCAAAAGTCAAAGCAGAATATATTTTATGGCTTGCCGATGCAATCATGACAGGTTTCCAGTTTAACAGCTGTTAGCTTCGTCGATAGTAGCTTTATATCGTAATTTATATGATTATAATAAAAATTATTTACTGTAGTTATTGTAGTATTAATACCTAATCATTTGCAGTATAACCAGTTTATTTTCAATATCTTCGCGCAGTTGCCTGCCAATGAGTCCGTCTGTGCTTTCGTGGCAGGTTTCCAGCCTAGCAGCTGATACAAGGTTTGTTGATATTAGATTAACAGCTTTATATTATTTAGTAAGTTATACAAGATCCTATTTCACCTGTAAACTATCCAGTTGTCGATGCCTTTGCGCAGTTGATTGCAGATGCGTCCGTATGTTACTATCATGGCAGGCATTCACTCTAGCAGCTAATTGCACCTAGCTTGGCGGCTTTAAAGCGTTGTTTAGAAAACCAATTAGATTCATAGCTCACCTGTAATTTATCCAGTTTCTTTTCAACGCCTTCGCGCAGTTGCCTGCCGATGCGTCCGTCTGTGCTGTCGTGGCAGGCGTCCACTCTAGCAGCTAATGTCAGCTTGGTTGATACTAGCTTAGCAGCTTTGTAGCGCAATTCCTAAAACAATCGCACTAGTTAACCAATCTTTGCAATATGCTTATTATTAATATTTATCATACACAGGCAGCTTAAAGCTGATGACATGTGTGGTTGATACTAGCTTAGCAGCTTTGTAGCGCAATTCCTAAAACAATCGCACTAGTTTACTCATCTTTGCAATATGCTTATTATTAATATTTATCATACACAGGCAGCTTAAAGATGACATGTGTGTATATCTTGATTATATTTTGTCAGTGCACTTTAAATGTTTTCCAGACTATTTTTGAAAGAGTTCACTGAGGGGGTTCACTAATGACCATTAATCACTGTCTGTGGCAACTTGTTCCAGTCTATGGCAACGCGGTTAGGCAAAGTGTTCTTCCTAGGTTTGCTGGTACCTGGCATGATTTAGGGCTTTAGCGAGTATCCTCTCTTTATATATTGCATAAGCTTATGAAGGGTATGTAGTACCATCTCTTACATTAAGGTAACTTTTTATCTTGGTTGCTAATCAATAACTCTTGTCAAATCAGGGACTATAGGTCTGATTCCAGCCTTGTTAGCATGTACTTACAGGTGACGTGTCTTGTACAATCTGTGAGAAGTAAACAAATCCAGTGTGGGGCAATGACGCAGCCTGCGAGAATCCAGACAGCAGTTTCTTCTGCTGACCAAGTGTGAGCACATTGCAGGCCGGCATTCTAGACAGCTTGGTCAGACCACCGGCTATGCCCAGGATTTTGGCTGCTGTTGATGCACCTACAAAAAAGTTTTAACTTTATGAGCCTGGTATAGAGTATAGATAGATGGATATTTCATGGAAATCTAGCAATTTACAGAAAAAATATAAATGATAACAGTGACCAACAAAAGTGTTATTTCTTACCAACAATAGCAGTAATATTTGGTGCTATGAATGTCATCCTACTTTCAACATATTCATAGATCTTGGATTTAAAGTTATTGAGCTCAGCTGCCATGTCACAGGCTTCATTTATTTCCTCGAGTTCATCATCAGTTAGGAGTTTCCTGTAAAATAAAGAAGGTTATAGATTATTTCTTATATTCTGAGTAATTTATTATGCAGTTGCATTTTTTTGGTAAATAACATACATGGTTGGATGGCTGAAATTCAGTATGGGTATATTTTTGAACTGGAGAAGTATGAATAGGCTACTTTTTATTGTGATAAAAATTGTGTAGTGCAAGAAAGGAGCCTCTTCGAGGCACTCTTGAAATCTTTTCACCACACTTGTTGAAAGAACTAGTGACATGATAAGAAGAAGATTGATACCACACAAGGGACTCCTTAACAGTAGCTAGTAATTACTTATTTCAAGTAAACTTACCCCTGTGTGGTTGAAGCAGTCACAGACACAATCATGATAGTAGCCTGGGTCAGAAAACTCTGCAACTTCTCATTATTTTTAGCTCGGTCCAAATCATTGCCCAGTTCTTTGACACTCCAAATGTACTCCAAAGGGGTCACAATAAGGGAGTCTAGCTCAGGGAAACGCTTCTGGTATTTATCCCGAACAAATCTGTGGATAATAGCTGAAAATGATAGTAAGGGGTCTTGAATGTTAAGATATACTGATACTCATATTAATTTCAAGTACATATTTCAGTTTTCACATCAGCTAAGTATACTTTTCTGAACGGATTAATTAAAAAATATACAACTATTCTTGAAAGATTATTAAAAACAATAGGGCAATTAATTGTAAAACTATAATGGTGAGTATCAGTAAATAAACTGATTATTTTGTTAGGTATACTAAGATACCTACCAATTTCTCCATCAATCTCCGCTGCAATGTTGTTTGCTTCAACTATGACTTGGTACTCAGGATCAGACTCCATCAAGCCAGTGACTTCAATCTTCTTTCGACTGTTTCCAGTATTCTGTTCAATTTCATATAAAACCTGCAATGTTATGAAGAGGTGTTTGTTAAAAGTTAGGTTCTAAGCCTAATGTGCCAGGTTGAACTTACTCGTTTTAAACGATCAGAATGTCTCAGTTTCGCCAATTCTCTAATAGAAATGTTCTTCAAATCCTCTTCTTTTGGAACAACAGGATAGGGCACGGCAAATTCATTGGAGGTGTCCATGCCTACAGAAGCTTTACTGTCGATAGCAGCTTCCAGCTCTCCATCATCATTTTCTTCTAAATCAGCAAGCAGTTCATCGGCTAGCGACATTTTAGTAAGATCTTTTGCAGATTTTACTAGTAAATGTAAAGAAACCAAGGAAATTTGTTTGAAGAGAGACCAACGAGAAACCACAACAAAATATAAATACAGCAGAGTAAATCAGAGAACGAATGAATATAGCATGAATATATTTTTTGTATAGACTAATAAAATCGGTAAAAACCGAAAACTAAGCTCAAATTGAATAAAGGTCGATGCTGACCTTCCATGGATACATGGATCCGTATTTGATACGTTCATAAGGGAAGATTTTGTTCGCCAGATGGCAACATTAAAAGCAAGCAAGTAGCAAACAAGCAAACGCAAACGAACTATTCATTTGGTTCGTTTGTAAAATCAGTATTCCGTGATTTTTTCTTGAAGTAAGGCTCTCGTAAAGGCCCCAAAAAGGCCAAATTAGTCAAGCAAAACGTTATTTAAGTGGAGTTTAGACATATAATTAGCCCTAATGGCGCTTAACCCACAGTACGATGCAATCGGAAAAGGATTTGTTCAACAATATTACATCCTGTTCGATGATCCGGCACAGCGACCAAACCTCGTCAATATGTACAATGTAAGTATAGTTACTAGTTAGAATATATTCCACTTTTTAAGAGTCTACAAGGGATCTAAGAAAATAAATATTTATAATTTTTATAGGTTAGGGAAGGCCCATTTACACTAGGCTATTCATTATGACAGTCCACCCCTCCTTGAAAGTATTTGTATAATTTGCTTTCAAACCAATGTACATGTGGCAGGGAAGGTAGTGGCACCGAAAATATCAATAGGTGAAATCTCCATAACCCTTAAGCTCTAGAAAGCCTAAAAATTGCCCATAATTTCTAACCTATTATTTTTATTTATATGCTGTTTGCTTTTGATGAAGTATAAAAATAAAATAATACTAAAAACAACAAATTAATTAACTGCCTGAAGCCACTCCCGGTAAGTAATCAATTTGTCACTACTAACACCATGCTAATAGTGGATTGGCATGTTGTGATAAGTCCATTAGGGCTTGCTAAACAACACAATTCATGAAAATATTTTACTTAGTCAAATATTGATTGTTGATGAACACCAGAAAATTCTAATTTCACTACAGAACAAGAGAATCAGATTGTAATCAAAATGATGTGAGTACTCTTGGTTTAGTTCCACCCTAAATTAAATGACAGACTCCGGGTACTGAATATCTGACATTTAATTTACAACTAATAAAATCAGTAGCCTTGTCTCTCAACATAACCCGCAGAATGAATTAGGATGAGTCATTAATGTATAAGAAACAATGAGTCGGTTGTAAATCACTTGACCCACGGCAACTTTGCCCACCCAACATGTGATAAGAAAATTGGAATTTTAACATTTTCAGCTTTTTTTTATATTCCTTTTGTTTTCTATGAAACTATTTTTTTGGAATTTTCCCAATTTGTTTTTCTTAAATATTCCCTGTATCAAACAAAAACTTATAAATCAAATCGGTCCAGACTTTGAGGAGTAGGGTGACAAACACGCCTACAGAAGAATTATAATAGATATTATAAAGAGTACACCATGAAAAATAATAATAATAATAAACATTCACACACTCACACCCCTGCACTAGGTTTCCCTGTGTCGCAGGTGACATGGACACATACAACACATCACAACATCCAAGACCTGAGAACAACCATTTGTGTTCGTCACAAATATTTGCCCCGGCCGGGGATCAAACCCGGAACACCAAGCTTCATAGGCAGAGTCACTACTAACTAAGCCACGGTGTCGTCAAAATCAGCTTCATTATTCAACTTTGAGTCTATAAAATTGAAGGCATAAAAAATATTTCTTACATATTATAATGGTCTGCCAAGAAATTGATTCACGTGACTGAAATAGGCTACATCATATTTTCTTTATTTTAGGTTGAAACATCATTTATGACATTTGAAGGAGTCCAACTACAGGGTGCTGTAAAAATCATGGAAAAGCTAAATGTAAGTAATTTTAAAATGATGACTGATTTTAACCACCTACCACCAATATTAGTGATTAAAATATATAGAAAGAATTAAAATATTTTCAATTATTTTACAAATAAATATTGGTTGGAAAGTTGCTTATATTTAAAAAAAACTTTAAAGCATTAAATTTGCCTTAAGGGTACCAGATGATTTAAAAACAACACAACAGTGTGTGCAGTGTGGCCTCATAACAGAATCAAAATATATTACGACTTTACCCAAACGAGCATTACATAGCATGAGGATTCTCACAAAATAAAGTGCTACGTGCGCAGAAGTTTTCACTTCCCAAAGTTACAGAGATAATAATGTATAAACTTAAAGTTTGAAATATTTTCACACACTGATTCTAATTCAAAATGTGCATAATTATTTTTCAGAGTTTGACATTTCAAAAGATTGGAAGAGTTATCACCTCTGTGGACTCACAACCTATGTTTGATGGTGGTGTTTTGATCAACGTCCTTGGACAATTGCAGGTATGGTTAATTCATCATAATAAATAAAATAAGTTAATCGTTATGGCCGATTAGTGTGTAAAAATAAGGCAATTGCATAAAAATCCAAGCTAGTTAAATACTGGGCTTTTGAGACTGCCATACAAAATGTCTTAAATTCAACAAGTTCGATAGAAGTTTTGCACTGGCCTATGTGGTTCAATCCCGTGGCCTATTCTGGTCATGGGCAGTTGTAATCTCTTTCCAACAGGAGAGTACCTCACTAATTTCGACACTTATTTACAAAAAATAATTCATTCAAAGAGGTCAAAAATTATCAACAATACCTATGGTTTATTGATCTCAGCACAGATAAATAAATACAATCTCATTATTAACTTTATTATTATTTCATCAATAATTAGTAAAAAACTACAACTTTGTTTGCGTTGCGAGTAATCAAACTTTCTCAGTATGTTCCGCTTTAAAAAGCCCTCTGAACTTCGAGTCTCCATTCAGTGGGTTGGCCTTTCCATTGTCTGTCAGTCAGTCATTCAGTAAGGACAAAGACTATAAAAAAATCGCTAAAATTAATTAAATTGTGTTACTCGTAACAGACCGATGACGACCTCCCACATGCATATCTACAGACATTTGTGCTGAAACCCATAGGAAACTCGTTTTACGTAGAACATGACATATTCAGGCTGGCATTACACGACGTCTAATGCTAACAGGACAAGTAAGCCGAATCCTTGCAGGCTTGTGCTTTAGTTACCTAATTCACATCTAATTTCCTGCACGGGTTGGCTATTATTCCTAAAATTAAATTAATGTACCTACATCAACCTATAAGTTGCTTAAAGGTAATAAAAAAAAAAATATTAATAATTTTATTATAAAAGAAGACTAATGCCGTAAATAAATTAGGCCATTACTCGCATGTGTGTTGCAAAGCGATTGATAACAAGTTTTTCTATAAATAGTTGTCTGCATTCATTTATTTTTGCAACGCAGTATATCAATATACACCATTATTACTTTTGTAAATAATGCTTTCTTTAATCTTGTTTTAATGAATCCTCACTCTCTGGTAATAATTTTGAGAAACATTTTTTTTATTTTAAAGACTAGACAAAATACCTTAATTAAGGGGAATCCTCAAATCCGAATTCCATAAAAAAAAATTCGGACAAATACTCAAAAAGTACGCCGTATTATAGTAATTTCTTCACACTATTCGTTTCGTCCATGTTTTTTGATTTCGTCAACAAAAAAAGTGAAAGGTTTTATACTAGGGGTTAATTTAGATTTTATACGTGTTTTAAAATTAACCCTACTAACTTAAAATCACGTATAAAATCTAAATTAAAGTATGAAACCTTTCACTTTTTTTGTTGACGAAATCAAAAAACATGGACGAAACGAATAGTGTGAAGAAATTACTATAATACGGCTTACTTTTTGAGTATTTGTCCGAAAATTTTTGTATGGAATTCGGATTTGAGGCTACCCCTTAACACATACATTTTAACACTAATTACTTATCTAACTTCATGTTCAGATTATACTGAGCAAAGAATAATGCCTCTACTCATTTAGAACCCTTACTTACGAAGTCATTATACTCACTTTTAATAAACTTTTGGTACCTGCCTGTTAAATAACAGTTTTTTTTTGTATTTCAGTGCGACGACGATCCCCCACATCCATACATGCAAACTTTCGTATTGAAGCCACTCGGAGACTCATTCTTTGTTCAACACGACATATTCCGCCTCGGAATCCACGACATCGCCACCGCTTAGGTGTCTTGTACAGAAGCCAGCTCCGGAGCAAGAAAATAAGGCCTGATTTAGGCAGATCAAATAAACCAAGAATGGTAGTGTAACTAACATGTCATTTGGTATCATAGTCCCCTGGAGTTGGCATTTTCATCATCAAAAACTATCATTATGGTCAACAGTGTGATCCCGCTAATTCAAAGTGCATCTCTCAGTTATTTAGGTGTAAGGACTAGTAACAATTGCTCGCTATGAAATGAAATTTAAAGTAATTTTTGTAAATTATCAACATTTTTGGCTTAAGATAGCTCAGTGAAAGTAACAGACTTTTTCAGTTACATATACATTTTATAATAATAAATACATTATAATTTTTCTATTAATTATATTTCTTTTTAATGTTACTCCGACTTTGGGTATGGGTATAAATCAAACAAAATATTCGATGCTAAGACAATCATGTATTATAAATAGTCAAAAATAACAAAAGAACCACTGAAAACAGGTACATTTTTTTACCAATCTCAGAATTTAATACTCCTCCTTTAAATTCTTAAGACGCTACAACACTTATCAAGTTTATCCGCATGCACTACAAACGAATTACACACACATTGGCCATGAAAAGACCTAACTTGTCTAAGTGAATGACTAGGTTGCAAGTGATACATTCATTGTAAGTTTGGCTTCCCAACTTCTGTGGTCTCACGATGGGTTTTCGTCGCATTTAGCGGTATATTTTTCTATCAGGAAGGTGTTTCGTTCACATCCCATTTGTCTATTGTCTCCGCTTATAAGAATTCGAATCAAACATTTACAAACTACAAAGTTTCGACTATTATTGCTTATCTTAAGCATTTTAAAAACAAGAACAATCTTACCTTAAAATACAAATATATGAATGGAGCGGATTTATTATAGACCTCATATAAAATGTAAATATTGAAAAGCTGTTACAAAATGTTCTTTCAAAACTACGGGGAGACACCAATGTTTGAGGTGACGACTAATAAGCAGAGATCAAATAAGAATGGCGAGACCGTTTGCGGTCGTTTACGTAAGAATATTTTGTACATTTTAGCCTCTGATTGTTAGTACTGTTCTGTTAAACCGAGTCAATCACACAACCAGTCATTATTTGTCGTAGCATCTTGAGTATAACACGTCAAGTACAGTCCTACCAACTTATCTGTGAGGTGGCAGAAAATGGAACTACAGCCACTTGCATACAAAACTTAATTCAACTGCCAGCTGCGTCGTGTACCGTTGCGATAACAGCGACGCTCCTCAATTCACAGATAAGTTGGTAGGACCCTTTAATACTTCAGTTGTCACGTCAATGTAGATTTTCAATGACGTCAACCTTGCAAACCACAGTAGGAGTAGACTAGTAAGTAGGTTTCGCTGATTAAGGAAACCCTTAATCCAATGCTAAGATTAATACGCCCCTGACGCATTTATAACTCAGCTGATATAAGTACACAGTTATTTCGTAAATGTAAAATTGTTCTACCACTCTTTCTAAATGAAATTACTTTTTTTCCCCGACTGCAAAGTTTTTTTTTCAAAATATTTAAGGGTTATAATGGTTTAACAGAACAGCACTACAATATACCGCGCCTCATCTACGATGCTATAGCGATACAATAAAATTATGGTTTGACATCACTCATCAATTTGTTTCTCAAGCAATTTTAACTTTGATTTACGATCTCTGTTTTTTTTTCACAACCTACGTAATAATTTTTCAAAAATAAAATAGGCAAATTCTGCACATCATCTACATTAGCACAGATAAATAAAAAAGTTGAAATGAATGAAAAAAAAAATACACTTTCAAGTAAGCCACTTCAGAACTGAGAACTGATTCAATCACACTTACCAAGTAATAAATAATATAAAAAACATTTCTGACGAAAATCAGTAAAGATTCAAGAACCATTGAGCATATTAGGCCATGAATCTTAGAATTTTAATAACAAACAATTTACACCTGGGCCTTAACCCTTCTAAACATAAGTCTTTGATCATGAGCAAATAAAATATAAAGCAGTTCAAACAGAGATCGCAAACCTTTACAGTGTTAGTTTAGGCGCCACCTTTCTTCCGGCCACGGGGACCGAGCGCGACTCCTCTGAGGGAGCGCATGGCCATCGCCCGGTTAAAGTGTCGCTGCGTTTTATGCTCCTCGACATCGCTCCCACTATCCACTGAAGACAGGATCACTAGAAGAACTCCCATCACCTGTAAGCGTTTAAGGCCTTAATTATACAGCAACGGTATAAGGCGAAGGTACAACGCAGGCAACACTGGAGTATAAATGCATAGCGCGTCGCTTACAGATTTTGTATGAAAATGTTTTCCCTGCGCTCGTGCCTTCGATTTACGTCGCTTCTGTACAACTCAAGCCTAAAGGGATTGAGGTAAATTAGTCATTGGACTATTTTTTGGCTACTGTCATACTACTGTTTAGTTCCATATTCAAAGGTAAAATCGTCATCGTCAATAAAATATTATTTTTTATGGGTAACTTCGTCATCGGTTCTCTCAAAAATTCACAAATATTCGGAGTGGAGTATTTTGGAACGCCCCGGTGTCGCAGGATCGATTCATATTCAAAGGTAAAATCGTCATCGTCGAATTAAATATTATTTTTTACCCTAAAATACTTTTTCAAGAGATTTCAGAAATGGATGGCAGAGTGACGAGTGTTTTGGACACCGGCTTGAATGATTGATGTTCGCACTTAGTGGTCAGAGGTTTTTTCTGTAAGTACTTAGGTACGTCTACGTACATTTCCGCATTTCAGATAAATAACTTTCAGTAATCATCACGTCGTTGTAGTTGTTAATAACAATAAATATACCTATTATGTGCATGCCAAAATCTAAACGTGACCTTTCTTACAACTTCAAGTTTTTCTTTTATCTTACTATTTTTGTAGTTTATTTTATTGCTTACTAGTCTTAATTTTTTTTGTAATTTAGGTCTTAAATTAGAGTCTCACCTTGGACGTGCTTAATTAGTTTCTTTTTCTGAACCTTGAAAATGTAAAAACATTATCAAAAGACAAACTCGTTAACTTATCAACACTAAAATAATTCTCACGGCTGTTTACTTTGTGCCGTATCAAGTGGTTCGTATCAATGACATAACTGATAAAGACGGGACAAATAAATAATGATAACCACGTGTAAAACGGACCCAAGCTTCCTGTTGTTGTGGTTTTGAAGTCATGTTTAATAGGAATTAAATTAGAACTAAGAATGAAACTTAACTAGTTCTTAGATACTAGTTTCAGCACATTTAACAGTTGAATCTTGAAGTTTAGTAAAGCAACAAAAATAAACGACCGAGGTTTATTTTTAAACATGTTGAATGCAGTTTTGGTAGTAAAATCGACGCCTGTATGTAACTATTTGGTTGATGGATTTAAACGAAATGTTCAAAATGGATGGCGGGGCAGTATTTTGCATTTTTCAACCGACTTCAAAAATGGAGGAGGTTCTCAAATTCGGTTGAATGTTTGTTACCTCAGGAATTTGTTTATAAAATGATTAGATTTTTTTTTAAAGGATTATCAGATTGGTCCAATAGAAATTTCATCAAAATCGGTTCAGTAGTTCAGTTGTTTTTAAACCAAAATAACTGAAAAAAATTGGCTTTGAAGTGAACAAAATCGCGTATTTTGCTTACCTGTGACTTGTCAGTGGTGCCTACGGTCACTAGAATAGAACCGTCCGATTGAAGTCGATTGTTGTACATATGTTTTTGTAAAACATTTATTATTTTGATTTTATTATACTAAGCTTGTGTCACAACAACTTTAGTATTCTGATGACAACACTTACCAAACATACGATGATAAGCAAGGTGTACACGTGGACCGACGCCTCAGGTATGTTCTCGATGTCTTTGAGGGCCGCTAGTGCCGGTTCGAAATCCGGTCTTAGGTCCAAAGCGTGTCTGAGGTGCACTGCCGCTTCCTGTGACCAATATAACATGCTATTTGTAATAAAACTTGACGTGGAAATAGAAATAAGTAGGACAGTATTTTTGGAGGCGCGAGATAAATGTTTGGCGAATGCTTTTTTCGGATTTCGGAGCATGGAGGAAGGTGCCATTTTTCTATATAGTTAAAAGTTCGATGGGGATATTATTTAAATCGAATGGTCATAGTTAATTCACAAAATTAAGGGTAATCCTCAAATCCGAATTTTATACAAAATGTTTTGGACAAATACTCAAAAAATACGCCGTATATATATTTTCTTCACCTAAAGACTAGTATCGTAAAATGCCTTAAGGGGCATCCTCAAATCCGAATTCCATAAATTCAAAAAAATCAAAAAACATGGACGAAACGAATAGTGTAAAGAAATTAATATAATACGGCGTACATTTGAGTATTTATCCGAAAAAAATTGTATGGAATTCGGATTTGAGGATGCCCCTTAAGGCCTTTTACGATACTAATCTATAGGTAAGTATCAAAAATGGGCATTTTAAAATAATAATCCCCTGATGCGGTTTGTTTATGAAATTAATTACATAACATACGAGCTGACACACACAATAAAATTTCGTTAGAGTTGCAAATCAACAAAATTCCTTTCTTTGTACGCGTCTACATTTGACGAAAATGCCTTCGAAATTTCTGAGCTCACTAAACGTAGTCTCTACTTTATGTTCAGTAAGTTCAGTGGTTTAGCCAGCGAAACCAAGCCTATTTTAATAATGTCTAACGCAGATTTGCACCAAACAAGTCCCTAAGCAATTACTTTACGTGCAAGTCGGCATTAGAGTCCTTACGCGGTTACTTTAGGTAAAAAAGAAAGTCTTTAAATCTAAAAATGTTCGTCCACTCGCGCAATCAGATATATCCGCTATTTTATTACGTATTCGGTATTTCTCTTTTAACTTCAAGTTAAAAATATTGCTGCATAGTTCGTCAAGTATTTATAGATTCGTATGATGACATTGGTATCATTTGAAAATTGCACTGAAAAAGATATAGAAAGAAGAATTGCTCTAGCGTGGAAAAAGTACTGGGGCTTAAAAGAGATAATGAAAAATAAACAAATAAAGACGAATATAAAGAAAAAGGTTTTCAACATAGCAATACTTCCTTGTTTAACCTATGGCTGTCAGACTTGGGCTCTAAGGAAAGAAGACGAGGAAAGACTGGCTGTATGTCAACGCAAAATGGAGAGGAGCATGTTGGGACTGAAGGTATCGGACAAAATCAAAAACAAAGAAATAAGAAAGAAAACAAAGATAGTAGACCTAACGAAAATAATAAGACAATTGAAATGGAAGTGGGCGGGACATATCTGCAGATTAGAAAATGTAAGATGGACAAAAAGAGTTACAGAATGGATCCCAATAGAAGGGAAAAGGAAACAGGGAAGACCAAGAAAGAGATGGAGGGACATTCTTACACAACGATGCGGACCGGAATGGATGAGGAAAGCCAGAGAGAGGGACGCATGGAGGAATCTAGGGGAGGCCTACGCCGATGAGGCGACTTCTGCAGAAGTATTAGATTAGTTTTTAATTAGATTTAAGCAGTTAAACAGAAGCAATAAAGGCTTTTTTATTTTTATTTATGATGACATTTTTTTGTCCTTTTTTATCAAACCTATAACTAACTACACTCGATGTTTCCTATCCACGACCAAAGCACTCGGGATCGCATACCTACCTCGATGCGTCGCCACTTCCCGAATACCAAAATAAAATGGTCGTGCAGTTTTTGTGGATGACCTACATCCAAACAGCTACTTCCTATGTTTGATTTAAAAGGTTAACAAGTTTCTCTAACTGAACTCTATGTTGGTTTACTTTACATAATAATATTCCTTCTGTCAATAGATCAATAACAGTCATCAATTATATTAATGTGTTTTTAGTTATTCGTTTTTAATTTCAAAACTCGTCATGACTTATGTTAATGTTATTACCAAATTAATGTCGAGGTTAGATATTAATTTGCGTGTAGTGAACTGGTAATGTCCATAAATCCTAATTATGTAGTTTAATTGTGTATAGGCACATAATAAAGTGTGGTCCCATAGGGTAGCCATTAACCAGGTAATATCCAAAGCTCCACCCATTATGCTTTATAAGTTACTGGTTACTGTCCATACAGTAATTACTTACCTGGTGAATGCTCAAAGGTCCATGGTACTATGGTTGTTACTGTCCATAGGGTAGTTATTTACCTGGTAATGTCGGTAGTATATTAATTTGTTATTTATTATATTACCGTCCTTAGGGTATGACAGTATACACCGTCTTTAGGGCAGTATTTACCTAGTAATGTCCATATTGTAGTATATTCATTATTTATTTATTATATTACCGTCCTTAGGGTACGGCAGTATACACCGTCTTTAAGGCAGTATTTACCTGGTAATGTCCATAAGCTTTGAATATCTCTCCCAGTGTAAAGTACTGTTGCCAGGCGCTGCGATCTGGAGGCTGTACCTCCAGCGAGCGGCGTGTGAGGTAGATTGCGTCGTCGAGGTATTGCAGTGTGAACAACACTCGAGCAAGGTTGAGCAGCACCTAAACAATAAATAATTAAATTTAAAATTAGAGATATGGTATTTATACGTCCAAGCATCGGTATTTATAACTACATATTTATTTAATTATTTTTTTTACTTAGTTCATAAGCATGGCAAGCAATAATTACTTAGTTTATTAATAAATATCAAACTGTAGGTATCAATGAATATGATAAGTATCAGTTTCAACCACACAGTAGGTTAGCAGTTTATTATTACCTGCTTACTTTATGTTTATTACTATCTTAATCTAAAATAACAGTGAGTTTTATGAATATCAAAAATCATTTGAATAATATGTAATGTTGTTTTCTGTAAGAAGATCTCTGAATTTCTGTAAAGCAGAGAACTTTTTTTTTTTAATTATTAAACCCACTGTTGCGTAGTTTTACACTTTACCTTAGTATTTTCTGAAATGACATTTAATTGAAGAATAAAAACCTATCAAGCTAGCTAAGCTCAATAGTTGATTAGGCAATTTAAGACGTTAGGGTGTGTGTAAGAGTTTTTGGTGTTTAATTAGAAATAATACTTACTTCTGAGTTATACGGCGAAACAGCTAGTGCTCTTCTAAAGCACTCTATAGACTGTCTGGTGTCACCTTTGATTCTCCAGAAATTCCCAATTTGGTTATAAAGCTGAACTGATTTTGGTTTCTCTCTCTTGGCTTTTTTCAACCGTTTTTCGAGCACATTTATATCAGATTCCGTCACACCATTCTTGTATGACTTTTTCTTTGTAAATATAAGGGCAACCTACGAAATATTTGATAATGTTAAAGTTACATATATTTGATAGTTATAACAACTATAAAAAATAAATTATGTAATATTAGTGAGTAATAAGTTGTAGTAATAACAACTTATTACTCACTAATATTACAAGTTATGAGAAAATTTGTGAGGGCTGATGGGTAGATGTGGTGGTGTTTGTCCTTCAATTATGCCAATACCAATTGAGCTGAAATTCACTGTGGATATAGTTTCAAAGTACCATATAATTTTATGTTTTACAGACAATGCTTGCGGCCTCATTAACACAGTAGTTTCACTGACTAAATTATGTTAATAACATTTTGTGAGATATAAGGAAATAACAATACCTATTCATTATATTAATATGACTATTTTTAAAGTTATTGTAAAGTCATATAAGCAAAATGAGTTAGCTCATCCACAGATTAGAGCTAACAAAAATATTATGTTAGCTATGTTCAAAATTGAATATAGTTTCCAATTCATTACTTGCATGACATATTTTCAAATTTTAATTTAAAATTTTTAGGTACTGAATGACTGTACGCACAACTTACTTGTGAAGAGCAATTTGATACTGCTGTCATATAAAGATCTATGGCTGAGTCATAGATTCCAGCAAACTGTTACTTCTCAGGCTACACGTATGCTACTTACCTGTGGTTCAGGTACATTAGGATGTCGGTGACGTCTTGCCACTCCGACCAGGTTATCATAGTAAGTAAAGTTGACCGCCTTTCCACAATCTAAGTACTCATCATCAGCGTCACCGTTTGCTTCAGCTGGTGAAACCTCGTCATTTTCTGCTGCAGCTCTACAAATTAAGTAAGTTTTAATTTTAAATATAAAAATAAAAGCTAAGAAACTAGTAGGTATTTTACTACTTTGACTTGTCTCTTTTTTATGATAAACATTGTTTTGATTGATAGTGTAGAGTTGTGAGTGTATTACTGACCTTTGCTGTTCATATGCCTGGCAGTCTGTACAGAACATGTCAAACCCATGCTTTGTCCAAGTATGACCATATGCATACACCGTGGATGTGAGTATATTGAACACCTGATCCTCTTCCTTAATTATGCCTTTCTCAGCATCATCCTAAAAATGTCAAAAGGTGAAAGAAACTGCCTCCAAAATTTTATGATAAATGTGAGGAATATTGTTTGGTCACTGAGACCATTAAATAAACTCAAGGCAATCAAGATGGTAAGAAACTTAGGACAGCGAGAAAAGGCCAGAGTGGAAAATCTAGTACACTGATTATATAAAGTTGTACGTTTTATGAGCCCTGACTGACCTGTGGTAAAGTGTTCCCGTCCACGATAGTATCTTCTTCATGGTTGAGCTTCCAAACATTGGAAGTACGTGAATTAGTAAAAATTATTTGAAACGAAAATATGTACAGAAACAAACAAGTCAAGTAAGGAGAGTCCCACATTTTCGTAATTATCAACGGAATGAACCATGAAATCTGATCGTATTACTAATTATGACTGAAAGTTTCACTCAAACTAAATTATTAGCACGCGCTGGTAATGTTGTTCACAATTTTTTCAGAAATTCACAACTACATCGCTCGCATTGAAGAATGGATGATCTCGTTTTTTTTCCTCTCCTCTCTCCCAAGCTCAAAATCAATTTTGACGTTATTTTGACAGATAAATATGCTAGTGCTGCCCATCATGAAACCGAGAAATAATCAAAAACTTAAGCTCAAAATAATTCACGTTTGTTTGTTTGTCACGAACCTCATTTCCCCGTATTTATGGAAAACTTTTTTAGTTGGTAATTTCTAAGTACCATAGACTATCAATAAATAATTTTCATTCACTCAATTGTTCAATAAAATGTAGTAACATACGGTTGAAAAACTACAGTACTTTAGCAAAGCCTAGGCATCCAAAGCATGCATTGCGTGCAGTTAGTTCTTCAAGTAGTAATGTAAATTATGATAATAGTAATTATTTATTTCAAAATAATTGCCAATGAGTTCAATAATATAATTGCCATTAAAACGTAGCGGCAGTAAAGTATAAAGCTGTTGTTACATCTAACGATACAACAAAAAAAGTGGCCGGGCTGAACTCATTAATTTAAATATTTTATCTCGCAGTCTGATTAATTTGTGGCTAAATTCTGTGAAGCAGATTTGTTTTGTGTTGGTTTGGTTGTCTGTTTTCAACGTAGTGGTTATATTCTCTTTGGTCTGTTTATTAGCTTGATTTCACGAATAAAATGTTGTAATTTTTCTTCAAAATGAAGCCTGAGCCTGACCGGGTAAAACAGAAGAAGGAGAGAACGGGAGATAATTGCCGTCCATTCAAATTATAAGTATCAAAACATTGTTAACCCCACATCGTCCCGTGTTTTGGTGCTGTAGCTTATTTCAGATTTCTATTTCACAGCTCATCAAATCCTAAGTTTGACTGGAATAAGTTTCGAGAGGAGGAGCATTATTGTAAGTCACCAGTAGTTGAATAGGAATTCGTCTTCAGGTTATGAATATGAACTCATCCCAACATCTTACATTTTTCAGGGTTTTGTTGAACTTACAATAGTTCCGTTGACTGACAACCTGCGTATAATACGCCTGAATGCGAAGCAGTGCCGGATCTATCGTGTGTGCTTGAATGACCAATATGATGCTACTTTTCAATATTGTGACCCATTCTTGGATATCTGTCAAGCTGACCCCAATACGTATGTATATTATTCTATTTACACAGAGAAATATTTTACTTTTCAGATTTGCTTCTGCGCACTTTATAGGGAAAACTTAGGATACATAGTTTTAGTGTGCCTGTACCAGTAAAATATCAAACATCTTTTTTTCTCTTTTAAGCCCTCAGTCAATGTTGTCCAAACTACTGATCTAATTTTGCTTGATTAAAAAATTATACCTACAAAGTGAGAACATGTTATTGGTATTAATTTCTATTAAGAAAACATTACTACACATAAAATTAAGTTCTGTCAATTCTATGACTTATAAAAAAACACTTAATTCAATTTCTACAGGAGATCTCTGGAAGTATTCTCATCCTACCACCTGGCTGCAGCTCAGAAGATCGACCCCGACCACAACTCTGGTGAATTACAAATACAAGTGCCTGATGAGGCTATTCATTTGGTTGGCGAAGGGAGGGGTCTGAGGATTGGAATTGAGTTCTCATTGGAATCTCCACAAGGGGGGATGCACTTTGTAGTGCCAGAGGGGGAAGGAACTTTGGTTGAGGTGGGTGAAAGATCCGGGAACTGGGTTATTCTTTTATTCAAAGTTACCTTATGATTTGTTATTCATTCCGTTTAATATTGTAATTTAACTATGGCTTATCAAATTTCGAAAGCACTGTACACTATGTTCCTTAAATATCTCATACTTTGATTAAACTTCAATACTTAAATATTCAAAATCTACCACAACAGAAAATTGGCTTCCACTGTATTTTTCATTTTCATCACACAGAGACCTACTAGATCCTAAATCTGTGCTCACTTCCTAATCAATGATTTAACTTTATCATCAACCTATAGCAGTGCTCTACTCGACATTGGTCTCTTCCATAATGGTCTTCTCCATCTCACATTGTCCTAATTACACTTAAATTTACTTAGTAATTTCACACTAAGTACTAGTACAGGTGTCTTCACAGTTTAATAGTGCTGACCTTGAATGCGCAGAAGTCGATTTTAGTTGTGCTGGGCGGGAGGACGCGACTATGCACTTGCGCAGAGCACCCCTTCACTTTCGCCGAGCGCTATTAAACCGTGACGAGAGCTTTATTTTGATCTTTTGCAGTGGTCAACACCCCATCTTGGCTATTACCCCTGCCATAAAATCATTTTGAATAAGAAAAAAAATCAAATTGTTTCAGAAATCAGCACATATGTACACATACGGCCACTCGGCTCGCCTCTGGTTTCCGTGCGTCGACAGCTTCGCGGAGCCCTGCACTTGGAAGCTGGAGTTCACCGTCGACGAGTGCCTGACTGCCGTGTCCTGCGGTGAACTGGTAGATGTGATATCCACCCCTGATCATAGGCGGAAGACGTTCCATTACCTGGTGAATACGCCGGCCTGTGCGCCTAATATCGCCTTAGCTATTGGGTAAGAATATTATTAAGTAAGAAGCGGTAGCAATATTTTAGTTAAAAATTCACACCTCTTCACTCGCACAATCAATTTCAGTAAGCCTATTCGTATGTTGGCGATATTAAAAGGCATTTTGAAGACTGAGAGGAGATCCATACTTATCTTTTTTTACGCAATTTTGCAATTGCATTATGGTCAGTAAAGCATCGATGACACGGGGCTAGTTAATAAGCTACAAGCCGGCGAGCTTAAAAGCTAGCTAGTGAGCGAGTAAGTTTTCGGGAAGGATAAATGTGAATACTCAGGAATGTACTACGTATTCACATCTTTCCTGCTAGGCTTCCAATCAGTAAGCGGAATCTTGATGGTCCCACTAATGATATACCATGAGGCCGTCCTGAGAATAAAAATGTTTTTTTCTAGGCCATTCAAAACTTATGTGGACCCATTCATGAATGAAGTGACTCATTACTGCCTGCCGCATTTGCTGCAGATCCTGAAGAATACAGTTCGGTTCCTTCACGAGGCTTTCGAGTTCTATGAAGAGACTTTATCTACGAGATATCCCTATCCATGCTATAAACAAGTTTTTGTTGATGAAGTGAGTAAAAAGTATAGTCCAGACTAATCAAGAGCTAAGATTCGTTTTTATTGTTACTTCAAATGTATTTTATTTCAAGTCATCATTATATTCAAACATTGTTGGAATAATAGGAAATTCTCGGAGTACCGTATTGTCGAATAAATGAATTTCCCGTTATTCCATCAATTTTTAAAATAAAGTTATTATAGCACAAAGTCCATTTTATCTCCAGTCCAGTCACTAAACCTGGTATTTGGCTGTTCACATCGACTTCGAATTCGAAGGTTCAAACCGCCTTTACTCAGAACTTGAACCAATTTGGAAAATTGTTTTTTTTAAAGGTAATACTTTCAGATTAAATATAAACCGTTATCAAAATCGGTTCAGTAGTTTAGTTATTAAATCTTATTAACTCAAAAATATATGTCATTCAAGTAAACGATAATGCGTACTTTTGTGTGCGTGTGTGGCGTTTACGGTCACTAGACTCAAGTGACTGAGAATAGTCACGTGAAATATATTTTAGATTTTGTTAAATTATTATTTATTGCAGACGGAACATGACGCGACAGCCTACACAACAATGTCAATCCTAAGCACACACCTCCTCCACTCAATCGCCATCATAGACCAGACGTACGCAACTCGCAAAGCTATGGCCAAAGCCGTGGCAGAACAGTTCTTTGGCTGCTTCATCACTATGCAAAACTGGTCAGATCTGTGGCTGGCCAAGGGTATACCTGACTATCTCTGTGGGCTGTACTCGAAGAAGTGCTTTGGGAATAATGAGTATAGGTATTGGATACATCAGGAGTTGCAGGAGGTATGTTGAACTATTACTATAGGATTGTTGCACGAAAGGAGCTTCTTTGAGGCGCACTTGAAATCCTTTCACCACACTGGTTCGAAAAAACTAGTGACACGATAAGGAGAAGATTATAGGATAGGAAATAATGCAAGGCAGTAATTAAAGCATAAATGTGTTCCGGTTTGAAGGGCACTGTAACTAGTGAGATTACTGGGCTTGGCTAAGGGGATACCCGACTAACTCTGTGGGCTGTACTCCAAGAAATGATTTATGAATAATGAGTATAGGTATATGATACATCAGGGGTTGCAGGAGGTATGTTGAACTATTATTACTGGAAGTATTGCAAGCAGTAATGTAGTCATTACTGTGTTCCGGTTTGAAGGGCACTGTAGCTAGTGATATTACTGGGCTTTCGAGAGACTGACTGCTACAATGTCTCAAAGAAGACAAGCGCCTTAGCAGTGTTGAACTTAGAACCGGCTTATGTGAACCAAAGTCCTGTGTAGATCAGTTTCAGTCAAGTGCAGACATCTCTTACCGTTGAGAGGTACGAGGCTTCCCTCGTATGTCATAGACACGACAACAATTCTAATTAATTAACCCTTCTAATTCTAATTCTAATTCTAAAAAGGGGGTACAGCGGTCTGCACTGGCTTCCCGTTGTAGGGTGCATTGTCCCCCGATATATACTTAACCCTGCCCCAGCCATCCTAGCTCCTTAAAATAACGGAGCAGGACCCTGGATTGATGACAGCACAGTTCCAATAGCGTGCTTATTGACACGTTTGGTGGAGAGGAGTCCAATAACTTGCGCAAGCCTGTCTTGATCCTACTCTCCACGTGCTCCACTGTTTCCTGGTCTAGTAGGCAGCCCCTGCAGATATCTATGTAATTAACCCTTAAAGAAATGTTTATTTAATGATATGATGATGTCCAAATATTTTATTTGTTCGTAAGGGCAGGTGATAGCATATGAAGAACAATATGGAGGCATAGTGTTGGACCCTTGGCAGCTACCGGCCAGCGGCACTCGCATAGAGCAGAAAGATTACTTCTACTTCCCCGTCAGAAACGTACAGACAATGTCACCTAAGTATATTGAGGTATGTGTACACGTCCCGTACTATGTATGATCTTCCTGTCTTATCTGTTTAAAGTCACCGTTGGTAATGGTCTTTCATTTAGGTTTATAATACGCCCTCCAAGGGGAATTCGAACTCCTTTGACGCTTAGCGATAAGGCCGCCCATTGTAGCCTCTGTTTTTCTCAAACATGCTTGGATATTGAAACCTTATTTTGACAACCTTTTTAGAGTTAAATCTACCTAGCCGGCCTAGACCTAAATAAAAACTTTTAAAAATGTAACCTGCAAAATTAGAAGACTACATTATGCACTAATTACTTAGTTTGAAACATTAAATTTTCCGAGTATTTATTGAGAAAAGTTATATACAAGCCTTGGCCGCAACTAGGCATAATATGGACTCACGTATGCGAGTAATATCACGTACATATAATCACGTACGCCTGGCATGCAAGCTGCTGCAGTAATGTACAATAATCCCTTCATCAGATAATGCGCAAGAAGTCCCACCTAGTACTAAGAATGCTGGAACAACGAATCGGCCAAGAGCTATTACTGCAAGTGTTCAACAAACAACTATCCCTTGCCACAAACGCGGCGAACACAAAGATAGGCAGTGGCATGTGGGGCCGCTTGCTGCTCTCCACCAATCTGTTCGTGGGAGCGATATTCACAGTGACGGGCAAGGATATGGCGGTGTTCGTGGACCAGTGGGTGCGCACCAGTGGACACGCCAAGTTTCAATTGACGTCTGTTTTCAATCGGAAACGGTGAGATGATTATTTATTTATTTATATATTTATCCACCTTGTGAATAATGCTAAGGTGCGTTTATTTATGTTATTCTCGCGATTTTTTGGAAGTCTTTCTACAGCGTTTTGCGTTTGGGAGCGTCTCCTGCAGGATGCCGTCTAGATGGGTACTAACTCAGTGTCAGATATTCTGTCGCAAAGCAGTAATGTGTAAGCATTACTGTGTTCTTCTTTGAAGTAGCTAGTGAAGTTAGGCTTTTGAAACTGACAATCAAAATGTCTCAATGTGGACGAGCGCTTTTTAGCAGTGTTACACCGGCCTATTTTAATCAAAATCATCTTTAGCACTGTTCTGGTCATGTGTAGGCGTGATCTCTTACCATCAGGAGAACGCTTAAGTTCGTCTCGTCTCATGTTTACATAAAAGAAAGTCCCAGTCGATCAGTATTTCTGACTATTAAGTACATTAGTTAGTTCCCGAAAGTTCGCATATGCTAAAGAACTTTCTGAGGAACATCAGTATTCCAATAGAGTACCCAAGGAAGACAAATTAATAAGTTTTGGAGCTAAATATATTAGAATGAAAACTTGCTTTTAGGTTTAAGTCCACTTGCTAGACAGTAATCTCAATTCAGATGTCGTCAAAACCAAACTAAATCAATTGGAAAGCACTAAAAATGTTGCTATCCGCGTCCATTTTACAACGATCGAAATATAAAGGATGGCATATTTTTTAATGCTGTCAAATTAGTTCAGTTTAGTTTTGGCGACATCTGATTTGACACCAATTTTTAGTAAAATCCTTACCCATTATCAAATATTTGTGACGAACACAAATGTTTGTTCTCGGGTCTTGGATGTTGTGATGTGTTGTATGTGTCCATGCCACCTGCGACACAGGGAATCCTAGTGCAGGGGTGTGAGTGTGTGAATGTTATGTTATGTTTTGTCATTAGACTAACTTCAAGCCGGTTGAATAACATTTTTATAATTATTATTTAGCAATGAATCATTCTAAACCACTTTTCATTCTCCTAGAAACACAGTGGAGCTAGAAATCCGTTATTTAGCAATGAATCATTCTAAACCACTTTTCATTCTCCTAGAAACACAGTGGAGCTAGAAATCCGTCAAGACTGCACGCAAGAGCGCGGTATCCGGAAATACGTCGGGCCATTGCTCGTCCAACTGCAGGAGTTGGACGGCACATTCAAACACACGCTACAAATAGAGAACATAGTGGTCAAATCGGATATCACGTGCCACAGTAAAAGTAGAAGGAATAAGAAGAAGAAGATTCCGCTTTGTACGGGGGAAGAGGTTGATATGGATTTGTCTGCTATGGAGTAAGTGATTTGGACTTTGTTTTGATTATGTTATGGTCTAATTTTCAAATGCTTTAGTATACCTAGCTGATTTAGAATAGATAACATTGACATGGCAGATGTTGGTAATTTTTCCTTTTCTATCCGACTGCGAAGGAGGGTAATTTTTTTCGGATGCATATTGTATGTAAGTCAATAAATTACTTGGGTGTTCTTTCTCACCTTAACAGCTCGATGTATTTTGTTAAATGAGGTATCAAAGGATTTGTTTTGGTCACTCGAGTGACATATGTCGATAAATCTAAACATGTATTTCTAACCAGACCAACAACGTTGCCCTCGTGGTTTCGGGGTAAAAAGTGCCTATGTGTTTTTCTAGCAATACTATACCCATACCAACCCATACTAAATTTCAAGTCAATCGGCTCAGCAGTATTTGCGTGATTAAGTGACGAACATCTATGCATTTATTTCTATAATTTTTGAATTATTACTATTAATAGGACTTCAAAGTTGTGTTACATTTTATTTATGTAGCGAATTATTTGCGTTACAATATATTTATATTTAAATATATTTGTTTAACAATATATTTGTCTACAGCGACTCTCCAGTGTTGTGGATTCGACTCGACCCCGAAATGTCCCTATTACGAAGCACTGTGATCTCTCAGCCGGATTACCAATGGCAGTATCAGCTACGTCACGAGCGTGACGTCACAGCGCAGAGCGAGGCAATAGATGCACTACACAACTACCCAGAACCTGCTACTAGGTACTTTACTACTTACCTACTGCTGAACTGAATTCTAAATTAGCTTAATATTTCATATATTACTCATTGATTCGTACAGGTTTGTTGTGTGAAATAGTCCAAATATTTATTTATAACTAGCTGACCCGACAGACGTTGTCCTGTCATTCAATTCAAACTGGAATACTGATAGTTATTTCAAACGTACTTAGAAAAGAGTACATATACACGGTCAATTTTAATCACCATAAAAAAAAATACACATAGTCAGTTGCCGTTACTGAACACAGATATGGCAAAAAAACTTGAAAAAATTAAGTCGAATTTTTGACAAAATAAATTCGATTAAAATTGGATAACTGTTACCGTTAGTCGTTTTCCTATGGATTTGCGTCAGGCGGCACCCTTTATTGATAATAATTTAAGTTTTATTCATCGTTTGGCAAACCCGGGCCCTTAGCTCGAGCCAGCTCGCAAAAACTCAGCTCGGGCGCCGCACTCGCGCCGCTGCCACTCAGTCATTTTGTAGAAATTCAAAATTCTGACTGCACAGATACAACGTAGTACCCCTTCTGCATTGGCCATTTAATTTTTTATGGTAATTCAAAGTTTATGGTGTATATAACGCTGGGCTAGATTAGGCTAAGATTACATTAAATTTTTTTATAATAAAGGTAGTCGTTAGTTTCTGTGCATTTTTCTTATTATTTTATAATGTAAGAACCTTCTACGCAGTATTCGAAAGATTAAATGAAATCGGTAAAGCCGTTCTCAAGTTATAGCGTGACCAAGAAAAATAGGGGTTCATTCTTACATACATATGTACATGTAAAGAAGATCATTTTTCGATTTATTTTACAATATATTCGTTTCATTTATTTAACAGAAAGGCGTTGACAGACACAATAGAGAATGAACAGACTTTCTACAAAATACGGTGCAGAGCAGCCCACTGTTTGACAAAGGTGAGACTTGTAATATTAGTTGCATACTATTTATATTACCAGTACAGTATACATTATAGTACCAGTTTTTCTTTTTATTACTTTGTGGGCTTAATGCTTTTTGGTCATAGGTGGCAAACGCAATGATCAGCTCTTGGGCGGGCCCGCCGGCCATGCTGACGATTTTTCGCAAGATGTTCGGTTCGTTCGCGGCGCCGCACATCATCAAACAGAACAGCTTTGACAACTTGCAACATTACTTCTTGCAGAAGACTATACCAGTGGCTATGGCAGGTATGTATTTTACAAATAAAAAAAAATGATGTTGATCTTATAATGAATAACTAAGGTGAATCTTACGATGTTCTTATATTTAAGAATTTGCTATTTGGGTTGATTGTTGAAATGAAGCTATCCTCAGTTAGTCTTAGTTTCAGTAGACACAAATTTGGCGGAGCCGCTAGGATTTTATTTATCACTTTTTCAATAGCATTTGGTTAGCCAAATTTATATCCAGTATTTCGAGTTTTACTTCTGAATTCTAAAAAAACTATTTTGTATTGTACAGTCACAAATTTGGCGCAGCCGGTATGATTTTACCTTGACTGTTTACGTGCCCACACTTCTTTTCCAGAAAGATTTGAGTTTTACCATCGTCTTTGAAAGTGGAAAACCGCTTCATAAATGAAAGCTCTATACTACGTAGACAAAGCCATAGACAACAGCTAGTTATTACCCAGAATTTAGGTAATTAAGTATGTTATATCGTATCAATTTAATCAGTCGTTTATTTACCAAAATGTTATATTGCATTAATTTAGTAAGTCATTAATTGATTTCAATTTGAAATTTGAAATAGTGATCATTCAAATAAGCTTATAAAATATTTTCTATATCTATGTTCCTAATCTAGATAGCTTGTTCGAAGCAATATGGAAATAAGAATATAATTTAATTGACAGGTTTGCGCAACATCCACGGCATCTGTCCGCCCGAAGTAGTGAGGTTCCTCTTAGACCTGTTCAAGTATAACGATAATTCAAAGAACCATTTCTCGGACAACTACTACAAGGCGGCTTTAGTCGACGCTTTGGCAGCCACCATCACGCCTGTAATATCCGTACTGCAACCGGTAAGTTTTATTTTATTGTATTTATACAAGGACGAGTCTAGGCCAAAGCGCCCAAGTGTTATGTTGTCAACAATAAAATTTATGGTTTTCGGTTGCACCTTCTCAAGATGAGGAGATCATTACCATTGACACATACGATCAGTTGGGATGGTGGTCAAATGCGACCCTAAGGATAATAGAATGGTGAACAATTTACGAATAAATATTTTTTTGTTTTTGCTATATTATGGAATGGTTTATCGTATTTTATTTATTATTTATTTTACAATGTATTTATTGTACATAAATGTATACATTTATTTTGCAATTTATTTTATTTATTAATAGCAAAATAAATAATAAATAAAATACAATAAATCATTCCATAATATAGCAAAAACAAAAAAATATTTATTCGTCAATAATAACGAACGACGTAAACCCAGTATATGATTTGAACTTATACCCTTTCCATAGATAAATTTACAATGGATCTAATTGTTAATTACTAACAAGACTTGAGTGAAATTCATGATTGCCGACTTTATTCAGATTTCTCTGAGTTTGTCGATAATCCGCAGCGATTTCAAAATATTTAATCTCTATAGGGTGCGCCAATAACAGCTGATTCCCTATCAGCCGACACAAAGCTGGTTCTGGAGGAGATCACCCGAGTTCTGAACTTGGAGAAAGTCCTGCCGTGTTACAAGAACACTGCGACTGTGAGCTGCCTCCGCGCGATCCGAAGGCTGCAGCAATGCGGCCACCTGCCCAGCACGCCCACTGTATTCAGGGCTTACGCTCAATATGGACTGTATATCGGTAGGTTAATCTACAGTAGGATCTTTATCCTGAAGGCCTCTACTCACCAAAGCCGTCCAAAAAACGGCCAAAGGCACCCGGCGGCTTTGGTGTGGACTAGACTTAAAATCTCTATTAACATAACAATTTTAGTGTGTGAAAAATTTCAGTGTTTAATACAAATGATTTTGTAAAAGTAATGAATTAAAATCTTTAAAAAATTTCAAAAAAGTAGGTTTTAAATTTTGTTGTTTTGTTAATGTTTGTTCTGTAGAACTTTGTCATTTATCAACCGAAATGGAAAATTATTTTTTGTTTGAAGCGATATACATATAATTATTCAGATTGTTCCCATACAATTTTTATTAAAATCGGTTCAGTTCACATCAGTTTACTTTTTAAATGAAAATAACTGAAAAAAAAATTGTCTAAGTAAAAAAAATGCGTATTTTGCCATACTGTGATTTTTCAATATTTTTTACGGTCACTAAACTCTCGGACCTACTCGATCGTACTGCTAGCCTCGGCTAAATATTGCTAATTAACGCCTTAACTACTTATTGTAATATGTGACCAGCAACTTTATGTAGCTTTTTATTCTGTGGCGCGAAAAATTGCAGTCAGAAGACAGTTTTCAGGTCAATCTATCGTCTATTTCAGCTTGCTACTAATAAATAAGCTTCTCTTAAAATTCTAATAATAAAAATAATTTATTTTTTAGATGTGCGTATCGCCGCCTTTGAATGTCTAGTAGATTTCGTCCGAGTGGACGGTAAACCCGAAGACTTGTCTTCACTACTCAGTACTATTGAGAGCGACCCCGACCCGGGCGTGAGGCACGGGCTGGCTCGACTTATGATCAACATGCCGCCCTTCGAGAAGGCCAACAGACACAGACTGGACACTGAATCCGTAGTACATAGGTATGTACACTAGCGTACTTTATACTTACTTATCTTGCATGAGTGTAGCGTATAAGATAGTGTCATAGTGTCCCGTAAGTTACGGGCTAGTTACCCAACCTAAGCGTCTAAGCATGAGACGGGACTTCTTGACAAGCTACAATCCAGCGAGTTCGCTAGTAGCTTGTAAACTCGCTCCGTATCATCGGCTTTTTTACAATCTGTTAGTTGACTATCCTTCCGGATCGTTAACACGCTCGCTCGCTAGCTTTTAAACTCGCCAACTAGCAGCTCGAAACTAGCCCCGCGTCATCGAAGATTTCGTGTATTCGTGTATTCGCTTGCTCCGCTTCCGGCCCCGTAACCCACACTAAGATATAGATATGGATGAGCAAGCAAATCACCAATATCATGTGCTAATGCCAATATCCTGTATCTCATTCCACTTCAAATATCACTACATGTAATCACGTATGTTTTGTAGTAAAATTATTCCATTTGCAACCGACTTGGAAAAAGGATAAGGTTCTCAATTCGGTTGGAAGTTTTTTTTGGGGTTTATAAACCGCTTCGATTTTTTTTTAACTGAGGGAATATGTTATACTTACATTTAGATTAGTCCTATAGAAATTTTATGAAAATCGGTTCAGTAGTTTATTTTTTCTATCAAAATAACTTTTAAAATAGGTCGTTGAAGTGAACAATATTGCGTATTTTGCGTCCCTGTGACTTTTCAGTGATGCCTACAATCACTAGAACAGTCCGATTGAAGTCGGTTGTTGTATGTTTTTCTAAACCCTTAATTATAGACAATACAAATCCAGCATAATTTCAGACTATGGAACAACATGAACAGTTTACTCTCAAACGACGCCAGGCTGCGCTGCGACCTCGTAGACCTATACTACACGCTGTACGGCCTCAAACGTCCGATGTGCGTGCCCATAGTGGAGATACAAGCCATGATGACGCAGATGCACCACAGAGAGCGGGAGAGAGTCGAGAGAGAACGGGAGAGAGAGAGGGAGAGGGAGCGGGAGAGAGACAAACCGAAGGAGGAGTTACCGGTGATAAAGCAGGAGGTTATCGAAGACGTAAGTGAGATATTTTTATCTCTACAATATCGGATATTCTTCGGTAACTTAAGACGGGATATTTTGTATAGTTGACTTGAGTATGATTTTTTACATCATATTAAATTTATTTTCTTTAATGTTGCATAATTGCGATCATGTGCCGCAAAAAGTGGAAGGAGATGGGAGAGACCTTTGCCCAATAGCAGGACACAATAATAGGTTATAAAATATTATATATTAATTTATTTTTCTTATTTTTAAATTATGTTATTTTGCACGCTGTAAAGTAGAAAGGGGAACTTTCTGCACTGCCCGTCCCAAGCCCGGGTTGAAGAGGAGGGTTCATCATTCCTGATTCCTGATTCAGGTCCTGTATTATCAAAGGATAATACAGGACCGCTTAATAACCAACGACCTCGGCTTAGGAAAAAGGACAAACGATATAGCATATCTCAAGGCCATAGGGAAGTTTACCATCTGGAGAAGCAAGGCCAAAGTTCGCAGCGAGTGGCAGTCCATTGTAGACGTCGCCAAGACCATAAAGGGTTGTAGCGCCGAAGAAACAAAATTAGTGACACAGTGAAAAACCAAAACCGCTCGTTTAAAATGCTTGTCTCCAACTGCTCTTATTACTCTGTGACAGATCAAATTCGAAGCGGAAGTGCCAGCTGAAGTCCACCTGCCGCCGATCGTGGATAAACCAGTTCCAATGGAGCCGTCATTGGACCTGCCCGTGCCTCTGTCCAGCATCAAGTCGGAGGATGATGTTAAAATGGATGTCAGCATGCCAGCTCTCCCCATTGATCTACCGATGAGGGTATTTGGCGTAAGTTCAGTATTCAGTATCTTTATTGCAGTCAATAAATCATGTCTCATTTTTTTCATGTAAACATGTGACGAAACTAGGCTTTCTCCAAATGGCAAGAGATCACGCCTGCCCACGACCAGAACAGTGATACACAGGAATTTGATTTTCATAGACAAGTGCAACACTCCAATCCACTCCGTCAATACCACTCCTTCACTTTGAGACATTTTTATGGTGATTCTGAAAATTCCAGTAATTTCACTAGCTACAGAGCCCTTCGACCTTTGAGAGAGGGCGTGGTGGCCGGGTGGATGAGACCCTTGCCTTGCGATCTGATGGTCGTGGGTTCGAATCCCGGTGGCAGTCATGCATAAATGGGGTTTTCGGTCGAAAAAAATTATGTATGCGTCCCACGTTCTCGCAACGGTGAAGGAAAACATCGGGAGGAAACCGGCATGTCGTAGAACCTAAAGTTCGAAAACATGTGTCGAGTGCACGAAAGGAGCCTCTTCGAGGCGCACTTGAAATCCTTTCACGACACTGGTTCGAAAGAACTAGTGACACGATAAGAAAAAGAGCCCTTCAAACTGGAACACAGTAATGCTAACACATTGCTGCTTTGCGGCAAAATATCTGCCACTGTACCGTTACTGTAAACTATGTATGATTAGTATAAGTATGTACGTACACTGATTGTCGTCGGCCACGGCGGCCACTGGTCACTGGCCTTGTTTGACTGAATGGCACTGGCCGGTGGCTCGTTTGCGACTGGCCTTGTTTGACATTCATTTTGTTGTTTTCATTGCTAGCAAAAAGGAAATAATATCCCAACATCGAAGGTATGTGTCACAGACGTTCCATCAACTGTCTAAGTGCAAATATAGGCACAATAAACAGGAGACAAACGGCCCCTTTATTTGGCTTACTTTCCAGTGACGGCATTCTGCTTTATAATATCTACGCACTACACTATTTTCTGCCCGTGGCATTTCTCGCACTTGTATAAAGTCAAATTGATGTGCAATTTAAATTAAGAATGTTTAAAAAACCTACAATATTTGTGTTATTTATTACTGTATAAAAAATGATAATAAAAATAAGTATAGGTACATGTTAAATACGTTTTTTACCTAAAGTTAAGATATATTTCAAAAGCGCCGCCTATCCTACCTATTTTGTGTCGCTGCGCCCTAACAGGGCAATGTAGATGATTGCGAAATAAATAAATTCTAAATTCGAAAGTAGCCTTTTCTCCAGCTCATAAACTATACCTTAGTATATCGAACTATCCAAATCAGTTCTGTAATTTTAGCGTCATTGAGACACAAACGTCCATATCTCTTCTAAAACTTTTGCATTTTAATATTAGTAGGATTCATCGACAGATGTCGCTCTTTCTATCAGTGCGTAATATAACTACTTTTTACAGCACGACGAAACAAAACGTGAGTTTATATCCGAAAATGCAGTGCAATTGCCGGGCATACCGGGAACTTCCGGGCCTATTGGCTTCGAGCCGGGAATGTTCCGGCACGGGACCCCAGACGATATGGGAGCGCCTAAGGTACGTACACGCAAAAAAATTATATATATATATACGCCGTTATCAAAGCAGACACAAACATAACTTAGTCATACCTACATCTAAACTAAAAATATACGGTTCGGGTCCAAATACAATGGCGGTAAAAAATAACAATTAAATTCTAGATAAAGTAAAAAGCCTTCCTGGCTACATTGTTACATTTTTGAAATTAATTTAAATATATACTTTTAAAAAAATTATATTACGAGCTGCAAGATTTTATGAATGACTCATTCAGTGACGTAACAATACAACGTGTAGTGTTATGTCCCTACAAGCCCTGAGGGGGCGAATTCAGACTAAGAGTGTGAATACTATCATGTGTACAAAGGTTGAATAAATCGTATCAGAAATTTTCATACAAAAATGATTTAAGACAACCCTATTTGCTATTTACTTCTCCATCTGAACACACCCTCCACGTCGCTCATAGATACACGTAAGGAACATGTGCTCAGTGCTCACGCCTATGATCTAGGTAAGTTGAGTAGGTAGGTGTTTATGAACCTTTCGATGTAAAGAATTAAGAACACCCCCCACCCTTCGGCATTGTAGGGATATTAACAAACAAATTGTATAGTTAAAAAATATCGGCCCGTCTGTATTAGTTGCAACACCCTAAACGAGTAATATTGTGTAGGTGTACTTATCTATTTGACTTACCAAGACCTGAAATGTAACCTACCTACCCGATATTACAATAAACCGTATACAGCTGAATACTGAACAATCACCTGACTGATGGTATAAAGATAAATTATAGTGAATTAAAAAACATTTATTATTACACGCCTATCTGATGAACAACATTCATGTTAGATTCAGTGATATGCCCTTTGTCAGTCAGTCAGGACAAAGTCGACGCGCGAAAACGAGACTGTCCAAAAAATTGTCTGTTTTTTAAAATGACTCTGTGCTGTATTATCTGACATTCGGTTTCTAAAATAATATGTTTAGAACCTGTCTTATCGGCGGTCTGGTTCATTAGTAATAAAAAGAAAAAATTGCAACAATGTGATTCAAGGTCTCCACATCTTTATTTTATTTATATAAAATTCAAATGTCATTCTATAAAGATCAATAAAACACCAAAAACACTGCAAGATATAATACCAAAAATAATTTACAGGCTAAGAAAAAGAAGAAGGATAAGAAAAAGCACAAACACAAGCACAAACATAAACACAGCAAAGATAAATCATTTAAAGATCATCGAGATAAACCGCGCCCTCCGTCAACCACTGATCTTTTGAGAATCAAAGACGAGACCAGAGAAACTCTTAGCTCCTTCAGCTCCAGTCAGAGCCCTTCTGAAGGCATGGATCTGTCTTCTATGCCAAGCAATATGAGCTTCTAGACAAAGAGAAATCATTCAAAGATCATAAGAAATAAACCGCGCCCTCCGTCATCTATTGATCTGCTGAGAATCATAATTGAAACAAGGTCCTTTCTTCAATGCCAAGCAATATGAGTTCCTAGACAAAGATATTTCATCAAAAGATCATAGAAAGATAAACCGCGCCCTCTGTCAACCACTGATCTTCTGAGAATCATTGACAAGACTAAAGATACTCGTAGCTCTTTCAGCTCAAGTCAGAGCCCTTCAGAAGGCAAGGATCTGTCTGCCAAGCAATATGAGCTTCTAAACTTCAAAGAGAAAATATTCAAAGATCATGGATATTCATTCTGAAGCCATAGATCTGTCTTCTATGCAGAGCAATGTGAGCTTCTAGACTCTAGGCTTTGAAAAGTAACCATTCGAAGTTAGAGGATCTATGCCGACTTGCACCAAACATTCAAAGTTCCAAAGCTTTTAACTTAAACTTAACACTTAACTTAACAATTACTTTACTCCCTTATCAGTTCTTAACGGTCAGAATCTAGACTGTTAAGAACTACCAAGCGATTAAATTAATTGCTTAGGGAATTTGACAGTTTGGTGCAAGTAGGTAATAGAGTCCCTGAGCTATGTTTTTTGTACAGTCCATGCTCAGCTCAGTTTTGACCTGAGGTCTTCCATGATAAAACCTACGGTTATTTGTTAAATCTTTAGATGTTAAATTAATGTCCTAATACTTATTGAATTTTATGGACTTATATTTTAAGTATTAGGTGTAAGATATGGAATATTATTATAAGTAAAATACAACCATTTTCAATCGTTTTTTTATTATGTTATTTATAAATCGAAATAATAGAATAATTAAATATAGCCTTCATACATTTTCATTCACGCAAAGCTGTTTTAAGATGGTGTCTAGCGAAAATTACGCCGTTGTCGTTGCAGAATGATAGATGACAGATCGCACCTTTTGCCACACTTATGTCCAATTCCATACCGTTTTGGAGAGCCTTTCGTACCTTTACAGAAGTTATTCTCTTACAGAAGAAATTCCTATTTACGGATTATAGGTTCATAAGTCGATAAGGATTATAGGTTTATAATTCGATAGGTAACTAATACAGTCCTTATACGGTAACTTTACAGTAACATGATCTTGCGGGGCTTATTTCAACACTTTCCTTGTATCGAGTTACGATTGTGTTTATTCGAATAATCAATACCTCACACAGCCGAAGCAATTTTCTATTTGGTCATTTTGTATTCGTTTCAATAGATTCAAGCTTTTTATTTTTGTGTCTGAGGGAATAAGAGGACGAGTTCTAAAAAAGGTTTTGAACTATTTGGTTTTATGTCTTAGGAAATAAGTAGGTGAGCGCTATAACAATGTTGAAATTTGAAGTTAAATGTCTAGTCTAAGGAAATAGGTGGACCTAGTAGCCTATGGATATCAAAGTCACGTGAAACACTGTTCTGGACATAGACAGGTGTGATCTCTTACCATAAGTTTAGAGCCTAGCACGTCACGTCCCTTGTTTACATAGAAATAAAAAGCAAAACTGGTAAAAACTAGTTCTACTTCTTACATTTTTGGGAATTGGATTTAGTTTTAAAACAGCTAATAAAATTACACTGCTTATCATGCAATGTAATTTTTTGTCATGTTAGTGTAGAAATTCAATAAACTCATGTTAGCCGATCAATTTGACCCACTGATCTCGGATTCTTTCGGCTGCGTAGGTATACTCTAACTTTATGGACCAGACATAATTAATTGGTAAATTCAGGTCAATGATAAATTGATGGCAATTACTTGTCAAATTCAACTTGGTTGTGTGTTTACCAGACTGCATAGAAAGATGGTACTGTTATTACTGATTGTAGAGTCATACAACATTCAAAAAAGTACCAACTGAAATAACTTTTAACATTTTAAATTTTTCTTATTATAATTATTGTAAGTCTTGTTCGTAGTAAATTTCTATGCGAACAAATAATTTATTCAATATAAATGAATTAGACAGACATTTAACAATCTTATCTATTAAGGAATGGTATTTGAAATAATGTTTTCATATAAATCATTATGTAATTTGACCTATTAGAGCTAAGATTGTATTTAATCACAGAGTTTATCGAATTATTTTAAATTCTGCGTGACACTTCATAATGACTGATCATTAGTATGATTTTGTGTTTTTAGAATCAAAACCTTATTAGATGCTGCACACGATCGCAAAGCAATAACAAAAAGATATAATTGCGTATCAATTATACCTATAAATAAAATATAATTAGTAAGTAAGTTAGTAAGTTCAGTTAACATTTTTGACATTTCACACATGGAATCCAGATAATTGATAGAATACTTACATACTTTTTTTTAGTAGGTAGGTAATGACAAGCGGAATTTCACCTCAAACTGTTCAGTATTTTTATTGTATATGTAGGTAGTAGCAAGAGATAATCGACAATCATAAATACTTCATCAGAAGAAACCTTAAACACTTTACATTTATAAATATTAAAGTGATCACTAGAAAAGTAAATTAATATTCTCCTACTATTATTAGACTAAATAACTTGTCTATCGTATTTATTATTGAGCTATGAAACCTTATCTGTTGTCTTGTAGTGTTGCTCTCACCGCCTCAAGTTCGTTATATATCGGCTGACTTTGATAGATACCGGACGGAAAACTTCGTTGTAGGCTTATTATCTATTTTATTTACGCATTTTGAGCTTTGCACTTACACGTTTTTAAAAGAAAACTTGTGATTAAGATACTAAAAATAAACCTATTAGTTGCTTTTATACACATAATTTGTTAAAGAAGTGATGGCTTTGCAAAACGGACACACAAAGAAATTGGATGTCGTTGTTGTTGGGGGTGGTCTGGTAAGTTTTCAAATTTACTTAACATGTAATTATTTTTTGTTATATGTAAGGAATAATTATTTTTGAATGTATTCTTGGATATGTAGGGTATGAGTTTTTTTTGCAATAATTTACGCTGAACGTAATTAGTTTAATCAAATCAAAAAAAAAAAATCTAGGTACCTATTGTTTGTTTATTACATGATGATATCCAAAAACTTATCAATAGCAACTTTAGCAATCAAGAACTTTTTTATAAGACTTAAAATCATTGAAGGCTAAACCTATCTCTTATTTTGATATTTTTAATATTAGTTGATTTTTACAGGTGGGTTCTTTAGAAGCTCTGTATTTGGCGAAAAGGGGCCACAAAGTACGGCTGTACGAATATCGCGAAGGTAAATAATATTGTGATTATATTCAGCTAAGTATTTTAAAGACAAGATAGGTAGTTAAGAATTTTAAAGGTATAAATTATATACATATAAGGGTAATCTTGTATAAAAGGAACTATTTTAATTAGTACTTAATACTGTCTGCTTACTTACATAATAAATAAGGTATTAGGATTTATCAAATATTACGCAATATGCTAATTAAGACCTTTTAGAATGATTTACAGAACCTATTTACATCATTTTTTGTCAGAAGCTACTCTAAGATACACTTTGAATCCAGAACACTGGGGTTTACTGAATTAACCTTGCCCAGCACCTATAAACAGGTATACCTACGTAATATACCGTCCCCCGAACATGACATTGTCAATACGTGCGAGGCCAATATTACCGCATATATTTGCATAAATTGATCTTATTATAGGTACCTCAAACGCTTGATACACGGTCGTAACGTAATATTGGCTTCCAATCAAACTTCATTAACATTACAGTATATCCCACAATTATCAACAAAATTGCAGTAAATCCCAGAATTATCATCTAATTCCATCTTGACATGAAACACAACTTTATCTGGATTGTATTGGTTTCGAATTTAATAATTTAATTTGCATAACGCACTACTTGTGGATGATACTGACTTCTGGAGTGCAAACAGTAGACATACACTGTTATTTTTTTAAATATAGTTACTTTCGGATCAAATCATCGACCGTCTTGCAGGCCGTTTACAATGTTCTTCATTTACTTACATCATAATATTTTTGTCCAGATATTAGAGAAACGCCTCAAGTGAGGGGACGATCTATCAATCTTGCTCTATCCATCCGCGGGAGACGCGCCCTAAAGGATGTGGGGTTGGAAGAACACATGATCAAAAAGCATGGCATCCCTATGAGGGCCCGGATGATCCACCGCCCTGATGGGACCACGTATGCTATACCTTACGACGCCAGGACTAACCAGGTAAATTAACTGACTACTTAACGTACTAGTTAGTAAATACAAGTACTCGTAAGTAGGTAAGCAAATTTTTTTTCGCAATTTGATTCATGTTGGTCCTTTGTTAGTCCGTCGGATATCCTCGCTAGTATCTAGTCTAATAACTCTGACCACAAGTAGCCACTACCTACAGTATGTTCTTTTCTGGGTTCTTCACGAACTTTGAGGAGTAATCAAGGCTTTGATTCATATAAATTGTCAATGGATCAAGAGTACTTTTTTGTATCTCTTTTTCTTGCTATTAACATGCGACAGAAGTTATCACTATGCGGTAAGCGGTCACAAACGGCTAATTAGGTACTTGGGCGAATCAACTTTTTTACCCACACAATGGACTGGTCAGAAAAAATATTTTGAAAGAAAAAAACATTAATATTCCTTTATATTAATTTGATTAGGTCATAAGAAATATCATCTACTTTAATATCCTAGAAGGGCAGCGACGTTTATTCATATTTTAGACAGTTTTTATACAAAACAACAACACATACCCTCAAAAACTGTCACCTGAGTTACCTGCATTCAACATTACATAAATGATGAATGAAACGCGAAAACATTGCTCATTTTTATTTATTTACTCTTGCATGCATAATCAAGTATTTTGGCAAAATCAGTTTTCATATCATTCTTACATTTAAGTAAAAAACTAACTGGCTTTGGTCTCTTGAGTTACCTTTGTACAAAAAAGGATAGTTATTTCTCAATAAAACCAAATATAGAAGAATTACATATGGAAATGATTTTTTTATAGAAGCTCGCTAATTGTAAGAATAAAGTATACCGGTAATATAAAGGATAATAGAAATAAATTAGCAATTATGATTGGAAATACAATGTTTATATTGGGGACAATAGTAACTCCAGAGACAAATTTGGGTAACGCCTAAGACATACATTGGTATAACTAATGGACGACGCATGATTAAATAAACCTAACTCAATAACATATAACAAAAACTCAACAATGACATTCATTTCGGATATTCTAATCTAATTTTTTGAAAATATCAATCAGGGTTTCAAATTTGTATTGCTCTTTTCCAAAAATAGCTGGAGTTGGTACGATTCTTATAATGTCTTCATAACTGACATCTTTCATCTCGCTTTTTGTCAATTTGAGGCAGTGATTTCATGAAATGCAACGGTTTTGTGAGCGTGACGGAGACGTGGCAAAGTCCCGACACTGTGACCAAAAATGAGATCAACTTCATTATGACGAATAAAAGGCATATAGGTATTAAGGCATGTCTCCGTGACCAACAGGTTCAATACCGGATCTGATAAGCAACTTGTCCAAGGCTCACCGAGCTGATATCGATATTAAGCTCGATAGAAACAGTCTTGTGGAGTCCAAGCTCCGACCTAACCCACTCCAAATCATGGCGGGCTCTGAGAAGTTCCAGAAGCTTCACGGGGTAAGATTCATTGCATTGTAGTCCCCTGAGGATGTAGATGATCTTAGGTCTCGGGTCTTAGGGATGTCTTCGGTCTTAGGGATGAGGGCATTAAATTCTGCCAAATACAGCGTACAGTCAAGAAGTCTAAACTTTCGGATGAAACTCTTCGGCTGATGACAAAAAGATAGGAAAACACCAAGGCCACTTCGTCAGACCGGTGAGACTTGAACAAGCGGATTGAGAAGATGCTAGCATACAGTGCTACCTTTGAAGCTTTAATACTTGCCAAATGAGTGGCAGGATTGCTTTTTCGAAGCCAGAGATTTTAACTAAGATCGAGGACTTCTTTGGTAGACTGTACACCGCACATGCCCCTCATACCCAGCGTTACGTTGGCGACAGATAGGTTTCAGTATGAGTTTGGAATCGTAGTCGTTACTACGATTCCAGAGCCTATCTGACACAACACTCCACTGACAAACTGCGTGACATCAGCCTAGACGAGATCGTATTAGTTCTAAGACACCTTAAGCTACACATGACAATGAATAACTACACAATGAGGTAGATTATACAGTCTGAAGAGTATAATCGGCCTTTGTGCTTAGCTTTTGTGGACTATGAGAAGGCCTTTGACTCTGTTGAAATCTGGGCTATCCTGGAATCCCTGCAGTGATGTCAAGTAGCCTATCGTTATATCGAAGTGGCTAGATGCATTATGATGCTGCCACCATGAGTGTCCAAGCACGGGACCAGCAGTCTAAATTCATCCAACTGTGCAGAGGAGTGAGACAGGGTGATCTCATATCCCCAAAACTGTTCACAATCGTATTGGAGGATTTGTTTCAGACGCTGGACTGAAAAGGTATGGGCATTAACATAAACGCCTCAGTGCATCTCACACTTGCGATATATCGCATACGGATAAAGACTTAATGGTGGAGTCGCTGCGGGAGCTGCAACAGATGCTGGAAGGCCTAGCATCAGCCTCGCGACAGATAGGTTTCAGTATGAGTTTGGATAAAACTTAAGTCATGATCAATGACCACATTGATCCGGGACCTGTCGTCGTTAATGGCCACCTTCTTGAAATTATTTCGGAGTAGGTACACATAACTCGGCAAGAATCTGCAGTTAGGTAGAAACAATTTTGAAGTACTTAATTAATTTGGAGTCGGTGCCAAACAAACAATCAACGATATTCAACGAAAAATGTAGTTGTCTACTTTTCAATCATCAAATACAACTGATATACCTAATATAATAGGTAGGTAGGTACCGGGATAAGTAAAAACTTAGTAGGTTTTGACAATTTGTTGAAATAGAGTCAATTCTACTTTATGCGCTACAAGCTTATCTCACTAAGTACGCGAATGTCTTAGGAGTTACCAAGAATGTCTCTGGAGTTACCGCCAATGTAACGCAGGATACTGGTAACTCAGCAGACAATCGGTGTATTTTCATGAAAAGAGCACAATATAATTTGATTGTGGACTAGGCGTAAACTTTAATCGAAAACATATGTTAAGTACTGCCAAAGTATCTGATTATATTAAATAAACAATAATATTACATCGAGAAATCGTGGTCACTCAGCAGACGGCACAAAAAGGCACGCACTCCCTCCGAACGTTCTTTGCGACCTGGTGGCTAGACGGCGTTATGAAAGGACGCCCCCGCGCTATGCCAGCGAATGCAAACACAAATGAAGCTTCCTACAGCAAACAGTGGCATCTATGTGTTTCCTGGTGAAATTTACGAGCGTAACTCAGCATACGAAGGTTAAATCATTTCAGTAAGGGACAAATTTTCGAGATTTTTTTTTGGAAAAATGGTTTGGCCAATTTCTATTTTGCTATGCACACTATAATCTGTAACATAGCGACTCGTTGTGTAATAAGAATTAACCGAAAGCGATAAGTATAAGTTCATTTAAAATAAAGTTCACATGGTTAATGTGGTCTTCAGGACAGGGATATTTTGTATGGAGCGAAGTTTTAGTGTACTGAGTTACCATATTTTTTTATGGAAATTAAAGATTTTGGAGAACGCAATCAAGTTTTCCGTGGTGCCAAATTATCTGAGATACTAATCTAATAATCACTAAGTTTGTAACTATAACCAATTAGCGTATTTTAGTAAGAAATGGTCGGGGACAGCATAGTGTGGGTAAAAAAGTTGATTCACCCACTTACCTTTTGTCAATATTAGTAGGTACATTGATACGTACTTCGCTGCGAATATTTAAGCTCTTCATTGATACCTATTTAATATAATGTTAAGTCAAATGACTGCATGATACTAATCGTATGCAATAACTTTCACTATGTTAGTAATGACGAAATAGGTCCGTATTATCTGAGATAATTTTGATTTGTTTCAGTGCATTTATTCTGTCGGACGCAATTATTTAAACGGCCTACTGCTTCAAGGTAATATAGTTTCCAATTCATAGCCAATATATAATTTCCTTAGAAATAATTCATAGAAATGCATACCAAACAGGTCCAAATTTATTTTACTAACATAGATATACATAAATATAATATATTATAAATAGGTTTATTTTACAAGTGATGAACAAGTTTCAAAGATTATACAAATACAATAAAGTAAAAAACCTACGGACAGACTCAAAACTAATCGTATTTACAGAATCGGAAAAATACGGGAACGTCCAAAGATTCTTCAATCACAAACTCACTGAGGCGAATCTGAAAAATGGATCACTGAAGTTTACCAAGTAAGGAGCATTTTCTTTCTTCACATATGTAGATAGGATCTACATATAGAAAAGGTTTCATCTCTATTTCATAATAGACACAAATGGATTATCTATTGAAGACTATTTAAATTGAGAATTAACTTTACGTGTTTTCATTTTATCACAAACTTTATTCACACAAAAATTTAAAGATACATCTCTTTTAGGACAAATACAAAAGAAGACGTAGACATAAAGGCTGATCTAATAATCGGTGCCGATGGCGCTTTCTCGTCCGTTCGTAAGGCGATGATGAAGCAGCCACTTTTCGACTTCAGCCAAAAGTACATCGAACATGGCTACTTGGAGCTCTGCATACCGGCTGATCAAAATGGCGGCGTAAGTTTTATTGTTTGACCTTTGACCTACCTTGTTACCTTGACCTTTGACCAGACCTTTATCCTTTACCTTTGACTAGTTCTGATAATCTTTAATGTCTGAACTGTGCTATGATGTAGACCTGCAAAGATGCCATTTAAAAAGTTAATCTGTGACTGTGCCCTCGATCGGAACTCATATTATTATTAAAAATTACTTTACCTTTCCCCGCCACTTTTCTCTCAAACTTTTCGAGTATCGATACCATAATAACTCCAGAACAAAACAGAGAAGTGAAAGAACATATCCAAACAGAAGAACTGAAAAATGTATCCTCATATCCGACAACATCATTTCTTTAAAATGAGTGACACGCAACGGTTGGAACCCATTATTCTTCATACGGTGTATTTTCTCCAACTGCTGTTTCAATAACCCAGACTCGTACAATGTCAAGGCGTAACGTTGGAATTCGCCCAGTAAAGGAAACCCCCTTGTAAGATACACAGCCAAGACATTACTGGTAGTAAATGTCCAAGAATCAATCAATTTGTTACCTTCTTCGTCAATATATTTGTAATTGTTTAGCGTCAACATGTATTCTATATCTATTGTGTATGCCTTTTTCTCAAATGCGACGTAATCTAGTGCCGTGTCTCTGAATTTGCATTCTGGAATATCCAGCCCTTCAGGTAAGTGTTGGTTGTAGGCGAAAAGAAAGCCAGTTCTCGTTGTTTGAGATATACAAGCCTTGAACGGTAATTCGTGCAAGTGTTCGGCATCTATGCGTCTCTTTACCAGATTGCGACTTGTCAGCAAACCGTATAAGTCTGTGTTGTAAAAATTAGTAATAAAGAATGTGAACCAAATCCAAAACACCATTATGACTCGCAATCTCTTTTCCTTCAATAATCTGGGACTCGTGTTTAGGTAGAAATAACCCCATAGTTTTAGACTGAGATCCATGTTAGAGCTCATTAGTAACTTTTGTGTTACCATGCTAATGATAGTTACAATGCAATAAACAACTACTATAAGAAACCACGTCACACCGCTGAATTCCTCATAAACGTATTTCCATATTTCTTCGCCAGCGGCTGGAGTGTACACATTAAAAGCTACATAATTGAATCCCCACACGTAATCGAACAATTCAACTCTGTTTTTAGTCAAAATAAATCCACCGGCTGCTATATCAACCTCGTCGTTTTGCACAAAACTAAGTAGACCAGTTGCCGTGTGGTTTTCCAAAACTACTCCATACCCAAGCTCTTCGGTAACCAAATCGTACTCTAACTGAATCTTTTCTTTTTCGGCAATGGTGTCAAGTACGAACTGTTCTATTCCGGTTATATGTCTACCTTCATAAATGTAATCGTTGCTTTTAAATATAAAGTTTGGAACGTCTTCAAAAGCCGCTACTTTTACTATGCAATTTGCTAAACTTATGGATACTTTTGGAAAACAATCTAAATATGCCACATCTTTGCACAGCCCAAATGGTGCCAACTCTAAAGTTTTACCGCAGTTGTTGTTTATGAAAGGAAAGTATTGGTCCACAACTACAACGTCATTGCTTAGCTTTCTGATCAAGATTACATCGTATATCTTATGCTTCATTAAAATTGTGAACACTGTGCTTACATCTTCGTCCTCTGAGAATTCCAACTCTATGATGAACCGGCCTCTTGGATTGAAAAAAAGATCGTTGGTGACTGTCAAAATGCCTGATGCAAAATCTGTCACATTTTCAGTCCTTATCACGTACATTGGGGTTGCAACAAACCAGTCATGGTCATCGTATGACCTCACGATAAAGTTATAGCAAACACTTCCGTTGTTGAGAGCTCGAATAAGCCCATTGTTTGGAGTCGAATCGACTAAAGTTATCAGAGTCCCACAGGAGAAATATTTTTGTATGATTGAGTTCAAACATTTTGTTACTTCTATATCTGCATCCTCGATTAAATTACCAAGATTACTGTCTTGACAACAAATCCCTTTTATGACTAGCATACTCAACGTTATCAGTATCAACAACATTGCACTAGATTGCTTTTGTGATTTGTGCATGCTTAACTTGAACTTTATACACATACAGATATAATAAGAAATTATTATTATTATTATTCAGCCATTATCGTCCCACCTCCCTCCTCTTCTTCCACTCCTTTCGGCTCAGGGCGGCTGTGGTCCAGGTTGGTAGAATAAGAAATGATATGGAAAAATTATAACACGTCCAGCGAAGGTAAAGGGTCTTGTTAAATAGGGATTTCATTTTACCTTCTTCTATCCTAACGTTGATTTGATTGATCGTTTTTCTTGATGTTTGGTATTAAATCAAAGCAAGCAACATTAATCAAAGTTAAACATGATTCCTGTTTTCAAGAAAATAATAACGTACGTACCCTGAAAATGACTCTGATTTCATGATTTTGATCAATGGTCTCAGATTATCGGTCAGGTTTTAAGCATTTTTTAATCTTTCAAACTTATGAACTGGTTAAAACATCGTTGTACATATGTACATCATGTTTACAAAGTTGAATATAAAAGATCGATGGATGCCTAGCCCTTCCTTAAGGGGAATCCTCAAATCCGAATTCCATACAAAATGTTTCGGACAAATACTCAAAAAGTACGCCGTATTTTAGTAATTTCTTCACACTATTCATTTCGTCCATGTTTTTTGATTTCGTCAACAAAAAAAATTAAGGATTTCATACTTTAATTTAGATTTTAAACGTGTTTTTAAGTTAGTAGAATTAATTTAAAAAATAATATAATAAATGAGGATTACCCTTAAGGTCCATTTACACGATGCCATTTTCTTGTACATACAACGGCAATAATCGAATGCAATACATGACGCGCAATAATTGATCTTCGAGAATTGTAAGTAACTGTTTACACGCGGCTTTAGGTAAAAAAATGGAATGCAATTATTGTATGAAAGTATTGACAAAAAATAATTGCTAATGTCTTTTGTTTACACCAATACAATTATGTTTAGGCGATTATTGCTGACAAGTTTTGAATGTCTAAACACAGACTCGTATGTGCGTGTACCATTTTTCAGCGGGTTGCTTCAAGTATTGCACGTTTTTGCGTTGTCAAATTTTCATTCAAGTGTTGAACGTTGCATGAACATGCATGTACTGTTTACACCAAGAAAAGTTTTGAAACAAAACTTGTATGACAGATAAATCATGTTACGTGTTGTTTAGACCATGCAAGTCATATAAGGCAAGAAACTTGTATCGTGTAAATGGGCTTTTAGACTCTATATCTGTTTTTTGACGACTCACAGCTGTCAAATATGTAAGTGTAATCGTATGTTGGGCCCGGCACCCGACAAGTGGAAACGGCGTTATCTTACTAACATAAAAAAATGGTATTCCTAAAGATTCAGTGCCAAACGAATGCGTTTAAACCCCACAGTAGTCGTTGAATTAACAAATAAAACATTACACGTTGTTCAGTTCCAGATGCCTCCTAACTACCTGCATATTTGGCCTCGCGGAGAGTTCATGATGATAGCTCTCCCCAACCAAGACTGCTCTTGGACCGTGACTCTCTTCATGCCGTTCGTTCACTTCAAAAGCATCGACTCAAAAGAGGCATTGATAGAGTTTTTTGAGAAATACTTTAAGGATTCCATACCTCTGATTGGCGAGAAGAAACTGATTGAAGACTTCTTTGGTGGATCTCCTTCGCCATTGGTTGCTATCAAGGTGAGGTTTGATGCAGACATTCATGCTTATGTGAGGATATATGGACATCAACGTCATCATTATCACAAAGCAGTGCTGGACACCACTGCTGGACGTAGTTCTTTCCCAAGGCGCGCCACTCAGCTATAGCGATACATGGACGTTTCTTTCTAATCAAGCCAACACTACTAGCCGATTTGGACAAAAATTTGACATACCTAGATGAATTCCCACATTTCGACATTGAATTCCTCACGCAGACAAATCCGCAGATATCATCATATAAGATAATGAGGTCAAGTCATATAGTTTTTGACCTAAATATTTTATAACTCATACAAATGGCTATATGTATATGATAGTACAGAACACTCGATGCGTGAGTGTAAATTTCCTTTAGTAATTTTATTTCATATTATATTTACAGCGCATAGATTATCACGTCTTTATATTAATTATCTACATAACATGTGTTTCTATAATTTATTGCAACGATACTGATATTAAGATTGTTGACTAGTTTTGTTTCCCCCTGGTTCACCTTTACATTTGAAGTGCTTTTTAATGATAATACGGCTATTAAGTAAAATGTTAATTACCAATTTGGAAATCAAACTTATATTAAATGTGTAATTTTGTTATAATATATTATTAAGGATGTCTATCCTCAATCGAGCCAAAGCTACTGAACTGATTGAGTTAAAATTCGGTATGTATATAATTTATGAGCTTCAAAACACATAGGGAACTTCGTATTCTGATATTACGCGGGCGAAGCCACGGGAAAAAGCTAATTTATAACATTATTTAGATAGTATATTTACGTTATTGCAGTGTCGACCTTACAACGTAGAAGATAAAGCTCTAATTATCGGTGACGCAGCTCACGCCGTCGTTCCGTTCTACGGACAAGGAATGAACGCAGGTTTCGAAGACTGCACGCTTCTAGACCAGCTGTTTGACAAATATACCGATAACTTGACCAAGATATTGCCGGAGTTTTCTGATACGAGGTGGGAAGATACCTTCGCGATATCCGACCTGGCGATGTATAATTATATTGAGGTAAGTTAGTATACACAGTAATAAAAGATCGTTCCGTTCTACGGACAAGGAAAGAACGCCGGGTTGGAAAACTGCAGTTCTCTTTAGAAAGCAAAACCTTAATTTACGTACCTCCTTAGTTGCTATTCTCAGAGTAGAAAATGGGTTCATTTTTAACACGATATGAACTTTCTAAGTAATTTATTTGGGCTAGGCCGGCAACTGCGATTTTATTTAAAGAAGATTGTAAAAATATTGTTCAAATCTCCAAGCATGTTTAAAAAAAAAGAGGATTATGGATTATGTCCAGAAATTGACGACCAGAAGCTGATATAATGATGATGATGGTGATGTTGACTTTTATTTTCCAGATGCGAGATTTGGTAACCCGTCCGTCCTACAGACTACGCAAAGCAGTGGATGACTTTATATTCTGGCTGTTCCCGAACTTTTGGGTGCCGCTGTACAACTCCGTCACGTTCTCCACGATGCCGTACAGTCATTGCGTCAAGAACCGCCAATGGCAGGATAAGGTAAACTTAACCTTTTCATTACTTACAAATTATTTTTTAACTCCATTTTATTGAAACAGATGTCCAAGTTTTTTTTTCATTATGGGACTTCTATACAGATCCATCTATTACCTATCGATAAAAAAAATTAGTAGGATTCAGGCATTATCCAACTTACTGGCTGATTCACCATCGCTGAGCTAATACCGCTGAACGTAGAGGATTTTCCAAACTTATTTCTTAATGTCACCTCAGTAAACATCTTGCTTGCGTTGCGAATTAACCAAATTCCTTATTTGTACTACGTACCTACATATATTCTTGACGAACATACTGTTTACCCTCAAAATTTCAAATCTCTAGTCTACTGGTTTAGCCTAGACGTTGTCTGTCAGTCAATCAGGACTGAGCCTTGTATATGTGTTGGTGTATTGATGAATAAATGATTTATTTGTGTTGTTTCAGATGCTAAAGCTCGTGTTTGCGTGCTTAGGATTCTTAGCATTAGCTGTTTACTTTTACAGCAAATAATGTATTACTTTGTTTACATTAGATAATAATATAATTGTACGAGTACTCTGTACTCTGTTTTGTTCATTGCGCGTCATCTTTAAAATGTAGAATAAACCACATTCAATATTAATATTTTCAGTTTTTTAATACAAAAATATCCAAGTACCTACCTTATATCTTTTTAAAAATACCGCAAGTATGTAAAATATAACATTTTAGTATTTTTTCAAACTCGCAAGAATAATAGTCATAACCCTCAATCGAATATTAAAACCTAAAAGCACTTAACCCCACTTAAATCTGGACTGGAACGCAAGTTTGCGGTGCGGTAACGGTAAATAGTGGGATTCTTACAGAGACTTATTCAGGATAATTATGGTAGAATCTATATTAAACAATTAACTAAAAAGACTGAGACAGCCTACGTAGGTATGACATCTTTTGATTAAGGGTCAACAGTCAAAACCAAAATTAACCATATTTCTGCAAAACCACAAAAAAATGCGGTATAGTGGAACCATAAAATTATTAAAACAAAAACAATTTCCTTTATATTTCCTTCGATCCTAATATTATTTTTTTACTGTTGGTTTACGGCTTTGGTGAGACTGCGACCGTTTTCGGTCTATTATGCTTGCATAAAATGCTCAGTTCAGTCCTGACTACAAGTCTGGCCCTAGATAGGCGAGATCTAGCTCATTCAATATGCACCAAAACTTTCTAGAATAATAGCTAGCATCTCGCACTGAGCAACGAGACGTGAAATTAGAGCTAGGATTATCTGCTAAACGCTGAAAGCTTTCACTCAAAGCTTGTCTATTTTCAAAGGCATTTAGTTTTAGCAGAAAATGTTAATGGTTAAAGTTTATACAAAATTGCACAACATTTTGTTCGCACTTTGGATCGTTATTTTAGCTGAAAAACATATTGCGTTGCAAAGTGCCTGAACACAGTTGTACTTATTTCTGGCTGCTGGTTTTTGATGGATATTGCTGTAAGAAAGCGTAAGGAGCCAGCTAAATAACTGAATCGAACGCTATTGCTATGATAATAATTCTAAGTTTGTTATGTATCTTGTTCGTTTGTTATTGAGGTATCCAAACAAGTTACAAGGAAATAACAAGTGTTCCAACAACATTAGACCCATTTTTATTTTACAGTATTTTTTGTTATCAGGTCAATTGAAATATGCAAAAAAAAGTGCCTATCTGAAAATTAAATTATTATTTTCGAAAAATTGGAACATATTTTTTGATACTAAATATTTTTAAATACAGTTCCTATTTTTATCAAAATCAACTCCGTGGCTTGTAACAACATTTTCCATAACTATAGCCGTTTAGATTTTGCCCTCATAGAGCGGTCAAGAGTATTCACTCACAGAGCGGTCAAGAGTACCTATTGTATTATCTTAGTAGGTACCTAGGTAGGTACCTATATTATGGGGTTTAGCCAGAGTATGCTCCACCTGCTCTCATGGCCGCTGTGTCCGACCAGCTGTACTCGGATCTACCACAGGCAACAGACAAAGGGGTAGAGGTTGCCGCTTTCTGAGCCAAACTAATAGAATTGAGCCTTTACTTCCAAAATCTCGGGCTTGCTATTGACACGATAAGATGAAGTACCTAGGTATATTTGAGGCTGATGTTCTACCTACCTCCGTACTCAAATTTAAACAGATGATAAATCAAATTAAATTGTTTATCTTTAATTACTCTAGTAGTTGCTAAACCGACCCAATGCCTCAGCTGGGGTTCCCGGATGTTTTCGTATTGACAAAGTAAAACTTCAAAATAATATTAATTAAATTCGTCAAGTTATTATTGAAACCCGTTTCGGAAAACATGGGATCGCTTTCCCAGTCTTTGTACAAGTTGACGTGATATTTATTGACAGATACCGCACAGACCACTGAACGTAGAGTCTCGCGAAGTTTGTGTATGCATGCGTACCTATATTGTGAAATATTTGTTTTTCAATACGCAATGAAAACGAAGTGCTGGGTGTCAGTTATTTCAATCATGAGTAGGGCGAGCGCCTGTGGATAGGACATAGCATGGGTAGGTACAGACAGCGTCATAGATAAGTATCCCCCTTGCAAAAGACACCCAGCTTCAAATCCCTTAAAAAAATAGCACAAAATTATGATTAGACTTACATGGTTATAAAAATATACTTGTAATGTTTTTCGAAGGCTGAAATTCTTCCTACGTTGCGGGCGCGGCGTTTTGAAGGGATTTGAAGCTGTCTTTGTGTCTGTGGGTGTCTTGTGCAAGGAGGATACTTATCGATGACGCTGTCTGTACCTATACTACCTATACCTATAATAAGCGGGTACATTTATCCTTTGCCAACCCCTTCTCGCTTTCCTACTTTTCATTCTATGATGTTTTTGCATCAGAAGTAGAAGTAGGAAAGCATTGCAACAAAACTGGGTAACCGCTCGAGATAAATGGCAGATGGTGGAGTAAGTATTAAAAAACTTTCGCAATGAACTAGCGGCAAACTTAGCGGGAGCTACTTCACATTAAATGCAGTTAGAGTTGTTTGCGGCTGTGTCAGAACTTTCCCATAGACAGGTGCCTTGTTCGCAGTTTGGGGTTTTGTCCGCATGTATAATGTTTGGGCGATAATTAGGTATTCAGGGGCCAATATGGAAATGTAGTCCTCATTTACATACATCCTATCCACGAAGAGTTTGTGAGAATGGATGGGTGACTCATTGGATAGATGGATGTCAGCTTGACAATTTTTTTTTTACAGTTAACTTTCCGATTAGTCCCATAAATCAAATTTTATATAATCGGTTTAGAAGTTTAGTTTATAAATCGAAATAACTGAAAAAAATAAGTTAGGTATTCAAGTAAACTTATGTACCTATAGTTTTTTGCTTTCCTGTGACTTTTCTCATATTTTGGTGACCTCTAGTTTACGGTCACCAAAATATGAGAAGAGTCCCAATTGAAATCGGTTGTTATCTGGTTTAATTATATATTTACCTACGCGATAGGATATGATAGATATCTGAAGTCATCTTTCGATCTATTTAATTAAAATACTTTCCTACTACATTCCTTCTTTTTGGCAACAAAATAAAACTTTATGGGGCGTTCCTCTCCTCTCCCACATTCCATCCATCCCGAGGACGAATTAAGTGTTCGGAGCGAATTAATCGGGAGGCCCAATTTGACAGGAAAAAGAAAAGTGCGAACTATGCTGACATTAATGAGAATTTATCAGCCAAGTTTAGGCGAGAATAGATTTGCAAAGTGGCTGAGGTTCACCTACACAAAGACATCTTCGATTCGTTTCAATAATGTAGATTATAGATTATTTTACATTATTAATGTAGATGTAGATACTAATACCGTGGAGTGCACTTTTGTTAGTTACTGGGCTTTCAAGACTGGTCATGAAAATTTCTCGAAGCACGAAGTGAACGAGCATTTTAGCAGTGTTACAACAGCCTTTATATAATGCAATTCAAATTCTTGTGTAGCACTCTCCTTGTCATTCTTCTTCTTCTTCTTGTTAGTATCGTCGTGTCACTAGTTCCTTCGAACCAGTGTGGTGAAAGGATTTCAAGTGCGCCTCCTTTCGTGCACTTTGTCATTGACAGTGGTGATCTCTTACCACCAGGAGAGCGCGTCTCGTTTTATACATATAGTAAAAAAGGCTTTCCCTAATCCCTAAAAGAAAGTCCCGAAAAAGTCCCAAAAATGTATTTAAAGAGTAGTAAGGTACGGTACCTACATCATAATTCATAACCTCAATTAATATAGGCTCATAATCCAAAATTGTCGTTTTGCCTTTGGTCTCGCCGGCCGTGGCTATGGCTTTGCAGGAAGGTCATTCGTAAGGAGTGGCAAAACTTGCTCCTTTTCTGTGGGCTGCTGTTCGGAGGGCGGGTCATTCTGAACGGGTCAGGCATTTTAATTGGCGGTTCGATCAAAGCGACAACGGCCAGTCGCTTCTTCTACGAACAAAAAACAAAATAAATGAGCCATTAATGTAGACTTCTTTACATTTTTCTTAGGCCTTGCAATCTTACATACCTATGATGCACAGAGTAATGATATCTACGTAGGTATGATATTTTACTAATAAATACTTACTGTTTACGTATTTACTGTGTAAATATTTTATTTAATTATTAATTTATTTGAATTTTCTAATTAGAGTTGAAATACCTAACCTACGATTATGTTCCTTATTTAATCCTAATTTACCTTAAAATATTAAAAAATATTGGGCAAATAACAATTTGATCTGCGTACTTTTTATAAATGGTTAGGAGTTTATCCGCTGAACAACTCCAATCTTCTATGTCTTAAGCTGAAAGGCACATTGTAACAAGCAAACGAATCTTAAATGGAGTATAAGTGGATCTTAGATTTCACTACTTACATGTTGTGGTAGAGTTATCATGTAGACTCTACATTGTAGGTAGAGTAAGTAAGCAAGTACTTTACACATGACGAAAAATTTCGATAAACTTACTTTTTGATAGAGACTAAAATAATTACAAAGGTCCAAGGCCTCCATCCTTCTTGGAAGCTGTCAACCTTGTTCTGTAGAAACACCGTTTTCAATCTACATTTATGCCTAATTAAGCATTATGTTCTCTCTAGGACTCTACGTTTAAATAGTTACATAAGAAAGTCACTACCTACCACCTAGGTACCACTCCAACATAATATATAATGCAAAAACCCCAAGTAGATAGTTAGATATTTTAATTAATTGAAAAGTGCTCCAACTCGGAAGATTAATTAGCATCGTAGCGGGATACCTAGAATATTCCAGTCACAAAGTCCAGTTGCAAAGATTCTTTAGTTTGAGCTTACGAGTACTTTTGATGAATTATAGCAAGAAATCTCATTTCCTTACGCAAGTAGGTGCTTCTCATAATTAAATATAAAGTGCATAATAAGAAAGAAGAATAAGAAAAAGTAGACGTAGGCTGGTAAGTACCTACTTCCTAATTTTTACAATAATTTTTACTTGCTAAAATTCCATCCATTCATACTTAATGGAACAATTTATAAAACCACGGCATTTTGTTGAAATATTTTTGATTTTAAGTGATAACTAATTCGCACATTTCGGTTAATTCCCAAATATTTAATGTGCGAGTGAAATAGGTACCTAGGTCTTTTTTTAACAAACACTATTCATATTAAAATTACAGAAGTCTATTCTCCACGGAATATTCACACATATTCCATGGAGGGATTCATCCCACAATCAGGCAAGACAGGTGCAAGTTACTGGTTGGATTGTCTTTTATTTCTATTTAATTAATATGCCAATGTTTGTTCGATCCAACGGATATTGGAGATCAAGGCCGTGATTGGATCAATTTATCGGTTTCATTTATTTTAATTAGTAATCATTAACCTCATTATTTATACAAGTAAATAAGCATTGATCGATAAATTGATACCTACAACGCCTACAGGTAGATTTTGAGTAATACCTATTTTTGAGAAGTTTTAGTTTTGATTGATTTTCATACAAAAGACATCAACGCGTTTTTATATGCAATAGACTTCGATAAAATTAAAAAAAATCTGTAGGTTTAGTACGAGTTTACTAAAGTCGTTACGAATACACTTTAACTGCAGTAAATTAACACGGCAATTTGTGACTTAAACCCATTACTTTAAACATTTCAAAAGTATAAATGCTGGCCATTGATTACTCCGAATATTGTTGGAGCAAGGCGAGGTCGGCCCCAGTTCCCAGAGACATGAATTAAGGCATGTGTGTCATCGGTCGCCCTCGTACAAACAATCAGCGCATTGCCACAGACTACATAACAGTCGGGGTAGGGGCCACATGTGACGGGAACAAGTTTCTTGATATTGATAAACTGAATAACAAATACCTACCTATAGATACCCATGGGCATACTATACAAAGGGCTTTGCATTACAGTTTGGTGAAGCATTACTACATAGTAGGTAAGTAATTAGCTTCTCTATGGGTTTTCTCATCAGCTAAATCCTACTATAGTATAATAAGAGAAATGTTTGTCAAGATTGATGGATACCTATGTGAATTGTGTTTGTTAGATCATACATTTGGTCGAACAAACATCAATATACATAGGATAGATTTTCATTTTAGTAGATAGTTAAGTAATTTTAGTTTTATTCTAATTTTCTACCTCTTTGCATTTGTTAAATTCTGTGTGATAAGTAGGTAACAACATCATCAACATCATCTCCCTGCCCTTATCCCACACTTAGGTGGGGTTGGCACAACATGTCTTGTTCTTCCATTCGTCTCTTTCAGCCGTCATATCTGTAGTAGGTACCAACATGTATACTTACATATAACTATATTATACATTACCTATGCCTTAGAAAGAAGTTTGTAGAGCCAATAAATAAAAAATCTATATTTCTGAAACTCTACATTCAACCTATACATTATATATTATGCCTAAATAATGTATTATCTACTTTACTTAAAATGGTGGATTAGGGTACTTTTTCCCCACTCTACATACCATATTTCCCACTTAGAATTGGTATTCTATTATTATTATTCTATGGTGGATTTATCTAACCTTGGTAGGTTAGATAAATCCACAAAGTGTATTGACCCAAACCCACAACTGAATCAGTCATTTATTCATTATCCAAATGGGGCTACTTCTACTTGCATTGCAATCAGCCGATTCCGGGATCCCATTCCCAATTATCGGCCGTGCATAGTTTTCGATCTGGTATCCCGGGATTCCGGTAAACCGGGATCCACGAGATTCAAGTATAATCGCTGCAGTCAAGTTCTAGCATGTGCGTCTAAATTGGTTTAGTTCTGAAAGACTGATATCCAAGTCATGAGAACATAGCAGCTCGTTTAAGTAAGTTCTATTCTACGGTTGCTCTCCCCACACGGAAAAAAAAATGGGATAGGAAGACTAAAATAGTAAACTATAATAAACGTACCTATATTTTCTTGTACCATTATATAACTTTTGTTAGCTAGAACTATTATATTGTAATCGTTACTAAATTTCGTTAGCAAGAATTATTATTATTGTAATTGTTACTAAATTATTCTCGTCACAAATTTAAACAGAATTTTATTAACTATAACGAGATTTTTTTCTCCGTGCATAGACAGTGGAAGAAGGTACCTACGTACTATACCTACCTATGTATTATTTATTTGTTTTCATGTCATCAATTTAATTCCTTAAAAACAGATCTGCATCAAAATGAACGGGCTTGATTCCTGGGTTGTGTGTGAATTTAAATGCAGTTTTTTTTAATCGAACTAACAGCTTATTTGCGCAAATGAATTTACCAAAGTTACACTGTATGTTCACGAGTTTTTACCAAAGCTCTAATTATTCACCAGCTACCGAACTATGGGAGTGGGAACTTTTTGGCAAACAGTTCACTCACAGATTCTCACGTACTCGCGATAATATCGATAATGAATCTGATGTGTTCATACGAGTTTGTTGGAATAGCAGTGTATTGTTACTTTTTCTCTGACAAACACTATGCATATCCGCCTTTCAAATGGTTGTAGATTCGATAACAATCTGTACCATACATACATTTATTATTTACAAACCATATATTTTTTTAAATGCCTATAGGTAGCAGGTATCTTACTCCCTTTGTATTTTACCACTCTAAAACATCCATATTCCATTGTGAGACTTAATTTGAAACGGAATTGTAATTTTGAAGTTAAAATTAAAATCCTTAATGCAAGAAGGAATTAAAGCTAGGCCAAACGAAAATATCCTAATCCGGAGTAAAACAAACATTACTTTTTTCAATTTCTGCGAGAAAAAATAAGCAAGTATTCTTTTTAAAAATGAAAATTCAGTAATTATCATAGTTTCAAATCCATTTCAGAAATCATCAAAGTTATATTCGTACACTCTATCAGCTTTAACAGTTGAAAATATGATTATTGGGGATGCGACGTGGATGAAATGCAACCGACAGATTAATGGGATGCTGGATGCTGGAACACTAATTACTTATGGCGAAAACTTATTAAAATACGTGGTTTTATGTGTTTCTGTTTATTTTCGTTAGGAATTAATGTTAAGGTATATATTAGAAAGAAAATTAAATTAAAATTGTTGACTATTTATTTGTACCGACTCACAATAAACTTAGTTAAAACAGTTCTACAGAGAAATTGATTCTGATCGATCAAAACCAAAGACTTGATATTTTATTTTATTTTCTTAAATTTTCGATGCAAAAAAATCGTATGTGACTCGAACAAAATTAACAGGTATGATTTAGGTGCATACAATCATAAATCAACGAAGAAAAAAATCTATGTATAATATAAATATATTAAATATTTTCAGCGTGGCGAGAGCAAATAGAGGCCTATACCCAGCAGTGGGTCAAGTCAGGCTACGGATGATGATGATGAATATAAATATCTATTTAATAATGTGGGTATCGGTGTAAAATTTAATGAGTAATTTGAATGTGTTTCATTCGAATCCAGTTGCATGGATACTATTTGACTGCAGCATCAAGTTTTGAAGGCAGGACACGTGCTCGGTGGGCTGCGTCAACGTAATGCATTCCAAATCCCAACAATGCGGCGGCAGAGCTGAACGTGGAATGCTCAATGGGGCATGTCATCTTGCCAGGAAAATAGGAAAATACACGAACATTTTCATCTGAAAAACATTGGTTTTTGCATCAAGTTAATCCCAATTTTTTTTTAATGAAAGTTATATAGGTATTTTACTCAAGTACTAATTCAAACATTTATTGCTGTAAGAAGGGTCTATGGAGAGCACAGCAAAATCTTTCTCCGTTTGCAGAGAAAATGCAAATTAAGAAAGTAAAGAGATTATGAAAACCCGAGTTATAGCTAATTTTATATTTGTAGGTTCAACCTACAAACTACTTTCTACCATGTACGATGGCGAAGATATTTTGAAAGTTGGTGGGGATCAAAAATCAAATTTTAACTTCTGTTTACTAGATACGTGCCGTAAAAGCAACACATGGATCCGCCAGCTATTTTTTCCGAGATGTAGATAGTATGGTTAAAATGCTGAGTACAAATGAAACAGCATAAATAAGCAGAGAATTTAGTAGAACTGAATCGGGGAAAACTTTATGTTAGCAATTGCCTCAAAACAAACATTCTCGTCGGCAAAAGCAAGTTCATATCATTATATCTACCTAGTTAAAGTAGCGTTATTTGGTAAAGCTCGGTAAAACTCGAAGAAAATATAGGAATCCTTTATAACAAAATGAGATCTCCATAATAGTTTCACTAAATTAACGATGTCGGTGAAAGATGAGTGTCATTTGTCGAGAAGATGTAGCGTTCCGTTACAAGCGAGGGTCGTCGTAGTGGAATCCGAGTCATAAGAATTTGTGACCTGTCTCAGGTCTTATGAATATTCTGTGTCGTTCTTACAAAATCCTAAAGTATGATAAATCAGATATTTTTTAGTTATCTAATCTTGTTGCTTTTGAATAAAATTAAATTTTGCAATCACACGCAGTTTTATGGGTTTATTTTTGTCACCAAACGTTTTAAAAAAGAACCAATATGGTAAGTCTTGGATGTCTGTTTGTATAGTGTTTTTCTTCTAAGTCTATGGTCTATCTGTTAGGTCACTGCATAGACAACCTAGGATTGGCCACAATGGTAGGCAGCAGCTTGGCAAAATCACAGGCTCCACATTATACCTCGCAACTGAATTCTGGCCCACCGGGGTCGTGTGCCGTCGCTATATTCAGGATGGCGTCAACGAAGAAAAAATACTTACAAACTGTGTTGTATTGTATTGTGTTTATTGTATGTAGGTATGTTAGTGTGGCGTTTCTATTGTTATTTTGAGGGTAGTTTAGTAAATCACCGCCTGCCCGAACGTGAAGAGCTCTAGGCTCATGAGTGCATTGGCGGGAGTCATTTTGATCGAATACGTGTGGACGTTCTACTCAAAATCCGTCAATTTTCCCTCCATTTTTTGCCGTGCCAAATCTACATCTCAACATTTTGATACTCGTGAAGTGTCGCGGGTTCATAGCGGTGTTGTGCGCGTTTTCCAAAGACTTTCGAACCTGGACCCGCAGTGCGAGTCCACAGGACCTTGCCTGCCACCAAACCAACAAGCCAGAAGCAGCAGTTCAAAGGTAGGTGGTGTTCAATTGCCTTCGGAAATCAGTAGAAACGTTTTCAGCCTTAGACACAGAAGTTTCAAAACTCAAAACACATATTCTAAAATCGCCAGCATAATTCATCTCAAAAGGTTTCGTTTAAAAACCACACAATTAGTCTGTAAGATATATATTTCCAAGGGCCTATTGCTTTTTTGTAATATTAAGTTGCCTGAAATACCTAAATCCTACTTGCACCAAACTGTCAAAGTCCCTAAGCAATTACTTTGCTCGCTTGGTAGTTCTTAACAGCCCAGATTCTGACCGTTAAGAACTGCCAAACGAGTAAAGTTATTGCTTAGGAAGTTAGAAAGTTTGGTGCAAGTCGTTATTAGTCTCATAAAGATGTGTTTTCAAATCGCAATTCGATAATAATACATTCTACCCGCAAGTAGTGCTAGTCAATACTGGTCTGTAAATATGGATAGGTACTGTTTTAATACAATGTTTAATTAGTGGTTACAAGTACCTTACATACCTAGGTAAGTTAGGTATTAGACTTGTATTGCGTGGGTTGAGCAATAACTCGAAAAAATACTAGAGCTCGGTTAACTGTACAGTGTACAATCCTATTATTATAATAATCGGTTAATTTATCACGCACACTGAGTGTCATAGATTTGGAGTTAAAGCCTTAGGGGTCAATTAAAATTCAAAGCGCAAGTTTAAGAATAGTTGATTGCCCTAGACTGGTGGTTGATGCGCAGTGCGAGACAGACAGTTTCTGTGCTTATCATCTAACATTTAACTATTATTATAAAATCGAACTATAAATGCAAAATGTATTACGCCCGACGTATGTACGAATTAGGAAAGACATAAATTAAAAAAAAATGTACGTCCCTAGTACGTACTCGTATGTATTAATATCTACTGCTCTGGACAGAACCTTATTACCTACCTTCTAGCGGCAAAGACACAAATAATACTCGTAAATAATTTTGCACAGGCTTAAGTGACAAAAAGTCCTGCGTAATATGCGCAGGCATGATCTCTTACCATCAGGAGAGCGCCTTGGTTGTCTCGTTACTAGTTAACATAAATAATAACCAACCACCGATTCACAGGACTAATATGATATCGACTGGTGAGGATACATAAAACCTAACCTACTAACTAGCTTCTCAAACTATTAGCTACTAATGTATGCATACATAATAACAGTAGGTATCCCAAACATATGTACATAATATTAGTCTTTAGTACACTGATTTTAGCAGCGTAACAGAATGTAGATGCCTCGATAATACTGGCCAGGTGCCAACCTCTGTAATTTTGTAAGATTAATAATGAATTTCGTAATAATTAAAACACAACATTGCTTGCAATAAACTTATAATTAAATTCCTTCAGAAAAGTCTCTAATCCAAAAGAATTCGAAATCATTGTCCGTTATACGTGCCAATTAAGTGTTATTTAATTTAAATCTATTGATCTCTTAATCCTCACTATCTGATACCTACTCATATACAGTAGATATACACGCACTGAAATAAGTAAATAAAATTAAAATTAGGTTTTCATTTCCTCCGAGGTTAGTACAGAAAGCAACGCTATTGCTATTACTAACATGTCTAATTTTTAAACGCCAAAAACATTTGATTCGGTGAATGTACTACTAAAAATCGATTAAATCTGAAAAAAGCGCGTTTTTATAATCCACTGAGGTTTTCTCTTGGTAAACTCTAACCAGCTAATCAGCTGTGCTTGCTGTAGGTTCAACCTAGGTATCAGATAGTGAAGATTTAGTTCTGTGTTCTATCCATTGAAAGATTATTAGAAAACTACATAGGTTGCTTCGGTTTCGACTCCGCAATTGTTATCGCGGGCAGAGATGTGCATGTATCCGTCGATTCCCCATTGCTCTCCCCACGAGTTCTTCAGGATCCAAAACAGCTCGCCGTCACTCTCTCCATAGCCAACCAGGCTTACTTCGTGGTCCAGGTTATTGGGGGTGCTAGTAGAAAAACATTTTTATCAACGGACCGCATGAGTTAACTCATAATCAATATCAATTAGCTTTTTTCTGAGTGACTGATTGACTGACTGACAGACAACGCACAGGCTAAAGTACTGGACGTAGAGATTAGAAATTTCAAGAGTATGTTTGTAAGAATGTTTATTCGATTCGGTTTTTTTTTGATAGGGTATACTTTCAGATCAGCCCTATAGAAATCGATTCAGTAGTTTTAAAAAAATATGTCACCGAAGTAAACCAAATTGCGTATTTTACTTTCATGACTTTTCAAATGGTGTTTACGGACATTAGAAGTTAGAACAGTTGAAGTCGGTTGTAGTATTTTTTTGTTAAAACTTTGATTATAAAGATACCATTCGTAGTCGTAGAAAATTCCGCTGGAGTATGACTGGAAAGCGTCAGAAGCGTGTACAGACACAGACAAAGGTCCGTGATTCACCGTAGCCACCTGCAAATAAAACAAGATTATATAGGTACCGATTATATACTGAAGTACCGTTGGGAGGCGTCTCCTGTCCCTGCATTAGTCTGGATAGGTACGTAGGTATCACTGCAGTGCCAGATATTCTGCCCCAAAGCAGTGACGCTTACGGTTTGAAAGGCTTGCAGCTATTGTAATAACTGAGCTTTTTCGAGACTGACCCTCCAAATGTTTTAAAGCAGACGAGCTACAGAAGTGTTGCATTGGCTTATGTAACTCAAAGTCGTGTGTAGCAGTGTTCTGGTCATAGGATCATCTTTTACCTTCAGAAAAGCGCCTAGCTCGTCTACTAAACTAGTTACCGTCCTAGAAAGCTCGCGTGGCAGTAAAGTAAGTTATATGTAATTAACTCGTGGATTAAAATATATAATAATAGTCTTATTACTTCAATTACAAAATCGATTATACCTACTAAAATATCCTGTTCAATAATTTTTATTAATTCTCACATCTAGTATTTTTTTTTCTCTCTCTCGTTATATTGATTTCAGTTTAACTATTGTGTTATTTCTTGGGGAAGTTGTTACCTTGTTAGTTATAAGAAAAGGGTGGAACTTACCTTTAACGCCTTTTCGCTGAAGGGTGTGACATCAGAGTATCCTTTGATTGGATACAGGTTTGTCATGTTCCAAATGTTGCAATATCCTTCCTGAAATTTAGATGTTACATTAACTTATGCAGTGACTATAATGCTGCCACCAGGTCCTTTAAGTTAATAACTCGACTTCACAAGTAAAATAATTCATGCAATCTTAAGCACTAGGAAGTCGGATGATGAAGAAGGCTCGAGGCCGCTCGACGTGGCGTCTTATAGGGAGGCCTATTGTCCAACAGTGGACGTCTAGAGGATGACATGTTGACTATGAAGTACCAATACTACTTTAAATACCTACATTGTTCGCATAAGAGCCGTATTCTTCTTCAGTGGGTAGGCCATATTCCATCATCCATTCATAAGCTTCATTATCAGTCCCACCGTTACACCCACTACTTCCGTATCTTTTGAAAAACAGAAAATTATAAATTATAGATACTTACATACTTCAGAATGTTTTCATTATAGATTAGAACGATTAGATATTTTTTTTTTTATTTAATTAAAAATTAGTTCAAGATCGACCATGAATTGCCAAATGGAAAGCGATAGCAATTTATGGATAAATAGAAAAATCTTTTTAGCGCATCATATTTAATTCAATTCAATTAATTCTTTATCAATATTTTAACATATTAAATGTGCATATTTATGTTAGATGCCAATTACCATTTTCTTCCTTTGTGAGTTATTGTGGCCCAAATTGTGGAAGTGCAAAAAAGTAGACGTTTATGGATTCTTAAATTTTTATTTAAAAAATTAATAAAATAAAAGTAATAATTTAATATGTAATAGGTATAGCCCCTAACGCGTTTAAAATAAATATTAATATAAATTAATAATCTGGAAGTATTGTAAATACTCACGGCCAAGCACAATCCAAGATAGCTTGATTAGCAAGGCTCATGATTCGGCCTCCGTTAGCTCTTGCCAGAGCGCCTTCAACGGCCGCGGTGGTGCCAAAAGTCCAGCAGGATCCACAAGTTCCTTGGTCTATATTTTAAAATAATGTTTCCTTTAGTCGTTAACCCGCCATTTGTGACGCACATGTCTGTGAACGGGTGAGACGAAAAAGCCGAATAACTTTTTTTCTCGTCATTGTATTGAGTTGAGATTTCGTGTATTTTCCTAATTACGCGTCCCTCGCCGATGGTCCATCCCGCGCTGGCGACGCTGGCGCCCATCTAGCAGTTTTTGAGCCCACCCGGTCCGTGAGACCGGGGTCACAAACTACGTAAGTCAAATAGTATCAAATAGTAATCTGATGAGGATGTTTCACAAAAAACCGTTATCACAAACAGAAATATTTGTGTTTTGAGCATGTAGTGCCAACATGTACTAGCCGCTTGGCCCTTGAAGAAGAGTAATTTTAGACGAGTTTTTTTTTGTTTTTTTGGTTAGAAGGATAATCTTTTTTATTTGTTTTTTTTTAAAGTTCCTATTGTCATATGACTGACAAAGGTTGATTTAGCTGTATAATATATTACTTTTTACTAGCTTTGATATTTTAAAGTTTGCATTAGAAAAAACTCGGTGATTTATAGTGTTCTCAGTAAATACGTGTACAGAGTAATAAATAAGATGTGATTTATGTAAAATCTTTGTATTATTGTTAAAAAAACATATTTTTTTTATATTTAACCAAGTAAAAATAGAATGGAGTATTGCATAATAGGAAAATCTTAGGTTAAAAAACCCGGTGCGTGGCACCGGGGTCACCAAAGGTGTAAGTCAAATTCACGTCACAAGTGGCGGGTTAATAAATAAGAGAAGTACTAACTGATTTTCTCTTTTAAATATTTCGTTTATGGTTGTCTGGAAGATATTTCTAAATAGCAACGAGACTGCCCTTGTGCATAGGGTTTTTAATATTAACGTAAATGTGAAACAATAAAGCATAATTATCAGTAATATAAAAAGCTTATTCCTGACTGACTGACTGATAGAATCACTAAACTGAGACACTTGAAACATGGAGGGTGTGTTTGTTAAGAGTTGAAAGTGCGTACTAAGAAAATAATTTTGTTGATTCGCAACGGAATCGAAGTTGCGGACGTTAGCTAGAGTATAATGATTATCTACCATTGCATTATTGCATCAACAAAAAAGCATTTTTTTTATTTGAAAATATTAATTTTGTTCTTACGTTTCACCGGTGATATGACGCCAAGCAGCCTCAAATCGAACTCTTTTGGCAAATCCTCGACGGTGTCTTTTATTGCAGCTTCAGTGTACGGGAAAGGAATAGTGCCAACTTTTCCTTCTGGACGTTTATTGAGACCTTTGTATCTTTTCATCTCTTCAGGGGTTCGGTCTGAGAATTGGTTGATGGCGAGCTTGTAACCGAGATTCTTTTGGTTCACTGAGGCAACCAACCTGCGAATTCATCGTTATTTAAAGTATGGAAATAGGTATTGAAATATGCATTTGCTTAACATATGCCGATCACTATCCCATTCATCAAAAAAACTCAAAAATTACCTCATGGACTTTTGGAAAATGCTTTTTCTGAGGGCGTGCTCATTTTCGTCGGTATATTGACGTTGATGTTCATTTTTAAAACTGAAAATGAACAAAGTAAGTATCAAGTTTCATAACTTAAAGATGTGTAATACATTACAAGGTAAGTACTTAGATAATACTAGCTGCTGCCTGCAGTTTCATCCGCACAGTATGGATACAAATAGTAGCCTATTTAAATATCCTTATTCAGCTCATAAACTAGGCATATACCGAATGTCAGCTAAATTGATTCTGTCGTTTTGATGAAGCGTCGTTGTGGAGTAAACACATATATATCCATCCTCCCAAATTTTTGCTTTTGTAATTAGTAGAGTGTAGGAGTATGAACGAACCTTTTGAACACAAGATCCACATGATCAGCGTCTTCAGGGTCGATACCGTGCAATTCTTTTGAAACAGCATCGCTGGTTTTCTCTTGTTTTGTCGCATAACTGCCACAATCATCTACAAAAAATTACTATAATGAGTGAATATTTATATTACCTAATCACATTCGCCAAAGTCTACGGTCTAAATCTTCACGTTCGCATTTAGATTTCACAACAATAATCCAAAATAATGTGTTGGGTTCCATCTTGTAACACCTAAATGAGTAACATTGTTGACATAACTACACGTTGGGAAAAAACCCAACGAGTATGTTACCAAACTTGTATGAGTAACGATTTAAAAAAAACCATCTATAAAATAATGTTTGCAAAGTATGATTTAGTTTTTTAGTTAGATTTCTAGTTCTTCCTGAGACGATATTATATCACCGTCTCTCCTCACCCTATAAGTCGAGTGCTCACCGAGGATCCAACTAATTTTATTTTCTGTACCTCCTCAATTATTTCAAATTATAAATTCATAGTGTAAATATTTTTAAAATATAAATACATCTTACATTCATCGATGTCGAAAACATCGTCGTCGAACTCGGTGGAGAAGTCCAAGTAATCGTATACGTAATGATCAGTCAAAGCTCCACGTTCGTCATCGAAAGTTTTCACTTCATACCTGAAAGTAATTACCAACTACTAAAATTTTCAATCTCATGAAAAATATTATGACAGGCTAGATATTATTATACTTACATAATTAAACAGAATAGAATAGAATATGTTTATTGTAAAAACTTAACTAATGCGCTGCTGAAAAAGTGCAACCAGCCTTATTTTTTCTAAAACTACAAAGGCACCCAAGTTCTGCCTGATCTAAGTTCTTTGCTAAAAATAGAACATAAAATTAAAATAAATAAACAATATTTGTTTACTAGCGCTACGTACAATAATACATAATTATGTAAGTATGTAATAAAATTAAACAAATATTATTTATTTATGTTTTATTTTATTCTAAATACAATTAATAATTTACCTAATTGCTAGTTAATTAATTTTAATTATTTCAAATTCTGGTGACAAGAGGGCTGGCTCATTTCTCGCGCAAAGACTGTCTTTGGCGGTTCAGCGTGGGAATGCAGCCAGTATTCTTGGCACTATGCCACATGAACAAAATTTACTGTTTTGAGTTGAATTTAAATTTCAATCTATATATAGGTATATTACAAAATTTACAAAAGGAAACAATTGGGCCACCCATAGATCGTTGCAAACGATCTATAGGTAGCTCAACTGCTCCAACTCGATACCCGATGGCAGCGTGCCGAGGATACTGGCTGCATTGCCTCTTTGTATAGCAAGGCTTATTCTTTGGCCCAGATAGCTGCCAGCCCTCTGATCACGCGTCGCTTCGACCAGACAGATAATTTAAATTTTATATTTATAAGTTAGGTAGCTTTATTTGTAGGTTAGTTGTTTTTAATATGAATTTATTACTATTGTTAAATAAATAAATTAATTAATTTTAGTTATATTATGTTTTACGCATTTACAAAACTAACTAATGTACCTGATGGGAGTCCACACAGGTTCGTCCACATAGTAGTCGTCTGATGCTTGCTGTGCCCAGATGGTATGCTCTTCTCTTCCCGTATATGTCTGAATACTCACAAACTTGACGGTGTCTACCCCATGCATAGTTTCATAACCTGCATTTGAAACGATAAAATATATTTCGCTGGTTCGTCACATTACCTACCTCACACATTACCTACACCTACATTACCTACAGTACCTGACCTCAAGTTCCGCTTGCAGTACACGCCACAGTGCACTAGTGGCGTGCACTGAAAGCGGAACTTGGGGCTGGCGCAAGCCTTCCCCGGGACGGGCTTTAAAGGCAACGTGCGTGAGGGGCACCGGTACGTGTTCTGTAAGATATCCCGGGGCCCCTCTAATGCGCAGAGGTCGGCCACCATGGGGTTTTAGTCGGTACGAGTCCGACATAACCCGTCCGCCCTCCCCCAAGGGCGGTGGGTATCCATGAGGGTTTCCCCATGTAAAAAAAAAGGTACCTGACCCCTACAGGCCTGCATACTCTCATCGTCATCCTCAACTCAATTTATTACCGACTGTTTTCATATTGTAAACGCCTTGCTTTTCGCATTCAGAAGTTTTCCACGACTTTCGTAATGTTGTCGACCCATCGCAATACCGGACTGCCCTACCACTACTTCTATTTCCAATTGTTTGCCATCACTCGGTCAAATATATACCTTAATCATATTTGAGATTTTTTCGAAATGGCTTTTTTTACATTTTCAATCCTCATATCCGCCATCGAACCTGCTCACAAAATTTGGACATCTGGACATCCATACGGACAGACATACGAAATCATTAAATAGATGTCTAAGAATGAACAGAATGAAGCTTACCAGCACACTCGAAGGTATCTTCAACGTCCAAATCAGGAAGAATTGTATCCAGTGTCACAACCGATGTCGAACCAATGTCGAGACATTCATTAACAATGTCTTCATCATCGTTAAGCTCTGGATGGACCTATATTGTAGTAAAGAAAATATCAATAACTAATTCGCCAAGTGCAAAACTGGCACCTTTAGGGTAATGAACTCGTACTTCGGTTTAAATATCCCATCTCCATTTCCAGAAAGTTTGACTAAAACTTTAAGACAGCTCTTTTATTTAATAAACCATTTTTTTTATTAAATGTGTCGAGAAGAGCTTTACGCTCTCCTGATGGTAAGAGATCAAGCCTGCTCATGACCAGAACAGTGTTACAAAGGACTCTGATTTACATCGGCCGGTGCAATACAGCTAGAGCATATAATAAGCATATAGGCAATTTATGTCTTTAAATAAGGTCAATTTTATGAGAGATTACGAGATAACGGCACTCGGGATTCTGGGCCTTAATTCTTTAGCTTCTGCTGTTTAGTTCTGGTAGGACAGATGACAGACCGACGACGGACGCTTGACTGATTTGATGATGCGTGCCACAAAAACCGACAACAAACGGATTCGAGGCGGTCGTATCTGCTGACGTTAAATACCTACCACAGACGCACAAATCACCCCCTCTACACGTCGTTGGACATATCCGTAGATGACGTCTGCAGATGCATCCGTTGACGTGTAGAGGAGGCTTGAGATCGTAAGCTAATAGGCGTAAGAAAGCGCCACAGTGGCGTTTCTACTAGTTTTCATCTCTAATCATCTAGATGCGCAAGTGCAACGCCACTATCGTGTCATAGTGGCGCGTCTAGAGTAGAGACAAGTAGAGGCGCCAGAGTTAATGTAATAATAAAGCTAATTTAATTTTTACTCTTAAGAAAATGCGATGCAACGTACCTTGTACTTGTCTCCGTCAGATAAGTCATTGCTCAAGAGAGAAAAAACTTTAACTGCTCCGTGGTTGTAGTCGACTCTTGATGAACCATTTGATTTCCTGTTGTAACATAATCTTTAGCGAATACTTCTTTGTTTGCAAGATCTTTATTAGGATACAGTTCAAAATATAGTACGTCATATCCGGCCTAACTTTTTGAAACGAATGCAAATTAGATATCTGATAATAGTTTATATTTCATAACAAGAATATTAAAGTGCCGACATTGTTAATTTCTTTTGCATCACCCATCATCATCGATATAATACATATATCACTGACAATATTTGTTCAATTGACGTAAAAAAGCAACGTTAGAAGTATCCACTTCAAAATTTACGGTTGTGTCGCCAACACAACCGGTTGCTTCTAATCTAAGTGAGTATTTAAAAAAAAAAACTTAATTTTTGGCAACTGATTAGGTATGCGTATTTAAAAATGTACGGTGTATATTTTACGTGACATACTCGTATATATTATACATGTCACAGTTAGTTCGAGTGACATACGAGTACATAAGGTGCGACTAAATATACCACGGCTCTTTACCATGCAGTGAAATCTTCCAGCAAAGCGGTTTTCAGGTCGATTTTTGTAGCTGTCACCGTGTACCTCTCCGGCCACTCTAACTGAGGTGTTTCATCGTCGTTATCGGATACTGAAAAAAATATAAGAAACATTTATTTTATAAAACTGTGTAGTGTGTAGGTACATAAAGATCTTTATATTTTGTAGGAAACAACAGGTTATCCTGATAGGACATACAATAAGATAATATGAAAAATTATAGTTTATACATGAGAAGTAGTAGATTGTAGAAACGCAAATGTTTGAAACACAGCCAGGCCAATAAAAAATAGTTGTATAAGACAGATGTTAAAACTTCTTCGAAGGCGCGATTAGGTTTTTTTAAGTAATCAGGATCAGTTTAAATAATGAATGGGCCGGAAGTAGTATGAAAGGCCACGAAGAATATGAAGGCACCAAAGGCGGCAATTAGTCAAGCCAATTATAAATAAAAATCATTGTCAAATCTCACCCCAGTATCCTGGTGATAATGTAATGCAAAATGTTGCAAGAACGTAGAGCAACATTCGGTTATCAAAACTCACCCCTGTATCCTGATGATAATGTAATGCAAAATGTTGCAATAACGTAGAGCAACATTGCGTAGCCGGGACTAGCTTAGAATAAAGTTACAAACAACTGAAATGTTTTTATATTCACTGATTATCTTGAATACGACGTACCTAGGGGATATCTACGCAATTTTAATAATCATTAGTGTTTAAAGTGACCTAATTAAAATAATAACTTTTTTGTTAATTAAATGCCTACCTACTCATTTTAGGTCATTGATATACCTATTCATTATAATATGTCATATATTTTTGCAGTCTGTTAATTCATTAGATTACTGTGTGAGATTAACTTGTACGTATTTTTACGATTTAGATACAAATCAAGAAAATCAGTGGCCTGGAAGTTATAAGGATAACATGCTTAAAGGTTATATTATAGACTGAAAACAAAACTGCGAAAACATTATCACCAACTTGTTATTTAAAATGTGAAAATCTGTTACTGGCAATAGGAGGGAATTTAAGTATACCAGGTTACACCTATACTTATACAAAAGTACTATACTAAACTGGAGTGCTGTTGGTTCTATGATAAATAAATATATAACTATTTTTACACATATTTTTTTGTTCTATGACACTCCTGTAACCAAAATGAATCTGAAATACCTACCTTATTTGGTATATATTAATCAGCATTATTTTAAAATACCTACCCATAAAACATTTAATCAAAATGTAAATGACGGAATCGATAATGTTGATTTATTAACGTTTTATCCTTATAGTATAAATGTTACTACATATACCTAATTATTATATTAGGTACCCAAACAATAAATCAGTAAGGGCGGCTGAATATAAATTCTTTGCGCGTTTATTTTAAAGCACCCAATCGGAATGAACTGGTTTCGGACTTCATTATAAAAGGCAATTTGCAAGTTATTTATGTACAGTAAATTTAATAATATACTTTGCAATTATACTTAATCCCTGACCCTGAAGGAAAAATCAATGTGTAATAGTCTTGACTTACTAACTGACTATTAGACAACGCATCGGATAAACCACTAAATGTAAAGACTTCAAAATTCGATGGTGTTCGTCAAGAAGTGTATGCGCGTACTAAGAAAAAAAAAATGGCTGTAAAGTTGGTTTACGGACGATAGTTTAACGTGACTACCAGCGTAACCAGATAATGAGCGTTACCGGACAATGAGCGTTACCGGATAATGATCGATACCGGACGATGACAGCGTTACCGGACAATGACGTCAAATTTGTCGTGCACGCAGCCGGCGTTCATCGATTTATTAGGCGTAGTCACGTCAAAAAATAAGTTGTATTGTGGGTGGCAGCTAGCCAATTTTAATAACCCTTCTTTGGCAGTTGAGTAAAAAGCCGTTTAGGTAGAATGATGACTGTATCAGGCAAGACTTGCTTATCGGCTTAGTCACACTAAATTGGTTGGTTGTAGAGATTCTAAAGTCTGCTCTTTATGTGGGAACCGATTTCGGTACCTGTTAATGAGGTCCGACCATAAACAGAAGGTTCAAAACTTTATTTGACAGATTTTTAAAAGCACTTTACCGTAAAAGACGTCTGTTATTGCATCGTAACGTTTGAATAACATACCTGCGATAACATTTTAATAAAGTAGATGCTAGTACTTTACTTTAAGGCAGGAGCGATTATGGAGGAAATAAGGCATAGTTTTTTTTTATTATTTATATTTATTATTTCACCAACTTTTAATTTTGTTAGTTATAATCTTTCAATATGACGATGGCTTTTTTTATTGATGCAAAATGACTGCAAAACGCCTGAAATGTAAATAAGAAATCGCATAGGTTCTCCCGTACTCCGTATTTATCTCAACCAGTAGACTGTAGTGCACGAAAGGAGCCACTTTCAGGCGCACTTGAAATTCTTTCACCACACTAGTTCGAAAGAACTAGTGATAAGAAGAAGAATCTAAAGCCAAAAAAATGACATCGCTTCACAAAAACTCCACCTAATTTATTAACAAAATGCTGCCTTTTAAAGACAGTGGGCGTTAATTTATCTTATCCAATCTAGAAGGCAGGACAAGTACCGTTGTATTTGTTTATTATGAGTATCTATTATCACATAATATTTAAAGTGAACGGTAGCCATGAGAAAATGTATAATAGCCCAATTAGTAATTAATTAGTTTTGCCCACCTACACTATGCAAATGCAATTTATGTAAGCGCTACTGTTATATTATTGTGCAAGACTAAGCATGAGTTTAAACTATTAGATTGTAAAACTAAGCATGAGATTAAACTATTAGATTGGTTTGAATTTCTATTACAAATGTTTTTTTTTTTAAGAAGAAGGAAAACAAATTAAGGAAACCGGCGTGTCAGAGAACTGAAACAAAACCATGAATTACATAATTATAGTATTTGGTTTCTCTTGAAAAATATTTTGGTATCTGGTATTGACAACCGTTAACTTTTGAGAAGTAGATAATTTGTAAAAAAATATTTATATAGGCAAGTATATATAAGATATCGTGTAAAAACTTCAGCCGGTTCCTGGCTTAGCACGAAAAGAGAAGAGATACCGTAGAGAAAATAGATGAAAACTTGGACAGGACATTGCAGTTATAACAGAAGAAACAGTCGGTTAACATCCAACTATAACTCAAATTATAAATGCAAAAGTTTTTAGGGATGGATAAGTAGGTACGTATAAACAAAAGAACAATCCGATTGGGCTGAAATTCAGTACCTATGGGTTTATAAGATAAAGTATAAGATAAAGCAGCTATTTGTTTTTGATGTAAAAATGCATAATCTGGAAGTTCTGAAGAGCCGATCAATCGCCTCCGGATTTAGTTCGACTCCCACACTTACGCATCAACCAGACGCGGTACTAAATTCCCCCATAATGGAAATGAGGCTATTTTAATGATCTAAAAAAGCTTCTGGTCGTCTACTGGAATGCCAGTATTTCCGATTGTATCAGTATTGACAGCCTTCGGCGGCAAGTAGTCAAAGAATTGTTGAACTTCATGTTTCACCGTTTTTAAACCATCAGTACATAGCATAGAATAGACTTGGTATGGACACGTGATGCTAAGGTAAGAATGTCATGTGACTAGGAGAGTGCTGAATATGGAAGTGGATGGATTTATGAGTAGAGGAAGGCCAAAGAAAAGATGGATGCACTGTGTGAAAGATGAAATGAATAAAACAGGTGTAAGTATAGAGATCGGTACAGAGTACGGATTGATGACATCCGCAATATTGCAGGCAACACCTGGTTTAGATCTGCACAGCACAGACGAGATTGGCATTTAATGGAGGAGGCCTATGCCCAGCAGTGGGCTGATAATAGCTGAGGATGATGATGATAATGATGAAGTACTGAGATGACGGGTGATGGAGTCGAATGGAAGAAGAAGACATGTTGTGCCGACCCCACATAAGTGGGATAAGGACCAGAAAATTATGAATAAGTACATATCACAGAAAAAAATCGTGGCAGTTCTGGCGGACTACGAGAATGAGCTGTCATTTGAATATGTGAAATAAAACGAAAACTGTAACTGCAATCAATTTAAGTATTACTTTTTTGAGTTGTCCATTTGTTAAATGACCGAACCGGCAAACCAACGTTTTATCGGTATGTCAATCTCTCAAAAAGGTAGGTACTCAGAGGAATAAAAAGTAACTGAGCATTTTGTTTACACAAAGCACAATGTGCATTGAAATTACTTTTCTACTTGGTTTAGTATTATTGAGCAATAAAACGAAATTGAGCTTTAGCTCAATTTAAAAGAAGCTTATAACTATGTAATTAGAACTTTGTAAATAATCTCAAAATCATGTTTTAATAAAAAATATGATTGTCTGTGAAGTTGGTAAACGGACTATAGTTTAACGTGACAACGTCATAACCAGCGTAACGGGACAATGAGCGTTACCGGACAATGACGTCAACGTTTTCGTGCATGCAGCCGGCGTTCATCGATTTATTAGGCGTAGTCACGTCAAAAAAACATAGTATTTATTGTCCCTTTTAAATAAAATTAAAATGTCCAATCCACTTTGGCTCTCTTTTCAGACAAAGCTTTATAAAACTTTAATCAACCTGAAAAACCAAGGAAGCCGCTGAAAAATATAACATGAAAATGAGTAGCCGTATTGAAATGCTTCGGTGCACCCACCCCATTTATTATCCAAGTCCAAAAGTGGCAGCACCAATAGCTACTCCGCATTGAACTCTACAGTACACATGGAATTTTGACAGTGAGATGAAAAGATAACGCCTGACTAATGTATCGTGTGTTGTTTTGACAGTAGCCAGTTTCACAAAAGCTTTTATGTAAATGAGCCAGGCGGCAGCAATAAAGCTACTGTATATCTTTGATTTGAAGAATGTTTTTTGTTTTGGTAATAGATTATAAGATTGTCTACGAGAACATGGTGTGAAGTTTTCATATTTAAATAGACAATTTAAATAATACTATTTAAGTATGAAAACTTCACGCCATGTTCTCATCGCCATCTCTTATTACCATTTACTCACTTATTATAATAAGACATGTTTGTAACTAACCATAATTGAGACAAATAAATAACTTGAAAATCGAAGCGACGCGTGATCAGAGGGCTGGCAGCTATCTGGGCCAAAGAATAAGCCTTGCTATACAAAGAGGCAATGCAGCCAGTATCCTCGGCACGCTGCCATCGGGTATCGAGTTGGAGCAGTTGAGCTACCTATAGATCGTTTGCAACGGTCTATGGGTGGCCCAATTGTTTCCTTCTGTAAATTTTGTAATATACCTATATATAGATTGTAGTAGTTAGCTTATGCTGTAATAAAAACTTGAAAATTGAAATAAATTACACTGAAATGAAAATGAAAAAACATTTATTGCAGAAAAACACAATTACATCTAATACATGTACTAAATGTAGTTATGAACTAAGTCTGAACTTAACTTAACTTAATATGTCTTATCTATAGGGATGTAGGCAGCCCTATCAGCTAGGGATAGTTATTAATTCCACTATTCATTGTGATGTGTGATTTTTTGCTTCTTCTCTTAAGCTCGAATATAATAATATGTATTTTTATAGAGTTCGAGGAGAGCCATGTGACCTCGCTCTTAAGGCTCATCAGAGACTTGGTGCGAGAAACCAGAACTTCATTAGGTACTACTACGGCTTATACATAAGTACTTATGACAGTTTTATATTTTTTTTCTTACCTATATTATTTTTTATGCTAAGTCAATTATTAAGCGTATGAAAAATATATTTTTTTGTCGCGATAGCCTTTGCATTTCATCCCAGCATTATTTCATGTGTAATATTTAAAACCTGCCTCATTTTTTAGACATAAGGTCGATACAAAATTATTTTGAAAGGATGTAGGAAGATCAAACAAGAAGTTCGTTTAGCTCCGAAATCCTGCACATCATTCTCAAACATTTTAACACAGGTGCACTCGATTGAATTACAACTCAATTATACACAAGATAAGAGCTAAGAAAACAAAAGTAGGGTGGCCTCAGCAAGACGCATTCTTTGAACACTTATAGTAAGAGACACGTTGTTTAAGACCGAGACATGGGTAACTTGAGTGGACCCTTGTATTCGTCGTCTTCTTATCGTGTCACTAGTTCTTTCGAACCAGTGTGGTGAAAGGATTTCAAGTGCGCCTCGAAGTCGCTCCTTTCATGCACACATGTTTTTAGGTTCTATGACATGCCGGTTTCCTCACGATGTTTTCGGAAGATAATAAAGTACAAAACGGTACGTTTATGATAAAATAAACAGCTATTTTTTCCCATTTATTAAAATTATATAACGTGATTTATTAAAATAAACTTTAGTATTAAGTAATTTTAACAATCGTTAGTTCAAATACAGTATGGTTTTACTTTGTCAACTCGATACCTGTGTTTTATTAACTGTGACTCTTGTAATAATACTGTTGGTGTTTTGAGGATGTTATTGACTCTTGTATCTTGTGAATTGCGGTGTCAGCCAATCAGCGGCGAGGGACGCGGCAGGTGCGCCCGTGCATCGAGCACAAGAGCAGAAAAAAAGTTGAATGTTTTATAAATAGCGCTAACGATGCATGTTACTCTTTGTCTGTGTAAAAGATTCAGCTCCTATAAGAAGTAAGTTGGCTACCTAGTAAACTAGAATACTAGGTAGTATTCTATACTAGGTAGTATTCTAGTTTACTAGGTAGCCAACTTAAAATAAATATTAACCAAATTAGGTACTTATTAGGTATCTTTTCTACCTCTTAAGTAGAGTAGGTGGTACTGAACATATTTATTGTTTGAGCTTTATGGATAATAACTAAAATTGCTTTACAATAAAATATAAACTACTTACTTATATGGATTACAAACAAAATAACGTTACAATTATTTTATCAGTTAGCTCTGGACATCGTTAATTAAAAAAATCGTTTGGAGGTGTTTTCTATGTAAAACATATTATATTAATAAATCATTATCGTATGTATAAAAATAACTTGATATTGTTTTTAGTTTTTATTATATTAATTAGATAACATACTACATAATGAGTCCTTACCTTCTACCATGAAAATTTCTTAGAATATATAAATAAAAGGTATTTTCGATAAACTGAATACTTAAATTAATATTAGGTATTTATCGTTATCAAATTGTACAGTACAAGAAAGCCTATTCGTTTGAAGGAATTCGATATTAGGTACAAATAAATAAAAGTGCAGACTCAACGATAATGTGGGTCCCCAATAAATTGCTCGTCGAATAGCGAAATCTGAAAGCGGACTACATTTGTTTAAACTTAGTAGGAAAGTGAGTGGAGAGGACGTGGTGGCCGAGTGGATGAGGCCCTTGCCTTGCGATCTGATGGTCGCGGGTTCAAATCCTGGCAGCAGTCATGCGAAAATGGGTTTTATCGGTCGAAAAAATCGATAAATGCATCCCACGTTCTCGCAACGGTGAAGGAAAACATCGTGAGGAAACCGGCATGTCGTAGAACCTAAAGTTCGAAAACATGTGTCGAGTGCACGAAAGACGCACTTGAAATCCTTTCACCACACTGGTTCGAAAAACTAGTGACACGATAAGAAGAAGTAGGAAAGTAGACTACTCAGTTTATAGACTTTATAGAAAAGAAGAAAGGTATGTATAATAATCATAGTATTTTCTATGTTTCTACAAACGGTACTTAGAGAAAAAAGGTTCTTACGAACCATTCTAGACCGGATGGCGGTTCGATGTAACGTGTGATTAAGAATAATTATTGGAAATTAGCTTTTTGCTCAGATGATTCTTGAATGTTCTCTTCCCTCCAGTTCTTAGTGGTTGGCTTATTGACTTACGAATAATATCTGTAGTCTTTTCGTATTAATGAGCTAGGATTCTCACTGTATCATACTGTATTATGTATAGTAGGAGCAGGAATCCAAAGGAACAGAGTTGCTAAATTTATGTCAAGAGTTGACAAATGTAAAAACTCTAGTATAGCGAGTCTGGCAGACAGGATTCTCTTATCTAATGTGTACAGACGATGGGTGCAAATTGCATCCTAACAAAATTTTACTTTGTATTTTATTTTATTTTATTGTTGTATTTTTTTGTGTACTTACTGTGTAATGGATCTTTGTGTCTGAATAAATAAATATTATTATTATTATTAATATTATATAGTAAAATAAATACTTATACCAAAGAATAAGTAATATTATGCTTATACCTCTGGTGATGTTTAAGTATGTTCTTATTTGTAGATTATGCTGATCACATCACACTGTTACACCTCACAACAATACTATAAATGCGAGAGTCTGTGAAGATAAATGTTTGTTGCTCAGTAACGCCAAAACATCTGAACTGAATGGGCTGAAATTATTTTTAACTTGAAACCAGGCGATGCTAAGGACAACCGCTCATATTTCCACACAATATTAAAAAACATTAAAAGAAGCCGTGTTGGCCGAGTGGGAGGTGCCTTGACTTCCGATCCGAAGGTCGTGAGTTCGAACCCGGTCGTACACCAATGGATTTTTCTGTTCATAAAGATCTATGTGTGCATTTAAAACACGTGCTTAACGGTGAAGGAAAACATCGCGAGGAAACTGGCATGTCATAGAACCTAAAGTTCTGAAAACATGTGTCAAGAGCACTAAGGGAGCCTCTTCGAGGCGCACTTAAAATCCTTTCACTACACTGGTTCGAATGAACTAGTGACACGATAAGAAGAACTAGACATATAGAATAGATAAGAAGAACCACACCATATTTTTTGCACGCCCGGTTTAACTGGTAGAAAATGATATTATAGCATTTTGTAAGTGTTAAATAAATATCGTAATGATAATAATTAATAATAACGTCCTCCTCACATAATGTAAGTGTTAAAAGTGTTAAAATAAATAAATAACCTACACTAGAGATATATTGAAACCAGGCGATGCTAAGATCAGCAGCTCATATTTCCACCCAAAATTAGAGAAAGATTTGTAAAAAACATAGTAATTTGGATAGTAGTGATTCCAGTAATGAGTGTTTATATTGAATTCGTGACTGAGCACGATTGCCGTGACAGATTTGTAGCGGCAATGCCTCGCATGTGGAGTGACCCCACATGAGTGCGCAATGCGAGACTAATGAGACCCATTTTAATTTTTTTACAAACTTTTCCCGGTCATTGCCTCTGGAAAAATGTTATCCTACTCACGTGGTCTGTGGATTTAAAAATGTTAACCGGCGATTTAGACCGTGTTCTCAATACCTAGTGGTCCCAATCGACGGAAGCCTCCAATACTGACTCTTAATTATTATATCTAGATATCCTAGTACATGGTACAAAGCTCAAGTACTCAAGTACTCAATGTGCATAATGGCTACTTTCACCAAACCGTCAAAGTCCCTAAGCAATGACTTAACTCGCTTAGTAGTTCTTAACGGTCAGAATCTGGACTGTTAAGAACTACCAAGCGAGTAAAGTGATTGCTTAGGGACTTTGACGGTTTGGTGCAAGTAGGCATAAGTCTTCTAGGCCACTTCTGAAGGGATAGAGACTTGACATGTAGTAATAAAAAAATTTAAGCATTAACAAGATCTCACTAATTGAGTCTTCTTCTTATTGTGTCATTAGTTCTTTCGAACCAGTGTGGTGAAAGGATTTCAAGTGCGCCTCGAAGTGGCTCCTTTCGTGCACTAATTGAGTAATTACTTAATTCAAAATATTGTTGCTGCTACTAAAAAAATCTTATGATGTAAGATTCTATGCTACCTTTTTGCTCTACCAAGGTACACTTTTCTAGAAGAACCATAAATAAATAGTGAGTTTCCTTCGCTGTGTATAAGATTTCAGAATATTATTTTATTTTGTCAAAAATTGTGTGAAATTTGTCAGTCAGCACGGTTGCACGTTAAATGGGAATAAATTTGAATCGAGCAATGGACAGATGAACGTAGCGCAGTGCAGTTTGATTCACGATTCAACATTTTCACGCTACGTTTGTGTTTGGGCTGGCAAAGTTTTTGCTGGTATTGGCTTGGTTGAATACGCACAGTGGGTCAATTCTGTGACTTGTTAACAAAATGTTTGTTTGCATATTTTGCATCACTACAGTAGCGGATCGGAGTACGCCAGTCTCCATAGTAAAATATTCGTACCCCTTTATCGTTCCGCTTAGACGTTGCTAAACTTTATTGTATTCAGTCTGTGATTATTTATCTAAATCATTTCAAATTAAAAATAGCTCAATATATAGTATTTCTTTTTAATTTTATTTTTTTTATTATTGATTTGCGGCCTTTTTTTTTGCGGATTTTTTATTTGACTGCGACCGTTGTCGGTCTATTGTGCTCGCCACTTGGACCTATGCGGTTAAAGTTCCTCACTAACCGCTATGATGAACTGCAGGAGTTTTTTGTAAGTAATAAATATAAATAAATAAGTGAATATATAGTAAGTATAGTATATAAATAAGAGACACGAATAGTAATGGAAATAAAAAAGAAACGTTGTAGATGAGTAAAATAGAGAGATATTTCAGTAAGGCTATTTGTATAAGCGAAGACAAAGTAAAAACAAAGTTCTGTGTAGTTTCCATCACAGTTCGCAAACTTATGCCCCTTCTATGATGAGCCGTGGGAACTCACAATGTTACATATCAATTCAAAGAATGAGTGATTCACGGGAACCAGATTTAAATGATCAGTGAGAATACTATACCGTGAACTTTGTGAAAGAGTACCCAGGGAAATAGTATAAATGCATCATTTACGCTCATTGAATGTATTAGATAAATTGCAACACATAATCTCAGTCAATTATTGTCTTTATTTATTAAAATAGTCACTTAATATCCCTATACATACACTATACTAGCAGCAGGTATCAGCAGTATTTTGAAGTATTATATCAGATAGTAGTGCAGTAAGTCACGTTACTACATTTTTTCTCCGAAAACTTTTGACATAAATAGATTAATAAACAGTTACTGATTAAGATTAAGAAAAAAATAAAAACACAGTCGAACTTTCATCAGACAGTTCTGGGTTCATAATAGTAGTATGGTAAGTAGAAAGTGGTAGTACTGTCGGTGAGTTCAATTGATCGTATGTGCCTGTAGATAGTACCTATATCTAAGCCGGTACCTGTCATTGTGCTTAAGTATATACACTTAAGCACAATGACAGGAACCTCGTTCGTTCCACCGATTTGTCACACATCCACGTATGCTTGTAGCCATCATGCTCCACCATTGTTCCGTACAATGGTGGTAGAAAACTTAGTGGGTCGTGAAATGTATAAACAAATTATGCGTAATGCTCCAAGATTACTCGAGGTAGTTGAAGACTTGCGGTTTCTCGTGAGACCCACGTAAGCACACGTAGGCTTCTTCTTCTTATCGTGCCACTAGTTCTTTTCGAACCAGTGTGGTGAAAGGATTTCAAGTGTGCCTTAAATAGGCTCATATCGAGCTCATGTAGCACTTGGAGATGAGATTGTTAGATAGATAGAAAATGCTTTATTGCACAAAGTAAAAGAACAAGTACATAAGCGAACTTAATGTTAGCATTCTCTTCCAGTTAACCTCTGCGTATTATGGAGATGTGGTAGTGCTAGATGTGTGATTGAAGAAAGAAAATAGTATTAAAGCTTATTTTAAGTAACATAATACTTACGATATTATACAAATTACACTAATAAATAATAAATAAAATGCTCAAGTATTCTGGAGATTGGTAGAGATTTAAAACTTAAATAGTTTGCTTCTTTTTCTTATTAGCAAAATTACTACTCTTCTTAATATTTGGTACTGCTTACCATTCAAAGTAAGATTTTATTGGAGTACGATATTGTTTAGGCATCTATGGATGTTTCTATGGACAATTCTGGTGACCCAATTAGACACAAGGGGACAACCGGTCTCTGATCTCAATGATGATATCCCTGACATGTGCGGAGGTGTGCGTGCGTGAATGCCAAAGCATTACACAGCTTAGAAACTCAAACAGAGAGATCCCACGTTGGCCCTACTACGTGTGCCTGTCCCTTTATCCCGACTATAAGGGAAACAAACAAAAGCTCTTAGAACAAACACGGGATTTGATAACGCTTAATATGCCTATTAATGTTGTGCCAACAGACAGAATGTTTAGGCATGTGGTTTTGAGCTTTGAGTTGTTGCCTTTCCTTTGAAGTGAAAGTGGTGATCCGAACTCAAGTAAATTTAAATTTGAATTTTCAGATGCTTCCTTAGAAATAAATAAATATATATTTTTGACATTTCACACATCGCCATCTAGTCCCAATACTGATAAAATACTTAAATATTTTTCATCACATTTTTGTTCATCACACAAATATTTTTCCTAAGCGGGAATCGAACCCGCGAAACCAGCGTGACAGTCCAACACACTTGCCACTCAACCATCCGTGTCGTCAATAAAAAGAAAGAGGTACATTGATTAATTGTAAATTGATATTGTTTTTCACCAGATTACTCTTACAATAACTATTGCTGATCAATGTCAAAGACTAGAAAAGAAGTAGAGTTTCAAACAATATAAGTACAGAGTATATTTTTTGGCGTTATTGTTACCAAGTTTACACTATTTTCATTATAGTAATGACTTCATTTAACAGCAACACAGTTTATCTCTTCACAAACATTTTCTACCGCATTTATAACTAAAGCAACCGATATGAAGGGTGCTCTAGAAAATAAGATAAGTCGACCATCCACCGCGTGGGAAGATGTCTCCATCTTGAGCGTGATAGATTATTGTAAACAGTAGGTATTTATTATGAAGTAAGTATTGTAATTTTGATGTTATTAATTGTTCGTTAAAATCCTTTATCTATTGTTGAATTATCATAATAATAAGCTTGGACATTTTAAACAACGCCATCTATCTCCAAACTTGGCAAACATGTTTTTTGGGAACAGATAACTGATAGATATCGGAACGTTTTATATAATTCTCTTTTACCGTATAATGAAACGTAATGTTGTCTTGGATTGTGTACAACTTCATTTTTTAAATTGGTTTTAGGATAAGTTCAGTCGGTTGTTCATTATAGACTACCTTCATTGTAAATGAGACTGCTTTAAAAGCAGCTGTGCGTCCATTATCGGGCTAGTCTTCGTCTGGCAGCTAAAGTGAATAACTACTTGAAAAAGGTGATGTACCTACCTTCCTCTTACCTAGTATCTACCTTTTTAATTGAGAGAACTAAACATTTTTAGACATCTATTTTCTTGGCTTTTCCAGTGTTTCAATTTATTGAATATTTCATAGTAAACTAATAATATTTCCTAGTTTTATGTTTCGTAGTTCCTGTCTTATTTCTTGTAACCTCATTATAAAATATTTAGCGTAAAAGTAGATTAATACTCCATCAAGTGTAATAATTTGCGAGACAAGCGGTAGTTTTAAAATAAATTGTGCACATTCTGTAAAACTTCATGATAGTGATTTGATGTAGACAATAAAATGCTTTAACGGAATGGTTTGTCTTGGTAAATAACTTATTTAGCATTATTTTGATAAGATTTCTTGATGGTTAAAATATATTTAGATATTTAAACTTTTGGAACCTAAAAACGCCCTGATAATTATTGCTTTGGTAATTTAAATAAATGATTTTATTAATTTTATATTTATTTTCATTATTTCACTAATATTATTTACATTTAAGATCCCTTTTCTAACATCAGAAGTGGGATCTGAATCCTGTTTCCTACAGATTAATCCTTTCGCCGAATTGTTTCAGAATCTTCGTACTTCGTGTGCCCTTTGTTCCTGTGGACCGGTAGCCCTTTCTTCGTTACGGTTTTCTGCAAATGCAGCCGGGAGCCTGGTGCTGAAGCAGAGCACCTACCAAACTCGTGTGGAGTCTATTCGGTGGACCGATTGACCTTGCACCACTGGTTCACCTACTCCCATCGTGGCTGGCTGCTCAATACTGGAGCAGATTTGTACTACGTCTCAACGTGATCCGGTGAGGAGGCAAGCCCTGCCTACATTCTTCGCAGTTTCTTCGGCATTTCTGCGTATAAGAGGACGTTCTTTCTTCGTAGAATTGAGGTGACTCAAACCGTTATCTAAAACTAGGTACTATAATCTCAGTTAGACACTAAAAACAATGTGTTTTCGGAGATCACTAGATCTTTTATATCATTGCACTTTAGCATGATACGTGATTTGAAATTTAATATATTAAATAACTAAATACCCATAATGGATAGTTAATTATTTTTTTTGGTTATACACCGTGTCGCAAATGTTTTTATATACACCGTGTTTCTCACTTTTATATACACCGTGTCTCAATTTTTTTGTATATACACCGTGTTTCTCACTTTTATATACTCCGTGTTTTAAACTTTTATAATAACCAAATAACGATAATGGTTAATTGACTTTTTTTTTATTTATGCACCGTGTCTCAAAAATTTTATATACACCGTGTTTCTAACTTTGATATACACCGTGTTTCTAACTTTTATACACACCGTGTTTCTAACTTTTAATATACACCGTGTTTCTAACTTTGATATACACCGTGTATCTAACTTTTATATACACCGTGTTTCTAACTTTTATATACACCGTGTTTCTAACTTTTAATATACACCGTGTTTCTGACTTTTATATACACCGTGTTTCTAACTTTTGTATACACCGTGTTTCTAAATTTTATAAGCGCCGTGTTTTAAACTTTTTAAGTTTACCGATTTTCCAAGTTTTTATTATACACCTTGTTTCAATCTTTTATAATATAGTGTCATTTTTATATATACACTGAGTATATAAAGCTGTTAAATAAAATGTTACAATTCTCTATAAATTCAATAATTTATGTATTCTGTTACCTGTTACCATATTATTTTATAAATAATGTCAGTATGACCAAGCGAAATAAGTTAATTTGAATAATTCATAAATAATACCTTGCAATATATTAAATAGAGAATGGGAAATACTATAAAGTTATTATATACAATTTTTGTAGATAATTTGTAATTTTCATCATAACTCCGATCATCATTATTATCATCGTAAAAAAAAAATACGATTTCATATTTTAATTATTTTGCCTTTCTTTTCTTGAGAAAGGTAGAACTGGATCTGGCAAGAAATTAAGCCAGGCATGGTATCAAGGCTCCTAGCAAATCTTGTGGAAATTTTACTTAGGATTGAATAATGCTGATTATTTTTAATCACACTTATTCTTAAGTCACTTCATAAGGATATCTGGGTTGAAATAGGAATCCAATAACAACTTAAGTTTCTATTATAGCACCTATCTTGAATGGCATCTTATCCTGAATAGCATCTTATCTTTCATGGCACCTTATTCTGAATGGCACCTTATCCTGAATGACACCTTATCCTGAAGTGCACCTAATCCTGAATAGACCTTATCCCGAATGGCAACTTATCCTGAATGGCACCTTATCCCAAATGGCACCTTATCTCGAATGGCACCTTATCTCTTATATTGAAATGGCAACTTATCTTGAATAGTGACTTATTTGAGCACCTCGTCTCAAATGATATTTTAAATTTGAATAGCAACAAATTTCAAATAGTACTGCGATTTGCTACTCTAGTTACAAAAATTCGATAATCAATGGCACAAAACATGAATAATATATTTTTAAGAGAAACTAGTTGTTGTATCATAGGACACCATCATACAATTGTAGGTACGTGTTTATGTGTGTGCCCAAATACATATTTGATGTCAAGGTTATCCACATAGCTGGGCACCGTTAATCAAATGGTTAACTTCGTTAATCGTAAATCCCCTACAAATAAAGTTAGCTTCGTTAAACGTTAAAGCGTTACATTTCAGAAGAATTAACGCAAATTAACGTTAATCATTAATCCGTTTATAAGTATAAAATTGCATCTTTATATTGTTGCGTTAGTGAACTTATAAAACCTGTTGGTTTAGTTTCTGGAAGTTGGCAGGTTGGGAACAAAACAAAATACTTGTATTAATTCAAATGTGTAATTTAATCGTCGGGCCTATGGTCCATATTTCCCTTCATGAACATTGGCATGTTGAAGTTCTCGTCTGAAAGAGAGGCTCGTTTTGGTGTTCAAATTTCTTTACCCATGGAAAAAAAAACGTTCAACTGCAGCGCTTGAGGGTATAGCAGTATTGTATTTAATGAATAGATTTATGATATCTGTTCCCCGAGGAATGCAGCATCGTTGAAAGAGTCTTTTGATTTTATGTCCAGCCACATTTTTACGAGACTTTGCGCTTTCCTACTCTTTAAAGAGTTGGAGCTCTTTGGTTTTTCTATAAACTATTTCTATACCGTGCGGTAACTATTATTAGGCATTGAATTAACGATTAAACATTTTCGAAAGTTAACTTGAAAGTTAATCCGTTAATCAAAATGTTAACTTCGTTAATTAACAATAAACGGATCAACGAGTTAATTCCCGGCTATGGTTATCCGCTGGAATATACTGTCTAGGTCCTTTTGGATGCTATCCTTTTATTGTCTTTCTTGTAGATATTATGTGTCACTATCGCTTCTCACCAATCTGGAGGAATTTCTCCTTGGTTAAATAATCTAGTAATTATTTTTGAAAGATGGATACTGGGTACATATGACGGTTGCACATCTTTTTAAAAAATATAGGTAGTATTTCGTTGGGGCCCATTGCAGCGTCATTTTTGAGGGCTCTGATGGCTTTTCTGACTGAAACTGGATATAACTCTATTTTCTAGAGAGTTGGTGAGTCTCAGCACTTTTATTTGAGGCATAAGTATATGGAGAGTTTCCCTTACATAAGATTTTTTTAAATTATTTTGCTTTGAGTTCTGCAACTTGTGTGTGGTTTTAATTATTTGGTTAGTGTGGTCGTTTTTGTTAATTTTTATAGTTTTTGTCCGTTTTATTAAGACTATATAGGTTTTCAGAGCATGGGCTTTATCATTTGATACGTTTTGTATGTTATGTCGAATCCATTGTTTATTTTAATAGTGGCTTTTGCTTTTTCTTTGCAGTAGAATTAAATTATGGTGTGAATTATTTTTTTACTGACTTTTTACTGTTTAGCCTGGTTAGAGAATCTGCTATTAAAGTCGCTAATGATCACGTTAAACGTTATGATTCTTCCGCTTTTCGACCGTTTACCTAGTGCTAGCTTTAAATCACACAAGCAGCGGGTGTTGGTAGCTTAGCACGTTTGGGCTCGGTAATGAATCAAAACCATGTTAATAAGTTAAGACTTTTTACAAGTAATTTAAGACCTTCCGCTGGTCGACCTTTACTTGGTACTTTCCCTATTCCATTAGCAGCGGATGGATCGGGTCTAGTATGGCTATGTAACTGGTAAAGGATGAGTAAAAAATAGATGCTTTATATCCTTCCACTGGACGACCATTACGTGGTACTTTACCTATGCCATTAGCAGTGGATGGATCGGGTCTAGTATGGCTATGTAACTGGTAAAGGATTAGTAAAAAAAAAAAAAATGATGTTTTATATCCACTGGAAAATTTGGTTACTATGTATACATCATATGCGTATTTAATATAGTGGATTGTTTGGTTTAGTAAGTTTATTTAATTGCCACAAAATCAGTATGAGAAATAAATTAACACTCGAAAAGGCTTTTGATATAATCGTTGAGAAGGAGGCTTATATTTTTATCTCATTTGTCGAAATGAGATCTTATTTAAAAAAAAAATATATAGTTCTAATTTATTAATGAATATAATAATTTTATTGATATATTTGGCGGGACTTATGATATATTATAATAAAATCAAATATATAAATAAATATTTCGTTAGATGTGATGATGAATATAATGATGAATAATTTGTTTATGATGAATGTTTCAAAAACTTGTCGTAGAAAATAAAATGTCATAAAAATTACTATGATTATATTTCAAGTTAAGTGGATTTATTTGTATGTGTATATTTATAATTGTAATATTTTGTAGAATAAGAAGATGATAGCCAAAATTACCAATTTTCGGTCATGAATATTATCCATTTCTGTTGTTTATTAATTAATTATTTTATAGATACTTCGAGAGCGAAGTATTGTCAGTCTGGCCGTGATAGATTATTGTAAACAGTAGGTATTTATTATGAAGTAAGTATTGTAATTTTGATGTTATTAATTGTTCGTTAAAATCCTTTATCTATTGTTGAATTATCATAATAATAAGCTTGGACATTTTAAACAACGCCATCTATCTCCAAACTTGGCAAACATGTTTTTTGGGAACAGATAACTGATAGATATCGGAACGTTTTATATAATTCTCTTTTACCGTATAATGAAACGTAATGTTGTCTTGGATTGTGTACAACTTCATTTTTTAAATTGGTTTTAGGATAAGTTCAGTCGGTTGTTCATTATAGACTACCTTCATTGTAAATGAGACTGCTTTAAAAGCAGCTGTGCGTCCATTATCGGGCTAGTCTTCGTCTGGCAGCTAAAGTGAATAACTACTTGAAAAAGGTGATGTACCTACCTTCCTCTTACCTAGTATCTACCTTTTTAATTGAGAGAACTAAACATTTTTAGACATCTATTTTCTTGGCTTTTCCAGTGTTTCAATTTATTGAATATTTCATAGTAAACTAATAATATTTCCTAGTTTTATGTTTCGTAGTTCCTGTCTTATTTCTTGTAACCTCATTATAAAATATTTAGCGTAAAAGTAGATTAATACTCCATCAAGTGTAATAATTTGCGAGACAAGCGGGAGTTTTAAAATAAATTGTGCACATTCTGTAAAACTTCATGATAGTGATTTGAGGTAGACAATAAAATGCTTTAACGGAATGGTTTGTCTTGGTAAATAACTTATTTAGCATTATTTTGATAAGATTTCTTGATGGTTAAAATATATTTAGATATTTAAACTTTTGGAACCTAAAAACGCCCTGATAATTATTGCTTTGGTAATTTAAATAAATGATTTTATTAATTTTATATTTATTTTCATTATTTCACTAATATTATTTACATTTAAGATCCCTTTTCTAACAAGCGCATCATGTTGTACCAGACCAGATGTAACCCGTTGCTGTATTAAGACCACTGTATCTACTACGAGCTTTTAAGATAAATGTAATGGTTTTATAATTGGAATATAGAGTGGTTAGTACGTTTCGGTTTTTAATCAGATGTAGGGTGTATCACTGTGATTCTTCGGCTACAAATTGCGTAGACATGTATGTACTATATCATTTCAATAGAAAGTCTTTGTGATGTAGATTTTAAGAGGAGTACTTTCAAAGTTGTAGCAACTGGACATTATTTTTATTTGAATTCCCCTTTTAAATCGAGGGGTGCTATTTATAACACAAGGATAAATTAACATAAAACTTCTTTTAAAATAACGTTCATGTTTCTCGTAGTAGACTTATTCTGCTCGATAACTGAAGTGGCCTACTAAGTCCACAGTACCAACACAGAACAGAACGTCTCACTAGAATATCACTCTTTATGTAGGTTTGAGCAATCACTAGGCCTGCCCTAGGGCCTAAAATGGAGTTTTACTCCTCCTGTACTTTCCTTGCAATTTTAAGAGCATGAGAAGTGAAAAAGCTTTTTCAGTACCAGTTTAGTCTACTTTTTGTCACAGACGGTTCTAGAACAATTTATTTATATTTATTTGTATCAACCGGTGTTGCAGGTTTCTTAGAGCGATGGGGCTAACTGGGTAACATTATACCTTTTATGGAGCTGGACGAGCTATAAACGCACCTAAGTAACAGAATTTAAAGTAGATCATCTACATTCCTCGGTTGACGGTTACTATTTGTGAATTAACCTGAGTTGAATTACTGCTTTTATTTTTCCTTATGTTGGTGAATAATTTTATTTGAATTTATATGAATTCACAGTTCTCTTTATGGGGTAGGTTTATGAATAAAAAGAAGATGATAATAATTTATCTTTGCAAGGCAATGTCAGAATCTTTCTGCCACTGCTTTATTTATTTTTATGAAAAAGATTAGCCGCGAATTTATCTTCATTAAAATTCCGTTCAAAACCCAAACAGTTTGATAAAACAAAACTGTGACATCAAAATATTTTAAACATGTTCGCGAGCTTCGGTATCTATGGATATCTCAGAAAGAATGCCTTAATTAAATTAATGGCTGCCATTTTGATAAATAAAATAAAATGTGTCAAAGTATTTTGACGCTAATGAGAATTTACGGCACCAGCTTATTTAGAAATTGGTGACTAATCAAGTAATCAATTAAACCGGTCATGATTTGATGATCATCACGAGCGTACCTGGGCTACTGATATTAATTCACACCTCATCAAATCAATGATTCGAATTGATTGACCAGAAGCTTACCTACACGTTTTGATGGACCAACTCTATTAATTTGAATTTTAATTTGCTTGCAGCATGATTCGATCCATAGCTTATTTATTGCCTACTAGCTGACGCATGCAACTACGTTTACGATGCGAATTAATAAAAATCCTAAGTACGCGGCTGCACTTTTAATGAAAATACCCTCGATATTTCAAGTCTCTACGTCCAGTGGTTTCGCCTTTGGGTCTGTCAGTAAGTCACTCAGTCAGGTCTAAGCTTTTATTTTTAAATATTGATGATGATGATTGATGACTGGGAATCTACATAAAGTACTAACAGTTAATTTTGGTAAGCTTGTCTAAATGCTTTCGTAAGCTTTCGAAGATGTATTATGAAAGTGGAATAATTCGTGGAGTTATGATCAAACCAGAAAAGCCAAATACTTATTGAAAAATAAATTAATTCCCTTTAACCGTGATTTTAAACAAGGACCTGGACTGTATGACCCGAGCCTACTTCGGAAAAAGTCATCACCAATACGAGCCAGTTATTTCATAATTCCATATTTTGAAGATTGAAAATTATTGCAGCAAAAAGTAGTATCGAAACGGGAGAACGGACGTGGGAGGAGTATTAATTTTAAAAGTGTCTCCTGGGTGGTCCCACAAGGTATAAGTATGGTATGTATTAACACCGTAATTACTTACAGTTGCATGGAATATTATTTCGAGGACGAACGTAATAGAGAGGGAAGATCCAATATTTGATGGAAAAATTGAAAATAAATTACATTTAGTAAATTTATTTCTGATATATATTATATATATACACAACTAAATACTAACTTAATGCTAAAACACAATTAAACTAAAATGACTTAACTAGGTATCAAAATAAAGAATAAGCTATCTAAAATTATAAATAAAACACAAAATTTAGGTCACTGTCCGCGGGCAAAGTACCTACCCAAAAGGCTGGCGACGTTACCTCGTTGAATTACTCTTAGCTAACAAAAAATCTGTATGTATATTATTTACTCCACCATTCTGAAACTACTAAAATCGATTAAGCTAAAATTTTGTAAATAATTTATGAGCTGGATAAGGATATTTAATCTACTTTATTCGGGAATATTTTTCCCGATTGTTAATACTAGGGACTATCAGGAAATTGCCGATTGATCCTACCTCCTGTTTTGGCTACTAATACCACGCAGGCTCAGCCACGGACAACTCAGTCACTCCTATGAATTCATAGTTTGTTTAAGTAATCAACGAATATGCGATTATCATCAGTTAACACATTCCCAACATCAATCTTCATTTAGAAGGTCCACAATCACACGCCATTAAAATAGGGCAAATGAAACGTCCCGATCTTACGCCATCACCCGTGGCGTCTTAAACAATCAACTCAATCCAATTCTGGTGATCAGCTCAATTGCTCTTAATACGGATTGCTCATGGCTGAACATTTTAATTGCTCCCAGAAACCGTAATCAGGGGCGATGGACCATATTTGGAGATGTCATCGATTCGCGATGGGTTTTGGAATTCATAAATGTATTGTACAGGGATACTGATAATTGAGAAGGGAAACCGGTTTGAAAAATATCGCGGTGAAACCGAAGAAGATAAAACCAAACTTACAATTTAAATTATTAAGTTAATTTATTACTAAATAACTGTCTACATACATACATGGATGTATAATGTGAACTAGCCGACACCCACAACTTTGTTTGCGTTGCGAATTAACAAAATTCCCTTCTTAGTAGGTACACTTCTTGACGGAAATTCACTTAAAATTACAAGTCTCTACGATCAGTGGTTTGGCATGTGCGCTGTCTGTCAGTCAGACAGGACTACGCCTATTTATATTGATGATCTATTTGTAGATTGAATAAAGTTATATATATAAATGCAAATAATTTATTAACAACTCCATGGTAAAATGTCGTCAAATTAATGTCTATGTAAATAGTTTATTAATATTAATTAACATTATTATGCACTACTTATACTATTTATAAGAGGCAGTTTATACAATTCATTAATATCATAGAGAACATAATTAATGTCCTAAGAACCACTTTTACGGCCGAGATACCTACCTACATTATTACCTACAATATTAAATTATAATGACTCAAGTAACATACAATTCATGCAAAACATAACATATTCTAAGCTCGTGTGTTAGCGCCAAACGAACAAACGTTTTGAATTTTATGGGCTTATAAAAGGAAGTCTTCCTATTTTATAAAGTTAGCGCATTTGATATCATCGTTCTATAAATTGATATTAAACTGTTTGTAGTCCAAACATTATAAATTAAACAATGTAAGAAGAATTAGGTGACAATGAAAAATTATGATTAATTACCTACTTAATTACATTATGTATTGTTCATATAATACCTAGTCGATAAATGTCTTAATTTCCCGACAACACTATCGTTACCAAAACGGTACCTCTTATCTGATTATTGGTTTTATGTATATTTCGAGCGTGTTAAACCAACATGGGCTTATAACTTATACTTCGATATATTCAAGCGATAATCTTGACTACTAGTTCTATGAAGTGTAAACAGAATGAAGATATCCCTCGTTTGTCACCTTGTTTATTGAACTTCGCCTATAGATCCGACGTTCAACACCACAGAGTAATAAAATGAACACTACAATGTCTCACGGGTTCAATACGAATAACCTTTTTGAATAATCAAAGTTAGCTTTAGATCGTTTGTAACGGTCTTCTATAGGTACAGCCGTACAGTCAGCTGCACAGACATGTATAGACTCCCAAGCTTTTACATTTATACTCTTAATTTTGCAAAGACATTCTTCTGAAAATAATTCTAACAAGTAAGATGACTACATTAATTTGAAAATGCTGGAGTTAACTTTTATTTGAAAACTTAAGAGTAATATAATCTCATGCTCAGATGCTCAAATATCGAATAGAGGAATCGGGCATAAGTTCATAAATCAGCCACTTTTAGAAGAAGAAGAAGTCACTTCTTTAGCCAATCTTATTCGGTTTCATTCCTTCTCTCAGTTCCAATTCAACGCATTATAATCCTGTAAACAAGTCGTCGTATTAAAGGCGTGATCCGATATTCTCTCGATTAATATGTAAATAATCAGTATCAAATCTCATCAAGGCATAATCTACGAATTTAAGACTAATTTACAAGCGATAAATAAGCTTATAATAGTCAGTCGTGACAGCTCTTATGGATTTGTCAGTATTGGATATAAATGGCCGTTTTTTTGGAGCGTTTAGTAAAATTTGACACTTACCTGTCTTTGGATCGTGGGCGTCGAGTTATGGTTATTGCGGATAGTTTGGATTCATAGACTTCTCGCCTCGTCACCTACCTTTGGATGGTTGGATTTTCTAGTGTCCTATTGTACGCAAACTAATTTAAAATAGTACTTTATTATTTCTATTATGACTTTTTTTATTCTGAGCTTTCATGAAAGTTGAAAATACTCTTATACAAACTTAAACACACAAAAATATTTTTTATAATTAATATCATATCTTGCTTGTTATGAACTGGCTATGAATGATGGATTGCTTATTTAATTAAGAAGTGACTTTATCAAAGATTTCCAAATAATACTTGAAATTTTAGTAGCGAGTAAGGTATCCATTAATTTACAAAATTGCACATGTTTAATAGCGACCATGGAACATTGTTACACATAATTTTAAAAATAATTTTTGGTTCACATTCCAAATTATTAAAAACTTAAAGCATTTTGAATAACCACATGAGCTTAAACCTTGGGCAGACCTAAAAATGTTGGAGCCCAATTGGTCTATTCTACAATTTCTAAGTTACTTTATTTTAACTCAGTACCTATTATACATATAGGTACCATAAAATATTTTACATACAACCTACGTAAGAATACTAAGAATAACTAATGATTAATGAAGATAATCAAATCACAAATAACAAAAAAATACGTATATAGTTATAGTACGTAGAAGTAAAAGTGCGCACTAATCATACGAACCATGACGCTTTCCAGAATTAATGAAATACGTTTATTAGATCTTACGCGTATTCTACTACAAATTGAGGAAGTTTATTAAAAACCTAAGCAAACTTAAATCTAAATAAGTATTATTTTGTTTCTAATGGTACTCTAGATTCCAGTATCAACGATCAATATTCAGACTTGCAAATCAGTGGTAACGACCATGTTTCCTCCGCCATGTTAAATGATAACAGAAAGTCGCAAACAAGCCTGAACGGAGCCTGCCACCTGGTGGCCAGTCGCTATCGCTCGATGACCTTAATGGATTGTATTGTAACGTTTTCTATTGCATAATGTTTACAATTGAAACGGTTTTTATGGCACCGTATTCTAAAATCTTAAAAATATAGGTGGTGTTAATTGTATTTTCTAGAGCTCTTTCATAGTTGGGTAACTAGGTCGTAGGTACCCCATGTAGAGACCCCTATATGAAAAAACTAGCTGCTGCCCGTGGTTCCGGGTTACTCCCTGAGTACCCTGATCCCCGAGGTACCCGTCCCGGATTACCCCGAATACGATAAATTTGATTACATTTTTTCTCCCTGAGTACCGTGATCACCGAGGTACCCGTCCCAGAGTACCTCGAATACTACGATAAATTTGATTACATTTTTTCTCCCTGAGTACCGTGATCCCCGAGGTACCCGTCCCAGAGTACCTCGCATACGATAAATTTGATTACATTTTTTTTAAACTTGTACGGTCTCGCGTGATATGGAGACAAAAAGTAGCCTGCCTATACGAGCTTTTCGAGCTGAATTTAAGCCCAATCTTCTTATTAGTTATCGATTGAGGAACAAACATTCATCTACCTATCCATTTCTCATCGATTATTAGAAATTTATGCATTTTTATTATAAGTAAGTTATTAGTTGGATTCTATGGAATAACATGAGAAGTTGAGAGTCAAAGCATGGTGGTCTCAAATATTTAGAAACTAAATAGGTGTCCGTTGCATTCACACTTATCATTATCGATGTTTACGAAACATTATACATAATGACATTCACAATCCTTATGTCCAATTCATGAAGTACCCATCCATATTGCACGAAATGATATCTCTACCTCTAAAATGGTACTTAGCTATCAGTTTCAACAGTAAATTTTATCCAAATGAGGCTCAAGAAACCATCCAGTAACGTGATCCGCAATCACCAATCACAGAGACAATCGTTAAAAAAAGTTTCTCTTATCAAGCCATTCTTAAGGGGGGGCCGGGGGGCCCGCGCCACCCGGCAACCCACCGGTAGGTACGAATGAAAACGCCATACGGCGACGCGAGAGAGAAGAGCGCAGGATGCGAACCGGTTCGCTTGTCTGCCTCATCAACCAGCGAGCAGTGGAGGGCGTACTTTACCAAACCGACGTAGCGGCCATTGCGCCGTCCGTCGGTGCGGTAATGGCGCGTCCACCACAATACGACAAAGGGACTTACCGCAACTCCTCGATCATGAATCCGACACCCTCGCGAGCCGAAGGGGGTCCCCCAGCAATGGGAGGGACAAGACCGACGGCGGCCCAGGGACGGGTGGCGGCGGACGGATTCATGACCGTGGGGAGGGGTGGTAAGCCCTTAAGACCAAACTACGGTGGCTTGCCACCGGTAAAACACGTGGGCGACACGAGGAACACGCACCAGGCAGCCGGAACTCGCACACGTCCACCCATCGCCCCCCCGAGCAAATCTCGAGACATTGGCGCGGCGATGGATTGCGAGGTCCATGGCGGAGGTGCAACGTCCACGACGCCCACGGCCCAAGAGGTTTCTGTGAGCGAAGGTTCCCGTGGCGGTAAACGACAGAGGAGCACGGATCTAGTGTCGCCTTCTACTTCTAAAGCAGACAAGAAGCTGCGTCTAGACCATGGATCCCCTGCCGCGGGACCATCGAACGCAGAAAATCAGCCCTCTCAGCATGGAGCGGAGAAAGACACCATGTCGTACGCCGGAGTGACCAAGGCCAAACACAGGGTGGTCGTCTTGGATCGCTCTGGGGTACACATGGATGAGTACCAGGCTACACTGCTGAGAAAGGCGCTGGAGGAGTATCTGTACAGATACATAATGGACGAGGACCCGGATGAGGACGTCACTCCCACCTTTGAGACATTGCCACATTTGTTCAGAGGTGGTTTGAGAGTGGAGGCCTGCGACGATCACTCGCTGGCGTGGTTGACCTCCGCCGTCGAAGCCATGACGGGTCTATGGCCGGAATCACGGGGTTACCATGTTATCCCGGAATATAAAGTGCCTAGGTACACGAAGGGGAGAGTGGCTGTGCCAGACTTCGTCAGTGGCAACGAGGAGGATCTCCGGAGATTCCTGGCAAGCCAAAACAAAAACCTGCGCATGCACACATGGCCAGTCTTCTCCCATAAGGTCGAGAGTTATCCGAGTGGCATGCGCAGAGATTTCATTGTATATGGGATCCCGGCGGAGCAAATCGAAAGGCTAAAGCAGCAGGAGCAGTTTATCAGGTACAAACTTGCTAAACTACTGGTCAGGCTCCGCAGCTCTACGCCGAGCGACGTCCGGGACCCCATCGTAAAACCTGTGGAAGGTCCAGCAAACGCGGGGACCACCGAGGAAGAAACGGCAAGACCGACAACAGCCCCTACTGAGGATGACTACACGCAGGAGGATATCGATCGCATACTAGACGACGCTGGGACAGAAGTGTTAGGGGGACTCTCGGGTCTCAACCTCCTCTCCCCAGTGTCGTCTCTAGATCTGGAGCGGCCGATATCCTCGCCTGGCGATGGGTCAGTTCAGTAGGTGTGCCTTTAAAAAGAAAACCCCCCCCCCTTAAATCATTTTATAGTGGATCAAACAAAAGGTAGTCGGGATCAAACAAAACAAACGTATAACTTGACATCCCCTCCTTCCGGGAGTAGCGGAAACCAAAATAGGCCGGGAATAGTACACAAAATAAATGTAATTCAGGCCAACATCCAACACAGCGTCACTGGCTTTGCGGCGCTGAGAAGAACCCTGGAGGAGCAACCTAACACAATTGCACTGGTCCAGGAACCATACATCGTCCGAGGGAGGGTAAGTTTCAGTTCTCTCAAAGGAAACGTCTTTAGCTCCCCGGCAACAAACAAGGCGCGAACTCTTGTCTTCGTGCCAAACGCCATTAAAGCATCACTGGTCACTCATCTATGCACAGATGACCTAACAGTGGTAAGAATAGACACTGGACTAGAAGGTAAGCTCAGCTCAATCCTCTTAGCTTCAGCATACTTGGATATCAGGGAGGAAGTGCCGCCTCATTCCTTTGAGGAGCTGCTTCTCTTCTGCCGCAAACACGACACCGAATGTATTGTGGGCTGTGACGCCAACGCTCACAGCACTGTTTGGGGTTGTCCGGACACAAATGATAGAGGTAAGGATCTGTTAGACTTTGCACTCCAACACAACCTAAATATAATGAATAGGGGGTCCGAGCCCACCTTTGTAACCTCATGGGCTAGAACTATCATTGATATCACTCTAGCAACAGACACAATAGCCAATCATATTAGCGACTGGCATGTTGTAGACTATGAAGCATCGTGCGCCGACCACAGGCGGATCCGCTTCAGCCTGAAAACGGGAATCCTCAGACCCCGTACGTATAGGAACCCGAAGAGAACTGACAGGTCTCTCTTTACGGAACACATTAAAACGGAACTGGGCGGACTTCCAGCAATGGAAGTCTCGAAGGAGCTCACACCGGAAGAAATCGAGGAAAACCTGACTGCGCTGGTAAGCACCTTGACCACCAGTTACGAAAAATCATGCAAACTGATAACAGAAAACAACAAAATCGCACACCGGAAAGACCGATGGTGGGACAAGAACTTAACTAAGTTAAGAAAAAGAGTAAGACATCACTTTAACAGAGCGATGAACACAAATTGTGAAGAAGACTGGGCTGACTATAGAATAGCCAGACACAGTCTAAAAGTGGAAATCCGGCGCAGCCAAAACAACTCTTGGAGGAAATTCAGCAGTTCCATCCAATCACAGAGTGAGACGGCACGCTTAAGCAAGATATTATCAAGAGACAGAGCCAATAAACTGGGCACTCTGAAAAAAACCAACGGAACATACACGACAACAGAACGGGAACAGTTTGAACTGCTACTAGAAACACACTTCCCGGGCTGTACTCTAAAAGGTGACACTGGCTGGGTGACTGAAGAACGTCACGCACCACAGGCATCAGACTGGAAACTGGCTGACGCCATTATTACTGCGGAAGGACTGGAGTGGGCTATCAGAACCTTTGAGCCCTTCAAAGCAGCCGGAAATGACGGAGTGTTTCCGGCGCTATTACAATGGAGTCCCCCAGAACTAGAGACACGACTAATAGCAATCTACAGAAGCTGCATCGCATGGAAATATATCCCCCATATGTGGAGGGAGGTCAAAGTAGTTTTTCTTCCGAAACCAGGCAAGTCAGACTACACAAATCCGAAGTCCTTCAGACCCATAAGTCTGAGCTCATTTCTTTTAAAAACCCTGGAGAGACTATGTGATAGGCACATCAGAAGTGGCCCACTAGTCGATAACCCGGTTCACAATAACCAACATGCCTATCAATCGGGTAAATCCACTGAATCAGCGTTGCACCAAGTGGTTCACAAGATTGAAGGAGCAATAGAAACCAAACAATCATGTCTGGTCACCTTCATAGACATAGAAGGAGCCTTCGACAAGACCACATTCCTCAGCATAGCTGACGGCTTGAGGAAACAGGGAGTCGAAGAAAATCTAAACAAATGGATAACAGAAATGCTAGCTAACAGAGCAGCAACCATAAACGACTCCAAAGACACTAGATGCCTAGTCACGAGAGGCTGCCCACAAGGCGGCGTACTATCACCGCTGCTGTGGATACTAGTGGCAAACGAGCTATTGGAGTCACTCAATAAGGACGGCATATACACAGTCGGGTATGCTGATGACCTAGCCATAATGATATCGGGACTTTTTGAATCAACACTGTGTGAAAAGATGCAAAAAGCGCTCCGAATTGTAGAAGCATGGTGTGGGAAACACAACCTATCCGTGAACCCAAACAAAACAGAAATTGTTCTGTTCACGCGCAAGACAAAGCTGCCAAATCTGGAACTTCCAACACTGTTTGGCACAAAACTCAATCTATGCAAAGAAGTCAAATACCTGGGGATATGGCTCGACAGTAAACTCCTTTGGGGCAAACAACTCGAACATGTCACAACCAAGGCTATAAACGTACTATGGCAGTGCACACGAGCGGTAGGCAAAGACTGGGGACTCAAACCCAAGCTCTGCCGATGGATGTATACAGTCATGGTGCGACCAGTATTAACTTACGGAGCGGTAGTATGGTGGCCCAGAACAAATCTCATCACCACCATAAACAAGCTCCAACAGGTCCAAAGACTAGCATGTTCGCTTATCAGTGGATGTACAAAATCCACTCCCTCGGCAGCGCTAGACATCATACTAGGCATGACACCTCTTCACTTGCACATCCAGCAAGAAGCAATGGCGTCTGCCCTCAGAATCAAATCAACAAACCAGTGGAAGGGAAGTAGCAGACTGACCAACCACTGCAGGATTATAGAAAAAGCGATATCTATAGTACCAGAAGCCCAGAAAGGGACGGACAGAATCGCTACAACATACCTATCTAATAAAAGATATGAACTCATGACAGAGGAGATGTCGCCTGACGACGACTGCATACCTCCTACTCTATACATCTATACAGATGGAGCCAAGAAAACAATAGGCGCAGGCTGTGGCTTCCACTGTCCGGAAACTGGTATGGCAAGGGCTCAGCCCCTAAATCGGACCACGACAGCCTTCCAGGCGGAAACCGTGGGGCTAACACTGGCGGCAAAAGAAATACTGTCGGAACTTGAACGACCGTCAAGAACTAGACAGGCTCGCAAAATAATCTTCACTACAGATAGCGCCGCACTGCTAAATGCACTCAGGCGACCTGACACAAGATCGAAGGCGGTGGCAGAATGCCATACAGCACTACAGAACCTAGCAACCGCACATAAGGTCAGTTTAAAGTGGACCAAAAACGATGGATCCTGCCCAGGGAATGTCAAAGCCGACTCCTTGGCAAAACAGGGGGCGAAACTAGTCCCTAGTTCATCGGACAAAATCCTGACACAACCGCCAACAGCGGAAATAAAAGCTAGACTGAATCAACATTCAGTACAAGAACACCAAAAGTTTTGGAACAAAAGAACGGACAGCAAGCACACTAAGATGCTTCTACCGAATATTGATAAGAAACTGACGAACACACTCATGAAGATGAGAAGAGAAGAACTACGTACAATGGTAGGAATTATAACCGGCCACTGCGACCTGAATCACCATCTGTTCAAGATGGGTGCGACAGACAGCGTGATCTGCCGCGGTTGCTTCGCAGAGGAGGAAACCGTAGAACACGTGGTTGTGCACTGCACAGCTACAGAAGAGGCCAGAAAGAAGACTGGGCTGAGGAAAATCCTGGAGACGGGTCCAGATGACCCTACCGGGAAACTGGAACACACCATCCATCAACCCAGGGTCCTGCTCCGCTATTTTGGGGAGCTGGGCTGGCTGGGGTAAAGTTAGTACAAAAAAGGGGTCAATGCACAATACACCCCACAGCGGGACGTCAGTGCAGACCATATGTAACCCCTTACCCAAATTAGAATTAGAATTAGAAGCCATTCTTAAGACACCGCAATAGAGTTGAAAATTAATATGGTTTTTTTTAGGGGTGTTTAAATGAACCCGCATTGTAGACGTTATGCATATTGGTGGGAAGGGTAGACTACACGTGTTGTAGAATGTTCCTCGTGTGAACAAGATGCAAGGAGTCTGCCATTGTTTAGATACGGGCATGTTTATAACCACGATAGTGTAAATATATGGGAATGAGTATCTTAAATTTTCACACAGTTGTACTCGGATTTTCTGAGCAAAGGAGTGCTTTGGTTGTTTTTCATGAATTTTTAATATATATAAACCAACAATTTTAAATTACAAAAAACTATAAAAGGCAAAGCAAATGTAAATGGCAAATTTAAAAACAAAACCACTTATTTTTTTTGCCATATTTATGTTCAATAACGGCAACTGATTATGCCTATTTTTTTGTTAGCGGTGCATATTTTTTTTAATTACTATTTTTTTTTTTTTTTAGATAAGAAGACCCAATCAAAAGGAGACTATTTAGGAACTAAGCACACAGAGCAACTCTATAGTTACTGCAACAGGCCACTCGCAACTATCTGTTAAGATATTTTCATATAAAAAGTTGCAGCAACCATAAAGCGCAACTTGTTTCTGCAATAGGCGGACCGTGTGTGAAGCCCTAGATACACTAGGGGACATTTTGTCTAGCAACACGACAATATTCCCCGCCGAGCCCGACGACATGTTGCTTGCGACATTTCTATAAACACTGAGTAGTGTGGCTTGTAAAAAGTTCCGCAACATTGTCCCCGAGACATTTCACGTAGTTGTTGAGCGATATGTTTCGCAACTTGTCGTTGTCGCCATTTGTGTCTGAAGTGTATCTGAGGCTTTAAGCCAAAGTTCACAGTTGCGGAAACAAAACTTGCTCCGTGTGCCGAGCCCGTTAAGGTTCTAAACTACACACAACAGAAACTTATCAAAAATCAGTGGAAGCAAAGTGATCAAACTGCAAATACAAGAACTTTCACACCATTCTTGTTACCAGGACAATTACTATGTTATCCAAACATTAGCCTACTATATCAAATATTTAATCTTCATGAGTAGGTAGAGCCTGTGTTATTTCACCTGCAGAGTTACGTGTATTATATTATTAAGCTTGGTTTACATTAGATAAGCAAAGATTTCTAGAACCTGGCTGGAGGTTGGAGCCTAAACGATAAACAGCGACTGATATATTGTAGGTTTGCCAACTGGAATGACTTGCTACCGATCACAGCGATTGTAGCGAAGAGTATTCTTAGACTGAATCTGATTTGATCTGTTTAATTCATGTCACTGCTGCAGATTCTAATTATGCATCCCACAATATATAATCTCAGTTAACCTAATATTTATCAATGCGAAAGTTTTATATGAACGTATAGATAGGTATACCTATAATAATTAGTTATAATTAATATAATAATTGATCTGAGTCTAGCTGAGAGCTAATATTTGGTACAAGTAAATTTAATGAGCAGGAAAAAGTTCATAATCACATATAACGTCAAAATCTGACAATAGTTGTGGATATACTGAAATCCATTTCTTTTGGAACTTCCTGCATATTGCACTTTACAAAATCTCAAAGATTTTGAAGAATAAAATATAGCTAAGAGAAAACCGAGAATTTTACGGAAGCCAAGTGTAACATAGAGACATCAAAAGATATTTCTCCTCCTCCAATCCTTTGCTACAATTCTCGCGTAAAATTCAAATATTTTCTGAAAACGCTTTTGAAATGTGAACACTGAACGCGCGCAAAGTCATGTCAGTAAATAAAAAAAATGATCGTGTAAATATAAAATACAATAGTCAAACACTAAATACAGGTATCGTATGTTGGGGCATAAGAAGAGGAAATACCGAGAGTGTGGCATTACGCTTAGAAATCAGTATCAGTTAGGTAGGATAAACCTTAGATTGTGAAATTATAATTTGCTAATTTTATTAATAGGAAAACTTAATTTTTCATAAAACTACAATTTTGCTTCAATCAATCAATCAAATCATTTATTTGCGCCTTCTTACAAATGTTAGAATTAAATCACGTTTCTAGGTAATTATTTATAGTGTCGTGTACCAGTATTTTAGTGTCAATATGTTTTCTTTTACTCCTGGACATTGATTCTTAAATAATAACGTTATTGATTTTTTATCTCGATAGGTTTTTCCCATCAAGGCACTTGCAAAGAAAACAAGTTATTTTCAGATTTCCTTTCAAAACAACACAATATCGTTGGAAACTCGAACAACGCAGCTAACAAGGTCGTGATAACAAGCTCATCACTTTACAATACCGCGACTGCGCGACTTTGAGGTTGTCTTCACAGACTTCTGCGTACGTACACTGCAGTCTACGGCGGCGTTAAGGGAGAGATGAGTTGCCTCACATGAAAGAGTAAAAAAAAACTCAAATCAAACCCTACAATGTGAAAGATCGAGACTAAAATTAGATAAGATTGCATTGTCATAGACTAGAATAAGTTGCCACAGACGCTTTACGCCAGACGCATTAGTGCCCCCTCAGTGAACTCTTTTAAAAATAGATACGTAATTTAGTTCCATACTTCAAAGGTACTCGGAAAATCGCCATCGTCGAATAAATAATTAATTCTTAACTATTGGCCTACACGGTTTAAGAAGCTATTAAACTATTTTGCAAGAAAACAAAAAAAAAACCCACATCAGATTCATCAACGAAACTTATTTTTGCTGAATACGAGCTCGTCCAATAGAGTAACCAGGAACAAAGATACGGCTAACACAAATTACCTACTTTGATCCATAAAAGTGTACCAAAAACTCTTGTAACTCGACGGACGAGGGCGAGTTGGTAAACTCAATTTATGGGAGTTATTTCGAGAGAAACGAACATTATCTAGTTCCTATCGGAGAATAGCTCGTCGGATAAATTGCCAATTTTGACTGACGAGTGGTTGATGTAGTGTCGCATCGTTTGAAGCTTAGGCATAGGTAAAGTTCTATTTTTTTAGAATTAGAATTAGAGTAATTTCATTTTATTTCGAAGTCTACGAAAAATTACTAATCACATAATCAGTTGCCGTTACTGAACACATATATGGCAAGTCGAATTTTTGACATAATTTGGATAACTATTACAGTAAGTCGTATTCCTAATGGATTTGTATCAGGCGGTACCCGGTATCATTGATTTAATAGTTTTAGTTTGGGAAACCCGGGTTTTATTTATAAATAAATTTCAATAGAAATTATAATTGAATAAATTTGTTGCCCACATACCTAAGGTGTACCACATACTAAATGCCTAAAGTGTAAAATGTGTTGTTTTTGGTTTTTTGTTTTCTTTCTTTTTGTCATTACTTTTCTTAGTTTTTATTTAAAATTTTTTGTGTTACTTTTTGTGAATTTTTGTTTTCTGTGTGACATTTATTTTTAATTGTATTGTACTGTATTTTATGGACCTCGGTCTGAAATAAAATTTTATTTATTATTTATTATTATACCTAGCTCGAGCCAGTTCGCAAACGCTCGGCTCGGGCGCCGCACTCGCCCCGTTGTCACTCTGTCATTTTGTAAAAATCCAGAATTCTGACTGCATATATTTGTATCTGTTGTAAGTACTAGAAGAGGTTCTACCAAAGAATAAGTAATATTATTACATATTACATATATATTACATGGTTCTACGTCGTTCTGGATTGTCCATTTAGGTTTTTTTGGTAGGTAATTAAAAATATGTGGTGTATAAGATAATATTAGGTATTAATATTTTTCTTTTAGCCGGAGTTTCTAAGGATATATCGATTCCAATAGCGACTCATTAGACCACGCTCACCTCGCGTAATGATAACAACCTTGTCCCATTCCATGGTGCACGCAATCCAATATTGCCTGTGGAGCTTGGTAGAGCCATAGAGTTTGATCATAGACTAAAATGAGGTAGCTGAATCATTCGTGTAGCCTAAGTTTTAATAGAAATATACAAACAAAGTTAAGAAGCCACTATCAGAAGATAGATAAATAACTTGATCTTGACGCTTATTAGTAATTTGTGTTCAATAGTAGATTTTGAGCGTCGCTCAAAATTCTCTCTAATTCTTGTTTTTTTTAATTTTTTTAGCCCACTTAAAACAATTATTAATTATAGGTCATTATAAAAGATAATAATATTGATGAAATAATTAATTAATATTTATTCTCTGCTACTATAAAACTTACTAAACTGAAACAGTCAAATTGCAGTTAAATAATGTGATGGTTAGTCCCATTATATGCACAACTGATTGACTCTACTGCTCAGTAAGCAGAGTCGTACAACTATGGATATATTAAGGTAGAAACACAGCTGTTATAGAAATAGGCTATAGGAGACACACCCAGTTAATCTATTGTCGTGTAGCATTGCCTATTAGTTTTAACGGCTGCGGTTAATCTAACTGCAATATCACAAAGGAAATAAGCTAAAACTGCTGCAAAAATTCGCTTTACTGAAGGGAATCAAACTATAGTTACATAAGTTATAAACAAGTTAAATGGTCTTTCTATATTTAACTATCTTCATTATTAGCTTGATAATTGTAACAGCTGACAAGATGGCCGATCACGGCTACCCATGACCAAAGTAGTGCAACATTTCTAAACATTACCAAAAGTCCAAACTTTTTAATAACCTACAGAAGCCGGTGCAAGTCATCTTTGAGACATTTTATTGCTACAGTACCCTTCAAAGCAGAACATAGTATTACTTACACATTAGTGCTTGGTGGCAGAATTATCTGGTACTCATTTAATTAAAACACTCATCTCATGATTATTAATAAAAATATCAAATTATCACCCAGTCATGCTTGATTAAGAAGGAATCAACGCATTCAAACAAACCCACTACTTACTTTGTTATAACATTATCAGGATTCTCCATGCGTGCCATGAACTAAGCTTTGACAACCGTCAATGAAAAACTAACCTTAAAGCTCCGATGTAAGGTAGGTTTTGGTGTTTTGGGGGTTCTCCCAAGATGCGACAGGCAAGTCTTTCAATTTCCAACAATGTTCTGTATGCGAAAATTGTTGTCGACCTCTGGTACGTGTTTGACTCCTGTCTTTACTGCCTACATGTGAGATGTAAGTTCCATAGGTGCTTTAGAAACGGAACTCACTTCACATAATTTATCTGTGGTGAATAGCCTCTTCCGGTTCAGTTTAGTATAAGTTGGTGCTAAAAAATAATTTAGCGATTTAAACTTTACCTTTGCAATATATATATATAAGTATTCTGGCATTATATTATATGTAACGATATTATCATCTTATTAGCTCTACCGAAGAATAGGGAATCTCTACCTTACCCATTTTACTCAGGAATAAAACATCGATGATAGATACAAACGATGATAGCGTCTTTCTACTCATCAATCGTGGTCCCATTAGACCGATTAGATAGTGCACGCTCATTATATATAATCGATAACCGAGCCACCCACACTATGCATCGATAAATCGAGTTAAATTAAATCGACTCCCGATTACACCCGAAATTGGGAGACGCGTCCATAAATCGCCGTTGCTCTAACTCAGTTAGATTACAGCGCTCGCATCGATCATCTACAACGCTAAATGTTCCCGGCTTTGATGTTGTGATATCGTTATTAATTGATGAGAGTCGTGCTATTGACTGAGATCTGATCACGAAAATTTCTGACAATCGAATCATAGGCGACATCCTAATTGGCATTGATCGTACGATCAAACGATGCGTTTTGGTCGCGCAATGAAAATTAGCCATATGAATGATCGTACGATCATACAATGCCAATTAAGATACTCTGAAGAGATTAGTGTATTTACAAAATCGCATCGTTTGCTCGTACGATCATTAGCCAATTAGGACAGCGCCATCCTTCACAGAAGAGTTATCAGCTTGTATGATTCATTTGAAAACGTCATACAAACTGCGACTTCTCTGTGATGATACGATACGAATACATTTGTCAGATATGTCCGTGATCGGGGGCCTGATCGTAAATCGACTGCGGTACGAAGTCAATTCGACTGATAGGATCGGAACGTATTGATCAACAGTTCAACGCTATGACAGACCGTCCCACAAATGCCTTCCCTTTTTGCTTGGCACGAAACGTTCGGGTTTTGCTCTCTATTATATTTATTAAAATAATAATAATTAGGTAGGTATTTATTCTTTGGCAATAACCAAACGGGGTTCTGCTGTCGGAATTTCGGCGTAGTCGGGTATAACTATCGTAACACTGTTGTAGCATACTACTGACTCACACTCACCGAATATAATCTTATCACCAATCCCGTTGTTGCAAACATACATATTATTTAGTTTGTATACTGTCTTTCATGCCTACCTCAATTCTTGCAGTTTGTAGCAATATGACATATTTGTATAAAAATATGTGCAAAATGTAGCTCAAAGACGATACTTGTGTCCCCACAAACTTTTATAGATTTCAGGATACAAAATTGTTGTTTTTAAATATAAGTTTTTGTGTAAATAAATTTAAAAAAAATATCAAAACGCCCAAAGGCCCTTAATTAAAATGTTATAGTTGTTACTGAAAATTTTAACAGGTCTTTCGCAGCATCAAATCTTTAAAAGGAATAGTTTTTACACATGGTAAATAAATAAACATCCACTTTTCGCATTTATTATGAGTCGGCCGATAGTAAAATTGCTAGAGCGATATTTTTTAATCTGACATTTATGTTAATTATATTTATTTTTCTACGATAACTTTATTGTAGAAAAATATAATTAGCCCAAATGTAATCAGCCAACTCATTATAATAAATGCGGATACATGTTTGTTTAGCTGTAACTACGAAATAGAGGGATAAACTTTTCAAGGGATGTTAAGGCTGATCTTACTATGCGGGCTTCGCCAATTTAACGTACAATGTAACTGTACTGATACATAAATCAGAAATTATATTTTTCTTTATTAAAATAATTAAAGGCGGTTATCTATTAACTGGACCCGCTTAGCATAGAACCGGGCAGCATGTCGAGAGCAGAGAGAGGCCTATCACCTAGCAAAGGGCCAAGTCAGGCTGCGGATGATGACAATGATGATCTAGTAACAAAATATCATGCGTAAACCGGGCTTTAGAAACTTGTCTAGAACTTTTTCTTCTTTTTTGTTTCACTTGAGTACAAACTGGAAGCATATGGTGAAACTGGTCTCCTATCTAGAATAATTACTGTTATTATTAATACGGAGCAAATGTATCATTAGTGGTTTTATGTACCCTATTACGCATACTTTAAATGTTTTCGAGATACGATTTATCAAACTTATTTTTATTATATTTACCTAAACAACCTATAATAATAATTAAACTAAAAAAAGATATTGTTATTTTAAAATATTTGAATATTTTTACCGGTCATTTGACTCCAGTCGTGTACCGCATTATCTATTTTTTGGTACCGCTGCCATCTAGATTGATTGTAATAATTACGTTATAACTTTATGGTTGATATCAGATCTAAGATTTTATTAAACTGAGTTATTAAATTGATTGGGAATGATTAAAACTTCTTAATTGACACGAAGAAAGATAAAATGAACTCAACGGAATAAAATCAAGCTTGCTTCAAATGGGTTGGGCCGCTAATTGGTTTTGATTGATTGTGCTAGTTACACGTTTTATTTAAAAAAAAATGTTTTTTCATCACTTTATGTGTCAATAACTAAGACAACACAGGCATACATAACACAGGTAGTAGGTATGAAAGATATTTGTAAAATCGGAACATACGACACAACATCTTAACGTTTCCATTCTATGTAGTTTTCTTCCTAAATCTATTCTAGTAATTAGTCTAATAACCATCTAATTTACTCTAGGTTATTTTATGGTTTCACTTCGGTTATTGGATTGATGAAGCTTAAATTTATTTGCGGCCGTAAAAAGCTCACTTATTGGATGCAGGTGTGCAAGATCAAAGCATTAATTCGAAATTACGGGTGCCTGCAAGTAGCCAGTACAGGTCCTCAGGGTATCGTGAAGTGCCACGCCCTGAGTCGCGTAAATAAACAACCGCAGTTAAGGGGCGAAGCACTAAATCATAAAAATGTTAAGGTTAAAATTTGTGAGCATGGATAGCAAAAACTACTTAACCATTTGAGCTAAAATTTAACATAGTCATATTTTTATGAGCGTTTATGGTTTTTTTTTTATTCTAACTGCGAAAATACTAATATTTATTTATTGTTAAAGCAAATTCGAGCTTAAAAATAAAAAGCTTATATATTTTTGGGAGGTATCTGTAGGTTACAGAATTTAATTTAAATCAGTTTCTTATAACAGGTAAATGCTTTCTATCAGGATATAGACAATCTCTCAATAACAAAACAATTTTTTTTTTCATTTCTCAGTTGTCAGTCAGGTATTTTATAAAACTTTATATCAGCAGTGTTTCTTCGCCTTATGAGCGCGCGCAGTGCTATCGGCAATCCAACGTTGCAGCTGCGTAGACCCGAGCACTGAGTTAATGCACTTTCTACAGATAAAATTATACATTCAGTACACAAGATTATGCAGAATCTAGTTCGTACATTCAGTGCAGCTGTTTTACATACTTACCTACACTCTACTTACCTAGCAACTATGAGAAACTTGCTTGATCTTAAATTTCGGCCAAAGAAATTCAGAAGAAATTTAGATTTTCACGACTTCAATACATTTTTTTGATAATGAAATTTTGAATTTGTTTTCATGAATATTGAACATTCCTATTAGTTATTCGTAGACTTTCGTGATACAGTTTCGTGATATAGTCTGAAATCTTAGTTCCTATTTGTAAGAAGTAAGTTAATTTTTAGTTTAGTCTTTGTTATATTTAAACTATATATATATATTTTTCTTGTAGGTTATTATCATATTATATTTTATTATTATTCATGTTACCTATTGATACAGATGAGGATTCTTATGTAACTGCTTTATCAGATTCTGACCTATCATTTGAAAGTGTTGGAGATGAGTATGCTCTAACTCTTGGTGAAAAACTTAACAATGTCTTTGCTCCGTCTAGTAAAAATTTCAATGTTTGCCATATCAACACTCAGAGCATACCGATACTTTCAATTCTAATAACATAAGTGCTGTGTTGGTATCTGAGAGTTGGCTCAAGCCTACTCTGCTGTCCACCTCTTACCCAATTCCTGGTTTCATTCTAGTGCGTAATGATCGTACTGGTAAAGGTGGTGGTGGTGTCGCAATGTTTTTTAGGAGTCATATATCTTACAAAATGATCAGTCAATCTTCTTCACACTACTCTGCTTCTGCTGAATACCTTTTCATTGAAGTTGACATTGGAACTAAATATTTGCTTGGAGTTATTTATTGTCCACCAAACATTGATTATTTTGGTAAAATTGAACCTATTTTGGAAAACCTTATATCTGACTATTCTAACATATTGATCATGGGGGATCTCAACACCTGTCTCATCAATGTCAACCAAAGATCAACAAAACTATTAAATATAGTAGAATCGCTGAATCTTAGTATAATCAATTCACTACCGACACATCAATCTGCTATACAACAGATACTTTACTTGATTTTTTGCAAGATTTTTCTGACTGGATGGAAATTGATAGTGGAGTTCCTCAAGGGGGTATTCTATCACCGCTTCTCTTCTCTCTCTTTATTCATCTACTCTCTCCTCATCTTTCTAGTCAGTATCACATGTATGCTGATGATCTACAAATATAAACTTCTTCCTTTGTAGATGATTTGAATGACGCCATCTCTCTGCTCAATAACGACTTATCAAGGCTCCTAACTTGGTCTGAACGTTATGGCATAAAGGTAAACCCGGACAAATGCCAGTCAATTATCATTGGCAGTTCACGACAACTTGCGAAACTTAAGAATTTCAGCTTACCTCATCTCATTTATAACAATTGTCACATCCCTTTTGCTCCTTGTATTAAAAATTTAGGTGTCTTATTTGACTCTAAGCTCAGCTGGTTACCACATGTTAAAGATATCTCTAGGAAATTTTTCGCTGCTCTCCACTCAATCATTCACCTTAAACGATTTCTTCCTATTTCAGCTAAAATCACCTTAGTCAATTCACTTCTCATCCCTATTATCGATTATGCCGACGTTGCCTTTCTAGACTTGACAGAGGAACTTTTAAACAAACTCGATCGCCTTCTTAACACTTGTATACGTTTTATCTATTGCCTACGAAAGTATGATCATGTGAGTGAATACCGTGCAAAGCTCAAATGGCTCCCTATTCGACAACGTAGGAACTTGAGAATCCTTTGTCTTCTTTGTTCTGTACTAAAAGACCCGCAGGCTCCACAATATCTAAAAGAACGTTTTCACTTTCTGAACGATACCCATTCAAAACAACTTCGCTCGTCGGAAAATCTATTGTTAGCCACTCCTCAACACAGCACATCCTCCATGACAAACTCTTTTACAGTAGAGGCAGTCCGACTCTGGAATAAAAATCCGATAGACATTAGTAAGGCGGACTCCAAGGAAAAATTTAAAAAACTCACTCGTCAGCACTTCCTTAACATCCTTTATCAATAGGTATCCTGTATGAATTTATTAATAGGTGACATTCATATGTATTCATAGGTATAGTATAATATATATTTGTAGGTATATATATTTTAGTTTCCTAATTTAATTTCTAAATATATTATCTATATTAGCACGCTAACCATACTGTACCACCTTACAAGGGTTGGCTGGGAGAGAATGCCTAAGGCATTAAGCCCGCCCATTGTGCAATGTAATTTTTATTTTTGTGCAATAAAGAATTTTAATAATAATAATAATAATCTAATAACGTTTGTTAAACGTGATTTTTCGTGATGCCAGAAACCAGATGACGAACAAAACAGAATATTTTTAAAAACCCTGCTATATTTCTAACGTTATATTCGATACCTATCTAGTTTCAGCTTGGTCAAAACATTATCTATGCTAAACCAGGACTGCGTCTTTCCACCACAGCTTAATGAAACCCAGCGTGGCCCTCAAGCTATGGTGTTCAAAGGCGACGCGACAATCCCATTGCATAAAATTTTAGAATTCCATCTGTAAAGTATTAAAACGGTGCCTTTGTTTGACATGTCGATGTCGTTGCTCGATATAATGCATTAATACTAGTGGTCTTTAGGCTTTATAACATTTTGATTTTTCGTGTGCAAAAACTGTTTTAACATTTATTTACTTGATAGAATGGTAGAGTATCCTTCAGCTTGTAGAATCAATCGCTTGTAAAGCAATCGACAGGTTTAATAATGGTTTAGTGACTCTAGTGACTGTATTATCAAAATCTTTGATTTTTACATTAATTTATAAAAACTGTAACATTTTAAAGGTTCCTTCTCTCCTTTTTGTCACTACTAAGAGTCTTGACTTTATATCAATTCATTAAAAACATACTAAATATAACACAAGAACGTCATCAGCTAAATACAGAACCCATTTTAAAGGTTCCGTTCTCTCTTAGCCAACCTTTTGTGCCTCATTGTGACACTACCAAGAGTCGTCCAGCCTTGATAGCGGCCGGCCATAGAGCAAAATGGCAGCGTAATAAAGCCCCCTCTAGAATGGGCGTCAAACGTTTAACGTTCACAGATAAGCGCTCGATGCTCTATTTAGCCTAAATGCTGAGCTGATCCAGGATTTATAGGGATTCTTGGGAAGCGGGGTCGAGGAAGCTAAGTACTATGTAGAGATTGTATGCTGTAATCGCTTTTACTGTAGACTAGGTAGAGTCAACTTGGTATCTCTTGTGAAGCAGGTAGAGGAAGAAATAAAATATAGGTAAATAGCTCATATTATGGAACAATCAACAGCGAAAATTTTAGGTAGTTTATTTTTAAATAAAACCTTATTCTTGAAAGGATACCAAAATGGCCATTGGAATATTGAACAACTTTGTATTAATAATTATAATCATGCTCATTGAGCAATGAAGTTTTATCACTACTTCATCAAAGAGAACGTATACTTTTTTACGTACCTTACTTACTAATGATTTCGTTAATAAACTGAAATGTTATCAAATTGGCTGCAGTGTGTGACATAAAAGTGGGCCAAAATTACATGATACGAAGTACTTTCAAAGTCCACACGACACCTATTATTTAGCCCACTAAGCACTTACTAATGACGACAGCAGGTTATAGTTAGAACTAGGTGCTAATAAATACAAAATAGGTATTAAAAGTACATGAAACATATAACAAATTTTGTAAAAATATACATAACAGTTACTTGCTCACCTTTTAAATAGGTAAATTCTTTATCATGCGTCACTATCACCTCATTTTGATCTTCATCCATTGATTAATGGTTTCAATTTTAATATGAAGCAAAACTGCGTGATGAATAATACAAGAAATAATTCACAAAAATGAAAGCTCAAAACATCATAAGTGACGTTTTGGCAAGAGCTGTCGCGTGTGCTACGATGTTTTATGTCTATATCTGCGAACTAGCATGAACCTATGAACTAGGCCTGAGTTCATACCTGATTGTGTTCGGTCAGCCGAGCCAAATAAGGCCAGTTGTGGGGGCGTGGGCAATGTGGGCATATTAGGTTAATTGCAGCGTAGGCGATGCCCATGCTAAGATTTCTTTCTTACTATCTCTAACGGCAACTTCAAAATGTCAACAAACGATTACATTTGAATAAACTACCTAGCCTGCTAATTTGTTTTAAATTTATTTTTATTTCCTCAGATGTTTGTCATTTTAAACATATTTTAGTGATTATGCATACTTATTATTCTGATATAATCAAGGTTTACAATAACATACTACCTACAACCGAATTCAATTGGACTGTTTGACTAGTGACCGTAACAACCACTGAATAGTCACAGGGAAGCAAAATTCGCGATTTTGTTGTATGTTTTTTAGTTATTTTGAATTAATAACTACAATACAGAACCGGTTTAAATGACATTTCTATGGAACCAATCTGAAAGTATATCCTCACAAATAATTTAATTTTTCAAATTAGTTTTTATACAACAAATTTCTGAGGTAACAAACATTAAAAATGAAGGTCCCACTTATGATTATTCTGTTAACTCTATTTTGTTTTAAAAATCTCATAAAAACCTTTCCAGTTTAAATTATTCTGGTTTACAAACATAAGGCCATTTAACGTTAAAACAGCTTGAACGGCTGCTAATGGTTTTTCGAGTGGACCTCCAATATTTTCTCTTTGCGGGTTCCCTGTTTTTATTTTTTCCACTTGTCATTTAGATAAACATACAGTAAGCAAACCCACAGGAAATGATGCGTGTCATACAAAATGAAACCCTATGAACTTACTAATACAAATGGAGTTACATATTAAACTAGTGTGATCCAATTGTGACGAGAAATATTTGTTTGTAACATTGATGCGAACGAATTTGTAGAAACCAAGTCGAAACAATGGCAACGGTTTTCAGTTTTATAAAATTACTACCTATATACTTCGCGGAAAACCTATATACCATATAATTCGGAAAAAAAAATCTCGTCTCAGAATATTTAGTTATAAGCAAAATTATACATACATTTTGTAAAAAATTGGGTCTGATAAAAAAAATTGTGGAACGACCAAAAATACTGGACCTATCGTATTGAAATAACTACGAGCGCAAAATGAAACGCAACCACTCTTCATTGGACCTCGCATGTGGCCAAAATTACTAGATAAAAATATATTTCAACAATTTATAAATAAAACAGTTATATCTTCATACAACTCGGTCCTTCGTCCATAACATGACATTTATGTAACGCTTGGATAAAATAAATCCAAGCCAGAAGATGGAAGGTTTTTTTTGAAGATTATTTGCATATGGAAAAATCAACGCAAATTTTATTTGTAACAAAAACTCGAAGCAACATTCTCTGCCAGTTCCACAACAAAGAAACAAAGAACCTCGTAATAGAATAAGTAAGTTCTGAAGTAATTATTCTCCGGTGCGATGGTAAGAACCGATGGTCACACTTGCCTAGCGTGGGATACACGCTTTTGTTTTACTTAGAACTATAGTTATGCCATCTTCAACTTTATAGATAGGTACGTACGATACGATGGGTACCTACTTACGAGTAGTGGATACTTTGTTACCGTCATATATGTATGTAGATGTTTAAAGATTGCATGTAACACTGGAGGTAATAAGTATATTTTAGTCTAGAGGTCAATCAGTTTAAAACCTTAATGTCCCGTATAGATATAGTCTCTAATTTTCAGGACATTTAATTCACGTGCATAACAGTACAACAGTTAGGAGTAAAATATTTTTTTATCGACTCTTCTTGTCATATCGTGATGATGGAGACGTGAATTCTTTAGAAGCTTATAGTAGATGTATCGTGTTTGGGTTCTGTTTAATTTGCGTGTATGAGTCTTATGCAATAATAAGGCATTTCCAGTACCCACATCGGTGGAAAAAAAACTCGAGGGGATTTTTTTAGGTTTGTTTAGCGTGTATTTAATGCTTCATAACATCAGTTTGACACATATAAAAGTATTTATTTGATAATAAAACCATTAATTAATATAGAAATGTGACTTCAGTCTGTTGCTCCAGACTAGCGTAGACATTTTAATAGTAGTCTACTAAGAACGGTGCTATTACGATACCGTACGAATAAGGCTTTCACCATTTGTGGCAAGCCAAAGTCATGGTGAAGTGCTAATGTACAACATAAGTACCCACTACTAGGTCTATAATGAACTTTGAAAACCGCTAACATGTCCTGTATAAGGCGATACGGGTTTCGGCCAGTATAGGAATTCACCTACGTGAATTCACGTTGACTTTTTGCAATTTATGAATGAAAACTATAGAATTTAAAAAGTTGTAGAACAAATTTTGTTCGCCAGCGGACGTGACGAATAACCCCCTTTCGAGTTAAGGTACATTAATATACACTAAGTATAACATACTCTAAAAGCGGATGCTTAGGGATAGCTAGCTATACATTCATGTATGTATAATGTATATATACCTTATAAACTTCCTAAACTCTTGTGGACAATTTTGTCCAAAACGCATTTTGGGTAAGAGTCTAATTTTTTGACTAGTATTGTAGGTAGGTATTAATGGTGCTAAACCGTATCTTTACTGTACTTTCTAAATTGTCTACAGGTGGGTGCCTTGCTTGTGCGCTTCTAGCTAGCTATACACTTATGTATACATACCTTATGAACAATTACAATATTGCAAATCATCGATGAAATTGAATTGAAACAAAATTACAATTAATCTGGGACAAGTCCGAATACAATAAGGCTTTGTCATGAACAATGCTTCGTAATTGACACGAAATGAGTTTCTTAATCGAGAAGAATTGATATTTTGATTACGATTTTATCAATTAATTGTGATTATTTTGATAGTGAACAGGCTTATCGGCACATTGGAAAAAATGCAAAGCCAAGACGTGTCGCATATCATCTATTTGTCCTATTTAAACGAGTTTTAATCATAAAATCAATTAAGCTGATCTTGCGTAAAATTACCACCTTTAAACTTAACTAAAAACTGTAAATTAATTTAATTACTGCTTTGTCAATGTAACATTATCCTGGCCAATGAGAAAATTAACCCCAAGCCCTGACTTCGTAGCGTTGTAGATAATTACATTAACTCAGTAGCCAGAGGTCACTATTTCAGCTGGAGTAATTGCCAAACCAGTGGATAGAAGAACGAGCATTATTTCTATTAAGTATTTTTTTTAGCAGTATCTAGAGGTATTTCAGTATTTGCTGAAACCAAAGCTCTAAAGCAGTTGTAGGAAGTTGGTGGATGGAGTAGGCTCGTGACCGCTCTTCGTGGTGTCTCGCATTATGCTTGTTCTTGATTGAATAAATTATCTTTAATTATCTTATCTATCGTCTTTAAGGGAAGGGCCAATGTCTTATGCCAGTTGACGTCCAAATGCTGACATGTTGATGTGAAAACGTTCATTAGTCTTAGTATGATTAGTCTAGATTCTGATATATGCTGTAGATAAAGTAACCTTTTAATTAAAACAGTAGCCAATCAACATCATTGCTATGAAATTAACGAATAGCACACAATATCGAGCGATGTCTGAAACATTGAACATATCCTGATTACCGCATCAATGTAAGTGAAACGTTTATTGGAACATTTAATGTGAATCAGCTTTGATGGAACCGTGACGCTGATCGCCGAACCGCGACCGCAGACGATAGAGCTGCTATATACTTTAATATTAACCAGTTACCTACAACTCCTTGTTTGCTATTGCATAGGTAAGTAAAAAGCACCTGAATTTACTTTTTATGTTATTTGGATAGTGCAGTGATGAAGTTCCTCCGGCAATGGATGTTATGTAACAAAAATTGATAAATCATCACCAGAGGAAGACGGTTTGTTGTAGGTAATAACTAAATTTTCTGTAAACATCCCAATCTAAAAGTCTGCTGCTTAGATTCGTATCCAAAATTTGGAGTTTGCAGTTAAAGTAATACTTTATTTTGTTATGAATGATTTTAGGAAAGCGCTACAAATATAAAAATGTATTGAAACTAAGTGGGTGGATAGTTATGATAGATATTCACTTAGCATTTCATCACTATAGGTTTTGAATTTTTTCTTGTTTTTTTTTTGGATTCCAAATAGTCAACACAACAACAAAGTAATAAGTAATTATTAAGTTATTAGGTAGGTAACTTCAAACTCTACATTATATATCGTCGAGACATCATCGTTCGAATTCAAAACCGATAGTGATGAAATGCTAAGTGAAAATCTGTCATAACTATCCACCCACGTACTTTCAATACATTTTTATACTTGTAGCGCTTTCCTAAAATCATTGTTGACATAAAGCAAAGGTAGAAAATTAATTACGTCTTCAAGACATATTTAACGTGGAGACGTTTAATGGGCCATTAGGAAAGTTTACAAAACCTTTGGTAATGTTTATAACGTTTTCACACTCATTATCTTACTGTTAATTTATTGTCTTACATGATAATGTAATTAGATATAAATTTGTAACGGGAAACCTAAAGAAAGGCGCCTAGACAAGCATTTGAGATAGGTAAGTATTTGAAATTCATTTATTCGACAGGATATCATAAAGGTATGGCAAAAAAAAGTTATTTAAAATAATATTAATTAGTAGTAGGTATTAGTAGGAAGTAGTAATATTAATTCGTTGACAATACGTGGGCTAAGAACCGACAACCGTTGGAGCAGGCGGGTTCTTGAGTGGAGACCGCGTATCGACAAGCGTAGTGTAGGACGTCTTGCGCCAGGTGGAGCGACGACCTACGAAAGGCAGCCGGTAAAAAGTGGATTCGGAGAGCCGAAGACCGAGCTCAGTGGCGTCATCATCACCATCACAAAGGTGGGCTTTCGTGAAAAAAAAATTTAACGACACATTACTTTCCCTCCCGTCCATTGAGATTTTATAGACACAATATTCAGTATAAGTACCTATTAAACGTTTGAGACATTGATTATGTTTCTTAACGTTTCATACCGTAACTATGTGCTAATCTCGAAAGCCTAGGAAAAACGATACATTGCCACAGCATTGTGGTATTTTCCCTAGAGAATTTCCACAAGATAGAGACCATTCTATTCTTACTCGTACCACTTAGTTGATAAACTTGAATGTTCAAATCGAATTAGACTCGACTCGACCGACGCAGACTTGTTACACTTGTAATTAATCTCCAAGCTGAGAAAGTCCAACTCTTATGAGAATATTTTATGTGCTTGTTAATTGGTTAAATGGACGATTCAAACTGTCTTTGATTAGAATCGAGATAAGGGTAAGGTTTAAAGATATACGGAGTACCAATCAGTAACAGATATGGTGTCGTTTGCAGTAAATTGATGACATAATAATTTTATTAGGGTTATTGATACTTTTATGGCACGTAACACCTAATTTCAATAATTGATTGACGTCACTTAGTTCGTATTTTTTTTACGGGATAAATTTAACAACAGACGATCGTTGAACATTGGAACTTATGCCTTAGATTCATTAAAATTAAAGTTACTGCCAAGGTACTGACTGGGTGGGTATGGTCTTGATTCGTGCGCTGAAATTTTAGGTAAATAATGAAATTGGTCTCGTTTCCTGCGTTCTACAAACCAAACAAAACAGTGAAAAAATACATATGTACCTAGTTGGTGCAGGTTCGTGATCTCTTATTCCGGGACATCCCTCGCCCCCTCAAAGGTGCGAGCGAGGGGTCCGCCATGGGCGGACAATCACTGACAGGGCCGCGGTCGAATCCGACTGGGACCCCGTGACCCTGTCTAGTGCTGACCCCGTGACCCTGTCTAGTGCAAACCTCTCGTCCGATGACGAATGGTTTGACGACGCATTGGCACTGAGGTGATTGAAGGAATATCAATGGGTTTTTAGTCGGTATGCCCTGGTGGTGAGCCCGACATAACCCTTTGGCCCTCCCCGACTAAAGGGTATGCGTAATAGCATTTTCCCATTGTAAAAAAAAAAAAAAAAGGTTCGTGATCTCTTGAAGTATAATACGAATAATGCATTTATTTTATTTTATGAAATGGTAAAAGAACTACAAGATATTTGTTATTTTACGTTCCTTTCTAATAAATAACTTAACCTACGCTTCACAGTTGGTTTTGTAATTAAAATAAATATTACCATAAAATTGAATTAGTTAGATGCTTCAAAACAAAGAAATTATAAATTGAAATAAATGATTATTATTGGCTGTTCCCTTTACATTGAAACTAATGATTTTTAATGAAAGCACTGTAATAATACGACAGTGGGATCATCAGTAACCATAAGCGGCTCAGCGTGATACAATACTGATAAATTGTTCGAATTCAATTTAACATTAATTTATTGACGAGAATAATGAACAATGCACAGATTTAATTAATTTAATACAAAGGGAATGAGAGGTAAGAGTAATGGTGGAAACCTCAAGTGGCATCCCGCGATGACATGATATTTTTAATGATGTGGGTACAGAAATTGTACCTTTTCATACCGAAATGAATGGATGATGAAGTTCTACAGTCCTAAGTCACAATAAGCATAAAAAAGATTTGTTTTGTTTCGTTTTCATTTACTTTGATTTATAGCTTATTATTAAATTGTGCATTATTAATTATACTAGCTATCCACAACTTTGTTTGCGTTAACAAACAAAATAACAAAATTTATTTTTTACTACGCGCTTACACTATCTAAATTTCAAGTCTCTACGATCAGTGGATTGGCCTGTCCGTCCGTTGTCTGTTAGTCAGTCATGACAAAACCTTTTATAAACATTCTTCTTCTTATCGTGTCACTAGTTCCTTCGAACCAGTGTGGTGAAAGGATTTCAAGTGCGCCTCGAAGAGGCTCCTTTCGTGCACTCGACATATGTTTTCGAACTTTAGGTTCTACGACATGCCGGTTTCCTCACGATGTTTTCCTATTTGTTTATAATTTATTTATAAACATTGATATTGCAAGACCAGATAATGTAGTTATTGAAAACTATAATACAGGTATTTAAATATGAAGTAAGTTTCAAGTTTTATCTAAACCGATCAGTATTTGCAAAAATAAGTTTTTTTTAATCAATTGGTATTATAAACATGCTCCATTAGAAGCAAAGAGTTTTGAAACCGCATAAACTATTAGTGGTTTTATAAGTTTCAAAGACTTGGTCAACGGAAAAAGTATAATGAAAGAGATCTGCGTCGGTATATTCACAGAATAGGTAATGATTATTCCGTATGATGGAAGACTAAGATAAAATGTGTAGGTATTATGAAATTTCAATCCTTGTGCTCAACTATAATTGAAAATAGAAAATATAACACCATAAGTAAGTAGTAAAAAAAGGTATTTCAATAATAAATAAATAATATTCTTATACGTATAGGACTTCATTTAGGTTGCGAATTAATATAATTATTTTCTTAGTAGAGACTCTCAGCTCTTGTCGTTCACATCCTCCATGTTTCAAGTCTCTACTTTCAGTGGTTTGGTACGTTGTCTGTCAGTCAGTCAGTCGATCAGTCAGGTCTAAGCCTTTTATATACATATATTTTTGATTTATTAAATCTGCCTGAGACAACAAGTTATGATTCCAAATTCGTTATCAGGAGACGTAACTGATGATAAAACCTTTTTTTAAATACATATTTCTAAAACGGGCCAGATTATGTCATATTAGTATCCATAAATAAATGGATTATTAGTATATCAGTGTTGTTTCTTACTTACTTAAAACCCTTACTTATTCTGTTGTACAAGTTGTGGTTTCTACGTCCCGCTGCGACTTAAAATTTTAAGCTCGGAAGAATATCTTTTTGCCCACGGACATTACAATAAAAAGCGAGTAAAACGTTTCACCTCAAACTGATAATGGAACCATTGACTTGGAATTGTGGTTTGATACTTGTAAAATGGAAGGGTTTATTTATAATATTACGGTTATTCATTTTTAAAGTATGGTATCAGTTTCAGAGGTGATCTGGCATTTAAACGATAATAACAATTATAAGTAAGTATTAAAATAATAGTTATGTTGGTTTCTATTACCAAGTTTATATTATCTCTTCAAGAGATATTAAGTTTTATATATATCAAGTCTCCACGTTCAGCGGTTTTGCCTGTGCTTTTTATATCAGTCAGTCAGGTCCAAGCCTTTTATATATAATGATGTTTATAAAAAAACAGTACAGGATAAAACTCCAAAAAAATATTTTCTATCTACGTATTGTATATTTATTGAAGTTAGTATCTAGCCCAGTACCAGCCGATACAGAGGTCCCTTGTATCTATATATAAGTCCAGCAGACGTTAGACCAAGGAACCCGAAGTTTTAATACGAAATACGTTGCTATTTACGTAAAATGTATGCTTTAACTCAACATATTTTTGAAAAAAAGTCGATATTATAAATCTCTTGTTTCTTAAGTGAAATGAAACAGGTAAATCCTGGTAATGTAGGTTACTTTTGTAGAGGCTTGGAAGTTAGAAATGATCAATCTTTCAGGCTTGCTAGGTTTATTGCCGATAGCTTAAGAATAAGCTTTCCTTCAATACGCAGAGAAAATAGGCGGTACCTTACTACCTTACCTTACTATGTGGGATATAATTTTATATTTTTTTAAATACCTACTGTACCAGTAGTAAATGTGTTGCAGGCACGTTCTATTTTCAACCTAAGATAATTATCATAAAAATTAAGTTGTTCAAAATTATAGCCTTGCCACGCTCACGGCAAATCCGTTGGGTAATTTGCGTAATTACGATTTCAATAAACCTACCTACCTACTAGAATTACTCTGACACTATTGACGATAAAATATGTATATTTTTTTAGTGGATTTTATAGCAAGCCGATCGCATACGATTACGCAACTGTGATATGGTTATGAAGCAAGATTGTGGCGGGAATTTGAGCGTGTTCATCATTTGAATGGGTGCAGCTACACCAACACAACCAAAATCTAGCCTGTACTTTTCATTCTTCTCTTAAAGATTCAAGAAGTTAGTCGCCGTAACGCTCTAATATGGATAACTCCCACCATGCTAGGACTAATGGCGACTTGCAACAAACTTTCAAAGTTCCTAAGCAATTACTTTACTCGCTTATCAGTTCTTAACGGTCAGAACCTGGAGTGTTAAGAACTACCAAGCGAATAAAGTAATTGCTTAGGGACTTTGACAGTTTGGTGCAAGTAGGCATAAGTCTTTTGGGTGACCAAAATCTCTGACACCAAAGGGACCTAGTTAAAATCTCACACTATTATTGCTTCATAATATTTATATCGATAAATAGCTAAATTGAGCGGAAATTACGTTATAAAAGCAATGTAAAAGTATGTCAATTGACTTTCACTTCAGATAAATTGTGGATCTAATGTAATCGCTACCAGTTCCGAGTGTCTGCCCAAACTCATTTCTAATCGAAGCAATTGATCCACATTCACATTAAATTGGTTTCCGTTCACTGTTTTCAATTACAAACTTATTAATTTTAATTGAAGCACTTTGCATGTTAATCCAGTTCTAATCCTTTCACAAGTTTCGTAACAGATTGTTGATACGAGTAGTTTTCCACGCCATGATTCTTGGAGCAGTAAATGCAAGAAAAAGAGTAACCTAAAATAGGTATTTTCTTAAAATATGTATGTAGATAGATATATGTATTGTTTATTACAAAGAAAGCACACCTTAAAAAGTACAATACTTACAAAGAAACAATACTGAAGAAAAAGTATATGTACTTAGATAGAAGTTCGATATATATTTCAAAACCCATACATTAGTTTTTTCTACGGGAAATGCCATGTCCAGTAAATAGGTAAGGGACTTAATAAAGGTTTTTTTTCGTAGTGTTCTTGAGGTTTCGGGATTCGTCTTATAAGTATGTTAGTATAATGCAAGAGGACCTAGGGGCTCTGCTAAGTTATCGTACTTTACGCATTTGAGTTTCTGGTATTCGAAACACTATTGGAAATTTCGCGAGGCTCTCGGTTCACACCTGATTCTTATATCCTCCATAGTTGAGTCTATGGCTCTAGATAGAGCGTTCAGTACGCAGTTGGTGCATTTAATTGAACAAGTTGCAAGTGGCTGTTGAGATTCAGCACCGCCTTCCACATGGCGTGAACTACGATTTCTCGTTCGTATTCGAGAGGCTTGAAGCCTTTGAAGAATTTGAATTTGTTGTTTAATAATATGAGAGGCAGAAAACTTTACAGTATGATTGTTTCAATGTGTTTGTACCAGCTCTCTCTCTACGTTAGGGATTCATAGACAGATCAAATATTTTGAGAAGGTATCGCGTATCGAACACTTATTGGCTTATCTCGAAACTAAAAGCATTATTTGATGCTTGCGGTAAATAGTAAAATATATCAAATCTTTCATTAGTCAAAACAATGTGTGGTTCATTAAAGAATAATATATTTCTTTGAACCAAAAATAAATTACATACACACAACGTACCTTACAACTGAACGAATATATCTTTACGAGTATATTTTCCACAGCCTTTTCCTTTTGCGAATCGCCGCTCTCACTCAGTTTTCCGCACTCATTACTTACATAAAATATTAGTCATAAAGATTTAGCTATATTAGCGCTTTCCAGCGTTAATATAAAGCTGCTTAGTGGCTACTGCCGGGTATTTAATGAAGAAAGTTAACAAGTTTAAAGGAGGTTACTTTTTGCCTTGGAAACTGTGTAGGCTGACCCTTTTTGATGTTGATTAAAAGTAATAAAACGGCTATGAGAAACTAAACTTAAAATTGAACGAGATTTAAAAATAAGTTAATTAATACCTAAGGTTAAAAAAGGTTGTAACTGCACTAAAAATCAAAATATTTGTGGAAGCTTATTGGTCTGGTCAGAGAAACGACAAGGCCTGCCTGGTAGAGTTTCTCCATTCCTTGTAGTTTAAGCCAGTGGCCAGAAAGAGATGATGCTCACACAATTTGAATATAATCGGCTCATGAATGTTAAAGAAATATCTAGGAACTAAATACGTCTTATAAAGTTAACTATGAAATTATAAAAAAATTACTTATATGTTGGTTATCTCACTGATATGGAATCAAATTAATCCCTATAATGAGTTGAAGGAATAGAAATTCAATTCAAAACTGAGATGTAAATCTTGGTTCATATGTAAAACCCTTTGGCTAACACCTGCCTAGTATTGCTACAGTAAATTATCGTTCCGCTGGCTCAGTTCTATTCGTGACCAGAATGCAGTCAGTTGCGGCCCGTCCAGCTGATTCATTACGTGTGCGGTTAAAGGCAATGATCACGGATTTATGGTAAGAGTTTACTATCACGATCCAATGGCTTGATTTAGAACTTTCTAAGGCAGACATACTGTTGACTTAGCCTAATAAGGGGTACAACATACAGTTATCAAAAGCTTTGATTTCGTGATAAAGCAGGCTTCATCCTCTTCTAATGTAGTGGAAGATGAGATCCGAAATGCATTGATTTCCCATTGAAGGGTCCGTCTGTCACAACGAGGCAAAAATGATGGATTTCATCCCACGGCTTCCGGAGTAGAATAATATTTGTGCAAGCCGCAATAATTCAAAAAGCTGTGGAAATACGAATACTCGGATCTTTGAAGGAAATCAGGATTCACCTTATCAGGTGTATCCCATTTTCTGATCCAGTTGTCGTCTCATTTACATTCAGGGCTCTTCTGCGCCACCTGGTTATCAAGCAACTGATTTCATATCTACTTGTTTCACATCAGCTTACATTTCTATGCTACAAAGGTAAAGTTTTGTTCACCTTCGTGACTTCAAATAAGTTTAATTAGACAACTTGTAGGCTCTTTGGGACTACACGTGATGCATACGAAGGACTAACGTCTGTGCCAGACGGTCGTTACTATTCTATGTAAAGCGATATCATACAAAGTGATGTGATATCATACAATGCTTGGATTAATACTGCTTGACACTAGGGACATTGATGTGGCTTTATCAGCAGAATTTTAACATCTGTTAAAATACTAAAGCTGCAAAAGACCGCGACAATTTGAAGGATTTAGGGGAAACCTTTGTCCATCAATGGGACACAGAATGTAAAATAATAAAAAAAAAAAAAGAATGGCCTTAAAATAACCTAAGGGTTATTTTAAGGCCATTCTGTTTTTTTTTTTTTGGTTAGCCAGTTTTAAGAAACTGGCTAACCAATTCGAAAAACTGTTGTTGAAAAACCTGGAAAAATTATGTTCAGTATTCCAATTAGTTAACACATGAAAATAATGTAGGCTCGATCAGGGTTTCAAATACCTAATTAGAAACAAAACAACAATTACATTCATTCTGCATTTTTAAATGCTGTTGTTTGCATCATTGACCCTTCCGAAATCAGCATATTTTCAGGCGTGATTTTGCTTAAACATCACATTAACTGTTATCAACGATCAATTTGTATCCTTTCACCGCCTGCTAACCGGACAATGGCGCGTGCTTGGGCGTGCTCAAGGGTACGCGAGGTATACTCGCCGAGAAAACCATTTCAATTCTTTGCATTCATCCAGATATATATCACAAAAATCAAGCAGCAGTATTTGCATTTATTTTATTCTTGAACTTAACACGGTTTATGATACCAAGACTTGACTTGTGAGTCTGTACTATTATTGACGTCACTACAACCAATAAAAAAAAATGCTACACTACATACTTATTCCACTTTTCACACACTTAAAGCCATTCTTTAAATCAAATAATTTATCTCTTAGCCCTTCTGTCTTTTCTTTTTCTTATCTCTTTCCTGCTCTGATTGATATCTCTGTAAGAATTAATAGTTTTTGTTACTTTTTAATTCAGGACTCTCCCGATACAGACTTGCCCTAGAGCGGGATCTTTTTCTGTAATAATATTGTGTCGGATTACTCTTCTGTAATTCTTTGTCTTAAAAATAAAAGAATGAATGTTATTATATTTAAATGAGAACGACAGTACAGACACAGTGACTCGTGACCCGCCACACCCAGCTGTACTACCGGCTCCGATTGCCAATCTGCAGCGCGCCCTGCCGCCGTCATATCGTGCTGGTGCTTAGCATTTCGACTTGGGTCATTCCCGATCGGTAACACCCCGTCGTCAACACTGTGATACAGATTTATTAAATGTCAAATAAAAATGTGCTATAACGTATCACACTTTCATTAAAATCCGCTTATTTATATTGTGACTCTTGCACTAGGTGTGTACAGTCAGGCGCTGTCCTAATTTGCTAATGATCGTACGAGCAAACGATGCGATTTGGTCGTACGACGAGATTAAATACACGAATCTCTTCAGAGTGTCTTAATTGGCATTGTATGATCGTACGATCATTCATATGGCTAATTTTCATCGTGCGACCAAAACGCATCGTTTCATCGTACGATCAATGCCAATTAGGACGCCGCCTCAGCATCAAAAGTCGATGACCACATTTAGATTTTCAAAATTGCTTTACACCATTTATTATACCTAAATCTATCAGCATGACAATCGCTAGTATTGAATGAACATTAAAGGTCAAAATTAACTGTACATCAAATTGTCAAAAATATAATTTATGGTGTATAGCGATTTTGAAAATCTGAATGTGGTCGTCGACATTTGCTGCTGACCGTACGATCGGGAAATAAAAAGTTGCGTTCGTCAACACTGTGAACGAGTGGAACTTTTTTTCCGATCGTCCACAGTGTTGACGACGGGGTGTTACCAATTGGGAATGACCCTTCGACTGGACGGATTTCAATTACTTGCTATCAGTAACCTGCATCAAGGGTCGCTTGGTCAGAGAAATCGGAGAACGCTAATGCTGTTATACCCATGGTGTTCAATTGACCTAGATAGTTGACTAGTTGATTCAGTGATTTCGCAGATATAAGCTGTTAATTTTCAAATGCATAAGGATACCAGAGCAGTTTCAAGCTGTATGCCTAGATGACATGTACCGCATACTCGGCCGAGAGCACTGACTCGGTACATATAAACATAGCGCCGAGTGCTCGGCTGAGCAAGTGACGTAAGCGTTCACTGTCTCGTCTGAGTTACAATTTACTGTCTCGGTCGAGTACTCGGTACGTGTGATCTAGGCATAAGTTTCACTTAAGAAAGGTGTAGGTTTAGTTTCTGGGAATAGAAGCTCCGTTTTATCCTGATACCACCCCACAAAGTGCAAGAAGAAGCCACCGGCAGCAGTGCACAAAAGGAGCCTCTTCGAGGAACACTTGAAATCATTTCACCACGCTGGTTCAAAAGAACTACTGAGCCAATAAGAAGAAGAAGATCGCTAGACCATATTTAATCAATGTAAAATCAATCTTGACCCAAACTGAGTGAGAGAGACCTTTAACAAGCAACAACACAATCAAGGTTCTTAAATCGTACAACGTTTAGTTTATAACCTATACCGTATACAGGGTCTCCAGTCCCAACTCCCAGCCACCCAGCGCCGCAGATGCGAATTGACAATTAACTTGTAAAATGATTATGTACGTTTTTTCCTCGGATAACGAGTCCCCAGAGCCGAGGGCCGACTTAATTGCCTCAGGACTGGTCCAAGCTCGTTAATAAGTAACTCGGTATCAAGTTTATAAGTTCCGTCACTGATTATTACGCATAATGTTATGCACGGATGGATGTATGTACTTAGTTGTGGACCGAGGTTGATTGCTTTAAAGTTATAGTGCATGATATCATGGCCGTATACAGGGGGGGGGGGGATTGGGATTGAACCCCCCCCCCCCCCCCCCCCCCCGAAATGTTTAAGTCAAAGAATTTCATACAGTAAACGCACAAGTTCTACAAGAAGTAGAATTTTAATTCGCTCGATAATTTGTTGCTCTACAAAAAGTCTACAGTTTTTTTCTATTTGTATGTGAGACTTGCAATCTAGATTTATTTTTATCTTAATTATTCATACTTACAACGCTGCCTTCATCTATGGATGGCCCAATTGTTGGGCCACCCAGTTGACTCGTGTTTTACGTGTTTTTTCTCATAGTCTCAATTATATATTACCTATTTGGGTTTCAATACAGTAGTTTTCAGGATTAAATTAGAGGAGAAAAATATATTATGTAATCATATACGATCAGATGTTAAGTTTTATCAGGTAAGTGTTTGAGGTCTTGATAAAGCAATTTTCCCTAGTAAATTAAAACCCTGAAAATTTTGCGGCACGCTGGGCTCGCCGCGTTCACATTTATTCCATTGCGTGTTTAAGAGTCTTGATAGAGTAATTTTCAGAACTTAACTATTGGCGTGAAAATTTTCGGCTCGTTTCACTCGCCGCGATCAGGTTCTTTTACTGGGTAATTTTGGCTCCTAATGCAGTGATTTTCCCTAATAAGTGAAGTGTTTTGGGCCCTGATAAAGCTATTTCCCTAGTATATTAAAACCCTGTAAAATTTGAGGCTCGCTGCGCTCGCCACGTTAGCATTGATTTTTTTGCCTATTTAAGGGTCCTGATAGTCATTTTTAGGATTAAACTATTGGCGTGAAAATTTGCGGCTCGCTTCGCTCGCCGCGATCAGGTTTCTCTTGCTAGGTTACTTTCGGTCCTAATACAGCGATTTTTCTTAATAAGTTAAGTGTTTTGGGCCCTGATAAAGCGATTTTCGCTAGTAAATTGAAACCCTGGAAAAAAAATCATTTCATTCATTTCAATTGCATTCGCATTCATTATGTTGCGTGTTTTAAGGTCCTGATAGAGTCATTTTCAGGACTAAACTATTGCCGAAAAAATTTGATGACGGGGTTTCTTTTAGTGGCTAATTTTAGGTCTAAATGCAGTGATTTTTCTCAAGAAATGAAAACCCTGATTTTTTTTTCAATAAAGTAAAGCAGTCACATTTATTTTATTGGGTGTTTAAGGTCCTGAAATATTGTTTTTTCAGGACTAAACAAATGGCGTAAAAATGTGCGGCTTGTTTCTCTCGTCACGATTCTATTGGGTGATTATCGCTCCTGAAAAAAATATTTTCCTTAGACATCCAAGATCCTGAAAAATTATGTTATAAGTAGTGATTTTTCGGACTAAACTAAGGGTAAAAAAAATATGGATAAACCATGCTCGACCCCCCCAAAGTGAATTCCTGGCTACGGCCTTGCATGATATGCTTCTTAACTTTTTACTTTAGTGCTCTTGATTATAAGGGAGAGAAGATTCATTAGATGGTCAGCTTGCAGCTGCTTCTGTACCTACCTACCTACCATTGCAAGAATTGGAATAATTTGTGGTTGTACTTTGTACGTACATATTATACGTTCGTATATAGGTACCTACATACGTTGCGTACTAACGAACTACCTTTATAAACTTGGTCAGAAATAAGAAGAGCTCACATATTACTATCCTCTTTAAATAAATAAGTAAATACCTACCTACATACAAATACAAAGTTTTATCGCAAACGAAAACTAAAGGGAACGGATATAAAAACCAATTCAACTACACGTTTGTGCCTCTATCAAAAACAGATAACGAAATAATAATAAAACAAAAACAAGCTCTCGTTCAGGGATAAAGTTTCCTATAAATATATATTGATCAATTTTACTCCGATGCAGGAATCTGGGTGTAATAGAATCGGAGAATGAAACCAAAAGACGCTAATAAAGCGAGGCAAATGGGTTCTCCTTCTAATTGAATGTCATTTTTAAAGTAATGGGCTGAAGATCAATCGGCTTGCTTTGAAAGCTTAATTATGTTTATTCGAAACCATTAAACTGGACCAGTTTAGATAATCGATCTAACAACTCGAGTACATTGGAAAGTTTCTGGAGATACGGTGAATTAGGTCTTCAACTGCTACTGTAGAAATGATGACATTTCGTTTCATTGCTCGTTAACATGAGTACCGTTTATCTGCTTTGATAAGGCAGTTTCGCTCTTAGATGAATGTAATTAAATCTAATGAAACATAAAGTCTGAAATGACAAACCGGATGCCCGTATAAAGGGGGTTCATAATCGTTTTAAATTCCGTTGCACCGAGGCCGAGGCTCGCTTGCGGCAGAACGAATTTGGATTTCGGAGGAACCCAATTAAGCGAAGTGACTGCGCAGTAATAATCGATCAAAGAGGTTTAAAGACCAGGTGCCACTGAAAGAGACCAGACAGGACCCGCCGTTGCGGAGCGAATGGAGCATGTCAATCAATTTAATTAATTATTCAAATGAATTTAAAAAAAAACTCCCAATGGAGGCTATTCTGATATATAACATTATGAAATTCTTATTAATTCCCTTGTAATTTATGAATCTATTGTTTTGCAAAAGGTTGTAAAACAATAATTCAACAAACTGAGGACCGGTTGAAAAACGCGCCCCTTCACTGAAGAGGCGGTTAGTATTTAAAATTTATGGGTATATACCTACATAAAATTTACCCGTCTTGTCTGGACTAATAGGCATAATGTGATGACGATGAAAAATTAAACGACTACACTACGATTTCAGGTTCAGACCTAGAAATGTCGGTCTAAAAATCGATGGATTCTGACGCTTACTTACGACTATCATCAAGGACCTGGTAATAGTAAAGCTATTTAAAGTTGTACAAGGGAGCCGTCTCAAGATAAAACATACCTACTCCTACTCAAAATAATTGGGTACAGCAGAATTTATGATCATACACGAATAAAAAGCTTTGGGACTTGCGTCGCGTCTCTAAGCCCCTTTCGAGACCGGCTGGATTATGAATGGTCCCTTTAGGCCTTTTATGGTTATGGGTGAGGATTCGTGAGCACCAGCTTCTATTTTGCCTTAGAGGTGTTAATGTAGGCTCTTGGACTCTTGCCTTGATTATTAATGTCCTATTCAAGTGTCTTCTACCTGACCATCGATGGATAAGGGGTTTGACTGTTGAATATTTATAGTAGGTATCCTTTAGTAATTTTATTTAGATTGTACAAAGGTATATCTCTCTCGGATGCCTTTTATGTACTTATTGAATTTCGTTTTACATGATAAGCTCCATAATTTATTTTAGCTGCGTGTAGCGTTTGTATACATATTTCATGCAAAATAACTTTATCTATGTACGTGGTTATTTTTATAATGACGCACGTTTTATTTCACTAATAATATTTGCAACTTGTTATTGAACTCTACCTTATTCCTTATGATGTTTTTTAATATTTTTAATTTTAAAAGAGTACAGAATTGTCGTTGATGTAGCTAATGTACATTTTCATTTTGTATTTTAACTACTCTTATTGTACCTTAACAATCAAAAATATGTATACGAGAACGATATAGTAGCTTGCTGGTAGAGTCGACGTTGATAAAAAATCCTCGATTTATTGTCACTAGGTATAGATCAGTATATATATACAATCACTGACCACATTCTATGGAGCCAGTCTGTGGTACAATCACCCTACATTCCTTGTGGTATTGGTTGGCATAATGTGAGGTGACGTCAGGGCAATTGCGATCTAGATACTCAATGTGGTCATGCGGTGATCTAATGTTACATTTACTCTAAATGCTTGCAACCATTATTGTTACCCACCACGATTTAAGTAAGGTATCAACATCGAAATCTATACACAGTTAGTATACTGTGTACAACCAATAGCGCTTAATGTACTATTAATTTGTGTATTTGTATAAAGTAATCATTAGGTTAATAAATTGATTTGATTTGAATTCAACATTATTTTGAACCTTATTTTAGTTCTAAGTAAGCTTTTTATAGTTCATAAATCTACTATGTTATTGAAGAGAGAGTGTATTTTTTAAATCTTACTGAACAAAAAATAAAAACTGTAGAGTTGTATAGTAAATAAAATTACAAACATTATATGTATCAAATTTGTTTATTAAATAAACAAATTAATTTAGAAACAAGTATAATCATTATAATATAACAATTCTGACTTGTTAGACTATTTAGTGTGTAACTCGTAAAAGTAACTCTAATATCACAGATTATTTAAATATGTACACATTTCTACAAATCATAAGTATAAAAAATATATTGATAATCTACGAAAAGTTTTAAATTACATATATTTTATATTATTATTCTTTTTACACTTTACAGTTAGTTTACAGTCATTCCAATAATAATAATATCACAACCTGTTTTTAAAATCAATCTCTTTTCTTTTTCTTTCTTTCTATATTAGTCTTTTGACCTTTTTAACAAACTGTGACAAATTAACAGTTTTAATCTGCTGTGTTTTTAAAGAGAGCCAAGTATGACTATTTGCAGTACACTTTCTGCTTATCTTTACGTAAATGTATTGTAAATCTAAAGAAATATATTACATACGAGCTGCTTGTCGATTCCGCAGCTATCTCGGACAGAATTTGAAATGAGGGAAGAGGAAACAATGCAGAGATAAAAATCTGAAACAAAGAAAAACAGTAATTCACTTTGGAACAATGAACCGATGCATACATATATTCGTAACCATACAAGACTTTCTTTTAATCTACTTTTCAAGTCATCGATACAAGTAAGTACGTAGGATTGGAGTTATAAATTAAATGTAGATTTTTTTAACCGAATGAATCATCTTGAATGAGCAGACGCAGTAATAGCCAGAAAACATATTCAAAGACTGCAGTAGTCGTAAAATTGTATACACAGTGTGTCTCTAAATTCAACGATAAGCAGGTAGTAGTAGAATCGACAACCTAAATAGTAATGTTATTCACCATAACCCTTAAAAATACCAGAATGCTAGAGGTTTTTTATACAAAAAACAATTCAGTATTATTTGAAGAAATGGGGTCATGGTAGTTAAAAGTATCATAAGGGTGTCAATTTTCATAAATTGTACTGTTATAAAAATAAAAATAAAGGTTCTTTTTTTTCCTCGAGTGTCACGACCTGGGCAACCATCCGCTACCAGCTTATCGTTGAATTTAGGGACACCCTGTATATAAATAAAAAGAATATTTTTTTTAACTATTTATAGGCTTGCGTTTGACCACTATCTCACCTATTAGTAAGTTAAATGTGGGAAACAAAACAATACCGAATATTAATGAGTAAATTTACATGGATGTACCTACCTAGTAGGATCGTATCTCGTGTCGAACCCAGGCACGTTGACGACGTTCCACTCGTCCTTGCCTTTGGAGTAGCTGAACGAGATCTGATCCCTGAAGGTCTCTGAAGGAAGCAGCTTCATCTGCTCGAGGTGTGAGTGGAACTCCGGCACTTGGGTCAAGTTCTTCTTCATGAGATGTTCTGGGGGAAAATATACATATTTAATTCTCTTATAAATATGTGATCCTGGTTTGGATATAAGTGTGAACACGGTGTATTCTGGTGATGGTGTGTGATCTTTAATTCTACTAGTGAGATTTTTCGTAAGGTTTTGCAGCGAACAGAGTATGTGATCGATCACTTATAAATAGTTTACGACTGCGGTGCTCTGAATGAACCTAATGAGTAATGCTCCTAGTAGGAAGGATAGTTAAACTTTAAGGAGAATAAACTAAGTTTTTTTATACAAAACTAGTTGACATCTACAACTTATATTTCATACTCTTCTTAGTTCGTGCTTACACTTCTTGACATAAATAAATATATATATATATATATAATAAATATAATATATATAAATAGATTCAACGACGAAAAGATGTACGATTAAAACAAAACAAACAAATCTTACCAATAATAAATCCCATAGAAACATCATCTGGCAACCGTATGCCTTCACAAATACTGATGAATCTTCCACCGCTGAAACAATAAAGTTATAGTTAGGAAACTATATCGTGTGCGTTTATAATAAAATAAAAAGAATATAAAAGAGCCGTAAGTTACCTTGCAACAGGAAGCATTTTGAGCGTCAAACTTCTACTAACACAGAAGCCTGCTCCGCCCGTGGCGAACCAAAACGCAAACATTAACTGAAACAAAAACAAAATAAATTAAGCCCTATTTACATAAGGATAGAGTCTAAACTCCCTCATCATAATATGTAAGAGTTATTACCTTATTGGTTGGTTTCTTGTATATTTTGACAGGTTCATACACAGATGTTCGTCCCAAATACCAGTCTTCTTGGTGATTGTACTTCTGCAGAACGCTGACCAGCTTTGGCACGTTCACGTAATTGTCATCGTCGAAGTGACAGAACCATCTATGAACAAGAAGTAACTTTGAACAAACAATACATAAGTTATGTTATTTGATTATGATAAGACCGAATTTACGAATCTAAGTTGATGAGGTAAGCACCAGTCATCGATACTTGTAGGTATAATACCTAATGTGCTAGAGACTTCATCAAAACAGCAACATCACCAAATACTTAATAGTAGATTATGCACTAAGGGGATAAAGCAGTGTCTTATGTCGCGGGTGCCGCGGGTGGATTATTGAACCCTGAGCTAACGAGAGACTCTATCTAGAATCCTGAGTGACGTGAGGGGTTCAAGCTACGAAGTAGTTCTAGTTCAAGTAGGTTCTAGCAAGACGAAGACAGGCTTTATCCCAGAGGAGCATACTCTACTTTTCACACCTTCTACGAGGCAACAAAAAGCCAGGGCTCAAGCAGCAAACACCGTCTTTGGTTGCACAGTCTTTGAAGTCGCGCCTTTTTGCTGATAAGGTGGCCAGTTTAATTTTCGAACCTTTTTACAATGCCATATGGGCGTTCTATTACTCAGAGTTTTCCACGAGTTTCCACATGAATATGACGTTCCAAATTCAAATCACATTACAACCCTTGGGAGTTTCATATAACATTACCTCTCAGAGAGGTAATGCTATGCTTTACCTTGATGATAGCATGATATGGAATTGGACATTGTCGTGCAGGTGGTGTGAACACATATTTTACTCAAATATATTTTGAATGGGCATAATGATCGTCTGTGCCAGCTCAGCTGTTATACATTAAATTCTTAACCAATTTTGCTTTGACACAAATTGAGCTCTATTTCTATTAGTTCATAGATTTTTTAAAACAGTTTTGCTGAGTGCCAATAATTGGCATCGCATTGCAGTATAATTTACCGACATTACGCTTGACGCAAATAACAGGAGGGTTTGCTAGTTCTTGTAAATCCGCGACCACATATTGCGGCTGCAGATTAATAGTTTCGAAGTTCGTACAGTCACAAACAGTGATGTAAGAAAGACGTTATTATATAAATTATGTTTGATGTGTAACATATACCTATATACACGGTGTGGCGTAATGAGTGGATAATCCTTCAGCTGCGGGTGGGGGACTTCAGGACTGATGAAAAATGTACCCAGTAAAAATCCCACGGATTTTGAGTTACTGGGCGTTTTCAAAAAATCCTATTTTTTTACATTTTTTCCATTGATTTTGCTGCCAAGAACAAATCTAAGAATTTTCTTATTTTTTTTTTGCTAGATAATTCCTGGTAAACTGTGCTATCGAATGGTATTACCTGTTTTTGTGCCATAAAAGAAAAATGAAGTAAACAGAATCATTCCAAATTTAAATGTTGCTTATACCAAGGTGAGATATCAGATGGTACACATCATGCGACTACTGTGTAAGGCTCGCTCCTTTTTTATTTAATATCAAGTTATGAGCAGAGATGCTGATGGTAATAGATAACACTGTCGATACCCATCTAATTCTCAGCATCATAACCTTTCGCAGTTTAAGTCCAAAACAATTGATCAACTTTAAAATATTTTTGAAAATCATATTACTCTTTGTGGAGACTGTACAGTGGGTTGGCATACGACAGGCACTCGTTCCAACTAAGGCTCGATTCTCACTGATATGGCAGCGACTGGCAGAGCACTTTCTGTGTCAAATAATTTTAAACAACTATCTCCATACTTTTATAGTACGATGACACACGGCTTTTTACACGCTACAAACCAGCGTTAACGCTTGTAGCGTGTAAACTCGCCCAGTGTCATTGGCGTTTTTACAATCTGCATGTTGACAATCCTTCCCCAAAAGCTAACACGCTAGCTTTTAAAAACTCCAACAATCAGCTTGTGTGTCTTCGACGCTTTAAGACCAGTATTGCAGGCCGTGCATGGCGCCAAGCGGCCACGAGCGACCTGCCAGCGGTCCTTCAATATTGGTCTTTTTATAAAGGTAGAAAAAGTTTAAAGAGCTCTGCCAGTCGCTGCCATCCCAATGGGAATTGAGCCTTACAATCTGTATCAGGTTTCTGCATATCAAGTGTACATTGCGAAACTGGATTATATCGCAAGACAGCTGTTTAATTGCGTCGGCTATATATTATTAGCCGCACAATTTAATGGTCAGCTCGATTAAGTTTTGTAAATCATTTTAATAGGTATAAATGAGATATGATATGATTCCGATGGAGCTTATTTAAAGCTACTTTAGACAAAGAAGTCAAAGAGTGCTCTGCCGGTCTCTACCATCCCAGTGGGAATTAAGCCTTAGCCTAATACAATCTATGTTAATACAAGCTACTGCCCGTCTTCTTCAACCTCTTGAACTATGCCCATGAAGAATTTACCATTACCTAGATAAATCGATTCAGTAGTTTAGGCTTAGCATAAGCATAATCAGCCTATAATGTTCCCACTGCTGGGACTCAGGCCTACTCTCGGCAGGAGAGTGAATGGGTCTTAATCCACCACGCGGACCCAATGCGGATTGGTGGATGTCACATGCCATAGAATTTTTTTTTTTATTCTGTCCTTAGACATGCCGGTTTCCTCACGATGTTTTCCTTCACCGTTGCGAGAACGTGGGATGCATACAAAGATTTTTTCGACCGAAAAACCCCATTTACGCCCATGAATGCCACTGGGATTCGTACCCGCGACCATCAGATCGCAATGCAAGGGTCTTATCCACTCGGCCACCACGTCCACGTCAAGTTTAGGCTTGATACAAGCAAACATTTACTTTTAGTAGGACCATATAGGACTCAGCAATTACAAAAGATACAAATATAATAACAAATTAAACTACTACTAATACTATTAAGATTCTTATGACTACTTGCACCAAACTGTCAAAGTCCCTAAGCAATTACTTTACTCGCTTAGTAGTTCTTAACAGTACAGATTCTGACCGTTAAGAACTGTCTAGCGAGTTAAGTAATTGCTTAAGAATTTTGAAAGTTTGGTGCAAGTCGGCATAATACTTCGTCCAACCACAGCATAAATAAATTAGTCCTCGTAGGATTTAGCAGTTACAATAGTTACAAATACAATATTTATTTTTATTAAGTAGTAATTTATTAAGACTCTAATTTAAGCTTCATTCAACCACAGCAAAATTATACCTTACAGTAGCACCACAGACTCAAGTGATTATTCTGTTCTCCATTAACTGTATGAGTGGACACGGAGTTGACATAGAAACCCGATCTGAACATTTGGGGTGCAAGTAAAAACACATTTTCTGTGGGAATAAAACAAGAAATCTCTAAGAAAAACACAGGTCGGTATGAGTAAACGCGTCAAAATTATTGTGAGTCCAGAATAATATTGGAGATGCTCTTCAAAAACCATTAACGTTGTTGTGTGTTTGAACACCTGAAGTAGGCAAGTAGGCAAGGCATGGCAAGGCTTCGATTAAACAGAGAAAAATGGTTCGTTGGCAATTGGCTCAAAGGGAACCGAGGGAATTTATTAATAGAAATTCATTAGAGCTTTTCTGAGATTTATTAAATTTTGTTTATTAGGAATTTAATAATAAATATCTGCCAAATTTATAACGTATTACATGAACTTATTTTTTTTTGTGCCTTCAGTGTGTCGTTATTGTGAGATAAAATTTCAGTCACACTAATCTTTATATTATAATATAATGTGAAAGCCGCAAAAGTGGATGAAGAGATAGAGGTATGTATGTTTGTTCCTCATACAAACCAAAACTACTGAATCGATTGTGCTAAAATTTTGGTATAAGTATGGATTACAAAACTATCATTGGAATTTCAAAGAACATTAAAAAAAAAAATATTATATTATATATTATATAATTATGGTATGTGACATCCACCAATCCGCATTGGGTCCGCATGGTGGACTCCCATTCGCTCTCTTAGCCGAAAGTAGGCTTGAGTCCCAGCCCAGCAGAACACAAACACAAAGGCTACTTTTATCCTTATATCTAGCGGGAGAAGCCGCGGACAGCTAGTTACTCTAAAAATATTACAAATCACGATTTTTTTTTGTAGTGTAGCACTAATTCCTTCAAATTCATAGTCAGCACGTCAGCATAATTACAGGGCTGATTAATCTAAGCATCCATCACTTCACATCAGATCGCTGATGTGTAATTGTTAATTGCTGAGTGGTAAGATATTCCGAGATGTGCGAGATATCATTGAGGATAATTGCCAGTCTGAGTGGGAATAATTAATCTTGTGAACTTATACCTTAATTTTAAGTGTTTTTATTTGGTTCAACAGTTTGATGGATGAAATTGTGACTTTCTTTTATCATCTTGTGTAGGTACTAGTTCAAATCTGCTAGGCTTATTGATGTGTTTATATCCTGTTAAAATGTAGTAGGCGTATTGCTGTTTTTATCCTGTATTCCTTGATTCGCCAGGAAGTGCGTAAAGGATAGTCACAATGGTAGGCGTGATGCACGAACGCTCGTGCTTCTAAGCTTTGCCTTTTGCTTACTAATAAGCTAGAAAATGTTTAGAAATTATTTGCTGTCTTTACGTGACGGATTATTCAACACAAAACGAGTTAAATAAACTTTTTAACTCTAAATAAGCTCTATTACATTTATTTAGAAGCTTATATTATCATTATTGTGAAGCAAAAGTAGGTCTTCTATACTTCACATTTAGAACGATACTAAAGTATATCTGAGTTTTGATGTACAGGTATATGTAGAAACTATAAAATAGGAATGTTTATAACGAGAGTTTTATATTACCTACATAACTTAAAGATTCACTGCTATTTTGAGGATAAGTTTAATTATATACTAATTGGCACTCACTTCTTGCCACTCTCCAGAAAATGGTCGTATTCCACGGACATTTTGCAGCAGAGGTGTTTGCGCTGATGCGACGCCGAACAATTTGTGTTCACCATGTGCCCGTCTGTAACAAGAACATACCTTATTTATGTGTTCAAATATATTTGCAATATTGCAAGGCAAAAAACGCTGGCTTGCGTCATCGCCACCGAAATAAGTTTTAGTTATAAACTATGTATGTAAAACTTGAGTTGTTTCAATTGTTAGACAAACAATAAACCTCTGGTACTATTTTTTGATTTAGTACATAGTGACTGTCATTACCTTTCTTATAAAGCAACAAGCAAATTTAAAATAAAATGTTATGATGCAAGTTAGTGTCGCTCACAAGTTAAAATAAAGCATACCTCGATTATTTGTTTCATGCAACATTGTACAATCATACAAATATACAAATTCAAAATATTACTTTTATTAATGAGATAGACTCGAAAAGTATATAAATGAAAAATGTTAGAAACTTACTTGTTTGATTTTGATGTTGCCGGTTTTCTGTATCTGTGAAGAACCATGTCTGTAACAAAACAAACGGGAGGTGTTAGTTTGTTTTAGAACAGAGGAAATATAATAAGCCAATAAGTTACAGGTAGGGATATTAAAACTAAATCCACAAAACGTCATCGCAAAAATAAGCAAGAATTGTGAGATCTATCGATCTATTCAGCCTGTAAAACCCTTTGTTAAGTAAATGCCTCTTCTCCTCCTTTCTGAGATAAATCAACAAATTATTATAGATATTGTATGCATACCATCTTGTTTTTATGTCTCGAATAAAACCCGATAAAAACTATAACCAACATACTTGTCACCTACTGTGCTTGTCACAAATAAAATCACATTCACTTCGTACAATATGTATTAAATAATTCTTCGTAGATAGGTGGAGTGGAAGAATCATTAGGGATAATTGCTACTCGCTTGTAACATATTGCTCAACCTTCAGGAAATACAATGGGCTTCGGAGGCTTAAGATAGTAATGAAGGGATAATATAGCACTTATATAATAAATAACCTGTAAAATTTTCCTAAAGTTAACGCACTACGACCGAACCTAAAGAATATTTTGTCCAATTTGTTTATTTTTCTACTATCATAGTCCAGTTTAAATTTTTTCACGTAATCTGTTGAATAATGTAGGAATTGCCCTGGAATTTGCAGTCTCGAAAACAAGTTTTTTGTACCTATACATAACATCAGGAGAGAAACATTTGGGGTGGAAAGACCGCAATCTTGTAGTATGTTGACAGTACCTACACACGAGACAAGCAATATCTAGCTTAGCAAATATACCCACAGTGAACTAGAGATGTTCAAACTTGTAAGATTATCACGCATGTTTGAGACATGAAGTAAATCAAGTTGAATATTATGTATTTTGTGACATGAGAAAATAAACTTAGAGAAAGCAAGCACTTGAAGAAGAAAATCGGAAAATTATGTGATTTTTAAAGGTAAATTGAAATAAATAGCAGAAAAGAAATACATCAATGTATTTCTGAGCAGCCGAATAAAGAGGGTTGCAATTTTATTGATTCTTAATAATATGCAGCTTTTAAAGCTTACACAATTTTAAATAGTTTATCTATTTTATGTTACATACCTATAGGTATGGCAGAACACTGCAGAGCTTAAAAATACTATGTAGGTAAGATAGTACTTTTATTAGTTGTTACAAAATTTAAACTTAAGTTGTTTACGATCCATAAAAACATTAAACTTAAACGATGGTTTAGGGTCCACGCAAGTTAAATTAAAAATATGTAATGGTTGGCATTATGTCGTAAATTAATTGCGATGACGGTGATATTTTTATGTCGATCCATTACATATACATATTAAGTTTTTTTAGCCGGTCTATCCAGTATTCTATTATTCTCATTCGTGCCAACGAATTTACGACATTTTATGATCAAGCTAGACAAAGTTCGAGGTCTTTAGTGAAAAATAAATTCGCAGATATGTTCAATATGTATAAACATGCCCTGTAATTCAATAGGTTACTGAGTTGGAACCTGTAATATAAGGAGTTTAATCAATATATTATAAAACAGGTTTCGTCTCAACTAACTGACAGACATCCTACAGGCTAAACGTGTTGAAGTAGAGACTAGAAACTTGGAAGATGTGTTTGTCATGATATATTATTTGAAAGGAATTTTAGAATTTTGCAACGCAAATGGAATTGCCGGTGCCAGAGAGTAAAATTATAAAATAAGAGATTTGGGAGGCAATGAAAGACTGATCGATGCACATCAAAATGAGACCATAAAGCATAAACTGAACAAAATAATAAAAAATATTAGGTGTAGATAATGTTGATGTTTTCGTAGACCTTCGCAAGAGATAAACCTGCTAAACATGGCAATGAAAGGCAACTTAAAATGGTCCGAATGCTTTTTATAAAGTAGACAGAGATAATAAATTTTACAAAATATGAACCCAAATCTGATCAAAAGCAATAAAAAGGAAATACAATAACAGTAAGTCTCTTCCAGAAAGGCTGTAGTTCTTGAGACAGGTCGGTAAACAGCGTTATACACGCCTCTTCGGGTCTACCCGGGACATATTTGGCTAAGGTGCCGGAAGTCAGATAAAGAGCTATCGGGTTCAGTGTTTTACACTCCAATACCTACGTGATAGCTTCAAAAAATATGCCATTTTCGTTTAAATATATATATATATATATATATATGTACTTATGTTTTTTTATAATCTAAGCCAGGCAACTATACGCCCATCTTTATTGTGAAAACCTTTTCTTTAAATTAAGTAATTTTACTTCTGCCAAAATAGGTAAACAAATCTGCAAATTACACTAAACTTACTTAATCTATACATAAACTACAAGTTTATAATATTACTTTAGTACATCCACACAACTAAGAACCGAAGCAGTAAGTGACAAATACATAAAATGTATTCAACAATGTATAAAAGACAAATTAAAGGTAGGTATCAACACTAAAATAAACATTGTGAAACTTATGGATTCTAAGAAGTGGCTATTGGTAAAAAACTGATATGCTGAGCTTGAAGAAACGCGATATACGGAAACGGATATTATCAACAAACTTAGTAAACAAAGTATGATATTGGCATACGAATACAAGCTCTGATAAGAATATTTAAAAATACAAAAAATATATGGTAAAGAGTTGATTGTGTTTAGAATTACAAATAAAACAAAAATATATTGTAGGTAAGTTTACAATGTTATAAGAAGAAGAAAAAATGCCTAAAGAAGTTTTATAAATATGTTTATGTACATAGTTTTAAACTCCAGTTCAGTTTTACTCGCGAAAAAACAAATAAACCAAAAAATGAGCATAAAAGTATACCGTTAATAAATCATTGTGAGAGCAAGTTTTTGATACAAAAGGGCTCAAATACAACTGCAAACCGGTCGCGTGGCGCGCGCGCAGCCGCCACGCGCGGCCCCGCGCACAATAGCTGAACTGTACATTACGTAGACCAGGGATCATTGGTACGAGTAGTGAAATTGGATTCAAAAACAGTGCCGTTCTCACAGTAATAATACCAACTTTAGAAATTAATGTAGGTTAATAATACAATGATGCCAATATCGTCGCGACAATCGTATTTCCAACTTTATTAATAATATTACAAACTAGACACCGCATCTTCACTTGCGTTGCGAATTCAAGTTCAAGTATCTAGACGATCTAAGTATCGACAAATTATATAAATATATTTAGTAATAAATCCGCTTGATTTCTAAACAAAGGTTTTAATTAACTTAACTGTAGTTTAGAACTTTAGTACATATTACTATATTATAAACCAAAGAGTCAACGAACGAGAGAACCTCTCGTTTCGAACTTCGGCGAGTCCACACCTGATGATGCCTCGTGTAGAGGCGAAACACGTGTCGTATCTTTAAACTTTGGTTTTCTGTTCGTTGACTCTTTGGTTTATAATATAGTAATATGTACTAAAGTTCTAAACTAAAGTTAAGTTAATTAAAACCTTTGTTTAGAAATCAAGCGGATTTATTACTTAATATATTTATATAATTTGTCGATATTTATGGATTTCCGCAAAGTAACGCCTGAATCAATCAATTATCGATGTAAGTATGTACAGTAAATGGTATCCTAAGTAAAAAATATTCAAATGTATAATATTTAATTCAAACTCCCCTAAGTTTTTCGAGAGACAGAACACACTTTCGAAATTTCAAGTCTCTACGTCCAGATGTGTGGCCTATGCATTAGTCTGTCAGTCAGTCTGGACCGAACTCTTTTATTTAATTGATTGCTATAGAATACAGATATAATATATCATACATATTATGTAGATTGTAGATGGGAAAATTATTATTGTAAAGGAAAATACAAATATGGATGGATAGATTCAGAACGATGGATTGATGTCGCATCAAATGCAATAAATGAAGACAAAGTAGGTATATTTTAACTGGCAAGTCTAGCAGTGGCTGGAATAATGTAAATAAGCCCTCAGCGGGATTAACGGTTGATTATGCAAGCTCCACATTCAGGAAGCTGGTCGCCGCACGACTTGGCAACGACCCTCATTGTTTACAGAGCAATTTAGTTTATAGTTACTCTTTGATTATCTTCAGCTTAGTTTATAGTAACTTTTACGTTATCTAAAAGAATGTTGTTAGAGTTGTAGATTACTTAGAAAGTAATAGAAGAAGTACTGTTTAACCTTTTGAGCAGCTGCGTCGTGGCTTTGCCTGCTTGATATCGGTATAAAAGGAAGCTGATGACTTTTCTCAGAAACTGGACCATATCCATACCACCTTTTAGGCATATCAGCAGCATCTAGGCAGCTTTGGTAACAAAAACATACATATACCTACACAATCCTTTCTTCACAATCTTTCACATTTAGGTGTGTAGTATGACAAAATTAATCCAATGTTTTTTATCAGCTTTTATGAAAATCGAATCCATTCATGAATCTGCCATTCTGGAGACAATCTGATTTAGTTTGGATCTTCTATCCAATAATCCTCTTTCTTCGCAGTCGGGTAAAAAGTTAAGAAAACTTTTTTCAACACCAAACAAAAACAAAGAAGGTGGTTTTAATATGTGTTTTACCTCAGACCTTCGTTTTTTATTATTCGATTCTACCAATATTTTTTGCTAAATAGTTAGTTTCAGTTTCAAATTGATAGATATTTCATCAAAATTGGTTTAATAGTTTAGTTTTTAACATGAAATAACTGAACTCTGAACACTGAAAACAATCCGAATTGAAGTCGGCTGTAGGATGTTTTTGTAAAAGCTTTAATTATTTTAGTACCTAAATATGTAGAAATAGATAAAAGAGATACAGATACATAACAGTTTGGCCTTTGACCAAAGAATTAATAAGTAATGTATGAACCATTTGATTTCTACTGATGCTAAACTATTTTACATGAAAAACTCATCAAATAAATTCAGAAGTCAGCACACTTTGTCAGTGCTATTAAAATCGCCAATTTAGTACTCATTCAAAATGTCACCAAAACTGAGATTATGTAGATAGGAACGTGTTCTGCGATTCAAATCTTGGGAAAGATGGGTTCAGAGAAATGTGTGAATTTGCATAATTACGTTGTTCTGTAGATAATCATTTTGGATTTTGATGTTTGAAGCAATTTGTATAAGCGGTCTCGAAACGGGTTTGTCTTTGAAATCGCCTACGCTGCAATGGGTCGCACTGTGGCAGAGCATAAATAACTTAATATAGTGTAAACATTGATCAAACCTAACGTCCTTCATTTATGTTCCTACTACCATGTTATGCACATAGCTATTAGAAAAAGTTATATTAGGTTAATCAGTGAACGGAAATTAATGAAGGTATAGCTTTTCACATCTAATACACGACATTAGTTTGTCAGGTTAAAGTAGCAGACAAAATGAAACAATTAAGTATATCGGTTGACGAATACGTTGAAAATGGAAATTTTGGACTGGGCGCCATCACATCCCTTGGCGACCTTGTGCAACGCACATTACGTTTTTCAGATTTTATAATATATTGTTTTATACCATAAATAATTATTGATAGGTACTTAATTGGATGTGTACAAAAGTTTCATGCTAATTTAATTACTCAAAGGCATGAAAAAGGATATGTAACGTACTCGAAATCAATAATAATCTGTCACGCACCTACCCGGTCTTGATTATGAGTATTTATATTGTTTGGGTAATTAATCATTTGCCCTCTACCTACCATACTCTTCTTTGTTTTGTTTTGAAACTTATTTATTTATTAGATACATCTCTTGTTGTTGTTCTATACAATTTGAATAATAAGATGGTTACTACTTATTAGCTTATTTTACAAAGCAAACATTACATATTGAGTTTCGAAGATTATCATTGTCTAAGTGAAATTTACTTACAGTTATAAACATTAATTAAAAACAATTGTCTATTGTATTGTATGTAGTAGGTAGGTAATTGCAGTTAATTGTTTAACTGCGAGCTTTGTTGTACCAACACTTTCGTAAGGTTCACTTATCTCACTAGCAATATGAATAATATTATCAAACTCAAGCTACAAAGTGTTTATATTCTTACCTGGTGTTTCGCCAACTGGTACCATGTCTTCAGTATGATTGGCAACCTCGTATACTGATAATGCTTCGTTGTTTTGACACTTATGAATACATCGTCCAGTGTTATGTTTTTACTCAGCAAACTATCGGTCACACTTGTTTTGGTCACAGGCTCGATAGATAAGTCAGGCACTTGCACTCCCGCGGGTGTTTCTTGGAAGTTTAACGCAACTCCTCCTTGATAAACAAGCAGGCTGCAGTAACCGAGTGTCGCCAGTACAGCAGCAGCTTTTAGCATCCTACGGCCTCCCATGCCGAGGCCGATGCGCGCCAGGGCGCCGAAAACCTTCCAACGATTGAACTCTTTCACTCATCTGTTGAAATTTTGATCGAAACACTTGATAAACAAAAGTCTGATGAAGAAACCGAGACAGACAGTACCGTAGCCCCTAAGAACGGTTACAAACTGAATAAAAATGTAGCGCAGGCGGCAATCATACGCCCGCGCCAGCGCGCCTTCGCCCCACCACGTGGTGCGGGCAAGAAAAGAGATGGCGCCTTCTCGTTCTATCTCATGATACCTGCGCGTGCGCCTGTCTGCCGCCTGCATCGCCGCCGGCAGCGACGCCCTGTCAAAGGTTCAAGTAATCGTTGCATACAACATCGGGAACTATCTTGGATATAGCTGTCCAATTTTGTGCAATGTTGTCGACACGCTTTTTCGTCCCGTTGATCTTTTGTTGAATTGTTTTCATCAATTTTACGGTGATTCATTATTTTATTTTACTCCATTTATTTTACTCCATTTATTTTACTTGCGTAGTAATAAAAGAAGTACTGTTTCATAATAAGTTGTTATTTTATTCATCGATTACAACGGCAACAGCACTGCAAGTTTAGTAAATCAATCCTAATGAGGTAAAACACCGTAGCACCAGCTACCCGTCAACGCTATGGATATCATCTTGTCATCGTCCTAATTCGTTTTCATCAGACAATGCCCATTGTTACAAGCGTTTGCCACAAAATTTAATATTTATAAATACAGTACGCACCTTGCATTGTAAGCCCGTTGTCGACATTGGAAGGATCTCTTTTGATTCCCTAATCAAATTAGTAGTTTTTATAATAGTAGTAGCTGTGGATTCAACATGGAATTCAAAAGAAAAAAAAGTAACAATGCAGCCAATTTAACTTCGATCAACTGACTTCGATTCTACTTATTCTAGTGACCGAAAAAAACACAGGAAAGCAAAATACGCAACTTCGTTTACTTGGATGACTTTTTTTTTCCAGTTATTTTGATGTAAAAACGAAACTACTGGACCGGACCTATTTTGATAAAATTTCTATGGGATCAATCTGAAAGTAATTTTTTTTTACTTACAAATAAAACAAATTAATTGAGATTCTCCCCCTTCATTGAAGTCACTTGAACATAATCAGATAACAGCGAATAGGAGTGACGTCACACGGACCTATACGGAAAGTGGATTGGTGGATGTCACGTGCCATGCATAATTTATTTCATTATCTTATATCTGAATTTGACAATCACAGATATTTACATTACTGGAAATTGCTTTGAGTAGTTAACTGTCATTACTGCCGATGATATCACATTATTCATTCTGTTCTTCAACCGATATGGTGGACCAACCGTGGGTGGTAATGAAATTAGGAGCTAAGTCATTGTAGCATTAAATTACATTATGAGGTAGTAAATTTCTGACGACCGAAATTAATAGCCATAAAGGTCCAGTTGGAACCAACAACAGATCTCATTTCTAGCTACAAAACGTTGAATCAAATCTGAAAACCAACAAGTTCTTAGAGAGAATATAAATTAAATGTAGTTCAATGTTTAGAAAAGGAAAACACTGAACGTAGAGACTTAAAGTTTAGAGAATATATTCGTCAAGAATGGTAAGCGCGTACTAAAATGGTTTTTTGTTAATTCGCAACGCAAACAAAGACGTGGGTGTTAACTAGTTATGTATAATTTCGTACACTGCTGACTCTTATTTCCAAAGAAGCTGCAGTAGCAGGAAAAATCTATAATGATGAGTCTAATAATATTAAATTGCTGACCACTAAATTGCGCGTTTCGAAAGTTGAAGTTGAACAGCAATCGTAGCAAATTTTTGATTATCTCATACTTTTGTGATTGTAATGTTACTGGTATAAATTGCAGTAATTTATGCATTTAAATTACTTCTGTTTTTATAGTTTTGTAATACGAGGATGTCCATTAAATGCCTCTTGAAGTCTTGACAAGCTCTATATCAGTGTTAAACGGGCCTTTGTAATTCCCGTTCTGATCATAGGGACACGTGACCATATAATTTTACCATCAATAAAACCACTGCTTATTTATATCACAATAAAATTGTTTTTTTAACAGTTCTCGAAAAAAAAAAACAATTTATTAGTTATAACTGAATTGGCAATTTTAACAAAATAAAAAACATACTTCCTAATTGGTTTCAGTGAATACAGAGTAGTGTGCTTTGTTCAATTAGCAGCTTTTCATTAATTAAATTTACAACATTGTTATCATCATCATCATCATCATCATCAGCCCACTTTAGTCCACTGCTGGACGTAGGCCTCTCCCATAACGCGCCACTGAGCCCGGTCTTCGGCTCTCCGCATCCACTTTTTACCGGCTGCCTTTCGTAGGTCGTCGCTCCACCTGGCCGGAGGGCGCCCTACACTACGTTTGCCGATACGCGGTCTCCACTCAAGAACCCGCCTGCTCCAGCGGTTGTCGGTTCTTCGGCATACATGGCCAGCCCACTGCCACTTCAGCTTGCTAATCCTATGAGCTATGTCGATGACTTTGGTTCTTTGTCGGATAACCTCGTTGCGGATTTTATCCTTCAAAGAGACTCCCAACATAGCTCGTTCCATAGCTCGCTGAGCAACCTTAAACTGGTGGACTAGCCCTACCGTGAGTGTCCACGTTTCGGCTCCGTATGTCATAACAGGTAGGACGCACTGATTGAAAACTTTAGTTTTCAGGCACTGTGGAATGGACGACGTGAAGACTCGACGTAGCTTGCCAAAAGCGGCCCAGCCCAATTGGATTCTTCTCCTGGCTTCTTTCTCGAAGTTGTTTCTACCTAACTGCAGGGTCTGCCCAAGGTAGACGTATTCTTGAACAACTTCGAGTGGGAAGCCGTTGACGGCAATCGGACCCGGGTTGATATGACCATTGAGCATAACTTTGGTTTTATCCATGTTCATCCGGAGTCCAATTTGTTGAGAAGAATCAGCTAGGCCATCCAACATTTCCTGTAGCTCCTGCAGCGATTCCGCCATTAGGACTATGTCATCAGCGAATCGTAAGTGTGAGATGTACTCGCCATTGATGTTTATGCCCATCTTTTTCCAGTCCAGCGTCTTAAACAGATCCTCCAATGCGTTAGTAAACAGTTTTGGGGATATTACATCCCCCTGTCTCACTCCCCTACGCAATGGTATAGGATTAGACTGCTGGTCCTGTACTTGGACATTCATCGTGGCAGAGTTGTAGAGGCATCTCAACACTTCGATATAACGGTAGTCCACTTGGCATCTCTGCAGGGATTCCAGAACAGCCCAAGTCTCGACGGAGTCGAAGGCCTTCTCGTAGTCCACAAATGCAAGACACAGAGGCCGATTATACTCTTCAGACTTCTGTATAATCTGCCTCACGGTGTGGATGTGGTCTACGGTGCCGTAACCACTTCGAAACCCAGCCTGCTCTGGAGGTTGGAATTCGTCGAGTCTTCTTGCGAGACGATTTGTGATGACTCGTGAGAACAACTTATAGACGTGGCTCAGAAGTGAAATGGGTCTATAATTCTTAAGAAGGGTTTTATCTCCTTTCTTAAAGAACAATACAACAATACTTCTGTTCCACGCCTCCGGAGTTCTCCCGCAGTGAATAACGGAGTTGAAGATCTTCTGCAGCTCTGTTAGTATAGGGGCTCCTCCTGCTTTGAGAAGCTCTGTTGTGATTCCGTCATCACCGGGGGCTTTTCCGTTTTTAAGTTGTCTCAGAGCCATCAACATTTCATCTACGCTAACGTCCGGTAGTTCATCGGTAGAGTGGCGAGTGAGTGTGGCTCGTATTATCATATATAATATCGTGATTATCAGGTTCAGGGTGAGCGGCATGAGATTCGTATAGCTGGCCATAGAAATTTTCAATCTCAGCGAGTATATGCGGCTTCGATAGGGCGATGCAGCCGTCTGATGTTTTGAGCTTCGTCAGGTGACTCCTTCCAAGCTGCTGGTTGAACACTTTTGATCCTCGATTCTGCTCAATCGCCTTTTCAATACGGCGTGTACTAGAGCATCGAAGATCGCGTCATCGTCAACATTGTTATCGTGAACATACAATTTCCCGATAACAATGCTTTTTGCAACTTTCAATATTGCAATGGATTGCGATTGAAATTCTGAATAAGAATTATTCTAAATACATACTTAATCAAAGTTTTTAACAAAAACTTACTACAACCAACGACTTCAATAGGACTGACCGTAACCTCCACTGAAAAATTACAGGAAAGCAAAAACGCATTTATGTTTACTTGGATGACTAATACTTTACATAATATTTTTTTCAGTAATTTTGATTTTACAACTAAATTTATTTTGTGAAATTTTCTTTGGGACCAGACTGAAAGTGTTCTTTGGAATAAAAAATATTGAGCTAAATTTTTTCTTTGTTTGCTACTAAATGCCATGATCGATACATTTAGGTATTCATCATCATCAGCCTATCGCAGTCCACTGCTGGACATAGGCCTCTCCCAATTTGCGCCATCGCGCCCTGTCTTCAACCTGCCGCATCCATCTTCTGCCTGCAGCCTTTCGCAGATCGTCAGCCCACCTGGCCGGAGGGCGCCCTACACTACGTTTGCCGATTCGCGGCCTCCACTCAAGAACTTGTTTACCCCAACGGTTATCGTTTCTTCTATATATTTTATAGTTATGAGGGTTAGTCATTTAGGCTATTGGCTTGTCTCATCTCACCTTGTGTGTGCGTGCCAGTGGTTAGCTTATTTATGTTATTGAGAAGTTTCAAACCTTCTCAACGCTTTCGACTTAGTTTGACGACTTCATTGTGTTGTAATGTATTCACCTTCTATGCGCTTATTGTCTTGTATTTACCTCAGTTATATCAATAGCCTTGCTTTTGTTACTCTACAGTGCTATGAAAGCAATCATGAGTAATTAAGGAAAGTATTAACTCGTCGTTTCTGCGCCATTTTAATTGGATTCTTTATAAGCCGATGAGCGGCTACATTTCTTTGCTCCACATTTTATTCTTTTATTATGGATCTCTGAATGTCCAGTCTAGTGTCCATTGTATCTTAATATTTTTTTCTACTTTACCTTGCTTCTTGTGAATTGTCATTGGCTAAGCTAAAAGAGTTTGGATTATCTCTAATTTTTCTGAGGCTACGGTTGACCCAAGAGCTTTACTTTATTTAAAAAAAATTATATACTTATAGTGACAGCAAATAAATTCTTAAGCTTTGAAATACAAAAAACAAATAAGGTAGGTACTTTATTCTGGTGCACAAGTAAAACAATATTATATTAACTATCTATCTACCTTCCGACACAAATGTATCTTCTTTTCATCATTTCATAAAGCAATCGCTATAACTGAATAAGTAGATAATCCAAATAATATGGAGGTTCCTAGAACAAAATTTAACTAATATTCTTAAATCATTTCGCCGAATGTGATGCTCGCCTCACGCTATCATTGAACGATTCAATTTATCACTTTAGAAGAAGAAAAAACCAAGTCCGGCGATGCTGAGAGATCAGATTATAACGCTCAAGTGAATATTATTTGTATTCAACGTGATACACTCAGCAAAGTTAGCAGCAAAGTCTAAACAGTCAAGCCGTTCGGACAAGACTGAGGAGAATGCAGTTAAATCGCGTGTTGTCTTCGTGCACTCAACATGCATGCCCGAGTAAAATTGTGGAGATGAGGTAATCAGACCCACCTGGCCGAAGGGCGTCTTACACTACGTTTGCCGATTTACGGTCTCCACTCGAGAACTCGTTTACCCCGCGGCGCAGCGGTTATTATGGCCAGCCCATTGCAACTTCAGCTTGCTAATTCTCTGGGCCATGTCAGTAACCTCATTGCGGATCTTCAGAGAGACGCCGAGTATAGCCCGTTCCGGAACTGAAATGGAGTGACGATCTGCGAAAGGTTGCAGGCAGAAGATGTATGCGGCAAGCAGAAGACAGGGAGCGATGGCGCTCATTGGGGGAGGCCTATGTCCAGCTGTGGACTGCGATAGTCTGATGATATTGATGATGATGAGGTACCCAAATAATGGAAGGAAAAAATATCGCACACCTTTATGTTAATCTAGCTTCATAACTTTTCTCGGCTTTTGTCAGGATGAACACGTCTTATCGAATGTTTCGTTTGGTATGCATGAACTGCTCCATTCTTCAGCTCAGTACGTTTAGACATGTGTACACTCATGCAGAACGGTCCAAATTGATACATGGGTTCAAACATGAAGTGTTGATACAATCTTGAAGCTTTCACTGATGCTTGATAAGGACTGTTGCAGGGTAGTGAAACATGTTGGTAAGTAATTAAGTAATCCTGTCCAATGATGTTGCAAGAACCATTTAACATAACAAGTAATATAGAAAATATAGGTACATTAGCGAGAGCGAATATTTGACTATGCTATGATACGCCGCTTTCCCTGTGTTATTTTCTCTCAGCGTTTTTAATAAGTAGGTTGTGTAGCTTAAAGAGAGTTGGGGGGTTCTTACACTAGCAACTGTCGTCGGGTTCGCATAAATAGTATCAGGATAACTAATATGACTTTTGGAAAAATGAAAAAAAAATTTGGCTCGTGGTGGCCGAATGGATGAGGGTCGTGCCTAATCATTTTGTAAAATCTTTATGCGCAAATAGTAATGAAAACTATCGGACCGTAAGGAAACTGGCATTCCAAACAACTATAATAATACAATGTGACATCCTTCAATTCGCATTGAGATTAAAACCCATACGCTTTCAATGTTGAGAGGTCTGAGTCCCAGCAGTGGGATACGACACAGGCTTTTGATCATTCAAATAGAATCAAGACTTCGTTCTCAAGTTCGGCAAACTAAAAACAAACGTATTGTTCCCACGGTGCGGCTGGCGTGTGCTATCCCCATTACTACACGCTTCCGCAATTAGCGGCCGAATACGCTTAGCTTTCTCGCTACTAACGCTAATACTCCATTATTATACTCCGATAGCATATTTATACGGCTTCGGATTCGGAACGAGGAGCGCAGAAACAATACATTGTATGATGTATATAGGAAGGGAAATGATCACAAAGAACAGTAGAATTCTGAACAATTTCATTGACGTTTTCTTAGTCCTTGATTTGATTTCCTTTATTTGATGACTACTTCTAAATAAACCACCTCTGGCCATCGACGAAATTAATAATGCAGTTTCTCTGAAGATACTGGCATAATTTTCATAACTATACATTGTATGCTCTACATAGGATGGGAAATGATCACAAAGAACAGTAGAACGCTATGCCAATTTCATTGATATGTTCTTATTCTTTGATTTGATTTCCTTTATTTGACGACTAGGTACTTCAAAATATAGGCCTACCAGCTCTGGCCATCGACGAAATTAATAGTGCAGTTTCTCTGAAGGCATTATTTTCATCATGTAGCATCTTTCCTGCTAAGACGTTTTGACCATACCTATTGTATTTGTTTTTCGTAATGAAAAAGAACCTCGATGACACAATGACATTTTTCTATTTTTTAGCATAAAAAAATCTACCAAGTTTGTAAATAAACTTGGTAGATTTTTTTATGCTAAAAAATAGAAAAAAAATATTTTCTGTTTAACTCCTGCTCTTCGCCGATTACTTTAGTCGATAACTATGAGTATCATAGCCTTACCACGTTAGTAAAAAATGGCTCACGTTATAGATCATTGACATTTGACAACAACCCGCTAGATTGGATAATGGCAGGGAGCGACGCCTTCGCCGGACGACACCAATCACCCCATTGGTGCAAGTGTTGTACTTAACTACTCATACGTAATGGGGCGCATCCGATGGGGAAAACCATAGTTCCCTTCACTGGAAATGTTGATGTAGCTAAAACAAAAGCAAGTTTTTTTTAAAGTAAGTACCTACTTGTGATCATGTGTGAGAAAATGTGAATACTATTCCAAGCCAACGCACGCTTTTTGAAAAGTGCAAGGATCTTTTGTACAAGGAGCTGATTATTTTTAAAGCAGTAAATAAGTATTAAGTATTTAGACATTTATGATGGGTATCTTTTATGCAAAAGTGAATAGTTCTGTCAGATTTAGGTAGGTTACGAGACTGTAGAGTCTCTAGAATCTAGATTCTAGATTTCTAGAGTCTCTAGAATCTAGATTCTAGAAATATATATAGAAATATAATAGTAATCAATCATCTCAAGGATTACTACATTTACAAAAAAAACTAATATCAACTTTGGTTTAATTTTTTTTTAATTGAGTTATATTATTCATAATTTTTTTCTAATTTCAATTTGCTGCTAAATGCTACTTTATTTTTTGTAATGGTTAATTTAGTTGAATTTTCAGTAACGAACTGGAAAATTATTCAACGTAACATATGAGATTATCTCTCTGTTAAAGGAATATTTAAGTTATATCTTTGAGCTTCTCAAAACGAGTGACCGTGGCACTCTTGATGGGCTTAAAGATAACTTTGACGCTAGTATGACAGTTGTCACGATTTCTTCCTCTGGGATTAAATTGGGTGTACCTAATCTGGTTATATCGATAATGTCAGTCCTGTTTTTAATTAAAATCAGCGTTAATACCTCCGATAGGTCAGCGGACCGAGCCAATCAGATTATGTTCAAGTTAATGGTTTAAAAATTTGATTGACGTTGCTGCGACAAAGAATATAATTATACCTATGATTTAAATAATACTCGTAACTTACCTTTAAATGATAAAATGTTTGTGTTTTTGTGTTTGTAAATAGATAGATAGATAGAAAATACTTTATTGCACAAGGTAAAAAAACAAGTACACAGGCGAACTTAATGCTATTTCGCATTCTCTTCCAGCTAACCTCTGTGTATTATGGAGATGTGGTGGTGCTAGAAGTGTAAAGAAAATAATGTATGCGTATTTTGAAAAAAACATATTTTTTTATCAGCATATGTTGTACATCCCGGAGTAGTGTTAGGTACATCCCGAGCATTTGGAGCCCAGACCAATTCACTGCCGATGAAATATTTTGCTGAGTACGCCTAAAGAAGTTTTCACTGCAAAAAAGTATAAAGTCTCTACGTTAGTTAGCTTTCTAAATCCTAAAATTCCTAATCCTGTCTTTGGATTCCGACCGCCTCGCCCCGCCTACGCTCATCCCCTCTTCATTCGTCAGATCGGTACCATTTCTTACATTCATCAGCGGAAGAATCTTCAGAATAACTGTTTCTATTGGCTCTTCAAAGACCAGACTAATAAAAAGTTAGTAGATATTTGGGACCCACAGAAATAAGTGGGATTTTTAATGAAACATTAGAATCGTTTGTATGGAAACGGAGTTTTTAGTTATATCTGTTCCCACAATAATGAAATAATAAGGTGGTTTAAATTCATTGATATACCATTTTGAGTTTTAATAGTGTTTATTATTATTAATACATAGGTTGTAGTATTTTATCGTGATACTAATTCCTGTTTTATTTGTTATATTTAATATTTTGTTAATAGATTTAGAAGGTAAAGAGTTGGTTAAAAAATGTCATATAAAGCATTTAGGTTTTATTTTTTATATTTACATTTGTTTTACAAATTCAATTAACAAGTGTCTTCTTGACCGAAAATTCCTGTATTCGAGTTATCAGCTGAATTGACGAATACATTTCGCAAACAAAACTGAACGTGGGGTAATATTTATTACCGCTTACAAAATATGTTCGCGTGGATTATATCTAAAATATTCTAAAACCCAAAATTTATGGTCAGAAACTTTCAAAAAAAAAATGAAAATTAAAAAAAAAAAAAAATTGGCATTAAATTTGCCTCTATATAAAATAGGAGAATGTAGTTAGTAGGCTAGCCTATAGATCAATAATTGAAGAATTTAATTAATGATTTGATTCCATTATTCATATCAACAAATATACATATTATGTATCACCTAATAATTTACATGTAGGTATACTTTCCAGCCTTTCGAAATAATGTAGCGGCTACTCTTTTCATGCTTAAATTTACTCAACGTTACTCACACCGTTTGTTTGGGGTCAGGCAAAGCTTTGATATCCGTATCAAAATTAACATATTGGTATTGTTATGGTAAGGAATACATAGGAAAAAATTACACAGGGATGTCTAAATTTTCCTAAATTCTCTTAATTTAAGTAGATTAAAGCCGGACGGAATGAGAACATTGATAGTGATAGATTCAAAGTCCTAATTATACTTGATTGTATGCCGTTCGGCACCAACTTACTTTTGAGGATATGTGAAACTGTCAGAAATGACAGCCGCGACATTGTAAGACAGTGATAGCGCAATTAGATACCTTACCCCGAGGGAAGAGGTTAGATATAGATTTTTGTCGTACAAAAGTAACGGACGTAAGCGACAAATGATAAAACATCGTATTGCTTGAAAAGTATTGAATTTGTAAAAAAATCCTTTTACATTTATCTAAGTTCTGTGATTACTCACTCAGTAGTATAAAAATAAACTAACGTAAATATTCTCTAAATTCGAAGGATGGATGTAAATCAGATTTTAAGAGGGCCTATTTAAAAAAATAAATCTATCGAGAAAAGTTTCACCAATCGTGTTTCTGTCTTACATTTGTTTATATTATATCCTCAAGTAATCACTGTATTAACATCAAGTTTGTAAACTGTACCGTTACCGAGTAAGAATAAAACGCAGCAGCTCCAAATTTTCACATAGCCTCTTAATTACGCACATAATTATTATTATCTCATTTATTTAATATAAATCTCATAAAAATATGTTTACTATTATGTATTACATAAAGAACCTATTTAAATATAACTTAGGTAGGTATTTATTTGTAAACATATTATTATTATTTTTGTCCAATATTAGCCAACGTCTCATCTGAGCAATAAAAACCGTTGCGTGTAATCTAAAGACGCATGAAGTCCTTGATTTACTCGGTAGCAATAAAATGTAATTATTTATCGGAACGGTACCTTTCGGTTAATTCCCTTATTTATTGATTCCTTTGTATGCGGAACCAATCTGTTTTAAATAAATGATCGTTCACTGGGAGGATTCACTATATATGTACCACTATAGGTATATCTTACTTTCTAAAATAAATAAAAATATACAAAAGGAACCTGCAACAAACATAGCAGCCGAGTGAAAAAAAATATGATTTTGCTAACGCCAATGATGCGACTACTTGTATTTTTGTAGAGTTTAAGTTTGTAGAAAAAAGGCTATTTATTAATATATTTATGAAGGTATTTATTAGTTGTAAATTTGAAACTGTTCAGACGTTTTCCACTGTAGAAATTGTACATACTTATCTATTTTTTAATGCAAACTAGTGACGAGACAAGCTCGGCGTTCTCCTAATGTTAAGAGACCACGCCTGCCCATAACCAAAAAAGTGTAGCACACTACTTTGATTCACATAGGCCAGTCGGTGCTATAGCGCTCATCCACGTCTCAAACGCCAAGTTATTTCACTAGCTACAGTGCCCTTCAAACCGGAACACAGTAATGCTTACACATGACTGCTCTGCTTTGACGACACGTATGGTCGAATGGCGAGTGTATTGGACTGCCACGCCCGGTATCGCGGGTTCGATACCCGCTTCAGGACAAACATTTGTGTGATGAACATCTGTGTTTGTCCTGAGTCTGGGTGTTTTCTATGTATTCTACGTATGTATTTACAACAAAAAAGTATTTAAGTATTCTATCAGCCATCTGGTTCCCATAGTACAAGCTCTGCTTAGTTTGGGTATGTAATAATATTATTTATTCTTTGGTTTGGGGCTAGATGGCGTTGTGTGAAATGTACAAAATATTTATTTATTTATTTATCATTTATTTATTTGCGGCAGATTATCTGGTGTTTGTACCCATATAGACGGCATCCTGCAGGGAACGGTAACTACTTTTAGATATAGGGATACATACCTACCTAATGGATTATAACCTTATGTGAGTTTGGGGCGTACCTATAGTTTGGGTCCCTATATTTAATCAAGCTCTTGCTGATGTGTATCATGTTATCAAAATATGTCCCTAGGGAGATTATAATTGAACCATCATAAGTCCAAACATATCTACGTAAGTAGTGCCTATAGCTAGCTTATAATGTTAACCTTATTTGGAATAGTTGTCCAAATGCTACAAAATGAATGAAAAATAAAAAGTTTTCCAAATGCCAGGGTTACGAAATGATACATTGTCCAAATGGGATGTAGCCATGTTATTGTGTGTGTGTAGGTACATACAATAAGTTTAGTACTACAGTTAATTGGTTCATTTATATATTTAATACTTATTTGTACACACATTTTTTTCGAACAAATACTCAAAAAGTACGCCGTATTATAGTAATTTCTTCACACTATTCGTTTCGTCCATGTTTTTTGATTTCGTTAACAAAAAAAGTAAAAAGGTTAAATACTTTAATTTAGATTTTATACGTGTTTTAAAATTGACCCTACTAACTTAAAAACACGTATAAAATCTAATTAATTAATTGGTAGAGCATTTTCTATCAGTCAACCAATTCATGGTAGGACAAGAAAAATTGTGTTATATCCAAATAAGACCTATTTAAAAATGAAATGAAATTACATTACATTATATCAAATATGATTTTATTATTATAACTTTTGAATAATTTAATAAATGGACGTATACAAAGAACGCTAGCTAAACTCTAGTAGCGCGATAAACTAGTGACTGAGCTATCTTACTATAGAAAGTCTTTAAGTAGTCATGCCGTTGATAAATGGAAGCGCTTCAAGACAATTTGTCAATAGCCAGATCCACACTTAGATACACTATACCGAGATGAACCCAGAGTATGTAAGTAATGGAATATTGAGAAAGTAAGATTGAAGTCTTGATAAAATCAAGTTAGTAAACCGGACGTAACTTTTGTTGATCTAATCAAACTTTTGAATTTAAGTAAGTACATACTCTTTCAACTGCTAACTCACTTAATTTATTGAAGAATGAATAATAAATAAATCTATTTTCCAAAAGTCTTTGTACAATAAAGTCTTAATGGATTAGAATAAAATTAAAAATTATGGTTGGCAATTTTTATGAAATCAAATCTTGTTTTATACCCAGATAACTATGCCCGAGACTAGATACACAAGGTTAGTTTTTCATGCCAGGATAGGATAGACAGTGAAAGTAAAGTAAAGCTTTGGCTTCATGAAAAAAGAACTACTTTAGCATACTTTGAAATGAAGCTCTGTTTAGCTTATTATTATTAAAAACATAAAAAGTACTAAATATTATGTTATTTCCTGAGTAAGAGTAACTTTTGGCGTAATCAAGTCCAAATATACACTCGCAGATACCTACTTGTTAAAAAAAATAAGTAGGTACCTACTCAAGTACTAAAGTTTACTGCATTTTCATTTCAGCGGCAATAATTTAGCTTAAATAAATAAAATCGAATCCAACCCTAGTTTTCAATTAGGTACCTACCCGTGTAAACTGTCTTTATTTTCTTCTAAATTAAACTTTTCAAAACCCTGCAAAAATTTCGGAGCAACGTCATTTAATGGAGCTCAATTCAAAAATCTTATATAGAGATCTTGACAGTACTGTGAGTTCAGCTATTGATTTATCGTCAAGCTTTGATTCAGATCATCATTCTTCATCGACCGATTTATTATTACTTAAAAAAGCTTTTTACCTTTAGTATTTAATAAATATTTAATTTTATACTATCAAAATCAAGGAACCAATTTAGGGAAAATCAGAAAATGCCATTGACGAATTACTTCCTAGTGGTACGATTCATAAGAGAGGTGGTAAGACTATTTGCAGAGCATAAAATCTTGTATAAAGTGGATTGCGATCTGCTAACTTGCAGGCGCTTCTTCTGATCGAGTCGATGGTATTTTATATTATCAAAATAATAGTCCCGGAAATATAGGAGCTGGTCATACGTGTAAATCGACGAAAGCCTGTAAAGTTTTTTTTTTTAAATCAATGTAACATACTTTTTCAATCGTAGATATTTAGGAGATCGAATCAGCAAAAATCGTCAGCGACAAACAAGTTCAGATTTATTTTTAAATCTTTAGATTAAATATAATACAAATACTTACCTTTTTCAATAAAATAATTTCGTATTTCGTTAAAATTTAACCCTACACTCACAGCGTTCCTTAATCTCAATTTTCAAGCCACCTTTCCCCGTCCCTCGGGCACCATTTGTAAGAAACAAAAGAGGGCGGCGAAATTTCATTGCCTACGGGTTGACTTGAGGCTGAATATTCAAAACAATCTACCATTCCTGTTGGGATTATGAGAGATTTGTGTTTTTCTTCTAAAAGTAATCGTGATAGCTAGTGAAGTATCTAGGATAAATCCAGGACAGCAATACTCTGAATTAATTTAAACACCTGACACATGAGATTGAATTGACTGTAGTTTACGACTTGTTTTCGCTACGTCCGATTTACCCATATTGTTCGAGCTCTAAGTATGACGTCACGTAACGTAACATCCCTTGATGATCAGGCCAGGGGTGCGCGGGTCGCATCGGCTCCTGCCGGATCGTAAATGCACGACGCATGCGCCGAAATTGCGCCAATTTCGCGCGCAGCGTCCTCTGACGGTGGATCCAAGATCCAGTGTGATTGGAGCCCGGTAGAGGCATGGTGCATTGCGCGCTCTCTTTCCCGACGTACGGAATGTTAAAAAAATTAAAATGAAATAGTTGGAAAGTGCATCGAGAACGCACACGCTGCGTTCCGGCCGCGTTCGCTTGAAATCGTGAATCTAGTGTTGTGTTTTTAGGTTACGTTCAGTTTAAAGTTAAATATCATTGGTTGGATTTTATTTTATTTTATTAGTATTTACAATAACTAGTGTGGTGTGTCGCGTTGGCTTGGTCGCAGTGTCCGTGATCCCATTCTAGTGCCGTAGGTACAACCTTGACACGCTTTCCCGCGCTAGCCGCTAGCGCCCCAACCTTGTTTTCATTGCACTCTTGACATCTGCTACATCAAACGATAGTTCATTTTATTAAAGAAAAGAGTGAGAAAAATATCATGTGGACTGTACAAAGTATTGAGCAGCCATAATGAACTCTAGAAACCAATGATTGATGTTAATGCAACAAGAAGAGAAGAGGGTTAACATGGAAAAGTTGTGACCAACAATTGGATCAAAATGTCAATTTTAAGAGGTAAAGTCATTTTTTATAATAAAATTGATCATCACATCATTGTCAGCTTGTCGTAGTTCACAGCTGGGGGTAGGCTTCTCCCAATGTGCGCCATTGCGCCCTGTTTTCGGCTTGCTACATCATCTTCTGCCTGCAATTTTTCACAGGTAGCCACTCATCTTGGCCGAAGGATTTCCTGCACATACCTACGTTTGCCGATAGTAATATGTTTACTACACTAACAAACTTAATACCAACCTTAGCGAACTTATCGAGGTTCATTTCGTTTTTTCTTTTAAAGCTTTCCATTCAAAACTGTGATAACCGCGTGGAAAACTGGATTTTTTTTTGCAGAAAATAAATATTTCCGCAAGACCAAATACGCGATAGCAAGTCTGCACTTCTGTACCGTACCTACCTACTTAAACTCCTTCTCTCTCTCCTACTCTTACCTACATCAATTTGGATTTAATTTTATTTTCAACTTCTACGTTACTGGTTTAGACAAAATATATGTCCAAAATGTTTCATGAATATCTGATCCTACTGTTAATCCCATTTTACCACCGACAATGTACTGAATGGCCTACTTTTAAATACCCAAGCCCGAAAGCCAATTTGGTCATTTGGCTACGTTAACGAGTGGCTAAAACAAAAATAGACTTAACCCAAAACCATAAAACGTGCCTCTATGACGCACCGCGAGACATAACCTTTTGTTTTTAGACTTTATTTTATTATTCATAGGGGTTATTTTCAGTTTGAGGACACAAGGGACAGGCTGAAAGGCTAAAAGTTCATAAGCATATGTGTCTGGGCCTACGAACTATAACACTCCTTGGAATCACCTTTGACCCAACGACCTCTAGAGATGTTTTAGTTGGTTTGATCAGTTGTTTTAATCGACGCCGCTAGTGACAAGAGGGCTGGCTTATTCTTCGCGAAAAGACTGTCTTTGGCGGTTCAGCGCGGGAATGCAGCCAGTATTCTTGGCACTATGCCACATGAACAACATTTACTGTTTGATTTTTTAATTCGGATAGTCTTATTTAAGTAAGTTAGTTTTTTTTACATGTACTTATTATAGCAGTTGTTAAAATTATATAAATAAATAAATTCAACGAGGAGTCGTAGACGAGCTACGAGCTACGAGCTACGACCGTAGCACTATAGCAAAATAAAGAAAGATATGTCATTGTAATCCGCACTGTGCTTCAAACTAAAGTGGAAAATGAATTTTGAAACTATAAAATCTTGTTAAATTTATCTACTTAATTGTCTTTTACGTAAGTAATTAATTATATTTTGTTGTGGAACATTCTTGCATTTCGATAGTCAAGTCAAATATGTTGATCAAATAGGTTTACTTTAAAATAGGACAATATCGTTATCATCATCATCTTTATCCATACATTTACTTGACCTACACCGTTCTACCCATTTCTAAGTTGGAATGTGGGGCAAAACGACACCCCAAGAATTCGGAACAAGAATTTGCGGCACAAAGTTACACTAACCCTGCTAAGCGATTCCAGTTTTAACCCTAAGAACAATCTTTAAACCAACGTATCTGAGCTGTATACACGGTCAATTTTTAATATCCAGAAAAAAAAATACGCATAGTCAGTTGCCGTTACATACATATACGGCAAAAAAACTTAACTGAAAATTAAGTAGATTTTTTGTCACAATATTTTTAATTAAAATTGGATAACTGTTACCGTTAGTCGTTTTCCTAAGGATTTGCGTCAGGCGGTACCTTTTATTGATAATAATTTAAGTTTTATTCATCGTTTGGCAAACCCGGGCACCTTTTATTTTTTTTTAACATGGGGAAGTCCTCATGGATGCCCACCGCCCTTGGGGGAGGGCGGAGGGGTACGTCGGACTCATACCGACTAAAACCCCATGGTGGCCGACCTCTGCGCATTAGAGGGACCCCGGGATATCCGAAGAACACGTACCGGTGTCCCTCACGCACTTTGCTGTGAGGCCCATCCCAGGGAAGGCTTGCGCCAACCCCGAGCTCCGCTTGCTGTGCATGCCTCCCCGAAACCCGGGCACCTAGCTCGAGCCAGCTCGCAAAACCTCGGCTCGGGCGCCGCACTCGCACCGCTGTCACTCTGCCATTTTGTAGAAATCCAAAATTCTGACTGTACAGATGCAACGTAGTACCCCGTCTGCATTGCCCATTTAATTTTTTTTTGGTAATTAAAAATTGGTACCTATATTATATTATATATAATTACTATATTATTTTCAGCATTTAATCTGTCCATAGCCGAACAAAAACCTAATTTAACAGTTCCTAAACGAACTCTCAATAACACGTTTCGTTGCCCCGTACTATTTACGTCCAAAAGTCCTTCTATAAGCGAATTTCTGCGAAAGTAGTACCTACGTTTCTACACTTTCTACTTTGTTTGTGCCAATGTCACGCACCCGATGCTATTACGGGAGGCTTTCATTCCCTTTCTCAATTACTACGGGGTCGGCGGAGATGTGACCTACAAAAACTTTGTGACAAATAGAAGGAACTTTTATTTCTTTTGATCCTATCGCCGTGATGGCTTGACGAGGTTTGACGAGAATATTATTGAGAAAACGGTTTGTTTTAACTGTTTGTTTTTCATGCGGGACTAAATTTTTGTTTTTTTTTCAAGTGGTATTTTTTTCTTTGGCCGCATTGAACAAAATATTTTGTGGGGAGAGAATTGGACTGGGCTACTGGGCTCCCAACGCTCAGATGTAACACTATTTTGGGTAAAGATGGCTGGTATAATATTACTAAGTAAAGATGGTATTGTATCAACGGTCTTTTCTTTTATCTGAACGACATCAAATAATGATAGCATAACATTATGTAATACTAACTACATAATAAAGTGCCTGTATTGTTGATGTTATGACCGTGAACAATTCGATTTCTAAAAATGGTCGTTTCTATTTATTTCATGGCTTTTTGTGAGCAGATAGGTCTGTAATTACTTTATTGTTTACCAGATAAAGTATTTGGACTAAGGTACAATATTATACATCGAGGATCATAACAGGCGCTCTTTGTAGGTAATACAAAGGGCGGCTTTTATGAGAAAATTATAATTTTCTCTGTAATAAATCGTATTGCGTAGTTATTGATAAGTAATTGAATTTCATTTCCTTCACTTTCAGCAGTCGAGCTAGATATCTCACCACTTTCTCGCTTGGTTGGTTTGGATTGTGGTTGGTGACTTTCCCTACAGATCATATTATTTACAATGAATATACAAATTGGCAAATCATCATGAATTTCTGAAGAAAGTTAACGATTGCTCTTTCCGAGCCTTTACGGTAAACTTCAAACATAATCACCGCAACTCCGACCACAGATTACGAAGATGTTATCTACTCCCGAGGAACTTATCCAATATTTTGCATATTTATTACTCAATACCGATATTAACCTATGATATTATCTCTAATCGAACTTTTCTTGATGTAATACGGTCTTGTTTAATATTGGAACGTTGTTGTACTGAATACAGGTTGTATTCTCTTGTATTCCTCTTGCATATACCTACCTACTCGTAGAGATTTTTCAGTTTAAAAATGCACTCGTGCGTTCAGTAAGGGATAAAATTATAATTATAATTTTTGTAAGGGCGTAAAAGGAGCGTCTTGAAGGCGCAGGCTTGAAATCCTTTCACCACACTGGTTCACGTAGTGACACGATAAGACGATAAGGGCGTTTATAAAGCGGCGATATTAAAAAGGCGTGCATTATAAGACTTTAAGTTCTCTACCATACTAAAAAATTCCGTAACCATAGTAGAGAGTTTAGTATTAGTGTATGTGATACCTTTTGGTACAAATTATGATACTTTTATATAATTAATACATAACCTACCTACAGCATTAGGTAATTTTAACTTTTTTGACCATGATGAGCATGATCAGTAATTTATCTTGTAATAACATACCATTACTTACTAGATATCTCAATTAAAAAGCACATTTTTATGAGTTAGTGCTGTGGTAATTAGTTAAAATACTTTGCAACCATGGATCATGGCCTACCCTTTACCCATGCATCCACAAAACGATATGTAGATGTATGTGTTATGTGATATCGTGTACGTTACAGGTTACAGTAATAATTTTGTTTCACAGAAATCTCTCGGGCTTTGTAACGGGTTAACCTCATTCTCTTTTAGGTGGACATTTTCGAAATTGTCGGATGTCGGTGGACAAAGGTAACATTGTTGGAATCGCTTCTGGCTTAGAAGGGAGTTTTATAGCCGCTTGCTACAAATGCTTTTGGAAATAATTTGATATGTTTTGTAAAAGCTAACTCTATGTTAGCTCTATCAGTTATTCTACTGTGAAATAGAAGAAATGGATGTTTCAGTGGCTTAATAATGGGCAATTAACCATAAATTGGTTAGAATAAAAAAGTATGGACGCTTTTATGGAAATAGTATCGTTACCATTTATATTGGTGCCCTATATCTACAACTAGTTAATGCCAAAGAACTTGTATACTATGTATCTAGAATGCCGACTCACACAAAAACTGCGAGCCGAAAGAGCTAGAACCAGTAAGGAGTGTGTCTCGTTCTGTAGGGCGACCATAATTTTTGAACTTTGAATATTTCATTGAGCAACAAACAAGCAACCAAGGGAAAATTCAATCTGCTCAATAAGCAATCAATGTTATATACATACGTTATTTTGCATTATTGTTTTAAAATTATATTAAAAATAGATGCATTAAAATATCAACAGAAAAGAGGGCGGTGCGCCGCATTCTAGTGAGGTATATCTGATTCAATGGTTTTAATACTATTTCTTTCGAACAGTAATTATATTTCTCGGCAGTTAGGTACCTAACCTACATGACAGCGACTGTACTAAACCTTTCAAATGAATCTGAATAACATTTAGAGCAAATCGTCTAATTTCGAAAATAGTCCCACTTATTTAAAAAATTATGGCCATGTTAATTTTAATTGTATGCTGGCAACTGTGTGAACGAGACACACTCCTTAACGAGGGGATCTATCAAGCATTAAAATCCTTATATTTAGATTTAATTAAAAAAGAACTTTATTTCCAAGTTATAAGGTTCAGAATTCTTAATCCTTAAATAAAACAAAATGGCGTGTTAGCTCTCTAGATACATAGTATAGAAGCTCTTTGGTTAATGCTGAGGAACCACATTATGTCATCAAAGTATTGTTGTTAGTGAACCTGACATGATCACCACCTAAGTTTTGGTACTAGATAAATGCCATATTATATTCTACCACCAAGCAGTGATATGTATTTAGTTATATTAATGTTGCAGTTTGAAGGGCTAGAAGAGCAAAACCCAAAGTGGACGAGCGATATAGCAGTGTAGTACTGACATTTATGATTAAAAGTCCTGTGTAGCGCTGTTTTAGTCATGGACAAGCGTGATCTCTTACCATCAGGATAGCACCGAGCCCGTCTCATCACTTACCACGAAAATCTTATTTACCGTTCAGGCAAAAGGTTTACACACAAGTCCAGAAATGTAATTGTTACCAGAATATTACATTCGAGCACTTTGTCGTGTCACCTACCAGCTCCTTAATTTCGGCTTCATCCGGTTATTGAAGGACCGCACCTTACTTACTCGGTTTTTATCCGGTAAATATTTTATCCAGTCGGATAATACGAGTACCTTGAGATTACGCAAGAGTCCTTTGTTTGCTTTTAATAATGGAGACGGTCTTTACGGATGGTAATGATAATCCTGTCAACGTGGGTGGATTATTACCTTGTTTTTAAACATAATATTTTATTGCCACAGTAGTAGAGTACACAAGCATAGCACCAATCCACTACTGAGCAGGAATAGTCACTTTTAGCCGGCTAATGCGAATAACGACCAGCCCTCGCATCAGCAGCTGGATGATTCCAACCGATCCGACCAGGAGATACCTTAGGTAGAAAACTCTATAATTCATTGAAAAAAAAACTATCACGCTTGTGTGTTTGACCTTAACGCTAAATAGCTTTCTTGTCCTAAATTTCCTTAATATCCTTTGCTTATTGTGTTGAAAGCAAGAGTAGCAAAAATATTTGGATTGGTTTTTAAATAATTTATTTAGCCGCAGCCGCCTGGGTGTTATCGTGATAAAAAACCTAAGTACCTATGTCATTTCAATGTATACATACCAAATTTCAATTCAAATTCAATCCATCCACCTTATCCTCATAAACTTTCACCTTTCTAATTGTTCATTAGTTGAGTGAGTAAATATAGGTATAAATAAATAAATAAATAATATTTTTGGACATTTCACACAGCCCCAAACTAAGCAGAGCTTGTACTATGAGAACCTGATAGAATACTTAAATACTATTTTTTTTTGTAATTACATACATAAAATACATAGAAAACACCCTGACTCAGGACAAACACCGAAGTTCATCACACAAATGTTTGTCCTGAAGCAGGAATCGAACCCTCGACACCAGGCGTCCAATACACCATCCGTGTTTTCAATAGAATAGAATGTAGTAGAATGCACACATTCACAGCCTTATAAATTGCATGGCAATTACAGCCCGGATAAGTTATTTCCAAAACTCTCAACAACTTGCATAACTTGTGCATAGGTATAAGGTTTAAGTTGAACAAAACGCAGCTCGCTCGTGTGAAACCGTCAGCTATTCTTAAATGGTAATTTTGTATTCCTCACTGCCATTATTGCAACCGTTTCCTCGCAAACCAGTTCAGGGAATGTTTGAATGCATTGAACTTGATTTTGCAGACTGTCGTTATTGTAGGTATTATGATCATAATATTAAATAATTAGAAAGTAAATTGTTTCTGTGACTGTACCAAAAGCTATGTTTTGGTATTAGTTGGAAATAGATTTGGTACTTCATTGAAATATTTAAAATTTGGTATTCGTCGGGAATAGAAATTAATTAGGGTAATAAACAAATACCACTCTGGTATTAGTTTTTGCTATCGGACGGGAATAAGTCAAATTTAAAATGAGTTAAATTTAAAATCTTTATAGGTTATAGAATTTCCCATATTTGAAAATATCTTCAAAAACCTACCTCATACAGTTTTACCCCATTACAAAATCTAACATCTGATATTCTGCTGTAAGCATTATTGTGCTCCGGTTTGAAGACAAGGCAGTAGTGAGGTCAAATTGGACGGACGCTATATGTGACTAGCTAACAATAACAACCGCAACTTAATTTTCATTGCAATTTTAAAAATTCCTTTCTTAGTACTTTCAGCTCTTGACGAATATTTGAAGAATTTTATAATTTCAAGTCTCTACGTTCAGTGGTTTGGCCTGTACGTTGTCTGTCAGTCAGTCAGTCAGTCAGTCATTCATTCAGTCAGTCAGCCAAGGCTTTTATTCAAATTGATTGATTTTAAGAATTTACAATTGGAATTGGAAACATTTGGATAGGCGTCATTTCTTACTATCAGGAAAGCGACTCGTTACTTGTTTAAAAAAATTGGTTGTCTGTAAAGTTGGTTTACGGACGATAGTTTAACGTGACTACCAGCGTAACGGGACAATAAGAGTTACCGGACCATGATAATGTAACGGGACAATGCGCGTTACCGGACAATGACCACTTTTTCTTCAGTATTGTTTCTTCATGTATTTTTATTTTAAGGTGTGCAATAAAGATTACATCTATCTATCTATCTAATGACGTCAACCTTTCGTGCATGCAGCCGGCGTTCATCGATTTATTAGACGTAGTCACGTCAAAAAGTATAAACGGACATTGTAGGTACATAAAACCTACCTATATTTTATTTTTCTTTGCAAGCGACCGCTGCGTTTTACCCTGTCTCCTTGCCTCATCCCGGCTTATCCGGATAACGGATCACTAGAGACATTTATTTATACCTTCCTTCATAAAGCTCTATAAGACTTTTTTAATGAACGTCTGAAGAATGATACTTTACAACCGTATACTCAAGGAGTATTTGAAATCGAGCAAGTGCTTCAGGTGGAACCTAAAAATCCAAAATCGTTTTTAGGTTTCCAATGTACAATTTCCCAGATAAACAGGGCTCATTATGATCTATCATCTATCTGTCATAGTTATTTACCTTAATAGAATCACACCCATATTCTAAGTCGATTTTTTCACTCAAGGGAATACTTACGTGAGTGGTAAAATGGCTGCCGCTTTACTAAAGGTTCGGCTGTCACCTGTCAAATTTCAAATGTAAGTATTCACTTGAGTGAAAAAAATCGACTTAGATTACGGGTGTAAGTCTCGGGTGGCGTGTAAAGCGCGGACGTAGTTACTTCTTTCATTTAAACTCTGTACAAAGTACATAGAAAAATACGACTGGCGCCAATTGAAACTCTGGCTGAGTCACACAATATAGGTAGTATGTTTTTAAATTGCGCTTTTCGTACAATGTATGGACATTTGAATGAAAATCAAGCTGTGATCGCGCCTCGCCCGCACCCAACGTTGGTTCTATGTGCCTCGATCACTCCTGCCATTTGCAAAATTACCTTGTTATCACTAAGAATCGCTAAGGATCGAGCTTTGAAAACGCGATCCGTATACCCGAGCATTTCTCCGAGATTTAATCAGCCGATTACCTTAACCCGAAGTCACGTCCAAAGGAATTCGTCCCGAAAGCATCAGCGTAATCCAAACAAATGACGTCGGGAGTGATATTAATGGCCAAGGCTCTGGCGGTTCTAATGCTTCTTTCAAGTCAGTTTCATAAGGGTTAAGAACATTTATGTTAACTGAAAAATTTTTTGCTCTTACATGAAAACTTGCATGACTTTATGGTAAGTATTCAAATTCATTGTAGTGTTGTTTGGGAAAAAGGATTTCTATCTATGTGTGAAATTTTAGCTTCCAAATGAATTATTTGAATGTTAATATAATCAAGATGGTTCTCAAATGCTTAGTCTAATTCGGACCCTCTCACAGATGGCACTCGTTACAAACAGCGAAAACCTTAGTCTACAAATTGTTTACTTAGCGTTTTCTTTATCATCCAAGATAATATCAATTTAAGCCCGCACCTGGGTGTAAGTGAACGCAAATTGCCACATTCATTCCGCTCTTTACAAATTCATCACGGCAGTATGCGACGGAATTGCTACGACATTTTCTCTATAAGGGTACGTCTTTATTGAAAACACTTAGACATTCTGATATTTTGAGACACAAAACAACAAAATTATAATTATATTTGTAGTGAGTTTAGAGACTCTACTTCTTTCGGTATCTTGCAAGAAGTCACGGGTTCGATTCCTCATGAATTGATTATTTGGGTAACAAACAAGTTACAGATAAGTTATAATTAATTTTTTTTGGCTTATTATTTTCAGCTGTAGTTGAACTGAAGATCGATCCAATCGCGCGCCTGACCGTAATTTTTATGATGCGAATTTCCAAGTTTGAAGTGAAGTTTCAAGTTATCCTTTCAAAGTGTCGGAGACGTGACGTCATGAATATAAAGCACGTCGACGAAACAGTAATCTAAATAATGGCTGCAGTGAAACTATTTTGGGTCCCTTTGAGAATTCGTTGTTCCATTCTAACGGTAAAATATAAAATTAGGAGTTTCCGTTTTCATGCCAACAGTCTTACTGAAAGAGTAGAAAATACTCTTAAGCAACAATACCTTATCCAAAGATGTAGGTAAGTATCGAACGTGAATTATATTGCAAAATTATCCAAAATTTATGAAATTTTCGTCATTCATCTGATAAAAACAGTTATCAAATAAAAGCCTTTTAGAAGTTAAGTTTCATTAGGTGATCCAATGCGCAAAGCAAACTTTGTTAAATTCTGAGGCGAGCTTATACGAGTATGTGCTTCGGAACTGCAGGCAAAGTTTCAGCCCAGAAACAAACAAACCATCTTTTATATAAGTTTCTCAGTTGTATTTTGCATCTTTATGATGCGGAGTGAGTAGCCAGTTTTGTTTATCTTAAATTAGGTTGGTTTTCTACGTTTCTTTTTGTACATTTTGTTGTATGTTGGATTTTTGTAGTATAAATATGCTTATGCTGTGCTGTAATGAAACTATACAATTTAAATAGTATTTTAACTCACATTTTTAATTTTATCAGTATAAATCCTAATAAATAAACGTGGTTTAGGTCTCCAAGAATGCCAAGGTGTGGTACTCTCAACTCAAGAGTCTTGAGATGGAAATCTCAAGTGAGCACCGGCTCGTTTTAATACATGGATCTGTCCCTCATCATAAAAGCTTGCTGTTTTATAAAACGAATCAAAGTTGTTGTAATGGTTAAGCCAAAAAAATATATGACATTAAACATGTCACAATCAAAACTCATTGCCTGTCAAAACCAATATTGACCGCATAAAGTAGTCAAAATCGATATTTACTAGCTTTTTATGAGTTTTAACCGATAGTTAATCAATCAAAATCGATATTAAACAAAGGAAGTTGGTCAAAACCAACCGAGGCCCTTAGTCAACATCGATTTTGACTGCTTTTCGCTGTCAATATTGGTTATGACCAATAATGAGTTTTAACTGTAACATACATAACTTAATGGAAATAGATGTTAGTTATTTCGTGTGCAATGCATTTGATACTAAGATTAGAAGGGTTAAACGAATACATATTAATTAAAAATGTTTTAATTGAGCCTGTGCGTGCCTAACTCCTGTTGTTGACTGTCACTGTTAATGGGTTATCCAGTTAAGATAATTCAATTCAATTCAATTCAATTTATTTCAAAATCAATAATACAAGCACAATTAACTAAACTTATTACATAAACATTCAATGGTTAAATTAATTAATATGGCTTGGATTATCTAAATTGATTGTGCGCAGTACCTACACTAAGTTAAAAACTTGCGCTGTTGGATAAATTTAGTTATGTGATGTAAGTGTTCTAAGATGTTCTAATTAACTCGGATTTGATACAAAAAATAACTACAGAACAGCCTCTTTAACTTCGGTATAAAATCCTTGCTCTTCCTTTTTTTTTGTTCGCTTTAATATAGAATTTATTAAAGAGTAATATAATAAGGAAAATTCAATGATCAACATTTCTTCTACGGGCTGACGAAGTCAGCATGTACGTGCTAAGGAGAAATTAATTTTTAATTTCAAATGTTTTACATAATTTGGAACCTATAAACTTTACCCTTCAAACCCAGGATTTATTCTAAGTGAATTTTTACTTCTTAATCACGCCTAAACTACTAAACTGATTTGGACTCATGAGGAAGGCTAAAGTTTATGAGCTAAAAGGCTTTTAAAACTTTAGCTATTGAAGCATACCTACATTTATCTCTGTTTGAATAAAAACATAGGCTTCTTTTCCCTCTAAGTAATTTTGGAACGAAAAGCCCCTGACAGTAACGCGACACCAGATCGCAATATACAGTTTATATTATACGGTTTTTATTTGAGGAATATATTTTTTTAATACGGGCGTGCCCTCAGATTGGCAGTGATATTATTCAAATTTCATGCAATTTGGTCGCCTGTACGCGTTGTTTTAATGTTTCTGTATGCTACAGCCCTTGTACCCCAGAGCCGTCATTTCGAAATTGTAATTCAGAGAGGCACGAGCTACGAGTAGTAAACTAATAGATTCATTGATAAGCATTGTGTTGCATTAGAAATTCGCAAGTTATTTTCTTGTAGAAAATTTTGGCAGTCCCGTCATTTGGCAGTCATTTTATGATGTTTTTTTACTTGATTCATCTGCTGATATTTTTTCTATTCATCCCATCCCTATTCTTTCGTACGTTAAATTCATTTAATTCACGTTAAATTGATTGAGACTTCATTGGGACATTATTCTTGGACTAAAAAAGCAACGGGCTGTGTCGGAGATACAAACATTTCTTACGTGTCGCCTCTTTGACACTGACACTTATAAATTGATTATGATGAGTGATAAAGAGAAAATTAACAATGGCGGTGCTTAAACATTTCTAAATTCTTATAAGGCCGATCATATACTCATTAGCTCATCATGATAAACTAATAACATTAATGAAGTACGATTAACAAATTAGCCTTCGTTTAAATAGTTGTCACGGATGTGACGTACTACATCTTGAACAATCGGACGGTGTACCTATACAATCTTGCAAACCTAAAAGTATCTACTTCAAAAAAGCTCCAGTATTTCTTTCGTCTATAGCCTGAGAATAATAACAGTTTACGAAGTTAAATCAATTTAAACGAGGTACCACATAAATCAAAACATTTTATATTTTGTTGTGAAACTGGATGCCATTAGAGCGGGTCGTAAATCGAGGGTTTTATGTGACATGCCACGAATGTTATGGATGGAATGCACAGCACGTAAATATCGGTTATTTGTACATCACAATATATCTGCGGTATCGGTTTACAGTCTCGTGAGGAGGTAGCCAAACTAGCCAATCAGCTGAGAGCTTCCCTTAAATTCGTATATGTGTTTAATGTACCTGTTAATTATGTTAATTATACGTAGGTATTATAAATATTTTTTTACTGCAGGCAAACATTTTTTATTTATTTTTGCTTAGTAGTTACTAATGTAACTCGTGTTTTATATGGTGTGTACATTTGTGAATTGCGTTGTAAAACTATATTTTTTTGATAATCAAATCTTGAATTTTGATATCTGGTAAGTTTCGGGTTGACTAAACTTATTTGGATTTTTTTTTAAACTGAGATGTTGGTTTAAAGATAAAGTTTGCCAGTCTTTATTTACCTACTTATTTTGTTGATTTTATTTTATTAACAACGGTTAATTTATTGCAACCGACAAGCGATAAGAACAGGAAAACCTTTGTAACCTTAGAATAATAGAAGCTTTGTTTTCTTTCTAAGATTGAATGGTTACCTGAAGTTGCCTTAGTTTGTTATTTATGTCTAAGACTTTGTTGTTAAAGTATGTGAGTGTACTTGCAGGTATTTTTTGTTTTTATAAGCGTTTTTTCACTTTTTGTAAAGTTTAAAAATATGCGCTCATTCTTGCGGGCTTTAAAAATAGTTGTTAGTCTTCTCCGATTTTTTAAATTAAGTTCATCATGGAAAATGCTGCTTTACATAATGTACAGTCGGCTCTGTAATGGTCTTTACACCCAGCTTACGCCGGAGTTCTCCTGTGATTAAACCACTCACACAAACACATCATGCGCGTGCGTGAGTAAACTACTGATGTGATTAAACCACTTAATATATACCCATAATATAAACTACAAGTGATTTAATCACAGGAGAACACTGGCGTAAGCTGGGTGTAAAGACAATTACAGAGCCGACCCTAAATATATGTATGTTAACCCAAAAAAAGTAAGAACATTCAAGGCATTTATTTTTAGTTCTGGGTATTTATTTATTACCTATCTTAAAAATCAATAATTTCCATCTGGAGAGTAGCTTTATTTCTCTCGAAAACATTTGAGGCTTCATTGCTCATTCTTCCATTTCCATCGCTCCATCACGATGCAGACTGAAGATTTTGAGATATGGCTATGGTTCAATAATATTACTTATTCTTTGATATGGCACTGCTGATTATTTTTTAAGGCCAGGCAAAGACCTTAAAAATAATCGGCGGTTATAATTGGTTACCCCTGATCAAAGAACTTATAAACTACGTAGGTATCCTGATTTATACCAGAGACTACATTAATTTGTCTATAAATAAACTTTTATATTGAGTTATTGTCCGAATGTTCTGATTTAGGTGGGTATTTCAAATCTCAATGACACCATTTCGTGATTTCATTTCCACCAGCTGTCTCCCATCTTGACATTTCCGGTCTTGTCACACCGACTTGACAAGTTTCCAATAAGAAGAGAATGTGATACCACCAATAGGGGCCTGTCTGGGCAACTTGTACTGCGACTCACGACGAATTTATAGGTCAAACTTTGAAAAGAAAGAAAATACTGTATCTCTACCCAGTTTTAATTTTACTATATACATTCTTGATCGTAGGTATATACGCAAGTAGGTATTTAGTAGTGATAGGTACTTCAAAATACCACAATCTTCCATATAACTGGTTTAAAACATGCCTTCGTAGGTCGTCGCTTCACCTGGCTAGACTTAGACATGAACTAAAACAAAATGTCTTGAAAATATATTGATAATTAAGCACAGTTTGATTAAGCTTCAACTACCCAGATAGAGATGAGACTAATTTTGTGAAGATCTAAGATCATCATTCAAATTTCAAATTTTATTTATTACACAATGTAAATGAGCCTAGATGGTTAGTGAAAACCAAACTAAAACTAACTGCTTAAAGTATACAGACCCTGTTAGAGTATAGCAATATTATCCCTAACTTATTTATCATAGCTCCAAAATTAAAAATAAAAACTTATGAATCTAATTACTAGCTTAGGGTTTACCAGATGTTTGACCAATAATTTTGGATTCACACACGAAAAATACAAAGATCACAAATATATTTAACTATACATACAATAAATACTGGAGCTTCCCAGTTATCCTTAGAAAAATGCTTGTAAAATATTTCCGCGACTCAAAATATTGTCAAAGGCAAGCAAGTAACTCAGCAATGGAAGTATTGAAGGGCAGGCGGAGATGAAACGCCTACGAAGAGAATTTCAATTAATTTTACTTCAAAATTGTTTTCTTACAACTGAAATTTCCTTCTCTTTGTTTTGGCAATGGACTAAATAAAAAATGTTTAGACTTACAAGAGTTACTTAATAAGATAGGCAGCGTACTTAAAGAAAGTGTTCCTCGAACCTTATTTCAGCTTCGTTAAATTATGGTAAAAAAAAATATCTTTATTATACCATAATTTATCGTTTGTGCCTACTAGCCTTGAGCAATTGAGCTTAGAGCTTAGGGCTTTGAATTAATGAAAGCTAAAAGTCCTTCAGGCACTCACCTAAAGATACCATTCGTTAAGACATTGTGTAGGTATATATCAAGCTACAAGATTTTAGTCACGATCTAATTGGTTACTTGAGTTTTGGCGGGAACATGAAAAATGGCGCATTGGCGGCATTAAATTAATTGACAAAACTTGTATAACTTTGAGTGTTTAAGTGTAAAAACGGTGGTTTCCATCCATTAAGTGCTCGTGAACGTGTATGAGTGTTGGTGAATAGTGTAATGCTGTAAAACGTGACTTTTCGTGTTGCCTCCAAAACTCCATAGAAGCCTCTAGTAAAGTCGCAACCACCACTACTTTACAGGGGCATGACTTGACTTATCGACTCGGACTTATGACAAAATAATCTCTCCAATTACTTGACACTGGCTATATACCTTTGATGTGAAGCCAAACTAAAGAACATAGGTTCTTCGAAAGAAAAAAAATAAATAAAAAAATTGGTTACTTGGAAAAAGGCTCTACCATTTACACAAAAAAGGATCGAAGACTTCAGCGGTACTGTCATTGTTAATCTTGGTAATAAAATAGAATAACTACCTATTTATTAGTTATCTATAACGTTATGATTTGTAGATATGTAGTTGTATTGTTTGTAGTTGGTAAGATGTTCATGGAAATGGAGCTGATGTGTGCCTTTAATCTGCCAGTCTTTTGTGTCATAGCGCACAGTTAGTCTATGAGTACATACAAGTACCTTATGTGTCGTAGTGAAAGCGTACATAATTGAAAATTGATTCCAGCGCTGTTACTGTTACCATCTGTTACTACTACCTACTGTTACCTATTTTGTCCACAGACACAACGTAACTAAACATTTGGGACTAGGCCAAGCTCGGTGATGGCATTTAGGTCAATGTTCACTAAAACTCTAATGCCTACTTGCACCAAACTGTCAAAGTTCCTAAGCAATGACTTTACTCGCTTGGTAGTTCTTAACAGTCCAGATTCTGTCCGTTGAACCAGCCTTTTATAATTATTAATTTTCAGTTTTAGCTTTTCGTATCAACGAGAACGTGTTCTTATTACAGTACCTATTCTGAATGGCTATTATTGAAATAGCCCCAATAAATATTCCACTCAATAACTTACCTCGTATTACAGAAAAAAAAAATTACACAAAATTATACACACTTGTGCCGACGGACCAAGGACTATAGCACTAGTGTGTAAAATAGCCTTAACAAAGTAGGTAAAAAAAGAACATTAGGAAATCCTTGTACGCGAATAAATTATATTAATAAAACACAGGCACATTTCAAGCATGCTGACGCCCGCCGTTCTGAGTCAATTACACAAAAGTTTAGTGTAAATATTTTTTTTTTCTGCAATACGAGGTAAGTTATTGAGTGGAATATTTATTGGGGCTATTTCAATAATAGCCATTCAGAATGGGTACTGTAATAAGAAAACGTTCTCGTTGATACGGGAAGCTAAAACTGAAAATTAATAAATATGAAAGGTTTGGTTCTGACTGACTGACCGCTGAACGTAAATACTTGAAACTTAGAGGATGTGTTCGTCAAGTGCTGAAAGTGAGTATTATGAAAGGAATTTTTAAAATACGCAGCACAAACCTAGTTGCGGGCGCCAAGTAGCTTATAATATAAATGGAGGGTTATGTTATTTCTTCAATAGATTTCTATCAAAGAACTTGGTAAGCCAAGTCATTATTATCACATACTTCATAGTTTTTTTGCAAGTAAATTAGGTTAACCTACTTATGCCAGTAATTTTCACAGGAACAAAAACTAGGCTTATAAGTTTGCGTGACTAGAAATCAGTTTTTGCCTTTCGTTCGAGCTTGTCATTTTGATCCGCAAGACTTGTAATGAGGTTTTTCTAATATTATCAAACTGGTAAGTCCTTACTATACTCGAAGTAACTATTCTTTCTAAAATTATTTCTTTCTTCTTTGGGAGTGCAAAGAAACCGTTCGCGCGAACTTGCGATGGTCGCGTGATCGCGTTCTATTAGGACAACGCCTTAGTGAATTGTAAAAAACCACAATGTTTATTTTTTTCTATAGACTCTATCTTTCTTAGTATGCGCCCTTAATCATTCATTTAGATGGCTTGTGTTGCATTAATTGGTATGCAGTGCCTACACTTAGTATGGTACAGTTAGCATGTAAAGTCGATGACCATATTCAGATCTTTAAAGTCGCTCAAGTAATTAATTCAGTTAATTTTAAAATTTGACGATGTTCATTCCATACTGGCGCTTGTCATTGAACGATTATAACAAATGGTGTAAAGCGATTTTGAAAATCTGAATGTGGTCATCGACTTTCGATGCTGACTGTACTTGTGTTGTAAGCACTGACCAACTTTCTTCCTAATAGTGTACGAAATTTTCATCACAATTTCGTAGTACACTTTCACACGAGGTCCTATTACAATTTGAGCAGCCGTCTGAATGGATTTCCTCCAGTCGACATATCGAAGCTATCGGCGTCAGTATCAAGACGAGGGTCCACCAGATATTATTGTAATATGGCGTTATTGTGAAACGTATTGTGCTTTCAATTCGAGTATATCTTCTATCTATACATATAATAAAGCAGAAGACCCCGAATTTCTGTACATATGTTTTTTTTGACGGAAGCGTGTTCAGACGAGATTAATTAACAAGCCCCAAATTTTTTGATTGGAAGACTTTGTTTGTTTGTTTGTGGGTTTGTGTGTTCGTCCATCACGTAAAAACTACCGAACGGATTTAACTGAATCTTTGTGATATCATAGCTACTAAGCCTGAAATAGTTATAGACTATATAATATTACGCTACATTTTTTCAGAGGGTAGATATAAAAGTTTAAAGTTTGTATGGAAACAGTTTTTTTTATGAGTGTATACATCTCAAACTTTGGAATTATATTTTACAAAATAAATAATTAGATGCGGGTTTCACCGATTTTCAAAATTAAAGTTAAAATATGTAAAAGTACGGATTTAAGGTGTTAAGACCAAAAGTTGAATGACCCTATCTCCTCAGGTAAACACAATATTTAATTGAAAGTTGCATTTTTATAACCTCCGAAGATAAGTACGTAATTTTTAAGTTTTTCAGTTTTCTACTAAATTCAATGTTTGAGTGGTTAAAAAGAGGGTTTGAAAATGTGCAAGTTTTGATTGACTTGCTTAGTACTGACACTTTGCTATTCTGTGATATTTATTCCGCGGGTGGAACAAACAACACCGACCATAAACAATTCGTCCACGGGTGACGAAGTCGCACGCGGGTACAGGTAGTTATAATCTATAGATACAACTGAGTGCTATTTTCGCAACTAACTTGTAATGAAATCATTATTTCAGTAATGGATTATAATATACTAGTTGACGCCCGCAACTTTGTTTGCGTAACGAACTACTTGACGAAGATAACCTCCAAATTTTATGTCTCTAGGTTCAGTGGTTTGGCTTGTACGTTGTCTGTCAGTCAGTCAGCCTAAGTCTAAGATATATGTATATATTATTATGTATTATTATGTATATATTAGACCTGACTGGTGTATGTATATACATTCATATCCATTCCGCTGGCGACCGGTCGCGGCGCGATTGATTTGTGCACCTTTATGCCCAATAAAAATCTAGAAGAAGAAAAAAATAAATGCTCTTATATCCCAAATATTATTTCGTCTAGTACCTATCAAACATAAAAAACAACTATTATATTTTGTGTAATTCAAGTTTTCATTACGTACCTACAAGAAAAGTTTTTCACTCCGGATCTGAAGTGAATAGCGGTATTTTATGAAAACTGTCATCAATCTTACTCGGTCTGTTCAAATGACGCCTTTTCATGCCTTCCTCTCTCGTATTGAAGGGGACTTGAATAGGGTAATATAAATTAAAAGGAGCTTGCTCTACTCTAGCATGGAATGATACCTACTAAATAAGAAAAACCTCGACTTGTTACAGTCCTATTACCCCCTTCTACCTCTTGTTGATGTGTCACACCTTAAGTGTAACATAAAGTGTTATCTATTTATATATCTTTCTTGTCGCTTTCTTTCAATTTGTGGCAGGGATTTCGTAAAATGCAACGGAAGTGTGTAACAGGAAGATGGTACATACCAACCTCACAAAAATGAAGGTAATAGAATCCTTCCAAATTTAAATGAGATGTCAGATGTACACATCATAAGCGACTACTGCAAGCTCGCTCGTTTTTATACACACTAATTTAGCCACCATGCGTCGTTAACTCTTTGAAAAATGAATATAAAGCAATAATCATCCATTGTACTAAGTATTTATTCTATTTAGAACATAATATACGAAAAAGGCTTCGGGTGTTTGGAAAACGAAGTGATCACTAGTTCACACACAAAAAAATGAAGTTTGTAGATAAATAGATAGATAGATAGAAAATACTGTATTGCACAAGTAAAAAAAAACAAGTCCACAGGCGAACTTAATCAAGGTAGTAAGCAATCTCTGCCAGCTAACCTCTGTGAATGTGTGTTTTCATTTGTGTTTGTACTCGAGAAGTGAATGTTTACAGTCATAGAGATTTTTGCTCTAACTTGTAATTAAAATGTACCCTTCAAATCGTTAAACGCTATCAAAACAATATCGTTTGATTTCTGGTAAACCCTAGAGATCATTTTTTACGATCCAATTTCTAAGCACTCACAAACTCCGATAAAATCTAAAACCGAACTTTATTTGTTACAGATATCGCCTTGGGAATTGGTATATTGATCGGTCTCATCTCGTTCACCGATTGTGACGTCATCGGTCCACCAGCGTACCAGAAGGACGGTATACCAGAGCCAGAATTGCTGCCAGTGTTGCTGGGAAATGATACGAGATGCAGGATATCGGAGTACCAGTGTGCGAGCAAGAGATGCATACCGGTGAATCGGTTTTGTGATGGGTCGAATGATTGTGGGGATTCATCGGATGAACCAAGGCATTGCACCCGTGAGTTTTTTTATGTTTACAGTATTGTAGGTATCATCATCATCATCATCATCCGCAGCCTGACTTGACCCACTGCTGGGTATAGGCCTCTCTTTGCTCTCGCCACGCTTGTAGGTATTGTATATTGTAGGTATAATTCGGTCGAATTAACATGACACCTGGCTCGAATGGAGGTCCTGTAACACTTGGTAATGATAAGGCTTCTCAATTAGAGGAAGAAGAAACACGGAGGGCGTCGCGTAAGATAGTAGGGTACCTTTATTAGTCACGAATGAAGCTCTTCCCTATAAGCAGTCACCGTGGCCGAAACCGGTAAGGAAGACATCATCATCGTCATCACCAAGTCTTTTCAAACTATATTTCACTATACTTTGTGAGGATGGATACGGCAAGGACCTAAGAAAATGATTTCTTGAATTTTTATGCCGATACCACGCAGATAATGTCACGGGCAGGGAGGTAAAGTGATTCATATACTTATACAAAAAAATGACAGAGGGCGGGCGATCAGGAATTTCAAGAAAAACATAACATTAATCTCGTTCATGATAAAATATCTGAGCTGAACTATTCCCAGTAAAGCTACCTTTCCAATAAAATAAATTATGTACTGAATCCCAATAGATTTTGAAATTATACCTATGGTAAATATAGGTCAGCGAAGGTAGGGGCAAGTAAGCTCATTCTTTCATTTCCCTTTCTTGGGACTACACATGGCGCCGGCTGAGAGTGAGCTAGGTGGAAATATAATATTTTACCGTTGAAATACGACGAGAGAGTGGAACTGAAACCTTGCAAGCACACCTGTCTAACTGATTTAGGTGCTATCGGATCTTTAAAAATAGGTTGAGCAAATTCTATGGTAGGTAAATCTTGCAAGTGCTCTTGGAAAGCTTTATCGGCCATCTTTTCGTTTGAGCTAGTGAGTAAATAAGTAAATTTTAATTACATAGGCTGCATATAGACTTGGGATATGTAATGTAAGCTTTTCGAAGCCTATGAAATTGTAATTTATGACGTACAGTTACAGTTTGTATCAGTAGTCGAACAAATAACTTACGGTAAAAGAGGTATTTTCGGTACTATTTTTCATCAGTAAGTGAGAAAATACTCAGCTGATTATTGCCGATAGAAATTGCGTAAGAAATTATGAGTTTCGGAAAAAGAGTCGTTTTAAATCTCACATAGCCTCAGATTCAGACGACTTAATATTTTTCTTAGGGTTTGCTAAGAGGAAACTTTTATTAAGTAAAGATAAATGCAACTCTGCGAAAGATGGATTGGATAGTCTCCAAGATTGATGACTCTTCGAAATTATGTGTTTTTCATTCAATCACGGAAGTCTCTGTTTAGTTTTTAAGTTAAACTATGAGTATATTGTTGCTTGAAATGCATTTTAATTTAATGTGTAACATCTTTTATCTCGCTTTCTGTAAATTTAGTAGTGTGTAACTGGAAGTTGACCATTAGATGGTGAGATGTCAGGTCATACCCATCATATGCGACTATGTAATATAAGGTACTTTTTTCGGATGGACGTTCAATGCAGTTGGCCGCAGATGGCCGTTACTGCGTCACCGGACTCTACTTGCAAGCTTCTGCCTGTGAATTTGACGTTGTGGTATAGAGTTAAAATGGCCTATGTCCTTTTCTAGGATTTAATTTTGCCCATACTAACCGTTTATAAAGTTTTAGCTTAATCAGTACAATGGTTTTACGTATTAAGCAATTAAGTTAAACAACGTAATCCATTTATTCACGCATACCTAGGTATTACAAACTGTCGCGTAATATTCATGTGTTTTGAAGCTTTCCAAATTTTCCACGTTTTAACGCGAAATAAAAAAAAAACAGTTTTTCGAATATTTTTTAGCAACGCATAATAAACATTCATTAATTTTTGATTTAAACTTAGTAGTTGGCTGATGATTTATTACTCCAGAGGTTCAATCCTGAAGTTTTTTATGACCTGTATGATTAATTTTATGACTTGACGTGTAAGCGAGGCCTTTTTGAAGGTTATGGGTTGGCCTCTACTGTTTTAGGTTCTTTATTGTATATTAAATTCTAGATTGATGAGAAACCTTTGATGTTGATCTTTGTAATCCTACTAGCGGTCATGGATAGCTTGCATTTTTTTCCAACCAATGTTTACCATCACAGTATAAAATCGGCACTGACACCAGTATTCTAAGTCAGTCCTAAAACTCAAACTCACCTTACGTAAGTAGTAAAATGGCCGCTGCTTTACTAAATGTTTCGGCTGTCACCTGTCAAATTTCAAATGTTAATATTTTCTTGAGTGAAAAAATCGTCTTAGAATACGGGTGTCAGACTATTTTGATCATTTTTCACTTTTCTCTGAACTTTCCGTTTTTATCCAAGCCCAGTTGAAAAAAAAACACCCATTTATTTGTAAAAAAATATACTCACTGTTTAATTAATATTTTGTCGTAATATATAGACTCTACTACATACATAATTGAATAAGCCGATCTCAGGCATTTAATCTCAATCATGGCCCTAAGAGAGCAACAAAAGGAACTCAGTTTCAACGAGAACAATGAATATAATAATTGAGTTTGTGAACGGGAACGGAACTACTCCCAATACGCTACCGACTCTATTGTACCCGGAGAGTAACTTTGTACGCGATGTATAGCGATTTTCTACGCCAGGCGTATGAACAGTTAGTCATTTTACATAAACCTACCTATCGAGACTGTGTGTGCGAGAGGGGAGGGGGGATATTATAATAAGAATAAGAAATATTTATTGTGTATATATAGTTATACATACACATATGCATATAGTTATGGGTTCGATGGGAAATGGAGAACAGCAGCGCAAGATAGAGATCGTTGGCGAAAATGGAGGGAGGCCTTTGCCATACATACAATGGGACAGCTCAGGCTGATAATTATAACAACTGTGTACATGAAAATCTAAAATTTTAGTCAGAAACAACAGTTTATCCTGATAGGACATACAATAGGTACTTATATTATAATTTGTTAGAGTTGACGAACGAACTAAAACATACTAACAATCATTATATATTTTTTCCTAAAACGTTGATTTTTTTAGGAATGCAAGATCTCAAAATTTATGCTACTACAAAAAAATGTGACTAATTTGTGTCTACGTTTATAGTGTAGCGATAATGTCAATTAATAGCCGTTTACAAAGTAGTGCCGCCGCCGGTTTGGTTATTGCTCAAAGAGTTCATCATACAAGTGGTAGAGATAGTTTCATTACTCTGAGCGTACCCAAATAATTGGGTATCGCTGAAGATAATGGAGTTAAAATATTGGATTGCCTTTAAACAGCTCGTAACTTTGGCAATATTGTTGATAGCGATCTTTTGTATTGTCCTATGAGCTTGTTTTGTGAACTTTAAATTACATAACTTCCTATTTTTTTTTTGTTTTTGCATGTTCTATTAGGAGTGTAAATGTTTAGAAACATACCAAATTTAAAGTTGGTTAGCGTAAATATTTTTAGCTGCAAACTATGTAGGTTTATGATATAGTAGCTAAACGATGCCAAAATGTGTTGAAACGAACTCGGGTCTTAGTATAGTTTTACAAAAGGCGCTCCACGATTTCTTACAGACAAGCAACCTACTTAAGACTAATTTTACCACTTAATGAGAGGCTTTGCCATTGGCCTCAGCATACAAATTGAAATAATAAATCAAAGTTTTCCAGATATATGTATGAATTTTGAAAAGCTTCTTCCAATAGATTTTTTGGTCCTTTCATCACATTTCGTTTCACTTATAAATATAAATCTGTCGATCCGTGCCAATACCATCCCAAAATCCATTCTTCGAGCATCTTTTATCTGCAGGGAATTCTTCACAATTTATCTCCTTTTGAGCAGGGTGTTATTAAATTTGTGCGGCGAAAGTACAATGCTTCGTTCTGGGCCAAGTTAATGGTTTAGGTCTCATTCAGTTAATGACGGGACGGGACGGGACAGAGCCAGATGATGTTTTTATCAAATCCTCATCTACCATTTTATTTAAATTGTTCAAGTATGTATGCAGCTAAAAACATTATTTACTTACACGTTCAACATCAGCTTTGAAATGTAAATTTGCGTTAAAAAAAGTGTGGAATAGGCAGCTAAGTTGAGTAATTGAGTCATGATTTTGTTGTTGCTTCTATTAAAAGCTACTTTTCATATTTTAGTATATAATTTACTCAATGCATATCTTCGGCCATAAAAATAATATAAAATCGTTGTCTGAGACACACCATCTCGTTGTAAGATTTTATGTTAACGCCACGTATTCCTTTAAAATAATATTTTCTTCTTATATTTCACTTCCCATCTCGTAATATGTAAGAAGTGGCTAACTGCTAAGATGATCATGGTTAATTAGTTCATCTGAGCCAGCCAGAATAACCAAAAGGTGGGTTTTAATGAAATTTTAGGGGCTTGGGTTTCAGTAATTGGGTAAAGAACAAGTTTTTGTATAATTGAAAAGCGGAAATTACAGTGAAACCTACGGAGCGAATAGGCTAGCGGCTGTTACATTTTAAAACAAAGTTTTTTTTTCTGGAAATTATGATTTTTTGCATTTTTATAAGAGCAACATAGAACAGTTGAATTGAGAACCACTATGAGAAGAATCTTCTTATCAATTTTTTTTAAGAAATGTGAGCAAAATGAAGTGTAGAGACTGTTCCAATCTTTTGAAACCCCTAAATAATTACTGCAAGGTGAACTGCAGTTTCTACTGAAAGTTTTCTGGCTATTCTTGCTACTTTAAGCACATAGCAGGAGCACAGCCTTCAGCAGATCAAATCCTCTATTATTAAGTTTTAATGACGTCGGTCGGTCACAATGGTCCGACCTAGGGCGATAAAACAAAGGACAATGTGCCCTGTGTCGCTCGTAATAAGATAAATATCCGCAATCACGTTGAGTGTTATCTTAGGTCTTGTTCAGACGCCCAGTTTAAACCAGACATGTTACTTTTAAAGAAAGAACATTTTAATCATTCTAGAAAAGTCTAATTAATTCTGACTGAAAACTGTACAGCATGCTATTTTGAGGAATTCAGTGTTTATGTACGTTGTCATTACCTTATTGCAATCTGTTTTTTGTTAGTCAAATAAAAATGCAAGATTATAATATTAACCGTGTTGAAACTTTTTCGCATTAACTACTGTCCAACCACTCTGTAGTTATAAAGTGGTTTAATCATGCCGATGTGAATAGTCCTTTAGTAGTAAAATTAAATAAAGATGAAGTGAAGTTGTGAATGAAATCTAATGCAGATGCAACGGTTTAGCGAAATTAAATGGAATTTCATCTCATTTTTGCCAGGTATGCATTTATATAGTCAAGAATTTCAGTGAGCGTTGCTGGAATTAATAACATTTCGTGCTTCTACTTTTTAAATATTTGCAGGTGTTTCAAAACTGAGTTTAACAAATTTTTATAGTCAACTTATATGATGAATATGCAGTCGTTTTTTTATGTTTTTAAAATTGTACGAGAACACCTCTTTTCATTTCGTATTTAAGGATCTCTGCCATAACACATTTTACTATCTGTATAAACCATAATACCCTAATATTATTCTTAAATCCTTATTAAATTTATACACAATTCAAGGCGAATCTCAGGAATAAAGCATAAATGATTATAAAAAACTTTAAGCTATTTTTTTTAATTCTCTCTCGAGGCCTTGAACCCGATCTTTGGCTCTCCTTATCCATGTATCCATCATCGCTTATCTGGCTTAAAGTCGTCTAAGTCTCAACAACCCGAGGTCGCTCCGCGAAGCCTGCGGAGAATCCAGGAAACTTCTGTGCTTTTGGGTAGAGTTAGGCTGGCTAAACTATTTGCCAGGATATCCGACGTATGTAGAAAGGACCAACAAGATTCTTAGTGCGGAAAAGAAGTCCATTTACAATTAAATTCACCTACTCTACAATATCGCAATATACTTAGCTTTATAAACGTACTTTTAGGGGGAGCCTTCAAATTAGAGGCGTGAGGAAGCTCCACTGTGGCGCGCTGGCCGCGCTGGCCGCGCTTCTACTAGTTTTCATACAATATCTAGACGCGCAAGTGCAGCGCAGTGCAGCTATCATGACATAGTGCTGCGCCTAGATATTGTATGAAAACAAGTAGAAACGCGGCTAGCGCGCCATAGTGGCCCTTCCTCACGTCTCTAATTTGAAGGCGCCCTTATGCAAGTCCGATTGAATCTGCAATAGATGTGCCGTGACAACATCATTATTCTCGCCGTGTACCTTATCACTCCCAACAGGCTAATTTACGTTTAGTGACGCCGCCCTGTGTTTACCAGCACCAAGTTGCGAACTACCCTCATAACAAATTCAAATTAAATGCTAGCGGTTTAAGCATACCTACTATAATTTGCATTGCGGCACTCGCGTGTTTTGGATCTATCAAATATAATGGATTAATATTCTGCTGCCCGTTATACGTAGACACTTTTTAAGTTCTTAAAAAAATAATATTTTAGAAAATATTGATTATTTTTTAGTTTTTTGTTTAAACCAATTAATTATTGAATCATTTGATATAATTAAAATCGATTACACTTTAAAATTCGGAGTTTTTTTTCGAGAAAATCCTTGTGGTACTGCTCCTTGATGGGTCCTTGTCTTGGCACACTTACTCTACTTACCAAATCTGCTCGATTCAATCCAAAGACCCGTAATTATTTACTCAGTATAGAAAACAGCAAGAAATTATGCCCTAGTCTTATAATATGCTTCCAAAGTGAACCCCTATTAATAATAATAGTTGTAATAGGTAAACACGATATTGCTATTACTATTACAAAATTTTGCTAAACTAAGCTTCAATAACGTCGAAAATTGCCGCTATTACCCAAATTCGTTAAGGTAAACTCACATTGAGAAGCGTTCTAATTAGCCCCGAGCGTGATTACAAAACTAACGAGGTTTTCTCTAAGACAATTAGGTGCCGTGGCTTCCGTGTTCCCCCAATCAAAACGTAGCAGCTTGCAGCTTACGCAATAGCTTGGAGTCAAAGTAATTTACATACTCAGGAAAACTCCGCCTTAACACAGAACTAATTTATTGAGAAACAGTACAGCCTGTGACATTTTAATTCAGGCGTCTCTCTGTTTTTTCGTGTACTTTATTACTGAAGGTCATGCACTTTTCCCTTCGATCTTTCGCACTACAAACAATTCAGACCTGACCTTTATTTGTATTACAATAAGGTGCAGGTGGTTTTAGCTGAGGCATCAAGTTAAAGTCACGGACTATACTTAATTTAAGCTTATGTCATGAACGCATGACATGATCACTTCTTCACAAATCTCTCATAAGGTACGATAAAAGCATAATACAGTAAACCCTCTGTCTAAGTAAATAATAAGTAAAATACATTGTGCAAGTACATAATTATGAATTTATTTATTATATTAAATGAATCACCGCAAAGCTGAGGTTAAGCGATAATGGAAGTTTTCTCGTTCACCTCTCATCACAGCTTCAGTGAATTGTCAAAGGGGGCAAGGTCAAACGAAAAGGGACGTCAGACAAGCTCAACACACGAGCTTATAGGTGAAGCTAGCTAAACTTTTCTGCAGCAAGAGCTGCTAAGAAGCTCCTAAGAAGTATCTTTATTGGAAAGAAAGAAATGGAAGGCTGGATAAAATAGCAGAGGAAGCAATAAATTTTGTCTCAAAGATTAATAGCTTTAAACGTCTCGTCTTGGGCGCTGAATATTCGCGTTGAGTACAATAACGTTTTGGCTTAGACAAGCGTAACAATAGAGGAATAAACTATTAGATTTTCATGTAAAGTTCTGAATATGCGATTGCGAAATTATTTTTTTCACACATTCGCACTCATGACACCTATCGTTTTATTTTAATTGTAAACGTGAATTAGGAACAATGGATGGTATTTGCCATATTTCACGGGCTGGAATAGGATATAACATGTATACTATTTAGCTCCAAAAATCCGCCATTTTGATCTAAATTAAACTAATTAAGATCGTTCTCATTTAAGAACACTCGGGTGATCGAGACGAATCTGACGATACCTTAACTGTCAAAATCCATTCAGCCGTTTGGAAATTATGAGGTAACACAGAAAAAATACAAACAAGATACGCGCGAAAAACATAACCCTTCCTTGGCAGTCGGGTAAAAACACCACTTCATAAGACACCAAAAGCATAAATATTATTGTCTTAAAATATTGGCGTGCTCTAGATTCATTGTTACTGCCTGTCCAAAAAGGCAAAAACAATGCAGTCCATGCAAACGGTATAAACATTGATTGGTTTTCGAACTATCGCGTGGAATAGTTAATGGAACGAAGTTGTACAGTGCCTTTAACTTGTAGCCACACCCCAGTTACAATACAAGTTTATTGGTCGATATCTGCGTAGTTTCAGCACAATATGATAATCTGTGTACCTACTTAACTTATCGAGACATTGATAAATGAAGGTTTTTAATATAAAAAGGCTTGAGAATAGTTTGAATTGATATAATCTATGAAACTAGATTCGAAAACCCAATGTTTGGAACGATAAAACTAATTGTTTTTTGTATGATTCAGGTGTTTTAAAATTTGTTGTACTGCCATCTTATTAGGTACTTGTAATTAAGTTCTTTGGAAATAGATAATAAATATTTTGGACATTTCTCACAACGCAAACTAAGCAGAGCTTGAACTATGCGAACCAGATGGCTAATAGAATACTTAAATCCTTTTTTTTTTTAAATACATAGAAAACATCCAGACTCAGGACAAAAACCGTTGTTCATTACAAAAATGTTTGTCCTGAAGCGGAAATCGAAACCGCGACACCGGGCGTGGCATTCCAATATACATGCCATTCGACTATCCGTGTTGTCTTCAAATAATTTTACCGTTTTTGTGTTGGTGGTTTCCATCGGTTTACTTCTTTATAAAGTCTCTTAATAATTTTTTGCCAACACAGGATTGTAATATTATCTTACGTGTATGTAAATTCAATACCGTAATATGATAAAACCTCAGTGAATAATAAACAGTTCAAAATGCAATAATCATTTGGCAACCGCTTGGCAGAAAGCCAGAGGGCTCACTCTTTAATTCTCATCATCAGACTTTGTTCTTAGCTTACTTCACCAGATACGTAAGTTGGTCTTGGGAAATATCACAATTTACTTAAAGTTTTCCAAAAAAAAACCCTGAAAAAGTATCCACGAGACAAGACGATAATTTAACAGTTACGTTATGCTGGTTTAATTTTTTTGTCCTAGTTTTCATATAAACGTGACGTTAACTTATGGAAATGTAGTTTAAGGGGAATCCTCAAGGCAAATTTCCATACAAAATGTTTGGGACAAATACTCAAAAAGTACGCCGTATTATAGTAATTAACTTATGGAAATGTAGTTTAAGGGGAATCCTCAAGGCAAATTTCCATACAAAATGTTTGGGACAAATACTCAAAAAGTACGCCGTATTATAGTAATTTCTTCACACTATTTGTTTCGTCTATGTTTTTTGATTTCGTCAACAAAAAAAGTGAAAGGTTTCATACTTTAATTTAGATTTTATACAAGTTTTTAAATTAGTAGGGTTAATTTTAAAACACGTATAAAATCTAAATTAAAGTATGAAACCTTTCACTTTTTTTGTTGACGAAATCAAAAAATATGGACGATACGAAAAGTGTGAAGAAATTGCTATAATACGGCGTACTTTTTGAGCATTTGTCCGAAACATTTTGTATGGAAATTTGCCTTGAGGATTCCCCTTAAGGTTTAAGTTTTTAAACCTAAATATTCGACCTTTATTTTTCCGTAGGTGCCAAGTGTTAAAAAAACGGTATCGAAATCTGCTGAAGAAAACTTTTTCATCTGAGCCTTGGCTGTGCTGACTCGACAATATTTTTCGTCAATCACTATCCATTTGTTATATAAATTGGGTCGAGGTCTATCGAATAAAAAAAATAAAACTATCGGGTGTAGTAGTTTGTAATATGTAGGTAGCTCAAGATCTTATATTTGTGCAGGTATTTACAGTCACGTGTTAAATAGTAATATCACAGAGTACTAAGGTCTGTGTTCACCAATGATTATCGGAAGATTAGGCCTTTTCGTCCGTTAACTTTGACGTTTAATCTAAGAAAATTCGTGTCAAATACGTCAAAACAACTGTTTAAAACTTAACCATCTGTTGGTGAGCTTAAGTCTAAGAGTAATATTAAATAGTTTGGCTGTTTTATACAACGCCATCTAGCACTAAGCAGTGCCAAAATCAATTTGACTACAGCATTTCAACTTCATTTTCAAAAACTTGTGCAATGTGCATAGTTTGAGTTGAAAAGCCCGTTTTCCACCCTGACGGTGTCAAATTGGCTTTTTTCAGCCGACACGCTCTGACTGAAAGCCCGCATTTTCTCTAATCGAGACGCATCGACGCTTCGTGGGTTCGGGGATAAAAGACATGTGAGGTACAAGTTAATTACAATCAATAAACATGCAACACGTACCTACGTACTGCCAACGTAATGCTACGTACAGAACCAATGGGTACCTATTGTTTGTGTGTACATTTGTACCACCAGCGGAGGAGACTAGCTACCCACAGATACAGGGAATCCTAGTGTGGAGGCTTGAGTGATTATATGTTTCATACCTGTTGTTGGTTGGTATCATCTACCTATCTATACTCTAACCGCTAACTCGTCCGCGGCCTCCTTATCGTCAGGGCGTTTTAATTTGCAAATTGCTCGCGGCCTCTTCCCAAACTTTAATACCTCTCCGTACTCCAGCAAGTTTCTCACCTTTACCTATAAAAGTAAATGTACCTAGATTAAGATTTTGAAAATGAATCATTCATTAATTCATTTGTGCTATTTTATCAAGTGTGCGTGTACAATAAAGTTTAAAATAATAAATAATTACAGTAATACTACTATGTTAAATTTTGTTTATTTTGTTATAATTCAATCGCAATATAAATCCCTTTATAAAAAACATTTTATTTATCGATTATTTCTGAAGAAGGTCAAGGATAAAAAGTTTTGCTTCTGCCATTTAACAAATAAATAAATTGAATAAGAACCCGTAATCATGACTGACCGAACTCTTTCTTTCCGTGTAACACTCCTCAAGTAATATCCCTCAGTCAACATGCTTCCCCACTTACTTCGCCCAATAAATAACACAAACGTAGATGGACGACGTGACGTAGCGTAGCCGCAACTCGTTACGTTTTATCACGTTAACCACGTGTCAACGCATTGTGCCGGATGTGAGCCACTTAACCTGTCAGTGCCAGCTCCTGTGGTTAAAGATAACTAACTGAATATAAGTTCTGGGTTAAACGGAGAAAAAAAAAATAGGTCGAAATTACAGGTTTCAGATACTTTCAGCTATCAGCACTAAAATGTTATAGTTGAAACAGTATAGATGAACCTGGGATGAACTTTTGCTAAGATGTATCAAGAAGCATTTCATTATATCGGGGTTGATTACACTATAAGTAATACTATAAATACCTAAGATTACTTATAGTTTATATATAAGTGTAATTGTTTGTTGTTCTAATAAATAAAAATAAATAAAATCATACTTAGAGAAAAATACCATTGTTGGTAGCTACAAAACATTTACACAGTTTTTGATTAACATGATATGGTAGGTACTGTTATAGTCAAAATCTATTAAGGCAATGGTATATTTTTTTGTTTTCGATATGCTAGTTATGAGTGACAATAAGACCAACAGCCCAAAGGCAATGTTATATCGTTGTACGTCTTTTTGCGGATATCTACACCCTAGAAGCTGGTTTTATAAGCCTTTACGCACAGTTATGCGCCGTAAACCCGAGTCCAGTTTGAAAACATTTCCATAGGTTCACTTCATTTTTACGACGGACGCGGTCTATTAAAAGGCTTTCAGAATTCTTCAGATCGTACTTTTACAGCACTGGGCTATTTCACCTTTTATTGTTTGATATAAATTATGGGTTTTCGCACCGTCAATTTAACGGTCTGGTAGTTTTGATGGGGGTGTTTGAAGAAACTGCCTTACACTATAATTGTTTTATTTCTAAGTAGCTAAAGTTAAAGATGCTTACTTTTTCGTATGACCTAATCTCTTGCTGTCATAATGTCTTTAGAAAGTTAAATGTTTTTAAGTACCTTACTCTGATTACAATGTTACAATTCTTGTTTAAACATGCATAGGTCGATTTTCTATGTGTACGTTATTGCAGTAGGATTTATTAGTTCTTATTTAATTGCAGCCTTGAATGCTACGCCACAGCTACGTGCTATGACATACTACGACACGTAGCACGTAACACGTAGCAAGCAACGTAGCACGTAGGAACTGCGTAGCAGCTACGCAGTATGAGCATCCGATGCGGTAAAACTGATTTTCTATCATAATACTTGAGAATTGTGCTGCAGTATTTTAGAACAAAGTTTTTACAAGTAAGCTATGCTCTGACTCAAAATAATTTAATCATAAAATAGTCTAGGAAAATGTAACTAATGTAATCTAGATACCTACCTTTAATTTTACATCGTATGTACTAATAAAAATAAGTGTACCTATATAATATTTTATGAATTATGTGAGCGTTAAATAATGATTTTATTTTTATTGTACTAATAGGTACATCATAATAAAAAAAGCAACACCAAAATAATGTACCACCAAAATACCCAGATTTTATCTAACAGACTTGAATTTTCATGCTAAAATTACTATAATATTCCAAATCGAATCTACATTAACCACGCCAACGTGCTCGTGTGTTATTACGTGTAACAGAATTACCCCTCGGGGTACGGAAGCCGTGAAAGCCTTGTGATAAAACCTCCACTACATACTTAACCCTGTGGTTATGTTAAGCAAAAATCACTTCCAGTTTATTTAACTAATAAGAGTAATAGCAGTTGAGTAACACTTGACTTTTTTGGCGTTTTAGTAGAATTCAAGATTTCAAGGTTTATGTATGTATTTTTATTATATAATCTATCTCAACTTGGTGTAGTAGTTTTTGTTACACATCAAAAAAAACATTAATCCTCGCTAATTTTTTTTAGGATTTTATTCAAATCGTACCTATTTATTAACAAAAGCTACAATGGGGTAATTTTGAAGAAAGTGTTTGTTAACGCTCGACTACTGACTGATTCTGAAGCTTCTCAGCTTCAGAATTGCCAAGATTTCCACCGAAAGTATAATTTGTATTGTTTTCAATAAAATGTACTATTCATTCAAAATAATCAGTCACGGAGTCCCTTCAGCGTTGACCTATTTACCACGGGGTAATATTTTACCGAAATGTATGGGCACCACGCCAATATCCCATTTTACCTTTATATCTATGAAATGTCTGTGTGTACTTTGCTAAAATAAAGGCCTTCGACGTGTATTGAATTTAAAAACACCTTTTCTTACACATACTTACATAGAGTATAGTTTGATATAGGTAACATTATAAGTGTAAGTACGTACAGTCGCCTGCACTAAGACAAATATCGACGTCCACTAAATAAGATGTCAAAGCAAAAACTCATAAATTATGTCATAATCAGATTTTGCTATTAGTATTTACCTATACATTTTGTTAACTATGATGTTCGTAAGATTGTACAGCTTTATAAGATACAAATAATAAATTGATGATGACATGAATTTTGAGTTTTTGCTGGAGTACATCTTATTGAATTGAAACTCAACACTGTAGGTGGTATACCTATAATAGTACTTAACTTTCTTACACCTAGCTGCTATTACCGACATCAAATATAAGCCTGTAATTACAGTGAACCATTAACCTATTATCCACATTAGTGCATCGCACGTTTCGTGTCCATTACCGGCTGACCGAAGTCGAGGCTAATTGAATTAGTGCAGGACACGCGATGGAGCGGTTACAAAGCGTTCTTTCGATCCTTCCATCCGGACGCGTTTGATGGGCGATCGGATTAACTCTGTGAACATTTCAGCTTTTACGGTGCCGGTGAAGCTCTACGGGTTGATGTGTTTATAGAAGTTATAGCAGCTATTATATGCTATGGCATGACAATTGGAAAGGCGGGACGACCTTTGGTGGATTAAGGCAGACACAGAGTGGAGGCTGAGGCATGCAAAGACCGCAAGGAACCACCAGCCAGATGGTCCGTTGTCATTGCATAAGCAACCACTGGAGTGGATTAGCCTTGCACAAGATCGGAAAAAGTGCCGAAGAGGTCACAAACCAAAAGTGTTTACCCAACACTGTTGAATAGCAGCTATTAAGAGAAATAATGTTGCTACTTTGTCAACGTTACCTTTGTTATGAGATTTGTTACTACAAAATGGTAAAAAAAAAAACACTTTTTTTTTTTCACTTTTTTTTTCACAGATTTTGTTGAGATGTTAAGTAGATTGTGATATGGTTTAGAAATTAACACAACTGATCAGGAGTGCGATTTTAGAGATTTTTTTACAGTATATACCTGTTATTTCAAGATATTTTTTTTTAATCCTTAAAACTCAATCAGCTTTTAAAGTAATTAATAGAACTGGAAAATGGTAACAGCATGTCTAAAAGTATTCTTTATTAGATTTAAACTATCTCCTGACAATCTATAAATTTTGATAAATATTCAACAATGTTTTACTATCTCTACTTGTTCGAAATAAATTCTACCCTAATAGAAGTACCGTACCTACTTTACTATCGAGTCTTCTAAGTTTTGTTGTACAGAGTTGGTTGGATTCACTTAGCACACAAACTTCATCTTGGAAAGTTGAGAATGAAGTGCTTTTGAAACTTAGTTAACTAAGTGTTTAGAATCATTGGGAAAACAACTTTTAAAGTTTTCTAGAATTATCTAAGTTGAAAATTTTAAGATAATTGATTGATTCAGGCGTTACTTTGCGGAAATCCATAAATATCAACAAATTATAAAATATATTTAGTAATAAATCCGCTTGATTTCTAAACAAAGGTTTTAATTAACTTAACTTTAGTTTAGAACTTTAGTACATATTACTATATTTACTACTATATTTATATAATTTGTTGATATTGAAAATTTTAGGTGCTGTATATTTTTTTTATCTTTGATCTTTTTCCAATTAAGTTAAATTGAGTAAGCACACATTTTAAATATAGCTTAGTATCATGAGGATTAGCCAACTTACGTAAAATTTAATTTGTTTTGTATTTTAAACTTAGATCTTCTTGGAATCATATCATAAACAAAATACATTCGTATTCTTTATCCAGAGATAGCGCTTATAGTTAAAAAATCACAGAAAAAAAGAGACATAACTCTTATATAATAAATCTTCAACAAACCAACCTGCAAAAATAGGCCTCAATAAAAAAGAAAAACTTTCACATCGTATGCTGAAGCTGAAAAAAAGTTATTTCAGATGTTCAAGCTCTAATCATTCCGGAAATAATCTCTATCCGACATTCTGTCATAGTACGTATTATACATACGTATCTAGATAAAATCAATTTCCGTCTTGAAAGTCACGCGACGGGTGGGTAGCATGCCCACTTATGGATTTCCTCTTAGCGAGAGAGACATAATGCAAGATGTATATGGATGTTTCAGTTTATACTATTCAGTAGTTTTGAGTTCCTTACCTGAAAGATGCTAGAGGGACTCTACTTAGTACCTAAATGCATACGTTATTATATTACAGGTATCTCCGATCTTAAAGGATCTCTCTTTTATTGTATTGTCTTATTGAATTTATTGAGTATTATAATTAGTAGTTTAATAACTGACTTCAAAAAGGAGGAAGTTCGCATTTCGGATATTTTTGTTTATGTGTGTTACCTCAAAACTTCGTCACATATCAACTGATTTGGAAAATTGTTTTTATGTTCGAAAAGGTTGACTAGTAGAATTTTATCAAAGTCGGTTCAGTAGTTGGGATTTTAAAACAAATGTATTCATCGGTTGGCTTTTCCTATCTACTGGGTGAAATAGAAAAGCTATTACAAGTGTCTCGAGGGCAAACAGCAATCTTAATACAACTCGTCTCGCAGCGTCTTTCGATTGAGCTCTAACTTCGACTCTGATGTCGCCGCAAATTGCTTTAGAATAGAATTTTGCTGAGACTAGCTCAAACAGCTTATACGCGGATGCGTATAAGCTGTTTACTTATCTTTTGTTTGTGTACTTATCATATAAGCACTATGAGTGGATACTCATAGTGCTTATATGATAAGTAATCTAAGTCTGCGGCAAGGCAATTTAAGGCAACAGAAGCTCTACTTTTAAAGCTGCAGTTCGAATTTCAGCCTTGACTGAATAAGGCTGTTTTTATTTAAATTATCTTCCGTTATGAGGCGTCCTTTTTCTAATGTATTTATAATTCAGATTGAACTAGTTTGCAATGTTACCTGTTTTATGCAAATAAATGTTTTGCGAAATAATTTATTAATGTAAAACACCTAGTTTAACTTTGAAAACCATATCCGTTGTCGCAGTTCATTTTATAGCATCAAAAATCCGATCACATACTTCACTCCACATCTGTTAAATACAGTTTATTTTGATACAAAAGTTCGCGCGGCCGTATGTATCGTTTTAATTTATACCTCCCGTGCGGTCAGCGAGTGACATTTTAGCTCGCTACAGAGGTTTGGTACTTGATATATTTTTATTGTTGCTGCAGTTTAACAGCATGCATGGTCGAGGGGTTTTAAGAGTTATTTGCCTCAGAGACTAAGCATACAATCAACTAGTTGCTGCAAAAGGCAACTCGCAACTATTTGTTAAGATCATTTTCATATTTTTATATGCGGCAACCGTAAACAGTAACTGATCTCTAGAGTTCTAAAATGAGCCACTTTCAGATATTTTTTTATCAACATGTGTTATGTGTAAAGATATATAATTATTTTTAAGATGTTAGTAGTTGTTTATCAATTTTATATTGATTGTTTAAGTGTAAACAAATTTTTACTCAGACATTAACTTTTCTATACGAACGAAGCAATAGATCGTTTCTCGTTTATAATTTCAACAATTTGCCGTCGCTAATTTCTACAAGTTGGCCAACTTTATTACAAGTTAAATTGAAATTTGTTAAGACCTTCCTGCGGCTGAGGAAAAACTTTGCACCCATTTGAAGTTAAAGCTACAGAAATCGAAGCAAAGTTTCTTAAAAAATGGGTAAATCGCTTTTCATATCGAAAAATATTATTCAAATAAATTAACTTCTTAAGAACTTTGCTGCTGTACTTTTATATTTAAGATGCCAGTAAATATTTTATTCAAATGAACCTTTTGCAATCAATTTTATTTATTAATTTTGTAAAAGGAAATGTGCTGCAGTAGTAACTTTAACAAAAGTCATTAATTTTCACACAAAACGTGCAACTTCAACTATAGAATAGTCAATAAATATTGCACTCATTAGTGTCAGAGTCTTGGTAACCAGACCAAGTGGTCAGCATAAAATTAGTGAGATACAAGTAGAGGCACGTAACTTTAACGCTGATCGTTATTGCGCAGAAGTAAAAAGTAAGGTACCTACCATGCCTTACGTGCCGCTACTTGTACAATACCGACAAACGAATTATTCCCATCTGTCACCCTGCTCAAAACACAAAAAAAAAAAGTGGACAAAAAAGTTATATCTGTCCACTGTTGCTAAAAGGCGGACAGATGGAAGTTTTACCAGGAAAAACTCACAGCTTTTCATTCCGTTCCTTTCTACAGTAATAGTGTAACACTGAATATCAAATATAATATGGCAGTCACAGTTTTACAATGTCATCAAAATTCTTGTGTCCGTTCCTCAGTCCACTGTACCTTCTTTTTTAGTCATCCTAACACCATTAATTACTTCAAGTCGAGAAATTCACAAGTAAAATAGCAAATTCATCAGCTACCCTGATCAAACTTGCTAAGTGGAAACGATCCTTGCCAAGTTAGCACTTTATTAAGAATGCAAGACTTATCTTCAGTATTTTAAAGACTGATAACGTATATAAGTAAGACAAGTTGTCTTCGTAAACTTGTCTAATCAGCTGGGCTAATGAGAAGAAACTGAAGTCGATAGTATCTAAGGTCTTAGGAAACTACCAACTTTGTAAGGGCGCGAGACGTTTGACGACCCTCATCGGAGTTGAACTAAATGGTGATCAACATTTTTTCTCCTTCATTTTTTTTCAACGTTTGGTTTTCGGGTATAGTTTGACATTCCGAATATTTACATATTACGTAACGTAATTATAATAAAACTGTAAGTTTACATTTAACTATTTTCATAAACGTCAACTTAACTGTCGAAAATATTTAAAAAGTCTGCTATGAAATAAACCAATCAAGAACCGTTCACAAACTTACGGTATTTAAAATCGTTAATTTGTAACACAATTGTATTCTTGTTTTTTTTACAAATACGTGGTTATCCATATTCTGTGCCCAACATTAAACGATGACAAAGTTAGTCAAACTTATTGGTAATTTTAACCCATTTCATTCTAGTCGGGTTATGAACTTTGCTTCTTTTGCTCAAACTAAAACAAACAGGTGTTGTCAGAAATCCCATCAACTCGGCAGCTCCATCGAATACTGTTTTGCCTGTGTAATGTGATATTTGCATATTGCGAACTTGGCAGCTGTGGTAACTGATATTGTTTGAACCGACTCTACGTAGCCTCTAAAATTGAATATTAATGAGTTCAGCCCTCAATTTATTAGTTACTCTGGTTAACACTCAATAGGCTTCAAAGGTAGGAGCTTTTTTTTTAATTTGATTACAAATTCGTTTTAAATTGGCATACGAAGCAATCCGAGCGAACGCTTTTCCTAAACAATATTCTTACCTCACGTTACTATGTCATCTCGTCTCATGTATCTGTGTCTCTAAGTTCTTTGGTGCAAATAAGAGTTCACCTTATTCATTCGTTAAGTCATGTAATGTAAGCCAGTAACCGAGGCCTGGTGCTGAAGTCCTAGATACTTTTTGGACAAATACTATTTTGTTGGTGAGCAATAAATAAAAAATATTAAAAAAAAAATGTATTAAGAGAAAGTTGCATGGTTTTTTCATAAAGTTACACTTTGATATAAACTAAAATTATTATTTTTTTACTAGTTATTTCAAGTGGTAAATAATAATTTCAATTAAATAGTTTGTTGGTTTTGTAGAAACCACTATCATTGGAGATGAATTTCATAGATGTTGTTTGTACAAAGTTTATACAAACTTCATACAAAGTGAATGTACCCAACCTCTCTATCTCACCAGTACAATACAATACCCAGCAACAACCCGTATCACGTTGTTTGGAGATATTTCTCGAAACTTTGTCGATACAAAGATATCCCACAAAAACATGAATGTGAAAACTGGTCGACTTTGTTGGGTAGTAAAACATTTACAGAAATTATTAGAATTTTCGGGAGAGTATAATCTTGTCACGAAGATCATGCCACTTTGTAAACGTGCCCCATTTTTTAATTAGATGTAAAAGTTTTTTTTTATAAATGACTTTCAGTTTCATTGTAACTTAAATGTATTGACTTCACAATATTAGGTGCATATTAAAAATTCTAACCTACTTAAATAAAACTATCGTAATAATTAATATACAACTAAATAAAAATTAATAAGAAACTTGACAGTTAATTTTGTACATGTGGCAAAATACGGAGAATACTGGATGCATTCCCGAGCTGAACCGCCAAACACAGTCTTTGCGCGAAGAATGAGCCAATTTTACTTACCGATAAACAATAATTTTAACTCAATTGTTTATTCTTTCTCTGTCAAGAGAATTGAAACCCCTTCGCATCTTCTTCAATCTATTTCCAAACGCATCGAATCTTTTTTATTCGTGCCAAATAAATAATGTTCAAAATAAAACTGTCACAGACACGCACAATAAACACCAAAACGGAAAATGAAGACGCTTTACAAATAAATAAATAGGAAAAATTGCTTTCGAAGAAAAGCGCACCCTCGTCTCGCTGCGTAAACACCATTACGGTTTCGTCATAAAACCCAAGATAAGAGAAACAGGGTCACCGTTAAAATAGAGCCTTAGCTTATCGAGGGAACCATATTGAAAAGTTTAGTGCTTAGACCGTAAACTTTCTCCACACTCTTTAGGGCCTGATAAATGATAGATGATAGATGCCGTAAAAAACAATGCTAATTATGCTATGGATGATTCAAAAATGCTAATATAATCACACTATTTTTTGCATGCCTGGGCTGGTAGAAAATGATATTATAGAATAAAGTCCTACCTTACAATTGTAAGTTTCAAAGTAAATAAAATAACTAAAATCTAGAAAAAGATATAGGTATTACACCAATCATTCATTTGGTAAAAAAAAATATTAGCTAGATAAAAGTTTTTTTACTAAACAATAAAGTTCTTAAAAACAGTAACTTTAACAACTTTGCCTTGTAGCAAATATGTAATTAGAATATAAATTTGAGAACAGTCACCAACAAAAGTGCTTCCACGATAACTGCAATACAGCAACAACGGTGCAAAAATACCCAATACCTCTCCACTATTGACAAAGGTCCGTCAGCTCAGGTTAGTGTGTCGATTCGAGATCTGTTTGCTACAAACATGGGTTCCACGCGAATACACCCTGCGAGATTGCATACACAATGGGCATTGGTTATTGCATTGTTACCAACGAGTCATAAAGCAAGGAATTCCGAAATAATGGTTTATTTTTATTAATTGCAATTAATCTTTACAACTGTAATAATAAGTAGGTACTCTTTATTAATAAATCCGCTAAATTTTTAAACAAAGATTTTGACTCGCCGAACTCTCGTTTCAGATTTCGGTGAGTCAACATCTCTTGAGGATGCCTCGTGTAGAGGCGAAACACGAGTCGAGTTCTGATTTGGATTTTCTGTTTTCGGCGCTTTGGTTTAGGTACTAAAATGTTAAACTAGAGTTAAGTTAAGTAGATACTGTTTGTTATGGGCCCCGCCACACGCGCAAGCTTCACCAGAGTCTTGCCTGCACAGGCCCATTAGAGTTGTTGAGAAGACCTACCCAGAAGTACTATAGTACGTAGTATCTTATTACTATGTGGTAATATTATTCCTGTTTAGGAAGAAACACCTCAACGGGAATAATAAAGTTGTTGCAACAAATCTTTGCAGTAGAAGCTGCACAGTGGCATATTTTACTCTGAAAGAAACAGTGATTTTCTGTACGCTTGTGTAGAAAACTTGACAGTAACAAAGAGAGCCAACGAGTGCAAACTGTCCCACACAATGTATCTAACAAAGGACTTGACGCGATTTGAATGTCCTCTTATTTTGAAGATTATTCTGACTTATTTATTCAAGGTATTTTGTATTACAATTGTGTGTTTAAATGTACCTACGATGTGAATGAGGCTTTGATTCTGCTTTGAATAAAATTTAAATTCGTCATATTGGCATATTTCCAGTTGTTATTACAAGAAAATGTTGCAAATTATATGTAAAATAATTACAATACTAATTTGTGTCCGTTCTACTAAAAATTGTATAAATTATTTAATAATAATTGTTAAAGTGCCAAGATATAGTATCAAAAATATTTAGACAATCGTGACCAATTCCAACTTTCAAAACATAACAATAAAAAGAGAACAAAAATTCTAACATTTTATTTCGTAATGATATTAGTAGGTACTTGTACAAAATGTAGATTTATCTTTTCCAACAGCAATGGAGTATTTAAAAACACACACAAGAAACAAAGACAGAAGATTCACACAAGTGTTGGAATGCATCAACTGTAGGGCTCTTCCCTTTCGTAGTGGCGTACACACACACACCGATAGTAGATATGTACACCCCTTAATACAAACGGGAGGCTTTCATCCTGTGCGACCCACGACTAAAAACGAACCAGTCTTTGCCAACTGCAGTTGCTATTTAAACAGCAATACAGTGATTACTTAGATTTTAAATAATTAATTAGCATTGAAAAAATAAACTCATTTGGAAAAAAACCAACACAACTTTATAAATATAACTCAAAACATTGAATAAATAAGTATTTTTTCAATGTTTAGAGGCTATGAAGTGGATACTTCTTTGTTTGCAAGATTGTATTTTTGTTCAAGATTTAGTATTTTATTTATTTTTATTTAGATATCCGAAATAAACTTAAACCAATGGCTAATTTATTATGTTTTTTAATCGTTATTTATTTGTTATTAATTATTGATCATGATAATTTAATGCTTATATGATCGGTATAAAAATTATGTTAAAGTGACCAAGCGCCGCCATTGTTACTTTTCCTCTACTTCACCCATCATTTTCAATTTAGGTTTCAAAGTCAAAGAGGCGATGTATAAGAAGTATATACGTTTTAAATACGACACAAGCCGTTGCTTTTTTTTGTTTTTGTTCGCGAGTCTCGTAAGCTAGACTGCACCTTAAAATGGTACATCGGTATATCCAGATGCATTCTAACAGTTCCAAGTGGCACCGCGACATGTTCCAATGTATCATGCAGCAATCAAAGAGAGAGCTTTTAGTGGAACGGAAGCCGAAAGTTGGGGTTTTGTGAAGCGTGAATAGTGGGTGTTTGTTGGACTGGTTTGTTCTAGAACTTTTCAATTTTACGATAATGAAAGTTTTTAGAAAATTGGATGGCAAGTTTGGACATAAAATATGTGAGTGTATATTTCTGTTGTTCTACTGAAATTACTTAATATAAAGGTATTGCAATCGTTTATTATTTTTTTAATTAATTCTAGTACCTACCTACCTACAATTTTGTACGATTTCCGTATTAATCCAGATCGGGCTGAGCCACATTATTTTTGTGGGTCTAAATCACTTCAGATTTAGTAATCTGATGCATTACATACGGAATGATGAAGCGTCCAATTGAAGAAAAAAATATTTTCTTGGAATTTCGCTATTTAGCTGCGTATTAAGGCTCCAGTTTAAAATGTAGGTACATATGGTTAATAACCAAGCTAGGTGTAGTGTCCTATATGGACAAACCTATGTAATAGATAGGGAATAAAATGAAACTATTTTTAGCAGTGTGAACACGTCCGACCGCCCGCGTATCGGTCCAGCGAGTCCCCGCTCCACGCCCGGGCGGTAGGTTGTCATTTATTTATTTGATGGTACTGTACACTAGGTACTACAAAATGTAAGTAGACTCTTATACCTAATTAAAAATATATTCTATCATACAGGTTATTTAATCAATTCTAGTTCACTAGTTATGCAAAAGCTTATCATCAAATCAGCGCATTCTGCTTAATTTCAAGCGAAAATTTAGATTACTCCGAACTTTTAAACCTCGCAAACAGCTGTTATTCCGCAACGGTCCGTGACGCGGCACAAGGGAGCGGCTAATGAGGATCTGTGCAATTGCCAGCGAGTGTACACGATATGTTTGCATGTGTTCAAATACAAATTGAATGTGAGCCGTATAATTTTTATTTGGAAATGAAAATTATACTGATGCTGCAGGTTTCAGGCATATTGAATAACGTTGTTCCTATAGAACACCAAGATGGACAGTACCAAACCAAAAAGGATGATACAGGACAGAAAATGTTCAGACACCCTGTCAATAAAAATGAAATATCTCTATTTTCAAATAATGATTGTTATTTTTACAATGGAATATTATTAACAATGAAAAAGCCTTATAGTTTTAACATATAATATCTATCTATCCCCGTTGCTTCTCTTTTTTGAAATTTAGACTCGGACCAAAATGTACTAGAAGTTAGCCAATATAGCTCCCCTTTTTGTGACGCATTTTCAATGTACTACATTGTGTTTCTCTACATTAATACTTCTGTGGTTTCAGGACTATAAAACATATAATCAAAATCTAAACAATTACCACCAGCTCTTATTAAAAAATGGCATTATAAATGCTCAGACTAGAAAAAAAAATTGTAGGAACCTACTTGATGGGACTGATCATTATCATCTTTCATATCCTGACTTTGTCCACTTCTTGTAAGGCCTTTATATTGATTGTCCCTCAACTTTAGAAGCCTCATTGATACGAAGATCAGAATTATGTAACAAGAAAACTTTTATTTAATAAAGTGAACCTATCAAAGAGGTAGATTATGAACTTCACGATATTAAATCATATTTCACTTGTAGCACAGCAAAAGTTATCATTCATCAACTTTTCACGCACCCGCGCACAATATTTCAGCGTTTACCGCTCTGCTAGACGCATACATAACGGTGTAGCTGCAAAATATGACGCAATCACCATAATAATTCGAGACATAAATAAGAAAAGCGTTTACTCTGTCCCAAACAAACAACCTGAGAAATAAGCATTGGATTTTTGAGATACCGCATGCATTGTCAAGGAATTTATATTATTTAGGTAATAATTAAACCTCAACTAACCTAGGATCTTCTAAGATTTTGGTTGGTCCTTACAACGAAACACAACTTGGCTTAAAGCTGGTTCACTAACACTAAGAAGCGTGGCTGGTTTTAAAACCCATTTTCCAAAAAACCCAAGAATTTTGATATAAAACGATATAGGTATTCTGATCGATTAAGTGACATCAATACCTGACAAAACGGCGGTATTTTCAGGAGAATATTATTTTACTGTCCTTTTACTAAGTCAGTCGCCACAATAATGCCTAGATCACACATACCGAGTACTCGGCCGAGACAGTAAAATGTTACTCGGCCGAGACATTGAAAGCTTACATCACTCGCTCAGCCGAGCACTCGGCGCTACGTTTATACGTACCGAGTACTCGGTACGTGTGATCTAGGTATAAGTTGTCTTCTTCGGAACATAGCAAAAAAGGAAGAGTTCATTTTGACCACGTTACTGACCGGAAACCCATAGTTTGACGAAGAAACGTATGTCTTGACCAATAACCGTCACTGTGAAACGTATGGTCCTCGTCATTTAAAATATTCCTAGTAATATTATAAACGCGAAAGTTTGTAAGTATGGATGGATGGATATTTGTTACTCTTTCGAGAAAAAACTACTGAATGGATTTTAATGAAACTTTACAATAATATAGCTTATACATCAGAATAACACATAGGCTACAATCTATAAAGACATTGTGTGAATTGTCCAATACTCGAAATACTAATCCTGCGCAGACAAAGTTGCGGGCACCAGCTAGCTATTAGTAGGTTTGAGTTATAGAACCTTCCCCATAAACTCATGCTCACCCCTGTAAGGCAAAGTTTCCGTTCCGGTGAGGTGCACAACGATAAAGTATACAGCGGGAGTTCCGTAGTCTTGCGACGGGCTTTCAAGATGATTGCCCAAACAATAAATATGGGACAATGAGTTGGAGTGAGCAGTCTTTGCTACCTACGCTTATGTAATTGTGCAAATAACCTAGCTAGATGAATCTTTACAAGGTTTTACAAAAACATGGTACAACTGAATTCCTTAGTGACAATAAACACCACTGAAAAGTCACAGGGAAGCAAAAAACGCAATTTCGGTTACTTGAATGACGTCATTTTTCAGTTATTTTGATTTCAAAACCAAAGTACTGCACCGGTTTTCCTGAAATGTCTATGGGACTTATCCTATCCTATCCTACTAATATTATAAACGCGAAAGTTTGTAAGGATGGGTGGATGGATGGATGTTTGTTACTCTTTCACGTAAAAACTATTGAATGGATTTTGATGAAACTTTACAATAATATAGCTTATACATCAAAATAACACATAGGCTACAATTTATAAAGATACCTGCGCAGACGAAGTCGCGGGCACCAGCCAGGGCCGGCATAACCTATTGTGCAGGGTGTGCGTTGCACTCGGTCTTAGGGGGCGCCGAGCGCCACACGCCGCGGGCGCCCAGGGGTGGCTGCCAAGCGCCACTCGCCGCGAACGCTTTAGTGCATCCGCGGATGCCCTCGCGACCGCTGGCACCTGTGGGCGGCCGGTGAGCGCCCTAGGGCGGCCGTGGGCGCCCTGGCAACCGTGAGCGCCCTGGGTTGAAAATTTTGCGGCTTGCTGCGCTCGTCGCGTTCACATTTGCTCTATTGCGTGTTTAAGAGTCCTGATAGAGTTATTTTCAGGACTATTGGCGTGAAAATTTGCGGCTCGCTTCGCTCGTTGCGATCATGTTTCTTTCATTGGGTGATTTTGGGTCCTAATACAGCGATTTTCCCTTATAAATTAAGTGTTTTGGGCATTGATAAAGCTTTATGCCTAGTAAATTAAAACTCTAAAAAACTTAACATTCATTCATTTGCGTGTTTAAGGGTACTGATAGAGTAATTTTTAGGACTAAACTATTGGCGAGTAAATTTGCGGCTCGCTTCGATCAGGTTTCCTTCTAGGTAACTTTCGGTCCTAATACAGCGATTTTCCTCAATAAGTTAAGTGTTTTGGGCCCTGATAAATAGATTTTCTCTAGTTAATTAAAACCCTAAAAAAAAATGTAAATTGTATTTACATTTATTCTGTTGCGTGTTTAAGGGTCCTGATAGTCAATTTTAGAACTAAACTATTGCCGAAAAAATTTGCGGCTCGCTTCGCTCGCCGCGTCCGGGTCTATTCAGGTAGGTCATTTTAGGTCTCAATGCAGCTATATTTCTCAATAAAACAAAACCATGATTTTTTTCGCTTTCATACTGTTGGATGTTCAAGGTCCTGCAATAGTGATTTTCGGGACTAAACAAATGGCTTAAAAATTAGCGGCTCGCTTTACTCGTCACGATCAGGTTTGTTCTTTTTATATTTGTTCGTTTCGCTCGCCGCAAATAGGTGCTCTGTTACATTACATGTTAGTGATTGAAGAAAAAACAATAATTTCCATGTTCCTTTGATCACAAAACATAACACTAGTAAACTTAGAAAAAAAACTGTTTAGCGCGTTTAACTAGTGGGCGCTAGGGTAATGATTGCACTCGGGCGCAACATGGGCTAGAGTCGGCCCTGGCACCAGTTATAATGGAAAAATATCCTTTCTAACAAAAATAAAATTCCATTCGTATAAAAACAATGTTAAGAGGTAACAAATATACCCAAAAAAAATCAACTGAATTGAGATCCTCCTCTTTTTTGAAGTCTGTTGATAAATACCGATTGCCAGTGCAAGTTACTCAATATTAAATAGGATAAATGTTAAATCGAAGTTGTACCCTGTTTGAACCCTATGTTTTGTCAACAGGCTGCAATCGGACCTACTACGGAGACATCGGAAGGACTTATGAGCTCGAGTTGCACAGACCTAGGGAGGATCTAGTACCCTACGTGTGTCTTCTCACCATAACTGCAGCAGGCGGGATCCATGGAGACTTGGTGCAGGTAATCTCACTAATAATGTTGTATTTTTTTTTTGTTTAGTGCGCTTTATTCTTCGTCTTCTTCTTCCCAGTGCACGTAAGGAGCCTCTTCAAGGCGCACTTGAAATTCTTTCACCACACTGGTTCAAAAGAACTAGTGACACGCTAAGTAGAAGAAGAAGAAGTGCGCATTAATTACTTATTGGTTTTGGCGGGAACATGAAAAATGGCGCATTGGCGGCATTAAATTAATTGACAAAACTTGTATATCTTTGAGTGTTTAAGTGTAAAAACGGTGGTATTTTATCCATTAAGTGCTCGTGAACGTGTATGAGTGTTGGTGAATGGTGTAATGCTGTAAAACGTGACTTTTCGTGTTGCCTCCAAAACTCCATAGAAGCCTCTAGTAAAGTCGCAACCACCACTACTTTACAGGGGCATGACTTGACTAATTGACTCTGACTTATGACAAAATAATCTCTCCAATTACTTGACACTGGCTAAATACCTTTGATGTGAAGCCAAAACCGAAGAACTTCGGTTCTTCGAAAGAAAAAAAAAAAATTACTTATTATTATACTTTCATACTATAACAATTATTATTTAGCGTCTAATAGCACATTTCTTACAGTCTCGAATTAAGTGAAAGTCACGCCGTTTATATCTAATGTTCTTTATAAGTAGCACTATCACTCTTACTACATTAGGTACCCTATTTATTTATAGTGCGGCACTACACTAACTCGAAAGGTTTCGGTTTTTATAAGTCTTCTCACTGTGTCCGTGTTGTCGGTGAGCATTGATTCACAATGGACTAAAATACGAGTAATATGTTGTCCATGAAAATTTTTGCTATGACCGTCGGGAAAAGCTATTCGAATTCAATCAACAATCAATTAGTAAGTGCAAACACGTGTAGCCGGTGTCAGGCACACACTACAGCACAAACAAAAAAAATACAAAATGTTTAAAAACTGACGGACGCCACCTATCCTACCCGGTCGCTGTATTCGGCGACCCGTTTGCGGGGTGTACAAAGTTATTGGTATAAGTTTAATACACATAGGAAAATAACTTTTTCAATTCTCATGCTCGTAAAGATCAACTTCGTGACGCTTTAGGAGAATTAAATCTGCATTTTGGGCCCTAGGGAAAAAAGTGATTGCTTATAAAATCTGTAATAGGTTTCATGCCGGAAGTTGAGAACTTTATTCAGATTTCGAATTTCGGTCATTCATAATACCGATAGATCAGGGTTTTATGAGGGGCCTTAACATAACTAGTAACATTGGATTGCTTTCTCAGTTTTTAATTACAAAAAGGGTTTGTTCTTTGTTTGTTTAGTTACCTCGCAATCGAAGTAAAAATTCTTGTGTATACCTCGGTCCTAAAGCCAATTTTATACTCGACTTGAATATTGGCTCTCGCCTTCGGCTCGGGCTGATAAAAGTCTCGTATAAAATGTCTTGCTTCAGGCCCTTGGTGAACAAATAACTATATAAGGCTCTCCACAAATAACACAAATCTCCATAAATTAAAGAACTTATAGACAAGTGATTGTGCTTCACTTTTTGGATTTTCTTATTAAATATATTAAAGTTATGTTCAACCTTCGGATTGACTGGAATTGTTAATAGTATGACAGATAATCAGGCTATGATAATTTCACTACGATTAAACTACCAGCAAAAAACTTTGCTGCTTTCTACTGTCCTCATTGTAAACTTTTTGCAGCATTTTGTATCCAGTTTCCCATTCATTATCGTCTGCAGTTTAATTTAAGCGTCGTTTGTTCACGGAACCACCCTACAATTTTATGTAATTAGACTCAGTCATTACTTATTGAATTACTTTTTCCTTTTTCTCGTTCTTTCTAATTTGTAACTTTGAGTAAGATTTTTTTTCAATTTCGGACTCTTCCTTATATTAGAAGACAGTTACTGTAAAATAAGAAATAAATAAGCCTGTTAATTAGTAGGTATAAATCTAATTCTGAGAGATACACAGAATTCGATTACCTACCTAAGCGTAGCGAAGATTCGCAATTTTTTTTAGAGTATTTAGTAAACACATTGTGCGTAAACGAATACACAAATATATATCATAGTTTAAGGTTAGTTAGGGCATTACTATTATTAAATTCTGTTGATTTTTTGTCTACGTAATCCCATCTCTTGTTCAATCACTGCAGTCAAACCCCGTGACACAGCTAGCTGGTGTCCAAAGTAGGTCAACTGCGACATCCACGCGTCGACCGGAATGCCTTTATATTTTTAAACCAATGGGCCTTTAATAATAAGCATATGCTACGGAAAATTAACCATCGAGGTTGATAAATGAAAATGTGCATTCAGTGTCTCAGCGCTGTTATTCGTATAGCCTTGGTGATTTTAAACGCACGCTGTTTATATCAGTTTTTGGTATCATATACAATTTTTTCGTAGGAAATGCTATTGCTAAAATAAAACTGCAAATAACCATTATAGATAAAGGTAGTGTAAAAATCAAACATGCCCCTTTGTTTTATCTCCACACACGACAGTGTGTCCAGCCACGGTCAGGCCCAGCGAACTGGCGGGTAGCACTGTGTGTAAGTTTACACGAACCATTTGGAGGCTTTTTTGACTTTGTCATAGCTAAAAAACTAATCAATATAAACACACCAAATTTGGTTTATGTATTGAAAGTCCAAAGTTAATGAAGTACCTCAAATTTCATAAACACAGCTTAAACGGTTATTTAGATATTAACGTTCAAAAATTCGACATTTTTATCACTGATTGACTGACATATAGACGTAAAACCTAACCCACTTCCAGATGACCTAGAAAGTTCAAATTTGGCATCCAGCTAGGTAATTGTGTGTATACAAAGGGAAAAATCAGAAAACCGTAAATTTATAAGATTTGATTTTATTTTAAAATTATTCGATTTTATGAGGTAAATTTAGCGCCTTGCAAATTATGAAAGCAATTGCCTTGCAAATTTTTGCAGGATATTTCCATTTCCATGATGAAAGGTTGTTTTTATCGTTTTATGTACTTACTTTAATATCAATAATTTAAAAAAATATAAATAAGAGCCCAGATGAACGCAAGCTAGTGGAAATACAAATTGTCGGAAAACACTTTAATCTCCCAGCATATATGCACTACCTACAAAGGCAGGTACCCACTCCTTATTTACGCTATATGGTAGGTTAGGTACTTAACTTATTGTACTTTTGCCTACCTACATACATTTAGAGGCGATGATGGTGGTGTGTAAGTAAGGAAAACAAATAGGTAGGTAACTATTATAATTATAGTAGCTACCTAACCTATATACCTTTAAATAGTAATAAATTTATTTACAAAAAAAAATTATATCTGAACAAAACACATATAATATGTGTAAATAGAAGCCACGATCGAGAAGTCGTTTTCCCCGAAAAAAGACATATATACATATATGGCTAGCCAAGGTCTACGTTATAAATAAAGTAATACGTTCTTATAAATAAATTTACAAATGTCTATAGTAGACCTTGGCAAGCCATATATGTATATATGTCTTTTTTCGGGGAAAACGACTTCTCGATCGTGGCTTCTATTTTCACATATTATATGTGTTTTGTTCAGATTTTGTTTACTCAATAGAAGACTATTTTTCAAGCGGGAACTATTGTAACGAGGAATTCTCATTTCTTTCCACGAAAACCCTGGTAACCCTGGTTCTGGTAGAAGGTACTTATTTCAAAAAGTAAACAATTAGTCAAATTTACTCTAAGCAATAACGTTTGTTGGGTTCCAATAATATCGTTATTATTTTCCTATGAATTTTGTTTTAACAAATTTTCCTTGAAACTGTTTTTATATTAACAAACAATGAGGAAATGGAGACAAAACACAAAGAAATGAAACAATAAAGACATCGAAATATTGCGCAGTTAATTTTAAGTTCACAAGAAGTAACATTATTTCACACTTTTTGGAATCAGAAAGATTCAGGAAACTTTGAATGGAGACACTTAGATGCTCAGTCGCTAACGGAAAAATACTACTTTGAATCTCTTGGGATGGTATTATTTTTGTTGCTGAATTTTCCTCCTAAAGGGTAAATAATTCTACGAAGCACAATTTTATAGAGATTTTCAAGATTTTCTTCCTGCTAGGCGAGTTGTGGTCTTTATAATCTTGGGACTTTAAACGTTTAATATATTTTTTTTACTTTTTGCATCATCATCATCATCATATCAGCCCTTAAACGTCCACTACTGGACATAGCCTCCCCCATGATTCTCCACGATGAGCGGTCTCGAGCCTTCTCCATTCACCGACTTCCAGCGACCGCAACTATGTCGTCAGTCCATCGCGTGGGGGGACGTCCTACACTGCGTCATCCAGTTTATAACCTTAAGAAAATAACAGGTTATCAAAAGACATTTATCATAGAAATTAAATATGTAGTTTATTTATCCTTCACGCAAGATTCTGCTGACGCTGTATTTGCGTTGATTCTATTCTCTCCGCAGGATGCCGTCTAGATGGGTACCAATATATTGCCAGATATTCTGCCGCAAAGCAGTATTACTGTGTTCCAGTTTGAAAAGCACTATAACTAGTGTATATAATTTCTGGGCTTTCGATATTGACCATCAAAATGTCAATGTTGACGAGCGCTTATCATGAGCAGACGTGATCTCTTACTGATGGTAAGAGATCGTTAATTCGTATCCTTTCATGTTTACATAAAAAAACTTTAATTAATAAATGTATGGAAAAGGTGCTGACCTGTGTGCTGAGTCGCTAACTGCAGCAGCAAATTTTTGGTTCCCAAAAGACTGGCGAAACGTGACTGCCAGCCGCAAAGAAATAGCAGTTTTGGCAGGCAGTCCAAAGCCATATTTACAATTCAGCGTATGCTCTACATTTCCTATAAATTTCGTAGTCACTAAGTAATGAAATTGCAACTTAGCTTCGCAAACCGAACGAGACGTAAGTCACCGAAGCCACAATGTCCCGAAGCAGTTGGTTGGTTTCCATGGTCGTAATACTAAATAGTCTGGAAGCTGGTTGTGAGAAATCAGAAAACTGAACAGTCTTGGCCCTTTTTCTGAAACTTGACTTGCAGAGATTTTTTGTCAGCTTCAAGACACAAAATCTCTGCCTTTTCAAAAAGAACTGTAAAAAAATCTCGGGTCTGGTTAGAAAACAAAGTTTTATTTTAAACTAACTTGGCATTTGCAAAAAATTACAACTTTTGTTCAAACAAAACACTGAGATTATGAATCATTAAACCAGCCTAACCGACATGGCCCAATCGGTTTTAAATAGCTGATATAGATCCTTGGACTTATAAAAATATTCCTGATCTGCAATTAAAATTTTCATGATTCACAAAAAGGTAGAAAGATCAGTCGTTGTCAATATACTATTAAATATATAAAAGGCCTGAATGTCTGACAAACAACATACAGCCCAAACCAATAAACGTAGAGACTTATAATTTCAAGGGTACGTTCATCAAGTTGTGTGTGTAGGTAAGCGCGTACTGAGAAAGGACTTTTGCTTAATCGCAATGCAAACAAAGTTACTGGCGTCAGCTAGTCAATCAATATAAAAGTATTATTTTGACGACTGGCTCCTGTTCTAGCATGATTTTCGGCAACGTCGCCTCAGCAAATGGACCGAACCAAGGGAGCAAATACTGTTTCCAGTTTATAGTCCTGTTTTTAAGAATACCCTATCAAGTTTGCGTCGAGTGCCAATGAGGGAAATTGTTTGCTTTCCAACCAACCCTTCGACCATTTTTGTTTTTTCCAGGAACATTTTTTTGTGATTGTCGCATGTTTTCACTTAATACTCTTCTCTTTGAAGTAGATACTTCTTTGTTTGCAAGATATAGGCCTATTGTTCCAAATTTAGTACCTACGTCACATCCGGAACAACTTTTTAAACGAAGGCTCATTTGATTTTTGATAATAACTTATTATGTTTTTGAATCGTAATTAATTTGTTATGTACTTGGATTTAATTTAGTATAATTAACGGTTATATCTCCAACATTATTATAACTAATACGTGATTATACTAAGTTAATTGATCAATCTTGGCGAGCTAATGTAGGCGATGCCGTGTGCATAAAATGAAACAAAGAGACCATTGATCGTTTATGATCAATTCAACTGCCAATCCATCTGTCCATTTCTGACGAGAACCCCAAGGTATTCCTTTCAGGAGCTCCAATAAGACGCGCCCCTTGAAATATTGCCCTGAATAGTTAAACGGTGCAGGGATTTAGCAGCCTTTTAAAGTTTCAGCTCACTAGAATGATGCAATATTTATTAGATTCAGAGTGAATGGTGATAGATTAATTCCTTTGGTTTTAAGACTTAAATAAATTGTGCCGGACTTTTTTTTTTAATAATGGACTGCTTTTGAGCTTTTCTAACACGCAAAAACACTTCACTTCACTCAACTAAGCTAAGCTATTGTGCTGAATTTTGGCATGGATGTAGGCTAGGACTCGGAAAGAAAAAAAAAATGGTGTTTCTTATATACCGACAAGCTGTCGCCCGCAACTTAGTTTGGATTGTGAATTAAAAAATCCCTTTCTCAATTTTACCTTTACGTTCAGCCGTTTGGCTTGTAGGTTGTTTGTCAGTTAGTCATGCCCAAACCTTTTATATAAGTACGAGTATATTGGTTGATGATTGATAATAAATAATATATAATATTGATTATAAATCATACCACGCCGCCCGGCGCGGCGCCGCGAGCGGCGGCATAAATCATAGGGCTTATACATAAATCTTAAATAGGCTGTATAAAATCTGTGTTCTATAATAATTATACCAACGAGTTGCTACCTACTTTTCATGAGAAAAACAATGAGAAGTCCCACAATAACAACGAAGGTAGAAAGGTTTCTACATATTTCGACAAGAGTTGCTTGCAGAGAGATGCTCCCACAAAACCACTTTTATCTTGTTTGAGGTTAAAAACAAAGTTCAAAGTCAGTGTATTCAAAGGGGTTAAATTTTTTAAACATATTTTTAAGGCTTGAGTTTGGTTCAATGATTAATTCACTAATTATTTGAAAAAAAATCATTATTATATTAGAAACTATTTATAAACAAAATTAAAAAAGTGAGCGAGATGATAGCTTATAATAGTTACAATTCAATGTGTTTTATATGAATAGGTTTGGTATTATCTACTTTTTGGATATACCAACTCTAAGACGCGGTCAACGATTGGATTTTTTGCTTTTCATTCAAAATTCCTAAACGAATTTTTCGGAGAATTTTGCACAACTATTAAAATACCAAGGTAAAGTTTACAGAAGCGTACATGGCGAGATTGCACTTTGGAAACCTTTGACTCGAGTTTCGAAGTATTCCAAATATCATCGAGATGAGCTCTTCTTAGTCACTTTTAGGATTTGGTGAACAAGTAGGAATACTTATGTAAAAACTTATAATATCTTTCTTACAAAATGCATTTTGGTGTGTTTTTGAAAAAAAAAGTAGAAAATAGTTTTTATCCAAGAATACACCATTCCTTTGTCAATCTTCTTTTGCTTCGACCATAGACAAAAAAAACGATTCTCTTCTTCTGTAGCTTCGACTTGTCGACTACTCCTACTAATTTTTTAGTACGCGCTTACACTCACACACCTTTTTATTTTATATTCTCTAAGTTTAGTGGTTTTGTTCTGTTCTTCTTCCTATCGTGTCACTTAGTGCGCCTCAAAGAGGCTACTTTTAGCTCTGTGATGATGAACCAGTCAGCCAGGAGATTTGAAATAAATTCAAAATCAAATCTTTTATTTCGGTAAATATTACACCATATGTTGTTTATATTCTAAGGTTAGTAACATTATTCAAAATTATAAATAACACATAACCAGTCAAAGAATGTACTTATTATTTATATAATTTCGTGCTACTTTTTTGACGCCACAACTTCCCCGTTTATAGATTAGTACTGAACCGGCCGGTACCGTCGTAAAATAAATATACGAAAAAATCACATTGTAAATTAGAGGAGTAGCAATGTTGGCAAGGCCTGCCAGGCACGGATTAAGGCTAATCCAGTAGCATAAATTAACAAAATCCCTTGAGTACCTATTCGGCTGCACTGAGTCTGACACTGAACACTATCAACATTTGAGAGCTCTTTGTATCAGTTTTCATTGTACTTCACATTGAGCAGTAAAGGGCAAAGTTAGAGGTTCATTCGCAAATTAATTGAGCATTTTTCAAAACGTTGAGTAAACGAGTCATAACGAAAATAAATTCGATGAATCGTTTTTTGTTAGTCTAATGAAAAAAAACATCTAAAACTTTTGAAAAATAGGCAAGTAAATCCAAAAAGCCTTTGAGAAGATATCTCTCATTAATATTTCAGCCAGGTCGTAAGTATATTCCGACACAATGTAAAAATTGTTTGAGAATAAATGAAATGAAAAAAACTCAGAAAACTAAGAAATTACTTATGGTACTTTCTACATATGTATGTATATTCTTCTTATGAAAGTACCATTTATTCTTGGGTTCTAAAAAGTACTTGCCTACATATAAAATAATCATTTTAATAATTAAATATAAGTAGGAAAAAAATATTTATCATTTTACTCGCTCATCACAATAATAATGAGTAAATGATACTATGTCAGCATATCAGCTCAAACTATTGTAGAATTAAATCCAATTACAGCCTATCAATTGTAGGCTCTAATCAACCGATTCTAAAATTCAATAATGGGTGTTTCGAGCCGTTCTCAATTGGTGTTGGCAGATATTGGATGCGAACACTGAGCAATGGGGCTCATCTATAAAACATTTGGACACGTCAGTCTATTACTCTTTCATGGACTAGATGTAACTTTGTACACTTCATTTAATTCAATATTTTTATTTTTTCTATAGGAACACTTTATGAACACTATTATTTGATTCGTCTTTGTATACAATTTGTGAACATTACAAAGTAAGTGACTGTACAATACGTTGTCAAAAACGTTGATTTTAAAAAGTTAATTTTGTTACTACACAGGGCTCTGTTACTACATATACCTACTCTTCTCACAGTAAATATAAATAGTCCATGTGTAGGTATGTATTTTTGTAGGATTATGCTATACCTAAGGCGGGTTTCAATAGGTGAAAATAATTTATATTTTTTTTTATGTTTGTGTAAAATACAGCCTTGAACAAGACGGAGAAGGCAGATGGCATAGTTGAGAATCAGCGTTTTCTTTGTATCTACAGTCTACACTAGTATAATGATAAAACAGTAACATTAATATGATTTATTGTGTAAAACACAAAATAACGTAACAAAGAACAACACTAGTTTCACAAATCGTGAACTTAACATGTATAACGATTTCATACAAACCCAAAAACATACAATTTTTACAACATAACATCGTAAGCCATCAATGTACCACTTAGCCCTGATCCGCTGATCCGTAACAATGTGACCTAAGACTTCGATAGAATTTGAAAAGCTGCTGCAATTTCCCCGGAGGAGTCGTAAGCCGGTTTATCGTTCTCCACGATCCACGTAGACCCGCTCACACCTTGATTGATCACTTCTATTATGCCGTTCACTGCAGACTCCACTCTGGAACAAAGATAGTTATATTTAACGCGAGATTGTTTTATTGCTCTTTTTGATCAATTTTCTGTGATTGCTTTTCTTTATGATTGATTGGACAGTGGAAGATTGTATTAATTGTAGCCCGCGACTTCGATTGCGTGGTATTTAGATAAAAAGTAACTTAGTAATGTTTGTTTACACCGGCAGCCTATTTCAAATTCAAATATTTATTTCAGACTCTTAGTCCATAAAAGTAGGTACAAAATTCATTTTAACAAGAACAAAACATTAAATTAAATAAAATTAAAACATTTAATTAAAATTCGCACATGATTCATGGTTGACAAATTAATTAATACATAAGTCTAAAATATTTCAAATATTTATATTTCAGGTTTAGTAGTTTAGGCGTGATTGATACATAAGCATCCTTATTTTAGTTATAATACTAAGAACTTATGGTATGAAGAAAACGGTTTTTGTTACAAAGCGACATCCAACTGGAAGTTCATTTTGAATTTCTAAACTTTTTAAAGTAAAAATCTCGTAACACAATGTCCTTTTGTGAAAATAACTTATAACTTTGCGGGTAAGTTTACCTCTGTCTCACTGGCACTCTGCTTGTAAGCTGTGTTTGGTCAAAGTTTTGCAAATTGCTTCTTTGTAGGATGGCGGTGTCAGTCGGGCCGAGGCATACCGCCAACACGCGCACTCCGGACTTTGCGTAGTTTTCTTGAGACTGCAAGAAAAGTTAGATTTTTATATTTTCATCCGACGAAAATGAGGCAACGGGGACCAAACGACTGGAGGGAATTTTCAATTTAACCCTATATTTTTTATTATGAGGTATTTATTATTTTGTGGTTATTGTCCTTAAGCGAAGCGAAGACACTATTAACTATGTGAAATGTTTGTTACTTCAGAACTTTGTTGTTTACAAACCGATTTGAAAAAATCGAAGTAAACGAAATTGCGTATTTTGCTTCCTGTGACTTGGCAGTGGTGCCCACGGTCACATGAACCGTCCGATTCAAATCGGTTGTTCTATGTTTTTGTAAAACTATAATTATATTTAAAAGTTTTTATTGATAAATTGAGGTTAATTAATTTATATCATCATTGGTACTAATTATGATGGTGTTGTGGCCAAAGATGGGTCAAGAAGACAATTCTCTCTTGCCCTAATAGTGTATAACCTTAGCTCATTTAACACAGCTTCTACCTTAACAATTTCTCATGAAACCCATGAACTTAGTTTATAGCGGAATATTTCCGTATTATTACCAAGTTCATACCCTTTCATTTGAATTGCTCAGCGGTTAACTTGGTAATTACATTTATCTACGCAATTTAAAGATAACAGGTTCTTTTTATAAGGCAAAGGGGAGCAGGATAAAGAAATGAGATATAACGTGACCTCGAAGTATTTTCTACTTTTTTTCAAGAAACGAGGGTCTTCAGTCGAGAGCTTAGTGTTTTCAAGTATTCCAAACAGGTGTTAGGTAGAACCAGAAACAGAAGTTTAACGAACATTAAACTAATTTAGATTCGCTTTAACACTGAGCAAGTAAGAGTAAGGCCAAAGATTAAATTAGAACCTTTTTTTATACTGCTAAAAGTTACCCCCATAGAAATGCTGAAATGTAGCACTGCAGTCTTTGTAGCGGCGTAGACCGGCAGATGACTTCCGAGGTTAAGAGCCAAGAGTGAGGATATGTTGACCACGATACCTCCAGCACCAGTTTTGTCACGCCCCATCGCTTCAATCGCTTTTAACGTACTGTTTACTGTTGCTGACTGAAAAAAAAAATGTTTCGAGTAGAAAATTAAAGTGACCATTAGTGCTGTAAATATACAGCACTAATAATAAATTCGGTCCCGGTCATCGGAAAAAAAATTGATGTTAAATATCGTCTCTAATCAAAATCTAGCTAAAGTTTATACTCTACCAAGCATTTTAATAGATACTTCAGTATAAAGTGCATATTTTTCAGAAATGCATCATTTTATTTTCACAAACCATAAAGGAGTAGGAATCTTCCTACCTACTTTGTAAATGGCGTGAAATTGCCTCATCTACTCTCGAAAGAGCATGCGAGGCTTTTCCTTCCGAATGCCATAAAAACTCTAACCCTGCCAAATGCAAGGAGAGATAAAGGTTCTGCAAAAACTGGAAAGAAGTGGTTTTGGTAAAAGAAAAGGAGTAGCATTTAGTAAAGTACCAATTAATATAATGGATAGCGTAATGTTTTACGCCGTCTTTCAATAAAGAAAAAGCACTTTATAGACTCTACCAGAGCAAAGCGCGTTCTCGTTTATCGAAAAATATAGTTAACCTATTTTTATCTTGAGATATAAAAACAAAGAATGGAATTTATAAAAAAAATACCAACCTAACAATATTGCGATTCAAATATGAAAACATTTCTATAATACGACTTTGCTCCCACTACAAAGTTGAATGAGTTCGAAGTGGTTTTTCATGAAGAGTACACAGATTTAGTACCTATAGTAAGCCTATGTAACTTTAAGAAAAAAAAGGCTAACCTGTCTTATTTAAAATAAAAGGATGTACCTAATATTTTCGACTTCAGTCCATATCTTCGTAAACAAAGTAAATAAACGTGTTTATTACATTAAGTGCACCTCCAATTAAAAAAACTAATCGACAAAATACTTATAGATATCCAATTATAAAGTGTAGTTACTGTGCCATTTTCGTTACTGTACAAGCACAAGCAATTTTGTGTAGGTATTTGGGGCACGGAGCGGTTCGAGGTAATCAGGTAAACTGCCATGGCAAAAGTTAAAATAACTTGATATCTACCTCCTTTCAATATCATGACCACTATTGTTATGGAACTTCATTCATCCATAACATGGATCATGCTCCATCTTCGACCTCACTATCACTTACCAACAGGTGGGGTATTGGTTAAATACTTGTCTATCCATAAAATAAAAAATAAAAAAAACTTGAACTCTATCGTTCATTGACAACAAGCTACTTTACATTATTTGTATGTTATTTATTTGTGTTTGGAAGTTAGACAGTTTAGTCAAAGAAATCACATAAAACTTAACCACTTTTTCCTAATTTAAACTTGTGCATCAAAGCTGGTCACTCATTTTTTTATAGGATTCTAATCTTATTAATATTTATAATCTTGTCTATTGCCTGACGGACTGGTTTATCCAGAAACACCCATTCACGTATACGTTCGTACTACAAAAAAAACTGTCTAAAAACTTACAAAATTCACATCGATCATTTGTTTGAAAGACTTCTCGTTAGCGCTCAGCAGGGCAGCATTGTTGACAACCACATCGAGTTTCATGTACTTGTCCAGCACATGGTCGTAAGCGGCTGCAAGTTGGCTGTCGTCTGACACGTCACATTTTATGAACTTGGCTCTCAAGGCACCGAAGTTGGACGTGAGTTCGTGTTCCAGCAAAACGCCTTCGCGGTCTCCGATGTCGAGGAATACGACGTGCTGGAGAAGTTAGAGATTATATTTGATGGCTGTTTAAAAATCATTACCTAAGAGTTATTGCTTGTGAAATTTACTACAAAAAGTGTGTTATTGTTTGTGAGTGCTTGCATACATATAGCTCTACAATGGTGCTAAATTTACGAACAAAGCTGAAGTACCAATTTACAGCTGGGTTTTCCTGATCAGCAACAAGTCATTACTAATACTACGCAAAAAATCATTCCCATCAATCACTTAAATAACTTGACCTCTTGGCATTGAATGATTCAATAATATAAATAAAACATTGAACTCGCTTGCATACAATGATAATAGTGTAAAACACATCCGCTCACTACTGTCTACTAGAACAAACAAAGGAATACCAGTCAAGAATGCAAGATCATAGTGTGTGAGAGACACAGTGTAAATAAATCAGAATGTTGTATAATGATTTTTATATTGTTTTGAATATGTTACACGATTCTGCATTCTTTACTTCTTTGGGTAACGTATTATACCTACAACTGTGCTCCCGCAAAAAGTATAGTTTTTTTTTTCCGTGAACGGTACGTATTTTAGAAGGATTGATGGTCTTTGAGTGTAAACTTGATGGTTTTAAAAAGGTATATCTAAGTAAATATTTTGTTTAAATGTTTATAGTGCACTTCTATTTTTAGGATATTTTGATGTTCAACTTCAATCGCCAGTGCATTGACCGCATATCAGGTCCTTATCAATGCACCCAAGGACATTTATTTATAAAACAATGTTTACCTCGATAATGACTTCTATTAAGCCAGTGGTTAATTGTATTGACCAAACATTACTGAGCAAATAGCTAATTAGTAGAATAGTGGACCATTTGATGAATCAACAATCTCTTGAGGTGTTTGAAATTGAAGAATTTCAAGAAGGTGTGTAGTTATTTATTTATGTAATCATTTTACGGGATCTATTATAGCTATAATGTAATGTTTTGTATGTTCATAGGTATTTATGATTGCGGCACATTTTATTATCTACAAACAAAACGTGTGGAAATCCTATTTCACTTCGATTTATCTATGATTTCTTTAAGTGATAAATTCCGTTATCATGCAGCATCCCTCGCATGATAACGTGTTCTTCATCATTCCCAAATTTTAACCCGATCGTTTAGTTGTTTTTGTGTGATATACGCTACTACAAAGTTGATTTTTAATATTCCTGTTATGCTAATAATATCAATGATATTCTATGAGCGCGAGAAATTAAACGATAGAAGAAAAATGCTTTGCCCTGACTGACTGACAGACAACCCACAGGCAAAACCACTGAACGTAAAGACTTGAAATTTGAGGGTATGTCAATAACATATACTAAGAAAGGGATTTTGTAATTCGCAACGCAAACGAAGGTGTCACCTAGTAGTTTTTAATAAATATTAAAGCATCACATTATCTATAAAATTAATGAATCATTCTGAAAAAAATGATGACAATGCACTTTACCGAATTTGTCTGAGTTGTCCTAGCTCAAGGTTTGTTTTTGGGAATACTTCAAAGCCTTTGTTGACTCTTCATTAATATTTCATTAAAATTACCCTGGCATTTTCGGAGAGCAACGCTCGCACGATCCCAGCGCCGACGCCTGCCGCGCCACCCGTTACCAAACACACTTTATCCTCTATATTCAGTGACCTTTTCACAAAATCTGCTGCCATTCTACTACATTAAAACTCGCAAAATAATCCTCAAACTATATTACAATTAATCTTAGTTTTGTTCAAGCTGCGCGCACGAGACACTCTCATCACAGACTACAGTTTTATCAAACCAATTTCGAACGTGTTTCTACAATGTTATCATTGATAAGGACTCATTGGTTTTGCAACTGTTAAACGTTTATGAGTCTTTTATCTTACAGTAATGACTTTTTGGTTGTGATTGTTTTATTATAAAGTCAAGGTTACGATTACATCCAGTTTTATTACTTCGCGATGAAATTATTTACAACTTCTCCCCCTCTTGTTCAAAAGTATACAGTCACAGAATCCCGTTGGAAAAACAGTTTTGCCCAATTTCCTTCTCTAATGTTATACATATTAAAACAAAAAATATAGTTATATATATTTGCCCAATTTATTTCGCTTATGTTAAACATATCAAAACAAATACAATAAAATAGCAAATATAATATACTAAAACATTTTGTGAGTTTGTAGTAACAAAATCAACGAACCACTTTTTTGAAATTTATACTCAATCAATTTATATATTCATTAGTGTACAAATGTTCGAGCAAGATAGCGGCGCGCGAGATTATGGGTCTTAAAATGCTAGGTAGGTACTAGAAATTAGTTTGATTTTATAGTGAATACTATTGTCAAAGTTTTACTGTGATACCAATATCTAATTTTGCTTTTGCATCCATATTTCATGAATTTTTGTTTACATTTAAAAATATGTAACAACCTGCTGATCCGTGTTCGTTTCAAAAATTCGTCTTTAACAATTTTTTGGCAGACAAATTTATCTTATCTGATGCTGCAAAAATCTAATAGCCCTCAACCCGTATCTTTTAAAGATATTTTTACCCCACACTTGATAGTACCTACATTACGGGGTGCACTCAAGACCCCAGGCGGCTCATTCCGTCTTGAAGGGTTGACGCGGCGAAGCGGCTAAAGCCCTTTTAAGAGCCGTCTCCATTGACTACGTAACAATAACGTCTAATAGCAGCCGCAGTAGGATTTTTACATACCCAGTGTGAAAAATAAATCGAATGTATATAACACTTAAGGGGATTCCTCAAATCCGAATTCCATACAAAATGTTTCGGACAAATACTCAAAAAGTACGCCGTATTATAGTAATTTCTTTACACTATTCATTTCGTCCATGTTTTTTGATTTCGTCAACAAAAAAAGTGAAAGGTTTCATACTTTAATTTAGATTTTATACGTGTTTTTAAGTTAGTAGGGTTAATTTTAAAACACGTATACGTATAACGAATAGAGTGAAGAAATTACTATAATACGGCGTACTTTTTGAGTATTTGTCCGAAACATTTTGTATGGAATTTGGATTTGAGGATTACCCTTAAGTCTAGTTAGCTAGACTCTACATTCATTCTACAGTGGGAGAGGATATCGATAACCAATTATATTTTGTAGTGATTTTGTTGTCCTATCTAAAATAAAACCCGACAGAGATCACGCTAGGGTAAGCAAGCGGGTTTTATTCTTCTGTCCCATGACCAGAACATTAACCGGTGTAGTATTATTGTGACGACACCGTGTAGATGATACCGTGGCTTAGTTGGTAGTGACCCTGCCTGCGAAGCTTAGTGTTCCGGGTTCACTCGTCCAGTTTTAAAAAAAATAATTTTAATTCTGCTCTTCGTACTGAAATACACTGAAATGCTCTAATTTTTATTTAATTTTACATATTCGGGACAACAAACAACTGCAATGCATACTACTTAATAATTATAACATCTAAGATTAACAATATAACAGCCCACTGCGTTATCCAAGACTCTAGTCTACAAATTGTGGCACTGAGTGAAAATATAGTGCATGTCGCATTGGCGTGTTGAAAAGGAAAGCCGCGAGTATTTTTCCAGAATGTTACGTTTTATTTTAATTATTTCTGGCTCACACATTCTCGTTTTATTAACACATAGCGAGGGAGGCTCGAAATAATAAAACATGAACAAAAGAGGATACTCTACTTCGCGAATGCGACCGACTACCAACCAAGTAGATACTGTGCAGAGGTGGTCTACCCAACGAGGAGTCATAACTTTTTAATACAATTCTTCACTGAATTCACGGTACAATTTTACAAATAACGTGTGTTGAAAAAAAGGGTACTATTTTTGAAATAAGAAACTATGTCAGGAGTGCCGAGTTGCAACAGGGGGACGGATATAACTTTTTTGTCCCATCTGTCACCCTAGGGGACATAAATCATTCGTTGTTATACGGTTGTGATTAAAACATTTTCTCAACTTCAATTGCTAACACATCATTATCTCTGAAGTAAGAGTTCTAATTTATTTATTACCTAAGTTCTATGTTTAATACTTACTTTATTTCCACAAATAAATGATTTCTAAACCACAATGGAAATAAATTAGAGAACCACATATTGTGTAAAATCATTTTAATATTCACGTTCCCTGAAAAAACGCTTTCCTAACCTACTGCAGAAGTTTTACAAGTTACACGTTACCCGGTCAGCAACGTTCATGCAGTGATTTTTAACTCTAACAACGCGTAATAGAGCTCACAACTGAAATTACCCGGAAGGTACGGGAGCAAGTGGCTGAAAAATCGTTAAAACAAAGTACAAAGGCAAATAAAACTGTGGGTAGCACACCTAACTGCGGGCGGTACGCAAACAAATCTCACGTTGGTGGTGCTACGGGGAAGCTTTCACGGATATTGCATTTTGGAAAGTTTCTGGGTTTTCAAAACAGAAAAATGAAAAGGATTTGATACAAAATAAAATAAACATTATTGATGGATTGGCGCAGCAGCAGCGTCAATACAAATGTTAGTTCAATAGTGAAACGATATTAAAGTATTCACATTTAAAATATTATAACTAACCTAACCAAATTATATATTTTTACATTAAAGTTGAAGTTTTTGTGTAGACTTTATCACACTCAATATTCATAATCAAAGAATAAAATGTATATGAGTTAAGGGTCTAAATCTCATTATTTTGTTTTTTTTTTTTACTGTTCTTATACATTAAATGATATAATTTCATATTATTATAGCTAAATTGCCACTTTCCCTATGATTTGTATCATAGCTCTTACTAAATATGGACGCAAACCTATGTATGTGTAACACTATCTAAACTCTGTTAAAACGCCCAGGGTGTATCCAACTTTGTTGAGCCTGGGCTGAGCCAAGAAATTTAAAAGTTTGAGCCTCTTCGTAATACTCTTTGTTAAGACGGCCTTATTTTGAAGCTATAGTTAAAGGAAGTTCACTTAAAGCTTGTAGAACACGCACATTAGGTTTTTTTAAAATAGGCTTCGTAGTATTTGTCACTCTTAAGATATTCCAACCTAAAATTAATCTTATATTACTTGTCCACATAATTCACATATATGTATTTCTTACTTTTATAAACGTAAAAGTAATAAGTAACTATACAATATACAATAACAATATGCTGTAATAAAAAAATATATTGATACTTGTATTTAAAATAAACCTATGAAAATGGATGGATGGATAGGTAGAAAATGCACAAGGTAAAAATCAAGTTGGTACACAGGTGTAAACGTAAACCTAAAACTTATTCAAAGTTCTTACAAAGGCTATACATTTAGATTGTAACAATTAATTTCATTTAAACAACTTATGAAAAAAGATAGATAGATAGGTAGAAAATGCACAAGGTAAAAATCAAGTTGTTACACAGGTGTAAATGTAAACCTGAAACTTATCCAAAGTTCCTTCAAAGGCATTTACAAATTAAATTTAAAGGTTCTTACATTTAGATTGTAACAATTAGTTTTATTTAAACAACTTGATACAATAAGTTTTGTACAAACAAAACTATCCGTAGTTCTGCTCCACACATCCACGCGAATCTTGAACAGTCTGCGAAATTGCAGACATGTTAACTAATTTCTGTCTTTAGTGTAGTTACAAGACTGTGCCGAGGGATTCATTTGTACTCGTCTATTTACACTTGTCAAGTGAGCTACATATTGGTGAATTTTGTGAGTTTTGTCTATGCAATTTGACTACGAAACAAATCATCGACAATTATTTCATGACATGATTTTTATATAAATAAATAAGTTATATTATGACGAATTCGTAAACGTTTAGCTGCCATATAGCTTTCCGTGTATTATTCTGTGTAATAAAAAAGCAGTGTTGGCCGAGTGGGAGGTGCCTCGACTTTCGATCCGAAGGTCGTGGGTTCGTACCCGGAGGTCGTACACCAATGGATTTTTCTGTTAAAAAAGTCTATGTATGCATTCAAACACGTGCTTTGGTGGTGAAGGAAAACATCATAAGGAAACCGGCATGTCATAGAACCTCTAAAGTTCGAAAACATGTGTCAAGTGCACGAAAGGAGCCTCTTCGAGGCGCACTTGAAATCCTTTCACCACACTTGTTCGAAAGAACTAGTGAAACGATAAGAAGATAGATACAAACCCAAAAAACTTTATCCTCTTTCTAGGGATAGTAGTAGAAGAAAGATAAAACTGCAGAAGAGTACAAACGTTCATTTAAAGTTACATTGGAAAACGCTGTGGAATCCGATGCTGAAATTGAAATTGTGTGAATGCCTCTCCCATCCGCTCTCATATTGGCAATAATTGCGCGCAAAATGCAATAAACATCGCGTTGGAAACTCGTCAAACAATCAAACATACGTAGGTACTTATTTTATAAAAAAATACATACCTACATTACATATTTTGCATGCAGCTAAATTATTCTCGGATTTATTAACACGCTTACTGGGGTAAGAAAAAAATACGTCCTTATCCAGCTCATAACCTCAAAACAAATCTTTTGACAAATCAGGTATCAATGGATTCTTTTTGATCACAGGAAAGCCAAGTTATGATGAAATTAAAATGTCAAACATCCAAAAGGCGACAATGATTCCGCAGGAGGTTTTTAGTTTTTTAAAACTTTAAGTTATCCTTATACAATAAAGGCAAAGGAATGTTTGAACATAAAAATGTGATTGGTAGCTTCTAACTTCCAGTAATGTTTTAATTTATCTACCTGAGATATTCTTTATGTAGAATTCCCCTCTACAATTTAAAGAATGTCATCCAAATCCTTCAGGCTCACAGCCGAGTAGAAACATAATTTTGCATCACCAGGTATGCCCCAGGGAGGTGTAGGTACCAGTGTCAGAGACACGTGGCGTTTCAATTTATTTACTGTTTAATATGATACGACGCGACGCAAAGCTGAAAATGTACCTACAGAATGTTACTGAAATTCATATTTTCTCGGCGATAATTTTCACATTATTGCTACCAAAGTTTTGTATTTTATTTTAAATCATACAATTATACCTACGACTAGCTACTAAACCTGAGGGTACATTGTAACAATAAACTTTTAATTCGCCTGAAACTATGAGCTGATTGAATGAGATACCAGCATGTCGTAGAACAAAAAAATCTGTGGCATCGACCAATCTGCATTGGGTCCGCGTGGTGGATTATGATACGACCCATTCTCTCTTTTTGTCGAGTGTAGGCCTGAGTCCCAGCAGTGGGAACTTTATAGGCTGATTGATTATGCTTATGCATGAGCTTACCCGCATCCTATATCCTAACCTAAACTATTAAACTGATTTTGACAATTTTTTTTAAAACTCCTATACCTGCTAAACTTCTCAAAGATCGGGCTTACATACATAATACATAATACGTAGACACATAAAACTTCCGATTCGACTAGAAAACACAGGTTCTGAAACCGTCATTTCATTTGCCAAATAAAACTCCGCTAGGTAATTTTCTTTGCATTAGCCGTGCATTTCATCAAAGAATAAGAAACAGAAAACCAAATAACATTATTTATTCCCGAGCAAAGCTCTTCCCTGAATAAAGCTTATAGCGCCGACGACAGCTAAATTCCTGGAAATACGTTCGACAGCGACAGAAACCAATCGAATCAGGAACTCTGGAATAAAATCGAATGCACTCTTTGTTGCAAGGCATAAATTGCCCCTGGGACTCAGTCTTTATCGACCTTTTTGATTGCTGCTTCACTACTCAGTGCAGTGATGTATTACAGACGACGCTGGGATCGGAGTATACGAAACCGACCCTGCTAGGTTAAATATATTTGTTTCACACCACCTGTTCTACAATGTCCAATTACATATCATGCTACCATCAAGGTAAAGCAAAGCATTACCTCTCTAGGGAGGTAATGTTGTATGTAATTCCCAAGGGTTGTAATGTGAAATTGAATTGAATTTGGAACGTCAAATTCGTGTGGAAACTCGTGGAAAACTCTAAGTTTACTTACGCCCATATAACGCCCATGTGGCATTGTAAAAAGGTTTGTTCGAAAATCGAACTGGCCACTCAAAAAAAGAAGAAAAAAAAGCGCGACTTCAAAAATTGTGAAACAAAAGACGGTGTTCGCTGCTGGAGCCCTGGCGTTTTATTGCCTCGCAGAAGGTGTGAAAAGTAGAGTATGCTCCTCTGGGATAAATCCTGTCTTCGTCTTGGGTAGCTTGAACCCCTCGCGTCACTCAGGACTCTACATAACTCCCTCGTAAGACACTGCTTTATCCCCTTAGTGCATAATCTACTATTATATATCAGCTGCAGTGTAACGTTTGTAGCACCCAAAATTCTGTCTGATGCAAATTAATAAATTTGAATTTTGAATTGAGTTTTAGTTGCTGAATTCTGTATGAAATTAAAAATATGAGGCGAGGACAGTTAGCTTGTTTAGAAGTTAAGTTAAGAAGAAGAAGTGATGTATTGGTTTAATTTTTACTTGGCCTCTAATACTCGGCCTACTAGTAGCCTAGTATCCTGCAACTTGTTTTACTGCCTTCGTATTTGCAGTGGCCAACTTTTTTCAACTGACTTTTTTTTGATTCTTCTGATATGCAAATGAACATGTTTCACAAAATCTTACGTCATGTCTTATAAAATACTTCTAGATAATACGTTTACTGAAGAGGCTGAACCATACTGTCAACGACAGGCACTGTACTTGGCAATGTAATCTGATTGAGGTTGAGTTATTGCGTTGGATATATAATATAGGCCATGAGTTGCGTTTAGGCTCAAATAGTCACAGTCAGTCGATTTAAACGGAAATCTCACATTTTAAGAGGCCAGTATTTCTTTTGCCTACCTATGCAGTTTTAGTTTTAATCAAAATCAGCCGCGTTTTTTTTATAATACCATACTTTATAATTTGGCCATCCAAGCCCAGTTTTAAAATTTATCCTGTATATAATTTGAAAATGCTTTTGCCTATATATTTTCATTTCGTCTAAACGTTCAAATGCCTCCAGAGTTTTGAGGTCTACGTCAATATGCAGTTGTTTTTCTTCGCTTATAACGCTTTTCTTATTACTTCCTTCCAACAAGCAATTTCCTGCAATATTAAAGCCAAAATTCTGTTAAAACGGCCTAGTTTTATTTCGGTCAAATACCCAAGAGTTTCCAGACTTTATCAAAAATGCGGAATCAACACCACCATTTTTGCGCTCGACATTTTTAATAAAAGCTGGACGATTTTCCAAGCTCGAAAAATGAAGCTATTGGAGCAATAAAATCGTAGTTAGAAACCGATCTTAGCCTGGCTATATCCTTTTATGTTTAGGAAATAAATTATAATATCTATTATAAGAGTCATGAATCTCAAAACTCGGAAATGAGAGGTGCGAGCTGTTGGAATAAAGCCATTACATTTTCAATCTCATCAAATTACTGGAGTATCTACCTAAAGACTCGCTCTACATTGCGACTCGTTGGAGCCGAATGGCTTTTGCTTCACTCATGAGTGAACCTTTTTGGTCATTTGATTAGTTTTTATTCAAACTGCAATATATACAACACGAATAATATACTGGCAGGTTCTTCTGTTCGTAAAGAAAATTGCTTATTTTAAAATGGAACGTAATTTTATTTTACTCAAGAAAATTATTTATGTAAGGTCTTTTTTTTTATTTTGAATTCTTATCCACAGTTCTTTCTTTTGTTTCTTTATTTTGATGCAAATAGATTAAGGCTAATCCTCAAATCCAATTCCATACAAAATGTTTCGGACAAATACTCAAAACGTACGCTGTATTATGGTAATTTCTTCACACTATTTGTTTCATCTATGTTTTCCGATTGTGTCAACATAAAATTAGTAAGGTTTCATACTTTAATTTAGATTTTATACGTGTTTTTAAGTTAGTAGGGTTAATTTTGTTGAAATTTGCCTGGCAGATTCCCCTTAACGCAAAATAAAAATAAAACAATGCCTTGCTTCTTTCTACATAATTACTTATATTAATACTTATATTATAATATAATTATTTTTTTACCGCAACTGAATAAGCGGCGGTTTTTTTTAAGTGTGCTGTTACAAAATATGTACGATCATTTTATTTGGTACGAGACTATAACGTTGATCCTGAAAAGCTATAAAAGCTGTAACTGGAAGCTCTGGCTTTAATTGATCCATTTAAAGCGGTTTCCCATTTAAATGAATCATCAAACTCGCTGACCTTACATTATGTAGGTAAGCTTTTGGAAATAAGTAGGTAAGTGTCAATGTAAAATAGTTCGTAAGTAGGTAATTTGTTTTTACGCATGGAAAATCTTCCGTGTAATCGATGGACGGAAAGTTGATGGAAAATTTTGTGGATGTTTTTTTTACTCTAGTCAGGCAACTTCAGAACCTCAATTATGTTCCTCTAAAACTACCAAACCGATCTGTACTTAGATATTTACTAATAAGTCTCTTGAAAAATGTTTGATTAACCATCAAAATGTAGTCGTGCGCTATAACAGTGTGTGTCGCACCGTCCTATGGGAACCAAAGCACTGTTATTGTTATAGGCAGGCGTGATCTCTTACCAACAGAAAAGCGACTAGATAGTCTCGCCTCTTGTTTACATAAAAAAAATAAACAAGTAGATATAATCGTAACCAGTACTCTTCATATTAGGCCCGCAACTTTGTTTGCGTTGCGAATTTCCTAAATTCCTTTTCTTAGTACGCATTTTCAGTTCTTGACTAACACATCCTCGAATGTTTGAAATCTCTATGTCCACTGGTTTAGTCTGTAGACTGTCTAATAACAGTAAGTCAGTCAGTCAGTTAGGACCAAGCCTTTTATAGATATTGATGTGTTGTTATCGTTCAAAATACCCATTTGCATTGTTCCAGGTTCTTTTCGACAGTTTCACTCTGGGCCGGTTCGTATCGTTCACGGAAGATGGCTGTCCCGATGGCTACATGCAGATTCAAGAAGCCAGTCGTCCCCAAGTCGGTGGCTCCTGGTGTGGCACTTCTTGGGGCCCCTCGATTTACTACAGCGAGACCAAATCTATCACGCTCATCATACGGCTGCTTCATTTGTCGAAGGACCAGAATAACTATAACTTCGATTTCCGAATGGCCTATAAAGTCTTGAGGAGGGATTATGCTACAGTTCGATATGGCGGAAGTGCACCTTTAGGTAAGTGAACCACAAGTTTTTTTTTAAATTATTATTGTGTTTAGGCTTAGGTGACGACACTTGGATCTATGCAGTCAGAGTTCCTCACTAAACCCTGCCGCTATGATGAACTGCAGGATTTTTTTGTGAGAAGAACCGAATATACAATATCGTATTATAATGCGTTCGATTCGTACAGGACAATACGGTACACTTTCAGGTATTAATATAATAGCTGGAAGTAACAAAATCGTGATAAAATGTGTTCGATTCGTACGGGTCAATAAGGCACGTTTCACCCAAACGCTTGTGGATGGAATTGCTATAGATTTTTCCTTGTATCCCAATCGCAGAAAAGTATTTCCGTTTTCAAGCCAATATACCCAATAACCATTTCTTATTACAGAACGCCCTTATTTCAAGATGAAGCCGTTACCGTACCCCGTAAACATATCACGGGAGGATGCGAACGTTGCGAGACCCACAAAAACTCCGGACTATTACCTCGGGGAATTGATCTCCGGGACGTATTGCTCACGGATATTCAGCGACTGCGATCGTAAAAACTGCAGATTACAGTCCCCAAACTTCCCCGGCGTTTATCCCAGAAACTTGACGTGCTATTTTGCTGTGAGGCAGCACGAAGTACCCCAAGGAAAGCATGCATTGATCGTCGTCAAGCAACCAAACGGACAGCTCATTTCGATTCGTAGCCAAACAGCATTGTACTCAGCCGAACAAGACCGGGATAACAATGGACGGGAATTGAAATTCTGGAAACAATGTGACGAGGTTCAGGACTATGTCACAGTGTATGACGGGTACACGACGAGGGATCCAGTTATTCTAAGGTTTTGCGGGGGAGGCGTGGCGGTGCCCGAGGCGATATCGAGCGGCCCGGAATTATTGGTGGAATTTACAACGTCCCCTTTTGGTACATTCTTGCAACCTGCCACCTCACAAGCTCTACATGGATTCCAGTTGGAAGTCGAGGTGAGAAAATACTTGAACTCTTTAGAGATATGAGTAACTTTTGGCCTGACTCTGCGCTTATCTGCAGATGCTGCAAATGTCGGTTGAACTAATTTATGCAGCTTTCAAAGTTTAGTTGCCAAGAGTTGGAGAAGTTTTTTATAGAACTTACACCGAGTAAGTCGTTAGCGTATTTAAATTCGTGCAGGCAAATCTGTTCGCTCTAGATAAATACTCTGCGGTAAGTTTAAAATTACTCGCATAATGACCCATACATGAAATTCGCCATTTTGACCCGTGTGCGAGAAAGATGTGTAATATTTTTAATTAGTATGTAACCTTATTCTTCTTACCGTGTCACTAGTTCTTTCGAACCAGTGTGGTGAAAAGATTACAAGTGCGCCTCCAAGAGATTCTTGTCGTGCACTTAGGCACTTAGGTGTAGGTTAAACGGCTAGATGGATTTAGACAAATGATGTATTGATTCGTTTCGCTCATAATAAATAATTATAAGTATAAACAAGTAACATTTTCTAAATATCTATTCTGTCCACAAGTAAATAATTAACAGACATGAGAACTCTAATTACTTACTAGAACGTGCACTTTCGTTATTAGACTAAAAGCTTTCATCTAGATTCTGTTAGCTTGTCTTTGAAGCACGTGGCTCTGTGGTAATTAAATTTAAGCACAGTACCATTAGCTTATCTACTAGATATTTAGCTTGATAGCTAGCTTTATGTAGATAATGCTCTAAATAAAGTTTATTCCATTTTTTTTTCTTGTATCCTGTTTCTTGGCAATCTGTTCAGAAAACAATAGTCCAAGGGTATAGGTGTGTCTGAATGTGGTCTGGTTTTCTGGGTTGTACGTGGGTAAGACATCCATTGATGTTCCTTTCAGTCACTGAAGGGACATCAATGGATTCTTAAAATGAAGTTCATTCCATTTTACAAATGAAGTACATTCTATTTACAAATGAAGTTCATTTCATTTTCAAAATAAAGTTTGCTGTTTTTTGCAGAATGCATCGTGCATTCTGGCTCATGCTAATTTCCTATGCCTAATCGTTTGTCGGAATTAGGTCAATGGACTTCATGCATCATCATGAAGTGGTATTCAAAGTGTTTCGTTCTCGGTGAACGATAAATCAGGCAGTGCCCTAGAGCCCCTTGGGCCTTTGCCAAAGCGTAATTAGTAATGTAGGCCCCTGCACGGACAGTAATGGCAACCCACATTGTTTTAACTTTATGGAATTAGGTCGTTCATTCCTTCTGTGCCGTTTATTTTTTATCCTTTTTATGTCCTGATAAAAATATTTAGAAAAGTTATAAATTTTAAATTATAATCATCATTACCATTAACCTGTAGGTAGCAGTCTTCTGCGAAGAGAGAAAGAGAAGTATGTCTCTCCCAAAGCACGCCACTGAGCACGATCTTTGGTTCTTCTCATCCACCTACTACCAGCTATAGCGCGCAATATTAATAATTAGTGTGATTTTTTTAAAACAACTTTAGCAAACATAGAATATATTAATACATTTAACAAACAGAAACAAATACACAAAATAAAAGTTGTAGGAAAATGTAAATCAATCTTAATTCCTCTCTCACAAATTAAGTAAGTATTGCTTACCGTATTAGCATACCGTAGTGTTTCTACCATGCATGATACCAACCGAACCTTTAAAATCCCAAGGGTAGTCTTCACCATTAATCTTATAACCAAGATTAATCATTAGTGCGGTAACAATATAATTAATTTCAGGTCAGATTCGTGGACGCACAATCCCCGACCTACGCGAGAAATAAGCTGGCTTGCGAGTTTTGGATCCGGGGGACAGGGAAAGGGGTGCTGGAACACCCTCAGCACTCCTTACCCCCCAACACGACCTGCCTTTATCATATGCAAGGGATAGACACCTCCGGCCCATCAGGGAGGAACATTATTTACAGAAGGCCCTCGTTTTCGTCGCCGCGATTTCGTGTGTGGTTCTCGGTATTGAAATTTTATGTGACAAACGCACTCAATCCCAACTTGCCTGAGGACGAATATTGCGGGAGCCATTTGAATATATGGGATGGCCCGATGCGGATATCGCCCGGTTGCAGCGATATATTTTGGTGAGTTTCCGCTGTATTTTCCACACGATTACGCTCGTATAATCGGGTTTAAGATTTCGATGAGACTTATTTTGAAATGAGTTTCTGAGCATAATTTTACGACTTTAGTTTGCTTTAATAAAGCTTTACGACCGAAGAAATCAGTTAGTGGGGTCTGCAGTTATTATAACGATCAACATTACTCTAAGCTTACTTGGAGCTACGAGTATAAAGTTCCAGTTAAATAAGGTGAATTTTCAAGAATTTTTACGTACCTACCTACTACTCGGGCAAATTAACATGACACCTGGCTGACACGTGGCTTGGAACTTGATACTCGTCCGCTGCCCCGCGCGGTGCCCTACGTGTTTCTTCTTCCTCTAATTGCGAAGCCTTATCATTGCTTATCATTACCAACAGGACCTCTTCTCTATCAAGATTATCCAATTCCACGCTGTACTTTGCACATACTTTCAATACGAACTTCTATGCATTTTCTTCGAAGCATAACATAGCAAACCATCTGCAGGTAAATTGCAGTTTTATGTATTATCATTTTTCCAGTGATAAAGAGCGATCAGTTCAAATGTCGAGGGCAACCTCCCCACAATCCGTGATCGTGGGTCGCCCGCCCACAAATGCCACCCTCGTAGCCAGATTCTGTCGTGAACGGGCCCCGAGGACCTGTGAACATGCGCTGCTGAGGAGGTCAAGAGCCTGTGCGAAGACTGAGAGCTTCCTGTCTAAAGGAGACTCTATGACGCTGGAGTTGAAACTCACTCAGGGAACTGCTTTGAAGTAAGGGTTTCGACTGTTGCTTCAATAATATTCAGCTGCCAACCAAAAGTAGTGTGTAAGCATGACTGTGTTTTGTTTAAAAAGGAGTGTAGCTATAATATCGCTTTGAAACTGACGATCAAAATGTTTCAAGGGTTAGGTATGTGAGTCAAATACCTATGTAGCACCATTCTGTTTATGGGCAGGTATGAGCTTGTTACTGTTACCATCTAGAGATCGTCTGGTTTGCTCCTCATATATTTACACGAAAAAAAAGGCAAAAAAAGGCTCGTAGACGATCTTCTTTTGTTTATCTACTAACTAAACTATCTCATTCATCATTTTACTGATTTTCCAGGCCAGTGTTCTTCAAAGCCCTCTACGAGTTCGTCGACCTGCATCAAGACGGCGAGCCCTGGGGCCGAGGCACTTGCTCCAGACGGTTCTCATCCCGATCCTTCCCTGAAGCGCCTCCAGACCCACCGATAAATTTTTCATCGCCTCGAGACGTGTTCTTGTATGGACGCGGGGGCATGCGTAACATCAGGTAAGTTAATATTGTGAGTATTTGTTCGATTTGTATGGCTTGTCAATTGCTGGCTTGATTCGTATGGTATGAGTCAGTGGCCAGCTCGTGTGTTAATTTCGGTATGTATTCCATTCGCCTAATTGGTCTTCAGACTAATTGACCTCGTTTAGAAAGTTGCAAATCCGGTCTTTACTAGCTTTAAATATAGGTAGGTACCGAAAATACTTTTAAATTTGTACCTATTGTTTTGTATACTTACCTACTTTTATTACCTTCGGCCCACTGCCGGCTAATAGAAAATAGCCTCTAGAGTTTTCTAGTCAATTAATCCTACGTCTAAGTCTTGTACTATTCGTATCTATATTCTAATTGCTTATTTGGTTTTTTATTCTTCATTTTTTCCAGCTGCACATACCGTTTCGAAGCAAATCCAGGCGAAGTGGTTAGGCTCAAAGTGTGGGACGTCAGAAGTGGTGGTCGTCTCTGCCGCTCCGTTCACTCCGCCCATTCGCCTTGGTACCGCTGTGCTGGCAACCCAACTGCGGCCGTCAGGATCTTCGACAGACCTTGGGGAGACATCGGGACAGGTGTTCCTAGAGATTGTCTTTGCAGGTAACTAGTGTCTTCATTACACAGTTCATCGGTCATTATCATTTTCTGGTCCTTTTCTTACTTACGTGGGGTCGGCACAACATGTCTTCTTCTTCCATTCGTCTCTACCAGCCGTCATCTCTGTACTTACAACTGTTTTATTAATATCATCATTCACATTTCACTACACAGTTCAGGGGATTGAATATATTTGTTTCGTACATTTCACTTCTTATAAGTCGACCTATTGGTATTGATGAGGGTGTCAAGCATGACAAGTAAAAAACTTCTATGAAAGATCCTTTCCTGTCATGGTCCAAGTAAAGGTATTCAGATCCCTATTAGATACAGCAAATTGAGAGCAAAGTTCTATTGTGACTTTTGATATATACCTAACACAAATAATGATCATTACCCATTAGCCTACTGGAGACTCGTTAAAGATTTCCAAAAACTAAGCAATATTCCCCTGCCTTTCATTAACATCTTCCATCTTCATCATCTATCTTCTATTAGTCTTCCGCCCTATGAACATTAAAGGTTAATATTAAACTTTTCAATCTTCTGCCAGCAGCAGTCTCACCACGAAAACTTTCCAAGGGATTTTTTCTTTCCAGCGATGTTGGAGATTACGAGTTCACATCAACAACAAAAGTCGCCGAGCTGAAGTTCGATGTGGTCAACATGTCGGCTACAGATGACTTCCGTTCTTATGGGTTCATGGCTTCCGTGGAGTTTGTACGGCTAGAGGGTGACTGCAAAGATTCCCATCGGGTCACGGGACACAGTGGGGACTTGAATCTGATAGCTGAGGCGGTTTCACCCGTGGCCCCGAAGTCTGATTCTGATGAAAATGTAAGTCCAGCATATTTTGCCAAGGTAATCAAATAAAATTTAAGAACCTGTGTTATCTATCTTTATGTGATTATGTAATGTCCCTTACTCAAATAATACAAACATCTAACCCTTAAACAAAATGCTAGATGTAAGACAAAGAAATAAATTCTAGGTGTAGAATGCAATAAGTACAGAGATCTGCAAATGTGAATTATATTTTAGTCACACAAATGCTTGCTTGCTCCTTACCGCAGCATCATTTCTCGTAGGCATAGTTTATAAGCCATAGAGCCGACAACATGGCTGATAGAAAATATGAGAAAAAAAATCTGTTTCTTCTTTTTACATCTATCAGTGATAATAGTTATTCAGGTCGAGGATAAAATGGGCTTCAGGAAAAAGGCACACATAAGATTTTTCCCTTAAATTGTGCAAAAAAAACAAATTAAAATGAAATAAGCTCCAATTTCGTATTTAAAAAAGAGACAGCCATATACGGTTACGGTTTTTTTAACTTTACGAGCATGAGAAGTGAAAATCTTTTTCCGTAACTTTTCAGGAGCAATGTGAGCATCGTCCATTCTTGATCGACCCATCACCAGGTCGATACCTCTACCTCCAAATCAAAGGGAGCATCATCAAGGAACCTGAATTGGACAACTTCACACTCCTCAACAACATCACCGTGGCCCCAGATCTGAGGCATCTGTGCAGAACTCCGAATAGGATTGCTGTTTATGCTGGAGGACTAACTCCAATCTTTATTTGCCCTAATCCTCCTAATGATGTAAGTAAAAGAAAAGAAAATAACTACTATTAATCATTCTTACACCTACCTACAGTAAAGATGAAGGTTTGTGTGGATGGGTTAATAGATGGATGGACAGAATGATGAAATATTTATTATTTATTTATTTGTTTTTGTTGCTTAGTAAATCACGGCTAATCCACTGAACTGATTGAACTGAAATTTGGTATAGTTTATGAGTAGAAAATGATAAAAATATGCTTTGTATGTCGATGGCACGTGGGTGAAGCCATGGTCAGCAGCTGGTAATCTATAACCAGATAGTATTTAATTTGCTAACCAAAAACCACAAGTGTCAAACGAATCCCAACAAATTGTGCAGAGGAGTAAGTCAGGGCAAATTATATCCTTGAAACTGTTTATAGTTTATTATACAAATGCCATGCAAAATTAATAATTTTTAACTAAAATAATTAACAGTGTTTGTTCTGTTTACAGGAAGAGGAAGTAGTAGAGATATTTTCAGACGGCTGGACGAAAGTGCTGGATCCGTTAGCGCGGCACGTTTTCGCGCCGGCCCCTTCTCTAGACCACTTCGACCTCGACTGGCCCAGGTCATTGGCTGTCGAACTTATGGCGGCCGAGAGTGGCTCCTATTATATCTCTTGGCTGGAACTTTCTAGAAGGTAAGCTGATAATTGGTATACTGCTTTGGGAGGTATGGAAGTCGTTAAATTGACTACAACTAAATCCGACCGCTGCTTGTGGTCGATCGACTCGTATGTTATGTTTACCTACATACCGATAGGTTAAGATATCCTTGTTTTGCCCAGTGTGATTATGGTAGACTTAAAGAATGACATGGGCTTTAGGGTTGTTTGTACTAACGTGACGGTCTTCCCACAACCTAAGCCACTGAACGTATTATTATTATTTCTTATTATTATTTTATTGTGAGCCTGAATCGTAAAATCGTAAGATCCATTTTAAATTATTGGTTCGTCCTTTGCCTCAACGTCTGCACAAAAGTTCTCAATATTTGAATACTCATGGTTTAGTTGTGCTGATTATATTTTAGTCATACATCGATTCGGGTAGTCTACGATCTATATTTTACATTTGTGATTCTATACTTGGTGAAGTAGCATGCTAGAGCTTTTACAGGCCTACATTTAAAAAAATACAGTTTTGCTTAGAGCATTATTTTGACTTGCAGACACGCTAGTACCAGAGGCAGTGTTTACGCACTCTCTGGCGAGTGTGAATACCGCTGTGCATCACTGGACGCGTGCATTGCGCCAGCGCTGTGGTGCGACGGCATCGTGCAGTGTCCCGGCGGGGAAGACGAACGCTTGGCACACTGCTCTGCGCTACTACGCGTTCCAGCGCAGTACGCATGCGCGATACTTGCGATCTGCGTACTCTCTGCCGTCGCCGTGGTCAGTATGTAGTGTGTAGTGATTGTATTGCGCCTGCGCTGTGGTGTGACGGTATAGTGCAGTGTCCCGGCGGTAAAGAGGAGCACCTAGCACACTACTCTATGCTACTACGCGTCCAGGCGCAATACGCATGCGCGATACTTGCGATCGGCGTACTCTCTGCCATCGCCGTGGTCAGTATCTAGTGTGTAGTGATTGTATTGCGTGTGACGGTATAGTACAATGTCCAGACGGGCGGTATAGACGAGCACCTAGCACACTGCTTTGCGCTACTGCGCGTCCTAGTGCAATACGTATGAGCGATACTTGCGATCGGCGTGCTCTCTGCCATCGCCGTGGTCAGTATCTAGTGTGTAGTGATTGTATTGCGCCTGCGCTATGGTGTGACGGTATAGTGCAGTGTCCAGGCGGGTAAGACGAGCGCTTGGCACACTGCTCTGCGCTACAACGCGTTCCAACACAGTACGCAATACGCATGCTCGATACTTGCGCTGAGCGTGCTCTCTGCGTCTCTGCCGTCCTCGTGCTCAGTATCTAGTGTGTTGATAGTGATTGAATCGCGCCTGCGCTGTCATAGACGGCAAAGCGCACGGACAAAAACAAACAATGTTCTGAACTACTTAAGCCACGTAGGCCACGTAATGCCAAATTATATGCCTGACTATCCCAAAAAAAGACTGCTGCTATGCCTGACTTATTTAACCTTATCTTGCTCATGTTCCCATGATATTCAGCATTACGTGTTTTCCGAGCAGGTGGCAGTGATGCGTTCGTGTCGCCGACGCCGCTCGGCTCTCCAACAGCGGTTGAAGAGCATGTCCTCAGACACCGCGATATTTGACGAGAAAGAAGTGATTTGCTGACCAAGCGAGGACTCCGTGCGATACGTAGAGATTGACCGCGTCACCACGGTGTGACCGGCTCTACGCGCGGAGTCCTACTATTCCTATTACCTACTACACTCATGCCGACTTGCACCAAACTTTCAAAGTTCCTAGGCAATTACTTTACTCGCTTGGTAGTTCTTAACAGTCCAGATTCTGACCGTTAAGAACTGCCAAGCGAGTAAATTAATTGCTTAGGAACTTTGATAGTTTCGTGCAAGTAGGCATAATACTTACACTGAAATACTTAAAGGAAGCAAAAAGGGTTATGCTCGTTGTGTACGGCGAATTTTATCCAGTAGCTGAAGCATAAATTTTATTGTTGACGTTAACGTATCGTATCTGCCACAAAGAATTCAACAGTTTATGTAATTTTCTTCTTGTCGTGTCACCAGTTCTCTCGAACCAGTATGGTGAAAGGATTTCAAGTGCGACTCGAAGAGGCTCTACTAAGAATACTAAGGTATTTGTGATGATTTTTTAAAACGTTATCCAAACTGTTAAATTTTCTGTGGCGGATACGATAAGTTAACATCAACGAAAAAATTCATGCTGGAGCTATAGTGCTGTGGGAAGTGTGAAATGTAAAAAGTGATAGAAATAATACTAGGTACTTATTTCTTACATACTGCATACTTATTATAGAGAATAAAAATGTTCTAAATAAAAAAAATTGAATTATTGCGATTCAAAAAGATGTTTTTGTATTGAGATAAAATGATCTAAGTAAAGATCGCTTTAATTTTTTTTATTCGCTCTTGTAAGGAGTGAAGGAAGGGTGTGTATAAAATATTAGGGGGTGCAATTGCATTTAGTAAAATAAGTGACTAATTAGATAGGTAGGCATTTAGTGCACAATCATATTTTGGACCAAACAGTCGATCGGTGATAAGTTAAGACGTTTTTCTTCGGCAATAAATAATGACATTTCCTTTAACCTGTACGATTTTAAAATAAATTAATTTTAAAGTTTAATGTCTACTTGCACCGAACTGTCAAAGTCCCTTAAAAATTACTTTACTCGCTTGGTAGTTCTTAACAGTCCAGATTCTGTCCATTAAGAACTACCAAGCGAGTAAAGTAATTTCTTAGGAACTTTAAAAGTTTAGTGCAAGTCGACATAAGTGGCGTAATATTAATTTATTCATTTGTATACATTTTATTGATGCCATGGGACTCACTATGATTCTGTAGGTACCCACGAAGCAAGTTCCTAATTTAGGAAACAAGATTATGTTTTTTTTAAATTTTGCAGTTCGTTTGGCTAAATATTTTTTTAATATTAAGCGAGTAGACAACTTTAAGGCCAAACGAGCCAACGGCCACAGTAGCCGGTGGCAAAAAGCCGTGTTGGCCGAGAGGGAGGTGCCTCAATTCTCGATCCGAATCGATCCGGTCGTGGCTTCGAACCCGGTTCGACACCAATGGATTTTTCTGCTATTAAGCACACACGTGATTAACGGTGAAGGAAAACATCGTGAGGTGTCATATAACCTAAAAATTTAGAAAACATGTGTCAAGTGCACGAAAGGAGCCTTTTCGAGACGCACTTGAAATCCTTTCACCACACTGGTTCGAAAGAACTAGTGACGCGATAAGAAGAAGAGTGGTGGCGGGCGACTAGATATAAGTAAACTGATGGTCGCCCACCACACCGGTCGCTGTTGTCGGTGGCTCGTTTGCGGCGACCGCCAATTCTTCAATGTACGCACAATTTCCTATAAGCTGTTATTTGAAGAGAAGAGTAACCGATCGACACTGCATTGCATAAATGCAAAACATTTATATAAGTAGGTTTATTATTAGAATATTAGATAGTAATTAGAATTTTTGTAAATAAATTTTTCGTAAGTATTCTTCTCTCTGGTCCGCTGTAAAATAGTTATTTAACTATTAATTAATACGAAGTTAATATTCTTGGCAATAATTTGAAATACTTACATCAAAGTTTCCTCTACGTTTTGTACCTTATGTGCGATGTATACGTGATATAAATACTGCCATTTTTGTAATAATATTGAATTTACGATAATATGGAATGTTCATTATATACTGATAAAATTTCAAAAAATGTTATTTCCGTTCCTATTTTTAAAAAATTAGCAAATATAAAAAATCTCAATAGTTTTATTTGTAAATAGTTACAAAAAATCTATTCATATCTTAGAAATTTATCGAAGTGATATTCGTTTATTTCCCAAGGAAATTACTAAAGTTTATTGTATCGAGTTAACTATTAGAAAGTTGTAGATACTTATGTAAATATTTTGATCTAGGTGAAAGCTAGAAAACATGATTTTAATAATAACGATTCAATTATTGATTAATACCAATTAAACAAATAATCATTAATTTACCAATAAACGAGAGTAAAATTTTCAATAGGAATAATAAAATCATGAATAAATAAAATTATAAGTAAAAATCTATCATGAAACTTTGTCTTACATTACAGAAAACATTTCAGTAGATCAAGAGCTTGAATTTTTAAATTAAGTAAGTTGCTCAATTTAGCATCAATGAAAGCAATTATTGCAAGCCCCAAAGAAGAAATACATAATTATTTTAATATTTTCAGCTACCCATCTTTTAAACTGGTTGATAAAAAGCCTTTATTGATAAAACGGTCAAATGGGTTAACAGTGTTTATAACTCATACTTTTTTTAATTAAATGATATTTATGACAACGTAGTCTATCATAATTCATGAAAATAAAAAGTTGTGCACATTATAAATAAACTCCTTATGTGCGAGCTGGCTGTAAAAATAACTGTAAAATCAAGAGTGAATAAGTTCTTACTAGGCAAGCGTGCTACATCCTCGACTACACCGTCACTTACCATGAAGTGAGGTTGTGGTCAAATGCTTGCCTATTCCATATAAAAAAAAAAAAAAAAACTCAAAGTAGTATTAATGACTCGGGTGTCTACTACAGTGCGTAGGCCAATACGTAACTTCGCAGTTTTCACAGTATTATTTCAGTACTTATAATCTGAACTCAGAATAATACCTCCACGAAGTAAATTTAACTAAATATAAATCTGAAATAAAAATCCTTAACATAGAAAAAGTTAATTATAAAGATCAAAAGTGTTCTCTATATGTTACGTGTTCTCGTCTATGAAATTGGAAAATGGTCGTTAATCTTAAAAAATAATTAGCTAAAATAAATTATTCAATAATTTTAGGAACAATATTGTTATATAAAAAGTAATAGATGGTTTGTATGGGAGTACCTACTTACCATCTCTAAAGTATTTTAGGGTCGATATAGAGCCCACAATAAGCTACATAAAAATAATAAATAAAATATTTTAGTGTTCCTAAATTAATAAGGTAATTGAGCTCAATCCCTAGGTTTAATAACCTCTCCCGAAGTTCATAAAAAGATAATACTCCATCCCAAAAAAATGACATTTACGACCATTTTCCATCGACGATCTAACTATAAAATTGAAATAAATTGTAAATTGTAATTAAGGTTATTAGTAAACAAAATGGAGTAGAAAGTTTGTATAGTCTTCCATAATGTACGAATACCACATTTTCTTTTTCTTCTATGTTACGTCATATCAAATAATAGGCTGAAAGCTAAGTCCAAAAACCCAACGAAATTTTGTAACAAGGAAAATAAAATATAAAATAACTAAATTAAACGTTTCAAAAGAAAATTTGGACGGGTTTTTAACACGCGTCATAAAAAAAATATTTTTAGGCATTTATGATGTGTAACATCTGACAACTCATTTAAATTTTAAAATAATTCTATTTACTTCATTTTTCTAAGGTTGGTGCTATCTCACGGCTAACTTCCTGTCACATACTTCCGTTGAATTTGACGAAATCACTGCCACGAATTGACAGAAAGCGAGAGGAAAGATGTTACACATCAAAAACTCTTGTAGTGGGAATTACGTTGGGGGTTTGTACATAGGCTCTACTAGGCATGGAAATGATTGCTACTTCTAATTTCATTGTCACATGGTGACATTATTTCATTTTGTAACAACTCTATAACCGGTTATGTTGTCACCGGTTATTTTTCATCAGTGGCCTAATGTGATAATGTCACATAATGTGTGATTAGTTTGATACCATGCTAAATAACATGTTATTCGGTATTATTTCCATGCCTAGTCTCTACCTAAAAGGATGTGAAGACTAAAGTAATTACCGGTCAGGTTATCCTGGAAGACAATAATGATGGATAATAGCTGTTTAAGCAAAGATACATTATTTCACGTTCAAATTACGAGAAGTTATGAAGTTTTGAAATAAAATATTTACTGCATGAATTGTTATATTTTATTTCAAAGTTTACACTCATTGTTCCTTCACCTATGTATGTAGGTATCTTCTGAACAAACACCAACAATAATTTTAGAATAGGTATAATAGAATATATTTTTTTTTTATTTTGTGCCAATTCATACAGTTTATAGGATAACATAACATAGGATAATATTGCAATAATTAATAGAATAATCAAGGTTTACTAAAACATAGACAACCGACTTCAATTGGACTGTTTTAGTGACCGTAAACACCGCTGAAAAGTCACAGGGAAGCAAAATACGCAATGTCGTTTACTTCGACGACATACTTTTTTCAGTTATTTGGATATAAAAACTTTGGAAATGATGGGAATTGATAATGACCGTGGCGTGTTCAAATAAGTTATATACATAAACATAAATACTTATATAAATAAATACTTTATGTAAAAAAAGATAATCATTATATTATACTATACCTACATATAAATAAATGAATAGGAGACATCAACTTCAGGTACATATTAAATGAATAAGTGACTAATTTTCTAACCTCTACTGTCCCACTGTTGTGCAAAGGTCTTTGTGGTCTTCCCCATACTTCTCCAAGTATTCCGGTGCTTGCCACTTTCCACCAATCAGTCTGGAAGGCCTCAAATTACAACCCATCATTTTTGTTCTTGCATGAGGGCCGGTGAGCCGTTCGAGTTTGAAAAATAGGAGTTTATTTTATATTATATATGTATATATATTATATTTCATATTGTAATTGCTATCACAATTCATAGGTGTTCCCTGTTTATTTTATATTTGTTCGGATTTAGCTGAAACTTGGTAGGAACGTGGAGCATGGTGTCGTACAAAATATATCACACTGCACCAACTGCATACAAACGCCTCATCAAGCTATGGCCTTATGAAGGTAAATCCGGATCCAGCCATCTCCGGAGGTTGAAATTTATTTATGATAAGTGCAAATATAAAATCGATATTATGTGTTTAAAAATTAAAGCTTTAAACAAAATGTCTTCAATTATGTCCAATATTTACTCAAAACACGCCTAATGACTGCACTATTTACCAGGAAGGCCGAGTTCAGTGATTTTTTAGTTACCCCATGTTCAAATCTCCTTTCCTCGCCCTGTGTCCTGAAATAAGCCCCTTCTGCACTATGAGCGGGTCAAAAATGGCTTACCTTAGTCAGAGCATGTGAAAAATATACTTGACTTGCAAGCAAAGAGGTATTATTTCGATGCCAAATCCTACATACCTAAAATAATTAATCCATCATGTGCCTATTGACATACTTAAAATTTTATAGCAGGTTTTCAGCTTATCAATGCGATTATGTGGACAGACAAGATACTCGTATGTAGATATGAACGTTTTCATATACATATTTTGCTCCTATCATAAAACTATTCTTGCGTGGGGGTAAATACACCTTGAGACATAATTTCATATGCTTTAGTAATATTTTCAGAGATGTCTTCAGCCGGCCTGTTGGAAGTTATAAGCCATGTGCTGCCACCTGTACCGCGTTTGAATGCTTCCATTAGTCCAGAAACTGCATTTTCCGGGCTGCAAACAAAATCAATCCTTAAAACAATAAACAAAATAGTTATTTTTGCATGCGTATGCAGGGGAAATTCAATTTCAAGGCAGTGATAAAGAGGATAGAAACTTCCGTTGCGGTTTGCTGCAGATACCTATTATAAATCTATAATGACCTTACCGATTTTCTCTCTTATTGGCTAAACCTACTAATTACCTACCTACTTTTTATTATATTACTAGTTGACACCCGCGAATTCGTTTGTATTGGTAATAATTAATAAAATCCCTTCCTATTACGCGTCTACACTTACTGACGAACGTACCCTCGACGTTTCAAATCTCTACGTTCAGCGGTTTGGCATGTACTACGATGTCTGTCATTCAGTCAGTCAAGTCCAAGCCTTTTATATATTATATTTATTGAATATATTTACAGACTTGTCTACTTAATATAGCTTAGTATGCTGTCGAACGCCATTTTTAATTGACTTCATTATTTGCATATTTTCATGATTGATAAGTAAGTACGAGGTAGGTACCTAATAGAGCCATATATTTAATGCATTACGAGTAGAGTCATGGAATTGTCCATAAATATTCAAAAATATACAGTGGTTTCATAATCAGAAGATAAGCAAAACATTTACCAAGTCATCGTGCACAAGCAAGAATTTTACGACACCTACTTATAAAGATAGCTATTCATACCGAAAGTGTTTATTTACTGTCTTTCTGAAATAGATAAAGCAACTGCGAAAAATATCAAAATGTAAACGTAAAACACAAAAACATGTATGAGGATAGCGTGTGGTCCGATATGGAAAATATTATGTCACGTTATCAAGAAAAATAACCGAGCAAACTGATAATACAAAATCTATAGGTACAACTGAAAATGAATCGCTAGATGTGTTTCTAAGTGCAAAACTCGAGAATGGCTGGACCAATTTCAGAAAAAAAAAATTCAAGAAGGTTCTTATGATGAGAAAAATTGGCAAAAATCGAAGTCACACGCGGGTTAGCTAGTTAAAACTAAATATCTCTACCTAAAGATTACAGAAATTCATCCACATTGCGGGCGCAAGCAAGTGCTCAAATCGGTAAAGGAAAACATTGTAGAAATCGGCAAAGAATAAAAATGTAATTGGATGGACTGAGCGAAGCTGAATATGAATAAGAATTGAGTAAAGAGGAGACAGAGATAGAGTTGTAGCTGATTAAAATAAAAATAAAATATAAAACGTGACTGCTCAAACTGGTGATCATTCTAGCGCAATGTGCATTTGATTTCCAAATTCCTTCAAACAAAATGTAAAAAAGTCTCACGTCTGCATAGGAAATTTATTAAGAGCATCGACTAGATCTTCGTTGGTCTCCTTGTCAATAGTTGCCATTTTGTTCCGACTCAGCAGACTTGTATCTGTCACTCCGAAGCATATCGTGAGAACTCTCACTCCTGAACGAGGAAAATGAGGCTCCATCTAAAACATTATAACCATCATCATCATAGAAGTATTAGAGTATATAATTATAATGTTGAGTACATTGAAAACGCACGAGAAAATGTAAACTTTAAGTACATTCTGGTCTGAGGCTAAATTTCGTAAAAGAGAATAACAGGGCTAGAGATATATTATAAGTAAAATTAGTAGGTATTTTCATTGATAATAAAACTCCATTGCACAAAGTAACAAAAAATTTTTTGAAATTTTATTTCTTTTGACGAAGTGTCTGAATTTTTTTTTGCCCTGTTTACGACTCTATCTTGATTTGATACTGTCTATCTTGGTGTTATATAGGAACACCGTTATTCATCTATGATCGTCATCATTTTAGGCTGTCTATTGCTGGACATAGAACTCCCCACAACGAGCTATCATCGCTTTCATCATGTTCATTGACTTCTTGCGACACTCTCATCAGCCCATTCAGATCATATTATCATACAATTATAAAAAGGTCGTTAACACAAAGATAAGATGAGATAAGATATGTATAGATCGTATGAACCTACCTAAACTCAATCGGGTGATTCAAAAGTAAGGACCATACAGCTAAATCAGTATACTTGTATCACTAATTAAATCGCAATTTTGTCTCACTTTGCAAATTTCGATTAGGTGATAAACTTCTAAATTTGAGGCACTTACAAACCATAGTAAACAAAGAAGAATCTAAGTGTACAATTGTCTGAACCAAGCCCTTGACTTGCACCACAGAGTATTAAGATATACACCCTGCACCTTCTACAAACTCACCCCAAGACAGTTGCTAAACGATAAAACTGCTGTCTTCGTCGCTGTATACACCGGGAGCAGAGATCCTCTAAACAGCCCTACGATTGAGGAGATGTTTATGATGGTTCCTCCTCTGCCGTTGTGGTCCTCGCGCATAATGTCGTATGCTTTGAATGAACTCGTGATGAGAGCTGTCTAAAACAATCCAAACAAAAATGGGTTTAGCTCTAGAATATAGAAGAGAGTACGAAACTGCAGCAGTATTTTAAAGTATATACTTCTTTGTTTGCAAAATGATATAGACCTTCAAGATTTAGAACGTCATATTATCTGGCTAATTTGATTTTTCGTTATAGTTTATTATGTTTTTATTGTACTCTATTTTTTATTCGTTCTATTAATTTTATTCGTTAAATCATGATACGTTTTTTATGATACCAAGCGCCGCCATTGTTAATTTCCTCTGTGCAGCAATCGCATCTCCCTAGTAGATACAAACTCAAACCATCGATGTACCTACATATGTATCAGTGTTATTTTGTCAAAGAGGCAACGTTAAAAGTATTCATTTTATGATTTAAGATTTATGATTGTATATACGACAAAACCCGTTGCTTTTTTGTGTAAGGTCTAACTCACTCCGAATAGGTAAATTACATGGACCGGCATCGTTCTTCGTTGAATTAAACGATTTACTATCATCATTAGGTACTTAGCTAGGTATAGGTTAGGTAGGTAGGTAGGCTATTCATGAATATTTTCTAATATCCGCTGCTGCATCTGAGTGATATGTATAATATATGTAGATCTATGTTTATTACAGCATAGGCTAACTACTACAATCTATATTACATTTACAAAAGGAAACAATTAGGCCACCCTTTGTATACAAGTGGTATGTATACAAATAAAATGTGGCCTATATCCTTTTCTATTTCACTTTACTTCTAGTTCAGCGTTTTTAGTGTTATTCAATTATTTCAGTTATTCGGCAGCTATTGCACTCGTACTAACGTAGAACTCATTGTGAAACTCAACCTGTTAGTAATGTAAATCGGAAGACATTTACAGTTAGTGCCTATGAAACTAATACTTCACACTAATTAAACTAACTTTACTCAATACCACAGGCAGGTTTTGTTTGTTTCTTACTAGCCCGTGGCTTATCTTGCCTTGAATGAGAATAAAAATATGTTAAAATGTATTTATCCGTATCATAAACAACTATCTCTGTGCCAAAAATCAGCACAATCAGTGTATTAGTTTTTCGTGATTGATCCAACTATCCATCATTTATATCTCTTCAAACTTTCGTTTTTATAATATTAGTCGTTTTTGAAAGTAAGTGTGCTCATAATGGACTAAAATTCCAACCCACACATTACGTACTTACCACATTTACTGCTATCTCTTTCAGATAAACGTCTCTAGCGTCGTTCATAATACCAGCACAGTTGACTACCACGTCAATATACCCGAATTTTTTCACCGTACTTTCGTAGGCATCTTCCAAATCTTTGGTTGTGACGTCACACTTGTAGAATTTAATTTTTTCTTCCCCATATTTTGACGATAACTCTTTTTGTAGAGATTCTCCGGCTTTCGTATCAACGTCTAACGCAGCTACATGCTGGAAATAAAACCATATCAAATGGAGTTCATTGAACTGATAGTCCGACCAAGATTTTATAACCTAGGTATTTCTTATTTTTTTTCTGTGATCTTGCGAGAAATTTTCAGTAATTAAACGCAGAACCATCAGCGCGCTAGATCAGACTTTTGTTTTCTTCTCAGCTAGGTCAACCTTTTGTTTGAAATTTATACTTTGCGGTAGGTAGGTATATACTACTCGAGTGAATGAACATGACACCTGGCTCGAATGACGTTCGTGCAAAGTACAGCGTGGAATTGGATAATCTTGATAGAGAAGAGGTCCTGTAATATTTGGTAATGATAAGGCTTCGCAAATAGAGGAAGAAGAAACACGGAGAGTGCCGCACGGGGTACCGGGGGAAGCATCAAGTTCCGAGCCACGTGTCAGCCAGGTGTCATGTTCATTCACCCGAGTAGTAAAATGTACTTGAACCAAAGTATTCTAGTTTATATGCCAAAGGCTCTTCCAAATTAGCTAAGCGGTAGGAAGAGTGAGTAACTGCTTCCATATAAATTATCATAGTAAGCGTAGTAATTACCTTAGCACCTTCTTTCAGAAATGCCTTGACGATGCCAGCGCCTATTCCAGCCGCTCCACCAGTCACCAGCACCACTTTATCTCCAGCTTCGTACATTGCTTCAATGTTCCTTGGTGCTCACAACTTCAATAAGTTTATAGAAGTGATGTTTCCTCACTAAACTTTTTAAACTTAACTCATGCAGTTATATGTCACTTTAAGATTAATCTTATCAATGTTTGTTGTCCTAATGATAGCTACAACAATGAAGTAATCCACTTAGGTAAATACTTACGTTCTCAGTATTTGTCTATGCGGTAAGTAAACTACACAGTAAAATGTAGAGAACTCTACCTTATTTTTTCTGATTGAAATATTGTAGTTTATGAAACAAAAATTTGAAAAAAACTTTGACAACACTGTTTAGTTCATTAGTTTTATTATTATTGAGGATAATAATTTAAATTAATAAATAAATGTTCCTTACCACAAATATTATACATACATATACTTAATATTGTGCCGGTAAGTTATTCACACACAACTATTATAATTTACTAGCTAACACCTACAACTTCGTTTGCATTGTGAATTATTAAAATCCTTTTCTTACTACTTACGCGCCTGCACTTTTTGGCGATCACACCCTCCAAGTTTCAAGTCTCTACGTTTTGCGGTTTGCGGTTTGGCCTGTACGTTATCTGTCAGTCAGTTAGTCCGGTCCAAGCCTTTTATATATATTTATCAGCTGTTACAAAATCAAAAATCGCTAGTAGAGTTACCCACCTGCTAATATTAAAATGATATTTTCTGTGCTAAAATGTTAGGAACTTAAACACGTTAACTCGGCACCACAGTGCCGCTTCCATCTGAGCTAACAAATAATAAGTACTCAATTATTTTTTGTGCTAATACAATGCCATCGTGTCTTGTTTATACAGTACTGGCTGCCACCAGTGGTTTAGACCGCGTGGTTTTAAAATTTAAAAAAAGTAGTCTCAGCTAGAGGTTCTGAAATTTTCCAACTCATAAATTGGTTATACATATACCGTTACAAATTTCGTTTGGTGCAGTAAACGGGGCACTGAGGCTAAATACTTTTGCAATATTTTGCATCCTTAAGAGGAGAAACTTCAGGGCATTTACCCTTAGGTCAACAACCGCCTAGCTAGAGGTCAAAATTTACAACATAATGCTAGGCGATATTATGCTAAAGTTATTTTTCTTTTGCGTCCACACGCGAGCGAAACGAATGTGCGGACGGATAGACGATAATGAAATGGAGACGAAAAAAACTATTTACTATTTTCTCTATGCTCCGTTTGTGACCATGATTCGAATTTCAGTTCAATCGGAGCGTTTGACTATGATTGAACAACTAACATCCAAACATTTAATAATATCAAAGGTTCAAATGAATTGTGGTTTTATGGAAAACTTTTCTGCGAAGACAGCATCAAAGAGCAATGAACCATTTTATCTTTTAATAATTGTTTATATTTTTTTTTATTTTTTTTTGTAAATATATATTTCTTCAATTATTTAAATATATATTTTAATTATTTTGCAATTCTTTATACTTTTTCCTTTGACTGTACCGTATTTGACTTGAACAATATATTTTTTCATACATTTCGATAGTGGTCGTAGGAACATAAGTTTGATTATTCCCATTGCAGTTTCTAATTAAAGTTATGAATGACGTCAATGCTGTAGGAAGGAAAAGTAAAATAGTAGATAATAAATAAATACATAAATGTTTTATTGTCACAAAAATAAAACATAAAAGTTTGACAAAATCTAAAAACTAAGGTATGGATCGTACCACAAGGGACTCCGTTCCCCGCACTAGGTCTAAGGGTGCTTTTCCACCAGAGATGTGCTATGCTACGTTGCAATGGATGCGTTTGATATCCACCAATCATATTCATTGGTGCACTGCACATAGCTTAGCACTGGTGGAAACGGATTCAACTAAGATATGTTTTTTATATGGAAGGATGCGTGCTATCGCTATGGATGCCTGCTATGGGCCGCTCGCTGCTTCCCTACTATCGATACATCGCATAGCTCGAGCTGCGCATCTTTATCGCGCAGCTACTTTGCGGCGGCGCATCTTCATAGCACATCTTCCTCGCACAGCTACATAGCATAGTATTGGTGGAAACGGTCACATATTTTCGTAGCGTAGATTTCACATCTTCGCAGTATAGCTGCATAGCACATCTCTGGTGGAAAGGCACCCTAAAAAGCCTGTATAGCGGAGTCACAAGGACACGCCGACGGACTCTCTCTTACTATAGGTTTGTTACGAATTTATCAATAAGATGATACAGATAGTACCTATGTTCAATAAGGGATACAACTCTTTTTTTGTTTATTCTTCATACGAGGCTGTATAAAGGGTTAGCTCGAAAGAGTTATACCACACATTAACATTAATTAGGTAACACGCAACTCGTTCGATTTTGCAAATTTAATTTGACCTCACTGCGATAAAATGATACTTTTTCGCTTTGTGAATGGGTGGGTGATTTATGGCCTACCTATTTTACATACACCATAAAAGAATTAAATAAAAAGGGGATATTTTCCATGCTATCTAACAGACTCCTACAGGTAAATATCCCGTTTTGGATTTTTTAACTTACCTACCTAGATATGCTTACCAAATGATCATTCAAGTTTAGTCAGTTACCTACCACTATGTATAATATGTTTTGTAATTACCACATTCATGCAGGAAAATAAAAAAAATATTGACTACATAGGGTTGGTTTCCTTATTTTGCAACCGAATGTAAATAATATTGATTCCTTTTATTTATATCACAAACATCGTTCAACTGATGAGGACACCCGGAGGTAGGTACCTACATACTTAATTCAAAATTCACTTGCGCACAAAAGCGCTTTTTGTTGTAAATTTTCTTTATGTTTAACAAAGTAAAAAAAAGGTGAGTAAGACCGACTGGATTTCGTGAATAATTTAATACATTAAATTTACAGTATACTTAAGAATATTTTTATCATTTAGCTCTATTAACATATTTATACAAAAAATAATCATAAAATTGTAGCCTAATCCTAAATAAATTTGAGCTACAAACATCTGTCTGACTGTCTCTCATATATCATTAAAATAATTAAAATAAATATATAAAAATTACAATAGGATTATTTTATTTATTCAAACTCAGGAGCAGATAGGATTTTGTAGGCTTTTTTCACAACGTCTGTGATGTCTTTGACAGGTCTATCGTGAGTAGAAATCCAAGTGCTTCCACTTTCGCCCGTCTTGAACGCATCCACTAATCCTTGAGCGGCCGACTCTGCCCTGAAAAAATAATTGAATCTTGATTAAACTGTTGCAAGAGGACGAAGTCCAAGTTGATTTATTATTCAAAAAAATTTAAATGAATCGTCTAAAACCTAATAAAATTATTTATATCGTTATGGTTACAAAAACAATCAAACTATTATGAAAACTGCAATGTTCAAAAGGCGCCCAAAAGGCGTTAAAATGCAATTTTATAATTTTATATTTAACTTAGCCAATAGGTACAAATGATAGGGTTGTTCCTTGCTTAGCAATCTCGAAGTATAGCCAAGTATAGTAGCTCATTCTTTGTTAGCAATCTAATATTGTAATGCAGCTCACTTTTGAAATTCGAACGCCTTCAAGTTCTCTTTCATTTGCGCCTCGACACCTTTGTTGAAATGTTTCAAGTTGTCCAAAGACACCAGCGACGTGGCAGTGGCTCCGAAACACACCGTGATCACTCTCACTCCAGTCTTTGGGTAATACTCTGCTCCCTAAGAAAATAAAATGTCGTTTTTAAAAATCATATAAGCACGGCACATTTACGAAATCTCTTAGAGTCATCTTTATCCAGGTATCTACGATGCTTAATGCTTGTACGTAAGATTCTAGCTATTCTCTATTTGTAAATCATTTAATATTTTCGGCACATTTTTTATTTCAACTTACCCCAATGCAATTGCTGAACTGAAGGACGGCGCTCTTAGTTCCATAGTAAATTGGCACTAGACATGGCTCTTGGATCAATGCAGCTATAGATGCGACGTTGATGACGGTACCTCCTTTTCCTCCCTCCTCTTTACTCATAATATCTATGGCCTTCAGAGTTCCCGTTACTAAGGCAGTCTGAAATAAGAAAAAAATATTAATACTAATGCCAGATGGGCCGAACACATTGCTCCAGTAGCGGGCAAGCACTGGATGCGCGTCGCACAACATCGCGACAAGTGGCGTGAGAAAGAGGAGGCTTATACCCAGCAGTGGGTGCACACGAGCTGATATGATGATGATAATGAATGCTAATGCATAAGTATAATGCCTCTTTATTATCACCTTCTACCTAAAACCTTTACGTCGATGGACCGACCACATTGTTTCTTTCTGTTGATGGAGAAGACTAGGCACACCCAGCAGTGGATGCCCCCATGAGCTAATAATGATGATGATATTAACTTTTTCTATATTTATTTTAAAGCTGCTACTTACCAGGTCTGTCTCTGTATTATCAGTCCTGAAAAAGCTAATAAGCTTAGCTTCTCGATTCAATCCTGATACACTTACCACATTCACTTGGATCATCTTCTTGTAAATATGCAAGCCGTCGCTCATGATACCAGCGTTGTTCACGACCACATCCAGATAACCTTGATCTTTGACGACAGCTTGGAAGCAGGAAGCGAGCTGGTCATCATCAGTGACGTCGCATTTCATGAACTTCACTATTTGGCCGTATTTCGTGTTAAGCTCATTTTCTAGGGCTACTCCTGCTTTCTCGTTGATATCCAAAACCGCAACGTACTAAGTTGAAAAAAATAGTAGGTTATAGGTAGATATACAGGGTGGAAAAAATCAATAGTAATAAAATAATAGCCCTGGAGAGAAGATAAATTATTTTACTTAAAGGAAACATTATATTTAATAAGAAACAAAACTGCATTCACAGATTTCTTGTCAATTTTAACTAAACCGGGAATCGAACAAGCTAAAAATGTCAAAAATTAAAACTCGCTATTTTAATCTACTTATCGATAGGATTATTTTTCAGTATAAAATCTCTCTAATAAAGATTTTTGACCTTAGTGCTATGTAGGTTTATTAAAAAAATATTTATAAAAACGGAGATACAAGTTAGTTCCCTATAAACTTAGTGAGGATAGTTATCGGTAATTTAAAAAAAAAACAAATAACTTTTTTATGAAAGTTTTCTTACTCTAAGGGAGGCTCTTTACGCAAATTCGACCGAAAAATTCAGTAATATATGTTAAAAAAATATTCTTAATTTTTTAATAATATATTCCATACGATTAATTTAAGTAGGTAGGTATAAAAAAGCTCTTACGCTCATAAAATTTATATATTTATCAATGTAAGTCGGTACGTACTTGTAGTATGTACCTAGGTACTTGTAGTCTATAGGAAATCTCACCTTGACACCTTCATCCATCAGGAACCTGACCACAGCAGCGCCTATAGACGTAGCGGCTCCGGTGATTAAAACCACCTGGTTCTTCCATTCGTACACCATGATGACCTAAGTTTTAGACAACACGGCGAATTTGTAGAGGATAATTAGGTACCTAGGTATTTTTGCTCTTTTTTTTTACTGTTTTCTATCTGGACTTTTTGTGTCACCGGCAAATTGCAAGTCGTACAAAATACGAATGGCAAAATTTAGGTTTATATATGTGTAAAGTTGATCCAACAAGTCACTATCATCTTTTATCACTCTCGCTTATCAAACTTCATAATAAGTTGGTGGGGGGCATTGAATTTTTACACTTGCACGAAGCGTACCAATATTCAATGTCCACCATTTCTTTATTTTAACTAGCAACTTCATTTGAGTTGATTTTTTTTTAAATTATTTTTTTAGTACTCACTTTCAGATCTTGACGAACACACCTTCACAGTTTCAAGTCTCTACATTCAATAGTTTGGCCTGTAAATTGTCTGTCAGTCAGTCAGTCATCATGATGCGATGATGCGATTGATGTAAGGTAAATGTTATGTTCGATAACTATCAAGTAATTTTACTCCTCATACTCGTAAAGTTTAACTTCGTGCACGCTTTAACGTAGTAAAACTGCATTTTAGGCCCTAGGGCCAATAAGTGATTGCTCATAATCGTCTTCAAAGAGATTCAATTTGTAATAGGTTTCATACCGTCTCTGTTTTTGAATTACGAAATGCGCGCTCATTTCAGTTTAAATCCTGAAGCCCATATCATACGAGACCTTTAGAGAGAGATTATATCTTTATTAAGGTAATAAAGATAAAGATCTCTAAAGGTCTTATAAGTTCCCACATTAATTACTTTTTACTCTTTGTTTTTGTAATGTATTAAATGACACGCCACACCATATTTTAAGCACGCCCGGGTTGACTGGTAGAAAATGCTATTATAGCGTTAAATCCTCCCTCACATATGTAAGTGTTTAAAGTGTTAAAATATGTTTATAAATATCTAAGTCTAGGACTTGCTTGCTTCAAGAACAAGCCATTTTATACTAGACTTAAATGGCCTCCTTCAGCGCATCTGTTACTGGCAATATCTAAAAAAAATATTCCAGATTTGAGTTTATTGCTATTTGTTTTAAATACACTATATTTTAACGATCAATCCCATTGTTCGTAGATCTCTGGAGTCACGCTTGAATTGAATGTGCCTGAAGAAGTGAAGCCAACCGTTATTCTGTCTCTATCAGATTTGCATAACAGATTTTGTTTTTTATCATTTACCAACTTTTTTATGTACTACCAGTCGCTTGTAGTTGTAACTTACAAAATGGCTGCGGGCTTAATTAAATTAAACCTCTTTTGCTGCGAAAAATTGGCCGGGCCGCTTTCTAACTCTGCATACAAACCTTATCAAAGGTAGGTAGGTAATCTCATGGAATAAAAGCACAAAGGTTGGTTAGTAATTCGTGCTGATAAGATAATTTTATTTGTTAGAACACAAGTACAAGAAATGGTCATAAATAAAATTGATGTTCAGGATTGGTTTGTCATAAATTATTATGCCTATTTAACCCTATACACAATTAAAAGTGTAATTATTGTTTCATGGAAGTTGTATAACCACAGTACCTATATGAGTACCTACTCAGTGGATAAAGTGCATAAGTTGTAGTGTTTTTCTAATCTTATTTCTTTGCGGTAAGAGCATAACATTGATTGGAGAAGTCCAACCGTTAACAAAAAAAAAATTAATACAAACAAAACATTAATATTTCAAAATAAATATTTCTTTTTTATTATTTAAATAGCTTATATAAGTATTACTTTTGTATAAGTATTTTGTAATATGTATAGATTGTAGTAGTTAGCTTATGCTGTAATAAAAAGTTTACACTATTATTATATTATTACTTAAGTACATTATTATATTATTATACTAAAATTAATATTAGCTTTGTAGTTTACATTAACATCCATTTTTTATCTATTTATTTACAAACTTGTTTATTTACAAAATGTATGCGAGGAATTCAAATAGAAAAGGATATGTGCACCAGATATAAAATTTATTCAAACTCAGGCGCAGAAAGGATTTTGTAGGCTTTTTTCACAACGTCTGTGATGTCTTCGACAGGTTTATCGTGAGTAGAAATCCAAGTGCTTCCACTTTCGGCCGTCTTGAACGCATCCACTAATCCTTGAGCGGCTGACTCTACCCTGAAAAAAATAGAATATTGTAAGGTCAACGAGGAGGGTATTCAGGCTATTTCTTTCTATAATAGTGTCGTAAATATAAGGTCACAAAAGTAATCAAAATATTAACAAATCTGCGATTTCACTAAAAGTTTTAGGCTTCTTTTCATCCATGGTACATGGTACGTGCTCTGAGAGTATAAGTAATTTTTACCCACTCAAGAGCGTTTAATGCCCTTTCATAATAGTGTGTCGAAAGGAGAACTAATTGAAAATTTAACTTTTTTCATTTATCATTTGGGCCTCTACACTACATACAAAAGCCACAGCCGCCGTCCGCCCTGCCGCCCGCCCCGGCTCGCGGCGCGGGCGGCATAACCCGCTGCGTTAGCGTCCGCGAGTTATTTCGGGCCATTATAGTTCAATACTAGGAGCTCGGTGGCTTAGGCCGGCGGGTTGTGCCACACCAGGACCGGTAGCGTTGGTATGCAGTGGCCTTAATACTTGGCCAATACAAAAATCAGGTTGTTCATTTGCTTAGCAATATCGCATAACAGTTCATTCTCTTTCTTAGCAATAAACACAGCCAATTTTTAATCACAAAAAGTAAATTCGCATAATCAGTTGCCGTTATTGAACACATAAAGAAAAAATTAAGTACATTTTTTGACAAAATAAATTTGATAAAAGGATAACTACTGTTTTGCTGTGGATTTGCGTCAGGCGGTAACCATTGATAAAATAATTCATCGTTTGGCAAACCCAAACTCGGGCGCCGCACTCGCCCCGCTGTCACTCTGTCATTTTATAGAAATCCAAAATTCTGACTGCACAGATACTACCTATATATATATATACTACCTACCTACCTACTACCCCGTCTGCATTGCCTATTTTTTTTTGATAATTAAAAATTGGTGCTGTATTATTGTAAAGCAGCTTACTTTTGGAATTGGAACTCCTTCAAGCTCTCTCCAAATCCCGCTTCGATACCTTTGTTGAAACTTGTCATGTTCTTCAAAGAAAGCAGCGCCGTATCAGTGGCTCCAAAACACATCGTGATCACTCTCACTCCAGTTTTTGAGTAATACTCCTCTCCCTATAAAATAGAATTGAAAATTATTGTAGTCTTTATCACAAATCATTTATGGGACATTTACGAAATCTCTACGAGTATCTGTAACAAAGCCGTGTTGGCCGAGTGGAAGGTGCCTCGACTTTCGATCCGAAGGTCGTGGGTTCGAGCCCGGTGGTCGTACACCAATGGATTTTTCTGTTCAAATAAATCTATGTGTGCATTAAAACACGTGCTTAACGGTGAAGGAAAACATCGTGAGGAAACCAGCATGTCATAGAACCGTATATAAAAAGTTCGAAAACACAACATGTGTCAAGTGCACGATATTGATAGCCTCTTCGAGGCGCACTTGAATTCCTTTCACCACACTGGTTCAAAAAAACTAGTGACACGATAAGAAGAAGACCTGTAACAAGGTATCAACCCCCTTAAATGTTGGTAACTTAAGACCTACCATAGGCATAAAGCCTGATAATTATAACTTTTATTTTTAGGTAGGTACTTACAAAGATCAATAAATAGTCTACATTTAATACCTACTCTTAGGTAATAACTTTTCATTGTGACGACACAGATGGTCGAGTGGCAAGTGCGTTGGACTGCAACGCCGGTGTCGCGGGTTCGATTCCCGTTTCAGGATAAACATTTGTGAGATGAAAATCGGTGTTTGTTCTGAGTCTGGGTGTTTTCTATGTATTATATTTAAGTACTTACATAAAAATCTAAATCAGTAAATATTCTATCTGGTTCCCATAAAAGTACCTTCTCTACTTAGTTTACGGCTATGGCGCCGTGTGAAAAGTTCAAAAATATTTATTTGTTATTTTATTATATATTGTAGATCTGCAAAACAAAGGATTTTATCTGTATCTAAATTAGGCTGAATTTGTGATAACCGTGGCCTTGATACGGTTCTTTGATAACTATTACACAATCATGTGACTTTCACATTAATAGAATAAAAGTATTTTAGCATTATAAGAATGCGGCATTACACGAATAAGGTTTAAAATATGTTATAATTTAAATGAAATACGCATGGAGTGCTTTAAATATATAAAAAAAAAAACAAAATCCAAAATCTCGACTGAAAAATAATAATCAACCTATACCCCGATTTATAATTCAAGATTTTTTTTGTAAACAAAGAAGTGTCATGATAATGTCACTGTAACAGAGTCAGGTCAGGGTTAAAAACGAGTTTATACCACTGATCACTATTACTAGTAATGGCGCGCGGTTTTGCTTGTGCGATAGTTTCCTATTTTACCTAAATAATTTTTAACCAAACTTAATCAAGTACTTCAGAACACTGAAAAGTAGGTAGAATAGGAAATAAAATTTGTGAATCTAAACTTCTTAGATATTAATCATAGTAATGCCAAGGTGCATAGCAGATACCTAACAAATATTCATTCGATTCACACAATTGCATACGAGGAGCGAAAAAAGAACGCATTCGACTTCGTAAACGGACAAGAGATGAATAAAATTTACAAACACACGTTTTAGGTCAAAATCCAAAAATTGTTTCAGACTTCTGTGATTTACTCCGAAACAAAACCATTGCTATTTTCCATTCTATGGATATTGACTAGAAAATAAACCGTACCACAAGTATTTAGGAAAATTGAGTAAACGTCACTTTGATAAGTATTTTTTTAGGGTTTGTTTACAAAAAAAATCTTAAAGTTCTGAATCGGGGTATAGGTAGGTAGGTATATGCAATGCACTAAAAAGACTGAAACAAGATTAAACTGAAATCAAAGTAAACTACTTATACTTAGGTTTACAGACTATGACTATTAGGTTTAGGTATGTTTTATGAACTGAAACCCTAACTCGCATTAAGTTTGTAAATATTTATTTTATTTTAGACTTTTTAGTGTCACGGCTCACTCTAGAACAAGAACTGTATACTTTTTTTTTTTTTTTTTTCTTGTAATTAAAAATTTGCGGAGACCAGTTCAATTGAAGTCGGTTGTAGTAAAGGTATTTTTTTTTAAAACTTGAATAAATAAATCATTCTTCATTCTCTGAACCAGTTTTTATTTATTTTTACATACCCCAATGCAATTGCTGAACTGAAGGACGGCGCTCTTCGTTGCATGGTAAATTGGCATGAGGCATGGCTGTTGGAACAGTGCAGCTATAGAAGCGATGTTGATGACGGTACCACCTTTTCCTCCCTCCTCTTTACTCATAATGTCTATGGCCTTTAGAGTACCCGTTACTAAGGCAGTCTGAAATAAAAAAAAAATATAATTAATGCTAAGATAATGTAAGTATGTAGGTAGGTTGAGCTACCTATAGATAGTTTGCGACGGTGTGTGGATGACCCAATTTATTTTTTTATAATAATTGTAATATAAATTGTAGTAATAAATATATATAAATAAATATTGCATATGCTGTAATAAAAAAAATAGGTATGTACTAGGTTTAACTCACAAAAGAGGTGAGCGTATACAGGACACATATATATTTAAATTATACAGTGTCGGTTTTGGCAGTAGGTACCAGCACCCTGGGCACGGAGCCCTGGGCGAGATTTTTACGGAGCCTCCAACTGCATCTCAAATCCATACGAAAAAAAGGCAAAGGATTTATTGAAATAACCATTCATTAAAATAAATAACCATTTATAAAAAAACTACCTAGTCAAATTCGATGTTTTCATCAATTTCATGTTCGATTGACAAAGTTGCCACCTTTGTCAATCTAGATTGAGATAGGTATTGTCGATAGCATGAGATATTGGCAACATAACGATTTCTTCGCTAAACCTAACAACCTATACACCGTCAATTTTTAATCACCAAAGAAAAAAAAACGCATATTCAGTTGCCGTTACTGAACACATACTATACCTATGGCAAAACAACTTGCTGTCACTCCGTCATTTTGTAGAAATCTAAAATTCTGAGTGCACAGATACGCGAAGTATACTTAGTACTTACGTTGCATCCCGTCTGCATTGCCCATTTTTTTTTGGTACATTTGGTACATGATCCTCTGCGGTCGTCGTGGCGTCTTAAGGGGACCCTATGGCTAGCAGTGTACTCCCAAAAGCTGATTATATATGATGATGATAATGGTTATCAACATCTAACTATTTTTTTTAAAACCAGGTCTGTAATATGAGTGATTCCTGAAAAAGCTAGTAGGCTTAACTTTCCAGTTCAATCATGGTAAACTTACCACATTCACTTGGATCATCTTCCTGTAAATATGCAAGCCGTCGCTCATGATACCAGCGTTGTTCACGACCACATCCAGATAACCCTGATCTTTGACAACAGCTTGGAAGCAGGAAGCGAGCTGGTCATCATCAGTGACGTCGCATTTCATGAACTTCACTATTTGGCCGTATTTCTTGTTGAGCTCATTTTGTAGGGCTACTCCTGCCTTCTCGTTGATGTCCAAAACAGCTACGTGCTAAGTAGGAAAAATAAAGTAGGTACAGGCAGCGTCAGAGATAAGTATCCCCCTTGCACAAGAAATCCAGCTACAAATCCTTTCAAAAAAATTGTAATACTTAAAATTAATTTTAGGCTTACATACGGTTATACAAATAAGGGATTTGAAGCTGGGTATTATAATGCAAGGGGGATACTTATCTATGACGCTGTCTGTACCTACTATTAACTCTAAAGCCTGCTTGCACCAAACTACCTGAGTTCATTTCATACCAATTATTTTACTCGCTAGGAAGATCATAATCGGTCCAGCCAGATTCATGTGCAATAAATTGCATATTGCCCTGTCCTAAGTTTATGAGCCTTTGTCGACCTTAGGTTAGTGTTAAGTACCTACCTAACCTATCTACTAGGAACAAGGTATAATAAAAATAATATGTACCTACTCATAAAAACGAGTAAATCTAAAATACGCCTTGCTATTGTGCTACTCAATTTATAATAAGCTATTGCTAGTTTTTATCTGTAAGGGTTTATAGTTTATAAAATCAGAATAGCAAATATCTGTTTTTAATGTCTGACCTACACAATACTTAGATAATAAAAACAAAATCTTAAGCGCGTGAATTATAGTTGCCATTGTACATGTAGGTACAGACAGCGTCATAGATAAGTATCCCCCTTGCACAACACACCAAGAAGTTTTGCCTTCAAAATTATATTTTTATATCCATAGAACTTTGATTAGGTGTACATAAACTATAATCAAAGTCATGGGAGCCATTATCATAATTTTATACTATTTTTAAAGGCATTTGAAGCTGTGTGTCCTGTGCAACGGGAATACTTAACTATGACGCTGTTTGTACAAGTACCTATAGTAAGGTTCAAACAAAATGTCCTCTGGCAAACCACGTGACAAAGATGCGCAGAACCAATTTGACCTAAGAATTGCGTTCTGCGCATCATTGTCACGTGATTCGCCAGAGGCCAACTTGTTTGACGCTTACTTTACTTGCCTGGTTTAGATATAGGAAACCTACCTTGACGCCTTCTTCCATCAAGATTCGAACCACAGTAGCGCCTATAGACGTAGCGGCCCCGGTGATCAAAACCACTTTGTTCTTCCATTGGTACACCATGATGACTTCCTGGGTTCCTGACAACAACGGCGAATTTGTGAATTAGGTAGGTGTAGGTACAGTAGGCCAACTTTCTCGTACCTATAGGTGTACCTTTTGATGCTGACTGTAGTCAGCATCAAAAGTCGATGACCACATTCAGATTTTCAAAATCGCTTTACACCATTTGTTATACCTAAATCACTCAACTAACGAGCGCTAGTATTGAATGAACATCATAAACTTCAAAATTAACTGTATACCACCATTGTCAAGAATATAATAATTGTGTAAAGCGATTTTGAAAATCTGAATGTGGTCATCGACTTTTGATGCTGACCGTACCAGCAAAGATACTGACCTTACTGTTATTTTTGCTGGTGTGCGAGAAAATTGGTTTTCGGCGGAGAAGATAAGGCGAAGAACAAAAAATTATGCAAAGTAAAGCAAAAGAATTTATATTAGATAATGGACTTTTTTAATTTTTCTGGTCTGTGTCGCATGCAAAATTCAAGTCGCACAAAATACGAATGGATAAAATTCGGTAATAAATTGGAAAAACGGTGTTCTAGAACACCAAGATTGTCGAATCAAAATAAGATGAAGGCGGAAAACAGGTCAAAAAATTATCAGACAGCAAAGACAGTTTAAAAAATGTAATAATTTTCATACAGGTAATTTTTAATACTTTTCAACCGCCTACTTATATATATAAGCAGGAGGTGCTCATCTCAATTCGGTTGATATGTTTGGCTCCTCAGAACTTCCGGATAATTAAACCAATTTCAAAAAATATTAAATATGAAAGGATATACCTTCCTACTTCCAGATTGGTCCCATAAAATTTTATGAAAATCGGTTCAGTAGGTAGCTAGATAGGTACTTTGGTATTAAAATTAAATTAAATGAAAAAATGACGTCATCCAAGGAAACAAACCTGCGTATATTGCTTCCCTGTGACTGTTCAGTGGTGTTAACAGTTTACGGTCACTAGAACAGTTTAATTGAAGTCGGTTGTAGTGTGTTCTTGTAAATCCTAGGATTACGATGGAATTCTATTAACAATGAAAAAGCCTAGTTATTTGACCTGTAATGTAATTTAAAAGTAGGTATCTAGCCTTGGTATTTATATTTTTCGAAATCTAATATCGGACCAAAATATAGGTACCTACTATTAGAAGTTAACATAGAATAGCCAATTTTTTTGGTGCGTCTTCAATGTAATAAGGTAATATTCTTTACGTTATAATACTTATAAGGTAGGTGCGGTAAGTGATTATGTCACTATCAATTTTTATCATTTGCGCTTATCAAACTTCCTACCTACCACCTGCGACTTTTGATGCCCTTGGTTGGTGCCCCAGACGACCCTTAGCTAAATGACAGACTCTTGAGTCTAAGCAGACCTCTACCACCACTTCCCAAACAAAGAACAGGCAAGGAAACGAACTAAAAACATCAAATTCGTCAATGTCAGCTGTCATCCGTAATGACGTTAGATTTTCGGTATCTGTGCGTGCGTGCAAGCCAAAGAACTTGTATACTATGTATCTAGAATGCCGACTCACACGAAAACTGCGAGCCGAAAGAGCTAGAACCAGTAAGGAGTGTGTCTCGTTCTGTAGGGCGACCATAATTTTTGAACTTTGAATATTTCATTAAGACATAAACAAGCAACCAAGGGAAAATTCAATCTGCTCAATAAGCTATCAATGTTATATACATACGTTACTTTGCATTATTGTTTTAAAATTATATTATACATAGGTGCATTAAAATATCAACAAAAAAGAGGGCGGTGCGCCGCATTCTAGTGAGGTATATCTGATTCAATGGTTTTAATACTGTTTCTTTCGAACAGTAATTATTTTTCTCGGCAGTTAGGTACCTAACCTACATGACAGAGACTGTACTGAATAACATTTAGAGCAAATCGTCTAATTTCGAAAATTGTCCCACTTATTTCAAAAATTATGGCCATGTTAATTTTAATTTTATGCTGGCAACTGTGTGAACGAGACACACTCTTTAACGAGGGGGTCTCTATCAAGCATTAAAATCCTTATATTTAGATTTAATTAAAAAAGAACTTTATTTCCAAGGCATAAGGTTCAGAATTCTTAATCCTTAAATAAAACAAAATGGCGTGTTAGCTCTCTAGATACATAGTATAAAAGCTCTTTGGTGCAAGCCAAGAAATTTATAAACTACCTATCTGTAAGGCTGACTGATACGAAAACCACGAACCGAAAGAGACTAAGTAATAAGAAGGTGTGTTTCTTAATAAAGGGTGACCATAATTTTTAAGCTTTGAATATTAATTCATTGCGACATCGACCTATAAACAAGGAACCAAGGAAACAATCATTGTGATCAATAAAATATCCATGTTTTATCTCAATTACTGTTACTTTTGAAAGTAATTATTTTTCGAGGCAGGAACTGGACTGAACATTCAAATGAAATGGCATAATATTTAGTGCAAATCGTTTAATATCAAAAATTGTCATGTGAAGTTAAAAAATTAGGCCATTATGCTAATTATGGAAATTATGCTAGCAAATGTGTGAAAGAGACACAGCTATTGAAAAGTGATTCTCTCACGAGACCGTGTATTTATATCTAAATTTTATTAAAAAAGCACGTTATTAGTTGGCATTAAGGCTCAAAATTGTTAATTCTTAAATTAAATAAAAGGGTGAGTGAACTTTCCAGATACGTAGCTTATAAATTGGTGCAAGTCGCCCAGAATACAGAGTATAAAAACATAACTTCTTTGGCATTCGGCTGACTAATCTGTGGCATTCGGGGTATAACGCTGACAGCCAGCTCAGCTGCTCGAAAATAGAATTTGTGATTTACACTTGATTTCTTGAATTTGTAAGTGGATATCTGAGTAATCTGAACAAGTGTTACAAAGTACGGTGTGATACACGACACTCTATTTCAAAACAGTAACTTTTTTTCGTTCTACTGGAATTACATTACGGAAGCTACAGAACTTGAACAAAGCTCTAAAAAATGTATCCAAATCAGGTATGTACCAACTCCAGAAACAATGAACCATTTACTAGGCACTAGAAATACCTGTGGAATCATAGCACGCTTTACATAAACCTAGTTTGTTATTGAGAATGCAACACAAATTACCTACTTGCCATCTAAATATTACAAGAATTAGTAGACTCATCAAAATCAACCACATTGGCTTACAAGTAAAAATTTACTTCGTATCTACCATATAGTTTGACTTTAAGCTTATTCAAAGGTTTTTGGGTATTTCAAACTAACAAACTCACGCTGTTCATGAAAATTGCATGGTGTTATATTGAATGAAAATCATAAAGCTGCAGCCAGGAGTTTAGGATTTTTTACCCTGAGGCCCTTTGACCATTTATTCATAATTCCCAAGTACATAAAAAGCTCAATAAGTATGTACTTTGTTGTGGTTCTAATTTATAACTTTACTCTTCAATCTTTAATTGTATGTTATACTTAATCTTAGTCTATTAATTAAACATAAATGACAATTATAGATCAAAATATTCTTAACTCAGAAAAAAACTAGTTCCAGTTCAGATGTAAATAGGTGAGATATTATATTATTGATAGGTAGGTAATATTTTTTTTTTCATTCAAGGGCCAACCAGGATATCCTCAACAGCCATATGGAAATTCCATGCCAATCCAAGGCTTTCCCACGCCCGGGTATCCGGGACCACAACCTGGCTTCCCAAGCACTCAGGGTTATCCCTCCCAAACTCCTCAAGGCTACCCGAGCCACAACCAACCTGCTCAACCAGGCTATCCCCAAGCTCAACCAGGGTACCCCCAATCTCAACCGGGCTATGCCCAAACTCAAACGGGTTACCCCCAAACTCAACAGACCTATCCTCAAGCTCAAACAGGCTACCCACCGGCACAGACTGGTTACCCCCCAGCTCAGACTGGTTACCCCCCAGCTCAGACTGGTTACCCTCCAGCTCAGACTGGTTACCCCCCAGCTCAGACTGGCTACCCCCCAGCTCAGACTGTTAACGCAAGCCCAGGGAAAAAAGCTCAGCCAAACCTAAAAAAGGTATGTAGAACTTGGCTTCGGCTTCATTGGTTCATACAACATTCTTGGTCTTGGAAACTCTGAAGCTAGGATCAAACTGTGCTATTTAATTTGTTCGAAGAACCAGCAGTGGCTATAGGTACTTGCAGATAACTTCAGACTCACAAAGCTTTGGTATGCCAGTATGTATGCATATGGCCATGTTAATAGCCGCTGAAGATTAAAAAAGTATTGTTAAAAGTACAGTAGTAGGCTAGGGCCTACAATTACTGCACTTTTAGTGATACATAACATCAGGGTTGCAGATATGTCATCAGAACTCTGGAACTCTGAATCATATCCTAAACAAATTAACAGATTGCATGGGTATTTAATGCTTAAATATCTATATAATAAATATATATATAATATATTAATATAAATATCTTTAGCATGTTACTAACCTTAACATTTTGATGCCAGATATACCTTACATTACTTGTGATATACTTTTTGTATATAAGTGATCTAATGGTAAAAGAAAAAAGAAGGAAAGAAAGAAAAATGTTTTTATTTACCAGAAAATTATACATAAAGGTTAAAGCTTAAAAAAATTAAAAAGGTGAAGAAGGTTAAGAACCTTAGCATTACTAGTTTTTTTTCGGCGGGAACTATGTAGTTAGTTTCTTTTTTTAAAAGAAAAAAAACTTCTAGAAACAGTTTATATCTACATTTATGTATTATTATTATTATTTCGAACGGTCTAAGTCGTGACGATGGTAAGCGGCCTGACGGTATGACGCTTATCCCATGGAGAATGGGCAGGCCCTTGGTGTGGGACGCTACATGCGTAGACACTTTGGCACCTTCTCATTTATATCAATATGCAATATATATAGTATACAATGATAGGTCGTACATGTTTGAGCCCTTTGGGGTCGAGACCCTAGGTCCATAGGGAATGGGAGCCTTCCGCGTTTTTAAAATTTTGTCAGAGCGTCTGGTCGAAGCGACGCGTGATCAGAGGGCTGGCAGCTATCTGGGCCAAAGAATAAGCCTTGCTATACAAAGAGGCAATGCAGCCAGTATCCTCGGCACGCTGCCATCGGGTATCGAGTTGGAGCAGTTGAGCTACCTATAGATCGTTTGCAACGGTCTATGGGTGGCCCAATTGTTTCCTTTTGTAAATTTTATAATATACCTATATATTTATGTATTAACTCAACTCAAATTGATTTTTGTGTCGAGATTTTGATGTTAATAATAATATTTAAAAAAGTTTTTTCTGATGTGTGCATTCAATTGCTAGTTGGTATATATGGTATACATATACATTATACATACCTCAACTATCAATTGAATGTAATATGCCGTGTACCCAACGTATTTTATTTTACTTTTTTAGGTTTTATTTTCAAAAAATCCTTGCTTTGTTTGAATTTAAAATATTTATATTAAGGTATAGGTAAATTATTATATTGGCATGATTTTTCAACGTCAGGAAAATCCCGATAATATCATAAATAACATTTATAAGTAGGTACATACACAAATGTACAGAAAACGAATTTGATAATAACATCATATAATTATTATCTGAATTAAATAACAGGATACAATAATATCCCTGTACCAGATAATTACTTATTAAAAATAATATTGATTATTTAGGTTCAGGACAACAGCATCCAAGCATGCAAAATTCTAAACCTGTGCGAGGAACATATCTAACTAAATATGTTAACTAACGACATAAACCAGAGTACACAGTGCACCAGAGTGAGAACCGTAAATAAATAAATAGGTTAATGGCACTTTGTTTTATATGGCCTAAAATAAATGACTTTTTTATTATTATAAACGGGTCACTACCAACATTGCCACACAGTGTCGTAGCTCTATCCATGCCTCATAGTGAGGGTACCCAACCCTTTATCAACAAGGTGGTTTTTAGGTTCTGTAATAGATACTTGATTAGGTTTATTTTTTCATTTATTTTAAGCAAGCCAGTAGTAAACCGAATGTTCACTTTTAATCACTCTTTAAGCTTGTACATTGCCACACAGCGTCGTAGCTCTATCCATGCCTCATAGTGAGGGTACCCAACCCTTTATCAACAAGGTGGTTTTTAGGTTCTGTAATAGATACTTGATTAGGTTTATTTTTTCATTTATTTTAAGCAAGCCAGTAGTAAACCGAATGTTCACTTTTAATCACTCTTTAAGCTTGTACATTGCCACACAGCGTCGTAGCTCTATCCATGCCTCATAGTGAGGGTACCCAACCCTTTATCAACAAGGTGGTTTTAAGGTTCTGTAATAGATACTTGATTAGGTTTATTTTTTCATTTATTATAATCGCAAGCCAGTAGTAAACCGAATGTTCACTTTTAATCACTCTTTAAGCTTGTACATTGCCACACAGCGTCGTAGCTCTATCCATGCCTCATAGTGAGGGTACCCAACCCTTTATCAACAAGGTGGTTTTAAGGTTCTGTAATAGATACTTGATTAGGTTTATTTTTTCATTTATTATAATCGCAAGCCAGTAGTAAACCGAATGTTCACTTTTAAGCACTCTTTAAGCTTGTACATTTCCACACAGCGTCGTAGCTCTATCCATGCCTCATAGTGAGGGTACCCAACCCTTTATCAACAAGGTGGTTTTTAGGTTCTGTAATAGATACTTGATTAGGTTTATTTTTTCATTTATTTTAAGCAAGCCAGTAGTAAACCGAATGTTCACTTTTAATCACTCTTTAAGCTTGTACTATTACCGATTTCACTTCATCATCATCGTCTATCAGCCTCTTCATAGACAAGCCTTTCCCCACTTTATACCTAACGATAATATTATAAAAAAAATGATTTTAGTAAAGGGCGGGGTATTTATTGTTATTATACTTTTAATTTCAAAACCTTAAGGCCGATCCTGAACCCGCTTAGCACAGGACCGGGCAGAATGACAAGAGTAGAAAGAGGCCTATAACCAGCAGTGGGCCAAGTCAGGCTACTGATGATGGTGGTGATGATGACACTTTTTATTAATCCGGCATAAATTCGACTGTAATTTGTAAAGAATGTATATCTCAGGTTGCCTGGAAGAAATCGCTCTCAGCGATAAGGCCGCCAATTGTACCGCTCATTGGTTTTAAGGCCAATCCTCAAATCCGAATTCCATACAAAATGAATACGACGAAACGAATAGTGTGAAGAAATTACTATAATACGGCGTACTTTTTGAGTATTTGTCCGAATCATTTTGTATGGAATTAAGTCTTGTATTTGTTATTTTCCATGTGTACATCATTTTCTGTTCCTTTTCCCACTTACGAGGGGTCGGCACAACATGTCTTCTTCTTCCATTCGTCTCTATCACCCGTCATCTCTGTACTTACACCGTTTTATTCATATCATCTTTCACACAGCCCATCCATCTTTTCTTTGGCCTTCCTCTACTCTTATATCCATCCACTTCCATATTCAGCACTCTCCTAGTCACATGACATTCTTCCCTTATTTTTTTTATTTTCCATGTGTACAATAAATAATTATCTATTCTATACCATTCTATCACAGTTATGCTACTAATTACGGTTCTTCTAGAGCCTTTTAATGTCAGGCAGACAGACAGCTGTAGGGGGCAACTAGACTTATAAACATGGTACTTTAAAAAAAAAAAAAAACATACTGTTATTTATGTAAGAACCTGAGCAAGAAACTGATAAAGGTACAAGCAACGCTTGGACTATTCAAGGAACAGTTTGCTGCAATTATATTGTTACGCTCACTTCGGCTTCATTTAACAGCCATTCAGTCCTGGCATTGGTCCCCACTATGGATGTAGTCTGTGCACAAAAAAACACTATAATAGTGTAAATCTGTCATTTGTATGTGATCGTAGTGATGTGGCGTCAAAAATATTGTTTTCTCAAGTTTTAATCTAGAATCTAGACAAAAACTGATCAATATGTCCTCTGTGACGTCTAGTTCAAGTATGCGCAGTGTCTACCGTGCTTCAATTGGTTTACGACGGGGACTCAAATCGTTCCGATATACGGTACATAGATAACTATTAATATTTAGTTGATAAAATAAGCTTTAAAATAATATTTATTTGGTTTGGTAGGCTTTTGCTGATTAATATGCATGTCGCTTAAACAAGTATTTCCCGCTTCCTTTCCTCTTATTGTTTGTCGTTCAAGTGGAGTTTCCGGACCTTCCAGTTTCCTATATGTAGTATACCTACTAATTATTATGTAGGTTCTTTGCAGAATAATTTTTCGGAAAAAAACTGTATAACTTTAATAAAGCTTGTCAAGAGAAGCATATGTCTCAGAGCCTCTTCGAGGCGCACTTGAAATCCTTTCACCACATTGGTTCGGTAGAACTAGTGACACGATTAGAAGAAGAAGAGCAAAGCAACAGTTTAATGATCATATTAATACCTATGATGGTAGCAGGCGCTCATTCTTATGTGATTTGAAGAATAAAACTGATTATGATGAATTTCTATAGGAACAAGCTGATCTATCCTTTAAAAAAAAAATATTTTCCAAATCAGTTGATAAATGACGAAGTTCTGAACAAACATAAAAAAACCCACCAATTGAGTACTTTCCTCCTTTTATTGAAGTTGTTCGAAAAAACCCGTAATCCTTGGTTCTTGTTCCTATTTTGATTGACTGTAGTAACATGTTATAGTATTATGAATGAATAATCCACAGTCCAAGCCGAGCGTAACTCCAGTTCAACCCTTCGACCCGCGCAAGGATGCCGAAATACTGCGCAAAGCCATGAAAGGATTGGGTACTGATGAGAAGGCTATCATCAATGTGCTGGCTCGTCGCTCCAACGAGCAGAGGATTCGCATAGCCTTTGAGTTCAAGACTTTGTATGGAAAGGTAAGGTTGCTTCTTTTAGCCTATCTCGTCCCAATCATGGGAAAACGTTTCCCCCAATTCACTACACGCCTTCCGATCTTCGGCCAGTGTTCTTGAAATTACTCGAAATCAATTCGCCAACGTTTTTGTGGCCAACCCTGACCACGTTTCCGGCCCAGTTCCGGTCAGTTTTCTACATGATAGCTTTTAAAATTAGCTCGGGCTTGATTTCGGTTTCAATAACATACATAGAATACATAGAAAACACCCAGTATCAGGATAAACATCGATGTTCATCACAAAAATGTTTGACCTAAAGCGCGACACCGAGCGTCGTGGCAGTCCAACACACTTGCCCCTCGACCATTTGTGTCGTGAGTTGTTATGTATACATGGCATGACGAAATAAGCGCTCTCCTGATGGTACGAGATCACGCCTACTCATGACCAGAACAGTGCTACACAGGACTTTGATTCACATATTGAGACATTTTGATGGTCAATCTCAAAAGCCCAGTAATCACACATTGCCTTTCAAACCGAAACAGAGCAATACTTACACAAATGTGTAACTGTGATATCAGCTTGATGACCTGTGATGTTGTTAAGATATGCCAGCCATCGGCGATCGATTAGGATTTCTCTTAGTGTTTGGCAATCGGCCAGACAAGCAAAAATTCAGCCTCGCAGTTATACACAATTTGAAACAATTTATAAATAAAATCGCCGCAAAAAAGAGAAGGTATACGATACACTAGAGATCTTTCAGTCTTAAAATTCCCGCGTCTCCAATATTACCGCTATACAAATGCCCTTACTTAGAAGAAATACAAACTGAATTCGGCTAGTCCTGCCATAAACATGGTACATTTGCCTTCACAGACGGCCTTGCATGTTACATTAGTGACCTCGACGAAGTGATAATGACACTATTTAACTATGAGGTCTGATTCCCATAGGGCTAGAGCCATTTAGACCGATCGATGAATTTGATCACGAGAGAAACACAGTACTAAATTTATGTACTAATAAAAAGAACTGAGGCGTTCATCATCATCATCATGTCAGCCTCTAGACGTCCACGGCTGGACATAAGCCCTTCCTTCTTTAATAATTCGTCTCGGCGAGCTGCCTCGAACCTTCTTCATCCACCGATTTCTAACGACCGCAACAATGTCGTCGGTCCATCGCGTGGGGCCGTCTGCCGTTGCCTACGCTGCGTCGTAGTGAAAAATCTGGTGAATACCTCGGTCCTGGAGCCCATTTTATCCTCGTCTTATATCCACCCTCGACTTTGGCTCGGGCTGATAAAAGACTCGTATAAAATGGCTTGCTTCATGCCCTTGGTGAACAATTAACTATTTTCCCTCTAGGACTTGATAGCAGACTTGAAGAGCGAGACCAGCGGCAAGTTCGAGGATCTTATTGTCGCGCTGATGACCCCGCTGCCGAAGTTCTATGCTAAGGAACTCCACGACGCCATTTCTGGAATCGGCACCGACGAGGGAGTGCTCATAGAAGTCATGTGCACCATGACTAACCATGAAATACACGCCATCAAACAAGCTTACACAGCGAGTGAGTAACTTTCATTCACTTAAAAAACGGTCTATTTCTGCTCCAATGTTAATTGTGCTCTAGATAGGGTCAAATAGTACTGAGAAAATGAATAAAATAAGCAAAAACAAGAACTTTTGTACAAAAAAAAAACAACAGACTTCAAGAAGCACAATACCTACGCAATTTTGTTTATCTGAAATCTAAATGGCATATTTTTTCCAGTTATTGTATTGTATTTATTATTTATATATACCATGTTTTGTATTGTATTGTTGTTGTGCCCTAAATAGGATCATATTAATATTCTGCAAAGGAAATAATGTTGTTCGTAAAATTATAATTTTAGCTTATTGTATTATTTCCTATTTTTCGAGGAAATACCCTTATCACAATGATGAGGAAAAACAAAAATAACGCACGAATTTAACAATAATTATCCTGACAAACATTGTTTGCATTTACTTTCAAAATAATTATTATTGTTTTTTCAATTTTTTTCTGCCTTTTTGTTGTGAAAATACCTAGTTCTAAAGCCAAAATCGCAAAGAAACTGTTCACGGATCTCATGTCGCGTAATGAATTGTTTCCGATGTTTGATGCTCTAAATATGATCGCTTTGTGTCAGCTTTTCTTACAAATTTGCTCTCTAAATGCATAGGGGTAAGGCAGTAAATTGAGTAGTAAAACTGAACTGGCTTGTTACGTTCTCGTTTTGATGACTTCCTTCGTGTGTGCGTGCTCTTCAAATTCTATTTCAATTACGCTTCTCATTAATCGTTCTTTTAATTTTAGTAACGTGTTTTCTAGCAAGAACTATCAATAGCTTTTTGCTCATTTGCCATACTTTCAGGCTTCATAGATTTACTGAAGCTGCTCACGGCGTTTCGTGCTTTACTTGGTCACTCTTGGTCTCTAACCTTTTCTATTTTCCTGATTCTTGTAGTATTTCCTGTATTCATAGATTCATACCACAAGCTTAATAGTTAGAAATATTTGTTCAATTTACACCACTATCTATACCTACCTATATTTTTACAGCTTTAATGAAAACCTGTCAAAGTATCTTAACTTGAGTAAGTCGCGATTGAGTTACACAGGCTTCATTATGTGCATGTCATAAGTTATTTGCTACATAATAATTCATCTTTTCGTTGTGTGTTGCCAATTTACTTTCGTCACTTATGAGCGTACTTGCTTATTTATCATTGAATCACTTATTTCAACGGGATCGTGGACTTTCCCGAAAGACTCTACGTGCATGAGTAATGAATTGCATCATGTTTTTGCTTTTTGCCTGCATGTTATTGTACCGGGACAAAGATTTGCTGAGCATTACCTATATTACGTATTTTTTTTTGTAAATCATCGAAAGTCTGTTTATTTTTTTTATCGACCCCCTTTGTCGAATACGTGAAATTAGGTTATAAGTTCGTTTTTCAAAGCGCATTTTACCACGCTAGTTGTGATGAAACGGTAAAGTTTTCTACACTCTAACATTCTACACTCTAGATGAAAATAGCCATTTTTAATATTATTTATTGTATGTATCATAAAAAATACTTAAGTATATAAAAAAAAACTTTTTGTAAATCTGACTCAACAATTAATTAGTGGGCGGAAGACGTCATAAGAATTGGTGACGTCAGACGAACTTGATGTTGTTGAATGAGCCGAAATATATAAGGGTTTTTTTTTCAAGTAACATGGCTAGAACGTTTTTATGTGTCTTGCTAGTCTACAGTCTCATCTGTCTCGTCGATGACACGGAGCTACGAGCCTTTACAAGCTGCTAGTCAGCGAGTTTAAAGCTAGCGAGTGAGCGAGTTAGCGATCCGGAAGGATAGTCAACAAGCAGATTGTAAAATAGCCTATGACACGGAGCGAGTTTACAAGCTACTAGCGAACTCGCTGGCTTGTAGCTTGTAAACTAGCCCTGTGTCATCGGGGCTTAACCAGTACTCATCAAATAAACAAACATACATTGTCATCAATATCAACCTATAGCAGTCCACTGCTGAACGTAGGTCCCCAAGGCATACATACCTTCACATATACCTAGCGTATACTTGAATAACATAACCCTCCTTCTTTGCAGTCGGGTAAACATATTTTTCCGTTTCAGTCTACGGCGCGTTGCTGGAAGATGACCTGCGCGGCGACACGTCAGGAAACTTCAAGAAACTCATGACTTCCTTGTGTGTGGTAAGTGATATTCTGAGGTCCTTTTAAAGGCGGTTCCAGACTAGCGTATTAACCGAGCGGATTCGCTTCTCGTGTTTTGTTCGCAAAAAAAACCAAACACGAGCAGCGAATCCGCTCGGTTAATACGCTAGTCTGAAACCGCCTTTAAAAGGACCTAAGTCTGAAGTAACAGATTATTAGGTAAAGCTATGTATTATCATTTATCAGCCATGATCGTTCCACTGCTAGGCAAAGGCCTCCCTTCTCTCTTTCCATACATCTCGGCATAGGGCATCGGTGGTCCATGTTTTGGAGAACGAATCAAGTTCGTCCTGCCATCGTCTCCTGTGTCTTCCACGATGGTCATTGGGTGGGCTCCATTCTGTGGTAGTTTTTGGCCACAGTTCGCTGGACATGCGACAGACGTGGCCGGCCCAGTCTCATTTTAGGTTAAGTTTATATATATTTTATTATATACGCCGTAAATACTTAATCATTACAAAAAAATCTGACTGCACGTTGTACCCTTGCTGCATTGCCCAATAAAGTATTTTTGGTTATTAAAAATTTGTATATTAGGTAAAGTTACTACAGTTTGAAATTTTAAAATATTCGCAAAACTGTTGGTAAACTTGTAACTAAGGAAATCCATTTATGATAAAATCGATAATAATATGCATTTTATGTTCTATTTAAATTCTAACGCTATTCAGACCACCTACACACCGTTTTTATCATTCTTCTTATCGTGTCACTAGTTCTTTCGAACCAGTGTGGTGAAAGGATTTTAAGTGCGCTCGAAAAGGCTCCTTTCGTACACTTGACACATGTTTTCAAACTTTTAGGTATGACATTCATTTCTTTTCTTTTTTTTCTTTTTATGTTTTCCTTCACTTGGTTTTTTTTTTGGAACTGATGAATCCATTTGTGCACGACCGGGTTCGAACCCGCGACCCTCGGTTCGAAAGTCGAGGCACTTTCCACTCGGCCAACACGGCTTTATCACGTTTTTATCATATGCCAATGTTTGAGCAAAGTCGATACGGATGTTTAAATATTCGCATAACTGTTGCAAGATTCATCAATCATCCTGACTGACAGGCAACGCGCAAGCAACACCATTGAATGTAGAGACTTGAAATTTCGAGGGTATTATAATGTTATGGATGTAAAGGATTTTTGGTTATTCGCAACGCAAGCGAATTTGCGGACTTCACCTAGTTATTACATAAATATGTCTTTTTTTTTCAGGGTAACAGATCTGAAGAAATCCATATCGATCAGAAAACAGCTCGGGATGATGCCAGGAGCTTACTGAAAGCTGGTAAGAAAAAAAAGGTTTTTTTAAATCGCATCGTAAGTTACAACCAAATTGATTCAGCGGTTTCGTCACGATCCATTCATACTCACAAATATTCGCATTTTTATAATATAAGTGAAATGAAAACCCTTACGTATACCATACATCTAAAAACATTAATAAGTACCACTTGTAACTGAAAATACAGGGTGAATTTTTCAACTGGGCTTGGAGCCCTAAATCCCAAAGTACAGGCGTTTTTGTAAAATGCTCAAAAGAGTTTGGAGTCCGATTTTGATGAAAACTTTAACTGCAGACTCAAAAAAAAACCCTAGCTCGGAAACCAACCTGTTGATTTTTTGAAAATAAATGTATTTCATTTTATCAAAATGCATTGTATACACATTCTATTAATAAATGATTCGTCGCAAAACGTAATATATGTACTTCTGACGAGTAGCAAAACGTAATATACCTACTTCTGACGATACTTTTAAAGAGTGATACGTCATTGAGAATGACTCACGCAAACAATCTCCACATTAACCACATGACTGTATGTTTGAACTTACGTTCGTATCGACGTTGTGGATATGTCTACCTACTCATTAATGAGTCACGCACTCACGCTATGATTTTTTGTCTTTTAAAACGTTGCGAAACTTAACTAAATGTATAGGAGGAAGTAAATCCACCAGACATGTAAAGAAATGATTAATATTTGGCTCACTACATTACAAAAAAAGGCAATTAAGAGGAATCCTTAAATCCGAATTCTATACAAAATTATTCGGACAAATACTCAAAAAGTACGCCGTATTATAGTAATTTCTTCACACTATTCGTTTCGTCCATGTTTTTTGATTTCGTCAACAAAAAAAGTGAAAGGTACTTTAATTTAGATTTTATACGTATTTTAAAATTAACCCTACTAACTTAAAAACACGTATAAAATCTAAATTAAAGTATAAAACCTTTCACTTCTTTTGTTGACGAAATCAAAAAACATGGACAAAACGAATAGTGTGAAGAAATTACTATAATACGGCGTACTTTTTGAGTATTTGTCCGAAACATTTTGTATGGAATTCGGATTTGAGGATTAGCCTTAAGTAACTACTACTAACTGAACTGTAGAGTGAAATTACTGGGCTTTCGAGACTGTCCATGAAAATGTCTCAAAGTGGCGAGCGCTAAGCATTGTTGCACCGGACCATGTGAATCATAGTCCTGTACAGTACTGTTTTAGTTATGGGCAAGCGTGATCTCTTACCATCAGGAGAACGCCTAGCTCGTCTCGTGACTTTTCAACCGACTTCAAAAAGTAGGAGGTTATCAATTCGATTGAACGTTTTTTTTTAATGTTTGTTACCCTAGAAAAATAAAAAACTACCCTGTTGCTTCGTGTCTTCATATAAGTGTCTTTGTTTCAGGTGAATTGCGTTTGGGTACCGACGAGTCAGTGTTTAACCAGGTTCTCTGTTCGCGCTCTTTCTCGCAACTGACGGCCATATTTAACGAGTACCAGTACCTGACGGGACATGATATCGATGACGCCATTAAAAATGAGTTCTCGGGCGATATCGAGAAGGCGCTACGTACTATCGGTAAGTTAAAACAGTATGAAAAACAGTTTTGCCCTATTTCTATCAATATACTAAAATATTTCCTAAGGTTGTAGTAACAAATTCGCTGCTCCACTTTTTTTGTTATTTATACTCAGTGAATTGATATATTCAAAAATGTACCAATGTGCGAGCGAGATAACGGCGCGCGGAATTCTGGGCCTTAGGCGGTTATAAGGCATACGCTACTGGTATTCTGTGACGGTAGACTAAAATGGTCACGTTTATAAAACCTATAGCCGTCAAGCGGCTCGTAGCAATTGGTCATTTATCTTGAAAAATATTATTAAAAATTTATTTTATTCGTTTATTTAAAATGAAATGACATCTTCAATTGCATCGGTTGATTTTAATCTTTCTCCGCTTCGATAAGGTGTAAAGGTGCGTTTCTACTGACGCGGAGCGGGGCGGAGTGGAGAGGAGCGGACCGAGACTTGGGCAATGACAATGCTCGAAATGGAAATTTATATCACTGTGATTAGCCAATTCACGATCCGCTCCTCTCCACTCCACCCAGCTCCGAGTCAGTGAAAACGGACCCTAATGCCTATGTCTACTTTCGACGCGCCACAATCATAACGATTTGTGAGAACGTGTTCTTAATTGGAGACCGCGTCTAGACCAGCGTAGTGAAGGACGAACTATAGCCGGCAGAACAGAATGTTGTAAGAGAAAAGCCGAAGATCGGGCTCGTGGCGCACCATGGGAGAGAACTACGTTCAGCTGTGGACTGTTATAAGTTGATGAAGATGGTGAAAGAACAAGGCAAAACCTAACTAATCAACCATTTTTAATTCTCAGTGAAAGTGGTCTTCAACAAGCCGTTGTACTTTGCGGAGCGTCTGCACAAATCGATGAAGGGGCTGGGCACTAACGATCGTCAACTCATCCGTATCATGGTGACGCGCTCCGAGATAGACCTCGGAGACATCGCCGAGGCGTTCCAGATCAGATTCAACCAGTCTCTGCAGAGCTGGATAGAGGTACTTATAACTATTACAACGCGACCAAGAGTGAGCTGATGGTTTTCAAGGCGGGCTTGAAAAGCTACGCCGTGGTGCCACCAGTCTCGCTCAACGGTATGTTACTAAAGCGAGTGTCTGAGTTCAAGTATCTGGGCCACTGGGTCACCGAGGCGCTCACAGATGATGTAGATATAGAGAGGGAGCGCAGGGCGTTAACAGTCAGAGCCAATATGTTGGCCCGTAGGTTTTCCCGTTGCAGTACACCAGCCAAAACAACATTGTTCAGGGCGTACTGCCAGTCGTTTTATACGTGTAGCCTATGGGTCAAGCATACGAAGAAGGCGTGGAACACCCTGCGCGTCCAATATAATAACGCATTCAGGATGCTGATGGGGCTGCCGCGCTTCTGTCGCGTCAGGGATGTTCGCGGAGGCGCGAGTAGATGGCTTTGAAGCGATAATGCGTAAGCGCACGGCGTCCCTGATACGCAGGGTGCGCGACAGCACCAACACCATCCTGAACCTCATAGCGGAGAGGCTGGATACCGACTGTGCCTTCATGAGATACTGGACGAGTGTGCACGCGCAGTCCAGGCCTCCTTTATTTATGTAAATTTAAAAAAAAAATATTTGTTTTGTGTTGATTTTTTAATTTTGTGTACTTTTTAATTATTTTTTTTGTGTGACATTTCATTGTATTGTGTTGTATGGATTTTAATCTGAAATAAATTGTTTTATTATTATTATTATAACTCGGTCAAATTAACATGACACCTGGCTCGAAAGACGTTTGTGCAAAGTACAGCGTGGAATTGGATAATCTTGAAAGAGAAGAGGTCCTGCCATACTTGATAATGATAAGTAATGATAAGGCTTCGCAATTAGAGGAAGAAGAAACACGGAGGGTGCCGCGCGGGGCAGCGGGGGAAGCATCAAGTTCCGAGCTACGTGTCAGGCAGGTGTCATGTTTATTCGCCCGAGTAGTAACTAACGACCGTCAACTATATTTAAAGTGAGACAAATGTAAATGTATTATGCAAGAGTTCTGTTCATTCATTCATTCAACTCATCCGGCATCATGATGTATAAATATATATTTTCCGCAACGTGTGAGATACACCTCCGAACGGTCAAGAGTCACAGTACCGGAATTTATTTATTTACCATTTTTTTTTTTTTTTTCTTTATAAGAACCAAGGTCTTCGGTTCTCGACACACGACAGTGTGTCCAGCCACGGTCAGGCCCAGCGAACTGGCGGGTAGCACTGTGTGTAAGTTTACACGAACCATTTGGAGGCACTTTTGACTTTGTCATAGCTAAAAAACTAATCAATATAAACACACCAAATTTGGTTTATGTATTGAAAGTCCAGAGTTAATGAAGTACCTCAAATTTCATAAACACAGCTTAAACGGTTATTTAGATATTAACGTTCAAAAATCGTCATTTTTATCACTGATTGACTGACATATAGACGTAAAACCTAACCCACTTCCAGATGACCTAGAAAGTTCAAATTTGGCATCCAGCTAGGTAATTGTGTGTATACAAAGGAAAAAATCAGAAAACTAAAAAATTTATAAGATTTGATTTTATTTTAAAATTATTCGATTTTATGAGGTAAATTTAGCGCCTTGCAAATTATGAGAGCAATTGCCTTGCAAATTTTGCAGGATATTTCCATTTCCATGATGAAAGGTTGTTTTTATCGTTTATGTACTTACTTTAATATCAATAATTTAAAAATTATTTACAAGAGCCCAGATGAACGCAAGCTAGTGGAAATGCAAATTGTCGGAAAACACTTTAATCTCCCAGCACATATGTACTACCTACAAAGGCAGGTACCCACTCCTTATTTACGCTATATGGTAGGTTAGGTACTTAACTTATTGTACTTTTGCCTACCTACATACATTTAGAGGCGATGATGGTGGTGTGTAAGTAAGGAAAACAAATAGGTAGGTAACTATTATAATTATAGTAGCTACCTAACCTATATACCTTTGAATAGTAATAAATTTATTTACAAAAATAAATGATATCTGAACAAAACACATATAATATGTGTAAATAGAAGCCACGATCGAGAAGTCGTTTTCCCCGAAAAAAGACATATATCCATATATGGCTAGCCAAGGTCTACGTTATAAATAAAGTAATACGTTCTTATAAATAAATTTACGAATGTCTATAGTAGACCTTGGCTAGCCATATATGTATATATGTCTTTTTTCGGGGAAAATGACTTCTCGATCGTGGCTTCTATTTACACATATTATATGTGTTTTGTTCAGATTTGGCTTCACATCAAAGGTATATAGCCAGTGTCAAGTAATTGGAGAGATTATTTTGTCATAAGTCAGAGTCGATAAGTCAAGTCATGCCCCTGTAAAGTAGTGGTGGTTGCGACTTTACTAGAGGCTTCTATGGAGTTTTGGAGGCAACACGAAAAGTCACGTTTTACAGCATTACACTATTCACCAACACTCATACACGTTCACGAGCACTTAATGGATAAAAAACCACCGTTTTTACACTTAAACACTCAAAGTTATACAAGTTTTGTCAATTAATTTAATGCCGCCAATGGGCTTTTTTCATGTTTATTCTTATCATATTCGGACTGGCCCGTGTAGCACCAACTCCATGTAAAAATTAAAATAAATGAAAACAAGTTTGTCTTGATTCTAAAGCGTCGATGACACACGGATTTGTACAAGCCAGCGACTTTCCTTGTAGCGTGTAAACTCGCCCAGTGACATCGGCTTTTCTACAATCTGCTTGTTGACAATCCTTCCCAAAAGCTAACACGCCCACACGCTAACGTTTAAACTCGTCAACAAACAGCTTGTAAAAAAGCCGAGCGTCATCGACGCTTAAGTGTATACAATCAAATATTTTTAACAATAATAAATTAGTAATGTTTCGTTTTATAGGGCGATTGTTCCGGCCACTACAAGAAGCTTCTTCTGGCACTCATGGGAACCTACAAATAGATCTGCGGTATCATGCGATACCTACTTGATACTCTGCTTTTAGTTTTGTATTAAATCTTGGTATTGAACCTCATTTTACAATAAGAGATCTGAAATTTAAAAAAAACTATTTTTGCTTAAAATGTATCTTATTGATTAGTTTTGCTTTAATAAGAGACAAAAATACTGTCTCGTCCATTCTAATACATACAATTTATGAATCCATTTTTTTGGATATTCTCTTAAAAAATAATCACAATTCTATGTGTATGTGTCAAGGTAATTGTTATAATCAAGGCTTTTATAATTAAAATACTATTTTTATACTTATTTTTATGTAAAATAAGAAAACTAAAAATATTACGACATCGACAGAAATAGAGATTAAAATATAGGTAAACATCGATTCATCACAATTAAAGATTCTGAATTATTTCGGAATTAATAGAAATAATAACTGAATTAATTTGAATATAATTATTTAAACATTTATTTACATAGTACTTGGTAATTGGTACCTTTCTGTTTTTTTTCATCGTGTCTTCATCGTCATATGAATAAAAGCACAATTTACCTACAATACATTAAGGCCTCATTCGCACAAGCGATTTCTTAACGCGCGTTAAAAATCCTTTCAAACAGTACTTAACTTACTACTTGGAAATCTAATTGTACTGTTTGTACGGATTTTTAACGCGTGTTAAAAAATCGCTCGTGCGAATGAGCCCTAACTGACGTTTATTGTTGCTTATTTGATCAATTATACCGTCCGGTTGATCTGATTTTAGATTATTTTCGAATACTTTATTGTCATTTAGTATGTGTAATTCTTAAACTGTTTTTGTTCAAAAAGCGTATTCTTCTAATAAAGGGTTAATATTTTAAAATTACTATATTACTGCTCTGTGTCTGCCTTAGTGCATATAAAGCATTTATACTTACGATATAAACTGTTTCTATTCTTCAAGCGTTTTCCACAAATATTGGGTTAAAAACTCAATATTACTGTACTATTGCTCTGTGTCTGCTTGGTGCTTACAAAGTATTTATAATCACGATATTCTTAAACATTTTTTTATTTTAAAAGTGTATTCTTCCAATATTGGGTTAAAAACTCAAAATTTCTATGCGATTAGCTCATTGTCTACTAAGCCTAAAGGTGATTCGATATATTGGTGCAATCTTGAAATTCAGACGTTAAACGTTCACTAATCCGGATTCAGATCAGCGGATTAAGCTATCGCCGCCCGTCTTTTGTTTTCCACCGACTTCCAAAAAGGAGAAGGTACTCAATTCGGTTAAATGTTTTTTTTTTATGTTTGTTACCTCAGTACTTTATTGTTTATAAACCGATTTGAAAAAATATTTGTTTGAGAGGTAATACTCTCAGATTGGTCCCATAGACATTTTATCAAAATCGGTTCAGTCTCAGCACTCGGCACTATGTTTATACGTAACGAGGCCGAGAGCACTGTCTCGGCCGAGTCCTCGGTTGTGATCTAAGCATAAACGCCGGTATACACGAGTTCGGCTTTCTTTCTTCTTTTTTCGAAGTTTCGCGAGTATCAATCCGCCCTTATACGAGCAACAAAAATACGCTAGTCTGAAACCGCACTCATCGGAGAGGGGTTCTCTAAGTTGAAAACTATATTATTATTATGCTTTGCATGCTTGCTTGTCTGCGTATAAACAACGATATCAATGTCATACTATAAAAGAAAAACTACATTTTTTTTCAATTAATTAATTACATAATGTTTTGTATACTTACTTACCTACCCATAGATTTTATAATAGGAGTTAAATTTTATATAAACTGCATGTATATTAAACTTCTCATTTAATATTATGAATCTTTCCCACCAACTTCGTTACATTCAAATACATCATGCTCCAAAATAGGAAAAACAACAAATACCTGCATTAACACACGATATTGTTTTATAATAGCATTTTTGTTTTCGGAATAAGAAATCAATTTCATGGTAAATACAAGGGTTTATGCTTATGATAAAAATGGTCTGAAACTCAATGTACACTGTTATACAAATAAGTACATTGGTGATTTTAATTAAAAACGTACAATAAAGGCGATTTTCTTCTTTATAATTATAATTATGCTTTTAACTATAAGAATTATAATTATTGTAATAGCCTACCTAGCGTTAGTGCCTTAGCACTGAATTACTCATTTTCTATGTGCCTAAAATTTTCTACATCTGTATGTAAGTACTTCTAATGTTCAATAATATAAATAAAATGTACCATCGATATTGTGAATGTCAATTTAAATTAAACTTCAAGCAAGTTTTATATTCTACTTTAGTAGTATGCATTTATACGCAATAAATAATTTTATGTATACATGTCGTTTTACTCTATCTAGAAATGTATACCCACTTACTCACCAATATAAGTGATGTTTTATTAGATAGTAATAGTTTAAATTCTACCAGAATTATAGAAATGAAACTTTTAGGTACTTCTTATTCTTATTCTATTTCTCTTTATTCTTATTCTATTCTATTAGGTACTATTGTTCATTTCTAGATAAAATCTAGAAATTCAAGTAACGGGAACTTACGTAGAGGGAACACGAGGGTGGGCGCTGACGCCTATCATACAGGGTAACCATTATCCTAGTTTAGGTATCAGTAGTTACACTAAAACTGAACGTTGTTTACCTTTAAGCTATCTTTAAAAACTAAATTGCTTTTGTATATTATCCTAAATGTAATAAGGTGCCAATAAATCATTTATCACTTAGCACTTGGTTCTACCTCACAAATTCCTATAAAATATAAGTACCTAGGTAGTATCGGTTTTTTTCGAGTATTTTCGAGTATTTTTTCACCTACACCAATGAATTTTTCTGATCAAAAAACATATGGTGTTCATTAAAAATACGTGCAACGGTGAAGAAAAAGTGAGGAAATCGGCATGTCATAGAACCTAAAAAATTCGAAAATGTGTCAAGTGCACTAAAGGAGTCTTTTCGAGGCACACTTGACATCCTTTCACCGCACTGATTCCAAAGAACCAGTGACTCGATAAGAAGAAAACCTACCCTTTTAGATTACACCCATTAGGTTCTTCAAGTGAGCTTAAGGTAAACACAATCGAAAATGGCCTGAACTGCTTCGAGAAAAGGATAATACGGCCGTGCCACTTTTTTGCTCGACTTGGTGGGGGCTCTGCCGGGCCCCCAGATATCAGCAGGTAGATAAAATTATGCTTAGCAAAAGCAAACGATAAACCCTCCAAGCAATTTCTTTCAACAACATGATGAATCATCTTAGTATAATAAAAATTTAATATAAACACCACCGTCTTCTTGTTGATGAATTGGGTGTCGGATACGCAAACAAATAACGACCAATCAGTTTTCAACGTCTACGAGAAGAGGACTTAATTAAGGTTGTTGTGGCTGGCTTTGTTTTACCCGACCCGTGAAAAGGGAGGGTAATGTTTTTAAAGTGTTTGTATAGGTCCTACAAATAATGATTATTATGTCTGACTCTTTGTGATGCCTTGCAGGTTAAACGGCTGAACGGATTCTGACAAATGAGGTGTCATTTGATTTTTTAGATTCTACTCAAATACCTACTATAATATAAGTAAGTAGGTACAAGTGGTTTTACTAAAAAAAAATCTTTATGGTATTCCAAAAAAAAAATAATTTTAAAATAAAAAAATTGGCGGCCGAAACGGAGATGCCTCGACTTTCGATCCGAAGGTAGTGGGTTCGAACCTGGTCAAAACGGATGAGCGCTAGGTATATCATTGTTATTTTCTTGTATAGGTAGGTAGGTAGGTACTTAGTTACTATTGTGAATGTTGATTAGATTACAAATGTCTAAATAAAACGCATTGGTTTTCCTGTAGTGTTATGTTTATAGAAATAAAAAATGAATTGAATTGAATAGAAGTGTTGCAGAGGCATTTGTGAATCAAAGTCGTAATGTTCTGGCCATGGGCGCCTAACTCGTCTCATCACTTGTAATCATAAAAAAGTTGTTTTGGCGAGCAACAATCATCCACCCCATACTTTACCAAATTAGCCAAATACCATCCATGGACGTGCTGATCAGCCATTACAATTTGCAATCAGCGAATAACTCCCATATCTACAGTTAGGCAGTGAATCAAAACATATTTTGCCGGCTGTGAAATTGCTTCGAGTTACCGGCCAATTATGCACGATCCTATGCACATTTAACAACAAGACGCGAAAAACAGAATTCAGGTTGCATACTTATTAATTTCGGGAAACAACTTGGCATTTGAATTTAGGCTTCGCAAACCTACCAACCACGCAACGCAGTTGAGCCAGCGGGCAAAAGCAGCACTAATATTATTTCTAAGGACTTGCTACTAAGCGCTTGCTTGATGGTAAGAGATCACACCTGCTCATGACCAGAACAGTGCTACACAGCTTTGTGTTTTGATTCACATAGACCGGTGCGACACTGCTAAAGCGCTCGTCCACATTAACATATTTTGATGGTCAATCTCGAAAGTACAGTAATTGCACTAGCAACAGTGTCTTTTAAACCGTAACACAGTAATTCTTACACATTACTGATTTATGGCAAAATACCTGACGTTATGTATTGATACCTATTTAGACCTCCACTCATCACCATCCTGCACTTGTCCAGTTATAGTACACTTCCAGGCAATTTCCAATGGCATTGAAAACATCATTATTGGGATGCGTTTACAGCATACACACGGTTTCCGTTTGTCATTATGTGTGCGGTTAGTGGACCGAAATGTAAATAGTTATGTATTTGCTATGGTATCAGAGACGGTTAGGATAAATATATCAGTATAATGGAGAGTATTGTAGAGTCACATTGTCATGGCTCAATTTTTTATTAAAAATTAGTCTTAGATTTTTTTGTAAAAATGAAGGGTATTGTAGATTTAATTTGTCAAATCTCATTTTTTAATAAAAATGTAGAGAATTGTAGAGCTACTTTGTCATAGCTATTTTTTTTAATGTAGTATTATATAGGTAGTAACTGTCATACATACATATTTTTATTCTAAATGGTTTACTCACGTAAGTTAAGTTTAACGTAACTAACTTTTTCATTTCTTGATTTTATTTAGCTATAGTATAGTCAGCAAGAATGTCTTGGATCTCACCTTATCAAAACAAATTGTCCTGTATTAATTGATAAGGTGACGTTCTTACGCTAAATGTTTTAAATTTAAAAAAGTAGCCCAAAAATGGGCCGACGCGACGTCATAACATCTGCATCCCTAAGCCAAACGAAACTTGAACAATCTAGAATTTATATTCAAAACCATTGCAAACTTTATAAAGAAATTTAATGTTTACTTTAGCTAAAGATCCAGACCATATTTCATTAAACATCCAACGAGCACTTGAAATAGCGTAGACGAAACAAATTGCCCGCCCTAATGAGAACCGCCCAATTTTCCGCTACATGTAAAAACCGGGGATAACTGGACAGACACCCTTCGTGCGGTTTCGCCTTTTTCTGTACCTTGGAAACTCTTGGTTCGCGTTATCAAATTAATTGCCTGGCTATTTAAGTTTTTCTATACAATATTTTTTTAATTCTACTTGGACATGTTTAAAACTTAAAACCGCTGTCAATAATTACAAATATATAAGACAATTCGCCTAAAAGTTTTAATAAACCATCTATTAGTATGCTTTCAAAATGCTACGTTTGTACCACTTTTTATTATTATTATACAGGAATTTCAAAATTATATTGACTTCGACATTTTGATACCTAGGTTCAACCTACCTATCAAAGTGTAGTTTTTACCTAATTTACAAATCGATTACCGAAGAGACATAAGATATTTTAACAGTGTAAAGGTTTAGGTATTTAATCTGCGATGTAAAACTTTCAGATCCAAATGCAAACTGAAGCAAATGGGGCTTTCATAGAATAAAAAAAAGAGTAAACTTGTAAATTACAAAACTTAAAGCAATCATATTTTTGTAGGTGCATCTATCTAGTAGTGTAAAGTACGTAGGTGCACTATATTTTGTGAGCTGTTGACAAACCATAATCCAGCTCCTCGGAAGTTATGTAATTAATGCCGTCCCAAAGCGTCCCAAGCTCACGCCAAAGGGAGTTCTTTTGTCATCTATATTCCGCGTCCGTTACGAGTGTCCACTCTTTGTTTCCTCAATTCTGCTTGTTTATCCCGAGAACAAGGCTTTTTAAACCCACATTATTGAATAAAGTGGAACGCGTTGGGCACGCTGCCTTTGTTTGTAGTCGCGGGTCGAGTTTGATTTTCGCATTTATGTCAACTTTACTCAATGTTTGACTTGTTCGCATTTCTAAGCTTTGTGTGTTTCTGTTGCTGTAGTGAAAATCGTAAAGGCTGGTACAAGTATTATAAACAAAAGCTGGCATGAACAACACATTCACACTTGCGCTTGTGTAGTGTCTATAAATAAGAGCACGGCGTGTCCCTATTGTGTTCAAAATTAACATCCTTAATAATAATAATACCTAATAATAAAATAATAATCTGTCAAAGTGTAGTGAATTGCAGAAGTGTGAGTACTTTGACAGCGCCAGCTTTCGTTGAGCGACCTGTTTTAAATGACTAGATGAATTTTATTGTACACTTGTATAATGAGTATGTAGAATGGAATACTCTACCGCGCTCTACCATCGTTGGTTAGTGTTTTCTGACCACTATAATTGTCATGGTATTTTGATGAAAGTAACTAAGTATCGGTAATTTAAACTCAAGTACCTAGCTATCTCACGAGCGTGGTAACCTCTCTGTTTCTAAATATTGTATTAAACTTATATGACCAAAAAATTTCACATGTTTTCATACTTTAATATTTCCATGGTACGTAGGTTATACCTATATACCTATTTGATCAGTCTCGAGTTTGGCTGTGACATAATTTTTTCTCCCGCATTTTAATTCCTCTGTGCTCATAACAATGGAATTAAGGTTTAGCTAGGATATAATACAGAACAGGCGCCGTTGGCGAGAAAATTAGGCCACATTTCTTTGAATAATTAAGTGCGCAAGGACTAATTTGCCATCACACAGAATATGGAAATAATGTAAATACGATTGTGACGTTATTTGCTTAGTTATAATTTGCCTTGTTGTTCTTACACTCAGCTGTATCCCTCAGGGGTAGGCAGGAGTTTGACGTTTTACTGGTCGAAAGTTTGTTAGGATTACATAAATGAATGGGATGGATCGACATAATGTTATATTCTTTCCAAACCGCTGCGCCAATCTGCTAGAGTAAAACTTATTACCTAAGACGGACCATGACAAATTGATGCCATCAAAAACAATTTTGTAAAAATTGAAAAAAATTGTACCAAGTCTCGCTTTCTACCGTAAAAATTTCTGAGATCCATGTAACACCAAGCCGGTTACTTTAATAATTCCCTACTTAAGGGACCAACTGTCTTTAGTTATTACGTAATTAGCTAACCTAACAACATCTTATAGAGACCATTATGAATATTAAAAATCTTTTATGTTTTAAATAAAATAGATTGACTTGGCCATCGCATAAAACACAATGTATCTCACAAGTAATACAATTATTATGTTTATATTATTAGGCTTTTTATTGCCTCGCAGAAGGTGTGAAAAGTAGAGTAGGCTCCTATGGGATAAAGCCTGTCTTCGTCTTGGGTAGCTTGAACCCTCGCGTCACTCTATCTATCTATCTATAACGAGGGACTTAGTTATGTAGAGACTACATAACTAAGTCCCTCGTTATAGATAGATAGATAGAAAATGCTTTATTACACAAAGTAAAAAACAAGTACATAGGCGAACTTAATGCTAGTTAGCATTCTCTTCCAGCTAACCTCTGTGTATTATGGAGATGTGGTAGTGCTAGAAAATAATATAAAGCTTATTTCGTAGTAATATAATACTTACGATGTTATAAAAAATACACTAATAAATAATAAATAAAATGCTCAAGTATTCTGGAGTGCCAAGTAGTGACAAGATAGTTTGGATTTGAAGACCCCAATGGAGGTGGAATTGCGGATAGCTACAGGAAGAGAGTTCCACAGTCGGATCGCGCTGACTGTAAATGAGTTGGTATAAAAAGAGGTTTTGTGGTGTGGAACCATAAGAAGGAGCTCGTTAGCTCAGGGTTCAATATGCCACCCGCGACATAAGACACTGCTTTATCCCCTTAGTGCATAATTTCATACATTTTTGTTTGCTGTAGAATTAAGAGAATATGACGAATTTCTCTTAAACAAATTATCTATACCTTAAAATATAATTAATATATTTAATTTAATAATTTTGAATAAATACTTCTAAATCAGGAAAACATTTTGTGTAGAATTCCTGCCCACCGTTGATTGAGAGACCTACAAATTGAGTTTGATGCGCTTTCTCACTATGGTGGAGACCTACTTACTTAGTATGCGTAAAAATGTGCACTAACTTTATATATTACGTAAGAAAACAGTAGTTTTAGATGTTTGAATCATTTAGTTTGCTTGAGAACGAACGCGTTTCAAGCAATCGGCGAGAGCTGCTGTGGTAAAAACTTTGTAATAAAATACACCTTACAGGTTTTAAAGTTGGTTCGCTTGCTGTCAAGAGCATTTGCTGAGACTTTGAAATGTATTTGGATCCCTAGAGTGGGAAAATACCTAAAGTAGGTAAGTTTAGTGAAAACAAAATTGCTATTCACCGTTTTTAGGTAAGTATGCTATAGGTCTTTGATTTCTACGTGTCACAGACACTGAATTTTGGAACTTTTTCCTGTCAATTAAAAAAAAGGGAAAGTACTGAATACTATTTATATTCGCCATGCATGTGGGCTTTATATGAAATCTTTGGAGAAAATGCTGTATTATAATTGTATAGGTACCTAGTAATTGAAGTGCACGAAAGGAGCCTCTTTGAGGCGCACTTGGAATCCTGTCACCACACTGGTTTGAAAGAACTATTGACACGATAAGAAGTAGAAGAACCTAGTAATTATCTTAATCGTGTATATGTATAATTAGTATGAGCTAAGCTTCCTTACAAACAATAGTTCTCTAGATTTAATAATATTACGCCCTCTCATTGGCTCTATAGAAGATTCGTATATGTAGGTGGTACGTTATGAAAATAAAGCTGGCCCTCTTTTCTTCAAGAAAGTCCTCTATTGTTGGAGGAAATCTCAAGCTTCAATATTTGAGAAATCGTTCAGCGGGACAGATGTTTGCAGTAAAATTATTTCTTGTTAACTTCTGTCCAATCGTTTTATGAAAATTAAAATTAGTTTCGAAGTTATTTGTGTTAGTATAAAGGACCATTGATAATTAGTTTTCGAGAAGACTTTTCAGTTTAGAATGCTTTGTTGATTTTTAGGATTCATGTTGTTACTACCCAGTTACTACCAAAGTATACCTAACATACAATTTTCTTCTTAACACAATCTGTGTTATTTTAATTTGTTTTGTTTAAAAATAATTAAAAATATTTCATCACGAATAATAAGATTCAGTTTTATACTGTACCTAACCTACTACATACCTTCACGTAAGAAAAGTGGTAGTAGTAGAAAAATACCCACTAAAGCGTCGATGACACACGGCTTTTTTACAAGCTGATTTATTAGCGTTTATTGTAAAAAAGCCGATGACACTGGGCGAATTTACACGCTACAAGCAAAGTCGTTGGCGTGTAGCGTGTGAAAAAGCCGTGTGTCATCAACGCTTTACCTAGCAAGATAGCATTTCAAGATGTTTGGGGCGGGTGGGTACAAGTGTTTGCTGAATGCTTGAGAGTTTTGCGTTGTTTTATACGGCAACGGAGATACAAAACCAAATATAACTAAAATATAACAAAAAAATAAAATATAACAAAACTAAAATAATAAAAATAACTATAACTAGTATATTTATTTTTATTATTTTAGCAACATATTTCGGCACAGTTTACTGTTCTACTTTTGGATGACGTCCACTGTGTCGTCTCCCGTCTAGATAGGTTTGAACACAGTTTCAGATTCTGCCATCAAGTAATGTTAAAGCATTACTGTGTTTCGATTCAAATCTGAGAGATTTGACGACACCGTGGCTTAGTTGGTAGAGACCCTGCCTACGAAGCTTGGTGTTCCGGGTTCGATCCCCGGCCGGGGCGAATATTAGTGTGATAAACACAAATGTATGTTCTCGGGTCTAGGGTGTTGTGATGTCTTGTAGGTGTCCATGCCACCTGCGACACAGGGAATCCTAGTGCAGGGGTGTGAATGTTTGTTGTGTTTAATGTTTAAATGGCACTAGTAGCTAGTGAAATTACTGGGCTTTCGAGACTGACCATCTAGCAGTCTAGCGCTATTAGAAGCTGTGTAGCACTGTTCTACTTTTATCGGATAATTGGAAAAAAATATGTTGGTAAATTCCTTCTTGTGATTCTGCTTAGTTTTGGCAAAGTGCTCAAAGAATCTGTTGTCGAATTCTAAGCAACTAACAGGGAAGAACCTTTAAAATGAATTCGCGTGAACAGTCCTGTAAAATGGAACAGGCCCGCAAATTGCCAGTTATTACTCAGTTAATTAACAGTGCAAACACGGCCTGATTGCCTTGATTTATTCCCGTAGCCGGATTACCGAATCAACGAATGGATTTTATTTTTCAGTTATGATTATAGTAGGAAGTAGGTACGAACTTATAGGTACTTATAAGTTCGTTGTCCTTCGGTAGTGTGTACTGAAATACCCAAGATTTGTTTGCTGACTCTTCTTTTTTCAATTTCCCTGTCCCAATGTTAGGCAAAGGTCTATATAAGGCCCTAAAATGGAGCAATAAGAAAGTGACCCCAAATATATTAATTATTAAAATTAGCTATTTTTTCTAGGATGACGATCTTACCGTCAATCCTATGACCCCTTACTCAAAGTACAAATTAGGCGTTCTTGGCAGACCACTTTATTATCATACCTTAGCCACCGCCTTAGCCCTGCCTTGCTCCAGGACCCAGGACTAGAACTAAGGTGCAATTGGTACTAAGTCATAAAAATATCTAAAATTTATTATCGAACATATTTTTCAACACAAAACCGTAATTTAACAATCTCGTTCCACAAAACACTACCTTTTGAAACCTTTGTCAAATTTTACGGACACATTTTTATTCGAATTTTATAGCTAATCGGGCTTGAAACCTTTGCGACAGTTTGAATGAAACAGTACAAGCAATAGAAGGAGTCCACGATGACATACAAAATCATAAAATATCCTATTTTTATACAGTTGGAATTTGTTTCTTAAATTATAAGATTTATTCGCCGTAATATCAGCTTCCCACCTCAAAAACAAGACTGCTCAAAATGGACATAAATTTACTAACAGTTATTATTACAAAATAGTCGAAATTTATCAACAAGATGATACATGAATATCTAATCTAAGGCCAGCAGCAAACGAGCCGTGAGGGTTGTCAGAGCACAGCGATCGGTGGCGGGCGACCGTCAATTCACTCACATTCTGTCGCTATAGCGCGTCGCCGCCACACGAATGATATAATTTTGAGCAGGGTAGAGAATGGAAGGTAGAGAATGATAAAATAATTGATAGAAATTATTTTTTTGCGAGTGAACGTATTTTGTATTGTGCTTTCGTGCAGATTGTTTGACATCGCTCGCGAGTTTTCCCTGCAGGAATTCGCGGATTCGAATCTCAAATCGGATTTGTCAAATAAAAGGGCGTTCGGTGCTAAGTCGATCCCTCATAAAAAGACGGACAGGCGACCCGTGCGAAGACCGAGGGATTTTCCCCATTATTGAACTCTTTGTTTCTGCGTCAACTAGTCTTATCTTTTTATTCAAAGTTTTATTACTTGCAAGAACTGGGTCATATTCAAGACAAAAAAGAACAAAACTGTCATCGTGCGTTTTGTTTAATAAAACAAAATTATGCTTATCGTTATTAGTAATATCATTATTATTAGTCGTTTGTCAAAAGCTGTAATCAAACTGTGTAGTCATAGATAAATAACGGTGTTCCTATACGTAGAGCACCAAGATGGACAGCAAAATATAATTACTTCTAGTGTGTACAGATACCTAGCTAAAATATAAATACTTCTAGTGCTACGATAACGTAGTAAACCGAGTCTGCTATTATTATCGCATAGTTACGTTTACGCATTGTTACGTTTACGCTACGAGACACAAGGGGCGTAGATGCATAGACGCTTCGGCTTCTACGAGCTCGTATCGTTGCCCGTTGCAAAGTAACGATGTAAAATGTAGAGAAACGGATCCAAACTCTGATTTTATCTTCTAATGTATCCTATTGTAGTCTGTACTTTACTTGTACCTCACGAAACCGTTGACATAATTACTAAAAGCCACGAAAAAGCTTTCGCTGACTGAGCAGTGCGCTGCTGAATGCAAATGAAGTTCTCGCCTACATTAAGCCATCGACCGACTTCCCGAACGCCAGACAGGCACTGTCACGGTAACAAGAAGTTTGCTGAACTAGCAATGACTTGAATGCGACTCGCTGCAAATTGGCAGGACGGCGTACATGTACTCAAAGTGAGTTACCTAATCGTAATTAGAAGGAATGGAAAAGAGAAGGGTTTTATTATTATTATATTATTATATTTTTAAGAGCTATTGTTGTCCTCCAACTAGTAATTCAAAAGATAAAAACTTAAATAGATAGAAAATATTTCTAAGTAGGTACACTTAGAAAAAAACAATAAATAACACAGGCCTTCTATTTCCGTCGACTTTTGTGTATTATGGGCATCAAATATATTTATATACCTACCATTATTTACTTACGGGTTTCTAGTCGAAACTTAAATTTACGACCAAAATGCATCTTTTCACGTCTAAGTTACACTACCTAATTGATAAGAATTTTCATAGTGTAACTTTTATGTTTTCAGACCATATTTTTGCATTTCTACTGTCTAACTCGCCGGAACATTTGCTATTATACACTTCCATTTATCAAGAATAACTTTGTAAAAGGACTTAAACAGTACTTACGTTTAATTTGAAAAGTTTTCAATGAAAAACCGGTGTTGATTTTTTATTGTTTGCTTAGTAATATAATAATGGCCTCTTGGAATCTTAAAATTTATTCTAAAGTTTTAAAATCTCAGCAAAAATTCTAAGTGCTTATTTTTGTTTATCTTTGAGCAGATCTGTCGATTACCTAATACCAACTCACTAATTAAGTATCAACTCTTTGACGTTGATTTACATAAAAAAAAATGAAAAACAAAAATTGTAGGCCCTGTCCGCGTAGACCCGTACTAAGAAAAAGAAATTTAGCTAATTCGCAACGCAAACGAAATTGTGGGCGTAATACCTAAATAAGGTAGGGTGGAATATTATGATATCTATATGTATATTCATATCTGAAATACTTATATGTATATGTAATTTCTGAAAGAAAGATAAGATAAGATAAGATAAAGATAAAAAATATATTTATTTCTTGTAGGTCTTATAGTACATACTAAAAGACACAACAGACTAAAAGTATACCTAAATTAAATTATAATAAAGGTGAAAAACTATAAATATAATCATAAAAAGAGTCTAATTCTAAACATTTACGATGGGCGCATCAGCACAATAATGAATGGATCGTTCGTATTGAAGCGTTCAAAGTAATATGAAAAGGAAAAAAACTAAATAAACCACAATGCAGAAAGAAATAAATATTTTGCACCATATGACCCATGTTACTATAATTAAATTAATTCCTCTTTCCTTTCATTATACCTTTAAATTCTAACGGTCACATGCGTACCAGCAGTTTGAAATTTCTCCGATAAAGTAATAATAACTATATTCGATTCAGCATAATATAACGGACTCCGAGCGTCGCGTCGGTCATATGAGAATAGTTAGTGGAGTTCCAGACGGTTATGAAGTCTGCCACTCGGCACTTGAACTCCTAACTACTGACCCAGACACCGAAGACACCTTGCTGGAATGTTTTCAGTACTATGTGATACTGGGGGAAATATTTCATAAACACGCATAATTCTTCTTCTTCGTGTCACCAGTTCTTTCGAACCAGTGTGGTGATTTCAAGTGCGCCTCGAAAAGGCTCCTGTCATGCACTCGACACATGTTTTCGAACTTTTGGTTCTACGACATGCCGGTTTCCTCACCATGTTTTCCTTCACCGTTGCGAGAACGTGGGATGCATACATAGATTTTTACGACCGAAAAAACCCATTTACGCATGACTGCCACCGGGATTCGAACCCGCGACCATCAGATCGTAAGGTAAGGGCCTCATCCACTCGGCCACCACGTCCTCAATACGTAATACACGCATAATAAACTACGTACTAGTAGCTTGAAATCGTGATCACGCGTTGAAAAGTTTTTTTACATTACTAAAAAATATTTGACTATGATTGATGGGAAGTGTTGTCCAGTACACCAGTAGTGGTAGTTATTGTAACTCACTCAAGATATTGCAATCAGTGAGTATTGACACTTGCCTCCTGTTTAAACTTCAACCTATGCAAATCATTGTACTTTGATGTTTGTAGCAAAATATTATGACGAACATTAGATAGAATCACAGGATAGAATAGTTAAGTAGGTTCCTAGAAGAAAAAAACTAGGTATACTTAATTAAAACATGATGAAAAACTCAGTAGGTACGTATCTATCTAAATACCTACTTACGTCATTTTGCAAGCGTGATACCCAGATAAAAAAATGCCTATGACTGACTGACAACGCACAGGCCAAACCACTTAACGTAGGGACTTCAAAAGTTAATGGTGTGTTAATCAAGAAGTTTAGGTGCGTACGCAACGAAAATCAAGTTAGGGGTGTCAGCTGGTACATACCTAGAATTTCAACCAAATCAGTTCAGTGATTTAGGCGTAGGTAAACAAAATTGTATCTATAATACACTACACTAATAATACACTCTATCTACATAAATATTATCGGTTTCTTAACTTAAAAAATGTAGAGCAGAGTAGAATTTCCTCAAGATCATTGCTTCTGATGGAGGTAGATAATTTTATCTTCGTAAACGCCCTAACTCATCCACCTCATTTCCAGTTTTTAATGGGTTTCCCTCATTCGTTTTTTGATTGATTTTCCTGCTTCTGTTTATTTACTTACGATACCGAGACATTCTTACATATTCTTGAACACGATGTTGTGAGCGCATATATTATTTTAGTCTACTTGCAGCTCTCCTATAGCGATTACTGTACTTACCCAAAATTTCAGTGAATATCAATTTTTTAGTAACTTTTTTGGAATTGAAAATCGAAATCAAAGTTAAAGGTTTTCCTAAATAAGAATGAAGTTAATTTCTGACAAATTGTCCAACTTCTGCTCATTGAGAAGAAAGTTCTCTTTGACTTTCCTTAATCCTGCTAAAGTGGTGTTTTAAGCAGGTTAATAGCCAGACTCGAAAGCAAAAGCAAAATGAAACAAGCGATTAGCAAACATTGCTTGAACTTCATGATTTACGATTCTGCGTAGACGAAGATGTTTTAATCTACACTTTGTTGCTGTTTTTATCAAGGAAATACCAATCATAAGCCTTCATAATAAGGTTCAATGTATTGTAATATTTAATGTATTTTGAAATAAAATAACTTTATCGTTCACAAAAAACAACCCTCAAACTATTAAAAGTCAAAATATTTCTTGCAATAATCAAATATAGTTGTGACCTTTTCAATTGTATTTAATACTTACCCGACCCTTGATCCTTACCCGGAGCATGTCATAGCACAGCGCGCGAACATTGAAATAATAGGTATTACAATTCAATTGATAAATTTAAAATGCTTCGCCTTTTAATTTAAATTATTTTTAAATAATTTAAAATTTAAGGTACTCACTTGACCTAAAAAGCTAAAATAGCTGATAATTTGTATTTGAACAAACCCTTTCACACTTGCTTCATTCTGTATGGGGTGAACTTACAAAAGGCGTTGATTGGAATTCTTCCGGAAGTCCAAAAGTTTCGATTGTAGACAACTTTGGAGAGCAAAAAGTTTAATTTTTATTTATTACGTCATTAACCAGCGCTGATGTTTTGGTAAACATCGGCGATTTTAAGCCAACTTTGCTCTCTACTTGTTTTCAGTTTCATTATCTAGTTTCTATTATTATTATTGCATTTATTGATCGTACACTCGTGACAAATTATTATAATGCATAAATTTACTTTGAAAGTAAAAATAAATTATTTACAGTTACAGAAACAATACCCGAAGTTTAAAAAAAAGCCTTTTCTTTCCTTCGGGTAAAAAGTATAAATGAATTATTATAATTCAGATCCTTTACCGTTGTGAGTACGTAGTGTACACTCATATTTTTTTAGAATTAAAAACCCATATGACTGACACCGAAATTCGAACCCGCGATCATGAGATCGCAATCATCCACTCGGCCACAATGTCGTTGTATTCCAAGGCAATAATATCAATAAATATAACATTTCAGTGATCTTACGAAATGCGCATACATTGGTTCAGGCAAAAGGCACGGAATAAGTGCGTGCATTACAATATTTAAAATATTCATTCGCTTCTTGGAAATATCTTTGATATAATTTCCATCACAAGATAGTTGTGACAATAGAAACTTTTTACGGTATTGAAAATAAACCGTTCAGACGATATTTGTTCCTTAGAAACGCTAAGGTTTTATAAACTATGTAGTAGTAACATAATATCGTACTTCTAGTTACTAACATACAAACAGTAACTTAAGCGTCGATGACACAGGGCTAGTTTACAAGCTAAAAGCAAGCGAGTTTAAAAGCTAGCGAGTTAGCGGTCCGGAAGGATTTGCAATTAGCAGATTGTAAAAAGGCCGATGACACGAGGCGAGTTTACCAGCTACTAGCGATCTCGCTGGCTTGTACTTGTAAACTAGCCCTGTGTCATCGACGCTTTACAGATTATAGGTCCAAGGCGTTACAGAGTTAAAAGGCTTGCACCTTAAACTCCTTAAACGGCGAGAGAGGCCTTTTACAGAGTATTTAAATCCTTACGAAATTGTATAAATCAGTAGAAGATTTCAAATCAAAGTTTTAATTATCATCAAACACCGGATACACCTGATCGTCGACACTTTTTAAACTTCTTAATTAAACGTAATTAATCTCTATGTAGAAGACCTACGTGAGGCAGCCGGTAAAAAGTGGATGCAGAGAGCCGAAGACCGGGCTCAGTGGCGCGAAATGGGAGAGGCCTACGTCTAGCAGTGGACTAATGTGGGCTGATGATGAATCTCTATGAATGATGACTGAAGTCTTATTATTTTGACATGTTATATTTCGTTTCGATTCTTACAATAATGAGTCACTGACTTTAAAATTATTGTGTTGATATATTATGTAGATACTTATGTCCTTTACTTCTTTTTTCTTCTTTAATCAACTCAATCCGATATCTTAAGACTTATAGCCTTATCATAAATATTTTTGACAAGCGTATTCATATCGAAATCGTCACAAAAGAGTAAACATTTTTGTATTTTTGTTTAATCCCATACAATCTGTTAACTTACGACTCGGACTCGATACGATTTTGCTTGTCAAATAGTTAAGTGATATTCTATTCATAGATCCCAACAACATTAGTTTCTATCAGAATAAGACACAAAGAGCCATGTTCAATATTTACCTCGACAAGACTCTATTGAATACGAATACGCGTTCATCGAAGTAAAATGGACACAGATAAAACGCATGTTACTTGAGTGCAACTTACATCTAGGTTAACTTTTTTCCTAGGTTTAATATCAAAATGTAGCAAAGCCAAGCGCGCTTTTCAAACTTATGAGCTGACCTTTGTAATTCAAAATACCTACTGCGTTTATTTTTCAAGTAGAGCGTCAGTAGTAGCTTTTTTCATGACCTATTCATATAAAAAAAATGTTAGTAAGTACTAGAAACGAGTACCTACGAGAAGAATTTTAAAGTTATTTCAGTCTAAAAATACGCGCCCAACACTCCGGCTATTGGTACGGGCATTTGCAAGGCGGTGATAGTGGAGGAAAGTATAGGAAGTGAAACTCTGATTTATCGCTTACCATTACCATCAGATGAAGTTGTGGTCAAATGCTTGCCAAATAAAAAAAATCTACTAAAATCAACAAAATCGGTATAATCGATATGTGCTGTAATAAAAACGTTTCGTTTTCTACCGAGTGTTTTTTATTAGAAATCCTTGGCGGGTAAGGAGCTATGAACCCATTAAATGATAAATTTCAACTTAAACTGTTAATACCTTCATCATCATCATCATCCGCAGCCTGACTTGACCCACTGCTGGGTATAGGCCTCTCTTTGCTCTCGCCACGCTGCCCGGTCCTGTGCTAAGCGGGTCCAGGTTCGGCCCACGACGCTGACAATGTCGTCGACCCATCTCGCATTGATACCTTATTTAATAACAATAATAAAATTCTGCAATTAAATGAGGACTTACCACAAATAAAGTTTCTTTAAAAACTTACATTATTTCAGAAACTTCTTAAAATTCATACAATCTGGATTGTTCAATGTGCATCCCCAAGAAATATTGCATCGTAGAACTACAAAGACCACTTATCCGTCTAAATGTAGATAATATTTCTGCTCGGTTTAACGCTAGATTTATTCCCAAGAGCACAGTACAAAATCTCTTTTACAAAACTGAACTTTGTCTTGTTAGGAGTTTTACAAGATGCGTTGACGGAGAACTTTGCTTATTTTCTTGGATAATAATGCAAGAATGACCGGGTTTTCCAGGGTGAATGCAAATGAACGCTGTTCGTCTCGTAGCCAAGATTTGAATTATTAACTATGCAATACCTACTCTACTTTCGTGATATTTCCCGAAAAACACATGATTCGTGAAAAAAACAAGAGTTTTAACAATCTTATATTTTTTTCCATGACATGCGTAGAGTTTTTAGTCATAGCTACCTTTTCTTTAATATAATTTTACTTTATTTCTTTGCTAATCGAACGTTATTTAAGTTGAAGTGTATTTACACTTTACAACATCCAAACTCGCTGCCTAAATTCGACGAAGGAAGCTCGAAAGGTGTCGTGATCGAGCCTCTATATATTTTTAATTATTGAAAACAACACTCAAACTACAATAAATTTTATCTGAGGTTACCCTTGAGCATGAGTTTTTCAGTTTAACATGCTGAAAGTAAAAAGAAAGAAAGGGTAACAATATGTATATTGGTAAATTATTCAGAGCTCGTGAAGTCGTGAATGAATGCACCTGCACTTAGTGCACCCGCAAACGGGTTGCTGACTACAGCTCAGCTACTGGTGGCAGGTGTCCGTCAGTTGCCATACGTTTTGTAGCTGCTGCGCGCGGACGTGTCGCCGGCGGCGGCCACGCGCAATAGCAACAAAATGTATGAAAACTGACGGACGCTAGCCACCAGTTGCTGTAGCCGGCGACACGTTTGCAGGTGCACTAAAATGCACAAAACACTGTGTAGAAAAAAAATAATAAGTATTAAAAATATTGTAGAGGCCATCTAGAGTAGACTAGTTCGTGTCAGTGTCAAACTTTGGTGTCACGCCAAACCTGTCTCAAGCAAACCAAAACTTTGGGCACGCAATTTTTATAATATTTACAATGTATTTATAGTTTTTTTTTAGATTACTTTACCGCAATCATGGCGATGGCAGAGAAGAAGAACGAGTATCCTCCTGGAGTGGAAGCCGACAGGCGACTGCTGCCATTCGATACTTGGGAGGACTACCTGGACTCTCTGATAGAAACTGCTGATCTACGGAATCTGAGGAGTATCGCCTCTGCTAGGACTGTTGCTGCCCTTGGCTACAGGTAAAGTTAATAGCAAAAAAAATAAGTTACTAATAGGTACAGGTTTAAAATCTGCGAAAGGCTGCATGCAGAAGGTGGATGCGACAAGCCGAAGACAGGGCACGATCGCGGAATTTAGTTGAGGCCTACGTCTCTTTTTTACATAAAATAAGGTTTTTTTGCACTTAAACTGCTGAACTGCTTATCTTATCCTAATTATGTTCTATAGTAGGCACCGTAAGATAGGCACTTTAGGAAAGTTGAATGAGTCTCAGCTTTATTGCCACTAAAATTGCCTTTGCCATTACTACCAAAATTACTACTTATTTACTTTCATAATAGTATACAGATCATATCCATTTCATTTCACATCAACCAACTTCAAAACTGTGACTTTTCAGTGGTGTTTACGGGCACTAAAACAGTCCAATTGAAGTCGGTTGTACCATGTTTTTGTAAAACCTTGATTATTTATTACAACAAGTAGTCTTCTTTTTATCATGTCACTAGTTCTTTCAAACCAGTGTGGTGAAAGGATTTCAAGTACGCCTTGAAGCTTCTTTGCATAAGTAGTGAATGGAGCAGACCAGGCACTTAGTGCACATATATGCATGTAGGTACATTTTGATTACAAGAAACTTTTTGAAGACGTAATTTTATTTTTAGAGCTAATGGCGACACCCTCACCAAAAAAGAGTTTAACAGCCGTCGTGCCGTGATACAAGAAATCGTATTCCCTACTGTGACTCCGTATGTGATGGTCAGCGAGGGTTCTGATATCGAGGACCCGTTCAACAGGGAGCTGGCGGTTCGGGAGCGAGCTAATAGAGTGGGAATCTTACAGGTTATTTGTTTTTATTTAGGTTTGTGCATATATATAGTATTTTTGCAGCTACGCGTGGTTTTGCTTTTGTGGTATCGTAAAAAAGCAGTAGGAAAGTCCTTTTACAGCTCATAGACTATTTCCGAACCGACTCTCAGCTCAATCGGTTTGATAATTTTGGTGTGATTGAGGGAAAAACATTGATTTTTGTTTTTAAAAGTTCTTTATTCAACATAATAACAATACAATAAGATGATACAAAACACTGTTCAGCTCACTTAAAATTAAAGTTGGAATCCATTCAGTGACCTACACCACAAAACCAAAATCAATATTAAATTGTCAACAGTAGTCAGTTTGACTTGGTTCTAAAAAAATATAAGGCACAGAACGGAGACCTGGTGACTCGATAGGCTGTGGCACCTCTTAGAGTCTCTAGACAAAATAATAATAATAATAAGGGAGGGAAAAACATTGATTTATCCATACAATCCCTACAAAACATAGACACCGCATAAAACTCTACCGGGAATAGACCACCTATTTGAATCGCATCAATACTACTTTATCAAGATCTATTTGACTTGTTTTGCGTTGCGAATTAACAAAATCCCATTCTAAGAATGCGCCTATACTTCTTGGAGAATATACCCTCGAAATTTCAAGTCTCTTCGTCCAGTGGTTTGACCTGTACGTTAACCGTCAGTCAGTCAGACAGTCAGGAACAAGCTTTTCATATGCATAATTAATGATGCAAAACTCGGCGGGGTCATGTGTAGTGGCATTTACAACTACGCGCTTCCGAGCTTCAAAAGACAACGTAAATTTTCGGTCCTGCCTGGTAATATAATAATAAGTATAGTTTACTGGATAAGCTTTTGAGTGGCGCCAAAACTTCGACACCAGAACCAGCCGCTGGCATTTGAAACAAACAAACTCTTACCTACTATTTTTTGTAATTGTATAAGAACCATTTTCTGGCTATCCAATATTTCGCTTTCGTTTCTAAATGACAAAATGATCCACATAGATAAAATTTTATCACACTTAAACGAGAGAAGGCACGAAATCTTGAAATTTCTTAATCTCGGTATAGCGTGCAAGATCTCGAAGAAATTGGTTCCCATTATTTTACGAGAAAATGATCTTCGACCTAGACGGCATTGTCTTTTTAATTCGATGAGAAAATTCGAAGAAGCAGATTACCGAAGTAATAAATGAATAATAGTGGGTCTGGTGGTCCATCATGTTTTAACAACGTCATGGTGCTGCGTATAATCAATATATATAAAATGCTTAGTCCTGACTAACTGACTGACTGACTGACAGACGGACAGGCCAAACCACTGGACGTAGATTTGAAATTTGGAGGGTGTGTTCCTCAAGAGCTGAAAGTGCATACTTAGAAATTTTCCTCCGCTAGTTTCGTATTATTTTTGTCTAAGCCACCTTTACAAACTGTGTTATAAAAATAAGTGAAACATTTATGAAGTCTAAATCTAAGTTATCTTGGCTATTCTTCGTTTTCAAAAAACTTAAAAGAGGTTCTTAAAAAAGTTGTTTGGTTTGTTTCAAACTATCTGGAAGAATATATCTATATGAATGTCTCAACCAATCAGAACCGTACAAACTTCAAGGAATTTACATTAAATCATGTAGATCTTGATCATACAAGACAACAGTCATCGTCACAGCCTCACAGCATCCTGAATGCTATTGATTGAACTGGATTCAATGACAGTCCAATCTTGGCAGAATAGTCGACTCAAATCAATGTAATCAAGATCGTCCTATTCAGCACCCATATTGTAAGTAAGGCATGTGTTACAACGCAGAAATTGATCCTGAGATGATGATCATCTCTAAAGTGAGGCTGGTAAGATAGCGCCTTTTCTATATCTATGTAGATACCTACCAATATCCGGCGGTGGGTAAAAGACTTACCAGGGCATTGATTTTCAGGATATCCATAGTAAATAACAATAGATGGAGATAAACAGAAGGTCTTAAATTAACTTGACTCTGATTTAGTGAAAATTTTAAGCATAAAAAGACCAAAATGTTTTCAAAAAACTCAAGTTCCAAACTGAAATTAACTAGGAAAAGTGTTCGTAAAATATATTTTTTCGCATCCATGCCTGAAACAATTTAGCTCAACAAAGGGTCTAGTCTATCGTGATCGGAACACTCGGAAAATCCTAATTGACTCATAAATAATAGGCTTATCTCTCTTCCACAGTCGATCATATTCATCAGGCATTTCACAAAAGGCGGCTTTGAGATATCAGGGTACATAGACTACGCTCACAGACTGGTGTCAGAGAATTGGGGGCCCTTCTTCAAGACCAGCAAGATGCTCTGGCCGCGGGACAATGACCTTGGCTACTATCATTGGAGGCACGGAACCGTGAGGAGTAATATCAGTAGAAATTACAAGGTAAGTGTAGATAACATAGGTACCCCACAAGACTGAAAAACCAATGTTTTCAAAGCTGGTAGCGCTACTGCGGCACCAGAAGTGTTTTAAGAGTCTATACGTGATTGTGACCGCTTTAGATCAAACCATCTAAGTTAAAGCGAGGTCACACTGCTCCGTTGCGTTGCGTTGCGTCACAGTGCTAGATTTGGACGTATTATTTACAAATGCTAGGACAAAATAACGACGTAACGAAGCAATGTAGCTGCGCTCTTAGCTTGTGTGACATGAAATAAAAACACCAAAATTGAGTGCAAAATCGCATCTTACGGTACTTAAAAGTTCAATCCCAATATCATATTTCAGTTTTGAGATTTTTCGAAACACTGTAATGTATATTTTTGAGCAAAATTTAGTTCAAAATAGTACGATGCGTTGTTTAGTAGTAAATCTCACTCCACGTTTCTGTTTTAAACTATATCTAAACACATAACCACATGATTCGCCACTCGACGAAACTTGAAAACTTTTCAAAACAATCTCAATAGTCGATCCACACGTGTTGCAGTCTTCTGAATATTTTGCAGCTCTGAAATTGTGAGAACTCCATTCAGAATATCGAAATTTATGATATTCAAACACAATTTTTTTTTTAATTTCGAATTCTACAATCGGTCGCAGATTATATAATTCATATAGTTTTTTTTCTTTTTTTATTATTTCCAAAATATATTATGTACAAATTATTGAGAACTCATATCTGTATAGCAATCAATCGGGAATAGAATAATTAAACGTACTTTTAATTTTATCACTTATACGGATTCGAACCTATCAATAAATTGATCTGACGAGATCTGAGAAAACTGAGAAATACGTTTAATCACGATTCAGGTAAGTATAACCTAACACGAAGCTAATAGAAATTCACATCAGATCTTGGTATTGCCCGCAGCCTCTCATGGACCCCGACAAGGGATTGCTATTCCAAAATCGTCACGATCACAAAATCATCTGCCCAGACCCGCAACAGGACCCCGGTCAGAATACATCAAAACAACGAATATTTTCACCCAGATATACTCAAATTGAAATATACGACCACGTGGTCAGAAAAAAAAGCTAACATCTACAAATTTTTTAATCAAATCAATGAAACGAATGAGCTCAATCAAGCAATGTCTTTTATTTCTAAATTTTAAATACTTAATGGTAATACTGATCTTAGCATATAGGTATGCTAGATTAAACTAAAGCTTAGCTTTTGCATACCTAACAAAAGTAAAAAAATATTCTATTGAACTTAATTTTAAATGCGTTGTAGTTATAGTCCGATATCATGAAAGAAAATTATACTGTTCTTATATTTAAATTAAAAAAAATTTATTACGTATCATTAAATTAATAAAGAGTCTTACAATTATATTCTCTCACTGCTCAGCTAGCATGCTAAAATGAATACATTACTTATGTAACGAATTTAAATTAATTATTTTAAAATTATGCTTGAGATTTTGCCGACTCTTGCCTAGTTTTTCTAGCAAATTCTCTCGACGCGCTTTGTACTTCTGCAGTACGTAAAGTTATTCCAAAAATGTCTTCGTGATACCTGTTTTCATCCTGAAATGAGAAAGTTCGAAGAGATCAAGGCAAGATATATGAAAGAAAGTTCTGGTGAGATTTATTTAATTTTATATTATCTTACCATTAAGTCCAGGATGAATTCTTCCACTTCTTCATCAGCCATCTTAGCATGTTTCTGCATAATGTGTTTCAGTGTCTGCTGAACTTCTTCTGCCATCTTACAGTCACCGCAAACATAAAAATGGCCTTCTTCCTCTAGTAGTATTCGAGTTATTTCTTCTCCCTCACCTTCTAGTAATGCTTGGACGTGTTTCTGTATATTAAAAAAACATCAGTATGTATAAAACCTTAAAGAATGCATCGTTATATAGTTTAACTAGTATTTTCACCTTTTGAACGCCAGGCTCTCTCGAAAGCGCCACCATAGCTTTGCTCAATACTCCATCTGCCAACGCAGCTTCTTTTTCCTCCTTATACAGATCCATTCCCCGGTTCCTACATCCAAAGAACAGCCAGATAGGACCTGGCTTTTGTTTATCTGGTGTGAGATTATTAATTTGATGGCGCCTCTCGTTCCAAAAGCCCCTGAATGGTGCTATACCGGATCCTGGTCCGACCAAGATGAGAGGTGCCGATATGTCTTTGGGCATATGGAAGCTTGGTGCTCTGTAAAATAAATTTTAGACTATTGCTTTATTTGAAGTAAAATATGTCGATAATTATTATCTTTGTGGGCCGAACAATTATGTAGAATGTTTGTTTGAAAAGGTTACGAAGAGCTTATCTAAGTACGTGTAGCTATGCTGTTATGGGATATTTTATTTGGTATCGCAACATATTCGTGCAACAAATTATCTAGGATCGTTTTGAGGAAACTCACCGCCTTATGAATACAAAGAGCTCGTCATCAGGCTTGAGATTTTTCAAATAATTCGAGCATACTCCGTAATGTGTTGGCCCTTTGCCATCTGAAATAACATAATATCATTCAGATTCTTATGAAAAGCTTATTTTAACTTAAGGATAGTTAACTAATAATAATAATAATAAACTAATGAGACAATTCTACTTACCCTGGGTTGTATACAAAACAACAGCAACAGTAACGTGTATTTTGTTTGGATGCGCAAGAGGTGATGATGATATGGAGTAGAACCTCGGCTGCAGAGAAGGCAGTAAGGCAGCTAAAAGCGAAGCTTGAGGTTGGCACGAAGGGAACTGTTCTAGCACTTCTCCTAGATGTGGAAAGTAGAGATGCTTCCAGTCGTCGTATTTGTTTGAATCCTGTAAGAAACCGATATAGCTGTCTAAAAAATACAGTAATGGGAGATTAAATATGTTTGATTAAAACTAACACACGAAAAAGAAGAAGATGGGAGATTAATATATTAACAAAGAACCCGTGATATGACTAACTATCTACCTTGGTTTTGAAACACCAGCAGGTATAACGACTAATTAGGAGCAAAGTATCACAGATAGAAGATTCGAAAATAGGAATGTGGTGTAATTCTTACCGTTGCCAATTCTCTGATTTGTTCCGCCTCACTTTTATTTGAGCACGCTCGTGCAAGGTATTTTAGTACTGTAGTAGATGGGGGTGTTGTTATATCCAGGAAGCGTGTGAACAAATCCCTGATTGTCACTGCTGATAACCTCTCGTGTCTCTCCCATGTCTTAACAGAACCTTAAACATCAAAATTATTAACAAGGTATAAAAAAATCAAACATTATTTTGTCGGTAAAACATAGATTGTTTTGAAAATACCTGTTGGTGTGAGAGTATCTTTCATAACTTGCAATTGTACTGTTTTGTCATAGTTATCTACATCTTTCATTCTCGCTAGGATGGAATCAACTATTTCTTTTCTATTACAAGCCATTACTCCTACGTGATCTCCAGGTTCATATTTTAGTTCAGTCTGCAAATGAAAATAGAAATGACTAGAGTTATTACAGATTCAATTGAGATTTCATGAATACCATAATATAAAATGTCTACCTCTGGTTCCATATCTACAAAGATAGTTTCTCTATCTGATGTAAAGTCTCCTAAGTGTTTACATTCTTTAACTTTACACGGGATTAGTTGTTTCCTGAATCCTGATTCAAGAGCCGATTTCAAAGGTAAGACTCCACTTGGCTTCCCAAATCTGACCGTTTCTTCTGTAAGTGGCACACCTCCTAATGCTTTTTTAGCATCTTTTACCATATCATTTTCCTCAAGACAGAAAGTTTCACATGCCACCTAAAAATTTATACAAATTTATTTAAGTAAGTTTGTTGAGTATAAATAGTATAAATTATGTAACTATTGGATTGATATCGTACATGGAAAATGTTTGATGACCACAAACGAAACTGTTGTTCCTGGCCAAACATTTCATCACCGCATGAGAGGTCTAGAATCCTTTCACCTCCCAAATCTCCCAATATTTTGTCAACTGTTTTACCGAAGTTACAAAATTTCGGATAGGCACTAGAGCCTAGAGCAAATACTGCGTAACAAACGTTGCTTAACGGTCCTATATTTTCTATTGACGATGTTCCAGCTATACTACCTAGAAAAAAATAAATATTTGTTGTGATATAACTGATTCTTCTTTCCTCTTTGACTCCAACTTTTTTAGTATTGGAATTATGATTTACTTTTGTTTGACTCCAACCGTGTTAGCTGCCTTTTGTATTCAATGCTTGGTGATATCACACTATTCGTCCTCATCACGCTGTTTGTTCTCATTAATGATTTTGGAGTTGGTGTCTTTACATGTCTGAAATGATTCCATTATGGTATACCTGTTTATTTTTTTATTAGATCAAAAGTGAATTTATAGGACAGTTAAATTACCCTCCACTCAACAATTCCGTGGTTTGACTGCCTTGACTATTTGTTTCAGTATATAGCATTTGGAATAGGTGATCTGCGAAGTCCTGAAAATTATAAATATACTTAATTATGGTATACTTGTTCATTTGCATATTAAGTGCGGTTTCAGACCAGCGTATTTTTGTCGCACGTATACGGGCGGATTGATACTCGCGAAATTTAAAAGCCCAACGCGTATATGTATAGCGCCGTTTACGCTCGGTTTTTTTTCTAGCAAGTGTCTCGTCTCTCGCGGTTTGTCGCGTGTATACGCGCTGCAAAAAACAAAACACAAGCGGTGAATTCACTTCAGTGAGTGATCCACTCGCTTAATCCGCTAATCTGAAACCGCACTTATACATAAGTGCGGTTTCATAATAGAATTAGCACTTACAACACCAGTAGCCGGGGGTTCGCCATTTCCAAAGGTTGATGTAACTATCAGCAGTAGCGTCTCATGCTCTATTGAAAACATATCATACTCTGACATGCAGTGGACCTGTCCATAAAATAAAATAAAACACCTCAACTTAAAATATTAAATAATTCTAACGAGTATCTTCAAATTTTAATTTGATAACTTTTTCCAGTCATCAGTTTTAATACCGACCTGCGCATTGAAAGCATGTCCAAAAATGAGTCCTAACTCCTTAGCATACTGTTCAGATTTGCCTGTCTCTGACGCGTATAAGATCGTCGCTTTGATGCGTTTCGAGAGTGCCCGTCCGAACAGTTTTGAAGTGAACTTAACCGCTCGGGCGATCTGCTTGAAGTGGAATTTCCTGTGCACTGTCTTTGTGCCATCTGGTTTTTTCCATTGATATGTTTTCCATGGCGGTTCCTAGGAAATTATATTTATTTAATAAAATTAAGCTTATTGCCCTTGATTTTTTGGTAAAACAATATTGATGGGGTGTACCTTGAGAAAGTTCTTTATCGTGCCAAAAATCGCACATACTTACACTAGATTACAATTTTAATTAAAAAAAAATAATTAAATCTGTTTGTTAACCAAAATAGATTTTTTTAAATATTGGTAAGGTACCTCAGAACTTTTTTATGAGATAAGTATAACATTTGTGTCTATCTATGTATCAAAGTCAGTGGAGATAAATAAAACATGGAAATATTTCATCATAGAAACAGAGCTCGAATCACGATTGAATTTCGGCTGCGGGCAAACTAAACTTGTGCGAGGCACACTTTTTAAGGCCCGCCTACCGAGGCACAGCTTACATGAAAGCCGTGGTTGAAAAAAATTCGGGCGCTAGAAATAATCCCATGTTTTATTTGCGTTCACTGATCAAAGTACGTACTTGGTAATCGTAAGAAGGTCGTAAGTAGTAGAGAGCCATTTCTTGGTGGAACACGGGCGTTAGTGATCCTGACATCGGTGGGACTATCCACACCCAATCGGCGGGACAGCCTCCTCTTTAAATGAAAAATAGAACAATTAAAGTTTTTAACAAAAACATACTGCAACTGACTTCAATCGGGACTGATCTAGTGACCATAAACACCACTTGATTTAGAAACTAAACTACTGAACAGATTTTGATTAAGTTTCTATGGGACCAATCCGAAAGTATATAATCTCAAACAAAAAATATTTTTTCGAATCGGTTTATTAACATATAACAAAGTTAACAAACATAAATAAAAAAAGAACTGAATTGAGACCTCCTACTTTTTTGAAGTCGGTTGAAAAAACAGTTTGTACCGTAGTAAAAAAAATAATTTTTTTCCGACTTATCAATTCTAAATTCACAAGTATTAATAAATTTAAAAAGCTTTGTCCTGACTGACTTTGTTCTTTCTTTTGTTATGTGATTTAATTATATAGACCGAGTTCGAAACACCATGCTGCGTTCCATGACAGGTATTGCGGATGTGGGCAACAAAACGGCCAGGCTCAAGTGGAACTGGGCCGGCCACGTCAGCCGTATGCACCCCGAGAAGTGGGCTAAAATCACCACGCCATGGGTGCCTCAGGACGGAAAGCGACGTCGGGGTCGGCCGCGAAAACGTTGGCGAGACGATCTCGACTCCTTTCAGGGAGACTGGTGGGCAATGGCCAGGGACCGAAAGACGTGGAGTGAGTTGGGGGAGACCTTTGCCCAGCAGTGGGACGAGATAGGTTAAATAAAAAAATAAAAAAAACATGTGATTTAAAAGAAATCTATACCTATACATCTCTAGCTGACACCACCAAAAACGACACTCACACTTTTTGAGGAATATACCATCTAAATTTCAAGTCTCTACGTTCAGTGGTTTGGTCTGTGCATTGTCTGTCAGTCAGGACCATGCCCTTTATAATTATAGAGATTTTCCGTTAACTTACCGACTTTTATTCTCATGGTCTAAATGTTTGAGAAACTGTTCAGATGCTGAATGATGGTCAACAATCGACACATTGTCTCTATGATAGCTGTGTAGCACTGCTATGTTCACTTCCACAAGTGCTTTGTCCTTCCATAAAGATGCAACAGAGTTGATATCCAATTCCATTTTTTGGGCAACTTTCTGTAAAATTTAAACGTAGGTAATAAAAGAAAAGTGGTGCTAGTAACGAACAGTGAAATAATTCTATGTGATATAGTTAAAATTTATTTCATTACAATAAACCATTTCAATTAATTAGTAGGTACATGCATATGCATAGTGAGTCTATTACATAAATAAATATGTATTTTTGATGAGTAGCGCTATTTAACATTAATTTACATATGAATAAAAATAAAGAATAATGTGGTATTATTCTCACATATATCAAACATTTATCAAATAACAAATAATTACAGTAGCATTAGGTTTCCCGACTAATTTGCATTCTATGATAACTTGATGAGTCACTAAATCATCAAAAACATTTTGAGATAGGAATGCCACTATAAACCTTTTTGTGATGATAAAATACGATAACCAAAATGGATCGGTCATTGATACGGATACAGAAGAAGCCACAAAAAATGATCATTGTAATTTTGCGAGTGAACTAAGAACTCACTAAAAATAGACCAGTTATGTAGATTGGATCACTCAAAGATTTCAAAACAAAGGAGTCTAGGAAAGGAAAACAATATTACTGGCCCAGCTAATGCGTGTGATCTTACCTCAATCACATTGAATCGATTGCTGTCACAAAGATTTCGACACCCGATCTCAGTTCCCATGTACCAGCCGTTGAAGGCAGTTGCTGTGAACTCCAGTCCACCACAGTCCATTCTCATGCCAGAAACAGCGGGCAAGGCGTACCATTGCAGCCCCAACTCTTTGAACCAATCGTAGCTACAAAAATAAAACATTTAGCTGGTATCTACCCGCCCTACACCTCGATTTGCAACTGATAATTGCATATAAGTGTTTCCATTATAAAATACCTAGTGAGCGAAGCGAACTACAAGTTAAAATGACACAAAAAGGGTCGCAGAGTCAAGCGAGCTATTTGTCGCTCGCTTGACTCGTTTTATCACATTCCTTGATAACCTTTTCGCAGTGAAAGGTGGACATGAAGGTGGACTTTTTAGTTAAATATTTCACCCAGGTCAAATTATTTATTAACATTTTTTTATGATTTTTTTTTATATAAAAAAACATGCGCAGTTATCACCTTGGGTGCTCCAGTTTCACTTCCATTACAATTTCTCTTGGTATCTCAAAAAATTCTGGGTCTTTGCCATCAGCTTGAAGAACTAGTGGTAAAATGTCCCAAGGAGTTTTCTCTGGTTTCCAGCCAAGTTTCATGCATATCTAAAAGATCAAATTAAAGTTTAGATTGACTTCGTAATAATTACAAAAGTAAGAGTAAGACTTTCATTTACATACATGAGGGATCTCTTGGGACTAATCATAGATCATTTAACTTTCTTTGACTTAACTCGTCTTTTATTATTCTCTTTTTGGAAAACTTACAAACAACCTCTATCTATGTCTTTGCAAAACGTGGACAATAAGGTATTATTTACATATATGCCCTCTTTTATTGGCTTATAAGAATACCATTAATTGATATTATACTATAATTAATAAATAATTAATGATTTTAATAGGACATAAAAATTTTATAAGAATATTGAAGAAGTAGATGAACAAGCACTTCCAAACTTTTACCCAAGAGGTTTTCTGTAGAAACCTTAGAATATTTTTTAGTTATCACGATGTATGTATAAGTTCAATGTTTTACCGATGTAAATTCCACCCTTGCTGGATCTCCTATGTAGGAGCCGTCTGGTTCCAGGTACCCGGCATACGTGATGAGTTGTTGATTCCATATCCGGTAGTCGTGTTTGCCGTCTGTGCGTTGCGGGAAAATTGTAATGGCTGACCTGAAATCATAGAAAACGCAACTTTCAGCTGTTGAAAATAACAACCATAATTAGATATATGATAAATGTATACTGAAATTGTGCCATCTTTTCTTGAAGTGGTTTTATTTTGTTACGAGCATAGCCAGTTTCATCTGTTATCAAGGTACTTGAGAATAAAATCGTTCTTACCTAATGTTTCCTTTGTTTGTGGCATATTTTATATGCGTACAAAGAGCTTCGAACATCCCACTGGCAGTTGTTACTTCTCTGCAGTCGAACACCTAAAAAACATCATATAAAAACTTCAAAGTAAACACACAATAGCCGCGTCCTTGGTGGTTCCTGAATTCTCAAATTGCTAACTTTGCACATTAGCTACCAAATATTTTGATAGCATCAAGACAGCCAAAGATACAGATGTGAATATAGAATTTAAATTATATTGTTAGATTCTTTGTTGTTTTTCATTTTAATTTAATTGATTTATTTGAGTCATTAACAAAATTGACATAGTGTTTTGTATTTCTTATCTAGGTATAAAATTACTAAGTTACTTGTAATTTCAATTTTAATGACCACATCGTGCAAATTACACAAATTTTAGTTCTAATTAGCTATCACAGTAGGACCTAATACTTTGATTGATTTGGTAATTTATTAAAGGCTTTACTTACAAAATTACGAAAATATGCATATATCTTATGGCATAACAAACCACCTCAGTCATACTTTCGTAGATGAGTGCAAATGTATACCTCGAAGGATTAATTCGCCTAATGACATCTCGTTTGCAACTTGTTATAAAACTGGCGAACCCTAATTAAAAGTTTGTTTCTCTACCACACGCGCAAGAATATCGTCGGCGAAAGTTCTGCCCTGCGTGGTAGGTGTCATATCATTATAATTTAGTTAGATAGGTCATGATCACAAAGGGTTATAATTTGGGTTGTTTAAAAGGTGTGTTTATTCAGTACGTATCTAAGCAGCCCACATATGTATATTTTGTGAAAATTTCTATAAAAATGTTGTAATTTTTGACGTGACTACGTTTAATACATCGATGAACGCCTCCGACTGAATGCACGAAAACGTTGTCATCATTGTCCCATAACGCTGATCCGTTACGCTGTCAATGTTTATACATTGTTAACATTACAGACAACCAATTTTTTAAGTGAGTTTTCGGCGTGCTTACTGGAATGTATTTGAATTTATTTATTGTTCATCAAATAAAAACAGGTATATTTTGTTTGTATTTGGATCTTTTTACGGATTTTCGTACGTGTGGAATATGTTTTATAACTACCATAAAATTTAACAGTCTGCTATGAAACAAACCTAAATAAATAAGGTTCAATTGAATTGAGTTCATAACCTTGTGGCCAACCACGGATCATGCCATCATAGTTGGTGACTGATAAGTGACGAACAATGGTCAGTCAGACCACTGACCCAGGATTTGTGACAGCCCCGTTCCATAGAAATAAACGAAAATATCTGGCCCACGGTTCTGGATCCAGGACGGTGTGGCCAGGTAATTCTGCAAATACCACATAAACCGCTACATCTTATGGCCCCAGATTTTTAATTTGCGAATAGCCAATTGAGATGCCAATTTTCAAGCTTCTAGAATTGGGATTGGGGGATTTGAATTTTTTGGGGGACTGCTGTTAACGTCCGTAGGTTTTGCCTTAAATGTGCCTACACGTGTCCCCTGGGTGGCGCAAATAAAGAGCATCTCTGGTGGTAGGCTTCGGCCGCGGCTTGTCACCACCCTTCGGGCTAAGCCAGTCCGTGAAGCGACCTCGTGTCGTGTTTCGGAATGTGGTCCGGAGTAGCCATCGTGGAGGAGACGGGTCCGGGCAGTTTTTGCACTGAAACAGCTCGAGCGTAGCTGGACCGTGGCTGGCAAATACACTGGACGACTGAACTTGGAGGTTAGCGGGATCCGAAGCACGGTTTTCTGCTGGCCGACCGCAGGTTGTAGGGGGCCCAAGTAGCGAGCTAGCCACTCGTGAAAGGCTGCCCCGCCGCCTCGCGAAAAATCCCGGAGTGCTCTATCGTGCCGGTTGGCGACCGGACGAGAGGACCCGATAGCCACTCCCGGGGGGGTTCGGGCGTCCCCGCAGTCTCCACTTCAGTCTTCCACTGGTGTACGAGCTTGCTGCAGTCCTCGTACTCGCTGACCAGTGCCTCGCCCAACTTCCGTCCACCCACACACACCTAAACACTCCATAATGAAAAAGTATAAAAATAATAAGATGTGCCTACAGCGGAAGCACGTCCTCTCGCTTAATGTGCACCTCTGCAACATTCGAGGATTGCACTCCAATCTCGACTCGGTCCACCATCATCTCGAGACCGCCAAGCCACACTTATTGTTTCTCACGGAGACGCAGATTCAACGTCCTGCCGACGCAGCATACCTCACATACCCAGGGTACACCCTGGAGTACAACTTCAAACCCAAGGCTGGAACCTGTGTGTTTGCTCGGGATGACATTTGCTGTCTGCGCCTCCGTGACCTTGAAGACCCAAACTTCTCTGTTATATGGACGCTGGTGGATACTGGTCTAGATAAGATTATCTATGCTAGTCTGTATCGTTCGCACTCAGGAGATCAGGAGACTACCAGGTTATTCGATTACCTCTGTAGAACAGCGGATGTGGCTCAACAACGTTACCCTGCGGCCCAAATGGTGCTTCTGGGGGATTTTAATGCCCACCATCGGGATTGGCTTTTCCCATACCAGTACACCGACCATGCTGGACGTGACGCATACAAACTCGCTATGTCACTCAACCTCACCCAGCTGGTAAATGAGGCTACCAGAATTCCTGATGTTGAAGGCCACACTGCCAACTGCTTGGACCTTCTGCTGACTAATGACCCAGACCGACATTCAGTGTCTGTACTACCTCCCTTGGGAAGCTCTGATCACTGCCTGGTGAGGTCAGTATCGTCATACTCACCCCCAGACCCTACCCAAAAAGGTTGTAGGCGAATATGGCGGTATAAGTCAGCAGATTGGGATGAGATGCGACATTTCTTCGCCTCTTATCCATGGCTGCAAACGTGTTTCTCCTCATGTGACCCAACTGACTGCGCCGACGCTGTATCGGGGGTGATCAAAAGTGCAATGGAATACTTTATTCCATACACTGACGCTTCACCTTCAGACAGAGCTCCCCCGTGGTTTAACTCCGCGTGTGCCAATATAGCAGCGCTGAAGCACGACGCGTACCTCGCTTGGGTTGACGCTCGCAACAGTAAGGCTACAGACACTCACCTGAGGAAGAAAACCTACAACAAAGCAGCCAAGTCCTTTAAAAAGGCGCTTAAGAAGGCTCGTTTCGATCGAATTAGCCGGCTGGGAGCTAAACTTGCCTCTTACCCAACGGGGAGTAAAGCTTTCTGGTCATTGGCGAAGTCGGTAGAAGCGAACTTCAGCCGCCCTTCACTACCTCCTCTGCTCAATCCGGACGGGTCACTGGCCCACACTGCACTTGAGAAAGCAAATTTATTTGCTACTCAATTTGCTGACGCTTCACGCCTTGGCCCTACTGACAAAACTCCACCAAGCCTTCCTCGTTGCAGCACAAGTATGCCTGATATACGCATCCATCAAAAGGAAGTGCTAAGAACGTTACGTGGTCTCGACGTGAACAAGGCAAGTGGTCCGGACGGCATTTCGGCTGTGGTTCTCAAATCGTGTGCCCCAGAGTTGTCTCCAATTCTAACCCGACTCTTCCGCCTGTCTCTGAAAACTGGTAAAGTCCCCAAGTCCTGGAAGCTTGCCAATGTGCAGCCTGTGCCTAAGAAAGGAAGTCGTGCTGACCCTACAAACTACCGCCCTATCTCAATAACGTCCCTGCTATGTAAATGCATGGAGCGTGTTCTGAATAGTAAGCTCCTAGCATACCTTGAAGACAATGACCTCCTCAGCGACCGTCAATACGGCTTTCGCCAAAAGCGGTCAACTGGAGATCTTCTTGTGTATGCCACGCACACCTGGAGCGAGGCCATCGAGAAACATGGAGAAGCCCTAGCGGTTTCACTGGACGTCTCGAAGGCTTTCGATAGAGTATGGCATGATAGCCTTATTGGAAAGCTTCCTTCCTACGGACTTCCCACTATATTCTGTAACTGGCTAGGTGACTTTCTGAGAGAAAGATCAATACGAGTAGTCGTAGATGGATGCTCGTCTGATCAATTGGCTATTAACGCCGGGGTACCTCAGGGGTCAGTACTCTCTGCTACTTTGTTCTTGCTGCACATTAATGACCTGCTCGAGCCCGGTATAATTGGGTATGCAGATGACAGCACAGTAGTGGAGAGGTACCTGTCCAACCCAAAAGCCAGTCGGGATGAAATACAGTTGCAAAGGGAAGAAATGCTGCTGCGCTTGAATTCGACCCTGAAGGTTGTCTCTGATTGGGGCGAAGCCAATCGAGTCAAATTCAATGCGTCCAAAACACAAGCATGTCTTTTCTCAGCTAAGAAGAGTCCGTTTCTCCAAGTTCCTGTATTCCAGAATGTCCCAGTACCTATAGGAGATCAACTGGAGCTCCTTGGAATCACATTAACACCAACTCTTAACTTTGGTGTTCTCATCGAGTCTAAGGCTAAAACTGCCGCTATGAAACTAGGCATTCTAAACAAGGTTAAGCGATACTTTACACCAGAACAGCTTCTCAGTCTTTACCAAGCACAAGTCCGGTCTGGTATGGAGTATTGCTGCCACCTTTGGGATGGCTCGGCCAAGTACCAACTCGCTGCCTTAGACTCGATTGAGCGACGAGCCTTCAGACTCATAGGAGAACAGCACCTTGTAGAGACTAAGACCCAAAATCTCGAACACCGCCGCAAGGTCGCTTGCCTCTCGATTTTCTATAGGCTACATTTCGGAGAGTGCTCACAGGAACTCCATGAACTGATCCCACCTTCTCCATTTTACTCCAGAACGAGCAGACGCACAGCGCAGCTTCATCCTTATTTAGTGGATATTCCGGTCACACGGACCAAACGATTCAAATCCACATATTTAATACGAACCGCTAAGGAATGGAACACGCTACCCGCTTCTGTCTTCCCGGACAACTACGATCTTGGTCTTTTCAAGAAGCGAGTAAATAGGTGTCTTCTAGACCTTCGAGATTCATCGTCGGCCACATCTTCATTTAACATCAGGTGAGATTGTGGTCAATCGAAGGTCTATCTCCAATAAAAAAAAAAAAAAAAAAAAAAAAAAAATTGAAGTTTGGTTTCAGAGATATATGGCATTTATGTTAAAACTTTGATCCCCCGTTTGGACCCTTTGGAATCCGAATATTCAAAATTCCTTGCTTAGTACACATTCTCAGCTCTGGACAAACACATCCTCCAAGTTTCAAGTCTCTACGTGCAGCAGTTTGGCCTGTACGTTGTCTGTCAGTCAGTCGGTCTAGTCCAAGCCTTTTATTAATTACTAATATGCTAACCTGAAGTTTCTTCCACGTCATTCGCCCGATGCACCTGGTCGCATTGCGCCAGGCCAGCTTTGCACCAAACACAAGTTCCGAAGTTTTTAGATTATACGTGCCTCGGTCATTCAGCTCTCGTTTTACTTCATCCAATCTTGACATGTGGGCTTCTGAATTTTCTCTGTAGCAAAAAATACAATCATATAATTTTTTTTTACCCGACTTGCAAGTAGAAAGGTTATGTTTTTTGAGTGTACATAGTATGTATGTATGTATGCTTTTCTGATTTTCTGTGACCTCGGCTAAAATTGTTTAATTTAAACAAACCTTACTGTGGTGGCCTGCATTTTTACACTCTCGTTGAATGTTATACCTCTGTATTTTACTAGGTACCTAAATATACCTGTATGTAAATTATTTGTATGTATTTGTGTGTTGGGCTAGCCTGATCCACTGGCCTCCAGCTGTTTTTATGATGTCGTCCGACCATCGGGTGGGTGGTCTGCCTCTAGGTTGTCGAGCACCCCACGGCCACTACTCCGTTGTCGCTTCGGTCCATGGCGTGGCGTACAGAAGAGGAGGCCTATACCCAACAGTGGGTGCACGAGGCTGGATAAATAGATTTGTATGTTATCGCATTACTGTTGATCACTTCACTTTACCTTCGTATAGAAGCAAAATATTGTCTCAGGAATGCCTGCGCCTCTACATAGACTTCTTCTGTCGTTCTTGGCGTGTCTCCTCGGTTCGGTATGTCCATAACACTTGACTGACATACTTTTTCGGTACATTTTGAATTCTGTAACAAAAAAATTATACTTAATTTCTTTAAAAATAATAAACACAATTTCAGTAAAAAAGTAATTTCTGCGCGTTGTAGCAATAATTTTTTTTATGTATTTATTGCTACAATGCTACAACTACAATAAAAAAAACTGTAAATATTAAAACGCTGTAATTATCAGTACTTATGTATTTATGAAGTGGTACCTATTATGTATTATCATATCTTGTATTATCGTAACCGTCTCCGTACTGGTTGTCTGGAAGAGATCGCTTAATAGCGATAAGACCGCCCATTGTACTAAATATTTTGTAATGTTTCCTTCTCTTTGTTATTGTTATTTGTCTTATGGTGTACAATAAAGCATTTTCATTCATTCATTCATTCATGTAGACGACTGTTCCTCGCTCTACGAGTATGTCTCTAAAATGCTATTGGATTTATAATTATGAGTTTTGAATTTCACCGACAAAAAGGTAAGAAAATATTATTTCTCACCGTTTTATACCACATCTATAAAAATATTTACATTGTAACGCTATCTACTCGTACCTACACACACACTAATGAGCTTAATGACTCTACAAACAAATTTTGCCTTCCTACGCTACCTTTTTGTATAATGCGTATGTGATTATAATTTATATGCTTGTCATCATATTCGGATATAAAATTAATCTTTCCACAGAAATTTAAAACAAAAATGAAGACCATCAAAAATGTATTGGACGAACTTCTTGCAAAAAAATTTGGTTGTCTGTAAAGTTGGTTTACGGAGGATAGTTTAACGTGACTACCAGCGTAATGGGACAATGAGCGTAACCGGACAATGACGTCAACGTTTTCGTGCATGCAGCCGGCGTTTATCGATTTATTAGACGTAGTCATGTAAAAAAAACTTGATCAAAATCTGCAGAACCTTCATTAATCTTGATATTACATCATCAAACCAATTAGTTTTAGAGATGACTAAATGCTTTTGTCATGGTGGCATAAAAACCTCCTTCAAGTACCAAGTTTAATCTCTGTGTCATCACAAATATTTTGACCCACTAGACTAGAACCACATGGTTATGAATTAGATTTGATATCTTTATTCTGTATTTTTACCATGATTGCAAAAGTTCCATGAATCGAAAGATGTTGTGACTTTCTAAACAACATGCAGACACAATCGTTGCCGTAAGTACGCTATTTTGGTCCAGCATTTGACTACGATTGTTGATATTTTAAAACCGGAAACTCTACTTTTCAACACACGACACGAATGGAGCAATGAACTGGACGGAAGTCCCCGTCTCACCGAACAAACAATAAACTCTTCAAATTTTGTTAGAAATGAACAATTAATCTTTATCAACCTAAAGTAGTCCACAGCGTGCCACTGAGCTCGACCTTCAGCTCTTCTCATCCACCTTCTGCTAGCTATAACGTGCCAATAATTGCTCTATCTAACCAGAGTTCGTCCTAAGCTACGCATGCTTATACGTGGTTTCCACTCAATAAATAATTAGTGTATCACTGGTTGTTTGGCACCTCTTTAAGCGCAAAGTGACGTGCAAGGTTCTCTGATTAGTTCCAGTGAATAATAAGGCGGACGATAGAGCTCATTACAGAGCCGTGTCAGTGACGATGACGACAGGTCGACAGGGGAGGAATCAATTACTTTGGAAAATAGAAAATTGAAGTAAAATAAAAATTGGATGCTTACTCTCCAAATACTACAAACAATTAAGACTATCCGGGAGATCGACTCTACCGATATATTATTTTTACTACGTAGAACTGAAACTGTGGCGTCCCAATCACACAAATACATGTGTTTTGCAATATAATTATCATATTTGCATTAGATGGTTACCTAGATCCTGGTCACGTCACGTCACGGCTCTGTGTAACTAGCCTACCACTCAGTATTGGATAGATCATTAGTGGTAATGTAAAGTATTACCGCGAAGTACCTAATTGCCGTGGGCGGGCATTTATTGTTGTGTAAATTTATTGACATATTAATTGATCAATTTAACGCAGAGATATGATAATAGACGGTTACTTAGCTACCTACAGTGTCAATAGATAGTGTTGACATACATTTCTATTACACGCAGCGGTGCGGTACTTAGGGTGTCAAACTTGAACGAATACAAAGTAATTTTCTGTTGGATATCATTATTATAAAAATGTATACCAAACTGTACTATTATAACCCTTGAATGCAAACTTTAGCAAATTCATTCAGCTTCCAATGTTCCTACTGCCGGGAGTCATCCTACTTTCGACTAAGACTGTTGTCCTTCTATTGAAAATAATGAAATTTTAAAGAACGCACGAAGCGCCACCAACTGGGAAAGTATTTTTTTCATTGTTTTGAAAAACGCACGAATCGCAACCAAATTCGTTGTTTACCTAAAATATCGACGCACGAACAGCAACTAAACCAAAAGGACAAAGTAGTACCTACCTACCTAAAGTTTTTGAGTCGACTTATCAAAATGTATGTTTGTTTTGTCTACGATGTCTGCATCTGTTTTGTTGAAATACATTATTTTTATCAGCGCATAATCTAGACACTGTAAAAGCTTTTAGCTGCTTTCATCTGATGAGTGTATAAATGAAGTCAAAATCATATTATCGTGATTGTGACTTATTTACTATTATAAGTGCAGCTTATATGGGTTGTGGTCGAACCACTTTTTTGAACTAACCGGTTAGAAGTTGGGTCCAGATTAGATACCTGGGTTGGATACCACACATAGGTTTCTTATTTGTTTTAAGATTGGGATATATAATCTGGAATTTGTTTAGAAATAAAACCAAATTTGATTCGCGCGCGCATCAGACTAATAAATAAACATTTTATATGGCGAACGTCGAATATAGTCCATTGTTTGATTATTTTCATAATGTATTTTTATTTATTTGTATTTATTTATTAACTTCAATTAAAACAGATTAAACAATTATATTAATTAAAAATAACAGATTCCAATAAAAAATATGTACTCATCTGTACTCTTTCTATGTTCTTTGCTTTTGTCATACATACTTCTTTACATTAAAAAATATGTCTTTTTTTATGAAATATATTTTTTTGTAAAGAAAAATCGATATACTAACCTCACATACAAATCAAGGCGTAAACCAGAGTTGCTATCATGAGTTCAAGTTCTCATAAAATTAGATCCGCAAAGTACATTTGGAACTTACCGGAGCTAATTTATAGTTGGGTATTCTTAGAAATGAGAGCGATTGTTGCTTTAGATTCTAATCAGATACAGATTGGTTCAGTGAAGGTAAAGACCTCGAACCGGACTTTCTCAAAATGTGTCTCGTCGATTCTTTTTTTGCAACGTATTATAAGAAAAAAACGAGTGAGCCTTACAGTAGTCGCGTATGATTTTATAATATCTGACATCTCACCTTGGTAATAAGCAACATTTAAATTTGATATAATTTTATTTACTTTATTTGGTTGGTACCATCTGACGGTCTTTACTTAATGTTACACACTTCCTTCCAATTTTCACAAAATTACTCCTACAAATTGACAGAAAAAGAGAGGAAAGATGTTATACATCAAACATTACAATTTTCAAGTTAATTTATGTTTTTGATATTTCAAATTGAATAGGTATTTTCAGACGTCAGAACATCAACATCCTACCATCTTATTTAATTTTCCACTAACATTTGAAATGTTAATTTAATGATTGTATGTTCTTATTTGTTGCGTGGTTGATCGCGTTAAAACTCTAGGACAAAATAAGATTTAGAAATTATTGATAGGCAAGATATATAATAAGACTAGCTAGTGCCCGCGAATTTGTCTGCGCAGGATTAGTAAATGTGCCTATGTGTTATTAAGCTATATTATTGTAAAGTTTCATTAAAATCCATTCAGTAGTTATTGCGTGAAAGAGTAACAAACATCCATCCATCCATCCTTACAAACTTTCGCGTTTATAATATTGGTAGGATAATAGTCCGAAATGACTTAATATCAAGCAACGCTGTGGGGAGAGCTATAATAGTAAATTTATTTTAAGTTTGAATTCAGCGAGTAGGCCTAAGTCCCAGCAATGGAAATATATAGGCGGATTATGTATGTATGTAAAAAAAACAATAGGCACTTTATTAGTTATCATGTTCCCGTAACACAAACTTTGCTTAGTTTGTGGCTCTATAGCCCCATTCTAAGTAGATAAAGATGCGTTCTGTGAAATGTTTGATCATTACTATTTATTTACATAACTTACACTTCGTTTTCCTATTTACTTACTGTATTGTACCGTCAATGTAAGCGCGTCATTTGCATTATTTGCCATACACTTAGGCTCATTAAATATTTATACTCGTAATTTGCTAGGTAGGTACTAAATGAATAACTTATCTTCTTATGGTGGTTGTTACTTGAATAAATCAGAAAATATTGCGCGATTAATTTTGATGTTTCAAAAATCTCTAATGCATTAAAAACTGGTTGTCTGTAAAGTTAGTTTACGGACGATAGTTTAACGTGACAACGACATATACAGCGTAACGGGACAATGAGCATTACCGGACAATGACGTCAACGTTTTCGTGCATGCAGCCGGCGTTCATCGATTTAGTAGACATAGTCACGTCAAAATTACAGGCAATATACGTTATTTTATTTTATTATTTTTCTCTAATAATATTAACTTTTACAAAATGCGAATACGTTTATTTAAACTTTAATCTATTATTTTTATTGAAATATAATTCCTTAATTAGTTATTTTATTTATCTTTTCATTCGTAATTGTTATGCTTCTTGAAAATATAGTTATGCATAATGTAAGCAAAGCAAACTAATTATAAAGAATTGCATGCTGAGTTAGTCAGTGAAGCATAATGTAATGACTCTATAAATACAACTGTGTGTAACCAATCACACTTGAATCACAAATAAATAATTCAATCACAGTTTTTTGGACCAACCACTTGTAGCGAATCAGTTACATTGCTCTTCAACTAAAACCGTCAACAATAGCGCCTATTTTGTGAATTTCCAAGACAGGGAAATCCCGTATCCGTGTCCTATAATCATTTGTCTTCCGCGACTCATACCCAAGTACCTACCTAACCTAACATGGAAGTTTTAAAAAATAGAAGTAGATACGAACACATAATAATCACAACACGTCAAATTTTCTATATTTGATTACTGTAGCAAACTTCTACATTTTGATTCGAAAAATGTATACCTACAAAAATATCTCGAATTTAATTTTTAAAGCTCGAAAGTTATTTTAGTTCAAAATATTTAGGATTTTTATGTCGTAAAATTTTATGAATAATCATTTAAAATTGATGTTAATTTTTTTTAAAGGTTATTCTAAAAAATTTTTGGCTTTCATTTTCGACTATAATCTTTGACTATTTTTAGCTATGTAGGTATCTATAGAAATACCATAATTTATTTACTACAGCTAGGCAAACAATATCTACTTGTTTATGCAAAGTTCTAGCATGGTTTCGTCATAGTTTGCAATCTAATCTGAATTATATACCATTGTCTTTGATCAGCATCATCGACAGCTATTTCGTGTCATGTCTTTCTGTGGATGAATAACTGCTCATAATTCAAATATTTAATGATTTTCCATTGGTTCAGTGAAGTTCATAAAATGTTTAATATACTACTTATGATTTATTATTTTTCTATGGAAATCACCATTATTTTTAATACATGATCGACATGATTTAAATCTTAGATCGATATGAGATTATTGGAACCGGACTTATAAAAACTTTAGAACTTCAACACCCTTAATATTAAAAGCCATATAAAATAATATAGAAATTATCGGTATACTTTAGTTTTCATGCAGATAAAGAATTAATCCATTGTTTACATAAAAACTATTTGCGTGTTTATGTAGAATATAATTTGTACTAGGAATAGAACAACTATAAATAAATCAGTGATTTTATTACAAGAGTTTTTACTGCCATTACCTTCAGTTGTTTCCCGGATTAACCAATCGATTGTAATTATAACTCGTGTAATCTAACGCCTAGATCACACAGAGACAGTGCTCTCAGCTGAGTACTCTTACGTATAAATATAGCGCCAAGTGCTCGGCTAAGCAAGTGATGTAAGCTTTCACTGTTTCGGTCGAGTATAACATTTTACTCGGTACGTCTGATCTAGGCATAAGTATGTAATTATGTATGTAATATACTGACCATTATAAGCCAAAGTTCCAGTCAAAACTAGAGTTCAAAATCTTAACATGCATAATGCATATAGAAAGAAAGAAAGAAAAACCGATACTATTGTAAAAAGATCTATTGGACTTCACCATTATTATAATTCCTAATTTTTATAACATTACGCAAAAATGCTTCCTCAATTATAAATTTTAATGCTTATGTAATCAGAGCTCGTTGGGATGAAAACTCATTTTAGGGGTCCCTTCAATATTTGCCGTGAAAAATGAAAGGACTGCAATATTTCCGCAATCCGTAAAGGAATAAATAAATATTTATTTTGTTACAAGTAACTTTAATTGGCATGTTTTTCATCATTAAACCATCGGAAACTGGCAATGTATCAATATCCTCGCGGGGGTCTTATGTCATGTGATGGCGTTCTTATCTGTTCGTAGTTATTACTGATATCTGAATATTCATTATTATAATGTTGTTTTTTACCTTCTGGGTACATTTGCATACTTATAATAATTGGGTATGGAGTTAAATATTCCCAAACGATAATGGTAGGTGGCTATCAACACGTGAACCGGTAACCCCGTCATTGTTGGTAGAACATGGAAAACCACGCTTGCACAGGAAATAGCGTACTTATTTTTTTATTCTATACTTTTTTTAGGAAATTTGTCCCGATAAGCATTGTTATACGTAACAAAAACGTATTAGTCATATATCAATTTAACTATACTTTATTTATTATAGTTGACCTGATACCCAAAACTTCGTTTGCTTTGCGAATAAACAAAAAATAATTTGTAAAACACGCCCTTATACTTTTTGACGAACCTCAAAATATTAAGTTTCTGCGTTTATTATTATTTTCTGTGTGTTGTCGTCAGGACAAAGTGTACATTATAATTATATTGGTGATTGATTGCTTGCGATAAGCATACTAACCATACATAGGTTGTTCTTACACTGAGCAATAGTATCAAATTCAATTGTCTATGAAAGGAGTGGTAACAATTTGGAATCCAATGCAAATTCTGTTCAAAAACTTACGATTTCCGACACACGGCCTATCCGATTGTATAATTAATCCCAAACTTTGAAACGTCTTTAGTTTAAGACGCAGTTACATTGAATTCACTACACCTGCTAAGGCTGAGACCGTCTCGTATCATTCTCCATAATTGATTTTGTTACTGACAAAGTTTTGTATTTGCATACCTAACTACACTATAACTTGGGGACATATTTCAGTCCCGATGCTGTTTAGCGCTGATGGGAACGGAATTCATAGTCACGCAAACTTTTTTCAGTTACCTTATCAACTATACTTTTGTAATATGATTTCTTCACTATTGTGTTGACCAATTTGGAATTGTTAAACACCTCAAGTTGTTATCATCATCACCATTCATAACTACTTCCTTTGAAATTTAATAAAATTCTGTTTATCTTTTGACGAAAAACTTGTGAGTTATTTAGTTTTTTATCGGTTAATACTCTAACTCATATCTCTGTAAACCTTTTTGTGAATAAATTTCATTTACCGTCTCCAAATCGTCTCTGAGGGATGTGAGATGGCTTTGAGGGTAAAATTGAAGTATTAACAAGTGAGGTTTATGTTCATGCAATATTTTGTGTGCTTCAAACCTTGAGGGTTAAATTTGTCTCTGAGTTGTCCGCCGGTGTATGAATTCGCTTTCGTGTGTCTGTAGGATAATTTGAGTTATGATTTTTTACGCGAAAGTGTCGTACATTTTCTTTTTTGTCTGTCCATTGTTTCGGGTAGAATCATGCAACTCAAATTTAAACACTGTTATAAACGGAAAATTGGTGATAAAACGGAGTAATTTAAGTATTTCAACATACAAAATAATATGGTGTAAATTCCATGGATGACTCTTATGGTTTGCCCATGCTTATTTAATCACAGAGATAATCGTACAGTTAACTACTTTGTAATATATGTATTACTCAAATAAATTGTATTTTCAATGTAAGTAAATATATTTCAATGCCAAATAAATAACAATTCATATTGAATCTTGATGCAGCTCCGTCACTTTATGTCCATCACGCATACTCTAGAATTGAAGCAATAAATTAATTATGTTAAGCAGTCTTCGGAAAACACGTTCGCTCATTACTCAAGAGAATGGTTTCATTTCACAGCCGGTCATTGTTATCATATTATCACCATGCATCTTGTTAGTCCAGATTGACCATACGATTTTCATATCTATTGCTATATTCATAGAGTTCATCAGCCTCATGAACACAATTCTCACGGCCTTGAGATGTTTCTTCGTACTTTGACCAATATTTTCGGCCAACTGTTGAATGCGAAGTGGAGCAGTTAGTCCGTTGATGCTAATCGGGCAAAATTGGTGTAGGTTTTCCATGAGTAAGAATACGTCATATACGGCGTAACCTTGTATTCGATACGGTGGATTTTGTTCTACGTTACGTAGAGTACGTTTATGATTATTATCATGTTGTAATCATTTTTTCCAGACCTTTTTGCGAGAACATAACGTAACATAAATTACAGATAGGTTGAGAATACGCTCTTGTTTTTTGATTTTGATTTTAGCATCGCATTTACACATGTGATTCTTCATGAGAGCCTGAAAACAATCAAGGGGACAATATTTGTCCCCTAGACGTACATGAGCTGGCCCTAAGGAATCTTTGCGGAAGGAAATTTCACGTAATTGTAGCAGAGTCGTACAGTCTGCTCCGTAATTGTCTTTACACCCAGCTTACGCCGGTGTTCTCCTATGATTAAACCACTCATACAAACACATCATGTTTGTGTGTGAATATACCACTGTTATTAAACCACTTAAGATTTACCCATGATATAAACCACAAGTGGTTTAATCACAGGATAACATCGGTCTAAGCTGGGTGTAAAGACCATTACAGAGCCGATCGTACGTATCGTCCTGCTAAAACCATGTTCTATGGACTTCTTCTAGTTCTGGTACTTACTAACCAAGAAGGTTTCAAAATGAACGCTTCAAAAAGACTTCTTCCAGCTCTACATAGCGTTTACTGCGTATGTGTTTGTTTACTGCGTGATGAAAGAATGATGGATTCTTATGAGAAAGTTCTCCGACACAAATGCTTGCGTCACGGCCTTCCGGCTCGCTCTGTTTAGTCCTTAATAAACAGCCATCAACAATCATTTATCGATCATATTTTGTTCTGAATTCCAATGAATAATTTATTAAATTATTGTAAGCAGCTGTTTCTTACTCATAAAATTGTATACACTCTCTCTTTATTATCTTTGGTGGTATTAGTTAAACCTTGTGGTGGAAGTAAAGCAACTTACATTAGAATATTCTATTACTTTACATCATAGAAGTATTAAAGTACAGAAACACAATGTATTTTATTGAAAATGCGACCAAGAAAAAGGAGCCACATTGGCTAACTTCTTGTACATTTTAGTCCAATGCTAATTTTCGAAAAAGAGAAGTAACAGGGCTAAATAACTATTATAATGTTACAACTACTAGGTTTTTTCATTGTCAATAAAACTACATCGTAAAAAGTAACAAACATTATTTGAAAATACAGATATTTCATTTATAATGACACGGTGGCGGTGTCTTAATATGTTCGGTCCTATATACTGCATTCAATTTGGTTTGGTACTGTCCATCTTGGTGTTCTATAGGAATATAGTTATTCATCTATGCTTTATATGTTATCCCCTGGATTACAATATATTTATTATGACGATTTAGATGGTCGAGTGGCAAGTGTGTTGGACAGCCAAGCCATTGTCGCGGCTTCGATTCGCCGGACACAACTATGACACCATTGCTATGCTGCTACTATTTAGTTCATATTGACAAATAAAACGTTAATTTTATCAAATAGGTACGTAATTAATTTAATGTTTTAACTTTGTAAGTATTTCAGGGGCTGTTTTATTTTCATTGTAACTTAAAGTTTTCTAACTCATTGACAGTTGGCAAATGTTTAGCAAGTTTTCAAGTGCTGTCTTTATTACTGACTAATTAATTAAGTTTTGTAACTTAAACGAGTCTTCACTCAGGGATCTTAGACCTTCAAGTTTAACTGTTGATAATCTAACTTTATTTTGATCTATGTTTGACTTTTCAAAAATATATTTGCTCTTTATCACGTCTAACTCGTTTACAGTTGGGAGACGTTCCCTGCAGGGTACCGTCTAGAGTACCAACCAACACAGTGCCAGATATTATTCTGTCGCAAACAGTAATGTGTAAGCATTACTGTGTTCTGGTTGGAAGGGCACAGTAGCTACTAAAATTTCTGGGCTTTCGAGACCTATTATTATTATTCAGCCATTATCGTCCCTCCGTAGGGCAAAGGCCTCCCGCCTCTTCTTCAATTGGAGGGGGTTAGACAATTGATCCACCACGCTTGTCTAATGCGGGTTGGTATATGTGCTTTTTAGGTGGAATTTCACCCCAAGGTTGACTACGCCTCATCTGGTAAGTTTCCTAACCAGGTGTATGGTTATACCGCCATGATCGGTTGCTAGTTCTTCTGTCGATCAGTAGAGGGACCGCGTGCAGGCGATACTAGCTGGGATACGAAGGTGTTGAGTGTACCCCTCCCTCCGACTCTTTCGAGACTGACCATCAATATTTCTCAAGATCGACGAGCGCTCAGAGTCCTGTGTAGCACCTGTGGCTTGATTTCTACCAGTAGAGCGCCTAGCCAGGCTTGCCACTTCTTTACATAAAAAAAGACAAATAAAAGCAAGTCAATTAGTCGGTATATTCACTAATTTTATTCCATCAAACTCCAAAAACGGCTTTGTTTCACATAGGCCGGTGCAACACTGCTAAAGCTCTCGTCCGCATTGAAGCATTTTGTTGGTCCGTCTTGAAGTAGAGTAGAGCATCGCCTAAATCACACCATGCATGAATGAGATCACTCTAAGAATGCACGCCTCTCCACTATCGCCGCGATATAAATGGCCTTCGAGTGATTAGGAGAGTGGAAAGAAATTTTAGGACTACACGACTAGACATTTTAGAACTGAAAGATTTTCTACCTATGTGTCCACATTGGCTGAAGGAGAACTACAAGTTCACGTTTTTACAACGTTACGTAGTTCACGTTTGAACAATACTAATCCTACTGAAAACTACTTAAGGCGCACTGAACAAAACATTTCGTGGGGAATTCATTAATTGGACTAGGCAACTGGGCTCCCAACGCTCGGATGTAACACTACTTCGGGTAAAGTCGGCTGATATAATATTTCTAAGTGAAGATGGTAATGTGTCTACTGTCTTTTCTTTTACCTGCACGATATCAAATAATGGTAGCGTATCATTATAATACTACATAATAAAGTGCCTGTATTGTTTGATGTTATGACCGTGAACAAGTATTTTTGAATTAGCATCCTTTCTATTGTCATCTCAATGTATCTACTCAGTATCAAACTGTGAACGTCGTGGGATAAATAGTTGTATATCGTATTGTTACCCTAGCCTTTTAAGAAGTTTTCACTTCCGTAGTGTGGTCTTAAACACACAACTTTTCTTTTATCATTTACACAGGGCTTATTGCCTACAATATTTATGTACAGTACATAAATATGGTAGGCACTGTGATTCCTTATCGAATCTATAATGTCTCATCTCGGATCGATCTTGGCGTGTCGTCGATGTGACAGCCTATGTGCGCCTGACGTATTGATAACGAGAATTCTTTGAACTCCTTTGGATTGTAATTTATCTGCGTATCACGATAATTATACAGGATGTTCTGTTGTTGATTTATGAGAGTTTTTATAAATACACACAGCTTTGCATACTACGATTATTTCGATTATTTTTTTAAACATGGTTGAGTATTAGGCGCCGCAGATTTTCAGATAAATAAATTAATTAAGTATTTCAATATTATTATTAGTGACTGACTTGCGCTGCGCAATGACATGGAATTTCCCAACATGAATAAAATTCGGTCTAATGAGATGTTAATTAGATAACAAAAAAATCTTAATTTAAAATTCGAATGATGGAAAACCCGTCAAAGCAATTGTTGTTCTTATAAACATTCACACACTCACACCTCTGCACTAAGATTCCCTGTGTCGCAGGTGGCATGGACACATACAAGACATGTGTTCGTCACACAAATATTTGCCCCGCCGGGGATCGAACCCGGAACACCAAGCTTCATAGACAGGGTTACTACCAACTAAGCCAGTCATCATCATTTTCTGGTCCTTTTCCCACTTACGAGGGGTCGGCACCACGTGTCTTCTTCCATTCGTCTCTATCACCCTTCATCTCTGTACTTACAGGTTTAAAACAGGTGTATGTTTTATTCATATCATCTTTCATGTTGTTTTTCCAGTTAGTAAACCTTAGTAAATAGTAGTCTCACATGTTCTGCCAGTTAGTAAACCGTTCATAAAATATTATTATGTAGCAAATTTTACGAAATTTGTACTAAAATGTTAGTTTTATTTTGTGTATAGCTTGCGTGATGGAAAATAATCAACCACAATATCATTATCAAGTGAAAGTTAGAATGCAAGGTCATGTTTCTCGCAAGTTCAATTGTTTTCACTAGTCTATGGGATCTAAATGAAATGAATCAAAATAAAATAATATTTAAATCTTAACTTATTCTAAAACAAAGCAGGTATTTAAAGTTTACGCAAACAAAGATACTTGTCATTATAACGACACGGATGGTCGAGTGGCAAGTGCGTTAGACTACCGAGTCGTTGTTGCGGGTTCGATTCCCGTATAGGATAAATATTTGTGTAATGAACATCGATGTTTGTCCTGAGTCTGGGTGTTTTCTATGTAATCTATGTAAGTTTTTACAAAAAATATTTATATACGTATTCTATCAGTTATCTGGTTCCCATAATACAAGCTTGTTTAGTTTGGGGCTAGATGACGTTATGTGAAATGTCCAAAACATTATTATTATATTACTTTAGGGTGCTTATATTTTAAAGGTTCTACAAATTCATATGTAAGTATATATTCATGATTTCCATTTCAATATAGCTTGTTTTTTGAACCATTTTTTTTTTCAAACTTCTACATAAGAACTAAACACCGATCTACATGAGTCGAGGCGAAAGTCATCAAGATCAGAAAAATACTTGCAGGTTTATTATATAAATAAATACTTGAGGTCGTCACCTTTTTGTACGGAAATGGAAGAGATTTTCATGAGTTTTCATTTCCGTTTTGTAAAATCTTATTCGCCTCGATGGATTAGCAGGGTTTTGAGAATTTGAACTTCCCAGATTTTACTTATCTTATAGATTGTAAATCATCAATGATAAGACATTCTTATCGTTATCATCTGTTGTGTAGTGTCTTTACTTCTTTCAGATATTGTATGGCACAGAGTGAAAAGTAGGTACCTACGTTTTGGTAGGTACAATGTAAAAAACGAGCGAGCCTTACAGTAGCGCATATGATGTGTAACATCTGACATCTCATTTAAATTTGGAAGAATTCTATTTACTTCATTTTTCTGAGTTTGGTAGCTGACAGTTAAATTCCTGTTACACACTTCCGTTGCATTTTACGAAATCACGGCCAAAAATTTACAGAAAGCAAGAGAAAAGATGTTACACATAAGAAAGGAACGTAAATACAATAACTACCATGTGGCGTAAAAGATTGTGAAAAAAATATATCCAAAATATAAAAAAAATACAATACACGTACTTTTCAGTTTTGCATTAAATATGTGAAGGTAAAAATTAATTCGGAAGAATATACCTACAACAAAATTATTTGTTTAATGAAATAGCAAACTTCGTTTAAAAAAAATCAAAACTGCTGCATACTTATGCATACACTCTACACATACTTTAAAATATGTAAATGTAGAAATTAAGTTGGAATACCACAAATTATATTTGGTAATTTATTTTTGGTACCTTCTTCATAAATACTTTTAATTAGTTATGATCCAGTTGAGAATGTGAATCAGATCAAAACAACATTATAAACAACGTGAAGTTAATATCCGTGGTTTGACGACACTAAAATTAAAGAATTTGAACTATTTGTATATTTAATCACCAAATTATATTTTACGACCAGATGAAGATGTAGGCAGTATGTTTATTAATCTTGTACAAAATGTTGAAGACACGTACGAATATTTGTGTGAAATAGCGGATATTGTGGTTATTTTATGATGTCAGGTTCTGTTAGTCAACGGTTATAAAAATTACGACTCTATCGATGGCCAAAACAAGGCATAAGAGAGACAAATCAATCCGTTATTATTCGTTTTTGACGTTATTTCGTTAGTTTGTCCGTTACCCTATTATTATTATTATGAGCCCGTAATGCCCAATATGGAAAGGCAAAGGCCTCCCATTCCTCTTTCCAGACTTTTCGGTCTAAGTCTATAAGGATACCCTATGCTAAATGCAAAAAAAAGCAAAAAATAGAGGTACAGCACATCTTTATAAAAATTTTAGCCCAAATCTAGTTTGTCAACCATTCAACGACCGATAGTTTTATTTTCTGATATACGATATTTATATAGATAAATAAAAGTCTCCAATGATCTCTAATACCTAATTTAGAGCTAATCGTTGATGACTTTGAGGAGACTAATCAAGGAAACTTAAACATGTCAAGCAACATACCACCACAAATTTACACATCTTCAGCCAGTTAATTTGGTCACAAACAGTGATTCAGCTTAATATTGTTAGCTTAAAGATTTATCGGCAGTATGTTAAGTTCGAACAAACTAGCTATTAAGTTAATATTTTGAACATGTTCCGTGAATAATATATTTTTTATTTGACACGTCTTTGAGTTGATGTTATAATTTATTTAATACTTTTTACACATGAAATGGTTTAAAGCATTCTACTAAAACACACATACAATTTTTATTGAAAGTTTAAAGTGCCCAGGTGTACTTCAAACATTATTGATAAGATTAAAACTAGAACTAGAACTATAATACAACACAATGATTTTAAAAAGTTGGCACATTATCTAATGCTTCTAATAAAAGTCAGACCAATTTATCAAACTAATGAAGATGGATGATGATTGCGGTAGAATGCTTTAAACCATTTCATGATGATAAAATTAATGAATACGATACAATACATCCCAATAGGTGCACTTATAAACAATTAGTATTAATAGGCATCTAGGACTCTATGAATTTTCATATATTTTTCGGGGAAAATCGTTGAGCCTTTTTAACTTTGAGCTATCTTCTATCTGGACCACAAAATGGCTTAAATTTAGGATTAAACTAAGTTGTTAAGATTTGTTTAAGTATTTTTATCTGCTATTATTTTTATTTGTTTAATAATTTGCCATTAGATTATTTTGATTTTTAATACTTTTCCACAATTTTACAGTAGGTAATGAGTTTAGTCTGATTTCAGTTGTCATTCTGTTTTAATCATTATAAACACTTACCCTAGAAAACTAGATTTTAAGAACTAGATTTTATGATATGGTATCCCTACCAACTTCTTTGACAAGGGACTGTACACTGTACAGCCGCTTACCCTGTTATTAATGTAAACAAAGACGAATCCAAGTGTTCCTATGAAAAATAAAGAAATTGAATTGAATTGAATTGAATTGACCCAGAGATAGTTCCACAACAATTAGTGCTAAGTGCGATTAAGTTTTAGTATTAGATAAAGTTCAACTTACAAAACTTGTGGCTTCTTCGGTCCGGGAGTGCAGTGAATCAAAGTTCTCTTCCAACCCGAGGTGGTTCTTCAGTCTTATCGGTTGCGGCACTTTGATGCGAAGGTTCGTCTTCACCGCTTTCGTATTATTGTTGTCAATTTTTAACTCAACACTTTCACCACTAAAAGGGCACGTCGCTGCCATGAAATGTCCATTAAGCTGATCCATACTGCTCAAGCTTTGTTTGATAGATCCTGGCGGATCCTTACAACATGTATTGAACATTGGAAACGTGCGTGTACGCGGAATGCAATCTACGAAAAACTGACTATGGTTTCCAGCATCATTTAAATGCGTTCAGCCAGAGATCTGGAGCTGAACTGAAGATAAATCGTGGAGCCGATCGGTCTACGCGTTTTAGGAGATCGGAAAAAAATAGGAATGAACGGAATGGTTGTGCGTCATGGGGCGCTCGCGCCGGTTGCTGAGCACCGAATGAGCGTCGCGGATATTATCACCTCAGACGTATAGCAATTTCCATGCCTACTCGTGATCATTATCAAGCGCTTGACCAAACAGCGAACGGTGATTTGAATTATGCACTCGGTAGCAAATGGGATAGAATTTGTAGAGTCAAGTGTTGATGTTTGATTCTTATCGTTTTACGAGTAACAAATTAATTTTTTAACCTTACCTTCAAAAAACAGCATTAAAAAAATTGTAAAATTTGTTTTTTTTTATTTGTGACGAAAGTAAGGTTTTTAGGACAAGGGGCACCTATCCTTTTGGGGCATCTTACCCTGTTTTACCCTAGTTAGGTGTCTACTCGGGCTCTTAGGTTCTTATGTGTGCCTTGACGCTTTTTTTCATACATTCATAATTTGGGAATGCACCAACCAGGATATTCATATTCGATCTAAATCACTGATTGATGATGGTGATGACCGCACCGTTTTTTACGTACAACAAACGTCATCATTTGAAATATGTAAGACGAAACATCATAAGAAAAAGACAACGAAACTTGTTGATCCCTTCTTGGATTAACCTTAAAAAAATATATTGGCCGATCATAAATTAGCAATTTTAATTTCAAGATGAGCAAATTCTATTCTAACATTCGTTAATTTGTACGTAAATACCTTAATTTAATCACTTCAAAAATTGAGTTATGACTTAATTACTTGAACTTAAATATTTTGATGTCTTTTTCCGGTTTTGGTCAGTCACTGAACGCGGTGAGTGCCTAAGTACTTAATTTAAATATCGTCAAACTTGATTTTTTCCTGTAGTTTATTCATCTCCATAGTGCGTTCACCCACTTTTCTTAGTAGGATGATCATGTTACGAGGAAACCTTAGTTACATGATACAGGTAAGCCCCGTAATCCATAACAAATGATGCATTTGAAACCATTTAGCTATGACTAAGCTCATCCTGAACAAATGTTCCTTTATAATGTGTAGCCCGCGACGTCAAAAAGTAACTTTTACAAAGTACGCATTATGAGCCAAGGGGTTTCTATGCCAAATGTGTTGAGACTAGCAAGACTTTCTCTGATTGTAATTGTTCACTTGCCTTTGATAAGAACAGTACTGAAAAGGACTATGAATTAATACACACACGATTGGTCGAGAGGTGAGTGGGACTGCCACGCTGGGTATCGAGAGTTCGATTCCCGCTTCAGGACAAACATTTGTACGATGAACATCGGTGTTCGTCCTGAGTCTGGATATTTTCTATATATATTTTATATTTATTTTGTATTAATAAAAGTATGTAAGTACCCTATCAGTTATCTGGTTCCCATAGTACTAGCTCTGCTTAATTTGGGGCTAGATGGCGTTGTGTGAAATGTCCTAAATATTTTTTTAATACGCCACGTCCCAGTGCAACAGCGCTCGCCATTGTGTTTGTTAGCTTTTAGGCATAGATAATACCTACTGGACTGGCTCATAGGTACTCATTTATTTACACTAAAGTATAAGGTATAGATAGTGAAACGAAAGGGAAATAATAGCGGCGTTTTCCCTGAAAGAAAACGCATATTAAATACTTACCTTAATATTAAGCTTTTTGCTTATAGAGAGCAGCATTTGATTTTCCGTTCGAGTTAGTCAAGTGCTGATAGTCCATTTCCACCGTAAGTGGCGCCACCTAGCGGCTTTGTGTGGTATTTTTATGTCTACCGATAATGGCCGCTCAATTACTTCTCATTGGCTTTTTATTACGTGTTTTCACCAGGCAGAAATCAAACTAAAGCTTAATATTAAGGTAAGTATTTAATATGCGTTTTCTTTCAGGGAAAACGCCGCTATTAAATACTGTACCGTTAATATTAAGCTTTTTGCTTATAGAGATTCTGTTTGCTATCGCCTGGTGACGCCACTTGCAACGTGAAATTTCAGGTTCTTATACGCCAATGTGATGATTTATTGTAAGTTCTTAATAAAACATAAGTTATTATCATTTTTCAATATGAACCTGTAATAAAATATATGAATTATGATATTTTGTTTGTTTTAATAACAATCATTGTATTTGCTACGTTAAACATAACTCGCAACTTACTGTCTTATGTAATAAGTATAGGATATAGGATATTTAAATACTGATTATGACAGACCTTCAGCGAGGTCAAACAATATTTCAGAAACCACTGTCGGAGGTTGGTTACTCTCATAACACATTTTCAGGGTTACTGCGTTCACAGCTTCGATATAATTATCATTCGGTATACTTGCTACACAGCCATGTGTGCCTAATCAGTTTTGTTCGATACCTTCGAAATATAAGTGAACATTATTATTTACAAATGTATTGTAGTATTTACTAGCATAATACTTCATACTAATTTAATTAAACTGTATTTAAAATACAAATACTTTGTTTCGAATCGAATGAGAGTGATTAAGTTATTATGTTAAATCAATTTTATATATTTTATCTCACAAAAAAAAGTTTAAAAACAATTTCACATTGCCTTCCTCTCTATATTTTTTTATGTGGTTATAATAAACTAGAGGGAAAATAATAAAAATAATCAATGTAATATAATATAATGTTATAGTTTTTTAAAATTATTAGCGTGATGATAATTGGGTGTGTCGATACTATCCAATTATTCGTAATTCCAGTTAGGTAGTTTAATATTATTTAGAGACACTTCTATTATGCTTCCAATGCAGTGATTTTGATCACTGTATCAAGTTAAGTAGATACAATAACATTAATTACTAGACAATTACCGAATCACCTAGTTTAGGTAGCTATTTGGCAAATTAAATGTTAGTGATTCTAAACGAACCTCTTCGAGACGCACATGAAATCCTTTTACCACACTGGTTCGAAAGAACTGGTGACACGATAAGAAATTATTATATTGTAATAGTCAACAATAACAACAAGCGTTAAGGAAAATAGGATAGAATTGTAGATATAGAATTGTAAGTATTGATTCATGTCAGTTATGCCAAATGACAATTTTTCATTGATTAACATCAGTTTATTATCCTACTGCGTTTACTCATAAAACTAAGAGTAACGTTAAAAGTTATCATTATGGGAAGGATTCCAGAATCGAGAAATCATGTGAGCTGACAAGTCAGCGTCCCGTCATATCGTTATAATGAATGAGAGCCATTCTTGTTTGCAAATGTTCGCTAGATGATATTAGGATATTATGTCATTTCAGTTGTTTGTTGTTGTTCATTATAACCATAACATTTTATTTTTCATGAACAAAGTTTAATCAATTAAAGATCGAACGTAGTCGGTATGCAATCGCTTGCGAAGTTCGTTTGATAGCTAACGAATATAATATACAATAAAACTTTGGAATACAGCATTGGTCAACAGCCTGAGTGACAGGCATGTATGATAATTATATAAAATGCTTAAAGTGATAAGATATTGGGCAATAAGATATTGGGCAATCAGTATGTTGGGTTAAGTGATTTGATCTTGCCTATTAAGCAACTCAATAAAGACATGAAAAATTAAGTACCTGCCTAGGTGCAGTCGTTGCCATTCGAAATATTTGATATTTAGGTACTATAAATATAGTTCACTTTAAATACATAATATAGTATATTCCATATACCTACTAACTAGGTATAGGTATAGCAACTGTTTAAATAAACAAGTACTAGTTAAAGGCAATAATATGTTCATGTACAGAAAATTCTTATCATTCGAGCCAGATAAGTGTCTGCTTAGACTAATGCGACCATGTTAATTTAAAACTATTATAATAAGCTCAAACACTATTTAGTTCATTTGTAACTAAGGTTTGACGTACATTTATATTGTAAGTCTGAAGCCTTTGGGAGGCTTATTTAGAACTCTTGACAACAGAGCCAAACACTCAATTAGGAGAAAACGATTGTAGTTTACAGGCATGCTATTTTGTATCATGCTCTAGTCAGTGTTCATTGTTGAACAGGGTTAATTGATACGGTACCTACTTCCGTAGTTTACGTACCTATATTACGATTAAGAAGATACACAGGCATCTAGTGCATTTATGTTAATTTGGAGGCGACAGCTTAGATCTCATAAAGTACCTACTGACAATATTTGGAAATAATATTTTTGATAAGAGTGATATCGATAAGTAAGTAGGGTACTTACTTGCTTGTTTTTTTTTTTTTTTTTTGAAACGTTTAATATTACGATACTTTACTAAAATACAAGGTTAGAGCCAATAATGGCTAAGCAAGGGGCAAGACGAGCACTTGTTGTCATTTAAATAAACAATTTTATTAAAAATACCATGAGGGTATCTGATAAAAACATTACGTAAGTAGTTCATTTCTCGAAAGAGAGTTGAAAAAATATCTCACAATTTCTAGCCTAAGTTAAGATGAATTTATAGTATGCTGTAAACTATTTTATAATTATAAATTATTGATATTTTTTATCCTAAACAAGGACTTTCCTTCATTACGTGCTATCGAGCACACAAAGTTCCAATATTTTGGTGCTCTTACCGTGAGTTGAGTCACCCATAAGTTTAGTAAAAACAGTGTACGAACTGGGAAGTAGCCAATACAACAGTCTTGCGTAACTTCTTTGGGAATCTCGTGATTCACTGGTAATGTTTTGCCGCTTCAATGCGTACCTACGCTACTATTAACATTCTCTGGTAAACCTGGTTATACAAGCATTACAGAACCTAAAATTAAGTTGTTTGCAAATCGTTGATGCCTTGCAGTGAGCAGGTATCCAATAGTTCTATTGTGCCTATTTGAGTCTGGTTTATGAAAGCAGTACGGGCTCGACATCAATATTTAAGATGGAGCAACCGTTTTAAAACTGCTGATGTCTTGTCGTAGACAGAAACATCTATAGATTTCAATGTAGGTACTGGAACTATGTCCTTAAAAGCTAAACTTTTATACTTAGATCTGTTTGCAGCTTAAGGTTTGCCAAAAACAAATGCATCCGGTTAGACTATACAGTAATGTAGGTAGTGGAACACTACAAGGTAAAATATTATAAAAGTCTTGTCATTAAATCAATACTTGCTCCTCACCCTCGAGATGGGAGCTCCAATCTGTCGGCAGACAATCTGTCGACAGATTGTTAATGCCTTGCCGTCAGCAGAGACATCATAAACACTTGACTCGTTGTAGGTACTTACTTTAATAGTGTACGAAAGAAAATAAACACTATCTACACCCCGGAGGTTAGTTTTAATCTGTTCGCAGATTGTTTATGCCTTGCGTGAGCAGAGACATCATAAAAACTTGAATCAAAGTCGGTACTTTAATAATGCACGAAAGAAAAATAAATACTTTAAATACTTATAAACACCCCCCGGACGTTAGCTTTAACCTGTTGGCAGATTAATGATGCCTTGCGTGAGCAGAGACATAAGATTAATTTCCATGTACAGTAAATTAAAGCAGTTTAACATCTCTCAAATTTTGTAATTACTCAAAGTTCCCGAAATTGAAATCCGCGGAGAATTCATAATATATATGTTTTTTAAAATTATGCATGTCTTGCTTCAGACACAGTACATCTTTTGTAAAACCATAGGTTACCCTAATGTTAAGCTTTTATTGTTACTATTACACCACTATTACAACCTAGAAAATTACTGCGTATTCAAATCAAAATTACTGTTCTAAGGAGGTGTGACTCAAAATTATTTGTGTGAGGGCTTGCTTGGTGGTAGAAATGATTTCTACAACAAATCCGAATAATTTTGCAACATTATTTAATTTCAATAAAAATCGGGTAGGTAGTCGAAAAACAATTAAATTAGGTATTATTATTGCTCAAATCTTACGGGTTTTCTGAAGAAAACCTATTTCTCTTGAATAGGTATGATACCTACTCCCACAACGTAAGGTGCATGTACTTATACGTATTTTTCCCCTTTTTGTTTGCTAGACAATGCCACCTGGAGTGGTCTAAATGAGAATTGTGTAGGAAAATTTACATACTAACCAAAAAACATCTAAACGATTGAACCTACATTAGAACTAGTCATCAGATCTTTTGGAACAGACGGTTCCTATGTCAATGGCTTTTCGACAAAAAACTTCGTAGAACAGTTAAGTACTCAAGTTCATACTATCATTAAAACGTTCGTAACGTTGTTTAATATGAAAGTTTATTTCTTTAGTAATAGCACCAGTCGTGGACTTGCGTACTAGGAAAATAAACGTTGAACCACTGACCCGAAAAGACTATTAGAATCACTTCAACAAAATTTAAAAAAGTTTGCGTAGCTCACCGATTTTCATGAATATAGTGCACTCACGCGCAGAATCCTGCTCGGATAGTTCGACGAGCTGCCGTTTATAGGGCTGCATGACCTGCAGCTTGAGCTTGATAGCTATATAGGTAGCTTGTAGCGCAAATTCACGCTATCTAGATCAATAAATTTAAATTTAAACACTTTTTCTTATGTAACTGGGGAATCTCATCAAGTGTTTCTGCTACACAAACCTGGGCGGATGGACAATATCTTTATCTTTATTTTGTATACACATACATGTTATACCGAACGGAATAAACCGTTAAATAATTCAATTTAATAAAGCCATATCGGCTACATTAAGAAAAGAGGGTACTTACATTTTCCCCTTTTGCACTTTTTAAACACTTTATTTCTTTTTCGAATGATAGTTTCGAATTCGATATTGAAAACTTATAATAAGTATGGAACAGTCCTAGGTAGGAGCTGTTCGGACGTGTTAACTCGGCGGAATACAAAACGCCAATGAGAAGTAATTGAGCGGCCATTATCGGTAGACATAAAAATACCACACAAAGCCGCTAGGTGGCGCCACTTACGGTGGAAATGGACTATCAGCACTTGACTAACTCGAACGGAAAATCAAATGCTGCTCTCTATAAGCAAAAAGCTTAATATTAACGGTACAGTATTTAATAGCACACTAACATAAGAATTATGTGATAATTAAATTTTCCTCGTTTGTTATTCCCCGCCAATTTTTCTTGAGGAAATTCATCACGTAAAAGCAATCTCTATTTATAGACTTGGGCTATTTTTACGACCGGTCGATTAAAATGAATGCATTTTATAATACAGTAACATTACATATACCACTACAAGAGGACAGACAGGAATAAATTAGTTCTGTCTGTCCCCCTGTTACTGACGGGGGACAGATAGAACTTTTTCAATTTATTAAAGTTCCATCTTTCACTTTGTTACTGAAAGGGGGACAGGTAGACCTTTCTTGGCCCTTCTGTCACCCTAGGCGGACAGAGTAGGGTGACAGATGGGAATAATTCAAATACAAGAGCTGCGTATAAATATTTGGGCATCGGGCATTCTTGCCTACTCATGCGTAAAGCTAGTGATTATTATCAAAAAATTATTTGTGTCCAGAAAAAATAGTTTCTTAGATAAACAATGACTTACATTTGTTCTGTTACTTTATTGGTTTTATTATTTGGGTAAACTTTATTGTGCCTTTTCAGTGAAATAAAGCAAAACCGTCTTTCGTTATCTGTATAAAGTATAAAGAGTGCATATGCGGAAGCTTTGAATTTATTGACAAAAAACTGGTATCAACATCCACTTCTTTTCAGCCCATTTAAAAAAAATGCATAGTTTTAGTTATCAAAATAACTTGCATAAAGCGAAAACACCTATCTCCCTGCTAATATACTTGACTATAATATTACGATTTATAGAGTTGATAAAGTTAACGACTCTCTTGTACCGCATATTAAAAAGATTTTACTATTACTAAGTTTTTTTTAAGCAAATGGGCTATAGGTATATTAAATAGATAACAATTTGAATAAATTAGGTAAAAAAAACAACATTTGATCGATACAATCAAACAGAAATTCAAGCAGACGCTGCCATTTTAGATTCGTTTCTTATCTGTTCATACAAATTGATATAAATAATAAAAACAATAAAAATCTTTATTGTGAAACACATACAACAAACAAAAAAATGGGTGTCACAATCAAGAAAACTTAACTGGAAAAAGTACCTAAACGATGACTTTACTATGTTCAATGTGATAAAAGAGATGACCCTTCTCACGTAGGCGAAGGTAGTTCCCCGCTTCTGATTAATTTTCTGTTCACTGAAGTAACTTCTCAAGATTTATTTTGTGGTCTGATGAAGTCATCTCTTAACCAACCTGCGACACGACACGAAAACTGCACGTAGTTCCTTACGCATTAACAAAATAAAGTCAACTTAGGTAAATGCATCAATGCGGTGTAATTACAAAAAATTACATAATTTACATTAATAAGTAGTTTTTTAGTAATTTCAAAAATTCGCTATAAATTGACGCATTTACCTCAGTTGACCTTACTTCATCCCTTATCATGTTATGTTACGTAAGTTATCATTTCCTGTACGTAAGCAGGCGCCTCAGTTTTTTATGGTTTTACGTAGGCAAAAAAACCAATGGTTTTTAAATATTCACGTATTGGTTTGCACAAAAATACCGATAGGTACTAAGATAAGAAAATATTTTAGTAGAAAAAGTACCATTGCCATTCGTAACTTTGCCATTCAGATTGGTAAGACCGTCTGAAGGAGATACGCTTTATAGCAATATATTAAGATCACCCATTGTAGTTGTAAGTAATTTTTTTTTATGTTTTCTTTATATTATTTCTTTTGGTGTACTATAAAGCATTTTCATTTATTCATTCATGAGTTATTTGAGAATTTCAAGTAGTTTTAGGAAAATAAGAAATAAATTAAACTCAACTTTGAATACGAAGGAACTTTATTCAACCAAAAATAGACAACTTTATGTCAATTTTAGTTTAATTGTAGATAATATTTGATTTCAAAACCGTATTCTTTATAACATGAAATAGTGCATAAATATTATTTGGCGTGATATGAATCTTGCTAAACTGCTTTTTAAAAGACTTGAAATTTAACATGTAAACATTCAGTAAAGACATTCATTACAATGTAGATATTTTATTATAATTCATAATTAATTATAGACCCCAGAAAAAGATTTTATTCTTATAATTATGGAAAATATTAATACATTTCTTAGGACTAGTTATGAATCACAAATTTAACATTCACACCATTATTAGTTAAACATGAGGAATAATTTGTTTTTAATTAATTGTATAGCACGTTCAAAATAGTAATTAACAAGATAAAGAGTTCTCATTTTTTTCATTTAATCATACCACGATAATGATTAATGTTATACAAACACGTAGGTAGCTTGAAAACAATAAAATCAAAACAATGTTTGGAATTTTGAATAAATATTACAAATTGTCGTTGTTAACACCCCAAACCACCATGTTTGACAAAGAATATAATTCATTAATTTAGCTACCTAATCTACAGTAAATGGAATATTATGTACTAAATACATTTTATCTTCAATTAAAGGTCGATTAATTTAAGTAAGCATAATATGGACCATATTTTAATAAAAATAGTTATTATTAGGTAGTAAGTGTTATAATAAATTTTGAAAATTACATCTAAGACTAACAGGTTTGTAGGAAGGTAATGGTAATTAGAAATTTATTTTCTAATGTAAATTTTAAATACCTGTTTTTTATCATTATCTGTTATTCAACCTCAGTAGCAGCTTTTTATGCATTATTTTTGGGATATAACAGTTTGAAAAAGCTTTGGCTCAAAAAATATGCATATGAAACAAAATGATTGATCAAAAAAGGTCATTGAAATGTCAACTTCAAGGTAATTAACTAATCACTTTTATAATAAACATACTCGTAATTATGATGTAACAACAAATATTTTATCTGCATTAGCTTTTAATGTTTTAAATTATAAAACGTGAATTAGTTAATTTCCCTTAAATATTTAAAGTATTTAAAAATTTCGATTCTGATGCATTTAAAATCTAAAGAAGACATATTTTTTTAATTTCAAAAGAAAGCATATACATTTTTGGTCAAGTATAGGCGGCTTATAAACATATAGGTATATTTTTTTAATCAACAATATATAGGTACCAGTTTTAGCAGGTTCTAGATAGCTCATTGTTAACGAAAAAAATAGACGTAGGTATTAAGTAGTGATATTAAATTAAATATTTTTATCATGACAAAAATAATCCTTATTAACATTATACACTTAACTAACGCTTTTAAGTACCCTTTCAGATAAATATAAGATAATGGATGATTAATATAAAATATAATTAGATTTTGACTTAACATACCTAAGCCTTATGCCCCTTTTTATTACTCGTTATAATAAATATTGAAACATTTTTTTATGACTTTGTGAAATCCAGTAAAATCCATTCACAATGAATCCCATTAAGTCCCAAACCCGCCTTAAACAATTATTTAAAATACTGATAAGTATAAGTTTTTTTTATAAATAAGCATGGCTCTTGGTTAAATATTAGAATGTAGTATTTTTCTAATTAGTATATATATATCTATATTTCTAATAAGTATACGGCGTCACAATGTCATGTTAATATACAAGATGTTTTTTTATAGTTATTTAAATGTCACAGAATGTTGGTACTCGCCTCACAATCATCTCTTAGTAATATCCTTTTCTAATTGTAGGTAATTATAAGAATATAAAATAGAATTATAAGATAGATAGAAAGTTCTTTAGTGCAAACAGTATAATATACAAGTATACTAGTGTATCTAACTAGGCAATATGAATGCAATTTAGCATTCTCATCCAGCTTAATCTCTGTGTATAATAGAGATGTGGTAGTGTTAGCTGTCATAAATTAAATTACACGTAAAATCTACAAAACAACCATAGTAATTGCATGATTACATTTTGTTAACTTATTAATTTTAAGAAATAATCACACATTGTAACAAATCTGTCAAAAATAATATGACACTACGTCACTAACGTGTAGTTGCCAAATATTATATTGATCGTGGACAACCAAGAGCCAAGCACCGAATTTACAAGACGTATAAAGGCTTTACCAAACCAACGCGCTCAGCTCGCGTCCACGGTGGCGTGCGCGGTGGCGATCAGTTGGCCATTCGATAGTTACGTGTTCACATGTATGCGTCGTCTGATCGGCCAACAACTGATCGCCACCACGGACGCGAGCTGAACGCGTTGGTTTGCCTAAGCCCTAACTCGTAAATCGAAGACTTCCAAGTTATGAAGATTATTACAAGAGCGGGTCCTTAGCTGCTGGTGCTTTTGGTCGGTGCGAGCTGGCGTTGAACCGAGAAGACCGGCGTCATGGCTGCGCCGCGACGCGGTTTCGCCGCGCCGACTCGCGCGACGCGCTGTGCACCTCTGCCGTGCGCAGTGTGATGCCGAATATGTCCTCGTGGTAACGGTTCTCCTCCTTGTAGGGTCATAAGTGAACTCGGTTGATATTGTGGACAAAAATATCGAGGTAAAAAAATCAATAACTAAAACCACCAACTAAAAACAAACGCACTAAAACCAATTATAAATTGGTTTTCGTGAAGAATAAAGAAACTAAAAATTGGTAGGAATCGAAGAGTTTGAACATGCAATTATTTCTGCAGATGTAGGTACAAGTGGCTAAAAAGATTGAGAATGATAAAAAGTACAAATAACAAGTATAGATATTGAATTTTCAATACTAGAAAAAGACAGTGCTTAGATTATTTATACGAAAAAAAAATATTGGACGGATAGAAAACTTCTGAGATAGATTTATCTAGCCTTTTGTATAAATAATCAACACTGGCGTCAATTTACTTACCTTGAGCATAAACATGAAGTTCTGCACCTGCTCTTCAGTCATGTTACCGTGTTTCTTAACAATGCCTTTCAGTTTCTGCTGCACGTCTTCTGCCATCTTGCAGTCTCCACATACATAGAAGTGTGCACCTCTATTTATCAGCAAATCGTTGATTTCTGCTCCTTCCTGTTCAGCTAACTCTTGGACATACTTCTGCAAAATGTTTATCTTTGACTTTTGTTTCTCAAATATCTCTAATTTGCTTATTCATAATGGAACTACATATTTACAATGTACATTTTTAATACCATCTAGTTCAAAACATTGTAGGTCACAATTTCAGACACTTAGTTTATTATGAGTTTTTTTTTTTAATTTTAATTTTAAGAGCAAGTTCAACTCCAAAATCTCTCTTTCTTAAACTTTTTTAAACTGACCTTCGGCACATTCTTCTCCCTGGATAGTGCAAGGAACACTTTAGAAAGGACTCCTTCTTTCAACGCCTGTTCCTTCTCCTCGCGATACAAGTCCATTGTCCTGGTTCGACAACCGAAGAACAACCACACTGGTCCAGCACTCTTGCGGTTGCGAGAATTAAGCTGCGCTTGGCGATGGTGCCAGAAACCACGGAACGGGGCAATCCCAGTTCCAGGTCCAATCAAGATCAGAGGAACTGATAGATCTTGAGGCAGATGGAAGTTAGGAGCACTAAAAAGACACATTAATGACAGTAAACAGAATAGTGGTGGAAAAAGTAAAACGTGAAAAGAAGAGTCAGACTTACCTTCGAATGAAAAGATGAACCTCGTCGCCTGGTTTCCGGTCCATGAGATAGTTTGAGCAAACACCGTAATGAACAGGCCCTTCGCCATCTGAACAAAAATGACATCATGGCATTGAAATAAAATCTGATCAACCTTTGGTGGCAATAAACTCTCTAACATTATCCAAACCTATCATTGTTTAGAATGGCAGTCGGGGTTAGCCGAAGGCTAGCACAAAAATAGACTGTGAGTACCCGATTATAGTGAACCGAATACGTAACGTAAATCGTGGGAATCCAGAATAATAAACTATGAGACATTAATGCATTACATTGTTTAGATATCGATTATAGATGTATAGGCAAGCATTAACAGGTCATACCTACACCACGCGTGATATTTGGTGATTCATACTCTAATTTGCTAGAAAGCGCTATGCCGAAATTGAAAAAATAAGTGGTTTCTTGAAAGAATGAGTACATTACAAGGTTTTAATTTTATTAGAAAGGATTACTACATTCACTAAGGTATTTACTAACCTTGAGTCTTGTAAGTAACCACGGCGACAGTGAGATGCAGTCTTTTCGGGTGAGCGAGAGGTGATGACGAGATGGAATAGAATCGTGGCTGCAATGGAGATAAAAGCGCAGCAAGTAAAGAAGCGCTCGGCTTTGCAGAAGAAAACTGCTGTAAGACTTCTGGCAACGTTGGAAAGTGAAAGTGACGCCAGTCCTCGTATGATGCTTGATCCTGAAAAGATAAAAAAAATAAATCTTTTGGACTTTTGGAATTCATACAACATACAACATAGCATTCATACAACAGGCTAAAAATCATAAATTGTTCCATTAAATAAAATGATTAAAATTCAAAGATTGATATTTTTATTTGAACTTACATTAGCAAGATTGTTTAGTTTTTCCTGTTCATCAGTATTTTCACATGTAGTCGCCAGATATTGCAATAATATTGTTGTTGGTGGAGTGGTTATATCAAGGAATCTGGTAAACAGCTCGCGAACACTCACAACTGGCAGCCTTTCATGTTTTTCCCAGGATTTTACTGGACCTGTAATATGAAAATTTGATTATTATTTGTTCAAAAAAATCACTAAACCTGTAGATTTCCGTTTTATCATCATCTTTCTCATCACTTTCGTCCTATCTTGTTTATTCAATAAAGTTATACTTACCACTAGATGTATGAGTTTCCTTCATGAGCTGCAGTTGGACCGGTTCATCGTAATCATCAATATCTTTAACTCGGGACAAAAGGCTATCTACCAGCTCTTTGCGATTACACGCCATTATACCTACATGGTCCCCTGGGTCATATTTTATTTGTCCCTGCAAAATTTAATATGTTACATCATCATTATCTTTTCCATCGCTATGATCAACGTAAAAACTTGCTTCAACTTTTAATTAGGTATTGTTATCGTTTACCTTTGGTTCCATATCAATGAAAATTGTAGATCTTTCAGCAGACGCATCTCCCAAATCTTTATTTGCCTTTACAATGCAAGGAACGAATTGCTTGTTCAATGCAGATTGCAACGCCGTCACAAGAGATGGGGAACGAGCTGCTGAGGTGGAGAATCTGACTGTTTCTTCACATAGAGTCACAGAACCTAGAGCTCGCTTAGCCTCTTGTAGAGTTTCGTCATCGTCAAGACAGAATGTTTCACAGGCAACCTACGAAATCAACATATTATAAGTATCAAATGTTTAATCAACAACAAACAACCTCGATCGTCTCGCATGGCATAAAGAAAAAAAATGTTTTTTAAGTGGGAAAAACAGACGTGACAAATCAGCAAATCGTCTGTTGGGCCATTGTTAAATAATTCCGAGAAACTAGCGTTGGACGTCGATAACCATTTCCTGAAGGCTTGGCGCTGGCCTTATCGCGTCACCTAACAAGGCCGCTTATCGTTCTAAAGTAACTTAATGTAAATAAATAGATTTTATCTCGATTATATCGAGCAAAGCTTTGTCATTTGGTTGCTCAATTTCTTAATGACATTTACAATGTACCGGTTATTAGTCACCTTGATATAACTATACATTAAAGAGCCCTTGACTATTCGTCATAAGCAGGCCATTATTTCTTGCTAGTTAATTTTAATTGTAAGAGTATAGATTTTCCACGTAAATATGGTACACTTTACTAAAACCAGCAACATCTGCAGTTGAAAATCTAGAAATGAGAACTCAATTTTTCGTCGACGGGGCATAATTTTGTCTAATCATCATGACCCATATGGAAACACCTCGCAAATAGAAAAATGGCTAAATATATGAAGAGCCAATACGTAATGAAAATCGGAAAAGCGGAAAAGCCAGTAGAAGTTGCTGTAGAGGAACTATGAAGACTTACATTGAATACTCCCGAAGCCCACTTCCTGAACGCCTGGTCCTGACCACGCATCTCGTCTCCCATAGCAATATCATGGATCCTCTCCCCTCCAAGATCGCACAACAACTTATCCACATATTTGCCGAAGTTGCAGAAGTTCGGGTAAGCGCTGGAGCCGAGAGCGAAGACTGCGAAGCGAACGTTGCTAAGGGGGCCAAAACTATCGATCGATGCAGCGTCTGTGGTGCTTCCTAAAAAAAGGTCGGAATAAAGATCAAATTATTTATTTGCATGAATATGGTACAAAGTATTGTTAAATATCGAGATAGCTTCTTGATATTCAGTCAGTTTAAATCAATATACAAATAATTGGTGAGTAATAGTAGATTATGCACTAAGGGGATAAAGCAGTGTCTTATGTCGCGGGTGGCATATTGAACCCTGAGCAAACGAGGGACTCAGTTAACTCCTGAGCGAAGCGAGGGAGTTATGTAGAGCCCTGAGTGACGCGAGGGGTTCAAGCTACCCAAGACGAAAACAAGCTTTATCCCAAAGGAGCATACTCTACTTTTCACACCTTCTGCGAGGCAATAAAAAGCCAGGGCTCCGAAGTCAGCAGCCAACACCGTCTTTTGTTTCACAATCTTTGAAGTCGCGCCTCTTTTCTTTTTTGTATGAGTGGCCAGTTCGATTTTAGAACAAACCTTTTTACAATGCCATATGGGCGTTCTTTTACTTAGAGTTTTCCATGAGTTTCCACACGAATTTGACGTTCCAAATTCAAATCACATTACTACCCTAGGGAGTTTCATACAACATTACCTCCCTTGGTAGGTAATGCTTTGCTTTACCTTGATGATAGCATGATATGTAATTGGATATTGTCGAGCATGTGGTGTGAAAATACATTTTCTTACAGACACATTTCCATACACGCTTCTAATAATACTATAAATTGTTTATTTAGTTCACATATTAGTTACGATGAGTTGAAGAAAAAATATTTTGTGTAGACAGTACATTTTATGGAATTCAGGATGATCGTTAAATATTGGAACTGGCCTTGAAAGAACTTCGTGGTTCGTGGCTATTATGGCTGTATATAATTTATTTTAAGGACCAAATGGATCAGAATATTATGGAGATATTCGGGTAAAAACTACTTATAATCAAGTCAATGCTTTCAATCCAATCTTCAATTTTTAGGCCAGACAATATATTGTTACTCGATTCTTAATTAATTGTTCCAAAGGCCCCAAACTCTACTATATTAAAGTACTCAAGCTACAAAAGTTTAACCTGATGTTTCATAACTTGTCTCAAATTATGTACACTTAATGCTTTCAATCCAATCTTCAATTTTTAGGCCAGACAATATATTGTTACTCGATTCTTAATTAATTGTTCCAAAGGCCCCAAACTCTACTATATTAAAGTACTCAAGCTACAAAAGTTTAACCTGATGTTTCATAACTTGTCTCAAATTATGTACACTTAAATTAAGAACAAATTATGTACAGTTAAGGTCAAGGATATTTGATATTGCCATTGATTCTAATGATTGTGTTTTTACGTCACTACTAGTATTATCACTGACGACATGATTGATAGAGTGGCAAGTGTGTTGGACTGCCACCCCGGTGTCGCGGGTTCGATTCCCGCTTCGGGACAAGTACTTGTGTAATGAACATCGGTGTGTGTACCTACTGAGTCTGGGTGTCTCTATATATTATAAGTATATATTTACCAGAAACCCACTTACATCCAACTTTTGCGCAGCATTTACCAAAACAGCACAGTGGCTATTAAACTTTATACTTCCGGACTATCTTTTATTATACAGCGAGGTGTTAAACAGGGTGACCCGCTATCTCCTAAACTTTTCACTGCAACCCTACAAGAAGTTTTTAGGAATCTGGCAAATACCTGGGAAGAGAGGGGAATTGTCGTCGGCGAAAGAAGGTTAACTAACCTTCGTTTTGCCGATGACATCGTTTTATTCTCCTCCTCAGCTTCCGAACTCAGCTTGATGATAAGCGAACTGAACACCGCAAGTCTAGAGGTCGGACTGAAGATGAACATGTCGAAGACCAAGCTTATGACAAACAGCACGCAGCGGAGAGTAGAGGTACAGGGCACGGAGATTGCGTACGTCCAGGAATATACCTTGGCCAAATAGTCTCCTTCCAGGCAAGATAAGACAAAGAGGTTGACAACGCACAGAGAACGCCTGGAGGAGCTTTTGATCAATGAAATACCTTATGAAGGGGAAGCTGCCACTATCCCTCAAAAAGAAGCTCATGGACGTACGCATTCTCCCGATCCTCACGTACCTACGGCTCTCAGACTTGGTCTTTGACTAAATATCAGAAGTCTGCCCTCGGAGTTTGTCAGCGAGCCATGGAGCGCAGTATCTTGGGAATAAAACTGTCAGACCGCGTGCGGAACAGTATACTGCGCTCCAAAACCCGAATTGCTGACGTTGGTCAAAAAGCAGCCAGCCTAAAGTGGGACTGGGCTGGACAAGTCTGTCGCATGTCCGATGACCTATGGGCGAAAACGACCACAGAGTGGACCCCAAAGGCAAATAGACGACGTGGAAGGCCCAGAAGGAGATGGCGGGACGAACTTGACGCTCACCTACCAACCTGGACCACAGACGCCCTGAGCCGAAAGGAGTGGAAGAAGAGGAGGGAGGCCTTTGCCCTACGGTGGGACGATAATGGCTGAATAATAGTAATAATAATTTACCAAAAAAATATAAGTATTTCTGCTTAGTTTGGGGCTAGATAGCGTTGTGTGAAATTTCCAAAATTTATTTATTTATTATCACTGTTTTGAGCTGTTTTGTAGTTATGATAAGTGTAATGCGTGTCATGTGTTTGTACCTTTAAGAGATTCCAATCTATTTAGTTTCTGTTGGTTCCCAGCTGCATACCTTTGCAATTCACTATTTGCTTTTATGAATGACTTTGGTGTTAGGTTTTGGTTTCTGCAAGTTAAATATAAGTTATAATAGATTTAGTTCATGGATTAGTTTATATAAATTTTTCAATACATTTCATGTTTATATTTCTCACCCAGAGTTTTCTTCTACTTGATCCGCATATAAAAGTTCACAAAGTTGTTCTCCAAAAGCCTAAAAAACGATCAGATTTAATTCAATAATTTATATTTTAATGTCTGTGCCTACTACTTTACTCGTTAGAAAGATCCTAACCGTCGGAATCCTGACTGTTAAGATCTTACAATCCAATAAAGTAATTGCTTATGTACTTGGACAATTTAGTGCAAGTGGGCATAAGAATATCTGTTACGAATTATGTAAATGCTTATAGCTATTACATCAAGCTCATAATTATATCTCATTTATTTATTTACTTACCACGCCGTTTTCGGGTGGGTCTCCGTTTCCGAATGTAGACGTCACAACCAAAAGAAGCGCTTCATGCTCAATAGATGTTATATCGTAATCTTCCATGCAGTGCACCTAAAATATAAATTTCTTTGAAATCTCTTATCATCAGCATTATCATCTTGACTTTTGACGTCCACAACTGGACAAAGGCCTGTAAGACGCCACGACAAGCGGTTTTAAGGCGATTTTTTAGGCAACTGCAACAATATTGTCGGTCCATCGCAAGCATGTGATACAGGTCGGTCAACGAAAGCTGGCACTGTCAAAGTCTCAAACTTATTCAATTTCACTATTACTATTACACAATTTATGAACAGTTGCGAAAGCAAAAGAAAAACTGTCTCCTTCATACTCATAAGCTTGAGCGTGCGCCAGAGAGCTAGACACACTTTTCAAGATGCGAATGCAGTGCGACGTCACATTCTTATTCACAGACACTACACAAACGCACGTGTGAGTGTGTTATACATGCCAGCTTTCGGTAACAGACCTGTATCTTGAATACAGACAAGGATTGAGATCAGAATATCCGGCAGTGGACATCCAGAGGCTGATATCATGATAACGAAGCTGTCTCTACGAAGGCTCTTAATACTAGTTATACCTGAGCATTGAATGCATGTCCAAAAATGACTCCCAATTCCTTAGCATACTGTTCCGACTTGCCCGTCTCAGTGGCATACAGCACAGTCGCCTTGATTCTCTTGGAGAGCGCCTTCCCGAACAGCTTTGATGTAAACTTGACGGCGCGGGCGATTTGCTTGAAGTGGAACTTCCTGTTGATTGGTCTCTTGCCTGTGATTGGCTTGGATTTTTGCCACTGGTGCGTCTTCCAAGCAGGCTCCTAATGTAAGGTTATAGAATAAGCAATGGTGAGCTACACAACACAATAAACACAATAATATTCATATTATTTTCTTTTGAAAATTTTGTCATATACTCGTAGATTGTACTAAACTTATGCTGTAATATTAGATTATTTACAGTTTAATAAATACTTGTCAGGTTAGATAATAATCTGGTTATATAGGACGGTAGTTTGCATGCTGAAGTTAAAAAAACGGATATGCCTTTAATTTACCACAACTAGATAGTTTTTAATCTTAGGACCTAGAATATGACACAAAATGCCGGTAACACAGTACCTTTAAATTGTTCTGCCGGCATAAGGTATTAATATTTTGGGCCCCCTAGAGCAAAACTCTGCATAACAGAAGAAAGAACCGACCGTAAGAACAATACCTGATACTCATATGAGGGCTTCAAGTAATACAGTCCCATTTCTTGGTGGAAGACAGGCGTGATGGATCCAGACATCGGAGGCACAATCCATATCCAATCAGCGGGGCAGCCCGACCTGTTAGGAAGACTTTTATTTAACAACTAGCTGATGCCCGCCACTTCGTTTCCTTTGCTCATCCACAAAACTTCTTTATTAGTAGGCGCTTTCACTTGTTGACGAACATACCCTCAAAATTTCAAGTCTCAACTTCCAGTGGTTTGGCCTGTAGGTTGTCTGTCAGTCAGTCAGTCAGGACGAATTCTTTATGAATATTGATTAATACGACTTATAACTAAATACCAACTTAATTATGTTTTTTTTACTTTAAACTTTTTTCTCGTTTAAATTTTCTAAAAAGTAACTAGAGGGAAGTAACCATTATTTGACTATACTCTGTAATTAATAATAATGAGGCATTAAGAGTTCTATATTTTTTTAAATCACCGATTGAAGGAAGAAGAAACGGTTTGAGAAACATATAATTAAATACTATAATAATCAAAATATAATTACAAATGTATTAAGGAAATAGAAGGATTAAATTGCGACTATAATCAATAAAACAACAGATGTTCATTCATAAAGTTTGTTCAATTAGACAAGTTAATAGTTTAGCGCTTGCCAAAACGTACTAAGGCCTTTAACATCCTTCTAAGTTGCCAACTAATTTGAAATGCTGAAGTTAATAAAACGGATAGGCCTTTAATTTACCACAACTAGATAGTTTTTAATCCTAGGACCTAGAATATGACGTTGCCAACTACTTTGTAATAGTAATAATAACTAAAATATGAAAACTATGATAATAAAAAAAACCTAAAATAAGAAGTTATAAAATTAACACAGGAAGTAGAGCAGTATATTAGCAAACATTTTACCAAAATAATGTCGTGTAGTAATGAAACAACAAAATGTGAATGAATGGTTTAGCTATTTTAGAAGCACGTACATCATTCCCGCTCATTACCTTTAAATAGCTCATTTAACGTTAAAGTAAGGACGTGAGCGAAATGCTAAAGAAAGATGCGACGTCATTGTTGTGGACAGAAATGAGATCCGTCGAATGTGTAATACGAAAACCGCAGAGTAAATAATATCGTAATTTAAATACAGGGATAGGACACGACACATTGTAAGTCCCATGGCAAAAAATCTGGTTTCAAGAGTCGCTTCTAGTTGTCTTCGTGTGGATTTTGGAGCAATTGGACTGCCATGCCGGTGTCGCGGGTTCGATTTCCACTTCAAGAGAAACATTTGTGTGATGAACATCGGTGTTATTCCTAAGTCTGGGTGTTTTCTATGTATTCCATGTATGAATTTACAAAAAGTGTTAAAGTATTCTATCCAGTCATCTGGTTCACATACTCGTAGTACAAGTTCTGCTTAGTTTGGGGCTACATGGTGTTGTGTGAAATGTATTTAACCTATCTCGTCCCACTGCTGGGCAAAGGTCTCCCCCAACTCACTCCACGTCTTCCGATCCCTGGCCATTGTCCACCAGTCTCCCTGAAAGGAGTCGAGATCGTCTCCCCAACGTTTTCGCGGCCGCCCCGACGTCGCTTTCCGTCCTGAGGCACCCTTGGCGTGGTGATGTTGGCCAACTTCTCGGGGTGCATACGGCTGACGTGGCCGGCCCAGTTCCACTTGAGCCTGGCCGTCTTGTTGCCTACGTCCGCAATACCTGTCATGGAACGCAGCATGGTGTTTCGAACTCGGTCTATATACGTATATAATACGTTTGAAGCCGAGAATACTGCGTTCCATCAACCTCTGACAAATCTTGAGGTTGGATCAAAATATTTATTATTATTAATTTGCCACGACATATGACATTTTTTGGTTATAAAAAAAACGATGACATAAATTTTAGCGCAATGTTTTTTAATTTAGCTAACATGAGTGTGATTAAGTTTATAGCTAGTTTTGGTGAAGCTGCAAATCAAAACAGTCGCACGGTAGAGTACATTGTTTACATCATTGTATCTTTATGAAGTTATGAGCACATGTTTGTGGTGGATGTAATAAGGATTAGACTTGTTTGAGCTGAATTGAGCTTTTGAATGGTCAGTATTTAAATTATTAAATATATATAATATATATATTTGTAATTAGGTAAAGGGTAAGTGGTCACCGGGTAAATGCATAAAAAGTGTTTGAAAAACTGCTCTACGTTGAAGATAAGGATTGATTTGGAGGGCAATTTCATAAAATACTAGTATAATAATAACCTCTTTTTTATTATTTTTAATATTTTATTAATATTACCGGTGATACCCAAGCTGCTTTATCTAGCGCAGATATATTTCTGATGTAAGCTAATATCTGTTGTGATCAAAATAACATACCATTCTACTTTACTACGTTTGTAGAGCGAAACTCCCTTATAATGAGTTCGCCTTACTCATGTAGAAAATAGACTATTTGCCCCTTATTCTTCGTCCTAAGTACCTCCACTAACCAACACCCACTATAATTTAGCTACTTTTAACGCAGTTGCGAGGACAGTGAGATGACAGATTAATTATTACACTGTGGCTGGATGTAATTAATTTTCAGGTTCTCATCCGCGTGTTTGCAAAATAATTCGCTACTGATAATTACGTCATCGAAATGATGTAATTGCATTTTCCTGGACGAGGCTGACTATTGCAATTCAATTTTATGCCCATTGCATAATCCTGGAGTTTCAATAGTTGCTTCGTGAATTAAAGGTTGGTATCACCGCCAGATGAGATGGCCATAGATGCGTGAGCCTCTAAATAAAAAAAATTGATGGCTCATTTACAAACACAATACTGAGATTAAGAAAATGAACGTTTTTCTAAGAATTTTTTAATTCAAACCTAAACAAATTAAGATTTATTTTACCGTACTAATTGGTTTACATCAATCGTGATTTATCCTAAGGTTCTAAATCATTACAGAAACGAAAATTTTAATCCAATGAGAAATAAATGAGATACTTTTATTTTTAATTAAATGATTCTAAATAGTATAATACCTATTTTCCAAGATCTATTATTACTTATTTACTGAATGATTTTCTCATTAAAATAGGTGATTTATAATATGTTCATCTAATAGGTATATTCAGAATGCAAAGATTTATCGAAAAAATACCGAAGTTCGTAAGACTATCCATAAATAACTTCATTTAAACATTAGAAACAAACATCGACACACTCACATCCCTGCACTAGGATTCCCTGTGTCGCAGGTGGCATGAACACATACAAGACATCACAACATCCAAGACCCGAGTACAAAAATGAGTTCGTCACACAAATATTCGCCCCGGCCTGGGATCGAACCCAGAACACCAAGCTTCGCAGGCAGGGTCACTACCAACTAGGCCGTCACGTCACGGTGTGTTTTTTAAATATCTTTTATTTTTAGTTTAAAAATAAGGTCTTCTTTCAACAATAAAAGTATTTCTACTCTTATCTTTATATCTCGTTTAGAGGGTGCGTCAGGAATAAGCCAACTTTAACCTTGTCCCAAAATCTTGAGAGCAAAATGATAAAATCGTGATAAAACTTGTGTGAAGAAGCCCCGCTCCTTTTGTTGGGACACGTAACAGTTCGCAGGTCGTTTTTGTTTTTATTTATTTTCGTTCGTGACCTCTCATACTCACCTAGTTTGCCGAGAATAAGATTGTGTTAAGATGTTTTATTTTCGAGATTACGGAAGTTTTTAAGGATGTTTTTGTGTTTATAACAGTTATGAGTGCACTTTTGGGGAAGAATTTTAATTTCATGAAATTTTCTCCAAGTAAGAGATTTACATTTCAGTTGATATTTTTCTACAAGCTTGTATCCTTATATAAAAGCTCTTTCCACTAACGTTGACAACAAGGTGGATTCCATTTTACATAGATGATTTTGAAATGGGCATAGCAAGTAATTAGGTATAGAAAACTTCACTCCACTACCCCATGTCTTTATTGAGTAGTATAGTTACTTCAGTCGGTTCTCGTTGTCTAAATGCTAGATGAAACTCTCGGAGGCGGTGTGGTGATCGCCGCAACATTGCACTCTACTAACGCCCTATCTTCATTGAGTGGTATAGTTACCTCAGTCGGTTCTCGTTGTCGAGATGCTTGATGAAGCTCTCGGAGGCAGTGTGGTGGTCGACGATGGTCTCGTTCTGTTGCTGGAAACTGTGCAGTACCGCAACATTGCACTCTACTAACGCCCTATCTTCATTGAGTGGTATAGTTACCTCAGTCGGTTCTCGTTGTCGAGATGCTTGATGAAGCTCTCGGAGGCGGTGTGGTGGTCGACGATGGTCGCGTTCTGTTGCTGGAAACTGTGCAGCACCGCAACATTGCACTCTACTAACGCCCTATCTTCATTGAGTGGTATAGTTACCTCAATCGGTTCTCGTTGTCGAGATGCTTGATGAAGCTCTCGGAGGCGGTGTGGTGGTCGACGATGGTCGCGTTCTGTTGCTGGAAGCTGTGCAGCACCGCAACATTGCACTCCACTAACGCCTTGTCTTTCCATAGTGTGATGGGTGTGCGCGTGTCTAGGTTCATGTATTGCGCTACTTTCTGAGGGAATCAAAACTTTACTTTATATACTAATAACTTTAGATACCATGACTATTTTAACTTTTTATTTATTTTCAGGGACTTTTGAGCGTTTGTAAACGGACGACATCGTTTGTAAAATGCCGAGTTATATAATATGCCTGCGACAGATATAAGTTGTCGCCACCATTATGTAGTAGAGTTTTAAGAGCCCTGCATTGAAACCCTTATTTATGTTATCATTGATAGTTTTTATTTTATTATACAAATAATTGGGTACAAGCATCCTACAATTTGATCCTTAAAAGCAACACTGTATGATAGATTGTTAATTTTTGATATAATTAACGTGTTCAATTTCAGGCTAGGCAGAGCGATTTTTCAAAAATCGGCCCATACACATTTTTTAATAGATATCCTCTATACATTCGGATTTGCCCATCCAAAGCCATTTAAAAAAAAAAACATGTTTGTAGTTAGGGCTGGGTGTTTGTTATGTATCGGATACACAGATACATAACACACACCCAGCCCTAATCACAGCCTATAAAATACACAAGTTAAGGTTGATGATGATAGGGTTATAACTAACCTCAACTACGTTCAATCGATGGCTGTCACAGAAGTTACGGCATCCAATCTCAGTGCTCATGTACCACCCGTTGAAGGCGTTAGCGGTGAATTCAATGCCACCGCAGTCGAAGCGCATGTTCGAGACGGCTGGAAGTGCGTACCAGCGGAGCTCCAGCTCTTTGAACCATTCGTACCTATGGAGAATAAAAGAGAATTACACAAACGCTCGGGATTGCGCCATACCTACATAGTGGACATACCACGAATTCGCACGAAGCGCTTTGCTTCCACTTTCATTATGCGAACCGCTAAGGAGTGGAATGCTCTGCCGGCGTTAGTGTTTCCCGATCACTATAATTTGGGTGTCTTCAAGGCACGAGTGAATAGGAGTATTCTATGTAAGCAAGCGTGCTACATCGTCGACCACATCGTCATTTACCATCAGGTGAGATAGTGTCAAACGCAAACCTATAAATAGTAAAAAAAAACAACCGGTAAAGGAGAGCTTAGGCTGGCTAAACTTCCTAAGTGCTTGCACGCGGGCGCGTTCACGAAATATCAAACACACAGCATATTATGCAAGTGTTCACGTACAAAACCTGCGCGTTCCTAAGTGAACAAGCACTGGCTCTTTACACTTCTGAAAGAAATGTATAAATTAAATGAAATCTAGATGAAATCCTTTTGAGTCTTATAAATATTACCTATAATAGTTTAAAAAAATATATTTTGAGTTTGATTTTATTTTGATACCTACAGATTTGTGGTTATAAGCTAAACGTGTACGCATTTTACTCTAGTTAGATCATTGTACATTCCATCAGTATACATAGTTCGGTAATAGATAAGTAGCCCAACTTCAGAGCAATCATAAAGTTTGGCAAAATCTTAACCTATCATTAAGTAGATAAATGCAAAGTTTGAAGGAAACCCAAAGTTACGAGCTACTTTTACGATAACTGTAAAAGATGTCAGTTTATTTATTGCTCAAACTTCCACTGCGGGTACTTCGTGGCATAAAAAGTAGAAACGTAGTAAAGTAGATACTATGTATTTTTGTTATCTGGAACATCCATCATCTTAATAACGTGCTATTAATGCTTCCGGACTATGTATTTCATCAATCAAACACGAGGTTTTTTTGTCGAAACTGTTCTTCTTCTTCTTACCGTGTTACTAGTTCCTTCGAACCAGTGTGGTGAAAGGATTTCAAGTGCGCCTCAAAAAGGCTCTTTTCGTGTACTCGACACGTGTTTTCGAACTTTAGGTTCTACTACATGCCGGTTTCCTCACGATGTTTTCCTTCACCGTTGCGAGAACGTGGGATGCATATGTATGCATCCCACGTTCATGCGTAAATGGTTGTTCGACCGAACAACCATTTACGCATGACTGCCACCGGGATCGAACCCACGACCATCAGATCGCTAGGCAAGGGCTCCATCCACTCGGCCACCATTATCTCATCATATTAATAACGTGCTATTGATGCTTCAGGACTATGTATTTCATCATTCAAACACGAGGTTTTTTCCGTGATTTGAGTCATCAATGACTTCAAAGTTCACGTAAGTTATGCGTTTCCGAGAATATATTAAAATCGTAGTTACTAAAACACCCTCTCACTAACCAGATCACGTAATTCACACATCATCCCAACGTTTGCTGTGGGCACAAGAGATCATTTGCCGCGCATTAACGCCTATTAACATTATCAATGTTGTGCGCGACATTGAATCAAGATTTACGGCCAATAAACTCAGATTGGAGATCACCGGACCACACTTTTACGATGAGCAATCTACCCCGAATGTGCTTGAATGTATGTACCTACGCCTATTGGCCGGCTTTTACCTCCCAACCCCCTGACATAATATGCATTCCCCGACCTTTTTATGTTGGCATAAATCCCCGATGGAAAAATGTACGTGTTGCACGTACGGTACGCAGCGTAAGCTCTTTGCGAGCGGTATTTGGCGTGTTTGCTGCTGACGGTATAATGATAAGTTTGAAAATCGTAAATTTAGCAACCACTTTTGCGTTCGGGCATCCTTTGATATTTATTGGTTCAGTATTCGAACTTCATTACCGGATGGTCTTTAGGGTTCGAAAGTAGATATTTTATTACATTTCTATAGGTACATAATAATGGATCGATATCTAGTTACTTTTCCCGAATAAATATTGCTTACTGTATGGTTTTGAATTTGAGAAATCATTGATCAATTATTTATGAAACAAACGAAAGCTTACAATATTTTGCATAAAATAAATAAAACATCGCAGCTGCTTCTTTGGCATTTTGAATAAAATTAATAAAAGCAATTATTAATGCCTATTACGAGTACTACAAATTAAAATAAAGTTATGAAAATGAGGTTTAATTATGATAAAAACTAATTATTCGCTTTTGTAAAACAGATTTTCCACAATTCAAACAAATACTTGCTTTTCTCTTGCTTTATTCCGTAGGCAAACCAATCTCGACTAATATAATTTTAAGTTCAGAAATTTGCATGAAATTGATATCCCTTAATTTCCATGAGCCGTCTTGTATTTATTGCTAAAACTGTCTTGTTATGAATAATGAAGGTATTTATTTGCAGTCAGTTTCTTCAGTAAAATTACGCAATGTACATTCGTGAAGATCTTAGGTGATTGGCTCTCTGTTTCTCACCATAAAGGTTGATTTAGAAGTCATTTCAGCTGTTTCCTAATAAATCAATTTAATTCTCCATGCTTATTAATTAAAAACTAAATGCCCTTAACTTACCTACTGACACCCCCAAAACGATATAATTGCGATAATATTGGAATTTAGAATTTAAATTTGATGTAAATATCTAACAATGTACTCGTATATCTAATAATAATTGGGTGTACACCGTGGAACAGTTTTACCTCAAGCGTGCTCCATCCTCGACCACACCGTCACTTTCCATCCGGTGAGGTGGTGGTCAAACGCTTGTCTATTATTATATTTTAAAAAAACCTTCATAAATTAATCATTACATTACCCACATAATATGTAAATTTAATACATACTTACTACTCCGATAAAGCACTTTTGAGCGCTTTTCTCAGCTGTTTTAAAAATCATAACCTAAACAGTTAGGTAAAAAGGTGAGTACATACGTTGGGTGTGTCATGTGAATCTCCAAAATAAGCTCTCTGGGGTATTCGAAGTAGTCTGGATCCTTTCCGTTGGCGGAGAGCACCAGGGGCAGGATGTCCCAGGCGGTCTTCGGTGGCTTCCACCCAAGCTTCAGGCAAAGCTGCGAAGTACAGATTTGTGTCAAGCCGATTCTCTGAACTATAGATTTGTGCTCAAAAACCAATTTCCTCTCTTATATCCTGTGTTATCGAATCAATATTTTTTCAGAAATAAGTAAATCATACAAACTAACTAATAACCAGCCATAGCTTATATGCCTCTTGTATGCAGAATTTATCACCATGAACCAGGTGGTGGAAAGTCAAAAACGTCATTCGCGGATTGATTTATTTGTAGTGTAACCAACGAATGAACTGTTTTTTCAGTGGTCATCAATTTTATACGACAGGGTGTCCAAACACAAAATTCAATTACTTAAACCATAAATAAAGAGGAGTAACTGAATCTGGAAGACGTTGGATTTGTTTAAAGCTGTTCGTTATTAATTGCGAACACACTTGGTTTGTTGTATAACAGATGTCTGGCTGATTATAAAGTTGTTAAGGCTTTTTGCAACATTTTATGTAAAATGTGTTTGTTGCATAACTTTTTTAATTTATTTCATAGAAATTTGTTCCAAGATTGCATGAGTAAGTTGCCTTTTTTCTAAAAAAACTATAGACTCTTAGGTCCTAAATATATTTAGCGGGCGGCGTGGCTGCGCGGCCAGGCGTATTGTCGTTTTGATAAATCTTCATGATTCAGCAATTGACCAATTGTACCTTATTGAACTTTAAGTTCAAGATCCAAATTATTGTACTTTTCAACTGAAGAATGTTTCTTGAATCATTTTTAAATAATAGGTACTTGTGTGCATGTCAATGATTCCTAGCATTGATCGTCTAGTCGTGCAAGGCAGAGTGGAAAGAACTTAACTTCGCGCAAACCTGACCGCACGACCAGTCAAATCAAATCTACCGCAAGCTCTTTGCATAAGTGCATTAGAACATCCAACATCTACCAGCAGAGATAGGCGACGAAATGTCGTGAGGCAATTCCAGTCCTTGAGAGATATTTCCTGTACCTAGATCACGACTATCCTTTGTCCTGAAATGGACTTATGCAGCATTTATATTTATTTACCGAGAAGACTGGCACAAAATAATGACGCCCGGGTAATACTACGACAAACATAGGCGTCTTTTTTTATTCTTATTCTTATTCAGTGTAGGGGGTACAGGCGGTCTGCTCCGGCGTGCCATTGAAGGGTGCATTGTGCCCCCCGAAATGGGTCAGGGAATCATGGATCATGATGTTGTTACCTCAGTGAACTCGCAGTGCATCGGGTCACCCAGCACAGAGCCGTCGGGCTGCTTGTACCCGGCGTAGCTGATGAGCTGGCTGTTCCATATCCTGTAGTCGTGCTTGCCGTCTGTGCGTTGCGGAAACACCGTAATCGCTGATCTAATACATAAAAACGTATGTGTGCTTCATGTGCTTACATGATAGAAATGAAAACATCAACACCTTGGTCGACTCGAGCCGACTTTACCCGAACGAGCATAACATAACCAAGCCTGACGGCTCAGTCTTATTCAATACCCAAATACATTTTTCAGCGCGCTTATAGAAGTTTTCACTTCAAAAAATTGTATGCAAAGAACAAGATGAGCAAGGTTAAAGACCATGCCTTTTTGTACTCATGGCCAAAACAGTGCTACGATGTATGAACTAAATCGAACAAATATACATAATATTGGACTAGGTATAATACCCTATTTTCACTAATAAATATTAACATCAGGCTTTACAAAGAGGACAATCGGGTATCATTAGATATTGGCGGTAGAAAATCTATGCATATCGAGCCCAGGAAGAATACATTTTTAAGCTTCGTCATTTTCACCTCTGTTAAAATAACTTCATGTACTGTACGGATGGTGATGCTCTACATTTGAAGAGTAGCCAATTATGATTGGCGGCGTATGATAGCATAGGTAACGCACATACTTACCACTATAACTAGTACACTTTTATACCACTTGTCAATAGGTTTTTACCCTTTCAAAGAATTTGAAATACTTTTGTAAAAATAAACTGGGTGTTTTGTATTACCTAATATGTGTAAACGCACCTGATGTTTCCTTTATTAGTGCTGTATTTGACGTGGGTGCATATGGCTTCGAACATCCCGCTAGTTGTAGTCACTTGCCGGCAGTCAAATACCTGTGTTAGAAAACATACTATGTAGTATTAAGAACATTATGTGAGGTAAAAAATTAGGAGAAAAATGCTCATACATCTTCATTGTTCACGTTGTCTGCATTGCGAATTAACAAGATCGTTATACGTGCTTACATTTGCGAACATTTAGAGCTTTGTTATTTAATAATACTAGTCAAGAGTTGGACCACCTCCTCACCTGATGGAGAGTGACGGTGTTGTTCGTTGTCTGTCAGTCAGTCAGAAAAAAAATCACGAATGCAAGTCAGAAAAGACAAGTCAGAGGATAAAAATTCCGACATTAGTCTAATAGTCAGTTATTCAAAGGATCATTTATTACGGCGCTTCGCCGCCGGTGCCGCCGGGGCCTAATATATAATTTTAACTTAGAATGACTACAGGGAAAGAGGACTCAAAAAATCTGATATACCTGAGTAAAAAGAGCAAAACAGATCCAGAATCAACAGAATGCACTGTATTATTCCGCAACGGAATCGGAGCTAATGGAACTCCCGGCAAGCTCACTTTGTAAATCACTTTTTAATGAATTCGATCTCGACCACTCGACAGAGCAAACTGTTGAGACGTCTGCAAAGCTGTTACGACTCTATTTACAATTATATCTGGTAAAAGCTGTAGGATAGGAACTAAGTAGAGCTGTATAGATTAAACTCTAATGCCACAGCAGCATGCTAGCAGAAATACCTATACATAAGTAGGTATTCATCATCATCGTCATATTAGCCCGTCTGCACCAACAGCTGTAATTCTGTAATTCTTTATTATAGTATAAGAATGTATACGGAATAAAATATAGATTATTAATCGGTGTAACTAACTAATCAGCCTGTCATTGGGTTATTCAAATTAACATTTTAGTCTATGAACCCATCGCAACCCACTAATTAGCTTTTGAACGTGATTATGTAACATAAAAGCCTATTCTACATTCTGATAAAATTATACTAACATAATTAATTAAAAGTGTGATTGTTACCAATACTTGTTTGCTTACTTTGATCAGTGTCTCTACCGTACAGGTCGGTCAACGAAAGCTGGCACTGTCAAAGTACTCACACTAATGTAATTTCACTACACCCTGTCATATTTGGGATGACAATTTTGACAGGTCACAATAGGGTCACGCCACGCTCATATTCACAGACACTACATAAGCGCAAATGCGTGTGAATGTGTTGTTCATGCCAGCTTTTAAAAATATACTTGTACGTATGTAGGTAGGTAGGTAAGGTAGCACTTACATCTAATGCCTATTTCAATTTGTCTTAAAACATCCGAAGACAGATTTCGAAAGATACACAAATAATCTCACTGAAATTACAGGCACATCCTTAACCAAATTAATCCATTTGATTTCAAAGCCACCTTTCAGTGCAAATAAATCTCTCACTCGAGACGGAGGTGCGTACCTAATCGTCATCGAGTGCCGTGACGTCACGTCACTCTCTGACGAATTAGTTTGCCGAGAGATTGCTAACGAGCTTTCTGCGGACACCTATTCCAGACTGCAAAACATTCTGGATTCGAAAAGTTTTTATCCGTCAGTGTACCTAATCCTATTTAAAATAAGCACTAGATACTCTTGAAATGTTCGTGAAAACAAATATTTATGCAACTTGAACTCTGAAACTGGAGTTTTTGCACTGTTTTAATTTCCTCTAACCTCTAAGTTGGCTATTTACACTCAGTAAATGCAGATTATTCCATGCCAACAAATACGTGTTTCGAGATTGAATATGAGCACATATAACTACTTCTGAAACAATCACCTGAAATAACCCTTAAGTTAGTGTAAAAAAGGGGGTCAATGCACAATACACTTCACAGCGGGACCTCAGTGCAGACCACTTACAACCCCTTACCCAAATTAGAATTAGAATTAGAACCCTAAAAGAAATATTCTGCGAACGATACCGTCTATCAGAATAAGGCTCGAAACCACAAGTCCGTAATCAAATCGTGCCGATTAGCCCTTGCAATCTATTTAAACCGCGTAATTACAAAGTGTGTAAGAACATCTGAGGGATTAGCAGCGTGCCCGGCGATGTCATTCTAAGCCCTCGAGTCAATCGACCCACGCTAACCGAGCAAAGTGAATGGAAATGAACGAATGAATTAACGTTGCCGGGAAATGGATGTTTAATTGTGGAGATATTTTCAATTTCCCTGGCAAGATATTTTACTAGTTTGTTTCAATTTGAATACTTATTTGTATTCCAATAAAAAATAAAGAAAAGAAAATAATACATGAAAAATATAGACAATAAATAGTACTATAACATAATTAAAAAAAGATAGGAAAGTAATTTTTATTGAGGAACTTTAGGTTGGCGTGACAATATTTTTAATATTTTTGAGTTTAAATTATAGTTTTTCTAAAAAACTCATTATATGATAAGCTTTAGCATAATTTATCATTAACGAAGCTTGGGATTATGCTAGGTTTCATCAAGAATGCTCTCTGAAGAAATCTTAAGTTTCCTGAATATTTAACTTTCTCATGTTAGCTGACGCTCCGCCAATTTTCCTGAAATTATTCCAGCGCTCACGAAAAATTCGCAGTATTCCGGAACTAGGTGTTAATTACAAGTTTTTTTGCTGCTCGAAATGGTAGTTTTCTCATTACAGTCCGCAAATTCATTTGGTTCTCAGGACTGAGGGGGCTAAGACCGGGTATAATCGATTCTAGCCTTAAATTGTTTGCCTTTTCATTCAAGAGGTATTTCCCTGAACTGGACTTTCCTTTGTTCGAGTGCTGAAGGATTGTTTCTGAACAATGAACTGCTCTTTTCAAACACTTTCAGGTGGAGAACGCGGTTTAAATATAATTATTTCAGGTATATTTTGTTCCGCTACTGGAAATAACAAGACTTCGGAAAAACTCATTCGTTTGAATTAAAAATATTCTTTGAGTTGCAATAATCACTACCTGCTCAAAATGCACGGCCGAAATATTGGCTATAAAAATAATAAAATTGTCATTTTATTTTTTCTTATTGAAAATGCATCGTAAAAATTACGTAACAATTTCGTACAAACGTTCTAGTTCTAGACTGACTGCCTGACAACGTACATCACATGCCAAATCGCTGAACGTAGAGACTTGAAACTTGGAGGACGTGTTTGTCAGGAATTTTGTTCACTCGCAACGCAAAGTAAGTCGCGGGCGTCAGCTAATTGATTTATGTAATATAATATCGTACCTGTAGCTTCGACCATTGTATCCTTCCGATGCAGCGGCTAGCGTTCCTCCAGGCCAGCTTGCATCCGAAGATGAGCTCGGTCGTGGTCAGCTGGTAGGTGCCGGTCTTTGCGACTTCATCCTGCACCGCTTTCCAGCGCGCTTCGTGAGCTGGCGTGTTCGCTCTGTTTAACCAAAGACATTTAAATTAGTAATCTGTTTTTTTTATGTTAACAAGTGGCGAGATTAGCTAAGCGCTCTCCTGATGGCAAGAGATCACGTCTGCCCATAACCATAACAGTACTACACAGAGCTTTGATTCACATAGGCCCTTGCAACACTGCATAGCGCTCATCTTCCTTGAGAAATTTCGATGGTCAGTCTCGAAGGCCCAGTAGTTTGTCTGGGGATGTAAAATATTAAAATAAAGGTGTTGAGTTGGTAAGATTATACGAGTATGATCTAAATGTATTCTAGTATCTAACCACAGAGATGCCGAAAGTAAAAAAATATTTAGTTCTTGTTGTTTCAGCGCATCAAAAAATTGGCTCAGGTTTATGTGTAAAATTGTGAAAAATTTAGTGTGGGTGAAAATAAGAAGGTTATCTTTCAGATGCATTTTAAAACCGGAAAGATAACTTCTAACCAAACTCTTCTGAAGTTCTTCAAAGAACTGGCTGAAAAATGGAAGTATTTTATTGAAAAAGTACCTGCTAAGATGGAAATGTTGAGACGAACGATGTAAAAGTTTGTATCCGAGATACAGTTATTCGGTATAATATTCGTATGAAAGAAAACTTATTTTTTATGATTATTGTTCAGCATAAATATTTCATCGCGGAAGAATATACTTACTTTTTACTTTTACTCCGTCTGCGTAAACTTTGTGAGTGCTAAATTTGTATAAGTATTCGATTCGTTAACCTCTTCAGGTTAGAAAGATGTTATATTTCATTTTTTTCTAATTTTTAAGCAGTAGATTCATCAATATAATACCTATATATAAAAGGCTGACTGACAGACAACGTACAGGCCAAACCAATTAACGTAGAGACTTGAATCTTGGAAGATGTTTTCGTCAAGAGCAAGTGAGAACTAAGAAAGTAATTTTGAAAATACACATCGCTAACGAAGTTGAACGCGTTTGCTAGTTAAGTATTAAATAATATTTTTTTATTAAATAATAAATGTAAGTTAAGTAAGTAAGTTAAGAAACTCTATGTCATAATTAATTATTGACATGATGTTTTACATAAATAAGAAAAAACTTATCTTTTTTAAACTGCCGAGCAATTCATGGTGCCTACTACTGTATATGTTTAATTAAAGCTACGTTATACATAAAACTATAAATTGAAACAATAAAAATGTTAGTACAAGCTCTCATAATAATATTCCAACAATAAAACATTAATGGGAACTTGAACAGAACACAGATGTAAGGTAAGACTTAATTTGCATCTTAAAGTTACGTCAAACTTTGGCCGTAAACTCATTGTTGGTTATTAAGCGTACAAACAGCGAAGTAAAATCATAATTTCTCTATAAAGCTTGAAGAATTTTCTTTAGTTTTCAACGATAGTGCACTTTGTTGTTAAAACTCACTGCACGTACAATTTACCTCTGTGGTAAAACTGGACAAGAGGTACACAGAACGGGTATCCCACTTAACTACGTAAGTGGAATCAGTGCGCTTTCAAAGTTTTGCATCTACATTTTATTTTTGGGAGGCGTCCAATGTATCTAGATGTATTCTACGTAAACATCATGTAATAGGTTCATTACATAAGTACAGTCAGCTGCACAGACATGTATAAACTCCCAAGCTTTTACATTTAGGTATATTATGCACTTAATTTTGCAAAGACATTCTTCTTCTGACAATTAAGACTTCTACATTAATTTCAAAATGCATGCGTGCACTTATCTTTGCAAAATTAAGAGTAATATAAATGTGAAAGCTTGGGAGTGTATACATGTCTGTGCAGCTGTCTGTACATAGAATACATCAAGATTTATGTCAGTATTAAAAAAAAGATATTAATTGCTACTTCCACCAAACTGTCAAAGTCCCTAAGCAATTACTTTACTCGCTTGGTAGTTCTTAACAGTACTGATTCTGACCGTTAAGAACTGTCAAGCGAGTTAAGTAATTGCTTAGGGTCTTTGACAGTTTGGTTTGAGTAGGCATAAGTAGTCTATCTGATATCCGCTTCTTATAGTAACAGCTCTGCTTCGTTTCAAAACAAAGCAGATATTATACTATAAGAAGAACAGAGCCTTATTAGGCTAAATGGCATTATTGTTTGCTTAGTTTAGGTCGAGATGGGAGGACACCGGTACGAGTTCTTCGGATATCCCGGGGTCGCTCTAATGCGCAGAGCTCGGCCACCATGGGGTTTTAGTCGGTTAAAGTCCGACATACCCCTCCACCCTCACCAAAGGGCGGTGGGCATCCATAAGGATTTCCTCATGTTAAAAAAAAAAAGGTCTAGATGGGACCTAACGGACAATGCAACTCGATAGTTATTTCACCTGCGTATTGAAGCGAAGTACTGTCCAAGGAAGTCGTTTGCGTCGCTGAGCACCTCCGCAGGTTGTCGCGGCTCGTCGCCCCGCCCGGGGATGCCCATGATGCTGCCAAGGCATACCTTTTCGTTGCATAGCGTCGACTACAAAAAAACATTGTCAAAAATTCAAATTCAATATAATTTATTTGGTACATAAAAGGAGTACATAATAAAATTAAATTTTGCAGTGGTCAACGCTCCCAGCGTTGACCACTGCAAAATTTAAAATAAAACTGTGTGGCGGCAGTCAGCACCTTAGGACAAACAATATAATGAAATATAAAAATACTAAAAGATGTGGTAGAGCAATTAATAAAAAAATAGAATAATGTGAAAAATTGAAATAAGGTAGAGTGAGCATGTTTTAAATATATTTAAAAAACACTAAATGTATGTACGACCTAAAATATTTGACGTGAAACATCTTAAAAATCACTGCAATACATACGCAGATCATGATAGAAAATTGGAACGTAGCGTAACGAATTGAATCTGTCTCGAAAGCTCAGTAAATTCACTAGCTGCAGTACCATTTACACCAGAACATATTATTGCGTACACACGTTACTGCTTTGCTGCAGAATCCCTGGCGCTATGTTGGTAACCATCCCTAGTCAATCGTCAGTTGATGGATATTTAACGGGTCACATGATATATCCTAAAAAGGTTGTCGTTCACGAATCCATCGTAAAACGTGTTTGTCAAAAACGTTTTTACGTTTACCTAACATCCTTAACGACACATGCTTTTTGACCATAAAAAGGTGTCGGTCATAAACTGCGATTGTGTTTTTATGAGATATAACCTTTCAATGATTCGAAGGTTTAAGCTTATCTACGTATGCTATCTTTAGGCTGGTCTTGCAAAAATATTTTTTTTACGGAAACTATTAGGTACTTATTTGTTTGGATAACTGTCCGTTCAATTGTACCTCAGATTCTAGATGGTGCACTTCTACGAGTAAATGTAGGAAAGGCTTATTTATACGTGGCGTTGCATACTAAAAAGATACCATTCTAAGTTAACTAGTTTACTTACAAAGTTGCTAGTTAAAACAGCTGTTTATACAACGAAAAACTAATTCCAATTAGCTACCTTGGTTGAACTTTTTGGTTATGGCAAAACTAAATAAATGAATATTTTACATAAATGACTTTTTTAATATTCAAACAGGCAGATGGATTTATGGTAGATTATTTTCAGTTATAGTAGTTCTATGTGTGTTTCACTTCAAAGCACAACGTCGTTACACGGATCCCATTTTGTCCAGCTATGGTCATCTTGACCGTCTTTCAGGTCTCTATAATTTTCTAACTAAACCTAACCACAAAATACTCCAATATCCTTCTTCAGACAGGACGCAACTTTCGTTTCAAACTAACGTCAAACATGAATCATGAGGTATAGTCTCCGGATTTCGGAGAGAGGCTGAGGTAGTCTTTATTTTAGTAGATACCCATCTACTTGTCGATTTCAAAAGTAAGCCGATTTAAGGGAGCAAACCCACGAAAAGGAATGAATATTGTATCGTTTTGATACAAATAAAAGTAAGGGTCGGGTTTGATTCCTTCACAGCTGAATCCGGCATCGGCGCGGTAAGAAGCTGCATATTTTATGTCGGTTAGCTTAATCCTTGCCTGGTTGAAAAATAAACAGAAGTTGTCCTACGGTACTTTCCTCAATACCATAAACAAGAAAAAATAATTAACGGAAAAAATATATTTTTAGAACATTAATAAACATTCACACACTCACACCCCTGCACTAGGATTCCCTGTGTCGCAGGTGGCATGGATACATACAAGACATCACAATATCCAAGGACCGAGAACAAACATTTGTGTTCGTCACACAAATAATCGCCCCGGCCGGGGATCGTACCCGGAACACCGAACTTCGTAGGTAGGGTCACTACCAACTAAGCCAACGGTGCCGTCTTAATAAATCTGGCTTTTAAACTTAGTTTTGTCTGGTCGAAAAATGCGTTCAAAATATGAATTAAAATGGAAAGTACCAAAGATAAACCCATTTCAAAAGTAAACAAATTAGCAGTTAAAATACTAAATACACAATTGTTTGTTTTGTACTATTGACAGATAACTTTATGGGTGGAACGCTCAAAACTGCCAGCCAATAAAATCAGTTACACTGGTTCAGACGATAAGGTGATCAATACGAGGAGGCGCTTAGCACGTAGTGATTAAGAGCAATCTTTATTATTACTCATAAGAAAAATTGAAGTATTTTGCGCAGTATTACAATTCCAAACGGAAATAAGCATAGGTACGGTACGCAGGCTACTTTGTTTGCCAGAATATGTAAACGTATTTATCGCGCTCACTTTATCTATTTTCAGGTTGACTCTACCGATACAATCTACGATCTATGAGTGATCATCGCGAAAGCGAAATCGTGAGGCGAAAGTCTACGAAAAACTAATATAAGTTATATTCCAATCCTAATATTTTCAGAACTTATACTCGTAAAAGTTAACAAGACTTGTCATCAAAGTTGTAAGTAATTAACTACGGATCTGTTTTAATAACTAACATTGCACTATCATAGTAGAGTAGGTAATAACATTACAATTCACTCCAAACACCTGCATATTATGCCTCGGCATGACGCTTTATAATTGTTTGAGGAGATGAAGTTCCCTGAAAAGTGTCCATACTATTTAATACCCAGTAGTAAGCTAGGTACAGCCAAATGTGTTTTTTATTGGCTCAGAAGTAAGTTAGGTAGTGAGTGACATCCTGTATTTCACTGTTTATATTGAAGGCGCGTGCTCGGTGCTTCAGTAAATATGAATACACGACACGTAATCTACTCGCTCATTTACATAGGTAAATATTGTTCTGCGCGCTAAATAGGTGTATGATAATTATTGTGATTTTAAGCTCTACCAGCTTACTTAACTAATCTCCATTTGCTTGCCACATAAACATAATTTATGAGCTTTTAGTGTCTATAAATATTGTTACTAATGTTTGTAATCATTAATATTTAACCATTTTCACACCTAATTGATTTACTATCCATAGTATATATAATATAGTAAAGATAAATACATATTTTATTGTTATTAGTACGAAATAAATTCAAGAACTCTTGTACACCATATTTGCAATATTTTTTTTGCATCTACACCTGTTTTTTATGGCATTACAAACAATTAAATGTAACAACATAATAAATGTTTACATATTTACACAAGTTATCAGTTTATCACTTACCACCCTCGGACAGGTAGTGTCGTATAATCTGTCATACAAATAGTCATGAGACTCGTAGTTCCTCAGCACCTTCGGCCTGATGGCCCTTCGGTCCGGCTTTTTGATTTCAATATGCACATTTTGAAAATGATCCACTGGACATGTTTTCATTTCTTTACCATCGCTCTCAACCATGTAATTTTTTATTTTATCGAAATCAGCATATTTAAGCAAGGTACTGATGGTATTTTCATTTTCATTTCTAGCACTATTTTCGACTAGTATTTTGGCATTGTTATCACCATTTTGAGCCAGCAAGTTACTAATTACTCTATTTTCATCACCGTTTTTAATAAAGTTGCTGTTAACATCCTCATTTTCATTTTTCTGGATCCTATGGCTTGCACCATTTTCAATCAGCAAGCTGCCATTACCGAGACTAGTTTGAGCCATTAAATTGAACTTTGCACCATCGCTACTAATTTTTTCAAGCATACTCATGTTCTTCTCAGTTTTTTCGCTCTCGACTCCGTTTCCGACACCGTTTTTGACCATTACGTTGCCATTACTAACACCATTTTGAACCAGCAAGTTGCTCTTCACAACACTAACACCTTTTTCGAGCAAGTCGCTGATGAGATTGTCATTTACTGTAGATATAGCACTTAAAGCATTGTCAATGATCGTTTCAGAGTTCTGATTCACACCCGGTGCCATTGTTTTGAACGTACGTATGTCTTCTATTAAGGCTGACTTATGATATATTAAGAAGGTAAGAAATAAGTAGTTCGTAAATCGTTCAAGGGATGACTGTTCACTGGTTCAGTGAGTGAGGCACTCGCGGCGCGGGCGCACTAAACGATAGTAGGAATGGACACAGTATTTATAACAATTTTATCACCGGTGACAAACTCGCAAGTGCTTACGGTTTGTTTACATGCGGTGTCACACGTATTTTTCTTTGGTGACATTTTTAGAGCTTCGACCTGTGTTGCGGCAGTTGCGGGCCGCCTAAGCCGTGACGATGAAAAATAACATTTACTGTCAACGCCTGTTTACCTTTTCTTCTCGTGTAAGGGTTGTCGTCTGACTAAAACGTATCATACTTTATTTTTATTTAGTAAGTAAGTCCGTAAAAAGAGCTCAATAATTTTTTATGGTTCGTAAAATCCCATTTATTTCGGTACCTCATATTGACAGTAGAGATTCAAATTCAATTCGAATTTAAAATAAATCCATTCCTTCAACTTACAGAGTACCACGTCTCTGAGCAAATTTGTTTTGCAAGTATTGTTATCAAACATCCATCCATCTTTGCATCCTCATAAACTTTTGCATTTGTAATTATGTAGGTATCTGTAATATTATGGGTTGGTTAAGGTATCAATAGTCATGTCGTGTTAAAGTGACATACATCCTAACATCTCTACCAACTTTTTCTTACTGCCCAGAGTTCCGCGCGCTGCTAACTCGATCGCACATTTGTACAAAGTAGAGCGGTGATTTTTTTACTAAAACCACACGATTTTTTTTGTTTTGATACAATTAACAAAAACTGAGATATGAAAAAACAGTGATTAATTTTCAAAAATGTTCAAATTTGAAAGCAAGATAGCGTCACGCGGGATTCTGGGCCATACATTACTGTTGTGATGATAATATTATGATTGATACAATGGTGCCAAAGTTGGATGCACCACCTGTCGCGAACTTTGCAATTAAATATGACATAAAACAAATATTGAGCTACATTTCAACTTTATCTTAACCACAAACAATCCCGAGGTATCTAGTCATGTGCTGTTTAACAATATTTGGTTAGAGTCATGCATCATCTGCTCTTATTCCGATTTTGATTCATACTGTTTGCCTGTGCTCGCGATATTTCTTGCCTTGTTTTGGTTATCTTGCGTCGTTAGATTATTGTTACAATGAGCAAAATACAGGATGTTTGAATTACCTATTAATTTTAATTTAATATATTTATCTAGGCGCTTGCCTGATTGTAATATCATGAGTTCCAGAGAGAGCCAGTTTCTCTTATCCTTGACCACAACGCGTCGCTTTCTATCGATTGAAATTTTGAAAAAAAGAAATAAAATAATATTGGTAAATTATAATAAGACAAAATACCAGAGCCTAAGCTCTGTTATTCTGTTTTGATGAATAATTAAGGAAGAGAGGAATGCATGACAGCGACTTTATCCTTAATTTGACTCATGTATTTATTTATTTATTTTACAACCGACTTCAAAAAGAGGATAGTCTTAATTCGGTTGATTTTTTTTAAGCATGTTTTTACCTCTGAACTTCATCATATCAACCAATTTGGAAAAATATTTTTTTGTTTGAAAGAAAATACTTTCACATCGATCCCTTAAAAATACAAATTATAAGTTAAGTTTCTAAATCAAAATAACTGAAAAAAACATATTGTCGAAGTATACGAAATTGATGACGTCATTTTTTCAGTTATTCAGATTTCAAAACATAATTACTGAACCGATTTTCATGAAATTTCTTTGGGACCAATTCAAATCGGTTTATAAACAACAAAGTACTGAGGTAACAAACAAAAAAATATTCAACCGAATTCAGAACCTCCTCCTTTTTTTGAAGTCGGTTGAAAATAGTAAATCTAAAGAAATAAACAGTCACTTGTCATTATTTCCCTCTAACAGACTATGTCATACCATCAAACGGGGCTGATATAGCAATGTTACCCTGCAATCGCAGCGCGACCGAGGCGACCGCAAATTGTGCACTAACATGCCCATAGATTAAACACAAATACCTACTGTGTAGTGTGTTGTGGTTACATTGGAAATGAAAGCATCTAGGCAACGAAGCATTGTGTAAAAGTTATCTGTAGGTTTCCGGTTAAGATTTGCTTGTGCGGAGAATTGTTACGCAGAATGGTTTATTTAAAGTCCAAAGCTGGTTCAAATTCAAATTTAAATTCAAATAGTTTTATTCATTCACTTAATCTATTGTTACAGTACATGGGTCAGAGATTCCCTTTTAAGTAAAAAGATACCTGTGTTAGGGAAACTTACTCTTCCGCTTGCAGACCAAGATTACTTAGAGCTAAGTTAAGTTAGTTTAAGCGTGGCTCGCATTTCTGAGCTATTTTTTCATACATGTGTGCAGACCACTAACTATGAAAATATGAGAACAAGCTCAGCTATGCGAGTTTAGCTAAACTAACATAGATTAGCTAGTAAGTAGCTTAGTAGCCAAGAGTTTATTAAACTGAATGCCATCATGTTTCGAGAATAAGCAATTAGCTAGCATTAGACACACAATTGACGACACGAATGGTCGAATGGCAAGTGTATTGGACTGCCACGCCTGGTGTCGCGGGTTCGATTCCCGCTTCAGGACAAACATTTGTGTGAACATCGGTGTTTGTCCTGAGTCTAGGTGTTTACTATGTATAGGTACTATGTATATATTAACACAAAAAAAAAGTATTGAAGTATTCTATCAACCATCTGGTTCCCATAGTACAAGCTCTGCTTAGTTTGGGGCTAGATGGCGTTGTGTGAAATATTAGAAATATTTATTTATTTATTAGATCATCACCAAAAAAATACCTTCTACCATGTATCGGTATAAAATAGGACACGGTATAGTTATTCATACCAGTAGAATAACACTAAAAACACTTCAAACATCCTTGAGTTAATCCTCATTCAGTGAAGTCAGGTGAGCTGCAAAGTTTTTGCTTTGTGGCTCCCAAACCCAAATATTATGGCAGTGTTTGAGCTTCGGACACGTACAGTTCTTATTGTCTCAATGGAACGCTGGACAGTCAACTTGCCCGGACAACAGGAACAAAAAATTAAACCATTGTTCTATTTGCTTTCCAAGCGTTACAAATGGAGAGTAGGACCTATTTATTTTGGGCTTACGACTGAACCACAGACGGAATCCGATCTGTGACTGAATTAAGTATTGTTTTTTTTCTTGATGCCTATAGGAATACTTGACAATGAATTGCATTGTTTTTATGAATGTCGGTACACTATACCTACATATGTATGGCAAGATAAAATGTTTAAAGCCAACTTTTTTTTAAAAGGCCTTATGCAGCTTTACAACAAAAGTCTTTTAAAGTTTACTTTGTATCATAAACCGATAAATTAGGATAAGAAAATGTACAAAAAGCAGCTGGAAAGATCCCAACTTATTCATATTCAGTTCAAGCGCGAAACTTTATTTCGGCCTCGGCCTAATAAGATTATTTGGTTTGGTTTATATTAATCCTATTCATGTTTCTTAATATAAGACTGAAGCTACATAAAAAAGTATAATTTGAACACACTGAAAGTTTATAAATGGACATACCACTTGTATCGTCACAATATTAAATGACCTACTCAATTTTTTTACTCTTAACGAATTTTAATGTTTTTGACGAATTTTAATGTAATAATACTATTAATTATTAATGAATTATTTTTATTAGCAATTTATGTAAGAATTATTAACAATTATTTAGCACTAATTTTAAGTATTTGCACGACAAAGTTGATGCAGTGATTCTAATTTAAAGTAAGACCACAATGTACCTGTATTACGCAAATAAAGATTCATTCAATAGGAAAATCTCGCCCAGGCAGTGCTTCGGAAGTGCCACTGGTGCTTTTTTTTTATGAAAACAAGTGAAGATGCGAGCTAAACGATTTCCGGATAATTAAATTTCACACTTGCCCATGACCAAAACAGTGCTAAACCGGACTTTGATAAACATAGACCGGTGTTACACTTTATGAGCGCTCGTTCAATTTGAGATATTATGATGATCAGTCTCAAAAGCCCAGTAATTTTAATAGCTACTGAGCCCTTCCGACCGAAACATAGTAATGCTTACCTCAGCAACAACACTCACACTTACAAAAACATTACACATTACTGCTTTGCGGCAGAATATCTGACACGGAATTGCTACCCATCTAGATGACATCCTACAGGGGACGTCTTCCAACGGTAGAGTTGAAAGAGTTTATCTATAGGTACAGATTAATAGGTAGAAAGCAATAAGCTTATTTTTAAGTTTGGTACTGAACTTCTTCTTATCGGATCAATAGTTCTTTCGAACCAGTGTGGTGAAAGAATTTCAAGTGCGCCTCGAAGAGGCTCCCTTCGTGCACTCAATAGTGGTACTCACACGGAGAAAAAAATCTCGTTATGGTTACTAAAATTGATGATGATGATGATTGTAACGGGTATTTATTGCACTCACCTCAACAACAACACTCACACCCACAAAAACATTTGAGGTGAGCGCGATAAATACCCGTTACAATCCAATAACTATGTGTGATAATCGCGAAAGTCTACGAAAAGCTACTAAAATTATGTTTGACTATGTGACAGCGAGAATAATTTAGTTACGATTACCTACAATAAATATTAATAACAAAAAATATTAAAAGGTACAAAAAAATATATTAAAGGTTACTATTTAGTCTTGGAATCATTTTCTCCGTGTAGCTAAGCTGAGACCTACATTCTTATTTATGTATATTGTGCTCAAGCTCCCGATACATCTTACAAAGCCTCGAAATATGTAAATATAATCAATATCGAAACCTATTTACATCTTTGAACAATATTCAGGCAAAGTTTGTCACATAATTTGTTTTCGGATCAACTGGAATGCCACTTGGACCGACTGAATTGGATTTGGCATTTCACTTTGCGTAAATACCTCTTGAGTATCATTAGCCAAATGAATGGTTAACTGCTGAATACTGAAGCATGATTTACATTTAATTGTTTTGATGGATTTCGCGAGATTGGTATTGCGGTAAATCGGGCGAGTCTCGTCCAAAAACGTTTTGATTTAAATTTACAAGAACGACCATTTATTTTAGTTTGCGTTGTAACAGTGAGCGCTTTTGATCAAACATAGCATACCTATAGGTACTTTGTAAGAAATAAATACGCTTTTATGTTTGATTTACAATTAGTAAATTGTAAATCAAACATAAAAGCGTATTTCTCACACCATATTTGAGTATATATTTGTTTTTAATGTTAACAAGTAGCGAGACTAGCTAGGCGCTCTCCTGATGGTAAAAGATCATGCCTGCCCATAACTATAACAGTGTTACACAGGACTTGGATTCCCATAAGTCAGTGCAACACTGCTTTAGTGCTCGTCCATCTTGAAACATTTTGATGGTGAGTTTCGAAAGCCCAGTCATTTCACTAGCTACAGTGCCCTTCCAACCGGAATACAGTAATGCCAACATTACTGCTTTGCGGCAGAATATCAGTCACTGTGTTGGTACCTATCTAGACGGTATCCTGCCTGGGGATACCTCCTAACGGTCAGTTAGATTGTAATCAAGTATCATGTTGTAGAAATTATACAAACATTTCAGTTACTAAATAGGTTGTTATTTAATGGAAATCGGTTAAGATTACAAGTTACAGCTCATTACAACATTTGTGTCATCAGGTATCATCATCATCCTCAGCCATTATCAGCCCACTGCTGGGCATAGTCCTCCTCCATTAAATGTCAATCTCGTCTGTGCTGTGCGGATCTAAACCAGGTGTTGCTTGCAATATTGCGGATGTCATCAATCCATCGGGCTGGTGGGCGCCCGACACTGCGTTTTCCCACCCAATCATCCATTCTGTCAAGGCCCTACTCTACCTGCCGTCACTACCATCAGGTAATCAGACATCGAGGCTTATAAATAAAAAAAATCCTTAAATTTTTAGATAGGTCGCATTAGGAATCGGAGTAGTAACAAGATTGATATTTTATTGCGACAGCTAAACAAGGGGCAGAACAATGTAATTTATGACCCTTTTGGTCAACAGGTGGTCGATTAGCCCGCGACATTTGACAAGAGCAACAGGCTATCTTGATGGCTGTAGGATATACTCGTATCTCTTCTGCTCATTGATCTTAATTTTACACTAGCTGCTGTGCGCGGCGTTGCCCGCGTGGTAAAAAGATATAATCAAGATTTTGCAATAACATACAACTACCGACTTCAATCGGACTGTTCTAGTGACCGCAGGCAACACTGAAAAGTCACAGGGAAGCAAAATACGCATTTTTTTTCACTTCAACAACTTTTTATTTCAGTTATTTTGATTTATTTACTAAACTACTGAAACTATTTTGATAAAAAATTATGGGGCCAATCTGAAAGTATCTCAAACAAAAAAAGAATTTTTCAATTCAGTTTTTAAACAACAAAGTTCTGAGGTAATTAAAAAAACAAACAACCGAAATGAAGACATTCTTCTTTTTTGAAGTAGGTAAAAAAACCTGTTTAATTTCAGAGTAAACACTGTATTATACCTAAGTCTGTCCAGTCTCCATTCAACACTCAGGATGCCTATGGGCGAACTTCAAAATCAGAATCAAGACACAAGATTTGTTGACACCGGGCTGGAGAAAATTATCAATTTATTTGATAATGATATATTGTGATATTAATAAGCGATAAGCCCGGAATCCGGCTCGAAAAAATATAGTTTGAAAAGTGGATTACCTGGGGATCGGCTCGCCAAGCTCGTCGCTCATGGTATCTCGTCAAAGCCGAAACACGCTCAATGGGTATTAATAAAAGTTAATCGTGCGTGTAAAGCTTACACTGGCCATCCAACTATGAGCTAACGAGAATTTCGAAGTATCATAATTGATATGCAGAGTGTGCTGAATTTTCAACACAGAGCCAGATGTCCTGTCACCAAGCATTTGTGTGTTGAGCACAATGTAGTACATTGAAAATGCGACCAAGAAAAGGGAGCCACATTGGCTAACTTCTAGTACATTTTGGTCCGATGCTAATTTTCGAAAAAGATCATTAATAGGGCTAAATAACTATTATATGTTAAAACTACTAGGTTTTTTCATTGTCAATAAAACTACATCGTAAAAAGTAACAAACATTATTTTAAAATAGAGATATTTCATTTTTATTGCCAGGGTGTCTGAAAATTTCCTCGGTCCTATATACCGCATCCACTTTGGTTTGGTACTGTCCATCTTGTTCCATAGGAACACCGTTATTCATCTATGGTTGAGCATTATGTTATTCCGTCTAAATAGGTATTGCAACTAGTGCAATAACTAATCTTTTGAGACTGACAATCATAATGTCTCGTAGTAGAAGAATTTTATAGCAGTGTTGCATCGGCTTATGATTCAAAATCACGTGTAACATATTCTGGTAATGAACACGTGTGATTTATTATCATCGAAAGAGCCGAGAGATATGTCAATACTGGCTATAACTATAGACTAATATACCACAAGTATATTGGTCTATGCTATGACTAACAATGATTAAGTCCTCAAGCATTATTCCAAGGGCTTCGAAGCAGGCAAGCCCTGTATTACACGAAAAGTACCGAGTATAGCATAGCAAGAGGTAATATAAGTTTTTCCCTTCGGCAGAACATTTCAGATACGAAACACAGTCAACTCACTAAGGAAAGCTTGATTATAATTTTCATAGGAAAGTAGCAAATTCACTTTTTAAGACAAAAAATTTGGTTGTCTGTAAGGTTGGTTTATGGACGATAGTTTAATGTGACTACCAGCGTAACGGGACAATTAATGTTACCGGACAATGACGTCAACGTTTTCGTGCATGCAGCCGGCGTGGCGGCGTTCATCGATTTATTAGACTTACACCCATATTCTAAGTCGATTTTTTTCACTCAAGTGAATACTTACATTTGAAATGTGACAGGTGATTACCTATTAGGTATTCACTTGAGTGCAAAAATCGACTTAGAATACGGGTGTTAAGTCACGTCAAAAGTTATCTCCTAGTTATTTTTTTCTTAAAATGTCAGCGAAACATGTTTTTCATGTTTAATCATGTTTTTTCGTAATTTGCCGCCGTGGATTGCCGTGTTCCATGAAGCGATATCAAAGCTTAGAGTAAGTACGAAGATGGAAAATATTTTCGTGAGTTATAGTCGAGTTTAGTAGCTTTGTGTCAAAGCACCCGAGGCTAGGTGATATCCGTTTGCACTCCGCGAAACTGTCCACTGAGTTGAACATGAGACTTCGCAAATATAAAGTGCTACGCAGAAGTAGCTCTAGAGTTTCTGCATGCTGTTTTCATTTCAAAATTAAAATTCTAAAGCATAATGACTAGGTTATTTTCCTCAGTAAAATTTCATACAAGGCAGCTTTATTTATGAAAGTACTTTCCAGTAAATTTAAATATGGTTTCAAAATACAGTTTCAAAAACACCTCTAGAGTTTCTCTTCGAAGGCGAATTTGAATTTTAGGAGCCAAAAATGCTTACACACAAAAATACAAGTGTTAGGAATTATTTCTTGCGATAAAACACCAGTCTTGATTTTTAGGGAAACACCATTGTTAACTTGCTCTAAATTGAATGTAGAGTATTGTGGAGTGAGCATGTGCATTATACGTAAGTATTCGTACAATACAAAACCATTCATATTTATTTATTACAAATTGATTACAATATTAATAGCCAACAGCACAAATTGATACAATTGTTCATCGTAGCGTAAATTATCGGCTCCGTATATTTATAAGGTGGCACGTCGAGGTATCGTAATTAATATCTAACCGAGCCTGCCAAAGGCTACTCATACATAAACATTGAGCAATGCTCCACGTGGCTCGGTATCGATCTAACTAGATGATAAATATCTTCGTCGTGGCAACATCATTACTATTTTGAAAACACTCGATCATTTTGTAAGAGATAAAACACGCATTGAAAGACAAATATGAGTGAAAATGTTGAGACCAATCCATGTGAAAATCAGAAAATGAAAGTTTCATGTAAAGTTAAAAATGTTTTCTTTAAATGGCCACCAATTTTTTTATAATGACATGAAATTTCATGCAGGGAAGAGCAGTTAGTTCATCATTTCCATTAGCATGTGACTCACGTAAGTAATTTAAACAAAATTATGCAATTTCACGCACTAATACGAATCACGTGAAATAGCCTAACGATACACAGGTGATACGTAAGCGAGGAGGTAGCTACGTTCAAACAATATCAAATTGTTTATTTGAGTTGAATGTGGACTTCTGTCGCCTACGACATCTCCAAAATTATCTTTCGTCAAGATTTAAGAAGTGCTACTTCACATCGATACTACATAAAATCTTAAATTATATGAATTGCATTGCCACTCAAGATCGCATCTTTATGCAATAAAAATTTACGACCGTACGTAGGGTTAGAATTTGCATCTTGGTTGGTTGTCCTAAAACGTGGGATAACTAATCTATCGCATATAGTTACGAAACATTTGTAAAAATATGTGACCTAGTTATATATCTGCTTGTAAGTGGAAAATAAAGTAAATAATAGAGGCCTGCGTAGGATGAATTGCCGCCCATACATAAATTAATATCAAAATGATTCACCAATGATGGATTTTTCCACGCTACTTAAATTAAAATTACTGGCAGTTTTCTGGAGTTGCTGACGATTCGGACACAAAATTTTCGGACACTGTGTCCGAATTGACACTTTTTAAAATCAATATTTTTTTCACTGACGATTCGGACACCATCGAAATATCAAAGCTGTTTAGTACAGTCAGATCAAAAAGTGATAAATTATAATACCATATCGGACTATATTTTAATATACCATGTTGAAAAAAAAAACAAAAATTCAAAACGTATTATTCCGTATAAAAATCAACGTCTTATAAATATTGTCCACTGTTATATAACAGGTAAGGTAGGTATATACCTAGCTTTATTTGAATTAGATGAATAGTGAAAAAAAAATTGATTTTAAAAAGTGTCAATTCGGACACAGTGTCCGAAAATTTTGTGTCCGAATCGTCAGCAACTCGCTTTCTGGTCTGCGCAAACTGAGCAGACGGTACAGCGGAGCATTTTAAATTTATCAATTGAATTGAAATAAGGTATTTTTTAATGCTCGCGCGCTATACTCCGACTTGTTCCGGGTAAGAATTAATTTCAATTGATTAATTTAACTACTCTGCGGGACCGTGCGCCAATGTGTGTAAGCCATTAGTCTCAATTTTAGTAGAGGTGTAGTTAAATTCAAATCTCTACCTTGTCCTCGTATCGCTGATAAACAAAGATCCTAATGGATGAAAAAAATGTTTTCATCAAAAATAATGACGACGACGTACCAAAACAGACACGGGAACATTTTCTGATAGGACACACAGCATTTAGTAAATGAGCTGCCGGATTTGAAGATTAGCCTTTAATATCTTCTTGAGGAATACATTTGCAAAAGTGCTCTTTATAATAAGTTTTCTTTTCGTAACATTATGAGAAAGATAAGTAAAAAGCTTGTTTTGTAAAAATTGAATATCTTAAGATTTTATACATATATAATGTATATCTCAAAAATATTCAGTATTTTTACAAGGTTCTTTTTCTTGTATTATGAGTACTTACAATAGTTATAGTCTATTTGAAACTTAATGAACCTTCGCTTTTAGTACAACTAACTTTAATAACACACCAAGACATGTACTACGACGTATATTTGCTGCAAAATTCAGCGTAATGAATTCACAAGAAGCCATAACCAGAAAATTATTCTCGGCAAACACCTACGCACAAGTATTCTAAGTAAGTAAGTAATCTAGATTTAAGCAACGTCGTATTAATAAGCAATATCGTGGAACGCAGTGCAGATCAGAGATACGGCACGCTTGCGCTCTTTGTGACTTGTTTCTACACCTTGTTACAATGATCACGATGGGATAATGCGCTGGAATTTACAGCTGAAGGTCGTTTTCGTGTCGAACGTGGATTATATTTTGTGGATTTTCCAGGAAGTTGCAAGATTTCGTGATAGGTTTTGCTAGCTATAAATAATAGGTGTTGTGTATGTGAGAGAGAATAGAGAGAAGAGATGGGATGGCTGAGACAGGGTTATGCGTTTTTCGGGGGGCAATGTACAATGCCCCTTTCAACAGGAAGCCAATGCAGACCGCGGCTATACCCCGAATAGATTATATATGTAGAGAATAAGAATAAGGTGTATGTGAATGTAACCTTGATCTAGTACTTATTTGAGATGGAGTAACAATAGTCTGTACTGATAGCTCGCTACAGGGTGCAAGTATTATGTTCATTGACACCTTTCTTAAAATGGTTTTAAATAAGATTTTTGTTATTAAGATTCTAAAACTCTAAAGGGCTCTTTAAATCATATCCCACCTATGGGATTAGGGCAGGAAGATGATGAAGGCTCTAAAATTAATAAATAACCTACCTATATGGTTTATACGGATAAATTGTAAATCACTTAAATAGCTAAATAATGTACCTTAAAATTGATTCAATCTAAATTTCACCAATAAAACACCGTGAAAAAAATGCTCATAAATATTTTTCATTTCATTTACCCACAAATTCAACCGCTTATCAACATCAAACACGCATTGAGGCGCATAACATTGTTTATGCATGCTGTTTATCATACATTGTGCTGTTTAAATAAGTAAACAAATGCTTTTACACGGTCTATTAATAACTACGAATTTGAACAAGATACCCTTAATCTGTTGGTGCAACGCACCGTTTGTCAGAGTTTACCGAGTAAATTATGTAAGGAAATTGTTTTTATATATTTTATTTTACTAAATAATTTATTTGTAAGTTGGCAGCCCTAACTTTTGCTGGCAACGGTCAGTTTAGAGACAAAGATCGGTCGCCAATGTGTAATTTAACTTAGTAGCGTAATTGCTTTGAAAAACTGATTGCAATTTTTCTTATAAGTCCATTAAATCAATAATTTTATTGCCGATTATGAAACTCAAACTTTATGATGCGCCCAAAATACTGTTAGAAGCATTTTTAAATTAAATCATTATTCTGATCTTTAAGGGGGAATATAGTAGCGGACACATTCGTGATAAAAAATACATAAAAGTTGCAATGTAACAAAGACTGTTGATACTAACGACGAATTAAAAATCTTCCAGCTTTCAGGTATCTACGATTTTTGGGTGCCCGAAATTCTCAGATTTCGATTTGCTTACGCGTAAACATTACTCCCTGAAGGCATTACGAAGATCTTATTAGGATTAGGACAATTTAATGTCCTTAGGTGTACGAAACAACCCACGATACTAGTAATATAACAATGTACCTTTTGGCCCCGATAAAGTTAGAATAGACTTAACTGAATGCCAATTAAATTTTTTGATCATCATTTGTTGATAACGTGATGTACTCAGAAATAATTAACTCTTTTCAGTTATAATTTATTTGACATTGACGTTACCAACGGACTATATGTCAAATATTGGAAGTGAGTAGTGACTTGATCAATACATACAAAATCTGTTTAAAAAAATCATTATTACTAATAATCCTTCTGATACGATACGAATTCGACTTTCAAAGTTTTTCCTGACCACGCTGCAGTAGAGTAGCATAGAATAGAACATTGGGTATAAAAAGGGTATTGTTAATCGATTTCTACAAGTTTATCCATAGTCCGATATTGTTTAAATCCACCTGTTTATTTGTTTCTATTTTTTAATATGGATAATCTTACACCTGAGTAGGTAGAAATAACCTACTTATATTATCAACAATATATATCGCATTCATGTATTAGGTACATACTCATTGAACCAGAGTTATTTTAGGAGTAAGGATCACGCAATTCTTTGTAATAACAAACTTTGTCCATCCAATTCGTAGTGAAGACTTTCGAGATTACTTACCTGGATAGAACAAACACTTGATCAGATGAGGAAATAAATGAGATGGGGACATAATATTTGATAGACATTGGTCCTCAATAACGAAAAGAAGCATTTCTATTTACGCAACTGTTGGGGTCTGGCATCCTGCAGGGGTGAAGGATGCTGGTTAGATGGGTACCAACACAGTGCCAGATATTCTGCCGCTTAGCACTAATGTGTCAACGTTACTGTGTTCTGGTTTGAAGGATACTGTAGCTAGTGAAATTACTAGGCTTTTGAGACTGACCATCAAAATGTCTCAAAGTATACGAGCGAAAAGCAGCGCTGCACTGGGCTATGTGAATCAAAGTCCCGTGTAGCATTGGTCATGGGCAGGCGTGATCTCTTAACATCAAGAGAGTGCCTAGCTCGTCTCGTCACTTGTTAATGACTTTAAACGCAGTTAGCCGCAGATGGTTGTTACTGCGACACCGGTCTATAGGCGTGGCAGCCCGACACAGAACTACTCAAGACACAGAGAAGAACTCATAACGAGTGACAAGCACTCAACTCGTTATGAGTTCTTCGTTTATGAGCTGGAATAGTACCGTATAGTTAGATTCCTAGTGTTTCCTATAGTTCCCTAGGGTTGGTGCATTGTGGTCACAAATGACAGAGCGGTGAGATTGCACTTTCCCTACCTACGCGGTAATGTGACGCAAATGACACGTACAGAGAGCAGTACCATTTAACCCAGTTAGTTTTATTTTGCCTTTTGTCTTAAAGGCAAATAATGGGAAAATGGCAAGACTTGGAGGAAGCTTTTACTCCCAGAGGCGGACTCTACAATTTACCAGTAATTTAGAATATACCTACGTATAAATAAAGCGCCTATTTTACTAATAAAAATCATCAAAATATAATTATTTTTTTACTCTACATATTTAAATACTTACTCGCACCTAAGTATATTATACCTAAGTATATAAGTATGTATATATTTTTGTGAGCTCCTTGCATGTTAAAACAAAACTATTTTCTTATTTATTTAAAAAGTGTAAACTTTGTTTGTAAAACATCAGATTTCCCTCTTTATTTGAGTCACGTTTATTTGCCAGCGACAGTTTACATCCAACTTCATTTGCTTTATGCCTTGAATAACAAAATATAAACCACGGCTGTTGCAATACAGTCGAAGCGTTGGGACACAAAAACATACGAGGTAAGCGCGATAAATACCCGTTATAATCAAATAACTACGTGTGATAATCGCGAAAGTCTACGAAAAACTAAAATATAAAGAGTAAGATAAACATATATTTTTTTTACTGTGCACCGATATCTGTTGAGTTCATAAACAAAACCTTATATTTTAAAATAATCTTTAAAATATGATAAAACTAAAAGATGACTGCGACTTTTTTGTTTTTTGGGATAAACGTGGTCAGTGTTTTTCATACGCTTACTAAATTTTAGCTCAATCGATTCAGTAGTTTTGGTTTGTTTGTGGAACAAACAGACATCCTAACAAAGTTTACCCTTTCTAATCATATCTTCATCCATAATTGCGGTCCGTTGATAATTAAAATCATTATAGACTGCTTGCCATCAAAATAGTTAATTTAAATAAAAAATAGCACAGCGTTGTTTCATCTTCGCAAATATTTAAATTGGGCAATTGGTGTTGCCATAGCCTCCATAGCTAAGAAAATAATTATTAAGCGACTCTCCTTTGTCAATAATAAGGTCAAACCATTAATTCATTTCTGTAGAGTTTGTAGTGGTGATTGTTAATTTGTAGGCAACGAAATTACAGGGCTAAAAGACTCTCTACATTGGGTCATAAAAAGCCTTAAAAAGATTACTATATATATATAGTAAGTAAGTAATTGGTTAGTGAATTAAAAAATTGTCGGAACCTAACAGACTGTAAAAATAGTATGATCCTTATAATCGGTAAGTTGCGGAATACAGGGCAGAAAATTTTTAGACACCCTGTCAAAAAAAAAAAAAAACTCTTTCGAAATTTTGCATCGGACCAAAATGTACTAGAAGTTAGCCAATGTGGCTCCCTTTTTCTTGGTCGCATTTTCATTGTACTACAGTGTGATTCTATATTTCTATGTTTACAGTGTAAATGACATTGTTTTGATCAATAAAGTATATTTGTATTTATAGATATCTATCACTGCTAGCTGCAAGTCACGAACTTCTACCCATTAGGTAAGTTATCAAGGAACAAGCAAACAAATTGATGTCCTTATATTTGCCACATAAAGCACAGTGAAGCACCCACTCCAGAGCTTCAGAACCATCCTGTTACGCGCAAGCTAATGCTGAGTTATGCACGCGAGACGTGCGTTGTAATTATTTGGCGTTCATTACTGCCTTGGAGGCTAGGATCAGATTATCAGTGACTACGAAACGCGTGGTGAATATCTAATTGAGGTTGAAGTTACTAACGCTTTTGAATTAATATGAAAATTTAAAAAGAGTTACAACATGCGTGCGAGTACGAGACTGAGGCACATTAGAAAAATCTGCCGTCAGGTAGCGGCGGAAGCAGCGCGGGGCGGGTGATCAAAACGCTGCAAACTGCAAAGTTATGTTATGTACTAACAAGTTATTTACTAACTTAATAAGTATTTTAACCAGTTCAGTAGAGCTGCTTTACTAGTGCATCTACGCCCGACACAGCTTTATTAACTAACAAAAGTTCGCATGTGTTTCGATAACGGTGATCCTAACAATTTAACAAATAATTTTGTTTAATGTAAAAATAATCACCCTAATCCTAATCACCTCTTGTAACATTTCATTGCAAAGAAAAAACATGAGTGTACGTCACAATTTTCGTGGTCACCCCTAACAGATGCGCTGACGTTGTCGTGCCATTTCGCGCGATACAGTGGGTTCAGTACGCTACGTGTTGTGTTTCGGAATAGTACCTCCAAATTGTGCTTACACTGTGGATGATGTTGCTTTAATTTGACGAGTGAATCGTGCCTCGTTGACGACATTTTAGGGAGTTTCACATTAGGGAATTGTACCTACCAAAGTACAAAATAATGTTTGTAGGTTCACGCCTTTTTTCTTTGAAGAAAGCTAGGTTTTTTCAACGAATAATTTTATGGTCAGTGTACGTATCTATCAAAGAACGCAAAAATCTCACGGCTACTTGAAAAACTTATGTTATAGTTTTGTAAATAGAATCCATTGATCTCACTGTTCTCCTTATATTTTGACATTTTTAAAAAGAAGGACAAGATATTTCCATAATTTTATTCTAGGGTAGTAAGGGTAAGTAGGAACTCCCATTTAAAAAAAAAACTTCTGTCATCCCACAAATTGGTTCATTATCACGTTGAATGCAGAAGATGAAAGATAAAAATGTCGTTAGTCTGAAAAATGGCAAAAGTTAAAGTTTAAACTGAAAATGTAATTGAGCAATATACGTCTTTTTACCCATCTTTCCGTCTTCACAAACTTTGCATGTATAATATAAGCGTTAAATTTAGGAACATTACTTTTTTTTTACAATATAATCTTATTCACATAATAAAAACCAGGTGAAGGAATTGAAAGGTACAAAAGAAGCTAGGTACTAATTAAAGTCACAAAAAAAGCATAAAACAAAACGAAAGATAGTGTTAAAATAGCTAGTTAGGAAAATGTAATTGGGTGGGCCATATATCAAGAAAGAAAATAGAGAAAATTGTTTTTTTGCCAGAAAGTAAGGTAGACATTACAACTTACATCTTCAACATAAAGAAGAAAAGAAGATAGATGGAGCAACACATCCACAAAAGGTTGTCCAAGAGACGCAATAAGAAGAGGAAGAGTACGCCTTCTCTTTTTAAATTGTTCGCCTATAAATTTTCTTTTTATTGTATTTCTATTTATTTATTAGTTAATATGCTATGTACCCTATTATAAGACATTTTTGAAAAAAAAGAGCTCTTACTAGATAGAAAGATGAAATAAACGAATACGAAAGAATGCTACACAAAATAAAACCGAGTGGAAAAAAGGTCCTCCTCTTTGCCCAGCTGTAAAATGAACTATAATAAGAATAACTATAGTTTAATAACCTACATAATATAAAGGTACTCTTAATTTTGTTAAGATATTCTCCTTCTGACAAGAATTCTTACAAATAAGATGACTAAATTAATTTGAAAATGCTTGCGTGCACTTTTCTTTGCAAAATTAATAGTATTATAAATGTCAAAGCTTGGGAGTGTACACATAGGGACGCTAAATGGTGTACATTTGAGGTCCCTAAGTGTACATTGGTGCTCATTCAATAAAAAATTCAAGTATTATTGGCCCTAGCTATATCTAAAGGAAAGCAAGTGTCGAAAAGGCTTGCTTTCCACCAAAGCAAAAAGTAATAAGGCAAAGATTGTGTAAAATGAATCCTGAAACACAAGAACATGAAATTATAATTTACTGGCTTTTTTTATTTATTTTTTTCAACACAAGTAACAATATTAGACATTTTGATGGTCAGTGCAGTATATTTTGACGACACGATTGGTCGAGTGGCAAGTGACTTATGCCTACTTGCACCAAACTCTTAAAGTTCCTAAGCAATTACTTTACTCGCTTGGTAGTTCTTAGCAGCCCAGATACTGACCGTTAAGAACTGCCAAGCGAGTAAAGTAATAGCTTAGGAACTTTGAAAGTTTGGTGTAAGTCGGCATTAGACTGCCACGCGCCGGTGTTGTGGATGAACATCGGTGTTTGTAAGTCTGGGTGTTTTCTATGTATCCTATTTATGTATATAAAAAAGAAAGGATTTAAGTATTCTATCAGTTATCTGGTTCCCTTCATAACATCTTTGCTTAGTTTGGGGCTAGATAGCGTTATGTAAAATATCCAAAAAAATATTTTTTATTTTTTATAAAATTGAGCACTGATATAGCCAGCTCGTAGTTGAACCAGTGCATTTGATATTCAAAGCCGCTATCCCTATCCGCGATCGGGCCCCAGCGACTCATAACCGTAGACCAGGTCACTCCTCAGGGACTGTTTCTGTAAATAATGAGCAGTAGTAGTATCGGCCAATTCAGATTGTATTTGTGTTGAGGGACTGATATTAGTGCTCGTATCTCAAATATTATAGCATTTAAAATAGTAGGCGTTAGGTACCATTTTGCAGCAAAAAAAATAAGGCACTATTGTTTAGACTACTGAAATAAGGATTAACGAGCTTTTGTTGATGCGCCATTATAATAATTATTATTATTATTAAAATTCTTTATTGCACAAAAATAAAAATTACATTGCACAATGGGCGGGCTTAATGCCTTAGGCATTCTCTCCCAGCCAACCCTTGTATGGTGGTACAGTATGGTTAGCGTGCTAATATAGATAATATATTAATATATATAATAATATATATAATAATCAAGGTTTTACAAAAACATACGACAACCGACTTCAATCGGACTGTTCTAGTGACCGTAGGCACCACTGAAAAGTCACAAGAAAGCAATATATGTGCAAATTTTGATCACTTCAACGACTTTTTTTTTAAACATTCAACCGAATGATAACCTTCTCCTTTTCTGAAGTCGGTTGATAAAACATCTATAACAGGACTCGTAGTCTAATTTTCACTACAATTTAGCACCAGTTACCATTATTTTTCAGTTTATTACAAAGCTAGATCGTAAATTTAACATAATTGAACTGTTTTTGTTGTTGAAAGTATTAGGTAAGGTGCTTGGAGAGTGATGAGATCATATAAGATACCAATCGTTTTAAGAACTCCGTATCTTGACCGACCTAGCTGAAATATGTACGTGGCTGAATGAAATAATAACGTTGGTTAATGAAAAGTAACGTTGTTGAGAGAAAAAACAGTAGTTGATTTGGGCGGGCGGCTGTGGAGATCTTGCGCCACCTGGCGGCGCGACTCGTGCATACTAAGCAACCCTCCGGCCTTCAACCAGCCTGAGGTGTAGGTATCTAAATCTAAATCCATCAAATATTAGGCAGTGTCCTAATAGAACGCGATGACGCGACCATCGCAAGTTCGCGCGAACGTCGGTCGCGCGATCACGCGATCAAACGTACTAACGTCAAATAGGCGTCCTAATTGGCATCGCGTCGCGATCGCGCGACAGTCGCATCGCTTGCTCGCGCGACGATCGCGTGATCGCGTTCTATTAGGACACCGCCTTAGCCAGCTAAATACTTGCTTAGCTACTCGCTACTTTTCACTTTTTACCTTCTTCTTACTTCTTACCTTAGGACGTGATGGCCGCCCTGACCTTGCGACATGCCGTACAACACAACCGGCATGTCGTAGAACCTAAAGTTCGAAAACATGTGTCGAGTGCACAAAAGAAGCCTCTTCGAGGCGCACTTGAAATCCTTTCACCACACTGGTTCGAAGGTACTAGTGACGCGCTGTGGTTGAGATTTGCTCACACTTACAATTGATTAAATGATAGTGAACTCTATCAGGGTACTCAGGCTTCAAAGTTCACAGTGCGTGCAAAAGTTCAATTAAAGAAAAAACCCACAAGCACACACGAACCGCTTCGAGCCATTTTGTCTTTTTTTTTTCAATCATTTTATTTCTATTCTATCATTTTATTTATCATTTCGTTGAAATTCGTGTCAGTAAAATTAATTCTACGTACCCTACTATGCCTACTATCCTAAAATGATATGATTTATAAAAATATCCTAATGATTCATACAAATACAAATCATTTATCGGCGACCTCATGGGTACAAGTCAGAAAATTATTATTTATGTAAATTATTAATATGATTATGCCCTACTTATACCATAAGAGGCAAGCTATAAAATTCATAAAACATATGCTCTAAGAGCCACTTTTGCAAACCCACACAAGTACTTATGCTTTGCAACGGTTGTACCTCATTCATTCATCATCTGAACTCTACATATTTCTTTGACGCCTTCTTACCTCGTCTTACCAATCATCCCAGTCCACATTTGCCTCCACAATCATTCATCTAAAGGGTCTGGTGTGACTGGTCGTTTCGCACGAAACAAATTAATACGAAAGATGGTAATGACGGGTACACTCGCTTGACTTGCTCCGATCGCTGGCAAACGTGTGAATGGTGGACGTAATCACGCGGTTAGCTTGTTTTCTTTGTTTAAGATTTTTTTTTTATTAAAAAGAGTCTTACGTTTTATTGCTACTCACCTGATGGGAAGCGATGTCGTGGCCTATTACACGCTTACCTAGAAGATAAAAAGTTCGAAAACATGTCGTCAAGTGCATGCAAGTGCAAGTGCAAGTGAAAGGAGTCTCTTCGCGGCGCACTTGTAATCCTTTTACCACACTGGTTTGAACGAAGTAGTGACACGATAAAAAGAAGACCTAGAAGATGCTTGTTAATGCGATTTTTAAATACACCCAAGTTATAAGTGGTGGGAAACACAGACAAAGGTAGAATGAACGCTATCAGTTGCGTGATTAAAATTTGTTAGAAGGCTTAGATCACTAAATAAAACTTGAACTTAACATTCATATTTTATAAAAAATATACCAAAGTAAAACGAAGAAAAAAATAACTGACAAAAATATTTACAATGAGCAGCAGATTGAATTGCCAAAACAAAACTCTGCACATTAAGCTCCCTTTTTTCATAGTATCACATTATGAACGGTTGTTCAGCTATGAAAAGAAAAATGAAAAATAAAATATTCGATTCAAAAGGTACGCGTTGAAGTGTTAAACGCTGACTAGACACCCAATTTGTATTACCATCAACAAAACACAAACACTGAGCGGCGAACCAATTCAGAACGGATTTGATTAAAATTTACATTAAGCCATCCGAATATTCCCGTCTCCCCTCGACCCTTAAGGCGTTGTCCTAGTAGAACGCGATCACGCGATCGTCGCGCGAGCAAGCGGATGCGACCGTCGCGCGAATCCGCGATCAAACGTACTAACGTCAAATAGGCAATCGCGCGATCGCTCGATCGACGTTCGCGCGAACTTGCGATGGTCGCGTTATCGCGTTCTATTAGGACACTGCCTAACAGATTGTTATTGTTAACTAACACGCCAAATTTTACACAGACCAAAAAAAAATAATTTTTGACCACAATAAATCTCATCAACCACTAAAACCTATCTATTTTTGCCTAAACTACTCGTAGCTATAATAGTAGATTTGATAATAATCCACAGGAAACTAAATAATCAGCCCCTTCATTATTTAAGTACTTTTGGCCTAGTGAAGATAGACATGGACATACATTTATTCACCACGTATGTAGCATATTACATTTGATAGTTACAGATGGATAAAGTATACCTTCACAACGATAAGTAGGTACTAGGGTAGGAATATAAGACTAATTTGCTTTATTTTATTACGGGTTTGACATGGTGATTTTTTGTTCTATGCTTATGAGGAACCAATGGAGGAAGAAACTGAAAAGTAAAGTGTCCAACTCACTGTTTCATTTTTCCGTTAGCTATACCTACATAATATGTATGTACTGTTCATCAAATATTGAATTGGGGTGAGGGCTCCCAATCTGTTGGGGACCAACGGATGGGGTTTTCACACGGCTACCGTGACGTTATCGAGTTTACATTAAAAGATTAGCACACCTTCGTTTTTTTCATCTTTTCATGGTTTTACGTCACCCTCGAGACATTTAAACCAACGTACGTTCACAGAGGGATAATAAATCTTATCATCTTGATTGAATTCTACTTTCCATATCTATTTATAATAATAAATTAAATACCAAATATTATTTAGACACACACCGTGAACAATTTATATTGAATTATAAAGTTAAATAGTTATACCTAAACCACTCTACTCCTTCTCTTTTTTTAATTATTTTCCTATATTATATTTTCTGTTTTATTTATAACTATTTTTCTTTATTTTTTCATTTCTTATTTAATATGCTATGTACCTTTTTTTTAAATAAAACATTTTTTAACTTTTATCTCTATCTTATTTATGAAGGTATGAGATTCATGATATTATTTTTTTTTCCAATTTAACATGGCAAAGGCCTTGTAGAAAACCCATATAGGCCACCTAGTACAAAATGAAATAGACCGGTCAGAAACTAAGGTGGTAAAATAAATAAGACTAGACTAAAAAAAGAGGACTTAAAATTGACTATTTTTTGTAACCATTCATCGCTTCCCATCAGGCGAGTGAAAGAGAGCGAATGCGAGAAAAACATTTTATTAGGCTCCCGAGCTTTGCTGAAAATAGGTCTATTTTGTCTTTTCTAATCAATCTCTATCAGAATGATAAAAAATCACCATAGCTTCAGGCATCGCTATAAAAAACTTCAAGCTGCAGGCATCGTTCCATTGACAAATTCATTGCAAGAGGTAAATCTTGGTCAATTTGCAAATCCGCACTAATCCATAAGCCTCTGCGGATTTCAACCACTCCCACTATCGAAGCCTATGTTTCAACGCTATCCATCTGGGACATGAAAACAGAAATTGTGATGGAAAGACAAGGAAAATTACTTGAAACAAGCTGGTTTGCTCGTAAACTAGCATAGCCCATTCTGCATCCTTAAAACATTAATCCATTATCACCCATTGTGACTTCCGGTTGTTTTTACGAAGAAAATACTTTAACGTTTTCAAAATATTTAATTATATATAACCTACTACCGTGTTTCTACATGTTTCAAATAACCCAACTAAATGCCGCACTCTATCGCTGAACATCAAAGCGTAGTTCTACCAAAGCATTCTGATTAGATTCACTTAGATAGTATTTCTCTATTTTGTAGCTAGGATTATTTACTTTCACAGCCTTCTCGAGTGAAACTGCCTATTTAATCAACGGTGAAGATACCTGCTTCATTCATCCTCGCGGGATACCTAATATTAGACCTAACTTTAAGCTTTCAGGCAGGCCTGATTAGAAGCAGCCTTTGACGCCGCTAGACTTCGACTGCCCAAAGGAGCTATTTATTTTATCCCCGTACGAAATGTTTACTGAAATCTCTAGATTTACCTCCACGGTGAAACTACGAGGGCTAGCACGAGAACTCTAGTGTACTTTATACACCGCAATTATTTTAACACAAGAAAAAAAATACGCATATTCAGTTGCCGTTACTGAACACATGTGTGGTAAAAAAATAAGTAAAATATTTGACGAGCTCGGCTCGGGCGCCGCACTCGCGCCGCCTTCACTCTTACATTTTTAAGAAACCCGAAATTCTGACTGCAATGCTACTATGTAGTACCCGCTCTGCAATTACCGTTTAAGTTTTTTTGATACTTAAAAATTTGTGGTGTATAAGCAGTTTCTTGTGTGGGTTTTTTTTACAAAAAAGGATTATTTATTTTAATCTTGGAACATTTCGCTACATATTTTGTGTTGGTTTACTATTTGCGTCCCCAGCTGCTACGCAAACACGCAAACGCATCTTATCGCGTTGCACCTACACAGAGGTACTTTTGGTTTTGTGGTAACGGATGCGCCATGCTACAAATTACGGTATTATGTGGATGATTTAAAGTTTTACTCATACAGTAAGTTATTGTTAACAAAATTGAGAAAAAAACATTTTTGAAACTTTATTCTCCAGGACATGGGGAATACCCCCTTTCAAGCATACAGTAACATTAATATAAACATAGTACATATACATATATCTACTATAGCTGCGCAGCATGTTTTTTGTTCATCAAATTACGAGTTGTAAAAATATCAAATTTTAAGCCTTTTTTAGAGCCGAATTTGTTTCGAAATTGAGCAAAAACTCATTAACACTCATATCGGATCACATTTTTGACCCTAACATTAAGCCATCAAACTTTGCAGGGTATCCCAGGATATACGGCTACCAGACCAGTTTAAAAATTGTTCATATTAATTCAAAATGTTTGATAACTTTTTTTTGGTAATCGGGAACAAACTTTCGGCAAAGCGTCATTTAGCCCCGAAACTGGGCTCACTCATGAATAATAAAGAGGGGCTAAGAAGCCCGCATTAAATATTTGCGTCTGATAGGTAGTCTTTCTTGGACTTTGTATCATTTACAGCGGTCGCTTGATAAGCTAATCTTTCCGGTCGCCCGTCCTTTCTTCTATTATAAGTTGGTAGCGTTAGAGTTGGTAGTCTTAAACCAATAGAGGTTCCTCACTTTACTAAAAACCATGCTTTACCCCGACGACGTGCTACCAACCCTGAAAAATCTATAGAGACTGACATTATATGAATGCAGTTTGACTAAATAAATAAATAAATCAATTTTTATTTCACATTTTAGGATCCATAAATTACAAATTAAAATGTCACACATAAATTAAAACGTACACAAAAATCAACACACAAAACAAACATTAAAATAAAAAAAGCGCAATAAGCAAAGAAAAAACAACAACCAAAAAGCAAGCTCATTTTTCACTTTAGGTACCTAAAGCAATAAATTTATTTATTTATTTAAAATTATTTTTTAATTTAAAACCTTTGTAATTTAAAATTATTTAATTCTTCCATTCTGATTTAAACTATCTATCACTGACCCAATAAATAAAAGTACTGAATGAAAAAAAAATGGAGAAAATCTATTACCTAGCGAAAACAGCGCAAACATAATATCGTAAAGCAATGTGTACGATGTGTTAGATAATTGACCGGAGAATTCAGTGGACCACGAAGCTGCTAACATAATTGAAGGACACCGCTTATCGGTTTAGCTCTAAATTTAATAAACTAGCAGCTGGCGGTTACCTCTACTCTAACCATACATTTTTGCCAGAAAAGTTTAGTAGAGTTAAGAATAAAGAGTAAATTCGGTGCTACAAACATAAAGTAGATAATAACATCAAAGAGTGTTGTTGTTTTAAGAATATAAAAACTTTTTTTTTTTATTAATTGACTCATTTTATTTTTGGTCGCACTCAAGACACGAACTTCGCGCTTGATTCTTTTACAAAATTTCCCTGAGGATACCCACAACAAGGTTTTCTTGGGAAAAATCTTAAGAGAAACATTATTTTTTTAAAACAACCCTGTCTTTTTTCTTCTTTACTTCTTTTACCTAGTTTACGCGTGATTTATAACTACATATGTATCAATATTTTATATGATTGTAATTATAGCTATATTTTTTATAAAATAACTACGTAGGTTTTATAGTTTAGTCTAGGTTGGAAACAAGTTCATAGACTTCATTTAAAAAGTAATAAGTTGCAAGATTTTTTATCTAAACAAGTGACGAGCTAGCTAGCCGCTCTCCTGATGGTAAGAAATCTCGCCTGCCCATGGACTCACATAATACAGGCAGATATCAGAACTAAATTACAAAAAAAAAACGGCAACGAATGTTCCCGCATACTCAGCTAACAGGTAAATCGTTCGCACAATTGGACACTAAATAACGAGTGAGTCATTGATCTCAGCTTTAGACGCCTCGTTCGCAATCCCGACATTAGTCACGGGCAAACGGGACTCCAGGAAGCCAATTCTCATGCAACGTCTTTAGAGATAAAAGTTTGTAACACAAAATCGGCATTCTGTATTAGCCGACGCATGCTTGTGACAAAGTGAGAGATCTCGAGAAATTTTTATCGAAGATATTGCATAAGAATTTGCTTTCTGATAGTCAGGTTGAGTGGCTAGAATAACAACCACAGATTTTAAATCCAGTTATAATCTGTTTTTACTTTCCCAAACTATTTTTTTTAAGCGCATGTTGTCTTTTTCTGAAATATAAATGACGATGATTTCGTTTGCAGATTAAAACTTTTCCACCTCTGGATAAAGTTTTGATATAGCTGGATACAATTCTGTTTTTATAACTAGAAAATTTGGTGGCTAGCGACCAGAAAATTTGGAAAAGTATGGTGGAGATCTTTCCCAGCAGTAGGGCAGTATAGGTTAGAAAAAAACTAGCATAAGGGTGATACAGCTCCTTAACTATAGCCTACTCGGTTTAGTAATTTCGGCTGACATGTTCACACCTTCACTAACTTTCACCTTGATAATGATGAACTCATAACTCATCCTAACATTACAATCATAAAAATAAAGCCTCACTCAATAAGTTACTCCAGAAACAAAATAATTGATTAAAAGTTGATCATTTTTGTCTATCTAAAAAGAAATAAATTGGAGAATATTTTTTCGGCACTCAAAATTTATTCAACAAAGTATTCCTTACGGCATCCGGGATTACCTACGGGGAACTTTGGGGCACCGAGAAATTCATTGTCGAGTATAATAATAAAAGTGGTTAAGTGGGAGCACAGCTTTTAGGTAGATTAGCTTTTCACTGCTGAAAAGAGGAATTTTCAATGCACACACTCGGCGTGTCGTAAAGTGCATTATGTAGGATTGTGTTATGTTTATTTATTGCTAAAATATTCAGTTTCTATTGCTAAAATTCCGCTGTTGAAGGTATGTTAAATGAGGTATATTTAGATTCGTTTTGGTCATGGAAGTGTCTTACAAAAAAATTTGTTAACAATTGAATTTGGCGTAAATTTTTCATTGTCGATATTTTTATTTTTAGTTTCTTTGTCCCTTTGCTAGAAGCTAAAACAGTAGTTTTTATGTATTTTTAGTATTCTAAGTTGGGTAAGGAAGGACGCAATCAAAATTACCTTGTAGTAAAATATGCATTGTGACTGTACTCTCTAGTATCGTATGAGCCAGTGCTTGCCTCGGTCAGAGCTTTCTCAATGAAGCCTTTTGTTGATGACTTTACTGACTATACCGGCCAAGTTTCCTTAATGACTATTAGCACAGCCGATTCAGGAGCTTGGAACCCCAAAGTTCAGAAACTCCGTAGTTCTAAATCTGGCAGGTAAGTTATTGGACCGTGTAATCGCATTGTGTAAATGTAAATATCCGGCGCTTTCAGTACAACAAAACAAAAAGGTGTAGTAATTCATTTGTTTACATAGTCGTTACATCTTCAATCTGCATTCTAGTTTATCCTCGTTATTTTTTTATAGAACAAAATTTACTAAATCGTTAAGTATCTACGCGCTATTTTTTATAGATTTCTGGACGTTTCTCAATAAGACTCTTTATCTCGTTTCTCAAGTAGGTACATATACCTAACCAAATTATTGATGAGAAAGTTATAAGCATATAAATTATCTTTGCAATCTGATTTCTTTGATTTCTATCATAAGTTGTATTTTATCTCTGAACCATGCCAGCGAGGGTAAAAATTAGTTATTGTAAATATCCCAATTCAGTATTGCAACATTTTTGTCGTCCTACGCTGTAAATACGCTAAACAAGGCAGGCGGGCTAAATGTAAATAGATTTTACGAGGCAAGGGCACGAGTCCGGACCGAATCCACGCGGCTTGTATCGAATGCGTGAATAAGGTTACAACTCGCTTTTTTGTAGCTGTAATTTGTTTATAGGTTTTTACAGTAATTTGATTTATGTCTGCAGATAACTAAATTACAATGTTACAATATTTTTATAAGCCATTTGTTATTTTACATGCCTATACACCGCAAATTTTAAATCACCAGAAAAAAATAATACGCGTAATCAGTTGACGTTACTGAACACAAAAATGGTATAAAAACTTTAAAAAATTTGGTCGATTTTTTATCAAAAAAAATATAATAAAAATTGGTCAACGCGTTTTCAAACAGCTTTTTACAATAAATATATATCAAGTAATTTTGTTGACTACCTATATTTCGTTTCCTGAACGATACTTTTTATACGAATACAAGCTGATTCCCGTGCGATATCGTCCACTCGTAAAGAAATATTTTTCTTTTTCAGCTATTCCCTTATTATAGCGAACAAAACAAAAAAAACTACATACCTATTCAAATCGGTCAAGCAGTTTGATTATTTGCGAGACTAAGAACAACAATTCATTTAAAGAGGAAGAAGAAAAGATGATAATAGTATACAAGAAAATTATGTGAAGAAATATTTTTTATGACTTCAGCATTTTCAACCATTTTCAAAAAGATTCTTAAAATAAAATATCGAACTATACTTAAACTTAAAATAATTTTAGTAGTTTAATATCTGGATCAAATTAAATTTGATAAGTCATGCTTATGCAACTATTTCTTAAATAGGCCACAGTTTGGAGCGTGCTCTAAATCGTGCGAGTCATTTCCGAAGGCATCCTGTGGACTAAGTTTAATTGAACGGATTTTGGAAACTATTTCACGTATATCTACCTGTTTGTTTTCGGGTCAGATCATCTATGCCGACTTGCACCAAACTGTCATAGCTCCTAAGCAATTGCTTTACTCTCTTGGCAGTTCTTAACGGTCAGACTCAAGACTGTTAAGAACTACCAAGCGAGTTAATTTATTGCTTAGGAACTTTGACATTTTGGTGCAAGTAGACATTATTGCCGACTTGCACCAAACTGTCAAAGTTCCTAAGCAATTGCTTTACTCGCTCAGCAGTTCTTAACGGTCAGAATCTGGACTGTTAAGAACTACCAAGCGAGTTAAGTAATTGCTTTAAAACTTTGACAGTTTGGTGCAAGTAGACACTAGAGTCGCGTCACACATATCGCAGAAACATAGTAAGCTAACTAAGTTAGTCCAATACTTGTCTCATAACTTGTCACATACTCGTATATTCTCATCATTTTCACACCGACCTTTGAGATACAGTCTGACTAGTTCAGAGTAAGATGGTTTCCCGATGCAATAAACACTGTGTGCAAAGTCCTTACCTTTAGTTGTTAAGTTGTTTGTACAGGCAAATAACTTAAAAACTATCTTCTCTAAACAATTTCTTACAGGAGAAATCGTTATAACGGTAAAGCGCCATTTGTAATTCCTTAGTTGTACATTACATGGGTTTTTACAATAAATATTTTTTTCCTATTATTATTTTTACTTAGTGCTACAATCGCGCTTCACCAGCTTCTACGCTGCAACGTAACATAACCTGGTAAGGTTTAATGGTACTCATAAAACAACAATACATGTAACCTTTTTTCTGAATAAATAAATACAAAATAAATACATACAAATACGTAGCGATCATTGCTTTTGTAATTCACGAAAATAGCAAACCATAAGAAAAACCAACATTCAACTAAATTGAGCAATACTTCTAATTGTTAAGTCGGTCGGTTAGAAAATAGACTAAGGCCTGTGTTCACCAATAGATGATCGGAAGATTAGACCTCTTCGTCCGTTAACTTTGACATTTAATCTATGAAAAATCGTATCAAAATCGTCAAAACAACTGTTTAAAACTTAACCATCTGTTGGTGAACTCGGGTCTAAGCAACCAAATCATAGCTTAAAGTTATACGATAAAAAGCATCGATTTTTCAGCATCAAAGCATATGAAAACCTTAAATTTAAAACTGAAGAACTTCCAGTCACTCTTTCATAAGTTAAAAAACTAGGTACCTGTCATCCCTAGGTACCTACGCTAAAAGAATTTCGACATTGGAACGTAGCCTCTTTGAGAGTTTTCAAATCTCTTGTGCAACTTTGAACTGCATTCATTAAGTGACTGTTGAGTCTAGTTCTACTGTTGAACAGTTGAAGTTGAACTGAGTCGTTCTGTGATTCCCACGCAGTTCTTTCGTACAACTGGGGGAATCAATAAAATGCTTGACCTGACAGACTGACTGACGGACTGACAGATTTATAGAATGAACAGGCTAAACCACTGAACGTAAAGACTTGAAACTTAGAGGATATGTTCGTCAAGAGGTGAAAGTGAATAATTACCTACTATGAAAGAAATTTTTAAAATTTGCAACTCAAACGAAGTTGCAGGCGTCAGCTAGTTAATAATATTTCCGTTCAAAAAAAGAAATTCAATCTCATAATAAAGTATGTCTTTCACGTAATAAAGTACGTTCTATCACGTATTTTCATAACGTATAGCTAGGGTTGGGCATTTACATTATTCACACATTTACCTTTCTAAATTGTGTTTCCAATATCACTATTGGTCGTGTATGGATTTCTCAAAGCTCCAAAATAATACTTATGTCAATATTATTCCGTTCAAATAGACTTGCTGGATTATCTAAAGCTGGCCTGGCACACACAAGGATTTTATGTATGCATCCCTACGAAATTTCGTGTGAAACATAGTACAAAGATAGAAAGTTTGGTACACCAAAGAGCAGGGAGCGACACTGCTGCGACAATAACCCTATTAGTACCTTAATTCAACAATTTTGCAAAAACTACTAAAACAAGTAATAAAATAAATAATAAATAAAGTTTATTTTCCAAAAAAGATTTTAATACTAAGTTTACACCATGTGATGAAATACAGAACCTTTCTAATTTAGTTAAGAACTAAGACCTTTGTACAGGTCTATTTAAAGACTTCTCGGTCTTAGCTAAGTATTAGTTACTGTCTTCTTATTATCGTGTCACTAGTTCTTTTCGAAGCACTGTGGTGAAAGGATTTCAAGTGTGCCTCGAAGAGGCTCCTTTCTAATATTTACTGTGGTTATTTTGATAAATATTAATTCAGCGAGTATTGTTGAATTTTTGATCAGGTTTGAATCATTAAATATTAAAACTGAAATATTATAAAGTAAAGGAAGTATCTAAAAATTCGATCGTGTGTCGGTATGTGTCCCTTTTAATTATTAAAAGAACATGTAATTTGATTTTTTCTATAAAATTAGTTAGCTAGCTGACGCCCGCTATTTCATTTGCGTTGCGAGTTAACAAATTCCTTACGAACATTCTCTCGAAATTTCTAGTCTCTACGTTCAGTGGTTTGGCCTTTACGTTGCATTGTCAGTCAAGACGAAGCCTCTTGTATAATATATTGAATGATATTGATTTATTATAAAACCTGTGAAGATTAGTCTAACATGATGTTCAAGTTTCGATACAAATCAATTTATTAACAAAATTACCCTTCCAAATATGAGTTTCCACTTTTCCTATTTTCCGGCTTGTTGCCGATAAGGGTCAAATTCCCACAGCGAATTCTCAAAATCCAAACAAGACAGGATATTGACGAATTTTATTAATCAATCAGAGTGTTGAACTTTGAAATTAATTGGAGAATAATGAAACTAAGCCTGACAGTAATTGGATGATGAGCCAATATAATGTTGTTTGCTTGTTTGTATAGGAGGTAGCATCTTAGATAGGAAACGCCTACTTACAGAATTAATTGAAAACAAAACTAAGTAAATTGCATTGTAGGAATAACGGAAAATTCACGTACTGTATTGTGGAATTAAAGGTTCGACATATTTTTAATATGAATATAATTAGCATGAAGTTGAAAGAGCTTCATGTTGCCACTTTGCGATGGCCTGCAGTGAATCAACTTCGCTCTACCGGCTATAAAAGCAGAACCCTCCCCTGAACTGGCCTCTGAACCGACCTCTTTTTTCTTTCAGATAGCCTAGCGAACACATCCCTTATGCTTACTTGCACCAAACTGTCAAAGTTCCTAAGCAATTACTTTACTTGCTTTTTAGTTCTTAGTAGTCCAGATTCGGACCGTTAAGAACTGCCAAGCGAGTAAAGTAATTGCTTAGGAACTTTGAAAGTTTGGTGCAAGTAGGCATTAGAGTCGTAGCTATACTTATTGTTAGTTATAGTTTCAGATTGCGTTTTTAGAGTTCCTGTTAATTTCGCTTATCATTTATTCGATTTATTTTATTTTAAAATGTAATTAAGAAGGTTATTGTTTGTTATTTTGTAAAAGTTTAATTAAGATTGATTTAAATATTTATACTTATTTTGGTTTTCTCTTAAGAATTTGATAGGAACCGTTAAATATATACATACATTCTTCATGAACACTTTGCACTCTCGTCTCCTTATTACAACAATGATTGAAGTCATTCATGTATGTTTTTATGGTAACTAAATAGCGTTAAAAATCAAACCTTACCTTTGCATTTATTCATGTATGCCAAATTGCATTTAAATTAATCCACAAAATAATGTAAGTGAATGGTGAATTTGGCATTGGCCCTTTCGAAATTATGACATCACACCGATGGCTCTAGACAAATTAAAAATAGTAACATGTTGTTTCTATATAGGTAAACAAAGTAAGTATTTCAGAACCGAAACAATATTTTATCTTTAACGACACACGTTTTAGCAATGTATCTTACGAACCTATGCAATAAAGTAAGCATTGCCTTTGGAAATAAATAGGGCCAGATAAATATTATGAACTATATATGCCGTTTCGTTGGAATTTTGATACGGATGGTCGAGTAGCAAGTGTGTTGGACTGCCACGCCGCTGTCACGGGTTCGATTCCCGCTTCAGGACAAGCACTTATTGTGATGAAGTTCTTTCTATGTATGTATGTATTTAAATTAAAAATATAATTATTCAAGTACCTATTTTATCAGTTATCTGGTTCCCATAGTACAAACTCTGCTTTATGTGGGGCTATAAGATGGCGTTGGGTGAAGTCCAAAATATTTAAAAAAGTATTAGTATACATTTGTAAAAATACATGTTCTTCGCGACCAAACTATACTCACCAATTTTACAAATACAAATAATGGTAAGTACTTGATATTATTAAATTTTTCAGTAAATGTCTAAGTAAAAAAAGTATGTCTGCCTATCTGTCTGACCTTTAAATAGGTACCTATCAGTGCTGTAGAACTAATATAAGGAGCTGGCTGAAACTCTCACATAATATGTGTTATCAAGCGAATTCCTCAACATACTTTACGCCATAGATTACTTTAAGATAGTACGTACGCTCACATGAATTTAATTTATAATTCTGTTTATAGGCAAACCATCTCTAAGATTCTGTGTAACGCTAGACAATTAACAAGATAATCACAGGTGGTGAGCTCCATTTGATTATAATTTAATGCTTGCTCCAGTCTGAAGCCACACGGTCGGGTCGTGTCTTCATCGTCTATGATGGGATGAATCTTATGTCAACAAGTTACCTTTGTCGGGATATGATAGTGCTTTCTATTCTTGATGATGAGTCCTTTTGTAGGTAAAAACTAAAAATATCTTGTAAAGTATGAGAGATGTGACGTACGGAACTGATATTTAGGGGTGGAAAACGGCACATTTTAGCAATGTAAAGTTTATTTATAAGTATTACTGATACATAATAATGTTACTTTTTTTTAATTATTTAACTATGCTGTGAATGTAAAACATTGCTAATACAAAATTAGAGCTCAACCGAGCGAGTGCCTAATATTACGTATAATGCAGGGAAAAATCGAATTCGCTCGAACCAATAAACAAATATTTTTACACGATACGTACATAAGTTTCATTATATTCATGATCTTTCATGCAAATGGATCATGAATATTTGAACCCTTACACATTCTCAGTAAAAGCTAATATAAAACAGCAAAGATATTTCTCATTGTCATTCTAAGTCCAATACCGTCTAGATTGTAATAAAACGGTGGCGGGCGGCGCGGGCCCGGTCCATCGCCTTCAGAATAACCGTCATGCATTGCAAATGCAAAAACATGCAGCCATAATGCATTTTAGAGGATACGTCTCCGCTTGCTACCGAATAGCCCAAGGGAATGCGAAAGGAGCATGATAAAGCTTGTTTTCCAATGTAGCGCGGAACAAATATAACAAACTTGTCGAAGGCTAAATTTTTTGGAAACACGAAAAAAACGGTTTGCGGTTAGAAGAACGTGCGATAAATGTGTTTCCGGAAATTAAGATATATTTGTTCATTGCGGTGGATACCGGTCCTAAGATTTACTGGTTTTCCTTTGGCCTCTACGGCTACGCCTGTTGCGGCGTAGCACTTCGTAGCGCGGCGTAGCATAACGAATGTTGCGTATAATCGTAGTGAATAGTAAGCCTTTAGTTTTTCTGGTTTTACCAGTTTTAGTCTGGTATCTATGGCTACGTCTGATACGGCGTAGCACTTCGTAGCGCGGCGTAGCATAACGAATTTTGTACTTTACAATCGAGTAAGTTTGAACGCGCTTTTCATTATGTTAAATATTAAATAATCACACGTGAAGATGACACACCGAATACAATAAAATAGAACAACTTAGTTCAAAGTCACGGAAAGTTAAGGGTCCTTAAGTTTTTATAAGTTGTCTGATCTTCTGAAACTTTTGGGTTTTGTGATTTATTTTTAGCTTTATTCGAGCGACATCAATAACTTTAAATAAAAAAATTGCCTTCATTTTTATTTAAGTTCAATTAAGGTACATTTTTTTGTTAAATTTATCAGAGCGGCAAAATCGCTTTAGCGACAAAGCCTTTTTAAACAGAATTAAATTTTAGGTGGAAACGTTCAATGGCAAACTAAAAAAAGGTCTCATTTCGAACAGACCTACGTACAGGAAAGACTTTTGTTGCTGAAGTTGTAGCAATCGCCCCGTTACCCGAATAAACTTGATTCAGTTGTAATATGCACCTACGCTTTTGTAGGTAGGTATATGTATCATCACCCTGTCTACATCATCTAATGTCGTCGTTCTCTATAACCATGCTGATTGTATACCCGTCCTAAATAAACTAGACAAGTTAGGATTACTGGACGCACCGTCCGTATTTATGAGTCGGTAGAGTTTGCACACCTGTTACAGGCAAACAATGCCTATTATGCGACCATTTAGGCTATTCCGTTTACAAAACACCCTATTCCATGGCTTTAAAAAATATTTACAAAGCATTTTTCGACAATGATGTGGCACAATGATCATGACACGAAAATACGCATTCCGTTACTAGAGGTTTTCTCAGATAGGATTATTCTATACCCCTCTGGTTTATAAAAGAAATTAACTGCTCCCCACGGTCCGCGTAGTACAAAGCAACATATCCAGGTACAACAAATACAATCTTAAAGTTTATAAAAACTGAAAACCCGACTGTCGAAGTATAATTGGAATTGGAATATTGGATTTTTTACTCTTTAATTGTATTCCATAGCTTTTCCATGTATAAAACGAATTTAAATAGATACCTCATATCTATCGAAATCCATCAAGTATTGGTGGTTTTTTTGACATTTTTGCACACATTTGACATTTTAAATTTTTTATTTTTTTTTGTAGCTAAAAGAACTCATGTGACCTAGAAGAATCCAACGACACCTCGTTTATCAAAATCCGTTCAGCCGTTTAGTACTTTACTTTTGCGCATAGAGTCAGACAAACATATATACACACATACTTACATACACTAAAAACAACACAACAGTTGTAAATGTCAACAGCAAACCGTTAAACTGCTGTTAAACTTTTGATATTCGCACGACACGAGGAATTAACCCCGTCAAAGCCTCATTTGGATCCTTCTTAGTGCGTAAAACACGGTTTAACGGTGTATTTTGGATGTCCGGATTTTATTGTTTGTTTTATGAGGTACATGCCTCTATCCGCATAAGTCAAAAGGCGAGGTTTATGTACACAAATTTTCGAATGGTATCCAAACGTTTCAAAAAAAAATTAAAAAAAAATATCTCTATGTTACTAGTTAGCAACGCGGAAAATAATCTAAAAGCAAGATCATTGACAGAAAAAAGAAACGGGGTTTTGGCGGGAACATGAAAAATGGCGCATTGGCGGCATTAAATTAATTGACAAAACTTGTATAACTTTGAGTGTTTAAGTGTAAAAACGGTGGTTTTTTATCCATTAAGTGCTCGTGAACGTGTATGAGTGTTGGTGAATAGTGTTATGCTGTAAAACGTGACTTTTCGTGTTGCCTCTAAAACTCCATAGAAGCCTCTAGTAAAGTCGCAACCACCACTACTTTACAGGGGCATGACTTGACTTATCGACTAACTTATGACAAAATAATCTCTCCAATTACTTGACACTGGCTATATACCTTTGATGTGAAGCCAAAACTAAATAAAAACTAAAAAAAGAAACCAAACCATTTTAGAGCAAATCATAGGATTAGCAACAAAAAAAAAACCCAACGCAATGCTAGATATTCCGTGAAAAATAAATAATCGTCGTGAAATGATCGTCAAAATGTCTCAAAGCGGACGACCGCTGGACGAAAGTGTTAATCAAAGTCACTGTTCTGGTCATATACAGACGTGATCTCTTACTATCAGGAGAGCGCCCGGTTATCTCGTGACTTGCCTACATAACAAAAAAACATACCTAATAGGTATGTGACATTTTCTTTTCATAAAAATTTCAGGAAAAAATGCTATCTTTACCGCTTCCTCGTGAGGTAAATCAGACACAATAAAGCTCAATTCCCACTGGGATGGCAGTGACCGGCAGAGCATGAAAGTGCTCTGCCGGTCAAACATTTTTAAACATGATCTACCTTATTAAAAAGACCAGGGGCCTAATTTCCTAAGCCTGACATCAGTTCTCGTTATCGAATGGTACGTCAAATTTGACAGAAAATGGCGGACCTCGAAGCCGATAACGACAGAATCCTCGGATGACGTCATTTTTTCCCTCTTGACCATTTTTGTCAGATAAGAGAACTAATGACAGCTTGATGAATAAGGGCCCAGGGGCTTGATTTGCTAGCCCCTATAGCCCCTGTATTAAAGGGCTGCTGACAGGCCGCTCATGGCAGCGTCCCTGCAATAATGAGGCTCAATCATGAACTTGCCCGCTAACGTTTTCATACGTATCGTATCCGTCCCCGAGAAGACAAAAGCTTGTGTGATTATTTTTCAAAACGTCATACAAACTGTTGATACGATGATCGAGTCACGTGTCTCGATTATGAACTTTCGCATTAACGTTATCATATCGTGGATAATGTTTAAAATTGTTTGACACGGAAAGTGTTTTGCCGGTCGCTGGCATCCCAGTGGGAATTGAGCCTAACACACACAATAGCAGCATTGCCGAGCAGGATGGGACTAATGTCTGGATGCTGGTTCACCTGCCGCCTCGAAGCCTTCCCAAAATTCCCAATCTCAATGAGTGTGGTGAGGTATATTTTATTTATTCATATTTTTGTGAGAATCGCAATGAGATTTCATTGTTCTCTCTGTTCTTTTGCGTAAAAGTGGTGAGTAAAATGTTTAAGCATTCATATAATGGTATACAAAAAATATAGTTTTTTATATTCTCTAATATTTTATCCGCATTTTAAAACGAATGAATGTGTTTTTTTGCATTGTCATAAATTGATAAGAGTTATTTCAATACTCAATACCTACTCAATTTTTTATTCGCGAATATGGGTTAAATATACATTACAAAAAAGCAAAGCATCTCTTTTTATCGATAAAGCTATACAAACAATTGAAAAAACATACAAAAGTATCTTATAATCAGAAATCAGAAAAACTTCTTACATATCACATAGAAACAAACAATAAACTGAAATAAAATCGAAAAGGAGTTTATACCCGGCATTTTTCAGTTCGGAACGCACTATTTGTTTTCACATATAAAGGTATTTGTAAGTGTCCGCTTTTGTGTCTTCTTTATTAGTTTTAAGATGTCAAAGCGATTTTCCACACGAACTTTTATCCACTTTTTACCTCACAAAGTCCCGGTCTCGGTGTCGGAAGCACAGAGCTCGAAATTGTTTTCTGTAAGTCCAACACTGGAGGTAGAGATGCAAAATTACTTCATGAACAGAGATGACACTATACTGATACGTTTAGTCAAGTCTGAACTAAAAATACTACATAAAACAAGTATATGTAAAATATACTAAATTACATAATCAACGTCATCAAGCTCCAAACTATGCAGCAATTAAATAAATGATTGAAAATCAGCACAATATAACCTGTAAGCACAAATGTGACTAATTATCTTTATTTCACAGTTCCGCTTCATCTGATCATGAGGTTTTTCTTACTCTATGTCTATGACAAAGAACATACTTGGCTCGAACAACATTGATACAACGTACAGATCTTCCTTTTGTGAGCGTTGTGTCATGTGATTTCATGTGAGAACCCAAACTAGCTGTTCAAATACGATCTTTGTGATCAATTCTTATGACGAAAAGATTTATTTCATCTCCAGTTTCTAAATCCCTTATTTAGATGTACTCTATCATTATAGACAGCTATAAAGAGATTTATCTTTAACTATTCGTGATTGTCCGTCACAAAATAGAAATATCGTATCCGCGTATGTCTTATTTATCAAAATAATTTCGAGAAAGTAACACAGTACCTGCCGGAACATTTTCTCAAAATAATTCCTTAAAATATCAAAGTGATAGGATAGGATTTTCACAAAATCAGTTCAGTATCACCCTGGAGACCAAGCAAATTAGAATATAAAAGCTTGCTTTATTTCGAAACACATGAGAGCCAGACGTATAGGCTCGTTGAATCTTGGTAATTTCATCAAAGTCAGTCAAAGAAAGCGACAGGTTGTCGTTGACTCTCGGATAAGCACTTACATTGAATGTCAATCTTCTTGAGAGTAACATACAGCTTTACTATAAAATATACTCTTTGAAATTCGTTTTAATTTGGTTGGATGAGACTATTAAAAATTAAAAAAAAATGGTTGTCTGTAAAGTTTTATGGACGATAGTTTAACGTGACTACCAGCTTTACGGGACAATGAACGTTACCAGGCAATGACTGCGTTACCGAACAATTAGCATTACCGGACAATGACAGCTTTACTAATGACGTCAACTTTTTCGTGCATGCAGCCGGCGGCGGCGTTCATCGATGTACCTATTAGACGTAGTCACGTAAAAAATAAATCAATTGTAGGTTAAGATAAAAAACCAGTTAAGTATTATGGTAGAGTGAATACATACATTATAATATTATTTATTATGGAGCCTGCACCGTCCCACTGCTGGGCAAAGGCCTCCCCCCACAGGAAAACATAGAGGGGAAATACATACATAAAATATTAAGCTTGTTCACATGATGTCTATTAAAATGTTTAATCTTAAATAAGCGTGAAACTTTGAAAGCTATACAAAATTCATTTAAAACTTCCTCGTTTATTCCGGACTTTAAAACCATTCGCGGCTGTATAAGTTCGTAATGTTTCTTCAGCGCAAATGAAATGCCTGAACAAATAACAGTAGGTAAATTATGTATCGAAACTCCAACCTCTGATATACTTACCTAAGTTAATAACATTAGCGATTCAGAAGTTTTCAACTACATAAATTAAAAGGAGGAATTATTATGAGGTAAGTATAACAAGAAACATTTACGTTTCGAAGTCGTTTGGCTTCACTTTACGACTGTAACTACATTGTTTTAGCCAGGACCGACAACATGACGTGAACAAAATACGGAAGCGCTCAATTTCAAATGCTCTCCCATCCTAATAACGATCCTGCCGAACGTTGCTTAACTTATGTAAGGCCAGTTCCAATATACATACATAGGTACATACCTACATAATCCTACATTCGATCATTTCCATATTTTTTTGACGTGACTACGTCTAATAAATCGATGAACACCGCCGCGCCGGCTGCATGCTCGAAAACGTTGACGCCATTGTCCGATAACTGTCCCGTTACGATCCGGTAATGCTCATTGTCCCGTTACGCTGGTAGTCACGTTAAACTGTCGTCCGTAAACCAAAACAGACAACCAATTTTTTTTAGTCAGCATTAAGCTAGATACAATATGGAGTGAGTTCTTAATACATGCGATCGAAGACAATATCCGAATATCTCCGACCTGCTTTATTGCCTTGCCTTCGCTATCAACTCGCTCCAGTTGAATTGTAAAAGTAAATATATCCGATTTAGATTTGTTTACCTTTTAAAACAAATCACAACCAGGTTCATTACTCTTCATTATCAGACGCAACCAAACCACTTATCCCAATTCAAGTTCCGAGTAAGTAGGCACTCAGTTACATTTGGCAAATGAAAACCACGAAACAGGCACCTCGTTACGAGGTAACCACGAGCGACCGCAAAGATCTATTACCTACACCTACAGAACTAAATATTGAACTGAACTGTTTATTAGGCTCTTTCAGAAAATGCTAATTCGGTGTTGCACTTTCCTTCCACGAAGTCAATTAAACACATGATAATGGTTATTGAACTGAATCAGTTCCAGGTAGTTCTAAGGCTAAATTGGCCCATATATTTGGCCATGTTTGTCACTTCTATGCCAAACTGTGGGTCAAAAGCGAGTTACCATTGATACCTTTGATAAGGTAACTCAAAATAAATATTTTTTCTATTCTATTTTATACCTATTATATTGAGCGAGCCTTTCAAAAGTGCGATTTTCAATTTTCGCCTGCAAGTGTATTCCTGTTACCCCCAGCAATATATAAGCAAACATTTTAAAATACTGGAGCTTATATAAAGCCAATTTTAATTCAAGTCTCCAAATTAATCCAACTTATCTGAGCATCTCAACATTTACCCAATAAGCTGTCATCGGCCGGCTTACCTCAAACTAATAGGTACCAGCTAATCCGCTACGACCTAGATTACTTGTCATACGGGCTTGCACATCAAACTTAACTTGTTAAAATTACCTAAACATAAATCCAAATGTGGCTCTATACTTTTACAAGTCAAAAAAACAGTTTTTGAGCATTATCGTTTTAGAAATACGCTTTGCAATATATTAATGTCCTTTAGAATCTAACTTGGCTGTAATGTCCCATGCATAAGCTTAAATCCACCCTGACAATATTATTCTTTTATAGATAGATAGATAGAATATACTTTATTGCTCACCATCTTAGTACTAATACATTATATTGGTATATAACAGTGGACAATGGGCGGTCTTATCGCTAAATAGCGATCTCTTCCAGACAACCTTTGTATGGACTGGATGCTGTTAGGCAAATGAGGACGGTGGGTATAACGTAAATTTGTGGAACGGAAGCTTATTAAAATGTACAATAAGTCTTATATTATAAGTTGGATGAAGGGGAAGTGAACTACAATTTGTTTGTTATATCCCTACAATGCCGAAGGGGGGGTGTTCTGAGCTGATTTTTAACGTGATGATTACCCTAAAATCAGCTGTTTGGTGAACTTTCCAAGACCTTTGACCTTGACCTCAGTAATGTTAGTGATGAGACAGATTAAGGCTCCTTACAGAAAACATTACATCTGCTTACATCGAAAGGTTCATAAATATCTACCTACTCAACTTACCTAGATCATAAGCATGAGCACATGTTCCTTACGTGTGTCTATGTGCGACGTGGAGGGTGTGTACAGATGGAGAAGTAAATAGCAAATAGGGTTGTCTTAAATAATTATTGTATGAAAATTTCTGATACGAAGTATTTAACCTTTGCACACGTGATAGTATTCACACTCTTAGTCTGAATTCGCCCCCTCAGGGCTTGTAGGGGCATAACACTACACGTTGTATAGATAGGTCTCTCGTCAATCAATGCGTAAAATTGCAGAGGCGGCCGATACGATCTGATTGGCGTCAATTCACTAGAAAATATCCATTTTATAGTCGCCTGACTCCGGTGAACTGTTTTCCATTCAACTGCGGAATCTGTTATCAATCGAACGATTTTACAAGCTTGGGAAACCGGGTATGAATAAGTTCAGGCAATTTCTTTCCGTCAACTTTGCGGGAGTTTCATGATATTTTTATCGTTACACTTTTAGACTGGAGAAGGATGGCGCGAACTTTTTTTTATGTAGGTAAACATGAGACGAGTTGAACTAAGCGCTCTCCTGATGGCAAGAGATCACGCCATGACCAGAACAGTGCTACACAAGACTTTGATTCACAAAGGCCGGCGCAATACTGCTAAAGTTTACAATGAGATATTTTAATGGTCAGTCTCGAAAGCCTAGTAATTTCACCAGCTACAATGTTCTTCAAACTTGGATACAGTTATGCTTGACTTAAGTTCTTTGATAACAAGGTCTGCAGGTGAATTATTTATTTTTAGGTCGTTATGTCGTGGAAAGCTGTGTGCATTTTGTATGCCAACATTTATTTCGCTGGCAGCGTCGTCGGGTCGCCGCTGTTGTATCATATTTTAACGTTACGAGTGCGAGTAGTAAAAGAACTTCTACTTAGAAACATACCTAAGTTGAAATTCTATATATCTGCAACCCACGATTTGTACCTCCAAATATGATCTAAGTTTTACTCATACCTTCGAGTATTGTAATGGTCTAGGTATATTGTAGATATAACTAGTATATGTATGTCTTCGAGCTCTTCTTAGGTTTGGATTTAGTTTGAATAGAGCTAAATGATGAGGATGAATGGTATATCTGGATCATTTAGGCTTGAACGTTTTAATCCTTTGAAGATTCAAATTATACCAAGTAACCATCAATTGACACCTAGATATCTTTGAGGAGATCGATTCTAAGTAGAAACTCTATCTGCTAAGCTCTATCTGCTAAGCTAAACAAAGAAGCGTATAATTACTTACTAAGACGATTAATATCCACCTATCTTAAAATACTAGATACTAGGAGAATATGAAGATAGGCATTTTTTTTTTTCAATGTTGGAATTAAAATGTCGATTGTCTAGCAATCACATAGTGGTTAATCACATCAAACGTTTGTGAAGGGTGGACAGATGAATGGATAAAGTACTGGACAGATGAATGGATAAAGATTGGGCTGAAATTTGGTATGGATGGTCAGATTGCGAAGTTGGTCTCAAAGCAGCCAATGAAAACAGCAATTCTTAAATGGGACTGGGCCGGCCACGTCTTATATCGTACGTCCAGCAAACTGTGGGCAAGAACCACCAGTAAAGGAGCCCACCCAATGCCAACCCACGTCGTGAAAGACCCAGAAGAAGATCGAAGGCCAGACCAACGTAGCAGCTAGTTACTAAGTAAGTTACTTTTACAATTAATCGCATTTAATTTCTAGAACCTAATTAACGCAAAGGAAACGTGAAAACAAACGAACTCATTGTTGACTCTTGGGAAATAAGTCTCAACTGCAAAATACGTCGCTACTAGCAGACCTCCCATTTATACTGTTTCACTGAGCTTATTGTATTATCTAGCGGTGGTGCGCGAGCTTAAGGCTGCTTTTCCACCAGCGATATGCTATGCTACGTTGCAATCATATTCAATTTTCAGAACCAAGTCAAAAGACTACTTTTTGACAAATACATTTTGATTTTGGTTTTGGTTTTGTAGTGTGGTCACTGAATGGACTCCAAATTTAATTATAAGCTGAACAGTGTTTAGTATCATTTCTATTATGTTATATATAGAACTTTTATAAACAAAAACAAAACAATCATATTCAATGGTCCTCATAACATAGCACTGGTGGAAACGAGTTCTGCTAGCTATCTTTTTTTTATATGGAGGGATGCGTGCTGTGGATGCACGTGATACACGCATGTGCTATATATATCGCGAGTAGTGTTAGCTATGTGCATAGCAGAGTACCTACTGAGCATATCTCGAGCTGCGTACCTTACTCGCACAGCTACTTCACAGCAGCGCATCTACATAGCACTTCTTAATTCTTCCGCTACATAGCTTAGCATCAGTGGAAACGGTCACATAGTTTCGTTGCACTTTCATATCCTCGTATCAAAGCTCGCACATCTCTGGTGGAAAAGCACCTTTATTCCCCTGCAAACCACTAATCCGGTTGAAGACAATCGTATCGAGAAACACGCTGCTAAAGATGTTGGATCGCGAGACGGCTTAAATAAAATGAAAATACTTGTAAAGAAAATAAGCTCTTTCTTTCTATTCTTCTACAGCTTTGCTTCGACTCTAGTTTTACAATAGCCATTTGTTGCCTTTAGGTATTCAGTCTAGTTGCTTTTGCTATGTTCTCTTCTGTAGGGACATAGGCTCCAAATTATATTTTATTTTTATTTAAGGGTAATCCTCAAATCCGAGTTCCATACAAAAATGTTTCGGACAAATACTCAAAAAGTGCGCCGTATTATAGTAATTTCTACACACTATTCGTTTCCTCTATGTTTTTTGATTTCGTGAACAAAAAAAGTGAAAGGTTTCATACTTTAATTTAGATTTTATACGTGTTTTTAAGTTAGTAGGGTTAATTTTAAAACACGTATAAAATCTAAATTAAAGTATGAAACCTTTCATTTTTTTTTTCACGAAATCAAACTAAACAACTTATTACTATATTATAACTTACTTGTTCACAAATTAAACAATAAAAACATTAAGTAAATGAAAGTCGTTACATTCTTACTTATTTTATGCATTTAAACGTGATTTTATCACGATTTAGGAATTCTTTTTGATTATCCTATACTGTAGGATATTGTGGACAATATGGACAATAGACCTATATCATACAATATTACCACGTACAATGAAATCAAAATAACTTCCGGAGCGGTCATTGATACTTTGTGGGCAGCCAAAAACGAACTTGCACAAGAAAGCTCCGTATAGAGCCCTATCCCTAGAGAAACTAAGAATTAGAACTAAGTAGTGAACGGGTCATAAAATGTCTAGAAAAACTTGAAAACAAGTGTATATTCAGATCACGCTCAATTTTACGGGTAGGCTAGGGTTTAGGAGCAGATTTTTTTTAAATAAGTAAGTCTATCTAGTGACAAAGTAATGTTCACCCCAGAGTACGTGTTTCACACACCCCTTGTTTCGTTCTGTCACGATCTTGCAGTACGTGAACAAACATCAGTTTGCTTGCCCGTGCTCTACCCACACCTACATAGCGGACAATGACAGCGGACATTCAGATGATACGGAATGTTCAATCCAACGTGCATTCTTCTGTTTCGATGTCACAGAATTCAAAGCGTATGTATGTATCCTACTAGTATTTAGAGCTATGTCTAGAAAACAACAAAATAATAGCGGACAAAACAAATCCTAGTGGATAGGGCGTTGGATGCCGTGACGTAAAATAGTACAACACGTCAATAGCATTAAGCTGTTATGTATGAGAAATTGATGCGTAATGTTGCAGTGAAGTAATATTTTCTGTTTGTTTTTAAATATTGCAGTAGGATTTTTATTTCATTTTAAGAACCACATAATCAAGTTATTTGCAGTTTTATAACTTATAAGAAATGTAGAGCGGACTCTACATGTGTCCGTTTAATCTGCATCGATTAAAAAAGTAGGTAACACAGTCAGTGTTACCTTTTGCGTATAACAAAAGTATGTGTGTAACAAAAGTGAGTGTTTATGTTTTCCTGCTCGACTATTTCATGGGAAGAATAAGGAAGATTTACTGTGTCATAAAAATATTAGTTTTCTATTTTTGTAGGGGTTTACGAAGTGATTTATTATTGTCCATAACGTGCTCTAATTGTATTCAAACATGTTAATTGTTATGTATTTAGCTTTATATATGTACGTTGAGCAGTCGAACACACATGGTTTTTTTTTAGTGGAAGAAAATGTATGTGCGCATACCAAGTGCTTACAGAGTATAATCCATTTTTATTTAATTTCCACGCTCATTAATTCATTAATAATAATCAATCACACAAACTTATTTAGGCTTATATAAACACAATCACAATTTATGGCCATTTTCCGCATGGAATCTAGCATATTTTTATAATTCTTATGAAATCTCTGATTTTCAACATTGCTTGCAGCAACCGTTATCATAAGTGGGTTAAATCACAATGTGTGTAGTAAATATTAACATGACGATAAACTGATTAGACCTCAACTAAACAAACGAGGGAAAACCCATAATTATAAATACCCCGCCACGTAACTATTGGGAGATAAAGAACATACTTTCAGCTTTGTTTTCTTACCGTTATGATCGAAAATTGAGTAACAATAACTGGAAAAAGGAAAATTGGCTGTCGGCGGCAAACTTGCACTATCCAATTGTTTTTGGGAAGAACAATGAACCTAAATACGTGTAAAAAATTACAGTCTCATGAGAAAGAGTCAAAAAGCGTTTAATTTATTTCCCCTGATATAAAAAACCAACCTACTTACCGAGTTATTGTTTTAAATTTCTATGAATTCGAAGTTTCAAATGATCCAGGAACAAAAGGTACTTATACTTAGTAGTCAAACGCGTGTCTATATGTACCTGTTATAAAAACCGTTCATATGGGTGAATCTATAATACCCTTCCAATAACATCCCTTTACGAAAGCTATAGACTGAATACAAATTAAATCTACTACTTACCATAGCATTTTTCGTATAAAGCGTATCGTAGGCCTCTGCCTTCGAAGTTATGTTCTTCAGCTTACAAGATTTCTTTATTGGGGCTGAGAGCTGCTTATGCGACGGTGAGGCTGGCTTCTCTGTCGCACCCTCATGATTTGCTTTATTCTCTTTCTCTTTCACCAGCTTGGAGTTCAGATTATTCTTGAAGTTCCCGATTTGCTCAAACATGCTTGTCAGGTGTTGAGACATCATGTTGGTTGGAGTTTACTTGGTTTTTAAACGGTTCCGAGCTTTCGGTTCATTGTTCTTTGGGAATCTTTATGCTGGGGATGGAAATTCGTCTCTATAGTTTAAAAGTAGGTTGGTTATTTACAACACCAAGAAAGTCTCGTACAAAAACTTAATACCAAATACCTACAGTAGTTTTCAAAAGTGAGTCCATTTTTCGTAGTCTTTCGAGTTATTTTATTGAGAATCATCTCAAGAAATAAATATACAAAAAAATAACAATTATTTTCTTCCGGGCATATCAAATCAAATGTAAAGGCAAATCATGAGTAAGTTTCTATTAATAATTTTTGGCATTTGGTATTTAATCTAGATAATATAAAAAAATCATCTCAAGAAATAAATATTGAAAACGAATCAATATATCTAATTCTTAGAGAAATACTGTGCAAGTTGCTATAAAAACATTTATGTACCATCTATTACATACCTACCTAATCTAGATAATATAAATATACCATGTGATTAATGCGCGCGCTAAAAGCACCCACGGCTTTTACTGTTTCGCAACAAATAACCAACTACAGTCCGAGTAAAAACAAAAAGTTTTTGTTTTTCTGATTCGGAACTAGGCATTGCACTCCGCGGAATGTTTCTTTATTTTTTTATATTAATCTAAAAATTGAGGTTTGAACTATAATATGTTATATATATTATTTTATTTTACGAAACAAGTTGGTATATTTATGTTAAAGTCTTGAGAATCCCTTCAAAATTAACGCAAAATTGTACGAATGAGAATGGATAGATGCTTGTTGTTTTTTATATCGTATTAGTTATTAATGGACCTTAATTGGAACTATGCCTTACATACCTAACGACCCGTTCGTGCGCAATGTGATATGCCTAAACTATTCCCAATGGCCTGGGCTATGAATATTGATGGTTTTTCCAATTTTGCTAGCTTTTACGTACCCTTTTAAACCGTTACCGTTCTGCTGACGTTTTATGAAAGTTTGTTTCAACGCTTTTTCTCATTTCCATGTTTTAGTACGATTTCAGATTAGCGGGTTAACCGAGCGGACTTGCCGCTAGTGTTATGTTTTTTGCAGTACGCGCTGCAAGCCGCTAGAGACGCCTCATACTACTGACACTCGCTAGAAAAAAACCGAGCGTAAACGCTGGTATACGCGTATATACGGGCGTTGGGTTTTTAAAGTGTCAACCCGTATACGCACGACAAAAGTACACTAGTCTGAAACCGCACTTAGACTCGCTCCAAACGGACTAACGCGAAACTCGTAAGAACTAATGTAAGCTACAGTTTTTCACAAAAGACAGCCATTGGTCTAGCTTACCCTGTCAGCCCCACTGAACATTCGTACATAGATGTATACACATCCACATACAATCTTATTTACCTATATCTGCACGTTGGTAACCCGTCATCGATTAATTTAATTTATTAATCAACACCGTTCAAAAAACTTTTTTATGTAAGTACCTAGAACGAAATTCTAAAAGGTTTTGACGTAAAGCAATTCGAATCCATCTGCTAGATCTCAGTTCCACACGATCATATTTTACCTAAAGTTAAACTTATTGCAAATTATTAAGAGATTTTTCAGTTTATAAGATTCGATTAGTCAAAGTACGGGTGGGACGAGCTTTGTATGTCGGCCATATTGGAGGGGTATGCAATATGCATGCATATTTGGACCTCGTTGTCTTATAACAGAAAAAACTATTCTATTTTATTTTATAAATTGTATTTATTACCACGTTCTTATTGAGTCACTTTATTGTTTGTTTGTCTGTCTGTCATTCTAGGTGGAACTTTGCAGCTCAAATTTCGATCAAGTGTTCTTTACCGGCTTTAAGTTTTGCAAATAACTCATGTAATGTAGGCGAACGGGTCGACGCGAGGAACAATAACGTCACAGCGATACTGTCACGGGATCCGGAGTGCTTCGGGGCTTGTTTAGACACCAGGTACACTTGCGAGCAGAAAAAATAGTATCTTATGAATCTAGTAAGAGGTAATTACCTACGTGAGATGAATTAGTTGGGAAGATCGTGAGTCTTAATTTTTTCGTAAATAGGGGTGAGAGGTGGTCTAGCTTAGATACTTTGTATGTAGTTCATTATGAATTTGTTTTGTGATATCATGTGCGGTTGTTTTTAGCTCTCAGTAAATCTTTTAGAACAAGTTATTTAATTTTTCATATTATTTAATTATTTTTATCTTATTTAATTTATTTAATTAATAGTGTAAGTTTATATGGATCTCTGTTGTCTTAAATATGTATAATATGTTTGTTTTTATTTATTTTTTACGGTCTATCGCAAGAATATGTATGAATTCTATAAAGCTTAATTTTATTTTTCAATTTATGTGCCAATATAATAATATACTAAGAAGTTGATAGGAATTTTACATATCTAACCTACATTACAACTTTTTTAATTTTATTTTAGTATGAAAAGCATTTTCGACAAATTATGAACATAATCAATATCGAATGACCTGAGGTGAGTGTCTCATCTCCGAATTGGTTGGATAATGATTGTTGTTCCAACATCCATTATTAAGATCCAAAACAATATTAACTTGGATAATGGATTTCATCTGAAGTTTGCTGACCATCTGACCACGGTCGAACTTCAGGATGAACTGTATTTCCTTTGTTCCTAAGGTATTTAGTTAGCAAGTTGGCCTCTAAGAGTAAGCGCTAAGTTTATTTGTGCTGCGACAAATTTAAGTTGGTACTTCATTGGTCAAATAATATCACTCAGGTGCTTAAGTACACAGGCAAAGGCACAAAGTTTAAATAATTGAGCTTAAGTTACAATGAAATAACGAGAGAAAAAAATATAAGCTGATTATGCCATTGCTCTGTTATTTCACACAAAACCATCATATCTCCATTGATTATAATATAGTAAACAATGTAGTAGTATACAAGCTATATATTATATAATGTAGCTTGTATTATTTGAACTAAATCATTGATAAAAAATAAAATCCCATTATTCATGTCCTGAAGTGTACAAGTTTAACTCATTAGGACTAAGTTTGAAGAAACGTAGTACCACAAACTGTTGTAACGCTGTGTTACTATACTTTCATGTAGAGCTCGCTTAGTTCTGAGAACTGGCACTTAGAAGTAGAAACTTGTGATTCAACAAGTCGGGCAACACCTGATTCTACCGAAATACTGACTATGCATTTCGCCTTCCCTATACATATTTGAGGATTGGTATAGTGCAACGTATATCAGAAAGCTTCGTTTCATTATGCATGCTAAGATATTGTAAAAATAAAAAACGATTTACAAGCAAACTTAATGTTTATCCATCTTTCAACAACATAAAATTGTCGCGAATTTAATATAAGTTTGTTTTATGGCAAAATTATCCAAGACAGTCTCAATAGCCCGCATCAATCAAGACGTCCAATTCCACCACGATTGAGTGAACAACAAGAGCGAAAGAGGCTTCCAAATCACGTGAACTCATCCGAAAAACAATTGTATTTCCAAATTTAAAAGACGTAGGCACCTAAACAAATCATCTATGAAAACAAGGACAACAAACAAACACTCGGCAAAAGGAAAATCGTCACCAATGGATATAGAAATGTTGAATTTCCTCAACTATTACTAAAGGAAATTGTGAAAAAATATTTGAGACAATGTTATTTTGAAAGGAAGTGTTGGACAAAACAAAGGCCCCTTAATAACGGGCTTTCGAGAAGTTGCTGTAAAGAGAGGACCGCGAATAAAGTCGCTCTTATCTCGCCCGAGTTTGCCGAAACGACACTTATCTACGTTTTGCCTTATTGATTGATTGGAAATCTGTTCTGGACAACCAGAGATCGCCAATAAAAATGCTTATTTTATGTCTAACGCGAGATAAGATGAAGGTTTCAGTAGACGTTGGATTAAGGATTTTCTGAGTATTTACTTGCAGGTAGAGTTTGGTTTATTTATCCATTTGTTAATTATCTCATTCTCGTCTTGTCTCGGGTGGAATTTAATAGTGTCTGAGGTATCGAAGTTTTCTGACTCAGCTTTGCGACTTTAACTATATTGTTATAGCTGAGACCCACAATTTAACAGGCCCTCCGAAGCACAGAATCTTATCTTATAAAATGTTAGTAAATTAGGGTGGAATTTAACCCTAAGAATACATTTATAAATTTGCATTAATTTAGTAAATTTTTACAAGCATTAGATCATTGCCTGTAAGTACATATTACCTACTCGATGGTAGGTATTTTAACCATAGCTGGCAAAAATATAAAAATTGTGTTTTTTTTATCTAAATCTACCACAAGAACGGTGTACTGTGCGCTGACAATAACCTAAGTATTCGTACGTGTATGAATACGCAATCACAATTCTCTTTCCAAAATGCAAGATACACATGAATATTATATCTGAAGACGTGTTCCGCATTCAAAACTAGCTATTTTCCCTCAACATGTGAAAACAGTACATTGTGTATTTGCTAATAAAAATCCTAGATGCGCATTTCTCCATATTAATTGTTCAAAAATTTTGTAGGTAATAAAATTAAAATTCCGTACCCTTACAAAGTAATAGAAGCTATGGCGGTGGTAATAAATGATTATTCTCAAAAACTTGATTATAACTGTTAGGAACTTCGTTTTCTTATGTACTAGAAGTTAGAGTGTATTTTTTTTATATTCTGATGCCTTTAAGATTGCGTTTTGTGCATATTCATTAACTAACTGACGCCCGCAACTTCGTTTGCATTAATAAAATGCCTTTCTTAGAACGTGCCTGCAGTTCTTAACGAACACATCCTCCAAGTTTCAAGTCTCTACGTTCAACGGTTTGGCCTGTACGTTGTCTGTCTGTGATCCAAGTCGTTTTTATATATTGTATTTAATTGATTGATAAATAATTCAGTGAATAATATTCAAACTAAAACTTGAGCTTGTTTTCGAAAGATAACAGGTGATTCCCGGTATGCAACACTTGAAATAAGTAAGTAGTTCTCTTGAAATAGATAAACCAGAGTGTACTGTACACTGAACATGCATAAATTATTATTTATTAACATTGACCCTAACAATGATTTTCAATAATTTACTTCAGTTTATCAATATCTTTGATTGTCAAAAGGTCAAAGGCGGAAATTGAACGAAGGTATCCACAACCCCAATTTGTCAGAGGTCAGTTTTTAACTGTTTACTATGAATACTATTATTATTATTATTATTATTATTTATGGCACAGACAGGTTAAAACTGATATGATATCTTAATTATTTTTAGTCAGTGCACTTTAAATACTTGTCTGGTCTTTTTTGAAAGAGTTCACTGAGGAACACTAATCACTGTCTGTACTAACTTGTCCATGGTATCGCGGTTGAGCAAGTATTAGAGAGGTTGTTTAAATTTATAAAATATCTATACAAAGCCTGAACCTACGAGTTTCTTTAAAATTTGGTACACGACACGGCGTAATTACGAAGACTAAATAAGGCGCTAAGAACGATGAAGCTATTATAAAACACTAACAGGAAGCAAGCAAAACCGCTGCCGACCATAATGTAACCAAGTCCTCTAATTCAAATCTCAAGTGACACTTAACAATTAGGTACATGATAATATATGAGTGACAAAGGACACATTTATAAATATCAAGATCGTAAAAGCATCCACAGTTGACCGTGAGTGTTCCTTCATCGGCATCATGAAGTTGGCAGTACTTTTTGCAGTTGTGGCCTTTGCTGCTTCGGAACCAACGGGGCCTCAGGACGAAAACCAATATGAAGTAATCACCGTGGATACTCCTGAAGGTAAATATGTTTTCTTATTGAAGAACTGTTTCTCTGTAAAAGTAACTGAAGTTCCGCTATTTCGAACTCTTGAACTGATTATGTTTTCTATTAACAGGCGGTGTGGACACACCTGATGAGGTTCCAAAGGCTTTTAATGACCTTCTGGCTTCAAACCTGAATGCGGAGGAACTTACTCTAGAAGATGGTCTCAATGAGCAGTACCATGCGTCTGTAGGAGTACATGAAGCTACTAGGATCCGGGGAGTTGAAGACAGGGCAGCCTCGTCAAGGATAGTTGGAGGGCTGGCTTCTTACGTAGGTGAACATCCGTTCTTTGGAGGGCTGGTGATTACTCTACTAACGGGAGAGACATCGGTTTGTGGATCTTCATTGCTGACGTCAACAAAGGTGGTGACGGCTGCGCATTGCTGGCATGACGGTGTTGACACTGCTTACTCTATGCTCGTGGTTCTAGGTTCAGTACGCCTTTTCTCTGGTGGAGTGCGAGTTTATGCGAGTCAGGTAACTGCTCACACATTGTACACGCCTGGCGTGAGAACCAATGATATCGCCCTGCTTACGATCCCTGCTGTTGGATTCTCATCTGCCATCAAACCAATCGCGATTGCATCAGGATCGGCGACGTATGTGGGATACACCGCAGAGGCTATCGGTTTTGGCCGCACCAGCGACTCAGCACCGATCACCGATGCAGCAAGTCTTCGCGACGTTTTCGTGAGCGTCATCTCGAATGCTGTGTGCCAGTCGTACTATGGAAGTATAGTGACATCGGGCGTCATTTGTACCAGTGGCTCGGCAGGACGGAACCCTTGCGGAGGGGACTCGGGTGGACCACTCATTCTCTACTCGAGCGCCGGAAATGACGTCCTGATCGGTGTGATTAACTTCGTATCTTCAAGCGGTTGCGCGTCCGGAGCTCCAGGTGGCTATGTGCGAGTGTCCTACCACGCCAGCTGGATCATCAACAATGCTTAGTTGTAAGCCTTACAAAAAGTGAAAATTGGAAAAAAATAATATATTTTGGTGTAAATTAGAATTGAGTATTGGATTAACTTAGTGATTAAACCCTTATTTATTTAAAAGCATGGAATAATTGGATAATAAAATATTTGACTATAATAATTTCCCACTTAGTTCTCAATTTCCCACCGATCCATTAAAGAGATAAGGAAAACCTCAAATAATAATGCATAAATAGGTAAATAGTTTAAAACACAATAATAATGTGTATAGATAAATGCTAGAACTTATTTAACCCTGACTAAATACCGAGTAGGTGAGGCAAAGAAAAAGTCCAGGACATTATTATTTCTCAAATATCTCAAGGTTTGGACTGGCAACAAATTATTCATACCCATCATTATAAAAGTACCTAATACTGATTCAGTCCGCACCTTAATGGTAAAATAATGTGATTTAAAAACATTGAAGTAGATATAAATGCTACTAGGCTTCTGTTTAGCTAAAAAACTTTGTCTTTAACTTCTTATTGGTAAATTACTCTAACACAATTTGTCTTTCAGTCGTCTTATCGCTTTTGAATGCCTTATAAAGTTATGACAAAGGACTCTGAAATGGTTTAATTTAGAACCCGTTTGTGAAACCAAATAAACGTGAAATAAACAATGGTAGAGTCCGAGAATGGTAATTTATTTACAATTTTCTTTTGTTACCGACATTTACATAAAACTTAAGAAATTAGCTGAAGAAATAATGTTGCAAATAGCAGCGTCCACAATTAAATAAGTACAAAGATATCTGAGCAGGTAAGTAGGTTTGATAAAAATAAATAATTGAAAGTAAAGCGAAATTTATATAATTTAAAGTTTAACTTCGAAGGAACTTTTGATCCACCTATCAAGTCTAAATAAATAGTCGACGAAAAAGAGCTGTTTATAAAAATGATGAAGACGAATATATTGTAACTTAAATAAATCAGATTTAAACGTGAAAATGTCTAATGCTGCCACAGTTGGCCCTCAAGCCGGCCTACTCTCGGCTAAGAGAGCGAGGGAATGGATCCATATTCATTTATTGCTATTATTTTTATTTGGAGAATATGGGCAGACGAGCTAGACTCCCACTTGAAATAATGGTTGACAGTAGCCAGAAAAGAGTGGAAAGAAGGAAGGGAGGCTTTTGCCTTGCAGTGGGACAATATGCCCTGCAGTGGGACAATAATAATAACTTTTATTTCCATCGCTCCTAGTTGAAGAACGTAACAGTAGGCAAAAAAACGATTGTAACTGAATGAGGATGTCATGTCTGGGCAAGTTACGAGAAATACTGTGACGCTTCCTTGGGCTAAGTTGGAGGGCCCCGCGGGCATCGGGCCTGGTCGGGCGTGCATCGCGATAACAAGGCCCCAAGCACCGAAGTATTAAAGTATAGAATCATAATATAGTACATTGAAAATGCGCCAAAAAAAGGGAGCCACATTGACTAACTTCTAGTCCATTTTGGTCCAAAGCTTATTATCAGTATCAGGTCTAGATAAATATTATGATAAATGGGCTAGATAAAAACTTTTTTCAGATTATAAATGTTTAGCTCTATATTTTTTTTTGGTAATTGTCTGGTACAGTCAGCAAGTCAAGTCAGCTTTCAATTATTGTAGGGCTTTTTTAACAAAAAATATGTTTTTGTAAGTATCTATTCTCTGCGACCATAATTTTATTCTGATAAAGTTTTTCGCTAATAATGTAGAATATTTTCCTATTACACCAAAAATGATGGTGAAAAAAGTGTTGACGCACTCATTAATCATTTTTTACACTTAAAATATTAAGATGAAGATTTATTTTCGTGTTTGCCGTGGCAAAACCTTTTACTCCCGAACCGCGCGATTCATCAAAATATAATTGTCACAATTATGTACCTAAGTATTTAGATAATTAATTGGAGTAACACGGTATTTTTATCAACAAGCTACCTACATTAAAAAACTCCTACTAACTAAAAAAACTTTGTTAATTTGCCTCTTTATGCTATAAGTAATATATTTTGCTTTACTTTGCTAAAACCAATAGCTATAAATATTATGTAAATAATGTATGTCCATTTGTCCGTAACTGAATAAACTGGTCCTACAAAAGTTATAACATCTTATTAGACAGTTTTTAAATATATTAATATTTATTCAAATAAGTAGGAATTATTACTGAATTACACTATAAAGGTCAAAGCGCGGGCATAATTTACTTTCAAATAAACTTAGTCATAGTAGTCTAATTATAGCAAAAGAGTCACAACATCACCTTAATTAAGGGGTGGTTGGGTAAGTTCGTAGGAAAATGTGTGTTATTATTTTTAGGGTAAAGAAGAATTTCAAATATATACTAACTTGCGAAGGAAAGCTTATTTAAATAAAAGGCTAATTCGTTTATAATAGGTTCATGTAATTATAAAGGTTATTTTACAGTTGTTTTAAAATTATATGTAGGTAGGTATAAGTGTACTTTGAAAATATCTGGTTAAAAGCTAATTAGGAATTAAGGTGCAATTAAGGTGTAAATGCACGGTAGCTAGGTATAATCATTTAAATAAGTAATAGGTTACTTACTATGTTAATTTAATATGTAAAACTTATGTTATACTCACACAAGTTTTATGATTTTTGAATATTTTTTTTAAATGTTTTTATGTAGATCGGTGCTTAACTTTTTTAATTTAATTTATTTAATAGAATTACATTATTTATTTATTTAGCATTCTTACTAAGTACTTGATCGCCACTACGTATACTTACTTAGTAGGTACGTACCTGCTCCTAATTTCAACTTTTTTTAAATATATCAGTGCATAAAAAGTAGGTATTAATTATAGGTACCTATTAATTATTTTAATTTTAACAACTTAGTAAAAGTTTTGTGAGTGCTTGGTAATTTATGTTGGTGTAGCTTTTTCTAATTTACCTATATAAAAATAATTGTATTGCATATTTGTTATATTTATTAAACACATACCTTTTTGGTGCTTAGTTAACTGTTTAACAACTAAAATAATAACCTACTTTCAAACAAATAGAGACGAATTATAATAAACAAAAACTTTGGAGAAACTGAAAAAGTTATAAAACTTTTTGACAATGAACAGTTTAGGATAGGATTCTTTACTTTCACTACGAATGTTTAAGGTCTCTAGGTGCATACGAGGTGCGTCCGCATAGCACAGTGTCACCGCGAAGACTGGTGTCTGCTTGGCCATCAGCGGCCGTCGTCGTGGCCTGCGAAGCAACTCTTCAGCGACTGAAGGACGCATGCGCGCACTAGCCCCTCCTATCAAAACTTTTCACGAGTATCGCGCGCTTTTCTTGCAAACTTTTCAGCGCGTGAACGGCTTTTGTTATCATTTAGTACTCATATACAACCTTGAGGCACATAACGTTCTGAAATAATTTTATACTAGCTGATCCGCGTGCGACTTCATCACCCTTGGATTTTTTTAGTGTTGATGACGTTGTTTGTCAAGTCAATAAATACTTGCACATTTCCAATCCCTCTTTTTACCCACTTCAACATTAAATATATAATATTGAATATGTGCGGTTTTTTAACCAAACCTTTTGAGATTAATTATGCTGGCGATTTTAGGGTATGTGTTTTGAATTTTGAAAGTACAGTGTCTAGGGCTGAAAATGTTTCTACCGATTTCCGACGGCAATTGAACACCACCTACCTTATGAACTGCTGCACTGGCTTGTTGGTTTGGTGGCAGGCAAGGTCCTGTGGACTCGCACGAGCGCGAGTCCAGGTTCGAAAAGTCTTTGGAAAAGCACACAGCAAGGCTATGAACCCGCGACACTTCACTAGTATCAAAATGTTGAGATGCAAATTTGGTACGGCCAAAAATTGACGGATTTTGAGTAGAACGTCCACACGCATCCGATCACACTGACTCCCGCCAATGCACTGATGAGCCTCTAGCTCTTCACGTTCGAGCAGACGGTGATTTACCAAACTACCCTCAAAATAACAATAGAAACGCAACAGAATAGAAAACTGAAATACATTGCAATAAGATTGTGATAGTAAGCTAGCAAACTAGCAGCCCTGGCTTCATGTAAACAGAACTAGCTTAATTTCTAGGATCAAATACAGGTTCAGGTTCAAGTTTTTTATTGGTAACAATATTGTTAGTTACAAGTCCTAGCTTAGGTAGCAAGCTACGGAGCAGCATCTTTGGCTTCGTGTTAACACGATACCAGAGCTGCTAGCTTGCTTGCTTACTATCACTATCATCCTATCATCACATTCGTTGGCTAGGCATTCTTTGTGTAAGTTTTGTCACAGTAATTACATAGGTCGGTTTGCATAAAAAAATATTAGCCTTATACCTATACGACATATTTATTGATCATTTCCTTTATGAGACTACAAAAATCGTCCGGAAATCAAACAATCAGTCACGCCATCTTGATACAATTTCCCATTATCTTTGTATCGAATTCTAGATGATTATATTTAGAAGCCAAGACGATTTCTAAAATCCTGAATTTTCTGGAAATCTTGAAGTTACGTACGTGTCTGGTTTCGAGTGGACTGATTGAAATGGGTTAGGAAACGTGACGAAGGGCATTACGAGACTACCTCAGTGCCGCAGGCTGTAATTTGGCTAGAGAACTTATTAGCCTGCGCAAATTGGGCAGATAGTTCGCCAAAGTATTTTAAATTTAAAAGCAAATTTATAATACTCTGCCGTACCGTGCGCCAATTTACGCAGGCCATATACCATAGTAGACCATATATTTATTATGAATTTTCATCCGAAATAAAAACATTTTAACTCTAAGAGGTCTGAACGGGGAGTGCAGTGGCGGCTCAGCTGCCATTTTTAAATAAATGCTTTATTTCTCCGATAATCTGAAATCTCTCTAACATAGCATCATCATAAAAGACTCACCGGTAATAAAGGAGCTCCCCGCCTTAACCTTTCTTTAGAACGAATAACACGTTCATATAAAAAGTAATGGGCTAGTACAAGGACACGTTACTTCTCTTCGAATGGTTACTAACGGTATCCCTTATAAACAATGATATGGCACAGTGTTTGATATCTCCACAAAGCTTGTGAGAATAGGTGCTTAGTAAAGGAAAGTGTTACCTTATTATAATATTAACCAATGTAATACGTATACAATGTAATATGTATACATGGACCTAAATGTTTCCAAATTAATACAATAAATTACGACAACGAGGCGACAAATCACAAGTTAGCCTGCGCGCATTTACAAGTCATTCATTCTATCATTCTAAGTGACATTATTTTCAAATCATCTTGGTACAAAATTATCATTATATTATTTACCCGAATAAAATATATTTCTAAATAAATATTTTTTAACAACACAAAAAATCGTAGCTATAAAAACAAAAGCTATCCCTTGATGCTCATTTATTATGTCACACACACCTGTATTAGTACGTAGTATCTTCGTACTCCGTGCTCTGTATGTTGGCCTGCACAAGAAAAAATGACCATCATCAACCTAGCACCACTACTGGACGTAGGTCTCTTCCAACGCGCTACTGAACCCAATATTTGGCTCTTCTCATTCATCTTCTACCAGCTATAGCGCGCAAATCGCTCCATCTAGCCAAAGGTCGTCCTACACTACGCTTGCCTAGACACAGCCTCCAGTCAAATACACTAGAGAATAATGTCCCTTAATTCTAATATTTTCCGTTTCTGTGCTCCAGACTATCTAAATCCAAAAATGTTAGCTCTGTCTCGCCTAGAATATCACGTAGAGAAACCATTCTTTACGATATTCGTAGAGGTGTTAGCAAGCAGTGTAACATTAAATATTATGGACGTTTTGTAGTCGTCTCACAATAGCAGCGAAACGAGAGACATTCGCCCTTTATCTGATGCCTCCGAGCCGGACATATTACGAGTATTTAGGACGTAAAATATTATTATACGAGTTTTGGATCCAACAATGTTGAGATTTTAATGGATGCGTTCACATCGGTTAGTTTTAGCTTTATTATTTTCTAGTCAATAAAACGTTTAGCGAAGAAAGATTTAAAAAGAAGGGTGAATTTTTCAACTAAGCCTGTATGGCCAACAAATGAATTCCTTAACCTTCCATTGAAAACTTTTTTGCCATTTCACATTACTTTTCTGAATTTGATCCCTAATGCATAGATCACACGTAACGAGTACTCAGCCGAGACAGTGCTCTCGGCCGAGTACTCGGAACGTATAAACATAGCGCCGAGTGCTCGGCTGAGCGAGTGACGTTAGCTGTCTCGCCCGAGTAACATTTTACTGTCTCGGCCGAGTACTCGGTACGTTTTCAAAATCTATGTACTCAATTCCCGGGAAATTGATTTAAAAAAATCTAAGTATGCAGTTCAAGTTTTCATCAAAATCGGCCTCGAGCGTCCTTTGAGCGTTTTAAGTTACCCATACTTTATGATGTGGCAATCCAAGCCCATTCGGAAAATTCGCCCTGTTTATTGTATTGAATAATCCCATTCCTAATCGGCGACAGAAGCAGGCGAGAGAGTTGTAAAGCGCACAGCTCATTATAAAGTCGCCCGTTACCAGGCATAGCACACCTACCCCCAGAGGAAAGAGTCGTGTGACCATCATTTATTGTTAAAATATATATTTTTTATTATTTATTAAACACGTGCTACTACGCATCGTATCCAGATGAAAACTTGTTCGCCCTCCCATGTGTTTTTCCAGTTTATGAACAATATCCATACCAAATTTTTGCTCAATCAATTTTGTAGTCTTGGATTGATTGAGAATCGAACATCCATCCTTCCATCCCCATCTAAGTAAGTAGTATGTACGGTAGGTACTCCCACCGGTAGGAAAGTCATGAATTTAATTTTACAAGGAAATTAACAGCTAACAATGAGTATAACTTAATTATAGAAAAGTTCTGAAGGCCAATTAGAAATTTCCACAGATACTTCTCATAATGCTCGTAAAGTTCAACTTTATGCTAGGTACAGTAAAACTACATTTTAGGCCCTAGAGCAAAAAAGTAATTCCTTATTATAAAATCTGTTCAAAAAGGTCCTGTTTGTAAAAAGTTTAATTTAGGTCAAGTCAAAATTTGAATTTAGGCACCCATAGATCAGGATATTATGAGGGACCTAAATATAACTATTTTCTAAGTTCAAATATCGTAGTAACAATGGATGGATGTCTCTGTTTTAATATTACTAAATGGGCGCTCATTTCATTTAAAAAAAATTGAAATTTCTATGTAGGTAGGTATAAGTGCTCGTTCCTGAAACCCATTTTATCCTCAACTTAAATATCTGTAAAAGTCTCGTATAAAGTGGCTTGCTTCAGGCTCTTGGTATAGAAATAATTATTTTGTGGTCCTTCCTTCACTGTCGTGTGTCACTAGTTCTTTCAAACCAGTGTGTTGAAAGGATTTCAAGTGCGCCTCGAAGAGGCTCCTTTCGTGCTCGTAAATTTTGTGGTGAGATTGATGTATAACCAAGCTCTTTATTTTTTCGAACATATAAGAGCTTGGCTTTATAAAATATCCATAATTTGGAATAATGTAGAGTAGATCGTTTTGAATATTCTTCGTTTTTTTTTTTTTAACGATGAACTTGATTAAATGTAGTATTTTCATTTTACAACACGACATGGCCTCCCTACTGGTGATAAAATTGTAAATATTTTCAACTGTAGCTCAGCCCCGGTCGTTGGTGCCTTTATGCCTATCTGTAAACAGTTTATAGCGAGAGATACTCCTGTTTTACATTTACACGCTTTTTAGTACGCTTATTGTTGGTACAGTTCGAGTTGAGTTCTGTTTTAGAGTTTCTGTTATTGCTTTATGGAGAGCTAACTTCTGACCGCAAATTCACTGGCGTACGTAGCACTGGGTTGTAACTAGCCTGTATAAGTTCCGAGTCAAAAACTACAGACTTATATCTTCCGCATTGAAGTACCTACAATCCATCCAGTCGTTTTGGCGTGATTTAGTAAGAAGCCGTGCAAAGAAGTTTTATTCATCCTCAAAAACTTTAGGGTGAGTAGTAGGAATCGGAGTATAAAGTAGCCTATGATCATCACATTATATTTAGTTCGATTTTGTGTGATAGAAGAATAAAAATCCATCTATTAATTAATTCTACAAGCTTTCGCCTTTAAAAAAATATTCTATTTCATAGCCGAATCTCGTAGTGTTCACAATTTGTCAAAAGTTTGTTTTACGTGTTTAAAAACCTTTCAATTGTAATCTTACGGTTTTTGCATTGCATAACGTATTGTAAAATTTATAGTGGTTTATGTTTTTAAGAATTTTAAACCAGGGTTATAAATAAAAATCAAGGTTTTACAAAAACATACTCGTATAACAACCGACTTGATACTGATCGGATGGTTCTGGTATGGTACATAATATTACTTATTCTTTGGTTCTAGTGACCGTAGGCACCACTGTCAAGTCATAGGGAAGCAAAATACGCAATTTTGTTTACTGCGACGACATTATTTTTTCAGTTATTTTGATTAAAACCCAAACTACTGAACCGATTTTCATGAAATTTCTATGGTTCCAATCTGAAAGTATATCCTTTGAAATAAATAAAAATTGTTCCAAAGGTTTCTAAAAAAAACAGAGGTAACAGTGATAAAAAAAACAACCGAATTGATAACCTTCCCTTTTTTGAAGTCGGTTGAAAAATGTGTTTATTTGTGTGAAACGTTGCCATCCATGGTGCTATGCAATCTGCTTTCCAGATCTGCTGGATTAGCATATAGAATACTTTTCATTCAGGACAGCCGCGGCTCACCGACCGAGCTGGATGGGGCTGGACTCATCTCCTGGACTTTTATTTTGGACACAAAATGCATAAATTGTAGCTTAAGGCCCCGTTTCCACTAGTCGGCTGTCATTGGATTCTTATAAAATGGAGCACTCGACATTTTGACAACTTCCGACAAGTGGGAACGGGGTACAGGAGTACAAGTTACCCTGTACTCCATTTCATAATGTGGAAGTCTGTATCTAAACTTCCACATTGTGACTTGAAGTCACTCATAAGCCTTTACCTTGAAGACTAAGCAGACTCACTATTTAACTACTTTTTAAATAAACAAATGGCGAGACTAGCTAGGCGCTTTCCTGATGGTAAAAGATCACACCTGCCCATAACCAAAACAGTGCAACACAGGGCTCTGATTCCCATAAACTGGTGAAAAATTGCTATAGCGCTCGTCCACCTTGAGACATTTTGATGGTCAGTCTCAAAAACCCAGTAATTTCACTAGCTCAGGTGCCCTCCAAACCGGAACACAGTAATGCTTACACATTTCTGTTTTGCGGAATAATATCGGGCGCTCTGGTAGTCCATCAAGACGGCCGGCATCCTGCAGGGGACGCCAACGGTTTTAAGATCACTTGTAAAGGTAAACTAAGTAAGTACTTGCATTGTTACGGAAATTGTCTAAACACGTTTTAGTAAATATTTGGTACTACCTGTAGCTTGCGGCTTTTCCCGCGAAGCATCAGAATATAAAATATCTTAAGTTTTGCCCATCTCATAAGCAAAATAATAATACCTACTACAATTTTAAGCTCAATTGGGCGATTGTGTTACAAACACCCATCTGTCTATTTCACCTATCAATTTGTGTATCTTCAGAAATATTCTCATTTCAATCACTTTTCGAAGGATTTTATCTACTTAAATCGCTGCGGAAATCGTTTAAGTATGTACCTGGGTATTTGGTATTTGTATAATGTATCTAATACCAAATTAACCAGTGCTATGCATTCTGTTTTCGACGTAAGTACCTACCTAATTATTAGCATTTAAGATCACGCACACGCTATAATTCGTAAGTAAGTATAGAAGTTTCTCTTTATAATGCGTGTATTTAACCTCAAACAAGAGTTACCTGCCGCAAATCCTACACGTAAAATTAAATGTTTAGTTAAAAATAACCTTAAAAAATAACAAATTATTGAAACAAAACTGCGTAGAATTACAAATTATTGAAACAATACCGGCGTGTACAATAACACATTATTAAACAAATAGAGTGCCGTTTCAATTAGTTTCCATATAGTAGTTCAAAGATAATGGATTTAATCAGAGTAAGTATTTTTACAAAATACCTTTTACTTTTCTTTTATGCCAATTTGGAATTCTGAAATCATGAGACAATAAATATTGATAAAGAATTAGTTCTGATTATTCTAATAAAGGTAGAATAACTAAGTAATTTATAGTTCGAAATAATGTCTAGTGCTTTACCTGGCAAGTTTTATTTTAACAGTCTACTAGTAGTATACACTTAATTAAAATAAAAGAACTAAGTGTGGAAAACATCTCTATGTTTCCCTTGTATCTAGATAAAAATGCTACGCACATGTACTTTCATGTTTATTGAAGCATTCATCATTTCAATTCATTTTACTTTATTCCTATTGATAGTGCTTCTTATACAGAACACAACACGGCGTGTCTTAAGGCTAATCCTCAAATCCAATTCCATACGAAATGTTTCGGACAAATACTCAAAAAGTACGCCGTATTATAGTAATTTCTTCACACTATTCGTTTCGTCCATGTTTTTTGATTGCGTCAAAAAAAATTAAAGGTTTCATACATTAATTTAGATTTTATACGTGTTTTTAAGTTAGTAGGGTTCATTTTAATAACGTATAAAATCTAAATTAAAGTATGAAACCTTTCACTTTTTTTGTTGACGAAATCAAAAAACATGGACGAAACGAATAGTGTAAAGAAATTACTATAATACAGCGTACTTTTTGAGTCTTTGTCCGAAACATTTTGTATGGAAATTTGCTCGAGGATTCAACTTAAAAATATGCTATTGGACACTTTTTTGGTATATTAATTTATAAAACTAAGTTAGAGTTAAATTACTTACTGGCCTACTTTGGCTAGATTGTAATAGTATTAGAGTACATTAAAAGTAAATAATGAGCACAAAAAAAGAAAACATCTTTGTTCCTATAACTACTTTCATCAAAGTATCCAATCTGACTCTGATCCAATATATATAAGGGGTAAAATTGTGTTTTCAGCATCCCGCATTTCTAACAACAATACTTCTCCACTGTTTATTGGCGTCCTCACTGCCTCAGTACGGCTGGTCTCAAAACTCTGACACCTATAAGTCTTCTATTCCTGAAGGTGGATCACTACGCACAATTTATAACGATAAGGCTCCAGATCATAGAGTATCAGTTACACCTGCGTATGGTGTCACAACTAACTGGCAGCACAAGCCTTCGCTTGAAAACCCTGAACTCATCGTCAGAAATCTGTTGAACTATCATGCTCTACCGGGCATCAACTATGAATCTTTCGTACGAAATCAGTCGCCGAGGAACACTCAATACTCGACTTACAAGCCAGTATTACAAGGTAGAATTTTAAATGCAGCTGATATTGACTATCCATCTTCCACTCCAAGAGTGCGTTACGCTGAAGACCAGGTGAAGAATACACCACCCTACAATACTGAACCACCCAGATTGGTTAAGATCCAACCTAAAAACCAAGGCTATTCTACAAATCCAGGGTTACATGCTCAAGATGGAGATCTAGACAAATTAAGACCGACATCCTACCAATCTTATCTGCCTTTAGTCGTCGGACCAACGAATTTTGATTACCCTCCTACCAATCCGAATATGTTTTACATTGTTGGAGGTTATCCTGGGACTGTGAGCGTGGCACCAACTAAACCAGACCCCTATACCGAGCCAGGCATGAGTGATAAGAAGACAGTAGATCTCCCACCGATCCCTACATCTCCTATGTCAGTGAGACGTCAGACGGAGATTGCTCTGATGAACACCGTCGCTGGTACTCCTGGGGGAAGCATTGCATTATTTGACTCCGTACGAGCTCCATAAATGGACACAATGAGTTATTAATTTGTATTTATTTTTTTTTTCGTCTTTTATTTATTTCGTCGGCTTATTGCTGGAAGTCATTAACGCCAAATAGTCACTAAGTGCAGTTAATGCAACTAAGTGCAGTCGGATGAGCTTGTCTCGATGAGTTCTTCTTCTTTTTTATGTTACTGAACACAATGTCTTAAAAAATGTCTTAAAAATCAAGGCACATTTTGATAAGTGATTGCATCTTATCACAATTGCCACAAATTGTACTTATAGCGGTTGCTGCTCTCTAATAAAAACAACATATTACCATATTTTTTATTATATTTCACGAATTTTCTATTGAACTTATACCTATTTATTCATTTTTGCCACTGTTTAAATGTGTGCCCCAACTTTGTACAACTACTTTATCAAAACAAGCAACATAGTAGAGAAGGAACTCAATCAGAGAGCTAAGCTTTATAGGCGATATATTTGCTGCCTGGTCATCTCCCCCTCCCATTTTCAATGCAGACATGTTCCACGGTAGTTTGGTCACTTCTCTACTATATCTTACAAATTTGGAATGTGTTTTACGTCAAGGACACTAAAGTTTACTTTCCATTATTTATCTATCAACAGTTTTAAGAAGCGAACTAAATAACGAAGAAGATCTCTACATTAATCGAACGCTCTAGACCACAAATAAATGTTGTTCTTACCGATTGATTTTTCCTGTAGAGCATAGTTTTGAGTAGGTTTAATGAAGTTTGGCTGTTGTGGTGGTATTACAAGAAACCATTGGTGTATTATTTATTGTTTTTCTATTTTTCTTAGTTCTCTGTTTTTCTACTACGAGTTTATGTTTATTTTGCAATTAGGTTTATCTTATTAGGACTTACCTTTAAGGCCAATCCTCAAATCCGAATTCCATACAAAATGATTCGGACAAATACTCAAAAAGTACGCCGTATTATAGTAATTTCTTCACACTATTCTTTTCGTCCATTATTAAACTAAAATAAAAGTACATAAAACATTGTTTGTATAAATACTTTATTTTAGGTTTACCTATTAAGTAGATATATAGAATCTAGGTCTCCAGTTTAAATTTTAATGAAAAAAAATATTTTACATTTACACATACTTTAAATCTAGCTTTGTAGGTACTATCTTAATTATGATGACTGCAAATATTAGCTGATTATACGGTGATAGGTTTAAATAAAACAGATTTTTTAAAGGGAAGGACTGACTAAACTCTTGGTTATAAGGTTACACGTAATTAAAGGAAAAAAATCATAGTTACTCATTCATTCCCCGTTTAAATATAACTCTTTATACAAACAGTGCACTTCAATAGAATAACACGCTCGTAGGGTCGGCTCTGTAATTGTCTTTACACCCAGCTAACGTTGGTGTTCCTGCGATTAGACCAATGGTAGTTTATATTATGGGTATATCTTAAGTGGTTTAATCACATCAGTAGTTTACTCACACGCACACATGATGTGATTGTGTACGTGGTTTAATCACAGCAGAGCACCGGCGTAAGCTGGGTGTAAAGATAATTACAGAGCCGACTGTGCATAAATTTAAATTTGAAATAAGCAGGAATATTGAACAAAGAAACCAATAACGTTGCGGTGGAGCATGCGCTTCACGGCGTAGAACACGCGCTCTGACCCTCAGCACCCTCAGTAGGGACAGATGATGCCTCCGGCGCCCGGCCGTGCTACCGATTCAGGGTGGTGCACTCGGCACAGCTGCTTGTAGGTATTTCCGCCTCCACCTCCACTTCCGAAGCCCCAAGGTCTTTTGTGCTTGAAGAAGTTGAAAAAACGGCCGAAGAACGGCTTCGCGTCTAACGCCGCGCAGAGCAGCATCAGCAAAGCGAGGATGGAGAACAGACGCATCGCGGTGTACGGCAATTTATGTCAATCAGCCGACGTCAGTGCAGCCTCGGTCTACGGATGCTCACTCTGGTGGCGTTTAATCACGAATGGTGGTGGGCGTTCAAGCCTTCGACTTATATATCGACCTCGGATCATCCGACGGCCGGCAACACGCCTTTACAACACACATTATTTTCGTGATAGCAAGAAGTCATGGCAGAACGCCGATAATGTAACTTACAGAATCTTAAAAGATTCGTTCTGGCGGCTGTTACATCAGATTAGACCTGCTGCAGGTTGCTGGTCTCTCAAGAGCAATGTCAAGTTCAACGAGGCGCGTGCGGCGCGTTTGCCATTGCCTACTCGGACAAAGGACGAACCCTACCTTCAAAAACGACTAGAACAGTAATCAGCGCTCTAGCAGTGTCCTAAATATACCTAGGCGATTAAAAAGATCTCACTTATTAAAGCAGATAAATAAATAAGTAATGGTGAAGTAAGATACACGGTATTGACCTAAGCTACCAGAGGACAAGAGACACAGCCTGCTCGTCTCTATAGAAAACATATGTTAATTCTTAGCATTATGTTGAAATTATAGAAGCCGTTGAAATGATCCATTTTTGTTAGACTATCTAAATTAACTTGATGGTAGAGATAGGGCTCTACTACTAAATACAATTATAAATTTGTTATTAGTAAAAGTTTTGGGGCGACTCAATGAAACATGTACCTACCCACCGCAATGAAACATTCTGCAACAGAATCCTAAACAATCAGCAACAGAATCATAATCGTCATAGCAAATAAGTAAGCCAGTTTTCTGATGTAGCAACTCACTCAGAGGTCATTCAGGTCAGGAGTTATTGAATACTAACTATTGTAGTCAATAGATAAGCAGGCATAATTATTTTGTAATGTAGTTGCTTAGGACTTTTTCCTATTTAACTTTTATTAAGTAGATACTTAATGTAACCTACAACCTGCTGGTTATAACTTTAGTAAGTAGAATTTCATGTAGGTAGGTAACCTGCCAGTTCAACATGTAGGGACTTGAACTCGCATTGATAATACTCTTCATAGATGCCTACTGGGTGGTCTATAATTTGCATTATACCTTTAGCTATATTTAAGATAATCTTCATTTTATGTAGGTATGCTGTTGATTACCAATAAACAATACGAACACCTAGTTCTAAGATTGAACGAATGAACGTTAAATATGTCGTAAAAGTTTGCTTCATACTCGTATTATATCTATAGGTGTATTTTTGATCCTACAAGGCCTATAGGCATATAACTATGAATCTTAATATCAAATATTACTTTATGATATATTACGCACTATACCATTCACTATTCGTTTATAATACTGGAATACTATTCGACTTGATTGAACTGATCACTTCGATCTCAAACTCTATACTGATTCGCGTTCAAATCTATGCTGTACTCTTTCAAGTCAAAATCTATACTGATCAGTTCACTTTGATCTCACTACTACTTTGAACTCTATACCTACTGACTTCTTCAAATCAAATTTATCCGGAATTACTCGGCGATCTGACCTCGCTATTTATAGGACCTTCGCGATCATGCCACCGCAGTACTTTGTTCGCGACCATTCAAGAAGGTACAAGAAACTCAGTTCTAAGAACTATTTACAAACATTCCGAACAGAAATATAGGTAACATTCAATAGGCCAACGGTAATAATGAACTTTTTATGCATTTCTTTTAAAATGTGGGGGCCAGGAAACGCTGATATACTTTACATACGATCAACAAATATAAAAAAACTGCGGTCTACGTAACGCGTTGCACTACACCCTGTTATCGTTTGCTACGAGCTCCGTAGATAATTCGTAGAATATCGAATTTCAGGAAACCTTTCAGGCAGACTTTCTTTGCTTCGTCAAAATTTCTATTTTATCGATTTACCTTACTTGTTTCACTGCTGAAATGTGTGCCGAACTTTGTTTTACTACTTTACCAAAACAAACATATGTAGTAAAGTTTAAGCTCAATCAGAGAGCTAAGCTTTATAGACGATATATTTGCTGCCTGGTCATCTCCCCTTCCCAGTTTCTATGCAGACATGTTCTACGTTAGTTTAGTCACTCCTCCACTATATCATCACTTTGGAATCCGTGGTATGTCAACGACAATAAGGTTTATTTCCCATTATTTATCTATCAACAATTTTAAGAAGCGAACTTAATAACGCAGAAGATCTCTACATTGATCGAACGCTCCAGATGACAAATAAATGTTTTTCTTACCAATTGATTTTTCCTGTAGAACAGAGTTTTGAGTAGGTTTAATGAAGTTTGGCTGTTGTGGTATATTCTACACACAAGTTACTATTTTGTTAGTTTGTATTATTCATTGTTTTAAAATTTTAAAAAGTTTAAAATGTCTATCTTTCTTCGTGCTTTGCTTTGTAACATTTTTTTTCGACTATGAGTTTAGTTTAATTAGATTTATATTATTGGTAATGCATCCCCAACCGAACTTTCTTATTTATATTTGCGCTGCATCCAAAGGTTATTATCATATTTAATCGCTTTTTAGCGATAACACCACCCATTTAACATTTTATTTTCTGTGTCCAGATTTATTCATAAGTTTTGGTGTACAATAAATAAAATTATTAATTATTAAAACAAGTACAGACCTGAAACCAGAATAACGAATTACTATCTATCTATCACTTGTGGTATAAGTCGGGTATATAAATGACGGGTTTTACTCGTAAAATAACAATAACTGTAATTCGTTTGTAATTTGTTCTCACTTTGGATGGTTTTAGTAAATATTCGTAACACTCTACATTTCATTCAAATAAAATAAAATTGTTTTATCAAAACCTCTTCAGTCATAATTTGGTTAGCACGTTTTCGCTTTGCTGAGTCTATTTCACGGAAAATTGCCTTTCAAGCAAGTTCTGTAGAATTTGGAACCAGTCCTTGCTGTTGTTGGTGTTTGAAATAGCTATTATCAGTGAGTATTTCAGTAAAATTGTAATCATAGCAAAGACTGAACGGAAATAAACGACCAAACTTAAAAGGCGTTCCATTTTAGATACATATTTTCAAACTCGAACCAAATCTACAATACATATAATACAACTTATAAAATTGTGATATTACTTAGTAAAAGTGAATTATTTTTCACACAGCATAATCAGCCTATAATGTTCCCATTGCTGGTACTCAGGCCTACTCTCGGCAGGAGAGCGAATGGGTCTTAACTTAATCCACCACGCGGACCCAATGCATATTGCTGGATGTCACATGCCATACATTTTTTTTGTCTGACATGCCGGTTTCCTCACGATGTTTTACTTCATCGTTGCGAGAACGTGGGATGCATACCCACATAGATTTTTTTGACCGAAAAAACTCACCTCTAAACGCATGACTGCCACCGGGATTCGAACCCGCGACCATCAGATCGCAAGGCAAGGGCCTCATCCACTCGGCCACCAGGTCCTCAATTTTTCACACGCACTCTAAAATCTTGCAATACTTCCTCGTACTTACCTAGAGTTTATATTTTTTCACATAGGTAGGTAGGTATATGAAGTTAACATGTAAAAATTTTCTTTTAGCAAATACATAAAGAATACTTTATATGAATAATATGAAGATGAATACTGTTTAGTTGTATCTCTTATATTTGTTACTTCCTGATCTTCTTTTTCTTATTCAAGACGACACTTCTTATATTAAAAGTATTTTACTACGTATATATTATTTATAAATTATATTAATTATATTTATTTTATTTTATTTATTTATTGATCACCAACACAGTATACACTAATACATTTTTTTGGTTACATGATACATAGCTCAGGCCAAGTGCCACTGCAATTATAGGTGAAGACGACATGCAAGAGGTAATTGAGCGAGTAACTTAGTGAAATAAAATTAATATTACAAATTATATAAAACTTTGATCAAAATGTTAGTTACAAATCATATTTACAAAATTAACACAATTATTTATAGTTAGAACACAAAAAATAGTTAGACAATATTCACAATAACTAGGTCAGTCTTAAAAATAACAATTTCTTAACTAAAAAATAAATAAAATAATAATCATTAAATTCGTAAATTAAAATTAAAATAAAATTTAATCAGTATTAGGATTAGGGATATTATTTTATAGTACATTATTCATATAGATATTAAGTACTTAAGTATATATAGTTATACCTACCGTACCTACACTTTTTTACATTAATAAGTTACCACATTGATTACTTTTTACACTCTTTGTTTTTTGTAATGTATTAAATGACACGCCACACCATATTTTTTGCACGCCCGGGTTGACTGGTAGAAAATGCTATTATAGCATTAAGTCGGCCCTCACATATTGTAAGTGTTAAAGTGTTAAAATAAATAAATAAAGTTAAACATTTCCAAGTCAGAGGCTGCAATCTATTCCAAGCAACGACGCGCCGGTGCGTGGTTGAGGCATGTAGTGGAAAATAGGCGTAGGCGCTCGACTGCACGGCCACGGCTAATGCACTATTTGTGAAGCACCCTGTCTTTAATGCCTAGATCACACGTACCGTGTACTCGGCCGAAACAGTAAAATGTTACTCGGCCGAGACAATGAAAGCTTCCGTCATTCGCTCAGCCGAGCATCGGCGCTATGTTTATACGTACCGAGTACCACTGTCTCGGCCGAGTATTCGGTACGTGTGATCTAGGCATATGAGATTTGAGAGAGTGTGATGAGTACTCGATACGTATAAACGCTGAGTGCTCGGCTGAGCGAGTGTCGTAAGCTTTCACTATCTGGCCGAGTACTCGGTACGTGTGATCTAGGCATAACCGTGGTGACCTTCATGGTCTATGCCAGCCTTGTATACTGAAGAATGTGGGTTCGAATCCTCATGGGATTCGTGCACCCACCCACTACAGATCCCACTAATCTAATGAATTTAAAGTACTTGCCAAATGTTACAGTTAATGAAAATAGGCCTTTGCGGAATCGCTGTGACCTCGTTATTCAGGCTCTCAGTCCTAGTCTCCTCAATGCGAGGAACAGAGACTCGTGGTAGTTCTGGTACTACAATCATTGTTATGTAACCGTTACATCAAGTGCCTAACTTACGAATTATTCCCATCTGTCACCCTGCTCTGTCCACCTACGGTGACAGATGTACCTACTTAATTCTTTATTTTATTTTATATTCAACTTACCGTACACGATAAAAAAAAAAAAAAATTTAAAATGCTTGGACCTGACTGACAGACAGGCAACGTACAGGCCAATCCACTCTTCGTAGAAACGTGAAACTTGGAACTCGTGTTCGTCAATTTCGCAACGCAAACGAAGTTGCGGGCGATAGCTAGTTTATTATAAATGCAAAAGTTTGTGAGAATGGTCAAATAGACTGATGGGTGAACTGCTCAATCATGCTGAGATTACAGAAAGAACCGATCGAGCTGAAATTCAGTAGGTATGGTGAATAACTTAGCACCTACTCTATGGTATGGGAATTGAGCAGGAAAAGGACATACGCCTTTCATTCCGATATCACGCCGGTGAAGCTGCAGCAAGTAGGGTCAACCAGGGTAAGATGACCCAAAAGGCTAGGTACCAATTTTCTTAAAAACCTTCAGGTCAGACTTCAGAACTTTCTGGTCTTACCATAATTTTGATATGATCAGAAAACCCCAAAAAAAAATCTGGAAACTTATTTCAATTTTTACTTATAATTCCATTTTATAAAACCTTTGAAGTATCAGACGCATCCTTTGTGGTGAAAGATAAATACTTTTTATTCCATCCGTCCCGGGGCTATGCAAATGACTATATTCAATTAACGCCGTTACCCACCGCGCTCACATCAAACAGTGCAATTGGTTCAACGTTTGACCCAAAAATGCAATAATGGCACAGAGAAGAAAATTGAGATATTGAGGTAGATACACGTGCCTCTACCTTACATTCGAGTATTTATCGCTATGCATAAGAAAATCATAATGTCATAATCATAATCATACATTTAACACTACCACATCTCCAGATAATAAACATCTCCAATACGCAGAGGTTAGCTGGAAGAGAATGCTAACTAGCATTATGTTCGCCTATGTACTTGTTTTTTACTTTGTGCAATAAAGCATTTTCTATCTATCTATATAATGCACAGTATCGAAAAATATGAATGTCTGAGTAAGTTCGCTATATCCACGAGTATATATAATCCGGGAGCAAAGGAGTGAACAAAATGGAAATCTTTAGAGGAGGCTTTTGTCCAAGGACACGTTTTTAAAGCGATAAAACCGGTTACCAAGAAGTGAATAACACGTGTTTTTTTATAAATAAAAATTCAAGACGTAGCCCTGATAACTATCCCCTTATTTATGAAGCAAGTAGGCAGCTCGAAAAGAACAATGTCTTGGTTTTGCATGCGATTTCAAGGATACCTACAATTTTCATAATTTTAATAGTTTGAATGCAGGCCACGGTTTCCTACGTGATCAAAATTATATCAACTGACGTCATCAAAAGGGGATTTATTTATTTCGAAGTTATATTATAAGTATATCGATGTCCCGAAAAGCCTTTTGATGGGAGGGGGTATTCCCCACGTCCATGACGTTTGATCATACACCTATTTTCATTACTTTTAACTTTTTTCGAATTCGAAGTTTTTCATTCATAATTGAAAAATGTCACGGAGAAATATGTACCTAATTTTTCATTTTTTTTTCATTAGGAACATATTTTTTAGGAAAATAAACAATCAATACAGCAAAAATCCATAGAAAAACAAAATTTACCTACTTATAAAAAAAAGTATTCTATCAGTTATCTAGTTCCCATGCGTTTAAGCTCTGCTTAAATTGGCGTTGTGTGAAAGGTCCAAGTTTTTTTTGTTGTTTTGGGAACTGCACCAGTTCTGGTGATTTCGTTTTTGACACTAGTCTTATTACACCCTGTATAATATCTTGCGCGTTCGGTAACCGACTACTTGGTTTTAGTACTAGGTACTAGGCTGTTGATTTAACGCTATTTTGTGGTTGTAATTCTGAACGTAGACAAGAACTTTTGCAACGGACATTAAGGCTTGATACTCAGTTAATAATTTGCTTTCTGAATTACCGTTTTAATCTAACTATCCTTCCGCAATGGTTTACTCTTATATTATTTACTACTACTTATATCATACGCATAATAATATAATACACACATATTAATAGCGCTTACGGTGTGCTATAGGTGCTGTGTATATTAAGTTATTTTTTATGTGGATATGAATTCGGACAAAGGCACCTCTTGGGGGAAAATACCTCGTTAGAACGAAAACACACTTGACAAAGTAATTTTAAAGTACTCACAGATACTTTATTAAGTGGGTATTATTATTTATTAGACATGATCGTCCTACTGCTGGGCAAAGGCCTCCCTTCTCTCTTTCCATACGTCTCGGCATAAGGCATCGGTGGTCCATGTTTTGGAGAACGAATCAAGTTCGTCCCGCCATCTTCTCCTGGGTCTTCCACGAAGTCAGTTGACATTGGGTGGGCTCCATTCTGTGGTGGTTTTTGGCCACAGTTCGCTGGACATGCGACAGCCGGCCCAGTCCCATTTTAGATTGGCTGCTTTAAAACCAACGTCAGCAATTTTTGTTTTGGAGCGCAGTATGGTGGTTCGTACACGATCTGTGAAAATGCAGCGCTCCATGGCTCGCTGGCAATATTAATTTGGAAAAACTAAAATAAAAATACAAAGGTAAAACTATATTTGTATATGTCGTGGCCGGATCATTGAATTGGCCATTTCATGAAGTGGCTGGCCATTTCATGAAATGGCCGTATTTCATGAAATGGCCAATAACCGCTGGCCAAATCATGAAATGGCCTGGCCAGATCAATGAATAGTCAGCGTTTAATGATATGAACAGCTCAATGACCAAATTGATGTTCGGTAACGTTTGGCCACTTCATGAAAGGGCAAAGAATTATTGATCATATCGTAAAATAGTTACTTTATCCACCATTAGAAGCGCTGATATCGTTTTGTTTTTGTGACGCAACATGGCGGCGGACAGTTTATTCTGATGAAAAAAGGGTGACCACGTAACGAAAATTGATGGACTTTGATTGATGGAAATTGCGGGTGAAAGACTATAATATGTAATTTAAAAAAAACTGTATCTAAGTAGTTATGCCATCGGTAATCTGTATAATCTGGTACTATTATAAATTCTATCTGCCTGAGATGATTTTCTGGCATGAGGCATGAGCACGCTCGCTTCGCTCGCGTGTGGGCGCGCATAAAAAAAAACCTAATAACCTACCGTTACCTAATTAGATAATTTTCTTTAGGTTGTGCATCGATATCATGTAAACCCTACATTTATGATATGGCCAAACGTGGATGGCCATTTCATTAAACGTTGACGTTCGAACGATATGGCCAATATTAGCTGGCCATTTCATGAAATACGGCCATTTCATGAAATGGCCAGCCACTTCATGAAATGGCCAATTCAATGATCCGGCCACGACATATACAATACTTTATTTTAGGTTTCAAGTAGGTATTTACAATCTAGGTGTCCAGTTTTAACCTTAATTAATATTTTATATTACATCTACACTAATTTTAAATCTAGCTTTGTACTATCTTAATTACGATGACTGCGAATATTGGCTGATTATACAGTGATAAGAATTTATAAAATAGAGATTTCAAAGGGTAGAACTGACTAAACTCTTGGTTACAGGGTTACACGTGACTAAAAAAAACGTGAAGTTACTCATTCTCCTTTTTAAAACAACTCTATACATAGACGTCACTTCAATAGAATAATTGCATTAGTTTATGTTTGAAAATAAGTAGGTTATATTGAACAAAGAAACCAACAACTTCATAAGTACAAACAGCCAATTAAAATATGCTCTTAGATTCATTATCATACAGATTTAGGGCTAAGATCGCGTGTTCTACACACAGTTCATCCGGCGTTTCACTTAAACACTTACAATGTCCTTAAAAAACTATTTACAGAGAGCGTTATCACAAGTTATCACCAAAGTAACACAACACACAAACAAGACCTTCAGCGGCTCATATCACTAGATGCTAGTCACATTGAAGAGCTAGGGTTGGGTGACCTGTGTACTAAAGATAACACAAAGAAACAGATAATGAAGCAAGTTGCTAAACTTGAAGGCGCTGTAAATAAATCAATAGGTAAACAGGACTATAGAACAAGAACATCGATAGATTTGAGCATTCAGGAAATAAACGTAATGTTTGTATTCAATTAGGGAGAACACTTTCATGAAGTACACTAGACTAGTAGAGTAGTTGATTGTAACAAACGAGGTCAAGCTCTTGTTCCAGAAACGCTTAATTTAAGATGTATTCACGTGGAAGCAGGTCACCCCATTCTCATGATGTTGCGGCGGCGGAGCAGGCGCTCCACGGCGTAGAACACGCGCTCTGACCCTCAGTAGGGACAGATGATGCCCCCGGCGCCCGGCTGTCCGATAGACTCCGGGTGGTGCACTCGGCACAGCTCCTTGTAGCTCTTCCCGCCTCTGTCTTGTCGCGACTGAGGTCTTCTGTTGTATCCGTTGTATCCATCACTATACCCATTGTATCCATATCCTGCGTATCCTCCACCGTAGCCCCAGGATCGTTTACCGTTTCCACTGAGCGCGTCGTATATGGCGTCGAAGAACGGCTTCGCGTCCACCGCTGCGCAGAGCAGCATCAGCGAAGCGAGGATCGGGAGCAGACGCATCGCGGAAGGGTGCACGGCAATTTATGTCAATCAGTCGACGGTCAGCGCGGCCTCGGTCTGCGGATGCTCACTCCGGTGGCGTTTAATCACGAATGGTGGCGGGCGTTCACGCCGCTGGCTTATATATCGGCCTCGGATCATCCGACGGCGGACAACACGGGTGCGCGCGCGCCGAGTTCACGGTCCACACCCTGGAATCGCATTGAGACACATTAGCGCGGAATATTCGAAGGGTATGCGAACGTTTCGTAACACAATTTCGTAAACAGGAAGAGAATAGCGCGCTTATCGGGGACTTTGTTCTCATTCGCTAAATCGACTATAACGATGCAGCTGCGGATATAAGTCAAAGTTATGTTGGTTAACCTGAGGTGCGCCCACATAGACTTGTGCTTTTGCATTTACAAACGCGAAAAATTATCTGAAATTCGTGAAATAGTAAGAAGACGGATAAAATAGTTTTGATGATGTATCTTGTACAGACTTCGAGAGTCGTCCTGTCGGCTGTTACATCAGATTAGATAATTTCCTGCTGCAGGTCGCTGGTCTCGCAAGAGCAATGTTAAGGTAAAGCGAGTCAAGTTCAACGAGGCGCGAGCGGCGCGTTCACCTCTGTCCGCGAACACGTTTGCCATTCAGCATGTTGCTTCTACTCGGCAAAAAGCAACATCAGTTTTGAAAACAACTTCGGGAACATAAAGCCGCGTTCAAGCACTGCGTATTGAAGAAGTGGTTTATTTTATTTCTTTAGGCAAAATATTTGTTAAGATTTAGTTTTCTACTAACTAATACCGAATTGAGAATTGAGCTTCTGCCAAGATAAGAACTTCTCCTCTTTATCGAAAACATTTATGGTTAGTGGTAGAGCTAGGGCTAGAGCCCTATCTAAAAATTACTAAATATAACAAATAACAAAAGAACAGTAAATTTCAGTAGATTCATTAATAATAAGTCCGGGGAATCACAATAATTTGTCAGACTTATTACTAGTTCAATAAATATGTCTATGTCTATGAGTAATCAATTAAAACAGGCTTTATAACCTCAACGACCATCACCTTGTTTTTGAATAGGTAAGGAGTGAACCAGATGGTTGTTATGACTTACATATATGGTAAATAGTTCCTGCTCAATTATAAATTTATCATAAAAGTTGTAGGGCAGACTCAATGAAACATGTACCCACCTCAATGAAATAGCTGATAACTACTACCTTCCTGGGAGGTGTCATAAATGAACGTATTTATGTCGTAGAAGTTACATATTTATCTGTAGGGGTTTTTTTGTTCCTACTTTACCCATTTCCTTGTAACTGAAGCCTGTTCGGGCTCTAGCCATCTAGTGCCTTACGAACTGGCCTATATCATCTTTCAAAAATGATGAGGCTATATCGAATGTTTAGACAAAATTTAAAACACAGCACTTACATTAATCGCACTGGATCCTGTACCCAATTAGGGACCGTGATGCCCAAATTATGGATTGGCAAGGGAGCAGTAGGATAAGCAGAATAGCATCGGTTGAACGAGTTACTAACTGAGTTATGGCTGAACCTTCGATAAACACCATCACACCGCGCAGTAAGGAGAGATATAATTATTGGCGGATGATAATAAAGACAACATTTTAAAAAATGTCTAAAGTTTCGCCTCGAACCACCAGTGCGTTGGATGGAGAGATAAGCGGATGATAATCATCCGCTTATTCATATGAATGGCTATAAGTTAGGTACTTGTATTTAGAAATGCGACGAAAATCTCTAGAACAGAAGTACCGAAGATGTACTTAATTAAAATGTCTACTTTTTCCTTATTGCGTCATTTGTGTTCTAAACTAGCTCTACGCATGCGACTTCGTCCACTCGTGATCATTGATCGATCACCTTCGAACTTTATATTTTTCCCTTAATTGTTTAAATTTTTAATAGTTATTATGATTTTTGATTTGTATAATTTGTCACGGCCCCGAATAGTAGCAGGTGGAGAAAAATCCAACTCATCAAAAATCATGAAAGTCCGTATTTGAGTAACCCGACTTTGTTTTATATATTTGAGATATAGATTCAAATCTTATTACTGAAACGGATCGGGTTGTAGTTTTTAGTACATTTCAGTCCGCTTGACTTTAGTTTAGAGTTGACTTTAAACTCCCACGCTGCGCTCAGGAGCTGACTCTAGAATCCTTACGTTTGATCGGAATTCATTATAGTAATTTAAGACATCATTTTTTTTTTACCGCTGGTGCATAATTTATAATTGTTATATGACTCTCTGTAACAGCTCGCTTTGACATACATAGCATACTCATAAACTGAATATTAATGTGTGTGGTGTGACTGCCAGTCCGACCTAATTTACTTTTAACAACGTGGTCTGCAGGAAATCGCGTCCATTGTACACAGGTGCTTGCAGATTAGATACACAACACGGAAATATAATTTTCGCAAATAAATGAAACTGTAGAAAAAATACAGGAGAAACCGCGGGCGGCACCTAGTGTATTATAATGAATATTCAGCTAGATATATTATTTTCATCATATTCTATATGTACAAAATGGATTTTCGATTTCCAGTCAGCATCGTTACACAACGAAAACACTAGATGTAGGCATTTATATAATATTGGTATCCTTTCTAATATCTATTCAAAAGGAATCTTGGGCAAAATGTCAATCAAGGCTCGCATCCTATATCAATATTAATCATCTATTGCAGGCTTGCATTCAGATCATAAATGTCAGCTACCTAATAATTAAGTACAAGGCAGGCTATACCTTAGTAACTTGAAGGCACAAGCCCGTTTATTTCATCCAAATTGTGCAACGCGGGATTTAATTTGGTCACAACCATATTTTGCTCTAAACATTGCATTATTCCTTTATAATATACCCTTTTCTCACCTATTGACCTACCACGAACTTTGCTGCAAGCTCCTTATTTATCTATTAAAAGACATTCTTCGCTACGAATTCTTCGACAGTTTACTTACAGGACTTCAAATTAGACTTCAGAGAGCCATACTCGCCAAATATGGCCATAGTGGACCTATCTAGAATAAAACTGGAATCTGGGTGATTCTCACAAATACACAGTAGATTAATATTATTCTATCAATACACTTTGACTACACTGTGTGCACATCGTACATGCATATAATTTGAATAGTTAAATAGTTTTCGATTTTTGTATAATAGTGTTCCTATCTACACTTAACCCTCAAGCCTATATTTCTCGTAATTGATTTGCCTTGATGTCATAAATATTATCATTTGCCGATCTGATATGTATAAATATTATTGCAATTATCAATTAAGTAATTCATAATTTTGTAGTCTTCTTATCATGCGTTCTAATGTATCTCTAACCACTCTTCCATAGGTCTGTTCGTCCATGGTCCTTCGAGCCGTACAAAATGGCGGGTTGTTTACAATCCGTTTGGTAACCAGCACACAGAGTCGAATGATTGGTGCTCGCAAACGAAGTACTCACTCATTCGACTAATTTGTGATTCTGAAATCGGCCGTGCATTCTGTTAGTGGAATCTAGCAATTGGTCTGACCGTTACTGGCCTTAGGGTTGTCAAAGCCACGAAAATATTAACCTAGGTAACCTAGGTATTAAACTTACCCCACTTGGATGTCTGCTTACTTTCATCTGACGATAATAACTAAGGAGGTAAGGCAGAGAAGAGAAGTATTTAGAATTCGCAATTCTATTTTGTGAGTGACTTCCATGAAAATTTTAGTAATAGATAGGTACTTAGTACTTACCTAATCATTCGCCCATTGGTTACCTTAATTATACTAAATTGGATAACGTTTGTAATTTAAATGGTAGGATATCGGTAAGAGCGAATTCTTCTAGGCTAGGCAACCGTTAAAAATATTGCGGAAAATACAAGTATCTACGATTTTCAAATAGCCCTTATCTACTTAGCTGCTGTTTGGCTCAAGCAATGTAAGACCTTGATTAGAAGCTTTCCAGTGCCCTGAAAAACTCCGATAGAGCTAGCCACTACAGAACAGCCTTGGAAGGGGCCTAGTTCACACACATTCCCTATGATATTTTGCAACCAGTAGCTTATCACCAAACTTTTTGCCACGTATTTGTATCGAAAAGAGTACCTACGTAATAAGATAAACCTCGGTTTGCCTTCTACCATCTTGTTATGTTCCAAATGGTACATGTGCTTCAAGTATTATTGTTACCATCTTATCATACCATTTATTGTATTCATTTATTTCAATATTTGATCCGTATCACATAAAATTAGAAATTACATTGAGGACGTCAAAGAGAAGTTAAAATTTGTATGACGTTATTAAAACATTGCATATATAAACTGATAACCCTTTTGTGACGAATTCGATACGAATACGCTTGACAAAAGTTTGGCGATAGGGCTACTGTTCGCAATGCGATTGATTAGGCTTTGCAAACAAAGTTATTTGGCTCCGTGACGTCATTGACATGTTTGTTCAATTTGTGGACAAACTTGCGTTGGTCGCTCGCCGATACTGTGATTACTGATTAGTAATCGAATTTATTTTATTTGTGAACAGAGTACGCTGCGAAAATTATGAGTTATTAGTTATATTTTAATTACGCATAACGACGGCTATAAATTCAAAAGGTAATAAATGCTAGGTGTCCTTATAAATTAAAATAACTAGGTATACTAGGATGTTAGTAAATATCTACGAAAACACAGAGCAATTGACAGCTTCCATTTGACTTCCGTTTGTGTGTTTAAAGAAATTAGTATGGATTCTATTAGATACATTTTTACCCTTCGATACAAAATAAAAATATTTTGAGTCATCATCATTTCCTGGTCCTTTTCCCACTTACGTGGGGTCGGCACAACATGTCTTCTTCTTCCATTCGTCTCTATCAGCCGTCATCTCTGTACTTACACCTGTTTTATTTATAGCATCTTTCTCACAGTCCATCCATCTTTTCTTTGGCCCTCCTCTACTCTTATATCCATCCAAAATAAAGATTATTTTGGATATTACGAGTGTCTGAAGTCAAGTATAAGTATATCTTATCATTAAAAGATCATCAGCCAATTTTCAGTAAAAAGTAGATGTTTCCAATTTTACGTACCTACCTGACAATAAGCAATAAAATCTTTCTCGATTGCCCAATAGTTTCCTGCTAAAACATTCACAAAGCGATGGCGGGTAATTTCGCACATGATATCGATCCTGTTTTATTCATGAAGAATAATATTGCCTCAAAGGAACATTTTATGTCCCGCACTTTCGGAACAACACCCCGAGGAAATTGGAATATTTTTGTAGGTCACCCTTTCGACGTTGCATTATTAAATCGTTGTTCTATGAATGCATATTCTAAGAATTTGAAAAAATATGCAATAGTCTATGAAGTGATTCAAGTTTATTTTGTAAGGATTGACTAATTAGGAATCATACTAATGAGAAATAGTAAAAATGCGTGGCGGTTGTCTCATCCAACAATAGATTTATTATTTCCTAGTAATTTTACTTTTACATGATTCAGAGTTCATCTCAACGTTGATTCATACCATTCAAGTAAGATAAAGTATGATTATACTTAAGTTTATTTTAGTACAGTTATTTGTGTCACTTTTAAGTTCCATTTATTTATTAACTGAAAAATTGCAAACTGCCATTATCTTTCACCTTCGAGAACAACACTGTCGTTATTTGCCTGACTGTACTTCATAAATGATCCACATTTCCTAATGTTTGGAATGCGGGGCACAACTACACCTCAGAAATTCGGAACCAAGAATGCCGGACCTAGTTACACTCACTAATTTTTTTTCTTGTATTGGGCGCTATAATATTGGATTTGTTAAACTTACCTACCAACTTGTTGTTGGCATTTGTTGTGCCATTTTATTAGTAAATTGTAACAATATCCATTGTTTTATATTCCATCTACGTGCCGTATTTACGCATTTAATATTGTATGACTATTATAAATAAGTTCCATACAAATGTATTACGTTATTCAACTCACAGCTGGATTTTAGCATCCTTTAGGAATTTTATTGTCGCTATGACTATGATAACTACGCAACAAAAATATTAAATAAGTAGGTACTTAGATTATTTCGTAGTTGCAGAGGTGACGACTTACGAGATCTTTACCATCCTGCACAGTTGTGTCCTTGACGAGGATCAAAAGATATTCGTAATTTTTTCACTGCTTCGAATACTTGTAACTATGAAAGAAAATATCGATAGGAAACCGGCATATCGGCAAAAAAACCCAAATTGTTCTCGCATAATCATACATAATATTGATCATGATAATGATGATTTATAACAAGCATTAAGAATGTAGGAGGTAAGTGTCAAATAGGTGCTTTTTGTTGTTTGTGACAACTTTTGCGTATCTGCGCATTTTCCTCGTACAAGGCTAGCATACCAAGGCATCTGTGATACCTGCTGTACCAAGTTCAGGATCAGGTTCAATGACCCATTACCTACGAGTATGCACTAGGCAAGTACTTACATGTCTGTGTAACAAGTGGGAAACTTGTTTAATGCTGTTTATTGTGTCTGGCTCAAGACTACTTTGTAGAGTTTTTTTTGTGTGTAACACCTTTCCTGTCTACCATCGTCATCTTTCTATCATTTTGGGGCAGTGATTTCGTGAAATTCAACGGAAGTATGTAACAGGAAGTAAGCCGTCAGATCGCGCCAACCTGAGAAAAAATAAGTAAATAGAGTCCTTACAGATGTTACACATTGCGATTACTTAATCAAATCAAATCAAATCAAAATATTTATTTCGGACAACTTTAAATGTAGATCCATATAAAAACATTAATTAATTACTTGAAAACATTTTTAAAACATTACAAAAATATTACAAACATTACAAAAATAAATTTAAACCTATCATCATCAGCACCTCCAATCGAGCTTTAATCCAATAGTGGAGCAGCCTATTGGATCAAAACTCGATTGAAAGTCTGCATGATGGGCGAGTCATATCGGCGCCCAATGACTTGTAGGATGCTGTTGGTACTGTTGCACGTTCTGCAGAGCAGTGAGGCGGTTTTTTTGCGTATGATGGCATGAAAGCCGTCGACCCGCGCCTCTGCAAACATGGTAGATGCACTGCAGAAGCGAGGCAGCCCCATCAGCATCCTAAAGCCATTATTGTATTGGACACGTAGAACGCTAAGCGATTTTTTGGTATAGTTGACCCACAGGTTGCTCGTGTAAAATGATTGGCAGTAAGCTTTGAAGAGAGTGATTTTCACTTGACTGCTGCAACGAGCAAACCTGCGCGCCAACATATTACTTCGAACCGCCAGCGCTCTACGTTCCCTTTCGATGTCAACCTGGTCATCAAGGTCATCGGTGAGGTAGTGTCCCAGGTATTTAAATTTAAAGACTCTGTTAAGTTCCACTCCATTTAGTTTCAAACTTGGAACTGACGTGGGAACTTTACCTGCGGCCTTGAAAACCAGGTATTCACTCTTCTTACAATTGTATACAAGCCCATGCCTATTCGCATACTCCTCACAGATGGACAGTAGCCTTCGGAGTGCACTGATCGTCGGGCACAGCAGCGCCATGTCATCTGCATAGCTGATGTTGTTCATGCAAACTCCATCAACTGAGCAGCCGACCCGGGCACTGCTGAGCTCCCCGATCAGCTCATTTACGTACAGGTTGAAGAGCTTTGGAGAACTTAACCCCCCCTGCCTCACTCCACACTCCAACCTGTACGCATCCGAGAGACTTAAGGGCTCGCTCTTTTTTTTTATACTAGACATTGGTCTAACAGAACAGAGAGAGAAAGGCTAGTAAAGTAGTTTGAATGTGCTTGTAACTAACCCACTGTTGAATGTTATATCATAAATAATTAAAATAAAATATAGTTATCTAATCGTATATTCGTATGCAGAATAACTATACCTATGTGTAAGGAACGACTTTCCACGGATCAACTCTTGTAGTGTACAAAATATTGTAGAGACAGGTTATTTTGCGTTTATTTTAACTAAGGTACTGACCTTGCAATAAATATGTCTTTGTTCCATAAGTAACTACAAAACAACACACAAGGAATCAACACAAAGTGCATAATATAGAGTCAAACAAATGCAGTAGAGACCGCTAAAGACGCTAAATGATACTACAGTAGATGTTATTCAAATCACAACTGGTTCTTTGTGAATCACAGACTCGCTCGAATAATTCTTGGACTTAAAACATGTAGTAAGCTACAGGCAACTGCTTATAAGGACAGCAAAAGGTTTACATGTGTAAATACTATCACGATGATATTTTAAAATATCAAAGTAATCATCGTAATTCTAAAATATCTTGTCATTATTAAAATTCACGTCTGCTAGAATACTTATATACCTAATTATTTATAAGTACATATTATAAGGAAAGTACATATAAAACCAAATCATACATTCCTATATGTACATAACTTGGGTATAACATTCGGTAGTAGGGCTTGCATTATCTGTTGATTTTTTGTATCCGGATAGTAATAAATCCTATTATTCGAATATCCGGATAATTCTGAATATTCGGATAGTGTTAAAAAAATCTTAATAAGACCAATACAATCACAAAAATCACATAATTATACGTTTATTTAAGTGTTGGATCACGTTCTGAGTAATCACGCGGGGGTGGACAAAAATTGCCAGCGGCGAAAACCTCTTTCGCTTGGCACAAAACAGGGAAAATGGATAGCCACTAGATGAAGAAGATAACTTGGGTACTTATCTATAAATAAGCCACTAAATACTAAACTCCTTGCAGATCAGATCAGAATAGATAGACTGTTAAAGGCCATCAGGGAGCCAAGCATTATGATGCTTCCACTGCCTACGTTTCAAGTACCCGTAAGTTGAGATCTTTCAGAAAGTAAAAAGTTGTAAAAAAAGTAAGGGCACTTGTATTATGGCTACATTGGAAGGGCGTGCATTCTTAGAATAAAATATCTCTACGTAGATAGCTGGGTATCTTTTACAAGGAACAACACAAGCTAGCCGCTCTCCTGATAGTAGAGCCTTGCTTATACCAGTGCCCCACATGATATTTGTCATGAAATTTACCTATATGGTACCTACACTACCTACCTCCTACTTATGCATACTGAAATCTCGTGTGTCTTTCTCATTTTTAACACCGAGTAAGTGTCCGAATGTCATGAATGTAGTGTGCCGACCGAACATTTTGACGAACAAATTAGTGTAGGCCTGCCCCCATTTCACCCCCATTCAACCACGGCTGTTGCAATACAGCCGAAACGTCGGGACAAAAAAATAGATAATGTGAGCGCGATATTATACCCGTTATAATTTGATTACAACCTCATTGTCATTGATAAGTTGAAATTTTTAGGGCGTAACATATAGAGGGTTATTCAAGGTTTGATTCCCAGTGACCAACTTACTTGTAATGTTAAGATATAACGATAATGCTTTTGCGCCTCCGTATGGTTATAAAATCCAGCGTTTACCGTCATGGACGCTGAGTAGCCACTTTAAATAGGAAGTGTTTTAAAACTATCTCGTTTTATAGTTAACATTCAACAGGCAAACAGTCATAACGATTTTTTATATATACATGCTATACCTTTTGATTTTTTATATATACATATGTAAGTAGGTAGTACTCGGGCGAATCAACATGACACCTGGCTGACACGTGGCTCGAAACTTGATGCGTCCCCCGCTACCCCGCGCGGCACACTCCGTATTTCTTCTTCCTCTAATGCGAAGCCTTATCATTACTTATCATTACCAAGTATTACAGGACCTCTTCTCTATCAAGATTATCCAATTCCACGCTGTACTTAGCACAAACGTCATTCGAGCCAGGTGTCATGTTGATTCGCCCAAGCAGTAATAAAAATCACGCTGGTCTATATTTATCTAAGTAAGCAGGTAACCTTGATTTACTGTACCAACCAATGTAAAATACTGTTGTCTACGTGACGCGTTGCAAAAACGCTACGCCCCGTTATCGTTTGCTACGAGCTTCGTAGACAATTCGTAGAACATAGAACTTCAGGACAACTTTCAGACAGACTTTCTTTGCTCCGTCAAAGTTTCCAATTTATCGTAAAATACCAAGTTCTCTAACTACCAGAATTTGTAAAAAAATATTTAATAAACAATTCCATCGACCAATAAAATTAAAATCGTAAATCCTGTCAGGATCCTGATGAACATACATATTTAATGAGAATATTTATTTTCAAAAAGTTTACAAAGGTTTATTTTATGTTACAAAATAAGAGCATGTATTTCAAAATACTTGTTACATTTTCCTTATAAATATTTACGATAATTCCCGCAATCAATTTCTACGAACTAGTGCAATGTTTTGCAAAACACAAATTTAATTAGCTGTTATAAGTCGGATCAAGGATTGTACCTACTTATTTAAGTACTCTAATGAGGCCATGGTTAATTTTCAGAGATTAATAATAATATAAACTAGTATTCCTTACCTAGTTTTTATAACTAGGATAAGTTATTGAAAAAAAAAGCAGCGACTCAGAGTGCTAACTATGGCTAGTGATGTAAAAAAGTAACAATCATTAAGATAGGTATCTAATCTAGCTAGGTAAGTTAGGTAGTGTAGGTACCAAAAAAACATTTTAGGGTATTTTTTTTATAAAGCAAGTGACGAAACGAGCTAAGCGCTCTCTTGATGCTCAGAGATCACGCCTGCCCATGATCATAATAGTGTTACAGTTACACAGGACTTTGACTCACATAGACCGGTGTGATGTGCTATAGCGCTAGTCCACTTTGAGACATTTTGATGATTAGTTTTGAATTCGTTATTTCAATAGATGCCCTTTAAACCGGAATACAGTAATGCTTGCACGTTACTGCTGTTTAGCAGAATATCTGGCAAACACGCAGGATTTATGTACGATATACGATCGATGGACGGTGGACGAAGGTTGAAGAATGCTTTCTTCAGCCTTTAGTAGCCATGACTGCTGTAAAATTTACTAATATCCTTTTTGCTCTGGCTCTCAGGAGTCTGCGGGCCCATCAAAAAGTGAGTCAGTGGACCCATTGTGAACGGCATTGAAATGCATTAATATAATCTGTCACTTGTACACAAAGGTCAGGAAAGATTAGGATACATTTGGGGATAATAGTCTTGAGGCCGTTCCGTGAGAATGATTGATAGAAAAATGCGTTTGGCAATGATGTAGAGCGGAGAGCGTTAAGCGACTCCTCGTGTGGCGGAAACCGGATTTCTAGATAATAGAATCTACATTCTAGATAGATCCTGTATGTGACAGAGTTTAAATTAGAGATTTTTTTTTCAGATACTTGACACAGATCTAAAGATCTTAATCTTTATGAGAAATATGAAGTTTGGTTATAGTTTCTCAAAGGTATGGTACCTACATAAGTAGCTATTGATTGCTTAGATATAACTTGTTTCCTAGAAACACTAGATTTCCGTGTTCTATTACATTAAAACGTAGGTACTTTAACTCAATATACATAGCTTTGAACGGATATACCTTTATTTATACTGATCTAATACTTAACTCGACACACGACATTGTGTCAAGCCACGGTCAGGCCCAGCGAAATGGCGAGTAGCACTGTGTGTAAGTTTACACGAACCATTTGGAGCCACTTTTGACCTTGTCATAGCTAAAAAACTAATCAATATAAACACACCAAATTTGGTTTATGTATTGAAAGCCCGGAGTTAATGAAGTACCTCAAATTTCATAAACACAGCTTACGACACACGACAGTGTGTCAAGCCACGGTCAGGCCCAGCGAAATGGCGAGTAGCACTGTGTGTAAGTTTACACGAACCATTTGGAGCCACTTTTGGCCTTGTCATAGCTAAAAAACTAATCAATATAAACACACCAAATTTGGATTATGTATTGAAAGCCCGGAGTTAATGAAGTACCTCAAATTTCATAAACACAGCTTAAACGGTTATTTAGATATTAACGTTCAAAAATCGCTATTTTATCACTGATTGACTGACATATAGACGTAAAACCTAACCCAAATGACCTAGAAAGTTCAAATTTGGATTTTTGGATTCGTATAAAAATCTTGAATCTTGGCATCCAGCTCGGTAATTGTGTGTATACGAAGTAAAAAATAAGAAAACAGTAAATTTTAAAATTTGATTTTTTTTTAAAATTATTCGATTTTATGAGGTAAATTTAGCGCCTTGCAAATTATGAGAGCAATTGCCTTGCAAATTTTTGCAGGATATTTCCATTTCCATGATGAAAGGTTGTATTTATCGTTTTATGTACTTACTTTATTAATAATATAAAAATTATTAACAAGAGCCCAGATGAACGCAAGCTAGTGGAAATGCAAATTGCCGGCAAATAGTAATAAATTTATTTACAAAAAAGTAGTGATATCTGAACAAAAAAACATATAATATTATGTTAAAATGGAGGAGCCACGGTCTGGGACAGGATTATGATGGAGAAGTCGTTTTCGCCGAAAAAAGACTTGAGATCTACATATATGGCTAGCCAAGGTCTACGTTATAAACAAAGTAATACGATTTTATAAATAAATTTACGAATGTCTATAGTAGACCTTGGCAAGCCATATATGTAGATCTCAAGTCTTTTTTCGGGAAAAACGACTTCTCCATCATAATCCTGTCCCAGACCGTGGCTCCTTCATTTTCACATATTATATGTGTTTTTGTTCAGATCTTAATTCACAGGGTACCTACTTAATGATAAATTTTGCATCGGTAATGACATCTAATGTTGAGTGGTGTTTTTTTAATACAAAAATGATTGTGCTGTTTTTAAACCAAACCTTTTGAGATTAATATTTTAGAGTTTTGGAAGTACTGTGTCTAGGGCTGACAACGTTTCCACTGATTTCCCAAGGCAATTGAACACCACCTACCTTTGTTTGCTCAGCTGGCTTGTTGGTTTGGTGGCAGGCAAGGTCCTGTGGACTCGCACGTCGAGTCCAGATTCGAAAAGTCTTTGGAAAAGCACACAGCACGGCTAAGAACCCGAGACACTTCACTAGTATCAAAATGTCGAGATGCAGTTTTGGCACGGCCAAAATAGGCGGGAAAATCGACGGATTTTGAGTAGAACGTCCACACGCATCCGATCACAATGGTTCCCGCCAATGCACTGATGAGCCTCTAGCTCTTCACGTTCGGGCAGGCGGTGATTTACCAAACTACCCTCAAAATAAAAAAAGAAACGCAACAATGATTACAAAAGAATATTAGAGAGAACTTATCATATGAGGAAACATTTTCTTATCAATTTTGTCTTTTTACAATACGGAAGCTAGCCTGGTTTAGTGCTGAACACCAATTGACCACTTATCAGGCGCGCGCGCACCGCCATTGAACTTGAGTGAGGTCAGTTTATTGCGTACGCGTGGAACCATAACCACTTTGAAACTTGCTCGTGGACGGAACGTAGAGTTCACGTAAAACGGAACTCTAACCCAATACTATACGGATAGGGGGCGTCTAACTTACACTTCTAAGCGTTACTGTGTTCCGATTTGAAGCTGTAGCTAGTGATATTACTTGGCTTTCGAGACTGATCATCTTCATATCGTGTCACTAGATCTTTCAAACCAGTGTGGTGAAAGGATTTCAAGTGCACCTCGTAGAGGCTCCTTTCGTGCACTTGACACATGTTTTCGAACTTTTTAGGTTCTATGGCATGCCGGTTTCCTCACGATGATGTTTTCCTTCACCGTTAAGCACGTGTTTTATGCACACATATATTTTTGAAAGTCGCACCTCTATCGAGCCAACACAACTTTAAACTGACCATCAAAAAGTTTCAAAGTGGACGAGCGCTTTAATAGCAATGTTGCATCGGCCATTTGATTGTGAATCAGTCTGCTGAAATAGTATAGGACCTAACCAGATTTCAGAAATTCACGGACGATATCCGGAGACCCGCGCTTCAATAGATTTTTCATTCTGAAAATAATTTGCATTTAAGTCCTGGAGTGTAGGGTGATTTTCTGCATAAAAGAGATATATTTCTGCAATTTTCAATTGTTCAAAAGTTTATTTTGCTTCATATGTTGTACAATGAGATCTGAAATGTATGTATCTATCTGCAACAGTGTGCATTAGTGTGATGATCCAGCCATCCTTGTATGGGAAAGAAAGTTATCGTTGTGAACTTCAAATAGCTGGGAAGAGTTGCTCTGTAATAAGAAGCTGCTCACTTATGCGTTCGCCGTGCATATCTTCGCTCCATAGGTAGAGCAAAACCACAATGCTTTGTTTAAATGAAGGTAAAGAAGATTGTTACTAAATTAAGCCATCTACTGAACCGAATATGGTAAAATAAGCGAAAAATAACCCGTAGACAAAAAGCAATGTTGACATGGCTATGAGTTTTTTCTCCGTTAATAATAATTCTGGATAGCTGATGTCTGAACTAGGTAAAAGAGAATTTTTCAAATGGTTGATGTTCCAATTCTTCATACGTGTTCATTCCCGCATTGAATTATTGGTCATTCAGCATTGTGGAGCAGAGTTGTGCGATCGGTACTTTCGCTATAATTGAGTCGCTTTTATAGAGGTATCTAAACGTATTATTATTATTTTCAGCCTGTACTATCCTACTGTTGGACAAAGCCACTGGACTGGACACCCCCTTTCTTCTACACTCCTCGATTTTGTGCTTGACTGACCCAATCAGCTTCTCTACATTAATACGTGTATCTATACCATTTTTTTTCTAATGGAATGAGAATGCTTCTTCAGCTAATATTTTATCAGTAACTAGACTAGCTGACGCCCGCAACTCCTTTGCATCGAGAATTTTCAAATTTCCTTTCTTTATTACTAACTTTTCCTCCAAGTTTCAAATCTCTACGTTCAGTGATTTGGATTGTGAGTCGTCAGTCAGTCAGGTTCAAGCTTTTTATATAGATTTATAACGAGTTTACAGACACCCACAACTTCGTTTGCGTTGCGAAATTCACAAATTATTTTTTAGTACGCACTTTCAGCTTTTGACATCCAGGTTTCAAAAGTCTACGTTCAGTTATTTGGCCTGTGCGTTGTCATTCAGTCAGTCAGCCAGGATAAAGCCTTTTATAATATTGATGATGATAATAATGTTGGATCCATAGCTCCTAAACACGATACTCGTAGAGGTTCGGTACGATAATTGGGTTCGCTTTCAGTGATTGTGATGTAAATGTGCGTGTTGAATTGTACGGATGAGAATAGGTTTGCATTTTGCATGTAATTTATTGACTAAATAACAAAGGCAGCTGTTGATTGCAAAAGTTTGTAATACACAACAATAATATAAAAATAATGAGTTACTGTTTTAGGTAGTTTAGGTTACTATTCTATTCTCACTGCAGGAACTCAGGCCTACTCTCGGCTAGGAGAGGTACCTACCCACCACCGGTAGGTACATACACCAACACCAACCCACCAACACCATTTTGATTCAATTTTGGAATCCGTTTACGGTTTTCCTACCTTCCTGAAATCAATATGTACCAAGGCACTAGTTAATAGGAAAGCTAAATAACCATAGATAAATTAAGGTTTTTATAGACATCTAGATTATTCAAGATAGACATAGTCGTAAAACAGGGAAAAAACAATTCAATCACCTTGTCCAATAGAAATGAAATATCTCTATATTAAATTATTTTTTGTTAATTTTTATTAACACAAAAAATAATTTTAACTTATATTTCTCCAGCCCTGTTACTTTTTTTCGAAATTTTGCCTTGGTTCGAAATATACTAGAAGTTCGCTAGTAAAATTAGCGAACTTCTTGGGCGCTTTTGTAATGTACCTACTACATTATGATTCGTTACTGGAAATAGTTCTATGTAGTAGGTACTTCTACCTAGCTATCTAGGTACTTTTTGTGTGTAATTTAAAGTTTGATCAATGCTAAGGTTCCCTCTTATTTTCCCGACGAACAATGTACTTACTCAGAATTCTTTATCTTATTCCCAAGTACAAATTACAACAGCCTGTTTGTTGACTGGGATTAAGGTCGATGACGTCCAGGGTCACTTTATCAGACGACCTTCGCATCACTGCGTCATTACAAATATAGTTAGATAATAAATAAAAGCCGTCTTGAGCCAGGCCGAGGCAAATAAAAGTTGCTGCTTTGTTTATTAATGCAAGTATCAGTTTATTCTGTTTTTAGCTCTCTAATATCCAGCAAATTATGAAAGTCATTTTTAAATAAATTTGATAAAAAGCCATTAGACCTCTATCTATAATATAATGTGTCTTAAATCCAAGAGCGAGGTAGAATTTCATTGCTAAAAAAAATCTTGCAGATTTTGAATCTTGCAGGTCATTAAATTATTCAATTTTATTTTTCTTCTTCCATAACAAACCTATAACCCGCATAATCATTGTTTTTATAAACTTAAAAATAGCGTAAACTAGCAATCCTATCATAAAAAATATTCCTAATATCACAATGTAGACATCTATGAGCAGACTTTCGAACCACGTGTTGAATTTGGAAGGCAGCGACGGAGGCGCGGTTTTATGTCGAGCTACATACTCGGTCCAATAGATGGCGCTATCCATAACTGGTAGGGGTCTGTCGTGCCAAAGGCGCGAAATTCTTTGCGCATTCTGTTGCATCCTAAAAAATGAAAAATTATATGATCATAAACCACACAAAACACATTCTCTTTCCTCGATGGAATAGAGCGGTGCCAACTACAGTGGAGTCAGTAGGAAAAAAAAACTCTGATATTAACTAGGTAGACTAACTAGGCCTTCAGGTTGACTTTCAAGGTTTCAAAAGCATTACAAAGACGCTTGATACTCACTCAGTTGACATCAACTCTCGATAGAGATAGTATGCCTACGTACGTAGCCTACTGAAACTAGTTGTCAGCATTGAGCTGGTTGAAGTACAGCGTCCTCCCGAGTCCCACGTCCTTCATAGTCGCTGAGTAAGAGAACCTTTTTTTTTAAGACTTGATACTCACTCAGTTGACGTCAACTCTCTGATAGTAGCCTCCAAGTTGTCAGCATTGAGCTGGTTGAAGTACAACGTCCTCCCGAGTCCGACTGCCCTCACAGCCGCGGAGTTAGAGAACTGGTCTCCGAAGAATGGCACGGTCAGGATAGGTTTCCCACAGTGCGTGGTCTCAGATATGCTTAGCATGCCGCCGTGGGATACGAAAGCTAGTATTTTTGGGTGACCTGTAATAGAAAAAAATACTTGACTTTTTTTTTAGTTACTTATTATATGAACCATGTAGATATCCCAGTCAGGTAGTTCTTGCATTTTAATTATATATCTACTTTTTTTTTAATTATAATAATAATTTTTATTACAGCATAAGCTAACTACTACAATCTATATATAGGTATATTACAAAATTTACAAAAGGAAACAATTGGGCCACCCATAGACCGTTGCAAACGATCTATAGGTAGCTCAACTGCTCCAACTCGATACCCGATGGCAGCGTGCCGAGGATACTGGCTGCATTGCCTCTTTGTATAGCAAGACTTATTCTTTGGCCCAGATAGCTGCCAGCCCTCTGATATATATCTACTTAGTAAAATTATTAGTATTACATCATAGGATCATAATATTTATTATTATTATTCAGCTATTATCGTCCCACCGTAGGGCAAAGGCCTCCCTCTTCTTCTTCCACTCCTTTCGGCTCTAAAAGTATAGATCATATAGATATACGATCATATAGTCAATGAAAATTGCAAAGAAACAGGAAACCATCGATTCTTCTTCTTATCGTGTCACTAGTTCCTTAGAACCAGTGTGGTGAAGGATTTCAAGCGCGCCTCGAAGAGGCTCCTTTCGTGCACTCGACACATGTTTTCGAACTTTTTAGGTTCTACGACATGCCGGTTTCCTCACGATGTTTTCCTTCACCGTTGCGAGAACGTGGGATGCATACATAGATTTTTCGACCGAAAAAACCCATTTACGCATGACTGCCACCGGGATTCGAACCCGCGACCATCGGATCGCAAGGCAAGGGCCTCATCCACTCGGCCACCACGTCCTCCAACCACCGATCAAGTACCTACATTTCTATCAAGAGCATAAAATACATATTTCAAATCACGATTGACTGTGGTTAATAAATTAATTGCTCGCCTGTCAATTAAGGAAAACCTTCAGAATTGAATACCTATACCTACCTACAATGATGTCATACAGAAATCTGAATCAATGAGCCAAGGAGCCTTTTTGATCAAATTTAAAAATAATTAGTGTTACTTACATAGAATATCCAGCTGCGGAAACCAACTCCCGGTTAGAACTTTCTCATCTGTGAACGTCGCGTTCTCATATTTCCAAATGAACTTGTAGGGCAGCCGTTTGAACGCTGTCAGGAACTGCTGTAACTTGCCTTCAGACATCGTGTTGGCCTTCAAATTGGACCCAAAGCTGACGTAGATCGCGCCGTGTTTCGCTTCCGCTAGAAACCTCTCTATTTCCTGTAAATAAAATGCATATTTGCTTACGTCATGGTCGCTACTGTTTGAGTACAATAAACGACATGACCTGACTTTTACTTCATTTCATATCAAGCTCGTTAAATTGATAGCCTATAAACCTCGAGCATTGAACTGCAACTTGAATGAAACTTTCCGAGTCATAAATAAATCAAAAGCATCGCAAGCAACTGGATTGTTCGTAGCCTTGCCTTGAGGACTCACTCACCGGTGTAACAGGTTTCGGCGTACGCACGTGAACCCCGCCTATTTCCAAGACCTGTGGGGGCAACACGCGAGCTCCAGTAATGGAGAAATGCTGATTCACAAACATCATTTTTATCCTCTCCTTCGCCACACGTTCCACGTCCAAAGAATAATCAGGCAAGTGTGCATTGAAGACCCCGCGTATAGTTCGCTGCATCCTCCATCTCCCAAAAGTTGTAAGAAACAAATTAATGAAAACTGCCTCGACTTTACGGAGAAGACAGGGATTAGGACCCGCGGTCGAGAAATAGAACGCATCAGCGGCGTAGTCGAACGGTATTCCCAACCTAGAGTACGACCAAGGCATCAAAGTGTGGGATGTTATCCCAATTATCGGAGCGTCATACATCGCCGCTGCGTACACCAGTCCGCAATCGCTGATGAACTGCTCTGCGAAGATCACGTCATATTTATTCCCTTCCGCAAGATGTGCTTTTGCGTTCTGATTTGTGAAGAGATTCTCGCAGTCTTTCTCCAACATTTTCGAGACCGTGTGTCCGTACACGTTCATTATACGCTTGATATTGGAATCGACATATTCGTAGGAGTCTAAAGGGTGTCGTGAATAAGCAGTCTGGTTGTAGGGATAGGCCTCTAGGTCGACGAACCTTAGATTGGGCACTGGCTTATCGTCTGGGAAGTTATTCATGACCGTGACGTGATGACCTCGGTTCGCAAGCTCGCGGAAGAGCGATTGGAACGCCATGTAGTGGCTTCGAAGAGGCATGGATATGATTGCGAGAATTTTGATTGAGGAAGCATGTTGAGATGACGTTAGCAAAACGAGGAGGAAAGTTATGATATTATTCATTTTACGGATTATTTATTTAGATCACGTCTCCGAACCGGTCAGTGTCCGCCGAAGGCCGACTATCAACTAACAATTACCGTTACGACTCATCGGCCGGCGAGCTCCGGAGAGTCGAGGCTATCAATCATGCCGCTAGGCTCTAGTTTCCCTATCTTATCAAAAACTATTCATATTAGTTGTGTATTTACATAAATATGTATAGCCTCGTAGGGTTTGTTAACAAAGACAAATTATTTACCAATCTAATGACTGCCTACGCTAATGATGATAATGTTTGATTGTAAAATAACAACATTGTTGTGTGATGTTAACGATTTCTTTCTAAACTTACCGTAAAGCATTATTTTTAAAAGGCACCTGTTAAATTTAACTACTTATAAAAACTGGATTTAACTTACTTTTGGTACTGTTTTCGGAACTCCAACATGAATCCCTCCGATCTCAAGAAGCTGCGGCGCCAGCGGCCTCGCTCCCGTCACAGAGAAGTGTTGATACGAGAATACCATCTTCATTCTGGACTTCGCATCTTTCTCGATATCCAGCGTGTTATTTGGGACATAACTTTTGAAAACATTGTATATCTCCTTCTGAATGGACCATCGTCCTAGGGTTGTGAAGAACCAATTAAGAACAGCTGATTCTACCTTTTTGAAGAGCGAAGGATTCGGACCGGAGTTTGAGAAATAAAACGAATCTGCTGCAGCGTCGAAAGGGATTCCTAGGCGTGGATATGCGAATGGCAGTAGGACATGCGATGTGATGCCAATAATAGGCGCGTTGTAAAGAGCAATAGCGTACGCCAGCCCGCAGTCGCTCATAAACTGCTCCACAAATATCAGATCGTACTCGCGACCTTCATCAAGATGTTCCTTCGCGTTCCGGCTCGTAAACAGAGTCTCGCAGTCTTCACCAACGAATGTTGCCGCCGCAGGAGATACATGCCGGTAGTAATTGAATAAGTACATGTATCTAACGTCCATAGTTTCGAAATTTTTTAAAGGCGGAAATTCGCCTCTTGGCGTTGCTTGTAGATCGACGAATTTCAAGTTGGGAGGGGGATTCTTATCGGGAAAGTTGTTCATCACTGTCACATTGTGACCTCTCACCGCGAGTTCGTGGAACAATGTTCTAAAGGCCATGTAGTGACTGCCAAGAGGCACCGATATGAGCGCGAGAATGTTCAGCGCGAATGCATTATGAGACAATATTAGAATGGTAAGTATTTTGAGCGGCCCTGACATTGTGGCAGGTCAATGTTCCGCGGACACAGAAACCAGTCAGTGTCGGGCCGCGTTCGGCAGCTTACTGAGTCAGTAACTGCCTGACTAGACGTATTAGATCTGAACGAGCAATGTAGCTAAATACAAACTCAGTTGTTGTTTCTTTGTGTACTTAGATGTTGCGACGTAGGTAATATTAATTACTTCCATAAACATTTATAAAGAAACAAACTATCACCTGATTGGTTTTTTGAAAGAGTATTGTTACATTTAGTTATTATTGTTAACATTGCATGGAAGTTTCTGTCTAGCAATAAGACCGCCCCGGTGATTTCAGTTTAGTTTTATTTTAATAATATAAGGTGAAAAATAAAGGGCCGTTGATATTGCTTTCAAAGACCAAGAGTGAATCAGACCATTGGATGCACAAGATCGTGGAGGCTGGTTAAAGCGAAAGGAGGCCTATACCCAGCAGTGGGTCCTACCTGGCTGATGATGATGATATTGCTTTGAATAGATTGTTTTTATGTTTATGTATCTACATAGTAGGTACGTAAGCTCATGAAACTTAATTATGGTACAAAATAAAGTCTTGTAGTAGGTTATAAATATGTATATTTACAATTCGACTAAGGTATAAAATAATAAATTATTAGATAATATTTGATACACATTACTATAAGTCATGTAAGGAATAAATAATAATAATCATGCAATAAAAAATACTCAATGTAATACACAGTTATCGCCAAGTATAGGTAACCCAACTGAATCAATAAGTATACGTACTTACAATACTTGTAAAAGACAGAATATTTTTTAGAAATCAAATATTTAACATAAACTATGTATAAAATTTTACACTTACGACAATACGTAGGCGCGTAAAAATCGTTTATAACAGTATTCAACCGTATACTCTCGGGCTGCTGATGCCGTGCTTCTTCCAGCTAAGCTATTGTATATTATCATGAGGAATACGTGGGGAATAAAATCCCAGCCTGTCAAGATTGGTTCTTAAAACAATAACGATAAAATAACAGAGGTGAATAACTACGCCTATTACACACGAAAGACCAATAGTGTTTTGGAAAATGTAATGCCGACTTGCACCAAACTTTCAAAGTTCCTAAGCAATTACTTTACTCGCTTATCAGAATCTGGACTGTTAAGAACTACCAAACGAATAAAGTAATTGCTTAGGGACTTTGACAGTTTGGTGCAAGCAGGCATAAGACATTTAACCATCCCTGTAGCTGTACATAACATAGCCTAAGCATCTGAGCAATAGCGTGCGCGGCAATGGAGCAGCGGCTTATTCATTTATATAAATTTCTAGAACAATCTCTTCTGTACGATGTAAAGACAGACAGCTAGAAAAAATAGGAAAGCAAAGAACATGATAACTTTGTCAGTGAACTCACGGCGCCCGTACTTCTTGAGCAGTTTGCTCGATTGCGCTATAGAGCCTGCTGTGTTTTCTAGCTCAGATTGTGTGCCCTGGAAAAAAAATATAGTTAATATCTAATTTTAGTCATGATGGCGTACTTTAAATTAGGTTTCAAGTTTATAGTTACAAATTTATTTATGACTTGAACTTTTTAAAATCTTAAGGAACGATTTTTCATTTTCCTTATTAACATGCATAGGTCCAACTAACATTAAATATTAATTTAAAACTATAGTACCTTAACTTAATTACTACATTTACTACTTGGTAGCTATAGAATTTTTCGTGAAAGTGTTACCACATAAACCAACTGTAATGGTAATACTTAACCTACCTATCAATACTTTTTTATTTTGGTACTTACATGTACTGAGGAGCTGGATGATACTAAACTATCCAAGGTAAGTTGACTTTTCTGGGTTGTATCAGCAAGTTGTCGACTTATAGCCATTAGTTGGTCTGTGACTCCTACAAACAAAACACAAATGCTTAGATTAAAAATAAGTAAGTAAAACAACTAGGCCGAGATCTAGCAAGGTTGCATAATATGTATAATACTACAATGAAGTTGTCAGTTTTTACCTAGTATTGCCGTAAGAAACGTGTCACTGCGATGTGGAAAGAGATAAGCGTAATCAAGAGAACTGGCCACTGGCTTACATGATAAGAAAGGAAGTGAAAAGTTTAAGGTTCGCTTGTTATACCCCTAGGAAGTCAGCTATGTAATGGTATAGGTTCCCTAAAATTCTCATAAAACCCAGATTGAATTTCAATTCTGGTATTTCCTATTCTTACCTGTTGACATTTTGAGTATTCCATCTCTATCAACCTTTGACTTCTTTCTGTTTCTCAGTTCAGAATCATTTCCATCTTCCCGCCGCATCAGTTCTTTCCTTTGATCTTTTTCTATGTCAAACATACTGGCAATGTTTGCTTCTTTGAATTCTCTTAGTAAGCTGTAATATTTTTTTGTAATTTTTTTTATGTAGTTCTACTTATAGTAAGAACTCAAAAGTTTGTGAGGATGAATGGAGTTAGTAGTTTAATCATACAAAACCACTGAACTAATTTGGCTGAAATTTGGTATGGTTCCTGGTAGGTACTCTATATTCCTATTCTATTCAAACAAGCAACAAGGAGCAGCTGGAATTATAAATTCGAAACTTTGTGAGAATGGATAGATGGATCCCAACGAATAAATGCTACTTTACATTGCTAACTTCTGCCGTTGTTGTTCCAACTCTTTAGAACACTTGGGGTCATTTGCATGTTTGCTGTATAGTGCCAAATTCTCTATTTCCTCTTTCAATGTAGTTAATTTCTCCCTTCCCTTTTCATTGAGCTTATTTAAGGTTTCCATCGAGTCTTTACATTCCAAAATATCCTGTAAAATGAAAATAAGCTCAGCCTGTTAAATAGTAAATTAAAAAGTAGCAGACACAAACTAGAGCGGTTAGTCTAAACGCCCTACAGCTTTTAAACTAACTGCTAGTACATAAGGACAGATTAAGATCTTACCTGAATAACCGCTTTCACTTCAAATTGATGTTTTGCTATTATTTTCACGAAATTTTGATAGTTTTGGTCAGAGTTGTGCTGCTTATTTATCATCTTCTGAAATGATTCTCTATTCGAGAAATCAAGTTTCAAATTGTTCATGTTGAAAAATTATTTAAAATTCAGGACTACAATTGCAATTTAATATTCATGCTCCTTTTTCTTCTCAGGAATTATTGAAATTAGGTGATAAAACACGTAAACAAAACAGCTCAAACAGCTGATATATTTGACAGTGACAGTAAATAGTTTTGACATTGACACGTCACTATAACTGACACTTTTGCTCTATAGTGGATCAGCAGGTAACGGCTAAGCACACAACCACTAATTTAAGCCCTGCCCCAGTTCCGGAAGTAGCTTTTGGGGTTCGGTACTCAAGTTTACTAAATGTTTTAATTATTTTGCAATGTTACTGCGGAGCTATGGGACTTTAAGCTAGTAGGTACGAGTAGAATTAAACTTCAGAAACAGGATTACTCAGTTTATTGTAAAAACATGCTAGAAACCTTCATGAATAAAGGTGATTTTAGTTTTTGTGTTTCTAGATGTTTCTGTACATTTTTTCCTTAACACTTTCACTAGTTTCTTTGGTCCACAGCAATAGAGGTTCAGGTGATCTCTGAAATAAAAAAGGAGGTACCCTATTAATGATATTATCGTACATAAACATTGAAAATAATAGGTAGGTACTGAGTAACCCACATCTGCTGAGTTAAAACTTACCCAGGATACAAATGCACCCAATACCCAAAAACCCTATCCCAATGAGGTCGTCCCCGTCGAACCCTACACCCCAACAACGGATAGCCTTTCGCTATATCAAAGCACTCATCCACGCAATCCTTCCGATTCAAATTCGGAGTCAGCAACGTCTTTTTTTCATCGTCTTCGTTCAAAATGTGAGTTAGACGGCCTTTTTCATTTAGCACTACCATGTGTGATAGCACTTTAGCTTCGGTTGGTGTGTTTGTGACGTAGAGTTGTAAGTGCAGTCGGTCGGGTCGGTTGGCGCTACGGAGTTGTGCGATGGCTTTGTTGGCTAGGTCGGCTAGCCAGGTTAGTTCTTGTTCGTTTCTGACAATCCATAGTAAATGGAGCCGCCCTGGGAAGCGACTGCGCGGGTTTCTGTAGACCAAAGAAATGTGGTGGTGTGTTTTGTTTTTTTTTTTTCATACATACATAGATTACATAGGAAACACCCAGACTAACCAAATATCGATACCTATTCATTACACAAATGTTTGTCCTGAAGCGAGAATCGAACCCGCGACACCGGTGTGGCAGTCCAACACACTTGCCACTCGACCAATCGTTATCATCCTTCAGAATCATTTTTTAATAATTGGTTCCCAACAGCTAGATATCTCAGACAATCGCTAGGTCAATCTTGAGTAAAATACCGTGTCAAATGCCGTGTAAGCCATTTTTTTGTTACTACATAATCTTCAACTAAGTAGGTAGGACCCCATCTCATCAGTTATAATATAGAAACGATTTCGACATTGCAGTCTTATAACGTACATTATTTATTACAATTTCAACTTACTGTAGCATTTGATGCAGCACTGACACGAAAGGCGTTATTCCGACCCCGGCGGCCACGCAAATCGAAACAGCATCGCGACTCACGCCCTCCATGGGGCTTGAGAACGGCCCGTCCATTAATAAACTGGAACATAAAATGAACATAAGGATCGCTAGCAAAAAAAAAATACTGTTGATAAGTTGTCTATGGCTTTTTCTTGTCTTCAGTCAAAAGCAATAATCTCAAGCTCAGTAGGTAGGTTAGGTTTGGTACTACGCTTTCCGACAGCACTGATTTAATTTTAAACCTTCCTCTCGTTTTCGAAACAGTAAATGTATGTATAGTAGGAACAAAGGATATTTTTTTTCCCCGATCGTACCTAACCTAGTAAAATCGTAGCTAGGGACAATCGGGAAAATAATCCCGATTGTTCCAAGTAAGAACGCTGGGGGTAGGGACAGTCGGGAATAGACGCCTCCCTCCAGCCAATGTGTCAACCACCATATTACTCTAACACTGCTGTCATCAACACAGAATCCTTTATATAAAATTATGTAAAAGAGTTAGGATTTCTGGGTTAGGGTTAGTTAGTTTTGAAAGACATGCAATTTGCACCCTTCAACGGAAGGAAATTGCAGATTATTGTAGATTTTTAACCCCTTCACATAATAGAATAAGAAACAGAGTATTAACGTGGAATATCTTACTTGATTCCTCGCGGTCCTCTTTCCTTCAGCAGCTTCTCCAAAGCCTCTGTCCAGTCGCCTTTTACACGAATCCACACAACAAAGCTTCTTTGGTATGAAGTAGGAACCTGAAAATGTAAGAAATTTAAGAGAAACCATCCTGGACAATAAAACCAATCAGCCAAATAGGGGCTTGCTTTATGCTTAGTGAGTCCTTGATTACTCTCGCTACCCGAGAGTAGACCTAGTCTATGTCCCGGTGGAGTGTGATAGCTGGTATGGTATAGATGACCATTAAATGATTTTCGAAATTATTTATTGCAAATTCTATTTGACAGACATATTTTAATGGGGTTGTAAAATGCAACGTTTAATGAGTACCTATAACAGCTACGTTTGTAGGGTGACATCAATGAACAAAGGCCATCAATAACGCAGGAACAGCCATCAGTGCATGCTACATTCCTATTATATGAGGGACAATCACGTCATGGTATATACATATAAGTACGTACATTGTATTATAATATACCATTTGATGAAATTACAGGCTGCAGGCGTTTGTAATTTCCGTTGTAACAGTCTTGTCGTACACTGTAGTTATTCCATCAGGGATCGTTCTAATATTATGTACTTACCAGAAAGTTACCAGCCAACTGTTTTACCATAATTATATAAATAAAAAAAAAATGACATGTTTAAGCAGAACTTGTAATATGGGTACCAGATAAGTGATGAGATTTTTTTGTAATTATAGGTACCTATACATAGAATACATACCTAGCTAAAACACTATAAAAAACATTAAAATCAGTGTCGTCAGCGCAGCATGTTGGAACCTAGAAATGGGTCCTACCGGGGTGAGGAACTCCACCTGAGATCTTCCACGATATAATGCATCTCTCGTCCAAAAAGTCCCCGCGATCTTTACTACATCTTCGACTGCGCTGTTGCCACAATCATATAAAAATTATTATCAGTGATTATTCAGATCACTTGCCTTGACGACAGTAAAGGGATGCCATTCGAGTAGCGACACTTGTGGACACTGGAGCACCACGTACTGTCCTGTGCGACAAACAGCCTTTTCATCTGGGCAGGCCAGCGTCAAGCTTAATGTACGACCAGCCATATGACGCGCCTGGAAACGTTGGAAAATAAAACACAGCCGTTTTTTTATTAGCTAGCCGTTTACTGCACGGAATTTCAGTAGGTAAATGTTATCCCATCAAGCCCGATTACGTACCTAAGACAGCCTCAAAACATTACCTAAATTTTGAGCCAATTTTTAAAAAATATTTTTGGCATTAGCTTACGTTGTAAATAACTTATGGTGATGACTATGACTACTGTAATAACAACATCAATTTTTATTTTCATTCGTTGATTGCTACCTATTTTCATGACTCCCAGACAGAATTATAAGTATTTTACTAACAGACTTACACCACCATTTCAAGAACCAGCTTTGATTAATTTAATACCCTTATAAATGACAATAAAATTGAAATTCAATTGCAATCTGATGCCCCATATCGTTCGTAAGAGGATTATGCAGATTCGACTCGACTACCGGATTATGTAACTGTGCCGCATAATTAGTAGATTTATTTCAAAGCTCGGTTTAATTATGAACCATGAATGAATGAATGATTGAATGAATGAAAGAATGAATGAATCTTTATTTGCGTAATACAGGTACATTGTGGTCTTACTTTAAATTAGAATCACTGCATCAACTTTTGTCGTGCAAATACTTAAAATTAGTGCTAAATAATTGTTAATAATTCTTAAATAAATTGCTAATAAAAATAATTCATTAATAATTAATAGTATTATTACATTAAAATTCGTCAAAAAACATTAAAATTCGTTAAGAGTAAACAAATTGAGTAGGTCATTTAATATTAGGGGAACTTAAAATTAAAATAATCATTTAATGAATAAAAGCATCTATCACAGAGCCAATTATACAACTTGTGTTTTAATTCATTGTCTTTCAGGTCTCTAAATTCATTAGGTAATTTATTATAAATCTTTACTGCCATTGCATAACTGTTTTTTTTACATAATTGTAATCTATATTGTGGTATGACTAATGGTTTTTGGACAATTTTCCTTTTGAAGGCGGCTCTTTTATCTTTCTCAAATAATGACATATTATTTCTTACAAATTTAACCATTTCAAATAAATACAAAGACGGGAGCGTTAGCAGTTTATTTTTTACAAAAACGGGCTTACATGACTCAGTCCAGTTTAGACCGAATACTGAGCGGAGACATTTTTTTTGTGCAATGAAGACTCTTTCAATATCAGTTGAGTTTCCCCATATGATGATGCCGTATCTTAGCACTGAACAAACATGACTGTGGTATACTACTTTAGCTGTCTCAATATTTGTGATACTTCTAATTTTTCTTAAGGCAAATACAAATCTATTAAGGTTTTTGCAAACATTATCAATGTGTGTCTTCCAATTACAAAATTTGTCAATTGTTATACCTAAGAATTTAATCTCATTTACTGCTTCAATGTCAACTCTATTATAATTTATGTCAATTTTATTAATTATATCATTATTACTTTTATTATTATATGTCACAAATCTCATGCATTTAGTTTTATGCATGGAGTTAGATGCAGCTGGGACTAAGATCTAAGATAGCTTTTTGTGGACATACCGGGTTATAGACAATGAGGTATGTTATAATAAATCTTTCAAACAATGATTTTTCATAAGTCGCTTCTTTTTCAAGTATAATTAAGGACTACCCTTGCTTGCATTGTCGATGTATGGAAAAACTATAGCTGAGTTAGCAAATAAAATAGTAAATACTTTGTTTATTTACGGAATATCCTCTCTATCCGATTGTTCCGTCTGAGCGCATTGCATCATACCTACACAAATATCGTTGGTACCTAGATCAACATTACCAATGATGAAGGAGTGTCAATATAATACGAAATCGACAATGTAATATTGTTATAAATGACCTTTATCTAAATCCGATCGGGTTGGTAATTTTAGCTTGAATAGGTTAGGTACCAAAAAAAGAGTAGGTAGGTAAGTATGGTATTTGCGAATATTTTCATCGAAATTTATTTTTTATCATTCGAGATGACGCTGCTGCTGTATGAAGTGAACTTACTTCTAAAATATCGACTACTGCTCGGTTCCTGGATAATATTCGCCACAGCAGATCAACGAAGAAGCAGCAGAGTGGAATAGACATCCACAGCCAAGTCTGAAATACGAAAACCTTCATGAGCCATTATTATTTGCAGAAAAGAAACCCTAATTACTTGAATAATATAATCCTGTTTTAATATAAATACAATCTCCTTTCAGGTTTTATATGATCTGTGAAATTACAATAGTTATAATTACTTATGTAATTATCGTTCCCCACGCTGTGCGATCCTGTATCTAAGCAAGCGGACATACACAAGCCAATGTAGGTCGAATTGAAGCACTAATTCAATATAGTGAGGCCTAATCGCAGATTAGTAATCAAAGCGAGCCGGAAGTTCACTGAAAACCAATTCATCGGTGCTATTCACTAGGACACAGCTGTCCTCTGAATATTAGCCGAGCCCGTGTTAGTTTACATTACAAGAGTTTCGGATTGGCTTCCCACACACGTATAATACTTTAGATAATTTTAATATTTTTAGAGCTTTGTAACAGTAGGTACGATAAGCCTCTGTAGAAATGTAGGGGATTTAATTGGATAGATACTATGTTTCACTTACCTTTGATTCAATAGCGATAAATCTAGGAGTATTTACAGTAACATTTTCACTGGTATTTATAGCAATATGACTAGGATTCAGACTGTTGTCACTATCAATTAACTCTTGCTTTAGTACGCCACTGAAACAAAACATATTTTGTTGATTGATACCTAATCATTGCTTTAAAAGTGGCTCGCTTGGTAGTTCTTAACAGTCCAGATTCTGACCGTAAAGAACTGTCAATTGAGTAAAGTAATTGCTTAGGAACTTTGATAGTTTGGTGCAAGTAGGCATAAGAGCCGTAGATCGGGTTCAGCGAGATTTACGTTCGTCGTAAGTTTCACACGCGCTCGACTTTTCTCTTATTTTTCAGAAACCAGATTAAAGGACCTTGGCATGGAACAGCGTTAAATTGAAATGCTTGCAAAATGAATCACGAACGGCTTCCCAGAAACTGAACTTGACTCACTGGGTTATTGTTTAACTATTTCGCGTTATTATTTTAATAAAGCTCGGTGCTGTGATTGAATGAATAAAAATAACTTTTCGTATGTAGCAAAGGTTCGAGTACGGCTTGGTGACGAAATAATTTATTGATCTACATTAAACGACGGTGGTAGATGTAGATAGACGTTAAATATTTATTTTTTTACTTTTCTGTATTGTTCTCGATGATTCCAGTATTAATATTATTATATTGGTAAGGCCTCACCCTCAAGATAGTAACAGTATAATTATTTTTTTCATATATGTATATAAAAAGGTGTAGTAACACAGAATGCGCTGATCTTGATGAGTTCCTAACGAGTAACACCTTAGCACTGTTACTCGTTGGGATTTTTTCCCCCAACGGTTAACATCATGACACTGGGCATGGTGTTACTATGCTTTCTGATTGCATCCTTAGAACAAAATTGTTTTGTTTTATTTATTAACTTACATCATAATAGTTTGTACTTACCTAGTATAATATGGTGATACTCGTGAGGTTCCACTTATGATGATATTCGCATTAATCTGACAAATCAATCTATAAATCTTACCTCAACGGGTGAATGAGAAACAGCACCATAAATGGCAGGTATAGTTGGTGGGCGTACCAGAACGCATTGTAGACGCGTCTTCGAACGACCCTTAGGGATGTCACACCCATCAGCAATGTTGTTAAGAGCATAAGCAGGCCTGTGATGCAAGTCGTGCTAAGAAGCATATGGAGAGGATTCTGTAAAAAACAGACTTATACGGGATAAAGTCTACCTTTTCTTAGAGGTTGACCCTTATTTGTCTTGATCTGTATTTATGGAACCTAGTAGATTTAATGTACCTACTGCTGTGTTCAGCGAAATATTTGAGTAGTACCTGAGTACTTTTATATTGCTCAACGTTTTAGATAAAAAATGGTGACAAATTATAGGCTCTACCAAGTTGATGACGCTTTTTCTGCAAAATAATAATGAGTCTTGGGCTGTGGTATTCTGTTGGACAACCCGAACCTAAACTTGCTCTAGACTTATAATATTAGAATTTTATTAAAAATTCACCACCACGAACAAATTAAGTAAAAATAATGTGTCTAACAAATAGCTATTTTGAATTCCACTTTTCACAGAACTGAGCAAATAAATTACAGTTTTAAAGCATGCACCGGAACAATGCAACGTTTACAGAATAACTAGTAAAGGTATAAGGTGACCGCAAATACATTGTTGGTTACTAACCTCGTTCCTGTATTTCGCGAAGTTAACCTCGCGACATTCTTCGTCGAACCCTCTGGAGAAATTCCACAAGTTTGCGAAGTGGGATACGGAATGTAGCACTGCAAAGTAACGGAAGAGCTTAAAGTTGAGCTAAGTGCATTGCAGGTGCACTTTAGTTATGGGGTTTATGGGCGGGAAACTTGCTCGAAGCTTTGCTCGTGTAGGTACTAAATTATTGTGTTCGCTACAGCTAGCAGTGAGCCGTTGTCGTTGTCGAGGCATAAGGTGGAAATTCGAGCATCTAAGCTTTACACTTATCCGAAAGTGCGTGAAATACAAAGCCAAGGAACGCACCCTCTGGAAACAAAAGCTAGACCTAAAACAGTGGCTGCCATTAGCCTGCGTCTCAACAATATAATGGAAGGCGCACCCCTGAGACCTCTAATGAGCGTTTTACCATTCCGAATTCGCTTTGTGTACGCCTTTGGGATTTTAGAGCCATTTAGCGGAAGGAAAGAGTTTGACTTAAGATTTTACCAAAAGGTTTCAGTTTGGTTGGATAAATCATTTGTATCGTTGCCAGTTTCAGTATTAAGTATTCATTCAGTTCTTGCAAATGTGATGTACAAATGTAGGAAGAATTAACATACTAATACTAACCAAATAACTTTTTTTTTCTGGAGGAATCCACAAGTTAAATCTGTCATCATCGCTATTAGTTTCCTAACAGTGTTTTTGGTATGGTTAAGTACCTGATTCGGTATTTATTTAACAAAACGTTATTCAAAACATCTATTGGTATGGTAGTTATTTTTAATTTATTTTACATTGATAGGTATAGGTACATACCTAAGATAAGACATAATAAGACATCTTATTGGAAGAAAAACATATTGAAGTAAAATAATCTTTTATCTGCCCAATTTCAACAAAGATTTCTTAATAGTTGTGTATTTGAATCAATGTTTCTGTTGAATCAATCTTTGTTGAGTCAGCTATGTGTTATAATACTTTGCTTGAGGCCATTTATGTTACTCACCACCAAAAATCACAAGCGTGATTGCAACAGTCATGTGGAAACTCTTGGCTTTCTCCAACCAGAAGAAAAATAGACCTGGCCATAATTTTGAGAGAATCCTGTACAATATTTGATTGAGTTTTTTGCATTGTGGTAGCAATATCAAAGCTCCACACAGGTTTAAGACTGACGCCGTTGCTCGAGATAAACATAGACCTAACTGAAAAAAATAAAATTATTATTATAAAGTAGAAGATACATTTACTTAATTAAAACTTTATTACATATTGGGAGCTTGTCTTACCCCTAATATTCTTCTTATGTGTAAAAATTGCCTTGCATCCTTATAAAAAATAAATGTGTTGTAAAAAAGGTATAATACTAATGAGATCCATAATACCTGAAAAAAAGGATAAACGTTTTCTTTATTTATTCAATTCAATTCATTTTTTTTTCGGATTTACACCATATTTTGTTAATATAAGGCTTATTCTAAGGTTAGTAACATATTAAAAATTATAAATTACATATAACCAGTCATATTAATGATTCATATATTTATAGTAAACTCGAGGCAACTTCAGTTTTGAATCTAGTATACAAGAAATCGATAAGAACTTTTTAGCGTTTTATGTTTATTTAATCGTCTTTGTTTCTGTGTAGTAGGTACGTAACGTCTGCTGTGATTTAATCAGAATATGACACCATTTGACCGGCCTATAATCACATTAAATTAAAGTACTTAACGCAAGTTGCGTTGCTGAACGACGTCTCATAAAAATAGTTCCCGTTACTCAGAACAGTCGCGCGGAACCATTGATCAACTAATTTATGAACATAGAGTGTAAAGAACATAAAACATGACACATTTCTCCTTTCATGTAAAAGAGCATAAAATTCTATCATGCAGCTACACAGTGCGTCGGAAGTGTAAACTGTCGTATATCTAGACACTTCAGACGGTATTCATCGTCCGTGCGTAGCTGCCTTGCCTATTCAGCCTTTGCAGCCGTGTTTTGCTTGTCTCCATTGAACGCGTGAATAGAGTCGATGACAGTGACGTGGCGAGCCGTCCCGCATTAATTACTATACCGTGTTGATGCCATGCCGTCGCTATCGGGATCTTATGGGCATCACGACAGGATCTGTTCTCACTTTGATGCGCTCTCAATAGTCATAATTTATGTAGATTATAGTATAAAGTATAGCAGATTTATCACGCTTCGCGCTCGAGCTGGACTGGAAGGGACAGCTGTAGGTAAACATTTTCACGGATGACGGATTTTCCTTTTCAGTGCGTAATCTTAGGATGAAACAGTTTATCATATATCAATATAAGGAGTATTAAGTGTCGCCTGAAGAGTATTGACTTATATCTTTATTATATAATTACCGTTTGAAACTAAAATCTTTTACTGAGATACATTTGTATTAATTTAGTTACAGACTACAGCTGCGCCCGGTCATCCGCTCGCTACGCACGCCGCCCGCCGCACGGTGGGTCGAAAATTGACTTTCAAAGACATAGGGATTAAAAAAAATAAGTGTCGTTTTATTTGCTTGAAACGGCTTCTATTAATCAATATTATGCCTAAATATATCATGTGATACCATTTGGCGGAGAATATCTCAAGATATATTTTTTTAATGAAAAAAATGTATGGAAAACATATAAAAAATCCGGATATCTCCGGAAGTGCATGTCCAACCGTTATATCCTTGCACACAGTTATAGTACCAATTATTTATGATTTTTTGGCATACCTCATATCTCTCGAACTGCTGCGAAACTTTTTGAAAAAAATATACGAAATATTTTTAATTTTTTAAGTCCCGATCTTCCATTTGTATGCTATAGATAATTACAAATGTGTGTTTATCTAACGTTATAATGAAAAACAAAACTATACACGATTTTACCCGCTTTTGCCGAGCTTATGAATGAAATGGAATCACACATGTTTCAATGTGTGCGTACCTACAGGTGGACTAGTTTGTGTAAAAAACATATCAATGGATTAGTTTGCCCAATAATTACTTAGTTTTTGGTATTCATAAAAAAACATATTTTTTTTTGCCTTAGATGTGTTCAGTAACGGCAACTGACTATGTGTTTTTTTTTATGGTGATTAAAATTTGACCGTGTATTATGTACTTTTTATAATTTTAAGAAAGTAGCTAACAGTTATTTTTTATTATACTTTACATCATATTAACTTTATTCATAGCCCATGTAGTACAGTTATTTTTTTGTAATTTGTGTGAAGTAATGTTGTATTATTATTATTAGCCCTACTCCTAATTTGTTTGCATAATTGTTAAAAAAATCACAGTACAGTACAAAATTGCTAGTAAAAAAAGTATGAGCTACGTAAATAAAACATATATATCTAACTGCATAAACATCATCCGATAGAAATACTAAGTTGTAACCATGCGACACACATATAGATCACTATAGTATGTGCTATGCTACCTGCGTCATTAGTTAACTACCGCTCATTATTGATAAATTCCTTGAAATTTAAACAGTAAGCTGTCTGAACCGCTGGTACCTTATCTTGCTACCTAATTAGGTAACGAATGACATTTTAAAACATTTGTGGTTATAGTTTTGTTTTTCTGATATTATAACGTTAGATAAACACACATTTGTAACTATCTATAGCATACAAATGGAAGATCGGGACTTAAAAAATTAAAAATATTTCGTATATTTTTTTCAAAAAGTTTCGCAGCAGTTCGAGAGATATGAGGTATGCCAAAAAATCATAAATAATTGGTACTATAACTGTGTGCAAGGATATAACGGTTGGACATGCACTTCCGGAGATATCCGGATTTTTTATATGTTTTCCATACATTTTTTTCATTAAAAAAATATATCTTGAGATATTCTCCGCCAAATGGTATCACATGATATATTTAGGCATAATATTGATTAATAGAAGCCGTTTCAAGAAAATAAAACGACACTTATTTTTTTCAATCCCTATGTCTTTGAAAGTCAATTTTCGACCCACCGTGCGCCGCCGCCCCGCGCCCGCAACGTGCCCGTGTGGAATGACTTACTACACCTTTTTGATTGGCTGTCATATTCATTTTTGTTATTAGACTTTACGATTTCTCACGAATAAAATTGGTATGAAAGTACATTACATACCTTCCCTTATATACTCGTAGATGATGTCTATATATTTCATTTTATTGAATGTTTTATTTATTTTGGTTCAATTCAAATACGATACAACGCTAATACGCTAGTTCCACTCTACGAAAAAGCTAGGCAAAGTAAACAAGTGAGTACCTACTTATTTTATTGACCTTTATTAAAAAGGCTGTGGAAAATTGTACTAAATGGATATCAATCAGTCTTCTTTGTTATCACACTTGAGTGTCACATTCTCTGCACGCATCTCACTCACTCAACGTACAGACAGCATCTTAAATAAGTATCCCCCTTGCATTATAATACCCAGGTGAATGGAGAAGTTTTGCCCATTATATTTTTATAACCGTATGTAAGCCTAAAAATATTTGAAGTATTACGATTTATTGAAAGGATTTATAGCTGGGTGTCTTGTACAAGGGGGATACTTATCTCTGACGCTGTCTGTACCTAACCTAGTGGGTTAGATACTAATTACAAAAAGAACTATAATATTACCTGATATTACTTACCAATAAATAGATAAATAGATGATAATATTAATAATAGATATTTAATATTGAGATGGAAGTACAAAACTAAAGTCATCACTTTTCTATTAGAAGTAGGTCCTCCTCGCGTCGATGTCATCACTGCTGAGGGTCGTGAGGGTAGTAGTAGGTAGGTACCAAAAATCGTAATAATATTATGGCAGTCAAGAGTTTTTCTGTTAAAAAAATGGCCTATTACCGATTGCCCCTACCCCCAGCGTTCCTACTAGGAACAATCGGACCTGATTGTCACTACTAGCACGGAGGAAAAAAGTACTACTAGGGACAATCAGGAAAAAATATTCCCTTTTGTTCCTACCTTAATTAACACGTGCTTAACGGTGAAGAAAAACATCGTGTGGAAACCGGCATGACATAGAACCTAAAAAGTTCGAAAACATATGTCAAGTGCACGAAAGGAGCCTCTTCGAGGCGCACTTTAAATACTTTCACCACACTGGTGCGAAATAACTAGTGATAAGTTATGAAGAAGACCAAAGATCGTATAATCAACAAGTCGGTGTTAGTGTAGTAATAGGTAAAATGATAAATTCATATTTCTAATAATTTTTTTTATTAATAGGTTCATAAAACTGGTTGAACACAGTAATAAAAATAGGCTTAAATAAAAACATGGACTATCAGATTAGTGTTACAACCTTCTTGATAATGAACACTGCATATGCAAATTAATATTATACCTAGCTCTGGAAATGAATACTATTTAATAATAATAATTATAATGGGTTACTGAATGGCTTCGTCGTCAATCCGTGTTCCTCACGACAAGTTGAGATCATCGCGTTCTTGGAATTTGTCTTGCGAAAATGTTATCACTACAACACACACCAAACATCTTTTTACGTATACGAGCGTGTATGTCGTCCGTCAGCGTCTTATATTTATGTAGGGTATCTATATATTTTTATATGTACCTATTCATTAGTTATGTAGATGACTGTGTATTGTATGTAGGGTAGGTTACGTGCCTGCCTACCTAAGTTCATAGACATTTATTTATTTTAATTAGGTAATTTCAACCCTACCACCACAGTGTCTACCACAGCCTGCTTCGAAATAAAAAAGAGATCTTGTAATATTAGACAGGTACTTATATGGTATAGGTAGCTAAGTAGGTCTAGGTACCTACATCAAATTGGTTATGTAGAATTGGTAGGACCCATACTTATCTGGTAAATTAATTAAAAACTTACCTTAAAAATGCGCGCTCTTACAAATTCAAAACCATCACAAATAAATAATTTTATTGCCATTTTTTAATTTTCTTCTCATAACATTACCAAAACCAACACTTCAATCATTTTGACCGCGCTTTAACTTTAGCTTTTAAATTTCCACATGATTGTCACGAGCAGCGGCACGTGTTGAGTTACCACGAGTGGACCACGACGAACGACACCGAATTATGCTATGGCTTCAGCGTGCGGAGTGCGCGATCGGCAGGAATCCTCCCCACCTGACACTGAACACCATGCGGTCTGGGGAGACGAGTGAGTGAGCTCCTTTGCGTTGCGTGGCGTTGCGTGGGCCACAAAGTAGGTGTAAGGCACCCACGCCCGCAGCCCACGGGCCACGTAGGTAGTGTAGGTACGCTTCTAAATTACATGAGAGCAAATCCTTTTTACCGATCATCGGCTCATTCGGTTTTCATTCCCATCCTACCATAGAACCGATGAAGCTTTGATTAAAAGCGATGAAGTTCCATCTCGCATAAACAGGACCAGTATCACGAAACTTTATTTAACAAATGCTTTCTTACACCATTATAGCAAATTTAAATCTATATCTGTGATAGCAAGCTTACAGATAGCAGGCAGAAGCATTTTGAAATACTGAGTTCCTTCATTCCTACTAATCGCCTAATTATCGTGCGTAAAAAGTAAATCTCATACTAAAATTGGAAAAGGACATATTTTTATCCAGATTCTGCACCACGCAGTCGAAGCCGCGGGTAGCAGATTATTCCGCTTGTTTCATAAGCAAGGCTCAGCAAGGGTTAATAGTCACACAGGAACGGTAAGGTAAGGGCCTCGGATATACAGATACCTATGTCTAAACAACTGACAATGACATTACACGACGAACCATAATATCATGTTCAAAAAAGTTGCCAGTCTGTTTTTTTTTCATATTTTGGGGAATCTACGTTTCTATTTAAAAGTTTAGTTGCAACAATAAATAAAGCATAATCCAGCCTATTTTTGTAACATGTACCACGAAAAAGCACTAATAATTGCTTCGATGATAGAAAATTTAAATTACTTACCATTATTATTAAGTGCAGTTTCAAAACATGACATGAAAATAACGTTTTAGGGAGAAAAAATCTAATATTTGGGAGATTAGAGAAACTCGTCTGTAGGCCCTAAAATTAACATAATAATTTTTGTCGGTCTGTCATCACTTCATTTAAAATCGTATTATATTTTCATTTGTTTTGTTTACTTCGTTAATTTGCTGACAAAAGACAAAGAAAGTGTTGTTGTTTTAAGCTGAACTACAAAGTATTTAATGTGTTGAAGTACTATTTTGGAGCATGGAACCAACATCACCATGGAAAAGACCAAGCGAAGTTATGCAGCTGCACAAGCTAAAGAAGCGAAAAAAAGCTTTACAGGTGAGCTTACGATGCAACAATGTGCTGCGTAAGTAAGTAACACAACTTTCAATACCTACATTTCTACTCTACGAATGAAAGAAACTCGCGCTCAAAAGAATTTACATTTGCGCGGTAAATCTAAAAAAGTTAAGCTCAGAGCAGAAACTTTGGTTTGCCTTGGTTAATCTTAACAACTAAAAACATAAATTTAATTTTAAACAATCTATAGGTAGCTCAACTGCTCCAACTCCATACCCGATGGCAGCGTGCCGAGGATACTGGCTGCATTGCCTCTTTGTATAGCAAGGCTTATTCTTTGGCCCAGATAGCTGCCAGCCCTCTGATAACGCGTCGCTTCGACCAGACGCTCTGACAAAAATTTTAAAAACGCGGAAGGCTCCCATTCCCCATGGTCCTAAGGTCTCTAGTTGCAACGGTCTATGGGTAAATTTTATAATATACCTATATATAGATTGTAGTAGTATAAATAGGTACATTTTAAACATTAATAAGTTAATGGCCAACTCACATACTACAAATTACTACTCTTATCAGGATGCATAGGGGTACTTTTTGTAATACTCATAGATAGATAGATAGAAAATGCTTTATTGCACAAAGTAAAAAAACAAGTACATAGGCGAACTTAATGCTAGTTAGCATCCTCTTCCAGCTAACCTCTGCATATTATGGAGATGTGGTAGTGCTAGAAAATAGTATAAAGCTTATTTTATTTACATAATACTTACGATATTATACAAAATACACTAATAAATAATAAATAAAATGCTCAAGTATTCTGGAGTGCCAAGTAGTGACAAGATAGTCTGGATTTGAAGACCCCAATGGAGGTGGAATTGCGGATAGCTACAGGAAGAGAGTTCCACAGTCGGATCGCGCTGACTGTGAATGAGTTAGTATAAAAAGAGGTTTTGTGGTGTGGAACCATAAGAAGGAGATGTTGAGAACTACGGGAAGGGCGATCCGAGGTACTCATCCTTGTAGTATTGAGATAAAAAAATAGCCTAAAATGTTCTATTCAAGCTCGTATACTATACTTATACAAAATTATAGCTTGTTCTTGGTCTCAGGTGTTGTAATGTCTTGTGTGTCCTAATAGCTACTAACAACATGAAATCACATGCTCTGAGCATCAGTATATCAATATGCAATTTATTTTATTTCTAGGAACGCATGAGACAACCATCATGTTCAACCAGTGAAGGAACCAGCAGTCAAAATACAGAAATTGATTTAAACTTTTCCAGACTACTAGATGGTGATAAAAGGAAGAATCCCTTTTCCAAGTACGTTCCTAATATGTTCCTTATAAATGTCTCAAAATCATGCCAACCAAAAATTTATAGATTAGGACTAGTTTCCACTCTCTATAGTGGAAACTAGTTCTTGGCTAATTATTTTTAATTAAAAAAAAAAAAAAATCTAACATGCCTTACTAACCTGTTAAATTTTGTGTTAAAATTTGATATGCAGTTTTAAATAAACATACATAATATTTACACAAACACAAACACCAATGCGTAAAGTATCTAGACTAAAAACCTACATTTTGTCCGGCCAATAAACAAAATATAAAATATTTGGTTGGTTTCATAGGTGTAATTCACAGCCAAGTAAGAAAGCCAAGCTAGACAATGGTCTGGACGAGTCCAGTGACAAGACTCTATTTGCTCTGCTCAAATTGCCAGCCACCCTGGCTCAGAAACCACCTCAGGAAGTTGATACAGAGAAACTATCTACATTCTCCAATTTATTACAAAAGTTTACCGCAGAGCATGCGGTAGAAGTGAGTATAAATTATGAAACTTCCAAAACTAAATACTTACACTCTTTCTGCCTGTCTGTCTCACAGAGTTAGTACACTTTATTCATTTTCTTAGGTAACAAATGAGAAATATATTCTTTGCAGCCTGTTATTGAAAAGAAGTACAAACACCTTCCCATAGACTGGGCACTAAAGACTAAATTGAGACTGATGTCACCTAAGCCCTTTGCATGGTCCTTAAAGTTGAAAGCCAGTGAAGAAGCATCAGGAATCACTGGGTAAGTTCTATATAGATAACAACAGACAAAGCAACACCCTTAAATATTGCGCAGGGAACTACCCTTAAGACTGGGACTGCTGTGCCGCGCTTTAAGGTTATTTCCGACGATTCGAGATTCTACGAATGTTTACAGGCATCTGTGTTTATGCGGACGCGGACGAGCTCGCACCGCACCTTTGAAGTTACAGACTTACCACGGGACCGCGACGGACGCTACGTCTGCGCTAACTATGGATAAAACTCTTCCCATAGTCACTGAACCATGCTGCGCCACTGCGGGCTAGTCCGCGTCCGACCGCAATATCGCGCACCGTCGAAAGCAGCCTATACAAGAGCAGTCTTGTGTTTCATTTGTTTTCCAGCTTCGTCCGTTGCCTCGACACTACCAACTCACCTACATTAGACACTTCGCCTCGCGCCCGCTTCCACCAAACCTGCCTGTACTGGCAACACCCTCATCTACCATGGCTAGATATGTTTCCGCGGTCTTCGGGCAAGGTGGCGGCGACTAGTTTCATGGCAGCCAATGAAGAGGTGAAAACTGCGCTGCACAAGGAATGGACGGAAAGCTTTCGTTCACTATTTCAGGTACCTTTTAACTATAGGTATAGAACATTACTGCAGCGGCCTGCATGTCAGGCGTAAATGGACGAACGTGGTAATGTGGGCCGAGGCTCGCATACGTGAGTCCATATTAGGCTTGTTTAATACTTTTCTCAATAAATGCGAGGAAATTAAATATTTCAAACTAAGTAATTAATGCAAAATGTAGTCTTCTGATTTTGGAGGTAACAAGTTTTTAAACAGCTCTTACTGCTTCTTGAATTTCAGGTCGAGTCAAAATATGTTTCTCATACCACATATCTCAATGTCTCACACTTATTTACCACTTGAACTCAACATTTTGTTAAAATAAATCAAGAATTAATTTTTCATGCTCAAACCTAAGATATAAAACTACAATCATTGGCGCTTATAAATTACTTCTTTTTTTTTCAAAAGATTGTCAAAGTACGAATTTCCAAGCATGTATGAAAATATGAAATTTATTACCATTTCTCTTTACTTGACGTGTGATGTTGAAAATACGTTACGGTTTCTTTTCAGTTGTTACGAGCTCTGCATTGTCCGTACTTCTATGTGTGCGCAAACACGTTCACGTGTCTGTTCCGAGCGGCCGGGCTCTGCGGCGTGTCGGAGCCGTGCGCACTCATAGCGCCCACCACTAGAGGCTTCAGGCAGACGTTGCGACAGGAAGGTACCACTTTAGTAGATCTTTCAGTCTAAAGCGTCGATGACACGGGGCTTTTTAACAAGCTACAAGCCAGTGAGTTTGCTTTTATTATTTATTTAATTAATTAGAACAGTTTTACCACTTACACTAACTAATATTATATTATACATTACAATTCATTACATATAGAGTCACACATAAAAAATAAAACATTCATGGCAGTAATTGATAAAATTTTAGTCAAAAAGAAAATGACTTTTTAGCTTGTAAACTCGCCCTGTGTCATCTGCTCGTTGACAATCCTTCGCGAAAGCTAACTCGCTCACTCGCTAGCTTTTGAAACTCGCCGGTTTGTTGCTTGTGAACTAGCTCTGTGTCGTCGACGCTTAAAAGTGCATCCCGTCTCACGGCTTGTGTTATCCGACAATACGCGCCCGACCGAGCAGCCTCGGGCCGCTCGCTTCACACGGCCTGTGGCGCGGCCCGTGCTAACACGGGCCATGTGAAGCCACAATAAGATCGTGCATTTTTAATGAAAGATTTGAATTTGATTTCTTTAGCTATGACAGTTAGTGCATACTATTTTTCATTCATACTTAGTGCACGAACGGAGCACGCACTTGAAATCCTTTCACCACGCTGGTTCAAAAGAACTAGTAACACGTTAAGAAGAAGCTAGAATGTTCTATGTATGTGCAACATGCAACTCATTCAAGTCTCTGTACCACACGGCTGCACTTGTTTTGTATATAGTTGAACATATCATTGTCAACGAGATATTTTCCTTGATTATTGAGTTTACACTGATAATAATATATGTTTTTGTCTAACTGGGGAAACATTAGTTTTGTATGTACGCAGTCGCTACCGCGTTCCCACAGTTTTTGATGTTCTTTGTCTGTGAACATTTTAAGCCTACTCCTGATCTCAGCTGTTGGTGGGTTCCCCAGTTAGACAAAAACCTCACAAATGCGCTACTAAAACTGAAACGCGAAGACCTTCGCCTGATGGTAGGGATAATCACAGGCCACTGTGACCTCAATCATCACCTCTTCAAGATAGGAGCCACAGACATAGATATCTGCAGAGGCTGCCTGCTAGACCAGGAAACAGTGGAGCACGTGGTGATCCACTGTCAAGAGACAGAGGAGAGTAGGATCAAGACGGGCTTGCGCAAGTTATTGGACTCCTCTCCACCTAACGTGTCAATAAGCACGCTATTGGAAACTGTGCTGTCATCAACCCAGGGTCCTGCTCCGTTATTTTAAGGAGCTAGGATGGCTGGGGCAGGGTTAAGTATATATCGGGGGGCAATGCACAATGCACCCTACAACGGGAAGCCAGTGCAGACCGCTGTACCCCCTTTTTAGAATTAGAATTAGAATATATGTTTATTTCAATAGACGTGGAGTTCACAATGCCCTTGCGGCCGGAGAGCAAAAAAAGACTGAATACTTCTGAGGAACAAGCCAAGAACTCATCATACGATAGTTGCTATGACACCATGGAGGAGAAACCTCAGGATAAAGAGGAGGACGAGGACGATCCTGACCAGTTCCTGTCGCAGCTGGGACTCGAGACTGACGTCATCAAGAGGATCAATATCACACAGGTATTGTACCTATAGAAATCATCGTACGATAGTTGCTACGAATTGGAACGGACATGGAATCCTACAGCGGTTTCAGATTAGCGTATTAACAGAGCGGATTCGCCGCTTGTACAATAAGCGTCAAACAAGTTGTCCTCTGGCGAACCACGCGACAAAGATGCGCAGAACGCAATTCTTAAGTCAAATTGGTTCTGCGCATATTTGTCACGTGATTCGCTAGAGGACAAGTTATTTGTCGCTTAGTATACGAGCGTTGTCGCGCTTACGCGTACTTACGTAAAAAAACACGAGCGGCGAATCCGCTCGGTTTAATACGCTACGCTGAAACCGCTCTAAATCCTATAATAATTATAACTGAGGAAGCGTGAGCTCAAAAACACAAAAAAAATTACATAAATACATTGAGACAGTTTATGAAGTGGTATAGATGGGGACATAGGCTACTTTTTATCAAAAAACCACATGGGTTAAGTTGCAAATTTTCCTCGCATTTGAAGTGAGCAATCTGGTATTTACCTCGGTCCTGAAGCCCATTTTATACTCGACTTGAATATCCGCCCTCGTCTTCGGCTCGGGTTGATAAATGTCTTGCTTACCTTATTGAACAAATAACTACATATGTTCATTTTCCAGGCGCGGATGACGCAGACCGCTGAAAGCAGCGTAGACAGCGCGGCCGAATCACTCGTGCTGGTTCGTGGGGCGGACGCGCAGGCGCTATTTAACTTCCTGCTGAACTGCAAGTCCATAGTGAGCCCCACGGGGCCCTTCGCGGGCGTGCCCCCCACGCTGCTGGCCCCCACGGCCTTTCACGGGGGGACGCTGCAGTCTTTGAAGGTGAATTATAACTTTTGGTTAAATGTATTAGTAAGTGCTAAATAGTGCAGTGGGCTGAGGTAAATTAGTGTTTCAATTTAACGACATTTGACGACACGGATGGTCGAATGGCATGTGTATTGACGGCCACGCCCCGGTGACGCGGGTTCCATTCCCGCTTCAGAATAAACATTTGTGTGATGATGAATATCGATGTTTGTCATAATGTTTTCTATGTATGAATTTACATAAAAAAGTATTTAAGTTTTGTATCAGTTATCTGGTTCCCATAATACATGCTCTGCTTGGTTTGGGGCTAGATGGCGTTTTGCGAAATGTCCAATATATTTATTAAAAAAAAAACTTTGGCACAACCTGTTTGGGCAGTGGATAAATCGCCGCGCCGCCGTTGCTTGTTACTCAATTACACGAAAAAAACTGTGTGATATTAACTGATTAGGCTGAAATATGATAGTTGGGGATTGTTGAGGCCGTTTATCTCGATAATGCTAGCGAAGTCGCGGACACCAGTTTATAAAAAGTGTGATGGTCTTAAAATTTCAGGTAAAAGAAAACGTGATACATTCCGACAGCAAAAAATACTACTCGATAGAGCTCCGCGGGCCGATTCTTCCCACTGCAGTTCACACTCTGTTCAACGTCCTGAAGACCAGCTCCTCGGCGCAGTTCAGCGCCACCTTCGCGCATCATCAGCCCACGCTGGCCTTCTCCTATGCAGCTGCTAATGTTGCACAAGGTAACTATGTGACTAGTAACTATCCAAGGAGACGAGATGAAGAATTCTAAGGTCTTACAAAAGATCAGACAGCATCAGGTTTTTAGAAGTTTTGCTGCAGATATATACATACCCTTTTTTATTATACTCTTAAGCGTCGATGACACAGGGCTAGTTTACAAGCTAGCCTGAGAGTTCGCTAGTAGCTTGAAACTCGCCTCGTGTTTTGCAATCTTGGCTTTTTTACAATCTGCTAGTAGAAATTCCTTCCGGACCGCTAACTCGCTAGCTTTCAAATTTAACATAAACATTCACACACTCACACCCCTGCACTAGGATTCCATGTGTCGCAGGTGGCATGGACACATACAACACATCACAACATCCAAACCCGAGAACGAACATTTGTATTCGTCACACAAATATTTGCCCCGGCCGGGGATCGAACCCGTAACGCCAAGCTTCGTAGGCAGGGTCACTACCAACTAAGCCACGGTGTCGTCAAATTCGCTGGCTTGTAGCTTGTAAACTTTCTCTTCTAATCATGTCACTAGTTTTTTCGAACCAGTGCGTGTGGTGAAAGGATTTCAAGAGCGCCTCGAAGAGGCTCCTTTCGCTTGTAACCTAGCCCTGTGTCATCGACACTTTACAATGTTGTTTCGTGAACGATGTAAATCCAACAACACCTCATTTATCAAATCGATCAAGCTTAGTCGGCTATGTGATGTGAACTGAACACTCATACAATTGTTTCAGATGAATCTAAAGAGAATGAACCAAACCACTTTGCCAAAGCTTTTAACAAAGAAAACCTGTCAGACTGCGGCATCAGCGACACCATGCTGCAGCTCTTCTGTTCAGCCGACCCTCAGGCCATCAGGGTACTCGACAGCGTCAAATACAACACGGAAGATGATACCTACACCTGGTGATATTCAATGTACCTGATATTTTTACTGTTTATGAATTAATTCTTATCAGAAAATAAATGTATTTTTGTACAAAAACTAGTTTGTTTCGGAGAAATGAGACAAAAGGTTTGGTTTACTTAATTGTATTGATTTATTTCATTTTTGGTAAATTAAAATAAAGATTTTCATAAGTCCACAATCTTACAAGATAACAGATTCAAACAGATCAGGATGAAATAAATAGTATGAGTTCTGTTTCATTTGTCAATTATGTTCACTAACATACCGGCACTAATCATTACATTATCACTTCAAACCCAAGGTGGAAGAGGAATCTTGGAAAGCTTACATCTAAAATATTCATCTATGTGACCATTTATCCGCTCACTAAAACAAACAATACAAATTTAATATTAATCTATGGCTTAAATCTAACAATTGAGCTGGACATAAATAGAAGTGCAAAACTTCGCTAATGTGCACGATCTCAAAACAATTTCTATTACAATAAATCAAGCACAAGTTACATTAATTATTGCTGAATAAATATTAGAATTTACCTGCGCGCTGTAGAGTCGAATTAAGATGCTATAAGTTACCGAGGGCTTATGATTTCTGAAAGAAAAAAATATTAATGTTATCACTTGAAACATTTCAAGTCTTTTCCTATTGGGCAGTACAGTGGAGAGTGCTTTTGACTTGCCCTTTGACTTGCTTCTGTCCAATCGATTTAATTTTCTTTTTATATTTGATCAACCACACGAAACTCATGAGCCATATCCGCCCCTCTACTAACATTCTAGCCGTTGTTGGGTTATATGTCAAAAACTCACATTAGAGGATCCTGTGGCGGGTTGTCCGGGCACCGAGTACTGGGGGCGGAAGTTGCTGAAGTTCGCAGCGGCGGCCGCGGCCGGCGAGAAGCCGGGCAGCGAACCGCCTCCGCCGAACCCTCCCGGGAACTGAGCCATTTGCGCTACAACACAGACACATGGATAAAGAAAAAAGTACACTAGACTGACGGCCTGCCAATAATATTAATAGCTTCATCGCTTGGTCGTTTCTGGTAGATCGTCCTAAGTTAAACATTCAACTCATTCGCTAGACAGTCGTCAAGACAAGTTTTATGCCCGCCTTCCATTGTGAACGAAGCGGGCTCCGTATCGGACTCCGTCGAGCTCGCAACGGGAATCTGTTTAGAAGTTCTTCCATAGTAAAAAAGTGAGCAGAGCGGACGGACATATTATAAAGTAAAAAGTGTCACAAAAGTGGTTGTGTTAAACACATAAGCGTTAAGGCAGCTTCAAAAGAGCTTACACGATAAGGAATTAGTTTTAAGAACTTTTAACGATTGGTAGTGAAGCGAGGCAGAGGTAGCGGTTGAACATACCGGCAGGCACAGGGTTTCCGGCAGTGGCGGCGAGTCGCGACAGTATGGACCGCTCCGACATCTGAAGACGCTGCGCTACGGGCGGGATGCGCGCCAGCGTCGCTGGCAGCCGAGACACGTCAGACTTCATGTCGGACAACAATTCTTCTAGTTGGTTCAGCACCTGACAAACATTAAACGTTAGCTGGAAGTTAACAATGTTGACGTAGAGCTGTACGGCAATATTACAATCTCACTGCCATCCAACTCATAGGCCGAGTCAAAACAGACGAGATATCATATCTCGGTGAAGTGCGCGTTCAGCGACATCGCTGGGTGTTTAGGTCTCGGGTCAGGTTCGCGGCTTCTCTCTCTGGTTGTATAGATACCTTGTGCAGCACAGCGTTGGCCGGCTTGTTGCCAGCTAGCGACTCCTTGCTGAGGTGCTGGTGTGACTCGGCCAGGCACTCCACCTCGGCGAAGCGCGCGTTCAGCGACATGGCTGGGTGATTCGGATCCTGAGTTAGGTTCAGGTACGCGGCCCTTCGCAGTTGCTCCTCGATCACCAGCGCTTGTTCTAGAAGCTGGGGACAAAAACACAACATTCTGACACAGTTTTAGGGCTTTTTAGTGCCTGTATACCATTCTCAACAGGCTTTATCCGATGACAGAATCGGATTATGCGAAGTAAAATTGAACAGAAAACACTTGTTTAAAACAATTTTTGGTTAGTCTTTAGCAACTTAGTTCCGATAAACTTCGATCAAGCTTCGAAGTAGACAAAGAATTTGCGGATTTGCTTCTGTTGAAACCACAAATCGCATCAGCGTCAAGGAAGGAAAAATACTCACATTCTAAAATATTCATTTGGTGAGCCCATGGACAAAAAGGTAGCATTATTCATTACAATTACATTTCGGTTCAGAACGGGTTGAACTTTTAGTACGCGTAAAGAGTGAGATAAAGACAACGTTATTTTACCTTAAAACGCCTAGCCAGGAACTTGTTCTTGATCTCCAAGAAGTTCCCTTTCCCCACGTCCATCTTGAACGGTTCATTGATGATGGCGAAGCGCAGGTCGTTCTGTATGTCCTGCCAGCGTCCGTAGCCGTGCGTCACGATGCCGGCGAGGAGCCAGTAGTCGTGGCGTCGGTGCCAGATCTCGTATTCGCGGCCGGGCGCGGCGGCTCGCTCCTCGTTCAGCCAGAGGGTGTGCAGTTCAGTGAACCCTCCGTCCGCGATGTTGAACATGAACTTGCGTCGCTCCACTTTGAGATCTTCCTCCTCTTTCACGAGTACCACGTCATCGTCATCTTCATCCTGTGAAGAAAGGCACATATTAGCTGCTGCCTCAGCTTTGTCCGCGTAGAATTTCGCTTCACATCACGCAATATTATATAAATGCAAATATTTCTTAGTACGCGCCTACCTACACTTCTGCAAAACCTTGCCAAAAGATTTGTTTTCTTTGGGCAAGGTTTTACACGTGAAAACTGGTTTGGATTGATTTGGATTTTTTACAACACGTATTGATTTTATTTTCTTGGTCTTTATTTCCGTAAGTACATTTTTAAATCTTTAAACAATATAGGCACGCGCGAGCGAGAGGGCTAATCAGGGATACTATACGCCTAAACAGAAATGGCCTCCAAATTTCAATTTGTTTAGCCTGTGCGTTATCTGTCAGTCAGTCAGTAAAAAAAGGCTTTGTCCTTTTATTTTATATTGATTGATGAATTCATGATACACATAAATGTAATTGGCCTGAAATAAGGTGTGGTAGCTAGTGGGTAGTTGCCGATGGTCACATGTGGTATAATAAATAATTATAAACTTCAATTACCTTCTTCTCTTCCTTGGCCTTGACGGATCCCTCAGAGTCTGCCTTTTCAACCTTTACATCTTCCTTTTTCTCTACTTCCTTTTCGTCATCTTTGCTCTTCTCGGAATCTTTGTCATCCTTGTCTGATTTTTCTGCAGCCTCCTCCTAAAAAAATAGATAATAAAGTACACCAAAACTACTTTAGTTTTAGAACCAGTTAAAGCCTGGAATAGAACAAAAGCTACTTTTGATTCCCATACTGCAGGTGAACCCGCGGGCGGTAGCAAGCTGAGCATAAAGTTAAATTACCTTGACAGCGGGTTCCTCGTCAACAGACATTCGTCTCTCAGGCTCCTTATCCTTAGCTACTTCCGCCTCCTTTGGCGATTCCTTTTCTTCAGTTTCTTCCGGTACATCGCTAACGTCCATTGGTTCAGGTTTAACCTCCTTATCATCCTTAGAGTCTTCCTTTTCATCCTTGACAGATTCCTCAGTGGATGTGGAGTCTTTCACTTGAGTTGGAGCGGGAGATGGCGCTGCTGAGGTTATAGGGGTGTTGGAAGACGGGGCAGGACTAGCGGTCGCACTTTCACCAGCGGCATTTTTAATCGGCTCGACCGGCTTTCGCACCAACTCCGGCATACTGTAATAACCGTTGATGTGCTCAAATTCTTGCACCTTCTTCCTGATGAGGCTCATTACCCCGATTCGGGTTAAAACGTGTTGGCGGGATAACCCTTCGCGCGGGACTCCGTCCGCGAACGTGTCCGCGTTATCAGCCCCCGGCTCGCAGAGATGCCTCATGAACAGCGATACGTAGGCTTTGAAGTTGCGTTCCGATTTGCCTCTCAGATCTCGGACTAGCCATTGGGAGTTGAACGCGTCTTGTGGCGGCATGCCGTACCGCATGATTGCGTTGAGGAATGACTTTCTCTGTCTCGCGTTGAAGCCGAGCACTTCCATGTTGCCGCCGACTCGCGCCAGTAAAGGCGGTAGTGGCCGGTCACGTTCTTCGCGTCTCTCCAACCTTCTCTTGCTGCGTCGGCTGAGAAGATCTCCGTTGTCATTCTTTTCATCGAAGTCATCATCTTCTTTGTCATCCTCGCTGTTTTGTGAGAAGTCAGAGTTGTAGTCTGAGCCGTTCTCTTGCCAAGTGGAATCCTCGCGGTTCTCAGTCTGTGCTACGCTGCCGTCGTTGTAGTTGACTTGCTTGCGCACTCGCTTGCCTTTACCCAAGGTTCTGGCCTGGTCTTCTTGGTGTTGTTCGTAGTGATGCCTGAGGAGTTTTATCCAGTACGCCGGATCAGTGTTTTCTGCTTCCTGTTTGATGATCTCCGTGTCAACCTCTTCATCGCCGTCGCCCTCTTTAGTGGAATAGCTCGCGACTTTGAACGAGCTGAGGTATTCGTTCGCCCAAGACTCCTTAGACTCGATACCTTCTTTGGATCGATCGCATAGCTCGCTGACGGCTTTGTCGTCGTAGTGAATAGCCTCCTCCTTTCCGTCATCCTCTTTGAATAGCTCCTCGGTACCGAATCTCAAAATGTCGTCTAATTCCTGCTTGGTGAAGTTGGCTCCCTTGCCGCCCATTCCGGGGCGCACCACCAGATGAGTCAACATCATTTTCCTCTTTGCGACTTGCGTGACTCTCTCCTCGACACTGTTGCGTGTGACGAACCGGTAGATCATAACCTTGTTCGCTTGCCCGATACGATGCGCTCGCGAGAACGCTTGGATATCGTTGTGAGGATTCCAATCGGAGTCGTAGATGATAACAGTGTCGGCGGTGGCCAAATTGATACCTAAACCTCCGGCTCTCGTCGACAGTAAGAATACAAACTGTTGCGCGCCGGGAGCATTGAATCTATCTATAGCTTCTTGACGGATCGTGCCGGTGATGCCGCCGTCGATTCTCTCGTACTTATAACCTTCGCCCTCTAGGAAGTCTTCGAGGATGTCCAACATTTTCGTCATCTGCGAGAAGATAAGCACCCTGTGGCCTTGGTCTTTGAGTAACTTCAACATTTTTGACATGAGAACTAACTTCCCTGACGCTTTTACCAACGCCTGTGTTTCGTAGTTGCCGTGAGGGCCGAGAGGCGCCTCTTCGGCCGCGACTGGGAACAAGTAGGGATGATTGCAGCATTTCTTTAGGTCCATCATGACGTTTAGAAGCGAGACGGAATGTCCACCGCTCTTAGGATTCAGAGCCTCGTAGTTCCTCGTCAGGATATACTTGTAATACTTCTTCTGCATGGGTGATAACTCAACACGGACGATGAACTCAGATTTGGTTGGCATGTTTTTGAGTACATCGGCTTTGAGACGCCGCAGCATGTGAGGTCCGAGCATTTCGTGTAGCCTCTTCACTTGCTCCTCTTTCGAAACGTCCGCGAACTCGTTTTGGAAGGCAGCCAGGTCGTTGAACTTGTCCTTGTTCAAGAAATTGAGGAGATGGAACAATTCTTCCAGGTTGTTTTGTAAAGGAGTACCGGTGAGCAGCAGTTTATAGTTGATGTGATATCCGGCCAAAAGTCGGAAGAATTTGGATTGGTTACTTTTCAGTCTGTGAGCTTCGTCGACGACTAGTACGGCCCAATCGATGGAGCCGAGACAAGTAGCGTCGATGGAAACTAGCTCGTAAGACGTGAGCAGAACGTTGAATTTAACTTGGGATTTGATTTTGGAGGGTCTCCCGCCCCTGCTTGCGTTGTCGTCAAACGTCAGTTCATTTTCCCTGATGACCGCGCGGGAATCTTTGTCACCGACATACGTGATGCAGTAGAGATCGGGTGCCCACAATTCGAACTCTCGCTCCCAATTGATGATAGTCGACAGCGGTACGGAGACCAAGAAGGGTCCTTTGCAGTGTCCTTCCTTGAACAGCGAGTATAGGAACGTCACAGTTTGTATAGTTTTCCCGAGACCCATCTCATCGGCGAGAATGGTATCGATGCCGTTACCCCACGAATACCGCAACCAGTTGAGACCTTCGAGCTGGTAAGGGTGCAGTTGCATGCCGGTTTCGTACACGAAAGGAGGTTGGTCCTCGTATTTCTTGTTGAGGTTGGATATGGGTCGTTCGGGCGGAGGGTTGTACTTCCTGTTTCTAAACTGGGTGCCGCCACTGTCGTCATCTTCGATAATGTCACGGTTTTTGCTCTTACGGCCGGGTTTCTTGCCTTTACCCTTGCTGGATTTGCCTTCAGATGTCATGAAAGCGCGCATGTCCTGAAAAACAAAACAATTTTTAATATCCTGCCTGAGTAACACATTTGTTTGTATGAAAAATAAAAAGCCATGCCAGTAGATACTCACAACTAACTACAAATTGACTCGAAATTGACTTACGATAAAGCAGTGATTCTGCGTAGCAATTTTTTGGTTATGAACAGGCGTAAATTATTTCAACCACCTGGATAACAGTCTTAATCAGATTACATAAAGAAACTGACTACACTTACTTGATAGTATTCAACGGCATTCTTCAAGCCACTTATATCCTCATGTTCTGACTCCCACGTGGCTTGGTCATAGGAGAGATCTCGCCACTTCACTAAGAAATATGTAGTGCCGTCGCGGCCCGTGCGGTGGTTTATCACGCGATGTACCACCAGCCATTCGGGTTTCACACCGTACCTGGAAAATAGACGAATGAAATTGACGCTATAGTTTGATAACAATTAATTAGGTCAGAACCGTTAACTCGCGCTTAGTCATAAACCCCTTAACCGATTTGGCTCACATATGAGGTCAAAAGTACGATATGTGTGAACTTAACAGGGTATGCAGCTCACCGGTAGAACTTTTCCTCCAGCATTTTCTCGTCGTTTTCCTGTTCGCCGGCCTTCTGATCGCGCAGGCGCTTGGAACGACTGTCGCGTTCGTCCAAAGGCTCTTCAAGTTTGGGCGGTTCCTCCGGGTCCGATTTGCGCATGTAGTAGCGGTACATCAGCGGGTGGAATACGTCCAACTGCAATAATGAGCTTTATTTGTAGTAAGCGTTATGTTATTTTAGAACGAAAATGGTAGGTGGGGTGGGTAGAACCCGTCCATTAGGAATATTAACATTTATTTTCATGAAAGTGGCTTATAGAATGAGACACGAGGATGACAACTTCAGTTGTAATTTTGACTTATTTGTAGCGATTTAAAAAGCGTTTTAGAACATAATTGGTACAAAGTAGGTTAAATGAAACATGTCCGGCTAAAATTCAACCTTCGCCCTTCACTCTTCACAAACTTTATTTGTGAAGACTCATTTTAGGACATAACACAAGAGAAGTGTAAAAATTAAACCGTATTTGTAGAAAGCGTAGACTCATTTTAGCACAAATTATGTTTGAAATGAATCACGTTAGTTTATAGTTTACCTGTAGTTCGGATATCCAGCTGCAATGCCAGTAGGACTGCTCGATCCACTTGACGAAGAACTCGCGCGAGCGCGGCGCTTTGTTCTTACTGGGCGCGTCCTTCCAACGCCACGTCAGGATCTTCGCCACTTTACCGTCCAGAGGCGGACACTGAGAACGAACAAAAATTGTTATGGGAACAAAATAGTAACGTAATTAGTTTTGTTTTGAATTGTAGTAACTAAGTTTTAAACCAAAAGACCAAATAATGGAAAAGGGCCCTGCCCTTTTCCTAGACCGTTGGCCAACTATTTGATACAGAAGATTTTAGAGTTCCTAAAAATGTGGGATTTATAAACAGATCGAAATAAAACTTGACGTAGATGTCATTCTAACTCAAGTTATTTTTTATACCAGTACAAAGTGTTCACTTTTGTGAAGCAACCACTAATTCTTTGAGAGCTTTTCTTCTATTTTTGATAAGACTTCCGCGCGCGGTTACCACACATAGCTAGAAACGCGATTAAGACCTATAATCATCAACAATATATATATACCAGTAAGTCGGGTTAGTTACACCATTTATAACTCAAGAACGGCTGGACCGATTTCATAATTTTTGTTGGATTGGTCTCCGCCCTAAATAGCAGAAAAACCACAGGTGGACGAAGTCACAGACGGATCAGCTAGTTATCTAATAAAGCTAAAATAGTATAAAGTTGAGTGCTCACACTACATCGCGGACACTTCCAGTCCCCGTCGGGAACCTCTTCGAGCGGCGGGTTGAGGCAGAAGCGATGGTAGGCCGATGGACACGAGTCACAGCATAGCAGCTCGCCGCCGTCTTTGCAGATTCTGAAATGTTGGAACATAATAGCTATCGATTCTGAGGAGTTTATCAATGCAAAACACTCATAAATAAAATTTACTTCAAAAAGAAGTGTTAGGGCGCCTTCAAATTAGAGGCGGTGAGGAAGCGCCACAGTGGCGCTTCTACTTGTTTTTATACTCAATATACTTTTATTGTTGTCACATGGTAAGAGGGTTACAATAATTCACATAGTGGTAGGATCTCATGCGAGCCCCTGTAGGGCACTACAATAGGCACTACGGCTGGCAGACCGAGGTTTTGAACAATAGGTATGTAATAGATTTATATAATATTTTTTTCATACAATATCTAGACGCGCCACTATGTCAAGATAGTGGCGCTGCACCTGCTCGCCTAGATATTGTATGAAAACTTGTAGAAGCGCCACTGTGGCACCACAGTGGCGCTTCCTCTCGCCTCTAATTTGAAGGCGCCCTGAAAATTAAGACAACGGGATCTGGTAAAAAGGTCACATAGACGTCGTTTGTCACTGCTATTTCTATCTTTTCCTCCCAGCTCCTACACTATACCTGCAGAACTCCTGATGTTCGTCATCATCGTCTTGTTCCTGGTTCCCTTCCGCCTCGCAGTGCGGACACGACCACCTGCCCTCTGGAGTCTCCTCAAGCTCAGGCTCTAGACACACGAGATGGTAGGCGCGCGGACACGTGTCGCACAGAATGATCTCGCCTCCTTGTTGACACACCTGGAGGAAAACTGTTCTATAAAACTGGATCAGATTTTAGAGCCTATGCACATTGCACACGGCGGCGGTTATGCCTAGATCACACGTACCGAGCAAACGGGCGAGACAGTAAAATGTTACTCGGTCGAGACAGTGAAAGCTTACATCACTCGTTCAGCCGAGCACGTGGCGCTATGTTTATACGTACAGAGTACTCGGCCGTGAGCACTGTCTCGGCCGAGTTCTCGGTACGTGTGATCAAGGCATTACGCACGTCTGATGAGGTTGAATCTCGATTTAGCAGCATTATCTACTTGCGACGGTCTCGCGTTTATTGCACGTTTAAAAGTCACCGTGCGAGCTTATCAGATTCTGGCACAGTGTGGGTGGGTGCACTTTACACACCCGCGTTTTTGTCAATGTCCATTCATTCATAGTGGCCAAAAGAACACTGGGGACCTTTGCGGTATAGAACGTATTCACGGAGCCAAAACAAGCTTTCTACACTAAACTGAATATAAAACAAGGCTAAGCCAGAAGTATTCAGAACCCCAGCTAGAACAAAAACATGACATTATTCCTACCGACCTAGCAAAATCACTTATCATCTGGTGTGGTGACCAGTACATCTTCTAGATTAGATTTTAGGGCACGTAAACTGTGTGATATATTACCTCACAATAGTCCTGGTGTTCATGTTCGCCCTCGGCTCCGTCCGGGAACTTGTTCGTAGTTCTAAGCTTCTTCTTCTTTTTGGTCTTGTTGCCAATCTTGGTCTTGGCTTTCTTCTTAGGAAGCTGGTGATAAAATTTGTTATATTAATTATTTTTCGACACTGAACATTTCCAAAATTCAATTTTGAATTAATATTTCCATTAAACTATGTAAGTATACTACTTTTTTCCGGATTACACAAGCAAGTGAACAGTCTTCGACTCACAAGAGCAGAATTAGATTACTAACTAAAGTAGAAATATATAGATTGTGAACTGTAGAAGACCCGCAGGACCACAAACTGATGAGTAAACTAGCTTCGCGGTATCATCGGAGTTCACGCCGCATCGCATCAGGATAGGTTAGTGTAATAGCAAGGTTTTACAAAAACGTACAACAACCGACCTCAATCAGACGGTTCTAGTGACCGTAGGCACCACTAAGTCACAGGGAAGCAAAATTTATTGACTTCGACGACATATTTTGAACACTAAACTACTGAACCGACTTTGATGAACATTCTATGGAACCAACCCGAAAGAATATTCTCTCAAACAACAAAATATTTCTTCTAATCGGTTTATAAACAACAAACGTAAGAGGGTAGTAAGGGGGATAGTTACCGGAGTAGCGTTCTCATCCGGAGGCGGCGCGTCCTCGGCGGGCGGCGCGGGCACGGGCTTGGGCTCTTCGGCCTCCGCCAGCATCTGCTCGAACTCAGCGTCAGAGTCGGAGTTCACACCCGCACTGCCTTCCGGGTCTTCCTCCTGCGATACACGTTACAAGTGATTCCACTGCTCACGGATATAAGACTTGTGCAAGCACATCAAAGTTTGTGGTTCATTTATTTATTCATTATAATATAATAGGTAATAATAATTATTTATTTTAGAGAATAAAAGTAAATTGTAACTCAACTAGGGCCCATATGATATGTATGTCGTGGCCGTATCATTGAATGGCCCGTTTAACTATTTTACAATATTTACGTTTGACCATTTCATGAAATATCCATGCGTTCATCTGTTCATATCATTAAACGCAGATTATATATTGATCTAGCCAGGGCATTTCATGATGTGGCCAATGGATATTGGCCTTTTCATGAAATAGAGCTAAATGGCACGAAATGGCCAATTCAAAGATCCGGCCACGACATTATATACCTTAGATACTTATTAATTATTGTGTCACTGCCACTGGGATTATAATGTAATCTATGCCTACTTGCACCAAACTGTCAAAACTCCTAGGCAATTACTTTTCTTGCTCACCAGTTCTTAACGGTCACAATTCAGACCGTTAAGAACTGTCAAGCGAGTTAAGTAATTGCTTAAAAACTTTGATAGTTTGGTGCAAGTCACCTCTAATGCATCATCATTATCCATGATCTATCCACTGCTGGCTTTAGGCCTCCTGTACATGCCGTTCCGTTCGATCTTGCTCTTAAAATTTAATAGACTAAGAGACACCTCGTGAGGCACTTGCCGCGTACGAGCCGTCTATCGTCACTGCGTAACTTGTTTTCTACGGAAACCAAAAAACGATCGCAACCCTACATAACGATTAACCACCACCGCAATATTATGACTTATAGTTACCAGCCACCGCATGCTTAGTATTCCTCAATTTGACTCACACTGATACTCACGCTGCTGGTTCGCTTCCGCTTGCTGAACTTGATTTTTAGAGTGGGTACTTTGGGCTTACGGCCCGGCTTGCCGCGCGGCGTCGAGCCTGACGACGCGTGCTTCGGCTTGCGTCCGCGCTTGCGAGGCACTGACATTCCCTCGTCACTTGCCTCCTCTTCGGGATCCTCGTCTTCTGGCTCTTCATTTGCCTCTTCATTCTAAGAAGGATTAGGTATGATTAGCGCTGGTGGGTTGGTGAGTTTGAGAAAATCAAGTTTACAGTAGACACACGGATTCTGTGTGTAGATTCTGTATGAACAGTAAGTCAAGTCATTTACTTTTATTGTAGCTACCTACATACTTCAAATGAGATAATTCAAATTTCAACTACAGAATTCTTGGTACTTAATCTGAAGGAGAGAGATCTACAACAGCCGTCATTAATTACATTTATAATGTTATTTTTTTAATATTTTTTTTGGGATATCTCACACAACGCCATCTAGCTCCAAACTAAGCAGTACTAATTTACTATGGGAAACAGATAACTGATACAATACTTATTTACCTTTTTTTTTTAAATACATACATAGAATACAAAGAAAACACCCAGACTCAGGACAAACACCGATGTTCATCACCGAATGTTTGTCCTGAAGCGGGAATCGAACCCGCGACACCGGCATGGCAGTCCAACATACTTGCCAAGTTGCCACACCATCCATGTCGTTATCGTTACTCCCCTACCTTAGGTTCCTTCGTGCGGCTGCGACTCTTGGGTGCGTAGTCGGACGCTGTGGAAGTGTTATCCTCTGACGCGACGCTCTGAGTGCCTTGGTTGCTGATGTGAGGATTCGTCTCACAGAACAGCCGCCATTTCGCGGCCACCAGCATCATCAGCTTTGAAACTGGTACCTGATAACATTTTGATAATGTAAATTTGAAAGTTTGGTCAGATCAAGGAATTTCTAACTAAACTATGCAAATATCCGGAAAGTTCACTCGCATTTTTTTATTAAAGGATTAATAATTTTGAACCTTATCACAACCGAATAATGTTCTTTTTTAATTAAATCTAGATATAAGGATACACAGTCTCTCGAAAGAATCACTTTCACTGTAGCTGTGTCTTTCACACAGTTGCCAGCATACAATTAAGAAGGACATGGCCATATTTTTAACTATACAGGACAATTTTTTATATTAGAAGATTTGCACTAAAAATATTCCGTTTAATTTTAATGGTTTAGTACAGTCGCTTTATGTGTAGGTAAAGTACCTACCTGCCGAGAAAAAAAAACTCTTTCGGCTCGCCGTTTTCGTATCAGTCAGCCTTCCAGATTTTTTTTTTTACAGATACGTAGTTATTAAGTTCCTTGGTCAGATACATTGGAGGTATAAACACGAAAATAAAAAATTGTGATATGATTTCCATTGTGTCTGAGATCATCGGAATCTTAAACATGTTTTTGTCCTAGCTTCTTTGCAAGTCAACAAGTTTATTCCATGTTTATTTTTGTTTTTTATTAAGAACACCTTTAGCCACGGTCAACCTTTCCTCCAAATCAGTTATGTATTAATACAGTTATTTGAAATTCAACCTCTAGAGAGGACAATGTAAATTGTAACCATGTGAAACTTTTATCATGATTTCAACATAAAAATGTTATCTCGAGTAATTTGCTGCACTTTTATTACTTTAACTTAACTACTAATTGCGTTTTATTATTACTTATAAATTATGATAATAATACCTTTGGATTCTCTTTGACGATGATTGGCCTCAAATGTTGCTGGAACAGCTTATACGACGTCAAATTCTCCAAATCCGCATCTGTATATTCTACATCCACGTCAGCTAAGCCAAATGAGGAGCACACCTCCTCAACTGTAGGCATCCCCAAACCTGCTGAAGATTAACACCTTTAATGCGACTGTAATAAGGTTATTTCAAGTTTATCAGCGAAAATGGTAGTTGTACGCATTTATTTTTCATCGTCACATATACACCACCATTTTTTAATTACCAAAAACAAATTTAATGGGCAATGCAGACAGGGTACTACGTTGCATCTGTGCAGTCAGAATTTTGGATTTCTACAAAATGGCAGAGTGACAGCGGAGCGAAAGCGGCGCCCTCGCCAAGGTTTTGCGGGCTGGCTCGAGCTATATACCCGGGTTTGCCAAACGATGAATAAAACTTAAATAATTATCAATTAAAGGTACCGCCTGACGCAAATCCATAGGAAAACGACTAACGGTAACAGTTCTACAATTTTAATCAATTTTATTTTGACAAAAATTCGACTGAATTTTTCCAAGTTTTTTTGCCGTACATGTGTTGAGTAACGGCAACTGACTATGCGTATTTTTTCTTTATGGTGATTAAAATTTGACCGTGTATAAAAGGCTTGGTCCTGACTACTGACAGACGCCGCACAGGTCAAACTACTGAACGTAGAGATCTAAAATTTGGAGGGTATATTCTTCGAGTAGTGTAGGCACGAAGGTACTAAGAAAAGAAGGTCCGAAACTGCGTGCGTCAGCTAGTTCTTCATAGAAAAATATTGTGGAGTGAAAAGTTACATCGTGTTCATTTTCCCAATATTTTTTCACGTATTATAAAAAAAAGCTTCTAAATTACGCCAGCCAGCTACCAAAACTTAACATCTGTCAATTAGTTGAGTACTCAATCATACTCATACATATACTATTTACTGATTGCACACTAGATAACAAAAGGTTTTCAACATTTACATCGATCAACAGGATGCCGCAAGGAGTGAGTAGTAAGCAGACAGGGTTTGTGGTTATATTCCTTACCAGAGCCGGAGTCTGAAGCGACAGGAGTGGATGGCGTCGCGCTGTGTTTACTGGTCCGGCCTTTGCGAGATTTCTTACTAGAGGACATAGCGCTGAGTGCATAGTCACTGTCGCCTTCTGCCTCCATTTCTGCACCAAATTCTTCATCCTGATGAAATAATATAGTTCCTAGTAATACTCAAAATATGATGTTTGTAGGTAGTTACAATTTAAATATTAGGTTGTTTTTGTACTAGTTGTATGTGTAACTGTAAGATTACATTTATTTTTTATACAAGTTTATGGATAGATTGCCATACACTAACAGGGTATTCATACTTTATTAATAAGCACCTAGCTAGTTACAAGTTGTCTATAACTGTATAAACTTATAAAGACTTATAACATATAATATATTATAGCATAATATTGCATAACATAGCTACATTATGTAGGTATAACATAACATTGAACTTTATCCTCACAAACTCATACCTTAAATTATTTATTGGTTGGTAATGGTGGAAGAAACATTTTGGCAATGAGTGATCAAGAGCAAATTATTCATTGTCAACTAAAGCTTACTGTTAAATTAACTGAATGTGTAAGCATACTGCAAAACTCATTTGTAAGATAAGAAGTCAAGTAGAGATTTGCTGGCTGCATACATTATAAGTGATTTATCCTGTTGCGGTCTTAGGGAATAATGTTTTTGGGTATTTCCTATGACTCATAATTTTGGGAGTGATTGCTTTATTAGTATTCTGTGAACAATAATACTGAAATTGAACACTCTTATGTATTCAAAAGTTTTAAGTTACCTGCATACAAGAAGCGGCACGAAACTTTAGCATAAAAAGTAAGGTATCTGTACTCTTTTGAACACAATTTGTTTATTGTATCGGACAATGGAACCAGTGTTTATATTTAGTTTTTACAGAGTACTGTTATGAAATGTAAATCTATAAACAATGAATTATTTCAGTAGTCTCCTACAATCATGTTTGAATATAATTTTATGATTGGACTTACCTCTTCACTCTCATTCTTTCGCTTCTTCTTTTTCTTTCTGCCCTTTTTCTCTTCTCCACGGGCTTTCCTCTTCTTTCCTTTCTTTTTCTTTCTACCATCTTCTGGAGAATAGTCTTCATCCTCCTAAGTAAACAAATAAACACAATAAACAAGTAATGTAGAGACCACAAAGCGATGATTTTTTAAAATTATGTTTTACCTTTGGTGGTACTTCATCACTGTCTCCGGAGTTCTCATTCTGACCCTCACCTTCCTCTACATCCTCATCACCTGCAAGGCACAAAAAGTGGTCAAACCACTATATCCACAGAGCACACCTACACCAGACCATTCAGGTAATCCTAACAACCAGCGTCATTTTATCCCACGGGCGGGCACCTCGCGCTAAGGTCACTAATCCCTTTGTTTGGCGGCGTCCATTTTGTTAAGTAGTAATGAGGGGAGATCGCATGTTCTTTTCTGTCACAATCTGCCACTCAAAAATATTTACAACCATGAAACAACAAAACACCATTACAGCACTTCTTGAATCGATCTTACGGAATCGTAGTATACGGTTCAGCACAACGGTTATGGGAAATCTCCGGTCCCAAATCAAAAAATATCTAAATTTTTAATTGCATACCGCAGGTAAACACATGATACCGCTATTCGCGGCTTACCTAGGACATGCTAGCTAAATTCATCATTTACCTGCGAAAGAGCCGTCTACTTCATCATCTGATGCCATTTAGATCACGTTAGTACACAACTTAAGATATAGGGATAAGATTTTGGTCTAGAAAAGATAAAGGACGCGCAGTTTTTGCGACAAATGGTAATTAATTCAGAAATTGATGCCGCCGTCACTACGCGGCGAACTAGCAAGATTATCCTTCTCCCTCACACACTCTTGAAAAGCAAATGAAAAGAAATTTTAAGTTTGCCAGACTATTTTTTTTAAATTCTACCAAGAATAGGTATATCACGATACAACAAAAATAAAAAGGTTTGTGCGGATTAACTTCTAATCCACTTGTTAGGATAATCTCAGCGAGCCACTGTCTCATACTAGCGTTCTCAGATTTTTGCAGGGCCGAGTTCTTTGCTTATACCTATACCTACCTTTAAGTATTTTTACTTTCTACCTACTAAGCTTTATCACTAACAAAAACAACAAACGTTTAGACAAGTATTTATTTCGTTACAAACACATGAAATTGGATAGGTAGGTTTCTAAAAAAACTACGTTCAAAATAAATTGCTAACTAGTTTGACTTTGGGCCATACATTGGCAGGCTTAAATTATTTACATTCTAGTAGTCCCACCCTATCTCATCGTGGCAGGAATACGTCAACTTACCATTACCATCATAATACTATTTTGGTTGGCGCGTTTTTAATAATTAATTGTATAAATTATCTTGATTACCAAGCCAATCCAATCAGTTATGGAGCGGAAAAGTAAATTATTACGTCATTTGCTATCGTAGATTGGCTAATTAGTCTCTTTTCTTCTCCGATGATTATTCTTCGTTTTCCCAGCTACAGCCAAACAAATTGTCGGTGAAAAGTTTTCAAGCGGGTTGTCCTACTTAACGCCTCTCCTTGGACGAACGAAAAGACTTATGCTTTATATTATACCTATAGGCGAAACCGCGGGCAGAAGAGACTCATTTATAAACTTGGTCAGATTTATGTAATTAATAAATATATATGATGACGACAGAAAATATAACTACTAAGTGGTAGTTTTTCTACGACTGGTATTGTTCAGTAGTGCCAAATTAGAGAAACCAACTCCAATGCTGCCATTATTTTTTTCTCCTTAAAAAATTGTCTATACCATTAGGCCAGCAGCAAACGAGCAACCGACCTGGATGCGAATTTTCCGACCGTGCAACAAGGTTCTACATTTAGAAAATTATTAATCTGTGTTAACACTCACTCATTCAATCAGTTTTTGTCATGTGTAAATGTTTTCGATTTGCATTTCTGTGATCAATAAACCCTAAATTCGTAATTTTCCTTTTCCTCGCTTCTTGTGCTGTGGTTACTTTTACAAAAAGATGAACGCTTTGTTGGATTATGGATCCTCTTCTTCTAACGAATCTGACGAAGATACTTGTCAAGAGTATGACTACTTTTCAGTTCCCGCTTGAGCAATTTCTGTGTATGATTTATTTATTATATTATTTATTTACTGATGCTAAATAGTTTTATATATTTCAGAGCCCCGAAGGAAACTGCCAAGCCTAAACTACCAAAGCCTAGCCTCGGAGAGAATTCATTGAACTGTTCTGTGTTCTCCAATCCATTTGTTGAAGCTGAATTGGCCAAGGCGGCTATACTTGAAAAACATGTGAAAATGGTATATGTTGACTTACTATTGCCATTGACTATTTCCTTTGATCTCGTCTACTTTTCATTTAACTATTTAATGACTTATCTTTTTTATTTAATAACATAGGATACTTATTACAATCTGTAGTCACATAAAACATTGTAACCTAAACTATAGCAGCAAGTCTTGGTACTAGCGTAACAACTAATGTTTGGCAAGCTTTGTACCGAATTGTACACACAATCGTCAAGTACATAGGCGTTGACTGTAAGGTTCCAGGTAAAGAGGGCACCCAGATGATAAATGGGAAGAAGATATGCTGGAACTATAGGAAGGGAAGATGTCGGTTTGGACACAACTGCAAGTATGCACATGACTCTGATATACAGAAGACTCAGGATGAATTGGATGCAGAAAAGAAGGTTAACTTTTTATTTATAACCTTAACTGATTTTACAGACAAATTCCAGTGTAACTACTTACTAGTCTTTATCTATAAAGTTCAATAATTTGTACACAATATCAGTTTAGTCCAAAAGCATGTTGGGTCGATTATATTGTAAAAACAGTAGGAAACACCTGGGCGAGAGATGCTCCAGACTGGGAGGGGTGGCACAAAAGGAGGGATTCTATTACCCAGCAGTGGATGATTCCGGGCTGTTGATGATGATCATTGATCAGTTTATTCATCTCAAACATACATTCAGTATTCAATTATCATAAACTAGCTCTGTTCTGTATCTTCACTCCGATAAGAGAATACAAAATAGCCAATATGTTTCTCCAGTTCATAAAATACACACATACCAAATTTCAGCCCAATTGGTTCAGTAGTTTTGGTGTGATTGAGGAGCAAACATCCATCCTTTATAATAATAAATAATAAAATCAAAATCATTTTTTAATATGTATAGCATGATCATTCCAATTTCAGAAACTAAAAACAGTGGTCTGTGAAAGTGCAGGCTCCATTGTATCTGCGCCACCAGCACAAATCCCACCAGAAAATGAAACTATACCACCAACAGATGACTCTCTTTGGGGAGAAAGTACAGGGAATATGCGGAAAAAACGTCCAGGCCTGAGCCAGACCTTAATCCCTGGGAAGAAAGTCCTGAATGTTTATAAAAAACAGAAACTAAAAGATGCTAAAATAAATAAATAGATGATCATTCTGTTTTTAATTTTATTAATGAAATGGCATATATATACGCACGTACCTACTTTCTGCCTTCAGTACCTACCTATTTAATTTATCTAGCTCAAGCATGGTATAATCAGTCTATGATGTCCTAAAATCCACCACGCGGACCCAATGCAAATTGGTGGATGTCATGCCATAGAACATTTTTTTTTCTGTCCTTTGATATGCCTGTTTCCTCACGATGTTTTTCTTCACCGTTGCGAGAACATGGGATGCATACATAGATTTTTTCGACCGAGAAAAAAACACCGAACCCGCGACCATCAATTCAATATTTAGACTGAAATTCTGCCATTTATTAGAGAGTAAGATAACTAAATTAAGAATTATTATCGGTACTCACCGATGGGTGGCGTACTACTCGGCTTACCAAAAATGAATTTTGTGATATATTTCTGGTTCACACGATATCGCGCCGAATCCATTAAACCGACGGGGTTGTTTGTAATAAATTGAACCAAAGACCAATTTAACCACATTTTGTACAAGTCTGAGACATGAACGCCATCCATCATTAGCTACCTACACTCTCCTTGGGACTCCGAATGCATATATTATATTTAATACACCTTTATGATAGAAATAAAACGAATAAATAAGATCTGGCATTTTTTTATTCAAGTGTCAATGCAAATTTTGCAGGACATGCCAATTCGCGATTTTTGTGTCCAAGCTATGAGCGTGTTGCACCAACGCGAACAATACGCATAGAGTGCCAAATTATTGAACATAATGTGCATTACCTTGGCATTATTTTATAAACAATTTACTCATCTTTGGTGCAACTAGCTCGAAATACAAGAGATGGTACATTTACTGCCAACATAGCAGATTTCTAAATTGCTCTGTTATAATAGCACAGCCATTACGATTGTTACAATGGATAACTGCCAACTCTTCTATAGCATTGTTGCTATTATAAAACTCTCGGTTCGTCCTCGTTATCATCCAACTAAACGGTGGCTTAAAATACTTTTTGTAAAATAACATTTTACATGATCTTCACTATGCAAATAAGTACCTATTTCCCTTCGACGTGAATATATATTGATTACTTACAACATCGATTTAATAAGATATAATCTACAGCACAAAGTCAATTGAAATTATTAGATCTAATAGTAAAAGGCCACTAATATCTAAAGGGGACCATTTTTATGTTTGTAATGTAAAAATAGAAGCTGGTACCCCTAAAAGTGAACGAGCTACGATGCGACACGACATCAAGATATTTAATACTTTAACGTCACAATCTACAAAAATAACGCGCGATTTCATGTTATTATATTTACTTGGTGTTGCGAATTGTCAATTAAAATTAATTCATTAAAATCTATAAATAAAATGCTAGTGTTAAATAAAACCAAATTAAGACAATGTATACTGCAATAATACTTCACATTAATATTATTGCAATACAATAAGTACTAGAACGCAAATTCATCACATCTTTAACTTCATAATTATTTTTGCAAAACTACAATCAATATAAAAAACTTTAATTTTATTTGAAAATATAAATTCATTAATTTGATAAAATATTTTAAGTCAAGGCAACATTTTACAATACTTGTAATAGTTATGTCATTTCCAGGTTTACTACAAAAATATACATTTCATTTGGCTATCCATACAATAACTTTAGATATACATATTTGATACAGCTTTCACATCCAATGTTCAATTAAGTGGCTTCAATTACGTCTAGATTACAATTAAGTAAAAGACTTTAAATCGCGTTATAATATTTCAAAAAGATGTAGTGTATAAATTGAAATTTTACAAAGTGGAATAAGTAAAGTGTTAAAATCTAATACTTATGTTTAGCACGATTCTTTATATTTTAACAGCAACCTTTTGAATCTTTGGTGTTACGAGATCCATTCTGACATTCTTCAAGTTGTTTATCTCGAGGTCTGCGATGACGCCGTTAGTCTTACTGTGACCATTCATCAGTTGGCCGTTGATTTTGTTACGCGCTTCAATCTTGTCCCGATGCCCGTTGGTTTTATCTCCATCGTGTCCATTCACATTGTCTCCATGTCCATTCATTTTCCCATGACCATTAATTTTATCATGGCCATTTAACTTTTCTTCACTACTACCGTTATGCTTATGCCCTGATGGATCAAAACAGAATCTACTTAAACCCCAAACTCTACACATCGAGACGTGATTGGCGCAATTGTGTTAGTAAACTATCGCTAATTCTAATTTCTTGAATCCGTATTAGTAGAATCGCTTGAACATATTTCAGAGTTGTTATGGCCGAGAGGGACGGCTTTTGAATCTGAAAATTACGCGTCTTTTTATTTTCCAAACGACAATCTACTGAGACTAGCTCGTATTAAAACATCCAAAGTGAGAACTAAACACACTGTTATCAAACCTGCGTGATGGAAAGCAAAGAACTAAAGGGATCTAGACTATTTCTAACACAATTACGCCAGTGTTTACGTCACAACATTAATACATGCACATACACAACACAAAGAATATACAACATGTAAATATACTAGTCTCAGTTCAAACATCAGGAGCAAAATACACGTCATATGATGTTTGATATGATCTAGCTAATCAAAATAGTAAGTATAGAAAATGTACTCAAATATTTACATGACTGAGTGAAGCGTACACTTTATATGCTTACCGTTTCTATCATTACCAGCGTAGTACTTTTTTGAAGTCTTCCAATCTTCTTTGAGGGAGAGATTGTACATGGAGTAGGCTGGGTCCCCGGTCACTTCCTTTTCAATGGTTAGGAACTTTGGCAGCGACGCCAGGAGCGTGCTTTGGTCGTACGCAGCGCTGTACGTCTCGAGCAGCATCAAGCCTCGACACCTGAAATTATATACGAAAACCATTCACAAAGTGACATAAATATAAAAGTTATTCACTTTACCCGAGTATCTTAGATACATAAATAGACATAGTAATAGCAAGAAATTAAAATTTAATAAGGATTTGGAGTCCACCATTGTATAAAAGTGTATTTCGAAATTATTATTACAAAAAAAATTAACCTAGTTTTAAAGATTTTTTATTATTCGTTGTGCCCTAACAGGACGTATGTTTGAAAAGTATTAATATTTAAGACTTTAAATGTACAACATACTATGAAAATAAACCATTGAGTATTGAGTATTCTTAATCTATACAGTTACATAACGATACAAATCTAAAGTATTTTATTTAAAGGAAATCAATAAAAGCGATTTTATATAAGTGCACAAAGGGAGCCTCTTCGAGGCGCACTTGAAATCCTTTCACCACACTGGTTTTAAAAAAAGAACTAGTGACACGATATAAAGAAGAAGAAGACTTTATATAATAATAATGTAGGAATAATCACCTCGGATGCGTCGGCTGCCTATAGATATCCAGCTGATAATACTGGTTGTTGTAGATAAAACAGCGGCGCTTCTTGAATATCGTGAAGTGAGCGTCGTCCCTCTGCGGCAGTAGGTTCAAGTAATCGCGATGGTTCAGCTGCGTCCTCACTTCTACAGACTGTCCATTCGTCGGGTGGAACTTCCTCAAAGTGTGGATATAAGACCAGTGGTTCTTCTGCCCTCGTTTGCGAAGTCTGACTTGAGCCTTCCGCAGATCGCTTTGCAAGTAATTGTGAACGACATCGAAGTCTTGAAAGGGGGGGAATTCCGAGTCCGGTCGGAGAGGAGTTTTGATGAGGAACTTGCGTTTCTTCGAGTTGACGTTGAGACGGTCTCCGGTGTCGATGCCGATTTTCTGGCAGACGCAAGCGATGAGTCGGTTCATCTTCTTGTCGAAATCGCTGGAGTTGTCGATTACGTCGAAGTACGGATGGCCGATCCACGCCGCGGCTGCATTGTAGTCCAACTCTCGAGCCAGTTCCACGCCTTCCGAACGGCACGCGTGGTCCTAGAACAATTACAACTTATTGAACATTCAAATAGACTACAGTTGGGTGTATTATAAATAAAAAAAACATGTTTGGATATTTCACACAACGCCATCTAGCCCAAAACTAAGCAAGCTTGTACTATGGAAACTAGATAACTGATATAATAAATACATACAAAGGATGCACAGAAAACACCCAGACACAGGACAAACACCGATGTTCATCGCACAAATGTTTGTCCTGAAGCGGGAATCGAACCCGCGACACTCAGCGTAGCAGTCCAACGCACTTGCCACTCGACCATCTGTCGTCAGTACACGTTTCGGAGGAAGATAGACGAATCAAGACTAAGTCCGAGATGGTAATTGAAAGTATTGGTGTAAGGCTCTCACAGGACTAGTTAGGAGGGCGTTATAAAGAGGAGAAATATTATACCTAACAGCATTACAATTTAGTAGAGCGTTAACTTTGATCCTTCGGTAGGTTGAGGGCATTTGAGGGGCATGCTCAGCTGTTCGTATTACAGTCGCCAGACAAAGTCACGGCTTTGAGGGCGCCCTAAATTCTCGCGAATTTCACCTCGATGTTTATGCTAAGTAATTCAATTTAGCGTAGATAAATACTTATTTTGCTAGTGTCAATCACCTAACAAAACAAATACGTACATTATGTTATTGCTAACTCGTGCTGACACGATATAAAAACACGAAACCTAATAATTGATTGATTCAGGCGTTACTTTGCGGAAATCCATAAATATCAACAAATTATATAAATATATTTAGTAATAAATCCGCTTGATTTCTAAACAAAGGTTTTAATTAACTTAACTTTAGTTTAGAACTTTAGTACATATTACTATATTATAAACCAAAGAGTTCAAAACGAGAGTTCTCGTTTTGAACTTCGGCGAGTCCACACCTCCTGATGATGCCTCGTGTAGAGGCGAAACACGTGTCGTATCTTTAAACTTTGGTTTTCTGTTCATTGACTCTTTGGTTTATAATATAGTAATATGTACTAAAGTTCTAAACTAAAGTTAAGTTAATTAAAACCTTTGTTTAGAAATCAAGCGGATTTATTACTAAATATATTTATATAATTTGTTGATACGAAACCTAATGTTTCGGGTATATACAGATGGATATGGTTCGTAAATGTTAAAGACCTATCTTAAATTCCTCATCGGTATGCATGTGTCAGTATGGTGTCAGCATAGTCAGTTGTCGGTCGCGAGCCGTTGATGATGCTTTTATCACCGAAAATGGCAAACCGCCAATGACACGTCTGAGTCAAATTGAGCGGAAATGATTGAAACGTGATTGCAATTTTATGCGTACATAAACATTTGTAAACACTAGACATGTTTTGTAAGAGTTGTTCAGTGATTACGACGCAGTCCTTTAATAGTAATTATGTGCCTTAATATATTCACAGGCGACTTATTATTTTTGACCACTAGCTTCAGCTCACAGCTTTGCCCGTACAGGGTAAGGTAGGGGCGATATTTCACCGGGTGATTGTGATTATGTGTCATCAGTCAAATAATTTTCAAATACTGATAAATTCATATAATTCAAGTGAGATCATTAATTATCTACATTCCAGTTAGCAATAATGAACCTAATCTTGGAATGATATCATTGCCCAATTTCAGACTCCGTCTGGTAAAGTCAATGACCGCTTTCTTTAGGTTGGCAGAACATGTGACATGAATTTCAATGTAGTTGTAAGTAAATTGGTTACTTTACAATGTTAGCTGTGTAACTGCATTTAAATGAACCGTCACGTTTTCAAACACACGTTTTTTCTTGGCAGTGATCTGTTTAGTGTTCAGTGTTAAGTAAGTAAATATGCTTATGAGCTTGAGCTATTTTTGTACTTATAAAAGTGGCACTTAGATATAGTAAATATTAAAAAAAAATATAATAAGCATAAGCATTATTATCAATAGATGTTTACTAAGAGCGAAGCCACAATGCTCCGTTAGTAGCAATATCAGCATACAGGATATTTTTCAAACATTGGAGACAAATCAAATTTAATAAAAAAAAAAAATGATTGGCTGCTGCTGACCTGCTGAAATTGTCCTTACAAAGTTGCTGTTAGCATGTTATCAGATATAATGTTTACTTAGTTTGAAGGTTTAGATCACGAATTTAAGTAAATGTCAACATTATTTCCGTTTTGTCGAGGTAGTGCTATTAGGAGAGTATCAGTTTGAAGGTTAATCGATTAAATGGCCCCAAGGCTAAACTTTTGTTAGTAAATTATTTATTATCAAAGCACATAAATTATTTTGTTTTCTCTCAACTGCTAAACTACTCTAATATTTAACATCTTTGGCATTTGATATATAAACCTTGTTTGACTACCCCATAAAACTATACCGTATATCAATCGTAAATAAACCATGTTACAGTAAACCAAACAGAAAATTTTCTCGTATTCCGCTCAAATTTTTCCGTAAGTAAAAGTGAGCTACAATCTTGGTAGGAATTTTAAAAATCATACATGTTTTAGTGTTAGCAACTACCTGAAAAGCAGAATAGGAAACTAACCTCAGTAGAATAGAAGTCTTCGGCGCCGTTGGCAGCAGATACCATATGCACGATATGGTTATATCTGTTGTCTCTCAGCTCCACGCTGTTCCAGTTGTTATTGGCCAGCATCGCTTCCCATTTGTCTTTTGATATAACTGTAAAATACATAATATCTAGTATAACTGGCAACATTCAATAATCTCTGGTATAACTGGTAACATACCTACAATAATCTCTATTATACCTGGTAACATACATTTATCACTGGTTTAACTGGTAATATGCAAATCTCTGGAATAACTAACTATAAAATAAAATTACTGGTAACATAAAATACATCAGTAATTCATATTTTAATAATGGAATCTTCTCTGCTCCCGACAAATTATTCATTCATCGCTATTAAACGTACTCTTTCGATTTTTAATTTTCATCCATAACTTAATTTAATTAACATGTACATAACGTAACATAACTTAATTTAATTAACATTCATTCATCGCTATTAAACGTACTCTTTCGATTTTTAATTTTCATCCATAACTTAATTTAATTAACATGATTTAAATGTAGATTACAATGCAGAGTTAAATAAAATGTTTAGCCACTCTTGTGGTTGATTGTACAAGATGTCCTCTGTGTGTTCATTTGACTACAATCTATGGATTGATCAATTAGCTACGCATCAGAACATGGCCTGGATGTTACGATGTATAGATATCATGTACAGGTTGCTACAGGTTAGGTAATAGGTACCTAGAACAATATAAAAATGTACATTAATCGTAAATAGAGTTGACATCAACGTTATTTGATGTTTTCAAACGTGGAACGGATGTGTGTAGGCACTTTAATTTTTCAGGTAAATGACTTGTGAAATAGCTGCTTTAAATCGCAGTGTGTCCGGAAATCACATGATTGATAACGTGACACACGGCATTCACAGCTACCATCAACGATGAATGACGTTAGAAGCGAGTATTAAACATGTGTAACGTACTGTTATACACCTACACTGTAGCTCTTCTGGATAAGTCAGCAACGCCATAGAAACTATGAGTTGTTCTGTGTCTCTTAGCCAGGGGAGCTCAGTCTGACATTGGTATCCAAACAGCGCGGACGTCCTTTTCCAAGTCCCAAGGCTGTATACCCCTTTTCAAAAACCTTTATAATTGCAGTTTATTAATATACTTTTTCTAGCGAATAAAATCCTTTTTTTTAAAAACCCTTTGGTTGGTTTATCAATAACAGTACACCATAAACCATTTATAGCTCGCAACGTAAACAATCATAAAGAGATTGTTTTGTTTATTTTGAAGATGAGATAGTAATTTAATTACCTACTTATAGAGATTTATAGTTTATCCATTATCAGATATCGTTAATGGGTTATTTCGAAGATATTTTGATAGATACAATTCAATTTGTTTCTTCCGATATGTAAGAGAAACGAGGTTTATCTATGAACGTTCTGTTACTAACTAGACGAATTGCATTCAATAGGTTATGACGTAAAAACGAACACAATGGATCGTTTGTCAGTAAAATAGCATACATTTATCAAGTTACAAATAGGTTTTAAATTGATTGGTGATTTGTTTTCTCTTCAGATAATAATAAACGTACATTGTGTTGTGTATTTTAAAATAAAATATATCATACTGACAGATATACAAACACAATGAGAACTTTGTTTTGAAAATCAAATGGATTCTTTATCCAGAAACCACAAACGCATCCTTTTACGTCGATAATTATTTTGACGCATTACGCTCTAGTATATCAAGTGAATCAATTCTGTACTCGTGTGTTTTGAAAATAAACACGGTATTCTAGTTATTTTCAAAATTGCTAAGTACGAGTAGGACTGTTTTCAATTTTTTTTTTAAATTATATTATCAAAACCAGATAGAACGTTGTGATATCCGCGGTAAAAGCTCAATTGAAAAGCGATTGACCCAGAAAGTTAAAAAGTCTTGCTTATCTGGTAGCTTCGCGGAAATAGTACAAAAATATTTTCTAAAACTTAACTACTGAACCAACTTTGATGAAATTTCTATGGGACCAATCTAAAAGTATATTCTTTCAAACAAAAAAATATCCAAATCGGTTGATAATGTTATACAACATTAACAGGCAACAAAAAAATTAATAAATATGAACCTCCTCCTGTTTAGAAGTCTGATGAAAAACTTACATGCACTAGCGTCCATCGCTCCCCTATCACAGATAATAAGGCAGTCCCTCTGGCATGTCCTTCCGAGCTCGAAGAAAGTGTTCTCAATCTGGATCATGGTCTTCAGCAGGTTTTCTTGGAACTTCATGGCTGGGGAACAATGAAACATGTTATAAGAAAGTATTTTTGACGTGACTACACGTTTAATAGATCGATAAACGCCGGCTGCATGTACGAAAACGTTGACGCCATTGTCCGGTAACGCTGTCATTATCCGGTAACGCTCATTGTCCCGTTACGCTGGTAGTCACGTTAAACTATCGTCCGTAAACCAACTTTACAGACTACCAATTTTTTTTAAATGTAAACTAGTGACCAGACGACCTAAGCGTTCTCCTGATGGTAAGAGATAACGCCTGCTCATAACTAAAACAGTGCTACATAGAATTTTGATTTACATAGGCCGGTGAAACATTGGTGAAGCGCTCGTCCACTTTGAGAAATTTTGATGGTCAGTCTCGAAAGCCCGGTAATTTCACTGGCTACACAATGCCCTTTCAAGCCGGATTCGAACCGGAACCAGACACAGTAATGCCTACACATTACTGCTTTGCGGCAGAATAACTGGCACTATGTTGGTTTCCATCTAGACGGCATTCTGCAGGGGATGCCTTCCAACAGTACATACCTGCGACGGAGTTGTATCGAGCATTTTTGTCCCTACCAATAAACAGAAATATTTATCTTGGAGCTACGCATTTTTGGGCATTTCAAGTTTATAAAGTATCTTTATTCTAGCTGTGTATAAAGAATGGATGGTGAAGTTGATTTATCATAATGAATGGATTTTAATACTATAAGATACTTTAGCTATGGTTATAATGGCTGACACAGTGATGGTAATTACTGGAACCTTGGTTCATAAACATAATAATATCACAACGCGATAACGCATAAATAAAATATAATGCTTAGGTTAAGAAGTATACCGCAATTAATTGTAAGCAATGTCTAGAACTTATTTTGATGATAACGTAATGTCAGAGTTACACGAGGCTAGTTTTTTAAGCTAGGATAGCAAGATAGTGATAAGTATGCTGTCAGGTAACAGAACTAGCTTAATTTCTAGGCTAGTAATATAGTGAAAAATAATAATAACAGTAATAATGTTTGGACACTCCACACAACGCTATCTAGGACTGACTCAGGACAAACACAGATGTTCATCCCACAAATATTTGTCCTCAGCGGGAATCAAACCCGCGACACCGGGCGTGGCAGTCTAACACACTTGCCAATCGACCATCCGTGTAGTCCAAAAAGTTAGCTAGTTTTGTTTACACGAAGGTAGAGCTGCTAGTATTTAGCTTACTGTCACTTTCTTGCTATCATGGCTTGAAAAACTAGCCTCGTGTATAATTATGATATATCTATCAGCACGTGTAAAATATCTAAGCTGATCGGTGTCGTGACATGTTATGTTAGTTAATATAGTCAAGATTGCATTGCAAACTATGTTGCTGTATTGTGTACTTATAAATGCTTGCGATAATAATTAGATCTTATGAAGTACGTAGATCAATTGAAACGAGGCCTAGCTTCCATCACAGTATAATAGCAACCTTTGGCGGTCACCGGTCCACTGAGTAGGTAGACCTGGGTAGTATTCACAGTTCACGGTCGCATTGTCAGAAATTGATGTTAATAGTCTACTAAAAAGCTATATAAATATGACGTTTATTAGGTCAGAGCCTAGCTTCCATCGCAGTATATAGCAACCTTCAGGCGGTCATCGGACCACAGAGTAGATTGAGCTAGGTAGTATTCTATACCGCATCACAGTTCACGGTCACATTGTGTGTCAGAAATCAAAGTTAAGTCTATTAAAAATCTATATAAGTATGACGTTTATCAGGTCAGACAGACCGCCTAGCTATCATCATAGTATATAGAAACCTTCAGGCGGTCACCGGTCCATTGAGTAGGTAGAGCTAGGTAGTATTCTATACTGCGTCACAGTTCACGGTTACATTGTGTGTCAGAAATTCAAGTTAAAAGTCAACTAAAAGCTATATAAGTATAACGTATAACAGGTCAGACAGACAGCCTAGCTTCCGTCGCAGTATATAGCAACCTTCAGGCGGTCACCGGTCCACTGAGTAGGTAGAGCTAGGTAGTATTCAATACTGCGTCATAGTTCACGGTCGCATTGTGTTAGATAGATTTCCTGAATCTTTAAGGCTTCTTTCATTACTCGGAGGCTTTCTTTCTATGTAATCTAATGGAAAAATACCTTGTAGAAAGGTTTCTTTGTGATTCTTGAATGTATGAATTTGCTTTGGAATAATTTCGCGTGTCTGTGGCATAGTAGCTGGCTACCAAACGGATTGCTCGATATTAATGCGGTTTTGATATTTAAACAAGTGATTATGATTATGTTACATGGTAATCTAGTATGTATAGTATACAGCCTATTCAAGAACATCATTTGTTTTTTTTTTTTTTTGGGGGTTATTTTTTTTTTCTTATCTACATATTATAAAAATCTTTGGAAGTTAACTCGAATCCAATTAATAAATACATAATATACACACCTACAGGAGAAGCCGGTGCAATGAAGATTTAATTTCTACTAGCCATTCCTACGCTTTCTGGTTGAGCCGGTTGAGATGGGATTTAATTAACCGAATAAATGCGTCTACATTTTATGAAGTAGGTTATGCAAAGGGTATTTGTAACCGTCGAGACAGGTTTACAGACGCATCTGTTAGTAGGAGATTGTGAAAACTATAAAGGTTTTTTAGCGAACATATCTATCTTGGTACTTGTTTTTCTGTTGCAACTGATATAGTACGAGCATGCTTTAACGCCATTAAATAAATGCAGTTCATAACATTTAATTTAATGTACTTTGTAAGTGTGCTTTTGTGATGACACAGTGGTCCTGCTTTACATTGTTATTTTTTTAATTTATCAACATTTATGAGTTGTGCAGCAGAGCTGTGACTAATAGAAATAAAAATAGTTTCGATCATAATGAACTAGCTACTTAGATATGTGAGATATTATTTGTCTAAGGAGTGTTTTGGATATTTGTAGTATTCTGTTTCACGAAGTATAGCTGTCTTATGAAAAGCGGAGTCAGAGTTGTGGACAGGAAAAAGGTAGGTGTAAAATCACACAGCGGAAAACTTCAACCTATTTTTTAATTCCGGGAACCGAGATCAGCTGACATTGACTAGCTTTTTGTCGAGTGCAGTTACAAAAGCAGCCTGAACTTATCAATTATTGGTTTCCAGCAGATTGAGAAATCGAGAAACAATTTAATAAAGGCTCTTTTGATAAAATCTGGAATTCAGAATTATTTTCATTAAAATTAACAAGAAAACCAAGGGCGATTTAATTTCTGTTTACTTCCGAAGCATTTAATTCAGACCAACTTATAGGTAATATAATAAATGTTTCGAAATCTGTCTGCGCTCCCGCTTTCGATACAAGTAATTCAAAACAATAGTGATAACATCTAGAGATACTTATTGATAATCAAGTGAATTGCATGCACCGCTGACTGAAGGTCACCTGTCGCTGTGAAACACTCAACTTTGCAACCTGCTACTCATTGTTTGTCAATGGAAGTCACAAATCAACGAAGCTGACAACATGACGCTAAGTGGAAATGGATCAGAGCCAGACAGTTTCCAGATTGACAGTTTTATTCTCAGGAGACTCTTGTGTCACTTGTCTTCAAGTACTGACTGACAGGCAACGCAGAATCTAAACTGCAAACCGTGATTTTGAGCCACTTGTCTTCAAGTCCTGGCTGACAGGCAACGCAGAATCTAAACTGCAAACCGTGATTTTGAGCCACTTGTCTTCAAGTCCTGACTGACAGGCAACGCAGAATCTAAACTGCAAACCGTGATTTTGAGCCACTTGTCTTCAAGTCCTGACTGACAGGCAACGCAGAATCTAAACTGCAAACCGTGATTTTGAGCCACTTGTCTTCAAGTCCTGGCTGACAGGCAACGCAGAATCTAAACTGCAAACCGTGATTTTGAGCCACTTGTCTTCAAGTCCTGGCTGACAGGCAACGCAGAATCTAAACTGCAAACCGTGATTTTGAGCCACTTGTCTTCAAGTCCTGACTGACAGGCAACACAGAATCTAAACTGCAAACCGTGATTTTGAGCCACTTGTCTTCAAGTCCTGGCTGACAGGCAACGCAGAATCTAAACTGCAAACCGTGATTTTGAGCCACTTGTCTTCAAGTCCTGACTGACAGGCAACACAGAATCTAAACTGCAAACCGTGATTTTGAGCCACTTGTCTTCAAGTCCTGGCTGACAGGCAACGCAGAATCTAAACTGCAAACCGTGATTTTGAGCCACTTGTCTTCAAGTCCTGACTGACAGGCAACACAGAATCTAAACTGCAAACCGTGATTTTGAGTCACTTGTCTTCAAGTCCTGACTGACAGGCAACACAGAATCTAAACTGCAAACCGTGATTTTGAGTCACTTGTCTTCAAGTCCTGACTGACAGGCAACGCAGAATCTAAACTGCAAACCGTGATTTTGACCTTCATCGTATATGAATTCGTTACTAAACATCAAAGTCCTCTTTCAAAATGAATCATCGAGACGTTTTCAAATGACCATCCAGCCAGGTGCATTAGAGACGATCCTGATATTTTTGTATTATCCGACAGGTTTATCGGTGTCATCAACAACGGGTTGAATGACTTACAGAGATCAGATTGTAATCAAAACGGCCGGCCAGCCAACTAGACACCAGCCACAACCCAACGATAAAAGATAAGATTAAAATAGAACCAAGATTTTTCTGGGGCAAGAATGTCAATGTTCTAAGAACAACTCTGAACGTGAAAACTATGATGACGTAGAAAGGACACAGTCAAAAGCGTCAAACACCGATAACTACCGAGAGACACTTCATGATTCTTTCGTAAATCGTGATACGCCAAGATCTAGTTGATGACAATGTGAGATGGAAATTCATTGATGATAACAATTTTATACTACTAGGTAGAATATGGTTGAAGCAGTTACGTGTTCATATGTTCAATTCAGCGATTGCTATTTTAGTTATGTTTAAATATATATTATTTACATTTCATTGATAAGCTGAGAGTAGGTCATAGACCTAAGTATGCAAATGAAGAAAACCTAGTTACACCGGTACTGACTGACAATGAATGCATAATACAAGTATAGTTTAGTGGTAAATAAAACAGTAAAAGACGAAGACAAATTAGAAAAAGTTAAATGAGTACGATTTTTGGTGATAGAATTATTTTGCAGATTTTTCATAGAAATGTTTTCAGAAAACGTTGAACTCACATTTTATGGCACGGAAAACATAAATATGATTCCATTTACGATTATGAGCTTCAAATTTCCGAGTTATATCCTTTATTCGCGATTACCATGCCCATTACATTTTACGATGGCATCAATAGCTGCTTTACATAACTAGGTACTATTATAATTTTAAATCATGTTTTTGCGGTCATCTTTATCGTCTGTAATCTCTTGGACGGCAACAAAAATTTGGTTATTCTTTAGGTTCTTTGTGATATTATTTTAGGCAGGCACGACAAAAGTGTCATTCTCAGCTCATTGAGAATATCACTGTTAAAATTCGTCAATGTTATTTTCATCTGAAATTCAATATGTTAAGCTTTTGTATAGCTTTTTGGACAAGATTATTATCGAGCAGGTTGTTATTCAAAGCAACAATAATTAATTATAATCATTATTGACGAACATCTAAAGTGCACTGACAAAAATTGACGAAATATACACACATCAGCTTAAAGCTGCCTGCGTATCATAAATAAATAATATAATAATAACACCATAAGCCCACGATGATGATAATAAACACAGTTATGTAGATAAACATTTAACATCACGTGTTACAACTCGTGGAGGTTTAAAGCACACAGAAGCAAATGAACCTGATAAACATGCCAGCAAGAAATCTTTATTGTGGCCGGATGGTATAGACAAGGCCAATGCTGCTATATTTTTAAAAAAATATGTTTTTTTTCTACAGCATCTCGAGACGTTCCGCCCGCCCCAGCCATGATTGCCTCCGTTATTTTATTCCCTGTGTGTCGCTTGCTTTGCTACACGTTTCTACTGTTGCAAGTTGGCATCCATCGAATAGTAAAATACGCAAACATTAATTTTAAACGAAATTTTATAGACGAAATTTTGTTTTTAGTTATGATGAATTTATAAATTATAAAGAACCTGATAGCTGCCTCCATAAACCCACTTCAAAATTGGGTATGATTATTATTAGCTAATATAGATATACATATTTTAAGCTAATCTTGTAATTATAAAATTAATATTAATTTAATTATTTAATTGAATGGATTTATTTAAATCAAATTGCTATATTTTAACGAGAGTCTCGTTTCGAACTTCGGCGAGTCCACACCTCCTGATGATGCCTCGTGTAGAGGCGAAACACGTGTCGTATCTTTGAACTTTGGTTTTCTGTTCGTTGACTCTTTGGTTTATAATATAGTAATATGTACTAAAGTTCTAAACTAAAGTTAAGTTAATTAAAACCTTTGTTTAGAAATCAAGCGGATTTATTACTAAATATATTTATATAATTTGTTAATATTTATGGATTTCCGCAAAGTAACGCCTGAATCAATCAATTTGCTATATTATTCTGACTTATAATTGAAGAAATTATTAATAAAATGTTTATTCTGTTATTCTGTTTAATTACAACAAAAGTGTCTAAGTAACATAAACTTGTAATTCGAGCACGTTTCCACCGTGTATAAAGACTACATAATAAGAGAGGCAGCCTGTTGCTTCAGAAGACAATTTAAAAAAAACAAACACAGAACATTCTTATCTTATTTATGTTAATAAATAAGATAACAATTTTCTGATATTATTCATGTAGGTAGTTTACTGTTATTTTTGTTCTAAATACTTTTCTACAACGATATTGAAGTTGCGAGCTTCTTTCCCGCATTTATGAATGTTCGTCGCTCAGCTGTTCCAATATACGCAATTTTATGATCTATAGGGACTATAAAATAGGATGTTTTTTACGATCTACTAACAGTTTAATAACAGTAAAATATTGGATATACCTTGAGATTATCATCATTATTACTTTCATTGGCATTAACTTGAAGATTTAGTACTCAGCGGTAAAATACATTAGCTCAGAGTTTGGATAATAATAATTTATTTTTAAGAATGTTATCTATAATTATACCTAATACTAATGGTAGCTTTGATAAGAAACATTTTTAATAACCGTTACATAATTGAGACCCTGATAAATTAATTTGGATCGAATTAAAATATGTTAGAATACATTATTATAAAGCAAATTTATAATTGGTTTATTACGGATACTTATTTATTTAAATAACTTATACAACTTATAGGTAGGTAAGTAAAGTACCTACAACCATGTCAAAACTGAAATGTACCTACAGAGCCAAAACGGTTGGAAGAAAATATCTTGTATTAAAAATGGCAAATATCTTATAATCTTCACATTTGGAGGGAGACTTTATTTTTGCACTAGTTCTAACATAACCCAAAGTTATGAGGTATGTTCTTGTGGTACTCAACTAAGTAAACTACCTGTAAGGTGACCAACCTAATAGGAAGGGAATTCATTAGCCACCGTTTGCACAATATTATATTTTGTGCAAGTTTTAAGTAATACATAATCAGTTTAGCGTTTAGCTTAACCGTAAGGAAAACAAACTATTAGCTCTCTCTTTGAAAAACGTTTATCGATTTGGACGTGTTTCAGTGTTATCAGTTAACACTGAATTTGTATTGAAAGGTCATGGCTTACTCATGAACTTCAATATATTATTGAAGTTTTTTTTCTTACTTCATGTGCGTTAACTTGCTTTAAGTGAATAAGATTAATTCATCCATGCTATATAAAATGCTGACCTAGTTTAGCGTTGAACTGAAATGGTGAAGTGGGTGAACCTATGAGTAAGAACAAAATAAGATTGTCCTTCCTAAAATAAAACTAATTCCGTAATGCACAATTTATGTTAGCTAGATAGATAATTTGTAAATCTGAACGAAATAATTTATGAATATGATATCTAGCTTACACAAGTATAAAAAACGTTTGTCTGTCAGTCAATCAGTCAGTCAGGTCCAAGTCTTTATGTATATTGATAGTTGATAAATTGTATAAAGATATATCCAGTTGAAACTAGACATTGTTTTGAATATACACGCTGCACGCGCGGTTGAGTGACGAACGGGTCACATATCTCATTATAAACAATGAAGATAAGCGTGTCTCAGATTATACCGACCAACGACCACGGCTAAATATGCTGAGAAGTGTCGATGACATTAAATAACGTTTAAAATAATAACATACGCATTTAAGGCCCAGAATCCCGAGCGCCGCTATCATTATCATGAGCGAAGGAGATCGGGATACAAAGTTTGACCCTATTTAAATACATATATCATATCAAAACATAAATATACACTAAAACATTTCTTGTGGTTGTAGTAACAAATTAATCGCTCCACTTATTAAATTTATATCTTCAAAAATGTGCAAATGTGAGAGCAAGATAGCGGCGCCCAATAAGAAAAACAATACAAGTTAGTGCCTCCTTATTCCCTATGAGGTATATGTAATTATGTACTATATATAGTATACCTCAACCTCATACAGATAAGAGTATCTAAACAAAAACCAATAAGATCCATCCTTAGGCTTATGAATGAGTGTCAAGGAGTTTTAAAATAGATTAAATCAAAAAAGTAAATAAAAACATTTCCCTAATCTACGACAATGAGACATGAAAGGTTGATAGGATGTCGCAAAATTCAAAGTTTATTTTGAAATCGCGTGTCTCGCTTAGTCTTTCGTGTACTCGTATAGTTCAAATTTACATTATTCATCGTCATAAGACGACAAATTACTGTACCGTTGACAAAACTACAGTTATAAACTTCGACATAATTGTTGAACGCTATCTCCGTACGTAACCGAAGTTTTTATCGATTTGGCCATATTCCGTTCTTTAGCTATATCTTCTTGGCGTATATCTGCCGGGTTATCTTATTATAACACGGTAGTCGATAGCCGAAAGTGAAATCATCTGACAATTATTTTTTCAAGCTTGGCAACGTTCGCCGTTGGACATTGACCGTCGCGCCTCCTCTGACGTCAAACAAGACTCAGATCAAACACATGCTTTGAATCTTTCAAATCACAAGACTACTGAAAACAATTTAAAAACAAAGAGTAGATTCACAAATTTCTTGGAATATTCTGAATAGCGATTACCGCAGATTGTTAGAAAAACAAACGAAATCGCTCTAGATAAGAATAGAAAATCTATTCGTTAAAATATGGCTACTGGCAAATTACCAAACGAATATATCTAAGCAGCCGCATACCGATGAAGTTCTAGCCACGGATGTGCTAAACACTTTTCAACGTATCATTTAATAATGATTCTTATAAACTGACATCGCACTTATATAACGTTTCAGGTTTCTGATCCAATATGAATGCTGAATCCATGTTGTGAATAGACTATACATAGCTTAATAGCGGTAACTTTATGAAACGTGAGCAACCTAGAAACAAACGTGGACAATTTATGAAACTAGATGCGTACTTGTGTCGACGTAGCTATGGACTGCATAGTCTGCATAGCAACTCTTATTGTCTCCAGTAATGAGCGGTTGGACGATGACTACGAAATATTAGTTTAGCGGAGCTGCCAGTGACTGACACTCACCACCATCGCCTTCGTGTCCTAACGCCAAAGCCGCTGAGCACCGTTTGCATTTCGTCGAGCACAAATCCCCTGTAACACTTGACGACGCATCTGCTACAATAAGCACCGAAAACTAGACTTTATCAGCATTATGAGTCAACAACAAATTGCATTGTTGATCCACACAGTCGCCAAATTATCTATTAGAAGATACTAAAAAAAATTACTCGAGACGATTACAATACAATGTCGCTGAATTTTATTCAAACGCTAGTACTGCAACAGCCTATTTAAACACTAAATTGATCTTCAAATAACCTTCAGAAACTTCAGATAATAGAAAAAGAATCGCAAGCCGCAGACATATACATGGAATGGACGGGAAAGATAATGACCTTGTCCCTAAAGAGATAAACAAGCAATAACATTAGATAGATTTAATACTCAAGTCAATTGCGCAATCAAATGGTTGACTTGAAAACGGTTCTTTTTGTCAACCCAAATGCGAACAAAAGAGTACAATCATGTCCTTTGTGAAATCGAGATTTCAATTCTCGAAGGCTTTAAAAAACCTATTGGATAGTTGAGGTCAAACATCGGGAACGAGGTTACTTCACCACAAATACTTTTGTACTCTGGGAATAAATACCTAAAGTTGTATGGGCGGTCGTAGCTTTCCATTCCAATTAAGAAAATATCACGTATTTTACTTGCAAGGACACTCCGCCCTAACCTTACAGGGTCGATCGTTAGTGTACGAGTATTACTTTATATGACATTCAAGACATTTGAGACAAAGTGAAGTACTTATATCAAAGTTAAATTAATTTTAATTTTACATAATTATCATATTAAGTATACAATGCGTCGAATAAATGAAAAAAAAAATATATTAGGATAAGATACTTTCAAATTCAGCAGAGTAGAACTTATAGACGCGTTTGTTTTACTTGGCCTGACGTCAGAGGAGCACGTGAATCTTAAATGCATTGTCTAAATTTGTAAAGAAGTGTGTTTTCCAATTTTTAACGAGGTGTATTTTCCAATTTGCATCGTAGTATATTTCGTTCTGCGATATCTTATCTGATTATACTGATGGTAGATGGATGATTGATGGTTTATTTATAAAAATATAAACATTGATTTGCGTTACATGAACGCATTAGCTTAACAATACGGTTAAGCACGTGATAGAGCACTGTGTATGTGTATATAGGCTTCTAAAGTAATTCAGAGCAACAAAATTTTGATTAAAAAGTTATTCATAAATTTATCTCTTCTTCTAGTCGCGTTAAAGAGATTTCTGCTTCACATTGGATGGACTGAAGTGCATCCATTGGCTTGAAAATTGATATCAATTTAGTACAAAACATATAAATGATTTCGAGTTCTCGTCAGTTTGTTCGAGTGTTCATCATATCATATGGAGCGATGGATTTCAAAAGGAGCAATGAATCGGAAAAAATCGGTTCAATGGGGATGTAGAGTACCTATTATTATTAAAGGCGAACGAGCGTAACCAAATAAGGTGGTGGACGCCTTTATACACACACATACGTACAAGAACACATATACACACATTTTTTCAAAATGAATTATTTTGGAAAAATATTTGAAACACCTACAAAACCTACATGGGGTAATGTAACATCAAATCTTCATTTTCGAGAATTAGCATGTGATTATTTTACCTATTAACAGAATCATTATTGATGCTGACAATATTTTTTTGGGTTTGGTAGGTGAGTGTTATTCGTCACCGGGTAAATTCGTCATCACAATCGTAAATTTGCAGGGTACATTGGTCATCAGCCAGATCTAAATCAGCCAACGCGAGAGATGGTATTAGTTTAGGTTCTGTTATTATCGGTAGCAAGCAAGCATTACATGATGCATGCCTGCTCCACCATTCTAATACAATAAACATTGTCTATTTTAGTAAAGTAATCTATTCTTAAATCTATACTGTGATTCCGACCTTTAAAAAAAACTTAATTAATGTAAACGCATCATAGACAACGAAATTTGTAGATTTCGAAGTATCAATCAACAGTCTTGTAGCGTAACTACATAATGTGTTTAATTACTATTTAATAAGCTGTGACTCAATACGTCATTATACTATAGTACTAACTATAAGTCAATCTGTACAGCTCTTGTAAAGCCCACTGTAATTCAGTCTCGGTTTAAACGCGATACGGTATATACATCAATCAGTACCAAATATTCGGTTTTTAATTTATCGAACCTAATTACCTATTTAATCAATTCAATTTAGGGTTTGATCACTACGAAATAAACAAAAATCCTAAAGTAGTGACCCCGTGAATCCTAAAGTCTCTTGTAGATTCACCAAAAAAAAGCAAACAAATCAAATTTAGTGACGCAAACGTATCGTCGTCTGGTCATGTCTAATTTAGTAGGAGATTTCATTATACATTTGAGCATATTATTAGATGCTAATCAGAATCTCGTCGTACAAATTACTACCGTCAAATGCGTATAGTTTCGTGATAGGCCCACTATAGTCACATTTCCTCGAGGCGTGACCGTGACCGTGCTATTTATGATGTTACATACACATGTGTCCAACTAGACGTCATGCGGCACCCCGGGTGAAGCCCTTCAATCCTATCATCACTACTCATCACTACACTACACTATAATCTTGGAGCCTTCAAATCAAGAGTGAATAAGTTCTTACTAGGCAAGCGTGCTTCATCCTCGACCACACCGTCACTTACCATCAGGTGAGGTTGTGGTCAAATGCTTGCCTATTCCATATAAAAAAAAAAAGAAAAAAATCACATCTATAAGATTACTAATATACTTAGGAAAATAAATAAGTTTACCTAAAGCTTAATGTTTTATTCAAACTTATTTCAACCATGAGTTTTTACGAATTCGCAATGATATCGAACGATTGGCATTCATTTTGTGTAACGTGGAGAAAGTTGTCACTAGATAGAGAATAGGACTTTATTTTCGTGCTTCAATAGACCTAGTGATAAAGAAACCCGGCGCGGGCGAAAGATTGGGAAACTAAAATAAACACCAGTCAGTACACGTGCCCAGCGCAAAACAACCGAAATAAACCAGGGTGTAATCACGGCGATTCATAAAGAATGTAATAGATCTTGATTCAAATTTCAGTCATGGTTACATTACTACAATTTGGCAAGGTGTCACTAACACATTAGTCGGAGATGACAAAGTGTAACGAACCAATGACTAACAAATTCAGTATGAGCAATTAGTAAATTTTTATTAGGTACCTATTGCCTATTATGAGTTTGTAAAATTTTTATCAGTTTACCAGCGGTATATAACGTTTGTTTTTTTTTTCGGGGACTATAAATCATACTCACAAACGTTCGCATTTATGATATTACTGGAATGGTTCGTCAATATTTTGAAATTGATAACGTTTTTACAGTGCGAAAAATAAAACATTTCCGTTGAACGAGTCTCCAACTTGCTTCGTTTTTATTTTAGCATGACATGAAAAGGTCATTTTCATCTACATACATCATTGTGAAAGTACCTAAAACATCCGAAAATAGAGATTTTAATTACTGTTTCACTGAAAAGCTGCCTCTTGGCAAGGAGAGTCGATCTACCTCACGTGCCCCTTCTGACGTCAACGCGGTCGCGCCCGTCGAAATTAATTCGCATGTACGTACGTACAGTCAGCTGCTTGGGAGTGTATATATACCTACATGTCTGTGCAGCTGACTGTATACATACATGTAGAGTTAATCAAATTCTTACTTAGTGAATTTATTCACAACAATTTATGAATGAAAAACCAAAACGTACTTATTAGTTTATAGAAAAACAATGTAAAAGGTCATCTTTGATTGGGTAGAGAGTATTAGTGAGATATAAATGAAGTTATTAACTTAGGGTTGAGTTTAGTTGAATTGAGTGGAGATAATAAGACCACGATCGGGTACCTACTCAAAACTAAAGATAAGATTGAAATACTTAAAGAACGGGGTCACTCCCGTTCGGTAACACCGCGTCGTCGTCAACACTGTTGACGAGCGGGAAAAAAAAATCCCACTCATTCACAGTGTTGACGAACGCAACTTTTACACAATCGTACACAGGTACACACCTAGTACAAGTCATCATATAAAAAGCGAAATTGAAATTCGCTATATTACTTTAATCGCGGTATTACCGAACGGGAATGACCACAAGAACGCAATATCAATAGTAATTTTATTCCAACGAACAAGCCAAATTAGAGCAGTTTTTTGATAACCATTGTAATGCGTAGAACGTAATCTTAATAATAAGCAAGGTCTTATCAAAATCAGTTTCAAGGTTTAACAAATTACAGGCACTCCTTAAAACACTATTGGCAAGTGTTTAGGTAAGGTTGTGGACAATGGTATGTCTATTCCATTAAAATACAGAAATGTATTCTAGTAAAAGAATGGCAAATGAGTTTCCGGTTGAACTAACTCTTTAGAGCAGGTTTCTTGTTGTTGCCAATTTAATAAAAACTATTCATGTAACTTCGCATGCGGCTTCGCCCGTGTGGTATGTCCTCTTTTAGCTCCTAAACTATGTCCATACCAAATAACTTGGGTTCAGTTCAGTAGTTTTGGCATGATTAAGCAACAAACGTCAAAATATATTATGGACTTATAACCAGCAGAAGAAGACCCAATGATAAGCTAACTCAATCAATGAGAATACTAATTTTCATTTGATAAATCTTGTTCATTTAGTTTCCATTAATTGAACAATGCCACAGCTTTGTTCCTGTTTATGAATTGAATGAACAATGCAATTGCCTGGTAGCCCAATGGCTTCTCCTTAGTGCCTCCTTAGTCTACACTCTTGTTTATAAATCCCTATCATATTCAGGAGATTCAATGAAAAGTTGATTGTGACTTAGCAATAATAGAACTTGAATACGTTTTGTGTGTATTATGGGTTATTTTTATACAATTTGTAGTATGTATTTCTAAATGATTATTTTTTTGTTGTACCTACTACACATTGTACATATTTGATGAGCTGGTATAAAAATATGGGGCAATAAATAATGGTAAAAATGGAATAAGGATTGGTAAAACAGTTAAGTTCATTAAAAACAGTGAGTAAATAATGTTATGACATACCTTCTTCTGGAGTGAGGTCTGCGAACTTGACTCCGCCACTGTAAAAGAAAGGGGTAAATTGAACCATCGCATAATAACAGTCAAATATCCCCAAAACGTGACAACAAATCCCATTGTAATTATAAGCATGTAAATGCCAAAATGTGCTTACAAAATATATTCACAGTACAAGACAAGTAAATGCAGATTTTTAATATTTTTTTTTTGTAAATGTAATAAAGTGACAAGAGAAATAGTAATTTACAGAAAAAAAAGAGGATTTGGAATTTTTTATTAGCGGAGCTCATGATTTTGTATCAGATAAAACAGGCTTTACATTAAACCTAAAAAAATATTTAATTTTATTCTTGTATCTATCATTTTGTCTAAACAAACTCTAATTTCTATTAGCACCAAATAAAAACCAGTTATGGATAAATGTATGCAATGCATTTCATATCTAATATGTTCAGCTTTTTAATTCTTTCTGTATAGCTAAGTCAATGTATATATGTTTAAACTTGCAGGGCTGACTCATGGAAAATGCCCACTCTGCCCATTGTACAATCTGTTAAATAACACCAGATTCATTGTCAACAAAAATAAAAGCAAATAATTTAATACATAATAAAATACTGCATTTGACTTGCACTATGCACTGTGTCAATTTTGTTCACATCATACCTTAGAAGGACGCTAGCCGTTTCCGGCACCCGGAACACCTGGAAAAAGATCCAATGTGGAACGATGTCTTACTGGATCTCCCAGCGGAGATACCAATCAACAAAAACCCTACATAAATTGTGTTTTTTTTTGTAAAGAAATGAGGCAAGACTCATGCAAATGCAATTGATCTTAAGGACAGCTGTTTATCTCTACAGAGTTATTTTGATTGTTTGAAATGAAAATCACTTCCTTTTAATTACCTATAAATTATTTTATTAGGTTATGGCCTCAAAAAAATTCAACAACTTATTAAGATCTAAAGTTAAAAGTTGAAAAAAGTAAAGACTTGCATAAAAATACAGTCACTTAAGACCTAGATTCAGTCTAGTACATATGCATTAAAAAATATTGGAGTTAGCCTCACCTTCCATCCCAAATTCTCGAAGAACGTACTCAGGCGGGACTGCCCAGTAGTTTTACCCCCGCAAGGCCCTGTTGGAATATTCAATAGAAAATATGAATTTCAGACAGGGTCCCACGTGTTACCCGCTCACTCAATGAATTAACACGAAGACAACCGCTGAGACCTGTAGGTAGGTCACATTATGATGTGGAGTATTCATAAATAATCATAGTGCTACACAGAACACCATAAAAACGACTCCTGTTTTTAGACACCTATTTTTGTTTAAAATCCCCGAAAATTCACAAAAGCGAACGACACTTACCTCCTGTGAGCACCAGCTTATAGGTGATTTTCTGAGATTGATTAGCCATTTTTATAGACGGCATATAAATAAATTAAAATAAAATTACACTACGAAGGATAATAAGCACTTATATATCATAAAAATGTTGAATTTACAAAAGTATTAAAAAGAGCCATCACAGAAAACAGGCATCGCCCGTCAGGCGTGCGCTAAAATGACAGAGTGAATGAAAATCTGCCTCAGAATATGACAATGACATTGACTTTCGTGACGTCCATAACCTTAGGTGTTAATAATGTATGGCCAACACCTAGTCAGGGGTTTTGGCGGAAACATGAAAAATGGCGCATTGGCGGCATTAAATTAATTGACAAAACTTGTATAACTTAGAGTGTTTATGTGTAAAAACGGTGGTTTTTTATCCATTGAGTGCTCGTGAACGTGTATGAGTGTTGGTGAATAGTGTAATGCTGTAAAACGTGACTTTTCGTGTTGCCTCCAAAACTCCATAGAAGCCTCTAGTAAAGTCGCAACCACCACTACTTTACAGGGGCATGACTTGACTTATCGACTCTGACTTATGACAAAATAATCTCTCCAATTACTTGACACTGGCTATATACCTTTGATGTGAAGCCAAACTGAAGAACTTAAGTTCTTCGAAAGAAAAAAAAAAAAAAACACCTAGTCAAACAAAAATGTAATTTTTTTACTAGTCAATATTACTAAAATTTATTTTAGTCACAAAAAGCCCAAACAGAAGAAAAGTACAAAAAGCTCTTAATTAGGCTAGAGATTGATTGTGAATAAATTGGAGTCCATACATCCATACTCAACTCAATCTTTCCTTACATTATAATTAATACACAATGTACTTGTAATAAATACAAAGACGATTTATCTATCACTATTACGTCCCACATGCCTGATAGCGTGAGTGAAATTTTGTTATTTGTAGTACAGCTTCATCATTCAAATTTATGGCTAGTACTAGCCAATAGTGCCAGAGTTGGAAACATAAAATACCATAGACAAATTTTAGTTTTAAAATAATAGTCTCCAAGAAAGTGTGGGCCTATAGATTCAAGGTGTGGGCTGTGTACAGACAGGGCATAGTGGAGTGGGTAGGGTCCACGGAGGACAAAATATTTGAGGCATGGTTGGTATGTTGATGCGTTGAGTCCGCACCTCAATAGGTGAAAAAAGAAAAATGTGCTTTTGTAGGTAGTGAAGTATTTAATAATTATGTTACACCTACAATACTTATGTTTAGAGTACACTGTGATGAGACAGTTTCCATTCGGCTTGATTTCAAAACTGTTAATACAGTTTGAGAACCACCAGCATTTTTTTCCATAGATTTCTCTAGCTGCAACACCAAAAGTGGTATTTGTTGCCAGTACCTTCCCAAGCAACGATTCTTTCTTTCTGTATACATTTCTCTGGATATTGTAGATTGGTCTCCATCGTCTACAACCAATAATTTCATGTCATTTTATGCATAAATGCTAATAACTTTTATTTGCTTCATTAAAACTTGATTATTTTCTGATACAAAAGATATATTATTATGAAAAAAACCTAATGTATAGTAGCATGCCTCATGTGAAGGGTATGAATATAGTAGAAAAATACCTTCTAAATCAACCATGTTATCTTGGTCTACCCATCTTGTCTGTATATTTACACAGATTACACTTATTTCTAGTTCTGTTGCCAAGTATCTTATGTAGTTAACGAAGGTGTTGAGCAGTTTCAAACCTGAAAAGAAAACAAAATTCATATGTAGGTATACAAGGAAACCCTAAAAACCTCTACATAACTTTGAAAAACACAATAACACCCCATAGGAGATTATAGGAGACAGAATTTAACACACCATAGGAAAATATTACATTTGTTTTATTACCTATTTTATTATCATCCCCAAGGAATTGTAGCATCAAACAAGGCAAAGAGTCTAATATTATCACAGCTAAATTTTCCATCTGAATTATTTTCTTTTTTATATTTTGAAACAATTCTATTACTTCCTCTATAGTCCATAGCCGGATTACGTTTATTTTGCACATAACAATGGCCATTTCCTAAAAAATAAATGGGTTAGTTTTAATAGTAACTTACAATTATTTAAAAAAAAAAATCTTTAATTTACCCAACATTCAGACATTATATAATGCACATTGCAAAAAAATTCACCTTATGTGAAGCTCCTGACTTATCAAGTATTTTTTGTATCCTAACTGCAGAGAAATCACCCTTCGTGTCCACATACAACACTGTTTTATTGTATTTATTTACAATGTTGATGGTTAATTGGAAACATAATTGAGTTTTCCCAGAGTCAGCGAGACCACATATTTCAGTGATGGAGCCTTTTGCAATACCACCTTCTAATAGCATGTCTAATCTGCAACATTAAGGAGGAAGATCGACGTTGTAATCAGATCGGGTATTGTCTTGGTCTTGTTGTAATAGGTGGTTAGAAAATAATTTGGCACATACAAACCTTTCTATTCCTGTACTTAGAAATCTGTTTATTGTTTTACATTTTTCTAACAACGTTAAGCCACATTTAACAGGAGCGGAAAACTTAGCAAATATATCATTTCGCACGGCTAGAATTTGAGGAAGATTTAATTTTGTAATTGTTGCTAATTTACTGATGTCCTCTTGAAGAAACTTCAGTAATGTAGTGATTCGATTATGAGACAGCGTCCGCAATATGTTATCCGTAAGATAAATAATTTCATTTGGTTTTAGCCTTTGCATCACGGCGTAATTTCTCAGGAAAATCTTTTGTTTGACAATTTTTAAAAGCCTCTCGTTTTCTTTGTTTACAAACAAACGATTGAATGAATGATAATTCATTATATTGAGTGAATGATATCTTTTCACTTTGCTATAGCCAACGTAAGAAAAATATTTGGCGGTTATTTTGCTTTTATTTTATTTTATATTGCTTGAAATCTTATTTTTATTGGCGTATTTAACAAAGGGCGCGCCTGTTTGGTTCATAAAAAATATACTTAATTACATAACATCAGCAGAATCAAATCTTTTGATGGAATCAGAAGAGTAGAGATAAGACCGGGCTGGTCAACTAGCTTGCATTAGTAAAGTTGGGTAATATCCGACTAATATCCGAACAATAAATACCATAGACAAGTAAGCTGACAAAACACGCTACTTTGCCGCGCCGCACCGCCTGCCAATCCGCCATTTGATTGTTAGCTGTCAAAATCCACAACGTTAGGTCGTGGAGAGCTTAGTTTTTGTTATTTTCAAGACGTAGTATCCCAAAAAACTTATATTAGTGGAGTTTTTAAAGTAAATCATCATGTCCAATATATCGCTCGATAAAGATACGTTTTATCGGCGAATAAAAAGGCTCTACGCGGCATGGAAGGTGGGATTGCAGTCTTGTCCCAAAGTGGTTGATTTTGTTCCGTTTTGTCACAAATTGGCATATTTTACAGGCTGCAGAGGGTGAAGATGCCCTGGCGAAGGTCGACTGCCTGGTCTCTTGCGTCGGAGTCGATGAAGACACTCTTTACAGCAAGTCTACAGCGCTACAGGTTTGTTGGTATTACTTCTCATGTGCTCATAGAAGGCCAAAATTAGATACAATGACACCGTAATGAGAAAAGAATCAATAATTCGAAAACCCTTTTAAAACTAATGTTCAACAATCAAGTTACCAAAAAAAAAAAATGCATGTTTGCACTGAGGAGTCCAATCGGTAATAAATGCATTTCTATACAAACCCACCCACAGTTGCCATGGTTTGTGGGATTATGCTATTACATTCAATTGTTTACACATTTCAGACTTGGCTGTTTGGTTATGAGTTGCCAGACACAATCACAGTTCTTACTGAATCCAGCATGTGTTTTCTGGCAAGTAAAAAGAAGATAGAGTTCTTGAGGCAAATTGAAAATGGCAAGGATGAGACCGAATTACCACCAGTGAAGCTACTTGTTCGAGATAGGGTAATTATTCATTGATCCTTTCTTGATTTTGATCATCGGTCCTTTTTGCGATTGATTCATCCGTTGCTTAACTCTGTTTAGCAGCGCAGAGCGGAACGACCTCAAGTCCCCAAGGGTTTTGTTTCGTTGTGCTGTCAATCCCACCCACACATTCCAGGACTATGTGGGCAAAATCTGTAGACCAAATTTTTATAGGATATATTTTTGCAAAAGTATAATATTTATATTATAATATGATTAATTTTATTAATGTGAGTTAATACTAAACTGTAATTACTACTCTTGAGATAGAACTGTACCTACTAAATTTTATTATTTTCTTTGTATGATTCCATGGAAATGATGCATTGAGTTATTGTTTATTTCAGACTGACAAAGACAAGGAAAACTTCAGTAAACTAATAGCAGAGATCAAGAAATCAAAGTCCGGAAAGTCTCTGGGAGTTTTTGCTAAAGATAACTATCCGGGTGAATTTTGTGAAAGTTGGAAAACTGTGTTGAAAGGAGAAAAGTTTGAGAATATTGATGTTAGCTCTGCTGTAGCTGTATTTATGGCGCCGAAAGAAGATTCAGAAATTATAACAGTGAAAAAAGCTTGTATGGTCACAGTAGATGTGTTTACAAAATACTTGAAAGACCAAATCATGGAAATTATTGACTCAGATAAGGTAAGAAAGCATTATTGCAACATGTTGTGCTATAACTAGACTTATTTATTTATTATATATATAAGGCTAGAAAGCATAAAATTTTGAGGGAATATTCCTATGATGGTAAGGAATACACTAGATTAATTTCTCTTGTACAAAGATGCTTACTTTGCAATTTTGTATAAGGGATAGTTAGTAAAAAATCTGCAGTTGAAATCTTGTTGGTCCTTTGCGCTTCAATTTTACGGTTTGCAGGAGTTTATAGTTAATAAAATCAGTTGTTTGTCTAACTTAGTCTCCAATGTCGCCTCATTCTATCAAGTTACATAATTAATTTTACTTCCACAGAAAGTCAAACACTCAAAATTGGCAGAAGGAGTTGAAGCTGCGATATCTGATAAGAAATACGTCACAGGTGTCGATACGAGCCAAGTAGACATGTGCTACCCGCCCATTATTCAGTCTGGAGGAAACTACAGTCTCAAATTCAGTGCTGTATCAGACAAAAACCACCTACATTTCGGTGCAATTGTATGCTCTTTGGGGGCACGATACAAGTCATATTGTTCCAACATCGTCCGCACACTACTTGTGAATCCAACAGACGAAATCCAAAGCAATTACAACTTTCTTTTGAATGTTGAGGAAGAAGTTATGAAAGCTTTGGTGTCTGGGGCCAAGCTATCAGCGGTTTATGAAGCTGGGCTGGCCTTAGCTAAGAAAGAGAAGCCAGAATTAGTAGATAATCTCACGAAATCGTTTGGTTTCGTAATGGGAATAGAGTTTCGGGAAAGTTCCATCATTATTGGACCCAAAACGTCAGTGGTTGCGAAAAAGGGAATGGTGTTCAATATCAATATTGGGTTGGCGAATTTGACCAATAGTGCTGCCACTGAAAAAGAGGGAAAGGTAAGGAAAATGTCTAATTAGAGTTAGTGATGGCCTAATTAGTTGAAATAATATCATCTTGAGCATAGGTTGGAAATATTTTATCAAATTATTTTCAGCCATGCACAATTCATTTAAAATTTTATTTATCAGTTTTGTTCATGAAAATTGATTGAGCATGTTTTACATAAGATTAGTGACTATAAAATCAAATATGAAGGCATTTATTTACTTAAACAAACGCTATTCTAATACAAAAAAGTTTTAATACTAAATTTCTAAACTCCAAGTTGGATAGGTAGGTATTAGGTAGTGATGTTGTGAACAGGTCAAGGACTCAGCCACGCTGTTTTTCAGCCTCGCCTTTGTCTAACCCTACAAGTTGGTTTCTCGTCTTCTATCTGATGACTATCTCTCTGATGATATATCTTATTATCTGATGCCTTAGCCCAGTAAGTCCAGTAACATACCAATTTGATTTTTTCGTCTAGACTTATGCACTATTCGTCGGCGACACAGTATTAGTAAATGACGAAACTCCGGCGTCTCTCCTTACGCAATCCAAGAAGAAGATCAAGAATATCGGCATCTTCTTGAAAGATGATGACGAAGATGAAGAGGAAGAAAAAGAGAATAAGACTGAAATACTTGGTGAGTTGAAAACATACTCTATTGTTAGGCTGTTTGATACGATTTTTCTTTGCAGCTTGAAGATACAAACTGTATAATAGAGATGAAATGCGGTAGAAATTCTTGTAAATGAGGGTATTTTGTTTGTGCTTACAAAAATGATTTGTGTGCTTGGCGTGGCGTCAACTAGGCGTGCTGAATCGAATTTAAATAATTCGCTTTCTATGAAAAAGCCTTGAACCTATAAAGAGGGCCAATGGAGGCAATACTTGATTTCTATAAGAAATTTAAAAAGTTCTTGTAAATATTTGAGGGTAATTTCGCTTTTAAAAAACTGTGCAACAGACATGGAGTGGATTTTAATTCCAGTTTAGCTTGTTGGTATGAGATTCCGCTGGACCTCTTGTCCATGACTGTTTCACAATTGATTTACAGAATACAGCCTATTATGCATGATTATGAAGTTCAACTAAAATTATTGTGATTTTATAAAACTCGTGTCTTAATCTAAACTGTTTACTTACATGCAATCGTCGATGAACAGAAAACGGCGGTAAGTTTTTTTTACATATCACACACTAACAGCATGTATTTGCGAATTGTCCTACTATACAAAGTACCTATGCTTCCAAATTCAGTCAAGAAATATATAGTTTTTTATCACTATTGGCTTGCGTTTGACCACCATCTCACCTGATGGTAAGTGTTCGACAATGTAGCACGCTTACATAGAATAATCCTATTCACTCTTGCCTTGAAGACACCCAAATTATAATCGCTTCTTGATCATTTATTGTTCACTGTTTCACAGTTTCGTGTTTTATAAATACGTGAAACTTAATAATTGAAGAGTTATTAAAGTAAATGCTTGCTATTTATGATGTTATATTATCGAGAGTAATAAACACATTTTTGATAGCTATTTGGCATTAACCCGCACACAAAACATTTACCAACACATTTGCAGGCAGGGGCAAACGCACCGCCGTCATCGAATCCAAACTCCGTACCGAGCACTCTTCTGAAGAGAAACGTAAGGAACATCAAAAAGAATTAGCAATTACTCTCAATGAGAAGGCGAAAGAACGGCTAGCGAAGCAAGGCAGCGGCAAAGATACTGAGAAGATACGGAAAAATACTGTCTCATATAAGAGTGTTAGTCAAATGCCGCGGGAAAATGAGGTTAAAGAACTCAAATTGTATGTTGGTGAGTACTTTCTATAGGCATTGTTTTTTTAGTTTAATATTAACTAGCTGGTGCCCGCGACTTCGTCTGCGCAGTATTAGTATTTCGAGTAGCGGACAATTCACACAATATCTTTATAAATTGTAGCCTATGTGTTATTCTGATGTATAAGCTATATTATTATAAAGTTTCATTAAAATCCATTCAGTAGTTTTTACGTGAAAGAGTAACAAACATCCATCCATCCTACCAATATTACAAACTTTCGCGTTTATAATATTGATAGGATTTATAGGTAGAAAGATGGATTTTTGACAGGAAGTGACTAAAATATCTATCTGTCAAACATCCATCTTTCTACCCACCTTCACAAACTAACAGTAGGAAGTATATAACTATGATACATATTCATATTTACACTTTCAGATCGTAAATACGAGACGGTGATTCTGCCAATTTTCGGCGTTGCGGTACCATTCCACATTTCCATGATAAAGAACATCTCGCAATCTGTGGAGGGCGACTACACATACCTCAGGATAAACTTCTTCCACCCCGGCGCCACTATGGGGCGGAACGAGGGCGGCAGCTACACGCATCCTGACGCTACCTTTGTGAAAGAAGTGTGAGTGGTTTTTTTATTTAAGGCCAATACTCAAATCCGAATTCCATACAAAATTATTCGGACAAATACTCAAAAAGTACGCCGTATTATAGTAATTTCTTCACACTATTCGTTTCGTCCATATTTTTTGATTTTTGTCAACAAACAAAGTGAAAGGTTTCATACTTTAATTTAGATTTTATACGTGTTTTTAAGTTAGTAGGGTTAATTTTAAAACACGTATAAAATCTAAACTAATGTATAAAACTTTAACTTTTTGTTGACGAAATAAAAAAAACATGGACGAAACGAATAGTGTGAAGAAATTACTATAATACGACTTACTTTTTGAGTATTTGTCCAAAACATTTTGTATGGAATTCGGATTTGAGGATTCCCCTTAAGGATAACATCACTTCCACCGATTTTTCACACCGGACACATGGCACACCGAACCATTTATGAGTCTGAATATGTTTTTAAGTAGTGTCCAAAATGAAAATTGTGCCCATCAAAAAAAAATTTGGACATTTCACACTCTATGCAGCCCCAAACTAAGCAGAGCTTGTACTATGGGAATCAGATAACTGATATTATACTTATATACTTTTTTTGTACACCCAGACTCAGGGACAAACATCGATGTTCATCACACAAATGTTGGTCCTGATGTGGAAAACAATCCCGCGCACTAAATAAATACCTGTATAAATTTACATTGTGCAACCATTTAATATAATTTCAGACAGTGTCGTTACGCCTACTGTTAATATATTATTGCAACTCACCATTCAGGTTTAGCTAACAGTAAATACAACATACGTCCATACTCAAAGTATTTTATCAATTTCAGTACATACCGGAGCACAAACACGAAAGAACCAGGCGAGATTTCCCCACCCTCCTCTAACCTCAACACTGGCTTTCGACTTATAAAAGAGGTGCAGAAAAAGTACAAAACTCGAGAGGCAGAGGAACGTGAGAAAGAGGACTTAGTGAAACAGGATACCTTAGTTATGTCCCAAAGCAAAGGCAACCCGAAGCTGAAAGATCTGTACATTAGACCTAACATAGTTACTAAGAGAATGAGCGGCTCCTTAGAATCGCATACAAACGGGTTCAGATTTACCTCAGTGAGAGGAGATAAAGTAGATATACTGTACAATAATATAAAGAATGCCTTCTTCCAACCGTGTGATGGCGAAATGATTATACTGCTGCATTTCCATTTGAAACACGCTATAATGTTTGGTGAGTAACAACATATTTTTTTTATTTATTGTTAGGTTTTGAAACACTGGTATCAACCTAATGAAAAGCCTGCTCTAGTCCATAAACGATACCAATACCGAATTTTAGCTTAATCGGTTAGGTAGTCTCTGCATGATTGAGCAAAAATATCCATCTATCTATTCATTCAAAAAATAGTATTAAAAAAAATATTTAATGCCTGTACAAATTTATATTTGTACAGACATAATTTTTTTTTTTCGGTAATATTCGATAAGTTTCGGTATTGGTATCATTTATTTCACATTTGCGCAGGCTAACACCCGTATTCTAAGTCGATTTTTGCACTCAAGTGAATACTTACGTGAGTGATAAAATGGCCGCCGCTTTACTAAAGGTTCGGCTGTCACCTGTCAAATTTCAAATGAGTGTAAGAAGGTCCAGTTTTTCAATTTCTCTATCTAATTCCAGGTAAAAAAAAGCACGTCGACGTTCAATTTTACACAGAAGTGGGAGAAATTACCACAGATTTAGGGAAACACCAACACATGCACGACCGAGACGATCTCGCGGCGGAGCAGAGCGAGCGGGAACTTCGGCATAAGCTGAAGGTGGCTTTCAAGAGCTTCTGTGAACGTGTCGAGAATATGACCAAGCAGGAGGTGGAATTCGACACGCCATTCAGGTAAAATTACACTTAAAAGGTTGTTAAAATTTCAAAAAACATACCTATTTAAGGTTTTACTCAAACATACAACAACCGACTTCAATCGGACTGTTCTAGTGACCGTAGGCACCACTGAAAAGTCACAGGAATGCCGACTTTTTTTTCAGTTATTTTGATTTGAAACCTGAACTACTGAACCGATTTTTATAAAATTTCTATGGGACCAATCTGAAAGTTTATAGATAGATAGATAGAAAATGCTTTATTGCACAAAGTAAAAAAAAACAAGTACATAGGCGAACTTAATGCTAGTTAGCATTCTCTTCCAGCTAACCTCTGCGTATTATGGAGATGTGGTAGTGCTAGAAAATAGTATAAAGCTTAATTTATTAACATAATACTTACGATATTATACAAAATACACTAATAAATAAAATGCTCAAGTATTCTGGAGTGCCATGTAGTGACAAGATATCCTCTCAAACAAAAAAGATTTTTCCAAATTTGTTGACCAACAAGAGAGTTCTTTGGTAACACCGAATTAATAACCTCCTCCTTTTTTGAGGTTAGTTGAAAAATAAAAAAAAATAAAACATGTTCAAAATTCTGAAAACTCTTGTACTCGTACTGTACAGTCTGAAGTATTCGTCCTATTGACGACACGATTGGTCGAGTGGCAAGTGTGTTGGACTGCCACGCCGCCTGGTGTCGCAGGTTCGATTCCCGCTAGGACAAGCACTTTTGTGGTGAACATCGGTGTTTGTCCTGAGTCTGAGTATTTTCTATGTATGTAATTAAAAAAAAGTATTTAAGTATTATCAGTTATCCAGTTCCCATAGTACAAGTTCTGCTTAGTTTGGGGCTAGATGGCGTTGTGTGAAATGTCCAAAATACTTATTCTTATTATATCTCATAAATAATCAATCTAATCCCCCAGAGAGCTCGGCTTTCCCGGCGCACCGTTCCGTTCCACGGTACTTCTCCAACCGACCTCAGGCGCGCTCGTCAACCTGACCGAGTGGCCGCCATTCGTGATAGCACTGGAAGACGTAGAGCTAGTCCACTTCGAACGAGTGCAATTCCACCTGAAGAACTTCGACATGGTGTTCGTGTTCAAGGACTACGCGAAAAAGGTCGCCATGGTGAATGCGGTGCCAATGAACATGCTGGACCATGTCAAGGAGTGGCTCAAGTTAGTATTTTATGTCATGATCATCTTCGGACGTCCACTACTGGACATAAACTTAAATTTATTTCATGAAACCACAACATAAATTCTATCTGATTTTTTGAATTATTGTTGTATAAAGTCCTTTGCAAGGTCTGTGTAACTAGGTATTTCTGCAAGTATTTTGTCAGTTTAGTGTGGTTATTCTAACTGGATATTTATGGTTCTTCAAAAGGCATATTAAAGGTGCGTTGCCACTAATGCGGAGCTGGGCGGAGCGGAGTGGACCGTGAATTGGCCAATCACAGTACTCGATGGACGTAGAGCACTCGGCCCAGCTCGGAATCAGTGGCAACGCACCCTAAGACTTAAATAAGATGCATAGGTATCATATCATATCATTTATTCATAAACAATTTATCAATCGTATTTGAACATTTAACTTAAAATTTTGCTTAATTTTATTATATTACACCTACATTAAATTATAATCAATTACCTAATATGTACTACATAATACTAAAACTCAGAGAACATGATAAAATTTACTATTTCGTTAATTTCTGCAGCTTGTATTCATCGACAGAGTAATAACAACTGGCTAATAAAAACTTTTTCAATTTACTTTTGAATACATTTGGACTTTCGATAGCTTTAAACTCAGTAGGGAGAGCATTAAAGAGGTTAACAGCCTGATATTGACAGCCATGCATTGCTACATTTAGCCTCGGACACCTTGGGACTTCAAGGTCTTTTCTCCTTGTACTAAGACGTTTCTTCCTACTCTCTGATGTTTCATATCTCAACAGATTGCGTACTATAGAAGTAGTTCCTGATGAACATGTTAGTGTCATTATTTGTGCCATAATTTGTTTAATTTGTCCCCAGTTCATGTGACATCCGTTATTCGGAGGGCATCCAGTCGCTGAACTGGACAAAAGTAATGAAGACCATAACGGACGACATTGAAGGGTTTTTCGACAATGGAGGCTGGTCCTTCCTAGACCCTGAGTCTGATGCCGAGAATGCTGAACAGGTAAGGAAGGAGCTTTTTCTTTCAAAACGGACACTCAATTAAGTTTATCGTTATACTTACTGTTTGTGGTAAAATCCGTCATTGGTCATCATTATTACTATTGTCTGATACGTAAGATCGACTGGGCATAGTGTCTGATACTCATGTTCGACATTGGTCCTGGTGCCTGATTCTTATGTCCAACATTGGTTCTAGTGAATGATTCTAGATTCTATTACGTTTTCAATCTCTGAAAATCTCAGACACCCAATCTTATAGCCATTATAGCTTCCATATCAGAATGCTGATGTGGAAGTTACGTAGCTGCCGGGCCCTCGACTTTGGTGTGTAGAGGTCTTTAAGCCCGACATTAGATAATTTATTTTCGAAACAAAAACAGTTACAAGGAACACAAATATATAGATAAACAATGAATTAAAATATAAATTAAACTTAACATAATCAAAAGATTTGTTGGCAACAAAACATTGGCTCTTGTGTGCCAATCAAATCCGACGATAGTCAGCTGTGGGGATTTTCTAGTAATTAGACCAAGTTAAAATCCTTAATACTTCAGAGATGATTATCATTACGGCGGTTATTCCAGGATGAGGATACTGAGGAAGAAGATGATGCGTATGAACCGACCGACGCGGAAACTGAAGAAGAGTCCGACGACGGCTCCGAGTACGACTCCGAGGCGTCTGACGAGTCCGACGACTCGGAAGGAAGTGCAGGTATGGTGCAATAAAAATAAGAAAGAAAAACCGAAAGAGTAGGCCGTCGATGGCTCTGAGACCTCGAATAAAATAATTTATTAAGAATACTTAGACCCGAGTTCACCAACAGACTGTTAAGTATTAAACAAACGTTTGAGACCCGAATTTTCATAGATTAAACGTCAAAGTTAACGGACGAAGAGGCCTAATCTTCCGATTTATCTATTGGTGAATACAGACCTTAATAAACTAACTATAGCTGTTTAGAAATTTGATAATTTGTCCCTAAATAATCGACGCCGCTGGTGACGAGAGGGTTGGCTCATTCTTCGCGCAAAGACATCTTTGGCGGTTCAGCGCTGGAATGCTGCTAGTATTCTTGGCCCTATGCCACTGCCACATGATCAAAATTTACTGTTTTGAGTTTTTTAATAATTTCAATTTATTTTTATATATAATTAAGATAGTTTAGAAGTACATCTAAAATTAAGTAAATACTCAACCTCGATTAATTTTCCACAGAGGATGAAGAATCCGGCAAAGACTGGTCCGATCTGGAAAGAGAAGCGGCTGAAGAAGATAAAAAAGACCGCAATGGAGATCCGATAGATTTTGACCGGAAACGTAAGAACCGCGACCGAAGAGATTACGACTCTGATCATGGAGACAGGAAAAAGGGCAAGAGCTCTAGCCATAAGAGCTCCAATCATAAGAGTTCAAGCTCTAATCATAAGAGTTCAAGTTCTAATCATAAGAGTTCGAGTTCTAATCATAAGAGTTCTAGCTCCAACCACAAGAGTTCTAATCATAAGAGTCCATCGAAACACAGCAGTAGCAGGTAAGCAATTCGCAACGTAATTCATCTACATACTTACTAACAAACACCGTATATGCGAGAACGAGATGTTCGTCTATCCTTGTCTTACTTAATTTGTAGTATTTTATTCTATGACACTTCCATGACCAACACCTAGCCTAGATCACACGTACCGAGTACTCGGTACGTATAATCATAGCGCCGAGTGCTCGGCTGAGCGAGTGATGTAAGCTTTCACTTCGGCCGTGTACGTACTCGGTACGTGTGATCTAGGCATAAGGCATTGATATCTCATTTGTCAAACATCCATCACTATATCAAAGGCTTAGTTCTAACTGACTGACCTGATCACTGGACGTAGAGACTTGAACTGGTATGTTCGTCAAGAAATGTAGACGCGTATAGGTGTTTTAATAGCGCTTGTCGAGAGTGGTGGGAGCTCTGCGCAAGTGAGGTGAGGCGAGACGGCGCCTATTAGTTACACTGCGGCGGGAAGGTGGCTAAGCGACCAATAGACGCCGGCGCCGGGCACCTTCCCTGTCGCGTCACACCCCTCCAGCCAAACACATCCAACTGAATTGCGGGTGTCAATTAATACACTCGTAAAACATTACCCTTCCTCATAGTCTGTTACAAACATGCAATTTGGAGTCTCAATCGTGTCCTTGTATTTGCAGTCCATCAAAGAACCGCGATAGGCACCACAAGTCGTCTCACAGCGACCGCGACCACAAATCATCCCGCAGCGACGATAAGAAACACTCGAGCAGCAACAAGCGATCCAGGGATGACAGTCGCGACCACGGTCGCTCACCTAAGAAGGCGAAGTGAGTTAACTAACGTATTTAGCCCCGATTGAGTACACTGCAGTATTACAATCGCGTGTCGCGCTGCTATTTTTATTATGAAAGACTGCCGCTTCTGAACAGCGCGACTGTCATGCGACAGTCGCGCTGTTACTGCAGAGTTACTTGTTTTTTATAGTACGATGACACACGGTTTCTTTACACGCTACACGCCCCAGCGACTTCGCTTGTTGAGTGTAAAGTCGCCCAGTGTCTTCGGCGTTTTTATAATCTGCTTGTTGACAATCCTTCCCAAACGCTAGCGTTTAAAAACGCCAACAACCAGCTTGTAAAAAAGCTTGTGTGTCATTGTACTATTACGCTAATCTAAAACCGCACTAATAAAGTGATATGAAAACGTGTTTCAGGAAATAGAGCGCTGGCGCTACAATCTCGATGAATTAAAACGGGTTTCAGTGGACTCCAGGGCTCGCGTTATACTTAATTTGGTTGCGTTGAATCGTCACACTCAATGTCCGTCTGCTAATGTTCAAACCATGTCTGAATGATTGTATGTATGTAGATTTATTTCAATTCCAGTGTTTGTAATAATTTAATAAAAAAATGATGATGTACCAACACAAAATAAATGTAAGATTTTTTTTATTTGAAAATTTCATTTTTTCCTGTTTCACGTTAGGAACTATTCATCTATTTGCCAAAAATAAATTAAGTATTTTATACATTATCGTAATAAATACTATCGTCTAAAAATCATAACTAGAACATAACGCACCAGTTTGTAACTAAAAAAACGCAGCAGTTTTCTAACTATACATAGAGTCAGGTGAAAAACTGATCAACAGTTTGCTACAAAAAAAAATAGCACAGCAAAATACGCATTTTTAGTTGTGTACCTACGTAACATGTAAACAACAACATTACATTACAATTTGTTGATTGATTTAGTAACTTACAAGCTTTCTACAAGAATCTCATAATTACATTGTACATTATTTACAAACTTATCATTTACTACATAGGTAACCTAATTAAGATAGGTGACCGAAGGCACAGCGTACCTTGCACAACCCCGCCTGTTTGAGGTAACGATGTGACTATCATTAAACTAGCAATTTATATGAAAATATACCTAATTGACGGATTTTTGAAATTTATAACGTAGTTAATCAAACAAAAAATTAACACCTACGCAATTATCTTATACAATTCTAGTTCCTTTTCTCAGACAGACCATATTGCCTTCATAAATTCCATCAACTTTGTTATGACTGTCGCTTTATTTACTTATATCATTCACAGCTCAAGTCGCGCGTATATTTTACATAAGTTATTTCCACGTCAAACTTTTAAAGGAAGTAAGAAAGTTACCAACTAAAAGTCGGGCAAAAACATTTTCTCACATTATTTCAGAAAAACAAACTTTCAAAAGAAATTATCCTTCATAGAGCAGGTTGTGATCATAAATAATCAAGGAACTATTAAACTATAGCCTTAATTATGTTTTTTGGTATTTCACAATTCAGATGCAGGTACAGCCTGTTTTAACGAGTTATACTCAAATTCGTATCGCCGTAACATCCGACCTAAAGGTGGGCTTTCGATGTTGGCGACGTATGCGCGACGCGGTCGCTTGCATCCAATATTAATGCATACAGAGGACGTGGCGGTCGAGTGGATGAGATCTGATGGTAGAGAGTTCAAATCCCGGTGACAGTCATACCTCATGTGTTTTTTGGTCGAAAATATCTATGCGCGCATCCTACGTTCTCACAACGTTGAAGGAAAACATCGTGAGGAAACTGGCATGTCATGAACATGTTCTATGTCGTGACATAGAACAGGCATGTGACATCCACCAATCCGCATTGGTTCCGCGTGGTGGACCCATTCGCTCTCTTAGCCGAGAGTAGGCCTGAATCCCAACAGTATAGAAACATTATAGTCCGATTATGTATGTATGTTATGTAAGCAGTGGGTCGCGCGATCCGTTTGCGGTCGTGTGTCGCGGTCGCCAACATCGGAAGGGACCTTTACTCAGCGTAGAGACTGCTAACAATGGACTAATGTAGGCTGAATGATGTCGGTTCCCTAGACCTGGTTATCGTGCGCTGCCACGACGGGCCCTCTCGGCAATACTGATATCCGCTTAGAGTCGGGCAACGTCAGTAGATCCTGCTTCAACTCCGTTTCGGGCTCCGTTTCCGCCGAACTCCAGTACTTCTTGTTGACTAACATTAACAGCATCAGCGCTGGCAGGTGGACTAGCGAGAATCTGAACAGTTTTCGCGAGCTGCTGCTGTCTGATTTTTTGTAGAATTGCCATGCTGGAAAAAAAATCAAGTTAAGTAAGCATGTTAGAAGCATTTAGTAAGTTTAAAAAGCTATAATAATTATTCGACCGAAAAAGAAAACTAATTTATACATATTTAATAAATAAAAAAAAATAACATTTTACAGCGCCATCTAGCCTTAAACAAAGCTGAGTTGGACTCCACTTTGAAGCCCTATAGTCTTTTTTTTCAATTCAATTAAATTTTTTGTTCTTTATCAACATTTATGAACACTTTGATTCGTCTTTCCTCACAAATATCACAATATTTATTTTAAACGAATCGTAATAGAAATAAACTCACCTAAGTACGTAAAGTATACATTCAAGGGTAACGATTCGAGCGCGAACCACGTATTCGTTACGTCAAGATAGGGCGAGGCGAGACATACGGCTGTGATCACTCCCGTGTGCCTCAGCGCTACTCTTCTGCATAGAGCTGGAACAAAACAACACGTTACATATACAGCTTTAGGACACAAGTGTTCCAAATCGGCTTATCCTTATGTGTTTGAGCGAGACAGTGCAGTCTTGGGCGTCCCTAAGCGCTGGACACAGCTCGTCTCTATTTTACCTACACGTGTCTGGGAAAAATAGGGACGTACCTACATCGCCTGTCTATCTGAGACACGATAGCTGTTTATGTATTTTTAAGTCAAACAGCAGACTTCGTCAGTGAAACACTTCTTGGCTACACAAAGCCACACAGACAAACATAGTCTCCGAGTCACAAGTCGTCAGGTTTACGCTGTCTATCAGCCAGTCAAGACTAACTAATGGCCTACGCAAACCAGACAGACGGTACGGCAGAGGATTTTAAATTTATCAATTGAATATAATACTTATCCAAATAAGGCTGCTCGCGCGCTATGCCTTTTTTCGATTGGATAAGTAACCTTATCGTGTCACAAGTTCGTTCGAACCAGTGTGGTGAAAGGATTACAAGTGCGCCTCAAAGAATCTCCTTTCGTGCAAGTAATAAATTAAATTGATAAATTTTAAGTTATCTGCCCTACAGTCCGCGCCGATTCACAAACCATTCGCCTTCTATATATTTTTATCATTATCAATAACACCTATTATAATTAACCATTTAATACTTGAAAAATTATATAATTAGGTACGTAAAATTGATCTATTACACTGCAATATGTTGATTCGGTCAGCTCCTGCTCTAATGTTGCTATGCCCTATTTTAGGGTTCAATATGTTCTATGAGTATGTTCTGTGCTAACTTTGTAAACAATTAAAACTAAGACTTATTGACTGCAATAAAAATACTGAATACTTAAAACCCATGAAGCTAAGGTAAAGGTGTGTTACCGGGATCAGTGACCGCCATCATCCTGTACCCCGCTCGCGAGTAGTCCGGCCGCAGGTTCCACGAGAGCGCATTGAAGTGCGGGAACTGCCACGAGTATAGGATCGCGGCGAGCACGAGCGCACCCGTGTCCAGACTGCCCGTGCAGCCCGCGTAGCCCATCAGAGGGGGGATCGCGCCCACTGGAAAATGGGTACAAAAATATACAGAATGTATTTTTGAACTGGGCTTGGATGGCCAAATCCTAAAATTTGAGAAATAACGAAAAATTCGCAAAGGACTAGGAGTCGATTTCAATGAAAACTAAAAGTGCATACTTAGATTTTATAAAAATCAATTACCCTAGCCGAAAATCGACCTATGTAGTTGATTTTGAAAAAAAAAATTAGGCGCTATTGCGCTATTTTATAGTGTCGCTCAAATTGATCAAATTCTGGTGTGTAATATTAAATGGCAAACTGAAACATTACAGAGCCGTTCCACGTGTTGAGTACAGACATTCGTTTCATAAGTGTGTACACATTACTAACTATCATATAAAGATAATTGATTGATTCAGACGTTACTTTGCGGAAATCCATAAATATCAACAAATTATAAAAATATACTTAGTAATAAATCCGCTTGATTTCTAAACAAAGGTTTTAATTAACTTAACTTTAGTTTAGAACTTTAGTACATATTACTATATTATAAACCAAAGAGTCAACGAACAGAAAACCAAAGTTTAAAGATACGACTCTCTCTCTCTCTCTCTCTCTCTCTCTCTCTCTCTCTCTCTCTCGTTTCGGACTTCGGCGAGTCCACACCTCCTGATGATGCCTCGTGTAGAGGCGAAACACGTGTCGTATCTTTAAACTTTGGTTTTCTGTTCGTTGACTCTTTGGTTTATAATATAGTAATATGTACTAAAGTTCTAAACTAAAGTTAAGTTAATTAAAACCTTTGTTTAGAAATCAAGCGGATTTATTACTAAATATATTTATATAATTTGTTGATATCATATAAAGGTCATCTGGGCAACTTAAACATACAATAGAGTACCTATTTGATCACCGCGATCGAAACGAATCTCAATTTTATTCATGGTCTTAGTTTAGTAAAAAAAAAAATCACACAATCTGGACCCGAAATAGCTGACTACGCAAATCTGATCGCGGCGAGCGAAGAGGCTTTTGGTTTACTGTGGAAAATCGCTTTATCAAAACCTAAAACCATCCAATAAGTAATCAGCTTGAGATTCGTGGCCCCCAGCCCTGCAGTTCGCGGGTTCACGATGAAGCACATAAAGCTGAGAACAGAGTAACTTTCCTCCATCACTTACCGACAGAGCCGAGCCACGTGTTGAGTATAGACATGCGTTTCATAGGTGTGTACACGGACGTGTATAAGACCAGGTTGGTGGCCCCCAGCGCTGCAGTTAGCGGGTTCACGCCGAAGCACAGGAGCCCAAGACCGGCCGAGCTCGTCAGTGCCGCGAAACCTATAGCGTGTGTCGGTCTGCAACAATAACAAAAATACAATTTATTCAAAATGGCATAGAATTTTCAATTAAAATTTGGGAACACTAAATAAAGTAATGGGCCAAAACTTAAAATGAGAGGCAAAATGGTATCACCTAGTATAGACAAAGAATTGTTTCGTACCAATGCGTCAAATACGTAGCAGTATGGTTAATTTTTTCTCATTTACCTACTTTATAAATCAGAAAAATCTGAGAAAATTTGATACTCATCTCGCTAAGACTACTTAACCGATTGAATTGAAATTTGGTGTGAACACAGTTTACGTCCTGAAAAACAAAGACTACTTTTCTGTGATAAAACATCGCAGCTGATGAGCGCTATAATTAGCAGTATACTCACTCCAACAACCCCTTGACTAGCACACGATTCTTTGTCCTGGACATTTGCGCGTCGAAAGGCACCTCATGGTACTGGTTGATGGAGTTGGCAGCCGCGGATACCAGCCCAGTGCCGACAGCGGTGAGCGCAAACGTCGCTAGCTGGAACGGCGCGGGCGCGAGGGCGTAGCCGGCCATTGATGTCATTACTACTAGCGCTGGAAGAAATGAAGGAAATTTAATAGTCTCAGAACTGAGGTGCGATCACGGACATTCCTGGCAATCGCAATCGTATCGTATCCATCAGAGAAGTCAACAGTTTATATGACATTTAGAGATCGCTTGTCGTGGTGTCTTAAGGAGGAGGCCTATGTCCATCAGTGGACGTCTTAAGATCAGCCTTTCATGATGAATACAGACCCTACAACTTGAAATAGACATTGCAAGCCACTGCCTAACATTATAGTTCTTTACTTCTTTTTTCGTCAAAAATCTCAGTAAGAAATTAACCCATAAATGACCACAGTTTAGATTAGACAATGTGATAGGTGGATCATTATAGATCATGCGATTCCACTTCTCTATACAAAGTGCAGTTGCCATTCAATTAACACCAGTCATTACTTGTAATTATAGCGCGCTTCGAACTTGCCCATTTTCAACCGTAAATATATTATGATAAGCTTCAAAATAGCACTCACAAGTCAACCTAAACTTGGACAGCATCATGCAATACTGCACCACGTGATTTTTCCTTTCGTTCGAGGGTATCTCCTTCCACATCCGATTGTCCTGTGGTACATTTTTGCTTTTCAATGTGGCTGTGGTTTGTATTTGTGACGTGATCGGCAATTTGCTCTTCCAACAGTGCGACGTCGATATCCTGGCCAATTGTTGTGTGAGGGATCCATTCTGAAGAAATAAAGATTGGTCTGTTGTGAATTGAATATCATTGTTCTGTTTCTGGGTAGAATAGATACATAAATGGATAGAAAATATTTATTGTACACCAACACTTATAAATAGAACCTTAATAAAGAAGATAACTAGTACAATGTTGCAAGTTACAATGTTGCGTTGCAACATGCTCTTAGCACGTTGAAGATTATGCTGAGATAGGCACCCATTAATTTTATTGATATAAGTTAGTTTAAATAAGTACATAGGTAATAAAAGTAGTATAGTAAGTTTAGGTAAACTTAAATAATACATTTATTTTTTTCTTTCTGTTACAATTTGTGGTCTTATCGCTAAGTAGCGATTAATGCCAGACAACCTTTAGATGGAGAGAGTGAATTAAATAAGAAACCTTGTTCGGGTGTGCACAAACAGTGTAATTTGACTTTTTATGCGTACATATAGCTCAGCACAGCCTGAATAGAATAGACCTACGTGTTTAGCTTCATTAAACATAAAACAAAGAAAAATACACACCAGCTGCCCCAGTCGCAGTCATAAAAATAATAATCCTAGCAGGGTACAAAATTTCTCACAAATAACAGTTTTCGAACTTAACTACTAATAAGTACTTTTCTAACATATTATGTGAAATTCACATATCTTAAAAAATATGCAATAGATTACAAAGCTATCATTCCGTTTGACCTCTTAAGAAGATACAAAAAGAGTTTAAATTGAGATATCAATATTGTTTGGACTAAGGGAGAGATAATATTTTTTTTGCAATGTAATTATCAGCACAAGTAACTTTTTGCACTTACTTTTTGATAACCTAAAGAAATAACTAACTTAAGTTACATGTTTCTGGGAGTTTCAATTATGTCTTTATTTATGTAGGAATGATTTAAAAAAATAATTGAAATTAGGTATGATCTTATTTCTTATAAAATTGTATTTTTTTAATTACTTTAATTTATTATATAATGATATTTTGCAACTACCTATATTAAGTTATAATTTTATGTATGTAATATGAAACAACAATTAACTTTTGGTATTTGATTCAGTTTTAAATTACTTACTCCAGTTTTAAGAAGCACAGATTTCGTTGAAAGTGTGGCACTGCCATGGCGCAAACAGAGATTGCAGTGCAAGACTTTTATATAAGACATGGTGAAATTAAGAAATCAGTTGCGTCAACATTCTGAAACAAAACATTTAAAATAAGGGACAGAAAGATCACTTATGACATAAACTTAAAATATAACTGAGGTTTAAAGTTAGATTTTTACTTAAGGTGTGATCAATGTTATGTACTCTGCCAGCTGGATTTTAAAAAAACATTTGACAAAAAATACTTATTTATATTCAGAAAAAAAAGTGCCTTTTGTTTCAATTTTGACACTATGTATAAAAAAGATGAAAACAAGAAATTACAGATCTTAAATTTTATAATTTATGGAAGAAATTTTAAATGGCTGGCATATCCAATCATGATATGAAATTAAATTAAATACTGATCTTATAGTTGATGAATTTATCAATATTTTTACAGAATATAATTTTCTTTAGAAATCATTTGGCTTTATTAACTCTAAATCATTTAACACCCTAAACTTACCAGATCACAGTATTGATAGACACACTAACAAGGAAATAATAAATAATTATTAATAATAATGAACATTGGGGTTGTTATTATAATGAATAGGAAAAAAAAATTACTCTGGCTTAGTCACAGTGCTACAACAATACAATTCCTATGAACACACATACTAAAATGAAGCCAAGAAAGGGTCTATGCTTTATGAAGACTTTGTGATAAAGATTATCAGCAGAGGGTCAATATGATAAGCTTGAGTTCGGTTCAGCAAAAACAGACAAGTTTTTCTCTGAGGTGTGGTGACTTCTAACCTTTCATAGTAGGTACTTTATAGCCTGTAAAACAGGGCTTGTATTTGGAGTGAAGAGCTATTACAACGACAAAGCCAGTATTTGATTAAATAGTATGAAAATAATCTAAGAGAAAGATTACGAAACGATAATATTGCGACTTAACTGCAGCATGTTAAAACTGCGTTTATTTTCTAAATATGAATAGATTTGGGAAAAGAAACTTACGTTAAGTAAGGATTTGTGGTAGAGTATATTAACACGAAAAGGTTGATAGTAATAAACGCAAAATTAATATTTAGTGCCAAAAATTACGTTTTAATAACATTGAGGTTATTTTTGTATTTTTGGCAGATATGAAGGATGACATTGACTGATTTCTGAAGTTGACTGTCGGCGTTTCGTCAGGTGGTAATATTTCAGTCAGTTCGGTATCTATTTATAAAATATTTCTTTTATCATAAATTAATTAAATTCACGTCTATTATTCTAAGTTATAAAAATAGTTCAAATATATCTAATATTAAAAGAGATCATATATGCCATCAGAATAATAATCCCAATATTATCAATAGGAATGGGAACGAAACAATATGGACCCCAAGGGGGCCTTCTTTGATTGGCTCCAGCTGTTCGAAAAAACTGGCAACCCAATGATAGTGCAGCCAGGTTATTATTGTTTCCCTGTGATAAAAGGAAATTAATGAGCAATAAAACATTGCAAAATGTTTAAAGACTAAACTTGTTTGCTTATCATTTAAATATTGTGTCGCAAAAATCAAAACTCGCTGCAGTCGCTGCGTTAATCCGGCGATACCGTATCCGTTGCGTTATTCTTTAACCCTCAGTAAGTGCGCTCATAGCTGCTCACCCAAAAACGCATGGGAGATTTTAATATCTTTAAAAAGGAATGTCATTATTTTTAGCTTGCAGCACCAATTTTTTGTTTTTATTTTGGTTGGCTGGTTGATGGCTCGCTCAATTTGTTTGATTGATTGATTTTTCGAACACGGAAGTGGTTTTTGGTGATTTTGTGTATTGACGGTCTTATTACGAAATGTTAAGTTTTATTGGAAACTAGAAAAATGTCCAAATTTTAGTGAACTACAGTTTCGTCGGCCACATAGCCAGCAAAGAAGATAAAAATGGCTTCTAGAGGGGACAAAGCGAATGGAAATGGCGAGGAACAGATCGTTGAGGTAAATCGATATGGCCTAGATATTTTGAGAGGTGCATAAATTGTTGTTTTATACGTGTATCTTGATGGTAGACGCTGGCGGAAGTGTTCCGTTGCTTCATTTGTATGGAGAAGCTGGTGGACGCACACCTTTGCCCTCACTGCTCGAAGCTGTGCTGCTATGCTTGCGTGCGGCGATGGCTGACGGAGCAGCGGTCGCAGTGCCCTCATTGCCGCGCGGCTCTTCACCTCCACGAGCTCGTCAACTGCCGCTGGGTGGAGGAGGTCACCCAGCAAATAGAGACCATGCAGCAAACAAACTCGGCCACCCAGCGAGAGAATTACCGAGACAGGTATGAATTAAAGCCCTATTTGTGTGCTGTGTGACTGATCCCATAATTTTCTACAAATATCTGTCTATCATTATCTTCTAGTCCAATCAATTAAATGTAGTGTGTTGTGTGTGAATCTATTATTTGTGCCAGTAAATTGTCTTCATCAACCTACAGTTCTATGCTTCTTAGCTTGTAATCACAATGTTTTCATACATGCCTCAGTTCATCATATTTCCAACGGTGAGTTTCTTTCTATTTTTATTATAAATTTCAGACATTCTAAAAATCAACCCTTATGACAACTTACCTACTATTTATTTGTTTATTTTTCTTTGTCTATAACTTACCTGTGGTGATGTTGAAACACTTTATTCAACATGTCTTTTTACTCAGTCAGTAACAACAAAACTAAAATATAAAGGCACTCATAATGTAATAAAATATTACACCCAGGTGTGCAACCCACCAAGAGAAGCTTACGGTCTACTGTTGGACATGTCGCCGATGCATCTGTCACCAGTGCGCCCTGTGGGGCGGCACTCACTCAGGCCACACCTTCAAGCCATTGGAGGAAGTGTACGAACAACACCTCACGCAGATACGCGACGAGGTCTCACAGCTGAGGCGCAGGCTAATGGAACTCATCAGTTTAGTGCAGGATGTGGTGAGTTAATTGTGACTTACATCTAAGCGTTCATCAAGTGTCTTTTGTTCAGTTCTTCACACTATCACATTAATCAGTTTGTGAGATTAGATGGATGCTTGTAATTTAATCACTCGTAACTACTCTTTGTGCATAGACTATGGTTCGGTCCCGTTACATCCTATTTCTACTTAGTAAAACAGCTAATTGTATAAATATTTAACTAATGGGCATCCATTAAATGTCAGAGTCTGAAATATCCAATAAAAGATTACTCAACTTCAGCTGAAAATCAAATTACACCAAATCGAAATTGGGTAAGATTCATTGAACTGCAACCTTGAATTGACCAATTGAACGGGTACAAGAGAAAGCTATCAATGGAGCTGTCATCAACAAGGACTCATTGAAATTCTTAATGAAAGTGAAAAGTTTGAGACCTACTGACTACATCCTTGAGAATGATAAATTGTTTTTGGTCTATATGTCTATAACAACACAAGGTTCAAATTTGTTTGCTCTGTCATTCACTATGAGATCAGTGTTTCTTTCAGGCATAGTAAATATTATTGTTTGGTGAACCAAATATTTTGTTTCATTGATGCATGTATGCTCAGCTACAAAAGGTACTGATCATTTTTAGAAACTCAATCAAAACCATTGAAAACTTAAACGATTATGGAAACTATGGACATTAAACTAAAAACGTGTATCGGCCGCGCGCTGTATGTATGAAAACTGACGGACGCTGGCCACCGGTAGCTATAGTCGGCGACCCATTTGCGGGTACAACCATTACTAATTAAAAAAAAAAATACCTACTTACGTCTCTGACTGTACCATAGGAACGCAACGTAGAATCAGTACGGTCTGCAAAAGACGAGCGTGTGCGTGAAATCCGCAACGCGGTCGAGCTGATGATTTCCCGCCTGGACTCCGCACTGAAGGCAAAACTCCTCACTCTTATGGGCCAGAAGAACAGCCTCACGCAAGAGACTGAGCAGTTGGAGCATCTACTTCAAGAGATTGAGCATCAAGTACACGCTAGCACAAGGTAAGTTGAACCTTATTTGACGACACGGATGATGGAGTGGTAAGTTTGACCGATCGACTGCCCTAGTGATGGCCCGGGTTCGATTCCCGCTTCGCGACAAACATTTGTGTGATAAACATTAGTGTTTGTCGTGAGTATGCATTCTATGTATGTCTACTATGTATTCAATGTATGTCTGCTATGTATTATATGTATATCTGCTATGAATTCTATCTACAAATATTTAATTTATTGCAATAAGATTCTGATTAGAAATATCTTTAGGTAAAGTAAACTGAACTTTATTTCAATAAAAATGTATATTGCCTTTTGTTTTTACAGATCTGAACTGATCGCAAAGAGCGGTGATATATCGAAAATGATTCATCAAGTCCGCAAGAAACCTATGGCTAGCTTTGTGACTGCGCCTGTACCGGCCGATTTCCACAGGCAAGTTATTAGTTTCAACTCTATCTCATTTTAGTTGTCCATTCATTTGAATTGAGATCTAAATATTATTGGAATTCAAAGTAGCCTTTGTCATATTTTAGGTCCTGAACTATGTCAATATACTGAATACAAAATACAGCCTAAACGGCAATAAATACGAAGTGATTAATCAAAAAACATATCTATCCATCCCAAAAACTTATATTATTAGGACGAACGTTTTTAAAAATGGATGGATGGATGGATAGATGGACTTTTGTTGCTCAATTATCTTTATTTGCGCCCAAAATACTGAACTGAATAAATTGAAATTCAGTACGAGTATAGCTCAATTTGTATTTGTATTTTTTGTATTTATTTATTTTACTTTAATTAAAACGGCAGCAGCCAATTATATTAATTAAAGAGCGAATTACTAGGGTAATAAATAACATATGATCAATACTACGCGGGTGAAGCTGCGGGCAAAAGCTAGGAACATTTTGAGTGTGAAGGGTTTCTTTTTATGTAAACATGGAATGAGACGAACTATGCGCTCTCCTGATGGTAAGAAACCACGCCTGCTCATGACCAGAACAGCGCTACATACTAATGCATACTTAAGGGGCATCCTCAAATCTGAATTCCATACAATTTTTTCGGACAAATACTCAAAAAGTACGCCGTATTATAGTAATTTTCGTCCATGTTTTTTGATTTCGTGAACAAAAAAAGTGAAAGGTTTCATACTTTAATTTCGATTTTATACGTGTTTTAAAATTAACCCTACTAACTTAAAAACACGTATAAAATTTTCTTATTATTATTATATTTATTCTTATTTATATTATTTATATTATTATTATTCGGACAAATACTCAAAAGTTTTTGAGTATTTGTCCGAAACATTTTGTAAGGAATTCGGATTTGAGGATTACCCTTAAATAGTCAGTCTCGGCAGCCCAGTAATTTCACTAGGCACCCTTTGAACTGGAACACAGTAATACTTACACATTACTGCTTTGCGGCAGAATATCTCTAGTGTATTTGAAGTTTTGCAGCTCATATTACCTTCAAATGCATCATACCCTTTCCTCCACAGTGAAATCGTCCCGAGCTACGACAGCAGTACATTCCCGCTAGTCAACTTCACGCAACTGCAACACGCGGCTGCCCCGGTGTACTCCGCTCCGCTCCACGTCAACGGCCTCTGTTGGCGCCTGAAGGTGTACCCGGACGGCAATGGCGTCGTTCGGGGCAATTACTTGTCCGTGTTCTTGGAACTTAGCGCGGGACTGCCCGAGAACTCCAAGTAAGTTATGATGCCCTGGTACTTTTCAATATGAGTTTTTATTATTTTCTAATTAATGAGTTCTTCTGATGTCCGACTGACATTCAATCAAGTCAATTTATGATGCTCTAGTCTAGTTACTAGATACATACTTTTTAAAAAGTACCTAAGCTGGAGCCTAGAAGTTGCTTTTTATTAAGTAGGTATGATTTTTTTACAACAGGGTTAGGTAATGATGCCCTAATACTATTCATTAATCTCTGAACAATTTCAAAGAGATTAATGATCATTTAAAAATAAATTACTTTCAAATGATAATAATTATATTGAATGGGTGCGTTTTGTGTTTTTTTGAAGTTCTTAATCAAATTATTAAGTTATATTTTTGAGCAGTCCATAATGGTCTGAAAACGATTTATTTATAATTTAATTGTTGGTTTTCGAAAATGTTTAAGTTTTTTAAGGCCTTTTAGTATCCACTGCACAGCACTTTTAACACTAGTAACACCTGCAGTGGTTTTAATTATATAAATGAAATCCTTAAACTCACATAAACATAAAGATGTTCAATAGTAGATAAAACAGATTTGCCTTTTGCATCTATTTATTTAAACTAAAAAAAAAAATACTTCACTCATACAATTTGTAGAGTTGAATAGATATTGTTATGTTTCGCTTCAAAACTATGCTAACCCTGAATAAATACCCGAATACTTTATTGCAAGCGCTGCTAAGTACAGAGTAGGGAAGAGGTAAGTAAAGGCTGATTTAGTGCGCTCATTAGTTGTTTCTAGTCTCAATTTCACGGTCTAAAAACCCAGTCCCGAACCTACAATAAGATAGGACAGTAGCGTCTGTATTGTATTGACTAGAGTCCAGTCACTAGACACTTCTTACTCCGCTATCCCGTCTATTTGAACGCGTGTCAATTGCCCATACCTATGTATGTCACGATTCCAAAAATGTTATAATTGGTCCAAAAGTGAACACAGTTTTGTGTGACAGCGGCTTGGTTTTTAGACCAGGTATTCATGCTGATAATACCACTCCTCCAGTATTTTCTGCTATCCGTTGAAGCTTTATATCATACCATTGCAAGAAAACTATTACTGTAAAAATAACTGAAAATTGTGCTTGTAATTTTACAATTTTTTAAAACCATTATTCATGTCTCTGTCGCTTAGTAAAATAGAAAATCCTTTGTAATAATGATAGCTCTCTGTTAGTGTTTTCTTGTTGTATTTTACTGTAAATATTTATTATAGCTGTACTAAAAAAAAAAAATATCTTCAAACAGCTTTTAGTTGTATGTTGCTGTAAAAGGAACGCATTTGATGAAATGATTTATGTTGTAAATATAAAAACGTAACTTATTTTGCAAAAAGATTAATAATTCGCACATAAACAACGCCGAACTTGATTCACTTTCATTTATATGCGATCTTATTATGTAATGAAATAACTGGATTCCAATTATCATTTTTCTACCATAAGAGTGTCTAATATATCACATGCACGTGCATAGAACGTAATACCCGTAATACTGAGAACGAATTGCGTGCTTCATAATTATGATTGCCGTAGATATTTCGAATTCCTATACACTACTTTTACATAATATAAATCATACTTTGAAGAGCTAGAATGTTAATAAAAAAAAAAAACTTTTGAAAAATGCAGCAGAATAGTTATTTCCAAGAGCTGAGATAAATTAAAAGTCAATCAAATAATGACCAATTGTAAAGAGCCCATATATTCATAGATTTTCTTCGACTCAGGTATGAATATCGCGTGGAAATGCTCCACCAAGTGTCCCGCGACCCGTCTAAGAACATAGTGCGTGAGTTTGCGTCGGATTTCGAAGTAGGCGAGTGCTGGGGATACAACCGGTTCTTCCGCCTCGATTTGCTGGCCAGCGAGGGTTATCTGAATCCGGAGACTGATACACTTATATTGAGGTAAGTTTACTCTCTAAACTAAATTTTGGACATTTGGACATTTCGCACAATACCATCTAGCCCCAAACATAGCAGAGCTTGTACTATGGGAAACACACCTAGACTCAGGACAAACACCGATGTTCATCACACAAAAGTTTTACCTGAAGCGGGAATCGAACCCGCGACAACGGCGCCGGCGGCGGCGTGGCAGTCATGCTGCTCTCGGTTTATATTTCGTCTAATCGGGATAAAAAGAAGTTAATCCCTAATTCTAAGCTTCAATTAAACCAAATTTCAGGCGGATCTTTATAGTTTTTTTTTTCTAGTATTTTATTGTATGGATGTTAGTCTGTACGGTATATATTTCTATGGGCCTAGTGTATTTCTGCAATTTTAAGTTGCCTGAAATAAATGGTTATTATTTTTATAGGAGCTTTGGCATTATTGAGTATCAAAATTGATAGATGCGAATTCTGATGTGATGTGATATTACTCAAATTTGTACTTACCCAATAAATAAACAGTACAAGATGTACTAAAAACAGTCTACTGTTGGTTATAGATATGTTCTATGAAGCACCAGATTCTGACCTTCTGCTCCTAACCCCATTTCTGCCAGCTTCCGCACGCTAGGTCATCTTATTTTTCTGAGTCATGATAATAATGTAAAGTGATCGTCGTAGGTTCCAAGTCCGGCCCCCAACGTTCTACCAACGCTGCCGCGACCAACAGTGGTACATCAACCAGCTCATCACCATGCAGAACCAACATGTGCTGCAAATCAATGATCTTAAAGAGGTAACCTCAGATATCAGAAAGTGCAATTACAATCATAATTTTAGTGGGAGTACATAGTTCTGCACTGACCACCCGTTTTGGGGGGTTCATTGTACAATTTGTACATTGCCCCCTAGAGTTGACTAGTCCTACTTCAGCCACCCCAACTCCTTAAAGTATTAAAGAAGGGTCCAGAGTTGATGTCAACACTGTTTCCTTGCATGAATAATGAAAAGTTTTATATCAAACTCGGATTCAGTTTTTTTCACATTTTATTTTAATTTTATATATTGATCACCAACGCAGAGTACACTAATATATATATTCAAAACATGATACACAGGCCAAAACATAACATAAAATTCAAAACTCTTCCGTCGTTCGGGTGCAAAATAAATGTAAAAAAAGTTAGTTTTTTTGTGAACAATCTAATATTTTCTACAGCGTCTCTCCCTCGAAATGTCTCGTAACTCTATTGCGGCGACTCGTGCCGCCCCATCGAACACCGCCTCAACCCCATCTACCGACGACAACCCCACTCACAACAACCCCGTGGACGGTAACTCGCTCAACGCGCTCAGCGACTCTGTCATGTTCAACCAGTGGAAGTACAACACGCCCATCGTCACTCCACAGAGAATGACTAACACAGGTATGAAGGAAAATGTACTTTATGACACTGGCTTGAAAGCTCCATTTGGCCTGCCAAAACCAGTCTATACTGTTATATACCTACCAAAGGTGTAGCAGATTTGTCTCGTTGCCTCGCTTCATGTTTAACCCAATTCAAAAGATGAAGCAGATTTTTCTTGTTGACTTATGTTCTATCCAATAAAAGTAGTAGTAATATTATGTCAGAGAAAAAAATGCTTATTTGACAATTATGCCCATTTGCACCGAACTGTCATAGTCCCCAATCAATTACTTTACTCGCTAGGAAGATCTCAATGGTCCAAACCGGACCTCTTATGGGTGGTGAAGCTGGTGCGTGTGGTAGGCCTAATTAGCTCTTTCAAGCAAGTTAAATGCTTAGCAATTTTGACAGTTTAGTGCAAGTGGGCATTAGAGGACTATTATGCGTCCAAATCAAACAAGCAGTTACGATTACTATCCTCTGACACTTTTCTTTTCCCTTTTGTGTATTGCAAAGGAATATTTTTTTATTACAGCATAAGCTAACTACTACAATCTATATATAGGTATATTACAAAATTTACAAAAGGAAACAATTGGGCCACCCATAGACCGTTGCAAACGATCTATAGGTAGCTCAACTGCTCCAACTCGATACCCGATGGCAGCGAATAATTGATTGCAGATATACTGAACACAGCCATGTTCGCCGAAGACACGCGTAACAACGAAGTGTCGTCTCACTACGGCGACTACGGCCAGCCGCTGGACCGTCGCATCGTGCCGCACACGCTCTCGCCCACCTACAGCCTGCCCTCCACTTCACGGTATTAAACTTTAGCTTTTTACGCCTAAAAATTACTACGTTTTTGTTAGATGTAAAAGTATTGGTTCCTCAAATAGCCACCTTTCTTTCTCCAGCTTGACGCTTGTCACCTTGGGTATCAAATTACTAAAAGTTATACCTGAGTGCGGCTGGATTGGTACGCGTGAAACTTCAAAAGCGTGTCGCGCGTATACGCCCGGTTACCGGCGTTTACGCTCGTTTTTTTCTACTGAGTGTCAGTAGCATGACTCGTCTTTCCCGGCTTGTCTTGCGTATACGCGCTGCAAAAAACAAAACAGAAGCGCCGAATCCGCTCGGTTAATCCGCTAATTTAAAACCGCAGTAAGAGAAATTTTTTTTGTTCAATTTTAAAATAAAAGTTGTTGTCGTTAAAACAGATCGGCCAACTCCCTTCACGTGAGCGGCGCTGACAACATGGCGCTAGTGAGCCTGCACACGCTGCTGAGCGCCGCCAACGCGCCGAGCCGCGCGCCCAGCAAGCTGCCCAGCAAGCAGCCGCGCCCCGACAAACAAGTGCCGGCCAAGGAGTCCACGCTCACTGGTACACTAAGATCTGTTGGTTAATTTACATGAGTTAATCAAAAAGTTTGCTTTATTTATTTAAAGACCTTACAATTTATTTAGACAAGTTCAATCTCCCTTGCTTAAACTTTATAATATCCCAGCAGTTGCAAGCGCTCCAGTGTCAGAATCTAACCCCGGAAACGCCGCACTAAGTTTATCTATCTCATCCCCGGAACTGAACGCGGCAAGTGGCGCAACACCAAGGAAGGAAGGAGAGCCCTCGCAAGAGCAAGACGGCGCGCAGACCGGCAACGCCGCCTCCGAGTCCAGCAGTGACACTGGCGTGAGTATAGCTGGCAACGCAGCACTAAACGCCTCCATTTCAACACCGGAACTGAACCCAGCAAGTGGCCTTACGCCAAGGATCCTTCCTCGCAAAAGCAGAAAAGCGCGCAGACCGGAAACGCCGCCTCCAGCAGCGAGACTGGGTGTGTGTATAGCTGACAACGCCGCAATGTCACTACCGTTATTCTAATCAGCTATCAATGTAAAAAAACAGTGATAGTCACTCAGTTACTTTCTGTGTTGCAGTTATCGCTAACGCCGACTACGCTATTTTCATAGATCGTTTCATGTCTAGGATCTGATGTTCAGCGAATTGGAAGTGTTCGCCGACGTGAACATTCCGAGCCATCTCGACGAGAATTCCAATGAAGAAAACGATGTCGACGATGAGACCATGTCGGGTGAGTTTACTCATTATGCTTTTACCACCAATTCCTTTTATCCAACAGCGTCAGTTTCCACTGACGCGGAGCTGGGTGAAGTGGAGAGGAGCGGACCGTAAATTGGCCAATCACACTGCTCGAAATTCCACTTCTACTCCACTTCGAATGTCCTGTATTCCGCATCCAGTTTGCTTTGATACTGTCCATCTTGGTATTCTATAGGAACACCGTTTTTCATCTATTACAACCTTCCGACTGTAAATATCACCTCGACGCCTATCAAACCATTCCTCTCCCATCCGCCCTCTCCCCTCCAGACAACTCGTCCAACTCTGGCTCGTGTTCGTGGTGCGGCGACACGGGGTCCAACGCGTCGCGCTGCTCCAACGCGTGCGACGGCACGTGTTGCTACCGTGCGCCCCCGCGCCGCGCGCGCCTACGTCCCCGCGCGCGGCCCTACGCGCGACCCCACTGCAAGCATCCCCACACGCTGCACTCACACATGTAGCTGATTACATGATAACTACAAACGGCAAAACTAAAAAATCCTTTTGTTTTTTTTTGGGAAATTTGTGTGGGAGTAATATTCAAAAAGATTATAGTAGTTTTATGGGAGGAGTTGGTTCAATATAGTCGCGCTGCTCTAACGCGTGTGACGGCGCGTGCTGCTACAGTGTGCCCCCACTGCAAGCATTCCCACACGCTGCACTCACACATGTAGCTGATTACATGATAACCACATACGGCAAAACTAAAAAATCCTTTGCAAATAGAACGGTCTACCCCCCCTTTCCTCTCCCATCCAATCCATCTATAATTTTGAGTGTGTACGTGGGAACTACAACAAAAAAGAAACGATTGGGGTTTTTTTGAAGCAGGATTGGCGAAACGAATACGTTAAGGCAGTCCGTCTTTAGGTCGTACCATAGAAAAGTAGCTTTTAGGAGAAGTTGGTTCATTATGGTCGTACTGCTCTAACGCGTGCGTTTGCAAATGCTATCACGCTTCTCACACTAAAGCTAGTGTTAGCAACTTATCATACACTTATGTGCCTAGTGTTTTTTTTTTCACACAAAAAATCGCATAGTAAAAAAAAAGAGTACATACTTTGCTTTTTTATATATATGTATTTTCGTGGGGGAGCCTTTTCACTTTTTTTTTAAACTTACGCCTGCAAATCTCTAATGTCGCACCGTTCACTAACCGTTTATTTATAAAAAAGCGTAAATTTCAATAAAATAGCGTGTTCAGTGAGTGTTTGTTGAAAGTGTTTTGATTGTAAATCGCTACTCTCTAGCTTCTAGGGCACAAAACAGGCACATCTCAATTAAAATAAAAAAACAGAATTCGAAAAGTTCCTAGCATAAAAACTGCTGCGAAGTTTTAAAACAGGTTTTCGCAAACATAATATTTGAGAAGTGTGCCATTATTTTTATTTTATTTATTAAATTTTTCGGTACTTAAAATATTTTACGACAAAAGAGGCACGATAAAAGCCTGGTCTTTAAAATTCTTGAGTAAAATGATTCTCTCTCTTTATGATAATAAATTAAAAATTATACTGTCTCTTTGTTTTCCACGTTATTTATTATTCTTGTTAAATAAGTTGTTGAGAGATAATTAAACATTTTATAATTCAAATAGACGAAACACATTTGTATTATTCAAGTGGCTTTCTTTGTATTGGCACACTTGGTCCACTGACATGGTCCACACCTTCGATCAAAATATAACAATATTTTATAAAAAAAACATAGACAACCGACTTCAATTGGACAGTTTTAGTGACCGTAAACACCACTAAAAAGTCACTGGGAAGCAAAATACGCAATGTCGTTTACTTAGACGACATATTTTTTCAGTCATTTTGTTATAAACTCTGAACCGATTTTGATGAAATTCTATGGGACCATTCTGAAAGTATACAAAGTATTTTTAAATCGGTTTATTAACAACAAAGTTCAGAGGTAACAAACAAAATATAAAAAAACAATTAAAAAAAACATTCTACCGAATTGAGAACCTCCTCCTATTTTAAGTCTGTTGAAAATAGGAAACGAACATACATACTATAGATAGATTTATAAACTTTTAAAAGTTTGAAATCAATTGTGCCAATATAAACTAAGCTCAAACGCACACAACATTACACATAAGCACAAGTAAGTAAATCCACTTATAACTTATCTAAACACTGCCAAACAATAACTAATTGTCATTCCACAGGTGAGAACGATGTTGAAGGCTTACTTGAAAGTAACATGCGAGATGGGGGAGATATCCTGAGGCGGCTGCTAGGTGCCGCAGGGGGCTCGGTGACCCCCGTTACCCCCGCGGGGACGGATGGGACTGGGCCCTCAGCGCTGCCGAGGGGGGCACATGACAATGACCCCCAGATGTCCACCGCCGCGCATACCGATATGCTGTTGTTGAATCTTATGCGCATCAATGGACTCGCGCCTAGAGGGTCGCGGAGACACGGTAAGTTTTTATGATGGACGGACAAACTGCTAGCTATTTGCAGATTAAACTTGTAATCAATATATATAAAAAGTTTTTTCCTGACTTATTGACTGAAGTGTAAGCGCATACTAAAAATAAAAAGTAATTTTGATAATCTGCAATGCAAACGGAGTTGCGGGCTTGAGTTGCGGGCTTCAGCTATATTTATATAATAATGTTTAAAGTCTTGGATTCAGTGTTCAGTTCAGACTTTTCAGTGCCGGAGAAATAGAGCATTTGTGTTAAAACTTTGGGCCTTTGGGGAGATCATTTTTAAATTATTTTCTTAGTGCGCGTTTTCACTCGCACAGAACACACAAACGTTTGAAATTCCTACGTCCTGCTATTTCGACTAAGAGACGAGAATCAGCCAGTCTGTCTATCAGGACATTATGGTTAATAAACCAAGATAATTATTAAAAAATAAAAACGTAAGTGTCATCCGCAGGTCCAAAACGCCAATGGAGCAGTAGCGGCATAACCGAACCTCTTTCCCCGCGCGGGCCGTGCGCCCAAGCCCGGCCTCGGCCCACAGTCGGGCCCATAGCCGGCCCGGCCTCCGCCCCCAGCGGCAGGGGCGGCCGCGTGGCTGGCAGACCCCGCCCACTGCCGAGGGAGTCACCGCCCTCGCCGGGACAACTGCGGTCGAGAGGAAATAACATAAACCGAAGTGAGCATAGACTATAAATCCTATTCCTTGGACTCTAGGGAATGTAATCCTAAAGGCTCGGGCTCGCCCACCTTCGGGCCGGCCATTTCCGGCTCAGCCTTCGCCCTTAGCGGCAGACGCGGTCGCGTGGCCAGCAGACCCCGCCCGCTGCCGAGGCAACTGCTGGCGAGAGGAAACAATAGGAACCGAAATAAGCTTTCTTTAACGAGTCACCGACTACAGCGACATTAATTGTAGCGCTACAGCGACTAAATGAATGTAGACTGACTGTCGCCTTAATTTAAGTACTTAAAATATCTATATTATAGTCTATTCCTTAGCCTATTCTTAATAATCACGAAGAAATAAATAAAAAAAATCTACTTTGTGATTCTTGTGCGTATAGGTCATCAAAGTGACCGACGGCTAAATAGAGCAGCAATTTGTGCACTGGTAGAAATTATATTCTGATTTTAAGCCACTAATGGCGGGACGTCTCACGTGCGTACACTTCCAGCTGTAGACTGATATAGAGTGAAAGTTAAATTATCGAGAGGCTATAGGTTGGTGTAATCCCCTTCCGTTACGAAGACAAGGTAGACTTTACAAATACAAAATAACAGATGGAGCGACGACATTGCCCAAATAGCTGGTGTTACCTAGAGTAGAGTAGCTAGAGAGAGAAAGAAATGGCAACACATGAAAGAGGCTTTTGCCACTAAAGCTAGTTCTTGCACAAAAAATAATAAGTAAAACAAAGAAGAAAGTAGTAAAACGTCGATGACACAAGCCTTTTTTACACGCTACAATACAAGCTAGCGAGGCTCGCTTGTAGCTTGTAAAATCTCCCAGTGTCATTTGGCTTTTTTAAAATCTGCTTGTTAACAATCCTTCCCGAAAGCTAACTCGCTCACACGCTAGCTTTTAAACTCGCCAACAAGCAGCGTGTAAAAAAGCCGTGTGTTATTGACACATAAGAAATAAAGCTTATTATAAAAGCGTTAATTATTAATTATTTCCCTTCCAGTGTACGTCGGGTGCGCGGGAGTGACGCCGCCCGGCACGCCGGAGCGCGGCGCCCTCACGCCGTCGCCGCTGCACGACTGCTGGCCCTCCATGACGTCCGTCAGCGACACTGACGAGGTCGGCATCTCCGCCATATTGGACTACAACGTAAATACACTAACGCGTCACTATCATTGCGCTTGACTAATCTACGGGCTATTGGTGGCGGTTGTTTTGAGTACACGCTGTTTATGTATAGAATTACTTCACCAATAGATAATCGAAAGATTAGGCCTCTTCGTCCGTTAACTTTGACGTTTAATACATGAAAATTCGTGTCAAAAACGTCAAAACAACTGTTTAAAACTTAACCATCTGTTGGTGAACTAGGGTCTTATCACTGCTAAGTGGAGGTTTGAGAGCTATTTGTATGCAATAGTGGATGTATTTCTAAGCAAAGGCACTTCTCTAAGATTCCTCTACAATCACTTACGCGATGCCTTAGCACTTTTAATTTTAGTTCTATGCGTAGGCATGCGTTATGATTCTATATTTGGACATTACTAGATAAAATCGCGTTCCTGCATTGCACAAGTTGTCTGAATCCAAAAGCGTACACCCGAACCCGAAAGCGAAGTGATAGTGATAATAAACTACCACATACACACATTAAACCGCGACTTCCTCAACAGGATACCCTCTTCGACATGCTTTTGAATAGCCTGACGATAGACGGCCCCTCTCCCGAGAACGAGGACACTCGTCCGTCGACACCGCCGGTCCAGCCCTGGAGCCCGCCTACCGTTAGCCCCAGTGTGTCGGCTGCCTCAGCCCCCGCGGCCGTGCCCACCCCCCCTGCGTCTGCGCGAGAGACGGAGGAGAACGACTGACATGCGGTCGCGCGCCGCCCGCGCCAGTCGCGGTGGCAATGCCCGGGTGAGTGTGATGCAGACTGGTTCTTGAAGTCTCTACTGTAAGCCTCCAGAGTGCCGGCTACTTCGGCCTCCGAAGTCGTGAGCGTCTGCGCGATTTAGCTGTAATTCGGTATGATGGGTATTGTTTGGGGTAGAATTCGGTATGGACAATACCACGAAGGCGGCAGCTAGTATAGTAAGTAAGTTATTGATGTTTCAATTTAGGTTTTACAAAAACATAAAAGAACCGGCTTCAATCGGACAGTTCAAGTTACCGTAGGCACCACAGACAAGTCACAGGGAAGCAAAAAAAATATATTTACATTGACGCCATATTTTTTCAGTTTTTTTTATTTAAAAATTAAACTAATGAACCGATTTTGATAAAATTTCTATGGGACCAATCTGAAAGTATATCCTCTCAAACAAAAAAAATGAAAAAAATCGGTTAATTAACCTCAAAGTTCTGAGGTAACAAACATTCAACCGAATTGATAACCTCCCCCTTTTTTGAAATCTATTAAAAATGTGGCAATTTCTTATTGTATGTTCAGGACAGGAATTCAGTGCAAGCCCATTTGTTGAATGGAACATGTGGTTTTTTTTCAGAGGACCGTAACAATCGTGCAGACACACCTGACGGTTCGGATTCCCCCCGGGCGCAGCGTCGCTCAGATTCTGCAGAGCGCAAGTGCTACTGCGACTGCACGCTTTGCGCACGCAGCTGCAAACGGTACCGTTGACTCAGCGCACCCATCGGTACGGTCGAATCAACGCACCCATCGGTACGGTCGAATCAACGCACCCATCGGTACGGTCGAATCAACGCACCCATCGGTACGGTCAAATAAACGCACCCATCGGTACGAAACAACGCAACCACCGGTATAGTACCGTTGATTCAACGCACTCACCGGTACGGTTGACTAAGACCACTACGATCGGTACCTAACTCACGCTGCTGACAAACGTACCGATGACTGCTGTTGCGAACGGTAACAGGTACGAAACATTTTAAAGCCCTTTCGATAAGTAAGAAAATGATTTCGTCTATTCTTCACCGATTTAAATATTGCACGTCGGGACAGGACTAAAATATTAGATGATGGACGGTTTATGTAACAGTGAGGTCGTATTTGCAAACAGTGCGGCTAGTTTTATACACGGTACAATTATTAGTATACTAAGCGTGAAACAACTTGTCCTCTGGCGAACCACGTGACAAAGATGCACAGAACCAATTTGACCTAAGAATTGCGTTCTGCGCATCACGTAGCTTGTAACGGTACTGGACAAAACATTTTTTTAAGGTGGTTCTAGTACCTACTACACTATTAGATTTCTTTTTCGCATTAGTGTGCGTTACAAAAAGGATCCATCGTATCTTTGAAAACAATTTGTTTTGATCCAATTCAGTTATCGTGGCATTTATTCTTATAAAAATAATTTCATTTTTCCGTAATTTTTTCCGTGATTTATAAAATTGGTATTATAATTATCACATTTTATTTAAAATGAATCTTTGTAGTTATGAGATTGAAAGAAAACTACATTAAGGAACAGAAAGTTGAATTCCTAAAATGTTTAATATGCAAAAAGTTGAATTTGCAGCATGCTGAATCCTAAAATGTTGAATTTGCAAAAAGTTGAATTTGCAGCATGATGAATCCTAAAATGTTGAATTTGCAAAAAGTTGAATTTGCAGCATGTTGAATCCTAAAATGTTGAATTTGCTAAATCAATAAAAAAAGATGTAACATTAAATTTTGAATATCACATTTGAATTTTATGAACTGTCAATCATTTAGTTTTATTCCAATAGACGATGTTAGGTGAAATTAAAGAATGTGGGCATTAGGTAGGAAAATTGAAATTTATAAAAGATCTCTTATATTTATGTTGTTTATGAGTTATGGGTATTTTCAATGGTACAATGCTTGGGATGACAGATTGAAGTGAGCTTGAAAAGTTGCTTTGTGTGTTATAGATTTAGATTAAAATAATAATTAATGTATTAGAATAATTAATAAATCTATTTTAATGTGAACTCTAAATTATATTTGATATTATTTATCGATTTTATCATATTGCATTTATTATAATAACTTATGTAACAGTAAGATATCCAGAATTTAATACATTTGGCTTTAAAGATTAAAAAAAAACACTTTGGTTATGGCCTTTTTATTTTTAAACTATGTTATTTGATTTGTTTATTTTTTATGGAGATTGTATCTCACATCCTGCTTGTTACGGTACCATTGTTGAATCTTGCTTACTTTAATTAGTTTTTATTAATGCAATTAATATGGCAAAATATTTTCTAACAAAATTGTGTTTTTAGTTTTTTTTCTGTGTGAAGTTCAAGTGTTTTAATCTGAAGTTCAACTAGTAAACAGTATTAGATATTCCACGTTGAAGACATAGCTTAGGAGAAATTGCAATGTATAAACATTATAATTATATTATTATATTGCTGCGACTGAAAAGTTCAAAGTGTGTGATTCAGTGGGTGTAGTGTACTGATAGTATTAAGGCTTTTGTCACCACAGCAAATGTAGCTAAAGTAATGTGTATTTTTTTCCAAATTTGTAACGGAACACCATGGTACAAATATACTGGTATGCCCTTTCGGCAAAGCGGATGTAACCGGCTTGCAATATCGTCGCCATATTTCCTTATTCAACAACTGTAAAATGCGGTTTTTATTTATAAAATACGTTAACATTGAGTGGTTTCTTTAATATAAACAAAAACAATAAATCTTAGTTAACTATTAGAATAATTATAGAAACCTTTCCTAATTTTCGTGAATTATCCGCTTTTCGAAGAATCATACAATTGTATTTGTACCATAAGGAACACGTATAGTACACGTAAGCTCTACACGTAAGCTCTGTAGAGCAAGGCATATTGAAAACTTTCGAATACCAGGCTCTCATACAAAATAATTATATTTAAAATGACAAAAATGTACTTGGTGAATTAGTTAAATGTTTTATGAATTAAATAAAATGATTGTCTTGGAACATCTGTTTACATTATTTTGTTATAAACCAATGTGCCATATAACTATAATTTTTACCGTTAGGTTCTTACACGTGGTACTACCGATGGTCCTACTGGTGGTACATAGGGTATTTTTTGCAAACGCAAACCGTAACTATGTAAGCTACACCTAACAGCTAACTGGTTGCAGAACCAATCAACTTCTTGGGCTTTATGTCCTCCTGGTACCTTGGACAGAGGCACAGAAACACTTTCGATCAAACTCAAACCGATACTATGAGTTAACACCTACCTACCAGCTAACTGATTGCAGAACTAATCAACTTCTTGGGCTTTATGTCCTCCTGGTACCTTGGACAGAGGCACAGAAACACTTTCCATCAAACGCAAACCGCAATTATGAGCTAACACCTAAATGATTGCAGAACCAATCAACTTCTTGGGCTTTATGTCCTCCTGGTACCTTGGACAGAGGCACAGCAACACTTTCCACCAAACGCAAACCGCAACTATGAGATAATAACACCTACCAGCTAACTGATTGCAGAACCAATCAACTTCTTGGGCTTTATGTCCTCCTGGTACCTTGGACAGAGGCACAGCAACACTTTCCATCGAACTCAAACCGCAAATATGAGCTAACACCTACCAGCTAACTGATTGCAGAACCAATCAACTTCTTGGGCTTTATGTCCTCCTGGTACCTTGGACAGAGGCACAGCAACACTTTCCATCGAACTCAAACCGCAAATATGAGCTAACACCTACCAGCTAACTGATTGCAGAACAAATCAACTTCTTGGGCTTTATGTCCTCCTGGTACCTTGGACAGAGGCACAGCAACACTTTCCACCAAACGCAAACCGTACCTAACTATGAGCGAGCTTTAACCAGCTAACTGATTGCAGAATCAATCAACTTCTTGGGCTTTATGTCCTCCTGGTACCTTGGACAGAGGCACAGCAACACTTTCCACCAAACGCAAACCGTACCTAACTATGAGCGAGCTTTAACCAGCTGCAGAATCAATCAACTTCTTGGGCTTTATGTCCTCCTGGTACCTACAGAGGCACAGCAACACTTTCCACCAAACGCAAACCGCAACTATGAGATAATAACACCTACCAGCTAACTGATTGCAGAACCAATCAACTTCTTGGGCTTTATGTCCTCCTGGTACCTTGGACAGAGGCACAGCAACACTTTCCATCGAACTCAAACCGCAAATATGAGCTAACACCTACCAGCTAACTGATTGCAGAACCATACAACTTCTTGGGCTTTATGTCTTCCTGGTACCTTGGACAGAGGCACAGAAACACTTTACCATCAAACGCAAACCGCAACTATGAGTTAACACCTACCTACCAGCTAACTGATTGCAGAACAAATCAACTTCTTGGGCTTTATGTCCTCCTGGTACCTTGGACAGAGGCACAGCAACACTTTCCACCAAACGCAAACCGTACCTAACTATGAGCGAGCTTTAACCAGCTAACTGATTGCAGAATCAATCAACTTCTTGGGCTTTATGTCCTCCTGGTACCTTGGACAGAGGCACAGCAACACTTTCCATCGAACTCAAACCGCAAATATGAGCTAACATCTACCAGCTAACTGATTGCAGAACCAATCATTTTCTAGGGCTTTATGTCCTCCTAGTACCATGGACAGAGGCACAGAAACACTTTCCATCAAACGCAAACCGCAATTATGAGCTAACAGCTAACTGGTTGCAGAACCAATCAACTTCTTGGGCTTTATGTCCTCCTGGTACCTTGGACAGATGCACAGAAACACTTTCCATTAAACGCAAACCGCAACTATGAGCTAACACCTAACTGGTTACAGAACCAATCAATTTCTTGGGCTTTATGTCCTCCTGGTACCTTGGACAGAGTCACAGAAACGCTTTCCATCAAACGCAAACCGCAACTATGAGCTAACACCTAACTGGTTACAGAACCAATCAATTTCTTGGGCTTTATGTCCTCCTGGTACCTTGGACAGAGTCACAGAAACGCTTTCCATCAAACGCAAACCGCAACTATGAGCTAACACCCCATAGGTATATTCTTCCAACCTACTAGGTATTTGCGTAATAAAAAATAATATGCATGCTTAGTGTGCAACCTGCCTGGTAGTGCCACGGGTAATTAATAACTCTCGTCACGTAGTCCTACCAGACAGGTCAGTAGGACCATCGGTAGTACCGCGGGTAAGTACCGCCCCTGCTGCACTCCGGCTAGATGAGTCAACACAGTGTCAGAGAACAAGCAATATGTGTAAGCATTACTGTGTTCCGGTTTGAAAGGCACTGTAGATAGTGAAATTACTGGGTTTTCGAGACTATGACCATCAACATTTTATAATGTGGACGAGCGGTTTAGCAGTGTTGCACCGGCCTATGTGAACCAAAGTCCTGTGTAGCATGAGCAGCCTGTTCTGGTCGTGAGCGTGCGTGATCCCTTACCATCAGGAGATCGCTTAGTTCGTCTCGTCTCATGATTACAAAAAAAAATATATTGCATAATTATAAATATATATATAATATATATATATAAATAAAATCACAAGGATAAATCGATTCAATATTTTATTTCCATTGTTTCAAAATATACACAATGACGTTGCAAGGATTAATCCATATTTGCAATTTGTCTTTAACAGTGTTTGAATTTCATAGCTGATTACACGAAGAACAGGAATAGGTTATTTGAATACTTGAAAGCACTAACGAGCTTCAGGGAGTGTCTTCATTAGGTTACGAGCTCTCTGACACGCCGTCTACTCTACAACTATATGCTTCATTATAACTACAATTAGTATATCCACAGTTCTTACATTACTATTTACAAATAAAACTTTAAAAGGAACGCTTTGCAAACATTCAACAAACTTGAGATCGTCTTAACGTAAGATGGTATAAAAATTTTCAAAAAGTTAAAGAACGAAAGTCTAACATATCGTTTTGCGTGAACCTATTTACAGAAAATTAAAATTCGTCATCCAAAAAGTTGTGCCAATCACGCTTTTACATCTTCCACAATAAATAACAATTGAATTTAGCCTAAAATACTTCTTTGATAAACAAAACAATAAAAAATAATTGCATTCAACAAAGCATCATAACAAATTTAATATAAATTAACCGTAAAAGAAATGTACAATTTATACAAAGCTAAATAAGATGGATCACGTTATTATCACTAGGTATGTAGTGTTACGTCGGTTAGTGCACGACACGGGCGCTGTTGCATACACGATAACTTGTAATAATTTGATTACGTTTAAAATTACATGTAGTTAAAAATAACCATAATATTTACATTTCATTCTTAACCGTGTACATTTTTAAATCGATACTTTTCGTAGTTTACGATGTTTTTTTACATAATAATCATTCATTAGAGGAGCTACCTAATAGTTATTTTTCATAAGATTGTCTCTAACAATGCGACACAAGGTAACTTTAATTAGAATGTAGGTATAAGATTGTGCATAAATTCAAATCTGCTAAATCTATTGCAAAAGGCAAGTAGGTGATGTACGCATGTCATATTTTATATTCATATTTTAAACTACATTTTGAAAATTTATGTAGTACCTAAATTCTTACATCTTAGTTCTTATAACCTAAGTGGTGTTAACGTGTGGTCATCATTTCCCCATTAGGGCGCGCATTACTTACCTACCACTAGCACACAGGCACCATACTCTAATAACATTTATTACTGTCTAACTAAATCCTAGTTGATAGCTAGTAGCACTATTTATCTATATTATGCATCTTGAACTCTGTCTAAGCTAGTTCCACCGAAACTCCGCAAATGGTAGTTTTGTATCTACGACGGGAGTTCTACTACAAACATATAATGTAGGCTTGCGGAACGGCAAATCATTGTACTTTAGTACATGTGGAAAGTATATTTTCCTTGTAATGTCATATCGTTGAACATCCTAATCCTTGCATTCCGATCGTCTCCGTCCCTCCACTCTGGTTCAGGCTCCGCGCATGCATTTCTCTCAGTGTCAGTTTCATAATCTTTCTTTGGCATTATTTAGTGAGCTAAGTTCGTTCAACTTACACCAATATTTCTTTCTATTTTAATAAAATATTTCCTAGTCCAAGATATTCAAATATGTATTGCACTGTTAAAGTTTTTGTAAAAGCTTAAATTTCATCATAAACTTTGATATATGGATATCTATATAATCGGAATTTAAAATATTGACTTTGAGTTGAGTATTTTTTAAATAATATACAATATAGGTAATTAATTACATATTTGTGATCTAATCTATTCAGTCAATCGTGTTGAATCATAATAGCCTCTTTCAAGATGTAAGTTCAACTGCAGTGTCGTATTGTATTGCAATAGCTAATAGTCAAACTTCGTAAAGATAGTAGAATCTCATCATAAGACAGTATTCGTTATCAAGTTATACAACTTTAAAGACAATTCGTTTCGAGTCAGCAGAAAAATAATTAAAACAGCACCATAAAGATGGGCACCTATAAAGTTCGGGCGACTTAAGCGACAAAAAGTTGGTATCACCGGGTCAGTACACTACCTCGGGAATAGTCTAAGCACCACTTCACTCATCGTGCTCGCTCACACGTGCGACTCGAGCGGCGGCCTCGGCGGCGGCACCAGCGGCGTCGGCCACACGCCTGCCGCCGCCGTCAAGTCGGGGGATGAGGTGCGCGTGTGCCGCGCGCTCCACCCGTCTTTATCGAAGTCTTTAGTCCCCCCCACCGTATGACGCCTCTTGATGCCTCGCTCCGGCATGCCATTCTTCCGCTTCAGCTTGGTGGAGCGCCACGCGCCGCTCTCCCGCCGTCGCACCACGTTCCACTCGCACTTCTCCAGCTTGGAGCGGTCTTTGCCGAAGGATTCGGACCGCTGGACGCGCTCCACGCGGCAGTTCAGCGACTCGGAGCGCAGCACGCGCGTGCCTGTAGTCGGCTCGCGATCCAGTGATTCGGATCGTTTCAGCTTCGCGCCGTCATCTTTGTTCTCAGCCGGCGTTCCCTGCGGGGACTCTCCTTCCAACGCGGCGCTGTTTCTCTTACTGCTCTCGAGAGGCGCGCGCGGGTACGCATGGTACAGCACGCGTTCGAGCGTCTTATCGTTATCGTGCATGGGTTCACCGCTAGACGCCTGCGAGCGCGTGTCGACGTCTTTTTCATCGTCGTCGTCGCGTTCGGAGACGCGGCAGTTTTCCTTCTCCGAGTCATCGTCGTCCCGCGTCGGTCGGGCGCGGCGCGCGTGCGGCGGGGGCGGGAGGGGCCAGCGGCCGTCGGGCTCGTCGCTGGAGGAGGAGGAGTGGCGGTGGTCGCGCGCCAGCCAGGCGGCCTTGAGCTCGTGCGCGCGTGCGGCCGGCGACACGCGCGCGCCGCGCTCCGAGCCGGCGGAGGGCGAACTGTTGCCGGATTTGTCGTCGGGCTCCGTGTCCTCCTGCGCCTCGTCCGCGTACGGGATGCTGCCGTCGTCCAGCGGGGACGAGTTGTTCAGCGTCCGCAGCTTCTGGTCGAAGGTGCTCGTCAGACTCGACACTAGGTCTCCGGTTCCTACGACAACGAACCACACGTTAATAAAGTTGATCGATGGGTATGTCCAGCTGGTGACTAAGCGTGTTAGGATTGCGGGACTCGCTAGTTAGATGATAGTGAGTGAATGATCGATGGACGTCGACGTATGTACAGCGGATGCGATGGCGCGTCGGTAAGCGTTAGTCGATGCCGGCTTAGGACAACACTGCGTTCACACGGGTGCGGTAGAGGCGGTGGCACACGTACACATTAATCGCGGTCCTTCGCACACACGCAACACGCTCACATTCCTATACCTTTGATTGTGGACAAAAGAAAGGGATTGCTGTGTCTACTTTCTGACTTCAGTACTGGACACCTAGTGGGCAAATAGTAGACTTTACTACATACACGTTTACATAAACAAAAAAATAAAGAGGAATATAACCGATTTCATTTCGTATCACTTTTCAAGGTTGTGACGTGAACTTACCATCGATAGAGAAGTTTGTAAGCGTATGCGCATGCCGCGAGATCTCTTGCCGACCGCGGCTCATCGCTGACATTGACTCTAGCTCGATTCTAGAACAATAGATGCACAATTAGTCCCTAGAATCACATCCAGATACGAATTGAACATAAAGTTGTGTGTGACGAAGTGATAATGCACTCACTTGTTACCCTCGTGCTGTCTAACTATCCTATGCGGCAGTCCGTCATATTGCGCGAGTGACGTTGTCAGGTGCGGAGGGGGCGACGTTAAAGGGGAGTTAGGGGGAGATCCAGAAGGAGACTCGACTCTCTTCTCTTCCACCCATTTCTTATCCGCGGAGGGTTTGGATCGCGGCTTGCGTTGAATCTTGCGATTCGCGGCTGATATAATTGATGACACGATGTCACGAGTCGACACGTCTTTGCCTGAAAGAACGTGGTTTAAATCTGTAAAGTCAAATAGGGGGTGTAAAGCAAACATAAAAACATGCAAATAAATATAAATAATATTGCCAAAAATATCAACACAGGAAAAAAATAAGAATATCTAATCAAATAAGTGCTTACCTTCAATCTTCTTAACATTATGTATGAGTAGATCTCGAGAGGGCGCTGGTGCGGGAGACAGCTCTTCAGCGGACGGCGGGGGGTCGACAGGGGGATCGCCTTCCTCTTCTTCGAAATACCAATCATACTAAAACAAACAACGTATCATTAAAATCAGATGCGGTTGTAAAAATTCGAATGTAGTCGTTCAAAATTGTTATAAAATTTCAACGTTGTGTATGTATGAGCTCTGTCGTAAGCAGATGCCATGAGGACGTGGTGGCCGAGTGGATGAGGTCCTTGCCTTGCGATCTAATGATCGCGGGTTCGAATCCCATTGACATTCATGCGTGAGGTGAAGGAAAACATCGTGAGGAAACCGGCATGTCGTAGAACCTAACGTTCGAAAAACATGTGTCGAGTTCACGAAAGGAGCCTCTTCGAGGCGCACTTGAAATTCTTTCACCACACTGGTTCGAAGGAACTAGTGACACGATAAGAAGAAGATGCAGATGCCAGTTACTTACATGAGTGAGAAAAGATTCTATGATCCTGCATTGGCTGGACATATCGTTGACCATGGCCAGCATATCGTCGCTAGCCGCGCGGACCAACGTCGGCCCAAACACGATAGCCAAGTTCCGCGCCTCCATCTTATTATAGTCGGAATGTGCGACCACTCTGCGCAAATGTTGTATCAGGTACTTGAGTGTCTCGTAGTGCGCTTCGGGCAGGGCGTGAACGAGACGCCGCAACTCCCGGGCTCTTTCCGGCGACCGATCAGCGGCTGGAACCGAATAAATAGAAATTTGAGTAAACAACAACATGTTATGATGGTTCATGAAAGTCACCGATATTATGGAATGTGTGAGGGAAATCAAAATAACAAAATTCTCTGAATTTGTGAAAATCAAATCAGAGACCGCTGCAGAGATGCCAGACTGCATATTTACCAAGTTCATTACAACACAATAATCAACATAAAACATCATCAACCTATAGTAGTCCACTGCTGGACGTAGGTCCCTCCCAAGACGCGCCACTGAGCCCGATCTTCGGCTCTCCTCATCCACCTTCTGCCAGCTATAGCGCGCAGATCATCGCTCCATCTGGTCAAAGGTCGTTCTACACTGCGTTTGCCTAGACGTGGTCTACACTCAAGAACACGTTTACCCCAACGGTTGTCGGTTCTTCGGCAGATATGGCCGGCCCACATACACGTCAGCTTGCTGATCCTCTGAGCTATGTCGACCACCTTAGTTGTCTACTACTCTCTGACTCTGTCGGATGACTTCATTTCGGATTCTATCCTTAAGAGAAACCCCGAGCATAGCTCTCTCCATAGCTCGCTGAGCGACCTGCAATTTGTGGACCAGCCCTATCGTTAGTGTCCACGTTTCAGCAGCGTAGGTTATAACCGGTAATACACACTGGTTAAAGACTTTGGTCTTCAACATAAAACAACATAAAACGCCAGACCTAAAAAAACCTCAAGTAATATAGGTTCTCTATCCGAACTCACCCATACCAAATGACCCTACCGGGAAGCTGGAACACACCATCCATCAACCGAGGGTCCTGCTCCGCTATTTTGGGGAGCTGGGCTGGCTGGGGTAGAGTTAGTACAAAAAGGGGTCAATGCACAATACACCCCACAGCGAGACGTCAGTGCAGACCACATGTAACCCCTTCCCCAAATTAGAATAAGAACTCACCAATAAAAGCAGGGTAGAGATCAGCCGTCAACAGAGGATCAGGTAATCTGCGCAGGTATGCCTTGAGTAAACTAGAGGCGACGTGCACATCGGCCCATCTCGCGTCGCCTTCCGGCGGAGGCTCGCCTCTGTCCAGGGCTGCTGCCAACGCCGCGACTCCGGCAGCGTTGCCGGGCACTCGGTATACGCCTACTGTGCGAAGACCGAACGACTGGAAACAAATTATCGTGTCAAAAGGTTTGTGTGGACACATTTTTCGTCTTGAGCTAAATATACGCGTAGTTTAAGGGCTCTTTCAATTTAGCAGTAGTGCGAAAAACGCACCGGTTCGGCACTGCAGCGGTCCTACACGAAACATGTAAATTGAAAGAGCCCTATACAATTCTGACTTATCGCTACATACCTACAGCAAAAAATTAGGTAGATGTATGAAAGACAGTACAATTTATTATATGATACGCCTAAGGACGGTGCTAGCTAATAGACTTAGAAAGTGTTTGGAATCACCTTATCGGCTTAAATGATCAGCTAATAGTATCAAAGAAGTCCTAAAATATGCGGAGCGTTGAAACAACGGCCTAATGAGATATCTTGTCAAAAATGCTGAAATCCTATTATACCAAGACTCTAGAAGACTCACCTCAACAGCGTTGGCGGGTAGTGTCACCGCTAGAGGCACACACGGGTTCTCAGGGTTGGACGGGCAACGCTCTATCGGAGCGCCCAACCAGCCTGTGACGGCCGGAGTAGCAGGAGTGTTGGTGCCTCCGTGCATCCGTCGCAATTGTTTTGCCACTCGACCCTTCCACGTCTTGTTCTTGGGAGACGATGGCAAAGTTGGAGTCGGTGGGCCTGAAAACGTTGATTTTGTACAACAAGAAATACAGAACTACCTCTTTATTGGATATCTAGCACTGGATCTTGTTACTTTTAAGCTCCGTACTCACATACAGTTTTACTCGATAGTTTTACTCCAAAACGAGTAAATATTAACGTGTGGACCGCAAAACTCACAGCTCGAAGGCTCGCATCGAGCCGGCTCGATGGAATTAAGGCTCGAACGGTTCGGTAAATTCTGTACAGTGCGCGTCACTCGATAGATAATGCTGAATGTGTGGACGAAAGTTCATGCCATGGTTTTTACTTGCTCGATCGAGCAAAACCGTATATGAGTACGGAGCTTTAGAACAGCTTAGCTCCTCAGGAAACTTTTGAACACAGACTCCAGGCAAGATGATAATCTCGAATCGACTAGGATAGCTTGAATATTTTGCAAGTGAATAGTTACCGGTAGGCGAGCGGTTTCTGCCGATCTTCTTGCTCCTCTGTGGCGGGAGGGGGGAGGGGCACTCGGGCGCAGTAGTGGTTGTTGGTGGCGCAGATGACGGAGTCGGGGGCACGGCGTCCGCCGGTGGCGGCTCGGCTGAGTGTCTCCGAAGCGCTGCGAGCCAGCGCTGAGCGTCTGCCGCTCCTTCCGCCTGGAAGAACACGGTCAGTTAGCAAGGGGAATTCTTAAGAAGCATGTTAAAATGTTCACGGCCAGAGAGTAGGTAAAATAAAGAGGTCTAGGTAAAAATATCTTTAAATTTGTATAGAATCGAGACATGGCACTTTCAACTGGAATTCCAGTGGCGGCGACCTAGTCATTGATTACTCGTTGCAGTTCCCTTACCTGTAGCAATAGTTCTGCTCCAGCTGCAGTCGTGACCCTGACGACGTGTTTCCGCTTTGTGTAGTCATCAGCTAGGGCTGCCAGGGAGTAGCGGACGTCCAGAGCATCCCTGGACCCTGGCTGGGCTTCGGTGCCGGACCCGCTCACTGCGCCGGGGCTCTGTGGAAGAAACACAAGTTCAGAATAACTATCATCATCATCACTAGAGACCTTCATCAATATGAGACTTGTCATAAATCTAACTGACATTTTAATTCCTACAGCTGCAATCTAGCGTATCCTAGTGAGAGACTTAGGGATTGCCAGAGATACCAAGTGCTTTCGATATTTTGGATCTAGTAAAGTATTAGGTATATTAAGTACTCTGTGATTCTAGCTTTGTTTTTCCCCCAGTCTTCTCGTCTGTAGAAGTTGTTTTATAAACTTTTGCTTTTGCAAAAGGTTAGGTACATTTTTGCGAATACCTAAACAAATGTTTACACTATATTCGGAATAACTGTATAACCACTTGGCACATCTACCTACATAGTAGATGCTGTATTGGAAGTACCTACTTAATTAATCATTTTTGTCAATGAGTCCGGGAATTTTCGTGTTGAATCAAAAATCACAATGAGATATTGATAGGTACACGATGCAATGATGCTTAATACATTTTAGCTTTTGTCGTAGGAGTGATAATGTTTCGTGTGTATCAAAACATTTTAGTTATTTTTAGTCATAAACTGTTTTAAGTGCTGTCTGTAAACATCATTCAGCAGGTTGAGGGTATTACCGATCCATCATTGACGGGTGTTTTAAACCGAGACGTCGACAAATCGTGCTCTCGAGGCGACGATCACGAAAGTTAAAAAATCGTGTCTGGCTTTCACCCATTTCTAATTATAGATAGTTTAAACTGAATAGACGTGGATCAGACAAGTGCTTAATATGCTCGTGTTTTTGTCTCCATTATCTTAATGACTGAGACATCAATCAGGGTGTAACTGGGTCTGTGGTGAATTGACCGAGAAAATCTCGGCATTATGAAGCACTCATTCGGCACTGTTTTACTGGCTCCACTATTGTTATGTGTGCGCAAAAATAGAATTTTATGAAGATACAGACCTCGTAACGCAGCTCATTAGCTTCCGCGAGCGTTCACCACTGTTTATTTTGCGGTGCGTGTATTACGTCCCGAGATTTATGGATTTTTGAACAAATCCATGCGGAACCGAATCGCGAATAGTTACAGACTTCATAAATAACCGAGAAACTATCTTACCAAATATTTATCAATAAAATAAAAACAAGAGTAACTAGGGCCACTATAATTTTGCAATCATAGTATGATGTTGCTTTCATCGTTGATGAATGACTAACACCAGTTTAGTAACCATCATGAATTGCTTTCATCAGAGCTATCCGAAGAACTCGAAGGCAATCATAGGTTAAACGAAGAGTGATAATCACTCTTTTATTTCTTAATAAAATTTAAATGAAAATGAAAAAAAAAAAGTAGGTAGTAGTATCTACTTTAATTCATATTTGATGATACCTAAATTTAGCACGATACTCTGAAACTAGTTCTAGTACTACATATTTCCGGCATTCAACTTCAAAAAGCTTTCTGAGAACAGTAAAAATAATGACACGAATGCGGTCGGTAGCCGAGTATTCGTGCCACGATACCATCTCAGGCTCAGGCCACGGAGTTTGATTTGAGCGAAAAACGGTCATGCTTACAATAGGCTCGAAATTGCATCGATAAGAATCGACAATTATTGTACTCGACCCACATGCCGGTTTCCGTGTGTGTAATACCGTCTGTCCGACGACATTACGCGATCGTAACCTATTCACATCAATGTAGGTAATTAGAGGGTCAGCGTCTCGTCAGAATTGGCGCAGTGACGTAACTATCCTCACAGTAATGCCTTATAACGGTGCACGCCTACGCAATTAGCCATCCTGCTGAGGATTCATCGATTAGAGAGAAGCGAGAGATGGAACTTTATTGATTAGACTCCTGGTGGTGTAGAAAGTAAAGAAATTCGAATTTGATAGAAGCACCGGCGGCGATTCTATCGATGGTCAGTAATAACATATTACTTGTAGGTCAATTGCTTAACATCCCAATAAAAATAATAGTGAGGCGTGCGATGTGACGCGCATTTCTTGAGAGAAATTAAGTTTTTATGATAACGACTTTCTGACATTGCCCCAGATAGAAAAAAACAGAGATGTAGTGCTTACCCATTGAAATTGATTGATGATTTCTCTCAGTTTTCATTTGATATTGTAATTATTAATTTATTTTATGAATATGTAGCATTAATCATTAATTTTATTTCGGAAGAAGGGTAGCACTTTATCGAGATGTAGAGCACCTTTGGTAGAGCAGATTTCAAAAAGTCACTACTTTTATATTTTCCTTATTGTTATTTTATCCATTGATGACAAATTGGTAGAAGACGACATTAAAGGAGAATATATAGAATAATGCTTTTGAATAACAGGTACATTGAAGTTTTTCCTCAAACGAAATAAAGAGAAGATACTAGAATATTCAAAATCGGTCAACATTGAGCAACAAAACATTAGCGATCGTAAAAGCTCACCAATATATTGGTGTACCACAGAGTCATGTTTTGGCTGAAATCCACAAGCGTCACAGGTGATCCGACACGATGGTCATTGTCACATTTTGGCATCGCCACTTCCAGCACAATGCACTCAAAATCACTAAACAATACAGAAGTTTACAGTGTATTTATCGTTCCAGTAAATACGGGTATATTCACGAGGGCGTTACTCCGGCCGCTGTCGAACTTCCGAAATATCACCGCGATGAATGATACGGGTTGATTTTGATTATTCCAGATTGAGAGTGGCGATAAATCCATCAATCTCGCGAGATTGGATCGAGTCGGTCTATAAAACACGAGATGTGATTAAAGCGGAAGCATGAAGCGTCCGGCGCGCGCGCACGTCTGAAGGACTGCGGCTCACAGTTGAGTCTGCGCGGAGAAAAGAAAGTGTTCCTGCGCAGACTCCGAGGCGTCTGCCAAATTGACGTTTTCACGGTTTTAAAATTAATGGTTATTTTTTCCGGACCAACCGTCCGCAACAATACTGCACAAACTTTTACTTTTTAGAATTTATAGAAAATCGTAAATAAGCGAGTGAAGTTCATCTTGATCGTAAAGCTTTCTTCTTTTAACGATACACCTATTAAGGACAATCTATTACTTTTTTATAAATCTGCTGTCATTCATTTAAAAATAAATTCATCTTGTATTTCTACGAATCGCAAAGTGCATAGAGTAGGTACTTAATGAGTTTCAAAATTTTAAGCAGACTAATAAATCGTTTCATTTATGTAGGTAAGCCTCTTTGAAAGTTGTAGAGCAGTACTTCACCTCTTTGCAGTGTAGCTTATTAGTTATGCAAGAAAAGTATTTTTAGCTTCCTAACTCGCAGTCTATGGTTTCGTGCACTTCCCACAGCGTTTATCTCCCAGTTCCTAGATCCGGGTAGATACTTCATTCGCAAAGTGATTTATAATTTGCTTGCAGCCGTATTCGTGGTCGTGAACGACCGCGTCGCTGGCTACATCCGATCATCCGAACTAATCGCGATTTGTCATACTTTCCTCTCTCAATAGGGCCGTCACCACCTTCCATAATCACATGTTTCCTCATCGCAAGCATATCATGAAATATAATGCTAGCCCCTCCCACCCTGTTCGGAGAAAGCCAAGATTTCCAACGAAAAAATCTGCCAGGATACTGTATTTCAATCGACGCTTTTATTAACACAGCGGTTTTCTTGTTGCATTGAGTGTCAACCCTTCTGTTTTGTCATCAACTTGTCGTTGACCTCCCCAGACTTAAGATTTTCGCGCTTTCTTTAAAATAAAATAAAATAATGTTTCCAATAAGTCTTCAATTCGAATCGAATAACTGCGATGACACCAGAGATGGATCAAGGTTTTCGTAATAAATATATTGTCCATAGATTAATATTTAAAGAGCATCGTGCAATGATCCAGGCATAATCAATTTGGGTTACACAAATATGCTATCAATCATAACGTAATAGAACAACATTAGCTCGCATTGCAAAATATTTGCGATAAGATTGAATCCTGGCGCAGACGAGCCGCTAAACGAGCGACCGCAAAATTTAAGCTGCGAATCGAATCGATTTATTCTTGCCTACATCAATAACTGTACACCACTTTCTGTAAATATACGCCATTCGAATAACATTAGCTTGTTTCTGTAATATTTGCTACTTACTTATATTTTACGTAACTCTTTCAGTAACACTAATAGTTCAAACTAACTAGTCGATTGTAACTAAATGGCGGACAAACAAAGAAAGCTTAACTCTTATGACTCAACATCTAGGCAAAGAAATAACCTGCAAGTGGAGCCTCAGTTTGGTAATGAGTCAACTTTGCGTAATCTTGAAAGCCAGACGGTAGTAAGCTTGACTTTTAAGAGGGCTATTTCGTTTGGCGATCGTCGCTGATATCACATTTGGCGATTAATTTTACATTACATAAGACTCCAAATGGCATCATGCCGAGACAACCGCTAGACACTTTATTTACTTACCGAAATTTAAAAATAAATTTAGTCTATGTCGCAATAAATGTGATGCCTATTTGAGCTTTCCACTTGACATCCTGTGATTTTCATATTAACAGGCGTGCCTAATAGGCTTCCGGCAATTTGCTTGTTAGCGTGTACCATGTGATTATTTCACTTAAGACCATTTCAGTACATACTACCCAAATCACTAATTTGTCGATCTCTTCTTAAATCAGAACGGACCCTTATGAATTAGTAATTAACCTCTATGATATTCTCTAACTAAATTTATGTTGATTAAGAATCTGCTACAGTGCGTACCTGACACACATATAAGATAGGGTATCTTATATGTGTGTCCTACATAATGCTGATTTTGCTTGAATCTAATAAATTCATTTTATTAGGAAAGTATTAAAGTACATCATTACGACTACAAACATTAACGTGAAACCGTATAATCTGGGTGTAATTTACAAACTAGATCAGTCCAAACAGTCATGAGTTCATCCCGAACCGCGCAGATCTGCGTTACGTTCAATTACGTCAGGTACGGACGTCATACATGCATTTGGGTCAGTTTGTTCATACACCCATGTTTTATAACCTATTTTATTCTATTTATAACATTATTGTTGGAAAGTAGAGCAGATTACGCGAGCGGCGATGTTTGAATGAGATAAATTTGTGTTTGTGTTTTGGCAACCCTAATCCTGATTGATTGTGAAATATTCATTCACAATATGAAATTTGAATGAATCTACATTGTTATTACTTACAAATTGCATAGCATTACAACAGGTTTCACATTTTATTGCTAAATGTTTTGAAGTGTTAGTGTAGTGTAAGTGTACCTCATAAAAACGGTGTTTAGCTTTTTATTTGTACGATGTTTTAGTGACATAAGAAAAACTGGCTGCAACCATGCATTAGTTTTTTTGTTAAATAGGTAAGTAAGTTTGCCTTTTTTTTCTCAGAAAAATACCAAGTTGAAAGTTCAGTGGAACAGATGCGATAGCGGAAACTACTGAAGCGGCATAAGTAACACAATTAATTTCTTAACAAAAACGACCGTTAATTTATGTTACTGATACCCCATTTAAAGCGCATATTTGGGTTACAATAAAATTTACAACCAACTGAGTAAACGTACAGGTAGAGCAAAGTTGTTCGTGATCACCAAAGTTTGTTTAATCGAAATCCCAATCACTTTTAGAAATTTCAATTCACTTATCTGAATTTCTTTAGATTTCATCCAAATAAAATAGATCTATTAGACTTTTTGGGTCTGTTTGTTACTGTGGCTCTAACCCAGTATATATTAATTGGCGACGACAGTAAACATGTAAAAGACTATAATTGCCTACCTTACAACGCATATTATATGTAGGTATGTAATATGTATGTTATAGCTGGACCGATTAACTGACTATAAATCAACTTCTTATTAGATGAGATGCGCTTTCTCTATGTGTACTATTCCGACCTAGAAAGGCGGTGGTCCAGCAAGTGCACGCATCATTGGCTTCCATTCGATGTCAGATCGCGCGGAAATCATCTCTTTTAATATCTTCATTACATCGTTGGTTTCGGCATGATATGACCATTGTCTTACACAGATTAGTAGTGCATGTCGATGTTTATCGTCATGATAAACGATGATCAAAGTGTCCGGAATTGTATGTTGTAAATCAGTTACAACTTCGGTGTCGGCACATACGATAGAAGGTAGCGGCTGTAGTAGCGGCAACAAATAAAGGAAGATTTGTTTGTTGTCTATGAACAGGTCTAAAGCTCGATTTATTTCTAAGAACTGTTGTTTGTTAGTACATCTGGTAAAAAAAGTAAGATTATTTACCCGATGAAATCGAAGATTCACGTTCCTGATGTTTAAAATCAATTACTATTTAGTAGTTACACGGAACTAACCTTCCTACACATTGGTTTTTTCAGATTCCTGCCAAAATGTTTACTATGCAAATAGAAAATTACAAAAAAAAACTGCACAGGGAATTTACAGATGACAATTTGCATGCGATATGCTAAGACGTATAATTTATTCCGGTAGACACTAGACATAACAAAGGTATAAGACTAATCGATTTTCCATTAGAAAGACAGCAGAATAGCTAAAGCATAACAAATCGAAGTCTTGTTATGTCTAGAGATCCGTCTCAAAAAAGTTTTGCCAACCATTGATTGATGTAACCGAATCCACCTTCGACCATGAATTGCCATTTATTTTCGGTCACAATGAGTTACCTAATCGGTGCAGGTATATAATATGATACACGCATGAATCACGAAACGCCCTGGAGACTAATAAATATGCAATTACCGATAGAAAGTCGGCAATTGGCAAATGTCCGTCTGCCCACTCGTCTATTCAGAGACTCCATTGATGCGGAAAGACCAGGATGCACCAGGCGTGGTCGTCAGTTCCTTTCCAATATTATGCGAGTACACTCATGAGTTAGTAACGTCATTCCCGAATAAAACTTACTTAATCGAAACGTTATATTCTATAATCATGTGATAATATAGTTTTAATGTAGGTATTACATAATCTAGTTTCTAATAGTAGGAAAATATAAACAACAAACATTCACACACTCACACCCCTGCACTAGGATTCCCTGTGTCGCAGGTGGCATGGACACATACAACACATCACAACATCCAAGACCCGAGAACAAACATTTGTGTTCGTCACACAAATGTTTGCCCCAGCCGGGGATCGAACCCGGAACCCCGAGCTTCGTAGGCGGGTCACTACCAACTAAGCCACGGTGTCGTCACGGTGTAAGGTTTTATTTTTTATTATAGTATGGGTTGAATGTAGGAGATCAAGTCCTTATTTTAACGTAGAGGCCGAACCGAGTCACTGTAACCCTACAATACAGGCTCTTGAGAAGACCTAGTATAGGGTACAGAGATCCAATAGTTCATCAAAAATCTAATATAAGACTGCCATGGTATGCATTGTTTTATTTTTATTTTATGTATAATCTCTGTCAAAAATTGTAAGATAATATTTGAATTAGCCCCAGAACTCTGATATTTTCATCTGTCGTTCTAACTTTATGGATTCAACGGCTAGGTAACTCAGCTCCTATGCAATCCGAGCAAACAAGCGTGACTAAGCGGTGAAAAGAAAACCTAGACAGATCCATCATATTTATAAATAGTTACTGACATAAAACATAATTATGTTACAGATACGGTAATTACACGCTCAGGCTAGATATAACATACAAAGACTGAAAAGTCTGCATAGCCAAATATATTTCAAAAATGTTAGAAATTGATAGCGAGATGTATTTCAAATAGATATAACGAGCAAATGAAAAGTCCAGTCAGCGCAGTGTCGTAAATGTAAATATCCTTTCCTAGGAAAATGTATTTTACTAGCAAGACTATGCTAGGTATGAGAGTTCATTGACCCCGGCAATGCGACGGACGCTCTTGCGCATTGCAATGTGCGTGCGCAAGCGCATAGACAGCGATTGTGAGATCAACGATTGACAGTAAACAGCGCAGCTAGATGCGTAATTGCGATTATTTTCCATATAAGAGAATGGACACAATAAACTTTGAAGAGGTATAAATTGTAACAAGTTCAAGAGAGTAGCATAGTGGCACTCAATAAGGAGCTGTCAGTGTTTTTTTTCTCTACAAAAAAAGCACATTGATAAATCCTTCCTGTACCTAGGTATGTTTGTGAATCTTTACTTCTTTAAATGCGCAAATTAGTACGCACCGCAAAAATACATAAAAATTAGGTATGAGTGGGTAAAACCCGTGATGATGATTTACGATTATTTACCGATTATCGGTTCCTAATAAATTTTTTTTATAAGATCTCATCAAAACTCTGTAATAAGCCAATAATTTCCGATAATTACAAACATCGGCTTACTCACGTTTCGCTGAAGCGAGACACTCGGTCTGCGGGTGTGGGCCATGTGGCGCGCGCTCGCCATATTTGACTACGTACTTGCGATTACTGCATGCTGTTTCAATCGAGTGATCCTTGAGAGGAAAACATATACTTAAAAGAATGTTTTAATTCGATTCGAGCTTCGGGACAAACATTTGTATGATGCGCATCGATGTTTGTTCTGAGTCTGGGTGTTTTTTATACAGGGTGATTGGAAGAGGCGAAGTAAGTATAGACAATTTAGAACCTCATACGAAGTCAGACTATTTATTTTTACTGTTTTTTTCGTTTTTTTTGTGAAAATACCCAAAATGTCCAGTTCACAGCTAATTTATGGACAAATTAAGTGATTCGTCGTTTTTATCCACAGCTAACCTAAATTGACAGCCTCAACAACTTTTGAAATTTAAATTAATCTAGATTCGATATCGTTGGTTCTTTGTATACCACCTCCACGAAATTGAAAACGTTACGGTTTCCGCACTAAACCATTATTTGCTGTTTATTGACACTGAAGGGATGGAACATAAGTTTCTCCATCCTATTTACCCAAGCATTCAACCGTACGGTAACTGTTAAGACGTCATTAATTTGTATGTATGTGCGTGAACCTAATGGTGTGTAAGTATGTAGGTCTACCTGTACCTAATTAGCGGCACGCGAGATCCCCAGATAGCGAACGTGGCCATAGGAAATGAAGATTTGATTAGTTGAAACTTGATTGTAGAATTGATAAGACTAGATATAAGAAGTTTATTAAGTAAGTTATTGCAATGATGATCACTTAATTATTAATATTCTGCTAGTTACGGCTACATTCCTATATTAGCTGGTATCGGCGAATAATCGAGCTATAGCGACAAGTATCTAAGGCCGAGTAGTTCGTTGTATCGCGATGTATTCGGGCTAATACGTGACTTTATCGCGACAACGCGACACGAATTATCGAACTATAATGTATCGCCGAGAAGACGATAATCGTAAGTAAATTTTGATCGAAAGCGGCTAAATATCCAGAGCTAGAATTTGTGAAACACGTTGTTTGAGCATGCTATCGCAGCATTAGAGCTAACTCAATCAAAATAACAAGCATTCATCCAAGATGTCAATAAGCAAGCGCTTGTTACTGCGAAATCACGACAAAAACAAGTAACTTCACAATTTAAACGGTTCTTGAACATTTTTAATAGTTTGTAATGAGCTAGCTGGCGTTCCATCTTGAGGAGTACGCTGTACGGCATTCGTTCTCGGAATCCAGCACACATGTTCACGATCTCGGAACTGGCAGACAGAGGGACGCTTGTACAATGCAGAATAGCATAGATCTGATGACCAGATATGTCAGCGTATGTAGAACGAGTGACTCGACAGATTCAAGCAAAGATATTCATTCACCTTGATCGTATCAATGAAATAGACATCACAAAACGAAAAATCCATAGTTGATATTTGTAGATATTAGAACTAGTTTCTATACTTAGGTATTAATGTATGGAAAATCTTGTTGAACCTGGTCGCAGTTTTCTCTTTATTGTATTGAAAGCGCCTACCTAATGTTTATAGGTTTTATGATGCTAGTATTAAAAGTAGCGTGAAGCCTGAAAACTCTAAATGAGCGAAGACTTTCAAAATTGTCAAAACAAAATGAAACAAGTATGAATTTATTGGCGTCCTCGCCCCGTTAGATCAAGCGCCCTGTCCCCATAAACGCTGTAAATCAATTATTTAATTAGACATATCAAAGCGAGAATAGGTCAATGGCATTCGCATAACTCGCCATAAACCATGATATTTTCGAAATCCCTGGAATAGTTGGCCGTTAGGAAACCGATGTCGTATGCCAAGGAGTTGTAATAAAATGTAGAGGCGATCTGATGGACGTTTTGTTTACGAGAATCGGCGCCTGCACATTGTAAAACATTTTAAAATTCACGGAGTTGCCATCGTGTGGCAATCCACGTACGTACTCCACTTGTTGTGAATTATACTATTGTTATATGAATCATAGACCGCAACTTCAATCAACTTTCTGTACTACGCCAAAGATAACAAATTATTCATTGTGGTAAAATGTTCGGAATGTAATCAAAATGGAATCTTCAGGAAAACAACGAAAATACTTCTGTTAGCCGGTAGGAAGCTAAATAATGTTCAATTAGGTGACTTGAATTTTAATAGGAAAAATGTGCATGTATGTATGTAGGTAGGTATAGGTTATATGCGCTACTTGGTAGGAATCCAAGAAAGTACCCGAGCGCACCGTTTTAGCCAACATCGCACCGTGTGACTCGGTGTGACATCAAGTGAAAATATTTTAACTTTACTCGTAACTCGAGTAAAATACCTACTTGTAATGAAATCGCAGATGAAAATATCTCTCTCAACGGGAGTCCAGCGCAGCGGTCGAAATCCATTAGCTTCCTTTTAATGAGTTTAAGAGCTATTTGTTTATTTGAATGTAATGCGATTTATTTCGAGGTTACAGCAAGTTTTGCGATTGAAAAAACTGGTTTATTAGTATTTGCCTGAAAATCTGGAGTCGTAAAATACTCGTAAGTAGTACCTACGCTTTCATTAATAGCTTAAAATATACCACGGATGCGTACAAAACCGAAAATGTTGTCTACGGTTTCGATTTTCATGCTGGGGTCATTGAAGCCGTTAACAAATTGATTTTATAAATGTCAATACTTTATACAAAATCAGGTTTTGTTTTAGTTGCCTCGAGACATTATTATGTCCCTTCCTGCCAAAATAGTGATTTTGCTTCAAATATCAGAATTTGGGTAAATTGGAGCCCATCAATTTGGTTAAATGGCCTGTTCCTGTGGCTGGTTTTAAAACATTCTAAATTATAACAGAGGCTCGCGATGCGCGGTGATGGTATTTAGATGGCACGCGCGACCACATAGGTAACAATACGTTTTGTGCCTCGATTTATTCAAGGATGCATACCGATTGCGTGGCAGGATCGATTTGCAGGAGGATCACGCACACTCGCCGACACCATGGCGTCATATCCTCACAGAATTGGACAAGATAATTAATAAAAGAACTGCGCGCGCGCAAGGTAGCGCTATGTTCGGCAATGCGCAGCAGGTTTCGATTGCTGATGACAAAAAATGTGCAGTGTTGTCTTGAAATTCGTCACAGGGCCAGCTTGAATCAGCAGTGAATCACATCAGGAACAATGTGTTGTCCTTTGACAATGCATTCCCGCCGTTTTACTTATGATCGATAAGCTTTTCTTTGAAGTCGGAAATATCTAAAATGTGCTATATTCTTTGAAACTCTTGCTTTATGATCATGGCCTGAATTGCTTTATATTTCAGATATCATCATTATCATTCGCAACCTCAATATTGTTGAACAATAAGATGGAACTGCCAGTCCCAAGGGCTCGCGATGTCGGATGCATAGCGCGTCAGCCATTTCTGTCATATTGACAGGTACGTCTTATCTCCGCCGTCATCTCTCGCCCATTCGAGGCATAGACATGTGACCTCCCCGAGCTTCACTCGAGGCCGGCTCAACCTTTCCTTTAAGCGAGTATTCGAATGGTATTCGATGAATATAATAACGGCTATCGATGGGTTCAAGGCACGTTGTGGGAATATCTCGACGAACGTCAATTGTTTAAATAGTGATTTGATGGGCTGTTAATGTAGGTACTTATATTGTTTTGCATTTATGGCACGATACTCAATCACGATTTTGATTTGTAATTCCAAAATAAAGATCAGTCGATCCGATAAGCAAAATCTGAGGCTCAGATTTTCAATTACAAAGTTAAACAACAGTAGCATTTGTAAGGTTTATTCCGAGTCTCCAAGAGGCTTGAGGGTTTATGGTCCACTTTGTTCATTCTCATAAATATTTAGTGAGCTAAAAAGCGGATTTTCATATTCTACCGTCATTACAAGGACGACGACCTCTGCGTTACTTTCTGAAGGCTTTATCCTATTAAATAGACTCTAGTTAGTTTGATAAAACGCTTATTCAGCGACTAATCACCAAAAATGTACCATGAGCTCGCTTTTTAATATGTAGGCGTGAAAAAGATCTCATTATAGAGCGTTGATCCTTCATCCTTACCTGTCACGTCATGCTAATGGTGATTTGAGTTTTTTCCTTAAATATTAGGTGACTGAAATGTTGAAAAATAATATTTACAAAAAAAAACATGATATGAAAAAAATCTTCCGCCACTTCTGAATACTTTCTGCAAAATAATTTGTTTGTAATTTTAGCAAATATAAAAGTAATGGTAAAGTTATACTTTTATTTTTTAAACCCATTCCCTTATATCTAGGTATACATAATAACTATAGACTTCGTATGCTGATGGTCCACTACTATAATTATTTACGCAATGATTTGGCACATTGATGGGTGCTTAGCTTTGGCCATAGCGCACGTGTAAGGCTTACAACACACGACAATTGAGCCGTAATAATTGGGGAGTAAACCGCGCTAACCGTCTGTTGTGTAACCATCCTTATTAAGGCAGGGCTGACACTTATTAAAGTTGTTATATATGTACTTTCTATGGTAACAGATTGTCTTTTGCACGTAAGTTGTCTCTTACTTTTCCCATCCAGATCCAGATTCGCATTGTGTTAAGTGCAAACGAAGTTGTGAGTGCGGTCAGCTAGTTAATATAATAATTGTTAACGATCATTTTAATTATAATCTTCAGCCCTGACATATACCAAGTAGGTGAATAAAACCGCAAACGTTAGAAATCGCGGACGTACGCTACTTATTGAATGGCCACGGAAACACGCTCTTTGAGGTTGAATGAAAACTATACGTATGTGAGTTCAATGAAACATCATGTACCTATAAATTGGACACGATATTAACTGCTATACTTTATTAATATCAATACTCAGTACTCAATAATTTTATTATTGTCACATGGTAAGAGGGTTACAGTAATTCACTTACGTACAGTGGTAGAATCTCATGCGAGCCCCTTTAGGGCACTACAATAGAAGGCTGGTAGCCCGAGGTTTTGAACAATAGTATGTAATAAATTTATAGATTTATGTTATTTAAGTATGTCAATTTACATTGTCAAAAACAAATTGTAATATTACGGCGTACGTAGCTGATGGAATCCTCTCCATTCATTAAGGAGATGTCTTTTAACTTCTGATACGACTATCTCTCTCTGACGATGGGTGCAAATTGCATCCTAACAAATTCTACTTTGTATTTTATTTTATTGTATTTTTGTGTGTACTTACTGTGTCATGGATCTTGTTTCTGAATAAAAATATTATTATTATTATTATAACTTATTTGTTTGTCTAGGTCATTTAACTTTGACCTAAATAGAGATGTAAAGCAAATTATCATTTGTATTTGTATTTGTATTTATTTATTAAATTAAAACGGATTATCCAATTACATTAATTTAAAAATTGTTTACATCATAGTAGTTATCATCATCATGACTAGTAGACAAATAAATTGTAGAAAAAACACCCGCAATTCTTGTAAGGTAATCGAGATAATGTTCAATGTTCACACATCAGTTAACCAGTGACCATATTTATGTTTTATTTATAACTTCAAGTAATTGTTAACCTTTAGAACAACGGGCTTCCGATCGGATATTACCGTTCTACGTTACAAGTTTATTACAAGAGTGCCGTTATTACAGGAAACACATGGTTCTAGAATAAATTTCCTGTAAAACTCTAAGGGCATGTTTTGTCCTTTGTATAAAAAAAATTTGGCCTATCCTTGGATCATAATATCCCATTGCACTCAACTCATACTACACTCAAGAATTTACTTAGCCGTTTTGTGACCTCGTAAAACAAATATTTCTGTGTATTCCATACACAGAAATTATGTTAAATTAAATTCTATTATTCCATGCATGTAAACACAACAACAAAAAAAGTATGTATTGATGTATTCTAATAGTTAATGAATCACAAGCTCTGCGTATTTTGGGGCTAGATAGCGTCGTGCGAAATGTCCATTAATTTAACCTTCTGTTTTTTGCTTTTATTACTTTGTAGTCAATAACTCTCTGTAAGTACCTAACTTTAAGGATGGTCATTGGGAAACGTAACATAGTATGTAATACTAGGTATAACATTTTCCAGTTTGCACACTGTGCACTTAGTATGATGTTCAAACTATGTTGTGACCCAATTAATTAAGTTGAAATACTTTGCTTGTTTTATTTCCTTTTTATAAATGTAGGAAAGCCTCATTAAATTACCGATAAAAAGTAATCAGTAGGTACATAATTAAAAAATTTAAGCTATTATTAAAAAGCATTAACTTTCACACAATTGACACATTCACTTTCGTTCATTCTAAATAAAATATCAGGACTGATACCTCCAAAAAGATAAGACCCCAACTAACACCTGGGCATATATTTGATATGGTATTTGACCACCAGTTGAAAGGGTCTATTTAAAATGTTTAATATCTAAATAAGGGTTCATTCCAAAGGTTAACAAAAGTATTTTTAGGGTTCATTCAATACGAATAAATAAATAAATAAAAATTATTTATTTCTCTCAAGTACTTACATTTTATTTTAAGCCCTAGTCACCAAACTAAGTTTGAAAAACTTATACTATGGTAAAAAGTGCCTTCTAATTATTTAACTAGTATAGACTTTAATTAAATTAAAGCTATCAATTTTAAAACGAGTTAACTTAGATGAGAGTACTTTGTCCCTCGCGATCTCACGGGCCAAGCCACAGAGGCTGTACTAACTAAACGTAAATAACTAAACGTAAACGAAAAATATGTCAATATTTTCTAATAGTTCCAATTAATATCATTAACATAGTTTAAGTTGATGCAAAACCGCAACCACTTCATGTGGTCGATTTCTAAAATCGTAGATTAGCAGTGTGAAGGAAAATATGAGGTTTTTCAGCTTAACACTATGGTGTTTTATTAAGGTCGATCTCGTCGGTCTAGTTAAACTAACATCACGATCCACTGGAGTCACATCGATTTTTGACTAACTCTACAATGATAATCCTATTAACCGAAATAGATACATCGACTTTTGACTCCACAAACTCTGCAATGATAATCCTATAAACCAAAATAGATACGGTAGTCATATAGATTTTTGACTCTACCAACTCTACAATGATAAAACTAGCCGTAACTCACAACTTTGTTTGATTAACAAAATTCCTTTCTGTGCGTGCTAGTAGAACATACACTTCTTAACGAATATACCATCTAAAAAGACTCTACGCTTAGTAGTTTTGCCTATGCGTTATCAGTTAGTCAGTCAACCAGTCAGTTAGGACAAAGTTTCAATCTCGTATATCTCAACTTAATGAGCTGAACTGTAAAATAAATCACATCTGTTTGAGTTATTTTTTGAGTAAACTTCAAACAAAAAAAAAACTTAAAACAACTCAAACCCATAACTTGCTAACAGGGATATTGTAGGTATGTTGAATTCCTTGAACTCGCAGTTTCGTCGTATTTCAAACAGCGTTATCGTGAACAAATATTCGGACATTTGCATTCTATCGATATGTGGAAGAATTTGGGTAAGTATTTATGTTAGCTAGTGTCAACTATCTGCTTATCTTCAGACCCCTATATACATAGAACCTTTTTCATGGTAGTAAATAAACTCGAATAATTTCATTTCATTATTTATTTGCGATCATTATGAGTTTTTTATAGCTTAGATCTTCATGACCCTGCAAGGGTGCTCCAAATTGTTACAGTTTGGTTTTCATTACAAATTAAATGTGTGTCAAAAATAGGTAAGTTTAATAATAATTTAATGCTTTTTGTTATTTTGTTTTATGTGTTGTTGCCTAAAAATAAAATTATTATTCTTGCATTATTACTAGCTGACGCCCGTAACTTCGTTTGCATTGTAAATTTGTAAAATCCCTTTCTTAGTACGCGCTTGCACTTCTTGACGAACATACCCTTCAAGTCTCTACGTTCTGCTTTTTGGCCTTGACGTTGTCTGTCAGGCATTATTTTAATATAGGTACCTAAAGATACCTATTTATAAACGCATGGGGGCCAGTTAATAATAAAAAACATTTTCTGCGCTAAAAGTTAACTATTAAACGTTAACTAGTTATTATGAGAACTATGACAACCTCGAGATTAGAAGAATAATAACAAAATAACGCCCACACAGTGTAATGTCAGGGTTACCAATAGTCAGTCAAATTTCACACATTACGATACACCACAGAAAAAAGTGTTACACAGCTCCCATTGTTTTGATACACGTAACGATTATGATCACTTTCACTTTATGTTACGAAGAAAAATGAATGCAAACAAATGATTGAAAGTAGATTTATTTAATAACAAATTAACACGCCCCACGAATATAATAACACTAATATAATAAATGCGAAAGTGTGTTAGGATAGACCGATAGATAGATGTTTGTTTCACAATAACGCTAAAACCACTGAACTAGTTCGGTTGAAATTAGGTGTGAATGCTATTTCAGAGTTAGAAAAGGACAAAGACTACTTTTTCTCGATCGAGAAGCGGCTAGTTATTCATTAAGGGGCATCCTCAAATCCGAATTCCATACAAAAATGTTTCGGACAAATACTCAAAAAGTACGCCGTATTATAGTAATTTCTATACACTATTCGTTTCCTCTATGTTTTTTGATTTCGTGCACAAAAAAAGTGAAAGGTTTCATACTTGAATTTAGATTTTATACGTGTTTTAAAATTAACCCTACTAACTTAATTATTCGGATTTGAGGATTACCCTTAAAGACGAAGCAACCAAAATTAAAACATATATATATTTGTTCCATAATCACGCTAAAACCACGGAACAAGTTCGGTTGAAATTAGGTGTGGGTTATTTCAGAGCTAGAATAGGACAAATACTTCTTTTTGATTGGGAAGCGGCTAGTCTTTCATTTTTTCATTTTCATTCAAGACGAAGCAACCAAAATGAAAAGATGAAAATGAACCAATACATTTTCATATCACTCTGTTACATTTCTGCATATTATGAACCAAAGTTATCAATTTAGTTCCACCGTGTTAGATGGGGAGTGACGACTTGCGTTAGTCATAAATACTTAACTGAATTTTTTAGATTTAATTTTCTGTAGGAAGATAGAAAATTAATCACCCTCTTTATGAGCGTTGTAAATATTAGTGAAAGATGCGGAAAATGATAAATTACACGCCAGTTTCCGCGGGTGCCTCCAGAATTAGATAATTACACGGTCCACGTGAAAAGATCAACATTTTCTAAGCGAACCTTGACATATTAGTTACATGTTGCGTGGGCGCTCTTATTTATACAACACTTGTATCAAAATTTACGAGTTCATTTCAAAATAACTAAACAACTGGATTTCGTTTACTGTCGCTGTGATAAAGCGACGACAATCTAACAAGCGTAGAGATCATTTAGTTTGAAAATTCACGCCCCGCGCGATGTACATAATGTAAAAGCATTTGTATAGCGTCGATATTGTAGGTTCGTGCATTTATATACTAAAAACCGAATAACAGAGCAGAACAAAATTTTGTAACTGATACATAACAATTGACATTGAATTTAACGAAATGGTGTCGCATCTGTAAAAGTATAAATGGCCATCACTTGGATACTGCCGTAATTACAATCATGCGCTGCCATAACAAGGGCATATTGACCATTTTGACAGTGACATTACAGTAATATCCGCAAATTACGTAAAGCCCTGGGTCGGCGGTCGGCACCTGCGGAACCTGTTGCGCCCGCGCATCGAGACCTGTTCGTTGCGTTGCGAGCAAGGTCTCGCCATAGACCTGTACGGTTACGCGAAAATGCAACCAGTAATGGGATAAACTGCCTCTCTTTCTTTTGTAAACAGGACGGGGCAGGCTCGTAAGAGATCATGCTGGCCCATGACCAAAATGCAACGATGCAACACTGCTTTAGGCGCTTTGAGATATTGTGATGGTCAGTCTCGGTCATTTCACTATCTAAATCTAACACTATTAAAATATAATTATTAAAAAAATACCAGGATTGGTTTAAATTGTCTCTATAACATGTTATATGTTAATCCTGGTATAAGAGCATGTTTTTAATAAGAAAAAGGTGGCCCCCTAAACTGAATTAGTCAAATAATAAAATTGAAAAGGTCAAAAAAAAATACAGGTTTTGGAAAAAAATTTACGAAGAAATTTAAAGTTATGGAATTGACTCAGGATTATACTTTAAATGCCATTTTTGCCACTCCACGGGAGCGTTAGCCTCTATACCCGTTTATTATTTTTATACTCCGCAAGCGTGGATGCAAAAAAATTGCAAAATGGCTGATGCGCCTATATGCTCGTCGACCGACGCGAGTTGCGTCGCGGTAGTGAAAGTACCTATTATAATTAATTGATAAATATGTAATTGTTTTTGGAAGATTGTGAGTTAGTAAGTTAATTATTACAAATGTAGTTCTTCCACGCTTTAACTAAAATAATGTTGATAAAAAATATCATTTTTGTTTTGTTTCAAAATTAGCTTATTGTGAAAATAAAAGAAAAGCCTACCTCAACATTTCCAAAAGTCAGCTGATTCGGTTTCTCACGAGTAATGAAGATTTCACAAAACAATAATCGTTTGATTTTAAACAATATTTCAATAAACGCACGCATTTCACATCAACTTAACTCCGATGCAATTAACACACAAACTATAAGAATATCAATAACAATGATTGAGCAAATAGTAAAACTTCTAATTGATTGAGAGAAAAACGCATTTATTAATTCAACCATCGACTGAAGCCAAGAACAAGTTAATAGTTGACAGAACGTTGTCGAAAATGCAAAATATCCATTATTAGCTCGATAAAAAGCTCATAAATAAATGTAGAACGAGTTAAACTGGATATATAATCAGTAGCAAGCAGTATAACAAACAATTTGCAAACCGGTTTTTCAGCAGCGTTTATTTAATTGGAAAAACAAAAATGTACTGATGGACGGAAGAGATTTCCTATTGAATGGGACCTGGTGAAAGATGATATCGATATTTCAACATAGACATCAATCAGCAATTGGTTTAAAACGTCTTTGGATTCTCCATAAGTTCCCTACATATTATCATATACTACTACACTAATAAAATGCAAAACGCGATCACATTTTTTTCGAATAAGCCAGACGTCAAAATTACTTCAATTTTAACCCCTCCGCCGCCGCCGCCGGTCAATTTGCCCGGAGGCTTATCGGAAACGCCATCATATCATCACGTGAGAGTCACGCAGTTGCCAACCCCCGGCAATTTCGAGCCGAGCCTTACAAGGCTTCACATACACGGCATATGTATATTTGTATATAAAGTTGTGTTTGTATAGGCTCAGTTCAGACCATGTAAGTACATAGTCTGGCATTTACGTGCGTACTGTCGTCATAAATCTCATGTGGTGTCTTTTTTATGTTTTTGCTGATTCTTCACTCAGTCTCGACGTATGACGTATTTGAAGTATATCATCGCTTTGGGTAACCTACAGTTTCTCTGGTCAAGGTCAATTTGAGACCATTTAATTTGCATTATGAGCAACTTATCCAACCTTTTACATCAGTATGATGCTATGATGTTTTATATTTTTTTGTCATAGCATTGCTGGTTATGAGTTATGACGAATTAAGTTAAAACTTCTTTTTTAATATTTTGATGTTTTAAATAATAATAAAATCCTAAAGTTGTAGAGCAACCTGTTTTTTAAACTTATGAAGTTTTTTTGGCAATAAATTTTTGAACAAATTTTTCGACGCATTCAAACATTATGTTACTTGATAAGTTTGATAACAGGTATAGTTATTTTATATATTATTTTTTGGTAATCAACGGCATATTACATAACGATAAGCTCATTATTGAATATTAAATAACAATGCAAATTATAGTTTAGGTACCCAGTACCTATTAATGTTAAAATTATATCACTTACTCTCTATTTACGGATATTCCTTCAAGTGGCCACTGGCTTATACGAGAAGGAAGTTCTTTGATCAATTTCAATTTATTTGTTTCAAAAGTCCTTTAGTAGAATTTGCACACAGCTTATCTAACTCACCCACGAGCCGGTGGAGCCCCAACGCTTAAGCCTCTTCCCGAAAATGTTCTGGCACTGGGACAGGCACGAGACCGACGTTGCCGGCTGGATCTTGCCCAAAACACTCTCTCCCTTGTCCAATGTCATCTTACAAGACTTGCTACAAGTCCGACACTATCACTCACACAACGCAACAGTCAATAACAAACATTTATTTCAAATGTCATACGTAATCGGCACAGAATGTCAAATGATAAAAGTCAAGGGTTTATTTTAAGTTATTAAGGTAAATGCATGTTTGTTTTCAATAACGCGTTGTTTCACGGAACTGAGCTCGCGTCTGGTTGTGTAGCCGGTTGCGGCGCGAGTGGCATTCGTTTACGCCGCCGCCGCTCGATGTGCGCCGGGGAAGCAGCCCCGCCCGCCCTCGCCCGCCCTCGCCCGCCCAAACGAAAATCCCAATTAGAAAACCCCTTTACACATATTTTTAAGAAACGTATTAGTGTCGCGTAACATTATTTGGGCGTGAACGTGACGCTTTTCATGTTCTAGAGAACGCGGGAAAATTTTAAGTCACCCTTTTTTACCTCAAGGCAAGTGGTTTAAAAGTCACATAAAATGTCAAACGCACGTCAAAAATGTCGTGGCTAGAGGTAGACAATCCTAGAGACAGAGGTCTCTCAAATCTAATAACATCGTCTCTGAGTCGCTCTCATATCCATTTTGACAAATGACATTGCATTTGATAGACATCCGAGGTCTAGCGTAAAAAAAATTGGGCCAATTCATATTCTTTTAGCTTCCTTAGCCCTTTTCTTATCTGTTAAGCGTTGTGATAGCTAAGCGTTTGACCAACTTACCTGGATGTTAAGTGTGGTAAATAAAAGATTCAGCACGCTTGGCCAGAAATAACTTCTCGTTGTTATTGACAAAGTCTTTGTAAAATAGTAATGTTAAGAATTGGATACGTACATTATTATTTTATTTATATTTCAATTTGTTATTCAATCGTTGCCAAATAATTTGACCATCAAGTTTACATTCTGATTGATAACGTTGATTAAATTTCTCAAGATCGCGTCTCTCGATCAATCTTCCCTAAAAATTTGAGAACGAAGGCCCCCAAATTATTTTGGATACAGAGAAGCTTCCGAATTCATTTAGAATTTTCCGGCCCAGAATAGCAGCTAAATCATCTACGAAAAATCGCGTATATTAGTTTTATAAAATATTGAATCATTTAATCAAAAATATCTTAGCTGAAGTGTTACATCAATCTATTGTCCTCACAGTTTCTTCGAAGCCACAGAAACTTACAACATAGAATGACCACTCGATGTCAACTTTCGTCACCTGCATCCGGTTATAATGGTTTTGTCTTACGCTATTACTCACATTCACGTAACATTAAAGTCATGACATTTATGACATTTTTTTTATTAAATAGAGGTGGTTGCGCAAATTTGTAATTTTATCACTGAATTTACGATCTCACTTTGCTTTTGACCAATGTTTATGTTAAATTTGGATATATTTTAATAAATCAATCTTCATCATAAAATCAGTTTGAGCGATTTGGGGTTAAATTAAATATTTATTTATTAATAAGGATTCCGAGAATTTTATATAATTCAGCAAGTCCTACTTTAGTTATCTTATTTTTGTAGGAAAGCGTAAGTAGAATGTTCATATAGTGAAATATTTGGCAAACCCCCCTGCTCGGTATGGGGTTGGTTTATTAGCCTTTTATGATTTTAGCCACGCTAGACAAAATAGTCTGTAGCACAGTTACATTCACGGTCACCTATTTTACTACCCGTACCTTGAAATGGGAATAAACTACAACCTTCAGCTATGTTTTTCACAGACTATCTGAAGGCATTAGTTAATCAAATGCAAATCTGGCTTATGTTACATTCAGTTTTAACTTCAACGATTTATGTTTAACCTCGACATCGGTCCAAACAGTTTGGTTATTTTAAGCCTCGAAAGCCACCCTAAAAATAAAATATTCCGTCGGCAAAATATAAAAATGTCAGTCGGGACCACGGTGGAGCGCTGCAATTAATTACTCCTGCAGCGCGATCTTTTCATTTAATTCCATCAGAAGAATTCACACAGAAGTAGAGTGCAGTTTCAAAACTAGCTAAAAGGTTAAATCTTTTTTTACCACGCTGTGATGAAAACGCACTACTCTTTTTTCAGCTAAATACCTCAACGTGAATTGAAAAGAATTGCTATTTTAATTAGTTAAATAGTACTTAATTCATTAAAATTTCAAAAAAATCTTAAGTTGCTATTGCAGTATGAATCTTATTCAAGATTTTGCGGCTTTTTCTGGTAAAAAAAAGAGATCAATGAGATGTTTCATAACATTGTTACTGCGATGCAAGAATGAGCTTTTATTGGCTGTTGGCAATCAGAATCCAATAGGCAAGTCAAGTAAATATTTACACGAATAAAGTGATTTTATGTGATGGCTACTTTCGACATTGCATGGCGATTGAAGATCTACTATGAAACATTACTACGTTCATACTCGGACTAGAGTAAGCATTTTTTTGATATCAAGGATCAAACCATTCCATTCCAAAAATGCCTTTGTTTTTATACATTTTACATAAAGGTTGGAAGGTTAAAAAGCCACCATAGCAGTACAATGGGTTGAATGCGTGTAGGTACACATTGTAAGTAACTTGCATTCGATTATCTAGCTAGATTTTTGACTAGTTGAAAACACCATCAATAGCAACCGTCTCGTGATACAAACCCCGAAATTGTCGAAACATAATAGCGTTCGGCGACGATATGCATGTATGTAGGAAGGTATACCTAGTAATAGTACCTACAGGTCATGAAGTGCAGGTGAGGTTTATCAATTGCGACGTCATTCGACTACGGTTTCACGGTAGCCGAGGAAAACAAAGTGATGCTACAGTATACTCCCAAACAATTACAAGGCGAATCAGTTTTAATGGCCACTCGACCTTGCGCCATTTCTCGTTTTGCACAGCATATTAGATTTACGTTACATTTTGATTGCATTCTATGTGAAATCGTGAGTGATGGTTGTTAGTTTTTTGCGTAAATCATTGATTTTACGATAAATGTATTTTCCTGGGTTTTGCAAGGACTTTTGTAGATTAATCAGGTGTTGATTGATGACTAACAATCATAAGGTCACATTCAATTCGAACACTTTATTGTTTTATTAATTTATCCTGCCTCACACGAACACGCGGACAATTTTATCTTAGTAGAGTTGATTTTAGCTAGATTAAGTCTGACTACACTAATTCCCGCAACTTTATTCGTCTGGCCTTCGTATTTCCCATGGCCTATTTGATCACTCTCTGTCTCATCAAACCTGAATATTTCGAAATATCCTGAAACACTTGTTTCTTTATTTTTCCTGATGAATTCACATGCTAATTTTGAAGTCTAGAATGAACGAGTTTGGAGAATCTATGTTAAAAACGCCAGAATTTGACCCTTTATGGTTTTTCCAATTTTCAATTATTTTTTCGTATATTCCAAGTTTTATGGCAAGGTTCAGCTGTTTCGGATCAGTGATGATGAATCAGTCTGTCAGACAGTTAGGCCATATTATTTAGATTAGTTAATTGTGAGATAATTTTCATTAGGGCCTTTTATTATTATTGCTTAGTTTGGGGCTCAAGGGCGTTGTGTGAAATGTCCAAACATTATTATGATTATTTGGTTTTATGCACATATTGGGTCAGCTTACAGATGTATTAAGTCTTCATCTGTGCGATTGATCAAAACTCAATTGGTTGGCAGAGACCTCCAAACACCAACGAGTCGATCGGTTCCACTCGACGATGGCACAAATTCCTAGCAATTCCAGTAATGCAGTGTGTAGGCCCTGTCTAGGTCATGCCCACATACGGCGTAGGATTAACGCCCCGAATCTAGACTGTTATCGGTCGCGACTAATTTGCGCGACTTTTATCACAACTGGAATATTATCTCTTGGTTTTGATACGCTTTATATGTCAATAAAAAAAACTAGTAGACACCTATAACATATAATACTTCGCCCGCGTCGCATTGGGATAAAGAGTAGCATGTCATATGAATTACAGTTCAATTGGTCAACTAATCATTCATCCTCAGAAACCAAACACTCTCAGTAGAGCGACCAAACGTATTTTCAGTCTATGCTTTGATAGAGTCGCGTCTTAGACTAAATCGTGGCCTAACTAGTTATTAAACTTAGTTAGACATTGAAGCCATTTATCTTTTTAGCTAATATATTGAATGGGAACTATTTGTCTTATTATATTGTATCAGGACTGCTGCTTAGAGCGAGCGGTCTGAACCTAAAAAACTATACATTGATATTAACTGTTGGAATATAATGTGCTTTTAGATAGTTAGTAGTAATTTGTTCATAAATCACAACATATTGTTTAATTGTAGCTTAAATTGATATTAAAATTAATAGTTGCTAACTTTTAACGAGATGAATGGCTTTGGTATTATAATTAAACTTCGCAATGCATGCTTTTCCTGTGGAAGTTATGAAATTGAAATAAAAATATGTAAACGTTGCAAAACCCGTTAATTAGCGAGCTATCAAGTGTCTAATCTTCTATCGCGGAAACGGCGGCCGTGGAAAATCAAATTAATTTAGTATTGCCTTGATCTGATTAGCTGCAAATGTAATTAAAAGTGTACCAGCTCCATGGATTTCATAGTTACGTGCCATTCTTTTTCGTCGTCCTCATATTTATCAATCGCAAACGAACCACTCACCAACGTAGTATAAAGTGACCAAACCCAAAGTCACCAGACAGTTTTGACAAGTCAAGTAAAAGTGGACATGTGTCAAATGTACATAATTTGGTCAGATTAAATCAGAAGCTTTCCGCCAAAGACACTTTTCTTTTTTTATAAGTACACGAACTAGTCCATTTATAGCGTTATAGAAACGCATATCAGCTTTTATTTGTATCACCTTTTCTAAAAGGACACGCCACATAAATGCGGTATCGATAAATCACTCGCAAGACAAAACATCGAACGCATATAAATAACTCCTATACTAGAACATAAATATCAACAAACGCGACTAAACTCTGTTTATTTTGAAACGGATTCATTAGAATTTATCAAGAAAATAATGGCTTTATTGGACGTTGGGATACTGTGGGTGACGTTACCAACATAAAAAACAAACAAGAATAAATGAGAAAAAGCAGGAAAAGTCTTCAAAATCTATAAGGAAAAAAATTGGTAGACAGGATAAAATTAAACTTATTTATTAACAGTAACTGCTCTCTGAGTAAAACTTCTGTAGCAATAGCTATTATTTAAAACAATAATTTTTATATTATACACATCGTTTCGACCAAAATAAACAACTTCGTTCACAGTTTATTAATTTATGAGGGTTCCTGTACATTTGTTTAGAAAACATTACTTATTGAAATCTATTGTTTCCGTTTCAAAATAGTACCGATTGCGTAAATGGAAAATTTTAACCTTACCTACTTACGAATGCTTTCCTGGTATCTTTCATAAATAGAATCATATTTTCAGGATTCTATTTATAAACGCTAAACACTAGAACTGATATAATGCATACGGCTGGTTAAAAATAAATTTACACGATTCTATTTTTACATCATCCATGGTTCAAAAAATCATTGATGGTGTAAAAAATAGAGAGAATCGGGTTGGGACTGCACGGTCATGGAGTAAGATCGCAACCAAATATAAATAACGCTTCTTTTTATCGTGTCACTACAGGAAAACATCGTGAGGAAACCGGCATGCCATAGAACCTAAAAAGTTCTTCAAAAGAACCAAACCAGTGTGGTGAAAGGATTTCAAGTGCGCCTCGAAGAAGCTCCTTTCGCGCACTTGACACATGTTTTTAGAACTTTTGAGGTTCTATGACATGCCGGTTTCCTCACGATGTTTTCCTGTAGTGACACGATAAGCACGTGTTTTAGAACACATTAGATATTTTGAACAGAAAAATCCATTGGTGCGTTTGAAGTTCGAACCCACGGCCTCCGGATCAAAAATCGAGGTAAAGCAAGCACGGCTTTAAGTTTGAAACCGCTAAAAGCAAGGGTCTCGTCAAATATTTTCTTCTAATCTATTTATGCTTGCTTTATCTAGAAAGCTTCAAAAACACAACTTGTAAAAGAAATTATCTCTGTCTCTTTGATTGCCACAGATTGTTTTTATTTATTAAACTTCGGTTAACAAAACGTGGCAGTAAAACGTGCGGGAAAATGTAGAATTTATTTTTATAAAAGTAGATTTTTTAAAGCGTTGAACTTTTTGTGAAGTTGAGCACTTATATTTTGTAACATGTCTATTATTGGTTTAATATTATCAAACGACCTATCATCAACAGCTTAGTTAATCTAGTGAATGAAATAGTTTTAATGATGTTCTTCTCGCACAATTTATTTGCTACTGCGTACACAAGAAAAAAAAATGAATTGTGATATAATCCAACTCATTTGTCATATTTAATGATAAAGCACCTGGCTGAGTAATAACAATATAATTTAGCACTAAAACTTTAAGCTATTCCGTAAGGATCTCACGTAAACAGCAAGGACGTGTTTGCCGGCAATGATCAGGCTAGACGTCAACTTATAAATAGAAACAATATATCAGTGGCTCGAGAGAACGCCCCTGAGGTACGCCTTCTACGTACGCAGGTGACGTGCGACTAGGCGGCGTTGTCTTCTCAATAGATTACGTACGTATCTACTGCGGTGATTAATATCATCTCGTTAGGCTATAAAGTCGAAGTTTTAAAACAGTTTTAAAATAGAAGTGCAACTGCTCATTCATATAAATTGCATCAATTAAAATTAAATGGACTTTTAATCGATTTTTATCAGATTTTAAATGTTTATGTTAGTACATACTGTATTGATTACTTGTAGGCTTCGGATGATCAACTATGCATACCTGAAACAAAATAAATACAATAAATGTTAAGTTACTTGCTAAAAAAAGCATGCCTTAGGAGGAGTGGCACAAATGAGTCATTGGCACATTACTTTACTTTAAAAACAAACATGTCACATGAAAACGACAGCTTCCGCACATCCAAATACTTGGTCTCATTTTTCGATCTTATTTTCAAAATGATTAAACACGAGATGTGAACGATTATGATCGTCGGGAACATTCCTTCTGGGGCTTTGATTATTTTGGCAAATGAAGAGAGATGAGTTTTAATGTTATTTTCCATATCTTTCTTGTCCTCAAACGTCACAACATTCTTGTGGAGATCGAGTGCCGCGACTCGAGTGCTGTCGAAAATGAGTGCAAAAGTATGTTTGCACTTTACATAACCACACCTTGCAAAAGCTAACAATCATTGCAGAATTGAACTTGAAACCTCATGAATTCGAAACTCATTCGAGAAATCTTTTCCATAAATTGATGATGCGAGAAAATTGTGGACTAACATCGTGGTCTAAGTTAGAACTTAAAGGTCAGATTCGTCAATATTGGATGGACATATTAATAACCTTCGAAGTGAGCTTTCAGTTAGACGAAGTTCTACCGTGGAAATTGAAACACAAAATAGATTTTCTAAAGGGCAAGGTACGTGCGCCCTTTCAGAGGGCAATCCTGGAGTAATTGCTGTGGAAGCTGGCTTTCATGCACGCGTTGTTTGACGTCACGAAGGTTTCAAATAGTTAATTTTAGAACATCGCTGTTGCGGTGCTCTATGTTTTGTATATTGTTTGTTGAAATAGCAGTTTGCACGCTTCCATAATTATCGTTAGCATTTCCAAAACAAACATGCATATCTTCGCGAAAGTTCAAAACAGGAAAGCCGAGCCAACTAAAACTCAGTAATTTTTTTGGGCATAGAACTAGATGACATCACAGTCTAACACACGATTACTCATTCACAGAGCTTCCAATAAGATCGAGACTTTAAAAGGTGAGTGTCCTGTCTACTGTCCACTATCGGGGGCAACCGACGCAACGCCGACTTGGGACCGTTTCGCCCCACTTCGCCCACTTCTCAGTACCACCACAGCCTACCCAACAGTCACTGAGCGAAGACTCCGACGCATCTGATCTGATCTAACAGCTCGTAAGCTCGTAACATAATGTAACGAAAGCTCGCTGGATCGTGGAATGGTACCAATTATTTCGGCCGTATGTAGGTTAAAGCGCAAACAATAAAAAGCGGGTACACAATAAAAGGCAGAGTCGCTATGACGCGTGTGTTTTATGTCTCTATTCTGAGATCTCTTGCTGCTGGTATGCAAGGTTTACAGGGTCGTATAAAACTAGATTTAGATTAATCTTCATATTTTGCTTTACTAAAATTGTATGTTTAGCTATTTTAGAGTATCATTCCTGGCTATAATAGTTATTTTTATAAGTAGTCAGTTTTATAGAACGAAAAATTCAAGTATATCGTTGATATCTTCGCTACAAGAATATTAGGTACTAAAAATAAGGCTAGGCTTTTCTCATCAAACACATCTTTTGTCTGTGGACACTATTATATATTGTTTAAAGTTCATTCAACTTTATACTACGATCTTGGGTAAATTAAGAGATGAAGACTTATGAGTATTGAGTACGAGTGATAAAGGAAAATAACGCTACATTGCCCACGCTAACTTAGAAAGAAGTCTTACGTATTATCTTTGCTTGTGTTAATTAAATGTGTAAAGTTATACGAGTAGCAGTCAAAATTATGTTTAGTTCATATATCAGTTTTAGTTAAGATAATCAAGGTTTTACAAAAAAATCCGACTCCAATCGAACTGTTCTAGTGACCGTAGAAACCGCACCACTGAAAAGTTACAGGGAAGGAAAAAAAAATGTTTTTTTCAGTTATTTTGATTTAAAAGCTAAACTACTGAACCGACTTTTATAAATTCCTATGGGACCAATCTGAAATTATAACCTGACAAACAGAACATATTATTTATAATCGGTTCTTAAACAACAAAGATCTGAGCCTAACAAACATAAAAAAAAATGACCGAATTGATAACCTCCTTTTTAGAAGTCGATCAAAAATGATTTTAAACTAAAAAAAAACTTTCACCGATTTCCAAGCATCTTTGTCACGTTTCCTCATGTTGCAACTCCTGCATAATTCATTTATTGAGTGCAAAGAACAATAGCCTCGGCGTGTTCAATAGCAACGGCTCAATCTCGATGAATGGACTATAGGTGCCATTTTATGGACCATCAGTCGGCCATTAGTGTTGTAATTGCTTAAACTTTGGTTACATAATCGTGCAATATCCGTTATATCTCCGGAACAAATAATTCAATCATGTTCAGTTCAATTGAACTCACGACTGGTTTCCTGATCGATGCTATCTTAAGAAGCTTTTGTGCTACGGTATATCATTACGATCAATGCTTAATACACTTCGGAACTAGTCCATTTCCTACACATATTTATATCGTTAAAAAAAAGAGAGCGCTCAAGTGATCTGAAAATAATACCTTTGTTTATTTTTTTTAGGAAGTTATTCAAATTATAACGCGTACGATAGCAATACCAAACAATCAGAACATACGAGCCCAATCTAAAACACTATAAAATGAAAAGGTTACGTTTTATGACCTACAACAAAGTCGCAAGTAGGTACTGTCTGTATGTCGGTAATTGATGACTCGTAAACCCCTTCAGCTGAAACTCTTTGTCTACTCTTCCTGGTTTTATTTACAGATCATTAAGAAGGATTTAAACAAAAGCTGCATAACACAATGCAATTGTATAAATACATCGAATAAACTTGTATTTATTTTAGGTTGACATCCATCATCTCTGTCCTTCCTGATCTCTCTAATCTGCCATGACAAAGGCGAACAACAGAATTCACCACACCGCATTGTCTCGTGATTTTCATCAAAGTATTTTCTAGTCGAAGAGTTAAATCTCTTGGTACCTATCTAAGTGTTTTATTTCTGAAGATCAAACCATTACCCCGATCTATCACATCTGCAGACGTGTGAAGCTTTTCTTCACCAACTCCAACTTGTAGCAATCTCCGAACTGCTCGGACCATCTTTCGGTCGGACAAATACTTTCTTTGTTATTTTTTTAATATTATGTTGTTGAAATCATGATACATTCATGATCTTTCTATTTCTCGTGAATTTTGTCTGTAATTATTCCAGTAAATAACAAAGAGTAACTCATTTTCATCGCAAAATGTAGCACTGTTTTGCAATCCCTTGGTCCAGATTCATGTGTAAACTAACCTTAATTCAGCTGGCGACCTATAAACCCGGGATCCTATGTAAATACAATAGAATTTCATCAGATAACTGATTCCTTGGTAATTGGAATCGTAGGGTGGAGAACACTTCGACCCTTCGGCTACTCTGTTGAACTACTGAAAGGAATTGTCTTAGATGCGAGGCATTTTAATAGGTAAAGTAGAAATTCCTATATCTTCGTCACTTATAGTTGAGTTGTTAATTTATGAAAGTTAACCTATATTTGCAACTACGATAAAGCACAATTTAACGGAACCCAGCGCTAATTTTGAGTAGGTATCTACTTTTTAATCGTCTCGGTAGGTAGATACTTATTATTAATCAGAAAAGGTCGATACCTTTTTTGATTAATAAGATTATAGGTTTATCGTTAATAAGAAGATCTAGTACCGACATGCTCTCCGAAATCGTAAAATCTCGGTTTCCGTGTTTCATCCCGGTTTGATCGTTAATCTAATTAGATTAATTCATAATGTTTTTATTACTTTCGACGCCTTGTCGTCTGCTGAAGTACTTGTATTGTGAAACTGGAAGCTTTCATGTCACTTTCTACTGATCGTAAAAATATTGTTATTGAACAAATGTCAAAACTTATAACAAAATATTTTGTTAACGAGATAATATTAAACGAGATAAGGTTCTTTTATAATGGTGTCCCCAACATTCGTACCAATTTTCAGCTCTGTCCGAATTAATGCAAGGTCGAATGTCTAACTTGACCTGATTAAGAGACGCAATTAAAGTTAGTTTTAATAATATGCAAAAGGTAGGTACCTACAAATATTTTATGAAACTACATATTTAACAGACTATTGATGTGTTCCAATAGGTGTATATAAAAGGCTTGGTCCTGACTAACTGAAACTGAAGAACAACGCACAGACGCAGAGACTTGAAATTTGGTGGATATGTTCGTCAAAAGGTGTAAGGAAAAAAAAGTTTTAATTCGTAACGCAAACATAGTGCGATATTTATTCATCAATAAATTGATCAGCGACGTCTTTTTAAAGTGTTTACATTTTCAGGAACATCTTAACTCCCAAGGGACATTATTACCTACAATATGTTTCCGAGAACGCGAGTCTGTAACGCATCGGCTGGATTCGAGACGTTGAAGAATTTTCGCTTTCATCTTGCTACAGGAAATGTCTTATTTACGATTATACACTTTGGTATTGTGAAAATGTTCTATTGATTTTGATAAAAATACCGTGAATTAACTGAAATCTTAATTTAGACGATATACTGACTCTTTCTGAAGCGTACTATAACATTTAGCCACGAAGCTTTTAAAACAAAAGATTTGTTGCTTTGAAATTAAGTTTTTGTTTGGTCATTGGTTATCTTAAGTAAAATGTTGTACATAATTTCATCACATCTTCATTTACACTTTTCACCAAACTAATTTATTTTTGATGAGTGATAAATTAATACGACATCCTTGATTCATCGCGTTATACTTATTCGTAACGTAAAAATATGGGGCGTGAGGCGCAATAGTCGAAATTCTAAAAAAAAACTTAGTTACGTATAAGCGTCTTAGCTCCAATTAGCGGTTAAAGACACCGCACTATAATTAAACTAGTATAATAAACAGAGGCTATTTTGGATGGGCGAATAGTAATATTTATAACTGGTGTTGCAAAATACATGGCCGAGTTATGTCAGAGCGCGAACGCGGGCGCATGTTGAATTGAAACTGTCATCGGTGGGTCGCACTCGCACGCCATTCGATTGAAAAACGCAAGCTTCCTGCATCTAAATACGAACGTCGTTGTGCAGAAAGTTTTATAAGTAAACCAAGTGACTCCAATAAACAAATCCTTTTTAACTACCCTATGTAAGTAAAATATATAAACATTTCACACGAAAATTCAGCTGAATTTCCCTTTGAAATAAAGAAATATTTTGGACATTACACACAACTTCTTCTAGCTAAACTAAGCAGAGCTTGTACCAACTTGGAACCAGATAAACTGATAGAATACTTAAATATTTTTTTTTTGTAAATACATACAGACATAGAACAAATATACCACACCCAGACAGATGTTCGTCACACAAATGTTTGTCCCAAAGCGGGATTCAAACCCGCGACACTCGGCGTAGCAGTCCAACGCAATTGCCACTCGACCATCCGTGTCGTCGCAAATGAAGCACAATACGATTTTTTATATCAAACTTGATTTCAAAGCTCAGGTTTGAATAGGCGTGATAAGACTTCCGATACAGCTCCGCTATTTTTAGATATACATTTCTATGACCCAGCAACAGGACTGAAATATCAACCGTCAACGATGATATTTACACGGTGAATTCATTCCTACCTGGTTTTGTGGGTAAACGGAGCGCTGCCGTAATGTTCTATTTTCAGCTAAAACCGTAACCATATTCTGTTGAGTACAGATAATAAATAAAGTGCTTTTAATAATTTCAGACGCTGATTATCTTGTGTTAGCGCTACTTTTTCTAGTTTTCTAACACCCATTTCAGACTACTACCTACTAAGCTATTCAAAATAATAAATTACCTAGAATATGTTCATTTTTAAAAGTATCGGTAACATGCGGACAGAAAAAGGATTTGACTTTGAGTTTTATTTCCGATTTGTAGTAAAACTGTTAAATTGTTTTCGTTTGTGTACCTGATATGCATAGTGTATTGGATTCATAAATAAACATTTTTATTTATGAATCCAATTTCTTTTTCAACATTTGTCCCTGTGGATCAAATGGGACCGTGCCGTTGCTGTGAAAAGTGACGCTGTGATTTTGTAATAAATGATTGTTAAAAGAGTTTTATCCCATATTGTACCAGATATAGGAGGGGTAGCTGGCAACAGGGCGCTTCCTAAATGCCGCACAAACAGTAGACGCCCACGCGAAGACCATTACGAACTTTGAGCTGCTTTGTTTTTCTGAGTGACAACTCACAACCAGCGCTACCTTTTTAATTTAGTTCTTTGTAGTCATATTTTATTTTTTAGTACTAAACATTTTGCAGCCGATAAGAGTCAATGTATGAGTTTTTTTTCGAGAACAATGGATCAGATGCAGCTGAGAACGACCCATTTTATTCAAGAACATTACAACTAATAATAATAATGTTCGCACCGATGGTTGCACATTTCACACAAAGCTATCTAGCCCAAAACTAAGCAGAGCTTGTACTATGGGAACCAGATAACTGATACAATGTCTTATATAGTTATTTTTTTTATAGGATACATAGAAAACGCACAGACTCAGGACAAACATCGATGTTCATCGCACAAATACCTATTTGTCCTGTAGGAAATCGAACACGCGACACTCAGCGTAGCAGTCTAACACACTTGCCACTGACCATCCGTGTAATACATTTAATTAATTAATTAATATATTATACAATTAATTCATCTCATACAAGCTATACAAGTTGTATGAGAGAAAATATACTAGAAAACCCCACGTTACCAAGCAGTAACAGTGTTACTCGTTCATGTGTTACTTGTTGGAAACCGTAATAATTAGGAATAAAATCCTTGATGGACCTTCTCCAAAGAGTTAATGTGGTAGTGAAGAAGTTCAGAACGGTAGGTATGTATTTTTACGTGTTAATATGTTGGTACCTTATACATATGTGCATGGTGCTCTCTTGCATATCACATTTGATACATTTATCTTTTTGATTTGTATCTAAGCTATTTTCGTGTGCCTCAAAATAACGAAACCACTCAACAAAACTATGATTACGCTAGATTTAGTTTCATAGAAAAATAGGTCTACAAGATTAGAATTAATTACTGTTGTTACTTTGCCGTAGTGAAATGATAATGAGTATGAATTGCGACCGGCTACGCGGGAACGAGATATAAAATTATGTTTTTGACACATCGTAAAGAGAGTGATAAATATTCTTGATATTTTGAGAATTTTACTCATAATAAATAATGCTAAGTTACCTTCATGATATTTGGACATGACAAAGGGTAAGTGAAAATAATGCAACATCTTCTAAGTAGGTACTACGCACGAGTTACACACTGTGACTTCTGAGAACCCACTTAAAATATACAAAAAAGTAAAGAATATATTTAAAAAAAACGAGCGTGCCTTACAGTAGTCGCCTAAGATGTGTAACATCTAACATCTCATTTAAATTTGGAAGGATATTATTCACTTATTTTTTCTGAAGTTGGTACCATCTGACAGCTAACTTCCTGTTACATAGTTCCATTGCATTTCACGTTATCATTGCCACAAATTGACAGAAAGCGAGAGGAAAAATGTTACACACCCTACTTCCTACTAATATTATAAACGCGAAAGTTTGTAAGGATGGATGGATGGATGTTTGTTACTCTTTCACGTAAAAACTACTAAATGGATTTAAATGAAAATTTACAATAATATCGCTTATAAATAAATACATCAGAATAACACATAGGCTACAATGTATAAAGATACTTGCGCAGACGAAGTCGCGGGCACCAGCTAGTCAAAAATATAAATTTGATGTAAGTACTAAGGCGTAACCAGTGGCGTGAGAAAGAGAAAGCTTATAACCAGCAGTGGGTGCACACGGGCTGACATGATGATGATGAAGAACTAAGGTCTATAAGCAGCTTCGAATAAGCAGCGAAATTACCCAAATATAAGAACTTCTTCACCACAAACCTACTACTGATTTTTGATATTGCACACTCGGTAGATGTTAATTTACTTTCTTCTGCGAATGAGTGCATAAACGCGGGAAAAAAGTAAACAAAACATTGAAACGGGTCAAACGTTTATTCGTTTTTAACTGCTTGATATTTTTGTGGCAGCGATCCTCGACGGCATACAGCCAGTCTGTTCCGTATTATGCAGATTACGTTTCAGTTTTGATTTCCTGATCTGTTTTCTGATAGAGGTTTATGTCTATTGTTTTTGTCGACAGCTGCACATCTTTTATTTCTTCGTAAATCACATTTCGCTTTGATTACTTTCGTAGGTAGGTACGAAAGAGAGAAGAAAACATTTCCTGAATAACTCGGAGCTTGAAGAACACAATGTTGTTTTTTTGGTAGTTATGCAAGTTTCTATACACTATAAGAAGTATTTAGAATGAATCATGATATCATAAAAATAATGATCTTGGAATAAATATTCATAATAATGTTTGGACATATAAAGCCTGTACCTACAGGCTTTATATGTCCAAACATTATTATGATTAAATATGGGCACCAGATATTTTTTTTATAAATAATAATCAATATACTTTTTTTTTGCAAATACGTATACATTATATTACAAGTACCTAATCTACATAGAAAACACCCAGACGAGGACAAGACAAGGACAAGAGTCAGAAAAATATTTAGGTCTTAATTGAAAAGGACCAGTATCTTAAAGATGTTTAATGCTTACCACAGCCGTAAAGAATTATTTTGCAAAATTGACCTGGTTACTGCAATTTTTTGAAAACACATCAAAGCTGATGTAACAACATCACCTCATTTGATCAAAGATTTATGTAATGCTTATTATTAAAATTAATTTCAAAATATGCCAATCTAAAGGTATTTTGAGGTTGAAATAAGTACCTGAGTAAAGTTGTAATCATTACTTATCTTTTGAGAAAGTTTATCTCAATAAATATGTTGTAAGTGTTTGCTCTATTTTATTTTACGATTCTAATCGAATTTACTTAAATAAGTAAATCTTACATCGCAAGGTTTCACTTATTTTGATCAAGGAGCCTTGAAGGTTGACTTCCAACCACGCGGTTCGGATACTAATTAAATATTGTATTGCGTAATAAACTATGATACACTTGTTTATTCATGATGTCGATAAGCCAATATAGCGAACTTTGAAGCGAATAAAGATCTGTTTAATAATGCTCTAAGTGGGTCTTAGCTCCATTCACAAATATACAAAGTAAGCAAAGGAGGTGGGTTGGATATCGACATTCAGACCGACTCTTAACATGCTATTGGCTTATCGGAAACGGCTTGCGATAAGTGAAGGAAAGAGGAACATGCCATGGAAAACTGTCTCAAGGTGGATGAGCGCTATATTAGTGTCGCACCGGCCTATGAGAATCAAAGCCCTGTGTAGTACTGTTATGGTTATGTGCAGGCATCATCTATTACCACCAGGAGAGCGACTAACTAGTCTCGCCGCTAGTTAACATTAAAAAAAAATCAAGTATGAATAGATATAAAACTCCAAGACACCCCGTCGATGCCAAAAAATTTAATGACGGCTTCGCGTCGCGCCCCCAGGAAGAAAAATGTATGGAGTTCGAAGACCCAGTCCAAGTTTTAAGATAAGAATAACTGAAACCAAATATTTAAGACAGCTTCCGGACGCCTCATTTCGATATGCCGTATTACTAATGAAAGAAAATTCAAACCAAATAAGCAACCAAAGAGTAAAACATTAAAACAAAGGATATTATTTGGCAAATGCAGCAAAAAGTAGAGCACACATATTTTTTTAATTTTTTCTCGTGTCCTCTTCCCGTTTAGTCACTGAGTTAAAATTTAAATTTACACTTAGTACTTAGCTACTGACGTTTATTTAGGGAAAACATAAGAGCTCTTTGGAGAACTCTCATGGGCACTTAGGTTAGCAGACATCTGATAGATTTATGTACTCACATACTACGTTATTTTAGAATCAGCTTAAAAATTCAAAATTTCACACATATTTCACATATTTGTCCCATATTTGACTGGATTATTCCTACCCAAAAGATTAAGGATTATTCGTACCCAAATTAAAGCACAACAGTGAAAAGGTCAACGCTCTCAATATATAAATGAGATAGATACATTAGGTACAAGCTAAGAACCTAATAAGTAGAAGTCCGAGCCGTTCTTAACAAACAAAACCTATTACCATTGAAACAAATTCACGACCCTATAAATCGTACGTTGAACCTGAAATGTGCCTGAAATTAAGCTTCCGATTCCAAAAGAAGTAGGTACAAATAGTTCAAAACTTCACGTTCGCTTGATTTTATTTATTAAAAAAAAATCAACAAATTATCTATACAATGCTTCTATCAAGCTCCTCTAGCGTGAAATCAATTTGATCTTTCAATTTTCATATAGCTTTCAAATTTTAACTGATATTAACAATATAAAACTTAGATTCAATTAACTTTGATTTTTTTTTCCATAGTAGAGTTAGAGGTCTCTTGGAAAATAAAAGAGAGATCCTCTTCTTACCGTGTCAGAAGTGTTTTCGAACCAGTGTGGTGAAAGGATTTCAAGTGCGCCTCGAAGAGACTCCTTTCGTGCACTTGACACATGTTTTCGAACTTTTTAGGTTCTATAACATGCCGGTTTCCTCACGATTTTTTTGAACGAATAAATCAATTGCTATACGACCGACGAGACAAAAGGGAGATGAGAGTCATAGAATATCTGCCCAGAGATTTCCAAGACATGGGTGCATACCTGATTTTATTAACAAGCGATGTGACTAACATCACCAACTATTTTGCGATAAAAGTTGAATGGCTTTCTGAAACTATGAATGAAGCTGATTCTAAATCAAAATAAAAATAGGTACAACTATAGAGTACTAAGATATTTCACTCTGAAATTAGAAGGTATAGGTAGATTGGATTAAATTGATTCAAATTGCCACGTGTAAAATTACTAATGAGTTACTCGTGAACACTCTGCTATTACCGTAATAAGCTATTAATAAATCTAGACATTGTTAGATTGCTTAGCCTAGCCTATCACGAGGCAGGACCATCAATAAATTAGACAAAAGTAAAAATAATAATACAAAATGAGACATTTACTGTAAAGATCGTAAAAAAATATTCCTCAGAGGCCTTCCAGCGCTGTTTTTGCGAGTAGTTGGTGAAGCTTAAAATTACATCTCCACCAAATTTCTTGTGCGCCTGCAAAGCTATCATCACTTCATTATATAAATAAAAGAGTAGAGTAGCTAGTGATTTATTTATTTATTTTATATTTACACAAATGGGCTTCCAGCCGTTACCCGATTCTATCGTATACTTTTCTAAATTCATGAAAGCAGTTCATGAATCGTCGCGTGCAACTTGATAATCAATTTTAGTTAATAAGACAGTTGGATTATGATAAATCGCTGATTGTTGTTGAAGTAGGTTTTCACTATCAAGGTAATAAATAGGTCGTACCTCTAAAATATTTTAAGCTCAAAAGAGCCACCTACAACCCTAGCCACGTAAGAAGCAATATATACTTTTTATCTATATTTTTATGTTTGAGAAAAAATTTAGCTCATAATTCAATAGGAAATTTCCCAAGAAATATTTCTTGTAATCGCGAAGAATTTGTCAAAAACGTTTACAATGTCGTAAAAGATCAGAGCATTTAAAAATTATGTTCTGGAAAATAAAATCATTCTGCATGTGCCTACCTATAGAGAAATAGAACGAAACATTTTAAAATGAGTATTACTAATGTGACACACTTTTAAAAGAAAAAAAAACTGGAACAAACCTAGAGCCTATACACACGGCGATTTTAATCGCGCGATACCAAAACACGCGTTTGTTACGCTCGCTGGTGAAGCACGATTACAGCACATTTTTTTGTATTGTAATTGCTTTCTTTGGCTCCGACTATCTATATATATACCGACATGGTCGCGAGTTTGTTGCGCAATTAAAAGTCGCCGTGTGCCCAAGTGTGTTTTAAGGCCCAGAATTTTGCGCATCGCAATCTTGCACGCAAATTTGTTAATTTTTGAAGATATAAATTGACTTGCGTATAAATTTCAAAAAAGTGGAGCGGTGAATTTGTTATTACAACCTCACGAACCGTTAAGCGTATTTTGTTTTGATATGTTTAACTCAACGAAGGAGATCGGGCAAAAATGTTTTTTACCAATTTTCTTCGCTTATGTTAAACATATCAAAACAAAGAATACCCTGGGCCTTGATCTATTTTAAGATAGGCGAGTTAAAATACATAATTTTGTGTTCATAGAATTATCAAACTAAACGAATGAATAGATAGGTAATGTAGTTATTGACGATCCAAAGTTATCTAAAGTGTAGACTAGACAAGAATCCTAAGATACAACAGCTAAAAACAATTTACTTGTGAACAACGTAGAAACAATCTAAATACTTATAAGCAACGAGCGTCATAGGACGCCCGTGACGTCAGTTGGGGAGACCCTTTGTTGCCCATATTGCTATTGTTTGTTCGAAACTTGTATCCTTCAATTTAGAAGATTATATTTAGGAAAATCCGTTTGCTAACTTGAATTATTGTAAAATAAATAAGTGTGTAATTTCAAACCATGGATGAATGAATTAAAAAAGATGGATGCAAATATTGCTGGGTGCAGTCCGATATTGAATAAATTGTATAATTAATTAAATTAATATTTTTAAATTCATTTTTTATTTAGATTAGATTATTTGAACTGTTATTCATAATTTATTCAATTTTGACATTTATTTGTAGTTTTTAAGTTATCTTTTGACATTTTTTATACATTTATATTTTACGTGTACTATGGATGTTTTGTCATATCAATGAATTAATAATTAATTTGCATGTTACAGGTACATTGTGGTTTTACTTTAAATTAGAATGACTGCATCAACTTTTTTGTTGTGCAACTACTTACTATTTAAGCTAAATAATTGTAAATGATTCATATACAATTTTCTATAGTTAGGTATACAGTAAAATAATTCATTAGTAATTATTTTATAAATAATTATATATAGAGTATAGAGCTAAAAATAAATTAGTTTAGAAATATTAAATTGCTATACTCTAACAGGGTTTTTATGCTTTAAGTACTAAGTAATAAGTTATCAACAACTGTAACTAGGCTAAAGTATAATGTGCAATAAATAATTTGAATTTGAATTTAATATTCTTACAATAAAAAAAATATAAAATGAATTTGTAAAATTGTAAAACTCTATTGCTAGATCCAGTTCAACTTATTTCTCACGTCACGTTAAACTATAGTCCGTAAACCAACTTTACAGACAACCAATTTTGTTAATAATAATGTAAGGATCTCTGAAACTGTAGCAGAGGCATTACCAAAAGCTTTTAATAAAGTAATTTCATTACAATGTGCCTCCAAACTCATGAAAGTAGGTTATAATGTTAACAGTAATCGAATTATGATTGAGTTGCGAAGTTGCTCCTAACTAATGGAAATAAAATGAATAAATGAAAAGATGTCTCTTAATTAATAAGGTAAACTATAAATGGAATGGCAAAGTTATAGAGAATTCTCTGGAAGGCTTTTAACAAGAAAAAATATTTTTGTATATGTCAGGATTTCATTAATTTAAAATTATTTTGTATTTTGAAATGTATTTAGGTTCAAAGACAAAAATGTTTGAGGAAAACCGTGAATCAGCGCAAGATTCTAAAGTTATAGACACTCTGTGGTCATTCTTACGAAATCACTGTTATGTGGCAAACCGCAAAATAACGATATAGGTCAACTGTATTATTTTCGCGTAAAGGCAGAAGCATAGCGAAGTAAACAACCTAATTCAAGACAATGCTTTTATTTTTAGCTCCGGCGACCATCAACGTAGCTGTGAGACTCGCGAAAATATATAGTTCACCATAAAGTATGATACAACACCTTTATTTTATTAGCCATAAGGTGCAAATCTTGTGATTCGACTGCAATTAGTACGAGTATATTTGCTTCATGCCTCACAGCATGAATGGCCATACATTTATCAAAGAAAACATGGATATGTTTTGATATGTTCCCTTTTCATTGTCTTTGGAAATGTATTACAACGGAATTAACTTGTCATGTAAAGCGTAAAACCACAATAATAACTCTCGTTGTAAAAAAATAAAGTAACTCATTGTGATTGTCTTTTATGAAATAACATTCATAACAAAGTACCTATAATAGGTATATGGCTGTTAGTTGAATGTTTGGCAATCGTAACCCCAAAATCGTTGTTTGTACAACCCCTTTGTAGGTTGGGCAGCCAATTAGACCGGCAAGTAGGGTTGATGGAAAAATACACCCTCATGCAGGCTTCCAGAGCCTCTCAGGAAAATGAAGTGGCATAAAAACCCTTGTGGTGGCTGATGTAGGTTTTCTTCACAAGAGTGACATACTGAGGGCAGGCAATTTAATATTTGAATGATCTTAAATTATCTAGCGTAATTTTTGACGCCTCGACTCAGTTGGTTAATCAACCAATCAAAATCAGTCATTTGCAACAAATAAACCATCAGTATAAAACAATAGCACTAAGAAAACCAAATGTATCATTAAATACAAAGAATAATAATAAATTATTTAAATAGGTATTGTTTATTTAATATTGTTGTCAACCGCTTACCCATATTGTAATGTACTCGTAATCTAATTTGCAATATTTTCCTTTTTTCTTATAATTAGGTGAACAACTTCCTTGTTTAGAAAGGAGGATCCTAGAAACATAATTGAATGCATGTCTGTGTAAAAGCAGGAAGTAGTCAAAGGCACTTTGCCGGATGTTCCCAATCCCGTTAGAAATGAAGAATGCGCGCTGCCATTTCTTAGATAACAGCATTAATCGTTCAGGAAATTAAATAATACTACGAATTTTAGATAAATGCCAAGTAAATGGATCGTCGACAGAAATGTGTCGTGCGAAGAGGAAGCTAATGGCGATTGGAATCCGACCCAGATGTGGTCCGATGGTCGGGACATGAAAACACACTCTTTGGGTAATTATTATGACACTCAAACACAAAATAATAGGGACTGGCTATTACAAAAAAATCAATGAAATCACTTGCTATTGCCAGGGTAACTGATGTAATGATGTATCTGAACAAAACACATATAATATGTGAAAATAGGAGCCATGATCGAGAAGTCGTTTTCCCCGAAAAAAGACTTCAGATCTACATATATGGCTAGCCAAGGCAAATAACCGTTTAAGCTGTGTTTATGAAATTTGAGGTACTTCATTAACTCCGGGCTTTCGATACATAAACCAAATTTGGTGTGTTTATATTGATTAGTTTTTTAGCTATGACAAGGTCAAAAGTTGCCCTAAATGGTTCGTGTAAACTTACACACAGTGCTACTCGCCAGTTCGTTGGGCCTGACCGTGGCTTGACACACTGTCGTGTGTCGAGATATGATCAGCTCAAAGAAGAGGGCATTGGCATAATGGAGGCAAACTTTAAATTGATCTTTCAAACTGAAATGATACATAAATAGATAGAATAATGCTTTATTATACCAGGTAAAAAAATAAGCACACAGGCGAACTTAATGCTAGTTAAGTAAGTAAGCATTCTCTTCCGAAAATCATAAGTAGGTGCATTTCCGGTTCAGAATGCGTATTATTATGAAAGCGTAGATATTTACAAGTAAGTACCTAGGTATTATGACTCGCCTAAGATGTCAAGATGTACCTACCAGTTTCTTTGCTCGTGGGCCAAACTACAATTAAAAGAAAATTGTTGAATAATTCTACAGGCATGTGTACCACTTTTTCTAATTGTCATAATAGGTCATTTGGACTGTTCGTAATTGGGGCGTTCAGGAACACAGCAGCTGTTCCGTCCGCCTATCTTCGTTACGTATCAATTATGTAAAGAGTATTTCTGTGTCTCATTTCTATTGCTATTACCTATTTCGCAGATCTGAATTTAGAGGATTTGACCGATTTTTCCTAATTAAAATGTGATTTGTATTTTTGTTGTTAAAAATATGAAAGAAAATCTACATTGCATCTTCCTACGCGCCCCGCAAAAGATACCAGTGTGTCTTGATAGTCATATCTTGGTTTGAATTGAATGCCGTTATTAATTAGAATTTGTTAACTGTTTTGTACAGATTTCATGGAAATAGCCGCCAAAGTGCTCAAGAAAATTCAAGAAAATTATTAGGTCTGCCAAAACATTCCTGTTGAAGTGTTTTTGTTGAGTGTCCATCAAAGAATTATGTTGCACACACATACTAACTGTAATTTTATGTAAGACCCTAGATCGTCATAAATATTTTTATAAATATTTATATTAATTGCATTTCACTGCTGGACTCAGATAAAAATATTCTGGAGAAGTAATAGCTCACAGACGTTGATAAATCCACTGATATACATATTTGATAGATACCACGTTTAACTTTTCGTTGAAATCATACTGTATAAGTCTTCGTTTAAGTGTTTATTGATAAACTGCCGATAAACCAGAATTAAGCTTCCCAGTTCGCATTAAAACATAAGATGATATCGTCAGAAATGCTACCAAATAATCTTTTATAATCACGATATAGCTGTACGTAACATAATTTAGATAAGTTCTCAGAAAAATCCGATGTTTTGAAATTAACGATAAGTAAGAAGCGTTTCTTAATTGGCTTTTACTTATGGGTCCGAGTTAGTGCGTGAGAGTTTTACCCTTATTGGGTTTATGATAATATACTTGAAATCTCTACATAACTTATTCATCCTCTTCGATTCCACCAAATTCTATTCACAAATATTAGTCTAGATTTAGTATCAAGTCCGAAATCTACCCAACTCTCTTCTTCTCTTTTCTACTTTTTTTCTTGATTAGACAAATTTTCAAGCATCTTTCAAGTAAGTATCTCCTTAAAAACATCATTCATCTTTTTTTAATGTTAGGTAAATTGAGTCCCAAGATAGCCTCACAAGCCTCACAATCAAACAATCTAAAAATAGTGCCGTGAGTTATAGCTGAAGGAATTACACAATACATCACCGTATGTGGGGCAACCATTTTCCTGTAACATTTCGCGAGCCCAATTCAGGATTAAGTGATCTTTCAGACACGTAATAGTTTCTAGGTCGAGAGATGGATGAGTGGACGAAATAGTTTAATTACGAAGAGAAGTTGTTCCTGTCAACGCTTGTAAAAACATGTATTATACCCGTCTGGAAAAAGAGGGCATTTTTTTCTGTATGGATTTCAGTACGTAGTTGACGACGAATTTCTTGCAGTAAGAAATAAATGCAAAGAAATTTATCATAACTGAGGCTTGAATGCTGGACGTAACCGAACATGCATCAAGGAAATCTGATCTATTACCTAAATCCAGGTGGTTTCGGGCTAAAATGCAGATCGAACATCCCCTAATTTTGGCTTGAATTGAAATGCATATTTTATTTTGCATTAGATATAGTCGTTTTCACTAAGACATTCAATAGGGCTCATCAATGCGCTAGGTCTCTCCTATGGCATGTCACTGCCCATACGTCCAGCTCAACATTCTGTCAGGTCTGCTATCGTTAGATTATCTTCTTCTTCTAATCGTCTCACTAATTCTTTCGAACTCTTGGCTCTTGTCGGCTACTGTTCAAATGCTCTTCTTTTAAATTCTTTCTCGATGGAAAAGGCGACTTCAACCCTTGAATCATCTAAAATACCCATAGAAACTTTTGTTTTCCCCAGCAGCATTATAACTATCGACAAGCTTTACAATATCCGAGTTCTATTCCTGTATTAGTTGTTGGAAGCTCAATGTATTGTTACCGGGTTCGTTACCTCGTAGACATTGGCATTCACGTGCCAGTTATGCAATGTTGTTTTGGGAATGTTAGGTAATGTTCAACTCAATAAATGAAGGTTCAATAGTGAGAAAGCGAAGTCGCACAATTAGAAGCTAGAAACTAAATTCTACCATTATGTATGCGAGAGGGCATAAGATATTTCACAAGGAACAACAAAATTTCGCCTTCTAATTAAGAAATATATTTTAATTTTATATTTAATTTGAAATTTTAAAGCGGAAATAATAACAGCATAACTAATATCGTAAATTCAGAATGTGAGCGTCATATCTCCATTCTCATTTTTACGAGAATTCAAAAAGCTGCGAAACACACCTCCAGGCACCATAATTTTCTTTTTCATTATTTGCGAAAGATGTTGTTTCTTTTCAGTTTCGGCAGTCGTTTGTGCAGCCCGGCGCCTGAGGACCTGTCCCTATAAGGCGTGGTCGCCGCACACGGCGGTGGTTACGCAAATTGGAGACACACCGCCCTGAAATTAACCACGAGCCGCCACCGTCAACGCTGCCTGCCCTTCCGCGGAGCTTCCGTGCGTGTAGAGACGAATACTGGCATTTTGTAGTTTTGGATGTCCAACTGCTATGAAAACTATAAAATACACCTACAATTTCGTTTGTGTTAAAGTTAATCTTGTTCGTAGTACGCGGTGTTTGTCAGTTAGTTCGACGAACCCTATAAGTACCTACATATATTGATTGATGTGAAAGTTTGTTAGGATCGATGGGTGTTTCATTAGTTCCGTTTCGATAGTTTCATTAGCAACAAGCTAAATAAACCCGAAACTAATTGTAAATTCAGGAGCAGAGAAAGAGGTTCTGGAGCAGTAAAAATATTATTATTGTGCGAGCCGGTGTTCACCAGCCAGCTTCTCGATCGAACAGATTGGTCTGAAATTTGGCATAGGAACCTTTTTATGTGTTTGTGAGTTGGAAAAATATCAAATTTTAATGCAAAAACCAGACAAGTGAACAGCTAGTTATTTATCCCATACTAAATATAAGTGTAGAATCTGCAATTCAATGTGCTGTCATATGAACTTGCATTTATGCGTCTCTAGGGGCAAGTAAAGCATATTCCATGCTCTGTCCTCTCAGCTGAGGAAGTAATTATTGTTTATTTATATAATTGGCATGACAGGAAGTGCTGCAACGTGAATTAAATCAGGGAGGATCATGAAATAACGTCGACATGTTATTGAGTGCTCTGTCTTCGAGTGATGTATGGCCGCTTACGTCAGGAATGTCTGGAGGTTTTCAATTGCGTTTTACATGAAACTTATAACAAAAAATTTAGTTTTAACCACGCTTTTATGCTTTTGCTCTATATCTTGCTACCTTTACTAGATATACTAAATGGTTTTATGAATGCATTCATCATGCTGTTTATCGGTCACTTAATAATTTATTTTAATTTTAATTTAGTTTCAATTTTGTAATGATATTCTTTCAGTCTTTTTAATGTTTTGTATTTCTTTTATGGATCTAGTTGTCCGAAATAAATATTTTATTATTATTATTAACAGCCCCATTGAAGTTGGTTGTAGTATATTGTATGTAAAACTTTGATTATTTAGAGTTATTCCCATTAACCCCATTTTCCAGCCAAGTTGTTTTGGTGTGTAAAACAAGATTATTCGCAATGTTTTAATAAATTTTATAGGGAGCTTCAGTTTTGTGCCCCATAACAATAACAATTTTATCTTATCATTAGCGTTTATCTGGAGCGTACTGAATGGAGCGATCATAGGGTAACTATGTCTTGTAACGCCGAGTTGCAACCGAGACCAATGCCATGCGATCAGGCGCAAATACACGACCTCAGCAAAAATAACCGTTGCTTTTGTTATGTTCGCCATTGTGCACCTGGACTGAAATAGCGCGTTTAAAATAGACGCAGCGACATCAGGTGTTCAAAATTGAGTGTATAGATGAAAGAGAATCCATTGTTTTGACTGACGGTTCAGATAAAGACTATTTTCAGTACTTATTTAAAAGTATTGAAGCTAAAGATAAGTTTATTATAATATAAAGGCTTCTTACACTGATTAACATATCTCACTTTATGCTCATCGTTTTACATTGTATTTTATGTTCTGAGTAGATAACACATAAAAGTTAAAATGCAACAAGAAAAGGACGAATTCAATTCGTATCTGGTAGATAACATATTCTTCGATTCTTCATTCAAAGAAAGATTAACAAAGCATTTGATCGTGTGAGCTCGTGATTAAGGTATGATAACTATTTTTCAAGGCCTCGGACGAAAGCCTCAGATGTAATCTCTTGGCTCCCATAATATATACACAAACATAGTTATAAAGTAACCCGCTACAAAACCAGTTCATCCCGAGACTCCTTAGTGCTACCAGCAAACTTATTTATAGCCAGTGGCCTTGAATCTGCATCGCAATTTTTGCTGGATTATTTTGCTCCCCTGATTTTTTTCCTACACCATGTCGAGCGGGAGCATCGGGATCTGGACTAATTGGCTGTTCCATCAATCTTACTGACGAGGGTTTCACGACGAAATCTTTAGAATTGGCAATGGTTCTTTGACCCCAAATGGAAATCATGGATGAAATAACCAGTATAGACAATTCAAATACTGTTAGAATCAACATCCAACGTGTCGGGGAAAACCGCGAACTGATGCAGTGTTATTTTTCGGAAAGACTTTTAATGCAGTTAGCCGCAGATGGCTGTTACTGCGTCACCGGAGTCTGAAGGTTATTATTTATTATTTATTTACGTATCTAGGCCATTTACTATACGAAAGATACCAACTGCTGCAACTTATTATGATGAGTTAAATGAGCGGTAAATGACGTGTTGGCTAGAGAAAGAAATCGTGGCTGCAGAACATCCGGGATAGGACATAAATTGCTAGCGTCGAACACCTTTTCCCCTTAGAACAAGACGGGGAAAAATCTAACGTAAGAGATCAAGCTTACCTATGACCATAATACTTCAAAAATCTGGATCTACTCTTCAGTATAGGGCTTTATTGCAAATAGTCTGATCTGATAATTACTCGTATAGCTAAATTGATTAGTAATACCATGTAATACTAACTTATAATTTACTAGCTCACGCCTGCAACTTCATTTTGATTGTGAATTAATAAATTAATGTATTTCTTAGTAGGTACGCGCCTGTGGTACTCGACGAACACACCTACGAAGTTTCAAGTCTCTAAATTCAACGGTTTGGTACGTTGTCTGAGAGTTAGTCAGGTTCAAGTCTTTTATATATATATAATATTTCTTCTTCTTCTTTTATTTCTTCTTCTTTTATATATATAATATATCTTTTATATTTATATATATAATATATAATTGATTACAGGATTAGATATAGATTAGATAGTTCGAAAACATGTATCGAGTGCACGAAAGGAGCCTCTTCGAGGCGCACTTGAAATCCTTTCACCACACTGGTTCGAAGGAACTAGTGACACGATAAGCAGAAGACAGGATTAGATACCTACTAGCGCTTCTTACCCTATTAAGTTTTAACAACCATAACCGACTAGGTCTATACTACTGGTCTGTATTCGTCGTTACTGTTTCAAATATTCTGTTCCATAGATATACCGGAAGAATACCAATTTGTACGGGTTAGGTACAGGAGTGAAAACCGAGGAGCGACGGGTAACGACCCCTACACGTGATCTTCAATAGATGTTATGTACTGTCGTCAACATATTATGCTAGCTATTTTAGAATGGAGATCGAATTCATTTGCGTCACGCATGAGAAGGGCTTTAAACTTCGCAAATTATTCTTTTCAATAATGCACGAAGAAATAAACTGAAATAACTATCGGGATACATTCGGTTACAAATCATACTAATACTGCAGGTCTTAAGATTCAAGATTCAAGATTTTTATTCTTGTTATAATTAAATGTAAATGTCTCAAGATTTTAAGAAGTTTAAAGTCTCTACGTTCTGTGGTTTGGTCTGTACGTTGCCTGACAGTCAGTCAGTTAGGTCCGAGCCTTTCATGTATATGGATATGGTCGAAGAGCTTCAAAAAATCCCCTGATTTAACCCATTCACCTCAGCTGCAGTAACTATTATGGTACCTACCAGTAGATTCCTGTTGAGATTCACTGCAGAGCTCGCTCAGGGAACAATGTAAGTAACTAAATTCTTTTAAATAAATTTAAGGATCGTGATTACTGATCGTGACTGGATTTTTATCAAGCTTTCTGACGCAAAAGAACCATGTATCGATTGGTAGAGCCAAACACAGAGTGTCCCAGGTGTTTTAGACAGCTGCAGCTGAGGATAGTATTTTTAGTGTTTTGTATTAGATTTGGATAACGGGAATAAATAAAATCTAAAATATTTAAATGTTTAGTGTTCCGTACTAAAATGAAATAAATGGAACACTTGAAATCACCTCGGTATGTCTCTCCTTGTAGACGAGTTTTCTTAGGGGCCATTCGTTAGACATGAGCAATTTATATATGGCAAGCTTAATTTCAATCCGTTCAGCTGTTTAGGCTGCAGGACGCTACATAGTCAGACAAACATACATATCTACATTTATACATACATACATAGGTACACTCGAAAAGTACTATAAAGCTCCAGTCCACGATACACGTTTTTTTTTGAAAAACATGGTATAGATAGGTATTCTAAAAGTTCCACAGAGGATGCTAATGGCGATAAGGCTTCATAGAGCCAGTTTACCTTAGTGTTGGGAACAAGGGGTCCATCGATCACCGATTGCGTGCGCACGATCCATTACACGCCTTTCGCGATTATACATACCTGATCCTACATTACAACCTGTTTTAGAGGTAACTCTGTTTGTTTAGTTTACGGATGGATCTGACTGTGAAATGCAATAATGGATACCCAATTAAATCATCGTGATATTTAAACAAACAATAAGGCCGCACAATCGACCCATGCTTTATAAATAAATAAATACTTTGGACATTTCACACAACGCCATCTAGCCCCAAACTAAGCAGAGCTTATACTATGGGAACCAGATAGCTGATACAATACTTAAATAGTTGTTTTTTGTTAATACATACATACATAGAGTAGGTACATAGAAAACAGTACCAGACTCAGGACAAACACCGATGTTCATCACACAAATATTTGTCGGGAATCGAACCCGCGACATCGGGAGTCCAACACACTTTTGCCATTCGACCATCCGTGTCGTCAAATGCTTTGTTTGAGTCTTGTCGTTGTAAATTTCTCTATCAAATATTATATATGTAAACAGTATGGACAGATGTTTTCAGCCAATTATTTTCCATATGATGCGCCAGACGGAGTACCTACGTTGTTAATTGGTTTTTCTCTTTGCCAAAGTGTTTCAGACCAATTGACGCACGAATTGGGTCTCGTTTCCTGCAACTCGATAACTACTATCGTCATCCCAACTACATCCAGGGTAGAGATCTCTTGGCTATCATGGTAATCTACAAGGGTGCCAAAAGTTTGCATATTAAACGCTTCAAGAAAGTTGATTATTCGAAACCCACTAATTTGTGTTTGAAAATGGACAATGGACATTTTGTTTTTCTGAAATGCAAACCCTAAAAATCCAGGAAATATTTTCTTAAGAAATCTTACGTCAGAATTTTTAGTTAGAATACAGCAGTTTATAATATTTTTGGCAAATCTTACTCACGTCAGAACTACCTACGTTGCGATATTTGTGAAGTCACGGGAAAACATTATTATTGTCACCTACCACCTACCTACGCAGAGTAGGTAAGGTACCTACCTAATGCCATGAATAACGGGTGTTCCTATAGAACACCAAGATAGGCAGTATCAAAAAAAAAAATGGATGCAAAAAATTTCATCATAAAAATGAAATATCTCTATTTTCAAATGATGATGTTACTTACTAATGTTTGTAACTTTTTACGATGTAATTTTATTAACAATGAAAAAGCCTAGTAGTTTTGACATAAAATATTAATCTGGCCCTGTTACTTCTCATTTAGAAAATTAGCATCGAACCAAAATGTACCTACTAGTTAGCCAATGTGGCCCCCATTTTTCTGTCACATTTTCAATGTCAACATTGTGATAATATACTTTAATACTTCTGTGCCTAGTGCCTACTTAAAACTACTGAGGTGGGATTTTGAAATGATTATATAAGTATTTTAGGACGCTAGTTCCTTGTGTTTATTATTTGGCAAAAAATTATATGAAATCAATGTACTGTTTTTCGGCTGGTTTATAAAAAAACAATCCATTTTTAGCTTATAACTATCTTCTATCAACTTTTATATTATATTTAGTCTATGGCTGGAACGGTAGTAGGTCTCTGATCAAGCTTTTAATTAAAGTGCCAGGTGATAACGTATTTACTTTACAAATACTTGATAAATTACTAAAAAGAACTAATATTTGATGATAAGCCAAAATATGGCTCATAAATTATAACACCAATTTTCATATTTTAATCTCGCCATAGCAGACAAACGCCCTGGGCTGTTTAAAAATGTATTAACTCAAAAACAACTTTGTTTCGATACAACAAAGTAGGTTTTCCATTGATCATATCCTAGAATGTAACCTTGAACGCGGTTTCCATAATAATTTATCAGAAATAATTTAGGTGCGTTTTTATTTGATGCTGATAATGATCGGCAATGTCGTATATTTCGTGAAGTGTTTTAGCGAATGGAGTTTTTAAGTTGTTTTAGCAGACCGTTTGGTGTTTGGATTGGAAGATAAGAATGTTGCTAAGGTATCTATAGAGGTACTTACCTACAATACGTGTAAAAAATTGGTTGTCTGTAAAGTGGTAAATTTTGTTGTGTAAATTGGTTGGTTTACGGACGATAGGTTAACGTGACAACGTCATATCAAAACATTGATGACAGCGTAACGAATGAGCGTTACCGGACAATGACGTCAACGTTTTCGTGCATGCAGCCGGCGTTCATCAATTTATTAGACGTAGTCACGTCAAAATCGTACAATAATTTGTCGCTGTAAATGAAACTACGTGAATAGGCACCTATGTAATTGGTTAGTTGTAAAACACCTACTTCTTGCATTCTTTGGAAACATGTGTCTGGAACAAAACTCGGAAAAACCCGAAACGATGTTTTTTTTCATGAGACATTCTTGGCACGATGACATTATTGTTTTGGTATAAAAATTCCAAAAACTATAAAAAAACCCACCCCTGCTAAAGAATGGTTTGATTCATATTCGAGACCAGTGCTTTCAATTGGCTTTCGATCAATCAGGTCATATACAATAAGATAGATAGATAGTAACACTTTATTGTACACCCCAAGGACACATACAATATATCATCTTACCTACCCTTATTGATACCCTAAGCCAAAGTACCTATGTATACCTTTATTATTATTATTAATAACATAGACCATAGGGAATAAGAGGGGACTCTTCTATCATAGGTTTAAACCAGTGGAGCCCTCACACCTTGTAACAATCTACATCTAAAACTTGAATAAATATTTTTGATTTGATTTTATTGAAACAATATTTATAAAAGAAAGCTTAAAAATAAAAAATAACTTAATAATAAAAGAGGACAATGGACGGCCTTATTGCTAAAAGCGATTTCTTCCAGGCAACCTTTATCCTTTAAGACCCGTGAGAGAAAAAATAACTTTACACTAGCTATACGCGTTGTTTCGATATGAAAATACTCTACTTATGTCCAACTCATAAATTTATATCCATACCGTATTTCAATTAATTTTGTAGTTGCAGAGTGACAACAAAAAACAGTTCATTCTCAAAAATCAGTAAACAAAAATCTATCTAGGGAGCCATTCTCATTATTATCCACTAGCTTTCGCATTCATAATAAAATTATAGTGGGATAGGATAACTGCACCGAGTGAATAATAATTCCGAAGATCAGCAATTTTTATCGCTTATCATAACACGATTAAGGCGAGCTTTGTATTTATGCACGGGTCATCTTGCTTACGCATTTCACCATGATCCGGAGCCGATCTGGGTAACTAGGGTAGACGTGACGTGGTGCCGGAGCTGGGGTCACGGGGTCCCTGACACGACAGGACTCCGGGATAGGCCCTTGACCCATTTGCAGTCGTTACGTCACTAGTGAATGGGACGGCGCGGGCGGGCGGGTGAGGTTGAATGAAAATAATCCCCCGGTTTTCAAGTAACCTAATGATGGAACACCATTACGCCGCTGCCTCATTTATTCATTCCATTTTTATAAAAAAAGTATTGATTCTTTTCATAAGGGTTAACTATAGCCGCTACTTTGTTAGTACTAAGCTTCAACTCTTAAAATTTTATTATAGCTTAATCCTTCTCGGTACTATCCGTAGCAGGTGCTTGCCTACAAATCATAGTTAATTATTTTACTTAGCTATCCTAAACAAAAAAAATATTAAATATCGATGGATTGCAAGTGATAGCAAGATAGATAGATAGTAACAACTTATTGTACAATCCGAGGAAATACACATTATAAAATGAAGTTTAAAAAAAAATAACCAAAAATAATACAGGCTATAATGGGCGGCCTTATGGCTAAAAGCGATTTCTTCCAGGCGACCAAGAGAGAAGTGATAGTAGTAGGCATCTGGACGTGATAAAAAATATGTAAAAAATACGACACACCGTGGCTTAGTTGGTAGTGACCCTGCCTACGAAGCTTGGTGTTCCGGGTTCGATCCCCGGCCGGGGCAAATATTTGTGACGAACACAAATGTTTGTTCTCGGGTCTTGGATGTTGTGATGTGTTGTGTTGTATGTGTCCATGCCACCTGCGACACAGGGAATCCTAGTGCAGGGGTGTGAGTGTGTGAATCTTTATGTTTATGTTTATTATATGCAAGTGCTATGAATAACCTAAAAAAGACGTACAAGTGCATAGCCTAAGTTAGCATCGGTAAGGAACAAGTGGAACGGGAAGCTGCTACATTCAGGTGCTAGAACCTCCCGGAAGCGGAGCCCTTGACCTACTTGCAATTCTACGTCATTAACTGAATGGAACGCGGATGCGCATGAATGAAAATACCCGAAAGCCTTTGTGAAATAACAGGTAAAGAATGTTCTAGTTTAGTTTGTCAAACTAGGTTTTTTAATGTAAAAAAAGTAAGGAAACGAGCTAGGCGCTCTCCTGATGGTAAAAGTACACTTATGCCCATGACAGAAACCGTGCTACACAGATATCGTTCGAATAATAGATACGGAAGCATAATAGATTTATTCGTTGTATTAGGGTGGGTAATCCTCAAGGCAAATTTCCATACAAAATGTTTCGGACAAATACTCAAAAAGTAAGCCGTATTATAGTAATATCTTCACAGTATTCGTTCTTTTTATGTTTTCCGATTGTGTCAACGAAAATTAGTAAGGTTTCATACTTTAATTTAGATTTTATACGTGTTTTTAAATTAGTATCTAGTGTAAATTTTTGTATGGAAATTTGCCTTGAGGATTCCCCTTAGGGCGCCTTCAAATTAGAGGCGTGAGGAAGCGCCACTATTGTGCCACAGTGGCGCTTCTACTAGTTTTCATACAATGTCTAGACGCGCAGGTGCAGCGCCACTATCGTGATATAGTGGCGCGTTTAGACATTTTATGAAAACTAGTAAGCGCTACATTGGTGCTTCCTCACGCCTCTAATTTGAAGGCGCTCTTATACTTGTTGAATTGTTTTACTCTGCTTTGTTCTTGTTGGTGTACAATAAAGTATTCATCTATCTATCTATCTGTTGACCTTATAACAGATAAGCTTCTGCTTTAGTGGATAATCTCTGACCTTCTTGATAATATCAAGTCATACATTCCTGAAAGCCATCCGACCTGACAATAAAAGGATAAAAGCTGGAAGGTTGCAGCTTTACGTCAACTTTATGTGATCTAAATCCCGTCTGACCTTAGAGGAAGACTATCCTGTACCACGAGGATACTAAACACGATATTGCATTAGATTTTATAACTATAGATACACATTAAAAACACATCAAACATAGCAATAATGTTATAAAGGCATTAAAGGAATGGTAATCATATGAATGTTACTACTTAAACTATAAAATTATAGAACAAGAGATGAGTAATAGGATCTTGTGAATGACGCCCAAAGCAAATAACAGTAGCTGTTGTCTGATAGGAAATAAACTCGTAAATTAACAGATACGACATATTTCAGCAAAGGTCAGATGCTGATATTCACAATGAATACAGCGTGTTGTGAATTAGTGAAACCACATGAGTGACGTCTACGTCAGCGCTTTTCATGAATGAGAGTAGTTGCGTAGGTGCATGAATTATGCGCGAGGAAATCAATTTGCACTCGGTTTCATGAGACAAATTTCTGGACAGCAAGTTTGTCGTTTATGCATTTCAGGAGTCTAATGATGAATTTATGTGGAAAGGTTTCAAGGCAATACTTGTGCTGATAAATTGGGCAGTTAAGGCTTGACTTAACAATAACATTACTCTTTAGGTAATGACTGACTCATACATTGCTAGGAAGGCATGTAGTTTTCGCTAAACATAGAATCATTTTTAGTAAGAAGAAGTAGATAATTATTCTAATTCTGTTTTCTTAAACTTTAAAAAAATTACAATGAGTCAGTAGACAGATTTGATAACACTTGTGAGTTGTTCTGGGATTTCCTATTTATTTACAGAATGTTAATAAATCAGATCCCTGGATTTATTTTACGAAAAAGTTCGTGATAAATTTATCAAAGAAAATATAGGTATTCTTGGAAACATCGAGGTAAGAAAGAAAAGAAAGAAAGGTGGCAAGACAGCCAGACCAATTCATACAATATAACTACAGCAAGGTGAAAAAATCCGTTTAGTACAAGTTATTGAAGTGCAGATAAAAATGTATGGTACCTATAGGATGGGGTGATAGGGTGGTTTCCACAACAGATGTCTTACAAAACAATCAAGATTCCTAAATTTCTAATGAGCATGTCAAAGTGCACCAGCTGTCGCAACAGGGTTCTTTAGTATGTTAATTATATTCCATAATTATGATAAGGAACATGTTAAAAGGGTATGGTATACCACGTACTAGATGGGTAGCCGTTGGTTTCACAGTCAGTTAGGCAGTGAGGTGCGGGCTGCAAGCATAATAGGGTTGAAAGAAAACACAGTAAGCATTATGCTTCTTCTTATCACGTGTCAATGGCAAACCCGGAGTATTTGAAATAGTTTTAATATATTAGTTTGGTCCAGAAAATAGCAACATCTGTCACTTGACAAGTAGCATACTTACAGCAATTTTTTTGCAACTACAACTTGGTTTATCCTATGCTATGCTAATCCTATGCCAAGATATAAAAGAGAAATTCAAAATGCGAAAAAGGTATGAAATGTTTTTCACTTTTGCGTTTTCTAGAAGTTATAAAATATTTTTATTGTATTGTCATCACAGAAACGTCGCATGAAAATTAAACCAGTGATCTAATGGTTTTTCAAACAAGCCAAATGATTTTGGAAAAATGAGTTTTATTTCAAAGTTTATAATGTCAGTTTATGCGCAGCCCTAACCGGCGGCGCGTGCGCAAGAAGCCAGGTGTGCGCAACGGGAAGTGTATCGTATCATGAGCATCGCCGAGATAACGGCGACGCCTCTTGAATCCGAATGCGATATTTATTGGACAGTTGTGCTTTAATTGAATCTTATAAGATCTACCTAATATTCTTAATATATGTGAACGTTATTATATGACTGTAGATTTTACCAGAATCTCTAGTATTTGTAAAGTTTGCCATGGATAATACGATGGCCGATGGTACAAAAAAGCTGTTGAAATCAGCCTTATTTCATAATATAAATCAATATAAATAAAAGAAAGTCGTGTTAGTTACACTATTTATAATTTAAGAACTGGTGGGGAGCTTAGAACCAGGAGACGGACATAGGATACCTACTTTTTATCCCGATGTTGAAAATGACCAACACAAACAAAGTCAGCTAGTTTTCATATAAAATTAACATGGCATTTGGTAATTTAATGTAGAAAATTAAGACTTTCCTCGTCAATTAGAAAACACCTTCATTTTATGAAACAAGTTCATTGATTCGATTCCTCGCTAATTAAAATTGGAAAAGGTTATCTGAAATAACGATACCTAACTATGGAAAATCCATGGTATATTACACACCCTGCCAGTTTATTTTCCGCGCATCATACGAAAACAAAAACGTTTTACGTAAAAACTATACAACGACATTACGCTAAATGGTGCAAAATATTTGTCCTGTCGGGTACATAACACACATGGTTTACCTTGCTGGACGTCAACACCGCGTGGCAAATGGACGTGCCTTCCTCACATGAAGGTCGGAGTATTCCGACGGAAATATCGGAACTGTCCTTGCGTTTATTTTCCCGGACTTTATATGGTAGGGTAAATATAGCTACAACAAAATGGAAATCTTTGGAAGAAGACTTTGTCAAAACAAGATTTGGATTAGAAGGAACCGGTTGTCGATACCTAGACTTTATGTAAAACAAACAGCAATAAAGGCTTATTTTGTTTTTCTTTTTTTAAATTTAGCTCCTAATATGTGATGATAATATTGATGGTGTTGTTCGTTTAGATATAGTTTGTACATGTTTTCTCAAATTCTCTTCTAAGCTAAATGTTTGGGCGGAGTAGGTACTAAAAATGTTTTTTTGAGGTTGTTGACGAGCTGGAATAAAACAAAATCGTTGCCTTCGTCGATACTTATTAACGTTGGGACCTCAAAAGTGTACGTACACTATAGTAAATTTGCTCTCCAAATTAAGAATTTGTTTGGTTACTTGTTACTCCATATTTCAATAAAGCAGGACATACGAACTAGGACTTACCTGACTAGGATGGTGTCGGTACAGGTACAGCTTTGTCCCGTGGAGCACTCCCCACACCTGTTTCCAAGATCTGTCACTCGCTCTCTGTTGAAAGGACATTATCATTAAAGTCTATCTTGTAAATAAGTAGTTCAAGTGAAGGGGTGAGTTATTACGAAGAATATAATAAAATGTTGCTACGATAGGTCAGGTATATTTATTCTTCTCAAATTAACAACAATATTATGACTGAAACAGATAAATGACCCAAAAAGAACATTCTGCCGAAACATTTACTTTCTATCAAGTTGGAAATTCTCTTTGAAAAAATTGGTCAAGATGTCTGCAAGCTTATGAACAATATGTTCATAAACATAAACATTCATAAACATTCACACACTCACACCCCTGCACTAGGATTCCCTGTGTCGCAGGCGGCATGGACACATACAACACATCACAACATCCAAGACCCGAGAAAAAAACATTTGTGTTCGTCACAAATATTTGCCCCGGCCGGGGATCGAACCCGGAACACCGAGCTTCGTAGGCAGGGTCACTACCAACTAAGCCACGGTGTCGTCAAAGGCAAAGGTGATAGATGTTCGACCGTTTTGTCATTTACCATAACATCAGATTAGATTAAAGTCTTATGTAAACCTATATCTAATGCAAGGAAAAAGTGAAAAGTAGGCAACTCGAAATTTTAACTTGCAAGAGCAAACCTAGTACCAGGTCTAATATTTGCTCTCGCATGGGCTCCATCCTTCTCATTTCTCTCCTCAGCGATCAAGTATTTCTCATACAGTTAACTAAACTAACCTTTCCATTGCTAACCACCATCTTGATCTGCACATTGCCTTGCACGTCTCCTTCCACTGGTTCCACGACACTGTCAATCACTTCTCCTTCCTCCTTCTTGTCTGGACTGTTGGCGTGTAACAAACAATTCCTAAAGTTATTCCTGGAAAAAACTTTATGAACCAACAAAGTCACGTTAAGCTTTCTGACTGATTTCAAGCGGTACTTTAAAAAGACAAACTCGAAAAATAGGTATAAAAGATTGACGGGCTGAATCGAGATAGGTAGTAGGTAGTAGTTTGTAGGGAAATGTTGTTTGAGGAGACCTCGCGACGGAACAGTTAGACTGTAAGGCATAGTTATGTAGATTTATCATACAAAAATTATCTCCAATATGTCCGGTAAGCTAATACTTAGCCAACTTTTATTCTTCGAAAACTACAACATGGATGCTGAACATTCATCTTTGTATCACAAAAATAAGGCGACTACCTACCTATTTATAATATTTTATTTTCTATTAGCACATGCAGCATTTTTGAGGGTCAGTAGACAACATTGAGGTAATTAAACGCCATGCATTGTTAAGAAAATCAAGATAGGTACACTGAGATACATAAAGGGTTTTAGAACGGTTACGTATTTTTCTGATAATATTTACAAAATGACCGAATTTGTGTCTGTGGTTGGTTTTTCGATTAGCTGTTCACTCTTGGCTCAATCGAATCGATTGGATGATGAGCCTTTTCGGAATGATTAAGGTAAGAATTAGCAATATGTATGTCGTCAGGTTTTTACCGAGTTTTGCTGTTATGAGATGGATTAAGCTGTGTGATTCGAAAATCTCGTTGCCAACTGATTACTTTTAAACCAGCTTGCTACATATGGCGCCATCTATCTCATGCGTGTCGACTATTGCACACATTGAATCAAGCGCCATCTATTTTACATAGACTGCATTTCGTCGTCATGCGACGTACCGCAAAGGGAGGACAGCATGAGGGTCGAATATTCTCAGCAACGGTGTAATGTCATCGGTGAGTCGAGGGGGGCGCCACTTGCGGTATACACTGTATTATGAATCCAATCACCATGACATAAGATACAATTTTGATTGAATATAAACATTGTAGAGTTAGGCACGTAAAAAGTTGTTATGTACTTCTACTAGCTACTACGACTAAATACTACAAAAGACAATAAATAACTACAAAACGTATATCGTGGGAGAGATTGAAAAAATGGTGCTGATACAAGAAAATAATAATGTTGTAACAGTAAAAAAGTACAAAACACTTAAAAGGAAGTACTGGTGGTAGTTAGGAAACTTAGGAAAACAAAATTGTTTTTGCATAGCATTCCTGCAACAAAGAAATCACTCCAATGGACCTATATCTATTGTTTGAGGACCTATTATTAGCATTGACGGCGAGTCTTACCTTCTGAGGTTATGGTGATCGATCTCAGGTTCCACGTCACCGTCCAAATGCAACCGATCTCCCCAAGTTGCTTTCAAGTAGGACACTCTCCGCATAGCACGCTCCTCTTCTACTTCAAAAGAAAAACAATCATTTAGAATTGATCTTTGCTCGTCATACGATTTGCCTTTGTTCGACAAGTTAACTTTGACCTACCCCCAAGTTGAGCATCTTTCTTCTGTCTTCTTGTGACCACGTCATCGGCAAAACCTGCGCAAAAATTAAAGTTATTAATTTTGTTCTAAAATTAATGTTAAAGGAAATTAGTTAGAAGTAGAACACCGGAATACAGGACAAACGGTTATTTATTGAGTTTGAGGAGGAACAGTCTTAAAACTACAATGTAGGTTTGGGGATAGTTTTTTTAAAATCAGTAGGAACACAGCCCATAGCACACCTAGAAGCACATTTATGCATTCCATTAATATTCCACTGAATATTGTTGTTTTAAAATGTTAGGTCCCGTGCGACAATTCTTATCCTGAGAAATGTGTTAGTACCATACATTGACTTGAAGCGCAGGCGCAGTCCAGTTTTATTGCATTGCAAGTCGAGTTGTACCCAAAACCTTGATGGGCAATTTATTTGTGTAGTTTCTTTGAATGTGAATATTCGGGTCCTATTTACCATTGTCTGAAATCAACTTCAAAGTACGGATAGGTGCATATCAACGGATGTTCACAATAAAGAGGATGAACTGGTCCTACCACAAAACAACAGTCACTACACAAACAGACTACCCTGAGTTACACCAACAATGCCCCGACTCGCAAAGCTGAAGCGGAGGAAAGCATTCAATACGGCGTCGCGTGCTCGACCTGAATCGGCGGGCGTGCTCGGCGTGGGCGAGGGTGAAGTAGCGGCCGACGAGCCTGACAGGCCTGGGGGAGCCAGACTCAGCTGCGTCGGCCTCTGAGGCCCCTGCGCCCCGGGCAGCGACACACGGTTCATCGCCTCCATTTGCTCCCTGTTCAGCCCCATTCGTCTCTTCGCGTGACTGCCATCTTGGGGCGAACAGTGCCATTAGACGCGGTGCTAAGCCGTGAATGCCGTTTCCATGTATACGCAAACCGTTGTACAAGTTTAAATCTTTCGTTTTGTACTTCTTCACAATATATACTCCAGATTATTTTGTTAACGCATCTTCGCTATTGGCATAGTTTTACCAGAATATCAATATAGTAGATCGTGGACCAGATTTTTTTTCATTTGCATTCACACCGTAAGCAAACAATACTGTATAGTTCCTGTTAGCTCTTTGTGGATAACGATAAACAGTGGCAGGCATTTTGCTCAGTGCCTTATCCTTCACCAGTGAATGACGGAACAAATGATAAGCACAAGCTCAGCGGATGGCCGAACCGAATGGAACAGTTTGCGTATGACAATGGAACAACATAATCAGAAAGTTGGGTAAGGGAGATTATCCATCTTTCATAGCGTGGCTCTAAAGTGCAGAATGAACTAGACGTACCGACTAGGTTCTAAGCTAGTACTAGATGGTTACCTGTGGCATGATGTCTTCTAATGGGTAATCCTTCACTACCGGTACTGTTTGACCTTGTTCGCATTTGAACCTTTTCTGTTTCTGAAAGCCGATGGAGTTTATGAGCGCATCTAGTGATAGTCTAAGCGTTAGGTATAGTAAGGCGTTGTGATGTTTACTTACCGGGGTTAAATCCTTCTGGAGGCGGACAATGGAGGTGTTTGCTGCCGGTTATCATGAGCTGATTGCCTGATAGGCTTGCGCCAAGTGCCACTTCATGTTCTAATTCTGTAAAACATAAATTTAATTGTATTATACGGCCTTAATAAATGTTCATTTCCTCAAAGGTTATAATAGCGTAAACTTCATTGAGAATGTTAAATGACGTGTTCCAGAATTTTGGCTAGGGTGATCCGGACAACATTGCTTTGATATAAGAAAGCATCATATGGAAAGTCCAGGTTTTGAGTTTAAATCCCGATGTGTTCTTGTGTGTTTTGAACACAAGACCCCATCGTGATTTGTTTGAAATGAGAAGTTACCTTGTGGTTGCACGTCCAACGACCTCGCCTCTCGCCTAGCTGTTCTGGTCTCGAACTCTTTGCGTCGCAGCGCCACGCTGGGCTCCAGCCGCGTGGTGGACAGTCGGGCCAGCTCGCTCCGAGCCACCTCTGTCCTCCTCTCGCATCCACCGCGGGCCTCCTCCAGCTGCCTCGTCCGCGCTGTCACTAATTGTAATTCAGGTACTGGGTATCTGGAAACGGAAAAACGTTTAACGTAATGGTAACAGTCAAATTGACCTTGGTTTCTTATACAAATAACTAATTTTATTATTTTCTAATGAAGCAATATGCGCAGGTACGCAGGCTATTTTGGGTGAGGAAAGGAACATATTTGCTGGTTTAGTTATATGATTGTTGTTATGTTTGCATGACGCAGTACAATAATAAAATTACGTGTCCTACATAATTACATGGATTAGGTATGTAATGAAAAAACTCACTTATTCTCCTCATTTCTATTTGCGTCATCTCTTGCGTCTGCTGATCCATTGCTCATCGTCCCAACGTTTGTGTGAATACTAGGCGCTGTCTCCTGTATCTTCGAAAGGGTCGCCACAAATTGACTCTTGTCTGATTTTAGTCTGCCTTTGTCATGTGAGCCGTTAACCTCTCCATAGCCACTGTACGTTCCACTATCTACGCTCGCAGAACATTCTTCCGTTCTTTGTTCTTGTGGAGGTGGTGAGGAAGCGAGGGGTGGGGAAGTAGCAGGTGGAGGCCACGCCGGTTTTTGAAGTTTCTGAGGCCTGGCGTAGAACTCTTTTTGCTTTATGGACGGTGGGGCGTCTGGTGTGACCCAACCGGTTGGCTGGCTAGGACGTCGGAGGAAGGCCTCTTTCTGCTCGAGGCTCTTTCGTATTCGTGAGAGGATAATCGAGTCGTCCAGCTCACGACCGGTGAGGGTCGAGTTCGAGTCGAACGAGCCGAGGCTGTCTTTGCTCTCTGTTGCTGATGATGGGAGGGATGTGTCTGATTCCCGTCTACTGTAAAAGCAGAACAAACGTTGAATTTCTCTAGAACCTAGTACAGTTTAAAAAAATACTACATAATTGTTCATAATAAATAAATAAATAAATAAACGTTCACACACTCACACCCCTGCACTAGGATTCCCTGTGTCGCAGGTGGCATGGACACATACAAGACATCACAACATCCAAGACCCGAGAACAAACATTTGTGTTCGTCACAAATATTTGCCCCGGCCGGGGATCGAACCCTGAACACCAAGCTTCGTAGGCGGGGTCACTACCAACTAAGCCACGGTGTCGTTAATAGTTTCGACAACTTACATATCATGCAACAGGTAATGTGGTGGTCCACCGATTCGCGGCACATCGTATCTTGAAGGCGCTATGGATGCCACACTGGCGTACTCCGGGTCGTCTCGATGGCGAGCTGGTGCCTGCGGAGCCGGTAGCGCAGCCCTAGGCCTCCGGTACGCGTCGAACAGCCGCGACTCATGCTCCGAAACCGGTGCCGGCATCTCTAACTGCCGCTGCTGGTTCGACTCTGGATTGTACGCGGCTTCGCTGAAATACTGAGAAGAAAGAGAGAAATTAGGTGATGTAGTTAGGTTAATAAAAGAGAATCATTAATAGATGATTTATTTTCAAAAACTTAATCAAGAAAACCTATCTATAAAAAGTGAATATTTACTTTTTATAGATAGATTATAGAAAGTTAGCACCAAACCAGGAGGGGATGAAGGGCAATATATTAAGGGGCATCCTCAACTCTGAATTCCATACAATGTTTTTCGGACAAATACTCAAAAAGTACGTTGTATTATAGTTATTTCTTCACACTATTCGTTTCGTCCATGTTTTTTGATTTCGTGAATAAAAAAAGTGAAAGGTTTCATATTTTAATTTAGATTTTATACGTGTTTTAAAATTAACCCTACTAACTTAAAAACACGTATAAAATCTAAATTAAAGTATGAAACCTTTCACTTTTTTTGTTCACGAAATCAAAAAACCAGAAACTAAACGAATAGTGTGAAGAAATTACTATAATACGGCGTACTTTTTGAGTATTTGTCCGAAACATTTTGTATGGAATTTGGATTTGAGGATTACCCTTAAGCTTGAGATGGTACACCTCACGACACTAGTCTCCTCTGCTGGGATATTTTAGTCTAAGAATGCAAGCACTATCGTCGCTATACAAATGCCTTTATTAAACTGATCGCGCGAGTGGAGGGGCATGCATTTTTAGACCGAAAAAAATCTAGTACAACATGCGCGTTTGTTACGCATGTCAGTATTTGTACAAAGTTACATTAACAAAGCAAAAAAGTTGGACTCACCCTCTGCAATAGATCGTGGTCCCTCGGCACGACAGTGAGCCTCAGTATCCTGGGCTCTCTCTGCGCTAGCTGGACGACCCTCGCGTACGGAGCCCGCGAGCGGCCGCACGCCACCGGCTCGCCGTTGACGGCCAGCACTCGGTCGCCGGCGCGCAGACCCGCCGCAGCCGCCGGCCCGCCCGGCCGCACCGACCTCACGAAGATCGTGTCCATCGGCGCTCCCACCGCGCCCACCGCGAGGTGGCGCGCATCTTCGTATAGCTCCTGGAATTTTAATAAGGTTTCGTTAGTGCAATGTATTTTCAGAACAAACGAAATTTATGGAAGTAGTAGATCTTCTATGTGTTTATATAACCAGCCTCTTGCACCCACTGCTGGGTAGGCCTCCTCTTCAGTACCTCTAAAGTAGATCTTCTACTTTGGAATAATAAAAAATTGACAATGCCGTGGGTTTGCTTCATATTAATTAAGTAACTAGTATAATTATAGATTTTACATCCATTTCAAAAACTTCTCTATTTCAATTAAAATTAGTCTATCCACTCTTAGCTGATAAAAGTCCCGTGTAGCACTGTTCTGGTCCTGGACATGGGTGATTTCTTACCATGAGGAGCGCGCCAAGCGTCTCTATCCGCTTGTTTAAAAAAAAAACATTGTAAAAAATCCTAGAACAAGATACACTTCCAAAAAAAGCTTGTGTCGTTAATTTTAGTGGCCGGCACTGGTAACGTACTAACCAACTTATAAAATAGCCGAGAAAAGACCTACCTGCAGAGAATCTGGCGGGTAGACTACCAGGTGACGCAGGGTGAAGCCGAAGCCGTGTCTCGCGTCCGGCCTTTGGATGACGATGGTTCGCGGCGCCGAGCAGTGCGCAGGCGGCGCGGCGGCGACTGGCGGCGGCGGCAGCGCCAGCGGGGGCCCAGCTTGCAGTTGAGGCTGTGAATGCAGAAACAAGAGCTTTAGAAAAACATTAACAAATCTGGAGATTTTTAAACAGAAATCATTGATACGGCTCTTTATAAAAAACAAATACTGGGGTTGGCATGTGGAAAAACTATTGCTATGAGCTCCTACAAAGAGTACAGATTGCTTTCAATTATGCTATCAGCACTGAACAGACACTTGATCTGCTACTGCTGTGCGGTTTGTGACTGATACCTCTTCTGAAGGTACAAATATACTGTATAAAATCCTCAAGCACAACATGGTTAGTTCTTATCAGTACAGTTACAATCGCATTTTTGTTTCAGTGAGATAATAGCAGAATTTCGCACAAGACACTATACGCGTGGTACTAAATAATTATATCTACAACTTTTGAGTTTTACGAAGAGGCTTCGAGCCAAAAAGGCTCACATCTGTCTCTGGACAAGTCGGAACACAATAGCGCATCCTGGTTGTTTATCGTGTGCTATTCGTTTGTTGTAAAAACACGTGACGTCACAGCAGATGCTTGCCAGCTGTTTGTGGTAAAGTGCAAACTTTAGCAAAACCAAGCAAAACTGTAATGCATGTTCGTATTTGCGTTATTGAACAGTTCATAAAGTGCTTCTTTGAAACAGAAACACGTTCGCAATGTTTCATTAAGATGCTACAAGTAGGTATATTAAGATGATATAAGTATCACACTAGCTGACGCCCGCTACTTAGTGCATTGCGAATTAATAATATTATTTCCTTAGTTACGCGTCTGCACTTTTTGACAAACATACCCTGCAAATTTAAAGTGTCTAGGTTCAGTGGTTTGGCCTGTGCGTTGTCTGTCAGTCAGTTATGTCCAAGCCTTTTATGTATATGTATAAGTAGGTAGAAGATAGGTGCAAGCTGCAACATCGAAGGTGCTATCATAAATCATATCTACATTTCCTATTTGTAGAAACACGGCTGTCATGCAACTGTAGGCCGTCTTTCCTCCAAGGTTTTAAACCGATCCAGTCCCACTCAAATCAAGTTCAGACCGACAGAATTGCCACGGAAAAGTAAACTTTAAAGGATGGTGATAAGTTTATTTTTGGGATGTATAGAAATTGCGATTGCAGGTACACTGCATCTACAAATCTCGCAGTAGATACAGTGTACCTGCTAGTTACGCACTGATTACGGAACCCACGCATTTCTGATGACACCTCGTTTATGTAGATAAGGGCTGTGATGAAAAAAGCTGCATCTAGACGAAAGAAACTCTGGTATCATGGTATGGATTGCAGTTTAGATGCTACGCGGTTCCACTCAAAAAATAAAGAAATTTCGCCAGAAACGTCACCTGCACGTGTCACGACAATGTGTTCAAAGCCTTATTACGGCTATTATAGCGGTATATAATAGTTATGAGGCCTAGCTTACCTGGAGCTGTTTGAAGATAAGTAAATTATATGACAGCTTTGAAATGTAATGCTTACAAGGGATTACGCAGCCTGTATGAAATATGTTGCCTACTACTGACCCTTTTATAAAGGTGGTCATATATTTCAGTAAAATACTGTGAGATTTGAGTTGAGCTACATCTGAAATCAGGCGTCTATTCAGCCAAACTTGTAGATGAATGAGAACGAAATTACTCAAAGGATCAAGTTCTTTAATCTTTAGTATTGATGCAATATCATTTTCAATTCTAATGTAACTATACCATAAGGCGTAAATACATAAACCGATGTGTTCCCTAGGTCGAAAAGGTAAGGTGTGTAGTAGCTAGAGCATGTTTAGAGTCTAGATAGAATTCAGAAGTAGACAAAACAAAAAACCGCTGACTGATTAAAAATGCACGTGTGTATGAGTCAGTGCAAGAAGCCGTAGCAGACACATCGGTACCTCACCTGTGTATCATGCAGGTATCATTTTACCCTTGTCTGGGGCAGCTGTGACCAGATTTGTAACCTTTATTTCCGGCAGGGAGACCTTATGTTAGAAATGATAGGGTAAAAAATTAGAAAACTTTTGTTATTTTTATGGCGTTACATTACTGACACTGCAAACAGATATAATACCATAATTACCATGTTAATTCAGTTTTTACCTCTCTGTAAATCAACAACTTAGAGCGGTTTCAGACAATTAAACGCCTTTTTTTTTCGACACGGGACTCTATACTAATAACCACTATTTGAGGCTCGTGTTTATACGTAAGTCTGAAACCGCTCTTACAAGGATAACAAATAAGAAATAGTTGAACCAATTTAAAGATATTGCAATTTCTTTGCCCTAGTTTGATTTGATATCATATCCCAAATATCTATTGAGTAGCGCGTTGAAGTCTTTTGAATAAGTGAATGAATGAAAACTTTTATTTGCATAATACAGGTACATTGTGGTCTTACTTTAAATTAGAATCATGCATCAACTCTTGGTCGTGTGAATACTTAGAAAAAGCTAAATAATTGGTAATGATTCTTATTATTATTTGCTATTGGAGCTAAAACGTAAAGTCATTAATGGTGTTTTGTAAGTATTAATTAATTAAATCTAGCTGTATATATCATTAAATAAACTATAGACCCATTAGCCTAATGTCTAATATATACAAGGTATTCTCCAAAGTTATCCTGGGAAGAATAAGCAAAAAAACTAGACGTAAACCAACCAAAAGAGCAAGCTGGCTTTAGACAAAAATACTCTACCCTAGACCACATACATACGGTGAAACAAATCATGGAAAAATATTATGAGTATAACAAGAACCTCTACATGGCATTTATCGATTACTCGAAAGCCTTTGACACCATAAGCCACAAAGCCATATGGGAGAGTCTAGAACAGCAAGGAGTACCCTCAAACTATACCAAAATTATAAAGAACATCTACTCGAACAGCGTAGCAAGGGTCCAACTAGAAACTCTAGGAAACAAGTTCAAGATAGAGAAAGGAGTGAGACAAGGAGATCCTCTATCACCGAAATTGTTTTCAGCCGCCCTGGAGGGCATATTCCGCAAACTAGAATGGTACAACTTCGGTATTTGGGTATGTGCAAGGTGTAAAACTAAACCACCTAAGATTTGCGGATGATAAAGTCCTGTTCGAAGTAAACCCGGCAAACTTAAAGACAATGATAAAATCACTGATGGAAGAAAGCACAAAAGTAGGCCTCTTCATGAACAAAAACAAAACTAAATTACTAACAAACTCTGAACCAGTAATCATAGATATTGACAACCAGACGCTCGAATATGTGAATACATCTATCTAGGACAGATAATCTCTCACAAAGACCAAACCTCCAAAGAAATTGATAGGAGAACTGCAAATGGATGGAAGAGATACTGGTCCCTGAAAGAAGTCATGAAATCAAACGAGTTAAGCATGCAAATTAAAAGGAGATTCTTTGACACATGTATTCTGCCAGTCATCACCTATGGTTGCGAAACTTGGTCACTCACCAAACATCATAGTGAAAAGCTGAAACGCTGCCAGAGAGCTATGGAGAGAAGCCTAATAGGAATAAAGAAAATAGACAAAGTAAGAAGTAGCATTATAAGGAAAAAACTAAAGTAATCGATATAATTACCCAAATTGACAAACAGAAGTGGAGATGGACAGGTCACATGATTCGAGATCCTCAAGACAAATGGTGCAAAAGGGTCACTGATTGGTACCCCAGAGACGGCAAACGCAATAGAGGGCGTCAACAAACAAGATGGGAGGATGACCTAAAACTTACAGCTGGACAGCACTGGAGAAGGGTAGCACAAGACAGAACCCAGTGGAAGGGGTTAAAGGAGGCCTATGCCAAGAGGCACACCGAACTGCGGGACATCCTTTGATACTTTATTTATTTTACTACATTATAAAAAATGTGAAAACCTAAAGTTTGGAATAAATGGCTTATTATTATTATATGTATATAGCATTAACTTTAATCTAGAGTAAAAGCACTTTATTATTAGTAGCTAGATTAAATGTATCTACCAGGAACAAGTTTATCCATCTATGTACTGTACACATATTTTCAATCTTTCAAACATTTATAATATTAGTAAAAGTAACTACGCTTATTTGAATAAGTGTTATATTCATGACCCATAAATTAATTTTCATCTGCAAATATATTCTAAAGTTATGCTAAATAACGAGATACTTGGGTACTCGTGTCGCAGCTGCAAACGCTAATATTTTATCAATTTCTCCTATTTGTAGCACAAGTCATATTAATGCATTTAGCATGTGTGTCACGTCTAACACTTATCTTTATGTCGGTGAAATCGAGGTAGAAGTAGCGAACCTATGAGGTTTAATGGTTCAACATTTATCGACATTACAAAGTGTGTAGGGAATCTTGTCCACTTATGTAAAGGTGCCAGGTGTCCTATTACAGATGTAATTTTCTCTGTACGAACAGACAATAATCATAAAGCGAGTGATAATGATAATATAACCATGAATAACGCACTACATAAGGTAGATAGATAGTTGAGGCTATATTGTGTCAACATCTATCTATCTATATCTATACATATAATAAAGCAGAAGACCCCAAATTTCTGTACATATGTTTTTTTTGACGGACACGTATTCAGACTATATTAATAAACATGCCCCAATTTTTTTTTTAAATTGGAAGACTTTGTTTGTTTGTGGGTTTGTGTGTTCGTCCATCACGTAAAAACTATCGAACGGATTTAACTGAAAATTTACAATATCATAACTACTAAGCCCGAAAGGGTTACAGGCTATATAATATTACGCTACATTTCCTCAGAGGGTAGATATAGAAGTTTAAAGTTTGTATGGAAACAGTTTTTTTTGAGTGTATCTATCTCAAACTTTTGAATTATGTTCTTCAAAACAATTAAATAGATACGGGTTTCAACAATTTTCAAAATTAATATAAAAAGATGTAAAAGTACTGATTGAAGGTGTTTTTAGACCAAAAGTTGAATGAAGCTGTCTCCTCAGATGTACACAATATCTGATGGAAAGTTGCATATATATAATTTCCGCAGATAAGTACCTACATGTTTTTCAGTTATTTACTAAATTCAATGTTTGAGTGGGTAAAAAGAGGGTTTGAAAATATGCAAGTATTGATTGACTTAGTACTGACACTTTGCTATTCTTTGACATTTCTTCCGCAATAAACAATTCTTCCACGGGTGACAAAGTCGCACGCGGGTACAGCTAGTTATACATATAACCATGAAGCGTAAGTGATATTGTGACAGTGAAATAGATAGAATCACTTGTTGTGTATCCGTAATTCTCTATTATAAGTAAACAAAACATAATATTTAACACTAAATGTACAAAGGCAATCTTACAAGACTGTTCTTCAAATAAACCTTTGAGGCTAGAAAGAGGATACATACAAAATCGGAGGAATATAGCTGATTGTGATTTTTATTCCTGTGAAGCGAAAGTAGCTAAGAAAGTATTATGTACACACATCAATATACCAGTATACCGTACAAGATTTGATCTGAAGCAATTCAGTGCAATTATTATGTAAATTACGTGGCGATTATGTTAACCAACGTAACTGTGAAGTGTCGTGTTGCTGTAGAGAGAAGTTGTGAAGTACGCATTAAGGACCCATTAGCTTATCGATACTGTTTATGGTAGCGTTTGTTCGAACAAGGCCATTATAAACGTTGTTAATAGATAATTAAGTTGGTCGATAATAACATAAAAGGCTTTTGGTGCTCTGTATTTTCAGGTCAGTGCAGATCTAGAGATAAAGGGTAATGGGTTTATTCCATTCTCGATTTCTATATAAATTTCTTTAGATATTACACATGTCACTTTTATTTTTACCCGACTGCCAAGGAAGGGTCATGTTTTTCGCGCGTATCTTGTATGTGTGTAATTTTTTTTGTTACCTCGTATCTTCCAAACGGCTGGATGAATTTTGACAGTCAATGTATCGTTAGATTCGTCTCAATAGCCCGAGTGTTCTTAGATGTTTTTTTTAACGATCAAAATGGCGGATTTTTGGCGCTAAATAGTAAGTCGTTGAAAAAATCTTTGTTTACTAAAGCTATAGAGTAGGTTATTAAAATGAAATTAATTAATAGTTGATTCCAAAAATATATATAAGTCACATGTTTAAATTTTATTTGTAATAATGAATTGGCAATCAATGTATGTGAGTATAATATTTTCGCAATCGGGTTTTCAGTTTTTGTAAACTTTAAGGTATTTAGGGTTTTTATAGGTATTAATTCTAGTTTATTTAGTATATATCTTAGTAGTATTTATTATACGTATTTAGATATATTTATTCAAACATTATATATATTTTCTTTTTCATAATTTTAATTTATCCATTATTATTTATATTACTGTACACGCCCCCACACTTTCCATGGCCTCTCTCTAACCTCAGAAAGTTTGCTGGAAGAAAACTCTTATTAGGGTTAAGCTCGCCTTTGTACATGTATTTTCTTTTATGATTTGTATTCTAATATGTTTGTGTGTACAATAAAGAATTACAGAATTACAGAATTAAGCTTGTTTGGTATACTTATATTTATTTATAGAGTCGACTGGGACCGCGATCCCAATACATAGTGGTTCCCGTCAGCGGAAGCCTCAACTATCCTCATCAACAACAATAGTGTCCTTATCAATAAGAAAATCTCCGCGCAAATAATCAGTATCTTCTTCCTCCTGCTCCTTCTGTCGTCTTACGAAGCGGTGGGAGGATATATTCTATCAAATAGGTGGTCCAGACTGGATGAGACAGGTCAGAGATAGAAAAGTATGGAAAGAAATGGGGGAGGCAAATACGTGTATAATGTAATGTAATAAGAATGAATTGGAATTAATAAGGAAATTATAAAATAAAGGCTTTTTACTTTTACTTCTACTAACTTCCTCCTGCTTACTTCAATCAAAGTCAGTGTAGAGCATTTTTGCTTTCGTAACGCTAAATGGGTCAACTTTGTGTTCCCTTTGATATACAAAGCTATAATTTATGTCATAAAATCAAAGTTGACATCATAATGACCATTATTTTCTCTTTCTTTGTATTGCGTTGTGAGTTATCTCAGATACTTGTTTGTATTATAAAACTCATCCTATTCCGTGATGTTAATACTAACGACTTTTATGAGTCCTAAATGCCAGTATTTATTATTCATAGTGCCAGTTTTGACAATGCATTTTATAAGTAGAAAGTGTTTAATGGAATTTATACCTTGTGTTGTTAAGTTAAGGTTTAATATTGATTCTGGACCGGGAATCCGATTGCACTCACACCGGAACTACTTTCATTGGAATGTAAACTTGATCCTTTGATGGTATGTGGAACATATTGAGGCCACATCAAAAGTCAATCGGATTGTCTGAAGTGGTGACTTACCTTTTTTATGTGGAATCCCCTTGTTTATGTGTAATGTCTGGTAAAATTGTCTTAAAACTTTTTTATTATTTAAATCATATTTAAAATTATTCGCTTTTCATTGTAATAAACCTTTTCCTGCCTCACATAAGTTACGCATAACCATATCTTCATAATGTAGTAGGTAACTTATGAAACACAATTTATTACAAGGTGTTATTTTTTATAAGATTCGATAACATTACTTCTGTTAAGTCAAACATTGATCAAACGATTTTAACCCATGTTATGTTCATCACACAACAAGTCAAGTTGACATCGTAATGCCGATTTATAAGTTTCCGAGTTAATATTATCTAAGAATGGAGTGGAACCAACGAGATCAATTTAAGATAAGATCGAGTTATTAACTGTCCTATGTCTATTTTGAGAAAACAGTTACGAAACGGGACCACCGCAAGATTGACGTGGACACGAGATTTGCTCGGAGCGAGAATGATACAGAGCGCATCGCAGGTTGGTACATACTACAGGTAGGTGAGTAGCACCCAAGAAACGAGTAGGTATCGTTGTAAACGAGTACCAAAAAGTAACGTTTGTTTGTTTATACGTGACCCGTTCTGTAATTGAAACATTCAAATATTGATACAGTTTTATAAGAACAATAATGTTTTAAAGACATTTTTTAGTGTATATCACGTTTTTTAAATCTTTTAAGTAACTAATCGCGTATTTTACCTCTTTCGAAACGCTATGCGTTCCCTACTTATCTTCTTATCGTATCATAATATCTTGTTTGTTCATACATTGGTGTATGTGGCGCGATATACAATATTTTCCTTTAGTTAATTTAAGATTTATCGACAATATTGATAGAGCTAGTTTGTCACAATTAGATTGACGTGAAGCATAAGAAGGGGAGAGATCGGGGAAATTGAACCGATTTTTGTGATGAAATCTAGACGGGATACACAATACTAGTGGTCGTTATGCTACGATACACTTTCGTTTCAAACTTTACCATAGTTTAGTTATAACATATTAAAGCTTACAGAGATTATCTGAAATAACTTTCTGTTTTCAAACTCTAGTGCAAAAATGAGTTAAAAGTTTGGATTATTTGTCTTTCCGTGTTTGTCCGAAATTGATTTCATTGCAGGTTTTTTTTAGTTAAAAGCTATTTAATCGAGATAGTTCCTTAATTGATTTATTATTATTTCTTAAAGTATCATCCAGTTTAAACACCAATTTCACGGTGGTGCTATTTTTTATATTTGGATGATTTTTTGGTGTTTGTCGGCATTTATAGTTTTTTTTTATTTTCATCACCATTATACCGCTTTTAATTTTTGTCCGGAACTTTGAAACTTCGGCTCCGATTGAGTGTTAAATTCTAAGAAGGTCGGCAAAGTTGTAAATAACTGAGGACCAAACGAATACCATCAGTTTTTACATCTGCGTTGTTTTAGCGTTAGATTTATTAACGAGCAATTAAACGTGAAATTACCGTAATAAAAGTCACGGGATTTATTGAAAACGTTAATTGATTGATTAGCAACATGTTTGATCGTAAACTATTTTGATGTCTCTATTTTGTTGGAGAATCTGACGCCATTGATGGTTTGTACCAAGTTATTTGTGCGCGGAGATTTTAGAAAGGATTTAAATGACAGGATCAATTTAAATGCGTTTTAATGGAATACAAAAACAACAACCTAAAATAAGACTTTTAAATAATGACCTAGGATTTGGAAACATTTTTCTCAAAGAGTAAGTGGGACGGAACGAATAAACCCATATTTCCTAACTAGATTTTTTTTTAATTTAGGTAAGTAGCTATTACTAAATATGTATTTGAAAAAAAATACAGAATTTAACATTGGTATCTCTCTTACTATATGACTCACAAAATTATTCCAAATAAGGCCCGAACAAACGACTCCGGAAATAGAACATAATCTGTGAAATTCAGATTATAATGAGTAGTGGATACGAGCTGGAATATAAACAAAATAATGATATTAACAGCAACAATGACATGCATTGACGTAAACAATTAATTAATTAAATACAAAACATACGTATTGACAGCCGGACAGCATTTTATGTATCATTTCCTTGCAATGACAATATTACTTCCCTTAAAGGTTGCACTAAATAGGTCCTTAACATGCATGAACTTTATGGATAAAAGAGTTCTTATTTTTATTTTTTAAAGATTAAATGGACTGAATTGATTACTTGATACTTTAATAAGTGCAGATTAAAAATATGTATATGTCTTGATTTAGGTTTATATAACCTTAATGACACAACCTTTTATGAATCATTCAATAATATTTCCACATACAGGCATATCAATGAAATCAATGAGTCAGTTTTAATTTTGGACCTCAATTAATCGATTTACAAGTATTAATGCGAAAACTGTGAATGAAACACATTTAAATAAGGATATCGTCCAATTAATGGTCGAAAAATCAGGGCATTGAGGCCACAGCCCTATTAGTAGAGACGGGTACAAGTTCGAAAGTATCGATAAAAGAAGGTCGGTAAAACAATGTATCGATCGATATTAATCGAGTGGAAGGTTGCTCATTATTGTAACTAACGTGATTTATGCAATTAAGATTATTTATTTAATTAAAATTTAAATATTTAACTATATCCTGCGTTTGTAATGTATTCATTTACCAACTACTAGCAGGTAGGTATATAAGATGGTTGAAGATGCTGGAAAATGCATAGAAAGAGGAGAGTGTAACCATGTCCTGCTAATTCCTGTCTTAAATTATTTTAGTGTGATTGTGTCTTGCATTTAAAAAAGCTGACAATTTTTAAACCTTAGTAAACAGCTGTCAATATAAAGGTGTAAAGTGGTAACTGTTCAATTACTTTTGATAAGATTATAAAAATGGCTAAACATTTAGGATGTCCTAACAAAGGGAAGTGTTGTAAGCCTATTTGACTAGTTAGAGGATGTGACTTCTGTTACTTACTAATGGCAACACAATCTAACAATAACATTGAAACAACCTAATCTCACGGATCATTTTGTTCCACAAGCAAACAGATAAACATTTCTAATATCTTAGCGCGATTGTAAACGAGTAGAAAATGGTAGTATCACAGTAGCTGTCTAGAGATAGAAGCATTAGTAGCCTGCGCGTCGCCGCCGCCCACCGTCTGTCGCGGCCTTATAAGGCAGGGTTAGACGGGGAAAATTTATGAGCAAATTGAGTAGCACGATAGCAGTAATATCACTGAAGAAATATTATTGAGAATATTACAATCAATGTCCTCGTCGTCAAATAAGTTCATTGCGACGTGATCAGACTTGTAAAATGACTTTTGGTATTTCATAGAGCCAAAACTTGTAAGATAAAGTGATATATATACAAGTACCTAGTACCTACTTCTATTTGGAAATATGTATATTTTCTAATTCGTATTTCAATGAAGAAAATTATGAAATTATTATTGAAAATTTTATAATGAGTAACAATTGTAATTTTTTACAATTCCAATATTCTACTATTACTCCTGTTAGGGTTTGTAATATTCATGGAAGTATGCTGATGATTGCATACTGCAAGCAAGCAATTACCACTCAAAATCCGTGGACGGAACGGTCTGATGGTTGGAATGCAGTAAGCATTCATTCATTTATATTTATTTGGCTGGTAACTATTTTAGAATTGTTGGTAGTGAAAACATCCACGATCGGAGCGCTGCGATTGGTCGTTGCCGATGACCAATCGTTGGAGCTCGGGTTTTTTCGAGAGAGCTCGGTTAACGATAATGGCGGGGGATATTCAGTCCGGCATTCTGTTCGGGGCCTTCAGCGAAGAAACATCTATCTGACTGTATAAACTGTATGTAACTAGTTTGAAGAATAAAGTGTGATTTATACGAGTACGTTGGTGTATTTTTGGAAGTCACTATCCTGATACAGAAGTAATGCTACATATCAGAAGTGGGATGAATCTTCAAAACACGTAAGTACACGCCCAAGTAATCGTTTTTTTTTTAAAGTGTAGTTTCTTTTCGAGTTGATAAACCTTTTTACAAAATGCTAAATGATATAGCTTATCGTAGTTTCAAATGAAGTTGTACGATATTTCAATATAAGCCTTGGCTAATTAGGTATTTTAGATATTGAAGCATTGCTTTTAATATTTTATAATTACACGATCTTTGGATGACGACCAGTAATATATAACTACCTACCTTCAAATATTTTTTCACGAAATCGGCCCTTGGTTTTCTTAATAACTTACAATGATACATTTTCGTTTATCCGCATGTGCACCGCGGCGAAATTTGTTCTACAATGGATGAGTTGGAGCAACAAAGCGGCAATGAAGATCGAGCTAGCCAAAGGCGCGAGGTGCCTCCTGATCCTGTGCAGATAATTCTGCGGACTTTCCGGAGTCAAACCGCAGCCGTAGCCACAGCGAGAGGTGCCATGAGCCTTCGAGGCACAGCAGCGCGTCACAGCAGCGAGCAACGCGTGTTAAGGATGATTGGCTACGTGCGTCACTAAGCAGCGAGCGACGCGTACCATGAGCCTTCGAGGCACAGCAGCACGTCACCATGCGCCTTCGAGGCATAGCAGCGAGCGGTTCCGGAAGTCTTTGAGGCACAGCAGCGCGTCACAGCAGCGAGCAATGCGTATCAAGGATGATCGGTTACGTGCGTCGCCCAGCAGCGAGCAACGAGCGTCAACAAGCAACGCACGTCAAGGATCGCCGGCTACGTTCTGCTGGCCAGCGGTGGACAGCACGCGCCAGGGATGATCGACTGCGTACGTCGCCCAGCAGCAAAGGTATGGCTACATTTTGTTGGTTGCATGAATTCAAATCATCGTGTTCGACCTTTTCGGTCGTGCAAATGTTTTAAATGAATACTAGGTGAAAAATTACTAAGTAAAACTCATTATAAACCTAACCGACAGCCGACAGCTAAATTAATAAATAACTAGTGTTTAGTTTAGACAAAATATCAGTGTCTGAGAATGGTCAATCTATAAAGTGAACTTTATTAGGGTTAGATGTTTCATAAAAGTCTCAATAAGTAATTGAAATTTGAAAGTCATAAAATCATTAATAGGTAGAAACCATTTTCGTAGAACACGAAATACATATCTTTCTATAAAGTTGTAAGTCTGGTATATAGTATTATAGTCTCTGGTATTATTATACAATTTAACTGCCATGGAATTGCAGATTTTATTACCTGATTTCGACTAATGACTAGGTCTCTCCTCAATGCAATAGCATGGATGTTCAGGTGCGTGCAGACAGGAATGTGAATATTTTACTTCGCAGCGAGAAAAGTAAATCGTGACTATGCAGATACTACTTTTCCAGATCGAAACAAGTAAGAGTAACATAACCTTAAGTTATATCGAAAAACAAAATAGAAAAACATGGATAAACTAGACTGTCTATTTATTACACATTTACTCGTACAATACAATTTACTTTAAATTTCGTAAAGATAGAGAGGAGTGATATTTATAGGCAGTGCTGCCGAGCATGAAACCCATGTTCCTTCAGACTATATTATTTGGTTATGTACTTGCATTTTAGCGGTCACACTTGTATGCGAACTTAACACTTACCACGCATAGAATACAGAACCTTAAATTCGCAGAAAGTATGTTGTACAAGGTACTTGAAATATTGTTTTGGGTACTCTAGAGATGATGCTTATAATGATCGCATTGATATTGCGACCAAGCTTGTATAATACAAATAGGGATACTATAATATTAACTGTGACATAAGGACAAGTAAATGATCTAGTGTTGTGGTACTAAGAAATATACAAATCCAGGTCAAAAGACCTTTCAAAACTTATGGTAATCAATAATGCAAGTTTTGATACATGCTAGGCTCAAAGTTTTGGAAATTTCCTTTAAAATTGAATAATTTCCGAAAGTAATAGAAGACAAATCAATAAGTAAAATAAGTAATTGTTTATACTAACCAGTGATAAATGAAAAAGGATGCATCGGTGCTCTAAATAAATTATAGAAAATAACTGTGAGGTCAGTACCTAATCTAAACGATGCTATGATAAGATTTTGAGAAGTAAAAGCCAATGTTAAAACTTTAATTAGTTAAAGTTCATACTTTTGAAAAGTGAAAGTATATATTTTTAAAAGTTCTGTAATTCGTTTTTGTACGCGCAAACACGTTATAGTGAAGTTCTTTAATAATTTAGCGAGTTAAGGTTGAACACTAACGTTTAAATCCGACACCGCACGAAAGTCGAGGATGAGGGTATACGAATTGCGAGGCGTAAGTGGAGATCGGAAGGGCACTTGGCAAGGCGGAAGGATTACAGGTGGACCAAGGCAGTTACTTAACGGAGTCCACTAGATCAGCGGCGGCCTCGGGGCAGACCACCAGCTCGATGGTCCGATGACATTGTGGAGGCAGCAGGAGCACCATGGATTCGTCTTGCACAAGACCGTCAAGACCAGCGTCATTGAGAAGAGGCCTTTACCCAACAGTGAGTGTTGCAGTCTAATTAAATAGATAGATAGAAGATTGATAATGCTTTTGAGGGTCAAAGTTATTATTTTTAAAAGTTACAGTTAATACCTTTTGAACTCGAACCTAACCTAAGTCGAACCTAACCCGAACCTAACTTAAGTCGAACCTAACTTAAGTCGAACCTAACTTAAGTCGAACCTAACTTAAGTCGAACCTAACTTAAGTCGAACCTAACTTAAGTCAAACCTAACTTAAGTCGAGCCTAACTTAAGTCGAACCTAACCTAAGTCGAACCTAACCTGTCGAACCCAACCCAAGTCGAACCTAACCCAAGTCGAACCTAACCTAAGTCGAACCTAACCTAAGTCGAACCTAACCTAAGTCGAACCTAACCTAAGTCGGACCTTTTTTTTTTTTTTTTTTTTACATGGGGAAATCCTCATGGATGCCCACCGACCTTGGGGGAGGACGGAGGGGTATGTCGGACTCATACCGACTAAAACCCCATGGTGGCCGACCTCTGCGCATTAGAGGGACCCCGGGATATCCGAAGAACACGTACCGGTGTCCCTCACGCACGTTGCTGTGAGGCCCATCCCAGGGAAAGCTTGCGCCGACCCCGAGCTCCGCTTGCAGTGCATGCCTACCCGTGCACTGCAGCCGTCCCGGGTTCGAGTATGATGCAGCCAGAGCCCCCACTCCGACCGCTCTCGAACCCAGCAAGATCTCCCTCATTGGCAGGAGACACCGCCGCCCCTCATGGGGCGGACGGCCCGGGATGTATCACCTGGACACCCCGGCCTTGCCGTCTCCGAGCGGGATCGGATCTCTCACGATCCCGCTCAGCAGCCTCTTTCTGAACCATGACGGTCTCACAGAAAGAGGCTACTGCCCTCCACGCTGTCGCCTCTGCCAGCATTGCCGCAACAACGCTAGGCAGGGTGAGGTCTTGCCCGATTTGGTCCATCAGGACCTGCCGTTCAGAGCTCCACGCCGAGCACTCCTCGAGCGTGTGCTGGGCAGAGTCCTGGTCCCTCCCACAGTGGTGGCACTCCGCGGTCGGTTCGCGGCCGATCCGATTCAGGTACGCACCGAAGCACCCATGTCCGGTGAGCACCTGAGTCAGTCTGTAGGTGACGTATTCCTTCCTCTCCATCCACTCCTTGAAGAGCGGCACAATCGCACCGACAACGCGTTGGCGCAAACGATGCGGCTCCAAGAGCCGTTCGCGCCACTTGTCAAACGCGCGCCGGTGTTCCTGCACCCTCACTTCAGCGGGCGCGCATTCTTCCTCTGCGCTGCGGAGACGGTCGTAAACACGACAGTCCATCTCCGCTAGGATGTCCAGAGGAGGAAAGCGCGCCAGGATGGTCGCCGCCTCAAAGGATATTGTCCTATATCCTCGTGCGATCCGTAAGGCCATAGTACGCTGCAGTCGCTCAAAGAGCGTCCTACAGCGTCTAACACCCGTCAGTCTGGAGGACCAGACGGGCGCTCCGTAGAGTGCCATGGACCGCACTACCCCCGCATAAAGGCGGCGAACACCCTCCTGTGGTCCCCCGAGATTCGGTAGGATCCGGTGCAACGCACCCACTACCCTCTGGACTCGGGGAACCAGGCGGCTGAAGTGCTCCTCAAACCCCCAACGACCATCCAGAGTGAGGCCCAAGTACTTAAGGTACTGCCCCACCTGGATGTCTACGTCACCTACTCGAACCGACGAGCTGGGTAGGTTCCTGGTTCGTGGAACCTTGTGGAACCATAGCGCCTCCGTCTTGGCAGGCGCTATCTGCAGACCCAGCTCGTGGATCTCATCCACCACGCGTGCCACCCCAAGCTCGGCGAGCCGGTTGGTCTCCTCGAAGAGCCCCCCGTCAGCCAACACCAAAGTGTCGTCCGCGTAACACACTACGCTGACGCCGACGGGGAGATCGACGCGCAGGACCGCATCGTATGCGAGGTTCCACAGTAGCGGCCCCAACACGGACCCTTGCGGAACCCCGCAACAAACCTCCCTCCGGTGCAACGACCCGTCCCGGCCCATGTACTGCACGCATCTGTCTCGCAAATATGCGCCGACGATGCGTCGCAGATACAGGGGCACTCCGTGGTGCGCCAAAGCCCTCCTGATCGCTTCCCAGGGCAGCGAATTGAAGGCGTTGACGATATCCAAACTCACCGCCAACGCCACTCCGCCCCGGGTCACCGCCCGGTCCGACAGCACTCGGACGCGTCGAATCGCGTCCACTGTCGAACGGGCCCGTCGGAAACCAAACTGGTCATCCGACAGATCAGGGCCGACGCCACACAGATGCTCATTGAGACGAGTGGCTATTATTCTTTCGAACAATTTGCCGGCCTCGTCCAACAAGCAAATGGGACGGTACGCAGAGGGAGAATCTGCGGGCCTGCCGTCCTTCTTCAAGAGGACCAACCTTGCCTCCTTCCAGCCCTCGGGGAACACTCCGCAGCGCAAACAGTTGTCAAACAACTTCCGCAGCTTGTCCCCCAATCCAACGGATAGAGCTAACACCCACGCCCGACCCGGAATCCCATCCGGGCCAGGTGCAGTGTTACGAGCCCTGAGACGCTGCATGGCGTGTTTCAGCTCCTCCTCAGTAACCCCCAACTCATCTGACCAGATGTTCGGTCCAGATGGTATCTCGGAGGATGAGGGACTGTCCTGAACCCTAGGGAAAAGCGTGTCAACTACGCTCTCCACGAAGGTAGGGTCCAGGGTTTCCGTCAAAGGAGGGACCCACGGTCTGAGCTTGCCCAGTACTATCTTGTACGGGCGCCCCCATGGATCCCTCTCCAGTCCCTCGAGGAGTTCGCTCCAAGAACGAGCCTTCGCCTCGCTGATGGCCACTTGGAGCGCCTTTGTAGCGTCTCGGTATACCTCGTATGCTCTATCCGTCTCTTCGGCTGTAGCTCGCCTTCTCCTACGGCTTCTGGTGAACTGGCGGTGAGATCGCAAGCATGCCCCACGCAGCTCCGCGATCTCTTCCGACCACCAGTACACCTGCCTAGGCTTGGTGGGCCTGGCTCGGGGCATCGATACATCGCAGATCGATGTCATGGTGTCCCGGAACCAGGTTGCCTCCCCCTCGGGGTCGGGCAAGACCTCTCCAGCGTGGTCTGACCAGGCCGCGCCGATAGCTGCGGCCTCCAACAGATCTCTGTTGAGCCGTTTCAAGGACCACCGACGCGGCGGACTGCTACGGCGGCGGGTGGCGTGGCTGAGAGTGCGGTTGGCCACATCGAACACGATGTGCCGATGGTCGGATAGTGTGACCATCTCCTCCGCAACTCTCCACCCTGACACCGTGCGCATGGCGGACGGAGTCGCCCACGTCAAATCGACGATGGACTCCCCCTGCCACCTCACGCAGGTGCTAACAGACCCCCGATTCACTAGTCGGAGGTCCATTGCAGCCGCCCATTCTACAATGGTTTCTCCCCTGCGGTCATCCCGAGGACTCCCCCACTCACGCGAGTGAGCGTTGAAGTCTCCCAGGACGAGCACGGGACGAGGCAGACACCTGCGAATGCAGTTTCCCACCCCGTCCAGGTACGCCTCGTATACGGCAAGGGTACAGTTGGGAGAAACGTAGCAGCCCACGACAGCTATGCGACCCCATTCCACTGCCACGAAACCCTGTCCCTGGTCAAGAAGGGCACAGTGGGGGTCACCCTGTCCTCCACTCCAATAGATCGCCACCAAGCCCCCGGCGTCACTGTACCAGCGTGGGTTGTCCGGGACGCGGTAGGGCTCGGCTACGATAGCCAGATCAATCGACCACTGCGCGAGGGACTGCAGGAAAAGATCCTGAGCCCCCCGGCAGTGGTTTAGATTGCCCTGGAGTACTTTGGACGTCCTAGACATTCTGGACGTCCATTTCCTCTACAGGCGGGACCTGAAGTCTCGTCTGGCTCGGCACCCCAGATGTTGCGGGGGCCGCATTTCTTCCCGCCGCTGCGGCTGGCGGGGTGGGCGGAGGTGCCCTCTTCCTCTTTCGCTTCGGTGGGGTGCAATTTTTGCTTCCCATCCGATGGTTAGCTGGCCGGCCGAGGTCAGCGCACACTGCGCACTTGAGTGGGCCGTTGCACTGAGCCGCCCGATGGTCTGGCTGCCCACATGCGTAGCACAGTGTGCTGCGGTCCACCTCACTTGTGCAAGTGGCTCTTACGTGCCCCAACTCGAGGCACCGGTAACATTGAAGAGGCCGATCTTGCAGTGCCTCGACTCTGGCCGATACCCAGCCGACCAGCAGGCGCTTTCCCTCCGCCACTTTCCGCATCGCGACCAGCGGGCACCGCACCCATATGGTGCCAAGGGTGGAAGGTGAGCGGCGGATCTCTCCCAAACCTAAGTCGGACCTAACCTAAGTCGAACGTAACCTGAGTCGAACAAAGTTGAAGTTGAAGTTAATACTTTGAAAGTTGAAGTTAATACTTTGAAAGTTGAAGTTAATAATTTGAAAGTTAAAGTTAATACTTTAAAAGTTGAGGTTAATGCTTTTAAAAGTTAAAAGTGAAGTTCAAATACTTTTAAAAGATAAAGTTAATACTATTACAAGTAAAAAGTTAATGAGTTCAAACTAGAGATAAAGCGAGTTGGAGTTGGAGTAGAGAAGTCAAGATCTATGTTTTGATCACAAGTTAAATAAAGGTTTGAATGTCTAAAAATTCAAAAGTTAAAATGGTAAAGTTACTGCTGCAAACTACTTTTACAGGTTTTGAAGTTGATAATATAAATATAATAAAGGGTCAAAATACTTGACTGACGAAGATTCTAGAGGTAAAAGGTTAAAATGTCAAAGTTACTGTTGCAAAGTAGGTACTTTTACAGAATGTTTAGTCTATTTGACAACGTGGCGACGATGCTGAAGTCGTGATAACTTTGCATTAAAATGTCAATACTTAATTCTAAAGATGGTTTTAATCTTTGAAACGACGGAGATAAGTGAGAACGATCATCACGGTCCTGTATTCAAGATATTCAAGGTAAATTCAATAATATAAGACTGTTAAAGCAATCATTAAAATAGTCAAATGGTATTGAAAAGGTCATAAAATGATAAATTCTTGATTAGTGAAACATGAATTACATAAAAATGTTGAATGGAAAGTATTACGTTAATACTATCAATGGTTTGTAGCATTTATCGTGGTTTCAAGTGCAGGACTTGATAGTTATTATTAATGGTTAACAGGATTTTAATAAACAGCGTGTTTTATCTGGATGACGTTAGAGTTGAGGGCCTTTCGGTAAGCGGGCCGCTACTTAGCTTCGTTTCTATTGAAGATATGTTTTTTTGAAAAGAAAGACTTACAGGAAAAGTTTACTGTTACTCGTGTTCTCGTGTGGGACCTGATTTTGACTGGGTATTTAAGAAAAAAACTAGGATAGTAGTAATAATAATCATTTAATGATCTCAAAAGACCCAGAAGATAATAGAAATGATAAATGTGTATGGTATGGTGTTTCCATTTTCTGCGATTGGACTCGTTAGTCTGTCCTATTTGCGTGAGTTACCCGCTGGCTACAGATATAGCCAGGCCTCAGTCTCGGTGTTAGGTTTGGCGAGGCCATTCTAGACTGTCTACAGTCCGTGATGTTAGTGCAGCGGTCGCTATACTGGTTATGGGTGTTATTTCGTATCCACGCTTGCATCTGAATAAAAGGCACGGGTAAGAAGCCATAGAGGCACAGTGACAATTATCGCCGTGTGCCATAGAGGCACAGCAACGATCATAGGCATGCCATCGAGGCACAGCAGTAGGCGTCGCCGTACGACATCGAGGTCCAGCAGCGAGCGTCGAGTGGTGCCATTAAGGCACAGTTGGTTTTGTTTTTGTTTTTAAAAGTTATTTATTAAGGCACAGTAGCGATCATCGACGTGTGCCATCCAGGCACAGCAGTGAGCATCGTAAAGCGCCATCAAGGCACAGCAGCAAGCGTCTGCATGCCATCGAGGCACAGCAGCGACGGTCGTTAAGCGCCATCGAGGTACAGCAGCAAGCGTCGGAATGCAATCGAGGTACAGTAGCGAGCGTCGAAGGTGCCATTAAGGCATAGTTTGTTTTGTTTTTGTTTTTAAAAAGTTCTTTATTAAGGCACAGTAGCGAACATCGACGTGTGCCATCGAAGCACAGCAGCGAGCGTCAGCGTGCCATCGAGACACAGCAGCAATCATCGTCCAGCGCCATCGAGGCACAGCAGCATGCGTCAGCATGCCATCGAGGCATAGCAGCGACCATCGTCAAGCGCCATCGAGGCACAGCAGCGTGTGACACTCGCTGCCATTGATGTCCAGGAACGAGTGTCACCGGGTGCCATCGAGGTCTGGCAACAAGCGTCACCAGGTGCCATCGGTATCCAGTGACAAGCGTCACTGAGTGTCATCAAAGTCCAGGGACAAGGTTGTACCATCAAAGCACAGCACTGCAGCAGCAGGCATTGTCAGATGCCATCAAGAAACAGACATGAGCAATGCCGCGCCGTATGCCATCGAGTCGCAGCAGCAGGCAAAGCCGTACGCCATCAAGGCGCGATAACGAGCATACTGTAGATTAGATACGATCTTTTGTTTTGACATCGAGTCGAAAAAAATGTATTAATAAGTAGTAAAGTATTTATTGACTTCGATTTAATTGATTTCCACTTTTATCAGATTAATTTAGAGTTATGCTTGAGATCTTAGTCTAGACCTAGATGTTCTTGATTTTTCATAACTTAACTTAGTTATTATTTTCACTAGCATAACTGGAATACTTAAAGCAGTATTATAATTTTTTTCTTTGAAATTGATGATGTCGTCCATGATAACTTTTTCTTATATATAATGTCGATAGTTTGGAAATAGGTACAAACCTAAAAGCCTTAGCATAGACATATTGAGAATGTAAAATAGTTTATTATTTATTAATCTACTGTTTGTTAATGTACTGTTCTGATTTTCTTTGAGATTATGTGACTGATCAATAATTTTCCGATTGTTAGGGTTCCCACCTGGGATCGTATGCGGGACGCACACGTTGTCAGGACGGACGATTGTTAGGGTTTGTAATATTCATGGAAGTATGCTGATGATTGCATACTGCAAGCAAGCAATTACCACTCAAAATCCGTGGACGGAACGGTCTGATGGTTGGAATGCAGTAAGCATTCATTCATTTATATTTATTTGGCTGGTAACTATTTTAGAATTGTTGGTAGTGAAAACATCCACGATCGGAGCGCTGCGATTGGTCGTTGCCGATGACCAATCGTTGGAGCTCGGGTTTTTTCGAGAGAGCTCGGTTAACGATAATGGCGGGGGATATTCAGTCCGGCATTCTGTTCGGGGCCTTCAGCGAAGAAACATCTATCTGACTGTATAAACTGTATGTAACTAGTTTGAAGAATAAAGTGTGATTTATACGAGTACGTTGGTGTATTTTTGGAAGTCACTATCCTGATACAGAAGTAATGCTACACTCCTATTCTATTACTAGGTACTATGGTTAATTATCTGAGTCTACTAGACTGAGTCAGCTAAGCAGTGACGTTGTATTGTAGCGTTACAGCTAGTGAAATAACTCTATAAAAAAGAGTTAACAAATATATATTTTAAAACTGATGCAATTTTAGCGCCTTCCACCTAATCAATATTCCCTTTACTCACATTTTGCAATATTGTGAGCAAAGAACTAGATTGACGTTTATGCTATCGAGTTCCTAGCACTAAATCAATCGGACTAATGTACCTTGACTTGACTATACGCCGAGCTTAATTGATTAACGTGTTACAGATAACAAGTTTGCAAGCCTGTAATTCGCTCCTGTTAAATTCGAATTTGTTATATTCAACTATTCGTACATTTGATTTTTCGTTTCTATGCCTGAACATTCTAAACTGGACTCTGCGCCAGTCTGTATATCTGCTCGACTTTTACAGTGCTTTATCACAAGAAACGTATAGAAATTCACACAGATTTAGTGTTAGGTATTTTTTTAAGAACGCGTAGGCTACGTTGGGGCAGCGCAGCAAGCGGAAGCGGTGAGCGAAAAATACAAAAACACGAGACAAGTGAGCGCGGTCACGTTGTTTGCGCGTCTAGTGGCAGCGACGGGCGGCGGCGCGGCGCGGTTTGATTAAGTGTTTCTTTTGTTTTGCCGCTTATCGCTGCTGCTTGACGCGCCGCCCGCCCTAATGTGGCCTACGCGTTACGTATGCTACCCAGTGTGAGCCACTGCGCCACCAAGTGTGTACCTACGCTAATTTGTTCTATGACTGCACTTTAGGAGAGTCAGTGGATTCTTAATTTTGGCGATTCATGCCATACTCTACCTCAATGGTTTTATAATTTTATTTTTTGTAGGTTTTGTATAGTTCTCAAGATAGTAAACTATTGGGTCATTGTGATTATTTTATTAAATTAACAAATTGAGAACACAAATTCATGTCTTGATTAGATATGTATCCTACCTACCAACATGGTATACATTATTTTAAAAGTACAGTTTTAATCAGCAGGAGAAATTTTGTAACGAAGTAAATTAATTAATAATAAACCTTCTTATCGATGAAAAGTTGTGCATAGTTATTATTTATTTAATTTAAATTTCAAACCTTGTGCCCTGCCTTATCTTATTATATCACATAGAAAATAAACTAATAATTACTGCGTTTATTAAAATAACGTGTCTCAAGCAATCTAGCGGATGTGTGCTATGGAAGAAAAACCAATAATGTTTAGATTCAGTAATTAACTTTCGATCTCGTCTGATTTCACATAGATTACCTTCTGTCATTAGAAAAGAGATATTATTATGATATGGATGTAGTTTATTACGTAGGTTCTAGGCCGGTGCGACTTAAAAATAAGAAACGAGTCTCAGCAGGATAATAAAATTCTTTATTTCTATCAAGTACTTACATTTTCACCAGAATAAGTTTGAAAAACTTGTAATAAGGTTAATAGTGCCTTCCAATTAATATTTAACTAGTACTAACAGACTTCAAATAATAAACAAACACCGAAAAGACATTCTGGACTTATTAAAATTGAATACCTACTTAGTAGAGTTTGGAATTTTTAATATTATATTTAATAAAAATACTTATTACTTATAATAGGCTTGCGTTTGACTACTATCTCACCTGATAAGTGACGATGAAGAATAGAATAAATAATAAAAAAATAATAATATTTCGAGTTACCTTAGTACTACACATGCACGATAAAGCACTATTACCTAGAATAATCCTATTCTCTCTTGCCTTGAGGACACCCAAATTAAGGTGATTGTAGAGACAATTTCGTATGTAGGAAATAAAAGAAGAGATCTATACAGCAATTAAAACGGTAACAGAATCAACACTTTACCTACATCAATGCACGTTTATACGGTTCGTAATACGATACGGCCAAGGTTGCCAATTTAGTGATCACGCACGTTCGTACAAAGTCAATGTCATGCCACAGGGGTATCCAACTTAGTAAGTGGTGGGTAGAGACTAGAGATAGGTAGTACCGATCTAATGGGTGTTTATTTTTAAAATAGGCACCTGTCTGGTGGGTGGTTATCTGAGGAAAGCTGTGTGTTTACCGTTTCTAGACTATTTCAATTTGCTTCGTAAACTGTATGATTAAACCAGAGCTTTTCTGCCCTAGAGTTAACAAATAAATACATAGGTATCTAAAGAAAATCTCTTGCTCTGTTATTCAAATAGATATTACTGCCTCTTCTTCAAGTCTAGTAGGAAATCCAATTATCCAAAATATAGATAGTTACCTAAAATATAATTAGTTGTAGTGTAAGGTGTCAAATGTATAATTTTCTAAACATGCCAAAGTATATAATTACCAAAGAATATAATAGCATATAATAGTAATAAGAAAATAAAATATATTTTTGGACATTTCAAACATCGCCATCTAGCCCCAAACTAAGCATTGCTTGTACTATGGGAACCACATAACTGATAGAATGCTTAAATACTTTTTTGTTTGTTAATACATACATAGTACCTATACATAGAAAACACCCAGACTCAGGACAAACACCGATGTTCATCACACAAATGTTTGTCCTTAACCAGAAATCGAACCACCGACACCGGTCTGGCAGTCCAACACACTTGCCACTCGACCAATCGTATTAATCGTAATTAAAAGAAATGACAAGTGAAAATAAAATTTTACTCATTAAATTTCTATTGGAGTAATATGCATAATCTTCAACTACCCGCCGGACTTTCATTTTCAACATTAGCATAGATAATGATGCAAACGACAACTTGGTGTGACCGAGACTCATTACGGCGACAATATCGCTGGCTGTCAATGACATGAGATCAGAGAAAACGGCAGGATATGACTACAACACTGATGAAGGTGGGCTTGAATCATTATCCTTACCCTCTATGCTAAAAAATATTTTTTTACTTCTCATGCTAGGCAAGGGGGGGTTAAACTGCATTTTAGGGCCAGGGGAAAAAGGAATTGCTTATAAAATATTCAACGTGGTTCAGTTTGTAATAGGTTTCATGCCGGAAGCTGAGAACTTTAAGCTAATGGCGAGGGTGGATATTCAAGACGAGCATAAAACGGGTGCTAGGATATTAAACCGAAATGAGCGCCCATTTCGTAATTCAAATTTAGAGACATTCAGGTCCTTGATGTTCAAATAACTATTTAAAGTCATCTATCACCCATTTAAGTAAATTCAAATAATAATTATATAATTCAAAGTAAATTTATGCAAACCCGATAAAATATTAACATAAATAAATATATTCATAATAAAAATCGAATCATTAATCAATGGACAATTGTGAAGTGCAGCAGCAAATAAGATATTTGCATTTCTCTGTATTTGATAAAATGCCAAACTAAAAGGAAAACAAATTAGTTCAACTAACAAATTGCAAATCTGCTCTACAAACGCAAATTGTATGTATTCATATAAAGAAACTGTTTTGACGAAACTTTTGTAGCAACCAGTTACAAAAGTTTCGTCAAAACTACCATGGAATAAAGACACATTGGTTCTTTGTCTAATACACCACAAATTAAGCTCTGCGGCGAAACAGGCAATTTCGTCACCGTGTCAATCAAAGTGATTTATGAACATTCGGAACACTTTCTAAAACATAATGAACCAGTCCAACACAATGGCGTATGATAAATCCGACTATACAAATCAATTTCGGATAAAATTATGATTTTAATACACAATTCTATTCATTGTGTAATTGAGAAATACAATGGAATAAGACTTAATTTATAAATCGGGTACTAGATTTATATTTAGTCAAAGATTTATCATCTACTAGCTGACATCCTGATTGTGTTGTGAATTTTTTGTCTCGGTTATTATTAAGGTCAATAAGAAAATGAGCTGAGCACACTGAAACAATACTGACTGAGGAAAATTTGACAATAGAATTTGTATCGTATCCATCCATCACATAAGAATTAACAGTGTGTTTCAAAGCGTCATATAACAAGTTGACTTATCTGTGAAGGATACGATACGATTTCGTCTTCTCTGTGGCTCGATCATTATCTTTCGCGTTAACTTTATCGTATCGTATCCGTCACCGTGAAGTCAACAGTTTGAATAGCGTTTTTAAAAATATTCATACACACTGTTGATTTGGTGACGGATACGATAACGTTAACGCGAAAGTTCATGATCGAGCCTCTGATCATTATTATGATTCGATTCACTGTCTAGCCACCCACCGGCACTGCGGGCGTCATTGCATCCGATACTGACAGTGATTCAACAGTCCCAGACGGTGGGTTTACTGTGTCGATTAAAAATAGACTAAGTTGACACATAAAATAATTTAAGCGGGCTCGTAAATAGCCAAGCATATGATCCAACGTTTATGTCTTAATGCACCGTATAAAGCAGTTGGGTTGTAATACTGATCAAAAAATATTTTAGTTTACCTACTTATTTTATAAAGTTATCCAATTATAGGGGTTTAGTAAAAATATAATTGGTTCCACTACTTTCCTAAATTCCCATTCGATTGAATCTTGTACAGTTTTAGGTCACTGGTTTTCGTATCTTTTAGCAAGAAAAGCTCGATGTGTTTCTTAAAAACAAACATCAGCAAAATTATATCTTTTGAAAGTGCTACAATGATAAATTAATAAAAAGTGGAAAAAAGTTTAATGAATGTTACGTAGCACTAGAGTTATAGTATCATTCATCACACACGTAGTATAACGTATACGGTGTCTGTCTACTCTGCGACTTGCATAAATTATTTTTTTCTAAAATAACTTTAAGCAATACATATAAATTGACTGTATGTTAGTTTAGTATCGTAACTGTTTCAAAGCAAGCTATTCTGATGATGTGGTTCGGTGACGCGTTGGTTTACGATGCCATAAACCACGAGTAAGACTTCGTACGCCAAGATGATTTATAAAAATTTTTATGTATGGAAAAAATATGATCCTAAAGTACCCATATTTTTTCTCATTCAGTATGCCGAAATATAACGTTGCGGTAAATTACTATTAGTATATCCTTAAAAATCACTCAATAAAAGCATAGAAAGTAACAACACTAATTAGATATCCTTTCAGATAAAGACTCTAATTTACTTTTTTCGCTTTTTCATTGTCTTCACACTTTCCAGCTAACAATTTACTGAAATATTTATTGTTTGATTAGTCTATCTATATTTATACTTATTTATATACTTCGTCCACGTTGACATAAATAGTGGGTTGTGAGGCTTCCGTCGATTGGGACCACGTATTCGGTAATGCCAAAAGAACCAAACATTTTCTGGGATAATCAGAACCCTAGTTTAACAAACTAACTAGGTGCCAAATTTCATCCAAATCCATTTTCTCTTGTAGAAACTTATTAAAACTTTCAAGTTTATAATAATAATAGGATTTCATTTGCTAATTCATATTAAGCCATTATTAATATAATAGTTTTTTTCATATATATAATGAAGCTGTCGATAACGTAATAAATAAGGTCACGCTAGTTCTGTAGCGTCGCGCCACTTGGAATCGATATCGGCCGATCGTAAACGTGCTCAAAATACTGCACTCTCTGAGTAACGAGGTATTTCTGATCTTCCTCATGTCCTGCGGTTTATGATTATATTAAGGAATGGAGTTAAATTAATAAATCAAAGCAAAAATAGAAGTAAAAGGACTGAAAATAATCACACTGGAACATATATTTTTCAGAAGGTTACATACAATACGTGCGAAAATATCATCAAGCCAAGTTTTTTTTTTCAACAGGTTAATGAACGTTTTAATTAGCTACTATAAAAAGGTTCCTCTATATTACATACATACGTGCGAATTTGTATGTGGCCAATGGCCATAGTTGTCTCTTTACTTTCTGGCGTGTTGATGATACTGACCTGAAACAAACAAATATAAGTTAGAAACTTAAAAAAAAAAAATTGGCTGCCTGTAAAGTTGGTTTACGGTCGATTGTTTAACGTGACTACCAGCGTAACGATACAATGAGCGTTACCTGACCATGACGACAACGTTTTTGAGCATGCAGCCTACGCGGCGGCGTTCATCGATTTATTAGACGTAGTCAGTAACGTCAAAAAAAAACACAAATGTAAATAAGTATATTTTTTTTGTTTAACCTATTTCGTCCCACTGCTGAGCAAAGGTCTCCCCCTACTCATTCCACGTCTTTCGGTCCCTGGCCATTGCCCACCAGTCTCCCTGAAAGGAGTCGAGATCGTCTCGCCAACGTTTTCGCGGCCGCCCCGACGTCGCTTTCCGTCCTGAGGCACCCATGGCGTGGTGATGTTGGCCCACTTTTCGGGGTGCATACGGCTGACGTGACCGGCCCAATTCCACTTGAACCTGGCCGTCTTGTTGCCTGCGTCCGCAATACCTGTCATGGAACGCAGCATGGTGTTTCGAACTCGGTCTATACGTTTGAAGCCGAGAATACTGCGTTCCATCGCCCTCTGACAAATCTTGAGCTTGGACTTCTGTGCCTCAGTCAACGACCAGGTCTGAGCACCATAGGTTAAGACGGTAAAATAAGTATATCTACGTTGAAATTTTCTTATGACCGTTTTTTACTTATTGTTTCTTTTATGACAGTTTATTTTGCTAAACCATAGCACAGCTTTACTCTACTTACGAACATAAAGAGGAGACGTGCAAATTAAATGCATTTAAAAGACACGGGAAGCCACTCAGACCTTAATTTGCATGGCATAAGCGAGTTTTAATGTTTCCCACAGCTCTAAACAACATGTAGGTAGCAAAAAGTGTCACTCGGCTTAGTTTCCTTTTACAACGAAACCCTTATAGGTGTATTCATATTTTATACATCTCATCTACAGGGTGTCCCACAATCATGCTACATGGAGACCATCGAGGCCATGGGACAAGTACTTAAATTAATAGAATTAGACGGCTTTACTTGTTAAAACACCTTGATTTTTGAAATTGAGTAATCCTGCATTCTAAGATTTTCAATAAATCGCTCCCCCAACCTGGTTCTTAAACCTAATACAAAATTATAAAAAAATATTATGTTAAGTGAGTAGGTAAGGGCACCTTTATATTATTTTACATGTTGGATGAAGTGGTAGCAAACATTACAGCCGTTTTAATTCTAAATTTTTTTTTTTAACTTACTTGTCATTTACATTCAATTTTGTTTGATAAAATAGATAGGTATATCTAATGTCGAAAATAAATAGTGTAAAATAACCCGTAGTTTCAAAATATTACCTGGCCAGTTTTAAATAGAAATACTAGAGCGGCCAAAATTTTAATTAGCAATATATTTTAGAATCTAGGCCAGTAGTTTCTATGACGTTAATACTGGTTGTCAACTGTCACTCGCATGTCACTGGCTGTCAGTCTTTTCAAAATGCATTATTACCAATTTATTTCGAAAATATTTCAAACACATTTCACTCGTACCGAGGGTTGTAATAACCTCGAGCAGGTAAAGGTTACCTATGAACCTCTACTTATCTTTTATGCTGTGGCAAAATACACAATACATACGTTTTATCTATATGTTACGGCTAGGCTACACACCACCAATTTTTAATTACCAAAACAAATTAAATGGGCAATGTAGTCGGGGTACTTCGTTCGACTTAATTTTTTCAAGTTATTTTGCGATATCTGTGTTCAGTAACGGCAAAGAACTGACGATGCGTATTTTTTTCCCTGGTGAATAAAAATTGACGATGTAAATAGATTGGTGAAACTTAACTTAATTACCAAGCTAAACTGAAATTTATTATCGAGCTCATGTTAATTTATTTAATCTGTAGCCGACTCAACTTAAAACGTAGACGCAATTCCTTGACTAAAAATTATGAAAACAAATGAAAAAGAAATTAAAGAAAAAGTAGTCTAGGTAATAGGTATATTAACAAAAGCTGGCATGAACAATAAATTCACACGTGCGCTTGTATAGTGTCTGTTAATAAGAGTGCGGCGTGTCCCTATTGTAATCTGTGAAAATTATCATCCTAAATATCTCAAAGTTTAGTGAAATTTCATTAGAACTTTGACAGCACCAGCTTACGTTGAACGAACTGTATGTCCTATCAATGAAGTAACACCCACTAAAATAGCAATATTATTATCAAATAATTCTATTTGACTTTCCACAGGACATCCTTTGACATTAACAACGCATCATTCGCCATCATCACATCAATGAATTAATGCGTACGTACTCGTGGGTACCAACATTAGTGTCAAGCCACTTGGAATGCGGAATGGCTTTGGCCAGCTGATATTATCCACTTAGCAGCTTCTGTTGGCGTTTTTCTTTGGTACAATGAATACACTTTTAATTCACCGTACTCATTTTTATTTCAGGGGTTAAATGGGCGAGAATTTATGTATTTTTAAGCTGGATTTCTACAGTATTTGGGTACTTTTATTTTGATAGGAGCTGTATTTTTATGCAGTTTATCCGCGATTTGCCATGACCCTACACCGTTCCTGTGGCCTTAAAGCCCAGAATCTTACGTGCAGCTATCTCGCTCCCACGTTTGTACATTGTTAAATATAAATTGACTGAGAATAAATTTCAAAAAAGTGGAGCGGTGAATATGTTGCCAACCCCACAAATTATTTTAGTATATTTTTTGATTTGATATGTTTAACATAAGCTTGCGAAGGAGATAGGGCGACAGTCGAATTCTATTTGAAATGAATATTTGATACGAAATCGCAATGCCAGAATTTGCTCACCCGCAACACCCACTAATCGTTTTTTTTTTATATTAGTGGTTTTGACCACGAGTACCACAACTCGAATGATGTGAATTGTTAAGCAATGAAGTCTATTTATACATTCTAACCTAGAAGATTTATGCCGACTAGCACCATAATTTCAAAGTTCCTAAGTAATTACTTTACTCGCTTAGCATTTCTTAACGGTCAGAATCTGGACTGTTAAGAACTACCAAGCGAGTAAAGTAATTGCTTAGGAACTTTGCGTTGCCGTTGGTGCAAGTCGACATTAACCTAATATTTAAGGGGAATCCTCAAATCCGAATTCCATACAAAATGTTTCGGACAAATATTCAAAAAGTACGCCGTATTATAGTAATTTCTTCACACTATTCGTTTTGTTCATATTATTTAATTTCGTCAACAAAAAAAGTGAAAGGTTTCATACTTTAATTAAGATTTTATAAGTGTTTTAAAATTAACCCTACTAACTTAACAACACGTATAAAATTGTAATTAAAGTATGAAACCATTCATTTTTTTTATTAACGAAATCAAAAAACATGAACGAAATGAATAGTATATAATACGGCGTAATTTTTGAGTATTTGTCCAAAACATTTTGTATGGAATTCGGATTTGAGGATTACCCTTAAGCAGAACTCTCTTAACTTGTACCACCACAGCCTGCGTTTCATCCTACATGAGTGTTATGTCGCAACAGATAATAAGATCGTCAAGTAGCGTCTGTGAAAGACGAGTGCGATTATGAATGAGCGAACCGAGCTCGCATTACAACTGTTTCTGTTTATTATTAGTACTAGTGCAGTGTGCAATTGGTAAAGTTTATTCACTAATAGCTCAAACGAAAAAACACGTCTTATCTCCTCTAAAAGTTACCGTATTAATGATTTTGTTGCCAGCCTATTCTACATCCTTAGTTAGATCTCCAGTAGTGATAGAGTTTTGAGGATGTTTCTCTCTCATCATTTCCTGGTCCTTTTCCCACTTACGTGGGGTCGGCACAACATGTCTTCTTCTTCCATTCTTCTCTATCAGCCGTCATCTCTGTACTTACACCTGTTTTATTATATCATCTTTCACACAGTCCATCCATCTCTTCTTCGGCCTTCCTCTACTCTTATATCCATCCACTTCCATATTCAGCACTCTCCTAGTAACATGACATTCTTCCCTTCGCATCACACGTCCATACCAATGTTGATGTTTCTCTCTCTCTTCTCTTTTTTCATTATTTAATGAAGAAGATAATTACATAGATGGTTGAAAGATAGATGGATACATAATATTAATAAATAGTATAAATATATTTAGTTATAAATCCGCTCAATTTCTAAACAAAGGTCTTAATTAACTTAACTCTAGTATATAATTTTAGTATCTAAACGAAAACGCCGAAAATGGAAAACCAAGTCAGAACTCGACACGTGTTTCACCTCTACACGAGAACTTACTTACTTACTTTACTTTGTTTAGAAATAAAGCAGATTTATTACTAAATATATTTATATCTACTATTTATTAATATTTATGAATTTCCACAAAGTAACGACTATATCAATCAATTATCTTAAATCAATTATGGATACATAAAACTTTATTGCATTTGTATGTATTTACAAAAATCTTCTTATCAATGGAAGAATATTTAGATAGATCAATGGAGCTTTTTGGTAAATAGAGACACTGTTCTCAGATCCAGCCCGTATCTTGACAAATTTATGTCCCTGTAATATCAGACCAATCAAATGTTACAAAATAATCTGTTACAATGTAACAACAATAACAGTTACGAGACTGAAACCATTAAGATATATCTTAACAATCGGGTGAAAGTGATAGACGGGACGGCTATCCCGTGGCAAAGTGACACCTGCGAGCTGCGCTCCCGATTCCACGCTTTACGACTTTGAACCTTAACTTTATAGCCTGAGAGCTTACCTTTTATTGGATCGTAAATGTATGCTTAGAAAGCTTCAGCTGGGTCGAAGCTGTAAATAATGGCATGGCTATTATCTGTCTTTACTCCAGATTGTGACGCGGTACTAATTCGCGTTGTTGGTTTATGTGCAGTATGGAAAGGTATGGAGCCGTGTTATATTACCAAGCAAGTATGTGAAACATTTATATCAATAAAATGCCAGCGATACAGAAAACGATACACATACGTACAGTACACGTAGGACGTGGTGGCCAAGTAGATGAGGCCCTTACCTTGCGATCTGATGCATGCAATGCATCCCACGTTCTCGCAACGGTGAAGGAAAACATCGTGAGGAAACTGGCATGTCGTAGAACCATAAGTTCGAAAACGTGTGCACGAAAGGAGCCTATTCAAGGCGCACTTGAAATCCTTTCACCACGCTGGTTCGACTCTTTGTCTATCTGTGCTAATATTCAGGAACTAGTGACACGATAAGAAGAACTGTAAGTAAGTGGCTGACTCTCTATTCAGAAATATCGAGATATTAAGAATTCTTTGATTTTGCTTGGTAGGGTAGGTATATAACAGCACAGCAAACTCACATGCAGCTACATATGATAGACATTGACGTCAAAACCGTATCATTGTACACGGCTATAATTACTATCGCGGCAAATAAAACACTTGAAATTGTAAGCCGTATCTTATCAAAAGGATTTGTTAGAATGGAACATTATATTTGTATGACCTAGAGGTAGGCATCAAATAAGTATTACTAATACTTTTAAAGACGCCACAGTCCATTAGCTTAGAGAAGAAGCGATGAACTCGTAGAGCTAAACAAACCGCATGAAATACTATATTTCATAACCACGACGGAAAAGACAATTTTTCGGGATTATGCGTAAGCCACGATCATAAAATAGATTGTATGCCTAACTCAAATCGACTTATAGTCTAGGAGAAACTGACAATTTTCTTACGGTATATTTAAGACTGTAATAAAAAGGTTAATCTCCTTAGGCTTGTTTGAACGTTTAATTATACATATGTATATAAACTTGTTTATGCTTATAATTAATTTCACTACATCGAGGGTCCAGTCAGCATGGCCGTTTTTATCTTTCTGTGGCGAGTGACTTCTCAATGCTTTTGTGGTTTTATCTATAGTCATGTCATGCTTTTATATCGTATACGAATCAAAAGCGACCTGTACAAAATAATGTTCGATCATGCCATAATGTATTCATTTTAACTTCATCTCCTGGTCTATGATCTGTCACAATGCTATAGGATTATCATCGTGTGTTACACAACGATGAGGCAATGTGAACTTCTGTACGGTCAATGTCTCAGCGAGACCAGTCGCCGTAGCTAACTGGCGGCATCTGGCGGGCAAAGGTCGACATAAACAAAAACAATGATTTCGTAGATAAGAGACCTTTGAACATAAGGTCAGATATTTATGACTATCAAGCATCAGGTATTGTTTTGTGTACAGGTAAGTTTTGATCCTTTGTTATTATTATTTTGATCAATAAGTATTCTGTGAAAAAAGGAGTTTGCAAAAGTTATGAAGCATTCACGCAGGCTTTGCACACACTTCGTTTGCGTGAATATTGTATTTCTTAGTACACACCTAAACTTTATGTAGTAAGAAGACCCTCCAATATGTATTATTAGAAATACTAAAATGAAAAAAATAATTGTATTGGACGCTAGGATACTAGTTCCTAAATACATACTGAATATCAAAGACACATTTCAGCACCTCATTTATAAGCGCGACTAATCAGCAAACTCATTCGTTGTGCGCAGTGTCAATCATCCCGAAGGAATCAGTTCCAAGGTTAAAGCCGTTGAAGCATTTTCTTTTCTTCATTTCCCTGGCGCACATCCAAATGTCTAGCGGACGTTGATTCATACCGGAGCCTAGACTATACATACTCTTTGTCTATCTGTGCTAATATTGGTACATTATCAAAGCTGACGATATATTGATGAGTTTACGTGTGTTCGATCAAAGCTCATTTGATTTATTTGATGGGAAATGAACAAATGTTTGGATTGTTGTACCGTTTAAGGGTAATCAAGTAAAAGGTTTCATACTTTAATTTAGATTTTATACGTGTTTTAAAATTAACCCTACTAACTTAAAACACGTATAAAATCTAAATTAAATTATGAAACCTTTCACTTTTTTTGTTCACGAAATCAAAAAACATAGAAGAAACGAATAGTGTGTAGAAATTACTATAATACGGCGTACTTTTTGAGTATTTGTCCGAAACATTTTTGTATGGAACTCAGATTTGAGGATGCCCCTTGATTCATTGTTTTCATTAGTCATTTTTTCATTCGTTTATAATTTGTTTTTATAGATAAATAACAGTTTTTCAAAGATTTAACACAGGTACTAAGAGTAAGTTTTGAGTTTGCTTATAAAAGTAGAGCGACTACTTTAGCTATTTTTAATTCACATTAGAGTGTCAAGTATTAGAATTTTGTTTTTAGCACGTTTTTATAATGTTACGTAAGCGTGCTCTGAATTATTTTATTACCTACGAGTATGTGCTTTTACACAACAACATAAATCAAAACTAGAAATAAGTAGGTACGCACTTGTAGGCTTTCTCGGGTACTGACGTAATATTTTACTGTTTTCTGTTTTAAGTCACATGTTATGTCATAGATGGGATGGGACAAACATACATATAGACATAAATAAAACAGATAAATTTTAATAATGACATAACATACGATAAGAATTACATAAAAAGTAAATGTTACTTTGGACTCGACCATCTGGTGCCCAAGAGAAATATCGGTTGATTATTGGAAAGGTATCTAATACCTATATAGTTCTTTTTTTATGTAACAAGCCTTTTTTATTGGGTTTTATTTATATTACTTGGCAGCAAGAAGCGAAGAGCAAATGAGAAACTGAATAGGCACAGTAAATGTGAACCAATAAAGTTTATAAAAACTGAAAACCCGACTGCAAAAATATTATACTTACATTGATTGCCAAATCATTATTTCAAATTAAATTAAAACATATGACTTTTATATATATTAATTTGTAATATCCTTTTAATTTCTTTCATTCTGATTTTGATTGTTTTTGTTATAAAACCCATCTAAGTACACTTGGATTATTATGAAAAATCTAACAATACCTTAACTGTCAAAATCCATCCAGCCGTTTGGAAGATACGAGGTAACAAATAAATTTACATACATACAAGATACGCGCGAAAAACATAACCCTTCCTTGGCAGTCGGGTAAAATTAACATTAAGATAATCTAGGTAACTGGTACTGATAATAATTAGAAGTATTGGGTAATTAACAATAACGTTACTTCTCTTTTCCCTCTTTATTTTTTTTAAACGTTTTAATAGATATGTACTTTTTTGTTGTGCATTTTGTATTATGTAATGGCATATATTTAACGTAACAACCCGTGTTTCTATTCATAAGCCACTCCACTTCACCATCAATCTCGGTATCACTCCACTAAGGTAAAAGCACCGAGTGTTGTCACGTGCTAATAGTGATTTGTTCTTTCAACACTAGATTTAATGCCATCTGTTGATTTACCTAAATCTACTTTAAACTTTAAGACCTAGCGATAAAGTCTATAATTATTTGAATCGCTAGTGTTGCCTATTATGGCTAATCCAGTGGCCAGCCGATAGTGGCAACTTTAGTTCCAGTTCGATTGATGGATTGAATGACATGCGAAACCAGGTGCTCTTTAGAGGAAAGGCTTCTAGTGAAACTGTATGAGATAATTGTTAGCAATAGCAACTATGTGGTTATGGGCAGCTCCAAAGGTACCTTACCTACCGAGCTACGACATGAAAATACTTCCTATTTGACCTATATTTTACCGGTTGATTGTTGGAATAGAAATATTCAATTAACAATACCACCTGACTAGCAAAGATTCGAATAACACCAATGTTATTCTACTTAGAAAAGATTTTTGGTTAGTGCTATTTGTAGAGTAGAAAATGATGCTTAAATTATTTTGGACAACTCGTTTTGGTCATGATAATTTAAATTAAATGTCACGTTATCTTTAAAAGTTAAACTTAATTAGTGTTTGACATTATGATAAAACCTGTTTTACCTACTTCACGTCACATTTAATAAACGTCAAAATATTTTAGAATGCGTTACGTATTAAATGTCACATGCACTAATATTCGAGTAAATAGAGTTATATCTTTACTATAAATCGACAACCCCTTATAAACAATTAATAGAGTTAAGTAGGTACCTACTTGTATTTATTGTTTAGCTGCAATAGTTTTCCTTCATAATAATAATAAATGAAACGCAGCGTACTGGGTGTTAAACGCATTGACAAGATACGTTATACGACCCTACGTTCGAAAACAGGCATTGCTGATATTGGTAAAACAACTGCCAGGCTAAAATAGGATTGGGCGGGAGGAGAATGCACCCTAAGAGGTGAGCCCCGATCGTCACAAAGTGGGTGCCTCAGGACGGGTTACGACACCGAGGCCTAAGAAACACTGGCGTGATGATATCGATGCCTACCAGGCAGATTGGTAGGAGGCGGTTAGCGAACGCAAAATGTGGAAGGAATATGGATGGAGGCTTTTGCCTAAAAGCGGGACACACAAATAGGTTAAAAAAATAAAAATAATCAAGGGTTTACAAAAACATAGACTTCAATTGGACTGTTTTAATGACCGTAAAACCACTGAAAAATCACAGGGAAGCAAAATACGCAATTTCGTTTACTTTGACGACATATTTTCTTTAGATATTTTGATATAAAAATTAAACTACTCAACCCATTTTGATGAAAATTCTTAAAAATAATTTTCAAAATCGTTAAGTATATATAAATAGCAAAGTTCTGAGGTAACAAACATAAAAAAAAGCAACCGAATTGAGAACTTCTCCTTATTTGCAGTCGGTTGAAAACTAAAAATAAAATAGGTAATATTCGGCATTTACCTACTCTTTTGTAGAAGAGGAGAAGAGGACGTTACCGGTTCCAGCTATAACGATGTAGTCGTTACACGTTAGTTGTTTAGCTACATCGGATACCTTAGGGTGGTTTGAAAGCTACGACTCCAGACCAGAACCAGCCATGTTGACACGAGACGAGATAATAATGTCAAAACATTTGCAATTAGTTATGGTGTTAGTCAATTTTTATCACTTCCAACAGACATTACAAACGAGAAGTTTCTTCGTTGAATAAAACATTTTATAAAAACAAAAGTGGGTCAAATAAGTGAGTCAACTACTGAGCTCTTTTACCCTATAAGGTGCCGCTTCCGCTCATCTTAGCTTAGATTATGTTTTATAGAGGGAAAATCAACTTTATAATAAATATTTACAACAACGTAATCGAAAAGTGTTTGTTTTTGGGATTTACATATTTAAATCGGTATGATATAAGTTGAAGTGGTGCTCTACCAATATCAGTCTCTATAATAATAGAACTAAAAATATAAAGTTGACTGAGGTAAACGCTTCAGTTGCCGGTGGAAGTAATTTAGGTTTTGAGTCTTTTTGAAATTTCAACAAATTATATAAATATATTTAGTAATAAATCCGCTTAATTTCTAAACAAAGGTTTTAATTAACTTAACTTTAGTTCAACTAAACCAAAGAATCAAAGAACAGACAACCAAAGTTTAAAGATACGACACGTGTTTCGCCTCTACACGAGGCATCATCAGGAGGTGTGGACTCGCCGAAGTTTGAAACGAGAGTACGAGAGTTCGGCGACTCCACACCTCCTGATGATGCCTCGTGTAGAGGCGAAACAAGTGTCGTATGTACTTTTTACAGCAAAGTCTCTCTTGAATTCTCATAGAAATTACCAAAGGTTTATTTTTAGCTTTATCCAACTAAATATTGCTGAATACAGAACTAGTACAGCTAAAATAGTGCTGATGTTGGTAACGTTCATTAATATTACTAAGCTTTATAAGCACCAAAATTGCTTTTGTTAAACAATTGAACAACTGAACATTAACTGATTACGAATTCTGCATTCTGCCGTCTGGTGCTGTTATTTTCACTAAAATTTACAGCACCATATAGCAGGCTTTGCTGCACTTTTGATTGTTTTTTGAAAAAAATTATTAAGTCCTCAAATACAATAAATAATGTTATAATAAATCTGTAACAAGGAGTTCGTTACACTTTTAATAACTTAATAGCGTAAAACAAAAGCGATTTTAGTGTTCAATTAAACTTAGTAATATTAATTAACGTAACCAACATGAACACTATTTATCTGTACTAGATTTATATTAAGCAATATTTAATTGGACAAAGCGTAACCTTTGCAAATTGCTATGAGAATTCAATTTCGCTTCTATAAGATCGCCACTGAGATAGTTCGTTTACTGAGTAAAGTGAGTATTAGAGGAACTGTTTACAAGGGCTTGGATATTCCAGGTATGAACCTAAAAAGTATTATCTCATGAACAAATAAAAAACGGTTACGTTTTATGATTTAACTAGCTGGCGCTCGTGGCTACACCCGTGTGGTATGGATTGAACTCCTCTTTTAATCTGGAGTTCTGCAAATAGATTCTATATAATATTTTGGCTCAATATGCCAGAATTAAATGGAGACTCCTCGCACACATTTCTTTAGTTGAAATTTTGGCCAAAAATATTTACTCATAATTTTGTGTAATTTTTTTACGATCTCTAAAATTGAAACCTAAAAAATCCAAAATATAAACCCTGTACTGTACTGTTTGCCTATGTTTACGCTTATTAATAATAATAATAATTTTATTTCAGACACAAGAAAAGTACAATGTAGCTCAACTGGGATAAGTACCTTAGAGACTAACATATATATTTTTAAAAACTTATCAATTATCGTGTCACTAGCACTGGGGCAATGAAAATTACCATGGCACACTGCAATGTTTTGTCGTTTACTTCTCTGAGGTTACTGAATTACGAATGGCGAAATCTCAGCTGGAAATAGCGTGGCCGCAATTAGCCGGGTTATTAGGGAGCAGTGGGAGCCGACACAGTAAATTGCTCAAAGAAAAACAACTTTATTCAAAGTAATTACACGCATAAATAAAATGTGATCATAAATTGTGCGTCTGGACAAGTTGAAGTAGTGAATCGATGGCGCAGCACTTTTAGATCTAGAAAATGGTGTAAACAAATTCAAATAAAATAATATGATAAAAACTAATCATTTTGAATTCTTCAACCATTTAAGAGTTCTGATTCTGATCAAGATTTTACAAAAAATACAACAACCGACTTCAATCGGACTGTCCTAGTGACCGTAGGCACCACTGAAACGTCACAGAGAAGCAAAATACGCAATTTTGTTTAGTAATCACTAACGACTTTTTAGTTATTTTGACATAAAACCTGAACTACTGAACCGATTTTGATAAAATTTCTATGGAACCAATCTGAAATATGTATAACCTCTCAAAAAAAAATATTTTTTCAAATCTGTTTTAAACAACTAAGTTCTGAGGTAAAAAACATAAAAAAACAAAAGAATTGAAAACCTCCTTCTTTTTTGAAGTCGGTTAAAAACAACAAAAGACCTGACGCCTTAGTTAACTAATTAAGTAGCGTTAGAACATGAAAAATCCACCAAAAACTACTTTGGTTGATAATGAAAAAACAGCAAGGAATGTAGGTACTCACTCAAACTTATTGACGTAATTGATGAAAGCATGACATCATCGACACAACCATTGATGTTATATATCAAGAGTTTAATACCCCCCGGCAAATCAAAGCCACGCACCTTTATCTATCATACACAAATAACAGCCAAGTGCGTGTCGGGTCCAAAGAGGACAAGGGTTTTGACGAAAGATTATTTACAACTTATATTTAATAGGATTCAAAAAATACTTATTTTGAAAACTAACGAAATTTAATAAAACCTTCCTTTTACTTCCTATTTAAATGTGTAATAACATTCTATTCATGTATTTTATACGTTAAACTGACTATTACAATCTGTGTCTTGCCTTCCGCGTACAATACCTATTTGGATTGTTTATCCAAAAGTGTGTAACATTTAATCTTATTATATTAATAAATCAAAAATATAAATACATAGCTTTACTACAGTACTCTAAGACCAAAAGTTCAATGACATTTCATAGTTATCTATCACCATCATCTATTTCAAGACTAAAAACCTAATCAATTCAAATTAAGAGTGCCCTTAGTTTTTGCGAGGTGTTTTTATAGCAACACAGAATAAATACTAGTTTGTTAATGGTAAAGTCAATGTCGTGACTAAAGACACACTTGAGCCAATTATTTAGCGTGTTAAACTTTTTATGGACAATAGATTGAATATAGAGTAGATACTCGTTACTAGTTCAACAAAAAAAAAACAATGTAGATGGAATGACTAAGAATAAATTTCAAAATAGTGCTGAAGATGAAATGGCATTTTTAATATTTAAATAAATTATGTTCGCAATTCATCGACGATAAATTCACTCACTTCTTGAGATAGACATTAAATGAAATGTTAAAAAATAGTGTGGGCTTAAGACCATACGATATTGAAAACTTTATCAAGACAACTCGAGAAGACCCGAACACGTGCGTATCATAACCGAGCGTGACGGCTCAGTCTCATTAAATACCCACAAAATTAAGTGCTCAGCGCGCTTAAAGAATTTTTTACTTCAAAAAAACTGCATTACGACATATCTATGCAAGCATCAGTAACGCACGAACATTCAATGTTTTGAAAAATATCATAAAGAAACTGTTGACTTCTCTGTGACGGATACGATTTACTATGTTTTAGGTACCTACGAAAAAAAGAAAAACCTCGGTCTGCCTCCTTCCATATTGTAATGCCCCAAAAGGGTTCACATGTGCTTCAATGTATGTTTGTTACCATCTTATCATTATAATATATGTATTGAGTCTTGAATACGTTACGTTATCGTAAACGCAAGAGTTTATGCTTGAGCTACAGCCTTTTTTATTGTTATAAACGTAAAACAACATTTCGTTAAGCCATTATTACATCGTAATGACAAAGTAACGACAACAATGTATTATGTAACACCTGCAGACAGACGTACGTGTCCCTCCCAAATTATATTTCAACACGTTCATTACATCTTACATGGGTATGTAATTACGTTTAAAACAAATAAAACAAAGTAGGTACAGCAACAAGGAGTTTTTTAGATATTTTTAGAGCTGATGTAGAGTCAGTAATAATGGTATAAAAGAAAATGGGTTGTTATTTTATGGATTTAAATTGACGGTTTTTTAATCGTAAGCTTTTGTATTTATTTAATTATGTGAAGTTATTATTTAAAAAAAAAACTAGTTTGTTTGTTACGCGATAATTCTCTGAAACCGATTCTTCCATAGTTAACCTCTTGCTGGTTTTAAATATTTTTAGAACTCTCTCTTATATAATTTTATGTACTTGTAAAGTCAAGAAGGTATATTAATGTTATTATATCTTTAATCGATGGGTTCCCATCCAGTAACACCCAAACGAGTAACACTGTTACTCAATGGGAATTTTTTTCCCATCGAGTAACACCCCTCGTCAGGGTGTTCCAGATGTCACCCAGGTTTATTAGTCTTAATAACAGTTGTACAAACGGAGGTAGCTTTGACTAATTACGTTTAAATACTCCGAAACACGTGTAAAGTGTTAAACATGACGATATACCACAGTTCAACGTAAATTTATGACCTTGCCTTTTAAATAAACTGGTTATAAATTGGTATAGGTAAGTAATTCGGTCTGTACCAAAAATATTAGCTTAAACACTATAATTTGGAGCGATCAAGTAACAATTATCAGATTGATTGGTTCCGCAAAATATAGATTTTAATAACAGTTTAGAAGGTAAGCGAGGTCGCGGGAAGGATAGCCGGTTTGACTAGTTTGATCTACCTATTACCTAGAAAGTAAGGTAACTCTTTAGATAAGCTTTAAATTATACATATAATTGCCCTTATACTGCTTCTCACGTGATTTGAAAAGAGCATATGTAAAAGCACAGGCGTTTCGCAAACAATAAAAACACAGGGAAATAAATATTAAGATTAACTTAAATAAACTGCAAAAATTGGCAGAATAATAGGTAATTATAAGACGACACAAAGAAGAATGCTATAATGCGATTCTAAGAAAAAAAAGGTAAGATGAGATGAATAACTAAATAAATTTTAATAAAAACGACGTTGTGGCTTCAAAATTATTTATAAAAACAATCGAGAGGTCATCTTTGCCACGTGCAAGCGTGTAAACAAATGTTTACCGTAATATACAAATTAATAAACATTTATTATAGGAAACCCTTGGAGGTTATATATAGGCTGTTGCGCAGACGCAGTGGCGCGGGGCGCGCATGCGCGAATGTTTATATCAATGGACACGGAACCCTCTTAAATAAACTTCTCTGAAATGGCATGTTTAACTTTCGATGCATTTGAAACGGTTAATTTGTAACTGTTGTGAAACTGGATCTGGTTGCCAAGGTGGCCAAAGTACGCGAGGAGTATGGAATTTCCTTCGCAATTTGAAATTTTATTTCTAATTTGAATTAAGATCGTGCACATTTCGTGCATGATTTACTTTGTATTTCATTAAAATTTCAAATTTGTAAGATTCAAAATCGAAACTAACTATCAGGTAAACTGAACATCATACCAAGCTTCTTCAAAATGTATTCGTCTCATCATCCGAACTTACCTGAAAACAACAAAAATAAATATAAGAAAATAATAAACATTAATCAACTGAACATTCAATTTTGTCGAAGATCAAAGCCAAGCGTTTGAGGAAAAGAGATCAAATAATGTTTTAGGATTTACGATTGCTAAGAATTAGAAATCACGAGAATCAAATCTGATTTAAATTAAACAATTCCAGTTCTATTTCATTCACGCGATTAACCACGTGAAATGGTAGAAGGAAGACGTATAAGTTGTGGGTTTTTAATAAGATTATCATGTATGAGGTGGTTGACTGGCATGAGGCAGTTCCTATCCTAACTATATATACTATATAGTTATATGACGTCATCGCATTGACATCTCTACTTAGAGGATATCCTGCAGAGACTACGTCCTTTAATACTCAGAATCCTCTGCGGAGACCAGAGATAGTCAATTGGTCAAGAAAAAAGTGGAATTTAAAAATAAAGAAAGAGATAATTGGGTCGAAATATTTAGGTACCTCTTTATTAACAAAAGCGACACATGCGTAATGTTTTCCGTCTAGGTGGGTACCATGCTTACTACCATACGATATGTATTGTAATAATGTAGTTAAGGGGAATCCTCAAATCCGAATTCCATACAAAATGTTTCGGACAAATACTCAAAAAGTATGCCGTATTATAGTAATTTCTTCACACTATTCGTTTCGTCCATGTTTTTTGATTTCGTCAACAAAAAAAGTGAAAGGTTTCATACTTTAATTTAGAATATTTAGAATATTATTTAGTGTGAAGAAATTACTATAATACACTTGTACTACTAGTACTTTTTGAGTATTTGTCCGAAACATTTTGTATGGAATTCGATTTGAAGATTAGCCTTAAGCGGTATTTGGCACGTCGATATTAAAACCGAAGCTGGACGACAGTGGATGCGAAGTACTGGGATAGAGGATATTGGGCGAGGCATACATCCAATATCGGAATAATAAATGCTGAGAATTATGATGATGATGATACGGTATTTCGTCGCCAAGTGTTTGCAATGAGAATTACTGAGCAGTACTATAACTCAATTTTTATTTAGCGTAAGATCGTGAAAACTAACCTTTCGAGATTAGTCGAAAGCTCTTTCCATATCCATTTATAATTATTGTCTGAGATATTTTTCTATAAGAATAAAGATACGGCAATCATCTTTATGTGATACTTAGCAGCTATTAATTTCACACTCTAGGCGGTACTTAATTGAGTCTATGTTCCATTTGTCGTGAGAAAGGGTCAGCGTCGCGCTGGAGGCAAAACCGGAAGCCAATAAGACGTGCTAGACATAATTTGCCGACTAAACACTAGCCATAATATATGATATCTGAGATTTTATCTAACTTCTGATTCTATAAACAAACGTTAATATATTAGGAATAAGGTAGATTTTAAAACTTTGCTTTATCGTCCGAAAAACTATTAGAATATATATCATATATGTTATTTGCCAGAAGGGATGAATGCCATATCACTATATGAAAGTAGATGGATTAACGAGAAGAGGGAGACTAAAGAAAAGACGGATGGATTCTGTGAAAGAGGATATGAACAAAGCAGGCGTGAGTACAGAGATGACGGCTGATAGAGACGAATGGAAGAAGACATATTGTGCCGACCCCACCTAAGTGTGGGATAAGGGCAGGGAGATGATGATTTGCCACTCATCTTCTTATCTTTCATCAGATAGCTTTATACATAACATATATCTGTTAATTCTCAACAATAAAATTCTTGCATTTAACAAAACTCCTATATTACACTAACGAACTAACAAGTTTGCTCGGATGTTAATATCTCTAAATTGATCGATACGGATAGTACAGATAGTATACGATGTGAATTCATTAGTAGAGCATACTTACGTGTGTAAATAGAACGGAAGCGATATGCATAAGTCAGTGATACTTCGACGTTCGTAATGCGACCTGTTTTCTTCATGTTCTTGGTAGTATATCTAGCAAACATGGCTGATGAAATACCTTTTTATACCTGAATACAACTACTCTAATAATATTTTACTGTGTAAATTTTAAAGATACAATCAATTACTCAATAAAATCTTTAGAAAAGGGTAAGTTCTGACTTCTATGAGGACGTGGTGGCCGAGTGGATGAGGCCCTTGCTTAGCGATCCGATGGTCGCGGGTTCGAATCCCGGTGGCAATCATGCGTAAATGGGTTTTTTCGGTCGAAAAAATCTATGTATGCATCCCACGTTCTCGCAACGGTGAAGGAAAACATCGTGAGGAAACCGGCATGTCAAAAGACAAAAAAAAAAAAATGTTCTATGGCATGTGACATCCACCAATCCGCATTGGGTCCGCGTGGTAGATTATGACCCATTCGCTCTCCTGCCGAGAGTAGGCCTGAGTCCCAGCAGTGGGATCATTAAAGGCTGATTATGCTATTATGCTAAGTTCTGACTGACTTACTGACTGTAAAGCGACGCTGTGGGTGTCAGCTAGTTACGACCAGCATAGACCAGATACTTTGAAATAAGCCAAAAAGACCTTTCTGGATTCGGTTTTAATTATCATGATGGCATGAGTTGAATAGTCTGCTTCTTTTATCGTGTCACTAGTTTCTTCGAACCAGTGTGGTGAAATGATTTCAAGTGCGCCTCGAAGAGGCTCCTTTCGTACATTTGACACATGTTTTCCGAATTTTTTAGGTTCTGTTAGGCCAGTTTCCTAACGATGTTTTCCCTCACCGTTAAGCACATGTTATATGCACACATAGATTTCTTAGTTGAATAGTAAGTGCCTCTCGCTAGAAGTGCATCCCAGCAAAACGGAGCATTTTTGCTTTAAAAATAGTATCGTCAACGAGTGCACTTGAGCTGTCTTTGTGCATCGGCTATCTCTGAAGAGTCTTGAATGTAGCGGCGGTGGCGTCAGCATCAGAAGGAGCTGTCAAGAGGGCACGAGCAGGGGTGAACGACCGGTTGAGATAGGTCGGGATTTTTTGCAATTTCACGCTCTATTTTTTGATGAGTTTTTTTCCTATTAAAGAAATTATAAATTTAAGAAAACTTCTTGGTTAATTACGTGCATTCCCAAAAAAAACCATTTAACCTATGATATGTTAATCCTACTAATATTACAAACGCGAAAGTTTGTAAGTATGGATGGATGGATGGATGTTCGTTACTCTTTCACGTAAAAAACTACTGAATGGATTTTAATGAAACTTTACAATAATATAGCTTATACATCAGAATAACACATAGGCTACAATTTATAAAGATACCTGCGCAAACGAAGTCGCGGGCTAGTAACAACATAAATTAATAGACCAAAATAGTACCAAGAGTCATTCAATCCTAAAAGTTATTAGAAAATGAAAACCAAACTTTGAGGCATATAATAAATCAAAACACGCAAATCCTGCAATATACAGACATCAATTTAAAGACGAGCGAGGCAACTGTACAATATCTTGCCATTGGTCTTTTGAATTCACAGCTTTACACTTTGAAATGCTAATATAAAGATATCTGTGCCATAATTTATATCCAAGACACAGCGGGTTACCAGGACAAAGAAAAAAATAGCAATGCAATGGGACTGGCACTCGGTGGGATGCCAGTTAGCTTGAATATATTGGCTTTGTACTTGCTGATGCAAAACGTGAAGGAGGTTTTAAACTATGAGTTATGAACTAGAAAAAGTTTGTGCTTAAATTTATGTAGTGCTGAATGCTTTAAATCAACCAGGACATATCAATTCTACAGAGCCATAGACGAACAATTTCTAAAATAAAGCTAAGACCAAAAACAACGTAAAATGTAACTTAAATTTTTATACAAGTTCTTGAAAACTACATTGAACATTTCGTTAATGCAAAAAGGGCGACTAACAAGGGCTCTTTCGGCACTTCGAAACGGCATTGCTTAGTAAAAGCCCCTTGCTCTTCCAACAATGAATTCGCGATGACCCTTGAACTATTTGAAATAGTGATACGAGTACCTACGACAACTTTCGGAGCACCCTTGATAGGGCTTATTCCCTGGAGCTCTACGAGTCCATTGTTCTCAAAAAAATTAGGTTCATACTGTGATAGCCAACGGCTCCACGGCTTTGAAAATAAATTAATATTCCTTTACCAACAGGTCATTGTGTCCAAAAATATATTTTTATAATGTGTGCATGAAAATTATTGCATTGTATACGAACCTACATATTCCATTGTTGGCCCCTACCAATATTGTTTTTTTTAGAATATACTTAATCTGAACGTATTTTGCAAAGAAATTAACCCACAGTACATAGGTATGTATATAGGTAGGTATGAAGTGCTTCTAATAATTATTCCAAAAGAAACTTCACTAAAATGAAGTTAAATAAACAAAAACATATCAAGAAAAAAAAACTGGAGCGGGATAGATTGCATCAACATTTTTAAGGGAAATGCACTTATAAATAAAACATCGCATGCGTTATTACAAACAAACATGCAGACAGATGAATTCCAGAGATAAATACAGGTCAGACTAGAATATACTACGGAAGTAAATTATGTTTATTATCCTTATATTTTATGGACAAGGAGAGAAAAGTCACGGCAAGAAGCTTACCAGAAAAATATAATAATAATATACCATTAGAACAACATACATATACTTAAGTGGTATATTTAATATTGAATAAATACGTAAACGAAATTAACATTCACAACATTCTTCCTATTTTTAGATCCACTTTGCACAACCTTTGTGAGTCAACCGTAACATAGTAAAATGTCCTCCCGTGATCCAGAAAAAAGGAATTCAAACCTTATACACTAAAAAATAAGGTTTATAAAATAAAGCATTGAATTAGCGCCATAAATAATAATGGATATTCTTTAGCCTTGGTAAAATTAGTCACTGAGTTGGCAGTAAATTGTGGGCTCGAGGCATGATCTCCTTTATAAATAAATAAAATCAAATATGGTGGAGATTATGATGTAAAATCAAACAATTTAAAAGATTTTAAAAATACTACAGATCCAACCAATAGACAGCTAATCAAAAGTGAAATGTCCACAAAAAGGGAAAAGTAAATCTCAAAAATATTGCAAAAATGAAATCCTATTCGATCAACATCAATAAATCATGATAATTAGTTTTTACATACCTATCAGATAATGTATACCTAACGTATACCTACAGCAATAAAACATTATACGGTAGCTAGATATTACATTTGATTTGACGACCATATCAACTCATATCAATGGCAAGTCAGATTCACATGATACGCCACCGCTTTTAATTATTGGTAAGGTCATATTTGTCACTGTTACATTCGGTGTATTATATAGGTAATAATTTATATATTACCTATTCAACATTCCACCGACTCGAACAAAACGTTTTGGATCGACCTTTATTATATGTACGAGTAAATAATGAATTTCCTTGCCGGCGTCTGTTTTACAAAAATGCTACAATCTTGGTATCTTCAAGTCCAGAGTGAATCAGTTTCTTTTAGCCAAGCGAGCTCCATCCTCGACCACACCGTCACTTTCCATCAGGTGAGGTGGTGGTCAAATGCTTGACTATTATTATTTAAAAAAAAAGGAGTCTAGGCATTATGAGTTTTTAAAACCTGTAAATTTCGAAATGAAAAAATGGCCCTTTGGAATTATAATAAATGTAAGAGCACATTTACCTCACTACGGTTAAAGTATGTACATAATAATAAAAAGTAGTGGTAACGGAATATTGGATTGATATTGTTAATTTAATATGTTAAAGCTTATTTTATAAAAAGAAAAAAAGAAAAAAAAAATTATAACTCTTAAGAATATGGGATGTGACTGAACAGTTTGATAAAATATATACGTTGTCTAATAAATAGTCATTGATAATAAACTTATGTTAAGTGGGCACTAAAGTACAGCCAATAAAGAACCTAACCGATAGCACCGATAGGTACCTATTTAAATGGTCATTTAATGGCAATAAATTGAAATTGATACTAAATAATACTCTTACAAGTGAAAATTGTAGTAGATCCACTTCAAGAGGTAACGTAATGGACACGTAATTGCACAGCCTTTGAATAATTAACGCAAGAATTATAGTGAAATTTACTTCAATGCAATAAATTTAATGTAAAAGTGTGATAAATAACAATACTAATGCCTACTTGCACCAAACCGCCAAAGCTCCTAAGCAATTACTTTTCGTGCTTGCCAGTTTTTAACGGTTCAAATGTAGACCGTTAGGAACTGTAAAACGAGATAAGTAATTGATTAGGAAGGTTTACAGTTTGGTGCAAGTAGGCATAAGTGTGTGTTTCCTTGATATCGATTACCTATTCGTTTGGTGATCAATATAAAATGCTTGGTACCGACTGAATGACTGACTAACAGACAACGCACAGGCCAACCACTGAACAAAAAGACTTAAAATTCGGATAGTATATTCGTCAAGTAGAGTATGATATATTATACACGTACGAAAGTAATTTTGCTAAATCACAATGCAAATGAAATTGCGGGCGTTAGCTAGTGATTTTAAAATGTGCTATAAATAACTTAATCACATTGATTTCTAAATGTTTATATGATTATTCATCTTTTTTTTTCCCTATCCTATGCTGTCCCACTGCTGGGCAAAAGTGTCCCCCATACTTTTCTTTCAAAATTAATCTTATTAAAATATTTTTTTCTAGATAAATCGTATAATCTCCTCTTTACCTTACCCCATAAAACCAGTAGCAATATCTGTTGTAGGTACTTTAAATAAATTCACTTTTACATATCCCAGTTATCTTCGCGAGTAATGTATTCCTGTTTCAAAGGAAATGGGTTATAAACATCGAAGTTTATTTCATTGCTTTTAATACAGTTGTGCCGTTGACATACGCATGTTTTTTTAAACTGAATAGTACTAGCACTATATTTATTTTTCCACTCATAAACATAAATACTTACACTTCCTAAAATTTGCTAAGAAAATATCTAGTAAGTTTTATTTCGAACAGCTAATTCATAGACGACTTTTACACATGGTTACATTTTGTTTATTAGGTACAGTTATCTAATCGATTAAAAATAAATTTTAACCATCATTTATATATGCTCTCAAATTTTTTTTATTATTTAAATTTGGTTACCATTCATAACCCTCTAGCTATGGTAATAAGTTATGCGCAAGTCCTAAAATACCCCGAATAGTAAAAACTCTTTTTGGAATCGTTCGAAATAGATTTCATTGTGCTATTATAACTTTTTTCATTTCATATTTTTTTTAACTAGTTTTACAGAGATATTAAAATGAAAGAAGTAAATACGGGCCTCGGCTTTCGTAAATAAAATGTTAAGTTGCAAATTTACGTCGAAAGATTTTCAAAGAATTGATAATGAAACTTGCATTGAATACGAATCCCCATTAACAAGGTGTTTCTGTTCTTTTGATGCCGATTATGGAGAAACAAGTTAAAAATAACAGAAAGTACATTTTATAAAACATGGTACAGATCCATTCAAATGTCTCCCAAGCCGTATTCGTTTAATTGAAGTCCCGAGCATTCTTGATCCTCATATCACACGTAAGTATTGTACAGTGAACATCAAAATAGAATCGTACTATGTCATAAATACGACTAAAAATCTCATAGCAGACATGTAATGAAATATGATGTGCGGCTGTGACGGGGCGTGGAATTTTGATCCTTATTTTGAGCTCAATAGGAACTTTAGGATCACTAACGTGAAGATCTCTATTATTCATTAGAGCAAGCGTCGCCTTCTTCATGACTTATTTATAACGTGAATCAAGAAATCATTATACTATTTTTTTTATAACAGTTAAGTGATATAAAATTACAATTCTAAATACGAAGGCCTTGAAGTCTGGTTAGTTATACAGAAAATGTTTATGCGAGTACTATTATTTTGGTTACACATCCGTGGAATATATTTATATAATAACAGTAACAAAAAAACAAAAAAAAGCGCACATATCATTGTTATATCTAGCATTAGTTCGTTCTACACTACGCTTGCCTAGACGCGGTCTTCACTCAAGAACACGTTTACCCCAACGGTTGTTGGTTCTTTGGGAGAGAACTACGTCCAGCAGTGAACTGTTATAATAAATAAATAAATAAAAATATTTCATTTCGGACTACAAGATCCATATTTCACTTGACACATTAAATTACATAAAATTAAACTAAATTAAATTAACTAAAACAAATTGAATTATAGTTAGTTATAGTAGTTATAGTTATAGGTTGATGATGATTATGATGATTATAACATTAACATGAACATAACTGAGACTTAGGTAGGAGACTCATAGGCGATTACTCACTAGTAATGACGAAGCTCCAGAGTCTAGAACACCGTCGTAAAGTCGCCTGCCTGTCGGTGTTCTATAGATTGCATTTTGGAGAGTGTGCGCTGGAACTACATGACTTAGTTCACCATCACCGTTCCACCATCGGACGACCAGACGCTCGGGATTGCGCCATCCCTATATAGTGGACATACCATGTATTCGCACAAAGCGCTTTGCTTCCACTTTCATTATGCGAACCGCCAAGGAATGGAATGCTCTGCCGGCGTCAGTGTTTCCCGATCACTATAATTTGGGTGTCTTCAAGGCAAGAGTGAATAGGATTATTCTAGGTAAGCGTGCTACATCGTCGACCACATCGTCACTTACCATCAGGTGAGATGGTGGTCAAACGCAAGCCTATATATAGTAAAAAAAAAAAAAGGTATATATTATAGGTATATTCCATCTAGATAAAATAGTATATATGTACTACTATACACGCCATCTGGATTAAATTAACTTAAAAATTGAGGATAGTAGCTGCCCATAAAAATGCCAATCTGGTTAATCCTGGTAAACTTTTCACTTACAATAATGAATCAGAGACTCCATAAAGTAGTAAGTACTTTCAAAAAAACATTAAGTTCGTAAACATGTATGTATTCGTAAGACGAGTTCAGGGCTAAGGTATATTACGCACTGAGAAACACTTAATACTGCAGTATTTTATGCAGAAGAGTGTAATTTTAAATCCATTACAAATACACCCCATATTATTATTTACACTTTAAAACGCCCATTACGCGCAAAAACTGACAGCTCAGCACCAAAAACGAAAATGTCCTGCCATAATAAGCTCGCAACTTTTTCATTCCACCTGTGCTTACTGTTCAGACAATTCTCACCTCTACCTTTATCTGTGCAGGGTGCTAAGTAGCTTGAATTATGTTATTATTGCTAAATTATCGCAAATGATCCAATAGTTACGCCATATTTGACTGGACCACGTGTTGTTTTATCATGGCTCCTATTATTCAGTATCCAGAAAAATATAATCAATAATCTTATCTACTTGCATTTGGTGCTTTTATCATCAGTTTAACTTTTAGCCAATGATAGTTAAGTGACATGAGCAGATTTTTGAGAACATCCAAAAATTTTAGTAAATAAAAATTTATTAACTCATCCTAATAGTGGCAAGTGGCACGTTTTTGGTTGTACCCAAAAACTTGGTCATGTCACTTAACTGTATTTTAAACATAGGACGGCAGTTTTAGCCGCTGTTTTTTAAAGTTTTACTCCTCACATGTGATTATCATTTTACAATGATGATGCGGTAGACGATGTAGCACGCTTGCCTCGATGTTTCTTAAGGTACACGCACACTTGTGCGAGACAAACGTATCGAACGAGTCAAACAAAACGAATTTTAGAATATAATCCTATGAACTCTCACATACCTGATCGCGTCGAATCATCCGAATCTAGAAGAACCCCAAAATTCCTAGACGAATTCGGATGACAATATCGTGCGTGATTCTTTCGTTGCAGTCGTGTCTTTCGGTGCGGAATGCGGATAAATATGCGAGGCCTTATTGACTTAGAGTCGTTCGACGCGTTCGGCTAAGATAAAGATATAAGATAAGATAAATAATGATGAAGAAGATGGATAAGTGTGCGTTTACCTTTATTCACACTTGCCTTGAAGTAATAACGTGTCACTTGTCTAACAATACAAATACATTGAACCCACGTGGCCGCCATGCGTGTCTCACATTCACACTTTGCAAATGTGTAAATAACATATGCAAATGTGTGCTAAAATGTGTGCATAGGTGTACCTGATGATGGTTTGCTTTGCCGTAATGGTTGTTGTGATATATGATAATTTTAAGGATGATACATGTTTTTGTTAGATTATCTTATATTTCATATTATATGTTTTTATAACATATTTTGTGTTATGCAAATCATGCATTGAAGAATAAAAGGCCAAAATGAGATCCTATAGAGGGACACTTTAAGACGATGCCTATTTATGTTTTTCAAAGCTGTTAAACTTATTATCTTATTTTTATTATTTTGGAGATATGAGCTTTTGATGCTAGCAATTAAAATACAAGTACTTGATTTAATTACTAACGGAGTAGATTATTATGTTCCACAGAAGTCAAACTGAGTAAGATGCCTTACAAGAAACCGAAAACTAGGTATTTCCGAGCCTTGACTTTCTCCATAAGCAGCGTAATATAAACTGAGTGTAAATTAGTGCTTTACTAGTTTAACGACCTCGATGCAAATGAACCACAGTGGTACAAGAACATTGTAATCATCCAGTTGTCAAACAGAGCCGAACGAGAGCGGAAGTTGGAAGTTTACCGCAGTTGTACTGTTTACTGCTTCGGTAGCTCGTTGAAAGCGAAGCATTATCTCGGTGGCATCAATGGGCATAATATGGTATATCGTAGGTACATGCACAATATATTTTTATTCACCACAAACGTTTATAAAATATGTAGGTATATTTAATTGGTTACGAAAATTAACTATTTATTGCACTTGTTTGTTGGATTGTATGTATTTTATATTTTATGCACTAACTAATGAAAACCCCTCTTGTAATGTTTTACTGATTGTACATTAGTTAAATATCATGGACCCATCGGGAGTTCATGTATGAATGTTTAAAATTATAGTAATATTTTTCATGGTCCATTAAAATATTACTATAATTAAAAAAAAATCATACTCATACTCATTGGGATTATTCATTGGGAACAAAGAAACAATAATGAAATCAAAACAAAAAAAGAATCATGTACCTCTGGGAATAAGCCATTGGAATATCTTATCCATTCCTTTCACATACACTGCGAGAATAACAATAAATAAATACGAAAATGAATAAAAAAACAGGATAATTATAATAAATGGTGTAAAAATATTGTTTCATGGATTCAATTTAGATCAAGATAAGTAATCATTATCATTACATCATGAAACAATGGTACAAATAAAGCGTGATGCACGTGATTTTTTAAATGTGTATGATGCATGACAAGTTCCCTCACGATTACAAATAGCTTCATGACTTCACCCATTAGTTTACGTTTTCCTTGCGAATCATTTGATTAGAATACTTACACCATTTTTTTTTTCTAATAATATTTGAATATAAATATTTTGGACATTGCACACAACGCCATCTAGCCCCAAACTAAGCTGCTGGCAGAGCTTGTACTATGGGAACCAGATAACTCATAGAATACTTAAATCCTTTTTTTTTAAATACATAGTAGGTATATAGAATTAATAGAAAGCACCCACACTCAGGACAAACATCGATGTTCGTCACACAAAATGCTTGTCCCGAAACGGGTATCGAACCCAAAGCTTAGATTTTGAATTTTAAAATCTAAGCTTTGAAAAATAATTTGGGTAACCTTTAAATTATTTTGACAATATCTTTGTCATCATTATCCACCGTCAGCCTGATGAATACTGATGAAACACTGATGAATTCTCTAGAAATTCTTTTTTAGCCCGTCTGAATGAATATCCAGGTTTAATTTTATCTCAAAATACGATGCGGCTTTTTCAAAGGTGATCTTTATCTCTAAAATAAATAATATACCTCTTATGTCAAAGTATCACGAAACATAAAACTTTACGTAAAACAAGCAAGTTGAAAGAGCGGATGCAGTTCAGGAAATGACATAAGTCAAATTAGCATAATGGATTTTAATTTTATTTTTAGTCAGAAATAAACCTATAAAATGGTCTATTTCTATCACTGCTGAGACGCATTGACGTGGTTACGTAATAATAATTTAAATCTTTAACAGATGATACTGTGATTTGAAAACGGTCCTAATCATAGAGTTTTAAGAGTCAATCAAACAAACCAATTTTTTTTTGACGAACACAAATGTTTGTTCTCGGGTCTTGGATATTGTGATGTGTTGTATGTGTCCATGCCACCTGCGAAACAGGAAATCCTAGTGCAGGGGTGTGAGTGAGTGAGTGAGTGTGATTGTGTGAATGAATGTTTGTTTGTTTGGATGTTTGAAAAAAAAAAAATCAAGTGTTAAAATGTAACTTTTTGTCTAAGATACCGCGATGAATGAACTGGTTAATACCATTTTGTATTGTTTAAATTAACGGAACTACATCCGACCTCAAAATCATAATGTATGCAAACAAGAATACGAAATGAGATGCTAAACATCAGCAATTAACAAATCTCGGTCAAAACACATCCATTATTTTCATTAGGGTTCCATCACGTTGTTTTTGTATGTAATGACATAAAAAACTGAATGCAGATAAGCTATTCGATTCAGTAAACATACTTCTAGTAAGTTTAAGGCAATTCATAGCTTTAAAATTGTAGAACTAAGATTACTTATAGAACCTTTGAAGCGTCTTTGGCAGTAGGAATTAGCAGTATTTAAAAATTTGATCGGAATTTAAAATTACCGATAATAATATATTGTTTAAATATATCACGATAATATATTTAATAATAACTGATAGTCATATTGGCCATCATGCAACGGAAATTTGAACACTGTGTCACGCTTTTATGTCTCCAAACCTGATTCAGTGGAAGTTGCGTAATCACGTGAACTTATCAAAAAATAATTCACGATTTTATTTACTTATCTCATGATCTGCTTTATTGGTGCAATTATTTCTTGAATATATTAATTATTCGTTACACTACAACGGATATTTAATTAGCAAGTATTTATGAAAATATTTTAAATTATTATATTCGACTAGATGACGCCCGCAACTTCGTTTGCGTTTCGAATAATTTGCAACTAAGAAAGTAATTTAGTTAATTTTATTAACTACTTTAATTTTATTTACTTTCTTATTACGCGCCTACACTTTTTGACGAACTTTTCCTCCGAATGGCCTTTTGCGCCTTTTGTTTATATTGATGTGTAGAGAAGAAGTAAGTGAAATACATATTTGTACAATTTGGTAGATTATGGTATAGAGTTTGTAGGTAATGTGTACTGTAAAAATATATATAAACATCAACTGGAAGACACTTGTTTCTAGAAAATTCCTGATCAATGAATAATACAATTTTGTATACTGCTAACTGACTAATGTGATTCACAGTAACTAATTACAGATACGTAAACGTTTGCGGATCGATCTCAAAGTACAGACGGGAAAGTAAGTAAAAAAAGTAGTTTAAATTGAGAATGACCTTTGCTCTTAAGATGAAACAAATATGAGTTGCTAATAAGTCCCTAGGATACGAAAAAATAATCCATTGGTTCAGGCTTAGATGTTTTATTATACGATCTACAAAGTCGTAGCCTAGAATACGTGTTAAACGGGTTTGAGCCGTCAATAGTCGTCTGCCACGCAAACCTCTGTAAATAAGCTAATTAGATCCAGCAAGAAAACAGTTCACTGACCCAAAGGCATTGATAATAATCGCGTAAAAGCATTACAAGTTGGTAAAGTCACGTTTCAATTGGACCAGAGATCATCAACCTCCAAGAAAAAGCTTGGAATGAAAACACTTAACACCTGAATAGGCTTCATCAATCATTTCAGTTGCAAAGAGTTTTTATTCACTAAAGTGTCCGTGCCATAGTAAGACTTTTCAATGACAAATGTAGATGATTTGTTTGGAAAGAGAAGAGAGGTGGATATAGGTATACCACTAGTTTTTAATTACCACAAAAAAATACGCCTTATCAGTTACCGTTATTGAACACAGATATGGCAAAAAACTTTAAATAATTAAGTCGATTTTTTGTCAAAATAAATTTGATAAAATTAGATATAACTACTGTTACCGTTAGTCGTTTTTCTATGGCCTGGCGTCAATCGTACGCATCATTGATAAATTAATTATTTCAGTTTCATTCGTCGTTTGGTAAGCTCTGCTCGGGCGCTGCACTCTCCCCGCTGTCACTCACTCCTTATTCTGCAGTAACCAAAAATTCTGACTGCACAGATACAACGTAGTACCCCTTCTACATTACCTATTTAATTTTTTATTGGTAATTGAAAACTTGTGGTGTATTTTTCTCTGTTTTTTGGACACTAATATTTGCAAAATTTACAGTTTAAGCCACTTCTAATTTTAAAAAGACTATTACGGTTGTTTTTTTCGGAGAGAAGAAAAGGTAAAAAATATCAATCTTTTCATTGAAAGCTACTGGTAATATCTATTCAACGCGAGAATTCCATTTGTACGGGATTGAATCCTGTAAACAGCATAAGGTTACTTGAAAAAAGCTTCTGTACTTATTTATGTTGACATTAATCACTTTCACTACTAGAATAGTGAAGTGACTTCATCATTATGGGCTTTGATAAACGGTTCAAAGAGGCTTCAAGAGGATTAAATAATGCAACATCATTAAATGTTGCGTAACCTAAAAAATCAGACACGACAAAAGCGATTGGGCTTGTATTTAGGTATACTCTTTTTTAAGTACTTTACTAGCTAAATGCTTAAAGGGAATACTGCTTGTGACAATAATTAACAATTAAAAATACATGTATGTAATTACCACGATTATTTAGCGTGTATAGAGAAATTCAGCTGATTCTCCCCTTACAGACATTAACAGAATAAATACTGAAGGTATGCTTAAAAGTAGCATACCTTGTTTATTTGTACCATAAAGACACTGAGCCGTTTCCAATAAAAATAGCGTAGTGCGCTAACCAGTTGTAGCCGTGCCTTAGTCCTGAATCACCAATCAATGATTTGGCTTTGAATACAAATGGACAAAATGAGCGACAGATGAGTCATTTTTTATATATTTCTACGCCACGATGATGAACGGCTTCGTACAGGCCGTCAAGTAAATTGCATAAAAAATACTCTACATAATGTCACATTATATTACTATTCGAACTCTACTGAATAGTTTGGTAGACGTAAATGTCGTGTGATTTTTAAGCGTAAATAATTAGGTAGTTTTACCATTATTATCAGAATGATTTTTTTTCCGGGTGGATGTTTTGCAGTTGGCTGCATATGGCCGTTACTGCGTCATATAGTTCGTTCCAGTGTTATTGTGACAAGTGGTGTTCAATACGCAACCTTCTATATGTTTCGTTTAGCAAACATCAAAATATGAAAAAAAATGTTGTCAAAGTATTTATGAAATATGAGGAAATATTTTACCACATTACCTTCCCACTTCCCACTTTAACCACTTGTATGTACGTTTGTTTGCTTTCTTCCGTAATATGCATGTGCGCATTTCAGTGAAACATACCTGAAACAAAAAGTAAATATGAATTATTTGTTTAATTTTCTATTTGTGTTTGTTATTTCAGTGTGATTAAATTAGCAAAAATTAAAGACTAGAAATTAGATAAAGACTTAATTTTGATAAAAAGTACCAATATATGCACATATATTTTTTTATCTTCTTTGCACATTGACTATACAATTAATTCTTTTGATGTGTTAAATATATAATATATAATTAATTCTTTTGATGTGTTGAACTAAAGTTAATTAACGATCTGATGACTCTTAATTCCCATAAGAGTAACAAAAGAACAACTAGTTAATTAAAAAAATGGATTTATAGTCTCTAGGTGTAATTTCAAACAATGAATTTTACAAGTATGTGTCACTAAATGAGTCAGATATATATATATATATATATATAGGAGTCAAAATGAGCGTGGCCAAATACCATTCCTAAATAAGAAACAGTGGGCTTTGTAAAAAATACTGAAACTTGCCAAAAATCCCACAATATTTTTAAATATTTGATATACAAGGTATAAAATATACGTTATATTAATAAACTAGCTTCGCCTGCAACTTCGTTTGCGTAAGTCTTATAGATATTAATAGAAAAATTAAAAAAAAAATGCTTATCAGCATTCTCTTTCAGCAATTTTTGTATATTATGGAGATAATTATGTTGAAGATTATAAATAATTTTTGGTTTTTAAATGATGCCAAAACTGCCTTTTAGCCCGATACCAAGACTGCCTGCAGCAGTTTTTTGTATTTTCAATTTTCTTTTTTTTAAAAAAACACATCGTAATATTTATGTTTCACACATACGCAGAATACCTCGGAACCAGCTAACTGGAAAACTGAACGCATAACTGCACATACCTGATGTAACTGATGCAGTTTCTATTTTCTAAAGAGTCAATAACATCATAAATTATTTAGTTCTAATGTTCAGGAACCAATCAGTTAACAATACATTTTCAGTTTCATTTAAATATTCCGTAAGTAAGGTGTTATATTTACTAAAGTATGTACATCCGTGACTTTGTAATGTAATTTTAGTTTTATCATGTTTAGCATTTAGTTGGTTGTGTAAATAAATCACTGCAGTAAAGTTTTAATATCATTTAAACTTTTCTAGATTTTTCTTGAGTTTAAAAGTAGCAAAATTTTTCTTCCAGAATGTGGATTTATTGGGTACTTTCTAGTATAATAGGATGTTTGAACTGTATCTATTCGGAAATACAAAATTCGTTTAAATTCGTTTTACTTACTTACTAGTAAATATAGAGATCTGGTTTTTGATATCGAAACATTCATTTTTAACTAATCTTGCAGCAAGCATACTAAACGAATGTCGTATTTCCGAATACAGTTCAAACTATTACGAAAGAGATACCATCTGACTTTCGAGATGTTTTGATGACGGAACAACACTCAACAGAGTTTACGTGAGCATTATCGATGAGTTTGAAACTGGTTTGTCTTACAAAACTGATTGGAGATCAATGTTAGTGACTTGCCCCATATTTTTTCAACGAGTCAATTATGTATACTAGCGTTATCAACAAGTTTTAGGGTTAAAAATTTGAAATTCAAATTTTCAAACGATTTCTAAAATGGATTCTTAATTCGGTTGTTTTTATTTTCTTTTTATAAAGGTACTTTCTCAGAGCTTTGTTGTTTATACTCGTACACCAATTTTTTTTTTAAATTTACTTTTAGATTGCTTCCATAGAAACTTCATCAAAATCGGTTTACCTAGTAGTTTAGTTTTTAAATCGAAATAACTGACTAAAATTGCGTAGTTTGCTTCCTCGTGACTTTTTAAAAGTGTTTACAGTCACATGAGTTAGTCTAATTGAAGTCGGTTTTAGCATGTTTTTGTAAAACCTTGATTATTTTTAAATTTTATAACTTTCACGGTTTAGTTTCTGCCCAAGGGCGTCCTCGAAAACTCTCCTTTTATAACTTAAGATACAATCATGAAAGTTATGACCATAGCTTCAAAATGAGGCCACTGCAAATGTCGTCGAGCCTAAAAGATTGAGAACACTAGCAAGATAACAATTATCAAGAAACATTTTCTTGAGTGTAGAAAGTAGTTTCAACCAAAAGTGTCGCTAACATTTGTTAGAGATATTAAAAGCCTTACGCAACACAAAGGCGTAAATTGTATATAAAACCGTCGGAAACAGCTGTCCGGTTTCGTTCCTGAAAAGATAAAGCTTAAAAACTTGATGCAAAAAGCAAGTTCCGTAATGTTCGTTGGGGTGTAACTGTGTAACTAAATTCGCGTCATGTAATCGAGATAACTGAACCGGTCGGCGAAAACGCCGGAAACGCGTGCTGTATGTACAGTACAGTACAGTACAGATGTAATGGGAGCCTTTATTTTGTAGAAAAGGTGTTTAGGGTTCCCAGTTTTCTGTAAATTCTTATCTATAATAAATCTTCTATAATAAATGCATGAACGTACATGCATAATTCCGTGCCTTCAACAAATGTTTCATACTTAGTGTAGGCACTGCACACCTTATACATAGTTAATCACAAGCCACCTTAATATTTTTTTTAAGATTATAATGATTATTATAAGTAGCTTGAATGAATATATTATCTTTATCTTATTTTTATCTTTAAGATTATGTGGAGAATGGCTTATAACAGTAACTCTAATATTGGATTTTTTGCACAAATAAATAAGCTTATCCAAATTCTGCGAAGTATATTGAGTAATATGTATGTTAATGTACTATGTAAAAGTTTTTTGTAGGCTTTCGCGATTGTCACACTATACAATACAGCCGAAACCTTAAGACATAAAATCGAAAATATAAACGCGATAAGGACGCATAATTAAATAACTAGCAGAGCTAGCTAGAGACAGCAAAGCAGAGTACGTTTTGGCTTTCCTGTAGAAGTTGATCAAATTGAAATTACGCGTAACCTTTGCCCAAGAAGTTCAAACGTCCAGAAGCCAAGCAAATAGCATAAACAAACAAAATTTACGATTATATTAGATGAATAAACAAAAATCTTTACGAAACAAGCAAACAATACTCATTCATACCAATTGTTGACTAAACAATCGCCAAATATTGACGTCGCGTGTAAAATCGATTCCAGTTACGTTAAAGGTAGAATGGTAGCCAATCGTGACTCACGGCGCGCGCGCAGGTTATGCGAACATGTTAATTGTTAAATGGTCTGTTCTGATTCAGTTTGTAATGTTTACGTGCAGATATTTGTTATGGGTTTGCTTTGAAATAACTGGCAGCCAATAAATTATATACACCGCATTTTTTTTATTTCCAGAAAAAAATACGCATAATCAGTTTGCCGTTACTGAACTAGGATATGGCAAAACAAACTTGAAAAACGTAACATTTTTGTCAAAATAAATGTGATAAAAATTGGGTAACTGTTACCGTTAGTCGTTTTCATATAGATTTGCGTCAGTCGATACCATCCAATGATAATAATTTGAGTTTGATTCATCGTTTAGCAAACTCGGGCACTTAGCTGGCTCGCAGCTCGCCGCAGCCCGGCTCGGGCGTCGCACTCGCGCCGCTGTCACTCGCACATTTTTGAGAAACCCAAAATTCGGACTGCACAGATATAACGTAGTACCCCTTCTGTATTGCCCATTGTTTTAGTTTGGTAATAAAAAAAATGTGGTGTATAGAGTTACTAATTTAATATTTTAGGTACGTGTTATAAATAACGACTTATAATTTACAAAGATTACCATACGTATAAATAAATAAGTTTTGCTTTATTCAGCAAATAATTATTTTTAAAAGAGCTAAATAGAATAGCTAATATTAAATACATCAACTGATAGGTAGCTAACTACTCGTACTATGATTACCGAATTTGATTAATTTCGGTACACGGTCGCGGATGTAAACACTGCCTATCTATTTAATTAATGTGTTTAGATAAAACATTATGGAGCTAAAGGTTAGCAGATAGTATATCTACATACGAGTGGCTGTTACGTATTGCTGGCGTGGGTTCATTCATTACTTTTTAACCTTTCAACGAATCGTAAAAACTTATACGTTTCATGATGACGTAAAAGTAGGTATAGATTGAAAAATGGCTTCTTAAATCCATTTTTGGTAAACTTTTACTTATTGACTGTACATAATGTAAAATATGTAATGAATATAAAAGGTAATTAAAACATTTTTCAAAAAAAATTGGTAGTCTGTAAAGTTGGTTTACAGCGTTTTCGTGCATGCAGCCGCCGCGACGGCGTTCATCGATTTATTAGACGTAGTCACGTCAAAAAGCCTGAAAATAGCGCCAGTGACAGATATGTTCAGGATTAACCGGTTAGCATGGTATGAGATGTAACTTTTCGAAAGCAGAAATTCATTTTATCAGAAGTAATTTTTTAAGGGCTATTTTTAAATACACAGTCGATATTCTAACGAATCTAACGCACCTTACCCTTGATAAAGCAGAGGCGGATTGAAGAGGTCCTGAAGTCAAAAATCACAGAATCTTTTTACGTCCTGAAGTCAAAAATTGAATCGAACGCGTAGGCACATAGATAGACATAGACTGACCTATTAAACAATTATTATGAGTGTTTTGTTTATACATTATTATTAAGAAGCAGGTGAAACGGAAGACCAGACAATCCTGTTCTCATCTGTCAGGCTTGAATGAGCTCGCGACATGGTCACGACCAGACCTAAAGGATACTGAATAGACGGCTATTGTGATGTCAGATGCGCAAGCGTGGTTCCCGGCGATAAATTATAAACATGCTAGGATTGTGCTACAATGGGCCAGAAATAACTATAGTACAAAAAGTTCAGCAAAACAAAATTAGGTGACTGTAATCTTACAAAAAAATGCTCTGGAATATCTTCTCTAACACAAACTAGCTGACACCAACAACTTCGTTTGAATTGAGAATTAACAACATTCCTTTCTTAGTACGTACTTTCAGCTCTTGACGACCACATTCTTCAAGTTTTAAGTCTCTACGTTCAGTGGTTTGGCCTGTACGTTGTCAGTCAGTCAGTCAGTCAATCAGGTATCAATCCCTTAATGTTTTTTTGTGTAAACTAGCTACGAAGCGATCATGGCATTCTTCTGAAAGTAGGATATCTGACGTCTGCCTGTGATCAAAAAATGCTACACAGGATTATCGAAAAATAGTAGTGTAGCACTATTTAAATGCTTGTCTACTTACAGGCATTTTGATATCGAAAGTCCAGTAATTTCACTAGCTACAGCGCCATTCACTTTGAAGTATATCGCTCAAGGTAATTTAACATAATGCACAATTATAAAATAGTTAGGGTGTTACAAAACAATTTCGTAACAAAAGTCACTTCGACTTATCGTACTATCTAGAGTTTAAATTGACACCATGACGACCTTTCCCAAAAAGGAATTACAAAATATGCGCTTGGTAGACCTCTGGCTTTTCAAAGAGCATGCGCACGCGTCGATCTTAGCGCACGATTTTAGGTCAAGGCGGCACTTGGCAGCTGCCATCCCTCGGATTACTACAAATTGCTGTGTAATTTTAGTAGGGCATTTTAATTTTAAATTGATTGTTTAATGCTGTGCTATTTTTTCAATACCGCTAACTCGGTTAGCAAGCATAGCAGCGTTTCATCTTTTTCGGATCCTTTTTCTTCTTCCATTCGACTCTATCAGCCGTCATCTCTGTACTTACACCTGTTTTATTCATATCATCTTTCACACAGTCCATCCATCTTTTCATTGGCCTTCCTCTACTCTTATATCCATCCACTTCCATGTTTAGCACTCCACTAGCATAAAAGCGTTTGTCTACATAATTTTGCTAATCTTAATTTTTCAGTTGCAAATCCACCGATCACTGCAGTAGGTAAATATAAGTACTTCAACTATTTTAACTGTATGTGTATAAGTGCATTGTATATAAGTTCAAAATATTGCTGGTAGGAGATGGATGCAGTAAGCCGAAGACAGGCGCACTTTAAGAAAGGCATAATGTGCAGTAATGGACTGCGATAGGTTGATATGAAAATATGAAATTGAATTTTCTGAGATATCTTAACATTACAATTAGGAAAATACTAATTAAAAGGGACAATTTGAAGATATTACAGCACCCTGCATTAGCTGGCTCAGTTCAACTCTGTCTGTGTACCGATGTTGATATCGGTGGATGGTAATTTACCTGAATTCAAGCAGTTCTAATAATATTACTGCAAAGGTTTCCGACCTTGGAAATCCTGTCTTGTTGCTATAAAACACAATACATACACAATTTGTGGATGCAATCTTATATTTAAATAAACTGCATAATGTTGAGGTTAGAGCTGGTGGTGTAATAGTAAAGTGTTATTTAACCACAAAATTGTAGTCAAAATAATATCAAGATGAAACGATTAAGCACTTATTTTACTATGCACTGTGGTAAAATAAAATAATGGTGGAAATTTGAGGACATTCTGGCTAGAGGTGAGTCCCGAAAGTCCAGTACGATCCTCTATCAGAAAGAGTGTGGGTTACTTATTATTGATTTGACTAGATAGACAAAATAAGTAACCCACGTAGCTGTAAAAACATGGAAGACGAAGATCGGACTAAGTTGCGCACCTTAGGAACTTGAGAACTACGTCTTATTGTTATAAGACCAGCGTGTTATAAATTGATGATGATGATCCCAAGTAGCCTGTACCATACAGTAAGTAAGTCAGGTTAGGTTGATACTCAATGAAGAAATAATTTAGTCTCCATTCAACCTTGAATGAATCATGGCCTACGATTGTAAGCGAACTAACAATTCTCCATAATTTCAGTGATTCCAAATAGGTACGTTTAGTAATGCAAACGCTAATCACGAAATCCATTCATAGAGACCGTGGAACGACTTAATGTATGTAAGTTATACGCTAGTACAAAGATCGTATTGCAATCTGGACATAATAGTTGAATGATTCCAGTAAACGTGGGAATGGTAATAAGTGAAAATCATGAGATCTGTCGTCGTGATGTTGGTAAATTACTGACGGATGGAAGCGTGACACGGACTGCATTGCTTGTAAAGACAATCAGTCCTGTTGTTGAACTAAATGTTAAGCTTTGTGAAGGGATATTTAGAGAAATAAATGTTGCTATGCAAACCACTAATGATATTATATGTATTTTATTACAGCATAAGTTAACTACTACAATCTACATTTATTAAAAAAATTACAAAAGGAAACAATTGGGCCACTTATAGACCGTTGCAAACGATCTATAGGTAGCTCAACTGCTCCAACTCGATACTCGATGGCAGCGGGCCGAGGCGAGGATACTATCTGCATTGCCTCTATGTAGAACAAGGCTTAATCTTTGGGCGAAATAGCTGCCAGCCCAATAATGATATTAAAATGGCTAGGGTTTTATTTTTTTAATAATAATTTGTGAATTGCCGACGTTGTTGAAATCACGAAATTAAAGTACTATACAGACGTAGACATTTTTAGAATACCGATGATAACAACAAATTATATAAATATATTTAGTAATAAATCCGCTTGATTTATAAACAAAGGTTTTAATTAACTTAACTTTAGTTTAGAACTTTAGTACATATTAATATATTATAAACCAAAGAGTCAACGAACAGAAAACCAAAGTTTAAAGATACGACACGTGTTTCGCCTCTACACGAGGCATCATCAGGAGGTGTGGACTCGCCGAAGTTCGAAACGAGAGTCCACACCTCCTGATGATGCCTCGTGTAGAGGCGAAACACGTGTCGTATCTTTAAACTTTGGTTTTCTGTTCGTTGACTCTTTGGTTTATAATATAGTAATATGTACTAAAGTTCTAAACTAAAGTTAAGTTAATTAAAACCTTTGTTTATAAATCAAGCGGATTTATAACTAAATATATTTATATAATTTGTTGATATTTATGGATTTCCGCAAAGTAACGCCTGAATCAATCAATTACCGATGATAAAACTACAAAGTGACTGTCTTCTTCAATAGTAATGTTTCAATCTGAACTTAATAAATAAGGGTGATTGTGAGTAATTTAAAAAGAAAATTGATGTTAATTGAGCATAGAACTTAATACATAAGGCATCAATGAAAAGTAAATTGCTCTTGGTATTTAACTCCCATTTGTTGGGTAACAGGTGATGTACCGACATGTGCAGTCACGGATCTTGGGCAACTGACCATGTTGGAACATTCCAATGCGACAGACGAAGGGTGTGCGACGGAGTGTGACACCCTACAGCCCTTTGCCGGAGTGTTACCATAGGCGTTACTACGTTATCGTATTACCATGCCATGCCACAAAATAAATGTAGAAATTGGGTAATATTAAACATTATTGAAATTAAATTCTTTATGATCTTATAAAAAAAAATTGGTTGTCTGTAAAGTTGGTTTACGGACGATAGTGTAACGTGACAACGTTATAACCAGCGTAACGGGACAATGAGCGTTACCGGCCAATGACGTCAACGTTTTCGTGCATGCAGCCGGCATTCATCAATTTGTTAGACGTAATCACGTCAAAAAATACGTAAGTAGGTACAGCTCTACACTTTCAAAAGCTGGCATGTACAACACATTCACACGTGCGCTTGTGTAGTGTCTGTGAATAAGAGCGCGGTGTGACGTGACTCATCCCTATTGTGACCTGTCTAAATTAACATCCTAAAGACAAAGTATAGTAAAATTGCTTTAGTGTGAGTACTTTAGTACAGTACGCCAGCGTTATCCGACCGACCTGTATAAGGTACAATATGCAAACATAAAAGTTTGTACAAACATATTCGCAAAGTACTTACATAAAACCTCCAGATATTCACCAGAACGGCTAGTTTAATGAACGTATATAGTACTTTGAAAGGAACCATCTGGACGAGCTTGAATGAGATTTGCATAAAATATGGAATGTAAATGAAAAGAGTGGACTTCAGTCTTTGTAGCGTGAAACTACAAAATAATGATCTGCCACTTCAAACCGTTGCCTGACGATGCATTATGCATTGTCCCAAGTGTCTCGTCGCGTTGAGATGGTTTTTTTTTTATACAAAGAACTTCAAAGAATTCATGAATTTGGTAGTATGTGACTACAATTTTTTTTTGTGGAATAGATAGATAGGTTTTTGCTACGCGGGGCTTTGCTATTGAATTAAAAAGAATTTCTACCTTATAAAATAAGCCTTTGCCATATATCAGCTTAATCAGTCCGTAGTCTTATCGTAAGCAACATCCACACAAATATATCGCATTTATATGTACCAAAATTCACCACAGCTGCTAAAAATGTATGAAATTGGAAATCATATAAAAATAAAAATATTTTGAAGAGTAGTTTGTTTTAAAGATTTGTCATCCATTAATCATATTTATCTGAAAATAAATACTCTGCAGGGGTCATTACGTCCCGGATTTCGCTCTCACCCTGAGGATCAGTAAAAAATCGATTCCACCCATGTGTCAGGCTTAGCAGTGCGAGACCGTGCGTATCAAAAAGTGCGATAGCAAAGCGTTTTATCTCTGTGACAAATGGGTTTGAAGAATTATTCCTCTTATTACGTTTAAAGATGCAACTTTATATTCTATTTAAATAAAATTCAGCCATCCTCACTGCGTCCTTGGTGGCATTCATGATTTTGTCCCTAGTAAAGTTAATAGAAACAACAGATTCACCCGAGCTAGTGGGACATCGTTTGGACAGTGTCTAGGAAGAATTATTCATTATCATCCTTGGCGCTACAGCCCCGGATAGACCTTGGCCTGGTCAAGTAAAAATCGCAATACATTATATCCAGCGAAAATCCGCTTCGAAACTCTCGCCTCATCCATACGTTCCTCATGGCCAGCCAATCGCAGACATTGGACATTGGTTAGAACATAATGCGACTCTACCACCTGCAAATGATTTTAGATTTTGTTGTAAAAATTAGTAAAGTTACTTTTGCCTGAGATATGAGGGTTTGAGTAGTTACTGGTAGGTACAGGTTTTATACGAATTTTATTTGATTAATTATTAAACATAAGAGCCAGCAGACGGGATTTTTTTCATAAACTATCCAGAACACGAAAAAGCTATAAATTTTACAATCCAAATGCCAAATCAGTCATAACGTCCCGTGAGAATGATTGCAGATAATAACATTTCGGTTCGAGGGTTTCACCAAGAGGGATTTATTCCAACCCTTGCACAAAGGGACAAAGAACGCATGCGCAGTGCATTATGCGAATTGGGCAGACATTTTTTTTTATTTTTACCCAACAAAAGATTGCACAAAACATTCGGTCAGCGGGCGGGACACGCTTCACGGCTGACAACAATGACGTGATGAAATTAATCATAGCTTTGAAAGAGTTGAACTGATGTACTTTGCGTCATATTTTCTATTTAGCTGGTTGTGCTATTTCCCAAGCGTTATACAATTGATGAAATCTGTCCGGATTCAATCTTGTTCATCGCAATATGAGTTCACCTTTATTATTAGGAAACTATATTCTTTATCTGGCACGACCTTTACGCTAATAGAGTTTACGAAAATCTATTACTTATACTCATATTAATTGATTAAACAGGTCACTTTATTATTCTTATCATGTCACTAGTTCTTTCGAACCAGTGTGGTGAAAGGATTTCAAATGCGCCTTGAAGAGGATCCTTTCGTGTACTAGGTCACTTTAGAGGTTATAAATGTCACTCTATAACCTCTCTGTATAGGTATAGAAATATTATTAAGTTATTAGATTGAAATTGGTATTTATCGCTCTCACCTTATATTTTTTTTATCCTGACTATGTGTGATAATCGCAAAAGTCTACGAAAAACTATTATTTATTTTGTTGATTGTAATTATTTTTTCTACATTATGTATTGACAAATCAAATTTAGTCCTAAAACATGGGAAATCACAAGTCACCAACAACAATAATGGACCAAATTCCCATTCAGCTATAATGAACACATCAACCTTGGTAAAACGTCGGATGCACGCTCTATATAAAACGATATATAGCGTATATCACGTGACCGGCACGCGTTAGTCTCAGAGGGACGGTCCTCCCCATACACTGTAGAGGGTTGTTTGAGCATGCAGAATCCATTCCCCGCTGGCTCCTATAGAAATGCAATTTCGCAGAGCCAAGGGATGCTTTCAAAAGTGTTCTTTGGAACGTGTCTCTATCAAAGAATTTTCTAGAACAGAGTTATGCTCTAGTCTAGTGTCTGGTCTCCGCTTGCACAAAAACACAAGCATGTATTTTCTAAATAGCTTAATATATAATAACTTAATATATAATACTTCATCATCATCCTTTCCTGGTCCTTTTCCCACTTACGTGGGGTCGGCACAACATGTCTTCTTCTTCCATTCTTCTCTATCAGCCGTCATCTCTGTACTTACACCTGTTTTATTTATATCATCTTTCACACAGCCCATCCATCTTTTCTTCGGCCTTCCTCTACTCTTATATCCATCCACTTCCATATTCAGCACTCTCCTAGTCACATGACATTCTTCCCTTCGCATCACGTGTCCATACCATTAATATATAATACTTACCTTACACATATACCTACATATAAAACGCTTGGACCTGAAGGGACTGATTGACTGACAGACATCGTACTTACGGGCCAAACCGCTTAACGTAGAGATTTGAAACTTCGAGGATGTATTCGTCAAGAGCTGAAAGTGAGTACCTACTAAGAAAGAAATTTAGTTAATTATTCGCAACGCAAACAAAGTTGCGGATAACTAGTTAACACTTAAAAAATATTAAAAACATTTAATATATCAAAACTCACAATGTTGCATTAAAATGCCATAGAAAAGCTGCTAACAAAGGGTAACCTACGAACTCCTAATCCAAATATCCCTTTTTGATTTACCCTTATCCAAACCTATTCTGAAAATCCTATGAGCTCTACTATGAAAACTCGAAGCGTTATACAATAAGAAACGGTTGTTACCACGCCATAAATTCCACGGTCTATTGTAATAAAATAGCCAATAAATTGTCACTTTATAACTGTGGATATGATTAAGAGGGGTTTGGGTGCGTTACCCTCTGTACTAAGTATTTTGGGGTAAATAGACTTTGATCAAACAGCTATGTATTTTTTTTAATGAAAATAAATAATCGATAATTACAACAATAATATAATACCTTGGATAAAAACCTTTTTGTGAATTTGGTGACGCCAAAACGTGACGTAAAAGTAAAAGTATTGGTATAGGTAATAATAAATAATGCACCTATTTCCAGGATGCTTATAATACGTGCAAGTGACTTTTTGGCCAGTCAATTGGAACATTATTTTTAATGATCGGAATCCAAAACAAAACGACGAGATGGTAAACATCCCGACTGATTTATTCTCGGCAGCCAATATATTGCAATGTTTATTTATAAAACATCTCAATCCCAGATAACGGTATCTAATTTGTTAATGTATCAAATACACCTATAATAAGGTCGTGCTCAATGTGAAATGATGAGAACCCTATTGCGAAAGTATAGAGTTGAATATATACTAGCAATTTGCGTTGCAGCAGCGGAAATGTCGTGCAGCCATCAACCGCAATTAATTTGAACCGCATTGTATCCTGCAGTTCGTATGCATGTCGATGATCCCATATAACTGTGCCATGTTGTTCTAGATTGTACTATTTTAGAATTTAGTATTGTCTGTGTTCTGGTAAACGCAAATAAGCTTCACGTTGGCGCCAGAATGAATTTGATTAACCTATACTATGACCTAAATAAGTAGGTAGTAGGTAAGTATAATATGAATAAATGGGTATACATGGGTATGTCGATTATCAATATTTATATAAATGAAAAGTGTTCTTACATTACTTCGTTTGTATCTGATATCATTTTTTTTTTTTTTTTTTTTTAATTTATTTAAAGGGATTTGTCGCTGAGCGACCACATCGCCCCATAAAGTTAAGAGAAAAACAAAAGAAACAAACTTAAAAAAAATCACTGCTTAACTAAGCCTAGCTCAATTAACTTAATCAATATCTTGGCTTCGTCACAAGCAGGGTTTGCCAATACACTATTAACGATGCCTATGTGAGGTGGACAACGATTTCTATCAAAACAAGCCGTTCTATATGTCGCATTCCGGACACATTCCAACAAAAGATGCGTAACATCCTCAATAACACCACACTCGTTACAATTTGGCGAGGGAACTTTTTTCATCAAAAATGCAAACTTATTCGATGGAATGTGTCCGGAGCGCAATCTTAGGATACATTTTAAACTGTTTCTATCGAGCGGTATAGAATCTATCCACGGATGTTGGGATATTTGAGGTTGGATAGTTTTGTACCAAATACCTTTCTCACGTGACCTTTCATCGAAATATTCTTGCCAAACATCCCTAGATAGATTTCTCAATAAATATGTATAATCAGAGAAAAGAGGTAATACTTCTATTGGAATTCCATCTCCAACCGCTTGCTTTGCTAATAAATCTACATCATCGTTTTCTTTCAACTGGATGTGGGATGGAATCCATTGCAAACACACCTTCTTATTATCAGATTTTAACTTTAGAATTGATTCCAGTATACGATAGGCAATCGGTATCCCTCTCACATGAGAGGTACATCGAGCCAAATGTTGCAAAGAGCTTTTAGAATCAGTCAAAATGACAAAATAGTCGAAATTAATTGAATTAACATATGACAGTGCTTCCGCTATGGCAATTAATTCAATATGCATTATAGAAATATTGGAATCAATTTTAAATTTACTACTACATTCAAGGTTATGGTCTAAAAAGGCGGCACCACCTTTGTCCTTATCTTTTGACCCATCAGTAAATATTTTATAGTGATTGTTGTACTGTCTATTGATAAAGTTAACACAAATATATTTTAGAAGGTGATTGCTATATGTTCGTTTAGCTCGGTCTATCAGTGGAATCGAATCAAAAATAACGTCGTCTAATGCAATGTTACTTACCCATGAGTCTAAGGAATAAATATCAAAATTACTGCTACTCTGTAAATTCAATGTGTTTAACTCCCGATATGAATGAATTATTAAAGGAAGTTTTTTACTGGCCCAATAACGTGACTGAGTAAATGATTCTAGCTCTCGAACTATATTCACCGTTTGGTTGTTAGAAATAGATCTAGATTTTAACCAAAACTTTCCAGCTAGAAATTTCCTACGGACTTGAAGTGGTGGGAGACAAAGCTCATTCTCCATTACATGAATAGGAGTGCTCCTTATAAAGCCACCTATGACGCGTAAGGCTTGGTTTTGAATCCTATCCAATTTTAATAAGTTTGTTTTGCAGCTGTTATCATATAAGAACGAAGCGTAATCGATCCTGCTCCTAACAATAGAAATGTATAAGCGTCGTAGATGTTTCTGATGTACACCCCAGCCTGGTCCGGATAACACTTTCAACAGATTGATGTACTTAGAGACTATTTGAATCATCTCGTTTATGTGCTTTCCCCATCTGAGTGACCCGTCTAGCCACAGACCTAAATACTTCACTTGGTTAACAATAGTTAAGGAACTGTTGTTAATTCTGAAATCAATAGGAGTTCTAAAGCCACCCTTCTTAAAAACACAAAATTTACTTTTAGATGAAGATATTACAAGGCCTAACTTATTGAGCAAAAAATGTAGTTCACTACAAGAAAGTTGTAGGTCTCTTATTGCAGAGTCCACGGCTTTACTAGAAATGTAAAGAACAAAATCGTCGGCGTACTGAGAAATTTGAACATTTTGTATTTTCTTGCAAATATCGATAGTCGCCACATTAAAAAGGAGAGGGGATAATGGATCTCCCTGAGCCAGACCCCGGCCAGTGGATCTAACGATCAGGGATCCGTCGATTTTAATAATTAGTTCTCTACTTTTTAGGTAAGACCATAAGTAAAAACATATTTTAGAACCCACACCTAGTTGGTCCAAAACAGATAATAAACAGCTTACGTCGACATTGTTATATGCGTTATCTATGTCAATAAAACAGGCTGCAGTGACAAGATCTTTAGAAAAGCCTGTATGAATGTATGAAACTAAACGTGTAAGATTATCATAACATGATCTCCCTTTTCGAAAACCAATCGTACTATCAGAAAATAACATTTTCTTTTCAAAATACCACTCTAACCTTTTATTTAGAATTGAATGGAAAATTTTGCAGACACAAGATATAAGAGAAATTGGCCTAAGTGAAGAATTTGCATTAGGATCTCTTCCCGGTTTTGGAATAGGTATAATCTTAACCTGCCGCCACTGGGTAGGCACAAAACCTGAATATAAAAACACATTGTATAATTGAACTAAAACAGTCTTACCTTTCTTTGGTAGATGTTTTATCATAGAGAAAGATATATCATCACATCCTGGCGCAGTATCAGATTTCTTAATGGAATTTTCTACCTCTTGAAGTGTAATTTCTGATTCTAGTTTATAGTTGGATGAATTAAAATGAGGATTGGGAGGGCAAGCGAAATCAGGTGTTAAGTCATTAAGTAATCTCTCCGCCCTTTCTTTATCTGCACAGTGATTAGGTTTGACACGATGACCTTTCACCCATCGCATCTTACGCCACATATCTGATGGCGAAGTAGTTTCGTCGACGGATGAGCAGAACTCTTGCCATGATTTATTTTTAGCTAATCTAATTAGTCTCTGAGCATTACTTACCTTCTCCTTCAAATTTTCTAAATTTCCCGGTGTCGGAGATCGTCTCAAATTAGCCAAGGCTAAGCGGCGTTCAGCTACCGCTTTAGATAGTTCAGTGTTCCAATACGGCTTAGGTTTAAACTTATTACACACATGTTGAGGTATTTTTATTAATGGAACGAACTCATTAGCTGCAGTTTGTAAAGTATGTTCGAACATGTCATAAAATAATTGAGGGTTATTAGGTATACAAAAATGAGTAAACGAATTTTCTAATAGGGTTAAGTATGATTTCCAATCACTTTTTCTAAAGTTCCTTTTTTTAATAACTTCTCTGTCAATATTTACTTCTACTACTAATTGTATAACAAGATGATCGCTACCGAATGTTTCATTACTAATGTTCCAAGAAAATAATGTAATTATGTCTGTAGACGCAAATGATATGTCTGGAGAAGACTGTTGCAACAACCCATTTACAAGCCTAACCCTGGTAGGTTCTCCGTTATTTAAATAACTAAAATTATGTTCCAACATAGAATCAAATATCTGGAAACCTTTTTGGTCAGTTTTATAAGACCAGGCCGTGTGATGAGCGTTAAAATCACCTAAAATTAGTGACTTATTACTGGTAAGAGAAAAAACGTAATCCCAATCATTCTGAGTCGTGTACACAGTAGAAGGACAATATACAGATAAAACATTTTCAATGTGGTGGCAATTTAAAATTTTCACATGTAGCAGCTCAATACCTACATTAGGACAGTATGTTAAACAAGCATAACTTCTGACCGACTTATGAGTTAGAATGGCCACGCCTCCATACGCATCCGATCTATCTAATCTATACGTAGTGTAGTCGTTAATCCTAAAATAACTATCGGGTTCCAACCAGGTTTCGCTCAATACCGCAATATGAACTTTCTCTTGGATTAATAACGATTCAAGAGATAAGGACTTCGGACGCAAACTTTGGCAATTCCATTGTACAATTTTAACATGAACGCTGTTATGGGCGTTATTAACCATACTTAGAGAACATGTTAAGAAGGGTGCCAGCCGAAATACCGCTGACTACATTTGTAATTATCCATTCTCCGCAAATTGATATAACCTGTTGTATTTTAACCTCAAAAGAATCTCTGCCCATTACAATTTTGTATAACTTAGCCAGCAAACGCACAAAACTCATGTCTTTTATACTTTCCTCCCTAGCTGAGGCGCGGGGCTTGGGGACATCATCACTATCCCGAGGCTCTTCATACGAACATTCCGAGTCATTATTGTTATCGCATTCCATCGGCCGCGGAGTTGGTATCGGAGAGGGTGCAGGGGTAGGGGGGCGCGGTTGTTGTTTACGCTGTCTTTTCTTTTTATGGTTATGCACCGGCGTGAATGGGGCTTCCTCCTCGTGGGTGGGGACGTGGACAGGAGTGGTAAATAACTCAGACATCAGTCTCACGTTGCGGACGGGTTCTACATTTTTAGGCTCGGGACAACGGGGTATCGACGACGGTCTATGGACTTCGGGAAGCGGCGGGCCGGGGGATAAACACCTTTCAGGTACCGGAGACGGTGGGACGTACATATCCAACGCTTTGCGATAGGTACAGTTAAACTCCGACATCAGTTCTCTTATTCTCCTTTCTTTCTTAAATACCGGGCAGATCTTTTGTAGTGCCATATGGGGTCCAGTGCAGTTAACGCATCTAAACTCTGTTACTTCGCAATTCTCGTGGCTTTTAGTGCACTTAGGGCATACTGCTTTCTTAGATGGGCACAATAAACGGGTGTGTCCGAACTTCCAACAACGAGAACATTGAGTAACTGGGAGGACATAGGATGCTACATTCACTCTCATACCATATATGAAAACATGTGTCGGCACGGAGGCCCCACGGAACGCCAGGCGGATTGCTTCGCATTTTTCCCAACCAGATGCCGCGTCATCCTTATCGTATTTTCTTTTGTTAAGTCTCCTTACCGCAACAATTTCAACATTGCATGATAAGTTTTTTTTAATGTCCTCCTCAGAGACACCCAAGTCAATGTCTCGGATGATCCCGAACGATGTACCTACTTCAGAAGTTCTTTGGCACCTCCATCCGAGTCCAGTGAATATGCTGCAATCCATAAATGAGTCCGCACTCCTTTCATCTTCGAATGTAATGACGATTTTGTATTGATGGACGTACTTAACACTGCTGATCCCACGTATATTATTGTCTTGGAGTAGTTTGGCTAGGGCAAACTGTTTAGGCAAACCAGAACTGCACATCACGAAGACTTGACTTTTTTCTACGACTTCGACACTAGATCTTCGAACTATTTTACTTCGCGATCCTACTGTATTCCATCCTTCTTCTGAAGATGATTCATCACGTCTTCTCTTGCTACTATCGTCTTCTACCACAGCCTGAATGATATTGCTACACTCCATCTCTCCAACTGGATCCATTCTACTTGTACTCGCACCTTCATTCACCCCGCCATATTCTACTACAGGGCCTTCACCCTCCATGGTGCACGCCACTCGATCTATGCAGACCGAGCCCGCGCTTATCGCAGATAAGTTAATTAAGTAAACAATTCGCGATACGACCTGTTCGCTCGATGTGCAAATGATCACTCCGTATCTGATATCATAAAACGAAAATTGAATGTAGATTACAGATATTTTTTATCTAATATTAATGTAGAAAGTCAAGTTAAATTAAATAAATAAAGACTACAATTACGTTTCAATATAAAGGCGTTCTTAAAACTAATTAATAATGGCATAAATTACTTCGTGGAATTCACGTTTTTGGCATGTAAAAACATGTAAACAAGAACGTATTTTACGTTATTCATCAAAACTATTTGTAAATGAAAATGATGTTATTCATTTCAGTATAAAATACAAGCGCATCATTTTCATAAATCTTAGTTTCATGACATTACACGACCTAATTTAAAGTAGGTATTTATTTATCATTTCGATGTACAAATATCTCAATAAATTAACAATATCTGCGAACAAACGATTCAAAGTTTTGATAAAAACATCGATAATTTTGAAGAAGTCAAAAGATCCTGTAACTGGCTAGAGCAACAAACGGTGTGATAACAACCGACTCAAATGATAAGAATTATCTTTGCGCTAAAATCATTCACACTGTGAATAAAGCATCGAACTGTATGGAAGAACATCGAACAACAAGTCGAGTCAAAGATAACAGTGTTCAGAAAATTGCAAGCCAAGTTGTTTTGTTTAAAAAACACACACAAAGATCAATAAAGTTTGTACCAGATAGTTTATTAGGAAAAAATAATTAGTAAAGTATCTTGTGTTTGTTGATTTTATAATTGACGAAACATAACTTCTTGGTAGGTGTTAATTATTCTTTGATTGTATAAATTAGGTTGTCACACGAAACGATCATATTATGTTTTCACAATTTCTTGAAATCCATCTAATAAATAATAATCATCAAGACCAATGAAGCGGGTCATAGTTTCCTGAAGGAAGCGCGACTCTAGCAATCACAATTAACAACCTTTATAAGAAGTCATTAGGGCTCAAATTCCATTAACATCTTAGCTCTGGTAGAGCAAATTTAATTAAGAAAGTTATGATATTGTGCTATTTATTAACTTGGTTCAGATGAGTGGTTATGGACTTGTTAATATAATTTGTGAGCAAAACACTACAAGATGCATGTCTTCTCATGAAGTCTAATTTACTAACTGCTGCTCGCGGCTTTGCCTATAGGTCGGTTAACGAAAGCTGGCGCGGCGCTGTCAAAGTACTCACACTTCTTCTTATCGTGTCACTAGTTCTTTCGAACCAGTGTGGTGAAAGTATTTCAAGTGCGCATTCATAACATCACAACTGCATTAGTGTACTCACACTAATGCAATTTCATTCCTTTATCATATTATTAGAATGCACAACACGTTGCAGTTAACAGTTGGAAGCAAAGCAAGAAAACTATAATTAACTCCTAACTCATCAAGCAAAATGCTACTCTTATCAATCTCAAAGTCAAGAAGATAATACAATGACGCTGGGCATTGTACTAAAGCAATAACACATCGCACTACACAATTTATTTATGTACTAGGAACTCGCAGTCAATAAATCAACATACCAGCGATGAGTGAATAAGTAATTTGTATATTCATGTACATCCCGTATGATTTGAATGCCCGCATGTCAACGGATCGCAGGATTGAAAGGCAATTGAATAAGTGGCTGATTGTAGACCTTGCGATGTCAGGATAACGTAGCTCTGGAGTAGGCTATCAGGCTGGCTGAGGTTCATGCAGATGCTTAATACTATCGAACTAATACATATACAATAGTTATACGAATACGGAATACGGTCATATAAGACGCGTCAGTTCAATCTAGGGTTCAAACAATGCTGAATTTTTTTTATTTTTTAAGTACTTATGTGCTGTAGGCAACACCTGGACGAGAGACGCTCAAGACCGGTAGGGGTGGCACAAAGGGAGGGAGGTCTATACCCAGTAGTGGGTGACACCGGGGTGATGATGATGATGTTGACTTATGTGCTGATGAAAAAGATGATAATAATGTAGAGAAAATTTAACAAGAAGCAATTGAAATTAAATTGGTTAATTTTTCTTACAAGTATCGCAAAAAGATACAGGATAAGATAGATGCAAAGCAAAATATGGATGGAATTAAAAAACAGAATATGAATGGAGGATACGAGATACCTACAAAGATAGATAGAGAAATAGCTTAATATTTTTTTATTACAAACAAAGTTGTAGCAGTACACTAGTTAATTATTAAATTCTAGTAACATTATCTCCCCTAAGGTTTAGCTACCTTTGTATAGTGTAGAAACAATTTGCGTTAAAAGTGCGCAAAAAACAGAAATCAATATTAAAACAAGTAGTTAATTGCGCAGACGACAGAAAAACAATAAAGAATGGATTTATTTACCGTAAGCAAACTTTATTTATTGACTTCGATTAGTGTTAAGAGTTTATGACTTAAAAGCTTCCAAAAAACCTATGACGTAAAGCACAGTAATAGCACTTACTTCGTTTTTATGACTCAACCTGTAGATAAATATTTATGGATAAAGATGACCGACACTGACCTTATGATCCTGACATAAATAAGGTCCCAATTCTGTAAATAGCTCGAGGCTTAAAACAGAATGCGAGTCAGTCACTAAACATTTTTTTTTCAGAAGAATTTTCAGAAGTAGTCTTTTAAAAAATAAATATTTTAGTACGAAAGGATCAAATATTAAAATTTTATTTAATCTTAAGAATATTAATAAATTTTATACACTAGCTAGCTAAGTACTTATGACTGTCATATATTCAGTATTTATGCATTATTATATGTACATTATTTGATATGCATGTTATCATTATATATTTTACTATTAGTAAGTTATATTATTCAATTATGTAGGCATTCATTCTATTTAGTATATGTCTAGTAGTATTTGTTATATGTATTTAGGTATATTTATTCATACATGTATATATTTTCTTCCTCATAATTCGTTTTATTACAGCATATGCTAACTACTACAATCTATATTACAAAATTGACAAAAGGAAACAATTGGGCTTCATAATTATAATATAACCCTTATTATTTAAACTACAGTACATGCCCCCACACTTCTCATAGCCTCTCTAACCTCAAAGGTTTGCTGAAAGAAAACTCTCATTAGGGTTAAGTTCGCCTTTATCTTTTCTTTTATGCTTTATATTTTAACGTGTTTGTGTGTACAATAAATAATTACAAGGATTACAATAATGCGATACTTACAAACAAGCTAGAGTCAACTATAACGATTGATAGAGTGATTGATAAGGGGTCAGAATATTATGGACAGCCTTCAGGCAGAGATATTTGGGGTCAAGCGAAGATTTATCAGCAATCTAATATGACCGTGAAACTGATGAGGCCGAATGAAATGTATCGTAGAAAGTCGTTGAGTAATGTTTTAAATAAACAAATTGCACTTTTCGGTTGTTGTTGATTGAAAGTGAGTCTTTTAAAACAAGGCATATCTTAACTATCATATACACCGTAAATTTTTGATCACCAGAGAAAATATTACGCATAATCATTTAGCGTTACTGAACACAGATATGGCAAAAGAACTTGAAAAAAAAATAATCAAATTTTTGTCAAAAAAAAGTTTATAAAAATTGGATAACTTAGTTTTCCTATAGATTTGCGTCAGGCGGTATCCTTTATCAATAACAATTTTGACGAACTCGGGTACCTTGGTCGAGACATCTCGCAAAAGCTCGGCTCGGGCGCCGCATTCGCCCCGCTGTCACTCTGTCATTTTGAAGAAACCCAATATTCGGACTGCACAGATACAACGTAGCACAGCACCCTTTCTGCATTATCCATTTACTTATTTTTATTTGGTAATTCTATTATATTCTATTGTATTGTTCTAGTCTATTGAGGATCTCATGGACAGCACACCGCACCAATGTCTCGATCCTAAAAGAACTCAACATAAAAGAAAGATTATCGTCGACTGTTCAAATACGTATACTAAAATTCTTTGGACCATTTACTCGAAAAGAAGACTCAATGGAGCGTCTAGTGGTTCAAGGAAGAATGGAGGGCAAGAGATCCCGTGGCCGCTCTCCAACTAGATGGTCAGGCCTCATCAAAAATCTCACAAACGCAACCATGACCGACTGCTCCTACAATGCGTCGAACAGAGCCAGGTGGAGGCGCATAGCTGGAGCTGCCGTTCATAAGGACCCAATTATAACCACTACCACTCTGTCAAGAGTGCCCGACTAAGAAGAAGAAGAAGAATTTGGTAATTAAAAATGTGTGGTGTATGTTATTATCAACAAGTTAGGTATGATGTTTTTTTTTAATAAAAACAGTTAATAAAGAGAGCGGTAACATCAGCGAATCGAATGTCAAGGCTGCTATTGAACAGACGGTATGTAAATCTGCAGTCGAAGATAATCTAACTGACAAAGCATTAAAAGGCGATGCGGATAAAGGTCAATAGAGATAGAACCTCAATCTTTTAGACGAATGAACGGTCACATCCGTAGACATCAATTCGCCTGTTGCGAATGTTTAAATCCGTGGAATAAAACTATAACTCGGGCGAATAAACAGGACACCTGGCTTGAATGACGTTTGTGCAAAAAACAGCGTGGAATTGGATAATCTTGATAGAGAAGCTTAAGAGAAGAGGTCCTGTTATACTTGGTTTTAAGACGAAGAAGAAACAAGGAAGGCGCCGCGCGGGGCAGCGGGGGAAGTATCAAGTTCCGAGCTACGTGGCAGCCAGGTGTCATGTTTACTCGCCCGAGTTGTATGCCGTTTGTCGAAAACGATCTAATTGTCGCCTCAAATCGTGTACCAAGTTCGAGTCTCGCGTGACCCGGCGCCGTGCGAAAGTGCTGCTGATATAAATGGCCCTTCTTTACGTCACGGTATAAACTGTAAAGACTTTATTGAATCACGACAGCGTATTTTATGGAATCGGTGAACATGACGATGGTTCGCGATTGCTTGTGTAACAAGGCCTTCGTGAAGTGTAAATGTTTCATCGGTCATGAGAATGTTACCTTTATTACATTGTTCCTAGGTATTCTATAGTGCACGAAAGGAGCCTCTTCGAGGCGCACTTAATATCCTTTCATCACACTGGTTTGAAATAATTAGTGACATGATAAAAAGAAGAAAAAGAAGGTACCTATTCTATATCTCTGCCGCCCCGGTGACAACCATTTCTTATTTTTATGATTTGTCTGCGGCATATGACTTCACTCGCCAATCTGTTTCTTATCTACAATTAGTAAAGATACCATCCTAATTACCAACACAATGTAGTGTAAAGTTTAAAATTTATCAGCAGAATGACTAATTTTACATAGACCACAAAACATAATGTTGAAATAGTATATTTTTAGTATGTATGGTAATGCAAGCGGAACAAGTTGCCGAGGTATAAAAAATGCAAAAATTATATTTTTGACCTTCGTTCCTGGTATGCGATTACGTGCCGAAAGGTCATTACTGGGTTCAAAGTTGCTCAAAGTCACGCAAAAAGGTCACGCAATGGTTGAGATATGCTCAAATCGCTTTGGAAAGTAAATGAATTGAAGTGAAATTTAAATTCCTATAAAACAAACTCGCACATAAATAAATATAAAAAAGTTGACACTAAATAGCACAAGCCAAGTAAGTACCAATGAATGCAGTAATCATTACTTCTCATAAACATGATTACGCATACACAACGGACGTGACAACTCGATAATTTACCAATTAGCTGATTTCCTCACAAAAAGTGGTACCTTGTCTAAAAGAAAAGTGGTGTTGTAAAGGCAATAAAAGGAAAATAAGGATTTCCTTGAGATACTGGCTGCAGCAACTTTTATTATGGGAATCTGCTAAACTTGCTCTAGAATCTAGAGTCTAGATAAACTTGTTCTCTACAAAGAGAAAAGTAATATATTGGCAATAAGAAGAAATATTTAGTACATACCATAAATGTTTTTTCTTAAACATGCGCGGAAATATTGTCATTACTTTTAAATAAAGAACACGCGAAGTATCATATTTACGTAGACTGAAAAACTAAAATCACTTCCCGGCGAGTTCTTTGAATTTGGAACGAAGAGCGCGCCGGCAATGTTGTATAAAACAGTGTGCTGTTTGAATTTGGAACAAAAAGCGCGAGAAACTCATACTCGACCTGCAATTGCCTATTTCGCTGCCTTTGCAATAATGTACTATTATTGGGCATACAAATAATCATGGATTTTCAACAGATTAAAAAAAGGTGGAGGTTCTAAATTCTGTTTTTAAGTTTGTTATCTAAGTACTAAGGTAGGAGGTATGTCAACCTATTTTGAAAAATTTTTTTTTGTACTTAATACTTTCAGATTGGTCCCAAAGTTCAACGAAATCAGTTCAGTAGTTTAGTTTTTCAGTCAAAATAAATGAATAAAATATGACGTTGAAGTAAACGAAATTGCGTATTTTGGTTTCTTGTGACTTTTCGGTGGTGTTTACAGTCACTAGAACTATATAAATATATATATAAATACATAATTATTTAGTATTATTATATTAAATATATATTTAGGTAATTAGCATTTAAGTTGTACGCCAGTTTTTCTTTTTCTACCATAAACTGGTTGACTGTTAGAAAATGCTCTAGCATTAAGTCCGCCTTTTGTACTACATTTAAGTGTGTGCAATAAAGTATTAAATAAATAAATAGAACTGTAGTAACAGTCGGATAAAAACGCCAAACGCGAAGAATACACGTTCTTCGTCCAATAGAAGTCGGTTGTAGTATTTAGTATGTAATACGACACGGAAATGTGTTTGCTTTATTTCAGAAAATAGCTTGTGCTGATGCAAATCATGCGGAAGGCTTGCTGACTATTGACTGGCCATGCTTACTTTCCATTTCAATGCTAAACATTATAGGCCAGTCAAAAAAAAGCATCAACCTCGGAATGAGAGATAACAAGCTGTAAACTCGTATTACACCTTTATTTTGGTGTACAAAAACTAATCTCAAAAGTCACATAAAATCTGTGTCGTAAGTTATTCAAGGTGAAAGATCGCGGTCATCGGTTCTTCACGATTATCTCGGTTCCTATAGCCTCAATGATGTTGTCATCTATTAGAAAAATGTAGAGCATTCAATTTGCGACAAATTTGGTTCAAAAAAAAAATTTCAGACGCCCAACCGTTAAGTAACTTACGACACAGACACGTGATGTTATGTGACTTTTGAGACAACTTTTAGAACACCAAAATGAAGCTGTATACGAGTTTACAGCTTCTTATCTCTCATTCCGAGGTGAAACCCTAATTTGACTATTATTAAAATTGAGAAATTCGGAAAAAAGTAAACGTGATTAGCATTAAAGACTAAAATAAGCTTTTCGCTGTTAGTAGATTCGTTCCGGTTAATAACAAAGCCATACTACATCCAATAAACCATTTAATTTATTTCAATTAAATTTGATTTTTAAAACTGAAATATTAAGTACGTACCTAATGGAATCATGTATCTACTCAAAAGCTTATGGACGTAATGACAAAAATAATGCATAAGAAATATACCCAGTTAAATGTAACATAAATTATCTGAAGTGCTTAGAGCAAGAAATAAAAAAAATCGTTTGAGGAAGGAAATATTTTACTTTTTATATTATCGCCCTGCCTTATTTAATTGTTTGTAACTGCCATAAATGGCGGTAATGATATGAAAGTTTGCACATCAAAATCAAAATTAGAAAGGACATGACTTTTACTTTTCAAAAGTTGAAGTGGTGTAGGTAAATTGTGTTGATATTTTCTAAAGAATTATGAATATTGTGTATCCTTCAATTATTACAAACATTGTTAGAATAACGGAAAATTTACTTATAGTCAAATAAATGGTTCAAGAAGTTATGATTTTAGGACACGTTATTTCTCATCAGAAAAAGTGGGAGAAGCAATTTGTTCGCAATTTGTTTGAACAAACACACACATACGTTTTTACAGTTTCATAAAAAATAAAAATACTTACGAATAAAATACTAAATATATAATATATAGTTAAATTACTGGGCTTTCGAGACTGACTATCAAAATGTCTCAATGTGAACTGCAAAACTGCTAAAGCGTTCAGCAGTTTTGCACTGGCCTTTGCGAATCAAAGTCTTGTGTAGCACTGTTCCGGTCATAAGCATGCGTGATATCTGACCATCAGAAGAGCGCTTAGTTGTTCTCTTTCAAAAAAAATTACATAAATCTGTCACCCTTCTCTGTCCCCCTAGGGTGACAGATGGGCCAAAAGAGTTGTATCTGTCCTCTTTTCAGTAACAGGGTGGCAGATGGAACTTTTGTTAAAATTTAAAAGTTTTATCTGTCCCCCCGTCAGTAATAGAGGGACAGACAGAACTAATTTATTCCTTTGCTCTTGTTTGTTTCCCAAGTTCCTTAGAGCCTCAACACGAAGTAAGGTACCCGGCAATTAGTGAATCGTGCCTTTCATAATCTGTGATCCAGATTTACTTTCGCTTGCTGCAGAACCATCATTAATCGTCACATGATATGAAATCACGAACACTCACGTTCTCGGGAGCACGAACAATCTGATCTTTGGATAGTATTTATCTGTTTTCTTTAACCACTGTATCAATAACATTAATCATAAACACTACCAGCACTAATGGTTCTTCATATCAGCATAAGCCAACTTTATGTTAGCAAAGTAAGCAAAGATTTATGAAAAAAATCTATTCGTATCGAGTGATGCTACTCGTAACCCGATGGCCGTTTGCCGAGGATTTTTGACGTGACTAATGTATCGATGAACGCCGGCTGCATGCACGAAAATGTTGAAGTCATTGGTAACGCTGTAATTGTCCGGTACTGCTCATTGTCCGGTAACGCTGGTAGTCACGTTGAACTATCGTCCATAAACGAACTTTACAGGCAACCATTTTTTTTAATATTGAGGCTTGAGGCTTTGGTTACACTTGGACCTATGCGGTTAGAGTTCCTCACAAAACGCTATGATAACTACAGGAGTTTTTATGAGAAAGCTCAACTAATTCATCAGAGCTCATTATGTGTTTTCTCAGATGAATACTGCGCTTAAGCATTAGCGGTCCAAATTCCCTCAGAAAATGAAGTGGCGTTTCATCTGCCTCATTGCATTTCCTGCAGGAGCGCATTTCGCGTTGCCGAGGATACTGTACGCATTGATATTGTATAATCTGTAGTTTTTGTTACCTATAAGTATCTTGAATTATTTTTTGCATGTTTATGTGGTAGAAATAAACTGTGCCTACGAAAATATCAGTTCAATTTAGGAGGCCCTAAAAAGCTGTGTTAGCCGTGTGGGAGATGCCTCGTCTTTCGATCCGAAGGTCGTACACCAATGGATTTTTCAAAAGTCTATGTGTGCCTTATAAGTTATAACACTTGCTTAACGGTGAAGGAAAACATCGTGAGGAAACCGGCATGTCATAAACCTAAAAAGTTCGGAAAACATGTGTCAAATGCACGAAAGAGGCTCTTCGAGGCGCACTTGAAATCCTTTCACCACACTGGTTCGAAAGAACTGGTGACACGATAGGAAGAAGGAGGCCCTTGCCAAGGCGTGGGACAGTGCAGGCTACATATAAAATAAATATTCCACTGTTCAGAAAAATCTCGGTGTAATAGCTTTTACAATTTTGTAGTGATTGCAACTGGAATGCCACTTGCGCTGTTTTCAGATTATCCGGTCGTGCAATATGGAATTTTCTCTTTTCCTGTTAAACTATTCGAAGAAAAACGTTTATGTGAATTTAATTAATTGCTGCTTGGAATTGAGACCAGCGAAATGAGTACGTTATAAAATTAAAAGAAATAAGTCGCGAACGAGGATGATTTGATTATCATGTCAAGAGATTACATTTATACCCACAGAAGAAGTATTAAAGAATAGAAACACAATATAGTACATTGAAAATGAGATAAATAAAAGAATTGGCTAACTTCGAGTAAATTTTGGTCCGATGCATATTTTCGAAAAAGAGCACCGATAAATATTATATGTTAAAACTACTAGGCTTTTTCATTGTTAATAAAACTACATCGTAAAAAGTAACAAAAATTATTTGAAAATGGAGATATTTTATATTTATTGACATGGTGTCTGAAATTTTTTGGTCCTGTATTACGACTCCATTTTGGTTTGATACTGTCCATCTTGGTGTTCTATAGAAACACCGTTATTCATCTATGTTTATACCACAGATGTTTATACAATACTAGCTGTTGCCCGCAACTTCGTTTGCAATGTGATTTAATACAATTCCTTTCTCAGTACGCGCTTGCACTTCTTGATGAATACACCTTCCAAGTTTTAAGTCTCTACATTTAGCGGTTTGGCTTTTACGTTGTCTGTCAGTCAGTCAGTCAGATCCAAGTCATTTATTAATATTGATTTTTAACTAGCTGACATCCACAACTTCGTTTGCGTTGCGAATTAACATAACGTCCTCCTTTTCTGGAGACGGTTGAAAATTACTTTCTTAGTACAAATGTGCCTCTACCTACACTTTTTGAGGAACATTCCCTCTAAATTTCAAGTCTCAATGCCCAGTAGTTTAGCCTGTGCGCTGTCGATTTTGCGTGGTTCTGTCAAACAATCAGTCTGTCAAGTAGGATAAAATCATAAATAAATTAAAATTGATTGCTAGCTCTACGAGTATCATGTGATGTGATACATAATAGCATAGGTATTATTCATTATTGCAGTATAATGTCAGGCACAAAAGAAAAAAACCGAAAGTGATAGAGAGTAGGCGTAGAAAACTGACAGTTTGATGTAAATTGGTTCATTGACAAGCTTTTTGTAATGATTGATCGCTCGTGAAGATGAAAGTTACTCAGATAGTTTCTCTTAGAACACTGAGCAGGCCTAGGTGATTAATAAAATATATTCTAGTAGGTATTTACAAAAAGTACATCAAAATGTACAGACGATACACTAAAGGCGACAAGTATCTATGCTTCAAGGTTGATCTGAACTGAACCATCTACCATTCTACATGTGTTCTGATAACACGTTGTAAAAACTCATAAACATAAAACATGCTTCAAAGTAGTTCTAAGGCTTCTATTTAGAAAATCAGGGTAATATAACGCGGTCATTCTCGGAAGTGGTTTAAGAGTGTTTAACACACATTCTCCAGGGGCTGTGTCAGTTCTCCACCTCAAACCACGTAAAGTGTAGGGATAATGTTGTGATTACGAAGTACCGTTACTTCACTACATCGAACCACTTTAGAGTACGATTTACTCGTTTGCTGTAGATACGACCAAACGAGTACTTAAGAACATAAACATCATAATTTATGTGCATGCGTTTATAGACTCGGTTTTAACTTCAAACTTGATTATTAAATAATCGCTATAAAAGTGTGAAATAAACCTAGATTTAAAATATCGTTAATGTCACCTCCAGCAATGATGAGGTGCGATTCGTAAGTGGCGTAACTTAATTTTAAAGGCGCTAATTGCTGATGACTGTGGAATATGAAATTTGTCGCATACCGATAACTCGCACGCGTTTATAATATTCGTCCAATACGTGAAATGGTAAACGTCGTTGTAAAAAACATTTTTCCTTATCCTCGCCGAGTCGGCATTCTATTTTAATAGGCATCCGCTTCGCCGTTTACGGCTGTCCATCTTTCCTTTTGGGACACATCTTCGTCGGCTGCATTCCAAATGAGACCCGCCAATTACGCGGGAACGAAATACTGAAACTTTTTGCATCGAACCGTTATTCGATGACTTCGAAAATCTTTCAAACCTGTTCACCACCCATTTATGGACCATCATGTTCCAATTTTCTAGCATCAGCATTTCAGTCAGCAGCTCATCGCATATCTTTAACTTTTTTTGGTGTATTTTTTACTATAATATTATTAAAGTTTTTTGTATTCGTGAATTGGTGTCAATGCAACAATAAATTCAACATGCATTTATTCATGAACACCGCGCCGTTCGGATTGATTTAACTTGTGTGAATTTGTCGTCAGAAACGTCGCGTCGTTTACCGATAACCGACCTCTTAACCAATATTTGCAAAACATTAAATCTTCAGAGACAAATGAGTCATAAAAGCCTTTTGGTGGCGGACGATTTAATTGAATGTTGCGAATAAAAACATTCAAAACGGACCGATAAATCAGCTTGACCGGATCCATTGAAATCGGGTCCAAGGCTGTTTACGGGTCTACTTTTTCCATTCGAATCAGGACTGAAAAGTGAAACTGAATGGGTTACTAAGTAATTAGTTCGATTAGTCGAACTCGAACGAGTTCATGGGTTCACGAGACCGGTTGACGAGCATCGGTTAACTTTTGGAGACATCGCATGAATAATGCAAGCTAACATTTTTATTTTGGGAACATTGTCACAGTTGTTGTCCTAATGACACCGTTCAGTATCCGTGTTTGTGATGTTTGTTACTTACTTTTCATTATGTAGTTTTCATTCAATAACACACAAGGCATAGGAGGACTCCAAAATTAAATGACAAAAAAAAAATAGTAATGTATTAATGTAATGTATTGAAAACACAAAACAAGGTTAAGGAAAACTAAGACGTACATTACACGTTGTAACGTAAATTTCGCATGGGAACTAATAATACACGTAACAATGAGTCGGTCGCTTTTGATGTGAGCCGGCCGAACCAGCGTCAGAGCCGCGGCCACTCGTAAAACTATATTCAGTTCGAGCAACTGCGAAACCGACTGACCAGCCAGCCAGCGACAAAGATGACGTCTGGAATCGAATAATCCAACCGATACGACAAAAGATTCAAACTATTTTAAACTCTGCACCATATGGTGTGATGCAACTCGCTACTGCAGCCTCGCCGAATCTGTCTATGCGGAGTAAATCTAAAATATTGGATTACAACCGAATGGATGAACCCATTCTGCAAATATAGTACCGTTAAAGTGGCCGAACCATGTCCTGGCGGAAGGCCAACGTTGCCAATTGAATGAGTGACGATTTAGAAGAATGAAACGAAACAGTGGTAGACAACCGTCTATTTTTGGAGGCCGAATTTTCTGAAGTACCTGAGTCAGCCACTCGAGCGGTACGGCCATTGAGCTAGAGGAAATGCGTCTGTTTACAGTTGTTTCGGCATTTGGCGATGCTCTATCCATCTGTATTTTGTACTATAATGATGGCACGAAGGAGCGTTTCGAGGTTATCGTAATCATTCATAAAATATTGAAACAGCTCATCAGAGAGGAAATACACAGATTAGTGTTTGTACCTTATATATGTTACAGTCAAAACTCATTGCCGGTCAAAACCAATATTGACTAAGGGCCTTGGTCAATATCGATTTTAACTGGTTTTTCCAGTCAATATTGGGTTTGACCAACGTCCTCATTCAATATCGATTTTGACTGATGAACGATCGGTTAAAACTCATAAAATATAACGGGTTAATGTTTTTAACATTAATACTACTTTATTGCCTTTGTAACTTTCTGTCATTAAGCTGTGCACGCTCGCTTCGCTCGCGTGTAGGCCCAAAAAAAAAACCTAACAACCTACCGTCACCTAACTCTTTTCAGCCCTAGATGGTTTTCTGTCATTGGGCTGTGCACGCTCGCTTCGCTCGCGTGTAGGCGCAATAAAAAAAAACCTAATAACCTACCATCACCTAACTCTTATCAGCCTTAGATGATTTTCTGCCATTAGGCTGTACACGCTTGCTTCGCTCGCGTGTAGGCGCACTTATAATAAAAAAATATGTATTTATATTTAAACCCATTATATTTTATGAGTTTTAACCGATAGATTCATCAGTCAAAATCGATATTGACCGAGGTCCTTAGTCAATATCGATATTGACTGCTTTTAGCGGTCAATATTGGTTTTGACCGGCAATGAGTTTTAACTGTGACATATACATACAATGATGTCATGAAGAGCAAGGTTACACGGAGAAAACGTAATTTGTTATGAGAGAATGAAAACAGATATCGCAAGAACGCTATTGTATTATGTACACATAGTCAAAACAAAATGATTCGCAAAATTATCACTTGATACTTTGTTGGAAGCAATAATAACAAAAAGAAGGTTCTTGGAGTGTGTCAGACGTGACGAGAATGGTAAAAAAGTCACGTACTACGTCGTACTGAGTGCTTATCTAATGGTTATCTTGATAATTACTGATGATGGGATAACAGATGGGAAAGATATGTTCATAAAAAAAATTAACTATGTCTACCGAACGGTGCCCTTGCAACAGGCCTGTATTTTCGTGGAAATCCTTTTTAGTACCTAACCTACCTATTCTTGCACCATAAAAATAAAATATCCTTCATAGTTTCATGCTTCTAAAACTTACTTATGATGCAGGCTGGGCGGTTGTTAGCCTGCCAGCTTTCTAAGAGTTTATTATTAAGATGCGACATACTCGTAATTTAATTGAATAGGTATCTTATTATTTATTTATTTTTATAATGTAAAGGATTGCCTCAAGATGTTTTTTTTTTCAATAAACGATAATTTAATGGAACATGACTACCTACTTTACACACACTTTTTTTGTAACTTTTGTAGGTAAATCATTCTAAGCAAGACAGTTATAGGTACATTAAATGGAACAGGAAAACGTTGTTTAGCTATTTGAGATATTTTCAATACAAAAATAGCGTGTAAGTGAAGAGTCCATGGAAATTCAATTTGTCATTCATCACAATAAACGGATAGGTAGGTACGTATTCGTTTCCATAACATTGACCTTGAATAAGTACAAGATAACAAGTTAGTGTGATAGATAACTGATAATACAGCTGTTGTGCGTACTTTGCAATATACACCACTGATAAAAATATGTCAGCGCTGGAAAATTTTAATGAAACATGAGAATAATATTCTAACGAAATCACATATTATTGTATGAAAAATAAATTTCAAACGTGAGCATTCCAGATGTCAATCTATTTGTAGAATATGATTGTTATGAGAATCGTGACGTGCTGATTATATTTGTAAAGACAAGGCGAGACCATTCAATAGAGCCATTATGCCAGACACAGGCGTCGCCTGGAAACATGTGTAGTCAATTATACACTCATTACAACAATGGGCTGGGGCAAGATGTTGTGATACCAATATTGCGAAACTGTAGCTAAATTACGTAGCACAGATATTGAGCTATACGTTATTATTATATTTAGGTAAGTGCTTCATATTGTGGTGATTATTGAACATGTTAATATTTTCTTAAGAAAGTAACAAGATAAAGCTAACAATAAAGAAGGTATCACTATCCAACCTCAAATATCCCAACATCCGTGGATAGATTCTATACCGCTCGATAGAAACAGTTTAAAATGTATCCTAAGATTGCGCTCCGGACACATTCCATCGAATAAGTTTGCATTTTTGATGAAAAAAGTTCCCTCGCCAAATTGTACCGAGTGTGGTGTTATTGAGGATGTTACGCACCTTTTGTTGGAATGTGTCCGGAATGCGACATATAGAACGGCTTGTTTTGATAGAAATCGTTGTCCACCTCACATAGGCATCTTGGCAAACCCTGCTTGTTACGAAGCCAAGATATTGATTAAGTTAATTGGGCTAGGCTTAGTTAAGCAGTGATTTTTTTTTAAGTTTGTTTCTTTTGTTTTTCTCTTAACTTTATGGGGCGATGTGGTCGCTCAGCGACAAAGCCATTTAAATAATTTTAAAAAAAAAAGGTATTGAAAAAGATTTGTATTCCTCATAAGCAATGAGGTGGGTCGAATTTGTTATTAAAATACTGTTGGCGTCAGATAAGCCGGGCGACGCCGATAACGATAAATATACCAAAGTTTACGTGTTTCAAGAATACTTTGCAAATACCGAGGTGGTGGACAATTTCGCTCACCTTAGCACCAGAGCTGGCGTTCATCCAACTATCGAAGAACGCCCTGGCTGTCGCCGAATTTCGGAACACTTCAGAACATAAGTTTTGTAAACCGAAACACCAAACACAGATTCAAATTAATCACCGATCACAATACGCACAAGTGAAATATGCACATCACGGTAAATATTTGTTTAGTCACAGGTGTATAGTAAATATTGTTTGACGTCGGCGACACGTGCGCTTTCGACGGAAACACGCGAATAAGAACGGAGCGGTAAATAACGAGACCCCTCCACGAGCGGTGCACGCACGCGACTGGCGCAGAGTCACGCGTTCACCATCCGCAATCGTTTGCCCCGTCTCTATCACATCCATTCCCAACACCCAACCCTGCCGCAATCCACATTTTTCCACCCTGAGAAAAAGCCAGTCTCATACAGCTGCAGGACTCCGACCACTTTTTCTATTATTCATGTAATTATTCACGCCATTTACGGAGACGAATCAACTAAGTTTAGATATCGTGAGAATGGCTGTAGGTACATTCAAATTTTTCAAGCGAGCTACTGCAATTAATTGTATTTTCTAAGTGTTAATGCAACAATTTAGATACAGACTGCTTAACTCAGTTGCTTTAGAAAGTGGTCCGGATAGCCAAGACGCGGGTTCAAACCCTGCGGAAGTAACATTATGAACACAAAATAAAAATATGAGTTGGCGAAGTGAGAATAGAAAAGTTAAAACTTCATTGTGTATAGAAAATTTAAAGTGTGTTACATCCTGAAGTGAAGTTAATAAGTGGATAATGACTAGCAACGTTAATGGTGCTAGCTAGGATCACGTAGCCGCAGCGGTGCTTCGGTACGACGATATGCACCGACCTTATTTGAATAATTATTGTATCGACTTCCACACCTAAGGGCTTTGGGAAGAGTGCCTTTCTACTTCATGATATCATATCTGCTACTTTATCTAGACTACTTGGTCAGATATTGCTTTAAATTCTTACTGAAAAACTATTTAGCCCATTGTCCACTATTTTTAACATTATTTTCTACTGTGTATATTTTTGTTATTTTTTTGTGATGGTGTGCAATAAAGAATAATTTATCAATCTATTTAGTATGGCATGTGGTATGTCTAAAATATAAAGCCATGTCTTAACTCACTAGTTTAAAACTCTAAAAAAAAGATAAATAATAAAAATAAAAAACCTGTTGGGTGATTGATATGTATGTGTGTTGGACTGCTAAGCAATTCCATTCCCGCATTTCAGGACATTCATTTGTGTATTCTAAATATATGTTTGGTTATTCAAATTCATATTCAATCAGTTCTCATTTTAGAAGTTTTGCTTAATTTTGGATTAATTAGCGCTCTTTGTGTCGCATAAATATTTATTATAAATAATTGCTACCCAACCAATTTTAACTGTATTTTTAGATTCAAAGTAATTAAATATGCCAAGGCATGTTCAGAAATGATTGAATTTACCGATAACTGAGACATGAAAGCTGTTACAATTAAATGAGAATCTAGAAGACCCGGTCATTTGATTATGGCAATTAATCATGCGATGGACCATCGGATGCGGCGCGCCGAGCGCCGTGAAGCGGTAACATGAGCGGCTTAGACAGTAGCTACACAGACACAGTGCAAACCACATGGTGCTCTATTGTTCATTCTATCTTTGTTTATACATAATAATAATCATCATAATGGGTGCTGGAAAAGAACATGCTACTTTTCAACCGATTTCAAAAAAGAAGGAGGATATCAATTAGTTTAAATGTTTTTTTTTTTTTTTTAATGTTTGTTCCTTAAGAACTTTAGTTGTTTACAAACCGATTTGAATAAATATTTTTTGTTTGAGAAGATATACTTTCAGATTGGTCCCATACAAATTTCATCATTCATCATAGTTTTTAAATTCAAATAACTGAAAGAAATATATCGTCGAAGTAAACGAAATTGCTTATTATTTTGCTTCCCTGTGACTTTTCAGTGGTGTTTGCGGTCACTAAAATAGTCCAATTGAAGTCGGTTGTCTATGTTTTTGTAAAACCTTGATTATATTACCTCAAGGAACAGGGAAGGCCGCAGGCAGTTAGTAAAATAACTTTAAGAATGGTATATCAGCTAATAAAACCTGAATTTTATGACTGATCCTAGATTATTGAAAGATTTATCATCGTAACCCGTGATAATGTCTCAAGATTTTGTAATAATTACACTCATTCTAAAATGCATTATACCATATGCGAAAGTTTGTGAGGGTGGTGGATTTAAGGACGTTGGTAAAAACATGCAATAATTTCCACATGCTAATTTTAACTTAAAAACAAATCCAACAAACTGTGTGTAATATAAAATATTTAAAATAATTTAAAAGGACGGAAAATTTGCAGTGCCCTGACAGGGTCATGTACACCGCTAGCTACCATATTAAAACTAGCTAATATGACGATCTTACATGTAAGCAAATGAAATAAACAATAAGCAATAGATAAATCATAAATTACGTAGGAACACCCTGTTGAATTCGCAGTATTTAATCTCTATAAACGAGCACCGAAGAATTTAGCACGCTCTAAGTATTCGCATGCCGTTACACTTCCTTTAGTATGTTCTAGTAAAATTTCTGTAGAATGATTATTGATTTCCGCTTTTACAACTTAAACACTCTCATCCTTTCCTATACTTTTTCTAGTTCCCATGATTTTATCAGCTACTGTTTCAGATTATCTTGACTAAAGTTAATGTAGTGGCAATGAATGATGGGCTTTATTAATTTGTTTTTTATCTTAGCGGTTGCATCTTTTTAGGGTAGATTAGTTGTATGAAATGCTGTTTGCCCGTTGAGATTATGAAATTGACCGCTGACTTCATTATGATGACTATGATGATGTAAACAAATCACCAACTTATCATGTGCAACAAAGACGGACGTGGTTTTTCTGATTCATAGTTATGAAATATTGATTTAAGAAATATGAAATACTTTACATTTGTATCAGTTTCTATTCATGGTCCATTTGTATGTTAGTATAAGTTTGTATATATCACTTCAGAATAAATTTTTAACCCTGTGATGTCGTTTAATTTATATCTCACCTATGTGAGAGTTATCCATCGATTGGGACCGCGGTCCAAGAGCACTAGGTCTCAAAAACGACGGACGCTTCCATTTAACGACAAGAAATTTTTTTAGAAAAAACCCACCAATTTTTTCTTTCATTCATCAGGATTTAAAACGTTGCTGCTAAATTTAAAAAAAGTCAAAATATTTGTGTAATAATCGTGAAACAGTCAAAATAATGAGTCAAAATTATACAGTAAAAAGTATCTTACGCGATTTTTTATCTTTTCAATTGTCCGATCTGATAATAATTTTCCAAAGACTTTCTCTTTTCCATTGTAGTCGAGGTGTCGACGTTTAATGCGATTTATTGTTTGCTGAGTATCGTCCGACACGACGGGACGACACGACGCGGGAATTGAACCCCCTTTACAGCATAAAACAAGTTTCACTTACCCAGAGACAAAGTGACTCAGTAAATTAATGGGAGCAAGATAATGTATGGATCGAGCTCAACGCGAAAAGAACGATATTGTTTTGGATCAAGTTAAGATGCCGATATTTTCTTCAACAAAAGAAAAGAACAGTGTTTTTTGTTGATAAAAAAGTAGAACGTGTATTGAGCCAACTATATATTTACCTACTTAAGCATAGGTATACTTGTAAATGCGTTGTAAATGAACATAACAGATCAGTTGTCAAAAACTCTGTGCCCAGAAATTATACACTCTTTATTTATATGAATTGTGATCGATTTAAAGTATTACAATAACCGATTAGATAATATAAAAATATTGCCGTGCTCAGACAATGCGATTATTTAGATTGTTGCAATGAATGAGATCATCGATCAATGAGTAGAAAAAGTCTGTAGGCAGGCAAGTAGAGTCCGGGAGGAATCTTGCAAATCTAATTTCGAGCTCTTCCCGATTAGCTATCTGGCTGAAACTTTCAGGTTAGGAATTATTCCCATCTGTCATCCTGCTCTGTCCACCTAGGTGAACAGATGGGACAAAAAAAGTTCTATCTCTCCCTCCGTTTTTAAATGGGGGACAGCTCACAACTCCGCTATATCTCGTAAAGGAAGTGGGATAGAGCAAAAGTTAAAAATGGTTATTAGATTTCAATCTACATTTCTTGTTTAGGCTTTAGATGTTTTTGGTAGGTGATACAACAATGTTAAACAATTATGAAGAAGTGGTATTGGTCATTCTCAAAAGCTTGAGATTTTGAACTTTTACGTAGTTTATCTACAAGTACTGTGGTGTCGAATCAGATTTCGTGCCTCACGATCTAGTCTCCACACGTCGGTTGTAAGGTACTTAGCACTTCCGTGTCGATCTAGGATAATGGATCGAACTTCGATTAAACCACCTATATAAATTTTGTCCATCGAGAATGCGCATTCATAGAAGTTTTAAATTTGAACTATGTTTTACATAATATACCTAGAATAAATCAAAATAAAAAGCAACAGGTTGTGATGGAGATACATTTACTTTGTCACAAATGTGCTCTTGGTCATTGAAACATTTGTATTATGCCGATCATAATAAGTTATTTATCATGATATTAATCATGATAAATAACTTATTATGATCGGCATTATAGACTTATTATAAATGACAAATAAAGTACGATTAAAAACTTATTAAATTATTACCAGATATCAAATTAGCCTTCGTTTAACAAAGTGTAATACGTCACATCCGTTCTGGATGTGACGTATTACACTTTGAACTGTTGCCCTATGCAATCTTGCAAAGAACAAAAGTATGCACTTCAAAATACTTAATCCTCTAATAATTATTATTCGAAAAATAAAGGAGGTACTCGTATATAACAGGGCAGTAGAGAGTCTAGGCAAGACGACCTCTGGCCGGATGGAGCATAATCTACGCATTATACCTAACTGGCAGAAGGTGGATGAGAAGAGTCGAAGGGCTCACCTACGTCCAGCAGTTGATTGCTATAGATTTACGATAATGATGATAAAATATACTTAAGCGTCGATGACACACAAGTTATTTTACAAGCTGATTGTTGCCGTTTTTAAACGCTAGCGTGTAAGCGTGTTACGTTTGGGAAGGATTGTCAACGAGCAGATTGTAATAACGCCGATGACTCGGCGACTTTACTCGCTACAAGCGAAGTCGCTGGCGTGTATCGTGTAAAAAAGCCGTGTGTCATCATACTAATATATACCTGTTTTAGGAAGTTGGTGCCTACGTATAATGCTTCCATATTCCATGTTTGAAGAAACAGTAAAAACACATACCTGAAACAAAAAAAAAAGTCTTTAATGGAGACATCACACAATATGATAAAAGAAATTCATTCAGTTTGGTTTTCGTAATAGATTAGCTATTCTGCGCTGGACCATCAAAAAGACCTAATGAAACTTATTACATCACTTATTACTTCCAAGGTATTGCTTCCATTAGAATGGTAACAGATTAATTGGTTCCGATAAAGGGCGAAATGGCAATACAGAGAAAATTGAATCAGATGGTTATCAAAGGTTTTCGATTTAGTCAAGTTTGATAACGCTTTTGTTCCTCCACTTCACTTTTTACGAAACGGAATGACAGCGGGGCGAGTGCGGCGCTCGGGCCGAGCTGCAGCGAGCTGGCTCGAGCTAGGTACCCGAGTTTCCCCTGTGGGAGGGACCAGGACTCTGCCCAGCAAACGCTCGAGGAGTGCTCGGCGTGGAGCTCCGAACGGCGGGTCCTGATGGACCAAATCGGGCAAGACCTCGCCCTGCCTAGCGTTGTTGCGGCAATGCTGGCAGTGGCGACAGCGTGGAGGGCAGTAGCCTCTTTCTGTGAGACCGTCATGGTTCAGAAAGAGGCTGCTGAGCGGGATCGCGAGAGATCCGATCCCGCTCGGAGACGGCGGGGCCGGGGTGTCCAGGTGGGACATCCCGGGCCGTCCGCCCCATGAGGGGTGGCGGTGTCTCCTGCCAATGAGGGAGATCTTGCTGGGTTCGAGAGCGGTCGGAGTGGGGGCTCTGGCTGCATTATACTCGAACCCGGGACGGCTGCAGTGCACGGGTAGGCATGCACTGCAAGCGGAGCTCGGGGTTGGCGCAAGCCTTCCCTGGGATGGGCCTCACAGCAACGTGCGTGAGGGACACCGGTACGCGTTCTTCGGATATCCCGGGGTCCCTCTAATGCGCAGACGTCGGCCACCATGGGGTTTTAGTCGGTATGAGTCCGACATACCCCTCCGCCCTCCCCCAAGGGCGGGGGGCATCCATGAGGATTTCCCCATGTAAAAAAAAAAAAAAAAAAGGTACCCGAGTTTCCTAAACGAAGAATGAAACATAAATTATTATCAATTGTGGGTACCGATTTACGCAAAGTCATAGGAAAACGACTAACGGTAACAATTGTCCAGTTTTTATCATGAAAAAAAAAAGACTTATTTTTTTCAACTTTTTTTGTAATATCCGTGTTCAGTAACGGCAAAGAACGGTAACTAGCGATTAAAAATTTGCGGTGTATAAATAAATCATTAAATAAAAATGGTCAATATTTTCATCAAATCAATATCCGCGTAGGTTACATAAAAATGTCAAACTAATTTGTACGCTGTTGTTCAGTTTTGTTCATTGACTTTTAATGAATTATCAAGACTTAGAATTTAATTATAATGTTATATCACCTATTATATAACCGATTCCAATTAAAATTTTATGCTAAGTTCAGTTCTAATTTAATGATTAATTATAACATTAATCTTTCGGTAATTAACTTATAGAATAATAAATGAGTAATTTATTTAATAGAAACACTTATTCGATTTTCTACTTGTACAAATAGCGGCATGTAACTTTAGCGCTGACCGTTATTGCGCAGAAGTAAAAGTACGGTACCTGAGGGAGACTACACACACATACAATAAACATGCGCAGTAACACCCTCCGCGTACCGTTCAGCGCTAGATTTATGTGCCGCTACTTATAACTATTCGATTACCCTACGCCGTTTTTGTGTTACAGAAAAAAATATGACATACATAAGTTATTTAGCTAAGATAAAATAGATTGGTGCAAATTAATCTAGGTATAGGTATAAAAATTTCATTATTGTAGATAGATAATATGGTTATTTTGAAGACTTTGAACTAAAATAAAATACGTAAAAAAATTAATTTTATTTATATTTGATTCATTTATACTATACTAGCTGGTGTACTAATAGTACCACACTATTCATGTATACTAGCTGGTGCCCGCGACTTCGTCAGCGCAGGTATCTTTATAAATTGTAGTCTATGTGTTATTCTGATGTATAAGCTGTATTATTGTAAAGTTTCATTAATATCCATTCAGTAGTTTGATCGTGAAAGAGTAGCAAACATATCCATTATATCATTTCACGCACGTCATTGCCCCAGTGCCAGTGACACGCTAATTGATAAGTTTTTATAAATATTTATGTTAGTCTCTAATGTATATATGTATATCTGACGACACCGTGGCTTAGTTGGTAGTGACCCTGCCTACGAAGCTTGGTGTTCCGGGTTCGATCCCCGGCCGGGGCAAATATTTGTGACGAACATAAATATTTGTTCTCGGGTCTTGGATGTTGTGATGTGATGTATGTGTCCATGCCACCTGCGACACAGGGAATCCTAGTGCAGGGGTGTGAGTGTGTGAATGTTAAAAAAAAAAAAAAAAAAAAAAAAAAAACAGACAAGACTTCAAGACTTCATATATCATATGGGCCCTAGTTAAGCTACATTGTACTTTTCTTGTGTCTGAAATAAAATGATTATATATATATATATATAAATATATATTATCCATTCATACTTACAAACTTTCGCGTTTATAATATGTCTATAGTAGGATAACAACAGAAGAAATACCGTCAGTGCAATCATCAAAATAAATATTTTTCACATCATTCATCACTCACATTTTCAGAATTGTGACCTGTCAATGAGTGAAGTTATTAATGACAATTATAATCTGCAAATAATGAACAATGGATATGGATACGCATAAATTCATGGAAGAATAATGGGAATGAACTTTCATAGAATCGAATAAAAACATCTGTCATTGTTCACTGATGTGATGACCACCGTGATTGTTTATTTTGAAAGAAAATAATTTAAACAGTGAGAACGTCAAGAACGTAAGTAACAATATCTGGATAATAGGCATGTAAAGTATCTGGTCTCAGAAAGGAACAAGTGTTATGTGTGATATAACTCATGTTATATCACACATAACACTTGTTACTTTCTGAGACCAAGTCTGTTACAAAATCACCGTGTATTGAAATCTTGATATTTTTTAAGTTATTAAGCAAAGCAAAGTTAACAAGGTTTCGCATTTTTGTTTACGTTTCGAATTTTCAATATTCCGTTCGATCGACTAACACATCCTCCAAGTTTAATGTCTCTACGTTCAATAGTTTTAGCCTGTACGTGGTCTGTCAGTCGGTCAGTCAGCCAGGGCTAAGCCTTTTTTATATAATGATAATAATCGGGTCTGAAAAAAAAACCACACTGAGCAAATTGTCCCTTTTCTCGTGCCCTGCAATAGATAGCTTACCCAACATTTAAAACAATTAAGTGCAAATTCGTTTTAATTGGCGGATCAAGTGACAATGTGCCCCAGTCGTGATACTCGGGGGTCGCGTGATATGTCAGCGTGGGCATATCGAGCCATCGCAGATTCTTAAGCGTCGATGACACACAAACTTTTTTACAAGCTGATTGTTGGCGAGTTTAAAAGGTAGCGTGTGAGCGTGTAGCGTTTGTCGCACACAAAATTTTCTACACGCTCAGAAGCGAACTAGCTAGCGAGTGTGTCATACGCAAAGACACTCGCTATACGCCAACAAGCCAACACGCCAACGATGACGACACACGGCTTTTGACAAGCTACAAGCCAAAACGCCAGCGAGTGGCGTGTAAATTAGCCCAGCTTTCTATTTTTTCACAGCTTTTTTACAAGCGGGTTGTAAAGAAGCAGATTGTAAAAACGCCGATGATACTGGACAACTTATACGCTACAAGCGTAAACGCTGGCTTGTAGCGTGTAAAAAAGGCGTGTATCATCGTACTATTACTGTTTTAAATTATTTTCAGCTGAACTCTGCATATAGCACGAAGAACGAACGTTTTTGTGCCAATAAATATTTTATTTTATTTTATTTATTTCACAAGCAGAATACAATCAATAAAGAAATAATAAAGAATATTAAATCATTATTATTATCATCCGTAGGATTTTCCCTTAATCTTATGAGCCTGTCTGCGATCTTAAGCTATTCAAAGTGTTTCTACAAATTGGCTTATTAGCATCGAGCGGCAGCGATTATGAGCCATTTCACAAGAAAACAACCGATTAAAACTTAAATACGAATTAAACAGCAATTTTATTAGTAATCACCACAATAAACACTCCATTATCTCAATAAATCCATACGTTATTTTTCTCGGATTCCCCATAATTGGTCTCTTAACCGATTGCGATCACACGATGTGTGGCCAACCCTATGCCCAAATCAGTTGGACGATCTCCCTGACACTGACCGGCGAAGTAATTAGCAGCGTGAAGTTACTGGTTTGTAATCTGTGGAACAGTACAGAATGTAATTGTCCAACAGAACAGAACAAACTTAACAAATCTAATATCGAAAACAACAAAGCAGCTTATCACCTAACTGCAAGGCCCAAGCCTTCCTATCTTTGGTGACAAGTGAATCGTTTTTGAGTTTAATTTTTACAGAATTTTTGTCAAAGAGTACATTAATTATAATAATAATGTTTGGACATTTTAAACAACGCCATCTAGTCCCAAACTAAGCAAGCTTGTGTTATAGGAGCCAGATAACCGAAAAAAACCTACTATTTTTTGTAATTGCATACTTAGTATACATATACAAACCCAGGACTCAGGTCAAACACCGATGTTTATTACACAAATGTTTATCCTGAACCGGGAATTAAACCCGCGACACACGACATAGCAGTCCAACGTCAAATATGCCACTAAACCATTTCGTGTCATGTCGTTAATGAAAAAAACTTGATACTAGATGACTAGATTTGCTTTAAAAGTGCACACCATGTCACTATCGGCAAATGACAAGACGATCTACATAGGTGCTCTTCTGGTGATTAGTGATAATGATTACTTGTTCATGAGAGCTGTATGTAGTACATATGACATGTTCATAAGCTGTGGAGTTGACCACACGCAAGTTCGCGCCATTAATGCCAATATCGGCAATCGACTTTCATCCTCGTTTCGGCCGCAGGTTGAATGAATCACGATGTTGTAAATTAGGGCTGTCTGAACTAGATGCAGACGCCAATTAGCAGAATTGATTGATGTGCATGCAACTAGTATGTTTTTGAGCTTCAAAACATCTGTACCAAACAGAAAGTAAAAAAAATGCGTTAACATTAAATCGTTTTATACATAACGTACTTACGCTAGATGCTCCTAAGGTAGTAGAAGATACGACATTTTGAGTACCTATTATGTATAGTATCAAAATCTAAAGTCTGTATTATGCTATGGTTTATTTCATAACTTAAAACCTTTAGGGTTACCCTGTTTCACATGTAGTGACACCATAACACGGCCATAAACTAGAAATCTGGTGTAACTAAGACACTAACATGACAGGAACAGCGCTGTAGTGGAATTTTATTCCGTTATATTGCATGTAGCGCCACCAATAGACGCGGTTATCACTATAATAAATAATGTAGAATTGTGTATTTTGAGCAAATTGTGTGAAATTTTTTCAAACAAGTTTATTAGGTAAATGTGGAATTTAGAGTTTGCAATATTATGCCCTCTTGAAAAAATCACAAGCATGAAAAAACACATAATAAATTATCGGGCCAAAGTTAAACCCCTGTGGTACTCTTTTAACACAATATAATTAAATAAGTTCTGTTGGTTCGGTATTCAGTATGTTATTCTTCATACTTTAAAATGGCATTTAAGTAAGCTAACTTTACTTTTTATTTTGTATAAATGTCACAATATGATGGATTGTTGATTAGTGACGCAATCGAAAGCTTCATAAAATTCTTCATTGTCGTCTACCGAGCTCTTTTTTAAATCCTAAATTGCATAATCCTAACCCAAAACTAGTGAAAGTGAAGAATCTCACGACTAATGCTAATGTAATACAACCTTAATAATAGATGACGATGTAGTGTAGAAAGCAAGCATTATTTATAATCGTCAAAATCCATTGTTGGATGCGCGAGTGATTTACAATGACGCCCGCCGCGGTTGTCTACGGATAATTACCTTCAGATAATTTATAATGACTGCGTGCGCTAATTTGTAGCCACTAGGATTTTAGCAATGAGAAAACAGAATTCAAGTTACTCATATTTTTAGCATGTTTTTACGCAAACTGCATACACATACTGTGAAGACTTTGCAGCTTATGCGCTTTTTATGGCTTACCTACCACATTACATACATTTATCCATTTATTTATAGCATAGTATAAACATTGCCACTGTCCCAGTCAGCGTATTATTATCATCAATCTATCCGAAGCGAGTATGCAAAGCTTTATATTCTTGATCTCATTATACTTTCAAAATCTGTCAACGTCTCTTCAATACCTATCCTCGATGCAATGCTTATTTGCATTTGGTTCTGAATATATTTCATCATTCTTTTTACTTCTTACAGATAAAACATTACTTTTTCCTCTCTTTCCTATCTTGTTTTGCATTTATTTATTTTGCATTGATTTTAATGATCTCCTTATAAGTTTGATAAAGATATTTGTTACTTCAATCTAAGTATATTTGTTTCCCGCAAGACAATGACATTAATTTAAATACCAGGAAGGTTTTTTTTTTCAAAACGAGATCGAAAATGGAACGCTTAAAAAGAAGGCTAATTCCTTTACTACTAAATCACAAACTCGTCTAGACCTCACGCCCACTTTCTATCGAACGTGTCAAAGCATAAATCGCGTTGCGTCATCCAATTTTATCTGCAGTAATTAAGCTGTGCCTTCCTTCTTTCGTATGAGCTTTATTTGCTATCTAAATAGATAAGTAAAGCGATCCTTTAAGATTATATAAGGTCTTTGATACTCAGCTCTTTTTTGGCATTGTTTTTTATTTTTTATTTATTTTTGCACTTTTGATTGTTTGACGCCAGACCGTTCAAGTCCATTCTGAGTAGTTTTTTGGTAGTGTTTATAGTAATAATCTTACTATAAATTTATTAAACCAAACAGGCAATAAACATGCAACGCTAATAACAAAAAAAATCAACAATGGCATATCAGAACTTAGGTATATACACGACCAAAAGGTAGCACGAAAAATGGCCCAGTGGCGGATCGCTACTAACCCGATACGTCTTCCGTTACATATATTAAAACCAAATGGAACTAAAGGTACCATTTAATAGTATACAGTCCACGATTATATAGCTCTAGGGCTTGCGACACACTTCGTGCTCCCATTTGGCTACCGGGTCCGATAGAGACAATAATGTTTTGTCCCAATTCGTTTGCCTTATTGTCTACCATCTCTTATCCTTTCCCTCAAACGTGAATGTAAATTTCTCAAGTGTTGCCATTTATAAATGAAAAACGTAATAACTACTTAGCATTTAGAAGTTGGGTTAACGAGGTTCATTCAAATTGATGACAGCAATATTTTGTAGATATATTCAAGATTCAAGAGCTGAAAAGTTTGCATAGCTGCAAAACTTTGACAGGAAACCTTAAAAAAAGAACATGTAAATTCATAAAATCAACGGTGCCTTGATTGAATGCAGCTATTTTGTACAAAAATAAAGTATCTCTATTAGTTTTTTTTAAATCGAGATGTTTTACGTCATTGATATGGAAAACGAACTAAAGAGAAGTAAAGATAGTGACGTAACATAAAATCTGACTCAACTGTGCGATGTTAAACTTACATTTGTAAAGCTAATGCGATTATCTAATATCGATTACTGGCCTCCCACGCTGGCTGTCACACATCAAAGGAGTTTGTACACAAACATGAAACTCAAACAAACCTAGATACAGGTTTCTTCTAGCTGGCGCTACAAATTATAAAACCTTCCTAGGCTTCTAAAATAATATTATACTTCAATAATTTTACTCATAACTAACATGCAATGTCGGTTATTAATGGTTTAGCATTAGGCTAAAGAGGATATAAATAAAAACAAAGAGGCTTGAGCATTATTTAAAAATAGTACATACCAAATGAAACCTAATAATAAATGTATTAACACTCAGAGAGATGCGACGCAAATCTATTTTGAAATTTTGAAGCTGCTTGCGCACTAGGGCACTTAGCACAAAAGCAACTTATAAAAAAAGTTACTATGTGAACAGTTATTTTTTGACTTTGGCTTTTTATTAATTGGAGCTTTTGGGAATAAGCCAGCTAGTGATGTAGGTGTATCGTCGGATATCATCGATAGTTTACAAACGACTTATGCCGTTCACTTTCGATTGTTTCGATTTATTGTCATGCTAAGTAGGTAGGTAAGTAGTTGAATAACATGGTATTTGTAAGCACTTAATTCGATTGTGTTGGCAGATCTAGGAATTAGAATGAAAGTTACCATAATGAAAGCTGTCAACTGTATTTAGCGAAGTGATTCTATATTATTGAATGTTTGAAAGTACTAAAGTTTCTTTATTGATATTATAAACTAGCTCACCCGCGTGCCACTTCGTCCATCTGTTTTCCGGGTGATTTTTCTCTTCCTATAAACCTTCTTAGAACCTCAAGGAATAGCTAAATTGGTCCAGCCGTTCTCGAGTTTTGCGCTGAGCAACACATTTAGTGATTCATTTTTATTATTTTTTTACTCAGATAATAATCCCAATGCAAAAGTTCGCAATTACGTCAAAACTAAAGAAACGATAGTGATGTAATCAATAATCATTATGAGCTGAAAAAGGACCCACACTAGTTTTTATTCTGATAGCACGCGGGAAAAGCTGCGAGCTACAGCTAGTAATTCATATGAATCAGTTATTTCTTAAATTTAAATCGAAAAGATCGAAAGGCTCGAAAAATAATCGATTCAGTTAATATTTGCAATTGAAATCTGCCTCCCGGGAGCTGCATAATTGATCCTACATCTACAAACCAAATCTTTGATATCCTTCACTTTCCCATCCAAAAAACATGACGCATCCGAAATGGCTGCACGATTAAGACGTCGCGGTGGTATCACGGAACTCAAAAAACAATAAAGATCGAGATAAATGTCTCGATTAAAATAATCGCGGTGACCTTTGCGTACTCGATCCGTCATTCGTATATCTCTATATTCATGGGGTACCGTAAAAATGACGTATGTCAAAAACCATAAAAGGAACGGATTGGCGGGCGCTGACAGAAAAATTACTAGTGCTCTTGCGCATTCGAACCATTGTTTGCACAAAAGAGATGTATTGTGTACGATTTCACTCAATACAGATGCTGCTAAGAGTTTACTTGTGATTTATAGTGACGCAAAAAATACTGTCTTCAGAAGGTAGACAGAAAATATTGAAAGCTGTCGTTAAAAGAGAAATTTCAATCAACGAATTGAAATTGTTAATGGCAGGGCCGCGATCATTATTAATTTCACTGTACAATGAAAATAGCTGACAAACGATACTCAATGAAAAGTGAAGGTTCAATAGAAAAGTCCGAGTCACAATCTCAGCCACAGCAGGATAAGTTCTGTATATTTAAATTCTTCTTCTTAATTTTTTTTGACGTCTTCTTCTTATCGTGTACAGTTGTTTCGAACCAGTGTGTTGAAAGGATTTCAAGTGCGCCTCGATGAGGCTCCTTTCGTGTACTTGACACATGTTTTCAAACTTTTTAGGTTCGATGACATGCCGCTTTCCTCGCGATGTTTTCCCTCACCGGTAAGCGTTTATTGCACAGAAAAATCCATTTTGGTGTACGACCGGGATCGAACCCACGACCTGCAGATCGAAAGTCATGGAATCTCCCACTCGGCCAACACGGCTTTTTTTTACTTTTTGACGTGACTATGTCTATTAAATTGATGAACACCGGCTGTATGCACGAAAACGTTGACGTCATTTCCCGGGTAACGCTCTGATCAACGGGCAGCAACTAGCTGCTTGTATACGAAATCCCACTTTAACAGTTATGCACCGACTCCACTGAGACCCGATAAGCCAAATCCAAATTAGCATTACGCCATTAGCGACATAAACAGTAATCTAGATAATTCTGCTACATAAATTAACTTTCATACGGCGATTAGCAATGAAAACGTTAATGTCAATCCGACGCATTATTTGTTGAAATTATTTGTACAGCAATTTCCTTATCTTATCCACAGGATGTAAGATGCTTTTTGCAGTAAATCCTCTACATCAATGTGATAATTTTGTCTTTAAAGACAAGAAGTAGCTCGCCCACCTGTATTGAGGATTCCATATAGGTTTACCTTACTTATACCTATGAGTTAATGCATAGATACTACTTGAAATCAGTGAAAAACCTAAAAGTATTGTATGTAAATTAGTGAAAAATACTTTTAGGAGATTATCAATTTGATTATAATTCAAACACTGCTCGAATCAAAGTTTATAAATTTAGAATCTAAATTCTAGAATCATAGCGCTAAAAAAAAGACTAGCTTTTTATAAAAAATATATATATTTATATATAACTCGTATATGAACGATTGAACATACATCTCAAACATACACTTCTCTATTGAAGGAGATTCAATCGACAGGCTTCGGTGTACCTACTGTTTAATAGTTAAATTCTGTGTTTCCACTTTCAGGTGCAAATATGGCGTGTCTTATCGGTTCATAAATAACTTTGACACTTACACTTTCTATTAGGGTCGTAAATTGTCGATATATTTTATGGCAAAGCCATATATTCTTGGTTATATAGCTGTCTCGGTACTGACTGACTCTTAAAGCTGAATGAACTGAACATAATTTACCAGCACAATATTCAAATAACTCAAACTCACCAGCGAAATATTGTTGTAGTTGGAAGGGATTGAAATTGTAGGAGAAGAAAGTTAGACATAACATAAATATGTTAGATATACTTGCAAAATATATTTTGCAAACGTAGATACTAAGTAAGTTTAAAATAGTTAGGAAATATAGATGTGGTTTTAACTTTTCATGTACAACAGGAAAAAAATACGGGACACAATAAATACCAGAACAATAACCCAAAGTTTCGACCATTTGGCGGTTATTTGATAAAATATTTTTTTTAGTGCGAATTTTTTTTTCTGACGCGCTTTCTTTTCAAAAACATGCAAGATTCAAGTCTCCGCGTTCAGCTGTTTTGGCTCGATGATAAAATAGTCTGTCAGTCAGGACATGCTATTGTAGTTACTTTTTTTACAAGCTGTTCTCAGCTAAGTATGGTAGGGGGAGCTTTGTTATAAGTGTGATGTGCTTTAATTGAAATAAATAAATTTTACTTTACATACTTATAAATTGTATGGGCACACCGAAACTCCATTTAGATACTCGGGTTAGGACAAAGTGTAATTCAAATTGAAATAAGATAAAAGAGTAACATTATTAAACAAAGTGGTTAATAAAAAAGACGACATAGTCCATTTGTTTTACAACATACAAATTGTTGTCGTAAAACAGCTCAATAACACCAATTTTGGGACTATTATTGATAATAAAGCCATTTCTGAGAATCATATTAAATGCATCAATGACTCAAAGACAATAGGTTTATCAATCGGATGAACACCGAAGTTGCAGATTTTTGATAAGAATCTCTAATACCTATTGATGAAAGATGCATAAAAAAACATTCAAACTGTAGCAGTAGGTATAAATAGTTTTGCTATAAATGGACTTTTGGATTACTTTAATGGTTATTAATTCCGTAATATTAAAAAAAAATGTTGTACAGTCGCCGGAACTTAGATATTTATTTATTTATTTTAACACTTTAACACTTATATAAGTGAGGGAGGACTTAATGCTATAATAGCATTTTCTAGCAGTCAACCCGGGTATATCTACGGCTAAAATTTTCAATATGATGTCGCAGTGCTAAATTTCATATCATTTTGAAAATTTTGGACGTGTACCTGCATACCTCGACTGTACCTAGTGCCTCATCATTATCATAATCATCAACCTATAGCAGTCCACTGCTTGACATAGGTCCCTCCCGAGGCGCGCCACTGAGCCCGATCTTCGGCTCTTCTCATCCACCTTCTGGCAGCTAATAGCGCGCAGATCATCACTCCATCTGGCCAAAGGTCGTCCTACACTGCGCTTGCCTAGACGTGGTCTCCACTTAAGAACACGTTTACCCCAACGGTTTTCGGTTCTTCGGCAGATATGGCCGGCCCACTGCCACTTCAGCTTGCTGATCCTCTGAGGTATGTCGACCACTTTAGTTCTCTGTCGGATAACTTCATTTCGGATTCTATCCTTAAGAGAAACCCCGAGCATAGAATATAAACTCTCCATAGCTCGTCCAACTTAGTACCTAAATTCATAAAAGTACACTTTTTTAGGTTTTGTAGTTTTGGTGCGATTCTGGACAATCTTGCATCCATCTTTTTAAACTTTCGCCTCTATAATAATTAATAGGATTATTTTAAAAGATCAGTAGGTGCTAGTTACTTACGCAGTTGTAAAAGCTTGTAAGTTTATTATTATGCACCTTATCTTTATTAATACTAAATGCAAACCATTAAGTGAAACGATGGTTAATTAGTTACTTACTTATCAATGTTGTAAACTTCAAAGAAATATGGGCAATATTAGAATTCACTTAGAAATAAATACTTGCCGAGGAAATCAGGAACATTTAAGTCTTGCTCGATAGAAATGCAATTACGGATTCTACTTATCAAGCTTTCGCTAAATGATCCAGCTAAATTGATATTTTTTTAACGTTGACTTTGTAATTAGGTACTATGTTCGAAATACATACAATTTATTAGGGAATACTGTTTTTTTTTTCATATAAATCATTATACATAAAAGGCTTAGTACTGACTGACTGACTTACAGACAACGCATAGGCCAAACCTTGACGTGAAATAACGAGGGTATGCTCGTTAAGAAGTATCGACGCGTACTAAGAAAGGAAGTTGATTCGCAACGCAATCAAAATATATCATATTCATTACTCTCACATTTTTTTTTCTTTTATGCGAAACCGCGGTTGTCGCTAGTTAAAATTTATCAAAGAGTATATACTAAAGCAAATCTATAATAATATGTATATAAAAAAAATATAAAGATCGTCCGTCGGAAGTACAGAAAAGTTGTACCTGTTCTTACGTTCGTAGTAAGATAGTTCATTTTAAAACAAACTGAAGCTTCCAATTTCATCAATGTAAAATACCTGAAACAAAAAAGGTATTGTTACATAAAATAAATAAATATTTTTGAACATTTCAATGGCACATTCATGGAATACATAGACAACACCCAAACACCGATGTTCATCACACAAATGCTTGTCCTGAAGCGGGAATCGAACCCGCGACACCGGCGCGGCGTGGCAGTCCACTTGGCAATCACTCGACCAATCGTGTCGTCATTTGTCATTTGTCGTCGTTTTCATATACGAGACTTAGATGAATAGATAATATCTTGAATGCAAATTGATGAAATAAAAAAATATTACGTTTTTATTTATCAATTTGCATTCCAGGGGCCATAAGGAAATGTAAACATTTATGTTCAAGATAGCAAAGAACAAGTTTTCTGACCACAATTTAGCATGTAACAAGAGTGTCATTTCATAAACACATACATGAAAGTTGTTACACAACATATTATAATGTTTTGGTTCAGTAATAAATAGGTCTTACCAATTGCAGCATGGATTTGATCGCCAATTTATGAGTAGACAAGCGCTATTATTATACTTATTATAAATAAAGGCTTCGTCAAACAGGAAGCGTTCTCAACGCGCGTCAAGGCGTAACGTTACGTTGAGCTATAACGCTACATTGTGTTGTATAGATATATTGCGAGCCTGTCAAATAGTCCTGATGCCGCGACAGAACGTTCGTACTATAGCGCCGGCGCTCAGTGTGACAGTCAAAGAACTTGTATACTATGTATCTAGAATGCCGACTCACACGAAAACTGCGAGCCGAAAGAGCTAGAACCAGTAAGGAGTGTGTCTCGTTCTGTAGGGCGACCATAATTTATGGCGACAAAACCATAACTTTGAATATTTCATTGAGACATAAACAAGCAACCAAGGGAAAATTCAATCTGCTCAATAAGCTATCAATGTTATATTACGTTACTTTGCATTATTGTTTTAAAATTATATTATACATAGGTGCATTAAAATATCAACAAAAAAGAGGGCGGTGCGCCGCATTCTAGTGAGGTATATCTGATTCAATGGTTTTAATACTGTTTCTTTCGAACAGTAATTATTTTTCTCGGCAGTTAGGTACCTAACCTACATGACAGCGACTGTACTAAACCTTTCAAATGAATCTGAATAACATTTAGAGCAAATCGTCTAATTTCGAAAATTGTCCCACTTATTTCAAAAAATATGGCCATGTTAATTTTAATTGTATGCTGGCAACTGTGTGAACGAGACACACTCCTTAACGAGGGGGTCTCTATCAAGCATTAAAATCCTTATATTTAGATTTAATTAAAAAAGAACTTTATTTCCAAGTCATAAGGTTCAGAATTCTTAATCCTTAAATAAAACAAAATAGCGTGTTAGCTCTCTAGATACATAGTATAAAAGCTCTTTGGTGACAGTAGAATAGAATACCGTCATACTACAACACAGTTCGGCGCTATAGCGCGGCGTCAACTTAGCGCCCTGACGCGGCGTAAATACGAGTTCTGTTTGGCGATGCCTTAATACTAGCTGATGCCCGCAACTTAGTTTGCATTATGGATTAATAAAATCCCTTTCTTAGTACGAGCCTGCACTGATTGACGATCACACCCTCCAAGTTTCAAGTATTTACGTTCCGCGATTTACGCTGTACGTTGACTGTCAGTCGGACATTTAGGTCCATACACCACAATTTTTTTATCACCAGAAAAAAAAACGCCGCCGCAGTTGCCGTTACTGAACATAGCAAAAATACTTGAAAAAATAAGGTCGTATTTTGTCAAAATAAATTTGATTAAAATTGGATAACGGTTACCGTTAGTCGTTTTCCTATAGATTTACATACCGCATTGTCCATTTAAGTTTTTTTTGGGTAATTAAAAATTTTTGGTGTATAATATTTATATGATAATTAATTGATTTTCATAGATAGCACTGTTCTGGTCATGGGCAGGCGTTATCTCTTACCATTAAAAGAGCACCTATCTCGTGTCCTGACTTCCTCGAATGCTACGCAACGCGCCTTTTTTAAAAACTTTTTTGATTTTCTTTTGTGCTATCATGTTTATGAACTCCTTCATATTACAAAAAACGATACAAAATATAATTATAGACACAAATTCGGTTACAAATAACTAGGCAAATTTGCAACAGACTCAACAGTTAGGTTGCTCTATGACTAATGATCGGTGATATGAGATAGCGGCTGTTGTCTATAGCAATTACCTGCTCTACTTTGTCTCGATCGGTGTTATGTATTATCGCTTTACGGCTTTAAGTTAATTCGAATTGGTGTACGGTTATCACAAAAACACCACTGGTTAGTACTGAATATTTGGTGCTGTGTTTGAAATAATTGTAAATTATACATATATTTGTAATTATGTAATTTTTTTATAAAAAGTGTAGTTAAAATAATAAAAAAATAAGTTGGTTGACTGTAAAGTTGGTTTACGACGATAGTTTAACGTGATAACGTCATAACCAGCGTAACGGGACAATGAGCGTTACCGGACAATGACGTCAACGTTTTCGTACATGTAGCCGGCGTTCATCGATTTATTAGACGTAGTCACGTCAAAAAACTTTATTAAACTCAAATATTATTATTAATAGACAACACAATTAGTCGAATGGCGAGTATGTCGGACTGCGACGCCGCCGATGTCACGGATTCGATTCCTGCTTCAACAAACATATTTTGTGTGATGAACATTGGTGTTTGTCCTGAGTCTGGGTGTTTTCTATGCATATTAAGGGTAATCCTCAAATCCGAATTCCATACAAAATGTTTCGGACAAATACTCAAAAAGCACGCCATATTATAGTAATTTCTTCACACTATTCGTTTCATCCATGTTTTTTGATTTCGTCAACAAAAAAAATTAAGGCTTTCATACTTTAATTTAGATTTTATACCTGTTTTTAAGTTAGTAGAGTTAATATTAAAACACGCATAAAATCTAAATTAAAGTATGAAACCTTTTACTTTTTTTGTTGACGAAATCAAAAAACATGGACGAAACGAATAGTGTGAAGAAATTACTATAATACGGCGTACTTTTTGAGTATTTGTCCGAAACATTTTGTATGGAATTCGGATTTGAGGATTCCCCTTAAGTATGTACCTATTTACAAAAAAAAAACGTATATAAGTTTTCTATAAGTCATCTGGTTCCCTTAGCACAAGCTCTGCTTAGTTTGGGACTAGATGACAATGTGTGAAATGTCCAAAATATTTATATTCAATGTATAAAATACTAAAAACATAATTAACATATAAGCTAATCCTATGATAAACATAATATAACAAAAGTGGTTTGTTTTACACGGATAACAATAACAAACGTCTGTAAACAGGAAGGGCGCAGTTGATCCGACGGGACATAGATAACAAAACGTTTCCATAGATTGTACTCGTACTTAGGTAAGTAGATAATCTAAACACGCGGTAGACAATTTTTGTTGACTATTGACAAGTTTTTCTGTTATAAATAAAACAGGATGGAGAATGAAGGAGAACATGGTAGAGCATATACACGGTCAAATTTTAATCACCATAAAAAAAATACGCATAGTCAGTTGCCGTTACTGAACACATATACGGCAAAAAAACTTGTAACATGAAGTCGAATTTTTGTCAAAATAAATTTGATTACAATTGGATAACTGTTACCGTTAGTCGTTTTCCTATGAATTTGCGTCAGCTTTAATTGATAATAATTTAAGTTTTATTCATCGTTTGGGAATCCCGGGTACCTAGCTCGAGCCAGCTCGCAAAACCTCGGCTCGGGCGCCGCACTCGTCCCGCTGTCACTCTGCCATTTTGTAGAAATCCAAAATTCTGACTGCACAGATGCAACGTAGTCTGCATTGCCCATTTAATTTTTTTTGGTAATAAAAAATTGGTGATGTATTGTGCCGACCGACCCCTCTTACTAAACAAGAAATGTATACAGTAGACTAATATCTAAAAACCAGGTTTTATGCAACACCAAATTAAGGGGAAAAAAGGGGGGCAAATAAATTAAGGGGATTTCGGAACTGGGCAATAAATATGAGTTTCGAAATCCCTTGGTTTTTTATTAAATAACTATATAATCAAAATTTTATTTACACAACTAATTACTAACTTAATGCTAAAACATAGTAAAACTAAATTATTTTTATGAAATTAATGTTTGAGTACAATATTTTTTTTCCGATCATTATTAATTTTTCACTTTTATAATTATCTATACAGGTTTAATTATAATCATGTCAGAGAGAGAGTGATTTGAATCGGAATATCGCACGGTCACCCCTAGGTACGCAGGTGTGTCCAATAGCACACCAAACAGCTTTACAGCTTACAGCCCATTATCACTTATAGAATATCTCAGCTTCTTGTCTAGGATCTTGTTTTATTGTTAAACAAGACAACTCAAAACTATCGTTACGTCGCGTCGGGGTTGCCTGGGTTCAAAGTTCGTTAGGTTCAGATTTCAGAAACTGGAACACGATATCCATCAACCCAGGGTCCTACTCCGCTACCTTGGGGAGCTGGGCTTGTTGGGGTAAAGTTAGTCAAGTAAGAGGTTAATGTACAACACCCAATAGTGGGACATTAGTGCAGGCAGACCATTGTAATCCCAACTCCAAATTAAAATTAGCATAAGATCAGTGAATGATTCGTCAAAAAGCTTCTTAAGTCTTAATTCCTATCTTCGTAGCTCAATACTCATTGGAAAGGCAGCGACTGGCAGAGCACTTTCAGTGTAAACATTTTTAAGCATTATCAGCCTTATTAAAAGGATCAATATTGAAGGACCCTCTGGCAGGCCAGCAGGCTTGTAAGTATGTAGATAATGTTTGAAATTGTTTGACACTGGAATTGGTCTGCCGGTTGCTGCGATTCCAGTGAGAATTGATCCTCTGTTAGACTAGGTTTATGAGACATATTTTTTCTTGAGTCATCATTTCATTTTTACTAATAACCTGTTGACTGGACTATGAGGGCTTTACAAACAAACTGAAACTTGATCTGAGCATCGATTTCACGCGGATAACCAGCTATGATTAAAATATCAATGAGCAAGCCTTTCACTGTGATTGTATGCAAACTGCTGTATCATTTATATAAACGGTAGGATTTCCCTTGTGTAGGAAGGTGCGTTAAATTTGCTTATTCTGGTAAAGCCCTGGGATTTGCGTTCCAACAATTTTCTCTACATTCTTCTATTCATAATCTGTGTCGTATGCTTGCAAGTTTGCAAGGGATGCCACTCACTTAAAATTGTGTAAAATGTCTGTTAAACCGTCAATATACGTATTATACGTAGTTGGTTGATAAATTATACCTTTCCTTGCCTTACCTACGAGTTAACTGAAGACAGTAATGAATTGTATTCTGCTTTGAAAATAAATATTTAAAATAAATGGCTAGAAAATCAATACTGAATATTTGTATATTTCATGGTGTTAAATAAAAGAAATAAACATTCTTACACGTCATATTTACCCAACGACACGCAACCAAATAAGAATCGGCATTTAATTGATATTATAAATCTTAAACATACAAAATTGGTGATAAATAAAATGATTGCTTGAAGTAAAGGTGTTTCTTTCGTTCTGTATCGTAAATTCTTTACCGCGGGCTGGTGAGTATTTAATAATTAACCTATTTTATTTGTCAAAATATTTTAATTAATATTTACGAGCTAGTCGTTTATTTAAAATAATTATAGATACCTACCTATTTATGTTAAATTTATTAAAACTATATTATTTATTTTTAGGCTCATTTAAAAAAACATATAATTTCTTATTAAAAAAAACAGAGTAGATTAGATTATAGGAATGATTAAAGTTTTTATAAACAAATACTACAATCGACTTTAATTTGGACTAACAGTGACCGTTATCACCACTGAAAAAGTCTCAAGAAAGCAAAAAACCTACGCAATTTTGTTTATTTAAAAACTAATCTACTGAACCGTTTTGATGAAATTTCTATGGGGCCAATCTGAAAGTACCTACATATGTATATTATATTATTCAAAACAAAAATAATTTCCAAATCGATTGATAAATTACGAAGTTCTGAGGTACAAAATAAATACAACCGAATTAACCATTCTCCTTCTTTAAAGTTGGTTAAAAATAACCCATTGCCTAAAAATTCTATCACTAAAAAAGTAGTAAAGGATACACTAGGGCTAAGGCGGAAACTGAATCTAGCTATTACATTACTGTCTGATCCTGCAAAATTGGGTAAATGATCCGAACACATTAGGTAGCATGTCTCTGTATGTGCCGAACAAATACTTGCGTACCGGCCGTCGGCCACGATCTGTTCTATACCTGCGTGTCGCGGACCCACCACGCGGACAACGCACCTACGGTCAGAGCACTTGAATTTGTCCACGAGCATGTCGATATATTTAATGATAAAATTAGAAATATTATCCAGAATTTATTAGTTTTTTTTAAGTTTTAGTTTAAGGTAGTAAGTGTTTTGGTTAAGAACTGTAAGCTTCTATCTTTTTAAATAAATAAATACAATTCAATACAAATCACGCAGCAAGTAAATTCTACAAAGTTTATCCTTTCTCCTCTAGGCCGTCTATCTCAAATCTAATGGCCGAGATCTCATAATCTGACAGTAGCAGATCATGACTCAAACCTAGGATCTGCATTCTGAATTCCTGGCGTGCCTAGGCACAATCTCGCTTTCTCTATGATGATGCTGGCTGAGCTCTGGTGTTCGATCATTGCGTAATAGATGGAATGCCATGAATCATGCGCCGGCGTCGAATTCTTCAATGGATCTGTATGCCTTTTTAGGTTATTGCGTAATTTAAATTATTTAGAGCGTACCTAATATGTTTTTTTAATGCTAGAGTGGAATGGTAGAGAAAATAGTAGAGGTGGGTTTTCTGTCAAAAACTAGAAAAGTATGATTGGTAATTAGCGATCTTCATGTAAATTATTAAATTGCAGATAAGTTATCCAAATCCCAGTTTGGACAAAATGTTTATGAAAAGATCTGAAATATCATGAAAAAAAAAAACATTGCACATTAATTGAATTTGATTCGTGAAATAAATACCTTATTCTCATGATTTTAGCTTTTATGGTGTCAAACTACAAGATTTTAAAATGCTTCACGCATCATTTGCGTACAATATTATACAGAGCAGACCAATAAAATTGTTAACGACGCGTATGTACAGTTGTCACAATGTTTTTATTTTTAAAGTAGCTACATTTTTATGGACCTTTATTGAAACAGAGTTCAACCAAAAAAACGTAACCCGACTTTACAACACAAGAAACATTCCGCTATTTATTTCGTTGTAATGAATAAAACATATTGCCAAAAAGGTTTCGTTCGAATGAGCACGCCTTTTTCGGTGCGCATGTGCGATCATTTATCATTTTGTACTGTCCGGGAAAAAGTGTTCATAAAATTCTAAAGCTCATGTTGCGTTTTTTCGGTATATTGGCGATGGCAGTGTAGGATTCCTTTGCTTTTTGCGAGTAATTGTGCGATTGAATCATTTTTATGCCTCAATTTTCAGATTCAGGTTATTCCAATGAGGTTAAAACTTTTGCGATTTTTTAGGTTTCTTTATTTAATTGTTTTATTTATTGACTTTAATTAAGGCGGATGAACCAATTATAATAATGATACCTATAAATAACAGATTCCAATAAAAAATATACACATATATTAAATTAATGTCATTAAAATGTTACAAAAATTAGTCAAATAAAAAATAAGAAATATTAAAAGTCACAATATTCATGGAATTCAAAATGTCAATTAATTTAGGTAAATTTAAGGTAGTAATATACAACAATAATACATCTCGTTTTTTATCTGCATTGAAATAACTTGTGGTAAAATATTTATAGAGGTATTTATATACCAACTAAAACAAACTACAGACAAGTTTTTTTTTTAAGATCTTAAAAAAACACATCCTGTAACTAATATATAGAATAGGTATTTAGATTTATTTTCTTCTCGGTTGTACGTCTGGTATGTAGCTACTTCCGCAATCTCACACTAACTATAGTTGACGGGTTGTCGGATTCGGTTAGTCAGTGGCTATGTTATTATCAATATACTTAATAAAGTGTTGTAAGTAGTCTAGTCATGTACCTACCTAGTCAACTCATAATAGAAAAACTAAAGTGGTTTTATACAAATTAGTTTTGATAAGTTGTTTTTTCACATGTACAGTCAGCTGCACAGACATGTATACACATCCAAGCTTTCACATTACTCGCAAGAATTTTCAAAATTAATAAAGAATGTCTTTGCAAAATTAAGAGTGTAATATAAATGTAAACGTATACAAACTGTGCAGCTGACTGTACCTAAAACAAACACCTTTTTTTATTAAATTGGAGAAACACTACTTTATTTGCGTTGCTTATTTTAAAAATTCCCTTTTTAGTACTTATTTTCAGCTTTTGAGGAACACATCCTGCAAGTTTCAAGTCTCTAAGTTCAGTGGTTTACCTGTATGTTGTATGTCAGTCAAAACAAATCTTAGTCAGGACAAATCCGTTTATATGTATATGTTATATAGATTGTCTGAATCAGTTTATTCATACACAACAAGTCGAACGGTGCAACACCACAATCGACCTTAGTTACACAAATTTTGCAACAATTTGTTCCCTTAGATCAATTTAAAGTTATTTGACCTTTGGAAATCCATTAACGTTTCGCAAATCTGTAACTTGTTGGCATTATTGGTGTTGAAATTAGTTTAGTTAAGATTCTATTGAGAAAATCTCTGCCATACAGGGTGGTTTTTTGAGAAGGGCTCTGATGGTAAACCACGAGAGTTAGTTTATATATGTCTGTGTAGCTACTGTACATAATTTAAAAAAATACTAATGTTGGATGTAAGCGTATATGGTATTATGCACTGCAGTAAATAAACTTACGAAGCTGCTTATACTCGTAAATACTTACTGCCACCAGGATAGCATTTTTACAAATAGCCCAGGAATATCAGCCAAGGAGCTCGTTTATCAAGACTAGAAGCAATATTTCAAAGTTGATCCCTTAGGCCGCTAAAGAATTTGTCCAGTGTAATCTATGGTACCCGGGTGCGAATGTCTACCGATTTATGAGCCGGTAGACAAAGATAGCACAAGTATTTAAAAGATTTGTATGGGTCACTGATACTTGTAACTCTCTTTCTCTATTTATATATACACTACAAGTTTTTAAATGCCGTAATAACTTAAATGGGCAATGCAGAAGGGGTAGGTACTACGTTATACATATCTGTGCAGTCAGAATTTTTGGTTACTACAGAATGGAGCAGCGGGGCGAGTGCAGCGCCCGAGCCGAGCTTTTGCTGGCTGGCGCGAGATATGTACCCGAGTTTGCCAACCAATGAATGCAACTTTAATAATAATTATCGATGATGCATACATTTGGTAACATCCAATATCTATTACTTTTTGACGTCTTTTAAACTGACAAGCCAACTGAAAGCTGCTGCTAGCCCCTGGTGGATGATTTGTCGACTGTCCTGGGCTGATAACAAAATACTTAGAATACCTTTCATGGGTATTCTATTCATGATGTATGGTATTTAGATTGAAGAAGTGTTTAATCTACAGAAGTGATTGTGACTTAATAGCAATACATATTCATCAAGACACCAGTGTAGTACCTAAGTAGTTGCTTTATATTTACCATTTTTGTTTATAATTAATATTGCATACGCTACTTTTCCAATGTTTACTCCTTGGTCTATAATAATGATTTTCTATTTTTATTTTTGTTTTACCATGATTTGACTCTAGACTAGCTTTTAGAGCTTTTCTCTTCGGACCACAACACACTTATTGTAACAAAATCCTAAAATAAATAAACGGAAAATAAAAGATTTTCATTTGTATCCTATCAGTTATCTGATTCCCATAGTAAGTACAAGCTCTGCTTCGTTTGGGGCTCGATGGCTTGTGTGAAATGTCCAAAATATTTATTTATTTTTTATTAAGAGTATCTAGCGTATGATATAAACCTGTTATATTACTGGCAGATTGCCCATGAAACAACTCTATTGGTAATTATCACATAGCCAAATCAAATTACGTGTAACGAGGGTTTCAGATAACAATCGGAAAATAACAGGTCACGTAATACATTACACACAAAGTAGCAACACAACGGGAGGTACTGGCTTAATAGTTTTTTGTGATTGAATTTATGTAGATTGATTGAATAATTCGAACTTAATTATGTAGTTTTTTAAACCAGAAACTCTTATTTTCCGTTAAGGCCCAAAATCCTGCGCGCCGCTATCTCGCTCGCACATTTGTTTATTTTATAGGTATATATTGGCTAAGTATAAATTTAAAAAGTGAAGCGGTGAATCTCGACACACGACAGTGTGTCAAGCCACGGTCAGGCCCAGCGAACTGGCGAGTAGCACTGTGTGTAAGTTTAAACGAACCATTTGGAGCCACTTTTGACCTTGTCATAGCTAAAAAACTAATCAATATAAACACACCAAATTTGGTTTATGTTTTGAAGTCCCGGAGTTAATGAAGTACCTCAAATTTCATAAACACAGCTTAAAGGTTATTTAGATATTAACGTTCAAAAATCGTCATTTTTATCACTGATTGACTGACATATAGACGTAAAACCTAACCCACTTCCAGATTCCCCTTGAAAGTTCAAATTTGGCATCCAGCTAGGTAATTGTGTGTATACAAAGGAAAAAATCAGAAACAGTAAATTTATAAGATTTTAATTTTTTTTTTCAAATTATTCGATTTTATGAGGTAAATTTAGCGCCTTGCAAATTATGAGAGCAATTGTCTTGCAAATTTTTGCAGGATATTTCCATTTCCATGATGAAAGGTTGTTTTTATCGTTTTATGTACTTACTTTAATATCAATAATTTAAAAATTATTTACAAGAGCCCTTATGAACGCAAGCTAGTGGAAATGCAAATTGTCGGAAAACACTTTAATCTCCTGGCACATAGGTACTACCTACAAAGGCAAGCCTTATCTACCCACACCTTATCTACGCTATTTAGGTTGGTTAGGTACTTAACTTATTGTACTTTTACCTACCTACATACATTTAGAGGCAATGATGGTGGTGTGTAAAAAAGGAAAAGAAATAGGTAAGTAACTATTATAATTATAGTAGGTACTAAACCTATATACCTTTGAATAGTAATAAATGTATTTACAAAAAGTATTGATATCTGAACAAAACCAAAAATGGAGGAGCCACGGTCATGATGTTATGATGGAGAAGTCGTTTTCGTAAAAAGACTTGAGATCTACGTATATATATGGCAGTAAGTATATTTTTTGTTTGCATGTGTTTAACATAAGCGAAGGTGATTAGGCAAAACTGGTTTCCACCTCCTTCCCGCTCTACTTTTTGTAATTTATACTCAGTAAATTTATATCTTCCGAAATAAACAAATTTAGGAGCCCTTCGTTTCTTAGTAATAACATCTAGTAATACCAGATGAGATAGTGGCCAAACAGAGATTTATACACATCCGTATAAAAAAACCTCTATACAAATTTCCAATATAGTATATAATAATCCAATATAGTAATAATGTAAATAATATAGTAATAGAAATAAATAAAAAATATAATAAAGAACGGGACATAATAAGAATTCTTACCTCTTTATGTGAGCTACATCGTACAGATTCCCTTACAGAAACAAAAACCAATAAATTCAAGTATAGTAATATAGTAGTATAGAGGACGTGGTGGCCGAGTGGATGAGGCCCTTGCCTTGCGATCTGATGATCGCGGGTTTGAATCCCGGTGGCAGTCATGCCTAAATGATTTTTTTCGGTCGAAAAATCTACGTATGCATTCCACGTACTCTCAACGGTGAAGGAAAACATCGTGAGGATACCGGCATGTCAAAGGATAGAAAAAAAATGTTCTATGGCATGTGACATCCACCAATCCGCATTGGGTCGGCGTGGTGGATTAAGCCGCATTCGCTCTCCTGTCGGGAGTAGGCCCGAGTCCCAGCAGTGGGAACATTGTAGGCTGATTATAATATAGCATAGTAGTGCCGGTTCCTCGGGTCTACATTCACCCATTCTTTTCCCGAGTTCCGGAGACGGCCTCGTTCCGAGGACGACATTCGAAAGTGCAAAGACAATACCTGCGATATCATCGCCTTATTTAATTAACAGACACATGCCCTTTAGCGAGCTCCGATATCTGTGGGATAGATCTAACATTATGGAAGTGAAAAATTTATGGCAGCAGATGTGTTGATAGGGAGGGCCTTTTGATTGAGCAATGGCAATTTTAAAGGTGAAGTTGCCATTTATATTCATCTATAGGTATATTGAAGCAAATCCACCTCCATTGGGCTCTTCAAATCCAAACTATCCTATCTATCCTATCTACGTGTCTACACTATTTTTTTCTATCCAAATTATACTTTTGTTTTTTTTCCTTGTGCAATAAAGCATTTTCTATCTAGGTACTTGCACCTTCTGGTCAACATAATCTAGCCTAGACTAACCGTTTAGGCTGTGAAATGATTTATGAAAAAAAGAGTATAAAACGATAGTTTCTCAAGGTAAAAAGCTTTTAGAATACTCAATCAAATCAAAAAGAGACGTAGTAGGTATTTATTAATATTTTAGGCATTCTAGAATAACTAAATTATACCATAACGTAGAAAAGCAGACTACATTTTCAAAGGTTGATAATGCACCAAAAGTCATAAATCTGGCACCAACCTAAGCGAAGCCATACTTCTCCGTTGCGTTGCGCTGCGTTGAGTCGCAGCCCATGATTTCGACATGCCAGTAAAAAATAACAACGCAACAGAGCAGTGTGGCTTCGCTCTTAAAGCCCTTTTGGACTTCGGTAAAGTTCCCCTCTACCTCGACATCGAAAAACGACAAGATGCAAAAATAATTACGTAGGTAGCAAAGAGAAAATGGTAGACCCATTAATCTTTAAAAGGACGGAACTAAAATGGCAACACTTTTAAAGTTAAAAGCACAAAGGAATGAACAGAATAAACATGTACATACCCAAATGTATGAGTAATCATCTCGATATAAAATACCTACATGCGTAGGAAGCGATTTAAAGCCAATAAATATTGAAAGATTTACTGATAGCCCTACTTTTAAAGCTTATTATTTTATTATCAGTATCCCTTCCTAGTTATGTTACCGATGAAACCAACTTATGTACTTTCAAGTGAACGATTCGGTACTTCCGTATATTCCGTACACGTTACCGGACAATGACGTCAACGTTTTCGTGCATGCAGCCGATGTTCATCTATTTATTAGACTTAGTCAGTAGTCACGTCAAAAAGATTTAGTAAAATTTATGATAAATCATAAACCAATAAATCTGAAAACATTTTTTCATCAAAAATGCTAAAAAAGATGTCTACGAAATAAGTTCCGGCTCGAATAAAACTATTTGCCACATTATCACCACAAACATAAATCTAGCGAATGTCAAATAAAACAATTTTATAATTTCGCAAAACTTTCATAACTGGAAGCACAATCGTACAAATTAAATTATAAATCAAGATATAAAATTAATAACATTAATTTAAAAGAGAAAGGACTTTATTAAAAACTTGTAGGAAACGAACGGGTACAAACAAGGTGTTGTAAAATGTGTTATATTTATGAGTTTAGAAAACCGAATGACAACAAGTAGTCGGTGTTTGCTGCAAATGTTTTACTAATCGATCGGAGCTTTTGATTCACTTTCTAGTCAATAAATTAGGATTTTGGCAGATGAATATGTGGACTGTGGGATCTTAGACGAAGCCACACTGCTCCGTTGCGCTGTGTTGCGTCATTCGTTTTGTACCGGCATTTTTTAAACACATTTTTGCGAAATCGGAGTAAGTGCGGTTTCAGATTAGCGGATTAACCGAGCTGATTCGGCGCTCGTGTTTTGATTTTTTCAGCGCGAGAGGACTCATGTTACGACACTCGCTAGAAAAACGTAGTGTAGAGTGTCCCTATAGTTGGGCTTTTTAAGTTTTGCTAGTCTAAAACTGCACTAAGTGTGTTGCTTTGGTTTGACACTGAATGCGTCCAAATCTAGCGCTGCGACTCAACGCAAAGCTGAAATTGAAATGAATTGAGATGTAAGAAAAAGATTTTTCTTACATCTGAGAATGTTATTACCTACTTTTCCAACATTCCTGCTTGATTCATATGTGTAAAGGATTGGACGTCAAAACTCTATCAAAGGCTCTTCTTTGCCCTTTTATAAATTTCACAGGTTCCTTGAAAAAAATATCTTCCATAGCCGACCATTATTTGAAACCACGGAGCGTTAGCATGGTTCACGCATCATTACCCAGCAAGTGATGTACGACAATGTGTACATTAGCGTGATGTGGTCGCTAATCATGCGTGAAGTATCGTGGATTGTCTAGTCACAGGTAAAGTGGATTAGGTTCCTTTTTAACCGACTTCAGAAATGGAAAGAGATTCTCAATTTGGTTGGAAGTTTTTTTATGAAGTTACTTTATTACTTTGTTGTTTATAAACCGATTAGGAAAGTATTTTGTCAAAATCGGTTCAGTAGTTTAGTTTTTAAATCAAAATAACTGAAAAAAAAATATGTCGTCGAAGTAAACAAAATTGCGTATCATCGAATTTTAGATCCATCAGTTTAGTATCTTAGGTTGATAGAGGATTAAACATCCATCTATTTATTCATTCTCACAAGACTTTCGGCTCTCTAATCTATGTCAGATTAGTTTAAAGGCTTTTCAGTGAAGTTTGTAGGTACCTACATAGTTCTATCATCCATGATGTTCATCGTACTGGTAAATAACGAGATAACTTACAAACAAGATGAATAAACTTACAGAAATGTAAAGAACGTGAACGAAACACAATGGGTGGTCTTATTGTCGAAATTCAAAATTATTTATAGTTCTCTTATCTACGGGGTATCTTGATATTCTATCGGAGTATCGTAAGTTTTATTCGTTTATTTATTTATCAATATAATGTTTCACATACATTATAAGAACAAAGGTTAAGTGGTAAGAATTTACCAGTGATTTAGCTTCAAAAAACGACAAATAAATATGTTGGCCGAAGCTTATCACAGAAGAAAGTGCTAGGTACCGATTCCAAGTTAATTTTTTCACTATAGCTCACAAATTTATATGACAATAGTCACATTAGGCCACTGATGAAAATAACATAGTGTTACAAAATCACTGGTTATAGAGCTGTTACGAAATGGAATAATATCACCATGTGACAATGAAATAGAAGTAGCATTAATCCATGGCTTACTTTTATTATTTAATTATTAGACATTGTAACCTTACCTAATGATACCAGGAGTACAGAAACTAATAATAATAATAATAAATCATAAATAAATAAATATTTTGGACATTTCACACAACGTCATCTAGCCCCAAACTAAGCAGAACTTGTAATATGGGAACTAGATAACTGATACAATACTTATATACTTTTTTTTTTGTAAATACATACATATAATATATAGAAAACACCCAGACTCAGGACAAACACCGATGTTCATCACACAAATGTTTGTCCTGAAGCGGGAATCGAATCCGCAACACCAGGCGTGGCAGTCCAATACACTTGCCATTCTACCATCGGTGTCTGAAACTGAGAAACTGAGGAGAAAAGTTCAACTCCTCACGAAGATATACCTCATCCATATAAGTCTCGATTCGTTTACTAACAAGCTGTTCAACATTTCGCTAACACGGGATTATAAATTTCATACGGTACAAAGGTTAGTTTTGCTTTGTTAATACAATGTGGGCGCTCTAATAGGTGTACTTTGAAATACTGTTCGTCTATTTACGTGTCTGTTTGAGTACTTTAGAAATCGTATGCTGTAAAGCATGTAAATTAGCATAAAATAAGTGTCCTGAGTTTTAAGGTCTTTGGATGAGTGGGAAAGTTTTTTTTTTTTTTTTTTTTTTATTCAATTTTTAAGGGCTTTTGAACAACATGCTCACGACAGCCCTATATAAACACAAAAAAATATTCATCTAAATTAAAAAAACTAAAACATTAACATAAAATACAAATTCCTTGTAACAAAACAATAAACTACTTACTTAAATATCTACAAGTTTGTACAACATTTTAGCCTCAACTGAACTTGGATAAGACAAAAAACTACTTATAGCACTAATATCAACAATATTTATTCTAAGTTCATGAGTGGGAAAGTTGATATTGACAACTAGTATCAATTTAACCACACGGTTTTAAACGTTTATAAGAACGATGGATCACACCATTATAAGTGTGGCTAGTTCCAGATTTTGAAAGCGAATGACTAAGAGCCATGAAATGCAATTTGAAAATTATGATCAAGCCATTACCATTCATTACTGAAATTCGAAACACGATCTATCTGGACTGGGATACTGGATGTAGATATTTCAAATTTGGACTGTACCTATGTTCGTCAGGTGCCGAAAATCGGGATCAGGGTCAATTTATTAGACAGCACCTATTTCTTATGAAGAAATAACATGTTGAATAATAATAATCATTCTAAAATGAAATGTATTTATTTAGTACTACCTATAATGCTACAACTGGCATTTGTACCTCTAATAAATTTATTTCAATTCATTAAAATTTCAAATTTTTTTATTTAGTCAACACATAGTATGAATATTAAGTGCACACTGAAAAGTGTTTTATTATGATACTGTGTTACATTTTCTAAAGTTATGTACAGTAAGTACAGTAAAACTACAAAATAATAAAAGCAAAAAACAGAACGTTAAAGGCACAAAAATATCACAACTTATTAAATAAGCGATTTTTAAGCAAACATAAAATCATTGGGTAAAATAACTGCACGAACCTACAGGTAGGAAACCATAACAGTATAACTACTAATAGAGATTTCAATGAGCTTAGGGAGGAGAAAGAGTCGATAATTATAGCCTTTCGAGATTATGGCGCCCCCGTTTGTTCTCGGTTAATATGTTAATACATCGAGTCACGAGCTTGGTCCACTTAGCTTGTTTACTGCACTTTTGACATTGTTTTAAATAGAGAAGTGGTTGTATGTTATTTTTCTGCTCTTTAGTAAGTATTTTTCGTTCATAATTGCATCAGTGTTGAGGTTTTTATCAATAAACATCAGTTATAATCCGTAACAAAACACTATTTTATGAACCAGTGCTTAAATTATAAATATACTTTTAAATGCCTTGTTTTCCGAATATTTTTAACTTTTGTAAAAATGTTTTCGGTCATCGATATCGATATAATTACCTCACACTTCGATAAAATAAACAACCCCATAAAAGCTATGCTATCGCTAAACAATTTTCTTATCAAACATGTAAGTGCTGAACATTACCTATACGGTAGAGCGAAAATATCGATATCGATTTCACTTATCGATTAATTCGATCGATTCGAGCTTTGATCTACTTAGATACGATCTCGGGTGATCAACCGTGACTAGTATTCTGTGGTTTATGGCTTAATCGTTAACAATAGAAAGTTAATGCCTATACTAAAACCTACCTAGGAGCTATTATGATGCAATTAGAACATTGTGGTTGTCTTGATTAAGAAACTAGAAAATAATTTTACCATGTGTTAAAAAATATTTGGTTCCTTTTTGATTCATTAGTAAGTATCGCAGGTTTTGAGGCAGCCAAAAAAATAATCCATCTTAATTATTTTTACACTACATTTTAAATGTTATAATATTGCGTAAGTACATAATTTTATTTTATTTTTTTTTTGGTTTTTCTTTTATATTTTCTTTCCTTCTCCCTTTCTTATGCTTTGTATGAATATCTTGGGAAATTATACAGAACTATGTGGCCAATTCTTGTGTGGTGACCCTATTTTGTATGTTTTTGTGCCTGCTTTATTGACCGAAATATATACCTATACATATATTACTTATACCTTCAGTAATGAAGAACACGAAGAAGAAGAAGATATTACTTATAACTTTAAAAATTTACAGCATTCAAAGCCATCTACTGGTGTACACACGAGAAGGCAGGAATATTGTATTGGAAAAGACAGGCGGCTACGTGTCTAAGTAATGTTATTAACTTAATCGTATTCTCGTTTGCTAGTTTGTAAGCCATCTTCAGAGATAGCGTGATCGGTATTACATTTCCTCATATCGCTTGATAATTCCAAACCAATTTGCAGTTACCCTTATGCAAATAGCATTACAAAACTACTTCACGATTCCAGCTTCCCTATTTCCTAGACCTTACGGTTGTAAAATGTCTTCTACAAAGAGTCGGAAGTACTTTCTAAGCGTGCGTAGGCGTAGTTTTGCGCTAATTAATGCAACAGAAAATGTGCGTGCAGTGAAATATCAGTGAAATTGAATTAGAAAAGTCAACACAATACGTGAAAGAAAGGATAGGTACAGATGAAAATACAGTTTAATTCCACACAAGACCGAAAGTATTTTATAAAAACTGAAAATCCGACTGCGAAAATATTATCTATACCAACATTGATTGCCAATTCATTATTCCAAAATAAATTTAAACATTATGACATATATATTTTTGTAATGTCCTTTAAATTTTTAATAATTTCTTTCATTTTGATACCCTAAGTACCTACGATAGGTTTGATAAAACTGATACATAGCTCCAAAAATCCGCCATTTTTTTTAAAATCTATTTTTGAGGTAAATCTACCGATACCTTTACTGTCGGAATCCATTCATCCGTTTGAAAGATAAAAGGTTACATAGAAATTTACATGCATACATACAAGATACGCGCGAAAAACATAACCCTCTCTTGGCAGTCTGGTTAAAAGTAGGTATGTAACTAAAGGGAGTCTTCGTCCAAGAATCGATCGACATGAGAAATGATGATTATTATGACTTTAATTCTCATGATACTAATTTCAAAACTCAATTCTTTCGGTTCCTATTCATACATGAAAAGTCAATCATATCGAGCGGCCAAGAACTTTGAATTCTTCCTTACAGAACTAAACATTTGATATATCACATTACGTCACTTATTAGGTACATACATCGAGGAACTATCCATTTTATTCTGCTATGATCATAAAATACTGATGAGTTGGCTTTCCCCGCCATTTATAGCAAGCCAAACCTGAAAACCATAACTTTATGTATAGTCAGCCAAATCCTTAGTTAACATACTTACAGTTTTTACTGTTTTGCCTGAAGAAAATTAATAAATTAAAAGATTTTCATATTAACAGAAAAATACCCAAGCTTTTCTGCAGATTTTTTATTAAAATATCAAAAGCCACAAACAAACACAATAACTAAAGCATGATTAAAAAACGCAAATAAAATTTTGATAAATTTTCAAAAATTTAATAAGTTACTTGAAGTAGTATTGATACTTTTTCAAATTTCACAGTCTCTACAGTTCTGTTTTTACATTTTCCCAATGTTTTCATTATTTAAGTTGACTGTACTCGTTTATTTTAATTATTACAACTCTTTGAACACATCTTTCCTTTTATTTTTATTCTTCGACCTTTACTTTATCTTTGAAAGCGGCGGTCATTTTACCGCAGTAAATAAAATACTCTGGAGAATTTATGTCTTCTTATTAAGCTGACAATATTCGCAGTAATGAGTAGCCTTTACACTTGTTAATAGCTTTTAGAGGTTATGCGCATCTAGCGGATTATTTTTACCGTAACAATTAACGATCAAATTTGAAATTTCGAGTGATGCTGGCCTTTTTCACAGTGTACTCAAATCTTATTTTCTTGATTTTAAAACTACTTTTATTTATTTTAACTGTCGCATTTTAAGTGTTTATTTACACTAAGTAAATGTTTCATCGTAAAATACTGGAGTTTTCTAAGAAACATTTTATCATAATGATAATTTTAGTGAAATATATAAAAAAAAATCTTCTATTGGTTAAGCTCAAATATTTGTCTTCAATCCACATGCGTATGGCAAGGTGTTTATCAGCGAAAGATCTAATAAAACCGAAATTATCTGCTACCTTTTGTTCGGTACTTAGGTTCATTGGGTATCAGTTAATATCTCTCCATACTTCTCGGAAGTCAGTGCTGACAACTAAGGAAGATCCGTTCACAATTTATTCGATTAAATAACATTAATGTAAGTTATAGTAATGGATTATGTAACTTGCCTAATGAGATGGTTCCTGTAAGTTACACGACCATTAATTAGAAATGTGATGACAGAGGGTGAAAGCTTCGCCCCGACAATTTAGGATAATACTTTGACGTGGGAAGATCTGTAGGCGTTCGTGGGCTGTGCATAATTACAAACCAATGTACCCAGACCTACCCCACTGAAAGAAATCCGCCTATACTTGAACAAAACGCAGTATTCCACGGGTCAGGATTTATTGGGGTCACCACGAGGAACAAAAGACCGTTAATTTGTCCCGGATCGAAATGGACGCGTATCCGTAAAATCGATTTCGGTTTTGTCTAATCGATGAAAAGTTTGTGTTCAGACGCGGTGAATCGATTTATGTCGAATGACCTGTTTAGGAACTTGCAAATAAAGCCTATTGAGATTGCAAAAGTAAGCAATAAAGTCATATATGACTTGAAAGAAACTGTAACATGGAACATAATATGGATATTCACGATGCACAAAAAATACGTGACTCAGTATATTCAAACGAATAATGAATATTTTGTATGGTATTTTAAGAAGTACGAGTATATCAGTAGGTAGTCATTTTTATTATTGTTCTCAAATATACGGAAATAATTATGGAACTAGTAAAAGTCTCGACTCCACTAAGGAAGCTACAAAAACCATGACTGTATCAGTTTTCAATATATAATTTATACATCGAAAACTTTTAATCACCAGTAAAAAATACACTTATTCGGTTGCCGTTACTGAATACAGATATGGAAAATTTTGAAAAAATAAATTTTATAAAAATTGTATAACTTTTACCGTTAGTCGTTTTCCTATGGATTTGCGTCAGGCGATACCCATCATTGATAATAATTGAAGTTTTATTCATCGTTTGGCAAACCCTAGGGCACCTAGCTCGAGCCAGCTCGCAACAACTCGGCTCGGGCGCCGCACTCGCGCCGCTGGAAATATTGTAGAAATCCAAAATTCTAATTGCACAGATACAACGTAGTAACCCGCCTACATTGCTATTTTTTGGTAATTAAAAATTGGTGGTGTATAAAGGGTACCTACTAGGGGAGGCCTGCGCCGTAGAGGCGAGGAGAAGGACAGCGAGGATAGTGATGTGTAACAAAATTAGTAAAAGTATAAAATAGTAGATAATATAGGTTAATTAAAACACACTTATGTTTAGAAAGCAGTCAGAAATAGAGGTGTATAAAGGATGTATTTTCATGAGATTGATAACGAGGGAGCTGAAGTTCTGATTGCGATAAAGAATCATAAAAACTTAAAAACAAAATAATTAAATCCTAGGCATTACTTATCTAACTCAAATAATGCTTTGAATAATGGCACCTAGAGGCGAGAAACGCGTAGACTAAAAAAAAAAGATTATGTAACATTAACACCTACTCACATCTAAGTATTATATTATACCCTCTAGTGGAACTGTGATGAAATCAACGACTAGATTTAAGACTGCAAAATAATACACTCTCATGACTGCTTTTTTAGAAGACAATTGATGTGTCCCAGATCGGTAGTCATTCAAAATTGCTTCATCTCAAGCGCTAATTTTCAGCTTACGATAAAGTTCAGTGAACTGTCAATCTGCAATATAGACGAGTTATTAGCGATAACTGGTTATATCGTAATCTGTCGATGCCCTGGAGATAACTCTGAAGACGTGTTGTAGGTGTTAGCAATGCTTGTTAGAATCGAAGACAGTAATCAAGTTATGAAATTAACTGCTAATTGTATTGGCCTAAATAGAAGCTGAATATGTAGGTATATGTGTATATTTATGTTTTACCAGGTCAATAATCTTAGAGCTGATGAACGTTGTTGCTTACCTGTAACAAGAAAAAAAATATGAAACCAAGCTTAGATTTACTCGCATGTATATGTCTATGTAGAGACAAAATATAACAATACAAAAACCAAGACAATAGCGTAAGAAAAAATGAGTAAGTATTATTAACAGATGTCAATATCTTATGCTTCGATATTAATTTATTACTGTAATATTTCAGGAAGGGTGACCAAGATATCCTTATCCATCCCAGTCATGATGAAATTTAGAAATATATGCCAACAAGTAGACAAACAAAGAATATTCAAAGCATGAAGAAAGTAAATCTGAAACAAATCGATATGAACTCTACTTAGAACATGACGTGATGCGAAGGTTACGTCCAAGGTTCGAGGTTAATGCTTTCAGACGTCAAAGTATCGATTTCTAGCGAAAGAACCTTGAACTTTGAAAAGGTGTGGTATATTGTACAATATACACTGATAAGGCTTCCTTACATATTTTCAAAAAGATTAATATAGACCGAAAAGTAGACAAATAAGTACAGATCTTACATCTAATCAAGGTTTTACAAATGAAAAGGTGTGGTATATTGTACAATATACGTTGATAAGGCTTCCTTGCATATTTTCAAAGAGATTAATATAGACCGAAAGGTAGACAAATAAGTACCTAGAGATCTTACATCTTATCAAGGTTTTACAAATGAAAAGGTGTGGTATATTGTACAATATACACTGATAAGGCTTCCTTGCATATTTTCAAAGAGATTAATAGAGACCGAAAAGTAGACAAATAAGTACCTAGAGATCTTACATCTAATCAAGGTTTTACAAATGAAAAGGTGTGGTATATTGTACAATATACACTGATAAGGCTTCCTGGCATATTTTCAAAGAGATTAATAGAGACCGAAAAGTAGACAAATAAGTACCTAGAGATCTTACATCTAATCAAGGTTTTACAAATGAAAAGGTGTGTTATATTGTACAATATACACTGATAAGGCTTCCTTGCATATTTTCAAAGAGATTAATAGAGACCGAAAAGTAGACAAATAAGTACCTAGAGATCTTACATCTAATCAAGGTTTTACAAATGAAAAGGTGTGGTATATTGTACAATATACACTGATAAGGCTTCCTGGCATATTTTCAAAGAGATTAATAGAGACCGAAAAGTAGACAAATAAGTACCTAGAGATCTTACATCTAATCAAGGTTTTACAAATGAAAAGGTGTGGTATATTGTACAATATACACTGATAAGGCTTCCTTGCATATTTTCAAAAAGATTATAGACCGAAAAGTAGACAAATAACTAGAGATCTTACATCTAATCAAGGTTTTACAAACAACAACAACTGACCGTTATTTATAAGTTTATTAATAAGACCGTTCTAGTCACTGTAACAACCACTAACAAGTCACAGGGAAGCAAAATACCCAATTTTGTTTACTTCGACGACATATGTGTGTCAGTTATTTTGATTTTAAACCTAAATTACGAAACCGATTTTCATGAAATTTCTTTGGGACTAACCTGAAACTATTTCCTAAATCCTAATTCCTAAAGTATTATTTTAATCGGTTCATAAATATGGAAATTAATATAGCGGCAATAATGATGGGGCGTGCATTCTTAGACTGAAAGATCTCTACTTTGCGAATACGGCATAACCAATAAACACTATAAATAATTGAAATAACTGTGACTTTTACACAACTACGCAAGGAAAATACACGGAATGAAAAACGGCCCAGCACAAAAAGTGGACTCGTAAAATCTCTCGACCCTGACACTTCGGCTCATCTGTATTCAGACATTCGTGAAATACTCAGACCATTTATCAATATATCGATTTAAATTGTAATATGTTTTTGTGTGTAAAAGACTCGCCTTCCGTCAGTTGCAATCAATTGGTATATTGTTAACAGTAATTGTTATTGTAATATTGACTTAAGGTGGGACTGCATGATGGGTTACGGATGCACTTATTTTACCTATAAAAAAATGCGTTAATAAAAGGCTCTTTATTGACAGAAATTCAGAATATGATGTTGATAACTGAGATGTTACTTGATACCAAGATTTGGCTAACAAAATTAAAATATTTTTTATTTGTATTAATAATAAAATACCACATTTTAAAATTGTATTTTAAGTATGCATAACATGCGTGATAAATGTATAACAAATTAGAATGATAATAACATTAAATGTACGTGTTGCAATATAAAATACTGATTGTAATATGTACTTTCATTATTTGCTATAACTGCAGCATTTTAAAATTTAAGGTTTCTTATTCCGTATCACAACAACCCTTAACACCTCGACAACATTGTGTGATGTTAATGAGTTTCCAGATTCAGATGAACTCGAACTGTACTTGTTATTTAATAAATATTCATAATATACTTGAAGTGTCAAATTGTAAAAATGTTTTTATAAAAACAATGGATGATATATGGAAAGAAACCAACCAAAACAACGTAGATTACGCTTTACATTGATATTTGTCAATTCAGATTAAAATATGAAGATATACGTCGTAAAATATAAAGACAAAACATGGAAAAATAACGGTTTATTCTCGGTAAATAAATAAAAAAATCTTTTACACGAGCGACAAGCAGATAAATGGAATATTGAATGATTTATACATAACTATGTGCCTGGCATTGTGTGAAATTTCAACATCAAACATGATTATTATGATATTTCATATATTTCAAAAACGACCCTTACCTACAGGTAAACCAATACTATTAAATAAAAGTAAAACCAGAAGAATGCTGGCGATTTCTTTTATTTTATTCAGATGCCACATTGAATTAATGGTGAACGGAATGCGCAAGCGCAATTCGACAATCCTCTCGAAATTACTGACAGAATGAAACAATGGTCGATGCAAATTGTGTCTCCACGTATTATTTATTGAGCGCTTAAAAAAAGGTAGCAAGTACTCTTGAATAAAAAAGTATGTACTATAGTTCTAAATATTTTTACCTTTTTGGATATTTTTTTAGTGCATGAAAGGAGCAGCTTCGAGGCGCACTTGAAATCTTTCACCACACAGGTTCGAAAGAACTAGTGAGACTATAAGAAGAAGAAGAAGATTGCAACGAGAAATTGCTTTTAACCATCACTTTTAGCCAGGGAAGGCCAAATGTCGTACTCACCAATATTTTACTTGTTTCAGATAACAATAGTGGGGACAATATAAACGTGGATACATTTTTTTCCCTTTTCTCCCCAAGTGAAAGACAGTATAAGTGACAGAAAAGCATCCTGGCTTTAGAACTATGGAGATCTATATTATAAATACCTACTCGTAGGTATAGTTTGTCATTGTGGACAATTTACTCCTGAACGTATTCTGACAACCATTGACGCTCACACAATACAATTATTTATATTTATACTTAGATAGGTTACACTTAACGCTTTTTTCGACGACTGTACAACTGAAAGCGACTTGAATGGTCACAGAAGACTTTTAAGGCAACTCATGTTACAAGAAATACTGGCAAAAGAAACCCGGAAAGCAAATCAAGTCCCAGATAGAAGATCAAAGGAGATCTAGATACATAATATATTTTTTTGGATAGCAATTTTTTCTTATAAAAAGGAAAATTAATATCATCTCAAGAAGATATATTTTACGAGAAAGAATATTTTTTAAATCGTTCTACAAAAACAAGAATTAGAAAGGTAAAAAATTGCACACTGTATGACGCTTATTTTAGACTCGAAAAAGATATTGAAAGCATCAAACTAGGTCCTCGATTTTCTGAAAATACCAAAGTTTCACCATTATATTACATTAATATATTGCCAATATTTACTAAATAACATAACAACCAAAGCAGTTCCCTATTTCGAATAGTAACGGTAATTTCCTTTAAGTAAATCCTTTCACTGCATTCTCGTAAAGTCACAACGAAATGTAGCCATACCAAGAATTGCAATATTTCAAATTATTAGTCGAATTTCGTGTTCCCAGGCCAGCCAGTGAAAGTAGCTCGCTACTGGGCTTTTGGTACGACACGAGACACAAGTAACAGGCATAAGCGAACGAGGGAATTGTGACGAGAATTCTAGCTAGTAGTATAATGTATGAATTTATGTGAGTATGTAACTTTGTTACGCCCTCCATTTTTGCAGTTGTAATTTTCTATGGGACTAGCTGCCGCCCACAGCTTAACTACCTACCTACGCACTGTAAGCTCTTGACGAACATACTGTCGAAATTTCAAGTCTCTACGTCCAGTGGTTTGGCCTGTGCTTTGTCTGTTAGCCAGTCAGTCAGTCAGTCAAGCCTTTTATATATATTTATGATGATAGTCAAAGCCCGAAATGGAAGTCAAAATATCGGGTTCAGGTTCGTCTGTCGTGTGCGGGTTGGTGGGGGGACTTTGTGGTGTTCAATCAAAAGACGTGTGCTCGTTAGAGGTTGGTTTATTCGACTGCTCATTGCTTACTCTACCTATTACTATCTTACTACTATTACTTATACTACACCACCACACGTCTGTGGACTAATATTTTAAGCACAAATATTGAATTTAGCTAATTAATTTGATGATTTAGCACCTACTAACACTAGTATGCAATATGTGCGATTTTTAATCTTTCTTCCTCAACTTTTAGAGCACACAAGTGCTCGTTGACCAAACACGTGTTTTTTTTTTAAATTTAGTTATTAATAAAAAAAACAGATCTCAAAGATTGTAACTTACGCCACCACTCTAGCGCGTGCTAAGCTAACCCAGCGATGTTTATCGTCTATTTATTGCCGCATTAACTAGTAAAAAGCCTATAATTTCCTACCGACCGCAGTGAAAAATGTCCTTAGGGCTACACGCACCCTTTGCCTAACGACATCTATCGATATGATAATCTCTACATTGATGGTGACTAGATACTTCTTGCTATAAATTTTATAGGGATTTATAAGTGTGTTCAAGTTTGTAAGAGGCAATTTAGTCGTTATCTTGTAGAAAGCTTATAAAATCTGCATTACTAAGTAATGAAAACTACTTATCAAAAATCATTAAAATATTGCACGGTGCAAATTTTGTTTAAAATTAATATTATTTACTGTGAATAGGACATAATGAACTAACGGAGTGCGGAAAACTTCACAGAAAGGACCGCCTCTTAGATATTGTGTTCTTCTCTATCCAGAGCCATCAAAGCCAATTATACCGGGTACGCAACTAGCCTTCACATCCTTCGCGTGTTCCAAAGAAAATAGCAGCACGCAAGCCTGCCAATAAATCTGACAGACAAAGGTCTGTGGATGCTAGGCCAGCTAATATGCACCGACTGGTTCAAATAGTCAGGTACAGTGTAGACCACAGAAAGACATCTTCAATCAAATATTTAAATATTTTCAATCGAATTACAATCTAAATAGAAAAATAATTTGTTTCATTATTACAAGAAGTACTTGAAAAGTGTATTAAAAGTTTATTTAACATTTTTGCTGGACACTTAACCTGGTGTGCTATTCGATCTTAAATTCAAAACTTTTGTACTCGAACTTTTTAATCTATTTTGCTTGGTTCCAAGTGTGAAACATGATTTTCCAATCGCATTTTATAACACTGATGAAATAGCAATTTTTACCCTCGGCCTCTCTGTGGGTACTCAGAAACCATGTATGATAATAAATATTTATGTAGCGTATAACAAAAAAAAAACAGAACCATTTCTGATGAGCAATACATTGCAACATCTATGGAGATAACATTGATGAGTCCATGTACTTCGGTTTCTGCATTTCGTGTTCTACGGACTGGTTCTTAGTTAATAAAGTTAAAGCATGAACATGAATCAAGGGGCGATGAAGGGCCGTGGGTGTCCACATGATACTTCCTACCACCCACGATGTGAGGAAGAATTACTGCCGGCCAGACAACCCTAGCTTAGTATATTCAGGAATCGGTTCTGCTGAGAGGCAAATTGATGGATATGATGTACTAGATCATATAGAAAAGAATTTAAAGCGAGTAATGTAGGGCTGTCCAATTCAATGGATAAAAGATCAAAATGCAAAGAAAAGAAGTAAACAAAACTCAAAGAGTAGAGTGGCGTTTACAATATAGAGCTTACGTGCTTCAGAAGGGGCACATAGGTAAATACGTTTGTTTACGTAATTTTTAGTAAAAGATAGTATTGCCGCGTCAGCTAACAAATAAACGCTAAACTGAAGTATTTTTGTTCTCTTGAAAGTACCTACCTATGCCAACGTTTTCTCCCCGACTCGTAAATCGCAATCTGCATAGTTGTAACAAGAACTTTGTTGCTGTAATGTTTTAAGTGTCCAGGAGATAAATCTGTGTTCAGCGAATGCACAGGTTCGGTTTATCGCGGCCAGCTTTTTCTTATCTTCCGTACGCCATTTCAACTTTAGGGTGTGGTTGTGATAGTAAGCGGAGCAAAATTACAAATATATAGGTATAACTGTCTACCTAAAATAAACCATTCCTAAAAATAAATATGAAAAAAAAAAATGTATTTTTGACATTTCTTAAAGTCCTAATTAATCACTAAAGCGTCGATGACACGGGGCTAGTTTACGAGCTGCTAGTCGGCGAGTTTAAAAGCTATGAGCGTGTAAGCGGTCCTGAAGGATAGTCAACTAGCAGATTGTAAAATGTCGATGACACGGGTCGAGTTTACAAGCTACAAGCGAACTCGCTGGCTTGTAGCTTGTAAACTAGCCCTGTGTCATCAAAGCTTTACCAGCCGCCTCCTCCACGCCTGCGGATTGGTCGGCGTCTAGTCGTATAAAAGTAATATAATGTATATTTTTCTCTATCTATTACCAAACGAATTTCAATTCAACTGGATATAATATGTGTATTTTTTGCTTCTTTTTCTTCTTCCTAACGGGTCACTAGTTTTTTCGAACCAGTGTGGTGAAAGGATGTCAAGTGCACCTCAAAGAGGCTCCTTACGTGTATTTTTTTGCTTAATTAAGACGATACTAATGAAGAACTTTTCGGTAGTTTTGGTTAAACTATCAAAGCAGTCTTTCAATTCATCAATGCTTTAAAATGTTTAATGGAATTAATCGAAAGTGGAATAACTGGGGTGGTGTTGTTAATAAAATCGCTTCCGTTTATCAACAACATCTCACCCGCGCACCTAACACTGTACTTGAAGGAACTGACCCTATCTCAAAGTTCCCTTTCGAAATGGCCTTGATGGTAATCTTCAGCTAAGTGAATGTACTCAGTGAAACTTATGAAAGTCTACTGGGATTAATAATAATGATATTATGCACCTTCAAATGCAATGGTTTACTACTGTAGTTCCATTACTGCTTTGTGTATTATGATTGCATTTCTCCTACAATCTAATCTATGGCTCTTATTTCTCTGTCCTGGGAACAACAGAATTTCTATTGCAAAACAATTGCCTAGTTCTAGAGCTACCTTCTACTATCTGTGTCTACCGTGCCTATAATTTTATAAGTTTCGCCACATTTAATGTTATTCTGGAAGACTTCCTTACTAACCCAATCATAAATCTTATTTTAGTCCATTTCAGAAGGCTACCCCTGACCAACCCAATCATAAATCCTATTTCAGTCCATTTCTGTGCATTTTGATACTGTTGATTACTAACTAGGTGGAAATTAATGAAACCAAACGAATTGAGTTTGGATTTTTTATATACAAGAGCCAACAAAATCTAACACTGCATTGGAAATAATATGTATACCTATTCGGATTTGAATTTTATTCAGCGGTAGCCCCGGATACCGTTGCTGCTTTTCATTTGATATTGTTTTGTTGGTATTATTTCCTTATCTATGTATATTATTAATCTTGCTATAAGATACCAGTCTCTCTTTCAAAACAATGCAAGGGTTACAAGCTACCTGCTGACGAAAGCACTCGTATTAGCAGTGATTTGCATGAGGAAGTGCATAACGCCATGTTCAGAAAGAGCGTGGAGGGTGGCCTGGTATTTAGACGTAAGTTTTCGCAACTTTGTCGGTAAGATAGAGTAAGAAGTTTCTTGTACTTTCAACTTTTATGGTATGGAACGGGATGATTAAAATGTTAATGCGAAACATTAGCGCAGAAAGTTTAGACCTCACACCTTGCCATGATGATTATACAGGGTGGCTTTCGAGATTCTATAACTCTCGTGGTTTCAGATAACATAGTCATCTCTTAGCACTTATAAGAATCTCATTACTTATTTACATAGGTAATATAAAAAAGAGTTATAATATAAGATCCCTAATAGGGGACAATAGTCCACCACTTATTTAAAAGGTTGGAGATGTACAGAGAAAAGTTTGAACGTCTGGTTCTGCGTCTCACACGAAGTAATTTCGCACGAATAGGGGAGTCACTGAATTTCAAAATCAATATTATTCCCTTTCAGTTCCTCCCCCGAACCGAGTTACTAAGGCTCTTTTGCTTTTAATTTATGTTTTTATACAGTCAGAGCCAAAAGAGGTCCTCTTGATGCTGGGAAAAAATAAGAAAGACTGTGAAATCGTCTATTTTCTGCGAACTACCTCAAATTATTGACCTTCTTCAGATTGATAATTTCCAAAAGACTAAACCAACCACCAACAAAATCAACAATCTAGACTTTCTTGCCTTGCACGTAATTGTCCAGACACGGACTAGACAGTGAAAGATAAATTGGACCGCATTACCGTTACATTAAAAAGTTAAAAGCCAAAAATCGAAAGCAGGGTCAATAAGATACGATCCCCTTTGAACAACGAAGCGCTGTCAACGGAGAAAGGAACTTAAAAACGTGGACAAAAATCACTTTATTTACTATCAAAACGGAGATTGGAAGAGAAGAAACTTAATCGCTACTGAATGGTTCATAAACTCGTTCGTAAGTAGGTATACCTTCTGTACAAAAAACTGTGGTAACCCGTTTGACGATTGCGATCCGTGGAAAGGAGTATATTATCTTTGTATATTTTTAATTTTGGCATACATAGAGGGTTCATCCGCTGACTGCAGTTTAGAAAACCTTCGAAAACTCTTCTTTCATAATAATTATATACTACCATTTCCTGATACATAATGTAAGTGAGTAAAGTAATTTCCCGCAGAATTATGACTGGCTTCATGTTTAGACGTAGATCGGTTTGTGATCGATTGCAAAATCAATACAAGCGATTACGAGCAAAGTGGGCGTTTAACCCTGCGACCGTCGATCCCGGGGCACACGGCACGCCGCGCCAAATCGTCCATCACCCCTCAAATTGCCACGCTACAGACGCCACTAGTAGAGTTGGCAACATCATGTAGGTACTACTACGATTAACCCTCAAATTAGCTCGTTACAGACGCCATTTGTAGAGTTGGCAACACTTTTTTACATTTTTTACACTTTTTGATCAAAATCTACAATGACTTTCATCCTGCTTTTGCTCACCATCTTGAAAAATGGTACCTACCACCCAGCAGCAGGTTGAGTAAATCTTAAAAAAATCAAGCACGATTGTCAATTGTTGAGCATAAATAAACGATCGAGTTCAGAACTTCCTTTTACAGAAAACTGCCAGTATTCGTTTTTGAAAAACTAACAAACTTAGAAGTTTAGAAGCTGATAGCTTGAATAAACGGCCAAAAATTTCACATGCTCATTAAAAAAATAATAAAGGGTAAATTACAGAGTAAATTACGCAATATGCCAAAGTTTCCACTTCACTTTCTTCATGTCTGACCTCTTCGACCGTCATAGGATCGTGAAATCGATATCATGGGAATAGTTGTTTGCATACGGACATGTCTAACATTTCAAATTATTTGTTACTTATTGGTTAGATACCAATAGGTAGTAAATTATGTTCAAACTAAAGACTTACTGCGCTGCGGAGATAAATAATCTTAAATTGACATTAAACTTAACTGAATTGAAATGGCTAACGAAATATCGTTCATTACAATTTCCTTAGTAGGGTTTTCTCAACGTACGAATTTCGAAAATGCTGCTCCCGTTCATCACTTTTCCAACCTGTATCAGTGGGTAAAAGTTGTGCATTCGGTTTAATGAAGGAAACTCACAGCACAGTGGAAGACAGACAGGCAGATTGCTGATACGAAACTGGTATCATCAGCACGTCAATTATTGGTACAATTACGCAAGATATGGGAATGGGATCGAGAAACTAGCCTACGTCACTGTCACCCTATTTCAGAGGAACTAAATACCAGTTTGACCTACTGCTTGATGATCAGAGATCTGTATAACTAGTAGAATTGGTTGTGAAGAATCTAATAATGAGTGAAAATTCTAGGCTTAGGGGCAAACCTAAGTTAAACATGGACTTTGTAGTAATGAATATGAAAGTAGATGGATTTACGAGAAGAGGAAGACCAAAGAAAATATGGATGGACTGTGTGAAAGAGGATATGAACAAAGCAGGCGTGGATGACGGCTGATAAAGACGAATGGAAGAAGAAGACATGTTGTGCCGACCCCGCCTAAGTGTGGGATAAGGGCAGGGCGAGGATGATAATGAACATGATAATGAATGAGAACTCCTTATTGTACCAGGATACTTAAAGATACACTTACAAGATATTTATGGAACATATACAATGGGCGGCCTTATCGCTAAGCAGCGATCTCTTCCAGGCAACGTTGGAATGGAGAGTGAGACTAAATGACTGAAACTTTGGCTAAAGGTGCACAAAGAGTCCATTTTTAAAGATTTAGTTCTCAAGCCTGGAGATACGGGAGTACCTTGCCAAGTTGCACGCCATGTCAGCTTTTCTTGGCAATGAAGTGAACAAACCCAAGCGGACAATTAATTTTTCATAAAAATCTAGCACTATAATGAGTGTAGTTATAGCATTACATTATCCATTTCCAATCGCGAAGATGACCCAGCCTTTAGAAATCGTTAGCCACGAGAAACTGCATTTTTGTTCCACATTCAGCACTTTGCAGTCAGATAAGTTATCGCCGTGTCTCATCAGCGCCTAACAAGCGCATACAATGCACGTACATCCCTTTTACATTGGTGTAAAGTGCCTTACAATGGTGTAAAATGCTCACAATAGTACAAAATGCCCTTGTGAAGGTAGAGGCACTGTCTATTGTTGAGATTTGAGAAATATATTTAGCTGTTTGTTTTGTATTTCCGGAGTGGTCTGGTTTAGTTAAAGATGCTTTTTATAATCATTAATTTAATTTAATCAATCATTTTAAAATAAATTTTAAAATGATTGATTTAAAACTGTTACTGAAAAACAATGAAACCGGAGAAACGTAACCTCTAAAATCTCAAGTCTTCTTCGTCTTATCGTGATACTAGTTCTTTCGAACCAGTGTGGTAAAAGGATTTCAAGTGCGCCTCAAGGAGGCTCCTTTCGTGCACTCTACAAATGTTTTCGAACTTTTTAGGTTCTATAACATGCCGGTTTCCTCGCGATGTTTTCCTTCACCGTTAAACACGTGTTTTAATACGAATTAAATCTCAAGTGTGTACGAAACAGCAGTGACTAAATGTTTTATAATTTTCTACATAGTAAATTTAATTACAGTTTCATACTACAAATCGCGAGGTTATTGAAGGGTGACAAGGCAACAAAATTGAATGGATAGGCGTATAAAGCAAACCATATATTAATCTGTGAAGCAAACTTCACGCTATAAGCATGATAGACGTGCGCTTTCATGAAAATAATTATCGGCCTGTACAAATATCTGCACAGGCGGTCTGGACTAGTCAAAACACTTTTGCTATATAACTTTGTAAGTGTATAAACATATATATAGCTATTAATAACAGCTAAAAATGGGAACAACCTGTTAACTCAAAGAAATACTATAGAATAAATAAATAAATATTTATGACATTTTACATAACGCCATCTAGCCCCAAACTAAGCAGAGCTTGTATTATGGGAACAAGATGTGTGATAGAATACTTAAATACTTTCTTAAATACTTTTTTTTTTAAATACATGCATAAAATACAAAGAAAACACCCAGACTCAAGACAAACTCCGATATTCCATACTCAAATGTTTGTCCTGAAGCGGGAATCGAACCCGCGACACCGGGCTTGGAAGTCTTATACACTTGCCAATCGACCATCCGTGTCGTCGGGAAATATGAAAATAATCCCGTATAATTAAGAACTGTCATTTTACAAAGTTATTACTTGCTAATATTTTAAATATGTAACATAAAATAAAAATAAATCAATGTTTCAAAACTAGATCGACGATGAATCAATAAACGATAGTATCGTTACGATACCACTAATTTAGTTCCTGGACTGAATAAATCGAGAGAACATTAACGTTAGAATCGATTGAGAATATAAGGCTCCGTACTTACATACGGTTTTGCTCGATCGAGCTATCATGTCGAGTAAAAACCATGGCATGGACTTTCGTCCACACATTCAACATTAATCTATCGAGTGACGCGTACTGTTCAGTATTCACCGAACCGTTCGAGCCTTAATTCCATCGAGCCATCGGCTTGAAGCCAGCCTTCGAGCTGTGAGTTTTGCGGTCCACACGTTAATATTTACTCGTTTAGGAGTAAAACTATCGACTAATACCGAATGTGAGTACGGAGCTTAAGCGTCATGGTGCCGGAGGGGACGTCAAATAATATACGGAATAATTTTGTAATGAGTATCGACGTCCAACAAATGAAGAAATCTGTTAGAAAAAGGCCTCAGGGATTTTTGGAGAATAAATCACGAAGAAGGAATTAATCATTGGGTGGTCGGAACTGGGGCAAAGAGAGAGAACTCGGACGCGATAGAACTTGGATGCGATAAAATATTATTTGCACACCACCTGCTCGACAATGTCCAATACATATCATGCTATCATCAAGGTAAAGCAAAGCATTACCTACCTAGGGAGGTAATGTTGTATGAAACTCCCAAGGGTAGTAATGTGATTTGAATTTGGAACGTCAAATTCGTGTGGAAACTCATGAAAAACTCTAAGTAAAAGAACGCCCATAAGGCATTGTAAAAAGGTTTTTTCTAAAATCGAACTGGCCACTCATAAAAAAAAGAAAAAAGGCGCGACTTCAAAGATTGTGAAACAAAAGACGGTGTTGGCTTCTGAGTTCGGAGCCCTGGCTTTTTATTGCCTCGCACAAGGTGTGAAAAGTAAAGTATGCTCCTCTGGGATAAAGCCTGTCTTCGTCTTGGGTAGCTTGAATCCCTGGCGTCACTCAGGACTCTAAATAACTCACTCGCTTCGCTCAGGAGTTAACTGAGTCCCTCGTTAGCTCAGGGTTCAATATGCCACCCGCGACATAAGACACTGCTTTATCCCCTTAGTGGAAAAGATCTACTATTGATATTACTCGTGAAATTATAGAGTAGCTGAACAGTTACATTACACTAGGTAATAAAATGTAATTAGTAGTAATTTAAAAGATGAAAAACGTTTAGATAGAGGAAATAGCCGTATCGATATTGTCGATACATCAAAATCGATTGATCAATTGCGTTAATTTACTAAATATGGTAGGAAAGCAATATCAATTCACTATCTTGCGACATCAAAATACGCGATCAATCATCATCGGGCCTATTAGATACATACTTCAGACGTACCTATACATTTATCATGCTGCCTCCATTTTTAGATGTGCTTATTGGCAATTTGTTTCTTCGCATATTTATCTTGTTAATTCAACTTAGAATGTTTGATTTCCATATTATGGTTTTCAAAACAACTGATGGTTTTTCAAGACTTAAGTTTTAAGACTAGACCAGAAGCCAGGCCTTGGGATACCACTAATACATGGACTTGTCATGTTTCAGAATAAGCTGCAGATGAAATTGAAGAATACGCGTAAAAAGCAACATACAAGTATCTTTTACCTACAGTTTTTTTACTGACACAAACACATCATGTGTGTGTAAGAGTAAACTACTGGTGTGATTAAAAAACTTAAGGTATACCCATAATATAAACCACCGGTTTAATCACAGGGGAACACCGTCGTAAGCTAGGTGTAAAGACAATTACAGAGCCGACCCTACCTTTTACATCTGATATGAGACTAATTCAGTAATTCAGTCATTTATTGCAAAATAAGTAGGTACACTTACGCCTTAGGGCTATGGTAGGTACTTAAACCCTGTTGGTCACAGCTTTACTTAACCTATTAGATAGTATCACTATTTGAAAACCTGACAAATGGAAGCCATAGAGGCTTTAGGTGGAAGTTATGAGGAGGAAATGGATATATGGAGCTTCCTGATAGTGTCGTCAGATAGCTACAATGTCGCCGAATGGTAATCACTGGAACCCTTAATTCCGTCCCGACCTTATGTAGTTAATGAATATTTATTCGCGATTGTCCATGATGAAGCTATAAGAAGTAGGAACCCAGTTAACAAGGCTGGTGATACATTGTTGCGGAAAATTCGGTGTATGTGGTAGTGGTAGTTTTTGTATAATTAATTGACTAATTTGCAAGCCATTATGATGGACATTATACAAGCAATTGTAGTTTTTGTTTCTTAAAAGTTAAAGACGTGTTTGAATTGGCATCTCCAGTATTACTGGTTATAAACTATTCAATTTGCATCCTTTTATTATAAAACGGGAGGCTTTGAGTGTATAATATAAATATGTTGAAGAAATGGCTAGAATAGAGATCGCTTTTAGCGATATGACTGCAAAATGTATATTTTTGTTTGTTTTGTGATGGTGTACAATAAAGAATAATCAATCTATCTATCTCGTTGCAGAATAATGTTTTTTTTTTTTTTAGTTTCTATTAATTTTTACATGAGTTGATCTTTTTTAAGTTTTAATATGATCATAATATTTTTGTAATATGAAGTCTTTTATTCAATACCATTATTAGTTCGTAAGATATCTTCATAATTAATTGGGGTCTGTGAGGACCCCGTGCGAGCAGTTACGTGATTTTCTTCGTGCGAGTAACTAGGGGTTAAAAGCTAGCGTGTGAGCGTGTTAGCTTTTGAGAAGGATTGTCATCAAGCAGATTGTAAAAACACCGATGACACTGGGCGACATTACACGCTACAAGCGAAGTCACTGGCGTGTAACGTGTAAAAAAGCCGTGTGTCATCATACTATATCAAACGAGTTTTACTATTTATTTTGCAACAATATAAAAAGTGGCTATTGCATAAAACTATATGCAACATCTGATTTGTGCATACGAGTACGCTTCTTAGATACAAAACGTTGATAACGCTACCTGTATTACATATCATGTTGCATCCGGAGATTTATGAGTTTCAACCTAGCTTTCTCTTTTCTCGATTAGCTCACGTAAACCTATTATTAATTAAGATTTTCACCACAGAATATGTAAACAAAGGACGAAGAACTACAAAGAAGTAAAGAACTGAGTTAGAAAAGCTGCTGAAATACAGGAACTTAAATAAATTACAAAATCTATATTAGAACGGATTGTTATGTCTGTGATATAGAATAGTTTAATAATAAAAGCTACTAGAACGAAGAAATGAAGGAAAGCTGTATCGTAGAAGAAAATAGACTGTAGGAATAGGCGTTTTTGAAACTTGAAATCCTTTCCCCACACTGGTTTGGAAGAACTAGTGACACTAAGAAGAAGAATTAGATACGTCATTTGGAATACGTCTTATGATCACTGCTACATTCGACGCTGGTATTTCTAACATTGTTGCCATAAATAATTTGATATTACTGCTTATTTCATCTTGGTCTACTGTTTACATAAGCCTGATATTCGTGTACCAATACTATTAACAATAACAATTAATTTCATCCAATTAATTGTTTTCTCAGCGCTTCCTTGCAACACGGAGGAAGCTAGAAAGTTGGCTATATTTCATGAGCCTTAACTTCGATTGCTTATAGGTCAGCAGAGAGAGTTTCATCGTTTATAACTTTGATTTAAGACTGGCACTAGTCTTGTGATAGCTTATGAGAGCGAACTAAGACTACCGATTATATTCCTAATATACAACAGTGAACGAAACGAGTGAAATTGGCGATCAATCGCTTGTGGAGGCCAACTTACAGAGCCTCGAACACAGGCGGCGAGTTGCGAGCCTTTCGGTCTTCTACAAGATTCACTTCGGAGAGTGCGCGCAGGAGCTACACGATCTAATCCCGCCATCTCCCTTTTACCACCGTACTAGCAGGCGCACGGGGGGGTACCACCCCTATCTCGTAGACATCCCACGAACTCGAACCAAGCGGTTCGCATCCACATTTATGGTGCGCACCAGCAGGGAGTGGAACTCGCTGCCGGCGTCTGTTTTTCCGACACACTATAATCTTGGAGTCTTCAAATCAAGAGTGAATAAGTTCTTACTAGGCAAGCGTGCTTCATCCTCGACCACACCGTCACTTACCATCAGGTGAGGTTGTGGTCAAATGCTTGCCTATTCCATATAAAAAAAAAAAAAAAAAAAAAAAAAAGAACGAAAGTCTGCCCACTTAAACTACATCAATAAATTTCTTGGGCATAATGCAAAAACATAGTTGAAGGAACACAGATAGATAGATAATTCGTTGTTGTACACTTGGGAAATAACAAAAACAAGGCTTAAAACTAATGAGTGTTACAATTATACACCACAAATTTTTAATTACCAAAACATTAAATGGACAATGTTAAGCATTGAAATGATTGTTATTTCTATTCATTGTCATAAGGTGATATGATTAGACAATACAGAAAGGGTACTACGTTGTATCTGTGCAGTCAGAATTTTGGGTTTCTACAAAATTACAGAGTAACAGCGTTACGAATGCGGCGCCCGAGCCGAGCCACGGCGAGCTGCGAACCAGTTAGTTATCCAATTTTTATCAAATTTATTTTGACATAATTTTTTCACGTTTCTTACTATATCTGTGTTCAGTAAAGGCAACTGATTATGCCTATTTTTTTTCTGGTGATTAAAATTTACGGTGTATTAATTCATCCTCATGAGCTAGCTTACTATGTAGTTGGTTAACAAATAGTTGGAAGTCATGTTCTGTCTGACCAACACTTGTACAGTGGATACACATAGCGGGAGGGATGAGTTAAGAATTTAGATTCTTAGATACTTTATGGTACACTTATTTTTTTTTACACACAGATATTTATAATTGAAACGCATGTACTGTATACTGTACTCTGTAGTGTTAATTACACCCAGCTTACGTCAGTGTTTTCTGTGATTAAACCACTCACACAAACACAGCATGTGTATGTGTGAGTAAACTACTGATATGATTAAACCACTTAAGATATACCCGTAATATTAAATACAAGTGGTTTAATCACAAGAGAACACTGGCGTAATCTGGGTGTAAAGACAATTACAGAGCCGACTGTACATTTTTTTTTATTTAACCTTTTGTGTCCCATTGTTGGGCAAAGGTCTCCCCCAAATCCTTCCACTTGTCGCGGTCTTTTGCGGCCTCCCACCATTCCCTCTCGAATCCGTACATAGGCGAGCTTAATTCTAAAATGAATAAACAGTTATTTAGTCAAACAGAACGCTGTATTTCTTCTTCTTGTTTATCTTATCTTCATTAGAAATAGCATACATCGTTTTGATGGATGCGCTCTGATTTCTATTCCCTGAACGATAAATCCTATGAGTTGCTTTATACGAAGAAGGCTCTATAGTTTCCTCCTTGTTAGGTGGAACAAGCGCCTATTCATTTTGAGTGCAGACATTTCTATTATTTTCGATTGCTTCAAAGATATACGGGATTTTATTACACCCATTCAATCTTCGGATACTTTCGGTTACCATTTATATTCTATAGATATTTATTCCTCTATAAGATTTTGTCCACATTCACAATGTTTGTGCTACAACAAGTTTGTATTCGAATATAGTACCTACTATAAATTTTAGAACGTACAGTCAGCTGCACAGACATGTATCTACTCCCACTTTCACATTTATATTACTCTTAGTTTTGCAAAGAAAAATGCACGCAAGCATTTTTAAATTATTGTAGTCATCTTACTTGGCAGAAGAAGAATGTCTTTGCAAAATTATGAGTATAAGGTAAATGTGAAAGCTTGGGAGTGTATACATGCCTGTGCAGCTGACTGTACAATTCACGGTGGCTGCACCGATAAATTTGTAAGGAGAATATAAAAGTTCACAGGATGTCCGACCAATGGTTAAATTGATAAACATAATGATTATGCCAAAGTACTTCCATCAAGCCAATAAACCGGCCGACCACCTCGGTACAAAAAATCAATGCACCATCATTTTATGGTCATATACAAGTGCAATATCATTACCGAAATGACATTGTCCTTCCGAGGCTGTTTACCGATGATTAATGATTTGACCATCTGCTCTGAAATGATGAGACAGACAAATATTTATTTAATTTTTCCATGGAAACACTTGCAAGCGAAACCTCTCTAGATGCTGTTAAGATAACTGAGGCAATGAAAATTACGACTCTTGCATAACCAGTAAAGCTATGGCACGTATGAGATAGTAGGTTAATACATACACGTCGAAATCAAAGATTATTTGCCCATGTAAAGATGATTGCACAAACAAAAATTGGTTGTCTGTAAAGTTGGTTTACGGACGAAAATTAAACGTGACTACCAGCGTAACGGGACAATGAGCGTTACCGGACAATGACGTCAACGTTTTCGTGCATGCAGCCGGCGCGGCGGCGTTCTTCGATTTATTAGACGTAGTCACGTCAAAAGAAAACGCCCCTGACGAATATTTAATTCTTTTTAATTTGTAGATTCTCCGAAGTCCCGAAATATATGTAAAAAAATGAGACAGAAAGCCTTGTTGAAAATAACAGACAAGCCGTAGCCAACAGAATTGCAAAAGAAGAGGATTTGTCTCAAAAACTTTGGTCACCCTATCAGAAACAAGCTGAAATCGATATAATAATCATCGATAATTGTACATCACACGTTTTCAATAACATTAAGGAAGTTTATTAATTGGCGTCGTGTACCGGAAAGTAATAAAAGCTGTGTGGGGCGCATCGTGTTGTTCGATTATTTTAATAATCTGAAGCTGTATAACTGTTTTTTAATCTTGCTTTCTTGATCGAACAAGTGCTCTTATTTAAAAAATATAGCAACTTACAAACTGAACTTATAACCATCGTTAGATAGGTTTTTTTCTCCCTTAAACATAGATGACACACGGCTCTCTTACATGCTACAAGCCCGCGAGTTCGCTTGTAAACTCGCCCAGTGTTATCGGCTTTTTTACAATGTGCTCGTTGACAATCTTTCCCGAAAGCTAACTCACTCACTCGCTAGCTTTTAAACTCGCTGGCTTGTAGCGTATATACTAGCTGTGTGTCTTCGAAGCTTAAGACCGCGGCTTCATTGGAATTTTCAATGCCTGCTAACTATTTTTCAGTTTTTAATCTCTAATGTTTTTACGTGTTGGCCCGTGTATTAACTATTTAATATATAGCTAACACTAGCTCCTCCGCCAATGTTTAAGCTCGGTAAAAGGAAGAACTAATAAAATTAAAATTCTATGATGCTATATCTTCTAATATTTAAGAACAAAACTTGGAATGCTAATATACAAGAATAGCATACGACGACTGTTATAAATAGCTATCATACCGCATTTGCATGGGATGACACAGGACAAAACTGCGTAGGCCGTATTTCCTAGCTATCTTGCGATCCTGTCACCGATTCGCGCACAACGACAGCCAACAACGTTATAAATAATAAACAAACATAAACCCGAATCAACAGATCGCAGAAGATGTTTCTAACCCGTAACACCGTGGTACATGAAACAAGGCAGAGTAAAACTCAAACCACAGTAAAATTCATACCACAGTTGTCTGTTTTTGAACATAATCAGAATGGTGGCATCTTTATTTATTTTTGGTTAGTTACTCACTGATAGTTATTAGATTGTAACGGGTACGATGGCCGTGGTCACGTTTGATTCAATTCAACCCGTGACCACGGCTTTTGCAAGACAATCGGGACTAAAATAGATGAGGTGAGCGCGATGAATACCCGTTACAATCTAATAACTATGTGTGATAATAGCGAAAGTCTACGAAAACTATGGTTACTCAGTGGTTCCTAAAAGCTTCAACCACATAATTTTACCTACAAAAAGTTATATTCATAATAATAAAAAAAAAAATATTCTGGTCTGATTTGCGCGTTTGGTCGTCTAGGCAACGAAAAGTGTAAAAGCATACAAAGCTTTTTCTCCTTCATTTTGTCAATAAAATCACACAATGCACTGAAATGAATGCAATCCCCTCGTTCATGCTACAATTTACCATATCAGTGTATTCATTTTATGCGTAGGATTCAAATACGAAGATGGAATACTGCTGTTTTAAATGTACTATGCACGGTACGTCCAGGGGTACAAGGTTATGACGTTGTTCCACCAATTTATGATTGGACTCGGCATAGCGTGGGTGCCGCGTTTATGACGCCTGTGGTCTGTGGTCAGGGTAACGTGCTTTGGAAGAACAGGCCCCGGTATTGTCGGGTATTTAAAATAATTTGACAATATAATAGTAAGGTTAGGATTTAGGAAACTGTCATAAGAGGAAGCCTGAAAGTAGCGCCAGTGACAGATAAGTTGAAGAGTAACAGGTTATCGTGGTATGGGCACGTGATGCGGAGGGATGAATGCCATGTCACCTAGAAGAGTGTTAGATATGAAAGTAGATGGATTTACAAGAAGGGGAAGACCAAAGAAAAGATGGATGTACTGTGTGAAAGAGGATATGAACAAAGCAGACGTGAGTACAGAGATGACGGCTGAAGAGACGAATGGAAGAAAAAGACATGACATGTCGTGCCGACCCCACGTTAGTGTGGGATGGGAGATGATGATGGTAAGAGAATCAATTAATGAATGACCCATGTCATATCATATAACACCTAGGCATAACTTAATACAATCTTTGTCAAAATCGAACTTAATGCTTATCCAACATAATCAGAGCATAAGAATATTCTAAGTAGTTCAATCTAGCAAATGTCTTGTTACCCAACGCCTTATTACGTGATCGTCTATTTTTATCCAGACTTTATTGCCAGCAGACTGACTGGAGCCACGGCTGTGACGCAACCAGGCGTCGAACCCACTATCTGCTGAACGTAATAATTATACGGTTACAGTGGGTGGGTAGATTCTGACGTGGATACGGAGTTAAATATATTGCTGTAGCTAAAAAAAGTTGTCTCCAAAAATAATATTACGATAAAAATATTTATTGAAATGGTAGATATACTTATAGATATATGTCGTCATCGCCAGAGGAAAAGATATACTACGCTACAATAAGATTGTCCTTGTCTGTATAGAGATATGAGCGACTCTACTTTTTCCGTCTTTTATGCTAAAAATTAAGATACCTTAAAACAATGATCTTTCTAAGTATCGTCAAAAATTTCCTCAAATCAAAAAGATGAAAATATTTTAAGCATACCCAAGCATGGCATATATGTATTTAATATAATACATTTATTCATCAAAACACAGGATGGGCTGTTTTCTTCTCACTTCCTACACTTTTGGGACCTAATACGATGTCACATGCTGCAAAACATATATTTACGAGTAAGACAAGCATTTCTTACGATATTTACATCACCGTTGTTTTCCTTAACCGTAAACAATAAAAAAATCCCTAAAATAAAATAATTTCACTACTGAAATAAACACATTCAAACTACGAGTATCTAACTAATCACATTACGCAATCAAATTGCACATGATGATAATTCGATTTGATCTAACTCGATTTCTAATTCGATTGCGAATAGATTTAATTGTAATAATAGCGATGATTGCTATGGGTATGTTGCTCGTAAATTATGTTGGTAATTCGGAATAATCTTGAGGCTTATTATAACAATTAAATTAGTGGATTGGCTCTACCAAAAGTTGAAATAAAATATTATAGATGTCAGTATTTTTAGTTTAAATGCATTACGCTTGCAGGCGTATTACGTAATTTTTCAAGCTCAAATCAGGCTTTAATCAGGTCATTCAGGTTATTATATACCTAGATTTATTTGTCAAAGATTTCACAAAATGATTTATATTTTAGGGATATTGATAAGATTGGTTAGTTATTCATATTTCTTGGTTTAGGTATTATTCCTAACCTGTGCTGTTTAAAAATAACTTTCTAGTTGACGCCTGCAACTTCGTAGCGTTGCGAATTAACTAAATTCCTTTATATTACTTATTAATTTTTCTTAAAACATTTTAAGGAATTTAACAGCTAACTATGCGTATAACTAAAGTATAGAAAAAATCTGATGGCCAATTAGAAAATTCTACAGACTTTACTTTTTTTTAGACTACACTTCTTGACAAAACATAACCTCGAAATTTCAAGTCTTTACGTCCAGTTATTTGGTCTTGGCGTTGTATGTCAGTCAGTTGATAACAAAATGAATTTCAGTCAAATAGGTAGCAGCATGTTTTATAACAACTGATATTTCAAACTATTATCTCTACACATTAGTTCTTATATAATGATGATTTTGAAAGAATAGCTAACGCCCATCCTCTTGCCGAAGCGTGCCAGACGGTTTGTTCGTACTCAATAGGATTGTACGAATTCCGTCGAGAATTGCGAAGTGTGTGTCAATTAAGGTTTACTTTTGTCCTAGACTTGGAGTTAAAAAAAAACAGCGAGTTGATTTGCTGATTGAGAGTTTTTGTAAATATACGACTTTTCTTGTACTTTGGACGAAAAACAGAGGAGAGAAAAGAGTAGCGTATAGGTTCGTACAAAGAGAAGCAGAGTCAGTAAAATATTGTCAAAAAAAATATTAGGATTTTGCAATTTATACTGTCTATTTATGTATTTTAATTTTAAAAATATACTCACCTTATTCAGAACAAGAGTAGCTATGAGAAATACTTTTCTCATAGCTACTCTTGTTCTGAATAAGGTGTAAAGTACCTATACAAAAAATATCGAAATGCCACGCATTTATAGTTCTTGCCAACAATTTGACGCCAAATAATTTATCATTCCTAACTACCTATTTCTAGAAGCTACTATCTACATTATTTGGATTTTGTTGTGTATGTACGTTGACATCTTGATGGATCTATTGTGACTGCGCATACGCACGTAAAAAAATATCATTACTTTATTACGTAAAAACCTCAGAGGTTAAAAAACAATATTTTTTATGAATGTTAAAGAACTAAAGATATAAAAATATTATTGCTTTAGTAAAATAAAGTAGCTCTCTGTGGAAGCAAACAATGGTGAGCTTCATTACTAAGTTGTGGAAAATGATTTATTGATAATAAAAAAAGTAAATGAGCGAGACCAGTGACCAATGTTACACAAAAGCTCCCTTTTGTTATAATTACGTAGAGGAGGCCTTTATCTTTAAAAAAGGGTGCCCCGAAAACAATATTAAGTATTTAAGAAAAAAGCAAAAAAATAAATAGTAAATACCTACCAATTTATGTATATAGTTACTAAATATAAGTCTATCTACTACGTAGATTCACCACAGATAATAATTTGTTTGTGAACACAATTAGAATCTATTTACATTTTATCAAACGACTTTCATTTGCGTTACTAGCAGCTATTTGTATAGGCATTGTATCGTGAGATGGGTAAAGACAATAATTTGCATAATCACTGTATACGCACGTAGCATCGTGGTGCTCGTTTCCATTGTCACACACAATTCAAGTAAAATAAGACACGTGAAGTAAAGGTTAACTCTTGCTAAAGTGGCAGCATGCTGGCCACATCTGACAAACCACGGATACCCCCTAGGGTAAATAAGCTCTTGTGTAAGTAGACCAGACACAGCAGAGCGTAGTGTGGAACGCCATCCAGCCTTCTTGTGCAGTGACAATTTGCGATATAATGCAGGCAAAAAATGGACGCGCAAACTCCTTGACGAAGGCGGCGCAAGTTAGTTGTTGCCTATGTAGGAGACTGCTATTTGCTTGTCATGATGATTGCAACAGTTTTGATTGCCACGAGACGTTATAATGCCCTCGTCTTACCCTATATTTTCTGCCAGTACAACGTTATTTATTAATAAACCGTAGGATTTGTAAAAAAACCTAACCTGATTCACCTAAAAAACTTAACCCTGTAACTTAACGCTGTAAGCGAAAATAGCCTATAATTTTCATGGAATAAACAGTAAGGAGAACAAGTTCAATTTCGTACAGTTGAAAGGATCTAACAGGATTGTAGAATCTTAAAATACCTAAATCATTTGCTAAATTATGTATCAAGAGTTGTTAGTAAAGTAAAAAATATACAGATCTATAAGCCCTAGTCTCAACTATTCTACGATAATCGTATCATGTTGTGGAATGGAAACACGCTTGCACTCGCCATCGGCTGTCAATCAGATGGTGCGTGGGCGCGATGCGTTGACATTGGGAAAGCGGCCGCGTAAACATTGCAACGCTAATTTATGCAGGCGCTATAAAATACGCACTTTACTACGTTTCCTTGCGCTAACGAGCAATGGTCAACGTCTGAATTGGATTCTCGTAAAGTTTCAGAGTATTTTAAAATGGTTTTATGGTCTCCGAACTTGGCTCTCGAATACACTTTTTAAGTCAGTTGAATAATGCATGTTTTATTTTTAGGCACTAAATGAATTGACGCCCTTGACCGAAAAAGTAGAGAGGCCTTTGCCCTGCAGTGAGAAACGAATGGCTAAATAATAAAGAAATACTTAGTTTACTCAATATTTAATGGAATGTTCCTGCTAGTATTTCTTCCTGAAGTATTTTGTTCTGTGACAATTTAAGGGTAACAAACTTCTGAGTCTGACAAGCATCCCATGGATTCGCCATGTCCGTCTGTCTATTATCCGTACATAAATGACTTTAAAAAATCGAAATGAAAAATAAAAATAAAATATTAGAACATTTAAAAGCCCTGTCGCAGTGCATGGTATAAAAAGTACCTACTTAGCTTTTTTCACATTTAAAATATTTTTTTAGCAATCCGCTCTTTTATTAAAAAATGCCAAAATTTTTAAACCAAGTTAGTATAAATAAATAATACCTCCTACACGATTTACGGTACATATTGTTTTAAAGACTCAATGTGCAATGAAACTCGATACTTCTTATTAGCTCGACCTGAACAGAAGTACCTACCTACTCTCTTCCCATGGTATTTGTATTCAAGTAAGTAGGTAATGTAGAGCGGCTGATCTTTGTATCGAGTTACGGGAGATATAGGGTTGCCCGTTACCGGATCGGGAAAACTGGACTATTTACAGTATTTATATATATAAACTGACTGACAGCCAACGCATAGGACAAACCACTGGACGTAGAGACTTGAAATTTCGAGGGTATGTTTGTCAAGAAGTTTAGGCGCGTACTACGAATTTTGTAAATTCGCAACGCAAACAGAGTTGCTAGCGTCAACTACTACAGTATATAGTAGGTAAGTAGTGTAAATGTATGAAAGTAGATAGGTCTTCGGCTTTTTGTCAAATATTTAAGCTGAATCACTCACTGCATATCACACACAGACTAAGGCTAACAGACTAAGTTAAGCTACACTGTACTTTTCTTGTGTCTGAAATAAAATTATTATTATTATATTATTATTAAGGCGATCGTCTGCGAGGATAGATGAAAATAAATTGGGTTTCTTGGTTTCAAAAGCTACTTGCAAAATTCAATAAGAAAACCAGACATTCAGAGAGATTCTCTCCTCAGTAAGGCAGTTCAGGCTAAGAAAGTTGAAAATTCTAAATTTTAGTCAGTGTTTCAGGCTAATGACGTCATATCCTGCGCTAACTATTCGTCCTTGTGAGTAAACCAGTAGCTGACTGCGTTGTCCATTCAAAGATCATCATTCATTCATCGATTTCCTTATTATATAGCATGATTCATCTACCTTCTTAGGAAACAAGAAACAGATTTGCCAAGCGCAGTTTCTATCATAATAATTGTTTAGGTACTTACTTACTTCATACAAACCACGTGGGTGAGATCCTACAATACACAATTAAAAGGCTAATGCACTTCATATTACCACAGATACTGTATAGTTACGATATGACTCTTGGTAGGTAATAGTTGCAGTGTGGTCACTTATTTACGAGCCACATCATTGTAAGACAAATTTCTGGAAACGGGCAGTGTCTCCGAGCCAAGTAGAGCAGCACGGCTATTACTATATTTTCTTGAAGCAACTCGAGGCACTTTTCGGTACCGTACATCTCTGTTAATGATTAAGGTAAAGCTTGAAAATTATGCCTCACGCCTTTTTCCGGTAGTAGGTATGAGTTGAATATTTTTTAGGTACATTTTTTTGCTGGAATTATAATAACCACGGCAAAGTATGATAGTCAAAAAACCCATTTTTCAGTTATTCTTACAAATTATTTTTTTATTCTTATGTGACCTCTTTCACCAGAAAAACGAAACTCAAAATGGAAGAGCGCTATATAGCAGTGTTGCATTGGCCTGTGTCACTCAAAGCTCTGTGTAGAACTGTTCTAGTCACGGGCAGGCGTGATCTCCTACTATCATGAGGGCGCCTAGCTCGTCAGTTCGTCACATATTATCATAAAAACAGTGACGGCTTTTCTTTTTAATAACTCACAAATATTTACCATAACCTCTCTCTAGCCTCAAGGGTTTGCTTGAATAAATCTCTTGTTAGGGTTAAGCTCACCTTTGTATATGTCTTTTATTTTATGTTTTATACTATCGTGTTTGTGTGAACGATAAATAGTTACAGAATAACAGAAAGATGGTACGTGAGTTAATGCCCGCACATAACTATAATGTCGACGAACGACTCGATAAACTGACAAACTATCAAATAGTAAATCGATAGATACATCGGCGCGGCGCCCACGCATCCCTGTTTATTAATACGGCCCATTCAAATCTATTAAACTGATATAACGTCGGTAAATGATGAACGAGCCGCCCGGAGATCTTAACGCTGAGAGGCGAATGTTTTCATACTTATCAACAACATAGACAAGGAATAGGCAGGTTATTTCAAAGAGATCTAGTAGAGATTGATTGTAAGATTATAGTTTATAATGCTTGGGGAAATCATGAAATCTTTGAATGATGCAGCACGTTTCAAAGCCTAGAATAAAAAAAATTATCCTAATAAAGTCGTGAAAAGCAGTATGATTCTAATAACTGTATCTCGATGCTCCATGCGCGTAGATAAAGTATATCTATCTGTAGTTTGTCAATGTGTATACAACTCGGGCGCATTAACATGACACCTGGCTAAATGACGTTGTGCAAAGTACAGTGTGGAAATGGATAATCATGGTAGAGAAGAAGACGTGGGATACTTGGTGATGATAAGGCTTCGCAATAAGAGGAAGAATAAATACGAAGGACGTCGCGCGGGGCCGCGAGGGAAGCTTCAAGTTCCGAGCCAGGTGTCATGTTAATTCGACCAAGTCCTAAAACTATATCATACCAAATTTCAGACTGATCTAAAGCCTATTTAACACGATTGAGTTACAAACATTACTTGCCTCGCAGTTATCGACTAGGAGAGACCTTTATGACACGTTAAATCTATTTGAAACCCTACGATCTGAAACGTTCGAAAATCTGGTTCAGTGGCGCACCTCAACTCTTCCAAACTTTCCCACTTTTTGTGATAAACTCAGGTCGTATAAGGGTCGATTTCTACTGGGATGGCAAACATCGGCAGAGCACTTTCAGTGTCAAACTATTATAATAGATTATGCACTAAGGGGATAAAGCAGTGTCTTATGTCGCGGTTGGCATATTGAACCCTGAGCTAACGAGGGACGCAGTTATGTAGAGTTCTGAGTGACGCGAGGGGTTCAAGCTACCCAAGACGAAGACAGGCTTTATCCCATAGGAGCATTTTCTACTTTTCACATCTTCTGCGAGGCAATAAAAAGCCAGGGCAAAGAATAGGTAATATTATGTTGGCCAGGGCTCCAGCAGCGAACACCGTCTTTTGTTACACAATCTTTATAGTCGCGCCTTTTTTCTTTTCGAGTTCTGATTATGGTGGCCAGTTCGATTTCCAAACAAATCTTTTTACAGTGCCATATATGGGCGTTCTTTTAATTAGAGTTTTCCATGAGTTTCCCTTGGGAGGTAATGCTTTGCTTTGCCTTGATGATAGCATGATATGTAATTGGACATTGTAGAGCCGGTGGTGTGAAAAAACATTAACTACCTTATTAAAAATACTAGTATTGAAGGACCGACCGCTCTTTCAGGCCGCTTGTGGCAGCGTTCGGCCACGCGCGGTCTGTCAGTGGCTTTGCAATACTTGCCTTTGAAGTATGTAGATAATGCTTAAAATTGTTTGATACTGAAAGTATTCTACGGGCGCTGCTATCCTAGTGTGAACTGAGCCTAAACCAGCATGTGAGTGAGGTTACACTTGTCAGTATTTCCGCATGAATCGTGCAGTTGGTTTTGCAAACTGTGCATGTCGTTTTAATTGGCTACTAGAGATACGCAATGATATAGGTATTTTCTTAATTGGCAGTGCGAAGGCTATACATTTTAATTGAAATTTTATTGATTAGGGACAATAAACAGCTGTAATATTTACTTATACAATTTATTTCATGATTATACAATACCACATCCCATTGCATTATCGACTTATGTATTTTTAAAGAAAATTTTACATAGGTATACGAACGACGACACACCAAACAATGTAAGTCTCGTAGTTTTGATTATCATCATAATCAATAACCTAGCACACCATTGGTGGACGTCTCTCCCAAGGCGCGCCACTGAGTCGGATATTCGGCTCTTCTCATTCACTATCTGCCAGCTATCGCGTTCAGGTCATCGCTATATCTAGCCAGAGGTCTCGTAGTTTTGCAACTTACTAATGTAATAAATGTTTAGTTTAAACCGGAACAGTTTCTTATCATTGTTTTGCTGGCTGTACAAATAAGACTAGCTTGACTCACTCAATCAAAAAGGGTTCGAAAGTATGCCAGCCCTATTGAGGTCAAACTGATAACACTGGAAATGTATTTAATTCAATTTTGATTATGTTGCTGACTGTACGGTACTCAATCAAAGAGTTTGGAAGTGGGCCGCTTTGCCAGGCCCTTTTGTAGGTCATACTGATTTAAGCTGTAGTTAGGGCCCATTCACACAACAATTTTAATTAATTTGCTTAAAAAAAAATTAAGAATATTGGTCAAAGCAATTTCAATTAGAATTTATTAATCATTAGAGCGAAAGTTTTTGTATTATTGGTTTGCCACAAATGTATACATGTATAATCAGATAATATATCTTTCAACGTAAAACTGATAAAAACGGATAATTTACAATTAAACGCAAGTCCTTGCTCCTCTTTTTTGATCGTTTACGATTCAAACCCTTTGCTAAATTGGCAATTGTCATATCATATCATATCATTCTTTCATAAACAATTTTATCAATCGTTTGGAACATATAACTTAAAATTATGTATTTTGATTGGTCTATTTCATAGCAAATTGTGGTAGTATCTACATTTTTTAGACATGTTGTAATTTAACGTTTAACCGTTATATTGTAAACTTACGGTTCTCACAAAATTACGGTAACATATCTAAATTATAAGTTAGACATAGAAATATTGCTACTCAAATACCTATTTGACATTGAGACTACCTTTTTTATTGATAAATTTTTATTATGTTTAAATTTTAATTCATAAACTGCAAATTTTCCAAGTAATTTTGTTTTTACGTAAATTTTAGAAAGTTTTTTCAATTAATTTACTACTTACTTATCTTGTCCACGTTATATCTTTAAATTACATTTAAGTATCCTGTTATCGGGTGCATAGATTATTGCAAATAAGGCGTGAATGACCTACATACGTTTAAACTGGACCAATAATCACGCAATTTAGATTGATCTATAATTTGATCGTTACATAAGCACGTAGGGAGATAAATAATCTCTGCGGGCAATTGGTAAGTGTGAATGGTGCCTAATTCCGAGATAATTTGGCTCGAGATGATGACGAGGCGTTATTAGTTATTATATTGCAGACGTCAAATGTAACGTGTAATAGGCCGACATACCGTTTGTTCGTGTGCTCTAAATTTAGTAATGCTATTTTGTAATTTAGTTAAAGGTGGGGAAATTGTTATTGTGTTGTTGTGAGTACCATAAGTTGATATAAATAAGAAATCTTTCGACCTTTTCATCCCATTAAACTTTTGAACAACTTTTTAGCTGTGTTTATACAAGAATGTAATTCTATACAACCAAAATTCAGTATTTGTGACTATCTTTATTATATGAATAAAATATCTCAAGTTACAATTTATAATTACATTTTAGTTTTAAGCCAGCTCGTCACCAAAAACTTGTACGGTGGTTAATAGTGCCTTCCAATAATATTATTTTTTTATCTTGTACAGACTTTATTAATTATCACTTGACTTGACAAACACATCCAAGTTTCAAATCTCTACGTTCAGTGGTTTGGCCTGTACTTTGTCTGTCAGTAGGACCAAGTGTTGATGTAGTTCCGATCTGAACAAAAACACATATAATATGTGAAAATGGAGGAGCCACGGTCTGGGACCGGATTATGATGAAGAAGTCGTTTTCCCCGAAAAAAGACTTGAGATCTACATATATGGCTTGCCAAGGTCTACTATAGACATTCGTAAATTTATTTTTATAAACGTATTACTTTATTTATAACATAGAACTTGGCTAGCCATATATGTAGATCTCAAGTCTTTTTTCGGGGAAAACGACTTCTCCATCATAATCCGGTCCAGGACCGTGGCTCCTCCATTTTCACATATTATATGTGTTTTTGTTCAGATATCAATACTTTTTGGAAATAAATTTATTACTGTTTGCCGGCAATTTGCATTTCCACTAGCTTGCGTTCATCTGGGCTCTTGTAAATAATTTTTATATTACTAATATTAAAGTAAGTACATAAAACGATAAAAACAACCTTTCGTCATGGAAATGGAAATATCCTGCAAAAATTTGTAAGGCAATTGCTCTCATAATTTGCAAGGCGCTATATTTACCTCATAAAATCTAATAATTTGAAAAAAAAAAATAAGTTTACTGTTTTCTGATTTTTTCCTTTGTATACACACAATTACCTAGCTGGATGCCAAATTTGAACTTTCTAGGTCATCTGGAAGTGGGTAAGGTTTTACGTCTATATGTCAGTCAATCAGTGATAAAAATGACGATTTTTGAACGTTAATATCTAAATAACCGTTTAAGCTGCGTTTATGAAATTTGAGGTACTTCATTAATTCCGGGCTTTCAATACATAAACCAAATTTGGTGTGTTTATATTGATTAGGTTTTTAGCTATGACAAGGTCAAAATTGGCTCCAAATGGTTCGTGTAAACTTACACACAGTGCTACTCGCCAGTTCACTGGGCCTGACCGTGGCTTGACACACTGTCGTGTGTCGAGATAAGTAATTTTTACTGCAGTTTTATTAATGTAATTCATTGTGGTTTTCCAAACTATAGAAGGGGTTTGAACTAAGGGTGTATAATTTCATCAGTGTTACTATTGTGAACGGTTCTAATAACCTAGATGATTGTGTTGGATCCCATTCCTCAATGTACCGCAAATCCATCCTTTATGCATTTCCTCAAACAGGACTACGCAGTAAATGAAGGCCCATTGTGGTGTCCGAGCCTCGCACCCACTTATAAGCTTATTACAATAAGAAAGCCGTCAATGAGTCAAACGGGGAAGTCTTGGGTGCGGATTACCACAGCGCCCTATTCTGGGATATTAATTTTTTTCAATATTAATCTGATATTTACTAGAGTATCCTTTGCACACTTGATTATGAGCTTTAGTGATAACTACGCAAAATACATGTAGTTTGTTGGGCTCCTACAAGCATATTTTTATCACGCCTCAATAATATTGAGAGAGATAATTTATTTTAAATAGTTAATAAACTTTAAATAGTTTAGTTATAGGATGTTTCTCTATATGTACATACTTACTTTATAACATTATTAAATTAAATTAGATAAATTTAATTTAATTGAATTGAATTGAAATTGAATTGAATTATGTTGTAGATATAGGAAGCGTTTATAGGAAGCATGAAACTTAGGTTTAGCTCTTTTATGGTAAAATGATGTTCTATAATATAGTCAGAAATATCATTCATTTATAGTCAGGTATTATCTTGCTCGAATGCGAGTAGCATGGAAGAAATGAGATGAGACCTATGTTTCAATAACAAAGGACGAAAAAGAAGTCGCAAAGAATACACTGACTACAAAAATCTACCCAAGAGCAATCGGCTCAAAGTTTTTTTGTTTTTATAGGCAACTTTTGTGATGTCATCTCGATTCTCGAATGCTTCTTCAATGTATACCAGAATAACACCCCGAAATAACATGCATTGCATCCAAGAACAATGCTATATTCAATTTACTTCTGAGTCATATGCATATCGCTTTCATATCGATTCTGTGACTGAAAATGGCATATCATCGTGGAGATAAAAATTTAATTAACATAACAAGGATCGGAGAAACTGACGCCTACAAGAATCAAATCGGAGACGTAAATAGAGATCATAACAATTAATGTGAAATGTGTGGGTTGATGTTGTATAAAGTGACAGCTGATCATAAAACCACATCCTTTTACTCATCTCCTAAATTGGACATAATCTTACTCAATCGCTTTATCAAACGCTGGTGGGAGACGCTTTCCACTAAAAGCCTGATCTAGTGTTTTTATTAGACCTCTAAGCAAGATAATTTAATTACCATTCACAGAAAAGCCGGCAAAAAGTTCAAAGTTTCATCAAAAAGTATCTAAATGGTCCCTTCGGAGTATTTGATGACTAAAGCTCAGTAAAAAATGGCAATTATTTAGTCATAACAAGAATATAATGGGTCCAGTTTCAAAAAAGCTTAAATCAACGGCCTATAAAGACATTTTATAAAAAGAAGTGAGCCTTTATAAAGGCTTAATTTTAAAGCGAGTCCGTTACGAATGCGGTCGGCTCCCGCGTTACGGCAAATTTTATGCGTTGCATTTCTGCATGCAATTCTCGGTGTTTTCCTGGTAGTTCGGTGACCTGTTTTTTCTGCAATGTTCCAGTTGAAGTTTCGAAATAACCGGCGCATTGTTTTTGGCTCCTTGTTTACAGAAACAACTAATCGTCGGCTCAGAACCTAGATCCCGTAACACCTGGTTTTCCGCTATTCTCTGGCAACTGTCACTGGTATAACAAGTAAAGACATAAGGTAAGTATTATAGGCGACGTACCTGATCTCTCCTGGGTTGCGCAATCCTTGGAGCTGGAGCGGGCATCCTCATCACGGGTGGAGACACATGCCTGTGGGCCGGCACTGGGGGCGGGGGAGGTGGTAGCGACGGGCGCGGGCCCTGAACTACCGTGACAGCTGGTACCAAGTGCTGATTCCGCTGTTCTCTGGCTAGTATCGCCAGGTGTTCGGAGGGTCGGATGAGCCGCGGCGGCGCGGGCAGCCGCAGCGGGTCGACGCGCGGACGCGGTTCTGGGCGCGCGGGAAGACGCGGCGGAGGCGCGGGCGCGCGCCGTGCCCGCGCCGCCTCCGTTTCGTCAGTCATCGGTGCGCGCCAATCTGTGGACAAAGAATAGAGATAAGAATATGGATCATCATCACAGATATATTATCCATCTAATCAAAATTGGTAGAGTTTGCCGATGCCAGCTATTTAGAAAATGAAACCTGTGACCTGATAGAGTTATTTAGTAGGTACCTATCTTTACTCTATAAATTGTACTCGTAGCGTAGTAAGTAGGAATATATTTTCCGTATACAGCAGATATAGAACGAATTGAATTCTAAACCAAAATATTTTATCTTTTCTGATTTTTAAGACAAAGACCGAGCATCGTATTATTTTGTGATCATATTTTTCACTGTTTGAAAAACTGTACGCAGCTTGAAAAAATAACATAAAAAAAATTTTATTCACGCCATCTATCCAAACATCGCGGAACACAGTAAGCAGGTGGTCAAGTAGCTTACGATAAGTTTACGACGACGCGGACAGATGCTAAATGAGGCGCCACTGCGTCGGTAAATTGTGGAGAATGAAGTCTTCCAAATTATTATTTTGTGTAGAGCAAATGTAGAGCCAAAAAATATCAGGTATTTGATATTTTGTCAATAGGAATAAGTACGCAAGTAGTGTTATATTTATAGACGAATGCCAGAGGTGGCATTTTATTTTATTTTATTTATTTGGATTTAACTTAATGCAAATAATAAGGAACGTTACATAAATAATAAGTAGGTACTATTATTTTCTTTAAATAGCATTTCTCACTTGTGGGCAGTTATTTGATTTCGCTTACAGTTACAGATCTCTGAAAAGAATTGCGTTTAACGCCCCAAATCAAACTCAACGCCTTTTTCCGGTCACTTTTTTTAAAGCAAGACCCCACGACGATGACACGATTTTTTTGACACACTTTTCAACTCTTTCGTATAAAACCTACCTACATAACCAAAAAAACATACCTATATGAGGATCCCAAAATTATTGTTCAAAAATTAAGTGCCTATATAGAAATCTAACGGGTCTTAGATAGACTTGTCAGCGGCTAGATGTAAAATAGCTATTACTTTACACCTACTTTTAAAAGATTTGCATGACGTATCTGATGGGAGATTTACTCTACCGGAATAATGGGTTTATAAGCACCGTTACTTTATTATGGCAACATAGTACCAACCGTTGAAAACAATGGAATGGTGCTAAGAAATTACCTCTTAAAAATAAATCAACAGATCTTTATCTATTCAATTCTTTAGCTTCATGAATAGAAAGCATTTAGTGAACTCTACTTTTTACGAAATTTATCTAAAAGCCTAAGTTTTGATATCTCCGGATATTTTGATATAGGTAATTATGCCATTTGGTCGCTGTTCGAAATAATTTATAAAAGGTGTTTCAAATATAGGGTGTGTATAATCATTACTGTGGTCCGTAGGGAAGGGCACTGTATCTAGTAAAAATACTCGGCTTTTGAGACTGATTATCAAGATTTCTTAAGTTGACAAACGCTGTATCAGTGTGTCGGCCTATGTGAATCAGAGTTCTATGTTGCACTGTTTTGGTCATGTGCAGACGTGATCTCTCAACATCAGAAGAGCGTGCAGAGCTTCTCGTAACTTGTTTACATAAAAAAAGCTAGTTGACTCTCTCAAGGCACGCCGCCGCTTACGCCCCAGTTATTCAATTATAATCTAAATGTATTGCAAAATGGTGCAAAACGTGCACTTCAGTTATTCAATATATAAACAATTTCTGGTTTACGTTCATAGTAGAAATTTTCAAGGTATTAGTTATTGAACATAAATGAATTATCTCTCTGCAGCGAATTCGTAGAAATTATCTGGACACGGCACATTTACGAGGGATTAGCTTAGCTTAGATAGCAGGCAATACATTTCTAACACACTGCTTTCTAGCACAACAACCAGACTAACTCGACTACAAGTCAGATGTCTGGTTTCTACCAAGTAATAATTATTTGCATGTCTAATAATTATTATTGTACCCATTTTAGTTAGGGCTAAAACTCTTGATCTATATCTGAGGCTAAATCTCAAGACCACAACGCGTAAAAAAGCAATGTGAATTTAAGAGTTTAGATGAAGTAATGAAATACCTAATAAAATCATTGTCTAGTGCCAATTTATTCAATAAAGAGAAGAATATTATGAATCGAAATATAAGGACGCCTTTCTTAGCATCTGAACGAAATCCTCCCCTGCAGGATTTTGTTCAGATGAGTTTAACACAGCGCCAGATACCGCCAAGCAAGAACACATTGTGTGTGCCTCCATTACTTATTAAAAAAAATCGTTTTCTGTAAAGTTGGTTAACGCACTATAGTTTAACGTGACCACGCCATCAGCGTAACGGGACAATGAGCGTTACCGGACAATGACGTCAACGTTTTTGTGCATGTTCATCGATTTATTAGACGTAGTCTCGTCAAAAAAACACGCATCTTTCTGCTTATACAATAACAAACAAGATATCAGAGTTATATCAAACTTTCTATGAAAGAACCACTTAAATATTCAGTATTTAAATTAATAAAAACACTTTAAGAGTCCAGTTGGTTTTTTGGTCATTTCGTTTGTCGGTTTCTGTTAAAAGTCAAAGAATCCGGGGTGGCAATTAAGTGGGATTTGTATATGAAGGGTCTAATTGACTCTTCTCACACACAAACTGGGGTGGGATACGTACCGGTTCTTCCAACAATGATTCAGAGTGTAGGTCTTTCATATCTTTAGACATTTTTTTATGAGATAGTTGGTCAAACATTACAAATGGTTAGTTTCCAAAGTCCAGTAATTTCACTAGTTTAGTTTTTCAATTTCTACTATTTAGTTTTATACTGTTTAACCCTTACATAGCATCGAACAGATCCAAAATACCCAAGATTGAATATTGCAAAATTTTATTTTTATTTTATTAAAGTATTAGATTGTTATCAAATAATAGTTTAGGAAGCATCAATAACGTTGGAGTACAATAGATAGGTATCTACGTTTAAGATATTTTTTTCTGACATTAAAACTTTGCCGGTGGATAGTTTTTTTAATAACAAACATTTAGCAATAACAGACATAACAGTCTAGTGGTTAAGCACACATACCTTAGTTTGAAATTGACCACCATTATTATTTATAAGGCAATTATGGAAATTTCTTAAGCCGCGGCCTAAATAATGAGTAGATAATCACCGACTAGCGTTGGTCATAAGCGTAATTGTTAGCTTGCGTTAGTTTGCATATGAAAAAAAATATTGCTATGCCACTTACCGCAACGCAAAAAGGCCTTCAAAAGTACAATCACGATTACAATTAAATAGTCACAAATATTTATAAATAATACGATATTTATCACAGGTATATATTTTTCACACAACGACAAAGACTTGGAGGTGCATTGTAACTCGTTGTCATGGCAACACTGTGTACGTTTTCCCTCCAAAATGCACGCATGCGCTTTTCATTTATCAACCCTGTCGGTGCTCCCGATTTTCGCAAATCGGATTCCAACTTTAAATCTTCGGAATTAGGTACAATCTCTTTCATTTCGATTGCGTGTCTCGCTGTGTGCGTTTAAATAATGGCCTAAGGCAATTTTCTTCTGATATTATTTAGCTCATGTTCCTAGAAGTATGGGGTGATTGCTTAGGGGAAATGCTTCTCATTTCCTCCTTGGATCAAGATTGCTGATCGCATTCGCTACCGGTTGTCTCAGATGCCGTAATGATGAGTCCAGTGTAATAACAGTCTGCAAGATGCAAGGTCATTTTGTCTTTACTGAATAGCTTTTATTTCCATTTTTTGATGTACATGTGACAAGACGAGCTAGCTCTTTTAAGATCACGCCTTCCTATGATCAGAACCAAACATACCCTCCAAATTTCAAGTCTCTACGTTCAGTTGTTTAGCCTCTGCGTTGTCAGTCAGTTAGTCAAGACCAAGCCTTTTATTTATATTAATTGATGCCACAATTCAATTTGACACGACTGAATTGATGATCTTTTTCATTCCAGACTCTGGTGGTACATAAGCGAGTGATTTGATGGAGCAACAGACGCTGGCAGCCCGTTTTGATGCTGGCGTGATTTGATATCCCAGGTTATTATGACGCAAGGAAACATAATTGAAATTGAATACCCAGGTAGAACGGATGCTATAAATTATGAGTTTATGCGAAAATATATAAATCTTTGTTATTTTAAGAATAATAAACGTTGAATTTACATTTTTATTAGTGGCACCCTAGTTTGAAACGGAGATAAGACGCAGCTATGATTTGATTATGCTAATTTTATTTAGTGATGAGTCAGACCATGTTTGAAATGAGACATAAAAACAAGAAAAAAATAATTTACTATGCACAAAGTGTTTAAGGTTCGTGGGATTAGTATATTATTTATTCGCTAATATACACCATACATTTTTAATTACCATAAAAATTGAAATGGGCAATGCAGACGGGGTACTACGTTGTATCTGTGCAGTCAGAATTTTGGATTTCTACAAAATGGCAGAGTGGCAGCCTGCGGCGCCTGAGCTGAGCTTTTGCGAGCTGGCTCGAGCTAAGGGCCCGGGTTTGCCAACGATAATTAAAACTTAAATTATTATCAATAAAGGGTGCCACCTGACGCAAATCCATAGGAAAACGACTAACGGTAACAGTTATCCAATTTTAATTGAATTTATTTTGTCAAAAATTCGACTTAATTTTTCAAGTTTTTTTGCCATATCTGTGTTCAGTAACGGCAACTGACTATGTGTATTTTTTTTATGGTGATTAAAAATTGACCGTGTATATTTGTACTATGCGTAAATCATATCAAAATATTTCAACGTAGTTATTACAATAATTTATGAAAAGGCGTCTCCAAAAAACTCAACAGATCAAAGACAAAATCTAATTTCGTATTCAAGTCACAGGTAATTACGGGTCGCTTTCGAGTCAGAGATGCACTGCAATGAGGGGTCTGATAGACACCATCGACCGTGCGGTGAATGACACGTAGGCATTTGAGGGGTTGTAATTTATCATCAAAGCAATGCCACAGATTATATAACAGTAAATGTAAAGCTAGTACTGTAATGTTACTTTTAATAGCTAAAATTGGTTTGCGCTATCGGCGTTAAGTTAATCTATCAAAAGATTCTTGTTCGTTTTTACAACTAGATCAACAGAACCATGGTTTCCGTTGTATTATCGAATTGCTGCCTCCAAAATTCTAGAGTATGAGACAATTTTATTCGATTTACCATTATTGAGTACTGATTGAATTACTTATACAACTTTGCATTTTCAGATTGATCACTGCTGGGCTGCAATTAGGCTATTATAATATTCCCAGTAACATCGATATGGCATTAAATTTTGTCGGCGCGACAAAGTGGTAGTGTCTAGAGGGATATAACGGCTTCATTCGACAGATGTCGCGATTGTACGACCTTTTGCGAGCGCAATCTGAGAATGCAAAATGCAGGCGACAACAGGGCGCTCGCCCGCTCATTCCTGTCTTAAAATGTGGGTCAGTACAGGACCGCAGTAAAAACTCTCTCTATTTTAACCTTCCAACTGACGCAAAGATCATTATTCCCGACATAAAGCACACAAAAGCGTGTGCACTTTTTTATTATGCCTTGCATGACAGATGACGTAACGGGGTCAAATCGACCGTTATGCGTCATAAATGTGGTCTGAATGACAGCGGTAACAATACGGTTATTTTTATTTCATATGCGTTATGCAAATAAAGGGTTAAGTCTGAGTTTAGAATATTGAAATGATCCATAATTCAATTAATCGTTGTGAAATTGACTTTTATTACTTGAAAGTGGCATAGACAAACTTAGGATTTCTCCATAGGCAGAAGAAGTTTATATAAATGTCCATGGAATTGAACATTAAAGCTGTGATTTAAGAACATACGCGTACCTATAACAAGTTTGAAGACTAGGCATGTACTTTTGCGTCAATTATCTAGAGGAAGTGATTCTTAGGTATGCAATGCCAATTGCCTTGAAAAATGCAACTTTATACCACCTGAGTAGGAAGATGACGAGATGTCAGCTAACAATAAGTTAAGTTATGAACAGGTGGTTAGGAACGAAATATGCAAAAAGAAAAAAATCTGCGACACTAAAAGCCGGCTTCTGGCTTACACGAGAAGGAAATAAAGGAACAAAGTATTATGTACAAAACATAGTAACACGACCAGGTGTGAAAACAGTCGTTAAAAGATTATATCGAGACTTCTAACTGCTGCTTTCTAGAGATAAAAAAGTTATAGGTGTATATGTACCTACTCCGATGACTACGTGCCACATAAGGACAAAGCGATGGTGATCAAGTGAAATTTGCTACCTCCTTGTATCAAACATGATGCAACTGGAAGAAGTAGCTCATCGAAAATATCTGGCTCATTCTGAATGCTTCATTCATAGTGAGTACCTAAGCATTTTAATTGTTGTGTATGCCACTACAAACATACTTGGCAGAGAAGTCGTATTCATCAACAAATTATATAAATATATTTAGTAATAAACTCTCGTTTCAAACTTCGGCGAGTCTACACCTCCTGATGATGCCTCGTTGGCCTCGTGTAGAGGCAAAACACGTGTCGTATCTTTAAACTTTGGTTTTCTGTTCGTTGACTCTTTTTAGTTGAACTAAAGTTAAGTTAATTAAAACCTTTGTTTAGAAATTAAGCGGATTTATTACTAAATATATTTTTATAATTTGTTGATATTTATGGATTTCCGCAAAGTAACGCCTGAATCTCCGAAATTAATCTACCGAGCTGCAACTTCAACCCAGAAAAAAATCTAATAATGAGCCTAAGTTGAATGAAGGGATTTCGCTACTTGATGGTGATGGTGACGATAGATTGGCGTCGTGTTTAAAACCGAAAGCCATCATGAGGGTTAATTATAAAAAAATGTAGTAGGTAAATATATAATAATTTATCTGGATTTCTTTTGCCAGTCACTTCTTTTTATCGTGTCACTAGTTCCTTCGAACCAGTGCAGTGTGGTGAAAGGATTTCAAATACGCCTCGAAGAGGCTCCTTTCGTGCACTCGACACATGTTTTCGAACTTTAGGTTCTACGACATGCCAGTTTCCTCACGATGTTTTCCTTCACCGTTGCGAGAACGTGGGATGCATACATAGATTTTTTCGACCTAAAAACCTATTTACGCATGACTGCCACCGGTATTCGAACCCGCGACCATCAGATCGCAAGGTAAGGGCCTCATCCACTCGGCCACCACGTACTTTGCCAGTGAAAAAAATGAAGTATACCAGCTATCTCCAAGATGGAAGTGCAAGTCTGAATGCTGACAGAGAAATGAGCACGTAGCAGGCATAAGTCGGTAAAAGCTAGATTGGGCTTATGATTGCGTCGAGGCGAGGAATCGAACGCCTTTCTCTCCACTGCTAACAAATGAGAGGGATGCAGCTGATTTATTCAAATCCACGAGTGTTTGACGCTGGTCACGTTTACTACGAGGCAAACAACGCAGACCTAAAGTTTCGGTTCGAGACTTCTAAGACCGAATCAATCATAAATATCTATAGAAGGCTTAGTCCTGACTGACTTACAGACAACGCATAGGTCATATCATATTATGTGTATGTTGGTCAAGATGTAGGCGCGTACTAAGAAAGGAGTTAAGATAATTCGTAACGTTAACGAAGTTGCGGGTGTCAATTAGTTGTATATTTACCCAAATGCATCTATCTTTACATAAACGCACACCCACTGAGAAGTAGAAATTATAGATGCATTTTTGTAGGTTACCTCTTAGTGTTTGTTAATTTGTTTGCAATCAGCTTTAGTATGTGTGATTAACCTGTATTGAGCTATTCTTCGACTAATCACCCTGATTAGCAGTGAAGGGACCGCCTTAACTTACTTTCAAGCAATATTTAAAGCTTGCCCTTAGAACTGACTGAACCAGTAGATTAGCGGTGGTTCCAAAAAAAATTAAAACATACTTTATTTCGGCGCTCCGGGAATGCCGAATATTACCCGAACCGAATCAGAGTGCAGCGCGCATCACGTTTGTAGTCGAAACACGAAGTGTTGATCTACGTTACCGCATTACCATTAGGTTTTATGGAGGAATAATTGGGGCTTCCGCAATGTATTGTAATTACGTTTTATTGGGCATAAAATTGAATTGGTTGAACACGTATCGATTGGTTGAAGGGCGTGATATTGAAAGTTTATTGAATAATTTGTTGAGGCTCTACTTTATATGTCGGTAGCCTTTACGATAAATAATTAATTGCCCAGAGCTAGCTAGAACACGATATAACAATTAAATTTAAAAACGGGATTATATTTCTATCAAATGCTAATTGCCCTATATCGTTTACTTCCTAGAATGCAGATTGCTTATCTTGCAAAGGTAATTAAAACCTTTCCTACTCGTATTTCCCGACGCCTACCTCTCATCATAGATACGTATGAAATCAGTTTCTTACGACAGACTGAACCTTTACTATTGACTATGTTTTGAGTTTTATTTAGATTGAGTTGATTGATATTCCAGAATAATAATTGCAGGCACTAAGGCTTTCGACACGGCCGTTGTCTCGACACCCCATAATACGATACCCGAGGCGTCTAAGCAAGCTATTTGATGAGAACTGCGTTGAAACGATTGCAACAGGCAAGCTCAGTCACGACGGAGGATAATTTGTGAGGTTGGCATTTGGCTACACCTCAAATCAGAATTGTTATATGCACGCACGAGAATACCGCATCATCATAATTCATCAATCCTGAACCTACTCCCCTCCCGTCTTTCTTATACCTACTCCATTCCTATGCAGAAGGTAATTCTTTCGAACTTGCCTTTGAAATGGAAATAAAAAAATGGAATTTATGAAATGAAATCTTTGTCATCTAGGGCTAGCTAAAACAAATCTTAAATTTTTCAGTCCTCTGTTTGCAGGTCCATTGCCAGATGTTACCGTATTTACCTACAGCTTCTTCTCAACAAGCTATTATTCATCCACGTCGCTTATGCTAGCTCTATAAGAGTCCTTATCTGGCTGGTCTATCATCGATCCATTTATATCACTAAACAGCAGACAGTGATTTCTAAAACTTTAAAATGTAGGTATTACAACAAACAAAAAACAATCGATCGCTTAAATCCACCCACTTGTTAGAATTCATCCCAATCCATCAGACACCGATGTCGGTAAACATGCTGTAAACAGTAGCGCTAGGGATGGAAGGTGTCTTGTCAGTGTCAAAAGTGACGTTTGATCGACAGATAAATACAGCGCAGTAGCGGTAATGTAGCGCATTGATAGAGATTAGGCAAATTCAACTCACCATTATTGGGACCACATACCTCGGTTACTTTCAGCTTCGGCCCTAATAACTCTATGATTAAGACCAACTTGTTATGTCACCTTTTTATTAGAGCCTAATCATAAATTTTCTTTAACATCATGATCAGATTCAGCTTTATTTAGAAACGAGGACTAAACTCGAGGTGACCCCCTGACTTTCCCAGTTCTAGACTAGTGTTCCTCTTACAATTAATAAATTTCACGAGGAAGTCTAACCAAACCAGCATCTTTATTCATGTCTTTCAGTTTACTACAGGACATATTTTACGAAGTCACTTTCTTCTTTGTCTGTCTATCTCTCTGACGTTTCGGGTGGTATTTTGCAAATCAAATTTAGAGCACTTCCCGATAAGGTATCCGACTGAAACTTTCAGGGTAGCTCACAACAATATGACAATAGATTCTAATGCCGACTTGCACCAAACTATCAAAGTTCCTAAGCAATTACTTCTCTCAACAAATTATATAAATATATTTAGTAATAAATCCGCTTAATTTCAAAGTTTAAAGATACGACACGTGTTTCGCCTCTACACGAGGCATCATCAGGAGGTGTGGACTCGCCGAAGTCCGAAACGAGAGTCCACACCTCCTGATGATGCCTCGTGTAGAGGCGATCTTTAAACTTTGAAATTAAGCGGATTTATTACTAAATATATTTATATAATTTGTTGATAATTATGGATTTCCGCAACGTAACGCCTGAATCAATCAATTACTTCTCTCGCTTGACATGCCTTAACAGTCTGAATTTGGACCGTTAAGAACTGGCAAGCAAGAAAAGTATTTTCTTAGGAGCTTTGACAGTTTGGTGCAAGTAGGCATTAATCCTTTAAAATTAATACTTAATAAAAATTCCGACCTAACCTCAAAAAAACATAAAAACCACTAGGTATACCTCGTGAAGGTAGTTAGATAGAGCAAAATCATAAAAAACGTTGTTTTCAGATATTTAATCTACATAAATGCTTGTTTACAATATCAAGCTATGTTGTAGCAAGTCTTCTTTACAATTGTTCATTAGTTGCATAGTACTAAATAAGCCAATTTCGCAGCACCCCAATTTAATTAAACAGTACCTTTGTACCATTATCCCCAACACAAATACGACATTATGTGATTAGTACTTTTCAAAGGGTTCCCTTATGTCTGTTTGTGCATTTCAAGTCTGATGGATCACTTTGTTTGTATGCAAATGGGTTGGTGTCCGTTCCTTTGTCGGTTAAGCTGCACTAATGAACTGGATCTGGGGACAGTGTATGGAGAATACAGTAGTATCTGCACTAGGATTAAAGCCCGTCACACACGTAGCTATAATATATATTAATATAAATTATAGAAAGCCATATAACGATATATTTTCTATACAAATATTCAAGTGACCGCACACGCAGCTATAATATATATTTCTGTGACTTGAATATTTGTATAGAAAATAAATCGTAATATGGCTTGCTATAATTTATATTAATATATATTATAGCTATGTGTGTGACGGGCTTAAGTAGGAACAATGTAGTTTTTTTTAAAGCTGCCCTCTTTCACGTACAGTACAGTTTTATTTTGTAGAGCTTTAGGTATTTAATCACCCAGACGTTGGATACTTTTGGTACTAGAAGAGTGCTGAATGTGGAAGTGGATGGAAATAAGAGTCGAGGAAGGCCAAAAAAAAGATGGATGGACTGTGTGAAAGATGATAAGAATAAAGCAGGTGTAAGTGCAGAGATGACGGGTAGACACGAACGGAAGAAGACATGATGTGCCGACCGACGTAAGTGGGAAAAAGACCAGAAAATGATAACATTGAAAACTTTTGGCTATACTTCTATGCTCAAGCATAAGAAGAAACTTCTTCATCATCGACCCATAGGTAGCAATTCAATGCTGGACGTAGGTATTTCCCAAGGCGTGCCACTGAGCTAATTCGGCTCTTCTCATCCACCTTCTTTTTGTTTTTGACATATTTATCAGTCAAAATAATATTACCGTCACCTAAGAATATAACTTAAGAATCTGATGCAAATTTTATGCATTAATATTTATTCCTTTCCACGTCTTTGACGACACCGTGGCTTAATTGGTAGTGACCCTGCCTACGAAGCTTGGTGTTCCGGGTTCGATCCCCGGCCGGGGCAAATATTTGTGACGAGCACAAAAGTTTGTTCTCGGGTCTTGGATGTTGTGATGTCTTGTATGTGTCCATGCCACCTGCGACACAGGGAATCCTAGTGCAGGGGTGTGAGTGTGTGAATGTTTGTTTGTTTTGTTTGTCTACATAAATCATTTCCACTTTTATTGATATCAACACCAAATAGCGTTTCAAATAGAGTTTTTGTTAATTTATTAGTTTCTTAAATGATTTACGGTGACGTAAATTAACTGATTAAGTATTATGGTGAAAGGTTCAGAGATAAGTCGGTTCGATATGATGGCTGCTAATGATGAGCTCATTAAATGGGCGGACTTCGCAACGACTTCATTAAGGCTCGTCAGACATCGAACACGAAGCGATAGCCATCGGTGACTTTGATCTTTGATTCGTTCATGCTGTTGACACAGATCGCCGTAAATAATGTGCTTCAAAGGCTTTTTCAACCCGCTTCAAAAACAGGAGGAGGTTCTATAGGTATTCGGTTGTTTTTATGTTTGTTATCTCAGAACTTAGTTGTCCAAAATTTTTTAGCTGTAGAAAATCGATTCTAAAATTTTTTTTTATTTGAATATATTTTTTTCCAGATTTTTTTCATTAGAAATTTCATAAAAATCAGTTTAGTACTTTGCTTTTGAAATCGAAATAACTGAAAAAATGACGTTATTGGAGTAAACGAAATTGCGTATTTTGCTTCCCTGTGACTATTCAGTTGTGTTTACGGTCACTAAAACAGTCCAATTGAAGTTGGTTGCAGTTGGTTCTTGAAAACCTTAATTATTTTATGTGAATATGTGACGAGACGAGCCAATGCAAAACCGCAACACAATTATGCTTACAGTTCACTGCTTTGCGGCAGAATATCTAACATTTCTGAAAAATATCTATGTATAGAATACTGACTTTCTGATCTTTTGGCCTCGACTATAAAAATATGGTATCAGGAAATTTGCGCGACTGCGAATATCTCAGAAAGTATAAGTCGTAGAGCTTTCGGGTTTCTTTGCAAAATGATAAATGATTTATCTCTTATTTCCAAAACTTCATAATAACATTATATCCACCATACATAAAACATGACTGCCATATTATAAAAACTTTTTGAGCCACTTGCGCTGATCCAGTCACTACATCATCCATGTAAAAATCTTAACATAAAATAATTTTGCACGTATATTTCTGAAAGCATAAGTCGCAGAGAATTCAAATTTTACGTAAAGTTATCAGTATAAGCTATATTTTAGAAAACTTTATAAGTAAAATACTCTGCGTGCAACCAGACTAAACAGTATTTTAAGTTAATAAGTATAAGCTCTCGACTGTAACTTGAAGAGGGTGGAGTAACGTGTGGGTGCTTCATTGTCAGGATTACAGAACGACTTGATATAGTTATAATTCAGCCGTTTTTCATTGGTCCTGCAGAGCCGCGATAAATGAAGACTTATGATAAATCGGTGTTACTAGATTTACATTTCAAATGCGTCGTATTTGCATTTTTATGGCGTAAGTCATACTTACGTACCAGAGTAGCAGACTATGAGCGAATGTTAGTTTTCAAATTGTTTTTTTTTAATATTTAAAAGACGTTTTGTGTCTGTGTCTGTAAAATTGACATTTATTGGTAAAGTAAAAATTTCCTCCGCCTTAAAGAATTAAGTTAAATTAAAAGATATTAATGAACAAGATCAAATTAAAATTTCAGGTACTTACTTTCTTTTTGAAAGTACCGCTAATACTTTCCCCTCAAGAACCACTAATAAAATGTCACCCACCAGTAGGTAGATTAAATTCCTGGTGACATCACTTTCGCATGCTAAATGAATGCAACAAAAATTATATCACACGAATGCACCCACACACATTAAGCCGGGTATGGATAGGATGATGCGTAACGGTCGTTTATGTAGGTACTTGCATAAAATATACATAATAAAATCGATTGAAACAAATAAACTGCTAAATATTACTAGGTTAATAGGTGGTTTATGAGCGTTATGACCAGGCGTGATCTCTTACCATCAGGAGAGCGCCTAGCTAGTCTCGCCACTTGATAACATAATGAAAATTGTTTGCGAATAAATGAAATGGATCTTTACGTAGAGCGCGTATCAGTGATGATATAAAAACTGTAGCAAAAAACGTGACTACCAGCGTAACGGGACAACGATCGTTACCGGGCAATAAGTGTTACCGGACAATGACGTCAACGTTTTCGTGCATTCAGCCGGCGCGGCAGCGTTCATCGATTTATTAGACATTCACGTCAAAAAATCAACTCAGCAGTTAGGTAGGTATATTTTTCTTAAAATCTTCATTGGGTATATTTCATAGTTTCAGAATGACAAATATCTTTATTTCACTGTAACCTCATTCCACTGGTGCATCTACGAATTAAGTTTTGACGAGGGTGCAAAAGGGGTGTCACCTCTTTTCGCCCTTTCGAGGGTGACACAAACCCTAGGGTTGGTAAGTCCTTAGTGACATTACTTTGCCCCTGAATTTGGAAGATATGCAATACACCCTCTTTGAAGTTAATTTGCATGACAGTAACATGGTTATTTATCACTAAGTTGAATGAAGTGAACCTACCTAGTTATCATTTCATGTTTCTTTATTTTTTTTCCTAATATTTCGCCAATAATATATTTTAGGATCAGAATGATGAATTCTCTTAGTGTTGAAATCCCAAAATTTATATATTAAAATATGTTGAAGAATACCGACCAATAAGACAAAGAAAAAAAAATTGTACCTTAGACAAGCTTAAAAATATTATGATAATCTGTGTAGCAGACAATTTGATGGCTTGTGATGTTTATTTTTTGGTTTACAGTGCCTACACCAATTTGCCCAATTTTGCCAATAAATCTTTAGACTTCTGACTGAAATCACACTAAGTAGGTTGACTAAGTAGGCTTACTGTATCCATTAAGTGAGTAATTTGTATGTGTTTTTTTTTTGGCAAATAAAAACATTTCTATTTCTATTTTACACTAAGTGTTCTACTTGTGTTGTAGGCACTGAATAATATCAAGGTATAGTATAATAATATCACCGTCATCCGCAGCCTGACATGACCTACTGCTGGGTATAGATAGGCCTCTCTCTGCGCTTGCCATTCCGCCCGGTCTGTGCTAAGCGGGTGCAGGTTCGGCCCACGACGCTGACAATGTCGTCGACCCATCTCGCTGCCGGACGTCTGACACTTCGCTTGCCAGTCCTCGGCCACCATTCTGTTAACACCTTGCTCCACCTATCATCACCACGTCTGACCATGAGTTTTTTTGCTCCATTATCTTATGTCCTGAACCTTCGTTAGTTTCCGGATCTCAACGTTAAAGACTCTGTCTATAGGTTTGACGCCGAGCATAGCACGCTCCATGGCTCTCTGTGCAACTCTTAACCGGTACATCGCCTCCTGCGTAAGCATCCATGTCTCGGCGCCATAAGCCATATTGAGCAGTAGACAGATTAATAACTAAAATTTAATAAGAGCCTAAGCTCTCAATAACTTGAGACTCTACTGAGTTCTAAACGTAATGACTTCATGAGTGACTAAGGTAACCTTTAATCATGTATTTTGTGCATCGCTAAATATAACTCCAACAAAGAGAATTAAAAGCTTTATATTTTTATAGTGAATAAATAAAATTTAAGCTCGTATAATGATAACATCTCCAGTAACGATGTAAAACGTCTAATATTTTTTACGGCAAGTCGTAAAAGTAACTTTAGCTGTGGCCTACAAGAAGCTTAGTTTTTCAATTATTTTTATTATTTTAATATGAAGACATTTATGTAATTGCATGAGGTTTTACATCGATTTTACTGTACCTATGTATCAATGGTGGGTAATGCCAGTTTTATGTGTTTTTATTAAAGTCCCCCAACATAATAAAGTGGGCTTCTAGTTTGAATCTTAAGGAAATCTTTATGCTTTGATAGCAATTATGTTATTCGTCTCACTGGGTAAAAATCAAGATTTGATACGGGCTTATTCCCGTTGTTCCTACATCTATCGAAAACTAAAAACTAAGTCTAGATAGTGCCCCTTCTGTAACACTGCTAAATACTTACGTACCAATTTTTTTTTATTCTTCTCGATCCTAAAAAAATATACGATGTGAGTTCTCACGACTCTGAGAGGGCTCACATTTTTTTTATATTTTTAAATACAGTTCTTATTTTACCAAAATCGAGCCTTTATCTCCTAACAACAAATTTCCAACTTTAGGCGTTTAGATGTTGCCCTCAGAGAGCGGTCGAGAGAACTCACCCTACATTATGTACTCTTTCGTTTCTCTTCTATTTTTCAGGTTGGTTTTGAAAGCTAGCAGCAATTGAAGTTTCGCAGTACATAGACCTTATTTTGTGGTCGGCAGGTACCGCAGCAGCAATCACGGCGTGTAACTTGTGTAATAGAAAGTAAAGGTAACCACAACATGGCTATTTGGTATTTTTCAACTTAGTACCTACAATCAACGACAAAAGCTTTTGAAAGCTTTCGTTATAACTTGTTCTTGCAACCTCTTAGCACAGTCTTTTATTTTCAAAAGTAATTAGAGTTCATCAACCTTCCTAGCAATAAACCGTAAATTCGAAGTTAAGCTGTATTTTATATCTATTACTCTCATCTATTTGGATCTTACGAAGCTTCTATCAATATACTTTATCGAAATTCGTTTAAAGCGTAAGCGTAATAAATACTTTCCTACTTGCGAATGAACAAAATTCCTTTCTAAGTACGCGCCTATACTTCTTGATGAACTTACCTACCTTCCAAATTTTAATTCTCTACTTTCAGTGGTTTGGGCTCTACGTTGTCTGTCAGTCGGCCAGTCAGCGCCAAGCCTAGACTTTTATGAATAGGTACTATAGATAGATTGATGATTTAGGCACCATTAATTTTTTAACCAAAATTATAAATCTAAAGAAATTGGCACTAATTGTTTAGTTTAGTAAAGGTATCGTGAAATAAACCATTTCTTTCTGCTTTGTGGTGAACAATCAAATAAACCTGATTTTTTCTCAAGGCCTGGAGCTATCTGGCCAGATGAGGACTAAAAGCCATTTTGCACAACGCGCAATTTCTTTGTTTGCGTCGGAGCCACGTGCTTATTACTTGAAATAAATGTGCGCCGGAGCAACAGGTAGATACATTGTGAAACAATCACCCATAAAATGTTACTTTACGGAATAGTCAGAGGTCTCATAGTTAGAGGCAGAAAAGAAAGAAGTCCTAGGCACAGTATGCAAGCATAGCTAATTGGTAACCTGTGTGTTTGTAAAACACGTTTTTTCTTCCGTGTCAATAAAATAAAATGTATTTTATTCTAAGTTTCTACTTCTTTGTTTTAGCATTTAGTTACTTAGTAATTGAAGGCTATTAGACTAAGAGTTGAATGCACCTGTAATAGGATCTAAATTAAAGTCACATTTTGATAATCTCTGAAAAAAAAACATTGCCATGTTCTTCAGTTTTCTACTAAGTTCTTGTGTAAATGTGTGTCATTGTTTAAACAGGTAAAAAGAGGGATTGAAAATGTACAAACGTTAAACGTTCCTGTGAATAGAGAAATCAAAAATGATTACCCCCCGAGAAAATGGCTAATATACAGCGAGGTGTTAAACAAGGCGACCCGCTATCTCCTAAACTAGTCACTGCAATCCTACAAGAAGTTTTTAGGAATCTGGCAAATACCTGAGAAAAGAGGGGAATTGTCGTCGGCGAAAGAAGGTTAAATAATCTTCGTTTTGCCGACGACATCGTTTTATTCAACCCCTCAGCTTCCGAATTCAGCTTGATGATCAATGAACTCAACACCATGTCTAGAGGTCGGACTGAAAATAAACAATAAACGTGTCGAAGACCAGAGAATGAATGAATTTAAATCTAAAGTTGGAGTTTTGAAAACAAAGCATTAATTTGATAATATCGTATATATAAGAAGTAATTTATAAGACTAAATTCTCAAACTAATACCAGGAATCTCGTCAAGGAGAACTCTCGACGATAGATAAATTAAATAGATAAGAAACAAGACGCCACTGGCAATTTGACCCAATCAAGACAAGAAAGGATTTATGAGCAAATAACGTACATTTTAAAAATAAAATTGACTCAATTGGTTCTCCAGAAATATAAAAAAAAACTAGATTACATTAGAAATAAAGCGGAAGAAATAAACCAAGATGATAAAAAAAAATACATAGAGTCACCAAATGTGACACAATGTATGTAGGTATAAATTGTTCGCGATCAAATAAAAATTAAAATGTGGTTGTATTACATTGAATTGAAACACATAAGATTGCAAAAACAAACTTGAACCAAACCGTATCATGGCTTGAATAAAAAAAAGTTCTTCCTCATCAATCATTTTTTGTCGATTTCACGCACGCGCAAATGATATCACCAATAAAATTGCAAGAATTGCAAAATGACCGCACTTGTGAGGTTTCAGACTAGCGTATTTTTATCGCGCGTATACGGGCTGATTGGTTCTCGCGAAACTTCAAAAGTCGAACGTGCGTATACGAGCGTTGACCGGCGTTTAAGCTCGGTTTTTTCCAGCAAGAATCAATAGCATAAGGCTCTCTTGGTGACTTATTGCGTTTACACGTTTTGCAAAAAACCTAAAACGAGCGGTGAATTCGCTCGGTTAATCCGCTAATCTGAAACCGCACTTAAGAATTGCACCAGTGTAAATCTATCAGTACTCTCAATGACGTCACAAAGGCATGCCGAAGTCATCGGCAAACATGCGCGTTTGCGAAAAAACGTACAAAAACAAACCTTTTTATGCGCAATTGAACGACCAGCAAGAGCAATTTACTGCTAACACACTGAAAACTGAATGTGTGGTAAAAGAGAATTGAATCTTTTTGCATACAATACAAGTAACCACCATGACATATAGATAATTTTCATAGGTACACATTTAAATTCACCTGAATTTTTAATGCAGCATTCAATATGTAATGCGCTGAAAAGTCAGGTAGTTTTTTTCGACACCTGATGAGAGAGTCCACGAAAAACGTGGACATAATGAAAACAAGTCGTTGTTCTAAGGCCAAAAGAATAATGACAATATATTTTTAAAAAACCAAACACTTGATCTTTTAAAATGGAACTAAACAACCTGTTTCCAGAATATCAGCGTAAATTGAGGAAGTCCCAATATCTTAACCACTCCAACGACAGTGTGGGTTGACCGCGTTTCAATTTGTCAAGCAAACTGGGTGCCGAGACCCAAGGTCCATGGAGAACGGGAGCCTTCCGCATTTAAAAAAAATGACAGATCGTCTGGGCGAAGCAACGCGTGTTCAGAGGGCTTGCAGCTATCTCGCCCAAAGAATATGCCTTGCTATACAAAGAGGCAATGCAGCCAGTAACCTCGTCAGCTCCTGAACGTAGAGACTATGTTCGTCAAGAAGTGTAGGCGCGTAAGAAAAGAATTTTGTTAATTCGCAATGGGAACGAAGTTACGGGCGTCAGCTAGTTATTTAGTTAACCGTTTAATAAAGTGGATTTAGGGTAGTAACGCCAGGTGTGAATATACCAACGCCATATGAATTAAAACTTCTTTTGCAGTGTCTGGTCTTTGTAGATCTACACACAGAGCTGTCCTTAGTGAAATTCTTAGAACTACACCAGATAGACGTTATCAATTCCCAGGATCGATTAGCCAGACTGCTTCAGATGCGTATTGGATTATCTGATGTAATGTCAGATGTATGAATGCAAAACCAACTGGTAATACATGACTGAAAAAAGTTCCGCCGGAGACAAACTTAGCTGTTTGAGAATAATATTAGAAAACAATCCAAAAGTAGTTTTATGGCAAACACAGAATACATTACTGATAGAAAGATAGATAATCCTTGTTGTACAGAACTAAACAAGAAAAACAGAGAAACATAAAAAGTGAAGCATAATTGGGGCGATTAAAATTTGGATGGACTGGAATCGAGAACAATTAAACAATTATATTTACATGAACATAGATACATACATAAAAACATGTACAATTAAAATAAAGTTATACTTTTTATTGAAAGAACTCATAAATCGAAGTCATTTTAGCTACTACAATTAGAATCACAAAAAACTAAGGCTTTTCATGACTTGCTCCATTACCACTTCCATTCTGGAGGTATCTGATAACATCTCGCAAAAACTTTAAATGAAACATTTATCATCTAAGTAGGAACTATTGTGGTACAGTCACTAGCAAATGTAAAATAAATTATTATGATTGCAACTTATTTCAAATGTAGGTACTTGCTTGTAGAATATCGACTTATGCCCGTCACACACGACACGTCACATTCGACATAGTAAAGCATTACGATATAATTTCTATACAAATATTCAAGTGACCGCACACGCAGCTATAATATACATTTCTTTGACTATATTAATATTGATTCATATTTGTATAGAAAATATATCATAATATGCCTTGCTATAAATTATTTTAATATATATTATAGCTACGTATGTAACGGGCTTTAGTTATTTCGAAACATGTTTGAAATAACATACACTTATTCTGATGGCTGTATTCTTTATCATGCTTGTCAAAATATGAATGGTAAGGATTAGCTTTTTAAGGCCCAGAGTTGCGCGCGCCACTATCTTGCTCGCACATTAGTACATTTTTGAAGATAAATTGACTTAAATTTGTTTAAAAAAATGGAGCGTTGATTTTGTTACTACAACCTCACGAAATATTTTAGCATATTTTTTGTTTTGATATGTTTAACCTATGCGTTGGAGATTGGCTATTTCATTTACTCATGTTGAGTAAAACTTGACCACCCCACTTTTTAAATTGATACTCAGTCAATATAAATAACTAGGTATATCAAATATATATTTACCCGAACGAGAATTATATATCCGAGCGTGACAGCTCAGTCTCGTTCAACACCCACAAAATAAAGTAGGTACTCAGCACGCGCTGAATAAGTTTTCACTTCAAAAATCACAGGCAAGTAAAATATTTTTTTTGAATCTAAGAGATTTTTTTACGAAACTTATAAAATTGTTATGTTATCGTGTGCTATCGTGTGGAAGGCCTTTAAAATAATTAGTGTTAATTTTAAACAAAAGCTGGCTTACACGTAAGAGTTACGTAAAAGTTCAAGTGATAAATGAACTTTTATGTCGATTCAGTTAGTCAGTAGTGCTATTAATTAATGTTAAGTAACACACGTCAAGTCTTGAAAAGGTTAGTAGAAAGACTGCATGAGGAAAGAAAACAATAATGCTTGGTTTATTTACGTATCTCACTTAAGGCCAATAATCTTGCGCGCTGCTGCTATCTCGCGCGCATAAAAAAACACGAAATGTTTTATTAAATTTTTTGTTTTGATATGTTTTACATAAGCAAAGAAGATTGGGCAAAACGGAAAACTGTTTTTCCCAATCTCCTTCGCTTATACTTACATATTAAATTTACACATGTTTTGCTCAGAGAATTAGCAAGCTGAAACCTGAGCGTAGCGAAGGTTGACGATTCGCACGTCCACCTTGGCACCAATATGCTATCTCGAAAAGTATTAGTCGTAGAGTGTTGCAGTTTTCGTCAAAAGAATTTATTTTTGTTCCAATTTTGAAATTTTTAAATATCCAATATGGCCGCCATACAAAAAAAAATAACTGCCATACAAAACATATTTTTTTTTCCATACATAACTTTAAACGCCGATATCTCAGCAACGGTTAGAGATAGAGGCATGTTTCATAGTGGCAGTGGGCTGTCCATATCTGCCGAAGAACCGATAACCGTTGGGGAAAAAGAGTTCTTGAGTGGAGACCGTGAATCGCCAAGACGTAGTATAGGACGCTCTCCGACCAGGTGGGGTGACGATCTGCGAAAGGTTGCAGGCAGACGATAGATGCGGCAAGCCGAAGACAGGACGCGATGGCGCTCATTGGGAGAGGCCTATGTCCAGCAGTGGACTGCGATAGACTGATGATGATGATGACGATGTTTAACATAAGCTGATTCTTTTTATTTGTACTCAGTTAATTTAGGTAGCAAGCGAGCTAACGGCGGGATTCGGGGCCTTAAGTATGTATATTAAAAATGAGGATAAATGGATGTTTGTTGCATAATCAGGCCACAATTAATAAAACGATTGAATTAAAACTCGGTATTGGTATTTCGTTAATGAACTAGATATTAAATAGGTTTCTTAATGAGGTTTCTGGATTGGTACCACATCAGAAAAGCCGCGAGCACAAGCTACTTAAATGTAATACCAAAAATGTACAAAGATTTTTCGTAAACTTTCGCGATTATCACACGTGGAGTCAACCCTTGACCACGGCTGTTGCAATACAGTCGAAACGTCAGGACACGAAAATAGATGAGGTGAGCACGATAAAAACCCGTTACAATCTAATAACTAAATGTTATACATTATTAACTAAATGTTATATATTAGAACCAAAAATGGTAGGTACCCAATAAATAAGATTCCAATAACATCTTCTCAAGATGCTTTAATGATTGAGCCTGGACTATTCTCGAAGAATTAATGGCTTTATTGAACCTAAATGAACCTACATCGGGGAGTGCTAAAATATACAGCTTATAAACAAAAGGAGCTAAATCACTACCTTGTGGCACACCATGCCATTAAGGCGGTGTCAGTGACCTCAAACAAAAACTGTTCTATAACCAAGCCCATTATTATTGCTAATTCGCCATAAGCTCGCTTCAATGTTGGCTTTGTATGAAGGTGTATGGAATCTGTGCACCTATAACTGAAGAAATATCTAATTTCCTCGGAAACCTAATATGAAACGTGACACGATAGGTTTTTACTATCAGGGTTTTTCGATTGCTTCGACAAAAGTGATGAATCATTATTGCATAACGTGGGCAACTTCTTTTGTAAGTAAGATATAATGGTATTTCTAACACTATTCTTATCTACCTACTTCGTTTAACTTATCAGCTTTTTTTCTTTCTTCATTGATTACGCTGCAATTTCGGATTTGTTAAATGGTTTCTTCAGACTTGAAACAAAATATAATGAAATATAGAAACCAGTAGGTGCAAAGCGTGTAGCTGGATTAATTACACTTATTCAGCTCAATTGTTAGAAAACACCAGTTTTATATGGCGATGAGTGCATACGTACAGTTCAGTCAACGAAAGCTGGTGTTAACAAAGTAATCATACTCATACTAATGCAATTTCTCTACATTTTGTCAAATTTAGGATGATAATTTGGACAGGTCACAATAGGGTCACGCCGCGTTCTTATTCACAGACACCACACAAGAGAACTACACACGTGTGAATGTGTTGTTCATGCCAGTTTTGAAAATACCCGTAGCTGAATAGATGCGGAAAGCTAAAACTCGTGTTTTCTATGGACAAAAGCTGATTTGAGAACAGAGGTTGAGAACATTGTTAAGACGCAATTAGTACTTGACATTATTTGTAGGACGTTTTGGTAAGAAGCCGTTTCATTCTATTCTTCTTGTTCACAGAAATGCAAAAATAATTGTGAATATGGATGGATAAATTGTTTGTTACTCAATGACATAGAGATACCGTTTTATCCTTAAACCATATGCATGGGTAGTAGAAAAAACAAGTGTAGATATACATACATATTCTACAAAGAAAAACTAAAGTTTGATGTTGTAACAGTGGATTTTTTAAAATCAGTGATTGGAATTCCTTGCAATGAGCACGTGAGTTCAACGTCCGTAAAACAAATACAGGTATAAGCACAAAACAAACATCAAGCGTTAATTTTATCACCTCGAGCTCAAGTGGGATGCCTGATACGATTGTTTTGATTACTGTTTATAAAATATACAGTCGCAGGACCGATATTTATTGCTTTTTAAACCATATGTAAGATGATGCGTGTGGAGATCTAAAATATTTGTTTTTAATAGGTATGTATTAGGATGGCCGAAATAATTATTTTATGTCGGGATGAAATAGAATCAAAGAAAATTAATAAAAGAGATGATATTAAGTATGTGATTCCAATATAAAAACATATAAAAAAAGGTAAGAAAATAAGAATAAAATAAAATAAAGGTAGAGAGAAAAAACATAAACACTCAACTTATTGGTGAAAAGAAAACAGACGATGAAAGATAATGAAATGAAAATGGTGGATATAACATTTTCGCAGACACGTAATACATTTAGCTGTTTGCTACAAACGAGTAGGTATCTTCAAAGACTTGTAGCAAGAACGCAACCTCCAAAATACAAGTCATGAAGTTTTTGTTAGAGGAACATTAATTATCTTTTCACAGACAACAAAAGAGCGAAATTCACTTTGTTTTATTTTCATATAAAAACTACACTGTGGACAAGGCGAATTTCGTCATTGTATTTAGCACTAACTGAAACTAAGCCAGTGAGTTTCTATAAATAGAATTACTAATTGGATTAAAAGTATTTCACTAATCGGGTACAAAAAATATACCTTGCGATTGTAATGCCCTGCGAATTAGCAAAATTCCTTTTTTAGTAGGTACGCGACTATATTTCGTAACGAACGTACCCTCGAAATCTCAAGTCTCTACGTCCAGTGGTTTGACATGTGCATCTCTGTCAGTCAGTTAGTCAGTCTAAGGGCAGGAATAAGCCTTTATTACCTATTTCTATTACAACAAATAAAGTCGGATCCTATAAAACATGACTATACTTCTAAGAATTTATATTTATACTTGTAAGAATTAATCTCTCTGTTAATCGATTTAGGACTCCCGCGATACAGGCTTGCCCTAGTGCGGGGTCCATTGTGAACCATTGTACAATATCTGTGTTTTTGGAAAATAAATTGATTGATTGATTGATTGAGATCAAAACCTAATTGATTGACTTCATAGTAAGTAAAGTTTCAGTTGAAATGAACACGTGTACAAAGCTTTGTAAAATTACAAATAACCAACACTGTTATGACTTATATCACCGATCGAACTAGGCAGTAACAAAGTAATCGTCAATAACACACCGACCGCACATAAACTATAAACAGGCGCTAAACATTCGCGATTACGATCAAATCAAACTAAAACAAATCAAACACACGTCAATATTTACGAGCATTCAACTTTCACCCGTAAGTTTGAGCCGTTAAGATTTATGCATCTTAGATGCTAAATAAGGTCACATCCATAATTGTACACTTGCTTCTCGACGTAAATGGGCATGTTTAGATGATTATGTAAATGTTCAACAGCCTATATATCGGTAACGAGTAGTATTCATAGGTGTGTACCTATTAGTCAAATGAGATATTCCATATTAAAAATAGCATCTGTTTGGTTGCTTTGAATCCTATACAAGACTAGATAGGTACGGCTTTGTAATGACCTTTACACCCAGCTTACGCCGGTGCTCTCCTGTGATTAAACCACTCATACAAACACATCATGTGTGTGTGTAAGTAAACTACTCATGTGATTAAACCAATTAAGCTATACCCTTATTGTAAACCACCAGTGGTTTAATCACAGGAGAACACCGGCGTAAGTTGGGTGTAAAGACAATTACAGAGCCGACTCTACTTCCGAAAACAAATCTGACTGAATCGTATATTTCGCTTAAGAAGCTCAAAAAATATTACGGTACTTTGGTGACATACACCAAGTAAATAATATTCTGTACCTAGTCTTCTCGGCCTTGAGCTGGTTATTTTACTTATAAATCAAACAATGGTATACACAAGATACTATCTTTTAGAAGTGAAACGAAAATTAAGCAAATACAAGTTTAAAAATGAGTTAGACAAACGAGTTGATGTGAATATAATGAAATGCTAACAAACAAGATAAACTTGGTATCAAAACGATTTGTTCCCATGAAATCAGCTGCAATGCAAATAAACCAAGCACGCACACGAGATTTTCTCACGGCATCGGATTAATTCTGATTCTGGTTCGATATATCAAATCAGTGCCAAATATTATGTGAGCTGACGACTGAGAATTTAATTTCAATTTTAGCATACTGACTGATACTGTTAGGAAGTGGATCAAGATATTATGGAGGAGAGATGAAGATGCACAGTTAAAAAATTCTCTATATCATATCAGTGCCAAATATTATGTGAGCTGACGACTGGGAACATAATTTCAATTTCAACATACTGATACTGTTACGAAGTGAAACAAGATCATTAACGAGTAGGATGAAGATACATTTGTAAAATTCTACATTATGTATGTAGGTACATAAACGAATGTCTCCTGATTGAATGAGTCCTTTGTTTGTACGAAAGCTGACCTGATTTTCAAAGCATACCAAAATAACCCAACCCACATTGCAAATAATCTTCTGCATAAAGAACTATTTTTCACCAATATCAAATATTTGATGCAAAAGTTATGTGAGTGATGGAGATAATGAAGAAATGAATGTTAATTTCTCAGCCACGCAGGAACTACCGATTGGATTTGGCTAAAATCAAATACATAATGCAAAATACGAGATTTGGATGGTAGTTATGGGTATAGTAGAGCTGAAAAGGGATAAAGGTGCTTATTATGTGGATAAAACTACTACAGGAGCAGCAGATAGTTGTATAATATACCTACGTCAGTATAACTACAGTAATGACAATGGCCTTGCATATGAAAAAGCCAACGTAATTACAACAAAGCCATTTCAAAACAATGTAGTGCGTCCGGTGAATAACCAAATGTTAGCGGCAATGAACATGCCATCAATCAAAGTGCCAAATGTTACATTCAAAGTTAATTAAAAAGTAGTTAAGCCCAAAGTATCAGAGCTTCGAGGTCGGGGATTAAATTATCTGATAGAAAATGTTTTTGTTTTGATACCAGAATATTTAAATACCGGTAGTGTAGCAATTGGTATTAAATGTATTCGAGTAGGTTGGGTTGCGGGTCAGTGGCAAACCTTTGATGATAATATGGTAATTAATTGAAATAATTGTGATATGAATAAAGGGAATGTCGCGATAAACTAACTGCAGAGGAGCTCTACAAGTTCGATTTTTTGAAACTCTGCAGTTTACGTTTGTTTCGGCCAATATCCGTCTCGTATTTGAAGCACTTATGCTTCTCATAGAGAAAACACGTCACACGTAAATATACCTACGTACTTTCTTAAATCAGTTGATCTCTAAAAAAAATCCCGCAAGCTTTTAGAAGGGCCTCGAGAATACCAATCTACTTAATGCCGGAATCGTGACCTTGCTCCGATACATACGATGATTTGTTTACGTTAAAAGTGCGTATGATTATTTTGTTTGAGCCAACACTTACTACGCATAGAGTTAAGTACATAACTCCTTTTAATGCAAAATAGACCGAGAGTAACAAGATATAGAGTCTATTTAAGAATGGGTTTGATGATGATGGGAGGCAATTTATCATCGTTATCGAGATAAAGGCTGTAAGTAGCTGCATTAGTACCATAATGTATATCCAATCGGAGGTACTGGATGACCAATCATTACCTGAAACAAAAGATAAAACATCAGATAAATGTAGCCAGATTCAGCTGGTTGATGAGAATATTATGCGTTATAATGTAGAAATTTAAATAACTAATGATTAGCACTAACAGCGATTGAATTAATTATATTTTAATCATATGCCAAGAGTTCGAAAATACTTTTTCACACCACCTGCTCGACAATATCCAATTACATATCATGCTATCATCAAGGTAAAGCAAAGCATTACGTACCAAGGGAGGTAATGTTATATGAAACTCCCTAGGGAAGTAATGTGATTTGAATTTGGAACGTCAAATTCGTGTGGAAACTCGTGGAAAACTCTAACTAAAAGAACGCCCATATGGCATTGTAAAAAGGTTTGTTCTAAAATCGAACTGGCTACTCATAAAAAAAAAGAAAAAAGGCGCGACTACAAATATTGTGAAACAAAAGACCGTGTTGGCTGCTTAGTTCGGAGCCCTGGATTTTTATTGCCTCGCAGAAGGTGTGAAAAGTAGAGTATGCTCCACTGGGATAAAGCTTGTCTTCGTCTTGGGTAGCTTGAACCCCTCGCGTCACTCAAGACTCTACATAACTCCCTCGCTTTGCTCAGGAGTTAACTGAGTCCCTCGTTAGCTCAGGGTTCAATATGCCACCCGCGACATAAGACACTGCTTTATCCCCATAGTGCATAATCTACTATTACATCTCTACCATTTCTAAACACAGAACATTCGAAAACAATTTCCATCTTCAGATATTCCTTTTAATTTATTCCGGAGACGTGATGGCATGCTTCAGAAACTACGATTCCGTAATGCCAAACACTGATGATGATGATGTGTCGTCATTATCAACAATAAAAAATGGTACTAAGTGCATCGAGATAAGATGGCATATGCTTTACCAATGTGTTATTTCGGTCAGTAATTGCCTGCATTGTGTGGATCGACTGGTCCAGTAATAGCGGTCAACAGGCCCTTCATTGGAGCAATGACTTTGATTTGAGTGTTATAGAAACATTTTATATGAGAAGATAATTTATATTCATTTATATCCCGGTTTCGGAACACTTATTACAAATTGACAGTAGCTAGCTATCACAGAAGTATTAAAGTATAGAAACACAAGGTACATTGAAAATGCGACAAATAAAAGAAGCCACAAATGCTAACTTCTAGTACATTTAGATCCAATGCTGATTTTGGAAAAAGATAAGTAACAGGGCTAGATAAATATTATATGTTAAAACTACTAGGCTTTTTCATTTTAAAAAAAAGTACATCGTAAAAAGTAACAAACATTAATTGAAATTAAAGATATTTCATATTTATTGACAAGGTGTTTGAATTTTTTTGGTCCTGTTACGACTCCATTTTGATTTGATACTGTCGATCTTGGTGTTCTATAGGAACACCATTATTCATCTATGCTAGCTATCTATCTGGCTAGTTAGTATACGACCAAGATCACACTTCTGATTACAGTCTCTTATTGAAACTTATGATGAGATATTAAATAAAAAAATGAGAGAGAACTTTCTGGTATTGTTGGAAGATGAATAGCGTAATAAGTTTGAACTGTTAAATAGGTATGTTATGTACTACATAATAAAAGGGTCAAGGTACGAGCGCCTTATGATAACTCCGTAGGCATATAGCTAGGTTTGCTATTCAATAAATAATAGGTTTATACTAAAGGTGTGTCCTTTAGTATAAACCTATTATTTATTGAATAGCTGTTGTTTTTGAATGTTTTTGTTTTATCTTTGTACTTCTTTATTATCGGTTTATAATACTGTGTTTTATAATTCCCACAGGAATAGGCAATATTACCGATGGACATACGACTAAATTGTGTGAATTTTGACAACACTAACTAGCAACTGTAGCAACACCTAAGGGGGGAAAAGGCTCCAAGTCTCAGTCAACGTAAAGTCAACTTATATCGCTAAATCTGGCAACCTAAAAACGGGTCTAAAAAACAAACACCAAAATAAGAACAAGATGGCGGGAATGTGTAAGGTATCGGGAGGAAAGTTCGTTGGTATGAGTACATGGTACAAAAGCATTCAAAGAGGTGGAGCTTTTAGAGAGACCGGTGAGGCAGTAACGAACCGCCAACTGCGTTAAACGTTCATCCGATAAAAAGAACTTTTTTTCAAAATTTTTCTACTTTATCTGGTGAATGATATGGTGATTCACGGCTATTTAATTTTAAGAACGAAATATTTATAATCACATTCATGTTCTAATTATTATTGTTTGCAAAGATAAAGAAAGACACATCTGTTGTCGCCTTGTTCGCCTTGTAAGTTCATGGACTTATTTATGAATGATTCATATTTCCAATTGGCGACGAGGTGTGATGTTACAAACGAACACTAAATTTTTCAATTGTATTATTTAGTGACCAATAAGTTGATCGGTTTAAGAGCATAGTAGATATATTTTGTGTCTCTCCAAGCACAAAAAGGTAGAAGTAGGCCAAATAAAGCAAAACAAATTAAATGATATTTTTTTTATACTTACACCCGTATTCTAAGTCGATTTTTTCACTCAAGGGAATGCTAACGTGAGTGGTAAAATGGCCACCGCTTTACTAAAGGTTCGGCTGTCTCTTGTCAAATTTCAAATGTAAGTATTCACTTGAGTGAAAAAAAACGACTTAGAATACGGGTGTTAGTCTCTGGTAAAAGTAATGTAAAGTTTAAAAAAAATAATTGACGCCGCTATCTCGCGAGATTGAGCTAAACTGTTTTTCCAATCTCCTTATCGCTTTATTAAACAAACAAAATATATAGGTACTAAAACATTTCGGAAGGAAGTAATAAACAAATTCACCGTCCCCTTTTTTTTAAATTCATACTCAGTCAATTTATATAATCAAAAATGTACAAATGTGCGAGCGAGATAGCGACGCGCGACGGGTTCTAGGTTCTAGGTTCTAGAATCTAGTCTCTCCATTCCACTTGGCACTTGGATCCCGTAGACCGTTGCAAAACCACTTCGCACAAGCGGAAACGCTCGTGCCACCCAGACATTTAACAATGGTATCCCATTAATTAAATTTCGTAACGGAATCTAACGACTAACAAGACAGCATTGTGAAATATCTTATCTTATCGCTGAAAAGAACAATACTGAGTCGGAAAGAGTAATGAGCATGTAATGAGGTTCTTAAGCTGCAGGAGTAGTTACCTAAGAGAAAAAAAAGAAGTAAGTGAATATGATATTTTTTGTACACAAGTGACTAGAGGCGTCTCTCAGCCAGGAGGCGTAAGTATAGCCTAGCTCGCGAGCTAGGCGTTAGAACTCCTAAAAAGTTCGAAAAACATGTGTCAAGTTCACGAAAGAAGCCTCTTCGGGTCGCACTTGAAATCCTTCCACCACACAGGTTCGAAAGAACTGGTGACACGATAAGAAGAAGAAGTACTCCTGGCTGCAGTGCACGGGGAGGCATGCACTGCAAGTGGAGCTCGGGGTCAGTAGGGCAAGCCTTTCCTGGGATCGGCCTCAGCAACGTGCGTGAGGGGCACCTGTACGAGTTCTTCGGATATCCCGGGGTCCCTCTAATGCGCAGAGGTCGGTCACCATAAGGTTTTAGTCGGTTTAAGTCCATCCGCCCTCTCCCAAGGGCATCCATGAAGAAGAAGAAAAAAGAAGAAAAAATATTTATTTTTGACATAACTGTACAAGCTCACAATCACATTAAAAAACCTATAAGCAAGTACAATGCAGTCAAAAATGAGGATTTCCCCATGTAAAAAAATGCGTAAATACTCTTATTGGTAGGAGATAACACCTGCCCGTTACCAGAACAGTGTTACAAGTGTGTTCTACAGTGCTTATTGTGAAAAAACGAACACAAATGCGCTATCTGAATAAGTACACTCATTAATTACACAGCTATTTATTTTATGTCATATTAAAAACATTAGCCCAGTCCAAAAAGAACCGACGTCCATACGATTGGGAAATCGGCAACGGGTAACTAATGAAGTTACGAGAACATTCAGCAAATTTCTTTTATACTGCTCAAAATTGGTATTTTATCACCCAGTCTTATGAATGTTAATTGTTCAGTAAGCAAATTGTTGGTTTTGCAAGCAATCAAGCAAACAAACTTTCACCTCGTTACAACAATTAAATTTATCCTTGAGTTAAAATAATCTATGTCAAAACATCGATAAATTATTTATTTCTATTTAACTGCTCAGATGGAGGGCAAAGTTTTTTGTGAGGAAAACGAAGAAACCGTATTTCGTCCCAAATTTACTGCTCTAAATATAATATTATGCAATGTGAAAACTGCATTGTACCTGCTTACATCATCATCATCAACCTATAGCAGTCCACTGCTGGACGTAGGTCTCTCCCAAGGGGCGCTACTGAGCCCAATTTTCGGCTCTCCTCATCCATCTTCTGCCAGCTATAGCGCGTAGAAGCCTGCTTACATAACCTACAAAAACAGATGCTTCTTGATTCATCCCAGCAAGTTTTCGATCTCTTTACACTGAACTAGCAAAGGTATATGAACGTCAAACAAGTTGTCCTCTGGCGAACCACGTGACAAAGATGCGCAGAACCAATTTGACCTAAGAATTGCGTTCTGCGCATCATTGTCACGTGGTTCGCTAGAGGACAACTTGTTTGACGCTTAGTATACCTCGCAAACTATCCATTTATCAGTTTATCGATAAATTTGATTTCATAACAACACTATCGATCTCGATAATTTTATAGAGTACAAACATCCTCGTCAAGTAAATAGACCGTATATCTTATCGGTAGTTTGCCGGTGGGACTGCATAAGGAAACTCGGGTTCTTAGAAAAGGGAATAACTTTAATATTTACCGGGAAATACTATTTTATTGTTAACACAATGAGACTAAGCTAAACATAGATTTTACAATTTGTTTCCAAACATAGACTAAAGTCTTGAGAGTGACTCTCTCTACTACAAAATATGGTACAGAATATTTATTTTATGATTTAATTGTTTTGAACTAGAACTGACTACACGACACGATTGGTCGAGTGTGTTAGACTTCCATTGTCGCGGGTTCGATTCCCGCTTAAGGACCACTGAGTTCGATACAAATTACCTCAATGTTTAATTAGTACCTCAATGTTCAGGACAAACATTTGTGTGATGAATAATGGTGTTTGTCCTATGTGAGTCTGGGTATTTCTATGTATTCTATGTGTACCTATATTTACAAAAAAAGTATGAAAGTATTCCATTAGTTACCTGGTTCCCATAGTACAAGCTCTGGTTAGTTTGGAGCTAGATGGCGCTGTGTGAATAGTCCTAAATGTTTATTTATTTAAAGGTTTCAAAGACTACAAGACAAGCATACCTCACAAGTAAAGATATAAAGGGGTATCCAAATCAAAGTCACAAACATGTCACAACACAGAGAAGAAATCCGTAGAGTTCGCGGTTTGGCGTGACGTCAATTGGCAAACCACAGGTGTTTTGGACGTAAAACAAGCTAAAATAAGGATTCACGAAATGAGACCAACTTGCTATAGCTGTAAGTAACTGCAACATATCTACTCACAACATTTTGCTTCGAAAATCGTTTAGTACCTACCTATGCAAATTGAAATTTAATTTTATTAATAATGAGAGATGATGTTTGGTAGAGAAGAATTTTTAAAAAGTTCATGCTCTACAAATTCTAACCAATCGTAAATAATGTGATGTGAAAAATTGAGGATACCTTTGCTAGAACTAGATAAACCGTTATGGAATAGATGGTTATATATAAGGATACCTATAGGCTTAGTCTTGACTGACTGACTGACCAACAGACAGACAACGCACAGGCCTAACCACAGAACTTAGAGTCTCAAAATTTGAAGAGTATATTAGTTAAGTAGTATAGGCGAATATTAACAAAGGAATTTTGTTAATTCGCAACGCAAACGAAGTTGTGGGTGTCAACTAATCCGTAATAAAAATGCACACCCTGCGTGACCTCCTTCAAACTAACTGCATGATCCCGTTATGATTATTACAGTTCCCGATACTATCCTTTCACTGTCGAAGACCTCCAAGCGAGGTATCACATAACCGTCCGACTATCTCACTTTTTCTGAAGCATGAGTTAAGGCCTGAACCGTAAAATGATCTTGACATGTAAAAAACTTTTATGCGAAATGTGATGCGAAGGGAAGAATGTCATGGGACTAGAAGAGTGCTGAATATGAAAGTGGATGGATATAAGAGTAGAGGAAGACCAAAGAAATGATGGATGGACTGTGTGAAAGATGATATTAATAAAACAGATGTAAGTACAAAGATGACGGTTGATAGAGACGAATGGAAGAAAAAGACATATTGTGCCGATCCCACGTAAGTGGGAAAAGAATAAGAAAATGATGATGATGTAAAAAAACCACAAACCAATCCTTTTTATCAGCAACTAGCTGACGTCGGCAACTTTGTTTGCATTGTTATTTTTCAAAATCCCTTAGTACGCACTTTCAGCTCTTCACAAACACACCCTCCAAATTTCAAGTGTCTAGTTGTGCCTATGCGTTGTCTGTCAGTCAGTCAGTCAGGTCCAAGCCTTTTATATATATTGATAAATGATAAATGCTGTTGAGAAACAAAGCCCTAGCAACGTTCTTCGATAGAAATCGGCGATGGAACGCGTTATTCTCACATTAATTGTTCGAGACAATGGCTATTCTGTTCTCGGTTCGGTCTCGAATCTCGAGTCTCGACTCGACCTTGCTGGTTCGATCACGACCTGCACACCTGCATTCCCTTGCTGTAAGCTCAAGTGTGTCATGTAATGTAACTCGAGCTACAATTTGAAATATTGAATGGCCATGATTATTATCAAACGCTATTTTGAACCTTCAAAGATTGCTAGAAGAATGAGTAAATAATTATATTTTTTTATTATAATCTTGTATGCATAAGAACAAAAATATTATTAGTTTGGGGTTTTTCTAAAGCTATTAGAATAATACCTGATAGAATACAGAAGAGACCAAGAAATTTCAAATAAATCCATCTCCCTGTTTCAAAAAATGAAATGATTCTAATGGAGATAATTGCGGTAATGGTAATAAACCACGTTGAAAATATAGCTTTCTTCAACCATATATTAATAGCTTAAGTACCGTACGAACCCACAAACGTAATGAGACAGAGACAAACGAGCCTCATTGATCGTCCCATACAAATGGTTATCTGCCATCAAATTCATGAGGAACTTGACATTGACCTGTAGTTTGCGCGAAACGGTCGACAGACATGCATGGTGTTCGATAACAAATCGTAAGATAACCTTCTAAGAATTGATAAAACTTCGACTGAAGTGACTGATTACTTTTAAAATCAACACCTATTCTCGGGATCCAACTATTACTAGATAATGTTATAAAGACGAAATATGTGAGAATGGATAGATGGAAAGATAGATAAATATGTAATGAAATAATATTTAAGACATTTCATACAACTCAATCTAGCCAAAAACTAAGCAAAGTTTTGTACTATGGGAGGAGAGATGGATGTTTCTTTTCTCAATAACACAACAACTTCTGAACCAATTGAGCTGATTTTTGGTATAGGTATAGTTCCGCTGGCTGCAGTTAGTAGCTAGTTAGTAACTAAATAAGTAGACGATAGCTTGTCAAAATAGGCACTACCACTCGTAAGGCTTATTAAAATTCGTGGGCTCTTGCAGGGCTATGGTTTTTTTGAACACTCGAAATTGATTAATTGTTTAATGTTGATATTGACTTAGTAATAAAAAAGTAGGAAATCATTTTTTTACGGACTAGGAATAATTTGCCTCATCAAAAGGGATCTACTAACTAACATCTAACTGTATTTACCATGGCACCGCTACGCAGGTCGAAATCCCCATTATGGAAGATTAGCTTGCAGCAAAAAATATGGCAAATTACTGACTAAACATTAATTCATTGCAGGCATGCCCTGATGAATCAAGTCGTGACCGAAACCGGCGGTTAATTAAAAGCTTAAGAAAAATTGAGGTACAGTGAACTGTGCACATGAAGACGGTGAAAATGTCATGGCAAATGAGAATCTGGAATGAATGAGCGATGCGTAAGCGAGTATGTAATAATAACAGTTACTAAATTCAACAAGCGATTGTTATCATTATAAATACATAAGTAAATGTTATAAGTAAACAAAGCTTTTTAGTTTACGAAGAATGCGCAATGAACATAATTAATAATTTAGTTGTCCATGAACTTGTTTTACAATCGAAATCGTATTATAAGCACCACAGAGAAGTCAAGATAACCCTTCTGTGTCTGACTAATACGATTACGCATGTGAGAATGTTCGTGATCGGGCCTCTGTTCTTGAAGAATCAATTATTTTTTCAAAGGTAATGGATACATCCATTTTAACGGTAAGAGCTAAAATCCAATGAAAAATGTAATACTCACAAGAATATTGTTAAGATCTTACCTGAGTAGATTTTGTACAGCGAATCCAACAATCCTTGCATCATCTTGCCAGAACTTTATTCCACTTCACAAAAACTGAACATCACTTCATTACCATCGACAATGAGACGGGATCATTTTGAATTGACACATCATTTTTAAGCAACGACCAATCATCTTATTAGCTCCACATTTTGAACAAAGAGATGGCTATCGGCTGATAAAAACTATATAAGGTCAACGTCCAAGAGACAGAACGGTGGCTAAATTGAACTAACGGTAGAAACGATGGTTATCATCAATCAGATTTGCGTAACTATCTGTTAGCAATTACATCGAACACGAGTGTACCAAATGACTGACCAAGAGGAATGCAGTGCAGTGTACAGTTACAACAATGTGAATAAAAGAAACACGCAATATCTAGGACGATATCGAAGGGAACATTGCAACATCGGTGTTCATATAAATCTATTATTTTAAGAATCTGTTATCAACGGATATAGTAGAAACAATAAATGTAAATATGATGTAGAAATCCAAGGTCATTTTTGATGTAATGCCCTATGGACGCCTACAACATAATGGATTTGGGACTGACCGAAACAACGTGTTTTACATGACATGCACGCGTCATGGGCATAGTAATGTCGAAACTGGAAATGTGGGCGTTGGAAACAAAATATTTTAAAATAACTTAGTGGTTATTCTTGTGAGTTACCGCAATGTGTTGCAGATTTTAAGAACAGGTAAAAAGTTCAAAAAAATACAATGACCAAAACAACGTTTCTCATGAGTAAATAGTGTACCTATAGCATTATTGTTGCTTATTAAAAATCACAGTTTCTTAAACTTTTTCAAAGGTAACATAACAATAAATAATCACATCTTGGCACGGATGTCTCTTATTAACCAGGATTAATAAGCGTGAAGCAAAAACATTTTTCATTTGAAATAAAAACATGAAAAAATACGGACTGCATTTCTTTTTCTTTACAATAATGCTATGTTTTGCGATGAAGTTAGATAGGTACTTTTTGATATTGTAATTTATATATTCAGAGATAATAATGACAAAAAAATATTTATATTGAAACTAGCAATAAGGAAGGAGTAAAACAGGTACAAAAACTATCATCTATCATTAAGAAAAATACAGACTTTGACTTGACAATCGAGAAAATAAATGCGACAGAAAAGCTATAAAAATACATTTGAAATGTAAAGAGAAAAGTTCTTGGAAACCCCAGCACAAGAATTATAAGAGTGATTGTTTCTTTGGATACCTATGTGAAATCATAAACGCTGGTGAAGTCAAATAAATGTAATTATAACTGTGGAAGCTGAACTTGCCGGCGCGCTTGAGCGTAAAAATAGACATGCCAATAACAATGTAGGTACACAAATGAAGACACTAATGAGACGTCAGAATGAATTCTCAAAGAAGAGCTGTGCCCGAGAAGCGGGAATAGATAATTCATGGAATCTTGGTGTAAATAATACGAAAGCGGTACCATTGAAGCGTGCGCGCCTTTCGTGTTTTTTGCATCACAATTCGCAATCCTTTCAAATATTTTGATATTTTCACGTTCTGACACGCGGAATTAAATTTATTTCACTAATAAACTCGTAGGTGTATACAATATCAAATATTTATCTACTTTATGACAACATACGTAGAGAGAGAAAAAAATCCTTGCTGACGTACTTTACGGTCTCACAATGTGTCCTTTGTTGTAATCAATTAGGGCTGCACTAACTATTATTGTTAAATGTATCTCTTGGCAATTTAGGTAAAAATTATAGTCTTGATCAATCTACCCAATGAAAACAGTTACATTCATTAAAATTTAATACGAGACGTGGATTCATAAACACGTTGAAATTTTTTCAAGTGTCAAAAACAAGCGACGATTTATCCGCTGGTAAATTGGAAGTGACGTTTGTCTGTTTTTAATCAGACGAAAGGAAAAACGCGATGACTGGTCGTCTGAAACTTTAAATAGATCCAACTTGATTCTACGCTTTTAAGTCACAATCACAACTTTCACTGTTCCTTGGCAATGTACATGGTCACAACGTAGATTCTCATTAATATTTAGTGGCACTCGCGGCTTGTTCGCTGCACTATGGTTATTTGTACAGGGTGCTACGGTAGCGTGGCTTGGAACCTTTATTGATATTGAACGGTCGATTGGATTGGAATGATGCAGGGCGGCGTCATAGTGCGCGCCCGCGCCGTCCGCGGTCTGGCGCTCCGCCGCCGCCACTGGCGAACGGATATATTTATAAATTTACAGACAGGGGGTCGAAGGATTTGCACGACGATGGTATGTCCCATCAGGTCGCACCGGAAACCAAAGGCGAGAGCATAATTCCAACTTACTCAGTAGAGCACAGATCTTCTTTGATCAATTAATCAGAATACCACGGTTTTGCCCGCGTGGTATAAAAATAAAAAGTACCCTATCCGTTTCTTGCTGATACATAAGCTATATCTAATCTATCATAGCAAATATCAGCTTAATTAGTTCAGTAGATTATAAGAAACTTAGGTATTTATAACGGCAGACTATTTTGACGTGAAAACCTCTAGGCGCACTGAACAAAATATTTTTGGGCAGAGAATTGGACTGGGCTACTGGGCTCCTAACGCTCGGATGTAACACTACTTCGGGTAAAATCAGCTAGTGTAATATTACTAAGTGAAGATGGTAATGTGTCAACTGTCTTTACTTTTACCTGAACAATATTTATTATGGAAGCATAACATTATAATACTACAAAATAAAGTGCCTGTATTGTTGATGCTATGACCATGAACAAAATGTATTTGCGAAATTAGCATCCTTCATACTGTCATGTCAATGTACTCACTGTCAAAATGTGAAAAATAGTTATATTTCGTATTATTATCCTAGTCTTTAAAGAAGTTTTCCCTTCTACCGTGTGGTCTTAAGCACACAACTTCTTTTTCTGTAAAAAATCCTTATATTGCTGTGAACAGTGTAGAAGGTAGATTGTCAGAATTTAAGATTTTGCCGCCGACCCTGACCGCCCACAGAACAGGTGGTTTAGGTATTCGTCAATCGACACCGGACTCCTATTATGACATCAACTTTAACACGTGGGCGATGTTGAAATAACGAAATTCTCAATCGATTCTCATTATTTGTGACTTATTAGCATTATAATTGATCATTTTTCACTCCAACAATTTTGGCATCTGCAAATATCATTTTTGCTTCATTAGTGTGAAAAATTCAGTAGCTCCAAATTCTTGGAATTGTAAATAAACACCGTGATTTCAAAACATTTCTATCTCGAACAGAAACGCGACGTTCACTAATGAATCATTACAGGCAGAATACAAAAGACTCGGGCTTTGGCACCGCCAGACTCATTTCTGTTCTTGACAAATGATAGCTAAAATTAAAGCAATGAGTACGCTGAGCATACTAGAATATTTTCATAACCATTTGCTGAAATGCAGCTAATGTTACGTTACATGAAATTCTCAGTCGCATGTTATGGGCGTAAATACTTATCTGTGATGAAAAGCAATAGCGGGTATAGGGTTGGTTGAAGTTCACTGCAGATTAAATGATAAGTGTTTTCGTTTAAGGCCCAGAATCCCGCAAGCCGCTATCTCACTCGCACATTTGTACATTTTCGAAAATATAAATTGACTGAATACACATTTCCAAAAAGCGGAACGGTGAATTTGTTACTGCAACCTCAGGAAATTAGTTGTGATATGTTTAACATAAGCGAAGGAAATAGGGCAAAACTGTTTTTGCCGATTTCCTTCGATTATGTTCAAACAAAATAATGCTTGGTATGACAAGTAGTCTACCATAGTGTTTCCTCACAAACCGTCGATTGATAACCGACAGCGTCTCTCTCCTCAACACTATCTATTTCTGTCTCATGTACGTTATTCATTGCTCCTTCTAAATTAGCATTTACATTTCTAGCGAGTACTTGGACACCTGTCTACAGTGACGTAGTTTTTCGATACGCTGGTAAAACTATTGTCTGTAAAAATTCTTTCGCATGCTTTTTCAATTCGGAAAAATAAATATCAGTTACAATATATCTTAAATAAGAAAGAGTAATACATGTTTATAGGAGTAAATAGTAATAAGAGTTTTTAACAAAGCCTAAATATAACCAAAATAAAAAAGGGATAAAAATGTTGATGTATTAATTTTGATAAGTACTGATAGATAATATTATTGCAACTACCAAGGTTTTCTTGCGAACGCCGATGTAAATACCTACCTACCTATTTACATAACTTTACAAATTACATTTGAACTGAAATAAACCACAACTTTTCTTGGTTGGTAAAGTTGACTTGGTAACCAGAAATAAAGTTCCCACCTGAGTGATAGTTTGTTTAATGTTTACACAAAGGCGTATTTGTAAAGGTAATGTAAACAAGCAGTCCGATGTTATTTTGTAAACTAACGTCAATGTTATTCTATACATGATGGAATTTTCATTACAAGAATCATACTAAGTATATCCGAAACTTCAGTACCTACATCCGAAGTGTAACTAAAATAAGGTATTTTAATTAACAAATTATGAATAAAATGTTTATAATAAATATAATAAATAATTAATAAAATGTTTATAATTTACTAAATTTTGAGTGAAATATATATAATTTACTAAATTTTGAAAAAAATGTTTTTTTCTAATTCACAAAAAAAGGTTTACTTGGCCTGAATTGAGACTTGAAAGTCCACTTGCCTTACTTTGCATTGGTTATAATTTTTGATTATTTAACCACATTTTCAATAATTTATTTATACCTACTAATAGAATTTTTTTAATTCTCCAGTGTAAGATTAGTTTCCTGACAACATTGAAACTATCCGTCTTGTGATTTTAGTAAGTTTAACTACCTCTATGATCTCACGAATTCATACATCCAGCGTCCACGCTAGTGGGTCACAGCAATTGTTCCACTGATGAGGAAGCGTTTATTAGGACTTTGTCGTTTTCATAATGTTCACCACGTAGTTTCATTACCTAAATTATTTATGTCCACAGTTAGCACTATAAAGGTTCATCTAGTGTATATTCACTTCTCCTCTCCTATGAGAGATGACCTATTTAAAAATTAAACTTCCATTTTTATCTATGTTTCTTTGGACAATACAGTGTTACTATCTATCTTCCGACGATCTTACTCACCACGATGCACTGGTTCGAAAGAACTAGTGACACTATGAGAAGAAGATAAATACTGTCGCCACGATATTCTTTTTTTTAGAAACAGACGATTTTATAATGACATTACACCCTAGAGTCGTATGTGTTCAGAAATTCTCCTGGACTACATTAAGCATGAATGGACGCGGCGCAGTTAACTATTGGAAATAGACGCGTTTCCTTGCCGCACTCAAACGCTCCGGGAACGAAGGTTCATGAACTAGGACAACGGATTCCGGTAACCAGTTTATTTTACTTTTTGAGCCATATTATGTTTTACAACAACGTCATACACATCTTATCCGCATCCAGGAACATATCCAAGTGTTCATTAAAGAGCTGGACTCTACTCGGCCTACGAACATCAAGTCCTTCATGGTGCAGTCTGACTTCTGGCCTGCCTAGTACGTCGCTACAGGATGGCGTCGACGAAGAAAATTCCTAACTATGTTGTATTGTTTTTATGTAATATTAAGTTGCCTGAAATAAATCGTTATTATTATTATCTAAATATATTTTTTCATTAGGAAAAAATAAGTCAGAATAAATATCTTTCTGATAGTACAAAGTTTTCAGAAAATTCGAAAAAAATGCGTTTTGTTAAAATTTCTACCAGCCGCAGGTAGGTGCTATCACGCGCTGTTTATGATCTTCGACTGTTTGTCTAGCGGGAATCGAACCCGCGACTCTAGTGCGGCGCCCCGGCGAGACAGTCCAACTAACCACTCTACCATCCGTCCGTCAGTTGATTGTAAAGTGGTACGTACCTGAAATGAAGAAAGATAACTTTTAATGCTATGTTGGAAGTTAGGCTAACATAGATAAGTACTAGTATAATGATTGGATTTCAAGTGAAATTCAAGAGTATCTTCTATCTTATTAGACCTTCATGAGCCATCCGCGGAAATATCGTCATAAAAAAGTATTCCCAAAAAACCCGGGTTTCTAGTTTGGGTTTTTTAGGAATACTTTTTATGACTGTACTATAACTATACCTTCAAAATAATATTATTTTCTTTGTATTTACACATTGTACATATCTATATCAAGTATCAAGATAGTATCAAGTTTATTATGCGTAAAAATTACGTGTCGAACTAAGAACCTTCTCTGTGTTTTCTATCGACATAAGCGAAGAAGATTGGGCAAAACTGCTCTTCCCAAACTCCTTCGCTTCTGATAAAATATCAAAACCAAAAATATACTAAAATATCTCGTGAGGTTGTGGTAACAAATTCACCGCACCTCTATTTTGAAATTTATCTCAGTCAATTTATATCTTCAAAAATGTACAAAAGTCGAGCGAGATAACGTCGCGCTGGATTCTGGGCCTTAACAAGAACTTATTACATTTCAAAACGGTAGGGTAGATAAACTGAAAACTGTCAGCGGTTATCTCACTGGGTCACTGTGATACCAACTTTATAGAGGCTGTTTAGATTATTCCGATACTAGAAGACAGCGATCTAAAATCGCTAAACCCAGATCCGATATAACGTCTATGGTTGAGCTCGATTCGAAGTTTAGTAGGTACTTATCGAAATAACATAGTGCACTGAACTTTCAGTTTTTTTCTGCCAGTTTAAACCCAAGCTCAACTTTGGACTATCTCAGATTTAACAATATATAAAATGTAATAAACGTGACCATTATTTAATTTATTAAGCAACAAAGTTAAAACATTATTTTATTAAAAAAACACGGACCGTTTCTCTTTCGCGCTTTACTTAAAACAACTTAAAAAAACTGCAATTAATTTTACTGAACCGTTTGTAAAGGCATGACAAGGGGAAAAAGTGAACTGTATTTCGAAATTCAACAATGCAAATCCCTTACAATGACATGTAAATAGGTGGTTACGAAAAGCGGCTAACGTGTCGATAAGTATTACAAATGCAAAATTGAATTCGCGAAGTGTTTACGAAATGAACCGGGAGCGCCACCTTTTCTGTGTACTTCAACTATTGTTCTTTGGAAGCCTGCATTGTGATTAAGAGAATTACTAAATAAGACTTGAGTTTTTTTTAAAAGAGCTTTAGATATTTTACAATAATATTCACCCTATAGGTTTTGTAACTGGAATCGTTTTTTACTAATGCATCCTTATTAGATAAACTTTGGTGCTGAACCACCTTGGTCTTTGCTTCAACATCAATTCAACATAATATTATTCGGTACTACCTCTCTATCTCTAGGTAACTCTAAAATCTTCTCATCTTAATAACATTTGCCTTGATTCCAGAACGAAAGATTCAACCGTGAATCGACTTAGACACTGATACGATAATCGTATTGTGCTACCTTAGAACATTGGTTTTACTCAGAACACACGTAATAAGTCTCTCGATTATGCAACCGGTTTCATCGATTGACATGTTATATTATTTTACCTAAAGAGTGTTGTTTAAGCTTCCTTGGCAGTCAGGTAAAAATATTCTGTTAATAAAGCTATTTTAATTTAAAGTAAAATGCTTTACTAAAATCATATTAATCTTAAAGTTGAACGGAGATTTGGAATTCTATCCTAGTTTTTAAAATATTTCCACAAAAATAAAATTTACTAAAGAAGCAAGAAAAAATATATCCGTTTCTCAGAAATGCTGCGATGATATTTATGTGAATGCAGTTCATTTGGTGTTTTGCATTGAAATAAAAACTATTCCTGTAAAATAAATATCGATAATCTTCGATGTGATAAATAAAGTAAATGCCATTGTAAACTCATAGGTCAGTCTACTCTGGCAGTAATAACCTTGCACCGACAATCGCTGTCCGTAATCAAATAATAAAACACGCTATCGAAGTGTAAATGGCGTATTCGTGAGCCTCAAACACCTCCAGAATTTAATTTTACGACACCAGAAAACAACCAGTTAATTTCAACTAAAAGGGTGTTTACTCTAGTCTGACAGATATTTCTTAATTAAAGAATCGCTCGCTGTCCACATTTACTTGAATTATGGTTTTTGACGAAATAATCGCTATCGTACGTATCCGTTAGTAATCGAAAACTTTTCACTATAAATTAATCGAGATATTTATTATCTGTGTTGCCACCAAAATCACTAAAGTAACAAACCCCTGGTGTGACATAAAAAAATCGATCATAAGTTTTACGTTTATCACGAAACATACAATTATTTCTCTTGGCACACGACTTGACACGACTTTGCCCTCGCGGCGTCGGATACTTTTTTTGTAACATACTGTATATTACAGAAAAAGTATCTATATATCTCGTCAATTGTTTTGCATAGAAATATACAATAGAAATATACAATATTATACAATATTTCTATGCAAAACAATTGACGAGACGATTAATTGGCCATAACCGTGCTACACAGAACTAAAAATGTATTAGGCCGTTGCAGTACTTACCACCAAATATTATTTTATACGATTAAGGGTGCGCTTCCACTGACGCGGAGCTGAACGGAGTGGAGAGGAGTGGACCGTGAATTGGCCAATCACTGTGCTCAAAGTGGAGTGGAATTTCGAGCACAGTGATTGGCTAATTCACAGTCCGCTCCTCTTCACTCCGCCCAGCTCCGCGTCGGTTGAAAAGACTTTTCCAAACTTCCTTACTAGAACTATATCCTTAGCAGAAACTTACAGTGCTTGGCCTTCTCGACCTTGGCACCGGTCAAGTCAGCGGCACCTTTGAGTCACATTTGTCTGGTCTATTCAAATGGAGCTGGTATCACTGCAATCTTGAATACATTTACGTAACGTGACTTAATTTACGATTGAGTTATATTAGGGATCGGTCCGAAAGGGTTCTCATTATTCAAGCATTGTCCATTTCTGGCCAACTGAATTCAATGGTAGAATCAAATGAAATCTAGGAGCACCTTATTTTACTACAACTGTGCGGGGCTACGAATTGGCTCTATTTTTTTTTACTGTTCAGCTTTTTCCGCGCGTATTATACAGAACCTATATATATATATATATATATAATGGTTAACAAAACAATACGAATAACAGAACCATAAAAAATGGAATCGACAAAAAAGTCCAAATAAATTATCGGGCCGCGGAGAATTTCTCATTCCTAAAGCGTCGATGACACAAGGCTAGTTTACAAGCTACAAGGCAGCGAGTTTAATGCCCGCCTTCCACTGCGAAAGGGTAATGAGCGGAAACTGAGCTGATGATCTGAGCGGACCGGAGTAAAAATAGTTGTACACTTCCACTAAGAAAGAGTTTCAGATTTTGCCTTCCACTGCCAGAGGGCTTTGCGGAGCGAGTGAGGTGGGAAATGAGCGGGGTCGGATGAGCGAGTTGTTGGCCTTCCATTGCCAGCGACGCGGCGATGAGCGAGGAGGCGCAGAAATATCTCAGTGCCATCTAAGCGGGCAAGTAAAGGGGAAGGGGAGGCGACGGGGGGCGGAGGTGAGCTGAGTCCGTTCAAAACTCGCGTGCGACGCCATGACGCAGCGGACCCATTTTAACTCGCTCAATCCGTTCCGCTTTACTCGCTCGCAGTGGAAGCACTTGTATGAAATTTTGCGTTGCGAGTTGAACTGGATCCGTACGGAGTCCGTTGGAAATCCGCTCAACTCTGCGACCAATTTTGTGACTCTTTGTACTCTTTTGATCCGCTCAGTCCGCTCATTTACAGTGGAAGCACTTCTATGAAAAAAGCCGTTGCGAGTTAAACGGAGTCCGTACGGAGCCCGCTCCGCTCGCAGTGGAAGGCGGGCATAAAAGCTAGCGAGTGAGCGAGTTAGCTTTCGAGAAGGATTGTCAACAAGCAGATGACACGGGGCGAGTTTACAAGCTACAAGCAAACTTGCTGGCTTGTAGCTTGTTATCGACGCTTTACAGTCGGTCCACTATTCTGTTCTGGTTGAAATAGTTGAACGAGGGAAAGTGTTCAAATCATCGCATTTGAAGTTGTGAATTGTAGCCGTGCCATCAATCATCATAATGTTGAGAAGCGTATTAATGTGTTCATTAATGCGATGCGAAAAAAAATGGGCATTACGATGACTAGCCGATTAGAACAACTGAACTTTGACCCACGGAGATCAAAGCAACGACAGGCATCCAGGTGGGCAATTCTATAACTTATTAACTTTCAGTATGACCAACGAGTTTTGCTCATGCTAAAAAACATGATCATGTAAAAATGTGCCACGATCTTTAGCTGTCATCAAATTTTGTAATTATCTATTATGTATATCTAAATAAAACAAAAATAATAGCCTTTATTGCTACTGATTGCTAAACAAAACAACTTAAACCTAATTAGAACTATCTAAGTCTTCTGCAGAAGGCGCCTCATGGGCCGGCGTAGGCCTTCCCTAAATTTCTGCCTGCCTTTCCTCATCCATTTCAGTTTGCACCGTCGTTGTGTAGGAATGCCCTTCCATCTCTTTCTTGGTCGTTCCTGTTTCCGTTTCCCTTCTATTGGGATCCATTCTAACAAACTCGTTTTATCCACCTAGTTATTATCACGATCAACTGGAACCTGAAGAACAATAATCAAAATACTGAGCAAGACACAGGATACAAGATCCAATGGTACGAGTATCACTAATAATGAAAGCCGGAGTGAAAGAATAGGTAGCCAGATACGGCATTCAACATTTTCACACGATAAACGAAATGGAAAGCATAGTGTTTATGTCGCAAAAGGTCAGCCATCGGTCAGTGTGTGGCTACGGACATTTTCTCTCCATTTTGGGAACCGCCACGCCTTGTGCATATGTCGATTTTGCTTTTACCGATCTGAGTTTGGCGATCGTAAACAAACTGATAGCTGGCAGAAAGTGAATGATAAGAACTGACTTAATGCATTTTTTAATACACATTTTCAGCTCTTGCTATTATTATAACGAACACATCCTCCAAGTCTCAAGTCTCTGCGTCCACTGGTTTAGCCTGTCGGTGACATTGTGATATATGTACATGTATCTCTTGTACCGAAAAAGGTCAAGTGTGATAGCCTGAAATCGAGGACTTTTGTTTTTGGGTTTTATGGGAATCCAAGTGTAGAAGTTCGTTTTAGATTTTTTGGGAATTGGGTTTATTGGGAACCAGCCTCTCAATGATAAGAGGTCTGTCAGTCAATCATCTGCAGTCAGATCATAAGGTTGTTGGGGTCTCGCTTCAGGATTAAGGCATCTTTCTCTTAGTAGTCCAGTTCAACTCAATATCTTTGCTATTACGGCCATTCATATTGCCGTAATGAATGTTGCAGACGTATTTTGAGGCAAACTCAATTAGCATGCAAAAAACGAACGTAAGCCAGAGTATGAATAAGCCTGAAGTGCTGATATACTCGTGTATTAGCATAACGTGTCATGAGTGTTTTGATAACATTGGCAAATACAGACATGAATACGCCCATTCATACTCTGAAGCCTCTAACAAAACATCAACACTTCAAAGAACTATGAAAAACAGGACCGTTATATACACCTATTCTTGAGATCTACCACTTTTTTAACTAGACTCTTCTTATTGAGTTACAAAGTCTAAGTTGAACTAAATAGGTTTATGAATGCGATATTTTTTATGTTAACAAGTGGCGAGCCTAGCTAGGCGCTCTCCTGATGGTAAGTGACTACCCATAACTATAACAGTTATGACACACACTTGGATTCCTATAGGCCGGAGCAACATCGCTATAGCGATCCTCCACCTTGAGGCATTTTGATGGTCAGTCTTGGAATCCCAGTAATTTCACTACAACACAGTAATCCTAATAAACTACTGCTTTGCGACAGAATATCTAGACAGCAAAAATATCTCTACATATCTCTCGATAATCAATGTTTTCCTGTTATCAGTTGACACTAGAGTTCAAAATCCTTGGTCTACATGTAATGAGGAATCATGATGAGCCAACATTATTGAGTCAGTAAATGTACATGGGATGGATCCTATTATGATGAAGCAAGGTAATTCAAAACGTGCACAATCTGCCAGTAATTTGATAAGCCAGGTGTTTTAATTATTTTGCACAGACAAACCAAGAGAAGAAGAAATCGAAGTAATTGATAGTATATATATAGTAGAAGTATTTGATATTGGTGGATTAATTGTTGAAAACCAGCCTGTGCGTAAAACTAAACCGATAACACAGGACCAACCATGGTAAGGCGTGGTGACGGTAGATGGAGTAGCCAGAATGCCTATGGAAAACGCAGCGTTGGGCATCCAGCCTGATGGATCGATGACATCCGCAATATCGCTGACAACACCTGGATTAGATTCGCACCGCGCAGATCAGACTGGCATTTAATGAATAAGGCCTATGTAGCAGCGCGATGATACGGGCTGAAGATGATGATGATAAACACAAGACTATAATTTTCTCAAAGTTAGACGAAAGTTAGAGAAGGAGGCCTTTGCCCAACAATGGGATCCAGCGGGCTGTTAAGATAAAGAAAAGATGAAAATGAAAGACAGTGTAATCTGGTGAATTGAAGATAACCCAGTATCAATTACATAAAAAGAAAAGATAAATAAATACAAGTAAAGGAATGCAGAACACTGTCTATCTTGTTCTTGCAGACAGACGGACCACCCTACTCGGACGTCGAACCCGAATCTTACCGATCAAATAAACTATTCCCGTGCAACGATTTATACTTTGCCATAGTGATGTGAAAAGAATAAGCGAATGAAAATTTGCTGAACAGAAAATGCAGATAAACTATCAATGCGCAATCTTATCTATTTTAGAATAAAATAAGAAGGTGCAAGCAAATAGAGTTCGTACTGTAGATAATAAAAAAAAATGTTTTAGTGTCACAAAATAAAACATCAAGTAGGTAAATAAAAGTCTATAAAAATCTTAAGTAGAGATCAAATGAACAATGGACTCAGTTCCCATTATGTCTAAAAATGCATTATGTCTAAAAAGTCTAAAGTTGCATAATATTTTAGAAATCCTGTTGTTACTAACCAGGGCAAGGGCCTAAATCATTTAACAAGTTTCAAACCAATTTGATGAAAACCATTCAAAGTTTGTTTTAATAAAATAGCAACCAAACCAGTCCAAATATTTCAGTTGCGTAATTTACTTCAGAAAGCATGTACTTAATGTATTTTTTTGTTAAATGGGCAGTTATGTGTAAAGTCAAAACAGATTATTTGACTGAAAACATACCTGATTATCACTATCAGGTATGTTATGTGTCTACGTGGAAAATAATAATATTTCAAGAATTTCGATTGCTAGCCCCATCACTATATCGCCACACAAAGGCCAAGGCAAGCCGACAGCCGACTCACAGAACAAACCTAATGGTTGCAAATAAAAACTTTCCGCTTATACGAGGTTTCTGTAAATAAAAGCCCACATCAAAGGAAATGGCTTAAACTAGACATAAATTCTATTGCAGTAAGAGTTTTGTATATATTTTTAAGAAAAAAAAAACACGTAAAACAGATAATTGGTTCAGGCGTTACTTTTCAAATAATTAATTACTGAAGACATTTTTCAGCATTTAGTAATTTATTGTAAACATGTATTTAGAACAAGTAGGTAAGTTAAACATTATTTATGCGACAAAGAATAGCATGAGAATCTATATCATTGCAAAAAAAAATAAGTACCTACTTATACAATAAAGACAGAGAACAGTAGCGCAAGACCGAGAAAGCGAAAAAGGCGAAAAAAGGGCAAGAAACAGGGCTTTTGCTCTACAATGGGACAGCTCAAGTTAATGATAATATACATAGATAATATTAATAAAGAAATAAGATAGAATTATAATACATACAATAAATGCAGTTATATTTGTATGTCCCGTGAATGATACTGTTGGATTAGGAACATAATTATTTAGATAAAAGGTTTTTAAGCTTTTGACTTCTGCAGTCGGTTGTGGATTGAATTTAATAAACCATGAGCTAAAATACTGTAAATAAACGTCCGATGTCACGGTAAAGTAATTGTAAAACCTTAATTGTAATCGAAATTTTTCCACTCAAAAATAAATAAAAAGTCGTTTATAAAATTGGTCAAGGATAACCTATAAAGTTTAAAGCAACAAAGTTGCAATATAAATTATCGGTTATTAATTACGAATCGCAGATCAAAATCAGGAAAACCGAACTTTTGAAGGTGATGCAAATAAAATAACCAAAATAACTATAGTTTTAAAAAACACCCGATTAAGGCTGCAAGTGCAGGTATCATTCTAAAACATGTTTTTTTAGTCGAAAAGGAGCTAATAGCCTATTAGACGGTTCACTCGGAATATTGTTCACTCAACTAAATGGTTCATTTTTCTTTAATTCCATTTTCACACTGCTGAGCTAGAATGACATAAAATAGCAGTTCATCTGTTATTTTTTTTCAGCATGTCGTTGAATGAAGTCGTACGTCTAGGAATTAGTTTAGTGGCCGAATCCGAGTGAACGTTTACTTTTGTTTTCAGACCGTTCATTTTTCGTTCATTCCGATTGGAAGTGAAAGAATGCTTATATGCAACACCGTTTGATTGGTTCCTCATTCAGAATTATTGAATTAGTGTTCAAAAATTTCATTTCGAGTGAAAGTTACCAAATGAAAGGCGAAAATCAAAGATCTATCTTTGCTCTTTTTTATTCTGTTTTTTAATACTTATACTTGTTTATTTTTTCCATTTGTAAAATTGAATATGATGTGCTACATAATTATGTGATTACTAAATTTTCGTCTTTCTATTTTCTTCATGAAAACCAAGCTAGAATTAGTGTTGAAATAACACAACTTGGTAATTTTTTGATGATGCTAAGATTTCGTCGAAAATTAAGAATTGAGCAAGAGATTGAGTAAACCGAGTCTGCTAATTTCTAAGAACAAAGCGCTCAAAGTACTTCGAACTGACACACTGCCGAAGACAAGCTGCTTAATTAGCAAAAAGATAATTAATTTTCATTACGGTAAAGAGTATTTTAAAGTTAGATTATCAAAATTTCAAGAGATTATCTAAACATTTATTTCAAATCTAAAAGTACTTACTAATAATAAACTTAGATCCTTTTCATCATTATGAGGTTCAAGGTATCGTTGGTTATCATCAATTAGTCAAATAGTTGAGAACAATAGTTTGCATAAAATATTTACTGTTGTCGTTTTGTAGCATAAGCATAATCAGCCTATAATGTTCCCACTGCTGGGACTCAGGCCTACTCTCGGCAGGAGAGCGAATGGGTCTTAATCCACTACGCGGACCCAATGCGGATTGGTGGATGTCACATGCCATAGAACATTTTTGTTTTCTGTCCTCTGACATGCCGGTTTCCTCACGATGTTTTCCTTCACCGTTGCGAGAACGTGAGATGCATACATAGATTTTTTCAACCGAAAAAACCCATTTACGCATGATTGCCACCGGGATTTGAACCCGCGACCATCAGATCGCAAGGCAAGGGCCTCATCCACTCGGCCACCACGTCCTCCGTCCGTCGTTTTGTAGGATATAAGTTAAAACCCATCTAACTCATTCTTATCAAGAAGTATGAAGTACATATACTTATATGTATAGTTACTAAATGAACTCCCACGTAATCAAATAACATAAACTTTTTTTTCAGGTTCTATTCATTTATTTTAATATTATTGCTCCAAAAAGTCTGTTTTCCAACCGCGAAGCCTTGATTTGATCCAACCGCATCATAGGTGTGCATTTCAACCTACTTTTGGGTTAAGCTATACGCCACCAATTTTTAATTACTAAATAAAAAATGTGTAATGCAGACTACGTTATCTGTGCAGTCAGAATTTTGGTTTTCTACAAAATGACAGCTGACAGGAGGGCGGCGCTCAAGCCGAGATTTTGCGAGCTGGCTTGAGCTGGTACCCGGGTTTGCCAAACGATGAATAAAACTTAAATTATAATCAATGGTGGGTACAGCCTGACGCAAATCCGTAGAAAAACTACTAAAGGTAACAGTTATCCAATACTAATCAAATTAATTTTGACGATTTTTTTTTTTACCATTTACTTATGTGTTCAGTAACGGCAACTGACTATGCGTATTTTTTCTCTGGTGATTAAAAAGTTTATTGATCAAATCTTAAGCCTTATCGCGTGCGAGTAAAGTTGAAATTGGCCGCAAAATTCATATTCTCTATAAGGGTACTTACATAAACACGTTGCATTACTTACTTGACTTGTCGATAAAATGGACGTGCGTGTCAACACAGCACTCCATAGAATAAAACCAAAGAAAAAATATTATATGTACTTACATAAAACTCTCAATTTCGATAAATCTCTTGCTGTTATCGATTTATTTTGCGATAGCAATGTATTAAATATAAAGAAAATTATTTGTAAGTACTTTATTCATACCTGAGCGAGCATTCATCATGGATATCCTATAAATTTGGAATCACATGAAATCATTTACCTACTAGAGGTAGAGGTCTGGTTAAGAAAGTTTATTTCTCATAAAGAATACAAATATTCACTTACATGAGAAAACTAAATATACATAAAGTAACTAGTAACTTAAGTTCTTTAACATAATATTTGATGGGCTGTATAATCATACGTTGAACTAACGCGAGAGGTAGAGTTGGGTACTTCTGAAAAAATGCTTCTACGAATTGAAAGAATACTTCAATTACTCATTTGGACATATAATTTAAGTATTTAGTTCCTATAATTATGAGAAATACTTTTTTTTTCTTTTTCTGCTTAAAATCTACTAATATCGGCCCGCCTCTATTAATTGCGACACCCAAAACGGTTAATATTGTGTAGTTGCTCATAGTTCTCGACAACTCATTAAGACCTGAGATGTAACCTACCTACCCAATATGGCAATAAATGACTGAATACTAAGTAGTTAGCAGTGAGAAATAAAACCCCAAAAAAAGGTTATTATAGGTACTCTATTTTAGCTTTGTAACTTTCATATTAAAAATCGTTCCATTATATATCTATTTCATATCAATATAATACCGTAGTCTATCATAAATTGTATGACTACATTCGGTAACTTTTGTACCTATATAATAGTACATAACATTACTTATTCTTTGCATATATCTAGTAGAAATACTAGAGTTACCTTCACATTCTAGGAAGGATGGTGCAAATGCACCGAAAGGTTTATCATAGCTGTAGAAACCTTGTGTTTATTTGCACTGACTGTGCCAATGTTTTCCGAGCTAATAACTGCATATTTAACTACAAAAAATCATTTTTACCTGGTCATGCTACTTGTAAAACTTTGAAATTTATTGTAGAGGTACATTAGGATAGTCTTAATGTGTGGTACACATTTCATGAGACTTTACCCGTTTACATTTTACACCGATTTCAAAGTTTCAACTGAGTATTTAACAGGGTTCCGTAGGTGCTAGAATCGGTGCAAATTAGGTGGTGACTCCTGGTGGTATCCTCTATCGATCCCGCAACATTCTACAAATGTACGAATTATGTCCTATCTTTTTTGGATTTTAACTAGCCTATTCGGTAACTCTAGTATTTCTTCTAGAAATATTAGAATCACTGAATTTCTACCACCATTGGAATGTCTGTGGTCAGTTTCTTATCCATAACGTAATATGTTTTGACTTGTAGCCGAGCTCGAGTGTAGCGTGGGTGTCGCTCTACTGATCTGGAGTCCACGGCTTCGAAAACGAAAGTTATGATCCCATAAATTCTGGATATGCATCATGTTTGTGCGTTGCACTACTTCTGGTACTTTCTTAGAAATGATAATAAGATCTTCCATAAGACATACTACTCGGGCGAGTAAACATGACACCTGGCTGCCACGTGGCTCGGAACTTGATGCCTCCCCGCGCGGCGCCCTCTGTGTTTGTTCTTTCTCTAATTGCGAAGCCTTATCATTACCAAGTATTACAGGACCTCTTCTCTATCAAGATTATCCAATTCCACGCTGTTTTTGCACAAACGTCATTCGAGTCAGGTGTCATGTTCATTCGCCCGAGTAGTACAAGTCATCGGGAGCAGATATGACTCGCCCATCATGCAAACTTTCAATCGAGTTTTGATCCAATAGGCTGCTCCGCTATTGGATTAAAGCTCGATTGGAGGTGCTCATGATGATAGGTTTAAAATTATGCTATATGTTATTTTGTGTCTTTTTAATGTTTTGTATGGATCTACATTAGTTGTTCGAAATAAATATTTAATTATTATTATTATAAGGCTGTTCTATGGTACCACACCACACATCTAGCACTACCACATCTCCATAATACACAGAGGTTAGTTTGAAGAGAATGGTAACTAGCTTAAGTTCGCCTGTGTACTTGTTTTTTACCTTGTTCAATAAAGCATTTCCTATCTATCTATGATACATACAACCTGATATATTGGAAATATAATTAATGAAATATTGGCGGTATTTTGCTAAGAGTTTTAAAAAAAATGTGGCTATAGGTACTAGTTTTACTTTGTTCTATTCGTCAAATCTATCCAAACCATCCATATAATATGCTCACTTGATGGAATGAGGTTATTGAACTTAGTGAATAGAATTTGCTGTCACACAATAGACTATCTGATCTATTGAGGTTCCCAGCATCAAATCTGATTGGTCCACGGGGGCCAAAATAAGATCACTTTGCTTCTTTGAAATATATTGTGTACGCTCTTGGCACGATTCTGGGAGCTCACAAAGCAGAGAAGTACATTGGTTTCACAATAACTTTAACTGTTGGAAAAAAAACCTAGTAATCAACCAGAAATTGTGATTTGTAAGCACATAAAATAAGATATAATAAATATATAATACCTACATACTATAATAAAATAAGAACTTACTGACTATTTTCTAAAACAAAAATGTTAGAAACATAAAAAAAACTTAAATTGTACTTAATAATGACATATCAGAAAAAAACTGGTTGTCTGTAAAGTTGGTTTACGGGCGATAGTTTAACGTGACTACCAGTGTAACGGGACAATGAGCGTTACCGGACAATGAAGTCAACGTTTTCGTGCATGCAGCTGGCGTTCATCGATTTATTAGACGTAGTCACGTCAAAAAAAATATCTGGGTTAGGTATGCAAAAATGATTTAGTATATAAAAAAAATCAAAGTACTTACTTACATAATATGTTTTATCCGAATATCGATTGTTCTAAGTCACATACAAACACGAATCTACGAACTACAAGCTAATCTACGAACGAACGCACAAGAGCTTAAAATTTCGAATCTTATTAGCTCATCGCGATGTGCCTTAATTGAGCTTTTAAAGATGACAATGAGTAATGGGAAGTCGATAGTTATCGGGCCCGATTTGGTCAATAGATTGTTAATGATGGATGCACGAAAGTTGTCTTTAATTAGGGACTTCTGAGCTCGAAACGAAAGAAAGTTCATCTTCTGAGCATTAGTGTTAAAGTTTGAGGTATAACGGGATTTTTGCACGTACTTAGGTAACAATAACTTAGTAAGGATAAGCATAGGCATAGAGGAAATAAGGTAGGTACCTAAAAATAGTAAAGTAAGCGACAAACAAGTTGCCCTCTGGCGATCCTCTTGACAAAGACGCGCAGAACGTAATTCTTAGGTCAAATTGGTTCTGCGCATCTTTGTCACGTGTTTCGCCAGAGGACAACTTGTAGTAAGTAGTAAGAAACAGTTAGGTACTTTAATATAATATGATAATATGTAGGTCTTATGAGTATGACTTAGTTTATAACAACCATGATAATAACAAGGTTGTGCAATCGATTTCTTAAATTTAACCGTGCCATATAGGTAGCATCGGATCCAATTACATTACCCAACAAAAAGTAAAAAAAATATGTATAAACTTAAATGTGAGGACAAAAAAATGCAATTTCCTCAATCACAAAACTCGTTAGCGCACTTAAAGGTACAGAAACACTCCGAGAGTAACATAAAGTTAATATTTGCGTCTGTTTTATTTATAATTTAAAAGGCTAAAGATCACATAAAATAAACGGCTACGTCGCGCTTTCAAAAAACCACATTTTGCTCAAACAAAGACTCAGTTTCTTGACTTTTGAAATACAAGGTCGCTAAATCATTGTCCGGTGGGTACTGAAGGTTTACCTTCTTGGATCCGTGCTGAAGGCATTGCAGTCGAAGACAATGAAATCGAAGATTGTATTGACATGAGTCAAGGTGACTCTTCAGTGATTTTGACTCGACAAATACAGCTTATGAGATAACTAACCTTTAAGCATGAGTGTAGAATATTGGTTGCATACAATTTTCTAAGGTCTAGAAAAAAGCTATAACTTCACTAGACACGTTACACTTTTCAACCTACTTCAAAAAAAGAGGAGGTTATCAATTCGAATGACTGTTTTTTTTTATTTTACATTTGTTTGTACCCTCATAACTTTGTTGTTTGTAGACCTATTTGAAAAAATATTTTTTGTTTGAGAGGATATACTTCCAGATTGGTTTTCTACAAGTTTTATCCAAATCGGTTCAGAAGTTTAGTTTTCATATAAAAATAACTGAAAAAAATATGTCGTCAAAATAAACGAAATTGCGTATTTTGCTTCCCTGTGACTTATCAGGGGTGGTCACTCAAACAGTTCAATTGAAGTCGATTGTATGTTTTTGTAAAAAATCTTGTGATGTGACTACTTCGTAGAAAGAAATTTGAATAAGTTGGCGAATACATACTTTGGATTCGTCATTTTATCCGACTTGGATGAAATTTAGATGACGAACGACTCACCAAACTGCCAAATGTAAATAGGTTCAAATTTCATTTCGGTTCAAGGCAACTGCATTGTAGGGGAGATACCTACCTATAAGTCATGTTTGACCTCCAGTCATTAATTTTAAAAGTATTCTTACAAACAAGCTTGTAGTGAAACATAATTTATTTAATTTAAATAAATATGACTAATTTATTACAAGTTGCAGTCCGCTATCTAACCGCAGACCGTAGTAACCTGAGAGGCGATAACATTCCGCGGCCACGCCACAGCATAAAATAATGAAACATGCGACGCAAAATGAACTAAGTAGGTATGTATGATTGAAATAAGTTTTACCTATATGACAACAAGGTTTTACAAAAACCTACAACAACCGACTTCATCCGATTGAAGTTGAAGATCCTGTTCTAGTGACCATAGTCACCATTCACACTAGTCACAGTCACAAAAGTCACAGGGAAGCAAAATACGCAAGTTTATTCACAGTGTTTAGACCTCAATGACTTCTAAGACTTTTTTTTTCAGTTTTGATTTAAAAACCAAAGTACTCAACCGGTAAAAAGTAGGTAAGTATCTACTTATTACCATTATCGAAGTTATTATTGAATCTGTGACACGTTTCCTTATCGCCGAAGGTCGTATCGTAACGTATGAAAAGGGCAGAGCTAATCTGTGCATTTTATGCCAGAGAGTGTTTAGAGCACACGTGTTCTGTCGACTGTCGTGCGTTACTCGTGAACTGGTCATAAAAGTACTTGTAGGTAAGTATCCCCCTTGCATTATAATACCCAGCTTCCAATCCCTTCAAATCACCGCAGCGGGCGTATGGAGAAATTTGCCTTTAAAAAAAAGATTTTATTTGTTTATGTTATATTATGTAATCCTTAAAATAATTTCAAATATAACAATTTTTGAAAGGATTTATAGCTAGGTGTTTTGTGCAAGGGGGATACTTATCTCTGACGCTGTCTGTACATACAAAGTGTGTGTGTTTTATGACCAGTTCGTATACCTACCTACTACATAAAAAGCTGTGAGTATAAAAGTAGGTATATCAGATCAGAGGTCTATATAGAATACTATAGAAGGTATTAGGCTACTAATGATGATCTCCATGGATCTTCAATCTATTTGTTTATTTACAGTGCAGCATCGTAACCAATCTGAATACCGGATAATAAGGCGCTGCCCTTGTCATAGATATTATAATGTTAACTGTGTTATAATCGTAGTAACTTTACAATAAACTGTCGTTGTGCAGTGTGCACGTGCATAACGGTCGCTACTGTCAACCTTGCTATTGCAACAAAATTGATCGTTCGTTGAAATCAATTTGTTAAGCTGATTAGAGTTATGCCTGGAGCATATTCGTTCAATATTTCATATTCAATTTTCAATGATTGAGTATCCAGCAGAAATGGTACTGATGTAGGTAGTATGAAAAGTTCGAATTTCACGCAGAAAACTGATTTGAAATGCGTGAAGGTACTTCAATCAAAATACAATGCGTACCAATGCATTCTTGATATTGTCAGTTTCGAAATTCACATTATGTATAACAGTTTATATGTAGGTATAAGTATGGCCTAAAAATCATTGTCAAACAGACCTAAGCTGTCTTTCAAATCTGATTCACTAAAAAAAGTCAAAATGCTATTTGGTATCCGTCCCTGGTCTACTTTCATCGTCTAGTTACTAGTAGATATTAGTAGTTTCTACTAGTGGGTGGAAACCCACTCTACAGGTTAAAGTGCTCTTCCTAACTACCAAGTATATAAACGAGACCCATTTGACGGGTGGTCTATCGGCACTTCTATAAACGTAATTGAGTTGAGTAGCCAATCCGTCACGGTTCTATTTTACCTGCATTTATATCAGCATCATCAACTTCTCATGTTGGTAGCTCGTATATATAGTTAGTCTATAATCTTATTATCTACTTTGTAATTGAATCCACGAACCAGCTCTGCAATGCATGCCCATAATACGCGATTAACGCTTTAGAAACGCATCGCAACTGCACTACTAGTCTTCTTTAGGGACTACAGGGTAATTGCAGCATAAATCCGAAATGCACCCGATGCAATTACAGGATATTACTGTAATTTACCTTGCCACAGCTAGTTTAAAAGTCTGACTCACGGAGACAAACGTTATGGTAGTTGGAGCTATCATCGCCATATTTATTTACTGTGCTTATCAAGTCTACAGTCTACTGCAGAAACATAGAGCTGTAAAAATTTGTGGTATATATTATATTCTAGTCTAGCTAGGACAAAGCTCAGGGTGCTATTAGAGTGGTATTCTATTCAAGAAATAGCAACCAATCATAGATTAAAAACGGTGTTTCTAATAACACCAAGATTGAAAGTATCAAAGCAAAATGGATGCATAAAACAGGACAGAAAAATTCAATTTGTCAACAAAAACTGGCTTCTCGTTGAAGGGTTCATTGTGCATATTTTTTGTTTTTTTTTAAGGTGGATTTTTATTATTATCAATTAAAAGCCTAGTAATTTTTAACTAAGTATGATATTTCGCTAGCACTATTAATTCTTTGTTTCGAAATTACTGACTGAGCGTCACATCCGCTGAAAGTCTTCCTGACTTCAAAGCCCGATTAAAACACTGGTTGATCGAGCAGACCTTCTACTCAGTGAACGATTATATAACGACTAGTTTAACTACCAAATTGTAGGTACCTACGTACTCTTAATGTTTGTGTTTGTTTGTGTTTGTTAGTGTTTTATTTTATTATTTTTAAATAATTTATGGAATTTATTATATTATTATAATAAGAACATTGTGAACAACAGACCTGTAAATTTTTTTAACCAAATAAAGACTTATGACTTATGACGTATTAAGCATCTGGCCAAAATGTAATTAGCTAATTTAGCTTACCTTTTTGGCGCGTTTTCAATATAGATACTACCAAGTCTAACAGTATGATTACTACTCTAATACTTATCCTAGCTACCACAGTCTTTCCATCACAGTATATAGACCAGAAAACATCTTTGAGTGTTATTTATCTGTTTTATCTAACGGGAAATCATAAAATTAAACTCATGAGAACTGAAGTTTCACCTTGCTATTAATTGGTGTTAATTTTTAGGATGCTGTCTAAAGTGTCGCTTAGCATGAGCTTTAAGCTTTCCATTTCAATCGACTAAAACGGAAACTCTAAGAAACCTCTTAGTAATTTCCTGATTTGGGCAATTACTCCACATTCACACTTCCTTGTTTGGACAAAAGTAACAGGCAGGACGTTCATTATTTACCTGTACCTACCTTGACAAAAGTGCCATTCCGCGAACATAATAAAACTGGTTTTACTTTGGCCACTCGCAACACTATTAATACTATGGCAGTAACGAAGACAGTGTAGTCGGATAAAAAATTGTAAGCTTTTTCATATTCCGGAATGACTTTCATAAACCAAGCTATTATCGGATAGATAGCCGATAAAATGCCTTATAAAATGAGATTAGATTTCGAAGAACATCAAAACGGATGCATAAAAACATGGCCTGGAGCAAAAACACACGCGGTTGATCATTGGATTGGTGATTCATCGATGTAGGTATACGAGGAGATTGATTTGATCAGACCTCTTATTCTGCCTATGCCCATAAAACATATTATATTGATTGATGCAACCGCCACCGATAGCGATTCAAGAAAACTTTATTATATGAATGAAAGTTCAAAATTTCGATTATTTTTTCGCGCGCAAAACTTAGATAAATCAGCCACAATCATTGGCGCTAATAAATTAAGTACTTCTTTTTTTAAACAGTTGTCTTTAGAGAGCAATTTCGAAATAAAGGAGATATTAACGTACTACTTATTAAGAGAGCAGCAAAAGAAAGAAAGAACTAGTGATACGATAAGAAGAAGAAGAGAGCAGCAACTAAGGAGGTACTCAATAACTAAGAAGTAAATCTTAGGTATGTACTCTATGTACGTACAGACAGCGTCATAGATAAGTATCCCCCTTGCATTATAATACCCAGCTTCAAATCCTTACGTATGGAGACGTCTTGCCTTTAAAAAATAGATTATATTTGTATAACCGTATATAAGCCTAAAAATAATTATAAGTATTACAATTTTTTGAAAGGATTTATAGCTGGGTGTCTTGTGCAAGGGAGATACTTATCTCTGACGCTGTCTGTACATCCTTAGTAGCTACTCTCAAGAGAAGAAAAGTGCGTTCCCTTTTTTAAATACTTAACACGATATGAAATTTCATAGTAAATAATTTATTTAGGTCTAGGCCGGCATGGTAGAGTTAAATCAAAAAGGTTGTCAAAATAAAGTTTAATATCCAAGCATGTTTGAGAAAAACGGCATTGTATAAATAGCGGCGGTAGTGGAGAAGAAACATGCTAGAATTTTCTTGTCGATGAAAAACTCAGCAAACTGATACAGTCACTTGATAGGGATTGCAGTGACCTGGCTTCATTCACGGCTTATCCGGTGTATGTTACATAATAATACATCATTTTGTATTCATTCACAACACAATCCTTCGTTTGAACTTTAGATTTGTCTAAATATACGACATGACGTTTTGGAATGTTCCTTGTAAACATAAAAGGTCATGGAATGGTTTTGTAGAACCGCAGAATATAGCTGTACCTGGAATTTTCTACCATTTTAGTCAACAGAACATTATCAAGGGTTGTTTGTGGTTGGTATGTTATAGCTTATAGCACAAAGTTACCGTCTCCTTAATCTTTTCTTGTGGTACAACATGAACCCACAGAAGTATTAAAGTATAGAACCACAATGTACGTACAAAGTACATATAAAATGTGACAAAAAAAGAGAGCCACATAAGTTCTAGTACATTTTGGTCCGATGCAAATTTTTGAAAAAGAGAAGTATATGGGCTAGATTCCTAAATATTATATATACTTAACTACTAGGCTTTTTCATTGTTAATGAAACTACATCGTAGAACATTTACAAGTACAAGTAACAAACATTTTTTTGAAAATAGAGATTTTTAATTTTTAATGTCTTAATTTTCTGTCCTGTATTCTGCGTCCATCTTGTTTTGATACTGTCTATCTTGGTGTTCCCTAGGAACACCTTTATTCATCTATGGTGGTTTGTATGTCATAGCCACAGCCTGATCAATGTCTGTGGCACAAAGTCACTGTCTTCAACTTTAGCCACATCTAAGAAGGTAAGTAGGTATTCCAAAAAAAATTAGTTTTTAAGTGATAAAAAATGATGTAAGTACCGAGTATCGTGTATTTTGTTTATACATATTCCTATTAGTTTGATATTTTAAACATTGCGATTTATACCTACCATCAAGAACAAAAGCAGTAGAATCTACATTATATTGTAAATAGGAAGTTCTTTAGCGACATTTACCTCTAAATCCTGTTTGCGGGCCGTTGCCCTCCATAAAACTATTAAGAACATCGTCGAGGAAGCTGGAGCACTAAAGGCTTGTTATGCAGAAATTTAAGTGGAACATTGCACTGCGCTGGATAATTAGGTGTCAGTGACCCGGCCTGGCGCCAGTGCTAAATTTTCAACTAGAAACACAGATTAAAGAAGAGTTACGCTTAAGGGTAATCCACAAGGCAAATTTCCATACAGTGTCTCGAACAAAATAATACTCAAAAAGTACGCCGTATTATAGTAATTTCTTCACACTATTCGTTTCGTTTATGTTTTCCGATTGTGTGAACAAAAATTAGTTAGGTTTCATACTTTAATTTATATTTTATACGTGTTTTAAAATTAGTCGAAATTCATGAAAAATCACGACACAGAATATCTAATACTCACATGCCAATTGCCAACTATTAGTATTAGTAACATGCCAACTAGTAGTCGTGAGTTTTCATGAATTTCGACTAATTTTAAAACACGTATAATATCTAAATTAAAGTATGTAACCTTACTAATTTTTGTTCACACAATCGGAAAACATAGACGAAACGAATAGTGTGATAAAATTACTATAATACGGCGTACTTTTTGAGTGTTGGTTCGAAACACTATGTATGGAAATTTGCCTTGAGGATTACCCTTAAGTGAACCGGTGGGCTAGAGAATGGTCTCAATTTCTTGATTGCTTATTTTGTGATATGCAACTAGCAAGATTACTAGTAGATTTGTGTTGCAAAATCAGATTGTTGATAGCGTCAGACGAATTACCGGTGGTATTTCAATTACATTATGGTGTATGGACCAAGCGAGTGAGAAATGCGAGCTAAGGTCTCCGTTTCGGCTTGGCCAAAAGTGCTTTCATATGTCTGTCCGGCGTCTGTCCAGGTGTTCTCTTCTACAAGTCGCATTTCTGAAATTTTGTGAGCAGGTTAGATTATTAGGTATAAGTATAGAACTTTTTTGCAAAAACAATCTTTGTCACATCAAGTCGCAATGGTATTTGATCAGTTTTGGGTGACCAATAACGCCATACCCATATTTTTTGTTCGCTACTTTACTCGATTCGAGCGATAAGTTATAAATAAAAATAGGTAAATAAATAATACTAGACTTACTACTACTACTCCACAGACTGCTACGGACTTCTACTATATATTTTAAATTATTATGCAATACTCAGTCTTGGCCTGTGTGCCACATCTTTACAGGCGTAGGTAAATATTAGGTAATGTTATGAATATAAAGGCCAACAAATACACAAAAATATTATTTTAAATTTCGTATGCTATTATATCGTATATATTACAACAATTATTATTACAATTTCTAGAATCAAACATACAGGTGTACAAATACAAGAAAACATTTTCCATACTTGGGAAAAGCCACAAGGTTACATCACACGTGCACTTGTTCTAATCTGATAAAGTTAACATTCAAAAATATATCATGTGCAGTCACAGTCGCCGCTTTATCGCTAGAGTTAAATCAGTCTGACCTTCAGGATGGAACCATAAATCTCTGTACTGAGCGTAGGCTTTTTTGAGTGGGTTTTTAGTTCTAAGGCATCATACTACCTTCATACATTTTAGCTACTGTAAACAAATACTAAAAATCCATGGCCTAAATGTTTTTAGAACTAAGCTGGTCTAGTCACATCGTTGTGATATCGAGTTGGTATAAATCATAATATCCAGACGATTATGCCAAGAAGTCTCGGTCTTAGTAGGCTGTGTCCCAAACTCGGGCAGGACTTAAAAAAAAAATATCCAAAATGTACTATTTTGTATCCCAAACAGATTATTTTGTATCCCGTAGATCCTGTGATATTGTGGACACCTGTGGCCAAGGAGCATGCAAAAGCTTAGGTATGGTTTAAAGTTATGAGAGTTTCAAAATTCTTACCTCAAAAATGGTTTTGAGATGCTTATAACTTTAAATTTTAAAAATAATCTTCTTTCCTGATATTGTGAACTTCTCAGAGGTACAATTCGGGTACATTTTTTGGCATAGGTCACAAACATTTCTTTAGCTTTCGGTGGCTCCGCCATGGAGTATGTTCTCCTGCGTGGCCACAGCTGACCTCAATATCTTGGGTTTACAAAAAAGTATGTTTGAAGTAAGTACAAAATAAACATTTTGTTGTACATAACGACATACACATACGACGTAGTGGCCCCGCCAGATGACACGGTAGGCTCCACATTTTTCGAGCAATCTCTGCTACAAGCTGTCACGCGGTAAACGCATCGGCATTCAAGTGTCAGTCCAAGTATTGTCCTAAACGAGTCTGCCATGTTCCAGCTTTTTGTCCCGATACGTGAGACTCCACGGCGCGTCTTAACGAGCTTCAAACCTGTTCAACATTTCCACGAGTCATGCCCAAACTCGTAGTAAATACTCGACAGTTTTACCTATAAAAAAATAAATAAGAGGAATTGGATAAGGCAGATGATAACTGTCATCAAAAGCACCAAAAACTTCAGTACTTGCAGGTTGCGATGGATCCTCAGTCAATTATTACAATTATCGACTTTCACTTGTCTGTGAACGATACCATAGTAATTGGCTCCGACCAAGAAACGGCGAAATTATTCTCATTATAATACCATAAGTGGATTATGAGAAAAAAAAGAGTATCACGCGAGACTCCTTTCACCTTCTTGGAACGAAGCCGCTAATTACAGCGTTCATCGGTCTCAGTTACTCTAAGCTACTAAGGTTATTGGTCTCAATTACTCTACTCTAAACATACTAAGAGTTATTAAAATAGACAGTGACTCGAAGGCAAATAGATCCCCATTAAAATTTAAACGCATATCCTGAAAATCTCAAGTCAAGCAACTAATGGATACGAATAGGTCTGACAGTGATACCTAAATCTTACACAATCCAGCCGTACTTGTTACAAAATACTAAATGTGCTGAAGATTGATCTCTTCAGTACAATTGCGTCATTCGCTGTCTGAGTCAGAGTTGGCGCTGACTGACACGGCCCACTCTTTCCATTTCAACTACCGATTCACATTTCGAGCCGGAAGTTGGCAGAAAATTCTTCAATATCTTCAGCGCGACAGTCAGGGCGGAAGGCAGAAGAGATTAGAAATGCAAAAAACTTTTTAAACCGTTGGATATAGCAGATTTGACAGTTTGATTCTTTCTGAAACCAGCTTTGCCAGTTTATTTCAATACTACTTCTGTCTGATGTATTTATATGTGGACGGCTCAAATAGCTATCCCAGAAACTGGTTAAAACGGAAATCTAGACATGGATTTAATGAATCACATCCGTGGTTGTAGCAACCGGCGAGAGGCATGTACTCGCCTCCGAGTAAGTAGCCTCATTAATCCAGTAAATAACAAGCCGAGAATTTGCCCAACAATTTCAATACTTAACGTACTTTTTGAGACCCGAGCTTTTAGGCTTCATAATAATCCAAATATTTCGTTCTTTCGAATCTTGCTTGTATCTCAGCAACTTTTTTTGATAAATGAAAAATAAAATGTACTAACTATACTTAAACATAGTAATGTATTTGACTAAATACAATCTTTACTTAGGCAAATTACCCCTGTTAAAACTCAGAAACAACTATAGCATTGTAGATCCGCACAATATGTTAATTCTCATTCTCTCGTTTATCCGTCCTCCAATCTGGAATCTAGAATGAAATTAGCATCATATAATATTTTATTGATATCTTCAAACAGTTTTATAGTCCAGCTTGTGTATTCAAACTTAATAACAAATAAGGTTTAAGAACGCAGTAGTTAACCTCGACGATGCAACACGCGATGTTCGCCGGAGAGCGATTGAGCTACCGTTCGACCTTTTCTAGCTGTGTTCTGGGCTTTATGCCGTGACTTAGGTCAATTAGTCCGGCTCGAGACGTTATCTAGATCGTGTTATGCAAAGTCTAATTAAGGAGTCGATCGCTTGCTTTCTTCACTTGGAGTTCCATGTTCAATAAATTCTGTTTTATGATGGTCGAAACTGATTCTCTCGGCGGTTTTCAACATTAATTTACCTTTTTTTGTGTTGATAAGATGAGCTAGCGCTCTCCTGATAGCAAGAGACGCCCGTCACCAGAACAGTGCGGACAAAGTCCGGTATAGTACTGTTCTTCACATAGGTTTGCCTTAACTAGACAGAAATTTACTATTTCTGCCAAGGGACCAAACTTTCTCTTAGGCTATCAAGTCATGTAGTAAATATTATATGACCTTGTCCTCACTCGTATCGACCAGATTTGTATTTAGGTCGTATAATGTAGTAGGTATTTTTTTAAATGTTTTTTTGGTGGTATTTTTTGTCCGTTTTCAGCGTCTAATAAGGCACTGTTCATTATCAATTAGGCAATGATAGAAACTGTTTTAAAGTCAATCTTCCATGCCCTGTTTATATACTAGTTTTTATACCATATAGTTGAATCATCAAATCATAGTAATGGCAACGATCAATACCTACCCTACCTACCTAGCTTTGCTCTTAGTTGGATTAAGTAGACTGGTGGTCAGGCCGACGCTATACATATCATAGGTTACTCATATGCGGTTAAGTATGGAGTTTCATACATGACGTCATACCAAAAGCCTTCCTATCTAGAGTGGTTTTATCGACTGATAGTGTCGAAGCCGTTAGATTTAGTGCTACAGAGTACAAAACAGAGTTTAGATAAGCAGTTTTACCAACTAGGTACGGAAGATTTATTTGGGGTTCCGTTACGGCACTCTGTACTCTGACTGAAATATATTTGAAATATTTTTGACTTTCGTCTAGGCAAAATACGATGTAATTTCGAAGAGTAGTGAACATAACAGCATAACATAACAATCATTTGCAGTTTTACAAGTTCGTCTTTCAAGGTCCTCTAGTTTCTAGTTTCTAGGTCTGGTCTCAAGAATAGGAATAATAATCGAATATTACATTCTTGAATTGAACTTCATATAACATAAATGTCAAGATCCAATTCGAATGAATACCTATTGTGCCTATCGTTTGCATCATATTTGGGTTTTCTATTTTATTTTCTCTCGTGACTCTCACCGCTGTCTTTTTTCCATTTGAATGTAGAATCAAAAGATAAAAATATAACACCAAAGACTATCAAAACATAGAAACACAACAAAACTAACTCAACAGTAAACATTTGCATAAGAATAGATAGACCGACAGGAAGTATAGGTTGTTCGTAAAAATTACCTTCTTTGTCATTTTGGTTATAACAAACAATTATCAGAACTGGATCTTAGTAAGGCTTTATCACTTCTCTTGTATCGTTTTGTATTTTTGGGTTTCGTTAGTGTTACCCGACTGCGAAGAAAGGTTATTCTTATCATGTCATCCTTATATTGTTTTGAAGTTTTTGAATCATTATGCAGGTTACTGACCAATAAAGGCAAAGTAAAGGATAAATTACAATTAGGTACTTATATAACGTGTTGATAATGGTTAATTATAACTATGTTTGTATGTAATTTAAACATCGTTCCTGTATGTTTAATTTCAATGTTTTGTTCATATTTCGAGAGTCTCATGTGTTCGGTAACTTACATACTTTATATGTAATGTAACGTTTTGTATATATACTTTTTACATATGTAGTTATTTTCTAACTAGTTTTTTTTTTATTTTCATTATGTCTATTCTCATCTTCAGCCAGGTCGTTGGACTATATGAGAACCCTTTGGCCACTTGAACTCCATGATTTATTTTCAAGACAAGTTCATCATTGATTGCAGCTATGAGTATCTTCAATTGCCTACTTATTTCATTCAGTGGTGAGTTTAATTTGATTCTCAAAACAAAAAAGTATATTTTTCTTGTTCTTTTTAACTTGAACTTGCAATCATTTTTTTAATTTTAAATCTCATAAATTGAAATTAGGTACGGGAACATTAAAGTTAAAGTTTCATTTCTATGTAGGTTTTACACTAAGTTTTTTACATGCATTTTTTTCATGTTCTCGGAATTTTATGTAGGTCGACCAGTTACTTTAACCGTTTTATGGAACATCCCATTAAACATCCTATTAGTTACGTAAAGAAAAAATGCATTCTTACCCACGATATTATCGCCGACTCTTTGTAAAAAACAACATCCTCCAGCTTGCGTAATGGGCTCATGAATTATGGATTTACTAGTCGTTGCATAATGAGGACTTATCGGGTCAAATCAGGAATGTTATCTACGAAATTGACTTTTATCTCGATCCAATCCGATCGATCGCTCCCGGAGCGTCCTATAAAACGAGTAAAAACATTTGGGGCAGTTAAATTCTCGTCCTTGCTTCGCTGTTGTCTCTTTGTGTTTTCCGTGGCGAGGTTGCATTCCCGGCGTACCTACAGAGCATGCCGTGTCTTGGACCGAGCCTCCAGCCCTGCCTGGACTTGCTCCATTCTCCCGCGCAACCGCTAATAACCCCACAATACAATCCCTGTTTATTTGTTAACACCACGAACTTCACTAAAAAACAAATGCATTCGGCTATACACGGCGGATACCGTTGAACGACCGGTAATTGCCGTCGAATTCCAAACGGATAAGGTTAGTTTTTGGACTTATTACTTCTAAATTATAACAGTGACAGACGATACAACAGTACATATCAATGTGGAACACGAAGATAAATAAACACTTCGTACTACTTTATCAGTAAATACAGATAAAGTAACTGGACGTCTTACTAACCTGAAGGCTCGGCGCAGTCGCTCATAATCCAAGCTGCATTTTAACCTCAAAAAGCACCTTTAGCACGGTCACGACACGGAGGTCACGGTTATGTCACGTTGCATAACACCAAGCTTTTGACACTAGAACAATACGATCGAGTACTGTTAAATTGTTATCATAAACACACGAATGCACTGTTCGTTGCACGTTTATTATTGAACAAACGACGCGAGTTTCGATTCGGGGTTACGTCCGATCGCATATTTGATGTTGTTTTAATACAACGGAGGCACTGTACCGGTTGTTTTGTCTTAGGTTTTAGGCAGTTTACGATAAAACATGTCAATACGGTGCAGTGCACTCCGTGTGACGCGACTAATATGGCGGATGGGTTCGAACTAGCATCGTTCGTACGCTTGCGCGCTGCGGTGCCTTGCAGGTACAAAAACATTCCGATGGTGCCGCCATCTAACTAAAACATGCTGAACTCTGCAGTCAACTACCTTATAAGGCAAATATCTAACTGCCTCAGCTGGAGTCTCGGTTCTATTCGAAGGTTGTAGTTCCCGCTTGCTCAGAGAAATGATAGATGGATTTAGTTGTTTCTTTATATTTTTTTTCAATATTATGTCAAAGAAAGTATATATTTATGTCAGAGAATGTTAATTTATATTCCCGTGCGCATTTAAGGGTTAACACAACTTTTCGTAGTCTTAATTCGAATGCACATAATAGCAAACAGATGTAACAAAATAATTGAATTAAAACAAATATTTTTAATAAAGTAACTTTTATTAAAGTTATTTACATCACTCGAATACAATGTTAGACACCATTACAATCATCTTCAACAAGAACGCGGCAGTGCCCTATGGTCAAGTATTTATTTTCGCCTAGTCCTGTATCTAAGCGCTATCAGGGCTAGGAGATGGAACACCACGTATAAAATGCACAGGGCGAAGATATCCGTCCAAAGCCTGCTGGTGGAGAAGTCATACTGGTAGAGAACGTCGTTGCCCGTGCTGAGGCAGGGAGCACCGGTGTTTTCGATGTTACACGCTGGAAATAGAGAATGGGTAAGTTCTCATCTGGTGGGTAATTCCCGAAATCCCCACTAGTCATCATCAGTCACTTGGGGATTATGGATAAAAAATGTACATTTAACTTACAAGTTATTATTAAATTAAATTTTATCATTTATTAACTAATGAAGAATAATAAATAATGAGCTGCTTCTGAAATAGTACCTAACTTATTTATGGTAGAAATAATTGTGTGTAATGATAATAAAAAATATCCAAAGATGTGTATTATTTAAAATATGTTCATTGTTAATAATAGTGGAGGTTTAGGGGAAAAATATTCCTGAAATCCCCACTAATTGGGATGGCTAGTGGGAATTGATTGCTTAGTTTGTAAATTCGATGATGATGATGTATTTTTGAGGTAGAATAGGCCATGAATTTTTAGACGAGAACTACGAACGAAATGAATAGCACTGGCTTTAGATATTTTCAAATATTATAAAACATACCGAGAGACACTATTCTAACAAACGAGACGTTACGGCACACTATAAGATAACGGCACTTCTAAAAATCTATCAATCTGTCATCAAAGATTGCCACTGATAATATGTTCCTCGAAAGAATAAAGACTATTTTGCCATCACAAATATTTTTTGGTCAATTGAGTCAACTATCCCAATTATACCCAAGAGATATAATTCTTCAGGCAAAAACGATTTCCTCGTAACAGTTGCCCTTGATTATATTGTGATCATACCTGCTTCGTAGACCCTTTTTATGGGAATCCCCCGGTGAAGCGCCACGGCGTTTTACCTGCTTTTATCACAGTTTTTGTTGAGAAAAATATGTTTTTTGTGACAAATCTTATTATAATGGGATTGAGGTCATTAAAAACTACCTCCCAATGAATACAAATGGTACTGTTTAAGTTATCAATAGAACAGCACACGAGAGACGGACTGGTGCTTGCTAACGCTTTTGTTGTGCCTTCGTAGAGAGCAATTCCTGTTTTAATAAATATTTGGATTTGGATAGAATGAGCAATTTCATTGCTCATTACATTAACTTGGTTCTCAATCATACTATATTTATGTCACTTATCAATGAAATCGAATAAAAAAATACATATTTCGGTTTATTTACACAATATTTCGTTAGTAATGTTGATGCTAATGTTAAAATATTTAAAAAATAATGTAAAAATTTAAATTAAAACATATAGAATTAAGAAGTTATTTATTTATTTCAAATTAAAGAGTTTAATTTGATCTATTTTCATTAGTTTATTATTATTTATTTAGAGGTTAGTTATTTAGTTTTAAAAATGTATCAAACATATATATATGCTACATACATATATATATGCTATACATATATATATATATGCTCGTCAACTAAAAGTTATGAAAGAAAAATATGCACATATCGGAATATAAGACGACAAATTAATAAGCTCTTGTGAAAATCTTGGCCCAGCTCAAACCTTTGATGAAGAAATTGGTCGATCATAAACTTACTGATGTTCTGAACTCCGTCCCACTGGATGATGCTCATGGCTTCGTTGGAGTACATCAGCCAGGACAGGTGGCGGATCCAAGATACGTATTTTGGTATGGAACTGAAATCAAAAACAATTCTAACAACGAGAGACTTCTAAAGAAAGACATATTATTGAAACCTTTTATCAGGCACTATACATAAATATCTTAAGGGATAATGATACAGTCAAAGCAAATGAGTCTGCAAATGATGGCTGAAATTCAGAACAGATGGCGCTTAGTATACAGAACCGTAAAATCAATAACTTTCATGCTCACTTGCACCAAACCTAAGCAGTTACTTTGCTCACTAGAAAGATCGTAGCAGTCTGAATCTGAACCAATAAGAACTACCAAGCGAGTAAAGTAATTGCTTAGGAACATTGTTTATTTGATGCAAGTAGGCATCAATGCCAGAGACGCGACGTAAGAAGAAGTTAGTAATAAAATATCCATAGAGAATCTGAAATGTAGAATATAAAACTAACCTAAGTTTCACGAAGAGACCAGAAGTCATCATCAATGAGTAATCGAATGGCACGAGGTAAGCGATGGCGACTGGCATTGATCCAAAAGCACACGAAAAGAATGATCCTGAAAAAAGAACATTTTTAAACAAAACAATTTACCTAATCACTAGTCAGATCGGCAACATTAAGAGACAGATTTATTGGTTCACGCGGACTCACGAAGCTACATCACTACGTGCAAATAATGTGAATTATTTTCTGTTGCTCCGTGGTGGTCTCCCATATAATGTCACGATTGCTGACTATCTTTATTGAATGGATTAAGATGAAACTAAGTGTCACCGCACACGGGCTACTGGCCACAACCACAAACGCCGCCACGAGAAGCTAGACGCAGCTACAAAATTAGTTGAAGCGCGCGACAGCCACTTGTGGCCTTGTGGTGGTCGCCACTTGCGGTCACTTTTTTAATCCTAAATCGCAGGACGAGATGGAATCTCTGATATAAATTTCGTGTGGCCGGTGGCTGCCACAAGAAGAGAGAAGCGGTTTGTAGCGTGTGGCGGCCACCGGCGTCTACCGTGTGCGGCGAGTCCATATAAAATGTATGAAAACTACAGGAAATATGCCGGTGGCGGCGTATTGTGGTTGTGGTCGGTGGCCCGTGTGCGGCGACACTTAGATACATGCAATAAAGCGTTTTGAGTTCGCTTGTAGCTTGTAAACTCGCCCAGTGTCATCCGCTTTTTTACAATTAGATCCGCTTGTTGACAATCCTTCCCGAAAGCTTACTCGTTCACTCGCTAGCTTTTGAACTCGCCGGCTTGGAAGTGTGTAAACTAGTCGTGTGTCATCAACATCTTACAGTATTTATGATACTTTTTTGGATTAATGTATCAATTTTGTTCAAATAAGTATCTACTTATTACAATTTTAAAGTCCTCCTCGCGATACAGGCTCGCCTTATTGAAAGGGCTGCTCTGTTTATTCCTATGCTTGGTTACTTTGTTTAAATAAATTATTGTGTGAAGTATATTTGTGTGTGTTAATAAATCCTTCACAACAGCCGCAAAAGGATAGTTCCAATATTTTTCCTTCAATTTACATCATTTCTATAGAAAAAATTAAAGAATCCGTAAAACATGTCTCTGTCAATAAAAAAGTATAAAGTTAAATGCGACTGACGTTCACATATAATTTTGCTATTTTGAGAACGCTGACCTTTTTGCGTAGTCAAAATAGTTGTTTTATTTGCATACATTATCTACTAAACATATCTGCTCATAAAAAAATCCCTTACCACAAGCAATGGCGACGTTAAGCACTAGTATGGCGATGAAGACAGTGAACCAGAAGGCGTAGAGAGTGTTCCTCAGTCCAGCGATCCAGTAAACCACCAGCGTGAACAGAGTTGGCTCTATGATGAGACCCGGGAACTGGAGAATATAGATAACGTTTTATTGCTTAATACCTACATCAGTCAGATAATCGAATAACTGTAATAGTAGATTATGATCTTAGGGATAAAGCAATGTCTTATGCACATATATTATTATTATGGTGGCATATTGAACCCTGAGCTAGCGAGAGACTCAGTTAGTCAGTTATGTGGAGTCCTGAGTGACGCGAGGGGTTCAAGCTTCCCAAGACTTTATCCCAGAGGAGCATACTCTACTTTTCACACCTTCTGCGAGGCAATAAAATACCAGGGCTCCAGCAGCGAACACTGTCTTTTGTTTCACAATCTTTTAAGTCGCGCCTTTTTTCTTTTTATTATGACTTCTGCTTATTGGTGGTCACTTCGATTTGTATATACAAAAAAATACCCAAAATGTACTATTTTGAACCCCGAGCAGATTTTTGTACCCCCGTAAATCCCGATATGAGCTAGGGAGTGTGACGCTATATAATATAAATCTCTGATGTTATTGCCATAACAATGATGATTTCATCCTTCCATTGCTTAGATGTAGTAAAATCTGATTCACGTGATTCCTGAATTACGACGATGGTGCACAAAAAAAAATTAGAGGAATAAACTAAAAAAATAATGAAAAATAACTTACCAAAGCAATCATCCTAGCGATATAATAAACAGGCGTGGAATAAAGCCCAGCCTTCAGCTCGCGACTGAACAGAGGAAATTCTTCTGGGAACATGTGGAGGACGGAGTACATTGGTGTGAAGGTGTTCTCGGCTATGATAATGAACAGAGCTCCTTGCACGTCCTGGATCCCGGCTTGCGTCAAACGAGCACTTCCAATGAAGCAAAGCCCTGCTGTTAGGGCAATGGCCTGAAAAAAAATGAGTTACATGTTAAAAGCATTTAAAAACTTTTAAGCAAACTCTTTCATTGAATATCTATATTATGGGAGTGCTTAGAAATAACTAGTCCACCATCTTGGGCGGTCCGCCATAATGGATTTGGAGTGAATTCATCTAATTTTTCGTATTCTTCTCAGTTAACAATATTATTTGACTGCCTGACTGGCTTATAGATTTTAAAGTCCAATGTAGCCGTTTTAGTCATGAGCAGGCACCTTCACTTTATCATCAATATTTTTTATAAATAAATAAATAAATATTTTGGATATATCACACAATGCAATAGACCCAAACTAAGCAGAGCTTGTACTATGGGAACCAGATGGCTGATAAAGTACTTAAATACTATTTTGTTTTTTTGTAAATACATACAAAAAATACATTGAAAAAACCCAGACTCAGGACAAACACCGATGTTCATCACACAAATTTTTGTCCTGAAGCGGGAATCGAACCCGCGACACCGGGCGTGGCAGTCCAATACACTTGCCGTTCGACCATCCGTGTCTTATATCATCAATCATCAATATATTATAAAAGCCACAGACTGACTGACTGACTGACAGACTGACTGATTGACTGACTGATTCGACGTCTGACAGACATGACTGATAACGCATAGATAACTGATTGATTCAGACGTTACTTTGCGGAAATCCATAAATATTAAAAATAAATTAAGTAATAAATAATAAAATGTGGTTTAGATCCTGAAATTCTAAACTAGAGTTAAGTTAATTGGGACCTCTGTTTGGAAGTTTAGAGGATTTATTACTAAATATATTTATACTATTTATTGATAACGCATAGGCCAAACCATTGAACCTAGGCCCTTGAAATTTGTAAGGTGAGTTTGTCAAGAGCTGAAAGTGCGTACTGAGGGATAATGAAAAATCGGAACGCAAACAAAGTTGCAGGCGTCAGCTATTTACTTTTTTCATCTTTTTTACATTACTAGTTTTCATAATATAAAGCATTTTGATTTGCGTCAAGTCTCAAACTCACCAGTTTCTGCAGTATCCGAATGAGCTGAACCCGCGGGTCCCTGATGATGATGAGCATGTGGCGATACACGAGCCACATGATCTTGATCACAAAGAACGGTGAACGGAACCGGTCCGGCTTGTTTTGCCTCAATTCCTGGAATATGACGTTCAGTGAGGATGGTGAACTGTGATTTGCTAATAGTAGATTATGCACTAAAGAGATAAAGCAGTCTTATATCGCAGGTGGCATATTGAACGGGGTTCAAGCTACCCACGACGAAGACAGGCTTTATCCCAGAGGAGCATACTCTACTTTTCACACCTTCTGCGAGGCAATAAAAAGCCATGGCTCCAGCAGCGAACACCGTCTTTTGTTTCACAATCTTTGAAGTCGCGCCTTTTTTCTTTTTTTTTTATGAGTTCTGTTTATGATGGCCAGTTTGATTTTCGAACAATAGTAGATTATGCACTTAATGTCGCGGGTGGCATATTGATCCCTGAGCTAACGAGGGACTCAGTTAACTCCTGAGCGAAGCGAGGGAGTTATGTAGCGTCCTGAGTGACGCGAGGGGTTCAAGCTGCCCAAGACGAAGACAGGCTTTATCCCAGAGGAGCATGCTCTACTTTTCACACCTTGTGCGAGGCAATAAAAAGCAAGGGCTTCAGCAGCGAACACCGTCTTTTGTTTCACAATCTTTGAAGTCGCGCCTCTTTACTTTTTTATAAGAGTGGCCAGTTTGATTTTAGAACAAACCTTTTTACAATGCCATATGGGCGTTCTTTTACTTAGTATTTTCCGCGAGTTTCCACACAAACTTGACGTTCCAAATTCCAATCACATTATTACCCTAGGGAGTTTCATACAACATTGGCTACATTGGGAGGTAATGCTTTGATTGTAGAGCTGAGCAGCACTCCGGTGAGGCTCAGGTTGGATGACAGATCAGACAACAACCTGAGCTACGCTGATGACATGGTGCTGCTCATCCCTTCAATAAAAGGTTTGAGATAGCTTGTTGCCATCTGTGAGGGATATGCTAAGGCTCACGATTTAGTATTTAATGTTAAAAAGACTGAAATGGTAATTTTGAGGTCGGGGAAGGGACCTCAAAACAAACCTGAAGTATGTTTAAACAGACAGCCTGTCCAGATAGTGGACAGTTTTAGGTACCTAGGACATATTGTAACCTCTAGCATGAAAGATGACGCGGATGTAGAAAGACAGCGGAGAGCTCTATGCATTGTAGGCAATATGATTGCTAGAAAATTTTGTAAATCATCGCATGACGTGAAAGTAACACTGTTTAAGTCTTTCTGCCAGACATTCTACACGTGTCAACTCTGGACTGAGTATACTAAAAAGACGCACGATAGCATACGAGTAGCCTATAATAATACTTTCAGGCATCTGATGGGCCTGAAGCGCTTTTGTAGTGCTTCAGAAATGTACGCCGAGGCTCGGGTCGTCTCTTTCAATGCCATACAGAGAAAAAGGATTGCGGCTTTCATGTCCAGGGTGGAGACGTGTGATAATACTATTATCAGGAGTCTGGCAGAGAGACTTATACATACGACCACTTATAGACGTTGGGTGTGTATTGCCACCTAATTTTTAGGTACCTACTTCTAGACTGGTACTTTGTATTTGTACTTAATTTGTACCTACTTAGTTTTTAATTTAATTTAATTTAAATCTTAATCTTATTTTTTATGCTATGGATCATATGTCTGCAATAAAGATATATTATTATTATTATTTTACCTTAATGATAGCATGATATGTAATTGGACATTGTCGAGCAGGTGGTGTGAAAAATACAATACCGCATGTTTATAATTACCAGAAAAAAAATACGCATAATCAGTTGCAATTACTGAACACCGATATGGCAAAAAAACTTAAAATAATCAAGTCGATTTTTTTTTAATAAATATGTTAATTACTGGACACACTTTTACCGTTGTCGTGTTTTATGGCCTTGCGTCGATCGGTAGGCATCATTGATATAATAATAACTATTTAGTTCAATTCATCGTTTGGTAAATTTGGTACGCATCATTGATAATAATTATTTAGTTAATTCATTGTTTGGAAATACTCGAGCTAGCTCGCAAAAGCTTGGCTCGGGCGCCGCACTCGCCCCGCTGTCACTCTGTCATTTTGTAGTAAACTCGGTATCGCCTATCTACCACTAAAGTCTAAAGCGTTAGTATTAAAAAAAGCCTTCCGTTGACTATCTCCCTGCGGTGGTTGGCGAAGCTGTCGCAGATGCTCGTGGCTATAACCATCATTAATCTGTCACTCACCTCAAACTCATTGTCCATAAGATGGTATTCGAGATGGATGTCTATGTCCAGTTCCTTAGCACGTCACTGACTGCGAAGTTGTCGCAGATGCTCGTGGTTATAACCCTCAGCGCCTTGCATATTACGTCTCTCACCTGAAGCTCATTGTCCATAAGATGGTATTCGAGATGGATGTCTATGTCCAGTTCCTTAGCACGTCACTGACTGCGAAGTTGTCGCAGATGCTCGTGGTTATAACCCTCAGCGCCTTGCTTATTACGTCACTCACCTCAAGCTCATTGTCCATAAGATGGTATTCGAGATGGATTTCCATGTCCAATTCCTTGGCCACGTCGCTGACTGCGAAGCTGTCGCAGATGCTTTTGATAGCCTGGCGCGACGCGGCCTCAGAGCCCGGTGTCAGCGCTAGCACCTTGATGAAGTAGTCCGTTGGGTTGTACATTAAAGGACACTGGTAGCCGAGGCTGTGAACAAATATGTTATTGTAGTTGCTGTATATTCCCTACTTCTATTATGATTATATGGGCGGGACACCTGGTCAGACGTGGTGATGACAGGTAGAGCAAGGCGTTAACATTGGTGGCCGAGGACAGGCAAGCGAAGTGTCGTACGTCCGGCATTGAGATGGTTCGACTTAACTTCTGAACAAAGCGAGGGAGTTATGTAGAGTCCTGAGTGACGTGAGGGGTTCAAGCTACCCAAGACGAAGACAGGCTTTATCCCTTCTATCCTTTTAGGAAGAGGAGCATACTCTACTTTTCACACCTTCTGCGAGGCAATAAAAAGCCAGGGCTCCAGCAGCGAACACCGTCTTTTGTTTAACAATCTTTGAAGTTGCGCCTTTTTTCTTTTTTATGAGTTCTGCTTATGGTGGCCAGTTCGATTTTTTAACAAACCTTTTTAAAATGCCATATGGGCGATCTTTTACATATAATTTAATTGATTATCTAATTGGACAGGGAGCAGGTGGTGTGAAAATTTATAAGGTTTATTCGGCAAGAAGTTTAGCGTAGGTACCTATTAAAAATAATTTTGTTTCGCAAACTTAATCAAGTTGTGTACATTAAAAACATAAAAAAAATATGAAGCCGGGGTGATTCAGATGAATTTTGAATGAATGATATATTTGTCTCAAGTATGGTTAGTTACAGACTGATCTTATGAATGTGTAAAGTAGAGTCACATACTTCACTGCAGAATACAGTAAACAAATTTTTATAGGTTTTCTAGGTACTTACTTGTATTTTGTCAGTAGCAAGATGCGCGTGCGCAAGGATTCCCTTGAGTTAATTCTAAGGTTCAGGAAGTTCTATTAGGGTCACAGACCAGTCAAGATCATAATGATGAGACTCAACGCGTCGTACTCCCTGGCGCGGCCACGGGGTGGCCTAGGAAGTTGGTTTATTTACAAAAAATATGTACAGTTATTTGTACCTCCGTCCGTATATCCTGAGATATTGAGGTCAGCTGTGGCTCACCGAACCATGGCGGGGCCACCGAAAACTAAAAAGATTTGAGTTTTTTAACCTATGCTAAATAAATACCCAATTTGTACCCCTAAAAAATCTCTTATGAGATATAATTTTTTATTTAGAAATTTGGGTACACATCTCTATCTCGGGACACTAATGACTTTTATATCTCGGGATCTACGGAAGTACAAAAAAATGTTCAGAGTACAAAATAGTACATTTTGGGAACATGTTTTTTGGGTACTTATATACTTAAATCAACTTCCTAGGCTGCCGTGGCCCGCCAGGGACGACGCGACTCTACTGTATTGGATCACTATTGAACAATTAGGTGCTGGTAACTTTAACGTGAATTGCTACGATTAAATTCTGAATCTATTTTGAAACATTTCATGACATTGCTACGAACAATGCTTATAAAAATCCTTGTATCATTGATTTAAGTTGACCTTATTTTTTGTCAGATAACAGATCCACTCATTAATAAAAAAGTAATATGGTTTTGACTAAAATTTATTGATTGATTCAGGCGTTACTTTGCGGAAATCCATAAATATCAACAAATTATATAAATATATTTAGTAATAAATCCGCTTAATTTCTAAACAAAGGTTTTAATTAACTTAACTTTAGTTCAACTAAACCGGTATAAATACGGGCCGGGCAACTTTAGACTTTTTACTTTTATTCACTTTAGAGTCCGGTGACGCAGTAAAAAAAAAAAAAAAAAAAATGTTTATTCACTCTCGTTTCAAACTTCGGCGAGTCCACACCTCCTGATGATGCGTGTAGAGGCGAAACACGTGTCGTATCTTTAAACTTTGGTTTTCTGTTCGTTGACTCTTCGGTTTAGTTGAACTAAAGTTAAGTTAATTAAAACCTTTGTTTAGAAATTAAGCGGATTTATTACTAAATATATTTATATAATTTGTTGGCTAAAATTGTCGCCGATATTTTAAAATCACCTCTACTACTTTTTGTTTATTCATTACATACCTACATTCACAAATGGGCTTACAGGCCAAAGCGCATAAGTTTCACTTTGCTTTAGATACCTACTAACTTACTTGCTAACAGTGAGTAACATCGTGAGGAAACCGGCATATCGTAGAACCTAAAGTTCGAAAACATGTGTCGAGTGCACAAAAGGAGCCTCTTCGAGGCGCACTTGAACTCCTTTCACCACACTGGTTCGAAGGAACTAGTGACACGATCAGAAGAAGTGAGTAACGTTCTTATATTATTCTTATCTAAGGATAATTCTCATAAGATAGTACATAGGTACATGCACAGAGAATCTACATACCTTTCAAAGAAGTTCAACGCAACGGAAGCGGTTCCAGCAAAGGCCACTCTCCCTTCAGCCAAGAGCACCAGCCTGTCAAAATGCGCCATTAGTTCTGAAGACGGCTGGTGGATGGTGCAAATCACCGTCTTGCCCTGGGCGGCGCTCGCTCGCAGCAACGTCACTAGCTTCTGAGCTGAGGAGGAATCTAGACCCGTGGTCGGCTCGTCGCAGAAGAGCAGGCCTGGGTCTGTAAGGAGCTGAAAAGCCGGTTATTACATCGCTTTTTTTAAGTGGAAAAGCTGCGTAAGTAAAGTTGATCCATCCCTACTTACACACTACTAAATAATACCTGAAAAAATGTAACTCAATAATTGCTTTATTGCATTTAACTAAATAATTTTCAGTTTTTGATAGAAGCGTTTGACTACCACGTTTGTGCTCAAAAAGACAGGTCATAATGTACAAAATAGGTCAAATGTACATGCGTACAGTATCTCAGTGCATTGCAATCAATATGCCTAATTGATGAACGGCTTAACAAGCAGAGACTCATATATTTTAATTAATTCTGAATAATCAGTTGTTAACTAATAGTTTGACTGGGTTGACTGGTAGAAAATTGTATTATAGCATTTAGTCCTCCCACATATTTGTAAGTGTTAAAAATAAATTAAAAATATGTAAATAAAGATAACTTATCATATTAAATAACATGATGTGAGGCAGTAGTAAAAATTTTCACAAGATCTAAGAATGCTGAAACCGGCTGAGTTAGATTTAAAAACGATTTTTGTAGCTTATATTACTTACTTCTGTAGCAAATGCGAGTCTCTTCCGTTCTCCTCCCGAGAGAGTCTTGAGTCCGTCCAAGCCTCCGATCCTGGTGAACCGCGCCTCGTACAGAGCCAGCTGTCTCAGCAGTTGGTTCACTCTCCGCTTCCTCGCCAATGCAGTGGTGCGGCTGTCCATACGAAGTCGTGCCTACAAAACAAATGAACCTATAGGACCTACCCATAATAGCTAGTAGCTAGAAGAGGTACTGTAATAATTGGTAATGATAAGTAATGATAAGGCTTCGCAATGCGAGGACGAAGAAATACGGAAGGCACCGTGCGGGGTGTCAGCCAAGTGTCATGTTGATTCGCCCGAGTAGTATATATAGTTATGTACTAATCAGGATCTTGGGAAATACACAGAGGTAAGAAAATAAAGTAAAGAGACTTCAATTCAATTCTTGATTGTGGCATTCGCATAAAGAGACTTAAGGATGTTATGTATATGTTTTTGCAGCATGTGTATGTGCGACAACGCTCGTTGTCGCGTATACGCGCCAGCCGTGAGATACGCCTCATGCTACCGACACTCGCTAGAAAATACCGAGCGTAATACCGCCGATATACGCGCGTATACGGGCGTAGGGCTTTGAATTTTCATGAGTACCAATCCGGCCGTATACGCGCAACAAAAATACGCTCTGAACCCGCAGTTAAAGATATGCTAGATTATACTAAAGTAGTAAGCTAAAATTGAAAAAAAAAAGCTGTTTGACCACTTTTCCGATTCATTAGTAACATAACATAACATAACATAGCATTCACACACTCACACCCCTGCACTAGGATTCCCTGTGTCGCAGGTGGCATGGAAACATACAAGACATCACAACATCCAAGACCCAACAAGATCCAAGAAGTAAGAAGTATTAACTAATATAATAAATGTCTAATATTATAGTATTTTTACAATGAACGAGGTACCTATATTAAATTATACTTATGTATAATACAATCACACTTGTAATGACGACACCGTGGCTTAGTTGGTAGTGACCCTGCCTACGAAGCTTGGTGTTCCGGGTTCGATCCCCGGCCGGGGCAAATATTTGTGACGAACACAAATGTTTGTTCTCGGGTCTTGGATGTTGTGATGTGTTGTATGTGTCCATGCCACCTGCGACACAGGGAATCCTATGCAGGGGTGTGAGTGTGTGAATGTGTGTTTGTTGTTTGTTAAATCTGATAAAACCAACAAACATCGTATTGCTCTTACAAAATTTTGCATACTTTTAAACAAACTTATCATGCATAGGTACCTACATAATTATGATATATAAAGTTTTTTGTTGAGTGAGGAAATTAAATGGCGATATCATAGTTCATTGAGTTGTTAAATAGTTAATATTTATAAGTCTGTTTCAAATGCATTTGTTTGGTTAATTAAAAACAAATATGATATGAATTAATCTAAAGTTTTAAAATAACTGAGTCGTCAAATATTTGAGGTAGAGTTTGATTTTCGGCAAAATATTTTCATTATTGGTAAGGAAAAAAAATGCTATGTTTATACATGCTATACCTACTCTAATATCGCCGGCTACTAGTTTTATCTTTAAGTATAAAGGCAGGTATACCATTTACAGTTGACAACCACAATTGCTAAGCGCAATTGCAAATTGTATTGTAGAGTAACCGCCTACCAACAGGCGACAATATGGCGGCAATCATCCAATCAAGAAACATCGTATTACTCTAAGTACATTTTGCATACTTTGAAACAAGTCTATTACACCACTAAATTTTTATAACAGTCAACAGTAAGTGCAGTCAACATTTTGGGTGGAGTTTTGGCGGGAACATGAAAAATGGCGCATTGGCGGCATTAAATTAATTGACAAAACTTGTATAACTATGAGTGTTTAAGTGTAAAAACGGTGGTTTTTTATCCATTAAGTGCTCGTGAACGTGTATGAGTGTTGGTGAATAGTGTAATGCTGTAAAACGTGACTTTTTGTGTTGCCTCCAAAACTCCATAGAAGCCTCTAGTAAAGTCGCAACCACCACTACTTTACAGGGGCATGACTTGACTTATCGACTGACTTATGACAAAATAATCTCTCCAATTACTTGACACTGGCTATATATACCTTTGATGTGAAGCCAAAACCGAAGAACTTAGGTTCTTCGGAAGAAAAAAAAAAACATTTTGGGTTACTACAAAATGACAGAGTGACAGCGGGGCGAGTGCAGCGCCCGAGCCGAGAAAACGGGTGTAAGTGTCGCCGCGCACGGGCCACTGGCCACAACCACAAACACCGCCACGAGAAGCTAGACGCAGCTACAAAAGTAGTTGAAGCGCGCACAGCCACTTGTGGCCGATAGTTGCCACTTGCGGTCACGATTTGAATCCCAAATCGCAGGACTTGAGATTGAATCTCTGATATAAATTTCGTGTCAGCGTTTAGTGGCTGGTGGCCGCCACAAGAAGCGAGTAGCGGCAATTTGTAGCGTGTGGCGGCCACCAGCGTCTTCCGTGTGCGGCGAGTCCATATAAAATGTGAATACTACAGGAAATATGCCGGTGGCGGCGTTTTGTGGTGGTGGCCGGTGGCCCGTGTGCGGCGATACTAAGACTTGACTATCTTTATTTCAAGGCTTACCATGATTGTGAGGTGTTCTATGACGGTGAGGTTTTCTACAAAGAGGTCATCTTGGTGCATGAAACCGCTTTCGTAGTTCATGAAGTCGCTCACTGGTCTTCCGTTCATGGCTATGTCACCGTCAACCACGGTTCCAACTGTACACCACATAAGAGTTTGATTATTTGCGTCTGCTCGTGGCTTTTTTTTTAAAGATGATTAAAGTAACCTATACATTGGAACTATTTCTATTTTTTGTAATTTCTTAACTTTTTTATATGGTAGGGTACCAAGAAATTAAAAATAACCTTTGTTGGCCACTATCTCACCTGATCTACATTGATGATGTGGCCGACGATAGATCACTAAGGTCTGATAAATCACCTATTCACCAGGTGTACCGAACTGTGCGGCATCGTAATGCACAGTGTACGATATAAATATGTATTCTGGTCGACTCACTCAAGCAAACAATAACAAAATTTTGCGCGAACATTTCTAGAATGTTCGTAATGTGCTGCACACTATTTTGGTCGAATCCTACCTTTTAAAGATACCTAGGATGTGGTTTGACATGCCTTTCAGTTTTAGCCCAATCGCCTAGGTAGTTTGTAATTCAAATTCATCCTCACAGATTTTTGCATTTATAAATATTTCATAACGTCGGAAGGTTAGGTTTAAATTATTGATATTGCGCATATTCATATTGAATTGCGCAATAACAATAATTTAAACCTAACCTGTTTTACTTTGCACAGCGTATGTATAAGCATTGCCATTGAACGTGGCAATGCCGCCAGCGTTCTGGGCACGTTGCCGTCTGGTGGTGACAACGACCGACTAGGTTATTTATAATTTAATTTTATTCAATTCACTCTGTTAGTAGTTCGTTGTGTATATAAATAATCAACCTGTTTTTTAATTATTCAATTTTCAAAAACATGAACCCATTAAGATTCATGTTTTTATTTTTAACTTTACAAATAGACATCCTATTTAGCTTACCTAGCTGTTTATGTAGGTGAGGAAAACTAACCTGGACTTCTGTTTGCCAAAGCTGACATTAGGGTAGTCTTGCCTGCGCCGCTACAACAGAAAATAAATAGAGTTAAAACAAGGTTTTTTTTTAATATCCTAATTACTTAACATAAACCAAATGTTGTTTCAAGTTCACAGTTTTGGTCTGTATATAAATAGATTTTCAGACAGGACTTCTGTATAATTTTGAATATATCACATGAATTATGTTTTTTTAACTTCACAGTTTTGGCCAGTCTGAGACACTAACTTTATTTTCTTCAGTATAAAAAAACTAACAATAAAGTCAGAGAACGTGCACTGACAAAAAAAAAGCATCAGTTCAAGGCAACCTTAAAAAACAATGTGACCACAGATTTAATGATTTTGATAATAATTACCACAGTTTAATGATAAAATTAGAAATATTATCCAGAATTTATTAGTTTTTTTAAGTTTTAGTTTAAGGTAGTAAGTGTTTTGGTTAAGAACTGTAAGCTTCTATCTTTTTAAATAAATAAATACAAATACAATACAACACAGACCTTAAAAAAACAATGTGACCACAGGACAGAAGTGAAAACTTCATCACCTTAGTCGACTTGAGCCGATTTTACCCAAACGAGAGTTACATAACGGCCTGACAGCTGAGTCTCATTCAATACCCACAAAATAAATTGCTAAGCGCGCCCAAAGAAATTTTCACTTCTACAATATAACTAATAATTAATAATACATCTATGAGCCTTCGGTTATACTACAGGTATGTAACAAGATCAAAACCAATATCTAACCGTGGCCGCCCTGGCGAGGACATATGACACCGCAGAATGCAAATGTCTTTCGCTCATAAATCGATACCATTCTGTGTGAGTAGAAAGTTTTCAGTAACGCTATCCAAGAAATCGGTCATTATTCGAGAGATATTGTTTTGCTACCACAACCACAAGACATTACCAGTCTAATTAATTAACAATAGCCATTTATTTCAGGCAACTTAATATTTCAGAAATGCAATTGGCCCATAGAAATATGTATATACCTTAGGGGGCATCCATTAATTACGTGAGATAATTTTGGCGATTTTTCGACCCCTCCACCCCCCTTAGTGAGATTTCGTGAGATTTTGCTCGACCCCCTCCCCCTTCCCCCTAATCTCACGTGAGATTTTTTGTCACATATTTTAGTGGAGAAACATTTTTCCTGAATTTAACGCCGTTTTCTCACAGCATTACACTTTTTCCTGCGGTAAAAAAATTACGTGAGTTTTGCTGAGACCAACCCTCCCCCCACGTGAGATTGGGTGAGTTTTGACTCGACCCCCTCACCCCCCTAAAATCCTCACGTAATTAATGGATACCTTACAAACTAAAATTAATACAATAAAATACAAAAAAAAAAACAGGATCTTCTATTTGGCGGTTGCGCCTCCCGACAGCGTCGTTATATGTAAATTTTAATTATTATAAACGGTTAAGTTTACAGTTTCAAAAAAAATGATGCATGATGTCTATCTATATAAGTTGAACCTTTGTTCGGTGCTCTCGCAGATAATTCCGATAGATTAAATACCTACCTAGGCGGTACCTACTAATGTGTTTAGAAATAAAACCATATTCCATGATCATGCTTAGCTTACCTAGGGCCCATCAGCGCATTGAGAGTTCCTGGTTTTGCAATGCCGTTTACTGTAAAAAAAAATAAAGCAAATATTAGTGAACTATGTTTACGCTAATAAATTCAATAATAGAAACAATTTTTTTTTAAGTTATATTTCCCCATTTGGGCAGGGTAAAGTCTTATTACGACCATACTGCCTTGTCATGCGTTTATTATTTTTATAGTAATTTATATTTCATACGTGAATTATTGTTTATTTTTAAGTGGTGGTGGTTGCGACTTTACTAGAGGCTTCTATGGAGTTTTGGAGGCAGCACGAAAAGTCACGTTTTACAGCATTACACTATTCACCAACACTCATACACGTTCACGAGCACTTAACGGGTAAAAAACCACCGTTTTTACACTTTAACTCTCAAAGTAACACAAGTTTTAGCAATTATTCTAATGTCGCCATCCTTTCATTTTCACGTTCCCGCCAAAATTCTCTAATAGAAACAAGTTTTTCCTAATTCATAAATAGGATTTATTATCTTTGGTTTTGCTATCAAACGATCTATAATAGAAAATCGAAATTCAAAACTCGGATAAAATAGGTTTCGAATTATGTAGTTCTGTTGTACCCGTCATCTAAAAAGATCCATTGCAGACATAACATTAAAAACTCCGTAAGTTTTGACTAAAAATGCTTACGTATTTTTATTGGAAAGTGGTTGCAACAGCCAAACATATTTTATCCTAAACTACAACAATAAAAAAATAACGAAATAGTACATGACAAGGTAGGTTTAATGCTGACATACCATTATTTACCAGTCTCTTCAGTTTGCCGTCTTTCTGTGTGACGTGAACGCTTACGTCCCGCCACACGAGGGTGCAGGGTTGTGGTGCGTGCGTTGACCCCAGAATGTCTTCAACTTCAGGGAAAAGAGGGTCGTACTTGGAGCTCAATGAACGTTTGACGCCCCTTATGAGGTCGGCTTGTGTTAATTCCTGAAAGAAACAACCTTGAAAACCTCTTCATATACAGGGTGTGTCGTAATGAGTGGATAATCCTTCAGGTGCGGGTGGGGGACTTCAGGACTGATCAGAAAATGAAAATATGTACCCAGTAAAAATCCCACAGATTTCGAGTTATTGGACGTTTTCGAAACTTCCATTTTTTTTACTTTTGTCCATTGTTTTTGCTGTCAAGATTACAATTAATTTTTTTTGTAAATAATAAAATAGTAATTTTTTTTTGCTAGAGTATTCCTGGATAACTGTTCTATCGAATGGTATTTCTTGTTTTTGTGCCACAGGTACAGTTTTTTTGGTACAGCATTATTTAGCAAAGAAAATGAGTTTTGCTAATTTTTTCCCGAAAGTTTGATCCCCTGTGGTGAACAAAAATTTATAGTGACCCATTTGGCCAATTTGTGAAAACCTTGCCTACTTCATTAGCTTTCCGAAATAGTTTAGCACTTGGTATTTCCAGCTACCAATTCAACGAAAATCCCTGTTAAGGCGGGAAAAGGTCGTTTTTTCAAATAAAAAGTTCGATAAAATTTCACTTGGTGAATTGGAGTTTTGTAAACAAAATGCATGTTCTAACAAACTAATTTTCTAAAACAAGAAAATGAAACAAATTAGATCCCTAAAATACATTTATTGCATAAGTTTTATGAGTGTTTCCTACAGAAAGTGCTGTCAGAAACAGAACAGAAAAAATCGATGAAATGAAATGTTTGTAAAAAATTTTAAATAAAAAAAGTTAGGAACTTTCAAAAGTTTTGATATTCTGTCTTGTTACCCATAAATCAGGGTACTATACGGAAGGCATCCCCTGCGGGATGCCATCTAGTAGTAGTAGTAGTGGTAGTCGTCGGAGGAGAATTGTTTTGGTCACGAGAAAGCATGATCTCTTACCATCAGGAGAGTGCCAAGCTCGTCACGTCACTTATTTAGATAAGAGAGAAAATGCGTAGCGTGCATTACAGCTAGAGGTAGCCATTTTGAGCTCATTCTGTAGGAAACACTCATAATACTCATGCAATAATTGTATTTTAGGTGTATATTTTCTTATTTTAGTAAATTCCTTTCTATGCAATGAATTAGCATGAATTTTGCTTACAAAATTCTTATCGAAAGTGAATTTTTATCGTACTTTTTATTTGAAAAAACGACGTTTTCCCGTCTTAACAGGAATTTTTGTTGAATTGGTAGCTGAAAACACCAAGTGCTATATCATTTCGGAATGCCAATGAAGTAGGCAAGTTTATCACAAATTGGTCACATGTGTCACCATACATTTTTTTTTCACCACAGGGGATCAAACTTTTGGAAAAAAATGAGCAAAACAAATTTTCTTTCCTAAATAATGCTGTACCAAAAAAACTGTACCTGTGGCACAAAAACAAGAAATACCATTCGATAGCACAGTTATCCAGGAATACCTACTCTAGCAAAAAAAAATTAAGAAAATTCCAAGATTTGTTACCTTGGCAGCAAAAATAATGGACAAAGGTAAAAAAAAATGGAAGTTTCGAAAACGTCCAATAACTCGAAATCCGTGGGATTTTACTGGGTACATATTTTCATTTTCTGATCAGTCCTGAAGTCCCCCACCCGCACCTGAAGGATTATCCACTCATTACGACACACCCTGTAGGTTTGTTTAAAAAAATAAGTCTACTATGTAAATAATAAGAATTTTCATTTCTTATGCTCGTAAAATTCAATTTTATGTACCTAGACAGAGGGAGTGAAACTGCATTATAGGCTCTAGGGCAAAAAGTAATTGCTTATAAGCTATAATATAGCGCGTCAGGGATGTTCGCGGAGGCGCGAGTAGATGGCTTTGAAGCGATAATGCGTAAGCGCACGGCGTCCCTGATACGCAGGGTGCGCGACAGCACCAACACCATCCTGAACCTCATAGCGGAGAGGCTGGATACCGACTGTGCCTTCATGAGATACTGGACGAGCGTGCACGCGCAGTCCAGGCCTCCTTTATTTATGTAAATTTAATTTTTATTTGTTTTGTGTTGATTTTTTATTTTTGTGTACTTTTTAATTATTTTTTTGTGTGACATTTAATTGTATTGTGTTGTATGGATTTTAATCTGAAATAAATTGATTTCTTATTATTATTATTATAAAGTCTGTTCAAAGGATTTCAGTTGCTAATAGGTTACAAGGCAGAAGCTGAAAACTCTTTGCGAATATAATTAATACCCGTAGATCGGAGTATTATATGGAACCTAAACAACTAATTTCGAATATCGTGGTAACATTGGATGGCTGTCTCTAATTTTGAATTGCGAAATGGGCGCTCATTTGCGCAGAAACTCTGAGTAAAAGAATACCCATATGGCATTGTAGAAGGAGGTTTGTTCTAAAATCGAATTGGCCACCATAAGCATTATCTCGCTTATCGTTAACTGCCCTGAACTTAGTCCCTCGTTACACTCAGGGACCTGTGCCGCCCGCGACATAAGACCTGCTTTATGCCCTTGGTGCATAATCTACTATTGACATACTATGTGATCCCATCGTCTTTTTGGTTTCTGATAAGTACCTATCCACCTAATGTGACTGTTTTTTGCTTTCTCTCGCGTAAAACAAATTAACCATTATTATTACCCAAAGTGATTAAAACGTTTATTGACTCTAGTTTTTTTCTTTTTATCTAATGATCCTTTTGTGAACTTAAGTCACATTAAAGAAGTATTAAAGTATTAATTCATAGTGTAGTACATTGAAAATGCGCCAAAAAAGTTGGCTAATTTTAGCCAACTTACTTAACATTAATGGTCCAAAGCTATATTCGAAAAAGATAAGTAACAGGCTTTGAGAAATATATTAGTTGAAATTACTAGGCTTTTTTATTGTTAATAAAACTCCATCGTCAAAAGAAACAAAAATTGTTTGAGAATATTTATTTTTTATTGACGAGGTGTGCCCTTTGTGCCCTGTTTTACAACTCCATCTTGATTTGACATTGTCTATTTTGGTGTCCTATAGGAACACCGTAATTCATCTATGTTCACTGGTATTTAATCCATCTATGTTCCCTGGTAATCAATCCATTATTTTTTTTCTATTGTCAAGGTGTCTGCATTATTCAACCATTAAAACTGCACAACACAAGCAACATAATCAGTTACTTAACATTAACATAAAATTTGCAATTTATTGCATCAGCATTCCGGTTTTGGAAAAATTTGGAATAAATAATTTATTCATGAAATCGGTATACGGGGTGGTTCATGGCCATGTGAAATGGAGGGCAAGTAATTTTTTGAAAAAAATAAGTTCTTGTGATGTGAAAGACCCTTTTAATCGGTATCATAAAAATACTGATTTTTTTACTCATCAACGACGGGTTACCTACGGGTTCGAGTCTCGGCTAATAAAGGTCCATTAAGGGGAATCCTCAAATCCGAATTCCATACAAAATGTTTCGGACAAATACTCAAAAAGTACGCCGTATTATAGTTATTTCTTTACTCTATTCGTTTCGTCCATGTTTTTTGATTTCGTTAACAACAAAAGTGAAAGGTTTCCTACTTTAATTTAGATTTTATACGTGTTTTAAAATTTACCCTACTAACTTAAAAACACGTATATAATTTAAATTAAAGTATATAACCTTTCACTTTTTTTGTTGACGATATCAAAAAACATGGACGAAACGAATAGTGTGAAGAAATTACTATAATACGGCGTACTTTTTGAGTGTTTGTCCGAATCATTTTGTATGGAATTCGGATTTGAGGATTGGCCTTAAGCAAAATTTTCTAATTTTATTATTCAAAGTACTTGCCCTCCAAGTCGCATGGCCGTGAGACATCCTGTATAGTGTTAATTTTTTAACACAGATTTGCTTGATTCGGATAGATATGAAGATAAGATACCAAGTCTAGTTTGTAGACGTCGCAACACACAATATGGAAATGCAAATAAAATAAGAGCCAATTTAATTGTCAAATGTAAATGATCAGATTTTACGTATGCTTTACTTTATGTCTTGGCAACTTCCATAATGGACTGCCACTCGCTGCGAACTTTGGCATTTTACGTATGCATTAGTGCATTTTTAAAATACTATTTATAGATAAAACTAGTATCTTAAGCATCGATGACACACAAGATTTTATTCACGCTGATTGTTAGCGTTTTTAAAAAGCTAGCGTGTGAGCGAGTTAGCTTTCGGGAAGGATTGTCAACAAGCAGATTGTATAAACGCCGATGACACTGGGCTACTTTACAAGCTACAAGCGAGGTCGCTGGCGTCTAGCGTGTAAAAAAGCCGTGTGTCATCGTACTATAAGTAGTCGATATTAAAATGTAGATAGGTACTCATATTTATTTCATCATTTTTAGAACCTACTTAAAAAAAACCCTATAACTCACTAAGTATATATCAACTCCACTCATTTTTATCCTTGCTGGGTTGCCTGGAAGATATCTCTGACAGCGATAAGGCCTTCCCTTGTACTACCTATATTAAGGCCTTTTTATACATGTTCTAAAGTTTAATTCAGCTTTGTTCTTGTTAGTGTACAATAAAGTGTTCATCTATCTATCTGACATTTATAACAAAGATTATTATCAAATAAATAAATCTAATGAATATTTATCACGTGATGTCAGATTGATCGATATATTTTAACATCACCTTTTACAAAACTACTTAGGGCGTATTATATTACACAACTTGATTAAAGTAAAAAATACAGGTAAGTATATCATAGGAGTACCTAATTAGTGAGTTATTTGGTCTCATGTACATATTCAAATTTAATCTAAATGTAGGCTGGTGAGTATTCTAATGTAAGGTACATCAGATCAGATCACTTTTGGAAACCGACCTTGGAAAGTATTGCTATATACCTATGCCTTAAAAACAAAGCGTTAAAAAAAAACACTTTTCAACTGACTTCAAAGGTTCTCAATTTGTTTTTTTTTATGTTCCTTCACCTCAGAACTTCGTAATTTATTTATCGATTTGGAAAAGTAATACTTTCACATTCAGTTTTTAAGTTTAGTTTATAGATCGATATAACTGAAAACAATAAAGGTAGGTACCTATCATTCAAGTAAAGGAATCAGTGGTGTTTACGGTCACTAAAATCCCAATTGTAGTCGGTTGTATTAATTTTTGTTAAGAAGGTATTGTTCAAATTGTACAATATAATAAAATTATCACGCAGAGAACGGAAAACTTCTAAAAAAAAGAAAACGGTAATTTAAACTTGTATGTACTCACTAATTCCAGCGATGCTAATTCAATGGGGTCATTCTTCAATCCACCCTTTCTAGTCCATTTTCCACTCAACAACTTTTTGCTCATTTTGTAAACAATTTATTTTCTAGTTAGATAAGTTTGTTCATTGGTACGCGGTCATTTTACACGCATTTCTACCGAGCACGCGACTGCCCTGAGCGCAAACTATGTTACTTTAACTTTTCTCCACGTGTAAGAGCAGTGCGGCAATCTAATAAGACAGAGACGTACTGGTAACTATTAAGGGACACAGAATAAATAATAATATGTAAATGAGATACAAAATTGATGGGATGGAAGGCAATACGGCCTATCTGCGGTCTACGTGGGTTGGTCTCTACTCTACCAACCTAACCATGCGAGCAAATGTATTATTTTTTTTGGAAGAAATAATGAGACCAGCTATGCGCTCTCCCAACGCGCAACGCTGTAAGTTTACGTATGCCCATGACCAAAACAGGGCCATACACCACAACTTTTTAACTACCATAAAAAAGGCATAATCAATTATCGTAACTGAACCGTTACCGGACAATTACGTCAACGTTTACGTGCATGCAGCCGGCGTTCATCGATTGATTAGACGTAGTCCCGTCAAAAACTAAAAAAAAACTAGGTAGTCGATTTAAAAAAAAATACTTAAAATTTGACTATGATAACGTCAGTCGTTTTAATATTGCTTTTCGTTATTCGGTACGCATGATTGATAATTTTATTTGAGTTTCATCAGATTCATCGTTTGGCAAACTCTAGTCTAATACCTACCTAGCTCGAGCCAGCTCGCAAAAGCTCGGCTCGGGCACCGCACTCGCCCCGTTGCTACTCTACCATTAATTCTGACTGCACAGATACAACATCGTATTCCTCCTGCATTGCCTAATAAGGTTTTTTTGGTAATTCAAAACTTGTGGTGTATTAGACTTTGATTTACATAGGCCAGTGCAACACTGCTTTATGCGTCCGTCTCCTGGTTCTCCACAAATTTATCAGCTGCAAACCAGGAGACGGATATAGGATACTTTTTATCTCAGCTAGTATGCTATAAAAATATGTACCATATCGAGATCCAATCCAGATCGCCACGCACGACACCGGAGGTATGAACCTCTTATCAGCTACAAACTAGCTAAGTCTATTTACCATAAGCTGGAATTTCAACCATTTTCAAAACCCATTTTCAATGTGCAAGTGTCTCCTGCAGGATTTCGTCATAATTGATACTAACACAATGCCAGATACTTCACGGCAAAGCACTAATGTGTAACGGTTGTAGTGTTCTGGTTTAGAAAGCACTGTAGCTAGTAAATTTGCTGGGCTTTCGAAACTGTCCATTAAATGTGAGAAAATTGTGAACTTTGAGAAAGTTATCACGGAGAAAAAAAAATGGGATAACAAGACTAAATATAAACAATACATAATATAGTAACTTATAATATATTTTCTTAGCTAGAACTATTATATTGTAATCGTTACTAAATTTCTTTAGCAGGAATTATTATTTTTGTAATCGTTACTTAATTATTCTCGCTGTCACAAATGCAACCATAATTTTAGTGACTACAACGATATTTTTTCTCCGTGTAAGCTACCTCCTCACTAATTTTCAGCCAAATCGGTTCAGCCGTTCTCGAGTTATAAATACTCGTAGTGTAACTAACACCAATTGATTGATTCAGGCGTTACTTTGCCGAAATCCATAAATATCAACAAATTTGAAGCCGCCGAAGTTTGAAACGAGAGTCCACACCTCCTTATGATGCCTCGTGTAGAGGCGAAACACGTGTCGTATCTTTAAACTTTGGTTTTCTGTTCTTTGACTCTTTGGTTTAGTTGAACTAAAGTTGAGTTAATTAAAGCCTTTGTTTGGAAATTGAGCGGATTTCTTACTAAATATATTTATATAATTTGTTGATAACTAACACTACTTTCTTTTATTTAAATTGATTGATTGATATAAGAAAATAAATACCTGTGAAAATAAATGTTATATAAATAAAATAAATAAATAAACCTGTTATATAAATAATATCATAGGCTGCTTCTAATTGATAATTATGTCAAGCTAAAAGCCGGAACTTAAAACGCGCAGCAGAGGACTGTATGCTAATGAAGCAAGCTAAAAAGTGCATGAGGTTAGTTTATTAAAGTTTACAGCATTTAGTGGTTTTTTTTATAGTAGATAAGTTGTTACTTTCTACTAGCAATACCAATAATACTAAAATAGTTATCTATTTTAGTCGTTATATTTTTTTTTTTTTTCTTAGTTTTTTTATTTTTTTATAAGTAGTATGCAAAACAGAATATAGCTGTATATAATTACATATATGTAGTTAAAATAATCTAAGGTAGGTTTTGTTCTAGACTACAATCCAAAGCATGTACACACAGAATTATAAATTTTAATTAACAGTTACATGTGAGAACTAAATGATTATACAGGGTGGAAAAATCAATGGGCCCTGGAGGGACACCCCTTAAGATAGATTACTTTACTTCAAGGAAACATTCCTTTATTTTTATTAAGAAACAAAACTGCATTCACAGATTTCTCGACAATTTTACCAAAACTGGGAACCGAACCAGATGAAAATTTCAAAAAATAAAAACACGCTATTTTATTCTACTAATCGATAGGTAGATTATTGTTCAGGATAAAATCTCTCTTATAAACATTTGGTCTTAGAAATAAAAAATATCATGATATCTCACATTAATTTAATTTTATGATCAATTCTATTATGACGGACACGTAAAAATGAATGAAAATTATTACCTTGAAAGAGATTGATACTTGAACTATTTAAAATTACAAATTTATCACACTTTAATAATTTAACTTATAAGTTGTAACTTTACATTAAAATAAATATAAAACTAGCCTATTTAAAAAAATAACTACCGTATATTACTTGCTTATTGTTTATATATAAGTTGTATTCCACATTTTAAGAATCTATTTTAGGACTATAATCTTCAGAAAAAGAGTTAGCTAGAATCCAATTACCTCAACCTTACCTTTTTCAGCTCAAGAACAACCGATAAAAAATTCAACCAATCGGTTCTATAGCTTCGACGTGCTTCAAGAACAAACATCCATCCATCCTCCTCCATACTTTGGTATTTTTTATTTATGCTTTTTTTTTTAAACTTATCCGTACCTACTTGTTAAAATTGTATTACAGCTTTGATATATTTACTTACAGTAATCCAAATATGTACCTATCAATAAGAATATAAGTAGGTATTAAATCTAGACTAGACAGAAAAATCTAGATTGACTAACATTTATGTCAGTGGAACGAAGAGCTAATCTTATAACGTTCCCGGCGGATGTACCAAAATGGGAGCGGAAAATTTTAGACAGAGCCGTATTCAGATCAAGATGTTACCAAGTTCTTAGATACCTGCAAAAAATACCGTAGGCCTCTTCTTGCTTTCACAAAAACATTTGATAATTAAGCACGTACCTATAATCTTTTCTCATCTGAAAAATGATCGTAGGTAGGCCTCTACCTCTACGTATTTCTATTAATGCATTACATGCTTAGAAAGAAACGTTGCAGCTTACATTGCTTACAGAGCTGATTGTAAAAACTCAAGTGCTTTGTTAGTGATTGGTCGAGTGGCAAATGTGTCGCTGGTTCGATTACCACTTCAGGAAAAAACATTACTCGTAGGGTAATAGTGCAGCCGATTCTAAAATATTACTAAATGCGTTATACAACGTGCGTTAAAAAATCGCTCGTCCGAAAGAGCCCTGAATACGACTATGTAAGGAGCTAACTTAAATTACACGTGGGCTATTGGTGTTTGGTGGAAAACGATGTGACAGCTCTATTGTGCGGCTTCGGTTTTCATGTAACGTATACGGATACCGGATATGGTGTTGGACGGGTCAGCAAGCAATAGATCGCAAGAAACAGGGTTGCCACCTATCAGTGTTAGGCCTGATTTATACAGAAACGGCATAAGGCGAAGGTACGGCACAGGCGGTACAGAAATATAATCGCATAACGCTTCGCTTACATATTTTATATGAAAAAGACCGTGCCTTCGCCTTACGTCGCATCTGTATAAGGCCTGATTTATACAGAAACGGCATAAGGCGAAGGTGTTACAAAAATCGCATGACGCGTCGCTTACAGATTATTTATGAAAAAAATCGTACCTTTGCCTAACGTCGCTACTGTATAATTGAGGCCGTACAATGTACGGCCTGAATTAGCCTGAAGAAGCGACGTAAGGCGAAGGCACGGTCGCAGGTAAAACTTTATCTGCTACAAAAAACTCCAAATATAACTACAAAATCTATAAGCGATGCGTCATGAAATTATATCTTTTTTCACATTGCCATCGCCTTATGTATGCCGTTTCTGTATAATTCAGGCCTTAGGCGAAGGCACGGGTGCAGGCGAAACTTTTTATACAAAATCTGTCTACTTAATTTTTGGTACATAGCTTACTAACCGACCTAAGCCGTACCGAGTTAAGCTTCTAAGGCGTTGTCCTAATAGAACGCGATCACGCGATCGTCGCGCGAGCAAGCGATGCGACCGTCGCGCGATCGCGCGATCAAACGTACTAACGTCCAATAGGCGTCCCGATTGGCAATCGCGCGATCGCGTGATGCGACGCGATGCCAATTGGGACGCCTATTTGACGTTAGTACGTTTGATCGCGTGATCGCGCGAACTTGCGATGGTCGCGTCATCGCGTTCTATTAGGACACTGCCTAATGGTAAGATATCATACCGCCCATGATCAAAACATTGCTACACAACACATTGAATAACATAGACCAGTGCAACTCTGCTAAAGAACTTGTCCATTTCGAGACATTTTGACAGTCAGACTGACAGACTTATATATAGACAGATTTTTTAATCGGAACGCAGCAAGGCTACCTAACCTACTACTTTGCGGCAGAATATCTGACTAGTGTTCTTTTTTTACAGTTTCCAAAAAGTGACAACCCTAAGGTTGTGTCTAAGCTTCCGTGTTACCGACTTATCAAGCAAATGACCTATCTCTTTCTCATTGAATGGGTAAATTAAGACAAATTAAGAATTTTATAAAACTGATTTAGTTATTTGGTACTAGGCAATCTCTTCCCATTATATAATTCTTTTATAAACCTCCTGTTAAATAAAAAAAAACTACGTACGCAAATTCATTTTTTAATCAAACTATAAGTATATATAAGTAGTATATATAAGTAAATATTAACTTTTAAACTATCAAAATAGGTATTAAACAAAACAAACAAACATTCACACACTCACACCCCTGCACTAGGATTCCCTGGATCTGGGTGTTCTCTTATATTATAAAAAAAGGTATTCTTAACATTTATCTCAATCCCTGCGTTGTATAGAGAAATAACCTAATTATGAATATTATTTAACGTACTGGAACAATATGCATACAACGTATTGTTCGTCATTTATTTAGTCTCAAAATTAACATATGATTATATCTGTATCTACCTAGTCTTATTTATTAGTTCGCAATGTCTTTAATGCAATGTCCTTTCGTTACTTTTTTCGTGTTGCTTTTTGGTAGTTTAATAATAAAAGAGTTAATAATGTTTGATAAGGGTCTCAAGAAAGATAAGTGACTTGTCGTTGAGACTTGAACCAAACTTCGTAGCAAAAACGCGTATACCTACTTATGTAGGTTATCTGGTATAGATGCAACGTATCATGATAGCATTTTGGTTTTATTATGTTCGATTAATTTAAATAATATAGAATGAAAAACCATGTCATTTTAAAATATTTTTATTCACAATGTACAAAAACACTTTCATATATTAATACTAAGTATACAAAACTTTATAGTTTAAACTTTATAGTTTAAACTTTATAGTAATAAGTATAGTTCACAATCGAGTAATAATCTTAATAAATGTATAAAAATTGTCTGAATACCAAGATTATGACTAATAGTTCGTTGTATTACAAATTATAGTTTATAATTATAGCTTAGCTTAGCTTTAACTAGCTTTCAAAACTTAGTATTCGTCTTCGGGGCAATAACGGACTGATATACGCTTTTATTATAGATGTATCTAGATTCAAATAAGTATTATTTATTAGAAAATATAGATCCGAATAATATGGAGGCCGAAATAAAAACCTAATAGTGTCTGAATACAAGCGAACGGACAGATATGAATTAAATTTTGAAAAATCATTGAGTAACTATTTAAAATTACTTAATCTTATAACTTATCACTAATCTAATCCTTGTGTGACATGTGCAAAAATGTATTTTTTATGAGGAAATAACATAAGTAATAAGTCGAAGAAGTATATAAATATTAAGAAAGATCCCTAACTTTATTTAATACTTTGTTATATAATATTACATAAATAGAGTTTACTAAAGATTTTAAAGTACACAGTTTTGTTTCAAAAAATTGGATGAAAATTATATTCAAAAATACGTTTATTGGTAAAATGATGGCAATAAAATGGCGTACTTATGTAAATTGCGTACACTCCGCGAAGTTCCCTAGACTAAATACAATTTAGATATTCCTGCTAATAAATCAACAGTTTATGTAAATTATTTGTAAGTCCAAAATTTTTATGTTGTGTCAATTGTCCAAAACATTTATTTTATTTATAAGTAAGCCAAGCTTACAGCGTTTGCATAACTTATTTTGTTTGTGTATGTATATTTTTAGTATTAGACTTTTTAGATACCTGCCGGTCTCATAAAAAGATAAAGGTTTATCACCTTTAGCACTTTAAACAAAATAACTTTATGCACCTTTTAATATTATGATTCTGACGTAATCTAGTATAATGTAGTAGTATGTAGTTATGCAAATTACAGTACATTTGTGTACATTTGTAAAAACTCGAAAAATTGTTAACGCAAGTACCTACCATTCTCTTTAAAACAGACCAATCACGGCGCAGTCGCCTTTTATATTAGGATAGGTTGTTTAGGTTGAACCTTTTCCTCTTTTGATTGGTCTATTTCATAGCAGACTTTCGTCGTACATATTTATAATTTTCTACAGTTTGTAATTTAGCCTGCTAGAAAAAAAAATGTAAATCATCGGTTATTTCAAGACTGCGGTGACTAAAAAAAATATATTTTTAATATCTAACCAGCAAATCATCCTAGCCTATAATAATTGTCGCGGTGTGGACGCACTTATAAATGTTACTCCTAGTCTGTTACTTTGTGGATGCTGGCTGGGGTAAAATTGGTTAGTAAAGGCCACAAAACACCGAAATCTCGGTTCTGACTGTACCCCAACACTTATTATAATCGGATGATCACTTCGCGCGACGCACGCGCATCACTAAAGCTATGTACGCCAATAGCCGGAACCCGATGAAGAGAAGCACCATGTTGACCACGTCCATTGTGAAGTCAGCCTGGAACAATATGCATTCAATTCAATTTTCTGAATTCTAAAATTTTATTTTTCAATATTGGCTGCCCACAGCTTCAACCGCGTGGTATTGAGAAAGAGTAGGATATTATGTCCTTTTCCGAGCAGAAACAAGCGTTAATATATCGTAAGACGAGTTTTGTTCTTTTTTGGTAAAAATATATATAAAATTGTACAAAAGGTGGGCTTAATGCTAAAGCACTCTAGCACCAGTAGTAAAAGGTATTGGTGCGTCACAGCCCCCGAAAATTATTTAGAAAAATATATTTTTTCAGCTCCTAAACTAGACTGAATTATAGGTAAACTGGTTTAGTGATGGGTGTTGATGTGATTGACCTGCAAACATATGTGTGTCTAGTCTATCCATATCACAAAGTTTAGTGCACGAAAGGAGCCTCTACGAGGCGCACTTGAAATATTTTCACCACCCTGGTTCGAAAAAACTAGATACAAGATAGAAAGAAGACAAAGTTTAATCCCCTAACTTTTTGGACAAAAATGTGATCAATCAATCATTAAATATGTATTTTCCAAAAACACAAAAATTACATAATAGTTCACAATAGAGAAGAATAATAGAGAAGATTAATTATTTCAAGAGAAACTAATATTCAGAGCAGGACAATACATTGTGGCATGCGAGGCAGAATATAAACTAACTTGTTTATACTAAGAACAAGATCACCTGACTTTAGCCTATATCCACGAAACATAAGGAACTAGATCATTGGTTCAACAGCAAAGCCTCATTTCAGCCTACGAGACATAAAAAGCTGAATTTTACGTACCTCGGAGAAGCTAAGCGTGTCGAGCACGACTTGTCCTGAAGCGGGGCAGGTGAAGTTCTCTCTCGTGCAGGCGATGCTCTCGATGCCGGACCACTGGTTCACCAGCAAAGCCTCATTCCCGTAGCGGAACCACGAGAGGTAGGAGATCCAGCCAAGGTACGAGGGAACGGAACTGTGAGAACAAAAAATAATTTAAAAACATTGACTAGACCGAGCTAGAAAGTTGATGCATACACTTGAAAAATGTACTCAAAATATACTATTTTGGGTACCTCAAACAAACCTTTTGTACTCCCGTAGATCCCTAGACATCTAGGTCAGCGTGACCCCGCTAGATGCATATGAATTTCTCTTTAAGGATTTTTTTACTATTTTATAGGCTCGCGTTTGAACATCAACAATCCTGTACTAAGGTTTTATACAAAAGACATGAACGCGCTCTCTGTTTCTGATTCCTTTTTACTACACGACATTGCCATACAAATTGTCATTGGTTATAAATATTTCCTACTGCTTTCTTTCTCTAAACAACCCATGAGCTTTCTTAAAACTAAAAGCCTTCCTTTACTTGATACAACCCTGGGTTGCTTTTATAGACTAAAACTCTACTTTATTTTTTTATTATGCATTTAGCATGTGAACAAACAGATTTTTCAGAAATTGATATTATGTAAAACCCAGTATAACTGTTGAATTATGGTGAGCGCTATGAATTAACGTTAGTGTGTCTTAACACAACTGGCGACAAAGCGTCTAGGAAGTGGCAATTACGTGAAATAGTTAACTTAATTTACTTCTGCGTAAACCTCTACAGTTAGGGCCATCACAGACAGACGAAATGGCGGCAAAACAACTATTTAGTGATAGTTAAAATCAAACTTAATTTGCTTCATTGTAAAACTATTCAGTTATGATCATCGCAGACAGATAGATTGGCGACGAAACGACTAATTTAGTGACAATTTAAATTATTTTTAATTAGCTTTTGCATACTGCAATTTTTATTGCGAAATATACTGCAACTCAGACAGCGTCACCCATACGCAAGAGGTCACGAAAAAAAATCAAATCACTTATTTAATAGGTAAGAGTTTTTATGCAGGTTTCTTCAAATTCTAATACATAATGGTGATGCTAACTTATCTACCACTAAGACATTCAATATAACGGTATTAATAATAAACAATGATGAATAACACGTACCAAATTTTGGCATTATACAGATCCCCGTCTTTTAAAAACATAAATATTTTTATGAAGTCACTAGATAATGCGCTAGATGATTGTAAAGGGGAATGTTGCATAGTTACCGGTGACATAAATATAGACATAAAGACGAACTCGCAGGACACACGGGCCGAAGAATACTTGAATCTTATGGCTCACTACGGTTTTATGCCAGGTCATACACTGCCCACTCGTGGTCCAAACTGCTTAGACCACTTCTTTATCAAATCAAGACTTAAAAGCATAGGCATTGTATGCACATCTGACGTAACGGATCACGATACATTAGTTTTTTCTATTGACGATTACCTGAACAGGCGGCTCCCACCATCTTACAAAACTATGAAAAAAATAGACTACGACGGAATTATGTCTGACTTAAAAGCAACAGATTGGTCTATAATCTACGGACTGACTGACGTGAATACTGCAACTGACGTTTTCACTCGAACTTTAAATGACTTAGTTACTAAATACACCAAAATAACAAAAAGGAGACATCGGTTAGACACTATACTACCATGGATGTCACCTGGATTACTTAAATGTGTGGAAAAACGAGACATATTACATTTAGAAAGCCGAAAAAATCCCAATGATACCACTCTGCTGCAATCTTACAAATCTTATAGGAACACCTGCAACAATACCATTCAAAACATGAAAAATGCCTATGAACGTAATGAACTACTTAGTAACAAAGGCAACAGTAAACAAACTTGGAAAACGATCAAACGAATATGTGGTATGAATACAACATCTACTGTTAACTCAGATCTATTTAAAATAAGTAGCAACCCTACTGAGTCTTTAAATCTTGTTAATAACTATTTTAGTACTGTAGGAAAAAACTTAGCAGAAAATATACTTAATAATCGAAATACGACAGAATCGGAATTATCTAGCCAGCTTAAAAGCCTACCAATACAAAACCACTCATATGATTCCTTTTTTCTCACTCCAACAAACGACAAAGAAATAGTTCAAATAATTAGTACACTTAAACCTAAATCGTCCTCTGGGCACGATAACATAACTAACATACTCCTAATTAAAGCAAAACACATTCTTGCTGATCCTATTGCCTTCCTATGCAATCTAAGCATGGAATATGGAGAGGTCCCTGAAAGTTTCAAACTAGCAAATGTTACCCCAATTCTAAAAGACGGAGATCCATCTTTGGCTTCAAATTACAGACCAATATCTCTTTTAAGTTGTCTGTCAAAACTATTAGAAAAACTAATTAATAAGAGGCTCTTGAATTATTTAGAAACTCACAACTTACTGTCATCACAACAATTTGGTTTCCGCCCAAACAGATCCACAGAGGATGCTGTTACTCTCTTGAGTGACTTTGTTGCTGGCAAGCTAGATGAGGGACTAAAATGCCTTGGTATATTTCTAGACCTTGCCAAGGCCTTTGATACGATCTCAAGAAAAATACTATTCAAAAAGCTAGAACTTCTGGGAATACGCGGTACTCCATTGCAATGGTTAACATCATATCTAACAGACAGAAAACAGAGAGTTTGTGTAGGTGAAACTGTTAGTGAACTCTTGAACGTAGATTTCGGTGTACCACAGGGTAGTGTTTTGGGACCAACGCTATTCTTGGTTTATATAAATGATCTATGTTCCCAAAACATTACCCAGGGACAAATATTTACCTTTGCAGACGACACTGCCATCATTTTTTATGGGGATAATTGGACGACTGTAGAATCTCACTGTCAAGCTGGAATGAATTGTGTAGGAACATGGCTACAATATAATCTACTCACTTTAAATGCCGTGAAAACAAAGATCATACCGTTTTGCATTTCTAATAGAATGATACCTAAAAACAATCTAATAGTAAAATTTCACAATAAAAATTGTACTGATGTAAATAACTGTAGGTGTCCAAGACTAGAGCAAGTAAGTAGTCTTAAATATTTAGGAGTCATACTCGACGACCATCTAACATGGACAAATCACATAGATGCGTTAACGGCGAGAGTTAGAAAGCTTATGTACATATTTAAACGTCTTAGAACGATTGCTGATGAGAATGTTATAAAAGTAGTTTACGCTAGTCTTTGTCAATCAATCGTAAGTTACTGTATTGTCGCTTGGGGAGGAGCTAAAAAAACCCACCTTCTTAAATTAGAGCGGGCACAAAGAGCAGTTCTTAAGGTAGCTCATAGGAAACCATACTGCTTCTCTACAAAGACCCTTTATAATGAGTGTGATCTCCTTACTGTTAGGCAACTTTTTATAACCACGATAATATTAAGATACCACAAAATTGCACCTACCAAAATAATCATCTGCTATAGACACATCCGCTGGAAACCCCCTGTTAGACATACCATCTTCTATTGTAGATTTTTTTCCTGGATAGGACCATTTCTTTACTCTAAACTAAACAAATTACTAAAATTTCACCAACTCACTAGATGGTCTTGTAAAAAGATACTTCATAAGTGGCTAGTATCTAAAGATTATAACGAGACAGAAATGATATTATTGTTTGACAGGTAAGGACTTACATTAAATAAAAACAGCTCAACATAAACAAATACACATTTATATACAAATACACTTAAACTAAACCTGCCTCCATGCACACTTATACTTAACTACAACAAACAAGCTAAGGTTTCAGGTAGCCTATGTCACTCGCGTGACCAGACGAATCCATTGACACCTCATTTGGCACTGATCATCGAACCGTTTAGGCTGTAGGGCGAAATGCAGAAACATATTGACATAAATATATTTACAGATAGTCACATATTATATACACACGATAAACATTACCCTCCCTTCTCTCAGTCGGATACTAATCAATAGACTCTTGCACTAATTCCTATAACGTTGCGATACCTAATTTTATGCAACTACATAGCTATACCTACGTAACAAGCATGACCTAATTACATTCATATTAATACACTTACATACACCTAATACGACACTAACTGTCCGAACACTCAATTATTAATATTATTATAAATAACTAGTTTTGACCTCCACAATACAGGGAATCCTAGTGTGGAGCTCAAAATTCCAAATACCTATACATAATCAAATATTTAATTTCCATTTATTATATTTACTACAGCTTATGCTAACTACTTCAATCTATACTTATTACAAATTTACAAACGGAAACAATTGGGCCACCCATTTCCATTAAAATTTAGATAGTTACCAATTAGTTTAAGAACCTACCTATGAAAAATATTTACCTTTGATTATGTTAGCTTTAGTTTATATTTTAGTTAATCTACTGCTTACCTATACATCTCTATTATGTATTCCTTGTTATATCTTTATTGTGTCAAATAAATAAATTTTATTATTATTATTATTAAATAAAAAAAAACATCCAAATTTACCCAACGTCATGGTACGAACCTGGATCCGCCTAACTCAGGACCAAGGACCCTCAAAGGCAGAGAGAAGCCTATACCCATCAGTGGGCCAAATCAGGCTATGGATGATTGCCTGGGATGGGCCTTACAGCAACGTGCGTGAGAGACACTGGTGCGAGTTCTTCGAATATCCTGAAGTTCCTCTAATGCGCAGAGGTCGGCCACCATACTTAGTATAACACTTAGTGTAGGCATTGCAAACAAAAAAAAATAAGCATCATAAGCCATCATAATGTATGTTATTTTTAGATTATCATAATATTTTTAAGCTTGTTTATGGTACAAATAAATTTATCTTATCTTACCATGGGGTTTAGTCAGTAAAAGACATGCCCTCTCCACCTTCTCCAAGGGGCGGGAGGTATCCTAAGTATCATAAGACGATAATGCGACTTACCCAGAGTTGAGGAAGAACCCTCCGAACAGCATGAAGGGGATAATTATGGGAGGTCCCACTGATGCCGCCATGCTGACGCTGCTGCTCGCACATGATATGAGATATCCTGCACAGAATAATAATTTGCTTTTACCAATAAACGAATATACTCGTATCTTTTATACATACTTTTATAATAAATAATCAATGTTTTACAAAAACATACTAAAACCGGCTTCAATTGTACAGTTTTAGTGACTTTAATCACCACTGAATAGTCACAGGAAAGCAAAATACGCAATATATTTTTTCAGTTTTTTTGATTTAAAAACTTAACTACTGAACCGGTTTTGATGTTATTTATATGGGACCAGTCTGAAAGTATATCCTCTCAAACAAAAAATATGTTTCAAATCGGTTTATAGACAAAAAAGTTCTGAGGTAACAAACATTTAAGAAAATCTCACTTTTCTCTCCACCATCGCCTCCATACAAATATCCTTGTTAGTATGATCGCGCAAGTGGAGGGGCGTGCATTTTTTCACTGATATATTCTACTTAAAATGCTCTCTATTTGACTTTGTTTTATAAGTGCATCAAATGTTATAAGTACTTATAACATTCGTGAGTTTGGTGATGTCAACGCTCTGTATTTTGTCTTTGACTTTTCGATACTCGTAACTTCTATTCTTCTAGTCCATTAGACCCTTGATTTTTTTTCATATCAACACTTCATTTAAATCAATTCAGTTTTAATTTTATTTGCTCTAGAAACGAGTTCTAATTTGAATAGATCAAAATGACAAAGATCCGGTTTTAAAGGGTCCGAGGCTGGAGGCCCATTTGGAAATTTGGAATGTAATGTTGATGACATGCAGACACTTTGTCTTATCCATTTTTTTTCTGTAAGTATTAAAGTCACTTTACTTGAAACATTAAGTTCATAGTAAATATGGAACAACTTTGACTAAAAAAATATGCGAAAATGGACGCTCTCTTTGTCCAGAAAATCCGTATTTTTTATCCGTATTAATATGTAGTCTTTAACAAAAAATATGTATTTCAAAGCACGGAACCATCAGCATAGAATAAAATATCCCAGATACATCAATCAAATAAATTCAAACCTAATATTGGACGGGCCCACGCTTTGCTAGACAAATTAAAAGTTTATAAAAACAGTTGAGCCATGACGAGTCAGAGAGACTTTTCTAAACAAACACGTGTAAGTAAAGGTCATTGCATGCTATGCTAGCCTTGAAAAATAATTTTAAGCTAAGAGCAGAGGCAAAGAATAAGTAATATTATGTACCATAGCAGAGGCTCGATCACAAACTTTCGCGTTTACGTTATCTAAGCGTATCCGTCACCGAAATTATCAACAGTTTGTAGAATTATTTTTCAGAACATCAGATCCAAAGAATTAACAACGACAAATATACTTAGGCATCCCATTGGTCGGGAATCTACTAAAGGGAACTTGTTAATAACAAATACATTTACATTACATATGATGACACCGTGGCTTAGTTGGTAGTGACCCTGCCTACGAAGCTTGGTGTTCCGGGTTCGATCCCCGGCCGGGGCAAATATTTGTGACGAACACAAATGTTTGTTCTCGGGTCTTGGATGTTGTGATGTGTTGTATGTGTCCATGCCACCTGCGACACAGGGAATCCTAGTGCAGGGGTATGAGTGTGTGCATGTTTATGTTTATGTTTTTATGTTTATTTGAAAGAACCTATAAACTAAGTCTCTAAACAATTTGAAATAACACTTCTTCCAATTATAATTATAATTGGTCTGTCTACCATTTCTTTTTCTATTTAAACTTCAACCATAAAGACCAAAGTGTACGAATTGGAAGTCAACGTATGGAAACTAAAATATGAATAAACTATAATCGGAATGTACGAATTGGAAAGAAGCCTACACACTGTAAACTTCTCGGCGATCGGACCGCTGAAACTAGTTACCAAATTAGTTTTTTATCGAAATTCTGGTGAGTGGAATAATGTCTTTAGAACCTAATTAATAATAGGTACCTAAGTCACATTTACATAGGAACCTGCTATAAGCGGCTCGAACTAGTTTCATCTCAGTAATTATAGGATTTATGAATAACATTAATTTATTAATAGAAATATAAATAATATTGTATGATCGCGAATTACATCAGGTTATATTTTTTGTGCAATATCAAAACAAAATATTTTGTTGTGCAAGATCAAGTTTTGTTTTGAAACCCATTAAAAACCCATTATTAAGGTGAACGAAATGATTCATGGCCAAATTGTTTGATAAATGATTTGTTGCCCACTTATTGTTATTTGAGTTAAACGAGCAACTAAGTTAAGTTAAGTTTAACTAAACGTGTTTGCCATTCATAAAAATGTTGACAGGAATTTTGATAATGATAGGCAATGACCATCACGCTTTCTAAGAAATTGCTAATCACTGCCTGTACTAACATGTAGGTTGATATTTGAAGATTGCAACACATTTAGTACCTACCTAACGGTTGGGCTGTCGGCAAATTGAGCGGTGGAGGCGGCCAGAATGTTTTTTAAATAGAATAGGATGTAGCCACAGAAGTGTTAACGTATAGAATAGTAATAGTAATAGTAATATTTATTCGGACATAATACGTTTACAAAAGAGTGAATCCACAGGTCCCGAACTAGCAGAAAGCTGTATTTCAGGAGCCTGAGTCTTCTCCTGTTTATTACAATTTGGGTTATGTCTATTACAAAGGGAAAGAATTTAAATCAATTTTTAAATTAAACTTAGGTTAGAATAAAATAGAAACACAATAATGTAGTACATTGAAAATGTGTCACAAAAAAAGGGAGCTCCTAGTACATTTTGGTCCGTTGCCAAGAGAAACAGGGCTAGATAATTAATAAACGTTAAAACTACTAGGCTTTAATTGTTAATCAAGTTCAATCGTAAAAAGTAACAAATATTATTTGAAACTAGAGATATTTCATTTTTATTGACAGGGTGTCTGAAAATTTTCTGTCCACATAAGGTGTGTAAATGCGCTATCACAGTCTTGCAATTCAGCCGCTGCCATTTCTTACATTTTCACAATATATACTCTTAATACGCTTATCTGAAACCGCACTAAAGTCGCGATTTTTAGTAGAATACTTATAGTTTCACACGTCCAAAAGTCTATAATAGCTGATTATGGTACGCCTAACTTGCCTAAATTGATATCGTGAACAGTAGTATAGTGTAAGGGGTAAGTAACCATATTTAGTAGATAAATTTTAATGTCATTCAAATACATGTAAGTAAGTTGTACCTACATACCTGCCTGTCGAAGCTGGCAGTCATTTACTTAATATCTATGTAATAGAACCTGTACAATTAAGCAAATTAGGTACTCGTCGACTTATGCAATATAAAACAGTTTTAAAAAATCCATTTCACAACATTACCAAAAGATATCAAAAAGGATGTAGCCAAAATACACTTTATAAAAAACAAACACCGGTTTTTCAAAATTTGATAATGGATTATAATTACACTTATTTTATAATCTTCTTCTTCTTATCGTTTCAATAGTTATTTCGAACCCGGTGTGGTGAAAGGATTTCAGGTGCGCCTTGAAGATGATCTTTCCGCGCACTATTTTATGATACGAACATAATCAGCCTATAATATTTTCACTAAGGCCTACTCTCGGCTAAGAGAGTGAATGGATCTTACTACGCGGACCCAGTGCGGATTGATGGATGTCACATGCCACAGATTTTATTTTCTCTCTTTTCTATGAAATGCTGTGGTTTCACGATGTTTTTCTTCACTTTTGTGAAAATTTAGGATGCACACATAGATTTTTACACCTGTCTCTTATTTCATTTAACAAAATCATTTCATAAATAGAATGGAAATACATAATAATAAAATCACAAAAATCACTATACATTGCTATGTGTACCTACACTATGTCACTAAACCTAAATTATTATCAATTTTGGGTCCATTGACGCAAGGCCATAGGAAAACGACTAACGGTAACAGTAACAGTTGTTCGATTTTTATCATATTTTGACTTCATTTGAGTTTTTTTGCCATAATATTTGTGTACAGTAACGGCAAATACGGATAATGCCTAGGTTATTTTTTCTGGTGATTAAAAAAATTACGTATATATAAAATAGGCTGAAATGATGATGAGACTTACCGAAAGAGGTGGCTACATTGGTAATAAGCGCGGCCAGTCCTGAAGCGATGAAGAACCGCTTCGGATCCGGGTTGAGTCCAATCATGTAATACGCTATGGTGGTGAAGACCAGCGGGATCGTCGCGAACACGGGTGCTTCCGCCAGCGTCTTCGATAGGAAGTATACATCAGCTCGGTACATCCCTGAGTGGTGCTCTCGGATGAATATCGGTAGTTCTGAACAGAATACCTGGGAAAACATAGAAGTACTTTAGTGTCTTTCCATCCCATGACTGGAAGAGATCGCAGCTTAGCGATAAGGCAGCCCATTGTACATGCTCCATAACGTGTATGTGTATCTCTAAGTTCTTTGGTACAATAAAGAATTGTCATTCAAACATTTCTCATTCCGGTATTATAGTATTAAATCTTATAAGTTATAATACATTGAAGACCGGTCAAAAAAAGTTGGCTAATTTAGCCAACATTTACATATTTACATTTACCTATATGCAATGCAAAATTTCGAAAGAGAAGTAACAGGGCTCAAGAATTGTAAAGGTTATATTGTTACTAAGCTTTTACATTGTTGATAAAACTCCATCGTAATAAGTAACAAGAATTATATGAACATGGAGATATAGTCTAAATGTTTTGTCCTGTTTTCCGCCTCCATCTTGCTTTGATACTGTCAATCCTGGTGTTCTTTAGGAACACAAACACCGTTATTAATCTATGTTAGATACGGTTTGAACTCACATTGATGACAGCGAAGATGTTCTGGAAGGTCATATTGGTAAGAAACATGAAGATGGCTCCGTTGATATTCATCACGCCATCTTGATCCAAGTTTTGCCCGAAGTAGATCACGCCAATAAGGATCGAAACCATCTGGAAATAAGCTCAGTTTAGGAATATTTGAATAGTCATAGGTATTGTTTATTTGCTTGAAATATTGAATAGTCATATAGTTTATTTGTTTTAGAAATTCCCTGGTTTCGTAAAAATGGCTTATTTACCACATTACCCTTTAAGTAATGGACAAAATACTTTGGATCCGTTCCGATGCTTACCCAGCAGTAGGCTTACTTTACTTATAATGACAATCTTAAATATTTCATGGCTGATGATATGACTTACGATGGTATGTAGGAAGCGAAAAAAAATTATTCATACATTCATTCATGAGTATGGGCTCCTTAGTGACGGAGAGCCAGGAGCGCCATATGACGGCTCTGAACTGCGCGCAACACGACGCTTTTTACAGGAAACGCTTCATTTCATCTGCAAATGCTGCTTTGTGTGGACAATTTTGATACTTACGATAGTCTGTAGGAAGCGCATTTTGATGAGCATAGGCTCCTTAGTCACGGAGAGCCAGGAACGCCATAGAACAGCTCTGAACTGCGCGCACCACGACGCTTTTTTACGGGAAATGCTTCACTTCATCTGTCAATACTGCTCTGTGTGGACTATATTGGTACTTACAATAGTCTGTAGGAAGCGCACTTTTATAAGCATAGGCTCCTTAGTAACGGAGAGCCAGGAGCGCCATAGGACGGCTCTGAACTGCGCGCACCACGACGCTTTGTACGGGGAACGCTTCGCTCGCATCGCTGCTACGCCCGTCCACGCTGCGTCGGCCCAACCTGTGTGAATCTTGCGCTACAAGGAAAGAAAAAACGTTAGTAATGTCCACTGGAATGCTAGAACTAGAGGTAACTGCTAGCTGATTTTGTTTGAGTTGCGAATCCTTTTTAGTACGCACTTTCAGCTCTTGACGAACACTTTCTCCAAGTTTGAAGAAGAAAGGAGAAAAAAGAAAGAAAAAGAAACGAATAATAAAAGCCTATTTTCTTTATGTCGCAGAGTTTCTGGCAATAAATGCACCAACTCATCGTTATGCTGGATAAATAGGGTTCCCCATTTATCCAGCGCTGATTTTCAGTTGAGCCCAGTCCCAGTTTCAAGTCTCTACGTCCATTGTTAAACTCTCGTAAGCTGTTCGCTAGTCAGTCAGTCAGTCAGGACCAACACGTATAATGATATTGATGTGACATAGACGGTTCAACAAAGTTTTTAGAAAGGAATAGGTTAGAATTAGTGAGCTGAGGAGTGTGACGTCACCTGATGGTAGAGTGCGTTCTCGGCCTCAGCGGCAACCTTGCAGCCCATCTCTGATTTGGCGAAGGAGGTGCAGACGGTGTCGATGGTGTGTCTGGTAGCCTCCTCCCGCCCCGGCACTCCAGCCAGTAGCTGGATGAAGTGGTCTGCTGGATTGTAGTTCGGAGGACATGCTGCTCCTAACCTAATAAAAACAAAAAAGGGTTAAGAGAAATAAAAACAAGCAAGCTTTAGTAGTCGTCTAATATGATGTGCAACTTCATTTGAATTAGGAATGATTATATTTACTTTATTTCTTTCTGAGGTTAGTACCATATGACGGCCAACTTTCTGTTACACACTTCCGTCCCATTTTTGGGAATTGCTCCCATAAATTGAAAGAAAGCGAGAGGAAAGATGTTACACATCAAGACAAAAATCAAATATTACATGGCTTGCATCTCAAACCTCTATTTGTACCTAGAGATAACAAAATTCGTCAAATTCATATTACTAACTAGTAGACACACCCGTAACTTCGCTGGCGTTGCGAATTAACTAAATTTCTTTTTTAGAACGCGCCTACACTTTTTGACAAACATACCGTCCAAATTTCAAATCTCTACGTCCAGTAGTTTCACCTGTAGGTACGTTATCTGTCAGTCAATTAGTCAGGACCAAGCCTATTATATGTACGTACCTATTATTATATGATTAAAATTAAAAAAATTGGTTGTCTGTAAACGTTACTGTAACTATCATCCGTAAACGCTGGTAGTCACGTTAAACTATCGTCCGTAAGATAGTTTAACGTGACTACCAGCGTAACGGGACAATGAGCGTTACCGGATTATGACGTCAACGTTATCGTAAATGTAGCCGGCGTTCATCGATTTATTGTCTAGATTATTGTCTAGACTCGTTTGTTAAAGGCTGGTAGATGGTGTGTAGCAACTTACTCTCTGAAGAAGTCAGTGGCTTGATCTGGTGAGCCGAGGAAGGCGACTCTGCCGTCTGCCATGATTAGCAGTTTGTCAAACATCGCGTACAGCTCTGATGAAGGTTGGTGGATGGTGCATACCACTGTCTTGCCTTTCTGTGCCAGGCTTTTTAGGACCTATGGAAGGAATAAAACACAATGAAGGGCAAAGTTCAAAGTTCAAAGTTAATTTATTGCATGAAATATATGTTTTTACAGATCTTAAATATTTACATTGGTATCAATATATTCTGCCGTCTCGGGCGTGCAATGTTGTTTTTACAAACAAAAAGTATACCTATTATATATGTACAACAACACTTTATAACATTAATCTTAAAAGACAAAATCGAAAAAATCGCAAATGAATAAATGAAGAGGTTTTAGAGGCATTCATAGCTATCATCATATAAGTAGGTACATAGAACGAGTATGTTTTTCGATGTTAGATTCCCAACCGCTTTTTGATTAGCTTTGAGAATAAGTGACAGGTTGACAGACACCGAAGTGAGACCAGTGTTCCGATATTCTAAATCTAGTTCAGAACACTAAAATGTATTATATTTAAATATTTGTCACCTTGAATACATTTTTAACTTTAGATAAGTTTATCATAAATGCATTTTAGGACAATGATAGTGTAATCTTGACTCATTTAGTAAGTCTATAGGTGAGACTTGTAGGTATATTTTTGGTACACAATCGTTATGACATGCGCATACAGATGAAGTGACATACTGCAGTTTTTTATAATAGTAATGCAATGCAGAAAACACAAAATCATAAATCTAATTTACTCAATTTTGTTTCATTTTTTAATTACTAGTGTTACTAGCTAAACCAGTTTTGCCTAGGTACCCAGTAATAGCCATTCTGGATAAAGGCTGGGCTTGTCACAGAAAATGAGAGCCATCAAAGATTCTAGTACGGATGTGGGTTCATTAGTCAACAGAACATGAGAGGCGGGTCAGTTAACACCTCGCTGGCAAGCAAGAGATGCTTCATCTCTCCGCCGGAGATTCCCTTCAAACAACCTTGCCTCAGTCTGCACAACATTAAGGCAACCTTGGATGAGTTTCAATTATCAAAGGAAGTTTCATCTCTCCGCTCGAGATTTCCTTCAAGCAACCTTCGATGAGTCTTACCTGTAAGACATTCTGCGCCATGAAATAGTCCAGTCCGGATGTTGGTTCGTCACAAAACATGAGAAGCGGGTCGGTTAACACCTCGCTGGCAAACGAGAGACGTTTAATTTCTCCGCTTTAGATTTCCCTCAGGCAACCTTCGATGATTCTTACCTGTACGACATTCTGCGCCATGAAAGAGTCCAATCCGGATGTTGGCTCATCGCAGAACATGAGAGGCGGGTCGGTTAACACCTCGCTGGCAAACGAGAGACGCTTCATCTCGCCGCCGGAGATTCCCTTCAGACGTCCCGGGATGCCAATCACTGTGTTCTGGCACTTTGTTAACGCCAACTGGAAAGAAGAGGTGAATATTTGTACGTGCCAAATATGAGGAGTCAATCAATCAATATATTTTCCAAAAACACAGATATTGCACAATAATTCACCCCGCACTAGAGCAAGCCTGTATCGCGGAGTCCTAAATCGAATAACAGAGATATTAATTATTACAAGGTTAATAAATCAAATTAGGAAAAAAAAAGAGTAGTTTGATAGTTTAATTTGAAGAATTCTGGAACCATAATGTTGTGAAGGCTCAAAATGATTGTGCTATTTAAAGTTATCAAAAATATGACAACTTATGGCTAAACAAGGGTCGAAACACCACACTAGGTTTTTTACTAAGATGGTTTAGTATATGCGTTCTTGACTTCAGCGGCGACCTTGCAGCCCATTTCTGACTTGGCAAAGGAGGTACAGACGGTGTCGATGATGTGTCTGGTGGCCCCTGTCGTCTGTCGATACTTAGTTTTTTTGAGCTTCGATGCTATTCATTATTTCTATGGAAATTTGGACAGAATAGGTTCTGGAAGCTCACCTCTTGGATAACTTCATTGACACGTCGCATGCGCTGTGCGTAGGGTATGTGTCGGTCCATGCGAACAAGTGCCTGTGAAAAATAATATATTACTGTCAGTTAGCATCTTTCCTACCCGCCAGTGGAACTAAATGCAAAGCCGGTCAGCTATCAATAGGATAGCTGATGATGGTAGATGAGGCTTTCAGACAAAAAAATACTTATAAGTTACACAGAAATTAGCTGAAAGAGAATGCTAATTTAGCATTAAGTAATTTTTACTGTATGCAATTAATCTATATTTATCTTTAAGTACTTTTGCTGATTCGTTGTTCTGTAAAGTTTAACCATATCTCGATATTTAGTGTTTTTATGAACTCAAAAATATCGCAATACGACTTGACTGCGCAAAAGAGTAAGATAAAGGTCACGAGATTGTGTTTCTTTTTAAGCATATGACCTCACCTGAAAGACCAGATGCTCTCGGACCGTCAAAGTCCCAATAAACAGATCCTGCTGTTGCACGTACGCTGACAGCGCTGCCATAGCTTCAGGAGTAGCCGGCTGGCCGTTCAGCGCTCGAGTGCCGCTGGAGACCACGCCACTCGGAGTGCGGAAGGTCAGGCTGTTGAGAAGCGTGGTCTTGCCAGCTCCAGACGAACCCATCAGGGCTAGGAGCTCGCCAGGGTAAGCTGCGCCGTTTACTGTTGGAATACAGAGATGATAAACATTTTTTTTATGTAGTAAACATGTGACGACACGAACTAAGATTCTTCAAACTTCGAACTTCAGATGGTAAAAGATCCCGCCTGCTCATGACCAGCCATGCTACTTTCACTAGCTAGAGCCCTTCAAACCGGAACACAGTTATGTTGACACTTTACTGCTTAGCGGCAGGCTAATCTGGCACTGTGTTAGTACCTATCAAGACGGCATCCTACAAGTGATCCTATACGAAATTTCAGCTGAATTTGTTCAGCAGTTTCGGCGTGATTGAGACATGAACATATGTTTTGTAGTATTTACAAACAAAATTTTAAAGAACGAGTATATTTTTAAAACTTTAACTGCTATGATTATAGCATAATGCAGATGCAGTTCTAAGAAGGATACTAGATCACAAGACAATGATTTGATAGGCTGGTGACACCCTACCCTACTTTACTGATCACAGGAAGCCACTGCAGGGACATTCAATAGACAGTAATTGACACAGTAAGTCATACATAGGTGCATCTTTGTTATGAGAAAGTTGGATTGCTACCAATCAGTCGGTAAATAGGTAGCTTTACCAGGTATAAAATAAATCTGTCAAATCAATCAAAAATATAGTCCACCAATAACAACACACATTTGATAAAAAAACATGAGATTAGTTTTATGATAGCGATGATTTAAAAATAACAAGTACCTACTTTATTCAACATGTCCGGTCTTGAGTTACCGATACCGAAGTGAAGGAGGTTGTTTTTCAAGTTTTTTATCGGTAAATCCGCCCTCCCCCCACGAACTACCCCACTCCCCTTGAAATGTCAGCCATTTTGTTGCGCACATATTTTTTTTCAAATAAAAAAACCTATTTGCGCATGACTATCAGATCGCAAGGCAAGGGCCTCATCCACTCGGCCACCACGTCTTCAAATACCTTCTGCTTAATAAATCAGATAAACTCTATATCGTCTTACCATTTCTCAGCAGCTGTTTCCTCTGCTGGAACATGCCGTTAGCAGAGGCCTTCCAGAAGTTCCAGAACCTCCTACTCCTGGACCTGTTCTCGGTCGCGAACGCGTTTATATCCGCCCAAGTGTATGTGACCTTTTCGACGCCTCCAATAGCGCCATAGTTGCCTCGGCTGGTCGGGATGGCAAGGGTGACTTCGCCGCCGCTGATTCGAGGGGAATCGTTTGGAGACGGTTCCTAAATAAAATATAGTAGAAAATTATCATTTTTTTTTATTGCTTTAATTAGGCTAAAGCACTATCCCGTATGGCCGATCTAGGACCGTATCAGGCAAAAAAATGCCGGTGCTGAAACGCTCCGTGCATGGCACGCGAGGGGTAGGTCGGCAGTTACCTTAATGCTAAGTACTATAGTAGGTACCTTTAGCTTTTTTTTTTATAGCCGTGAATGAGACCTCAATATGTTGTAAACTTCTCGAGTTTTAACAGCAAAGGACTGTTTTTTTAATAGTTTTTTACAGAATTTGATATAATTTCATAGCTGCATACTAAAGCTCAACCTTTGAGAGGATCGAGTATAGAAAGTGTTATTTGGATTAATAAATAAAACGATTGTACCTATAGACTGCTGTAGAATATGTAGAATATTCTATCTAGGTATGTAATGTAGTTATTTATGAGTCGTGAAGTTAAAATAAATTCATAATGTACTTCTACCATGCTTCCTGCTTCCTTACTTTGTTCCTTATATGCGATCTAGGCTTACTTCTAACCACAGAAGCTACATTTAAACCGCAATTAGATATGGTTTCTTAGACGTCTTTGTAGCTCAGCCGTATCAATTTCTTTATTTCGATTTTACTGTTTTCTAACCAATGCCATATTTAATTTTACTGTTTGATCGGAACGGTTGGAAATTACCTAATATTATTTACTTAGACCTCAGTGACGAATCTATACAGTTTACTTACGCCTAGTTAAGTTGTCAATCTTGTTCTAAAAAAAAAAATAAGTTGTTCTTAGGTTTTACGTACTCAGAGTAAAACAGTTTTTTTTTTCTGAAATCGCTGAAAGCTGGAGGCCACAGCTCCTTCCGGCGTTATCCGTGAAAGGTAAAAATATTTTATCCAGCTTCTTCTTCTTATCGTGTCACTAGTTCTTTCGAAGCAGTGTGGTGAAAGGATTTCAAGTGCTCCTCGAAGAGGCTCCTTTCGTGCACTAATTCACTTTTTCAGCTAATATGAATGAACTGGGGGAGCTCTCGATTATAATAACGTAATCGACTTACCCAAATACCACGTGTTCTTAGACGAATACAAAACAGGAAACCTATCGTAGACAAATTCGGGTGTTCATTACCCCGGGCTTAGAGGTCATTACTCTATTCTATAATATATAAATGGGCCTAATTCCTTCCGATCCCTTATATCCGGGGCGATTGGGTTTCATAACAGTCGCGCTATAATACGCTTCTTGAGTGGTAAATTGGGCACTGCTATATAGAATAACTGTCACTTGATGTGACCGTCAGCAGTGTGATTGTAACACTGTTCTTAATTTTGCGTTTTTATATATTGCAAAAAAGTGACAAGACTAAGCGCTCTCCAGATGCTAAGACTAATTCACTTAGACCGGTGCAACAATGCTCTATAAGTAGCGCTTGTCCACTTTGAGGCATTTTGATGGTCATCCAGTAAATTTAGTAGCTACGTAGGAACGCAGTCCCGTAGGTCATCTTATCCGACAACGTGTTTGGGAACTTAGGTACTGAAGTTATTTCAGAATCGTGGCAAATTTGGGTGACCAGAATAACAATAGTTACCTACGTAGGTAGATGTTTTGCATGAGATATTAATATAGCTTATACAAAGGCTTGTAAATATTTTGAATACAATAGAGGTATCGTACACATAGATGAGGTAAGTTGTTTGCATAATGTGTATAATAATGTGATTGCATTTTGAAAGTTCAATCTCATTTCGAACTGCCAACTCACTTGTTATAATGTAAAAATTACTTGTGAACCAAAGGTTGTGGAAGATAAACGTTTGTAGGTCAAACACCTCTACTCTATCATGAAAAATACCTCAAGACGTTTTTTATTATATCCCACCTACCTAATTAGGTCAATTTTTTGAGTAAATTCATGCATTAACTGTAGAGATTTTTTAGATTTTAATCCACACGCACGAAACTTCGTAGAGAGGTAATTTGTATGGAGGCGATAGTGGAAGTGCATTCTTAGACTGAAATATAAGTTAGCTGGAAGAGAATGCTAACTAGCATTAAGTTCGCCTGTGTACTTGTGTTTTTTTACATTGTGCAATAAAGCATTTTCTATCTATCACTACCTCCTCTATCTATCTCTACCTAGAATAATTTGAGTCTACATTAGAAAATTAAATTAATTTGTGTCAAAGCGTGAGCTCCTACGCTCGGTTTCGAACGTTGGTTTTATTCCACGCTTTCTTGAAACCGGTTTAGGTTTAAGAAGTTTGATTGAACTACGCAAAGTCCCACATAAGACGTAACTTTTTGAGTTTTTTTTTATTAAGGCGAACCTACACTAACATTTTATAACAGTAGAGCTAGAGCAACTCATTTTATAAAGATTTTACTTACCTATTGTTTTTAAACTATTACCTACTTTCTTTAGATTGTTTAATGTACACATAAAAAATATTTACAAGTAGGAACCTTATTATGAAAAGATATGTTACCTAGGCGAGCTTAACCCTAAAGAGTTTATTTTAAAATAAATTTTGTTATGTTAATGATGATATAAGTATAAGGTACTAACAGTACTAGTACCAGACTAGTAGGTAAATACGTAACAAGACTTAGGGAGGGACTTCTTAACACGTTAGGATAGAAATGGCAGGAAAACAACGATCATTCCAAATTGAAAACGATTCGGTATCTGAATAGAACACAAATCGTAGCTTCAGCTCCTGATGGCTAGGCATATTGAGGTTTTGGTACCTACGCACTACTTAGACCAAAACCCCAATACATGATTTATGACTTTTTTTAAAAGATATGGAGTTCTGCTACCTTCCCATATATACCTACCTATCATTATGATGTAGTTCAAAAATAGCTCACTAATAGAAGTTTATAGTATAGTGATATGAAAAAAATTCTATGATGATGAGGTTCTATGATCCACAAATAAAGGTGTTAAATTTAGTTTAACTGCGAAGGAGCAAAAACTAAAGCTCTACGTACCTACTGTTATTAATAAATTAGGTAACTAAGTATGCAGTGTTCATAAAGGTAATTATTAGGCGTATCCAAATTAAAGTGATGTAGTTCTTAATGAAGGTACAATAAAATAATAAGTACCTTTAATTAAACATTGGGTCAAGGAAAAAAACTATGAAGACCTCCAAAGAATGTTAAAACATTAGAATACGTTTGTACCGAAACCGGTGCATTAGAAAAACCAGTTATGCCTTTTTTGTCTATCGGCAACAGACGCAAACCAAATGGTCTCTTAGCCTTGGAAACGTACCTATAAGAAACTTATTATTATGTGAATTAATTCGAATACGGACTTAGATGTTATAATTTAACATAATGTAGTCTCAGGATGTTATCAAAACTAGTCTTGGCGATATGAGTGGATGCGTTTTTCTAGTTCTAAAATTTTGCCTGTGAAGGAACTTTTTGTTTAAAAGGAGCAAACAGCTTTCGTTTCAAGTTTTAAGGAAAGCTATTCCTTATAACTATCTTGGCTTACAGACATTTTCCATATAATCAAAAGTAATTTCATAACTATTATGAAATCGAATGTAAAAGAACTTCGTCGGTAATCAAGAGCACGTAGTTATGTAATTTTTATAATTAAACAATATAAACTATTCGCACGAATATATATAAGAAAAAAGAATACTTACCGGTGGTGTAGTGCTATAGCTAACACGTTGATTGTCCACATTTGACGAAATAAGAGGCTCCTGCTCTTCATTTCCAGCCGTCATTTTGATATTTTATTTAACACTATCAGAACAAATTAAAAAATAAACACTATAACATTTTTCACTTCACAAAACCACTAGAATTCGTTATTGTATTTTTTATTATAGATATTATTTATTGTTGGGCGGGAAAGGCGGTGGGCGCTCGTAGAGTTGATGCTCCAATGCGCGATCAATGCCACTCTGTTGGCAAGTTGGTTACTCCACACTGATCCATTGACTACTTAATTACTTTCTGAATCTATCGCAACTGTTAATGATAACGATATTTGAGGAGCCTTAGCCCTGTCAGAACTTGATGCTGATAAAATATGCAAATACACGTTTCTGTTTTATTTGGGGCACGCTATGTTCCTAGTTCAATGGCTTTGGGTAGGCTCCCACGAATGTCGTTGAGGCATGGCCGAATGCTTGCGTGGTTATATTTTAAGTAGTTTTTCATGTCTCGGTATGCGTTACGCAATGGTTTGGTAACTAAAATAAGTAGGTACAGTTGTAGGCAAAAAATATAACTCATAGGGACTTAGTAATTTAGTTTTCTTAGGCTATGTAAGAGCTTTGTGCATGTCACTAATTCATTTTAAAGCTTTTAAAAAAATTGCAGAATGTGAGTTCTTCGTACCAAGCCATAAGCTAAAATATTGCTTAACATAGGTAGTTAAAAAAATTACAATAACCTTGTATGTACATGTTTATTAAAAAAACTTATTTCAGATAGCAAATAATTATTCGGAAATTAAACCATTTTATTTTATACAATCTTTTAACCTAAGTAAATGATAAATCTACTTCGTTACTCGTACTAAGAAATGACACATGACAAAGGAACTATGATGTAGACTTGAGATGGTTACGGAGCTACCACACTGCAGTTATAAAATGTTATTGTACTTTATAACATTTAACTTTATAACACTATAACATTTGTCAACATAATATGTTAGTGTTACAATTTGTTAGATATTTTCAACACTTCCACACTGATGTATACATTCGTACACTATTCTATAACACTGCATAACATTGACGCCCCGGAGTCTCCCGGGTTCATGTTATGTAGCAATTGTTACAATTTGTTAAACTTGCTATTTGTTTACTGACATTTAGACTTGCACTGGTTTCACCATTTGGTAACATTTGCTACAATTTGTGACAAAATATTAATATTTTAAAACTGAAGTGTGGCAGCACCATAATGTTTATGATTCTAAGTTATAATGCACTAGCCAGTTGCGATTATGGCTAAAGTATTTGATTATGCCTTAAATATTATTTATTATAAGCTATAATAACATAATATTCCGCGTATTATTTGGTGGTATACCAGTATAATTAAATTTGTGGTACATAAAAATTGCTATTTATTTGAGATATGATAGTCAAGGGCACCATGAAGGTTTTATTAGCTTATTAACTTCACATTGTAGTTACCGCATAAATGCTTTAAATAGCATTTTTTTTTTCAATATTTCGATATCATACAACAATAAGCTCTCTGATCGCCTAATTTTATTTAAATTACATTTTTATGATGAGGACTTAGGTATAATCTTGTTATATTTGCCAAAGGCTTACATTTCAGGACTACAACTGGAATCTGAATCAAGATTTCTTATATAATTAAGAAAAGGTTCTGAAATGTACAATGATTAATTATTTTTATTTTTAATGCAAAACTCTAGATTAAACATTGGTAAAGTATAATAATGCAAGCTATTTAATAAAAAATATTTTACAAGGTAGGTATTATGATTTTAGTAATACTTTTTATTGATAGATAAGAACTCTTTGCTAAAATCTAGATTCAGATTTAAATCAGGTTTTTAAGATGGCTAAGGTTCCTTGCCATTTCGACACAAGTTTTTATATTCACATGATAATTTTGTCCACATATGTAGTTATAAAGACTCATAAGAGTACCCAAAAAACAGGACTTAAGCGTCGATTACACACGGCTTTTTTACACGCTGCTTGTTGGTGAGTTTAAAAGCTAGCGAGTTATCTTTCGGGAAGGATTGTCAACAAGCAGATTGTAAAAAAGCCGACGACACTGGGCGCGTTTACAAGCTACAAGCGAAATCGCTGGCTTGAGCGTGTAAAAAAGTGTGTCATCGACGCTTTTGCTAGTTGTGGAAGCAAGATCAACATTTACACAAGAACGTGGCACTTTTCGATTTTAATGTTTCGAGTTTTTTATTTATTTTTACTTGCTATGACTTGTATTATAATTATATTGGAGTATGTTGCTTGTATTGTAGTTTTTAGAACAACATTGTAACACTTGTTTCTGCAAATAAATGCATTTGAATTGGAATATGTCCTATTCTTATTCGAAATAGTGTATTGGCAGTACAGAACTAGGTAGTATAATATGTTTAATATGGATTTTAGCACTAGGAAGGAAGCGTTTGTTTGACGAAACATACATCGACTAAGTTAAGTCAAATCAGAACATTTCTTGTAACATAACTTCATAAGAGTATGTATAACATCACACGTATAATTCATAATTAATACAATTTAACTGATTACCCATAGATGTAATTAAAATAATATTCTAACTATAAGTAGATAATGCAATGTCCTTATTAAATTAATTACCGAATGTAATAACTTTCATCACCCGGTGTCATTATATTACCACGTATTTATTAAGTCACTTTCTTGTTTATCTGTCTGTATGTCTGTCGTTCCGGGTGGAATCCTGAAACTTGAATTTCGGGCACTTCCTAATAAGCTAACCGGCTGAAACTTTCAGGGTATAAACACCGCTATATCTCTTAAAAGAAACGAGATAAAGCAAAAGCATCAAACTTGGTTTTTAAATGTTTTATCTTCATTTCTTGTTAATATTAAGCTATTTAATTTATAACTAGGCGAAGCAAAGATGTACTCATGTCTCATTCATTAATCTTATGATTAGTCTAAAATATCTGCATTGAACAAATTCTGGTGATATTTAATAGCATGTAGGTAATATTAAGATAAAACTATTTTAGATTTATTATGAAACGAGGACTAAACTCGAGGTAAGAGTTTTCCCACAGTTCTAGACTAGTGTTCCTCTTACAATTAAGAAATTCTGCAAGAAATACTATCCAAACGAGCATCTTTATTCGTGACTTACGGCGAAAATCTGCTTTTTTCTCTTATTCTAGTCGCCTATAGTTTATGGACTACGAAGATATAATTTTGCGCATATTGGAACAACAATGAAAATCCTGGTCGGCGTAAAACTCATTTCATAATAAAGCTGTTTGTGTCCTGCTGTTTACTTCTACTTATATGTATATTATTAAAATTGCATATCTACTATCTAGCGTAGTAAGTAAAGGTTTATCGCGGCACGATACCTTTATAAAATAATTGGCAGTGTTTATGTATTATGCACTATGTATTCGGCAACTCTTTTTTGTATTGGTGTCTTCAAACCTAAGCAACTTAATGAGCGAGGGACGGACAACAAAGCGATCCCATTATAGTTTTGTTCGTACCGTTTATATCTACAGAAAACTATTATAATTAAAAATATAATAATTGGAATGAAATTAGATAGGAACCATGCAGATTGCAAATTGGTAAAAAATAATAAAAATGTAATGGAAATAAAGAAAAAAACCTGTGGATAAAATCAATCGTAACTTTGATCATAATTGACCGAGCGAAGGGAGGTCTCGGAGTCTAGTCTAGATACTAGACAAATCGGCATTCGAATATATGTATGTTTGTATGAATGTATGTATGTATGTCCAACGATAACTCTCGAACCGATCTTCATGAAATTTGGCAGGTGGATAGGTAAATTCGAAACAATTTTCAGTTCGTAGGGAAGTCAAATCGGTACAGGTTTAGGGGACGCGTCATAGTTCGGAGCGAACAACTAGTTTAAATGTTAGATCAATCGATACTGCTTGAATCCAAAAGTATATAAGATCGATCGATAAGTTTTGAATCCGAAAGTATATGAGATGATCTGTGATAGTATCTAATATATCGGCATATATACGACGTGCCCAGACCGCATGTGCCAGATTGCTAACTCAATTTTCCGTCTGACTTGAACTAGAAAATGCGGCCGTATCAACTTCGGTGTGACCCAAAAATTCGATCCAATATTACATCGAAGCCGCAAGACCGAGCTAGGATTACAAGATACCACGGATCAGCGGACAATCTCAGTCTAGAAACTTGGAAACCCTTAATTTGCGGCGGCTTAGAATAGGAAGTAAGTTATGAACGAGAGTCCGTGACGTACATTTGCCCGCACGTAGCGGTAAATAGGTAGGGTTTAGGTATTTTTGTTTTGTTAGGCACTATTTTGTAAATTTATCGGTTTTTATGGCCTGAAATAAATGACTTTTTAATTTTTATTTTATTTCAAGCTGTCTACGTTCCCAGAAATCTTAACCAAAAACTTCGAGAGAAGACCAACTGAAATTATTATAGCTTCTATCCTAGAGAGTTTTGTCTCGACAACTTATGGCTTCCATGCAAATGTATTTTATATGAATAAAAAAAACTAGTTAAGAAGTAAATAATGTTAAGTTTGAATAAGATTTGACTAAATTTATTGAGAATAGAGGCGGGCTGTTGATTTGGCATTGAAAAACGCGACAGGTTATGTTAATTGAGCCAATCCAGCTATCTTGCTATTTATGACAAAATTCTGATGATAATGTTACCATTATACGAAATGTTAGTTAGGTATATTACTAGGTTTTATTATATTAGTGCTTACTTCTTTGGGTACCAATTTAAGGCCATATTCTGGAACAAAACTAGAGTTAAACCTAGTCGAGATAAAAATTAAAGCAGATTTTTTGACAGGAAAATATTTGCTAATACTCGATTCAAACTCAATTATTGATTCAGTAATAGGGCATCGGTTTTAGAAGACTGATTCCTATTCTTACTAGGGCACAATTTTGCAATAACTATTAAAAAAATTACAACAATGCATTTATAATTTTAATTAAATGAGGTATTTAACGTTTTGTTCTTGTCTTTTAATGGTGTCACTTAAGTAACTTTTTACGACATACCGTTTAGATGTATCACTCTTAGGCAGTGTCCTAATAGAACACGATGACGCGACCATCGTCAAATAGGCGTCCCAATTGGCATCGCGTCGCGTCGCGCGATCGCGCGATTGCCAATCGGGACGCCTATTTGACGTTAGTACCTACGTTTGATCGCGTGATCGCGCGACGCAGTGGTCTGGGATTCGAGCTCCATACAAGTAGAAACTTGATCTCTCAAATATAAAAATAAATGATTGGAATGTGTTTGGCATACCTGCCTTAATAACATATTATAGTATGGAAAGTATAAGTAGCTCCACGCGTGAGAAAAAAAAGTTTTGGTTTTTTTTGTATGGGACGAAACACTTAAAGTACATTTTTTCGAAACTGAATGGAACTGAAGGGCTGGTGCTCACACGAAGTATCGCGCCTAATTATATGAAGCTGCTGATTGATTTGAAATGAAAATAATTTTAAATCAATAGAAATTCGTAAATACTCAATAAAATGAATAATAAAATGAATGTATAGCCGAAGGTCAAATTATACATTCAAGGTTTTTATAATTCAGACAGAGCTGAAAATTTTCATTTTTTTCTAAGGCCTACAACTCTCAACAAACACAATACAGGGTGGTTTTTTGAGAAGGGCACTGATGGTTAAGTCCGAAACCACAAGAATCATGAAATGAGTCATGCTCTCGAATTATAAGAAAACAATAACTGCATATTAAGTATGGAAATTGACCTGAATGATTTTCCAAAAAAAAATACGCTCTGTTATTGAACCAATGGATTCTGTTGCTGATAAGGGTCATTCCTTGCAAAGAAACGTATTACCAAAAATTAAGGAAATACCAAATTTTCACTATTTTAAAGTTTCTATGCGGAAGAAAGTCCGAAAGACTTGGCCATCAGTACCCTTCTCAAAAAACCACCGTGTATATGTTTGTTGAGAGTTGTAGGTTTAAGAAAAAAATGATTTTGAGAAATTTCACTGTCAATAAAATAAACATATAATACCAAATTTCAAGTGTGTAGCACTTGTAATATTGGACATATCGAAATGAGTGGGATATAAACTGTTTCACACTTTTCGCCCCCTAATGGGTGGAATTTTTCAACATCCTTTTTTAGCGAGCGCCTACATTTTCTAATAAACATACCTATAATACTAAATTTCAAGTTTGTAGCACTTGCAGTTTTGGAGATATCGCGATGAGTGGGATACAAACTGTTTCACTCTATTCACCCCCTAATGGGTGGAATTTTTCAAAATTATTTTTAGTGTGTAGTTTGTATTAATGTCGTGATGAGTAGGTCAGTTAGTCGTTTTCTACTTTTCGCCTTTTATCTCGAAAACGATTGAGCACATGAAAACTTTTCGGAGCATAATTTGTAGCAAATGTTATGCTCTTCATATTTAAAATCGAATTTTACACCATTGGAGCTATAGAAATCGAGATAACCGCGAAAAACCAATCTTGGTAAGCTTTGACCTGGAATAACTAGTTTTGCATTTGTGGAATCGATGGGAACTTTTCACAGTTCATTTATAATGGTGTTTCCAACATTCGTACTAATTTTCAGCTCTGTCCGAATTATAAAAACCTTGAATGTATAATTTGACCTTGGGCTATACATTAATTTTATTATTCATTTTATTGAGTATTTACGAATTTCTTTTGATTAAAATTATTTTCACATTCAAATCAATCAGCAGCTTCATATAATTACGTCAAAAATAAGACAAAACACATAACGAAAATTTGAAATTTCAAAAATTTCCTACTTGCAAAGCGGCGCCCAATGGTGCTTTAATCGTATGTCATCGTGATCGCCGTGTAAGGCGCAATACTTCGTGTGAGCACCAGCCCTTCAGTTCCATTCAGTTTCGAAAAAATGTACTTTAAGTGTTTCGTCCCATACAAAAAAAACCAAAACTTTTTTTTCTCACGCGTGGAGCTACTTATACTTTCCATACTATAATATGTTATTAAGGCAGGTATGCCAAACACATTCTAATCATTTATTTTTATATTTGAGAGATCAAGTTTCTACTTGTATGGAGCTGGAATCCCAGACCACTGTGCGACGGTCGCATCGCTTGCTCTCGCGACGATCGCGTGATCGCGTTCTATTAGGTCAACGCCTTATTCTAACTTTGTATAGAGATAGCGATAGTAATGTACTTGCATAAAAAGAGACCTGTTTAAGTCAATTCAGCAACTTTACATAATAAATAATCTGCAGTGGTCGTAAAATTTTGCACACATGAAATACTAGAAAATTACACCACGATCAGTCAAAAGAAATAAATCATTATAATTACATACTCGTACATTGTTCAGTATACTACACGAAGAATATAAAAAGTAACTAACTAAGTAGTACTTACATAAAATTGTCAAATATGACAGCAGATGATAAAAATGGCAGGACAAGTAAGAATAGTTTCTATAGGAGACCATTTTGGTAACAGAATTATTTAGCATAAGCATATACTTACACATTATAGGTGTCTTCACAGTTTAATAGCGCTCGGCGAAAGTGGAGGGGAGCTCTGCGCAAGTGAGGTAAGGCGAGACGGCGCCTATTGGTTCCGCCGCGGCAGGAAGGTGGCTAAGCGACCAATAGACGCCGGCGCCGGGATCTTCCCTGTCGCGTCGCACCCCTCCCGCCAAACACATCTAAAAATCGACTTCTGCGCATTCAAGGTCAGCGCTATTAAACCGTGATGATACCTGTACCTACGGCTATAATAATAATGTGATTACAACCCTTGATTATTTCATACTTTTATGGCAATGTTGGTTACATAATTATAGATACATGTATATTTCGGCTAGTGCTTGCCAACGAGTGCCAAATTACACTCTAACTTCTAAGACATATGATTGAATATTGATCTAGCTAGCGCATTTGTATATTTAAGTGACTATATAAGGCAAAAAACCGGTACATAACACGCGGTAACGTGAGGTAGACCGATATAACATAACATAAGGACTTATTTAAAGCATCTCGCTTAACTCTAACGTCGGTATAATACTGTTAAGCCTACGGTAAATAAACTAAGCGTTATTCAAAAACACTGTCTCAAAGCTTAATTCGGTTATCCGGATGTAGTGGCATTCGAAGAACACTATAAAAAAACGACAAGACAGATGTGAAAACTTCATTATATATATTTTTTTTACTTTACCCGAACGAGCGTTACATAGCCGAGCGTGACGGCTCAGTCTCATTCAATACCCACAAAGTAAAGTGCTCAGCGCGCCTAAAGAAGTTTTCACTTCAAAAATTAATCAATAGTTATTTTTTTTTTGTTTTCTGTTTGCATATCCGTCAAATCGACGCTATCTCTCTCTTTTACTCTTATTAGAACAGTCCGCGAGTAAGGGAGAACAATATCAGGCGATATCATCTATTTGAGACAAAGTTTTTGTGGAACGCTGCTCGAAGGTGTGAATTCATTTTTAATTACCGTTTAAAAAACTTATGCTATTTTCCAATAAATTTGATTATGAATTTCATTTTCAATATTATAGTGTAAAATAGTTCAAATTAGAAGATGTTATTATAACATGGCTACTTAATCTAATAAATGAGAGAATGATTTTTCCTAACAATAAAATAAAATGTTAAGTGTGAAAGAGAGCGGTGGCCTTCAAGTCCTATCTTTCTGTCCATCAGTCATCACTTTAAGATACAATTCACATTATCAACATCTTTCCACACAACATAGGATATTAAAGGTGAACGTACACTTATCCAAGCCGAACGAATCGAAGTCAATAAATCCTCGCATATCTATCCGCGCCTAAAGATCGTTATGGTTTCCATTCCCTTTACACCTGTCGCACTGTTATTACACGTGAATTGTGGCAAGTGTGTGTATTGAAACACACGCACAAGCTGGAATGCAAGCGTATCGATCGATTCAATCGCATCGCCCGCGCCTTATTCTATGACGTGATCCTGATAGGATTTCATACCAAGAATTCTAAAATTCGTTTAGCGATGCGTTCGCCTCGGACAAGTGTGCGTTCACCATTAAGATACCCAGCCCATAAAAGACCCAACTATTGTGTGTTATCTTCTATTGTTGGTAATTTCTTGTTTGTTATTCGGTTTTCCGTGATACAAGTCCGACCTAGTGCAGGGTCCACAAGTAACTCTGTGAATTTTCGGTAAATAAAATATTTGTATATCTATTGAACTGTACTGTTTTAAGTATTGAGCAAATCGTGTCGGCACTGTTATGTGCGTATAGGCCTTTACTATGGTCTAGGCTTCATAAGGGTGAGGTACCATAAAAGCCATTATTTAAACCTATTCCCAGTTTCCAAACCCATCGGCAGAAATCTTCGCTTCTAAATATAACTTAATATATTGATGCCCTAAACCTAAATCATAGAAGAAATTCAATTACGTAAACATTACTACTATGTCAAAGATAATTTTATTTGGTTTTATGTTAATCAACGAGTTAGCTAGCAGTTTATCAAAATAACCGTATTGCTGGTTGCAGTTTTGTTTGAATTTTTTTACCATTTTCATGAGCATGAATAAAAAACTTAAAAAAAATACGGAATTAACCCTAAGCTAAGCTATTATTAACGCTACTATCCAGTGCACGTGCACTTAATATCACAGCCAAATAGGCCACCGCGCTCTTCACACTCCTATAATCCCTAAGAACCTGTATCCACCAAAACTGAGGTGTAAGATGTGTAATTTTTAGGCACTGGTAGTTAAGGGTGCTTGCATAGAAAAACATGTTCCCTGTACAGATACGTTTATACGGATCGGTACCTAATCAATTAAAACAAATTGAAACTTGCAGGTACCGACTACCTCTCAAGCTGCAACCTTTATGCAAGCATCCTAATGGTGGCTTATCATGGCCCATTAGCACTGGCCGGGCCGGTCCACGCCATAGGACCTGTGAAGCGAGCGGCCCGAGGCTGCCCGAGCGGGCACGTATTAACGGTTAACAAAGGCCGTGAGAAGGGGTGATCTGAACTGGTCCGCGGCGAGTAAAGATGTCTTTGGCGCGGCGCGGCGTGTGTTAACAGGGCGTGTGAAGCCACCTTAAGAGATCACGCTTTCTGATGAACACAACAGTATTGCATTGGACTTTTAATCAGACAGGTCGGCACGACCCTGCTTTAGCGCACTGATACTATTGTGCTATTGTACCACAGATAATTCCACATTTACGAGTATTGTACACATTATCTCCGCTCCGTTTTGGTGAACACTATGTCCTAGGGTCGACACGCAACTACCGGCGCAAATTTCGCCCATTGCATTAGGCAGTAAATAAAAAGTGCAAATTCGAATGTTTATAATTCGCATTGTAGTTTAGTCTTCCAACTAACCGCTTATCTCATAAAAAAACAAAACATTCCTATTATAAATAATACTTCATACCACACTGGCGAAAATACTTACTCGACTGCGTATTTCGAAAACAAATAATTATTCAAAACTTTTGAAATAAACTTAGTGAGTTTTTGAAGTTGATACATGGAAAGTATGAGTTATTATTTTATGAGATAAGTAAAAAATTAAAATAATTTACGTATATCAAGTAATCTATACATCTGCATGCAGCTTCGCGCGTACAGTTCTCAGGCTATGACATCTCCTAATCGTGTCTTGAGCGCCGTGAGCTTTGCGTACACTTATCTTATTAAGCCAGCGATGATATTATACCGGGTGTCTCACGGACATGCCACAAGGAGGCCAAGTATTTTAAATAAAATAAAAATAGAAATGTTTTGTTCCAATTTGATATAAAAGTTATTTATTAGGTTTGGAGGCTCTTCTGGTAAGTTTGATAAACCTGTGTTTAAAGAAGAAGTTTCGCTTAATGGAGACTTCCCTTTATTTTTGAATGTCAGTAATACTGCATTTAAAAAATGATTTTTAATCGCTTGCGCAAGATTGGACTCTAACTCGCTAAGTGATAAAATAATAAGAATCTGGCATGTTTATGATAAATAACACCATGGAATTATCATCATTCATCACATATATTAACTGACTTTTTAAAATAAAGGTAAGTCTCCATTTAGCAAAACTTTCTATCTTTATAATTTAAAGTACAGTCAGCTGTACATATATGTAGTATACACTCCCAAGCATTCAAATTTATATTATACTCTTAATTTCGCATTGGAGGTGTGTACATGTCTGTGCAGCTGACGGTACGTGCCTTCCTTGTGGCATGGTCGTAAGACACCCTGTATAATCAAACTGCTCATATTACACCTAAAATTAACATTCTCACAGACAGACTTAATATCAATTCTTATCAAATTCAAAATCATCATCAAATTCTATTAATAATAATAAATAATAATAATAATAGTTTTTAGGCCGTAAAAAGCCAATATACAAATGCCTACCACTAAACATAATCAAAATAAAATATCGAGGGATTGATTCCAAATCAACTTCTCATACAAACTTTGTCCGAAAATCGACCAAGCGTAATTTTAGGTTGCTCATGAACAGTTTTTTTACAATTTCTACATCAAACTTTGCTAGAATTAAAGTATTTTCTTAGCATAAATTTGAAATACATTCTAGCTTTTCAACACCAGCGCTTTCCATTCGGCTATCAGTCTTGGGACAACCTCATACCCCTCTGATAAATCCAGAACACGATTCATAGCGTTTGACGATTAAATAGCTAAAGTATTATGATTAACTCACTGTATCTGCAACCTTCAGTCCGCGAAGCGTTTGATAGCTTTATTCACTAGAGTCGAGGAAATGTCACGTTCGAGAACCGACCTTATTCGCAGGCGTTTAAGGTTCATTGTGAGCGTCGCTTCCTTCGACTGCCGCGTCGGCCCACGGGCCATAGTCAGTTGTTCTTGTCCATGTTGTGGAACCACCATTGGAAGGCGGTGGATCGAACTTTTTTCACAGATTCGTTGAATTTCCGTCCGAAGTGCTCCATTGCTTTCTCTTCGGATAGGTCCATTACCTGCAAGAGAAGATCTTGTAAAGTTTTTTGACTATATCGAGGGTTATCACATACTTTTTAACTTAATTCTAACGTAAATCTATAAAAATTCAAAAGTCTGTAAGGATGTGAGTTGGTTTTTGGCATTGCACCTAAACTTCTGGATAGGTTGAACCACCACCTACACAAGATAGGAGCCACAGACACATCTGTGCAGAGGCTGTCTTGAGTCTGAATATAAAGTGGTTGTAATCCTCTGGTCTACGTAAACATTTAGAGTCAGTTCCAGCGACTGTGTCAGCCAATAACTTGAGCAGTTCTACCATCAATCCAATACCCTTCTCTGATACTTTAAGGAGTAGGGGTGGCTGGGGTAGGATGAGTTATCCCAGGGGAAAATTCACAATGCAACTTACAACGGGAGGCCAGTGTAGACCTTAGTAATAACTTTAATAAATTAGTAACCCCCACTCCAGAAAAGGAATAAGAATCAAGTGCCCGTGTTTGCAGAGGATCTCAAAACATCTAGTGCAGGCGACTGTACCAAGCCCTATCTACCAGGTGGTTAGACTCACCAGCGTCTCCCTGAGGAACTGCAGATCCTTCTCGGAGCTGAGCTCGGGCAGCCCCGTCGAGATCATCATGGAGAACAGCGACAGGATCAGGTGTCCGTGATTGCGGAGGATCTTGAAACCCTGACCAAACAAATTAAAGGGTTAAATTAAGGGTTTTTTAATCAAAATCCTGCGTCCAACAAGATATTAGAACGTTCTTCCATTGGCTGCGTAAATTTCTTCCTATAGCTTGAGTGTCTTTAAAGAAAAATCGCCTGAAAGTGATAAGGCCGCCGATTTTACAATACGCTTAGTAGTTTTAATATTATTTTTATTGTCAATGTTCTTTTCTAGTACCTACATAAAAAGTTATTGATTCATTCATTCATTCATAGATCTTCCGGACAAGCGCACGCCCAACTCACATTTACAGATTTTGGTTAAGGCTGCGCAGTCCTGTCAAAAAGGCATATAGGGTTGTCCCAAGCCGCGCGCGATATATTTCGCGCGGACTCAGCTGCCGTGAACTCTGAATGACCCCGCCAGGAATTACAGTACAGAAATAAACAGTAGGATATTTTTTTTTTACTTTAGAAATGCATATTTTATGATCAAACTTTGTTTATAGCAGTGATACATTAGAATTTTGTTTGAATATATAGGCTGGTTTTTTGAGAGGGGCCAAGTCTGAAACCTTGTTTACCTTTCTTAATTTTAAATTTAAATATTTGTTTTTATATTTTAATTAATTATTCAAAAAATATGTGTAAAAGTTTATCGAAACAAGTAAAATGTGCAATCACCTCACCTAAATCCATAAAACAAAAAATAAATGCATATTTGAAACTGACCACAATCTTGAATTTAAAATATAACACAAAATTCTTAATCATCATCCCCATATTAGTCAAAAACGACACCCATGAGCAAAAATTAAAAAAAAATGGTCCATCATGTTGGATTTCAAATCCGACACAAAATATTCAACTCCATATTAGTAAAAAACAATACCCCTAAAATAAATTACAAAAATAAAAATTAGTCGCCATCTTGGATTTCAAATCTGAAACAAAATTATTAATCCTCAACCCCTAATTAGTCAAAATCGACACCCATGATAATAATTTGAAATAAATAAATCATCCGCCGTCTTGGATTTGAATTTTGACACCAAAATCTAAATCTTTGACCCTGAATTAGTTGAATAATACACCCATAACTCTCAGGTACTTGTCTCATTACGCTCGGGTCGGGAGCTCGCTTTACTGCAAAGCAGCTTTTGAGCAAAGCGAGCTCATCTCGAAGTGACCTACAAGCAGCGAACGGATAACCTTCACTTCGCTCAGGTTGTTGCTTCGCTGCGAACAGTGCTGTGTGATGACACAAATTATTTTTACTGATTTTAGGAATTTGTAAATTCAGTGATTTGTGACATTACGACAATTTTACATCATACATCATTATTTTTATTGGCTGAAATATGTTTTTTTTATGTTTTGAACTCCCATATCTCCGCCATTTCGAAAAAAATCCAAAAACAGAATCGATAAAAAATTATATTCAGTTACCAAACCTGCTTACAAAATTTCACGAGTATCTGATGAGAAATTCGACCTGAAGAGGAGAACAGCCGGACAGACGCCGCTTGGACAGTGGCTGGTGGCCGGACAGTTATACACAAGCATATTTAGCCAACCTGAAGTAGAGACCTTCGGCTTTCGCTTCGCGCTCGTTCGGCCAGCTAATAATACCACTATAAACTACTATAGGTATATGCAGCATTATTTATAGCTAAAGCTAAAGCTAATTAATTATGTAGGTACTATACATACATAATTCTACAAAAAATATTTCTTGTAGGTATCTTGTACCCGATACAAGCATAGTCGGTATCTGTGTGTGGTGTTTCAAAAGAATCTGGTGGTGGTAGATTCATTACTGTGGCGTCCATGTCAGTTTCCTGAAGCTGCCCCATTGACTTGCAACGATCTTCGGTATCTAGTCATACTGATTTTCATAAACTATGGCACTATGACAGAGAATGACAGACTTCACAAACTAAATAATGTCGTGCATAATTAAATTTGTGATATCTGTTTTCGCGGGAAAACTGACACAGGTCCGGCCTCCGTAAGCGCCAGCGCGCGACTGAGCGAGCCTGCCAAGCCGCCGCGCTCGCGAATTTGTAGTTATTTAAACTTAGTAAAAAAGGAAATCGTTTTATCAAGTCAAATTCTACGAAAATGTCTAGAAATATTTATTGTCTATAGTTACGTGCAAAAATTTATTGTAAAATATCATTAGGCTAGCCATAGTTTTGAAACTACAAAGAATTTTGGGATTTTTTTCTATAAAGTGAAGTACTTATGATCTTGTAACTGGCTACGAATTTGGCTAGACTATATCCTCAACTTATGCATATATTTTTTTCAGAATTTATAACACTATTTTCGATGTCTCAGATGGTTTTAAAAAACTCAAAAATGCGGCCTAAGTGTGATTGCGCCCCCTTAAAACTTGCAACATCTATTATCGTAACATCTTTTAAACTGTCATTTATATGTTTATTTAGTAAGTAACTAAGTACCTACGCCAATAGAAACACGTTTTCTTTCTTTTTATTAGAGTATAAAGTACGGACCTTTTCGCAATGTTCCTTGAATATCTTGAACTCGATGGGTTCCTTATCCCCCGTGCCGACCTGTCCCTTGTTGATAACGTATATGAAGTCATGGGTCAGCACGAAGGGTTGCAGCTCGCGTCGAAACCCGTACTTGTGTTTGAAGTGCCCGAGGAAGTGGCCGAAATCTATGTGAAAGAGCTGCAAAAAAAACCGATTGATATTGAAAGTATGTCAAGAAGGTACGTGAATTTCCAAAAAAAAACAATAGTCATCATACTATGTGAGCAGGTTATCTTCTAGCTATAAACAAGGTTGAAACGTTCCATTCCATTAATTTGATGTGAGTAATTTCACCAAGAATCCAATCGAATTCGACCAAAATTGCGGTCAAATTGTGTTTTTCTTTCGTAATTACAAGTAATATTTTTTTTACATTTATACCATTATGAGTATATACCATATACCATTGTACGTACTACTCGGGCGAATGAACATGACACCTGGCTCGAATGACGTTTGTCCAAAGTACAGCGTGGAATTGGATAATCTTGATAGAGAAGAGGTCCTGTAATACTTAGTAATGATAAGTAATGATAAGGATTCGCAATTAGAGGAAGAAGAAACACGGAGGGCGCCGCGCGGGGCAGCGGGGGACGCATCAAGTTCCGAGCCACGTGGCAGCCAGGTGGCATGTTCGTCATTCGCTCGAGTAGTACTATAAGATCTGCAAGAATCAATTATTTTTTTAACTATACCTGTCCATTTCTCTTGACCATGATATTGTCGGGATGTCGATCCGCGATGCCCAGCACGTAGGTGGCGACACTGTACCCGGCGCAGCTCATCAGGAACTCGTTCATAGCTTTGTTGAACGCCTCCCGGTTCTCGGAATTCTTCTCCAACCATTCTGAAATTACGATACCGTTATGAAATATATATAATCACCCTATGATGTTCCTACTGCTGGGACTCAGGCCTACTCTCGGCAGGAGAGCGAATGGGTCTTAATCCACCACACGGACCCAATATATTTTTGCTGTCCTTTGACATGCCGGTTTTCTCACGATATTTTCCTTCACCATTGCGAGGACGTGGGATTCATAGATTTTTCAGCCGAAAAAACCCATTTACGCATGAATGCTACCGGGATTCGAACCCGCGACCATCAGATCGCAAGGCAAGGGCCTCATCCACTCGGCCACCACGTCCTCTATGATAAACTTATTAAATACTAATTGTTTATGAGGCCAGCATTTTTTACGGGATTGTAATCGCAGGTTTTGTCGAGACGACGACTTTAAGTCGTCGTAATACGTAATACGTTATTATTATTAATTTGTATGAAAGTCTTTGTCCAGGCTTACTGACTGACAGAATGGACATATAAACTTGTACTTGTATTTTTAAGGGCAAGACGTGTAAAGACGAACTATGAATTTTGTTAATTCACAACCCGGGAAGATTGATACTTATAATAATCATTTACTAGTAAAAATTAAATTTAGAGACCCGTTGATTAGCGTTGTCCATCTCTGTTCTTACAGACATAAAATCTTCTGCAATAGGGCTGCAAAAACCAGTATAAAGCTGATGCACGTCTGTTAACGGTGTCTGTAGTAAAAACTTACGCAATAGAACTGCCTTGTTGATGGTGGAGGCTGCGTTGAACCTCGAGTTCTGCTTCTGTATGTTGGCCACGGTCTGGGCCTCCTCCACCACCTGTATCAGCCCCACCGCGTCGCCCATTGATATGCAGTTGTACGGGTTCAATCTACAACAAACGGATCAATTCAATTCTTTATTTTTATAAACATAATTTTTGACGACACGTTTGGTCGAGTATCGCGTGTTCGATTCCCGCTTCAGGGCAAACATTTGTGTGATGAACATCGGTGTTTGTCTTGAGTCTGGGTGTTTTCTATGTATGTATATAAAAAAAGTATAAGTATTCTATCAGTTATCTGGTTCCCATAATAATAATAATAATTGCATGGTGAGAAGGTTCCTCACTCTGCAGCCCTAGCCACCAGCCGCTTGGGCTCTACTCCGCGGCTGGTGGTCCACCGTTTTTATATATTTTTTACAATAATATTGCTGTTTTTTTTTAAATAGTTTACATTTTATAATATTATTGTAAAAAATAAATTTAAATGAGAAAGAAATATAAATAAATGATAATAATGGTCTTCCTTTTATTTGTGACACTATGTTATTTAGCGAAAAATAATCCTTATGATATACCTTTCCATCGGTATGATAAAGCTACAGGGTGATTATTTTTCTCGTTCAACCATGTAATTATTTAAATATCTATATTTGCATTTTTTTTAAATTAAATTAATATAATGTCATCTTTAGTAAAATGTTCCATCTACAATATTCAAGGTACTTTACCTCCGTGTGGCATATCCGTGGGACGCCCTGTATACTATAAGTAGTATTTAAGTTAAGTAGTTAGTCTGCTTGATATATAAGCGAGTATATATATAAGATATAAGATATAAGTGTTGTTTAGTTTTGCATAAATGATTGTTTGTTTATGTCGCAAGCAAGTTCAGAACTGTACAATTTTTGCTGACCCATAATTTTTATTTGAGGTTGTGATGTATTTTTTGCGTTTAAATAAATAAATAAAAAATAAAATAATTATATTACCTGAAGTCGCACCCTTCGTTCTTCCAAAGCCGGTCCATGATCCGCAGCATCTGCAGCGTGAACATGTCTTGTCGAAGGTCGTCCCCTATCTTCAGTATGATGCGGATGTCCATTCCAGTGGGATCCACGTTTTCAAAGTCTAACATTAGAGGTCTCATTTTACTGTCCATAACTCTACAACCATCGGGCCTGTGAACAGAGAATATCACCAAAATAAGGTTCTGACCTGAATTTTTCTTCTTTAACTAAGACTAAAATATCCGCCCTCGCCTTTGACTTGAGCTGATAAAAGTCTCATAAAATGGGCTTCAGGAATGAGGTACATATTTACAAGAATTTCACTTTAATTGCTGGAACATTTAACAAACTTTATCAGAAATTAGCGCTCATAATTCAAGAACAGAAACCACTATACAATGCTATCACAATATTCGAAATTCGAAAAAAAGTGTTGATGTTTAGGTCCCTCATAATACCCTGATCTATGGGTATTATAACAGACCGAATTTGAAAGTTCTCAACTTCCTGCATGGAACCTCTTTGAACAGATTTTATAACAATTCCCTTTTTTCCCCTTGGACCTGGAATGCAGTTTTACTTCCCGCAAAGCGAGCATAAAGTTGAACTTTACGAGCATAAGACGAAAATTCTTATAATTTACTTAAATTCAATTCAATTCAATTCAATTATATTTTATTTTTCAGATAACACAGTAATGTAGGTACAGTACAGATCCATAATTGGGTTAATCGCCTTATAATTAAATCTTAAAAACTGTGTTAGTTAATTACATTATTATTTATGGTGGAGTTACTTATTACTTATTAGTACAGAAATACACTGTCTGTATAGCGGACCATCAAACTTGTCCGCTATCATGCGCAGGATGCTGTTGATAAACACAATAAATAAAAACAAATAAAAATAAATAAAAGAAATATGTAGACACAATTTTGGTGAAACAAACCTATATGAGATTTTTACATAAATTGAACTTGATCGAGAATGATAAGTGATTAATAAATAACTTACTTGACGCCTTTGCAATGGAAGCTAGGGTTAAGCGGCGATACGAAATCCTCAAGCGCCTCTTTACAGTGTTTCTCATTCAAATGTATGCTGAGCGCTTCACGTGCTTTTACAATTTCCTTCTTTCTTCGTACGTTTTCATACAGCCCTGCAATAAGCGTTTAACTTTATAACAGGCAATAAGCTGCAAGATTTTTTAAGACTATTCTAAGTAAATAAATTAAATATTTTAGGACATTTCATTGAAAATTGACACATGGGAAATCCGGTTACGAAAATGGTCAAGAAAAACCATTAAAATTACTCCGTGTATTAAAAAACAATTAATTGGGTATAAAATAATACGCACTTTTGTTAATTAACAAGAACGAAATGTTAATAGAGTTTCTTGAGACATGATTGAACAAGAATACCTACACTTGATGAGTTAACAAGTAAGAATACCTACACTTGATGAGTGAACATGTAAGAATACCTACACTTGATGAGTCAACAAGTAATAATACCTACACTTGATGATTGAACAAGTAATAATACCTACCCTTGATGAATGAACAAGTAAGAATACCTACACTTGATGGGTCAACAAGTAAGCGTCATTAGATGCGTTTCTCGAGACACGAATAAACATTAAAAATACCTACACTCGAGTGAACAAGTAAGAATACTTACACTTGAGTTTGTCGAGACAGGAGATCTGTTTGAGCAGACTGCTGATGTGATCTTGCGAGCCGCGGCAGTAGGCTTCTAGTATCAGCCCGAAACGCACCGACACCGACGCCACGTGCATATCCGATCTGGCAATATTATTTCACTTCTTCTTATCGTGTCACTAGTTCTTTCCGAAAATACACGCCGTGTTGGCCGAGTGCGAGGTGCCTCGACTTTCGATCCGAAGGCCGTGGGTTCGAACCCGGTCGTACACATTTCTTCTTAAGTACCTAAACTCAGTTATATCTATGTTAAATGACACATAGGCTTAGACGTGTGTTATCGTCTACGTTTCTTTGTTTATTGCATTACTTACATTTTTTAGTAATAAGTGGAAACTTTTAATTGGCCCTAAGCACTTACTTTCTTAAGTATATAGTTCTTATCTAGCTGTAAGTTTTCCAAATATTGTAAAAATAAATATAAAATAAAATAAAGTACACCAATGGAATTATCTGTTCAAAAAATCTGTGTGCATTAAAACACCTGAAGACGAAAAAATGTAATCGCGCCGGCCACCGGTCGTTGTGGACGGTGGCTCGTTTGCGTCTGGCCTTAAATACATAATATTCGTTTGTGGTCCAAGTTACCTCAAATGCCAGAAGAGGTAGTGTCCGATCATCATGTTGTTGTAGGCCCGTTCAAGTAGGAATTTCGCGAGGTCGCACATCAGGTAGGATTCGTGCTTCAGCGCCTGCACTAGTTGTAGCAAGTAGAGTAATAGATCGTCGTCACTGGAAATATTACTCAGATTAGATATAACATAATTTAAACTAGCTGCATAGAGCTTACTAGGATTTTCTTTTGTTTGGACATTTGACACCTATCACACTATCTAGCCCTAAACAAGACATAGCTTGTGCTATGGGAGTTAAAGCTTATGACGCAGGCGTCAGCAAACGCGTATTCCAGCAGTTGACTCCACTCGTCGGAACGGCTTCCAGCGCAGCAGCATGCGCAGACGACAGCTTAGCCAATAGCATGTACCTGATGCTCTCCAAGCAGCTCTCAAGTGAAGCTCCTCACACTGGCGTCAGCACCCGTAGTCAGCAGTTCTAGTGCTGACTCCACTAGTCGGAACGGCTTCCAGCGCAGCAGCATGCGCAGACGACAGCTTAGCCAATAGCATGTACCTGATGCTCTCCAAGCAGCTCTCAAGTGAAGCTCCTCACACTGGCGTCAGCACCCGTAGTCAGCAGTTCTAGTGCTGACTCCACTAGTCGGAACGGCTTCCAGCGCAGCAGCATGCGCAGACGACAGCTTAGCCAATAGCATGTACCTGATGCTCTCCAAGCAGCTCTCAAGTGAAGCTCCTCACACTGGCGTCAACATACCCGTAGTCAGCAGTTCTAGTGCTGACTCCACTCGTCTGAACGGCTTCCAGCGCAGCAGCATGCGCAAACGACAGCTTAGCCAATAGCATGTACCTGATGCTCTCCAAGCAGCTCTCAAGTGAAGCTCCTCACACTGGCGTCAGCATACCCATAGTCAGCAGTTCTAGTGCTGACTCCACTCGTCTGAACGGTTTCCAGCGCGGCAGCATGCGCAGAACACTCTCTACCTCCACCTACGACGACAGCTTAGCCTATAGTATGTACCTGATGCTCTCCAAACAGCTGACAGCGAAGCTTCTCACACTGGCGTCAGCATACGCATAGTCCAGCAGTTCTAGTGCTGACTCCACTCGTCTGAACGGTTTCCAGCGCGGCAGCATGCGTAGTACGCTTGCTACCTCCGCGCGCTCGCCCCACTCCACGCAAGACAGTAGCTTAGGTAATAGTTCCGGAGCTTCTTGTAGAAATTGCTCTCTGAAATTAATATACGTTTTGAGTAATATTCATTTTGTACACTAAGGCCCCGTTCCCACTTGTTAGGTGTCGGGCCTGACAGTATGTCGGAAGATCTAGTTGGCTGAACATTTTATATGCAGCTGTTCACATTTATACGACACGATTTTTGGACGGCTCCGACAATGATTCATATAAAATGGAGCACCCGCCACATTTTCAAGCTCAACACCCGACAAGTAGGAACGTTAGATAATACCTCAACTACTGCTATAATTTCTTGGTTTGAGTGTTAAAAGAATATACTGTAACTCCGTAACAGAAGAATAAACTGTGCCTCCGTAACAAAAGAATAAACCGTGAATCCGTGACAGCGTCACAATTTGAAGCACACATACCCGAGCAAATACCAAGGCGTCTTTGCTAAAAAAATACATCTTTACTACATATTTTACTGTTTTTTTTTCTTTCTTAACTATACCTACAAGTGAATGCATAATAAATGCTCTTGTTGGTGTTACATTGAGTCCAATTCTACCGCCAGTGATGCTACAAGGGATAATAGACCCTCACCTCGCTCTCCAGAGTTCTTTTTTCTCCAGCTCATGCATCTCGTACATAGGATCCTTCTCAGCCGCAGTGCGCAACCGCTCGAAATCTCTGCTGAGCCGTTCCATGGACGCCGGGTTCTGTTCCTCCTCAGATTCAGAGTATGCGATCACAACGTCGCGTTTCGGGAACATTATCGGGTGTTTACAGTCGTAGCTGGAAACATATCACAAATGAATACGTCTTATATAAAGTACTACATACGTGTTGTGGTAAGTAAGTAAATGTTTGTCTATGTATATAATTATGTCTCTATGACTATGAGCTCACTATCACTTGTCGGGTGTTGGACCCGTATTTTAATCAGACGTCGCTCCTCTGTCAAACCGAAAAATCGTTTTCGGATAAATATGAACAGCTTCTTATAGAAATTTTCAGCCACTAGAGCACCCGACATTTTTTCGGGCGCGACACCCGACAAGTGGTAAAGGGGGTAAGTGACGTAGAATCGCTATCATTGTTCGGGTAAGTCGGCTACGTGCGTCTACATCGATAGCCTGGCGCCGTCTGAGCGCGACTGATCCCTGTATGTTAGTACTCACTCGGAGAAGCGCACCAACAGCTTGGTGCAGGAGTCAGTATTGGGGTTGGTGACGACCGTGCCGAGCGGATGCAGCAGTTAGTCGTCGGCCACGTGCGTCCACATCGACAGCGTGGCGCCGACTGAGCCCTGTATGTCAGTACTCACTCGGAGAAGCGCACCAACAGCTCGGTGCAGGAGTCAGTATTGGGGTTGGTGACGACCGTGCCGAGCGGATGCAGCATTTAGTCGTCGCCCTGAATGTCGTCGGCCACGTGCGTCCACATCGACAGCGTGGCGCCGACTGAGCCCTGTATGTCAGTACTCACTCGGAGAAGCGCACCAACAGCTCGGTGCAGGAGTCGGTGTTGGGGTTGGTGACGACCGTGCCGAGCGGGTGCAGCAGCTGGTCGTCGCCCTGAGTGTCGTCTGCCACGTGCGTCCACATCGACAGCGTGGCGCCGTCTGTGCGCAACTGGTCCTTGTAGTCGAATATCTGAGTGTTCACCCACGCTAGCTTGCTTATTGTCTCCTGAGGGAAAAAAAATATATTCAAAGTTTTTTGTCACAAATGTAAAGCGTCGATGACACAGGGCTAGTTTGAAAGCTACAAGCCAGCGAGTTCGCTTCTAGCTTGTAAAGTCGCCCCGTGTCATCGGCTTTTTTACAATCTGCTAGTTGATAATCCTTCCCGAAATGTAACTCGCTCACTCGCTAGCATTTAAACTCGCCGGCTTGTAGCTTGTTAACTAGCACTGTGTCATCGACGTTTAACCAAACTGTTTTTCTTTTGTCAGACTGAACACTGAAAATCGGTTTATAAACATCATAGTTTTGAGGTAACAAACATAAAGAAAACATTCAACCGAATTGATAGTCTCCTCCTTTTTTGAAGTCAGTTGAAAATGGAGCACCCGAAATTTTGTCGGGATCGACACCCGACAAGTGGTAACACGGCCTTAAGGCTAATCCTCAAATCCGAATTCCATACAAAATGTTTCGGACAAATACTCAAAAAGTACGCCGTATTATAGTAATTTCTTCACACTATTCGTTTCGTCCATGTTTTTTGATTTCGTGAACAAAAAAAGTGAAAGGTTTCATACCTTAATTTAGATTTCATACGTGTTTTTAAGTTAGTAGGGTTAATTTTAAAACACGTATAAAATCTAAAATAAAGTATGAAATCTTTAACTTTTTTTGTTGACGAAATCAAAAAACATGAACGAAACGAATACTGCGAAGAAATTACTATAATACGGCGTACTTTTTGAGTATTTGTCCGAAACATTTTGTATGAAATTGGATTTGAGGATTAGCCTTAAACTAATCCACCAATACATACCTTAGTGGCGTCCTTCCCCTTCTTCCTGTTCTTGACCTTAGTGATCTCGTAGATGCCGATTCCGAAGCAGAGGCGCGCCATCCGCGGCAGGTTATACACCTTGATGGGGAACACCAGCTCTTGCTTCCACTCCGCGCTGTGGTTAGACATCACCGCCACGCGCGTCTTCTGCGACTCGCATAAAGACTTGCCTCCGTGGAATATACCCGCGTAGCATACCACCTGGAAGTAATAATAAATCAATACATACACAATTTTCCATGGCAAGATTGATGCCTCGGACTTGAGTGATGAACTGTGTCGATTTTTTGTCCCGAATAACTACAGCCGGTGTCGGAGGCACAACTTTTTTGCCGTGCCGTTTTCCCGTACAGCGGCGCGAGCCTGGTCACCCATCCCACGCGTCCTCACCGCGCTCAACGCTCTCCTGAAGGACAGCCCTGAGTGTGATTTATTTGCGGATGAATGGTCAAGTATTTTGTTAGTATGTCTTAGGTATTGTGAGCGAGATGTATGATTCTTAGATTTTTTTATTATTATGTTTAACTACTTTAAATTGACCTAAATTATTGACATTCTGTATGAATTCCATGAACATTGTGACTTTTAATTTTTTATCTTTTTTACCTTTTTACTGACATTTTATATTTATTATTTAAAATATGTGTATAATTTTAATGAAATTTATGTGTAGTTTAACATATGTGTTATTTTATGTGTAGCTTTCTTTATTTAATATAATTGGTGTATCCGTTTTAATCAAAGGTAATAAATAAATACAAATACAAATACAACATTTTTTTCTTCCCGGTACTTCCGTGCAGGCCGGCTCTGCAGCAAGATCAGCGGAGTCCCTCAAACAGCGCAAATATGCATTTCTCGATAATGGATACATATTTGAGCCGTTTTGGGTAGAGACATTAGGCCCTTAGGGACCAGGGGCACACAAGATCTACTAAGTTCTAGCTGATACGCTAAAAGAGTCTACACGTGAACAGATTCAAGATTCAAGATTCAGATTTTAGATTTAGACATTTTATTAGAATTTTATTAGTAAAATTTATTAGAATATTATTAGTGCCTTATGTTCTACCATTTAAGGTGTGCGAGTTACAGTGAATGAATATAATACTATCAAATGGTATTTAAATGTCAGAGTGAATTTAAATTTTAACGATACCTACTACTTAACTATAATTATATTAAACAGCACAATACACTAGCACATAAATCTGCCTACTTTTTTGCTAACTTTTGTAAATAGTATATTTTATTTTTCAGTATGATTCATAAATTCCTTTAAGTTATAGAAACAGTTTTCAGCTAGCCATTTTACCAGCCTTCGTTTAAACATAGAAGGCTTTTACTTTGCACAGCGTATAAGCATTGCCATTCAACCTGGCAAAGCCGCCAGCATTCTGGGCACGTTACCTTCTGGTGGAGACAACAACCGACTGGGTTATTTATATATATATTGTGTAATTCATTCAAATATTTGCTTATTAAGATGTACATTAACTATAATATTATAACACATTTTTAATTACCACAAAAACTTAAATGGGCAATGCAGAAGGGGTAGTACGTTGTATCTGTGCAGTCTGAATTTTGGGTTTCTACAAAATGACGGAGTGACAGCGGCGCGAGTGCGGCGCCCGAGCAGAGCTGCAGCGAGCTGGCTCAAGCAAGCGGTATGCGGGTTTGCCAAACGTTGAATGAAACTTAAATTATAATCAATGATGGGTACCGATTGACGCAGGGCCATGGGAAAACGACTAACGGAACAGTTATACAATTTTTGTCAAATTTATTTTGAAAATAAAACGACTTAAAGAAATAATTTTATTTTCAAAATTTGATTCCGCCATATCTGTATTCAGTACCGGCAACTGATTATGTGTATTATTTTTGCTGGTGATTAAAATTTTGCGGTGTATAAATTGTCGCGGGTTCGTTTTCCGCAAGAACAGAACCATCATACGCCCCCGAGTCAATCAATTGTGGAATCACGGAAGTGGATATCGAGCACTGTGATTGGCCAATTGACGGTGCTTGAAGTGAAGATTTCGAGAAACGCACTCTGAGCCACGGCTGTACTCACCTCGCTGACTTTCCCGGGTTCCGCAGTGACGTTCAGTTTCCCCACCGACATGATGGTGCAGGAGTAGTTGCGGTGGATGTTCCACGAGCTCTCGGTTTTCTTCAGACGCATGGTGTTGGAGTGTTCCGACGGTAGCCGGCCGCGTTCCGGCAGTGTCAGGAAAAATGGGATATCCCGGCTCACTATCAACAGTTAATGTTCACTATCTACAATCATCATAAAGGTAAATTCTCCTACTGCCACTGTCTTTTTTTTTTCAACGGATTTCAAGAAAGGAGGAGGTTCGATTTCGAGTTCGACTAACTTTGATTATCTTTCCTGCCTTTTGAAGCCAGGCGAAGTGTCCATTTTTGGACAAAAACAAACAAGTTGATTGATTGATTCAGGCTTTACTTGGCGAAAATCCATAAATATTAATAAATAGTATCAAAATATTTAGTAATAAATCCGCTTAATTGAGCGGTGTTATAACTAAATATATTTATACTATTTATAAAACAAGTTTAAAACAAAAACCCCGACTGCAAAATATTTTGCCAACATTGTACTTTTAACATTTTATGTAATCTATGTTACTTCCATAACAAGGACGAATATATTGAAACAAGTAACCTCGAATCCATAACATGGAATATACAAAGTTGTATGTGTTGATAAGCTACTTTTTTTTATCCAGATAGTGTTGGTGAATAGTGTAATGCTGTAAAACGTGACTTTTCGTGTTGCCTCCAAAACTCCATAGAAGCCTCTAGTAAAGTCGCAACCACCACTACTTTACAGGGGCATGACTTGACTTATCGACTCTGACTTATGACAAAATAATCTCTCCAATTACTTGACACTGGCTATATACCTTTGATGTGAAGCCAAAACCGAAGAACTTAGGTTCTTCGAAAGGAAAAAAAAAAAAACTTTACAGCGTACAGTTATTAGGTGGGTAAAAAGTGATGTTACAAAGTGCACTTACTCGATAGGGGCAGTTTATCAATGCTGACGGTCATCACTTGAGGCACGCCGTCATTAGCGAGCATCTCTTGTATGTACAGAAACTGTATTAGAGGATTATCGCCGAATAAGTATTCTTCTCGGCCGCACACCTACAACGATTAAACAAAATAAGAATCAGAAGTGTTTATTAGGCTTATGTTCTAGTAATAAACCCGACTCGCTTTCCTATTCCTAGCCTAGAGTAGGCCTGAATACCAGCAGTGGGTATATTATAGACTGATTATTATGATTATTATGTGTATTACTTTTGTATGTTTTGTTGATTGTTATATGTACCCTAGACCCTAAGCTTTGTATTAGGTGTGTAAGTAAAGGTGCTGCCACACTGCTGTTAAAAATATTTACAAACATTTTCTAACATTGTGATCGTATGTTTCTTAACAAATGTTTACTAACATTTGTAAACATTTTTAAACAGCAGTGTGACAGCACCTTTAAATTTCAATAAATGAAGTAAAGGTGCTGCCACACTGCTGTTAAAAATATTTACAAACATTTTCTAACATTGTGATCGTATGTTTCTTAACAAATGTTTACTAACATTTGTAAACATTTTTAAACAGCAGTGTGACAGCACCTTTAAATTTCAATAAATGAAGTAAAGGTGCTGCCACACTGCTGTTAAAAAATGTTTACAAATGTTAGTAAACATTTTTTAACAGCAGTGTGGGCACCTTAAGTACATAATTTACAATAAATTACTGAATTGTCGCGGTCGTGGAAAGTCGCGGCTGATGGAGAAGGCTCGAGACCGATCGTTATGGCGTCTTATGTCCAGCAGTGGACGTCTAGAGGGTTATAATGATGATAATGATTATGCTTATGCTACGAAACGAAGCCGCAGGGTGCAGTTAAATAAAGCTAGTTGTTACCTTCAGTACATAGTTGCAGGGGTAATCGCCAAGCAGGTTCATAGAGTTGGCGAACTTTCGTAGAACTATTTCTATGTGCTCTTGAGGTTTCCGCGTCGCCGGCACACTCGATGAAAACATGAACTGTTAACAAAACATACGGAGATGTACGTAAATTTCGGAGTGGGATAACAAGAATAATCCAACGTGAATCCAACAATGAATATCCAACCCATAAAGTAAAATAACCAAGCAAATTAAAAAAAAAAAACTGATAACCCGACTGCGAAAATATTATACTTACATGCATACATTGATTGTCAATTCATTATTCCAAATTAAATTTAAACATATGACATACATACATATATTTTTGTAATCATATCCTTTCAATTTCCTTCATTTTGATACCCTACTCGATAGGTTTGGTAAACAAAAATTTTTCAACGACCTACTTTTTTATAGCTATTTATTTCTATTTTATACTTTACTTATTAGCGGCAAATACCCGCCATTTTGATTATTTAGAAAAAAACCCATCTAAGAACGCTCGGGTTATTGAGACGAATCTAACGATACCTTAACTGTCAAAATCCATCCAGCCGTTTGGAAGACACGAGATAACAAAGAAAGCATACATATCTACATACACCTACAAGATAATATATATATATATATATATATATATTTTGTAATATACCTATATATAGATTGTAGTAGTTAGCCTACAAGATATGCGCGTATAAGTATGTGACCTTTTTCATTTATTTTTTTTTGACATTAAATTTCAATTCAAGTCAGTGTCATTATCTTGTCCTAAAAGTAAACAATCAATAAATAATTGATTCCTAACATATTTTGGATACAAAACTGTGTGAAAAAAAATGCTGAAATCCCATTTTAACATCGCGAGTAAAAACAACGATGATGATCATTTAGAGGAGGAACATGTAGACCACGATGCTGACCACGTTGCAAATTTGAATATGAATATGAATATGGGAGAGGCGATGGTGGAAGAGGAGAGGATAGTCTATCCCGAGAGGAGACTGAACAGGTCTGAAGTCAGCGTGCGACTGAGCTTGCTGGGCAAGACTGCCGATGGAGATGGGTAAGACTCATTCATTAGATGGTTGTTTTAGAAGAGCACGTTGAGCATTTAGGAGAGGCAATAGATATGAGAAGATATTTTATCCGGAGAGGAGACTGAACAGGTCTGAAGTCAGCGTGCGACTGAGCTTGCTGGGGAAGACTGCCGATGGAGATGGGTAAGACTAATTCATTAGATGGTTGTTTTAGAAGAGCACATGAGCATTTAGGAGAGGTAATAGATGAGAAGATATTTTATCCGGAGAGGAGACTGAACGGGTCTGAAGTCAGCGTGCGACTGAGCTTGCTGGGGAAGACTGCCGATGGAGATGGGTAAGACTCATTCATTAGATGGCTTTTTTAGGGGGCACGTTAAGCATTTAGGAGGCGAAAGTTGAGAAGATATTCTATCCGGAGAGGAGACTGAACAGGTCTGAAGTCAGCGTGCGACTGATCCTGCTAGGGAAGACTGCCGAAAGGAATGGGTAAGATTCTCATTCACTATAGATGCTGACTCTGAATGGAAAACCTATATTATAATTAAATCATGAGGGCTTCTTCATCTTTAATGGGCCCGAAGTATCTGGACTGCATAATTCCAATAATTTGGGAACTGTTATTTTTACGTCCTAGATTTATTTTTAAGCTTGTTGTGTAGTTCCTAAAGTTCCTCAATGCTAAACCAACTAATAGGTTATCCATTCTTGCACAGCTGAACTGATAAAGCCCTACATCAATATGATTTAAGTTGACCCGGCAACAAAAACCATTGACCCAGACTAAAAAAGCGATAACTTTTATACCTAGATTTCTGACCCTATCTCCAAAATATTACTTTAACTCAAACCCGGTTATCACAATTTGAATTTACTTTCAGATACACTTATCTGAAGGCTACGTGCACAGAAATGAGTCTTACTCACATCGACATTCTAAAATCGTTTAGGCATCTCCAATTCGTGGACGTTTCTAACAATACTTTGGAGCTAGAAAGCTTGCAAGCGGTTACTGAGTTGCCCTATCTTGTGCTGATTCACGCAGATAAGAATATGCTTCATTCAGCCGCGTTGAAGAAGTGCAAGTACCTCCAAGTAATAATCTTGAACAACAACTATCTGACAACAGTCCACGACGTGTTCCAACCGGAACTTTGTACCTTGGAAGTGGGTTACAACAAGATAAACAGAGTGTCCTTCGAAAGCAGGATGCCGAATATAAAATGCTTGGATTTTCGGTACAACATCATACAGGAAATCAGCGATTTTAACTTTCCTAACTTGGACAGTCTTTATTTGGCTGGTAACAAAATAAAGAGCCTTATTGGACTGGAAACGTTATTGAACTTGAGGATTCTGCACGTGCGGTACAATCCTATCAAGTTGTTGGACGGCTTTGACGCAGGGTTGACGAAACTTCAGTACGTCAACTTAAGAAACTGCAAGGTTGCGACTTTGAAGCAAGTTAAAAAGCTAAAGGTTGGTAAGGCAATTTTGCGTTACGAATTAAGGAAAAGTAACAGAAAAATATAAAATAGATTTAAAATTGCATCATATATGTATATATTCTATAGGTATTACCAGCCCTAGAAACACTAGTATTGAAGGGCTGTCCGTACATGGGTGGAACAGGCGAGGAAGAAGCTGAAGTGGCGACTGAAGAGGAAGATTCCGAACTGAGAGTGGAAATACTGGCCACGCTGCAGAGACTCAAGAGAATCAATAAAGGTCACGTCAGTCCAGAAGAAAGGTTAGATCAATTTTGTGACTTTTCTGAGTTAACCCAGATTCTAACGTTTACCATGACATATTACTATGATGATATGATGACTAGACGTTAAAACCAGTTTATCCCTCAATATTCCCATTTATTTATTTTTACTCTTAGCTGGATGTAGAGCGAAATATGTGGTAGGTATAGTACGGCCGGCGGATCGATATAAGATATAAGAGCGATATAAGTCACACGAACACCAACGAACGCTGAAGTGGGACTGAATGGGTCGAACGCGAACCTCAAGCCGGCTTAGATCCGCCGGCCGTACTACACTCGCATGATTGATCAGTCTTAGTAAGGGCATTTTCATGGTGGAGACAGTGGGTGGCATGCATTCTTAAATTGGCTAGTGATCGTATGAGCAAACGATGCAATTTGGTCACACGAGATTAAATACACTATTCTTCAGTGTCCTAATTGGAATCGTACGATCATTTATATGGCTAATTTTCAACGTGCGACCAAATCACATTGCTCGTACGAGCAATGCCAAAATTAGGATAAAGCGCCTTAGACTAAAATATTTCTATAGTTTTTGGTCTATACTTGGTTCATGAGCAAAGTTCCAAGTTGACTTCCTAGACTGTTGCGTGTGTTGAGAAAAAAGTAAATGTTGATTCGAATCGTCTTTTTTCAGAACTGAGGCCAGTGACCTGATGAAGCAATGGCTTGAAGAGGGTGAAAAGGTAGAAGAAGAAATAGAAGATGAAAACAATGAAGAAGAATCTGTCAGGAATGAAGATTGATTGTTATGATTTTACTTTGAGAGTGTCTTGATGAAATATAATTTTAATTAAAAAAAATATTTATTTTTTATTTCAACTGAAAATAGTAAAGCACGAAAAGAAGTGGTGACATGGAGCAACGCGGACATAAAACAAAATTGAGAGTTTTGGCGGGAAAGTGAAAATGTTGCATTCGCGGCATTGACTTGTATTACTTTGAGTGTTTAAGTGAAAAAACAGTGTTTTTTATCCATTAAGTGCTCGTGAACGTGTATGAGTGTTGGTGAATAGTGTAATGCTGTAAAACGTGACTTTTTGTGTTGCCTCCAAAACTCCAAAGAAGCCTCTAGTAAAGTCGTAAAACACCTACTACTTTACAGGGGCATGACTTTACTTACATAAAGTTCTTCGACATATAAAAAATTATAATCGAAATCTAACAATACCGCAAAGACAAATAAAATAAGAGATTACACAAAAGCAGAGGACGTGGTGGCCGAGTGGATAAGGCTCTTACCTTGCGATCTGATGAGTCGCGGGTTCGAATCCCGGTGGCAGTCATGCGTAAATGGGTTTTTTCGGTCGAAACAATCTATGTATGCATCCCATGTGAGGAAACCGGCATGTCGTAGAACCTAAAGTTCGAAAACATGTGTAGAGTGCACGAAAGGAGCCTCTTCGAGGCGCACTTGAAATCCTTTCACCACACTGGTTCGAAGGAACTAGTGACACGATAAGAAGATAGCGCAACAAAATTGAAATACCAAAGCATTACCGAAATACCTACATCTGTTTGATAGCCAATTACAATAATTACAGTTTTTTATGACAACGTATCTTTGCAATAAAACTGTCTGCGTTGATTATCACAGCGTATAAAATTCTTAGATGCTTCTGTAAATAAAACTCGCTCTGTATAAAATGCTGGCTAGATCATGGATAATTGGGAAGAATCTAAAAACATAATAGTTCAATGCCACACTAATGCTAGGAACGTTAAAGTGTCTAGACAAGTCTAGAATTTATAAATATCTCGGTTGATTTAAAATAATATAGGAACAGTAAATGTTGTTGGCGGGACGAATTCCAGCCAATAGCGAAAGATTTCAAAGAAGTACCTTGCCTATTTTCGGCTGACATATTTGAAAATAGAGATTGGAGAGTACCTACTACACTATATCCAGCAGTTGGTCAAGAGTCAGGCTGCAAATGATTACGATGAAAATAATATTTGAAAAATTACTGTTTCCTAAAGCAGTGAGTGACACTAAAAGTATACCTAACTATTAACATTATGAGAGCATGATATGCCATTGCAGGCCCTCAAAGCCTGTATGCCTGTTAACTCTATACAAGCATATGCCATGGCAGTGACTGGCACCCAAAGCCTGTATGCCTATTAACTCTATGAGAGCATGATATGCCATTGCAGGCCCTCAAAGCCTGTATGCCTGTTAACTCTATACAAGCATATGCCATGGCAGTAACTGGCACCCAAAGCCTGTATGCCTATTAACTCTATGAGAGCATGATATGCCATTGCAGGCCCTCAAAGCCTATATGCCTGTTAACTCTATACGAACATATGCCATGGCAGTGACTGGCACTCTCCTGTATGCCTATTAACTCTATGAGAGCATTATATGCCATTGCAGGCCCTCAAAGCCTATATGCCTGTTAACTCTATAAATGCATGCCATTTAATTTTGTTTAATTTTTTTGCTCAATAAAAATACACAACACAGCTTAAATTATGTAATTAATATCAGTTTCACGTGCAACTTACGTCAGAATTGGGAAACTTGGTGACAAGTATGAAACAGTTGTTGCTCAGATGGCTCTGTAGTGTGGTTGGGGTTTTATCTTTGTCAGCAAGCCGTGGTTTGTAGCGATAGCGCAGCCTCTCTAGAGGATCACTTTTGGCCCGGTTAATCATATTCTTCTCGGCAAGATCTCTCATGCGTAGGCGAAAGTCTTTTACTTCTAAGCTTCGGAGGCAGTCAAACTCGTTCAGACCTTGAAATTACAATGAGGCTAAGAGAAGCTAAAAATGGAAAAACTTCTTATAATTCTAAGAAATAGCTAGTAAAAATCATCATCACATCATCACCAGCCTATCGCAGTCCACTGCTGGACATGGGCCTCTCCCAATTTGCGCCATCGCACTCTGTCTTTGGCTTTACTTTGCCGTACGTTTACAGGGTAGTAAAAAATATACTCATAGATTTGGATCATAACCCAGGCGAAAGACCAAAATAAATCTTTTTTGAAAGACATTCCTTATCAATTTATTTAATTTCTAGCGCTTGTTTAATTAGAACCACAAAAACTTCTGGGTGAGTAAGGAAAATATAAAAATTATTACCTTTTCCAATCAAATGACTGATTTGAGTGTTCAACAGCTGTTCCCCAGGACGGTCCACAGATCTCTCAACTATCATAAGCACCCCAAACACGGGTTTGATGTCTCGTATCCGTTTGGACTCATCATCTACCTCTTCAAGCACGGCTAGGGAGTTGATGAATTGGACCACATAGCCTGACATTTCATGGAGCAAGCCGAATAGGGGCAAGCTAATTGCTCGGTCCCATAGTTCCTGTAAGGGTTATGAAACTGTTAGCTTCTTATTCTTATTCTAGTATTAGTCTAGAGAGTTTTATTCTAATCCTAGATGTTGTGAGCATAAATTGATAGATAACCACTTTATTGTACACCAACAAAAACAAAGCTACACAAGTATAAAAAGGCTGTACAAGGGGCGACATTATCGTTGTGAGCGATCTCTTCCAGACAACCAGGAGAATAGTTAAGTAGTGGGTAAGTAATGAATTTGAATTATTTTAAAAAATTGAAGTTAAAAGAAAAAAAAATCAATCACGCCAAAACTACTGAACCAATTTGACTGCAATTTGGTATGGGTATAGTTTATGAGCTGGAAAAGAACATTTAAACTAGTTTTTATCTTGACATTGTGCTGGCGAATCTGCAGACAGTGACTAAAACAAAGTCAAAAGTCCGGTAGGATGGGTGGAATGTTTGTAGCTTAATCACGCCAAAATTATTAAACTGATTAGACTGAAATTAGGTATAATATATATTTCAGGATCTGGAAAAGGACATAATATTATTATTTATGATACACAGGCAGCTTAAAACTGATGTGTATTTTCTTGATTATTTTTTGTCAGTGCCCTTCAAATGTTTGTCTAGTCTATTTTTGAAAGAGTTCACTGAGGCTCTTAGTGACATAGGATATGATTATTTTAATCCCACACAGACACCATCAAGAGTGTAGCCTTTTTAATTATTCTAAATTCTAGACTACACCTCTCTCTTATCCCAACTACTTTTTCCCACATGGTGGTAGGGTCTACACTACACATACAATATTTGAATCCTATAAAATCATATTTCAGAGTGTAAGAAGACACTGCCTTTAGCAGTAAACACATGTCACTAGAGCCAGAATTGGCTCCGTAACACTATTTACATCATTTAGTAGGTTAATGAATTGAGGATATTAGGTAGTACTATCTATTAAATACATGTTCAAGGAAACAACAGGGTAATAATGCCTTTTCAGTTTATTTTAGGCTTTGGGATAAATAGCAAAGCCTATACTTTTTATGTAATTAAAGTTTCCTGTTTGCAACATGTTAGGTTGATATTGTTAGAACATTAAAATTACTTGAGCCAGTAACACTAACTTTCCCTTTAAGGAGGGAGGTGTACCCTATAAGATCCTATTTTGATGGGTACCATCTGGTGTAAGCAGTACTGTTTTCTAGTTTGTAGGACATATTAAAATTGTATCTTATTTTTTTCAATTTATTTATTTGTCTCAATTATAGTTGGTTACAAACAGGTCTTATAAGTGAGTAAATGATAGACAATTTTAAGGTAGGTAGTTTGTAAATAAAATCATATTGGATACTAGGTGGTGCCTGTGACTTTGTCTGCGCAGGTATCTTTATAAATTGTAGCCTGTGTTATTCTGATGTATAAGCTATTATAGTAAAGTTTCATTAAAATCCATTCAGTAGTTAGTACAAACTTTCGCATTTATAATATTAGTAGGAAGAGCACTTAGAAGTGAAACATCATTAATTATTTTAAAATTAATAATAGAGTTGTTGAGTTGTTTTGAAACTTCATTCATCACTGTATATTATCCCAAAAATATATGTAAACAGTGGAACTTAATGTTCTGAACTACTTTCTAAAAGGTAACAATTCTCAGTAAACATGTTACTCAATAGACTGACCCACTTTCTCGGTGTTATCAAAGAGGACATGAGTCACAGAGGAAGGACACTAACCTCTTTGACGGTCCTCAAGGAATCATCCCATTTGATGCTCATGGAGATGAAGACAGAGTTGGGAAGGAAGCACGTCAGCTCCACCTCATCTGATGGCGCGGACTGCCAGTAGTTCCATTTATCTGGACAGCTCGGAGCAGGAACCATCGTGAAGATATTTTTTTCTCAGGTTACAAAATCACCGAAACATTTCCACAAACAACTTTCACGGAAACGCGTTAGCGGCGCCCGGGTCGATCTCTCCGACTGAAAATAATTCACAGGCCACTATACACACTGTTATTGTTGCCGCAACGTTGAATCATAGCATTTCCTGGTATTTTACGACAAGCAAATCTCCATTCGAAATGAAACTGTCAGATGTACACAAAAACAACATTGATAAAACCCAGGTCAAGGACTTTTTAGTATTTACCTCGATGCAGAAATGTTTACATATTCTTCTGTTATTTCTCAAAATAACAAACAGCACGTGAAATTGATCTATTTTATTGATTTTTCTAACACAAGAAAGAAAGGCAAACAACAACGAACGACATTTACATGAATGAATGAGTGAATGAGTTAAACACAGAGTAAACATAAATAAATTATTTCAAAGGTGAACAAAATATTCTGTAGAAAAAAGAACGTGAGGACTTTATTAGTTATCTATGGGTGCTTCATGAATTTAATGAACGCAGCTTAACCTAAAACTATATACGTCAATTTTGACATTTGTCTCGTGACAGAAATTACAGGCTTTTTTTACTGCCAGCCAGTTTTTGTTGTGTTGTTCAGTATTTGCAATGTCCTTTTTTTAAAGAATTGCGTAAATTAAAATGTTTGAACACTCAGTAAAGGTACCAAGACATTTCAAGGTAGTAGCCAACATTGTTAAGAAAGTTTCCACGGAAGGTGGCAGTGTAAAAACACTGTTGTACGACAACAAACTTCGGCATTTCGTGAGTAACAACTGATAGAATCCTGTAACTTTTTATAATAAAACCGCAGACTATCATTTCTTATTAGACCCTAACATTTACAGAAGACCAATGTGCTTTACGCACTGATAACTGAGACCATCAGACATGCGGCCGATATTGACCAAATTTTCACTCACTGTCAGCTCTTGCAAAACGAAGGTCGCTTAGACCCATGGCTAGCAAAAGTCCTCACCACAGAGCTGCTATTTGGCAAAAAAACACTGCCGGGCAAGAGCAAGCCGGAGCAAACTATCCTATCTTATAAAGAGCAGTTTGAGAAATATATTATCGAACATCCAGATGACTTGAAGACTGAAGGTAACACTTTTATATTTCTTTTCAGATTTGCTAACGTCTTAACTTAATCACAATGGCGGATGAGGGTCCTCTGATACCTGAGCACACTAAAAGAGCTGGGATGGTATTGGCACAACTCTTCTTGTACAGTGTCGCAATGTTCACGCTGCCCTTCGTTGCGTTTTTTGGCATGCAGCACATACTTACTGAGTATTATCCCGTGGACCGTTTTCTGGTGACAGTGTGGTCTGTGGTAGCTGCTGTTATAGTGGTTAATGTCATAATATGTGTGTATGCATACCGAGCTTATCATGAAAAAGAGTATGATGATGATGGCAATGAAATTGACCAGCATGCATACACACCATTGCCGACTGAGTCTGATCAAAGCAGTTTGAATTTGAAAGAAGATTAGAGGTTTTAACATTCCTATTTATAAGCTGTATTGTGAATTTACTTGTATTTAGCTTTCATTATAAACTTTTGTCAATATCATGATAAGCCTGTAATTTTCCCACTGCTTGGACTCACTAAATAGTTCTACTTATGATTATTTAGTTACAGAATTTTGAGATATGCAGATAATGAAAGATTGTTTTTGCTGAGAGATATAACATATATGTACCAAATAATATTAGAAAATAGGAATAAAATAGTTATGCCTACTGTACTGTTTTATTTGCAAGCCCCAGACCATTGTAAAAAAACCTTTTCATTTCAAGACATTCATTTTGAGATTGAGATACATAAACAGCATGAATTTTAATTGAATACCACTAAATGGTCACCTATTGCTTCAGATACTTTCCATAGTCCCCACCCAGGTAAGATAAATAAGAATTTGACGACACCGTGGCTTAGTTGGTAGTGACCCTGCCTACGAAGCTTGGTGTTCCGGGTTCGATCCCCGGCCGGGGCAAATATTTGTGACGTACACAAATGTTTGTTCTCGGGTCTTGGTTGTTGTGATGTGTTGTATGTGTCCATGCCGCCTGCGACACAGGGAATCCTAGTGCAGGGGTGTGAGTGTGTACCCAAATAAATAAATTGAATTTAATTTCAGCTTCCATACCAAGACCAAGATACATTCGCATAAACACCAACCTCCTTACAACCTCGGATGCCATCAGAGCTTTCACGGATGAAGGTTATCGCTTCATCAGGTGTACATCTGGATCTTATGACGACTACTTGGAGCAAATACAGAAGCTCACTGAATATGACTTCACTCAGGACTACCATGTCAAGACAATATTTGTCTTCGCACCGGGAACAAAATGGCATTATCATGAGCTGTATTTGGAAAACAAAATCATTCTTCAGGATAAGGTGAGCCATAAATGCTGGATGGTATTTGGGGATGGGAAATCTTAGGTACCTATAATTTTTTTTATCTTAGCTAATGTGAAATTGGCTTTTTGAGTAAGAGAGCAGAATAAATTTTATTGTAGGTACAGACAGCGTCATAAATAAGTATCCCCCTTGCATTATAATACGCAGCTTCAAATCCTTTTAAAATCACCGGCGAATGGAGATTTTCCTTTTTCCTTTAAAAAATTGATTATATTTGAATAACCGTATGTAAGCCTAAAAATAATTTTGAGTGTTACAATTTTTTTAAAGGATTTATAGCTGGGTGTCTTGTGCAAGGGGGATACTTATCTCTGACGCTGTCTGTACCTACTACGTAACTTTTTATGGTGAGTAAATACTTATCATAAAATTATCAAAAATCATGTAAATATTAAGAAAAAAGACAGAAAATTAGTACCTACAAATAATAGCATGTTTCTGTTTATGACAATATGTATTTAGGTAAATAAGAATACTTTTATTTGCTTACACATACAAAATTACAAAGAAAAAAAGCGTAACACAAAAAGGGAAGTCACTCAGCATTTGCCTCAGAAGTAATGGGACCTACGTTGAAGACGCTGGTTTACTGTGACCCCTGAGGAAATGCGAGAATAGCGGCAGTTAGAGACACGCAGTTTTCATTCTTTATATAGGTATTTCAATACAATATTAAAATTACCAGAGCAAAAGAGTTATACCTATTTATTAAAGAAATAAAGAACACAGATATTCAAAACACATACACAAACATACTTACAATACAAATTGATGAGGTAAAAAAAACCTAAATACATACATATAGAATACATTCAATATGATTGCGATGTGTTCACAGGCTACAGCAATGGCGGTCCATCTCCTAGCCCCACCATCGGGCAGTATCTGTCTAGACATGTGCGCAGCCCCGGGCATGAAGACCACACAACTGGCCGCATACATGAGGAATGAAGTAAGTGACGACACCGTGGCTTAGTTGGTAGTGATCCTGTCTACGAAGCTTGGTGTCCCGGGTTCGATCCCCGGCCGGGGCAAATATTTGTGTGACGAACACAAATGTTTGTTCTCGGGTCTTGGATGTTGTGATGTGTTGTATGTGTCCATGCCACCTGCGACACAGGGAATCCTAGTGCAGGGGTGTGAGTGTGTGAATGTTATTATAAAAAAAAAAAAAAAAGTACCACTTGAATTGTAACTGAATGTTTGGTCCTTCGAGCCGTTTCTGCAGCACTGGTGCCACGGTGGAAGTCGTACTCGTAAATAACGCGATATTTCAAGTATTCCATTTTGTAAACTGAGTGACGCAAAAAAAAAAATACAAAAGAGGAAGAAACAAATTAATTATGGTTTTCGAAACACAAATGCATGAGTAAATAGCTATATAAATTTGAATTCGTAATTCCTAACCAAGTAGGAGTTATTTGAGATCAAAGTGGCCAGTACGACAAAACGCCAATTTCATATGTAACGACCTAATACATGCATAGAATACATAGAAAACACCCAGACTCAAGACAAACACCGATGTTTGTCCTAAATCGAGAATCGAACCCGCGACGCCGGGCAGCCCAACACACTTGCCACTCTACTAACCGTGTCTTCAAAATATAATAAAAAAACCTGAGAGCCTGTACAGCAAGGTCACAGCTATTACGCACTTGAAATCCTTTCACCACACTGGTTTTAAAGAACTAGTGACACGATAAGAAGAAAGCGATTACACAAAGGCCTATATTTAAGAGCACAAAAGTCTCATGGATGAGTATAAAAATCCTATTTCTGTTTTAGGGTAAAATCATAGCAGTAGAACGTGACGAAGCGAGATACAACACATTGTGCGATTTCGTTGAGAAGACCGGCTGTAAATGCGTCACTACCCTCAATAGAGACTCGCTGGAGATCAAACGAGGAGACTATGATGATGTGGAATATATTCTACTGGACCCAAGCTGTTCTGGCTCAGGTATGTAGATAAAGATACTTCAGTCTAAGAATACACGCCCCTTCAATTTCGCCGCATTGCTGAAGAGTTCGTCCACATTGAGACATTTTGATGCTCAGTCTCGCAAGCCCAGCCGCATTGCTGAAGAGTTCGTCCACATTGAGACATTTTGATGCTCAGTCTCGCAAGCCCAGTAATTTCACTATCTACAGTGCCCTTCAAACCGGAACACAATATTTCTTACACATTATTTGCTTTGCGGCAGAATATCTGACACTGTGTTGGTACCCAATTTATATAATTTAGGTATAAGAAGGTATTTATTCGGAACCCATAAACATGTACAGTTGGTACAATTTTAAGTAATTAAACTAATATGTAGGTAGGTACTTACGTACAATCAACCATTTTGTACAATCTGACATTGAAGCTAACACCTTCTTTTTTATTAATAGTAACAAACTATTTTGCATCAGCTAGTTTATAAACAATTACTTTCAATCTCATATGTATCAATTCCAGGAATGGATTTCAACGTACATAACTACATAGAAGACACGCGGCTTGCTAAACTAACTTCTCTCCAAGAGAAATTTCTAAAACACTCAATGAACGCATTTCCCAAAGCGAAGCGTATCATTTACAGTACCTGCTCGTTATACCCTGAGGAGAATGAACGGGTTGTCACCAATGTGGTAAAGACTTCACGGGCTAAATGGAGAGTCCAGGATGTGAAGGAATTGCTCAAAGGTAAATAGAAATAGTACCTACGTTATCCCTGAGGAGAATGAATGGGTTGTCACCAATGTGGTAAAGACTTCACGGGCTAAATGGAGAGTCCAGGATGTGAAGGAATTGCAAAAAGGTAAATAGAAATAGTACCTACGTTATCCCTGAGGAGAATGAATGGGTTGTCACCAATGTGGTAAAGACTTCACGGGCTAAATGGAGAGTCCAGGATGTGAAGGTAAATAGTAATTGTACCAAAGTTATTGTTACTCCCTTTCAATATTCGTATAGATAGGTAGGTACTTATTTTTCAAACGATTTCAAAAAGGATTTTTTGACGTGACTACGTCTAATAAATCGATGAATGCCGCCGCGCCGACTGCATGCACGTAAACGTTGATGTCATTGTCCGGTAACGCTCGTTGTCCCGTTACGCTGGTAGTCGTAACTTACGTTTACGTACGTTAAACTATCGTCCGTAAACCAATTTTACAGACAATATTTTTTTTTTGTTAATGTTTGAACCTCAGAACTTTGCTGTAAGTAAACCGATTTTAAAAAATATTTTTTATTTGAAAGGCCTTCCAGATCGGTCCCATAGAAATAGGTTCAGTAATTGGTTTTGAAATCAAAATTACTGAAAAATTACGTCATCCAAGTAAATGACATTGCGTATTTTGCTTCCCTGTGACTATTCAGTGGTGTTTACGGTAAAATACAGAAGATACGTTGCAAAATTAAAAGTATAATATAAATGTGAAAGCTTGGGAGTGTATAAATGTCTGTGCGGCTGACTGTACCTAATTGTAAGACCTCTTTTATAACTCGGTCGAATTAACATGACACCTGGCTCGAATGACGTTTGTGCAAAGTACAGCGTGGAATTGGATAATCTTGATAGAGAAGAGGTCCTGCAATACTTGGTAATGATAAGTAATGATAAAGCTTCGCAATTAGAGGAAGAAGAAACACGGAGGGCGCCGCGCGGGGTAGCGGGGGAAGCATCAAGTTCCGAGACACGTGTCAGCCAGGTGTCATGTTCATTCGCCCGAGTAGTACATACATTTGTATACCTAGAGCAGCCAATAAAAGATTTTTGTTTCTTTCTTTCTCTTTTGATATTAATAATTTATATCTTTTATCTTTTAAAGGTGAGTGGATCAATTTCGGATCTGGCATGTACGGGAGTATGGGCACTAGATGTATGTATGCTAAGCCAGACTCAGACTTTACTACCGGGTTCTTCTTAGCTGTTTTGGACAGAGATGACAAGGATTTAGCTAAGGTGTATAAGCAAATTGAAGTTAATGGTTCTAAAAAGGTAAAGAAACCCGGTGTTGATGTTGAAGATGTTGTTGAAAGTAATAGAAATGATGGAATAGAAGATGAAGCTCCTAAAAAGAAAAAAAAACGGGTCGGTGATATTGTTGAGATGGACGTAGAAGAACCTAAAGAGAAGAAAAAGAAACGCAAACGTGATGTAAGCGAGAGTTTTGCAGATATGAGCGTAGAGGAAAGTGTTATTGAAGAAGTGCCCAAAAAGAAGAAGAAAAAGGATAAACGGAAGAAGGTTGAACTTGAAGCCTCGATGGAAATCCCGAATGCTCAGGATTTGAACGAGACTGTTGAAGAAAAACCTAAAAAGAGAAAACGTAAAGAGAAAGTTACAGAAGATAATGCAATCGAAGATGAACAAATGACGGAAGTAGTTGTGAAAAAAAGTAAAAAGAAAAAATCTAAGGTTGCGGATACAGATGTGTAATGAATGGATCTTAGATATATTTCATGAATCTTGTCCTTATCCAAACGGGTAGCCATATCTTTAATGTCCTATATTTTTCATATGAATAAATCAATTTGATTAAATAGTTCTTTTTTCTTAAGCGTCGATGACACCCCGTTTTTGTACACGCTTTTAAACTCACCCAGTGTCATCGGCTTTTTTACTATGTGCTTGGTGACAATCCTTCCCGAAAGCTATCTCGCTCAATCGCTAGCTTTTAAACTCGCCGGCTTGTAGCGTGTAAACTAGCTGTGTGTCATCGACGCTTTATTCCCGTTTTATAATAAGAAAACATTTATTTGCTCACATGATTCAAGATTCAAGATTTTTATTCGCCAGAACATAGTATACATAGTATGTTGTTAAAGAATATTATTAGTGCCATAAGTTCTACCATTTAAGGTGTGCGAGTTACAGTGAATGAATATAATACTATCAAATGGTATTTAAATGTATAACATTAAAAAGAAAACACATTACAAAGATAAGAAAGAGAGAAAAAAAAAGTGTAAACAAAAAGGAGAGTCACTCAGCATTTGCCTCAGAAGTAGTGACCTACTTCTGAGGCGCTGGTTTTCTGTGACCCCTGAGTTATGACAAAATCGTTTGGAGGTTGTCCCCTGCAGGATTTCGTCTAGATGAGTATCAAGTAGTACCTACCCATAAAGTTAGGGGCGACAGCCGAAAGTATCCGAGATCTGTGGTAGTACCAAACAAACTTATAGTGTCATTGTCACCAATTGTGTGCGCGTCAGGAATGTTCGCGGAGGCGCGCACGGACGGCTTTCAAGCGCTTATGCGCAAGAAAGTCGCATCCCTACTCCAGCGTGCGCGAGCCAGCTGCAACAGCATCCTACAGATGATTGTGTCGAGTCCAGACTGCCCCATCCAAAACAGATGGATGCAAGTATTGCTGGGTGCAGTCCAATATTGAATAAATTATTTAATTAATTAAATTAATATTTTTAAATTCATTTCTATTTAGATTAGATTTTTTTTTAAACTGTTATTCATAATTTTATTCATAATTTATTCAATTTTGACATTTATTTGTAGTTTTTAAGTTATCTTTTGACATATTTTACGTGTACTATGGATGTTTTGTCTGAAATAAATGAATTAATAATAATAATAATAATTGTTGGCATTATTAGGCTATCGAAAACAACTAAGTATCAATATGTCTCAAAATAGACGAGCGCTAATAGCAATGCTAAAGCTAAAACTACAGTCAGCATTATTTTGGTCACGAGCAAGCGTGATCACTTATAAAAGGCTTGAATATAAGACTGACTGACTGACAGACAACGTACAGGTTAAACCACTGAACGTAGAGACTTCTAACTTAACTTACCTTAACGTAACTTCGAGGATGTGTTCATAAAGAGCTAAAAGTGAGTATCTAAGAAAGGAATTTTGAATAAACCGCAACGGAAACGAAGTGCCGGGCCTCAGCTAGTACCTATAAAGGGGATCTTTTTGCTCTTTTCGGTACTAGTTTACTTGAAAAAAAAAACTGAGAAATCAGAGCGTGCTTACAATCAATGGTTATTTTTCTTCTTTTGTTACAAATAAATCCACTATGTAAGTAGGTCGACGAACGTCATAAAGACTCATAATTTCGTCTAGCCGTTGTTTCTTCGAAGTTACCACAACTTTTTCTTTGTTTCCAATAGCAACTGCAATTTTAAACTTTAGGGTACTGAAGTTAGAGTACTTTTTGAAGTAAATCAGGAGGTGTACCTTCACTTCACGCTATGGTGTCACGAAGTGTCGTGTGCCCTTATTTTTTTTCACACCAAGTGAAATATTTGATTTTTTTATTTTGCATAATAGGTACATAATGTTCAGGCAAACTGCTTTGCAATCGGTTTAAGTAGTTAGGCGATTTAATTGTCTAGTATTTTGTATACTAGTATGTATAACTTGAACAATGCTCTTAAGTTCTTAAGAATTTCAGCATAACAATACAAAGAAAAACTGGGTGAAATCTGCTGTGTTTTAAAAACTACTTTTTTTATATCAATTAAATAAAAACCAAATTGAATTTTGTCGTTAATTTAATTTTTTGTATAGAATTATTTCCATTTAGAAATTACTTTTCCTTACTTAGTACTAAAGAGCTTCCAGAACCTAGCAACTATAGAGTTTAAAAAGCCTACCGAAACCGCGCTCGCTAGCTTTAAACTCGCCGGCTTGTAGCGTGTAAACTAGCCGTGTGTCATCGACGCGTTAGTGGTTTTTAGTGTTAATATTGAGTGTAAAAAAATAATTTGGGGCTGGTCGCGTAGCAACAGCAACCCAAGTTTTCATCACCGACTCGTCTCTAGGGCGTGCCTATAAATGCCTACACATAGCACATGGGCGTATCTATACGTCACTACGCCTATCCACGGCCAATCAGCGGCCGGAAGCCTAATATTATGACACTGGTGTCACTCAATGCCTGTCACCGGAAACTCTGTTGTTGAAATGTAAACTGTAGAGTGAAAGGAAACGGGTGAAATTAGCTTGGCGCGACACAGGAAATTGGCTTCTGTTCATTTATTCTAAGCTTCCGTTATTGGTTGAATTGATAGTTAGGTACTTTCAGAAATAAAAAAACCATTGGTTACCTACAAACCCTACGATATACCTAAACAAGTAAGCCAACTCATCGCATAGCTATAATATGAAAAGAAAAAAGTAAAATTAATAATAAAGTAAGTATCTATGTCATAATTATTATATAAATTGTAATATTGTTACATCTAGTAATAAGTTCATTCATCATAAGTTTTGTGGATAACAGTACCAATGGGTAGGTACGTATTGTTTGTATGTACGTATTGTACCTACTACCAGCGGAGGAGACTAGCCACCCACGACACAGGGAATCCTAGTGTGGGGGCTAGTGTGATTATGCTTTATTACTTTGTTGTTGGTTGGTACCTACCTACACTTCAATCCAAACTTACTACTTAGGTACCTAATTAATACCTCTGTACTCCAGCAGGTACTTTCCTACAATAATTAAATGTATACCTAAATTAAGATTCTGAAATAAATCATTCATTCATTCATAATCATCGTCATCATATCAGCCCTTGGACGTCCACTGCTAGACATAGGCCTCCCCCATGATTCGCCACGACGAGCTGTCTCGAGCCTTCTTCATCCACCGACTTCCAACGACCGCAACAATGTCGTCAGTCCATAGCGTGGGGGGCTGTCCTACACTGCGTATACTGTGTATCTATGTAATATCGAGATATTTTTTCTTATCTTGATGTGTTAGGAATCTTTAAATCTTCGTTCAAGGCAAACATCCTGTTATCTATCGTATCGTAGAAAAAAAGAGCTGACAAGTCATAAATTATTTTCACACTATAATTAATATAACTAATTAATATCAAGGTTTCTACGCATTGCCTTGGCTTCAATCCGCAAATCACGAAGGTTCAGCCACTTCCAATTCTGTCCTTGAGCATGTCAAACACCGTTTTCTGTAAAACAATAGTAATAATAAACTGCCTACCTACGCATCTGATGAGATTTCAGCGATTATGTTTATTGAGGTCAACACGCACACGAACAAACAACTAATTTGTCACTTTATTTATGCTAACGATATTAATTATAGTCATTTATACCTACTAATTACTAACAAATACTACTATTAGTGACACTAATAAAAAATCATGCGTGGCCATAACTGACGAAAATAATGATGAAAAAAATGTGCTGATCGAATTGAGAATCTTCTCTTCAATTTCGTTGCTAAAAATCTGAATTCTCGTTTGGTTAAGCTTCGAATCCGTAGGTATACGAAAATCGTTGACTCTACGTAATTTTACGAATAAAATCGTAGCTCCTCTACAAAAACCGTAGACTACGAAAATCGTAGATGCTGCAAAAACCGTAGACTACGTATATCGCAGATGCTACTAAAATCGTAGACGCTCTGAAAATCGTAGAATCTCTACGAAAAGCGAAGACTGTCTACGAAAAATGTGGGCTCTTTTTACACAGGTTTATATCTTACCAGTAGAGCCTCCAAACCTTGTAAAAATATTTTATTTAAATTTACTTGTAGTTTTACAAGTAAATTTAAATAAAATATTTTTGTATTTTTTTTATTGTTTTTTTTTTCTAATGTAAGTAGGTAATTACACTAAAAATACGTAGATCTTCTACGTACACTTATTTTTCATTATGCTATAAAGTTTTGTTTTAATTGAAGTAAAATTAATAGGTCAAGAACGTAACATTACACGTAACCTAATTTCGTAGTAAGTAATTAAGTTTGCCGGTAGTATAAATAGTATGCACATTTTATTACTTGGGTTCATAGATGAATAACGGTGTTCCTATAGAACACCAAGATAGACAGTATCAAACCAAAATGGAGTTGTAAACAGGACCAAAAAATTTCAGACTCCTTGTCAATAAACATGAAATATCTTTATTTTCAAATAATGTTTGTTACTTTTTACGATGTAGTTTATTTAACAATGAAAATGCTTAGTAGTTTTAACATATAATATTTATCTAGCCCCGTTACTTCTCTATTTAGAAAATTAGCATCGGACCAAAATGTACTAAAAGTTAGCCAATGTGGCTTTTTTTTGTCGCATTTTCAATGTACTACATTATGATTCTATACTTTAATACTTCTGTGCTTGGGTTATGGTCGTTGAATAACTTAATTGGCGAGACGTGGAATAAGCTAAACACATATTATTAGGTTAGTAAAAGTTCACTAAAACATGAACCCAGGCTTTTCTAAGTTAGTTTATTTTAACTCAAACAAGTTATTGTACATCGAGGCTGTCTTGCTGTCAGTATTGGAATAAAGTTAAGTTTTATGTTCTACCATTCATTAATTTTATACCTACCTATAAGTACCAAGTATTTAAAGTTTTAGTAGGTAGGTATTTATCATATATTGAAATCTTCTTACAATTTATTTATTACAGGATTCCCCTAAGTTAAAGTAACTCTCATAATCTGCAGGCATTTCGAAGTTTTTTTTAAAGATAAGTTTTTATATATTGGATATATCACACAACGCCATCTAGCCCCAAACTAAGCAAGCTTGTACTATAGGTAACCAGATGATAACTAATAACTGATAGCATTGTATGGTGTATACTGTTTTTCTCTGTAAATACATACCTACATAGTATACATAGAAGACACCCAGACTCAGGAGAAACACAAATGTTAGTCCTGAAGCGGGAATCGAATCCGCGACGTTTCGACTCGACCAAAACTAGACATTTTGTGTATGCTCGCCTGACGAAAGTGTTTAGTAGGTTAGGTAGTATTGAAAGTGGTGCAAAAAGCGGGTAATTGGTCCCCGCTATGCAGGCTGTGCTAAGCAAAGTGGATGCATTCCAGTAACCCACATTTTTATGCATTTTTCGCTGTACATTATGGCAAAAAGTGACTTGGACATAAAAACACCTTTTTTTTGTAAGAATAGACAAGCGTTTAACCACTACCTCACCTGGTGGTAAGTGATGGTGTGATCGAAGATGGAGCACGCTTGGCTAGTTTGAACTTATTCACTCTAGCCTTATACTTAGTGCTCCGGAAATACAGACGCCCCGGTAGCGAGTTTCACTCCTTGCTTGTGCTCAATATAAAGGTTGACACAAAACATCTTGTTATCTGCGAAAGCTACTTCGATGCGATGAATCTTATAAAGGAATAAATTTGTGAAGACTTTTTTTATGCAAACGAGTGACGAGACGAGCTAGACGTTCTCCTAATGGTAATAGATCGCGCCTTCATATAACAAAGGCAGTGCTAAACCGGACTTTGATTTACATAGGCCGATACTGATATTAGCGCTCGTCCACTTTGAGACATTTTGATGGTTACTGTCGAAATCCCATTAATTTCACTAGCTATAGTGACACCTTCTAGATGGATGTTTCTTCCACGATCACACCAAAACTACTGAACTAATTAAGCTGAAATTTGGTATGTTATAATTATTTATAAGCTTGAAAAATATATAGACATGTAGAATACTTTTTTGGGTAGTTCCTGCCTACTTTAGCACCTACTTGTTTTAGATAATATTAATTGTCTTTTTGTTGCAATAAATATGTAGGTATATTTTTTTAACCCCTAAGACCTCGCGCATAGTCGCGGACAATAGCTAGTGGTTTATAATTAAGTAACTTTCAACCCTTAACCATCATTAAGTACTTACCAATTAAGTATTTAAACAGCAATAAAAATGCTAATCTTCAGTTTTAAGGACTAAATTATGGCTCTCACCCACATAAACACCTTTACGACCGTTAAGCGTCGTGATGACTCGTACACACCAGCGAATCTTATGATTTTTTTGCTTAGGATTTACCCACTAGATTAATTTAACTTAACCAATACTTTATGTAGTAGGGATTAAGTTAAGTAAAACAACAATCCAATTTGATCATGAATTATTTACCTGGCTGCATTAATTGCTATTGTGATTTTAGATTCGTATACCTAATATAAATGTCTATATAATAACGCATTGGATCTCCTATAGTGTTATGTTTACAGAAATAAAGAATTGAAATGAATTGAATTTAAAAATATTATTATTTAGCTTCTACCCGTGGCTCCTCCTGCGTGGTATGGAAATAAAAAGTAACCTATTTATTTCTCCAGCTCACAAAGTATATCTAAACTGAATTTTAGTTTAATCGCTTCAGAAGTTTTGGCGTGAAACAAACGTCCAAATATCCTGAGAAACTTTAAGACAAATAAAAGTAAATAATGCAAGATCCTTCATAAGTATTTTAAAGAACTGCAAGCTTAGGTTTCCTTCTTGCAATTTGTCATGAAACAAACGTCCATTTATCCTGAGAAACTTTACGACAAATGTAAAGTAAAGTGTAGTAAAGAATGCAAAATCCTTAATAGAACTGCAAGCTTAGGTTTCCTGCAAGCCGATGATCGTATCGATTAGCATAGTGTGGTCACGGCACACAAACACAGTCGGGTATGTTGGGTTTGCCGGCCGCCACGCTACCCTACGCTGCCCATTCGGCCAGCCGTCACTCGATCCCGGCCACAAAACATAACCGGACGACTTCGCACTTAACAAATTAACTCAATAATAACTTATTAATTTACACTAATAAATTGTCAATTAACAAGATTTGCAAGTAAATATTGGTGTGAAATTTTTAGATTTCATTGGCGCGTTCGGTTGGAATTTTCGCGCGTCAGATTTTCAGTTTCGGAGTTGAATGAGTGATCTGTGATTAGTGAGATGGCATCAGAGGGTGCTGCGGCGGCGGCTGCTGTGGTGAGATTTAGTACCTATAGAAACACTAGCAACTGTTGCCCGCGACTTCGCCCGCGTGTATCGGTATTAAAGTAGCCCATTTCCAGCTAAACTAAACTAAACTTAACCGAACTGAATTTCAGCGCAATTGGTTAAGGTGTTTCCTGATCAAGTGACAAACATCCATCCATTTTCACAAACTTTACCTTTATTAAACTTGCCTCTAAGCCTGGTTAGTGTTAGTACGTACTGTACTTACTACCTAACATTAGCTCTACCTGGATATGACAGGTAGTGTAGTGCATAATTTAAGCTCTTTGTAATTTTTAAGCTTGACTGGTTCTAAAGTGTTGATTTTTGCTCATCAGTGGCTAAATATAAAGCTTTCGATTTAAGATTTAGTAATTACTGTTTTTTTAGTTAGTAGGTATGCCTAGCCTATCTATCTACCTACATTGACGAGAGGGTGTAAGCGTGGGCTACTAACCTACCTAGCTAGGGAGAAGTGGTTTTTATTATACACTTACGAAGTAGCAAAAATCAATGCTTGAACATACTGTGCTACATAATTAGGAATTTAATTAGCTGTCCCAGATTTCACGCGTGAAGAAAATTTTGCGGCAAATCGATAGTTTTCTTTAGACGCCCTCTGAGCATAGTTCGTTGCGCCCGACCTAAATTACCATAATTATGTATGAGTAAACTAGTGTTACGAGTTATAATATATATCTTGATCATGAATCACAGATTAACCTTCAGGTTTCATAAGAATTGATCGTGACTACCATCACTTAGTCATTCCCCTACGGCCAGAACTCGTTAGTTTTTATCTATGGGAGAATCTATTAGCTAGACTAATTGTGATTCTTTTAAAAAAGTTTATTTACTAGTGCTTATTGGACCTTAATTTTAATATTTTTTTCATAGGTAGGCTAAATAGGTTGTTGTTTGAGTATGCAATAACCTTTTTTTTATAAATCTGCTTACTTTACCTACTACTAAATTTTTATTGGTAAATTCAGCGATGCGAAACTATGTATTAAAAATATCGAATTAAACTTTCATTCGATATTTTTGATAGGTACTTACTTACCTTGAAGAATGTGAAGTTAATGTTGTTACAAAGTTCGTTCACGTAATTTGTCTTACAAAATGGATAAGGAACAAACTCTTTATTTATACAATGATTACAAACGAAAACTAAATTTATTTCTAAGTATTTTAGAGCGTATGAAATAGTTGAGAATTTCAGTCCCATAATAGGAAGGTATTTACACAAAGGCATGCCTATATCACTAGTAATCAATCACACGTGGCCGGCATGAATGAACCACGTGTCATAGACAAGGCTATCAGTTGATTGGGGCTCGCGCGTTGGGCGGGCGGCGGCGCAGTCAAACGGCGGGTGGTAGCGAGCGATGTCGCGTCGGTCGCACCCACCACGCCTACCTTCCCGCGTCCGTCGACAGGCCGAGCCACCTCCCGAGCCAACCCCGGCTGCTCCAGACCCTGAACCACCACAATCCGATGAAGAACGCGAGCCAGGAGACTGGAGAGCTTCCCGCCCTTCGTCTCCACCACAGCGGCCGGATGATGTATCGGAAAACTCCGAGCCAGCACGACCAATACGCCCCGAACCGACCAGTCGCTACGCAAATCTAAACTACTGGAAAGCGAGACGGGTCACCTTCTACCGGAATGGGGACCCGTTTCATCCTGGGGTGGAGTTCCGGTTTAAGCCGGGCCGGGATCTGGCGTCCCTGGATGCGCTGCTCGATCGTCTGTCGGAGAGACTGGAGCTGCCGAGAGGTGCTAGGTTCATCTTCGGCATGGATGGAGACCGAAAGTACAGGCTTGAGGAGTTGGAAGATGGCGCGTCCTACGTCGTCTCTTCGTATAAGACTTTCAAGGTATGTTGGTTGATTTTTATCTCTCTTATTTTTGGTTAGTAGTGTCACCTTCTCCTACCCAGTTGGTATCTGTCTGCATTTGCTGTTTTGTGTTTTCATCAAGTCTGGTGATAAAATGTTCTAGGTCACCTTTTTATCTTACAAAGTAGTAGGTATACACAGGAAACTGACAAAAATCGTCAAAAATTGGAATTAGCAAGCAACAGTTATTTTTAGGTTTGAACTGGAGTTTAAGCGATTATACACCAGTTTTTTCTTAAAATTTCAAAGAAGCATTCATACTAACGAAATTGACTTATTTCCTGTCGTCGTCTTTGCTAAAAACCACACTAACCTATTTAACTAAGTACAAGAATGAACGAGTAGGTTCCCACTTAGGTATAGCTATTATTAAAATATACACACACCTTATTTCTATTGATATTAAATTCAATTGATAAATTAAACATCCTCTACCGAACCGTACGCCAATGTGAGCTAAACATTTTTTTAAGTAATTAACGGTCCCGTCATCGCAAAATATAACGTAATTCATTACACGTCGAATAATGTCGCAGTAGACGAGGCCGCGGCCTTGGGGTCCTAGATGTGGGTCGCGGGATAAACACGCACCTTTCATTTGCATTTCGATTACACAAAACTTTTCTTTGTTTTCATTCATTCGATAAGGGCTAATTGAGAAAAGTATACGTTTTTGTGAATATTTAAATTTCAGGAACGGAAATAAAACAATTTACGTGGTTTTCGACTCACCTTGTATATTTAGGTGCTTCGTTTTCAGTTTGGGTAATTGCAAAAATTACCTAACTAGAAACCTCTAAAATTGGATCAGAATTTGTTTGTTGATTAATTTTATTTTAATGGAAATCCGAAAATCGTTTTGTAGCTGTAATCAATGTCTCGTTTGTGAATTAAGTCTCGAATAAATAATAGAATAGAATAGAATAGAATATAATAATACTAAGTAGAATAAGAATGACTGTTATTAAAAAGAAACATATGTATTTATAACATTTTTTTTACTGTTTACTAAACCAATTAAAAACACAACTTCGTTTGCGTTTCAAATCTACAAAATTCCTTTCTTAGTACGCGTCTACTTAACTTCTAGACAAATATACTCTCGAAATTTCTAGTCACTTTATCAAGTGGTTTGATCTGTGCGTTGTCTGTCAGTCAGTCAATCAGCTATGTGAGATATTAGGAATATTAGTTCTGTTCAAAACACATTCTAACAAAACAAACGTATGTAAATAGATAGTATCTAGAAGAAACCGCAGTTCATAAGAATCATGTTGTAGTCAAATAACACCATCAGGCAATTTTATACTTAATCTGAGAATATTTTTTCTTGTCTGAAATGTGAAGTAGAGGTAGAGAATAATTCTTGGCTGTAGGAGTGTCTTCTTCACTCAGGCTAGAATCCCGATTTTATTAAAGCAACATGGATTATTTATTGATTCATTTTATACTTACATACATTGATACGTTTCGTTTTAAAAACAATTTTCAAGACTGACCCTCACTATTTACATGTCGCATCAAATAGGTATTTTTGTTTTGACCGAATTCTTTCAGATAAGAAGGGCCTTAGTCTCGTACAATTCGTCTTTTGTAGTGACTTTGACTGATTTATTATTGAATTCCAGGACAATACACAATATGCCACGATTCGTCCATTGCCTACTACAAACGTAAGTGCCGTTGGCAACGACACCACTCGAGGTCATTGCACCACCTTGCACTTATTATGCATCAAGGCAAATCTATGCGATTTACACTCACGGAACTCTACGTACTGTAACTACGCACTTGGAATTTCAAATACTTAGAAATAATTCAGGAATACATGTTTTACAGGAATCTTTGTAGGCGCGATCAAACGTTGTGTGACTGAAATATCTGTAGGGAGAAAATCTCGATCGATTGTGTTTATTGTGTTTACTGTATTTGTGTGTTACTTTAATTTTTGTTTAAAATGTAACGATTTGGATTATATTTGTAATGTTATGTTTTTTGTAAATAAATAAATTCTAAATTCTAATTTTAAATTCTAACGGTATTACTCGTTGAGATTTTTTTCCCATCGAGTAACACCCCGAGTCAGGTTATACCTAACTCGTTGGGATTTTTTTTCCAATCGAGTAATATCTGACTGTGTTACTCTCACCTGAAAAGTCACTAATAAATAATAATATTTTGGACATTTCACAAAACGTCATCTAGCCCCAAACTAAGCAGAGCTTGTACGTTGGGAACCAAATAACTGATACAATACCTATACCTATGCCTTTTGTTTTTGTAAATACATAGGTACCTAGGTACATAGGATACCTACATAGAAAACTCCCAGATTCGGGACAAACACCGATGTTCATGACACGATTGTTTGCCCTAAAGCGGGAATCGAACTCGCGACACCGGCGTGGCAGTCCAACACACATGCCAGTCTACCATCCGTGTCGACGAAGATGTGTTTCACAGCTATTTAAGCTACGGAAAAAAAACTCTACGAGTTTCTAACCTACTTTTATCGTACTTTTTATTTTATTAGGTATAGGTAGGTACTTACCTTTTAACAGAAACTATGTAGGTACGCATCTTGGGTAAAAAACTTAAAAAATAATAAAAATGTACTTACCGTATCTTTTCATATTGTAATTTCGTGTGTATTTAAAAACCTACAACAAATAATAGAGTTTTCTGCTCATAAAATCCGCCAACATTATTCGGGCAGTTTGGGTCAATCCAAGAATTTAAAGTAAAATTCTTTCGACAGTGGCCTAGTTTCAGTCCACTGCGTGTAAAAACTTGCGACCAAGACGTTTTTATTATGGCTGGTGTGGTGAATTTTATCTCCAAAATAAATTGCTGTTGTATGTTTTAGTAGTAAGTAATATCTTATAGCTCTAGTTTTAGCAAAAAAAAACACAAATTAAGACAAATTTACTTATTGTTAATTACCTATTCCTGTTCAATTAGCCTTAGATCTGTACGTGAATATTTTATAATGTTCTCCAAGAAATACTGCTTCTTATGTTATGTGAGGAAGTAGGAAAGTAAATCTGCATTACAATGGAGTAGATGCAACATGCCCATAAAAATGCCTAACTGAAACTTAAATATAACCTCAAGATAAAAAAAAATTGTTGGTAGGTAGATTAGGTACATAACTACATACTCACGTCTGTAGCGTCGATGACACACGGCTTTTTTACAAGCTGATTGTTGGCGTCTTTAAAAGCTAGCGTGAATGTGTTAGCTTTTGGGAAGGATTGTCAACAAGCCGATTGTAAAAACGCTGATGACACTGGGCGACTTTACACGCTACAAACGAAGTCGCAGGCGTGTAGCGTGTAAAAAAGCCATGTGTCATCGTACTATTATGTAAAAAAACCGTTGCAGGGCAGCCCCGGTCAAAGTTATAAAGATAAAGCTGACCGACATTCGCGAAGCTTGCATATTTACCCAGCTCAGTGTCATCAACATCAAAGATAAAGCTGAATGTAAGTTAACTAATTCATAAAGAGATAAAAAGTAGAGAGTAGGTACCTATATTGCAACTAAGAATACACTCAGTGAGAAAAAGAGTAGTAAGAGTAATTCTCTACATATTCTCATTTGAAATCAGTTATACCTACTATAAATAAAAGTTCTGCTTAGTTTGGTTTGGGGCTAGATGGCGTCGTGAGAAATATCCAACTAATAATAATAATAAAGGCGTACTGGATCAATGTAATGCTAGTTATATTTGTTTCCATTAAGTTCTTGTGTAAATACGAATCTGCTGATTCATTCTGGACATTAGGTATTCTCACACCGTACCTACACCTACCTACCTATCCAAGTAGAAAGAAAACTAAAACATCCAGTTTCTGTTCTCTCACAAAAGCCATCTACCGAAAAAAGTCCACAACTCGATTACAATACAACAGTCAAAATAAACTTACCAAGGTATGTAACCTAGAACCTACTTAGTTTCGTGAACTTGAAATCACATGCCAACTTTTGTGACTCACTCGGCACCCTCCGTATACTTTCTAGTCGTCTGATTCAAGATGGCGCCATCGTATAGCTTCCTTCGAGCCATGTGGTGAAATTAATTAACTATTACTTTGATACAAGGATAAATCCTTTTTTTTCTAATGCTTTATTTAAGCAGTAGGTATTAGGTACCTACGCAAAAAAAAACCTGACTAAATTTGGAATTTTTCCTCAGGAATTATCTTCAGCATCAGAATCAAGCCATCCATTTGGAAGCTGCGATTCAGATGACAAAGGATTCAAAGTTATTACAAAACCAACCCCTATTTTTGTATCGTAGCGATACGAGGCGTAGCGTAGCATTCTTCGTAGTGGTGTGGCGGCGACGCGTAGCGCTTCGTAGCAGCTCGTAGCACTCATGCAGCTACTCGTAGCACTTTCGTAGACAGTCCGTACCTATCTTCGTAACTACTCAATGAGAATACAGCGTATCTACAATTTTAATTAATAAAACTGGTAAGAAACAGAGCAAATAATTCATTAAGCAGTTAGGTACTAGGTACTATGTAGGTATAGCTACCTTAGATTTTATGGCCCATCATTATTCAAGGTATTTACCTAAGTATGGTAACTATGTATGAATTATCTCTTCTGACTCAGCATAAAATAAGGCCTATACATAATCGCTTTCTTTTGTAAGTTCTAAAAATCTGGAACATTCATATCGCTAAAACATTAATGCGGCGTCTTAACGACCTAGGCGAGGCATCGTAAACTAGTGAAAATAATGGTTATTTGCACTCGTAACGCATAATACTCATATTTAACCCTGTTATAAAAGACCTAGTAATAATAACGGATAATTAAAAAAGGTGGACGACAATATTGTATGCAAAAGTAATATTTTTTTCGCGTGTGTGTACCAATCAAGAAAATAATACTAACTCATTTTCTTCAACCGTCATAAAATTATAATGATTTCAACTGAATACGTTCTACTGCAAAATGAATAAGCTAAATGTATTTTCTTTAAAAATTAAATCATAGAATTTTGCCTTATTAAGTTTGTAAAGCTGGAATGCAAAACGAGTAAGAAAGCTGAAATAGTAAATTATTTTTATTGGTTTATATTCAAAGCAGTCAATTCAGTGAGCCATTGATTAATTTATCTTGAGTAGAACACATATAAATGAATAACGTTGTTCCTATAGAACACCATGATAGACAGTATCAAACCAACATGGATGCGGAATACCTACAGGACAGAATATTTTCAGACACCCTGTCAATAAAAACTTATACTTACTTAACTTTATTTTCAAATAATGTTTGTTACTTTTTACGATGTAGTTTAATTAAGAACAAAAAAGCCTAGTAGTTTTAATTTATAATATTTATCTAAGTAGCCCTATAACTTCTCTTTTTTGAAATTTGACATAATTTTTTTATGATATCAAGTGACGAGACGAGCAAGAAGTTCTCCTGATGGTAAGAAGTTGCGCCTGCCCATGACCAATACAGTGCGCAACCGGATTTTGTTTTACATAGGCCGGTGTAACATTGCTTTTAGCGCTCGTCCACTTTAAGACATTTTGATGGTCAGTCTCAAAAGCCCAGAAATTTCACTAGCTACTGTGTCTTTTAAACTGGAACACAGTTCAGTCCAAGATGGGTGTGGACTGGGGACGCTTCCCAACGGTCATCCATCCTCAGATTTTTTTAAATTAGGTATAATTATTTTTAAGGAGTAAGACATGACGAGATGAATCCGTAACACTAAGAATAAAGTATATAATGTCCTCAAAACCTTATGTTCTTTCCTAGTATAAAAATATTTACCTATAAAATGGTTTTCCTAACGGCAATTTTTTCCCTAATTTCCTAATTGCTTCTGAACGAAAACCTTGTAGGAAGTGCCTAAATTGCACTTTTCTTCCGCTTAGCGTCGATACCGATATAAAACAACATCGTGTTTAGAAAACAGTGAACAAAGATTCAAGAAAATTAGGGATTTAGGTCAAACACCGTTTCCGAGGGTTGTCGATTGCAAGGCGCTTAGTTTCATTACTATGCTTAAAACTGACCTCTGGTGATAGGATGACCATAAAATTCTATCCAAAGCAATAAAAAGCCCAGATTATACGTTAAACAAACAAACATTTTATTTTCTTTATGTAAACATTGGACGGGATAAAACGCTCTCCTAATGGTAAGAAATCACGCCTGCTTGTGACCAGAAGAGCACTACGCAGGACTTTGATTCACATAGGCCGGTGCAACAATGCTAAAGCGCTCGTCCACATTGAGATATTTTGATGGTCAGTCTCGAAAGCCCAGTAATTTCCCTAAATACAGTTCTCTTCATATACATATAAAAAAGATTCTAAAAGATTTTTTTTGATACAGGGTAGAGCAGAAAACTGTAGTTTTTACACTAAGTAGTATAAAAACTGCTTTTTTATACTACTTAGTGTTTGCAGTTTGCACAGCCTGTCCTAGTACTTTTATATAATTAAGTGACTAGAAGAGCTAGGTGCGTTTCTGATAATAAGAGATTATGGCTGCCTATGACCAGACTTGCACTACACACTGTTACGATAAGGGGCAAGTAGGTATGTCACTTGCCATCAGAATATCGCCATGCTCTATCTTGTTTATCTTCAAACCTTATCAAAATAAATAAGAGTTGTACTCACTTAAAAAAAATGCACGAGGAAAACTTAGAATATACCAAAGGTATATTAGGTATTCCTCGTAAAGTAAATCTAAAATTAAAGTAAAATCGAAGCATTTTCATCGCCACCAATCGTCAAAGAAAATTCTTCGCTAAAAATACTTAAAAAAAACTTATGAATTACAAATATGCGCGGCTTTGACATTATTTTCTAGCTAGACTAGCCATTACAGTCAGGTATGTTTCTCATTAACAGAAACAATTTATTAAAAAAACAATTATGTAGTAACCCAAGTACATTATTTAATGGTTCAAGGTTGTCCAATTCAACCTTTTCTTCATGTTGCGTAGTCTGAAATTAGTTGTTATCGGTTCGCGTGTCGTATAGCTCGTGACCACCAGATTTTGCCCTAATAATTGTTTTACGTGGCTTCAAAGTGAGCTTTAATTGTAAAGAAACGTCTCGTTCGATGCATATCGTGGTAACAACCAACGTTTGGTTACTCGATTGCGTGGATTCAAAGTTTGAAGAGAGTGACCTTGACGCCCCTCCCTCCATACCCAACCACTAGCCGTATGAAATTCGAATAGTCAGCTATATCTTGCCGTGGTATGCGGATACTTCGGTTGTTGTATCTAGCACTTTAGTATCTCGGTTATACGGTCGCTTCTTCGATCGTCGATTTTGTGTCTTCGGTCATTTTACAGGGCTTCTTGAAGTCTTTGTTTAGTTGTTGCAAATTAGTCAGCTGACGATAGTTTGGTCTAGTGTGGGTCTAGTGCTTTATGTAGTGTGTTGGAAAAACGACGTGTTTTTCTGGAAAACCCAATAGACATCGACTAAACACATCGTATTTTAAAGTGGATGAATTATTAGTTTAGAGACAGTGTATAAAATAAATACTTTACACACTTTGCTGCAGTAAACTTTGCAGCTACAGCTTTGTGCTACTTAACTTAAAAACAATACAAATATTAAATCAAAGTTTAGCTATGAGTACCTACCTGCCTAACATATTTATATAATTTAATATTTCTTTATGGGCATTCATATCTGACTAGTGTTGGAATTTCCTGATAGAAATAAATAGGTGCGTTGATATGTACATCTTTTAAAAAAAGTGATAATAACTAATCGGATTACGTAATGATTTTATAATACTTTGCTGAATCTAACTCAGGATTAGAAAATGTAGAGTTGTGAAGCTCTATCTTTTTTACACAAACCTGCGATACTATACATCAATAATCCATAATTATCTATTTAAATATTTTTTTAATTTTAAAACATCACTAATTATAAAATACGGCTGCATTCCAAAAACCCATTAATGGTGTTTGTTTTGAAATAAAAAGGCCAATTGCATCTTTTGTGTAGCACGAATGCGTTTCGTATAGGTACCAACAAGCAAACAGTCTCTTGATTGTTCCGTATATTACAATAACATTACTTACACAAAACCAAATGCACAAAATTTACAATGCTTCTTGAGTCAGTACCATCTAGTTACTCTTACCAACAGTTGCTACTAACAGCAACGTATTTAATATTTACCAAAAGGATGTCCCCGCTCCTCACTCCATGAAATTATTGGATTTGAAACTCGCAAATCACAATCTCTGTGCATTTATTGTAAGTTTATGTTAATTTATGTCTGGTGGACCGGACAGACGTCACCGCGACAACAATATGTTAAACAGCTATCAGGGTGTATGCAAAACATAACTGCATGCCGACACGAAAGAGGGTAGGTATGTCCGAGCATTAGGTAGGTAGGTACTTGAACTTGACGGGGTGGTGAACGCAAGTGACATTTAATCACATGAAATCATAATCCAAACCGCCATATTACCCTATTTTCCTATAAAAAATTATTAAAAAAAAAATACGCTAATTAATTTTTCAGTTTCGAACTTCCCTCTTACTGACTAGACTATAGTCAAAAAGTATTACTTATTTAATACTTTTTGGCTATTATGAAATACCAAAAAGTATTATGAAATACTTTTTATAAACTTTAATAAGAGTTTTTCAGCTGAATTCAGAACTTACTCGTTAACTTCACGAACATTTAACAAACGTTAATCAAAAGTAAATGGGAAACATATAAGACTCTTGGAAAAGCTCTTTCTAAAGCTTGAAAGACAAACATTACCACGAGTTTCAAAGTGGCCATAAAAGTGTGGCGGCCGAGCCGATACCGGTGGCTGCAAGGCGCGGACTCGATGGACAGTGATGAGGAGCCATTTGTCGTCATCTCCTTGCCTGTCTACTCTCCAGAACCGATAGTAAGTAAATGACGACACAGATGGAGTGGCAATTCTTCAGGACAAACACTGATGCGATAAACATCGGTGTTTGTCCTGAGTCTGGAGTGTTTTTCAATCTATCCTATGTATGGTTTCCATAGTACCTACAAGCTTTCTTTTGGGACTAGATGGTGTTGTGTGAAATGTCCAAACATTATTATTATTAATAGTATCCTCGTGCAGACTTCTGCGGTCCTGTGCTTACCTCATTAAAGTGTATCATCTCAACCCCTTTTTAAAAAGTAATTGTTTTTTTTATTGAGTTAGTAAGTTTTGCTTTTATTTTCTGATGATGGCTACAATATTGTTTCTTCAATCGAAATAAACTTATACTGTTACCTCTATGTATATGTTTTTATACCTAAGACCTCTCTTGTCCAACTCTTGCGTTGGTAGGTACAAACATATTACATTTTATCTACTTGCAAGAAATCCTCGGTGACTAGAAAACATAAAGAAACAAATTTGGTTCTAATTAAACTAAATTCTGGTTTTAGGAGTCGCAAGATAAACCCTATTTACACAACATTAACAACAATTCCGAATAAATTTAGTAAGTGCGTACTTAACTGAAGGGATTTGGACATTGTGGAATAAATAATGGCCCGGAGTTGAGTAAATTACATAATCTAATGTTTTGCTCGTAAATATTCAAATGAATTGCGTGAGTCGTGCGTTGAGTTGAGATGTGGCTGATAGCGAGTGGGCTAATGTATGCCTGGCCTAAGTGATAGATTTATAGGTACTGCTCTACCTCCAATAAAAAAACCCTAAAATGCCTACGATCGTCATAATCGTGACATTTTTAGGCCGCGCGCGCTGCAAGAGTCATTGATAAAGTATTTTTAGCAAGTTTTTTATCTGCCCAACGGTAAAAAGCCCTAGGTATAGGGCCTCTAGATGGAAACGAGTTCACGATTTTTGATAATTGGTTAGGTAGATAGATTTCGACGTGCTCGACATGAATTTTATTTATTAGGAGAGATTATAATTATAATAAATTTCGAATTTGTAAACATTTGCTCTGGATTAAATTAGGTAAAGATAAATTTTTCAAAGGTCACTTGTATCAAATTCAACGTTTTATTCTACTTTGTTGCTCAATTTACAGTAGGATTATTTTCACGAACACCGCATTTCGTTCTATGCAGCAATTTGAGACACGACCTCGCTTGTCGGTTCGGTTATTCTCTTGGCCACGTGTGGCGCGGACTGGGCGAATCGTATGTACACAAACCACTTGACGAAGACCCTCAGAATCAGTCTGATATTCCTGCAGCTAGCATGTGTGTAAATATTCGCAGGGGTAGTAAGGGTCTATCGAATTGGTCGTCGTATGTTAATTGCACGCACAGTGTAAAAAGCGTCCTTGGAGCGCGGTCAGTACCCAAGGTTGTGCATAATTTGTTGGAAGGTGTTGTAGCAATCAGCGTCAGTGGTTGGACGGTCGTGACGGGTGACGCCTGTCACAGTAGTCGTTGGTATCGTGCAAAATATCTCGACTCAGGGTTCGGTTGCACAATAAAAGCGCTGAAGATTTGAGGGTTACTATTATGGTGAGTTGGCATTCGCTAGTTTGTCATAGCAGATCAACGTAGTGGTTATATTCTCTTTGATAGCAGAGATTTTAAATAGGTAGCTTGAACGGAATTCCAATTTTATCTTTTACTCACATTTACCTACACACTGTCACTAACTTATTACTTACCTACTTACCTTTAATTTATAAGTCACGATTTACTGAGAACACGTGTATCAAGTTTCTGTCTTCTTCACTTATCATGAACTTCTTTCTTATCACTCGATTTTAGTGGATTTTTTTCTCAAAATTTTTTTCTTCTCACATATTGTTATCTTCACCATGTTTAATCATTTCAGTTTAGTCTTGTGTTGTTGGAGCTTTTTCAATTATTTGTCATCAAAGACTGCAAATCTTTATTGCTTATACCTACTCAGAATTGTGAAAAACAACGATACTGAATCTGGGTTAACGTTAGCTATTCGAAAGAAATTCCTCAGAAAAACTCTTGCTCGAGCGGAACCGAGCAAATTCTCTGGTCATAAAAGATTGTTAACATTCTTGACACATTTCCATTATGTTGGAAAAAGCTTTCCATTTACATACTCAAATGAAAGCCATTCGTAAACGTTACCTTTACAATCATTACAATTTTATTAACACGAAGGATAAAGTCATAGCTGCTATAGGTAACATTGTAAGTAGTCCAAGGTTGTTTGTTTTGGAACAAAAAAATAAATTACTGAATAAGTAGGTTTAAAGCAAATGCGATGGTTCTAGCCATAACGGTTGTACATTGATCATGTTTGTCATAAGTGCATTCGTGCCATGGGCACTTCACTGTTTGAGACAATGGTCAAAAGCAAACCGACTCATCTAGGTCTTGCAAGTACCTACCTACCTTCCTACTTATATTTTATTTGATTTTGTAGTGTAGGTACTATGATAAACGCAGTATCGAATGACCACACAGAATATCTTTAGTTACATTCAGTTCCATGACATTCGTCACTGCAATCCTCCTAATTTTTTTATTCTTTCTCATAAACTTGTATTCTTAGATCAATAGCTTGATACAACTAAAACATTTTATTTTAAATATAATGTGCATTCCAATCTAGGCTGCAAGCTATGGCAAGAAGAACGGCATGTGGTACGGTGGTGGTACAGCTGTTGCTACCACTACTGGTGCCAGTGGCTGGTCCAGAGCTGGCACCCGAAAGCAATCAGTGGCAGAATCTGACGCTCCTCCTCCGGGGGGCGGCAAGCCAGCCAGTGGACGCGTCATCAGGATCATTAATAATATGGATCATTCCATACAGGTATGCGTAAGGTACTAATATTTTGGTTTAAAACTCAGCCGAAATATTACAGGTAAAGTTTTTTTGCCATTCATGCCGAGGTTTGCAAAAAACTCGACAACAGAAGCACACAAGCAGAAGTGAGTTTATTAAAAGATAGTAGTGGAAGGGTCAGACAAAGTCTCTACGTAAAATTGGCTTAGCTTTCACAGTATACAAATGTTTGTCGCTGGTGTTCTGACCCAAATTTCAACTTCAACTTTACCTTCTTTTCAAAGGCTCTACCGTATATTACCAATTTATTCCGCCAATTGGCACTGAAGACCTTGGGTGCTAAACACCAGGCCATTACGACTGAAATTCGCTAGAGGTGGGTGTGTATCTGTTGGGTGTGGGTGGGTGCAGTGTTTATGACGTCCGAGTCAAAACTGATCATGGCCGTCTTTTATGGGTGTAGATAATGAAGGCCCAGAATTTACTTCTATATTTTGTCGCTATGAAACTGGTAAAAATAAATTATGCCGAGCCTGGTTAATTATTTTCTAATATTTTATCCGTAGGTAGTCTCATTTTTTTAATTAAGGTTTATTTTAAAGTACGTAATGTTATTCTATAATTAAAGGCTATTTGTAACGTTCCTTAGATCGAGGAGTTTAGAAAGAAGTACCTACGTAATGTTCTTTTAGAATTAAGGGCTATTTGTAACGTTCCTTAGATTGAGAGTTAAGAAAGGGATGCCTTTGTTTTCGGTGGGACATAACGGGCTCCTTATAACAATAATAATGTTCTTGTAGTGTCGAGTCTTGCTCAACTTACGCACGACCCAGCCATTTGAAGAAGTTTTAGAAGATTTGGGTCAAGTGTTGAAGATGAGTGGCGCTAAGAGGATGTACACAATTACAGGCCAGGAGGTAAGTACCAAGAATTTGTCTATTTACTTAACAACGAGTATTTTTATCGTAATTGGTGGTGTTTTTTATCTGTTTTGTAGGTGAGGAGTTTTTCACAACTGCGAAATGAATTCGCAGACGTCGAAACGTTCTACCTTGGCTCTCTGATGGTAGCTCCAGCTATTAGCTCTGGAGTCAACGCTCCTTTACCAATCGAATCTCCAATTAGAAGGTATTTTGTGAAGAAATCAATTGAGCAGTGTAAAATATTCCTATTAGGTATTTATTTATTGGAGAACCAACAGCTTTATACTTCTAAGTATACAATAGTTTAGCTTTAGAGAGCCAATTACAGGTTCCCACGGATAGACATAAAAACATTAAGAAGATGATGGTAAACTAAATTAAGGTTAGTGCTTACATAAAAATAAAGAATAGGGGAACAACAATATAAAGCAACTCAATACTTAACTAATAAACAAATGAATGCCACTGGCATGTTATATTTAGACAAAGAAGAAAAGAAGAACTCCCTGCTCAGCCGCGCATATTATTATTATCATTAGTAGGTATTACTTTTATCGAAAAAATGTGTCGATTTTGCAACAGGTCACGTTCGAGAGCATCGGTAGCAGCGGTTCCAGTCACAGAAGACTTTCGTGGACGTAGAGCGCGAAGCAAAAGTCGACCTAGAGTACTTTACGCTGCTGAGGGAGAAATTGTTCGCAACTCTGGTAAGATTACAGCATACATTATGGCGTTAGTTTTTTCAGATGTTATACCTACAAGTGAGTTGGTGGTCAAACGCTTGACTTTCACTAATAGCAAGACCTATGTATTAAAAATAAAGCATACGACTTCAGTTGGGATTTATTTATTTGAGCTTAAAATTAGAATAAAAAAAATTTATTGAAAATTGCTTAAAACTAAAATTTTAAGCAATTTTTAAATTAATGTAATTGGATAATCCGTTTTAATTTAATAAATAAATACAAGATTAATTAATTATTAATTTTACTTTTTAGTGGGATTTAAACCACTAAAAATTCACATGAAAGCAAAATACGACTATTTCTTTCGGTTACTTCGATTTAAAAATACTTCTGCTGACTCGACAATGATGAAAAAAAAAACTAAATCGGTTAACTAAGGACGAAGTTAAAAAATACATCCGAATTGCTAACATTGATATCTCCTCTATTTTTCAAAGTCAGGTAAAAATGAACTTACTCGTATAAGAAAGGGTTTGGTTGATTGATATCAAAGCATCGATTAAATCGCGCACAATTCAAAAGCATACCATTGTAAGGTATTACACCGCGGTTCAATTACGGTTTGTACAAAGTTAATTATATGTTTTGATGACCAGATTGTTCTATTGGTTACAGATTATACACTTCTAGAAGTTTTGAAAGAGGAACCAATCCGTGTGACTATTCGTGGCCTCAGACGCACATTCTACCCGCCTATCCATCATGCACCGATAGACAGCACTCCACCGGATAAGAAGATGCAGCTGGATTGGGTGTAAGTTTCCTTTTCTCGATATTTTATCGGACTTATGAAGGCATAGCTACCTAATTTTTCTATTAATAATACATATATCAATACTCTAATTTTTAGGAGTAATTTTGTAAAATCATATCATCACCATAATTGGCCGTGAACGCGGTTTGCAGAAGTAATAGTGCACTATTCTTCTCTGAAAACATATTCTAAGCCCTGATGAATTAAGTAAGCTCACTAAAAAATAACTTTTCATCATAGCGGCAGGGTTTGGCGAAAAGCTCTAACCATTTCGGTACAAGTGGCGAGCACAAAAATCGACAACGATCCGATAAAAAAATGTTACATTTTCATTTCATTTCATTTAATGTGATACTACCTATTGAATGTAAGGAAATAAACTTAAGTTCCTATTAGTAAAGTTGCTGTGCCCAACAGGGTAAATATAGTATACCATAGCCTTAGGGCTATGGTATACTATATTTACCGGTGTAACTGTACATATTTATCTGCAATATCTGAATTACTGAATTACTTTTCCACAGGTATGGTTACCGTGGTTCTGATACCCGTCGCAACCTGTGGGTGCTGCCCACAGGGGAACTACTGTACTTTGTCGCAGCCGTGGCTGTCATGTACGATCGAGATGAAGAGTCGCAGCGGCACTACATTGGACACACGGAAGATATTCAATGGTATGTCTTTGAACACTTGACTTGATTATTTTGAAGTATCTTTGTCGGTCAAGTTTAGGGTATATGCCTACAAGCTTGGCTCTACCAATTCATTGATAAGATGCATGGCAAAAATACCGGTTTATGTTTTAGGGGCATCCATTAATTACGTAAGGCTCTTGGGGTTGTGAGGGTGTCGAGTCAAACCTCACCCAATCTCACGTAGGAGAGGGGGTGGTCTCGCTCGGCAAATCTCACGTAATTTTTTTCCTCGAAAAAAGTTTAATAGAGATGTTGGTCAGAATCACACGAAATCTCACCATCCCTTGGTGAGGCCCCCTTTGGCATAAGTTAGTCTAGTCCAGTTTAATTACAGATGCTTCGGCACTCCTTGAGTGAAGTTTCCAATAACTTGTTATCTCCTGTAGGAAAAAAAATAAAGCCCTTGCTTTAATTATTATAAGCGATTTTCTCTCAGTATGGAACTGCATCCGTCTCGCGAGTTGGTAGCAAGCGGGCAGCGCGCCGGACGCGGCAGGCGTGCGCAGGCACACGTGCGCATCTGGAGCACGGACACGCTGCAGACTCTGCACGTGTTCGGAATGGCAGAGTTCGAGGCGGGCGTGGCGGCTGTGGCCTTCTCTCAACTGGTAATTTGTGCTACTCTGCTACTGGTATACGGCCGCCTTATGCTTCACTTTTATTTGTGCTTTTGTATATATATTTCCTGTTTTGTGGTGTGCAATAACTTTTTTTTTACATTTCCCACATTCACACCACGCGATTTAGCCCCAAACTAAGCAGAGCTAGCACTATGGGATACCAGTTAACTGATAGAATACGTATATACATTTTTTTTTATATACCTACCTACATACATGCATGGGATACATAGAAAACAATCAGACTCAAGACAAACATCAGTGTCGCGGGAATGGATCCCGCGACACCGGCGTGGCGTGGCATGACTAGTTACCTATCCATCTATATATTCACTTTAACCATTTCGGTCTGTTTATTTGATATGATACTACAACAAAGATCATAAATTGCAATTTTCTTCTAGAATGGAGGCAGCTACGTGTTGGCAGTAGACGCTGGTCGAGAGAGTATTCTCTCGGTGTGGCAGTGGCAGTGGGGACATTTGCTGGGGAAAGTTGCTGTAAGTTTGTTTATTAGATTTACAGTTTGAGGTACACAAAATGGGTTCTTCTAGTTATAAAGTCTTCGCGTAACAGTTACCTTATAACTGGCATTATGTGAATAGAGACGGTTCTAGAGGGTGTTTCTACTAAAACTGAGCTAAACGGACTAGTCCCAATAGTTTTGTTCTTTTCTAAAAACTGGTACTCTAGTAGATTTCGTACTTGGTAAGGCACATTAAATATCGGTCTCAACTAAAAATAGCAATAGGAGCCAACACAAGTCGGAAGTTTTGTAGCTGCTTGAAAACTCTGATGCGAAGAAGACCACTGGCTTACACAAAAAGGAAAAAAAAGAGTGCAAACTGGCAGAATGGCGTGTGCCGGCACACTCTACAGCCCCGCGACTGCACTCGAGTTCATTACACTTAAAATATATATCAATTTAAAATGCTAATTCAAATTTACATAAATCAACACTTGAAACTGCAGGCAATTAACTTTAGTAACCTTAGAAACAAGTGCAACAAATGCATAATTTAATTTTAAAATTCTTGTAATCTGGACGGAAACCTTGCCCGCGAACCTTCAAGGTCTGAACAGATGTTAAGCACGATAGCCGAACGACAAAAAGCGTTTGAGTCATAAAACGCGATGCAATTCAAAACAACACTTAATTCAAAAATTCTTTGCATTGAAGGTTTGGGTGGTTTGGGTGAAAGAAGACGAATAATTTACCCATTAGTACCTATACCTTAGGACTTGGATAAACCTTTTCTCGTAAGTTTATAGGACTCCTACGAGGATTTTATGTACATATTAGTAATGTACTTTCGGTGGCATACTTAGAACTACTAATATATTTTGCTACGGCGATGGCGGTCGTAGGCGTATACTTAGAACTGCAATAAGACATTGCTACGGCGCCGGAGATGCTACGAAATTAGTATACGTTCGTAAGCGTACTTAGAACTGCTACGAGACATTGCTACGACAATGCTTAGAAAGCAATCTACGTTCGTAGCCGTACTTTGAACTGCTACGATGATAATATGAAAAGAAGGATACATTCGTAGGCGTTTTTTGTATTGCTACGAGATTTTTAGCTACGATGATGCTACGAAAGTAGTATACGTTCGAAGGCGTATTTAGAACCGCTACAAGACATTGCTACAACGATGCTACAAAGGCAGATTATAAAGTTCATAGACATACTTTGGACTGCTACGAGATTTGCTGCGGAAGTAGTTTACCCTCGCTCGTAGACGTATTAGGACAACTTCTTCTACCTTCTACCTTAGCTACCTTCTTCTGTGTTTCCCACCACCTATCACTTGGGTGATTTAAAGATCGCATTAACAAGCATATTCCAGGTATACGTGTTAAAATAGACCACGACATCGCTTCCCATCAGGTGAGTCGTGGTCAAACGTAAGCATATTATAAAAAAAAGCTACGGGAGAAGTCTACGTTCGTACGTGTATTTTGGATATCTACGAAATATTGCTACGGAAATATTCCTGGACATTTAAGGCATATTGCTACAATGAAGCTACAAAACTAGTCTACGTTGTAGATTGTCGGAGGCCCGCTATGAAATTACAATATTTTGTTACTTACAAAATGTATCTTTTTTTAGGCTCTGTTTTATCCCTTAACCGTTCTTACTTAGTATACTTATAAGTAAGAAGAACTTATTGTTATGGCTACTTGCACCAAACTGTCAAAACCCCTGAGTAATTACTTTACTCGCTTGGTAGTTCTTAACAGTACAGATTCTGACCGTTAAGAACTGTCAAGCGAGTTAAGTCATTGCTTAGGGTCTTTGACAGTTTGGTGCAAGTAGGCATTAATTTTCTTTAAATGCGGCCCTAAGTATACCTATTACTGGAAGCATGTAATAAGTAGGTACCTACTTACGCTACGCTTATAAATGATGGCTAGTTGACGGGTGACTATAATATTTCCACTCACGTTTAATCATTACGGAACGTTACATAGGCACGCAATCTTGTGCTCGGTCAAACGTAAACAGTCCGCATAATAAAATATTTTAGTAATAAAGTTGACTTATTTATTAATTTAATCACTAGTAGCTGACCGCGGTTAAGCCTGTGAGCAAGAACCTTTTCCAGGACCGATCTTTCTCGTGCTCATACCGGATTTAAACGCAACCTGGTTCTGTAGTTACGTGATTGGATACCGAATATTCACATTCATCTTCACAAACTTTCGTCCTAAGGCTTACTTAATTCTTACTGGGATGGCAGCGGCCGGCATTCAGTATCAAACAATTGACAACATTATCTAATTACATATAAGACCAGTAAGTATTGCAGTGCCGCTGAAAGTCCGCGCGCGGCCGGACCCAGCCACGTGAGCGGCCTGTCAGCGATCTTTCAATATTAATATTTCTAATTAGGTTGAACCTTGTATTGCTTGAAAGTGCTCTACCGGTCGTTGCCATCCCAGTGAGAATAAATATATATACATATGTATATATTTTTTTTTTAAATACATACTTAGAATACATAGAAAACACCCAGACTCAGGACAAACACCGATGTTCATCACACAAATGTTTGTCCTGAAGCGGGAATTGAACCCACGACACGGGGCGCGGCGGGGCGGGCGGCGTGGCAGTCCAATACACTTGCCATTTGTGGCATTGGTCGCGCAGCCCTGTGTCTCGCGTGTCACGTCACTTCCACGCTGCTACTGTTGCTTGAGTAATGATTTGCACGACTTCATATTTCCGCGATTTGTAAGCGGTATAAGGGAAATGTATACTATTGTATAAGTATGTGTACCTACTTTACCGGCTGAAGTATAATACTTACCTAATACTTATACCTACTTAGACTTACTTGCCTATTTTATGCAAGTAATAACTGAGTGGAGTGGCTTGCCCTATTTTTGTTTTGTCACCAATTTAAGTTAGTTCCAGACATCGGACAAGAACTTAGGTACTTTCGGCGGGCTTTACTAAGTTCTGACCATAACTTCGGTTTCTTCAGTAGCGTGAATCATGATGTTCAAAAAAAAATCTTTTTGTAGGTACCTAGTTAGGTACTTAGATCAGTCGGTACGGACTTACATAATTAAGTAGGAATGCATTAGAATTAAACTAAAAACTTACATGAAATATTTTAATTTTAGACGCTGCAAGAAGAACTCACCGGGGCTGTGTTCCACCCGCTGGATGATAATTTGCTGATAACGCACGGCAAGGGACACTTAGCTTTTTGGAACCGTCGGAAAGATGGCTTCTTCGAGCGCACGGATATTATCAAACCTGTAAGATAATATTTACAACATATAGGTATTTAAATATAAACCACTACAAAAGTGTTTACAATTTTGGTAGACAAATATTTTGCAAGAAAAATAAGTTTCCACTTTTGCCGCCATTCAATTTTGCTCTAGAGTTGGGGTTTGATACTTAATCAGAAACCGGCAAATTTCCGATCATAGCCCCAAAAGTTAATAAAGAATCGGACACTTTCCGTAAAAATAATATTCATTTTCCAGCCTTCTCGTGCTCATGTAACTTCTCTGCAGTTTGAGCAAGATGGAGATGTTGTTACTGCTGATAGTGATGGCTTTATCACGATTTATAGCGTTGATAGTGATGGCGCGTATTTTGTACGAATGGAATTCGAGGTAATTTAAATGTACCTATATTTATTTAATTGTTTATTTTTGTCATAATGTACTTAGCTCATGAATTACTTACAGGCTCACATTAAAGGAATCAGTTCTCTTGTTATGCTATCAGAAGGGACTCTGATATCTGGTGGAGAAAAAGATAGAAAAATAGCAGCATGGGACTCACTACAAAATTACAAACGAATTACAGAAACAAAGGTACTTACTTTTTTCATTATAGATCTATAAGTAGTACAAGTTTTGTGTCATATATGATTTTGACATGCTTTGTATTTACAGTTACCTGAATCTGCTGGTGGTGTACGCAGTATCTACCCTCAGAGACCAGGCCGAAATGACGGCAATTTATACGTCGGTACAACACGAAACCACATATTAGAAGGTTCTCTTCAAAGGAGATTCAACCAGGTAAGACAACACCTATTAAATTATTATTCGATTCCTACAATTTTTTCTTGTTTCACCTTCATATTCTTAATGTTTCAGGTATTGTTCGGTCACCACAAACCACTCATGGGACTGGCCGTTCATCCTGATGATGAAATGTTTGCCACAGCTGGACATGATAAGAACATAGCTCTATGGAAAGGACATAAATTGGTGTTTGCCACACAGGTCTGATTTTTTTCATTTCGTTACTCATTATCAAAACTCTAGGTAACTGTAGCAGGCCACGCTGAACCCTAGTAAAGGACCAGGATGCACTGAGACTTTAAGGACATTAAATTTAGATTTTATACGTGTTTTAAATTTAACACTACCAATTTAAAAACACGTTTAAAATCTTAATTAAGTAAAAATTAGCAAGGTTTCATACCTTGCTAATTTTTGTTGACACAATCGGAAAACATAGACGAAACGAATAATGTGAAGAAATTACTATAATGCGGCGTACTTTTTGAGTATTTGTCCGAAACATTTTGTATGGAAATTTGCCTTGAGGATTCCCCTTAATAACTTTTTATAAAAAAGAGTGGATATTTGATGCCTCCTTCGACGTATGACTCCCTATGGTAATCGAGATGGTTCTTGAACATAATGTCGTAAAAATTTATCAAGCCGCTTAAATAATAAAAGCTCTTTTTCTAGTTGTGTCAGTGGTTTGATAAATTTTTAATTTGTGTTATTTTATTGTTAAAATTGTTACACTAATTAGTATCTTTTTCCATATATATTAGCGAACTATTTCGATAATTTTAGGTGGGCTATGAATGCGTATCCTTGGCGTGGCATCCAGGAGGTGGTGCTTTAGCAGCTGGAAGCACCGAGGGTCATTTAGTTGTACTGAACGCAGATGCCGGTGCGCATGTCGCAACTCTTCGAGTGTGTGGCTCTCCACTTAACTGCTTGCAATATAACTCTGGTAAATAATGTTTTATATTCGATTAAAGTGATTTTTTCTTACCATAGGTACTTATTTCTCTCTCTCTCTCTCTCTCTTCCCAGCTATTAATTCTAGACCCCACCACTATGTAGAATGCTGCAGCTTTTTTAATTGTATTTCTCCACTTCGCTTTGTGTATCATGTCTTTTTGTTGGTACTTATTTAAAATTTTCTTTTAGCTGGTGACTTTCTGGCAATAGGATCTCAGAATGGTAGCATTTATTTATTCCGCGTATCAAGAGATGGATTTTCATACAAAAAATCAAATAAAATTCGAGGAGCCCAGCCTCTCATGCAGTTGGATTGGAGCCTTGATGGAAGTTACTTACAAACCGTTACCGCTGATTACGATTTGGCCTTTTGTAAGTAAAAACAAACTATAAACCATGTAGGTATCAGATTTTTTTACCATTTGTGTTAACTCATTGTAAAGACCACCGTTGATCCGCCTTGCACAACATCGGAAAGAATGGCTTAATAGAAAAGAGGATTTTACCCAGCAGTGGGTATTACCGGCTGAATGGATAGATAGATAGATAGTGTTAACTCACTTACAAACTTTACGACTATACAAAATGTTTATATTTTACATTAAACACAATTTACCTTTTTTAGGGGATATTAAATCACTTTCGCCTGAGAAGAGTCCGGTCGCTATGAAGGACGTCAAGTGGTCAACTTATAACTCTACAGTTGGATTTCTTGTGTCAGGTATAAAATCCTTCTTAACTCTTATCCTTTTGTAAGTTTATCTGTATAGTTTAATCCTCATATCTTACAACTTTTTGTCTCAGGAATGTGGAACAATCGTTTCTACCCGATGACAACGTTAATAGCAACTGCTAGTCGGTCTGCCGCTCACGATCTTCTCATTAGTGGAGATTCCGATGGCTATCTTCGTTTGTTCAGGTAACATAAGTTCCAGTATCATTTAATAATAGTCACAATTATGTACAAAGTATTTTATAATAGGTACCTAGTACCTACCTTAATTTACCTAAATTTCATGCTTGGCTTAAGTATCTAGGGAATAAGAAAACCCTCAGTCTGCATCTTACCATATTGTAATGCCCCAAAGGGGTTCAAATGTGAATCAAATTATTGTAATTGTTAACATCTTACCAAAGCATTGTGATAAAAATAAATATGTAGAGTATTGACTATTAATTGTATTTAGATATCCATGCGCAAGTCCCAAAGCGGAATACAACGAGGTGAAAGCATACAGTGGAGCGGTGAACAGTGCACGATTCCTCTTCAACGACCGGTGTCTGGTCAGCGCGGGGGGGACAGATGCAGCGCTGATGCTGTGGGAGCTGGTGGATGAATAGCATCACGAAGCGCCGGGGCTCCATCCACCCACGGTGTACGTCGCGCCTCCGACGCCGTCGCCGCCGCCCCTCGCGCTCGTTTCACACCCCACTTTCCGAGTTATGGACTTTGATGAACTCGATTGAAGGAATTCGATTGAATTTGGGGATTTTATCGGAGATTTTTGCATCGATTGAAGTGTACTCGAACTTGAAGTAAGACTACATGATTACTGATTTTTACTGGATATGACGAAATTAAAAATACTATCCCGCATTGCTACAGTATGATAACTATGAAAGTTTCTAAAAACTTTTATGAGCATAGTTTCTCATGGACACTCATTATAGTAGATATCATACATATCATAACATAATAGTATTTGACAACAGCTAAAATGAGAAGAAGATATCAGAGAACCTGACTATAATCAGGGATTACCGAAAACATTTTCAGTCGACCGAGTGATTGATATCGCGGCAAATATTTTTTAAAGTGAGTTTGACTTTTAATGCAAGCTTACAGCTGGTTCAGGAGACAATAATGTAATGTTGTGTCTTAATTATTATTCGAATCTAAATCTGAACCTATCGAAATACGCTCCATACAAGCTACTTTGTAGGTGTACAATTTATTACATAGATTATTATTATAAGTTATTATTATTATTAAGCAGAACATGATTAGATTTTACAAGGCAGAATTGGAAATGTGATTTTAAACGAGCAAAATTTTAAGAAACCTAAAATAAAATTTGTAAATTCTTTCCAAATAAAATACCACTAATATTTTTCTGTATTAAATGTTTTTTTTTATCATATAATTAGACCACGATCTTCTTATTAAATCAAAATAACTGTTTAATTTCGAGACCTGTGAATGACTAGAACACATGTCACTGCCATTATAGTAAAACTGTTTTAAAACTAGTAGATGCATTAACTGAAACACGCTTGTATTTGAATAGAATAAATAAATAATATTTAAATCTAAGTAGCTACGAAAATAAAATTAAAAACTCTCTGTGAATTAGAACTCAATAAATCAATTGGTTGATTGCTCTTTGCAGCTATCTTCTTTGAAATATTTATAAAATAATATTGAGGTGCTTTTTACATTGTTGAAACCAATTAAATCTTTTGAAGTAGGTATGTAACAAAGCGGCTATTTAAAATATTTTATATTTTTCGTATTTTTTTAGCATTTAACTTATGAATTAATGTGGCAGGCCACAATAATATGTTATACTTATTTATAGTATTGTTTTAAGGATAATGTAGGTTATTATTGTAATCATAATTTTAAATGCACAAAATAACAATAAGCACTTAACATAACCATTGAATGTAGTAGTACAATTACACTTGAAAACTATTTATGATTAACAATTCAGTAATATTCGAAGAATCTAGTAAGTATTTAGTTTTGTGAAGGGACCATGAAAACGGCGAGGGTTATTTTGACTTTGTTAATTATATATATTGTTTCACACCCTACTTTATGAGAACCACAGTATGAAGAATAGGCTTACCTAAAAAAAAGTACTTATATATTCTGGGATGTAGGTATACTTAACACAGAGCATTATTATAGCCCCAAATTAAGCAGAAACTTGAAACCATAACGAAAACTACTGTGTCACTGTAAGACCGCACTGTGTATACCTAATAAAAATCGACGTAAGCCTAGGCACAGGTAACTGTCAAGTTGATAACGTGATGTGAATAATGTAATGTTTTGTCATAATTATTATTCGAATCTAAATCTGAACATATCAACAATTCAATTTAAATAACGACCATGCTCTTTATTTGAATTGGATGAAGGCTTTTTAATGAGACATTTTCAAAAAAAAAGTTGTTCCATAAACTCAGATAGATGGCGCTGTATGAAACGGAAGTGTCAAAAATCTAACAAAAAAAGAAAAAAAATTCGTTGTTTATTATGACACTTGACATTGTTAATTGACTTTTGCGCAGCGCCATCTAGTGACCAAAATAAAAACGTGACTTTTTTTATTGAAAAGCCCTCATTGACCATTTATTAGGATACAGTAAGATAATAATTGAGAGACCCGCTGTTAGAAGGTAATTTTAGTTCACACTTTTACAGGCTTACGAAATAATCACCAAAAACGTTAAACTATGCATTAATCGATCCATTCATTTAAATAAGCAGACTTTATTATTATCAGTATTTCACTATCGTTTATGACTTGACAGGCTAGATAACCGTTACGTATTATATTATCATGATCTTTGCAACTTCCCGGTGTCATAATATTTTTCTGTGAAAAAAAAGTACTTACAATCTTACATTTAATTAAGAATAAGTACTATAAATACGTGTTTTTCACTTTTTAATGTAATTTTTTTTATAATATTAACCAATTTTGGTGGCTCTGAAATGCACTTTGCCATTTTCCTATAGGTTAGCACACCATAAGGGTAAAAAAAATCGTAAGTACCTTTATGTTAATATTTTACTTACTGTGAAGGTATGAGGGTGAAGGATGCGGATGAAAAAAATTAGATCATATAAATAAACATTTCCATCATTAATCTGTTTGTTTTATTTATTTTAAAAAAAGACTTATTAAATTGCCCATATTCTAATGTCAACTAGCGATAAATCGGTAAATTAACGAAAAAAAACTAATTCACCGGTTAGCGGAATAGTTTTGAATCATTCATGAGAAAGAATGCTTTCTCTTTGTCTTTCACATTAAAATAGCACTAAAGCCTACTCTTTCTTTTCATTAAACATGTGATGTCAATGTCATGAATGAACTGTCATCCATCATTTCAAAACATTGCTCGACTTTGCAGCTTTTTGTTTAATTTTTAATAAAACGTGACCATTCCATCGTTTTGCACTTTTGCTCAGCCATGAATAAACCACGTCCATGTGGTTGTAAAGGCTGCCGAACATGCCTTGTGTGTGAGACCCAGTACGGCGTAGATAAGTTAAAACAACAGCTGGCGTTGGACAAGGAAAAAGGTTATGTTTACTGCCCGTTCTGCAACAAAGCTTGGAAAGGATGGGATCTGGATTTATACAAGCAGCATCCGAACCACGAGGGCGACTCTATAGACTACCCTGGCGTCTACATCCAGCTCGATTTCATATCCGAAAAGGAGGAGGAAGTCCTCATGCAACACATCGATGAAATGCCCTGGGACACTTCTCAAAGCGGTCGCCGTAAGCAAAACTTCGGGCCTAAAACGAACTTCAAGAAGCAGAAGGTCAAGTCCGCTAATTTCGACGGTTTTCCCTTATTCACAAAGTATTTACAAGACAGGTTTGAAACCATACAACTGTTGAAAGATTTTGGTACCATTGAGCAGTGTTCTTTGGAGTATGATCCGACGAAAGGAGCTTCTATAGACCCTCATATAGATGATTGTTGGATTTGGGGGGAAAGGATAGTAACTGTCAATTGTTTGTCAGATTCAGTGCTTACCATGACACCGTATTGCGGTGATAAAATAAGGTATAACCTTTTTTGTGCAGAGGAATATAACCCAGTGGTGGATAGCAACGGGTGTCTGATTATGAACTATGATAATAATAGAAAAGGTGCTCTTGAGGCCTGTGTGCCACCAACAGTATTAGATGCCATTGTGAGAATACCAATGCCAAGGTAATATTCAAAAATATCATATTGGAGTTTGATATAAGTATCCATGAAATCAGCTATTTTACACACTACTATATATTTTTTTTTTTAAATACCAAGTCCTATCAGTTTTTACAGCACATTGCACAACTTTATGCAATGTGTTGTAAATTACTAAGTAGGTTTAATATTATAAAACTATACTGATTCGATTAATATAAAAAGTGTCAGTGTAATTAATTTTAATCTATTGCAATTAAAGATTACAAATACTTGCAATTCTGGCTAACCATTTGCCTTTGATGTATAATCTTCTCATCCATTCTCAAATCTTGATTGATAATGTTCTCTTGTAACAGTAATATTACTCATTAAAAAAAGAAAGGTTGCTTGCCACTAAAAACCTTGAAGCCAAGTAGATAGGGTCTATTTTAGGTCAGTCAGAATACCATTCCGAGACTCATAGCTTTAAAAACATGTTTCAGACGTTCACTGCTGGTTTTGTATGGTGAACCGCGCTACTATTGGGAGCATGCGGTCCTCCGTGAAGACATAACCGCTCGACGAGTTTGCATCGCATACCGAGAGTTCACTCCAACATACCTACCCAAAGGAGAGCAAGAAGAGATAGGATCAGAAATCACACTACGATCCAAACAATTTTGGGACCATAAAGACAGGTACAAAATGAATGATAGTAAAAATGAAGTTAACGTAATAGTTAATGGAAAAATAGTCATGTGATCAGTATTATGTATTTACCCCTAGTTGGTATTCTATTTAAAGTATTTATTAAAATGTGCATTGTGATTGATTTACAATACATGTGACTGAAGTGACATTTTTATTATTTTAAGTTTTGCTACAAACGTGATTTCCATGCAAAATTTAGTTTAAATTAGCTAGGTTGCTACATACTACAACAAATGTTTCAATATATAATTTAATATTTGATTGTTGTTCTCGGGTCTTGAATGTTGTATTATTTAGATCTATCCATGCCACCTGAGACAGGAAACACAGACAGCCCACTATATAGAGGCTGCTTGACCGAGGAGGAAATGCCCGCCCATGTAATCCTGGAATGCATGGGAGAGGCAAAACCACGAGAAACATTCTCAAAAACCCGAGGTCACGCCGCAAAGCCTGCGAAGAACCTAGGAAATTCTGTGCTTCTGGGTGGAATTAGGCTGACTATGAGTCAGGATATCCGACGCACAAAGGACCAACAGGAGTCCAAGTGCGGAAAAGGGAGCCCATTTACATTTGCCAACTGAGACACAGGTTGTCTGCATGTATGTTCAGGGGTGTGAGAGTGTGAGCAGATAAGTAGGTATTATATTATGTATATCTCAAAAATGCTAAGGCTTATATCGCCTGCACATAGAGGTGTCTATGCTAACAAGGTTTCAACAAGGAATAAATCAAGTCACAGTTTCTAAATTCAACCAAATTTTGCCAAAAAGATTAGATATCCATCTCATTAGACATTCATTATCAACTACAAGCAGATACTTATCAATCTTAATGTATTGTTCGCCGATTAACAATCGGAAACAACGTCGATTTACGATATCGCCAAAAAGCGCTCATAAAGACTGAAATATACCTACTACATCCAGTATAATATTATAGTATTTGCCTAATAAGAATAATTTTAAGTAAAATTTCACGGTTTTATTATAAAATTAATTTTATTTACAATTTTATGCTCACATCGAAAATCGTACTTACATAAGTATTACGTATTTGATTAACTTTCGAGTACTTAAACCATACTTTAAATGCATATCACATTTTTTAATGAATAAATTAAAGAAACAGTTTATTTATAGCATGAAATATGGTGTACAAGTTCTAATTTATAATAATTCTCACATACTTTGTTTACAATTTGAAAATAATATACTTACCTAAAGTAGGTTTTAGATATTAACCTACATACAACTTGCATATAAAGGGTTATCCAATAGTGTTTTCCGAACTTCAACAGGTTATTGCAGCCATATCGAAGTTTACTATCTGCTGCCTGATTATAACTTTGACTAGCTTATGAACGCGTCTCGTGGTATAAGTCCATTTCCAGCTCATAAACTATGCCCTATCTTATCGGTTCAGTAATTTCGGTGTGATTGAGCAAACAACATTTATACTAAATAATAAATAAATAAATATTGTTTGGGTATTTCACACAACGCCATCCAGCCTCAAACTAAGCAAACTAGTATTATGGGAACCAGATAACTGATAGAATTAGGTAAATACATAGTAGGTACATAGAATACCCACATAGAAAACACCAACACCAAAAATACTATAAAAGATTTCGGTGATCGACAAAAATATGTGCTACAACATTAATGTAAATTTACATTTATAAGCTAATTTTTGTCCTGCAATCTGCTATCCTAGCATTATACCACATCCAGGTCTCTAGGCTGTGCTAGAAGCCTGTTGTTCTATAAACACATGATCATTCTTCACGGCGTCTTCGGCTTCCCGAGCCATAATGAACTGCTCCTTTATCTTCCACATCATCAGCGCCTTCTCACTTTTCATCTTACGAATGCAGCGCGCCAGGAGTAATGCGAATATTATTCCCAGCAACTAAGGAACCAAATAACAGACATTTAGTTTTTCTTACTATTGCGATTATCACACTTACAGCACTACTCTAGTCTGAGAGAGGCCCCGCCTCTTTGGATATAGCTAAAAAGAGTCAAAAGAGGACAGACATGGGATTCGCTAATTGGTTATCTGCGACGGTAGGCCGGGACAGGTATAAAAACCAATAGTCGTCAAGGGAGGTTAATAACAACAACCACTCAAAATCAAAACCAAAAGGAGGATCAGAAGAGTCTCTTTGAGCACCGAATCCTAACATAGCTAAACTTATACTTATTCTGTTCTGCCAACTTCAAAATTGTTTTCATTCTAAATTTAACCCTTTACACCTTACCCTGTACACCTTAGGGGTTAAATGGCTTTTAGGATATCACGGATATGCCCAACACTCTTAGTACAGTCGCGTTCTAAGCCTAAACTACTGTTATACTAAAAACTCTGCTCCTACCTGAGACAAAAACAGTCTTCACATATCCTTACTTTCGGAATTGTATGCCCTAAAATAACTTAGTCCTAACATTTACTCACATTGATAAACATGACGGAGACACCCAAAACTCCCAGTACAGTCGCGTTCTGAGCCAGAACTTCGGCCAGTGCAGCCTTGCAACTCATTGAGTACATGCGAGTACAGAACACCTCCTCATTCGTGACGCAGCAACTAGCCGGGAGGACCATATTCACTTGGTTTCCGGCCTCGTCCACTTTGGATATGTAGACTGTTGAGTGGTTGGATGTGAATCGTGCATCCATGTAGTCGAGGTAGGAGTAGCCTCCGCAACAGCCGAGCTGGAAAGTAGTTGTTGAGTTTTTTCATACCTATTAAAGCTACACAAACCAAGGTTTTTTTTACTATTTATAGGCTTGCGTTTCACCACCACCTCACCTGATGGTAAGTGACGATGTGGTACTGCACTGCTGGACGAAGGTCTCTCCCAAGGCGCTACACTGAGCCCGATCTTCGGCTCTCCTCATCCACCTTCTGCTATAGCGCGCAGATCATCGCTCCATCTGGCCAAAGGTCGTCCTACACTGCGTTTGCCTAGACGTGATCTCCACTCATGAACACGTTTACCCCAACGGTTGTCGGTTCTTCGGCAGATATGGCCGCTTACCTATATATATTCCTATTCACTCTTGCATTGAAGACACCTAAATTATAATGATCGGAAAACATAGACGCCGGCAGAGCATTCCATTCTTTAGCGGTTCGCATAATGAAAGTGGAAGCAAAGCGCTCAATGTGCTCGACATAGCTCAGCTTGCTGAAGTTTCAGTAGGGTGCTTGCATAAAGGAAAAGGTTCCCTGTACAGGTAAGTCGGTACGGGTCGGTACTTATCAGTGCAGACAGAATTGTTTCTTAGATCTCTTCTCTATGCACCCGCAGTCCCGCACTTTGAAACGCAAACGAACAGGTTGACAGCATAGAAGTATCTGTCCTGTATTCCGCATCCATGTTGGTTTGATACTGTCTATCTTGGTGTTCTATAGGAACACCGTTATTAATCTCTGGTTGACGGGTACCGAATTTTAACCTGTTTCTTTCTGAAATTTGATAATTTCAGCCTAAGGTCAAGCTGTGGGCAGGCTGATTTTTACACTAAAAACAAGTCCAAGCCTAAAAAATACACACCTGTGACTGGATGGTGTCGATTTCATCACGAATCTCCGGATCTTCAACGTATGCTTTTACGTTAATAGAAACGATGTCGTTGATGGTATCTTCAGATAAAGACAGTGTCAAGATCACTACAACCATCTTGATGATGAAGATCAGGCACAAGAAGAACGCGTACTGAAATAAAAGAGTTTGAAATAAGCTAGAAGTTTACTGTTGGTAGGCATCTTTTGCAGGATTCCGTCTAGATTTGAGAGTGACTATTTAATCTCGTACTTATTTAAAAAAAATACATCTGACTTCGCAATATGTAACACTGTTGTGTAGAGATCTTGTTGTCTACTTACACATTTTTAATGAATTTGCTTTTGCGTGGTATTTGCTGATCGCATCACCTACTTATCCCATGTAGCATGAGGTACCTAGGTGTAGCTTAATATGCTCTGTTCTTTACTACATACAGCTATAAGTTGATTTTATTACTCCGTTTATTGTTTTAGCTATACATACCTATAAACAAAGACAATCTTTCTAGAAGGGTCTTTGTGACTAATTTTATAGATAGAACAAAACACAGCCATAATGCAATTTATCGTTTTAAGTTTATCTTAGAAATATTAACTGCAACATCACCAATTTATCATTCTAAAAGTTAGTTATCTTAATACTATTAATTGCATCATTGCTGGCTTTTGTCCCGAATCAATGTAAACAATACTTTATACAGACTGAATAGAAATAAAATTGAGGGATACGTACAGTATTAACCATGCAAGTGCTCTGCCTAATACTGCCAAAGAATCCGAACAGTGAGACCACGAGCAACACCATTCCAAGGAAGACGCAGAGCACGGACGGGGTAATAAAATTGCCGGACTGAGCACTCTCCAGGAACAGCGCGATGCTGTGGTAGTGAGAGTACACGGAGATACCGAGTACTATCATCAGCGCTGCGATCAGCTGTAATAAAAATCAATGTTTTAACACAACAACCGACTTCTAAGAGTCCGGTGACGCAGTAAGTTACTGCCAGTAACAGCCATCTGCGGCTAATTCTGCATTAAAAGTCCATCCGAAAAAGAAAAAAAGAACTAATAGGTATTTCAATCGAAATGATTTAGTGAACAAAATTGCCTAGTATTTTGCAGCTAAATACGCAATTTTGTTCACTTCAATTACTTTTTTTTTTCATTTATTTTGATTTTAAAACTAAGTACTGAACCGATTTTGATAAAACTTCTATGGGACCAATCTGAAAGTACCTATAACCTATCAAACAAAATAAAATAATTTTGTTTATTAAATTTAAAGATTTTTTCAAATCGGTTTATAAACAACCGAATTGAGAACCTTCTCCTTTTTTTTGAAGTAGGTTGAAAAGGAGACCGATACTTATAGGAAGTTGGGTGATGTGTAGGTACAATAAAGTCATCTCTAAACTCATTGGATGTAAGGTCATATGTATTTAGTAAGTACTTAGGTACTTATAAGCAGTTACTTCTGTCAAATTACTAGCACTTTGTTGACGTAATGATGCGATGATGATGTTTATTTATCTAATTTTAACTCAGCCTTGACAGAACAATGTAAACCGAAACAAAAACCCATCGATCTTTATCTCCGCTTTGTGCGCATTCAAATCATTACACGACATTGAATCTTTCAATCAATTTATCATTATAAATGACTCACCAAAAACATCGCCGTGATGGTCAGCAATAGAAACCTGATAGATTTCATGTTGTACTCCGATTCCGTCTTAGTAATCTTCATTTTTTGGTTATTAGGCGTGTAATCTGCCATTTTCTGGCCGCCAGCCGTCAGTTCAGCCATTTTACAGCTCTGTTTCCAACAAACAAATGATTAGAACAACGCGGGTGTCAGCCAGCGGATATCAGCGAGATAAGACTCGGATCAGATAGAGGTGTAGGTATTCTATCTGTGTACACATAAATAAAGGTGTTTGCAGTATTATAAAGTTTGCATTTACCAGTTAGGTAAATACTTAAAAGAACCTAAACACTCGGCGATGATTTTGCAAAGCGCTTACTTTACGCTGGGTAAAGCGCGATTGTAGCTCATTTTGTTTAAATATTTTTTATCTGTCGGCTTTGATTGAAATGTGCGTCAGCAGCGCGAAGTAGATCGCGGAACCAGATATTCTGCCGCAAAGCAATAATTTGTAAGCATTACTGTATTCCGGTTTAAAGGATAGCTAGTGAAATTACCTACTAGGCTCTAAAGACTGACCAACACTAACTGTTCTAAGTGGACGATCATTATACTTAGCAGTGTTGTACCGACCTATGTGAATAAAAGTCCCGTGTAGCTCTATTTTGGTCATGGGCAGGCGTGATCTCTTACTATCAGGAGAGCGCCTAGCTGGTCTCGTCAAATGTTTACATAAAAAAGTACCTACTTACCGGTGGAGTTATATTTGTGAGATTCATCATGTAACGATTCATTCCAACAGCGGCTGCAAACATTTTCGGAAAGAAGTCTAGATTTTTTTTTCACCAAATTAGTACACACTAACTCAACAGACGTGACCGTCTCGTACCTACCCAAAGACCTTTTGACCTATTGAAAGAGAAAACTATCGATCGTCTAGATTTTTTAGCGTTACCATAGAAACTAGAGTCAAACAATTTTTAAGTGTAGGTATTTTATTAAAAGGTCACTTATGTTTGAGTATTAGGTATGTAGATAATTACCATTTTGGAAAAAAATATCCTTAAGTTCGACGTGCACTTGTAACTTCCTTTGTAATATCTCGACAACTAGATAATTTACGAGGAATTATTTAGTTTGGCCTACATTACCAATCTCTACGGACTTTCATTTTCTCTTCAGCCTTGTCCTCCGTCCAATGTTGTGGTCTGTTAATTCTGATAAGATACGGTAATCAGATATCAGATACCTTCCTCATTTTCTTGACAGACTCTAGGCCTTCTTCGGGTTTTTTTTTTTTTATTTACATAATTAATAAGGTTGCTGTGTTATTGAAGAGGTAGGTAGGTACCTAACGTAGTTCAGTTTTTTCTCTTAAGAAATGTTATCTCTTTCTTTCTAACGCTTGCTACGCAAATCATGAACTGCATGCACATGTTGTGTCATTTTGGTAGTGGCGTTTGTAGACTAGGGACGAATCTAACTTATTCAGCTCCATTTTCGTTTCGCCGGACGATACTTTACACTTTCGCTTTATGCTGTATTGGTGTGATTAGTCCATACCCTAAGCCAATAAAATAATAATTAGGAGTCATAGTTATTGACTGTCTCCAAAGTGGTATTTCTAGACTAAGCCAATACCTACATTTGTCATAGTTGACTGCCTCCATCATCGACAACGAACCTCAAGGGGAAGTACCCTTCACTTTTAACTTCACTTCACTTCACTTTTTTACGATATTTTGTTCTGAGTGTTCCTCAAAGCAATAACTTACAGGTTAAGTGATTTATTTTAACGACTGCATTTTATTTCATGACTTATTAACTAATTTTTTTTTAATGACCGAAGTTTTCAGTGGAGTTTTAAAAATTAGACTTCTTACCAAATAGCGTAGCTTAGGTGAAGATCATAGGCAAACTTAGGATTTATTTTTTTAAGGAGGTCTCTCTGTATCGAGAGGAGCGGACCGTGATATTGGTCAATCACAATGCTCGAAATTCCACTACCACTCCAATTCGAGCGCTGTGATTGGACAATGCACGATCCGCTCTTCTCCACTGCAGCTGCGTCCAGCTCTGTGTCAGTGGAAACGCACGCTTAGACTGGTTGCGCGAGCGGAGCTCGGAGGGGCGTGCATTTTTAAACTGAAAAATCTATCAGCAAATGTAAGCTACCCACAGAAGTATTAAAGTATAGAAACACAATGCCGTACATTGAAAATATGCCCAGTAAAAGGGAGCCACTTTGGCTAACTTCTAGTACCTACATTTTGGTCCGGTGCAAATTTTCGAAAAAGAGAAGTAACAGGGCTAGATAAATATTATATGTTAAAACTACTAGGCTTTTTCATTGTTAATAAAACTACATTATAAAAAGTAACAAACATTAGATGAGATATTTCATTTTTATTGACAAGGTGTCTGAAATTTTTTGGTCCTGTCTTACGGTTTCCTTTTGGTTTGATACTGTCCATCTTGTTCTATAGAACATCTTTATTAATCTATGACTCTACCAGACTGTAATTCTAGAATAAATCCGTGTTTACCTTCATGTCGTCACTGAACCAGGCTTATCTTTTATCGAACGTAGATAATGTTATCAGTCAGTTATCAGTCAGCGGTGAACGAGGTTAAAACTCTAGCACAGAAAACACTAGTTATTGTAATATATTTTATTGTACATTAATACTTTGATTTCGTTAGGAATAGGCACTGATATTATTGACATAGGTGCTTATTAGCCTAGCCTAGACCTACTTACATAAACTTGATAAGTGTAAATAAAATAGGGTAATTATTGAATATAAATATGTGTCTATGGAGTTTTCAATTTATAAAAATAATAATAAAATTAAAACAATCATGACATAGGGACTTAGATTTAGTAAGCTTTGGTTTCATTTTCATTTGGTAACTTTTTCCAAAATTCCCTTAATCAATTAGATAAACATTTAAAATACTTATGCCTACTTCCACCAAACTGTCAAAGTCCCCAAGCAATTACTTTACTCGCTTGGTAGTTCTTAACAGTACAGACTAACTGTCAAGCGAGTAAAATTGTTGCTTAGGCACTTTGAAAGTTTGGTGCAAGTCAGCATTAAACTTATTTTTCTCTAACTCGAAAACTTATCGTTGTCCTAATCACAACTTTGCTTCTCCAAAGATTAAAAAGATCGTGTAAACTTTTTTCTTGACGCAAGCTAAGCTATACGCAAGCTTTCATTCTGCCACGACCCTAAGCGGTTGTCTGTCCGTGGAACGGGACATAGACAATGGGAGCACTCTTTTCCTGGTTAGGGTTCAGTGAGGTATAAGCGTTTACAACACGCTCCTGGATTTCCCAACGACGACGTTCACGCTCGGACTTGGCTCTGCGGATAGAGCTGGCCAGCGAGAATGAAAACACGATGCCGATTATCTAAAAGAAAAAAAACATTTAAAATTAGAATACTTAGGTAGGTAGGTACCTACTTACTTTTTCAGCCAGTTTCAGCCAGTATCTAAAAGTTAAGTAACAAAGGTGGTTTTATTGATCTAGGCATTGTTCTGCCAGTATTTATCGGAGGAGTACCTAATGTGAAAAAAGTTCACATTTTTTGTCTGCAGTCTATTTCTACCATGAATCGCTTCCTGGTAGAGTCTTGTTATCAGACTCAATGCCATCCCATAGCCACTGTTTACAATGATATTCTCGCTAATATATATATTTTTTTTTAAATTATTACTTAAGGATGTATAAAGTATAGATAAAAAACGTTGTTCCTATAGAACACCAAGCAAGATCGACAGTATCAAAGCAAAATGGATGCGGAAAACCGGACAAAAAATTTAGATAATTTTCAACAAAAGTTAAATACTTATCTCAAGTATTTTTTTTTAGTTTTTAACAATGACATTACTTAGTAATTTTTCATTGATACTAAATCTTTATTTCGTAAAGTTACAAATTAAATTTATTTCAAAATATGAAGAGTTATTTCATTTTTGTTGACCGGGGTCTGAATTTTTTTTGTCCTGTATTCCGTCTCCACCTTGGTTTTATACAGTCAATCTTAGTGTTCTGGAACACCGTTTTTCATCTATTTCTAAGTTATGTTCAGATTGTTCAGTCTTCGTTTTCAAACCTGTATGAAAGCGACAGTCATTGCGCCAGCTCCCAACAGCCCCGCGCTCTGGTACACCAGGTAGTACACCCTCGGCAGGCAGCCGTTGGCGTACAGCTTCGTGCATTCGTCGATCCTCACGTCACCGATCGTCTGGGACCTGAATTACAAACATGGGTTTTTTGTAAATAATTTATCTACAGTTATACAATGTACTACGGCCATGGGACATGGAGGCCAAGTACTACTCGGGCGAATCAACATGACACCTGGCTGACACGTGGCTCGGAACTTGATGCTTCCCCCGCTGCCCCGCGCGGCGCCCTCCGTGTTTCTTCTTCCTCTAATTGCGAATCCTTATCATTACTTATCATTACCAAGTATTACAGGACCTCTTCTCTATCAAGATTATCCAATTCCACGCTGTACTTTGTACAAACGTCATTCGAGCCAGGTGTCATGTTGATTCACCCGAATAGTACCTACTTTAAATATTAGAGTTAGAAGGTTTTGCTTCATGGAGACATACTTTCATTTTTGAAAGTCAGTAATACCACAGATTTAAGTAAGCGACAGACATGTTGTCCTCTGGCGAACCACGTGACAAAGATGCGCAGAACTAATTTGACCTAAGAATTGCGTTCTGCGCATCATTTTCACGTTTCAAGTTTTGATGCACCATTTTTCACGTTCCCGCCAAAACTCCTACATAACATACATATTACATACATACACTTGAAAAACATTACCCTACCTTCGCAGTCGCGTTAAAAGTATGTATATTACCGAGACTCAGCGCAGCAGGAGTTGGGCACGGTGATGTTGTTGATAGAGATTCCTGCGGTTCCAGCGGGGCGAGGCACGTCAGTCCAGTCGGCGTAAGAGTCAATGCCGCAGCAGTTCAACTGGAAACCAAATGACAAAGGAAAATGACGACACGGATGGTCGTGTGGCTGTGTGTTTGACTGCCACGCCCGGTGTCGCGGGATCGAATCCTGCTTCAGGATAAATATTTGTGTAATGAAATTCGATTTATGTCCTGAGTCTAGGTATTAACAAAAAAAAAGTATTTAAGTACCTATTCCATCAGTTATCTGGTTCCCATAGTGCAAGCTATATACGGTTAGTTTGGGGGTAGATGGCGCTGTGTGAAATGTCCAAAATATAAAAAAAAACTCTTGGTAACTTGTTTTATGTACCTTTCTTTTACTTCACGTTAGTCCTAAAGAATTTTAGCGCTGGTTCAGAAGCCAAAAACTACCCAAGAAAGCATAATCGCTTGTGATCTTCAGAAGCTATGACATCCTACTATGTCATTGTAAAGAGGTTTGTTTGTTCTAAATTCGAACTGGCCACAATAAACAGAACTTAAAAAAGAAAAAAGCGCTTTTCCAAAGAACGAGAAACAAAAGACGGTGTTTGTGGCTGGAGCCCTGGCTTATTATTGTCTCGCAGATGTTGTGAAAAGTAGAGTATGCTCTTCTGGGATAAAGCCTGTCTTCGTCTTGGGCAGCTTGAACCCCTCGTTTCACTCAGGGCTCTATCTACATCGTTACGCTCAGGGTTCAATATGCCGCCCGCGTTCTGGTAGTAAGGCAATGTGGTGCGCAGTCTGTATTCCAGCATGTCAGTGTCTTAGCCGAAAAGACTGATGGCTGCTACTCACCCTGTACTGAATGAAGTCGAACGCGTCCTCCACCTCTGGGTTCTGGTAATAGTAAGGCAGCGTGGTGCGCAGTCTGTATTCCAGCATGTCAGTGTCTTAGCCGCGGAGGCTGATGGCTGCTACTCACCCTGTATTGAATGAAGTCAAACGCGTCCTCCACCTCTGGGTTCTGGTAGTAGTAAGGCAGCGTGGTGCGTAGTCTGTCGTCCAGCATGTCTGTGACTTGGCCGCGGAGGCTGAATGCTGTGATGGCTGCTGCTATCTCCAGGATGAACACGACGCTCAGGATCACTGCGAACTGGGAAGTTTCATTTTAATGAGAATGTTTTAGTTTCTAGTAAAGGTTTCGGTCCTATTGTTTTATTGTTACCTACTCATCGCAAGCAGGCTGTCGATTAAATACTTCTAAGGTATAGGTATGTATCTATGCAGGTACACTACTTTGCGGGTTTTTTACATGATGGAATCAGATTAGGAATGGAATCAGATATGGAATCTGATTATTATTTTATATCTAAAATGTATAAGGATATTTATGTGAGCCAGCAAATGGTTATCAAAATACAAACCATATATACTACTCCAAATAAACCTAAAAAAATATATAAATATATAATAATTTACATATATCAATTTTCTCGTTGTTTTCCTCAAGGTAAGATGCTTGCGGTTTGAACAACATAGCTTTTGTTTACATATGTAGGTAAATATAATTACGAAGAATAAAAGTTACCTACTTACCAACTTATCAACTCTACATTGCTTATTTTAGGAGGTGTGTATTGAATTGGCACATAAACCAACATTTTGCAAATCATTTACGAGAACCAAAGATGTATGCTAATGAGTATTAGCTATCGTCTATCAATATCCATATCTTTTTTATTTATAAATGACTTGAACCTGACTGACTGACTGACTGACAAAGCACAGGCCAAACCACTGCACTACCCACTGAAAAATTTGGAGGTGTGTTCGTATAAAGAGCTGAAACTGTGTATTGAAAGGAAAGTTGAAATATTGCAACTTCAACAAAGTTGTGAGCGTCAGGTAGTTTGCAAAAAAAATAAAAAATAGCGGCTCGCTACGCCCCCTCTAGACGTTATCATAGTTTTTGTTTGCCGGTTTCGCTCGCTAATTTTCAAAACGTCTTTGCTCTTTTTATAAGCTTCTAGCCTGCATCGCGTGTTTGATAATTTACAAAAGCTGAATGCAGCTCGCTTAACTCGCTATCTCTTTCATGAAATCCTGTTTTTTTTTATACAATCGTTTTGTGGGTTCTTCGAATGCACCAAGTGTCCAAATAGACAATGATTTGAGTTATCCGTAAATCATGGGTAGACTTACAATGTTGACCAAGCAGGTGCTTTCTTTGAGTGCGCCGACGCAGCCGAAGAGAGATACGAACAGCATCAGTACCCCGATGACGATGATCAAGGTAGCCGGGGAGAAGAACTGGTCATCGATGAAGTATGATACATCGTAGTAGATCGCGTAGATGGTCGTGCCCACGGAGATTATTAGCGCTGACGTAAGCTAGAATCATCAAAAATTATATAAAGAACACTGTAAATTAGCACCTATTACTAAGATGTCGCAGGATCGCCTACAAGGTTTTCGATTTTAAATGTAGTTCCCTAATTCTTATTCTTCTTATCATGTCACTAGCTCATTCGAACCAGTGTGGTGAGAGGATTGCAAGTGCACCTCGAAGAGGCTCCCTTCGTGCACTTGACACATGTTTTCGAACTTTTAGGTTCTTTGACATGCCGGTTTCCTCACGATGTTTTCCTTCACCGTTAAGCACGCGTTTTAATGCATACATTGATTTTTTCGAACAGATAAACCTATTGGTGAACGACCGGGTTAGAACCTACGACCTTCGGCAAGAACGTCGAGGCACCTCCCAGTCGGCCAACATGGTTTTTTTTTAAGAAGAAGACCTAGCTGCCGCAAATTCGCCTGTGAGGTTTTTAATTTTAAATGTAGCATAATACACTCGGAAGGCCGCGGAGATGATAGATAGACGAAATGGACTCCCGCTTGAAAGACTGCTCGACAGTAATTGGCTTTGAAAGAAATGAGTGGGAAGAAGGAAGGGAGGCCTTTGCTCTACAGGGGGAAGTTTCAGGCTCACAATAAGAATAATAATAATAAGGGTCAAATTCAAAAGGCGGTACCTACTTTTAGAATCAGCCTGCATAGTAAAGAAGTTCCTCACTCTGCAGCCCTAGCCACCAGCTGCTTGGGCTCTACAAGTGATTGTCCACCATTTTTATATTTTTTTCTATAATTTTTATAATGTTTTAATTAAAAATAAGTTTCTTTTATTATTAGGTAATGTATAGTACAAAAAAATATTTTGAATGAATGAATTGATGATTGAAAATACCTACTAACATATCTATGAGGTATAATCATTGGTTAAACCTCGGCGGTAATATAAGGAACAACATAGTGAGGGACTTTTTCCGTATTACACGAGTACATGTAAAATGGATTTGCCACTATTTAAGTCGATTCCACTATTTCTATACCAACTTTGCATATCTATGAAATGACTCTCGTTGTTCAGTTTCAAGGCGATTCACTATCAAAGCATAAACTAATAGTTTTCTGGTAGGTACAGTTCATTCATTGCAGCTACACAAAACATCTAAGTCTAAAACTTACTTTATGCTCTACCAGCTAACAGCAGCTGCTGCCCGCAGTTTCGTTTAAATTGTTTTGTTTTGAAAAGAAGCAAAGGTGCTTTGTTTTATTGTGATAAAATGTATCCTATATCCATTTTCAGCTCTTATTATACCTATCTATACTATTTTATAGTACTTTTTGCGTGATGGAGCTACAATAACAGTTATCTATTCTATAATATATATTAAATCTGAAACCTATTGAATCGATTTGACGAACAATGTTTAGAGAATGGAAAATGATATACTTAAGCATTTTTTACCTCAATAACACAACAACCTAAGTTACCATAACATAGAGGTTAGTTACACAGTAATGTATTACTAGGCGATCAATAAATGTGGGGGAATGAACCTATCATAGCACAATACGAATCTACCCATGACTCTACCCTACCCGCTGATAAGAACTGATAGCACTGACGCAGTCAATTAACACAGGTACGATATTTTCAGTGTTAAATTTACCTATTGATTACTTTGCCTTATGCCTATTCTTTATTTTTTTTTATTCCGTAAATTATTCGTTAGTGCACGAAAGGAGCCTCTTCCAGGCGCACTTGAAATTCTTTCACCATACTGATTCGAAATAACTACTTTCACGAAGACTGTGTATATCTTAGTAGATACTCTGTTCTACTACTTGTGTATTTCTTAGTACCTACTATGCGTTACTATTATTCCGTTAAAAAAATATTGGTCTGCCCTCTACTGTAGTGCCCTCTAAATGTGATCCTGACTCAAATAGGTATATTGTGAAATTGTTACCTTCATATACCATGTATTGACAATAAATATACCAGAGTCCGGTGACGCAGTAACAGCCATCTGCGGCTAACTGCATTATAAGTCATACCAGAATAAAAAAAAATTACCTAAATATTATGAAAACAATCTAGACCAATTAATTAAGAGTAGCTGGCAATTTAAAATGATCCTATTTTAATGTAAATGACGAGTATGGACCTAGGTACATACATTTAGCCAGTCGAGCGTGTTACTGAATGGAACTAAGTACGTTAGAAAATCGATACCTTTGATAACCGCTGAAATAATTCCTTTCACCTTGGCCTTGCCACAGTTGACATGTCTTAGCATTCTGTGTTTAATAGACAAGTCTACGTAGCGCACCTAGCCTACGTAGCACAGTATGTGGTCGATCACATTGAAATGCGACAAAAAAAAGAACAAGATAAAAAATAACATTAACAGGGCTAGATAAATATTATATGTTATTATATCGTATTTTGCTACTAGCAAAATAGCACCCTGCTCGCCTGTGGTGGTATCCATCGAGGAATAAAGTAGCATGGTATATCTTTTTTTCTATGTATCCTAAGTATGATTAACAAAAATAAGGATGGGTGGTCCAATGGATTTATTTTGTACATATAAACATAAACATAACATAAAAATTCACACACTCACACCCCTGCACTAGGATTCCCTGTGTCGCAGGTGGCATGTAATAAATAAATATATGCTGTAATAAATAAATGTTGAAATAGTTTTTTCATCTCATAAACTATGCCTACTTGTGGAAAATTCGAGCTAAATCGATTGGAAAAAACCTAGATCTATCAAAGATGGATGTTTGCTCCTCAATCACGTCAAAACTACTATTTATTTAAAGCAAGCAAAGCCGTGGACAGCTAGTTTAAAAAAAAAATATTCGAAATAAAGATAATGACGTAATAATCGATAAAGTTAATTAAGTCTTATCAAAACAAAGGAGGAATTTGACTGACTCAATTAATGTTTAGTAGCAAAGCATTAGTAATTCAAAGCCCTGCGTAGCTCTACTTTGGTTCTCTTAACATCAGAAGAATGTCTTGTCCCTTTTATGGAACTAATAAATCAGGAACTCTATGTAGGTACCTCTACCACATAATATATTAATAACGGTGTTCCTATATAACACCAAGATAGACAATATTAAACCAAAATGAATGCGGAATACAGGACAGAAAATTTTCAGTCATCCTGTCAATAAAAATAAAATACCTACTTATCTCTATTTTCAAATTATGTTTATTACTTTTTACGATGTAGTTTTATTTAACATTATAATAGTTATCTAGCCCTGTTACTTCTCTTTTTCGTAAATTTGCATCAGATCAAAATGTACTACAAGTAGCCAATGTTGCTCCCTTGGTCTTTTTACAATGTACTACAGTGTGATTTTGTACTTTAATACATATTTCTATGCTTTACCACTAAATAGGACATTATATTGACACTTATATTACATAAACATAAACATTCACACACTCATACCCCTGCACTAGGATTCCCTGTGTCGCAGGTGGCATGGACACATACAACACATCACAACATCCAAGACCCGAGAACAAACATTTGTGTTCGTCACAAATATTTGCCCCGGCCGGGGATCGAACCCGGAACACCAAGCTTCGTAGGCAGGGTCACTACCAACTAAGCCACGGTGTCGTCAACGGTGTATTGCGTAGTGTATATAGAGAGGACGTGGTGGCCGAGTGGATGAGACCTTGCGATCTGATGGTCGCGGGTTCGAATCCCGGTGGCAGTCATGCGTAAATGGGTTTTTTCGGTCGAAAAATCTATGTATGCATCCCACGTTCTCGCAACGGTGAAGGAAAACATCGTGAGGAAACCGGCATGTCGTAGAACCAAAAGTTCGAAAACATGTGTCGAGTGCACCAAAGGAGCCTTTTCGAGGCGCACTTGAAATCCTTTCACCACACTGGTTCGAAAGAACTGGTGAGACGAAGAAGAAGAAGAAGATTGCAAAATAAGCTTTTATCTTCAAAATAAGTTTTTTAATTGATAAAAAATATGGTTTATTGTTAATAAAAAAGAAATTGGAGACGTGGCATCTGTTGATCTTAAACAATATTAAGTATGGGATGGGACCTTTATGGAGCCACATAGCCAATTATGACGTCACCTAGGTTTAATAAATAAATTATAGACCAGTTACTTTTCTAAAATTCAAAAGAATTAAATTTCTTAAAATTTGAACGTAAGTATGTCTGTCTATACGTAGAAAACTCAAATATATAAATTCTTAGGTAACTCAAAATACATATTAGAATTACTCATAAAATAAAATAAATAGTTTACAAGTAAAACAATGACGTCATAGAACCTGCTTAAAAATTCAGATGGCATATAGGTACATTTTAATCACACCTAAATATTATGTTCTAAAATCAACCTTACCTCACTCAAAATAAGGATGTCAAACCACAAACCGACAAATACACTAAAGATAAGACTAAGTACCTACATAAAAAATGTCGCAATATTTTACTTACCACAAAAATCGCCGTTACACTCAGCAACATGTATTTGATACACCTTAGTCCCACATCCGAACCTTGGTTCGCCATTTTGAAAAAGAGTTGGGCCTCTTCGATGCCTTAAAATTTAAAATTCGAATCAAATGAAGTAATTTCTAAGGCTGCGTTATCGCGAGTGCTCGGTAAGTCCGACCAACAATGACTGTTTTCATAACACTACCTAGTGGAAAACGCGCACAGTAAAGTTTATAATTAGAGAGGTGACTTCACTATTCTTTTAATTTAACTTTTTGATGTATAATATCTTTCCTGTTGCTTTCTGTTTTGTGGCAGCGATTTCGTGAAATACAACGAAAGTGTATAACAGGAAGTTAGTGATAATTATACCCGTTACCATCTAATAATTAACTAGGAAGTTAGCCGTCAGATACAAACCTCAGAAAAAAAAGTAAATAGAATCGTTTCAAATTTTAATGGGATGTTAGATGTTACGCATCATATACTTCGTATATACACTTCTCATGTATACAATACATGAGAAGCGTTACCGTTATTCAAAGTGGTGTTTCTGATAAACACGATACTGTGTCGCATTTTTCAGCCAATCACCTGAATGCAGAATATTTAATAGTTAGTAAGGAACATGAAGGCTGCTTTTCTCTATGTTAAGTATTTTGTGGCAGCGCTAAACAGTGGTAAACAAACGTCATATTTTTCCTGAATGTATGAGAAAGACGATTGGCTATTATGCTACTCAAGGTTTCCTAAACTATGTAAGTAACTTTATCTTCATTACCGTCTATACAATTAATAGTCAAACTCAAAGAATATTTAACCTGGGACTCAGGCCCACTCTCGGCTACGAGAGCGAATGGGATTCACTCCACCACGCGGACTCAATGCGGTCTTGTCCACTAGTCTGTCATTGATTTCACTGGAAAATTTTCCTAGAGTTTTGAGAATGATTTTTTTTTACATTTCGATGTGCTCTTTCAGAATTGTTCACTTTGCCTCCACAAATGTATATTTTGAGTTCGCGCCGCCATATTGGATAAATGGTGCTATAAAGCAGTTTTTTGAACATTATCTCCTCTCCGACACATTTACTTTAAAAACGTATAGGTATTACAAAATTAAACTGGAGAAAATTTTCGAATAACATGCCAAACATTAATTTTTCCCTCCTATCTGTTCTATGACACTCGGTTTCCTTACGATGTTTGATGATCTCAAAGCTTGACTATGATCAATATCTATAAAAGGCTTAGGTAGTCCTGCCTGCCTGACTGACTGACAGACAACGTACGTAAAACGACAAACCAATGAACGAAGAAACTTGAAATTTGGAGGATAATGTTTAAAGTATTTATTTGGAACCAATAAACAAGTAGGTACAATAAGAAATATGTAGGTACTTACTTATCTAGAACTTGTATAATTTAACAATGAAGCTAATGCCGACTTGCACCAAACTTTCAAAGTTCCTAAGCAATTACTTTACTCGCTAGGCAGTTCTTAACGGTCAGTATCTGGACTGTTAAGAACTATCAAGCCAGAAAAGTAATTGCTTAAGGACTTTGACAGTTTGGTGCAAGTAGGCATAATACAATTGAAAGGAAACTGTTTAGGTATGCTAGGCACAAATATAATTATATGCTACTTTATAGAATAATGTGCTTAACAGCTGTGCTAGGTGAAACCTGTGTTACAGCTGCTAGGAACAGCTTTATCAAGAACTTTTAAAGTGAGTACAAAGATCAGAAAGGATTTTTTTCGATTCGCAACGCGATCGAAGTGCGGGTGTGGTTCATTCCCGGTCGGTAACACTCCGTCGTTAACATTGTTGACGATTGGAAAAAAAATGTCAGTTAGCAAGTATATGATAAATGAATAATGAACAGACATCTAACCCACTTGCAAGCATCGATAATGTTATCTATTATCTTATCAAATCTGTAGGTATGACACACACTGGCGTAAGACAAAGGAATTGGAACTAATGTATTTTTATACAAAACCACGATTCACCAGCCACTGGCTTCGTCAGTAAAAAAAAATAAGTTGATGGAGAGAGAGACTCTGAAAAAAGGCTCCCAACAACTTCAATGCAGGGCAAATTATATTGTAATAATTTTCATTTTAAACTGAGTTCAAAGACAGTTCATTTTAAACTGAGTTGAAAAAGAGGAGTATATATATATTTTTTAATTGTTTGTTATTTCAAAATTTTTCATTTATCAACCGATTATGAAAATACTTTTTTTTATTTGGTTTTATAGTATTTCGGTTTAATAGAAGTTTTTAAATCAAAATAACTGAAAAAAATGTCATAGAAGTAAACGAAATTGCGTATTTTGCTATACTGTGACTTTTCAGTGGTGTTTACTCTCACTAAAACAGTCCAATTGAACACAGTTGTCGTGTATTTTTGGTTACCTTTGAGTATATATACCTATTTTTAGAACAAAAATAAGATAACTTCAGGGATGCTCTTATTAGTTAATTTATTTAATTTCTTTTGGTTTACTTAACTAGACTGAATCCTAGGCCTACATCAGACTTAGTTTATAAAAACATGTTATAATTATTTGGTCATTTTAGACTTCTTCCTGAATATTTTAGTCCGATTCGAAACAGGAAGGTAAGTAAGTAAGTACCTAAATACAGCGCTGTTATTTTATATGTAGTTAAATATTAAAAGGTTTTTTTTATTGTTATGAATATATACTAATAGGTATAAATATAATAGTATGAATATGTAAAAAAAAAAGTGAAGTGGAAAAATTTAAATATTTCATTTCTATTAGGTAGGATCAGTCAGCTCAGATCTACCAAGCTTTCACATTTATAATAAACTCTTAATTTTGCAAAGACATTCTTCTTCTGAATTTATTGTAGAGATAATTAATTTATTTTACTAGTAATAATTTATACACGAAGCAGAAATCGTATCAAAGTAAGCAGGTATACCTTGAATTAATCTAATTCGCAACAAATGACTAAGTATTAGTTACGGCACTTTGGTAACGAAGTCCATTCACAGGACATTACTTTATTAATAGCACTGGTTAAACTAATTAAAATACAATAAGACCTAATAAATATACAAGACTACAATTCTAATTAAAAACTTAAGACTTAAGGATAGGCGCCTCGCTCTTCTCTAGAAATCTTCGCCATCCATAATGCTCCTGTCACTGCTAAGCTCTGAAAAACAAACACAATTTTACAACTTATTACTTGATGGTTGATATAAGGTTGAAGATCAAAGTCAATCCGTTCTACCGATAGAATAGATTGGTTCTCAAATCGAAGATTAACGAATTACTTCGCTTGGCAAGTTTTGTAAGACCCTGCATGCGATCGCGTCCACTCCCTAAATGTCTTGCCGCACCCCTTACCACAAGCGTTAGATACACCCAGGAACACGCCACGCCACAACTATGCCTTGGACCCCGCATGCGATCGCGTCCACTCCCCAAATGCATCGCCAAACCCTAAGCATAAGCCTTTGAAACACTATGTTAGTGATACAAATCTGCATAGCGGTAGCATGCGCGCTTTTTTATTTAAAGAAAGATGTACTAACCTGCATCAAAACCAGGAACACGCCAGCTATGACTATTATCTTCGCAAGCAATTGCGTCCACTCCCCAAATGCCCCACCGCACCCCATAGCATGAGCCTTTGATACTCGTTAGTGATACAAACCCTCATTGCGGTAGCATGAGCGTTTTTTTACTTATAGAAAGATGTACAAACCTGAATTACAACCAGGAACACGCTAGCTATGCCTATAGACCCCGCATGCGATCGCGTCCACTCCCCAAATACCCCACCGCACCCCATAGGATGAGCCTTTGATACAGTTAGTGATACAAACCTGCATAGCGGTAGCATGAGCGTTATTTTAATACAAAGATGTACTAACCTGCATCAAAACCAGGAACACGCCAGCTATGCCTATAGACCCCGCATGCGATCGCGTCCACTCCCCAAATGCCCCACCGCATCCCATAGCATGAGCCTTTGATACAATTAGTGACACAAATCTGCATAGCGGCATGGAGGAACAAAGATAGCGGTAGCATAAAAGATTTACAAACCTGCATTACAACCAGGAACACGCCAGCTATGCCTATAGACCCCGCATGCGATCGCGTCCACTCCCCAAATGCATCGCCGCACCCCGTAGCATGAGCATTGGTAGTATTGCAGTTAGCTGTCGCAATGGCTCCTACAAGAGTGTTGCAGCAGGACATGGGCAGACCATCGTCTGCAGTGGTGTTGAGAGGAATCAGCCAGTCGCTTGCGTTATTGACGCCGCAGCAGGCGAACTGGAAATTAAAAAGACTATGGTGAGATTTGAATAAAACCTTTGAGTATATTAAAGTAAGATGCTGGACGTGGTTTGCGGTCCCAATCGATGGTTTCAAAAATGTTATCCTGCGATTCGGACCTTGGTCCCAATACCTAGGTACCATGGTCCCAATCGACGGAATCGAAGTTATAAAAGATTCTTCACTCTCCTATCTCAACTTTATGTTTTTTCAATTTCCTTATTTTGATGATGTTTTGATGTACCTATCTATTTTTTTTGTTAGAAATAAATAATTAAATTTTCTTACAAAGTAGATAGGTATTGCGGGATAAGTACTTATGAGATTTGAAAAAAAAAACGTTTTCTAGTACAGGGATGACGGGAGAGAAGAATGGAAGAAGAGCACATGTTGTGCCGACCTCACCTATTATATATTTTGTAACAGAATCAGGATGTAACAAGTGTTATGTGTGATCAGTTTTATACCATGATAAATAACATGTTACTCGGTAAGGTAAGGTATACACCTTCATGCCTAGTAATGTGACTTACGTCTTCCTGCACCTCGTCCCATAGCTTGGTGACCTCGAAGTTGGGGCCGTACAGCTCCATTGTCTGCATCAGCTGCTGCTGTACCAGCGCAACCGTGTTCCCTCGCAGGGCGTAACCCGCTATGCACGCTGACAGCTGGAATACGAACATCACCACCATGGCGCCTGCGAACTGACGAAAGAACATACTATATATTCATAGAAGTATTAGAGTATAAAATCACAATGTAGTACATTGAAAATGCGACAAAAAAAAGGAGCCACATTGGCTAACTTCTAGTATATTTTGGTCCGATGCTAGTTTTCGAAAAAGATAATTAATTGGGCTAGATCGATACTATTTTTATCGATATTTCATTTTTATTGACAAGGTGTCCGAAATTTTTTGGTTGTATCTTACGACTCCATTTTAGTGTGACTGTCTAACTTGGTGTTCTATAGGAACAACGTTATTCATATGACTATATTTAAATTATACTATTATGGTGTAGGTAGTTATGATCAATAGTACATAAAAGGATAAAAAAAATAGGCCAAAAGCATATAAATTAAACTTTACTTCGACTTTACTGTAGGTAGAAGGGGGCTTTTTTTAAAGTTTTCTCATTTACTTGTACCGAAAAATGTCAAGTGTGATAGCCTGATATCGAGGTCTTTTGTTTTTAGGTTTTATGGAAATCCAAGTAAGGAAATTCGTTTTGGATATCGGGTTTCTTGGGTATCTGTCTTTGTTTTATGCCTTATTTGACGCTAATAAAATAAAAGACTTGATTGATTGATTGATCCTACTAAAACACGCAAACGCGTTATTTACATTTACATTTTTTTTTACATTTGTGTCCCCCAGGACACAAATGGTTAATTAACACAAAATATACCTAAGTAAGAATTTTAAATAAGCATAAGCATTTTTGCTGATATTTCAAACTTCCCAGGGAGGGGTAGGTAGGTACATTATGGGTACATTTTTTTGGCATTAATCCCAAACTCCAATTCCCTTTAGTGTTCGGTGGCCCGAGAGGAGTATACTCCCTGGAGGGAGACATTAATATCTCAGGATTTACAAAAAAATCTGGGGTTACAAAAAATACATACATACATACATTTTTCGTATATAAATTAACAACGTGGCCTTTCGTCGCGCCGCCAGGAAGTATGACGTTATAAATACTCAAAACAAAACTCCTAATCTATGCTAGAATCATGTATATTTACATACCTTACTAAATAATGTACTTACTTACATTATCATCAATGATAAGCGGACAAATACCACAATGCTTTGTTTAAGCCCTAAAATACAGGGCGTTGGTGATTCTCAAAATGATTTGCTTATTAATTAGTAAGTAAGTAGAATGAAAAATATTGTGGTGTTATATGAGTAATATATGGTTTTAATGAGTACTAGAAGTCTGACAAGACTAGATAGGTACTAAGGTACATAAGCCACGCTAACTGTTACGGTAACCTGTCTGATTTTTAAAACGCCACTTTTTCCATATTCAGATATTATACAGTCTTAAAGTAAACACCAATAAGTATTTGCTACGGATAATGTGTATTTGCTATTATATTTTATTTGTTAAAACAGAAGATGAAGCGTATATTACACTTACGAATTAAAGAGGTAGGAAGCGTAGAGCGTATTACAGAGGTAACCATTAAGTTGTCCTTACATACTCTAGGTTTAGATGTGAATGTGCCTGTTAATTTTCCTCACTTCAGAATATGCATCATGATTCTTCCATAAGAGGCTAATAGCTAATAAAGCTTAAAATTGTACCTCGACGGAAGCTACTCCACTCATCTAAGTAATCAAAGATAAGACTACTTTTGCCTTGACACCTACTCGATATTAGTATTAGTTATTCTGTTATAATCCATATTTTTCATATCAATCAACCGAAATGTACCTATCTCCTTACGTATAATTTTGAAAAACTTGTAGTCATAATGTCTCAAATTAAAAGAACGCTGAAGCAGTGATCTGCCATATCTGATTTTAAGTTCTGTTTAGCACTGTTCTGATCACGGGCACGCGTGGTATTTTACCATCAGAAAAGGTCGTCTCCTACTTATTTTACATAAAAAAAGGTTTGCCTTTTCCTCATACAATTTGTTCGTTAATATCCTTACAAGGCCGAAGGGGGAGTGTTCTGCCCCCCCCCCCCCCCCCGCCCCGCGGGAACTACGAATGTTCTTCGACTTTTTGAATGTAGTATTTTTAATTATTATTTATAATTATGTACATTGACAAAAGTAAACAATTTTTTTAGGTATTATACGGTAGGTAGATAGGTAGCACTTTATTTCCTGGTAAGAACTGTGCGATTGAGAAAGATATCACGCTTCATTAGAATTGACTAACTACTCTTGCCTTGAAAGCATCAAAATTTCATGTAGTTTTTGACTTACCGCCATATTCATCACATAATTTTCCATGAATGCTCCATAGAAGCCAAAGGAAGCTATCAGGAATATGATGATTCCCGTAGCGATGCAGAATGCGGGCAGGGAGAAGAATCTATCCGAGAGGAACTCATGGTAATTGTTGTAAGCCGACTGTACAGACACCCCCACAGATAATATAATAATCCCAGTTATCTGAAACAGTCACATGAATTATTTACCTTTTAAAAATCTATGAAAGTTAACCTTGTTTTAACCAATTAAAGTGAAAAGATGATAAAACTTTACTTACCACGAAAAGAAAGTCGACAGTCACCAAAGTGTATTTCACTGTAGTGAACAATTTACCCAACATTTTTATATTTTATCTTTATCACTGAAACGAGCGCGCGTGACGGTTTCCACTGAAGTAAGGTTTCCAATATTTTATCGCAATATAATCTTGATAAGAAAAGTAAGCGGATTTATCTGTGCGACCGTCAGGCTTTGCCCCTATTGGATAACTAATTTCGTCTCAAAGTAGTATTACTCATGAAATGAGGTGTAGTACGCACGTATGGGAGAACTACAGCAGAATGTGCTGAAATAGTCGTGTTATGACATTTGAACGTTTAAATTTAACCGTTGAGCTGGCTGGGTCGATCCGGTCTCGCTCAGTAATAGGCTGATAAGAAAACAAGGAATGTACTTACGCATTTAATTACCATTGATTAGCTTATTCTAAGATGTTGCGCCTACGCTTCCGGTGGGCTAGGATAATTAGCTAGTTTACAAGTACATACGAGTGTTTTTGTTTTTTTGAGTGATTCTTTCCAACGGCGGCGCCTCGGAAAAAAATGCATCTGTGGCCCTGGCTGGGAGTATACACTTCAATTGGTACAATCGGTTCCGTTTGGGGTACAAAATAGTAAGTACGTTTTGGGTACTTTTTTATTTACATCACAAATGCTATTGGCTCCGTGGCCTCGCTAGAAAGTATCATTCGATTTTCTAGCAGAGAAATGCAGTTCCATTATAAATTATTTGATGAATATACAATACAATATTTAAATCCATATGACATACGTAAACTTATTTATGAGCAATAACAATATTTAAATTTCTTCTTCCAACCAAATGATATATAAATTACCATAAAAATACCTAGGCAAATACGTAGACAATAAAATAAATGTATAAGAAATATGATTGATCACTTTATTGTTCTAACTCGACGTCTGCAAACTTGGACCTCCAGGCCAGCCAGGCCGCTGCAGGTATCACCAATGCCTAAAAACAACAAAAGTAATCAAAATTTGAAATGTATAGTAGGTAGTAGGTACCTAATGTTAATTCCTTACGTCGAAAAAAAAACGATGACAAAATTTCATGACCATCGACCGAGCCGACTTTACCCGAGAGAGCTAAGCTTCCCTCGTTTCTGGTCTCCTCTTCTGCGCTTTCTCTTTCGTAGAGGTCTGCGTCAAGGATCTACGAACTTCGTAGAGGCTCATTTCTACCCTTGTCGTAGAAGCTCTACGACAACTGCTTTCTAAATTTTTTAGGTACCATTTTCGTTTTACAATTTAGCTCATGCTAGAAGAGGGAGACTGTTTTCTAGTACCTACATGTGACACTCAAGCTAAACTGGCTTGTATACACATACTAACAAAGGCGCTAATAGCCAGCACCTTTTGGTCTGTTGCGCTAGATATGTGCCCAGTGCTTCGGCACAGCCCGTGTTGTACGCGTTGAGGGCCCCGCACTCGAATGGAGAGATTATTCAATAGTCCATTTGACGCTCAAGCGATACTGACCTGTATATACATAGCAACAAGGGCGCTAGTAGCCAGCACGTTGGTCTGCTGCGCTTGATATGCGCCCAGTGCTTCGGCAAATCCTATGTTGCACGCGATGATTGTTCCGCACTCGAATGAAGAAATATTTCCATAGTCTATGTGACACTCAAATATACTGACCTGTATGCACATAGTAACAAGGGCGCTAATATCCAGCACGTTTTGGTTTGTTGCGCTAGATAATTTGCCCATTGCTTCGGTAAATCCTATGTTGTACCTACGCGTTGACCGACCCGCACTCGAATGGAGAGATAGTTCCGTAGTCCATGTAACGCTCAAGCGATACTGACCTGTATGCACATAGCTACAAGGGCACTAATAGCCAGCACGTTGGTTTGTTGCGCTAGATAAGTGCCCAGTGCTTCGGCACAGCCCGTACTGTACGCGTTGACGGTCCCGCACTCGAAGGGAGAGATAGTTCCGTAGTCCATGTGACAACAGCTGACCGGGATCTGATTGGAGATGTAGTCGAATCGACCAGCCACGCCGCAGCATTCGAACTGGGGATCAAGATGGTAATTTTTATTGTATGTAATACGATGTGGTATTATAATTTATCACTTTTTGATCTGACTGTACTACTAAACAGCTTTGATATTTTAATGGTGTCCGAATCGTTAGTGGAAAATTATTGATTTTAAAAAGTGTCGATTCGGACACTGTGTCCGAATATTTTGTGTCCGAATCGTCACCAACTCAAAGGAACAACCCTATATTGGTAGGTAGGAACCTAAATGATAAATGTTTGTCACGTCGGAGTACGGTCAATCTTATCTAATTATAATAGGTTACCTACCTGCTAGTATACAATCCTATTTTCAACTGAATTGTGTCTCAGCTAAGAAATAGTTCTTAGCTTATGCCATGGGTCATGAATGAACATCGGTGTTTCTTCTAAGTCTGGGTGTTGATCAATGTATTCTATGTATGTATTTAAAAAAAAGTATAATGTATCTATCAGTTATCTGGTTCCCATAGCTCTGCTTTGTTTGGGGCTAAATGGCGTTGTGTGAATTGGCTTAATATTTACTTTATTTTACTATATCCATAAAGAAGTTCTCGAAGTCATTCTTCAACGCCCACACCGCGATGGCTGGGGATATCAATATTCTACTGATACTTACTCTCTTCTACAGGTCGTCTCACAGTTTGGCGACCTCGACCCTGGGGCTGTACAGCTGCACTCTCCAGCATCGGCGTGCGGATGACAGAGGCAGCGTCAATCTTCAACGCATATGCCGCGATGGCTGTGGATATCAATATTCTACTGATACTTACTCCCTGCTGCAGGTCGTCCCACAGCTTGGCGACCTCGACCCTGCTGCTGTAAAGCTGCAGACTCTCCAGCATCGGCGTGCGGATGACAGAGGCAGCGTCATTCTTCAACGCATATGCCGCGATGGCTATGGATATCAATATTCTACTGATACTTACTCCCTGCTGCAGGTCGTCCCACAGCTTGGCGACCTCGACCCTGCTGCTGTAAAGCTGCAGACTCTCCAGCATCGGCGTGCGGATGACAGAGGCAGCGTCATTCTTCAACGCGTATGCCGCGATTGCTATGGATATCTCGAACACTAGCACCACGAGGAGTAGAATAACATACTGAAATAACATCACATTACCCAATTACAAATGTAATTTCTTTTTAGCAGCTGGGTAGCTGCTTAAAACGGCTATGCCTGCGTGATCACTGACAAAAAATGTACAGGCCAAAACACTTAGCGTAGACACTTGAAACTTTGAAGATGTTCGTCAATTCGTCAAGAGCTTAAAGTAAGTACTTACTAAGAAAGGAATTTTTAAAATTCGCAACGCTAACGAAGTTGCGGGCGTCAGCTAGTATCGCGATAAGACTGTCCATATTGAATTTTAACCCATCTAACCTCCTATAGGTACCTACAAGCTTTGTTCAGAAAGCGTGATTGAGAGTTACAAATCCATCCATTCTTGCAAACGCTCGCTTTAATAATATCAAAGTGACTATGGACTCCTCAATATAACGCCTGAAACAACCAGTTAGCAAAACATTTTTACGCATTTTTTTTTCTGAGTAGTTAAAGTACTAGGTACTAAAGTACTACTTACTGCAGCGATAAAGTAAAAGCTCTGCGACCAGGCCCCATAGAACCCAAGCAGTGCCCCGATCAGAATGACAACTCCAGTGGCGACCGTGAATCCTGACACGCTGAAGAACCGTTGAGTGGTGAGGGCCTCATACTCCGAGTAGGACACCACCACTATTATACCCACGGTTAGGAGAAAGAGGCCGGTTACCTGAGGATTTATGCAGATTAGGATCGGAAAGTGCTTTGGGCTTGTATACTCCGGCTGGCTCTATAGAGCCGCCTGCTGGCTTCACGAAAAATCAAGAAGTAAATACTCCTTGCAACTTGCAATACCTATTTTGGTTTTGCAACTATGGTTTGTAAATCCTTCTTTGACCCCATCCAACCTCCGCGAAATCTCATGGTCAAATCTCTTTTAAGGATGGACGTATAGCAACATAACATGTGTGTGTTATTAAAATTACTGCAGGTTCGAATCCCGCATGGAGTTTTGGCGGGAACATGAAAAATGGCGTATTGGCGGCATTAAATTAATTGACAAAACTTGTATAACTTTGAGTGTTTAAGTGTAAAAACGGTGGTTTTTTATCCCTTAAGTGCTTGTCAACGTGTATGAGTGTTGGTGAATAGTGTAATGCTGTAACACGTGACTTTTCGTATTGCCTCCAAAACTCCATAGAAGCCTCTAGTAAAATCGCAACCACCACTACTTTACAGGGGCATGACTTGACTTATCGACTCTGACTTATGACAAAATAATCTCTCCAATTACTTGACACTGGCTATATACCTTTGATGTGAAGCCAAAACCGAAGAACTTAGGTTCTTAGAAAGGAATCCCGCATCATCAGGTAAAACATGCGTGAGATGAACTTCGGTATTTTTAACTTCTTACTCGCGCCTGTAGATAGATGTATTAGAACTAGACATAGCAAAAATAATAACAGAAACTTCTTAGTGCAGGGTGCAGGCGACTGTTCTCAAATAAATTATAAAGCTTGGTTTAAATCTTACCAAAAACACACCATTAACCGCCGCCAAACAATACTTTACAGATTTAAAGAATTTTGGAACTCTAAACTTCACATTTATAGCCATTTTTGAACGGTTTTTCTAAAAAACATTCACTAACTTCTCAGATACACGGCTACACGCATGCTGAGATGAATTTATCAATCATAAAACAGCCCAATAAGTACTTGTTATCTTGTCATGTTCATCTAATCTCCGAAGATAGATTTTGGTTAAAAACTATTTTGTATCGTGATCTTTTTATAGATAGGTAGGTACCTACCTACTCACAAGATGTTACAGAGAAAACAAAATATCAGCTATGTTAGTACAATCAGCGCTAATGTATAAATGTTTAGCTAATTTAGCCGCTAAGTGTAACTAGGCAGACTCACTAAAACTAGTCTTTGTACAGAGGTAAAAACCATTTCTGCTCATATTGTAAGTAATTAATTAATATTATTATTAATAATAATTATTTATTACACTAAAAAGGCGGTCTTAATGCCATAAGGTATTTTCTGCCAACCAATCCTACAACATAGACTTTTTTCATCAGTAGGTACTTATTAGGAACTTATCAATTCAATAATGATTTTACGTTTGTTATAGCTACCTACTTAAAACCATTATCCACAAACTTATTACATGCACTCTGCAGTCTGTAGGTAAGTAAGTTCACTATTTAGTTGTGTACGGTAATCATTTCAAAGTAGGGGTTTCGACAAGATATTTCAACTTGTCATATTAATGGCCAGTCGGTAAATAGATGGGGTAATATCAAATGTAAAGATGGGGAAGGGCCCTTCCTTTGTCAATAAAATAGGGTGTGTAAAGATAAAATTGCTAGTTCACTAATAAATTTGACTACATCAGCATTCGCCTGTCGCAATCCTCTGTTGGACATTAATAAGGTCTCTCTCAAAGTGCGCCATCGCGCCCTGTCTTCAAAAGAGTGCCTGTGTTCTACCAGATTCTACTAAAATAACAAATAACTGGCTACCCAGTTTAGAAAGTGGTATAATTTTGAGTGGCTGTGAATGGCAACACAAGTTCTCGGATTTAGGACGCGTCGGTCGTGTCGTGCTCGTGCTAATAAAAACAAAAGCCATAATAATCGGCGGTGAGCATTGGATTTTGGATAATAATCGCTCTAGTTTATTTTGTGTGCATTTACCTTCTAAATTAAATCATAACGAGCAGAATAATCAGTTTGTTTTTGTAAAATACACCTCCGCTAGTCAACAACGCAAAATCGATGTTTACCTTGCCAGCTCTTGGCGAAAGGGGCGATATAAATATTGGCGTTCTTTTGTTCCAGATTTAAAATTAAATATAGAAAACAAGTAAACAAGAATTAAAAATGGCTATCGGCGGAGGAATGTCGTGTGTGAAATATCTACTATTCGCCTTCAATCTATTGTTTGCGGTAAGTTTTTAGTTTTCTTTTTCTAGAACGTAGCTAATACAAGGACTTTTGAGTTGCGACTAATTTGCTAATATGCAACCACTTTGTTATTAATTTTATTGGATCTAGCTGTAAGATTATCTACCCTCAAGTCATATCGACAACTACTCCACAGAGGAACGCGTAGTCCCAGGAATCTACCTACTTACTTTTTAAATATCAATGCCACAAAAGGTAGGTACTGTAATGAGTCATTGTGACGGTTGCACCATGATTATACAAACAAGTAGAGGTACATAAATAAGTACCTACTTATCTCGGCAAACTAAATGGTGCAATTATAATACTGGTCGAGGTTTTTATTACATTTCACTGACTTGTTGACAACAGTGTATTGTACCTATATTTTAACCATTCACAATTCACATCACTAAAATGACTAACATCTATTGACAGTTTATCTAAATTATTGTCGTGAAGAATGACTTGTTCTACGGTATTTCCCGGAAAGAAATGCAGTTAGCTGCAGTTAGCTGTTACTGCGTCACCGGACTCTCGACTGAATCATGTGAGACAGAAACTACTTAGCAAGTTGCCCAAATCCTTACCTAATTAGGTACCTTACGCAAGTCTTAGCTTTACAGTAAATTCAGTGTAATCGGTTCTGTCTAGATAGGTACTTTCACAAACGTGTGTTGTGCATACATAATCATATTTTTTATGATATAATAAAAAGTAGGTAAATAAATTCTTGGAAGCTGGTATCCTTATGCATTGCGAATATTGCGATACTTGTGAGATAGGCAATCAATGGCAACTATGATGGCAAAGAATATTGATTGATACCATTGAGATTGAGAGTGTACTTGTATCTCAATCTCAATGATTGATACTTGTATCTGTAACATAAACAGATACAAACAAGTATCAAGGATCATCAATCAAGGAATGAACTGAAACTTTATATTCGTTCACTCAATCGTTCATTGTTTATAGTGGCAAATAAGGGCTACACTACATGAGCTGCTAGAAGCACTACTACTTTCTATTACCTCTTTGAGGCACAAAAAACTACGCTAAAAACCTCATAAGCGTGTGCCCAGTTAGCGCTTTATCGGTTGCATAAAGCGGTTTGTAGCAGGTTATACTCTACAACTTGCATTTACTACTCGGGCGATAGAACATGACACCTGGCTGACACGTGGCTCGGAACTTGATGCGTACCCCGCTACCCCGCGCGGCGCCCTCCGTGTTTCTTCTTTCTCTAATTGCGAAGCCTTATCATTACCAAGTTTTACAGGACCTCTTCTCTATCATGGTTATCAAATTCCACGCTGTACTTTGCACAAACGTCATTCGAGCCAGGTGTCATGTTCATTCGCCCGAGTAGTAGCAAGCAACAGGAGTTACAAAAAGATACGCTACAAATATTAAACTATCACATTTTTTTTCAGCCACCTTATAATGTTTTAGATTTATGGAGATTATGAATTGTACTGGTTAAATAGCTTGACGAGATTCTAATGCCTTGAAATGAATTTTTGATGGTTGCTGAGTGAGGCCTACCTACATTACGTTACGTACTAATTATCTAGTAGTAGATACCTACGTACTAAGTAGTAATTAGTAGTAGTACGTAAGTAGGATAGGAATTTCGCTTACGCATTCTATGTACCTTACCGTTATTCGTATACCCAACCCAGGATGGCGTTCTATGGATGTTTGCAAAGTACTTTAATAATTATATTATATGACTTTTTTTCTATGGGACCAATCAGAATATATACCCAACTCCTCAAACAAAAAAATTCAAATAGTTCATGAACAACAAAGTTCTGAGGGAAAAATCATTAAAAAAAAACAACCGAATTGAGAACCTCCTCCTTTTTTGAAGTGGGTGGAAAAGTAAAAAAAAGTTTATTATACGCTTTACCCTGCTCTAAATATAAACCTAATGAAATAACCAGATAGACCTTTAATATAATCGAACTCAGAAATACCATGTTGCATTCGCCCTGACAGGGTCCATGTACTATACCTAGTCCGTAACTACCACTTAAGACCTAAAATACTTACCTGTATGTACATGGAGGCAATAAATAAATACAAATACAAATATTTACCTACAACATAAATGTAGTCTATCTATAGTGACTAGAAGTGCTCGCGGCTTTGCCCGCGTGATGTCGAGCGTCCAGCTAAATCAGGTTCTGTAGTTTTGGTGTAAAGAAGAACAAACACCCATCTGACTATCTATCTATCCTCACGATCATTTACATTGGGTCATCTTACACTATTCGTTTTGCCAATCCAAATCTTTTGGCAAATCGAAAAGTATAGTGAATAGCGAAAAATACTCAAAGAAGTCTCGATGCCGATTCTGATAAAAACTAAAACTGCTAAAATAAGTACCCAATTTAGATTTTTTTAATAATAATATCGAACCTGTAGGATTGCCAAGTCAAAGCCCTATTCAAAAAATCACCACCTTTGCCCTGAGGGCCCTGAGGAAGAACCCTGAGGGCGTTTAACTTTTATTCTTAAAGTACGATGATGACACACGGCTTTTTTACACGCTACACGCCAGCGACTTCGCTTGTAGTGTGTAAAATCGTCCAGTGTCATCGGCTTTTTTACAATCCTTCCCAAAAGCTAACACGCTCACACGCTAGCGTTTAAAAACGCCAATAATCAGCTTGTAGAAAAGCTTGTGTGTCACCGTACTTACATAAGAATATATATAAAATAACGTATTACATAAGAATAACACTTATCTTCATTTTCTGTGTCCTCAGATCACGGGGCTGATAATCCTGATCGTGGGCATCAAGGCGGTGATGAACTCATCTCCGTACATGGACCTTACGGATGAGAAGTTCTACACGTCTGCGCCTATAGTGCTCATTATCGTCGGCATCATCGTATTCATCGTGGCCTTCTTCGGATGCTGCGGCGCCGTCAAGGAGAACCATTGCATGATCGTCACGGTAAGTTCTAGAAAAATAAGTTTGCTTCATTCACATGTTCCTGTGTGTAATTTTTAGCAAGTTCTACACATCAGCGCCTATAATGCTCATCAGCTTATTCCTCGTGGCCTTCTTCGGATGCTGCGGCGCCGTTAAGGAAAACCATTGCATGATCGTCACGGTAAGTTCTAGAAAGATAAGTTTTGCTTCTTTCACATGTTCCTGTGTGTAATTTTTTGCAAGTTCTACACATCAGCGCCTATAAGGCTCATCATCGTATTCATCGTGGCCTTCTTCGTATAGGTAAGTTCTAGAGAGATAATTGGCAGATTCTACATATCAGCGCGTATCGTGCGCATTATCTTGTTCATCGTGGCCTTCTTCAGCTGCTGCGGTGCTGTCAAGGAGAAAAAATGCATTATCGTCACGGTAAGTTCTAAATCTTTTGTGCCAGATTTCGTTTAATTTTAGGTATAGTCGCTAAAATTTAGAGTATCATTATTCTAATTTAAAGTGTAATATAGTTGGCAAACTCGTCAACTGATAAACAAAGTGACCAACACTGAATCACTTCTTACGTACAATGAATAATAATATTTTCGAATCTGAAGGTTATTAAAACGCTCACAGAATGCAGAGAGTAGGTAGATTTCTTAGTAAGGTATTGACAAACTGGCTGATCAAAAAAATTTTTATGTTACCGTTATTATGTAAGAACCGTAAATTTACAATTTAACGGTATTCAAGCACGTTAATTTATATATTGTTGAAAATTTATTAACACTACGAAAGTCTGCTATGAACAATGCACAATACACCCCACAGCGGGACGTCAGTGCAGACCATATGCAACCCCTTACCCAAATTAGAATTAGAATTAGAGTCTGCTATGAAATAGAGTAATAGACCAATCAAAAGACCACGGTAAAATAATATAAATACGGTTTTGAAAGCGTAAATTTGTAAATGATCAATCATCCAATAGGAAACACGAGATTTATAATGAAATATAGGTAGGTATTTGGAGTCGCTGCGTTACATTCTTACTCAGTAACTGTACTTACAGGTTTCAAACTTGATGTTAATACAGTGATTGATTTATTTGAGGATATAATCTAAATAAATGTAAGACAGAAACTTTTACGAAAGATTTTTGTTTTTATTTTAAATTGGTCATATTAAAATCTGTTTTACATCCATCCTCCGAATTTAAAGAATATTTGTAAATACTGAATACTGTAAACAGATTTTTTTTTATGCCTTAAATGCAATAAACAGTACAGGTTACTTACAAAGATTCAGAGGCTAATGAGTCCACTGTGGAGCAATTGACAAGATGTCAGCCGCTGACCTTTGTCCGCTCTCCGCTAATTGGAAATTTCCTCTCAGTGGATAATTTAAAGGTATTTTCAACAGCTTTCCTGACAACAGAGTTGTTGAAGTCTTTCAATTCTGAGACAGGAGATAGGTAGGTAACTCTTTTTGGTTAAAAAATATGATTTTGGTTATTGGGTGCGGAACTCTTCGAGTTATAAAACGAGATTTATGAGTAATGACTAGGTTGATTTTCCTAAGATGATTTTTTGTTTGTAAACTTCGTTTAAGGATGATATGATAGTTTAACGTGACTACCAGCGTAACGGGACAATGAGCGCTACCGGACAATGAGCGCTACCGGACAATGACGTCAACGTTTTCGTGCATGCAGCGGCGCGGCGGTGTTCATCGATTTAATAGACGTAGTAACGTCAAAATGTTATTTAAAATTAAATATGTAGGTAGGTAGTGTTGGTTAGGTACTAATAATTGTTCCGGTACATTATGGGCCCGCGTGTCATCCCCAGTTGATAGGGAGTCGTTCGTCATCTCGTCCGGGTTACCTGGAAGAGATCGCTCACAGCGATAAGGCCGCCCCTGTTTACTCTGTATTGTTCTTGTTGGTGTACAATAAAGTGTTCATCTATCTATCTATCTCGTCTAAAATCTCTCGTAAAATTCGTCCAAATCGGAAATCCAAAATATGTTGTAATCTATCATCTAAACTTTTCTTATCAGTTTTTTTTTACCAATATATTCAAATCGTGACGTCAAAAATAAAAGAGTTTCGTAATCATTATTTTTTTTAGAATAGGTGCTAGTATGTCATGGAGTTACTCGCAACCAAGAGAAAAACCATTATATTGTGTCTTGTTTCTTAAGAGGATATGTGAAAATTTGGAGTCGCTGGGTTACATTCTTACTCAGTAACGGTACAGGTTACAAACTTGATGTTAATACAGTCAATACATGAGGATATAATCAAAATAATTGTAAGACAGAAACACGATTGGTGAAACTTACTCGATAGATTTTTTATCATTTGTCGCTTACGACAGTTACTTTTGAGCGACAAAAATCTAACTCTGACCTCTTCGCTCGGTATTACCCTATCAATTCAAACAATTTCTCCAAAACAAACAATCATTAATTATGACAACGTGATGTACAGTTAATGTTCGTTCATTCAATACTACGCTTGTCATGTTAAGCGATTTAAGTATAATAAATGGTGTAAAGTGATTTTAAAAATCTGAATGTGGTCATCGACTTTTGATGCTGACTGTACAAGCTGCTTAGTTTAGGCCTAGAAGTCATTGTGTAAAATGTCCAAAATTGTTATTTTATTTAGCATAGTATGTAGATAGGTAGTAGGAACACTACACACTACACAGCTTGATGATGTAAATCACACCAACAATGATGCATTGTCGGTCTAATTACCACAGAGCTAGTTCATTCAATTAATGTACAGCCGGCCTGTTGTTTAACTGTGATATCCGCCGAGGCTATCCTGTTTGACATGGAATAACACAACTATGATTATTTTACGTACATATTAACCTTTTTTACCCGACTGCCAAGAATCTTTAGATGGGGTTTTAAAATAAATGACCAAAATGGCGGATTTTTGGCGCTAAACAGTAAGCCGTTTATATTTGTTTTGTAAACCAAACCTATCGAGCAGGGTATTAAAATGAAAGAAACTGAAAGCAGATTACAAAAATATATATGAGTCATTTAATTTCAAATTTCATTCGGATTAATTAATTGGCAATCAATGCATAATATTTTCTCAGTCGGGTTCAGTTTTTATAAAATTTAAAATTGCTTAGTTTATACCTTCATAATGCCTTCATATACAAACTTTTAATTCAAAAGAAGTCGGACCTCAGCTCGAAGGAGTTGCAAAATAAAATGTTCCACGTTGTCTGCAAAAAATGCACAGTAGTAATCTAATAAACCCAGTTTCCGCTATATTATACTAATTTAATAACATATTTTAGTGATATTATATTATTGATAAAAGTTTGATATATCAAATACCAACACAATACATTCTGCCGCCAGAAAACAATGTGTAAGCAAATAAATGACTAGAATAGAATAGAATATGTTTTTATTTTTACTAAATCGCACAGTTCACTTATCATTGGATAAAATAATGAACACTGGTTATGTGGAAAATAATTACGCATTCTGAGGTAGGTAAGTATTCTATTTTAGACACTTACTACTCTTCTAGCTTTTTTTTTTAATGATCATTCGTTATTATAAAGTTTCTTTTTTTATCTAGAGTATGAGTCAACACGGCGCGCGGTGTCACTTGTAAATAATTTAAAATAAAGTTTTTATTGTTTCTATTTCATCGAGTGGGCGTCGATAAACTCCACCAGCCACCTGGTGATAATCATCACCAACCGGTGAACGACCGAGATATGCCAACTGATTCAAAGTCTATTATAAACCACGTTATCTTACGAGGTTGAGTCAATACAATGAAAATGCGTTGAATTTAAAATATTATTTTTGCTGTTGTTGTTAAAGTGTATTTTTACTACAACACAACATAAAGGACATTACTTACAGAACCTTACCTACCTTCTATTTATTTACTTTATGTATCAGAGATAAATATAATTGCCTATAAAATTTAAGTACAGTCATTTCTCCAATATATATATTACTGTCTGTAAACGGGTGCTTCACTTTCCTTGTGTGTCAGCTCAACTTCATCATAGAATATTTACAACTTCTTACAACTACAATCATGAAAACAATACTACATGTATTGTAGTTGTAAGAAGTTGCCTATATATTTTTCTCCCACTTATGTGTATGATGTATGTACAGACAGCGTCAGAAATAAGTATCCCCCTTGCACAAGACACCCAGCTATAAATCCTTAAAAAAATTGTAATACTTAAAATTATTTTTAGGCTTACATACGTTTATACAAATATAATCTATTTTTTAAAAGCAAAACTTCTCCATTCGCCGCGACGGTGATTTTAAAGGGATTTGAAGCTGGTTATTGTAATGCAAGGGGGATACTTATCTATGAAGCTGTCTGTACATACATATATGTATATATTTATAAGTCATAGAACCACCAAAGGTCTCTGATATTTTATCGCCCCCAAGAAAAATGATTTTTGGCATGTGACATCCACTCCAGCAATACTCATTAGAACATGCTGTGACTATGTATCCTCTACAGACGTACCTAAACGAGATATTTCATCTATATTGCCAATTCACAGCGTGACGTGGAAGGCTACAGTCTCCTATCGATCTTTAGAAGCCCGACAGGTCGGCGGCCAGACAGGCGCCAGCCTCCACCCTGAGCACCCTGAGTAAGGCTGCTTTCCACGAGAGATGTGCTTTGCTATGGATGCGTTTGATAACCACCAATCATATTCATTGGTCCACATAGCATAGCACTGGTGGAAACGGGTACTACTTAGTTTATGTTTTATATGGATGGATGTGCTATGCTATGGATAGTTGCGAGTGGTGTAACTATGTGCAGAGCATAGCTCAAGTTGTGCAAATTTCTCGCACAGCTACTTACAGTCAGTTGCACAGACATGTATTCACTACCAAGCTTTTACATTGATATAACTCTTAATTTTGCAAATAAAAGTGCACGTAAGCATTTTCAAATTAATGTAGTCATCTTACTTGTCAGAAGAACAATGTCTTTGCAAAATTAAGAGTTTAATATAAATGTGAAAGGTTGGGAGTGTATACATGTCTATGCATCTGACTGTACCTCGCGGCGGCGCATCTTCATAGCGAGAATTTTGCCGTAGTTTAATCACAGAACGGTAAGTTACCTATATTATACATACAGAGTGGCGTAAATGTGGGTATCCGTTATACTTTTGGTATATTTCATTATACAAAACATTAGTACGCCGTTATCTGAATGTTTTGTTATCGACCAATACCGGCTTATTTGCATAACCTGAGGGTCAATGTGAACGCTCTAAAAATCAATGACTTGGTAGGATCCAGTTGGTGCTTCTTTCTTTTTAAATGAAATTAAAAGAAACATTATTTTGTCAAGGCTTTCTTGTACTTTTTAACGATACTTAAGAGTCCTATTTTACTCCTAGCGTAAATAAATTAATAAACAAAAATTTACCTAAGTCCTGCTCTTTACCTGAGATTTTACTTGATGGAATGTCATTTCAACTGTTATTTACGTAGGTGGATAGGTGGATCCATATATTAGCTAATAAGTCATCGTGCACATTTCAAGCACGTGATCGTCTGTCTGCTCTTTGAAAAGTATGCAACCTGTTTTTAATTAGGAGTTGTCTATCTACTAGTAGGTAGTTAAGTTAGGTATGTAGTGTAGGCAAGAAGTTGCGCCTAACTTAGCTAATAAGGCTGAAATGACATAGGTATTATCAACAAATAGGTACACACATCAACGCAAAACGCTATGCCAGTTGATAAGCTACATTCGAAGAAATACAGTTCAAAGAATGGTGAATTTACTTTGTCGAATTCTGAGAATAGGACAAGATGAATTGTTTTGGCTATGAATAAAAAGAAGATAAATAATAACGCTTTATGTGTACTATTACTAGCTGGTGCCCGCGACTTCATTCACTTGAAAAAGTAGCCTGAAATATAGCTCTCTATGACTAGTAGTTAAGGCTTATCAAATGTTAAGCAAGTAAGAAACTTTTTTGGAGCTAATGGGTAAATAGGTTTAGATATTTTTTATTTTTTTAAGCATTGAACGAGACGTGCTAAGCGCTATCCTGATGGTAAGAAATTACGCCTGCTCATGACCAGAACAGTGCTACACAGGACATTGATTCACTTATGCAGGTGCAACACTGCTAAAGCGCTTCGACATTGACGCATTTCATATAATTTAATTATATGCAATATAGAAGGCAAGTCAAGCGATGGCGAGACGATATAGAAGGTATGTTAGCTCTGGACAAGGAATGCAATGGATAGGGGCGCTTGCAGGGAGTTCGGGGAGGCCTATGCCAAGGGGCACATCCACTCCAGCAGACAAACCATACCGGTGTATAGATAAGGACAGGGATTAGTTAGGTATTAATATATGAAATCGAATCTTTAAAATATCTGTATATTTATTTATTTATTTAGTTTTGATAGCAATAAACATCTTTAAAACTTTCAAACTTTCGCATCTTTGTAATTAGTAGGCCTCGATGTAAATAGTACTACTATGTATCGATGTTAGTGGGATAGTCTCAGACCACAGTAACTTAACCTAGATAATAAAATCTTCGTAAGTATCCGAGGAATCGATGACTATTTGGGGCGACCACAAAGCGGAAAGCCGTTCTATCGATCGACACCATACACAATTACAAGTAGAGTAAGACTACACCACAAAGGTAAAATGAGTGTTTTGTATTATATGGGTAGGTTAGGTACTTTTGAATCCAGTTACGACAGTACATGTCATGGAAATAAACAGAGTATTGATAAATCCTCGATAAAATTAAAACTGTTTACACTTTATTTCATAAGTCGTTGATTTTATGTATAATTAGGTACCTAAGAAGGATGTTTGCGTGAATGGGTTTACAGCATAATGCAAAATTCGGCTAAGTTTAGGCAAGTTAACGTTATAGGTTATGCCAGCTTACAAAAATACATATATTGAATTCCATAAACTTCAAAATGTTACCGACAAAGTATTATAATGTAGGCATTATATAGAATAAGAATAAGAAAACATTTATGTGCTTACACATGTATAACATTAAAAAGAAAACACATAACAATGATAAGAAAGATAAAAAAAAAATATCTAGTCATTCTATAGAATGCCTGGCTTGCTTATGCAATGTATAAAATAAATAATCTATTCTTTACCATTATACATAGGTATTATTATATAGAAGGCAATTCATGATAGCCAAATAATACAGAGACATACATCAGTAGTGCGCCTTATGCCTAGATCACAAGTACCGTCATCTAGGCAATACCGACGAATGGTCGGCTGAGCGAGTGACGTAAGCTTTCACTGTCTCGGCCGAGTACACGGTACGTGTGATCTAGGCATAAGCATTACTGGCCTCGTTACTGACCAAGATCTAATTATTTCCACCTTCATTCTAGTTCTCGGTCTTCCTGCTGATAATCTTCGTGGCCGAGCTGGCGGTGGGCGTGGCTGGCTACATGAAGCATTCTGACCTTGAGGCTTCCATCACCAAACACCTCAACGAGAAGATGGCCACATACAACCAGGACGAAGACGTCAAGAAGCTGTTCGACATCGTGCAGACCGACGTGAGTGTTTTTTTTTATATCGAATTGGGTAGCATTTGACCACAACCTCATTTGATGGTAAGTGACGGTGTTCCCTGTCATACTATGATCATTTAGTTTTTTCTATAAGTATGTAACTTCTTATTTTTCTTGTGTCAAGTGCACTTAAGGAGCCTCTATGAGGCGCACCTGAAATCCTTCTACCACACTGGTTCGAAAGAACTCTTGTGACACGATAAGAAGAAGAAGTACCTAGATAAACCAATGAAAATATCTTCATGTTTTAATTTCTCGCGTAGGTAGGTATGCTAACTCAACTCTATTCGTGGTCTATTTTGGTAAAAATCCACATTAGGTTAATTGGGATGGTTGATGGGTGAAATTCTCTTTTGAAGAAGCTGTAATTTTAGAAACACTCAAGACAAACAAGCATTCAACTATCATGCTTTTGACCTTTTTAAAATATCCTGTTTGTTTTTGGATTTCATTTTAATTTGTCTCAAGTTTGTTATACAATAAGCAACGATGGTATAATTATGTAGTATTTTTGAAGCCTAAATTCTAGGCTGGTTATTCTAGTGTTTGTCTGTTTACTTCTTCAAAACCATCGATGTAAATAGTCAAAACTATAATACCTATACCTGTTTGTCTTTAGCTATTTTATTTAGATTTGTGATCAATCTTGTACTTAGTTGGTGTAATTCCGAAAAGACAAAAAAAACTGCTTGCAGCTTAGTTTAAATTAGTCGGTGCTTTTCTAAATATCAAATTAATTTCTAGCCAAAGTAGGTTCATTCATGCAGCCCCTTGTGATTTACACAATAAAAGTTAGATTCTCTTGTCCCCTGACAATAGGAAAACGGTGGGACTAGAATATGAATATGCATGATCACGTGTAGCAACACGAGATCACGCACGCCGTGTGAATATTAGTCTTGAACAGAACCATTAGTATGGTACGTGTATGGTATGATGGTATAGTATAGAATTGATTCTTTGTATGGGGAACGACGTTTTGACGACCTCTGGGTGAATTATAATTTTATGGATTGAAATCACTTTTTCAGGAGCGAAAATCACCCAATAGAACAAACCTGATCGTGACGAGCGAAGCGAGCCGCAAATTTTTACGTCATTTGTTTAGTCCTGAATATCACTATTCCAGGACCTTGAACATCCAATGAAATAAACGTAATTAAATAAATAACGAAAAAATTTCAGGGTTTTGGTTTATTGATAAAAATTGCTGCATTGGGTCCTAAAATTACTCACGAAAAGAAACACGGTCACGGCGACCGAAGCGAGCCGCAAATTTTGTCAGCAATAGTTTAGTCCCGAAAATGACTATCAGGACCCTTAAACACGCAACAGAATGAATGTGAACGCGGCGAGCGCAGCGAGCTGCAAATTTTTTAGAGTTTTATTTACTTGGGAGAATTTCGTTATCAGGGCCCAAAACAGATTACTTATTAGGAAAAATTGCTGTATTATGGACCAGAAATTACCCAGTAAAAGAAAACTGATCGCAGCGAGCGAAACGAGCCGCAAATTTTCACGCCAATAGTTTAGTCCTGAAATTACTCTATCAGGACCCTTAAACATGCAATAAAATGTATGTGAACGCGGCGAGCGCAGCGAGCCGCAAATTTATCGCTTTATCACGACCTCAAACACTTACCTAATAAAACATAACATCTGATCATTTATTATAACATATTTTTCTCCTCTAATTTAATCTTTTTTCTAATTTAATTTAATTGTAAAAAGTTCTTAAAATTCTTCTTTTTTTAAAGTTCTCCTTGGTACTAGCTTCTTCATCATCACTTAAGTGTCAAAACCAGAACCAATAGAATACTTCTAAGAGTGAATTTCCACTGACGCGGAGCTGTGCACGGTCCGCTCCTCTCCACTCGCCCAGCTCCGCGTCAGTGGAAATGCAGGCCAAATGCCAAAATGTATTCCCAGGAGGTCCACGACTCCACTGTTATAAAAAAAACTTAGTTCATACTTTGATTCTTAACGGGTCCACGACATTTTAAAATATGCACCTTGAGTCTTAGATAAAATATAACTTAGCCTAAACATTACAGAGAAGGCAAGGCAATCCAGCTAAAAAACTATAGGTATGAACAGAATAAAAAAACTCTAAAATAAAACTATTATTCGTAGAACTTAGGGGGCGTCCATAAATAACGTGAGGTATTTAAGGGGGGGAGGGGGTCGAGTCAAATCTCATCTAATCTTACGTTGGAGAGAGGGGGGGTCTCAGGAAATATCACGCAATTTATTTCTGATTGAAACAAAAAAATATATATATTATTTTGGTCCATTAAATCCAAATTGTACATGCTTAAGATTTAATCTTAAGTCCTTTGTTTAAATCTTAATAACAATCCAACGCGTTCACGTAAGAAACCCACATTTTCAAAAATCTCACGTGAGATTGGGGGTTGGGGGAGGGGGTTGAATAAAATCTCACGACATCTCACCAGGGGGGGAGGGAGGGACAGAAAATTAAAAATAACACCTCACGTAATTTATGGATGCCCCCTTATACAGTCATCTATTTAGAGAGACCTGTAATTGGTGTTTTATACATAACCTAGTTAAGTTACCCATAAACATCGAGTTGGATCTAAAAGAGTGAACGTGGCGAACAAATGCTTTGCCACAGGCACTGCGGTCGGGGCGCAACCAACTCAGTGTAGATCCAACTCAATGCCCATAAACTATTATTGTAGCTGTTGGTCTTTTCAATAAAAAAAAATAAAAAACTCTTACTAAAACAAAATATTTCACTTACTAGCTGGACTGCTGCGGCATCAACAGCCCATCCGACTGGAAGAACAACAGCCTCCCGATCCCTGACTCCTGCTGCGGCGGCCAGGTCGTCAGCGCGGCCCCGCAAGCCTGTACCCCTGACTCCGTCGGCTTCCATAAGGAGGGATGCCTGCCCAAGCTCATCACACACTTCAAAGACATCGCATACGTTCTCGGAGGCGTTGGAATCGGCATTGCTTTCGTTCAGGTAAGAATAGTACCTACCTACTTAGATATACTTACCTAATTGAAACTTTCAGGAAAGCTTACAACTCTATGACAATGCATTCTAAAACCATAAAAACCGCTTCATACCTACACCACCAATTTTATTGGTAATGCAGAAGGGGTACTACGTTGTATGTGCGTGCAGTCAGAATTTTGAATTATATACAAAATGACAGAATGATAGCGAGGCGAGTGCGGCGCCCGAGCTGAGCTGGGTACAGCCAGACGCAAATACATAGAGGAAAACGACTAACGGTAACATTTATCCAATTTATTTAAACAAAAATTGGACTTCATTTTTTCAAGTTTTTTGCCTTATCTTGTGTTCACTAACGGCAACTACGGCGTATTTTTATCTGGTGATTAAAAATTTGCAGTGTATATATCTATCTCGTAAAGGAAGCGAATTAGAGCAAAAGCATAAAAAAATTATCTACATGTCTTGTTTAACCCTTAATTTCTTCTTTATTTCCAGCTCCTTGGAGTCATATTCGCCTGCTGCCTCGCTCGCTCCATCCGCAGCCAGTATGAAACAGTGTAAAAGAACTGTCGAAGCTTTCAAATCATCCATTTTTCGATTTTACTCACAAAGTTTTCATGATTATATAGTTTACATGTGATGTGATACCAAGTAATCTTTCTCTGTATATGTGGAATTAATTTAATGTATCGTTATAATCACATTTTTATAAGTACCTACCTATTTAATTGGTAGGTTAGGTACATATTTTCAGAGTTCTTTTTGGACAAAAAAGATACTCAATATTTGCTACTTATTTACTCGAATAGGGTACTTAGTTCCCGCCTTATTGTGTTAATTCAAGGACTTTTCTAAAGCTAGATTGTAACAGTGTGGATTGCACGTAAGCACAAAAAGTTAATTACCTACATTAAATTTCACAGTGTGCTCAGTGTCAAAGACTGTTAATGAAATCTGTTTCATGCCAAAATATTTTATAAGTTTTTCTACCTTTTTAACGTCAATTCTATCTTTGGCCTCAAAATTTTATTTTACTTTTCTAGTTTTGTGTATTTTAGTCAACATAGATGTGGTGCACTACCTATTAAATAATATATTAGTGTTAGATTTATAATGAACACATATTTTGAAAATTATAAAACATAGATTTTGTAAGTGTAGTTTTTGAAAGTGTTTCTATTCTAGAAATGACTATTTCGAATAAATTGGCATTACGTACAAAACATGGTCTATTATTTATACTTAATTCTAAGTGATGTGGATTAATAAAACACCAATCAGTGTCCTAAGTTACACACATTTATTTTCCTATTTTTATACCATGAAATATAAATCGCCTAACAAAGGATGGTTACACTTACACGAATTCAAAGAACATCGATTTTACAGGAACATCAGTCGCGTTAAATACATAGCTGTTGTCTGCAAGCAACATTCGATTCTTATTACAAAATTAAGATCACAACATGAAAAGTCGAGTCCCGAACATATCAGTACTTATATGTCGCGAGCATTTGAACCTCACAGCACCAGTTTCCTCCAAATACTTTTATTCTTACAAAAAGTTCATTTTTTCACCAAAACATTCACAGGCGCGCGACATACACTTTTCTAAACGATAAAACGCTAAATATTTATTTAAATCTAAGGTTAAGACATACATTAGGTATACATTACAATAAAATAACTTATTTCTAGTAACTGTTTCAATGTTTACTCGGAATTGTTGTAGTAAATAGTGACTGGAGTTAACAAAACTGCGCCTATTGAATTTGGCACTCGAAACGGATAAGTCGAACTCAATCTAAGCCAGATGCTTATTGATATGTTTGTTAGCAAAATGAATGATAAGATAATTAATTGATTATTTTTAATATTGTCACATCTAACTTACTTTTTTTCAATCATTCAATACCCATTACAATGTTTCTTACAAAAATAATAGGATAGGTACCTTTACCCAATTCATTGTTACTCACAAAGTACAATTTTAAAACAAAGTCGATTGCACATCAACAGTAAAACAATCATACTTCTGTACCAGAAAAAAAAACTAAACTTTAGAAAAAAATTTGCTACTTATTGGTAAAAAAAATTGGACAAAACTCTATGAATATTTAAAGCAAATAGTAAAACTCTGATAACTAATAAATCAATGTAAAAAATTACCCTAATTCAGTGTTAAATTCAAAACTATTATTTTATCTATATTTTTATGAGTCTTTTCATGGCAGACAAATATTGTATACAGATGAATTGGAAGATTTATCTATAATATAGGTAAAAATCAAGTAGGATTATTATGATCATGAATCTACAAAAGACAATACAATTTAACAACCTCCAAGTTTTCACTATCAATTTAGAACCATCTAAACATACCCTGAAATTAAAATATTTTACACAGCAATTAAGATTAATTCCAATTCCAATCAATTTTAGGCTATTCCAGAAACATGAGTAGCAACAAGTTTATGAGATCATCGCGTTACAGCGGCAAAATTGACTCAATCACTGGCTATACCTAAAATTACGCTCACTGTTATGCCACAGCATACCGAAAATTATCATTTAGTAACTAAGACTTTATTCTACGGTCATCAACAGGAAGGCAAATTAAGTTATTGAAGCGGTTTATACAGTGGGGTCTTTGCAGCATAGCTGTGTTAGACAGGTATGTCGCAAAAAAGAGTAGAAGCTTACATTTATTGAAGGATGTGTTTAGAATATGGTATTGAGTATGATAATGTTGTTCCGTAAGGGCGAGGGGGGCGAGGCATTCATGTCGCGTAGCGCTTGGTCCAGAGACGTGCGATGCGGTCATGTTCCTCCCTGTTTTGTAGATATTGTGTGGCGATGCTTCCCACTAGTGGATCAGCTGAAATAGACAACACATCAGGTTTGTACCTTAAATCTAGCCTTGACCTAAGGTTGGTTGTGGACAAAATGTAAACAAAAAGCTCATTCCTAAACTCTGAGAAGAGCTCCTCAAGATCTAATAGATTAGGAGATATTTAGAGCATGGTTACTCCACTGGGGTTACACCATACATGCCATTTTACCAGAATTCCCACAACTCTAGTTCAATGCCCAAAATGGCAGTTTGCAAGAAACAAAACGGAAATTAAAAAAATCCTAAACTCTATGATATCTCTCTGTAGTCTGAAATAAAATAACATTAATAAATAAAATATTTCTCAAAGCAAAAACCAATGGCTATAAGCCTTAATAATTAATCAGCATAATAATAAATAGTCATAAAATTCAAAATTTGTAAATGTCCTGTAGAAAGTTACCTGGATTGCAATCAGTGAGCAGTGAGCATATAGATAACAGGACTTTAGATATGGTGAGAGCTGGAGACCAGTTGTCTTTGAGGATGTCCAGACAGATCACGCCCTGGCTGTTTATGTTGCAGTGGTATATCCTTGTGCGGAATGTCACCTGTAACAGAGATGGTTTGGTGATGAGGCACATTGAAACCAATTAAGCTGAAATTTGGTATTTATATCTATAATTGGTATAATAAATGAACTATAAAATGACATAGGGCTATTTATTCCAATACCACATGGACAACCAGCTGAGAGCAGGACCAATGCAAAACATTGTGAGCATGGCTGGATAGATCCATGGATTTTTATTTGAAGCTCTGAAACTACTGAACAGATTAATATACAATTCAGTACATGTATATTTTAGGATATGGAAAAGACATCTTCAGATCAGGCTACTTTTTAACCACATGGAAAAAGTTGCAGCTAGTTTTGAGCTATAGTGAGGGAGAGTGAGGATGGATAGATAGGAATTCTGTTACTCAATCATGAAAAATCCACCAACCCCTGAAGGCTAAAATTAACCAAAAATGTAGACAGGCCTCTGTAAGGACAGTGTAGGCAACTTTTTTCTTATATGTCACATAGGGGTATAATTATAAATTTTACAAGTTTTCACAATAAAAAGAGATATGATTGCCTATAACTTTAATTTTATAATTACCTTGGGAGGTTTGAATGGATATTCTGGTGAGAAATGAATGTCCAAGAAGAAGACTCCACCTTCATACACAGAACCAGGCGGTCCCAGGATAGTGGACACCCATTCATACAGATTATCTCCTTTCGGTCCGGCACTGCAGTTAGGGGGCGGATCCAAAGTAATCTCTGCCAGTTCCTTCTGGATCCTCTTAGCAGAAGTACCAAGTGCTTTCGACATCTTGGGATTGGGTTTATTCTCTTTTGTAGCGGACTTGTTATCTGTGGTAGACCCCCGTCCTCTTCCCGTACCGTTTCCTGAACCAGAGGCACCAGACATTATCTAAAAGCATCACACAACTAATTCTACACAAAGCGTTAGAAGCAGGTGAATGAACATGGTATGGTATATTAATGAGGGCAACAAAAACATGCAAAGGCTTGCAAATCAATATCAAAATAAGTGAAAACTTAACCTAACAGTATTCAATGATAAATCGTGATGATGATGATGACGTGCTAAGTGCAATGACGATAGCAATGTGTTTGGTATGTGGAAGCAATAGATTCAAATTACAGGTAAAAGATCTCATCTATTTTTTCTTATTTGGATGGACTAACAAAACTAGACAAAGACATTATACCGTTTAGTGTTTAGGACGATTCTTTGGACTTGGACGGGACGAATGTGCATGGACAAGCTTTTGAGCACTCCAAACCAAAAGTCGTAACTCAAACAAAGGATGAATCAATGCAAATATGATTTATTTGTACCTTACGAATAACAGTCGGCCATCTTGTGCCTGGGCTGGCGTTAGCCGATAAACTCAATTTTTAGGTTTACCGGCCTCCTATTCATTAAAACTTACGCCTTCCACGCTAAATTGAAAATGAAATACTGTCCCAAATATGTACAAATCGAAAGTATTGAAATCCCGAGTCAGATGATCTCTGCAAACCGCAAACAGGCAGCCTGTTACTTTCCCATGAAATTGCACAAAAAATGATCATTTGCAGCATAAAACACAAATGTATACCTTTCAGATGTCAATGGTTACTTGTTCTGTATTCCGCATAGGTTTTTTGAGCTTCTACACCAACTTTACAGCTTCCTACCACATTTTATGTTTCGTCCGTCACCGTCACCGTCCTCACTAACACAAACAACTAATGAAATTCGAAGAATTCACACACGCACGCTAGCAATATTTTTTTTTGTTTCTTGAATTTATAACAGTTGAATACTTACAAAAGTACCTAATAAGAATCGGTTCACTAATAAATTACTTACACAAAATTATCTCTTGATTTGCAAATTATATTGAATTGTAACTAGAAAAACTACAAAACATAGCCGCACGCCGACATTTTTATTATTATTTTTTATCTGTCTGTCTTAATCTTGGATTGGATAGATTGTCTATGGTTTGCCATTGTATAGAAGGTTAGTCGCACACAATCAAAATAAAGCAAAGGTTTCCGAACCACAACATCCGGTCGCACCGGATCTATCCATTACTTAATCGAGAATCAATTATTATTATAATGGATTACGCGCTATTTATTGCATGCATTTAGAATTTAGAAAAATTGATTATTTTCGGAACAAAAGAAGAATTAGCCTTCTCTCTGTTTAGATGGAACCACTGACCTCTATATATATTACCCAAAAAACTTGTATACTATGTATCTAGAATGCCGACTCACACGAAAACCGCCAGCCGAAAGAGCTAGAACTAGTAAGGAGTGTGTCTCGTTCTGTAGGGCGACCATAATTTTTGAACTTTGAATATTTCATTGAGACATACAAGCAACCAAGGGAAAATTAAATCTGCTCAATAAGATAGCAATGTTATATACATACGTTACTTTGCATTATTGTTTTAAAATTATATTATACACAGGTACATTAAAATATCAACAAAAGAGAGGGCAGTGCGCCGCATTCTAGTGAGGTATATCTGATTCAATGGTTTAATACTGTTTCTTTCGAACAGTAATTATTTTTCTCGGCAGTTAGGTACCTAACCTACATGACAGCGACTGTACCTCTCAAATGATTTTCTATGATTTCTATGATCGTCTAATTTCGAAAATTGTCCCACTTATTTAAAAAATTACGGCCATGTTAATTTTAATTGTATGCTGGCAACTGTGTGAACGAGACACACTCCTTAACGATAGGGTCTCTATCAAGGATTAGAATCCTTATAATTAGATTTAATTAAAAAAGAACTTCAGAATTCTTAATCCATAAATAAAACAAAATGGCGATTAAGCTCTCTAGATACATAGTATAGAAGCTCTTTGATATTACCACGGTGGAACGGAAGAAAATCGGAAACCGTGGCGTAGAGACGATGGAGGCACACCACTAGGTATTCCAAAATTTCCGAACACAATTGCGGACGGACATCGATGAATGAATGACGATGAGAGTTGTTTATTTTATTTATCTGTGGTATACTTGTCAATTTGGATCGCGTACGTCAGTGTCACTGCTCAATTTTTGCATCAGTTTTCGTTCCGAGTTTGAAAAGAAACCTATATAGTTTCTTTTGTCCGCCCATGAGAGACAGAAAACTAAAAAATGTGCATAAATTTTTCGTCGAAGCATGTTGAAATTGAAGACAGTGCACTTTTTATTGTCTAAATAGGTTTCGTGTCTCACTGTCGACACTCAATCCATCCGTCCGAAGTTATTAATATTGTATGTGTCGTATTCATATATAGTAGTATATAGTCTCGGATGGAACCCTATTACAGTGGTAGATCATACACTTAGCCATTTCATTTTAGTCCTATATTTTGGCATTGTTTTGATTGTGTCCAAGTTGTGTCGTAGTTAATCTAAAATAAACCCAATATTGCTACCTGTGACTGCGGAAAGAATACAAAACGCTAATTTATAGTTCATAGTACCTAAATAAACTTCCAAAATGGGTAAACGACAGCACCAGAAGGATAAAATGTAAGTACCTATATTCCCACCAACTCTATCTACATAATCTCTAAATTCCTCTAATACTTTCGGCTTTATCTACCATTCTATGGCTTCGACAGGTACTTAACGTACACAGAATGGAGTACTCTATACGGAGGTAAGCGGCCAGGTAGCTCTAAAGAGGCTGACAACTCATTCAAGAGACTTCCGTTTGACCACTGCTGCCTCAGTCTCCTGCCTTTCGAGGACCCTTACTGTGACAATGATGGGAACATATTTGAACTACAGGCTGTCTTAGAGTTCCTGAAGAGGTTTAAGGTTAACCCTGTCTCTGGAAAAGTAAGTATTTTATAATGCCGTAAATCTTACAAAATACATTATAACTAGGTATTACAACTCAATTCCAACACCGCCAATGTTAATGTAAAGTTATTTCCATAACAAAATAACAAATGGTCAAAAAATTTTACTACACACATATTGGTACGAGCAACCAATCTATACTAACGTGTCAATGACACACAGCTAGTTTACAAGCTACAAGCTGGAGTTAGCTTTCGGGAAGAATTGTCAACCTAGCAAACTCGCTGGCCTGTACCTTGTAATCTATTCCTGTGTCATCGATGCTTATCACATCAAAAAAACATTTATAAATATAATTAAATTCCAGAAACAAGACCTAAAATCCCTGATCAAACTAAACATCGCAAAAAATGCTGAAGGTGACTACCACTGTCCAGTTCTATTCAAACCGTTTACGAACAACACTCATATTGTTGCTATCAAAACTACGGGCAATGTCTTCTCATATGAAGCCGTGGAACAACTCAACATCAAGGGGAAAAACTGGAAAGATCTCTTAGATGATACACCCTTTACAAAAAATGATATAATCGTGCTGCAAGAACCTAATAAACTGGCCAAGTTCAATATTGCGGCGTTTCATCATGTGAAGAATAGCTTGAAGGTTGAGACAGAAGGTATATTTCTTTAAATATAATATTAAAATTTCAAAGAAGAACAAACATGTGTGAATGTAAGAATGAATGAATGAAAATGCTTTATTGTACACCATAAGACAAATAACAATAACAAAGAGAAGGAAACATTACAAAATATTTAGTACAATGGGTGGTCTTATCGCTATTAAGCGATCTCTTCCAGACAACCATTATGGAGACTGTTACGATAATACAAGATGGTCGGGGTTGCATAGAATGAGTAAAGTAAAAACTGAACAAAAAAAAAAAATAATAATATAAATACTTATAATATAATACAATGTATAATAAACGTATATACATATATATATATATAAATACATATTCAATAATAATATACTTAGCAGTAGTATGACAGGTCCCTAGGGCCGCGATTGCGACTGAATCTCAAGATAATGATTCTTTACTTGAGCTTTAAACACGGCTGATGACGGGGATTGCCTTATGGAATCCGGTAACGCGTTCCAAAGTCTCACAGCTTGGACAGCAAACGATTTGTCGTAGAAGCTGGTTTTATGCGGCGGATATTTTAGTTGCAGGTTGACTGTAGAGCGTAAGGCACAGGAGTGGGAGTAGCCTAGGTATTCAAAACGCTCTTTCAGATAGTGTGGACAAGAAGGGTTGTGTAGAGAGTAATACAGAAGAGACAGTATGTGAGTATTCTGGCGAAGTCGAATAGGAAGCCACTTGAGCTTGGTGCGAAATTATGACACATGGTCATATATGTGTGAGACTTCTTTAAGACCTTATCCACATTTGAGTAAAATTAGAAAAGTTTTAACTTCCTGTTTTAATGATGTGTGAATTAAAAGAAAAGAAAAAAAATGTACCAATTTAAATCTTTTTGTTGGAAAATTTTGTTCCATTACAGAAACAAATAAAATAACTAACATTAATTGTTTCTATATTTTCAGAGGAAATTGCAATGAAGAAAGACCCACATGCAAGATTAAAAACAGTGTCGGCAGAAACAAAGGACATTCTCCAAGAACTGGAAAAAGAATATAAAGCTCCGGAAAAAGAAGATATTAAGAAGGAGGTCAGTGTCCTAAATCTAAAAATTACACTACTTTCTTTTTTGAGTAATTTTACAACTTACACTACTTACCTAAAGCCTACAACTTACACTACTTACCAAAAAAAAAACCTTCAACATATACTACTATTACTTACCTAAAACCTTCAACTTACACTACTTACCTAAAACCTTTAACTTACACTACTTATCTGAAACCTTCAACTTACACTACTTATCTAAAACCTACTACACTACAACTAACACTACTTACCAAAAAAATAATTATATTACATTATGATAAAGGTTGTTGATCATTGCATGCATTCTGGTATAATAATTTATTACCAAAGACTTTATTACCAAATGACTTGATTGGATCAGCTTTCTGGTATGTAATAAAAGCTGCTTTGTTAGCTAATAAGTAATTGTTTATAACTGAAAATTATAATTAACTATTTTAATACCCAGTTAAGTGTGAGGTATTGGCACAACTGGACAAAAATGGGAAAAAAATGATCATGTATTTTTTTATAGATGCCGGATAAGTTCAATGCGGCTCACTATTCCACCGGCATGGTGGCTGCAAGCTTTACTTCCACCGCCATGGAGCCTGAGACCATCCACCAAGCCGCCATCATCTGTGAAGACGATGTCAAGTACGAGAGGGTAAAGAAAAAAGGTAGATTATTATTTATTTAAATTTAAAAGAAAATCACAAGATTTCTGGAATAGCCCATGTGCATCAAAGCCCTGTGTAGCACTGTTCTGGTCATGAGCAGGCGTGATCTCTTACCATTAGGAGAGCGTTTAGTTTATCTCGACCCAGGATGAAAAAAAAAATACTTTTATTAGCTGAGTTTTGATGTGATTAAGCTTTAGCACTATATTATTGTGTAGGCTACGTCAGACTGCTCACAAACTACGGTCCGTTGAATTTGGAGCTGTTCTGTGACGTCACGCCGAAGACTTGTGACAACTTCATGCGGCACTGCAGCAACGGTTACTACAACGGCACCAAATTCCACCGGTCCATACGGAACTTCATGGTAAGACTTGCTTAATTAGTTAAATCGACAAACTCGCTGACCCCTACAACTTTGTTTGCGATAAGAATTAACAATACCTAATACCTACTCTTGACAATCATACCCTCAAAATATCAAGTTTATACTCTCAGTGGAAGTCAGTCAGTACCTACAAAGCCTAGTATGGTGCATAAATGGTACTATAAAATCAAACACTAAATTGATCACGATGTAGTACGGGATTTTGTAGTACAGTCGCATGCAATAATATGTTTACACAAAATTGTCTCTATACTAAATTGCAATACACACACAACAACACCAAACAAAACACCAAAATTATGTCGCCATCACTTTCTGTCATAATATTGTAAACAAGTCGAAGTCCGAAATAAGTTAACACCATAATTCTCATAAATATGTAACCAAATTGAATTTCAAAAATATGTAAACAGGTTAAGTTTCATAAATATGTAGACAACTTTTTCGCCGTTGCATTTATTTTTGAAGTTTAAGTATAGTTTAAAATGGGGAACGCGAGCCTTACGCGTTTTCCCAATTGTTTCCTTTTGTAATATAGATTGTATGTATAGTAGTTAAGACTATGTAGTTAGCTTATGCTGTATTAAAATGTAAAATCCAGATCCAAGGCGGAGATCCAACGGGCACAGGCCTGGGTGGCGAGTCGGTGTGGAAGAAGCCATTCGAAGACGAGATACGACCCAATCTACACCACACCGGCCGCGGCATGTTGGCCATGGCCAATTCAGGACCCAACACTAACGGATCGCAGTTGTAAGTACGCCTGACTGGCTTTCCACGCTGAGTAGGGGGGCTTATTCCCGAAATCCTCACCGGCCATCCCCACCGGTGGGGATTTCGAGTAAAGGCTCTAAATCCTCACCAACACCAACCACCACCCAGTGGAGATTTCGGGACTATTTTTGTCACGAAATACCCACTATACTGAACAATGAACATATTAATAATAAGACTGCCATGGTATAAATATCCATTACAATGTACCCGATCCATATTTTATGAAACCATTAAACGATTTATTATTATTATTTCAAATAATACACATCTTTGGACATAATTTATTACCATCACAGGCAATCATTTCCAAAATAAATAAGTTATTAAAGATGTGTACTTACCCGAAATCCCCACTGCGGTTAATGGGGATTTAGAGGATTTTTTAAATCGAAATCCCGACACCGGTGGGGATTTCGGGAATAATCCCGTTGGCCCTAGCCCTGGTTGAGGCTAGGGCAAAGAATAAAATAACTCCAGGCCCCTACTCGACGCGACTCGTCTCGCGCTTGATAGATTCTCGAAGGAGCGAACCTACACATATTTAGTAACAAATTAATATGATACGTTCAATTCCAGCTTCATAACATTCCGGTCGTGCCGCCAACTGGACGGCAAACACACGATATTTGGCAAGCTGGTCGGCGGAATGGACACACTAACCACCATAGAACGGATTGAGGTGGACAATAAAGATCGGCCCATACACGACATCTTCATCGAGGCTGCGCAAGTGTTCGTCGACCCTTACTCCGAGATTGAAGAACAGGTAGGTAGAGATATTTCAGATTCAATATCAACAATGCACGCGTATCCACTATCGCCGCCATGCAAATACTCTTATGCCTAGATCACACGTACCGAGTAATCGGCCGAGACAGTGCTCTTGGCCGAGTACTCGGTACGTATAAACATAGCGCCGAGTGCTCGGCTGAGCGAGTGACGGAAGCTTTCACTGTCTCGGCCGAGTACTCGGTATGTGTGATCTAGGCTAGGTATTACTTAGTCGAAGAATCCTATTTGCATCGACACTTCCAAGAACACTTTCTTCCATCATCTATAAAATAATCAAGGTTTTACTAAAACATTCAACAACCGACTTCAATCGAACTGTTCTATTGACCGTAGCCTTAGGCACCACTGAAAAGTCACTGTAAAATATACAATTTTTAAATTTAGACTTTTTTTTTTAAATTATTTTGTGTGGCTGAAAAACGTAACCAATGCCCCCTGGTTTATTAGAAACGCTGAATTGTATGACGTACTGCAAATCAACACAGTGGCTGAAGAGATGCAAGAGGCTGCTCATGCTTACCGCAAAAGGCTGCAAAACCACCCAAACCAACTGGCCCGAGAGCTCTTAAGTCCCGGTTACAAGCGAAAGCTCAAGCGCAAAGACGTCCTAGACGACACCGGAAGTGCGAATGCAGGAGTGTGTTCCCCCCAAAATTAAAATCGAACTAAAAAAAAATTATTTTCATTTAAAAACAACTATTTAATTCAATTTTGATAAAATTTATATGGGAACAATCTGAAAAGAATTTTTCAAATCGGTTTGTAAACAATAAAGTTCTGAGGCAACAAACAAAAAAAAACAACTGAATTGATAATCTACTCCTTTTTTGAAGTCGGTTGAAAACTATGAAATACACCATTGTACAGTGTGTCGTTGGATCTAGGCTGGCTTGAAGTTCGCGCTTGCATCATTCCGTCAGCATTTGTTGGTGTTCCTGTCGCTTATCTTCGCCTTTGAAGAAGTTTTCACTTTTTTTCTGTCACTTTTTTTTACATGATGTTTCTTCATTCTAGCTCATTGTAGAACGAGCGGCAGAGTTGAAGAGGCAAGCAGAAGAGGAAGGGCCAGGAGTAAAGCCTAAGAAAGCTTCTAAACAGCCTCTCAAAGTGTTTAGAGATGGCGTCGGCAAATATTTGAACCTGACTGAACATGCTGTAGAAAAGCCTGCTAAAAACCAAGAGGTTCCCGCGAAAAAAGCTAAGAAAGATGGCAAATATAACTTCGGGAGTTTTGATTCTTGGTAGCATATACTTTAACTATAGGTATTATTCCTTATAAATATAATAAATAAATAATAATAAAAATTTTGAGCGTTTCACACAATGCTGTTTATAGACCCAAACTAAGCAGAGCTTGTACTATGGGAACCAGATAACTGATACAATACTTAAATACTTTTTTTTTAAATGCATACATAGAAAACACCCAGACTCAGAACAAACACCAATATTCATCACACAAGTGCTTGTCCTGAAGCGGGACTCGAACCTGCGTCCAACACACTTGCCACTTAACCAATTGTGTCGACAAATGTAAATAGGTAAATAATAAGTGTATAATAAAACTAAGTTTGGTATATATGATTATAGTTTTATTTAATTAAAGATAATTGAACCCTAGTGAATATGTATTGATTTATCCATGATTCGTGACATTGATTGAGGTAAATAATACACACCTATCATATTTGGGATACCTACAATGTGCTTGTATAACTTAATTCTAGAGTATACACTACATTCTACTCTATACACAACTAAAGCTTACATTTCTAAATAAATAAAATACTTTTAATACTATGAATCTGTGATTGAGTTGCACAAAGTGTTTAGATTCAAATTCAAGAAATTATTTTGTGTACTTATATTTATGACACTCATTACATTTCTTTTATGGAGGACTCGTCTTGTTTCGTGTTAGCTAGTGTGGTTAGATAGTCTCTGAGTTTTATAACTGCCAGACTGCCAACAACTAGAATATATCGCGATGTAAGAACCAGATGAACTATCTTTAAAACTGCTTATATGTTCGGTTTTTACACCGCGATATGTGGTTCCCAACAAGTCACCCAAACGTGTTGCAGTGTTAATTGTTAGGGTTTTACCCATTGAGTTACACTATGACACTAGGTGTGACTCGTTGAGAAAAAAAGTTGCAACTTTAACAATGTTATTTTATTGGATTATATTTAAACGTGCCCTCCATGACTGCATCTTCAGGACCAAAAAATGGAGGTTCATGCAGAGTTCTGATCAAATAATGTAGTCTAAAAGTTAACTATAAATTAATCTACCATTAACAACAAAACAATACACATAGAATCTAACAATCGTAAACTTCAAAAGAAATTCATAGTAATTTTAGCTGTAGGTAACCAGAAATACTTACTGAATAGCCCTCATTCTTCCATTCAGGTGCACAATATAGGCAAAATGAAATTCAGTCAGAAAGTCAGATATTTGTTACAACCAAAATTACCACCTCTTACAATAAAAATAAAGATTTATACATGGTAAAGAAAAACATCAACATCCAGTTGCCCAGAGTATCAAACCTAATTTATTTTAACACTTAAGCCAGTCACTACTGGGTCTACTAGGCCCAGATTAAATTAAAACCATTGGTGTATTTAGTCACTACCGGGTCCAATGGAATTATGTGCACCTTCATCATCCCTTGCAAGTGCAGTGGGCTCATTGACACTGGTCTTAATTGCTGTGAAAACTATCTCTTCAAAGTTAGGAAGAGTGACAACTTAGTAACGCACTGACATCAATAGAACCAAGCAAAAAACAGAGGTCTAATACACCCATTAGCAACTGCATAAGTGTTAACATACATAGTTAAGTAAAAGATAAAGATTTACCAAATAACATCCCAAACTTGCTACATTCAGTACTGGGTTTGACGCCGCCTGCCAGTTCTCTGCTTATCAAACCTCATCTCCATCTCCTCAAGAACCTTGGGAGTGTACCGGACCACCAGCTTCACTGACCCAACAGCTTGCTTCAACAGCTCCACAGCCTTCTCGTGATTTTCACCCTCCACTGACACTCCATTCACAGAGAGCAACTGATCTCCTCTCTTCAACCCTCCATGGCGGTCAGCCACTCCACCAGGAATGATTCTAGATATGTAAATAGGAGAGTTCTGCTCCTTACCTCCCATCACGTTGAAGCCTAAACCTTCCTCAGTTTTCGGAAGCTCGACCACTCTGGGATGGGCATGCCCCTCTGCTGCGGCGAATGCAGCCACGGTGGCCTTTGCAGTCGCCGAAGCTCTTATATCAGCGGAACCCTGGATATCAACAGTCTCATACACATGCTCGTAAACTTCCCGTACTGCGTTCAAGAAGTCACTTTGTAACACTTTCTGTAAAGCAGCCAGCTTGGTCGCAGGAACCTCGCCACTTTGCTGCAGTTTTTCGAGCAATTCGATGGCTCTTTTTATGTCTCTTGCCAATGTCAGTTGCTCACCACCAGTGGTACTCATGTTGTCGGTCGTAATTACTGCGGGGCTTGCAATCGCAATAAATTAATCAAAGGGCGTAAAGATCAAAAATATTTTTGCATTGAGAAGATGAATCGATAATGTTACCAGCATGAAATAGCAAAAATATACGAAAGGTACTTTCACAATAACGTACGTTCTAAAATTGCTCGTATTTCATTTGGGTAGTTCTTGTCCTCCGTGATTTGGGTAAAAAAAAACGGTAGACCTACTGCTATATAGGCCAATTTATGTAAAAGCACTTGATCCGTAAATCTGACCTTCACGGTACATACAGGCAACAATTCAATATGCAGTACGTTCCGAAATCATTCAAACTGTTTAGTGAACTATACCCCGATTCAGAATTCAAGATTTTTTTTGTAAACAAAGGTGTGACTACCCTAAAAAATACTTATCAAAGTGACGTTTACTCAATTTTCCTAAATACTTATGGTACGGTTTATTTTCTAATCAATATCCATAGAATGGAAAATAGCAATGGTTTGGTACTGATTATTATATATTATTTAATTTTTTTCAGAAAGAACATTATAACACGACGAAAAAATATTAGCGAAAAATATTTTAAGATATTGGTATTATAAATCGAAGTATAAGAACCCGAGCGGCTCTTGGCGGGAACATGAAAAATGGCGCATTGGCGGCATTAAATTAATTGACAAAACTTGTATAACTATGAGTGTTTAAGTGTAAAAACGGTGGTTTTTTATCCATTAAGTGCTCGTGAACGTGTATGAGTGTTGGTGAATAGTGTAATGCTGTAAAACGTGACTTTTCGTGTTGCCTCCAAAACTCCATAGAAGCCTCTAGTAAAGTCGCAACCACCACTACTTTACAGGGGCATGACTTGACTTATCGACTCTGACTTATGGCAAAATAATCTCTCCAATTACTTGACACTGGCTATATACCTTTGATGTGAAGCCAAAACCGAAGAACTTTCTTTTGGTTCTTCGAAAGAAAAAAAAAAAAAAAAAACCCGAGCCTCAGAAACAGCAGAACCCGTGTTTTTGATACATTCCGAACGTTATATATTTTGTCATTGAAATAACTTTTCAAGTTGGTAGCACTTTTATTTCGTTCATTAATCAAAAAACTGATCCTACTCGTCTGTCATTTTCGTTCAAAATTATAATTTTGTCACGGCGGCACTGATAAGAATCAGAGTTTCTGGCTTGTGCTCTTATGTGAAAGGAACGACTTATTTTGTTTTTTTTCTAATTAGACCCGATTTTTTTCTTACACAGCGTGTTCAATAGAATAAAATTCAAGTTCGTTCAAAAACATGACAATCATCTGGGTAGTACCAACTAACCCATACCAATTTTGTTGTCATATAATTTGACATTTCCCCAAGTCAATTTTGGGTTGTACATTTTTGTAAACTCGAATGTGTGTGTTAAAAAACATCAGTATTAAACAATATTTGCGGATTATAATCAAAAAAAGATTCATAAACACTAGTGCCATTGTTAGTGTTTAGTTGGCGTTCGTCTGGTGCATAATTATCAGTGATATCCTGAAACCATGGACGATCTGGGTGAGTGTTATCATAACCTGTTTGGATGCTGTGTATACCGAAATGACGTGTTCTTCGTAAATAACTCCTTGCGAAAATATGTGCTGATACAATCAGCTTGGTGTCACATGTGTATGAAATTTGTGTACCCATCTCCAGTATCTATTTCAGTTTCCTATGTAGGTAGGTACTAGGTACTCATAAAACAGATGGAATGTAGGTAAATATTGAAAGTTCCTATGTTATCATTATCTCCCTGTAAAGATAAGTAAGGCCTATAAATTGATAAAACAAAGATCTAAATTGCTATACTGTAACAATAATTGGTTGTTTGGCACACCAATCCAGTAACCCACAAAAAAAAACAATAGTTTTTTTTAAATTCACTTACTATATCAGACATTTTTTAATTTAAAGATTATGTGTCCTGGAAGATTTCAGTTACTAAAAGTAACAAAAGCTTATGAAGGATTGCGTTCGAAGGTAGCATGTAGTGCGCAGTTAAGACTAAAGTCGAATCAAAAATTGCTATATTTCATGTTTTGCAACTACTTCATATAACTTCAGGTACATAATCTCTATGTGCTTGACATACTGTAAGTATTTGTGGTTATTCCAGGTATGACCTATTAGCCAAAAAAAATTACCTGTTATACCAATGATTCATAGGTACAAAGTAGTGAATGTTAATTAATACAGTACTGTACAACAAAATCCTGGATCATGAATACCGTTTCTATCTCAATATAAACATGACACAACTCTAGCATTCTTTAAAAAGTGAGTCACCAATAAGGTCTTACAAGATTGACTTGAATTTTAAGTCCAGCCCATAAAGTTGAAAGTGGACTATTTGGTATAGGTCTTTTCAAATGATTCAGCCTTGTTCATTGGTCTCTGGCTATATTTTAAAGCTAGCTTCTACTAACTACATGACTGAGCTACTTTGCCCTAGTGGTATAGGAATAAAAAGCAATTAGGACAGAGTAACAGGCTCAATGGCGCACCTTAGGAGAGATTACTCTGTATAAGAGTAAGTACATATTTTTATGCCATAAATATCTCACCAGTTAACTACTCTTAGTTGATGATGATGATAAACATCTGCGTGAGTTACAGCCCATTCCCACTTGTCAGATCAGATGCCGGCTCCTTCATTGTAAATCCTAAATAATAAAAATATCCAAGAAATGTGAACAGGTTCATAGGTTCAATGGTCGGCCACTAGAGAGTGCACGAAAGGAGCCTCTTCAAGGTGCACTTGTAATCCTTTTACCACACTGGTTTGAAAGGACTAGTGACACAATAAGAAGAAACCACAAGAACACCCTCATTTTGTCGGGCCTGACACCCGACAAGTGAGAACGGGCTGTCAGTTTTATGTTAAACAAACACATTTTTTATTTATCCCGATTAAAAGTTACATCATAGAACTATGTGTTATCACTTTATCATCATCCTTATCTTGGGTAATCCTTGCATAACTTCTTTCACAAACTTTAATTCAGAATAATTTAATATTATAACTCAGTCATGCCAAAACTACTTGAGTGATTTGACTAAAATTTGGTTAAGAAATAGTAGTCCAAAACTTTGAAAAGGATTTAGACTTCGTTTTTTATACCGTGACCAGGCATGCGAAGACGAAGGCGTTAAGTAGCTAGTCTAGGCTTTTGAATTGGTTGTATTTTTTCTCATTAAATGTATGTATTGACAAAAAAAAAGTATTCCATTAGCTATCTCGTTCCCATACTACAAGCCCTGCTTTGGGGCTAGGTGGCGTTGTGTGGAATGTCCAACATTATTATTTATTTATCTCATTAATAGGCAAGCGAAGATGCAGTGTTTAGCTTATTTATACGTCGTTTTCGCGTAAAAGGTTGTACCATAGATAACTCATCAGATTAATGACATGATAATACAGTTATGATGCGTTAACGGCTTCTGGCGAGGGCACCCCGGTGTTCAAGTCTGGGTGATTGATTACTGATTAATGACGGCCCTACCTAGCAATCTTGTAATAGTCTAGTAAGGTGACTTTGCTATTTTACCTAGTGGATAACCGAAATTAAGGCAACCACTAGAGGTTTTAGAAGAGTTACAATACATTCTTCTTCTTATCTTCTGACTAGTTCTTTTGAACCAGTGTGGTGAAAAGATTTCAAGTGCGCCTCGAAGTGGCTCTTTTCGTGCACTAACATTACAATAATAATAAATGTTTTGGACATTTCACACAACGCCATTTAAACCCAAACTAAGCAATGCTTGTAGGTGTACTTATATACTTTTGTGTTGTTAAAACACATACAAAAGAAATCACTTAAGATTCAGGACAAACACCAATGTTCATCACACAAATGTTTGTCCTGATACGGGAATAGAACCTGCGACACCGGCCTGGATGGCATATGGCAGTCCAATACACTTGCCACTCTGCGAACCGTGTCGTCTACAATCATTCCTTGTCTGCGAATGTGCGAACCCTAAAAACCAGTTCACTCACAGGTAGTCAAACCAGGTCTAACGACTATCGGGGTTTGAAAGCGTCTCATGATCTTCAAAAATCTGAACATAAATGTAAATTCAAAAAATGATTTCATTTTTATAATGGTATTCAAAATCCAATTCTTCAATATAATTAAAAGGCTTGGATCTGACCGACTGACTGACGAACTGATTGACAGACGGACTATTCATAGGCCAAACCACTGGACGTACAATTAATTATATAGAGATTTATAGATAAATTTCGAGGGTGTGTTCATTAATAAGTGTAGGCGCGTACTAAGAAAGGATTTTAGTAAATTCGCAAGGCAAACGAGCTGCGGGAGTATAGGTACACTAATTACTAGTTAATTTAATAAAATACACCATCTAGTCACGAACCTTAGAATATACACGTTATATATTTTTTAAGGAATTTAATAAAATGGTGATCTTAAAAGCTACAGAACCGGTAATCGATTTGATTAAGAGATGATATAAAACGTGCTAAAAGTGCGTAAATTTGCCAACGACATTCCAGTGAACACGTTTGATAGGTAGCCTACGAACTCTACGAAGGCTTAGGTACCAAACGCGGAGAAGATATATAAGTAGGTATATGAGTACACAGTGCAACTTACTGATATTACGCTACATGTGGTTAGAGTCTAGAATAGGCTAATTTACGATGATACTAAAACTATTGGTAAACCCTCAAGAACCTCACACAATGCGATTGATGAGAGTGTTGGTCTCACTTTCTATATAAGGTTAAAGATTTTTATTTTCTCATAAAAATATAACATTTCACTTACATGAGAAACTACTCTAGGTGGTAACTGAAATATAATCTAAAATTATTAAAACATGCTAAAAATAAACATGCACAATTGCACATATCAATAACTAGATATCAAATACTTGCTTGAGGGGTGTTACTTGATGGGAAAAAAAATCCCATCGAATATCAGTGTTACTCGTTTGGGTGTTACTGGATGGGAACCCATAAATTTTTGCTATATTTTTATATACTTTCGGAGATAAAATATAAGATATCTTTATTGTATACTTTTGTAATCTACTCAAACATAACATTGATAATAAAGTTAAATACTGATTATAAACTTATGATATTTTAGTCATTATCATCGTAATTGTTTTCTTACATTCAGAAACATCTAAAAGCCCAGAAGCATTCCTCGGAGACACTTCACAGAACATACCATTCCGACCCTCGAACACAGAACATAATCTGGAGTGACTGATCGCCTCAATCAATATACTTTTAGACATAGTGATAATAAAAACTGTGACTTATTGATCTTGCCTCGTAGTATCTGATCAATGTTATGGTTGAACTAAAGTTAGCTTGATTGGTTTTTGATGGTAGGTCGTGGGTTGGCTATTGAAAGGTTAAGTGATTAATTGGTTGGCAATAAGTCCGTTTAATTGCAGTAAACTATTACTACTGCAGTTTTGACGACTTGAATTTAGAGCACTGACCAAAATAAATTCTCATGTAACGTCCTGTTCTAGTACATATAGTTATATATCACAACTACTTCAAAAAGGGTTTATAAATAAATAAAAGACCAACATCCTCTAAAAAATTGTAATTCCTTGGTTATGAAAGAAAATCTATAAAAGCTAAGTGTCGTGCAGGGACGGTTACTAGGAACAAAATTGTTTATGTATTCCATATTCTGTTCCATTGAAAACTTGATGTGGGTAAGTATACTTTTAGGACTATTTTGAGAGAATTTCAAATTAAAGTCTTTTCCATTCGTTTCATCATAATAATTAAGCACGATGCATGTTACGGTTAATTTTGTGTCCGTTCCTGCATCAACCTTAATTAAATTAATTAGTGAACGTCGCGGTTCGTTTGTTGTGTCGTAATGGTGGACACTCCTTCCTCATAATCGGATAGACACACGTAATTTTCCACATCACGAGAGAATGATGTTATCGCTATTACTTTCTTTTACATCATTATTTTCTTAATAATCTTTCGAAAATATTTGACAATTTAATTTTGCTTCATAAATGTTTTCAAAGATATATCTTTGGTATTCTTTGGAATGCTTCTACCAACTAGCAGCTAGCCTAGTTTTTCCAGTTTATCAATCTATTTATTTATCTCAATGTTCTCTATTGGCCTAGCCTAGATCGTTGCTGATCTGATGAGCCATTAAATGGCTGTTTACGCCATAAATACATTAGTGACGTCACTCACCATTACGTCATGCACTTGCTTTTGATGAGTTGCGTTTCACGCGCCCCCATCACCAGTCCACATCGTTTGCCGGAACACACCGGTACAAAATAAAAAAGTCTGGAACGCACGGAACGCATTAGTCGTTGTGTAGAATTTATGGTGTTTTGTATCATTTGGATTTATATTCTCTTTGATTAATTCTTGGTAAAACTATTTCTCGCATAAGTTATAGTTTGTTTTAGTTGTAACGATATCTATTTTGTAATTTTTCTGTGTCGTTCAATGAGTTCTGTTTGTTTTTGAGCCCTTTTCGTCGGATGTCATTGGGGCCAATGTTTGTTTGCGATTTCTATAGCATCGTTGAAAGAAAAGGTGAAAGTTTTACTTTAAACTACCAAATCAGAGTCTTTAAGTTCTTTGCGATTTAGAATTATGTATTAAATTCTATGGTTATCAATGATTCCGTCAGCAGTTGCAATATAATTGCTAATATACGAGTAATTCATATATTCATATACATTGATCTGAATTCACGAAGGCTATTTTGTTGATGTAATTGGCATTATGGCGGCCACCATAATAAAGATGTTAAACCTTGATGTAATTGAATAACTACCATTTTTGTTTTAAATGTATCCATTTCAAGGTATCGCTACATAAAATATGATTCAATGATGCGGTACTAAATGTTGTTGAATAATCGACAACAGATAAAATCAATATGCGGTTTGTTTTAGATGCGTCTAATGGCTATTCTTTATTCTTAGTTACTTCAGCCTTGGCAGTTAAACTAGATTGATCTTGGCGCGGTTTCAAAGACAATAACGTAGGTTTAGGGACTAAATACATTGTATGATTAATATTGAAAGATTGCCTTACCCCACAATCGTCTCATTTATTAAAATAACCAAATTCAAAATGGTTTATCATTCACTCAGATAAAATCACACACAGACACATACGCAACAATCCTGTTTACAGTTAATTTGACCTTTCAAACCCAGTCCGTCCAAGTAAATTGTCATTTGGATGCAATCTTCTATCCGACGATACTACGAGCAACGATGTTTACTGAATCAACATCCAAGTCACTTTTTTGTCCGACTGTACGTCCGTCTAACAGGTGCCCATACGCATGTGGGGGCTCTCAGGACTCGCGCTAATATTGACTTCCTTATTAGAGAACAATGGTACAGTTATATCGTAAACTGTACGTGGAAAATGCATTTCAGTTTTAATAGTTGTTTTGGAATGTATAGCTTTTAACGATGTTTTGTGATTTCTGTTGCATAGTTTCGTGAGAAGCTTTCAAATATCACAGAAAGCAAGAAAACTACTTTCAAAACTATGTACCTGTTTATTGTGACTGATATTTTAGGTGTAGATCAAACTTTAAAATAAGAGCCATAAACTAATTTGAATGAAAAGCAAGAATGACGGACCGGAAGTCTTAAGTCAGGCGACACTCTTGCGCATCACATTTCATCATTTTCCACCGGATGCTTTAGGGTGCGGTAGACTTCGGCGGGAACAGAAAACAAAATTAGAATTTTCTCGCTGAAGAATTCGTGATGGATCGCCCTTTCTCCACTTTTAAATGTCAACTCAACGCCTCAAAGTAATTTCAAGAATTCCTTCTTAGACTGATCACTCTATCGCTGTCGTTAGTAAGCCAGAATTCGCTTTGATCTATCCTAACAATTTTGAGTCATAAACCTCCGCATGACATAAAAAGCTCATCAAAGAAAACGTCGGTAACTTAGGAACATGGGCATGCTTGTAAGACGTTGATTGCGACGGGTTCTATAAATCGCACTTGTCGGAACAATGGCTCAATATTGCCGAATGCACGTCGAATTGCCTGTCTTTGCGTATAAATAATCTCCAGTGGTCGTGCACTTGTGGATGGATGGAGTGGAGAGGCGTGCGCCGGCGGCGGCGCCGGCATCGGCACTCCACTACACTTTAGTTGTGACTGGGACGCGCTGACGAATACTCTGCTCTGAGCACCGCACGACCTCGCCCCCTGTGACATCGCTTATCTCTTATCACCTGTTATCGATAACAGATATGAAGCCATCGATTTTAAATAAATCGAAAATACCAAAGTGTTGCTCTATCGATAGTCGCGTCGCGCCCTTGAGATAAAACAGTAAACTCATTAACAGGTACATAGATTATAATTACAAGTGGATGCAATTTCTCGCGTAGGACTCGATTTACTATTGATATAGTGGAGGCTGTGATTATGGCGCGTTGAGCCGAGTGTTGGACCTGTGGGTGGTTTATATCAAAAACAACGTCATCATGGACCGGACAATGTATGGCAAGGTTCTGCCAGGCACTTATTACCCATTCCGCTGCGCTATGAAGGAGAACGGAATATCGCCCGGCTGTGAGTATTATTTTCGTTTATTCTTTATTATTTACCTTTTCAATTTGCTAGTGTTTCATTTCTCGTGACGCTTTGGTTACGCATGATTACGCGTGCAGATGTTTTGTTAATTCGTTCAGTGCGTTTGTTTGTGTAGGGTGAGCCCGAGTGCATCAAATAAACTTGTTTATACCTACGGCCATAAGGTGAAGTGTAGTGTTGTAACGTTTTTGTGATTCTAGTGACATTTGCCAGTGTTTTATTTTCGGGATATTTAGTTGTGTGTCTTGCTTGTATATATTTGTTTTAATGTGTCAGCATACATCAACACCTTTGGCTACAACTTTCTCGACATCTATGTATTTTTTTATTTTAACATTTGTTGTCCGAGTTTTATGCCAAATGTTGAATCATCACATTGTATCTTGTAAATAATGGTTCCTCCTTCCATGAATATAATTCTCTCCCACTCATCTAAAATCTTAGAATATACCGAGTTTCCGACCTTGTCATTTTTGTATTATCTGTATACTTATGAGCCCAGAATACTTATGAAGGAATGGCTTTAGCTTTTTCTTACGTATGTAATGTAAAATTATGTATCGATGTAATTATTTCTTCATAAGAATCAATCCTGTCGTTACTTTTAAACAGTTTTGCGGATTTCTTGTCTTTATGACGCCCGCGTCTATTCGTGGAAGACCCCGTGGGTGGTGACCAGCTAATACAGACTTTACTGTCCCATCAACTGTTTTATAGTTTGTGTGTACGAGATTTGCTATAAATTGTTTAATATTTACTTTCACGTGCTTTTACGATTTACGTGTTGCCATCGTCGTGACCGTGTGCACTGTGCAGGTGTTTGACCTTCGTGAAGATTCTAAAATCTTTCTTGCATCTCTTGAGTTTTGTTTATTTTCTCAATTTGTGTAGAAGTAATCCAGATAAAAAGAACCAGTGTTTGCTGTACTAAGTTTTTCTGTTTTAATCATTCATGAACATCCCATGCCAAATTATTTAGTACTGGGCTCAGTACTCAATCATGTGTTTACTTAGGCTAAGTTTAATAGTATTCTTACCCACGACTGTACCGCTATTTAGCATTTTGCCGCTAAATAGTCGATTTCGTCATTGGGTGGATGGAATGCTGTGTGCCGGGCCGGCATTGTTAAGGTCGCCTATTTTGCCACAATCGTCAAGTCCTATCGGAATCGTAATACGATAGAAGAAATAATCCACAGGATTTCTTGTGTTCTGTATCCTTCTCATGAAGAGTTTATTCAATCTCAATATTCTTTATTTATTTATAAGTTTTATCTTTTCTACTTCTCGTGTAAGCCAAGTAGTTGGCTTTTAATCTTTTTAATGTCAAACATTAAATAATTCTAAATTTTTGGTTTACCTTATTACTATCCAATAAATTCATGTCTGGTGAGTGACTTATTGTATAAAACGTGAAGATTAATTCTATTTTGCTGCTCATTCTTCTCCGTGATCTATCGAGTTAGGTGATCAGACCAGATCAGACTAGTTCTATTTACGAACATTACGTAATTCTGTAATTGCATAATTAATTGCCAGCATATTGTAGTCATAACACTAGGCTATTGTATCTCTAGTTAGCATCTTTGTTGTGAACACATGCTTTCAATGACTTTAAGAACATGTGGGTTTTATAAATCGTTTTAATCTCTACCGCTACGCTCTACCAATAGCTTAAATGTTACGTAGACTCAATACTCAATTAAATGAAAAACTCAGTACCCATTATTTTAGTTCTGATTACAATTCATCATCATTATCAAAATCCGCAGCCTGACTTGACAACCACTGCTGGGTAAAGATGCCTCTTTCTGCTCTTGCCATTCTGCCAGTTCCTGTGCTAAGCTGTGCTGGCGAATCTTAAGCTGGTCCAGGTTCTTGATTAGAATTAATGACGGTTTTTCTTGTTGCCTAAAAATATTTGTGTGTTACCTCGACCATGACAATTAATTTTAAGTTCTTGGTCCTATGATCATGTACAGCTATAATGACGCGATGATGATTAACGCAACCAACCTTGACCGACTCCGTACTTGCAATTTCAGGAAAAACAAAGTTCATGTCATAAATACAAACAAGTTACCATTGAGTGTGGATCAGAGAGATATTATCGGCGTAAATGTTGATTATTCCGACCTTTGCGAGGCCACCTGACATAATATACGGCGCGCTACATATGGTGAAAACAAGTTTCATGGACCATGTAGCTGGTAAATCTGATAATGCTGTCATTTGCCGATATGATTACTACTTTTATCAATTTTATCAATTATTTTTATCAATTTTCTACCAAAGTCAATTTTCTACAAAAGTCGATTTATTTTCTCTTTCACTTAAATTTCTCGTTGCGAAGATTTTCACTTTCATAACTAATTATATTCTATATATTTAAATATCGCTTTCATTATAGTATTAAATTATATTATATTATATAGTTAGTAAATTATATTATATTATAGAATATTAAAAAATATATTTGTATATCCCAAAGAAACATAAACAACAAATAACAATTGAGGTTACAATGAGCGGCCCTGTCGTACTATATGAGTTTGAGTTCCTACCTACATTATTATTTTATTCCTTGAAAACAATACTGTTCCCTAATAGATTATATTATATTATATGTTAAAACAACTCTTACGCAAGTACGCAATCCATTCATCCTCGCACCGGCCATACGCCGCCAAAGTACGTCTACGGTTATATAAAGTATTCTAACGAGTATATTCTCTATTTTATGTATTCCAACTTCGTCGCATGACCATTTAGGTGGCAATGGCAAAGGCAAAGGCTTACCGCCACCAGGGATTACGTACGATTCTTATATCTTATGGAACTAATTATAAAATGTTTAAGGAACTGGCCATATTTGTTTGTGAATTTTATGATTTAATGTCTAGATTGCTTGTTTTATTATTCTTGTTGCTAGTTCATCGATATCATTATTTGTCGTTTGGACGTTTAACTTGGAATGACTAAGGTTAGTTCAATCTAATATGTTTCAGATTTATTTTTGTACTTTCATTACTACTATTTGTGTTTTAGTTTAGCTGAGAAGATGAAATCTTATTTTGAGATGTTGTTTTAAAGATAACGCCTTTTTTGCCTTTTTAAAATATTTCCATAGTTAGCTGTTTTTATGAAAAATGACATACTTCTAGGTTTAGCTTATCTAAATCTGGCTATATTCCAAGGTTCTGTTTATTAACTATTTGAAAAGAGAATCCTTAAAGTAGAGTCACGTATAAATTGCCGATCAGTAGTGATGACGACCTTTCAAACTTGTAAGCTTACTCGTAGTAACAAATGGTACTTTACTAAGGAATGAGTCAGATCTGGCTGAACGCTTTGGAAGGTCGTCAAGACGAAAGCATATCTTCTATATAAGGAGTTCCAATAACTGGTCGTTCTCGTAACTGTTACTCAGTCATTTGCATCACCTTGCTTTGAAGGAAACCGAGAAATGCTACAGTTATAAATTAATACTTCTGAATAGTTATTCTATTAAATCGGTTATTTTATTAAATTTAAAATCTTCATAGTGTTGGCTGGCTATGGCGTCGTATATTTTTATTTATCTAGCTAGAGTAGAGGCATACCTACCCTATAATTATTCATTCATGAACCTTTGCTTTTGTTGAGTTTCACCTTGCGATGAATAATAATTTTGAAGGTTTATTAATGTTGAGTCACATGTTTTAGTTTATTCATTCGTACTTATTCAACATAGCCTTCGTGCTTCGTGTATTGTTTCAACAAATTAATTTACTGTTAGATATTGTTACCATAATTTGCCAATTGTTATACTTAACAGTTATTGAATTTCCTTATATTTGATTTGATATTATATACATTAGGCTAGGCATATGAGTTGTTGATGCCACTTAAATCAAACATTCAAAATATCATTTGAATTAGGTATTGTCGGATTATATTGCTTTGCTCACTCAAACATCTACGGTATGCTAATCAATTAGAAGTGCTGCTAACATCCCTAATGTATCTAACCGAAGCATGCTTCAAACTATTTCCGGGTTATACATAGTTCCAGCACAATGTTGCTATTTAAGTATTAATTAGTACGCCTGTACCGGTGTTTGAACTCTATGTATGTACTGTTTTAACTTTCATTTGCACCTCCTCATTCTTGTTGTTCTACATGCTTTCTGTATTGTTCGTTTTGTATAGGTGTCTTGACTTCATTAGGTTTATTTTTCTGTATCTTAATGAACTCTATGTTTACGACTTAGTTTTTCACCGTTGACAAACAGAAGTCATAATTTATCTTTACTAACTCATGTTATCCAATTAAATTGTACCAAATGGTCTCAAAAATAAAATTCTCGTTCTACTTTCGGTTCTGCTTAGCTTTCCGGGGAAACATTCAATAAATTGCTTTACGGAGAGACTCGTAGATATTAAGTGTATCGTTAATTGCCTTTATGGGTGTTGTTACTTAAAGTTTCCTGTCTCGATTAAACTCCTGGAGTCACATACAGAAATTCGATGTGTGTCTCCTCTCTTTACCTTACGAATACAAAACTCATTACCAAGGCCATCTTGATTATGCTTGTTTGCTGGTGTGTAGGTTTCGAATCTTATTTCGTTTAGGACTTATGTTTAAAATCGAATGAAATTCTGTAGTAAAATGAATGTAGGTCGGTCAGTGGCATCGAATTAATATCTCTTTGTGTTTTATTAATTGTTGCAATTGGCTCAGGCAGGGCCCATTGAGATTTAACTTGTAAACATTTGCATTTTCATACTGGATATATTCTACATGCTACGACTAGATCTTTGGCCTCGTCCCTGAATCTGTTAATCATCTGTTATGTAAGGAAAGGATTCATTTGGTTTAATAAAGTACTTCATTTTCGATTAACTTATTTAATTCTCAAGTGGTCACATTGTTTTCTTTTGTGTCAAAAACTACACGACGACAGATACTGGACTCAAATGTCCATTCATCATATCGTGGTTCTAGTCTTCGTCAAGATCGGGGAAGGGGTCGTTTCTACTCGTACAATTTAATAGATAAACAAGCAAGTGAAACCCGCTTGCTCGTGTCAATGAAACATTATTCCAAACTATGAGATGAGAGTGTGTGAAAATTGATAATTCCATTTTCATGCCCATTGTTGTAATCGATTATAGAGTGAGCGTAATTAATTAAAATTGCCGTGAAAACAATGTGCGGAAAGAAATCTGGAGATCTCTCCTATAAAAACTATCATAAATGGCATGTGTATTGCGAGAAAGTTCTGAGCTTTCATTGTAATTAGATCAAATTATAGTAGGCTATAAATAATACCAACCAAGCATGGTAATATTTCCAAGGCGTAATTGATGGCCATCTAAAATAGATTGGACCATTATTATGATCTTGTTTTCCAATTCCGGCAGAACTTGGTTTTGATAAACTCATCAAGTGATCAATCATTTCTTTATCATTTTCACATTCGTGCTTTCAACGCTTTGCAAGCTTCTGTCATTGTAACCTGTTTTCCTCAAAGCTATGCAAAAAACTACACAGTACAAGGTTTGCGTCCCTTTCATAACATAAATTTCCAGTTGCTGCCATAAGTAGTTATAATATAACTTCGGCTATATCGAATCCATCGTCAGTCAGGACGTAAACTTATTATGAAACGATCTATTAATCATGCGGTGAATTAGCTGTGTGATTAATTAAATTAGAATACTTCTCTTTATCATCAGGCGTTACTAAAGTCTAATCTTTGTCTATGAAATGTAAAATATGTAAAGCGTTTAAATTTTCCACTTTTTTCAATTTCACACAAATCACTGTTATCAATTTTCTCATTGATAAGATCATCAAGTTATCATTATGTTGATCTATCATGGCAAAAAAGTAAGAGTACTTTTTTCTCTAATAGCAAGGATAGAGTGATAATTGATTGATTCAGGCGTTACTTTGCGGAAATCCATAAATATCAACAAAATATTCACATATAGAGTCCACACCTCCTGATGATGCCTCGTGTAGAGGCGAAACACGTGTCGTATCTTTAAACTTTGAAATTAAGCTGATTTATTACTAAATATATTATATAATTTGTTGATGTTAAGTATAGAGTGGTAAAATTGCACATTTCTGTACTGCTGTCATTAATACCATCTCAATCTCATGTATTCCAAATCGTTTCGTCTGGTCCAACCAATTTAATCGATTAGCGTTAATATCTTTGATAGCTTAATAATTGATTGATTCAGGCGTTACTTTGAGGAAATCCATAAATATTAACAAATAGTATAAATATATTTAGTAATAAATGTTTGATAGCTTGTTTTTGCTTCCATTTTCTTCAAGTGCTTGCAACTTTTTCCAGCTGGCGCATAAGCCATCGATCTGCTATTGCCAGTAGAGCTGCCAATAGCTTTCTCAGATTCCATTTGTTTAGATTTGTATCTAGTTTTAATGCCTCCTGAGTGTCCATTTAGCTTTAATGCGCTTTCAGCTTTCTTCCATGGCCTATATCGATTTGATCACGCCAAGGTTATTCAGATGAATTGGCTACTTGGCTTTGGTTGGCCTTCAATTTGTGGAATGGGATAGTCAAGGACTTACAAAATATGTATTTTCTTTATCTTTAAGGCCCCACCTTAACTTATTTATTAAGTGCTAGTTATGGGGTAATTTTTCAATCAATTGAATAATTATAGTGATTGTATCACGTAAAGGTCTAAAGCTAAGGGTTAGTTACAAATTACAATATTTACTTACAAGTTTCTATCTGTACTGTTGTTACTAACAATAGTCTTTAATTCCTTGGACCTTAGAATTTATAATACAAAGACGAAAGTAAACAAGGTCTCTATGATCTATCAGGATAACACTGATATTATTTGAGTAGTATTTAAAGATTTTAGGTTATTTTGAGTTGCACTTTATCCTCGTCTCGCACAATAAATAGTAGATCCATTTCATAAATGATTGTAAAATAAATTGAGAAATTTTCTACATACATATAACTTTGTACTTAATAATATACTTACGTAATTTCTCAAATCATCTCTGCCTACGTGATACAATGTGATTCCACAGGTATTTTACCATTAAAAATGTTAATGAGAATAAAAAAAAAATATGTTTAAAGAACGAAGTTATTCCTGTTCTAAAAATCTAAACTGATTTGCAAGTTCCTAAAACTTGTGTGACATCGGTGAACGTCCTCATTAGTTTTCGCCTCTTCAGCCAGATATTATTTCTTTTTCTTTTATGTGCTAGATTGAAATCTCCCACTTTTATTGCAATTTATTATAGAAATAAAATTCACAGTTAATCTTTCCATACTTAATATATTTTTTTTATGAAAGTTAAGTACTTTATTTTGATTATTTTTATTATACTTTCTCAGCTAGCTACAATTTTGTTTTGTTTACAATTACGTATCTGTATCGTCCCACAGACTGCTGGGTAAAGGGCCCCTCTGTTATTTACCCAAATTCCTGCCTATTGCTTTTAATATCGAAATGATTATTATGTATAGATTTTTTTTACATTGCTATCACAACAGAAGCAACTAGCGCCATCTCTTCACAACATTGTTAATCTCATAGCACTCTCTTTAGTTCGTGTCAGTACGGTAGCTCTAGCCTAGCCCTTCCGTTCGCCATACTTCTCTACGAACCAGCAACGTTCTATTTATAAATCTTTAGAGTTAGTTCCGCGCTCCTCAACTAGGTGGCGGACACAGCAATATATGACGTGAATCATAACAATTTTCCCGTTTGATTGTTGATGATCTATTTAATTGATCGCTGTTCGTATTCCTCATAATATTTGACTGCTATCTGATGGGTTGTCTTCTCTGAATTATTGAATCGATATCAATGCTTAGTGATAAGTGATACGTCACGGGTGCAATACCCTTGCGGTGCATTGCTTGAAAACGCTAGTTCAGTTCCCGCCCGCCCACGCAGTGATAACCAATGTCACCGATGAGCCTTGATCTTGCGTGCTAGTGTATATCCGCTCTTTGCAACCAAAGGGCCGACCACCAAGAATCTAAATTTAAGCTGGTGCAGTTTTTGGCGTTGAACTCTTGAATCCTTAGGTATACCACGGCCTGAAAAGACGGGTTTGGAAGTGATATTATACGACGCGAAAAATACTTGATCCTGAGAAAATTACACCGATGCCCGTGGTGAAACTTTTCATTGGATCAATGTACTCAATACGCGCTTAGTTTTACCAATGCTGCCAATACTAGTTATAACGCCCGATACACAAAACATATGGCGATCGCGCGCATTCCGAGAAACATTCTGGATCAATGCAGTGCTGATCTCAATCCAGTAGAAAAGCTACATATTTTCTACACGTTTCTTAGTTTTGAACTGTTTGAAAAGGATTTCAAGATGTCAGGTGAGTTGTTCCCTCCGTTTATGTTGAGTAGTCAAACTTGTTATTATGTAAATTATGAACATTTTGATGAGCCGTTAACATGTATTTGGAAACTAGAGTGCGCTTTTATGGGAACCTTGATGGTATTTTAAAATAGATGCTCTTGAAATTTAATTGTCTCTTTATACCAATCTATTATTGGTTACTGGTATTCGGAGAGCTTTTTATGTTATCTGCCGAATTCCATACATAATAGTGTCCACCTTGAGTATTATGTCGTTGTCTGTCTCTATAGTCTGTGGTAGAGTTGATTAGAACTCGAATAAGATCAAACTTTGGAATTTCTGAAGCTAAGATTGTTAAATCTTAGCATTTGTATTTTATTTAACATTCTAATGTTGTCAGGGATTTCGTATTTACCTACCTTTGTTGTCTCCGATCAGAGCATTTCTGCTAATTTAAACTAAGAATTCCTAAACTAATCGATTATCGATTTTTTTTTTAGTTTAGAGGCTAAATGTAATACGTCCATTCACTATCAGGCTAACATCACCAAGATCCTCGATCATAGTGTCAAAGCTCGAATGAAACAGGCTTTACAGATCCGCTGTCTCCCCAAGTATGGGCGTGCGCAGTAATCGGTAGAAAACCACATCGTGTTTCTTTTTGTTACCACCTGGCTACCTATTTTGTACACTCACAGGCAGCACATTAGTTTGAACGATCTAGCTGACAGAATCATAAGTTCGATCGCGACTCCAAAGAATGCTTAAGAAAGCTGATTCTAATGATGTGTTTTCTTAAGCCAAGACAAGTCTTGACAAATCTCTAGCTTTCTATTCGACTCCAAAGACATTATTATTATATTACGTTTACTTATCTTTAACGTCCCTAAGGCAATTGATTTCGACGGACGGCGCGGCGGTTTTTTTTGCATAAATAACAAGCCTAAATATTTCCAGTGTCTAGGGCACACGCATTGCATAGCAACGAATATATTTACCTCATGTTGAAGTAAAAAAACAGAGTCTCTTTGTTAAAATTTGGGATCAATTAAAAAAATATCAAAAGTCGAGGTATAGATTGACTTGTGCAACACATTTTGCTCTCCTATTGTTCCAAGACTTCAAACATTTTCTAACTTAATTTTTCACTCAAATCATGAAATACCGACGTCTTCTCTTCAAATGTTATTGCGATGATCATAGTTCACCTATATATATAGTGTTTCCTTTCTTTGTTGTTCCTCATTGTAAATCTATTCTAGTCTCAGCTTGTGGTGGCTGGTGGGTGACCTAACATCAATAAAATGTCTGGGCGTAGAGATTCGTAAGGCGCCATAGTTGAATAATATTAGATACTTGTATAACCAAACTATTTACAAATGAAGGCTTAATTTATTTATTTCAATTTCTCTAGTGACATTGCAATGTGTGCTAGAAACTTTGCGAACAATTGCCTATAAATCGTGGAATACAATGTACGTTCGTTCGTACCTTGTTAAAACATTGAAGAATATCAATGGCTTTGTTAAGTGTCCGGCTGGGTACTAATGTAGTTGGAGAAGGTATAATTTGATAATTGATTGATTCAGGCGTTACTTTGCGGAAATCCATAAATATCAACAAATTATATAAATATATTTAGTAATTTCTGTTCTTTGACTCTTAGGTTTAGTTGAACTAAAGTTAAGTTAATTAAAACCTTTGTTTAGAAATTAAGCGGATTTATTACTAAATATATTTATATAATTTGTTGGTATAATTTGAGTCGAAGTAAACATCACAATCGTTCATTGGAAAGAAAACGAATACTGTATATTTCCTTTTTCTACTATATTCATCATAACCTTTGTTCGTTTTATTTGTAGTAGTGTTTGAGTTCCCTTCACCAGTACTAGTCCATAAACCTCAACAATGAACAATATCTTAAATAATCTTACAATTCATGGTTACTATAGTAGTAATATTATTAGTGACATTCCATTGATAAAGGCCATAAGCTCATTCAATTGAGCGTCTAATGATTCTAATTCTAATGAATCTTGAATTTTTAGATTGACAATAATTGAATGCTCTACACTTCACTATATAGCCTTGACTTCCAATGAATGGTGTGTAAAATCTATTTCGAAATTAATTTGACTTGCTATTGGTAGATTTGGATTAAGTTCCAGTGGGTAAAGGTGATTGTTTTCCAGGTTTTCGTTTTTTTTTTTACTATATATAGGCATGCGTTCCACCATCCCACCATCTCAGCTGATGGTAAGTGACGATACGGTCGACGATGTAGCACGGTTACCTAGTATAATCTTATTCGCTCTTGCCTGCCTCGAAGACACCCAAATTATAATGATCAGGAAACACTGACGCCGGCAGAGCACTCCATTCATTTTTTCCATATCTACAAAGCGTAGAACTTCAAAGTTTATGTAAGTGTTATTGAGTAAAAAACTGATACCTGATAATGATTACTCTTTAAATTCTTTGTAAGTCCAAGTTACCATAAGCAGTATGGTCGCGCCCACTCGCGACGACCCGGAAGAGGTTAAATTAATGGTAAAATACTAGTGTAATTACAAAAGAGGCTCCGTTTATAAAATACCTATTGTTCTAGTCGCTTGTTTCGCTACGCTCGTTGATCTCGCACTGGCATTGACTAACAGATTCGTTACAGTTTCTTTGGTTTTGTTAATTAATCTGTGTCATTTGTTTACTAACGGATATGTTACTTGTTTTAAATAAGTATATCAAACAATAAATTAATTATCTATCTATCTATATTAGGATGGTCCACGATCCCATACAAAAATTTAGAATTCATTATTTTAACCTAGTCACCCCTGGAATTTGTTATACATAGTTATACCATTAATTTGACAAAAATTCAGCTTCCTAGGACAAGGGCAAGACGGTGCTCAAGATGGACTTATATTATTATTTTGGTGAAAAAGGGGTCACCCAGTATTTTTTTATTACAAGTGACTTTTAAAACATAGAGCGATTATTATTAATTTAAAATGAGGTTTAATAACTGTTCTAATGGTATTTACTCTAAAAACGACAAAATACGACGAAAAACATTTTTAAAATGACCCCATAGGCACGATATAAAATTTAAGTGCACAGCGGCTCTCGAATTTTGTCATTTTTATTTATTTTTGATATTTTACCAATTATTTTAACACGTACTTCAACGTTTTTGTGAATATTTGGCATAAAAAAATCTAAGATATTCGGCTTAATAAGCTTGCAGGAGAAGATTGAGCGATTCAGACAAAAATGGTAGGATTTTGACGACTCTACCAAAATTACTCATTGAATTGTTTGTGAATGTTTAAAATTCAATGATTGTAGTTAAAAGTAAGTTAAACAAGATATTTAAGAGTAAAAAAATACTTAAAATATGAATTATATAAAAAAAAATATTGACTCTTTTAGATTTTTCTTACACCGGCTCCTGTGACTCTATCGGGATCGCTGAAGATTTTACTATATGCTTGCTTATAAAACATGGTTCAACCTAAACAAGACTTAAAAAAGCTAATTGACTTGCAATAATGTCTCCAAGTCATGAAAACTGAGTGTTTAGGTTAATTTCGTCAATAGGGCGTATAAATGAGGATCAAGTTATGGTTTTTATCTTGCAATAACTCATAATTTTATTTTTTTACCACAAGAACAGCTAATTAACTTTATTTTAAGCGATTTTCCTTGACGTTAGTTTTAATATTTTACGTTCAGGAAAAAAAACTTATGTGAACATTTTTTGCCAAAACGAGAATATAGACCCACCTTGAGCACCGCCTTACACTTAAGCTAGAAATCTGAAATTTTAATATGTAATTAGTGTTGCCAGACATAAAAAATTGCGGGGGTGACTAGATCAAAAAACCTAAAACTTATATTTTGAACCACCCTAATCTATATCTGTAGCTTCCTTTCTCTGAATTCATAAGTAATTTCAAAATATAAGAAAGCTGTTATCATAGAAAAAGGCAAGAATACTTCTCCGTGAACTGGCACTAATGATCCGAAATTACCATCGATAATTGTTTTACGCTTTACTCATTCCGTACTAGCAATATTGTTCCACAACTGTTGCTTGTGGAAACAGCGTTCCAGAAGGCCGCGTCCTGCATTCTCGGTGGCTTCCGTGAAGGTAAAGATCCGCTACAATCAGGTCTGACCACGCGGCCTTCCCTGGAGGCTACAGTAGCCGATCGCCCACGTGCCCTCATTAGCTCATTACACACGCGATTCCGCACCACAATCAAACTAAGATCATTAGAAACCGACCCGCTAGAGCTTAGACACAGCGAGACTTCTCAGTCGCTGCGACGACATCCATCCGGCAACGCGAGCATGAGCGGCCACGCGGCCTCCACCAAAAACAAATATTGACGTCTCAAAAACTCGCGCTACAAAATTTTTGGACTCGAAAGTGACTCGGTCGCGGATATTTCGACTCAATTCGTGACGGTTTGAATCGAGTGTGAGACTAACGCGGGAAAGCGTATATTCGTTAGTGATACTGTGAGTTGGCGACCTGCTACCCGAAAGCCCCTTTGATGTAACAAAACAGTAATTAGAGCGTGGTTGTAAAAATAACATGCTTAGTGATGATGCACGTCCAAAAAAAATTGCGGCCAAATATGAAGCGAATTGTACTGGCACTAGTTTAAAAGTATGTTCATGAACACGGATTGTGATATAGTCGCGACGTTGTTAAAACATGTGGCCGCAGAAAATGTCAACAGTCAATCAAAAGAACATGAAGAAGCTCTATGTATTCGACGCCTCAAGACATTGCGTTAATTGCCTATAAATAAGACTGGGATGGCACCAGTCATTTGGATAGACGCAATCACTAACTAAACTGTTTGTTTAAAGAAGGAAGAAAATTTAATTATGACGCACTATTGACGCAGTAGCAACGCAAAGATTTTCATCGCTAATCTTCTTGCTACAATAATCAAATCAAAATCTTAATTCATTATTCACCAAGCATCAATGTCTAAATTGAAAAACATAAGGTCAATATACTTGACTACCGAAAACTAGACTAGACATTTTATTTGCCATTATAGGTTGCAGTCCTCAGAAGAACGAAGTAAATAGAATCCCTCCTAAATTTGACAAATTCGCTATCTTCTTTGCGCATACCACTTTTTGCACTAGATAAAACGAGACAAAACATGCATTTGTCGTACGTCATAATATAGGGGGAATCTGTCACTCGTTGAGCCACAGAGATGACCCAAGTCATAAAATATCGATATCGATATTAACAGTTCGATGATCCACAAATATTCTCATCGATACCGATATTGATATATCAATCCTAACAACTTAAAGTCCGTGACTATGATAACGTTATCTAGATTCACTCTGGATTAAAGGAACCTTGAACTTTGTAAAAACCACAAATTAAGATGACAATTGTTTATTAGATAAAATAATATACAACATACACAGGTGAATGAGTACATTACAAAATTTATACTTAACACAAGTTTACATTTGAGCTAAATACTTTTTTCAGGTAAACCTTGTTCTGCCTGCCCCCTACCTATAGATTAGTTCCTTAACTTTAATTATAATAATTATAAATAAAGTTAATAAAATTATTATTATATTTTCTTCGTATACTTTATCAGTACTTTTTTTCAAGGCTTTTCGTACGCTGTCTAAAACAGTTAATTTTTAGCAAACTGGAGTAGGCTAGATTTTTATCGACCATCTCACACTGCACATTCTGTACATTCTTCGGTTTCGGTTCTTCGGTGGTACGTCTGAAAACACTGATGAACTTATTTCTGTAATATCCGAAGGTTCTGGTTTAGGTACATTGATGAAAGGGATATCCTGAAACACATTATATTTTTAATTTATAGTTCATGTAATAATAATTATAATATACCTATAACACGCAATTTTAAGTTCAGTACTGACCGTTAGCTTGCGACGCTTTACGAGCATTGCATTTGGTTCAACTTGAAGAATAGCCGGAAGAACATTTTAGCTCTTGCCGATCGTTATTGTACGCCAAAGGGACACCCTGAAATATTAATAGTGTAAACGTAATATTTGCCGTGATTATTTTGAAGCTCTCTTTTTTTGTATATTACACTATCATGGTTGAACAGTGAACACATAGATATTGTGTTTAACCATGATACAGTAAGCAGGATGGCAAATATATAATACCAATAAATAAAATATGAATCGAACGAATTACAAAGAGTGTGAGTGTGTGTAAGTGACATGGGTTAGCTACGGAATCCCTCAATGGCTCACTTTATTCGAAAAATCTTACTATACTCAGTCTGCATAGCCTTATCGACAAATCTTTTTACGTTTTATGACATGCCTAGTTAGTATATCATAGCCTCGAATTATTCATGATTTTAGCATGAAAAACGCCGATTCTTCATATTTCTATACTTATTGGACGTTATTCAATGTTTCTACGTAATAATGATGTGTTATGTATGGGTTATTAATGAGTAAATACACAAATAGACACTTACCGCTTAAAATTCAGGTTCTCTTGATATTTCATGATACTTGCGGAAGACTGGCATAATACGAGGGCACAATTCGACATTTCACATATTTTTTTCACTATTTACAATAGTTCAATACGTATTAAACAATATAAAACAACCAAAACCCCGTTGAAAAATAAACAAAAACAATGACATTTTATGAGATTAAATTTGAAAGATAGTCAATGTAGATGGAAAGCGACAGAACCATTTAACAATACACTTGGTTGGATAATTATGTCCCACATGACAATTGTGGGACTTTCTTTGAAGTTTCCTATGATTATCTCTATTATAGGTATATCCAAACTCTTTGTTGCAGTCCTTGAATATATCTGTGTTTACATATTGATTGACATCTCATTCCATTTCGAAGTCAATATGCATAACTTCCACAGCATGTCGCTCAACTTGCATACGTGCTGTAAATTCTGTATTATCAAGTACCATAATATATTTTCTATCCTTCGCGGCCTTCGCTATATGGTGTGAAATTTCGATGTGAGCATAGACTCTTAATGCATTATTCATCATTAGAGTCGGTACCGTGGAGATAAACAAGTAGCAAAAACGCACAGTTCTGTTTTCCATTTTCTTGCTGTATCTGTTAAACTATCGAAGCAAAACTAACGACTTTTGTTGAGTTTGTACCGTTCTGTTTGCTGTTTAGGTAATACTTCGTTTTGTAGACTTAAATGGTACTGATTAATTAGTTCATTGATACTTTAGATACTATTTAGCTACTGTCGACCTTCTATTTGCCAGATTTGTCAAGTTATATTGAATCTTAACTGCTGCCCTTGGCTTTGCCCGTATGGTTACTGGTTAGTGTTTTTTTTTTTTTTTTTTTTATTTATTTATCAATATAAACAATTTATTATACATTGGTTGTTTATGTTAACACTAATAAACCACTAAGGTTTGTGCAAGTGCTATGAGTTGACATTTCGAGCGTTATCTCGATAAGTAGGTAGCTAACCTAGCTAAGTGCGAGAACAGTATAGGTAGGCACACTGGAGCAATGGTAAGTACACTACACATGTTAAGTGTAAGATATAATGTTAAAAAGTGACCTAAGTCCTGCCTGATAAGTATCAAGAGATTATATGTGCAAAAATAATGTTACTGATAAGATATCCACTGTTGGGAGGCGGCCCCTGCAAAATGCCGTCTAGATGGTAACCAACACAACGGGCTTTTGACACTGACCATCAAACGTCTCAATGTGGACAAGCGCTTTACAAGTGTTGCACCGGCTATGAGAATCAAAGTCCTGTGTAGCATTTCTAGTCATGAGCAGGGGTGTTTCGTCTCGTCCCACGTTTACATAAAAAATTATACATTTTGACCCATTGTTTTGTTCCATTTATCTTTGGTCTAGCTGTACAAATATCTCTGTTACTATCAATAGGATTCCTGATTGTATTATTTATGATTTCGTCGCGTTCATTGAACTGTGAATGGTGATTGAAAGATCATGTCATCGATTGTAGGTCTAAATTGTTCCGGCAGACAGCTTGGTGTTTAGTATACTGACTAGCATTTTAATTCACAATTTTTTACTTATTTTGATTCTGCGGGCCGAGCTCTACCTAAGCTCGTAGACTGATTTATTTGTTTCCTAAAAATTTAGCTTGATATTACTTCCAAAAAAATCCTTAACTATTCGTCCGTTATACATCACAGTATTTATTTCTTAGTTGTTAGTGTTTTCAGACGTTCATTCATGCTCATTCTTCCCTTTGTGTTTAGATTCGTAGATGTAAATACAATTTCCAATTTAATAGCCTAAATTTTAAAGTTTCAAATTTTATCGAAATACTTGTCTGTCTAGCTACTAGCTACTATGAGTAGACCCACCGCATTGAAAATCTCTGTTTGTTTTTTATATGTAAACTTTTGTGTATTATTCAAATTGCTGTAATTTACCCGTGACCGAATACAGCATAAAAGTCTTATAGCTTATTGGCGTGTCTTATTACCTGATACATCGTGGCCTTCGATTCTGCCATCAACTCCACCCACGGATGGGCGTCGCCCACGAAGCTCACCTAGAACAATAAGATCTGACACTTTTGTAGCAAATGTAATTCATCGTTATTATTTTACAATAAATGGTCAAGCGTTTTATGTACCTAAAATGGCCATGAATAATAAGTGAAAGAAGATTCTGAATGGATTTGAATGTAAATTACAAAAAAAAAATATTGTTTATATTGGTTGTTTGTGATATTGATGATATGATGCTTGCAAGTTTTTATACTAAAGATAATATTGTTATAAAATATTTTCAATTAAATTAATTATAATTTAGGTACACAATTAATTTGATGACGTAATCTTTGACCATTTTCCCTGTCTGCGTTGCTAATGATATATATGAGGAAATGCTCATAAATAAATAGGTCCCTTATTATATTGAGTAACAACATGAAGTGCCATTTTGCTACCTAAAGTACCTACTACATTACAGTATGCAACAAAGTCATTATAATTTGCGGCATATGCGGCAATCCTATTCATGTGCAATTTTGTAGTTTTGGTAACCTCTGACTAACGAGTCAATTATTTCCAAATAGTGTCTCGAAATAAACGCACGGTTTACGCGGTTATAAATCAGGGTACGTAAGTAGCACATCGGCTAAGAAGATTCACATTGTTTACACGCGACCAGCAAATCGTCATGTCTACGTTCTTGGACGGCCGTTGTAGGGCGCCGCCCGCCCACGACTCGCCGCAAACGGACGCTTATGTAACTCGGCCCTACGTTTATCATTTTCGAACATCATCACTAGGTTAATGAAGTTTGTCCTCTATATGTTGCGAAAGTTTTACCGACGGAAGTGACCACCTGACGGGAATAGCACGTCTCGCGTAACTGTCGCCAGCCACAGTGTGACCGCGCTATCACCGTCTGCGCCCGCGTCGCAGATAACCCAGCATCACACCAAAAATAACCAGTCTAATCCTAGCCGTGGTCCGACCACGACTGTTTGTGATACAAGACGTTCCGCCTTATATACCGTGGTGAGGGATGGCTTCTGTGCGCACGCGCTCCGCATCCCCCAAGTCTGTTTCGTTCTCCCCCGTGCTGGAGAGGAAGTATAGCGCTGACCGAGGGCCGCTCAATCCTCCAGAGCTGAGGTCCACGGAATGGAAGAAATACTTCACAGATTTCAGCACATACCTCGGTGAGTGGAACAATGGAGCAGTTGAAGTAATCCATGAATCACGAGTTGTAATTGTGCGGCCTTGCGCTATATCGGTAACGTGTTAGTGGAGCGTTCGGGATTGACACGGTAAACAAACCGTACGTAATGGCTTTCTGTTTTCTTTTGGGCTTATTTCATTCATCCCTTATTTTTTACCCCGTTATTTACCATCTTTTTTACACAGTTATCCTCATCTATTTTCTATACAAACATCCCGTCATTCAAGCTTACGAATAGCATTGATAAAACCATCAGTCGTTGTAAAATATCAATGATTTTTCAATTCTTGAAGACACTTAAGTTTTCTAAAATAGACAAGTAACTCTGTAGGTAACAATGAAATAGATATTTTGTTGCAATTTATAACAAAGCTATTGAGAACATAGTATCAGTTGACCAAGGCGAAGTGTCAACTGAACGGACCGTCTCCAGATAACCTTGTGGTTTGAACCGCAAATTATAAAGATCATATCTTGCAATTTGTTGTACTTACATGTATTGTTTACAAGTATAGTTATTATTCTGTAGGCGTCTACAGAATAATAACTTATATAGTCAACTGAAGTAAATGCGTCAATTAAGCACCTGTGGGGTTATCTATTAATTACCGGGCACCCTGTATATTTATATTATTACATTACATACATAGTATTGACACATTTATCTCAGTTGACTATACTCCTTACTTAACCACTCGAACATTGACCATTTTCATTAGTGGAAATCTTCTAGCTTCTAGCAGTTTATTTTCACGAAGCCCAGTTGCTGCTACTCCTTTCATTTCAATACAAATTATAAAGGTGGGTTGGGTACCTACTTGGTTGCTCGCTTTATAACATGTTACATTACGCCCCGTAACACTGGCCAGTGCCCACCTTAACCGATTAACACTTCTTCATTCAATACTAAATCTGAATAAATTCCTATAACATCTGATACGTTAGCTTGTCACTAGCTAAATCGTTTCTGAATCTCAATTTTATATTTCGTATCGTAGAAACTTAAAATAAAATCTATTTCGAAAGTATACATTTAATGGCCCTATTACTGTCCCAACGAAAAGTAAAATATTTATGTCATCTTTAAATATTACAAATGACGTATCATCGAAAATAAACGATATGTATAACGGATGCTGTTCATTCATTCGTAACACATTTTTTAATTAATTCACGCCTGCTATATAACATTTCATTAACGCCACTCGGATAGCTTGCTGTTGGGAAATTGTAAGGCGCCTGTTTGATACTAAACAATAAGTTACTTTTGCTTTTTGTTGTCCATCACAATCTCTGCAAACGTAACTAATACTGTGACTTAATTATATTTTTCTTTTCAAATTTGTGAATCTTATTTTTGCCTAAAATGCTTCTATTTCTCTTATCACATGAAGGTACTATAAACCCACACATATAGGTATTTAACTTCTTTCTATGTATTCGTTTGTTTGAATTAACATTCAAAATTGGAAAAAAATGTGGTTTTATTTTTTTATCCAATCTTTCAAGTTTTATCCTATCCTACTATCCTACTAATATTATAAACGCGAAAGTTTGTAAGGATGCATGGATGGATGGATGTTTGTTCCTCTTTCACGTAAAAACTACTGAATGGATTTTAATGAAACTTAACAATAATATAGCTTATACATCGGAATAACACATAGGCTACAATTTATAAAGATACCTGCGCAGACGAAGTCGCGGGCACCAGCTAGTCATACATAAATATTAAATCCTCTGCTGTATCGTCATTTGCCTGTATTCAGTATTATGAGCTCATTCATCGACCATGCCTTGTTTTATCTCGAAAATTACGTCTTTCCCGAAGAAAATCTTGAAGCGGTGCACTGTTTAAATTTGTGTACAAAATTAAACATTTTATTCATAAACAGGAGCCTCTGCTTCCTAGCTTTGTTATTATACAATGAAAAACATTTAAACTCTATCAAGTAGTTTTCAGACAATTAATCTCTATTGAGTCCATCGTCGTCTTTATATGGTATCTCACCGAGGCTGTCGTCCTTCCTATCATATGAAATGTTGGTTAGGTTTAGTTTGTAAGTTCTCTCTCTTGTTTATTTATATATTTGTTTATTTATTTATCTATATATATTTATATAGTTTATCTATATATATTTATTTATCTATATATATATATATATTTATATAGTGGTGGGATCGGCACCTAAATGTGGGATACATTTAGGTGTTGACCCCTAAATACACCCATTAATGTTTGAAGTTTATGATATTTACACGGTTTTAGAGCCCTAATAATTTCCTCGTTCAACCGTTATCGTTGACAAATATTTCCACACCATCTTGAAATGTTTAAAATTGAAACTTTGAATAGCAAAATATCGTATTTGTATAGCAAATCCTTGCTTAGATTCCTATAGTATATACCTATAGTAATGATTCTAAAATATTTCACATTATTGTAAAACACATTATCATCAATCTTCAATCCAGAGTCATCCTGCTATGCCTCAACAAGTTCTTTATCGACGATACTTTGTATGTGGTAATTGATAGTTCCACATCAAGCATGAAAAGCGCTGCATTTAGCTGCACTTGCATTATGATCTACAAGTACTTGCGAAACAGGTTTTGCCAGGTCAAGATTGTCTTATCGAATAATCATTTAAAACGAAGCGTGCTTTCGCATGTGATGAACAATAAGCTCTTTGAGACGTTACGTAACGAAAACTGTATCAGTTATTATTTAGAATCAATTTGTTCATATTTTCCCGTTTTAATATGTTATAGGTGGTATGAATTATGAAGTTAACGTGAACAATGTTATTTTATCCGCAATTTTGTGAGCTACACTCGAGTCGTATGAATCAGTCCTACATCAGACCATAAGAGAGTCGCGCGCGCCTCCTTACTCGTCCAAAGTCAGATATTTAAATTTAGATCCCTTCCTTTGCCCTTGCATTGGTTTCTATATTATTATTTTGTTTTTATTGTGTTTCTCGCGAATTCTCGGCGGCCAGTCCTTTGAACCTATCACAGTGCTCAGTGTTGTGATCTTTTGAACATCATGGCCAGATATTCTAAAACGCATTATTTTGTGAACGACGATGTTTATGGGAGAATATTGAAAAGTCCTTCAAGAGATTCACCGCCAGAGGCCGAGTACGCAGAAATCTATGTACCTGTGAATGATATGGGTATAAATGCAACTTTTTTTATGTGTAACATCCTTCCTCTCGCTTTCAACTTGTGAGAGTAATTCATGAAAATGGTATGGAAGTGTGTAACAGGAATTTGGTGTTCAGATGGTACCAACCTCAGGAAAATGAAGTAAATAGAATTATTCTAAAAAATGACAGATATTACACATCATTTATGTGACTATTGCGTTTTTTATTTCAGAACAAAATTGTTTTAATTTACTGTTGGTTTTTTTTTAGTTTACTTTTGATCTATGTTGACCTTTTTCTATTTAATTTAAATCAAATCAAATCAAGTAATTTATTTTCAGTTGTTCTCCATAATTGTTAGTGCAGTTACCTACCTATGTATATACTATGTTTGTTAATTTAAGTTTTGAATTTAGTAATTCGCACCGACTTTATGGAATCAATCGAGTTTATCTAACATAATTGTTTACACGGCTTAATTACCCGACTGTCAAGGAAGGGTTATTTTAATCTATGTAACTCCAATACTTTCAACACAATCATAATAATTATGTGGCTACTGTTGCATTATTAATTATTATTCTTGATAGAGGTGAAGTTAGATCATATTCACAACAATATAAATAAGTGAATAACGCCTTCAATGAATCTCTGTCATAGTCCAGTTGTGTAAAGGCAATAATTATTAATAATTAAGAAAATTGCATATTAAGCATTTTTTTTTATTTCTATGGTGTTGTGTTGGTTACATTACGCAGCCTATTAAGTTAAATACCTATTAATTGATTGATTCAGGCGTTACTTTGCGGAAAACCATAAATATTAACAAGAAGTATAAATATATTTAGTAATATATCCGTAATTAGTAATAATTAAAACCTTTGTTTAGAAATTAAGCGGATTTATTACTAAATATATTTATACTATTTGTTAAATACCTATTAATTTATAATTCCATTATGAAAACAGCTCAATTTCCTTATTTAGGGTGCGTATATTAATAAAAAAAGTTTGAGGCCACATAATTTATTTATACCTATGGTTTGAGGAAAAAGAAAAAAAATATAACATAAAACTCATTTTAAATAACGAACAAATGCCCTTGTGTTATACCTAATGATGTCATTGAATAAACTCATGACTTGTTTGTTCTAATAAGTAAATAAGTCAGATAGATGTAGTATGTATTATCCTCATAACGATATTTTTACTTGACTACGAAGAAAAAGGGTCTAATTCTAAAAGAAGGGGGTACAGCGGTCTGCACTGGCTTCCCGTTGAAGGGTGCATTGTGCGTGCATTGCCCCCCAATATTTACTTAGCCATCCTAGCTCCTTAAAATAAAGGAGCAGGACCGTGTAGCGTGTTTATTGACACGTTAGGTGGAGAGGAGTCCAATAACTTGCGCAGGCCTGTCTTGATCCTACTCTCCTCTGTCGCTTGACAGTGGATCACAACGTGCTCCACTGTTTCCTGGTCTAGTAGACAGCCTCTGCAGATATCTATGTCTGTGGCTCCTATCTTGAAGAGGTGATGATTGAGGTCACAGTGGCCTGTGATTATCCCTACCATCAGGCGAAGGTCTTCGCGTTTGAGTTTTAGTAGCGCATTGGTGAGGTTTTTGTCTAACTGGGGAAACATTAGTCTTGTATGTACGCAGTCGCTACCGCGTTCCCATAGTTTTTGATGTTCTTTGTCTGTGAACATTTTAAGCCTAAGAAGAAGGGTAATGTGTGTAATTTTTGTATCAGGATGCGCCAAGTCAACGATTACTATTTCTTTTGCATCACAGATATTTTTTTATGTGATACTAAAATTATAAATTACAGCTTCGACATATGCCTAGTTCTAGAAATGCGACTATCAATTCTAAAAAGGATGTATAAAATTATCAATTTGTAAATATCCACTTTGAACTAAAAATACCTTAGATAATTCTGTAAATCCCAAACAACACTGTAGCTGTCTTACAATACAAGACCTGAGACCCTAACCTTCTCAACAAAAAAAAAAAAAATTATGAGAATAAAATGCTGAATGCAAAACGCAGGTGATAAAAAAATAAATAATGTTTGAACATTTCACACAACGCCATCTAGCCCCAAACCATACTTATTCTTTGCCCAAACCGTGCCCAAACTAAGTAAGTTTATACTGTGGGAACCGGATAACTGATAAAATACTTTTATACTTTTTTTTTGTAAATACTTACGAGAGAGACAACACCCACACTCAAGACAAACACCGATGATCATCGCACAAAAGTTTGTCTTCAAGCGGGAATCGAACCCGCGACACGTACAGCGTAGCATTCCAACGCAATTGCCACTCGACCATCTCGTCGTGGTGACATATAGCTGACCGCCTCTCCTTTCAATTCCAGATGCCCTCCTCGCTGACCTGCAGAACTCCATCAACCCTGGCGGGCGCATCGGCAGCCCGGGCGGACGAACCTCCTCCCCTGGTAGAACAACCTCCCCTGGCAGGACTGCCTCCCCCCTCGGCCGAGGAACCTCCCCAGGCAGGATGAGCTCTCCCGGGGGCAGTCTCGGCTCCCCCACCTCCACGGGATACGGATCTATCAATGGATCTAGGAATATCTCCTCGGATTACGCTAAACCGGCTTCTGTGAGTATCTTTTTATAAAAAAAAATGTCCAAAACTGTACGAGCGTTATAAGTGAGTGTTGCAAGGCATATGTGAATCTAATGCCTACTTGCACCAAACTGTCAAAGTTCCTAAGCAAATACTTTACTCGCTTGGCAGTTCTTAACGGTCAGAATCTGGACTGTTAAGAACTAGCAAGCGAGTAAAGTAATTGCTTAAGGACATCGACAGTTTGACGCAAGTAGGCATAAGTCCTCTATAGCACTGTTCTGATCATGAACAAGCGTGATCTCTTACTATAAGAGAGCACCTAGCTCGTCTCGTCTCTTGTTTAATTACTTTAAAAAAGTAACCTCAAATCCTCAAATCATTCTCGGGCAATCATTCTCCTCATTTACGCAAACTTTCTTAGTTTTGTTCTACTGTTTGCAAGTATTTTTTTCAGTTAGTATGACCATATCAACAAACACTTGTTGATTATTATAAGGCCTGCTGTGTGGAACAGATTTTCTATGTAAGTAAGCTGTACGCAAAACAACAAGTCTTAGCTATGGCATCCGCAATCTGTAGAATTGTGGTCGACCGACACTATAGTCAAGTTTACTTTCAGTATGCTACTCGTATTAAACATACGTACAAACTGTAAAAAACTATACACTGTAAACTGTAGTCTGTACACTGCGATTAACCAGCTTGCTTGATGGATAATGGGTAATCAAGAAATTAGCGAGGAGGACAATAGAGTAGAGGACAAACGAAATGGGGTAAAACAGTCTTAGTGGGTGGATGATGCCATCATTCAATGAAATTCATGAGTTCACGTGATGATTTCTACTTTCAATCCTGTAAACGTTTTTTCCAATTACTCGTCACTGGGGTGACGCGAGACTGGGATTTTTTTGCAGAAGAAATTGAAAGGTTTAGTGCGGTTTCAGATTAGCGGATTCGCTGCTCTTTCCAGCGCGTGTTTAGTAAGCGTTAAACAAGTTGTCCTCTGGCGAACCACGTGACAAAGATGCGCAGAACGCAATTCTTAGGTCAAATTGGTTCTGCGCATCTTTGTCATGTGGTTCGCCAGAGGACGACTGGTTTGGCGCTTAGTGTACACGCGAAAACGTTTGTTGTAGAGACACCTTACGCTATCTGACACTCGCTAGAAAAAACCGAGCGTAAATGCCGTTATACGCACACGCGCGTTCCACTTACTGTTTTTGCGGGATAAATTAATAACTTAATTCCCTAAAATTTAAGCTACTACTTTATGATGCTTGCAGCTTTCCATTTGACATCACAAAAAAGTTTTACATCGCAGAAGAGTTTTATATCGATGTTCAATATGGAGTTACAGCGATTACCAGTTTTGAGAGACAATAAAGCCAATTGTCTTCCTACACAGCTCTCGGCTTTGTTACTGTCCATTATCTTGTTCAGCCTCTTGTCAATGATGGTTTCTTGAACTACACTTTACTGTTTGGCTCTAATTCTCTCATTTATCACTCTAGTAGAGTGTCTGTTATTGTCATAATTTTTTAAAGTTCAATATAGCTTTTAACGACTTTCGAGGACCGTCTCTCATTTATTGGTCACTCTCACTCACCACAAAATGAATTAAAAAATGTCTAATGTCAATAAGACGGGTAAGTTCAGTTTACGCATTCTGGATTCTTAAAAAACTGAAGTCAAATTTATCACGCTGGGTTACCCAAAATTCCAGTCTATTGTTGCTATTATTTTCCTTATTTTTTACAAGTTTTTTTAAATTTTTTGGCAAATTAGGCACTTACACGAATTTCACTCTCGTTCACACTCATTCTTTGTTTACTTAGGTACATCATCAGGTTAGCATCTATTTATTTAACTCTACACCAATCTACATACTTGTTGTACCCATAGTTTACTCCTTAAAAAATCGGTCATATTAGGTATACTGTCTTACCTATCGTCGAAATGAGTCCTTTGTATAGAAGAGCAACTATCAAGAAATATGTCTGATCAAAGACTTGTTCCTCATCAGTAATTATTCAGCCCTTACAAAAAGCGCCATCTAGACGAACTTGTTTTAACTAACTAGCGTTTCACTTGCCCTGCCTTTTGGATCAGTTCCAAGAAAGTGCTCCTTCCTCACGTCAGACACAGATGTCGCTTCATGCTTTTATGTATAACGTTAACTTTGCTTTTTGATTTTATATTTCAATTCTTCTTTAAAATTTATTAACCCATTTATAATTTTACTTTGAATATTTACGACAACGTCTCAATCGTCAACAATGTAATGCTTAGATTGGTTCTATTGATTTATTTATTTATAAACTCATAAGTATACTTGAGGTAGCAATCATTCATTCATTCATACATTCCCTTATTACTGGTAGCATCAGTCACTTTATTTATTGGGTTTCAATTTCAGGTTGTCCGCAATAAAACTTGTACTATGGGAACCAGATGATAGAATACTAGAATAATTTTTTTTTTAAATACACATATAGAAAACACCTACACTCAGGACAAACACCGATGTTCATCACACAAATGTTTGCCCTGAAGTTTTGCAGGAATCGAACCCGCGACACCGGGCGTGGCAGGCGTGGCAGTCGTGGTAGTTAGTAGTAGGTAGTACCATAATTTTGTAAGCAGGTAGACATAAACTCAATTACTATTTGACTGATGTCTTAAAATTTGCACATTTTGTTCTCAAAGTCATCGCCTAGTCAACACAAACTAAAAGTTGATTTATTATGTGCACGACACGTCGTCGGCGAGAAAAACACGTTTTCCATTACAATTATTGAATTTAATTCGGATCGGTGCCAAAAGTAGGGGTTGGGTAGAGCATGATTATTGGTTGTGTGTGAGGTTTTTAAAACCATTCTTCTTTTGTCAAACGACTATTTCGTATGAGAAAGTTAACAGCTGCAAACTCCATAATAACATGTGATTTGACCACTTTATTGTGTACTTATTTGTAGGCATTTTTACCATGTGAAAACAATAAATATATTGAGTTTTGAGTATTAAGGGGAATCCTCAAGTCAAATTTCCTTACAAAATGTTTCGTTTAAGTTAGTAGGGTTAATTTTAAAACATGTATAAAATCTAAATTAAAGTATGAACCTTTTTCTTTTTTTTTTGACGAAATCAAAAAACATGGACGAAACGAATAGTGTGAAGAAATTACTGTAATACGGCGTACTTTTCGAGTATTTGTCCGAAACATTTTGTATAGAATTGGATTTGAGGATTAGCCTTAAGGGGAATTTGTGATTTTCAGTCACGGAAATCCTATCCTACCTGTCTTATGAATTTCCTATATTAGAATATATTAGATAATAGACCGTACTGTAAACCTATTATGTTATTACTACTCATATTTTTGTTAAAAACTGCGTGGTACACCATATTTATGAATGATAAATTTAATGTTACATAAGTATCTATTTCCTATTTATTTTCCTGTTTTAATAAGACCTTTGGAAAAACGTTTAAAATTACAGTACAGTTGTAAACTTGGCAACCCTCTTTATGAGGAGCTTCCTGGAGTTGTATCAATAATTTGTTGTTACTATGTTGTGTAATTTTAAATTAGCTTAGGTAATTGTGTTCTATGCCTACCAGATAAATTGTTGGTAGGCGGCTAGAGACCGCAATAAGTGGAAAGAAATGGGGAGACCTTCGCCCAAAACGTACCGAAAAGGTGAAATACGCTATGGGTTATAAAAATAATAAGAACATTTTATTTACATATTTATTTGAGAAATTCTGGATGGGCCTTCAGAGAACGCCAAAATATAACGCATAAATAAGTTATAAATTTACATATTATATGAAAAAAAAATCATAGATATGATAAATGTAGACAACAATAATGCCAAAAAGAACGAATAAACAGACTTTACTTAGACGTGTAAATTGACTAATAATAATTAAGGAATAAGTACCCAGATCAAACGAAAAAATAAAATTATAGTACTAAACTGTGTAGGTAAATAAAAAAAAAGACTTATACCGACTTGCACCAAACTATCAAAGTTCCTAAGCAATTACTTAACTCGCTTGACAGTTCTTATTGGTCTGAATTTGGACTGTTAAGAATTGACAAGCAAGAAAAGTAATTGCTTAAGAACTTTGATAGTTTGGTGCAAGTAAGCATTAAACTGATTAATCTTCATCTACATTTCAAACAGTCTACATTTTTTACGTATAACTTATCTATTTTACGTATAGAAAAACTTACAGACTATCATTGTCAAAAGTTTCAATGCTAGGGGTGTAGCAGTTTCATTTTATCTGTCTCTAATTTCAATGTCTTGTCCACAGCCCACGTACCAAAATACAAGCTCCCTCAAAAAGAACGACTATTCGCAGAACTACAGCAGTTCACCGAATTACAACTCATCCACATACACTTCATACACCGCCAACAGTCCAGGGTACAATGCTGGTAACACCACCAACTTCAGCGGAGCGAATAGTCCGGGGTACAACACTAATACGACCAGCTTCAGTACGACCTACAACAATACGGCGAATAGTCCGGGTTACAACACTGGAAATGTGACAAATAGTCCCGGATACAACAGCGGGAATGTGGCTAATAGTCCTGGATATAATAGCGGAAATGTGGCGAATAGTCCGGGATATACGGGAAATACTGCCGGGTATGGAAGAACTGGGCGAGCTCACCTAACTGAATTGGATTCGCTTCTGGATGACTTGAGCCACGCGAGATACGGGAACTACGATAGGGCTGTGCAAAATGATAGAAATGGTGAGTTTTTGAATTTTATTAATAAGTAAAAAATTTACGAGTTAGCAAGGCAATCCCTCTGATGGTAAATGCCACTAATGACTATGATCAAAACAGTGCTACGCAATACTTTGAAATAGAGACTGGCTTCGAGCCACTAGGATTAGAAAACTAATCTTTTCAGCCCAGTAATTTTGCTAGCAGGCCTTTGTAGACCGGAACACAGTAAGGGCCGGCGGCGCCCATATGGTGGAGCGCAGCGCAGAACATTTTTCATTGTTAAAATTAAGATTTTTTCGACCGAAAAACCCCATTTACGCATGACTGCCACCGGGATTCGGACCAGCAGATTGCAAGGCAAGGGCCTCATCAACTCGGCCACCACGTCCTTCATGACGTTTTCGTTGCGTTGTATGTTTGACCGTAAAACCAGAAACTCCAACCAATTTGATCCAACGTCTTTGATGTAAAATATGATTGATAGTCTATGCTGATTCAGTTCACCTTGAGCCTGTTCTCAGTCCGCGGTTTTACTGCCGCCGACATCCGACCCCAATAATTTTCTATTCATAACATATCTAATGTTATCTTACGATGGTAGTTTAGAAGTTCATACAAACATGTAGATATTATTCTCCTTGAAAATTCCATTAACCAGTAAAGTTTTTTTGCGTGATTTATATACGCCTGTCCATACCAAAACATGATTTACATAGGCCGGGGCAACACTTCTATTAGCGCTCGTCTGCTTTGAGACATTTCTCTAGCTACAGTGCTCTTCAAACCGGAACATAGTAATGCTTACAGATTGCTTTTATTGCTATGGTACCCATCTAACGGCATTGTGCACGATGCCTCCCACCCAACGGTAAATAATCGATTCCTAATTTCGACATCGGTTCTAACAGCTTATTCCCAGGAGGTCCACGACGCCATTGTTTTAAAAAAAAAATAGGTTCATACTTAAATTCCCAATGGGTCCATGGCACTTAAAAAAATATTTCCTTTCCCAACGGGTTCATGGAATTGTTTGGTACAATTAGCAATAAAAGAAAGCCAAAACAGCTCATTTGCTCACGACTCCAAAAATAAATTTCAAAACAATCAGCGAAATGGCGGTAATGGTCTACATTAGTAAGTTAAACAAACCGATCTTGCGTCGTAGATGTTTTATTTTAGATTCGACCTTGCCAGAGATAATGTGTTACATTTGTAAACAAATTGTTGACTATAATACTAACCCGAATGCTAAGGTGGGTAATGTGTTCGTTTGTTTGTTTTGTACACTATGAAAGTATACACGCACACAAACACTATGTGAGTCTACATAGGAAACATAATCAAGGTTTTACAAAAATATTGGACAACCGACTTCAATCGGTCAGTTCTAGTGACCGTACCACTTAAAAGTCACAGGGAAGTAAAATACGCAATAAATTTTAAGGTGGAGCACCTAAATTTTAAGGTAGAGCACCATCTGCGAGTGCTGTTACTGCGTCACCGAGAGTCCGGTGACGCAGTAACAGCCATCTGCGGCTAACTGCATTAAACGTCCATCAGAAAAAAAAAACACGCAATTTTGTTTACTTCGTCACCATATTTTCTTTCAGTTATATTGATTTAAAAACTAAACGAATATGGAAAGAATCTGAAAGTAATTCCTCTCAAACAATAAAAAAAATTAATCGGTTTTTAAACAACAAAGTTCTGAGTGATCATAAAAAAAAAATACCGAATTTTAACAAGGAGATAAGTATTTCAGTTTTTGTTTCTTTATAAAAAACTGGCACCGGCCTATATGAATCAAAGAACTCGTAAAGCAGTTATAAACCCTTAATTTGATCAAAAGTCCAATTCTACAATGAAACCGCTACATCTTCCAGTTGAGTTATTGACACTGGCTCTAGTTCTGGCAACATGCTGACACTTAAATTTAGCCGTTGACTTTGAAGCCCTATCGCGTATATCAACAAGATGAACGTGATATAATAATGGAGGGCAGATATTCGTGTAAGAGCCCATTTTCACTTGTCGGGTGTCGGATCCGTATTACAAAACAATCAGGGAACACACAAACACAAAAAATAAACATATTATTTAAATTAAATTAAAACACACATTAAACAACATGAAGCCTGACTAAATATCCAAGTATGGTACTATAAACCCGGTCTGCCAGAACGCGAAGGATGGTGTTGGTGCTGCCGCGGACACGGTTCGGCAGTGAGGCGGCTCTCTTGCGTAGGATGGCGTGGAAGCCATCAGTTCGAGCGTCAGTAAACATGCCTGAAGCACTGCAGTACCTCGGCAACCCCAACACAATCCTAAACGCGTTATTTTAATCGGATGTCGGTTCCTCTTTTGTAAATCCAAAAAATCATTGCCATATGAATGTAAATTCTTCATCAAATAAATAATGTTTGCACTGTTCACACAACGCCCTATGGCATAGGAGAAGATAACTAAGATACATAAAAAACACCCAGACTCAGGACAAACACCGATGTTCATCGCACAAATGTTTGTCAAGAAGCGGGAATCGAACCCGCGACACTCGGCGTAGCAGTCCAACGCACTTGCCCTCGACCATCTGGCATCTGTATCGTCACAAAATGGTTTAACGTTATTTGGCGTGTAGTGTAACTTTCATCAGCCTAGAATTTCGAAAGCCTAGCCTAGAATTTAACACATCAGCAAAAAATCACTAAAAATAGCTGTTTCTATTTCCTCCACCCGATTCTTCCAGCCTTGTACTTCTGATTCCAAAGTCGTTTATCTCTCAACGCTTTAAATTCACGTGTACACCTTGTGTGTTTTTTTTCCACCAAAAACACGTGTATTTTGCTGTTGGCACTTGGCAATGGTTCTGTCTAGCTCATCCCACACCTGTTCTTTTCTATTCCCTTTAGATCTGTGAACGTTTAGCGGACTAACGAAGCGGCACATTATTGTCTTCTGGTTTAGCACTCGCGTAACTCTTTTAGTAACAGGGGGACAGATAGAACTTTTGTCCCATCTGTAACCCTAGGGTGACAAATCTAATAATCAAAAAGTCTCAAATACTTCGCTACAAGCGGACCTGCCGGCCTGCCGCTTCCGCTCGTCGCTCCAACTGAATGTCAATGTTACAAATGGGATGTGTTTAGATTTAATTCTTAAAGATGTTATGAGATTATTAAACAATTCTTAAAGAAGTTATGAGATTATGAAGTACCTATGTAAAGCCAGCAAGCCAAAAAGCGTCTTAAAACGTACTTAACGGTGAAATTGAATAGTTTTGTCCTACAGCTGACTAAAAACTAAACAAAGAAATACAGTCCGCTGTATAGACAGTCAGAGCTTCAAAATTTGCGGATAAATTGCCTAGGCAGATGCGTTTAATAATTTCTGACATCCGTGTAATTTCATAACACGATTAGATTAGACCTAATTGCCTGAACCAAGTGTACCGGGCCGGGAGCGAGTTCGTTTGCCTCTATGACCCTAATCTTTAACACAATGACATTTGAATTCTAGCCAAGCTATAATGATGACGGTTTCATTGTAATATTGCGAATGCAGATCTTCGTCTGGGCAGCCATATCTTATGAATTGTATGATACAATCAACATATTTCAAGTTACTATATTTTAGCAAGTTACGTAAAGAGTGATGCATGTGCGATTGTGCATACTTACTGATTACTGTACTTATTGCACAATATCGGCCCAGAATTCCGCGCGCCGTTATGTCGCTCCCACTGACAGTCAGTATTTAATTCCTAAAGTAATTTCTCAAATGTATGGGTCAGTGACTGACTTTGGTGTTAGAGATTGCAAGGCGCAACGACTATGACTTAGAACTATGCATGTCCATTGCTCAAGCTTGCAATGTCTCAAATTGGGACGAACGCTTTAGCAGTGTATTACCGGCTTTTGTAATTCCTGTGATACTCTGTTCTGGTTATAGGTGTCATATCTTACTATCCGGAGAGCGCCTAGATCGTCTTGTCACTTGTTTACAAAATACCCCTCAGCACTTACTCATTCATCGAGTCATTATAGGTCCTTAATAATGTCATAAGTTTTTAGGAACTGTTGGCTATAAAAGAGATATTTTGCAGTGACGGATGGGTACGCGAGGACTAATGGAGCGGCCAGCCCGGCGTCGTCCAGGCCTACAGTCGACTCTCTGCTTGATCAGCTCAGCGCCGAAGTACCTAATGGGTAAGCAATATTACAATAGCATCCTGTAGACCAGGGGCACCGCATCCGGACCGCCGACCCATTTTGTGCGGACCGCGAGAACACAGCAACTTGCACTACAGAGTACGTGATTATATAAAAATGTATCCCCCCGCCCCCCGCATTACCTAACTTTGTTGACGTCAATTCGAGAACGGCAGAAGTAACTAGCTAACAAGCGAGAAAGAGTTCGTAAATACCTATATTTTAAAGCAGCATTTTCCAAGATGAACTTCAGAAGGAATAAATTTCAGTCAGCTTACTGATGAACATCATAGCTTGCAACAATTTTACTCCCAAAAAATTACATATTTCTCATCAATATGTGCGGACCGCGATGGTCATTGCATTTCTTAAAACGGACCCCGAGCGAAATTAATTGGTGCTGTAGACCGTGGCGGAATGTGCCACATCTCTGGAGGTGCCTTGTGCAGGGTAATCAATGAGGAAAACTACTTCCTTTATTGATTAGTCTCGGCACAAGGAGCTTTCCTATCCAGTGCCATCAAACTTGTACAATTAATTTTTAAGGATTTTTTAAATATTTTATCCAAGATTTTCACCCTTGCAGCCATCAATCTATCAGTTTCCAGACCAATTCTAATTTAACGGCACTCAATAGAACGGAACCGCTTACGCTCAGATTTCTTAGATCTGTTGGCTACGCCACAAGCGCTAATCCAAGACGATATGTCAAGATTGCTACGTATCTATCTGTCAAGCCAGCTTAGGCCAGCTACGCCACGAGCGCTCATCTCAAACTATCTGTCAAATTATGCCTTGATCACACCTACCGAGTATTCGGCCGAGACAGTGCTCTCGGCAGAATACTCGGTACGAATAAACATAGCGCCAAGTGCTCGGCTAAGCTTGTGATGTAAGCTTTCACTGTCTCGGCCGAGTAATATTTTACTGTCTCGCCCGTTTGCTCGGTACGTGTGATCTAGGCGTTAGCTACGCCACGAGCGGTCCTTAAGCGTCGATGACACAAGGCTAGTTTAAAAGCTACAAGCCAGCGAGAACGCTTATAGCTTTTAAACTCGCCCCGTGTCATCGGCTTTTTTTACATTCAGCTAGTTGATAATCGTTACCGAAAGCGAGCTCGCGCGCTCTCTAGCTTTTAAACTCGCCGGCTTGTAGCTTGTAAACTAGCCCTGTGGCATCGACGCCTTAGGGAAGCTAAACAATCTTTATCATGATCAAATCTGGAACTTCTTTTTAAAGACACATATAATTATTTTTTTCATCTTATATCATCTCCTTAATAAGTAGCAGTTGGCAACAGCAACCATTTCGTGCAAGTAATGCATCCGTGCATACTTCGATATGCTTTCTTCAGTCTTTGCCAAATCGTTTGATCTGTATGTACTTACGAGCTGAAAAGTGTTTTGACGGTCAATAACACTTTGGCTATTTGGCTAAGAATTGATATTGCTTTAACCTTTAAACCTCCAAAGTTTTGTTTTTAAATCCAGTGTTTTTCTTTTGCGAACTTTATAACTCTATATGACGGTGTTTATAATGCGCTGCCTAGCTGCGCCATATACGTTATGATATAAGTGCGGTAAGTTGATAATTACAGCCGAGGCGATATTCGTAGCCCGAGCCGTAGGTGAGGGCTACAAGAAAGCAGAGGCTGTAATTATCAAAGCGCACGTATGTCATACGACGTTTTATAACACATTTGCGAGGAAATAAATAAATAAATTTATCATTACTTGACGACATTTTCAAATCAAAACAATACAGCGAAAAACACTGTGCGCGGAATAATTTTTACATGTTCTCAAATTAGCGAAGCGCGCGCATCAGCGCTTTTTTTTAAGGCAAAGCACAGGCAAAGGCACAAAAACAGCCAGTATTTCTAATAAAGTAAATTAATATTTTTGTGCTTTGTTACATTTAAATGCTTGTAATTTATGGTCAATATAATTTAAATTAAGGAATTAAATGTTTATTTATTATAATTTATCTCCCAAAGTTAATTTTATTCATTAAATGTTGACCACTTTTCTGACATAAAAACTCTTTGCTAAGATTTAAAAAAGTATCGTTCGTTTTAAACGGAGAACCTTGATAAACCTTCCTTTTTTAATTACATTACCGCACTAGTGCGTTTAACATTACATTACCGCACTTGTGCGTAATGAGATACAATACGATATTGAAATTGGTGCAATAATAGACCCTTTACGAGCAAATGTTTTATAAAATGTGTTTACAATTTTGTGGGTCGTCAAAATCACCAAATTCAGTAAATAAATAACCCACATCTTTATAACATCATCTTTAAAAAACAAAACATTAACTCAACAACACTACTACCATCAAAGTGCACAGCGTGCGCAGGCTAATTCTTAAAGAAAACGCCTGGAGCGCACTGTGCACTATTTACACGAAACGCTTCGAGCCATTTTAACCCACTCTGTAACCATGTTTCTAATAGAGATAAATTTATGAAATTTAGCATATACAATCTCATGCGGGCCCTTATTAAGACTACCAAAATTCATTAACGTAACCAACGCACTTAGACTGACAGCCAACGCACAGACCAAACCACTGAACGTAGAGACTTGAAACTTGGAGGATGTGTTCTTCAACTAATGATAGTGCGTACTAAGAATTATGTTAATTTTTAACGCAAACGAAATTGCGGGTGTCAGTTAGTTTAGACTAAAAACTAAATCTTTGCGTGTTCAAATTAAAATCAGTGGAAACCACAGATATATACATATATACAAAACATTGTACTTTTGATACGTATAAAGATTGCAGCTCATTTTTTTTTCTTAATTATTGCTCTCAAAGCCGAGTTTCAAACCTTAGTATAGTTAGGTATCAGGTTCACAGTTATCCTGTTTATTTTTGCTTAACTCCACTAGTATTGTAAAAGTGATGGATATAAATGGATGGGTGTTTGCTTCTGTATGTAGGTAGGGTTTATGAGCTGGAAAAAGACAGCTACTTTTTATCCGGTGCAACACTGCTACTATCTACGGTCTCCACCTTGAGAAATATTGATGGTCAGTCTTGAAAGCCCAGTAGTTTCACTAGCTACTGTGCCCTTCCTACACAGTAATGTTTTGCAGCAGAATATCTGGCACTATTTTAGTTGATTATTATGTTAGTTGATGTAGAGTTCTGTTCATCAATTTCGTATCTATTCCTCCATGACCGTTTGAACTCAACTGTACTTACATTCAGCAAATGGCCACATAAATCATGTTTCGATTTGATCCGAGAGTGAGTTCACTGAATGATCCGTTTACCCTCAGGGCCGTGTGGAAGATACGCAGATGATCTAGCAGTTAGAACCGTCGCGTATTTTGTAGCCGTACAAAATAGACGTAGCCGTGACGTCATCGGCTTGTTTTCGAGTTTTATTGTGATTCCGGTTTGCTCGGTAGATATGCCCGGCTACAGCCCTACAGGTATCCTCACGGTTTAATAGTGATGACCTTGAATGCGCAGAAGTCGATTTTTAGATATTTATTAAATATTTATTTCGAAAAAACTCTGAATGGGCTAACAGATATCTCAAAGGCGCCCAAACACTATTCTACACATAATGTACAGTTTAAAATAAATAAACTTATAATTAACTTAACAGATGAAAAATTTAAAAAAATGTCATAGATGTGTTTGGCGGGAGGGGTGCGACGCGACAGGGAAGGTGCCCGGCGCCGGCGTCTATTGGTCGCTTAGCCACCTTCCCGCCGCACAGTGGTCTGGGAATCGAGTTCCATACAAGTAGAAACTATATCTCTCAAATATTAAAAAAAATATATTGGAATGTATTTGGCATACCTTAATACCATATTATAGTATGAAAAGTATAAGTAGCTCCATGCGTGAGAAAAAAAGCTTAGGTTTTTTTTTGTATGGGATGAAACACTTAGAGTACATTTTTTTGAAACTGAATGGAACTGAAGGGCTGGTGATCACACAAAGTATTGCACCTTACAGGGTGATCACGATGACATACAGTTCATGCACCTATGGGTGCAGCTTTGAGAGTAGCAAATTTTTGAAATTTGAAATTTTCGTTATGTGTTTTTTTTTTCTTTGACGTAAATTAGAAGAAGCTGCTGATTGATTTATATGTAAAAATAGTTTTTAATCAAAATACATTCGTAAATACTCAATAAAATGAATAAATGTCTAGTCGCCCGGTCAATTTAGCTCAAAAAAGAAGGTAAGATTAGAATAATTCGGACAGAGCTGAAAAGACGGTTGGTACGAATGTTGGGAACACCATTATAAATAAACTGTGAAAAATACCCATCGATCCCTAATCTGCAGAAAAAGTTATTCGATGTCAAAGGTCACGAACATTGGTTTCTCGCGCTCTATCTCAAAAACGGTTGAGCATAATGAAAAAAAATATAAAATATAATTTATCGCAAATGTTATTTTCTACACTATAAAATAGATGTTATCACTAGAAACGCTATAGAAGAGCGAGAGATAATCGCCGAGATAATCGCGGGAAACCAATGTTGGTGACTTTTGACCTCGAATAACTTTTTTTGCAGATTAGGGATCGATGGACATTTTTCACAGTTTATTTATAATGGTGTTCCCAACATTCGTACCAATTTTCAGCTCTGTCCGAATTATTCTAATCTCACCCTCTTTTTTGAGATAAATTGACCGGGCGACTAGACATTTATTCATTTTATTGAGTATTTACGAATGTATTTTGATTAAAAACTATTTTTACATATAAATTAATCAGCAGCTTCTTATAATTTACGTCAAAGATAAAAAAACACATAACGAAAAAAATTTGCTACTCTCAAAGCTGCACCCATAGGTGCATGAACTGTATGTCATCGTGATCACCTTGTAAGGTGCAATACTTCGTGTGATCACGAGCCCTTCAGTTCCATTCAGTTTCAAAAAAATGTACTTTAAGTGTTTCATCCCATACAAAAAAAAAACAAAACTTTTTTTTCTCACGCATGGAGCTACTTATAATTTCCATACTATAATATGTTATTAAGGCAGGTATGCCAAACACATTCCAATATTTTTTTTTATATTTGAGAGCTTAAGTTTCTACTTGTATGGAGCTCGATTCCCAGACCACTGTGCGCCGCGGCGAAACCAATAGGCGCCGTCTCGCCTCACCTCACTTGCGTAGAGCTCCCCTTCACTTTCGCAAGAAAAGTCGTCTTTTTTGCAAGGAAATATACTATCACGCAGTGTATGAGATCAAATAAAGGCTCAGAAGCTTTTATTTGATTTCATTGCTCGTTTCACTGCTGCTTTTACAACAGTGTTGAATTCGTATGCAAAGTAAAAACTCTTTGATGTACCCGACATGATAAAAAAGCACTTGCTACATTATCTGTCTCTGATTTTTGTTTGAAATTTCCTGTTAATTTAAGTGGATATGAGACGGCCATGGCATTAGCTAATATTTTTGAAGGCGAACCTAAAATCCATTAGTAAAAACCACGCTTGCCAACTTGCGGCGTGTTGTGGACATATATTTTTCGCACATGGCTGCTAACTATACATTACATTACATTTCATTGCCTATTCCTATTCCCTGGACAAAACTTTTAGGTATAGTAAAACTTACTCACTTATACATACTTAGATTTGTGAATGTCACATCATGCCATTCGTAGAACATTTTTTTTTCTCTGTTCCATAAGGGTGATTCTCTATCATGGTTTTTTTTTTATGTTTGTTACCTCAGAACTTTGTTGTTTATTAACCGATTTTAAAAATATTTTTTTTGTTTGAGAGGATATACTTTCAGATTGGTCCCATACAAATTTCATCATAATCGATTCAGTAGTTTAGTTTTATATCCAAATAACTGAAAAAAATATGTCGTCGAAGTAAACGAAATTGCGTATTTTGACTTCCCTGTGACTTTTCAGTGGTGTTTACGGTCACTAAACAGTTCTATTAAAGTCGGTTGTCTATGTTTTTGTAAAACCTTGATTATTAAGGGGAATCCTCAAATCCGAATTCCATACAAAATGTTTCGGACAAATACTCAAAAAGTACGCCGTATTATAGTAATTTCTTCGCACTATTCGTTTCGTCCATATTTTTTGACTTCATCAACAAAAAAAAGTGAAAGGTTTCATACATTAATTTAGATTTTATGGGTTTTAAAATTAACCCTACTAAATTAAAAACACGTATAAATCTAAATTAATGTATGAAACCTTTCACTTTTTTTGTTGACGAAATCATAAAACATGGACGAAACGAATAGTGTGAAGAAATTACTATAATACGGCGTACTTTTTGAGTATTTGTCCGAAACGACTTGATTGATTGTTGAGCGACGAGCCTTCAGACTCATAGGAGAACAGCACCTTGTAGAGACTAAGACCCAAAGTCTCGAACACCGCCGCAAGGTTGCTTGCCTCTCGATATTCTATAGGCTACATTTCGGAGAGTGCTCACAGGAACTCCATGAAATGATCCCACCTTCTCCATTTTACTCCAGAACGAGCAGACGCACAGCGCAGTTTCATCCTTATTTAGTGGATATTCCGGTCACACGGACCAAACGATTCATATCCACATATTTAATACGAATCACTAAGGAATGGAACTCGCTACCCGCTTCTGTCTTCCCGGACAACTACGATCTTGGTCTTTTCAAGAAGCGAGTAAATAGGTGTCTTCTAGACCTTCGAGATTCATCGTCGGCCACATCTTCATTTAACATCAGGTGAGATTGTGGTCAATCGAAGGTCTATCTCCAATAAAAAAAAACAAAAAAAACATTTTGTATGGAATTCGGATTTGAGGCCTTAAGTTAAGCGACGGGCAAAAGCTAGTCATCATAATAACGGAACCATAAAATATCTGCCGATAAATAAAAATAAATCGTCTCTGACGCCAGCCGCGGCGGCTGCCAAAAACAATGTAATTAATCTATGCGTCCTTCCAAAATATATTTATTTTGCCACTTTTTTTCTGGTAAATATTATTAGATAGCTAGGCTCTGCTCCCTGAACTCTCCCAGGGATTGTCAACGATAACTGGAGTAGCCAATGTTTAACACCTTTAAATTTTGTACGATGGAAAATCGAAACGCATTTTCAACTGACTTCATAAAAAGGAATAGAATAGAATTAAAGGAGAAAAAAGGTTCTCAATTCGGCTGTTTTTTTTATGTTTCTTACCTCATAACTTTGTTTTAAACCGATTTCAAAAAATATTAATTAATATTAATATTAATTTTTGAAAGGATAATGTACTTCCAGAATGGTCCCATAGGAATATCATGAAAATCGGTTAATTACTACATTTCAAAACCAAATCATAATAACTGACGTCATGCAAATAGCGAATTATGCTTCCCCGCGACTATTCAGTGGTGTTTACTTACGGTCACTAAAACAGTCCAATTGAAGTCGGTTTTTGTAAAACCAAAGTTTACAGATACGTCACGTACTCTCGTTTCAAACTTCGGCGAGTCCACACCTCCTGATGATGCCTCGTGTAGAGGCGAAACACGTATCGTATATTTAAACTTTGGTTTTCTGTTCGTTGACTCTTTGGTTTAGTTGAAGTAAAGTTAAGTTAATTAAAACCTTTGTTTAGAAATTAAGCGGATTTATTACTAAATATATTTATATAATTTGTTGATATTCTCGACTTCAGTTTTGGCAAATACTTTGAAATATCACATCATCCGTAACAATAGCGAAATGTTGCGGTAATATTGTTTATTAATTGTTTTTGGCGTGCACAAACGGTCATTTCCGCTCGCTAATTAGAATAACAGACGGTCGCGCCACCTGCGCTTGCGCTTCTCACTCGCTAGGGATGTTACTCGTATAACCGAAAAACAGTGTCAGGTAGGAGTCTGAGTTCTGTACATCTAGTCTTACATTTAAACATTATGTTTTGTTTTAAGAATGATAGTTGTTTTTCCCTAAAAATAGGAAACGATCCAACATTTAGAAAAAAGAAATATTCCAATGTCTTCCAAAATTGACAACCATAATGGATACCATAATAGTGCAGTCAAATTAGGCGTGTTTTGAGCAAAGATAGGACATAATTGAACACATTTGTTTAAAGCTTTAATTTTTACTTAAATCGATTTCAAATGAATTTGCCCCTACCATATATAAATTTCAACCTCCGGAGATGGCTGGATCCGGAGATACCTTCATAAGGCCATAGCTTAATGAGGCGTTTGTATATAGTTGGTGCAGTGTGATATATTTTGTACGACACCATGATCCACGTTCCCACCAAGTTTCAGCTAAATCCGAAACCGGGAACACCTTTGAATTGTGATAGCAATTACAATACTTTGGTAGCAGCTAAATCTATTCTGGGTCAACTCCTGTTGTTGTATTTTGATGTAATGGTCAAGGTCTTTGCCACAATGTTCTCCCAAATTTTCAACTGCCTACGTCTTCTAAAAAGGAGTGTATCCTTAGATTTACGCATTTTTTGAGAGGTTTTAAACCACAATTCTACAAGAAAAAGCGACACAGTTTCAAAACTTATCTCAAATATATTAACGAGGTAAATGTAACGTATGCCAGTTAAAAAACTTTCGGATTCTAATACGGAACAAGTATTTATTGGGCATTATAGGTAAATAACATAGGAACTTAGCCAACAGAAGCGACAGTTGCATTTCACGTTAGATAAACAAAATAAGTCTCTTCCACAAGCTTTTCCATCTATGAAAAATTGAACGCGTCATCGTTTGCAAGTTTTACAGGTTCGATTTTGACACCAAACGACTTATGTCTATTAATTAAAAGCGCATAAATACGTCATTTATTTATAATAAGGAAAATGCTGTTTGACGTGACAAATGTCTACTAAACATGTAGATCGTTCAAACTTTAAAACGGAAATAGAACCTCAAGCAGTTGTCAAAATGCCACTCGAATGCAATTCAATTCTTGAATTTAATGCTACTGCACCTAACAACAAGACGATTTATCAATAGCACCAACAAAGAGGTTCTATCATGATTTCATTATTTTTATTTTTTAAAGTAGCATTGTTTGCTGAAAGTGACAAGACTCTGTTTTTTCTCTGATATTTGACTTCATAAACTTCCTTTCCAATATGTTTTTTTATTGATTCCAGGCCAATCAGCTTAGCTTGGTAGCAATTAATTTTACTAATGTCTCCGACTACACCTGTGCTCAGACTCATTATTTTATTATTTTCTTTAAATGGTGAATGGTTTATGACCAATCACAATTATGTTGCTTAATATTTTTATACACTGCAGATAATGTTGATTACTTCAAGTAAAATGATTTTAAAACATTAATTAAGAAATATAACGCTAAAGGTTCCAATGTTATTCTCTTCGTTTTGTCAATATCAAAAGATATTTCAATCACTGAAATTTCAATATGAAACCGCTAACTTATACTTAAAAAACACATTCTGTATAATCATGAATATTTTTTAAATGATCTGTTTTGTCAAATTATTATTCCCAAAATACTTTAAAGTAATAATCTTAAAAATATTTCATGATATTGTTCGGTCGGTATCAAAAGCTTGTGCTTCACACTACCGTACCGTACTTGTGATGACGACACCTATTATTTTGCTAAGGAACTAAGCGACCGACTATAATTTCGTTAGTTTATTCCTTTAGACGGCGCAAATGACAAGTTATACTTGAATTTGAACTATTACAATGAAGATTATCTTCAATACATTGTCACGCGCTTATAGAAGTTTTCACTTTAAAATATATTTCAGTAACTCAATTGACATTTATTCATTGGGCTGTTGTGATGAAATCCGAAATAACCAAAGGCTTTTGTAGATTAGACGTTTACTAGAAAATCACAATCAAAAGAAGGTAATAATATTGCACGATTGAAAAGATAACTCTGGATTAGATTGTTAGACTCAGAATTCTCCGATATAAACCAAAATCCAAATTAACCAAAGCTTTCTGTAGTTTAGACGTTGACTAGAAGATCGCAATCAAAATAAGGTAATAATATTGCACGATTGAAAAGATAACTCTGGATTAGATTGTTAAACTCAGAATTCTCCAATATGAACAGAAATCCAAAATAACCAAAGCTTTACTTTTTACGTCGTGGGATGAGAAAACACGAGCAGCTGCTCAACAATTGGGCCACCCATAGACGAAGGCAGAGTTGAATGTATGATTAATTAATATTAAAATTATCTAGATTGTAAGTCTCACATAAAAATAGACAAAGACCTTAATGCCTACTTGCACCAAACTGTCAAAGTTCCTAAGCAATTACTTTACTCGCTTGGTAGTTATTAACAGTCCAGATTCTGAGCGTTAAGAACTGCCAAGCGAGTTAAGTAATTGCTTAGGAACTTTGAAAGTTTGGTGCAAGTAGGCATAACACTTTTTGAAGAGCAATTATCGAGCAAGTTAAAATTCTACTTTTTGTAGAACTTGTGCGTTTAATGTATGAAATTCTTAGACTTAGACATTTCGGGGGTGGAGAGGGAGGGGTTGAAACCCCAAACCCCCCCTCCCCCTGTATTCCACCATAGGTCTGATTGAAAGGTGTTGGCTTGGTGCTCAAAATGAGCACCTACTATATAGCCGGTGCTCATGTTGCTATTGAGAGAATAACTCAATTTACGCACACCACTGCAGTTTTATGTGGGTCTACTATTAATTAATCTGTAATATTGGTGATAAATAACCTCAAGTTTCTGGATTTTTCTGAGAGAAACTTGTATATTTTAAGAGTGGTGATTGTAACTAACTACTAGTAGTTATCACAGAAAAAAAATCACGAATAAATTCCTTTTCTCCGAAGCACAGTTCGGCGATTCATAAGTTAGTGAAAAAAACCAAGTTCCGTATGAGGAAGGATGGCGCAAATGCACCGAAAGGTTTATGATAGCTGTAGAAATCTTGTATTTATTTGCACCGACTGTGCCAATGTTTTCCGAGCTAATAACTGCATATTTAACTACAAAAAATCATTTTTACCTGGTCATTCTACTTCTAAAACTTTGAAATTTATTGTAGAGGTACATTAGGATAGTCATAATGTGTGGTACAAATTTCATGAGATAGACTTTACCCGTTTACATTTTACACCGATTTCAAAGTTTCAACTGAGTATTTAACAGGGTTCCGTAGGTGCTAGAATCGGTGCAAATTAGGTGGTGACTCCTGGTGGTATCCTCTATCGATCCCGCAACATTCTACAAATGTACGAATTATGTCCTATCTTTTTCGGATTTTAACTAGCCTATAACCAATACGGATCTAATCAATTCCAGCTGGCCTTTATATTTAATTTTTGTCTTATAATTAAGTGCATGCATAGTGTGAACAGCAAAAAACTTCACTTTCATCTCTACATACAAGTTACAGCCTATTGCCAGTCTTGACCACTTCCACAATATACTGCCGCTTCCAACCTTGACTTTCCTTCTTTTAGGTGGTAGATAACATGCCAAATGGTCTTGATATCCATCGAAGTTGCAGTGCCACCAAAATTATGGAGAAAATTCTGTCCTTCTGCGAAATTGGCCGTTCTTTCTGTGTTCCATCCCTATACATCTCACATCTGTCTTACACAAATATATCAACTCTAGTATTATTTACGCTACTATGTTACCGCCGAGGGCAAACTGACTAATGCACCAACTCGCAGATTTATGACTCCAGTAAATAATATGTTAAGGAAGGACAATGAGCTATTTAGGGAATTGAGACGCAGAATATTCCCGAGCCAAGACTGCTGCAACTGTTAGTGTGGCTAATCGCCGGTTTGCGGAGTTGGCTCTATTCAGCTGCATGATGAATTGATTATCTGTGTTTGGATTTGACTAGCAGGCAAAATTTGTCTGTTTTATAACCTACTAGTACTGGGATAATTAGTGTAATTGGCATGTGCCGTTCTAATGATAAAATAAATAATAAATAGTTGCCAATGTGGTTTTCCGACTCATAAACCCTTTTGGGTTGGTACAAAATGGGTTGACGAAATCCGACAACATACAGGGCGGGATTTAACGGCGAGGATTCAACACCGTCAAGAAAGGTGGCGCTTGGGAGTAGTCAGAATGATGGTTAAGATGAAACTATACCCATTTCAGCTCAATCGGTTCTGTAGTTTTGTCGTGATTGAAGAACAAACATTCATCTACCCATCCATCCTCAAAAACTTCGCCTTTTAAAATATAACTCAATTTGTTTTAAGAATAGTATATATTTCATAGCTTATATAAGAAAAAAAATTAACTGTGCTCTAATATTAATTAAATAAAATAAAATAACATAGTCTAAGAGTAGCTAAGGGTTTACAGTATAATCGATAAGTAAGTAAGTAGTAATATCGATTGTCAAACCTTGTCAACAGCCGAGCATCAGGCGCGTCGATGTCTCCCGTCCCTTCATCTACGGGGGGCACCTTGCCCCGCCCGGGAACCAAGCAGGTGACCGTCACGGTGCAGGAAACCGTGGTGGAGCCGGCGCAGGCGCAGCAGCAGCCGGCGACCACTCAGGTGGTGCGGCATCAGCACCACGCGTCCAGCGCTACCAAGGAGCTGGACGACCTCATGGCTTCACTATCTGACTTCAAGGTAACTTGGGAACCAAACAGGTCACGGTGTAGGAGACCGTGGTGAAGCCGGTGCAGAAGCAACAGCAGCAGGTGACCAGGTGGTGCGGTATCAGCACCAGGCATCCAGCGCTACTATGGAGTTTAATGACTTCATGGCTTCACTCTCTGACTTCAAGGTTACTTGGGCACCAAACAGGTCATGGTGTAGGAAACCGTGGTGGAGCCGGCGACCACTCAGGTGGTGCGGCATCAGCACCACGCGTCCAGCGCTACCAAGGAGTTAGACGACCTTATGGCTTCACTCTCTGACTTTAAGGTAACTTGGGAACCAAACAGGTCACGGTGTAGGAAACCGTGGTAGAGCCGGCGACCACTCAGGTGGTGCGGCATCAGCACCACGCGTCCAGTGCTACCAAGGAGTTGTTTGACCTCATGGCTTCACTTTCGGACAGCAAGGTAACTATGAAAGAAGAATACCTCGTAGCGTGGAAAACTAAGACTTTAGCCAACCTCTAGTTGATTTCTATATAGAGATTCGAGATCCCTAAAGCTCTTAGGAGCTGGCTGCATCGACATTTTATGATGTTGCCGTCGACAGCGCTTATAAAGATGTCTGTTGTATAAGTTATCTATCTGCTTACATTTTATTGCCAAGGTTCAGCCAGTACACTATTTACATGATACGATCGGGCGCAAGGCTGCGCTTGTTCTATGATCAAAGCTGCCAACCAGACACCTGTTTATATCACCAAATTGTTTATATACCCCGACCTATCTCATTCATGATAAGACACCGAAAATTGTATCAGTTATTTTACGAGGGATCAGGTGAGTCAGAGCCCTACGTCACGGTCGGCACACTGCACCAACAAACTCTTTCCCGTTTATTATAATATTTACAAGACGCCTTTCTTGGCCGATGCTATTTCCAGCCGATCTCGGCGCGGCCGCTCCAGCGCTACGTCCGTCTCGCTCCCTCCCGCGGAAACTGTCAGAGCTAAACATAGTCCCGAGGGTTACATCACGGGATCGGGGGGGAGGGGGGACGAGCTTATAATATTAGAGTACATAGACAAACATTTCACGACGGCACTCGCCCCGATCCATCGGAACCGCGCGGTTACCTCCTGTGCGTTCTATTTGCAACATACATCGGTCTTCGTTGGAGTCTTCGAGACTTATAGTTGGTGGTTTCAGGTTGCAGGCGAAGGTGGCAGTCACGTGATCCGCGAGAAGCGCTTGTGGCAAGAGCAGTACCGCAGCAGCCCGCGCCAGCCCGAACCCGCGTCCCTCGAGCATATGCTGGGATCCCTTCGCGCAGACATGTCACGACAAGGAGTACAGACCCCGCAGAAGGGATGCTGCAACGCCTGCGAGAAACCCATCGTTGGACAGGTGTGGGATCAACCTCCAATGAACAAGTTTCGGCCAATGAAAACTTAGTGATCAGTGGAACAATTTCTGTGCAGGTGATAACCGCGTTGGGCAGGACCTGGCATCCGGAGCACTTCACCTGCGCCCATTGCAACCAGGAGCTCGGCACTAGGAACTTCTTCGAGCGCGACGCCAGGCCCTACTGCGAGCCGGACTACCACAACCTGTTCTCGCCACGATGCGCCTATTGCAACGGACCCATTCTCGACGTCAGTGTCCACGCCTTACGAGCTAATTTCTGCTTTGTTTTCCAGGTGTTAAAGTCCGTTTTCGGTTGCAGAAATGCGTGACGGCGCTTGAGAAGACGTGGCATACGGAGCATTTCTTCTGCGCCCAATGCGGGCAACAGTTTGGGGAAGATGGCTTCCACGAAAGGGATGGAAAGCCGTACTGTCGCAACGACTATTTCGACATGTTCGCACCTAAATGCGGCGGATGCAGCAAACCCATCATGGAGAACTATATCTCAGCTCTGAACACGCAGTGGCATCCCGATTGTTTCGTCTGCAAGGTCAGTATCACTCAAGGTCAATGTCACAGGTCAAAGGTCAGCTCTCCAGAATTGAGGTCAATATTCGACATCCTACGGCAGGTTAAGTATAACTTCTCAACAGATCAATCTTCCCAAAAACTCGTAAGTATTTGGGAAGATCAAGGTTAATTGTAATTTTTCACGCAGGATTGCTCGATGGCAGTGAAAGGCAAGTCTTTCTATGCCATGGAAGGGAAGCCGGTATGCCCCAAATGCGTTGGAGTCGACGAAGACGAATAGATGACGTCATTATGCCCCCCAAAAGATGCCCTCCCCCAATTTTTCTTACAGCTATGATCTACGGCGGCGATGGAATGAAAGGATGTATACACAAGTTACACACAAACAAAACAAATCTAGTCTAGCGGATAGGGAAATTAATTTATTGTGTAATATATTTTTGTAAAGTTATATTGTAAGATAATAAAGAGAACGAAAAAAAAAACAAACAAAAACAACAAAACAATAAAAAACAAACAATGAATCTGAAAATCGAATGGCCGTGTCAGTCACGTGTTATGCGGTTTCAGACTAGCGTATTTTTATCGCGCGTATACGGGCGTTTAAGCCTAGATCACACGTAAACATAATAAGAGCATAACATAAGAGCGAGTGATGTAAGCTTTCACTGTCTCGGCCGAGTAACATTTACTGTCTCGGCCGATTACTCGGTACGGGTGATCTAGGCATTACGCTCGGTTTTTTCTAGCGAGTGTCATGAGCATGAAGCGTCTCCTGCGCCTACACGCGCTGCAAAAAACGCGAGCGGATAATCCGCTAATCTGAAACCACACTTAACATGTATGGCAATGACCTTTCGAAATTCATTGTTGCGTGGAAGATGAAGGATGAGTTTTGAAAAATGGGTGTGAGTTTCGGGTCAAGTGCTGTTTTGTATTAGGCATGGAAATGATTGCTACTTCTATTTTATTGTCACATGGTGATATTATTTCATTTTGTAACACACTGTTATTTTTCATTATAACCAATTATGTGAATATGTCATATAATTTGTTATTATAATAATTCACGCAAGACGACATCCACTCACAGTCAGCACAGACTGACTGTTATTACTATTTACGATACAAAACAAATAAAATCGTGAATGGTGACAAGTATCATGACATGAATGAATCACAGCGACCGCCGGCGTACAAAATCATCTGCCGGGGCGCGCCGGGCGGATATCACCGATGATTTTCTAACAGACTTGCTCTCAGAAAGTAACAAGTGTAAATAACATGTTACTGGGTATACTTTCCATGTCTAATTCGTATAGAGTTTCGAACTTCGTGTTCTAATATTAGCGGGCAGAGTGACGTCACAGCTGCGTCTGCTGCCACACTGGCTGAGTTAAGATCGGCCCCTTTGTTTATTGGCCATCTGATCGACTATTTTTGTGGCACGGGATATTTATACGGCGTTGTTAGGCGGGAGGTATTGAGGGCAATGGAGTAGGCACAACAACAAATGCTATTAACAGTACATATTGGTAGTCCTACTTATAATTTAACTAGCTGACGCCTGCGATTTCGTTTTCTTGAGGCTAATCCTCAAATCCGAATTCCATACAAAATGTTTCGGACAAATACTCAAAAAATACGCCGTATTATAGTAATTTCTTCGCACTATTCGTTTCGTCCATGTTTTTTGATTTCGTCACCAAAAAAATTGAAAGGTTTCATACTTTAATTTAGATTTTATACGTGTTTTTAAGTAAGAAGGGTTAATTTTAAAACACGTATAAAATCTAAATTAAAGTATGAAACCTTTCACTTTTTTTGTTGACGAATTCAAAAAACATGGACGAAACGAAAAGTGTGAAGAAATTACTATAATACGGCGTGCTTTTTGAGTATTTGTCCGAAACATTTTGTATGGAATTCGGATTTGAGGATTCCCCTTAATTCTTTTCTTAGTACGCGCCTATAAAAATGTGATGGGACCGAATATGAAGGCAGATTTTATAAGTATGAAATTTTTTTAACAGCGATGCGGAGGTCTACTCTGTTTTTTAGAGTTCATAGATTTCATCTCAGGAATGTTTGGGAATTTGGGAAAGGAATGAAAATTTCCATGGTTTACTAAACCTTTAGTATCCATACTAAACTAACGGCTTGGTCCTGCCTGACTGACTGACAGATAACGTTCACGCCTAACCAATGAAGGTAGAGACTTAAAATTCGAAGGGAAATATCCGTCAAGAAGTGTAGGCGCTAAGGTGGAGCGCGGTTGTATACTAATAGAAAACGATTGTCAAAAAAAAAAACATCCAACTGCGCTCCACCTTAGCGCCTACACTTCTTGACTTATATTCCCCTTCAAATTTAAAGTCTCTTCGTTCATTGGTTAGGCCAGTGCGTTGTCTGTCAATCAGTCAGGACCAAGTGGTTTTGTATAGTGATTGATTGATTTGGTACAGTATATTCAGAGCATAATGAAATATGACTACCTACATATCCCAATGCGAAAGTTTTTGAGGTTGGGTTAGATAGAGTGAAGTTTGTTACTCAATCACGCAAAAACTACGTGATGGATTGGACTGAAATGGAGTATGGAGTTTTTTTTTTTTGACAATCGTTTTCTAATAGTGGGGGAAAGTTGTCACATACTAAACTACTAAACCATGCAAAATTTCACATTCCTGAGATGTCATCTAGAGCCTCCGCATCGCTGTTGAAGTTTTTTCATACAAATAAATTCTGCCTTCATATTCGATCCCATCAAATTTTGAAAATTAGTTTGTATTATTACAATTATGAACTAAGTTAATACAAATATCTACAAAACTTATAGTTTAGATAAAATGGAACAGTTAAAGCCTTATAATCAAGCATAATTTAGGTACTACTTGTGAGTGAAATGTGTGAAAAATGTGGTACCGAACTATACTGCTTATTTTGGCTTTTTTTAATGAAATGTGTTATTATATTACTGTTTTACCAATGTTAGTCTCAATGCATTTCGATATTTTTACCGTATTTACCTTCTTGTTTTGAAATAATACACAGAAACCTTTAGAAATATAAACTGCCTTTAGAACATTTCTATGAGATTTCGGTCGCTATTTTACCTAGACAATTAGGTCAAATCATGTTTTATGTTGCTCTTAACCTATAATGCACTTGCTGCAGAGGGTCTTTATATGTTCTAGCTAAAAAAATGTATGATGATCTACAGAAATAAATTTTACTAGATGTTTCAGACATTTTTGACCTCAGGCTTGAGTTCATGGATTTTTTTTCAGTTTCCTTATGAAAAACTTAAATCTTGTGAATTGGTAGAAATTCATGACGTCTGCGTAGGTGGGTAAAGAAATTGGCTTAAATTTTGTAATTTCGCTAGTTATAGGGTATTTTAAAGCATCAATAAGTCTTTAATAATTATTGATGAGAAAAACGTTAAGAGATTGGTCTTAGAAACATCGCAATGCCGAAATAATAAATAATATTGACGCAGCAATCAGTTCGCCAACTAGGTGGAGCCTTAGCGTATGAAAGCACTAAACTGAACTTCTTTAGGGGTTGTTTATCGTACTAATTATATTGCTAGATTATTAATCAATCACATAACTAATAATATATTATCAAAAAGTGGTATTCCGTAGGCTGAAATCGATGTCGAAAATACTGAAATATTTTCTCCTTTGGAAAATTTCAATGATCTTGCGGAGGCTCTTACCCATGATCGATTTAGATAATATTTTACATAATGCATTTTGAGCCTATGGAACAACTTAAGCCCGCTATTAGAAATCGGTAGCTCAAAAAAATGAAAATCACTCCACCCTAATGAGAATAGTTTGAGACCCGCAAATGTAAATCATTGTAGCTTCATTAAGAATGTGAAGAAAATAGTACAGGTGTTTGAATTGTAAATACGGAACCCTTAAACAAGTAAAACCTATTCTGAAAAAAAAATGCCAATTTAAAACAAAACTGCAAGTGGCGTACAATATAAATTGTTTTAAAACAAATATGTATCTACTTATCTTGAGTACTTCTTTACATAGACGAACAATACTCTTACTAAATCATTTTTTAAGTTAAAACCCACCTCAGTAACTGTGCTGCTGAGTACAATGACCTTTGGTACACCATCTAGACAAAATCCCGCAGGGGGCCTTCCCTGTAATATTATAAACCTAAATGTCATCTAAAAGTGACATTGATTTTGAATGTTTTGAACATAAATCTTTGCGCTGTTTTCACATTATAATGGAGTACAGCCAATTTGTAATATCTGTGCGAATGTAAACAACATTAAAATATAGGTAATTGGTACTAACTTTGTCATGATAAACGAATTATAATTTAAATAAAGGACACAAAAAGTCAAAAATAAAACTTACTGCGTACCTTGAAAATAAATTACACAACTTACATCTTACACACTATTAGAATAAAATGCAATAAGTACTCAGTTTATAGTTCACACCCAACCGATAGATTAGATTGACAGGAATTCTTTATGGTACACTAAATTTTCAAGAGACTTCAAAAAAAGGAGGAAGTTATCAATTTGGTTGAATGTTGTTCTTTTTTATGTTTGTTACCTCAGAACTTTGTTTTTTATAAACCGATTTGAAAAAAAAAAATTTTTTTTGTTTGAAAGGATCAAAACAAGAAGAAAAATATGTCGTCAATGTAACCGAAATTGCGAATTTTGCTTCCCCGTGACTTTCATGTATTTACCTACGCTCACTAAAACAGTCATTAACTCATTTGGACCCAAATACAATCCAGTTGCTGAATTTAAAAATAACTTTATTGACGTAATTACTAAAGGCTAATAAGAAATGTTATTACAAAAAACAAAAAAAAATATCTTCCTTATGTTTTAAAAAACACGTCGGTTGTTTTATGCTTTTGTAAAACCTTGATTATATGAATAAAAACTTAACATATACCATTAATTCCAGGAATGCCGTGAGCCATTCCACGGCGGCTCGTTCTTCGAACACGAAGGCCAGCCGTACTGCGAGACTCATTACCACGGCAAGCGCGGCTCGCTCTGCGCCGGATGCCACAAGCCCATCGCCGGACGTTGCATAACCGCCATGTTCCGGAAGTTCCATCCCGAACACTTTGTGTGCGCATTCTGCCTCAGACAACTCAACAAGGGCACGTTCAAGGAGCAAAATGACAAACCGTACTGCCATGTGTGCTTTGATAAACTATTTGGATGAATGGTTCGTAACTTTTTTTATAAACGCGCCAAGTAGCTTTAGGAAAAGTCTTCTTATCTAAGATAGCAGGAATACTGCCAGCGTATGGGGTTTCTGTCAGTTTAAATTCACCCTATCACCAAAAGAAATCCGATTATACCTCGTGTGTAAATCCATCAAGTTAAGAGACGCATTACCACGGCCAGTGCGGCTCGCTGTGCGCCAAATTCCATCCCGAACACTTTGTGTTCTGCCTGAGACAAGTCAATAAGGGCACATTCAAGGAGCAAAATGACAAGCCGTTCCTTTATGTATGCTTTGATAAACTTTTCGCATAGATGGCGACACTGGTAGAGTTGTAACTTTGATTTTTTTTTCTTTGTTAAACGTGCCACGTAGCTTTAGGAAGGGTCTTCTAAGCCAATATAGCAGAAATACTACACTCATATTGGGTTTTTATCACTTTAATTTAATCCCATGACTAAAAAGAACCTTCACGATTAGATAAGCCTAAAAATTCAATATTGTATTGATGTGAAGTCGCAGTTTTAAAGTATGACTATTGTTTTTTAACTTGAATCAATCACTCAAGCCTAATTGTATAGATTTGATTGAATCAATGAAATGAAGTTGGTTTGAGGTATTATACTTTCTAACCCTGATTCCTTTGTGTACGTGAAGTCCCAATTTCAACTGTATATTTAAAACTTAATATTAATTCTGTGTACTGTGAAGTCAAAGAGACTTGTGATTAACAGCTATGTAACCATTGCTGCACAGACTATGCACGCTGACAAAATTTTTGTCACATTATTTCTACCGAAATTACTGGGCATACAAAATTCACTAATAAATTGAAATTGAGCAATGCCACAGCCGACTGCGTATCAATTCAGTTGAATTTTTTTAAATGTTTGTTACATTAGAACTTAATTGTTATAATAAACGGATTTGAATTCTTTCATTCTTTCTTCGAAGGGAATACTTCCAGATTGGTCCCATAGAAATTTCATGAAAATCGATTCAGTACTTTGTTTTGAAATCAAAATAACCGAAAAGAATACGTCATCCAAGTAAATTAGTTCGCATATTTTGCTCTCCTGTGACTATTCAGTGGTGTTTACGGTCACTAAAACAGTCCAATTGAAGGCGGTTGTAGTATGTTTTTGTAGAACCTTATACCATGTGAAGACAATAAATGTATTGAGCATATTGATATTGATTTATTGACGGAAGCTTCCGTCTGTGCAGCAGTCGTCGACTTTTACATGGGTACTTTATGCAATTATTATTTAAATAATTTCATTATGAAGTATTATTAGGAAAAAACGAGTAAATAGAACTGACATTTGTGTACAAAGTATATGTTGGAATGAAGTGTATACACTGCCGCTCAAGCTTCGAAAGATTTCTAAAAGAAACAAACATATTTACAAAAAAAATAGGCCATTTCAAAATTATGTAAAATCTTGTCCTTATAATTTTAATCTATAACATTGGTGCGTTATTTTAATTAGTTAATCTTATCTTATTCGATATTAGTTTAACACTGAATATTGATTGTATTTATTTAATAAAATGATAAAAGGTGTGCAAATGTAAAAAAAATACGTTTTTATAGATTTATACATAACGAGATTGAAAGCAGGATTTTACTTGTGGTTTTTTATCTGTAGGGTAAAACAGGGTCAGATCCCCCAATAGAATAGTGTACCTTCTCCTCTTTTTTTTTTAAATTAAGAAAATAATAATGTAATGATAGGTAGAGTATGAAGCATATGTATAAAATATGCTAAAAACGTTACCTATTTTACTTTCATTTGATTTCGAATGTTAGGTTTATAGGAAAAGGCGCACCTATCCTTCTGGGGCATCTAACCCTATTTTACCCTAATCTTAAAACAAACTGTAGATGTCATGGAAATATGAAACACACTGTACTTCACAAATTCCATAAAAAAAATGAGATTTATACCTATTTACCATTTAATATTTATATCTGTAATATGATTAGGAAATACATTGTTTATTTAATATCTCTACTCATTATTTAGATCGGATAGGATATAAATTTTAATGAAATGTATTAATAAGCGATCGAAAATGTCATAGACATGGTTATTTAAATAGTTTGTAAGTACTGTAAGTTAAAATGCAATTTTTTTTATTTGCTTTTTATGTTACTTATAATTAAATCATTATAATTGGCTGCTGATTTCATAATTTCGTTGTTTATCAAAGTTGATTATAATATGACATGCCAAACATCATACTTTCTTAGATCCTTGTCGAGTTAAACCCCAATACCCGATTACGTATCCCAATACCCGATTACATACCCCAATACCCGATTAAATTACCTAAAGTTTTACTATTTAGGAAAAAAATAAGCAAAGTTTCAAGCAAGATTTTAGACACTCTAATTCTATTCTACCCACGATCCGCATCAAGATGAATCCATTTTATCCATGTATCTATGTATGAGGTACCAACCTCATTTAACAAAATCCAACAAGTTACGATCGTTTTTGTTAAATATTGAAAATAAAAGGTACTGTCGTGCGTATACGGTAGGATCAACGCAACTTTTTGTTATTTGTAAAAAACTATCAAAAGGACAGCAAAGTCGGCCATGGTGTTGTATTTTTTAGTAATATCAAAAAGTCGCGATATTGACATTTACATCAATCAGTTGACTATACTGCAAATCTCATACTAAATACAAACAGATAGACAATAACTTCAAACTTTTAACACCTTTTACATTGAAGGTTAATATAGATAGCACCGTAAGTTGTGGCGCTAAAAAGAACCGAAGAACATACTTGCCCTTACACATTCATAATAGATACACAGAATATAATGCCTAAACTCATAACCCTCCGTTGCCGTAGTCGGGTAAAAAATGGTGCTTTTTCGTCGTAAAAAACGGTTTTATGTATGGCTTTACCTATAAGTGTGAAATATCTTCCATTAGTGTTATGGTTGTACAGTTAAATTGCATTGTTATATTTGACTGCCCCAATTATGTTATCGCTTGATTAATAGTCGTGCCAAACTTATCGGGCTTGTACTGTTCACGACCTGATAGGTACCTAGAAACAAATCAGTGATATCACCAAACTTTATGACAAGCATATTCGCATCGAAGCTGGGACCGAGATGTCTACGGTTTGTATATGGTTTTGGAAAAATAAGGCAAAAGTACTAAAGCGCCTTTTAGCTATAATGGCGCTTGACTAATTTTGCCTTTCCAGTGACCATTGATTTTATACAAACGGATACTTGACTCTTGTGTGACGGTTTGATACGATTACACTTGTCAGAAAGTTTTGTGATAGGGCTAGGGATTGGTGCCTTGAAACCAATATATACCTTTGACGCTTATTCTGAAAATTAGTACCTAATACGGCGCTTACCCGCCGCCATATTAGATACAGGTAGCATTTTAATGACTTGACGCTATAAAATTCAGTTAAAATTAATTAATTTTGTAAGCAACTGAATAAATAAAACTGAATAAAGCAACTGAGTTTCCATTATTTTATTGACGGAGGTGTAGCACGCTGGTTTTAAATGACCCAGTGAACTGAGTCTTTTTAGAAACCTATTAAATTATTATTTAATTGATTCAGTAACTATTTTTTTATAAGTATTCACTCTACTAAAATTAGTAATTTCTGTAACTTATATTTACTTATTCGCAAGTAACTACTTATGTAGGTATATTAAAATAATTAATTTTAAAATAACATAATTAATAATTCATTCAAAGTTAAACATCATAACGGACGAAATCAGATAAGCGATCGAATTCCATTTCTTGCTCATTAATTATTATTCTTGGTATGTTTCATCGAATTCTGCCGAAGTTTCTAGGTACCTAACCTACGTGTTATAATCTTGCGCACTTATCGGTTCGTGAACAGTCCAAAATACTTAATTTTAATTAATAGCTATCGCTTAATAAAATGTCGGTTACATTAACCGTACGTCACCGAAGCTCCGAGTAGAATACACGATTTTATTGAATCTGTAATATTTTAACAAAAATATATTAAAGGTTTTTTATTTTTTTGTTTTATTTTAAACTATACCTCGATTCAGAATTCAAGATTTTTTTTGTAAACAGGTGTGACTACCCTAAAAAAATGACGTTTACTCAATTTTCCTAAATACGTATGGTACTGTTTATTTTCTAGTCAATATCCATAGAATGGAAAATAGCAATGGTTTTGTACTGATTATTATATTTTTTTTTTTTTTTTTAGAAAGTTATAACACGACGGAAAAATATTAGCGAAAAATATTTAGCATAAGCAAGCATAGCATAATCAGCCTATAATGTTCCCACTGCTGGGACTCAGGCCTACTCTCGGCAGGAGAGTGAATGGGTCTTAATCCACCACGCGGACCCAATGCGGATTGGTGGATGTCACATGCCATAGAACATTTTTTTTTTTGGTTTTCTGTCCGTTGACATGCCGGTTTCCTCACGATGTTTTCCTTTTGTTTTCGTTTTGGATTTTGACCTAAACGTGTGTTTGTAAATTTTATTAGTCTCTTGTCCGTTTACGAAGTCGAATGCGTTATTTTTTCGTTTCTCGTGTGCAATTGTGTGAATCGAATGAATATTTGTTAGGTATCTGCTATGCACCTTGGCATTAATATGATTAATATCTAAGAAGTTTAGATTCACAAATTTTATTTCCTACACTACCTACTTTTCAGTGTTCTGAAGTACCTAATTATATAGGTAAAACAGGAAACTATCGCACAAGCAAAACCGCGCGCCATTACTAGTAATAGTGATCTGTGGTATAAACTCGTTTTTAACCCTGACCCAAAGAGTTTGGATATACCTATAATAGAGATAATCATAGGAAACTTCAAAGAAAGTCCCACAATTGTTATGTGGGACATAATTATCCAACCAAGTGTATTGTTAAATAGTTCTGTCGCTTTCCATCTACATTGACTATCTTTCAAATTTAATCTCATAAAATGTCATTGTTTTTGTTTATTTTTCAACGGGGTTTTGGATGTTTTATATTGTTTAAAACGTATTGAACTATTGTAAATAGTGAAATAAATATGTGAAATGTCGAATTGTGTCCTCGTATTATGCCAGGCCTCCGCAAGTATCATGAAAAATCAAGAGAACCTGAATTTTCACCGGTAAGTATCTATTTGTGTATGTACTCATTAATAACCCATACTAAACACATAATTATTGCGTAGATACATTGAATAACGTCCAATAAGTATAGAAATATGAAGAATCGGCGTTTTTCATGCTAAAATCATGAATACTCAATACTCAATACTCAATAATAAATAAAAATAAATAAATAAATAATAATAAGAATAAATCGAGGCTATGATATACTAACTAGGGATGTCATAAAACGTAAAAAGATTTGTCGATAAGGCTATGCAGACACGACGAGTATACCTTGTAAGATTTTCAGAATAAAGTGAGCCATTGAGGGATCCCGTAGCTGACCCATCTCACATAAACACACTCACACTCTTTGTATTTTGTTCGATTCATATTTTATTTATTAATATTATATATTTGCCGTCCTGCCTACTGTATCATGGTTAAACAGAATATCTATGTGTTCAACCATGATAGTGTAATATAAAAAAAAGAGAGCTTCAAAATAATCACGGAAAATATTACGTTTACACTATTAATATTTCAGGGTGTCTCTTTGGCGTCCAATAACGATCGGCAAGAGGTAAAATGTTCTTCCGGCTATTCTTCAACTTGAACCAAATGCAATGCTCGTGAAGCTAACGGTCAGTACAGTACTGTACTTAAAATTGCGTGTTATGGGTATATTATAATTACATGAACTATAAATTAAAAATATAATGTGTTTCAGGATATCCCTTTCTTCAACGTACCTAAGCCAGGACCTTCGGATACTACAGAAATAAGTTCATCAGTGTTTTCAGACGTACCACCGATGAACACTAGCGTAGAATGTACAGAATGTGCAGTGTGAGATGGTCGATAAAAATCTAGCCTACTCCAGTTTGCTAAAAATTAACTGTTTCAGACAGCGTACGAAAAGCCTTGAAAAAAAAGTACTGATAAAGTATACCAAGAAAATATAATAATTATAAATAAAGTTAAGGAAAATAAATTAATAGAAATATATGTAGCAAAAGAGTCTTCGCCACATGCGTATAGCATTGAGTTAAAAATATTTGATAAATTAACACTTCCACCATCAATATGTGATCGTCAACGTTATGCTTATCACAATGACGGGAAAAGTACTCAATACTCAATAAATTTATTGTCTTCACATAGTAAAATACTTACAAAAAACCAACAAAGTGGTAGAATCGCATGTAAGCCCTTTCGGGGGACTAATCTATAGGTAGGCGGCAGGCAGAACAAGGTTTAGCTGAAAAAAGTATTAAGCTCAAGTGTTAACTTTTGTTAAGTATAAATTTTGTAATGTACTCATTTTTCTGTGTATGTTGTATATTATTTTATCAAATAAAAAAATGTCATCTTAATTCGTGGTTTTTACAAAGTTCAAGGTTCCTTTAATCCAGAGTGAATCTAGATAACGTTATCATAGTCACGAACTTTAAGTTGTTAGGATTGATATATCGATATCGGTATCGGATCATCGAACTCTTAATATCGATATCGATATTTTATGACTTGGACATCTCTGTGGCTCAACGTGTGACAGATGCCCCCTATATTATGACGTACGACAAATGCATGTTTTGTCTCGTTTTATCTAGTGCATAAAGTGGTATGCGCAAAGAAGATAGCGAATTTGTCAAATTTAGGAGGGATTCTATTTACTTCGTTCTTCTGAGCCCTGACCTGTCTCTGTTACAGTGACATTTCATGACACTTCATTGTTTACAAAAAAAATCTTGAATTATAAATCGGGGTATAGCTACTCATATAGGCTTAAATTAATAAATGAATGAAACTCTTTGTTGTACCAGGAAACTTAAGATTCATTTAAAAGATAATAATTAAGGAGCATGTACTTACATTTGTACAATATTGTATGTACAATGGGCGGCCTTATCGCTAGGCAGTAATCTCTTCCAGGCAATATTAAACGTTGGCTGGTGCACTAAAGAGTCTATTTTTAAACTTATATAATCTACTATTGTTCTAGTACAAAAAATACTAGCTAGTCACAAAAACAAAAATTGTAGATACCGATTGAAGTCGGTTGGTGTACCTTTGTTTTTGTAAAACCTTGATTATTCAATTCATGAATCAGCAAAGGATGTGTCAGTAGAACGCAACATACCGCCATTCAAACTACTCTTGCATCAGCTAGTCTTACTTTCACCACTCGATGACGTCGCGTCGGGTAAAAACATCGGGTACTCTGACGCATCCCTGGCGTCATTGTTCGACAGAAACAAAACCGGTAGTAGGTATAATCCACAGAAGTAAACACAATGTAGTAGGTAGGTACATTGAAAATGCGACCAATAAAAGGGAGCCACATTGGCTAACTTCTAGTACATTTTGGTCCAATGCTAATTTTCGAAAAAGTAGAAGTAACGGCTAGATAACTATTTTAGGTTAAAACTACTAGGCTTTTTCATTGTCAATAAAACTACATCGTAAAAAGTAACAAACATTACTTGGAAATAGAGATATTTCATTTTTATTGACTGAAAATTTTCGTTTCTGTATTCCGCATCGATTTTGGTTTGGTACTGTCCATCTTGTTCTATAAAGGAACACCGTTATTCATCTATGGTACAGACAGCGTCAGAGATAAGTATCCCCCTTGCAAAAGACACCCAGCTATAAATCCTTTCAAAAAATTGTAATACTTAAAATTATTTTTAGGCTTACATACGGTTATACAAATATAATCTATTTTTTAAAGGCAAAACTTCTCCATACGTCGCGGCGGCGATTTGAAGGGATTTGAAGCTGGGTATTATAATGCAAGGGGGATACTTATCTATGACGCTGTCTGTACCTATTGAGGTACAGAAGTTTTTTGTTGCCTGCTCAAAATGGATAAGCTAGTTGGTCCTAAAATGTAGAAAAGATACCTGACCTACATAGTAACATATCAAAGTAATTAGACTCACCTTGGTACCTACCTATTATATAAAATTGTCTGCCTGTGTGGTACCTACCTACACGTCCTTCAAAAGTTTCAGCCTTATCGATTTTTAGCTTAGCTGTTATTATTTTACCGATCGATATCCTTAATGTTATGTTTACCTTCCTATTACAGTATTTTAAATAAAAAATATTTATTTTTATATTAGGTACCTAGTGATATTCGATATTTTAATAGGTATTAGATTTTCTAATACGTACCTAACCCCGTAGGTACCTAACGCGGACTGATAGGGTAGGTACGGTACCTCTTCAATAGTAGGTAGGTATAGGTACGTACCTAGAAATTTATGAGATACACGTGTATCTCATAAATTTCTAGAATTTATACTTGACCTTTGATAAACCACTCGCACAAAAAATAAGCTTCTGGAAAACCGATGAGGTCAGAAGTCTGGTAAGTAGGTATAGGTACCTACCTACCTTCTTAAATATTTACTCTGTGGTGTAAGTAAGCAGGCATGTACCGTTAAGGTTGGCCGGTAGAGAATGCTTTAGCATTAAGCCCACCTTTTGTACAATTAGATGTATAATCTGTGCAATAAAGTATTAAAACAAACAAACATATACCTAATATCTTTTGAGTTTACTTTTTTAACATCCGAAATAATGTTGATAACTCTACAACTGTAAATACAAATAGATAGACCCACTCTATCTATAGTTGTAGAGTAGGTACTACCAAACTATTTTTTAAACAAATTTGGTATTCTCCTCATCTTCGTGGGGTCTTTTTCATATTATTAGGAAGGGTATGTTATGTACGTCACTCACTAACTACTGATGGACCCCACCAGTGAGTAATAATGACTCTGAATCTGAATTTGAATTTTTGGACAAACCCAATTATTTTTGCTAGGCTGACCCTAGCAAAAATAATTGGGTTTGTCCAAAAATAGTTTATACCTTTTTAGGTAAATGTATAAAATCAACCAAATCGTGAATGAGTCACAGAAACTTAGAAACCTTAAATTAAAAAATAGGTGGGTTTTTAAGAGTACCTATGTATGTACTTCTACGATATTTTAGGTATAGGTAATTAAGTTTCTAGTCTCCAGGATATTGTAAAAATAAGGCTTATTTTACACAGGACACAGTTTTATTAGCATGTTACACTTACGGCTAAACATCCCTACAGCTATGACTTCTTTACAACAAAACATATCTAATAAAATATCTACACATTAAATTAACTTTGACAATATTATAAACTTTTTAATATAATTTTAATTAAACTTAATTTGTCATTTGAAAACTTAAATAATATAGATTCATAATTATAAAACTAGTCAGTCTTTGGTGGGAATTATGTGCAGTTCCCCGACCACACTTATCAAGCGTTTAACCATTTGCTATAGCAAGATCAGTTAACCGTATGTTAAGTATAGTTGCTTACGCTAATCCGGGGAATAATTCTGAAAACGATTCACACCAAAAGTCTGACAGGTCCATAGAATCTGGCTCACTGAGCGGCGAAGCTAACGATTCATAACCATGGTCTGAAATCAGACTGCGCGAAGGAGATAGCCCGAGGAAATCCTCCTCAATCGACTTAGGAGACAGACTCATTGGAGAGAGCATTTTCATGTCACACGCAAGAGTTATTCCTGAACAGTTGTTTGTGAGGGAACTGAAGTCTGTATCGACTTGGATCGGACTAACTTCTTCGACAATCTCATCGCAAGGGACCTCAACGGTTATGCAATCGTTCGCTTCGTCACAGCTTGCGTAGAAGATGTCCCCTTTATCGTTGTTTTCTGGGGTTGTTATAGTGATGTCAGGGTTGTAGGGATGCGCATAAGAGTGCTGGCTGAGTATCGTGTGTACGTCGTGCTTGGGGTCTAAGATAGGACTTCCACTGGGTTCCATGTGCTTTGCTGCGGGCCCCACCACTTCAGCTCCTTTAGGGCACTCTCCAGCGACCCTGACTTGCTTCTGCAACAATGGAAAGGCTATGTTAGTATAACTTTTATTACAGCATAAGCTAACTACTATATTTTTATTACAGCAAAAGCTAACTACTACTATCTATATTACAAAATTCCCAAAAGGAAACAATTGAGCCACCCATAGACCGTTGCAAAAGCTCATACTCAAATTTATTACTTACTTGTAATAAATTTGGCCAGTGAGGTCATAATCTGTTTTAATGAAAAATCGAATATTTGTCTTTCCCAAATGGAATATAAAGTACAATCGTTCTTTAGTATGCACACCTGTTTCAATACTTAATAATGATGTATGTGTGCCCCATTATTATGTAGGTACCTACTCGATATTTATGTCAGCGTTGGGTAATGGTTGTGTTTTCAGCTGGCCTTGTCTACCTATTGATAAAATGAAGGTTGATAAAGGTGGTATATTATTGATCCATTCAATTCAATCCTTAAAGTTGGTAGGCGTACACATAACGGTTCGGCGTATGATGCAATAATGTGCCACATTTCATCAGCAAAACACTGTTTTTAAGATAATGGGATTCACAGCAGATAATGGGTTCCATAATGCTTGATAACGGGTTCCTGTTTCTTTGAAATTAAATTTATCTGCCAGATAAGGTATCTGTCTACTGTCCTCGATATGTGGACCGGCTGGCACTTAAAGTATAAGTGTATGATATAGTATAGTATTCTTGTAGTTAGCGTGTAGGACGGTGATTTAAAGGGATTTGAAGCTGGGTATTATAATGCAAAGGGGATACTTATCTATGACGCTGTCTGTACGTAAATCCCAATCCATTAGATAGTAGTATTATTGTTGTTCAGTAGGTAGGTAGGTACCTACACAACCTACCTACTGATTTTGGGTTTACTCTTGCTAATTTAGGATATGAACCAAAAAGTATTTAGGTATCTATGTTTTGTTCACAATTTTTTTCCTGATGGGAAACAAAACTTTCAAGTAATTTTGATGTAAGTTCCCGTTCCTACTGAAATAACGTGAAAACAACATTAGTTTCCTCAATAGTAGGTAGATTATGTACTTTACTCATATTAAAAAAATTGGGAGTCATCAAGAATAAAATAGCTGCTAAACTCAAATGGGGGCTAACAGGAAATGGAACCCTGTTTTCAATGTTAGTAGATTAGGTACTTACATTTTGAGTCGCTCCTGCAGTGCTTGCATCAATTTCCTGGAAGAGGGAGTCTGCGAGCTGATGCAAGGTGTCGAGGTACTCTTCAGACTCGAGGTGTTTGAGGAGGTCTGCGAGAGGAGAATCATCGCCAGTAGCAGGCGCGCCGCGCGGATCGCCGACGGAGGCCTTTCCTGCTGCTGAGGGGACTCTGCTGGTCCAGGGGCCTCCGCGACGGTCCGCGCCGCGGCTTCGCTACGTAGCTTCTCATTCTCGCTCAGCAGACGCTCGTTCAAAGCCTTCAAGCTGTCTACCTCGTCCATTAGCTTCTCGTTCCGCTCTTCCAGGAGGTCGATGCGCGCGTCCATCTCGTCCATTTTGGCCTTCTTGCGGTCGCGGGAAGTTTGCGCTGCGACGCGGTTCTTCATTTTCCTGTTGGGTGATGATGCCTTTAGTAACAGTATTTGTAATAAATAAGTACCAAAGCTATTATTAAGTACCTATTAATAAAATTTTCAGTGCTTTGATAGGTAGGAAATCTACTTGTCTATTATCATTATCCTACTTAGCAACTCTACCTAATCATTTTTAAGACTTTTTTAAGGTAGAGTAGCGTTGCTAACGACTCGGACTTGACCTATAGTTTTCCATAATATAAGCTGTCATAATTTATTACCAAATATGGAATGGAACGTTTTGAAGTGGTAATTTGGTAGGACTCTACAATTTTACTTTATTTAATAAAATACGTTGTCTAATGTGTAGGTAATCAATTTATTTCCTGTTCAAATAATTGAAAAGATTGCTTGTTAGCTTATCACTTAGTAAGCTAGCTATGAATCCCGCATAACTGTGCATGCATAACGGAACGTGAAGGTTAACAACTTCATTTTGGCCATTACCCTTTAGTGTTAGCCGACTCTACAATTACGCGTTTTTGCTTAACTTATCCCCTTTGAATCTTAAGTGCGGCTTAAAAAAATTAATCTAGGGGTCTTCTTTACTGCTATATCACATTATTTACAGATTTAGGTACTTCATGGTACATAATACATAAAAAGAAGATTTTAACAACCAGCCTATTGACCAGTATATCGTGGCCTCTCATTAACGCTACGAGTAAATGACACGCAAGCAATGATCATTGTTCCATGAATCATGACTCACTTTCTTTGCATCTTCTCCTCCCATGACAAATGGTCCAATCTCCGCTTACGGGACGGGGAGGGCGTCACGTCCACAACCACCTTCGACTCTTCGTCCATCAGGTAGTTGTTGGGCACGGTGATGATGATTGGACCACTCATTTTGATTCCACAAATCTTCCTCAATGCACTATAACATTACACTCCACTTGCAAAATAATCTATTGTTCTTGTATCATACTACTTTGGAATGTTCTCGACTCGCTAGAGCTTCAAGCGATTATTTTTGTGTCGCGGACAACTTGGAATTGCGTCGTTCATATTCGGCGTCAACTTGAGTTGTAAAGTGCTTTTGGCGTTGGCACAAAACGGTATGTGGACGTTTCTCATTGGCTGAAGCTATCAAGGGGGGCGATACACTAGGTAATGATTAAATGAAAGAGTGAGATAAAATGAGATATTGCTTTTGAGCGAATGAGATAGACAACTGACGTCATCATTGATAGATTGAGATAGAGCGATTTGTAATTTAAAAGATGGACAAGGGTAAGAGATGTACTTTGCTAAATATACTTTGAATATATTTTTATTTCGATGTCCATTATAAAGGTGTCCAATAATCAAAGAATAATCTAGACATTTAAAAGAATACCTACTTGTGCTAGATTTGTAGGATAAGATTGATTATACTTATACCTAAACCACAAAATAAAAATTCCCTATACTACAAGTAGGTGTATATCGAGCTGATGCAACAACTTGATGATGTTGAAGTTTGTTTACCAATATTGGCAAAAAATGTGATGAAATAGATGCCGGTAGAATGCAACTAATTGCTGCAACCTAGGTACTACATAAACTACCTATATTTGCTCTATTGGTCTATTGTTAAAATCACGCATGCTACCCATGACCAGAACTGTGCTACACTAACAGGACTTTGAATCAGATAGCAGTGCAAGCATATTATGTGAGCGCTTAGTCCACCTTGAGACATATTGATTATCTGTCAGGCTCGAAAGTTCAGTAATTATCTGCTGTAACTACCTTTTTTTTACATCTTTTATCTGGTAATTGTACCATGCAATACCATTATTAGTATGTTACTTAGAGACTCTACCACTCTACTCTAGCTACTACCTACTACTCTACAAAAAACTTGCACTCTTGTACTTCCATTTATGAGACTACTTTATTTCTTTTGAGTTGTCAATGTCACAATTGTACAACTGTCACCGTCAATGTTAACTTTGTTTTTTGAGTTTGACAGTTCGAAAAACATCTACTGCTGTGTCCATGTTTGAACAAATATTTTAGTATTTTTGTGGTATTTTTCGGCTCGTGAAGTATTAAAATGGCTTCTACAAGTTCGGATTCCCAGTCTACAATTGCCCAAAAGTCTTGGGTCCTGGCAAACAACATAGAAACATTGTCAAACGTCGACGATATCTATCGCTATGACAAGAAGCAGCAGCAGGATATTTTGGCTGCGAAACCATGGGAAAAAGAGTGAGTTACATCTCTAAACTCCTCTATCTTACCAACATATAGAATCTAGGACCTTTCGTAGTGAATTATTTCTTGTAACTCGCCCTGGTATCAGAGTGTCGGAGGCACAAGCAATGGGGCTACACCGAGCCACGGATGAACTGCTGTCCTGGGTGGAAGCATCAGAAAGGGACACAAACCAACCCTTACAAATGATTTTCATGTTGATAGTGCAGCCCTAATAAATGCCCTGCGTAGACAGGACACCAGGTCCAGATCGATCGCAGAGTGTCATAATGCGCTACAAAGACTTACTGACAGGGCAGAGGTCTGTATCAAATGGACAAAGAGTCACTCCTCCAACAAAGGCAACGACAAGGCTGACTCACTGACAAGAAAAGGAGCAAAACTCACACCTACCACCAAAGATGTCAGCACCTCCAACCCACCAACAGCTGAGATCAGGAGTAGGCTTAAAATGTTCACAGACAAAGAACATCAAAAACTGTGGGAGCGTTCCCACAGTTTTTGATGTTCTTTGTTTTTTTTTTTGTTTTTTTTATGTTTGATGTGCTACTGCGTGGTAGCGACTGCGTACATACAAAACTAATGCTTCCACAGTCAGACAAAAACCTCACAAATGCGCTACTAAAACTGAAACGCGAAGACCTTCGCCTGATGGTAGGGATAATCACAGGCCACTGTGACCTCAATCATCACCTCTTCAAGATAGGAGCCACAGACATAGATATCTGCAGGGGCTGCCTACTAGACCAGGAAACAGTGGAGCACGTGGTGATCCACTGTCAAGCGACAGAGGAGAGTAGGATCAAGACAGGCCTGCGCAAGTTATTGGACTCCTCTCCACCTAACGTGTCAATAAGCACGCTATTGGAACTGCTGTCATCAACCCAGGGTCCTGCTCCGTTATTTTAAGGAGCTAGGATGGCTGGGGCAGGGTTAAGTATATAGTATAGGGGGGCAATGCACAATGCACCTTACAACGGGAAGCCAGTGCAGACCGCTGTACCCCCTTTTTAGAATTAGAATTAGAAGCAATGGGCATATGGGCAAGCGAATCTCTCAACTAAGCTGTGTAGTACTGCTGGGGTACTGAAATAGAAAAATAGAAATAGAAATGTTTTTATTTGCTAAAAAAAAACACAAACAAATTACTCACTTAATGGATACAGTAAGCCTACTTAGTCAACCTACTTAGTGTGATTTCAGTCAGAAGTCTAAGGATTTATTGGCAAAATTGGGCTCAACTCAGCGTTGTGCTGGAGCATGAGGTTCTATGACCCCATCGATCCAGCGCTGATTTTCAGTTGATCCCAGTGTGAGTGAAGACACGACCTGCTGCTCATGTAAATTTCACTTGCGGTCACCCATTTTATAGAACAACTAAGGCTCAGTATGTTTTCTAAGTATTATAAAGGAATTCACTGTTTGGGAACTCACTTTGTAGATTAAACTGCTGAATGAATTTTAATTTGGTTGGAAGTTACAAGAAAACCATAAGATTAGGCTATAAAACTGTATTTTCTATTCTACTGTGTTACAGCCCTCACTTCTTCAAAGACATCAGGATCTCAGCTCTGGCTCTGTTGAAGATGGTGATGCACGCACGCTCTGGAGGCACTTTAGAAGTCATGGGCCTCCTCCTTGGTAAGTTAAACTGTGCAGTAGAAATGGGGCACAATCACAATCCAGTGGTAAAAAAAAGAAAAAAATAATAATTACAAAAGGTATATTTCTACTGATCCTCACTTGTTAGCCAGTTGTTAGTGTTTAAAGTTGATGACATTGCCAGTAATTGGTGAGAAAATGAGATATCTATCTGTTGCAATCACAAATGAATCCAAGTCTCCTAATTCTAATTTTTCTAAATTTGGGGAATGGGTTGCATATGGTCTGCACTGACGTCCCGCTGTGGGGTGTATTGTGCATTGACCCCTTTTTTTACTTACTCTATCCCAGCCAGCTCAGCTCCCCATAATAGCGGAGCAAGACCCTGGGTTGATGGATGGTGTGTTCCAGTTTCCCGGTAGGGTCATCTGGGCCCGTATCCAGGATTTTCCTCAGCCCAGTTTTCTTTATGGCCTCTTCTGTAGCTGTGCAGTGCACAACCACGTGTTCTACGGTTTCATACTATACGGTAGATCACGCTGTCTGTCGCACACAATCCAAGTCTATTTTATAGTCACGAAAAACTTAATAAAATTATACATATGTCAATCATAAGTCCATAAGTTTTACGTTTTGTATTTGAATTGCAATCACAAATGAATATTTCAGGCAAAGTTGACGCGAACACAATGCTAGTGATGGACTCATTCGCCCTGCCAGTGGAGGGCACTGAGACTAGAGTCAATGCACAGGCACAGGCCTATGAATACATGACAGCTTACATTGAAGCTGCTAAACAGGTAATAAACATAAACATTCACACACTCACACCCCTGCACTAGGATTCCCTGTGTCGCAGGTGGCATGGACACATACAAGACATCACAACATCCTAGACCCGAGAACAAACACTTGTGTTCGTCACACAAATATTTGCCCCGGCCGGGGATCGAACCCGGAACACCGAGCTTCGTAGGCAGGGTCACTACCAACAAAGCCACTGTGTCGTAATAAACATAAAACCTTTTTTTTATATCACCATATCTTTCATTTGCGATAAGATGTTATGAGATTTATGTATAGTTTTGGAATAACACTGTAACAAAATCCGCCATACCACGCTCTACTTGCTACAAAAACGCGATATTTCTAGCGCCAAAATTGACATTCATATGTGTGTGGTGACTTCACTAAACTTTAGTCATCATCATTCTTGGTGCTACTGTGCCAGTAGGCCTTGTTTGGCCATCATCATTGGTGCTACTGTGCCTGTAGGCCTTGTTTGGCCATCATCATTGGTGCTACTGTGCCAGTAGGCCTTGTTTGGCCATCATCATTGGTGCTACTGTGCCAGTAGGCCTTGTTTGGCCATCATCATTGGTGCTACTGTGCCAGTAGGCCTTGTTTGGCCATCATCATTGGTGCTACTGTGCCAGTAGGCCTTGTTTGGCCATCATCATTGGTGCTACTGTGCCAGTAGGCCTTGTTTGGCCATCATCATTGGTGCTGTATGTTTTTTATGTAAAGACACTGATGAACAAACAATGCCGTGCATTACTTTACATTTTATTGCTCCTAAACCACTCATCCAGTCCACTCATTACATTTACATAAGAAAAAAAAAAGACAAAAATAAAAACAAAAAAGAGTCTATTTTGACTAGATTGTGATATACCTAAAAGTAGTCAATAAAAAAAATAAGAAGCTGTCACTTCCTCTTTCATCTCATTTCTGATTAACATAAAAAAAAGACAACAATATAAACAAAAAAGAGTATATTTTGACTAGATTGTGATATACCTAAAAGTAGTCAATAAAAAAAATAAGAAGCTGTCACTTCCCCAAGGATTTAAAAAAAAATTGTCCTTAAAAATACTAACCATAGTAAGACTTGAACCTCGACTTTCAATCTGCTCTTTCAAATTTAGCTACCAGGGGTCTTATTTGGCTATTTTCAGGTTGGCCGGCATGAGAATGCAATAGGCTGGTACCACAGCCATCCTGGCTACGGTTGCTGGCTTTCCGGTATTGATGTGTCCACTCAGATGCTGAACCAGAACTTCCAGGAACCATTTGTGGCCATTGTCATCGACCCAGTCAGAACCATCTCTGCTGGAAAAGTGTGTCTCGGTGCTTTTAGGACATATCCCAAGGTATAAGACAATTTTACTTGAATAAGTAATGTTTCGGGTGTATGTAGTACATAATTATGTCTATTAGACTCTTAGGCGGCCAGTTTAGAATAAATTGATTCAGAAGTATTTTAGTAAATCAATGCATGCTGAAAATAAAATTTGGTACGTCACAGTAGGACCTGTGATTTTTTTGTTTCTGACGGGATTAAGTTTAATAAATCGATGAACGACGGCTGCATGCACGAAAACGTTGACGTCATTGTCCCGTTTCGATGGTAGTCACGTTAAACTATCGTCCGTAAACCAACTTTACAGAAAACTATTTTTTTATTTATTTTTACTATTATTCATTGTTATTATATTTTTTTCGGGTCTTATATCATATCGCGTCCATACTTGATGGGCCAACGGGTTGTAAATAACTATTATGCATTAAACATAGCATATTTTATTTGGAACTTTATTTTCAGGGTTACAAACCAGCCAATGAGGAGCCATCAGAATACCAAACCATTCCACTCAACAAGATCGAAGATTTCGGCGTTCATTGCAAACAGTACTACTCATTAGAAGTGTCTTACTTCAAGTCTTCATTAGATCGGAGACTGCTGGATTCACTGTGGAATAAGTACTGGGTGAACACGCTCAGTAGTTCCAGTTTGATCACAAATGCGGATTACACCACTGGACAGATATTTGATCTATCGGATAAGTTGGAACAGAGTGAGGTCTGTCTCGGTAAGTGCTTAGCTACTTAAGAAACGAAGAAGGGCAGTTAGATTGAGAACTTATTTAGAAATCTGTTCTTCTTATGGTGTCACTAGTTCTTTCGAACCAGTGTGGTGAAAGAATTTCAAGTGCGCCTCAAAGAGGCTCCTTTCATGCACTTAAAGAACTCAGTTAAACATGAATCCTTGATTCTATTTAGTTTTCATAGTGGCTATTCGCTACAAAAGTCTGGCTAATAACCCCTACAAAAATAGTGTCCTTTCAAATTTGTTTTAAGATAAAAATATTATTAATTTATGTATGTAATAAAAAATGTTTTTTTAGGTCGCGGCGGTTTCATAGTAGCTGGAGCAGACCCTCACGAGAAACGGACTGAAGACAAGCTCGGTAAAGCCACCAAGGACGCCTGCAAGACTACCATTGAGGTCATCCACGGACTCATGGCGCAGATGATCAAGGACAGACTGTTTAACAGTGTCAGCGGTCGGCAATATGGCCCTACCCCCATGATTGAGTGATGTGTGACTAATATGCTTATAATGTTTTTAAGTAATTTGAAGAGAGTGCAATTTCCAGTCTACTATAATAGACTGGAAATTGCACTCTCTTCAAATTACTGAAAACGAGACAACGTATCTTGCTCTCTTGGAGTCGACCTATCTATTATAATGGTGGTCACACGGCCTGTGCTATCACGCGCCGCGTCGCGCCAAGGATATTTATACGGGCGAGCGCGGACGACTCCGGATCACTCCTTCTCACGCCTGTGTTCACACGTGTTAACCGAAAATACGCGCCCGCCTAGGCAGCCTCGGGCCGCTCGCTTCACACGGCCTGTAACGCGGCGCAGCCCGTGGTAACACAGGCCGTGAGAAGCCACCATAATTATGAACAAAAGGATGGAAGGAAGGAGCAGGATGAAAATAGTATCTCCGCATCTGTTTTCTAGGGTGTACTTTCCAGTGTTTACTGGTTCCATGCTAAAATGTGTGTTAACTAAGTTTTCATGTAATAAAGGTATCTACAATAAAACAAATAGTTTGATTATATAAACATTCTCAAATATTTATTAACCAATTTACATAAAATTATGTACATCTCTCACATAGCTTTATTTATACACAAATCATATCTCATTGTGGAGGGCTTTCTAGTCAAGATATAATAAAATAAGCACCAATTGCGATATACATTTCGTAAATCTTGCCAAGCTCTTTACTTGAAAACTAAAATATTGATCATTTACGGACTTTCGATAGATAATAGTGTGCTTGATGAGATAACCTAATAAAGCGATGCCTTTTTAAACCCAGATCTACTTAGCATGATAAGCAAGTGCGTTATCTATCCAATCGTGAATAAAACCATCCATACCCCGATTTATAATTCAAGATTTTTTTTGTAAACAAAGAAGTGTCATGATATGTCACTGTAACAAAGACAGGTCAGGGTTAAAAACGAGTTAATACCACGGATCACTATTACTAGTAATGGCGAGCGGTTTTGCTTGTGCGATAGTTTCCTAATTTACCTAAATAGTTCTTAACCAAACTTATTCAGGTACTTCAGAACACTGAAAAGTAAGTAGAATAGGAAATAAAATTTGTGAATCTAAACTTCAGAGATATTAATCATAATAATGCCAAGGTGCATAGCAGATACCTAACCAATATTCATTCGATTCACACAATTGCACACGAAAAGCGAAAAAAGAACGCATTCGACTTCGTAAACGGACAAGAGACGAATAAAATTAACAAACACCAAAAATTGGTAAAAATTCAAAAATTGTTGAACTTCTGTGATTTACTCCAATGATACCAATGTCTTAAAATATTTTTCGCTAATATTTTTCCGTCGTGTTATAACTTATAACTGATAAAAAAATAAATAAAATATAATAATCAGTACAAAACCATTGCCATTTTCCATTCTAAGGATATTGACTAAAAAATAAACCGTACCATAAGTATTTAGGAAAATTGAGTAAACGACACTTTGATAAGTATTTTTTTAGAGTGGTCACAACTTTGTTTACAAAAAAAATCTTGAATTCTGAATCGGGGTATATACACCTTCAAACCAACTTCAAAAAGTAGGTATTGTTAGTAGATTGATAAACTAAATATAAATAGGATAAAAATATAGTTTACTACACTATCACTAATTAAATGTTTCAAGAATCACCAGAATTCTTATTATTTAAATTTTTCCTTAAACATTTTAGCTATTTACAATTGAGAGATAGAAAATCACGCATCATGATTTTGCTGATAAATTAATAACTTTGCCTAAAAAGTGATTGCATCAACTTTAGCGTAATCATTTGTAGACAAAATTTATAGCAATAAACACACAGATATTATTTTACTAATAAAATGCATAGGAATTCATGTATCACAACTACTAGATTCATAAATATAAATCTGTTGAAACGAAAACGAAACTAAACTGTAAGAATATAATAAGTTTAATAAAAATAGTAGATAAGAAATTTTGACATACTATTTTTTACCCAAAAGCTTCGAATATAACTTCAGCATCCACCACTTTCACACCACAATACAATATGGCGGAGTTTGCTACATCTATGGTGCCTTTGTTAGTGTTAGAATAATTTTATCCATAGTTAAGTACATAACAGCCCTCCAACTCAGTTCATAATTACACAATCTCAAAGTTTGTATTTATAAGCGGTAACCATTACCGGAAATTATGATTTTTGAGTTCAAAATATTTTGAACACAGCGAGGAAATCCGCAAACTTGACTACCCAAATCATGCTCTTTTCAATTGAGCTATGTGGTAAGTATTAGCTCAGTTGTAAAGAGCATGACACGGAGATTGAAAATTGCGGGTTCGAGGCTCGCTATGGTAAAAAAAATTGCGCACGAAAACCGTTTAGATAATCTCAAAGATATTTACATCAAATTTTATAACAATTTATATGAATACGAAAATAAAATTCGACGGCACTATACATTCGGGAATATTATGACTGATAAATTTATTATTTAATAGTAAAAGCGTATTAAAAGAATTTAGCAATGGACATTTTAGTTGAGCAAAATATTTGAAAAAAAGAAATTGCAAGTCCAACATATGCCTGAATAAATATAAAATAATGTATGTATATCACACTGGTGAGAAATTGAGATTGTGATAATACTGACTCATCTTTGACCAGAGACCGTTTAAGACTGATATCAAACCATTTTCTCGCTCAGAAATCGTTATTTCCAAATATGGCTTTATATTTTGTTGACCTCTGGCAACTCACTCATAACAATCATGTATAGGGCCCTACATTCTAGTCCTACCTAAAGTGGAATGTTAATAAATCTCTAAACAAAATGCTTATAAATATTAAAAACAGAGCGGTTGATATTACGGGACTTTCGTGGTCAGTCTTTACTGAAAGGGTAGATGAAATCTGTAGATAAATCCATCTATTTTACATAACACTTCCAAATGTACATTTCAAACAGATTTAATTGATTAAATAGATACAAGAATAAGCAATCAATAACAAACTTTAAAGCCTATTTCCGCAGCAATTTTTTAATCACACACACAACAAAGTCGCGTCTTCAGATTTTATCGATGAAAAAATCGCTCACAACGATTGCACATATTGAAATCGCGCAATCAAAAATCGCCGCGTGTAAAAGGCAAATCGCACTTTAAACTATTGAAGTAAACAAATTGACCGTTCCATTTTAACATGCCGTTCAAATTGTAGTTAATAACCACTTTTCTTTACATGGCCAGTTACTGCTGTCTATGCCAATTGCTGGCCATGTTTGCCGGTATTGGCCACTACGACAGTATCAATAGTCATAGACAAAACTGAAACTGTGAACATTTGTTACTATGATTAGTTAGAATCAGGAAAATAAAATCCACTTCTGGCCAACTGCTAAGTGATTACTCACTACTTTGGCCAGACAAAGGCAAACGTGACCAGTTACCGGCTAAAATGGCCAGCTAAGGGTACTGACTCAGCAGGCCAGCTGGGCGCGGCTAGGCTAAGCCGAGGCGCGCTCGTCAGTTGAATAAATCAGCGGGGAAGTTGTTCACCTCTGTTTGCTCGAGTACTGGGGAGCCCTCGACGTTGTAGGAGACTCGTATCCGCAGCCGCAGTGGGGACTGTGGAAGAGAGATAAGGTGAGTCTTTATTATACTATACACAACCAGTTTTAAATTACAAAAAAAAAATGGGCAATACAGGCGGGGTACTACGTTGTACCTTTGCAGTCATAATTTTTGATTATAATAATAATAATAATAAAATTTATTTATTTGACACAATAAAGATATAACAAGGAATACATAATAGAGATGTATAGGTAAGCAGTAGATTAACTAAAATATAAACTAAAGCTAACATAATCAAAGGTAAATATTTTTCATAGGTAGGTTCTTAAACTAATTGGTAACTATCTAAATTTTAATGGAAATGGGTGGCCCAATTGTTTCCGTTTGTAAATTTGTAATAAGTATAGATTGAAGTAGTTAGCATAAGCTGTAGTAAATATAATAAATGGAAATTAAATATTTGATTATGTATAGGTATTTGGAATTTTGAGCTCCACACTAGGATTCCCTGTATTGTGGAGGTCAAAACTAGTTATTTATAATAATATTAATAATTGAGTGTTCGGACAGTTAGTGTCGTATTAGGTGTATGTAAGTGTATTAATATGAATGTAATTAGGTCATGCTTGTTACGTAGGTATTGTTAACGCCACCTAGCCGCGACCAGGCAAACCGCTGGAATGAATAGAGCGGTAGCAGGGAGACGCGACGCGTGCGCACATCTACGCAGAAGTTCTTCAGGATCCCAACAGATGGCGCTTCACCACCCTATAAATAGCGGTGCGCTCAGACCGCTGTCTCTCATTTTGCATTTAATTAGCCTACTGCTATGTAATTGTTATAATAAAATATTTAAAAAACGTAATAAAATATTAATCATTTCACCATCCATCCTGCAGAGCCCTCAGCTAACTAAATAAAATTAAATTAAAATAGCCAGTCAGTCCCGGCTATAACATTGGACCTTCGAAGCCGCATGTCGACGCAGCCACGTTGCAACCAGCCACGTCGCAATACAAGAAGAAGGGTCTGTCTGGCTAAATCGTTCCATTCGCCAATTCCCCGTCTTTCCTTGTTTCAATTGTACTAAAACTGTTTTTCTTTCGCAGTAGAAGCCCAAACCGCGTGGTGTTTCCAGGAAAAACCGTGAGTACCATTAATCTGCCACAATGAGTGTTGGAAATGTGTCTAATCGTAGTAAATCTCCAAATCCTCTCCTCGGTTCTGATTTAAATGAAAATATTTTACGCGATTTAAATAGAAAACGTGCTTCTATCAAAGGTAGACTGACTAATTTCGCTACTTTTGTAGCCAGTTTCAAGGGAGCTACGTTAACTGAAATTCAGAAATCTGAGATTAGAATGCGTAGTGAGGTTGCCAAGTCATTGTTAAGTGAAAATAATAATATTCAGAGCTCGATCGAAGAGTTAGTATCGGAAGATGTTTTTGCGCAGCAACTCGAAACACGAGAATCTTTCGAAAGCAAATATTTCAAGACGCTTGCTACGGTCGACGCTTTGTTAGGTGAATCAACTTCTATTCGCGAAGCAAGCAATGATTGTCACACTACGAGTAAATGCACTGTTCAATCGCAAGTGAGGTTACCGACGATTTCATTACAGTCGTTTGACGGTTCTTACGATTGTTGGCTCGAGTTTAGAGATACGTACCTTTCTATGATCCATAATTCAAATCAACTCGATAATATACAAAAGTTTCACTATTTGCGATCATCCCTTAAGGGTAATGCGGCGCAAGTTATCAAATCGGTAGAATTCACGAGCGAAAACTACACGGTAGCTTGGGAGTTGCTTATCAATAGGTATGATAATTCTAAATTATTGGTGCATAATCATGTGAAAGCTCTCTTTACGTTGCAGCCAATCAAAGAGACATCCTTTCATATTAGGAAATCGATAGATACGGTGTTGAAAAACATTAGAGCTTTAAAATCGCTAGGAGAGTCCACGCATGAATGGGATACTCTCATTATCTATATGATTGTCTCTAAATTAGACTCTGTGGTGGAGAAAGAATGGGAACAATATAAAAGCAGTTTTCTGAATCAGAATGATACTAAACGCATTAAGTTAGACAATCTGCTAGCATATTTAAAGGACAAAGCAGACACGCTGGAGATGATAAAAGCGCATAATTCTTCGTCATCTCCTAGCAGTAATAGTAACAATTACAGTAATAGGGTAAATCACGAACCTACTAAAAAAACGATTCAACAAAGTAGTGTTCATAGCTTCGCATCAACTCAAAATGCAACGCACAAACCCACCCGCGCTTGCAAATTGTGCAACGGCAACCACGCGCTTTACGGTTGCAATAAGTTTAGCAATTTGTCATGCAAGGATAGGTTAGAATTTGTGAAAGGCAATAATCTATGCATGAATTGTCTACGGTCGGGTCACGAGTTATCCGATTGTAGTTTCGGTCCGTGTAGAAAATGTAATGAGAGGCACAACAGCTTGCTTCATGATGGAGACTTCGCGTCATTATCGGTTGTGGACCAAGAGCCCCAACCGAACTCCATGCCAACCATGAGCACAGCCGTCATGCACGCAGTCGAGCAGTCACGCATTAATATTGATTGTAACGACAACCACGTGCTTTTATCGACCGCATTAGTCGAGGTAGCAGGCGATGACAACGTTTATCTTACAGCACGCGCATTGTTAGATAGTGGAAGTCAACACTGCATTATTACCGAATCATTTCGCGATAAATTGAATGTTAAATTGATACAGTCCACTGTTCAGGTCACGGGAGTAGGGCAATCGATCACGCAGTCAAATCAATCCTGTGAGGTAAATCTAAAGTCGCGTCGCAGCGACTACAATACACGCATAAATTGTATTGTTTTGAATCGCATAACAAATTTACTGCCGTCAGTCAGGTTAGATACTCAATCGTTAGATATCCCTAGGAATCTAGATCTAGCCGATCCGACGTTCCATTCACCATCTCAAATCGATCTGCTGATAGGTGCAGACTGTTTTTGGGACTTGCTAGTCGATGGTAGGATACGCTTGCCAAGAGGGCCGTATTTGCAAAATACTACACTAGGGTGGATTATTTCAGGTATTGTACACAATACCAAGTCGCGCATAAATCGACTTCACTGCAACTTCGTACAATCATCAGAACTAAACGATCAGTTAAAAAAGTTCTGGGAAATCGAAGAAATAAGTAACCCGAATAATTTAATTTCCGAAGAAGATCGCATCTGTGAGAAATTGTTTACCGAAACGACTGAGCGAGTAGATAACGGGCGATTCTCGGTACGCATTCCTTTGAGACAATCGGTCGAAACGCTTGGCGATAGCTTTAAGGTAGCAGAAAGTAGGTTTCTATCGTTAGAACGCAAATTAGAAAAATCTCCGCAATATAAAAGTTTGTATACTGACTTCATGCAGGAATATCTAGATTTAGGGCACATGACACGCATTGAAAACATAGATTATACGTTGCCACATTATTTCTTGCCTCACCACGGTGTGTTACGGGAACAAAGTACTACAACTAAATTACGCGTGGTTTTCAATGCAAGTCAAAAAACGTCGTCCGATGTTTCGCTTAACGATATTCAAATGGCAGGTCCAGCATTGCAGAATGATTTAGTTGGCATTCTTTTGCGTTTTCGTCAATTCAAATACGTTGCATGTGCTGACGTTGAGAAATTTTTTAGGCAAATACTTATCCAGGAAGACCAAAGAAACTTACAGTTAATTTTATGGCGAGATAAGGTATCCGATCCTCTTTCAATCTATAAGCTTAACGTCGTTACGTACGGAACTGCATCAGCCCCATACTTAAGTATACGATGTATGAGAGAGCTAGGATTACAGTGCGAGGACGATGAAGTGGCGCGTGCCATCTTAAATGGATTTTATGTTGATGACTTCCTTATATCTCATAATTGTAAGGATAAGTTATCACAATTGTGTAACAATGTGTCTAATGTATGTTTGTCTGGATGTTTTCCACTACGCAAATGGATTTTTAACTCACCTGATGTCGCATTAAATACACAGAGTAATGAGGACAAATCCAAATGTTTATCACTTGATACGAATCAATCTAGTAGAACGCTAGGGCTAGGGTGGTTCAATACAAGTGATGAATTTCACTTCGTCACAAAAATAAATGAGGATATGACTCATATAACTAAACCCTTGATTTTATCGGTCGTATCTCAGATTTATGACCCTTTAGGTCTTTTAAGTCCTATAATTATTGTAGGAAAAATGTTGTTTCAAAAGCTTTGGCTTCATAAAAACGTTGGATGGAATGATGTCGTGCCAAATGACGTAGCCATACTATGGAGGAAGTTCGTAGACTCGTTAGCCTATCTTCCTAACATTCGTGTTCCACGACATGTAATCGACCATGATTATTCGAAATTAGAGTTGCACATATTCACTGATGCGAGTGAAGGTGCATACGGAGCTTGCGCGTACTGTCGTTCATGCGATAACAATGGCAACGCCACAGTGAAGTTATTAGTATCTAAAAGTCGAGTCGCACCTATAAAATCGCTAAGCGTTCCCCGACTAGAACTTTGTGGTGCGTTACTCGGTGCGAAGTTATATGATAAAATCATAAAATCGGTACGTTTGCAGTTCGATCAAATAGTGTTTTGGACAGATTCGACTATTGTGCTAGGATGGTTACGAACTTCCCCGCACCAATTAAAAACATTTGTACAAAATCGTGTTGTAGAAATAAATGATTTGACCAGTGATGCGCTATGGTTACATGTTAAAACAAAACAAAATCCCGCTGACTTGATTTCACGTGGTATTAGTGTAAGTGAGCTGTGTACATTGTCATTTTGGTGGAACGGGCCATTGTTTTTACAAGAAAAAGTACCAAACTGGTCACAATATAAACAAGATAGTTCGCATAATATAACTAGCTTGCCCGAAATGAAACAAACTACGGTAAGTTTGATTTCTAACGAAGTTCATCAAGAATTTATAAAATTTCAAAACTTTTCGAACTTCAATCGTTTACAGCGTACGTGTGCTTATGTAATACGCTTTATAAAAAACACTCGTACGAAAAATAAAGCCGAACGGTTTTGTGGTAGCTTAACTGTCCGGGAACTAAATAATTCGCTAAATATTTTAACTCGGTTAGCTCAAAAGCAATCGTTTCCCGATGAATATAAAACTTTAGAGAAAAAGTTACTAATAAAATCTAATCGCAGCATATCAAGTTTGAATATGTTTTTAGATGAAAATAATATAATGCGTGTAGGAGGAAGGTTAGTAAATTCGGATTTTCCTTACGATAAAAAGCATCCTAAGCTATTGTGTAGTAAACATCATTTTACATTGCTTTTGTTTAGGTATGAACATGCAAAGTTATTACATGCAGGACCCCAGTTGCTTCTAGCAAATATAAGGGAGCACTGGTGGCCTATAGGAGGCAGGAATTTAGCAAGAAAGGTCGTACATCAATGTGTACGTTGCCGTCGTATGAAAGGTAAAACCATACAAAGTATTATGGGTTATTTACCAAAAGAACGTATATGTAATAGCGGTTTTGCATTTGACAGATGCGGTGTTGATTATTGTGGCGCATTCTACATATTAAATAGAAAGGGTAGAGGTGCAAAACTCGAGAAATGTTATATATGTTTATTTGTGTGTCTAGCGACCCGAGCAGTGCATTTAGAGCTTGTTACAAGTTTAACAGCGGAATGTTATATTTTAGCTTTAAAAAGATTTTGCAGTCGCCGTAATAAACCTTCACAAATATTTTCAGATAATGGTGGTAACTTCACATCTGCAGCTAAGGAGTTAACCGACTTTTTCAACGAAAATAGTCAGTCTATTATTGATTACGCATCAAATAATCAAATAGAATTTAGATTCATTCCTCCTTATGCTCCTCATTTTGGTGGATTGTGGGAATCAGGGGTAAAATCTTGCAAACACCACCTTTCTCGCGTGATAGGAAATGTTAATTTAACTTATGAGGAATTCAATACAGTTTTGATACAAATTGAAGCTGTCCTGAATTCCCGCCCTATGTATCCTATGTCTTCAGATCCAAGCGACCTTACCCCACTTACTCCAGCTCATTTCCTCGTCGGCCGAGCCATGATGACCCCCGCCGAGGAAGACGTGACGATGAGGGCGCTCCCTGCCCTGTCACGCTTCAAGCGAATCGAGCACTTGAAGCAATCATTTTGGAAGCGCTGGTCAATGGAGTACATTTCGGAGCTGCAGAGGCGTACGAAATGGCAAGACAAGAAAGACGATATCAAGGCTGGAGCCTTGGTTCTCATCAAAGATGATGGCCTCCCTCCATTAAGGTGGAAGTTGGGCCGTGTAATAAATTTATTCCCAGGTCGAGATGGGATTACGAGAGTAGCAGAGCTACGCACTTCAACGGGCGTAGTGAAGAGGGCATTTTCCAGAATATGTCCACTCGATGTCAATACTGAGGATGCTGGTCACAGAAGCGATCAGGAATCAAGCAGTCAACCATAAATCTTGAGTGTGCTCAAGGCGCCCCGGGATGTTAACGCCACCTAGCCGCGACCAGGCAAACCGCTGGAATGAATAGAGCGGTAGCAGGGAGACGCGACGCGTGCGCACATCTACGCAGAAGTTCTTCAGGATCCCAACAGATGGCGCTTCACCACCCTATAAATAGCGGTGCGCTCAGACCGCTGTCTCTCATTTTGCATTTAATTAGCCTACTGCTATGTAATTGTTATAATAAAATATTTAAAAAACGTAATAAAATATTAATCATTTCACCATCCATCCTGCAGAGCCCTCAGCTAACTAAATAAAATTAAATTAAAATAGCCAGTCAGTCCCGGCTATAACAGGTATAGCTATATAGTTGCATAAAATTAGGTATCGCAACGTTATAGGAATTAGTGCAAGAGTCTATTGATTAGTATCCGACTGAGAGAAGGGAGGGTAATGTTTATCGTGTGTATATAATATGTGACTATCTGTAAATATATTTATGTCAATATGTTTCTGCATTTCGCCCTACAGCCTAAACGGTTCGATGATCAGTGCCAAATGAGGTGTCAATGGATTCGTCTGGTCACGCGAGTGACATAGGCTACCTGAAACCTTAGCTTGTTTGTTGTAGTTAAGTATAAGTGTGCATGGAGGCAGGTTTAGTTTAAGTGTTTTTATTTAATGTAAGTCCTTACCTGTCAAACAATAATATCATTTCTGTCTCGTTATAATCTTTAGATACTAGCCACTTATGAAGTATCTTTTTACAAGACCATCTAGTGAGTTGGTGAAATTTTAGTAATTTGTTTAGTTTAGAGTAAAGAAATGGTCCTATCCAGGAAAAAAATCTACAATAGAAGATGGTATGTCTAACAGGGGGTTTCCAGCGGATGTGTCTATAGCAGATGATTATTTTGGTAGGTGCAATTTTGTGGTATCTTAATATTATCGTGGTTATAAAAAGTTGCCTAACAGTAAGGAGATCACACTCATTATAAAGGGTCTTTGTAGAGAAGCAGTATGGTTTCCTATGAGCTACCTTAAGAACTGCTCTTTGTGCCCGCTCTAATTTAAGAAGGTGGGTTTTTTTAGCTCCTCCCCAAGCGACAATACAGTAACTTACGATTGATTGACAAAGACTAGCGTAAACTACTTTTATAACATTCTCATCAGCAATCGTTCTAAGACGTTTAAATATGTACATAAGCTTTCTAACTCTCGCCGTTAACGCATCTATGTGATTTGTCCATGTTAGATGGTCGTCGAGTATGACTCCTAAATATTTAAGACTACTTACTTGCTCTAGTCTTGGACACCTACAGTTATTTACATCAGTACAATTTTTATTGTGAAATTTTACTATTAGATTGTTTTTAGGTATCATTCTATTAGAAATGCAAAACGGTATGATCTTTGTTTTCACGGCATTTAAAGTGAGTAGATTATATTGTAGCCATGTTCCTACACAATTGTACTATTTTACTGATTTGTAAAATATATTCTGTATTTCTACAAAATGTGCGAGTGACTGTCTGTCGGTGCGAGTACAGCGCCCGAGCCGAGCTTTTTGCGAGCTGGCTCGAGCTAGATACCCGGGTTTGCCAAACGACGAATAAATCTTAAATTATTATCAATAATGGGTACCGCCTGTCGCAAATCCATAGGAAAACGAGTAACGGTAACAGTTATCCTATTTTAATCTACGCTTACCTACGCAAACCTCGGTAATAAACTATATTTTCAATTTGATGTTGAGATAATTGATTGATTCAGGCGTTACTTTGCGGAAATCCATAAATATCAACAAATTATATAAATATATTTAGTAATAAATCCGCTTAATTTCTAAATAAAGGTCACTCTCGTACTCTCGTTTCAAACTTCGGCGAGTCCACACCTCCTGATGATGCCTCGTGTAGAGGCGAAACACGTGTCGTATCTTTAAACTTTGGTTTTCTGTTCGTTGACTCGTCTGTTGGTTTAGTTGAAAATATATGTAAACTAAAGCTAAGTTAATTAAAACCTTTGTTTAGAAATTAAGCGGTTTTATTACTAAATATATTTGTATAATTTGTTGATATTGATGTTGAGCCTTACTCTCTTTAAGCGTCGATGACACACGGCTTTTTTACACGCTACAGGCCAGCGAGTTCGCTTGTAGCGTGTAAAGTCGCCCTGTGCCATCGGTGTTTTTACAATCTGCTTGCAGACAATCCTTTCCGAAAGCTAACGTAAAGAAAGATAACGTAAGTACACGCTAGCTTTTAAACTCGCTAACAATCAGCTTGTAAAAAAGATTATGGGTCATCGACGCTCTAGTCAGCCCTGAATTTTTTAAAGTATTAAAGTATTTATTTGGAACCCATAAACGAATAGGTACAATAAGACTTATGTATGTAGATTTAGGTTGTTGTACAGACAGCGTCAGAGATAAGTATCCCCCTTGCACAAGACACCCAGCTATAAATCCTTTCAAAAAATTGTAATACTTAAAATTATTTTTAGGCTTACATACGGTTACACAAATATAATCTAGTTTTTAAAGGCAAAACTTCTCCATTCGCCGCGACGGAGATTTAAAGGGATTAGAAGCAGGGCATTATAATGCAAGGGGGATACTTATCTATGACGCTGTCTGTACATATGTATGTACAACAACCTAAATCTAAAACTTTTGTATAATTTAACAATGAAGCTAACACGTTGATTATACTACACAATCTTAGGAATTTGTTTAGGTATGCTAGGCAAGGTACACAAACATAATTATATGCTAAGTTGAAATTTACTTTAAAGAGGGTGCGTTTCCACTGACGCAGAGCTGAGCGGAGTTGAGATTTCGAGCATTGTGTTTGGCCAATTCACGGTCCGCTTTTCTCCACTCCGGCCAGCTCCGCGTCAGTGGAAACGCACCCTAAGGATCATTGATAACTTACTCTGGATGGATTGGAGATTTTTAGTACTTGTGTGATTTCGCCGTGCGGGAGCAGCGAAGTGCCCGAAGGCGAGAGCATATCCAGTTGCAGCGTCTGGAAATTATATACAAAATTAAGAGGATATTATAAACTGTCAGAAATGACAACTGCCGAATTGTAAGACAGTGATAGCGCAATTAGACACCTTACCCCGAGGGAAGAGGTCCGATATAGATTTTTCTCGCTCAAAAGTAACGGACGTAAGCGACAAATGATAAAATATCGTAGCGCTTGAAAAGTATTGAATTCATACAAAAATCCTTTTACATTTATCTAAATTCTGTGATTACTCACTCAATAGTATAAAAATAAACCGTAAATATTCTCTAAATTCGGAGGATGGATGTAAATCACATTTTAAGAGGGCCAATTTCAAAAAATAAATCTATCGAGAAAAGTTTCACTAATTGTGTTTCTGTCTTACATTTATTTAGATTATATCCTCAAGTAATCACTGTATTAACATTAAGTTTGTAAACTGTACCACTACCGAGTAAGAATGAAACGCAGCGTCTCCAAATTTTCACATAGCCTCTTAAAGCTAATACTTAATACTCCACGTCCACATTGTATGAGTTGGCGAATGTGGTCACATGGAATACAACACAAGATGGCGGCAGTAAGGCGGCATATTGTAATTCATAAATTCAAATAGTTTTATTTATTTGTTACAGTATATGGGTTAAAGACTCCGCAGAAATTAACATTACAAACGTGCAGTAAATCTAATTCAATCCAAACAAGTTTTCTTAGTAGGGTAGGGTCGGCTCTGAAATTGTATTTACACCCAGCTTACGCCAGTGTTCTCCTGTGATTAAACCACTTTTAGTTTATATTATTGGTGGTTTAACCCATGATGTGTTTGTGTGAGTGGTTTAATTATAGGACAACACCGGCATAAGCTGGGTGTAAAGACCAGTACGGAGCCGACACTATTTGCCTTAAGTCCTTATGCTTCTGCTTCGCTCTTCCGTTAGGGTCAATATTTTTTTTTATTAATTTATAAGGTTAATGATAAGGCGTTGTCCTAATAGACCGCGATCATGCGATCGTCGCGCGATCGCGCGAAGCGACGCGATTCCAATTGGGACGCCTATTTGACGTTAGTACGTTTGATCGCGTGATCGCGCGATCGACGTTCGCGCGAACTTGCGATGGTCGCGTCATCGCGTTCTATTAGGACACTGCCTAATGAAAACAAAGAAATAAGTAGATTAATTAGAAGTACATACCCTGGGCACGGCGCACTGGAACAGGAAGTCGGTGAGCGCGTGGTCGCTGGTGGCTCGCATGGTGAGAGCGACGCTGTCGCCGCCGCGCTCCACGCTCAGTACTACACGCACGCCGTTCTTATCCAACGCCGTGATGCTCGGTACATCTGGAAGAGGATCATTTGCTAAATTATTTATGGAAATCATGATAGACTGTTATTTTTTAGCTTATGAGGAAAAAATACAATTTTGGGAAATAATGTGTGGCAGCACTTTAAAGAAAACGTAGCATATTTTTTTGTATTGATATGTCTAATCTTAGGCGAAGGCAATAGGAAAAACAATTTTGCTTTATTTCTTTCGCTTTTATTAAACATATCAAAACAATACTTATACTTAAAAAATCGTTAGATGGTAAAGCAATGACCGATTCACGTTTTTAAAATTTATACCTTCAAAAATGTACAGACAGCGTCAGAGATAAGTATCCCCCTTGCACAAGACACCCAGCTATAAATCCTTTTAAAAAAATTGTAATACTTAAAATTATTTTTAGGCTTACATACAGTTATCCAAATATAATCTATTTTTTAAAGGCAAAACTTCTCTATTCATCGCGACGGTGATTTAAAGGGATTTGAAGCTGGGTATTATAATGCAAAGGGGATACTTATCTATGACGCTGTCTGTACAAATGTGAGATGAGAGATAACGGCGCGCGGATTTCTGTGCCTTAAGATGAAACTCATATAAAAAGTTGCGGCAAAAGCAAATTTTTCTTGCTTCAACTGGCGCAAATGTATGTCAAGTTGACAGTTGCTCCGGGGGTGAGCCCGTAATACCACAGTGGAACTCAGGTCCAGAGACCGTTCAGTAGGTCTAGTAATGTAGTACCTTGAGAGACGGCAGTGGGCGCAGTGAACAGCCCGTCCAGTAGCATCGCGGCGGGCGCGGCGCGTACATTGTTGTTGAGCACGCTGGCCGCGGCGGCGGGGGCGGCGGCGGCGGGGGTGGAGCTCAGGTCTAGACCGCTAAGCAGGTCTAAAATGTCCTGCAATTATAAACATAAACATAAACATAAACATTCACACACTCACACCCCTGCACTAGGATTCCCTGTGTCGCAGGTGGCATGGACATATACAAGACATCACAACATCCAAGACCCGAGAACAAACATTTGTATTCGTCACACAAATATTTGCCCCGGCCGGGGATCGAACCCGGAACGCCAAGCTTCGTAGGCAGGGTCACTACCAACTAAGCCACAGTGTCGTCAAACAGACAGATACATTATACACCTAGTTAGTTAATATTGCTATTTACTTTGGAAGTATCAAGGATGGGATCCCAAAGAGCCACAACCATACGAGTCACTGAATGTGTACCTAATGGTGACTTGCTATAATAATAGATTTTTTTTAATGGAAACTTCTAATTGGACGAGCTAGGCTTTATTCTGATGGTAAGAGATCAAGCCTGTCTAAGGCTCAATTCACACTAAAGTGCCCGACATGCCGCTGCAATCTTGATCTAAATTAAGCCTTATGCCTTGATCACACCTATCGAGCAAACGGCCGAGACAGTGCTCTCCGGCCGAGTACTCAGTACGTATCACGTATTATGCAAGATGTATAGGTATCTAAACCATTTTTAACTTTGTTAGGTTATTTATATGTAAACTTACGTTGCTGCTTGTGTTATTATTGGTAGGCGCGGGCGCGGGTTTGTGTTCCACGTCGCCGTTCGTCAAAGAATCGGAGCCGATGATCAAATCCAACAGCGCATCCTGTAATCACAAATTCATTAAAGTCTATCCATTGCGCTACGTGACTTTTCTTTTCTTTCAAGACTAATGAGATAGTAAGTAAGTAAAATGCCTGCCTTTTCCGCAATTTGACTTTTGTTATTCCTTTTGTGTTATGCGTCTGGTATCTTGGCTAATAGTCTAGTCAGCCTAACATTGCCCATATTTGTGTTAGGTAACATTATCCTTGATACTTGGTTTGCGTGGCGGGAACATAAATGCTTGATCGTTGGTTTGCGTGTCGGGTACGTACCTGAACATTAGTCTGCGTGACGGGTACATACCTAAACGTTGGTCTGCGTGGCGGGTACGTACTTCATCGTTAGTTTGCGTGGCGGGTACGTACCTGAACGTTAGTCTGCGTGACGGGTACGTACCTGAACGTTGGTCTGCGTGGCGGGTACGTACCTAAAGTTGGTTTGAGTGGCGGGTACGTACCTGAACGTTAGTCTGCGTGACGGGTACGTACCTGAACGTTGGTCTGCGTGGCGGGTACGTACCTAAAGTTGGTTTGCGTGGCGGGTACGTAATTCATCGTTGGTTTGCGTGGCGGGTACGTACCTGAACGTTAGTCTGCGTGACGGGTACGTACCTGAACGTTAGTCTGCGTGACGGGTACGTACCTGAACGTTAGTCTGCGTGACGGGTATATACCTGAAAGTTGGTCTGCGTGGCGGGTACGTACCTAAACGTTGGTTTGCGTGATGGGTACGTACCTGATCGTTGGTCTGCGTGACGGGTACGTCCGGTTCGGGCTCCGCGTCGCTGTCGTCCCGTTCGGTGTTAGTCTGCGCTTCCATGGCCGGCATACGTTCCAATAGGGCTGGTCGAAGATGTGCGTACTGCCTAAAAACGAAGCCATGTTACAAAATCTGCTATGGAAATTGATTCGGTCATAAGTAGGCACTTCATGGCATCAGAAAAGCACACTGCAACAATATATCCCTTTATAGGGTTAAGCTCGCCGTTGTACATGTCTTTTCTTATATGATTCATATTTAAGGGTAATCCTCAAGCAAATTTCCATACAATTATTTCGGACAAATACTCAAAAAGTACGCCGTATTATAGTAATTTCTTCAACACTATTCGTTTCGTCTATGTTTTCCGATTGTGTCAACAAAAAATAGTAAGGTTTCATACTTTAATTTAGATTGTATACGTGTTTTTAAATTAGTAGTGTTAATTTTAAAACACGTATAATTTTTTTTTTTATTCTTTATTGTAGATGTGTTTGTGTACAATAAATAATTACAAAAAAAAAATACAGGAATTATAAATGAGATGGAAAAGCATATAAGCTACTTTCATTGTATTTATAGTGTTGCTTTTTTGTAATTTGTATGCAGCCATTATCTTAATTTTTTATCCAATACTTCGTGACCATCCCTAGGTTGCATGGAAAAGATCGTACGACTTTTTCTTATTCTTTGTTTCTTTGCTTATGAATTTGTAGCGTAAATTGAGGTGTGCAATAAATAGTATCTATCTATCTTATACGTGGTGGGTACGACTCTGTACGCCTCAGTAATAAACTGTGGCAACGGTGAAGGAAAACATCGTGTGGAAACCGGCATATTGTAGAACCTAAAAGTTCGAAAACATGTGTCGAGTGCACGAAAGCAGCCTCTTCGAGGTGCCCTTGAAATCCTTTCACCACACTGGTTCGAAGGAACAAGTGACACGATAAGAAGAAGTAATAAACTTACTACGGAGATATACGGTCGTTTCATTGCTTACTGGCATACACAGTGTCATACCTGTACAACTGTGACAGTTCGACGCCCCTTTGCTGCAGTTCAATGTGGATATGCGAGCCGAAGGTGTCGATGATTACACGGATTTTACTAGAAACAGAAATATACAATTTAATGATCAAGGTTTAACAAAAACATACAAAAAACGACTTAAATTGATCTGTTCTAGTGACCGTAGGCACCACTGAAAAGTCATGTGATAGGGAATCAAAATACGCAATTTTGTATACTTTACTTAATCACTATTTTGTTTTAAAATCGAAACAACTGAACCGATTTTGATAAAATTTCTATGGGAACGATAAGATAATAATTTTCTAAATCGGTTCATTCATAAACAACAAAGTTCTAAAGAACCAAAAAAAAATATTCAACCGAATTGAGAACTTCCACCTTTTTTGAAGTCTGTTGAAAACTAAAAACCAAAGTACTGAAGCGATTTTGATGAAATTTCTGTGGGACCAATCTAAAAGTATTCCTCTCAAACAAAAAAGTAATCGGTATAAATAACAAAGTCCTGAGGTAACAAACAAAAAAAACAACCGAATTGAGAACCACCTCCTTTTTTTAGAAGTCGGTTGAAAAATCCAAAAAGGCAATATCACTGGATGACTTACTCCTGACTGGGCTGCGTGGTGAACCGCGTGGACAGCTTGGCGAGAGACAGCAGGAGGTACTCCTTGGTTGTGATGGAGAGCTGAGTGGACCACAGCAGTTTCTGGTACACGTCGATTACGTATTCTTCTGACGGACACTCGAAGTCATCTGTAATAAAATACATATGACAGACAGACTGACGAACACACACTTTAATTTTGTTAAAGTTACAGTTAAGGCCAATCCTCAAATCCGAATTCCATACAAAATGATTCGGACAAATACTCAAAAAGTACGCCGTATTATAGTAATTTCTTCACACTATTCGTTTCGTCCATGTCTTTCGATTTCGTCAACAACAAAAGTAAGGTTTCATACTTTAATTTCGATTTTATACGTGTTTTAAAATTAACCCTACTAACTTAAAAACACGTATAAAATCTAAATTAAAGTATGAAACCTTTCATATTTATGTTGACGAAATCAAAAAACATGGACGAAAAGAATAGTGTGAAGAAATTACTATAATACGGCGTACTTTTTGAGTATTTGTCCGAAACATTTTGTATGGAATTCGGATTTGAGGATTCCCCTTAAATACAAATCAGTAAATGTTTTTTTTTTATTGGAGGAAAGGCAGGAATATTAAAAGTTCTATCTATCCCCTTATTAGTAACGGGGGGACGATAGTACTTTTTCAATTAATAAAAGCTTCATCTGTCCAGTATAAGCTTGCTTAGTTTGGGGCTAGATGGCATTTAGTGAAATTTCCAAACATTATTATTATTACATAACACAATTGAAATTGAGTATTGGCACTATCATATTTTGTTTGAACAAGAAATAAATGTGAGTAATGAGTAAACTTACCAATACCATCCTCATCGACCATAGAAATGGCGTTACTGGCTTCAGACACCAACAAGTCTCCATATTCACCAATAGTCCACGCTGCCACCTGCACAAGAATACCATCACTTTAGTTGAAGACAGGTTGTAATGAACTAATTGGAGTTCTTTGAGTGATCCCATAAAAATATGGCATATCTCAGAATCGAATACCCATAACCGTCATAAGCATAGATTGGAAGGCTACTTCATATACTAAACGTTTGTTATTTTCTTAGACGATACGTGTGTTGGACTGCCATGCCGGTGTCGCGGGTTTGATTCCCGCTTCAGGACAAACGTTTGTGTGATGATGAACATTGGTGTTTGTCCTGAGTACCGGGTGTTTTGTATGTATCATAGGTATGTATTTGAAAAAAAGTGTCTAAGTATTCTATCAGTTTTCTGATTCCCATAGTACAAGCTTGCTTTGTTTGGGGCTAGAGGAAATGTCTGAAATGTCTAAACATTATTATTTTAACATCATAGGCATAGGTGGAAGACTTCTTCACATAGTAAACTGTTTTAATTTTCTTTAACTTACCCTGGAAAATCATGCTCTAAACTATCTTAGTTAGACGAGTAGCATACACGTAACAGTTATTGGTAGTTACTTCAGATTAGAGTCAATGCATTTTAAAAAGACATAATTTTATTACCCTACAAGATCATATCATAACTCATAAACTTTATGCATAATATTATTAGGACACGTTCCTTCTGGTGGAGACAACGACCGACTGGGTTAATTATATATATATTTTTTTTTTAATATTTAGTGTAATCCAATCTGCGTTATTTCTGCCGTCTAAATAAATATCAGTAATCATTATCAATAATCACAATAGGCATGAGTTAAAATACATAAGAGCTAGCTCAGTGATTAGTGTTACCTGAATGAGTGGTTGTTTCTCAGTAGAGTCCCCGGACACGGCGGAGCGCTCGAGCGAGCTCCACAGGCGCATGGAGGCGTACGCTTGCCGCTCCATCGGCGCCGCGGACACGATCTGTATGGTGCTCGACACCGTGTCGTCGCGGAGGTAGTTGCCTGCCTGGAATTATATATCACAGGTTATAATGACAGCATAAACATAATTAGCATTAGTTAATGTTTTATATACATTATACGTTGTACATAGATATCATAAGTTTAAAAAGAGTATCAAACATACCCTCTAAGGGCACAATAATGTGAGACTAACACTAAATACTTAAGCTATGTGGCATAATTATTTTTACCTACCTAATTATGCATTTGTGATCTCATTGCTTAAAACTAGGGAGGATTGTTGTGATACAAAAGACACGAATGATGCCGACAATTCCAAGAAATCAAGACAGCAAGTAAGTAGGTACTAAACGTCCTGTTTCGGTAGAAGGAAGAAATCGTGTTTGCGGAACATTTGAGTGTGGACGAAAAGTGACAGCGTCAACCTATTATATGATTTGCATAAAATCTGAGCTTGCCTCTAGAAGTGGAGAGCCATTTTATGGTGTTTCCGATCGAACTATGTGTCGAGCTGTCTGCACTCATAATACTACTCAGTCGACTGATTTAGACTACAAATTGTTTAATTCCTCAGACCATTTATTATAATGAGACCAGCCAGTGTTCTTACTATGATTTCCCGGGTGCAACAGCAGTTCTTGTAGCAAGTTCAAGATCGAAAGAAAGAAAGAAAATAATTTATTTATGATACACAGTACACAGAGCAAAAAGAACATCTATATCGACTGATCATCCCTTGTCGATGGGTTATTTGACACTGAGTGGGTACCTTGAGGAACACTCTGAACAGAGTGTCGAGATGCCACTTGTTGGAGGGCGCGTATCGCTCGGCGGCGAGCACCATGGCGCTGGAACAATGCGCCTTGAATTCGGCGTCCGACCGCTCCAGGAAGGCGAGCAGTTCCTTCATCATGCTGCGGATGTTCTGTCCGTTGATCAGAGCGAAGGAGAGCTCCATTGCTCGTCGGCGGATCGACACGTCCGGGTCCTGGACAAACAAACATTCACCAATACAATTTTCCATCATTATTAAAGATAAGATGAGATAAAGATAAATTTATTTCAACAAAAGACTTATGCCATAAATACAATTTAGTATTTTAGATCTAAAGATAGTTAAATAAAATCACGAGATATAATTTATTTTCTTAAGTAGGTAATATTAACTCATAGCAGTCCACTATAGGACGAAGGTCTACATAGCTCGATCTTCGGCTCTTCTCATCCACCTTCTGCCAGCTATAGCGTGTAGATCATCGCTCATTCTGGCCTAAGGTCGTCCTACACTGCGCCACCACTTTGATTTAACTGTTTTTTTTATAATATGTCTAGTCTGGTTGTCTGGAATAGATTGCCCTAAACTAAGCTCTGCTTAGATGGCGTTGTGAGAAATATCCTAAATATTTATTTCGTATTTTCAATGGAACAATATCATAAGCAGTTTTATAAGGCACTTACCTTGAGGCACTCCAAAATAGTGGTCCGATGTCTCTGCACGGCCGACGTATCGACGTGCACGGTCCGCAGCAACGTGTTCAACGCAACGTATCTGATGTTCTTATCATTATTCAGCAGGAACCGCCCCAGGATATTGACGGCGAGCACGCGCAAGCTACTTTCAGACTTAATGTCCATGATTGAGAGCACAGTTTCGTATAAGATGGTGTTGCCCACGTTTTTGCTCGTCTCCGTGTTGGTGGCGACTTGCGCTAGAATGTCGTTCATCGCTTCGGACGCTTCGGCGTCGTTTTTGCCTAGTATTCGGAGTAGGCGGAGGATTTTCACCTGGTAATAAGGATATATTATATATTTTATGAAGGTAAAAGTTTGTAATGACGGTTCGATAGATACATATTTGTCTTAATGAATGGAGATTATTATAGACATTCCTGGTTAAGGGGTTCACGCGCTCAGTAATCTTTTAGTGGCTTCACACGGCCCGTGTAAGCACGGTCCGCGCAACAGGTCGGCTGAAGCGAGCGGCCCGTGTTAACACAAGCCGTGAGAAGTGTAGATCCGGACTCGTTCGCGGCGCGTGTTACCACAGACCGTGTGAAGCCACCATAAGATTCGATACACTAAGTATACTTATAACATAGATGAATCACGGTGTTCCTATAGAACAAGATGGACAGTACCAAACCAAAAGGGATGCGGTATATAGGACCGAACTTTTTAGACACCCTGTCAATAAAAATGAAACATCTCTATTTTCAAATAATGTTTCTTACTTTTTACGATGTAGTTTTATTGACAATGAAAAAGCAGAGTAGTTTTAACATATAATAGTTATTTAGCCCTATTACTTCTCGTTTTCGAAAATTAGCATCAGTCCAAAATGTACTAGAAGTTAGCCAATGTGGCTCCCTTTTCTTGGTCGCATTTTCAATGTACTACATTGTGTTTCTATATTTTAATACTTCTATGACTTATAAATATTTAAATAATTGTACCTGTAGGAATGGATCTGAAACCCCGCTGACGTCGTGCTCCGGCGAGTAGCCAGCCAAAATCAGATTCTTCAGTATCCTCACCAAGTTGGGAACAATCTACGAACAAAACCAACCTTATCATCATAACAGAGTCCATTTTCGACCACACGCACATAGACGATAAGTTGCAAAGCCAAAAGAAAGACCAAAGTAAAAGAACATAAAACAAATATACCAATACCAGCCAATATCTGTAGGTATATTTTAACTGATATCAAATCAACAATGTACACAATTTCAATACATACACGTATTTTACGCAAGGCACGTATACAATACGATACAACAAGTCTTATTATGGGAATGGTTTTTACTATTCTAACGAAATCCCCAAATATTAGTTACATGGTGCTATTCTCAAACTAGTGTTATTCAAAAGAAGTGTGAGGTTTTTTTTGCCTGCGATACTAATGCTGGTTTTTTCTTCATTACAAAAAACGTCAAGAGAAACTAAAAACTATAAAATGGTTCTCATTCAAAGTCTGAAGTTTCACACTGAAATTAAAATCTTGAACAAAATTATAATAAGAAAGTAAAATGTCTCAGAAGTATCGCACGCAAAATTAAATTATTTACTTTGATTTGATTGAAAATGAAAACTGGTACACCTAGTGAAATCTGACTTCCTACTTCAAGTGCAGTTATAGATACACTAACATCTAGAAATAATGAAGTTTTCTCATAAACTTTTGAGTGTCACCCTGTGTAAGCCCTGAGTAGAGATAAAAATCGATTTGGAAGATGTTACATTATACCAACCAACATTAACACGATTATTATAACCGACACAACATTACATTCATGCTTTTCACAGCCTGATGACATTGTAATAGTTTTTCGTAGACTTTCGCGATTATCACACATAGTTTTTTGATTATAAATACCCGTTATAATCAAAAAACTATGATGACATTGTATTATCATTATGAATGAAAAACATTGAAAAAAGTCTTATATGCTTATGCACACTCGCTGTTTACATATAGGACAGTGTTTTGGGGACATACAATGTCGTCAAACTGTGTTAAACGAAGTGCATGGATCAGCGATCATTACCTCGCGCTGTCCGCTCTCCTACGGGACAACACAAAACAAATAATTAGTATTTGTTTGGAAATTGATTGATTTTGATGAGTTAAAGGAGGAATACATTTTGACACGATTCTTATGTATTTAGTAAAACATACATCGAAGAATTAAACAGAACTTATGAATACATAGTTTGAAATTATGTCAAGTTGACGCCATGACTGAAAATTCAATTTAGATGCAAAACGTGTCCATCTGTCCAGTTAAAATGATTATGAGGTTGAGGGTATTTCTTATTTCACTATTCCATTTGTTATAAGTAAGTATAACCATTAATGTTATCATTTTGATGTGTTTCTATGTATTCTATGTTTATGTATTTATAAAAGAAAAGTATGGAAGTATTCTATCACATATCTGGTTCCTCCCATAGTACAAGCTCTGCTTACTTTGGGGCTAGATAGCGTTGTGAGAAAATTCCAAAAATATATCATTATTATTTTGATCAATTATTCACATACTTTTATACGTGTTTCGAAGTTTACACAGCAAGAAAAGGATGTCATATAAGACTGATAAGCGGGCGTGGTGTAGCGAAAATGAGGTATCATAGGCAAGTGATAAAAACACGACAAGATATTTACATAACACGTTTTGGGAATCTCTGTAGCCTCTTCTAATTGTCTTGCTAATGACACACTTTACATATTTTTTTAAAACTGTGCCTTTTATCTGTAAAATTATCCTGGTTTCCCTAAGTAACTCAACCGATCTTCTAAAATAATGCCATTTTCAAAAGATTGTTATAAGTTTTATCGAGTATCACAAGAAATCTTTTTAGTTAAGTCTTTATTTCTTATACTTGTTTCAAATTTATTTACTACTATCAGCTCAACTACTTCTAAAATAATAGCAACATCTAAATCTATCGTGCTCTCCCATTTTTTTATCACCATTTCCAATGAAACTGTTATATTATCTAAGGGGTATATCAATATACCTTGCTAACGCTTATATAACAGTTTACTTAGCAGTTACTGTGAACAACGTTTCATTACTTACAACAAACGGCCTAGGGGAGGGTTGAATTTATGTACATTTCCCGTCGGGTTGACGACCCGTCGCGTGTGCCAAACATTAACGTTATTTTACGGCCTAAAAGCTCATTTTCTGGACAAAATAGAGGTCTAGTCTAGACGTAATATTAAAAGCTATTAGGTTCACATAATCATCAGCTAAATTAAAATAGGCATGACCGAATATGATAATTAGAGCTTGTAAAATTTTAATCAAACATGTCGTCTTCGTACGTTCTACGTCTTCTGGTTGAGCCTGTAGACTTTGTCAGTCATTCAGTCAGCCAGTTAGGCTAGAGACTTATGTATATTGATGATAATTTAAGCAGATTGAAGACTTCTCTTGTCTGAATTTCTTTTAGCCAGAATTTAAAGGCATTTCTTGTTCAAATTAGTTAATGAAATTGAAAACACCATCATTATGTAAATGAAATTATATATAAATTAGTTAATGAAATTGAAAACACCATCATTATGTAACGTAATCATTATAAATTAGTTTCATTACAAAGTAGTTCTACGCAAAGTCATCATAACGATATAATTACCTTATTAGTAATCTTAAACGTTCGCTTACTCGACCATTTAATGATACATATGGTATCGCTAATAAGCGAGGTTATAATGCGAACTATAGCTGTTTATTACATCAGTGTTAATCTAAATTATAAACAATTTGAAACAGAATTCAGATTAAGTATATGAGTAAATGTAAAGTTATTATACTTTTTTTTTGATACAAAATAAATTAGTCTGAGAAACATTACAACGAACGAAATATAACGGAGAGATAGCTTTAACCTACAGAAATATAAACAATCCTCAAATGCAGCCTGACTCCTCGGCACGCTGCCATCGGGTGTCGAATTGGAGCAATTGAGTTTTACAGACCTATAGATCGTTTGCAACAGTATATGGGTGGCCCTTTGTAAATTTTGTATTAAAAATTGTAGTAGTTAGCTTATGCTGTAATAAATGACCCTCAACTTGGTTACCTCCTTTTTTTAAGTGAAAACAGTTTTAACTCACCTTTTTGAAGTGATTCAGCGTATCGGGACTGTTCTCACACATCTCCGTGATAAGGGTCACACCGGTGATAAGCACACCTGCAGTGTTAAATTGAGTTGTAAATACAAGGAGTAAGGTTGAGAATCGATTGGCATTATTGTGATAAATAAGTGACAGGTATTTTTTCTCTCATAAACAAGCGAAGGAACTTGGCCGGTGAAGCACCTACGCTCGTTCCCTTTGAGACATTTTCGTAATGAATGTGTAACGTAATTACTGTGTTTTGGTGTGAAGAGCACCGTAGCTAGTGCAATTACTGGGCTTTCAAAACTGACCATCAAAATGTCTATTTGAATCACAGTCCTGTGAAGCACTTTTCTGGTCATGGTCAGGCGTGATCTTTTACCATCAGGAGAGCGTCTAGCTCGTCTCTTCGTTTACGTTTATAATCGAAGTTTTACAAGAACATACTTACAACAGACTTAAATTGTCACAGGGAAGCAAAATACGCAATTTCGTTTCGTTAATCAACATATTTGTTTCAGTTGTTTTGAATAAATCAAAATAACTGAAACAAATATACCTAAACTACTGAACTGATTTTGATGAAATTTATATGGAACCAATAATAAAGAAGACTTTTTAAAATCGGTTTATAAATAACAACATCTGAGGTAACAAACATTAAAGAATTTTACAAAAACAACCGAATTGAGAACCTCCTGAAGTCGGTTGAAAATAAGCATAAGTTTCCACTTACCATGATTCTTCTCAGTCAACAAACTCCTGGTAGCCGGCAGGAACATCTCCATCAGATCCGGCACTCGTCTGATGATCCTGAAGGCACACAGGGCTGCCTTCTTCTTGATGTAGGCATTCGGCGATTTGATCAGTCGTTCCACCTCGGAGGCCAGGTCTCGCGCCATTTCCGGGGAGGCTATAGCGCCGAGGGTGCATAGTGCCAGTCCTACGACGAATTGAGTGTTGCTGTTTAGGTCGCTGTAAGGGAAATGTAGATTGAGACAGGGTTCTGCGGAAGAATTTGGTTACGAACTAATAAGTAAATCTATCCAGTATAACGCTTAGTTTAGTCTATTTTAGCCTTAGCCAATTCAACACAGTAAGCAGAATTGGTCTCCTGTTTATCCCACTGCCAAGGAAGGGTTATATTTTTTAATAAAATACGTTAGAGTAAGTGTAAGATAGTTAGATAGATGAACAATTTATTGTACACCAACAAGAACAAAGCAGAGTAAAACAATAGAACAAGTATAAAAAGGCCTTAAGGTAGGTAGTACAAGAGGTGGCCTTATCGCTGTGAGCGATCTCTTCCCGGAAGTAACATTATGACATTTTGAGTTTAAATTACCTTTTACGTTTTTAATTTTTCTTTCTATTTATTTTTTCCCTCTCCTGTATTGTATGTATTAAGCGCTGATGACACGCGGCTTTTTTACACGCTACAATTCAGCGAGTTAGCTTGTAGCGTGTAAAGTCGCCCAGTGTCATCGGCTTTTTTACAATCTGCTTGCTGGCAATCCCTCCCAAAAGCTAACTCGCACACACGCTTGCTTTTGAACTCGCCCACAATCAGCTTGTAAAAAAGCCGTATGTCATCGGCGTTTTAGTGTCTATTTCGGCAAATAAATTTCATTTGAATGTAAAATCAAATCAAATCAAAATATTTATTTCGGACAACTTTAAATGTAGATCCATATTAAAACAATTACACAAAATCTAAATTATTAAAAATAAAGCGCAGACATTCTCAACTGTGAGATACTCTGGCGATGAGTTTCAGACACTCCACCTGTGAGATACTCACTTCTTGAGACAGTTGGTGATGAGCAGGTGAACGTCCTGTCGTTCGTCCAGCAGCAGCATGGCGCCGAGGTATCCCACGCGCTTGTCCGTGAACCGAGGACTGGCGATGAGTTTCAGACACTCCAACTGCCCAAAGTGCGCTGGATAGCCCAGCATGTGGATGTAGAGGAGTTTCGCGATGTTGCGACATCTGTGTACAAACAAATTCATATAATTTTATGAAGCAACGTGCATTTTTTTTTGTGTAATCCACTCTCTTTTGATGTATGTACATATGTACTACTTGGGCGAATAAACATGACACCTGGCCTCCACGTGGCTCGGAACTTGATGCTTCACCTGCTGCCCCGCGCGGCAATCTCCGTGTTTGTTCTTCCTCTAATTGCGAAGCCGTATCATTACGTATAACAGGACCTCTTCTTTAAAGCGTCTCTATCAAGATTATCCAATTCCACGCTGTTTTTTGCACAAACGTCATTCGAGCCGGGTGTCATGTTTATCCGCCTGAGTGGTATGTTAGCAGGGAAAAAGCAATTTTAACTGTTTTGCTTTCAACACGCGTAAGAGGGGAAATACCTATCGAAGTATTGTAAATAGACTGTTATCATTCGGCTTATAATGGTGGCTTCACACGGCCTGTGTTAACCAACAATACGATCCCGCCCGGGCATCCTGGGGCTGGTCGCTTTACACGGTCTGAAGCGCGGCCCGGCCCGTGCCAGCAAGGACCATGTGAAGCCACCATAATAAATCCTCGAATAGAAACCAGCCAAGACCTGACCTGTGATAGAACTAAGATAGTATGTGAACAGATTCTGGTATCATGTGTACAATAAAGAATTATCTATCTATCTATCTATCTGTATTTAACTAATGAATTTTTTTAATTTTTTTTTTACTATATATAGGCTTGCGTTTGACCACCATCTCACCTGATGGTAAGTGACGATGTGGTCGACGATGTAGCACATCGAAGGTACGAAGGTTTGTGACCTTCTCAAGGAAATTTCATCACCTGAAGGTGTATATCGATCGTCCTAATAAAGACATTGTGTTGGTAGTTTTTATAATGAGCGACCTTATATAAATATTATGTAAGCAGTACTTGTGACATGTTTAATGCATGATCTCATAATTGTTTTGATTCAGACCTGATATATTTTTTTATGGGAAATTCACAGCCTTCATACATAAGCAAGAAATACTGTGGAAAACTCTTCTTTTCGAATATTTCTTACGTTCAAAATTTTACAACTTCTAGACCGAGTAAGGTAAGCAAAGGATTAGTTTCTTACTTGGTTTTCATTATGAAAACAGAAGGGGCGTATACCACATTCAATTTAATCTGGTCGTTGCTCATCCATAATTGTTATACTGAAACACTGAGTAGATTTGTGGTTCAAATTTTATTACTTTTCTTAATTTTATTTCTGACTTGATTAGTCGTTATATTTTAATGGAGCTTTCTAACTAACAATCAAGCCCGGGCTAAAGTGTAAATCCTAGAAGCGTTAGACGTGGCAGGTAAAATTATTTTGTTAGGAATTTATGTGCAAGCAAAGTTGCGTGGATTAACCCTAGTCTAGTCATGAATATTATAACTAACAAAGTCAACTCAAGCTCCTCAGGTGTACGTAAAGATAAGTCCTAACTCCCAAGATAAGTAAATACCGTATCCTTTGGGATTTGTACGCATAGTATGGTCAATTGAATACTTTATTCATCAAGGATGCTGCTTGAATCTCAAATGAGGACTCCCTCAAGAATAAAGCGGATGGTAGCAAAATATTTTATTAATATAATAGTGGTACTTCCAATATGTTGTGAGAAATTAGAGATTTGAATATTAGGTGTAGTCGCTGTTCGTGCGTCGACATTTTAGGTAAACATCGAATTTGGTTGCGTTTCGTTCAAAAGTAGTCAACTCACCCATTGAGTTTTTGTTAGGTTAGTCGCCTCCTAAGCCCCTTAGAGTATAGATGAAATTAATGATCATAATATAATATTATTTTATTGATATAAATAAATACATGTCAATAACAAATGTTTGTAGGTCTATGGCATTACTAGCAATGTACTTCAAAAGATCACGAACCGCGACCAACTGGGAAGGTATTAAAAAAAACGCACGAATCGCAACCAAACTCATTGTTTACCTAAAATGTCGACGCACGAACAGCGACTACACCGAATATTAATATGACGAGAAGTCAGAGAGAAAATTACTAAATAAACTCATCATAACAAAATCATATTTGCATAAAATTGAGATAAATCGTATTTTGTGAAGTAAATGAGCGTGAATATTTAGAGAACGACCGTGGAAAGGCTTTTTATATACGTCACGGTGATAAATTGTATTGAATAGGATTTATACTTGTACAATAGCATAGCATGTGGATGTGGTTTTACTTTGGTTACCAGTGCCCTTGCCTGGAATATCAGGTTAAACTGTGATAAGTATTGTAAGGTATTGTTTTTGTGGAAACATTAAAAATAAAGTGTTTTTACATTATCAGTCTAACGAAACATAATGACTGAATAATATAATGACTGTATTGTGTACTTAGGTTTAATTTAATAACGGTGGCTTTGCGATCAATAACAGGTCACCGAAATGACATTTACCTACAGAAGGTACGTTTAAGAGCGGTTTCAAACTAGCGTATTAAACCGAGCTGATTTGCCATGATCGTGTTTTGTCGCGCCCGTATACACGGGTGGTTATACGGGCGTACACCGGTGTTTACGCTCGGTTTTTGGTAGCGAGTGTCATGGTAAAACGGACGGTCGAGCGCGTACGCGCGATGCAAATACCTAACAAAATACGAGCGGCGAATCCGCTCGGGTTTTAGCTAGTCTGAAATTGTACTAAAAGGAATAAATTCGATAACTTTACAGCAGGGGTTCCCAAACTTATTTTATCTACTTTGAGAATTAATTATTTTTTAGCGTCCCCATTTTTTCAACTACTTAAAAACCACTATAACTTCAAATTAAATTAATCAATTATTGTGAGCTATACGAGCGGAGATTAAAAATTAATTATAAACGAGACTTTTACTCTCAAGAGATAATTTGAAACCTGAGCGGCCGATTGACATGATTTTTATTTTATATATTTAATAAAACAGGACAGATATATGAACTACGCGGAGAGAAATATCGAACCGAGTTTGAGCAATCTCTTAACTAATATTAGTTGATGTTCACAAGTTGTAGTTGAGAGTCGAGAGCTCATGCAGTCGGGTCGGTGTCTAAGAGGCCTCCTAGCTAAATGAAATTACAAATCACCCCCCAAGCCTCTACACAACGCCCCATTTTTTTTCTAGGTCTCGTCTTATTGCCTCCTTTAGGCCTGCAGCGCCCACAAGGGGGCGTTATCGCCCACTTTGGGAAAGGCTGCTTTACAGGAAAAACGTGACGAGACGTTTGTTTATCGCCAGAACTTAATTTAGCATGCTACGAATTGCATACATCGTAAAGGCGTTCTCTCTTTATATGGAGCGGTTCGGACAGACAACGGAAGTCAACAGCCCTACCCTCTGTTCCAGCAGACAATGGAACCACAGTTACGCATGGCGTGCTATTATGGTGCCGTAAATATGCCAGAATTAGCAGCATAGTACATTTAGTTTAACCTTACGGAAAGGTTATGTAACTAGTGTACTACTAGAAAATGATAGACAATTCGGGCAGAGATATTTTCCCCAGATATAGGACACCGTTGTAATAGCCTTAGGAACTAAAGGACTAAACACACGAGCAACTTAGCAAAGCAACATGTATTGTGTGCTGAGCTCGTAAATTGCCTAGGGCAGGTTATCAATATCCATCTACGGATCTATAATTACCAAGCCTTATTCTAAACAAATAAACCGTGTGCGTGTTTTCTTTTTTACCGTTTTTTAGCGGAAGCCGATGAAGTCTCTCACTCTCAAAGCTGCCAGCTGAAGATTCCGAAAGACCAAATCACTCTGGACTCACCTCCAAACACTATCCTCTTCCCTAAACGTGGACCGTATGTAGGCACACTCCTTATTAACCACGCTGCGTTCTTCGGCAGCTGTTCTGGCAGCTCGAATCTGCCTGATGAGGTCTCGGAGCCGCGTGGGCGTGGGCACCCGGACTGAAACCGGCGCGACTGTTACACGACACACACACATAGAAAGCTTTGATCAGTGCGTTGTTTTGTTAATCTTAGGCTAGGAAAGCTAACGTTGTATGCTTTTGTGGATAGTTAAACTTTACGGAACTGAAAGATATTTATAATTTATTTCTTTTAGTGTCCACGAGAATGGGTAGAGTCTGTGTATTTTACCCAGAACACCCAACTTTCCCTTTAAGAGAAACCCTTCCCTAAAAACCGGTAGGTATATTAATATGTCCTAGAAGGATAGGTGCCCCTTTTCCTAAAAACCAAAAGGTAAGGTAAGGTTTTTAGGAAAAGGGGCACTTTTCTTTCTAGGGCATCTATTCAGGTTTTACCTACGGTGTGAATACGATATGTTTAACGGTGTGAATAATGTGCTAAATAAGACTGGCCCAAATACGTATGACCTTCCTTTTCGTATATTTGATAAGCTAGATCGATTCCATCGACAATACCTAGTGGAAACACAAACACCCTTCGACAATATGATCTATAGCTTTAAGCAAGAGGTGTCTAATCATCCGGCTTTCTTCTTCACGAAGGTGAATGCTTTTTTAGAGAAGGGTTGAGTCGGCGGAAGTGTAACCGGAAATCGAAATTACGTGCCTTACGAAGAGTGTTCACGGCAGGTGTTCTGATTCTTACGAAGTTACGGCAACCTTTTGCTTTTATATGTTAACTTTTATTATTTTCAGAACCCTAAAAGGTCATAGTGCAACCTGTATGGATGGACCTTTTATCATTTCTCACCCTAAATAGCTTTCTTCGTTGGTTAATAAGGGGATAGAAAAGGTTAACGATGCTTGTAAAATTGGTTCGGTAGGTCTAACGTCTCTATTTCCCAGAAGCTATCCACAAAAGCAATACACTAAATAAAATTAAACTAAGTTAAAGTAAAAAAGAACACAATATAAAAATAGATGTAGGTAGTGTTAGTATGTTATAAGGATTAGAAATATAGGCTTAGGGTAAAACAAGAAATGTAGATTAAAAATCTAAATCTAAACTATGTTTTTATATATGCTTTTGCTCTATCTCACTTTTTAACGAGAAGTAGCAGTTTTTATAGCATTGTTTTAGAATGTATTGTCATCAAGTTATAAGCTATCCTGAAGTTTCAGCCGGATAGCTAATCAGGAAGTGCTAGAAATTTGAATTGCAAGATTTCAACCGGAATATTGATAAAATTGAAGCCTTACTATTTAGTAGGAATGTATTTTAAAAACTTGTTTGTGTTAAGCCAAGATGGTATTGTTTACAGGTAGCACAGGTGCATTTAAAACATCTCTGCTTATCAGAAAGGAGAGTAAACTGAAAATGTATAAAAGTAACATGTGATAAAAAATTAAATGCTCTTATATATGTCATCAAAAGTAACATGATTTATAGCTTGTCTGTGTCTCCATGTATAGGTAGTAAGGTTTAGATGTCCTGTGCATGGCTCCCAGTTTGGATGAAATTACAAAAGACTATTTACCTTTTGAAAAAAATAAATTATATGAGTTATTTAATTACATAGTCTATTCTTACCTCTTTCAATCGCCTCATTTACCACTTGTCTTATTGTCGCAATGTTAAAAGCTGGGTTGAACCTGTGAAGAAACATAAACTTATATTTCTGTAAGTGGATTTATTGGTGCTAACTTATATGAAAGTAGTTGCAGTGTAAAGATAGAAGATGTAGTAGATGCAGTAGACTGTCTGGAGTTACCTATCTAAAGTGGCATTGTGTAATTCAGTTTTTTTTTTACTATTTATAGGCTTGCATTTGACCAACATCTCAACTGCTGGTAAGTGACGATGCGGTCATCAACCGCGGTTTACTATGTAATTTGTAAATTTTGCCTTAGGTTCTAGATTACAAAAAAGAAATGTGAGCTGGTTTGTGTGACAAAACAGTTTTTTCCAGCAAACCACTGAAGATAGAAAATTTATGACGATGCAACTTTGTTTATATTGAAAATAGTCAAAATTCGTTTTTTAGTATGCGCCTACAATTTTTAAAAAACATACTCCTTCAATTTTACGTCCAGTGGTTTGGCCTGCTTGTGTTGTCTGTCAGTCAGTCAGGACAAATCCTTTTATATTTATTGATATATTGCTTCATTACTGGAGGCCTAATGGCAAGTCTTGGTGCTCTCACTTAGCAGCTACAACTTAGGTCAACACTCTTGCCTTTAAAACAGCTGCTTCAAAATGACTCATTTTCACAGCAATTGGAGCCTCAATAAGATATCAATGTCAGTGCCAAAGAGTCAATCAACACTTGACTCTGTAAATTGATTGATAATAGCTTCCACAGTGCGACCAGACCAGATAATTCAAGTAAATTATGATTGCATTTCACATTGAATGCACTACTTTGTAACATTATTAATATAAACAATTTTTTTATCAAATACAGCATAGCAGACCACCCTAGAAGTTTTATATACCTACAAATCTATTTATATAAAATTAAATGTTAGCAAGTAACCAGGATTTATTTAACGTTATATAAACTACTGGTAATATTAAAAGGAAGATTGGACTGTCTAGACCCTTAGTTTATCTGGTTTTAGGTTTACTTGAAGCGGTTAAAAAATACATTACCCAGAATCAGAGCCGTTCATGATGGCTGCTGGTTGGTCCTTTCCAAAACAAATCAGATGTTTCTCGTTATCCTCAATCACAGGCTAAGAGTTCCTGGGCCAGGTGCAATGATTGTGAGAAGTCAAAAACCAGTTGAATAAACACACTCTAACTAACTACTTATCACTTTTCTGCACTTAAAAATAAAACAAAAGGAACAAACGAGTAGTTTACACATAGAATATTAGGTCTTTCTGCATAATAATTCGTGGTAAACCATAGAAATGCAAGAGAAATCACACGCCACCTAACAACTATTCACATAGTTATTCACTATAAAATAGGTTCGGTTGAATAATTCTGAAGTCTCAACATCATATGGGCCTAAAAGGCAATCAATTTCAGGTAATTCACTGAATTTTTCACAAATACTCGTGTAGAAAATGAACAATAATTGCCAGCTGACATTTCCGTGGTGCGTTGCAAGAAATCCAACATGGCGGCCGTGACTCCCACATGACGTTTCTAATTTCTGTATCAAACTACTTTCTTTTTACTTTAGTGAGCCTCAGAAAATATTTTGAACCTAATGAAATTGTACATAATGTTTTTTTAATCAATACCCATTTAATATTACATTAAAATAACATAGTTTAGCGTTGTTAATATTTAATAGGAATGTGAAATAAACCGGAAAACAGCTAGTTAATTTTGAACGAAAAATTACGTGGAAAAAGTTTTTACTGCTCAAGAAAATATACCTACTTCCGGTCTGCGCAATCCTTCGAGGGCGCTAGAATTTCAGCTCTACCTTCGCTTAACTACACTACAACTAAAGAAGCTCTATTATCTTCTGGCTATTTGGTTCATCCTTTTCCCATTGAAATACAGAAGCACTTATTACCTACCTTCTATTCTGCTCAGGCGGCAGCACACTCCAGTCCACCTCATACATCGGATACGCCATGATCACAAAAACAACACACGCTTTCCTAAAAACACTTTATTAAAAAACATTTCACAAATGTAACAGCTCACGATGCAAACTGGCTGTTATCTGTAGGTGTTTATCAGGTGCAGGTACTCAAATATCCACCAACAATTTATATCTTATCATAATTTATCATTGAAAAAGGATAGCAATACGCGACTCTACAATCTACTGTCGATATTGTACAACGTCGCAAACAATGGTTGTGACGAGTCACATTATCTTAATAGGAAAACTAATTGTTATTCATTGCTAGTGGTTCGGTCATTTACGAATGATGGTTTAGTAATAAATGTTATAAGTCGTCGTGGTTGCGCGGCGGTCGATCCACGCTGTTTCGTTTTATGCAGTCTACCAGCCATCGAATGCCTTCATCAACGCCGTCTCTGAAATATTCAGGCTATGTTAATTATCGCACATTATAACATTTTATGAGTGTACTCTTTGTATAGTAGTGTGAGTATGTGAACTAACACAATCATTAAGCCCATATTGTATTAGAATGTTTGCAGGTATAGATAAGACAAGTAGGTTGAGGTGTTTATCAAATAAGAACGACAGTTTACATACTTAGTTTTGAAGACACACGTCTTATTATTCTACATAGAGTCTTGTGAGAATGGATGGATCAAGGAGTTTCTATACCTACATAACTAGTACCTAACTAAAAAATAATCGGTATGAATATATCGACTTTTTTATGTGACTAGCTAGGCGCTCTCCTGATGGTGGACAGATCACGCCTGCCCATAACCATAACAGTGCTACACAGATCTGTGATTCCCAAACAACGGTGCAACACTGCTAAAGCGCTCGTCCACTGTGTGATTTGATTTTGATGGTCAGTATCGAAAGCCCAGTAATTTCACTACCTACAATGCCCTTTCAACCGGAACACAGTAATGCTCACACATTCCTGGTTTGAGACAGAATTTCTGGCACTGTGTTTGTGTGGCCATCTAGACGGTATCCTGCAGGGGATGCCTCCTAACGGTATTATTGCTCATCATCATCAGCCTATCGCAGTCCACTGCTGGACATAGGCCTTACCCAAAGTGCGCCATCGCGCCCTATCATCGGCTTGCCGCATCTATCTCCTACCCGTAACCTTTTACACATCATCGTCCCACCTGTTCGGGTTATTGTTCCCACTCCCGCATTTGCAACCCCAAACTAATTTGTATTTGTATTTGTATTTATTTATTTTAATCAGAACGGTCACAGACTACTTACACTAATTAATTGTTAATATACAGTTCTAGTTACAATTAAAACACATGTTCATAAAATAAAATAAAAAATCATTAAACAATAAACAAAAGTACCACATGTCAATAATATCATTAGCAATTAATTCATTATTATTTTCATTCATCTCTCACAAAACACCAGGCACTCTATCATCAGCTTCTTCCATTCATCCGCAAATACATCCAAATCAGGATTTCTCGTCAAAACCTTGTTAAGAGCAGTAAGGGTGCGAGGCAGTGGAGAGTGGGTGCGAATAAGGTGCTAATAGAATCCAATATCCAACTACATAGGTACTAATGGCTAATGAGAATCGCTACTGCTTCAAGGTTGACGAGCAATTTTGCAGTGCGGCATCGGACTTTGTAATTCACAGTCCTATAATAGCATTATTTGACTGAACTTTTGTCGACTTCCTGCATACGTTTTAATTCGATCAGTACGAAAATGGGCACTTCTTACCTGCTTTATTTCTTTAACAATATAAGTATGGTAAGTGGTGATCTAAGTGCGAAAACGTAACACTTTACCGAGTAACTCAAATGTTTAATTCACATGTCGATGTTAAATCTCAGTAAAACCTCAATACTTTAGTTAGAGATCTTTCAGTTTAAAAATGCTCGCCCCTCCACCCGTGCGATCAGTCTAGGTAAGGGCACTTGTTTGGCGGCGATATTATACTTCAAAGTGAAGAAAATACCTTCCTGTACCAAAATCGCGGTTGAAGCTAGTAGGAAAATTATAAACAAGTGTACACACAACAGTACTTATAAGCATGATATGAAAAAAACGCTATGAAGTGTGCATTCTGGTTGAATGTGGGCTTCACTGTGTGAACACGCTCATGATGTTTGGAATGTCTTGTTTATCCACAAGCTTGCTTACCCAGCCAAAGCTGAAGTGGCCATGAGCATGATATTTCTGGCGCCGATGAGGGGTGCATTCTGGTTGAATATGGGCTTCACTGTCTGAACGCCCATGATTCTGGAATGTCTTGTTTATCCACAAGCTAACTTACCTAGTCAAAGCAGAAGTGGCCATGAGCATGATATCTCTTTCGCCGATGAGGTGTGCATTCTGGTTGAATATGGGCTTCACTATGTGAGCGCCCATGAATTTTGGAATGTCTTGTTTATCCACAAGCTAACTTACCCAGTCAAAGCAGAAGTGGCCATGAGCATGATATCTCTGGCGCCGATGAGGTGTGCATTCTGGTTGAATATGGGCTTCACTGTGTGAACACCCATGCAGTCTGGAATGTCTTGTTTATTTGCGAGCACCAACAGTGGAACTCCAGAGAGATGCTCAGATGCTATCATTCTATCTGAAAATAGCAAATTTAAAATTTCATTTACAAAAACAACATGAAACCCATACATCTTAAATCAATATTATATGATGATTGGACCTGAATGACTGACTGACTGACAGACAACGCACACTGAACCTAGAGACTTGAAATTTGGAGTGTGTCTGTCAAGAGCTGAAAGTGCGCACTAAGAAAGTAATTTTGAAAAATCGCAACTCAATTCTATTTTTTATTTAATTAGTACAGACTTTAATTAATAAACAAACTGATAAGAACTTCTGGATATATTTAAAAAGTGTTCCAAATTACCAAAACTGATTGTGAATACAAATAAATAGCAAGATTGCTCGTTGATTTTTGTAATCGGACTTTAAGTGTATACATAACTTACCAAAAGTTTCTTTGGATTCTGAGACCCTATCTCTATCTGACGAGTCGACTATGTAAATAACCCCATGGCATTCTGCATAGTACTGGAAGATAAAAAAATACAATTAAAAATACTATGAATAATATTGTTTTAATTTCCCCTGCTGAATAATAAATAGATAATAAAATTATATTATAGTATAATGAGTGTAGTAAGAAGACAATAACAGATTCCACCATCTTGTTCTTGAAGAGTATCTAAGCTTATTATACATCATATCTATTAATTAAGGTTTTATTCCAGGTATGTTAAAATGTTGGTAAGGCATTAAAAATGAGTATGACATTATCAGATTTATTCATTAAAAAAAATATTGTAAAAATTATTACAAGTTTTGGTTTTCTTGACTAGGACGTTTGACATTTGACTGAATAATTATTTCTATAATTTTTACAACAATTCATTAATACATGTTTTTATCAATAACTTGACCAATGACCACATTGCGATAATTTACTTAACACTGGCTAAATATACATTGATATGTGTGGAGCCAAACGCTAAGAATAAATAAATAAATTACAAGTCTTGGAATATAATAAAATTACATGGACATAACTCTTTCACATTCCCGCCACAACTCTCGCCACTGCTACCCTTAGATTTGATCCTATGAAGTGACTGGAATAGAAGATGCGTGAAATATCCAATCAATATTAGGAGTATTCATATTATTTTTTATTTTATTTATTGATAACCAACACAGAGTACACTAATACATTTTTTCAGGAAGATGATACATATCAGACCAAGTGCCACTGCAATTACAGTTGACTACGACATGCAAGAGGTAGTTGAGCGTGTAATTATATTATCTAGTTCTTACAACATGATTGGTTGTATAGCCTAAGTTTTGGTTTCAATGTGTATGTTTCTCCGGGGTGTACAATAAAGAGTTTTAATCTAATCTAATGATTACCTTATCCCATAGGGATTGTAACTCTTGCTGGCCTCCAAGGTCCCAGAAATTGAGACTGACTCCATCCACATCAATTTTACCAATGTTTAAACCAACAGTTGTAGTTATCCTATTTGGGTTCATAGCTTTGTATTTTCTAGTATATTTTGTCTTAGTAGCTTCCAAATACGTCTGGCAAAGTAAGAAGGATCAAATAATATAAAATAACAATAACAGATAAAAGTTAAATAAGTGATTTTCTTACAGTTTTGCCAGCATTGTCTAGGCCTAAAATCAACACACAGAATTCATCTTTCTTGACCATGTACTTATAAAATCCATTTAGTAACGTGTACATTTTAAAGCATTATTATTAATTTAACTTTAACTATTTAGACGTATTTACAAATACAAAACAAACATTCCATTCGACACTCTCGCATCAATGCAATGAATGACTGACATTTTGTGCCAACGAAGCATAGATCAGTGTTTGATTTTATATTTTGTTTCTTTATTTTTTATGAGTCAATGTGAGACAATATACAAGTAATGCTTAAAGTTAGATAAACAAAACGCTATATTTAGAACACATTGTTAAATTTTTGTCTTTACTCATTGTCAATGTCAGCTTAAATGAATGTTTTCCATCCTGCTTACTCTTGGTGTTTCAAAGATAGCACTATCTCTACCATCAAAGGGGTGCGTTCGGAAAAACATGAAAAAAATATATAATTCGTTCCAAAATTCAGAAATCTGTAGGAAAATTGGAAAAAATACTACCTACTGTGATATTGAAAAATTGAAAATAACTATCACTCTCCGCAATAGTTATAATTACAAAATACGTAATCTAGTGATTATGCCACCGAAGGACTCAAAAAAGGCCTCAACAAAAACACCAACTACCGAAAATGCCAGCACTTTCGGAGAATCAGATGATTTTTTTCCTCCACCACGTTCTGTAAGCCTTTGTCTTCTGCTGGAGGGAGATCCTCCCGCTCCAGGAGACTGGTTGTTTCTGGCTATATTCAATGGGCAGATCATTTTAGACGGCAAATGGCAGAATGGAGCTATTTTTGAAGCTGAAGCGTTGCCTCTTAATCTCAAAGAGCCATATTTCCAAGGAATAGTTGCAGATAAACCACTCGTATTCCTACTTCGCATAGCAGGAGGTAAAGGTGCCAAAGATCCCGACCCGTTACTCAACTTGGACAATCGTGCTGGTGCTACCGTAGATTTATTGCCGCTAATATTAGGAGAGGAACAAATATTTCTAAACGTTTCTTTGGTGTACACGACTACGGGTTTAAGAACTGATTGCAAAGTTCAAGTCAACGCTCTTACGAGTGAACCACTTGAAGAAGATATTGGTAAAACTCCACTTCTTATTACTATGATCTCTGCGCACTGCCTGCCTCATTCTAAAGATGGCACCGTTTATTTAGGAGCTGTTGGGCTCGATCAAGTTATTGAACCGATTTCAGTTAACTTTGGTATGTCTTTGAGCACTGCTAAAGCTGAGAAAATTGTATGGGCTACAGTAAGTAATGGTGGTCAAGCGGCGAATTCCTCCCTGAATGTTCATAATGAAGACGTGTTCATACCAGAAGGCCTGTCTTTTATACGAAGTGATGTATGTCGTAACGCTTACTGGAATGCTATGAAGAGAGTCCTAGTGGATCCAGAACTTCTGGTAAAGCGCTTATCCTCTTCGTTTCTGTTTGAATTAGCCGGCGTACCAAGGCTTGGAAAAATCGATGTACGAGGACGCTACATGGGTTTTGTAGATGCCTCTGTGTTACTAGAGCCAGGGCAACTTGGCGTAACAACTTCCACAAATCTCTTATTTTATAAAGAAACTGAGCTTCCAGAAAATACTGGTCCATTACTTGAGCTACCTCCGAGTAGCGCGAAAGCAAGTGCTCGAGAAACAGATTTGATATTAGATGAGTCAGGGCACTGTTCGTACGTCATCTTAAGATTTGATCTTGTCGAACCATTGGTGCCCAAAGTCAAAATGGCAATGCTTTTCGAAACAATCGGACTTGTCCTACCTGAGGGGCTCGCTTCACCTATAGACGAATTAGAAGTTGAGCCACCGCCAGATGATCCCGTTATTGATGTAAAACGGATACGGAAAGAAGGCGGTGCATTAGCTGTGCATAAAGAATTGAGTGGGTTGGCTTGCAGAGGTGCGATTCCAATGAATCAAGGTATCAAAAGAACAGCTGCAAACAGACTTCTAATGCGAGTAAGGTCTATGTTAAAACAATTTCCACCTGGCGATTGTTCATATATAGATTTGCAGGATACGATAACCGGTCAGCATGCAGCCAGCAGGCGTGCGGTTACGACTTCGTTTACGCCTCAGCCGCCTCCAGTGCGTCTTCCAGCCCTTTGTGCTGCCGCAAGGTGTCGAATGGCTGACGATAATCGAATTGCCGACCAACACGTAAGATCTATTCTTAAAAATGCTGGCCAGCATCCAAGATCATTGCTGTGCAAAGCTCTACGCTGCTTAGAAGAACGAAATGATTTAGACGCTAGGAACTATATTTTGGATGGCTTGGGAGCCCAGCCAAGGAACAGATTTTTATTATGGATCTTTGGAGGTCAGGAGTTTGATAAGGGTGATGAAGCTTCAGAAATGGCATCTGTAGCCTTAAGGATCGCTGTAAAGGGAGACTATTCAGATGGAACTGCTAACGCAATAGGATGGGCAGCATTACATACATTGCACCATTACAATGATAACTCACACGCTGCCTTTGTCTCAGCAAGAAAAATGAGAAAGTCTTATGAACTACCTCGGGAATGGAAAAAGTTTTTTCAGCGATGGATCGAAACCAGCGGTGAAGAAGAGGTATTTTGGATTCCTACTGTTGTAGGTTCAGATAATCCAATGATTTTAGCGGCAGCATTCTTTTTGTGTCTGCGTTGCTACAAGTTAAGCGAGAAGCTTCTGCAATGTGTTGAAGACGGGTGCTCTACGAGAGGTCGTTTCGGTTTGACAACCAAGCTCGGCCCAGACATCTACTACTTGCGGGCTGCATCGCTTCTTCTAAGGCGACAGCTTGACAAAGCTCTAGAAGTCACTGCACAAGGAGTAAAGAAGTTCGGACCTTCAGCAATTTTGTCTCAAATGCAGGCAATTTGCTTAACGTGTGTTCGTGGCTGGGATGGGTATTGTGAGCAAGCTTTAAAAGAGGCCGAAAAAGCTGGCGCTGAGTTGTGTCCTACTCTTCTAATAAGAGCAGCATTGGGTGGGTTTAGGACAGATCCTAACAGTGCTCTTCAAAGAGCAGCGCGTGCTCATAAAATTGCACCCGGTGCCCATTCGGCGCTGGTAATTGCACGTATTTATGCTAAGATTGGCGAGGAAAGCTTGGCAGAGCGTTGGGCTGCTGCTGCGGTGAAAACTGAACCGTTGCTGGCTGATGGCTGGGCAGTATTGGCTCTGCTAGCGATGCATGAGCGGAATTTGGACAAGGCCAGAACTATGCTGCGCACTGCTAAGCAGATCGGCCCTGTGAGCCCAGACATTGACGAGGAGGTTAAAAAAGTAATGGATATTGTCCAAATAGAAGCCCTCCCGGAGTCTCTTGTCAAGAATTTGTGTTTATGCGATTACTACAAATAAGTAGAGCGCGCAGAATAGATTTATCGAGGCCGTCCTTTTAATAAAGTAATTCATTAATAACTGTGTTTAGATTGATAAGTCAGATACCTTCGAAGGAAGCTACAGACAGATAGGCAGCAACTAGCCGTAGGTTATATAGGTAGGAAACTGAAAATTTGGCCGCACTCTGAGCGAGTGGCAAGAGTAACTTTGCGTCGAAAATAGAATGTCACTGATCTATTTATGTAACTTGCAGATACTTTCGAAAGTAACTAATCGTCAGTCGTGCAAAACTAGGTTAGATTACACCAACTAGATCTGTTATCGTCAAGATAAGCTGATATTGAATGAATCAGTAGGTAATTTTCTGGGAACATTTCGTCAGCGTTGACACACCTATTCATTTTGTTTAGGGAGTTAAAGCGATAATTTGCGTATAACTACTTTATCTAAATGTCGAATGTTTAATTTCGTCCCGCGTTTACGTTGCATCATTGCTCGGTGGCCACTGGAAACTACACATTAGGTACAAACAATCTCTGCGGTGTGGAACGGCTTACGGCCGGTCCTTTGTTATGAATTGAGACTCAAACAAGATCTGAAGAACATGTGATTGTGGAATCGTGGATATCATAATGGCTGTGTCGACGAATTGCTGGAAATATCTAGTGTTAACATTCAACGTCCTATTTGCTGTAAGTAGAGATTTTATGAAGTTTTTTTGGTAGAGTCCCCGTGCTGATTCAGCGCGTTTGGCTTTGTTGTCATAACAACTTGTTGAAAACCTTAAAATTATTATGAAATTCTCCTTTTATTTGGATTGAATAGTCGAAAATGCTTGGTTTTTGAAATCGGAGTAAGTATTAATTTACTCGATATTTGTTTTAATCGAATTTACCGCGATGACACACTTTTTAACAATAAAAAGTTTAACAAAAAGACTCGACGAACTGGATAAACTCTGAAGTGCAATTAAAATAACTTGAACAGTAAATTGTAGCTAATCAGAAGGTATTATGGTTTATTTTGCGTTAACAGACACACGCCAGAAAAAGATGTCATACTATTCTGATGTCTGGAGTATGGGCTTTTGAATATTGCCGGGTTATATCCCAAGTTGTAGTTCACACTCAATAGATGTCGCTGCTAAAACTATTTCTTGTTTTTCTTCTTCAATAGATGTCAGCAGTAGTACTGTTTGGAGCAAGCGGATACTTGTTATACAGGCTGTTCATTTTCCGGCATTTCGTGGGAGTCGATGTGGAATATCCAGCAATTTTGCTACTGATGATGGCTATCATTACATGCTCGGTGGCTTGGATTGGTTGGAGAACCGCTAAATCAATGCATCAAATTCATGTTATTCTAGTGAGTACTTCACTTATGTACCTTACCTTCCTATTTAATTGATGATGACACCTTGGCTTAGTTGGTAGTGACCCTGCCTACGCTTGGTGTTCCGGGTTCGATGTGACGAACACAAATGTTTGTTCTCGGGTCTTGGATGTTGTGATGTCTTGTATGTGTCCATGCCACCTGCAACACAGGGAATCCTAGTGCAGTGGTGTGAGTGTGTGAATGTTTATATTTATTTATATTTAATTATTTGTTTAGTTAAGCCATAAACAAAATAACTTAAATGACAGATTTTTGAGAGCCTCAGCGAGGCTGCCTCACTCACGCAAGTTGAGTGATCCTATAAGAACATTATTCGTGATGGTAAAAGCCGTTGAATCTAACATTTTAAGCTGTATTATTTTAACAGAAACCTTTTCTCATTTTATGTTTTAAGTCTTTGAACATAGCCACGTTTTTGATAAAAAAAGCAGTTCAAAAATAAGGAACCAAAAAACATTACAGCGTACAGGTGTCTCGCAAGGGCGGAACCTTGAGCCCACTCTGTTCCCGTTATACACGAGATGCCAGATTAACCTAACACACAAATATCACTTATTAAATTTACAGACTGGCATTCTAATCATCCTAGTGGTGATCATAGAGTTTTCCTGCTTCGTGTGGGCCATGGTCGTGTGGGACAACATTGAGATTGACATCAAGACCACGATGACGTCATACTTCGCGCAGAGCACTGGGACAGGTGTGGAGGCTAACTCAGTTGATGCTGTTAGATGGGACAGGTTGCATGTCAAGGTACTATATCTACGCTAAAAAAATATGGTAGGTAGGTTTAACAGTTTCGTCGAAATTGGACAGGATTTGTTGAACGAAATGAAGGGGTATAAATACTCTTAAACATACTAAGGTATCTATACCTACCTAAAAAGAACAACATAAATGTCCTGACTGATATACTGAGTTGAGTAGGCTAGTTATCTACATTATGTCAGAGAAATTATAATTATGTAGTATGTACTTACCTGTGTAATTATTCATTTATTTCAATATCATTATCATTTATATCAATGTGAATTAGCTACTTACTGTGGATTTTCTTTGTTTAGGAGAAATGTGTTTTGGCATTAAAATATTGATTTAGTTACACAACTGCTCTCTGTTCTGTTCTGTGCTGGTCATGGGCAGGCGTGATCTTTTACCACTAGGAGAGCGACTACCTCGTTGCGTTGTTATTAAAAAAATCTTATCCATTGTTTAGCCAGATATGGGTTCCCTTGACGACCTTCTAGCGGCTTACTTAAAATATAAAAAACTAATAGGAGGATGTTTTGTTTCCAGTTTCAATGCTGCGGAATCAGCGGTCCCAGCGACTACACGACTACCGGACACGTTCCTTTCTCCTGCTGCGGTCAGGGTCCCTTAGACGCTCTCCACAAACCCTACGCAGCAGACTGTTCTGAGGTCTACCAGCGAGGCTGTGGGAAGCTCCTACACGACTATGCTAGAGAGCAACTGATGCTGGTGGCTATGACAGCATTGCTAGCGTCAATATTACAGGTAAGCTGTGAAGATGACTTACGGTGGATTAAAGATCTACGCTGCAGGCTGATCTGAGGTCTACCAGCGAGGCTGTGGGAAGCTCCTACACGAGTATGCAAGAGAGCAACTGATGCTGGTGCCTATGACAGCGTTGCTAGCGTCAATATTACAGGTAAGCTTTGAAGATGACTTACGGTGGATTAAAGATCTACGCTGCAGGCTGATCTGAGGTCTACCAGCGAGGCTGTGAGAAGCTCCTACACGAGTATGCAAGAGAGCAACTGATGCTGGTGCCTATGACAGCGTTGCTAGCGTCAATATTACAGGTAAGCTTTGAAGATGACTTACGGTGGATTAAAGATCTACGCTGCAGGCTGATCTGAGGTCTACCAGCGAGGCTGTGGGAAGCTCCTACACGAGTATGCAAGAGAGCAACTGATGCTGGTGCCTATGACAGCGTTGCTAGCGTCAATATTACAGGTAAGCTGTGAAGATGACTTACGGTGGATTAAAGATCTACGCTGCAGGCTGATCTGAGGTCTACCAGCGAGGCTGTGGGAAGCTCCTACACGAGTATGCAAGAGAGCAACTGATGCTGGTGCCTATGACAGCGTTGCTAGCGTCAATATTACAGGCAAGCTTTGAAGATGACTTACGGTGGATTAAAGATCTACGCTGCAGGCTGATCTGAGGTCTACCAGCGAGGCTGTGGGAAGCTCCTACACGAGTATGCAAGAGAGCAACTGATGCTGGTGCCTATGACAGCGTTGCTAGCGTCAATATAACAGGTAAGCTTTGAAGATGACTTACGGTGGATTAAAGATCTACGCTGCAGGCTGATCTGAGGTCTACCAGCGAGGCTGTGAGAAGCTCCTACACGAGTATGCAAGGGAGCAACTGATGCTGGTGCCTATGGCAGCGTTGCTGGCGTCAATATTACAGGTAAGCTTTGAAGATGACTTACGGTGGATTAAAGACTTACGCTGCAGACTGTTCTGAGGTCTACAAGCGAGGCTGTGGAAGATATAAGTGAAAGGGGTTGGGAAAAACAGGTATTTCCCTATTTGCTTCGCTTCTGTTAAACACATCAAAAACAAAATATCCTAAAACATTTCGTGAGGTTGTAGTAACAAATTGACGGTTACACTTTTTTGAAATTTATACTTTGACAATTAATATCTTCAAAAATGTACTAACGTGCGAGCGAGATAGCAGCGCGCGGGGTTCTGCGCCTTAACATTAAACCTCTTTCTTAGCGAGTCGATGGTAACATTAAATGTCTAGAAAAATGAGAGGCGAGCTTAACTGCGTTTAGAGATCATTAAAAATGTCTAAAGTAATAAAGTAAGTAACTGAAATACAACAACATAATCTTTTTTTTACTAGCCTACGTTGTCCCATTGTTGGACAAAGGCCTCCCCCATAAACATAATAACCTTACTCATGCTTAAAAAAAAATATTTATCTGGAACATAAAATATGCTATTAAAAATTGTTAAAATGGTAAACTTGTAAGAGTTAGTTATGTGAGGTAGGTACAAAAGCTACCTATCCCTTTGTTACGTCACTAGGTTACTCATCAATTATATAAAGTACTATTTTGATGACCTTACGAATAACATTACCTATCCCACAGGGTTAAAACAACAAAGCAACATTACGCATATCAAATTAGATACTTTAGTCCTTGTAATTTATTTATCGCATGCCATACTTGGTTCGTATGATGCATTCTCATTGTTAATATGTAAAATTACCTTGGGGATTATATCGGTTGTAAATTAGGTGTTCCAGGACTTTCATAACATAGGTTAGTTACAACTTATAACGTAACCTGGTCTAGGTTACGTTATAAGTTGTAACTAACACTTTAAAGTTATTCGTAAAGGTTGTTTGTTGTGTTTTTACTGGAATTAAGAATTTTTATTTATTTTTACCTAACTTCCATAACATAATACTTTGTCCAAATGGGATGTAGCCCTTTTTAGGTGTTCCGTGTTTAGATAAGTATCTAACCTACCCCTACCTTGACTTTAGATAAGTAGATATTATCAAACGAGCCCTATATCGGATATCTTTGTCAAGATTATAAAGGTCACAAGCTAAGGTCACAGGTCATTTTAAAAGGTCACGCTTACCTAACAAACTATCTTTTGAATTCAAAATACTCGTATAATAATCAAGGTTTTGCAAAAACATTCTACAACTGATTTTATTTGTACTAAACACTACTGAAAAGTCACAGGAATGCAAATAAACCATTCCGTTTACTTTGGTGACTTTCTTTCAGTAATGCTTTAGAAAGAAAATACATTATACTTACTACTGAACCGATTTTGCTAAAATGTATATGAGACCACCTCTGAAGTATGACCGACCAAACAAATCATCAAAATCAATTTACCTATAGGTAATTGTCGGAATAATCGCGTAGGTAACAAATTTTCAACAAAAAAATACAGTACAGTCAAATTGAAAACCTCTTTTTTTGAAGTCGGTCGATTAGTAGGAAGCAGAAGTACCTATTATTAGGATAAGTGGAACCTACCAATCTGACGTCACCATCAAGGACTCTGATTGAAGAAAGACAATAGGCTAGCTAATTCCTTGGATTTAATTACTAGAGATGAGTCATAAGGGAAAATGTGTCATCAAAGGATCGTAGCAACTAGCAAGAGTACGCGCGGATTCGACATAACACGTCAGAAAGCCGAGTGATAAAACCTAATTGAAAGTACCTACTCCATTTTGAATTCTCAATCTCTATCTTGAAAACTCTATCTCAAAGCTCTATCTTTAGGTAGGTACCTATAAGTATTTATTTCTAGAACTGTATTTGACAAACTCTATCTTCCTTTCTCGAATAAAAATAGAGTTACTCATAGTTTAGACTTTTGGTAACTATTTATCTTGTGTTCAAAGAGTTCAAGATTTTTTCAAGATTGTTTCAAGAGCTTCTATCTAGCTCAGCTCGGCACCTGTTTTCTAAATAAAAAAACGCAGTGCCGCGTCTGTAAAATGTGCCGTAAACCATAATATTAGTTTCCCAAATCACCTCGTTTCTGATCTTTTTGAGACTACACTAATTCCATCGGAAACGCTGCGTCGAATGAGTAAACAGAAGTTAATGAGAATTAATCACTTTAATTATGAGTCTCGTGTCGAAGACGATTATAAATGTGGCTGTGGGTTACTCAGACATAATTATGGTGAGTTCCCAACGAGTAACACCTAAAAAAGTTACACTGTTAATCGTTGGAAAAAAAAATTCAACGAGTATACCGAAATATGTTTAAGTGGATAATAGGGCATTCGCTACTTGGTAATCTGTGACGGTAGGCCAAAATGCAAGGGTTTGAAAAACCTTTATGGCGGGACCTTAACTATACCTTTATACACTTTATAAAAGGGGGATTAATAATTTAAAAAAATAAAAATGTAAGAATATTATTTGATCTTTTATCTTGAAAAGCACAGAGAAACATTTATTTTATTTATTTAGTGAAATATGTTGGGCAAAAACATTTTTTTTCCAATATCCTTCGCTTATGTTTAACATAAGTTTGTTTTGATAAGTTTAACCTGGGCTGGGCAAAGATAATAGGGAAAACAGTTATGACAAATTTCCTTCGCTTATTGTTAACCTATTATGAAAACAAAAATATATACTAACACATTTCGTGTGGCCAACCACACGAAATGTGTTAGTATATTTTTTGTGTTAGTATAAACTCATTCAATTTATATCCTTAAAAATGTACAAATGTGCGAGCGAGATAGCGGCTTGCAGGGTTCAGGGCCTTAACAACGAGGATAAGCTCGTTTTTTCTTGGTCCAAGCGGACAGCAACTTTTAAATCATAAAAATGACAGAATAGCAGTATAACTGGTCTGGCACAACGAGAGCGACATGATAATGGTTACATAACGTAGAAAGCTGCCCCATTCGCCGCGCCCACTTGAAGCCATCGACGTGCATGCATAATGGGAATGCGTATTTTTACCATTTTGAAGTTCTACAGCTGGTAATGTAAGCTCCTCAACCCAAAATTACCATTTTGAAGTTCTGTTGATGTTGATGTCTTCCTGGCCGGTTTTTTCTCGGTCGGTCAGCGAAGTAAGAAGCTAAGAAAATAGCGAGTTTTTATTTTTTGAAATTTCTAGCTAGTGATATTCCCAGTTTAGGTAAAATTGGCAAGAAATCTGTATATGTAGTTTTGTTTTTTAATATAAATAAAGGAATGTTTCGTTTAAGTAAAATAGGATTTAAAGGAGTTTCTCTCAAGGAGGGCCATTGATTTTTTCCACCCTTTTTCCAACCTATACCCGTACCTAAATTGAAAATCGACTATCCCTAAGAACTGGTAATAAAGCCCAAAATTCTGGTCAATACTGGTTATGATAGACCAAACCAAACGAAACCTTCATGTTCATTGGCCAACTGTATCTAATAAGAAAATTGGCGTACTAGCCTAGAGGATGTACCTTTTGAGCTGGATTGAGTATGGGGAAGCATAAAATTAACGATTTTAAAACTTATTACAACGTATTAGAGTCGATTTATGTTCTACATAATGGTTTATTGGTGATTTAGTGTGGATTGCAACACGGTATGAAACTCTAAATAGTGGTAGAGAGCGATAAAGTTAATAACTTGATCAATTTTGTTAAGTATGTCGTGTGGTTTTTGACTAACTCATTATTGGAGATATGATCGTATCTTCTCATATACTATTTTGTTATTATAAGCAATCTGTAAAGTACTACTAGGCAAGGAATTTATAAACTACTAGTAGGTATAGGTAGTTTATAAATTTCACTCTGCTAGGTAACGAAAGACGATCGATTTTAATAAAGATTGTGTGTGATTTATGTCGAAACTATGCAAGCAAACGCTCTGCTCTCACCATTGGCACCAAAAATAATAATTTCAATAAGGTAAAATATCTAATGACTATTTTTGTACTTATCATGCAAATTAGCGTAGGAATTGCGTTGGTCATGGGCAGGCCTCAAATGGGATTGATAGGTATGTTGGCATGCTACTATTCATTCCGTAATCTTTAGATAGCTATGCATGCATGCTAATTGCTGATATTGCGCACCCAACCTACCCTATCACTCATTGACTGTGTCAATTAATTACTGTCCGTCGGAGGACGCTTTGAACCGGGATACAGTAAAAACTTGTCCGGTTCTTAGCGCATCTGTCTAGAAGTAGGTACCTAGTACGAACATAACAATGTATTCCTAAAAACAAAATCACTATTTTATACCTATTACTAATTCTAATTCTAAGCATTAGCATTAGTTTAATAGTGATATAATATAAGTACCTACTTTTACCTTTAAGTTTTTGTGTCAATAAATAATTTATTATTATTAGGCACATATATATATATAGGCATAGGAAAATTGTATTGTATGTCGATAGGAACAATCGAAAAAAAACCAGATTGTTACTAGTAGGAACGCAGGGGGCAGGGACAGTCGGGAATAGGCGTTAGGCAGTGAAGGAAAAAAACATAGAATTGGTCCTAGCGCCCAAAAATACTTCAACGACAATCGAGCCGGGGTAGGTGGCTAATTAATAATAGGTAATTACGTATTGAGCCGCGCACGAGTTTAGTTTGCCCGCAGCCGGCAATGGCGACGTTCGCGTGAAATTATTTTTACAGACACCAAAAATGCCATCTTGTGCCGAAAAATGGTGTGTCAGTCGGTCCGATTTACATCACAAGAGTGTTGGGATAAGGTTTTATTTGTAATTACCTCGTTTAATCGCCTATATTCATGTTTTTTTGATGAAAGTTATTCCTATACATTTTCTATGGGGACGGTGCTATGCCGAATGTAGCCATGCTTTTTCTACGCAATACTTGATGATTCCGACTCGAATAATGTTTAGTGGGTACCTACCTACCCGATTTTTATGGGGATGGCGTTATGCAAAATGCAGGATGCGGCAAGCCAAAGACAGGGCGCAATGGCGCACATATAAAGAGGTTTACATCCAGCAGTGGAATACAGATTTTAGTGAAACGTCACATAGTCTTTAAGCAGAGGACAAACGAGACGCTTCTAACGATACCTCATTTGTCAAATTATGATAAGTAGTTTGGAAAATATGAGAGAACAGATGAACGTACAAATCATAACCCTCCTTTTGCTTCGCCGTAGTCGAGTAATTTGTAAAAAGACTCGACTAATGATGGTAATGATGAGTAAAGAACCATAAGATTTTATTTGTGGAGAATTATTTTACATTAAATACAGTATCAAACTACTGACAATTTTTTGCATTGTACCTTACGGATAAATCATCCAGGGGGCGTGTGACGAAATCTGCGTTTCATACACTAAACGTCATAAGAGTCCTGACGTTGACACAGCAAAACCAACACAATCTCGTACACAATAAGGTCGACTCTTAATTATTACCATAGACAGTGACCGAGTTTGGGGAAGGCCCGAGTAGTAAGGACAACGCGCGAAGTTCATTCGTGTTTTTGGTTTGAGATTCCAGCCGAGTTTCTTTGAAGGAATTATTCCATGTTTTATCTGCGTTCACTGGCGTTAGGTACATTAGAGCGTCTTGCTCATGTCACTTTTTCATCTTTTCAAAAAGTCTTGGTTGATTGAACTCTTTGTTTTGAAAATTATAAAGCTAATTATTGTACTTGTAGATAGATTTAGATATTTAATTTTATTCATTTTGTTTTATTTGCTGTGTTTTTCTTATAATAATAAACAATAATGTATTAAGCGAGTTAAATTGTAGGTAGGTACCTATATATTTATATGTCAATGTTGCCAACGTTGTTTTTGACTCTACTTGACTCTAGTTAGGTACCTAAACCGTTTTACAGGAAAACTGAGGATTGGTGTTCGTCACCAGCAATCGGTGTCCTGCGAAAACAATACCGAAAACAATTGAATTAACTTATAAAATGTACAATTAAAGCGTGTGGCAAAAGCATGTGGTTTAAAGTTTCTTCATATAACTAAAAAGTTGCCAGAACGCCAACTCTGCGAAAAAGTAACGGAACAATTGTTCGTTTGTTACTACTACTCAAATCATTAATTTATTGATGAAAAAAGTACAATTAAACTTAAAAATATTTTTTTAATTATTTATTGCTAAGTAAAGTATTGTATATAGTATCTTTTTGTTATAATTTATTCAAACTGAAGTAACGGTAATTTTTCAAATGTAAGGCCGCTTTAAAACCTTAGGTACTTACCAGATTTGTCTGGCTTTCATTTTCATCTCCCACTAGCCACTGTAACTAATTCACTATATCTCTGTCCTGCGTCCTCTGTCCTCGGTCTTGTTTTAGTCTTTTTTTAAAGTTGACGTATTTTTCATCACTTCCATATATTCGGTAGACGTCGAATATCTTACGACAATGGTATATTACAAGCAGTCCGCGCCGCAGTGTCCAAGGTGCAAACTGCAGTAGTGTACGAAAGGAGCCTCTTCGAGGCGCACTTGAAATCCTTTCACAACACTCGAAAGAACTAGTGACATGGTCATTCACATGGTCCGATGTAATGCAACACTGCTATAACCTACCTACAACCCTCATATACGACATGTAAATTAGGAGTAGGATGCTGGTGGAATGGCACAGGTAATAAGGATGGAGGAGCGAAGGGTCATTACCATATCAACGAGAGGCAGACGGTGTGGGCTGGTTTTTTCAATGGAGAGTTATGAGGATCATGACCTGACGGCAGATCAAAACCATTTTCAACCGACTTAAAAAAAGTGGAGGTTATCAATTCGATTGAATGTTTTTTTTTAATGTTTGTTACCTCAGAGCTTTGTTGTTTGTAAACCGATTTTTTTTATCTCCTCTGTTTCTTGCAAGCTGCCATCTACAGGCATTTAGCTAGAGTTGTGAAGATTAATTTCGAAGGCATGTATGGTGTACGGCCACTGGAGTACCCATTTTTATTGTTCTCCTAATCTTTGATAAGGTCTTGAGGAGCTCTTCTGGTGCTGGTGATGAAATGAACCCATTTTAAAAAATATATTTTGTTTGAGAGGATATACTTTCGGATTGGTCCCATACAAATATCATCAAAATCGATTCATTAGTTTAATTTGTATATCCAAATAACTGAAATAAATATGTCGTCGAAGTAAAGGAAATTGCGTATTTTGCTTCCCTGTGACTTTTAGTGTTGTTTACGGTCACTAAAACAGTCCAATTGAAGTCGGTTGTCTATGTTTTTGTAAAACCTCGATTATATTTACCACGTTTCTATGAAGTCGCTTTCTTGTTTCTCTGTCTTTCGTTCCGGAATCTTACACCAATTTTGAGCACTTACTAGTTAGCTATCTGGCTGGAACTTTCAGGGTAGCTCACAACTCGATAACAATGCTTTCAATTTATTCATAAAACTGCTATATCTCGTAAAGGAATCGAGATAGAGCAGAAGCATAAAATATGGTTTTTAAATTTAGGTAGGTACAACGTAACTAACATGATTCATTAATGGATCTGTTCATTTCCAAGACCAACTGGGAAACCAACAGAACAGAACTTTGATAAACTTTGACTCTTGGTAAAACCAAGCAACCAAACCAACATACTCACATCTCTATACACACACGTATCCACATACACACCCACACCTACATACTCACATCTCTACATACACACGGTCTCTCATCTCACTCAACAACTCACACACCAAAATAAGTATTTGCGCATATTTAAAACCGCTCTCTACTCTCTCCCAAATCCAATGAAAATTACTTTTACTTTTATATTAGTTTAAACAAATTATTTTATATTCTGCCTCGCATGCTTATTTCATTTGTCCTCATTTGATTTATAAACCTTGTAAGAATTAATCTCTTTGTTAATCGATTTAGAACTCCCGCGATACAGGCTTGCCCTAGTGCGGGGTCTATTGTGAACCATTGTGCAATATCTGTGTTTTTGAAAAATAAATTGATTGATTGATTGAAGTTACAATTACTTTTTATTTATTTATTTATGAAAACGGTGCCGATATCTCTCTCGTGCGGAAATAGGGAAAAAATGTTTTGCCCTATTTCCTTCGCATATCAAAACAAGAAATATACTAAAACATTTTGTAGTAACAAAATGATCAATCCTCTTTTTTTAAGTATTTATACTCAGTCAATTTATGTAATCAAAATGTACAAATGTGCAAGCGAGATAGAAAGTTTATCAGACATTCCCCTTATTATCGGATGTTAAAATGTGGCGAATATCCGGATATTTCGGATAATTCCGATATCCGGCGTATGTAATCCGAATTGCAAGACCTTGTTGGGATTTGGATATGCCTAGGCCGCCCGCCGCGGCGGGCCATTTCGTATCTCGCGGGCATAGGTTTGGCCAGCCTTGCTATGTTTGAACATTTCAAACAACACTACCTAGCCTCAAACTTCGTTTTCTTTTTTATAATTATAATAATTAGATAAGTAACTGATTGGGTGCGTACAGCAATATACAATATATTTATGTTATGTAGGAAGAACAATAAAATATATATACTTACTGTAAAACAATAATGAATATTGTACATAGAAACATATATATAGAAAAGAAAACATATTTTCATATTACATACAACTAACATACATTAAGCTAACTACCTTCTACCAAATCTACATAAAATGAAAAATTGGGCAAAATGTAGACCGTTGCAAATGACCTACACAAAAATAGATTATGACATTATTATTAGTGAGGAACAATTATTTCAGCTATCAAGAACTGTAAGGGGCGAAGATCGGCCTCATTCAGTTAGCAAGTTATTAAGAACTCATAACAAGTTATTTCATCTCGACATAACATAACACTTGGTACCCAATCGTCAAGTGACGTAACCGACCGATTGGGGCCAATCTAAGTAGCGATGCAATTCAAGTAAGTCAGCTTAAGAACTCCGCCTTAATTGTCGTTTATTCCTACGTTTAAAGCGACAAGAATTGGCGGAATTTCTAAACCAATAAGTTTGAAACGGAGGATGTTATTATTAGCTTAATGCCTACGTAGAATTCTACATAGATCGCTTTCGTTTGGTTTATTACTGTGTGATTCAAATGTGGGACACGTTCTGTATACAAACGCGTACAAAACAAAGAACACTCTGTAGCTCTCTTGTTCTTATAACTTACTGCTCATTTATAACGAAACCATTTCTGTCAGATTTGGATATGAAATTACGTACTATAATAATAAGTGGCTACCTACATTATGTACTATTCATCGATGACAATATTTCGTATTATTTCTATGTTAAGTTATAAAAAAAAAGTTATTATATCAGTTTTCTGGTTCCCATAGTACAAGCTCTGCTTAGTTTGGGGCTAGATGGCTTTGTGTAATGGATAGATAGATTCATAGGTATATAATAGCTTTAACAATTGGATATTCAATACAAAGGGCGGCCTTATCGCTAAAAGCGATCTCTTCCAGGCAACCGTTTCATGGACAGTAATGAGTAGAGAAAGAGATGGGGTATTAGGTCTAGTAGATGAAGTTGATTGGAAATATATTATTTAGTAATTTTATTTTAAATATATATTTAGGTAATTAGCATTTAAGTTGTTAGCCATTTTTTCTTTTTCTACCGTCAACTGGTTGACTGGTAGAAAATGCTCTAGCATTAACTCCTCAATTTGTTTGTACTACATTAAAGTGTGTATTAAATAAATAAAATATAAAGCGAATTATAAATACAAAAATATAAATAGAGTCTGTCCAAAAATATTTATTGTACCTATTTACTTTATTTAATAACGAGTATAAAATATGAATTAGTTTGTTAATAGAGCTAATTATTTGATTACTAAGCGGTTAAGCTGTGGAATACGTGTAGAAGTTGTGTAATAATTAGGTACCGACTGGCTAAACTACTGAAATAACTAAGGAAATAAATACTTATACGAACCCAAACGAAGTTGTGGGCATCAGCTAGTGAAGCAAAAACGAATTCCCTCACAGCGAAACCACGCTTCGCTTCATCAAATGAGAAGCAATTCTGTCCATTAGTGGTTATTGAATTAATGCTTAGTGGGACGTATTGTGTTTACGAGATCGTCGCTCTGAGACTGCTTCTGTACTAGTAAAGTAGAAGTAAAAGTAAGTAAAAGTAAAGATAAGATAAGATAATCATTTATTTGCTAGAATGTAGGTACATAATAGGTTGTTACATGACAATTAAGGGTCCTATACATTCTGCCTCCATTCGAGGCGTCCAAAATTATATTTAAACTAAAGAATGATTATGATTACCTAATTGATTAAAATAATGAAATAGCAAATTAAAAAGTACTTAATGTCTATAAAAATTTCATACAATATTACTTAGAGTTAACTGCGTCATCCACAAAATTTATATATTCCTTGACGTCATAAAAACATTTTTCTATCAGCCACTCATTTACTTTGCGTTTAAATATATATAAAGGTAGGTCTTTGAATCTATTTGGCAGTTTGTTATATATGTTAATGGCACTAAAAAAGGCATTACTTTTTACAAGCTTGAGTCTACATGGTGGATGATATAAAATATTTCTGTGCCGTGGATTTCTTACTGACATGGTTTTAAAGTAGCTAGGGTTTTGCTTGACAAATACACACAAGTCCCTTATGTACATGCAAGGTAAGGGAAGAATGCGAAATTCCTGAAATATAGGTTTGCAACTATCCATAAACCACGCTCCACAGATAGCCCTAACACACTTTTTCTGTGCCCTAAAAGCTTTTTCAAAAAGAGTAGAGTCTCCCCACAGTATGAGTCCATAGGCTAGTACTGAGGAAACATATCCGTGAAAAAAGTAAAGTAAAGAAGAGTTACTTGTTGCCCCAAACTTTGACCTCACGTGCCTAAATCCCTGAACGGATAAGGCTAATCTACGAACTCATCAATTGTCTTGAACTTACCTACCCACCTGGCAAATTTCATGACGGTCGGATGAGCGGTTCGACCTACCAAACAATTCCATAGAGCAGTTGGTAAAGGAATATTAATTATTTTAAAAGCCGTGGAGCCGTTGATAATCAAAGTATGAACCTAGTTTTTTTTTAGTTCGACAGTTAATGTCGGACTAACATACATACATACATAGGTACAGACAGCGTCATAGATAAGTATCCCCCTTGCACAAGACACCAGCTTAAATGCCTGTCTGTACATACACTGACAGATCAAACGCAGATTCCTCCTATTACCTATATCTAGACTCTGAGACTTCTCTTCGTTCGGTCAATTAGTATAGCCATAAAGGTTCTTCTTCTTATCGTGTCACTAGTTCTTTCTAACCAGTGTGGCGAAAGGATTTCAAGTGCGCCTCGAAGAGGCTCCTTTCGTGCACTAATTATACTGCAGCAAACTTTACGGACTGTGCTATAGCGCAAATTAAATAAATTAAATATTTGAGTAGTGTGTGACCATACAAGTATTATATTGGCGACGACATACCTTTAACAAGGGAATAAAATTAATGTGTTTTTGGCGCCACTGTGTCGATGACGTCATGATGGCGGGAGAATCGGAGATGCCAGGATCCAAGGATAGGGAGGTTTATCGCATGTTTGACCTTGAGTTGAGCTTATGTAATTCTCCTTTATGTGTTGTTTTCATCCTAAAAATAAGAGCTTTATAGAGGCAATATATATGTAGAGTCCTCGATACAAAAATTTTATGTTTCAAGTTGTTTGAAGGATACCTAAATATAAATGACAAAATAATCTTTATTTTATTTCTTTCTTTCTCTCTGATAGTAAGAGAGAACAGTGTTTTTTTTTAATAGACAAGCGTTTGACCTCTACCTAACGTAATTGAAAATGAACATATAATGCTCTAGTTTTTCTCCCGTCTTCTCTATTCAAGTAATAGTTTAAGAGAAGAGAAAAGTTAAATTAATACATACACCAGTCATTTTTCAATGGCCTTGCGTCGATCGGTACGTACGTATCATTGAAAATTATTTAAGTTTCATTCATCGTTTGGCAAACTCTGGTATCCAGCTCGCAAAAGCTCGGTTCGGGTGCCGCACTCTCCCCGCTGTCACTCAGTCATTTTGTAGTTACCAAAAATCCTGATTACACATAAACAACGAAGTATATCAGCATTGCCCATTTATGTGTACTTTTGGTACTTAATTAAAAACTTGTGGTGGATTTATTTATTATCGATTTGCGGCTTTGATGACAACTGTGTCCGTTGTCAGTCTATGAGCTCGTTTACTTAGCGATGTTAAAGTTGTAATTTTGTTACAGAGCTCCGGGATCTTCTGCACGTTCTTCCTGGCCAACGCTATCAGGGATCGGAGACGAGCCTCCCTGAGGAACTCCATATCCATCAGAGATACCACCTTTGCAGCTCCCAACGATTCGCTTCTATCCTCTCCTACCGCGCCATCGCCTACCTTGCCCAAGTATTAGTTTATATTTTAAGTATTTAATACTTTATCTTTAAGATACTTATGCCTACTTGCACCAAATTGTGAAAGTCCCTAAGCAATTACTTTACTCGCTTGCTAGTTCTTAACAGTCTAAATTTTGACTGTTAAGAACTGCCATGCGAGTAAAGTAATTGCTTAGGAACTTTGAATGTTTGGTGCAATTCGGCATTATTGAATTTATATTTTAACATGGATTGAGGATATTTTACCTGTGTGTGTTATTTGAATACATAAACAGGTAATATATAAGACTCGACATACACTATCAATTTAATTTAACGCAATTGTCCAGGGGTTTGCGTTTGTTTGAGGGTTAATTAATAAAAGTCTAGTTAGTAGGTAGTTAGAATAGGTACTCAAACTATAATAAGACTGTTTTACGGATTTGGTACTCGAATTTTGTCTTCATTGACTGTCTCTACAATAAAATTACTAATTAGCTCCATAATTTTTGATATTTTAGCAAAAGTCTTGCCAATACATCTAAAGTAGGTATGCATGTATATTAGGTAATTTAAATGAAACTACTTTATACATAATATATACATACATAAAGTCTCAAAACACAAGTTAAGTATTATATTTAATTTTACTTAAGAGCTGAATATTTCAATGTTTGGTTTAAAATCACGTTTTGGTAACTTTAAACAAAGCTGTTTAATTTTTGTGTCGTACCGTGCGTATAGGTTCGATTTGATTATGGGAAAAAAATATGTAGGTACCTACCTAAGTTTTGTAATTTTACTGATTTCACATTATACATATATCATGAAATGTACCTACATAAGGTTTTGGGTACTACAGAGTTTTCGAAATACTGAAAAATATCTATTTTTCATTGTCTATTTAATAATTTGGAATTTTATGTTAATTATAATATTTTGAGCACTAATATCAAAACAAAGATATTTATGAAAAAAAAAACCTATTTATTTTTGTGTGATCATAACTGTGGTTGAGTATTTTCCTTATGATGGTAGCTTAAATGACGCTAAATACACTTTACACAATTTTAAATACAATGTATCTTAATAATAAATATTTGCCTATGTTATTACTATGTTATGGAGTAGCTAGTTCTTTCAGAATGTTCATAGCCCTCAGACATCGGTCTTTTTATTACAACTCCATATGATTGGGTATACATACATACTAGGGCTTTCAGTCTCGATGACTTTCTGAGTCCCGGGAAAAAAATATCGAGACTCGATGCGGTCTCGAAATTCCCGGGAAAAACGAGACTTTCGAGACTAATTTAATAGTACATAAAGGCACACTCATAGGAATGGTATTTAGGCATTTTATGGCGTATCAGCGAACACATCACAGTTTAACTTTACAATCCAGTATTTGATGATGTTCGGTGATGTCCTATGTTCCTGATTTATCAAAATTTGCGTTTTTCATCGAAATGGTTCCTCATTCCACACATACACACACAAACCAACGAAGGTACAGGGGCCGGAGTCTTTTAATTTGATTACAACATAAACATATCAATGACTCTTGGTATGCACAGCTACATATCCCAATGCGAATGTGTAGCAATCACCGAGGCAGCAAACACCATACTTCGGAGGAAAATCGAAAATCGAAATATACGAATTCTAACCGATAGCATGGCTATACTAAAAGCACTAGATAGCAATACTTGCGGCTCAATGCTTGTTGACGAATGCCACTGAGCACTGGAGAGAATAACCCAAGCCAACCGAATAACACTCCAGTGGATTAAGGGGCACAGCAACTCATTAGGGAACGACGCCGCAGACGAGTTGGCTAGAAAAGGATCTGAGACTGGAAGGGAAGGGCCATCTCCCTTCCTACCACTACTCGTTTCTCAATTGCGAGCGTGGATACGCAAACGTACTAAGACACAGCACAGTGAGCGCTGGCTGCAAACCAAGGAGTGCAAACAATCAAGAATGGCCTTTCCGCAACTTGCACCACGTCTAACTAGACGTTTACTTAAACGACCAGATTTAAGAATCATTGTGGGTACTATCACAGGACAATGCCTGCTTAAAAAACATCTGCACAACATTGGAAACACAGACAGCCCACTCTGTAGACTTATGCTTGACCGAGGAGGAAACGCCCACCCACGTAATACTGGAATGCGTGGGAGTGGCAAAGCAACGAGAGGAAATCCTCAAAAACCCGAGGTCACTCCGCGATGCCTGCGAAGAACCCAGGAAACTTCTGTGCTTCTGGGCGGAGTTAAGCTGGCTAAACTATTAGTCAGGAAATCCGACGCACAAAGGACCAACAGGAGTCCAAGTGCGGAAAAGGGAGTATGTAGTAGTAGTAGTATTTACATTTACATTCATTTCACACATTTTTTTTTTTTAATTTGCCTTAATTTGGTACGCTAAAGTCATAAGACTATACCACTATACAACCATGTCTTATCCTTGTTTTAGATTATACTAAGGGCTACTCTACACTGAATATTGTTAAGATTTTTATAAGTATCGAAAGTCTCGTTATTCCCGGTACCGAATCCATCAGTCTCGAGTCTCGAAAATAACGAAAAATCGTCGAGACTCTCGAAATTTTCGAGACCGAGACTCCCGGGATGAAAGCCTTAATACATACCATACAGTATACATATTTCGCGTTGTGATTCTTTGGTTGTGTATGATTATGTTGATTTGGATTAGATTTTAATAAGACAATAAATAAATGTTTTTTTTACTACAGACCTATATTTGAATTTCTTTTTTTTAATCGACAAATCTGTCTCCAATAAAAAATTGTTTATAAAAAAATAAATTAAAAAATTGTTTAAATTGTTCTCCATTTTCAAATAATGTTAGTTACTTTTTACGATGTGGTTTATTAACAATGAAAAAGCCTAGTAGTTTTAGCATTAATATACATAATTATGTAGCCCTGTTACTTCTCATTTTCCAAAATTAGCATCGGACCAAGGCCTAAATGCCAAAATTCTCCTCTCCCCTCAGCTATAGTGGGCAGGCAGCCTAAGAGGATAATTAGGGAAAATGTGATTATAGTCAAGAAGCTAGATGCTATTTTTTTTCTTTTTCTTGAAAGTATAGAAAATGTGACAAATTAATTAAAATAATTTTAGTAGAGTTAAGTTACTTATTTTAGCTTAATTGTAATTATATTATTGTACCTACATTAATAAAAAAAATAAAAAAATTAAGTGGGTATTCCCATAAAGGGGGTTTGAAGTGGAAACTCCAAGCATCTCATGACAAACTCATATGCGCATAGGCCATTCACGTTCTAAGTAAAATTTAATTACCTTCATTTATGAAATTATGAGTGTACTTAGTAATTGATGACTGAAAATTAAAAAGAATTCAAAAATAAATAGATACTAATTATGTAGATTCCGGTTTATATCTGTGGTCCGTTTGGAATGTAGTCAAATGCAGAACATCCATTAAAAAAATTAAGTAAAAGTAAATTAAAATTAAAGTAAAAACACCCATAAAAAGAACCTACCTAAATAAATGACATAAATACGTCTCACTAAGTCACTACTTAAAGAAATATGATAGAGTTAATAACAGAAAAATAAAAGGTGCAATGGCGAAAAAAAGGTTGAGGTTGCATTTCTGCATTACTCTAAATAATGCCGTATTCAAGCCAGGATAGCAAGATAGTGATAGTAAGCTATCAGCTTCGAGTAAACATAACTAGCTTCATATTTAGGTTAGTAAGCTAGTGAAAAAGTAAAGTAGTTCTGTACACCAAGCCAGAGCTGCTAGCTTGCTAGCTAGCTATATCACTATTTTGCTATATCTCGTGTATCTCGGGCGTAAAAGGTAGTTGTCGTAATGTGTAAAGGGTGTAACTGTTGGTTGAACGAGAAAGCTATATTTGTGCAACCATGCGTCCTATCCAGCTTTCTCCAAGCCCTTTCACTAAACTTTTAGACAAGCGCATTCGTATCGAGTCTGTAATTGTAGGGCTACAGGTGTCTTCACGGTGATATAGCGCTCGGCAAAAGTGGAGGGGTGCTCTGCGCAAGTGAGGTGAGGCGAGACGGCGGCGGGAAGGTGTTTAAGCGACCAATAGACGCCGGACGCGGCGCCCCGCCTCGGGCGCCTTCCCCGTCGCGCCGCACCCCTCCCGCCAAACACATCTAAAAATCGACTTCTGCGCATTCAAGGTCAGCGCTATTAAACCGTGATGATACCTTTATCACTTTGTATGAAATTAATCAAAACGTCATTAATATTGACTTGAATTATTCGATACGAATACGCTTGTCAAGAAGTTTTGTGATAGGGATACTGTAGTGCTTGCTATGGGCAAAGGCATTTCTATAACTTGATCGAAAGCGTAGTCGTGTGTTAATTTTTTAGAAACGAATAAATGATGTTTCCTGGATATTTGATTAAGTCTTATTTTAACTTGCATAAGTTTCTTTGTGAAGTCTAATTTATTAATGATCCTAATTTATACTTCATTGGTTTTATAGTTATTGTATCTACCATTAATAGTTCAAAAGTATTGGTAACATAATTATTACAAGTCCATTCTTTTATTGTAAGTAGTTAATTATGTAAGAGTTATGTATAACAATAATTAGAAAAGTCAAGTTGTAATTAAAGTGATTACAGTGACTTAATACCTACAAAGTAAGTTCTAAAGAAAAAATGTAGAGACCTTTTTCAGAGTTCTACCATGTATGCATAAATAACATAATTTTTCTTCTAGTAAGTATGTTTTTAATGGCACCTTTGAAATTTTTAATACATACTAACCGAATCTTTACCAAACTGAAATGTAATACCTCTCAAAACAAACCGACTAAAAACCGTCCATCGATCGTGTTAAAAGATCCTTTCGAGATGAAAGAAAAGAGTGAGACAGATATACATAAGTCTGACTGAGAGGGTTAAAGTGCAAGGGAGATAGACGACACAGGTGAATGAGGGTTCATGGGTAGGGTCACCACGATATTGAATGTTATAAGATAAGATTGGTGAAGATTTTACATCAATTTTACAATACACTGTAAAACAATGATGCATTGTATACACACTCGCTCAGTGAAAATGGAGTACTTAACAAGTTTGAATAGCGTGAGATTGAGGATATAAACTCCTATAATCATTTTTAAACTCATTTAATCAATTTTTAAAACTGAATATTTCTGTGAATTCGACGTATTTTTGAGTGAAATTGAAATCATGGATGATCTAATTTCTCTGCCTAATGAATGACGTAAGGATTAATTTACAGGAATAAATGAGTTCGCGGCTACGTCAACTTTTTTACAACAAGGTACACTGCAACTCTGGGTGTCATCTCTCAATCCTTGCATGACCTCATCAGTCATTAACGCCATCGTGAGATCAACGAATGACGTATAAATATCCCGAACCGTGGTCACCTCATCCATGATTCACGAAAGCTGCGGGTTGCGGGGCGGGGGAGTCGCGTCGCGTCGCGTTTCTCAATTCTAGTCAGTCCCATAAACTACGTCGTTCGAACTAGTGGGCCGTGGCGTGTCCTAAACGCGAAGTGCTTTCTGTGTTAAATTCTCTGTGATCAAGTGTCAAGATGGGATGTGGAACGAGTTTTGTGAAATATGTGCTGTTTTTCTTCAATCTGCTGGCCGCGGTAAGTAAATTAATTACTGTAATATGAATACGGAGTTGGTAGGGAACCGGTTTTTGTGATGGTATGTTACGGTTGGTGGCCACAGTCGAAAGTCACTTCTAGAGCCCTTATTCAACTTTTAAATTTACCGCCATCTCTTGGACTATGTATCATTTACAAGTCGAATCATTTAGCCACACCCTGTTGATTTGTTTACAGAAAAAAGTAAACTTACAGATAGAGGTACCCAATATTGCAATAAACTACTGAACTGCTGAGGTACCTTCTTATAGGCATCTATTATCTGTTTTCAGGCCAAGGTAAATTGTTTACGTGCGTAGTTTGGCTAATAACTACTTAGTACCTTTAAAAGATAACGTTGGAATGGAACAAAGAAATAACGGATCATTCCCTTTTTAAAACTTTCCAGTTGGGCACCTACCAGCCTTTTAAAAACCAATCTATTGAACCTGAGTGTACATACTTATGTAAAGAAAGTACCTACATATCTTTACGTTTACTTTAGTGAGTTATTTACCTACCTATATATTAGTGGTTGAGAATGTAAGACCTCTTTTCAACCGACTTCAAAAATAGGAGGTTCTCAATTGGGTTTCTTATTTTTGTTGCTTTGGATATAGGTAGGTACCTACTTTCAGATTGGTCCCATTGAAATTTAATTAATAACGTATGCCCTACCTAGTTTTGTCTTTCTTTTCTTAGAAGGAACATAGAAAGAAGGTAGTAGTAAGAAGGTAGGTAGAATCAGGCACATAATAATATCAATTAATGTCTAATGCACTTCCGCTGGGCAATAGAATGTCCATTTAGAATTAGCTCATTATTATTCTGTCAACAAGCTCTCTACCTTCGTCGCCCATAATGATGTCATCTACATAGAATTCCGGATTAACGTCAATTACATAATAGCAATAATTTCACAAGGCCCTGTGTCCGGCGCGTCGCTATCTCGCTCGCACATAATGTACATTTTTGCACACAAAAAACCGCGTTTGCTTAAGACTACATAATGACATAACAGAAGTGAAAACTTTATCAAGGCGTGAAAACTTCATCTTCTTCAGCGACTCGAGCTGACTTTACCCGAGCGAGCGTTACATAGCCATGCGTAACGGCTTAATCTCATTCAATAGGGGGCATTCATTAATTACGTGAGGCTTTTAGGGGGGTGAGGGGGTCGAGTCAAACCTAACTCAATCTCACGTGGGGGTAGGGGCGTGGTCTCGTCAAATCTCATGTAATATTTTCCGCAGGAAAAAGTGTAAGGCTGTGAAAAAGGGGGTGAAATTCAGTAAATTATTCTCCACTAAAATACGACAAAAAATCTCACGTGAGATTAAGATGGTAGGGAGGGGTCGAGTAAAATCTCACGAAATCTCACCAAGGGGTCGAAAATCGCCAAAATTACCTCACGTAATTAATGGATGCCCCCATACCCACAAAATATTTTGCTCAGCGCGCCTAAAGAGGTTTTTAACTTCAAAATAAGGCAGGCTAAAAGTACAATGTTGTGCTTACGCATGCATTCTTGCTAGCTCATCTCATTCTCAATGGAAATACCCCTGACTGAGCAAATGAGCGCTGATACTACATGAATCTCTCTGAGCACTCGCTCACAACACATTGGCCGTTTGAAACTCGCGTTTTGAGAACCTCAAATTCTATTGAAGTGTACACATACAAGCGTGCGTCAAACGCGCGTTTACATTTGTTCGTTCGAACGCGCGTCTTTGGCGTTAACTGCGCGCTTGGAGATACATGAGCTGCCATTTTGTTGTACATTTGATCGCGAGCATTTTGATACTGATACATTTTGATACGCTCTACTATCGCACGTCAAACGCCGTGCTACGCGTAGTGCATGTACGCGACCAACGCGCGCTCAACGCAACGCCGAGCGCCTAGTATGTAGTTATGTACGCCTGTATTATGACTCACATAATTCTTAGCACACGCTTGCATTTGTTTTCCATACAAGCAAGTAGGCACAAGGGCGACCAATGATAAGTATGACGTGTTGTAAACATGACATCACGTACAATGGATGCTGGCTGGCCCACACAACGCATTTCACAATCACACGCTCACAATACCTCGAAGTTATAAGCAAAAATATTATGAGTGCAGGTAACTTTTTGCAAATTACAAAACAAACTCAAATATTTTCAACATAATGCACTTCTTGTATTTGGATTTAAAATCACGTTGCAGCAAAGATTCGGGCCATACCATTCAAAGGTGTCAATGCGTGGCTTTGCATTGAAACGATGAAGCCTTTTTGCATAGACCTTGGAATCAAGTTTGGCAAGACATAGCAGCTGCAGTGCTAAGAGCAGACGCTAAAAATCGTAGCCGCCCTAAAATTAGCTGCGGGATGGACTTTAAGGTCAATAAAATTGCTACAAAGGATTTGGCTAAAATAAAACGACCAAGTCAAAACACTCTGAATGCCGTGCGCCACTGTCTCGCTCGCACTTTTTTATATTTTTGAAGATATAAATTGACTGAGTATAAATTTCAAAAAAGTGGAGCGGTTAATTTGTTACTATAATTACACGAAATGTTTTAGTATATTATTTTGTATTGATATGTCTATGGGCAAAATGGATTTTCCTTATTTCCTATGTCAAAGTATATTATCAAAATGTTCAAACGTGGGAGTGAGTAAGCGGCGCGCGGGATTCTGGACCTAAATTCTTTAATCTCGTAGCAATTTAATATTGTTTCCGTAAGTAAGACCAAGTTCTGGCATTGTAAGGTACTTTTTATTGAGGAAGTGCTAATGTTTGCAATTCTCAACTCAAGGCTATTTTGATTACGTCTTACTGTGTCGTAAAAACAAGGCTTCTTTTGTACATTATAAACCTAGTCAGTATAATGCAAAGCCTCTGAAACTAAAGTTAATTCAGAAAAAAAAAATGGTTGTCTGTAAAGTTGGTTTACGGACGATAGTATAACTTGACAACGTCATAACAAAACATTGACAGCGTAACGGGATGAGCTGTTTGTTAGGTATACGGCGTATATAATTATATTGATACCTCGATAAATCGTGGATTAATTAGTCGTTCTTGTTTTTTTTATACCACAACCGTATCCGACTGGGCTAGTTGCCAAATCGTCAATTAGTTAAATTCAATAATAACATCCTGAAGGGGACGAAAATTGGGTTTTTGAATAAAACGTTTAATTTCTTAAATGGTAAACAACCAACGTTGATCGCGACTGATAAAGGTAGAGCCAACCTAAGTATAGTAGTAGATATCGTACGATATCATACCTATGTACAGTCAGCTACATGTATACACTCTCAAGCTTTCACATTTATATTACTCTTAATTTTGCAAAGAAAAGTGCACGCAAGCATTTTCAAATTAATGTAGTGATCATACTTGTCAGAATTGTTGTCAAAAGAAGAACGTCTTTGCTAAATTAAGAGTATAATATAAATGTTAAAGCTTGGGAGTGTATACATGTCTCTGCAGCTGACTGTACCATTTTAATACTAAAAGCAAGAAAGATTCAATTTATGTCGCTGCAACGGCAATTTTCCAAATATTTCTAGCAACTTCCTAACATAATATTTGCTAATTCCAAACAGTTTGCAAAATCTCCATCATTCATTTTTACCCAGAAAACCTATCAAGTTATTACTAACAGGATAATCATAATTTAATTCATAATTATGAATAGCTGGAATTGTTGCGGTAATTTACAAATTATTCAAATACAATAGCTGGTGCCCGCGACTTCGTCAGCGCAGGTATCTTTATAAATTGTAGCTTATGTGTTATTCTGATGTATAAGCTATATTATTGTAAAGTTTCATTAAAATCCATTCCAGTAGTTTTTCCGTGAAAGAGTAACAAACATCCATCCATCCTTACAAACTTTCGCGTTTATGATATTAGTAGGAGTAGGATTAGTTTTTCAATGATGGCTGCTTATTTTTGGAGCAGGATTTTTTTTTATTTATTCTATCAATAAATACATCAGTCACCTCCCTCAGATATTTTTGGAATACCATTTGTTTCACAGTTGTAAGCTAAAGCTACTTTTATTCATTTACTACGCTAACTGGGTCACAATGGTCGTAGCGTGCGTGACTGGAGATAATCCTGACACCCCCTCAACAGGTGTTTTGAATAATTAATAAATTGGTGGTTTTGGGGAGCCAACCATTTTGGTGTGTAGTGTAGATAGTTCACAAGGCAGATTATTGTCCATTTGAGGTGAATAATAAATAAACATGAACATTGAAAGGTGTGCCGTGCCTCATTGATTTTTCAATGATTTCCAAAGGGAATTTCAATGGATATTTCACGGGAAACCACGAAAAAATGAACTGATAAAATAATATTGAGGAAAACCAATTTATTAAGTTCATACAAGGTCAGAAGATGTAGAGTCTCGCTCTCTCCTGTGACCTTTTCCATTTAAAGATTTCTTCAAGGATCTTTTTAGCAATGAATGTATGTCAAGGAAACTTCCTTAGCTTTGAGGAAAATGTCTGACCCAAGGTTAGTGTTAGTTAGTGGGCAAAGGTTTACAGGGCTGAGTATAAGAGTCATGTCAATGGAGCAGTTTAGGAATCAATAGGAGGACTACAATAAGGAAGAATGTGGGTAAAAAATGAAGTAGATGAATAGAGTAATTCAATCGAAGAAGGAAGTCCTAAACTACCCGTGATGAGTTGTCTTGAACAAAATGCTGCAATTGAATTCGCAACCAATATGTTCTCTGCTGGAGCAGGCGGTTTCTCGAGTGGAGACCGCGTATCGGCAAACGTAGTGTAGGGCGCCCTCCGGCCAGGTAGAGAGAGGGACAACCTCCGTAAAGCAGCTGGTAAAAAGTGGATGCGGAGAGCCGAAGACCGGGCTCACCGGCGTGAAATGGGAGAGGCCTTCGTTCAGCAGTAGACTGATAATAATGATGATTGTTCTTAAGACAAAAGAGAAAGATTTAGAAAATAAAGAAGGTGGTCACAACGATGTCGTGTTTACGAAAGTTGCTCTACAAAATGTACCTGCACATAAATTAAGTATGCGACCTTTGAACAATACAGAACTATTCCAATATTAACTGCATACTTGCTAATAAAACGTTAAAATACGTCATTCACCAACAGCAGATGAATGAATAGTCAGTCACATCAAACCATGACTTCATTAAGTCAACACAACACCAAGTCTGTAAAACCTAGCTGAAGTAGGTTTGTAATAGGTGCCTATTCACATACATATACCTACATGGATGATATCATCATGACGATCTCAGACGAAATCAAATACTGACTCTCGACTGGCGTTCTGCCTTAGCTCCATGGTTTATATTGGATATTTCCAACGAAAAAAAAGATACAAGTGTAGTTAATTTATCAAAAAGCACACTGAGTTTGATGTCAATTGTGTTTCTTTTTCAATGAGCGATTCGGAGGAAATTGAGATTGATGGTTGAAGTATCTAAATCTGTTAATTACGAAAATTAGGAACACCGAGAGAGTTTGAATAAGTCTTTCAAGCAAAATAATAGAGTGACAGCTTTAACATTATCACAAAAAAATGTTTTATATAATCATGAAGTTTTTAGAGCACCTGTAGCCAGTAGAGTTACAGTTGCGAGAGTTACAGTTACAGTTACAGCTGCACCGACAAATCAGCTCAAGGGCCTAGAAAAGGCTTAGAGCTATAAAAGACTACATATTTCAGAGATAATTAGAATGTTCATACTTAAAATAGGACCAAAACATACAAAGAAGCATATCTACTTAAAATGAAAAGGGTTCGTGTAAAACCAGCGGGAATTCACAATCAAACATTTTGCCTCGTAAACTCGTTCGAGCATGAACCACAGAATAAACTAACCAAAGTACACAAACAGGTTTCCAGTGAGGCTGCAGATGAATGAATAGTTACTATTACTAACGCTAAGGCATGGCATTGGATTCCAAAGTGTATAAGACACTGGTGATCATGAACGCTAATTCTGTTTTGTCTTTGCAACCTGTGAATCATGCATGATACTAGCGGATGTAGCCAATAAATTGAAGGAGCGATAGCTGGATATACTCGTAATAAGGACTAACCTACACGAGCTTATTTGGGTCAAACAAGTATTAGACGAATTGAATGAAAAGACCTTAAAAATTTTGACCTAAATAGAAGTGTAGTACTTACAAGAAAGATCAGCGATGCTTAAAAATGCCAAGAATATATCAATAACGTATTCACATTGGAAACAAAAGTTAGCATACAAGAAGGCTAGCATTTCAAAAGGTACAATGTGTCGGATTTGTTCAACCCGCAATACGTTCCACCAGTATTTTGACCTCAAACTGGTTTCGGTTTAGTAATGATCCAGCCTGGGCATATTCGGCTGTGCCAATAACACTGTGTCGCAATAAACACCATTCAGAATATTAATCGGCTGAAGTGGATATTGCACTATTAGCCTTGTATAATCCTTCGTTTCACTTTTGATATCCCTAAAAGGTTACGATGTTTTACCTGATTTTAATGTTAAAGTAAAATAAGGTAAAAAATCTTGAATCGCATCACAGTGATGCCTCTGCTTAGCGGCGGAATTATTACTGGCACTGTGTTGGTACCCAACTAGACAAAGACCTGCAGAGAGACGCTACCCAACTGTTGGGTTGGTGATCCATGCACCAAACTTTCAAAGTCCCTAAGCAATTACTTTACTCGCTTGGCAGTTCTTAACGGTCAGAATCTGGACTGTTAAGAACTACCAAGCGAGTAAAATAATTGCTTAGGGACTTTGACAGTTTGGTGCAAGTAGGCATCAGTGTTGCATTGGCCTATATTATTCAATGCCTTCCTTGTATTGTGTTCTGCTCATGGGCATTCGTAATCCTTCTCATCAGGAGAGCGCCTAACTTATCTCTTTCGTCACTTGATTACAAAAAACATTCAATATTTAAATGAATACACAAAAGTTACAATTTGGTGATGATTGAGAATGTATACAAAAGTGGAACTTAAATGTTGGACTCAATTATTTTGCCTTAATAAGGAGTGTTTCTAATGCCATAAAAGACTAAAAACACACCTAAAATACAATCTATCAAAGGTAGTGACCGTATTTACCCCTATCCCTTTGCTTGACCAAATTCGGGTCATAACTTGACGACCTTAGGTTGGTTTTTGATGTGGTATAGATAGTATATCGCTTGCCGATTTAGGCCTCACGTTAAGCGATGACCTAACTCTTGGTATGCATTATGACTTCATGCCTCGAATCATTCGTTGGACGTGATAAAATCGGCAGCAATAAAAATAGTTATTTTTTTCTAAAGTTCCTAGAGACATCTTGTTTCAATGGGAGGATCACATGCGATGATGCGACTCTACCACTTTACCACTACAATTTTTACTATGTGAAGACCACGGAAGATAAAAAGCACGAATCGCCTTTTTTGTCTATGGTGAAGACAATAAATGTATTGAAAATTGCTATAGAGTAGGTATTGAAAGAAAATTGTAGGCCTCTTGAAACTCAGCATACATCCAACTTTAACATTAATAATAGTACCTATATCTACAAGAATCTGCTGTATATTTTTCAGAGCATCATATACAATTTAGAATTTTTTTCAAGAATATCAGCATTATTAATACAGCTTAAACATTGTTAAAACTATGATTAAAGAATATAGAGCGTCGCACTCTATGGTATTACTATTTTCCCTCCCTTTGTCTATGACTGGCCGACTGCCCCTCCATGATGGCCGAACGGTCATTGACCCCGGGGACACCTGGATTTGTTTGGGCGGGATATTGCGCAACGTGGCCTGTTTTATTTTGAGCGCTTGCTGTTCGTTCTTGGGAAAATCTAAAATTGGATACATGACAACACGCTACTATGATATTTGCAATATATTCGGGTTGTGGACTGTAATTCGGTAGTTAATAGCTGCTGACCGCGGCTACTCTCGCGTTGTATCGGGGTAAAAATGCCTAAGTAAATATGCGTTATTTTTTATTATGCTACCTAAGGTACGTTTGACCACAATTCGCCTGATGGGAAGCGATGTCGTCGAATATTTGAACACGGTTTCCTAGATTCTAGGGCTCAACAAGCATCTTGTAGGGCTTAGAAGATGCTTGTTAAAGCGATCTTTATAGACACCCAAGTTATAGGTTAGCGTATTAAATACAAGCAGGGTAGGATATAGGTTAGGTACTTTACACCTACCTGTCTAACATGCTTCCCTTAACAATAGTCCGTCTACCATACCTACTCTAAAATACGAGTTTATCTTTTGGAAAAACCAGGAGAAATACCAAATAGAGGTAGAGTTCCACTCTGACTCACAAAAACACAAACTACGCAAATTACTTGATTCGAATTAATTTTGTTTAGACAAAGCTGGCCATCTTCTCTAAATCAACACAGCGCGGTTCGCAAAATGTCTGGCAAATTGCCATTTTCCGAAGCTCTAGTGAGCTGAATCGCACAATGCTTTTCAGTTAACAAGACAAAAGTAGTTATAGCGTTTTAGCACAATTACATGACGAAAAACACATAGGAACTTAGGTAAGTGCCTACAACAGACTTCTAACATCTAGCTAGAGAACTAACTTTTACATCTAGAGATTTTTTTTTGTTTCAAAAATCATAGCTCTAGGTTAGTTATAGGTAACATTATCCTGCTTCCTTTTATTTTACTAATATTATAACAGGAAATACCTATGTGTGAGGATTGATGGATATTTCGCAGTTTACAAGCCGTTCATTAACTGCCTAGCTACGTTTAATAAGCGGCCTGACCATACCCAGTTTCTTTTGCCTCAGATAATTTTCTGCCAGTAGGCTGTGCGTGCACGCTCGCTTAGCTCGCGTGTGGGCACAGGAAATAAACCACAGGTAACCATAATCATAACCATTGGAGTAAACGTGTACTTGAGTGGAGTAACTGAAATTAAGCAGAAGCTGGTAAAGGACATCCACTTTTCTGTCACCCTAGGGGGGACAAAACAGGGTGACAGATGGGAATATTTCCTTTTAATCATGACAAGTTGATACCCGAAACTTCGTTTACGTAGCGTATTTTCAAAATTCCTTTCTTAGTAAGTACTTGCTTTCAGCTCTTGAAGAAGCTCCTCCAAGTTTTAAATCTCTTAGTTACGTTAAGTTCAGTGGTTTAGCCCGCACGTTGTCTGTCAGTCAATCAGGTCCAAACTTTTTCATAATATTGATACCACGCAGACAAACCTTTCTAAATCTGTGTAAATGCTTAGTGTATTTCGTAGCATCGACGTAATGAATTCGTGCATGTGGGTCAGCCAATCAATAGCTGTGCCATGTCAAAACCACAAGCTGATAATAATAATAACACTGAAGCAGTATGGAGCGATATACACCACATTTACAATTACCTACTTTACACAAAGCGCTGAAAAACAAACGGTGCTTACAACAAAACAAAAATTGTTTTTTTTCCTGTTCGGATTTGTGAGGATCGATGGGAGGGAAGACGCAAACTTTTTCTTCTTGATCCCCGCTAACATAATAGGAATTTAAATCCTGCTGAGGACCAATTTTTCGTTACTATAGTAACTACACACTACAGTGTTTTATACTATAGTATAAAAAATATGTCCATAACGAACGATAAATTGTTTGCAACGGCCTATAAAAGACTGGATTTTTTTATGTTCTATAACTCAGTACTTCCTCATATACCAACTGGTTTGGAAAATGCCCTTACAAATTTTATCAAAATCGATTTAGTACTTAAGTTTTAAAATAAAAATAACTGCAAAAATATGTCTTCGAAGCGTATTTTGCTTCCCTGTGATATTCAGTGGTGTTAATTGTAGTTTTTTTTGTAAAACATTGATTATGTTCATTTTGTATACAATAGATTGTTGTAGTTAGCATAGCTGTAATAATGTTTCTTTAAAGTAAGTGTGCAAAATCCAAAGCACATGAATCCGTAATTGTAAGTAAAGTATGCAAGTGGGTAAGTAGAGTAGGTCATTGTCACAAAAGGTTACCATGACTCTTCTTTAGAGTAAAGACATGTATTTTAAATACAAAAGTAAAAGCTGAGTAAAATACAATGTTTGCATTACACTACCGTTATCACAATACACTCGAGTTCTGTCGCCAACCACTTGAGGTTATCAGTTAAACGGTTATGTTATCTGAAATGAACTTTTCATGCCAGAAAAATAACGAAGGATTCTATTATAATGTAAGTGGGTTTTATCATGAATAACTTACAATGGCTTCGCTTGTGTGCTATCGAAATAAAAAATGAACTGGGTACATACTTAAAACGTGTGATTTTTAAGATTACCATTCTTGTCTGTCATTATAAGTGTGTACAATTTCGAGCACGTCCCCATTTGCTATCCGGCTGTAAAAAAATAAATTAGACCTAACCACAAAAAAAAAACGAAAAACCGCTACTCCATCTCGTGAAGGTAAATCATAAAAAACCGTGGTTTTTAGATTTTTAATCTAAAGCTCTACTTTCACATATAATAAAAAAAATAAAAAAACCTCACTACCTAAGTTAGTAGATATTTGGTAATAGTAATTTTGACAAATATACATCTAATAAATCGATAAACGCCCGCCGGCTGCATGCACGAAAACGTTGACGTCATTGGTAACGCTGTCATTGTCCGGTAACGCTCATTGTCCGGTAACGCTGGTTGTCACGTTAAACTATCGTCCGTAAACCAATTTTACAGACAACCAATTTTTTACGCTGGTGTAAGTAGGTAAGTTAAGATTATGGGAACAAGTCTTATGCTATAATATCGATTGGTATTTCTTCTCGCAGAACGAATCCTACCTATCTTTTCTTGAGCATTGTTGGTACTTACTACTACCAATTTTTACTGTCCGACTCACATAAGGTTTTTGTTTATATCTCTTATCCAAATAATGTTATTTATTAGGATTTTGTTAAAGCGTCTGGTCGAAGCGACGAGTGATCAGAGGGCTGGCAGCTATCTCAGCCAAAGAATAAGCCTTGCAATACAAAGAGGCAATGCAGCCAGTATCCTCGGCACGCTGCCATCGGGTATCGAGTTGGAGCAGTTGAGCTACCTATAGATCGTTTGCAATGGTCTATAGGTGGCCCAATTGTTTCCTTTTGTAAATTTTGTAATATGGATTGTAGTCGTTAGTTTATTAGGTAGAGTAGACTGAATGAACAACAGCATCCAACGCAAGGAACAACGATGTGTTCTAAATTCGTGGGCAAGCAGCCTTTGTTATAGCTACAGCAATAATGTCTCCGGTTCTTGTTTTTTTTTTTTTTTTAGTATTTAATAAAGTACTTATATTTATAACAGAGATTAATAATAAATAACACAGAAATATAAAAATAATAAACTATAAATAACCTAGTCGGTCGTTGTCACCACCAGACGGCAACGTGCCCAGAAAGCTGGCGGCATTGCCACGTTGAATGGCAATGCTTATACGCTGTGCAAAGTAGAAACCAGCATCCTGGTCACGGGTAGACTCTTTTAGCCTATCAGCCAGATCTTTGTAGATTTTGTGTGCCCCTGGTCCCCAAGGGCCTAATGTTTCTACCAATGTTCTTGTTATGTCTACGATTTCTCAATCCATTACTCTACTTTTACGTGAAAGAGAAAATTTTTGACGTTATTTTTTTTTTTTTTTTTTTTTTTTTCATTGAGACGGTTTTCTTTGCTCTTACTGAGTTGACCAAATCAGGACCAAAACATGTCAACTGCAGTAGCCATGCTGCATTTTTACGGTGGACGAGGTAAACACGCATTGCACACGCGCCTAACAAAATATTATTCATGTTAACGCACACTATAATAATCTCGCACACCATCTTGAAATATGCAGTTATCAAATACAGCGTATAGTTTTATTTTACGTGACTGAAGGTTATATGGCCAACAGAGGGGTAGGTATAGGTACGCCTTGCATTAACATCTCCTTTGGCTAGATTCTCGAATACTGCAGAAAGACACCACGAGAAGCGGTGTTGGAGCCTTTTCCATAAAACGACTTCCAGCAACCGCAAAAATGTCGTCCGTGTCCATTTCGCGGTCATGTCGTGGTCGGAACACGCTACCATTTGCGATATGCCTATTGTACTTGGTTATTAAAACGAGTCAATTCATGCTACTAATTTTACAACGTAAAGTTAATTGGCTCGATAATTATTTTTGATGAGTCTAGCAAGGTAATGTACCTAAAAAGGTTGCATGGCGTTGCTGTCGCTGAAAGCTGCAAGCTTTCTACAAGATGCAGCTTCCAGTGAATGCAGGGACTCAAAATTCCGAGGATATGTTGATCAAACGAAATGTGTAAGCGCGCGTTTCTTTGATTTATTTACTCTCTCAAAGGTAAAAAGGCATTTTGTTAATTAATTGATTCAGGCGTTACTTTGCGGAAATCCATAAATATCAATAAATTACGCCGAAGTTTGAAACGAGAGTAAAACTCTCGTTTCAAACTTCGGCGAGTCCACACCTCCTGATGATGCCTCGTGTAGAGGCGAAACACGTGTCGTATCTTTAAGCTTTGGTTTTCTGTTCTTTGACTCTTTGGTTTAGTTGAACTAAAGTTAAGTTAATTAAAACCTTTGTTTAGAAATTAAGCGGATTTATTATTAAATGCATTTTGTTAGTTAGCAACAGGGTCGCAACGCAAACGAAGTCGACCCTCGACTCAGTTCAGTTAGTAGTTTATAGATTGCACAAAAATTTCAAACTTGAAATCCACTCACCACACTGGTAAAAAAGAACTAGTGACATGATAAGAAGAAGAAGTACTTACTGCTTAAGTTTAAAGATCTCGGTACCAAATTTTTTTTTAATTATAAAATTATTAGCAATAGGATCGCAACGCAAACGAAGTCGAGGGTTTTAGCTAGTAATAGAGTGCACGACTTCGAACTCGCACTTGAAATTCTTTCACCACACTGGTTCGAAACCAGTGACACGATGAGAAGAAGAAGAAGAAGTGCGTAAGTTCAAAGATCTCGTACTAAAGCTAAGAACTAAATATGGTAGAAGTATTACGCAATTACACACACATGCCGATGCAAGCAACTCATTAAGTTATGTAAACGCAGCGACTGTGACCACTCGAGTCTCGGCAAGGCGATACAGTCAGCCACAAAAGCTGATGAAACAGATGGGAAACACTTTTACGAATCACGTTATTGAAACTTCTTGAATGCATTGTTCTAGCTTAGAATAGAAGAAAATGGACAGCATTGTCTCTATGTAACTTAGATTCTAAGGCAACAATGTATTATAATGACAACTTATGCATTAGCTGCTAATTACTAGATTGATTGGCATTAGATATTGTACAAAATTATGCGGGTAAAGTGGGCATGAAATAGCAGGTAATGATTGGAAAACGCACGTCCTTTATCTGACTCATTTTTTTATTCTATGCTAATAGTGGTATGCTACAATTAACTGAATCGGGCTAAAAAAACATAAGAAAAAATACAGGCTTTTTAGACCTAGTGCGGGCCTGAACAGAGTCCACAGTGGTACGATCATTTCTTAAGATTTTTACAGATTTTGTCAAGCTTGTATGTACTCGATGTATTATTTTTGCGACAATAATGCAGATGATTCAAATGTTTTGTGGCCGACTGTACTTTGCATCAACACTAGTACAAATTGAGACTCATTAAACCTACGATAAAGAAAAGGGGTCGACGCTTACTTAAGTATAAGTACACTTGCTTGTGCAGTAGTGTGAAATAATGATCGTAGAGTCTGTGCGAAAACATAACCCTTCTTTGCGCGGTTTGGTAAAAAGGGAAGTGATGAGATTGGGATGAGCACTCATTTTTTTTTTTAAATATTAAAAATGCTTCAGTGACTTCAAAAGAACAAGTACCTATGACAGTCAGGTGTAGGTATAACGTGCTAGAGTCCAAGTAAGTTTCACTATTCTACCATCATTCTTTACCTTTAACCTCCTAATTAATCTGATCAAAAAATTAAAAAAAACTCTCTGCAAGGAAAGGAATTTTAGATATTATTTACTAGCTTCCCACGATTTCGCCCGCATATCTGCGTAAAAATTACACATATGTTAACCTGGCAATCGAGTTTATCAATATTTTTTTTGATATATTTATTCGATTGGAACCCCGTATTTTACCCGATTGTTTATTAATTACGCAGTCTACGATTATATTGTTTTCCAGCTCAAACTCTTTGATTATACTCCTCAAACTATCTCTCTCTCAATTTTACGTATGAGTATAATACTGGTAGGGATAGTAAGTAAGTAACTGGACTCCCTTTTCCGCACTTAGACTCCTGTTGGTCCTTTGTGCGTCAGATATCCTGGCTAATAATTTAGCTAGTGTACCTCTGCCTAGAAGCACAGTACTGGTAGGAAATTATATAAGAAGATTATTTTTAAAATTGATGATTCAGATGTATTTCAGACCTGAAAACTTTCAGGTTAAATACATCGAATGAAAAAAGAAATGTTTAGCTAAATCGTGAGTGAAAGATACCTATGACTTTCTACAAGTAGGACCTCACAAAATGTGTGAATGAGTTTTAAATTAAGGATCCACGACACGACGTTATTCAAACAAATTATTTAAAACATGCAAAAGAAAGTGGAGTAGAGGTGTTGTCGTAGTAAAGTGAAATTCGAAAGACCATGAACAATGCAGACGGTGCCCATAAATTATAGACGACACAGGCAGACAGTTAGAAGCTTTACGTACACCTAGTTAAGTTTTTACGTATACATAAGAACTTTTTAGCAAAATGTAATACTACTGACTTCAATTGTTGACCGTAAACACCACTGAAAAGACACAGGAAAGCAATATTATGCAGTTTCGTTTACTCTAATGACATAGGTACATATTTTTTTAATTATTTCGATTTAAAAACAACTAGGTATGTACTGAACTTATCGGACCAATCTGAAAGTAATACTGACCTTACAAATAAAAAAGATTTTTACAAATCGTTGATATTTATAAATTAAGAAGTTCTGAGGTAACAAAAATTTAAAAAAACCATGAGAACCTTTTTTGAAAGTTTGTTGAAATTACTAGTTATGGGTTTATTGCCTTCATAGTTGTGGTTCAAAATAGTATATCTTTGTGGCAAAGGGATTTTTAAACTCCAAAGCTTGGGATTGAGCTTGAGAGATCGTACCTGATGGGTAATCTTTTCACACTCAGCTAATGATGTTTACGAAGCGCTGCCAACCGATAAGAATAGAAAGAAAATAGTAGAGTGTATTGACCTACTAATAGACATGAGTGACGTTTATATATAACGAACTTCTTTGGAAAATGTAGAGAGATAGAGTTCCTGTATAGGATAAGTAGCGTAAATATAATATTCTTTGGTAGAGACCCTCTAAAGTAATATTATATTTACGCTCTCTACTAGAGACATTCCCTAAAAAAATTGTACTCGTTGCTAGTTAGTAGCTCGCGATAATAATCCTACTCCTACCAATATTATAAACGCGAAAGTTTGTAAGTATGGATGGATGGATGGATGGATGTTTGTTACTCTTTCACGTAAAAACTACTGAATGGATTTTAATGAAACTTTACAATAATATAGCTTATACTACATACATCAAAATAACACATAGGCTACAATTTATAAAGATACCTGCGCAGACGAAGTCGCGGGCACCAGCTGGTATTAAATAATGTCACATCATCATGTATTTTTCTTTATATGTTTATTATTTAAATAACTAGGTGTTAATCCGAAAAGTATACCTACTTTATAACTGAGATTACCTTCTGGTTTTATTTATATTACCACATTCTAAAAATACAAGTCTTTACTACTACAGCTGTAAAATGCTGCGCAAATCTACAGCCAAGCCACAAACAGTCGGTTTGCAGAACTAGCTTCAAAGAAAGATGGTGTCAGTAAAATCAGACACAGATAGGTATCAATAATAATGAAGTACTTATTTCCATTTTTAAACATTTTCGTTACATTTGTTATCAAGAAATAAAGCCTAAGAATAACAGAAAAACTTTTTTTTTACTATGAAAAAAGCTTTAATTACCTCAGTAGCACTATTACTTGTCAGTTTCGAAATTTCGTATCGGACTAAATTGTACTTATCTAAATATAAGTTGGCTAAATCGTCAAATTTTTTGGCGCATTATCTATGTACTGAAATATGGTTCTTATATCTAAATATGTAGTTTGAAAGCTAGAGAATTTTCAAATTATTAAACCTATCGATATTTTGTTTAATTGAGTGAATAAGGCAAATGTAAATACAATCGATAGCATTGTACGAGTAGCATTAAAAGTATTTTGATTTTAGTATACTATTTTTATAAGTAGGTATATTAAATTACGAGTAATGAAAATATGCCATCCATGCAGAAGTAATTTAAATTATATTATTATTTTTCCTTTAGCTTCCAAACTTGACCATTTTGGCCTACTGTCACAGATAACCAAATACTTAGTGAATCCATTTATATTTATTTTTAAAGCATCTATAAATTATTGTCCTCAGCTCCTCGGGCTTGCGATCATCGGTATCGGCGTGGCCGTTCTTCTCAACTGGACCTTCTTGAAGAATGAGCTACAGTCGAACATCACGGTGGCACCCTGGGTGTTCATCATCATCGGAGCCATCACCTTCGTGATCGCCTTCTTCGGCTGCTGCGGCGCTATTCGAGAGAGCCATTGCATGGTTGTCACGGTAAGTACTCTTACATACTTATTTTACTTTCTTCGGCGCTACAATCCTTTATGGGTCTTGGCCACTTCCACAATGGACTGCCACTCGCTGCGATCTTTGGCCTTCCTTCTCCAGGTGGTAAACTTCCCTATGGCCTTGAGATCTTCGTCGATCCAGTCGCACCATCTCTTCTTCGGCCTTCCTCGCGGTCTTTTCTGCTGCGACTTCCAGTTAGTGATAACTTTGGGCGCCCTGTCCTCTCCCATTCTCTCTACGTGCCCGGCCCATCTCAGACGCTGTGATTTAATAAATCTAACGATCGTTTCCTGATCCATCAGAGCATTAAGTACTCTTACTACTCGGGCGAATGAACATGACACCTGGCTGTCACGTGGCTCGGAACTTGATGCGTTGCCCCGCGCGGCGCCGCCGTCCATGTTTCTTCTTCCTCTAATTGCGAAGCCTTATCATTACTTATCATTACCAATACCTTCTCTATCAAGATTATCCCATTCGACGCTGTCCTTTGCATAAACGTCATTCGAGCCAGGTGTCATGTTCATTTGCCCGAGAAGTAGGTACTTCTTCTTCTTATCGTGTCACTAGTTCTTTCGGGTTATTCTCAGTGGCATCTGTTCCATTGTTCTCGAAAAAAATATTTTCATACATTGATTCTCATCGGCTGCAAAATTTTTAGTACTAAAAAATAAATAATATTTTTATTCCCAAATTGCATCCGAAGAGTTTTAGTACAGTTAGCAAGGAAAGTTTTCGATACGATTTTGTTTAACTACTAGGTCCTTCCTTACTTTAACCATTGTAATTGTAGTAATCAATAATAAATATACTCCTCACTCTCACAATACAAGCAAAATTCATTTCTTAGTACACTAGCATACCTTGAAATTTCAAGGCTTTACCAAGCTCTATATACGTCCATTGGTATAACTTGTGCGTTGTCTGTCAGTCACTCAGGACGAAGTTTTTTATATATAAATTGATGATTCCAAATGTTACAGATGTTGCATAAAAAACTAATGTTACCAGTAAAATGATAATTATGGAATAAAATAAGTGCATGTTGCACTTTTAGTTATGAACACGAGTGACGTCATTCTTGCCTTACATTTTGATGTTGTTGCCGTTCCGCTTTTGACTGTACTTTGCACTAACTTACTGCAGAGGTTGTGTTGACTTGTGGACTGACAATGATATAATGTAGACCAATGACAGCTGTAAAACAAAAGACTCGGACTTGACTCGACAAAAATATATGGAGCGCGGTGAAAAATCATGGCATCGAGGTAGGGACTTTTGTTATGTGTTTATTGGATTAATATGATTGTATTTCAGCTCTAAGGTGGTAACTAGCACACTAAGTAAGTGAATTCTACAGTTGGGAATAAAAATTGTTTTTATAATATATGCAAATTTATTTAAATTAGATTCGAATGCAATTGGGAAACTTTTTTGCAGCGGATGAGATGGACCCGTTCTTTCGAACCAGTGCGATGAAAGGACTTCAAGTGCGCCTCGAAGAGGTTCCTTTCGTGCACTTCAAATTAAATGATAAATTATGCAGTTTCTTTTTAATTAAATTTTGCTAACCACTAACTAAGTTTTCAAGTTAAAAAGAAAATATGAAATTATTGCGGGAATGAAAACTTATTTTTAGAATAAGGATTTTCACAAGTATTTTTTATGATGTAAACTAACCTACCGATATTTATATCGATTTTGAAATTATAAATGAAATTGATGGTTTCGTTGGATGGAATATTACAATAGCTAATATTATTGTGTAGGTCAAGCGAAGAGCGATATACCTACCTACTATAAAATCTTTCATGCTGACTGATTCACTTCATTGTTTTAATATAGACCGTAGATATACTGGTAACTTGTAATGTTGCAGTCATGTAGGTATGCAAACAAATCCACATAACCGCTACATTGTCGCCTCAACAGGCATTCTTTGTACTTAGCTTTAATACTTTGAGCGTTGGTACCTACCTTCATACTCATGAACATTTATCACATCACGTCCAACCTACTTACCAGTATTATACTCTCTAATTTGTCCAATGATTAACAGGACCGCCATTGTGTCCTGTTAGCGAGACCACGGAGAATTTAGTTGTAAGAGATTAGTTAACAGAAGCCAGTGTTTGAACAATGGCTTATTCTTTACCAACTTATACATGGTTTTGGCTGATGCTATTATGCTACGTTTTGAAGGCGAATAGACCCTTATTCGCCCTCTAGTTTTTTAGATTAAATAAATACTACTTGTAATTAGGAGAAAAAAAGGTTCAAGTACTAGAAAATAACATTGTAATCGTGTAGTAAAAAATCTAATTAAATCTATTGAAATAAAGCACAATGGAACGTTAATCGTTATTTATTTTAAAGATTATTTCCAATTACAAAATATCAATCCTATCGCGACACAGGCAGAGAACGGAAGAGAGAATGTCAAGACGAGTGACACTTGACATTTTGTTTGCTTATGACAGCTGACAGTAATAGCTAATAAGGTTATGTTTACAAGTTTCCAACATCGTCCCTTAAACATAATCCCATCTTGGAGGAGCAGTATTCCAGCTTTGAATGCGGTGTCGCCTTGGTCAGGATGTCAGCCACCATCTCTCCAGTTTGGATGTAGTGTACTTCAATGGCCCCGTCATGTACTTTGCCACGTACATAGTGATGCCTCACATCTATATGTTTGGTTCTAGAAAGATAGCCATCGGTACCTGAAAGTTTTATACAACTTTGATTATCACATTTTATCTTCATAGGATAATGCTTCATCAGTGGCCAAAAATCTTCTAAAAACTGTTTTAGCCACATAGCCTCTTGTACACAGGAGGACAGGGACATGTACTCCGCTTCTGTGGTAGACAGAGCAACAGTAGGTTGCCTTCTTGAGTTCCAGGATATGGCACCACCCTGAAATGTAAAAACGTAGCCGGTACATGAACGCCGGTCTTCAGTAGAGCTTGCCCAATCAGAATCACAAAAACCTTGAGCCATAGCTTCATTGCTATTTTGCTTGTAACTCAGTCTGTACTCTACAGTTCCTTTTAAGTATCTCATGACCCTTTTCAGAGCAGTCCAGTGCTGGTTCTGTGGTTTATTGTTGTATTTACTCAGCATGTTCACAACATAGCTGATATCCGGTCTCGTCCCTTGAGACAAATACAGTAAACACCCAACTACTTCTTGGTAGGGCACATTTTCTAATATTTTAATTTGATTTCCATCTTGAAATTTTTCATTGGTATCTATTGGTGTTTTCACTGACTTACAATCCAACATTCCATATTTATGTAGTACTTCCTGTATGTACTTCTTTTGATCCAAGTATATAATGCCATTTTGTCTGTCTCTTTCCATGTGAATACCAATACAATATTGCAGCTCCCCAATTATCTTCATTTTGAATTTTTCACACAGTTTTTTCATAATATTTTCTTTTGTGCTTTTACAGTTACTGAAATATATGATGTCATCGACATAAATTGCAATAAATAGTATATCCTTCTCATCAACTATTCTGTAATAGGTACAAGGATCTAGCTTTGACCTAGTTAGCTCCAGCTCTCTCAGTGTAGAGTCTAACTTTTTATTCCATTGTCTACTAGCTTGTTTTAAGCCATACAATGACTTTTTCAATAAACATACTTGATTATCAATCTCATACATGGGTGGTTGAATCATGTATATTTCTTCTTCAATATCTCCTTGAAGAAATGCTGAAACTGCATCCATTTGGTGGATGTCTAAGTCATACTTAGCTGCCAGTGCAAATAGGTACCTAAGTGAGGTCATTCTCACTACAGGTGAATATACTTCTTGATATTCTAGGCCCTTTCTTTGAGCACAGCCTTTTATTACAAGGCGCGCTTTAAATTTAGCTATTTCGCCTTTTTCATTAGTTTTAGTTTTATAAACCCACTTACATGGTATTGCGCGCTTCTTGTTAGGTAAATCAGCGAGTTCCCACGTACCATTTGACATCAGAGACTCATATTCCTCATCCATAGCTGCTTTCCAAGAACTTGCTTCAGTGCTGGATAATGCTTCTTCTACTGTTACTGGATCTGTAATCTGTGTGATACACATGTAGTTTACATTTTGACGAGGCCTCAAAGTAATGTTTCTCTCAAAATCATAACTGTCATCATCACTATCATCAGAGCACGGCTGATAAGTCTCATCATCAAGGTTACAGCTGTCATAGGATGTATTTGGCTCTGTCAAACTATTCTCATTATTTATTTCAGTGTGGGAACTGTCATCTAATAAACTGATTACCTGTTCATCATTGTTACTTAAATTTACTGATGCCAGCTGAGGCTCGGCACAAGGAGCATCATTATAAGCAGTCTGCTTCATATCAATGATATTTTCAATGAATATGACATCTCTACTTATAGTCACCTGCTTATTAGTGGGGTTATACAACCTGTAGCCTTTTGTGTTCTCGCTATAGCCAACAAACACCATTTGATCTGATTTCTTGTCCCATTTCAAGCGTTTTTGTTTAGGTACATGTACCATAGCCTTTGAACCGAAGATTCTCATGTGGGATAAGTCTGGTTTCTTCCCACTCCACATCTCCTCAGGTGTGCATGGTGTTACCTCGGAAATAACTCTTGATGGTGATCTGTTTATTATGTAGGCTGCGGTAGCGATGGCTTCTCCCCAAAATCCTTTGTGTAGCTCAGCATCAAACAACATACATCTTGCACGCTCCACCAATGTACGGTTCATACGTTCTGCTAGCCCATTCTGCTCAGCCGTGTACGGCGAGCTTCTCTGGTGGTGGATACCAGAGTCTGCTAGAAATTTCAAAAACTCATTATTACAGTATTCTTTCCCATTATCGGTTCTTATATTCTTGATTTTCGTATCTAACTGATTCTCTACTCTATTTTTGAAGTGCTCAAATACTGACTTTATGTCCGTCTTGTTTTTTAGAAAATAAACAAAGACTTTTCGGGAATAATCATCAATCAAAGTCATGAAGTACCTAGCACCTCCTATAGAGGGAGTTTCCATGGGTCCGCACAAGTCGGAATGAATAGTTTCTAGTAATGTAGTTGCCCGGCTGCCAGAACTTGGAAACGGTAACCTGCACTGCTTGCCTTCAATGCACGGGATGCAAGCTGTTTCTTTTGTATTTATATCCTTAATACCCTCAGCACATATTTCTAGTCTTTTAACGTCAGAGAAGTTTAAATGACCCATTCTCCTATGCCACAAGTGGGCATCATTTTGAGCCACTGCGGTGTAAGCATAGATTCCTTCGGTATTAACTCTTAGTTTATAGGTGTCATTTGTTAAATCTGCTTTAGCAACAATCTGGCCTTTGATGTTAGATATAGTACAGCCTTTCGCATCAAAATCTACTTTATGACCACTTTTTATTATTCGACTGACGGACAGCAAGTTGGTCGACAATTCTGGTACATATAAGACATTTTTGACACTTACTGCCTGGCTGCTACCATCCTCTCCCTTTACTTTGAAGGTTACATCACCACAGCTTACCACCTTAAGCGCTTTGTCATCCGCTATTTTGATTGTTTTCACAGACGATGCTGCCTCATTCTCCAACCAGTCCCGGTGCATTGTTAGATGCATGGATGCGCCAGAGTCCACAAACCAGCTTGTCTTATTATTTGTGTTGGTAGCTGAAAAAGCTGCAATAAAACCTTTATTATTATCGTTGTTGCTTTCTTTATTTTTCCTGAACCAGCAGGCTTTGCTGAGATGGCCATGTTTATTACAATTAAAACACCGTGGCCCTTTAGACTTTTTTTCTGAATTATTGTTGGCTTTGCTGGGGTTTTTCTTGTTATTGATGTAGAATGCGGAAGACTCCGATGTCTTCACCTCCTGTAAGAGCTTAGTCTTTATAAAATCCGAAGATATTTTGATTCCCGAGCTCTCAATGCCCATTATCATGGGTTTATAGGAATCTGGTAGCCCTGCGAGCATGAGCGTACCTAGCCATTCATCATCAATATTAAATTTGATACCTCTTAATTTGTGCGCAGTTCCCACAATTTTATTCACATACTCTTCAATGCTTGCACAAGAATCAAGTGAAGTATTTATTAGGTCCTTCAGAAGGCCTACTTTCCTGCACAGGCCGGAATCTTCAAACGCTTTTTGGAGATTTTGCCATACTTCCCATGCGGTTTTTGCTTCTTGAATGTGTACGTAATTTACGGCCTCCACTAGCAATATTATTTTCGCTTTGGCCTTTACATCCTTGTGGGTATCAACAGCCTCCTTGCCAACTGGAGGGCACACACACTCCCATAAGTCTTCGTGTTCCAAATATGATTTAACTGCGAACGCCCATGGGGTGTAATTTTCTCTACCCTGAAGCTTTTCGATCTGGAGACTGGCATGCGCCATTGCGGTCTCTCAACACGGCGAACGGAGCTTCTTTTCGGATGCACGGCGCGGTAGTATTTTACGGATTATAAGCTGAAATCGACGTTCCACTGTATGGGGCGGCCCATAACCTATTGAAATAAAGCACAATGGAACGTTAATCGTTATTTATTTTAAAGATTATTTCCAATTACAAAATATCAATCCTATCGCGACACAGGCAGAGAACGGAAGAGAGAATGTCAAGACGAGTGACACTTGACATTTTGTTTGCTTATGACAGCTGACAGTAATAGCTAATAAGGTTATGTTTACAAGTTTCCAACAAAATCAAAATCAAAAACATCTTTAACTACTAGGTTTCGTAAAAAAAATATTAACGACTTAGCGCCAAAAATCCGCCATTTTGATTTTTATGTTGAGACGAATCTAATGATACCTTAATTTTCGAAATATGAGGTAACAAAGAAGTTTAAATACATACATACACACAAGATACACGCGAAAAACATAACCCTTCCTTGGCAGTCGGATAAAAAATACCTGTTGCTTTAAATGGTTACCTATTTATTATTATATAATATATATAATTTAATATATAATTTATTATTATATATTACAACTTTTACAACTTCCGGGCTTTTACAACCGCCAACGTCACTTCTGTTCTCGAGCCAAACGGCCTAATGCGTGACGATGGTAAAAGACCCGACGGTATGACACTGGTCCCCTGGAAGCTGGGACGGCCGCTAGTTTGGGATGCAACTTGCGTTGATACACTGGCACCGTCCCATCTTCCCGGTACATCCGTGCAGGCCGGCGCTGCAGCAAGATCAGCGGAGTCCCTCAAACGGCGCAAATATGCACTTCTAGATAATGGATACATGTTTGAGCCGTTTGGGGTAGAAACATTAGGCCCTTGGGGACCAGGGGCACACAAAATCTACAAAGATCTGGCTGATAGGCTAAAAGAGTCTACACGTGACCAGAATGCTGGTTTCTACTTTGCACAGCGTATAAGCATTGCCATTCAACGTGGCAATGCCGCCAGCGTTCTGGGCACGTTGCCGTCTGGTGGTGACAACGACCGACTAGGTTATTTATAGTTTATTATTTTATTTTATTTTTTTATATTTCTGTGTTATTTATTATTTAGTAGTTTAGTTTTTATATTTATTATTATAGGCTATAAAACTATGGAATAAGCTTCCAGTTTCAATACGTCATGCAATATCACTCCCTATTTTTAAAACCATGGTCACCGCACACTACTTATCTTCAGTTCCCAAACATTATATATTTTACTCTCCACTCCTACTGTTATTTTTGCACACATTATGTCCAACTCATTATTAATTTATTTGTCTATTCTGTTGTAATTATATGTTTATTTTTATGTAAGTTTAAATTATCCATTGCCTTAAGGGTAATTTAGATTTTATACGTGTTTTAAAATTAAGCCTATTAACTTAAAAACACGTATAAAATCTAAATTAAAGCATGAAACCTTTCACTTTTTTTGTTCACGAAATTAAAAAACATGGACGAAACGAATAGTGTGAAGAAATTACTATAACACGGCGTACTTTTTGAGTATTTGTCCGAAATATTTTGTATGGAATTCGTATTTGAGGATTCCCCTTAATTTATAAATATCTTCTAGGTAAGTACTTCATTGTTAGTGTTAAGTTTTTTAGTAGTTAAATATGCCGCCGTCCACGTTTTGTTCAACAGTCTCTTGTCCATCCAAAGGTTGTCTGGAAGAGATCGCTTTTAGTGATAAGACCGCCCATTGTCCACTATTTTTAACATTATTTTCTACTCTGTATATTTTTGTTTTTTTTTGTGATGGTGTGCAATAAAGAATAATCTATCTATCTATCTATTAGTTTCATAGTTTATCGTTCTCATTTGCATACAGATGGAATACAACTTAGGTGTAAGTAGCTAGTACACAATGCACATGAACCCTGTCAGGGCGCAACAAGTTTGAGTTCATTTTTATATTTAGTAGGTACTTTACTTACATAATATTAGATTGTAGGCTCGTTAGTGTACCTATTACATACGGAACGTTTTCTAATTTAAAATATTTGTATTGATATTAATGATGTCATCAATCTAATATACCATAAGTATGTCAAACTAGATATTTATCAAGTAATCAGTGCAGAACAGATATTATAATTTAATCTGTTACATTGTTCCAGTATGCGATATTCCTGTTGGTGATCATCATTGTGCAAGTGGTCCTGGCCGTGCTGCTGTTCACGTACGAAGATAACCTGAGGAGTGGCGTGGTGTCATCCGTCGGGGCTCTCTACAAGAAGAGATCGAGTGATTCCGTCGACCAAGTCACTGAAGACGTTATCAACAATCTGCAACAACAGGTAATCTCCTATGCTCATAAATAAACCTATAGATTGACGTTTGTAAAAAACTTAACGTAAAAATCAGCAAGGCCTCTGGAAAAGCCGTGTTGGACAAGTGGGAGGTGCCTCAACTTTCGAACCGGGGGTCGTGGGTTCGAACTGGATTTTTTTGGTAAAAAAATCACTTTCTGTTTTTTTTATCGTGTCACTAGTTCTTTCGAACCAGTGGGGTGAAAGGATTACAAGTGCGCCTAGAAAAGGCTCCTTTCGAAAAATCACTAAAAAAATACAAATAAGTACAAACACTTTATTGTCAAAAAACTACAGTACAAAAACACTAGCATTAAAACACGTGCTTAACGGTGAAGGAAAACATCAAGAGGAAACAGAAACACTTAAATCGAATAAAATGTTAAGATTTAAAAATCTCTAAATTTCGGTTCAGCTGCTGCTGCTGCGGTGCCCAAGGTTCAGGCTACATTGGAGTACCCATTTTAATGTTCTCCTAATCTTTTGGTCTCTATTCTTCAAATACCTAAAAGTTCATAAAACATTTCTCTAAATTGCAGTTCAGCTGCTGCGGTCCCCAAGGTTCAGGCTACTACGGCTTCGGCAATGCACTCACCCTCCCCCCCTCCTGCTGCCCGCGCGACGCTGGACTCTGCACCGGCGTCAACTCCTACAAAGGCTGCGAGATCAGGATTGGAGAACTTTATGACACATGGAACAAGCCTATCGCCGGAACTGCTATCGGCGTCGCTTGTGTTGAGGTAATAATTAAATAATATTAAATAATAATTAAAAAATTGGTCGTCTGTAAAGTTGGTTTACGGACGATAGTTTACGTGACTACCAGCGTTACCGGACAATGAGCGTTACCGGACAATGACGTCAACGTTACCGTGCATGCAGCCGGCGTTCATCGATTTATTAGACGTATTCATTAATCGTTTGGCAAACCCGGGTACCTAGCTCGAGCCAGCTCGCCGCAGCTCAGCTCGGGCGCCGCACTCGCGCCGCTGTCACTCCGTCATTTTGTAGAAATCCAAAATTCTGACATCACAGATACAACATAGTATCCCGTCTGTACACGTCAAAAAATTCAGATACCTGTATCAAAAATCATGAAAAATATGGCACTGGATAGGAAAGCATATTGTGCCAAGGGTAATCAATAAAGGAAGTAGGTAGTTTCTCTCATTGATTACCTGTTGTATGTATTGTATAAATTGTGTTATCTGTGCAGAGGCACAAGGCACCTCCAGATCGGAGATGTGGTACATTCAGCCACGGACGAGTGACAAGTGTGGTGGACTGCCACGCCGGTGTAGTGCGTTCGATTCCCGCATTAGTACAACTTTTTTGTTAATATTTATTTACATAAAAGACCCAATAAGAGTTCTAGTTATGCGTTTTTTATTAGTGCAAGCTTAGTTTGGGGCTAGATGGCGTGTTTTCTCTTTCAAAGCGTTCTCTTGACGGTGGTGATTCTTTGGTATTCAATCTTGTACTAATAAGTTAGTCTAAATTAGGTAGAAACTAAAAATATTAAGAATAAGTATTTACTATATTTTAAAGAGAACAAACACTATAGCAGTGTTGCACCGACCTATGTTAGTCAAAGTCCTGTGTAGCACTGTTCTAGGCATGAGCAGGCGTGATCTCTTACAATCAGGAGAGCGCCTAGCTAGTCTCGCGATTTGTTTTCATAAATAAATAAGAATTTGTTGAGAGCTAGCCCATAATACCTAAAACTTTTTTTCCAGGTCATCGGAGCTCTGTTTGCGCTGTGTCTCGCCAATTCTATAAGAAACATGGACAGAAGGTCTCGCTACTAATATTTTGTACTCTAAAACTGGTACCTATGAACACATTTTATTTTGGTTTTTAATCGTTTACTAACAGGGATGGTCACTGCATGGTGTACATTTTTCTTTCGACACTAACCAAACTGATATTTCATTCGTAACATTGTAAATGCATCCACATAACACATTTCCTCAAATATACATTGAAATCCGAACATTATATTGTCCACCTTCTTCGAGTTATGTAGATCGAAGTTGCCGGTACTTGACCGAATAAATTACGTTAGGGAAAGTCATATGTAATATGTATATTTAAAAATGGAACAAAACTCTATTATGAGACTGGCCATCAAGAAATATTATTATGCTAACAGAATATTAATTTAAATAATAGCTATATTATAATTTTGTCCTGTGTCCCATACGTAAAAATGCTCAATACAGACTCTTATCTCTATTTTTATGCATTTTCGTATAATAGTAAGTCGATGTATTTTTTAAATTCTGTAGACACAGAAAGTACATAATCCTATTTCGAATTCCACTACATTTTGGAACAGCAAGTTGTAACGCATAGACGCAAAAGAAATAGTTTTGCTAGTAAGTATTCATATTACATTCGATTTGTACCTACGAGTATATTTGAAAATAAGATATATTCGAATTAAAATTAAACATACCTTTTAACAATAAATATAATAGGTTCTTACTGCACAATCTATGATATCGTCACTGAAAAGGCAAATGTCAGCTTTGATAATAAATACTTATTTAAAATAATATTAATGTTACATAATAATAAAAAGTGTCAATAATATAAATGTTTGGAATTGAAACACACTCAATAAATATGTATTCACAATATTAATTGATAATGGTGATTGTATTATAGCCACAATTTAAGCAGTAGGTAATTATGCTAGAATCTCAAACTTTAGCTTTCGATGTAACTGTATTGTTTATATTTGATTAAAATGTGCGTCTAAGTCGAGTTTTAATTTTTCAAAAGATGTGATGTTGTAAGGAGGCTATTATACAAACATAGAAGTACACAAATTATAGTATAGGAGGCAACCAGGGGTTGCAGGGAAACAGTAGGTATGTAATATACATTTAGGTAAGTTGCATTATACATATTTAAAAACATTGAATGTGTATAATTATATCATTTGCATGATTTATTGTTCATAATTACTGGCGGGCATGGTAAAACGCAAATTATAATTTCTACTTATAGAAGTACAATTTTCACCTTTTAGGCGTTATGATGCATTGAATAATACCTAAATTAATATAAAAGTAGACGCAATTTTCCTTTTATAAGATCATAGTTTATGTATGTCGCATGCAAACGTGGGTAAGCTTTTTTTATAATTTGGTAACTTTATATTGCTTTTTGTACTTATTTGTAAGTAGGTATGTGGATAAAGTAAGATTTCTTGAATTAAAATCAAGTATGTATGTAACTTTGTAGATTTAACGTGGGGTATTTTGTAATTGTTGTGTAAATAACATAGTGCGTTGTAGATTTATTCTATGGTACCAGTATATTGTTATACGTACTTATGTAAATGTGTATTAGAGGCGTACGCATTTCTTTGCAATTTTATGGTAGGTGCATTTATGGATTAAAATGCTAATTTTTATAACTTGTTTTACAGATTCGCCTAAAGAAGACATCACAAATAGATGAAGGAACAACAAATACATCAACGACACATACTTGAATATACTGTACAAGTTATGTTAAGTTTAGGTTTGTCTAGCGTATCAGCCCACCTTTTGAAAACTATGTTACAACTTACAATAAAACACAATTAAAAGCTTCAATTTAAACTGAAAAATGTGCCTTAAAACGAACGACTAATATAATTCCATTTATGCATACTGCCTTTTCGAACACGTTTCAATCTTTTAGACTTTTTTTTTCTGCAAAGTGTCAATGTTTAGTTGATACATTGTGTAGACTTTAAAAGACGCACTCTTTAAGATTTGATTAACTTTTTTTTATTGTTACGAATAATCATTTTTATCATTAAGTTAAGATAATGTATAAGTAAGCGACTGTTGATGAGTAATGTACGTCAAGTTCTATATGTACCTATTGTATTTTTTCTAAATAGAAATAGGTACTACCCATATCTATCTCAAGATCATGTTCTATTTGTAAAATACCTAATTCTAATGTGTAAGTTCAACATTTTCATAAACTTTTTGGTAGGTATTTTGTTACAATACCAGTAATTTCCTTACTTATCTATTTTAAGTAGGTATTATAGGCAGGTATTTTAACCATAGGTATTTAAAAAAATCATAAGAACTTGATGAAAATATTTCTAATTTACTATGTAATTTAGAGTAAGTAATAAAAACGAGATGATTTTTTAATGGCAAAGTGAGGTATTTATTCACACTCACTGTCTATTTTCGTATTGAGTATTCGGGTTGTAAATTGTAATCCATCTAAATAATCGTCCATTTTATAATAGGTACTTATTACCTACATTTATATTCGAAAACTTATATTAAGATAATATTTTATGCATTTCTATACGTGATTTACTTCTCTGTGTGTAAGATATATCGGGAATTATCATACTATTAACGAATCTCTTTGTGCATTATTCAAGAAATTGCTTTTGTTGATAATCAAACTTGACTCAAATAAATTTTCTACGTTATTGTGGTTTTTTATTATTAATTTTTATCCTGCCTGAGTGAGTTCTTGCTTCATAATGTTAGTATGTTAGACAGATTGATGTTCATAGGTACCATCTCAACAATGATAGGTACTTAGGTACTGAGTTTCGTAGGTTCGTACGAGTAGGTATTGGAAGTAGGCTAGGAAGTTACCGATTTCTTCGTAGGTACCGTATTTCGGCCGCGCATACGGCGGGCGGCATGCAGTGAATTTATATATTAAACTTCAGCAGGTACTAGGTACCTACCTACCCTTTTTTTAAATATTTTTCGTATACCTATAATCAGACGGCTAGTCACATAGTAATACCTACAGTGTTTGCCTCCAAAAAAAGTCAGCGAGGCTTGATGATAGATAACGCTGTCTGTTCTTTTCTATGAAATATCTAAATAAATAATGAAACATGGTCTGGTCGTTTGGCGTGCGCATGAAGCTAGTTACTATATCTAGCTTATTGGTCGTGCGTGACAAGTAAACCCAAGATAAGTCTCGGAGAATTTTGTTCTAAGCAGCCGAGCAGTAAGAAAAATAATAGTCCTTTGTTTGGCAGTTAAGCATAAAGCTATCGTCTCAACCCTGACGGACAAGACAATAAAAATGAAAGGCTGCCAGTACAAACTAAAAAGTCAGTTTTATGTAGTTTTTGGCGTCCGGCCGTAACTTTTTCGTGCTTATGATCATTTTTGATACTCTTTTAAATGAACATAGACTCGAAAAAAATATGGGTTCAAATTCGAGAAGATCAGCATGCAAATGCATAATGTAGTATCAAAATGTGATGTGAATTAAGTTTAATAAGTAGGTATAGTCAAATCCAGAAAAACAAATAATTGTACCTTGCAGGTAACCTTTCGTAATTTTCTGAAATTTATACGGGCAACACTGTCAGCCGCACGAGCAAAAAAAATACGTTCATCAGGCTGTCACTGTCAGTCACAGTCAGCACTCAGCAGTAAAATCATGCAAAGCTAAAAGCCTACGATCGCTTGATCACGTCCCCCTTTGACTTTAGTGCCTATAAATCCACTTTCACTTCGCGAATGCTCATCACTGCAACGAAATACTTTAGTGTTAAATGTTAAGTGAACAACTGCGGTAGTCTCGCAAATAATATAATACTCATGTCATGGGGACCGCCCTCACAGAGATGGTTTACAAGAAATACTGTGTAATGTTTATTATTTTCGCTCTCGCGGTAGTTCAAGTGGTAGGTTACGATACCGAGCTACCTGAGCTGACGTGCGACAGTACAGCCTGCTTCGACGACTTGCACGGCGCACTCGGCGACTGCACTTGTAATGTCGACACCATCGATTACTTCAACAATGTGAAAATCTTTCCGCGTATTCAAAGTCTTGTACGAAAAGACTACTTCCGCTTCTACAAGGTAAATTTGAAAAAGGAATGTCCGTTCTGGGTCGACGATAGCCGATGCGCCATGAAATATTGTCACATCAAAACATGTACCAAGGAAAGTGTTCCCGGCTATGAGAATGGATATGGTGATAATGATGTTGAAGCCCCAGCGGCTAAGTACGCCGCCGATGCTCAGTCTGAATGTGAGTCTGAAGATCATAATGCTGATTTGGGATACTTAAACATGACTATCAGTGCTGCTAGTCAGTATGAAATTGCCAAGTGGAAAGTGTATGATGATGCATTGGAGAACTTCTGTGAATGTGATGATAGGGATGCCGATGCAGACTATGTAGACTTATCCCTAAACCCTGAACGGTACACGGGATATAAAGGCGTTTCTGCACATAGAATTTGGCGAAGCATTTACCAGGAGAATTGCTTTAGACCTAAACTGAATCCGTACAATTCATTTCCTCATGTGTTAAGCTCGGATCTTGGTAATATGTGTTTGGAAAAGAGAGTGTTTTACAGAGCCGTTTCTGGCTTGCACACAAGTATTAACATTCATCTATGTTCTAAATACTTGCTATCAGAAAAGACAGTCGGATTTGCTGCCCCACCTGAAGGCGAATGGGGACCGAATCTAGAAGAATTCCAGAGACGATTCGACCCGTCCCAGACCCATGGTGAAAGCTCGAACTGGCTAAAAAACCTGTACTTTGTGTACCTATTAGAAATGAGAGCATTGGCAAAAGCCGGGCCATACCTGGAACATGAAGAATACTTTACGGGTAATCCTACTGAAGACGAAGAGACTCGGCTGGCCATTCGTAACATGCTAGGGGTGATATACACCTTTCCTGATCATTTCAATGAATCTTCCATGTTCAACGGTGGAAGCCAAGCGGCAAAATTAAAAGTTGAATTCCGTGACCACTTCAGAAACATTTCAAGAATAATGGATTGTGTGGGATGCGATAAATGCAAGCTGTGGGGTAAACTACAGACACAAGGACTTGGTACTGCATTGAAGATTCTGTTCTCGGTTAAATGGAACAGTCCAGAAAGCGACCCTGAGCAAGGGAATTTGCAGCTAAGACATAAATCTCATGAAAGATTGCAGAGGACAGAGATTGTAGCACTATTCAATGCGTTTGCAAGACTCTCGAATAGCATACGAGAGCTGGAGAATTTCAGGATCATGATGAGGTGAGCATTTTTTTTTTATCTGCAAGTTTCATTAAAGCTTTTACATGCACTGCCTGTATAAGATCATGATACAATTTTTATTATGCTTGAGGAATGAGTTTTATTTTGTTATTTAGTGTGACAAAATGCCTAAATGCATGCTTTTTAATAAATTAATAAAGGGTGGGTGTTTGGGCTTTTTCTGACTTTTATGTTCCATGGCTTTCCACTTTTACTGTTTTGCTCATTATGTGGTTAAAAGGCACCTAATTGGGTAATATTTTTGCTGTTTGGTTGTTTATTTGCATTAATATTAGCACTATGTAGAACAAAAAGTATTTAAATTCTCTCATTTAATATCCTACCGGTTTATTTTACACAACATAGGTAATGTATCAAAACGGAAATTAAACCTATAAAGATAATCTTTATCATTTATTTAAGTAATGCTTTACCTACCAAGCATAATAATATTAGATAATACCTAATTGGTTAGACCAAGTATAAAAAATACTAAGTATGTACTTACTTAATATACATAGGTATAGATAGGTACTTACCTATTCTACTCCACCAACAATTAAAGTTAATGGTAATTGTATTTACCTGCCTACCTCTACTGATCTTCTATCATTAAACTAATTGCAGGTAGGGATTTATCTATCATTAAACCATTTAACCTAGGTTTTTCCATCATGAGTATCTACAAAAAATTGAATTTCTACAACAAAATAAAAAAACTATGGTGCTAATTTGCGCCCCTGTAGAACACCTTCCAGATGACCAGCGGAACGCAATTTGCATCTTGTCTTAATAGGTATACCTTTTTACACACACCCCAATTTGGTTTTGCATATGTATAGTTTATCTTTTTACATTTAATTAGTGAAAGAAAAAGAAAGTTTCACAAACCAATTATATCATACACATGACATACCTATAGCCACAATAAAAACTGGTGCCTTATTATTAGTGCAGCTATCAATAGCTTCCTCACAAATATCATCTATTCTAAAAGTTACCTTATCAACATTCTAATAAAGTTCATTATGCGTCACGTGTTGCGTAGGCAGACGTGTAAGATAGTTTGCATTTTGGTTTAGTCTAGTCAGAGGGTTCCACGTGTCTTTGATCTGATTTCAATTTGCTGGCAGTGACGCAACAAGGACGTCTTGTTGTGAATCTGTTTAGAGATAGCTAGGTCTATTAGGGTGAATCTAAAAGTTACTAAGTTCTAATAAATTAATAATTTCTTAACTAATTGCTGACACCCGCAATTTCATTTGCATTCAAAAAAGCTTTCTTCTAAGTACGCGCGTACACTTTATGTCAAACACAAACCTTTGAAACTTCACGTCTCTACGTTCAGCAGTTTGGGAAAAATTATATTGTGTTAGATACTCTAATTGATCAAATATTGAAGATACGCGAGATATAATTGCGTTGGGTCTCTGTTGAATGTCGTTACTAAGTTCTAATAAATTAATAATTTGTTAACTAATTGCTGACACCCGCAATTTCATTTGCATTCAAAAAAGCTTTCTTTCTAAGTACGCGCGTACACTTTATGTCAAACACAAACCTTTGAAACTTCACGTCTCTACGTTCAGCAGTTTGGGAAAAATTATATTGTGTTAGATACTCTAATTGATCAAATATTGAAGATACGCGAGATATAATTGCGTTGGGTCTCTGTTGAATGTCATGTACGATATGTAGAAGACTTTGTCATATTCGTTGCCTTTCTCCATCCATCTAGCTCCATCAATTGCTGTCAAATGCTTCATTAATTTGAATTATCAGTCTACCCGTTTGAACAATCATTTCCTAAAGCTAGCTCGTCCTGTTATTTCTGTTTTGGTTTACTAGGCTCAATGTTTCAGATGAAATTTCGTTGAGTCTTTATGTGATGTACGATATGTAGAGGAGTTTATCCTATTCGTTGCCTTTATGCATTTACATAAGAGGAGTCTGGCTCCATCCATTGCTGTCAAATGCTTCATTACTTTTTGAATTCTCAGTCTACCTGTTTGTACAATCATTTCCTAAAGCTAGCTAGTCGACGTCGTGTTATCTCTGTTTTGGTCTGCCAGGCCCTGTGTTTCTATGCGTTGCTGGTTATTTGGTAAACATTCACCAATGTGAATGTGTTACTTTCTCCTAAATTTCCCAAAACATCTTCGAGGTTGCGTGTATTGCTCGCGAACATTGTTAGTAACGGGCGTTTTTTTTTTATAAACGAAGTATTTAAAACAATTTTCAAAATAAGTAAGGAATTTTTTTACAAACCTAGTTTTCAACAGACTTCAAAAAAAGAGGAGGCTCTCAATTCGGTTCTTTTTTTTAATGTTTGTTACCTTTGAACTTTGTTGTATAAAAAAAGATTTGAAAAATATTTTTTTGTTGGGAGAGGATCCTTCAGATTAAACCTATAGAAATTTCAAAAATCATAGAAATCGGTTCCTCAGTTAAGTTTTTAAATCAACATAACTGAAAATAATATGTCGTCGCAGTAAACTAAATTGCGTATTTTGCTTTTCTGTGACTTTCCAGTGGTTTACATGACAGTCAAATTGAAGTCGATTGTAGGATGTTTGTGTAAAACCTTGATTTTTTATTCGATACCTTTTCTTTTTTACGTAGTTTTTCATAATACTGAAAGTATACACCGTTCCATATACTTACCTGGTGCACTGTCTGTCAATGTGTTCATCCAGCGATATCTAATGGTTAAAGTCATTATCTCTGTGGGCGGATTCGTGGTCTGCTGGTTTTGGTAACGGGATGAGATCATCCATTATGCTGATGCTGTCCATTATGATGCTCTTTTAATCTAATCGAGGTATTTTTTATACCGCGGGACATGATAGATATTTGGTAAATAATTGCTAGAGAAATAGAGAAACTTCTATCATCATATTCAACATGAGACCTATTTTCTTGTTGTTATTTGTCGAACTGTCTAATTCGCACCAGCCGACGCCCGCAATTTCGTTTGCGTTGCGATTTAACAAAAATCCTTTCTTAGTACACACGCCTACACTTCTTGACGAACATACTCTTGAAATGTCTGTCTTTGGAATAGGCTGTGCGATGTCTGTCAGTCAAGACTAAGTCTCTTTTATAGATATTTTAAGATCTCCTGTATATTGTTCGTTCGATATGTTTATAGAAATAAATAGAAAATTGAAAAATCTCAGAGTCAAATTACTTACATGAAAATTGAATAGACACTTTGACAATTATTATGAAACGAGAACTAAACTCGAGGTCACCCCCTGAGTTTTCCCAGTTCTAGACTAGTGTTCCTCTAACATTAAGAAATTTCGAAAGGAAGATTATCCAAACAAGCAACTTTTTTCATGCATGACTTACGAAAAAAATCTCATTTATTCTCTAAACCTAGTCGCCCGTAGTTTGGGGAAGGACTATCTTTGGCAGATTTTTAACATGTTATCTGACAGTTGCCAGGCACCTCGGCAATCAGCATAACAAAACCTTTTTGAGAGTATCATTTACACTTATGTTCTGTTTGCACCATATTCAAACTACATTCGTTACCATAGATCAAAATATAAAAAAGTCATTTACATTTAAATCACCTTTCTATAACTACGACGATATAATTTTGCGCATATTGGAACAACAATGAAAAATCCTGGTCGGCGTAAAACTCGTTTCTAAATAAAGCTGATTGTGTACATACCTGTCAAGTGTCGACTATCCAAACGTTTTGACTCATATTTACATATTTTCGCAAAAAAAATTAGTCATTTTCGGATTCACGCAGTTAGCTAAATTACGTTCCACGAGTCACGTAGGAAGGATAAAATGGTAAACATTAAAGTGAATCAGTAACTGATACGAAACCGGTCGTTACCTGGTATTGTCCTTACAATACCTATTATTACCTCATAAATGATATTCAAAGAATTATAGGAGTTGATAACTGATAATGCGCCGGGTAATCTATTGTTAGAATGAGCTCAACATTTTCAAAGCAGGTGCATTTTGTTTATTATGTAGAATAAGTCATTTAATTTTCAATACCTTTGATTGTTTTATTATTTGTCACAAAAACATTCATTCAGAATTCATTACAGAAATGAGGTGGCATCATTCGTTATTCACTAGATAGGGCTAGGTTAAGTCATAATACATTATCGTGTTAGATAAATAAATTGGTCATCCAGACTTGTGTGTGAGTTGGAGCCTGTTAGAAGTTGATTGTATGGTTATCCAGACTTGTGTGTGAGGTGGAGCCTGTTAGAAGTTGATTGTATGGTCATCCAGACTTGTGTGTGAGGTGGAGCCTGTTATAAGTTGATTGTATGGTCATCCAGACTTGTGTGTGAGGTGGAGCCTGCTGGAAGTTGATTGTATGGTCATCCAGACTTGTGTGTGAGGTGGAGCCTGCTGGAAGTTGATTGTATGGTCATCCAGACTTGTGTGTGAGGTGGAGCCTGTTAGAAGTTGTTTGTATGGTCATCCAGACTTGTGTTTGAGGTGAAGCCTGTTAGAAGTTTATTGTATGGTCATCCAGACTTGTGTGTGAGGTGGAACCTGTTAGAAGTTGATTGTATTTTTATTAATATATAGTTATCAACCGACTTAAAAAAGGAGGACGTTCTAGATTAGTTTTTTTTAATGTTTATTACCTCCGAACTTTGTGTTTTATACACCGATTTGAAATTATTTTTTTTGTTTGAGAAGATATCATTTCAGTTTGGTCCCATATTTTTTTATCATAATCGGTTGATTGTGGTTTAGTTTTTAAATCAAAATAACTGAAAATATGTCGTCCACTATACTTACTATTGTAGTATCTTTATTTTCTGAGCTGAACTTTGCCTGGCGGTGCATAAATCGAACAAGTCAAGACTCAAAAATCTTGCCCATGTAACCTCATGTAACGTTGAGGGCTATGAATATTTTTACAGAAGTTCAAGTACAAGTTTAGTTCTAATAGTATCACTGTCACACATAATTTATATTGTGTTAGTAGATCGCTATTTCACTATGTAATGCATGCGTCGTACGAGCACGTTTTGTAGTAGGCATGCGCTATCATTACGTCATAGAATTATTATAAGAACATTGAAAGTCGGTTAGAATTTCTTTGTAATAAAATAAGTGTTATAGGAAATCATGCTTTGAGCTCTATCTTGATCGATCTTGATCTTGATAAATCTTGATTAAGATTCATATCAAATATGATAATATGTCTTTAATTTGTCTACCTTTTAATTCTTACTAGCTGACGCAAGTAACTTCGTTTGCGTTGTGAATTAAAAAAAATCCTATTCTTAGTACGCGATTACTTCATGATGAACATACCCTCCAAATTTCAAGTCTCTAAGTTCAGTGGTTTGGCCCGTGGATTGTCTGTCAGTCAGTCGATCAGGACCAAGATTTTTTTTTGTAATTGATGTTAATTTCATTTTGTTGCTATATAATTTAGTTTGGATGCCCGTTGCCACATTTTTAGTTGTACTTTAACTTACCATAAAGTGATGCTGCGATTAGGATATTATGTAAAGGAAATTGAATGAACCATTTATCAACTTTGATTACGACACTAAGTTGTTATACATATAGGTAATATTACATATTTTATCTAAAGAATGTTATTGCATGAAAAATCTGTCTCCGACTCTATCTTTGCTGCATGTGCATGTGAAAAATCTTAGCTTGTAAGTAATAGGTTAGGTGCTTGCTTTCAAAACTATATATTTTATAAATAAGTGATTTTTGAATGGAATGTAATTTGTCTTGTATTAGTTGCATGATGTGCTGTAATTAGAAATTGTCTGGGCTTTGTCATGTCATAAGTCATTTTGCAAAACACATTAGCATCTCACAGCTCAGCCTTTTAGTATCATACTAGAACAAATTCACAAAACTTCCGTTGTTGGTTGTTCCGATTTCATTACAGCCATTTGGGTCGTTTTGTAAATTAAAGGTGCCTTGGTATTGCACTAATGTTGAATCCTCTTCCACACAGCGCTATGAAAGATAGCCCGCAGAAGCCTGTATTCAGCAGCAAAAAGCAGACAGAGTGTTCTTCAGGCAGTGGGAAGCCCAGCATTTGGAGTTAAACGTAGAAAGCATAAGTTTTCGGGTCTGATAAGAAATTAGCACTATCAATAGACTTGCGATACACTCACACTGGGAAATACCGGGGATTATGACAAGCAAGGTTGAAAAACAAATTCCCCTATTACATGCGTCGATGTCAAACAAGCTTTTTTACAAGCTGATTGTTGGCGTTTTAAACGCTAGCATGTGAGCGTGTTAGCTTTTAGGAAGGATTGTCAACAAGCAGATCGTAAAAACGCCGATGACACTGGGTGACTTTACACGCTACAATAGAAGTCGCTGGCGTGTAGCGTGTAAAAAAAGCCGTGTGTCATCGTACTATTACACTGAAAATATTCTGAATACTCTTTAGTATTCCAAATTCGAGAAATAGGTAAAAACCTAATTTCTATTTACGTCGTGTGTTGTCTATTTCAAAACAGAAAAAGAAAAGAAGAAGGGTATTTCGTGAGCGTGAGTGTATCTCGGTTTGAGTATTGCACTCTATGTTGAGTAATGTTGTTCCTATTGAATTTACTGTCACGTTTTAATAGTAGTGTTTACTCACAAACGTCATCGAACTCTGAATGTAGTATTATTTTAAAACTAATTTTATATTTCGATTTATTTCCAATACCACCACTTACATCACAAGACTGTAAAAATCCAGTGAAAATAAATTGCTTATACGCCTTTAGTCAAACAATTGAAGTCGTTGTTTATTTCAGTATGAATAATTAGAAGATATTGTCAATTTGATGAATGATATAATTTATATACTACTTATTAAATTCTTTATTGCAAAAACACATGTAACAAAGTACAATTATTGTTTTACAAATGGCGGTCTTATCGTTTAATACGATCTCTTACATACTACCTACCTAAAACTAAAACTAACCTAACCTAATACTAAATGTAACGACTTTGCCGTTGGCCCCAGCGCTGTGATTAGTATGTCAGAGAGAGAGAGAGAGAGATATTGTAATTGACCGTTGTAAAGTATTTATTTTTATTTTAAACAAATGAAGAGACAATCTAGGTTCTCATCTGATCACGGGGAGGTATGCACTGCAAGCGGAGCTCGGGGTCGGCGCAAGCCTTCCCTGGGATGGGCCTCACAGCAACGTGCGTGAGGGACACCGGTACGAGTTCTTCGGATATCCCGGGGTCCCTCTAATGCGCCGAGGTCGGCTACTATGGGGTTTTAGTCTGTTAGAGTCCGACGTAATCCGTCCGCCCTACCCCAAGGGCGGTGGGTTTCCATGAGGATTTCCCCATGTAAAAAAAAGGTGCTCATCTGATGGTAAGAGATCACGCCTGCCCATGACCATAATAGTTATACAGGAATTTGATTCATATTGGCTGTTGCAACACTGACCGCTCGTCCACTCTCAGACATTTTGATGGTCAGTCTCGAAAGCCTACAATGAAAGTACCTATTGACGATTATAAACATTTATTTTTCAAAATTATTAATAACACCAATCGTAGATTACCATATTTTTTACCAATTGGGTCAATATTTACATGTCTACAATATCCGATTGTCGATAGTATTACTAACGAGCTAGGTTTCGTTTTTCTGTGAACCGAGCCATTAAATACTGATTGTACATACAATGCGGGCGCTATCTTATCATGAAAATGTATGAATGCACGGCCATTACCGTTAATTACACTGAAATTGTAATATGAACGATTATTAAGCAGATACCACAAAAAGTTGAAAAAGACATTTTTTGTTAACACGTAAGACACACATTCTATATTCAGATGAGCCGATACTACATATAGGGGATTAAGAACTATTGTTATACATTCAGGTGCTTCGTTAGTTCAATAGTAATCTAGTCTAGACAATGTTGTTCTAATATATTCTTGTCTGATATTTCAGGAAGGTAATATCTTAAAATATATTGTGATGTTTTATTTCACTTATCAGAATATTTTGAGTTTAGATGTCTGTGTTAATATTAAAAAAACTTTACAAATCGTGATTCAACTAATCTGATCGCTTGGCTCAGTTTGGTAGAGCACTGACTCTGACTATCGAGGATGCGGGTTCAGTTCTGTGGTCGTACAATTTTGATTACAAGAAACATGGCTAATTTTATTTTAATACAATGATATGGAATAATAATCAATAATCAGATTAGTTGAATCACGATTTGTAAAGCTTTTTTTAATATTTGTTAATTCCCATAAATTCTTAATCCCCTATATGTAGTATCGGCTCATCTGAATATAGAATGTGTGTCTTACGTGTTAACAAAAAATGTCTTTTCAACTTTTTGTGGTATCTGTAACTATGTTTGATTTTGAAGTTATTTTCGAAAGAGCACCGACGTCAATCGTTTGACTATATTGGCGAGTACTTTCCACTGTAGTTATTTGATTAAAAAGGGTATTTATCGCGCTCACCTCGTATGTTTTTGTGTCCCGAAGTTTCAACTGTATTGCAACAGCCGTGGTCACGGGTTGACTGGCGTATTGGAGAAACGTCGGGACACAAAAACATACGAGATGAGCGCGATAAATACCCGTTTTAATCAAATAACTATGTGTGATAATCGCGAAAGTCAACGGAAAACTACTTTCCACTGATATCGTATAAATACTTACAAAATGCTTAGGATAAATAAGTAAAAAACAATGTTAGCAACGAATTTGAAATTATGTAAGTAAGCACAGTAAGTTTAATGCAATAGTTATATGGTTTCTTAGGTTATATAGATTTTTAAGATGATAAAAAAAATCATAGAAAATATGAAAAATATTTATTTATTAATTTAAATATTTAAATTCATAGTCCATCATTCATATCATTACTTATTTCATCTCCAGATAAATTTAAGTTAAGTACCTACTTGTTTAGTTTCGACCCCGAAATGTTGTTTTCAATTGTACTAGGTGCGTAAAAGTATTTGTTTATATAGTTTTTTGCAGTTTTGACTCGAACCCAATTGCTGGTTGGATTCAATCCAAATTGTAGCACATCATTAGAATGTATTTAGTGTATTTCCAAGGTTTATAATTCTGAATACATCGTTAGAAGGTCGTAGCACTTTGCTTTTGGCAGTGGCAAAATCACCTCTATATAGAGTTACTAGTATGAATCCTTTTTGATAAATCTAAGGAAGTTCAAGTCTTTCATCAATTCAATACTATTCAATACCTAAAAGCTAACTTAGTATGTCTGTATAGCCCTGATTAACCTTTCTCTGCCAGACAGTCAACATCTACACGGAGAAAAAAATCTCGTTATGTTTACTAACATTCTAGTTGAATTTGTGACAGCGAGAATAATTTAGTTACGATTACAATAATAATAGTTCCTGCTAAAGAAATTTAGTAACGATTACAATATAATAGTTCTAGCTAACAAAAGATAGTAAAGGGTACAAGAAAATATATTATCAGTTACTAATTTGTCTCGCTATCCCAATTTTTTGCTCCGTGTAGGCGTACCTAAAAGTTATTTGCGATTATGTTAGTTTTCAATCATCTCTGAGTGACATGAGTGTAAACTAGGCCTATGCCTCTCTCTGCTCTTGCCATTCCGCCCGGTCCTGTGCTAAGCGGGTGTAGGTTCGGCCCCCGACGACGCTGACAATGTCGTCGACCCATCTTACTGCCGGACGTCTGATCCTTCGCTTCCCAGTCCTCACACACCATTATGTAAACGCCTTGCTCCACCTATCATTATTACATTATTTACATGGTTGTTACCTCATATTTTTGTTGTTTATAAACCGATTTGAAAAATTATCTTTTCTTGTTTGAGAGGATATACTTTCAGACAGAATGGACTAACCATTAGAAATTTCATGAAAATCAGTTCAGTTGTTTAGGTTTATAAATCAAAATAACTTAAAAATAATAATGTCGTCGAAGTAATCGAAATTGCGTATTGTGCTTCCCTGTGACTTGACTGTGGTGCCTACGGTCACTAGAACAGTCCGATTGAAGTTGGTTGTATGTTTTTGTAAAATCTTGATTATTCAAATATATGTGTCCAGGTCACAAATAAATTATGTGAGTATTGTTATCATTGGTTTATGCAATTATTTTCCATATTTACAGTATCGATGTAAATCTAATTATAGTGTCACAAGATGTCATATAAAATTATAAAAATAAACCTATGATTTAATGTTTTTTTTTAAAGTAGTCAAATACTTATTTATTTTTGGATACATTTTTATTTTTATTTTATTTTACGAGTTTTAGTTTGTAAATATTGTTTTAGGTATATTTTTTTAGTTGAGTTAATTTAGTTACAAAAATAATGGTCTTGTCCTATGTATGTATTTAGTAAATAAGTAATCAGCGTAACACGATTTAAAAAATGTCAATAATTCCAAAACTTATTGAAGTAATTATTTTATTTTAATAGCAATAAATCATGATCTAAGTACGATGACACACAAGCGTTTTTACAAGCTGATTGTTGGCGTTTTTAAAAGCTAGCGTGTGAGCGTGTTAGCTTTTGGGAAGGATTGTCAACATGCAGATTGTATAAACGCCGATGACACTGGGCGACTTTACACGCTACAAGAGAAGTCGCTTGCGTGTAGCGTGTAAAAAAGCCGTGTGTCATCGTACTATAACATAATCCAAACTTTTTTGATGACTATGAATGAGGCAAATGAATGCAAGAGGAGCAAAATCATGTTTTTTCCTTAACGTTTATGTTCTAAATCTACTGCTGTAGGTTCGTTAATTAATCTACTAGCGATAACTTATCGTGAACCAATTTGTTACTTTATTTTCTCCATAACGAATATTTATTACCTTCGGTTTTGGAACTAACAACTTACATTGATAACGGTGGAATACTTACTGTCGTCTGTGATTATATAATTTATTCATGACATAATTATTTAATTAATATGTTGTATTAAAAATGAAAATAAATGTTTAATTTATTATTAATCTGTGTTTTTTTGGCACTTACCTAATAGGTTTTATTATTTTAACTCCTTTAAAAAAGTGTATTTTTTTAATTGCCTAATGTGTGGCGCTACTAACAAAACTCACTTTACGAGTAAGTACCTAACTAAAGGTTTTGGTTTGTGCGAGAAATCTAATACCTACCATAAGTCATAACGGTAAGGTAAGAAAGTATTTTATAAATACATTTTTTTTTTCATTGACTGATTCTTATAGCCCGGTGCAGCACTGCTATTAGCTATTTAGATTAGATATTTGATGGTCAGTCTCGAAAGCCCAGTAACTTCACAAGCTACAGTGCCCTTCAAACTGGAACACACTAATGCTAACACATTTCTGATTTGCGGCAGAATATCTGAAACTATGTTGGTATCCACCTACGCCACCTAGTCAGCATCCTGCTAGGGACTTCTCCCAAGAGTGAGAGACATGTTATTAAAATACAACCTTATTAGGGCGCATACACGTAGAAAGCAGGTTACCAGCGTCGATCTACCAGCGCTTATCGGTACGGGTCCGTTCAGGTAACCGCTACATACAAGCGGGTATAAGCAGGGGCTGACGGCTGACTCGTCAGTGTACCTAAGAAGGTACAAGAGTACGTCAAACGTGAAAACAATAAATGGCTATGATATATTATATTATATATATAAATGGTTCCTATCATTCCGACTCCTTTTATGTCGATTCCTGCCACGTCGAGTCGATTAACCCAGAGCGCCGTCTGATTACCGACACGTCGACTACGCTTCAAATCTTGGGTATGAGTTCTCCGACGTATCTTCGTCTCGTCTCAGTTTCTTGATAGCGAGCTTCATAACGTCGAGCGCGCTCCAGTCTCTTGTCGTCGAGTTTCTTAGAGCGAGGGTGTACAGTCGGCAGTTATAAATAAATATTTTTTGTTATGAGGATGATAGAACTAATGTAAAAAGAAACGAATAAAGTAGGTACCTACTAGAAAAACATAACATGATTTTTATTGAGATTATAAATATACTTATAAACTATCTGAATATTAATGCCCCTATAAGGCTGAAAAGGGGAATATTCCCAACGTCCTGGCAAACAACGTTTGTTCTACAACTTTTGAAATTTCAAAATTTTATATCATAAAGTTAACGAAGATTTTCGAAAACCAAAAGTCAAATTTTAGGTTATGTTTTCAGGTTTGCGAACATTTTTAACAACTTGAAATTTCATAGTTTTTCATTCATAAAGTTCACGAAGATTTTTGAAAACCAAAAACAAAATTTTAGGTTGTTTTCAGGTTTGCGAACCCCTCGATCGATTTGTCATGTATAAGTAGGAAACCCTTTCGGAAGCCCTTAAAAAGTGTTATTTTTGCTCTATCTCGCTTCCTTTACGAGATATAGCAGTTTTTATGTTTTTGAGGTTAGGTTGACATTGCATGGTAATAAATAGATTTAGAATGCAGTGTGAAAAACATAAGATTTTTATTGAGATTATAAATATACTTATAAACTATCTGAATATTTGAATATTTGCCCCTATAAGGCTGAAAGGGGAATATTCCCCACGTCCTGGCGAACAACGTTTGTTCTACAACTTTTGAAATTCCAAAATTTTATTTCATAAAGTTAACGAAGATTTTGGAAAACCAAAAGTCAAATTTTAGGTTATGTTTTCAGGTTTGCGAACTTTTTAACAACTTGAAACTTCAAAGTTTTTCATTCATAAAGTTCACGAAGATTTTTGAAAACCAAAAACAAAATTTTAGGTTGTTTTCAGGTTTGCGAACCCCTCGATCGATTTGTCATGAATAAGTAGGAAACCCTTTGGGAAACCCTTAAAAAGTGTTATTTTTGCTCTATCTCGCTTCCTTTACGAGATATAGCGGTTTTTATGTTTTTTGAGGTTAGGTTGACATTGCATGGTAATAAATAGATTTAGAATGCAGTGTGAAAAACATAAGATTTTTATTGAGATTATAAATATACTTATAAGCTATCTGAATATTAATGCCCCTATAAGGCTGAAAGGGGTTATTTAATAAATACATTTTTGTCATTTAATAAATAAATTTGAATTTAAAAAAAAATTGAATTTGAACTAGGTTAAGAATGCATGTGTCATTAAGTTGTGAGCTACCCTGAAAGTTGCAGCTAGATTGCCAATCGGGAAGTGCTCGAAGTGTTGCAAGATTCAACCCGGAAGGACAGACAGACAAACATGAAAGGGACTCACTAAAAAGCCTCCAGCACCAAACGCTTAAGTAATTATTATTATTATTATCAGCTTGAGCTATCCCATTGAAGGGCAAAGGCCTCTTTAAGTAATAATCTTAATAAAACAACTTCTTATAATATTATTTATTTACTTAGTAATTTTAAAATAAATCTCCGATCGAGCAAGTGATATTTTGTCCCGACTGAGTACAGTTATATATAATATAATATATTTATCTAGCTGCAACTTTCAGGGTTGCTCACAACTTAATGACACTGCATTCTAAATCTATTTATTACCATGCAATGTCAACCTAACCTCAAAAAACATAAAAACTGCTATATCTCGTAAAGGAAGCGAGATAGAGCAAAAATAACACTTTTTAAGGGTTTCCCAAAGGGTTTCCTACTTATACATGACAAATCGATCGAGGGGTTCGCAAACCTAAAAACAAACTAAAATTTTGTTTTTGGTTTTCAAAAATCTTCGTGAACTTTATGAATGAAAAACTATGAAATTTCAAGTTGTTAAAAATGTTCGCAAACCCGAAAACATAACCTAAAATTTGACTTTTGGTTTTCGAAAATCTTCGTGAACTTTATGATATAAAATTTTGAAATTTCAAAAGTTGTAAAACAAACGTTGTTTGCCAGGACGTGGGGAATATTCCCATTTCAGCCTTATAGGGGCATTAATATTCAGATAGCTTATAAGTATATTTATAATCTCAATAAAAATCTTATGTTTTTCACACTGCATTCTAAATCTATTTATTACCATGCAATGTCAACCTAACCTCAAAAAACATAAAAACCGCTATATCTCGTAAAGGAAGCGAGATAGAGCAAAAATAACACTTTTTAAGGGTTTCCCAAAGGGTTTCCTACTTATTCATGACAAATCGATCGAGGGGTTCGCAAACCTGAAAACAACCTAAAATTTTGTTTTTGGTTTTCAAAAATCTTCGTGAACTTTATGAATGAAAAACTTTGAAATTTCATAAGTTGTAGAACAAACTTTGTTTGACAGGACCGTGGGGAATATTCCCCTTTCAGCTTTCCTATAAGGAATTAATATTCAGATAGGTAGTTTATAGGCATATTTATAATCTCAATAAAAATCTTATGATTTTCTAGTAGGTAGGTACTTTATTAGTTTTAAATTTTTTTACATTAGTTCTATCATCCTCATCACAATTTTTTTTTATTTATAACGGCTGACTGTACACCCTCGCTCTAAGAAACCCGACGACAAGAGACTGGAGCGCGCTCGACGTTATGAAGCACGCTATCAAGAAACTCAACGTCGGAGAAGCTCATACCCAAGATTTGAAGCGTAGTCGACGTGCCGGTAATCAGAAGGCGCTCTGGGTTAAACGACTCGACGTGGCAGGAATCGCCTTAAAAGGAGTCGGAATGATAAGAACCATTCGCTAACCTTACTGATACGGAAGTTTTAACTCATTATAATATACTCTGTGCAATTTACTGGTTTTTCAGATCTCACGATGATGTACCGGTGTTCCTCTCATGTGAGCTTAAATTAGACTGACTGAGCGGTTTAGAACTCGTGTGCAACATAGATGACGACACGGATGGTCGAGTGACATGTGTGTTGGACTGCCATGCCGGTGTCGCGGGTTCGATTCCGGCTTTAGGACAAACATTTGTTGATGAATATATTCGGTGTTTGGTGGTTTCTATTTATTCTATGTAGGTATGTATTTACAAAAAAAAAGGTATCTAAGTAGGTAGGTATTAGTTGTCTGTTTCCCTAGTAAAAGCTTACTAATTAGTTTGGGACTAGATGGCGTTGTGTGAAATGTCCAAAATATTTATTTTTTAACTATTTTTATTAGATTGATCATACATAAAGTACTTAGGTGAATACAGAACTGTTACACTACCTATTTACTTTTGTTTTTTTTTATTTTAGGGCGAACACCACATTACGATTAACGATACTTAACCTACTATTGTTAATTTTGCTTCATTCGCTCGTATAATAAAGAAATGTACCTATTGTAATATTTTTTTTTCTATAAATCGATATGTCAGGATTGGCAGGTTAGGTATAGTTAGTCAAATCTTTGTTGAAGTAGAAAAACCTCATCTGAATATTATTTCGATGAGATATTTCCCTATGCAGCGTGTAGCGAAAAGTGCCAAGATGATTCGTAATCTTGGCATCACAATAAGTGGACCAATATCTCGAATAGGTACCATGGGGTTTTTACTGGGTGTTTTTTTTAAGATTAGGTATGTAAGTTTATTGATTTGATTATTTTAAGTCTATATTATTCTTGTTATTCTTCCTGACAATTTGATAGTGCGAAGATCATCTCTTGACTACCTACAAGTAGTAGGTACTTACACTTATTGAAGGCTATAATATATTTTTCACACCACCTGCTCGACAATATCCAATTACATATCATGCTATCATCAAGGTAAAGCAAAGCATTACCTACCTAGGGAAGTAATGTTGTATGAAACTACTACCCAAGGGTAGTAATGTGATTTGAATTTGGAACGTAAAATTCGTATGGAAACTCGTGGAAAACTCTAAGTAAAAGAACGCCCATATGGCATTGTAAAAAGGTTTGTTCTAAAATCGAACTGGCCACTCATAAGAAAAAGAAAAAAGGCACGACTTTAAAGATTGTGAAACAAAAGACGGTGTTGGCTGCTGAGTTCGGAGCCCTGGATTTTTATTGCCTCACAGAAGGTGTGAAAAGTAGAGTATGCTCCTCTGGGATAAAGCCTGTCTTCGTCTTGGGTAGCTTGAACCCCTCGCGTCACTCAGGACTCTAAATAACTCCTGAGTTAACTGAGTCCCTCGTTAGCTCAGGGTTCAATATGCCACCCGCGACATAAGACACTGCTTTATCCCCATAGTGCATAATCTACTATTTGGTACTAATGTACCTATTCTTATCTGAGTTATACTTATGCCATGCGTGACGGCTAGCATTATCCAATTAGTAATCGATTGTTCTTTGAAATAGAAAAAGTATTTATAGGCGTTTTATCATCGAATGATTCTGACTGTGACGTTTCTTCATTCGTCATCCCTAACGGCTCAATTCCCACTCCACTTGGATTTTTGCAGATTGCAGTAGCTAGCAGAACATTTTCAGTGATATTTTTTTTAAAACACGTGGCGGGATTACCTAAGCGCTCTCCTGATGGTAAAAGATCATGCCTGCCCATAACTCCCCCGATCAAATCGAGAAACAATCGAGTTACAAAGGCTGTTATGCTTTTATTTAATTCATGTTTTTGTACAGTGAGAGCCAAAAGGGGCCTTCTTAATGATGGGTAAAAATGATAAAAGACTGAACTCAAAATCATTTATAAAATATGACATAACTATGAGTTACTTTATAGGTGCAGAATAAAAGAAATAAATTAATTTGGGAACGGAATCGTTTATTGAACCCATCGTTATAGTAGAATAATTAAATTATAGGTACCGTTAACTGTTACTCTACACTTTGTACTGTTCAAAGTACCTACCTACATCTCGTTACTAACTCTTACGGTTAAATCGTACAAGGAATCCGGCAACGATGCGCCACATTACATAAACAAGGATTTATGACGAATTCAAATTGTGCTCCAAAATTCAGTGGTAGTTACCAATCACAGTACTTTTGTTTATTTAAATAAATTAATAAATACAGTACTTACTTATACACCGGCAATTTTAAATTACCAAAAAAATTAAATGGGCAATGCAGGCGGTACTACGTTGTATCTGTGCATTCAGAATTTTGGATTTCTAAAAATGGCAGAGTGGCAGCGGCGCGAGTGCGGCGCGGCGCCCGAGCCGAGCTTTTGCGAGCTGGCTCGAGCTAGGTACCCGGGTTTGCCAAACGATGAATAAAACTAAAATTATTACCGCCTGACGCAAATCCATAGGAAAACGACTAACGGTTACAGTTATCCAATTTTAACCAAATAATATTGACAAAAATTCAACTTAATTTAAGTTTTTTTGCCATAATCTGTGTTCAGTAACGGCAACTGACTATGCGTACCTATTTTTTATTCTGGTGATTAAAAATTGACGGTGTATATGTAGTTTTATAACCTTTACTTAGACAGGTTTTATTTACCATTTCATGAGATACTCGTACCTACATAGAAGCCAATTTCATACAATTAAAAGAGACGACAAAGGTTGTAAAAGTACAGTGTAGTGAAATAATGTTTTATATTTATCAATTATATAAGTTTTTTTTAATACTAGATTATATTTTTATAGCTTTTGGATATACGCACTGGCCAGGGTTGCTTGAAATTAAAAACTAGTGTTGGCTATCTTATCGATAAAATGTTATCGATAGTGGAGGCTCGATTTTCCCGTGAAGTACCCGTAAGTTACAGATCAATAAAGTAAGTAAAAAGTATTTTCAGATCTTTAAGTTACAACACCGTTCCGTTGCTTATATCCAACTGCATAGTTACACGATTATTTGGGGACGTCTTTTACAATTTTCAAAATAAGTAAGGATTACTTGTAGCTTTAGTAGCTTACACTAAATAAGTTAATATTTAAGATATTATCGATCGTGTCGTCACTTCGTCATTATAATAATAGGTATAAATCTTCCTTTATTGTCTTCCATCTTCACCATTAAAATAAAAGTTGGGAAAGAATAAAAAAAAGAGTGTTGTAGCATAACAAGTGGTGGCAAAATTCGTTTCCATTTGAAACGCTTTGGTGTAGCCATAGATTAACTAAAAAATACGTAAATAACCAGGTTTAAAACCGGTTTAATCGAGATTTTGTCAAGAGTTTTCGTAATAGCGAATAATATAAAGTAATTAGAAAGTATAATACATCTCTACGGTTGTATTTTAATTTGAACGGATGGCAAGAACCTTATTATATTTTCTATGCGCATAGATAAAAGTAAATACAAACAAACATCTGTGCAAAATGGATGTCAACAGTTTAATTAATGTAAAATAAAAAAAAATCTTATGCCGTATGAATAATCCACGTAGAGATATACAATATCGTTGCCTTAAGAAATAATACAAATCCATGATATGTACCTAAGTATACACAAATAATTCACAATACGCAAATGATACAAATCAATAAATAGCATTATAATGATACCATAGTTACTTTATATACAAGACTTAAATATAATTTAGTACCCTTCGATTTAATGGATCTCTTTACTGTTTAGACGACTGTTTACACGTGACTTCTATTAATCAATTATGTATGTTGTTACTAATTCGATAAGTAAATCGCAACCATCGATATTTTTATGAGTACCTACAATTATTATTAATACATTTTTCAGGCTAAATCGTAAACTTTATTACTCTTTCTGGAGTTCAAACAGAAAAACGAGAAAAAGTTATAAAAACCTTCGATCTCGGCTATTAAAAGAAGTTTTGACAGACCACTTAAATCCACCCAAAATCCAACAATACCGCTTCGTTTGGTTAGAAAGGAATCCATTTAAATGTATATGAAAATAAGTGGGACTTACAGTATATACAAAAATATCACATTACTTCGAGGCCGCAGCTTTCACTTAGTCATTACTTATTCGTCTTCTTAACTAATTCATCGGTTCCTTGGTTCGAAGCGTAAGCTAAAGACAGCAGTAAGTCGGCTCCACAATTTATAGTTTTGACATTCGGATTGCTGAAAGCTTTCATTTCAAGCGCAAAGCACTCATTGGTATGATCGTACTTATAGATTTCAGTTTAAAGCACTTTGAATTGAATTAAGTACGCATAACATCATTTCTACGCCTCTTGTCTTCTTTCCCACAAACACCTATGAAATCGAGAAGAATTTACAGACTAGTAATGTGCCTTCTCACGGACTTATTATGTAATTCGAAGTGAAATTACTACAAAATCTACGAGATCTACTTTTAAGATTTTAAGCCGTAAAATGTCTAAAAGCTGCAGCCTTGCGGATCATGCAGCCATCGTTAATACAACGCTACACTAGAAATAAAAACTATTTGGCTTATCATCAAATTACTACGCGAAGCGAGACAAAACTACAGGCCCCTGATTCTGCTAATTCACACAAGCAAAATAGAAATGAACGTTCTAGCACAACAAACGACTGAGCTGAGGTGACAAATAATTTACTTTGTCTTTCGACAGCTGATATTATTGCTTTAAAGTGTTTTCATTTTATTTAATATATAAATTAAAACGCTAGGTGGCAAAGAAACTTAAGATAACATGCTGCATAGTTAGCAGATCAGAAATTGAGCGTTAACCGACAACGAATGTAAAAGACAGCATGCACATATCGCTTCACAAAACCAATAACACGGAACTCGACGGTCCCAAACAAAAATTAGCAGAACCGAGGTCCAAAAACATACATCAGTCGTGTTCAACAACCGCGCACCGGTTCACGGCGCATAAACTATCACATAGAAAAATATAATCATTTGGGACGCGTTTATTGCTAGTTTAGGTACAGTCTTTGGTGGCATCCGGGGAGGAGGATCCGGAGAGGTCGTCGAGGAAGTCGAAGGTGGCGACAGCAGCGCGCTCGCGCTCCCCGTAGCGCGTGTAGAAGCCGTCGCGGCCCAGGATGGAGGCGCGCCGCGAGCGGCCCGCGCGCAACACGCCGAGTCCGCGCGAGCGCAGCGCCGCCGCTGCAACGCCCCAACAACCAACCAACGCGCCCGTTAGTTAGCCTCCTACATACCGCCCTCTGGACGAGACGAACACGCGTGTCAGCGCGCATACAGCGCAACGCAACGCGCACTCGTCCCCGCTCCAAGCAACACCGACATCGACACAACGCGCATCGCACGCAAACTCATCGATAGCACACAACATCACTACTGAATCTGAATGAAAATACATACGAATTTGTAATATTAAATTTTTCTCGAAAAATTTTGGTAGAGTCGACAAGAAAAATATTTTTATCGATAGAGTGATGAACATCACTAGACTCGGGGGCGATGCGCTTTGTCTACTCGATCATAATGAGGCGAGAGTGAGAGGGTGCGAGTGAGAGCGGAAACGGGTGACGTGGCTCGCGTGTGGACATAGAGAAATGAAATTAATTAATTACAATAATGCTAGAAGTCCTGAAAAAATCTTGAAATTGGAAAATTTACTTTGTTGGAAAACAAGACTTCCCACATTTTTTAGACACAAAGCTTTACAGTAAGTACACTTAGAACGAGTAAGTTCATAGAAGCTGTAAAATTTTGATATTTGAGGCAAGTAAGTTGTAGGTAAAGGTTTGTGACGTAAAAATAGAAACAAAACAATAAATGAAATGAAACAAAACACCACCAAAAGCTCCATCGATTAGTGACAATGAGTGAATCAAATATTTGCATTGCATTTTATTGTGATTTGATGAAGAATGGCGGTCGAAATTAAACTACGGTAACATAAAAAAACTAGATTAGAACAAAAATACCCAAATTTCCACAAGCCAAGTAATTTATAGGTTTCTTAAAAAACTAAAATTCTTACTAAGTAGGTCTGATCTGAGTTTTTTCAAAATTAATAATATATTGTCTCTATGTCATCAGTTTCTGTAGACTGCTCTGGCACTAGTCTACTTTGAGGCATTTCGGTTTAAAAACCCAGTAATATCTTTAACTTAAGTGGGTCATAGAATCACACAGCTACGCTTGTCCACTTTAAGACATTGATGGTCAGTCTCAAAAGCCCAGTTATTTCACTAGCTACAGTGCTCTTAAAACCGGAACACACTGCTTTGTGTCAGAACATCTGGCACTCTGTTGGTACCTATCCTTGCTGAATCCTGTATAGGGGAAGCCATCATCATCATCGGTTACTCCACAGTTCGGTTAGACTGAAGGTAAGGGCCTTAGGTGTTAACTCTGCGCCCTTCCTTCAATTCTTCCTCGGGTCATTGGGCTTAGTCCTTCGTGCCGTCTTGGCTTCGTTGGACATTTCGTCGGCCAGTCTGCGGGTTTTGTGCCACTTGTGGCTTGACGATGGATGGAGCATCACGTCCAGGAGCTTGGCGCTCGAGTAGTGCCGGTTACTTCTCTATAGATACGCGTGTTGGTGTGTGTGTTACCTGTCTTCTGCCTGCGCGAGCGGTGCAGGCGATGCAATCGCGAGTAGGGCGGCGGCGGCTCCGCGGGGGACGAGCCGCAAGACGAGGGGGAGGAGTCGCTGGACGCCAGCATCACGTCCAGGAGATTGGCGCGCGCCTGTAACCAGCGATGCTTGTGTTGAACCACTGGTGCGTTTCCTTGTTAATTGTTTTACTTTGTCTTTTTTTATGTAAGGAAGTCTTGAGACGAGCTAGACGCTCTCCTGATGGTAAGAGACCACGTCCTGTCCACACATTACAACAGTTGTACATAGGACTTTGATTGACATAGACCGGTGCAACACTGCTATACGCTCGTGAGACATTTTGATGGTCAGTCTCGAAAGCTGTCATACGGTTGAGCACCATTAGCATAAAAGTAACCATTAATCTCTCTACGTGGTTGCCTAATTCTCGAATAGTCTAAACATCTGATTCATATCTATTTGATATGTGACCCAAGAGAAAAAAACATTTTAAAACGAAGAGGAGAGCCAATCATGATTTCTCCGATATCATGCATTCGTTTTGTGTATACTTGTATAGTGTATTTTACCTTGGGGTCGCTGAAATCGATGTCCTTTTCGACGTGTACCCATCCCGTAGGTCCCCATAGCGCGCCGTCCTTGTGACCGTTGCTCTTCTCTACTTCATTCTTCACTTCAGTCGTCCCCGCTTCACTCTGCCGTATCATCCTGCAATTTACACTGAATTTGTATCTCTTTTGCATATCCATCTATTTTTTAACTCTGCTCTACCACATCTTTTAGGTATCTTTATTTTTAATATTGGTGTTTTTATTATTGTTAGAATTTTACTAGGTTCCTTTGTTGTTATAGTACTCTATTGTTTGGCTTAAGGAAGGTGCTGACTGCTGCCACATAGTTTTATTTTAAAGACTTTGCCAGTGGTCAACGCTTTTACAACAATTTTTATTATGTATCTTCTCATTTTTATGTTCCAAGTACCTAAATCATTTTAATTTGAATTTGTATATCTTTGTGATGTGATTTTGGAGTGGGTTTTATTGGTTCCTATGATCATCAAATTATTAAAAATGCTCTAAAACTATAAGTATATTCTACCTTTACAATGCATTTTCAATCGATCAATAAAATTAAGTAATTATGTCTTACCTGTTTAGCTCCTCGATGACATCCTTAGAAGTAGCAGCCTCATGAAAGCTCAGTTTGTGCTCTTGCTTTACAATAATCGGTTCTGGAGTAGCTTGTACCACCTTCTTATCGGCGACTGGTATTTTCGATCGGACTCTGCTGGGAGACGACGGAGGTCTTTTACCTCCTAGAAGTTTCGGAATCCGGCTCTTGTCGCTTCTGAGTTTGATGTCTTTTCCGTCATTCTTATTACTTACTATCACAGTTTCGGCTGTTGATGTACTGGTTGTGTTCGATTCAGTCATTAAGGGAGAAGCTTCTGGGGAGGAGCTTTCTTCTTCTTCTGGAACGGTGACCAAAGCGGCTGTGCTTCGGCGACAAGCGCTCAATACTTCTTCGACTAGAGACATCTCTGCTTCTCCACTAGGGAAGGTAAAGCTCGAGGATTTCGATAGAGATTCTTCCACTCTTACTTCAGTGATCGCTACTTTGTTAAGCATTATGTTGACGGTGTTTTCTTTCAGTGCAGAATGTTCAACGCGAATAGATTCAATATCTTTGTCTTCTTTTAGTTGAGGTAATGCTTCTACAACAACAGTGCTAGTCACATCGATAATCTTATTTAAATCGTTCTTTCTCTGGACTTTACTTAGACTTCGATGGTCATCTAGCTCGTTTTCAGCGTTTTCGATTCTGGACAGTTCATCACAATACGCTTCTGATTCCACGTAAGGGTCCTCACGTTCGATGAACTTTGGAGTCGATCGTGTCTCGGATACGATATCACAAAATGTGATTCTAGGACGGTCTGAAATGACATCACATGAATCGTTTTCGGAAAAGCTTCCAAAAGAATCGGGCCGTTGTCTGTCTTCAGACACTTCACTTCGTGGTCCAATGGAATCATCATCGAAATCTGCGGTTGCGTATGGAGGAGGTAACTCTCGTATCTCAGAAACAGGTCGAGAGGGGGTCGAATCAGATTCTTCTCGATCCCGACAGTACTTTTGTTGTTCTGCTATGAAATGTAAGACATTCTGTAACGCGTGCTCTCGGTCTTGGAAAGGCATCGCTTGCACATCGTGGATTCTGAGATGATTGTTCGCATCTTGTGAGGGTATCCCTCTGGACGAATTGGAAGCTAAGCTCTTTGTGCTTTCGTATTTGACGAGTCGATAAAAGTCTCTGGTAAAATCTAGACCGACTGCACAATCTCCATCTTCGCTAATCGCTGTACTGGATCTTTTGTCCGGAACATCGGATGTACTGGACCAAGATCCCCCAGGCGAATGTGTGCTTCGACACTCCCATTGCTTCTCGGAGCTTTCGACGTCTTCACCGATTCGACACTCGTCTATCTCAACATTCGCAAATCCACAATCGTTCCAAAGACAATCTCCCACGTCTTCCTCTAACTCACATCCGTCATCTTCTCTAATACTTGGCAATGTTGACAGTGATATTTGACCGGGAGTCGTGATTTCTGCGAACGGTGACTGCCTGTCTCTGAGATCTTCGCAGGAGAGGGATAGACTCCAGTCTTCTAGCTCCGCCCTGTCGTATTCGAGGTCTGCTATATCGCGGTGTCTCTGCTGTAACGCTGATCTGGCCTCGTCCAGTTCCAGCCAGTGCTGTATATAATCAGCGTCGTATTGGGAGCCATCACCACGATCATCCAACGTGCTTCCCCAAGAAACTCGTTCAGAGCTTGTCGTCGAAGGGATCGGTCTTCGCAAGGGTCTTTCTGGCGCTGGTTTTAGATCTAAGAGTAGGACACCAGAGCTTGGTGTGGGACTGTCTAGACAGCTGCTAGGACATGTGGTCCCGGCTAGCAGTTTGAGGCAAAGATGAGAATCTGAGAAGCTTCGGACGACGTGCTGGAATGGTAAGACAGGTCTGGAAGGGGGGTAACTGCCTCTAACGCCGGCAAATGCCACACCTAGAAATACAAAAAGGCTGTTCAATTCCTAAACATGAAAAGTGTGTAAGATAAAAGTATCTTAGACAAAACGCCTCGTCAGGATCAGCTGCGCAAACGTTAGCGAGACGACCTTGTTCCCTTTGATTTGATAGTGGAAAATTGCCAAAGATAGAGAAAGGTGGAGAGATTTGTAGAAGACCTTATTAAAAAAAATCCTTACCTATTGGAAAATAGATATAGTCCGCTTCCGCCAAGAGCCGGGCATGTCTGCGCGACTCCCTCGGGTTGATGGAGACGATCGTCTGGTTATCAGTCTCATCGGACGCTTCGTTCAGGTCCGGCAGCGCCCTGTCCGCTGCGTGGTCGCTCTGTCGAGAGGCGTCCGCTTGAACGTCACTGGACATGGTGGAGTAGCCTTCGTCCTTGGCGCCGCTCTCGGGGGACTCGGCACCGGCCTCACATGCCTCGCCGCTTTCCTCTTCTGTCACTTTCTCTTCGCTCGCACCTGGAATTCGGGTAGGAAAAGTTACGTATGATCATAAAATTGATGTTTCGGTGCAGAACAGATTATTGAAAGAACCAGGTGGTGGACAAGTATGTGAAGGCAAGATGCTGTGCCACTCACAGGGCCAACGGCCAATGTACCTATTTGCCATACTTTGTGATTTCATAGTTAAGACCTGTCACTATTTATGTGCACTTGCATTATAGATTAAGCATCGGTAATGAACATTACCTACTGAGATTTTTTTATTCAAAAAACATAAGAAAAAAAGGGCTTTGTCGCTGTGCGTTCATATCGCCCAAATATAAACAAACTCAATGTAAATAAATTACCCAATAAAAAACACAACAATATTAACTAACCCACTTAAAACATTTATAAAAGACAATTCTGTTTCTGGGCTTCCTTTGTAAGATGTTTTGATCAAATGCTGTTGCACACATTTCAAATTTATGTACACATTCTATCAATGCGTGTTGAACGTCTTCTATTTTATCACAAATATCGCAACTTGGAGATGTTACTTTCTTCATTAAAAATGCAATTATTATGATTAGATGACTGATCCTCGGCAAGAACACAATGATGAATGATGTCTGTGATGCCACACCTGCAATACCAGGATTGTGTGATATGCCAGCAAGGGCTGTGAGTTACCTCTCTCAGGGTCGGTGCAGGGCTGCGGCACGCTGAGGCTCAGGGTCGCGGGTCTGGTGGGCGCGGCCCACAGCGTGGGGTCCACGGCTGACAGCGCACGCGCCAGATTTGCAGGGGTCACCTCCAAACCCTGGAAATGTTTTGAAATATCGCATCTGGGTTTAAAAAGAATAAAGATTAATGAGAAAAGGGGGAGAGAAACGGTAGAAGGTTGCTGGATTTTGGCGAAATGGTGGTTGGTGAATTTAGTGACCCTGGCTAAAACTTAGGCAGAGAGGTATCTGATAAATATTTTTTTCATAGCTTTTACTTCCCGTAAGAGCACGACGAAGCACATTTACCTGTAAGCTTATTAGCATTTTTGAGGTAACTCTTACACCCATACTTACATTTGAAATTTGACAGGTGACAGCCGAACCTTTGGTAAAGCGGCGGCCATTTTACCACTCACGTAAGTATTCCCTTGAGTAAAAAAATCGACTCAGAATATGGGTTTTTGACTCTCCTGTTTCGCTTCTGTCGACTCTAATGTAGTCGTCTCTGTGACCTTAGAAGTTTCCAAGTAGTTATTTCGTCGATGTATTTTTCCAATTTTAACGGGTTTTAATTTAGTTAGTCTAGAATACCTATAGTTAAGTCAGACCCTAGAAGGTTCCCAGAGGTTCTATCTTCTATAGTCTATCTATTTTTCCAATTTTAGCGGTAGAACCCAAGGTTAGTGTAGTATACCTTAAGTTCAGTCCAGATGTCTGCGAGGATCTGATGCCGCCGCTTGTCGTCGTGGTTGAGCGCGTGCGGTTGCGGCGCGGGCGCGGCCGGCGGTGGAGACTCGCGGAACGACACCAGAGACCCGCACGAACCAACGTCTACGAGGTGCACTGGAACAATATAACATAGGGTCAAAGTTCATGTTTCTTCTGAGAATCTTCTCCTTATCGTGTCACTAGTTCTTTTGAACCAGTGTGGTGAAAGGATTTCAAGTGCGCCTCGAAGAGGCACCTTTTTTTGTGACACCCTGTTTTCGAACTTTTTATGTTCTATGGCGTGCCAGTTTTGTCACGATGTTTTCCTTCACCGTTAAGCACGTGTTTTAATGTACACATACATTTTTTGAACAGAAAAATCGATTGGTTTACGACCGGGTTCGAACACACGACCTTCGGATCGAAAGTCGAGGCACGACGGCTGATAGAGGCGAATGTAAGAAGACATGTTGTGCCGACAACACGTAAGTGGAAAAAAGAAATTATGATGTTAGTACCCTACCATCCCATCCCATCTGGACAGCATCCTACAGGGGAACCTACCTTGTAGTTCCTTAGGTGTGTGAGGAGTGGCGGGCGTGTGCGGGGTGGCGGGGGAGGGTCGTGGCTGCGGACGCAGTTGCCGAACCAGCAGCGCGCTCAGTGCTCTGTTCTGAGCCTCCAGCTCCCGGACTCGGGCTCTGGCACATCCTAGCTCTTCACGCACACTCTGAAATGGGAAGCATAATGTGTACCTAAGTATTTAATGTAATCATTGAGTGAAGGAAGAAACTGTTATCTTATATTACATATATTTAGTGTGTCTGATGCTCTCTTTGGCAGAAAGCACGCTATTGCGTGTAAAAAAGAGTCAGCCTTATTAGGCTAGTACAGACAGTCGTGTACATGCGATCAAACATACGCAAAACGTGTTAATTAATTAAGTGTAACTAAAGTGTTGTGTTCACATTATTTATTAATTTTTTCATGTGTTTTTAACTGTTTGTGTATGTAGTATCGTGTGAACATAAAAGTTTTAATTTCTATTTAATTTTCAAATATAAACATAACTAATAATACCTACTAGTAGAGACAAACAAAATGACGCACTTCTTCAGATGTTCTCGGTCATGAAGGAAGAAAAAAGAAAATCTACTAGAAAACTTATTTTAATCAGTTATTTTTTTGAGAACTTTTCGGCGCTGTGCGTTTTGATCGAGAGCCATTCGTGTTTAATTAGCTCCATTCTAGACTCTACCTTTATGAATAGTTATAATTGAAAATTCTTCTTATCGTGTCACAAGTTCTTTCGAACCAGAGTGGTGGAAAAATTTCAAGCGCGCCTCAAAGAGGCTACTTTCGTACACTTGACACTTGTTTTCGATTTTTTTAGGTACTATAACATGTCGGTTTCCTCACGATGTTTTCCCTTACCGTGTTATTTACAATTAAGACATAGATCCACATTGTACTTAAAAGTTATGCCAATGACAATGAGTTTCGTAGGTATTACTTACACGAAAATAACACTTGATCTGTATAAAACAAGGTAAAATAGGCACTGCAATAGCAAGTAAGGAAGCTTAACTGTCTAATAATCCTACAGAACGCGCCTTTTCATTTGTTATTTAAATGTAATTCATTACCTACCTTGAGCGTCTTAGATGAGAGAATCCTGAAGAAAATCCTACGTAAAACTTTACCCTATCTGTTCGTATCTCCCTCGTCATTCGGAGAAAACGCGTACATTTTAATTATGCTTCATTAGATAAATTAAATTCGAGGTAATTGACGGGCCGTAATTATATAGGGGGGTAAATATAACGAAGGATGGCAAGACACTCCACTCAGTGTTACCAAGTTAAAGATTTTCCCAAAACGCGGCAAGATACGTAGGAGTTTGTTTATTATAAGATTTCCCAAGTTTGCAAAGTGAATTTTAGATTAATACTTAAATAAAATTAATTAACTTGGATGGAAATTAAAGTAGTTTTTGGTCACAGATATTATACTCGGAATATTTTGAAAGTGTAAGTACATAATCGAAAATTCTAATTAAAAAAAAAAAAAGTCCAAAGCTTAGTATTTGGTAAAGCTTCGTTAGCAACATCATTAAATAATCAGTAGTACCTATAGTTTATTTTCGGGGCAATAATTTATAATTATTATTTGTTAAAACTTAGTTATATTCCTAGGTACAATGAAGCGAAACTATGCTTGTGTGAGATGTCCTGCGAGATTCATGTAAACTTTTAGGTCGAAAAGAAACAAATTCTTAGACCTAAATTTATGGGCATAAGTAAGTAGTATTTTGGGTGAGTGTAATCTTGTTTCAAGAAACGCTTCTCTTTGTAAACGTGACCCATATTTTAGTTATTTTCATTGTTCATCAATGTTCTCTCCTCTAACTACCCATCTACTTAAGATAATTTCAGTGTGATCACACATTGCGTCTCAATTTTCAGCACAAATTCCTACTCGGATATTAAGTAATATCATACGGAGTGCTTACATGGTTTCAAAGGATGAACATCCATCTTGATTGAAGTAGAGCAGACGTTGATTGGTTTGCAATAATTATGGAGGATGGAGTAATGGCGGCGTGATAGGGATTATGTTACCAGCTACATAATTACACATCGTAATATTGCAATATCTATACTATTTAGTATCTTAAACATTCTATGGGATACTAATAAATGTGGATGGAAAAGGCTTGAGACTGCTCATCCTAGTGTCTTATGGGGGAGGCCTATGAGTGGATGTGTAGAGGCAAATATTTTTTATTTATTTTTTATTTATTCAATAAGGCAATGCCAACAGCACACATAATACAAAATACACAGAACACTTACATAATAGCATACACTAAAATGTGAACCAATTATAGGCTTGCACAACACTCATAGAAAACAGGCAACAGCTAAATTAAAAGAAAAAATATGACACAATGAAAAAAAAACACAAGAACGAAAACAAAATAAAACTATATGATGATAATCATGACTAATTAATGTAGTAAGTTATCTGCGTTATACTTTTACTATAATCTGTTGTAGATTACCTACTTACTCAATACTCAATATATTTCTTGTCATCACAATGGTTTGGTAAGATGGTAACAACTAGGTACAATATGTTGATGCACATGTTTGTGAACCCCTTTGGAGCATGACTTAAAGAAAGGAAGAAAGGAATGATTTAATCGTGTAATGTAAAGCGATAGAGCCGTAAGCAAACTCCAACGTATTTTCTCAGTGAGCTTAAATCTTCTTTGTAAATAGAAAATTAGTTATTCCCAAACAACTAATTCAAGTCCATTGATGCCAGAAATTGGTAGTTTGTAAAAAACGATTCAAATTTTAGGAAACTGTCGTACTTGTCCCAGGCAGGCGGCGCCATCTTTACTATCAGAAACTTTCCATCGTTTCGCGCCAAAACTAAAAACAACATGGCGGCTCAAAACTGAGATTTAAACGCAAACGGCCGCATTATCGGCCAGATTACGCCCAGATTATAGTGGGCCAGGGTTTCTGAAATTATTACTGTGCCAGCTAAGGCCAAAATGTCCCATTTGGTGCGATTTATGTGCGAATGTAACGCCGAATAATCCGCACCGGGAAACGGGACTGCCATAATTATGAGAAAACAATTTCCGGGATGCATCTTAATGCTCCGTGTGGATTAAGAGTTACAAACAGACATTTCGGGGTTTTTTTTATGGGATTAACGGTTAGCCACTGTAAATTCTGTTGGCGTTTTATCTCAGGCGTTCAGAAGTGCAGCCAACCGGGAGTGTAATATTTTGTCACATCTCGGTTATTTATTGCAGTTCTGTTTATTTCATATTTTAAGTGCCTACCAAACACTCCTTTGATCGTTGGAGATATTTTTATTATCTTTATTTATTGGTCTTGAAGATACAGCGTTGTGAAATTTTACTGCGATGCGTAGCCTAGCCAGCTTGCTTGCCTTCCTAGCTAAGAGCCAAATCTACATTATTTTAAGGTAAGTACCTCTCGCGATCTTCGTCACCGTTTCGCATCACCATTCCAACACTCTTGGCACCTATTTAAGGATGTAAGTACCTTCTGCGTGAGCAATGCTCGCACAACCTGCTGTGCCACGTCATCCAGCCTCCTCTCATGGTCTCCAGCAAGTCCATCTGACAGAGCTGACAGTTGGTCACGTAACCGCTCGTTCTCGGAACCAAGAGTTGTCACTTGGCTTTGGTAATGCGCTGCCGACACCTGGAAAAGAACACATTATCATGCTATGCGAAGCGAATGCCAGTGCTATTGCTACGTTGCGACTTGCTATAAAATGCGAGCACTTGTAAGAGCCTATGCACACGGCGTGCGACCGTACGAAATTGCGCTGCTGTCATACGATTTTATCGATGCCTTACAAACAATAGAAAAATAGACCTATAATCTCACTTTTGATAAACGTTTTTCTTTTGATCAAAACAATGGTAGTGCAGGTCTTCGAAGTAATATATTTATAACAGTACGTACTGCTTATCTTAGATTACCATAAATTAAAGTGTAAAGCAACCACTTAGTCGGAAATTCATGCGAAGAAGCGTCAGTAACTGTTTAAAGTAAGCAAAAATGTTGAAAACAGGAAGTTTAGGTTATTTTCAATCCATATTTCAGCGACTCATCGTCACAGACATGGCTGTCATCAAAACACGCTCCACAGAAAAAAACTCCAAAACAGGTCGTGTCATTCACACTCATAATTAAGCGACCGCCCACAGTCTCAACTCAAATAAACCAGTGTAAAGTGACCTACTTTGTGAGCCATGGGAAAGCTTTCCTATTCCACGTCAGAGCTCTACCAATATTTGCAGTTCAACTTAACCTTTCAATTAGCGCAAGTTATCCAAATCCTTATTCCTGTATGATAGAGTTCATTTTGGACGTAGGTGTTTCGTTTGAAAAAAAGTGGTTTTAAAGGTAATCAAGTGGGGATCAACACAAAGAGATGTGTTTGTCTGTCTGTCTGAAACAACACGCAATTGATACGACGCGTAAAGGGGAGGGCGAGCGTTTAATTTGAACGTGCTTTTCAGGTGGACCGTCGTGATTGGATTGGTAACCGATTAAATTTTATTTTTGTCGACGATTAGATACCGTATTGTCTGTCATTTGGAACCATTGCTATTTGAAAAGTAAGGACTTATGGGAATTATATAGAGAAAACTCTTCGGGCACAGTAAAAAAGGTTTCTAAACCTATTTACTTGGTGATTTTAAAAAATGATTTTACTGAATAGTTTTTAATTTAAAGAGGTTCAAATACACCATAAACGGTAGAACATAAGGCACTAATAATATTCTTTAACAACATACTATGTATACTATGTTCTGGCGAATAGGAATCTTGAATCTTGAATCAACGGAGCCCTGTTTTTCGCTATCCCCGAAATTGAAATCTATGAATTTATGTTAAAAACAATACATTGTTTAGGATATAAAAATAGAAGACATAAAATATTGATTTCGAATTAGAACTACACGTTGATCAATAGAAACTTGATAATTCGACATTAGCTACTGCCCGCGGCTTTACTCAAGTAACTCCTACTCTTACTTCGACTTGTAAACTATACTCATACCTAATTTCAGCTCAATCGGCTCAGTAGTTTTGGCTTAATAGTAACAAACATCAATCTATCCATCCATTTTCCTTCCTTCATAATATTACTAGGATTTTACCTCCCTAATGATGTTACTCACACACTCTTGTTGTTTGTAGTTGTTCGTCACTCAAAATACTCATTTCCAAATCTAATTAAAATTCATGATTGACACGAGATCAGATTCACACAACAATATTCAATTTATTCAGTCGAATATTTCTCGTTTAATGGTATGTAATTTATATTTGCGTTCAAAACCGCAGATGGTGGGAACCTAATTGAAATGTGATTTAAATCAGAAGTGCCTTTCGAATTGTATTTCGGACTGATAGAGAGTGAACGAGTGAAACTGAAGATGCCTTTGTTTTTGCGCCGCATATAAAGTGTCAATATCCTGCCGCAAAGTATAAACATTACTGAGTTCTGGCTTGAAGTGCTAATGAAATACTTGGGCTTTCAAGATTTACCATCAAAATGTCTAGTGGTCGCGGGATTTAAAAGCTCGCGTCGCATCGACCTATGTGGATCAAAGTCCTGTGTAGCTCTATCTTCGTCATGGGCAGGCATGAATGAGTGAATGAACTAATGAATGAAAACTATTTATTGTACCAGGAAACTTAAAGATACACACACATAACATAAATAAATATTAAGAAGAAGATCTCTTACCATTAGGAAAGAGTCTAGCGTCTCGTCACATTTTTTCATAAAAAAAATCCTACACTGATTTTCACTGGTACTGCCTAAGTGCTTACTAAGAGCTGTAATCCACGTTCCATTAATACAGAGTTTGTTTACCCCTTTCATTAAATATATTTGACATAAAATGTTAGCAGAACTCTACGTCTCAATGTTTTTGTTGTATAAATCTATTCTATCCTTTCACAATAAAAGCTTATCTTGTTTGATTTTATTTTATTCTGTCTTGATGGCCGGGTTGTAAAGTGGGCTGTAAAGTGGGCTGTAAAGTGGATTTATCATCACTTTTATTCGCCTGCAATGAATACCAAGTCTAGACGAGTATCGTCAAAGCAATTGGTTTAAAGCAAAACTATCCTATGACCGCGACTTTATCTAGGTGGTATCAGAATATGTGGTGTGTGTCTTACGTCTTTTTCAGGTCGTAAACTATAGGTACGTATACCTATTTAATATCAGATTAATAGATTTACACGTTTTCACATGCAAAATAAAAAGACAAAGTGATTAAATAGGCGGCTTTATCGATTAGAGTGATTTCTTCCAGGCACATCTTGGGACACATAATTTAGCAAAAGTGATTTAACAGGGCACCATAGAGAATTAGATTCACATACATAATAATTTTTTTTTGCAAGGTCTGCGAAGTTCTACGAAGCTGCTACGTCGTAGAACGTACTGTCTACGAGCTGTCGCTACGCTTTGACGCAAATATAATTTCACTAAAAGCAATTTTCGCGCCTGTTGGTACCTAATTATATTGTTCCGTAAAATTTGCTTCGTCATCTGATTAATGAAGGTTCGTCATTATGTCATCAGCGAGGTCGCAATAACGACTATAATGGCACAACCTTGAGCTGAGTACTTTTGTTTTGTAAATTTGTGTATAACTTTGAGTTGACACTATGATTACATTATTATCAGCGAAGCAACGCTGCTCCGCTGCGTTGCGTTGCGTCGCAGTTTTGCTGAATGCGTCCAAATCTAGCGCTGCGATGCAAATGCCAGTACGAAACTGAACCGTAACGAAACGAAGTAGAGTGGCTTCGTTATAAGTTGTTCTAGTAAACATAGGTCCAGATATTCTAACCCGGGATGGCTGCAGTGGAGGCATGCACTGCAAGCGGAGCTCGGGGTCAGCGCAAGCCTTCCCTGGGATGGCCCTCACAGCAACGTGCGTGAGGGAGACACCGGTACGAGTTCTTCGCATATCCCGGGGTCCCTCTAATGCGCAGAGGTCGGCCACCATGGGGTTTTAGTCGGTTAGAGTCTGACATAACCCGTCCACCCTCAAAGGTCTCAAAAGGTCCAGATATTCTACCGCCAAGCAGTAAAGTGTTGAAAGAAAGAAAGAAAGAAAATTGTTTTTATTTGCCAATAAGACATTGAGTAGGTAGGTATTTTAAAAATATTAAAGCGAAACAAAACAAACATTGCAAAAAAAGAATAGAAGTTTAACAAAGTACCTAACCTACATAATTATGATAGTATATTTATGTCGCAGAGGTTCTGGCAATAAATGGACTCAACTCAGCGTTATGCTGGACAGACAGTTTTCCCCATCTATCCAGCGCTGGTTTTCAGTTGAGCCCGTTGTTGCATTACTGCGTTTCGGTTTAAAGAGGACCGTTAAAGTTTCTAGAGAGTTACTATATTGCACTGCCCTTTCGTTAGTAAAAATAAATAAATTGATATTTTTCGGGTACAAGGTTGAGGTTCTGTTATTCCAATGCAATCAGTAGAATGAACAGAGTACCAATGCCATTAATCATGGTGTGCAGTAGACATCATTAGCTTTGTGCGTTTGTACGGTCACGCGTGCCCGCGAGGGGTGCGGGGCATTTTTTTTTTTTTTTTTTTTTCTTTCGAAGAACCTAAGTTCTTCGGTTTTGGCTTCACATCAAAGGTCAAGTAATTGCAGAGATTATTTTGTCATAAGTCAGAGTCAATAAGTCAAGTCATGCCCCTGTAAAGTAGTGGAGGTTGCGACTTTACAAGAGTCTTCTATGGAGTTTTGGAGGCAACACGAAAAGTCACGTTTTACAGCATTACACTATTCAGCAACACTCATACACGTTCACGAGCACTTAATGGATAAAAAACCACCGTTTTTACACTTAAACACTCAAAGTTATACAAGTTTTGTCAATTAATTTAATGCCGCCAATGCGCCATTTTTCATGTTCCCGCCAAAAATCCGTGCGGGGCATTGGAACTCTTTGTATTTCTTTTTCACTACCTACCTACCTACCAACCAACCTATCTATACCTATTTATACTTAACTTAACTATAGTGAACGGTGGGTGCACTGAATTTTCTGAAGGAGTGAAAACTTTCGCTCTAATAATACTTGTAGTTGATTCCCGGGAAATTTGTATTCATACAGTTCATATATGCATAGATACAGTTTTAATTTTATTATAATTGACCCCGAAACTCTTCCAAGCATTATTCCTTAATCGTTTTTCTTTCGAATTAGGCTATCCAAGCCTTTACGAAAATTCATCCTGTAGGTAGGTAGGTACATTATATCGTTAGGTTTCAGACATCCAAGCCCAGTTAAAAATCACCCTGTATCATCACACTTGTGCGATTTTTATTTTGCTTACTGCGAAGAAATCTCCTAAGTTATAAAGAAGGTAATCAATGTCCTGTATCATCACACTTGTGCGATTTTTATTTTGCTTACTGCGAAGAAATCTCCTAAGTTATAAAGAAGGTAATCAATGTCCTGTATCATCACACTTGTGCGATTTTTATTTAGCTTACTGCGAAGAAAGCTCCTAAGTTATAAAGAAGGTAATCAATGTATAAGTACATAGTAGGTTAAGTTAAAATTTGCATTGAGACAATAACACTTGTACAGCAAAATTATAACATACTTGGAGCCACTGAAACTAACTCTATCGGAGCGGAATACTCGAAACTCATGGCATTTTCAACTGCAAACAGGCCAAATATTAATTACTTACAGCAGAGGTAGGTATTTTCATACTAAAGTTACCGAATACGGCTTGCGAGCTTGCGGCATAGTTGGGCTAACGAAACCAATTAGTGTTTGTCCACTGTTCAACCCGATACGAATTTGAGAGATCTTACGTCGACACAGCATTTTTATATAAGAATACTCGATGTGCTATTGGTTCTATGATTAAAAGTTGATTTTGAATATATTAATATTCCTGATAGGAAATGGACATGATTAAAATCAACTTGTATGTTTCTAAAACGAATTTTGTGATTGCTAAATCGGATAAAATGTAGTAACAAGGAAACAAAGTAAACTAAGTTATTAGTTAACATAATTCAAAATCTTACCTAAGTTTAGGTTTTATTGTTAACAAGTCTTGTTCACATAAAAACATAAACATAATGTCGACATGAGCGCAAAAACGAGCATCTTTTTTTGAAATATACGATACTTAACCATGATAGATAGCGCTCGTCCACCTCGTAACATTTTGGTAGTTAGTCTCAAAAGCTCAGTAAGCCCCACTATGTTGCAAGTTTATTGTCAATTTGTGGATACGTTACTTGTACACTTACTCATGCGATTATTTCTCGTATCAACCTCGTGAATGGAAACAGTTAACCCTTTAGCTGTTATTGCTATTCTCGATCCGCAGTGAGCCAAACTCGATAAGATAATCCCGCCAAATTGGAAGCAGGATCGCCTATTACAGTCTGCTTCAGATTTACCTACTGCATTATTGATGTTGTGATAGGCAGGTAGAGTTAATGAAGGGAATTCAGAACTTGAATTTGTGTAATCAAAATAAGTGTGTAAGTAAATAAGTGTGTGTAAAAGTGTGTAAATAAAGTTTTATTCATTAATCTATCCATTTATTTATAACTTATAAATAATACCAGGGTATCTACCTATTGCTTACTTACCGCAAAATAAATTCGTTCAGTTCGATTATGTAAAGCATAAATAAATAATGTTGATTTAATATCTTTAAACGGAATGCTCCTAAAACTGCTAGAGCTCAGGCCTACTCTTGGTTAGGAAAGCGAATGAGTCTAAATCCACCACGCGGTCCCAGTGTAGATACCATTAATTAATGCATAGAGTTAACTAAAATTAGTGAGCGGAAACTTTCTAATTCTGTAAAATGTGGAACAGTAGGGTAATTAGGCATTTTTTAAGGTCATATATGCAATAGGATTCCTTCTTAAGCAGATGGCGTGCAATCCAGGACTCGAGAAAAAGCATTTGATTATGCACTCCACCATCTGGTAATTTATTGCGCGAGTGTCTGCCTAGTTTTCCCTATCCGTTACCGACTAAAGTGCATTACCATAACACCAAAAACCTAAGTTTACAAACAAGCAAACCGAATAACACGCAAACACAATTAGTGAGCGAGTGTAAATTTGACATGCGCGCGGTGCCGCTCCGGCCGGTCGGGGGGCAACAGATACGATGCACCCCATGCCCGGTGTTTGAGGGTTGGGGTATCTGTCTTGATATCGATACCTCCAAGGCCGAGATCCAAGGGCCTCAACATAGTTTACCCGTCTAAACTATGCTGGGGCCCTTGGGCGCACAAGAATTCGGGGCCCCTTTGGAAAGTAAAGAAAGAAAATTATACCTACTCATATTTTTCTACTATGATCTTCTATTTATGTGGTGTTGCGCAAAAGTAGCTGAAAAACAACGCATTACACTTAATCTTACGTAAGCTGAGGAATTATTTCGATTATTTCACTTTGATCTGTAACTTTTTATCGTGATAAAAGTGTAATGTGCCCGACAAAAATATTTTGATAATAAATGTGAGAGAAGTCTTAAAAGCCCAGTTATTTCACTAGCTACAGTGCCCTTCAAACCGGAACACAGTAATGTTTAAACGTTACTGCTTTTAGGCAGAATATCTGATACTGTGTTGGTACCTATCTAGACGGCACCCTGCAGCGGCCACTACCCAATGGTAATACCTACAATTTTGATGGATACTAACCCAGCCGGGTCTTCCCAATGCTTCGTCAAATTGTTTTTTTTTTAAGTACGAACCTGAAAACTATCGATCTTCACCCCATCACTACACCTTGCCCTCTGTAACTGCGCCCTTGCACTTCGGAAGGGTGAAGCTGAATTATTGTTTAGAGGGGCGCGGGGGCGGCCTTTTAAACCGGGAAACCCCAGTCATTGTGCATAGCCGATTTCCCGCTATCCGCCATTTTAATGTCCTTCGACTGTCTATGTGTGGGTGAGGGTGGATGCCATGAGCGATGGCGATTTTGGACATGAAACTCATCATTCATTCGTGTGCGCGTTTGTTCGATTGCGCGGTATTTTGGTTGATTGATTGGATTTTGCATTGTGTTTGGTAGAGCTGTAGGCTATTTTAAATGGTACTTAATTGTGTATATGTGCGTGCATAGCTAAAAAATCTAACATTGTATTCAGGTAACGTCATAAAAAAATGTAGCAGTATTAATTAGGTCGAAGGTCGTGGGTTCGAAGCCGGTCGTAAACCAATATTTTTTTCTTTTAAAAACAAAATTATGTGTGCATTAAAACACGTGCTTTAACGGATGGAGAAAAACATCGTGAGGAAACCGGCACAGAACATAAAAAGTTCGAAAGATAATGTGTCAATTGCACGAAAAGAGACTGGTTCGAAAGCACTAGTGACACGATAAGAAGAAGAAGTATAGGTATATTAACAAAAGCTGGCATGAACAACACATTCACACGTGCGCTCGTGTATAGTGACTGAATATGAGCGCGGCGTGTTTCTTTTGTGACCTGTAAAAATCATCGTTCTTTTGTCAAAGTGTGGTGAAATTTCATTAGTGTGAGTACTTTGACAGCGCCAGCTTTCGTTGAGATATCTGTAAGCTCCTAACATCTTAATCTAGTGCCAGCTAAATGAACCGATGACGATTAGAACTATTTAGTTGGCTACCTATGGCTTATATTATCTTTTTTATTCTATTTCTGTGATTAATTTTTCACTATCATTTTCTTTTTGACTTAATTTTATCAATTACTGTCATGATTTTTTATTTTTTTAAATGATTTGAATTTTTATGTGTGACTCTATATGTAATGAATTGTTCTGTAATGTATAATATAATATTAGTTAGTGTAAGTGGTGTAAAACCGTTCTAATTAATTAAATAAATAATAATAATGCCTAGCCTGAAAGCCTGAAACTGAACGCCTATTGCGTGCACCACAACCACTTTTTGACTGTGTTTAATATTTTTCATGCACAAAGTGGACGCACAATGTACATACGTGTGTGTGTGCAATCGGTACACGGTTTGTATGGCTTTTATTACAGTTCCGCGTATTTTTTCCTATTGTTGTCATGTTGTCGGCCCTAAAAGCTCAAAGGGCGTCCCTTCGAGCGCTTAAAAGCCTAGTTATAGGGAAAGTAGCAGGTAATTTGAGGAAAGTTTTTAATCTTGGCTTTCATTTCTCAAAAAGCCAAAATAGTTTTCTTAATTGGGTTGGTATAAAGTATTTTCGCGTGATCGAGATTTGTAATTCCTGGGTACATTAAAACCATCTGTTCAATCTTCTGGTGAACTGGTCAAATTATTTTGGAAATTTTAATAGCAGCATCTAGCCATATTGAATGCTTGAAAACCCATACATTTATAGGATCATTCTAAGAAAAAAATATCTGGGTAATTTAGCTACGTTTATCTGCATTTGGTAAATCTTACCCAATCTTTTTCCTCCATTATTGAGTATTGGATTCTATTGGAGTCATTATATATTTCCTTAAGCATTGATGACACACGGCGGTTATACACGCTACAAACCAGCGAGTTCGCTTGTAGCTTGTAAACTCGCCCAGTGTCATAGGATTTTTTAAAATCTGCTTGTTAATCTCGAAAGCTAACTTGCTCACACGCTAGCTTTCAAACTCGCCGACAATCAGCTTGTAAAAACAGCCGTGTGTCATCGACGCTTTAGGTACCGAAGACACCGGCAAAGAATGTAATTTATTACAGTCAGAGTGTCACATAAACAAACAGTGCATTCGTTGCCGTTTAGCGACCATTAAAGAGCATTTACCAAGGACCCCCAAGGACCACAACGATCATTTTTGGATTATGACTGCCCCTGCAGATAGAGGAATTAATTTGCTACACCACCATTTTACCCTGATCCCTGAAACAAACACCATCCCTTGATTTCTTAAGTTGTAGTTTAAATCCCTACTGTATTGGGGGGTCAGGGTAGTTTGGTTGAATGATAACTGGACGTTCTTTGAGGGATTATGGACATTCGAGGGGATGTAATGTTTTTGCTTAATTAGTGACGAGAAACGCAAGTGCCGCCTTGTGATTATGTACTTGTCGCAAAATGGCGGATTTTATGTTTGTATGGGACATAATCTGGTAATGGACGAGCTCTAGCGGTCAATGCACTTAGACGATAGGATAGGATATCATAGGATAGGCACTTATTTACGTACTGGAATTGTGCTAGAATAAGTTATGAAAAAAATAACTTTTGATATTAAAAAATTGACTTAGACGACCAACGTACCGTCCTATCTGGATGCATCTTTTATACTTTCAACGCGGAAATTATATTGAGGAAAACCGTGTTGCCCTATTTCATTCGCTTAAGTTAAACAAATTAAAATAAAAAAATACTAAAACATTTCGTTAAGTTGTAGTAACAAATTCACCACTCCATTATTTTGTAAATAATATATACTCAGTCAATTTATATCTTCGAAAATGTAGAAATGAAGCGGACGGGATTCAGGGTCTTAAAATAATATGGCTTCTAGCAGTTTGTGACAGTTCAATAATTCTGATAGTTTTGTCTTCTACCACTAAAAATAGGCTTTTATTATCTATCGAAAAAAATCTTTTTCAATTTATGAATACAATTCTCTGAAAAAAAGTATGCGAGAGGGAATCAAAATACACAAAAGGGAGACAGGTGTACGAATATCATTCAAAAAGTGTCCGGAAATGGAAAAATCAAACTGCGTCGTCCACCATCTGATAACAATGACGCAGATGAACGAAATGACTGAGTGAATGATGTGATCACAGAGTAGGTAGGGTAGAGAGTTAATCTAAATTGAAAATCATTTTCAGGTAGCTAAGAAGCGTATTTGCTTTAATTAATCATGAAAGTGATCTACGTTCATTTTTTACTTACTTAATCTTCTTACTATTCTGCTGTCCTAAGTCTAATGCCTAGATCACAGGTACCGAGTACTCGGTACGTATCAACATAGCGCCGAGTGCTCGGCTGAGCGAGTGATGTAAGCTTTCACTGTCTCGGCCGAGTAACATTTAACTGTCTCGGCTGAGTACTCGGTACGTGTGATCTAGGCATTAGACTCAGGACAGCAGAAAAGTAGGCATCTAGGTTCCAAATTATGCTTTTCTGTCTTCATGTAGAGCCAGTGGCTGGTTCAGATCGAGTTTTAATCTTTTGACGTTTGACGGTCGGTAGGTTCTAGCACAAATGAAAATCTTATGACAAGCAAACATCTTACTTTCCAGAGATTTTTCCCAAAGTTTCATATTGAAATATGGGGGAACGAACAATGCAGGCCAGCATAATGAAATACTCTGAATATTTGTATTTGATTTCTCTCCAAAACTCCATATTTACATCACCAGTTTACCCTGAACTGTAGGAGTTGAATATTCAAGTTAAAAACCGCCAGGGATGGAGTATCGCTGTACACTGGACGAAAAATGTTGGTACTACGGTTGGAGTCTATACCGAATTTTTAATTTCCCGAATTCGGCTATTCGGTAACTTTTTTATTTGTGTTTACTTTATCGCTTATATTTTCGGTATCATTATGGAGCTGTTACTGCGAAATAAAATTAAACTGTGAGGATATTAAATGGACAAAGTTAGAAGGTTGGCGCAAACTTGTGCTGAACGAAGTTTTAATTGTTTCAGAGAGTTTACAGTGTACTGTACATACTATATTACATTATGTTATAATTTATAACTACGAACGTTTTAGGGCAAAACACTTGCTCACAATTTTTTTAAGGAGTTTCTTCTACCTAGAACCTAGTTATTGCACCGACTACGCTAAAAGATAATAGGTATTTAATGTTTTTATGTATAATAAACTCTTATTCTTTTATATTTCTAGCTTTTATTTTAGCTCAGTATTTGAGATGAATAAAATGTTTGCGATTTTTTCGTGTGATTATGTCGCAGAAGAAACCTCTTTGACGCCTTGTAGTCAATTGAGCAACTATATTCACACTTTTATCAATATACAATATACATTTACGCTATAATGAGATACTTACCTCAAGAGCAGAAGAGAGAGACGCTTTCTCCTGCTTCAAAGTCTCCACGCGGCTCTTGTACTGCAGCAGAGTTCGGACAGTCTCCTCCATCCTGTAAAAAAGAAGAAACTGACTTTAGACAAAGATACAGACAAAGAAGACACTTGTGCCTATGATTTTTTACATTTTGAACCGATTTGACATCCTATTGCTCCGACAAGTATTTTAAAATCGAGCAGTTTCTTCTTATATGTGAGTCTTCTTTTTTAAATAATCATAGTAAAATAAAAATTTGACCACTGCAGCATCGATGACAAACGCCTTTTTTACAAGCTACAAGCCAGCGAGTTCGCTTGTAGCTTATAAACCTGCCTTGTGTCATCGGCTTTTTTACAATCTGCTTGTTGTCAGAAGCCAAAAGCTAACTCGCTCACTCGCTAGCTTTTAAACTCGTTGACTTGGGGCTTGTAAACTAGCCCTGTGTCATCGACGCTTATAAACGAACGGCCCTAAGATAATTTTTCACTAACTCTACATTTCACGACCACTCTATAATCTCCCAGTAGACTGTTAATCCGTACTTGGGTAAAAGTCTGCAAAGTTCCGAAGACGCTGCGTGCCCTGAATAAGTAGCGGCTCACTGTCAATATCACTTACTACGCAATTTAGTGCCATTAGCCAACTTTACGCAACTCTGCCAGACGGGGTTTTTTTTCGACTGAGATTTTATTGGAACATCAAAATGACTGGATTAAGCTCATTCGATCCGTAATTTAAGTAATTTTTAGGCGGTGGATTGCTAATTTTAACAAACTTTAAGTCTGAAAACAAAAGAGTGTCCATCCTTATTTGCTTTTAATTTTTGGATGTAGAGTTCGCCCTTCACTAAAGAGATCAGATTAATTTTATCTTCAAAGAAGCTTAATAAAAATAGTTCGCATTCTATTACATATTTTGCTCCCTATTTAGTTAAAGTATACATACCTTAATGCGAATAAGAGTATTTATTAATTTCCAAAATTGAAATGAGATGTAACGTAAAAATGGTAACATATTTGGTAGGTATATCTAAAAAGAAAAACAAGAGACAAATCAAAAGGGACTTCATTAAGCAAAATGCATCAAACAAGGCGAGCACATACTCTGCGTTAGAGTAAGACAAATGGATAGTTTTGCTTAGGATTAGAGCGAGAGGGCTGATTCAGGAAGTGCACTTAACGTTTCGTCGCCACTTCATTAGCGAGCGACATCCGTTTGCGGTTTGTTTTTTTTTTTAGTTCGCTTGTTGGCACAGTCACATTAGTTTATTCATCTGTCAGTTTAAACTGCTTCCTTAATTTAGTGATGTTTATGATGTACTATGTAAAGCGTTACTTTAGTTAATTGGAGAAAGATATCAAAGGGCTAAAACTCTCATAATTTATACATTTGTTTGATTAAAATTTTAACTTAACCCTTAAAAATTATTTCTACTTCTTATCGTGTCACTAGTTCTATCGAACCAGTGTGGTTAAAGGATTTCAAGTGCACCTCGAAGAGGCTCCTTCCATGCACTAAAAAAATATATATATAACTTATTGATTGTAATTCAAATACTTTTCGTTTCGTCTGTGATGAAAATAACTTTTAAAGAAATTTCAACTCTCTTAATTTTTAATAGAGTTGGAGCTTTCTTTGTTTTTACTTTTCTGTTTTAGTTTTGAAGTAAAATTACTGTCCCGAACGCAAGATCAAATTATAAGGCAGATTTCTAAACAAATTTCCTTCATTTATATTCCCAAATTTCCCAATATTAGTCAAGATTTGCAATTTTAATACACAATCACTGGAGTCGCATTACGCTCCGCAAAGGCTTTGAAAGACGGATTAAAAGATAATACTTGAAACAAAACACCGTGAAAATTAATGGCCTTCTTCAATATTAATATACCGTTGAGGACACAGATTAAATGTTTCATGAAGCTTTGTTGCCACCACGAAACGAGGCGCAATTTTATGGCAGAATATGGTAATCGTGTTTTATCTCTTCCAAAAAGGTATTACTCAGGTATTTTTTTATTTTTATGATAACAAGTTACGGTATGAGCAAAGCGAATTGATTGATTGATTGATGGTAAGAGATGACGTCTGCTCATGACCAAAACATTGCTGCAAAATACCTTAAATTACATATGCCTAGATCACACGTACCGAGTACTCGGTCGAGACAGTGCTCAAACATAGCGCCGAGTGCTCGGCTGAGCGAGTGATGTAAGCTTTCACTGTCTCGGCCGAGTAACATTTTACTGTCTCGGCCGAGTAATCGGTACGCGTGATATAAGCAATAAGCACAGCACACTAGTTGCTAGATTATTCTTGCCAATTAGTCATGTAAAAACCAAAAGCGCTTACCATAAAAAGGGTAAAGATAAATGTCGAAAAAAATTAAATTTACCAAAAATTAATGCACGGAAGCAATAGAACCTTTTTTCGCGAAATTTCCCACGTGGAATATATCTAGTCGAATTTTCCGTCGCCGGGGGTCGATCACCCGAACTTTGGCCGTCGGGGCCTTATTACTCTGTAATTTAATGTTTTGTTTTTTTGTAGGTTTTTTTATACAGCCAGTGTTTTACTGCTTTCAGTCACGGCAGAGTATCGACCGTGAGGTTTGGCCAAAGTAGGCAGTACTGTTTTTGATTAATAGACGCGCCTATGATATTTGGGAGCAATGTTGGTTGTTGTTGTTGACGTTTTTAAAAACATTAAATGTTGATTGAAATCTAAAAACAACGTTTTTGTTATTTGCTCTCGCTTCCCTTATGGAAGCGGGTTTTATGTTTTTTTTGAGGAGAGCTTTATTGTTTATGGATTTTGAATGTATTGTGATCGAGTGGTGAGCTACCCTAAAAGTTTCATCCGGAGAGATTATTGGCAAGTGCTCGAAATTTGAGTTACAAGATAACCCGGATCAAAAGACAAACAAGAAAGTGATTTAATCTTCATCTTATTGTGCCACTTCAGTTAATTTCTTTCAAACCAGTGTGGTGAAAGGATTTCATGTGCGCCTCGAAGAGGCTCCTTTCGTGCACTAATATATTAAAATAGTGATTTAATAAAAAACGTGGTAATAAATAGGATTGTTAGACTTGTAATACTCAGTATAAGTTTATCAACGGTTTTTTTTTTGCTATAATTAAGTTAAAGGCAAGGTTACGATGAAAGTAACAGCTGTAAACACTAAAAACTTTAAAAAGTGTGTCGGTATTTAAACAATTTAAAAATATTTAATGCAAATTAAATTCTGTGCTCATAAATATTTACACAGATTGCACAGACAAAGCTTAATTTCGAAATGAAAGCTCATTGTAAATAAGTTACCAATGCGGATGCGATATGATTTTTTATAAATAAAATGTGAAAGCCATTTCCGGTCGGATGTTTTGTGTTGTTTTCCATTAGATTGAAAAGCCGGAAGCTGGACTTATGATTCTTGTATTAATAAAGTAGACATGTTTATATGTGACGATATTACGCCGATTGGATTTTAATAGCATAAAAAAATATATAAATAATATTATCGTAATAGTAATTATCTGTACGGTAGCAGTTTTATTCTGTAGTGTGAAAATGGTTTCAATGGTTATCAAGTTAAGTAAAATAATTATACTCGTGAATCGTAAAAAATACACTTTCAAAGAAACTAACAACATATAAAACGATCAAACAAAAATAGCTGTACTTACACAGACCATTTTTTTTAGTTATAAAAATAATAAAAAAAAATGTTTATTATACAGAAAAACGGTACAATATGGATTTTATGACTTATTTTTAAAATTTAAACTCCATTGTACCAAAGTGTGGTCTCGAACATGTTTTTCTGTGAAATAAAAAATGTTACATTACTCTAACTTTATATATTACAATTTTTTTTACAAAAAAAATTGTAATATTTTTATTCATCATTTTAGATGACTGCTACTAGGATTTAAACCTACAAATTTCAGGCGAGAGCCCAATACCAACCAAAAAGGCATCACTTTTTTCAAATAAATCTAAATTAATTCAAAATGGTGTAGCTGCCAAATTGGGAAGGCCTTAAAACAGTCGCTCATAAACACCTCGCCGTATCCATCGGGTAATTTACCACCCGTTTACAACGCCACACTTTTACAGCGCCATTTCAGAAGTAGGACGAAAGTTGAGCTTCGTACATTTTTAATAAAACGCTCAAAGTGGGTTACACCTGCGTCTTTAGGATTAGCCGATAAAGGTACTGGGGTAAAAAAGTGTCTTCACGATTTTTCAGCGTTCAAATAATAAAGTGCATTCACGCTTTTTCAGCGTTCAAGTATGAAAGTGTCGTCATAGTTTTTTAGCGTCCAAATAAAAAAGTTCCTTCACGATTTTTCAGCGTTGACGTATACAATTGTCTTTACAGTTTTTCAGCGTTTTATACTGCTGAAATAGCCTCAATTGCGGTTAATTACATAATTTTCCGAAATACTTAGCACAGATCAATCAATTCGTTTTTTCATTATCGACAAAAATAAAAAAGGGGTTTTCGGTTCGACACGTATTGTTAATAATTTATGAATGTACATTCACAACTTAAATCATTATGTAAATTAGCTAATTATTTTTGTTTTGTACTAGCATAGATGCCATATCAGTCATGATCTATTTTTTTTTCTCTTTGTTAGTTCTAGATTTAATACCATTTCAGCTCGAGCACTTACATATATTAATTAGGCTTATAAGCAATTTCACATGCCCCATATAAAAGTACTAAGTATCGCAGTACATAGCCCAGCCATTCGTTAGGCAACATGGCTCAACCCAATTAAGGCTATCGCGCGGGCATGGGTTCTGGGATTATAGCTGATCCGGCTAGAGGATAGGGAAGGAACACGTTATTGGTAACATGTTATTACTGTTACCGAGATTTTGTTACAATCGACAATTTATAGGTTTTTAAACCGTTATATTTTAGAAAAATTGTTAACGCGTGAACTCTTTAAGACAAATTAATCACCTCCTCTGATTGGTAGGTTAAGTTAATTTTTTGTTTGCTTTGCTTCCTATTGGGTGTTCGTTTACAAAACTATTTAAAACCGTAACATTAAGAACGGTTCTTTGATTAGTCTCTTCCATAACAAACTTTCGTAGTGTTTGGAATTTTTCGACAGTTTGTAATTTAACTTTTTTGAAAACCGTTCAATTGTAAATTTAATTACAAAATTACGAAGACAGACAGTTTGGTTAGAATACCCCAAAATTGGGTATTTTTCAAAAATTGCTAATTTCCAGTTATATCTGATTTGTATCTCTCCATACATTAAATTTGTTGCATGTAAGCCCGTCTATCCGCTCCCAGCGTCCATTAACCAGTATCCCTGTTTATTTCATCTTAATAATAGACAGGAGAAGCCGCAGGCAACAGCTAATATAAATAATATAAAGCGAATGGAGGTCATAATACGGTTTTATATAAACGCTTAAGGGGAATCCTCAAACCCGAATTCCATACAAAAATTTTCAGACAAATACTCAAAAAGTACGCGGTATTATAGTAATTTCTTCACACTATTCGCTTCGTCCATGTTTTTTTATTTCGTCAACAAAAAAAGTGAAAAGTTTCATGCTTTAATTTAGATTTAATACGTGATTTTAAGTTAGTAGGGTTAATTTTAAAACACGTATAAAATCTTAATTAAAGTATGAAACCTTTCACTTTTTTTGTTGACGAAATCAAAAAAAACATGGATGAAACGAATAGTGTGAAGAAATTACTATAATACGGCGTACTTTTTGAGTATTTGTCCGAAAATTTTTGTATGGAATTCGGATTTGAGGATTCCCCTTAAGTTTCAGACGCCCTTGAACTATTCACTTCAGGCCTGAAAGCAAATGCCAGATGCCAAGGCTTCCCCGCTAAGCCTTATTTATGAGTTTATTTTATACAATGAGGGTACACAGTATACAGTTCAGAACAAATATGTAAGCTCCTAATGTTCGAGAGTACAGGTAGTGTTTAGTGAAAGTACTTTAGTAGGTGCACTTATACACGGCAAAGTTTTGATCACCAGAAAAAAAACGCATAATCAGTTGCCGTTACTGAACACAGATATGGCAAAAAAACTTGAAAAAATTAGTGGATTTTTAATTGAATAAAATAATTGTTAAATAAAATTAATACTTATAAAATAAAGAAACACCCTTTGGTGTTTCTTTACTTTCCAAGGCATTATGAGTATCACAAATAAAATTAATAATCTCTTCTAATTTTCATTAGGTATTTTATAAGACAAACATTATTTAAATAATTTAGCATTTTTACACAAGTTCATGCTAATTACCATCACCATCTACCAGTTCCCTTTTGTACGTGTGAACTACAAAAGTGGTTCAGTGTTACCGCTATAAAAAAGCGATTTTTCGAGAACAATAGTGCACAATGGCACAATGAGTGGCGTAAGCCCGTTTACTGTGTGTAGCGCGCTTTAAGAGGCTTTCACGGACCTCGTACCCTCGACCTGACGACGCTGTGTGGGAAGAGTGATAGAACGCGATCATTGCCATTATTAAAAAAAAATATATATATATTTTAAAAAAAATGTGCTCTCTAATGGAAGAGCAGGTGGATGTACCTGCATTATAATCAAATCAAATGTAGATACCGTATTATTAATCAATTCATATTTGATAGGAATCAAAACATTAAAGAGTCTTTTCAGATAAACTTTTTCAAAAATACCTACCCCCCAAAAAATATACAGCATAAGATAATTTAGTTCCTCGTAATATAACAAACTCACTTAGCTAATTGTAAATAAAATATACCTTAAATCAGTTATGGTATATCATAGATATTATTTTCTATATAGTATGGGTTGAATGATCAAGCCCTTATTTTTATGTAGAGTTCGAACCGAGTCACTGTAACCCTAAAATAGAGGCTCTTGAGGATACCTCTTGGGGACAGAGCTCCAGTAGGTACATCTTAAATCTAAGATAAGTCTAAGAACTGCCACGGTATAAATATCCATTACAATGTACCCAATCCATATTTTATGAATACAAATAAATGATTTATTTATTTCGTTTGATGGTCTTAAATCGCTTTCGCCTCTACTTTGCAAACGTTGGCAGTATATTGCGGTATTTGCAACGTGGCCTTAAGCCACTTGACGCCACTGCACTGGCTCAACACCACCTCAGGGATATTGATAAAACCGATAAACATTTTATTCAGACCAAAGGTTTGTTGTTTCGAAAACAGATAGAAAACGTACATAGGCTCAATTTTAACCGCTAATAATTTAATATACTATTTTGTTCATTCTTACTAATATCCACGATCAATTTTGAGCCAAAAAAAAATTTGAAAAGGCTTTATTACTTTAAAAAACATCCAAATTTTAATGAATCCTATAAGAATAACTTATCGGCGGCGTCAGCCTTGCCTGATAAAGCATTTCAGCCAATTTCAGAAGACCCACACCATTGCATTCACTTGGCGAAATTGAAAAGCTTTCATTACTTAAAAACATAGTAACTTTTTAACATTCCGTGGCTCAGGGGCCTTTGTAAGATAGCTAAGGATAGATCAATTATGAGACTACAGTATGAATACAACCTACTTTCACAATGGGTCACTCCTTTTCAATAGTCTTTTGTAACTCATTCATCCCTTTCGATATTAAAAGAGTTTTAAAGATAGTAATTTAAAGAGCTGTTTATCAGAAAGTTTAGTCGCTACAAAAGGCGTGTAAATTTAGTTGGCTGTTAGAAACGAATAAATTTGAGGCCCGAATACCTTTCAGTTGATTGGTTCGTTAAATGGGTCAGGCGTGATGATAAAAACGCAGGAATATTGTATTTAGGTTTTTCGTTTACGTTTTCAAAGTCTCTATGTTACGAAGAAGTTTGATGGTTGAAGTTGAGGCTTGGACCTGACTGACTGACAGACAACGTACAGGCTAAACCACTGAACGTAAAGACTTGAAACTTAGAGAATGTGATGAGAGAGAGAGTCAAGAGCTGAAAGTTAGTACTAAGAAAGGAATTCTAAATATTCGCACCCCCAAGGGGTTCAAACGGGGTGTCAAAGTTTTAACATAAATGCCGGTAGACTCATTGACTAAAATTAACAAACAAGTTTTTCAGGATTTTCTGTTTTTTTTAAAACAGAAAATGATGAAGGATGGGGAAAAAAAATATTTTTTTAAAATAAAATAAAATAGTAAAATGAAGATTTTTCTAGGGATTTGCTTTGAACAACGTACAGGCCAAACCGCTGAACTAAGAGGGTTTGTCAAGAAGTGCAGGCGCGTACTAAGAAAGGAATTTTGTTAATTATATGTATGTTATGTATCTACTAAGGTATGAGCCGCATTTATCAATACAAAGTTTAGTGCCCGGGGACTGCAAAGTATCCAGACAGGTTTGAGAGACAGATGATAGATGATGGCTCTCAAGGAGTCCCAGGGGGAGATATTTACATAAATGATGTGTAATGGGCGCGCGGGATGCATTAGCTAAGACTGTGATGTTAATCTAATACGCTGATGAGTGAGACTGACAAGGTTTATGAAAATAAATTATGAGAAAACTGGTGCGTCTGTACAGGTATCTTTATAAATTGTAGCCTATGTTATTCTGATGTATAAGCTATAATTATTGTAAAGTTTCATTAAAATCCATTCAGGTGTTTTTACGTGAAAGAGTAAAAAACATCCATCCATCCATTCTAACAAACCTTTACGTTTATAATATTATAGGATATATCATTATAATAAAATGATAAATTATAACAAATAAGTAGGATTAAGACAGATGTTCGATGTCTAATAATGTCTGTAACTATCTAACCATTTGGTGTAAACTACGTTGGTGAAATATATGAATACTTATAAATATAATTATTGCTGAGGTATGAATATGAATTAGGAATTCTTTGTCTGATTTCTATTGAATTTTAGATTTTTGAACTTATATGAGTTATCATACAAGTTCAAAAATTTAAAATTCAATAGCAATTAGACAAAGAATTACATCCATGGTATTTTTAATAGGATGTTAAGCCTAATAAAAATACCGTGGATGAATGAAGGATGAGATGAGAAGAGAGATGAAGAGCCGATGATAGAACTTAGTGGCACGCCATTGGAGAGACTTACGTCCTGAAGTCCTGCTGTAGGTTGATGACAAAGAATACCATGTTTATGACAAATTCATAGAAATGGCAAGCAGTTTGCACGGAAGTTCTCAAAATCAAATAAGATGAAACTTGAATGTTTTGAATTAATAAAATATATTGAAATGGATTCCAAATCATCCCTCCAAAGTACCTATCTACATCCATCACATAACCTGCCATCTAACCATAAGTCAGCGTTCCCCAACCATTCACTTTAAACTCGGAAAACTCAGATGATTTCCATATGAAAACGTTGAGAAGCGCGTCTAATCTCTGGGCGCCATTGTGCCGCCGACGCGTCACTTCCGGTTGTCGAGATGACTGCTTCCGTCGCCGCCGCGACTTCCGGTCGAGTTTTCCTTTCGGTAACTTGGAAATAAAATAATGGTAATGTTGAAGAAAGGTGTGAATTGAAACAACTGAATCCAAAAACAAAATACTAACGGAATTTTTTTTTTGTATCAACTAATATATTATTTTTTTTTTTTACATTTTAAACAATTTATGTGGGAATAATTAATAAATTGTATTAAAATTGCTATCAAACCTGATGTACTTGGGTACTATCAGGCACTATACCCCACCTTTTTTAATAAAAAAAATGAATAATTGCATAATCAGTTGCCGTTACTAAACACAAATAAGGCAAAAAAATATTAAGTCGATTTTTTTTCAAAATAAAAACATGGATCTATTACCGTTAGTAATTTTTCTATGGTAGGTATGGTAGGCGTCAACCGGAACGCATAATTGATTAATTACTTGGTTCATTCCATCGTATGGCCAACTACGGTACCTGGCTCGAGCCAGCTCGCAAAAGCTCGGCTCGGGCGCCGCACTCCCCCCGCTGTCACTCAGTCATTATGTAGTTACTGAAAATTCTCACTAGACAGAAACAGTGATTTACCCCTTCTGCATTACCCATATTTTATAAAAATTAAAAAAATGTGGTGTATAAAACTGTGCCTACACTGTATGCTAACTTACTAAGAATGTATCACAATGAAAGATCGCCATCAAAACATGCTAATGCTTCCTTCACACAATCACTGGAAAGTTCCCGTGAACACTGAACACTTCACATTAACTTAAACGTTACATTACACGCGCTCATTACCAGACTACGAGAACTTTCTCTAAGGGGTGCTTAAATTTCCCCCCCCAAAAAGTGACAGTCGCTTTTTGAGTGGTGTGTGTATTGTTTTTAAAAATAATTTCATGGCGCTTTCGGTATAATTTAAGTCGAGATATAAATGGCTTATTATTTAGGTTTATGGTTTTATGTAAACAATGGCGAGACTAGCTCGGCGCTCGCTTGTTGGTAGGAGATCACGCCTGCCTGAAACCATAACAGTGCTACTACACTGAGCTTTGATTCCTATAGGCCAGTGCAATACTGCTGTGTGCTCGTCCACTTTGAGACATTTTCAAGATCAGTCTCGAATGCCCAAAAATTTCACTAGCTACCGTGCTCTTCCAACCGGAACACAGTAATGCCAACACATTACTGCTTTGCGGCAGAATATCTGGCATCCTGCAGGGGACACCTCCCAACGGTAATTATGAGCAAAATCAACAATGTCAAAATGATTTCAAAGTCGTGGATATTTGTACGCCTAACAGAAATGGCGGAAACAAGTTACGGTGAGTAATAAAATTTCGCCATTTTTGTTCAAAACGAGAAAATATTTTAACCCCAGCACTCTAAACATACCAGGCGAGCAGCACTGCGAGGATACGTGCTCCAAAATTTAATAAGAGAGAGAGTTGGAACGCATTATCGTCATAGAGTTTCAGAGACAAAAGAGACTTCGTATACTCTCACCAATTTCCGTCGGGAGGAGGAACAATGAAAATGTTACAGGTAAACTCTCAAAATGAGAATTTAACTTTAACACGGAATATTTTACTCGTGTCGTTTAATATTAAAATAAAGCTATGTGCAAAGTATGCACCTATAGTGTTTAGAAATATGTATAAAAATAATAAATAAATAAATATTGAAATGGATTAACATAATAATAGTTTCTATTACCCGAATGTTTAAATTGATTATCTTTTTACAATTGGATAAAATAAGTATGTCTAACCTAGACTCACATCGGTGTTTCTATAGAGTCGTAAAACAGGGCAAAAAAATTCAGACTACTCTACAATAAAAATGAAATTTACGAATATTTTTGTTACTTTTTACGATGGAGTTTTATTGATAATGAAACAGCCTAGTAATTTTAATAAATAATATTTTTCTAGCCATTTAACTTCTCTTTTTCGAAATTAAGTCAAATTATTAAGACCAAAAATGCCAGAATGTACTTGAAGTTGGAAAAAATTAGACAACTTTTATTTATTATTTATTTACATTAATACTCTTTTCTACCCTACTGAGTCTACTGACCTACAAATAGACGTAGGAATCCAACGACTTACAGATAGATCCCAACCCCACTTGCAAACTATTTTAAACTAATCCGTGCCACTGTTCGCAATATATCACGGGTCCCAAATTGAATAAAGCTCGATAAATCACGGAGACCTCTTAACCAGTCACATAATTCAATCGGGCTGGCTGTGGACCTTGAGGCTGAGTTTGAGCTGAGTGGAATGTCTTGTACCTGAACCACAGGTTAATCTATAATTACTATGACAGGCATAACCTACGTCGTAGGTATACTAGGTCCTACGACCTAGTATCTCAAACAAGACCTACCAGTGTAGTAGGAAACATATACGCACTAATCGACGCTTAAGGGTAATCCTCAAGGCAAATTTCCATACAAAATGTTTCGGATAAATACTCAAAAAGTACGCCGTATTATAGTAATTTCTTCACACTATTCGTTTCGCCTATGTTTTCCGATTGTGTCGTCGTCGTAAAATTGTACCTCTAATGGTAGGTAAAGTTGAAGAAATGTGGGAATTGAAACAAATGAATTTCATCATGTTTCTCATGGTAATTTTTTTAAAGAAATAAAGTGTTGTTAGAAAAATACATTATGTGGGTATACTGAATTTATTATGTATCCATAAATCTCTCTGCGAAATGCACTGGTATGGTAACTTACTTAGTTTTTAATCGTAAGGATTAAAATACCTAATATTTTGTGTTTTTTGTGAGTAAATAAAATAATTTTTCCTTTTTCATTTTACTACATATCAATTTAATTACTACATATCAATTTAAAAGGTACCTATCTTGCAGTTGACTATTCTTTTCCCACAAGTCTCTTCTTCCAACTATGTCAATTTACCATTTGACCTCTGAAAACGATGTCTTCAGGTTTGTGGGTTCATTTCGCAGGTGCTATGTAGGTTAATTTGACCTATCTGACAAGGCGCTGATACGAGTTCAGGCATGGGGTAAATGTAGGTTAACTATCCCGATGTTGCTGGTGTGCCAAATTTCGGTTGTACTACTCACAAAATATTTTAATACCGTGCAAAACTTGGCAACATGTATGCATTTAAAATGAACTAAACAAAATATGTGACTAGTGCATTGGACTGCTACGCCGAGTGTCGCGGGTTCGATTCCCGCTTCAGGACTAACATTTTTGTGATGTACATCCGTGTTTGTCCTGAGTCTAGGTGTTTTCTAAGTATTCTATGTATGTATTTACAAAAAAATATATGTATTCTATCAGTTATCTGGTTTATATAATACAAGCTTTCTTAGTTAGGGGTTTAGTAGCGTTGTAAAAAAAAGACTTTTATAACATTGGTGGGGTCAACTCTACTTTGTTAATTTATTTATAACACGTTTACACTTAAAATAATAGTGAAGAAGGGCTAAATGTTATACTCGTCAGTTGTATAAATTTTCAGCCAATCATCAAGTAGAGTAAGTCAGAATATCCTTGTAAAACGGGACACATAACCTTCCTAACCAATATTGCATTATTGAATACTGAAAAAAAAACCATATACCTACAAAAAAAAATAGGACACGTTATAAATGGACACATTCATCAGTACAAGATTACACTTCTACCTTGTATTTGGTGTAAAATAATTAAAATCGTAACCGAATTTGGTTGTTGAAATCAACTAAGTATAACAATTTATCGTAAAACAATACAAATTCCGGTCCATCCTTCAATAAACTAAAACCGGTCCCACCTGACTATTCAGCACACCTGGTGCCTCCAGATCTGACCAATAGCCGGCCCGCGATTAGCCTGTAATGGCCCGGGTTAGGGGCTAATGGACAAGAATAGCCAATCTATGAATTTGTGGCTGAAATATTGCTTTGCGTGGTGTAGGTGGTATACAGTGCACGAAGACCTTCTCGAGGCGCACTTGAAATCCTTTCACCACACTGGTTCAAAAGAACTAGTGACACGATAAGAAGAAGGTGGTATAGGACTACTATCTGCGAATGAAGGCACAGATATTAGATGAGGTATTGTTTATTTATGTAAAATTGTAGGAACCGTTAATTTACAATTGAACAGGTTTCAAACACGTTAAATTAAAAATTGCCGAAAAATTTTAAAAAATAAGAAAGTATGATATGAAGTAGACCAATCAAAGGACCATTCACAAAATTACGGTTAAAGTTACGGTTAGGAAAAAAAAGCAAGGAAAAAATATCAAAGAGGTAGATAGAAAAAGAGGCTCTATAAAAAAATATGTTCACCATAAATAATATGTATTAAAAATATGCGAATTCTCCTTAAGTTAGTCATATTTCATTATAATTTTCACTTCAACATTTTTAACGGTACCAAAGAAAATCAACAATACACTTTCACACAAAAGATGGAGGGAGGTCAAAAGGTACTATAAAACCTTCGACGGCACGAAAAGAGGCCATCGGACTTCTTTCAGGCCTAAACAATAGTTTGTAGTAAAAACTTCTTTGTCTCATTTTATGAGCCGAAATAATGATGGAAGGTTTTTATTTTACGGTGTTTTTATGAGACGATTTGGTATGTATCAATTGTTTAGAGAGTATATTTCTAGTACAAAAAAAGAGCATTAAATCTTTTTTTCCTCATTTACCTATTATACCTTTTATTGCATATATTTGCAATGGAGTAAATTATTTTACAAAACTAGTATTACTTTGAGTGTTTAAGTGTAAAAACGGTGGATTTTTAACATTTAAGTGCTCGTGGAAGTGTATGAGTGTTGGTGAATAGTGTAATGCTGTAAAACGTGACTTTTCGTGTTGCCTCCAAAACTCCATAGACTCCTCTAGTAAAGTCGCAACCACCACTGCTTTGCAGGGGCATGACTTGACTTATCGACTCTGACTGATGACAAAATAATCTCTCCAATTACTTGACACTGGCTATATACCTATGAATGGTGTGCTGTGGAGCCAAAACCGAAGAACATAAAGTTCTTCTTAAAAAAAATTCATAAATATGTAAAAAGTTATGAAAATATGAAACAGTTCAATTTTAATGTATCAAAAATACAAGCAAGTAAACTAATAGTAGAACTATTTATTGGTCTACTAGCTGTACCCACGTGCGACTTCGTCACCCGTGGAAGAGTTGTTTATTTTGTCGATTTTGTTTCTTTCACCCGCGGAAGAAATGTCACGGAATAGCAAAGTGTCAGTACTAAGCAAGTCAATCAATACTTGCACATTTTCCATCCCTCTTTTTACCCACTCAAACATTGAATTTAGTAGATAACTGAAAAACATGGCGGTACTTATCTTCGGAAATCATAAAAATGCAACTTTTAATGAGATATTGTGTATACTTGAGGAGACAGGCTCATTCAACTTTAGGTCCAATAACTCCTTCATTCCGTACTTTCATATCTTTTAACCATAAATTTGAAAATCAATGAAACCCGTATCTTATTATTTGTTTTGAAGAACATAATTCCAAAGTTTGAGATAAAAAAAACTCATAAAAAAACTGTTTCCATACAAACTTTAAACTTCTATATCTACCCTCTGAAGAAATTTAGCGTAATATTATATAGTCTATAACCATTTCAGGCTTTGTATAGATGATATTGTAAAGTTTCAGTTAAATCCGTTCGGTAGTTTTTACGTGATGGACGAACACACAAACCCACAAACAAACAAACAAAGTCTTCCAATCAAAAAAAATAAATTTGGGGCATGTTTATTAATATCGTCTGAACGCGTTTCCGTCAAAGAAAACATATGTACAGAAATTCGAGGTCTTCTGCTTTATTATATGTATAGATTGCTATTTTTTACAATAAATAGTCAAATTATTGTTTTGTAGAGCTTTTCGTAGATGCCTACGAAATTCGTAGCACCAATGCTACGACGATGACCCAAGCATTTTTTTTATACGTGACTACATGTAATAAATCGATGAACGCCGGCTGCATCCACGAAAACGTTGACGTCATTGTCCGGTAACGCTGTCATTGTCCGGTAACGCTCATTGTCCCGTTACGCTGATAGTCACGGTAAACTATCGTCCGTAAACCAACTTTACAGACAACCAATTTTTTTGTTTTTGCTTTATTCATCTAATTTTATGCCACTTGCTTTTATTTCAGACATAAATACCGTGAAAGCGACGCATTTGCTTTTAATTCTGCAAACGTATACGTAAAATTAATGTGTCACGTACGTTGAGATTCACATGCTAAGCATTTTATGGCCTCGGCTTTGGGTAAGCTTATTTTTTACATCTACACACATTCCACATACAACCTTATTACAACATCAAAAGAGTTTATAACACTTTGACAGGTTGGGAGAACTGATTTATGTAGGCCGCATGGTTGATGAGGTTTTTATGACGTCATCAAATCGCTTAAACGAGTGACGACACAGAATCGCGACCGATAGTGACGTATTTAGGTGTTTTGCGCGTGTCAGTGACGAAAGATCGACGCAGCTGATAGGTTGATGACGGGAAGTTTGTAAACAAGTAGATTATGCGAACCGCTATCCATAGTGTGGAAAATTATACATTAATTTCCATATTCTACTATCGTCTTTGTCTCAAAAGGAAAAGCAAACAACCAGGCTTATTAGAGAAAATATTTGTTATAATGAGAATAATATTTTTTTGTATTTAAATAAATTAAGACGATTTGTTGCTTATCATTGTTATTAGCTAATAATTTCTACTAAATTAACGGCATCCAAAATAAAGTAAAAGCAAAAACAAAATGTCTTAAAAGGAGTTTCTCAAACATACTCGTATTTTGAGCAACGTTTCACCTGTCAAGGTGCTTTATGAACATTCCAGAAAACGTACGTGCAAGAATGTATGAAGGAACTTCATCCAAATTAGGAAAGTACTCAAAGTCGAGGTACTGAGAAAATTCGTGGTCGCAGTGTCTGAAAAAAATTGACGAATTTATCGACGTTACGGTAATCTTATTATAACTAAATCAAATCAAATCAAATCAAAATTGTTTATTTCAGTACATTTGTTAGTACATAAGGCTTGAAGGAACAGCACTATAACTCTATTCAAGTGAGACTAAATATTCAAAAACGTGCCAAACGCTAATAATTTATCAAGCAAAGTCGTGCAACTTTTTATATAAGGGCAATCCTCAACGCAAATTTCCATACAAAATGTTTCGGACAAATACTCAAAAAGTAAATAAGTTTTAAAATTAACCCTACTAACTTAAAAACACGTATAAAATCTAAATGAACATGGATGAAACGAATAGTGTGAAGAAATTACTTATAATACGGCGTACTTTTTGAGTATTTGTCCGAAACATTTTGTATGGAATTGGATTTGAGGATAGCCTATTAACGTTTTCATAGTTCACTTTCTTGTTTGTCTGTCTATCTGTCTGTCGTTTCGGGTGGAATCTAGCAACTCGAATTTCGAGTATCTACTTCCCGATTATTTATCCGGCTAAAACTTTCAGGATAGCTCACCACTCGATGACAATGCATTCTAAAACTATAAAAAATAATATGGTTTCTTGTAAAGATCTAGATGGAGCAAAAGCAAAACGTAACGTAACGTTACACATATAAAAAAAAGTCGTGGTTTTTAGATTTCTTATCTACAGTTCTTGTTTATTACTGTTTCCGCCCACAATATTTTCTTACAATTTCTAATGGAGTTAGTTTAGCTTTAATTTTAATTTTAATATCTAGAATTATTATAATTATAGAATTTAATTTGATTTATATTTATTATTATATTTCCTTTACTATTGTGTTGATATTCTTCAATATTAGCAGAAACTAATCGTACTCCCTTTGATTTTGCTATTACATACCTACGTCATTTCCAACTAATAAAACCTCTTTCAGTTTTCAAAACACTCATCCATCAATTTAACCTTTCTTACATCCTGAAGGTGGGAACCTCCACCACAATACTTCAGGCATTGATATATCACCATTCGAGGCGAGGGGTGAACGAACAGGTAATGATGAACGCCTCTGATTGACAGCGACAAGTGGATTGATCTCCTAACGGGATGCTGGGTGGAATATTACAACATGCTTAAATATTTCATATTTGCTACTGTCTAAGAAGTCTTACAACTTCGTTTTAGTTGCGAATTAACAAAATTCCTTTCTTAAGGCCCAGAATCCTGCGAGCCGTTATCTCGCTTGCACATTTGTACGAAGGAATTTTAAGCGAAGGAGGTTGGGAAAAACAGTTTTGCCCATTTTCTTTGCTTATGTTAAAACATTTTCAAAACTAAAACATAATAAAACTAAAATTACTGAACTATCTATAAAAACAAAAAATTGTACTAATTACAGTGCAATAGTAAATTGGAACAAATTCTACCACTCCACATTTTTGAAATTTATATTCAGTATATTAAAGTAGTATAAAAAATCTACAAAATAGCGGCGCGCGAAATGTTCCAAAAAATACCTAACCGACATAAGTAGCTTTCTGAGGTAAGTACCTGGCAATGATTTCTAAGAAAGTTGCTACACCCGTTTTACGACTTAGTACTGAGGCAAACTATTCCTATCCCTATTTCTTTATTTCTGCGAAGATGCAAGCGAACACGTTTGATGGATATAAAACGTTCCGTTCATAATACGTTCAGGAATATGTTATTTTTTCAATATCCTCGTCCCATAGACGGGAATGTCATGCGTCTGGAGGGAACGTGCTTCTCCGCCGACGTTGAGTTTGTGAATGATCAGTGCGTATTTCTTTTATGCTTTATTCAAGCATAAATCCGCGCCATTTTTACGCGGTCTTGGAAGGGTTGGGTCCGTTTGTTAGCTGAATCTTAAAATTTTATTACCAAAAAAGCTGTTAGCAAGTAGGTACAAGTAGTTTAGCATTAAAATGTTTAATTTAATTTATTAATTTGTCCCAAATGTAATTTCAATTCTAAGCAGTTTTAAATTAATGTTATTGGTATAACCGCTTAAATCAAATTCAATAATAATAAAAAAAAAATTAATTATTTAATTAAATCATATAGGTAAATACAAATATGTTAATGTTATTGAACTTTGTACGCAAGTCTGTTTCGATTGCTAAATATGTTGCCATTGTAGAATGGAGAGGAAATTTACAAAAAAAATAAATTAACTTTTTTATACCTACAAGAAAAAAAGCCACGAGCATTAAAACTGTATAACACTAAAAGTTTGACTTTCTAAAACATTTTGAAAAATATTTTTTATGAACCATTGCATATTTATTACACACAAGAACTTTTGTATTTTTTTTAAACCAGCGATCAATTGAATTTAAATACAAACTTATTTTGTTTTCTCAAAACCAAATCGCTCAGTGCTTCGCTCAACCTCAACATTTACGTAAAAGCTTTATGAGTCAATCCCGTGAGCTACGCTTCATGTTATTATGCGTTCCGTTTTTATGTTACTTTCATTCCAAAACGTCACGAATAAACTATTTTTGGACGATTTTGGACGATCAGCGTACGCTCGTAAAACGGAACGCAACCATTCGGTGTCATTCAATTTTATGGTAACACCTATATTTTACGTACTATTATTTTATGTTTTGACTCATCGGTTCATAAGGGCTGTAGCAAAGAATCCATATTTTTGAAAAAAAAAAAAGAAAAACTTTACTCAATACGTCTGGGAAGGAAACTCCGATCTTACAAAAACGTTTTTATGTATATTTAATGATACAGGAAATGAGATTTTTTTACAATTTTTTACCGATACAAATAAAACTTTTTTTTTTTTTTTTTGAGACGTTGAGATTACATTCCATAACAAGAGTAGTAGCAAATAACCCTTCCTTGGCCGTCGGGTAAAAAACAACTTAAAGTCAAGACGAATTTAGTATACTCGTATTATTCAGGCGTTTTATGAAATGTACGAAAAAAAATATCAATATACCTATATATAAGGCTTGACCCCACATACATAGATCTAGATATATATATATATATATATATCTATATCATTGTATCTGTGCTTGACCCTGACTGACTGACAGACAAGACGAAACCCTTGGATTTAGAGACTTGAATTTTTTTGTACTTTAGGAATACTTATTGTTAACTGTTAATCTATCTATGTTTCAAATAAAATTAATGATAGATAAGAGAGCAATTATTGATATTTGCAACGCAAACAAATTTGCGGGCGTCGATTCGTTCATTTATAAACACAAAACTTTGGCAGCCCTACATAAGAACTCTACCAGCCAATATTATGACTTACAGTAGAAAACTCGCGTTGCCGTGATCGCTCCAATAAATACCAGCCATTCGTCAAACTTCAAAGGTTCTGTGATTAAACCATAAATAGGTACAACTTGGGCCGATTCGGGAGCGAATAAACCATAAAATAAGCTTTGGCTTATTCAGACTATTACATATACCCGCGACGTAACGTCGCAGACACGGACCCCTTTTTTAACAATGGGAAAATTCATTTTATGTCAGCTCACTGCCAGGTTACTAGCAGAGTGCTAGTAGCTAGTAGCATACCGGCTAAAAACCCATCTTAGTGCTAATAGGTTCGACGGCACATCATCACTTGACAGGGTCACGGGGTCTCTGTCTGATTCGACGCGGCCCTGTCGGAACTAGTTCTAATTCTTATTGATTGGAGTCAAATTCAAAGATTTTTTGAGACTCGGACCCGGCCCCACCGAACTGGCTCTAATTCTTGTTGATAAAGGAGTAAAATTCAAGAAAATAATATTTTTTAGGCCTATGTTGTCCTATTGTTGGGCAAAGGCCTCCCCTAAATCTCTTCATCTTTCTGGATCTTTGGGCAGTTTTCCACCATTCTCCATCAAATGCTGACTGTGTATGTAACCGCATAATATTTGCTCCGGATTCTCGATCCGTTGACAATGAAATGAAATTAATGAAATGGTTTTATTGCCCAAATTCTAAAGTATGGTATATATGTACAAGGTCTTACATTTATTGTATAACCTTACGTGTCAGTAATCCACATGCAAAATAGATACATATATACAATAAATGTTCGTTGAGAATGATTGAATGAATGAATTACCTAATGAAATAATGATTCCTCTTTGTTATCATGTCGAATACGTTACGTGTCGGTGGCTATGAATGCACCTTCAGTCGGTAAAGGTCGATCGACACGCAGCGTTCATGATTTTCACGCGCAAAACGCTTTTGTTCTTTTACGACTTTCCTTGATAGTGTATCGTGAATTATGTAATTTTCGGAGGAATGGGAAGGTATGATGTTTTGATGGACTGGATTTAATACCGAAATAATCCATTGTTTTCTTTTTATACGCCATGTTTACCACGAAGGTATAGCCAACCTTTTTTCTTCATTGCAGAAAAACCCAGAAACTATTCACTTTACATTGTAGATTTGAACTTTAATAACAATAAAAATATATACATACTAAAATAATAGGTATTTAATAATAACTTGTAAAATACAAATCGTAGCTTTGGTATCATAACCAAGATATCAGAAAATATAAACTAAATCTCCATAAAGAGCAACTAAGGATTTCTGGATTCAACGTATCTAACGTAGTTCTAATTTCTAGATGGCTTGTAAACATTGACCCCTAATGCTTATATGCGTCTGAGAATTAAGACAAGTTCGTTTGCGTTGCGAATTAACAAATTCCCTTTCATAGTACACGCTTGCATATCTTGACGAACATACCGACCAAATTTGAAGTCTCTACGTTCATTTCTTTGGCCTGTACGTTGCCTGTCAGTCCGTCAGATTCAAACTTTTTTTTATAATTTTGATTGATTATATGTTGTGTTAGGTTTCGGAGCATGAATAAGTCTGAACCATAGATAAGTCGACATAGTCTCTATAATCCATAAATATTAATATCTATGTATCTTCAGCATATTAGTTCTGTGGTCTGAACCAACGCGACGGGTTGAAATCTGAAATGAGCGATAAACTTAACCCGCCCGCAATTCATGAAAGTTTAATAGAGAATTTTGTGAAAACTCCACAAGATAAAATTAATTCCTTTCACCGAGTATGAATTACTACGGTGTGCGAACACAGAGCCAGATAAAAGTGAATTTATAAGTGGACGTCCCCCCGGGCTGGACGGGGGTAGGGGGCGGACTAAGTACCTACTAGTAGGGGGTGGTCTAGAAACTGAAAGAATGGGTAATGTCTTTTGAAAAGGTTTTAAGATTTTGGAAACAGTTACAATATTTATAGAAAAGACTATGATTGAAATTTACTATTGGAGCAACTTTTCAAAGTTCTAATAGGTAACACAGTAAAAAAAAGGACTGGAATCGCAAACATAAAACACTCTCTTTGTAGTCGGCTAAAAATAGAAGTGTGAGGGATGGGGTAAAAAAATATGAGTAGGTATCTATAAATTAAGAAAAACATAATGTTCAATATGTATATAAATCACTACCAAACTACGTGCGTACCAAGCTAAATACTCTTTATTTATTAACTCTAAATCTCCAAGCCAACATGGTTGAATCCATAAATAATTAATTCAGTTTTCAAAGTCTACGCTTTCAGAGAGGACTGAATTTTAGTTGAATTTTATATTAAAAATTACCCCCCCTTGAGCTCCCTAAGTGCGTCCGTTAGTCTGCAGTCACAAAGGACAATGTTTTCACTTAAACTCGCTAAGCTACAATTTGTGAGTAGGTGCTGTGTAGCCAATTTACACTCATGCATTCAGACAGACAGCCTGCCATACCTTCTACTACCTACCTACTACTACCTAATACTACATACTACTACCTACTTTTCACCATAACATATAGCGATATGACGAATAAGGCCAGTCGCAAACAAACCACCCACTACAGCGACCGGTGGCCAGCGACAATCAGTTTACATACATTTTGTTGCTGTAGCGCGTCGCCGCCACTGGCGACACATGTAGCGGCCATGCCCTACAGCTCTATTGTCGCTTTGGTCGGTGTCTCGTTTGCGGCGACCGATACCATCCCATTCACCCTACCCTCACTTAATAGCACACATTCACTTCTTAGCAGTCGGGTAAAAAGTAGTACAACTTTTTGAGAAGCTTCGTCTTCTTTCGGGGCGTTTCAGAAAAAAAATCGTTAGCAAATTTCAAAAAACTTTTTGAAAATATATTCGTCTTCTTTCGGGGCGAATAATAAATTTAAAAAAAATAATCGTTAGCAAATTTTCACCAATTTAGCTTACGAAGGAGGTTTGATTTGAATTGAAGATGAATATAACAAATAGGTAGCAACGAAATTAAAGAAATATAATATATAATTATAAAATTCGCAACGCAAAGGATGTTGATGTCTTTAGCTAGTAGATAATAATATTATCTACTTTATATTATAAAATGATTGAATACTTTCTTGAATATTTTCAAGGGGTTACTAAGTGCCAACTTAGTTTAGCTACCTATTAAATTAATTGCATATTCAAATCAGTTAAAATTTCCGAACCCAAATGGAAATGTTGATAGCAACCATTTTAGCCAAAGATTACGGTTAAGCCCCCTGTAATTATAAACCCCGGATAGAGTCAAAACCAATTAATATTTACCATTTATTTTATAAAGAACATCCATCTCAACCCCTTCAACCATTAAATCTTTTAACCCTTAGCACAAATCTTGGTACCATCCCAAAGATGAAATTAAAAATAATATCACTCGTGACCCCTAGAGTTTCTTAAGACTTTTGTGTAGTTAATCAGTTGAAATATTTAATTACTGAGGACCAAATGTACTGGATTCAACCCCTTTGGGGACGATGGCTGAATGGGATTTGAAAAATTGGTCCCGGTAAAAAGCTAAGGACATGAAATTTAAGAGGTATTTTGATTACCTTACACCCTCATTTTTCGGCTAAGTACAAATTGAGGAAAATGTGTGGATTGTTTGATAAAAATTGAATATTTGGACTTTTTTTTTCGAAAAATTCGGGGTGATTTCGATTATTGAAAAATTTCTCAAGACCCCTTTAATTCAATCAAGGGGGAGAATTTCTTTAATTTCGTTGCTACCTATTTGTTAAATTCATCTTCAATTCAAATTAAACTGCTTCGTAAGCTAAATTGGTGAAAATTTTCTAACGATTTTTTTTTAAATTTATTCTTCGCCCCGACAGAAGACGAATATCTTTTCAATAAGTTTTTTTAAAGGTACAAGAACAATGAAGAGTCGTAAAAACAAAGAATTTAATTTAAATGCTTAAGGGCAATAATATGAAGACAAGTAGCGTAATGAATAATAATAAGTAATTTAGGTAGTAATTTTGAAATAGTATTTTAGTTTTTCTGTATTTTTATTTAATTTTTATTTTTGCTTTGTGTGTACCTACTATAAGACATTCATATACGATTGTGAAATTGTGATTGAATAAATAAATGAAATGAAATAAAGATACTTTAACAAATAAATGCAGAAACCAACTTTATCAACCGACTAAAAAAGAATGAGGTTCTCAATTCAATGAAAAAATATTTTTTTTGTTTGAGAGGATTTACGTTCAGATAAGCTCCATAAAAAAATCAAAATAACTGAAATAATAATGTCGTCGAAGTAAACAAAATTGCGTATTTTGCTTCCCTGTGACTTGTCAGTGGTGTATACGGTCACTAGAACGGTCCAATTGAAGTCGGTTTTTGTACATTTTTGTAAATCCTTGATTATTATACACTGTACTGAACACTCTTTAAAAAAAGGTCCATCAAAATCATCTGAAATGAAAGTAGGTAGAGTTGGTACTAAATATTTAACCTTTTTACTGACCTATTTTAAAAATAATTGTAATTAATATTCCACGCAGTTTCTTCTAGTCTGAACGCACCTTAACATAACAAAGGAGGTTCCTAGAAGTAATACAACAGGGCTGCTTTAATTACAACACTTCAAGAGGTATACAACTATAGTAATACAAGGAGGCTGAGATAATTTCTTACAGCCCATTCTGCTTCAGGAGGGTCAGAACAGTACACAGTGGAGGCAAAACAGAAGGACAATGTGAAGAGTTTGAAAATGGAACGCTTCAAAGACAAAGGTAATGGTGGAAGTCTTGAAGGTGGAAGTCGTGAAGTTGAAAACTACCTAAAGTTTTGAGGAAAAACAAAAGGTTTTTTGTTTTAACTAATGCCGTAACTTAAAGTGAGAATTGTTTTTTAAGTTATTGACTCAAAGGGAGAGCAATTACGTTACTTTGTAATACAAGTTACAGCCATTTAGGTAACCTCCTATATAATATTTATCTATGAATTGAAAGGCCATTGATATGACTATTCCTCTTCTTCTAATTATCGTGTCACTAGTTATTTCGAACCAGGATTGTGAAAAGGATTTCAAGTGCATCTCGAAGAGGCTCCTTTCGTGCACATAGCACATCTTTTCAAAATTTTTAGGTTCTATGACGTTTCCTCACGATATTTTCCTTCACCGTTAAGCACGTGTTTAAATGCACACATAGATTTTTTGAATAGAAAAAAATATTGGTATACGACCGGGTTCGAACACACGACCTTCGAATCGGAAATCGAGGCACCCCCCACTCGGCCAACACGACTTTTTTAATATGGCTCAATAACCACTACATACTACTCAAACTAATAAAATTACCTATAGCAATTCGTTCATTCGTATACTGAGTTTACTGTGTCTCCCGAGGACGCGGGGAGCGCGGGGTAGGCTGCGTTTAATCACGGCGGGGCACCGCGGTAAATCCGAAGGGTCCCGTATTAAATAATTTACAACTCATAACTAGGTATCGTGTACTGAGCTGAATAATTCTAAACATAAGGAGGTTATGGAAAATTCAAGTTTCGATAAAAAGTCTAGAAATCAACATCCTTTTCTTAAATTGTACTACTTACTCACTTCTCGGTATGACGTTGACTGGTTGATTATTTTCCGGTAACATATTACAATGCTGGTTGCACATTACCTGAAACAAAAAATAAACAACATGAATTAAACTCAAAATAAGCAAAAAGTTTTATGTAGCAATATTTAGCATAAATAAATTTAAACGGCGGATTATTTCAGTATTGTTTAAAGCTAAGCGTCCACAGACCGGCATCGGACGTATCGGACGCATCGTACGTAACGGATTAATTAGACTGCGTCCACTGTATCGGCAGCGATCGTATCGCGACGCGAGTATTAGCAATCGGATTGCCGATGTCACCTTCATTCGTATTTTTGTAATGCCTTATGACATTTCTCGCTATAAAATGATAATCGCGATTTTGTTTCGCGAAAAATGGCCGACGATGCGGAGCGAGCTTGCGGGGCGCGTCCACTGATCGGCATTCTGTATGACGTCATCGGTACGCATCGCAATTAGGCATTGCAGATGAGCGGTCCGTACAGTGTGGATCAGTGGACGCTGTTGTATGAGTTTTCATACAAGGCAACCTAAAATCCGTTACGTGCGACGCGTCCGATACGTCCGATGCCGGCCTATGGACGCAAGCCTTGAACGTGCCTTTATTAAAATTATTAAATGCCATTCAATGTGTTCCAATTTTAAAATATTCCAGACAAAAATAATTTTAAACTTGGTATCGCAGTCTCCCAAGAATTTAATTTCCTGTTGTCGTTCATTGGCCGATTCAAACGTCGAATAGAAAATTATCGAGCGGTAGGCAATCAAAATTATAATAACTGTTTCAGGTGACGCGACCAGTATGCAGATACCCCAGGAAAATGGCAAAATTCACTCGATCTCATACTCTTGGGGAGGCGAGGCAGGCCAAGTTATCTGGTCGAATTTTGGCGCTACACGGCCACTGGTTTATCGGAAACGTTTTTGACATTTTAATATAAATTTTGAAAGGGAAAGGTAATTGAAATTTGGGAAAATATTGGAAAATTATTACGAAAACATTGGAAAAATGAGTATCAAGAAAACATAATTAGGGCATCAAAGGTCATGAATATTATGACGTCACTCCACGTAGAGAGATAGTACCTACCTACGAAATAGTTCGGAAACAAAGATGAATAATGGTGTTCCAATAGAACACCAAGACAGACAGTATCAAATCAAGATGAAGTCGTAAAACAGGGCAAAAAATATTCAGTCACCTTGTAAACAAAAAACGAAATACATATAGGTACATTTTCAAATAATTTATGTTCCGTTTTTCGATCCTATCGCTTAGCTCTTTTTCAAAATTTAGCCTCGGACATAAATGTACTAGATGATGGCCCAATTTAACCAAATATTTTTGGCGCGTTATAAATATTTTTAATATATTATGATTCTATATTTTAATACTTGAATGATTGGCAGTGTCTACATTTTATGAGGTTTACTTACAGCTCCATTCAAAGGCAAAAAAATGGCAAAGAAATTTTAAATCCAATTTCGCTATTTCAACGCGAAATATGAGCTCATAATAATATTTAACGTTCTACAAAAACTCCCATGTCCCAGAAGGATCCTTTAACGAACCATTTCATCCGTTTAAACTTAATAAAGTATCGGAAAGAGGCCTTATTAAATTTTGAAAAAGGCCCCCTCTTCTCATGGGAAAATAATTATACAAGCAGTCCTGTAAAATTCGGTTTATTTTTCTATTAAGCTGTTTGATGAGAGATAAATAATGCATTTCGTCCAAATATTTAGACTGAGAAATATTTGAGGAGATTTTGATTCCTTACCGGGATTGGTGCAAGGGACAAACTTGTTACCGCGTCTCTACCATAGCTACCATATTTCCTACTATTATACACCACCAATTTTAAAATACTAAAAAAACTTAAATGGGTATTGCAGAATAATACTTAGTTGTATCTGTGCAGTCAGAATTTTGGATTTCTACAAAATGACTGACTGACAGCGGCGCGAGTGCGGCGCCCGAGTCGACCTTTTGCGAGCTGGCTCGAAGTAGATACCCGGATTTGCCAAACGATGAATAAAACTTAAATTATTTTAATAAAGGTTACCGCCTTACGCAAATTCATAGGAAAACGACTAACGGTAAAAGTTGTCCAATTTTTATTTAAAAAAACAAAAATTTGACTTATTTATTCAAGTTTTTTTTTCATCTCTGTGTACTGAACACGGCAACTGATAATGCGTAAGTTTTTTTCTGGTGATTAAAAATTTACGGTGCATATAAATGTCAAAGTTTGTGAGAATGGAATATATATTTGTTGCTAAATCATAACAAAACTGCTGAACCGATTGAGCATAAATTGGTTAGAAATTATAAGTTTGGTGATTTTTCCGCACTAGTTTCTGCCCTCCATATTCCTTATACTGTGATTATGATGTCTGTAGCTTGGACCAAATTGTTTGTATACCCTCCCCTTAGAGATTAGTAGCTTATTAAATCTCCTTTCAATATTCATGATCTGCTCAGTAAACTTAGCGGCTGCGAAATATGCTTGGTGGCTTAAGCCCTTAACTTTTATAAAAACAAACACCCTAAAATATGATAAACCCAAATGGAACCTACAATTGCTCTATGTATTCGATTTAAAAAAAATATTTAAGTATTCTATCAGTTATCTGGTTTCCATAGTAAAAGCGCTGCTTAGTTTGGGGCTAGATGGCGTTGTATGAAATGTCTAACATATTTATTATTATTATTATTTATACCCTTAGTTTTCAATTAAATTTTTTGGGAGATTCATAAAAACGGAAGACAGGTTTTTTATAGTTTTTAAGATACGATACAAAACGCATGATCCTTTTTTCTTTCTTGTGTAAACAATCACGGTTAATCTAGATTCGCGACGAGAAATAATAATAATATTTTTTTTTTACACTTCGTTTCAGACGTTTGAGTTTTGTTTCATTTCAATTAATATTATAGAAGTCACTACGTACGTACCTACAGGCCAAACCATTGAATATAAAGACTCTTAATTCGGAAGACAGTCATGATTGTCAAGCATTGTAGGCGTGGTAAGAAAGGCATTTCGTTAATTTGCAACGCAAACGAAGTTGTGTCTGTTAGCCACAAAAATTAAAGCTTTTATGAGTCGAAAGTGCCAGAGAAAATGTATTTTTCATGAAAATCACGTATCCACATTCACGCAAGAAAGGGCTGTGTAATTATGACGGACGGACAGACAGACAGGAAGGGTTGTTAGCTAATCGCATCACAAAGTCATATATTAATTCTGAGTGATGGCAATTATTTCATAATTATCATTTTTTTCACATAGATCCGCTAGTCTAGACTACGTCTAATAAATCTATGAACGCCGGCTGCATGCACGACAACGTTGACGTCATTGTCCGGTAACGCTCATTGAGCCGTTACGCTGGTAGTCATGTTAAACTATCGTCCGTAAACCAACTTTACAGACAACCAATTTTTTTTAGTTGAACGCGTTCATTTCTATAGTTATCTTCTGCTTAACGTGTCACTAGTTCTTTCGAACCAGGGTGGTGAAAGGATTTCAAGTGCTAAGTTTAAATCTAAGGTCATGATATTGTATGATTTGTTAAAATATTTTAACATCCGTTATTATTATTATATTTTTACAGTATCATTGAACACATATTTAGAAAATTATTAATTTGTCCAACAGTATCCAGTCCAAGTATCCAGTAGCAAAGGTTGTCTGGAAGAGATGCACGCACTTTAGCGATAAGACCGCCCATTTATATACCTAGCTTAATTTTTCCATTATAATGTATTAGCACTAAAATGGTGAGCAATAACGTATATTCTATCTTTCTACATTCTTAGTATCTTAGTGCCTCTGATTGAATACCAAAAGTTTTAACGATGCTTAAAAAAAACACAGCCAGTACATATACGTATAGCTTTAAAAAAAACTGAAGCCATATAAAAACCATTTCTGATTAATTTATCAAGTGACAAGGAATGAATGAAAAAGATTTCCTCTGAAAGACCCTCATTGGACGCAGGGGACAAACATGGGCCATAATTAGATCCTTTATGCCGTGGAACTTGGATAGGTATAAAACGATTAATAAGGGGCGATCTTCAATACAGTTTGGAAGTCGAAAAAATGATTAAAAAAATTTATTTTCTTGGAATTTTTGCATTTCTTCCATGAATCCATACCGAATAAATATTACTGAGTGATGAACTTAGCAATTTGTTAAAGCTCTTTATAGCTGCTTAAAAATCTCTGCAAGAGACCAAAAATGATTTGAGTGTAATAACTAACTTAAGACTAAGTTGCTCTTAGTGAATCTGTATTAATGACACAAAAAAATATTTTTTTCGAATAAATGATAGAAATAAAACTAAAAAAAATAGAAATAAAACAGTAATTTAAGACCTGGATCAAAAACATGTACAACATGAATAATCACCAAATATTTTGCCTATTTTCTAGTTTCTGTGCCGGCTTCGATACGAATACGCTTGTCAAAAAGTTTTATGATAGGGCTATATAGTTACAAGGGTCATACAAACAGACGTATACATAATATTCTGGGGTTCCGTAGCTCCAGAGAGGAACAACTAAACGTTCGAACCCAATTAAATGGTTTGCAGGAGCTGTGTGCATAGGACCGTTGGATACAGACGGACGGACGTCTTTTATTTGTATATCTTGTAACTTTGGGTCGAGCGAATGTCTAAACTGTTTAGTAACATGTATTCTTTTTTATGAGTGAGGATTTTATCAAACTAGTTGACACCCGCAGCTTCGTTTACGTTGCAAATTAACGAAATTTCTAAGTACGCGCCTACGCATCTTGATGAAAACATACCCTCGAATTTTCAAGTCTCTACGTGCAGTGGTATAGCCTGTGCGTTGTCTGTCAGTCATAAGAATAACTAAGGCTTTAAATAAATAGGCATTGATTATACAATTTTATAAAGTCAACCCGATTTTCAGACAAAAAATGGTTTTATAATTTTTGTGAGAGTTTGGCAGATAAACCGTGATTTGAAATAATTTTTTTTATGACTAATGTTATGTCACGATGACAATTTAAAGCCCTTCCTTTGATTAGGTCAAACTTTTAAAGTGATCTTAAACTTCAAACAAACCCATTTTTAGTACAGCTCTTAAAATATACAACTTTCAAAAACTTTCCTAAAGAAGGTCCTTCACCGAAAACAATGACATACTTAATTTTATTTTGTTCTGACAGTTAGACTGGTCAAAAATCGATCGTCTGGCCGACCCCCGATGTGATTTTACGGGGTATGACTTGGACACAGAACCTTTTCGCTGCTGGGCAAAGGGATTCTTCGTGAAGAATTCACAGAGAACGGACCAAGAATTCCTAGTCTCATTCTCGTTTGTGCATGTTTTCAAAATGAAAAACAAGATGTTAAATATTAGAGTGGCATAGTATTAAAATATATATACTTATGCTTATGATATAGTTTCGTTGTTATTAATAATGTCATAAATATTAATGATTTACTAGCTAACGCCCGCAACTACGTTTGCGTTGCTAATTTTCAAAATTCCTTTCATATTACTTACTTTCAGCTCTTTACGAACACAAACTCAAAGCTTCAAGTTTCTATGTTCATTGATTTGGCTTGTACGTTGTTTGTCAGTTAGTCGGTCATTAAGGATTAATAAAGGAGTTGTTTCAAATACTTAAAAATGATAACTTTTCAATATCTTGTAGAAAATGGATAGGGCCAGTAACAGTAAGTCAGTAGTCTGTAGGCAAAAAGATAGAACAAACTATTTCATTTTAATAAAATGAAACACAATTCTGAAGAAAAGAGTCATAAACCTCGTAAATCTAACATGCTTCTCCATCACCATTCCATTCCTACTCATAACCCTTTCTCGCACAGAAATATACCAATTAACTTTTTGCAATTTCAACTCTACTTGAAACAAAATACGACTTAAATTTCAATGCTGATAAAACCTGGTCAGCTGATCCAAACACCATTCAAATCTCAACGTAATCCCTCTTCTTTTTAGATTCAAAATGCAACGCTGAAAATCAGAACACATACACTACCAGCTAAAAAAACTCCTCTTCAATTTTCAACTGTATTCACATATACATAGGGTTGAATATGGAATGAGATAGGATGCCTTGTCCAGTTGTTACAGCGTGGCCTCAGGCGAGCAATATCCTGAGCTTACTACAGAGGAGCGCAAACACTGAGCGTCCGAGCGATGGAAAAACAGCCGAGAGCCTGTTTGCACAGGCTGGGTAATGACGGCGGAGTTGATACCGATTAACCAAGATCATTTAACCATCGACCATTTACCATTTACAATCAATTTGCTAACAAGAAAAAAAATGGTTGTCTGTAAAGTTGGTTTACGGACGATAGTTTAACGTGACTACAAGCGTAACGGGACAATGAGCGTTACCGGACCATGACAGCGTTACCGCACAATGACGTCAACGTTTTCGTGCATGCAGCCGGCGTTCATCGATTTATTAGACGTAACGTCAAAATCGTTTAATTCACAAAAAAAAAACAAAGATTTTGTGTGATAAGCTTGGTAAGTAGAGTACTTACAGACGATCAATATTATGGAGCATATCAACATGTCTCAATGTGGATGAACGCTTTAGCAGTGTTGCACTGCCCTACTCAAATTCAAATTATTTAGTAGAAGTTCTTATTAAATATTTGTTTCACAAATATGACTGTTAAATTCGGCATGCAATAATATTATCCTAAGTACAAAATAAACGTAAAAATTGATAAAAACGAGTGAAATACAAATTGATAAAAACTATGTCAATCAAAGTCCTGTGTAGCACTGTTCTGGTCGTGAGCAGGCGTGATCTCTTACCATCAGAAGAGCGCTTGGCTCGTCTCGTTACTTGTTGGAAAAACTAACTCGAAAAGCCAATGCGGATACAATAACGGGAGAGCTAACAGTCGAATGTACAATCTAAGATAATTGCAACGGCAACCCTTTGAGGACTTACCGTGGCAGGATTCCACGAATATTTGTAAAGGACTACATATACAATTAGCAAAATTGATTTCTGCACAAACTGAAAAAGCCTGAATAAATAAAATAACGGAGAAAAAAAAATAGGTAGCTACTTTGAATTTTGCTTCGGTTGAGTTTATGGTATAGATAGACAAAATGTTACACCTATTATGTATCATCATAGTGTGCCTACAATTTTTTTTTATTGGGGGACAGACACGATTAAAATCGTTCTATCTGTCCCACTGTTGCTGAAAGGCGGACAGATGGAACTTTTATAAATTTTAAAAGTTTCATCTGTCACCCTGTTGCTAAAAGGGGGACAGATAGAACTTTTTTGGCCTATCTGTCACCCTAGGGGGACAGAGCAGGGGGACAGAGCAGGGTGACAGATGGGAATAATTATGTTTTTTTGTTAATTTTATGATTTTCCAGTTAAGTTCCTACGCTTAAGAAGTAATTTATCAACCAAAAAAAAAAAAAACTAATACCATAAGCAATATCATTAGACCAAAATTGCTCTCAAAAACAAAATTAAATAACATAGCGACTCCAGCATCTCTGTATAATCGAATCAGTGGATCCTGTTTGAGAAAATTAAAAAAATACAGCTCCCGAGAGCAGAGGCCGAACGTCATCGCAATTTTTATCTTAATCTGTATTATGACGAGACCCAACTTGGCTTCGCTTTAATAAAATTTTCGCCAAGGAGGCACTCCAAAATTACTTCAGAACATGTTTCCTTTTGAGTCTGCCGAGTTCCGAAGATGCTGAAATTAAAAGCGTATAAAGCTGTAAGAGAAACTGAATATTTTATAAGTTGTGCTAAGTATGAGAGTAGAAATGATGTCTAAAATGCTTTTGTCTACTCACAAAATACATAAGTAAATATAAGAAGTTTTTGATGTGTTACATCTTTCCTCTAGCTTTCTGTCAATTTATGGGAGTCATTTTGTGAAAATGGGACGGAAGTGTGTAACAGGAAGTTGGCCGTCAGATGTACCAACCTGAGAAAAATGAAGTAAACAGAAGAATTTCAAATTTAAATGTTGCTAATTACCAAGTGAGATGTCTTATTCGACTACAGAAGATATAAAAATAATATAGGGAATATTATGAAGATAGAAAAATATTATAAAATACATAGTGCTTACCTGTTATATGTATGTTGTATGTTGTTATTGTATGGTGTAATACTAAATATTATTACAGCTTTTGAGAGAGAAGAAGTATCGTTAGCTCTTACAAGAAAAACAATAAATTTGCAATATATACTTATTATCGCTTTACACCTAAAAAAATCACAAGACACTTTTCAAAAGGCGAACTTTTACCGACTGAAACGGTATCTGTAATTGTCATCCGACAAAGCCGTTACAATCGTCAGGTCCATTACTACAAAGAACATTAATTTTTTTTGGTCCTTCCAAAAGTATGGAGTTTCTTTTAATTCCACCCTACTTCCCCTCTTTTATGAAATAAGTTTTTTTCTAACAAGATTACTTTTTTACGAAGAAGAAATTGAAGGATAACGAATTTAGAAGCATTGAGCTCTTGACAAAATACAGATATTTTTATTGTATTCTTTGACGTAGATTGTTCAACTTCTGAAGAGGGTAAGCTACTTATTGTCTTGTTTATTTGGCATGCAAATAATGGGCAAAATACCTTAAGGGCTTCCTGTGTATGGAGCATAAAGAATATTAAAGACAAAAAATATTCACGAAATAATACTGATTAAATACAAAAATACTGAAGTATATTTCTCTTCCAACAAGATAAAAACTCTGAAACCTGACAAATGTATCTTTGATTTATTAATATATCTACCATCCCTAGAATTATTGCTCACTCATACACTAAACCATACAATTTGCCTAAGCATAGGAATATGTCAAGTGTAATCTTGTTGGTCATAGCTCATTCTTTTTTTATATTATTTATTTAACATTAGACTCACAGTTGCATTAATTTTATTATATACCAAAGTACCTTTCTCTTTCAACAAGTTAGAAACACTGAAATTTCCCGACAAATGTAGTCGGTATGTCTAATCTGTACCATCTCTAGAATTATTGCTCACAAGCCTCTCAAACACACTGAACTCTACAATTTGCCTAAACCTATGAATCCGTCAAGTGTAATCTTGTTGGTAGCATCACAGCTTATTTTTATATTTAGCTCGATCAAACGTATTTATGTACTTTTACCGTAATACTTTCTTCACGATGATTTCCTTTACCGTTGATAGCACGTGTCATAATCATAGAGTCATACTGTTTATTAGCTTTAGGAATACTTTGTATACACTTGCACCCGTAATAGAAGTCAGTCCTAAAACTCAAACTCACCTCACGTAAGTAGTAAAATGGCCACCGCTTTACTAAAAGTTTATTTAGAAAAAATAGTCTTAGAATACGGGTGTTGGTCATAAATACATTTTATAAACATATACTAAAATTGTACGTGGAAATTGAAAGTAAGAACCATAACTGCCTAGATTTAGGGTAAAAAAAATTGCACACTGACACAAACAGCTTCGAAACGATTGTAATTCAATGCAACGACCACATTGCGGATCCATTCGGCTAAACTTAACCAATTGACCGCTCTGCTTCCATGTAGCTGTGGCTTGGTCGTAGGGGCGTCGGTCGAGGGCCCAGACGGATTATCATATCGCATGAATATTTTATGATACTGATTCAATTAGACACGGGGCCCAATGTGATGTCAGGAATGAGTTAACCAAATTATGCAAATCTATTTGATAGACTCTATTTTGTAATACTTGGGATTTGGAATTAATTTGAAGATAGACATCTAATTTTTGACAATTAATTTTGTGGTACGAAATTTTTTAATGTAGTAACAGTCAGCTGCACATACATGTATACACTCCCAAGTTTTTACATTTATATCATACTCTTAATTTTGCAAAGACATTCTTCCTCTGACTAGAATTCTGACAAGTAAGATGACTACATTAATTTGAAAATGCTTGCGTGCATTTTTCTTTGCAAATTTGGGAGTAATTTAAATGTGAAAGCTTGGGCGTATCAGATGCAGCTGAGAATAACCTGTGTATACATGTCTGTGCAGCTGACTGTACCTAAATCAGCGAAATACAAATTCAATCAATTAAATCCTGCATCGATGTGTTAACTTGGTCTTTTCAATATTCCAAAAAAATACCTAGTATTTTATTTTTCGTCACAAAATTGGTCAGAAAATTAATATAAGTCACTGTTCAGTAAATATCTACTGATACCAATTAATAAAATACAAGTTAAAAGCAACACATTTGAAATAATTTTGTAACAAATGCATTCGTTTTAACTCGCATATTAACCCACATACTTATCTACAAGAAAGACAGATTGGGTTATACGACGGGATCGCACTGGGTTAAATTTAAATGGGGCGCAGTTTACGTGAGCACAGTAAATGGGTAACGACTGAGATGAGCAAGGAACGTATACGGCGCTCTACTCTGAAACTTCAGTATATACCAGGTTATAAGAAGTAATTTGAGTAAATATGATTAATTATCTTCGAGAATCCAGCAAAAGAGAAGGCAAGAGTGAATAGGATTATTCTAGATAATGACCACATCGTCACTTACCATCAGGTGAGATGGTGGTCAAACGCAAGCCTATAAATATTAAAAAAGGAGGGGTTAATTCAAGGCAAACACCTCTGCTGGCCATATAACCTTCTTGGCCATTCACGTTAAATAAAACTATACGCTGTATTTTATAACTGTGTGCATATTTTAAGATGGTGTGCGAGATTATTGTAGAGTGCGTTTACATAAATACGTTTTGTTAATCGCGTGTGCAATGCGTGTTTACCTCGTTCCCCGTCAAAAATGGCAGAAAATTATGTATTGTATTGTATTGTATTTATTTATTGAAAAGGATGAAGACACAGTAACATAACAAACATTAATATTAGTTAATTAAGGTGTAACATCCGTTTCTCGTCATTTCTTACGTACCTAACTGTAGTAATCTATGTAATTAATACAATAGGTATTTGATAAAATTATTATAGCAATGTACATGTAATAATTATTTCATTCCGCTGTAAAGGGGCGTACTATAATTCATCAGCTGTGAAAGGAGCGTCGTTATGTAAAAAAGTAAAACTCGGTTGGTATTAGGTAGGTAAGTATGTATAGTTCAGATCGGGTTTTGATTCTACTCTACATCGAATTGACTATAATCTGTAGTTAGGTATTCACTTATTTTATAAATAGTTTTATGCAATAATATTTTTTTGACTACGTTGCAAAATGAGTTGTAGTTATCTATCAGTTTAATCTTTAGCGGAAGTTTATTAAAAAGTATTTCTCCCATTCCCTTGGGTTGTTTCTTAACCAACTTAAGCCTGTACCGTTCTGCCTCGAGAATCATTTTATTCCTTACGCTACGTTCGGAACCGCTTCCTCTAATTTTATATTTGCTAAAGTTTTGTCTTACATATTTTAATACTTCTAGTATGTATATCGAGGTCGATGTTAGTATTTCTTGTTTCTTAAAGTGATCCCTACATGATTCTTTATATTTAGCTTTAACTAGTACCCTAATCGCCGAGTAAAAAAAATGTAGTCATCAAACAAATTTAATGGTTTAAAATTAAATATTTCACAGTAGCCCGTCTCAGGATAAGCCGAGCAGCTAGCGAGTATATGACGAAGAGCTTCACATTACCGTTGGAACAAAGAGAATGGGCTGCGCATCTACATCCTACATCCACGGGCACCGGAGCGTGCAGTTTGTGAAGAAAGGTGTAGCGGAGTCACAACCATTTTAGTAAGGAAAATAAGAGCTCTTGTTTAAGACCCTGAATCCAGCGCACCGCTATCTATATGTATATTTTTTGTTTTGATATGTTTAACATAAGCGAATATAATTTGGCCAAACTAAACTGTTTTCCCTATTCCATTCGCTTATGTTAAACATATCAAAACAAGCAACAAGACCTGCTTTCAGCAATTCAACAAAGAACCATAGTCATCGACATAGCTCATAGGATTTGCTCATCAAGTTCAAGTGGCAGTTTATGACGAAGAACCGACAACCGCTGGAGCAGGCGGGTTCTTGAGTGGAGACCGCGTATTGCCAAACGTACCTACCTAACCTAGTGTAGGGTGCCCTCCAGCCAGGTGGTATTTTTTTTTTAAAACAAATATAATTAAATTATTAAAATATTTTTTATAATATTTTTAATTTATCTTTTTTTTATTTATTTTTAATATTTTTTTAATATTTTTTTTTCGTCTCAATTGAGTGACGACTTACGTAAGGCAGCCGGTAAAAAGTAGATGCGGAGAGCAAAAGACCTGACTCAGTGGCGCGAAATGGGAGAGGCCTACGTCCAGTAGTAGACTGAAGTGGGCTGTTGATTATGATTATGATGATGATGATTCAGTAGTAGGAGGTATGAGCTGAGCATCCTCATTGTTTAAAATAATTTGAGGTTGATTCAAGAACCTTGCAGTCGTATTATTCTAACTTTGTATATTTCTCACTGCTGACCTGTTTAAGCTAAAACTGTCCACGAGGAAGCTAGCATGTCTACTGCTAGTAAAGTAGGAACTTTATCCGAAATCTCACTCGCTTTTACTTTTCCTTTGCGCCGCACCACGACGGAACTTAAGGCGGTAAATCAGTGCAAGTCTCGACCTTCCGCCATTTTATTATGTTTATTCATGAAATTGCTCATCCAACGAAAGCGAATCTTTGTTTACTTGCGCACGGGAGCCTCGGTTCTAGGCCGGGGATCTACATTTCTTTAAGGGTCGCTACGATTTGATTATGGACTGTTGCGGCCGCGAATCTAGACCTTTCCTTCGTATCCTTTATAATCAATACTCATAAACAGAAGGCTTGGAACTGACTGACAACGCACAGGCCATACCACTGGACGTAGAGGCTTGAAATTTCGAAGGTATGTTCGCAAAGAAGCGAAGGCGCTTGCTAAGAAAGGAATTTTGTTAATTCGCAACGCAAATGAAGACTAGTAATGAAATATGAGGACAATTAGGACGAACTTATGTTAAGCATATTTTTAAACAATCACGGTATAAAAATTCCTATAATTATAATTTCTTGGTTTCAAAACCATAATATCATCTACACATGGATAAGAAAACTATTTATTTAAATAGCTTGCATCCCACTAATATTATGTGCGGATGGATTTATACAAAAATAGCGTTTTTTGCTCAATTACACTAAAACTCCTAAAAAAATTGCGCTGAAAGTGTAGTCAGCAATTATTCTTCAATCTTGGTACCAGTGAAAACTTTTTAATATCCAGAACAGAGCCTGCAGCTATGGAAGCAATCCTGGCCTTCTTGAGCATCTCGAGGACGTCTTCACAATGAAGGACGTGTCTCACAAGTTCCTTTTCTTCTGAAGATGTCACTTGGCCTATATTCTGAGGGATGTAAGATACTCCTCACTTAATATGAGGACACTGCAGGACTGCGGTTATTGTTACGCTTCCTTTGTTTTTTTTATGTTAAGTGTCTGAAGAGACAATGGTGTTTGTAACTGGAACACTAAATGTAAGAAATAAAAAACAGAAAGAAAACTACAGCTTTATTATGAAATGAGGCTGAGCTAAGGCTCGAGGTAACCCCTGAGTTTTCCCAGTTCTAGACTAGTGTTTCACTTACAATAATGAAACACAAGGAATACTATCCAAACGAGCATCTTTATTCATGACTTACGGAAAACATCTTCTTTATTCTCTAAACCCAGTCGCATCTTAGGCAGATTTTTGACATGTTATCTGAAAGTTGTTAAGCAACACGGCCATCAGCGTAACAAAACATTTTTTAATGATCATTTTGACCTCACGTTCCGTTTTCACCCTATTCAAACTACATTCGTTACCATAGACAAAATATAAATAAATGTAATTTACTTTCAAATAGCTTTTCTTTAACTACCACGATATAGTTTTGACCATGTTGGAACATGAATGAAAAATACTAGTTGGCGCAAATTTCATAATAAAACTGTGTGTATCTAAAGAACACACATTTATTAATAAGCACGTTACCACTTAGCTTATATTCTGAGGAGTTGGAGTCACCCACTTTGGGCGCATTTCAATGTAAAGTCGTCGTTTCATCGCGCTGTGGAAACGGCGAAAAAATGCTTATGCAAAGTGTTATTATTTTTTTAGGGAGGCTGGAGTGTTGCGCAATGTTGTTTGGTTGTAGAGGGAGCGGAAAGCGACTTTATTGCCTAGAGAACTGTGAATTTCTATGAATCTATCAGGTCAATAAGTTTTTATTTTTACTTGTTAATTATTTTAGGTACCTTTTCAATTACCTTTAGGTACGCTTAGTAGTTAAAGGAGAAGGTTGATGTTATATCGTATCAAAAACTAAAAAAAGTAACCTTAGATAGAGCAAAGTGGAGAGATCTTTTTTGTAAATACACACATAGGATACATAAAAAACACCCAGAATCAGGACAAACACCGATGTTCATCGCACAAATGTTTGTCCTGAAGCGGGAATCGACCTCGCGACACCCGGCGTAGCAGTCCAACGAACTTGCCACTCGACCATATGGTGTCGATAGATCGGTTAAGCCTCAGAGAGGCAGTAAAGATAACCTATTCGTCGAGAATAATCTAAAACCTGAGCCGTTGACACGAAGTATGAATGAAAAGATCGGCTAATCCGCTGACACAACAGCCGCACAAACCGGAAGTTTGTCGGGCAGCATTACGCGGATTGAGCGGAAATGGGTCACGCCAGGATTTGGCTCCAGCTCTTCGCTGATTTAAATATAACCCGAATGATGTCGATTCGCGCCTATTGTTCCAGCGCTATGAGCATAAGCCTCTAGATTAGAGAGATTGAAATGAACTGAAGAGTTTCATTGTCTCCATTCATGGATATGGGTTACTGGGGGTAAATTTCATTGATGAATTCCTGCGTGATGTATGGAAAATGAGAATCTTTATTTGCCTACATGATGTTTAATCAGAGGCGTGTAAAAGCGTAGCCACACTGCTCCGTTGTGCTTCTTCTTCTTATCGTGTCACTAGTTATTTTGAACCAGTGTGGTGAAAGGGTTTCATGTGCGCCTCGAAGAGGCTCCTTTCGTGCGCTGCATTGCGTCTTTGTTATTGTGTACTGGCATTTTCTAAATTATGCGTCCAAATCTAGCGCTGCGACTTTGACTTTGACTTTGATTCACAAAGGCCGGTGGAACCAAATTAACAAAAAAGTCTCAATCTACAAAAGCTATTTACTTCTTCACATTGAAATGTTAAAGTTTCGTGTAAATTCCTATTCATTTATTCAAAGGGTTAAGCTTTGCACACGAGGTAAGTTGACTTTTTCAAAATTCAAAATAGGAATTTTAAAATCAAAGTGCACCTAATCCGGAAATCAATCCGGCGCTGGAAACGGAGGCGCGCGAATTTATCCACAAATCCAAGGAGATCGCAATCAAACGCTCCGAATAGTCTGTAGAGCCGTCGTCGGAGCATCGTCGGAGTTACAAGACTTTTTACTGGACCCTTTGTCTCTTCCCTGTTTCTTTGTAGTCAGGGCTGCCAAAAAATCAAGAAAATGAAATACCGGTTTGATTATGACTGAATTTAATAGCACCTGTTAAATGTAGTCATGATCTAACCGGTATTTTATTATCTTATATATATTATTTTTATTTTTTTGTCTATGTATTTTTTTGCAGTCAGTTCAAGTTTGAAACTGGGCTTCGTTCTTCGGCTCTTTAGATTTCTCCCAACACTTAGCGACGGAATATACCTACTGATGAGATAAAGGTTATGTTTAAAATTTAATTAGTGAAATTAAAGTGAATTCAGTAATTCAGTCATTTATTGCAAAATAAGTAGGTACATTTATGCCTTAGGGCTATGGTATACTATACTTATACCCTGTTGGGCACAGCAACTTTACTTAAATGTAATAGGTAGTATCACAATGTACTTTTATATAAATCTAGTCTTATTTCTCATCATCTTCTATAAATTATTTTACACTAAGTATAATAAATTTGCTTCACTTCAAAAGTGTTTCAAAGTTTTCAACTTCGAAGGTGTTTCGCGCGTATACCGGCGTTTGTGCTCGGCTTTTTCTCAAGAGTGTCACGTCTCACGCGTATAAATACCACATTGAAGCGAAGAAATAAATGTCTATGTCTATGTCTATGACGAACGTTGTCACGCATACACGCGCTGCAAGAAACAAAACACGAGCTGCGAATCCGCCCAGTAAATCCGCTAATCTGAAACCGCACTAACTATCCCGGACATTCCGGACAGCCCTAGCGACCCTCGGGCCAAAACTTCGCCATGGCGACAATTTATGACGGGCGCTGACGACGCCTAATTCCGACAGCTCTCATTAAACGAACTAAACGCGGACCTATATTCACTTAGGACGACCATTTTTCCGACAGGACCGGTCCTTTTTTCGTCCCGTTTTTTGTCCCACTTATTTATGACGCTCTTACGTCTTGTCCCATTTTCTCGTGATGTTTTAAACGGTTCGTGGGACGGTGAAAAAGGGTGTATTTTTTGGTAGAGTTCTAGTGCACGAGCAGATTTTGCTTTGAATGTTGATTTTAAGGTAATGACGATTGTAAATGCATATAAAATTGGTACAACGTAGATGAATAACGGTGTTCATCTTCAAACCAAGATGGATTCGTAAAACAGGACGAAAATTAGTCGTCAGTAAAAATGAAATATCTCCAACAAATAATATATACATATATTTTTTGTAACTTAAGTAAGTTTTATTAACAATATTTTTAAAAAAGCCTAATAATATTAACCTATAATATTTATCTAGCCCTGTTACTTTTCTTTTTAATATTGGTCCAAAATGTACTAGATGTTGTCTAAATCTATGAACTATGATCTATGATGTTGTAAATAAGCCAACTTTTTTGACACGTTTTAGATATACTACTGTGTGATTTTATACTTCAATACTTCTATGCGTACAAACTGTTATTCGGAATATATCTGAATACAATTATTTACAGAATGAGTAAAGAAATGTTCGTACACGATTATTTTCTACGACAGTTAATAGAAAAACAAACGCGTCTATTAATTTGTTCCGTTTATAGTCAGAGAGCCGCCATAAAAAAGATACGTAAGCTCACACGTAAACAAAAGTGAGCTTTTCGCCAAAAAGTAATTTACTCGCTCAGTCTATAAAGTTTACACTCGCATGATCATTCGCTAGATAAATTCTTAAATTAAATTTCTTCGGCGACAAACGATACTCGTCTTACACATGTTGGGGATATGGGAGGTATTCCCATGAAAGTGAATAGTGAAATTTGGGCGCGCCTTAAAATAATGTGCGCTTGAAAATACGAGGAATACGAGGTCATTGCCTTTGACTAAATTGGGTCAAATAGTGCGACGTTTTTCTGGGTCAAAACTGGATTTGGGGGATGTTTTCTTACGAATGAGTAATGTGGGTTCTCTTCATTACGCGAGTCTTGTACAGTCTTTGCCTTCTTGTAAGCGTCTTCTCGTTGTTTTTGTCCCAAGATTTATCTCCTTAATGGGGAAGTTTGTTGGTTTACGCTGATTAACTTATTTGGCCAAAAACATTAGGCCATTTTGAAAGAAATACATTTTGGGACGTTACAAAATCAGACCAAAATATTTTGATTCAATACGCTTAATTTCGCGTAATGCTAGAGACTTGCGTCCAGCAGTGGACTAAAGTGGGTAGATGCTCATGCTAACTTTCGGTGTATTGCTTTTTTGAAACAATAAACTCCGTTTATAAACGATTCAATACATAGATATCTAGTGATAGTGATAGGCATGGCCCCTAGTGTCCAATAGAACTTGAAAACACCAAACAACAGAACAAGTGGAAACTAATAAGTAACAAGTTCTAGGACGTCTGGCGGCAGACCAGAGCCCAGACAGAGTGCCCAAGACATACAAACTATTTTACAATCTAAGCCGCGGACTAAGAACTATTTTATAGCCTCATTCAGTTAAACTTTATACTTAGAGTTGGATCAGAATGCTTTGTGCAAAGTTGACTGCTGGCTCTTGTACTATTATTAAGATTCAAGCAGTTTTTCAGCATTCAAATCTTGCTTCTGATGACAATTAATATGTTGTTTATATTTTATCCCACTGAAAAAAAGAGGGTTATGTTTTTACTGGTATTTTATGCAACATTGGTCATTACCAATGTCTGACTCCGGAATATACAGTACACCATGGACAATTCCATGTTGTGTAATCTCATGCCGTGCTTTCCTGTTCTTACACATTTTTTTCAAAGGTCGAATGACTTTCATATAATTTGCGCAACATAAGAACGCACGCATAACTGATAGAATACATAAATACTTTTTTTGTGAATATGTAAGTACATATATAGAATACACAGAAATTACTTAGAATCAAGATAAACACAGATGTTCATCACACAAATGTGTTCTGAAGCAATAATTGAACCTTGATTGATTGAGCACCGCCGCGCCGGTGTCGCGGGTTCACTTATTGGCGAAGCTATATAACACACTGGCCACTCGACCATCCGTGTCAAATACAAAATGTAGAAAGCCGTTAGGTTGCGCATTTCGAGGCCATACTTTTCTGAGCTGTACGTACCTACGTATATTATAGTGTGGGGCATTGGAGGGACAGCTAGCGGGTTCTACAAGCTTACTCGAAACGTGACTGGGATTCGCCAGTTTCAACGAATGCAACTGAATTTAATGTGTGAAGCACAAACCTAAGTGCATCTTACACAGTTTCAAAGGAAGCGAATGCGTGCTGATGAAAATTTAAAAGAGAGGTGTGATGAAAATAGGAAATGTAACTTAAATTTGCCATGCGAAGTATGCTTATAAGCACAGAATTTTTATGTAATAGAATCACACTGTAGTCTAAATTAGCTAACTTGTAGTGCATTTTGATCGGAGGCAAAATTTCTAAAAAGAGTATTAACAAGGCTAGATAAATATTGTATGTAAACTACAAGGCTTTTTCATTGTTAATAACACAAGGTTCAACGTAAAAAGTTATTCTTAAGGGTAATCCTCAAATCCGAATTCCATACAAAAATGTTTCGGACAAATACTCAAAAAGTACGCCGTATTAGGTAGGTATAGTAATTTCTACACACTATTCGTTTCCTCTATGTTTTTTGATTTCGTGAACAAAAAAAGTGAAAGGTTTCATACTTTAATTTAGATTTTATACGTGTTTTTAAGTTAGTAGGGTTAATTTTTGTGTGGAATTCGGATTTGAGGTATTATTTGAAAAAAAGATATATTTCATTTTTATTGACAGGGTGTCTACAGGATGTCTACTTAAAGAAAAAGTTGTCACTTATTGTTATCATCATATTTTATTATACCCACAATAGAAAGAAAATCTTACTGCCAAGAAAACTTCGTAAATGATGCAATCAAAAGTCATGAAAGTACTGAAATTCCCGAATGAAAATCGTGGCATGGTGAATAAAACTGGGCCCGAACAGATAAAAATCAATCGGAATAACGTCAGGATTGGATGAAACTCCTTAACGATTGAGAATGCACATAAATTGTCTGTTTCCAAGTTGTGAGAAGAAGGGAAAATGGAAGTTCTCATTAGCCTGTTTTTTTGCTGTCAACTATTGGATAACAATATCTATGAACAACTTTTATATTGGTAGAATAAGGAAATCGCCTTAAATTTTCAGTTATTGTTAATCTAGCGTTCAAACCTGGCTTAAATAGTTGTAAGAGCTTTTGTAATTTTAAATACTTACATAATCTAAAATCCCACAAATAGATTCGAATTTTTTTGAGGTTAGGATAGATAGATGTAGGTATTAGTGTTGTTCTGTCACGCCAAAACAACCTCTATTTTTTTGTAGCCGAGCTAATTTAGAACGTATGCTCCTTTATAAAATAGCATGGCTAATTTATTTCAGATTTTAAACCTCAGGCTACATATTTTTTCCTAATGAAAGCAGGTAAGTATGAAAGTATCTCCACAAATATTTATAAATAGAAAGGTCGTATGTGTTTTGTTCAGTCACGCCAAAACTACCTTTACTACTTTTGTAGTTTAGGAGCTTTGTATTTAGAAATTTAGCTACTTTTTAATCTCTCGGATTTTATAACTAGCTTTAAACTCCTAGAACCCACATAAACGCATATTTTTTCCTTTATAAAGCATGTACGAAAGTATCGATTTCCGATGCCATACATTCCAAGTACAAGTTTACTGCACTATTTCCTGTTCAAAATGGGTTTCCGAACCAAACAGTATTTTCCAATAAAAAGTTCCGCAAATAGTGAAGAAAATGGCTTTTTATGACTCTAACTTCGCCTCAGAGTGTCATTTTACCGTCGGTACTTCGAGAAGGCTATGCGAAGTTCTCCTTATTGCAAAAAACTTTTATGGATATTAAATTCTTGGTTTGAATTATCATTTTTTTATAAGTAAGTATTATTTGATTAGATGATGGTAAAGGTAAATAAATATCGCGGGAAAATCGGCATGTAATAGGTGTTAATGTTAGAAAAATTATCGAATCTGCCTCACTGGGTCCGCATTGTAGATTATAAACCATTTACTGTTATCTTAGTCTTAGTCAAAGAAGTAGTAGTATCTATAATGTAGGCCTATTTATTCTATGCTAACTTTTTGGGAAAAATTGTAGAGCTCGTACCACGCTTTGTCCACCATTGGCAGTTACAAATCGAACGCCATTTAGCATTTGCGAATAAATTCAGAATTCAAAGTGATCGGATACAGGCGGACCGGCGGCATTGTCTTCCGGAAACGAATGGCCGCGGGGGTTGGCAGCACTGGTTACCGGAAATGGCTCGTGTGACCAATGCAATCATCGAGATTTGGTTTGTGATTGGCAATATCAGAATGCATGCTTCTTGTGAGCTAGGAATTGTCGATAAGTTTATTTTAGATGGTTCCGCTGAGGTGAATTTCTAATATCAAGCATTAGGCTTGAGGCCAAGTTTTTTTGATTTGTAATATCTTTCCTTTCGCTTTCCGGCCATTTATGGTAGTTATTTCGTGAAATGTAACGGATGTGTGTAACACGATGTTAGCCGTCAGATGGTACCAACCTCAAAAAATAAAATACTTAAGGGGAATCCTCAAATCCGAATTCCATACAAAATGTTTGGGACAAATCCTCAAAAAGTACGCCGTATTATAGTAATTTCTTCACACTATTCGTTTCGTCCATGTTTTTCGATTTCGTCAACAAAAAAAGTATAAGGTTTCATACTTTAATTTAGATTTTATACGTGTCAACAAATTATATAAATATATTTAGTAATAAATCCGCTTAATTTCTAAACAAAGGTTTTAATTAACTTAACTTTAGTTCAACTAAACCAAAGAGTCAAAGAACAGAAAACCAAAGTTTAGAGATACGACACGTGTTTCGCCTCTACACGAGGCATCATCAGGTGTGGACTCGCCGAAGTTTGAACACGTGTCGTATCTTTAAACTTTGGTTTTCTGTTCTTTGACTCTTTGGTTTAGTTGAATTAAAGTTAAGTTAATTAAAACCTTTGTTTAGAAATTAAGCGGATTTATTACTAAATATTTTTATATAATTTGTTGATATTTATGGCTTTCCGCAAAGTAACGCCTGAATCAATCAATTATTTTATACGTGTTTTAAAATTAATCCTACTAACTTAAAAACACGTATAAAATCTAAATTAGAGTAGAACCCTTCATTTTTCTGTTGACGTAATTAAAAAACATGGACGAAATGAATAATGTGAAGAAATTACTATAATACGGCGTACTTTTTTAGTATTTGTCCGAAACATTTTGGATGGAATTTGGATTTGAGGATTACCCTCAAATAAAATCCTTCAAAATGTAAATGAGGTATCAGATTATTACACATCGTAATGTGACTACTGTAGGGGGGCTACTCGTTTTTTTTTAAATTTGTGTACGAGTATGAATTTGTTCTAGAGGAACTTACATTCATTCGGACCCACTGCTGAGTATAGGCCTCCTTTCGCTTTTTTCGCTTAGGCTAACACGACATTTTCGTGTCACTAGTTCCTTCGAACCAGTGTGGTGAAAGCATTTCAAGTGCGCCTCAAAGAGGCTCCTTTCGTGCACTTAACACACGTTTTCGAACTTTAGGTTCTACGACATGCCGGTTGCCTCACGATGTTTCCCTTCACCGTTGCTAGAACGTGGGATATAGATTTTTTCGACCGAATAAAACCCATTTACGTATGACTGCCACCGGGATTCGAACCCGCGACGATCAGATCGCAAGGCAAGGGCCTCATCCACTCGGCCACCACGTCCGCAATTTTAGCCTAAAAGCTATCGAGGAAATAAAACTAGAGCCGTTTTTTCGTATCCAAACGTTAAATTTTCTCCTACCATTTTTTGCTTCAAACTTTGCCGCATTCGTAATTAGGAATCTCACTACGTTAGTTCCTCAATAAAATACTTTCTTCATCAGCCTAATGGGGTGTGTGTTGATTCGCGCCCTCCATAATAATACAACACCAACCAGGCGATTCTCAACCGTATTCTTACGCTAATAAAGACGATGGAAAAATTGGCTAGAAATCATAAGAGCTTCTAGAGATTCTATTTTGAATCTTATATACAGGGAATAAAGGTGATAAGGCGAAGTTAGCTAAAGAGGTCGTTACTCAACCTTTTTTTTTTGCAAGTCATTGTGTTGGCAGCATTGTTTTGAGATAGCGCCTTTTCGTGATGAGGATGTGACGTGCTGTTTCGTTGTTTTACAGTAATTTAGATAATGTAACACAATTTGTTACTTACATGTTAAGTACCTAGTACCTACTTATTATAGTACCTATAATTTGACAACGCGTTAGTATAATAAATTGTATTTTAAATGAGATTTGCAAAATTAAAACATATCTACATGCCAATAAAATTATTGTACAGATTCAAAATTACTAGTAAGTAAATGGTGCTGTAAGAAAAAGTTATACATACTTATTCAAAGTTTTAAACAAAAACATACAATAACCGACTTCAATGGACAACACCACTGAAAAGTCACGGGAGAGCAAAGTGCGCTACATTGTATGCTAGTATAAATCTAAAAAAAATAATACGTCATTCAAGTTTTTTTTTAGATTTAATACCTAACTAATCTTATTAAACGATTTTAATAAAATTTTATGATACCTATCTGAATAATTTTTTTCCCAAACTGTTTATAAATAAGCAACGAAGTTTTGAGATATCAGCATCCTGCAAGTAATTGGGCGCAGATACGACTCGCCCATCAACTTTCAATCGAGTTTTGATCAAATAGGCTGCTCTGCTATTGGATTAAAACTCGATTGGAGGTGCTCATGATGATAGGTTTAATTTTTTTGTAATGTTGTCTTGTTAATGATTTTAATGTTTTTATATGGATCTACATTACTTGTCTGAAATAAATATTTCGATTTGATTTGATTTAAAAAATACACATAAAAAAATACAACCGAATTGAGAACATAGTTATTTGATTATAACGGGTATTTATCGCGCTCACCTCAACTATGTGTGATAATCGCGAAAGTCTACGAAAAACGAATTGAGAACCTCTTTCATTATTAAAGTTTGTTGAAAATCGCTACATTTATCCTAAATAAAACCCAGATTATAAAATCATAGCGTCATCGACACATCGGGTATTCCCAACAGTATAATATTCGATATACTCAATTTTTGCGTTATCTCCATAACTCAGGGATGACAATAAAAGTGTATATGTGGTAAACACAGCGGGTCCATAAAGACGGGAGGCTGGGGTGCGCGGCGCCAGCCACGCGGAATGACGATAGCTAAATGGCGGAAACACGATTACGGACCTTTTAGGGACTCTGACAAACAAATTAGTTAACTTCACTTCTTATAAGTAATAAGTACAACGTATAAATATAAATGTATTATATAAAAAAATCGCATACACAAGCTAAAAGCTTGCTCAGCGAGCTATGCTCGGAGTTTTTCTACGGCATAAGATTCGCAACAATGAAATCCATAGAAGAACGAAGCTCACCGACATAGCTTTCAGAATCAGCAAGCTGAAGTGACAGTGGGCAGGCCATATAGCTCGACGAACTGATAACCGTTGGGGAAGAAAGGTTCTTGAATGATGACCACGAACTGGACGACGCAGTGTAGGACACTACCCCACGCGATGGTCTGACGACATAGTTGCGGTCGTTGGAAATCGGTGGATGGAGAAGGCTTGAGACCGCTCGTCGTGGCGAATCATGGGGGAGGGCTATGACCAGCAGTGGACGTCCAAGGGCTGATATGACGATGATGAAAAAAATCGTGTTACATAGCCGAACTTTGTAGCCCAAATCACATTACTTACAAAATATTTTGCTTAGCGCGCCTAAAAATTTCACTTCAAAAACGAGCGAGCCTTAAGCGTCTATGACACTGGGCTAGTTTACAAGCTACAAGCCGGCGAGTTTAAATCCGTTGCATTTCACGAAATTACTGCCACGAATTAACAGAAAGCGAAAGGAAAGATGTTACACATCAAAAATTGTATGCGTAACATCATTTCAGGATGTGAAACTACTTAGGAATTAAACTGATGTTTTCCATTCCTGATTTAAAAATCGAATAGAGGGCTTTTTTGTTTTGTAGGTATTGTAAGGTTGGTAGGTACTCACTGATAATGCACAATCCAGACGACATAGAAGAACTGCCGTGGTTTTAAATTATTGTTATTACCTGAAACAATCAATAACATATTAATAACCTTTGCCAAATACTTGATTTCAACACAGACAAATTCTTAAAATTATTTTTGAATCCGGTATGTAAGTAGTACCTACCTAAAACTACAGCCTGAAACATTCTTAATTCATTTTGTAAAATTATATGACCTCTTTTATAGGATTAAATTTATTTTCATCTTTTTTGCATAACAAGACATCGCCTTCGGCTATTTGTACGTCAAAGTATCAAAAAGGCCAAATAAAAATACGTTCAGAAAAATGGCACGGAATCTTAAGGCGGGCGGAAAAATGGTGAAAAATCGCCGCGGGCGAGATGCAGTAACAGTTATCTAATTCCCATAATATGCGTTACATGTATGTCAAACTTCTGTGATAGGGCTTTATGGGGAATATTTTTCCATGTTTGCGTTTTTTTTATTCGTCAGTTTGAATGTTTGGGCCCGCGGCTGTTTCAAGATAGGGATTTGCTCGATGATATTAAAAATACCCAACGTTAGCAAAGAAAAAAGACGAAACTCTTGATTTTTTGCACTTTGATAAGATGGGTTTCTGGGTGTTGTTCTAGATTTATTTACTCTCTGGTGCTTGTCAATTTTTGATAATTCATATTTGATAGTACATTATTAGAGAATTTAATTTGAAAAAGGGTTGCATTTGACTAATTGTGATGGATAATGTTTTTTTTTTTGGGTAAGGTAAGCTTTAAAGGATCGACTAATTTAGGATCTACATTACACTGTTTAAGGATTGTTTAAGTTCTCAAGATAAATGCGACTATAACTAACGGAAAGTTAGTTTAAAATAAAAAAAAAGAGGAGTAGAAAACAGAGATCATAATTAAATCAATTCAGCAAAACCGAGCGAAATTTAATTTATCCGACCAAATGAGAGCATTGGACGCATGCATTACGATTAAAGTTATTTCAATAGCATGATTGCAATTTCGCGGGAGGCAACATTAAAATATACAAGCAAAAAGGTTTTTACACGCGCGCTACCAAACTCTACCTCCATGGTTGAAAACCTAATTTGACTCTAGTCCGGGCATTATAAAGAACCTTCATCCTTTTTAATTTTATTCCCACGCTGAATAGGACTAATTTGCTGCTTGGGACTTGGGAGTAAAATGTGCGTCGTATGAAAAAGTGTAATGTAACAGGAAGGAATATATGAGATTGGAAAAAAATATGTTTCATTTTTTAACGCTTTTGTTTTGCATGAGTTACACTTATTAAATTTAAGATTTTTGTTTGTAAATTATTTAACCAATATTTCTAGTAATCTTCTTCTCTATCTTAACAGGTTTCAAGACGAGAAAAGCGCTCTCATAGTGATAGAGTAATAAATTACGACATCCATTTCCAAAAAGAACGTATGAATCTACTTTTAGCTGCACAGACATGTATTCAATCTCAAGCTTTCACATTTATATTATAGGTACTCTTAATTTTGTAAAGAAATTCTTCTTCTGCTATGAATTCAGACAAGAGGACTACATAAATTTGAAAATTCTTGCGAGCACTTTTCTTTACAAAATTAAGAGTAATACATATACCTAAATGTGGAAGCTTGGAAGTGTATAGATACGTGTCTGTGCAGCTGGAGTACATACTATGTACTTTGAAATTTGACTCGATGTACACTATTTAGATAAAAATAAGGATAATGTATAGCTAAAAAAATAGCTTTTTCCTATCAATACGGAAGCCTACGAAAAGTATTTTTCAGACATCGGCAGACTTCTTCAATCCACCCACACGCCATTTGGCGTGACCACTTTAGCCAATGACCCCGTCTCTAAGCATCTCGTCCCTAAGCCTTCTAATGTGCAGATCGTCCGGATTAAGTGCTGAGACGGACAAGGAACGGGAGATAAGTATTTTGTACATCCACATTAGGTATAAAATGAGTACATAGGTACATAGGGTTGGAACTTTTACGTTAGGAAGATGTTGGCCGCTCCTTCTTGTGGCTTATTTGTGTATGAAAGAATGAAAACAAATAATTGATATATTTTCAGATAGTAGAGTAAGCAGTATACGTATAGCCTTAAGGGGAATCCTCAAATCCGAATAAATAAAATTAACCCTACTAACTTAAAAATACGTATAAAATCTAAATTAAAGTATGAAACCTTTCACTTTTTTTGTTGACGAAATCAAAAAACATGGACGAAACGAATAGTGTGAAGAAATTACTATAATACGGCGTACTTTTTGAGTATTCGTCCGAATCATTTTGTATGGAATTCAGATTTGAGGATTGGCCTTAAGTCAAAAAGTAATTGCTTTATGCCCGTTAGTATCTTGCAAGCAAGTAAAGTAATTGCTTGCAAGATCTTCCATCCATCTTCGACAGTTTAGTGCAAGTAGGCATTAAATTCCTATCAAAGAGTTTTAGTTTGTAAGTACCTAATAGGTTAATGCCAGAAATTGTAATCTTTTTTAAATTTCGAACGTCGGTCTTTCATAATACCATAGATCAGGATATTATGAGGGACCTAAACACTATAACACTAACTATTTTCGAATTAAGGATACCGTGGTAACATGTGTATACTTAATACATGTTTTTGAATTACGAAATGGGGGCTTATTTCAATTTAAATTTGTTTATTTTCCTCGCAAATCATGCGTAGGTATACCGCGTTCCTGAAGCCCATTTTATCCTCGACTTAAATATCCGCCGTCGCCCTTAGCTCGAGCTGATAGAAGTTTCACATAAAATGGCTTCCTTCAGGCCCTTGGTATACAAATAACTATTTATTTATTCATGCAACTAAAAAAAATATCAATATAAAATTGAATAACCCAATTTAAAATTTATTACAGCATAAGCTAACTACTACAATCTATATATAGGTATATTACAAAATTTACAAAAGGAAACAATTGGGCCACCCATAGACCGTTGCAAACGATCTATAGGTAGCTCAACTGCTCCAACTCGATACCCGATGGCAGCGTGCCGAGGATACTGGCTGCATTGCCTCTTTGTATAGCAAGGCTTATTCTTTGGCCCAGATAGCTGCCAGCCCTCTGATCACGCGTCGCTTCGACCAGACGCTCTGACAAAATTTTAAAAACGCGGAAGGCTCCCATTCCCCATGGACCTAGGGTCTCGACCCCAAAGGGCTCAAACATGTACGACCTATCAAGACCTACATATTTACGCCGCTTGAGATCTTCAGCAGAGTTTGCCGCCGCACCAGCCCTAACTTGCGTCCCTGGCAAATGAGAAGGTGCCAAAGTGTCTACGCATGTAGCGTCCCACACCAAGGGCCTGCCCATTCTCCATGGGATAAGCGTCATACCGTCAGGCCGCTTACCATCGTCACGACTTAGACCGTTCGGCTCGAGAACGGCTGGCACATTGGCGGTGGTAAAAGCCCGGCGAATGATTTCGTTAAGACTACTGTGGCGGGAAATTCTGCCAGCACTCCTAGTGCACGATAATCCATGGTGACCAAGATGTTCGACCGCAGTACCACACCGGCATCTATGTGGAGCGCAGCATGGAGCACCCAACCGCAAACGTGTTGCAACGCGGAAAGTTAAAGGGTCCAATAATGTGCCAATCGTTTGTGAGGGCAATGCTTGCAGCCAAAGTCCTGACTCCCATTTGGAAACGGCTAGGAGGCGAGCACGATCTGAGGGGCTAGAGCACGTTTGTAACAGACAGTTCCGTGTTAGCTCACAGATAGGCCCGTCCCATTGCCTTTGAGACGAAAGGGTAAACCCAATTTAAATAATGAACGAACATAGCACACGCAAATTAATTTACCAACCGAAACGTAGCGCGAAATAAAACATGACTAATAAATGAAATCGAACCAAAATCAGACCGAAATCCGCTCAAATAAAGTACATGGATGATGCTAATGCTGCTCATTTATTGACAGTAATCCATTACAGGCAAACCACTCCTAGAAGACCCTACCTCCCATACATACTCTTGAAGAACCGGGTCCGTCTTCAAGTGGAACATATCAACCAATTGCTAAGACCCCTTAAACTAAACAAAGCAAACCAAGACAGAAGTCTCTTGAAAATGGTTAAAGAGCAGCCAGTTTAGTAAGGTATATACCGACCGTTGTTTTAGATGAGTAGAGGGGTCTTTGTACAAAGGCCACTTGAGTTTCGTATAGGGTAGTTGAAGTGGCCATGTCTTAAGATCCGACCAGTAAAATAGGACCTCCTTTGATGCTTTGGCTGAGCTAATTTAGATGGGATTATAGTGCGCGGTCTGTAAGTAACGGTTCTTGTGTAAGTGGTGGTTTGAAGGGCTCTCAAGATAGGGTGTATTTTAGATTCGCAGCGTCTTTGGACGTTCACTTGCTAATGTTATAGACAATGACCTATATGTTTTTTTCTATTAAAGTCGATGACAAGACAAGCTAAAATAGGTGCTCTCCTAAGAAAATTTACCGTTAGGAGGCAGTACAATAATAATTTTAGACAAAAACTAAGCAGAGCTAAAACTTTGAAGAATTATTAGGATTCAATTCAAACATGGAAATAGAAGACTCGAGACTGCTGGCGTCTTATGGGAGAGGCCTGTGTCCAGCAGTGGACGTCCGGCATGATGATGATGATTATGATGATGGTGATGATGAACAAGGTGGTTATGGTGATGATGAGGACGCTAATGGTGTTGATGGTGAGAATGGTGATGATGATGATGAATTTAAACGCAGTAATCCGAAAACTGTGCACTAATTATACCCCACATACTTGACAATTTTGCGCGCCTGCGACTGTTACTGTAAAGGAGTCTCTATAACAACCGATCCAGACAAGTCTAGCCTAGACTGCCTAGAGAGGCTAAAACAGATCTAGGGTTGTCATGTCTTTAAGAGATTCCGTTTAAATAATTTATTTAATAAAAATAAAATAAATAAAATAAAATAAGCCTTTATTGCTGTTTGTTTTTTACAATTTAGGTATCGACAACCGGATTCTTATTATCTACAGCTTGTTTCTCGACAAAGGCCTCCTCCAAAGAGTTCCATTCTGTTCTGTCTTTCGCTACCCGCATCCATTCTGCCCCAGCTACTTTCACAATCTCGTCTTCCCATCGTTTATTTTGTCTCCCTTTGCTTCTCTTTCCATTCCTTGGGTACCATTCTATTACTAGTTTAGTCCATTTCTCTATGCTTTCTCTTAATACGTGTCCTGTCCATCGCCATTTCAGTGCCTCCTACAAGTTGTTTGTACGTCTCTAAATTTGGTTTTTCTTTTTATATCCTGCAATCTTAGAAGTAGTAGTATCCGTAAGATTGCAGGAATTTATTTAATAAAACCCCTTAAATAAAACCCTCCAAATTAGTAAAACCCTCTTACTTCGGAGTCGGGTAAAATTATTGGCCTTGTCTCACTTAAAACTGCAAGCCAAATGAAAAAAGAATGCGGAATAAACAAGTTTTTTTTTTTTTTTAATTATGTGGCGAGATAAGCAAGTTAATCCTGAAGTTATAACATGACATGTCCATAAATGGATTTTTCTGTTCAAAAAATCTATTTGTGCATTAAAAAGGTAAAGGAAAACATCGTGTGGAAACCGTCATGACATTGAACATAAAAAGTTCGAAAACAAAAGGTACCTAAGGCTCTTTTTGTGTAGGAGCCTCTTCGAGGCGCACTTGAAATCCTTTCACCACACTGGTTTTAAATAATTAGTGACACGATAAGAAGCGGTTCGCATGGACATTTATGGTGCGCACCAGAAGGGAGTGGAACTCGGTGCGGGCGTCTGTTTTTCCGACATACTATAATCTCGGAGTCTTCTAATCAAGAGTGAATAAGTTCTTACTAGGCAAGCGTGCTACATCCTCGACCACACCGTCACTTACCATCAGGTGAGGTTGTGGTCAAATGCTTGCCTATTCCAAAAAAAAAAAAAATGTAGTTTTGGCGTGATAGCCAACCCTACCACCCCTCAAAATGCACGAAAGGCGGTAATTAGTAAGCGCACCTGCAAACAGTTAATTAGTGCTCAACATTGCTCATGAGCTCGACGTGCGCTCACGTCCGCCCTTCGCAGGTGATTTGTGTTACACTATTGTGTTGTGATCACCGTTGAGTGATATTGCAATTTTGTTTATGTTACACATAGATGTATGAATTCTTATAGAACGCCGAGATAGACAGTATCAACCAAAATGGGTGCGGAATACAGGACAGAAAATTTTGTCAATAGAAATGAAATATCTCTATTTTCAAATCATGTTTGTTATTTTTTACGATGTAGTTTTATTAATAATGAAAAACCCTCGAAAATTAGCATCGAACCAAAATGTACTAGAAGTTAGCCTGGAGACGCCAATGACCTTCGATTTACCAGAGGTTGATATCCATTGGGGGGCGGTAAGCGAAAATAGGCGGGTTTGACCACGTAAGGTATACAGCAGACAAATCTACTGGTCCAGGCTTCTAGAAGGCTGGAGCGGTGATTTTAAAAGTAAAAATACTATGAAAAATCCGCGGGTTGGACTGTATTTTGAAGGAATGACGAGAAGACCCTGATGTGGCAGTAGAAATACGGTTGTAGGTTATTATGACAAGGCACAGGAAACGGCAGGAAATAAGGAACAACGCGTTACCTTTAGATCGGCTCTGCTCTCGTGAAGGCATCCATTCGTGAGCTGGGCTCACGATGTCCAGGGTTTGCAGTGATTGTGATCCAATCTTCAAAGTGTCCATGCGCGCGCGCTTATCAATAAATAACACTGACAAAAACTCCACCACAACACAGAAAATCACTCCCGTCGTAGTATTTGGCCAAAGTCTTGAATTATCGACCGAAATTGATAATTATCCAACCTTTGCATGTATTCGCGAAGGCGGCTCAAACGGAACTCTCTCTAGGTTCAGAAAGATGGCGAATTTCGTTCCATCTCTCAGTTGCGGGTCTTCCATCCTTTTCTTCTATAGGGCGCGTTGCGGGTAGGAAAAGGATAGGAGAAAAAATATGCTTGGGTTAAGGAAATGAATTAAATTCTACTGCCACAGATAGACATCTAATTATTTGACAGTCGTCACAGACAATAGAAGCGCGGTTTATTTGAATAATAAATAGCTTATGATTATGGCGGTAAACCCCCCGACCTTAAAGGGATACCTTTAAGAAATAAAGAAAGCGGATAAAATATAAGAAAAACAAAATATGCGGTAGAGTCTGCTCTAGGTAGAGTCGACATACAAACTAACCTAACAGCTATCTCTAAACTAACCTAAGTTAAGCGGATATTATGATTATTGACTTGGTAAGGGGCATACGCGAACAACTGGACGAACCAGCGTGCCTTTACTAGTCTTTATAGTGAGAGAGCGTGCTGTTCCGTCTCTCGCGGTATGAACAGCCTCTACTACACCCAATGGCCAACAAAAGGTTGGAACATTGTCAACGATAATGACTACCACTGATCCTATCGGAATCGGTGTAGAGTGGGTGTTCCACTTAGCGCGTGATTGCAATTGATGCAAGTACTCAACACGCCATCGCTGCCAGAAAGACTGAACCATTTTATCTAAAAGCGTATGTCTTTCAAGCAGAGTAAGGTTCTCTACATGTGGAGCAGGCAAAGAACGAAGCGGTGCGGTATTAAGAAAATGAGCAGGAGTAAGAGCAGAAGGCTCAGCGGGATCGCTGCTCATAGCGGTAAGTGGGCGCGAGTTTACAAGTGCTTCGATTTGCGTAAGCACTGTTAACAGTTCTTCATACGTGAATATCTGTCGACCCATGACTTTATACAGATGAGTCTTTACTAACTTCACCATACTCTCCCAACATCCTCCCATATGCGGAGCTGCGGGCGGTATACGTTTCATTTCGATACGATTTTCAGCGAGCTCATGTTCGAGATGCGGGCGGTGCTCGTCCAGAAATTTGTAGAGATCGCGAAGGTAAGAATTACATCCTACAAAGCAGGTAGCGTTATCTGTATACATGCATTTTACAGCTCCGCGACGAGCAAGAAATCTCTTCAGCGCTGCGAGGAAGTTAGCTGTACTCAATTCTGTCGCGATTTCAATATGCAAGCAGCGTGTTGTCAGGCAAGTGAAAATGCAGAGCCAGGCCTTACGGCTTTTGACACCTCTACCACGAAACGGTGTGCATTGTAGAGGTCCTCCGTAGTCGCATCCCGTGAAAAGAAAGGATTTTTCGACTGGATTGCATCTAAAACTAGGAATATCAGCCATTATAGCGAAGGATGGACGCGGTTTTGCTCTGAAACAAGTGTTGCACTTGTGGATACGTTGGCGAATAATTCGTCGCGCCGACAGTATCCAGTACTGATGCCTGAGTAAGGACATCAAGAGTTCGGGGCCGGCGTGTAAATGTTTTCGATGATAATAATCGACTAACATATCGATCACGTGATCATGCCGTGGTAGTACACACGGATGCTTCTGCAAGTAATCGATTGCGGCGTGAGTTAAACGACCCCCAACGCGGACCAAAGAAGTATTTGGTTCAATAAAAACTTTAAGTTTTTGTAATGTGGGAGAACAATTCTCATTATTTTTTAATTTATTTATATCGTCACCAAAGTGAACGACTTGTAAAGCGGCGAGGATTTTATTCTCAGCGAATTGTAAATCAGACCCACTGACGTGAGGTCTGCGCGGTAATATTTTCATAAAGCGGTACATATAAACGACAATGCGTTGTAACCTCGACCAAGAAGAGACGCGTTGAGCGAGCTCATAGATAAGCGGTTTTACAGTATTCACAGTTACAGCGTGTGCAAGCGGCTTTATCTCCGGCATTTGACCGACGTCTTCGTGGTCAATCTCTGAAATCGGCCACTCCGATGATGTTTGATTGCCCACGGAGGCCCAGTGAACCACAGGGGATGGCTGTTAAGCAGCGCGGGCGATACGCCACGCGACAAGCAGTCGGCAGGATTTTCAGTACCTGCGACGTGATGGAAACAGGTAGCGGGCACGTTATCTATAACCTTTACGATACGATTCGCCACGAAGGTTTGCCAGCGGTGCGGGGAGGATTTAATCCAACAAAGAACTACCTTAGAATCAGTAAATGCGAAGACATTTGAAATTTTATACCGTGGTTCAAAATTGTCAAGCACTCTACGCATAAGCTTGGACAACAGAACCGCGGCGCACAGCTCTAAGCGAGCGACTGATATAGTTTTAAGCGGCGAGACTTTGGACTTGGAACACACGAGCGTTACGGACGTTTCTGATGGAGTGCGGACTTGCAGATAAACTACGCCACCGTAGGCACGTTCACTTGCATCAGCGAAACCTAGAAGAGTAGCTACACACCCTTGCACTACCCCGAGATGCCGAGGAACTCGTATCTCGTTGAGTGCTGGAAGTTCACTACAGAACTGCTTCCAAAGGTTCACTATACGCTTGGGCGCGATCTCATCCCAGTCACACTTCAGTAACCATAACTCTTGAATAAGGAGCTTGGCATAAAGTATGACGGGAGCTACCAAACCCATATTATCCCATAAACGCGCAACAACTGACAGTATATTGCGTTTAGTGCAACTTGCGTCAGGCTCGGTGACCTTGAACTTGAAAACATCCATTAACCTGTCCCAGTGCGTACCTAGAATTTTATGAGGTACATCCTTATCGATCTCGAGATCTGAAGAAGCACGGTGCGAAGCGGGTATGGCACGCAGGACAGTGTCCGAGTTACTAGTCCACTTAACCAGATCAAATTGACCGGACTTAAATAAATTTATAAGCTCGGTACAAGCGGAGATAGCAACAGTCTCATCATTTTGCGGGGAATCAGTCGCCATTATACTGAAACATACGTCATCCATAAATGTAGATGTAGATGCGATAGCAGCGGCGGTCGGGTAATTATGCCCTTCATCAGCGATCAGCTGATGAACGACGCGGACAGCGTGGAAGACGGATGACGTCATTCCAAACGCTACGCGATTCAGTTCGAAAACTGAAATTTCATGATCAGTTTGAAATCTAAAAAGAAATCTCTGATATTTGCGGTCTCGTTCACACATTCCAATCTGTAAAAACATTTGGCGACAGTCAGCCGAAATCGCTGTTTTGAAAAGCCGAAAATTCAACAGAATGTTATTTAAGTCGCCCTGCAAATTAGGGCCGGAATGAAGAACATCATTCAACGACAAACCTGTGCTGGTTTTACTACTAGCGTCTAAAACCATGCGCACTTTAGTAGAAGTCTTATCTAGGCGCTGAACACAATGGTGCGGGACGAAGTAGGATGCGGCGGCAATATTATCATTTATAGGTCCTACCTCGGTTATGTAATTTTTATCAACGTATTCACGAATGATATCGTTATATGCGTCGCGCAAGAATTTTGTTGATTCTAACTTCTTTTCTAAGCACAGGAAGCGTCTGCGGGCGGTGGAGTAAGAATCTCCCAATTTATAAACATCGTCACGAAAGGGAAGCGCGACGGTGTACCTACCACTAGCATCACGCGTAGTGGTGGCGCGGAAGTGAGTCTCGCATTCAAGATCGTCTTGACTGCGGACGGGCGGAGCGGAAACCTCCTCAAGTTCCCAGAACCTTTTGAGGAGTTGGTCCAATGGATCTTGGACGACAGCACAACAAGCGGCGGTAGAATTGTAGGGGAGCCGCACGGGGGCGGACCCTATCAAAACAAAACCTAAAACGGTTTGTATAGCGGGCGGAATCCCATGCACATTACTATGTACCACGTTAGGTAGCAGCAAGTGGGGAAATATGGATGCGCCGATAAGAACATCCACAGCGGCGGGAGTGGCGAACATAGTGTCCGCGAGCGGGAGCGATGTGATGTGGGCAAACGCAGCCTCGTCCACGGGAACCGAGGGCAGCTCATCCGTGATGCGATCTACGATAAGACCCGATACGTCAAAATAAACATTTTTATTATAGCGGGAAAATATCCTAAAATCCGTAGAACCTTTAATCGATTTTTCGGTACCACCAAACCCTCGAACAATCATCTGTGTATTTTTATCACATTCCAATCCTATGCGTGCGCAACATTCTGAACTTATAAAATTACTCTGAGAGCCCGAATCAAGCAAACATTTAACTAAATGTCCCGTACCCATCTTATCATAGATCACTACCTGTGCAGTTGACAACAATATCGTTGTGGGGCGTATACATTGCGCGGTGTGGTCGCCGTTATCTATACTACATTGTAGCGGCGCAGCAATGGATGTGTGCAATGACGATACGCTCGGTTCGCTTACCAATGCAGGCTGTGGCGGGCTAGTTAGTACGGGCGCTGACTGCAAGAGCCGAGGACCGGGTGCGCTGGCGCTCGATGTCCCGGGTTCGGGAGCCGGTAGCGGCGCAGATACACTTGGATTTTGTAGTCGCGGTGTGGTTTGATTATCTGCTGCATTAAAATGCAACAAGGAATGGTGCCGTTGATGGCACGTACGGCACTTAAGATTGGAATTACAATCGCGGGATTTGTGCTTAACACTTAAACAATTAATGCAAGCACCATTATCTTTCACTATTCTAAAGCGGGCGGTTGGCGTCAAGTTATTAAACTTGGGGCACTTAAAAAAGTGGTCATGCGTAAAATTGTCACAAAGACATTTTTTATTCGAAGCGGTGATTGCTACATAGCTATGCGGGTTAGGTATATTATTGCGGGGTTTAACAGAACTGCGAGCGGGGTGACCGGTTGCGGTAGGTTGCGTGTTTTGATATATCCTATGTTGACTTCTTATAAAGTCCGTCAGTTTCTTAAAAGTCGGCATTCCTACGACATCACGATTTTGCGACTCAAAGGCACGAATCGTTTCTCCATCTAATTTTTTGAGCGCGATATGTAAAAACACAAAATCCGTCAAATCATCGATTTTCAGGTTTTTTATCGCGTTTGCGGCGGTGACATACTGGTCAATAAACAATTGAAAATTAGATGCAGAAGCGGGGCCACTAATTTTAACATTCATCATCTGATCTAAGTACGTAGACGCGAGCATGCGCTTATCTTCAAATCTATCGATAAGACATTTCAAAATCGTTTCGTAATTCTCTGAACTAGGAGTTATACCAGAGAATACTGATCGCGCTTTAGGGGAAAGCTTACCGATGAGATAGTATAACTTCTCAGCGTCTGTCAGCGATGGATTGTCGTGTACCGTGGACTTAAAACTCTCATAAAAAAGAGGCCAAGACTGAAGGTCTCCGTCAAAACTCAAAATTTCAATGGCCGGTAATTTGGGGCGCATTGATTTAATGAACTTCGGATCAGCGGCATCAGCGTTCGTTTTTGCAGGAATTTCTACTTGTTTCAAAACATGTTTTATGCGACAAAACATTTTATCAAATTCAATCAGCGGCTGAAAATTAGGTTTATCAGCGGGATTTTCTTTTAAACTTAATTTATTATGCTCATTAACGAGACTCCTAAATTCAGTTCTGATTTCATCTAGCGTAGCGACGGAACATAGGAAATCTTCTAAGGCATCCTTATCAGTTTGAGCCTTTTGTGAAGAATCAAACACCATTTGTACAAACTCAAAAATAGTGTTTCGTTTTGTTTCAATCAGATATAATTCTGAACTTTTAGACTCCGAGAAGCCAGCGGCGGGATCACTTTTAGTGCCCTTTAATTCTGTTGCTTTAGGCATGATTTAGTGATGTTGAAACACTTAAGTTATACAAATAAATACCTAAGCGGGAAGTACAGGTAATAAGTAACCTAGCGAGCGCAAGCGATATCAATCGCCGTGCGTAAACAACACTGCACAATATAAGGATAGCTAGGTACGACACCCTGCGTATGATAGGTAACCGGTTCTTATGCGATTATCGCAGCGAGCGATAGAAATGTCAATTCTGTTTAGTAAAACGCGTAGCGGTAATTACGATGCTATATAAGTATGTATAACGATTCTACCTATTTTGAGCAGCGTAAATTACTAACAAGAAAGCTAACTTTCTAGTAGATTTAAAATATTAATTACACGAATGTAATTACACTTATAAGGACCTAACTGTCTAGGCGCGGTGCGAAAAAATAATAAAATATGCTTTGACAAATTAGGTACCAAATAAGGGCGGAGCGAAATAGTTATGCGGGAGTCGGGAGACTGAACGAATTCAGCTCCAAATAGCGGGATTGGAGTCCGTTTGATAGCGGAATAAAAACTATGGTCAAATATTTTTATTTAAAGGGGACAATGAGATACCCGTGATCTATAGGACCAAACAATGATATCCGTGCTCGATAGGACCAAACAATGGAGACGCCAATGACCTTCGATTTACCAGAGGTTGATCTCCATTGGGGGGCGGTAAGCGAAAATAGGCGGGTTTGACCACGTAAGGTATACAGCAGACAAATCTACTGGTCCAGGCTTCTAGAAGGCTGGAGCGGTGATTTTAAAAGTAAAAATACTATGAAAAATCCGCGGGTTGGACTGTATTTTGAAGGAATGACGAGAAGACCCTGATGTGGCAGTAGAAATACGGTTGTAGGTTATTATGACAAGGCACAGGAAACGGCAGGAAATAAGGAACAACGCGTTACCTTTAGATCGGCTCTGCTCTCGTGAAGGCATCCATTCGTGAGCTGGGCTCACGATGTCCAGGGTTTGCAGTGATTGTGATCCAATCTTCAAAGTGTCCATGCGCGCGCGCTTATCAATAAATAACACTGACAAAAACTCCACCACAACACAGAAAATCACTCCCGTCGTAGTATTTGGCCAAAGTCTTGAATTATCGACCGAAATTGATAATTATCCAACTTTTGCATGTATTCGCGAAGGCGGCTCAAACGGAACTCTCTCTAGGTTCAGAAAGATGGCGAATTTCGTTCCATCTCTCAGTTGCGGGTCTTCCATCCTTTTCTTCTATAGGGCGCGTTGCGGGTAGGAAAAGGATAGGAGAAAAAATATGCTTGGGTTAAGGAAATGAATTAAATTCTACTGCCACAGATAGACATCTAATTATTTGACAGTCGTCACAGACAATAGAAGCGCGGTTTATTTGAATAATAAATAGCTTATGATTATGGCGGTAACATAGCCAATGTGGCTCCTTTTCGGCGCATTTTCAATGTAATACATTGTGATTCTATACTTCTGTGTTGTTACATGTAAATTATTATGCTTTTGGTACGTGAAACTGATCGTTACAGCATTCCTATTACTGTTGCTAAAAAAAACAATTATTTATTTATCATAAAGCAAATATTATTTTAACACTTTGAGTGGTAAATTTTATCAAGTAGTAGTAACATTACAGAGCAAAGAATATTTAAAATTTTATTTTTTACATACGTAATTATGTATTTACATATATAATTATTATGTACTTACATAGCAAAAAATATTCATAATGTGATTTTATTTGTAAAAAATACCTTTACATGATAAATAAAATTATTTCACTACTTAATGAAATTTCCCGCACATCATAGCGTAAAAATAATAGTTGCTGAGGTATTTGAAGTAATTTTAGGAATATTATTCAGGTTTATAAACCTATAAGTGACTATGTAATTAGTAGTTAGGTACCTACCTACTTACCTTATTTTAAGCAAAGGCGCGTAAGCTTCACAAATGACAGTACCGTAAAAAAATCATGATTAAGATGTGGTAGAGCTTTTAGTTTTTCAATTCTAAACCCAAAAATTCCAGTAAGTACAACCTTTCTAAAAATAAAATCCATTTATTCATCAGAATTCAATAAGCCAAGCTTTTACAGCAACAATACAATGGCGAAGCACAAAGTGTCCGCGATGAAACGTGCCACAAAACGCAATAAAGGAGAGTTGCGGGATCGTATCGCACGCGCCCTCAGGTATGCCCAACCATCGGCTTGCAGAAATTGCGGCCCGCAGGAATAGTGGCCCGCAGAAATAACGGCCTGCACGATAACGCTCGAGTTAATGATCGGCTAACAGATTTCAAAATAAAGGAGCCCGCAATTTCTTTGGTATTTACTTTCGTAACTGGTCTATTTACCCGCCTGCGAAGAAGTTTTATGTTTTTCAAATAAGTACTTCAATAAGTAAAGATCTAAACTAGGGTATAAAATATATGAAGTTTTTATTATCCTTTATTATTTATGTCATAGAACCTAAAAAGTTCGAAAATATGTGTAGTGCACGAAAGGAGTAGTCTCTTCGAGGCGCATTTGAAATCCTTTCCTGACACTGTTTCGAAAGAACTAGTGACGCCATAAGACGAAGAAGAATTTTTTTCTTTAAAATTTAATTAAAAAACGTTGTGTGCGTAAGACCGCACGACAGAAGTTAAAACTTCATCAAGGCGACTCGTGCTGACTTTACCCGAACGAGTGTTACTTAGCCGAGCGTGACAGCTTAATCTCATTCAAAACCCACAAAATAAAGTGCTCAGCGCGCGCATAAAGAAGTTCTCACTTCAAAAACGAAATAAAAAGATGGATATGAAAAACTTTCCGCGTTACATCAGCTCTACAATTATTCCGGTCCCTTCAACTTAACTCACTAGCTTGAAAAAGAATGCGGCCCAGGTGAACGAGCTTGAGCATAGCTGCTTTATAAATCAGAGCGGGGTGAGAATTAATTCATTTCCTAGAGGAAGTACCTACGTGACGTCACCAGCTGCTAGTGGACAACGGATAACACGAATTTAATGCGAAATTACCGGAAGTTGGTAAACTACCGGCTGGAAAGTGCTTGAGCATTATTAGTTTTAATATTTAAGCAGTTTTGATATTTTTATTTATGTAGTAAAAAATTCAAAAACTACATTCGTCTCACATAATTATCTTCTATCTATCTGTCTTATCGTCGTCGGTGCGCTTGCCAAAAGCGTTATGTGTTTTTCATCAAGTTTTCAGGAGAGACAAAAACCGATTAAAAAAATCAGTATTCAATTGAAAATCTAAAGATGCAGAATTATGGCAAAAAAAATTGGATCTAATCATATAAAAAATATAGTTCTAATATTGCTGCCAGTAGACTGACTGACTGACAGACAACATACAGGCCATCGGCTAAACGTAGAGACTTCAAACTTGGAGGATGTGTTCGTCAAGAGTTGAAAATGAATACTGAGAAAGGAATTTTGAAAAAAACCCAACGCAAACGAAGTTGCGGGCGTCACCTAACATAATTGTAGCGATTTAGCTACATAAGTCTAATACAGCCTTCGAGCAGCTTGGTAACTTTTAACACCAGAACCTACTGCAGTCACAAACTTACACGGGACGAGACGAGAGACCTAGGTATAGTAAATATGTGACTCGTTAGAAATCCATTAATGTTATACAGCTATTGTGATTTTAGATTTATCCATGTCTTGAATAATTATATTATCTACTATATAACATACTTAGATAGGTAAATAGGTGTTGAGCTATTGGAACATTGATGGGGTTCCAATTAAGACAGCATCCTCTAGATATTCCATTACGGAGCTGAATGCGTGAGCTGCTTCCCGTATTCAGGCAGTAATTGCAGTGTACACAGCGGGCTACCAATAACCTAAGTGATAAATATTGACTGAGACACATGGATCTGAAGTTCGTCCAATACGAATTGGATTACCAATAGCCAACTATTCATATGTATATGCTTTATTACGGGCTCGGCTAGAACTTTGCAAATTGACACTTCAATTTTATCCTATATTATGAAGTCGAAATTATTGATCATCAAAAAAATCAATCTTATTTATCACAATAAAGCCGCTTGCAGCCGCCGTTAAGTACTATTTGACTTTTTAGGTACCTATCTACTATTTCACTTAGTTGAAAAGTTAGCAGAAAACGTCAGGACTTTTTATAAATTTTCTTCAAAACAAACACTAAATAAATAATGTCCAGAGCTCCACATCCAATGTCTCGAGCTCATAAATTCTCTACAGTCCGTGTGTGACGTCACACGTCGTGGACCGCAACACCCGACGTGCAAATTCTGAGGCCTCGACTCTGCAAACATTACTCACCTGCAAATCCTTATAACCTTGTAATTTGAACCCTAACGTGCTATCAATACAGTCTCAAATCGTACCAACGCTGTTGGAGTGTGTTTGCTCGACAACACAGTGCTAAAACATGGGTTAAGTTGTACCTACTGTACGTGGGTACCTAGTATACTATAGTTTATGTGTATCTGTGTGTGCTAGAAAAGTGCAATCGCTTTGATAGACAATAGCCCGGTTTGTTCGGATTTCAGAGCGTTCATTGATTTGGAACTGCAAAAATAAAATAAAAGGATGCAGCAAAACTTTCAGCTTGCAAAATACAAAGGCGAAACTGATGACAAAAATTGCCACTGCTAACTAAATTGTCTTTATAATGCAGAGCGATGCTTAAAAATAGTTTCTGAAAAACTCAAAATATTTTTGCCCTTTATAATAGTACGATGACACACAGCTTTTTTACACGCTATACGCCAGCGACTTCGCCTCTTCTTCTTATCGTGTCACTAGTTCTTTAGAGCCAGTGTGGTGAAAGGATTTCAAGTGCGCCTCGAAGAGGCTCCTTTCGTGCACTTCGCTTGTAGCGTGTAAAGTCGCCCAGAGTCATCGGCGTTTTTACAATCTATTTGTTGACAATCCTTCCCAAAAGCTAACACGCTCACACGCTAACGTTTAAAAACGCCAACAATCAGCTTGTAAAAACGCTTGTGCGAAATCCTTTACAATACAAAATTCACCCAAAGAAACCGACACCCCGTGTCACATTGGGACTCGATGGGAAAAAATCCCAACGAGTAACACTATGACTCGTTGGGAATCCACCAATAAAACGGGTAGGCAGGTCTCGAGTCTAAAGATAGGTGCAATATACGAGGTCAGATGGCCTTGCCTTCGTAAATCTGTCGCCGACCACGCTGGGGTCGTCCGTATCGGAGGCACGGTATACAGGGTGTAATCGTTAAATGTGCACAGGCGATTATTCCGTAACTATTGCAGATATCAAAAAACTTTAAACTGATATCGAAAGTACTTTACCTAATGAGTAAAATGACATTAATAACTTTTTAAAAATAAAACGAGAAATATCCAAAAAAATTACATTAATCACTCCCATACATTTTATTTCTTAGTAAGTACAAAATTTTGTGTTCAAAGCATATGTTCGAAGTGACGTCCTCCTTGTGCAATACAATGACGAGCTCTATTTACAGTTTCTAAATGAACTTTCCTTAACATTTGCGGAGTAATTAAAGCAATTGCACGACGTACACGATTCTGTAACTCTTCTAGGCTGTGTACTCTCTCAGCGTACACGTGGTCTTTGACAAATCCCCATAGGAAGAAATCACAAGGCGTGAGATCCGGGGATCTGGCAGGCCAAGGGGTTGCACTATTATTGGCTATTAAGCCATTATAATTGTTTCGTAAGAAATTCATTACAACATTTGTATTATGTGCAGGTGCTCCATCTTGTTGAAAAATTATCGACCTTCTTTCATCGTCTGGAATTGGTTCTAAGAGACTTGGCATATCGTTTTGTACAAAGGAGAAATATCTCTGTCCATTTAAGGTTCCACTGTAAAAATATGGCCCAATGATCCGATCTCCAAGAATACCACACCACACATTAATTGAGAATCGCACCTGAGCTCTAACTTCAGTAGTTAAGCGAGGATTGTCAATTGACCAATAATGCGAGTTTTTTCTATTGTAAATTCCGCAGTTTGAAACATTACTTTCATCGGTCCATAAAATTGACCTTACATTGACATAATTATTGACTAGCCAATTGCAATAGACCAGCCGACGAGCAGGATCATCATTGTGCAGCGTTTGAGTAGGTTTTATCTTAAATGCTTTGAAGTTGTGTTTTTTTAATAACTTGTGTACATAATTGTGGGACACTGGAAATGATCGGGCCACTGAACGCGTTGATTCTTGTGGATTATCTACTACGTAGTTAATAATATTGTTATCTAAGTCATTATCAAATTCCGGAGCTCTTGTTCTCGAACCTTTTTTTCTGTTAAAAGATCCATAATTTATCAAATTGTTATCCAACTTACGTAAATACGTACCAGAAGGAACTTCTCTATCTGGGTACTCTCTTCTGTAGGCGATAATGGCCGCCCTATTGTTACAATCATGTTTGTAGTACATTTTTAACATGTCCCTCTTTTCTGTATTGGAATATGCCATTTTTCAATCAATAAATGCAACAATCACGATTATTAACGCAAATTGAAAAATACAAATAAATTGGCGGGAACGAGAACCCGCGATAAAGAATTTGAATTTAGAACGAACACCAAAGAGTATCTTTCTTTTTGTTTTTATTTAGTATGTTGCTTTTCAGCTAGTTCAAATCAATACAATATTGAAACAAGGTTTATTATAAATTTGAAGTGGTAAGATAATTAATCTACACGTGTATCTACTTGAAATTCATTAATACCTTCATATCGTACATAATTATAAAATGACAAGGGTAAAATGAGTAGGTACTATTCCACTTAAAATAAGGAAACTAAAACCTTTCTACTATCTCATACTAAATGTATGGGAGTGATTAATGTATTTTTTTTGGATATTTCTCGTTTTATTTTTAAAAAGTTATTAATGTCATTTTACTCATTAGGTAAAGTACTATCGATATCAGTTTAAAGTTTTTTGATATCTGCAATAGTTACGGAATAATCGCCTGTGCACACTTAACGATTACACCCTGTATATGTGACAGAATGTAGAGGCGATAGGGGTGGTTAAACGTAGGTAGGTACTTTGTTTGAGTAAATGATATGAGCAATTATATTTTTTTACAAGGAGAAGGGGTGGGTGGTATCCTATTGGACCTGATGCAAACATTTATATTTTTCATATTATTTTATTCTTTAGGAAGAATAACAGCATTATACTTAATAGCTAGACTTCATGTAATACTTTCGCACTTCGCTTCAAAATCTCCACATTGAGACATATCTCATGTCACCTGCACGATTAGTGTTTGGAATTTACATTTTAAACCTTAATCATTATACATATATTTAAATACCAATTAAAGTTTTAAAGTGGAAAGCCTTAGAGGCTTTTGTCGAAAGACAAGCTGTTGTGAGGGGAGAACAACCGAATGCCGACGATACCACGTAGTTTAAGTAAACGATATTTTGGTACATCTATTAAACTTTTAATAATGTTTTGTTAATAATGTTAAAAGTAACAGCAATAAAGGCTTATTTAATTTTATTTATTTTTATAAAGTTTTACACAAAAACGAAAAACACAAAAAACTTTTAACGATGACTAAAATACGGCTTACATTTTCAAAATAATTCATCGTGAAACCTTGTGAACAACAGAGTGGTGGGAAAATGTATAAGTAGCAAATGGTTATGACACTAGTTGAAGGTTACATTATTTTTGGGATTTCATTGATTCCAATGTCCATTGCAATAAAATTTAACACTGAGAAAAATACTTTGAATTTTGTTGACGTAGACATCTCAGTGCGGCGACTGTACTCGCCGATACGGAATAGTTAGTAAAGAAAATTCGGAAAACCAGATGGTGATCGATAAGCCACAGATAAAGACTCCACAAAATCACTGACCAGTCAAAAAGGTTGAAACTCCTTAAAACGCAGCCATCATAACGTAACCATCCAAAGAAGCAGCGATTTTCCCTCATTATTTCTATAATTCGGCGAACAAAACCTCCGTCGGTTGGTTAACGACGGATCGGGGACCCGTGGCTAGATTAGCGAACCCGAGAGGGTTCCGCGATCGCTACGTTTATCGGCTATCATTTTACAAGGGAATCGGGAAAGGCTTGGTCCCTTGGAGACCAGTAATGAAGGAGCATAGAAACCTGGAAAAAACTACAACATACAATAAATAATAAGTATTTGATCACTTGTAAGAATGCTAATGAAACTAATTAATTTATACTTTGGCATACGTAAGGACGAAATTAAACAACCATAGAGCAAAACACATTTCACATGAAGAAATAAAAGGTATCGAGACGAGCGTTTAGTGACATTACTGTTGCTTCTGTACTGATAGCAAATACAAGACACCTTAGAGATAATTCTTTAAAACCAAGTCTCAGTTTAATACCAGTTTTTATATTGTTAAACTAACAAGATTGTTAAGAATGTTTAAGTTAAAGACTAGACTAAAAACTAGACTAGCTCAGCTGTGCTCACATAAATACAGCTTAGCATAATTATTATTAGGTGAATTATCAAACCAACTACTTGTTCTTACTTTCACTTTTTTTATCGGTTTGTTAAGTCCTTATTTTTGCTGTCTGTACGTTATCTAGTCACAAGTCTCCCAGACATCGCAATTTCCTCAACGCTGAGCAATGCCGGCAGAGCGTTGGGATTGCTTCCATACCTGAAATCAATTTCTGCAATGTTTTGCGCCTATTAATACCGTCGTGTTTTGTTCGTGTCTGGTTTTTTTGCCTATTCCATCGGGATAGGACAGCTCGCCATATTAATCCTGTAGGCATTTTTTCATTTAGTTACTGCTCCTAATTTTTAACCTATTTATTTTGCCCAAAACTGTTTTTCAATATTTGCAACTTTATTATCACTTAAGACGAAATTTTACATAATTTTTTTGTGAAGCGTGAAAAACATGAATATTATTTTAATCTTATGTTTATATAGTAACCTTCAGATACATTAACCTACCATGAAAACTAAAAAGTTGACTCAAAAAATATATTTCTAATAGGTATACATAAAGCATGGTGATGACTGGTGATATTACACCCGTCCGGGTTTCTTCTCACAGATAAAAGGCGCATATCGCGAGGAACCGTTCATGTCGTTGATGGAACCGCTCCTATGCAAATATCCATGACTGTGATTCCCTTTATCCCACCATCTGGCGTATCCTGCCTTTTCCAAAGTCTCACCTTCTATAGTTACATACTGATTTGATTCTTTCGAATAGTAGAAGCCGACTGCCGCCCACGCCGTTGAACAATACCCTTCTCTATGGCAGTTTACTTCGCTACGTGGGACTTTTTTGAAGAGTTCTACAAGGAAATGTGCTTCAGAATCGCTGTTGATAACGGCGAGGTCTGCGCCTTCGTTTTGGCAGATGGTACGTGCTTTGGACCACAACTCTGCTTGTTTGTGAAACTTGTAACAACTGCCACTTTGGTTAGCTAGTTCGTATCCAAGATCGCAAGTTGGTGGTGACATCGGCTTCGCCAGTGTAGCTGCTGCTGCGAAACAAACAAACGGCAAACGGTATTTACAAGCAGCTGAACCCACGGTGCCGTTTGCAAACAACACGACGCAACAGTCTTCCGTGTTTGATGAGGTCGACATCGGATTTCCATTTAGATACCTGAAAACCAAAATCAATTGAATCATAGCAATGCTTCGTTGCAATACATCGTTGTAGCTTTTTAATTGGACTATTCGAATCTAACACGTAAAATGGGTGCATAATGCACGATGCTCTTACATTTCAGGCTCTAAATCAAAGGCAAACTTAGATTAAGAGATATGAGAGTTCCTGAAAGGCTTTGACTCTCCGTCCCTTTGATCCTTAGGGCTTACTTGATTTCAATTGTCGATGATGGCTGATGACTGGCACACATTGTTATTCCTCCATTAAGCTTGATACGACCACCAGAGTACAATACTGGCAGTGATTGGTCCTTTTGCTGAAGCTGGTTGATAGCAGCGGAGAACACAGCTCCCGAGGGTGACGCAAGTTGTGCTTCTTCATCTCGGCAAATGGCGTCTGCGGCTTCCCAGCCAGCCGGTTCCCGATGGAACTTTAACCAGCCATTCAGCTGTTCTACCCATTTGTAACTTGGCCAGTTTTCTCTCGACACAGTACCTTCGATGTAACTTAACCAAAACAAAAACGATATGACCAGTGTTTTGGCTACCATTGTCTGGTTTTTACCTTAGACTACCGACTCACGTTTGACTGTGCCGAATGAAATCCTGTTATAAGTAAAGCTTATTATATACCAGATAGTTGGGAATTTTCCCTGTGCTAATTATGTTGGTACTAAGAATAATCACCAATATGAATTTATAACAACGTCATTGTTATTCATGGCTCTGATCCAAATAACATGTTTGTATTAAGCTGTCCGTATCCGAATCGACAAATGACATAATTAAGCACGCAAATGCAATAAACTAATTTAGAGCATAAATAAATCATGTACCTTTATTCTTCCTCTACTGGGTAAGCCAAAAAAGATATTACAATGGTAAACCAGAGACTACAATAATGGTGTTTCCGTAAGATGACAATAAATTTATCTCAGGTTTTCTTGATTATTTTCCTGTTTACGTATCGAGTAATTCATAGCAATTCTAAGCACAACATATTAAAATCCTGTATAATTATTAGTTTTATTATGGAATGCAGCTGCATTATTACGTAAGCCGAAGGATATTAGAACCAAATAATTCTAGTAGGATAATACTATATGACGCTGGTTAACCAAACCATAAAATTAATTTCTACACTAGTACATGTATGAGGTAATAATGTTTGTAAAATGTAATATTCACTTATTTCAAAGAGTCAAAAGTAAGCGCCATGTTGGCAAACTGAGCCAACCACCATGCAAAACAGAGATGTTTAGTAGGAGTCTATTTTGTATGGCACCGAGAATTTATAATCATTTACCAAGTGACATTTTAGAAACTGACTCAATTAATTTATTTAAACAAAAGGTTAAGAAATTGCTGACAGAAAAAGCTTATTACAGTGTAACAGAATATCTTTGTGACAAACATTTATGAATTTATTTTTTATTAATTTTGATTATAATGTATACCTAATGTAATGTAATAATGTAATGGAATTGATTTTATTTAATGTTGCATGATTGTATTTTTTCTCTTAAATTATGTTATTTTGCACGCTGTAAAGTAGAGCACAGCTGAACTCGTCAACATGTTTTTTACCAACTTTTTTTACCTGTGTTTCGCAAATAAAGATTATGAATTATGAATTATGAATTTCTTGAAGCAAGCAAACACATTCAATATCAAAATATGTCGTCATACTTTAGTCTTCATTACAAAGGTTCAAGCTACATACAACATCGTCAGAAAAAAATAAGTATCAACCCCTTTCCTTACAACGTAATATATAACAATAACATAAGTATACATATATTCTCGGCTATAAGTGCCTGGCGTTTATAACTCAAGTTTTTATTGGCGTCGTTTAAGACTGACTATAAAGTTGGCCGTCACGTAAATCAGGCTTGCGAAGACTGATGGACGCATTGTGAAGGAACAGCAGCGGCCCAAGGACGTCGCCTTGAGGAACGCCTCTCTTAATTACTCACGAGCTTACAAGCTTTAAATCCTACTAATTTTTGTACGAATGGGGAGTAGACTAATTAGAGAGGGATTGTATATTTTTTTCTGTTTCTTTGTACAACTGAAAGCGTTTAATGTTTTTTTTTTATTATGTACAGCAGTATTTTTGACTACCACCTCTTTTGGTGAAATATGACGAATAATGATGAGGTTAATGGTAAAGCATATGGCGGCATCAAATAATCCACACATTCAGGTTACATTATTTTATAGGAAGTGCCAGTGCTATTTCAAAGTACATAATTAAAAATACTCCTCACACGCTTGTCCTACTGATATTACATTTACATCAAGTCAAAGGCATTTTCTAGAAACCACGAACACGGACCGGTGGATTTATCCAACCAAATAGCCGTTTGACTCGACATGACCGCTTTCAGTCCGTTTCTTCCACTCCTGCAACATTGGAAGCCTTTATCCAAAGCGTCCGACGGATCCCGACGTACATTTTAACGCGAGGTACAGTCATGGAATTGGCGTGAAAATTCGAGATGAAAGCTACATTTTTACTTTTATTTTCAGTAACGTTCATAATACACATTCATAGGACAGAATGTTTGCAGTGCCCTGACAGGGTCATGTACACCGCTAGCTACTATATTAGAACCTAAGCTAATAAGACGATTTTACATGTAAGCAAATGAAATAAACAATAAAACAACAAAAACAATAAACAATAATATTTTCGTATGATATAAATGTCGTGATAACAATATCTAGATTTGTCTTGTGTGAATGCCAGGAACAGAAGAAAATTTATTGTTGATTGATGGAGTAAGAAAGTGTCACAAACTTAAGAAGTCATAGCTTATTTTCCTCTGTAATTTATTTGCTCCTATCAATAGGCAAGTTACTTGCCTACTATTCCCGCTACTCGTCAGCTTCCCAGCCACAGTCGAACACCATTGGGAAGCATTCAATCGGAACTGTTGCTTGCTGCCTTTCGCTAAAGCGATTCCCCACAAAGTAGATCCAGTCTAAGCTAAGATTGAAGCAATCGATGCTCCCACTTTCTCTGCACGGCTTTCAAGCGGTTTTCCAATTTGTATTAGCTTTTGTTAGCTTTTGTAGGCTCAGACGCTGTGTGCTGTCTGGCGCACTGAATGACGTTGCTATGACTATCTCCCACCCGCGACTTTGTCCGCGGATTACGGAGTAAGTGGCTTTGTGTCTGATGCTAAAGCTTTTTGCGCTAGGAGTTTTAAAACTTTTTAGACAATAATGTGATTTAAAAATCACAAGGCTTTAGTAAACGTTATACCAACTTTAAATCGTAAAATAACTATTTACATGGTACGCTTATACGCAATAAGTAAGCAAGTTTAGATTTCATAGAAAATAAACAATTTTATTCATATTGATATATTATGAAAATGTATCAAAACAAAACATTGAAGAAACAGACAAAATAACAAATAAACGAAGTTCCTAAATAACACACATACCCGGCGTTTTCCCAGAATAAAACTGGTGTTTTTATTCATAAGCACCGAAGGCTCCGACAGTAAAATTGGAAATCATCGAATTACGCCGAGACGAAACGATGGGGCGCGTCATAAAAAAGGCCTGGACCATAGAAGAAAGAGTTCTGTAGAAAATTCACTGAGTGCAAAACATGCACAAACGAAATTGAGACTAAACTTTAACAAGTGAAAGTTTAAAGTCCTAAATCTCGAAGATCTTGAAGAAGCCCTGCCAACTGGCCGTGAAATGTAAGTCATAATGAATCTTATCTCAGTGTAATAGTGATACTTTTCGAATGACTGTCAAATTTCGTGATCCGAGATAGTGATACAGAAACGCCTGAAGCTTCGAATGACGATGCTGACAATAGTGGCAGTTCTATTGAATGAAAACTTTTTCTGGAAGTTCTCGTAGAACTTGAACTGCTTTATGCTTTCAGAAAGGTTTTAATCCCTGGATAGTCTGCGAAAATCCTATTTCTTACATCAGACTTCCGTGTTTTAAATGAAGCCTTTTACTTTTTTAGAGATTTTAAATCGTCGATATCGATGGAAAATTTACGTTTTGACACATTGTTTTGATATCGGTAGTAGGTTCATTCTAATTCATACATTTTATTATATTCAAATTATTGTATACATTTTGTTATTATTATTTTTAGTTTAGGAGCTTTAGTCGATGAACGACTATGTCAGTCCCATTTAGGCTACATAATATTCCAGGACTTACTTATTAATATGCAACATTACCTATATAAGCTTGACTCGGGCGCCACACTCGCTCCGCTGTTACTCGTTCACTTTGCAGTAACCAAAAATTCTGACTACACAGATACATCGTATTACCCTGCCTGCATTGCCCATTTAAGTTTTTTTGGCAATTAAAAACTGGTGGTGTAACACCCGCGAAATAAAATGCAGCCAATCAATATTAATTACGCGGGCAACACCCGCGAAATATGACAGATCATGTCAAATAACACAATAGCCGACCGACGCAGGGTTCCCGATAATTGTTTACCGTACATGGTTTTGATAGAGATTGGCTATTATGAGCGCCATCGGCGAAATATCCACGCTTTGTGAATTAAGCCTCATTATTTTACATTGCGGATTTTGTTGGTAGCTCATCGCTTTGATGTTACGTTCATTGAATATTTTTGATGATTGAATTTGGAATTGATGAATTTGAGATTATAACTATAAAAGCTGAGTACACAATTAAAACGATTGTGCTTTCTATCTCCTATGGCTTTAGGCTCCTTTTACGCATGGTTCCAAAATATTATTTACAAATACCCATTGTGCTAATTGTACAATAACTCTTCAGATGCATTTAAAAAAATATTATTTGTTTCTAAGTACATACTTCAAATTTAGCAGCCGATGAGTACAGTTTTAGGGTACAATAGCCTCAAACAAACCTTAGACGCAAATGAGAACCAACCATTCTTTTGGGACAGGTGCTAGCCTAACTCGAATACATACAAAATAGCTGCAATCAGGCGTATGCTGTCTGTATCAGATCAGCTGTAAATTACGGTATAAACTAATCTGAAACAAATCATTCAAATAATGCACGAGTAAGTTCTACTGCCAAATAGGATAGAAAATACTAAAATACAAAGGTACCTACGTTGTAGTGTTCAAGAGAAGGTTGTCCAACTTAAGGATGGAGTTGGTTTACAAATTGCTGTCGAATAAACAAGCCACATTAAAACATAAAAACCAACTCATTCCTGTAAAAACCCAAAGACATGCCTAAACAGCCACAAATTCACCGAGCTTGGGAAACTCCTGAAAATATGACTATCTACATCTCTTTTACTCTGCCCTTGTTAGCATCTTCCATCTTGCTCACACGTTTAGTATGTTTCTGTGGCAGTATAGAGGACACACCAAAAATTGTGTTTACGGTTATTGGTTGAAGAAAAATGTCTTATGGGACAATATTTTTTACGCTGAGCCAGTGAAGTGGGAACATGATAGGGGATAAAATGTTTCCCTGTTGATTTTTTCCCACTTTGGAGACACTCATTTTGTCTCTCATATTTTGAAGAAATGAACACAGCTCTTGCTTGCCTTGTCAAACTTACATTATCTTTCCATACTAACCCTTATTGCGGAGACGGACTAAATAGATGGTATAAAAATTGGTCCATTTTATTAAGTCGTCTATTGTTCAAACTGATAATATCCAGACAGGCAAGTAAGCAATAGACAACCAACCAATTATCCGTTAAATAAAAGGTCAGAGGGCTAACAGGATAATTATCGAAAAAGCGAACGTTCGGATATTCTGATTCCATGCGGAGTCACGTCCCACGGGAGGTTGGATTTTTGCAAACACCTGCAAAATACGAGATAATGCCTTCAAAAAGTTAAATCAGCTCTACTTTGTTTGAACAGGGGTATCGTACACACCCGTGTGGACTGAAAGTTAGCATAAATTAGTTATAATTTGAACCCTAATTAAATTACAGAAAGGGTCAAGTGTGGGGCAAAAATATTGACTTTGCTTATGCGTTCGAGATTGTGGTTTCTTAAGGAATGTCAGTATGTTGGAGGGCAAATATTTACCGGGACCTCCGACGTGCCTTCGTGTACGCATTCCTGTGAAATATGGGTTTGGATTTCGGGCCTTTGTTTAGGTCAGGGGTGAATTGTTTTGGACCGATACTTGTGGGTTTGTCTGAACCGCTTATCTTAACATTATTTACAACATTTATAAAGTTTTAGAATAAAATATTGACATCCTTTAAGGGAGGCCTATTTCCAGTAAAAGACATCTAGAAGCTGATGTGTTCATCCAAAGGTTGCCTTGGAGAAATCGCTTTAAGGCATAAGGCCGCCTATTTTAGCCTGTAATATTTTTGGTTATTTTATTTTTAAACTTCCTTTTATTTTGTATGTTTTCTCGAAGTGTACAAACAAAATGTTACTATCTATCTATCTATTAATATGTTGATCTAAAAAAATTAAGCCTCAAAGACGTTTACGCTTTGGCTTTTAGCGCACGTAAAATATTAATCTGTATGATAGGTACATCAGCTAAATAAATCATAGGAAGGTTACAATAGGTAAGAATTTTCGAAAATTTCCCTAAGTAATAGGATCTTTTCATGTGCAGGGATCCAAGCAACCTTTGAAGCTGAAATCCCCAGGAATTGGGACGCCCGATCAGGGAATGAGATCTCTTTATGCAAGCTACCGCCAATTGTGAAGGAAATAAGCAATGGATGTCGCAAAAATATTCCATTGAGTTTTCGTAGTCCGCTGTTGTGATTAACCTACCTACAGGACAATTTTCATCCATCCTTAGTTTTTATATTCAATAAAAACTAATAATATTATTTAAATCCTACATAAGACGTTATATTAAAGAGAGAGTAACACAAAATCAATCAATCATCATAACTATAGCAGTCCACTACTAGACTTATGCCTACTTGCACCAAACTGTCAAAGCTCCTAAGCAATTACTTTTCCTGCTTGCTAGTTTTTAACGGTCCAAATTCAGACTGTTAAGAACTGTCAAGTGAGTTAAGTAACTGCTTAGGAACTTTGATAGCTTGGTGCAAGTTGGCATTAGGTCTCTCCACTTAGCCCAATCATCGGTTCTTATCCACTTTATTCAAGCTATTGTGCGCAGAATGCTTCACCCACAGACTATAGCTTCATAGCTTGACTTTAGCTTGTTACCTTGCCCACTGCTTGGAACAAGATGTCTAGCTTAAAAACATAGACATAGAAAATATTTTATAAGCTAATGTATTACAAACTGTATAATTTTTTTTGACTTACCAGAGTTATGCAATGTAACATTTTGGCCAATAAATTATTGAATTGAATTGAATAGCTTATCAAAAGCTTCACCCGGAGGTCGTCCCAAACTACGCTTTATAAGACGCGGTCTCAACAAAAATAACAATTCCTATGTTAGTTCAGACCTAATACCTAGATTATTCAAAACACAGATTCAATTCAAAGTCCAACGTCACTGGAATCGACAGCAATTTTCAAAGCTTCCAAATCAAGTAACCCAAAGCGTACACAAAGCACGCGCAACTTGCCGAACAGAACCAATAGGTAGGCAAGTGTTGTTACATCCTCCATTGTTGCAGGCCTGCTGGCGACAGCTGATTGTTATCCAAGGGCCATTGTAGAGCTGAATAGGCCTAGAAGCATATACCTATTAACTATGTGTATAGTGAAGTTATGGCAATTTATGAGTCCGTTTGATAAATTGAATAATAGACACATTTGCAACTCTGTTCATTGTTAAAGCCGAAGAAATATTTACACAACATAAATATCATATACTTAGTGTAGGCACTGCACACCAAATAACCACACACCACAAGCCAATTAATGCATTTAATTATAATGATTTTTTTATTGTATACTATTTAGCTTGTTTTTGATAATATAAAAAAAATTAAATGGAATGAATTTGGAAGATTAATATGCGTGGTAATATGCAGGATTGATGAAGTCTCCATAGACGAGTACCGTCACATAGCAATATTATTGCAGATACAATTGTAAATGTATCTCTAAGTTCTTTGGTACAATAAAGAGTTCTCATTCATATATCCATTCATATAATGTGAAGAAGAGACATAACAGAATATAATATTTTTTTTTATCAGCCTATGTTGTCCCATTGATGGGCAAAGGCCTCCCCCAAATCTTTCCACCTTTCACGGTCTTTAGCAGTTTCCCACCATTCCCCATCGAAGACTATGAGATCGTCTCGCCAAATGGATATTAAGGAAAGTTATTTAATTATTCATACATCCATCAATAAAACTGGATGATTTTAGAAAATAATAACGCTGTTAATTTGTAAGATTGATCTTAGATAAACAAGATTAAAATGCTGTACAGAACTGAATTTATATATCTAAAGCACTGGTGCAAAAGTGCTATTCAACTTTGAGACAAAAGGTAGGCCTCATTATGACAGTTTACTGCCAGCTAGCTAGCCTTCAAACACAGTAATGCATACCTACTACTTGATAATAATCAAAATATCCGACAAATGCATTGGCATGCACCTTACCTCATTATGTAAACCCGCAAAGTAAAGAGTAATGCTCATGATTAATGCGAAGCTACGCGTTGGGTCGGCAGTGCACACTGGCCGATATGTCGGTCGATGGTGTAAACAAGCCTGTCAGAGCATAATGCGTTTAACGCCCGTTATGTATAAATTAACGATGAACCACTATTATGCAAGTGATGGTATATTTTTTTAATGATCATTAAAAAAGTTATTGAATAGTTTAAAGCGATTGGCTGTAAGACGTAGAGAAAAAGCTCTAGTAGAGATGAAATACGACTACCAATACTAGTTTTAGCAAGAGCACTCTAAAGCCTCGATAACAAAGAGCTAGTTTACAAGCTACATGTCAGCGAGTTTGCTAGTAGCTTGTAAACTTGCCCCATGTCATTGGATTGGATTAGATTTTACAATCTGCTTGTTAAATATCCTTCCTTCTTATTTACAACTACTAGCAACTTACTTATCTAGCACTACCACATCTCCATAATAAGCAGAGGTTAGCTGCAAGAGAATGCTAACTAGCATTAAGTTCGCCAATGTATTTGTTTTTTACTTTGTACAATAAAGCATTTTCTATCTATCTATCTATCTACAACCTAACAAACTTTCGCATTCATATACGTTAGGAATAGTTTAAGTAGCATATTCAACCAAAAAACAAAAAGTTTATCAAAATATATGTATTTTGCTTCAATATTGAATTAAATTTATTCCAAGCATTCAGAATCGTCGTTGGAGAAAAAAAAATGGGCTCACCCACATTGGGATACTTAGTCGTAAATAAGGTAAAACGGGAAAGTCCAGAACAACAATAAGATTAATCATCAGAATACAAAAACTAAGGCACCACTCACACGGACATTACCAAGTTTACCAATTACAGTTCGGGCGAGTTTTGGATACAGTTCCTTCCTTGTGTTGTCTTCATTGCGGAAACTGATCTATATGCAACTTACACTCTTATGTTCAAAGAGTACTAACCTCTTAAAAGTAATATTTGAATTTACAACAAAGAATATTCTGCAGCATTTACTTTTCAGTAATCACTATTCACTGCTAAATCCAAGAAAACATTGTAAGAACGCGCATAAGAATAATTTTCCGACCTGTCTGTGACAGCAAAGATTCGGTATAAATCTGCGTTCAAAAGGCGGGAGAACATTAAAAATAAATAGGGGGATAGAAAGGCAAAGAGCGGATGTTTATTCAGCTTTTAGTACTGTTTACTATGAGTGTTGGTGACAGTTAAAATTGAGATCTACTTAGTGCGGTTCAGAGTAGCGTATTTTTGTCGCGCGTATAAGGGCGGTCGGACTTCATAAGCGTGTTGTGCATATACTGGCGTTTAAGGGTAATCCTCAAATCCGAATTCCATACAAAATGTTTCGGACAAATACTCAAAAAGTACGTCGTATTATAGTAATTTCTTCACACTATTCGTTTTGTCCATATTTTTTTAATTTCGTCAATCGTTTTGTTGACGAAATTAAAAAAATACTATAATATTTTAAAGAAGAAATTACTATAATACGACGTACTTTTTGAGTATTTGTCCGAAACATTTTGTACGGAATTCGGATTTGAGGATTACCCTTAAGTCTAAATCATACGTGTATCGAGCAATCGGGCAAGACAGTAAAATGTTTTTCGGCCGAGACAGTGATGTAAGCAAGTACCTAGCTTACATACACTCGCTCAGCCGAGCACTTGGCGCTATGTTTATACGTACCGAGTACTCGGCCGTTTGCTCGGTACTTGTGATCAATGCTTTACGCCGGGTTTTTCCTAGCGAATGTTACGTCACTTGCAGCTTTACTCGCACGTACGCGCGCTGCAAATACAAAACACGAGCGGCGGTTCCGCCCAGTTAATCCGCTAATTTGAAACCTTACTTAGCGGAAAAATACCATATATCACGAAACCCCACTTGGTTTTTCATAACATCTTAACTGTAAACTTTTTTATCGGTTAGCAGGAAATATCTCCCATTACGTAAGCGGGTTAATGAATCTATTAACACTGTTATATTTTCAGAGCATCATAACGCACTAATGTGAACCCATTTGATGTGAAATTAAAATATTTCCATTCCAACCAAGCATTTACTCCAAGGTTTTATGCAAGGTTGGTTTTTTCTAGCGAGTGTCACGACTCTTACGGCTTCTCGGCAGAGCCAGTAGTTGGCCAAAACCATCTAAAATAAGCAACTCCGATGCCTCCAAATAAAGAAATATCACCAGCAAAATTGCGAATTACACAAAATTCGTTTAGGCACACTGGTACAGGTTGGCGTAAAGCTGGGCACACATAACCGAAACATTTCCAATTTGCATGGAGATGGCGCGACCCGGGCGCTTGCCACCGTCATAATCTGAAACTCTACTAAACTGATTTAAATTTTCACCGTCGAGAATGATCCGAGGATTCCGTCGTGTGTAGATCGCCTAACCATGTTGCATAATGAACATTGAACACTCTTAAGTATGGATCTGGGTTAATCTTACTGAGCTTTGGAAAATGGAAGTGGATCTTTAGTTTAAGTATTATGACTTGACTTCGTAATTTTTTTACTGTTCGAAATCTTGATTTCAGCTCCAAATCTTAAGATGATTTTACATCTAAAGATAAATCATTTTGCCATTGCAAAATAATATCAAAATAAACAATAGTCTCTAGAGTATATAATTTTAGGAACAAGGAAGCTACGCTGAAAAAATTAAATTTTGAGTTCTTATAATAATTATAACAATGTAATAAAAGTAATAAAAATTATAAATTGGTTGCAAAAGTAGTAGATTAGGCACTCAAGAAACTCTCTGCAAACAAAGAAAATCTAAATAACTTCAAATTATGTTAAAAAGAAAACAATTTGCGCTACTATTAAAAATAATTGTTCCAACGGGACTCGAAGAAACCTTATTTAATAAGAAAACTTCAGAAAAGTACCACGGTCAAATGAATTTCTTTGAAACTATTAATATTTCGCGAGAATGGAGATAGTGCTACACAACTTTAAGTTCTTTTTAAAAACTTGAAATAGTAGGTATAGAAATTCTCTACCTTTCTTGAAAGCAAATAAAATGTTTCACTACCTAACACTTTGTTGTACTGAAAAACTTCTTACAAAATAAAAAATCAGTTTTGTAAAATTAGTATTTTAGCCTCAGATATTAGAAGCAAGTTTACTAAGTTTTTGAACAAGAAAAATAATTTAAATGTTGGTATAAATAAAGAAGAAGATTTAATTGTTATTTTCGAAGCAGGCTTCGAGTTTTGTAGCTCTACATCAAGCTCTTGTACATAATATCGCGTCCGTAATGTCTGCGTTAAAGAAAAAGTTAATTTTTACTTTCCTCTATGAAAATGTACGGATGTCTTTGAGACGCGTCTGCGTTTTTTCCTGTCTATTTAGATAAGATAAGATGGCTCGTTCTCAGTTATTTAATAATTTAATGTTCCAGCTTGGTCATAGACAATAAAGAAGAGCTTACATATTTTGTCAGCCAAATGCCATCGTAAATGTCATATTATCGTAGACCATCTTTACATTATCTATCTCAGATGACCTGTTACGAACAAGCAAGCGTAAACATTAATGTCTAGAATCTAGACTTGGATGTGGCTCGTAGTAAGGCTTTTTAAGATCGCGGTACAAAACTTCGACAAATATCAGATATTTGGCAATATCGGGTAATGCACTGAATAAGCAGGAAAATTCCCAATATTTGTCGTGTATTCTGGCCCAGTAATGTGACATTAATCTTCTAGTTGGGAATTTAGTGGTTAGTCGTACTTGACATTTTGCTCTCCCGTTAGCCGCGGATTTGCGGGTAGTGCGAAAATTCAGGATAAATTAGGGCCTCGTTATGGCTTGGCTTGCTATGTCAGCTATGATTTTTATTTCCCAAATTGTTTGGTATTTTTCAACCGACTTCAAAAATGGAGAAAGTTCTCAATTCAGTTGAATGTTTTTTTTTAATGTTTGATTTTAAGAATTATGTTTTTGTTTGAGAGTATACTTTCAGATTGGTTCCATAGAAAATCGGTTCAGTAGTTTAGTTTTCATATTCATATTCATATATTTATTGTTTCATTTGCATAAAGGTTATATAACTTAGGTGTAAGTAGCTTATAGGTACACAATGCACATGAACCCTGTAAGGGCGCAACAACTTTAAGTTAATTTTTGCTCGGTAGGCATCTAATTCACTTATGTTTATTTCATAGTCAAATTAATTATGTATTACAAAAATATTGATATATTAGCATAAGTTAGGTGATTTGTATTTTTGTTTGAGTGATGTCAAGTTTTAAATATTGTTAATTCTAATGTCGATTTTAATTTTAATGTCAAATAAGTATGCTTAAATGTCAATATTTTTATAATTTCTAAAAATAAGTAATAATAGTATTAATTTTAATTTTTTATACCTACACTTAAACAAAAAAAAATTGTCTTTGATAGTCAACATTTATCTGATAGAAATTCGTTTACATTGTAATAGCATTTTTCAATTAGGAATAATTTAAATTGTTTTTGGAATAAATTATCGCTCACAGCATTTTTTATCATTTCTGGTACATTGTTATATATCTTAACGAGCCTATGGTGCGGACTTTTGCCTACAGTTTTCAAGTTTGTTGCCGGTTGCACTAATTTATTTTTATGTCGTCTAATACAGTCTGGGTTGAGATCTAACTTCGACTTAAACAATTCTCGATGCTTCCTTATCCTATATCTAAACAACTGAAAAAAATATGTCGTCGAAGTAAACGAAATTCGTATTTTGCTTCCCTGTGACTTTTCAGTGGTGTTACGGTCACTTAAACAGTCCAATTGAAGTCGGTTGTCTATGTTTTTGTAAAACCTTGCATTAAATAGAAACCGATGTAGCTCTATTGGTCACTTTGAGCCATGACAGCCAGAACTACATGCAATTAACCTTAATGGATAAAAGAATCGAGTCCAAAGTATGACTGTATGTAAGGAAATAGTAAAATAGAAACGTTAGTAGGTGTGATGAGTATACTAGTATACATAAACTACCATACCATTAGCTGCAAAAATCCAACATACCTGTAACAAAAAACAAAAACAATTATAAACAAAATCACACCAAAAAGCTGTGGAAATGTTATTGTATTGTCTTTCCCAGTTTAAAATGCAGCATCAATGCGTTGGCAACTGTGATATACTGGTACCTACATTCTCATGATACGTGCCACAATAAAAGCTCGACCTACCACAGCAAAGTCCATAAACGCGGGCATAAAGGGGTATTGTAGAAGAAGCAAGACAATTCGTGCGACAGGTCTCACATCTACAAAAAGACAATGTGACACAAAGACAAAGACAAAAAGTATATTTTTTGCTGAGCATTTATTTTGTGCGTATTGAATGATACTGAGCCGTCACGTTCGGTTATGTAACGTTTTTTCGGATAAAGTAGGTTCCAGACGCCTTGATGAAGTTTTCACTTCTGTCGTGTGGTCATAAGCACACACCGTTTTTTTTATCCTCTAACTTTGGAAATGAATCTACTTCGTAGGACCTATCCTAATGGTTTCTCAATATTTTAATCAAATAACCAAATTCCCAGTACTATAAAATTTAATTGAACAGTCTTAGAAAATATTTTTTCAGACTTAAAATCTTAGTAAGTACTGCTCTATTTGTTTGCTTAAGCCGACGACATTACCATGAAACTGTAATGTGCAAGTTTTTCAGTTAAAGGTAACTGAGCAGTTCATCGTAGTCGCCTGATAAGTCGCGTGACCGGTCGCCCGCACCGAGACTCCACTCTATCGAATGTCAACACCAGTAAATCAACGGTATCGCACCACTATCTAGATTTATGAATGGTGTGTGACTCTGAATAAAATGAATATCATAGTCTATTGATTTTATTGTGCGGAACCGCGCTCTGTAAACAATGCATCTGATTTCATTTTGACAGGATGTCACTAACGTTCCAGTTTTATTTGATGCACAGAAGAAAATAGGAGTACCTACATACCTATTTATTAACAGGACAGTATGTACTAATACAGGGGATTAAGCAATAGGAAGGTTTAAGGTCAAATTAGGTTAAAGGAAAGTGTGGGCAATTGAATAATGAGCTCAAATTATTTTGGCTGCTTCGTAAATTTATAATTACTAATTTTGAAAATTAAAATCTAGTAAAACCCCAGTCTTACCAGATTTTATCATAGACCCCATTGTCACACACCATAGAAATAATTAAGAAAATAATGGATTGTTATTTTTTAAGTTTTCAAATTACTGGAGGTATTATTATATATATGCAAGGCATAAAATATGCCTGAAAATAAATAAAATTTTACCACTATCGTTTCGTCTACTGATTATTTTTGAACTAAGAAGTTTTTTTACTTTCATTATGAATTGACTTTATTTTGAAATGATTTCTTTTAATTTGTAAATTAAAAACCACGGGGTAGGTACTAATTGAAACTGCGGACTTCTAAAATGACACAATAATTTAGATGTCAATTATGGTTTTTCTTTTAAAAAGTTAAAGTTTTTACATTCCTTGAAAACTTACATTTTCAAGGAATGTAAAAACGTTAGTCTACTTTTTAAATTATTTTGAGTAATCCGAGTATTTTAAGGTGTGAATTTTGCAACTGAGTTTGGATGGCCAAATCCTTAAGTATCGGATATATCGAAAAACACTCAACCCAATCGAGGCCAATTTCGATGAAATCTAAAACTGCATACTCAGATTTTGTAAAAATCAATTACATAAACTAGGAATCGAACCAGTTGATTAAAAAAAAAAACATACTTGTATTATTGCGTCATAGAGTGTCGCTTGTTATAACAAATTTTGGTTATAACAAAGTAATGTTTAATGTCAAACTTATGGAAAGGTCTAATTTTTTATTGAAATTAAAGTCAACTCCACCATGGAGTATCCATTTGGTAGGTATTATTGCGTCAAATAAATTCGTTAAGCGTGCTGATAGAATTATCATAAATTCCCTTTCACAAAGCTCATTTACAGTTCGCAGTGCACAAAGGCATTGACCAGTTACCTAAAGGCTTTGTTAAATTCCGTTTAAATACGGTTTGAACAAGGATCTGACATCCGACATTCTGATTGGACAGCCTAACCGGATTTATCCAGCTCTATTCACTTTACTAGTTCACCCTGGCAGTTCATTGCGAAAATTCGAAATTCAAACGTGATTGACACATTCGAGAACTGTCACTTTCAATCACAGTGTACGAAAGGAGCCTTTTCGAGGCGCATTTGAAATCCTTTCACCACACTGGTTCGAAAAAACTAGTGACACCATAAGAAAAATACTGCTGAGCAAGAAAACTTTTTGCGCATGTTTTAACAAAAAGGTTTCTTTTGGGAGAAATAAATTAATGCCAAAGTTTTGCTAATATAATTTACTTACAATAATGCGTGAAAAGTGATAAAGGCCCAGAATCCCGCGCTCTGCTGTCTCGCTCGCACGTTTATACATTTTTGAAGATATAAATTGACTAAGCATAAATTTTAAAAAAGTGGCTGATAGAGTTTGCAACAGCTACAACCTCACGAAATGTTAAGTAAGTATATTTCATGTTTTTATAAGTTTAAAATAAGCGAAGGAGATCGGGAAAAACAGTTCTTTACGGCATCTGGGCCTTAAGGAGTAAAGTCCAAAAAAAATTTAATTCTTTGTGGTCTCATAAAAGTAGTCGCATATTGCGAGATATTCTTCAATATTGCTGTGTCTAGACACTGCGTTGTCATCGGTAGCGAGCGACACCACCGTTAACAAGTAAACGTCTATTAACGTCGCCGCGTAATGGTAGAGACGCGGTTATTGTCTGCAGAAAACAAAGTAATGAGGTGATTATCGCAGTGATACCGACGCTATGTTGCTAAAAAAATTGTATCATTTTTAACTGACTTCAAAAACAGGAGGAGGTTCTCAATTAGTTTTGTTTTAATGTTTGTTACCTCAAAACTTTGTTGTTTATAAACCGATTTAACATTATTTTATGGTTTGAGAGGATATACTTCCAGTTTGGGATTAATTTAAATCAAATGGGACCTCATTTGATTTCAATTCAAAATATCTAAACGAAATTGTGTATTTTACTTGACTATTCAGTGGTGTTTAAGGTCTTAACGACTTAACTTAGTGACCTTAACCCTTAATTTGGCAAGAATTTTTTTGACAGTCCAATTGATGTCAGTAATAGTATGTATATTTGTAAAATCGTGACTAATATATATATTGGAAACCGAATGTAGTAACGAAATATTAAGATACGGGACTCTTACGAGACCTCGGAGTAGGTACACTTAAAATATTTTAACGAAGAACAATCGAAGGGCTAGTCTGTCAGCTTCAATAGTTAAACTTATATATTTTTAATATTATTTATTTATTATATTTTTTGTTTTATCATGTTTGATTTAGTGATAACGTAGGATAATGAATAATAAACATTAAATTGAAACGTCCATTAAAATCTCCAACCTTTATCAGGTTCATACACGTATAATAACAGTGATCTATTGTCCAATAGATTTTAACACACCCGTTATTTGGATAGCTGTTATTAACGTCGTCACGCAACGCCGGTGTGCGGGGGCCTTTATAATGAACTTGGATGAAGAATGATGGTGCTTTTGGTCAATTACTTATAATAGAGTGCAAAGGACATTGACTTTGTGTGGATATATTACGTTATTTTGCATATTTTTTTTCTAGCATTAGCTTAATAAGTCTACTTAAGGTAATCCTCAAGGCAAATTTCCATACAAAATGTTTCGGACAAATAATCAAAAAGTACGCCCTATTTTAAAATTAACCCTACTAATTTAAAAACACGTATAAAATCTAAATTAAAGTATGAAACCTTACTAATTTTGTTGACACAATCGGAAAACATACGACGAAACAAATAGTATGAAGAAATTACTATAATACGGCGTACTTTTGGAGTATTTGTCCAAAACATTTTGTATGGAAATTTGCCTTGAGGATTCCCCTTAACTTACATAAATTAAGTTCTTATTTAATTTCAGTAAGTGCTTATACTCGTAGTTTAGGACCTGATAGAGTACTTTAGGCTACTTATTAACTTAGGCTTAGCTTACACTAAGTAGGGTATGACTATAAAATTCTTTACTATATCCTCTAAAAACCTACATTTGGGTTTTTTTACCCACCTCAATATATACGAGTACTATTTAAATTTACATAGTAAAATGATATAAAACTTACTTTAACGAAAACAAATGGTTGAATGGATTACAAAAAATATACAGGGCGTCCCACGGCTATGCCACATGGAGGGAAAGTACCTTGAATATTGTAGATGGAACATTTTACTGAAAGAAGACATTATTTGAATTTAAAGAACAATTTAATCATAAGGATTATAATCCTTATGATGAAGCATTTTGATCGGTATGATAAAGCTACAGGTGATTATTTTTCTCGTGTAACGGGTTCGATTCCCGGTTCAACCATGTAATTATTTAAATAACTATGAATGAAATTTAAATTTTTAAATTCAAATAATGTCTTCTTTCAGTAAAATGTTCTATCTACAATATTCAAGGTCTTTCCCTCCATGTGGCATAGGCGTGAGACGCCCTGTATATTAATAACCCAGTCGATCTTTGTTACCTACATATTACGTTTTAAAACTCGTCATAAAATTTTCACGAATGTCCTGAAAACATCCAGTTACATTAAAAACGATTACAGCACATTCAATCAGTGTAAAAACCTATTCAGCTATTAAAATAGCCGTTACGTTCATTTTAACGGTGTTCAGTTTAACGTTATAGTTACAACGAGACGGTAAATCAGCTGAGACAGCTAATGCTTGGGGAGGGTTTCAAAAATACCCATTAACTTTTGAATTAAAAATAACACCGAAATCTTAATTAGGTACGGTTTGGAAATCAGATAATTTCCGAATTAATGAAGGTCTGAAAGCAACTAATTACCCCTATGAACTTTTTGATCTTGATTTTAAACTCTGTGTTTAAATGCAAGGGGTGTCTATTACGTACTTAAATAAATAAATAAATATTTTACACATTTCACACAACGCTATCTAGCCCCAAACTAATGCCTAGATCACACGTACCGAGTAGGTACTCGGCCGAGACAGTGAAAGCGTCCACCACTCGCTCAGCCGAGCACTCGGCGCTATGTTTATACGTAACGAGTTCTCGGTACGTGTGATCAAGGTTAGTTAGTACAGATTGTACTATGGGAACCAGGTAACTGATACAATACGTATACCTATACGTTTTTTTGTTAATACCTACATAGGATATATATCGATAACAGACTCTGAATAAACACCGATGTTCATAACACAAATGTTTGTCATGAAGCGGGAATCAAACCCGGTGACATCGGCGTGGCAGTCCAACACACTTGCCACTCGACAATCTGTGTCAAAATAGAATATAATATATAAAAAATAAAAAAGTATATTTTCAAAAAATCAAGGAATATTAATTATCACAATTTTATTATAATAATCGATGTAATCTTTTGTAATTCGCGTTCTCAAAACAAACAACAAAAACCTTGTTTACAATCTTCTATTCATAAAATTTGAAATGCATTAAATTGTGGAAAACAATGCGGGTTTACAATTTTCCGCAACAAATCCATTATTTTCCACATATCTGACCATGTCGCCAGCATTCGAGTCACGGCTCGCTCGACTCGCTAGAGATTACAAGGACGATCGCGCACGGCCGGTCGCAGTTTTAATTTACAACTGTCGAAAACTTGCCGACAGACTAAGGCTACGCTGCTAAAGGGTTAACAAGTTGAGAAAAATGTGAGACGATTTTATACGCTTCTAGATCTTATATTAGTCTCGTAGTCGATTATTTCAATTGTGATTTGTATTTAGTTTTAGCTGACTTCTAGGGAGACTGCTGTTTTAATATTTTGAGAATTGGTAATGGCAAAAACTAACAACTATTTGTCATATTTTTTTATGAGAATTTTTTTTAGCCGCGCTGCTCACTTTATTTTGTGGGTATTGAATGAGACTGAGCCGTCTCCGTCGCCGGCTCGAATAGCTTTGATAAAATTTTCACTTCTGTTGCGTGGTGTCTGAAAAAAAAGTCGTTGAAGTGAATAAAATTGCATATTTTGCTTCCCTGTGACTTTTCAGGGGTGCCTACGCTTTATAGTAAAGTCCGATTGAAGTCGATTGTCCTATATTTTTGTAAATCCTTGATTATTGTAAATAAGGAGGTAATTTACGAGAATAACGAATGAAAACTTCCCTCTATGACTTACTCTAGTCTCTGTGTTGTAATCTCGGTCTCAACTCAAGTGAGAGCCAATGGACACAGGCATTAGACGGACAAGTTCTAGCTTAACGGGACTTGGAGTGAACTAAGAATTACTTTGTTGGATGGTATTGGTTTTCTTAGTTGAGTGGTTTTGTATCTAGAGTTTACCACGAATTTTGACTAAATGATGTTTAAAGTAAACTTAATATCCTCAAAAATTGGGCATTGATTGTTTTTAAACTATCCAATAACTTTATCTGATACTTTAAATACTCATGTAATTTTTTTATTTAACCTGTGTTGTCCCATTGTTGGACAAAAGTCTCCTCCCAAATCATTCCATTTGTTTTATTATAATATTTTAATTCAAATAACTTTTTTTGTTGCATAAGAAACGCATTAAATTCATTCTGTTTTATGCTTTTTAATTAAATACCTACTCATAGAAAGCTTAAAGAATATTATATTTATTATCTTACACTCTGATTTGTCGCTATGCTTTTGTTTTTAGATAAAAAAAAGCAACACCCTTTTCAACAGAGCGTTAAGCCGTAACTTACTTTCAAATCAGCAAACCCGGTCCGTATTTCCACGCAAATCGCGGAAAAGTAAACATTTTAAACAGCCTTCGCGCCCGAAAAACGTGAAAACAATCAGCGGTGCTTATTTTCACCTTCAGTAGGGCCGATTCGGCCCACTTTGTATTCTTGTCGCGATCGCCGAGTGCCGACTCCGGACCGATTCGGGTAAATAACACTTCCGTAAACAACCGGTTAGTGGAGTTCAATTGTTTGCACGAGTTATCGAGGGTTAAATATTTTTGAGGAAGCACAGTGAGACAATATTTGTCCGAAACGGATATTGTTTTGTTCGAGATGCTAAACTTATCCCGTCATATTTTAATTTTATTAAATCGAGGCACTCGCTTCGAAGATATTGAAATACATTATGTATAATCCTTATGTAAAAAAGGATCTAACGGCATAATAAATAAATGTTTGATATGACGAATAGGTACCTACTATGAAAACCAAACCAACTTTTTAAATTTTTGAATGGCTTTTGTTCTTACTGAAACATTAGGGATAGTTTCCAAAAGTCGATTTTCTAAATCAATTCAATAACATATATTTTTTAAAAGGTCTACTTTTGTTCTTAAACTATCACTCTAGTATTCTCTTTGCGCGCAATAATCACTTAACCCTCCAGCACCAGCGTCAGTTCTTGCAACGAAATTTTTGCTCCAGAATCAAATTACACCGTCACAAAAGTTGCACGAAAGCAATAAAACGTCGCACACGACAATACTCTCGTCCGGCATGGTCTGTCAAACACAATTAGTGCTAAATTCGCTTACACCGTCGCTGCAGCCAATTTGTAGAGTACGCTTGTTAGTCTGACTCTGCGAGCTGTACCCTCGTGTCGTGTGGTGAGATGTGGAATTTGATTTTCCGGACGGATTTTGCTTGAATCTCGGTCCGGTCGACTCGTGTCGGCTGAAATATCTTTTAGTTCATTAACAATCAAAAGATTTGTTAAGTATTAAATTTTTTACTTAAGAAATGTGTATAAAATCTAAATAAAATATTTTTAAAGGAGCTATAGAAATATTCTGTCTGACGAAAGAATTGAATTCCTACCTGAAAATGTATTTCAAATATCTCTCGTCAATGCCACATTTCTAAATGTTTAACGATGAGTTTCTTCTTTGCAACGTCTTAGAAATAAATTGAAGATTACCCCTATTCCCAAGGACTTAAGCCAATTAAACCTTTCCAACAAGGACTTTCAATTTTAATGAGCTGGGTCCCTTTCATAGAGCTAATATTGACTCAAATCTCTTCAGGTGCACCATTGTAAAGTGACACCGTAAGGGTTAAGAATATCCCTATGAACAAGGTCCTTTATCATTGGGAGGTGAGCATTATGAATCAAGCCGATCTAATAAGACACCTCAGAATCAAGCATATCTTCGTAAGCATGATCTTTGCTTATTTGGGCGGTACTCAAGTACCTAAAGTTTCTGAACCAGCCTTCTTAGAGACTCGAGAGCCAAGCAAGCTTTAGAAAATCGGGTTCTAGCCTACTTGGACCAGCAATATCTCTCATTGTGAACAAGGTATGTTTTGGTTTAAAAGCAGCTACTGATGCCAGATACTCAATAGCCAACAATATCTTTGCAGAAGAAGGTCTTACTCTGCTGGATGGTATGTTTCTTCAGGTGTGCGTAACTTGAAAGCTCATTGTCCTTGAACAAACACGATATCAGGAATCAGGTACGATGGTAAATAAATGTTTGCGTTTGAATATTGATGGATTGAATTAAGCTGTAATTTGAGTCAACTTGAGTGGCAGTTTACCTAATAATTAGCAGAGTAGATACATGTATAGGGCGGTAGAATAAACCGTACTAGTAAATAATATAATTTTATAATGGCTCTACCACTAGTCTGATGGCGTTCTTCTGTGTGATATACCTTACTGCTTGTACATATTTACTACTTATGTCGAGATTTATGCAGTTAATAAATGAAGTCGTTAAAATATCATCAACTTTATTATTAGTTATCACGGGCCTATGTCAATATTTAAATTTCAATTTTCAAAAACTATATCTAGTTTAGAATAGATGACCATTGACTCTAATGAAAGGGAATACATTTATTTTATTTTAATAGCGGTAAACAATTCCCAATCTGGTAATAGAGCGTCAACTTAGTTAATGAAATCGTATATCATTCTGTGCGTAATTCAATTATACAGAGCAATCACACTCGCCCACTGTATAACAGGTGCGTTTTACACAGCCGCCAAAGGAACCCTAGTTTCATAGTAATAGAATGGTACAAGTCACAGAAATAAGCTTCTTTGAAGACAAACTAGGCTTGGACTTTACTGACTGACCGACAGACAAAGAGTACAGGGCAAACCGCTGAACGTAGAGACTTAAAACTTGGAGGATGTTTGTCAAGAAGTGCAGGCGCGTACTAACATTTTACATTTTCATATTTATCATTTTCAAGTTCCTGGCGTCAACTAGTCTTAGATAACTGTGGAACAGTTATTCCTTTACCAAATACAATTCTCGATAACCGTTATCATACTTGTACCAAACACATATGTTATAGTGATAAATGATGGTAGATGCCAAACCACTGAACGTTCTTCGTGAAACGTAAGCGTGGGCTAAGGAAGGATTTTGGTTAATTCACAACGAAAATGACGTTGCCGGTCTACTAGTTAAAAGTGTAAAGAAAGCTATAGTACAGGACTATGATCTATGTATGTAAACCTATCTGCTTTCATTATAAACCCTTAAAAAAAACCTTAGATGGTACTCAAAGATGCTGGTCAAAAGCTCGTTGCTTAGACCAATACATTCCTAAACAAACATGCTATGTTCAATTGTCTGTCCTAGCTATATTCAATACATGTATTTTTGACACATAAGTTGTAGTCGTTAAGCCAAGTTGAAGGCCTTCGGGCGGCATGAAAAATCCGACATCCCGCTACCGCTTCTCCCTTCCACCTGTCACAACCAGCGACTATAAATCGTAGAACCCTCCAGACTTCACCGCTCCCATTAACACGGACCCAAGTTAGATTTTATACCGCCAAGAATAAACAAACATGGCATTCCTTGATACGCCACGACTTCACAACCTTCAGGAAGTTTCGCTATGACTTATGAAATGTATTTCTTTGAAGAACTTTTCTGAAGGAGTGAACTTAAGGGGAATCCTCAAGTCAAATTTCCATACAAAATGTTTCGGACATATACTCAAAAAGTACGCCGTGTTATAGTAATTTCTTCACACTATTAGTTTCGTCTATGTTTTTTGATTTCGTCAACAAAAAAAGTAAAAGGTTTCATACTTTAATTAAGATTTTATACGTGTTTTAAAATTAACCTTACTAACTTACTTTTTACGGCGTACTTTTTTCGGAGTATTTGTCCGAAACATTTTGTATGGAATTGAATTTGCGGATTAGCCTTAAAGCATCTCGCAATTTTGAGTTTTCATCAACATTATAAAGCTTTTACAAAAACATACTACAACCGACTTCAATCGGAGTGTTCTAGTGACCGTACACACCACTGAATAGTCACAGGGAAGTAAATAAGCAATTTGTTTACTTGGATGACGTAAATTTTTAAGTTATTTTGATTTCAAAACCAAAGTATTATACCGATTTTCATGAACTACTCCTTTTTTGAGGTCGGTTTAAAAAAAATATCTTACTTTTGCGTAGGACACAATGTGATAAAATCCTAATTTATATTGGTGGAAAGCTATATATCTTTAAAATTTTTGTTCATCCACTTTCATGTCTTGTAAAAATAAATTAAATATGGAAGTTAACTCCATGGAGGTAATATTTTTTTTTATTCACTTTAAGAAACACATTTTCTCACAGAAATTCATCGTCAGATGAGCTCGATATTTTACACGCTACTTAGACATTGAAGACCACAGTTGAAGTCAGTCAGCCCCTGCTTATAAGCAAAAACCACTCAGAAAAATGCTACATAAAGGTATACCTTTATGTAATGTTTTTCTGAGCGGACCGGTACCGATAAGCTATGTTTATTTTCAGATACCTAAAATACTCGTAGATCCATAATTGGGTTAGTTAGTCTATAACTAGATATTTAATTTGGTTGAATAATAAGCAGGTGTAGCTATTTATTAGCTAAGCAGATTACAAAAACTCTCAACATAAACGACTCTTTAAAAAATTACGTTAACAATTTCTCCATTCTTCACGTATCATATACATTTACACGACTCGCGTGTAACGAGCGTTGCTCTACCTAGGCTCATCTTCAACTCCCCGAGCTACAGTTTACGAAAATCACTGTGTAAAAAAACAAACAGGACTTACATTCGGTAGACACAGCCCCTCGCACCTGATGCTGAATTTACGGCCACGGTCCAATGATGGAGAGGCTTCAGTTGACACCTGCTTCCATGTTTTAATTTGCCATAAACAAAGGTTTGGAGTCGGGGACAATTTTCTGGATTGGGGTGTGATATCCACGCACGGTGCTCTGGATTACCGCTCTTACCCTTCACCCTTAGGGCGAGGGATTTTACAACAAATTTTAATCTATGCTGGGACGTATCCAGCTCCCATTTACTTTGAACCCGGTGAAAGTAGTCTGTAAAGGCTTAACGAATTCGAATTTTAAAAACGACTCACCGCTAATTTCAATAATGTTAGTGATTTGAGTGTCTCACACATAAAACAATTTCTCAAAAAAAACACATTAAATTTTCACGGATTTACTATTTGTTAACCGACAAAAATAAAAAAAAACCCACGGACGTTCTCATTTCAGTGTGTATATTTTAATTATAATAATTAATGATTTTAGAATATTGGAAAAAGCTCTCCCTTTGCCTTTTCATCAGATGTGAGGATAAATTGTTGAATGGAGAGATTTTCAGTGACTTTTGTCACTGCCTTTACATAATCAGAACAATACAATAGAAAGGTAAACCTTTCTTGGTACCCATTCATGAAACCGTCACCTGATTACAACAAAACCCGGTCATTGGAAACGCTCGTAACTCCTCAATTGAAGTGTCAAGACATTTTTGCGGTCAAAAGTCATTTCGGGAGCACAACAGCGCTGAAGGAACAAAAGTTGACAACACAATAGGCTATAGAAAGAGCCGCCTTTACGTCAATAGAGCTTAATATGGTGTTCGGTCTATTGTTCTTTGCGCTCGAGGTTGTGGTGTAGAGGAAGAGTATTTCGCAATTTTAGTTTGAAAGTTTAAAATGAGGCAGGATGTGTCTTTCGTTATTGTGACGACGCAATTGCGATTTGTGATTTCATGATCTTACTTGATAAACGAAATTGGTAGGTTTTGTTTCCTGTCAATGAATTTTTTATACAATTTTGTCGCTACGGTATCTAATATTTTAGTGATTACAGACAAATCTCAGAGTCTAAAAGAAAATATATATAAATAGATAATAATTAATTAAATATATATATATATACAAATATTAATGTATATACAAAGAGGCAATGCAGCCAGTATCCTCGGCACGCTGCTATCGGGTATCGAGTTGGAGCAGTTGAGCTACCTATAGATCGTTAGCAACGGTCTATGGGTGGCCCAATTGTTTCCTTTTGTAAATTTTGTAATATATATAGATTGTAGTAGTTAGCTTATGCTGTAATAAAAATATAATTAAATATTGGATTATAATATTGAACCTGACTGACTGACTGAAAACGTACAGGCAAACCACTGAACGTAGACTTGAAAATTGTAGGATATTTTGCATCGCAAAAGAAGTTTGTAAAGTATGTACTACTCGGGCGAATGAACATGACACCTGGCTCGAATGACGTTTGTGCCAAGTACAGCGTGGAATTGGATAGAGGAGAGGTCCTGTAATACTTGGTAATGATAAGTGATGATAAGGCTTCGCAATTAGAGGAAGAAGAAACATGAAGGGCACCGCGCGGGGCAGTGGGGGAAGCATCAAGTTCCGAGCCACGGTTCAGCCAGGTGTCATGTTCATTCGCCCGAGTAGTATATAAGGTGAATTTTGCATAAAGATATTGAAATGCTCACGCTTTATGTGTTTGGTTAGAAACTATAGCTTTCTTATTTTCAAATTATATTTATCGCTTTAAGCTCATGCTTAATATCACTTCTTCAAACCATGAAATGTATTGGCACGTGGGCACAAATCTCCTCCGGCCGCAAACGATTAAGCCAAGGCCTACAAAAGGCGATAACCCTTAAATGCTAATAGGGTACTATAGTCCCTCAACAACAAAGAAGCACGAGCACCCGACTAAATTCGCAAAGGCACTGATTTAAAACATTAAAATTTATAGGTGAGTGTCCAATCTATACATGGCTTTGTATGGGTTTAAATTGTGCGAAATAGTCGTGAATTGTTTAAAACATTATTCTAAATCCAATTTGTAAAAGAAACAAAATATTAAGAATAACATTTTATTTACACTATTTATTAAATTTTTATTAAAGGCACTCTTCAAGTACAATAACAACTTTTCAAAAGATATCCGATTATCAGCCCGTGAAATTCATTACGAAAATCGCCAAACAAAATAGAATTGTCATTAGGCCCATTAAAGACACACATTAACGTTCATAAGTGCTAAAAGCTCAGCTTATCGGCACCCGAAAGTTCTTTCAGTCTTGACAATTACAGAGGCGTGAAGCGGTCGTTTCTACCCCATGGTTACTGAAAGGGTTATGTTTATTTTGGACGTTACGTTCAGACGTTTCATGTGGAAACGTTTATTCTATTGAAATGGAAATTTTGGTTTTTGTTTGAGCCCTTTTAATGTTGTATTGGGTGGACAGTAGGTACGGCCGTTTACCTGGCTACCTACTTAGGCGACTACGTTTTGGTAAATGTGTAAATTAGATGCGGAAACGGGTTTTTGGGGTGAACAATCTTTGGAATAATATTGAATGACGAAGATGCGCTTTTCTTTTATTGACTATACATTATTATTTTCTAAGGTAGGTACGCTTAGCTTATTTTTAAAATAGAAAATACAAACATCTTCCATAATATTTCCGACCGCAACTTGAAACCCTTAACGTACCCACTCATTATTTTACCTAAAACTTAGGGAGATTCAACATCAAAGCAAACACACTTTCAATATTTGAGTAGCGGATTCCCCGCTCAAATAATTACCCAAATTAAGGGGAGAATTTTACGCACGCGTAAATAAATGATGAGGCAAACTTACCTGTATTATAACTTAAGATGGGTCTGCGTATCTAAGTTATTCATGGTTTAGGGGCTGTGAAGTCGTGTTTGATATGAAGGTACGTGGGATAATAAACGGAGTTGATGTATGGGTAGTAAAATGACAGAATATTCCGGTGAAGCGAAGGTTTAACGGGACTACAGCCCAGAAGGACCTTTTTAACAGATTTTGATTATACTAGCAATAAGAGTTTATTTAATTATCTTGTGTCAAAAACGTTAGATTTATATTTCATTTCATTTTATTTCATTTATTTATTCAATCACAATTTCACAATCGTATATGAATGTCTCTATAGTACACACAAAGCAAAAATAAAAATTAAATAAAAATACAGAAAAAAAAAATATACAATTTCAAAATTACTACCTAAACTACACTACAACAGCAAACCTACTAACTACATACTATCCTATGTCACTAAACCTATCTTGTCATAAACTCGTCAATTGTATAGAAGCACCCCTCCATCAAAAGTTTTCTCAGTTTATTTTTAAACACGTTTGGACTGTTAATTGTTTTCATCTCATTAGGCAGAGCATTATAGAGAAGAACCGCTTGATAACGACAGCCATGCTTTGACACATTTAACCTCATATGCATTGGAAGCTCAAGGTCTTTTCTTCTAGTGTTAAGCCTCTTTGCCCTATTCTCTAATGTTTCATACTTAAGTGGATGCCGCACAATATCCATGAGAACCACTAAAATATACAAGCTAGGAAGGGTCAGTATTTTTAGTTTACGGAAATGATCTACCAGGGAGTTATCCGTACTATGGTACGAATTGCCCGTTTCTGAATGAAAAAAGCCCTATTTATATTATATATGTAACTATTTCCCCAAAACTTTACACTGTATCTTAATTTTGACTCAACTAGAGCATAATAAATATTTTTTAGCTGCATGAGATCTACTTCATCTCTAAGACTTCTCAAAGCATAACACGCCGAGCTAACAGAGTTTTCAATTGCTTCTAGTTCTGGCTCCCAGTTTAAGTATTACTTATTATTATTGTTATTATAAAGAGCCCTCGCTGTCCTACTGCTGGGCAAAGGCTTCCCCACATTATTTACATTTCCCTCTGTCATGGGCCAGTTCAATCCAGTTTGGACGAAACGCAAGTTTTTTACTTGCTTATAAAAAAAACATTTTTTTCTAGATGCACATTTTTATGTGAGTGTTTTATGAGAAGATCTAAAACAATTCGAATAGTTGCAATTTGACTATGACATAGTTTGTGAATAGTCCTAAACACCACTAAAAAATGATTTGAATCAGTATATATTTTTCCAGCTAGTGATCTTGTAGTCTTAGAATGCATCAACTATCGTCACCTTACAAATACCCTTCCTAAGACTGCGAGCGTAGACGGACGTGCATATTAAAACTAAAGATCTCTACCTCATTATTTTTTCGCTGCTTCCAATACTACAAAACAGATGGAAAACGTACTGTAACTCAGTTACAGCTAAACACAGGGTGGGTTTTCCATTTAATCTGCATGCGATAACCTAAGGGATGAGTCGAGGGGCGCAGCGGCATCTGTCGCGCGTCTGCATAGCTTGCCAACGATACCGGCCTTTTGAATCTGTATGGGTTTTGAGATGCTGTTACAGGTTGATGTGTTGTTTTGTAAGAAAAAACAGAGTATCGGTATCTTGATTGAAAGTAATGCAGCGGGTTATGCAGATGACTAAATTCAATTCAATTCAATTATTTTATTTTGCATGGGAACTTTTTTGAACTCTTGGAATTGTTCTTGTTTGTAGTTTAATTTAATTGACATGAGGTTAAATCAATTTAATAATTGTATGGTGATGCAGCTGCTACATACATAAATACATAATTTGTACATGATTGCATAAGATATCAAATCTAGAATACGATCGTAAAATAAATCAGATTTTGCCTTATAGGTGCGTTACTTTTTGGGTGTATACAACTTGGACATGCAAACATTATAACATAAATGTATTAATGTTAAATAAATAATAAATTTCCCAAAAAATATCTTAACGCAATTCGCAGGCAAAACGCAGGCGATTTTGTACGATGTGATGTCATGATAGTTGTCACCATTCACAATTTCATTCGTATCATAAATAACAATAACAAACAGTCAGTAGTGTGGTGACTGTGAGTGGGAGTGATTTATCGTGAATTATTTTAACAAAATGAGATATTATCACTCTAGGCCATAGATGAAAAATCACCGGTGACAAAATCATCGGTGACTTCACTGTTACAAAATGAAATCATATCACCATTGTGATAAGGAAGCACAAATAGCAATCATAATTGATTGATTCAGGCGTTACTTTGCGGAAATCCATAAATATCAACAAATTATATGAATATATTTAGTAATAAATCCGCTTAATTTCTAAACAAAGGTTTTAATTAACTTAACTTTAGTTCAACTAAACCAAAGAGTCAACGAACAGAAAACCAAAGCTTAAAGATACGACACGTGTTTCGCCTCTACACGAGGCATCATCAGGAGGTGTGGACTCGCCGAAACACGTGTCGTATCTTTAAACTTTGGTTTTCTGTTCGTTGACTCTTTGGTTTAGTTGAACTAAAGTTAAGTTAATTAAAATCTTTGTTTAGAAATTAAGCGGATTTATTACTAAATATATTTATATAATTTGTTGAATAGCAATCATTTCCATGTCTGGTAATATGCATATCAGGTAGTCACTATCAAATCACGTTCGCTCTCACTTGCAGCATCCTGTACGCGCATGTCTGGGCACTCACCCTATATTATTATGAGTTTTCCCAAATTTTCCCTCAGGTTTTCATTAGCAGGGGTGCGTTTTAGTGACTTATGCAAACAAAGGAAGGGTGCCAAATCTAACAAGTTGCACATTGCAAGCACTCTGTTTTGCAGCAAATTGTTTGTGCGAAATTATTTTGGTTTAAATCATTTGGAATTTCTCACGTTTACGTGATTTGGAAACGAAAATTAATTTGCAAGATTTGATTTAGGAGCGCGTTCTTCTGAGGTTTTATTTCGAATTTGAAAAAGTTAAAAGTGTAAAAAGCTTCGGCTGACTTAAAAATGTACCGCTCCGTGTCAATTCCAAAACTACATAGGTACCTTACATAATATTACATATACATTGTGAGTTATGTAAATAAATAAATATTTTGGACATTTCACACAACGCCATCTAGCCCCAAACTAATCGGACCTTGTACTATGGGCACCAAATGGCTGATAGAATACTTAAATACTTTTTTTTTGTATATACATACATAGAATATATAGAAAACACCCAGACTCAGGACAAACACCAATGTATATCACACAAATGTTTGTTCTGAGGCGGGAATCGAACCCGCGACACCGGGCGTGGCAGGCCAATACACTAGCCATTCGACCATCCGTGTCTTCATATGTGACCTTAATGTATCTAAGATCGCTATAACTGTTTTGCACCGGCCTATGGGAATCAAAGCTCTATGTAGCACTGTTAAAGTTATGGGCAGGCTTGAGCTCTTACCATTAGGAGAGCGACAAGCTAGTCTTGCCACTTGTTTACATAAAAAAATGTCTCTGTATTATGGATTTCAAAAGTCACTTAAAACAAGTTAAATTCATTCGAGTCGAGTTCTGAACACTCCAAAATAGCAAAGAACAATAACAATTCAGAAGGATTAGACGAAAACAAAACGAAAGGATTTACCCACTTTCCAAACTCCTGCTTATTTACATCAAACAAATATTGAAAGTGCAATAAACAGGATGTTCCGAGCCATAACGATCAACTTTATACAGGGTGGAAAGTTTCAGCTCGAATCTCATAATGAATGTAAGTTTCTGAAAGACACCTGAAAAGTCTAGACGGGACGGAACAGTTTGTCCCTTAAAAGTGGTCCTTTTAAGGTAAAGTACTTATTTGTTAAAAGTTCAATGAGGGTCTAAAATGGAAGGTCTTAATTGGTGGAAAGAGAATGGTGGAGCTACTCACAGATTGGCGTTAGTTTATATATAGTTTACCTGCAACAAAAAAACAATTCGGTTAAAATTGGTTGTCTTACACTTTGGACTACTAAATGTAACTAGCATTTATAGATTGAATAATTAAAACACTTATGAGAAAGATATCCTTTATCCTTCCTAGTTGCTGACCGCGGATCCGACCGCGTGTTTTCATGATAAAAAGTAGCCAATATGTTTTTCTAGCTCATTAACTAAACCTGTATAGAGTTTCAGCTTGATTCAATAGTATTGGCGTGATTGAGGAACAAAAATCTATCTATCAGTCCATTTATCCATACATCCTTACAAAATTTAACCTTTATAGGTAATATTTGAACGATTTTATAAGATTTATATGTATGTGTGCAAATCCGCCCTACAATATTTCATGACAAAACCTTCCGATTGTATTCACAAGCTCTCTAATTCATATCCTCAAAATCCAATAGGGTGACCGTCGCATCAGGTGTTGCCAACAGCGAGGTATTGCCGTTCATGGGCCCATATTTCAGCACCCCTGAAAAAGACGGGACCCGCTTGATTTGCATTTGACAACGACTTCAGTAATGGCCTGAGGAACCCCAGTTTTAGAAAGCGAAAATTACAGGAAGCTCGCATAATGATATTACATTTTTTTTGCGAGGTAAAGTTGTTGACAAATTGATTTTTATAATTTTCGGAGCGATAATGAAGTTACTGACGTATTAAACTTTTTTTTTTAAGTTGTGTGTGTTACAAAAACGGAGAAGTGGAGAAAATGTATAGATACTTTTGTACATACCTAATTTTAATGCTTGCTGTAACATTCAAATGTGACTTTTAAGAATTTTCGATACCTACTAAGTGCGGTTTCAGATGAATGGATTGACCGAGCGGATTTGCCGCTAGTGTTATGTTTTTTACTGCGCGTATATGCACAACAAGCGGCGAGAGATGCTTCATGCTACTGACATTCGCCTGAAACAACTGAGCGTAAATGCTGGTATACGCGCGTATACAAGATATACGTATACGTATAATTCTGACGAGAATTGTGACAAGTAAGATAACTACATTGATTTGAAAATGCTTGCGTGCACTTTTCTTTGCAAAATTAAGATTAATATAAATGTGAAAGCTTGGGAGTGTATACATGTCTGTGCAGCTGACTATATGTATCAGACCACTTCCTGACAATTATTAGAGACAGTATTGTCGTCAATTCTCTCCCAATGAGGACCACCCGAGGAGATCAATTGACCACTTAGCTGCCATTTGCCCCTCTACCGCGTTCCCAGGACAATTACGGGGATATTTACCCTAGCGGTGGTCGCTTGTATGTCTGGGAGAGTGCAACTTTACATTCTTGGTTGGCATAAAAAAAAGAGCAAGCTTTACACTTGCATAATTGATATCAAATGTTGCATATGATGTAACATTTGATATCTCACCTTTTTGTAGCTAAAAATACGCCAGAAAAGTTTTTATTAAAAAAAATATCGTACGATTCACATAGATTTTTAATCTGGATATACACATATAGAAATAAAACATTTTAAATGGAAATAAAAAGCATTCTTCCACATCGAAACCGGATGAAGGACCCAGAATATAAAATGGAAAACATATATAGGTACATATTTTTTTTAAATTCAACAGTGGTAAAATTGATACATTTTCCGACAAACCCGTTTGATTTATTCAGATAGCCGGCAGAAAATGAACATTAAATTTCCATTTTTTTTTGTATAAAAATCAGTTTTAGAGCATTGATATAAAATATACCTATATACCTAATATAATCAGCATGCTGTGATACCTCTCGGTCACTAAGGGTATACACTTGTATAACAAAGAAGAATGTACCTACATACCTGTGATTTTACGGTGGTGTGTAGCTCTAGAATCTAGACGAATCTAGAGTCTGATTCAATTATTTGTTGCTTCAAATCTAACAGTGATTTAGTACAATCCCTTGAAAAAGAACTTTAAAACGGCACAAGTATGCCTCATTTTGAAGTAGGTACATATCATTTGCATCTGCCTTTAGCTTACACATATTAACCCACGATTTATTAGCCATGTCCAGCAGTGAACTGCAATAGGCTGGATCCCACAGCTGAACAACATAATTAAGTATTTCAATGCACCTGGTTCTAATTTTCCAGCCGTTAAAAATACTTTATTTAATCAAATCCCAAAAACCATAACAGGGAGTAAAACTTATTATTTTAATTCAACAGTCGTCATGGAGGTAATATGGCTCATAAAACTCTGAAATTCCCTAAAAGCGAGTAGACGATTAATTCCCGAATTTGCATGACAATTGCATTAAAACAAACCTCGCCGCCAGAGGGCGTAGTTCCCGCACATCCGGTCTGTCGGCCAACGGATGCGAAGGGAATATTCTTAATGTAAAAGTGTGTAGTGGGGTACAAAATAGAGTACCTAGGTGTGTCTACATTTCAATCTTTAATCGACGAAAATAAAAGAGGAGGTATTCGTAGTTTGACGCGTTTTAGTAGTACTAGTCTACTAGTCGCAGCCTAGTTCAGTCTAGTTCATGTGAAACACTGTAGCTAGCGAAAGGATTATGGCAATGACCAGCAAGAGATAGGAACTTTCAAAGCAGACGAACGTAAGTAGTGTTGCACTAGTCTTTGTTATTCAAAGTCCTGTGAAGCCCTGTACTGATCAAGGACATTTTTGCTACCATGAAAGCAGCTTGATCTTCTCGTTAATGTTTTCGTAAAAACAAAATATATCTTTGTTAAAAAGTTGATGTCAGTTCATTAAAATATCCTATTTATTTGCATGAAAGTCCATTTGATCTTTCATTTCTAGTTTCCTAACCCTTGCTTCCAAAAATTGCTTTTTCCAATTAATTACCATAACATCCTTCATATAGTAACGAAGTTAGTTGCTAACGGACACCGTTGAAATCCATACCGTTACCCTCATTCATAGCCCCTGGAGGCCTAAACATCACCCTATGCAGTTTTTACATCTATAGCCTCAAGCTATTTGGGCGCTCAGAGTTAACAAATTTAGTTTGCTTCGATAACCGTTTTTGTGGGAACACAGGGGTCCCTAAATTATACTGTTTCCTAAATATGTTGCGGTTTTGATTAACTAGATGTTATTTGAATATCTCTTTTTGCAAAATTATTTACTGTTTTCAGTCCAGTCTTTCTAATTCTCATCTTAATCTAATACTTTTTTTTTATTTTTTATTATTGATTTGCGGCTTTAGTGACACTGCTACCGTTGTCGGACTATTTTGCTATCTAATACTCTACTTCCTCTACTCATCCTTATTTAGTTTCAGGAATTATATAATCCATAATTCCCTTCTCTTTTCATGAAACGTGGAGTGAGCAAATCAATTGTGTTACAAAACATAATAAAACTTCACATTTTCAAAGTTAAATCTTAACTAAAAGCTAAGGAAGACTCATTAGTCTATGGCACGGCATCCAATCACAGCATAACTTCTAAAATAATAAAACAAAGCACATCGCAACACAAACAAGTTGATTTCATATTTTCATTCCAGCAAGTTTGCATCAGAAGCAGACGTCGCGATGCTAAACTAATTTATCTGTCTGTCTGTTCGGTCGCTAATTTCATAACACCATGTGTAACGCCCTATGTGATACCAGAACATCCTGTACGCTGGTGCACTCGTAATTTACAATAACAATAAAATGTTGATAGTGTCTGCTAGTGGGGACAGATTATTGTTACCGGTTTTAGTGCAGTCAAATTAGGCGTGTTTTGAGCAAAGATAGGACATAATTGAACACATTTGTTTAAAGCTTTAATTTTTACATAAATTGATTTCAAATGAATTTGCCCCTACCATATATAAATTTCAACCTCCGGAGATGGCTGGATCCGGAGATACCTTCATAAGGCCATAGCTTGATGAGGCGTTTCTATACAGTTGGTGCAGCGTGATATATTTTGTACGACACCATGCTCCACGTTCCCACCAAGTTTCAGCTAAATCCGAAACCGGGAACACCTTTGAATTGTGATAGCAATTACAATACTTTGGTATCAGATAAATCTATTCTGGGTCAACTCCTGTTGTTGTGCAATTTGATGTTATGGTCAAGGTCTTTGCCACAATGCTCTCCCAAATTTTCAACTGCCTACGTTTTCTAAATAGGAGTATATCCTTAGATTTACGCATTTTTTGAGAGGTTTTGTACCACAATTCTACAGGCAAAATCGACACAGTTTCAAAACTTATCTCAAATATATTAACGAGGTAATTGTAACGTATGCCAGTTAAAAAACTTTGGGATTCTAATACGGAACAAGTGTTTATTGGGCTTGTAGGTAAATAACATAGGAACTTAGCCAACAGAAGCGACAGTTGCATTTCACGTCAGATAAACAAAATAAGTCTCTTCCACAAGCTTTTCCATCTATGAAAAATTGAACGCGTCATCGTTTGCAAGTTTTACAGGTTCGATTTTGACACCAAACGACTTATGTCTATTAATTAAAAGCGCATAAATACGTCATTTATTTATAATAAGGAAAATGCTGTTTGACGTGACAAATGTCTACTAAACATGTAGATCGTTCAAATTTTAAAACGAAAATAGAACCTCAAGCAGTTGTCAAAATGCCACTCGAATGCCATTCAATTCTTGAATTTCATGCTACTGCACCTAATAACAAGACGATTTATCAATAGCACCAACTCATTTAAAAATCTGTCCTAATGTTTTTATCGATACTGAGACTGAAATGATTTGAAAAAAATTGAATTTATCAATCGATACTACGCGTATAAAAATGCATTAAATTGTTCATTTTTTATGCAATACAAAACCCAAAGTAAATAAGCTAAATTGATCAATAACAAGACAGAAATAACAAACAAATCGCATTTTTTTAGAACTTTAGGTAATTTAGGAAAGAAACACCGTCAATAATACAAATGTATCGATACAATTTTTTCAGGATCTTGGTTGACTGAGGAAAATCACTTTTTTAGTAGCCAAAATCACCCAATAAAACAAACCCAATCGTGGCGAGCAAAGCGAGCCGCAAATTTTTACACAACTTATAAAAAATATACCCCATGTTTTTACAAAATCAGAATTACAATTATTTTACAATTATCTTTTATTGCCTCGCACTCAGCAGCCAGCACCGTCTTTTGTTTCACAATCTTTGAAGTCGCGCCTGTTTTGTTTTTTTTTGTGAGTGGCTAGTTCGATTTTCGAACAAACCTTTTTACAATGCCATAAGGGCGTTCTTTTACTTGGAGTTTTCCACGAGTTTCCACACGAATTTGAATTCAAATCACATTACAATTCTTGGGAGTTTCATACACCATTACCTCCCTAGAGAGGTAATGCTATGCATTATCTTGATGATAGCATGATATGTAATTGGAAATTGGTGTGGAGGTGGAGCAGGTGGTGTGAAAAAAATCTTATCGCTGTGAGCAAAGTGAGCCTTTTTATGCAATTTTTTATGCCCATAGTTTTTTTTTTATTGTTCTGAAAATAACTTTATCGGGACCCAAAAACAACGCAAAAATGAATTATAATATGAATTATTTCTTAAAAAACTCTGAAAAAAATACGTCGTGGGATGAGAAAACACGAGCAGCTGCCCAACAATTGGGCCACCCATAGACGAAGGCAGTGTTGAAAGTATGATTAATTAATATAAACATTATCTAGATTGTAAGTCTTACATAAATATAGACAAAGACCTTAAGACTTTTTGTAGAGCAATTATCGAGCAAGTTAAAATTCTACTTTTTGTAGAACTTGTGCGTTTACTATATAAAAATTTTAGACTTAGACATTTCGGGGGGAGGGGCGGGGGCTTATGAAACCCCAAAAACCCTCCACTGTATTCCGCCATAGGTCTGATTGATTGAAAATTGATTTGATTGAAAAAATGTTGGTGCTCAAAATGAGCACCGGCTATATAGCCGGTGCTCATGTTGCTATTCAGAGAATAACTCAATTTACGCACACCACTGCAGTTTTATGTGGGTCTACTGTTAATTAATCTGTAATATTGGTGATAAATAACCTCAAGTTTCTGGATTTTTCTGAGAGAAACTTGTATATTTTAAGAGTGGTGATTGTAACTAACTACTAGTAGTTATCACAGAAAAAAAATCACGAATAAATTCCTTTTCTCCGAAGCACAGTTCGGCGATTCATAAGTTGGTGAAAAAAACCATGTTCCGTATGAGGAAGGATGGTGCAAATGCACCGAAAGGTTTATCATAGCTGTAGAAACCTTGTGTTTATTTGCACTGACTGTGCCAATGTTTTCCGAGCTAATAACTGCATATTTAACTACAAAAAATCATTTTTACCTGGTCATGCTACTTGTAAAACTTTGAAATTTATTGTAGAGGTACATTAGGATAGTCTTAATGTGTGGTACAAATTTCATGAGATAGACTTTACCCGTTTACATTTTACACCAATTTCAAAGTTTCAACTGAGTATTTAACAGGGTTCCGTAGGTGCTAGAATCGGTGCAAATTAGGTGGTGGCTCCTGGTGGTATCCTCTATCGATCCCGCAACATTCTACAAATGTACGAATTATGTCCTATCTTTTTTGGATTTTAACTAGCCTATTTATGGTTACAGACAAAAGAACACCAATAGATACAATGAGGACAGTTAATTGAAAACACTATAATCAGGGGTGGCGAACGTTTTTGTACCAACGTGCCATTTTTCTAAAGAAATGTTGAATGAGACCATATACGTGCCCACAAATAATTTTGAGTTCGTAAATTGTAAGCTCTTCAATAAACCAAGTATAAACCTACATCCGATCGCGACTCCTTATTAGTAGGTAGAACTACTTAAGATTTTTTTCTTAGAAGGTAATCTACATCTCATCTCTTAGTGAACTTTGTGATCGATGGCGTGCCCAAAATATTGCGTCGCGTGCCACAACGGGCACGCGTGCTATTGGTTCGCCATTCCTGCACTATATATACCTATTTATATGAAGAGGTAGAGATAGGTAGGTAGTACCTTTTATCGCTGATGCACTGGTGTGCCGAATCATTATAATATATTTAGAACTTCCACCAACAATATTTAGCTAGAGTTAGTACTTAATTTTTTACACTGTTACCTAAGAGTAAGACAAAGGGAAACATAACTTAATTTACTTACAATCAAGAAGATTTACAGATTCTCCAGCACAGTTCTAGTTATTACAGCCAGAAATTTAATTAGACACGTCTTATCAAGCCCGTGGAATCCAAGTTGCAAGGAGTGCAAGAGAAGATTAAAGCTTTAGTCTGCAATAATTTTGGAAAACTGTCTGACACGTGACGACTAATAACTTTACCCGCTTTAACCAGCTTTATTAAGAAACCACTGCACCGGCTGCACTCTCAATAAAGACCTGTCATGCGGTTTCCCGCCATATCAGACACCATCTTGTCACCATCCGCCATTTTGTCAACGCCATTTTGTGACGGCAAGATGAACGTTGTTAATTGCAATTTCGTAGTTTTGATATCTGTTGGCAGGGATGGTAAAGTTACAAGGTGTAATTAAAAGTTTGGATTTGATAGGGCCATTTCCTGGGAGTTGGCAAATGTGTTGGATTTCACGGAAACCAACGTCGGCGTCTACCTAACTATAATTTACTCTAGCTACCTAAAGTTGCAAATTATTCTCGGTTTAAAACTAAAATTTCCTGTTCATGTAATTGATACAATGCTAATGTTAAAATCAAACAGATTATTTTGATCTTTTTCTCATCGTGTCACTAGTTCTTTCGAACCAGTGTAGTGAAAGAATTTCAAGTGCGCCTCGACACATGTTTTCGAACTTTTAAGGTTCTATGACATGCCGGTTTCCTCGCGATGTTTGCCTTCACCGTTAAGCACGTGTTTTGAATGCACATATAGTTTTTCAGTAATTTGATGAAAACTAAATTATGGTTTTTATATTAGTAATAATAGTAATATTTATTCGGACATAATATGTTTACAAAAGAGTGAATCCACAGGTCCTGAACTAGCAGAAAGCTGTATTTCAGGAGCCTGAGTCTTCTCCTGTTTATTACAATGTGGGTTATGTCTATTACAAAGGGAAAGAATTTAAATCAATTTTTAAATTTAACTCAGGTTAGAAAATTTACTTAATTTTAAACAATAAAAGTTATAATATTTTTGATATTGTTATTGCTTGCTTAAAATAATATTTCCTTAGAATTTAAATTTGATAGTAAGTACAATTTCAAGTCATTCCAAACAATCGAAGGACAATAAAGAACAATCCGTATTCAAATAAAAGCTCCCCGAACAAAAAAGGTCCTCCGAGCATATATCAAGTGGTCCTCACAAATGAAATAGCTACAGGGACAATTTCTCAAGACAGCCTCAGAGGGACACTTGAAGAATCCTGCCCCTTCTTACCGTAATCTTGGCGATTATTAAAATCATATATCTTTGGAAAGAAATAGGGTCTGCACCCTGATCGAGGGTGTTCAGAATGCAGGCATCAGCGCATCGATTGTTTTATGCATGGATTTCGTTCTATGTTTATCTATTTTATGTAGGTAGGTGTATGTATATTCATAAATGTGTAATAGAAGTTAGCGGTTTATCCACTGCGAGGGAGAAAATGTTATTTATTTTTATGAGGGATAATCATAAGCAGAGGTAGAGATGAATGTGCACCACACCGCAGTTCATTGTTCTTACTTACAACGAAAGAAAAGTATTATTAAAGACGCAAAAACCTGAAGTAATTTAGAGAAAAATACATTTATTTTTAATGGTTAAGGTTTTAATGATTTGATGGTGACTCTACCAAACCATAAAAGTTAAGTTTATAAAATGGCTTTCGTCCATTAGTTTGGTAAACATTAAATATAGCTCTAATATATTTAAGAGTCACGTAGATAAGCTCATCTTGTCACATTATTCCACCTTTCACTCTTATTCCCTGTCCTTCATTTCCATCATTTAGCCATTAATTTCGCGGAGATAAGGGTAAATATTGCCACTACTTAGTATCTGAATTGTGTTCTTGATTAAAAAAATTGTTTGACTTTGAGAAAATTATTTAATTTCACCTTTTTTGTAGTCTTTCATGTTTGTCTCTTTGATTGAACATTAAAATATACTATTCTTTCTTTTATTTTATTTTTCTATTTTTTCCTAATTTATAATAAAATTATACACGTCCCTTCAAAAGAAAAAGCATATTATACCCTGCCATTTTTTTCATCATAATAATATTGTTTTAAATGATGGTTTAAGGGTAATCCACAAGGCAAATTTCCATACAAAATGTTTCGGACAAATACTCAAAGAGTACGCCCTATTTTAAAATTAACCCTACTTATTTAAAAACACGTATAAATTCTAAATTAAAGTATGAAACCTTACTAATATTGTTGACACAATCGGAAAACATACGACGAAACAAATAGTGTGAAGAAATTACTATAATACGGCGTACTTTTGGAGTATTTTTCCAAAACATTTTGTATGGAAATTTGCCTTGAGGATTCCCCTTAAGACGTCAGAGATCTAGCAGTGTCACACAACCAAATAGTACTTACTGACCAAGACTTTCAATAATAAAAGGCTTTATTGTCTTTAAAAGTACAATAGACTAAGGAAACTCGGACAAAAGCACTCATAGCTGACAAACCATACCTGCTAGTGAAGTGAGTAAATTCTCCCCGGAGAGAGATTAAAACGAGACAAGCTTTATAGGATTTGCAGGCGCCTTTCCGCAGCGGGCGCTTAAAGGAAGAGCAAAAGGAGATTGCTTGTAGGGATTAAGGATCCTTCAGTACCTACCCGCAGTCAGGAAAATGGAAACAGATGACGTTTTTCTAATAAGTGTCAAAAAACCTGCAATAATTATTTTATTATCTATTTTATATACCCCAGCAATCGTTTTTTAGTGATGTGAGTGCCGCTTAAGAGTCCATTGATTCACGATTCCTTACTTATAATCACATGACTAGCGGTTGAAAGTCGAACAATGGAATTATTCATTTACAGGTGTGTCAACGAAAGATGGCGCTGTCAAAGTACTCACACTAATGCACTTTTAGGAAGACACAATTTAAGATGATAATTTTGACAGGCCACAATAGGGCCACGCCGCGCTCATATTCACAGACACTACAGAAGCGCAAATGTTAAAATGTTGTTCATGCCAGCTTTTGAAAATATACCTTTACTCTTCGTGCCTAACAACTACACTCGAAGCAGAAAGCACAGGCTCTTTGCTCCGCCTTTGTGCCGTACTGTCGCGCGCGCCAACTCACCGATACCTTGGTCCCTAACTGCCCTCAACAACCTCCTAGAAGCCAGTCCACATAGTGACATATTTGCAGACCAATGGAGAGAGCTAATCTTAGATTGCCATTGGTTCTGCGAATGTAAATTTTGATTTAAGTATAATTAATTATGTAGGTATTATTATTATAATTTTTGACTATTTTGAATTTATAATAATAATAATGTAAGTAATTTTTAAATAATTTAATTTTTAATGTAATAATTTTATCTTTAAATATTGTAATTGGTTTCTAACCGTCTCATTTAAAGTAAATAAATAAATACTAAATACCTTTACTATGCAAAGGCTAGAAAATCTTAGCGTTATATTTTTTTACGAATAACACGCAAACACATTGTCTTTTCAGTACGCAGTACTAGGCTGGCATAAGTGCAAGGTGTTATCCAAGAGAAGATTGCAGTGCCTCTTGAAACGTGTCTGTCGCAACTGCACCACGACGACTGATTAAACTGAAGAGCATAGCATAAACGAGCTGGATTTCTTAGTTTGCACGACTATGTTTACAGACGCAATTTTGAAGTTTGATGTAAACAAGATAACTATTCAACAAATTATATAAAAATATTTAGTAATAAATCAGCTTAATTTCTAAACAAAGGTTTTAATTAACTTAACTTTAGTTCAACTAAACCAAAGAGTCAACGAACAGAAAACCAAAGTTTAAAGATACGACACGTGTTTCGCCTCTACACGAGGCATCATCAGGAGGTGTGGACTCGCCGAAGTTCGAAACGAGAGACCTAAACCTTATATAAAACCTTTGTTTAGAAATTAAGCGGATTTATTACTAAATATATTTATATAATTTGTTGATATTTATGGATTTCCGCTAAGTAACGCCTGAATCAATCAATTAAGATAACTTTTTTCTATTTGAATTGTACGCACGCTAGAGACAGGTAAGAAAAGGTTCTACTTTCATTCATTAGTCTTTGCTACGATGTTAAGACGTACTTAGGTTCTTTGTTGTACATTACCCTGCCATTACTATAAAAATATCAGCTCTTATTGTGAAAGTCATGGTAGTATTACACTTCTGTTTCGGTATACGGAAAAGTTTTGCAATAATAGGAATTATTAATCATTAATCAACCAATACCTTGTTCACTTATCCATGAATTGAGAAAACTCTGTGTCCTTTTGATTTTACCTACATATTTTCACAAAAGAGCACAGTTTCCTTTTTAACGCCGCCAAAAGGGCTTTCAAAGTACAACTCAAAATCCAATAGATCGTAACATGTTCTACGTTTATAGAACTAGGCTATAAGGGTTCTCTTCCTAGAACGTGTCAAAATGGTGCTCGAATGCTCGATAGCCGGTTCATAAAAGCTCCATCTGTCGCCACTGTCTATACATTTTGCTGAATGTTGCCTTTTGAGAAGCTTGAGTGGAAGAATGTGATAGAAAACGGTGTCATAGAAACTGAAAACTTTGCATCATCTTACAAAAAAGACAATGTTAAGGGTAATAATATAATATAATAATAAGGGTTGGTATAGCCAGCTGTTTTTATCTAGTTTAGTGTAATTACTGTACTTTCGAGAGTAACTATTTTTTTTTTATAAAAAAAGTCCAGTGTAGCATTGTTGTTGGTGGGCTTGATCTCTTACCATCAGGAGAGCGCCTATCGCGTCTCGTAACTAAAAAAACACTATATTGGAAAAAAAACTATGGTATTATTCTTATGTATTCTGTGTATATATTTACAAAAAAAAGTATTTAAGTATTGTATCAGTTATCTGGTTCCCATATAGTCTAAGATCCCACATACAATTTTAATTTCATAATTAATAAAATTAAAATTGTATTTCACTCTTTTTCTATTCATTAATTATATCATGACTTGTAGATATAAGCAAACATATATGTGTATTTTTAGGCCTTCGGGCTTCAGCTTGCAAAGTCCAACCGTGAATTCAGCCACTGGCTAACACGAAAGCAAAAAATCAAACAAACCAAAGTCATAAGACAGCGAAGGTCAACCTATGGGTTTTCCGTCCAAAAAGAGTGAAACCTGCAAAGATCGATAGTGTATAAAACAGGGTAGGTCGCGTCTCCGGCCGTGCACGGAATAGAAATGCAGGGCGCGGACGTGAGCGATATTTCAGTCTGAACTTCACTTTCTACGGGTGGTCGGTAGTTTTATTTATAGGCATTAAACATTTAGAGATACAAAATAGCTAAGTACGCGTAGATAACGCATCGTGAAAGGGTTCCTTTTGATTACGACTAAATAAATAAATTTGTATAGTGTTATACATTTTTAATTTATTCCAGCGCCACAAATTATAGGCTCTGATAAAAATGCCTCAGAACCCTCAAAGGGATCTGCAAATATAGAAAAGTTTTGCTCCTTCAATTTAACAAATTTAATTAATAAAAAAAATATACAATTATCGAGATCATTCTTGCACCACGGATATAATACATAGGTGTGTTATCAAATTGATAATTGTACACTTGGGGTAGAGAAGTCTATCGAATTCAAAAAGGTTCCTTCCGGTTTTTCCTTGTTATTCGAAACAATATAGTTACAGTCTAAAACAACTGAATGTCTTAAAATTTGCATTTTAAGTGAGTAGGTATTGTATGCAAATGTTGCGCTCCCCTGCACGTTGTAAAACGAGGGAGGTCTATGCAATTTTCTGTGCGTTTACCTTCTGATAGCTTCATTGATTTATTTGATTATTTTAGTTATTTCCAAACAGCTTTCCATGCATTTTAACTATAAAATCAGTTAGTTTATTATTATTGCAATCGAAATTTAAGAAAATGTAAGAATTCATTGTAATCATGATTATTACAATATCAACAGTGCACACAAGGAGCCTCTTCGAGGCGCACACTTGACATCCTTTCACCACATTGGTTCGAAAGAATTGGTGACACGATAAGAAGAAGGCAATATAAAATCCATCGATTTTGGTTTTCGTAGTTCAAAAGATTGAACAATACGAACGGTGGACCAACAAACCTACACACATTCAATCAATTTGATTGAGTTGTCGTTAAATATATGACTTCTTGTAATTTATGGAATCGTATAAAAATATGCTGACGAGAATAGTATAATCCACCCTTATAGCAAAGACAACGATAAATTCTTGGTGAGTAATTCCATTAGTAATTTGGAATTTCAGTATCTTGAAAATATAAAGCATATTCATCTTTGCGAAGTAGAACAAAAAACATGTATATTTTTCAGTTTTTACTTTGCCTTTGTTTCTGCAATCTTTCATTGAAACAACAAAAGGAAACATCAAGAGACAAGACACATTTACATCTATTAAAAACATTTCATTTTCAGTCTCGTAGCTAATTGCGAACTGTGTTCTCTCAAACATAGAATAGGGAGTCCCAAGAACGCCACCCTACCAACCTACCTTTTGCGTACCTCAAAATCCATACACACTTCTATTTTAAAGGCATAGAGTTGAAATTTCACCAGCAAAGATAACTCTAATGGTAAGGTTAAAATAGCAGGTGAGATGTGACAAAGATGAGGGGCTGTTCCGTTTAATTTTCATTGACAAGTCTTGCAAGAGCTGGATGTGTAGAGAAACATTCCTCAAGTTTCTCAAACAGATGAATAGAATATGCAGAATACGTCTTGCTGTGTTTGTAACTTTGATTATTCCAAAATGGTGATGAATAATTCGTGCTGGAGAATACATACGTTATTGTGGCTTAAGATGAAAGATCTTTACCTTAAAACTATCCTTTTTCAAAAAATATGTTAGCTTATTAAGTTCGACTTAATTTCCGAAGTAGGACATAAACCAGGTACTCGTATACGTAAATGAATAGCATTGGTAAAAAACACTTAGACAAAAATTACGATTCTCAATATAGTTGGGACTATTCTGTTCGGATCTTTGGATCTCAAGTAAGAAATAAATAAATTAAATCAACCCTAAAGTATATCAATTTGTGTTACAGCATAAGAAACCATTTGAAATCATATGATGATTCATAGGATCATCCTCATAAAACAATAATGGATAAGAAAACATAATGAACCACAGACTAGGTGTAAGATTTACTACTAAAAAGGCCATTATCTCTAAGTATGTACACCGCAGAACACGTGTTTGTCATTAATTTCGTTCATAAACGTGTGGGACGATCACGCACTTAAGTGCTAGTGTGTACCTTAAAATATTACAAATCCTGCCTATTATCTTAATGGTAATGTTTCCCTTGATAAGAAACTATTTTATGTTAATAATTTTAGAGAGCTGTGGAGGCGTCTACTTTATAGTGATAACTAATATGGTTTTGAAATCGAACTTTCAAGTTTAACTTATCAACCTACTTATCTATCTATCTACTTACTTATTTTAAGTCATAACTTTGAATATACCAACAGTGACTTAGCATGAACATACGGTCGAAAGTTCTTAACATTTCGGACTTGTATTTAGTGTTTGGCACTATAGACCTAAGATCAGATCTTGGAAATGAACTTCTGTCAATATATTAAGTTGATAAAAGTTCATTTTCAAGCTCTAGGTCAATAATTCAGAACCAAGCCGTACATATTATGTAAGGATTGTTTATGAATTACCTAAAGACCGACTAATAGACAGACAGCCTAGAGTCTAAATCACTAAACGTAAAGATTCGAAACTTGGAGGACATGTTTCTCAAGTGCTGATTACTTTGGAAGTACGCACTGTACTTTGGAAGGAATTTTGTTATATCGCAACGTAAATGAAGTTGTGCGTATCTTAGAACGTCTTGGCTTACAACCAAAAATAGCAGACATAACGTCTTTCAAGCGAGTCATTAAAGTTTAAAATTACATTTTAAATTGTACGCAACTGTGAAAAAAATAACAAGGGTGCATCAAAGTCCTCAGTGTCGATTTACAAATAACACAGACAATTACAGCATAAGGGCTGTGCTCATTATATTGCGGTGTCGAGTTGCGACATCTTAATTTGATCAGTTGTTGCGTAAAGTAGGAAAGAATGCCAGTCTGTAGATTCCTTAGATGGTGGTTCATCAAGTTCATTGGGTGGAAAGTATAAACACTGATCAAATTACTCTAGAGATCGTATTCTCTAACGAGCGCTAGAATTTGAATCAAATTTTGAGCTGAATTATTTGAACACGTTTCATGAAAAGATGTTGAAAATTTGAGACTCGATTTAATTTCAACTGTGATCCAGAAAACGGAACCGAATTTCAAAAATGATGCCTGATAACTGTACAAAGCTATTTAGAACTTGGTAATTTTATTGATTTTAACACTGCGAAGGCTTTTTTACTTTCTATATATAACGTTAAGGATCAAGACTGCTCCTCAGCTTTTTCAATTTTGTCAGACTTTTGTTTTATCGGTAATGTAATCCGAGAATCCATAAAATGTGTTTTATAGTAAAATAATCTAAAATCAAAGTATTATCTACTGCTTTGCAGTATTAAATTCCGACACCCCGTCACCTAGGGGCGCAAGGGTGGGGTATATCGGATGTCTTATTATTTTTACTTGAGTGCGTCGGCACAAACGCGTCAACATTCTTCCAGTGTGACAGATGCTCTAACAAAGTGGGTGTCTTTATAATGAAAATAAGTAAAGAACCCGCGCTTATAATAAAATTAAGTCTAGCGTCAATAAACTTGACATCAACACGCGAGAATCTTTCAATCATTGTTTTGTTTGGAAAAGAAAACCAACAGTTTATTCACTTTCTTTTTAATTCGCGTGTATAATCTTTATTTGAATTATTATTTAGGTATGTTTAGACATTTGACACAACGCTATCTAGCACTGAACTAAGCAAACCTTATACTATGCGAACCAGATAACTAAAAGTATACATTTATTATAAATAGAAAACACACAGGCTCAGGACAAACACCGATGCGCATCACAAAAATGTTTGTTTTAAGGGGCATCCTCAAATCCGAATTCCATACATATATTTTTTTAATTTCGTGAACAAAAAAAGTGAAAGATTTTATACTTTAATTTAGATTTTAAGCGTGTTTTAAAATTAACCCTACTAACTTAAAAACACGTATAAAATCTAAATTAAAGTATGAAACCTTTCACTTTTTTTGTTCACGAAATCAAAAAACATAGAGGAAACGAATAGTGTGTAGAAATTACTATAATACGGCGTACTTTTTGAGTATTTGTCCGAAACATTTTTGTATGGAACTCGGATTTGAGGATTACCCTTAAAGCGGAAATCGAACCTGCGACACTGGCGCGGCAATACAATTTCCACTGGACCATTCGTTCATAGTTAATTTTATTCATTCATAAAAAGTGTCGTCCGAAAAAGCGTTTTGCATTTCTAACCTATTTTCTGTACATTATAGATAGGTATGTATGTACTCTCTATATATCTTTGTGTACAATGTCTATGCGAGTGTGGGCTGTCTAACCTATTTGTAAGAAAATACCTTATGGGTTTTACTGATGCAGATACGTTTATTATTTATAAGTTTTACGAGCATGGGGAGAAGCTATAAATAGAGTAGAGGATTAGGTCGGGGCTGCACCGAAGTTCACGGTTAGATAGCTTTAAAGAATCACAGGGAATGCTTGGATGTTTTTGTAGGTGTGCTGTGTTGTACTCAAGTCTTTAGTCCTGGAAATAGTAGTCTTGTTAACAAATCGCCACTTGCTTTCGTTTTATGACCTATTTGCTGCTGGTCGAGAAGTGTGATTCCGAGCATGACACGCTTCATTTCCCTTTGTGCTACCCTGATTTTGTGCATGTATTCCTTTGTAAGAGGCCATGTCTCGGTATCCATATGTTAGTATGGTTTTTAAGCATTGAGGGATTTTTGATTTCAAGACGTCTTCTAAATTACCAAAAGCGATCCAGCCCAACTGGATGCGTCTTGAGATTTCCTTCACTTGTGAAGTCGTTGTCTATTAGTTTATAATAATTAAGTTTTGGTATAATTTAGTATGTAAGCACTTCAACATAGGTTCTTTCAAACCAAACAAAACCACTGAACGGCGTGGGATCGATCGCTGATTAGCCGCGTGCACTTGGCCAATGAATATTGATGGCGCGTCTCGAACGAACAGCTAGTGGTACTCGATTTGTTATCGATAAATTTTAAATTGCTTCTTCACTATTCGGTATTTGCTGTTGAATCTTGCAATATTCTTATAGGACTTGCACATGCCACCATTTTTACCCGAAATCGGCGAAAAAAAAGGAGGGTTATGATTCTTATAAATAATCAATATTAGGCTTCGTCTTGACTGATTGTCTGACTGACAGACAACGCACGGGCTTAACCACTCAATGTAGAGACTTGAAATTTGGTAGGTGTGTTTGTCATAAGTTGAAAATTTAAGTTTTTTTTTTATTCGATCTTTATTTAAAATGCTGAATGTTCTAGTTTGAACAACATCTAGAAGCTAAAAAGTTAGCTGCTAAAAACGTACCGAAATGGACTGAAAACCATAAAGGAACAGCTTAATTTTTCAGAAGTACTCTTAACATTGAAATAAGCAATTCATGATTACCACAAAGGGTGTTCCAAAATACAATGCAAATTAATATGAATACAAACGAATCGTTTATCCATTATGAATATTGAAGGCACGTTTGAGCGCGTGCCGAGTGTAACTGGATTCGTATTCGATACCGTATTCGATACCGTATTCGATACCGCAATCGATACTATCGGTATCGATACTTGCTAGTATCGATAATATGTTTTAATAAATGGCTATCAAGCAAAAGACGTAATACGTGTACGTTTATGGAATGAATTACCTCTTTCCATTAAACAATCCCCATCCCTTTCAGTTTTTAAAACAAGAGTTAAAAACCGATACTTGCCCATTCAATCCTAAATCGTTGATCGATCGTTCAAGTTCATTATATATGTATATTAAAGATGCATATTTATTATATATATATATATATCATATGCATATATATTATAGATTTGTATAAGTATAATATAATATGTTACCTACTTAATTTATTTTGACTTTGTTAACAGTATTGTTATTCAAAAGTTTAATAATTAGTTCTTTGTATCATTCAATGCTTTCCTTAATTTATGTTTAAAAATAGACTCTTTAGTGCACCTTTAGCCAACGTTTCGTATTTTGGTCTCACTCTCCATCCCAAGGTTGCCTGGAAGAGATCGCTGCTTAGCGATAAGGCCGCCCATTGTACATGCTCACTAATTATCTTGTATTTATCTTTAAGTTTCCTGGTACAATAAAGAGTTTTCATTCATTCATTCATTTCATTCATATACCTATTACTAAGCCGTTAAGCCAAATCAAAGGCTTAGAAACTATGTTACCAGTGCTCAAATCGTCAATCATCTTGCCAAAGTTTGTCCTACAACTACGGCAACTCTACGCTTGCTCCAATTCGATTTCGACTCGAGAACAGTTAAATATTTTTTTTAATAAAAAGTCAGGAAAACCTGTAGGCTATGGTATCCCAGTACAGGTCGGTCAACGAAAGCTGGCGCTGTCAAAGTACTCACACTAATGCAATTTCACTACACTTTGACAAATGTAGGATGATAATTTTGACAGGTCACAATAGGGACACGCCGCGCTATTCACAGACACTACGCAAGCGCACGTGTGAATGTGTTGTTCATGCCAGCTCTTGAAATATACCTGTAGTTAGTATTAAATAACTATTTCATTAACTAATTCAAAGAACAAATAACCACTAAAATAAAATGTTTCAAACCACTTATACTTTTCTACCTACTCGTAAAATGGAATCGAGCTCGACCAACTGAATTTTCAGTTCAAAAACTTTTTGTTATTTTTCTCTACAAAGTTAGTCTGACCCAGTTTAGTGTGGCTCATTTATAATTCACTGTTTGGTCTAACAAAGTTTGACTTTAGCCAGAAGTCAAACTTTGACCAGTCGAGCAATTTTTTATGTTTAACTTCAAGTTGAACTGTACTTGGGTAATTTAACCTGAATTGTACTTGGGTAAATTAAGTTTAATTGCACTTGAGTAACTTCTTCTCCTTATCGTGTCACTAGTTCTTTCAAACCAGTGTGGTGAAAGGATTTCAAGTGCACCTCGAAGAGGCTCGAGCTGAGTAACTTTGAAAGCTTGTTTTTAGTTTTTCGTAGACTTTCGCGATTATCACACATAGTTTTTTGATTATAACGGGTATTTATCGCGCTAACCTCGTATGTGTTTGTGTATGTATTTGTTTGTGGATGTCGTCAGTGCGGTGTGCCGACCGAACATTTTTAACGACCAAAATGAGGGTAGTTCTCTCATTTCACCGCGACGGTAGCTCCAATACGCCAGTCAACCCGTGACCACGGCTGTTGCAATACGAAACGTCGGGACACAAAAACATACGAGGTTAGCGCGATAAATACCCGTTATAATCAAAAAACTAAGCTTGTTTTTGTTGTTGAATTGTTTTGCTCCATTCTAAGATTTAATATATTAATTTTAGTAGTAAAGTATTATCTCGACTAGAAGGAACGCAGTTCATCAGCTACTCTACTTTTGCGTTTTTCTTTTAATAAATATGACGTTTTGCATCGGAAAGTAAGGTGCTTTACTACTGGTGGTCAAATATTATATTACCCATGACAAAAATGTAACTACACTCTTTATAGGTGATTGGTGTGCTTAAAGTTCAGTTAATGTAAACTCCCAAAATACAATGTCCGAAAATCACTAGAACATTTCAAAAGCCACTCTAGAAATTCTTGAATATCCACTCCTGAAATCCTAGAAAATCCATTGAAAGCCACATGAAAGAACAATAGAAGAGCCTACACTTTATAAATCGATGCGGCATCACCGCACACAAATAGGCAGGCGGCTCACGTTCCCTACGTGAGCAGAATGAGCAGATAACCTCAAGATTAATGTGCGGGTTAACTTTTGAAAACGACTGTTTAGTGCGTTTCTGGTTTAATCTCCAAAATAGGAATAAAACATTCATTTTATTTGGGTGAATGTATGTACAAATCGGGATCGATGACGATTTAGAACGGTCTCACTAGCTTGTTAAAATGAGCGAATTAGCTTTTAGTGTTTTTTTTTGCAGCACACTCGTATACACGCGTGTAGGGTCGGGTCTGTAATTGTCTTTACACCCAGCTTACGCCGGTGTTCTCCTGTGATTAAACCACTGGTGGTTTATATTATTGGTATATCTGAAGTGGTTTAATCACATCAGTGGTTTAAGATAATTGATTGATTCAGGCGTTACTTTGCTTAGACATTAAGCGGATTAATTACTAAATATATTTATACTATTTGTTAATATGAGTGGTTTAATCACAGGAGAACACCGGCGTAAGCTGGGTATGAAGATCATTACAGAGTTGACTGTACGTACGTGCGTATACGGGATTAAAGCACTTAAGGCTTCGGCTGGTTGTCAAAGAACAAGCTCTACTTAGTTTGAGGCTAATTTGTTAAAATGTTTCAAATATAAAAAATACAAAATATTAGGCGTTCTCAACGTGTAATCCCTATATTAATTTATAGAAACCACCTCCCGTTTGCGGTCAGCTCGTGCCCAGGTGCGAATAATGCCGTTACAAATGATGGGTGGCCGAAATGACGGGTTATGATGCTGCGAAAGTGACAGCTGGAACCAAGGTCCAAGCTACCAGCGTTTACATTCGGTTTTTTGGTGGCGAGTGTCATAGTGACGCGGGCGGTCGGGCGCGTAAGCGCGACAACGTTCGTACGACTGGCGCAACAAAACACGAGCGGCGAATCCACTTATACGCTTGTCTGCAAGTTCTGCAACCGCACTTACCCCAGTCTAGGACCACCTGACATGAATTAAAAGAGCTAAATATATCAACAAATTATATAAATATATTTAGTAATAAATCCGCTTGATTTCTAAACAAAGGTTTTAATTAACTTAACTTTAGTTTAGAACTTGAGTACATATTACTATATTATAAACGAAAAGTTCGAAACGAGAGTTTCTCTCGTTTCGAACTTCGGCGAGTCCACACCTCCTGATGATGCCTCGTGTAGAGGCGAAACACGTGTCGTATCTTTAAACTTTGGTTTTCTGTTCGTTGACTCTTTGGTTTATAATATAGTAATATGTACTAAAGTTCTAAACTAAAGTTAAGTTAATTAAAACCTTTGTTTAGAAATCAAGCGGATTTATTACTAAATATATTTATATAATTTGTTGATATTTATGGATTTCCGCAAAGAAACGCCTGAATCAATCAATGAGCTAAATATAATTGTAGAAAAATAGAAGCATCAAATAGATCCTACCAAAAAAGTGACTTTCTGCCTACCTGTACGAGTACACATACATATAATTATTTTTCATAATTTAGCTCTAAATTAGTTAGCGATTGACAACCCGTCACCACCTCACCTGATGGTAAGCGATGGTGTAGTCGATGATGGAGTGCTTACCCTTTTTTGAATTAATTTGAATGAATGAACAAATCGATCACTGTGTCTAAAAATTAAGTGGCTAAGTAAGAACATTGAGCATACCTACTGTGAAACATGTTTAAACTACTTAAACAGTACAGTTACAGTAATTCCGTGTTATTTTCCTAGAGTTCGCTCATCAACATTGAGTAGTATGCACTCGCCAACAATACGTTCAAATACCCGAGTATCAGTGTTTTTTAGACCGCAAGTAATCAGCTTATGCGCCCTCGGTAATATTTGATGGATTCAATTTGTTTTTTTTACCGTCCGGGGTTCATAAATGTTCGGTTGCCTGCAAAATAAGTCGTATTTAAACTCTAGGTTTGGTCCGTTTTTGGTTAGTTATAAAAATGTAAATTCAGATATTAAAAAAAATACGAGCTAACTAAATAGAAACTAGACTCAAGTTTGGATTACAATACAGCTTCCAATGAAAACTCCACGTTATTTTTGTGCACGAAAGGAGCCTCATCGAGGAGCACTTGAAATCCTATCACCAAACTGGTTCAAAATAACTAGAGACACGATAAGAAGAAGACCACCAAAAAGTACCAATAAGTATAAAAAAACGACACCAGTAAAACATACGGGGCGCGCTTGAGATTTAGGCATAAAACATACATAATTCCTAATCACAAAATCACAAGAAAATAACCTTCCAATTTCGCAGACGCATAAAAAAAAGAGTCGAAATGAAAAATATTTCTAAAAAAAACTGATGGAAAATAAATTTTATCCCACTCAGCGCCCTGTAACACATTTTGCAATGGTAAAATAGACGTATTCCCGTCAAGATGCGGCGCCACTAGCAGATGTGTGTGTTCTCAGCACTTTGTGATTGACACTGAACCGTCTATCGGTTCAGCGGTCGAAATGATCCCATTATTTTGACGAACGCTTACGAGGGTAGTCGGAAAAACTCGTGAAAAACTTTTATGAGGATTATTTTTGTTTTATGTGTTTTGTGTTGGTATCAAGATAAAACGCGTGTACACTAAAAAAAACAGAAAAATATAGAATATTCAATTGATTAGGTATAATTTTTCTACTCTACAGGGTGTTTTTTTTAGAAGGGCACCAATGGATAGATGCGCCAAAGAAGTTTCGATAACTGACGATATTTTTACTAGAACGGCTTTCTAAAAGTCCATTATGCACTGTATACTTCTAAAATAGATCTTATAAGGGAGAAATGATATCTTCCCTGGATTATTTCGGGCCTCTACAAAAAGGTATAATAACAAGCGAACCTCCATAAAGGTGAATTAAGCCCAAAAAATGTACCAACTATGGCTGAAAAAATTCAATTTCAATTCGCCCGGGACCCTACAAATTGGGTCAAATCTATAACAGAGTTTAGCTCGTAAATCCCCAAGTTCCGTATTCGAGTTACGGCTCACGGGCCAATCGGCGTGGCGGACGCTTATCGCCATCCAATGACACCAGCCCGATTACAGAGCCCCGTAAATTTGAAAATGGAACTCAAGTTCGATAATTACCCGAACTCTATCGGTTGTGATCGGCAGAGTTTAGATTGTGTTCCGATATTGAATTTTGAAATTAGAATTTCACCTTTTTCACGCTTCCTCGATTAGTGACAAATGACTTTCTTGACCATTTAGTGGTAGACAAACTACAAATAAGTACCTTAATGTAAATGTACCTACTATTTTTAAATACTTTCTAGCACGATATGAAATTTCCCAGTAAATAATTTGGCCTAGGCCGGCAAAGTAGATTTAACTCGAAGATGGTTGTCAAAATAAGGGTCGAACTTCCAAGCATGTTTGAGAAAATAGGTAGTTGGTGATCTTGCCATTTTAAATGTTCCAAGTCCGGTAATCTTAATTTAACCTTCAAAATCAAATGATTAGGAAGGTATCAATAATTATTTCTTTACTAAATTCAACAGTTATCAAATTAAACCTGTGAAATCACACTTCAAAGAACACATTTCCAGCGACAATAACAGTGGTTACCAAATTATGGTCTCATTTAACTCGACAGCCGTAACAGTCAGTTATCGATACACCATCGTCATAAATTGGAAATTGGAATGGTTTCATTAATTAAAGGACACAATACAAGAGCGCAATTTGGAACCCTTTGTCTGACGATTGGTTATTGGAAAACTGCCACTTCTAAGTATGCAAATAAATTAGGATGTAACTAAATGTACACTAAATCTATCATATTTTAGCATTTATTTTTAGTACAAATAAATTTATACCTTAATTCATAATTTTCGTTGAACTTTTTTCCATCTACGACATATTAGTATTTTTATTTTATTTATATATTAATTACTTAAATTAATACGGCTACAGCCAATTTCATTAACAAAAATACATTTGAATACAAGTAATTTAAATTATAGGTGAAATGAAATGTCAAATTAAATGTTATTTATTTCAAACATAAAAATAAAAATAAATAGAATAATCATCAACCGAATTCAATGTTTTGTAGATAAGCTTATTCGGCTTAATAAAATCTTCATTGGAAGTAAACTACTAGGTATAGTTAAATCATTTCTGTCTTATTAGAGGTATTTTCAAGATATTTAAAAACCTAACTTTTTACAATACGTCCCTGTAACCGCACACCGAACATCGCTCTGATACGCGATCGGTATTTGCGCGCCCAACCACCTAATATTTCTACCACTAGACTTCGATGGTTCGCCATAAACAATATTTAATTGGACCCGTCTGTCTACTGTACATGAATCAAAAATCTGCAATTTCCGGAGTACTTTTAAAATTTTGATGTTTAAGGTTACGTTAAGGTTACCTTTCTTCACACTATTCATTTCGTCAAATTCTAAGCAAAGGCTATTATAAAACCAGGCCATATACTGGAGGCACTCAGTAATGGCTGTCAAAAGCTCTGCATATTACAATTAGTGTTATGTACACTTAAAATCTTTAATGCTTTGCATTCTGCAGTTCAGATATGATTTGATTGTAGGTGACTCCTAGTGCTAGTGCACTGACGTGGCGAACTGTAGCAACTGACCTGGTGATCTCTCGCTGCGCCGCATGCAGCTCCCCAGCGAGCCGCGCCGCGTCTGCCTCGGCAGCTCGCGCCCGCGCCTCCCAGTCGCCGCTGAAGCTTCTTCTGCTACTAGTGCAGTACTGACCTGGTGATCTCTCGCTGCGCCGCATGCAGCTTCCCAGCGAGCCGCGGTACATCTGCCTCGACAGCTCACGCCCGCGCTTTTCAGTCACCGCTGAAGATGCTTCTGCTACAGGTGCAGTACTGACCTGGTGATCTCTCACTGCGCCGCATGCAGCTTTCCAGCGAGCCACGCCGCGTCTGCCTCGGCAGCTCGCGCCCGCGCCTTTCAGTCACCGCTGAATCTTCTCCTGCTACTGGTGAAATACTGACCTGGTGATCTCTCGCTGAGCCACATGCAGCTTCCCAGCGAACCACGCCGCGTCTGCCGCGGCAGCTCGCATCCGCGCCTTCCAGTTGCTGCTAAAGCTTCTCCTGCTACTAGTGCAGTACTGACCTGGTGATCTCTCGCTGCGCCGCATGCAGCTTCCCAGCGAGCCACGCCGCGTCTGCCTTGGCAGCTCGCGTCCGTGCCTTCCAGTTGCTGCTAAAGCCACTCCTGTCACTGGTAGAGTACTGACCTGGTGATCTCTCGCTGCGCCGCATGCAGCTTCCCAGCGAGCCGCGCCGCGTCTGCCTCGGCAGCTCGCGCCCGCGCCTCCCAGTCGCCGCGCGCGCGCCTCTCGCGCTCCGCATCGCTGCGCGCCGCTCCCTCGCGCTGCAACAACACAACACAACATTACAACAATGTCTTACATCACCATCAGCTGGCTTTATCTGCTGAAGACACGAAAATCAATGTTGTCAATTAGTTCTTGAGTGGAGACCGCATCTAGGTAACCTAAACCTCTAGGCAGGTGGAGCAAGCAAAACAGTCGAAAGTGAATGAAAAGAAGCTTTTTAATCATCGACTAACGATACAAAAATTTACGGTCTAGAAATCTCGTAGACTTTTGCATCATAATATGCTTGCAGAAACTTGTATAGCAATTGACGACACGGATGCTCAAGTGGCAAATATGTTTGACAGCCAGCCATGAGTCGCGGGTTCGATTCCCGTTTCGGGTTCGTCCTGAGTCTGGGTGCCTATGCATTATGAGTGTATTAAAAAAAAAAAACAAGTATTACATATATTACATAATACATGCTCTGCAATGACTAAAATAATAATAATTATTATACAGAAATGCGAGCGAAGTTTTGCCTTTTAATATTTCAACGTTACGTAATAATGAGTATTTCAAAGACGATACAAAGTATCGAAGTTGCAAACTTGGTGCATGTTCATTTATCTTTGGATGCGGCAGACTGCAGTCTCAGGCACTGTCAATGAGAATTTTAAAAAAACTAACTCAATTTACGAGCAAACTACGCTGACGTAAACACTGCGTTATAAACGACGCTTTTAAAACGTAGTGCAAAGTTTTGTATTGAGACGTTATTGAAAAATCAATAAAAACTGGCAGAGTGATATTTACTGAGACTAATAAGTTTAAACATTTTAGAATGTCTATACTTAAACTAAAATGAGGACAAATTAATATCCAAATCTTGGATTACTTTATTTCATACTTTGAAATTACGCAAAAGATGCCTCTAAGGAAAGAAAGCAGAGTAATTTTCAACAGACTTTTAAAAAAGTGGAGGTTCTAAATTCAGTTGTATTTTTTAAATGTTTATTACCTCAGAACTTGTAATTTTTTTTTGTAGATATGTTTATACTTTGATCCCATAAAAATCATTCATTGGTTATGAAAAAAATATGTCATTCAAGTAACGTTTACAAGCTACGGAACGCTTATAAAAACAAAAATTTGCGTTTGTAACCGAAAATATTCAAATCCCAGATTTTTCGTAAAAAAAATCCTAAACTCATAAATTAACTTTTTACCGTACTTCCCGTTTTTGAGGGACCTTGTTACCTAATAGCCAGGTGGGAATTTCAGCGGACCCAAACTTAGTTCGTTTACCGGTCTACAGGGACCGGATGAGCTGGATCCAACAAGATACGGCCAAGACTAATTTTCAATTAAAACTTCATCAAACTTAAGGCTACGAAGAAACTCTCCTAGTCCTTCGTCCTGTCCAAGTTATAAGTTATACACATAAGCGTCAAGTAGACTCATGTAAAATCTTCGAGTAATTGTCATATTTTTTTTTTTTTTTATTTAACACAAAGAGTTTAAGCAGCTATCTGGTATTGGATTTAAAAACACTTTGAGAAAATGGCTTGTTCAAGAAGTTCATTACACACTAAAATAATATTTTGAAAATGAAAAACGAATGTCTAAAAAATACTTAGGTATTTTTAAACTAGTTACTAGTTAACTGAAAAAAAATAAAAAAAAATAAAAAAATTAACAAATGTTTGCACCTATAGTCTACTACATCTGATGTAATAAAACTAGGTAGGTATCTATTTCATTTTAGTTATAAGTACCTATATTATTGTATGTCCTATCAGGATAAACTGTTGTTTCCTACTAAAATATGTTAAGATCTTTGTACACAGTTTTATACCATAGATGTTTCTTGATTCTTGATTCTTGATTCAAAGCTCTAGCCGCAAGCTGGCAAGCACATCGTTAAATTGAAGAGTTCTTCTTCAATTTAACGATGTGCTTGTTCTTCTTCTTCTTATCATATCATTAGTTACACTACTTCTTTAGAACCAGTGTTCTGAAACTTCTGGTGAAAATTTCTGGTGCGCCTCGAAGAGGCTCGTTTCGTACACTTGACACATGTTTTTCGAACTTTTAGGTTATAGTATTTTAAAATGCACACATAGGTCTTTTTGAACAGAGAAATCCATTGGTGTACGACCGGGTTCGAAGTCACGACCATCGGATCGAAAGTTGAGGCATCTCTCACTCGGCTAACATGGCTTTGACGGACAGTTCCATAATCGCTTTTGTCTATAACTTACACCAAAATTTTGATAAGATCGCGGCTAAACTAACTAAACTGCAGGTTACTGCAGATAGCGGCGACGTTTACCGAGTTTGCTCGTGGATGATAATAAATCTTCGCATATTTAGCTTCTCACAGACGTTCTATTACCTGAACTATAAACTAGGAGCGGTGATCCAGGTAGTTTCGTATACGATAACTTCCAAATTACCCAAGAGTTATACGAGTATATTGTTAAGTTTAACAATTAAATGCAAAATGCCATAAATAACGAATGATACTTTTTGAATAACTACATATTTTTTTGTATTCCTGTATTTTACTTCTGTTTTGTTGTGTACAAATAAAAAGTTATCTATGTATCTTTTTTTTATTCGAAGAACGTATTTTCTTCGGTTTTGGCTTCACATCAAAGGTATATAGCCGGTGTCAAGTAATTGGAGAGATTATTTTGTCCTAAGTCTGAGTCGATAAGTCAAGTCATGCATGACCCTGTAAAGTAGTGGTGGTTGCGACTTTACTAGAGGCTTCTATGGAGTTTTGGAGCCAACACGAAAAGTCACGTTTTACAGCATTACACTATTCACAAACACTCATATACGTTCACGAGCACTTAATGGATAAAAAACCACCGTTTTTACACTTATACACTAAAACTAATACAAGTTTTGACAAATAATTTAATGCCACGAATGCGCCATTTTCACGTTCCCGCAAAAACTCTGATATACGTAGGTACCTATCTTAAAAACCTTATTTTTTAAATTGAGAAGTGACGCTCTCTCGATGGTAAGGTCCATCGTACACTTGCGCACGGCAAAGGACAAACGGAGAGATCACATCCGTACTCAACGCACTTTCATATTTCCTGAGTGCCGCACTAATAACATCCCCCGAACCGCATAATGCGACAAACAATCGAAAGCAGACATCTACCGATGCGGAACTCTGAACGTGTTTTATCAGAGAATCGGATAAAAATCCAATTTGGAGAAGAGTCCACTCGTGACGTCATATGCGACGACACGACTATAGGGCGGCACGTGCGTGCGACATGCGACTATGATCGTTGGAAAATTGTATTTGGAATTTTGAAATAGTTGTGAAAAGTTTTGGGATAAGAAAAATTCTAGTATTCGCGTCAACATTGATACTCACGGATTTTTTGTGTTGATTCTTTATGAGAAAAGCGTTGGTCAGTATTTCTGATGCTATAGGGATAACTTTAAATTCATTTTCATATGAATATAATAGGTAGGGAAAATTTTCTTGCAGTCAGTAGCTATACATTAAACTATTTTTTATCGTTGGTATATTAAGAGTCAAATTTCATGACATCTGACTTGTATACCCTCCCAAGCTTTCACGTTTATATTACCTACTCCTATGGAAAGAAAAGTACACGCAAGCATTTTAAAATTAAGGCCAATCCTCAAATCCGAATTCCATACAAAATGATTCGGACAAATACTCAAAAAGTACGCCGTATTATAGTAATTTCTTCACACTATTCGTTTCGTCCATGTTTTATGATTTCGTCAACAAAAAATGTGAAAGGTTTCATACTTTAATTTCGATTTTATACGTGTTTTAAAATTACTTTGTATGGAAACATTTTGTATGGAATTCGGATTTGTAGATTTCCCTTAATGTAGTCAACTCACTTGTAACAATTCTTGTCAGAAGAAGAATGTCTTTGCAAAATTAAGAGTATAATATACCTACCTAGATATGAAAACTTGGGAGTGTTTACATGTCTGTGCACCTGACTGTACATGTCATCTATAAATATTTATATTAGAAAATAGTTTTGTTTGAAGTAGGTTTTGTACATTTTGTTCCTTAAAAAGTAGATGAAAATCAAATGTTACAATCAAAATATTTTTCCAATAAAGTCTTAATACTATAGCGTCACGTAGCTCTATAAATACAATTTTAAATTGTACCAAAACTATATTAATTTGAGCACCTGAGAATGACTCAGTTTCGTAGGAAAGCCTGCTATTAAAGGATACTTTAATCTACTACGATATGCTTTATTTCCATCCTCCCCACTTCCCGGGAAGCTATTCCCGTGTCCCATCCGGGAATTACTATATATAACTTGTACTTAACTCACACTTAGATTGTACCGTTGAGTGGATATTTGTCGTATGTTTGCCATTTGTTTTAGTTTTTAATTATAGTGGGTGGTTCGAACGTGTTTTTCGTAGAGGGCTATTTGTCGTGAACAAAGTAGCACCTAAGTAAGTAAGTTAAATTTTGATAGAGCTTAATTATTATTACAATCATAAAATAATTAGAGTGTAAGTTTTCTAATAATTATTATTAATAACGTAACGATGCAATTCTTACAAAAGTAAAAAAAAAACAATAATATGGTACTCTATAAATTTTTCCAATTTTTCTAATTCAAGTTACGAAACTTATGTAATTTATTTAGTATTTTCCAGATGTACTTTTGAGACAATGAACCTTATTTGATACTTATTTAATCAAAGAGATATTAGACAAAACTGATAAACTTAAACTAAACTACTTTTAAAGAGAAGAGTAGGTACATAATAAAAAAGGTTCAGGACCTTTTGAGAAAGCCAACACATCTATTTCGTCACACTGACATTCGGTCTAATTCAACCGCGAAGTTCTTTCCCATTAGTGAGTCAAAAAAAAGAATCCCATTTTGTTTGAGCCAGTAAAAATAACAAGACGGGAAGCGGTCATCTTCGGCTATTTTCGTGTGTTTCCGTCCATGGCTCCGAAGTAAATTAGTCTTATAGAGTCGCTTAATTATTTTAAAAGTGTTCCTAATGTTGCCACTAAATCAAAATATTTTGAAAGTTTAACGGTAAAAAATGGTAGAGCATATACTAAATGTTTCGCGAAAGAATATATAATAGACTAAATGAGTCCATAAAACAAGAATATACATTAGATTAAAATTAAAATTATAACTCTACATTATAGCTCATTTTCTTTTATGTTTTTGTGTTCAAGAGTAGCATAACATATTATGTAGATATTATTGCTAGCAGTTTCAGAAAATGTATTTAAAATTTACTAGAAAAATACAAACTTGTCGCCTCACCACATAAATAAATACATCATATAAAGCTAAGTCATATAAATCATATAAGTAAGAAGATAAGTGTACGAAAGGAGCCTCTTCAGGGCGCTCTTGAAATCCTTTCACCACACTGGTTCGAAAGAACTAGTTACACGATAAGAAGAATTAAGTAGGTATCTATTGGATTATAGCTACGGGTGCGGGGTAAACGACCAGAAAATCTTTTCTATAATAGATCTGTACTGTAACCCCCATAATCCGACACTCCATAAACGTCTGAACACGTCCAATACAAACTTCACACCTGTCAGTCTGTCACTGTCAGATGTCAAGTTGACAGCGGCAACTTGGGGGCTTTGGACATGCCCTTGAGCTAAGTTTGGTAAATGTTTGTGCTCCACGGACAGTACTTTTGGTAATTGTGAGGGTAAACAAGTAAATGCCGTTGGCATAATTTGTGGTTTGCCTGTTTTACATAAATTCTTGTACGTAGTTTTTGAGTGAGCATAAGCTAGTGGAACTTAAATTTATTTATAAAACCTTCATTATTAACAATACTCTTACTGCGTAAGATTGTACGGCATATGCAGGACATGGCATGGCATTGCCCTTACCAGTAGGGTAAGGGCCTCAAGTATAAGTCATATACCCCAGCTTCAAGTTTCAGGAACAACTGCATTCGCCAGGTTTTAGGTTTTGCGCCATCATTATAAGCGTAGAACCTTCACGAATAAAATCAAGTTATAATAGAAATGTCATTGAAATAAATTCATTCGAAAAATATACCAATCACAATCATCGTGAATTCATACGCGTAAACGCCAAGCGAAAACATCTCCATTTCGTGCGGAAACGAGTAATTTAAAGCTCATTTCTGGGCCTGCGATCAATCAGCGATGGCCGTAGTTGTGACAGACAGACCGACGGAGCTACTAAATAGCTAAAAAATCCAGTCCCATTTTAAGCTTTAACACCAGAGGATAAGGTTCCTATTTCAAAAGCTCACATTCTCATATTGCTCATTCGGATGGCTGGTAACGGTCAGATCGCGTGTGACTTTGAACTCTATTCATATTGATTGAAGAGTTGATAATGAATACTGATTTAAGTAGTCAAATGTTCGAAAATAGGAAACTAGCCTCTTCGGTTTTGGTTTTCATTGTTTAAGTTAAAAGTTTATAGTGGCTGATTTCGAAAATGCCCTGAGTTGCAGTTTATTTTTGTGAAGTGTAAAATTGTTTGGCGCACTGAGCACTTTGGCACTTTTTGTGGGAATTGAATGAGACTAAGCTGTCATGCTCGGCTATGTAACGCTTGTTCGGGTAAAATTGAGTCGAGTCACCTTGATAAAGTTTTCACTGTTGTCTTGACCACAAGTACCACAACAGTGCTACGCAAGGATGTTTAATATACTAAGCTCTGTGCATAACTGGCATCACTAGCATGGCGCTGTTAAATATGTTAGCTAATATAGATGTCACCGTAAGATTACAAGAATTGTTACTTCATAACTTAACCGCCCAGACTTGGCGAAGATTCGTGGAGTCGGAGGTCAAAGCCATCGGTAAACCCTGGAGCGAAGTCAAACGTGAAGCTCAAGACAGAGAGCGATGGAAGCTCACTTTTGACGTGTCTGCCCCACTTGGGGGTCATAAGGATATTTAAGTAAAAGAAAAACCTAACGGCCCAATAACCCATCTAGTACGATAGATACTACTCGAGCGAATGAACATGACACCTCGCTGACACGTGGATCGGGACTTGATGCTTCCCCTGAAGCCGTGGCGCCCTCTGTGTTTCTTCTTCCTCTAATTGCGAAACCTTATCATTACCAAGTATTACAGGACCCTTCTCTATCAAGATTATCCAATTCCACGCTGTACTTTGCACAAACGTCATTCGAGCCAGGTGTCATGTTCATTCGGCCGAGTAGTATGCTCAATTGATTATGTAGACCAATCAGAGCACAATAACCATCTGATTGGTTAAGATTTGTGTCTTTGTCTATTATTCACAAGTTGAAGAATGCTAAATAATTATTAAATGGGAGTTTTGGCGGGAACGTGAAAAATGGCGCATTGGCGGCATTGAATTAATTGACAAAACTTGTATAACTTTGAGTATTTAAGTGTAAAAAAGGTGGTTTTTTATCCATTAAGTGCTCGTGAACGTGTATGAGTGTTGGTGAATAGTGAAATGCTTAAAACGTGACTTTTCGTGTTGCCTCCAAAACTCCATAGAAGCCTCTAGTAAAGTCGCAACCACCACAACTTTACAGGGACATGTCTTGACTTATCGACTCTGACTTATGACAAATAATCTCTCCAATTACTTGACACTGGCTGGCACCTTTGATGTGAAGCCAAAACCGAAGAACTTAGGTTCTTCGAAAGAAAAAAAAAACTATTAAATGCCTTTTAAAATAATGAAAAAAATCTTATTCATAAAGTCAAAAGGCGTCTCTACAATGACACACTAAGCCCAGTTTTCGTTGTTTATTATTTCGTTATTAAATCACTCCATCTCGCCGCCATCGGGCGTCATCAATCAACGTCATCGCCACTCAGACAGACGAGAGGATATTTTAACTTTTTTATGGTTATTTTCATTCGTAAAGATAATGTGTCTTTCATAGCTTTTTGCCACTGTGAAGTAACTATTTATGGGCATTCTGTCTGACGTTGAAAATGCAAATAAGTTGCTATGACGAATATAGGTTTTTTTTTTCATTCAGACATACGTTACCAAACTTTGGTAGAGTTTATCCTAAACTTAACTATTTCAGATATAATTCAATAAATAACACGTCATAATATGCATAATATTCTGTTTCTTTATCACTTTCGTTTATATGTTTATAGTATTCACTTCCAAGAATTAGGTACCCACAAGAATTTGTCCTCTATTTTTTCGTTTTCAAGCGCCTTTTATTTTTAATTAATTTAGTTTTATTATTATTTGTGAAAATAAATATATTATAATTATGTCCAAATCTTGTTTTGTTATTAAAATATATGTATATAATATAATGTATAGCATTTAGTAAGTAGTTATTTCTGAAAATAAATCCTACTAATATTATAAACGCGAAAGTTTGTAAGGATGGATGGATGGATGTTTGTTACTCTTTCACGTAAAAACTACTGAATGGATTTTAATGAAACTTTACAATAATAATAGCCTTTACATCAGAATAACACTTAAGCTACAATTTATAAAGATACTTGCGCAGACGAAGTTGCGGGTACCAGCTAGTATATTATAATTATGATCAAATCTTGTTTGATACTGTTCTGTGTTATTTAGACATATTGATTTGAATATCGATTCATATTCTGGCAAACTTTTTTTTTTCAACATACATTAGGCAACACGGAAATTTAATTTCCTGTTAATTTAACAATGTTTATGTGTGTAGCATTCTTTCGTTTGTAAGACAAGTGAACTTTTATCCCTAAATTTGCCTTTAAAAAGTCACATCTTTCGGATCTCCATATTGACACATAGTATCAGGGTATGCGTTTGATCAGAACTTAGGGCGAAGGGAGAGCGGGTACACAAATAAATAGTATTGCCAAACATTTGCCTAATATTGCAAATCAGTGAATGTAAATGTTTACTGGTGCTTTGAACTCGCTTCCGCTTTACGTGTGTTTGTTTATGTATGTAGTTCGTTTGAGTTGCAAAGTCCAGTAAGTATCTAGTAAATAGTAAAGTGATACATAGTCAGCTTACGTAGTTAGTAATGTACATGTCACCGAAAGATCTTTAAAGTACAAGTATCAAGTTCGTAAAATTGTAAACTAAGGTTTATTTTAAATGTATAAAGTTAATTAATATGCATAAAGATGTATAGTTCAATCTAATTCTATATCTAATCTTTTTGACGTGACTAAGTCTAATAAATCGATGAACGCCGGCTACATGCACGAAAAGGTTGACGTCATTGTCCGGTAACGCAGTCATTGTCCGGTAACGCTCATTGTCCCGTTACGTTGGTAGTCACGTTAAACTATCGTCCGTAAACAGTTACAGACAACCAATTTTTCTTTACTAAAAACTTTCTTATTCGCGCTTAAATTGCGGTTAGGCACGAGTTTTTTTGGTTGCTGGAAAGGGTCAAATGTTGCTTCTTTTCTTAACCCTAAGCCGTGCCATTAGAGCTGCGCGAACAGCTAGCTTATTTTTGTGTGGGCAATGTTATGTAGAGAACTTCCCTATCTCTATATAGATAAACAGTACCTACGGTCGGTACTTAAACGAAATAGGAAATGAATAGCCTCAGGTGATTTTGAAACATAATTACAATGTTCAAATAGCCTATTTACAATGCAATGTTATTGCACAAAACGCAATTACCATAAAACACGTTGATTGCGTTTCGTTTCTGCCTGTTTACAATCAATGGAAAAATTACACAATTATTATGAGAAATCAGGCTTATAATATAGCAGGCTTATAATATAGCCTGCTTTCTCATAATAATTGTGTACAATAGTTTGTGAAAATGAACCGAGAGATAGATGTTTGCTTCTCAATCATGCCAAAACTACTGAACCGATGTAGTTAAAACTTGGTATGGGTAGAGTTCTTAGGCTGGGAAAGGACAAAGGCTTGTGCAATATTTCTCAGTGATGTGTAACATCTTTCTTCTCGCTTTCTGTCAATTTCTGGCAGTGCTTTCGTGAAATGCAACGGAAGTGTGTAACAGGAAGTTAGCCGTCAAATGGTACCAACCTAAGAAAAATTAAGAAAATAGAATCCTTCCAAATTTAAATGAGATATCAGATGTTACACATCGTATAACGCGACTACTGTAAAGCTCGCTAATTTTTTTCTATTCCTAGGTATGGTAAATTTCGTAAAATATGCAAATTTTCCATTCAAACAGTCACTAAATGTACAGAAAGGGATTTAATAAAAGACTACTGGCTCCCTCTACCTAATTTGGCGAGATTCAACGCGTGCAGGTCACGTGCCATCGTTTCGACCAATCGCGAGTCATTGTTTAGGCTATGACGTCATCGCACAAAATAAATCTCGTGGGAAATGATTTATTTACACTAGCATACACATACACTATTATGTTTTTCATATGTAGAAAATATTTTACAACTTTTTTTATTTTACGTAGAGAATCTTTTACTCTATCCAAAATGGCTCTACTCAACATTAATGTTTTGTTTCTTTATAGCTTAATACTTTTTAAATTTTAAAAATACTGTTACGTACACCTAACACGAAATAAGTAGTCAAAAATTACAATATTTTTACCTAACTGTCTTTCGGTAGGTAAAGTTTTTTTTCGTAATCTAAACTCACTATACGACTGAAAGCTTTATTTACCTACCTATCTTTCTTATTTCAAAACTCTTTCAAAGTTCCAAACTAGTCAGCGAGTAAAATTTTTTTTCGCTACCCTTTTCCAACTTCATTTTTTGATTTCATACTGAAACACTACCTTATATATTACCCAAACCAATCATAAACGTATCAATCAAAATTACTACCTTCTATAATCTCTGGAACTATGTAAGAATGCATTATGACCCTTATTAATAATTTTTCATAGACAAAATCCGAAACTAATAAAAATCCACCCTACACTCTTTCACCATCAACCATAGACTAAGGATTATTGTTATAAATAATTCAATAAATAATTATGTGTGCCGCGATGTAAAAGGCTCGACCCCAGGATGTAATCTACTTGTTCTAATCCAATATTGAACGCCTGAATGTTCGATGTTTTTAAGAAGGCTTATACATTTTTTACCATGTTTTTCTTAATTTAGATCTAAACGAAAACTTTCATGTGATACCAGTGGACGTAGAGCTTGGTAGAGCCTTAAAATTTCAAAGCTAAAAAAGAAAGGAATTTTGCTTGAATTTTGTAAGATTATCTTTATGTTTACTTACAATCATTCATCTTTTAGCATTTGGAGAACCATGCATACATGCATACATTAATTCTTTAATGATATGCGACCAGCTAGTTACTTCCTCTTTATTACAAAGGGCTACGAAATGAAACGTAGTCCAAATGGGATGAAGCAAAAAAAAACGAGATCTGTATCAAAAACCAAATTTACCGAAGCTCACGGCGCACTTGGGTGAGCAGAGCAATTCAGCTTGAAAATTCAGCGCTACTTTCCGATTCCAAGCTCTTTACCAAGTCCTATAGCTACCTCTGGCGCCTTGTACCATGATACGCCTGCAGCGACGCTTGGATGTTTAAGTAAATATATTGAGCTGTGAGATAGCTGTTCAAACAACCAGTTGCTGGGAGATTTTCAGCTTGCGAAGTGTAGAAATATTAGATTTTATTGTAGATATTCTCTACATTGTGAGGCTAGCCACATCAGGTCACGATTTAAAATAATAAAAAATAGACCGTTCTGTAAATAGTTGGTATTTACAACTAGGGTAAAACAGGGTTCGGTGCCCCAAATGGATAGTTGCCCCTTTTCCTAAAAATATTACATGCGAAAATTAAATGGGAGTAATAATTAATAATAAGTAAAGCATTAGCATATTATATTTAATGCATGATACTTTACCTATTATTAATTTTATTTGATTTTCGAAAGTAAGGTTTATAAGAAAACGGGCATCTATCCTTTTACATCCAACTCTATTTTGTCCTACATAATATAGAAGAACTAACACAGCACGATTAAAAGCAGGTTTTAGTCGTGCTGTGAACAAAAATTGGGACCATTAAGATCGTGAATAAAATAAAGCCCGGCCTTTTACTTATAAAATACAAATATTTTAATATAAAATAATCTGTATTAATCCCCATTTTCATGTTAAGAACGTATAAAAAAGTCCTAAGCTTAACAATGCACTTATTTTCATTAAGACCGTAACATACGACGCTGAAATTCATAAACACTTACTAAATTGCAGAAATATAAAAGTAAATTGCATTGTTAGAGCAGAATCTGAGTTAACCATGCAACGCGCAATGCATGAAAAAAAACGTTACATAGTTATAATGAAAGAAAGAAGGAATAGTATTTCTAATTAAGTTCAGCTGGTCTGGAATTAATGATGTTGTTTGAATTTATGTTAGAAAGGCTTTGTGTTTCTGGAGAAAAAAACGTAGGGTTTAGTCGTATTTCTACTTTTTACGTATAACTGCCTAAATGTTTCATTTATTAAAAGTATATATATGTTCATTAATAAATAAATAAATTAATTAATTAATTAAATTTTATTTCAGACCGAGATCCATAAAATACAATACAATAAATACAATGAAAATTAAAATGTCACACAGAAAATTAAAATACACAAAAATTAACACAAAAAATTTAAATAAAAACAAAGTAAAGTAATGACAAAAAGAAAGAAAACAAAAAACCAAAAACAACACATTTTACACTTTAGGCATTTAGTATGTGGTACACCTTAGGTATGTGGGCAACAAATTTATTCAATTATAATTTCTATTGAAATCTATTTATTGTGTTACGTTAAGTTAAGTTTATTATTAGGTATAATAATCACCATCCAGTGCCTCATGATGGCAGACTGTAATTTGGTGGCAACATCCTTCAGAAGGCCGTTGGTGCTTCCTCGGATACAACTTACCAGAGATGCAGTTCTATTTCGCATTATTGCATGAAAGTCGTTAGTGCGCGCGTCTGCGAACATCCCTGAAGCGCTACAATATCGTGGAAGCCCCAACAGCATCGTGAATATTAATCTTAAATATATTAATCCTTTAATTTGATGCGTCAAACTAAGCCAAGTAGATACAATAACATTTGTCTATAATATTGTTAATTTTCAACAAATTATATAAATATATTTATTAATAAATCCGCTTGATTTCTAAACAAAGGTTTTAATTAACTTAACTTTAGTTTAGAACTTTAGTACATATTACTATATTATAAACCAAAGAGTCAACGAACAGAAAACCAAAGTTTAAAGATACGACACGTGTTTCGCCTCTACACGAGGCAACATCAGGAGGTGTGGACTCGCCGAAGTTCTCGTTATCGTTTCGTTTTGTTTATAATATAGTAATATGTACTTAAGTTCTAAACTAAAGTTAAGTTAATTAAAACCATTGTTTAGAAATCAAGCGGATTTATTACTAAATATATTTATATAATATGTTGATATTTTTGAATTTTCGCAAAGTAACGCCTGAATCAATCAATTATTGTTAATTTTGTCAAGATACATACACGACGCGCCTGAAAAAAAAAACTTATTTATTTTTAATTATTTATATAATAACTTTGTACCTAAACCTAGTTATATTTATTGTAGTAGCAATAATAAAAACATAATTATAAAAGAATGATACGTGTTGGGTATCACGCTTGGTTGGGGCACGCTGTAAAGTAGAGCACAGCTGAACTCGTCAACATGTTTTTTACCAACTTTTTTTACCTGTGTTTCGCAAATAAAGATTATGAATTATGAATTATATTGACAAAAACAATTCACAAAAACATACGAGGTGAGCGCGATAAATACCCGTTATAATCAAATAACTATGTGTGATAATCACGAAAGTCTACGAAAAACTATATTGACAAAATTGATAATATGTATTTCCAAAACCAAGGTTGATATAACAACCACTCTATATAATTTAAAGAAATAATTACTTAATCATTCAATTGACTAGTTATCGAACGTGACTCAACAACATACTCCTACGTAACTGTAATCTTAACGCCGTATACGCCGGTACGTGGCCTGTCATCACCGCTTTCCTAGAAGACTGAGCCGACTGGAACACGCTCAGACAGCTTATTTACATGCTGGAGTACACGTTGTGGATTTGATCATGTGTGGTCTAAGTTATGTTCACTCTTCAGTTACACGTCTAAAAATTACTTACTTAAGGCTAATCCTCAAATCCGAATCCCATACAAAATGTTTCGGACAAATACTCAAAAAGTACGCCGTATAATAGTAATTTCTTCACACTATTCGTTTCGTCCATGTTTTTTGATTTCGTCAACAAAAAAAGTGAATTTTGAAAAAAAGTGGATTTCTTTAATTTAGATTTTATACGTGTTTTTAAGTTAGTAGGGCTAATTTTAAAACACGTATAAAATCTAAATTAAAGTATGAAACCCTTCACTTTTTTTGTTGACGAAACATTTTGTATGGAATACGGATTTGAGGATTCCCCTTAATTCGAAATGACGTCCTCTTTCAGTACTTTCAATACTTAGTAAAATCCGGCACAATGTAAAAAAATGGTATACGTATAAACTTATGCTTAATAATTAAGGTTTTACAAAAACATACATCAACCGACTTCAATCGGATTGTTGTGGGAGAGGATATACTTTCAGATTGGTCCCATAGAAATTTTATGAAAATCAGTTCAGTAGTTTAGTTATTAAATCAAAATACTTAACTGGAAAAAGTCGTTGTAGTGTCACTTGAACCGTCCAATTGAAGTCGGTTGCTCTATTTATTGTAAAACCTTGATAATCTAACCAACACCCTTACGGCTCATCACTTCCTTAGAAACAGAGTGGTGCAACTGGAATATACTGCCGGAAGATGTTGTTTCTGCAGCATCCACAAACTAGTTCAAGAACAAACTCGACACTTGGTTACGAACCAACAAAACTATGTTAAAAAAGTGACACAAAACTATTAAAAAATCCATCACTGTGTGACATACACACATCTGCGAAAGCTGCTCGTCTATAAATATATAAATGATTTTACCCTATGATGACAATAAATTTATTAAGTATTGAATGTCTTACTACTGGATAATTAGCCTCCTTTCTTTTATGCTAGATCTCTCACAGTCGACACAGTTCTAACTACTGCTTTATACTTGTAACATGGACCGTGTCGTTGAGCTACGCAGCTCATGCATGCGGTCCGTTCGATTGTAACAGCGTCTAGACCCTAGACCAAGAGGAAGCCCGGGGCGTCCAGTCGGTAATTGTTTACGGTGAAAGAGCCAATAATGAATAGTGAACGACTTGGTTACTGGTTGTTAGCATAGTGCAGTGTAGCTTATTCAAAATGTTATATAAAATAGGTATTAGGTAGAGTTTAGACTTCATTTGCGATTTGGAAATATTATAAATTTTGAAATAAAATAGTAGTATTGAATTTCTATTGGTATTATTTTATTATTAGGTAATTCAATTATTACTTTAATGTAAAATAAATAATAGTATATTAATTTCCAAGAATACCTGCTCTACTAAAAAAATCTTACTACATTTGCATTTGCTGAAGTTTTTCAATAGTTACAATATTACTATTGAAAAACTTCACTATTAGTTTCAAACAAAAACAAATGAAAGTCTTATTATGAAGACTGATTGACAGAAAACGCAAAAGCAAAACCACTGAACGTAAAGACTTAATATTTAAAATTTGAAAGGTATGTGCATCAAGAAGTGTAAACGCGAACAAAATAAGAAATGAATTCGCAAATTAAACGAAGTAGTGGATACATCCACAATTTCGTTTACCTCATATTTCCACTTGACTATAAACTCTGATTACATATCTCGCTTACGTGTGTGTTACAGAATGGGCCATTCGTCAGCAGCATTAGATATATCGGCGACAGTTTTATGTATGTCTAGCATGTAAATTACTGTCCACCCCTGAAGCTGGCTTCCCACGTTGATAATGCAGACGAACGCGGACCGACCCGCACAGACGACGACACCATGGGAATAGTATCATCCGTGGTAGCGAAGACACGTCAAAAGAGTCAAGTGTCTTGTGCCCGGCGCGTGACTGTCCGAAATCGTCGGCTGTGCGTTATAAATTCATACAATCACGGACCGTGGAAAGCGGCCTTTAGTAGCCGCAGTTTTATGTATGTCCAGCATGTAAATCACTGTCCACCCCTAACTGATGACGGCAAGGAGATTTATAACGATTCTGATCGCGATAGCGTGAGAAAAGGGTTGATATTGCTTTCAGAATTTAGTAGAGATCGTGTTTGTTGATGACATTTTTGTACTAAAAGCGAGCCGGCTACTGCTTTACAAGAAAAGGATTAAAAAATGTTGCGGGTTTTGGTTTTACGTAGAAGTTTTATAAGAAATCATCCTTCCATTTCTGAATAAAATAAATCTAAATCTAAATGTTATTGCTCCAAATTTGGTACCTCACTCAATTAAATTTTGGCTGCGTAGGAAACCTTCGCGGCAAGGTGGAAAATGGACAGCTTTTTTCAAAAATGCTGCATTGTTTTTTATTCTCAACAATTGTACGTATAATTTAGTAAAGTTTTCCCGAAAAAACAACATTTTATACTTATCCTACATACATTTTCAACATTTTCTTCATTTCAAAAGTTGTTACCGGGAAAAAAATCACAGCAAAACAGGAGTTATAGCGTATGATTTGGCAACACAAGCTCGACCAAACCGACCACATCGATCAACCCGTGGTCAAGTTCCGACGCGGTTTCGGGACGAATGATTATCTATGGCAATCATCTATTATTATCGATGGTTCAGTCTTCTTTTGCAAGTTTGATTCAGTTATTTTTATGTTGGAAGATAAAATGTTAAAACTTTGTGTTTCCTCGTGTAATTCGTGAATATATGAACAATAGCAACAAGAACTCTTTCTTTTCGCCCAAGACCAGTGAGCTAACCGCGAAAATGGCGCCCAACGTATCTTATTATTCCGAGTCTCACGAGTGAATGTTAGTTTAAAAAGTTTTGGCAAGTCGCGTCTTGCAACGCACGGCGCCTGTTTGTCTCGCATTCGGTTTCGTCGACTCAAACCATCATGCCGACAACCCGGTCACAGGACGCCGCCGCCGCTGCCGACGCCGCCACAGCCGACACCGCTGCTGCCGAAGCTGCCGCTCGCGCCAACACTGACGCCGCCACCGCTCGCGTTAGCGCCGCCTCTGACGCAGACTTCAGCAATATAAATTACATGGATTCAAGGGAACAATTGGCTTCAAACATAACTATGTCAAGCCAAGACTTGACATTGCTGTTATCTACACTGCAACAGACGCAGCATCAGTTCTGCCAAGAAGTCTTACGGGAGATGAGGTCATCAACTCCTATGTCTAGTTCTCTCACTTCAATCCCCGCAAACTTCTCACAGTGCACGACCAGGTTCAGTGGGAGTCACACTGAGTCGTTGGAAATTTTTATAGATGCAATTGAATCGTACAAATCTTGCTTGAATATATCAGACGAACATGCTGTGAAAGGATTAAGCATGTTACTTACCCATGATGCAGCCATCTGGTGGCAGGGAATAAAAGCAACTACCGAAACTTGGACGGAAGCTCTAGTGAGGTTGCGAAGTGCATTCGGTGAACGCCGACCACCTTTCCGCATATACCAAGACCTATTTGCACTTTCCCAAGGAAATCAGGTTACAGATTTGTTTATATCCAAAGTGAGAGCAATGCTAGCTAAAATTCCTAAAGAGGATCTTTCCGAAAAAGTACAACTGGATATGGTGTACGGACTTTTGGACCATAGAATCAGGAAGCGCTTAGACAGAGATTTGTTCAAAACCTTCGATGAGTTGCTTATTAAAGCAAGGAGCATAGAAGATTCCCAGCAAGTCGAAGATAAGAGTGGGATTGTAACAACTGCACGTACACTTGCATCCCATCGGCCCCCACCACCTCGGACTGTTGCTGCTGCCGTGCCATCAAGATCTCCAGCTACCAGCTCCATGACCGCTCGCTCCTCCTCCGACCGTGCACACGTCTCTGCAGCACCACCACCGCCGCCACCGCCGCCGCCGCCGCAGTCCGGTGACACAAAGCGTTCTTATTGTGTTTACTGCAAGCGTCCCGGGCATTCGCGTAATGAATGTGAGAAACTAAAAGCGCGTAGTGATGATCCCGTCAAGTGTTATGGGTGCGGTACCCCTAATGTGATCCGTGCAAAATGCCCTAAGTGTAATGCAGATGCAGGTAATCAAGGACAAGCGTTTTATTCTCTGCATAATATGGGTAAGCCAATGTTAAATTTATATGAGAAAGACAATAATGATAATTGTAGTCTTTTACATTGTGCATGCAATTTACATACATGTGTATGCAATGGAGAATCTCACCACACTCCCTCCCTGTTTGAAACAGGTCATACAGATTTGATTTCACATAATGATTTGAAAAATTATGAGTCTATGTCTCAAGCTAAAGAGTGTGGTCAGGCTTTCCATGTGCAAAAATCTGATGATTTTCAAATCCAAATGTTCAATGAGACTTGCACTCATATTCCAACATTGTTTGATATGCCTTGTTCTTGTCAGTCTTTTGTGCCCAAGGAAAATCAAGTCCAGTTGGTAGATAATACTGGTGATTGTATGTCCAATGGTTCTCAACTTTTTAAAGCCAGTGGTTACCAACTATGCAAGTCTGTACAAACCACTGTTTGTGAAAATTCGTGTGTGTTAGAAGGAATTCATGTGATACGAGAAAATTCCTTAAATTTGTCAAATAAAATAGTAGACAGTGTATCTCAAAATTTGACCCAAAATGACAATGTCCCAGAAAAATCCAGTGATTGTAAAACTTTTACTGTATTGAATGAGAACAGTGTTTCTGAATGTGTAGCCCAAGTATCCCAAAAGACCAATGGTTCTCAAAGGCCTATTTTGAACATCTTAATTGCTAATGAAAACGGCACTGCACTCATTGACTCAGGTGCGAAAGGTTGTGTTGCCGGTCATACCCTATATGGTATCTTACAAAGAAAGCAACACCCGATGTACTCTAGTACACAAGTAGTAAAACTAGCTGACGGAGAAAGTAGGAAAATGGAACTTTTGACTACGGAAGTTGAGGTCACACTAAAACACAAAACCGAGATAATAAAATTTCTGATATTTCCAGATTCAAATAAAAATGAAACATTACTCGGCATAGATTTCTTGCAAAAATTTAATATGGCAATAAATTTTGGTGAATCTTTCTGGCATTTTGCTGAAAACAAAAATAAAACATTCAAATTAAATTATGAAAATGTTTCTCAAAGTGTGTCTTGCGCTGCGGTGTCCGAGGTTTTAAGATCAGACGAGGCGACCTCAATTACAGACTTTCAGCGTGAGCAACTTTCCCGTCTTTTGATGGACAACGATGACATATTTCAGCCAGGTGGAGCACCGACGACGTATGCTGAACATAGAATTGATACCGGTGATCATCCTCCCGTGGCTGTGCCTCGTTATAGATTGACTCCTGCGAAATCCGAAATCATGCAAGCTGAAATTAACAAGATGCTAGCAGATGACATTATTGAGGAATGTGAGTCCGCGTGGTCGTCCCCCGCGCTCCTTGTACCAAAAAAAAATGGGCAGGTTCGTTTCTGTGTAGATTACAGAAAGCTCAATGCGGTGACAAAGTCGGATATTTATCCAATGCCGCTTATTGATGAACTGCTACATTCGACAAATAAGGGTTGCATAATGAGTTCCTTAGATATGCGAAGTGGTTATTGGCAGGTTAGTGTCCGCGAGGCTGATCGCGACAAAACGGCTTTCTCGTCAACTTGCGGGGCATATCGCTTCAAAAGAATGAGTTTTGGCCTGAAAAACGCGAGTTCTACGTTTCAGCGCCTCATTGACAGACTGCGATCTGGACCGTCATTGAAAGATGTGACCCTTCTTGCATACCAAGACGATCTTCTCGTTATATCTGACTCATTTGATCGTCACATCACTGATCTTCGCGCTGTTTTTGAAAGGTTGCGCTTATTTAATTTACGAGCCAATAGAGAAAAATGCGTTTTCGCTCGTCAACAAGTAAAATACCTAGGTCATGTCATTTCCCAGGATGGAATTTCCCCTGATGCCGACAAAGTCCAAGCAGTTGTAGATATGAAAGCTCCGACGACATTGCGTCATTTGAGAACCTTCTTACAGACTTGCTCGTGGTTTAGAAAATTCATTCCCAGCTTTTCTTCAGTTGCTGAGCCTCTGACACGGTTACTCAAGAAAAATCAGCCATGGACATGGGATTCCGAGCAAGCAATGTCATTTAAGGAACTGAAAAAGCGCCTTACTTCGACGCCTATTCTCAGGCAAGCAGATTTCAGCAAACCTTTTGTCCTCAGAACGGATGCAAGTGCTTATGCGCTCGGCGCGGTTTTGTTACAGGGTGAAAAAGACAAGGATGAACGACCAATTGAATACGCTAGCCGTCTCCTCAATCCAGCTGAACGAAACTACAGCACCACAGAGCGTGAAGCTCTTGCGGTTGTTTGGGCTGTAGAACGGTTTCGAGGATATATTGAGGGTCAGCACGTCGTGGTCGCTAGTGATCATCAGCCTTTAAAGTGGCTTCTCACTTTGAAATCGCCGTCGGTTAGACTAGTCCGTTGGGCTCTGAAATTGCAATCGTTCAACATAGATTTTCAATACACTCCCGGGAAAGCGAACGTCGTGGCTGACACTCTCAGCCGTCCGCCATGCAGCGAGGAAGAAAAAGATCAGTGCGGCATTTGTACAGTCACTATAGACCTCCCCACAAAGAGTCCGTCAGAACTGCGTCGCGCTCAACTCGATGATCCAGAGTTAGAAAAGATAATGGTTGAACTCGAAAATGATTCCAAGGAGTATTCCATGGGCGTGAAGCGTTGGACAGAAAGGGGTTATTTTTTGCAGCAAGGAGTTCTGTATAGGTACAATCCCGATGTCGATAGCGAGGAGCCGCAGTTTGTAGTTCCTGTCAGTCTTCGCCTCGACATTTTGAAAGAGTGTCATGATTCACCCATCGCTGGTCATCATGGTGTCGATAGGACTTTTCAACGTTTAGCCCAGCGTTTCTACTTCACAGGAATGCGTCGTGCTATTGCAGAGTACGTCAAAACGTGCTCCACCTGCCAGCGGTATAAAGCCTCGAATGAAAAGTCATACGGTTTGTTACAAACCCCAGTGTTGAACCAACGTGGTGAGTTATTGGCTATAGATTTGTTCGGTCCTCTTCCGGTTGGCGACAACGGAGAAAAATGGATTCTTTTAGTAGAAGACACAGCGACGCGTTGGGTCGAGCTTTACGCGCTTAAGGAAGCTACTTCTGAAGTTTGTGCTCGCACCCTTATTGAGGAGTATTTCCTACGTTTCGGTCTACCTCGTCGTATCGTCTCAGACAACGGTGTCCAATTTATTTCAGCCGTCATGCAGAAGTGCATGTTCATTTTAGACATCAAGCAAGAATTACTACCGTACTACCACCCTGAAGCCAACCCGGCTGAAAGAAAGAATAGGGATCTCAAAGTACAACTTGCGCAATTGGTGAATACGCAGCATAAATCGTGGCCTGAGTTTCTGAGTTCCGTCAGGTTCGCAATGAACTCTGCAGTGTGTCAAACCACTGGCGTTACACCAGCATACCTAACATTTGCTAGGGAATTGCGTTCTCCCGTCAACGCTGAATATGATATTCGAGCTGTTTTAAGCAAAGAAAATTTTGTGCCTCAAATCACACCCTATTTGAAAAGATTCGTTGATAATCTCGTTGCAATAAGAGATCGAGTAGAAGTCCAACAGGATAGAAGAAAGGATTGTGCCGACAGGGATCGTAAGCATGAAGAGTTTGATGTAGGTGATAAGGTCCTCTTGAAGTCTCACGTTTTGAGTAGTGCTGCCAAAAATATTTCAGCCAAGTTTATTCCAAAACGTGATGGTCCTTATTTAGTCATCAAGCGCACTAGTCCGACCACTTACCTGATATCGATGTTGCAGAGTCCACAGGATGTTTTAGGGAAGTTTCATGTGTCTGAACTCAGACGTTTCTACGATAGAGATGGCTCTCCTCAAGAACCTATCAACCCTAAACGTAATAGAGGTCGCCCACGTCAACGCGAACGTTCTCCTAGCTCGAATGACACGGGAAACTCCGAAGGTCAGCGAGTTTTTGATCCCAGTAGCTCTCTAAAACTCGGGGGGGAAGGTATAGCGTATGATTTGGCAACACAAGCTCGACCAAACCGACCACATCGATCAACCCGTGGTCAAGTTCCGACGCGGTTTCGGGACGAATGATTATCTATGGCAATCATCTATTATTATCGATGGTTCAGTCTTCTTTTGCAAGTTTGATTCAGTTATTTTTATGTTGGAAGATAAAATGTTAAAACTTTGTGTTTCCTCGTGTAATTCGTGAATATATGAACAATAGCAACAAGAACTCTTTCTTTTCGCCCAAGACCAGTGAGCTAACCGCGAAAGAGTACCACTTTCTTCCCGTCGTTTTTTGCTTCAGCAACAATGAGTATCAATTAGTTTGTCCAAACAGCGACATTGTCTCCGGCAGTCGTTAAAAACAGGCATCGAACCGAGAGGCTGCCAAACTGAAAGCCCAACTCGCTGTTTAAGCCACTCTCAAAGTTTGGATTATGTAACGATAGCAAAAAAAGTAACTGAGTATTTTTCTCATAAATTTAATTATTGTCCCCTAACTGACCCTACTTTGTACCTTGATTATTATTTATCAATATCTCTAAAAAACTTGCCTAGCTAGAGGCTAAACCAGTGGATTGATTGGAGAATTGTTCGTTATGTCTCGAAAGTGCGTATTTAAAAACGAATTTTGTAAATTCGTCACGCAAATGAATTTGTGGGTAGTAGTATGTGGGTATAATAAGAACATTTTTGATAAGGCTGTGTTTCAAATAAATATTTGGTAAGTTATGAAATTCTTTGCATTTTACTAAAAAGATAGGGTTTGTAATCTAGGTAGAGTACTAGAAATTCAATCTGGTATTTTTTTTTAATTTCAATTGGTATTTCTAGACGCACCAACAACTGCGAGATGGGAAACATTGTTAAGAAATTAAATTCTACAAATATTCTGTTTGTGTTGCGATCTGTACTTACTCAGGGGATTATAACCCTCAGGACTAGCCGCGGATTCTTAGCAAATAGTGCGCGCCCGTCTCGTAAACCGTTGGCATTCAACTCGCAAAGGATTTGCTACTGCCAATGTTTTGTTAATAAATAACTATGTTTTTTTAGTCAGGCGGACTCAAGGATGCTGAATTATGGCAGGGCTTTTTGTGCATGTAAGTAGTTAATCTGCCGCATGTCGAACGATCTTTGGGCTAAAATGACCACCGAATGGTGCCCTGACGCGACACGGCGACGACGCGGCAGACCGAGGAGAAGGTGGCGGGACGAGCTCATCGCGTTCCGCCCAGACTGGACCAGTTTGGCACAGGACAGGGAAGAGTGGAGGAAATGGGGGGAGGCCTTTGCCCAGCAGTGGGACAGCGCAGGCTCCATATAATAATAATAATAATAAGTCGTTAATCATGTACGAAGCTGTATAAATTTTGTAAGAGATGAGTGTCGCAAGAGACAAAAATCAAGTAGATACGAATATCTTCGTATTTCGATTTAAAATCGAGAGCTTATCGAAACAGTGACTACTTTCACAATTTTTCTATAATTAAAGTGTCAGTTTATATTTTGCTCTGGGTAGGGGAGGTTACCCTAATCATAACAAGCTAATGTGAACTTTGTTGAAACTTATGAAAACCGTATTAGTTATAATCAACTGTGGTAAAAGCTTCAAAGAGGCGACGTTTTTAAATTTTTCACAAAAAATATTAAAAGTACAGTAAAGTCTGCCATCATTGATATTTACTTGTTAATTATAGTATTATTAATATTATTTGAGTAATTTCAAAAAGTCGCAATACGCCCTATTGACGTAAAACCTCAGTTGACTATAATTATCGACTTATTGCTACTTTTTAGCACTTTGTTTTAGCTAGGAGTGATGGCTTTGATTTTAACCTCGGGAAGTAGACATGTATAAATTAAATTTTGTGCCAAAAACAGAATAAACCCCATTTTACACAAGAAGATTTCCGATCCGAAACATACTTTAAATTCAACTTAGGCTGTGTTTAAATTAGAATTCTAATAACTAAGGTATTGCTTTACCTTGATAAGTGAGTTGGCAGACGGCCCGCCTCATGTTATACGGAACCCACAGCTTGTTTACTGCAACATGCATTACATCACATCTGCAATGACTGAATGAAAAACGAACTATGGAACGTAATACCAGTGCTCCTTAACTCGCGCGTCATTCGGCGATATATACCTACAATATCTGCTGTATTCGAATTCATAAAAAATCTTGGGCTGCCAGCCGCAGCGCGGTTGCGCGGTTTAGCGGCGCGCGACTTGACGGTGCGCGACACGCAGCGCGCAGCTTGCATCATACTATATTTCACGTTTGTTTATTTGACTAAAATAAATATGATTTGACAAAAAAAGATAAAATTATTATGTAAATAAGTAACATTAATTAATACACAAACATATCTACTAGGTATTCTAATAGAAATAATAATATTATGCAAGAAGATCAGGCATTTTTGTGCGGTTCATGGATGCCAAAACAGAATAAGCTTCAGAAATACGCTTCCAAAAGACGAAGAGTTGTAAGTTTATTATTTTAAATAAGTACCTACCGACAATATACATTATCTATCTAGATGAATAGACGAACTTTCTTCAAAAATGCGTTTTTTACTACGACAAGTACGTACTTACTAGACAAATGACAAATGGCCAAAGAAAGTCTTAAATATTTTCGCTCATTTTGCACAAAGTTCCTGTACTACTCATTATCTAGATAGAAAAAGAGACGCCCGCTCAGTAAATTGTGACGTAAATACATCACGATTTGCTGAACAGGCATCTCCATCTTCACTAATGGTGTCTTCACACTCCTGCGTTAACACGGGCTGCGGCACGCCAGGCCACGGGCCATGTGAAGCCAATGGCACGGGCAGCCCGGGCAGTCACGTGGTTGCACGATCTATTGGTCCGTGTTAACACGCGCCGTAAGATGAAGTAACTTGACTTGGGCTCGTTAGCAGCGCGGGCTCGCCCGTACAGATCGACTCGGCGCTGCGCAGCTTGTGTTAATATAGGCTATGAGTAGCCACCATAACACAGCGCAGTCGATAGAATCAAGAAGTACACGCAACTATGACTAAAGCTAACAAAACACGACCGAGGCCACAGCGAGGCACACGAGCACGCGAGGTAAGTGTGCGCTTAACCTAAGGTACTTCCAAGTCGAAACAAAAAGACTGTGTATATTAGCTCTTTTGCTGAAAATAAGTCGCTACAATTGTGGTATGTTTAAAAAAACCAATAAGCATCTAATAAAATTGTAGGTATGTGTAATGTGTAATTATACAAATGTCATGTATGTACCTACATACATTTGTACTTTTATAAAGCTTTTATAGGTCTATGTGTATGTAACTTCTTCTTCGAACGTTAAAAGTACGCACACCCTTATCTCTACACCTGACGTAAAGTGACATTTCTCGAGGGAAGCCGCGGGGTAGGTGCGGTTGGTGGGAGCGGTTGCCTTAATGTTAGCCGATGCGCTTCTGACGAGTAAAACAATATGAACTTTAGCATCGTGACAATTGCACTCAAAATATCGTACTTTGCTCAAAATAGTTCAGCTTCTTTATGTAATAATATTATTTAGTCTTTGGTAATACATTGTGTTTCGCACAGTTGCGATAAACAAATTGATATTTAGGCATCTACTAGCTGACCCGCGTGCGACTTCGTCACCCGTTAGAGATTTTTTTATTGTGGATGTGGTTGATTTCACCCGCGGACGAAATGACACAGAATAGCAAAGTGTCAGTACTAAGCAAGTCAATTAACATTTATACCTAGTCCTATACCTACTCTCTGAAGAGATGTAGTGTAATATTATACAGGGTGGTTTTTTGAGAAGGGCCAACTAACGAAACGAAGGGCACTGGCCAACCAAGCCAAAAAAATCCGAAACCACGATAGTTAGAGAAAAATCGTGACAGGAGTCATGCCCTCGATTTATAAGAAAACAATAAATGCATATTTAGTTTATTATTTAATCTTTTACTTTTGACGGAAATCGACACGTATAAATAAAAAAAAAATACCCTGTATTATTGAACCAATGGATTCTGTTGCTAATGAGGATCAAACTTTAAAAAACGTGTTACTGAAAATTCAAAGAAATAGCAAATTTTCACTATCTTGTAACAAACGACTTGTAACGGTTGACGAAACCGTGGCTTAGTTGATAGTGACCCTACGAAGATTGGTGTTCTGGGTTCGATCCCCGGCCGGGGCAAATATTTGTGTGACGAACACAAAAGTTTGTTCTCGGGTCTTGGGCGTTGTGATGTGTTGTATGTGTCCATGCCACCTGCGACACAGGGAATCCTAGTGCAGGAGTGTGAGTGTGTGAATGTTTATAAACCTTTTTTTTCTGAAAGCGTTTTAAAATAGCAATATTTTTGCAATAATGATCGCTATGAAATGAAAATAAACAAGTGCTCAATAAATTTCCGCGGGAGCGCTACGTGCGCGAGTTACCGAATAGCTGATTTCTTTGAGAGTCTCTCAATTTCCACTTCCGTTATTATTTCGTTCTATTTGTAAAATTTTCAATTGTCCTGTTAACGTTTCTTCAAATTAGGAAAGTATTTTTCTTTCAAATGTTTCATTTCCGAAAAACATCAACTTTTAATACACCTACTTATTGTTTAAAGAGTAAATTGCGTTGAGCGTGTTACGAAAAATCAAATTTCGTACACATAAATTGTGATTTTGCTAGATTTTTAATGTTTACAACTACTAGACGATCTAGACGCTCTTTTCTGCCTATGACTAAAACAATGCTACAAAGTATTTAAAAAAATAGACTGATGCACCCACCTCTACCATAGAACTCGTTCACTTTGAGTTATGTAAAAAGTCAGTGTAGCAAAATAACGGAAATATAACTATAATTATAGCTATAGTACCATTTGAACTAGAACACAGTAAGTAATGTTTACTAATTACTGTCAACAAATTATATAAATATATTTAGTAAAAAATCCGCTTGATTTCTAAACAAAGTTTTAATTAACTTAACTTTAATTTAGAACTTTAGTACATATTACTATATTATAAACCAAAGAGTCAACGAACAGAAAACCAAAGTTTAAAGATACGACACGTGTTTCGCCTCTACACGAGGCATCATCAGGAGGTGTGGACTCGTTTGTTGATATTTATGGATTTCCGCAAAGCAACGCCTGAATCAATCAATTACTAATTACTGATTTACCAGTATATATCACCATCACGTCTTCTACTAAAACTGTAATAAACAAAGAAAAACAAATCAATAGATATGATACAAAAGTTTTTAATAGAAATAAGTAAACTCTATCAACATTAACAACAAATTTTGATCCAAATAATTTCAATTTGAGGCTTTCAGCAAGACAAACAAAACAACCCGTCCATATTTTACGCAAACACTCAATACAAGTAATTCAATGATTTGGGGTAAACATTTCAAACTGACAGCTCGGTGAGTATTGATTTCCTCAACCCCGGGGAGTGATTACAGGGAGGGAGGCGATTTTAAATGATAATGTGCAAAAATCAAAAAAATAACATTTATTAATGCAATTAATGTTTTGTCGTTGAATACTAAGGGCTCTTTCAATTTAGACGTTTCGTGTCGGACCGCTGCAGTGCCGAAGCGGTGCGTTTGTCGTGCGGCGTACGGACGGTACTGCACTGCACTGCAGCGGTCCGACACGAAACGTCTAAATTGAAAGAGCCTAAGAGCGGTTTCAGATCCGGGCGGATTCGCCGCTCGTGTTTTGTTTTGCAGCGCGTGTACGCGCGACAAGCCGCAAGGGAAGCCTCATGCTACTGACACTCGCTAGAAAAATCCGAGCGTAAGCTCCGGTTTACATGCGTGCACGGAGAAAAATATCTCGTTACAGTTACTGAAATTCTAGCTAACAAACGTTAGTAAAGGGTACAGGAAAATATATTATAGGTTACTATTTTGTCTCGCTATCCCATTTTTTTTTCTCCGTGTATACGCGTGACACGTTTGATCGTACGTGTGATCAAAGATAAAAATATTCAGACGTTTGGTCCAAAAGTAAGTAAAAAAATTACATAAACAAGTTACACATAAAATATATTACGGTCAACCAATTATATAATATATTTAGTAATAAACCCGCTTAATTTCTAAACAAAGGTTTTAATTAACTTAACTTTAGTTCGACTAAACCAAAGAGTCAAAGAACAGAAAACTAAAGTTTAAAGATACGACACGTGTTTCGCCTCTACACGAGGCATCATCAGGAGGTGTGGACTCGCCGAAGTTTGAAACGAGAGTTCTTTTTCTTTCTTTGACTCTTTGGTTTAGTCGAACTAAAGTTAAGTTAATTAAAACCTTTGTTTAGAAATTAAGCGGATTTATTACTAAATATATTTATATAATTGGTTGATATTTATGGATTTCCGCAAAGTAACGCCTGAATCAATCAATTATATATTACGGTATATGAATGATTCTTTTGAAACACCCGATCTGTATTTTCCTGTCAGCAACTGTGAAACGAACTTCAAAATATTGCTGACAAGGCTGACAACCGCATCAAATCCAGACCCCCACTCCTGCCCACTTATAGAAAATATTAAAACCATAGAAGTATTATAGTAAGGAATCATACCGTAGCGTAGTATATTGAAAAGGCGCCAAAAAAGTTGCCTTATTTTGCCAACTTCTACTACCTACATTTTGGTCTGATGCTTAATTTCTAAACAGATAAGTAACAACGCTAGAGAAATATTAGATATATGTATAGGTTAAAATCTATAGGCTTTTTCATTGTTAATAAAATTTCATCATACAGATACATATTATTTTTTTTTATTGTCATTTTTAGATACTTAATAAATTTTTATATATTTTTTGCCCTGTTTGAAGTTTCCAAACCAAGATGGATTTACAACTCCATCTTGGTTTGGAAATGTGAACCTTGGTGTTCTATTAGAAACAACGTTATTAATCTATGATAAAAACCATCATTAGAACTTCAAACGCCACCGATTCGTGACCAAGCATTGTATTCCTCACTTTGACCGTCAACTTGTTCACCCCAACAAAACCACCCCCCAAAAACAAGGGTGGATTTGCAGAATTAAATAAAAAACGCACCTCACCGGACACTATAATGGCGTCAAGTGAATTGGATTTTTTCTTGAACGCAGCGATTTTTTCGTATAGTATTTGTCGTAATAGTATTATTGCAGAATGGTAGCAATGAGGAGGTAGGGGAAAAATGGGTGAGCCTTTTTGTGGCATTAAATTCTATTGGTGTGACAATGTGACACATTGACAGTAACAATAGTGAGTAAAGCACATCTGTTTTTTTTTGTTACAATTATTTTATCGCTAGTGCATGTTCATATTTTCATCCAACGTTTCCTTTTATTTTATTTTTTTACCTTTAACAAAATACGAAATTTTGTTTCATCAAAATTACATCAGGGTTTATTATCTGAAATTAATAAGTATATCTACAGGATAAAAATTACATTGTAATCCTTCGATCATATATTATTATTATCAAAACTGAAAAAAGGAATAATCTCAATAATTCCTTTAAAAAAACACTTTCTTGCAATTATAATAAGCTTACTTACCTAAATGCGTTAATAATCTAATCATCTCATAAAAAAATGTAAAGCTTGTCGGTCCGTCACGGGCCACGTGCATGATATGATGAATGACGGATCAAGATGTACGATCACACGGCTGATGACGTGGCAATCTCGCAAATTGCTTGATCAGACATGATGAATGATGCGAGGCGATAATTTTGTGACGCGTGTTGAGATGCAGCCTATAGGGATCGGGCACCGTATCTTGCGAGCATGCAATATTGCTGCAAGATGAGGATAAATAATATATTGATATTGAAAAATAATAAAGATTGATAGGATTAGAAAAGCATAATAATAAATAACACATCATTATGAAGCGAGATTTAATAAAAAAATTACTTCGATAATGCCTCGGTTCATTTCCAATTATAAAACCAAATTGAGGAACATTGACATGATCCAACGCTTGACAGATTTATTTTGAATAATTAAATGTTCAAATAATTTACAAAAATGGGTTGTATTTAAAAAACAATCATAATTTCAGAAAAAACATTCTTGCCTCATTCCATAAAGTAAATCCATTTATACCATCGAATAACATGCCCATCCAAGTAGATGTATGCAGGAAGAGCATAAAAGTAAATAAATTCCGCATAAAAATAAATCTTTTTCGACATCCAGCCGGCGACACTATTAGACGACATAACGACATCCAAACGACGTCCGACCGAATCATGGCGGTTTCTGAATACGCTAACTAGCCCTCAATACAGTTATGTAACCTTTTAATGGAGTAATTTATGGAGTTAATGGATAAATAAGACGAAGATACAAGTCTGTCTGCGATCGTTTGTCTGCTTATCACTGAGAAATTACAGGACAGATATCTATACACTACAGAGATTTTTCAAGACTCTTTCTTATTTATTAAAATATGCTTCTATTCAAATAATTTTCGGGATTTAACTGCTAAAATGTGTAGACAAAGAATAAACCTAATTCTATTCAAAAATATCCGCGTAATGACTTTTAATAATCAAAAACAAAAATACCAAAATTATGAAAAATATATTTCTCGAAACAAAATAAGGATAAATAAGAGAAAATAGATAAGGCAAACAACAGATACTAGAAAAACAAGTTATCTAATAGTTTGTTTAGCGAAAAAGTTACTCAAACAAGATAAAATGCATGGCGCCGGCCAATCGCATTTGAGGAGACCACGACTTCCGGTTGGAACGCGGGAAAATTCAATATCCGGTGAAGGCGGGGTATTAGATTACTAGATTACACGGATCTACGTTACCCCAACCTTCTTCTTCTGGATTTAAAAGTGCAAGCGATAGTCTTATAAACGATTTATTTTTGAAAAGTGGGCATAATTTAAGTGAAACTTTCACTTCTATCGTCTGCATAAATAATATTAAAAATGAAAAAAAAATTATAGATGTGTTATTTATTTAAAATATTTTTATGTACTTTCGTTTTCATTCTAACAGTCCTGAACAGCATTAAAAATTGGTTAAATTGAGAATGTAATTTTGTAACACAATTGACGCACGAAAAGAGGCGCTATACTCAACATCTCAAACAAATTACTATCGTAAAGAAAGCGTCAAATAATGCGTAACATTTCTTAATAGGGTACTGCAGCAGCCCTAACATGAAGATGCGAATCACATGTCATTTCTAATTGGCAATAGAAAACGAAGCGGCGAGATCAAAGCGTCTGCTGTCCAATAAAACGTCACCGAATATCAGTGACGTCACTTACAGATTAGGGGTGTCACGCACAGCTTCTATAAGTTAATTGAATCAGTATTTTTTTCTTGTGGAGGATGGATTATGGATACATATTTGTTTCTTAATCACATCAAAACTACTGAACCTATTGGCTAAAATCCGCTTTAAAAGATTAAATACAAATACTTAATAAATATTATTTTTATACAACGCCATCTAGCCCCAAACCAAGCAGAGCTTGTACCTTCTATGGGAACCAGATGACTGATTGATTACTTAATTAGGTACTTGTTTTATGTAAATACATAGAAAACACATAGACTCAGGACAAACACAGATATTCATCACATTAATGTTTGTCCTGCCTGAAGCGGGAATTGAATCCGCGACGCCCGACGTCCAATACACTCTTGCTATTCGACCATCCGTGTCGTCAAAAGGGCTAGCAGCTTTTTATCTAGGTACCTACCACCCAGGCAAAGCAGCGGGCTGTGTAGCTAATTATACTTTGGGAATTGGTCAGAAGCCCTGTATTTGCCCAGCGCTGGCCATAGTCAATGCATCATTCATACGCCGCAGGAATTGCATTTGTGCAAACAGAAAGGGTGGCCGGCAATATTGATTTATTTCCTTAGATTTATGTTTCGACTAACGTTTGGTTCAATCTATTTGGACGTTTTTATTATATATCGTTTGCTGACAAATTGAATTGGTCTTCTTTGTAAGCAATAGCAAGGACTTCTTATTTATGTTATGCTAAACTATCCATTTACCTAACTAGATGATTTATGTAATAATAAATTTAAAAAACTATTTTTTTTAAATAACAGTGCCCATTTTTTTAGCATTATCTCAATAATAAATTTAAATTCATTTAACCCTTAAATAGGTGCTATGCCATCCAGGGGTCTCTCAGACCGCAGCGTTATATTTTTTGTAAACCTCCTTTTAGTCAGTTAATTACCTTATTTCACATAGTATGATCGTATTTGGCTAATGGTTATTCTAATAGGTAGGTAATAGCTCAAAACGGGATTTCACTACTAGTCTAAACAAGATTTCATAGGACAAAAGTCATTTACACTGCACAAAAGCTTGCCAACGTCGTTAACACTACAACGAACGTTTCTAAAACGCAAATACAAAAGGCGACTTTGTATCCAAGAAATAAGACTCATATTATAGTTACGTACAAAACACAAAGGTATTTCGCATATTGTGACAATAACTCGCCCGTATATCACAATTTAGACAACGTTGTGGGAAAAAAGTGTATTTCTCGACAAATAACATTGATTTACAAGCTCTTCTATACCGAATAATGCCATTTTTAATGGTTTCATGTATGCTAGAGTCGGTGTTAGCCACAATTTTTTGTAATAACCGGATAAATAGCAGGCTATTTATTTTAAAAAACTATTTCATTGCCATATCAAGTTGCTGTTCTTTCAAGATCTTTCGTTTCAAATTTGGCCACGAAATCGTCATATTAATATTTTTTTTTTATTCAATGATCAAAAATTTAACTAAATATAATAGACAAGTAACTTATTTTCTTTTATTTTCTTTTCTCATATGATATCTACTTGATAGTCGAGTCAATTTATATTCCTGCGTATAAATACTTATAAAGTCACTTCTTACTCGTTAAAAGTTAAGTTAGTTTATCATTCAGCGCGCGTCCTGGTTATGAGTACGACAAATACGGGAGCTTTTAGCCGGACTCAGTGAAAAATGACAGACAATACACATCCCTAATAGTATATTAGAACCGGAATACGCAATAAACCGCGGATTCATAACTTGGGATTATTGACACGACACGTTTTGAGCCACGCCGCAGTTTTAATGGGTTAAATTATAACGATAACGGTACAGCTGGTAAAACAAAAAACAATGGGACTTCCTGGATATAACCCTACCGAAACCATTTTTGATATAAACCTAGGTATATATATTTATTTATTTATTGAACACCAGCACAGACTTCACCAATACATATTTATCAGAAAAATTATACACAGCAGACCAAGTGCTACTGCACTGTATAAAATAATATAGGCAGATGCCTATGGTTTTGGGCTAGATGGATTTGCTTGAAATGTCCAAAACATTTTATATAAAAAATATATAAAACTTTTAAAAATTATTATTTGTCTAGTTTAACACTTTATTTTAGCCTTATTTTGTTCCTTCTTATAATTTTTCGTAAAAAAACTACTTTAAGAGGCCAAAGCCTATTTCATGTTTCCGCAATTTCTTTGTCTCTACTTACTTATGCCTCGAGTATTAATAGTAATATTTTTAAATACACAAAGTTATTATATTAATCTAACTACGAAAAAAAGCTCATAGTCGGCAAAATAAAGAGAAAGGCGCAATATAAAAAAAAATATATCAGGTTGGTATACTAACATGATTTACACCGGAGACTCGTGTCTTGTTCAATTTAGATAGGTTGGTGCCCATCCGTAGCCATTAATGCCAATCTTCTCAACAACCGCTAGTGAGTCTTATTTTCATCCACATAAAGTTCAAAATGCCACACAAAAAGTTTAAAAATTTGGCACGAATAAGGGCACAAATGTTTATCACAATCACAATGTCAATGAACACAGTTTATGGTTTGAGCCACTGATAGTCAATGTCGATGGAAGAGCTGAAATAAAAAATATTTGGTTAATTTTAACCCACCAGTTCAAAACGGTGCAAATAACGGTCGTCATACAATACAAAATAAACATTATATAGATGCATTTAATATAAAAATATTTTAAGTATAAAATAATATACACAAAAACTTTTTTTTATCTTTGTATATTAATTTAAATTCGATTTATGATTTTGATTGCGCACTCTGAAGGTTTGGAAAATTATAACATCAAGTACGTTTTTTCATGAACTGCCTATAACTAAAACATGCAAATTATAATCTTGCAAAATTCAGAATTCGTATTTACAAATAATATGACTCATTCATGGGAATGTCTTGTAAATATGCTTTATTCTCATAAGCTCGAGCTTGCGAAACGTGTTTAAAAGAGCATAAACATTGTTCTTTCACTCACTATAGAAGCCCAACGTTGCTTCCAAATCTATCCTGAGCTCTACTTTGACATACAATCGTAAGAAACAATACAAGCAAAGTAGAAATTTCAAATACGACAAGATACTCGTATCTTCAATTTATTTTGAATGTGTAACATCTTTCCTTTCGCTTTCTGTCAATTTGTGGGAGTAATTTCGTGAAAATGGGACGAAAAAATGTAACAGGAAGTTAGCCGTCAGATTGTACCAACTTCAGAAAAATAAAGTAAATAGAATCATTCTAAATTTAAATGAGATGACAGACACAATATCATAAATGCAATTACTGTAAGACTCGCTCGTTTTTTTTAAACAAGCATTTTTACCAATATTTCCATGAGAAACAAGGGATATGTAAGTGCATGGTGCTCTATATTCTACTGCAAGTTGCATGAATGACACAAGCAGTTCATTCAGGTTGGTCTCGACTCTCGAGTTAAGTTCGCCCACGGAGTGTGGGCGCTATCAGCTATCAATGGTCAACCAACATTTTGTTGCAATAAATGGTCTATTTAAAACAGGTTAAGCTGAGCAAAATGGTAATCGAATTATTTCATTGTTTACCATTCAGGGCTCTAATGTGTTTGGTCGTGAAGCGATATTATACGATTAATATGAATAGCATCAATTTTTAAAATGATAAAATTTATAAAATGATTATAAGCTGATTATCCCTTAAGACACGTGATTTGTTATAAATTCAAAAAACTTTATCAGTCCTGAGAAAAAATATATTTTATACCAAATTCTGGAAAGTGTCCACATGTTGAGCACTTGCTCCTACATTCTGACTAATCTAACTAAATGTAGAGTCTTGAAAAACGGGTGTAAACGCGTTCTTATGCCTAGATCACACGTATCGAGCTAACGGGCGAGAAAGTAAAATGTAAGTAGCTTACATCACTCGCTCAGCCGAGCCCTACTCGGCGCTATGTTTATAGTTTTAGCAAACGGCCGAGACAGTGCTCTCGGCCGAGTATTCGGTACGTGTGATCAAGGCATTAGGATGGAATTTTGAAGTTCGCTAACAAAATAACAGTAATATTTTTGTAGGATGTCATCTATTTTATAAAAAAATCTCGATAGTAGTTACTAGTACGTAGTTACTAAAATTATGGTTGAATTTGTGACAACGAGAATAATATAGTAACAATTACAAAAATACAAATTCCTGCTAACGATATTTAGCTAACGATTACAATATAATAGTTCTAGTTAACAAAAGTTATTTATTGGTACAAGAAAATATATTATAGGTTACTATTTAGTCTTGCTATCCCATTTTTTTTTCTCCATGTGTGCAAATCAATTCTGTTGTAAATATGTAGGTGGTCGGTGTTTACTGTAGGGCTGCCGGCCTCTCAGTAAAACCAATGACTCACCCACCAGCGAACTGCATTGAAGGTTAGAAACATGCTACTTAACATAATACAAAATTTAAATGGTTTCGGTATTATTACCTTTACTGTCCATATTATTTAGTAAGTACAAAGTAACGTAAATAAATGCAGTAAAGCAATATTATGCAAACCGTAATAATAATTGGCCTTTATAATTATCTAAAATTTGTTTTATTTGTGTAATTTTCTTTAAGTTTTTTTTCAACCTAGTAGGCATGTTACTCATATTTTTTAATAAAAACCAACAGGAGAAAAACCAAAAATTATTTTTCTTCTTTCCTTTTTTATACTTCCAAATAATTCCTAGCAATTTCCCTAGAATATTCAGTAGTTACAAGTTGATTGGAAAGTTTAATTATTAAAACAATATTCTGATTAATTAGAAAATTATTTAACGCCTCGGGAGATTGAATTAATAATTATTTAAGACTAAATTATTAAAAATGTGTTTTGTTATACATTACCACTTACAAATCTCGATCGATATCAGTAGTTAAAAATACGTAAAGGGTTGCGCCCTAACTGATAGTTTTAAAGTAGGGGCATTTTGTGGGTATATTTATGAGTATGAGTCATTGAGATGACCGTTAGATGATTTTTGTTAAAATAATAATATTTAATATTGCAGCCCAGGATTATAAGGCAAGACAAAATTTAACTAATTAACGCAACATCTAGTAGACAAAAATGGAAAGGGTACGTTAAGTTAAATAAATAAGTTAAGTTAGATCAGCTAATTCAAACTTATTTAGTATTTTAGATTTTTTTTAATACTATCATCATCAGACCGTGTGGATCATCACTGCTAGGCCTCCCCCATTTTTACAATAAGAAAAAAAACGTAGTATATTAATTGTATAGGTTTTATGAAATTACCCGCGTCCTACATAGAAAGTAGAAATATTAAGTGGAATTTACGATCCTCAGTTTGAACGAGCTCTCGTGATGCGCCGGAATGCGGCAGCGAACTGAACTGTTTGCGGGGAATGCTTTCACTGAATCATAATATTTCATGTTGTTTACTGTTCGTCATTAGTTCCGGTATATTTTAGTCAAAATAAGTACTTTTAATAACAACGCAAAGATAAACAAAGTAAAGTAGGTACATAAAAAAATCATAAATGCTATTTTTAATATACAAGTAAAACATAAAGGAAAAGAAGGAAATTAGAAAAATTAGGAAATGTAGGCCAGATAAAGGTGTCACCTTGAAAAATTGATATAAAATAATTTTTACTCCTTATCAGTCCGTTCACGAAATAACGCGATTATAACGCACGTGAAACCACTCTCACTCACTACAAAAGTGCATTTGAGTAAACAGTAAGGCAAAATCACTATCACTGTTTTGAGTTTGGAAAACGTTCATTCACTTGTTCCTATTTTGAAACGTCCTCGCGTTCCGTGCATTCAACCCGTAGTGAACCGACTATACGCGACTCTACCGTCTGAGGGTCGACCCCTTACTGCCGGCCTCACTCCCTTGCATTTCGACGCAAGGGATTTTCGTCCTCTTTGTCCCATAGAGGGGTAAATTATTACGGTTTTGCGATAACATAATAGAATGGTGCACTAAATAATCGAAGGATAAGTTTTTACCGTTTAAATATTGAATTTTGTGGAGGTATAAATAAACCCTTTTACCGATTCAGTTGAATTACGATCAAAAACCAAAATATGTTTTTTTTCATAGCTTTTTTTCGCTGTAATAGTTACCATGCAACCATTTAAACATTTAACAGTTTCAAGCTTAAATGATTGCGTTAGAAGCCGATAAGAGAAGGAAATAACAAGCAAACTTTGTTTTGACCCGAATAACGCGACTTGTAGACTTATTTCAGCTAAGCCACTTCTTACCAGTTTCGTGCAGTTAAAATCCTAATCAGCATGCATTCTATATTTCAGAGAGCCGTTTTCCTAAACCCTTTTTCAGCATAACATTATTTAAACTAAAAATTAAAAGAAAAACTTGTTACGAGAACTAATCGTCTCAAACGGATATTGTTACTTTCTTGATACCCCTCACCTTCAAATAGGTTCTTACATTATATACCTTTTATCAAGTTATAAACTAATTTATTGTTAAACACATTGTAATTGGATAGTAATAATTTGTTGATAAGCTATTAAAAAACTTAAAAAAAAATTGTGTTATTTATGTCGTTGATAACTTCTTATATAAAATTGATTTGTACAGGTCCCATTAAATATTGAAGTTTGAAGCTTACAGTAAATAATAAAACTTCATGAATAGAGTGAACCTAATTAGATCACAGCTGCGACCAAAATGCAGTGACAGAAATAGAAACGGCCTGTGAGACCCCCGGACACATGTATTGTCATGTTGTCTGTTTAGGGTTAATGTTTTGAGGAACTTAGTCAAGGATTTTTTAATGTTCACTTGGGAATAATAGTTTTTTTACAGGCAAGTAGGACATTTTTGACCTAATAAGGTCACGGAGCTTTAGCTAGAGCTAGATACCTACAATGCCTATATACTAGACGATACCGGTCTGGCGTTTGTGTGTGTATGTAAGTATGTTTGTCTGAACCCTCTTATGAAATTTTGCAGGTGGGTAGTTAAGTTCAAAATAATTTTTGACTTCGTAGGAGAGTCAGTTTAGAAATTTAAGAAATAGGGGTGGGCTTGAGGTTAAAGTTCATGGAGAACTAGTTCTTTAATGATGTCTGAAAAGAGATCTTAATTAAGTTACATGTTCGTCTTAAGAGGTTCTTTATAGCTATAACTTAGCTTTAGCTATAAACTTAAGTGAAAATACTTATTATTTACAATTTTTTTTCGCTGTTGTTAGCTGTTTCCGCATGATAAAGTCTTTATTATTAGTAATTTAAGTTTTTTTATAACATTGTTTTATTCTTGTTAATTTTAATTTAAGCCCATCAAGAATTTTAAGTGACAATAAACTTTTTACTATAATGAGTACACATGCGCACATGTTTTCATCCATTTTACTTCATTTTAATGGACATCACGTTTAGAAAAAGACTCGTAAGTATAAAAAGTTATAAATTATGAATGTTTTAAAGCAGCTACTTTGCTACGCATTAGTTATCCGGAATAACTTATCCCGAGGGAACCGCATTCGACGTCCCCCGTCTAGACTCGGTATAAGTATTTAGGAATAGCGCAAAGCACTTTATGTCATGTTCGTTGAAAGATTATAAATATTGCAATACCTTCTTTTTGCGAATAAAACGCGTTTGGAAGCAATTTTTATTGATTTCCAAACTTTTTATTTCAACCATAGCACATGACCACAGCCCTTCTTATCTCAAGGAGCTTTTTGGACCTCTCATCTTCTCGTTCTCTGCGCCCCTCTAATAAATTACTTCTAAAAAATCCTGTTTTTGATTTGCGATAGAATAAAGATGAGCAATCTTTATTCTATCGCAAATCCCTCACTGTATAAGCTATTTCATTATGGAATGATCTCCCATTAGATATTAGAAGTACTAAGTCGCTCGCCACTTAAAAAAAAATGTTGCAGACTCATTATCTTTCATTACCAATAAGTTGATGTCTCCTATTCATTTATTTATATGTAGGTACAGTATAGTATTATCTATGGTATTATATTATATAATAATTTTCTATTTTACATGTAGTATTTATTTATACCTATAAGTATTTATGTTTATGTAGGTTTATGTATATAACTTATTTAAACACGCCACCGCCATTATCTATTCCCATCATTTCCAGATCCATCCAAAGGTTTTCTGGAAGAGATTGCTTTTAGCGATAAGACGATAATCATGTGCTTTACTTTTTTATATTGATTGTGTTCATTGGACTGATTGTAGAGTGGCAAATACGTTGGACTGCCACGTTGATGTCATAAAATTAAGTCGATTTTCGATTTTAGAAACCAGACCTATTGGCGTTCCTTACTGTACCAAAAGTCTCTTAGTCAGAGAGATCTCTCTTTTCGTCTTTTGACTCTGAATCTCAGTAAGGTTGATGGATCGTCCGGCGTTACTGCCGGCCGTAACGAGCTCTGTAATCGCCATCTTTATCGCGCCGCTAGTCATGATGTCTGATGGATGCCTACTTCACTGGGCTTCGAGACGCAAAATGAACCGAGTTAATTTTGTGGAGTAGGTATATATACTTACATTTTCTAGCACTCTAATCTTGTTAAGTTGAAATGCCTGTGAGATTAATATTTTAAATTTGTAGGTAAACTTAGCATGGCCAAATCCCGTTTTTAGATAAGACATAATTATTTGGAATCTTCTGCGTGTACCAAAAGGTCCAGCTCTTCTGTAGTCAGTAAGATAAAATAAATAGTTGTTGTTAAATATTAATGTTGGTATTTTTTGTCGTGACTAGTACGTCTCAAGGAGTTAAGCGGTTTACAAATGTACCTACACAGAGAAAAAAATCTCGTTGTAGTTACTAAAAGTCTATTTGGTTTTGTGACAGCGAGAATAATTTAGTAACGATGACATTAATTATAATTCCTGCTTACGAAATTCAGTAACGATTACAATGTAATAGTTCTAGCTAACAAAAGTTATTTTATTGTACAAGAAAATTATACAATTTTGTGTTGCTATACCATTTTTTTTTCTCCGTGTAAAACGCGTGACGGCACAGCTTCAAGTTTAGCAAGCAGGACACAAGAGAATGCAGACGTCCGAATGGATACGGAAACATGAAACTAGCTGATTGATCTCTGCTCGGAAGCTTTGAAGCCTGAGATGAGATGTGACAGAACGTAGTGGGAAATGGACAGGCGAATTGAAACCATTCCAGCAAGAAAACTAATCATAAATGATGAAAAGAGAACTCATAAGTCGTTTTGGCTAAAAATATGGCTTTCTTACAAAAAATACAATGAGATATAAGTTTTAAGACTTGCGATGGACGACCTTAAAAATTCATGATGAAACGCAAACATTTTTAAATCTTAAAAAAAAAAGGTTGTCTGTAAAGTTGGTTTACGGACGATAGTTTAACGTGACAACGTCATAACCAGCGTAACGGGACAATGAGCGTTACCGGACAATGACGTCAACGTTTTTTTTCGGAAATCCATAAATTAGAGGACTGTAAACATAAGGTTCATCTACATCTTGTATAGGCTTGAATTGACGGTGGGTATGAACTGATGAATGCCTTTTATATGTATCCAAAGCTTTCAGAGTTCCGTGTTTGTGCTCCCTGGGAAAAGCGCAGCCTTTGGACCAACTGCTCAAACTTTACATTCCCGCAAGAGGATCGCAGCGCGACCGTTGATACTTGACCAGTCCAATTTCAGGAAACAATGGCACTCGTCCACAGTATATTTTATAGTTGCTGGACTATACGCTACTGGATTTACTGGGCTATATGTAACGAGACGGGACTCTGCCCAGTACACGCTCGAGGAGTGCTCGGCGTGGAGCTCTGAATGGCGGGCCCTGATCGACCAAATCAGGCAAGACCTAGCCCTGCCTAGCGTTGTTGCGGTAATGCTGACAGAGGCGATAGCGTGGAGGATAGTAGGCTATTTCTGTGTGATCGTCATGGTTCAAAAAGACGCTGCTGAGCGGGATCCGATCCCACTCGGAGACGGCGAAGCAAGGGTGTCCACTGTCCAGGTGGGACATCCCGGGACGGCCGCCCCATGAGGGGTCGGCGATGTCTCCTGCCCATGAGCTACAGTGCGTGGAGAAGCATGCACTGCAAGCAGAGCTCGGGGTCGGTGCAACGAGGGCATAACTCCTTTCAAGACTTTTTTCTAGCCGAATTCAGTTCTTCTTCTTCTTATCGTGTCACTAGTACCTTCGAACCAGTGTGGTGAAAGGATTTCAAGTGCGCCTCGAAGAGGCTCCTTTCGTGCACTCGACACATGTTTTCGAACTTCAGGTTCTACGACATGCCGGTTTCCTCACGATGTTTTCCTTCACCGATGCGAGAACGTGGGATGCATACATAGATTTTTCGACCTAAAAAATCCATTTTCGCATGACTGCCACCGGGATTCGAACCCGCGACCATCAGATCGCAAGGCAAGGGCTCATCCACTCTGCCACCACGTCCTCCGTTGCATTCTGTTGTTAGAAACGTATGATGAATGATTCTTTAAAATAGGAGTCAAAGATAAATAGAGTTTCATTTGGCTCTCAATATAACAAGATCTCATGCCTTTTTTCGATAGTAGGTATGTACGAGTAGAATAATTCATACCTACTTGGCTCCCATATTTTTACATCACTGATATTTTTTCTTTAATTGGTGTTTCCGTAAAAAACTAGTCACTTGTGATCCCAGCCTAACTACGAAACTTGAATCCAGTTTGGGACGAATGGGTCTCGACCGCTAACAGCTTTGCTTCAAAGTCGGTGCCGACTATTTTGAGGACACAATAGCATTTAGTTTTGGACTGAGTTGGTAGAAACGGAATATTCTAAAGGTAGAGGAACTAGACTGAGCTCCTATTCCGGAGATAGTGTGTAACTAGTTTGAGGTCCAGTTGCACTAAGTTTGAGGTTCAATAATTGTCGTACAGAGCTCAATAAATGCCCTTTGAGATCCTTGAACACTTTGATAGCAGCAAATATTAATTAATAATTATTATTAATTAAACCTAATAAACCTATTAATAAACTGGTAACACAATAAATAAATAGATTTTCAATAGAAATTATAATTGAATAAAGTTGCCCACATACCTAAGGTGTACCACATACTAAATGCCTAGAGTGTAAAATGTGTTGTTTTTGGTTTTTGGTTTTCTTTCTTTTTGTCATGAGGTATTCTTTGTTTTCATTTAAATTGTTTGTATTAATTTTCTGTGTGACATTTTAATTTTAATTTAATTGTATTGTATTTTATGGATCTCAATCTGAAATAAAATTTGATTTATTTATTTATTTAAATACCTAACAAAGGTGTAGGTCATAAACATTGTCAGAATGTGTAAGAAAGGTTATTCCCCAAAATTATGAAGAACGATCATAATATTTCAAATAATACACATCTTTGGAGCGTTTGTTGTATCTGTTCTATGTGATTGTAATAAAAGAATATCCAAAGACGTGTGCCTATAATATTAAATATGTTCATTTTTCATAGTTTTATGCTCCGTGGTAGTAGTGGGGATGGGTAGTGGGGTTTTCGGGAATAAATTTTCTTCTCTGTTTCGCTATGAAGAGTTCTGTAGCAATAAAAAAATTGGTTGTCTGTAAAGTAATTTTACGGACGATAGTTTAACGTGACTACCAGCGTTACCGGACAATGACAGTGTTACCAATGACGTCAACGTTTTCGTGCATGCAGCCGGCGTTCATCGATTTATTAGACGTAGTCACGTCAAAAATGTTTTAAAGTTGATAAGAACAAAATTAAGTAGCAGTGTTGCTCCAACCAACCATTGTATTGCAAAAGTTCTGTATGCTCTGTTCTGGTCATGTATCATCAAGTAAAACTGAACTGCACCTATGTTTCGTAACCAAGATAAAATTAAATTCACAATGCAAACAGAGGATTTCATAAATTCACAATGCAAACGAAGTTACGGGCATCAGCTAGTTTAGCATAAAACTAGATTAAATAATTCAGCTTAGAAAAATAAATTAATATTCACCAATGGACAACCCAACTTGAAAGAAAAGAAAGGTTACTTATCAGGGTACCGCACAAAACTGCAATTAAGAAAGCGGGGTCTGAATGAAGGTTCCGTATGAAGGATTCTATAGGATTCCTAGGAGCATTATGTCAGGCAGACGGGCAATGGCCGCGCGTTCAGTACACGGAAGTTCCATAGTGGGCGCAGTTTGAACATTAAATTTGTTTAAGAATGTGTATATTAATGTTAAAGAGAGAAAAAAATGTTTTGAGCCATGTAAAGCTTGTATCAAATGTAATAGAGAAGAAGTTTCACTATGGCAAGACGAATAAGAGTTTCGTATTTTAATTTTACAATATATCTATCATATTGTAAAATTAAAATACGAATCTACGAAGCCTGAAAATCTGCAGGTAAATGAGATTATTTCAATCTGTAGCTAATTAAAATGCAAATTTTGAAGAAAACATAAGAAAAATTTAAAATACAACTCTAAATTGTATCATTTTCTCTTATACTCGTATAGAGAAAGCCTTAGTGAAAACATTACATTCTGATTATTATGCTATAAAACACACAAACGCATGGAAGCAGATGGAGGAGGCCTTCACCCTTAGATGGGTATCCAATTAAAAAAAACTAAAAGAAAATATGTACCTTGTAAATTACTATGTTGGAAATAAATGGCTTATTATTATTATTAAAACACACAAAAACAACAAATCATGATTAAATTATTTAGTGGTTTGTTATAATACTGATTTTATTTACATTAAACTCTACCATTGTAGAACAGCTACAAGATTCCTATTTACTCCCCACAGGTGGGAATCACCCAGCCTATGATTTGTTATCGAGAACCGTTCTAATGATAGGTACTCCATGTTCCTACCATGAACTTCATGTAACTGATTACCAAAACAATTATCTTATTTTTTACTTAGAAAATCGCATGCGTGGGAAATGCCTCTATTAAAGCTAATATGATTTTTTACCATTTTTCCTTTTTTTCCAATGTCAAAAACTGAAATGTAAATGTAAGTATATGAAAACTACATGTTTATGAGGTAATTAAGATAAAACTACGTAGTTTGAATGTATTTACTACGCAAATAATTCATTAAAAGTATTTATTGTATACCTACAAAATAAAATATCGTACTTAGGTGTAAATGGTAGAGGACACATAACATGCCATTCCAGTATTCAAGAAATCATAATGCCAAAAAAAGTTCTGCTTTTCTATATTTTTCGGAATCTCCTGTTTATTTACAAATAGACACTGAATGTAACCGTGAATGTAATAAGATTTTCCAAATCCATTTGGAACCCCCAAGATCGAGATATTTTAGTAGGAGCCAAACGATTCTTTCGTGTACGATCGTCTAATATTTGTATTATATCGTCAATATCCCGCCTCGCCAGACAATTTATGTTGTGAAATACCAACCAATATTTATAAACGGTGCAATTTCTCAAAATATTTCAATTTGTTGTCTGGAGCTTGGACTATTAGGTTTCTATTTTATACGCATTTAATTTTAAGAGGTAATACAATTTGAAGAAGTATTTACTTTGGAAGAGGTTTTCATAACGTAGGTAATATAAATGCTATCTAAGATAGTATTTTAAAATAATACCTAAATAAACATTAAACATTAAAAACATTAAACATTCACACACTCACACCCCTGCACTAGGACAAACTACAAATGTAGGCAGTGCCTTACTATATTTTTTTAAATGTAGGCAACATTTACTAAGAAGTTTTTTTTATTACTAGATTTGCAGGAGTCTGAAACATATAAATAAAATTCACAAAAAAAAACGTGCAATAAATAGAAAGCACTGTATGAAAACAACTAGCATCTCTAAAGGGCTAACATATTTCAAGTCATATTTTTGATGGTCAAAATAAACCACAAAAGACCATAACCGTTTTCGTCACCTACCCTCATCCCTTATTTCCATTCAAAGTATTTTTAACAAAACACGTTGGTTTCCCGAAGACGATACCCCATGAAAAAAAGCTATAAAAAACCTCATAAAATTTCCATTACTATCCATCCGGGTACAAAACGAGCAGTTGCCTTGTCAAAGGTTAAAAATGCCGACATAAATTATTTAAAAAAATGCAAACGAAGAAGAAAAATCGCGGTAAACAAAGAATATTGATGACATACATTTTTCTATGATAAATATCTATGTGAAACGAGCTGATCGTTTGCGTTGCGAATTTTCAAAATTCCTTTCTTAGTACTCACTTTTAGCTCTTATTTTATTTTTTATTTATTTCTTATTTATTAGAGAACCAACAGTTTTATACCTTGGCTCTCTATAGTTAAACTATTATCTACCCTATAGGAAAACATAGACGAAACGAATAGTGTGAAGAAATTACTATAATACGGCGTACTTTTTTAGTATTTGTCCGAAACATTTTGTATGGAAATTTGTCTTGAGGATTCCCCTTAATGTAAGAAGTCTACAAATTGCCATTTGAAATTTAACGCAGATCAATACTATAGGTATTCGATCCATTGAAGTACCTAACTCTTTGTCCCGTAAATAACCGTAATCTACCTAGAAGATAGTTTTAGAGCCATTTACAGGTTCTCAGACGAACGCGTCCGTTAAGTTACAAGTATCTACATTCAGTGGTTTGACTGATACGTTGTCTGTCAGTCAGTCAGTCAGTCAGTCAGTCAGTCAGTCAGGACCAAGCCTTTTATAATATTGATGATTGATTGATTCCGAAAAACCTCCGGGACAAAGAGTTAGGTACTTCAATGGATCAAATACCTATAGTATTGATCTGGTTACATTTCAAATAGCAGTTTGAAGAGTTCATACATTAAATAGCATTTAAAAAAAGTCATAAAAGTACCAATTAAGTTGGTGGGAATTTCTTCATGTTTTATTTAAACACCACGAAAACACTTCAATCACATTCGACTAACTCGCAAACAGCAAAATAACCAATTTATATTCAAAACATTAGTAGGGAAATTGGGTGTGGCCCATGAAAAAGCAATTTTGTGTTGCGATCGAAACATACATGAAAAAGCTTCTGGTATAAAACTTTTAAGGCAAATAAAAAAGTTATAAAAATCAAAAAGTGATTGAAAGAAACCATGTATATTGGCTACGAAGATTTAAACAGAAGACAACATTGAATGAATTTAAACGAATTAGTATTTTTTTGATAGAGCAAAATATATTCAAAAATTATTTTGGTTAAGGGTAATTCTCAAATCCGAATTACAAACAAAATATTTCGGACAAATACTCAAAAAGTACGCCGTATTATATTAATTTCTTCACACTTTTCGTTTCGTCCATGATTTTTTGATTTCGTCAACAAAAAAAGTGTAAGCTTTCATACTTTAATTTAGATTTTATACGTGTTTTTAAGTTAGTAGGGTTAATTTTGTATGGAAATCGGATTTGAGGATTCCCCTTCACCTGTTACATTATCTAAGAGCTCATTCACACGAGAGATTTTTTAACGCGCGTTAAAAATCCGTTCAATTAAAACCAATGGATTTTACGCGCTTTAAATGCGCTGACGTGCAAACAGCTACTTGGAAATACATTTGTTCTATAATAACTCTTTCGTGCGAATGAGCTCTAACTTTATCAGATTTTTTTCACACTCGAAAGGAGACTGTTTTCTCGACAAACTTTCATCACTGAAAAACAGGAAGTAGATTTCAAAACGTTGGCTGTTGCCTGCATGTGAGGCACGACAAAATTGACCACTTCACACCGGCACAAAGGATACGGAACCCAATTTGTTACATACCACTTCAGTACGGCACAAATGACTGACGCGAAAGGTTGCTATTGGCAACTATGCATGCCTCATTTGCTAGCTATTTCATTACCTCTGTCTGAAGCAGGGCCCTTGACAAGGGCAGAGCGACCCAATTCTGCCAAGAAAATCATCCATCTAGCTTAGCCGATACATACCTTATAAACCTGGATATAAGGTGCAGGGATGATGAACTCATAAAATTGTTCCTCGAGTTTGAAAGTTTAGTTCCTCAACCACAACAAGCTTGGTGAATTTGAGTCTTGTGCCCGTAGAAATAGAATTGACAGTAAGCGGTATGGTCAGGGTTGCGAGGTATCAGGTAATAATGCATAGGTTTGTTTTTGATGTGACCTCAATTAAACAGGCGCTTAAAGTGAAACTGAGATTAATAGTTTGGGTGCTTGTAACTGACAGTTTGTACAGAGCTGATAATTATATCAAACACTCTTCAATTGGACCCTGGAGATTATAAAACTTAGCAGGTAACATGGTGTTTTCAGACATCATATAATATATAAATTAATTTAAAAAGATTAAATCAATACAGAGTTTAGGGTAGAAAGAAACGAATATTTTTATGAATAACATACCTAATGCAGCTTGTACTGCCAACTTCCCCTTGGTTACAGGAACATGCTTTACGTATTACCTATGGCTATGGTATTACTCAAAAATAGTAAAGTCACCGGATATTTCCACCATAAACCGTAAATTTTCACGGCAAAAAACCGTGTGTGGACAAGAGGCCTGACTTGGCCTTAATAAATAACATTGCTCCTCACCTTGGAAGAAAGTCCTTATACTCCATTTTCTGCAATCGCAACAAAAGGATCTTTTTCACAGATGACGTATTCGCTCACAAATCAGTACCTAACGGAAAAGGTAATCATGCGTAAAGTATTTTCTATTCAAAAGCTTGAATTTTCATGGAAAAAATGTCCTATGGAGATGCCTACGCTGCCCAGCATACTCTGACCCATCAAATTGTATTGAGATGCGACTTTTACTCTTGGATTCTGATAGAAATGGGAAGTGTGGGAGGTCGTTCTTATGTGGTGGCGGGGACAACAGCGATGTGTTCATTCAACCATTATTTCCAAGTGATTAGACGTGTCATTGGCAAGCCATCGCGAAATTCAGATAAAGCTGAAATACAGACACTGATTTTTATTCACCAGGAGTTCCTCTCCCATATCCGTCCATCCATCAAAGGCATTTCCAGGATGTGTCAAATTTCAGTAAGTACCACAATTACTGAAATTTGACACAGTTATATAAATAGTCGTTCAATACATTAAAGTAAAAGAAAAATAGCCTTTATTTCTACTAACTCAAAAAATAATTAATTTTTAATATATGAAATAAAAAATAGTATAAGTAAATAACATACCTATACAATTTTTTTACTTACATTCAATTTTTTTTTTTCTTGAAGCAAAAACAAGTGTAATAAAATAAAACATTATAATCTTAAATAAGTTGCACTTTTTGGCTTGTGATGCATTATTTGGTGTGTGCAATGCCTACATTGAGTACATCGATACTTGTGTTGCAGGCAATGCTTTGACATTTTCATTTATTTCACACTCTTTTAATATTCAAAGTGGAGATGCAATTAAAATATAAGTTTACTTGTCCCAACTAAGAAATTTCACATATTAAAATTTTGCGATTTCTTTGCGCTCGATAGCGGGAAGAGAGTAAAGTTTACCCGGATTTTTTTCGAACAAATACTTTTGACATAAAAGTAATTTCTTCATTCAATATAAGTTACTTTCAGGTTTTTTGTGCCAACACGCAACTGAGATAAAACCAACAGGAACGTTCGTGACGAAACAATATAATGAATTCAATGGCTTATTTGTTTGAACGTGATTTGATTGGCGGTGTAATTTCTCGATGTTTTATTCAGACAGTTTTATTTGGTTCGTTCATGCGAAAGGTAAATGAATCCAGAAAAAATATCATACTACATTCCTTCGCAACTGTTGGCTAAAAAAATATAAGATATTTGCGAGGAAATAAATAATATTGTTCACTTGTCCACAAATTAGCTTTGCGCGCGCATCAGCGCTTTTTTTAGGGCATAGGCACAGAAACAGCGGCCCAGTATTAATAATAAAGTAAATTAATATTTTTGTGTTTTGTGACCGATAAATGGTTGTTATTTATGGTCAATATAATTTAAATTAAATATTTATTTATTATATTTTATCTCCCTAAGTTATTTTTATTCATGTAGACCACTTTTCTGACTTAAAAACTCTTTGTTATACAAAAAATTAAGCGTGACTTCGTAACCCGGAAAAAATGTGTTGTAACCCTATCTCGTGAACCAGATTACTATATCTTTAGCTTACCTATGTGGTTAGGATAAGATAAAAACATCTCGCTATACACATAAGAAGTTTTGACATTAGCGAACATTTTTTTAATCAAAATCAATATACACACACATATTTTAATGTTCAAGCTAAAATCAACAAATTCATATCAGAACTACTCAGTTAATTCATTACTAGAATAATTTTACTTCTCATTTTTTCCTTAGAATTATATAAAAAGTGTTACGAATTAAAACCCTTATGGGTTTCCGCAAGCATCTTCTCATCGTGTCACTAGTTATTTTGAACCAGTTTGGTGAAAGGATTTCAAGTGCGCCTCAAAGTAGCTCCTTTCGAACTTTTTAGGTTCTTTGACATGCCGGTTTCCACGCGATGTTTTCCTTCGCCGTTAAGCACGTGTTTTAATGCACACATAGATTTTCTAAACAGAAACATCCATTGGTGTACGACCGGCTTCGAACCCACGGCCTTTGGATCGGAAGTTGAGGCACTTCCCACTCGGCCATCACGTTTTTTTTCCGCCAGCATGAAACGATCAATTAATATCAGTGATATACATAAGTCGAAGATTTTTTAAACATTAAAATTTACGAATATTTTCATAAATCATTCCCACATTATGTATAGCAAAATCAGCAACTATTTTAAATTGACTGTAACTAGGGTGCTTGATAAAGCGATAATTACTGGGGGACTGTGATGATCAATCTTCATTATGAATAGAGAAAAATGACTTTTACTCGTATTTAAGGGTGCGATCAAAGTTGATCACGATTGAAAGAACTTAATAATCATGATACTAAATAAAATGCTGTCTAGTTTTTATTACTAGTATCATTTTTAAATCATATAGGCATATAATAATGTATAATTATATAGGTACTTATTACATCTAATAAAATATATATATAACACACTCACGCACACACACACACACACATACACATACCACACAGATATTCATACACACGCAATGAGAGTCTTATATTATAATTATCTAATTTTTAAAATAACTGTTATTTTTTTATGAGGTCTTTTATTTTGTTTGCTTATTATCATATAAAGAACTATGTACTTAACTTTTTTATTGAAATTGTTATGTCAATTACCTTATTAAATTAAGTTAGGTACTTAGCTAAATTATTTTTAATTTAAATATAAATTATTTTTTAGTTTTGTAGACATACATCAAATTGTTATAACATAAGGAGAAGACTCAGGTTCCTGAAATACAGCATTTTGCTAGTTTGGGAACCTGTGGATTCAAAAACTCTTTGTAAATCTTATTATGTCTCAATAAATATTACTATTACTATTTTAATGTCAAAATGGCCCCATACTATAGGGTAAAACCGGATTAAATGCCTCAGAAGGATGGAATAAGAGAACTCTGCTTTCAAAAATCAAAAATAAGTATTACTAGAAGGAAAAACAGTGTATATTTCAGGCGTGGAGACGGCTCAAAAATTTTCATCAGCTGCTACCATCTAGCTAATTATTTTACGAGTAAAAAAAAAAATTTTTAGGTAAGACTAAGCAAGGATCATATCCCAACGTTCCGAAAACCATCATAATCCATCTATTGAATAAACCAATAGCCCGATACACATCCATCCATGAATACGAATCTTGCTTAACCCTTCAAAGGGTCGCAAGACCGAAGAAGTAGGTTTGATATATGGCGGAATTAATACCCATTTAGATTAAGTGGGTCTACTTGGGAATCCATTGTGACGCAAAAGCTCAAAGTTAGGGGAAACAATGAAGTGACAATGTTTAACATACCTACGAGTTAAAACCCCTACGAGTGGATATGAATTGCTAAAATGCTTTATTGCACACAAAAAAAATTAGACTAAATTGTTAGTTACAAAATGATAATTTAGTAAGTATAGGTACGTGTTATTATTTTATTGTAAGTGTGTCTCTATTATTATTTTTACCGGAATGATGATATAAACTAGTACTTACTTGGTATGTCACGTATCACGAATTTTTTTGGAAACATACCTGAAAAAAAAACATTTTATGAATGTTTATGAAAATCATAATATCATTACAATAATAAACACAGTTTTAGTTAAAATATTAGGTGTTCCAAATCAATTTGTAAATATTTCAAACACATCTTCACAATATATAACTATAACATAATAATTCGCACATTGTACTCGAATATCAAGCTTCAAAAACATTGACTCCGCTAAATACCATCTAAACCCATACCTCACTCTCAATTCATTAAGCCGTCCACAGCAGACCGTTAATACTAACAGTATTAACTGCTGCTTATTCTGTGTCATTGCCAATAATACCCGTATCTCAAGAATTAATACCGCTGTTCCTAAACAGAGCGCGCTCGATCGGAAATGCCCCCACGGCTGGCGAAGGGTTACCGATGTTATGTTTACGCTGGATTATTAGCAAAGTATATATTTACATGTACAAACAGCGTCAGAGATAAGTATCCTCCTTGCACAAGACACCCAGCTATAAATCCTTTAAAAAAATGTAATAATTAAAATTATTTTTAGGCTTACATACGGTTATACAAATATAATCTATTTTTTAAAGGCAACACTTCTACATTCATCGCGACGGTGATTTAAAGGGATTTGAAGCTGAGTATTATAATGCAAGGGGGATACTTATCTATGACGCTGTCTGTACCTAGCTATAAATTGAGGCTCCGAACTGACTGTTTCTGAAGATTCTGCTGCACACTAAATGACGAAGAAGGAACAGTGACCAATAGCTCAAGCATGATATCTTACGTTTACGTTAACACGATATGTTAATCCGCCACAGATGACAACAGTTTGTATGACGTTTTGATAAACAATCATATAAACTTTTGACTTCTATTTGACGGATACGATACGATAACGTACACAAAAGATCATGCTTGAGCTACTGACCGACCGTACTAACGACCGCACACAGAGAAATACTAACAAAAAAAACTATTTACTAAATTGATTTTAGTATTTTCTTCAGTATTAAATAATTTTTAATTTTTTTTAATTTTTAATTATTAATTTTTATTATTTAGTATAATGATAAATTTACATTAGAGGCTTGAACATTACAAATAAATAGGTACAAAAGGTATGGCTATAATATTGCGTATTTACAAGTGTTTTAAAGAGAGTGGAAACCACTTTGACTTATTAGATTAGACACATTGTTTATATTCTTGATTAACTTCTTCACTGATAGTAGCGTTATTTGCAATAATCAACAGGTAGGTATCAATATCTACACATAAAAGACTTGGCCCTGACTGACTGACTGGCAGACAGCCTACAAGCTAAACCAGTACTCTACTAGATTTGAAACTTGGAGTAGGTATGTGTTGATCAATAAGCTGAAAGTGCATATTGTTAATACGCAACGCAAACGGAGTTACGGGTGTCAGCTAGTGGTTTATAAAATAATATATATAAAATTTAAGATTGTCATACGATCAGGTGCCGCCATAAAATTGATATTTGCAGGAGTTATTTTATGGATTTTTTATAGTTTACGATAAAGTTCTTAAAAAACTATACCGATAAAACGGTCAGTGAAAAAATGGACATCATAAAATATTTATGTAGTTTGAAGAATATAATGGAAAAGGATACTTTTTACACTCACCTGCACTACGCGCAAAACAAGTGATAGGTAATAATTTTTTTTACATGATTATATGGAACTCAATTTTATTATGTAGGTATAGTCGGCTCTGTAATTGTCTTTACACCCAGCTTACACCGGTGTCCTCCTGTGATTAAACCACGTGTGGTTTATATTATGGGTACATCTTAACTCACATACACACACATGATATATTTGTGTGAGTGGTTTAATCACAGGAGAACACCACCGGCGTAAGCTGGGTGTGAAGACATTTACAGAGCAGACTGTTCTTACACTTCAAAAAGTCGGTTCCTAAACTTTATCTTAGTTTATTACGCCAAATTGTAATTGATATACCTAGAAAAAGTAATATATATTTATGGAAATTTAAAGATCATTGGTTAAATATATGTACCTATGTATAAGCATTCTCTAATCCAGTTTAACAAAAAACTTGACATTTACAAATCATTAACAGAAAAAAAAAACAAATACGTTATCAACCATTGTGACGTTAAGATATTGTAAAATACAGAAACCACTTCAAATTATACCACTCAATATGTCACGCGAGCGATAACAAGTTTAACCACTCGAATCACTTATCAATACTATAGAACCTCAAGTTGCTAACCCAGTATCTCGAAAAACTTACCAGCTAACGCACGCAATGACTTTCATACAAAAAGAGAAAAGAAGAACAGTAAAAAAATGCATGGCTGACACATGCAGTACGCAAACGCTGAAGAAACGATTGCCACTTTTGGAATGGCTACCGAAATACAAATCGGAGTACATCATCCAAGACATAATTGCTGGCATAACTGTGGGACTGACAGCTATACCCCAGGGAATCGCATACGCCGTGATCGCTGGCTTACCCCCAGAACATGGATTGTACGCTTCATTGACTTCCGGAATCATCTACGTATTCTTCGGCAGCTGCTACAATGTGACTGTTGGACCTACAGCCATTCTCGCAGCCATGACAGCAAGATACGTTGCAAGTTACTCTGCAGACTTCGCGATTCTTGCAGCGTTTCTATCTGGCGTGTTGATTTTGGTTATGGGTGTTCTCAACCTCGGATTTCTAGTTGAGTTCATCTCCATGCCAGTTATCAGCGGATTTACGACTGCTGCCGCTTTGCAAATTGCCGCCGCTCAACTCAAGTCTCTGTTTGGATTGAGTGGATCATCGGGTGACTACTTTGCAGAGTCAGTGTATAACTTTGTTCATAATATTACGACGGCAAAATTGTGGGAGCCTGTGCTAGGATTCGGGACCATGGTGATGTTGCTACTGCTTCAGAAGATGGGACAAGGCTGCAGCCGCACTGACGGATTTGTCAAGCAAATGCGTTGGTTTATCTCCTTGTCAAGAAACGCCGTAGTCGTCGTAGTCGGTATGCTCATAGCTTATCTATTAAAAGTGACGATGGATATCGAACCTTTGAATTTGATTGGCGATATCGGAAGTGGCTTACCCAAATTTAGTTGGCCACCGTTCACTACACTTGTTGGGAATGAAACTTATTCTTTTAGTGACATGTTAAATGTATTAGGGCCTCAGTCAATTGCTCTACCATTAGTAGCAATACTAGAATCAGTTGCTATTGCCAAAGCATTTGCCGATGGCGCTACAGTGGACGCCACTCAAGAGATGATTGCTCTAGGTTTATGCAATATTATCGGTTCTTTCGGTCAGAGTATGCCGATCACCGGTTCCTTTACTCGAACAGCTCTTAACCATGTGTCTGGAGTGAAAACCCCTGCCGGAGGAGTTACTAAAGTACTTCTCATCATCGTAGCTTTAACATCATTAACGTCTACTTTCTACTACATACCAAAAGCATCCCTAGCTGGACTTATAATTATAGCGATGTTTTCTATGCTGGATTACACTATACTGGGAAGACTGTGGAAGAACAGTAAACGGGAGCTCTTTGTTCTGCTGGTAACCATGACGGTGTGTTTACTTGCTGGTCTTGAATATGGCATGATGACGGGAGTTACATTGGAAGCTGCTATGCTTCTGTACAAAGTTGCAAGACCTTCAGTTGACATCAGTATAACAAAGTGTCAGAAAGCTGATATCATTCTAGTGCCCCTAGCAGAGAGTGTATCATACTGCGCCGCTGAGCATGTGAGAAGAGTGGTTCTAAAAGCATCGCAGCACACCCTAACTGAAACTCTGATCATTATTGATGGAACTAATCTGAGGAATATGGACTTCACGGTCACGTCTAACTTAATGTCGGTGGTCAAGGATTTGGAGAAGAAATCTCGACAGATTCTGTTCATGAACTTCAATTCTCATTTGAAGAGCCTTTGTGTTGATATCAATCCTCAATCTGAAACTAAATTTATGATCGCATCTGGCGCTGAAGAGTTATTAGATCAGCTGACGAAAGATGTTTGAGAATGGAAAAGATTAAGTTTCTTTGTTACAAAATTGAGCTGTGATAGTGCTGTGATTTTTATCTGGTGACAGGGATATGATAATTTATCTACGTAACCTAGACTGTCTTACTAAAGTCATCAAGTTAAGATAAAGATATATTTTAAAATGAGAGTCGTTTGGCGAACAAAAAGGTTTAAAGATAAAACTTTTTGATAAAGCGAAAAGTATTGTTCTTGTATTTAAATAAAAATGTAAATGGCAATTCTGTATTATTTGTAATATTCATCGAAAGATAAAAGAAAACCATGAATTACAATTATAATACATTATTACGAAAAACTATTACAAATGGTTTTTACAAAATACGCGAATAGGATTCACTTTTCATAGAGTGCTCGAAAAATCAATTTTGTGCGGTTGCCAAACCAAATCCCGCAAAATGAATTTACGACATAAGTATTTGTTCTAACAAGACATGCGGCCACAAAAGTTTGTATTCATGGCATTTGTCCGTCGAAGATTGGCTTGGAAATGTACCAAAAAAGGGGTATTGCCCCGTGGAAAATATCTTTGCCTGCGCACTTCGTATCGGGTACTTTGAAATAGGTATCTGTAATATTATAAGGGAATTGTATTTAATGGTTTAGTTTTAAGGGGAATCCTCAATGCAAATGTCCATACAAAATGTTTTTTGATTTCGTCAACAAAAAAGTGAAAGGTTTCATACCATAATTTAGATATTATACGTGTTTTAAAATTAACCCTACTAACTTAAAAACACGTATAAAATCTAAATTAAAGTATGAAACCTTTCACTTTTTTTGTTGACCAAATCAAAAAACATGGACGAAACGAATAGTGTGAAGAAATTACTATAATACGGCGTACTTTTTGAGTATTTGTCCGAAACATTTTGTATGGAATTCGGATTTGAGGATTAGCCTTAAAGATTAGTTGATTATTTAGAGGAACCTAGACTACGAAAAATAAAGGATTCATTTCAACAGTGTTTTTCAAATCGCATACTGAAATTTGTATTAAAATACTTATCTGTCAAATAAAATCTATTTTTAAGTGTCTGGTATAATATTTTAAATGTGATTTATATTAAGATAAGTATTTCTTAAAAGCATATATTATTGTTACTCACTGTTTTATCTGATGGAACTGAATCAAGTTATTAAAATTCTTTGTTAAAATATAAATATTAAAAGCATATAACATGAATATGTTTAACGTACCATGTCCAACTATCAATTACAAGCGTAGAGTGTATTCTGCCAAAACTACACTTTTTAATACACAAAAGTTATTATTATTGTTCCCATTTAGCCTTGACTTTGCCAAAATCAGAGTCTAGACGGGGAACGACACGGTATAAATTATTTAAATTACAGGAATATTTAGTTTTGAGCTTGAAAGCGCTTCGGACGTATCTAAAGATTTATACGGGTCCAGATAATAAATCTGAGCGCAGAGTACAATTTGCAGTTTTGGTGAAAATGTAGGTATTTTGCATTCACAGATTTAAAATATAATAAGGTTTTTCAAAAATAAAGGTACAGCCTTATGACTTGTAGTCACAGACTAATTGTATTATATTTTATTTGCGCATAACACTCAATCATTATTATGTATATGTACTAACATTATATTTTTCCATTACCCTTTTCAATGTCTATAAAAGCATTTTGCTTTTACGCGAATCACTAGCTCGAATTTTGGAGGCAGACTTTAAAAAGTAAATATTAGCAAAAAAGAACCTACTTCAAGGAGAGCAAACCACGCAATATCGTTAACATAAATGACATATTTTACCAGTTACATTATATAAACTAAACTACTGAACCGATTTTCATAAAATTTTCATGGGACCAATCTGAATGTATCCTTTTTTGAAGACTTAGAAAACCAAGCGCTGAAAAAACATCTGTGGCTGTTTTTTTTTTGTTTTTCACAAAATCCACAGCTTTTAGAAGTAATATAACTTAGACTTATTATTTAGACTTACATCCAATAACGGATTTACATTTTAAAACTGTTGAAATTTGAAATCAAGGTTACAATTGGTGCCAACCGTATAGGTTATGACCACTTTTTTTTGTTTAAGAATTAGCACTTAAAAAAATAAAAGGAAATTAAAAAGCCACCAGTGGTTTGTCCTAGATGTAGGCTGGTTTTCATGTAGGCTGGTATACAGATTTAGGTATGCTTAAAGTTGCGTAAACAGATTTGGGCAAACCTCACTGGTGTAAAAACGTTTTGTGTAAAAGAAAAGTAAGTGTTATTCTGTAAGTTGTAGGTAGTATAGATATGTATGGATATTGTTATAGCTACACATTCTTAATCGTGTATGAAACAGCCACTTGGAAACGCCTTCAATCGGTCGTGTTCCTGACACTAAACTACTAAACTTGCCCATTACTCCACTCCTGGCACCCTCTCACCGATGGTGCAGTAAATCATAACCCTCTGTTTTGCCCGTGTCAGATAAAAATAACCGCCTTTGTTTTATCTCGGTAACGTTTCCAAGGAATTTGAGGTATTCTGTAAGAATTCAAAGCCAACTTTAGGAGAAAAGTGGAGTGATACACTTAATAAATACGAGAAGGTAAGAGTAAGTCTTTTTAAGTTAGAATTATTTAGATTAGTTATAAGTTTCTATTGTATTGTATAGGCAAATAAATTCCATTTCATTTCATTTTCATTTCATGATACTGAACTCAATGTGACATCTACCACGATGTATAAAGTTTAAGACATCTGATGTAAATACAAAAAATATTCAGGCTTGAAATAATTTAATGATCAATAGAAACAATCAGTTTATATAAAAGGCTTCCACCTGACTGAATGACAGACAATACACAGGCCAAACTACTAAACGAAGAGACCTGAAAATTGGAGAGTATGTTGTAGTATGTTGTTCGTCAAGAAGTTCAGGCGCGTAAGGAATTTTGTTAATTTGCAACGCCAAGTATTAAATAAAATTCTTGGTTCTGGCTGACAGACATTCTACAGGCGGAAACTAGCAGATATTTATAGAAACATGAAACTTGGAGGATATGTTAGGATATCAAGCGCTGAAAGTGTACTAGAAGTTGTGGATAGCAGCTAGTTTTTAACCAAAATAAATTACTTTTCATGTTACTTTTATTTTATTCATAGCATTACACTGAATGCTTGTATAAGTCACAAAGTAACCTTTGATATATAAATCTATATATATTTCATCATACCCAATAGCTGAAGCCATAAACAACACAGATTGTAGTATCGACCGGTCAAGGCACATACGACATCAAATGAAATGTCACCTCACACAAAAGGTAGTTGCGTCAAAAGGTAGAGCGGCGCCGGGTGCGCGCTTGTATTGGCGGTGACGGACGCGTCAATCAATGTTTCCGCATCTCACATCCAAGATAAGAAAATGGATACGGTAATTTTAATAAGGAGATCATAATTGTGACGATACGTTTGGTTGAGTGGCAAGTGCGTTGGTGTAGCAACGCCGGTGTCACGGGTTCGATTCCCGCTTCAGGACAAATATTTGTGTGATGGATATCGGTGTTTGTCCTGAGTCTGAGTCTGTTTTCTATATATTCTATATATATATATTATAGTATTAGTGTATTATATGTATTTAAGTATATATATTATAGTAAGCTCTGCTTAGTTTGGGGCTAGATGGCGTTGTTTGAAATGTCCCAAATATTTAATTATTTTGTATTATTTATTTTATAATTATTGCCTGAAAATTACCAATGGCCATAAGGAGATCAAAATTATAGCCTGAAAATTACCAAAGGCCATAAGGATATCATAAATATACCCTAAAAATTACCAAAGGCCATTTGCACTGACTTGACTATGACTTGAGTCGGTTTAAATACGTAGGTATCGAGAGTTAGCTGGCGAGAGTGAAAAAAACCAAAGAAAATGCGTCAGAATCGAGTAAATAGAAATAAAACTGTTTATATTTTTTTATATCGCTCGCGTTTGGCTTTTTCATTTGCACGCTTTCCTAGATAGAATATTCCCATTTACTATTGCCTTGGATTCTTGGGTTTTTGAAAAAGGGAGCATATAGAATTTTGTAATGATTTGCACATATAGTATTTGCATATAGTTTTATACTTTCATGTAAACAATTTCCTCGGTAAACCGGCGCCCACTCTGAAGTGGCGCGAAACTGTGAAAGCGGTACTCTACTCGGTGTCACATTGACATTTTCAATTTGCCTTTCGTCCACATGCGCCCTTAGAAATATTCCATTAAATCTTACAGTAGGTAAATTTTAATTGAAGTGACAAGTGACGAGGTAACCTAGATGTTCTTCAGATGATAAGAGATCACGCATGTTCATGATTAAACCATTGCTACACACACAAGGCCTTAAATCACACAAAATCAAGTCCGGTGCAGAATTGCTACAAGCGCTCGTCCACTTACTCGACATTTCGATAACAGAAGCACTAGAATAATACAGTATTGTATGTATGTATGTATATAAATAGATAATAACACTTTATTGTACACCCGAAGAAACATACATTATAAAAGGCAGCTAAAGGGGAATCCTCAAGGCAAATTTCCTTGAGGATATGAAATCTAAATTAAAGTATGAAAACATGCTATTTTTTGTTGATACAATTGGAAAACATAGGCGAAATGATGAGTGTGAAAAAATTACTATAATACCGAAAATCAGACTCATGAGGTCCCGACTTTAATAACTTCAACAATAATTTTACATAATCATTCAAAAACACTATGAACAAGACTTTACCCTAGAGTTTAGTAAGAAAAAACAAGAAAATAGTAGATTATTCAAATTCAGTATGCTTTTAAAAGTCAAGATATCTTTCATGCCAAATTACACGACCAGTTGTTTACTCCTTCCACAACTAAGTTCTATTTTCCATCCCCGACCTTTCACGTATTGATTACAAATGCGTATTACATCGTTTCCTGCCTAGACACGCCGACGCCTCATTCACTTACTTTTACTATTCGAAGGAGCCGTTTATCATAGTTTTTGGCGATAATTTTTATGATCTTTGATAAAACGAAAGTTTTCTGTCTGAAAACAGCTAATTGGAAAAATGTATTATGTCTAGAGCCTGGAAAAATACTTCGATTTGATTAATTAATTATGAACTATTTTTTTTTTATATCTCTAGTTTGTTTTTAATATGTTTAGGATCGTCAAGAAGAGAAGGTTATTTACATCAATATACATAAAGGCTTAGTACTGACTGACTGCAGACGATAACACAATTCTTTTTACGGGAACTAACAAATGCGTTCTAGAACAAGACATAAATAATACGATTCACAATGTTATTGATTGGTTGACAATGACATTGAATAATCTGAAAGTTAATTTGACTAAAACCAATGTTATGGTATTCAGAAAAAGAGTAATTAAACTAGCAGATCTTGACATTAGATACTTGGGACATAAAATTGAAGAAATTGAAATATCTAAATTTCTTGGTCTACATATTGACTCCACTTTAAATTGGAAGTCACATGTCGAACAATTAGCTGTAAAATTGAATAGATTCTCTTATGCTCTTCACATACTGTCCAAAACTGCTAGTATTCCTACACTGCTTACTACGTATCACGGATATATAGCGTCACTCCTCAGGTATGGTGTTTTGTTCTGGGGCAATTCAACGGATAAAGAAGTTGTATTTAGGGCACAGAAGAAATGCGTAAGGGCAATCTGCAAAATCCAACAAACCGACAGCTGTAAGCCATATTTTAATAAGCTTAACATATTAACATTGCCTTGTATCTACATTTTGGAAACTGCACAATTTGTAAAACAAAACTTATATATGTATAAAAAATATGAAAGCAAACGGCACCACCTAAAGATACGTTATCCTGACATGAAAATGGCGCAATTTAGCAAAAGCATATTTGGTATGGCTCCTAGGATATACAATCACTTACCAGTATCAATATTGGAAATAGCATCTGTTAATGTGTTTAAATTTAAACTAAAAAAACTGCTTTTAATGAAAAATTATTATACTTTAAATGAATATTTTATGGACAATCTAAATGACATTGTTATTTAAAAAAAACTAGTTTTGTAGGTGTTATGTTGGTGTGTTGGTATTTGATTTTCTATTCATTTTATTTTCTTTTCATTTATTTTGACACATGGAAATTTGACATTTAAGTCTTAAATTATTTAATTATTATTATTTTTTTCAGTTTTGTATTGCATGCTAATCATAAGCTGACTAAGGAGAACCTCATTCATTTATGTTATTATAAGATCTTTTTGTAACCACCCTTATTCGCAATAAATAGTTTTGAATTTGAATTTGAATTTGACTGACAGAGAGACAACGAACAGGCAAAACCACTGGACATAGAGACTGGAAACTTTAAAGGTATGTCCGCCAAAAAGTATAAACGTATACTAGGAAAGGTATAAAGTTAATTTGCAATGCAAACGAAGTGGCGGGTGTCAATTAGTAAATCATAAAAAGGCTTACTTTTAGTGACTCTAGCTGTGATATGAAGTGAGATTTCGTTTGGTTTCCATTAGCATTTTTCGGTCGTCAGGACCTGAATTCAAGTTTTTTTTTAAAAAACGTTAAAACCTAACAAATAGCCTGACAACGGCGTTAACGAATAACAATGACAATGGCCCATAAAGCGCAAGGTGGTCCATTATCGACGCACCCCGCGCCGGATATGCAGCCGTAACTCATCGGACGTGACGTCACATGGCCAGGGATAATCCGGATGAAGAAACACTGCAACGAATTTCTTTTCCATAAAACCTACTTATACAAAATTATTTCAAAAGTAGTGATCGAAATATAATATTTGTGAATATATTTTTTTTTATTATGGGTGTTTTTCTATTATTTGATAAATCTTACCTACACTAGCTGACACCCGTAACTTCGTTAACGTTGCGAATTTTCAAAATTCCTTTCTCAGTTGGTACTCACTTTTAGCTCTGGACGAACCCACCCTCTAATTTCAAGTCTCTGCGTTTAGCGGTTTGGTCATTGTCTGTCAGTCAGTCAGTTAGTCAATCAGGTCCAAACCTTTTATATTTTATTGATGATACTGAATTACTCTGAATTAGATATCGTAACAATCTAGACTCTACATGGATAAGAAAATAACGTTAAACAAAGACACTATTGCACTTCAGAACTGTGAAAAATAAACACCGATTTTGCTGCACTCAAGATGTCCATTAGCTTTCTTGTTTGTTGTGTGACGAACACCAACATGAGAAACAATACTTTTTTGTAAACCAGACAATTGGCAAGCTAGACCAGCAGCCCTATACAATATTATTAGCGCTCTCTCATAGTAAAACATCTTGATGGTCAATTGGTCAATCTCGAAAGCCGGAACCGGTTTATACCGGAACACAATTATTCTTACACATTTCTGCATGGCGACAGTACATACGGCACGTTTCAAAATTTTAACTTATTTATATTAATTTTAATGCTAGAGACCTCCGTTTGACTGTAATCTCACCTAATCTTAAGTGTTAATGTAAACTAAGGTGGATAACGGAGGTTTAAGTAGACACTTTGACTTTGTATTACTTTTGACGTGACTACTACTAATAAATCGATGAACACCATTGACGTCATTGTCCGGTAACGATCATTTTCCGGTAACGGTCTGGTAACGCTCATTGTCCCGTTACGCTGGTAGTCACGTTAAACTGTCGTCCAACCAATTTTTTAGGTAAGAACTTATTTCTAGTACCTTCTTTAATATAACTTAGTATCTGCAGAATATGTACCGATTTTTTACATCAACTCGTGTCCCCTTGCAAATAATTCAAACGCCAAACCATTAGTTATCCATCGGCGCCTCTGAGTCGACTACAAGGCGGTATCAACCCCCATTTTTTATGCACCCCCGCGATGCACACTCGCAGCTTGATCCCGAATTATTGAGGGGGTTAAATTGACGTTTTATGAAACAACCAGACAAGTGATATGGCATAGAAAATTGGAAGTTTTTGCGCGAAAATATGGAATAATGTATGAAGTTTTAGCTGTCAGGTAAGCGTTAGGACGTACTCATACATCATGAAAGTTTAATGATTTGTGAAGAAAAAACGGAACGAAACATATTAGATCTTTTAGAAACCTTCAAAGATACATAAGAAATATTTTAGGAGATTTACAGTACCGTAGTACATGGTGTTTGATATCAGGAAGGAATCTAAGGTGAGAGATGTAACAACGACTAGACACATCATGAGGTCAAAAAGGAACAAATGGTCTTACCAACACACAGTCTGGTACCCGGGTGACGGTACGTGGGAGTGAGAGACAACCGAAAAGATGGAAAGATGATCTGCCCAAAGGATGGCGCAGAACCTGTTTGGACCGAAGGACCTGGCATAATCTGGAGGAGGCCTATGTCAAAGGACAATCTGACTTAAACTAGAACAAAGAAAATCATAAAATAATTTTAAAATTCCTGTACAATAAGAGTCAGCGAAAAATATAGTTTATATATTTTATTTATTTAGTAGGTACATGGTGTTTAAGGTTTTTATGGCTCACAAAAATCATAAGCGTTTCTTCCTATCGATTATTCTCTCTAGGTCTTTCTCTATAAAGTTATATTAAGATGTAAATAGAGACAAGTGGCGCCGATAGATCGTGCAATCTCCAAAGTGGCATGAGTAATGGCAGTTTCCGTCAATACACTTAGCGTCCACGGCGGATAAATCATGATCTAATGCAAATATGTCATTTCTTCGGAACAATACATTTATTTTATCGAGATACTATAAGATATAGTAAACTTAGGCTTAGAACTTAAACGTTAGTGCAGTTAGGGACTTACAGGTTCGATTCGGAAACTCTTAGAGCGAAGCCACACTGTTCCGTTGCGTTGTGTTGCGTCGCAGTTTTGTACTGGCACAAATTCCAGTCACAAATCGCAGCGCTAGATTTGGACGCATTCAATGCCAAATCATTGAATGCATCCAACGTAAATGCCAATACATAACTGCGACGCAACGCAACGGAGTGGTTTGACATCTCTTTCTCTTTCACCAGAACTGGTTACTAATATACCTTGATCATACGTACCGAGTACTCGGTACGCATAAATATAGCGCCGTGTGCTCGGCTGAGCGAGTGATGTAAGCTACTTGCTTACATCACTCGCTCGGCCGTTTGCTCGGTACGTGTGATCTAGGCATTACAACAAAGCGCGAATCTCGAAAATAACATTTTACAAGCGCGGTAGTAAACAAAATCATGGCACTTCCAACATGAATGCAAAACTACGTAACGGTTCAAAACGGTTTTTATGCGCAAAGGTCAAAATATGAAATCTTAAATAGTTTTTACAACGAATGAGCTATACAGAGTCTGCGGTACTGTTCGTGTTCGTCTCTGCTCTATCGACGTACAAGCACGGAGATTTGGGCGGGCGGCGCCCTACACGCTTCCGGGGACATTTGCATGCAACGGATTCATGCATGGGCGGCGGCTATTTGTCACTTATAATACTATTAGGTACTTTCCAGGATTGTACACGTTTTAGAAGTCTATTTAATGTTAGTAATTGTAAATTTTTAATATTGAAATCTATAAGAAAATATTGTTTTTTTGATCAGATGTTTCACTTACTTACAAAGAAGATGTAAACTGATGAAATGGTGACCACGAGAAGTTATTTACCTGGAACAAAATAAAAATAATTTACAAAACTATTACATGATCGTCATCAGGGTTACTGGAAGATTTTAAAATATTCTAGTAAAGGCGTAATGGCTGTTACAACAGTCGGGACAAAAATAGATAAGGTGAGCGCGATATAGCGAATACCCGTTATAATCTAATAACTATTCTTAGTCTACAGTTATAATTGAAAGTCTTTTGATTAAAATTCCAAGTACCAAAAAAACTATTTTTTTGTTTAACTTTTCAGTCTAATTTTATCAACTTAATTGTGACTGAAAAGTTTTTATTCCTCCTTTAAAAAGTGTCAGTAACGGTCACACGAAACAACCATATACCACGCCAACCAAGTTGGTTCGTCCATCCATACCTGTCTTGGCAAATCAGGTCAACTGATATAATTGATAGGTCGACCCATCTCCCGCTGACTAATGGCATGGAAGAGATATGGCGATGTTGAGTGATCGCCTTGCATCTCCGAACAAACACGCAAGCGGAGCCTATCTTCTTAGAAAAAGCATTTATCCCAGCAAAAACATTTTTAATGTAAAAAAAAAGCCAAAACGAACTTATCTTCTCGTACTACCTCAAAAATACGTGAGATCTTGTAATCATTAGTCGATTTCTCATGACTGAAACTCTATCTATGGTACAATCATTCATTGTAAGTTTGTAACAACTGAATTCGGCTTTGTTTATTCATTAACGTTTCCTGTCTATCATGCAAGAATATGATAACTTTGGTTAAAAATAAGCTACCTATAGTACCTATTTTAATAAAATTGTCGTCAAAACAGCTAACGTTTGTAAAAAAAAAATAAAGTTTAAAATGAAACAACACCTTCTTCTTTTCGTGTCAGTAGTTATTTTTGAATCAGTGTGGTGAAAAGATTTCAAGTGCGCCTCGAAGAGGCTCCTTTCGAGAAAGATACGGGTGCAGAATATTATATTAGTAATTTTTAACACAATGCTAGCCAGCAGGTAATTTTTAGAACATTACGAGTTAAATCATTCAATCAACGTAAACGATTAAGTAATACGTGCGTGCTGATTTGTACGTAGCCATGGCGTAGCCCCGCTCTGGGTCGCATTGGGTCGCTACGCTGCGTCATCGTCAAAGCTCAATTTGGCTGTCAACGGAACATTACGAATTTACGTTCTACGTCCACCCCTTTATGTCAAAATTTAATACTATACATGCTGTTTATTTGGAACAATTCTGTGAGAAAATTTCGTTTAGAATTGTCTTCATAAATGTATGTAGGTACCTAACAAACTAATTTGAACTGGATTACTACTATCTATTTTAGTAGCAGATGTAATAAGAAAACTATTTCTTAGGAACCTCGTTCTTAAATTAGGCTGGTCAGATAACACTTTAGAAAACCCGTTCCGTAACCATGAATTAATGATCTATTTATCTCAACTTTAATATGGTTTGATAACGACAGGTCTTATGAATGTATAATGTAGAGTCACATACTTCACTGAATAATTCAGTTAACATTTTTTTTTAATTGTTAAGAATTACGTTTCTCTTAATCGCTTTAGTGGTATTTTATACTACTATGTTATTGAAACACCCTGTACCAGTTTAGGTACCTATTACACCTTTCCCTGGTTATCGCGTTTTGTAAGTAAATAAACAATGAGACGCGACTCGTTAGCGCGCGACCGCGTCCCTTTACGTCAATAATTCACGTATCAGTTAATTGAGTAGACAACTTCATTTGAATAAATAAACTACGTGATAATGTAATCATTTTCGTGTTATTATGAATTTATTGGCACTACGGATACCTACAGCAGCTATAGAGAACCTAAGTGAGACAGTCATTCCAAAAAGTGAAATGCTAGCGTGAGCGTGTTAGCTTTTAGGAAGGATTGTCAACAAGCTGATTGTAAAAACGCCGATTACACTGGACTTTACACGCTACAAACGAAGTCGCTGGCGTTTAGCGTGTAAAAAAACCATGTGTTATCGTACTATAAGACGACGACATCACAAGCGGTTTTGAGCTTCCTTCATACACCGATTTCCCACGACTGCAACAATGTCACCTGTCTATCGCGTGGTAACATGAAGTAATAACAGATGGGAATATTTCATTTGTACATCCATCTTCACAAACTTTTCTAGGTTAATTATATATTAACTAGCTGGTGCCCGCGACTTCGTCTGCGCAGGTATCTTTATAAATTGTAGCCTATGTGTTATTCTGATGTATAAGCTATATTATTGTAAAGTTTCATTAAAATCCATTCAGTAGTTTATACGTGAAAGAGGAACAAACATCCATCCATCCATCCATCCATCCTTACAAACTTTCGCGTTTATAATATTAATAGGAGGATTACCAACTTAAATGACATACCTACGTGCATTAGTGTAAATATTTGATACGTTTAATTAACAATTCTGTAACACGCGAACAGTTTGGTGAAGTTTACCTGGGTTACGTTACCCAAGTTTAACTGGTTTAACTTTGTCGGTGGCTACGGTGTTTATCAAAGGTATGTTCGGGTTCTATTGACCCTATGAGCATAAGAACTGTGTGTGAAACCTTTTTCATGCAACATAGATCTCATGCGAATCATCACACAGTGTTGATAAATATGATACTTGTAAATACGATTTTTTTGGGGATTAATGAACAGAGATGTTTGTACCTCAATCACGATGAAACTAGTTAACCGATTAAGATAATTTTTGGTTCAAATATAATAGTTTAAAAGCTGGATAAAAAACAGATACTATTTTGTTATTTGATTATAACGGGTATTTATCGCGCTCACCTCGTATGTTTTCGTGCCCCCCGTTATAATTAAATAACTATGTGTGATAATCGCGAAAGTCTACGAAAAACTATAGATACTATTTTATTCTGATATCAAGCAGGAGCTTACCTATCAATAGGTAGACATATATAAAAGGCTTAGTCCCAAGTTCACCAACAGATGGTTAAGTTTTAAACAGTTGTTTTGACATTTTTGACACGAATTTTCATAGATTAAACGTTAAAGTTAACGGACGAAGAGACCTAATCTTCCGATTATCTATTGATGAACACAAACCTTAGTCAGCTAAGAAATAATTTTCTTAATTTGCATCGCAAACAAAGTTGTCCGCTAGTTTTAAAATAAAATATTATCATAATAGATTACTTCGCAGACTTCAGATATCTAAAAACAATACAGCTTGTAGTTTTTTTTTACTTTATGAGACTTACAAAACATAATTTATTTAACAGCAAAGAGGGTTGTAACTGTGACTCACTGGCCCTTTGATACATTGACTTTCTGTCTAATACGTTGTGGTGCAAACATTGCTGATTCACTACGAAGGGAACAAGTTAGTTTAAAATTATAAAAGGGTCAAAACACCAGTCTCCAATCCATAAAGATTGACCGAGATCTAACAGTTATAAACTGATTCAAAACCACTTTTATCAAACACTAAACCGCGAATCAAAACACCAGTTTCATTTTTATTACTAAAAATATAAAAATCTTATTTCGCAAGCGTCTGGTAGAGTCGGTTGGAACTTACTTTTGAGTTGTATGTTCTTCAAAGAAAACCAGACGAAACTCATTTGAGAACCAATCACGGGCTTTTTTATCTTCAAATATAAGATGGAAGAAGTGGATTTTATGAAGATTAAAGTATATATCTTATTTTAAATATTTTATGATAATCAATTTTTTTCCGATTTATATAAAATTGGTCAGTCCAAGCCTTATACCGAAAAGTCTGGAAAGAGAAAACCTTTGCCCTTCGGTGGGACATTACGGCCTAATAATAATAAATATAAAATACCAAAAAAAAAAATAATGTAATATCGTTTTTAAATTTTAAAAACTATTTTTAACTCACTTTAGTTAGTTAAAAACTCACTACAAATAAAGTTAATTATAAATTGGATGGTGCTTCCACAAATGTCGTTGACCAGGGGGCCTATAAGTAAATGCCTGGTCCTATCTACTTTTCATACAAATAAATAAAAAAAAACATTTATTCATGAAATATGGATCGGGTACATTGTTATAGGTATTTATATCGTGCCAATTCCTAGAATTATCTTAGATTTCTATCTACTCTGGAGCTGAACAATAGGTCTTCTCAAGAGCCTGTATTGTAGTTCAGTAATTCAGTTCGAACTCTACATTAAAATATGGACTTGATTGGCCCGAGTATCCTTGTAACTCAGTCAAAAAGCTCACTGAGCTTTCAAGATCATAAGAGGTATGAAAGTGGAAAAGCGCTATCTAGCGTTGCAGCAGCCTATGTAATTCAAAGTAGCACTGTTAGGCTGTGTTTCCACCAGAGATGTGCGAGGATGCGTAGCGAGGGATGTGTTTGTAAAGAACCAATACTATCGCTTCATGTACCTCGCCTCGGTCAGCACAGCCCTGATGGAAACGGCTCAGCGGAGCTAGAATTTTGGGCATACAAAACAAGCGAGGGATGTGTGCGAGGGATGTGTGCGAGGGATGTGTGCAAGGGATGTGTGCGAGGGATGTGTGCGAGGAATGTGTTGCGAGGGATGTGTTGCGAGGTTTACGATATACTGTATCAGCCAGTCCATAGACGGAGTTTGTTGGAAGTAGAAGTGAGCAAAATAGATATGAATAATTGGAAGAAGAAGATACTTTTATATTTAACCATTTGCGATGAAGAAATGGAAGTCCCACTACACCGCACCCCCGTCGACACATTTCACAGCTTCGCAACGCATCCTCGCACTACACATTATTCACAGCTCCGCTACACATCCCCCTACGACACATTTTACTCGCACAGCTTTGGTGGAAACCTCCACACATTTCCACAGCACAGCTAGACATCCTCGCACGACACATCCCTCGCACATCTCTGGTGAAAACGCAGCCTTAATGTCGCAGGCGGGAGTGATTTTTTACCGTCAGGAGAGCGCCTAGCTCGCCTCGTCACATCTTCGCATATAAAAGTAGGAAAAAATCCCAGTATATTCATAGTATAGTCTTACGAGCATCAAACGAAGCACATCTTTAATGTTATCTCGACGAATAAAACTGAAGGCAATTACTCCGAGATAAGTGTCATTTTATGGCTCTCTGTCGCTCACCTGTCGAATCAATTTAGTCCGTATCACAGTAATTTAAACTGTATTTCAATGGGATAGGGCTGAAGATATAACGTTAAGAAAGCTATAAAGAATGTAAGAGTATGCTTAATGGGAATGCAAGCTTGCATTTCGATTTAGTTACAGCGCGAAAGAGGGGTAAAATATATTATGAATGGCATTCTAGAGACATGGTTTTTTTTTCTAACAAAAAATCGAATTTAAGGTGCTTTCCAGGAGCATAGAGTTTATTCTATGATAGAATTCAACTTTAACCAATTCTACGTACTCTCCGTAACACGTAACTGCTCAGTGGCATATGGTCACCAAAATTTCTTACAATAGCATTCGTATCGAATTCGTAGTACAAACTGTTGACATGTCTTTGATGGATTCTATACGATTTTTACTGTCAGAAATGTTCGTAATAGGCGGCATAGCTTCATTTTAAATGCCACGCATAGTAAAGAAATAGTAAAAAAGTTGGCTGCTAAAATAATGCATATTTTGGACGTATACATATCAAATATAATAAAGAGTAGATAGATACTTACTTCATTTTTCTTGAAAACCTCAACACTTAAGTGCCCTTATTTAATGTACATACATATGTATGTATGTATGTATGTAAGGGAAAACCTCTGCGGTTTCCCGTTGAGAGAAAACGGCAAGGAAATGTATTCACATTTTGAATGTCTGTATGTAATTTTAATGTACGTACAAGCAACGCCGCAGATTTAATTTCGCGTAAAATCTTCATGGTTCATGTCATAAGAGTAGGCACAAAATTGTCTCCCAATTGAACGCCGCTTTAAAACCCATTGATCATGAACAAGCATTTCAATCAATAATTTCCGCAATGTGGATGTACAGCAATTTTTTGTTTCTTGACCTGTAATTACTTCTTATAACCAATAAATACTATTGAACTACTTTCTTTTGAATTCTACTGCCTTGAATTTACACATACACTAACGTTGCTACAAGCTCATACCCAAAAACCATTTGGGTGCGTTTCTACTGAAGCGGAGCAGGGCGGAGTGGAGTGGAGTTTTGTGGGATAAGCGATACCATCCTACCCGTATCGCTTTTATTTTGTGCCAAGACACAAAACACATTTTCTGGCAACGCAAACGTTCGTTGACTAATAATGTTGTAATTAGGCTTTAATATATGAATCAGTTGTGTTAAGCATATTTTCATAAAAATAACTGAGAATTTTGTGGGATAAGCGATACCATTCCGCTTTTTTAGATCGCTTTTATTTTGTGCCAAGACACAAAGCACATTTTCTGGCAACGCAAATGTTCGTTGACTAATAATGTTGTAATTAGGCTTTTATATATGAATCAGTTGTGTTAAGCATATTTTCATAAAAAATACTTAGAATCTTGTGGGATAAGCGATACCATCCCGCTTTTTTAGATCGCTTTTATTTTGTGCCAAGACACAAAACACATTTTCTGTTAACGCAAATGTTCGTAGACTAATAATGTTGTAATTAGGCTTTGAAATATGAAACAGTTGTGTTAAGCATGTTTAACCCCACGGTACGGGCGATTAAGCTCCAAATTATTCTGTTTTCTGTAGTTGTAAGGTAATTTTATCTGAAAGCAAAGAATAATAAATTGTAAATATCAACAAATTATATAAATATATTTAGTAATATATTTAGTTATTTATATAATTTGTTGAATTTATGGATTTCCGCAAAGTAACGCCTGAATCAATCAATTATAATAAATTGTGTTATAAATACACAAATTGCTTTCTTTATCCTAGAGATATGTCCCAAAATATTATTTAAAAACCTCATCGTATATGACCGATTTTTCAGTTAATAATATATTAAATCCAACAATAATTATTTTTTAAATAAAACAATTAGTTGACTGATGATTTTATTGGTAATATAGGTATTTTGTACTTTATTTAGTTACAAAATCATAAACCTATCGCGACGATCTAGCTAGGCACTCTCTTCATGGTAAGAGATAAACATATCAATCTAGACAGTTTTTCCCTATTTGTTTCGCTGATGTTAAACATATCGAGATAAACAATAAACATCGCTCTACTATTTTGAAATTTATACTCAGACAATTTATACCTTCGAATATGTACAAATGTGCGAGCGAGATAACGGCACGCAGTATTCTGGGCCTTAACTTGGTCCTTGGGTCAAGTTGTCACTTTCGCAGCATCATAACCTGTCATTTCGGCCACCCATCATTTGTAACGGTATTATTCGCACCTGGGCCCGAGCTGACCGCAAACAGGAGGTGGGTTCTATAAATTAATATCGGGATTACGCCTTTTGTGGGACGCATAATATGACGCTTTTTACAACATGCGTATTATAGTTTTTAACTATATGATTGAACTAGCCGCTGCTCGCAGGTATTCACGTGTGGCAGTGAAAATAAAAAGATGAATAGTTAAAATAATTTTCCAGCTGATAAACTATACCCCGCTTTTAGCATTTTTTTTAAAATCGCTTCCCCGACGCGGGACTCGAACCCGTTAAATGAAAAAAAAAATGTGTTTTTAAGATCCGAGACATATGTATGTAGGATACCTTCTACTTTTGTTAAACGTTTTTGCATGATCCTTACGATACAGGCTGCACCTAGTGTGACGGTCGCGGGTTATTGGTACATTTGTAAATCCATCAGCTACACATTATTCATGTCTCATATCTTATTTAGCTTAAAGACATACTAAGTTAAGCTAAGGTTAGATCAAGTACCGCCGTACATTTAGTACATGTATAAGATGTAATTATGTTTTTTCTACAATAAATATTTTTTCATTTTCTATGTCTCATGAATGTGGGACACCCTATAAATATAGGTGATGTTGTAGCTCTTGATTTGACTTCCCGTTGTGGTACAAATCGGACGTGACGTCAGAGCTGAAGTCAGTGCGAGTACCTCTCGAACGTCGCGTTGGACAACTTCACAACGGGCGCACCGGTGTCTGCGAGCGCAACGAAGACAGGGCCATTCTTTATCTAGCCGTCGACGGGACAAGAAGTAATAAATAAGTACTCACGTCGCCAGAAATAATGACTCTACATTATTTCGATAGTACATCTTGGATTCTATATAATTATGGAAGATTATTTTAAAGTGAATAATTAAGTGTGTAAATTGAAATAAAGTGTGATTATTACGTCTCTATTCTCTTTTAGTAATTTTAATGCCAATATTATGCAGGCCGAACCACGGGCTATAGTTAGTAATTTTGCTAATATCACTTTTGCTAAAATTTATCTGATTGTCACAAAAACACCTACTTACTGACCTCATCCGCGAAAATGACGTCAGTCACAGCCCCATAAAATTAAAAGAGGTGTATCATAAACACAAATATAGCTACAGTGTCATTTTACCGCCCACCGCTTGTCACCCTAAACGCTCCAGAGCGGTCAGTGACCGGCTCTCAGATGCCCCTGCAGCATTTTACGACAATTTTGCATAATAAAGTATAAAATAAAAAATATAATAACATAATCCCACTTCGAAGAGGCAAAACACTCCATTCTATGTGCTTTTGGGCAGACTTGAAAATAATTTTCATAATAAAATAATATAGGTATTTCTTTTTGATAAAGATATTCGGAGAAATTTGCCCTAACCGTTTCATTTAACGACTTAAAAACCCGAGTTTAACACCAGGACATAATATTGGTAACAAATTGAGATGTACGTAGGTTGGTTGGTACTGAAGAAACTAGGGTTTATAAATTTAGGTTCATTTTTTTTAAACCGGTGGAAATTGACCCTTTACGATTTTGTCAAGATGGGTGCAATATTTTGCCACCAAACAGAAATTTGTAAGCATCACTGTGTTCCACTTTGAAGGGTACTGTTTCAGTAAAACTGCTTTCACGGCCATTATAACGTCATAAATACCCGTTATAATCAAATAACTACATTATAACGTCTCAAAATGAACAAGTGATAAAACTTTGTTGCACTAGCCTTAGTTCAAAATCACTTAAAAATTTTTGGCTTTCACTAATTCTTACTTCTTTTTTCACCCATTTTTGCCAAAACACGGCCATAACTCACGAAAGTAATTATAATTAAAGCCAACAGGTACGCATGTATAATCATGGTGCTGATTAAAGGTGGATATCGCGGTGACACCCCCTTAATTAAGGTGCGGCTTCGACTGGGGAGCTCTTTGCTTGAATAAAAGATACAACACGTGCGGCCCTGGGTTAACCTCGTTCGAGCTATTCATTATGAGTAGGAGAGTGATGAACGAATTGATCAGTAGCCCTAACACCAAACTTTTTGACAAACGTATTCGTATTAAAGTCGGCTGAGAAGAGTTATCAGTATGTTTTTTTTAAATGGCATCTTCTTTTTATCGTGTCACTAGTTCAGAACCAGTGTGGTGAAAAGATTTCAAGTGCGCCTCGACGAGGCTTCTTACGTGCACTCGACACATGTTTTCGAACTTTTTAGGTTCTATGACATGTCGGTTTCCTCACGATGTTTTCCTTCACCGTTAAGCAAGTTTTATTGCACACATAGATTTTTTTAACAGAAAAATCCATTGGTTTACGACCGGGTTCGTACCCACAACCTCCGGATCGAAAGTAGAGGCACCTCCCACACGACCAACACGGTTTTTTAAATGTTTTCAAACAACTGGCTTACAAAAAGCCATAGGAGACGCCCTCCTCATCAATACCTCAATTTAACCCATTTTCAACACCAAAATACAACACTCAGAACATTACAACGAAACAACGTCACATCGCCAACGCACCCGGAAAACACACTAACCCAATAATTTTAAAAATTACAGCTGTTCCTCTATTTGCATAACTGTATTGCCCTTTGACATGAAATCCCAAATTAGGTCCCTTGAACTCTAGAAGCACGGAATTAATACACTTGAAGTCATAGTATGTGTACTTTACACAAATATTTTTACTGCGATAGGTATACTATGTATTTACTGTAATATATACCTACCTATTTATTTACTGCGATAAATTGAGCCTCATGTCTTAGGTATCTACGTAATAAGAAAACCTCATGTCTCGTCTGCCTCCTACCATATTGTTATGCCCCAAAGGTGTTCACATGCGCATCAAAGTATAAAATTGTCACCATCTTATGTCACCATGTGATGGCAATAAATATTATTGTGTATTTCATTTGCTTACATGTAGGATCGTCTTATTAGCTTAGGTTCTAATATATAGTAGCTAGCGGTGTACATGACCCTGTCAGGGCACTGCAAACATTCTATTCTATTAAGTTATTTTAAATATTTAAGATTATACACATATTCTAAATGTCATTTTAAATAAAAATTGTTACAATAGTTTTAGCATAATAATATTAGTAAATTTGTTTTGAATGTCATAAAGAATTTAAATTCACGAATTACTGTTCGAGGTCAATTTTATCAATTAGAAATTCGTTAATAGAATAGTAGCATCTTTGAATAAGTAAATTTTTAAGATTTTCATTTTTTTCATTCTTAATAATGTCAGGGATTTTGTTGTAGATATTAATTAATCTACTGTTAGGGCTTCTCCTAGCTAAACGAAGATGCGTTTGGGGTATTATCAATTTGTCTTTGTTTCTTCTATTATAGTTATTATTAAGGAATTGAGAGAATATCTATAGATGTATAGAATCCAACTCACCTAATGTTTGTTACTTAATTAGAATGGAAGCTGAATATCCGTAAAAGTAAGGATAGCTTGTGTCATTATTTTTTATCTTATGTGACTATTTATATGACGAATACGCTTGTTAAAAAAATGGTAATAGAGTTATATAGGTATGACGACACCGTGGCTTAGTTGTTAGTGACCCTGCCTACGAAGCTTGGTGTTCCGGGTTCGATCCCCGGCCGGGGCAAATATTTGTGACGAACACAAATGTTTGTTCTCGGGTCTTGGATGTTGTGATGTGTTGTATGTGTCCATGCCACCTGCGACACAAGGAATCCTAGTGCAGGGGTGTGAGAGTGTGAATGTTTATTATTATTGTTATTTATTTATATATATAGGTATATTAACAAAAACTGGCATGAACAACACATCCACACGTGCGATCGTGTAGTCGCTACACTGTAGTGTATGTGAAGAGCGCGGCGTGTCCCTATTGTGACCCGTCAAAATTATCATTCTAAATTTGTCAAAGTGTAGTAAAATTGCATTGGTATGAGTACTTTGACAGCGCCAGCTTTCGTCGAGCGACCTGTACCAACGTAAGAGTTTTGGTGTTACTGTTTCGTAAAAAACACATTAATACTGTGCTAGAAGTAAACAGATGTAGCCCAAAGTACGTCCATTTTGCCGCCACATTTCAAGGAAATTAATTTCTAGATTTGGTGGACAAAATGGCAAAATATAATTTCGGCTCGGACCATGTTTATTACTTGTCGTTGGAACAATTTGACCCTTATGACTACTTGGGTCTATGGGATTCTGGTAATTAATTTCTTGCGATGAAAAGTCTGTTGCAATTTATATGGGCAAAAAGCACTGATAGAGAAAAATCTGAGGTTACCTCGAGTTTAGAACTCTTGCGTTTCTTAATAAAGCTGTCAGAGTTCAGAAAAAGAAAAATGCCGCCTGGAAAATCCTATGAGACTGTTATGACCGATGTTATTATTTTTGATTTGTGTTTATATTATAACAAGTGTAAATATAGAGAGATGACGGCCGATAGAGACAAATTTAATTCTTAATAAACATGATGTGATGAGCTTTTTTTAATGCAAACAAGTAACGAGACGAGCTAGCTGAGTCTAGCTGCTGGTTAATTTAATAAATAAGATGAATGAAATGTACGTTAAAAGTATTTATTCAAAGAGTACTCAACTCAGGCAAAACGTAGAGCAATTTCGTAAAGTAAGTCTTCTACAAAAGCTTTAAAGTACACGAAATTTTAAATCTCAAATTAAATTAGCCATCGCCCCATCAAACATATAATTTTATACAAAACAATAAATGCTATATTGCGGAACTCTACAAGCTACAGAACCCTCGGTCACGCCCATTTACCTCGTAATTATACTTCGGAAATACAGAAGGTAGCCAAGCTTCCTGGACTGCTGTAGAGAGAAACTGAGCACGGCACGTGAACGTGAACTATGTTTAGATTGAGGTAAAATTGTCATCGGGTAAAATTGTCGCCGCAAAAATGTAAGTTCACTTTGTCATTGCTCAAATAACATTTCGTTTATCTTCACTTAAGTATATTAAAATGTAATTTTGAGCTGTGTTTGGGTTGAGCTAAAACTGTGATCGGGTAAAATTGACACTCCAAAAATGTATGTGTACCTTTGTCCACGCTCAAATTATATTATTTCGTTAATTCTCACGTATATAAAAAAAGCAAAAATCTTTAAAGATAGATGGATTGTCTATGGTCATTAATCTTATTATATTTGTTGCTCAATCACCCAAAACCATTAGACGATTTTGGTTAAAATTAAAATAAGTATAGTGTTATAGTTTTTTAACAAAACATTGTTGAACAGAAATGAAAGGAAATGATATTTATTTGCCTGAAGTATGGTCATTACAAGGTTTACAAAATATATTTCAAAATTAAATGCGCTTACCCCATTCCTAAACATCAAAACAATATCTTGTACCCCGAATCTTAACAGTTTCTAACATTTTGATTTCTAATGACGGAACACGTCTCATAATTCCACTTCACCCTTCATTACTAAACCCTAATCACACCAATAAATTATAACCTTTACACACTTGAGAATAAGGTTGAATGCAACTGCACGTTTGTTTGGCACGCCCAAAGGCTTTCAAGGTATTTGGAAGTAATTCTAAATGGGAAGGTTTCCTCACAGTCGCCTTTGAAAGACTGAGAGAAAATGTTATAATTAGAATTCAGTTTTCTTCAGCGTCGTTTAGTTTGAATAGGGACTCGGGAAATACTAAATGATTCTAGTAAGTTGAGCCACGAAATCCTGCTTGAGATTTGTCGTAAGTCATACTCATAAATAACAAGGAACGAATTATTGTTTCAGAGCCACTTTTCCATCTTGTGATTTGCCGTCGTAGTTATTGAGAAAAAAAACGAAATCTGTGATTAAGAAAATAATAATTTTATGAAAATTATTTAGACATAACTTTGAATTGCATACACAAGTGTTTGAAAATGGCAGATTTCCATAAAACTTACTGGTGACGCAGCTCTAGACATCTAGAGACAAGCGTTTAGGTTTTGCAGTTTCCTTGTAAATAATAACTTAGGAGTAAACAACACTCAGATTCTATAAAAATAAATATACGACATTTTATGTACTTTTTGAAAATAACTGTACTTTAAAAAATTAAGGAGTTACCATTATTAATTTAACAAAACATGGATCTACCTAAATATTTTGGCTTTTTAGTAGCATGATAAGGATAGTAGGAAATGAGATACCAACTATGCATATATTTTTCATTTCTCATACGCGTAAAGTTCAACTTTATGCCAGGTACAAGGGAAGTAAAACAGTATTTAAGGCCTTTAAATAGATATCTTTGCAATCACTTTTTGGTCTAAGGGCCTTAATTTAAGGCGCCAAGACAAAAAAGTGATTGCTTATAAAATTAGCAAAAAGCTTATAAACGCTCTTTGAGCTTCAGTTTGTTATAGGTCTCATGCAGGAAAATCCCATACATCTCTGGTGATTCAGATGATGGCCAAACACCACGGACGTACAAATATCTGACCCCTCACCATGAAATATGCGGTCATTTCCTGAAAATAACGGAGGACATATTTCAACGGCTGATTTAATACCGCGGGGAGTCGGCATGATTTGATCGTCACGGGCTTACGTGATGACGAATATCAGTCATCAGATGGAATAAGTTATTATTATGTGTAATAAAAAATAATTGTAATAATGTTTGGACAGTTTCACACAACGCCATTTATGCTCAAATCCTCATCCAGTTTTTACTATGGGAGCCAGATAACTGGTATAATTCTTATACTTTTTTGCTTTTGTTCTAAATACATTCAAAGCATACATAAAAAAACACCCAATCTCAGGACAAAGACTACTACTTATCACACAAATATTTAGGATTCATAATAACGGGTAAACTATGTCTGATATGTATGGAGAAAGTGCGTATTAAGAAAGGAAATTCGGAACTTGGCAACGCAAACGAAGTGATGGGTATCAAGCACTTTCACTTTGATTTGAAAACTAAACTATTGAACCTATTTTATTAAATAAATATATATAAAAATAAACCAATTTTTATTTCAGATAAAAAAAAACCATAATAAAAAATAATTATGATATTTCTATGGGACCCATTTGTAAATGCTTTCAAACAAAAATAAAATGTTTCAATCGGTTGTTAAATGACAAAATTCTGAGGTAGGTAACAAACATTAAAAAAAATAGAACATCCAAATTTTTTGAAGTTAGTTGAAAAAAAAACTATACATTTGATGGTTAAAAAAAAAAATGTACTCAGCACACAAATTTTGCTCGTAATGAATCTATATCGATCGTGTGTAGTCGCCGCAAAAAACTCAGATTGCGAGAAACCTCTTCGAAACCCATCTTTATTTATTGCCATCTTATGCAAGTGGAGACTTCACAAGAAATAGAGTGAACAACGGCGCGGAATCGTAAACAGTCTAGATTTGCATCCGCCGGCTCCGCTGAATATGAAACCTAGACTTGAATAAATTAGACCCTCAAAGGCTTACGAGCAAATTATTTACGTGTAATTTACGAATTGCACAGAACAGGTAGACTAAATGGTATGTAACTTAAGCTCGCCTAAAGCGTATGAAATAAATTGGGTATTACATAATGATAGATGAAAAAGAATGAAGAAATATTTTATAAATTCAATCAAATATAGCGAAATCGGAATAATTTTAGCAAGTTTATCTAATCTAGAGCATTCGAAATCATATTTTTTTATAAATTAGATCTGATGAAGGGCAATCGAACTCATCAATATTTATAAATTGGATCTAACTGACTGAATGACTGACAGCCAATGTACAGGCCAAACCGCTGAACGTAAAAACTTGAAACTTGGAGGGTGTGTGTGTTCGTTAAGAAGTGTAGGCGCGTCCTAAGAAAATAATTTTGTTAATTTGCAACGCAAACGAAGTTGTGAGTGTCAGATAGTATTTTATAGATTTGATTTAATGTGTAGCAAACAAAATTGTAATTTAAAAAAAATATCAAATATAGAAAAGTAGTCAAAATCGCGATTTCGTTATGAAATCGGGCGTCGTTGCCCAAACGTCTAAGTTTAAACACCGTGAAACCGAAAACTTTCATCACATCCACTTCTACGAAGCCGTAACGGAACAGGTGGGGGCAGGCAACGCCGGGTAACACAACATGTATTTATGGGGCTTGCCCGCCGTAACGCTTTGATGTGGGCGGGCGGCGACGCAACACAAATGAAGAAATAAATAACCTTTTATTGTTTCCACTTTTGGTTTTTGTTGGTCTTCAGATAAACGTAGGTTTTGTCCATTTCGTAAATGTGCGAGTAGGCATCATAAAATTATTAAGGATGAATCACCTTACGAAATCTGTCATAATATTGCTTTTTTTTATGTAAACAACAACCACAATTTTTTTTTATGGCGAGGCTGGTGCTTTCCTAGTGGTATAAGATCACACCTGCCCATAACCATAACAGTGCTACACAGAACATTTTGATTAACATAGACCGGTGCAACTCTACTAAAGCGCTCATACACCTTGAGATATTTTGATGGTCAGTCTCGTAAGCCTAGTAATTTCACTAGCTACAGTACCCTTCAAACCGGAAAACATTAATGCCAACACATTACTGCTTTGCGGCAGAATATTTGGCACCGTGTTGGTGCCCATCTAAAGGTGGTGGAGGCTTTTGAACGAAAACAACGGCTAAAGAAATTAATAAATTGTGCAAATTCGAAGTACATTGCTATAATATAATTCAAATATATTTTTATAACAAGAAAAATTAGTATAGGTAGGTACTGAAATCGAATACGCTCTTAATTTTACTCATGAAGTCTTTCAAATTTCTCATACAGAATTCATATAATATATGTATGTATATGTATGTAGCAATGATTATCCGATTATCAGTGGCAAATTTCGTGCAAATTTGATGTTATTATTACATAGTTGCACAAAGCTTGCATACCATGACAATAAGTGAGCGCGATCGCCGACCGATATAGTCGCATGTCGGCGAGGGAAGCCGGCTAATGAATCAATTCCCGTGCTAATTGGCCGCGGGGAATGCGCGCGCGCCGCTCAAAGGGAATGCGTGACCGCTGCACTTAGGGTGGTAGAGTACTGTAGCATTTTAGCCGATACTATTTTTGTTATTGAATTAAGAATAAGAATAAAAACAAAAATAATTTTATTTTCTTATACATACCTACAACATTCAGCAGACAAGACACATTACAAAGAGGAGAAAAAAGTATAACATCACAAAAAGGAAAGTCACTCAGCATTTGCCTCAGAAGTAGTGGGACCCACTTCTGAGGCACTGGTTTTCTGTGACCCCTGTGGTTATTGTTGTAAAATTAACGGGAAAATCATGTATACTGTTGTTATTTATCGGGTTTGATATGTTTTATGTTTTTTTCATATTAATATTATTAGCCCTCACTGTCACACTACTGGGCAAAGGCCTCTCCCCATTCTCTCCAATTTCCTCTGTCTCGGGCCATATTTTTCATACCATAGTAATTTTTTATACTTTTATCATTGCTTATTCACATGCGTTCAATATATTTTCTTTCTTTTTAAGACGACGTTGATAGTCAAGTGGCAAGTGTGTTGGAGAGCCACGCCCGGTTTCGCGGATTTGATTCTCGCATCAAGAAAAACATTTAGGTATTCAGGTAGGTATACTTTCAGTTATCTGGTTTCCATAATTACAAGTCCTGCTTAGTTTGGTGCTCGGTAGTTTAGTGATAAATGTCTAAACATTTATGATTCATTATATTGCAATTGATGAGCATTTTGACTACCAAAGTGAGCATACCCTAGTTGTTCCTTCGAACCGGATGCCACGCGCTACTTGCAAATCTTCTCCGGCTTCCAATAATTTCAATGCACCGTCACCTTCCATTCGAATTCCTACCTTACCATTAGCAATTACAGTTCTTATTAGGTTGAGACATTATGATTGCTCTCCAAATCATAAAGACGTAAATACACCAATTAGGATTTACATATCTCATTCTTATTTGTATAAAACTAGAGTTCACTTTAGGTTGGTAGATAAGATCTAAGGTGTACTCAGTTGATCTCTAGGATGCCATTCCTCACCCAAATACCTCCAGGTCTGTTGTGACGCCGCTGGTTCCACCTGCATCCGTTAATCACCTGTTTGATGGTATTATTTGCATTGACGGTCACACAGTAATGGTTGTTAGGTATTACGCGTTGATTGGGAGTTTATATTTGTACTGAAAGTGCTTAAGTTAATTTAAGTTACGGAAAAATATACACGAAAAAACAGCAAGATGCTTATTCGCTAATGTCCAAAACTGTGCTGCGCAGGATTTTAAATTAAAACATTTTGTTTTTTTTTTTACTGCACTGTACTTGGTTTAAGGTATTTTTAAGCTTGTACAGTTATGTCAAAAATAAATATTTTTTTCTTTCTTTCTTTGTTTGTCGATAATCCTGTGCGATTTCAATTAAGATCAACGGTTTCATTAGATCTATTTATATCTTCCCAAAGATATCACAATGAAAAAAAAAGATTTTATTTAAAACGTATTCTGTAAATTGATAAAATGAAAGGCCTAGCCATTCCCAAAGCACAGAACAGATTAATAATTTTAAATGAAAAATTATGTAAAGATCGATGGTATAATTGATTGATTCAGGCGTTACTTTGCGGAAATCCATAAATATCAACAAATTATATAAATATATTCAGTAATAAATCCGCTTAATTTCATATAGTTTAAAGATACGACACGTGTTTCGCCTCTACACGAGGCATCATCAGGAGGTGTGGACTCGCCGAAGTCCGAAACGAGAGTCAAGTCAAGTCAGAGAGTAATCGATGGTATATTAAATAGATGTTTACTTCTCAATCATGCCAAAAGTAGAGAGCCAATTCGGCTGAAACTCAAAAAAATACATACTACATACATGCTACTTTTTATCTCGATACTATTATATGGGCAGCTTCTAATCTTGTAGTTATAATTGTAGAATGCATAATCTTCATAGAGATATCCAAGAAGGGCAATAGTCGTAACGTGTCTGAACTAATCAAACTTAGGGGATTCAATTACACGCTGCCATCTGATGACCCGACACCCTTATTACGTAGACAAGATCTTTATGTGCGTCTGCCCTTTGGTGTGCCTGACGCTTACGCACTGGTCAGTGAAAACGCGACGGCTGTACGTTAGGTTCTGCCAGTATCAATGAGTGAGATATCTTCTTTTAGATAGAGTAAGGTTAGTATAGTACAATCACAATATTGTTTGTACTTATCTATAAGTTGATAGCTCAATGTTTCATGAAAGTAGAGCTTTCGCTCTACAAGTTTTGTCTCAGTAATACAGGATGTTATAATGAATTTAAAGAACTTAAATGTTACAGTAATGAAAATAGGCCTCAGCGGAATCGCTGTGACCTCGCTTTACAGGCTCTCAGTCCTAGTGCGAGGAACAGAGACAACTCTGGTACTACATTGTTATTGTTATGTAACCGTTACATTAAGTAACCAACCTACTTAGATAGTTTAATGTACCGTTGCAGGCAGAAGACGGATACGGCAAGCCGAAGACAAGGCGCTATGGCGCTCATCGGGAGAGGCCTATGTCGAGCAGTGGACTGCAATAGTATGATGATGATGATAACTACAAATTTATATAATAATAATAATAATTACCTAATTAATTAGGTATATTATTTTGAAAGATAATATAGAAATCTAGACAAATTGTTCATGAATTAAACCAGATCTTTAGAAAACAATAGACAGCAAACAATTTATTGGAAGAACTAAATTCTAGTCTTCATTAAGTCCACAAATAAAACGCAATTTTAAAATTATCCAGTGCGTAGATGAGTTTCTTGTCAGTTGCAATCTCAAGCACGCCTTCGTCCCTTGTCCTTTAATTGATTCTTATTCGTTACTCGTTAAACAATATCAAAGGATATTGTTTAATTATGGTAAATGACGTACACTATACAATAACGAGCATGTATGTATTATTGTTGAGCAGATAATATTGAAATTAGAGAACTGCCAGTGAAAAAAAATCGCCATCTAACTCTAAACTAAGCAGAGCTTGTACTATGAGAATCATATAAGTGATACAATACTTTTTTTTGATAGAATACATAAAAAACATCCAGTCTCAGGACAAACACCGATGTTCATTACTCAAATGTTTTTCCTGAAGCGGGAATCGAACCCGCGACACCGGCGTGGCAGACCAATACACATGTTATTAGATCATCCGTGTCGTCAAATCACTCTTTTGAAAATCTAAATGAAGAGTAGGATAGTCGTTTTTTGAAAATAACCAAAATTTTCGACCATGGCATAAATCGATTGGAGGTGCTCATGATGATTTAAATATATTTTTTTGTAATGTTTTATTAATGATTTTAATTAATTAATTAATGTTTTTATATGGATCTCCATTTAAAGTTGTCCGAAATAAATATTTTGATTTGATTTGATAAATGCAAAGGCGCACATAACTAAATAACCATTATGTGAAAACTCCTTAGCTTATAATGCCCATCATATTTAACCTATACTTTTAAAATAATGCTGTTTAATTTCCAAATATTGTAAAAATAAAAAATAAAAAATTACTCTAAACTTTGACACGGGATCTGAAATACCCAGTAAACCAATGTTCATACAAGGAAGCATACCTCTTTGCTACTTTGTAAACAACTCACTCGAGAGGCAAGTGTATGTAAACAGAAAACAAAAAGTGTAGCATAACCGAGACGCAATGGCTCGCCATCGGAACTTTAATTAGAGTTTATTTACATCTCTCAATTACAAGATCAGCTAATGTAGAGGCGTATAGGAATGCGAGCGGTAACATTTCTTATTGGAATACCATCAGCATCGTTTGCAAAATGTAATAGACATTATTATGTCTCGAATGAAAATTAGCGATATAACTAGGTAGAGATCTTTCATTATAAGAATGCAAGCTTCTCTTCTATCGCAGCTTAGTATACCCGAAAATAGGTCGCCAACAACAGCAACGTCGGTCGTCCAGTCGGCGACGCGTTTGTTATAAATGCCCTTACTTAGACTTATCGCGCGGGTAGAGGGGCGTACATTAGAATTAAAGATTTCTTCTTACACTGTTTAGAATTGAAATGAGTATGACTGGTTTTCGAAGCGGAAGTAGACAATTTTATTTTGCTCTTGTTGAAATAACTAAGAGTTTTAGAAGGCAATAATTAAAGCCTAAAGTTCTAATAAACTAAATACAATATTAAGCTTGAAATGGTGGGAACAGAAGGATAAACTTCGCTTCATAAATTGTCGGGCTCTGACGCTAGAGGCTATACATACATGAATCCTGCATTTAACTATTTATGTAAGTTATTGAGCTCTCTATACATTCGAAAGGTAGGAAGCAGACTAAGGAAATAACTCTTTTTATTGTGACAAAGCTTTAATAAAAAGAACAAAAAAAGCTCAAGCTAAGAATATGTACTAAGTACTAAGAATATGACGTATGAGTTAACAAAAAGATGATAAGAATTACTTTAAGGCCCAGAGTCCCGCGCACCGCTCACACGTTTATACATTTTTTTAAATAAAATTGGCAGTGTAATTTTCAAAAAGTGGAGTGGCTTAATTACGCGTAGTTACTACAACGCGCAAGATTCTGGGCCTCAAGTGACGTTCCAAGTAAAATGTAAAGTGATGTACAAAGTGAAAACCCTAAACAATGTGATGGTAAACCTTTCCTCTGCAGGGAGCGAGTCTAAGCAGATCTTCAAACACAGACACAGACAGCAAACTGGCCGCGGTCACTATTTGCCGAGACAGTCGCTGGACCCGAGGCACTACAAATTAAGTGTGAACTAGCACTTCGATGCTATATTTGCTTGAGTACGAACCAAGATTTACTAAGTCTAAAACAATAAACCCCTTAAAAATTGACATCACGCTGTAGCTTACAAATATCAATCGTAATAGATTTTTTTTTTCGTTTTGTGCTCATTAATTACTTTCAAATGTACTCTAATACTATTACAATCTAGCCAAAGTAGGCTAATGAGTAATTTAACTCTAACTTAGTTTTATAAATACAGATGTCAAGAAAGTGTCCAATAGCACATTTCTTACAGTCTCTAATTAAGGGGAAGAAACGTCGTTAATGTGTTCTTTATAATCGTAATAGATTAGATATTTTTTTAGGGTTACAACAGAAGAATTAGGTAAATGACATGTTCGAGGGTGGTCAAAGTCGGTTTTTTAATTGATTGAAAAAATATGTCAATAATAGACCAGTAATAGGTAACTTGTTGTATTGCAAGGCTTGATATTTACATCGAAAATTTATACTAGGTAAATTGAAGTACACGATAACGTTGCTACGATAGACAAAATACTAGTGATTTTTTTATCTTAGGTTGGTTTTACTGGCAAATACCTCTCATCTTGTCTGTTGAAGATAAACTTAATACGAGTTGGCTATAAAACTTCAGATTTCATCAAGTTTTGTACTTAAATTCCGTCTGATAAAACTCTTTGAATGAGTTATTTCACTTAGGAGTTTGCATTACAGTATTAAAATACTCAACAAGTATTTAAGTTTTCCAATTCATGAAGTCTGAATTTTGTAAAAGTTCTCCCCTTTTTTCCCCTTTCTTATTATAATACAATGTGGCATCATGCATGGTATCAAATTAAGAAAAAAATTCTCACCGAAATACTGAAAAAAAGTGAACGCAATACCCATATACTGGAATTCCCCGCCGGATTCCTCATCTCAAATAATGGAGTGATGAATGCAAAACAATGGCAAAAAGATTCTCATTGGCGAAATTCCTGATTGATGAAATTGAAGGGACGCAGAAATACGATCAAAGAACTGAGTATTTATCGATGAATCCAAATATAATTGAGAAAAGAAGATATAAATAAAATATAATAATCACATATATGAGTTAGTTTATTAGACATTGAATACTTGAATACTGTGTAATAAACTAGATATCTGAAAAAAATATTTGATTTGGTTTGAAAGATCAAAGATAAAAAATGATTTCCTACTGAAACACTTAATATATCAGATATTCATTCAAATTGTTTTTCAAAGAATTGATAAACATCGATAAATCTATATAATGTCGAGCAATAAAAATTATTCAACTAAACTTTAATAATAATTAAATGTTTACATAAATAATAATCGATAATACCCATCTAAAACAGTATTGGATATCGATTAAGGTAGGCAACTTCGATTAAAAAATAAATATCGATACTTCTATCGAATAAGTTAACACTGAAAATGAGCATCCCTAAATACGTAAGGTTCCCCTTGGAATTTTCGAATTTACACTGATTGACTGGTTCATAACGGGCTTTGAAATCAAAAGATAGAATACACAATGAAGGAAACTTTTCCAATAAGCGGACTGGTCACAGACTCACAGTCAAATGGGCTATGAAAGCACATGGAGTATTTATCTTTGAGCTAATAGAGCTCGCGCTTGCTGGACATTTCGCATAGCGACACTTTATTTGATAGTAAATATAGGTTGATAATGAATAGAAGTGTGCTGACAGTATGCTGATTAGTAGCATATATTTATTTTATTATAAAAAAACTCTCAAGTAATATGAGAGTACGTATTTAATTTATTATGATGAATGTCGATTCATATTCAAAACTAGTCGAACAAGTAATTAATGACCATATAGATGTTAGTAACATTGGCTTAAAAAAGTGCCAAACATATTGAGGATCGTACATAATATATTATATTCTTAAAAAATCTAGAACTACTTTTAATTTAAGATTACATACAAGCGCTACGCAACTACTAGTATTAATTTAGGAAGAGATAGCCAAGGGAATTCTCAGACTGGTGTGGAGCTTACGAGAACCCAGAGCTGGGGAGCTTTAGAGCTTTCATTAATAGAAACCCAATATTGACAAGTGTTGGACAGTTAGGGCAAAACCACTTTGTTATTTCAGAAGAGGCTTTAGTTGTTAGCTCAACTTATATTAAAAGCCTTCATGGAATAGTCAGAAAAATATTAGGAACTTTATTTCACACGGAATAAACATCTATGTAATTTTGATCATATTTTCTTTTATGTTATACAAATAAAATAAGCATTAACTCGAAAAACTAAATTTTCAATACAATGAACCTAGTATGGTTTGTCAAAACGTTGGTAATAAGCAATCACTGAAACAAACAAGTGCTTTGTGCGTGATGTAGGTAATCAAAGTTTTACTAAAACATACCTAATTAAACGTAAATAAAAACGGACTGTTCTAGTGGCTGTTAACACCACTGAAAAGTCACACACACAAAAGTATCACAGGACCATGGAAGTATATCCATTAAAATTCAGGATTTTTTTTTAGGTCTGTTGATAAGTTTGAGGTAACAAACGCCGATAGATTGGGGTAATATGCATTGTGCATTGTAAAATGCCCAAACATAAGATAAATTATCTAAACTTTGATGTTGTGTTAAATGTTCAGTTATAAGTTAGTCAAATGTACCTCATTAATTAGTATTCGATGTCACAAGTCTGGTGGAAAGTCACCCTTATCCCCCAGGTATGTATAAGCAGAACCAATCAGTCTATTGTGTACCCGGCGTCAGACTGTAATTGTTTCAATCCAGAAGGTAATATTTAACAACTCCCCAGGGTTCAGGAGACAAATCAACGAAACTAAGCTATGAAAAGGGACAAATCTTTGTTGCAAGCATTACACGATTGTGAGCAAATGCGCAGGACTTTGCAAAATACTTTTTTTTATTTTTTTCATGTTTATCACACATGTTCTTTTTTGAAAAAAACCCTTTTCTTCAAAAAATTATTAAAAAAAAAACAGACTTCCATAGATAAGTGGGATCTAATAAATTAAAAGCACAATGTTTATTACTCTTATAAGTAATAATGACATATATACGTGATGCTTTTCAAAGAGTAATTTGCACGACCCAAAAAAATGCGTTTATTAATTTGGCCTAAATAAGCACTCAGGTCAATACAGAGGGCGTTCTGTTACACGATAAACACACACTTACTAAATTACAACAAGCAATGTAGCATGTAATACCAACATAACCACACATCAACACATACGAGAGTGCAGATCATTTATCACAGAAATGAAATCTGACAGCATTTCCACGTTTTCTACTCCAATGCGCTTTCCCCCAAGATGTGCGATGCGAGTAAACGAAAAATTCAATCAACTGCTTCTAAATCCTTTAAAAGGTTTCAATCAGACGATGACAGATTGTCTTGGGATGGAATTATTGGCACTATTGATTGTGTTTGGAGAACGAGGGTGTCTGGGAAGGATTTAAAAGGGTGCGTAATTTGAATGGAATCGAAACAGAAGCAATTATAGCTTGAGTAGAATATAGTTCCGGTTCGATAGAATTTAAGTGGAAAATGCATCTTTTGATATAAAAATAGCAGCCAGGCCACCAGTATCTATGGTTTGCATTGCATTCTCCTTGTTAAGAAGTGATGAGATGAGCTAGGCACTCTCCTGGTAGTAAGATATCGCATCTGCCAGTAACTATAACACTGCTTCATAGGACTTTAAAGCACTTATCACTTAATTTATATAAAAAAAAATCACGTACTAAGAACTCCCGCGATATTGTATCGAGCTCCATGGTGGGTATTGTGGATATCAACACAGTGCTAGGTATTTTGTCTGCCGCATAGAAGCAATGTAACTAGACTGAATTCTGTAGGGGACGATTACCAACGTTCTTATAATGTCCTGCATGATTATAACCCTTAAAAAAATTAAACCTTACCTTGATAAGTTTGTTCTGCAGCTTGGTGACGGTCATCCGCTCTCGTTGGGTCCGTCGTTTTTCCTCCTCCAGCTGAGCTTCCAGCTGCTTGATGCGCTTCTCCAGAAGCTCCTGAAAAATGAAACCTTTGTTAATGAAGTTCAAAGGAAAATTGATTTGGGGAGTCATGAAAAATGTTGGGGTATCGTTATTTTGGTGCTTATTGTTAATCGACTGATACACTGATAGATCTTATATCTTCATATCGTATCACTAGTTCTTTCGAACCAGTGTGGTGAAAGGACCAACCAACGAAGCTACGCAGCCTATACCTACTGCAGTTGGCGAAAATTGTCCTCCTTGGATATTTTACTCAGAAGTTGCTGTTTCAGGTTTCTCTAGGTTTCTCCTAACAATATTATAATTTTTTCCATTTGTGCCAAATAAAGTGAAGATAATTGGATCAAAAATTGAAAAAAGACCTTGGAGGTATGTTTTAATGTTGCAAATATACAACCACTGGGTGCATTTGCTCACAAAACGGCCATTAAATCCGCCATTTTGTTTTTAATTATTTTTCCCGCCTCAAGTCGTAACTTATGGGAATTCGCTCGATTTCGCGCTAAATTAACGATCTGCCATAATTAGGAGTTTGTGCCATTTTAACTTTTAGTGCTTTACTTGCTTCATTTTTATTGCCTTTTTAATTACATGCGATCGAGAACTTGATTTTACCTAATGTCATTTTAATTTACGTTCCTTGTGATCTTAAAACACATCCAAAAAGGAACTTGACAAGGCACTTTCGCGCACTTTGATTAAGGTATTGTGTTAACGTGTTCAAATTCATGATAAGTGCAAGCCCAAAAAGATTCAAATGTTATCATTACTGTGTTTAAAATTTCTAAAAATGATAGTTGTTTCCTAAAATTATGAAGAAAATTCAAGAAGAAAATATCACTAATTTCCTAAAACAATACTCCCTTCTTAGGTCTAATAAATAACCACCAGCAATACTAACACCACCATTAAACTTGTCTAAAGCCGAGAGGAAATGACGCGATCGGGGGGCTAACCGGATGTGACGTCGTTTATCCGGCGTCATTAGCCGGAAGCGGGGCTTAAAGTACTTGTATTTTAGTATGGTACATGACTTCAAGTATGCTGAAGTAGTTAGTGCTATTAAAGTACTTGTTGCTAATATTATGAAATTCATTCATACAGTTTTCTCAATACTCTGTATATTAACGCCTTTACTAAGTAAGTTGGTAAAACAGCATAAAACAAAAACAAAAGTTAGAAAGATATGATAAAAGCTGTATAAAAATAATTAAAAAGAATGATCGTGTCCAAAAAGATAAAAAAAACTTCGTTACCTACTTATATGTTTGGAAAAAAAATCGTAGCGCTTACATACGACATTTCAGTGCATAACCACTAAACAATCTATTCTTTTTTTAAACAGATACTTATAGAAAATAGCTATCTATAAAAATAATTTCCATACTAATTGCCCATAATAATATTACCCAGTACAATGGCCCAGGGTTTAGAGCCATTATCATTATTCCAACGTAACATAAATAATACTCAACCTACTTCCGTTCTAACGAGTCATTTGCAAACGGCGCCGTTTCCGAACGAAATCTCACGAACAATGGAACTTACCCTTAAAAATTAGCCTAAATGTCTATGAAATAAAAAAACAGCTTAAAACTGAGCAGCACAGTTCATTTTAGAATATGAGATGGAAGCGACATTTTGATAAATATGAGACAATAGAGAATGTGACTTGGTTCATTTGAGTTTTTAATGTAGGCCTATATTGCAAGTTATTTGTATAATTGTTTAATGAGATGTTTGTATACTTAGAAAAGCTATAAACAAATTTGCACAATAGAAAAAATGTGTATTTTGAAAAGATATTAGTTAACTTGGGTAAATCTGAAAATACACTCATTAAATAAAACACTAACCCCCGTATTCTAAGTCGTTCCTCAATCTCAAACTCTCCTTACGTTAGTACAAAAATGGCCGCCGCTTTACAAAAGGTTCGGCTGCGACCTGTCAAATTTCAAATGTAAGTATTTCCTTGAGTGAAAAAATCGTCTTAGAATACGGGTGTAAGTACTGTTTTCAATCACAAAATATATTATATATAGTATTTTCGTGTAACCAAGCATTTATGTCAAAAAACACTAATGAGCTAATAGATAAATCAATTTAGTTTCAGTAGATTATTGTGTGTAGCTAGTTTCAAACATGGACTAGACACATACGACTAGGTATATTCATATTAACAGGGAATCATTAATTTTGCGATCTTTCCACTAGATTAAACACCCTCGTGGAAACAGTATCAGTGCCAAAGGTACGGGTACAAACAGCACACGTATAATTAAGTAAAACATAGCTGTGAATAATATCATGATGAATAAATTACGATAAATTTAGAGCCTGGAATAGATATACTTAGCATGGTTTCAAAAAACTTTCTTAAATCAATAATTTAGCAGATTTGTGGGAGGTGGCTAGCGACCGCAAAAAGTGGAAGGAGATGGGAGAGACCTTTGCCCAAAAGTGGGACACAATAATAGGTTAAAAAAACAATAATTAGAATGAACTTTAAATTATATAAGTTTTATAACAAAGGTTTTTGATTAATTTTATCGGAGAACTTGTCTACTGTCTTTATTATTTTTATTAAAAAAAAGTATGTTACTTCTTTGTTTTTGATATGATTCCGTATTATTTATTTTATTTTAAAATCTTCATTCCACCAGCTCATAACCGGAATAAACGCTTCAAAAACCTACCAATATAGGCATGAATTGGTAGGTGCTTCTTCTTCGTGAAAGAACTTCCTGAAAAGCTCAGCAAAACAACGTTCGTCTCGTCAGCAGCTGTCAATCGCATCGGCCATTAGAGAGACAAACCACCTCGGGGTAGCCATCACTCATGTCGATACCATCGCAGGTGAAAAACCGAGGGTAGACGGAAACCGGTAACCGGCCAAGTCGGTACGATCAGCGAACGATTTATAAGAAGCATTGGTTCGTAGCGTGGTGTTTTGACAATCGAGATAGAGAAAGAAACCAAGCTTTTGTTTGGAAACAGGTATTTTTAGGTATCAGTTAGGTGGCTCGTTTATCAAAAAGAAGATAATTTGTTTAGAAACTAAGCGGATTTATTACTAAATATATTTATTCTATTTATTAACGCAAAGAAGATGTTTTTTTGTAAACTTTCGCAGATTATTTATGAACTCTATCAACTCTACAATTTAAGTAAAATTCACAATTGGACCATTAAGCGGCGATGACACAGGGCTAGTTTACAAGCTACGAACCGGTGAGTTTTAAAGCTAGCGATTGAGCGAGTTAGCTATCGGAAATGATTGTAAAAAGCCGATGACACGGCGCGAGTTTACAAGCTGCTAGCAAACTCGCTGGCTTGTAGCTTGTAAACTAGCCCTGTGTTATTGACGCCTAAAGGTCCCAATGGAGAAATACCTTCCTGGTGGTAGGAGAAATACCTAAATATAATTTACGATATGAAATGTCATTGCCACTGAGGAGCTTCTGATATACATTTTATATTTCTTGTTGGTATAAGTAGGCATGTACTTTTAAGAGACAATGCAATCAGGTAGGTCCAAGTCCTCGACCCTCGACTTCGAAGTACTGCATCATTTTTCACGTGCCCGATAAATTCGTTTTCCGCCCTTGTCGAGATGTCAACGCGAAAGAATCGCTTCATCCGGTGTAAGTACAGACTATTTTAACTGTAAGAATCCTATTTATCGGAATAAAATTAATTTCACAATTTTACCAATAGTATAGGCAGTACCGATTTATTATTTCAAGGTATTATTTCAAAGGTGCAAATCAATTCATTTAATTCAGTCATAAATTCAACGGTTACGAACGACTTTATAAATCAAAAGTCATTTTAAAAACTATTTCCCTTGATAAGTTATTACCTATATATACTTTCAGTAGAGAAAAATACTAATACAATTATTATTATATTATTTTATAATATATATATAAATATTATATATACTAATATAATAATAAAAAAAGAAAAGAAAAGAAAAGAAATAATTTTATTGATGAAAACCACATGAAACATAAATTAACAAAAAAAAAGGTCAGAGTAACAGAGTCCTCCATCAATGGGGGCCTAGCTCAGCTTTCATGCTGCAGCGTACTGGCAGCACGCTGCAGCGCTGGTATTCTGCTAGACCCCAGTGGCGACGACACGGAACGTATAAATAACCAAAAACTAAAACTAAAACTACTAAAATAAGACAAGAAAACATTATTTAAGACTAATTTTACAATTGTCTTACTGGCAACATTACCTATTTATGCAAGATCACCCAATTACTATCACAAATAACTAAATCGGTAAGTATTTCATATCAAAAGCTTTCACTAAAAACTTGAACAAGAAATGCTTTTTTCATCTATTCATTCCATTCATTCAGGTTACTGAATTTATAATAACCTATAAAATGGTTTTTAATACTCAAACCAAAGAGTTTGTACATGTTACAGTCAAAACTCATAACCGGTCAAAACCAATATTGACCGCGAAAATTTGGAATGATTCCAATTTTACTTCCTTTTTCTACAACCAAAACAACCCGTAATCTGTACAAGATCTATGGCGACACTAAAGTGTTCCATTGTGGGATTGTATCGAGCCCGTCTCGCATTGTCTTTACATCCATTTGTCTAAGGTTTTATTGTCCTGATGTAATTATTTACGGAGGCTGTAGACGCACAATATATTTGGGACTGAAGAGGATCTATTGTAGGAGTTTTCAATTTTCAACGCTTTCAACAGGCTTCGACTATTTATTTAAGAAATAAATCGTTAGTAGAGACTTCAATTAGAGACTTTGGAAATAAATTAGAAGCTGTGACGTAGACAGACAGACACCAAAAGAAACGATGCAATGTTCATAAAATAATGATAGTAATTTATGCTTTAGTCTAAATCCTTAATGATCACACGTATCGAGTATCGTATATATCGGTACGTATAAACATAGAGCCAAGTGCTCGGCTGAGCGAGTGATGTACACTTTCACTGTCTCGGCCGAGTAACATTTTACTGTCTCGCCCGTTTGCTCGGTACGTGTAATCTACGCATAAGTTGGTCAGTCACTAATGAGGTAATAGTACAAGCAACCTGTAAACCTGTACTTCACAAATTAGGCCATTCTCCTTTTACGATTGGTGCAATGATTTTCGGTAAAAGATTACAAACGGGAAGAAGTTTATTTCTAATCACACTACTAAATCACTTAAACAAACTGGGTAGTTGCCATTTTCTAATGGCTAGTGCTACAAACTGAAACACAACAATGCTTTACTCATTACTGCTGCATGGCGGCATAATATCTAACACTAATTTGGTACCTATCTTGGTGAAAATCCTATTCTTATAATGTCACTGACTCCGACAAAGATAAAACAATAGTAGAAATGAGTGGAGCAGCAGGTATCATCAAAATTTCATGAATTTATAGTCAGAATAAATTAATGATTTAAATTGTTGTCAATGACATACCATGACCGTACTCCGAGGGACATACCGTGGACAATGACTTGGGATTAACTCGACGAATTAAATTGAGACCCCTGAAACCTAAGCAGATGAGGGAACGTTGGCCCAAGTCATGAAAAAAAGCCGGATAAAGATAGGGAAAAACAAGTGACATAATTTATGTGGAATTCTTAGTTCTGCCAGTAGTAATATCACCGCCGCACTTTTAAAATAAAAGATTTCTATCAATAGAAAACTTATTGTCAAATTGTAATTGTTTTTTTGTTGAGTCTGGCCATAAAGCTAGTGTTTCTTCACTTTCATACAAATGATGTGTACTACTCGGGCGAATTAACATGACACCTGGCTGACACGTGGCTCGGAACTTGATGCTTCCCCCGCTTCCCCACGCAGCGCCCTTTGTGTTTCTTCTTCCTCTAATTGTGAAGCCTTATCATTACTTATCATTACCAAGTATTACAGGACCTCTCCTCTATTAAGATTATCCAATTCCACGCTGTACTTTGCAAAACGTCATTCAAGCCAGGCGTCATGTTAATTCGACTGAGTAGTAGAGAAATAATGATTCGTAGCACTTCCTAGCTTTATAGATATAATTAACCATTAAAATGAACATAATTTCTATTATTATGCTTCGCGACTACAATGAATCATAATACACCTATTCTACATACATGATAAGGAACAATTGAACTTTTAATATTCCCACTGCTGTAACTCAAGGATACAGTGAGATCCATGGATCTTTGAACAGCATTTAAAAAAAAAATACGACATTTGCCTTATTCCGCTATATCCTACCACTTGTACCCCACCCGACTGACTTCCACACCCTCTTTCATCCATCATTAGCGGACAATGGCTAATCTAACGTGTAGGGCACTTCGTCACGACAACATCGAGATGATAATTAAAGCGAGATTGTTCCGATAAGCAGGGAACGTTGGCTAAATACAGGCAATTTTCATACGACAAGGTTTTTGGGGTCAAAACTCAGAGGAACCTTGCCTTCGAGGGCCAAGTATCCGAAGTAAGTGTGAAACGTAGTAGTTTACTAGGAGATCGCATCATAGCTATATTAGTAAAATCGCATGGAGCTATTGGGAGTAATGTATGAATATTTAAATTTATAGTAATATTTTTCGAAGGGCCATTGGGAAATAAGATACAATAGAATCATGGAGCTCTGGGAATAAGCCATACGACCGCCCATTGTTCCAAATTGTTTAGTTTAGTTTTTATGTTTTTATTTCTTACGATGTACAACAAATCATTTTCATTCATTTATTCATTCAGAAGCCCGAAGGCACATATCGAGCTATAGAGCTCTGCACATGGATGGATATCTCGCTTTTTTTCAAAGATTTTTTAACTTGACAGGATTCACAAAGAAATACGTAGAAGAACCAAAGATACCATACTCTAATAACAAGCATGCTGTAATGCAAAGGGATCAAGCTTAGAGCGAAGTCACACTGCTCCGTAGCGTTGCGTTGCGTAGCAGTTTTGTACTGCCATTTGGCACTTCTTCTTATACGTGTCACTAGTTCTTTCGAACCAGGGTGGTGAAAGGATTTCAAGTGCGCCTTGAAGAGGCTCCTTTCGTGCACATTTGCCACTGAATGCATACCAATCTAGCGCTGCGATGCAAATGCCAGTACAAAACTGCGGCGCAACGCAACGCAATGGACCAGTGTGGCTTCGCTATTAAAGTTATAAAAGCAGAAAGCGCGTTTGCCCTAATAAAAACGCCATAAATATTAAATTTTGTAAATATATTTGTTTTTTAAGGCACGGGCGCAGCAAGGAATCCAAATGAATCAAGTAACATAACCTGCTTTCTTTGCGGTAAAATATGGTTTAAAAAAGCTTTAAAAAAAATTGAAAATAAAAAACAATAGGTAAAGAAGTACCTAGTACCACTACCTAGTGTATACAATTCGCCGTGTCTACACAGTAGACAAGGTAGTGAGGACACAGGTACCCCACCGCGTGATGGAGCTACATTTGTTAGAGCACTGCACCTGTGCTCATGACAAATAGCTACATCCACCGCTCACGATTTTGTACCGCTTTGAACAGCAAATGGAATAAAAGTGGTTGGAGGAAATTTGTAGTATTTTCATAAAGTTTGTCTTGAAATAAAACAACTTTCAGACTATTTGAGGTGATTTAATTTAGGTTTTACTTTTATTTGTTTCTCGGAAATGGTTTATTCCACATCAAAGAGTCAGAACAGCTGACTTAAAATTATACGTTAAAATCGATCAGTAGATAACCAAGTTTACTTTTTAGTCCTAGGTGCTCAAAAACCACTTAAATGCGAATAGTAGGTACCCCTGATTCGCGACAAAGAAAAAAAATATTTGTGCAAGGTTTAACACATGAAAACATGTTTGGATTGAATTGGATTTTTACTGCTCGTTTGTAATGTTATTTTCTAGTGTCTGGTGGTATTTCTTTTTCGTAATTACAAGAAGTAATTTTTATATATATTTTTTTAAATGAGGTTTACATGACATTTTGATGAGCTTACACACTGTCCTTATGCATTTTCTCTTCTGAGCCTTAAATACACACTCTCTTTCTGAGGAGTTTCCGCAAAATATAACGCCGTATCTTAGGGTTTTCGACTATAAGGTTACTCAAAATTTGAATAAGGAAACGAATGATAAATTTGTTTGTAACGACCTCCGGCACGAATCATGTTACATCGACTATGAGGTTTCTAAAAACTATCCTTGAGTTCGCTAAACTGTCAAGACAATACTCAATGAGCATAAATTTACAAATGATCTGAAACAATTGGGTTAAACGATCGCTATGATCTCCGGCTCTTGGGGCAATGACCTTCATTTTGCTGATTAGAAAACTACTGGTTTCCGACACTTTTAGGGATTAATCTAGGGTCCAGTTGGAGTAAACGGGAAATTACAAGTCACAAGAGATTTAAAAATCATGATAACCGAGCTGTCTTAGGGCTGTTCATAATATAACTTGAAATTTTTTTTTCGTAGACTTTCGCGATTATAACACATATTATTTGATTGTAACGGGTATTTATCGCGCTCACCTCATATGTTTGTTTTGTGTCCCGACGTTTCGACTGTATTGCAACAGCCGTAGTCACGAGTTGACGGGCGTATTGGAGCTACCGTCGCGTCGCGGTGAAATGAGAGAACTACCCTCATTTTGGTCGTTAAAAATGGTTGGGTCGGCACACAACACTGACGACATCCGGACACGTAAGCGGTGTTTTAAAAGCGTTCCGCGTGCACTTAGCAATCGCTGGGTTCCATGACGTTGAGAGTCTGTATCCGTCTTCACGATTGAAATTTGGATTCTTCTTTATTATCAATCGCTTCCCGGACCATCCTCTTGTGGAAATAACGTTCATGGGCGAGAACTTTCGGATCATGCATTTCGATCCAGTGATTAGGTCCTGAGTCTACCAAATGCTCCGCGATCGCTGATTTATATATCTGGCGATTTTTGACCGCGACTATGTGTGAATACTCCGGTGAATACTCCTTACAATCAAATAACTATAACTTGAAATAAGTACTGAATATTGTCTGTCGTAAGTTTATAATTGAACGTCTGAAACTCGTTAAACAGTAAACATAGGATTTTTACAATAGATATTAGTCATAATTGCATCGCTTTGTAACACGTTGAACTTGAAGTATGTAAGCTACAAGTTTAATATGATGTAAATTCAGAAGAGAAACTAATTCTAAACGAATTGTGTTCTTGACATCTAATTAATTAAAGCGTGGTAAATTAGTCCTGACTTTATTTGAAAACAAAAACAAACAGGAGTAAAACTACAGAAAAAGTCGGCTAAGCGATTACGGAGACGGCTACGCGAAAAAGAAAGCGAAAAATGAGCGAAAAATCGAATTGTGGTGGTATTAATTAAACTACGGAATGGTGGTGAAGTTTGAATGTTTTTTGTGCTAAAATCTCAGTTGCCATTAACAGCATTAAAAATGGGATAGCAAGACTAAAATTAGTAAAACTATAATAGTATTTTCTTGTACTAATAAATAACTTTCGTTAGCTAGAACTATTACATTGTAATCGTTACTAAATTTCGTTAGCGAGAATTATTATTATTGTAGTCGTTACTAGATTATTCTCGCTGTCACAAATTAAAACAGAATTTTAGTACCTATACCGAGATTTTTCTTTGATTTTTTTTTTCTCCGTGTACAATTAATATTATGCACGATTTTTAATTTCAATGCTTATCTTCTATATCGGAAAAGCCTTAGTTGGCTTATTTACCGTTGGGAGACGTCTCCTGCAAGATGTCCAAATGGGTACCAACAAGGTGGCCGATATTCTGCCGCAAAGCATAACTGTGTTCTGGTTTTAAAGGTATATAGCTAGTGAAATTACTGGCCATCCGAGACTGACCATCAAAATGTCACATTGTGGACGAGCGCTTTAGAAGTATTGCAACGGCCTATGTGAATCAAAGTCTTGTGTAGCACTGTTCTGGTCATGAGCAGGCGTGATCTTTTACCATCAGAAGAGCGCTTGGCTCGTCTCGTCCCATGTTTACATAAAAAAGGCTTTATCGAGCTCACGAATTTCTTAATTTTTAAAAATCGAAAGTAATAGGACATGTTAAGTAAAAGAAAAATAACTTGTATTACTACTCTTATTGTGGCATAACTTTGTATATTATATGTTTCATTCTAGACGAATCTTATTCAAAAAATATAATATTATGTTACCTTGAAATAACCTCCATTGCATTGGCTTGTATTGTAGCTAGTAAAGGATAAATATTTGCTATTCATATCTCACAATATACACTTGAATACACTTTAAACTATACAAATGTAAGCTTTCACTATAAAAAAATCAAGAAAACACATCTTACAATTTACTATCTCAACTGCCTAATATTTTTTTAACTCTTTAACACACTTTGAACACAGAATTTTTTGTATTTACCTACGTATCAATATGGTATTGATACAATAATGTTATCATTTTACCACAGTAATGTTTACACGACGCGTTCGCAACTGCACGAATGAACGAAGTATCAGAATTACTGATTATAGAGTTATGAAAACTAGAGAAGACAATTGAGCATTACTCTGTCCCGGCTAAAAATCATTCTAGTGAATTTATATCTGAACAAAACACATATAATATGTGAAAATAGAAGCCACGATCGAGAAGTCGTTTTCCCCGAAAAAACTATAGATCTACATATATGGCTTACCAAGGTCTACTATAATAGACATTCGTAAATTCATTTATTTATAAGAACGTATTACTTTATTTATAACGTAGACCTTGGCTAGCCATATATGTAGATCTATAGTTTTTTCGGGGAAAACGACTGCTCGATCGTGGCTTCTATTTTCACATATTATATGTGTTTTGTTCAGATATCATTATTTTTTGTAAATAAATTTATTACTATTCAAAAGTATATAGGATAGGTACCTACTATAATTATAATAGTTACCTACCTATTTGTTTTCCTTACTTACATACCACCATCATCGCCTCTAAATGTATGTAGGTAGGTAAAAGTACAATCAGTTAAGTACCTAACCTACCTAAATAGCGTAAATAAGGGTGCCTTTGCAGGTAGTAAGTAAGTACATAAAACGATAAAAACAACCTTTCATCATGGACATGGAAATATCCTGCAAAAATTTGCAAGGCAATTACTCTCATAATTTGCAAGGCGCTAAATTTACCTCATAAAATCGAATAATTTGGAAAACAATTCAAATCATATAAATTTACTGTTTTCTGATTTTTTCCTGTGTATACACACAATTACCTAGCCCGATGCCAAATTTGAACTTTCTAGGTCATCTGGAAGTGGGTTAGGTTTTACGTCTATATGTCAGTCAATCAGTGATAAAAATGACGTTTTTTGAACGTCATGTATCTAAATAACCGTTTAAGCTGTGTTTATGAAATTTGAGGTACTTCCTTAACTCCGGGCTTTCAATACATAAACCAATTTTGGTGTGTTTATATTGATTAGTTTTTTTAGCTATGACAAGGTCAAAAGTGGCTCCAAATGGTTCGTGTAAACTTACACACAGTGCTACCCGCCAGTTCGCTGGGCCTGACCGTGGCTGGACACACTGTCGTGTGTCGAGATATGGGCTTTCGTGACTTATAATGTCCCGGAGTAGTCAAGCACTGGAGCAGTTTTAAATCTAACAATGTTCTACGTTGTATTGTTATTGGTCATTGGCAGGCGTGATCTGTTACTATCAGGAGAGCTTTTCTATTCCCGACTTCTTAACACACCAAAGAAAAGTTTTGTGTGCTGTAACCACACGACAGAAGTGAAAACTTCTTCAAAGGCAAGGTAGATACGACATACAACTTTATATACCAAAACTTTCACAGATTAGCAGTGAGTACATTGAAATGACATAGAAAGGATGCCAATTAAAAAATACATTTAGTTCGGGTATCAACAATACAGGCACTTTATTTTGTAATATTAAAATGTTACGCTAATATTATTTGATGTCGTTCAAGTAAAAGAAAATAGAGTAGACACATTACTATCTTCATTAGCCGACTTTACCCGAAGTAGTGTTACACCCGAGCGTTGCGGGCCCAGTAGCCAGTCGTATTTACTCGCCACGAAATATTTTGCTCAGTGCGCCTATCTCAAAATAATGTTGTTTCAGTTCTTTTATTCGACCAATTTCGACATCTCTATTTTTTAGCTCTATGCTCTCTTATATTTACATAATGGTCCATTGAAGCTCGTCCCCAATAAGACCGACACTCAATGAAGTCGCATTGTGTCTTCATTTCAATCAATTAATTGCTAATTTAGAAGCTTCGTCGCTTTATAATGAACGGTTTTTATCATGAAAGAAACGTTGGAATACTTATAGTCCAATTTTATATAGTTTATCTTATAATGAATAGATAAAAAGCGATACAATAAGCTGTTAAAATAAAGTTATTACTTGAAATCTTATATAAGTCAACCCAATATGGTGGGAAGTGGCGAGCGAACGGAAATTTGGATAAGTAATAGGGGAGACCTTTGCCCAGCCGTGGGAAAGTACCTATATGTTAAAAAATGGCTTTGTCCTGACTGACTGCCTGGCTGACAGATAGAGAACGTAGAAGCTAAACCACTGAACGTAGATACTATAAATTTCGAGGGCATGTCCGTCTAGTATAAGCGCCTACTAAGAAAGGAATTTTTAACGTACAAAGCACTACCCTATGGATGAGTAGAGCTATTTATATAATCAATAAATGATGTATATAAAAGCCTTAGTCCTGCCTGACTGATTGACTGACAGGCAAAGCACAGGCCAAACCACTGGACATAGACTGGATTGAAATTTCAAGGCTATGTTAAGTAAAAAGTTTAAAAATAAAAACAAGTAAATAAATATTTTGGACATTACACACAACGCCATCTAGCCCCAAACTAAGCAGAGCTTGTTCTATGGGAACCAGATAACTGTTAGAATACTTAGATACTTTATTTTTTAAATACATACATAGAATAAATATCAAACACCCAGACTCAGGACAAACATCAATGTTCGTCACACAAATGTTTGTCCCAAAGCGGGAATCGAACCCGCGACACTTGACATAGCAGCCCAACGCGCTCGCCACTCGACCATCCGTATCGTCATAAGTGTAAACGAATACTAAGAAAGGCACTTTGCTAATTCGTAACGCAAGCAAAGTTGCGGGTGATTGAAACTACCTACGGGTGACTAGTGATTACAACAGACAAACTAAATTGACATAAGAAATACGTATGTTAGGCACAGGCTACTGTGGAGTAAAGCTGCCTAGCGGGGGGAGACCGGGGTATGTTAGGCATCAAAGGGCACATGCATTTACTAAATCCGTTTTTCCATTAAACAAATTGGGTGGCAAGGGGTAAGTGTGGATATAGAGGAATGCAGAGTTATGTCCTTTCAATGTTGAAATAACTTGCTATTTTTTTGATAAACGAGCAAAGTTCTTGCCTGACGAAAAACAACAATACCTTCCCATAACAAAAACAGATCCGGTTCGATTCTCATAATAGCGTTCATCCGCTTAGAGACATTCTAAAGGTCAAGGGTCAAAAAAATTGTATCTTTGAGTTACCTATATTATGTTATGTACTTTAACTATTTACTGTATACTTAGAACTAGTACATATCAATGCCACCTATTCTATAGTAATGTTTATACTATACACACATAAATATTGCTATTTGGCGGTACGGTAGACTAGCTGACACTGGTAGAACTTACTACTTAGCCTACATTAAAATATCTAAAACTCATTTTAAATAATATATATAAATATTTTGCTGAAAAGAGCTGATGAAGGGAAACCTTCCCATGAAACTGAAGCGCAAACTTATGGATATATGCATCCTTCCCGTTCTGACATATGGCTCCCAAACTTGGTCTTTGACAAACATCCAGAAATCCAAACTCAAGGTTTGCCAAAGGGCAATGGAGCGCAGTATTCTTGGAGTGAAACTCACAGACCGCATCCGTAACACCATACTGCGTTCCAAAACTCAAATCACCGACGTAGGGGAAAAAGTCGCTAGACTCAAGTCAGACTGGGCTGGCCATATCTGCCGCATGCCTGACGAGCTGTGGGCCAAAATAACCACTCAGTAGCGCCCTGATACAGCGCGCAGGCGTCGCGGTAGACCACGCAGACGATGGCACGACGAACTGGATGCGTTCGACGGGGAATGGAGATTAGAAACGCAAGATCGAGACCGTTGGCGAAAATGGGGGGAGGCCTTTGCCCTACAATGGGACAGCTCAGGCTGATAATAATAACAATAATAATAAAATATTTTGACATTACACAACACACAACGCAATTAGCCCCAAACTAAATTTATTTTACGTCTTAGTAGGTATCCTTATTATGTATCTAGATCTAGCTTACAATGCTATCAAGATGTGAACACATTTTTACAAACCATGATATTTCTGCAAATTTTCGTATAAAAGAGAGATAAAATTACCCAACAACACGCTATAAAAGTTAAACTAAAATTGCCACCCGGTGCACTGGCGGGTTGCCAGGGTAGTGCGCGAATTAATTAGTAACAGCTTGATGCCACCAGGTGGAGTGCTACACGGTGTAAAGGCCTGTTCCCACTTACCCCGTCTTACTCTACTTGTATACTCGAATTAATGTAAAAATGGGTGCGTAGTTGCTTTTGAAATTCACTATTTAAGTTAACATTATGTATTATTTAACCATTTATTTACTTTTTCAATCTTCTTTTTCATAACGTGTCACTAGTTCTTTAGAACCAGAAAACTCTGTTTTGTATGAACTAGTGATACTAACGGTGAAGGAAAACATCAAAATTGAAATCCTATCACCACTCGGTGTAAGTAAATTTTAAGGAATTTCGATGTTTTCCTTCACATTTAAGAACGTGTTTGAACCTTAGAGCTTCAACTCAGGCTTTTCCAATATTAGATAACATATTTATTTTAATGTTTTTTTTTTACTATGCTTAGGTTTCTTTTCAAAAAAAAAAACAAAAATGTTTTATTCAAATTTACATATAGTTTCTTACAAGGTTATGAGGCTCTTCTGGTAAGTTTGATAAACCTGTGTTAAAAGAACCCCCTCTTATTATCTATGGTCTATCTTAGATACAGCAATATTAGGCGAGTTTAGGGTTTATAGAGCCAGAACATAATAATAAACTGGAGAAACCGTATGCCCAATGCACAACGATTATATTCAATACCCATTCAAACACAGACAATGATTATGCATGAGCAATAACTCATTTTTATCTCGCTCCAATTAGGCGACCCCATCACTCAGGGTTATCAAAGCCTCGATATTTTAATCAAAACCTCATGACAAAGTACCTATTGCAAAGGTTCAGCCCAAAGGCAATCTATTAAATGACAGTTGTCCGCATGATTGATAGCTTTTGCATGAAAAAATTGGCGGCAAAATGTATCAAAGCTTTTCATACGGGTTAGGATCTGACTGGTTTTTTTTTCTATTTTCGTCGAAGGCAACGTCTGTTTATCGATATCGTAGGTATGGCCTCAATTCGATGATCTCCCATCGAGTAACACCCAAACGAGTAATACACCTTGTTTACATAGTAATATACTTTTAAATAGTTTTGTAGTGAAGTAGTTCTGAAAATATCATTGCGTGCAGTTGGAACTTTTTTGATCTAATTAAATTGCAGTTTGTTAATAAAAAGGTAAAGGTTAAGTTTTACGTTTAGGTAAGGGTGCTCTACATTTCTCGGTAAGTGCGGTTACAGACTAGCAAAATACGCTAGTGTTGTGCTTATACGGGCGGATTGTTACTCGCAGAAACCAAAAGCGTCGATAACACACAAGCCTTTTTAGAAGCTGATTGTTGGCGTTTTTAAACGCTAGCGTTTCAGCGTGTTAGATTTTGGGAAGGATTGTCAACAAGCAGATTGTAAAAACGCCGATGACACTGGGCGATTTTACACGCTACAAGCGAAGTCGCTTGCGTGTAGCGTGTAAAAAAACCGTGTGTCATCGTACCATAACACGCGTAAAAAACAAAACACAAGCGGCGGATTCATTCGGTTCATTCGCTAATCTAAAACCGCACTAAGTTCAATTTTCTAACCTGAAATTAGTTCTTTCAAACAACTTTTTCCTCAAGCCCAAGACTGCAATTGCCAGTAGGTACTTGGCAGAACTCCTAGCCGTAAAGATAGCATCTATGCCAACGCTAAAAGTTGTGACGATTTGTTTCCATAGACAATCCAGCCTGATTGCGAATACTGGTTTATTGCCAAGTTGCAAGTCTGCATACGGATTATCGGAGGCTAGACTTTCATATGCAGGATTCACTTACTTCTTTATTTATTTTTTTATGTAAAGAAGTGGCGAGACTAGCTGGGCGCTCTCCTGATAGCAAGAGATCATGCCTGCTATAACCATACCAGTGCTACACAGGACACTGATTACTATAGGTTGGAGCAACACTGGTATAGCGCTCGTCCACCTTGAGACATTTTGATGGTCAGCCTCGAAAGCCCAGTAATTTCACTAGCTACATTGCCTTTCCAACCGGAACACAGTTATGATAACACATAAATGCTTTGCGACAGAATATCTGGAACAGCGGATCTAGCGGATCCATCTAGACGGTATCCTGCAGGGCATGCCTCTCCCAACGGTAACTTATTAACCCCTACTTATTTTATGATAATATGGAATTTCACAAAAGCCAAATTAACTATACATAGGTAGAGTCCACAATACTTCTGTTGATCAAAGTTAAACCTACTTTTGAGTTGTTACAGCCAATGTAAGTGCTACGGTTCAATGTCCTATCATTAATAGACTTATTCGTAAAGAAATTATAAATATCATAAGTAGATTTTTATTCTACATTGTAGATTTTTTTTTAGAAAAAAAACAGTCAGCAACTAAAAAATGTGTTGAGTAAAATGCTCGTTTCAGGGCGTGTATTTAGTCTCTTTTGAACGTTAAACTAGCAAACAAAAAAACATAAGATACTTAAATATTTCTCACTATAATAAGTAGTAAAAAACCCATTAAGCGTAAAACAAACCTAGCTTAAGAAGTTTATTGAATGAGTACAGTAAAATTTCATAGCAGTGCCCGTAGAATCTGTGAAGCCATTAGGTACAATTCAGAATCATACAAACCAAATAGGCACTCAACTAGACAGAGTAAGGATATTAACCCCAGAATAGCTGCAGTACAGGGGTAAAATAACGTATGGCCCACTTTGCCTAATGTTCAACGATGAGAGAGAATGGACTGTAATGGTATGTTTCATTACCTGTATGCGAGAAAACAAGAAATGCTCAATCTATTGGTAAGAGTTGTCGTTTGTGATGTTCTATGTAGGAATATATTGTTTCTTAGTTAATGGAGTATTTTTCTCTCAGCAAATACTTTTGGTGCCGTCATGTGTTTAAAAGTTGCAGTTTTCTATTGAAGTGCAAAGAAATCCAAGCAAAAACAAGGATTTTTACGTTGTAGTCGAAGTTTAATATTAGGCGTAATCAAATACGTTATCGTACGAATATTTTTAAAGATAAAAATATAGAATATATAGATACCTACTATGTCTCCATTCGACTGAAATTAGCGAGCATTATCAAACATCTTCAAACTGGATTTTACATTTTTTTTTTATATTGATATCAATCACATAGGCAAAATCGCAGATAATTAAGTGTATTTCTACTTTTAAAAACAGCTATTACAAAGGAAGCACTTGCTTTAAAAAGCATGTATTTCCTTCGTAAACTAGAGCATTTTTCTAAGACTAAGACTAGAACTACTTCACATAGCACAGAAAAACTTTTAGAACTTTTAGAACCATTGAATCTAGTGGACGAAATAGCATAAGTTATCATGAACAATGCTGTCAGAAGCAGGTCTTGAATACAATAAAGGAGGCACTGACCTTCAGATTTCTCCACCACTTTAGCACTCAAATATTGAAATCACAGATCTACGATGTTCATGAAGTAGCAAGACTGTTTTATCACAAAATACACCACTTCAGTAATTTTTTACCTACCCACATTGCTCATGGAAGAGAATATTAATAATTCTAGCAGACTTCTTTATTTTTCAAATTTATCAATTTATGTTTTCGATTCTCTTAGTTTCAGTTCTCGTTCAGGTTTTAAAGGTCTTGTAATTGCATCAAGTGCGACAAAAAACACGAACATAATGAGGAGTCCGCAGTAAATTGTGCCAAAGCTGTCTTCAATCGTCCATATCACTAATGCCATGAGGTCGGTGACGCTTTTCATGGAACTAAGCAAGTCGTCACCAAGAGTTATCACAACCACTGCCATTTCGAAAGTTTTCTGTTAAAATTAACCCAAAACCATCTCGAAATCGAAATATTTTTATCAATGTTGACTGACACATGACTGTCAGACAGCTGTCAGACACCATTTTATCAAAAAAGTTTCATTGTTTTAAAAAATTGTTTATGTCTTCTTCTAAAAACCTGGTGAAAATACTAAATTGCTATTACTGGGCTTTCTACTGACTATGGACTCAAAATGTCTCAATGTGGACTAGTGTTTTAGCAGTTTTGGACTGGCCTATGTGATTCAAAGTCCTGTTCTGTTCAAAAGCAGGCGTGATTTCATACTATCAGCAGAGCGCTTAGCTCATCTTGTGCCAAGTTTACATAATAGGCTAGTTCAAATCCGAAAAAGATTGGACATAATTCGTACATTTGTAGAATGTTGCGGGATCGATAGAGGATACCACCAGGAGTCACCACCTAATTTGCACCGATTCTAGCACCTACGGAACCCTGTTAAATACTCAGTTGAAACTTTGAAAACGGTATAAAATGTAAACGGGTAAAGTATATCTCATGAAATTTGTACCACACATTAGGACTATCCTAATGTACCTCTACAATAAATTTCAAAGTTTTACAAGTAGAATGACCGGGTAAAAATGTTTTCTTGTAGTTAAATATGCAGTTATTAGCTCGGAAAACATTGGCACAGTCGGTGCAAATAAACACAAGGTTTCTACAGCTATGATAAACCTTTCGGTACATTTGCACCATCCTTTCTCATACGGAACATGGTTTTTTTCACCAACTTATGAATCGCCGAACTGTGCTTCGGAGAAAAGGAATTTATTCGTGATTTTTTTTTGTGATATCTACTAGTAGTTAGTTACAATCACCTCTCTTAAAATATACAAGTTTCTCTCAGAAGAATCCAGAAACCAATAACCAAACCAAAATGTATCACCAATATTACAGATTAATTAATAGTAGACCCACATAAAACTGCAGTGGTGTGCGTTAATTGAGTTATTCTCTCATTTTGAGCACCAAGCCAACACCTTTCAATCAGACCTATGGTGGAATACAGTGGGGGGGGGGGGGTTTGGGGTTCAAACCCCCCCCCCCCCCCACCCTGAAATGTCTAAGTCTAAGAATTTCTTACATTAAACACACAAATTCTATAAAAAGTAGAATTTTAACTTGCTCGATAATTACTCTACAAAAGTCTTATGCCTACTTGCACCAAACTTTCAAAGTTCCTAAGCAATTACTTAACTCGCTTGGCAGTTCTTAACGGTCAGAATCCAAGCGAGTAAAGTAATTGCTTAGGAACTTTGACAGTTTGGTGCAAGTAGGCATTAAAGTATTTGTCTATTTTTATGTGAGACTTACAATCTAGATAATTTTTATATTAATTAATCATACATTCAACTCTGCCTTCGTCTATGGGTGGCCCAATTTTTGGGCAGCTGCTCGTGTTTTCTCATCCCACGACGTAAAAAGTAAAGCTTTGGTTATTTTGGATTTCTGTCCATATTGGAGAATTCTGAGTCTAACAATCTAATCCATAGTTATCTTTTCAATCGTGCAATATTTTTACCTTATTTTGATTGTGATCTTCTAGTCAACGTCTAAACTACAGAAAGCTTTGATTATTTTGGATTTTGGTTCATATTGGAGAATTCTGAGTCTAACAATCAAATCCAGAGTTATCTTTTCAATCGTGCAATATTATTACCTTCTTTTGATTGTGATTTTCTAGTAAACGTCTAATCTACAAAAGGCTTTGGTTATTTCGGATTTCATCACAACAGCCCAATGAATAAATGTCAATTGAGTTACTGAAATATATTTTAAAGTGAAAACTTCTATAAGCGCGTGACAATGTATTGAAGATAATCATCATTGTAATAGTTCAAATTCAAGTATAACTTGTCATTTGCGCCTAAAGGAATAAACTAACGAAATCATAGTCGGTCGCTTAGTTCCTTAGCAAAATAATAGGTGTCGTGATCACAAGTACGGTACGGTAGTGTGAAGCACAAGCTTTTGATACCGACCGAACAATATAATTTAAAATTTTTAAGATTATTACTTTAAAGTAATCTGGGAATACTTATTTGACAAAACAGATCATTTAAAAATGTTCATGACTATACAGAATGCGTTTTTAAGTATAAGTTAGCGGTTTCATATTGAGATTTCAGTGATTGAAATATCTTTTGATATTGACAATACGAAGAGAATAACATTGGAACTTTTAGCGTTATATTTCTTAATTAATGTTTTAAAATCATTTTACTTGAAGAAATCAACATTATCTGCAGTGTATAAAAATATTAAGCAACTTAATTGTGATTGGTCATAAACCATTCACCATTTAAAGAAAATAATAAAATAATGAGTCTGAGCACAGGTGTAGTCGGAGACATTAGTAAAATTAATTGCTATCAAGCTAAACTGATTGGCCTGGAATCAATAAAAAAACATATTGGAAAGGAAGTTTATGAAGTCAAATATCAGAGAAAAAACAGTCTTGTCACTTTCAGCAATAAATGCTACTTTGAAAAAAAAAAAAAAACATGATAGAACCTTTTCGTTGGTGCTATTGATAAATCGTCTTGTTTTTTAGGAGCAGTAGCATGAAATTCAAGAATTGAATGGCATTCGAGTGGCATTTTGACAACTGCTTGAGGTTCTATTTTCGTTTTAAAGTTTGAACGATCTACATGTTTAGTAGACATTTGTCACGTCAAACAGCATTTTCCTTATTATAAATAAGTGACGTATTTATGCGCTTTTAATTAATAGACATAGGTCGTTTGGTGTCAAAATCGAACCTGTAAAATTTGCAAACGATGACGCGTTCAATTTTTCATGGATGGAAAAGCTTGTGGAAGAGACTTATTTTGTTTATCTGACGTGAAATGCAACTGTCGCTTCTGTTGGCTAAGATCCTATGTTATTTACCTATAATGCCCAATAAATACTTGTTCCGAAAGTTTTTTAACTGGCATACGTTACATTTACCTCGTTAATATATTTGAGATAAGTTTTGAAACTGTGTCGATTTTGCGTGTAGAATTGTGGTTTAAAATCTCTCAAAAAATGCGTAAATCTAAGGATATACTCCTTTTTAGAAGACGTAGGCAGTTGAAAATTTGGGAGAGCATTGTGGCAAAGACCTTGACCATTACATCAAAATGTACAACAACAGGAGTTGACCCAGAATAGATTTATCTGCTACCAAAGTATTGTAATTGGTATCACAATTCAAAGGTGTTCCCGGTTTCGGATTTAGCTGAAACTTGGTGGGAACGTGGAGCATGGTGTCGTACAAAATATATCACACTGCACCAACTGTATACAAACGCCTCATCAAGCTATGGCCTTATGAAGGTATCTCCGGATCCAGCCATCTCCGGAGGTTGAAATTTATATATGGTAGGGGCAAATTCATTTGAAATCGATTTATGTAAAAATTTAAGCTTTAAACAAATGTGTTCAATTATGTCCTATCTTTGCTCGAAACACGCCTAATTTGACTGCACTATAAAGAAAACCTATTTTATTTACCAAAAATATATATTTTTTTTGGTGGTGGATGCAGCATCTCCAGCTACAAGGACCTGCACTAAAATCATTTAAACTGATAATAAAAAGGTTTAATAAAAATTTGAGCAACTAAAATAATAAGACATTTTGATACCAGACAAGACCATTCCGAAGTCAAGTGCCCTCTTGTCTCTGCTTAGCCAGAATTATGAAGTAGACACGCAAAAACCTCGACTGAACTTTATAGCCACATTAGCTAGAAATCATGGCTACTTTAGCCATGCAAATCGCTTTCCGATACCACAGCCGCAGACTGGATCACTAAAGGACCTTGCTCACTCTCTCAATCTCAATCTACAAAGTCGACCAACCACTCCAAAGATATATAAAGATTTATCTGTAGTTCTATAATTAAATAAGTAATCAAATTCTGAAGCTGTTATGGCCAGAGTAGTTGCAAATATAAAACAAATCGATGTTTGGGTCACCTTTTGCATGGGTTACTTCGAAGGCATTCCTTACAGGGTTTCATCTAGGGGAGTGCCAACACAGTTCCAGATATTCTTCCGCCAAGTATTAATATGTAAGTATTACTGTGTTCTAGTTTTAAAGGCACTGTAACTACTGAAATTACTCGACTTCGAGTTTGACCATCAAAATGTCTCAAAGTGGACAAGTGCCAATACAGTGTTGCACGAGACTATGTAATCCTAAGTTTCATTTAGCTCTGTTCTGGTCATGGGCAGGCGTGATGTCTTACCATCAAGAGAGTGATTGGCTTGTCTTGTTACCTGGGAGTTTGGGAGTTTAAGGGAGAGTCTTAATTTTTTCACTAAAACTGAAATCAAGTTTCGGGACTATGTTTTCCAAAAGGTGAAGCGGTCCATGTAACGCAGCCTAAGGTTCTATGAAACATGAGACGTATATTAATATTAATATCAGACTGCCACTTCCGAAGCGCCTGCCACTTCCGAGGCGACTGGAGCGTCTAACTGAAAAACCTGCACTTGGCTGGAGTGAAACAGCCTTAGAAGAAGTGATTTTAATTTTTGTTGGGTTTTCAAGTGCTCCTTAATTTTAATGTTTCTTCGGGACAGCATAATGCAAATGCTTCTAGTGATTTCGTAATTATGTAGAAATGACTTTTTTGAAAAATTATGTGCTATTTTACTGTAAATAATCCTAGTATACTATTAATTATAAAATTAAATGGATTTAACTTGACATATGTTTAGAAACGTAGGCAGAACGTTATAGAACAAAATAACAAAGTGTTAATAACATACCATTTACCAATTAGTTTATTAATGCCATTACGAACCGTTGTTTGTAATGGCATATAAACAATAAACGGCCAGACCAGAAGTTTATCATAGAAATTTCAATTTAAATTAATTAGAATATTCTCCTTACGCCCAATTTATTTCTAGAACCTGCACTATTAATTCAGTTTACGGTCTAGGCACCTTATTTGCATGTTAGACGCTGGGAAGCTAGCTAGAACACCCTTCTTACTAGGTACCTACATAAAGATCCTGACATAAATATAACTCGTGTACTGCTTTATTGGGGATATTTTCAAAAGTGCTGCCTTGTTATATTAAGGGGCATCCTCAAATCCGAATTCCATACAATTTTTTCGGAGTAGGGTTAACTACTAACTTAAAAACACGTATAAAATCTAAATTAAAGTATGAAACCTTTCACTTTATTTGTTGACGAAATCAAAAAACATGGACGAAACGAATAGTGTGAAGAAATTACTATAATACGGCGTACTTTTTGAGTATTTGTCTGAAACATTTTGTATGGAATTCGGATTTAAGGATTAGCCTTGTTAAGGTTTTATTTTAGGGGTGTCTATTATCACCGCTGTTTTACTTATTGGTTGGTGGAGCACTTCTTTTTTAACCGATTTCATAAAAGGAGGAGAATCTCAATTCGGTTGTTTTTATTTTATTTTTGTTACCTCAGAACTTGGTTGTTTAGTATCCGATTTGAAAAATATTTTTTTTGTTTGAGCGGTTATACCAAAGATTACATCTAGGGGTTATACTTTTTTTTAGTCCCATATAAATATTATCGAAATCGATTCAGTAGTCTAGTTTTTAAATCAAAATGGCTGACATAAAAGTCGTTGAAGTGAACAAAATTTGCATATTTGGTTCCCTGTGACTTTTCAGTGGTGCCTACGGTCACGCCTTGATTATTCACACTTCAATACAACATGTACATTACATTATATGTGTCTATTTGCCCATTACAAGTTAAATAATGTACGTACATACATCCACAACATTCTATACATAGTAAGTGATTACAACACTTACAATTTCAAGGCATTATCTCCATTTTCTTTGAGAATTTTTGATAAAAAATCTATTCCATTTCATTGCTGTAAGTATAATATATTCTTAAAAGCGTCCTCAAAATCACATCATCAAAAAGTTATCATCCCTAAAATCTTTTAAAGACAATCTGAAAGCACTTTGGGATGGCTTTGAAAAACAATTTGGGCGCGACTAAACACGCATTAAGGTGCATCAGAGCAATTATTTGAACCCTCTGGAGGGATTTCGGGCCTTTATATCCAGGATTGGATGATTTCAGAAATGTGAAACATTCGGCTCCCTACGAACGACAAATCTGACGTAAGTATTAATATTCTAAACCCCCTGATTCTCAAAAAAAAAACTTTGGGCAAGGACAAGGACACATAAAATCTTGTTTGGATTTTTTACTTCACATTTGTAATGTTATTTTCTAGATCCTGGAGGTCTTTTTTTCGTAATTACAAGTAGTAATTTTTAAATCTTCAAAAATATAGGGACGCACGAGCGAAAAGTAGTAGTATCAATATACCTACTATTCGACTCTTCTTCTTATCGTGTCACTAGTTTCTTCAAACCAGAGTGGTGAAAGGATCTCAAGTGTGCCTCGAAGAGGCTCCTTTCGTGCACTCGACACATGTTTTCGAACTTTTGGTTCTACGGCATGCCGGTTTCCTCACGATGTTTTCCTTCACCGTTGCGAGAACGTGGGATGCATACATAGATTTTTTCGACCGAAAAAACCTATTTGCGCATGACTACCACCGGAATTCGTACCCGCGACCATCAGATAGCAAGGTAAGGGCCTCATCCACTCGGCCACCACGTCTTCATTATTCGACTTAAACATATTAAACAAAGTCTAGTTAGTTATACCAGTAGTATAGTTAGTAGTAGTAACAGTTTTTAACTCTAGAATGGCAGAACCGATTTTCATGATTTTTGATTTCTTGTCTTCATCTCGAATAGCAGAATAATTATTAATATAATTTAAAAAATTAAGAAGAAAAAATATAGATTTACTAGTGAACGAAGTCGCACGGTCAGTATGAAATGTATATAATATGAAAGGCTATCTGACTGACTGAACAGATAATGCACATTTCAAACCACTAAACGTAGAGACTTGAAATTCGGGGATGCAACCCGCATGCTTGATATCAAAAGAAAAAGTTGTAAATGTTTTTTTTCCTGTCCGTAAACTTTAGATATTGGCCATTTTAATATACCCAAAGCCGACATAAAATTGTTTTCAAATTATCCAGATGCGTCAAAAAGCAAAATGTTCAATTTTCTAAACAAAGCCATCATTTGCGTGGAGTTTTCAGGAACAAATGCGAAATGAAAGGTTCTGACGAGGGTCCAGTCCCAAAACACTAAGTTTCCGTTTACGTTCAAATTGAAATAGAACTTTTGAATTTGTTTGTGAGTGGGAGAGAATGGGTGTCAAGATCGAATACATTTCATTTTACTTTGACCATTGTAGGAAAATATTAAATATATTTCCACAAAGCCTTTATCCTCGACAGAACACGAACTACATATACTCACTCATTCTGAATTTTACTACAATCGGTTTAATAATTTATCTTTTAAACCTTGGTATTAATAGTATTAATGGAAGCGAGACAGTAGTTATTATTGACAAACAAATCTAAGACAGAGACCGCCTAAAGTATCTTGTGCCTACCTACCTAGTATACCATAGGTAGGTTATGTTCGTAGAAGGCTCGTAGCACTTTCGTAGCAGCAAAAAAACCATGCAAAAGATATCAACGAGCACTAACAACACAGTCGCTAAAACAAAATATTATTACCCTCTTCATAAAAATAATATTTTCCTGAAACTGTTTATTTCAGTAAGTAATTTTGAAAAAATATAAAATGAGTAACAGCGCCACCTACCTTATCACCGTCGAACTTCTCCGTAGGCTCGTCGTAGATACGAGCATCGCGTTTCTCTCGAGAGCCTCGCCTCGCCAAGAGTGGAGTTTGGGGTGGCGACACCAGCGCAAAACTGTTCCTTGCACTACTAGGTGGCGACTTTATAAACTCTATCTTCCCACCCTCAACGCAAATGTTCGGTGTCAACGGGTACATAGGAGAAATAGCCACGTTTGTGTTAGCTAAATGGTTGTAATGATTATCTTCTAAAGGTAGAGATGTCGGCTTTTTCTTTCTATACGTGGAGTCGTAAGCTAACATCTGTGTTTTGTCTTCGGGGTGGACTTGGCGGACTTTCCCAGGCGGTCGGTCAGGTGGCTCGGGAGAAACGTTTCCATCTATTCCTGGACAATCATCCTTCTCATTGTTTGACGTCCTGAAACAAAAAATATAGGTTGTAGAGAGCAGCTCTACCAAAGAGAAGTTTGCTCTACGTGACTCTACATAAGGGGTTGTTTTTTGTTCAACACACTGATACTAGATGGCACCACTATCGGCTCGTCGTACGTAAACATTCAAAAATTGTTGTTTTTATGTTATTTCATACATATTTTTGATTTTTTTTTGCTCAGTGATACAGTAATTTATCATTAAAAATTGTTAAAAGTACCACAAAGGTAATTTTATTGATGAATTAAAAATTATTGATAAAAGTTCTAGATCGCGCAAACGAAGTACTACACCTCGCTTGGCATGTAAGTAGTGAAAAATATTCTTCGATTGGAAGTGTATCTCCTAGTGTGATGTTCAAAACTGTTCATAGATCACTAGCGTTAGTTAGAAGGTCTTGCAGCGTGACGTCACGCTTCGCTGAGGCTGGCTCTTGTAAAGTGCGCCGCGGTCGATCGCCCGCGCGGCTGCGACGACTCACGCGCACCTTCCCTGAGCGGCCTAAACCTCGCGGTTTTAGTTAACTCGATAGCTTAGCTCCGGTTAATTCTAGCACTTCTATAACATGGCGGCGAGTGAAAACTTGAATGCCAGATTTTTGTTCTTTTACTCATTCACATAATCTCTCTTTCTATCTATGTCTATCCAGCCTCTTGCACCTACTGTTGGGTATAGGCACAGAGTACTAAGACCTCTTCGGTACGCTACTCCTTGCGGTCCTGGGCTAGCCAGATCCACTCTAGCCTCTGGCTATTTTTACCTTGTGGTTTTAGTTAACTCGATAGCTTCACTCAGGTTAATTCTAGTACTTCTATAACATGGCGGCGTGCGAAAACTTGAATGCCAGATTTTTGTAGTTTTACTCATTCACATCCTCTATCTATGTATCCAGCTCCTTGCACCCACTGTTGGGTATAGGCCTCGTCTTCGGAATGCAACTTCTTGGCTATCCTGATCCACTGGCCTCCGGATGTTTTTATGGTCCAGATATTCTTAACTCTATTTTCGGTTTGAGAGTAAAACTAGTGTGGCTCGATCATGAAATTTCGCGTTAACGTTATCAGCGTAGCGTATTTGTATTTAACAGTTTGTATGATTATTTTTCAAAAACGCTACGATACGATAACTTTGACGTGAAAGTTTATGACCGAGCCTCTTAGACTGGCGAAAGAATAAAAGCGAAATAGAATTTTGACACCGCACTATTGTGAATCAATATCCTGTATTTCACTCTTTTTGCAATAGGTTAACGTGATCTCTTACCATTAGGAGAGCTCGTCTCGTTACTTGTTTACATAAAAAAATGTGGTAAGACGTTCCGTTGATGGTTGATAACAACGGTAGCTAAGATCAACACAGATTACACTGTTTGTGTTGAGGAAAACTCATTTTAGTCAGAAATATAAAAATGTGGAGATAGAGATAAGGAAACCGTTATTTTGTGTTACGTTTTAGCTTTATAGCTGTTTAAAAGTTTAACTGCTCTGGTCATGGGAAGCGTTATCTAATGCAAGATGAGATCTAGCTAGGACCTTACTGTTTCGTTTCGTCACTATTCGATACTTAGGTATATTTAAGGTTTTACAAAAACATACAACAACCTACTTCAACGGGACTGTTCTAGTAACCGTAGGCACCACTAAAAAGTCACAGGCAAGCAAAACTATTCAACTATAACGATTTCTTCTTTCAGATATTTTGTTTTAAAAACTAAAGTACTGAACCGATTTTGATTAAATGTCTATGGGACCAATTTGAAAGTACAAACTCTCTAACAAAAAAAAAATGTTTTATTTCAGCATAAGCTAACTACTACAATCTATATATAGGTATATTACAAAATTTACAAAAGGAAACAATTGGGCCACCCATAGACCGTTGCAAACGATCTATAGGTAGCTCAACTGCTCCAACTCGATACCCGATGGCAGCGTGCCGAGGATACTGGCTGCATTGCCTCTTTGTATAGCAAGGCTTATTCTTTGGCCCAGATAGCTGCCAGCCCTCTGATCACGCGTCGCTTCGACCAGACGCTCTGACAAAATTTTAAAAACGCGGAAGGCTCCCATTCCCCATGGAATAAAAACAAAAAATATATATTTTCAAATCGGTTTATAAACAACAAATATGAGGTAACAAACATAAAAAAAATCAAACGAATTGAGAACTTTCTCCTTTTTTGAAGTCGGTTGAAAATAACCGTTACTGATGCTCTACATACTGTGCTATGACGATTCGTGTTTTTGTCTGGATATACCTTACCTACCTACCGTGGCCGTCCCAGTGGAGTCGGAAGTCAAATCCTGGGGCGAAGTCAAACGTGAATCTCAAGACACATCGCGATTAAAGCTTACTGCGGACCCTCTATCCCACTTAGGGGAAAAAGTAATAGTAAGTCACATAACGGACCTGCAGAGATAAAAATGCCTGAAAGAAATTGCTTTTAGCGATAATGCCACCCATTTTAGCCACTAATTTATTTGGCTTATTCCCAGGAGATCCACGACTCCATTGTTATCAAAAAAACTAAGTTCATACTTTGATTACCAACGGGTCCATGGCATTTAAAAACAAATAATAATTTAATTCCTCAACGGGTCCATTTAGCCCTTTTTTTCAAGTATGCACCTACGGCAAGGTTGCCCGGAAAATAATGCTTTTAGCGATAAGACCGCTTATTGTAGTTCCTGATTTAATTTTGTTATTTTATTTTTAAACTTCCTTTTCCTAGGAGTGTACGATGAAGTGTCACTATCTATCTACCTACTAAGGTAAAATTAGCCCTGTTTAATTACAAGTACGTACGATTTAACTAACATCTAGGTAAAGCTTTATCAGAGTGTTTTACAAACGTTCTAGCTAGCAGGTTTTAAAGTGGCAGTAAAGTTCAGAGCTGCGTGGGGACTTCAACTGTGATTAAGGTTGTAAAGTCGGAGATAACAAAGGAATTGACACGTAAAGTGTTAGCTCATTACACCACCGCAATACTCAAAACATGATGTCCTACTCTCATTTTTTAATGTACAAAATACAAAATAGTTTCGCGATTATCACTTATTATTTGATTATAACGGGTATTTATCGCGCTCACCTCGTATGTTTTTGTGTCCCGACATTTTGACTGTATTGCAACAGCCGTGGTCACGGGTTGACGTTATAATCAAATAACTAAAATACAAAATGTTTATTTCTAAAAAAAATACATTAAAAAAAACTTACATTTTCGTAAGTTGGAAGGCGTCCCCTACAGGATACCGTCTAGATTGGTACCAACACAATGTCAGATATTCAAACCAGTGTAAGCATTACTGTGTTGTTAAAGAACAACGATGAAACTACAAAAAATTATAAAACTGTGTAGCAGTTTCCCCTGACACTTCTTCGACTGCTACATTTTTATAACCACGTTAAATTATGATAATTGATTGATTCAGGCGTTACTTTGCGGAAATCAATAAATATCAACAAATTATACAAATATATTTAGTAATAAATCCGCTTGATTTCTAAACAAAGGTTTTAATTAACTTAACTTTAGTTTAGAACTTTAGTACATATTACTATATTATAAACCAAAGAGTCAACGAACAGAAAACCAAAGTTTAAAGATACGACACGTGTTTCGCCTCTACACGAGGCATCATCAGGAGGTGTGGACTCGCCGAAGTTCTCACTCTCTCTCACTCACGTTAAATTAAATCTAACAAGTAGGTGACTTTCGTACCTAAGTAAATTAAGAATAGAGAATAGATCAGTAACAGTAGTTATCTAGTTCAGAAAAAGCGATAAAGAAACCGCAACCAATCATGACTGCTATCCTCGCGAATTCCGTAAAATTACTTTCACTTTATTTACTTACTATTCTACTACTGGAATTTGACAAGCACCAATTTTAGGGCTACATCAAATCGAGTCAGTAAGTGTAAAATTTTACTATCTAATATAGTATAGATGTTTGTCGAAAACAGCGTAAGGTCATTTAGATTAGAAGAACCATTTAGATTTAGATTCGACATAGATGTTTCTAGTTTGAAATCGATAAAGGCTAGTTTTATCCCATTTGAATATAAGCTAAGCCACTGACGGAAGCTATTGTTAGATTTAAGTTGCCTTAAATAAAATAAAATTGCCTTTATTTCCGACCTCCTGGTTATTTTACATTTATGTTAGTGTTGGTGTTAGTTTTTACTTAAGCTAGTTGTTAGTTGGTTAGTGTCTTTGTTTAGGATGTGGATCCCTCTTCGGGTGAAGGCCTCCTCCAGCTTCTTCCATTCTTCCCGGTTGAGTGTTGTCCAAGTTTTGCCCTTAAGTTGCCTTAGTATACATTAATTGCAGAAAATTTTACGAAATAATTATATACTCCGGCCAATAGGTAGAGTATTATAAATGGCTCACCATAAAAATATCCGATAGCATGACATTTATCATCGTATCCAATAGCTAAAACGGCACAAACATGAAATAAGTACTTATAAGAATTAAATATTTAGGTACTATTATATTTTCAGGACAAATATTTTTTATGTATACGTTTTATACGTTAACTATTTCTTTCACAGCTCATCACGTTAATGTATGTCATATGCGGCACGAGATGTCTCGTCAAGAATCTCATGCTTTACCCAAATCTAGATCTTCACTACCATTACCGTCCTAAATACCCAGTGAAGCGTGAAGTGGCATTTATGTCTAACGAGGAGTTAATTTACAGTAAATTAAAATACTGTAAAGCATTCGAAGTAAAATGTAGAGACGGATATAAATTCAGTCCGTTACAAAACCAACATGTAAGTTTGCCATATTTCTTGTCCTATGCCGGGTAGAAAATGCTCTATCATTAAGTACTCCATTTGTACTAAATTTTGTTTTAGGTGTGAGTACAATACAGTATTAAATAAATAATTAAACTACAAAAATAAAAAATAAAAATTTTAAGCATGGATTTAAAATGTAAGTCGAAAAATGGGGCAGTTTAAAATTATAAGTGACTCATATTAGCTACATCGTCACACCACAGAGTAGGAAGATGCAGTTTCAGTTTTTATGTAGTTAAAAAACATCAATTTTCTATTTACTTCTAAAGTAAGTTAATATTTTTAGCGTATTACAAACTTCCTAAAATTTAAATGGTGGCTTAACCAAGCTCATTTGCTTCCAACAAACTTTATTTAGTCCAATTCTAAAAACATACAAGAGGAAGGAAGAAACCGGTGTACTTTTAAAAAGACTTAATTATGTAGAGCTGTCCAACGATTATGGACTTTATTTACTCTACCAATAGAAACTAATTTTGTAAAAGCTGTTGCTCACACGTTTTAGGTAATATTTTTGTCACTTATCCCTGGTCTCTCTTTTTGACGTGTAAGCCACAGAAAATTTGAACCTGATACCTTAATATTAGATAGTAAAAACAGAAAAATAGTCGTTATTTTTTTGTGTCCCATTTATACAATGCCAAATACATAATATGTATTATATGTATAAAAGACACTTTGGGACCTTCGGCATAATATTATATTTATTTATTTGATATAATATTACTAAGTGAAGATGGCAATGTGCCTACTGTCCCTTCTTTTACATGAATGACATAAAATAATGGTAGCGTAACATTATAATCCTACAAAATAAAGTGCCTGTATTGTAGATGCTATGAACGTGATTAAATGTTTTTTTTATTAGCATTTTTTCTACTTTCATGTCATTGTACTCACTGTCAAACCGTGAAAAGTAGTTGTGTTTCGTATTATTATCCTCGCATTTTAAGAAGTTTTCACTTCTGTCGTGTACTCGTGTGGTCTTTACCATCTTCGTCACTCGAACCATCATTTTATTTAGAATACAACATTATTTTTCGACCGACTTCAAAAAAGGGAGAGGTTATGAATTCAGTTGAATGTTGTTTTTTTATGTTTGTTACCTCAGTTGCTTATGAACCGATTTTAAAAATTATTTATATATTTTTATTTCAGAGTATAAACTTTCAAATTGGTCCCATACAAATTTCATTAAAATTGGTTCAGTAGTTAAGTTTTTATACCAAAATACCGGAAAAAATATGTTTTCATTGGTGGTAACTCTAACGCTAGGCCACTATAACGGTCCAATTGAAGTTGGTTGTTGTACGTTTTTGTAAAACCTTGATTATTTGTGTAAAGTTCTCAGCTACTGCGGTTGCCGCCCCGGTAGCGCGAGATTGACAGCTCCAGTAGTCGGCAGTGACTTCAAAGCATTTCTACTTGACTCTCATTCTGGTACCGAGATGTTTGCACGATGACTCTCGTATTGAGTAATACATTGCTATTTTATTTTTATTTGGGGTTAAAACATAAAACAGGAACACAGAGAAGAGTATTTTAATTTAATTATTAAAATGTATGTACTCCAAATTCATATAGGCGTATTACAGCATAATAAAACACACGCATAAAAATGTCATGACGCGGTTTTATGATTTTTGTTATCAACCAAAAATCGATTAGCAAGTTCCTTCTCCTATAGTGTGAAACGAGTAATGTATACTAATTGACAATAAAAAAAACGTATTATGAGAGTTATAAACACATAAACATAACATATAAACATTCACACACTCACACCCCTGCACTAGGATTCCCTGTGTCACATGTGGCATGGACACATACAAGACATCACAACATGCCCCGGCCGGGGATCGAACCCGGAACACCAAGTTTCGCAGGCAGTGTCACTACCAACTAAGCCACGGTGTCGTCGAATACGTCATTATACTATATAAGTCGTTATACTATACAACCTTGTTTATATAGTATACTTATTTAAGTAGTTTTAGTTTAATTATATTTTAGCATTAAGTTAGTAATTAGTTGTGTAAATAAAAAGTATAAAATTTTTTACCTTGTTTTGGAAATAACAAAATGTTTAAATCTTGAATTTTAAACCTTTCTAATACTTGAAACTTAAACGTCCCTAAAAATATTGACTAGAATATTTAAACTCGTCTACCTAAACATAATTTATAAGTAGATATGTATTTTTTTTAAATTAGCCTATATATTCCCATTGTTGGGTAAAGGCGTTCCCCAAATCTTTCCAACTTTCTCGATCTTTGGCAGTTTCATACCATTCGCCATCAAGCCAACGTCTCGCGAACGACCCCGACGCCGACGACGCGATTTTGAGATATTATTATGTAGAATATTAGTATATTCCTTTTTATTTTACATGTATGTATGTATGTTAAAACTGGAAGACTGTAGAACTACCTCAATAACCGGCGTACAGCCATTATTTCATTACGCGTAATAAAACGTTATCATTTCGCGGTAAGAGCCCTGGGAATATGTAGGTGCTAATTTATCAACATTAATGTAAAATTATATCTATCTGCAAATGACTTAAGGGAAATAGTGCCTTAAGAGTACGTTCACATTATGGCTCCCTTCTTTTACAAGAGCTTTTCAAAATAAGTTGAAACCGTAGAGATACTACAGTTAATTTGCGAACGTAATATCAGGATAAAAATAGCCTATGTCATTTCAATTTTGGATATTAGTTGCGTTTGTGGGTTTCAGACGAACCCGTTAAATTACGAAAAAATATTTTTGACGTGACTACGTCTAATAAATCGATGAACGCTGTCGCGCCGTCTGCTGGCACGAAAACGTTGACGTCATTGTCCGGTAACGCGCATTGTCCCGTTATGGTCCGGTAACGCTAATTGTCCTGTTACGCTGGTAGTCACGTTAAACTATCGTCCCTAAACCAACTTTACAGACAACCAATTTTTTTTAACAGACTAATACTTTCTATATTTTATAATCTCAAAGTTACATATAAAGTCTTGGATTAAAGTTGGCATTCACCTTAATAATAATCACCGTAAAATGGCATAGAGATATAACTAGTTATGCTTCATGATAATCTGTGAACGTGTTTCATGAATATCTAATGAGACATGAGTGTCTCGCCAAAGTAAGTGGTATGTACTTACCATCTTTTTGTAAAAGAACTTTAATTGCACAATTTATTAATGGAAGTGAATAAAAATGAGGCGAGTACTCAAGAGTTGAGATAAAATGTGGATAATTGCATAATTTAGTAATTAAAAAAAGATGAGCAAAAAAAAGCCTGGAACTGGCATGCTACTCGTAAAATAATGGCAATATGTATGAGCGGACAGCAAAAAAAAGTAAAGTTGGTAATTGAACTAAAGAACAGTAAGAATTCGAGTAGGTACGAATTTGCGGAACCAATGTATGTGTCCCAAAAGCAGCAGTGGATTTATAAATTCGCCGCCTGTAGGCTATTCCAATTTCGCCACCCCAACCGGCCGCAATAGTTCGAAAGCAAGTTCACAATCAAATAAATAACAATGATTTTGACTATGATTTGTAATTGTATCATGAAGTAGTATCGTATAGTGGTGAAAAAAAATCGCCCAAAGTTTGCTGCGCCCTAGGCTTCAGCCTTTTCAGCTTATTAATAAATCCACTACTGCCCAAATGAATGAATGACATTTCGAATGCTGAAGTATTGGTTATATTCTTTGGTCATTTCAATAGTATACCAGGTGGTCTGTTATACATAGCAAAACACAGTTAACACTGAAGGACGCGCGTACATTGATTTAAATTACAAATTTCAGATTTGAATCAGCATTTCATCAATAGAATTTTCATAGCAATGAGCATGCCAATCAAACTCACATCATTAACCCTAATCACCTCATTCAGAGTCCACATCCAGGGAGTTGCGCAAACGCACACAAAAGTCAAATGAACGAACAGTTAGGGCCACAAAATAACCTTTTAAAGGTGATTATGGTACGCTTTTATCCCTGTGGATTAGAGACTAAATTGGGAATAAGCATTTCAAAGCATCAGATTGATTCAAAGTAACCGTGACTATTCAATTCTGGGAGAATGCATCGGATAAAGATTCGTAAGTTATGACAAAGTTGACGCTTGCGCAGTCTTGGGTCAATAGCTATCAATTTTGTTAAGAGCCGTTATAAAATAGCTGCAGCTTAGTAAGGTATTACTTAGTACGAGTGGATAAGATATCCTTAAGTCCATAAATTCAAAGTTTCATGTTTTGAAATCGAAAACTAACACGTTATAATAGCAACCCTTTGAAATATTTACTTATCTAGAGGCGATTGGTCGAGTGGTAAGTGTGTTAGACTGCCTCGCCGGTGTTGCGGGTTTGATTCCCGCTTCAGGACATTCATTGTGTGGATGAACATTTGTGTTTATCTTCAGTCTGGATATTTTCTATGTAGGTATGTATGCATGTAAAAAAAAAGGATATAAGTAATCTATCAGCTATCTGGTTCTCATAGAAGCTCTGCTTAGTCAAGAGCTAGATGGCATTTTGTAAAATGCTCAAAAATATTTATATTTTAATTTATTTATTTATTTACCTAGGAAACTAAACAATTGGACCAAAATTTAATAGAAGTTCAATTTAACTGTTACTTTGCTAGACAAAAAATACATAATTCAACTATAGTTGCCTTATCAACAAATTATATAAATATATTTAGTAATAAATCCGCTTGATTTCTAAACAAGGATTTCTAAACGAGAGTCTCTCGTTTCGAACTTCGGCGAGTCCACACCTCCTGATGATGCCTCGTGTAGAGGCGAAACACGTGTCGTATCTTTGAACTTTGGTTTTCTGTTCGTTGACTCTTTGGTTTATAATATAGTAATATGTACTAAAGTTCTAAACTAAAGTTAAGTTAATTAAAACCTTTGTTTAGAAATCAAGCGGATTTATTACTAAATATATTTATATAATTTGTTGATATTTATGGATTTCCGCAAAGTAACGCCTGAATCAATCAATTATAGTTGCCTTTAATAAGCATTTTATCCACCAATTATTATGAAGAACAAAGGTAGTAAGTTTTAAAAGCTTCTAAACATCCATTCATTTTCATTAGTCCCATAGTACGAATTCCTCTTTTAGGCAATAACTCTATAACAAACACTGACTTGTTTTATAATAAGTCAGGATAGGAATAAACCGTGATTCACGCGATCTAGGTTAAGCTATTTTAGACGTAAGACCTAGAGCTTTACGAGCTAAGCTGTTAATAATATGTAAATTGAAAGGCTTGAGTAATGAACTGGGTGCCTGTTTTGCATGAAATTTGAGTGAAAATATTAAAATGATGAGACCGTCCACTTTTCAGTTCAATGGAATAACTTAATTATTCAATAATATAAATGTACCTACACTATATATTTGTTTTAAAACTAAATTTAATATAAGTCTTCTAAATAAAAATAGAAGGAGAGACTGCCTAAGATCAAAACAGAGTATACTCTCATTCGTTCATCGGAACATTTTCTCAATTACAAAAAAAAAAAACAACCTATGCCTCGCATTAACTATAGTTATTATCTTTAGTACTTCTAGATAATTAGTTATTATTATTATTATTCAGCCATCTGTGTCCCACTGCAGGGCAAAGGCCTCCCTCCTCTCCTTCCATTCCTTGCGGCCAAGGGCGTCGCTGGTCCATGTTGGCAGGTATGCGTCCAACTCGTCCCGCCATGTCCTTCTGGGCCTTCCATGTTGTCGCTTCGCGTTTGGTGGGCTCCACTCCATAGTGGTCTTTGCCCACAAGTCGCTGGACATGCGACAAACGTGTCCGGCCGAGTCCCACTTGAGGCTGGCGGCTTTCTGACCAACATCAGCAATTTGTGTTTTGGAGCGCAGTATGCTGTTCCGCATGCGGTCTGACAGCTTTAATCCTAGGATACTTAGTACTAGATAATTAGTATCTATTAGATCATTAGTACTAAAACAATTACTAACATAAACAATTTTTTTAAACTAGAATAATTAGTAATCACGTCATCAGCATAGGCTTCTCCCAAACTCTTCCAGGTATTTCTGTCCCTCACTTTCTTCATCCAATCAGACCCGCATATTTGAATCAAAATGTCCCGGTCACATAGTTAGTCATATACTTAGATTTATAACATTAATGATATTTTTTATTGGACTACCAAAACATACAAATAATTCATACCTTATGCAATTAGTTTATTAATTAGTGGCTATAATGTACTCTCTGTGGCATAGGAAATGGTTAACCGCTTGATATCCGTGCTCCGTATCTAATCGCTTCCGTCTGTTCTTGCTGCCGCCATCATCAGACCACACAATAATATCCTTTTGATTTCATCATGATGACTGTTCATTTATATTAATATCTCGGGTCCTTTTGTCCCTATAAAAATATAAAGCTAGTCTAAAGTAGAGAGATATCAAAGGAGTCGCTATGTCCGTATAGATCAATTGGAAAGAGAATGATACAGAAAGTTTCTTTCAGAAGGGATGGTGTACAAATGCTTTTTTTTTTTAATTTTTATTATTAAGAATAGACAAGCGTTTAACCACTACCTCACCTGGTGGTAAGTGATGGTGTGGTAGAAGATGGAGCACGCTTGGCTAGTATGAACTTATTCACTCTAGTCTTGAAAATAAATTATAAAAAAATAAATTGATATTGCCACAAAAGCTATTAAAATATCTTATCAATTCAAGTTTATATGAAGATTATAATTAAAAATATATTGCAGCATATCAATGAGTTTTTAATATCAGTATTTAGTTGTAAAAAATAAGGATAGTTTTTATTAAAGTAGGCTAATTTTTTTACTACAATAAAGTACTTATCTATCCTAGAATTACTATGTAATTAATAAAAAAAAAATCTAGACCATTAAAAAATAATTAGTTAACTATATTCAGCACTCACCACATACATTAAGCACTATAAGTATTGTGCATTATAAATTATAATGACCATATCAAAGAGTGATCCACAATTAGATCAAGTAACAGCAAAAAGGAATACTTACAAATTGATAGATGTGTCTGTGTTGGAAACCCATTACTAAGATAAACTAAATATAAATTACTTTAATCTAATTTAAAATTAACTTTACATAAAGATTAAAGTGTCACTTTAGTTACTAAAATTTATAAATAGGTAGTTAATTGATACCGTAATGACACATTAAAAGGTGGATTATGGTATATTTTTGAAGGAAGTTATGGAACGAAATGTTTTTAAAAATAACTCATTAAAGACTCTGATATACAAATTATAACAATATGATTCACATCAAGGAAACATTTAAATTTGACATGCAAAATGTGTCAAAGATTAATAATGCAGATAGAACGCTCGTTCGCCTATTCAACGCTCAATATGACCGACTAATGAATGCACAATAAAACATAAAAGTGACAAGGTAATAAATTATTCTCACGCTCCAAATAAAAACGCGGAAACCAAAGATAAACGATAAAGATGGAGTTCAGAAGCGCCACGTCATATGTCTGTGACCTAACCTAGGGTTGTCAATCTTTCTGATACTTACATAATAAAAAAGTGTAGTGTCCGCTCTGACGCACCATTGGAGTTTACTCCTATCAATTTAGTAACCACAGCAATGGGTAATCGAAGTAAAATGTTCTCAAAGTACGTTGCGCAGAAAAACGTAAAAATTTTGAGGTAACGCTTGTATTAATTTAACTCCACATAAAATTTCCATACCGGGGGTGATTGAAAATGCTTGATTCTGACTGACTGATTGAGAGACAACACACAGGTAAACTAGTAGTAACTGAACGTAGAAACATGAAATTTCGGGGGTATTTTCGTCAAGAAGTGTAAGTCTTTTAGGATTTTCTTAATTCGTAACGCAAACAAATTTGTGTAAGCTAGTTTTAAATATTTTAGGAAGGTACATTTTTATTTAGAAAATAATATTATTTTATATTCACCAAATTCGTAGACTTCCATAATTGAAATGTATTTTCAGACAACCCTAAACTTAATTTTAACAAGTTGCCGTAAATGGCTGCGCACGAGTTCCAGTGTGGTGATCGCTCGATAAACGAAATCGTCGAATTGAGTTGTTCTGTCATTATGTTGTGATGACAATATGACAGGAACGAGTTCTCGTTTTAACCAACTATCGTATTTATATCCTTGTTGACATTGTTATTTTTTTTTTCTTAAGTTTGTAGACCTCGAAGTCGGTATCAGGGATACCACTATCAAAGGGTGAATTGAGCAATTATACCTACTTTAAACCAGAATTCTGTTTTTTTTAATATCTCAAAAACTTACTCACTCTATAATTTGTTTAAGGCAATTAATTAAATTAATTAACCAGGTTAAGCCGATACTTTATATAAATAATTCGCTACTCGTTCTTAACCGGGAAATAAAAATTGCAGACAGCAATCATATACTAACTAGCTATATCCTAATAAGGCGAGTAAACATTGAAACGATTTTAAAAAAATGGTTTCATATACATTTATACTATCATAAATTAAGATAAGATGTAAGTAATAAAAATAATTTATTGCTAAGAATGCTCAGCTTGATAAATAAAATAAAATTCCTATACAATGATCAAAGCTCATAGTTATTGTTCACGCTCTATGCTCATAATATATAATATTGAATGAAATTTTATCTTAATATATTCATTACATAAATCGTCTATTACTTAGAAAATAGAATAAACAAGCAAAGCTACTATGTGCTATATCAATATTATCAGTTAATTAATTGTAATATTTTGTATGTAACTTTACATCGCCCGTCCCTCACCGCTTTGAGTTTTGTCAATGGTAGGCATTTTACATGGGAACTCTCTCATCTATCGAACTGTTGATTGTGTAAACTGTTCTATTTTGCATTCGCAGTGCATGTGTTCATTGCATTAGCAAGCAGGGCAAACAAAACATTGCTTGTTTGTGTTTAGTGCCGATGTAACTACGTCTACACTACAATCAGAGTTTGCAGGTCTATTATTTTAGAACTTGAGATTTCTCATTGGTAAAAAGCAAAGAATTTTCAGCATTTAGGCCGCTTTACTTATAAATCCTTCATGACATATTTTTTGACGTGGCTACGTCTAATAAATCGATGACAGCTGGCTGCATGCACGAAAACGTTGACGTCATTGGTGACGCTGTCATTGTCCGGTAACGCTCATTGTCCGGTAACGCACGGTTTACGGACGATGACTACCAGTCACGTTAAACTATCGTCCGTAAACCAACTTTACAGACAACCAATTTTTTTTATCAATAAGCGCTTGCATTCTTTTTTTTTATGTGGGCTCTACAAGTTTTGATATAATACATGTTAGAGTTAATTAGAGATTTTTATTCAACTCTAGCTGTAGTAATTAATTAGCGGCTTCTCCCGTTATCGAGATAAAATTATTCGCAATAGTCGTTTCAGTAGTTTTGAAGTGATCTATCCATCTATCCTTACGTTAATAGTTTAAGTAGGATGATGTCTCATCTGTCTGCATAACCTAGTCTCTAGTTTAAACGCTCACATGAGCACTTTAGTTATCTTAACCCTTGAGCGGTGATAAATAATGTGACAGCCTTAAATGCTCCTAATGGCCCTTTTATCGGCTTTTGGCTTAAAATATCGCAAATACAGAACATGTTTTAAGATGCAAAACTTGTATAAGATAATGTAAAAGTTGTAAAGAAAGGTTTTCTTGGTAGAGTTTTGTTAGTAAAGGGTTATAAGGTGGTGATTAGAGAAATATAAATGCACTGTACAAAAAAGTACGCTTCTTTTCACAAACAAGTTAAAACATTAGAGAAAAAAGATTTGTGCAAAGGTGTAGGTATAATTATATTTTCTTTAAACAGAAAATCGTTTACTCGCTACTAACAATTTTTAAGTTGGATGAGCTGTCGTTTGTAACAGTCTAATATTATCAGCCATTTGCAGTCTATTGCTAGATATAAGCGTCTTCCAATGTGCGCCAACACGCTCTGTCTTCGGCTTGCCGCATCGATATTCTGCCCGCAACAATCTATTTTGCCCAAATTCCTTTTGTTTGATAAACTTAAACTTTGTTATAGCTTAGGCTGTAATAAAGTCAGATAGTTATTCAGTTAAACGCACATACCATACGAGTTATATCATAACGAAAACCGTAACATTGGTATAATAACTGACACACTACAGCGACGAGCAAAGTGATAAAATCGTCTAGTTTGCAACACAGTTCGTCGTCCTTGCATCGGCTATTTCAGTAACCTATATTTTTGTACAGAATTCTTCTTGCATGATCAAACCGATTAACTCGGTCCATTTAAAGATATCTTTGTAACATTTTCGAATATTTTCTAGACTCGTTATGCAAACCTTTATTTTTAAAATATACCTTTTTTAAAGTGGGTGGCAGTCGGGTTAGAATGATGATTGATAACGTAACTTAATTATGCACTTTTCATAGTTCGGCACTCTTTTGATAGAAAAGGCTTGGACCTGACTGACTGATAGACAGGGCAAACCACTGAGCGTAGAGACTTGAAACTTGGAGGGTGTGTTAGTCAAGAAGCGCAGGATTGAGAAAATACAATTAATTTACGGACGATAACGATCAATACTAACCGAATGAAACGAAACGAAGTTGCGGGCGTCAGCTAGTGTTAACCTAGACTCTGAATCTGAAGAACATTGCAGCACTGCAAAACCGCTCGTCCACATTTTGATGATCAGAATCCAAAGTCCAACTTATTCTTGACTAGCCATACCTTTTAAAAGAGTCGGTGTAAACAAACTCTTTCCTATTTTACAGTTATCTAAGGCACAAAACCATTTTCGGCCGTTTCAAGCCAGTAATAGGACACTGGACCCAGGATGAGCTGACCGCAACACCTGCTTCCATAGAATACTTCGATAGAATGACGTGTTCATGGTATTGTTCGCTTTTTTACATAACTGCAAAGGAGGGTTATGTTTTTCAAGTGTATGTATGTATGTTTGTCTGGCTTTAGGCTTCTCTATAGCCTAAACGGATTGATGAATTTTGAGAAAGCAGGTGTCGTAAGATTTGTCTAGGTCACACAAGTGTTGGAGTCTACCTTAAATGTCAAAAAACCCAATGTGACGGCTGTAAGGCACCAAAATGTGTAAAAAAAATGAATAAAAAACTTGATGGATTTCAGTTTTTTTTTTAGTTCACGTAAGTTTCACAAAACAAAAATAAAGTGTCAAAAATCGAATGTTGCGATAATGTTTTGGCGGTCGGGTTTTCAGTTTTTATAAACTATAAGTACAAAAACCTTTGATTTTTTGTATACGATATGTATTTTACTGTTATTAGTCTCAAATTACAATAATTACTATAATTACAAACTGATTTATGGAACAAGTATCACAGTTAAAAATGTAAGTCCTTTTTTTAAAGGAATGCCAAATAACGGGCGAGATAAAATCTTATTGAATAATCATTAGATTTTTCAACGCACAGTATCGTACGAAAAAAATGAAAATAAAGTATTTTACACATTTATTTACCTCTTTTAGTGTAGCATTAGCAACGTAAGATTAGATTGATGGTTGCGTTGTTCTTCTCTAAGGAGTTATTCTGATTTCACGTTACGTTACATAATATAAAAATTGTTATGTGACTTGTTTCGTGTCTTCTGAAAACGTATGCTTACCTCTCAGACTGGCATTTTATTTCGGCGCAAAATATATTTTTATTGGGCTTCTCGAGTCGTGATCTCGTAAGATGAAGCTTCGATTTCGTTTGAAATCACGAATGAAAAATACCGAGGCGATATGACATGCCACGGGATGGTGGAATGGAACGTCACGCCTTTTTTATCTTGGTCCGCAGATCTGTATTTTATGTTCGATCACGAATAACAGGTAGACATAAATAATATAAAAAGAATAGCGGCAACAACTCATAACAACTCATAACAACTCATAACAACTCATATGAAACGGCCAAGTCCGTGTTTGATATTAAATTATGATTTCAATTTTGAATAAATCAGTTTATTTTATAATCTTCATTTTATAAAGACATTGTCCTTCTGAAAATAATTCTGACAAGTAAGAGGACTAAATAAATTTGAAAATGCTTGCGTGCACTTGCCTTTGCACAATTAAGAGTAATATAAATGCTAAAGCTTGGGAGTGTATACATCTTAGTGCAGCTGACTGTACGATACTGATTTCTCATGAAATATATTGGTGGAATCTGCTAATAATAAAATGTTTGTAAACTAAGTATGAATGGATAAATGGATGGTAATAAAGACCAATAGATGTTTGGTTCCGCAATCACGACAAAACTTATTATGCTGAAATTTGATAAGGGTTTAGTCTAGGAGCTGAAAAAAAATAAAGGCTTAGCTTATCCATGATTTTTTCACAGTAGCCTCAGTCCTTTGAAATATGAGCCCATTGAGCGCCCCAGCTACATATATCTATTCTGTGGCTAGAGATAAAACATTTTTCCACATGCATGCATAATATGCATATGCATGCGGTAGACAATAGATACGCAAACACCGCACTTGCTGTGACCCAAATTACTGCAGGTTGATGTACCGCTAGTTTTTGCATAGGTATTATTATGTATTACGAACTTACAGCTATAATTCTAGAATTTGAAAATTTAGTTCTCTCTCTTAATAATTCTTGTGTAAAATTTTATTTTTAAATGAAGGATTTAGTGATTCCACCAATTGCTTAAGATAGATAACTCAATGGTTTTTTTTTATTTTTTTTTAAAAAGCACGTTGTATTTTGCACACATAAATTTTGCTTGACACTAAAAAACCACTGAGGTCCTTTAGATGTATTATGATACACTTTGGTGTCAATTCAGATTTAATCATTTAACAGAACTGAAAATGTTACTGTCCTTTTTATAACGATCCAAATAAAAAGGATGGCATTATTCAAAGTGCTGTGAATTTAATTAAATAATTTAATGTAGTTTACTTTAGTATTGGCGACATCTGAATTGACACCAATATAAACTTATGTTATATTTGTTTGGTAAGTGTTACATTTAAGCTGGAGTCAATAATATGGCTTTTCCTTAATATAATTAACATATCTTCCATTAGTTACTTACAGATAGCAAATATTATTTTGCAGTTTACTTAATAAATAATAACGTAACTGCAGCCATCTTACTTAGTTATGATAAACATAACACTCCTATAATACTCCACCCTTAACTAAAATTAGTGTGAATAAAGCTTCACCACACCATCCACTCTTCGCTATGGAAGAGATGTACCAACATTGGCACCATCCAAGCAGAAACTACTTAAACGTGCGTGCTTAAGGGTCCAAGTTAGACGGGTCAAGTATGATGCAGAAGATCTAAGTCAGCACACAGATTATACTGAACTCCATATAATACCAAGTCTTATAAAGATAGACCTACACAAAATTATGTATCGTACGTAGTAGAAAATATAAATATTCTAGATAATTAAAATGTTGTGTAAAGTTTTATATCAATTGAAATTTTATATTATGTATGAGCAACGTAAAATGAAAGTAAAAAAATTGGTTGTCTGGAAAGTTGGTTTACGGACGATAGTTTAACGTGACCAGGGTAACGGACAATGAACGTTACCGAACAATGACAGCGTTACCGGACAATGAAGTCGATTTATTAGACGTAGTCACGTCAAAAATACATTTGTATAATAATAAATAACCTACAAAAAATATAATTTTGTTTAACAAAATACCGTAACAAATTAAAAAATGCATCGTAAACACCTACAAGACTAAAATATGCTTAGTTATTTACTAAGAATATTTTGTCATGTCATGAAGGAAACAGTACCAACGTTAGCAAGTAAATTACTTGTCGTATTCGCAGATTTTACAACCGGCCGCCTTGTTCGCAATTTATCTGCGTACTAACTCAGCTTTTAATTAATACTCCTGTAAAAGCGGATTGCTCAAAGGATAATAAGTAAGCATTTACTTCTGCTGGGCTTTGGTCGCATAGTATGTACCAGGATAAAAATAGCCCGTATTTTATTCAAATTCGGTTATTCTTTAAAAGGTTGTTTTAATTATTTTATAAGTGTAACATTTTAGAATATAGAATTTATTTATTTGCCATCATGTACATTTGAAAAAGGTCTTAACTAGTTTCATATAGTAATTACATGAGCCCTGTTAGGGCGCAGCGACGCAGAATATGTGTTTTCAGAATTTTTCCTCTAGCTTTCCTGCAACCTGTGTGGATGATTTTGTGGAAAGGGACGGAAGTGTGTGACACGAAGCGTAACAATAAAACAGCCGTCAAATGGTAACAACCACAGAAAAAATTGGTAATTAGAATCCTTCTTAAATGTTGCATGGGTAAATCCCAAGGTGAGAGGTCAGATGTTACACATCATATGCTACTACTCTAATGCCTACTTGCACCAAACTGTCAAAGTCCCTAAGCAATTACTTAACAGTACAGATTATGACCGTTAAGAACTGTCAAGGGAGTAAAGTTGTTGCTTAGCAACTTTGAAAGTTTGGTGCAAGTAGGCATAAGCCTCGATCGTTTCAAAAAATTAGGACCACGAGTAAACGGCCGTTTTTTTTCCAATAATCTTCTTGTCCCACTACTGGACAAAATCTCACTCCACGCCTTCTTTTCTTCGGTCATTGTCTGATTTATAATCATAATATTATCAGAAAACTATTAAATAACCGACAACTGCAGATGTTGTAATCCATTATAGTCAGGTAGCCCGTTATAAAGGCAAAACAGTATCAATTAAGGCTGCACCTGCCTGTGAATCCGTCATCCTGACAAGCAACTGTGACTGTGAAAAAACCTTTAATATGAGTCCCGTATGCTACCAAAAAAAACTTTTAAATACCCTTACACACGTTCGAGCAACCTGCAATTCGAAATAGGAATGTTTAAAAAAAAGTGTTCGCACGAGCCACAACAATGTTGCTTGGTTTTTTTGTAAAGTTGTTATTTCAATTACCAGTTTTAATTATAGTTCCTGTCATCCACCTGCTTAATAATTTAAATATACCATTCTGTTACCAGCAATTAACTGCATATTTTTATTTATTTTCTCTATTGATACTACATTGTAATGTAATTATTTATGACGAACTCAAATTAAATGCTACTGTAATAATATGTTATTATAAAATATCACTGTTATTAAAAGCTTTGTGAGTAACAAATTGCTTCGGAATATAATATCAAATGATTGATTAATATTACATTGTTACACCTTTTAATGATTCATTTAAATTCACATCAATACCTTTCTGTAATGATACACCTTTATTATAAAAACGGTAATTGCTTTTAACCAGTTCAGTCAATGAAAAACTACGTAACGGTGCTGTGAATAAAAACAGCAAAATTCTGACATAAATACCTTAAGTGACAGTTGGTGTTAACCAAATACAATTAGATGGAAGAAGACTTTTTCTCCAAAAATATTATCAGCAATTTAGAGTTTTTATTGTGGGGATTCTGACTTTTGTTCCACCGTATTACTGTTATTTTTATAAAACTATACTATAGTCTCCAATCTTTTATATTTTTAGGGATTTGAAAATTACCACTAATGTACTGATTTTCGAATTTCAGTATTACAGTTTGATTAATAGTCAATTTGGAAAATTTGAATAATTTAAACTTGTTTGAAAAGCAAATTAAGACTTTATTTCGGAATACCTTTTTATTGCAGTCAAATAAAAAGATTAATGAATAACGATGTTCCTTTATAACACAAAGATAGACAGCATCAAACCAAAATGGAGTCGTAAGACAGGACCAAAAAACTTCAGACACCTTGTCAATAAATATGAAATATCTCCACTTTCAAATAATGTTTGTTATTTTTTACGATGTAGTTTTATTAACAATGAAAAGCCTAGTTAAACATAATAATACTTATCTAGCCCTATTACTTCTCTCTTTCAAAAATTAGCATCGGACCAAAATGTACTAGAAGATAACCAATGTGGCTTCTTTTTTTGTCGAAATTTCAATATACTTCTATATTGTGGTTCTACACTTTAATACTTCTGTGGATAAAAGGTATTAAAACTTGGTAACTAACTAAGTGATACTCAATTTATAGCGTAGTTGCTTCCGTAAACTTTGCTCTGTACTTTGGTTTCGCAGTACATCAAGTGCAGTACTTTGATGCTGAGACGCTGTCTCGAGTTTCGGACAGACGACGGACTGCACCTGTGGTTTCCTGTTGTATTTTTTGTAGTTTCCTGGCGCGCGCTTGTTCATTCGAAATAATGCAGTTTTTGTATGAGTCAATTCAATTCCTTATAAATTTTAATGATTTATAGTGAGCGAAATGCAACGGGAATATTTATGTTGACAGTTATAAAAATATTTGGGAGACATATTTTCGGAATTAATTTTTTCTGTAATTCTGTATTTTTTATTTTACACAAAAACATGATTATAGTATAAAATATAAAAGAAAAGACATGTACAAAGGCGAGTTTAACCTAACAAGAGGTTTCTTCCAGCAATCCTTTGAGGCTAGAAAGAGGCTATGGTAAAAAGAGAGGATATGTTTTCTTCATTTAATTAAGGCCAAATTTAAAAATAAATCGTTTTCAAAAATTGTAATTGTAACGGGACAATGAACGTTACCGGACAATGAGCGTTACCTGACAATGACGTCAACCTTTTCGTGCATGCAGCCAGCGCGGTGGCGTTCATCGATTTATAAGATGTAGTCACGTCAAAAATAACCTATGTTTGTGATGAACATCACTTTTATGCACGTAAGTTTTATACCTAACCAAATCTGAGTTACACCATTTTTATGCACGTAAGTCTAACCTAACCTAACCAAATCTGATTTATTTAATAATTAAGAATGCAAAGTAAACGCCCTTTTATATCCTATACAAGCGTTTTGCACGCCATGTGGTGAACACTAATAGCCCAAATAATAGTTCAGTATAGGGTGTGGTCTTGTCATAAAACTAATTAAAAGTGATACTGATAGGTTTACGTGTGTCATTGTGCTAGTTTTACAACGTTTAATGTGTAATAAATTAATTTCGTATGTATTTGCATTCTATAACTTTTTTAACCCTTGAAAGTCTACTAGAGTTCTCTCAGACATTTGTGATACCTCGTAAGCTTGTATTCAAATATTTATTGAAAAGAGAAAAAGGTTAAAAAATGAGATAGTTACCGTTTTTCAATTACCTAATTATTTTAATGAAACTTTTAACTTTATCATCATTATTTAAAAAAAGGCTTAGATCTGACTGACTGACTGAGAGACAGACAGGTCAAACCACTGAACCTAGACACTTGAAATTTGGAGGATGTGTTCGTTCGTCAAGAGCTGAAAGTGCATTTAACGAATTTAAAAAAATCGCAACGCATACAAAGTTGCGGAAGTCAGCTAGTCATAGACATAGTTAGTACATTGTAACGGGTAGGTATTTATCACGCTCACCTTATCTATAATATACACATATATCGATACTCCGAAAAGTCTACGAAAATCAAGTAATCATAGATACATTTATTAAGCAATTAATGAAACAGAAAACTATATTGAGAAGAGCATTAAGACTCCACAGTTTGTGGCTTGTGAGATGGTAAAATTCTGCGCCTACCAGTATTATATGACAACATTATAAAAGTACAAAAGCATTAACAATGTGCAATACAATTTACATTTCCATAACAATTTAATTCACCATAACCATTTTATCAGGACCGCAATCGTGACGTATCGTCGCTTCGCTGATTTCATTATGTTATGATGAGTCCATTGACTGTGTTTGTCTCTTGTTATAACGTTTCAAAACTAATTCCAATTCATTTATTTGTAGAAACAAATGTTACAATTTTGTTCTAAAAACTATTAAAATAGTAAAAACTTATTTGAACTAACTTAAACTTATATATGCTCCTGCATGCAAAATTATATACCTATCACAGACAGAAATATATAAAACTGAATTTACACTACATATAATTAAATTTTTCTGTTTAAAAATAATTATTTAATTCCCTTCTGTAAAATAAAATAAAAAGTCAGTAAAATTAATGTAGAAATTATATTATCTTATTATTACTAGAATTTAAATAAAAAATTAAGTTTTAATTACAGATGAATAACGGTGTTCCTATAGAACACCAAAATAGACAGTATGAAAACAAAATAGATGCGGAATACACGACTAAAAAATTCAGATTACCTGTCAAAAAAAATGACATATCATTTATCAGTATTTTCAATATTTGTTACTTTTTATGATTTACTTTTATTAAATTGAATAAACCTAGAAGTCTCAACATATAATATTTTTCCGACCCTGATACTTGTCTTTTTTGAAATTTTGCCTCGGACCGAAATGTACTAGAAGTTAGCCAAAGTGGCTCCCTTTTTTGGCGCAATTTCAAGGTACTGCATTGAGATTCTATGCATTAACTTTTTTTCACTTCTATTTGGTTACATTTTTAAATCACATCCACAATCCGTTTACTTAACTGTTAACATTAATAACTATTTATTTAACTAATTGCTACTGTAACATTGTAACGGACAGCATATTTAACAGCTTATCAGTGTTATAAATAAGAGAATAAAATTATCGAAATCCGAATTACTTTCTGATTTTATATATGCCGCGGACGACTTTCGAAGTTAAATTTCTACTTTTTATTTTTTGACTTCATTTCCTGCGCAGACGCAGCGAACAACAAAAAAGGATTGTCTTGTTTCTTTGTCATAATTATAAATAGTTGTATCGTATCTTATAAGAGTTTCTCAGACAGTGACGAACTACGTTTTACGATAACATTAAAAGCGGATAACTAAAAATGCCAATAAATTTATGTTTTTTGCAGCGCGTATACGCGATAAGCCGCGAGAGACTCCTCTTGCTACTGCACACAGGGACTCCTAGTTCAGGAGTGTGAGTGTAAGAATGTTTAAAACTCGCTAGCACCGAGCGCCGGTATACGCGCGTATACGCGTATTCGGCTTTTGAAGTTACGCGAGTTCCAATCCGCCCGTATACATGCGGCAAAAATTCGCTAGTTTAAAACTAACTAAAATGCATATTTTATAATACCTAACCAATATTATTTAAAAGAATAAACATTATTTCTAAAACTGAGGCATAAGTGCCCAAGATGCAACAAAAATATTAATAAAATTATCAGTAATTTATTCATTACGATCAAAACCTGATTTACATTAAGAAAGACGCAATGATTATGTATAAATTATCCGAAATAAGATGCCAAAGTGCTCCAGGCCATAAAACAAGGTATAAGAAATTTAAAAATTAAAATTACCGGAAAATAATAACTTCTGTCATCCTAAAAGCTAACACAAAAGATGTTTATCGCTTTTAGGAGCAATCAGACGGTTCACTCGAGTGAATGTTCACTCCAGTGAATGGTTCATTTTTATTTAATTCCAGGTTTACACGGCTGAGAGCAGCAGCTAGAATGACATGAAAAAGAACGTTCACCTGTAATTTTTTTCAACGTGTCGTCGAATGAAGGAGTGTGTCTAGGAGTTTATTAGTTTAGTGACCAAATCCGAGTGAACGTTCTCTTTTGACTTCAGATCGTTCATTTTATTTCATTTGGAGTGGAAGTGAAAAATGTAAATGCCAATATCCATAACAAAAAATGACCCGACTGATATCACCTTAACCGTTGCTAGATCGGTTCATTAATTAATTCAATCAGAATTCCTGTTTCATTTTGAATTCAGACATTTCATTTTAAAGAGAGACCTTCTAAATGAAGGAAAAGTAAACCGTCTGATAGCACCTTAAGCGCAATTTTCAATTTTATTTAACCCTTTTTCACGTCATTCGATCTGAGCTCCCGCTGGGGTCAATGTGACCCAGGGTCAAATGTTCCTTGTTATTCCTGTTTTTTTTTTTTAATTTAGCTGGTTCTGGCTTGGTTCGTATTAAGCTCATCAGTGATTTTTTACTGCTTGTAAAAAGCGCAGACAGATGACTACCTACATTATATAATTTTACATAAGGTTAGATACACCTATTTTAATTAAATAAAAACATGTTAAAAACAGAAAACTTCATGAACTGAGGCTCTGATAGGCTATACGTTAGGCCATACCAGTGTCGATTACCACATTCATCAGAGCTGGTAGGTAAGCGCTGGTAATAAATAACTGAAATTGGCTACGCGGACCGGCTCTATAATCTATGGCTCCTTTGAGGTTAAGGGCCATCAAGAAAATAATTTCAGAACCCATTAAAGGATACTCTTTTTTTCAGTCATAAAATTAAGTCTTTGGTTATTTAAGTAGGTACTCTCTATATATGATCAGAATATTAAGTAAATCAATCGTTCTTTTAATGATTAATTTTTTTAACTTATTTATATTTTTACAAAACTTAAGACTTTTTGGAGAGTTTAAGCCACTTGTATCATTTCCTAGATAGGAATGTTAAACGTAATTATTTTTTGACAAGCAAGAGTTGGCAGCCCTATTACTATGTTTGCACATAGAAACATGACAACGGTTGCAAAATGATTGAAGCGGCGAGATTAAAGCTAGTGCAGCCAATGCAGGTACATCTGTAGGTAAGTAAATATATCGAACCACCTGGCGTCGGCAGGGTTAACATTAAAATATCCAGTTATATATTAGAAAAAATTAACCGTCAATATTAAAGTAGGCACTACTTACGGTTTTTATTTTTTTAATATATCCATAATAAACTATTGTCTTATTTTCAGCTTACGTTTACTCAATATAAGTTGTTTTTATAATGGATATGACACCGTAATTTTCTGAGAACCTGCCATATTTAACTATTATCACCAGATTAGATTTTTCAAAATTTCAAAATTAGAAAAAAAAAGAAATATCTTGAGTGAAACCGCATGTCGATACGATATTTACTTTTCGAGATAGCACGCAGGTGCACCAAGGTGGACGTGCGAATCGTCATCTTATCATTATAAAAGAGCATTGTACATGCATTCACATTTTTTTTAAAGTTTACAATTTATCGGTTTCCAACCCGTTAAATTGTATATTATAAATTTTGACAATTTTACATTGACATATACATTTTTTATGTGTGCTTAATTTCAGAGCTACAAACCTAATAGTCTCCAAATTAAAAACTTTGATATACCTACGGACAAATAATGTCCAAGAAATGGCGTCAAGCAGGTGTCTGAAATATTTTATTTGATAAAAGCTCAACAATAAACCAAAGTGAAAGGGCAGAAGTCAGGTACAGGTGGAGTGAATCAAGGCAGATTGTGAGGCGTGCACGGTTGCCACTCGCGTAATCCACGTGCCGAGCGATTGGCTACGGATCGCTGTATATCACAACTTAAGAGCAAAGCTGTCTTGGATTTGAAGCTAGAAGCTAGATTTCCCCTTCTATTTCAACCTTAGATTGTAAATATTGATAAGATTATAATCAACTAGACTGTTAAGCCTGCCGCGATTCAAATTTTCAAAATTCCTTTATAAGTGCGCGCTTACTTCTCATAAAGGATACACCTTCCAAGTTTCAAGTCTCCATGTCCGGAGCTTTGAGCGATAATTAATCAGTCTGTCAGCGAATCAATCAAGATTGTTATTTTGACACCACAGATTCGTTTGTGATGCAAATTCACAATTTTTTTTTCTTGGTATGCACTTTTATCTCTTGACAAACATCCGCGAAATACTAACCCCCGTGTTGTGATCAATGAAACGACTCGAGTGCCAGACAACAACTGAATATATTTATAAGTACCCACAACATCTCCCCCACAAAATATTTAACTTATAAGATCAACATACACACTATAGTTGTAAGAGCTTAATCACTAGGTATTAATCTACTTTATAAATTTACAACTTAGCAGGATGAACATGGTAAGGCTCAGAGTTTATATATATGCATAAATAGGCATAAGATAGTGCACAATTGTATTATAGGTAGCTTAAACTTTAAACCTTATCCACCCCTCCATAAAAACAAAAGAAACACATAAATGAATACAATGAACTACTATTTACACTAATGCTCTCAGTAGGTTAGGCATTAGGTAGGTACCTACCTATCCTGTGTACTTGAAGTCACTTAGCTAGGCGCTTTTTAGCGACATTTTTGGCCAAGCGCGCGAGGGGTGGCGGGGGCGAAGATTCATGAGGACTATTATCAAGTGAAATACTGATATTTGATTTCAAAGAAATATCTGAAGCTGCATCTTTGAAGTCGTCGTTGAACTCGTCTACGCCATCCTCGGCTACCATCTCTTGCCAGCTTGTGTCCGTTTTACATGTTTTGATAAGATGACGCCGGTTACGCCTCCATTAACAGTTGTTGTCTCCATTTTTTCCAAGCGTCGGCCCGGCCGACGGGGCCCCCGGCGCCGTCCATATTCAACTCTAATGGCGGTCGTGCGTGTTCCATCGTAAACACCTTAAATATGCGTTATTTCGTTGCGAAAACAATGTTTATTTATCACCCGATACCTAATAAACACTTTTCACGATAGATCCTGCACCAATATTTACGCAAAACCGCAAAATAACTATCCCACCGCTGCCACCATGTTGTGATCAATGAAACGACTCGAGTGCCAGACAACAACTGAATATATTTATAAGTACCCACAACACCCCGTATTGGCGATTTTTTTACTCAAGGAAATACTTACATTTGCAATTTGACAGGTGACATCCGAACCTTTAGTAAAGCGGCGGCCATTTTTATTACTTACGTAACGCGTCCATGACACACAAGCTTTTTTACAAGCTGATTGTTGGCGTTTTGAAACGCTAGCGTGTGAGCGTGTTAGCTTTTGGGAATGATTGTCAACAAACTGATTGTAAAAACGCCGATGAGACTGGGCGACTTTACACGCTACTGTAGCGTTATAACAAGCGAAGTAGCTGGCGTGTAGCGTTTAAAAAAGCCGTGTTTCATCGTACTATTAGGAGAGTTTAAGTTTGTGGAATGTCTTAGAATACGGGTGTTAGTCTCTTCGTCTGCTGGTTACAAACTCGGGAAGGCTTACTATATTGCATCCGGTGGGCCGAAATAGCCACTCGAAAAACTTGAATTTTAGATTTAATTGTGTACCCATTATAAACATCGATTTTGTAGTGGGCGGTATATAACAAGTTGCAGAATAGATATTCAATAGGATTATACAAGTTAGAAGTTCATAATCGTGCACAATAAATGAGCTATTAAAATAAATCAAATTATTAACTAATTCGGTGTGTCAATAACTAACGTGAGAATATATTAAGGCAGTAAAATTCAACTGTACACCAAAATAGAGCAGTATAGAGATAAAGGTAACCCTAATACCTGCTAAAGTGTGACCCAATTTTATGGATGAGGAATATAACTGCCTGATATCTATTGCGCCATAGAAAACTTAGTAAATCTTAGGTACCGTTATGGATTTAAGTTGATCTGGCTAAATCCAATGGCACCTATAATCGTTCGGATAACGAACACAAATACACTATTATCAAAGAAATATTATCTCCAGCGTTGGTTTCAATCAAAGATCGTTTAATTTGATATCAAATCGTAGCTTTTGCAATCTCGCAACCGACAATTGACTAAATTGGATGCTCAAATGCGCCGGCGCAAACGGAAAATAGTAAGCCAATTGTATTGAAAGGTAAAAGGTTAGCTTTCGATTCAATTTCTTCTTAATTGGGATTGCCTAGGACACGTTCGAGGATGATTGCAGTAAATCTTTAATGATGGATAGAGAAAGGGTCACGGAATCAGGTGGAAAGAGTTTTGATCTTCGTGATTGTTCATAGTTTTTTTTTGCAACGATAAGTTCTAAATTCACATTGCTTCTCCACTATGGGCTCCTGCGGAAGACCAGCGCTGGGCTCTATTTGTAGTCCAGCAAATACTGAGCATAGGCCTTTTTAGGGGCCTTTTGTGGCATTAGCACTGCTCATTGGGACACAATGGTAGTGTTGCTTTACGGTAGTTGTGCTTCATTTTCATTGTTTAATTCTTCTAATTTATTTTTATAATTCATAAAAGCTTTCTTCTTGCTTGCATCTATTTTCTTACGACACGGATGGTCGAATGGCAAGTGTAATGGAATGCCAAGCCCGGTGTCGCGGGTTCAATTTCCGCTTCGAGACAAACATTTGTGTGATGAACATCGGTGTTTGTCCTGAGTCTGGATATTTTCTATGTATTTTATGTATGTATTTACAAAAAAGAAAAGTATTTCTGTATTGTATCAGTTATCTGGTTCCCATAATACAAGCTCTGCTTAGTTTGGGGCTAGATGGTAGTGTGTGAAGTGTCCAAAATATTTATTTATTTATATTTGTCCTGTGTGCATTGTACTTTGTAGTACAACTTAATAATTCTATTTCTTTCTTCCTTTCAAAAGAGATGAAATAGTAATTACCTACAGATTATAAAACAAAATATCATTCAAACAAGAAATAGTTCTCGATCTTCAGATTATGTCGATTGCAGTAACTAGAAGCGAAAGGAAAATCGAACAATACTAGAGCGAATCAGCAGTTTTTGTGATCGTACCACGCAATCGGATCGATATCATCGATCGAGAAAGGTTTCCCAGCGTTGCGCAGGCGCGTTCCCACGTTCAATGATTTGAACTGCAAACATAGGGTTGTTACGAAGTTGAAGGATCAAGTATAACTCAAGTACATGATAACTCAAAGTTGATGTACCGTGTTGAAGTAAAGGCTTTTTTATTTGATTAAATAAATAAATATTTTGGACATGTCACACAATGCCATCTAGCCCCAAACTAAGCAGAAATTGTACTATGGGAACCAGATAACTGATACAATAAGTAAAGTTGCTGTGCCCAACAGGGTATAAGTAAGTACCTACCATAGCCCTAAGGCGTAAGTGTACCTAGGTACATATATTGCAATAAATGACTGAATTACAATACTTAAATACTTTTATGCTATACTTAAATGCGTTCTTGATTAATTTGCAGTTTTACATTTCTTACAGTGATTAAAATTGAAATTATATTGAAAAATAAATGAATTTGGGCATATTAATTTAACTCATCTGAACAAGTTTCCGTAAAAATAACATACATATGTACAAGAATCCGGGATCTACTGCTTTATAATACGTATAGATTAGTTCATCATCATAATCATTAGATTAGTTACTTCAAAGACAAAGTTTTTATCATTGGCTTTACCAAGGAGTGATAGAACAAACATGGACATAGTAGGCAACCCTGCCAGACTCTACAAATCTGATTAAACACTGTACGAGTTGTTTGTTCGTGGTCGAGAAGTGTGATAGTAATGAACACCTTGTGCTAGTTTTAACGCTAAATAATTAGCGATGTATCATCGATGTGAGAATTATCATATGCTACACCTAGCTATAAATATCTTGCTAGTGCTAGCCACTCATGAACAAAGTGTATGATCATAATTTTTAAATCTAAACATTTTTAAGTTTTAGTACTATAAAGTGTTAGTGAGTACAAGAACTAATAACTGCTATCTTTTTAATTAAATAAAAACACATACAAATGATCTAAATGTATGAATAAAAGATTATACAAAACATTGCGAAATAATGAGAGAAACTTTATATACGTAAATTGTCTTAACTCTATCAAAAATCGATTATTCCAAAGGCATTTTGAATAACTCCTCAATGTGTGTCTGCATTAAACCCATTTTGAGGATAACAGTTACGTGAAATTGAAATTTGCTGATCATTAATCAAAATTCAATAAGTATTCCTGATTCCAAGGTATCGTGAGCCGTTCAGGATGTTAAGAGAATTAACATTCGTTCAACGTGCTATTTTTTTCATCCATCTGCATATCTGAGGTGCGCCCAATAATCTTCTGCCATCATCGTCTGCCGGAAAATTGAAGATTGTCAGTCATTACATTCCAATTTCCATGCAATTTCCTTTTGCTCTTCACGCATTTCTGAGATGTCTGCAGAAAATATTAACGGAAAATAAACTTTGTAACATTTAAAGGTCGAATGTATAGCCAGTTTTTCAGTTTGATTAACATAAATAAAAAATATTGTCATCATATAAATATATAACATAAATATAACATAAACATTCGCAGGTGGCATGGACACATACAAGACATCACAACATCCAAGACCCGAGAACAAACATTTGTGTTCGTCACAAATATTTGCCCCGGCCGGGGATCGAACCTGGAACACCAAGCTTCGTAGGCAGGGTCACTACCAACTAAGCCACGGTCTCGTCTAATATCATTAGACTAAGATTGCATGACATGATTACACGAGTATTGTGTAAGCATTACTGTGTTCCGGTATGAAGGGCTAGTGTAGCTAGTGAAATAACTGGGCTTTCGGGACTGACCATCACAGTGTCTCAAAGTGAACGAGCGCTGATAGCAGTGTTGCACCGGCCTATGTAAATCAAAGTCTGGTTTAACACTGTTTTGGTTATGGGCAGGTTATGGGCAGGCGTGATATCTTACCATTAGGAGAACTCCTAGCTTGTCTCGTCACATGATTGCATAAAAAACACATTTAGTAAATACTAATTTTCGAATTTATGGACCACTCACTAGGTTTTTAAACTTGTCCTAAAAAAGTACTTGAAGTAATACAAAGATAGAAGATTTCAATATTTTCAATAACGAAAGGTAAGTTTACGAAAGTATACATGAACTTTCGTTAGTTTAGCAATGTAATGAAAATACTGTCTGCAATAAATAAAAGTCCAAAGAAGTGAAAAGCAAATATACATAGCCTCCAGCAAAACTTAAGTTATTTTTAGTCATCAAACGTTATCTTGGAGAGTTGCCTTGAAGTTGAAGTATTACCATAACCAGAAGCAGGTTGTAAGCGGACGATACGATCTAAACATAACAGCTGTAACCTCACAGACTTGATTACCACTTTTGTAAAAAGTTGTGAACGTCAAGCGGACGTCGAGAGTGGCGAGTGGATAGATATACTTGATTGGAAAAAAAAATATTTATAGCAAATTTTATGGTACTAAAATCCGCTATATAAGTATACTAGTGTGGTGCCCGCGACTTCGTCTGCGCAGGATTAGTATTTCGAGTAGCGGACAATTTACACAATTTTTTCCTTTTGTATATTTTGTGCTGCAATAAATTATCACAATATCTTTATAAATTGAAGCCTATGTATTATTCTGATGTATAAGCTATATTATTGTAAAGTTTCATTAAAATCCATGGTATAGTATATAGTATATTATACGCCCCCATGGTATTGGCATAGAAATTAGCTTATGACGTTATCTAACCCAAATACTACATATATCATATATTTGTATCCTCACAAAATTACAAACTTACTAAAGGCAAATTAATAAAATTCGAAGGAAATACAACTCAACTTGAACTTGCGAAAATCAACATCATTTTCAAAACTGTCCAGACACATAACAGAATTTTTCTTGGTCCGCTAAACGTGCACAATCCATAGCCAGGAGTTATCCAAATCCTTTTAGGGCAACCAGTAGTCCGCGTTTGTGCAGGTCAGGTACTTTTAAGTAGTATAGTGTAATAAAGTTGGCATTGCGAGGACTTTTTACAGTCCTTAGTTTGTTTTGATCCCAACAAACCAATAGAAAACCGTTGCCCCAGCTCATAATAGCTCCCATTACTTCTGAAGCAAATGCGTGGCTTCCTTTTTTGTTTAACATTTTTTGTGATTTCGTGAAATGCAACGGAAGTATGTTACAGATAGTTAGCCGTCAGATGGTTCCAACCACAGAAAAATTAAGCAAATAGAAACCTTCCTTTCAATGACGTATCAGATGTTACACATCATATACACGGTAAATTTTTAACCACAGAAAAAAAAAACACATGATCGATCAGTTGCCGTTACTAAACACAAATACGGCAAAAAAACTTGAAAAAATTAAGTCGTATTTGTGTCAAAATAAATTTGATTAAAATTGGATAACTGTTACCGTTAGTCTTTTTCCTATGGATTTTCGTCAGGAGGTACCTTTAATTGATAATAATTTAAGTTTTATTCATTGTTTGGCGAACCCGGGTACCTAGCTCGAGTCAGCTCGCAAAACCTCGGCTCGGGCACCGCACTCGCGCCGCTGTCACTCTGTCATTTTGTAGAAATTCAATATTCTGACACAGATGCATCGTAGTACCCCGTCTGCATTGCCCATTTTTTTTTTTGGTAATTGAAAATTGGTGGTGTATATGCGACTAAACTCATAAAAGAGACACCAGTTTATGAGTCAGAGATATTACCTAAATCATCTTTAAAAATAATCTTGTGTGACACTTTATTCCCATCGAGTAACAGTGTTACTCGTTTGGGTGTTACTGGATGGGAACCCATCTTAAAAATAATCAAGTGTGTTATTTTATTCTCATCGAGTAACACCATTTTATTATTTTATTCCCATCAAGTAACACCCATGTCATGGTGTTATTGGTTGGGTCGTAAAATCCCAACGAGTAACAGTGTTACTCGTTTGGGTGTTACTGGATGGGATCCCATCGTTAATTCTTATTTGTAGTCGCTAGATGAAAATGAAAGCTTCTTTTTTACAGGCTTTATTTTTACAAATAGCCTTCTTCAAAAAGGTTGTTTTTTGCATTCTCTTTTTCAAGGGCACTTCAACGCCTTTAGCTATTCACTTTCAAGGGCTATTGGAAAATGCCTCGTCTCATTTTCCAGCGCTTTATGCCTCGAGCAGGGTCGATCAGAACCCTGATACACGAGGAGTCTCATTATGATAAGCAATATTCAGACCTACATTTGCGTCTTATGATAAAATAAACTGGGACGAGCTCTTCGTCTTCAGAGAAGGTTATGATTAAACTGATGGAAATCGATAGTTCGTAAGGATGGATATGGAGGTATTTTGTTGGTTAGTCTATCATACTTTATCTAGTGAACCAAAACACATATATATGTAGTATAGATGTAGTTGGGGTTAAGCCATTATGGTCTGCCTACAAATTTTTTACTTGAAGAATCCTGAGCCATGAAAACCTAAAAAACAAACAGTTTTGTCCGCTTCAAAGATACGAGACCAACTCTAGAGTCTAGCTAGAGTCTTCTGTAATTCTGTTTTTTTTTAATGTACCTACCTACACACAAATACGAAATAGTATCTAACATTAAACAAAATACATATACAAAGGCGAGCTTATGCCTAACAAGAGTTTTCTTCCAGCAAACCTTTGAGGCTAGAGAGAGGCTACAGTAAATGTACTAATGTAAATGTACATGTACCTAGTGTAATTTTAATAATAATAAAAGTCTTCTTCTTATCGTGTCACTTGTTCTTACGAACCAGTGTGGTGAAAGGATTTCAAGTGCGCGTCGAAGAGGCTCCTTTCGGACACTATAAAAGTCTTGATATAATGAAAGTATCCAAAACAAAATATTGAATTTCTCATACAGCCTTAAAGGTAGATAATCCATTTCCGATCAAGTCGTACAGTTTCTGCCTAGCACGTACTCGGAAAGCTGGACCGTTATCCGCCCATACCCTTCTGAGGTAGTCTGCTGGAAACCAGCCCCATAATTGCCGCGACCTTCGGACGGTACTAAGTGTACTATTAATGCAAATTGTAATGTCGATAAAAAGTTTGAGGTTGAGCGCGAAAATTTTGATTCACGGCCTCAGGGTATCAAACAGCGCTGTAAAATAATGGTTTTATGATTATTTTCTACACCTAAAATACCATACTACCCAATGTAGAACAGCTGTAGCTAGCTGGCGAGAGACCCAGTCCGAGGGATATCACAGTTCGTAAAAGCCGGAAAGGATGCACTCTTATTCCGGATTTGTATCTGACGACGACTGTACAATATACGTCACGTGGTTTGTGGTCCCACTCGACGGATTCAAAAATGTTAACCGGCGATTCGGACCGTGGTCATAATGCCTAGTGGTCCCAATCGACGGAAGCCTCCATTTATGCCACTCGAGAAAGACGAATATTTTTTTGGGCCCAAACGACTTTAAGGCGAATCCTCAAATCCGAATTCCATACGAAATGATTCGGACAAATAATCAAAAAGTACGCAGTATTATAGTAATTTCTTCACACTATTCGTTTCGTCCATGTTTTTTAATTTCGTCAACAAAAAAAGTGTTTTATAAATAACCCTACTAACTTAAAAACACGTATAAAATCTAAATTAAAGTATATAACCTTTCACTTTTTTTGTTGACGAAAACAAAAAACATGGATGACACGAATAGTGTGAAGAAATTACTATAATATGGCGTACTTTTTGAGTATTTGTCCGAAAAATTTTATAATATATATAATAGAATATTCGGATTTGAGGATTAGCTCTAAGGTTTTTTTCTGGTAGTTGAAACCTACTTGTGACCAAACACGCTGAAACACACTGGACTTAGAATAACCAAACCCGGTGCAGCCCAGCTAATCAAGCTCATCTAAGACATTTGGGCTTACTTGAAAGTCCAGCTTTGTACTTGGAAGCAAAATAACTTAAACTGCAGTATATCAAGCAAGACATAATCCTTAAAAGCCTTCACAAGTACTCTTTATAACAATATAACTCTTTATTACAATTTGGGTTATGAAATAGACATAACCCAAATTGTAATAAATAGGAGAAGACTCAGACTCCTGAAATACAGCTTTCTGCTAGTTCGGGACCTGTGGATTCACTCTTTTGTAAATAAATATTACTATTACTATCACTCTTTGTGGCTGATTGAAAACTGATGGTAACCTCAGGATGTGCACCAAGCGCCGGTGAACTAGCCTCCAGACATGGCTGACTCATCGCAGCGGTAGGGTGACTGTGATTTGAAAGAAATTCGATTAGCTTCCGCGTTTTTACAATTTTGTTACAACGAGATTTCACCAGAGGCGCTGATAACTATTAACATCAATGAGGTTTATAAAACTATATTTGAGTTTATCATGCTATTTAGCGGTATATCATCACTCGTTTTTTTCCTATCTCCTCTCTAATAGGTGTATATTTTACTTTCGCTTATTACTAGGTATTTGGACATTCAGAGGTGAAAACCATAGCAAAACAATAAATCCGGAGTGCGAGCATAGATTGAATGCACTTTGTCTCTTGACTTAGGGTCAAAATTTTCTGATTATTTCCGATTGAAACTGCATAACAAAATCACGTTACATAAATTCACTCTAGCTAAAACATAATTCATGTAAATTTAAGTTTAACAAATGCATCATTTTTTAACCTTGAATAAGTTTCCGTTTTGTTTTTTTGCGTCGGGGTATATTTACGTTTAAATACGTTCTAATTCAATTATCATTCACTGCGCAAGTGTTTTCAATCAAGAATGAACAATAACAATGTGTTAAGTACCCAGTTACAGTAACAAATGCTTTAATTACAATGACTATTGTTTATTGTTCGATGGCTGATTCATGAAGATTATATCAATGCAAAGTTAAATAACTGTAGATAGGAACTGTACATAAATACGATTATAATAATGATTTACGTGATGACAATTTTGTCTCTCCAATTTGTTGCTCATTTCTTCTGATTTTTTTATTTAATGAGAAATTGATGAATATTATTAACACCTACCTGACGCTGGCAACTTTTTTTGCGTTACGTATTTTCAAAATTCCTTCCTTAGTACACTTTCAGCTCTTGACGAACATATCCTCCGAATTTCACGTCTCTACGTTCAGTGGCCACTGAACGTTGGCTGTCACTCACTCACTCAGAACCAAGCCTATTATATATATTTATTTTGATTTTCAGTTTAGTATTATCAGCTTGTTAGCTCTCAATAATATGAAAATAGGTCTCGTATACAGTTTTGCAGTATTTTTGTGTCAAATTTTTTTTCGGCAGAGGAACCGCAATCTGCAACCCAGAGATTCTGTCTTCTGCTCTTTTCAATCGAGCTGTGAGGACATAACCATGGCTGAAACACATCTCAGTAGTTATACTGAGATGTGTGACGTGTTCAAGTGTTCAAAGTGCCGTTAGGCTCTCAGACCGTAGAAGCTTCGCTTCATCTTTTTCTTGTAAATAAGTTAATCAATTTTTAGTAAGACAATTTATCTCTTTACGCAGATACAATGACATATTACAGTAAGAATGTCAATTAGATCACAAGTTCTTACACTACTAGCATGACTAGTTTATCCATTACCAGCGCCACCGTGTGGTCACAACATCTCACTCGTCTCGACACAACTTATTAACTTGACCACTATTCCGGTCTCAGTACCACTCAGGATTAATAATCACATTTTTTCTCGACTTGGCGCCACATCATCGGTATGTTTTTATCTCACTTTTTATACAAAGTTATTTTGGACACGTGTTTATTTAAATGGAATTTCTCGCCAATAAATGCTTGTTTTGATCGATTGGCCTTGTCGTGTAGTAACTGTTGTTTATATGTGAAAGCAATTTAATCTGATTGTAACAGATTTTTGAGTGTTTAAAATTAAAAACGGATTTTATACCTGTAATTTTGTCAACTACTTGTCCTACAATGTTTGTCAAATATACAACGGTATAAATATGTTTTTGTATGTCTGTAATTTAGCTAACTTTTTGTCGTATCAGTAATCTTTTTGATGGGATGAAACGGTCATTCATTTAGTCAACAAACTACAAATAAATGCTAAAATGTAATAAAATTAAAATTACTTGTTATAAAACAAAATAACCTATCTAAAATATAAATAATACTATTAACAATGTTTTTATTTAAATTCAATAATTTACCTAAACAACTGTATGATTAATAACAAAAATACAGCTCAATAAAAATGCTACCAAAACTAGTTTTTTCCTCTCGAATCATACTTCGTTTCTCATTGCAAACTCATTGTTTCAGCTCTCTGTGTTACGAAATGCCAATATAGGTACAGACAGAATGGAGAAGTTTTGCCTTTTTAAAATAGATTATATTTGTATAACTGTATGTAAGCCTAAAAATAATTTTAAGTATTACAATTTTTTGAAAGGATTTATAGCTGGGTGTCTTGTGCAAGGGGGATACTTATCTCTGACGCTGTCTGTACTTGTACAGTTTGATAGCCATCATAACACCTCTTATCTTCATTATAGTTCGTGTCAACAACTTTTGTTTGGACTCTCCCACTCTTTTTTTGAGACTAGCTATTCGCTCTCTTGATGGTAAAAGATCACGCCTGCTCATAACCAGAACAACAGGATTGGTGGATGTCTTATGGCATAATACCTTTTTGTTTCTTAAACGTTTCTCTTTTCTTAAACATGTTGATTTCTTCACGAGTAGTGGACATTTACTTGTTTAGAATTTATGGCAAATTTGTGCATATTTGTCAGTTCCCATTCAATAAAAAGCCCACTTGACCATTTCAAAATTCATTCAAAACACAACAATGTCTTTGCATCTTTTCATTCAATATCAGCTGTTCTCAGACCACTCCTACGAAAGTCACCACCCACGCCATAATTAATGCAATACTTTAGGCATGTAAATGATTGCTACTTCTATTTCATCATCTCATGGTGACATGGATTCAGTTTGTAACAGTGAATTCACAGGTGATTTTGACACCGGTGATTTTTCATTATTGGTCAAATGTGATAATGTGACATTTTGTTAAAATAATTCACGCATGACGCGACGTCACACAATCACTCCGTAAGACTCACAGTCAGCACACTACTGACTGTCTGTTACTGTTATTATCGATACGAATGAAATTGTGAGACAAGTATCATGATATCACAGCGTACAAAATCGCCTTCCGGGGCGCCCGGGTTGATATTACCAGTGATTTTGGAGTAACGGATTTGGTCTCAGAAAGTAACAGGTGTTATATGTTATCAGTTTTATACCATGATTAATAACATATTACTCTGTATACTTTCCATGCCTACAATACTCAATACTCCCACGAGGCTAAAAGCCATTTCCAACTTTTCTGACACAGAAACATAATAATGTAAACATCCATCTGTTTGCTTAGGCCAATCCGACCTACATGAGAACCGATTATTTTGACCTCTGGCTTTAACGAAGCTGCTCTACCTACCGTAGAATTTTATCTTCGGATATTCTGCTGGAATGAGAGCAGTTATGTGTTATTATTACTGTGTTCCGGTTTAAAGCGAACTCAATTTTCAATTCAAATTTTTTTTTATTTATCAAAAAAAACAATCTTAAAAATATATAGTAAAAACATTATTACATCAGTTATACATTGGCTTGTAAGTATTATATTGGTGTGCAGAGCCTACACTAAGTGGAAGATACAACTTGTGTTGTAGGCAATGCTTGACCTTCTAGATATAAAATTTGATGTGCCATAATCTGAGGAGTACAATACAACAGAATAATGTAAGTTACTATAATCAAGATTATTAAATTAAATTACATTAGATTAAATTATACATGCAATGAAAAAAAAAAAAAAAAATTAACACGTAACATGTACTAGATCAAACTTTTTAAATTAACTAAATATCATAATAATACCATTTCATAACAAATAATAACATTTGCTCCAATGATTTGAATTTTGAACATAACTAGTGAAATGACTTGGCTTTCAAGATTGACCATCCAAATATCTCAAAGTGGACTAGCGCTATAGCAGTGCTGCACTGGACTATGTGAATCAAAATCCGTTGCAGTATTGTTTTGGTTATGGGCAGGCATGATCTCTTATTCACTTTATTAACATATTTTTTTGACGTGACCACGTCAACTAAATCGATGAACGCCGGATGCATGCACGAAAACGTTGACGTCATTGGTAACGCTGTCATTGTCCGGTAACGTGCATTGTCCGGTAACGCTATCATTGTCCGGTAACGCTCATTGTCCGGTAACGCTGATAGTCACGTTAAACTATCGTCCGTAAACCAACTTTACAGACAATTATTTTTTTTGTTTTAAATATCAAAGTTGGTAGACTTTCTAAATCCAGAATGTAGGTACTGTACTAATCATCGTTTCTAAATTCATGAGAAACTGTAAAAAGTGCACAGCACGACAAATCACATCGCGTCTCTGGTTTATTACCCGACCGGCCGACACACAAGGGCATGTTATGCATTATGCACATTGTCGTCCGCATTATCTCACGCATCGAGTTTCAGTTGGGTTGAGTTGTCAGCCATCGCGATTTGATAATCAGTTACAGAAATATCTGTAGAAACTCATCACTTACAAATATTATTGTGCAATTGTGCAATTTGACGATGCGGATGGTCGATGGACTACCACGCCGGTGTCGCCGGGTTCGATTCCCGCTTCAGGATAAACATCTGTGTGATGAACATCGGTGTTTGTCTTGAGTCTGGGTGTTTTATATGTATGTATTTATAAAAAGTATATAAGTATTTTATCAGTTATCTGGATTCCACAGTACAAGCTGTGCTTAGTTTAGGGCTAGATGGCGATGTGTCAAATGTCCAAAATTTTTATTTATTTATTATTAATAGCTTGTACGCATAACGCATACGATCCCTAACTACAGAGATTGAGGCCATGGAATTTCTAACATTTCATTTTACCTCTACCTATTTTGTATTAAGATCTGACTAGTTTTGATGACCCAGCTCACGTTCACACAATTCCTTTGTTACGTTTTCATCTTAAAATCACCTGTGATCTGAAGAAAAGTTAAGATACGAGTATCTCACGCCACTCACTTCTCAGAACTTACACTCTCATAGCCCATCCGAATGTGATCTTCAGTCTTTTATGAGATCCCTCGTGAAACGTGAAAGGACAGGAATGATGTCTTTTATTTATATCACCTGTTCTTCTACTAGACCTTTCAACAACTTTCTTGTTCATAAACAGTTTTTTTTAACAAGCAGATTGTATAAACGCCGATGACACCCGGCTTTTTTACACACTATAGCGTTTTACACGCTCTAGCGAAGTTTGCGAAGCGACTTTGCTTGTAACGTGTAAATATCAGTGTCATCGGCGTTTTTACAATCTGCTTGTTATTTTGACAATCCTTCCCAAAAGCTAACATGCTCACGCTTTAAAAACGCCAAAAATTTAAAAAAGCACTGTTTCCTCGACGCTGTAGAAATTAAATCAAAATCGTTTCATTAGTGTAATTTTTAGACCAAAATAAATGAAAAAATATGTAATCGATTTAAACCAAACTTCTTATTTAGCTATCCTGTAACTTTTAAGTGGTTTTTACGGTCACTAAAGCCTCGATAATACGAGGCTTGTTTACAAGCTACAAGCCAACTAGCTAGCAGCTTGTAATCTCGCCCCGTGTCATCGCCTTTTTATACATTCTGCTAATTGACTATCCGATTGTAATAACCCTTTCTTGGCAGTCGAGTAAAAATCGACACTCGCTAGCTATTAAACTCGCCAACTAGCAGCTCGTATACTAGCTCCGTATCATCGAAAATTGTAGTATGTTTTTGTAAAACCTTGATTATATAAAATAAACCTTAGTATCCCTGAAATAGAGCTTTCATTAAGATGCAACGTTAGTTAACATTTCTCAACTTACTAACTCGTATAGCTGCTACACTGATCACTTACTTTTCCTTCTGTTTAGTGGCAAAAGTTTCTAACTGGATTGTACACGATACCTGCAAAGATAGAGAAACTGATATTAATTAAGTATTCGCTGACAGTGTTGCCAAATTGTATAGACTGACTTTATTATTTTTAAATTTTCTTTGACACGGTCCTTTTTATTTTTGATGTTATTAATTTCTATGTATTTTCTTAATGATTTTTAATTTTTGCTTTCATGGTTTTTAACTCATATGTTATTGTAATGTATAATCATGTGTCATTGTTATGTAATTAATGTGTAATGGAATCTGCAATTTAACACTTGGGCGCTTTGGCCTAGGCTGTAAGCTCATTTGTGTATGAAATAAAATAAAATAAATAAAATAATTAACTTGAGAACATTTTAATTTAAGAAAACAGTAAAAACACTTATGTTTTAACATATTACACAATACACATTCTCAGTAGCAATATGCTATTGGTTTTTACTTTTATGACACTAAAATGCATAACAACCAAAGATGGAAAGTGGAGCTTTAAAAATACGATATGTTATCCACTACCGTAACGGTAGTACCGTTGCTTACTTTACCTACTTGAATATTTAACCTATTACAGTAAGTTTGTAAAATATGAATGTAACTCTCGTATCCTATTTCAAAACAATATGAAAATTCCTTCAAAAAAGTAGTAATTTCATGTTTCGAATAAATGGGTTAGTGATTTGTCGACTGACTATTTTGTGGTGGGTACTTTTTAGTTCTATTTGAGTTTCTAATCAAGCTGACTATCAGTACTAAAACAAGACCAGTATAAACTATTTATGGGCAGTTCACAAGCGCACAGTGTTTTAAGCAAATTGATCCTAGATGAGTAAACATTTTCTATGAAACGTTACACAGATTTCGTATGAGTTAATATGAAACTTTCAGCTTAATTGCCTTGTATTTACGATCACGGAACAAAACGGGGTTTGTTCCTGAGATAGTGCTCTGTAATTAATTTGATAGAGCATAATGAGAGAAAATAGAACAAGTTTATTACCTTTATACTGCTTCTGAACAAGCATGAGAAGGTAGCTTCATTTATCAAGAATCAAGAATCAAGAAACATTTATTTTATAAAACTGTGTACAAAGATCTTAACATATTTTAGTAGGAAACAACAGTTTATCCTGATAGGACATACAATAAGATAGGTACTTACAACTATAATGAAATAGATACCTACCTAGTTTTATTACATCAGATGTAGTAGACTAGGTGCATACATTTCTTATTATTTATGTAGAGAGATGTATCTTTATTTATGTAGAGTTATTTGAGTCTAACAATGAAAGCCCATTCTTCTTATCGTGTCACTAGTTCTTTCGGACCAGTGTGGTGAAAGGATTCAAGTGCGCCTCGAAGAGGCTCGTTTCGTGCACTTGACACATGTTTTTGAACTTTTTAGGTTCTATGACATCCCGGTTTCCTCGCGATGTTTTCCTACACCGCTTAGCGTTCGCTTTAGTTACAGTGCTTTTTCAATCGGAACACAGTAAATAATCATAGTATTCTACGTAGTAGTCGTAAATTTTAGGGATTTTCATTGAACAACGGCTAGACACAATTTCGTTGCCTAATAATTGGGTCATTCAGTGATTCACTCACTTCTTTCGTATAACTGGGCAAATCACACTGAGTTATTCAAAGTATATTAAAGTATCCTTGTCAAAGATCGTACATAATATTGTTCAATGAATTCATTGCTATTACGCGATGACTCTTATGAACTTTATATACATGAAAATAGAGTATAGAATCGATTGTAACTGCACGGATTTTCAAGACAAACAAGCAGAGGTCCTGAACTGCACCTTGTTAGCAAAATGTTAATTCGCTGACGGTTTTAAATTACGTGCTGGTGGTCCGAAGGTCGGTTCGTACTGTAAAGGTTATAATCCATCGAAGCGATACATGATAATCAAGGTTTTACAAAAACATAGACAACAAACTTCAGTTGGACTGTTTTAATGACCGTCACTGAACGAACATCACTGAAAAGTCACAGGGAGTAGTGGTGGTTGCGACTTTACTAGAGGTTTCTATGGAGTTTTGGAGGCAACACGAAAAGTCACGTTTTACAGCATTACACTATTCACCAACACTCATACACGTTCACGAGCACATAATGGATAAAAAACCACCGTTTTTACACTTATACACTCAAAGTTATACAAGTTTTGTCAATTAATTCAATGCCGCCAATGCGCCATTTTTCATGTTCCACTACTTTACAGGGGCTTGACTTATCGACGAAAAATAAAAAAAAAAGACACTGGGAAGCAAAATACGCACTATAATACATACATAGCTTCTTCAACGACATATTTGTTTCAGTTATTTGATAGAAAAGCTAAACTACTAAACCGATTTGGATGAAATTTATATAAGACCAATCTGAAAGAATATTATCCACTGAAACAAAAAAAATAATTCAAACCGGAAAAACAAAGTTATGAGGTAACAAATATAAAAAAACCAACCGAAATGATAACCACCTTTTTTTTAAAGTCAGTTGAAAATAAAGAACAATTGAAAGGTCGATTTTGTATATTTTCCTCTGTTTCTTCATCAGCAAGTATGCTACTAATATTCCATTGAACTACACACGGAGAAAAAAATCTTGTTATGGTTACTAAAATTCTACTTGAATTTGTGACAGCGAGAATAATTTAGTAACGATTACAAAATAGTTCCTGCTAACGAAATTTAGTAACGATTACAATATAATAGTTCTAGCTAACAAAAGTTAGTAAAGGGTACAAGAAAATATATTATCGGTTACTATTTTGGCTCGCTATCCCATTTTTTTTACTCCGTGCATGTACCTATACTTACTAAGGATGACCATTGGCTTAATGGAGCGATGATTATAAACTATAGCTGGCAGAAAGTGTATAAGAAGAGCCAAAGATCGGGCTTAGTGGCGTACCTTGAGATAAACCTGCATACGTCTCAGCAGTAGAGGATTGGTTGGTAATGATTGATGATTCAGGTAGAGTTTTACGCTTTTGATCATTACCTAGTTTTTACACCGCCGCCCCGTAACGTATTGCAGTATTTGCGGATATACTGTCATGAAGTACGGGCTAACAAAAGCGTCTATGGTAGGCTAATTTATTTGTGTAACATTTCATCATGATGAAAGTGGAGTCCTGGAGCCGGCTAACGGTGGGTAGGTAACCCACACCAGCGGGTTGGGTTACCGTCACGCGACGGCTACGCCACCACTTCCTTGTTCATCAACATTATGAATAGAAAGAGTTTTTATAACATGCTGAGTGCGCTGATAATACGGTAGTAACACTGTTACTCGTTTGGGTGTTTCTCGATGGGTACCCATCTACGAAAGTAGGGGCCTGTAAAAATACGCTTTATTATTCCTACTATGTTCTGAATGTGTTTGTATGACGGCACGATTGGTTGAGCGGCAAGTGTGTTGGACTGCCACTTCGGTATCGCGGGTTCGATTCCCGGTTCAGGACAGACATTTGTGTGATGAACACCGGTGTTTGTCCAGAGTATGGGTGTTGTCTATGTATTCTATGTATGTATTTACAAAAAAAAAGTATTTAAGTGTTATATCAGTTACCTGATTCCCATCCTTTTTTTTTTCATTCCCATTCCCATTCTCATGTTTTAAATATCCAAAAAAGCCAACCACATTACGTGATAAAAGTAATATTATCAGGAAAAAAATCACAAGTTCGTTATTTAAAAAAAATATAGATTTATAATTGTGACAATAATCGTTATGGCATAGGAAAAAGTCGGTACACTCATTACTCAGCTGATAATGAATCGAGAAGACATCTGCCTGACCTTTGAGCGAGTCGAGGATCTGCGTAGGCTGTCCTTGATGCAACGATACACCCGGGTTATCGACACGAAATGTCATTACTTTCAAAGGAAAGGTTCAGCTGTTGGTGAAAGATTATGATGTATTTACGGAACCCAGTAATGCACGACACGGTCATGCACAAAACGGTAATATCTAAAGTAATATCATATGCCACAAGGGAACGTAACTTGCGTGTTTCTGACCTGACAAATTGTCAGGTTAGAGTTTGATTGCTTTCGATCGTTGCCGCGATATCACGTGTCGGTCAGAAATATTTCCGTCCACACAGGTCAGTTTGTTTTGAGTTGATATTCCTCATATTTATCATCTAATTTATTGAGAAGATATTTGCCTGACACAGTAATGCATGACAAGGTAATGCACAACACGGTAATGCCCGACCCCGGAATATATGTACCTACACCAAGGATGTGCATTACGGGGACTCGTTTTTACTACAAATGCCCTAAATTAATACTTTATGGTAGAGCTACGAAAGCCAAACGTGTGCTTAGAATAGCTAAATTTTGCAGCATAATAGTTTCCTATACTTGGTTTTTTTTTCTCTGCACATACTTTATTCTAGGTATATTATTTTTTGTCAAAAACTAAAAAAAAATCGAGTTTAATAGCTTTTCTCTTATCGGTATTTTAGGCACAAGTAAATGAAGCTATCGTTGTCCAGCAGGCTTAGCACGGACTGGGGATAAAAATTTTGTCCCCCGTTTTTATCCACCTTCAAGGGATAAAATTGATTGGAAGGTGGATTAAAACGGGGGACAAAATTTTATCCCCAGTCCGTGCTATCGGTGATGTATGTCTCAATATGCTTGCGTCTTTGTAAGGGAAATGCCAAACAGATTATAGATAGTCATAATCCAAAATGTCAGAACAAGAGGAGTGGCTTTTTGGAACAAACTTCTGATTCGCCGATGACCTTTTAATGGGCTTGAGCAGCAAAAACAAAAAATAATCTTTTTTTTTTTTCATTCAGAATAATCTATCTTGATGAATCTATCTGATCCTCATCCTACTTTAGATTTTACGTCTGCCCATGGCCAAAACAGTAGCGCAAGACATCATATTATAAAGACAGTGCAACACTATATCCATAACTCATCCGCCTGATAAGGCAGTTTGGTGGTTAATCTTGAAAGGCCTGTAATCTTAATGTTTACGGCCTGACCATTTATAGTCCAAAATCATTCATAGTCCGGACAACTTTGAAGCCAGACACCACAAAACACATGTGTCACCGATCGATTTCAGAGCTAAATCGGTAACAATAGAGCTAAAATTTCAAATTATCTGAAGCACACTTCACGAGAAGACCCTATCTCTGTGGGGATGAAAAAACCCTAGTAACTTTGCTTTATTCTGTTCGACGAAATCTAAAGCCATAGTAACTATGTCATACGCTCTGGCTAAGGGATGTTCGGACAAAAGAACTTGCAGCATCCCTCTTTAATCCTGCGCCACTCAGAATATAAAAGACCACCCTATTGATTTTTTGTATGAGATCCAATCTATTGATAATTGTATGCAATTTGGTAATGGGCAGGCATGTGCCACATCTGTAAGACAATATACCCGGTTATTGGTAACTCAAAATTTATAATTAAATTATTTTCATTGCACCGCGTTGAAAATTGCAACGCGTTGCCATCAGCAATTAAAGCATTAACGCGTTAACTGCTGCAGTTCGTTCATCAGTCCATGCAGGTACTTCCATTCTGGTTTCTGATTCGGTATAAATAATGAACGAAGTTATACTATTACTACTAACTACGAGTGTCGAATGAATCATTCATTCGATTTCGTAGTGGGATTTTTAACTTCGTTCTTTATTTCTACCAAATCAGAAACCAGACTTAAATATTGCTTTCAAAACTGCCATCAAACTAAAATCAGCAAAAAGTAAAAAATTTTTCTGTAAAATCTTTTCCAACTTTTTCACGATGTTATGTCTCAAAAACACCAATATTCTAATACGTGTTGGCATGTTGATTGATAAGGATCATATCCAACTTTTACTTTGAGATTTTTTTTCAACTTTTACGATAATCAATCTTGCACGTAAACGAGTCGACAGTGATTTTGCGTTGGTCACAGCTCACTGTGTCGAATCAGTGATGTACCTTACTAATTTTTATGACACCTTTCTCTTGGTACTTAAACTTTATTTACTTTCTTTATAACTTTGAACTGGGAATAAATAATTATCCTTGCTGAACTTACACGGTTCAACCAAATTGGTAATGATCATAAAGATTTTTTTAATCGTAGGACTCAAGTTGATTGGCGATACAAAGTTAACAGACTGTTTAAAAAAAAGTGATCCGTAAATAAAATTTATAACTGGTATTAGTTATCAAAATAGAGAAGAGACATGGATTAGAAACTCTTAAGAAGGTTACGAACACCTAAGCCTCTATACAAAATTATTTTACGATACATTTTGAAACTGTATGAAATTTTGCACGCTGCCATCGGGTGTAGGATTGGACTAGTTAAGCTACCTATATGTAGGTCGTTTCCAACAGTAATTTATTTTTAAATTTATTTTATAGCGCGTTAGCTCAGCTGTTCTACTCTACCAACTCTAAATGCACCTAAAACCTCAATAGTGCTTATATTTGGAGTGCTACAATTTGCCATATCGTACTCCCACATGCGTCCCACATACATAAATGATTCAATTTCCACGCCACGTCCCATTGCGTTATCAGAAGTTAAGGACCAGGTGCCTATATTACAGAGTTTCGAAGCTTAACCCGAATTTCTGATAATATACATAGGCATACCGAACATTGACACATACAAAGTTACTTGTAACTCATTTGTACCTAATGGGTAATTTATTGTACTACAGGTGAGTTTTTTTATTAGTATACTGCTGTGTCCTAATTTTGGACAAAGGTCTCCCCCAAATTCTAGTCTCGGTCATTTGCGGCCATCATTCCCTCTCGGATCCGTCTACATCGTTCTTACACCGTTTTCTCGGCCGACCCCGTGGTACAATATATCAAAGTGTAAAAAAAAATACAGCAATTTCTTATTATGATAAAAATATAAGGTCAATTTTTTAATAGAACTACGATCAAACTTTAAGAATAAGAATTAGGAGCTTATATTGTGCCATGATGTACTAGCTTTAAGTTACAATCATGGTGTCAACGGGTCATCAACTTATACGGGCAGATAACAGTAATAAATATTCAATAAAAGTTGAAAAGTTTCGACATAGATAAGAGGCGTCAATTAATATGATAATGTACCATGTGGGCTATATCACTAACTGATTATATGAATTGATAAGAGCCACGCTTTCGAATTACAAGGTTATAGTTTCATTTAATATCTTCGAAAATAAATTTAATGTAAGGTGTTTTTGTCTTGATACACTGCAAGAGATCATCGTTTTCCATTATAAAAACTTGATTTAAGGCTTCCGATAAACATTCATAAAACATATTTTGTCAAATCACTCGTATAGCTACTACATTGAAAATAAAACACGTAAATTTATGAAATTTTGATGAGAATAAATTCAAATTCAAATTATTTTTTATTATTTTTATAAACATAACACAGAAAGATCTAATGCGTTATATTATTATTTAACATTATTTATTGACGTGTAATGTATGTATATTACCAATAAAGTATCTGTAGCTGTAGGTATTATTAATAGGGATAATTCTACAAAACAAAACTGGTTAATATTTTCTAATCATACCCAATAAGCCTAAAACTGCTTTTCATAAGTGTTCGGTAGAGACAAATTCGGACTCTGGAAACAGCAAAATACCTTTTTGTAAATAATTATAACACCACAGGTGTAACTTCAGTGGAGGACGATAAAATCGATACCTTAGTCTTTTTTTTTCACCATTAGCAAATATATTGCCAGACTTTCCAAAAACATACAATTACATTTAGTGCTGTGCCCATTAGTATCGAGTTTCACAAACGATAAAATCGATCGCACTTATTTGCGACCAAAAGTTTGAAAATTGGACCGAATTAAGCGAAATACGAATTAAATGTTTACCTACCTAGGTACATTAACATTGTAAAAAGTCTTATCTTCCCCGTCCATAAATTAAGTGAGGTGTTTAGCCCCCTAAAGTTCGGGACGAATCTCATCCAATCTCACGTGGAGGAGAAATTGCGAGAAAAGTGGGTGTAGTAAAAAAATATGTCTCCACAAAAATATGGCTAAATCATAGAATTACAATAATTTTACCTCGCTTCCCTTGGCCAATAAAAAAATAAATAAATTATGTCAACGCAAAATAGATTGGATTTTACTTCATTCTTCTGAGTGTCAACGCTATCATGAACAGATTAACATTTTTACATAAAAAATACGCTTTTTGAAACGCTTATACAATTTCTTCAAGATTTCTACTTTTGTACCATGTCTTCAAGAATCCACTGGATTTATTAAAATTTACTTCTATAGCTCAATCGTATAAATATGTTAGTTCTTGTCGGAGATGAAAACAGCTCTTTAATTACAGGTAATTGGAGCGTGAAACTTGCAAAGACATTAATAAATTTTGTTATTGATAAAATTCACTTCCATCGACATATTTATCACCTATTAATCACTACACCCACGTTGTTATAAACAATAGTTTCGTTGTAGGACGCACATTGCGTAGTCACGTCGCGGCCTATGAAAGTACAATTATTTTTATGGTTTTATTACCGAGTACAGAGTAATAAATTATAGCAAACAATTTGTAATTCGATTTCAAGGTACTGTTTATTATTTTGCTCAGGGCAGGCGTGAATTGAACCCTTGTACCGTTTTCTCATAAGAAACTAAGTGATACTTGCGACTTCGTTTGCGCCTGAGATTATTATGATCTTATCCAGCTATTATACTATACCCATTACCCATGTCCCATACTAAATTTTCACTTCATTGTACCACGCTTAGTAGTTTTGTAAGAAATAGCCTTGCTATTTAAAGCGGTAATGCAGCCAGTATCCTCGGCACGTCACCATCGGGTATATATATCGAGATGGAGACAAGATATTAATTTTCATGAGATATTATTATACATATAAAAGATTTAAAATTTTCATCGTGTTTATTTTCTAGTATAATAAAGTTACGTTCATTCATTAATTTTACCATTATAAACAGTTTTGGCTTGAATGTTAAGCAAACAATAATCTATTCATCCATCCTTACAATATTTTGCCTTTATAACGATTTATTTACACAACTATTGACTAACTAAATGCTAAAACAAATTTAATAAAACTAAAATTACTTAACTAGCTCTAAAAATTAAGATTAAAGCGATACTTTAAATAATACACAGAATTTAGGTCACTGTCCACGGGCAAATTACCTAACTGGCGACGTTACCCAGTTGAATAGCGATGTTTATTCATTGACCGAGGTAAGCGCTAGTTCTTTGGTCATTTGATTTGTCTATCAGCATTTCCTTTATAATATTAGCTAGATGTTAGTTACTTTGAGCTTAGATCAAACCATCGGATAACAGACAAGTTACGAACTATCTAATAACTAAACAGTTTTGTAACTTTAATCACAAGTTTGTACCTTTAAATGGACAGCCACACTCAAACACGGAAAGAGGAATATTTAACGATAATTTATTTGCAAAGTATTTATTCTGTAGCTGAATTGCGACGCCTACGTTTAATTTCGACATGAATAGTGTCTTTGAGAAGAAACCTCGTTTCATCGAAGAAGAGAGCGTAAATTGCTTTGACATTGAAACCGATGTTAATGGATTCAAATCGATTGATTCATTGGTCGACACAAAGGGACTCGTATAATAAAAATATATTTGTAGATTTTTTTTGTAGCTTTCTATATTTAATCATTATTATTTACTCTCTATATTTGGCGCAAAGCCATAGAAAAACCACTAACGGTAACAGTACCTTTGTCCAATTTTTATCATGTATATTTTGAAAAAAATGGCCTTTATTTTGAATAAGTAAGTTTTGTTGCCATTATTTGTGTTCAGCAACGGTAACTAATTATGCGTAGGTATATTTTTTTAATAATTAAAAACTTGCGGTGTATAGATAAAATTACGAATTAAAATGAGGTAAGGTATAAAATTTTTTTTTGGATAATTATCCAACTTTTTAAGATGAATTTTATAATAATAAGTAACATATAATTCCACCTACATATAAACGTATAAGTGTTAAATTAGTAGTACTAAAACTTTTCTTAGCACGGGTTAAAAAACAGGGTAAGTACAGGTAAATGCAAAAGCTTGTCACAAGTCTCTCTTCAAAGTGCCGCGTAGGCGTGTCCCAGATTGATCTCTATAATTGAATCATGTGGAGAACAAGCAAACCCGCGGACAATCGCCGGCTTGCAGCCAGCTAAACAACAATCACCGCAGCAGACTCGCTGGCGGCATTGTATAGACCGACACGTCTTGATACTAGTGGTTAAATCTACACGTGGAAAAATAAAACAAAGATTGTCTTTCTGATAAATTTGTCTCTTTGCTCAGTTTGGAATTTATTAATAGATTCTGATAAATTAATTCAGCCGTTATCGTAAGGCAAAGTTCTGATAAAGAAATCAGTATTAAGTAAAAGTAAAAAGTAATATTTTTTTTTTATTTCAATTAAAATAGTTAAAGTACACTTAAAACAAAACTCTCCCTACCAAAATAAGTTGAGAACAACTTGTGTCTTGGTAGTGAGTACCTTCCATTGAATTTTACATAAATGTGTAATATCTTTAGTAGTTCAAATCTTTTCCCAGTGGTTTCCATTCTTCGGGTCCACCGTTGCTGAGTTAATTTTTTTTTTAATTCCTAATATTTATAACTGAATATAGTTCTTTGCATCATCATCAAAACAAATCACAAATTATAACCCATGGCTTATAGGTTTCTTCAAAAGTGTTTTTTTTTTCAGCCCTTTCCATCAAATTTCTACGAGCTCACAGCGGACGTTGTTGCTCTACATCTGTCCGGAAGTCATCCTGCATTTTCAATTCACATATATTTTTGGTATATAAAGTAGTAACTTAATAATAATAAAGCAAATACCCATCGAAAGTATCAAGACTTGGCGTAGCCTTTCGCGATTGCGACATCCAACCCATTGTGCGTGGGTGTATGTCTGAGAGCGGAGATAGTACTTACCTAAATACCGCAGACGCAGGGAAGTAACTAGGGACTCTCACCTCACCATCTTGTCACAAAGAATCACGTGTAGAGACTTTTTGCATTGTAAATAACACCTGCTGTTTTTCACATCATAGTCAGGTCACACCATTCTTTCTACCATCGATGGAGTAACGTCACCGTTTGTAAAATGCCGAGTTGTACAAGATGCCTGCGACAGCTATACTGCATTATCAAAGCCAGCAAGGCGATTCGAATGTATTCGGAAAACCGAGTTCTTCAGTGGTAATCGAGACCCGCATTTTAAACTATAGTAAACGAGCACCAAAATGAACACGTTATCAAAAGAAAGAAAGGTGAGGTCAATCAGATAAGCTGCAGCATACAACTTTAAGTAAAGCATTGGTATTTTTCAGCATTTTGCATTTCAAAAATGTATCTTTTTCAGTATTTTGGCATGCAAGAATTTGTCTTTTACATAGAGTCGCATTTAACAATTTTTTTTTCAACTATATACAGTTTGTAAATTGTTAGTGCAATATTCTTTATATTTTGATGTCGAAAACATTTTTCAAAATACGCTCGGAAAAATCCAATTTCAGTCAGCGCAGATTCAATCTGCGTTGTGGCCATGCTGGACCACAAAACTTGCATGTTCCGTTTTTTAAATTTAGTAGTCGGAATGTATTCCCAGTTAATATATAAACTGCTTATTTTGGAATACTGTAATTTGCCGATTTCAAATGGATTAAAACTGATGGAAAATTTAAATTTATATTTACTAAATTGATAGTAGATAACAAATCTGAGCAAGGCAATAACGAAATTAATAAAAAAAAAAATAACATCATACCAATGTTGAGTGGTGTCGATTAGACAATTGTATAATATGTACCTACTACTCGGGCGAATGAACATGACACCCTGGCCGAAATGACGTTTGTGCAAAGTACAGCGTGGAATTGGATAATCTTGATAGAGAAGAGGTCCTGTAATACTTGGTAATGATAAGTGATAATAAGGCTTCGCAATTAGAGGAAGAAGAAACACGGAGGGCGCCGCTAACTGCTGAACTTAAATGCTGAACTTGAGCGACCTGTATACCTAAGCAAATGTGAGTACCCATATTCTTATTTAAAATAAAATAAACTGCTGAACTGTTAACCTTTCGTGATTGAATTTATATTATTAGCAAAACATTCGATAAATCGCAGATTGCTGCGCGCGTCATCTTTGTTTACGTTCGGTGGCGTGATGTATATACGAGTGTAGAGTGTAAAAGAGTATCTACAGTATCTATGTCTACTGTTCTCTTCTTCTTATCGTGTCACTAGTTCCTTCGAACCAGTGTGGTGAAAGGATTTCAAGTGCGCCTCGAAGAGGCTCCTTTCGTGCACTCGACACATCTTTTCGAACTTTAGGTTCTACGACATGCCGGTTTCCTCACGATGTTTTCCTTCACCGTTGCGAGAAAGTGGGATGTATAGCATACATAGATTTTTATTTTTTATTTTTCAACACGACTGATTTCAATTATTATTCTAATAAATAAACATGAAACTGTACCTATTTATATACATACTAAATATCGCATTTAAAGCATTTTACAATGCCCTTAGCACTTCAATGTATTATGAAACTGCATGCATTGCATATTACAACCATCTTAAAATGGTCTTCAACGTTCATGTAAAATCGGTGAACCTACCCAAAAGTACAGCTCTTCCAAAGTTGGATGATCTGATTGCGCAAGAGCATCCAAACTGTGTGAAGTTGTTTATGCACGGTAAATCAGATCGAGAAATGTACACGATATTTTTGGATGGATGTGCGTCTCCATTGACTTTCAAGATTTATTTTAATAACGTGGAATATCTTACTGGTGTCCTCACTGCTATTCTAAAGCGTAGATGACACACAAGCTTTTTTACAAGCTGATTGTTGGCGTTTTTAAACGCTAGCGTGTTAGCTTTTGGGAAGGATTGTCAACAAGCATTGCAAAAACGCCGATGACACTGGGTGACTTTACACGCTACAAGCGAAGTCGCTTGCGTGTAGCGTGTAAAAAATCCGTGTGTCATCGTACTCTAAGACAAAGTGTCATCTGTAACCCTGTAAATTGTCCAATATAAACATGAACTCAAACCAACATCGTCAGCATGATATGATGTGACATCACACAAAAATTAAAGAGGTTTCATTCATACATTATGGACCTTCCTTGGTTTGCAGTTTTTTTTAAGCTATTGAATGAATACATTTCAATATATAGCTATCCGACTTTTTATCGTGGCACAGTGGGAACTTACAAACCATTTCCACGTGCCGTTTTATGTCTGTTTAATTTAAGTCACTTTTAAGCACCGGAAAATGTTTCGCTTGAACAACTACTTAAAAAATCTTAAATCATGACAACTTCATTATACATGACATTTTTATTATAGTGTCTTACTAATTCTTGTAACTTATGAATCTTGCATTCTAATTTTTAAGTGCCTAATTTTATTTGAAAAATTGAGTATCCCGTAAATGTAATAAGTGAAGTGAATTGGACTGGGCTACTGGGCTAAAGTTATGTGGTAAGTAAGTGAAAACTTCTTCAAAGGCGAGGTTAAAATTACAAAATACAACTATTTATACCACGACATTCTCAGTTTCATAGTGAGTACGTTGACATGACAGTAGAAAGGATGCTAATTTAAAAATACATTTTGTTCACGGTCGTGCGATCAAAGCATCAACAATACAGGCACTGTATTTTGTAGTATTATAATGTTACACTACCATTCACTATCCAGTTGCGTCGCGGAGTGAGACAAGGGGACGTCATATCCCCCAAATTGTTTACGAACGCACTGGAAGATATGTTTAAGACGCTGAGTTGGAAAGGACTGGGCGTCAACATAAATGGCGAACACATTTCACACCTACGATTCGCTGACGACATCGTCATCATAGCAGAGTCACTGCAAGAATTGCAACAGATGCTGAACAGTCTAGCTGCCGCTTCCAAACGTGTCGGCCTAGGCATGAACATTGATAAGACGAAAGTCATGATCAATGATCGTATCACCCCAGTGCCGATCACGGTCTCTGGAACTCCCCTCGAAATTGTGCAACAGTATGTCTACCTCGGACAGACAATCCAGGTAGAAAGGCATAATTTTGAGAAAGAGCTAAACCGGAGAATTCAGCTAGGCTGGGCGGCATTTGGGAAACTTCGTCAAGTCTTCTCATCGCCCATCCCCCAATGCCTGAAGACTAAAGTCTTTAACCAGTGTGTATTACCGGTAATGACCTACGCTGCTGAAACGTGGACACTTACGGTAGGGCTGGTCCACAAATTGAAGGTCGCTCAGCGAGCTATGGAGAGAGCTATGCTCGGGGTTTCTCTTAAGGATAGAATCCGAAATGAGGTCATCCGACAGAGAACTAAAGTGGTCGACATAGCTCAGAGGATCAGCAAGCTGAAGTGGCAGTGGACCGGCCATGTCTGCCAAAGAACTGACAACCGTTGAGGTAAACGTGTTCTTGAGTGGAGACCACGTCTAGGCAAACGCAGTGTAGGACGACCTTTGGCCAGATGGGTCGATGATCTGCGCGCTATAGCTGGCAGAAAGTGGATGAGAAGAGCCGAAGATCGGGCTCACTGGCGCGCCTTGGGAGAGACCTACGTCCAGCAGTGGACTGCTATAGGTTGATGATGATGATGATGATGACTACCATTATTTGATGTCGTTCAGGTAAAAGAAAAGACCGTAGACACAATTACTATCTTCACTTATGCCTTGATCACACGAGTACTCGGTACGTATAAACATAGCGCCGAGTGCTCGGCTTAGCGAGTGATGTAATCTTTCACTGTCTCGGCCGAGTAACATTTTACTGTCTCGTCCATTTGCTCGTTACGTGTGATCTAGGCATTAGTAATATTATACTAGCCGACTTTATCCGAAGTAGTGTTACATCCAAACGTTGGCAACCTAGTCCAATTCATTCCCCACGAAATATTTCGCTCAGTGCGTCTAAAGAAGTTTTCACTTAAAAATAATCAAAATAGCATTAAAATAAAGTAACGCGAAAACAGAAATAAATGATGAAGCCAAATAAATCCCGCTTGATGATAAATAGATCGCAGTTTCCTCTCAGCATAATGTAGATTCTCTACATGGTACAAATAAGAAATCTCATTTGGCATGCTCTCAGAAACCAGTGCCAATGCCAAGGCTGACAAAGGTACAATCATTTACAAAATTAGTTTGTATGTTTGGTCAATGACCTAACGAAATTAACTATGACTCTACTAATATTGGAACTGAAAAAGAAACAGTCTTGACACTTACGTATTTAGAAGCTATAGATTTGACGTTATTTAACGACGTAAATATGTTTATTATATATAAAGGATTGTATTGTATCGATTTAACCGCTATCTTGCACGCACATTTTTACATTTTTGAAGATATATAAAAACTGTTTTTCTCAACCTCCATCGCTTATGTTAAACATAATATCAGAAAAATATAAATTCTTATAAAAAAAATTCGTGAAGTTGTAGTAAAAAAAAATTTGACCACTTTTTTGAAATTGATATCTTCAAAAATGTACAGATGTCCAAGCGAGATAGTGGTGTGTAGGATTCTGAGCCTGAAATATAAATGTTTATGAAGTATTCTATCAGTTATTCTGTTTTTTATAACATAAGCTCCGGCTTATTTTGGTGCTTGATGGTGTGTGAAGTAAAACATTATTTTATTTGAAAGCCGCAAAAGTAAGTAATAAGTAACGTAAGCTAATGTTATTTCAAACAACCAATTAAGAAAAAGTTAGTTTTCTTTAGAAAACAAATTAGACTTCTAAAATATTGCAAAAACACTTAGCCTTCGTCTGTACCGTTTTTCTGCACGTGAATTGCAACCATTGACGTAGAATCTGTTGTGTAAAGATGAATAGAGCGCGAGATTGGGATGAATAGCGCACGGCTTTGTAAGCATCGTGTCTTCGAGGGATATTTTAAGACGGACGAATTATCCTATTTAAGATGCAATCCACTCCACTTTAGTGCACGAAAGGAGCCTCTTCGAGGCGCACTTGAAATCCTTTCACCATACTGGTTTGAAAGAACTCGACAAGAAGGAAGGCAGAAAGGCATGACTCCACTTTTATTAATTTTACTGAGCTGACACTAACGGCAAAGTACATTTAGTAGCTAAGTTAGTTTAGGTCTGTGTCTTTAAGAAATCGTGACTAACGATAAGACCGCCTTTTGTAAAACTATAGTTGTGCATTGTTACATGCGTTTTTAACATTAAATAACTTTTATTATTAATTATTATTATGAAATTTTATAGATAAAAAGTGGTATACTTGTTAAGCGATGGCGCTGTATTCTGAAAAAATACTATTAAAAAAAATAATGTTTACCACTAAAAGAAATGGTTATTATTAAATTTTCTATTATTAATACTTTATGTTGTACGTTAATGTACTAAAACAACTATTTTTGATTACAATGAATAATTACATCATAACTCTTAATTAAGAAAAACTTTACCTACGATTTTACAGACTTTGACAAACCTTTTATGTCGGTATTTGATGAAATATTTTAATGCCAATAAAACATTTGTTTTTTTAATAATAGCAAAAAACAATATATATTAACTATTTTGTTTCTCCGTTGCAATAGTGAAATCATTTTTACCAGCGAATTCTCAAAAATCCTATATACTTTTATGATTGCGTTAATAAGCTAAAATTTAGCGAAAATATATTTCATTATCGCTATCACAATTTCACAAACATGTTCTTAAAATGTAATATTATGTTAATAGCGGTCGTTTCGGCACAATATTATAAACTAGAATTTACGTAATCGTTCGCTGATATTGCATTGGCGATTTCAATTTCATTCAGCTTGTATAATTATTTTTATTCACACAACTTACTACTGACTCAATTCTTAAATATATAAAACTAAAATTACATAACTAGCTATAAAAAATAAATAAACTATCCAAAATTAAAAAAAAATACACAGAATTTAGGTCATTGAATAGCATCGCTTATTCTTTGACCTTATTAATCTATAATAAGGTCATTATCACCCATATTGTATGTCTGAACCGAAAATAAAGCCATACATACATGATTTAAAAAAATACAAGTTTTATACATACATTACATCTAACTGTAAATCTTATGGTTTTCTTCCCGACCGCCAATGAAGGGTTATGTTTTTTGCGCGTATCTTGAATGTAATTATTTAATAGGTTTAAAAAAAAAAAAAAAATGGCGGATTTTAGGAGCTAAGTAGTAAGTCGTTTATAATTTTTTTGCTGACCAAACCTATCGAGTAGGGTATCAAAATGGAGGTATGTATTAGGGAATTAAAGGAGATTAATATTATGTATATAATTGGAATAATGAATGTATAATTATTTCGCAGTCGGGTTTTCAGTTTTTTAAACTTCATTTGTTAACAATTTATTAAGCAAACCTCTTCACGTTCAAGAATGTACAGCATAAAATGTTCTAATACCTAGAGCGGTATTAATAGGTTGATCGATTTTCAGACCACATAGGGACCTATTATGAAAGTCACTTTTAGTTCACTGGTCATCCCAGGCTTCGGGACGAGTTATCTAACGAACCTTGTATTACAATGTTAGACAGCCTACATTGCATTACAGTTTACGGTTCATTATCTTTTATCTGCGCTCATGCAGCTTGTCGACGTTCACTTTGATTTTGAAATGGTTGATCAGTTTAGCATTGCTTGTGTGTTTTGCGATCGCTGTTGCTTGGCTATATAATTGAGTGAGTGTAAGTGCGGCAAACTTTGCGGCAAACTCTACTGAAGATCTCAAGCGGCGCAAATATGTAAGTCTTGATAGGTCGTATATGTTTGAGCCCATTGAGGTCGAGACCAAGAGAGAGACTAGGTCCAAGAGAAATGGGAGATTTCCGCGTTTTCAAAATTTTGTCACAGCGTCAAAGCGATGCGTGATCAGAGAGCTGGTTCTCAATACGGTAGATAATATTTTTTTCTTTTAATGTTTGTTACCTCATAAAAAGAATGACCGTCAAATTAAAAAAAAGAATGGCCGGCGTCAATTTCCGTTCGTTAATTTTATAGATGGATATATCGTTCATAAACTTCGATGTTTTGATGAGCAATGTTGCATCCCTATATTCCTTGTTTATTTCCAGCAATAACAACCCTCCTACTACGCAGACGGCTTGTCACACTCTTATGTGGAGAACACTCTGCATTTCCTTCTAGTGCTGTTATGCATTGTGAAACATAGCTGGTATATGCAAGACGTTCGTTTCTTTACGTCAAAGAATGTTTCATAAATTTTATATCTAGCGTTCTTCACGTTTTACATATTAAAGTCTGATTGTTTTTATACATAATTTGTTTATAATTATATTTAAAACAGTTTACTTGTATACGTAAGAATATATCTTATATCGTATCGAAACAGATCATTTTATCATCATAAATCATCATAAGTTTTAAATTTAATCTTAAATTTCCTTTGTAATTTTCGCGTAGATAATAAAAATTAAATATCGTCAAAAACAGTGAAAATAGCAAAACCTGCAAAACTGAAATGCATATTTTCTCATATAATATTTTTTTTTTTTCATTTGTGTAATAATCATATAACCTTGTATAATATATTAAATTATTTTAAGTTGGAAATATCATTATTTTCCTCTGTGAAATTGTATTATATGTAAACATAGAAAGGTTCTTATCTTACCCTTGTGTTTCATTACCAAATAATTATCTTTTTCAGAGACAACCTCGATGTAAATCCAACGAATGTCATCAGATCTTATGATACACATCTAAAAACCACGTTTATTATAAATTCCGTTACACAAGATCCTGGAAGACAGCCAAGTGTACTTCTTCGATATGTGTTTATCCAGTCTAGCTAGACCTGTACCATTACTCCTATTCCAGCAATCTTAACTTCATTATCCGTATGTTTAGGTTCATGTTTATTTGGTCATGAAATTGGTCTGAATTCGAATCTAATGTTTTATGCGATATAACTGTTACAACATTGTAGGTAATTGTAGTATGTTACATACCATTCATGTTGTTTTCATTTGTAGCAGCGTGCAACACAATAATTCCGAACTTTAGTTATGCTCAACTTTCGATCCGAAGGTCGTGGGTTCGAAGCAGGTCGTAGGTACACCAATGGATTTTCTGTTCAAAAAATCTATGTGTGAATTAAAAAACACTGCTTAACGGTGAAGGAAAATATAGTGATGAAACGGGCTTGTCAAGAAACCTAAAAAATTTGAAAAACATGTGTCAAGTGCATAAAATCCTTTCACCTCACTGATTCGACAGAACTAGTGACACGATTATTTATAAATCCGTGTCATAATCGTGAAAAAAATTTATCAAACTTCCTCGAATGGTTGTCATACGAGGGTCTAGCGTATAAGAAATGTCTAAAAATGTATGAGAAATTTTACTTCTATTACTTTTTTATGTACCCAGTACGAAATAAACAAAGTCACAGACAGCAGCTAGCTCTATCAATTTACCAAGCAGGTCAGGTAATTCAAGGAAACAACGGAGTGCATCTAGGTAACCACCAACTACCGTTGAGTGTGGCTGCTACGGCTTTCAAAGCTGCCATTATGCAGACTGCAGCTGATTGATGTAGGGCAATTATAACGCATTATAAACAAAGACAAAGGAAAAACTACTTTCTTCTTTCAGTTTCTTTAGTTTAGATTAAATAGTTAGTCTTACTCGTCAAAAACATTGTGTACAATTTTAAGTGGACAAGATTATGCTTGTACTAGTAAAGTATTTTAAAATAAGTTTTAGAATATTGTACCTGCTGCACGAAAAATTTGACGTCATTGTCCGGTAACGCTATTTGTCCGGTAACGCTCATGGTCCGATAACGCGTATTGTCCGGTAACGCTCATTGTCCCGTTACGCTGTTTATGACGTTGTCACGTTAAACTATCGTCCGTAAACAAACTGATAAAGAAATCTTTTCAATGTGGTATCTACAATGAAAATACAATTTCACTTCTGATTTTCATTGGCTAACATTATTACCAAGCGCCTTACGTCTTTCATCCTCATTTCAGTCTTCTTCTTATCGTGTCACTATGTATTTCGAACCAGTGTAGTGAAAGGATTTCAAGTTCGCCTCGAAGAGGCTCTTTTCGAGCACTTGACACATTTTCGAACTTTGTAGGTTCTATGACATGTCGGTTTCCTCACGATGTTTTCCTTCACCGTTAAACACGTGTTATAATGTACACATAGTTATTTTAAACAGAAAAATCCATTAGTTTTAGATCGGGTTCGAACTCACGACCTTCGGATTGAAAGTCGAGGCATCTCCCACTCGGCCAACGCGGCTTATTGTGCATTTTAGTAATAAAACATAACGGTGTTTCATGTCCTCAGTGTAATTACTAAGGCATTATAATTCGGGTATTTAAATCAAGTACTTACCCGAATAAAACCCGCTAAACCACGTTACAGCGAAAGGTCTAAATACTCAGATCGCAAATTGTATAACTGTACATAACAAAAGATTAAATTCTTTAAATTCTTTTATTGCACACATAAAAACTATTAACACACGTAATTAATAAAAGGCATGTACATAGGCGAGCTTAACCCTTAAAAGAGTTTTCTTCCAGCAAACCTTTGAGTATAGAGAGACAGTGTTGTAATGTATGATAAGATTGTATTGGAGAGTATCTTTTCTATGTGTGTGTGTGTGTGTGTGTGTATATGTGATTGAAGTTATTTTACTTGTGTATTTTTTAGTTTATTTTATATGTCTTATATTTTTTTAGTTGTTTCACTTCCTTCGGCCAAGACAGATTCGGCTTCGAAACAGTAGTGTGTAAGCATAACTGTGCTCCGGTTTAAAGGATACTGTGAAATTACTAGAAATTACTGGGCTTTCGAGCCTGACCATCAAAATATCCCAATGAGCGCTTCAGCAGTGTTGCGCCGGCATATGTGAATCCTAAAAGTCCTGTGTAGCACTGTTATGGTCATGAGCAGGTGTGATCTCTTACCATGAAGAGAGCGCTTAGCTCGTCTCGTCATTATGTTCACATAAAAAAATTTAGCAGGCCCCTTGCATACAATAAGTGGCACAGTTAAACCATGTTATAGTCTTCTTCTTCTTATCGTGTCACTAGTTCCTTCGAACCAGTGTGGTGAAAGGATTTCAAGTGCGCCTCGAAGAGGCTCCTTTCGTGCACTCGACACATGTTATCGAACTTTAGATTCTACGACATGCCGGTTTCTTCACGATGTTTTCCTTCATCGTTGCGAGAACGTGGGATGCATACATATTTTTTTTCGACCGAAAAAACACATTTACGCATAACTGCCACCGGGATTCGAACCCGCGACCATCAGATCGCAAAGTAAGGGCCTCATCCACTCGGCCACCACGTCCATGTTAAAGTGGCCATTACAGATTAAAATCAATTTCTAAAAGCAGGTTGTACATGTTTGTTTTTTGCATGGTAGAGCGATACGATACAGTAATACAATGCCATTCATGCTACATGACACCTGACCTACTTCGCAGTATTCTATTACAGATCAATGGACGGTAGATAAAAAATGTACTGCTCGGTACAATATTAGGTGTTACCTAGTTTTTTGTGTGATATACTTTCGATGGGAAAGTACTCAGAAAGCACAGTTAGCACAGGTAGTTTCTACATTACTTGGATGTTTATGACTCATTCTCATTCATATTAATAGTATTTATTTTAATGTAACTTAGTTATATTTTCGAGGTCATAAAAGTATTTTATGAAAAAAGTGAACCATTAACATTTTTTTATGAACCCATCAAAATTCAATGTGCAAAGCCACCTTGAGGGCACTGCGGCATAAGCTCTTTATAGCTTGACTATTGCGGCCTCTGGCATTTTTAGATTTTGAATACGACACCGTGGCTTAGTTGGTAGTGACCCTGCCTACGAAGCTTGGTGTTCAGGGTTCGATCCCCAGCCGGGGCAAATATTTGTGACGAACACAAATGTTTGTTCTCGGGTCTTGGATGTTGTGATGTCTTGTATGTGTCCATGCCACCTGTGCCATGTGTCGACACTGGGAATCCTAGTGTAGGGGTGTGAGTGTGTGAATGTTTATTAGTTATTTGATTATAACGGGTATTTAAGTGCACGCGGAACGCTTTTAAAACACCGCTTAAGTGTCCGGATGTCGTCAGTGTGGTGTGCCGACCGAACATTTTTAACGACCAAAATGAGGGTAGTTCCCTCATTTCACCGCGACGGTAGCTCCAATACGCCAGTCAACCCGTGACCACGGCTGTTGCAATACAGTCGAAACGTCGCGACGCCTCGTATGTTTTTGTGTCGCGATAAATACCCGTTATAATCAAAAAACTATGTGTGATAATCGCGAAAGTCTACGAAAAACATATTAATAGTATTTATTTTAATGTAACTTAGTTATATGTTCGCGGTCATCAAAGTATTTTTTATGAAAAAAGCGAACCTTTAACAATTTTTATGAACCCATCAAAATTCAATGTGCAAAGAGCCACCTTGAGGGCAATGCAGCATAAGCTCTTTATAGCTTGACTATTGCGGCCTTTGGCATTTTTAAATTTTTATATTAGTAAAATCATCCAGAAAAATATTTCAACACATTTCTATCCCTGGTCAAAATTATCAGAAATGATGAAATATATATTCCTCGAGAACCAATTTATTTATTTTTAATTTTAGGTACCCTTTGTGAATTCAGACTTAGATAGAGTATAGACGGTACCTAACCTACAGAAAAGCTAAAAAAATATGGTAACCTAAATTTGGATTTGTAAACTTCGTGCTATACTACTTAGCGGGTCGTAACGTAACCGTTTTGACAATCTTTTGTTTCATAAGCACTGTAGCAAAACTGTAGCCCTCTATCACCAAACTTTTTGACAAGCGCATTCTTATAGAATCTGAGTTGTATGACGTTTAGAAATAAAAAACATACTAACAAATAACCCTTCTGTAACGACTTCGATATGAATAGTACGCGTGTCAAAAATATTAGTGATACGGTCTACTGTACTAATGGTAATAATAAAAGGAATTAATAAATCCAGCGAATAAAAAAGTGATTGGCGATTGACATTGGGATAGTAAACCTAAACTGGCGAAATTCAAATAATTATTACTAAAAATTAGGAAAATTTGCTGCTCAACATGAGAAACAAAAACTAGCAACAGCAAAAAAAAACGTGTTATGTTGTTATAGAAAATCATAATTTATGTCATTTGTGAGACAACCTGTTGAAACAAAGAAGATAAAACAATCAAGATAGTGACTTTACTCGTTAAAAGCCCGGTAGAGCCCATCACTCATAAAGCCCATTTTAATAGTTCATAGTCAAATTTAATGGGAACCATAACCGTGTAGTTTTTGCCGTCATGAACAATTAGTGGTTGTAGCATGGGACCACACGGGAGACGGATCGATAAGGTAGTTGACCGATGCACCGGTGTGGAGAGTTCATATTCCTACCACCTTGTACAGGAGTTTTCACGAAATTTTCTATCTCTTTAAAGATTATTATTAAACAATATTGTTATTAACCTTGTTTATAATTACTTTATTATTATTGTGTTTTTGTTAGAATTAGTTTTTATTTTATTGGAGTGGATGCCCAAGGATAGGAACGACACGTTCCGGAAGACCGCTGAGAAGATGGAGAAACGAACTAGTTTCCTACTTGGAAGGCTGGTGGACAGTTTGCCCTCGGTAGAAAAGAGTGAAAAGAAGAAAGAAGGAAGAAAGAAGAGTGAAAAGGCTTACAATAATAATAATAATATTTTCTATTTTATTGTCTTTAGGGAACCTTTTTTGGATAAATGTTCACTTGCGATTTCTTCCTATTTTAAATAAATGAATGAATGAAAAAATACAGTACATTGTGGTCTCACTTTAAATTAGAATCATTGCATCAACTTTTGTCGTGCAAATATTTAAAATTAGAGCTAAATAATTGTTAATAATTCTTGCATAAGTTGCAAATAAAAATAATTCATTAATAATTAATAGTATTCTTACATTAAAAATTCATCAAAAAAAACATTAAGAGAGTTATAGTCCAGGGCACCTGTTTCTTCCATGAGTTCGTCATTAAACCTCTGCGTTGGACTTTCTCTAGGGAAAGTAGAGATCCTTTAAAATATAGTACGTATGATTTAGACGTTTTTTAACTCTGATGATAACTTTCAATGCTCAAAAAGATTGGTTGATAGGGGTCTGAAAGTTAGAAGTTTTTTTTTGTTATTCAAGATAAGAATATAAGATAAGAATAATTATAATATTAATAAGAATAATTGTATTTTATACCATAAAAAACACAGTTAACACAGTTACAAACGTAGTAGGTACATAGGTATTAAAAAGGTTCAGTCTGTGGTGCATTCTTTTCGCGTCCTAGTTCGATATAATTATATTTTTTCAAATTATAATCATTCGTTACACTCTCGGAATTCTGAGATTTCGTATGTGGTTAAAAAAACAGTTTTTGAAGTTTTTGTTATACATAATTATGCTGAGTGGTCATGCCACTGAGCGCTGGTTTTCTGTGGCATCGGTATTTAATAACAAAAACTTCAAAAACTGTTTTTTTTAACCACATACAAAATCTCAGAATTCCGAGAGTGTAACGAATGATTATAATTTAAAAAATATAATTATCTCGAACTAGGACGAAAAGAATGCACCACAGACTGAAATGACTTTAATCACTTTAATGTACTCACATTATGCGGAATAAGTAGAAATATGATACATTATATGAAGCATCAGTACGTTGTTGCAAGGGCAAAAAAATTGCAAGCTACTCGTGACAATAAGCGGGACTGCACACCGGATATTACAGATAAAATGTTGCAATCCGTACCTAACTACCTACTGGTACCTACAGGTAGCTACTGATAGCTGAACGAACAGTGTGAGGCCGATATAGTGCTGAAATACACAAATACACACGAAGTCATAACTTTGTTAAAATAAACGAATGACATTTTAAAATAGGTAGCAAAGTGTATACACTCTGAAAAAGCTACTTTAGAGTGACGTTTGAATTTTTGGAGGTATTCCCAGTACAGCACCAATCTGAATGACACCCACTATTAATACATTAACATGGTATAGAAAATCTTCGAAGTGGAAAAAGGAGTTGGTAGGTGCTGAATATTTATTTAAGTTATAATTAAATCTATTTGAACCGCTGTGGCACTTAAAAAGGGAATAGTTGACCATTGGGAATAATTGACCATTTCGATATTCTTATATTAAGTAGGTAATTGTTACTTTTGCGTAACTCGATACACCAATAAACAATTTTCCTTGTAGGATCTGTTTAGTTAGATATAAGTAGAATAATCGTTCTAATAACTAACTGGTACTAACTACTAGGTAACACCTCACCTCACCACAGAGAGATAACGTCTGATGTTCAGAAATTATTTATTCTGGTGGAGCTCTTAAGTTGATGTTTCCTACAATTTGCTCTTGTGTGAATGATCCCTTACGACCTCGTCAGTCGCAGTAAAAAGCAAAATACCTTTGAAATAACCTGAAGAGTTGCGGACTTGAAGAAAGAATTTCCTTTTTTAGGTTTTGCAAAATATTTTAGCATTTCTTATGTCGTTAGGTTCAAACTATTATGAGGCTAAGGCTGCATCTGGTCAAATATTTGTAATGAACGTTGGTATTTATTCCGAGGCTGTGTGTTTTTATTTTTAAGTAAGTATTCGATGTAAATAAAATAAAATATTTTATAATATTATACTCAAGTGTTTTATCAATTAGTTATCTAGTTCCCATAGTACAAGCTTAGTTTAGTTTGGGGCAGTGGCGTTGAACAACAATGAATAAATGAAATGAATGAACATAATTTATTCGACTAGCTAATGCCTCTGGCGTCACCTAACTATAGCCCTGAACTATAGCCATATAAAATTATAGCCCCTATCGTTCTGTAGTTTCAACGTGATTGAGTATAAACATTTATCCATCAATCCTTCCTCACAAACATTGTATGTTAGATTTGATTGTTGTGTTAGAGTGTAGTGTGATGTAAACCAATGGGACACAATGAAACATTATTGAATTATAATACAAAATCATGAAAATCTGGTTCTTCTTGAGCGTCGATGGAAGAAGCTAGTAGGACTAGTTTACAAACTACAAGCCGGCGAGTTAAAAAGCTAGCAAGTTAGTGAGTTAGCTTTCGGGAAGGATTGCAACAAGCAGATTGTAAAAAAGCCGATGACACGGGGTGAGTTTACAAGCTACAAGCGAACTCACTGGCTTGTAGCTTATAAACTAGCCGTGTGTCATCGAGGCTTCACAATATAAACAAGCTAATGTTCCTAATTTTGTTTGTGATGAGAAATTCACATCATAACTTTTTTAGTACTCACTCTAAGCTTTTGACAAACACATTCTCCAATTTTCAGGTCTATAAGTAAATTGGTTTGAACTTTGTCTGTCATCAGTCAGGATCAAACCTTTTATATTTACCTCAAGGTTACTGAATACGTAACGTAGGTAATTTAAGATGTTCTGCATAATATTGCATAAGTTTTATGAGATCGTTACCTACTTATGTATTAGGACGTTTATGGTAAACCCACGCGTTCGCCATCGCCATGGATGTTAGAACAATGTCGAGGTTTTGTAATATCAGTTCAAAACTACCCACATTCGTATTTTTATGATGTCCAAAATAAACTTATCAGGCTACCTTCAAATAGGCAAGACCCTACCATATTTTTAATCGATCATTATCACTCTACCTTCAAATAGGCAAGACCCTACCATTTTTTTAATCGATTGACTTTACCTTTTAGGTTTCCATCTTCGAATGAAGACTCCAAACATTTTGAAAATCCAAAATTGAAACTGTTCACATCACTACACTTCACTCGGCCACAACACGATTCATCCTATTGACACAAATTCAGAAATCTTAGTTAATTTTCACTACGCAAAGTAACTGTTTAATCCTAGGTAAAAATAAGCACAAATAAATCCACTATTTACTCACACGCGATAGAAATGAAAGCACGAGAATATTTATTTAAAAACTAGGGAAGGGGTAAAACATGCACTTTTTATCGATATCGGCGCGAGCGTCCGGATCACACGGAGCATAGACAATCTATTTCCACGCGCGTGCGATTGCCACGGGCGTTGCACGGCGACTGACTGGCTCAGAACACCGTCCGTTGCAATATTATGCAGCTGTTGTATATCCCAGCTTTGTATTAATAAATTTTAGATGTCAACCGCTTCGCGTGGTAGCTGGTTAGACTTGCTAGTTGTTGGGTTGAATGGGATTGTGTCATTGCCTCCGCTTTGCTCGATATAAGAGCGCAATCGCTCGAGCTGCACTGATTTTGCACAGTGAGGTATTTCAAAGGTACTCTGTAATCTGTACTGTTAAAGATCCAATAAGTATAAATATAAATATAAAATAAAAGTACATTGTCAGATATCCTGTCGCAAAGCAGAAATGTGTTAGTATTACTGTGTTCTGGTTAGAAGGGCACTGTAGCTAGTGAAATTATGTGCTTTCGAGATTGGCCATCAAAATGTCTCTGAGTGGACGACTGCTATGACCCAAAATCCCAAAAGTAATACCATAGGTGCAGAATTCTAAATCATCTTAACAATGCGGTTAATAAAATAAAACTATAGTAAACTAAGACCTATTTAATATAGATCAGTTTCTTGCTTCCGGTCAGAGGTCATGGCTTCCAATCAGGAAATGTGCTCTACATACGGTGCCAAAAAGAGTTGGCTACAGAAAAAAAATCTTCAATTAGTTCATTGGACAGAAACTTACAGAAAGGAGATGGGGAGAAGTGGGTTGAAGCCTGAGGGAGGCACTTCGCTTCAAGTTTGCGTTGCTAGTAAAGTGGAACGCCTTTGATTAAAGCTAGAAAAAAGTTGACATCTGTTTTTTTACCACTATTTCTTTGTATTTTTTTTTACTCTGTTTTAATGATTACAATTACAATTTTATAATTTAAAAAAAAAAATTAACTCATAAATATTTTGCGTTTCCTCAGAAATATTCTTTTTGAAACTCTTTAATATGTTTCTAAGTAGGTACTACGAGCCAGTCCTTAATTTGCCAGGCTCCGGTATTTGATTTGTACGTGATTCTAAGGTATTTCCTCTGATGAGTTATCTTTGACCCTGCCTACGAAGCATGGTGTTCCAGGTTCGATCCCCGGCCGGGGCAAATATTTGTGTGACGAACACAAATGTTTGTTCTCGGGTCTTGGATGTTGTGATGTGTTGTATGTGTCCATGCCACCTGCGACACAGGGAATCCTAGTGCAGGGGTGTGAATGTTGATTTATTTATTATTTATCTTTGATTCAGTGATATCATGTGAATTTTGTTTTCTATTCCACACGACCTAACACCTTTAATGTATATGACGTGGTACCTCGTATTTTAATGTGTCTTCAATATAATGAGTATCAGCATATATAATACATGTGATGCGATATAAAAAAACCGAAACGCGTGGTCCGGTCTCAATTGATCACGATTAAAAGCCGTGCTGGCCGAGTGGGAGGTGTCTAGCTAGACTTTCGATCGTCGTGAGTTCGAACCTGGTCGTACACCAATGGATTTTTCTGTTCAAAAAAAGATCTATGTGTGCATTTAAAACACGTGCTTAACGATGAAGGAAAACATCGTGAGGAAACCGGCATGTCATAGAACATAAAAAGTTCAAAAACATGTCAAGTGCACGAAAGGAACCTCTTCGAAGCGTACTTGATATCCTTACACCACACTGGTTCGAAAGAAATAGTGATACGATAAGAAGAATCATGATTAAAAGTGCCTCATTGACGATGCGGTCGACGATGTAGCACAGTTACCTAGAATATCCCTAAAATATTTCCAATACCAATACAAGCTGATCGATGACGATCTTAGGATTTATGCTATTCTGTATAGTTTCTGACTTCCTAGAAACAATAGTGTTTTCACGGCGCACGCGCAGCGCCGAGACTTAAATAACCTTTTTATTGTGTTCCTTTGAAGCAGCATGAAGCTGTTTATGCCTTGCGTAAGATAGGGCGTAAAATTTCGTCACTTTTATAACCTTGTTGAAGTCGTAGTAAACAAACTCTTCTTGTATGTACTGCCTGAAAAACAATACCTTTTAAAACAGATTTCTGCCATATACTTATGCCTACGTATTAAAATTTTATTCTTATGTCACCATTGTACCTAGATTTTTATCACGAAGAACTAACAATTAGAACTCACTTAATTATTTACTAAGGATTATTTATCCTCTAAAACATTAACTTTAATAAAATTTTATTGTAGACGTAAGCTACCTTCTTCTTAACGTGTCACTAATTCTATCGAACCAGTGCGGTGAAAGGATTTCAAGTGCGCCTCGAAGAGGCTCCTTTCGTGCACTTGACACATGTTTTCAAACTTTGTAGGTTCTATGATATGCCGGTTTCTTCACGATGTTTTCCTTCACCGTAAGCACGTGTTTTAAGCTCCCTAAGTATTTTGTTACCTACTTATTTAACACCTTTTGTAGAGAATAATGAAAATCATTAGGTAGTAAATCGTTAGTTAATTAAAATAAGAAATCCGTTACCGTTTCGCCAATAAATAGTGCCGTTCGTTATCGACAAATCATTATCGATGATTCGCACGCGGCTCATTACGGCACCCGCTAGTTAATTGAATACGCACTTACCCCGGTGATAATATAAATCCACACCGATGTGAATGCCCTTGTTATTTATTCTGTGGATCTTCCAGGAAGTCTGAGACTTGGCAACACCTGACATTTTGAAATGGCGCAGTATATTCGTAATGGTAACCCAGGTTTAGCCGCAGGCTGCAAAGTGGCCAAGTACAAGTAAATTTATGAAATTAGTCGTTTTTGAAATAAGGGATGTGTGGTAAATTTAAAGGTCCGGGTATCTTATTTGCAATGTTACGGTTAAATTATGCAACACCCAACCATTTACATGCATGATCATTTTATGACTGCAGCTGCACAATGCATTATGCATCGAGTAGCCAAACATTTGACAGTTTTTTTAGTGAATATTGATCTAAGGCCCGATCACGAAAATCCTAACTATCGAATTCGTGTTGTATCCGTACTAACAGTTTATCGTATGCGTACAAACTGTTGAACGTATCCGTATTGACTGTTGACTTCTATGTGACGGATACGATACGCATTCGTTTGCAGAATTTCTCGTTCAGATTCATTTAGATTAGATTTCGATTTCTCGAGTTCGCTTGTAGCTTGTAAACTCGTGTTATCGGCTTTTTTTAAAATCTGCTAGTTGAAAATCCTTCCGGACCGCTAACTCGCTAGCTTTTAAACTCGCTGGCTGTAGCTTGTAAACTAGCTTTGTGTCATCGACGCTTTACGCACTAAAACTGTGAGTAAAATCACAAAAACTGTGCTTATTATTGTAAAATTCAATTTACTTTAAAGCTAAAATTACAGTTAAAATTAACAAGCAGCAAGATTATTATATTGATGCTTTCTATGCTCTTATATAAGACAGTAAAGTCTTCAGCGTGACCTTGAGGTTTAGCAATCTAACCTCATATCATAAGAGTAGCTTAGTGAAATTGCGCACGTACGTAACGTCCCCACTTGACTTCGCATGTAGCAATTTGCACAGCAAACTGAACATTTTAATTAGCTCCGCGAACCGCATACATAATTTACTCACCATTGGAGGCTGATCTAGTTACAAAACTAGGTGTGTAGTCGAGAAAGTTTGTAAAATTTTAATTAGATAATGTTGAGTGAAACGCCCGAAACTCTAAACTCCAAACTTCGTGATTTCCGTTATATAAAAAATATCATTGTTGCTAATAGCTAGTATCAATCTATAATTCAACCAATTCATTAACTTTTATTATGTTAAAAAGTGAGGAGACGATCTAGGCGTACTCCTGTTGGTAAGAGATAACGCCTGCCCATAACCAAAATTGTACTGCACAGGACTTTGATTCACATGGTCCGATGCAACACTGATATGGCGCTCGTCCACTTTGAGACATTTTGATAGTCAGTCAAGAAAGCAACAAAATTTTTTCAACTTCGTACTATTTAGCGCCTAAAATCCGATATTTTGTTTTTTTTTAAACCCATTAATGACACTCGGCTTATTGAGACGAAAATCCATCGAGCCGTTTGGAAGATACGAGGTAACAAAGAAATTTATTTACAGACATACAATACGGTACGCGCGAAAATCATATCCCTTCCTTGGCAGTCAGGTGAAAAACAGGGCTCTCAAATTTCCTCAAGTTTTAATATTATTTACGTAAAGCAATTTCCATACTTCGGCTACCTAACGATTTCCATCCAAGACAAGTTTGTTTTTCCCGAAGCAAGTGAAGAAATAAATTCACGTAAAAACGTACGGTATGAACGTGCGAGGAATGCCGTATCGATGTAATATTTCTTCGTGTCAGCATCTGACAGCGATGGCTCCGCTTTCTGAAGAACAGGCAAAAAGCTATCGCAGAATATGATTACAAACCATTGAGCTGTAAATCAAGAGAGACCGGAAGAAGCACCGAAGAACAATCATGAAAGGAATAATTCATAAGCTTATTCTTCAACAGATTTTTTATCTTTATATAAGACTCCTATATACTCATTTCTCGAAGAGATTGTAAGTATTACGGAAAACAGAATAGGTAGTGAGTTGATTGAATCAAATGCTGAAATCGCTTGCTTGCTAGTAAAACGAATTTGCCAGCAGAATTAGAACTAAGCTACATTACGAGCTTATATTACGAGCGTTATAGCACTGCTATATTTACAGGCAGGTGTAATCTCTTGCCATCAGGAGAGGGCCTAGTCCCACCACTTGTTAATATAAAAAAAAGCAGAAATCACCAACACTCGACACGAAACCTACACAAATCCTAAGCACCAATAAATAAAATCCCTTAACATTACCAGAAGCATTCCTACAAAGCTTCGCAGTTACAAATGAGGTCGCTCTTCAAACCGAGTTATCTCGGCCTGGACAGAAAAGTAAAAATGTAAAACCGAAAACGAAACCAGTAATATTTTCCAGCGTTTCCGAAAACTAGGTCGCGTGGAAGCCTTCCTCGGGTGTCTAGAGAGGATTAAATAGAATAGGGCTGCTATTGCCACTGGGATCAGCAGAAATGTGATGAATTGGCTACACGTTTTGGTATTTTTATGAAATGGTATAACATCACGTACGAAGGTTTCATAATACAGTGGTTTTGAAACCAAAATATCAGCGTGTTCTAGTTGTTTGAGACATAAATTGTACGATTAATGCTTTGCAAATCCTTTAAATTAGTGGGTTAGATTTCTAGGTTGGGAAACGGTAAAGCTCATAACAGCTATTTTTAGTTACTTAGGTATATCATCTTATATCAATAATTTATCGGTTATTAAATTAAGCCAAGATGTATTATGACTGTTAGAATAACACATTTTTTATTATTTTGCTAAATCTCAGTGGATTTCAATCGGAACAGTTGCAGTTTATTTGACACTGATGGTCGAGAGGCAAGTGTGTTGGACTGCCACGCGGGTTCGTTTCCCGGTTTAGGACAAACATTTGTGTGATGAACATAGGTGTTTTTCCTGAGTCTGGATGTTTTCTATGTATTATTATGTATGATTTACAAAAAAAAAACTGGGTCCCATAGTATAAGCTTGCTTAGTTTGGGGCTAGATGGCGCTATGTGAAATGTCTATTTTTTTTTTATTATGTTTGTTTGGCATGTTGCACTGCTGGGCAAAGCCTCTCCTTTTTCGCCCTTTTTTAGTAATTCTTATGTCCAGTTCAAGAATTTTGCTGATCTTTTCGTCTTGAATGTATCAACTCATAAAAATATAAGTAGAGACAAATAAAGACGAGAAGCCATACTATCTTGACAGCCCTAACACAATTTTCCAGAGGCTTCTCTCGACTTTAAAGCTACTTACTTTGCCTCCGAAGCTTGCATCTCTAATTTCATTAGCTGAAGTAGGTATATTTCGGTACCAAGATACATTGATACCTTGAGCGGTACCTACCTAATTGGTTTGTTATTCAAAACAAGTACCTATTAATCTGACTTTTTATTTTGTATTCTGTTCTCTGAATGGCACTTCTGATGAGTGTCCTATTGGTAATAGGAACGGTGTCATTCGCAATGGTGCCGTTCAGATTGGTGCCTTACTAGAAAAACTTCAAGATTTTGTTTGCCTAATTATAATGTACAGTAGACTACTTCGTTTGCGTTGAGAAATAACAAAAATCCTTTCTTAGTACGCGCTTAAATTTATTGTATTGTATTTTCGTCACCCATACCGCAAAGTTTAAAAACGAAAGTTTTTAACCAGTGCGTCCTACCCGTCATGACATACGGAGCTGAGACGTGGACACTCACGGTACGGCTAGTCCACCAGTTTAAAGTCGCTCAGCGAGCTATGGAACGGGCTATGCTCGGCGTCTCTCTGAAGGATATGATCCGTAATGAGGTTATCCGACAGAGGACCAAGGTTACCGACATAGCTTAGAGAATTAGCAAGCTGAAGTGGCAGTGGGCTGGTCATATCTGCCGAAGAACCGATAACCGCTGGGGTAAACGAGTTCTTGAGTGGAGACCGCGAATCGGCAAACGTAGTGTAGGACGCCCTCCGGCCAGGTGGGGTGACGATCTGCGGAAGGTTGCAGGCAGAAAATGGATGCGGCAAGCCGAAGACAGGGCGCGATGGCGCTCATTGGGAGAGGCCTATGTCCAGCAGTGGACTGCGATAGGCTGATGATGATGATGCTTAAATTTATTGACGAACATACAGACAGACTAGATGACGCCCGCAACTTCATACAGCTCTTAACCAACGCATCATGCTTCCAGTTTCAAGTCTCTACGACTACTGGTTTAGCCTGTAGGCTGTCAGTCAGTCCATAAGTAAGACCAAGCGTATAGATATATAGCGTAATATGAATATTGGTGTTGTTTTATTTTAATAAACAATCGGGTATAATGAAATCTGAAAACTTCAATTACGCTTCGGTTTACAAAACACAGCACTTTTAGCGACTAGGTCAGATATAAAGGCGAACATAAATGTTTATTTTCATAGATTTACAAATGTTAGGGCAGCATAAAGAGAGCCTTTTCTTTCACAGTCGGTTAAAGACAAATAGCTGTAATTCCGTTCCCAATTACGAGTTACAAGCTAAGACTTATAATGTCTAGCGCGGCGTGGCAGCGCTGTGGCAGGTTCGATGCCCGGTCACGAGCATCGTTACAGGCCAATTGGGATCACAATGTTTTCGCGGGAAAAATTGCACTATTTATGGTGTTGGTGCTGTGAGAACTTTAGACTAGGTCCCTTTTGAATTTTCGTGTTTTATTTTTATATTTGCAGGATTTAATAAATAAACTGGTTAATACAATAAGCTGCTAAATAAACTACACACTATAAATCAGTAATTATTATTTTATAATTGTAGTTCGTGTTTCCTTTATAGTTAGCCATTTATAATTTAGTAGAAACTTCGATTACCTACTCATATTTATTCAAATACTTGCATATTTATAAGTAAGACTTTAAGTAAATTTAAAAAAAAAATGATTTTCTCGATATGAAAAAAACATGCTACATAGTTCATTACTATTTTAACAAATAAAATGCGATAATGATATTAAATTTTGAACTTCTTAAATAAGCATCGATGGTTCAGTGGTAGAATGCTCGCCTGCCACGCGGGCGGCCCGGGTTCGATTCCCGGTCGATGCAACTCTTTTTGCACTTTACAAATTCTCTTAAATCGTAACCGAAAGGTCTGCTAGCTCCAAAATTAAATTATTCTACTCTTTTTAGTAATGTGAACTATGAATATGTATTAATTATGTTATTATAGAGAAATAATATTATGTAAACTTATTCATATTAATATTTTTTCTTATCATTGTAGGTAAATTACTATATGGGTGTTATTACGTACTATGATAAGAAATTACGCAAAACTTGCTTGCGCACGATCAACACAAATATGATCTAAAATTATAATGTAGTGACACCTCATTTAGGTCAGTAGGAACCGTGGTCTGGTTAAATTTAACCGTGACACCACATCGTCCATTTTACTTTGCATAGACGAGCTCTACCAGTAGAGTAAGTAGCTAGAATTTTATCTAGCTAGTTTCTCGCTAGTTTTCTAGCGAGCTTTACAGTAGTCGCATATGATGCGTGACATTTTTAGAATGATTCTATTTCCCTTCTTTTTCTGAGGTTGGTACCATCTAAAGGCCAATTTCCTGTAAGGCGTCCCCTAAACGATCAATTATATTGCGCAATATGACCAATTGTGCAATATTATTGACCGTATAGGGTTTATATTGAATCTTCTTTCTTTGAAATCTTATTGTATTTTTGTTAAATAATAGTGCAATGTTATTGTAGGTACCTATAATCGAAATGACTTTGAGAGGAAAGATGTTACACATTATAAAAATATGTTGTTATTCGGTTTATTTAGATAAAATAAATATTTTCATTATCATTACAACTCAAAATAAATTACGAGCTTAGCATACAGGATTGACTCTACATTTGAAGAACTAACTGATTATTTCACAACCTCTACAACATCCGATATGGTCTAGTGGCTAGGATACCTGGCTCTCACCCAGGAGGCTCGGGTTCGATTCCCGGTATCGGAATATATTTTGGTCAGATAATATCATACGCTCTTTTTCTTTCGAGGTTTTTTTGTCAACAATAGAGAGATAGTAAGCTAGCAAGTTGGCAACTCTGGCTTTGTGTAAGAAAAACTAGCTTACTAGCCTAGAAATTAAGCTAGTTACACGAAGCTAGGGAGCTTACTATTTATAGCTTGCTATCCTGGCTTGAAAAACTAGCCACGTGTATCTCAGGCATAAATTCGTATAATTCAATAACCATACCTACAATAAATAAAATACAAACTGTTTCACCATTATATTCCTATTTATAATAGATTTTAACACCATTGGAGCCATAGAAACCGAGATAATTGCGAAAAACCTTTGACCTTGAATAACTTTTTTTGCACACGAAGGATATTTGAAGACTCTTTACAGTACTTTTATAATGGTGTCCTCAACATTCGAACCAATTTTCAGCTCTGTCCGAATTAATGCAAGCTCGAATGTCTAACTTGACCGGATTACCAGTCGAACTACGAACGTCATCAAAACAAACACAAAAAGCTTATCGAGGTCAGTAGTTACTTCGCAAGAAATCAACAATTAAATACACCGTTAAACAAAAGGCGAGACAAGTGAAACAATCACCGATCGCACAGCTGAGTGACCGACGTGCCCCGATGCCCTCGGCTGCGCACGGACCAGGAAACATCCACCCCGGTAACGGGGTACTATTACCCTGGTTTACCTGGTTATAATTTTGTAAAGGCTTTGCCAAACAGAACGCGTACTTACGCTGCGTCAGGGCTGTAAGTTGACGCCGCGCTATAGCGCCGAACTGTGTTATACTATTACCAAATATTACTTATTCTTTGCTATTTCTGTCACACCGAGCGCCGTCGCTAGTAGTACCCAACGCTCTAACGCGGCGTTAGGACTGTTTGACAGGCTCTCTTATAATCTGTACAACACAATGCAGCGTTATAGCTCAACGTAACGTTACGCCTTGACGCGCGTTGAGAACGCTTCCTGTTTGACGAAGCCTAGTATTGAAATAGTATTGAGTCTGTTTGCTGCTAGGTGCATCAGCATAAACCATTCACATAATATTAGCAACAAGCAAAAAAAATTAGTCCTATATAATATAAGAATCAAAAACAGACTTTGTTCATTTTACAATATAAGATAAGATAACATAGTTCGGTTGTATGTTTATCTAGGTATGTTATTTCCTATAATTTTGTTCAAATATAAAAGGTTTTAATTGTCCAGTGCACAAGTTTGTTCACAAAAACATAATAAGTATAGCTCAATGGCAAAACCAAGAATTTGCATAATTTCAACACGTTATTCAAAGGTATCGGTTTGGTATCGGTCCTTTCAAATTTGAGATCATAAATTATGTTTTGCAAATATGCATATTGATTCAATTTTGCAAATGACTTCGATTTTCTATCGACTTTGTAAAAGTGTGTCCTAGCTTTTACAACACAGGCATTAGCTTTAATGTAGAAACTTTTTTTTTATATTTAATTATTATAATTTGCAAAAAAAAAGATAGATTGGGGTTCGAATTTCCAAAGTTCTTAGTGCGCACTGAATCTCACTATTTTTTTTCGAAAAAGTGTCAAAGAAAGATAGAAAAATGATTATCACACCTTTCAAATTTCAAGGTAGAGGTTCAGCGATTTCGGCTCGGAAATGATGAATCAGTGAGCCAGAACTTGCTGTTTTAACAGTACCTGTAATAACCAACCAGATTTTCTTGATGCTACAATGTAATACAAGCACTCTAAGTTGATTAACACTCTTCACATTATCGATTGAGTGGCAAAAAAGTTTATTAACCCGGAAGCAAATGTCAATATTTGCGTCTGAAAAATACCCTGTGATTATGAAAATGTTTGGAGTCAAGAATACTACAGCCGAAGTATCTGAGATCTGTGACACATAAAAAACTGTACCATAAAAAAAACCTTGGAACAAGACACAAAACTCACATGTAAAATTTATATTTAAAGTAATTTTTTGAAAGGGTTTAAAGGTCATCGACCAGGCATTTTTTTTAAAAAAGGTAAGTAACCTTATATTGACATCTAAGTCTTAACAGGTAAATGAATAAAATGCAGAAATATTTAGGAAGCCTTTGTTAAAAGCAAAGTCATTGAAATAGAATATGTAGTCGAAATTTTCAAAATACTGTTTTTTGTCTGAAATAAAAGGCATATAAATAAATAACCGAAGTATTTACAGAAAAGAGGCCTTTGTCCATGTTCCGGTTGAGTTGACACAACAGAATGCGGGTTTAATCAATTCTCGACAGATTAAAATTAAACCTGACGTAACACCTGCAGTACAGATATAAACAGAAGTAATGAACGGAAATAATCTGATTTTATTTAAATAACATTGATAGTACTTTACATATTGAATATACGAATACCATCAGAGAAGGGTAGATTATAAGATTTATGACTGTAATGTTTTGAGTGAATTTATAATTATAGCACTGAGAAAAGTAAATAAAAAGATGGGAATAATCACAATTTCCCCAATCATCTTACAATACCTACTAATGCTATAATTATCTGGTCCCATAGCATACAAGTTGTGCTTAATTTGGGACTGGATAGGGCGTTGTGTGAAATGTTCGAACTTTATTTATAATATATTTACGTACCTTGCCAAATATTAACAAAATACTTTAGTCGGCGACTGTTCTATGCCATCATTACCTTGAAAACATTGTACCAACCTTAGGTAAACTTGGGTCGATAAATATGGATATTGCGACATACTACATAATACATACAAGATCCTCGACAAGTCGTAGAAATAAGTATGTATAAAGATACATCAGTTGATTTATGTCTGTTGTACACATAGAATCATGCTAATGAATTATTACAACTCAGCTTGAAGACATTTTTCAAATTTGGTGTTTACCAAATTTGAAACTTAAGTTTATTATGCCTATGTAGATGTAACTATGTTTGCAAAAATGTTCGTTGAAGTAATTTTCAATAGACTTCAAAAAAGTCAATACTACAATGTTATCAATTCATATAAATGTTTTTTTTTTATTTGTTACCTCAGAACTTTTTATTTATAAACCGATTTAAAAAAAACTCTTTTTGTTTGAGAGGATATACTTTTGGTATTATATTTGGTAAGATTGGTTCCATAGAAAATTCATTCATCAAAATCGAAATAACTGAAAAAATATGTCGTTGAAGTACCTAAACGTTATTGCGTATTTTGCTTCCTTGTGACTTTTCAGTAGAATCGAAGTCGATTGTCAAGGCCCAGAATTCCGCGCGCCGTTTCTCGCTTGCACATTTGTACATTTTTTAAGATATCAATTGACTGGATATAAATTTCAAAAAAGTGGAGCTGTGCAGTTTCTTACTACGATCGCGACCTCACGAAATAGGAAAAACCGTTTTGCCCCATTGTCTTTCCCTTATGATAAAAATATCAAAACAAAATTATACTAATACATTTCGTGAGGTCATAGTCACAACTTCACCGCACCACTTTTTGAAAATACTCAGTTAATTTATATATCTTCAAAAAAAATTGGTTGTCTGTAAAGTTGGTTTACAGACGATAGTTTAACGTGACAACGTCATAACAAAACATTGATGACAGCGTAACGGATGAGCGTTACCGGACAATGACGTCAACGTTTTCGTGCATGCAGCCGGCGTTCATCGATTTATTAGACGTAGTCACGTTAAAATGTACGAGCGATAAATGAATGTGAACGAGACAGCAACGCGCGAGATTCTGGGCCTTAAAATACGACATCTGCCGCATCGAAGTACAATTGAAACCATTTTATTTACTTTCAATTAGTCACAAAAGCCCCATAGGACGACATCAAACGCTCTACTACCGGAGGGGTACCACTGAACCGTGCATTAAATTGTAGAGTCGATCGCAATTTAAGTGTACAAAAGTGTCCTGGGGCAAAACTATTATATTGAGTTTAGAGAAGTTAGCAGTGTTTGGATAAGAGGTATATATTGTGTTTTGTCTTACCTCTGGTTGAGTAACATTCTTACGTTATACCAAAGAATAAGTTATATTATGTACCATAGTTATACTCCTTAAATGTATTGTCTCCACATTTTTATGAAATTTTTGTGTTACCTATATTCTCACATAAACCAACAAGAAAACTATGACTATGGTTGTCTGGAAAAGATCGCTTTTTAGCGATAAGATCGCACATTGTTACCATTTTTACCATTGTCTTCTAAACTAAAGAAACAGCCACAAAGGCCCCATAGGACGACATCAAACGCTCTACTACCGGAGGGGTATCATTGAACCGTGCATTAAATTGTAGAGTCGATCGCAATTCGAGTGTGCTGCGGTCCTGGAGCAAAACTATCATTTTGAGTTGAGAGGAAATAAATAGTCTTTGGAAAAAAGATTTTGTTTAATGTAATATGGGACGAGACGAACTAAGCGCTCTCCTGATGGTAAAAGATCACGCCTGCTCATGACCAGACGATTCCAGGACATTGATTCACATTGGCCATACATACACGTATCACATAGGTGTTACACCACTGCCAAAGTGCTCGTTAACATTGAAACATTTTGATGGTCAGTTTCAAAAGTAATTATTTACTTATTGTTCTATATACTTTTTTGTTTTTTTTTGTTGATAAATGTATGATTTTTTAAACAATAGCACAATCCGTTTTCTGTCATTCAGTCAGTCAGTCAGGACTCAGCCTGTTAGTGTATTTTGATTTATTTTCTTTATAATAAAATAAAAAAATATAGTTGCCTCCAAATTTTCGTTTCTGTTTGTATATATAATAGTTTTTCTCTATTAGGGATCTTGTCCAATAGTTTCATCGTCCGTGATTTGGCGCTAGCAGAAAGCTAAAAAGACGACACGCTACGCCTCAGGCGAGTTGTAATAAAGATAACCATTTTTATAACACACTCTGATTTTTATTGGCAGTTTATTACGAGATAAAATCTTTTAAAAAATTATGAATTAATAGGAATAGTTTCATTGATCTTAGATAAGAATAGCTTCAGCTGATTATCATGGACTTCTTCGCAATTATTTATTTTACCAGATTGGTCAACAAAAAATCGCTGAAATGAATTTTTGTATTCCTCCTAGAGTATTTTTTTCTACATTTGATGAAAATTGAAGTTGATGCAAATATGACCTAATTATTAAGTAAGTACAACTTTTACTACTCTAAACAATTTTTTTTTTGATAAAGTTGTTTTTTCTAATCATTATATTATTATACTATACGCAAAAGTTCGAGACTAATAATTGATTTTACTATAACCGATAGGCTAAATTTCAATAATATACCTAATATTGATAACCAATAGGCTAAATTAAGTAAAAGTAAGCATAGTTTCAGCTGTTTTGTATTATTTATACTTTAATAATTTTACAACTTAAGGGGAATCCTCAAATCCGAATTCCATACAAAATGTTTCGGACAAATACTCAAAAAGTACGCTGTATTATAGTAATTTCTTCACACTATTCGTTTCATCCATGTTTTTGTGAAAAAAAAGTGAAAGGTTTCATACTTTAATTTAGATTTTATACGTGTTTTAAAATTAACCCTACTAACTTAATGGAATTCGGATTTGAGGATTGGCCTTAAAGCCACATTACCAAAGCTACTTGTAGTAATTTATTCCACAATAAACATAAACAAATTCTTACAAAAACAAGACAATTTACTATACGCAACAAATACCCCAACTAATGCAACCGAAACAGTGTAGCCTACCATACAAAAATGATTTAAAAATAAGCAAGGGTGACCACCCAGCGTGAAGGCTTATGAGGTTGTGAGCATTACAAATAGAGGGCCAATTTCCAATTAAAATCTCCGCAGGTGGCCCGCCAGAGGGCAGTAGTAGAAAAATGAACTGCAGACATGTAATCAGAATAAAAGGTAGCTAGGGTTACCAACTGCAAATTTTTAGTCATCTATTATGTAAGATTTTTTAAGTGGAAAATTCTTTATGCGCGCTGACCACTTTATTTTGTGGGTATTTAATGAGACTGAGCCGTCATGCTCGGCTGTGTAACGCTCGTTCGGGTGAAGTCGGTTCGAGTCGCCTCGATGAAGTTTTCACTTCTGACAAGTGGTCATAAGCTTCTCTTCTCTTCGTCTTTTAATGTTTTTTACGAGAACTTCGTCATATGTATATCAACCGATTTGGAAAATTATTTTTTGTGATAAAGGATATGTAATAGTATATACTTTTTATAATATTGGTCCATAGAATATAATCGAAAACGGTTTAGAAGTTGAGTTTTTAAATCAAATCTAAATTGCTTAATTTCTTTCCTGTGAGTTTTTAGTATTGTCTACGGTCACTCGGTTGTATTTGTATGTTTTCGAAAAAATATTTATAACCTGACCCTTGATTTTTTCAATTCAACCCTGGATTTACGTCACAGATCAAATCAGTAGTCAGTACGCACTCTGCCCAAAACACTGCAGGCTGTCGCGGGCGAGCTAATTAGAGATTGGTTCCGTTAATTATGACGTCAAATTAGTAAAATTCTTTGTTATTAGCTTTTCTTAGTTCTTTTCTGTAAACAAGTTACAAGATAAATTAGAGATCACGGCTGCCCATGGCCAGAGCAGTACTAGTTTTATCTAGTAAAAGATCTTCGAATGATTTTAGATGTAGCATTGTTAAAACGCTCTTCTACTTTGAGTTATTTTAATTTTCAATCAAGGCATTCCAATTACTTCAAACTCTAGAACTTACCGGCAGTCGGCACACAATTTCCCATTATAAAATTTTCAATATAAGGGCAAAGTGGCATAAAATTCTTCTAAAATAATGACCTCCCTTTATAAGCCTTAAATATCACAAAAAAATGTCCCCATTTTTTCACCCATTTAGTGAGGTTTCAGACTAGCGTAACACCGAGCGGATTCCCCGCTCGTGTTTTATTTTTTTGCAGCGAGTGTACGCGCAACACGCCACCCGTACGAGCGTTGTCGCGCTTACTCGCCCGCTTCACTATGACACTTGCTACTAATAAAAATAAGTTCGAAAACTAAAACCTTACTGAAAAATCACGCTTCAAATATTATGAAACAAGAAAATATTCTCATCTGAAATTATTATGTGCCGTGGTCTGTGGTAATAAGCCGCTCTGCCATAAAGTTAATAAAGATAAGGCACATAACAATTTCTGCGCCCGTATACAATACAATACAATACAATAATTTATTAATAATTCCCAAATTACAAGTCAAATACAAAATAAAATTAGCACATAAAATAAAATATTTTTTTAACAATAGTACCTATAGGTATAATGATATAATATTTTTTATAAATTTTTCTGGTCATATCGCAGGGAGTTTTAAGAACTCGTCTACGCTATAAAAACTGTGCTTAAGTAGCCACTTTTTGGTCTTAGTTTTGAATATTGGCCGAGAAGCTGCATCCCTTATCTCTTCCGGCAATCTAGCTCCGACTTAGCTAACTTGTGTGGCGGTGTAACTAGCTGGTGGTGGTGTTTGTTACTGCGGAGGGCGTGAGACGCGTTGACGCCACGACGCTTGAACAAGCCCAAATTACCAAAAGTGAATATGGCCACTGTAGTGTTTGATATCTTAAAGTTTAGGGTACTTTCTTAATACGTCGTTTAGAAATAAATAACTACCGCCAGTCGGCTCTGAACTTCCGTGTTTTATTGAAACATCTCACTGGCGACAGGACGAAAATTAATAATTTAAAACGTTTACCCCGCGTAAATATACGTAATAATCATGCCACTCGGTAAAATAGAAACTTTTAATCTGAGTGATCATAATTGGGACACTTATGTGCGTCGTGTTAAACAGTTTATATCGCTCAATGGAATCGAAGAAAAGTTACACGTAGCCACTTTAGTGACGCTTGTTGGTTCCGAGTGCTATGATTTGATGTGTGACTTATGTTCACCGGATCTACCAGAAACAAAGAAATTCGAAGAATTGGTGAATTTAGTAAAAGATCATTTGGAACCAGAAACACGGAAGTTCAGAGCCGACTGGCGGTAGTTATTTATTTCTAAACGACGTATTAAGAAAGTACCCTAAACTTTAAGATATCAAACACTACACTGTCCTCCCTTAAATCTAACACCTAAGGTAAATAACTACTTAGTTACCAAACATAAAAACTGCCTACAGAACAAGGCTACATAACTTAGTTATTTTATGCTAAGAAACAAACACTCCAACCCTTTTCTATATAGATACTTATTACTTATAATGAAGACTTACATATAGGTATACTTATATTAATCTTTATAGTTGGTGACGATTTTTAATATTTTCAATGCACTTAACAGCAGCCCTCCGGCGGCGCTTACGCTTAACGCTCACCGGTGACAATGTCGCACGTTGATGTCCTGATGCCACCATCGCCGCCACCGCCGCTGGCGACGTTGGTGGCGTCACCATCTTATCGTCACTACCATCGGAGAGTGAACTGCCACAGCTTTCCGACAGCGACTTATCTGAGTCATTGGCCATTACTTCATTATCTGTGCTACATCGCGACCCGTTATCACCCTGCGAATTAGTGCCCTCCTCATCATTAACGAGCTCACGGTCATTAGTCGGGCATACCTTAGATAGCGAGAAACGAGACTTATTTTTGTCGGCTAGCAATTGGTCTACGTGACGTTTTTGTACTCGACCGTCAGTTGTCTTTACTTTATATGAGACAGGCCCCGAACGTTCTACGACGATACCGTCGGTCCATTTTCGCCCCTTTGCGGAATAGTCGCGCGTCAACACCGGCTCTCCGGGCGCCACCACTCGCAGAGGACGCGCCTGCGCAGCGCGCTCCTCCTGCCGTAGCTGCGCGTCGCGCACCACCTCACCCGTGTCGGGGCGCATCAAGTCGAGACGTCCGCGCAGGCGTCGCCCGAACATCGCCATGGCTGGCTCACGGCCGGTACTGCAATGTTCACTATTTCTATACATAAAAAGAAACTTACTCAATGCTGTGCTATCATCTACGTTTTCAATTACTGCTTTCTTCAGAACTCCCTTGATAGTCCTCACCGCGTTCTCGGCCGCCCCGTTGCTCGATGGGTGATAAGGTGCGATAGCAGAATGTTTCACTCCGTTTCTCTGTAGGTATGTACCAAACTCGGCCGATGAGAACGGAGGGCCGTTATCACTTACTATTCTCTTAGGCAGGCCAAAGCGAGCAAAGGTGCGGCGAAGCACCTCGATCACTGTTGACGCGGAAGTACTACTGACTTTTTCTACTTCGATCCACTTCGAATGCGCGTCTATAATGATTAAATAGTACTTACCACGAAAAGGGCCTAAAAAATCCATATTGAGTCTCGCCCATGGTTCGTGTGGCCATGGCCAGGAATGAAGTGGCGCGGGCGGCGGCTGTGCGCGCTGCGAGCGGCACGCCGCGCAGGCCGCGCACACACGCTCGATGTCCGTGTCCAGGGACTCCCACCAAACGTAGTTCCTAGCGATCTGCTTCATTCTCACTATTCCCGGGTGCCCCTCATGTATTTCGTTCATTATCATTTCTTGTAATGATTTCGGTATAACAATTCGGTAGCCCCAAATCAAACACCCTCGGTCCGAATGCAATGCGTCCTTTCTCCGAAAAAACGGTTTTTCGGATTCAATTCCGGTATTCGATGGCCAACCGAACATTACATACCCATATATTTTGCTGATCAAAGTGTCCTTCGCCGATTCGGTTTTTATTTCTTTAAAACTTACCGGCAAAGTTTCCTGTATGAAACTTAAGTAGCTACAGTCGTCGTCTTCACCTCTCACTCGAACCAGAACAAGAGCTCTCTCTCTCTCTGGTACAAGAGCTCACACGGCAAAGGTAGGATACCGAGCTCTTTAAAGATATCTCTACAGGAGACATCGTTTGGTACACCCCACAATGGCGCGCACGGCTCGCTTCTGCATAATAAATACGCGCTTACACGCGCCTATACGAGCGCGCTGGCGCTGCAAAAAACGAAACAGGAGAGGCAAATCCGCTCAGTTTATTAAGCTAGTCTGAAATAGCTCTTACTACAAAATTCCTTTCTAATGCAGGTCGACGTATCTAAGCGCCTCTTATCACCTGCCGCACGATAACACTGTAATCGTGCTACGGCACACGGCAGGAATATTATCAGCTCATTGACCTCCTCTATATTTACAGCGCAGATCAATCACCGTCAACCTATATTCGTCTCCACTCATGCATGGATCCTGTGGTTCTCACGAGGCGGTATGGCATTCTGAATAGCCTGTTGTTTGACAACAAGAAAATACGACACAGTTGGTCGAGTGGCAAGCGCGTTGGATTGCTACGCCGAGTGTCGCGGGTTCGTAAATAATAAAAAAAATATTTCCGAAAAAGCACATTACTCGTACTTTACCAATAAATAGTAAAGATACATTTAAAACTTTCAAAATGTCGTCACTTTCTCAAGTAATACAGGAAACTCCAATAAATTTTATAGGTGTCGCAATGCAGGGTTGCATTACCCGACCACATCTATAAGGAGGTATACAATCACAATCATACTGATTTCATTTTACAGCGTCCTTTGCGGCAACAGATATTATGTTAGGTTATAAACATAGAACAGTTGCGAAATGTGTATTAAAAAATATTTTAATTTATTTCATAACAAATGACGAATAAAAAAGTCCATAATGCCCATAAGCATAACAGGGCTATGAATAAAGAAAGAAAGTAAAATGGTACTTAGTAAGTTACCTAAAGCGTTGAGATATAAACTAAAGTATAGTTTGTATTTAGCATGTAAGGATTATGCTAATGATTTGTGTTATTGGTTATATAATAAATATTTTTTTCATTTTTTCATAAAGTATATCGATTGCTCAGTAAGTTTTCTAGGTACTGGTTTTCTCTTCTACTAAATGTGCGACTTAGCTTAGTGGATTAGGCGGAGGTGTTAATGGACCGGTAACAGTAATGTTTGTCTATGAACCGGCTACTCACTGGCCAAGTTCAGATGAAAGCTGACAGCTTGGAGAGACTTTTACAAGCTATCTACGGAGAGAACTTTTGTCTAAAAATGCACGCTCGTCCACTCGCGAGATAATTCAAAATTAGAGCATTTTTATTGGCAACAGTAGAGGGCATGCATATTTAAACTGAAATATTTCGTTAGACATGTATTAAAAAAAATCTACGAAGGTCAAAACAACGTTTACGAGAACCTACGGAAAATCTGCAAGTATCTACGCAGCGTCTGCATGCCTCTATGCAGATGTTTACGAGCCTCTACGCTTCTTTTCAACAGAATAGATATATATATAATAGATCTTTCAGCCTAAAAACCTTCCTGCGGGCCAAGCCACTAGTGTCTAAAGGGGGTGATCCTTTGGTGATCTACAAGACCGTGGTTTTGTAGATGCTTCATTGACGGTCTATCTATACCTTTGGGTTGCCAGCTCGCTGGACCGGATGACCATATAAACCGTCAACTCCCTTAAATATATAAATAAATAAATATTTTGGGCATATCAAACAATTACATTGCTGTATCTAAGATAGACCATACCTAGATAATAAGAGGGGGCTCTTCTAACACAGGTTTATCAAACTTACCAGAAGAGTCTCCAAACCTTGTAAAAACTACATGTTAATTTTGAATAAGAGTTTTTTTTTTTAAACAATGCCATATCTTGTATTATAGGAACCAAATAACTGATACCTTAATACTTATTTCTTGTAAATACATACATAGAATACATAGAGAAAACCTAGAATCTCTTGATTCACTGTTGTGTTGTGTTGTGTTCCAACACAAAAATATCATCACACAAATGCTTGTCCTGAAGCGGGAATCGAACCCGCGACACCGGCGTGGCAGTATAACCTGTGGTATAACATACTTGCCACTCGACCACCAGTGTCGTTATGCGCTGAAAGAAGATAAATATATATGTTGTTCTCCGTTATTAACGGTGTTAAGACCGCGCATTAACTTGGTGGCTAATTTCATAATCAGATAATTAGCTTTGATTGTGTGAATTTAACTTTAAAAACTTACGTAATTAACTTCATTCATTCGACAATACGGTACGTGATTCACCGTTATTTTAACAATGGTTGATAGGTTGAGGAGGTTATTAATTCGTTTAAATGTTTTTTTTTGTTTTTTTACCTCTGAACTTTGTTGTGTATTAACATTTGAAAAAATATTTTATTGCTTGGAAGAATATACTTTCAAATTGGTCCCATAGAAATTTTATCAAAAATCGTTTCAGTAGATTAGTTTTTATACCAAAATAACTGAAAAAATATGTCGTCGAAGTAAACGAAATTGCATATTTGCTTCCCAGTGACTTAGTTATTTGATTGTAACGCATTATTACGCACGGGTATTTATTGCGCTCACCTCATATGTTTTTGTATCCCGACGTTTCCCTATGACTTTTCAGTGGTGTTTACGGTCACTAGAACAGACCGATTGAAGTCAGTTGTCTATGTTTTTGTAAAATCTTGATTATAATAGAAATTGATATTGGATGTACGAACGGAAAAGTTTGAACTAATAAACCATAACAAAAAATCTATAGGTAGCTCAACTGCTCCAACACAATACCTAGATAAAAGCTGGCTAGGTATTGATGATGTTGTAACTTCCAATAACAACTAAAAGTTGGTAATTTTTTATTTGGCAATGTGTTGATGAAATAATATAATCCGTGAGTTTTATCGTGTGAAATAAAGGCCGTAATATGTAACGTACTCACATACCTTGCACACCCATCCATGCATGAAACCCGACACGTACCTAATTTGTCCGTATGACTTGCATTAGCTTTTTTTTGCTGTAAGTCGAACCCGACTCTACATTAGTTGACTCAGCCAAAAGAAAAAAAGTAACTGTAAAGTTGAGTAATGGACAAAAACCTAATGAAATAACCAGATAGACCTTAGATATAATCGAAATCAGAAATACCATGTTGCATGGCCCTGACAGGGTCCATGTACTATACCTAGTCTGTAACTACTACTTAAGGCTAATCCTCAAATCCTATTCCATACAAAATGTTTCGGAGAAATACTCAAAAAGTACGCCTTATTATATTAATTTCTTCACACTCGTCTATCGTCTATCGTCCATATTTTTTGATTTCGTCAACATAAAAAGTGAAAGATTTCATACTTTAATTTAGATTTTATACGTGTTTTTAAGTTAGTAGGGTTAATTTTAAAACACGTATAAAATCTAAATTAAAGTATGAAACATTTCACTTTTTTTGCCTTGAGGATTCCCCTTAAGACCTAAAATACTTACCTGTATGATGTACATGGAGGCAATAAATATACAAAATCATTTTTAATACCTAGTTATTTTATGGTATAGTATTTTTTAATTTATACTTATTCTAAGTTTCTACCATTTTCGTTTTTGAATGTTGTCAAATTGAGACAAACATCCCGATCAGTTTATCCATCTGTCCACGCTATACCAATTTTTTTAATAGTAAGATTTTGTACTAAAACTAATATATTTAGCTTTAGTGTCTATCAGTAGAGTCTTAATCCATTCCCAGCCTAACGTTATTTTCAGGATCCTAATTTTACTAAATAAAACGTACTACGTACTATTTTTTGCTAGTTTGTCGCAGCGATATGCCTATAACATTAGGAGTTTTCAAAATAATGTTTGTTTTTACAAAATTATCCTACCTTTTTGTCTTCAACTTCTTCTTAAATACGCCAAACATCTTGATTCACGACATTCACCAAATCATCTATAAATAAAACATCTACTAAACACTACTACACTTCACAACACTCGCTAATTGACTCTACACTTAACACTAAAACCCCATCACTTGACTTCTTCCCAATGAAAATAATTAGGAAAAAATTGACAATTTAAATATCGAATGTCATTGACAGATCACAAGTAAATAATTGCACAGTGGAGATAAACAAACAGTGTTGTGTCCTACCGATACGTCTGACCTAGACACAGTGACTGCGAACACTGGCCTACATTTGGCAAGCGCGTCTGCAATCGATAATATTCCATACTGAGATCTACCACGTATCTATTGCGTAACTGTTCCCACGGTCAATCAGTATTTAAAAATCAAGTACTACAAGTCATTTTCATTACCATTATCATTGGGAAAATTAATGGAAATAATCAGTCTGTTAGGAAAATTCTTTAATTAGTTTTAACATATTTTATTTTAGTTTTTCGTAGACTTTCGCGATTATCACACATAGTTATTTGATTGTAACGGGTATTTATCGCGCTCACCTCATATGTTTTTGTGTCCCGACGTTTCGACTGTATTGCAACAGCCGTGGTCACGGGTTGACTGGCGTATTGGAGCTACCGTCGGTGAAATGAAGGAACTACCCTCATTTTGGCTGACCTTTTTGATTTTGTGACCACGGCTGTTGCAATACAGTCGAAACGTCGGGACACAAAAAAAATATGAGGTGAGCTCGATAAATACCCGTTACAATCAAATACTTCATTATATTTTATTTTTATTATAACATGTTTTTTTTATAATTATGTATATCACATGTTTAAACTGTAAGTAATTCGAATATTGCATACCGAAAATTGTAGAATACGTTGAATGAAACTCTGAAAAAAATTTCATCCTCATATAATAATGTATGTCACGCAATAAATACGTAAAAGACACATAGTTCACGACAAAAGCCTCTTCGAGGTTCACTTGTAATCCTTTTACCACACTGGCTCGAAACAACTAGTGACACGACTTATCGTTAAACGTTTAAACCTAATAAATACCTACTATATGTTTTACATAAATAATTATGCAATTTATTTCTCAACTTTTTTTCCAAAACACCTCGATCATTTTTATTTTTGACACAACGTAAAGGATAACAGACAGAAAACAGCTTTACTACGTATATAAATAAGTCTTGAGTTAAATACTTCTTGGGCGGCCTGTAGGCCTGTAGTATTATGCAACTTGAATATTCGTCGTGTATTTATCATCTATTGTTTTGGCGTGCCAACGACCTTTCCGTTGACATAAACTAAATTCCACTAAACACCTGTACAACCTTTATAACTATTGTTCTAAAAAACAAAGAATGTTCCTTTGTCGCCGTCGCATGGTCTCCCATTCTTTCCAAATATAAATTAAATTATGGACATTGATGAACACTTGGTTCAATAAAAATTGCGACCTACTTTTTCTCTACCACATCAATACTCAGAATAATATTAAATATCCTACTAATATTATAAACGCGTTTGTAAGGATGGATGGATGTTTGTTACTCTTCGTCACATAAAAACTACTTAATGGATTTTAATTAAACTTTACAATAATATAGCATAAACATCAGAATAACACATATGGTACAATTTATAAAGATACCTGCGCAGACGAAGTCGCGGGCACCAGCTAGTACATAAATAAAAATAATCAATTATTAATGTGTGATCAATACTCATGATCCCGAACAAACGAGCTGACACCTTTCGACTTCATCATCAGGTCAGCTAGAAGAAGTTTAAAATGCAGATTCAGATTCAATCGGCCTAAAAAATACTCGAAAATAAATCATATAAAATTAGATAATTTTAGCTGAATGAAAATATATATTCATACAAATGAAGCAAGAAAAATAATAGCTTGTTATAATAATATATAAATATTTTAGACATTTCACACAACGTCATCTAGCCCTAAATTAAGCAGAGCTTGCACTATGGAAACCAGATAACTGATAGAATACTTAAATACTTTTTTAAATTAACATTTGAGGCTGTCTCATTCGAATAAACGAACTGAAAAGAACATGGTAGTGCAGATGGTATGCGAACTGCAGCAGCAAGTCACCAATACGAAAAGCAAGAATCAACATCGACCACGCATTTCGCATACCTACAAAATTTCCAACAAGCAATTATATTTTAGGGCCCAACACGATTAAATTAATTAATTTCGTTTACGTCATCTGATAAGCTCGAATGTACCCAACAAGGGGTGGCTCCGACCTTGAGCCACAGTTTAAAGCATAGTTACATCCACCCTCTAAATTGGGGAGGAACTTGACATTGAAAATGTTCGCTTGAAAACACAATTTCACAAAACATGTCCGGAAGATCTATCTTTTGATTACGGTTCTCGTTTGCTGTTGAATTTCATTGTGACTCTATTCGAATGGTGTATTTATGAAATGAAATTTATTTGCCTTTACAATACAATGACAGTCAAATAGAGAAACTTATAACTCTAAATAATTCTAACTTAAAAATACTTACCTACTCTAACTTACTCGTATTTAAAAAGTGTATGTATTTGTATGGCAAAAAAAATAATTAAGTGTACACAAGGCATGTAAATGATTTCGTGTTACCACGGCCGTGTTGGCCGAGTGGAAGGTTCCTCGACGTTTGATCCGAAGGTCGTTGGTTCGAACCCGGTCGTATAAACAAATGGATTATTCTGTTAAAAAAATCTATGAGTACACGTTCTTAACGGTGAAGGAAAACATCGTGAGGAAACCGGATGTCATAGAATCTAATAAACTAATGAAAACATGTGTCAAGAACACGAAAGGAGCCTTTTCGAGGCGCACTTGAAATCCTTTCACCAAACTGGTTCGAAAGAACTAGTGGCATGATAAGAATAATAATTAAGATTATCATAATGTTTACTTAATTATGCTTGTTTTTTTTAATTAATTATCTTTATCATCTTGATATTTCTTTTACTTCGTTTTTTTTTTTAATACTTTCGACAAATATGTGAGAGAGAGAGTCGCCTCATGCTACTGACACTCTTTAGAAAAGTCAAGCGTAAACGCCGGTGCACGCGCGTATACGCACTTGCACGCGCGACAAAAATAGGTACACTAGTCTTAAGCCGCACTAACAAGTCGATTGATTTATTGTACGGTAATTTTTTTTAAATTCCCAAAAAAAAATTCTCGTGTTATCTTGTCCCGAGGAATTTGACCCGTTGCAATACAGGTCCCAATATTATGTATTTTGTGTCGATGGTCCCCATTCACCAACCTTCTATTTTAACGATAGAGACTACTTACATTATTATAACTTCAAAGTTACGAGTAAGTGGTAATGGTTTATCAGATTCGATAAACAATTCGATGCTATTTTAATGTCAATTACCTACAGACTGAATTGATTTTATCGCAGTGATAGGATCTGGAATGCATTGAATTCTTATGATATCGCTGCCGATCGCATTGTGCAATCATTACCACGGTTTTTATTTAAAAGAAACAAACAAATAGTACTTACAAAGATTATAGTCGTTAAAAATATAAGAGGTTTATCTTTAAAGTATTATAAAAATAAAACTCTGCAATACAATTATAACAGAGGCGTTATCGTATCGTATCCGTCACCGACAAGTCAACAGTTTGTTCGATTTTCAAAACGTCATACGAACTGTTGACTTCTCGGTGACGTGTACGATACGATAACGTTGAAGCGAAATTACATGTTCGAGCCACATAATTAAAATGTTTGATAATGTTCATAGAGAACTTGTGAAATAATAATTATGTAGAGCGTACATAATATAATATTTTGTTAATTAAACGTTACTTAATAAAATTCGTCAACGCAAATCCTATAGATATTTACCAAAACATCATCAATCAATTAATATATGTAATTGTATAAAACGCTTTGTCCTGACTGACTGACAGAGACAACGCACAGGCCGAATAACTGAACGTAGAGACTTCAAACATGGCGGGGATGTGTTCGTCAAGAGCTAAATGTGTCTTACATATTTATTTACAAAAAAAATTACATAACTTTTTAGTTTTATTTCCTTAAATATGTTTAGTAACGACAACTGATTATGCGTATTTTTTTTCTAGTGTGTAAAAAATTGCGGTGTATAAACTTCCAGTAATTTAATAGTAGATTATGCACTAAGGGGATAAAGCAGTGTCTTATATCGCGGGTGGCATATTGAACCCTGAGCTAACGAGGGGCTCAGTTAACTCCTGAGCGAAGCGAGGGAGTTATGTAGAGTCCTGAGTGACGCGAGGGGTTCAAGCTACCCAAGACGAAGACAGGCTTTATCCCAGAGGAGCATACTCTACTTTTCACACCTTCTGCGAGGCAATAAAAAGCCAGGGCTCCAGCAGCGAACATGCACCGTCTTTTGTTTCACAATCTTTGCAGTCGCGCCTTTTTTCTTTTTTTTATGAGTGGCCAGTTCGATTTTCGAACAAACCTTTTTACAGTGTCATATGGGCGTTCTTTTACTTAGAGTTTTCCACGAGTTTCCACACGAATTTGACGTTCCAAATTCAAATCACATTACAACCCTTGGGAGTTTCATACAACATTACCTCCCTAGGTAGGTAATGCTTTGCTTTACCTTGATGATAGCATGATATGTAATTGGACATTGTCGAGCAGATGGTGTGAAAATGCTTTAATACTTCGAAGCTTTTATGAAAAAATAAAAAAAGGTTAGAATTTATTGATATTGTTTATTTTCATATACTAGGTCGTAATAACTTCGTCTGCATCGCCGTCCGATTCATCAGGAGTGATCGTAGTAATTGTCGTTGAAGTTGATTCTGTAACTGTGCTACATTCTTGAACTTTAGCTTCTGTAGTTTCAGCTTCAGTCACTATTTCTGCTTCAGTGGTCGTTTCAATAGGTTTAGTGGTTGTATCAACCTCAGTGGTCGATTTAGTACTCATTTTAGTAGTCGTTTTAGTACTCATTTTCGTAGTCGTTTTAGCCGTGGTAGTTGTAGTAACAGGTACATTTGTCGTTACTATGAGCATCATTTGGTGGATTTTTTGCTCTTCTGGCTTGTCTACGACCTCCAGTATTTTGGCTATAGCATTTACATCTTCGATAGGAAGAGACTCGACTTTGTCGCTCCAGTTTGTGCAAGCGGTTTTACATTCTTCCTCGGTATCGAACGCGTTGGGAGACTCGCATCCTTTCCAAGGTACTTTTTTGCACTTCATATCAATAAAGGTGTATTTGAAAGTTTGGTTTGTTAGTCCACAGTCAGCCTGATTGATTGGTACAAGGCATTGATCTGGAAGGTCATGAGAATTACGTATTTACTTACATACTTGGCACAGAACCATCCGTGTCGTCATATTCAATTATACATACTCATAAAGCCTTTCATTTCAAAACTAATAGGGAACTTTTGTAAGCGATTGTACTGAATTTGAAGCAAAAAGGAAATCTGATGAATTCACGAACGAAATGAAAAAATAAAATATTCAATTTGCCAATTCATCCAACGAGACTGAAGCAGGATTTATGCAGGATGACTCGAATTTTCACGCCCTTTAAGTAAGTTTATAAACATTAAATTTTTAGTTAAAATACTTAAAAAAAATATTCCTGTGTCAGTAACACGATAGAAGCCAATATGTAATAATATTACTTATTCTTTGCCTATACTATGGTGTTACTGACACAGGAATATTTTTTTCTAATATAATATAGCGTTTATACGAGCGTATAAGCTGGTTTACGAAACGTGAGAAGGCGTATCGCGCAACTGTTATGCCATCACTACCTCAGCTTTTGGCTAGGCTGGGATTATGCCCTTGTACGCGCGTTTGCCGTATACGCGCAAAAAAACGCTAGTTTGAATATATAAACTATGTAGATAGATAATTGGATTCTGAATGTAACGAATAGAGAACTTCGGACGGCTTAAACTAATAATACATGTTTACTTACTAGTTACAATTCGTTCTTCAATTGGTTCTTCAATTGGACCTATAGGAAGCATTAAATTTTTATCTTCACCCGCTCCTATGATCTTCGCTATACAATGGTGGGAGCATAACACTTCATCAGGAAACTTGTTGAAGGTTGGACAGCCTCTCCAAATCTCAATCTCACAGCGAGAGCCGGGCTTGTAGTATGAGAAGACTGGAGTAGGTTTGCCATTGCAGTCGTTCCGGTTGAACGGTAGGAGGCAGTAGTCAATGGGTACTGGAAAGAAAACCCTTGGATATTGTAAGGATAAGGGTGAAATATTTTAGACAAGTATTTGTCCACCGTATCATCAATCAATATTATAAATGGATTGGTCCTGACTGACTGACAGACAACGAACAGGTGAAACCACTGAAACTAATTAAGACCTTTGTTTAGAAATTAAGCGGATTTATTACTAAATATATTCATACTACATACATATTTATTAATAGACACTTGAAATTTGGCGGGTGTGTTCGTCAAGAGCTAAAAATGCATACTAAGAAAGGATTTTGGAAAAAATTCAAATCAAACAAGGTTGGGGGCATAAAAAGGCTAAGTCCTGACTGACTGGCAGACAACGCAAAGGCTAAAGCACTGGACGTAGAGACCTGAAATTTAGATTTCAAGGCAAATAAAGTTGTGGGTATAAACTAGTCTGAAATATCTAGAAAAGAAAACGAAAATGCACGCAGAAAAGAGGATGACGAAAAAAAATTTACAAAATTATCATAATGTACTCACCTGAATTTCCATGACTGATACACCAAATGAACACGAAAATCTTGCAGTAAAAGTTCCTGGCCATTTCCTCATCAACTTTGCTCAATTTATTCAGCTAATTATTCATTAGTGTCAGTCCATTAGCTTTTATGATTTTCCTCCATAATTGCTTCATCAGTCGTAAAGCCCAATAAAGCATTAAAACCCAATCTTAGAATGTAAGTCGGAAATCAATAACATTTTATTTTAGTTAAAATTACTAGAAAAAAATTTGAAAATATGGTTTGAAAATTAAACTAATGATCAATTTATCATAATCTGGTAAATAAATATGTATGTGCAAAAGAGACTGCATCGACCGGGAATCGAACCCGGGCCGCCCGCGTGGCAGGCGAGCATTCTACCACTGAACCATCGATGCTTATGGTTAAATGTTGAAAGTAGGCTCAATAATCCATAATGAATGATAATGTTAATAAAATATTTAAAAATAAAATAAGTAGACTCATTAGGTACCAAACTAGTAGTATTTGGAAATATACCTACCTAGATTAACTTTTCAAAAATAACAATAATTTAACACAAATACATATTTTATCAAAATTATTTTATATTTAAGTATTGAATTTACTAAATTAGCATTATAAAAACAATAAGTAAGTAAGAACCTACCTAACATAATTATTATTTCCAGTTATGATTATTTTTGTAATTTCCGCATCTCATAATGCAAATAGCGGCCTCTATGGTAATATTACTAAACTAAATGGAAAAAATTATGTATGGCATACAACACCAAAAAGTTGATGTTCCGGTATTTCCAGCTGGTGCAAGAACTTCATTTGCAATTACACAGATGGCGTTAAATCAAACATTCATACGGTCTCATTAGCGTTTTATTCTTCCCCTTTTACAGCGATTTTCTACATTTTGCTTTCTTATTCTAATAAAGTACTAAGCCTAGATTTTCGTTAACATCGATGTGTTCATTTTAGCGAGAATTTGATGCAATTTTGATTTATTTCGTTGGTGTAGCCGGTTGCGCTTGTTGAGGCGGCTCGCCGACCTTTGTCGCTTGTGGTGTTATTTCAATGTTCTCATGTTTTTCTATTTTCCTTTTTGAGCTCAAAACTCCTCCAAGAATCGCTATCACTAACTGTAAAACAACGGAAGATGTGGTTAATAAAAATCCTGCGTTCCTGTGTACCGACTACGAGCAGGCGTAGGTTAAACCAGATATTTAGTTCGTTCATGGTAATACTTAATTATTTTACCATGAGAATAAAGCTTTGTTCGTCTTGACATTTACTTATAACTAGCTGACCTGCGTGCGACGTCCTCCATACCAACGTGGATCTTTTTTTTACATTCAAAAATACCTACACGGTGAAATAAATTGGGATAGCAAGACTAAATAGTAACCTATAATATATTTTCTTGTACCAATGAATAATTTTTGTTAGCTAGAACTATTATATTGTAATCGTTACTAAATTTCGTTAGCAGGAATTATTATTTTTGTAAATTGTTACTAAATTATTCTCGCTGTCACAAATTCAACCATAATTTTAGTAACTACAACGAGATTTTTTTCCCCGTGTAGGTACAGACAGCGTCAGAGATAAGTATCCCCCTTGCACAAGACACCCAGCTATATATCCTTTCAAAAAATTGTAATACTTAAAATTATTTTTAGGCTTACATAAGGTTATACAAATATAATCTATTTTTTAAAGACAAAACTTCTCCATTCGCCGCGACGGTGATTTTAAAGGGATTTGAAGCTGGGTATTATAATGCAAGGGGGATACTTATCTGTGACGCTGTCTGTACCTAGTCCTACTTAATAAAAAATGGTCCAGCCGTTCTTGCATATGATAGTGTTGCTGATAAATTGACTCACCTCTGCGATAATCAGCAGTGATGTGATCACAATGGTAGTGATAGAAGCTCCCTTCAGGATTTGTAATACGGGAAGTTTGCAGCCGATCTTGTAGTAGTTGCCCTTTGCTGTAGAAAAATCACACTACGTACAGAATACCTACATCACAATAGGTGCTCGTATGTAATACATTTCGTAATACCTACATTTGCACAAATGCAAAAAAAGTTTGTGAAAACGTATGGATATTTGTTTGAATAATGCTAAAAACAACTAGAAAATCTAAGCTGAAATTTGTTCAAGTTATTCAGGAGCTATGAAGTGCACGAAAGAAGCCTCTTCGAGGCGCACTTGAAATCCTTTCACCACACTGGTTCGAAATAACTAGTAGAAAGAAGGAGGCGTAGGGGTCCTGGTAGTTCTTGGAAGTGCATAGATCGCCAGCACTACAATGCCTTTCGTGTTGCTTACTGCCTATGTTACGTACCTTTGCACATCTCTCGTTATTTTTCCTCGGTCTTCTTCTTATCGTGTCACTAGTTCTCGAACCAGTGTGGTGAAAGGATTTCAAGTGCGCCTCTAAGAGGCTCTTTCGTGCACTTGACACTTTGGAAGCGTAGAGATCGCCAGCACTCTATTGCGTTTCATTTTGCGTGCTGCTCCTATTACGTACCTTTGCACATCTCTCGTTCTTTCTCCCTGGTAGTGTTACCGAAGTTGTAGGAAGGGCAGCAAGAGGCGGGGACGTCTGGTGGGAAGTGGAAGGGGGCGTATTGGTCCCGGTAGTCCTCGGGACTGTACAGACCGCAGCACTCCAGCTGGAGACACAAATTATCAAATGTTTATCAAATGTTGATGGGAATCCTACTTTAGTGATGTAAGCTTTCACTGTCTCGGCCGAGTACTCGGCACGTGTGATCTAGGTATAAGTTGAGAGCCGTGAGCGTTAGTTGACGATAAGTAATATCGAAGTTATGGCCTCATTTTGTCCCCTGATTTCGATATGATACAAAGTAAAGGCCGCGGTAGCATCTAAATAGTATATAGCACAGATATAGTCAAAGATTTAGAGGAATTTATTAATGTTATTCCTCAATCATGCCGAATTTAATCGACTGAGCTGATTAATGAAGGTTAGGCTATGATTGATACCATTCAAGCAAAGCGATGCAGCCAGCAGCTAGTGCAGAATAAATATAATTACATACATATCAGAAATTCTGAACTGCAGAACTTACTGCAGACTGCGTTTCGTCCCACATTTTCAACTGCTTGGGATCGCCATCTTTGGCGCGGTAGAAAGACTCTGAGAGGAACCGGCTGATCGACAACTCGTCGCGGTCCGTGATGTTGATCGATACGCCGACGATCAGCGCTTGAATTAATGCCAGGATCACGAGCACCACCATAGTCTGGAAGGAAATTTATCACTGAAGAGCATGTTGTCAACTTGTCACTAATCGTGACGATAGCACTAGGTAATTTACAGTTCGTCGCGTTCTCATCACGCCCACGATCAGCGCTTGAATTAATGCCAGGATCACGAGCACCACCATAGTCTGGAAGGAAATTTATCACTGAAGAGCATGTTGTCAACTTGTCACTAATCGTGACGATAGCACTAGGTAATTTACAGTTCGTCGCGTTCTCATCACGCCCACGATCAGCGCTTGAATGAATGCCAGGATCACAAGCACCACCATAGTCTGGAAGGAAATTTATCACTGAAGAGCATGTTGTCAACTTGTCACTAATCGTGACGATAGCACTAGGTAATTTACAGTTCGTCGCGTTCTCATCACGCCCACGATCAGCGCTTGAATGAATGCCAGGATCACAAGCACCACCATAGTCTGGAAGGAAATTGATCACTGGAGAAAACAGGTTTAACAGCACAACTGTAGTCTGGTAGGGAATTGAACATTGGAGAGCATGGTGGGAAGATGCTAATCGTGATTATGGGATTTAAATGACCACGAGTAGGAAAGTACATAAATAAAAAAGAGTTTTTTTATAAAGATCTCTACTTTTAGAAGCGCCAAACTATTTACAAGAAAATCCGATTATGCTGATCCTTTTCGTATTGGAATTGGATAATCTATACTCAGTTCGAAAAGTACGATGTTGCCTATATTTTTTTTACAAAAGCTAAAACAATATACTTTAAAATAATTTTTTGTCTGAGTTGATATCAGATCGCAATATAGGCATTTATTGAAGAAGCAGCCGTACCAAAAGACCTATAAATAATAAAATTCATTCACACATTTACGATCATTTCTGTGATCAGATCAATCTAAAAACCCTTAAACCCGACCGTGAAGAATATATGAAAAAAACCTCATGTTAATTTGTAACCTAACGATCTAGGACCCTACAAGTCACAAATCACAATTAAGCCGCCAAGTTCGCGTGATATGCCGCTACTTTTTCCAACTAACTTTAATTTAGACTGTGGTCAGCTTTCCTCCATCGAATACATTAACCCAAGGCTAAGGTAATAACCTTGGTTTTTGATTAGTGACCACTTCAAAAAACTATTAAAATGTTGTATTTAGGCGCCTACCTTTTTATAGGTAAACGTACTTTTTTTACGTACCTTTTAAGCGCTCTATAATGTTGAAAAAATATCAGGTAGTTACTTATGGTATCTTAGTAGGAGCGTTATAATAGGTATTTTAAGGCGGCTAAGCTGTTTACGAGGACCCAACTAAATAGTAATAATATTAGAATAGTAATTATTTTATGTCACAAAACAGGCCTCCAATTAACAGTGATCAGAAGCTTGAATAAAATCAGCCAGCAGCATAAAATTAGCAACTTTAATATGAATGATATGATAAATTTTATAATATTTAAAATGACTATATAGAAATGAGTCAACACTAGATAAGATGATGACAGCTTAACAAGAGTATGACTCCATGACTCAATGACTTGACTACGTATTGTACTTGCAATTCTAATTTAGTCATCTTTATAACAGGTTGACTTTTATTACTTTGACCCGACTACAAAGAAGAGGAGTAGGTATGTATGCTGTTAATGTTATGAACTATACTAGAGCAGTGGCGATTCATAGTACCCCTCTGCCTGATTATAGCCACCATCCGACCCAACTGCGGCGAGTAATAGAACCGCTCTGTCGCCGCGAATGACGTTAATATGACTTCAACTTACCGTATGCAGAGGCTTGGTATGCTTCCACCACACTCCGACCAGAGCATAGATGAGTACCACTATGGTGTTCTATAACTGTGGCGATTCATAGTACCGCTCTGTCTGATCATAGCTACCATGCGACCCGACTGTAAAGAGTCATAGAACCGCTCTGTCGCCGCGAATGATGTAAATATGACTTCAACTTACCGATTGCAGTGGCTTGGTATGCTTCCACCAGACTCCGACCAGAGCATAGATGAGTACCACTATGGTGTACTATAACTGTGGCGATTCATAGTACCGCTCTGTCTGATCATAGCTACCATGCGACCTGACTGTAAAGAGTCATAGAACCGCTCTGTCGCCGCGAATGATGTTAATATGACTTCAACTTACCGATTGCAGAGGCTTGGTATGCTTCCACCAGACTCCGACCAGAGCATAGATGAGTACCACTATGGTGTTCTATAACTGTGGCGATTCATAGTACCGCTCTGTCTGATCATAGCTACCATGCGACCTGACTGTAAAGAGTCATAGAACCGCTCTGTGTCGCCGCGAGTGATGTTAATATGACTTCAACTTACCGATTGCAGTGGCTTGGTATGCTTCCACCAGACTCCAACTAGAGCATAGATGAAGACCACCATGGTGTACTAGAGCTGTGGCGATTCATAGTAGGTACCGCTCTGCCTGATCATAGCCACCATGCGACCCGACTGTGGAGAGTCATAGAACCGCTCTGTCGCCGTAACGCGAATGATGTTACTATGACTTCAACTTACCGTATGCAGAGGCTTGGTATTATCCCACCAGACTCCGACCAGAGCATAGATGAGGACCACCATGGTGTACTAGAGGTGTGGCGATTCATAGTACCGCTCTGCCTGTTCATAGCCACCATGCGACCCAACTGTAGCGAGTCATAGAACCGCTCTGTCGATGTCGTCGCGAATGATGTTAATATGACTTCAACTTACCATATGCAGAGGCTTGGTATGCTCCCACCAGACTCCGACCAGAGCTTAGATGAGTACCACCATGGTGTAGGTACTAGAGGTGTGGCGATTCATAGTACCCCTCTGCCTGATTATAGCCACCATGCGACCCAACTGCGGCGAGTAATAGAACCGCTCTGTCGCCGCGAATGACGTTAATATGACTTCAACTTACAGTGTGCAGAGGCTTGGTATGCTTCCACCACACTCCGGCCAGAACATAGATGAGGACCACCATGGTGACTGCGGCCACCACGGCCAAGATGATCAAAGCCACCATGCGACCCGACTGTGGCGAGTAATAGTACCGCTCTGTCGTCGCGAATGATGTTGATATGACTTCAACTTACAGTGTGCAGAGGCTTGGTATGCTTCTACCACACTCCGACCAGAACATAGATGAGGACCACCATGGTGACTGCGGCCACCACGGCCAAGATGATCAAAGTCACCATGCGACCCAACTGTGGCGAGTAATAGTACCGCTGTGTCGTCGCGAATGATGTTGATATGACTTCAACTTACAGTGTGCAGAGGCTTGGTATGCTTCCACCACACTCCGACTAGAGCATAGATGAGGACCACCATGGTGACTGCGGCCACCACGGCCAAGATGATCAAAGCCACCATGCGACCCGACTGTGGCGAGTCATAGAACCGCTCTGTCGCCGCCCCAAATGATGTGACTATGATTTCGATGATTGCTAAGAGCTGGAACAATAAGGTTTTGTTAATTTTCTTCATTATTTGAACCGACGATAAAGAGGAGGTTCATATTCAGTTGTATTTTTAAAAGGAGACTTTCAGATTGGTCCCATATAATTTGTATCAAAATCGGATCAGTATCTTAGTTTTTAAATATATTTTGCGTAGTGTTAGCCAATGTCTTTTTCTAACTCATAAACTTAATCCATACCGAATTTCAATAGGTTGAGTAGTTTTAGCATAGGTAATTGTGGAGCAAACATCCTTCTCAAGGGTCAACTTACGATGGTGAAACCTTTAATTATTAAGTCTTCAGGATATGTCCTCTAGTTATTGCCTATCATGAGGTCTTCAGGATTCACAAATGAAGGGTCAACTTACGATGGTGATCACCACCAGGATGACATAGGTGAGGCCGCCACACACATGCGCCTTCGAGATCTCGCCGCTGTCCGGGATGTGGAGGATGCTGTGAACTCCATTTCGCTGCTGGGCTTCAAGCTCATGCTGATGTATCTCCTGCTGAAGCTGGGAGGAACGCTGCGCCTCTTTGGCCTTTTTATCTAAAAACATCGCGATGCGTTAAAATTGTATTAAACTAGTTGACTAGCAACTTCACCCAGAATCCCGCGCGCCGGTATCTCACTCGTTCATTTGTACATTTTTAAAGATATATAGTAAATTGACTGAGTATAAAAAAGTGGAGATGTGAATTTGTTACTAAAACCTCACATCATGTTTTTGTTTTTTTTTTTTTAACAAAATCGAAGGAGATTTCGGGTTTGTGGGTTTTGAAACAGTTTTGCCCTAACATTTTTGCGCGCAGGATTCTGAGCCAAATTTCTTTCTTAGAACGCACTTACAACATCTTGACGATCATACTCTCGAAATTTCAAATCTTTATGTCCAGTGGGATAGCTTGTAAGTTGTCAGTCAGTCAGTAGGTACTCAGCCGAGATATTGATTATAGAAAAATTGGTTATATTTTGTATAATATTTTGGCTAAATAGTGTGCCGCCAAGTGGCAATGGGTAAAACTTTGTGTTTTGCTTTGAAGGACAACTAGGCTTTCGAGACTGACTAATCCAGTACTATATGTAGAAGTTTTACACCGGTCTATGTGAATTAAGACCCAAGTAGCACTATTCTGACTAGGCAGACGTGTTGTTCACTTACTAACAAGGGAATTTTGTGTTCGTCACACATATAAGAAAAAAATTGAAAGATGACTAGAAATAAGCAAACCTTAAATGTAAACATGGGGTGAGTCGAGCTAAGCGCTCTCCTGGTGGTTATAATTCAATGCCTCTCTAGTGCTACACAGGATCACATAAGCCAGTGGAATACTGCTAAAGCGTTCGTCAACATTGAGACATTTTGATGATCATTCTCGAATGCCCAGTAATTTAACTAGCAAACTTGTACTTCGATAAGACTGATATAGTAAATTTTACCCAACCTGACCAAAGAAGCGATGATACAGTTCTTGATCGCAGTAGAGCAAAGTTAGACATGAATTCCATGAGATACGTTGAAAAAGGTAACACAGTCATTGCAAGACCTGATTACTCCTCTTTGAGAGGTCTGATAATCTAAAGGTCTTCGGAAGATTTAAAAACTTCTACACGCACTGGCTAGAAGAGACACGAGACCAGAGAATGAATAATTCTAATACCGGGCTCAAAACTAAATAAGTTCTTTCTACGCCCATCAACATGTGAGTCAACCCGTGACCACGGCTGTTGCAATACAGTCGAAACGTCGGGACACAGAAACATATGAGGTGAACGCGATAAATGCCCGTTACAATCAAATAACTATGTGTGATAATCGCGAAAGTCTACGAAAAACTATTTACTGGGATGAACTCAAGCTGGTTAATGCTATTTGTAGTTCAAAAACTCACCCTCTTTCTTCAACATCTCCGTCCGAGTCCGGTTTTCCGAAATGAGATCCAGATCACCTCGGCATTGAATTTATATGATCATTCGACATCACAATGCAGCTACGGTCCAACGCATCAACGCTCGGCTTCTATTAGATAATACTCAATGAATTTATTCATTGTTTGCTGTGATGGTGGTTATTCGAGTGCAAAGATTAGATCGACGGGCTCGAGTTGAGACGATAGGACAGGCTAACATTGCATACAATGAACGCATCATTTTATGGACTCCGTATAGGTTTGTTTGTCGTCAGCCGAAGAGAAAAGTTGTCGTTTTTTGATGAGATAAATTATGTTTTTATTTGTTTATTTTTTTTTTCTATTTTTTCACATCTCTAGTCCCATTGCCGGGCAAAGGTCTACCCCCAACTTATTCTACTCCTTCCGGTCTTTAGCCCTTATCTACCAGTCTCCTTAAAGAGACGAGATCGTCCCGCCGATAACGGTTTTATTTCTAGTTTTAATTTTATAAAATTCCTATTTCTTTTATTTAATTTAATTTGCCAAATTCAGTTTCGTTTCTTTTCGAATCGAAACTCGAATTGGAATACAAAGGTAGGAAAGCAAAGCAATAGGTGTAGGATTGCCCTGTATGAGTAAAGGAAATACTATCGGAAGAATAATCACATCACAATCGGTTTCAAGCGATGTTAATTTTTATTTTATAAGTGAAAAGTTTTCCGATGGATAGTGATCAAACTTGTCCATGACCAAAACAGAGCTACGCATGTAGCTTTGATTTCGTAGTGCCATGGATGGCGAAAGCAGCACCGAAGAAAATTCAATACTGCGTTGAATAGTGGATCTAAAAATATCCTCAACAGAAGTAGGTACCTGGGTGCATAATTGGAGCTGGCTTTCAAACATTATTCGGCGATTTAACTACTGCCTACTCTACCTAATCGTATAATTATGATAGGTGGGTAAGGTGCTACTTCTAAAGTATTGTTCCGTTTTGATTGAGGGGCATGCTCGAGTACAAAAGTGTTTTCACCTACATTGTATAAAAAAAAATAAGTTAATAGAAGTTAAAGATCAAGGAACAAAATCATCATCAAACTATGTTTTACAATCTCCATCTTGCTCATTTCTCAGTTGCTCCAACGCGCAATAAATTCCATTTGAAGTCTCTCGTACGATTCGTCCAGTTACAGGCGACACTTGAAATCGTAAAAAATTCATAGCGCGAAAATGTTCCCGGCGCAGATCCATTTTTTTTTGAGACACGATAATTTGAATTATTATTATTATTATTATATGGATCCTGCGCTGTCCCACTGCTGGGCCTCTCCCCATTTCTTCCATTCTTCCTTGTCCTGTGCCAAACTGGTCCAGTCTGGGCGGAACACAATGAGCTCGTCCCGCCACCTCCTCGGTCTGCCGCGTCGTCGCCCCGTGTAGCGTCCGGGCACCATTCGGTGGTCATTTTAACCCAAAGGTCGTTCGATATGCGCTAGGATAATAGTAGATTATGCACTAAGGGGATAAAGCAGTGTCTTATGTCGCGGGTGGCATATTGAACCCTGAGCTAACGAGGGACAGTTATGTAGAGTCCTGAGTGACGCGAGGGGTTCAAGCTGCCCAAGACGAAGACCGGCTTTATCCTAGAGGAGCATACTCTACTTTTCACACCCTCTGCGAGGCAATAAAAGTCAGGGCTCCATCAGCGAACACCATCTTTTGTTTCTTTGAATCTTTGAAGTCGCGCCTTTTTTCTTTTTGTTTATGAGTGGCTAGTTCGATTTTAGAACAAACCTTTTTACAATGCCATATGGGCGTTCTTTTTTTACTTAGTATTTTCCACGAGTTTTCACACGAATTAGACGTTCCAAATTCATATCACATTACTACACTTGGGAGTTTCATACAACATTACCTCCCTTGGTAGGTAATGCTTTGCTTTGCCTTGATGCATAGCATGATATGTAATTGGATATTGTCGAGCAGGTGGTGTAAAAAAAAAATAAGAGCTCTTAGAAACACTTTTGTGTTTATCTGTATGACCGTATAGGTCATAGCCACCAACTACTGTTGCTCATTCTTCCCCATGGCAACCGCACCACAACACACCGCACAAAAGGGCTCCTTCCACCCCCTACCCTGAAGTACCCCAAGGACTCTCTTGCGAATAGAATTGAATATTCGCCATTGTATTGACGATTAAATTCTATATGTATAATTCTAGCGAATTCTAGAAATCTATTTCATTATTATTGTATTTTTATGATTAAAAAGTTGATCAATTGACGCATTTGGATTACTAAAACTTTTGCAGATGGAGAGATAGATAGAAAGAATATAATGTAGGTACCTACGAGTACTTTATTGCTCAAATGCTCGCCATCTTAGTAAGAGTCTGGAAGAGTTTAGGCAAAGGGAGATCTATTCCGAAAATATAATTATATAAAGGTATTAAAAATAATATATAATAATAATTTTATTTCAGACATAAGAAAAGTACAATTTAGCTTAATTAATGTTAATGTCGTGTCTATTCAAATCTACTTGAAAACTTCAGCTAAGTATTTTAGGATAATTGATTGATACAGGCGTTACCCTGCGGAAATCCATAAATATTTAAGCGGATTTATTACTATATATATTCAGCTATTTTTTAATATACAGTATTTCTCTAACTGCTGAAGATGCGCTGTTCTATTAACAATAAAAATACCACTATTTTCATTGCTCTCCTAGTCTAGAATAGAACTGAGTCCCTGCAGTATAACATTTAGAGGCTATATACGTCGTGTGTTTTATCCCTATTTTATAAACCTTGGTTTCACGAAAGGCCTAGGTCCGATAAACTTGACATACATGTGCCTTCGATCACGAAAGGAAACAGCTAATATTTACCAACATAAATTAGAGCTTAGGTACTAAAATTGAAATAAATTAGGGGCGGGCGATGTGATGGCGTAAAGGATATTGTTCATTCCTGGCCTCAGTGAACACGATGTTCAGAGAAATCCAATTTGTTCAATAAATCGATTAATTTTGGATATTAATTATTGCGTTATATTTTAGTACCCAGGTGAATCTAAAAAAAGTTTATTTAATTAGTATTTAATATGATAATATTATCCTAGTTTGTCTTATGATTCATCAAACTAGTGTTGTCATTTACTTTCTTCTGAATAGTAATCGAATAATATCTATTTATTTATGAATCGATATCACGATAATGCAAATTGTCATTATGTGATCGAGGGTGTTTATGCATTTTTTGAAAGTGAATACTTTTTGAAGCGTGCTGAACACTTGTTTATTTGTGGGTATTCAATGAGATTCAGCCGTTATGCTTTGCTATGTAACACTTGTTAAGGTAAAGTCAGCACGTGTCACCTTGATGAAGTTTTCACTTCTGTCATGTGGTCAAACACATACCGTTTTTTTTGTTTTTAATAGAAGTTCCTTTACACGACTTTTGCTCAGTTGTTTATTATTCGATCGCTAAAAAAATAAATTCCTTAGAAAAAATCGATTCTTTTAATCGATCGATAATTTTAATCTCTTTTTATACTAATATGGCAGCACAGCACACGTCAAAAAGGATCAAAGTCATGTCATAGTCTTGCTTCTAAAAATAGAGTAGTATGCGAGGCAACTCCTTGACACGACGAGCTCCCTCACTGTGGTACCACGATTGAGTACTCATGTAAGAGCCATTTAATTATTAATCTTATTTCTTGTCGCAAGATACTAACAAAAATAGATAGCGTAGCCATCTCTTATTGTCGCCACGTTTTATGAGTAATATTAATATTAATCTACCCTTAATAGAGTATGCAGAAAATCATCAAAAATCAAGGCCAAGGTGAACATTCGAGGGAAGAGTGGTGAGCTGGCTCGTCAAAACAAACGTGATGCCTCACTTGCTGGAAAGAGACGCTTCAACTATTGTAGCAACTGTGAAAGCTACCCAAGTCTACATTACATGTCATGTCATTCATTTTGGACATTTGACTGAATATTTTTTATAATTTTTACAATAATTCAATATAATGTGCAATAAAACATGTTTATTAAATAACTTGACCACGAATGCGATAAATTACTTTACACCGGCTTATAATATACTATGTGTGGAGCCAAACGCGAAGAATAAGAATAATCATTTTGTATTTTTTTTCCATTTCAACTTATATTTTGAGGAAGTTTTTTTACTCTTAAATGGACTATGGATTCTAATGTTGACCCTCACTTGCTTATGGAATTCATATTGACTGCATTTAGGAGTGGAAACGCAAGCGTATTTATGGCAATGGATGGCTCAGCAAACTGTAAGGTTCATCAATTTCCATTTATTGTTTAATTAATTTAAGTAAGTAATTGTGAAATTCGCTATAACAGATTTCCCTTTATTTATAGATTGGAGCACACTAACATAGGAAGGGAAAATCGTCCCTCAGAACCACCGCATACAAGCAGATTAAGCCAAAATATATACCTATATTGAATTTATTTTATTTGAAAGTAATAATTAAAAAAGGAAAGCAATTAAACAGTACTGTTGTAATTGTATTGTAGGCCGTAAAGACGGTGGGTTGCTGTGCTTCATATTGCAACAGTACGGTTCATAAACTGGACAAGGACTACTAAAATAATATGAATCTACCTAGCCAGCTTTTAGGTAATGTAATGTATCATATAATTGTGATGAAAAATAGAAAATATGTGAAAAAAAACTCATTTTTATTATATAAAACCCTCCGTCGATCATGAACTTTATGAGTGGGATAGTAGGTCAACCGAACATTTTGATACTAAGATATCCTTATATTCTGGTACCTACTTTTAGAAGCTATTAAGCCTCTATCACAATTATACCAAAAATCACTGTTCACCCTAAGCCATAAGCTCATACAAAGTGGCCAATGTCCTATGTAGTTGCTAAAAAGGTAAACATAAAAAAAATGAATTTGGAACCACCGAACCAGCACCAAATCTTTTTATCACAGATTAAAAAAAAACGATTGTTGCAAGGAGGTATATTATAGACGTTTGAGTATGAAGTTTATGTAAAAAAAGGTCCTTCTCTTTTTCATTTAATTTACAGAGTTGTGAAATCATAATTATTATTTTACTGAATTCGCTGAATAAGTGGGTGAAAACCCTGGAAACGTCAAAAAATCATTGAACCCGTCTAACAAGTAAAGGTATGTTATATTTTACTATCGTGTGAACCCAAGGAGGTTAAAGTACTCCACAGTGGTCAAAATCTGTTGCCATGGTTATTTGACGTATTCTTGGGGTAAATGATTTCTTTACATATAATGAATTTTACCCTATTCTACACACTACAGTACTTGGTCCAAGATATTATTAAATAGTTCTTCGCCTCAAATAAAGATTTCATCTCGTGCCTCATAAGCCCCTGCACCGTTTTAATTCATATGACAAGAAGAGCATAGAAATATTTTTTAATTCGTTTGTATAAACGCACAAAACACATCACAGCCACAAATAAAAATGATTGGTTAACAAAAATTGTGCAGTTTTGAACTTGATTGCGACATAAACATACCTATGTACCTACGCACAACTAACTAACTACTTAACCAGTAGTACTTAACTTAAATAAGTTCAGGGATCTCTAAACTAAACTTAAAAACAAAGAATAATCACTACATACATAAGCACATAATAAATACGCCGATTGGTGTTTTATTTAGAATAATATACTCAGGAACCTCATTTATCAAAATCCGTTCAGCTGTTTAGCATGCAGGGCGCCACATAGAGTCAGACATATGTATATACACACAAACATATATACACTCAAAAAACATAACTCTCCTTCGCAGTCGAGTGATAATTAAATGGAAGCCTTATCGAAGCTAAAATATTTTGCTTTCAACCGACTTCAAAAAAAGGAAGAGGTTCTCAATGCGCGTGTTTTTTTTATGTTTGCTAATTCAGAACTTTGTTGTATATAAACCGATTTGAAAAAATCTTTTTTTGTTTGAGAGCATATAATAATGTATAATATTTTCATTCCTTTAAGTGAAATGAGTAATTTGTGATAGTAATTATTTTAGTGATTTCCAAGAATGGACATATAAAATACATATAACGTTTAAAAAATCTACAAATATAAATCTTTGTTTTATGAAATATTTCCTTTACTCTATAAAAAAAGGAAAAAGTAACTTAGTCTTACTGGCTAATAACCGATCAAAGCTTCCAACCAATTAATAGCGATCTCTATCAGCTCTTCTCGGCATAAAATCAGCGGGTCAAAGTAATTTGGGGGTGATTTCAGTGCGTGACTTCCACCCTTGCACGCGATTTCACACCAAAACTCCATGAACCACAAATACTCAAACGAACTGTAACTGGCCGCATTCAAACGCTGTCACTGGCCAGAAGAATACGCGGCGCGAAGCGAGAAAAAAATAAACTCGTTCAGAATTTGAATTTTTAATTTCGTTCTTCATTTAATTTTGTTCCATGCGTTTGATACATTTTTGTTTTGTTTAGAAATATTTTGTGATTTTGTTGTGTTTGTAAGTTTTCAACATGGAGGGCTGCGGGATGAGCTGTATAAAGTTTCTTCTGATTATTTTCAACGGATTGTTTGTGGTAAGTCAATAAATAAATTTCACCTCACTAATAAAAACCTAAATTCCAAACAAGTATACTTCTGCCGCAAAGCAGTACTGTGTAAGTATTACTGTGTTCCGGTTTCAAGGGTAGTGTAGCTGTATCAAAATGTTTCAAAGTGAATGAGCGCTAATAGCAGTGTCGCACCGGCCTATGTAAGTCAAAGTCCAGTTTAGCGCTGTTTTGGTCATGGGCAGGCGTGATCTCTTACCATCAGGAGAATATCTAGCTCGTCTCGTCCCTTTTTTCAATAAAAAAAGTGTACTAAGCAGACTGAGCTTAAATTCGGTACGGTTATTGGTTTCTTTTTACCCTGATACCTGGAGGAACAGCATGTTTCAAATTACTTGATCAGCTTGTTTGTTTTGATAAAGAAATCAGGGACGCGAGCTTAAAATACAGAAATGTGTCACAAATTCATGAACGTCTATTTTCGTCTGGTCTCGCATTGTACCATCTGGTGTCTTAGCATAGTAATGATCCATCTCAGTCCGTTTACTATCTGCATTCAATAGTATTAGGCTCAGTAATTTTCCTTCTATAACAGAATAATATAATGCCGGCTACACACCGTACGATATACAAGTCTTCGACTTTATAATTCTAGATTTGTGTTAGTCTAAGCTTGCGCCGGTATATTGTAAGATGTGTGGCCGGGATTAGAGTAGATTAAAGTAAAATTTTCAACGGGTAAAATGATTATCATAAAAAAACTGGTCTTCTTCTTATCGTGTCACTAGTTCTTTCGAACCAGTGTGGTGAAAGGATTTCAAGTGCGCCTCGAAGAGGCTCCTTTCGTGCACTCGACACATGTTTTCGTACTTTAGGTTCTGCGACATGCCGGTTTCCTCACGATGTTTTCCTTCACCGTTGCGAGAACGTGGGATGCATACATAGATTTTTTCGACCGAAAAACCCCATTTACGCATGACTGCCACCGGGATTCGAATCTAATCTAAGGTAAGGGCTTCATCCACTCGGCCACCACGTCCTCTTCTGAAAAAAACTGGTGTAAATTGGTCATTGCTGAATTTTTCATTTCTCTAAGTTATATACGTCAAAAATGATGTCGTCAAAATCAAGACGAAAATTTTTACTTACTTACCTACTTACATCATTCTTATTTTCTGGGTGTCATGTAAAAAAGTATCGTGATTATCGTAGGTTCCACCTATTTATAAAGGAAGAAGGTAATTTTTTTCATCTTTTTAACGAGAAGGCGATAAGAAATTCGGTCTCACGTTGCTTGAGACCGGTAGTTATAGGTCAAGGACATTGAACAGTCCGGACTATGCTTGGATGCTGCAAATCGATCTTACAGATGGTTTTAGTTCTTTAATTGTTTTATGTTACGACTCTACCATTTGTATGGAACTAGGCGCCAGATAAAATATCAACCCTATTATATATTGTTATATTATTTTACCGTTTGATTAATGTATTTAGGTCATATAAGCTACCTAATATGGAATTTCAAGACATAAAAAGAAGGTGCAATTATGGTCCGGACCACCCAAATATGTCCATAGAGCACAATCGCGTTTTTATTAGCTTCGTGTGATAAAAATCATTAACGAGTTGAGGCTGAAATTTTAAATTAGTAAGAAAAGCACTTATAATCAAGAAGCAAATGTCCCTGTCTATACTAATTCTTCGCAAGAATGACATAGGTAGAGTGTGCTCCAACGAAAGGAAGAGTTGAGATCCAAATTAACACCCTCATTTTCCATTTGAAAATTGAAAGGAACATAATTTAATTAGTGAAATAATAAGCATTAAACCGGAGATTAAAAATCCAAAAACTACTTTTTATGCCTTTGCTCTATCTCGCTTCATTTACGAGATATAGCTTTTTTATGGTTTTAAAATATGTAGGTCCATTGTAATCGAGTTAAGAGCTAAAGTTTCAGCCGGATAGCTAATCAGGAAGTGCTTGAAAGAGTTGCAAGATTCCATCAGGAACAACACACAGACAAACAAGAAAGTGACTTAATAAAACGTGGTAATGATAAAATGAAGTTCGTTGTTAGGCAAAACGGATTCAGGAACAAGCCATAGCTCAATCAAGAAAATTTAACCGTGAAGGACAAACACGTTTTTTGCTTATGAATGAAGTGATCCACATTATCTTCTAACAGGGTTGTTGCATATCCCAAACCTTACACTTTGTACGTTTAGTATAAAGTACAAAGTACGTACATGTTTCTAAGTACATACAGCGTCAGAGATAAGTATCCCCCTTGTACAAGACACCCAGCTATAAATCCTTTAAAAAAATCGTAATACTTTAAATTATTTTTAGGCTTACATACGGTTATACAAATATAATCTACTTTTAAAGGCAAAACTTATCCATTCACCGCGACGGTGATTTAAAGGGATTTGAAGCTGGGTATTATAATGCAAGGGGGATACTTATCTATGACGCTGTCTGTACATGAACAATTACTTGACATCGAAGTAGGAACAGTGAGTAACCAATACTGCTTTACATGCAGTTCAGTAAATGGTGAATTTTCAGAAGGTATCAGGTACTTGCCCAGCATTTGTACAGATTTGAGTAAAGTATTACTATTGAATACATATTTTTAGCGTATTCAGATCTAGCTTACGTAAAACATGATTAAAACGCTTAAAACTAAACCCCATCGTAAAAAGCTGGTACCAGAATATAACAATAATTACCCTTGGGCGATTTAATACATCCGACATCAGAATTAGTTCACACAAGATAAAAATCCATAAGAGATATCGCATACCTCTTTGTGAGTTCATAACCTGATTCAATTAAAAAAACTATATTTATTTCATACATCAAGTTCATAATAAATATTTATCTTAACAACACTCCCATTTTGTCATAACAATATCGACAGTGACAGCCCTGACCTCCAGATCATGGCTGCGTCTGCGCACAGTAATGGCATAATTCTTTGGAATTTATTCATCCGTGTTCACCGAAGCTTTGGTAGCGCGTCACGCATCTGACTCATTGGCACTAATATTTAATATCTCTTTAATCTGAATCATTTAACTACCTATATTATTCATATTGACGTGACTACGTCTAAATAATCGATGAACGCCGGCTGCATGCACGAAACGTTGACGTCATTGTCCCGTTACGCTATCAGTTTTGTTATGATGTCGTCACGTTAAACTATTGTGTGTTAACCAACTTTACAGACAACCAATTTTTTTTCTGTATTAACATTTAACATACAAATAATACTGTAAATTTTTCGTGAGACTATTTAACAAGTAAGGATATTCTAAGAGAGTTGATTTCAGATTCTTGCATTATTTTTTCGCTGGTGCCCGCGACTTCATCTGTCTGTTATTCTGATGTATAAGCTATATTATTGTAAAGTTTCATTAAAATCCATTCAGTAGTTTTTACGTGAAAGAGTAACAAACACCCATACATCCATCCATCCATCCTTACAAATATCGCGTTTATAATATTAGTAGGATTTGTGTTGTTGTGTTCCGGGGACCAATTTATGTAGCTGTCATCGACTCTTGTTGTCGAATGTTGCGTCAATTTTGGTATTTTGGTCTTCCATTTTATGCCAAAATTTACGTACCATTCGATAACGAGAGTCGATGATGACTGAGACCCAGCACTTATTTGGACTAAAACGAATATTATGATCTTACTATCAATCTTCCATTTTAATTTTACCTTTACGAAAAGGCTCCACCACATACTTTTCTGTGCCTACGCTTCCTTGAGTAATAAATATGGCTTCCGTGCCTTGTCAAAATGGTAAAATATTCCTGCCTAAAACATAGGTACTTCAAAAAGTGCTAGTTAATAGTGGATTGTTATCACGTCCTAATCAATAAAAATTCAACACGCCTGGTGTTGAATTTTTATATCACGCACCTCCTTCTCGGCCCTCAATCAGTTTCTGAGAAATAAATATTTAGCTGGCACGCCTCAAAATACTTACTGACTTACGTAAAACCATCCATCATTAACATAGTAGGTACCTACCAAGTACGAAATAAATGACCAAACGAAGAGAGGTCTCATAGTTTACTAAGACTAGTGGACTTAATTACAAAGCAGATATGAAGCTAGCGAAACAGCAGGTATAACAAAAATTTTCTTTCCTGACCTAGCCATAGCTAATATTAAATTAAATTGTTTCTTCATGTATTTTTATATTAAGTGGTGCAATAAAGATTACATCTATCTATCTATCTAATAGGACTCTTAAAAAAATCAGTATAAACTACAAACTAACACAACTTTTCACTGGGCATGGGGGATTCGCACAGTATCTAAACAAATTTAAGTGTAAATATGCTTCCGGAGCATATATACAAGCCAGCTGTGTATGTGATCCGGAAGTAGATGAAACCATAACGCATCTCATTCTAGATTGTCCTAAATATGGCCTGCGAAGATTTGAGCTAGAGTTACTGTTAAATAAGAAACTAACAAAAGATAGTTTACATGAGCTGATAGAAGAAGATAACATTAGGCAAAAGTTTCTCGATTTTTGTCTCTATATTGTAGATGACGCTATAAAACGAAATAAATAAATAAGTAATAAGGTTATAGATAATGTAAGTAAATAGGTACCTATATATAACATAATAATAATCTAAGTAATGTGTTAAACAAAGAATTAACAGAAAACAATATTTGAAAGTAATGAAAGTAAGGTATAAACTTAACATGTCTAATTATGATAAGCGCTATGAAAACTATGTATAAATATATTTAACATAATATATTGATTGTATGTAGTAACATAAGGAGTAAAATATATAAATAGGTAATCCGCAAATCATGCACAATGTTAATAATTAACCAACATGTATTTTTTTTTTTTAAACTAAAAAAAAGGAAGAAAAAAAAAAAAAAAATGAAAAAAAAAAATATATTTATACAAAAACATATACAAAAAAAAAAAAAAAGGAATGATACTTATAATTAGATATATGCATAGTTATATAGTTATCAATAAGTTAGTAATAATGATATTATTATACAGATCAATCGACCGAATGCAAATTGCACCGATCACAACACAAACAGAATAAAAAGTAGAAATACAAAATGTTAGCCTGAAAATGTCTCTGATCTCCATGTCAGAGGAAAAAAGGTGGAACAAAAAAACTAAGACTAGTGGTCTGCCCCAAGCTTTGACTTCACGTGCCTAAATCCCTGAACCGATTTGGCTCTACTATGAACTTGAAAAAAATGTTTTGAACTTTGTCCCAACCTGTCGAATTTCATTACGATCAGATGAGCGGTTCGACAGTTATCTTTAGACAGAATATACATATATGTACAGGGTCAGCCAAAAAGTGACGTAAAACATTTTTTTTTTAGATTTCTCACGCCTGGTGTATCTGAAAATACCCCATGTATGTTCCGCGACTTTTAGTAGTTTAGAATTTATAATTTTTTTATGTGTATTTTCGAATTTACTTCCGGAGCACCTTAAAAAAATCATAACTTGGTTAATAGTTAGATTTTTTTTTTCAAACAACTCTTTGTCTTGAATTACTCTTTCATACGTTATAATCAACTACACAACATTCTTCATTACAAGTTACCGAAAAAAGGGTCGAAAGTGAAAATTTTAGGTTTGAGTTGAATGGAGTAAGATTTTCAAAATTTTCTCAACAGTACAAAATTGTTGTTTCATAGGTTCAAACTACTTTTAAAAACTTCAGCACTTTGTCAGCTTGCAAAATAATAAAAAAAAATGTTGCTCTTAATAGGCAATTTTACGATGAATTTGGCACCGAAATTAGTTAGGTAAGCATGCGTAAAGAAAACAATTGACTGAAAAAAAAATTACCCTTATTTATTTTATTTTTATGGTTTATATCATTTGTAAGGCATCATCAGAAGTAGTCTAATAATCTCAAATTAATCAATCAGTGATACATTAAAAAACAGTTTACTCTAAAAAAGTTTGGTTTATTATACATTAATACGTTTATTTTGCTTTGTTTTAGTATCAATAAACAATAACACACAAATTAAGTTACATTACTTTCTTTAATTTTCAAAATGACGCCCGTCAACTTCGATACACAGTCGGCAACGTCTTAAAAAAATATCGTTTAGGTGTAAAATAATACATACCCAAATTCATACATACTGAGCCAGTTCTTTTGAGAACTTCAAGAAGTTTGCACCATACCATATTTATTCAGGTTATTAATAAAACTAGCTGCTATCCACAACTTCACCCACGTAGTATCGGGGTAAAACCTAGCCTATTTCCTTTTCCAGCTTATAAACTATACCGATACAAAATTTCAGCCTAATTAGTTCAGTCACTCTATGTATGCTTGATTAAGCGACCAACAAAGGTACAATTATCCATATCAATTCGAACTCAAAATATACCACTTAGAATAGTTTCTCATTAAAGTGAAATGTTATTTCTTTATGAGAAAAATAAAAAAATATTTAACCTGATATCTCTTCATATTTAATTAGAGACATAAATTCACTGCAAAAAGTACTGTAGAGAAAAAACGTTAATTAGGACTACTGCAGTTCAAGAATCGTTGTCCCATATAATCCCATTACTGAAACTTCAGGAAGTAATCTGTATGATTTTATTTTCTAAAGTCTGTGCGTAAATGGAACTTCCCTCATCAGCCATCGATTCTTCTATGCATCAAACCACCAATCAACGAAGCGCTAATGTTTGGTTTTACTACCAATTTGTACCTAATGATGATTGATGTTAGTTTATGTTAGTTTGTCACTTTCGAACTTACGACGAATCAACCTGAAAGTGTTTTTATCGAAAATTGAACTACACTTAACAAAGCTCCTAATTACTAAAAACAGGTAATTCTAGTAACTTCATAGTAACATATCTTACTCATTATGATAAAGAGTATCATTTAAATTGTAATATTAAGCTCCGCGTTTGAGAACTTCGTAAATGCACGGGGCAGAACCATCGTTCTGCATCAGTCTGAATGGTTCATTACGAAAATAAATATGCCATTCAAGTTCCACTCAAAGAAACTACACATGAGCTCCCATTAGAACAGCGAGCTGTATTTTTCATCGTTCACAACCAGGTCAGCGAATTGGGTCGTGCATGAAAAGTAATGGACGGTCGATATGCCTACATGTCATCACTGAAAATACCATGGTGGTTATGGTTCAACCAATTATCATTCGTAAATTCTATTATTATATTTTACATAGTAACACAGTTTGTATCTCGCCTAGGAATGGCGCCCTCGAACTTACAATGTACAAACAGAAAGGGTGAGTCAGAGAAGTTTTTGTTGACATAATGTGTATTAATAAAAAAAATAGAATGTTTACCATTACCATTTACCACGATATTTGTAGAGGCAGCAGACATATAAATCTCAATAAATAGAGGATTATAAATATAGTCTAGGTAGAGATAATAAATAGAGGTTAAAAATAGCTTTTTATTGTTTCTTATGAATAAAATTAGAATTAAATTAAAATCTTAGCGAGTTAGCCATCAGGAGACACGGCAGTGTCTTCAAGGCAAGACGAGCAACACGGCCGTAGCTCCTTTTCTCAAAGCAACTTGATGTATATTTCCAGAACCATCTGATTTAAACCATTAACTCACTAAAAAAGAAGAAGAAGTTGTATAAAATACAAAGTTCTAAAGAAGAAAGAAGAAGAATTACTAGGAGAAGAAAATTGTGAGACGTTCGCGTCATGAGTCTACGTACATAGGTAGAGCAGCCTTCGAAAATGTAAATTGCGATTCTTGCAGTACACTTCTATTAAAAGTTGTTAGAAAAAGAGCTCAAAGACGGTGACGAGATACAATAGATTAGATCTCTGATGTCATCCTCGCCACATGATCATCAAACGACAATTAAACCAATTGATTCAAAGTCATAGCATACGGCAGATTTGTTGGTTGGGGCTCTCAATATAAATGGCGCGTGTGTCAAGGCTTCCACTTGCCACTGAAATCATCCTACGACCTTTTTTAATAACCATGAATTTCATTGCAGTATAAGCTGACTACTACAATCAATATTACAAAATGTACATAAAACCATAGACCGTTGCATACGATCTAAGTATAGGTAGCTCAACTGATCCAACTCGATATCCGATGGCAGCGTACCGAGGATACTGGCTACATTGCCTCAGACAATTAATTATCTAGCACAGATTATTATTATTTAACTAAAGTTATTTTACTGACACGACTCATCCATCACTATTAATGTACTCATAGTATGAGTCAAAATTCCAGTATATTTTTTTCCGGAAGCTACAAAAACTGCATGTATTATTTATGTTCTGCATCATAATGCAATGTCATTTTGCATTATCAAGCCTCAACAATACGAAAAAATAATGACATCATTTCCTGCGCACATCACCTTTGTTAACTTTATTTTATGGAACTAGCTGTGACCATTATTTCCTCTCACCTATCCGATAATAGATGATGCAGGTTTTCTATAAACACATGGGTATAATGACGTCATGGCGACAGATTACACCTACCAAGGTGAAACCATTTTGAAACGGCTTTTTCAATGTCATTGCATGGCGATCCACACTCGTTTATGGAATGAACATGTTTTTACACATTGGCATATGCCCTCGCTATAAGCAAAGTTTTTTTTATGTACAATTCATACAATAAATTCTTATATTAATTTATAATTTTTATAAATTATCCCAGTAAATGACACGACTATTTTTACCCATGATAAATTTATAATGACGAAATCTACAAAAAAATGTTTGAGTCGGCTTGGTTTTGTGTTTATGGATTTTACGACGCGTACGATATCGTCTCTCTGCGTGGCCCCTGAACACGGAACCTGACCTATTTTAAACTTAATGTTTTGTTTACTGGCACAGATACATGAATTATAACTACTAGCCAATTAGAAAAAGTTTTGTCACGTGTATCCAAAATTACTATTACAAAACCTTTATTGTTTATTGTGTACATTAGTCATTTATTTTGCGTGATTGCTTACAACAGCCATTATAGCTGTGTCGTCAGCAAAAGTTGCGATGGTGTTATTTTTTGAAAGATCAGAGATGTCACTGGTGTATTATAGGTACAGGACCGGACCTAATACACTTCCCTGCGGCACCTCAACTTTTATCTGTTTAATATCTGAGTAGGCATTGTCTTGCTTCATTCTGAAGACTCAGAGTAAGATTCTAGTAAGTATGCGAATGATTGGGGTAGCATTATCCTTAGCTTAAGCTTCAAATCATTTTAAACTACGTAAGAAAGTAGGTAATTCAATAAGTTGATAAATGTATTTTTAAAGTACTAGTCCCAATTTATGTGGGATGAACACTGATGAAACAATACCAATCATCTGCTTAATCATTTTGTGGAATTGGAAAGCGTAGGACTACCTACTATCACGCCAAATTCGAAGTTAGGAAACACTGCGTGGGTAAACTTTGGTAATAGAGCTATCCCAATGGATCTATCGTAACAACTACAGAAACGTCAATTTTTACAATCAACTGCACCCAGTAACTTACAAACAAATTACAACGGCGGCGCGGCCCGGCGCGGGCGGTATCCCATTAGGACCGACCTATATTCACACCCACAATATTGGTAGGTCGTGTACTTAGTTTTAATTAGAATCATTGAAATTTAGTTAGTATCAGAATATGGCAATCAGGAAATGTGTTTTTTATTAACTTAATAACCCAAGAATATTGAGCGAAAAATATAATATAGAGCGAATCAGATATTTTTCTTAGCTCTTTACTTCAGTGGTCTTCATTTTCTTTAATCAAAACGGCTACAGCCTACATTTGGTAAAAATTAAATAAAATAAAATAGAATGTACATATTTTCATGATTAAAAATAGGTAAATAATTAGCAGAAATATGATTAGTCATTAGTCCCGAATCCTCTACTTCTTTTAACCAGCGGCTGGTATTAGAACCGCCGCTGCGCCGATCTGTAAATTCTAGCACCACAAACAAAAAATGTTCATCACTATATTTTGTCCTCCACAGATATTCGGCATCGTGATCATTGCAGCAGCATGCGTGGACATGGGCATGATCAAAGGTTTTGCTGGCATGGAGACCAGCGGCCACGAGACTGACGCAGTGCTCATAGCTGTCGGCGTCTTGATTATCATCATAGCAGCCTTCGGATGCTTCGGTGCTTGGAAGGAGAGCCCGAACCTGCTCTATATCGTAAAAACTATTTTTTTTTAAACTGCTTTTTTAAGTGATATGTCATCAGTTTCAACACGGCACTAACCTTATAATATTTTGAAGCCTGATCTTTGGCGAATGCTCTACCCTCTGTCACATGTAGCAGTCCAGTCTACCTGTGTCACTCGAGTGGAAGAGGCGAATCGTATTATTATCTTCATCTTCTTATCGTGACACTAGTTCTTTCGAACCAGGGTGGTGAAAGGATTTCAATGCGCATCGAAGAGGCTCTTATCGTGCATTTGAAACATGTTTTCGAAATTTTTATCTTCTATGACATGTCGGTATCCTCACGATGTTTTCCTTCACCGTTAAGAACGTATTTTAATGCACACAGATTTTTTTTACCGAAAAATCCATTGATATACGACCGGGTTCGAACCCTCTACCTTTAGATTGCAAGTCGAGGAACCTCCCACTCGGCCAACACGGTTTTAATATTATTATCGATGTGCACTACAAGTTGATGAATTCTAATTAACCAACCCGTTTTGTTCCGTTAAATTTGGTAAAGAACTTACTATTTGCGAAAATGCAAAGCGAAGATTCGACAAACTCCAAATCGTGTTCATGTTGCCTTCAAAAACCTGTACTTACCGCCAAAGCAAGTCCTCAAAATATTGTCTTCATTCCACATTCAAACACGCAGTGCAAACAGCGCTTTGACAAACATGTTAATTAAGTGCGTGCTTGCTGTTTGTGATTTCTTAACATCAAACACCTACACACGGTTCTTATAATCTATTGTAACCCATGAACGGACGTAATTGGGTAACTAAGCCCTTGGTAATAGGCCATTCAACTCATTGTTTTCGATATCAGTAGAGCTTGGCCATTGTCTTATTAAGAAGGTCAAACAAGTCACGTAGTTACCGATTTTGGTTATATTTGGTTTGGGTATAATAATAGACTTGAAAGAGGACATATTATTCATCCCAATACCCAAAATACTTCAATCTGAGTGATTTATGTTATGAATCGTTTGGCATCTACATTTTAATAGATGCTCGAAGAAAATAGGACGCAGGCTTGATTAGTAAAATTTTCTTTATGGAAATACTAATTAAGGTACTCGTACTCACTAAGTCCATCACGACTGACTATTCCAATCGCTACTGACTACTCCCACAATGCCTCAAACAGAGCCAAATGGAGATAAATAACTGAAGTTACCATCCATCGAGGAGGCATAATAAAAACCACGACCTAATGCTCGAATAAGAAGTTTTATTTTTATTTTTAGCCTTAAATTGCCCTCAATCTCACCTGATGTTAAGTGTTAAGTAGGACAATAACTTCAATGTTACTTCCAGTTTGTCGGCTGCCTGATCCTCATCATCCTGCTAGAGCTATCTGTGGGCATCGCCGCGGCGGCGCTCCGTCCACAGATCGAGGAGACCATGAAGAACCAGCTACGAGCCTCCTTCATCAAGAACAAGTCCGTCAAAGAAGAGGACTCCACTTACAGGGACTTCTGGGACAAGATCCAGACCAACGTAAGTGAACAAGAGCAGGGCTATTGTGGTGCCACTGTTGCGCTTCTACTAGTTTTCATACAATATTAGACGCGCCAATATGTCACGATAGTGGCGCCACAGTAGCGCGTCTTACCCTTAACACACTCGAGTCACTGCCATAAATCTACCCCTCATCAATAACAAAATATCATTCTGGGACTGGGTAGTCAAAGTGACAAAATGTTCAACGGTTGGAGTGCCCCAGTATCAAAATGTACTTTATAATCATGGAATAGCTGAAGTTCACAATGTTTTAGTGACAAAATGGTACACATCTCAAAATGTAAGTACAACAAAAGGTGTGATAGACAAAATGCTCGATTGATGTCTAAATGAATAACTGTTAAAAAGTACCCTATTACTTTTAACTTCGAGAACCTAGCCAAAAGAGATATTAATGCAAGGCGTACCCCTCTCTTGGCTATATAACCTTCTTGGCCATTCATTTTAAATAAAACTGTACGCTGTATTTGATAATGTGTGCACATTTTAAGATGGTGTGCGAGATTACTATAGTGTGCGTTTACATGAATAAGATTTTGTTAGGCGCGCGTGCAATGCGTGTTTACCTCGTCCTCCGTAAAAAATGGCAGTTTATGTTTGCAGATTCTGACGGTTGAAGTCTCCTTTTGCTAGATTCTCGAAGACTTTAAACGAGCAAGTCTTGTATAAAAATATTACCCTAGTAAACCAACCTATAATTGGCACCCAGCCTATTATTGGCACCCTAGAGTTTAGTTAGAAAACACAAGGAAATTGTAGATTATTCAATTTCAGTATACTTTTAAAAGTAATAAAAGTATGCTGAAATTGAATAATCTACAATTTCCTTGTTTTTTATTATTGAACTCTAGGGTGCCAATAATAGGTTGGTTTACCCTATATGTAATTGGTTTCTCAACATAATATTATAGCTGGAATGCTGCGGTATCACGGGCCCCGATAACTACAACGCGTACGAGCCGCGCCTCAACCCGTCGTTCTCGTGCTGTCCCGACGACGGCACCGACCGCGCCTCGGAGATCAAGCGCTCCGACTGCCTCTCCCTCGAGAAGTACTACAAAGAGGGGTGCGAGACCAAGGTGCTGTCCACCATCCACAGTGCGGGCCTCACGGTCATCGTTTGTGGAATACTCTTCTGTTTCTTGGAGGTGAGTTATGAGTACTTATGTCTTTCTCCTTGTATCTTTCAGAAAGTAGAATAGTTATTTGATTCGAAAAAAAAGGTTAACATGAAAAGTTTAGTGAAATTAGTATTATTTATTTAAATTAGTAATATTATACATTTTGACGTGTTCTTCCCAAAGCAGGAATGCTACTGGAATCATGTTAACCAGCATTATAGTCTTCTGTTCCTGTTCGTGCTGTGTACCTTTTATTTTGCTTTTTACACACTAATATTCTCTAATATTAGTATTAGTAATATTCTTCACTTAGTTAAGTGTTCAAATAAATAAATAAATAATAGTTTTAAATGTAAAAGCTTCGATGGATAAATGGACGTTAAAACGAATACTTAAGTTTAATTCGTTGTGGCACTCTTTAGAACATGGATAAAAACATTAGCTACGTCTTGTATCGATACTAGTTGGGCGAAGCCGCGAGCATTACCTAGTCTACTCAATAAGAAAAAAATATGCTGCTTGGTATTAAAGAAAATAACTGAAATATTTTCATATTTCAATAACAAAAATTGTTTTATTGATTTTGTATTCAAAGACATACGTGTTTGTTCCATTCTATTATACAGACTATTGTTGTTTAGTCACGTTTACTAGACTCATTTCCATATCTAACTAAAATCTATACGCATTTTTTAATGTCTACGATATTATATTTTTTTTATGTAAAACAGTATTTTTCAGGCAAAACTATACCTTTCAGTTTCGTAAATTACTGACTCGTGTCAAAACGGCATTCAAGAATTTAGTGTTAGGGGTGACTCATACTATGGGTTCTCGCTTCTTCTAGTGTTTTATTCTAAAAAAATGAAATCTACCAAAGAAGATAATGAGAAACTAATCTTCCATTTAATAGTATATTGATTTATTTATTTTGCAACGAGAAGACCTTATGAAAAGTTGCCTAAAACTAAATCTTGTATTATTATTATTATTATTCAACATTATTCCTATTATTCTACATTACGCGCTATGTCTTGCTAAAGATATTATCCAATGATCAATAAACTAGATTTTTATTATCCTTTGATCAAGATATATAGAGATATATAGATAGGCCGCAAAATATCTTTTGACTAACTACTGCGCGTAGCTTGGCCCTCTAGAAGTATGTAGAAAAAGTAACATAGTATCCTTTTCTAGCTCATAAACAATACAAAATTTTAGCGAAATTGGTTCAGAAGTTGTAGCGTGATTGTGGAACAAACACCTTTTTTCTTTCTTTTTTTCTTTCTTTTTATCAAATCTCACTTTCGGCCTTTGTAATACATATTAGAAGAATAATAGGATTCTAGTGAGTTACTATAGTAATAGCAAACTTTCTTTCGTAAGGTGATTAAAGACGCTTTGGTCACGCTATACCAGAATTTATGTTCTTATCGAGGATCTTCTGACCTAGGCGCGAGCTAGGTCAGATTTTAACTAGCGGTTTATTGCGGCTATCAGGAAATGAGACCTACATAGATTAACATAAAAAGTTCGGTAACTACATAAACCTGAATTTAAGCTCCTTAAATTAGAGTAAAAAAACCATTACTTCTTCTTTTAAACTATCAGTAAGACCAGTATTTCTTTGCCTTTTAACCCTATTCGGTTCTAATTTTGGCTGACAAAAAAAAACTAAACCAGTAAAAATTATTACACGTGAACAGACAATGAAAAAACAGGAAATTTTATGAGGACTGAAACACAGAAATCGCTGTTTTACCCGACTGCCAAGGAAGGGTTATGTTTTTCGCGCGTATCTTGTATGTATGTTAATTTCTTTTCACACCACCTGCTTGACAATATCCAATTACATATCATGCTATCATCAAGGTAAAGCAAAGCATTACCTACCAAGGAAGGTAATGTTGTATGAAACTCCCAAGGGTAGTAATGTGATTTGAATTTGAAACGTCAAATTCGTGTGGAAACTCGTGGAAAACTCTAAGTAAAAGATCGCCCATATGGCATTGTAAAAAGGTTTGTTCTCAAATCGAACTGGCCACTCATAAAAAAAGAAAAAAGGCGCGACTTCAAAGATTGTGAAACAAAAGACGGTGTTAGCTACTGAGTTCGGAGCCCTGGATTTTTATTGCCTCGCAGAAGGTGTGAAAAGTAGAGTATGCTCCTCTGGGATAAAGCCTGTCTTCGTCTTGGGTAGCTTGAACCCCTCGCGTCACTCAGGACTCTACATAACCCTCGCTTCGCTCAGGAGTTAACTGAGTCCCTCGTTAGCTCAGGGTTCAATATGCCACCTGCGACATAAGACACTGCTTTATCCCCTTAATGCATAATCTACTATTGTTACCTCGTATCTTCCAAAAGGCTGGATGGATTTTGACAGTTAAGGTATCGTTAGATTTGTCTCAAGAACCTGAGTGTTCTTATATGTTTTTATTTTAATAATCATTGGCGGATTTTTGGCGCTAAATAGTAGGTTATTGAAAAATGTTTGTTTACCAAACCTATCGAATAGGGTATCAAAATGAAGGAAGTTATAAGGAGGTCACAAAGCTTGTTTATATGAACTGAAATGAATACAAGCTTTAATATTTTTCTCCGCAACGTACTTTGCCCACCTTTCACTTTGTAACCATCATGTTTGATTATCCCAAGGACCTTATAAAGTATCAGTTTAGAAGTTCTTTGGATTATCCTTACTAAGATGATGGGAGTAAACTCCAGTCGTGTGTGGGAGCTGACACACACGCACATTTTTTTGTCGGTTAATAATTGAAAATATATTTTTTTCAGGTTGCTGGTATAGTGTTAGCGCTGTGGCTCGCACACTCCATAAAAACATCGGGCAAAAGTCGGGAGACCGCTTAGACTAGCAAAGCACCTTGTGATTTCATAGTTACGCACATACTCGTAAGTTACCATCATATTAATATGGATTGCATTTTGATTACTAAAAGTACATAACAGTTTTAACTTGAAGAATGTTCCATTTCACAATAAGTGAAATTCTCAAGTAGACAAGTTTTCTAATAGTTTCAACGGATTATGCCCATTCCTTGTTCATTTCGCCTTGTCACTTTTTAAATATAAAAGAACAAATAATAAAATAATTTATCAGTATTTTAAAATAACTTATGTTTAAGATATTTAAATTTAAAAAATATCAAAGGTATCCGCCTATCCCACCGTTTGTTGCGCTTTTGATGTTACACATAAATGTATTCATTCAAGTTTATTTTCAACATTTCAATAATCTTTACACAATACACAAATAAATGCTAATACTTGTGGCATAATTCAAATCTAATAAGTAACAATGTTATATGTAAGTAAGTATTATTATAAATCTTAGTTTAAGAAACAATTTATTTAATAAGTTTCATACAGTAAAATACTTTTGACGACCGGATGAAAAATCTATAGTTATTTAGATATGCATTAAAATAAGATTTAAAACCATTCGATTACCTAGTCATTATTGTTATTCATACATATTAATTTGTTATTTAAGGTTTAATCATTAAATCTAAGAAATAAAATGTCATTCCTTTAAATAGACAAATAGTTATCTAATTATTTTGAAATGTTTAATGAAATTCACAAAAGTTATATTAAAATATCAGAGATTCTATTAGTACTTAAATGTTGTAATAGATTTCCTAAATAAAATATATGTGTTTCGAAAATACATTTTCTTCCACAAAAATAATATATTTTTCCACAGCTTTGAGTAAAAGAGATTTTTTTCCGATAGAAAAAATAATATATACCTGCTTCGAAAAAATAATAGAATAGAGAATTCGAAAGCTTTATTCATACTGAAAAATAAAAAAAATATCCAAAAAAATATTGTGTTAGTTTTTATAGCGATAACTTTTCAGTTGGGTAGCAAAAGGCAAACTTAAAAGGTTAAAGGTAAGTTAAGGTTCAGAAAACGATACAAAATTTTTGATTTTTATTTAACTACTAGAACAAACATACATTTTGCGAAAAGGATCACACAAATATCATGTGGGCTCACATTTATTCTACTGAAGTTAAAAATCTAAGCATGAAAGAAGACGTTATTAATCTTGGCATAAATTACTGAAAAAACAATTTACTCTAATAGGTATCTCATAAATAAACTTATTAAAAGTAGGTACTTACGCACGGCACATAATGCTTAACTAAAATGTATATAAAACCTTTCGAATGAGTATTAAATTAACATGTAATAAATCTTAGATAACTATAGAAAAATGTATAACATAAAAAAACGTTTTTTCGGAAATGAACATCATAACATATAAAAAAATACAATGGTATGTAAAGTAATTTAAGAATGGACTTTCCGAAAATAGACAAAATTTGTGTTTATGTAGCAAGCTTGTACGTATCACCCCATTCTACCTACATTTTTGGTCCCTTTAACCGAGAATCGTAACTAGATATTGACATGTTTTTTTCTTATCTACATTTTATCACAGAGTATTGATTTTGCTATAATATTTTACATTTTATTCTTAAATCTAAAGATTTTAAAAGGTTCATTCTGCAAAGTGGCTTGAAAATAGCCCAAACATTTTCACTTCCAACTTTTATAAGTAAAGAAGAGTTAATTGATCTTAATACCTATTGTTGTGTAAAAGCATCTGTGTTTGAAAGTAACTTCTTGTGTAAAATCATCAAAATTCTTTCCGTGTATAAAATAGACATTAATTCAATGATAAAAGTGACGAAGAAAAGGTTTGGCTTATATCAGTAATTAGGTGAAAAATACAAAATTACGATTCAAAATGAGCTTGTAAATTCTGCTGAAGCTTCCGACGTTCCGTGCGTATTGTGTTCGCCAACCAAATTGCCAGGAAAATGCAAAGTATCTGAAAAAATCGAAGATATTTTTACAAAACTAAGGATAAAATACAAATAAATATTACATAAGAAGTTCAATCTACCCAGACTTACCTCAAAACAAGTGAATATGATCCCAGTAACGATAAAAATGTTCCCCTTGACTGCCTTCTTCTGGCGTAGAACTTCTTCGCAGCCTCTGTTGTAGAACGTGCGCTCATTGAGACAGGTTTGGTGCAACTGACGACGGGCAGCCCCCTCGCGCAGGGGGTATGCGCGGGTGCAGCAGGAGGGGGGTATGTCGCGATGCAGGATTGAGTAGTCCAGGGGACCGTCTACCCCGCAGCATGAGTTCTAGAAAAAAATTTAGCTTTAACTTCATACCTATCAGTGATGGTGTGAAGAAAAAGGAAACTATTTGTAGCCATGAAGTTCTTTTGTCAAGAACAAGAAGATAGAAGAACATTTTGTAAGCTAGTTATGATCCGTGCGGGCCGAGTAGGAGGTGCCTCGACTTTCGATCTAAAGTCGAGGCACGATCGGTCATACACCAATAGATTTTTCGGTTCAAAAGATATGTGTGCATTAAAATCGCGTGCCTTAAACGGTGAAGAAAAACATCGTGTAGAAACCGGCATGTCATAAAACCTAAAAAGATTGAAAACATGTGTCTAATGCACGAAAGGAGCCTCATCGAGTCGCACTTAAAATCCTTTCACCACTCTGGTTTGAATTAACAAGTGACACGATCAGAAGAAGAAGAACATTTTGTAAGCTGAAGCTGTTTCATGGTCCTCGAGCTTGGTTTATTCATCAATAGGGTTCAAAGGACCACCAAGTGTTTAAAAATTAGAAGCTTATAGTTATTTGATTGTAACGGGTATTTATTGGTTTATTCATCAATGGGGTTCAAAGGACCACCAAGTGTTTAAAAATTAGAAGCTTATAGTTATTTGATTGTAACGGGTATATATATACGGCGTATTGGCGCTCACCTCGGACGGTAGCTCCAATACGCCAGTCAGCCCGTGACCCCGGCTGATGCAATACAGTCGAAACGTCGGGACACAAAAATGAGGATAAATACCCGTGACAATCAAATAACTATGTGTGATAATTGCGAAAGTCTACGAAAAAATGAGAAGCTCACCTCGGATTGGATTTTATCCCAATAAGCATGATGCTTCGACATTTCCGTTTCATCTGTGGAGTTCCGGTAGAACTGGGTCCGCATCTCGCTCCCTCCTCCCACCCAAGCACTGATCACCGCCCCCCCTACCCCCACAATGAGCTCCACAGTCACCAGGAATATGAAGAAACATGCGTGCTACGAAGAAATAAGGTTAGTAATAAAATATAAGCCCACGAAAACACTGTAGGTATTATTGTTTAAGGGAACAAGTTATCATCGGAACCAATCCAGCAAGCAAAGACCATGTTCAAAGAGATTCAGGGTGCCTTAAGCCCATATCTACTCTCTTTACCTAAGCAGCCGAAGACTATGCCTTTTCGATTATACTTATTCAGTTCATCTTCGCTGGTTCATACCTATTTGTATAAATCGGCTATTGAAACCAGAATAGTCTATCTCAAATGTTAAAGGTTGTGTTTGCATTAATAGATTGAGTGGTGGCCGAGTTGATGATGCCTTTGTCTTGCGATCCGATATTTGCAGGTTTGAATCCCGATGGCAATCACGTGCGCATCCCATGTTCTCACAACGGTGAAGGAAAACATCGTGAGAAACCCAGCATAGAAAAAAGTTGTGTGGCATGTGTCATCCACCAATCCGCACTGGGTCCGCGTGGTGGATTAAACCCATTCGGTCTCGTGACGGAGAGTAAGCCTGAGTCCCAGCAGTGGGAACATTATAGACTGATTAAGCTATGATAATGCTATGCACTAGATATTTACTGTATTAAAATCGAAACTTACCACATAAAGCACCCTGACATGTTCCCTCAAAGCTCCAATGACGCCCAAAACCGCAGTCACCACGAGGCATAGACATAGAGTCAGGAGGAAGGAGGTCACGCCCTTTGATAGATACGACTGCTCAATCGGACGGGCCTTCTTCTCGCGCATGTTGGCGATACAGAATATCATCAGCATCAGGCCAAATATCTGAAAAATTGTATTAGTCTACTAAGTATTAAAAAGTTAGCCAAATCAGTACAATATTTTTTTTAATTAACTGGGTACGTATGTAGATATGTACACCGAACTTAGAGATTTCTGCACCGCCAGGTGGTAACAAGAGATATGTAAAGACCACCCCACACCGGTCAAATAGGATACCACCTGTCTACTGTTCAGATGGATAGTGTTTATCTGCAGGATGGCAAAAGATTCTAACTTGCCCAGAAATAATAGAGTTGACCTTTATGAGTGTATATTCACTTTACCAGCAGTTGCTACCAGGGTGGTACTAGCTTGGAAGAGAGATAAAACCCCTTTGCATTCTCATGATTCTAGCACGAACGTCACTTTTAACAAGACGATGGATTAGGCACTGAACATTTCACAATGAATATTTAATGATCAGCTAGCATTATTAATTCATAGCCTTAGGATATCGATCGATAAACCTGATTAGCTTTCGATATACATAATCATTGGTATACATTTTTTCGATACTTACAATAACTAACACATTTATTAGAGTCAAAAAGAACTTTAGGCACCGGATGCCGCGTGGCTTCATTTTGACTAAGTATCTGTTTTTCTCCTTTTTTTTTAATTTATTTCCGTGCTTCAAACATGTCCGATCTGTCGGACGGACGCTTCAGGAATGAAAGCTTCGGCTAATATCGAATGCATTGAACAGTTATTATAAACAGCCATCATCATGGTGGTAGATGGAGCGGGTAATTACCGACTGTCCATTTGAAGAGGCAAATTGATTTTCTTTTTTTGATGCTCTTTATCAATTTATATCATTTCTTCACTACGTAGAGATTGTGTAAGAAAAAGAAAGTGGCGAAATTGAACCCTTATAGTTATTTACTTTTTCAGTATACCTACATAAAACAAATTGTTACTGAAAAACTGCAATGCTCATCTTCGTTAAACATCGGTTAAAACGAAAATCGGGTAAACCAGCGGTTTATTTCATACTGCCTGCGTAATCTTGGCTACGTGTTTATATCCTCAGGCGTATTTTTTAACGAGGCGCAAAAAGCTTCCAAAGTAAATACCCGCTCCGCTTGTCATCCAAGACAGTATGTGGAACGTGGGAATCCATATGTTCAGGGTTCCACACTTTGACTGACCTGTCCTGTCTCTTTGTCTTTGAACACTGATAATAATACAGTAACTACAGGTATTTTTGCTTTGAAATAAAGTTCATTTTCGCCTATTACCTTATTATATTCCTCAAAGAGACTTTTTCAGGTTGTGCTACTTTAGAAAGTGTGTTAGTTATTGATTTTAATGCAAAGGTATGTAGTTGGATTTTGATAAACGATGAATTTGCGTACTTATATTTATTAATTGTTGTAAAGCCTATTGTATCGATTTATTTTCAAATGTAATCTTAATTATTTATTAGTGTTATCTATGCCACTTTAAGCAAATAATAATGGTTACAAAGTTGGATCTAGAATATTATTTTGTCCAACTCTGTAGGAATTGTACCTAAAGCAATATTGGCAGTCGGCTAAAAAGGCCATTCTTATAATTAATACAAATGAGTATTGAAATAAAGGACAGATTATTTATTTTGAATTATTCATTTATTTATTCACTAATATTTGACAGTGTGTTTGTAGACACGGACGCTGTTCTTGATATAATGGGCCACCCACATCGCTAGCAGCATTCCTAAAGCCTGAAAGAAGAAATACTTGTTGATTTACATCTCTTACAAACATAAAATATACACAAAACAAATGTATAGATGATACATTTCGAACACTATATCATAAGTCCTTTTTCTGTTCATAAGTTGTGCTCAAGAACTCATATTGAATTTCAGCACAATAGGTTCAGCGTTCGTTTTAGCGTGACTTTGGACTTCAACAAACATCCATCTATACATACTCCTCGACCTCGAACTTATAATTTTATTATAAACGTACTCAGAGAATGCTTGTGAAGAGCTCGGCTATGTAATAATATTATTTATTCTTTGGCTCGGCTTTGTTTTCTTTTCAGAAATTATGTGCTGAACCTAAGTAATAAAGCCTATTATTGAAATTAATTTATATTTAGACATACTTTTCAGATTGTTTTATGTAAGTACGAGTATAACTTGGTCGAATTAACATGACACCTGGCTCCAATGACGTTTGTGTAAAAACAGCGAGGAATTTGATAATCTTGATAGAGAAGAGGTCCTGTAATACTTGGTAATTATAAAGCTTCGCAATTAGAGGAAGAAGAAACACGGAGGGCGACGCGTGGGGCAGCGGGGGAAGCATCGAATTCCGAGTCACGTGTCAGCCAGGTGTCATGTTAATTCGCCCGAGTAGTATGTGTACCTCCAACCAAATACTGATGACAGCAAGTCCAAAAAGGAAGCTAGCATCGCACTCAAGATCGTACAAGATCTCATCTTCGCAGCCCTCACTGTAGTAGGAGGTTGACCTGGAAAAATATAGTGAAGAATGACACTTCTTCAATTCATTTTGTGTGCGTTGATATTTTTCGTATGAAAAGTTTATGAATGGAAAAAAATGTATTTCAATAACCGTTTAAACATAGTAAATTTTAAAGAAAGATGAGTACCTATCGTCGCTATGGCAATGGAATAAGAAGCATTCTAGTAAACCACTGTCACGACAAGGAATGAAGTAGAGGGAATTAAGCTGTAGCCTGTAGCTCAATTCTTCTACGCCCTATACAACACTGCACTATTCATGGGAAGGCGTCTTACCATCAAGATAAATAAAATAACATATTAATTATCTAAAAAAGATATCATTGATATATTCCCAACTCTCAAACATGTAAAAGAGAGATACTTTACTCAATACAAGCCCGGTACAGGATCTGCTGAGCGTTGATAGTCCTGGCTCGCGCAGCCCTAGAACAGCATGACAAGCTGATGGGGCGTTCGATGGCGGCATAATCTTCTGGCCCGTTGAGGCCGCAGCACCGATGCTGGAATCAGAAATCATCGAAGACCTCACTAATAAAAATATAAAAGTTTATGAGGATGGAGGAATGGATAGATGTTTACCACTCAATCAGGTGAAAACTTCTAAACCTGAACTGGAATCTGAAAGTATAACTTAGAAATACTCGTACAGTTTATCATCAAAGCGCAGGCGTTGCCGCGGATGGCAGCTAACTCTATTTCTTTCCGTAATATTTTGTTAGGTAAACGATTTGGATGGTCCATTGGCAAGTGTATTGGACAGTCACGCCAGTATTACGGGTTCGATTCCCACTTCGGGAGAAACATCTCTGTGCAGAGCATTTATTTATAAAACTGGCTGATACACTTTTGTTTGCGTTGCGAATTTTAAAAAACTTTCTTCGTACTTATTTTCAGCTTTTGACTATCACGTCAAGTCTCTAAGTTCATTAGTTAGATCTGTACGTTGTCTATCAGTCTGTCAGGTCCAAGTATTTTGTATATTTATATTGATATATCAGTAGGTATGTTACATCCGTCTGTAGTAGGTCCCACAGCTCATCATGCTCTCTCGAGCCCTCTCTCGTCACGTTGCTGAAGAAGTCCTGCCGCAGCCATTCTGCCACCTGGTACTGGAGGTCGTAGCGTTGGAGGGACACGAAGATCGCGAGAAGCATTTCCATCACCACGAAGGGAATTAGCAGTACTATGTACTGAAATAAAAAAAAATTGCATGAGTAAAATTATGAGTGGATTGATTTGCTTTTACTATCATTATCATGTCAGCCTCCGGATGTACAGACAGCGTCAGAGATAAGTATCACCCTTGCGCAAGACACCCAGCTATAAATCCTTTCAAAAATTGTCATACTTAAAATTATTTTTAGTCTTACATACGGTTATATAAATATAATCTATTTTTTACAGGCAAAACTTCTCCATACGATTTGAAGGGATTTGAAGCTGGGTATTATAATGCAAGGGGGATACTTATCTATGATGCTGTCTGTACATACATACACTGATGAACATAAGCTTATTCCTCCTATAAGACGCTACAAGAATGTGAATGAAGTAAGCATCAGTCTAAGTAAGAAAACACTACATGTAGTATTGAGCTCTAGTACTAAATAGCCAAAGTCGAAAACATGAAGCTTGGTATATATATATTGCAGATGCAATACTAGACAACTATTAAAGGATGTGGACCACGAGAACTCAAGTCAGTTTATTGACCAAAGTACCATTAGCCTACAGCAGTCTGTGGATATGACCCGCTTGATATCGTGCTATAGTTTAACTGGTCTTCGGTACGTCATATCCATATGCATATCAGAATTTGCAAATCATCGCTTCATCTAATAACTCCTGAAGTATTTAGCTTGTTATAAAAGTTTTTGCACGCCACAAGGCTTAACTTCGTCTCATAGTGAAAAGGTTCCTAAGGCGAACTTTGTTAAACCATACCGCATAAAGCATCTTCACGCTACTCCTGACGCAGCTGATACACCCAAACACGGCCAGAAGGAACAGCATAATGCTGGTGGCGATGATCACTGCATCACCCGTGGCAGACCCGCCGGCTCTCTCGCCATACTGGGCCAGCACGCGGAGGTCCACCACCGCGAATCCGAATAAACATACTGCAATGAACTGATGAAACACCAGAATAATATCAGGCCTAGTACGCCTTCTAATTAAGTGAAGCGTAGGTTTCCCAAGTAGAATCTGAATATTACAGGTAGAATCTTTTCAGCTACGGAAAATTCAATACTGCATTGTTTTTTTTTTTTTAATTTTCGTACCGGCTGAATATTTAGTATGAGGTCAAAATCAAGTGAGTCGAGGTGTTTTTATTATTATTATTATTTTTAGCCTATTTAGTGTCCTACTGCGACTGGGCAAAGGCCTCCCCCCTTTCTTCCACTCTCCTCAATCTTATGCTTGACTGGCCCAATCAGCTTCAAACTTGGTAAGCTCATCTCGCCATCTAGTTCTTGATCTGCCACAACATCTTCGTGCTGTCTCTGGGCACCACTCAATGGTTCTCCTGGTCTACAACTCATCTGACATCCTACAACTAAGTTGTTTTTATATGAAAGATTTTTTTTTAATCCTTAAGATGCTTAATATGTGATGATATAAGATGATATCTTATAGGTATACTAGTAAATTGTAGAAACATATTATCATCATAATGTCAGTCTTTGGACTTCCCCTACTGAACATGACCGGCCACGACCAGCGCTCTTAAGCCGCCTCCATCCATCAACTTTTCGCAACCACAAAACCACAAAGTCGTCGGTCCGTTGTATAAAGGACCATCCTACACTGCGTCGTCGTCGTGATCGCTAACCAAGAAACAACCATATTTCAATATGATAATAAAATGATATGCTACTTACAATGAACATCAAATTGACGGCGATCAGAAGCCCCTTCGCGCACCCATGACTGAGCTGAATCCAGTTGAACATCATCATGAATCTCATAAACTATGTACAACTTTTGTGTACCTTGCACCTCGGAGACGCATATAACGTACCGCATTTCACAAAGAATAGAGAAACCTCCATAGTGGCTACGTGGGAGCCTCCGTTTGTCTAATGAATTTTATATGAGACTTCGATCGATGTGTTATTGATTGAATAGGTTAGGTCAGACATTTTTTATGCTGTTTTAGAAAATATTGTTAACTTTTTTTTAAATCGATCCGATGAAAAGGTGTTAAGTGCACTCTCCTTATGGTAAGAGATCACAATCTGCTGATTACTAGTTAGCACATAAACGCTATTGGCCCGTCCACTATGAGATTTACAAACTATGTTTTTTGACGTGACTACGTCTAATAAATCGATGAACGCTGGCTGCATGCAACATTGACGTCATTGTCCGGTAACGCAACGCTGTCATTGTCCGGTAACGCTCATTGTCCCGTTACGCTGGTAGTCACTTTAAACTATCGTCCATAAACCAACTTTACAGACAACCAATTATTTTTTTTATCTATATTTTGGTGGAAAGTTAGTTGAACAGGATAAAAAGTTAAGAAACATAAGTAGAGAAAAATATAGTATGTAATCATTGTATTACCAATATACTATACACAATAGTTACTTATTGGTTCCTAGTAGATTTTTACAAGCATTAATTTAATTCGATATTATATGTCACAGTAACAATTTGCGATAGTAATAAGTTTAATTACTTAACTACGTAAATACCTACCTTATCTATAAAATTAATTAAGTACAAACAAAATAATGCTGTTACAAAGTAGTACCTAAGTACAAGTAGACAGTTCTATAATTTTTTCGACAAGTAGATAGTTCTCAAACTTCGATAATTCCTAAAGCACGAAGGTAAGAAACGTGATGATCAGAAGTGATGCCGAGCTGATTACGCTCTCAACTCCGCTGGTGCTCCAACCGATGACAGGGTCACTGAAATTAGAACTAAATTGTAATTAACTATATAAAAAGCTTAGGGATATTGCTTCGTAGTATTTAGTTATTAATTGTAGTAGTAAGGAGTTGTATTTATTAAGAAAATATTTTGTCAATGATATCACTGCTATAAAGATATTTCAATTCAATGCACACCTCATCATCGCCATACAAATGCACTTAGGCGTCGATGACACAGGGCTAGTTTACAAGCTACAAGCCAGTGAGTTTAAATGCTAGCGAGTGAGCGAGTTAGAGTTAGAGGTCCGGAAGGATTGTCAACTAGCAGATTGTAAAAAAGCCAATGACACGGGGCGAGTTTACAAGCTACTAGCAAACTCGCTGGCTCGTAGCTTGTAATCTGGCCCTGTGTCATCGACGCTTTAGATTGATGGCACTTGTGTGGAAGGGCGTGCAATTTTAGATTGATATTTCTCTACCTACCTCTGATTGAGGTATCATCGAAGAAAGGGCTAACGCAGAATATTTCTGTATAATAACGAAATATGGATGTATACATATTAGTACATATTATATTATAATATTTTAAGCGAAAACAAAGTAAACACGCTCAAGAATAATTAACGTGGCTGATAAGATAGAAATGCAGAAATGCTCTTATGCAAAAATAAGATCTTTCCATCCCAGTTTTGACTTTTGACCTTTATGATAGCTTTATTACTAATTGTATACCTAATATTGACTAGATTGTCAGCAGCTCTATGCTTTTTAAGATGATTTATTCATATTCAGCTTACCGCTACTATGTCCCCGGCCACTCAAGTGGAAGGGCGTTTTAATCGATTCTGTAGTTTGAGCGTGATTTTGTAACAAACATCCATAATTTCCATCCCTACTTATGTTATTAAATTAATTTTCCTGTTATATCAGACTTCAACATACAGTGTGTGATGAGTAGGTACAATGATGCATCCGATAATTCTTTGTCTCTTCACCTTGAATACAAAATATTCATTTTATGAAGAAAATATCTGGCTTTTAGGTGCCCGTTATCTGTGTTCTAGTTTTATCTTATATGTATTTTCCGGAGTTTTGACTGACGGAACTCTACCACCAAGATTTGAACTTCATTTGCTTGATTTTCTCTCTATTGTCATGCTAAGGTTGGATGTATGATGTATAGATGTTGACAATTCTCATTATTTGCCAAAATGTAGTCTGCGGAAGATGTAGTATCATGTAGGTAGTAGGTACGTACAGAGAGATCATGTATGTAGAATAATAATTTTGCCAAGACTGATATTTGAGTAGGTAGGTACTGAATGTTGAACTCTAACCGGTTTATTTAGTTTTTATACTTATTGAGACATGATGCAAGTGTGGATTGAGAGCGATATAGGATTAGTGTTGCATAACATTTATTCAACATTATGAAACTTTATACAGTATAAGTAAATAGAGAGACAAAAATATACCATAATTGATTGATTCAGGCGTTACTTTGCGGAAATCCATAAATATCAACAAATTATATAAATATATTTAGTAATAAATCCATGCATTATCCAACTTACCCGACATTAAAACCTAATTATGCAGCTTTTTCTAAAGTGGTATATTTTTCAACAAATTATATAAATATATTTAGTAATAAATCCGCTTGATTTCTAAACAAAGGTTTTAATTAACTTGACTTTAGTTTAGAACTTTAGTACATATTACTATACCACAAACCAAAGAGTCAACGAACAGAAAACCAAAGTTCAAAGATACGACACGTGTTTCGCCTCTACACAAGGCATCATCAGGAGGTGTGGACTCGCCGAAGTTCGAAACGAGAACTCTCTCTCTCTCTCTTCTCGTTTCGAACTTCGGCGAGTCCACACCTCCTGATGATGCCTTGTGTAGAGGCGAAACACGTGTCGTATCTTTGAACTTTGGTTTTCTGTTCGTTGACTCTTTGGTTTGTGGTATAGTAATATGTACTAAAGTTCTAAACTAAAGTCAAGTTAATTAAAACCTTTGTTTAGAAATCAAGCGGATTTATTACTAAATATATTTATATAATTTGTTGAAAAATATACCACTTTAGAAAAAGCTGCATAATTAGGTTTTAATGTCGGGTAAGTTGGATAATGCAGTTAAAACAGATAAAAAAATATAGTAGTGTATAACACCTATTCAATACAATACAATCATCATTTTTACAAGGAAAATATTAAAATTGCATTGGATGTAAAATAAACAAATCGCTACTAGGAAAAATAATTATCTCTAGGAACTGTGACTCATAAACAATCATTGATAACAAATAATCAGGTTTCACAAAATCAATTAGTACCTACTGTATTTTTTGACCCTATCGATTTACATTGAAATATCCTACGGTTGGTTCATCTGTTCTAAATTCATTGGTATAACTGAAAAAGCAACCTTAACATAGTACATAAAATAATGCCTACAGGATGCCGATGACACCGCACGCAACCCTGCCTCCAGCATTGCCGGTCTTTCTGGAGTCAGGGTGACTGGTCCTTCCGAAGTCGTCCTCCTTTTCGTGAAGTACCACGGCCCTTCCGAGGATGTTGTGAGGGCCAGTGAGGGAGATCTGTGAGTCGACGAAATCGAGCTGGCTGTAGCCTTCTTGGTTGAAAATGAGGTTGCCAAGGTCTCCTACGTGGCGGTTTTCGTCGTTGGGATGGCCGTGGTCATGCTGGAAGGAATAAGTCAAAAATATGTTGAAGCTTTTTGTTGTATTCGTAAAAGTAGGTAGGTAACTATAGATTGGGAAGATCAAGCAGCGTACAATTTTTTTTTTTGGTAGAGCGTACCAGCGAAGCTTGGTGTTACGGATTCGAATCCAAATTTGTGTGACGAACATAAAATGTTTTGATACTATTTTATCAATCGACTTCAAAAACGGAGCAGAACTTTAGTTTTGACATCAAAATAACTGAAAAAATTACGTCATCCAAGTAAACGAAATTGCTTATTTTGCTTCCCTGTGACTATTTAGTGGTATTTACGGCCAGTAGAACAGTCCAATTGAAGTCGGTTGCAGTAAGTATGTTTTTGTAAAACTTTGATTATTATTGTTCCTGTAGCCTTATTGATATACCTATCTCATAGTCATGCAACTCTTTTGACCCATGCCACCTACGACACAGGAAATCTAAGTGTATAAGCTTTAAAACTCTACGTACATGTTCAGGGTTGAAATGAGACCCCGTAGAAGCGCATCCTCCAGTGATGTCTCCCTTCTCGTGCACGTGGAAACCGTACTGTCCAGTGGCAAGGCCGTGCACCAGCCCACTGACATGCACTTTGCCATCAGAAAGCTGCGTAAAGGTGATGTTACCCTGCACCTCTGGTCCAGACAGCTTCACAATCGCACGCAGTTCTGCTGGCTAAATACAATGATAACCAAATGAGGGTCCAACCAAAAAAAATTGCTGGGTTGAATTTAAAAGATTTTTTTAACAAATATGTTAAATGGTTTGTGAAAAACAAATAATTAGATACGGGTTTTACTGATTTTCAAAATTAAAGGTAAAATATGTAAAAGTACGGATTGAATGTGTTATTAGACCAAAAGTTGAACGATCTTGCTACCTCAGGTAAACATAATATTTAATTGAAAGTTGCATTTTTATAATCTCCGAAGATGAATACCGCTAAGTTTTTCAGTTTTCTACTAAATTCAATGTTTGAGTGGTTAAAAAGAGGGTTTGAAAATGTGCAAGTTTTGATTGACTTGCTTAGTACTGACACTTTGCTATTCTATGACATTTCCTCCGCGGGTGGAAGAAACAACATTGACAATAAATAATTCTTCCACGGGTGACGAAGTCGCACGCGGGTACAGCTAGTTTATAATTCATAATATAGCTTATAAGTATCTAATAAGGTACCTAATAGACAAAGGTAAACTGAATGCTAAAAATCATCAAACTAAATATATTTATCCATAATATAATCCGGATTTTTTTTGTACAAAAAAAAAAATTTGCAAAAAACCACCGTTATGTTTGTAAAAAAATATAAAGTTACTACCCTAATATCTTAAACAATTATACCGTCGTAACTAAGGTATAGTTCTTTTTCTGAAGATCCAATATAAGTGGCCAGTTGTATAAAACCAATTTAAAATGGAAGAAACGTAACGAGATGATGACCAACTATGTAAGGTAGGCAATGTAGTTTTACAAAAAAGTTGTAAAACCAGTTAATACATATTTCTCTGACACACCTTGTAAGTACCTACCAAGAGTTGGTGAATATCTATGAATCTTTAATTTACAAACCTATCTAAAGTTTAACACAAACAACATTATAGAAAATACTTACGCCTTGTCCATATTGGCCGAAGACAACTGCTACGGATGCAGCGAATAAAATTATTGACTTGATCATTTTGAATCCTCTGAAACAATATTTCAAAATCACACATAAAGACGAATTAATTTTGATCGACGCATGAAAAACTGATTATTTTTTCTCATATTCTTCCCTGTCTTTATTTCAGACTGTTTATTATGTTGTAAATTCGAGATAAAATCCCTATCTGGACCACACAAGACACAAACTTACCTTTGAACAAGCAGTTGGAGAATGGCACCGGTATACGAACACAAACATGTTGCAATCTCTTTACTCCTATCCATTTTACTAAGACCTATATCCTCAGATATGTTGACCTCTCAACATGAATAATTTGCTAAGATTATATATAGTGGTAAGTAATTGTGGAGGTCTAGAGAAGTGGTTATAAATGGCTACCGGCTATTCAGAGTAAATGAACTTATTATCGACGCGTAGGAAGTATGTTTTACATTCGACTTTATCTCTTTATACGTGTGAAGATAGTCGTTACGATTTTAGACAATCTACCTATTTACGTGAAAGAAGGTAAAATAACTCCTGTATCGGTTTAAAAATACCCATCATGCTTAACATATTTTTAATGCTTTATAATCAACGAAGCTTAGGTCAGTATACATACCTATTGGAACACGGACTTGTCGCACATTCCAAGTTGCAAGAAATCATTATCATCATCATCCTCAGCCTCAGCCAGTATCAGCCCACTGCTGGGCATAGGCCTCATGCCAATTTCGTCTGTGCTGTGCGGATCCAAACCAGGTGCAAGAAATACCTACTTAGGTACTTACTTAAAATTATTCTGCAAACACGTATTTCGTATTACTCAGTATTTTTTTAAGGAATAAATACATTGTTATGGATGCAACATTTAACTGGTAAAACCTGTATAATAAGGAAAAAAACGTCTCAGCAATTAAAAGATAAGAAAACTCAAAAAAGGTTCTACAATAAAATTGTAGTTTCCTAAAACTTACTTCTTTTTTAAACAGTACTTTTGTGGTATTCGACTATAGGTTATTTTATTCCTACTCTCTATTGCTTATTGAACTCAGACTGCTCTTATCAAAGTAATGATGTGTGCAATTGTGCATAGCCCTTTGATTAATTAACCTTGCAATCAACGGACGTATTTCAAGTAGGTAGTTAGAAAAATTTCAGTCTAAAAATGCACGGCTCTCATATATTGCCGCCTTATAAATGACCTTACTTAGGCTGATCGCGAGAGTGGAGGTGCGTGTATTTTAACCCGAATGTGAAGAAGGAGGGTTATGCTTTTCAAGTGTATGTATATGCTTATGTATGTTTATCTGAAGGTCTCGGGCTCTAAGGCTCTGAAGGCTAAACGGCTGAACGGATTTTGATAAAAGGGGGTCGTTGGATTTTTCTAAGTGACATAAGCCACCTTAAATATCAAACAATTTAATATATTGGCTGTAAGCCAACAAAATGTGTCGAAAAGTTTCAAAAATCCATAATAACTTGATGAATTCCGGTGAATGGCGTATTCGTTTTAGTCATGGGAATATCATAGAATAAAATAATGTGTCAAAAATCCATTATTCCAATAATATGTCGGCTAGGCTAGAACATGAACACCTTGCATCAAGTGCCCGCGGCGTACTTTGTCCTTTTCTCCGATGATCAACTCTCAAGTGAAGAGATAAATAAATCTAGGTACTCGTCGACCTTCACCGACTTAGAGCCAGGAGCCAAGTTCACATTCAATGGTAGAGGTTAAACCAAAGTAGAGCAATTACTTTTTTATTAGTAGATCGATAGTTATAACTGTGAATATATTGTGATATATGCAGTAATCACAGCTGATTATTACCACCAGATTTAAAAAAAACTTAGTCATAGTCACATACCAAAAAGCTAAAATATGTATTTATAAATTATTATAATCATTTTTATAATTCTTTTACCGGTGCATATTGCTGACGAAAGAAAATGATTCCTGGTTCAAACATTACTGATATTGATACAAATAACATAAGTAAGCAAGTAAGTACTTTTTTTTACATACTTTTGTATACCTAATCTAACACATTATATTACATTTATAAAAACGTGAATTCGACAGTAAAAATGCTAACACATCATTCTATTTACATACATTTTGAGAATAGTGTCGGTCGGTACGATATAATCAAAAGACGCGGCAATGCTATCATTGTTTCAACAATCTAAATGGTTTAACACAACAAGATTAATCAGAAATTAAACTAAACACATACCTTATTCTGTCCGATGTTAAATACACAATCACTGCACTATTTTATTGGATTTATTATAAGTTTATTAAAAAAATGTAGACCAGAACCTGCGCACGAGTGTTTTTGAACTAGACTGACTGATCGTGCTTCGTTTAGATTCAGGGCACGTAGCCTACCCTGAGGCTATGCAGTAAATAAACAACAAATCAACTCAGGTTGTACTATAAAATTTTGAAGGACAAAATTTAATAAGTATAAATGTTTGGAAGGAGAGACCCAAGTCCGAAGTCCGAAGGGTTAAATTATATTATATTTGATTAAAACTTTGTAATATTAATACAAAGGTATTTTTCCTTAATTTGATTTAAACAGTGCCATCTACTACGACTTTATCAAACCATTGCGATCATTAAAAACGCTCTACTTTCTTAGCGGCTCTACCAATACTCTACCTACGAATTTTTATGAGAGACTGAGCTTCAAGAGATTTCGAACAGATGGCAGTTGTGATTTCAAAGCTCAAAGATAACGTTTTCAAGTGAAATCCACGCTATATTTGTTAATTATCATTTATATGAATTACTCCATATAACTGAATTATAAACAGTACTTAAATATGCTATTTCTTTCATCAATCTGATTCTTGGAATACCAATTGAAACCAAGAGGAATATATAAAGATCTTTATTAAAAACTCATAATTAAAATAACACTGTACAACGATTAATGGAAATATCTAAAGATGTAGCATCAAAATTTAAAATAAAAATTATATTCTAATACTTTCATGAAAATTGATGTATAAAGAAGAATAAATCCATAAAATATTTGTCTTTCAGGCTGATCAACTAGAAAATCTTACTATGAGCACAGTCTGGTTCTTGCAAAGTACGAGCGTCCCCATCAGCTTTGATTTACTTAGTTGACTGTACAAAATACGTGCTATACGTACATAATTATATTATCAAAAGAAATGATTCAAGCGCTCGTAAATTGCAAGATATTCAACCCTCAGCCTGGTTCTGGGGTATCCGCTTCGAGAGATTTAGGTGTGAGAGGTAGTGGAGGGGCCGTATCTCCTTGCAACTGAGATAGGGCGCAGCGCACCGCCGAGAGCATCTCAGGAGTTGACTTCCGCCCTCGCGGTGCGTGCGGCCTGTGGGGGCGGGATACTCGCTCTGTGGTCGCTGTCGATTCTGTAAGGTTTACAAAGATGAAACATTTGTCAAGCATTGAGACCAAAAGACTACAATTCTGTTAATGAATCTTGGCACTCATCAAGTGAGCCGTTTGCAGGATACATAGGTTCAAATCAAATCAATGTTCAATACTTATATACTACCATTTATTGTCATTGCATATAAAATAAAATATAAAATGCTGCACAACGAAGCGACAGAATAGAAGACCCACGACGTGGTCAAAAATTATAGTACCTATGCATGTGTTAAGCGTTAATGTCAAAGGGTTTTTTTACAAGCAACAAACCAGCGAGTTCGATTGTAGCTTGTAAACTCGCCCAGTATCATCGGCTTTTTTACAATGTGCTTGTTGACAATCCTTTCCGAAAGCTAACTAGCTCACTAGCTAGCTTTTAACCTCGCCGGCTTGTTGCATATAAACAAACTAGCCGTGTGTCATCGACGCTTTAGGCATAGGGACAAACATCTATAGAAGCGGTATGTGCTTTTGACGCATGTAAACGGCTTAATTGACGAGCGGCAAGGTCCACCACCAGAACTGCACTCACCCACAATAGCTGAATACATACGATTGACTCGCGGCCTGTCCCTATCACTATCGTCAATCTTGTCACAACAGGTGCAGAAGTAGCAGGGGATACCGGGCACCCCACAGCACAGGGCCCCCCAGAGCCATCGGTGCAGGGTCGCCGCCGCCCGCGCCCACCCGCTGGGCCCATGGGGGCGGTCGTAAACGAAGTCCCGATTCATCACCTCATCAGCTACATTGTTTTGACGTCTGTGACAGTAACGGTTTGACAGTAGGAGGGTTTTTTTTGTTTGTTGGTGGAGGTTTTATACAGAATTTTTGACTCATTGATCTCCTTCGAGAATCTAGGAAATGGCTTGATTCTCGAAGTTGATCTCAGATAAAAATTCCTTCTGGCTTATGAATGAGTTTTTTATAATTTTCCAGTAAATTATTTTGAGTTTCGAACATGAGTTGAATATAAAGTTTTATAAAATTTCATAAAAATAACAAGTGAACTTTGAATTTCTATATTTTCAGTATCTATCGCTATTATTTTATCCTCGTAGTTCTGATATTCGTAGTATAAAATTCGTAATATTTTATAATTTTAGAGTTATAAAATATTCCACCGAATTTTCTGGGCACTTGGTTTTGTGAACCTAATACAAATTAGGCAATAGGCTAAAGATAAGGCTACGTTTATGCTAAATCAATTTTACCAAATTTAGGATTAGGTATAGTTAGGTATCACTAAATACTTTTCTTGAAGGTTTTGATAATTTAATTAATGAGAAACAATAAATATGTAGTCAAGAATCTCACGTTTAAAGCATTTATCCAACATTTAATTTATTAGCATAGCATCTCATCACGCACGGTGGTATAACACATAAACACACAGCAATTAAACCTTTGAAGGCAATCAATCCAACTCCATGACTCCCAAGTCACGCTCACGCGCTTCCTTCCACGGCTTCCACCTCCTCACAATACCGTGGCTAAGTTATCATTACGTCATGGTCGGCTACCTCGCAGGCTCTAAGATGACAACTGCTTCACCTATCAAGGAAAAAAAATCCAACCGATTCAAATCATTGATACCTAGCGGCCCACGACGCCAGCACGTATAATATTCTATTTTAAAATGAATTTGCGTCTGCATATTTTTTGCGGCCAGCTGCTATGGCTCGTCGCAGCGTTGAAAGGAAAGGCTCTGCAAGGGATCCCGGGTTATGGGAGGAATCTCATCATCAAAGCTTTGCCGGCTGTGGAGGATTATCAGAGCAACGTCTATGAAGTGTATATGGAGCCTTATTTGTATGTGAGTGCTTTTTATTTTTGATTGTACAAGAAGTTCTGAGAAACATTCGGTATTTGGTTTTTGCTACCGTATTCCGAGTTTGTTGAACTTGGAAGATTGAGATCGATCTTAACTAAGTGAGTCAATTTAAAAGAATAAAGTGGTGTTGGGATGGTAAGAGTTGAAATAAACGATGAATTTTATTTTTAGGACCTCGGTCAATCTGTGTATCCGATAACGGGAAGCCGCGCTGAAAAACAAATCGACTTATCCTTTGTAAGTGATTATAAAAATACTTTTTAGTCATTAACTCATTGGAAATTTTGGCTCATATATTAACGTCCCCATGAAGTCATGAATTTCGTGGTTTTTATCACCAATTCACCAAATCTCCAATTTATTTTACAGTTTTTACTCACTTAGGACATTTTTAAAATAGTAATTAAAAGTGGTGTTTTACCCCCACTAAATAAATACATATTCTGTCGCATTATTCTTATTGTAATTCTGGAGTACTAAGTACAAAGGTCTGCACTGGCCTTCCACTGTCGCACTATCCTTCATTATCTAAAACCAGCTAGTAACTAGCTAGTTTGGTTTATATTTTGCTGATTGCATCGTTGAATTCGTCGATCTAGCCGTAGACGCCGTAAAATAAATAGTACATGCGCTGAAAGACCGCCCCAGTGAGTTGGCATACTTATTCCGTTCAAACCCTGTTATTAGGTAGCAGTAAAGCATTATAGCATTGGGTAGTGTCAAGCTCACAGGGACATTTACTTACATCATAAGACCAGTAGGTATCTGACCAAAACCATACCAAACCAAGCTACCATCTATTTTGATTGTCATAACATCCTCCGCACATCGCGTGTCGATAATGGCTTCTAACGATCCAAGATGGGCCAAGGTTTACGGTACTGGTAAAAATACGTTGACACTACTTGACACCTGCTTGCTGCCTCTCTCATATCTTCACTTAGCAACAGTGGAAGTTAAAGAGCTGTATTTTAACTATATGCCATAGGCCTTCATTTTATTGAAACCTAGCTGGTGCGCGCGACTTCGTCTGCGCAGGTATCTTTATAAATTCTAGCCTATGTGTTATTCTGATGTATAAGATATATTATTGTAAAGTTTCATTAAAATCCATTCAGTAATTTTTACGTGAAAGAGTAACAAACATCCATCCATCCATCCATCCATCCATACTCACAAATTTTCGCGTTTATAATATTAGTAGGATTCAGGTTTTATTTTGGTAGGTATTTTATTACATGAGGTAGTGAATGATCTATCATTAACAAACAAACTTATACTCCATTATGTGGAGAACACTTTATCTTTCGATCTATTGAAAGATGTTGCCACATAATGGAATCTAAGTTATTGAAAGATAAAGTGTTGTCCACATAATGGAATCTAAGTTTGTTACGGATTTTTAGGATGGCCGTAACACTTTTTATTATAAAGATCAACAAAAGCACAACTATATTTTATTAACATGGTACGAAATTACTGAAAGCTGTATATTTACATTGGAATTCACTATACAGCAAAACATAAAAACAACATTACTTATATTTACCAACCAACTTGAATATCCATTTCAAAATCTCTACCGCTTTCTAGAATATCGCGTTCCTTTCATTACAATCAAATAAGTAGGTACTTACGCATCATATGCCATGTTATTATGTAAATCTAAGGATATGCAGAAGGTGGTAAATGATATTAATGTTTACCTAACATAACCATCATACTAGTCTACCTTGTACTTGTTTCCGATTACTGACTGGTATCCTACTAATATTATCAATTTTAATGTTTGTAAGGATGAATAGATATTAGATGTTAGTTCCTTAATCACGTCGAAACTACTAAACCAAAAGAGCTGAAATTTGGTATGGGCTAATAAGGTAGAAAAGGACATAAACTATTTTTTATTCTAATACCACGCAAAAGTAGCCGCGGGCGGTAGCTAGTCTAATAAAAAGATTTCAAAATTAATGAGTAGTCATGAGATTCTAAAAAATTTCCTCCACTATCGAGAAGAATTTCACTTTTTAGATAGAAATAAGTAGTCATCCACACATTTGATTGGTTTGCAACCGAAACAGTAATTGAATTGCAGTAAGTCCACTTTTTTCGTCAACTTTAGTGACCAGCATAATTGGGTAAAAAAATTAGAAGTATTCGTTAACACTCACTGAATGTATGATTTATTAGGTAGGTACAAATTAGAACGAATCCAGGCTCCGTTGCGTTGCGTTGCGTCCTAGTTTTGTACTGGCATTTGGCACTGATCATGCGTCCAAATCTAGCGCTGCAACGCAACGTTACTCAACGTAACGGAAGCAGTGTCGCTTTTAACTGATCTAAGTCTACATTTGGCCTACATCATTTCAAAAGCAGCAGAGTGGACATACTGTAATCATATAAATACATGTTCAATTGGAATTCAATATTTTGACTGAGAAAGTAGGCAACCTATACATATAGTAGAGAGCACATTTTAAACTATACATAGAGTAGCGGAGCCCAATCATTTTAACTTTTCCATCTTCTGCATATGTACCTACGAGGCTTTATCCCACTTAGCAATGTTAACTTACTCACCATCTAGTTTTTTGTCAATCAAGTTTTTTGCGAGCTCTAATTATGTCAATCCTCGTATCAAGCAATCAGACTGACAGACGGATACCGCTTCCTTATGTCTAGATCACGAACCCCAAACGAGTTTTAATTATTTTTGCTATTATACTTATAATATGTAGTTATTATTAATATATGCCTTTGTGCTGTTAATATAAGGAAGAGTTTTAATTTACTTCTGTAAAATAATGTACAGACTTTTTTATAATCGCGCATTGAATGGAAATAATCACGTTATAATCTTCATTAATTGCATTGTTTAAATACTTAGCCTTGCTAAGCTGTTTACTTAATGTTTGCTCCGGTATAAATATACATACTTAGGTACTTACAAAAACTGTTTATATTTTTTCCAGTTTTATATTATTGAGTAGGTACCTGCTGCTACTTAACAGCTACCATTATGTACCTATGGGCTGGTGTTGTATGACTATTAAACTGGTTTGGAGTATAACATCTGCTAACAATAATTATTAGACTGGTAGAAAATGCTATTATAGCATTAAGTCCTCCCTCACTTATGTAAAAACTTATGTGTTAAAGTGTTAAAATAAATAAATTAGTAATAGTTTTAAACACTACGATTATAGTTTATTTTCATGATTATATCGGTCAAAATTGCTAAGTCTCCGTTTCATACAAAAGACATCAACGCACTACTACGCGCTACATCTGTCGCGTCATCGCGTTGTATTTCGAAAAACTAAACAAAATAATGTAAGATATTAATATCTTTAGAAACAAACTTTTAAGCAAACCTTTGTATTTAATACTCATTTCATTGGAGTGCTTAAAAATAACTATTCCGCCTTCTGGGGCGGTCCACCACAAGTATTAAGTAGATTAAGAGTGAAGCCTTTTTAATTTTCGCATTCTTCTCAGGAAACCCTTTCATTGGATACCTCAACATGGGCGTGCACAAAAAAATAACTAGTTCACTATCTTGAGCCGTCCGCCACATTGGATTTAGATGGATTTTTGTAGATTAGCTACAATGCATTGTTATCCAAATTAAACGTGTATGCAAAATTACATCTCAATGGGTTGTGGATAACTTTTTTAAATTCAATTGCAAGATTTGACCCAATTATACATACATACCATACTTACTTAGTTTAAAAAAACTCATTGAACCTTAATTTACTACACGGGTTGGTCATGGTCACTTTTATGTATATCTGATTTATTTATTTATTTTAACACTTTAACACTTACATAAGTGAGGGAGGACTTAATGCTATAATAGCATTTTCTACCAGTCAACCCGAGACATATTTTTACTCTGTGCTTTTATCATCCCATCACCACTCACAAATCAAATAAATCATACCGCTTGCGACCCTAAATGTATTCACATGTGAATACGGTTGGGACAGTGACAAGAAACTATTTGGGTGGGTACATCTTGTAGTTAAAAAATGCACGCTTCTCCAATATCGACGCCATATACGTAGGTTAGAGACATTATGTTGTATGGCGGAAGATGTCGGATGGGGCGTGCATTCTTACGGTGGCTTCTCATGGCCTGTATTAGCACAGACTGTGCGGGGCCCGCGCCGCCGGGCGCCGGACCGCGCGGCCCTTGTGTACAGGGCGTGTGAAAAGGATGATCCGGACTCGTCTGCGGCGCGCGAATGCCCGTAGCCGTACCCGACCTTGGCGCGGCGCGGCGTTGTTAGCACAGGACGTGTGAAGCCTTTATACTAAAAGATCTCTACAGTTAGAAGTGATCCTTATGTATACTTTTCACAGTCTCCACGATCTGCGCCTGGTCTTCAAGCAGTAGTGCACCTAATAGCTGATGAGGAATCCGGAGTCGGTGGTGATCTGGTCTTCACTCAGATCGTGCCAAACGGCCCGGTCACCATCGAAGGAAACATCACAGGCTTAGCCCCAGGTCTTCATGGAATCCACGTGCATCAGACAGGCGCTATAAAGGAAAACTGCAAGGATATTGGACCTCATTTCATTGCTTATTATGTGAGAATCTTCAATTCTTCAATCCTTTAATAACTTGCATATTTATAGTTTTCCAGAAATAATGTAGGAGCACCATTGGGTGATGTCCTCTTGAGGATTCCGTTTAGATAGGTTTCAATACCTGACCCTGAGCCAGATATTCCGCCGAGAAGTAATTTTCCGCTTCTATGTTACGGTTTAAAAAGCTCTATATTTAATAGTGTTATGCTGGGCTTTTGAGACTGACAAATGTATTGGGTTTACCAATCTTTATAATATTTTGTTTTTTGCTCTTATTTTTAATGTACCTAACTTTATTCCTGAATTAAAATCTCTGGTATGGCTCTACGACTCTACGAAACTCTACTATACGTTTCTCTTTACAACTACTTTTTGTCAACTACGCCATCTGTTGGTAACCAACTGAACAAAATCAACAGCTACATTGACTTAGCTTCAAGAGCTGGAAAAAATGGAAAGCCAGTTAGTTTATTTAGTTTTCATAAAAATAACTAGATGACGCTGTTAACAATTCTTCAAATACCAAACTTAAATGCTTTCAGGGTCGCCACGGAGGACCAAGAGACCACATCCGCCACGTCGGAGACCTTGGCAACATTAAAGCTGAAGAGGGCGCCACAGTCACGGTGAAAATAGTTGACCACCTTATTTCGTTAGCAGGACCCAGATCTGTCGTGGGAAGGTCCTTTGCTATTTCTAAAGGAGAGGATGACTATGGGAGGTCCAGCACGGAGGATAGCGCTCTGACAGGGACCTCAGGACCCACCGTTGCTTGCGGAATAATCGGATACATGAACTAAACTGAAGAGAAGTTACGAAGGATACGCTACTTACTCTTCAACATGTACCTTCGAGTATCTATAGGATATTAAATATTTAAGTTTTTTTAAGTTTACTTTCTTATCTAGGTAAGCTAGTTATAGTTAAGGGGCATCCTTACACGTGTTTTAAAATTAACCCTACTAACTTAAAAACACATATAAAATCTAAATTAAAGTATGAAACCTTTCACTTTTTTGTTCACGAAATCAAAATATATAGAGGAAACGAATAGTGTGTAGAAATTACTATAATAAGGCATACTTTTTGAGTATTTGTCCGAAACATTTTTGTATGGAACTCGGATTTGAGGATTACCCTTAAGCCAGCACAGCAGCCTACCTATAAATGTTTTTATCTGCCTATCAACTTTTTTCTGTGGTCGTTTATTAACAAAAAATTAGATTAATAATATAAAAACCACATTATTATGTTTTAGCTCTAACTCGCTTCTTTTACGAGTTATGGTGTGTTTTATGGTTTATTTCATCGAGTTTTGAGCTATCCTGGAAGTTTCAGCCGGATCAGGAAATCTAATCAGGAAGGGCTCGAAATTCAAGTTGCAAGATTCCACCCGGTACGACAGACAGACAAACGAACAAGAAAGTGCCTAAATTGTTTTTCTGAGAGACCCAGTAAGAGGTTATATGGATTATGGACGTTCTAAGTATACTAAGCGATAAACAACTTGACCTCTGGCGAACCACGTGACAAAGAAGCGCAGAACGAAATTCCTGAGTCAAATTGGTTATGCGCATCTATGTCACGTGGTTTGCCAGAAGACAAGTTGTTTGTCGCTTAATAAACCTACATCCATATTCGAACCATGTCGAACATTTGACAACGGCACGTAAAATTCATAAAATGCTTCGGACCAGTTTGATATACTTAGGTAGGTACATATAATGAGTTTAATCTCTGCATGTGACAAATTATTTTTATCTTTTCGAGGACTGAGCAGTTTAAGTAGCTACTGTATTCTTTGGTAGCGTGCTAACTGTTACTAACTGTACTTAGTGTATTCATTTTTTCACCGTTTTATTCGTCTTATCGCGCTGAATTTACAACTACTTTCACATACCTTCGCGTTTTGCTTTTACCTGCGATTTTACAGCGGTCGTTTTAGAGAGAATTACACAATCCTACAATACAATACATAATTAGATATACTTTACTGAATAAATAGGCACCTACCTACTCAATTTTTTTTCCAGTTGTTAGATAGGCAGTAAATGCTGATAGATACGGATAGATAGAAATATGATTGTTCCTAAATCAGGCTTAGGTAGGTAGATACTTACTCAATAATAAACGATATGGCCAGCTATAATTCAGTACGAATGAGCACCCGCAAACATTTAGTTGCTGTATCGCATGGCCGGCCGCCACAAAATGTATGACAACTGACGGACGCCCGGCCACCGTTCGTTGTAGTAGGGGCGACCTGTTTGCGGGTGCAGTATGTTGATTAACTAAAGAATCGGGAAAACATGTTCGTTATGTCAGTAAGTTCTAAGTAAGGTTCAGATATCATTTTTACGTATCATGGACTCTCTTATCATAATTATTATAACTTCTGGAATGGAGCTTCTTGTCGTAGGAATTATGAATGGTTCCTATCATTCCGACTCCTTTTAAGTCGATTCCTGCCACGCCGAGTCGTTTAACGCAGAGCGCCGTCTGATTACCGGCACGTCGACTACGCTTCAAATCTTGGGTAATGGGTATGAGTTCTCCAACGTAGAGTTTCTTGTTAGCGAGCTTCATAACGTCGAGCGCGCTCCAGTCTCTTGTCCTCGAGTTTCTTAGAGCGAGGGTGTACAGTCGGCAGTTATAAATAAATATTTTTTGTTTTGAGGATGATAGAACTAATGTAAAAAAACGAATAAAGTACTAGAAAAACATAAGAATTTTATTGAGATTATAAATATACCTACTTATAAACTATCTAGATATGAATGCCCCTATAAGGCTGAAAGGGGAATATTCCCCACGTCCTGGCGAACAACGTTAGTTCTACAACTTTTGAAATTTCAAATTTTTATTTCATAAAGTTCACGAAGATTGTTGAAAACCAAAAACAAAATTTTAGGTTGTTTTCAGGTTTGCGAACCCATCCATCGAATTGTCGTGTATAAGTAGGAAACCCTTTAGGAAACCCTTAAAAAGTGTTAATTTTGCTCTATCTCGCTTCCTTTACGAGATATAGCGGTTTTTATGTTTTTTGAGGTTAGGTTGACACTTTCAGGGTACAGGGTTGCTCACAACTTGATGACACTGCATTCTAAATCTATTTATTACCATGCAATGTCAACCTAACCTCAAAAAACATAAAAACCGCTATATCTCGTAAAGGAAGCGAGATAGAGCAAAAATAACACTTTTTAAGGGTTTCCCAAAGGGTTTCCTACTTATACATGACAAATCGATCGAGGGGTTCGCAAACCTGAAAACAACCTAAAATTTTGTTTTTGGTTTTCAAAAATCTTCGTGAACCTTCTTAATAATTGAATGAAAAACGTTGAAATTTCAAATGTTGTAGAATAAACTTCGTTTGACAGGACCGTGGGGAATATTCCCCTTTCAGCCTTCCTATAAGGAATTAATATTCAGATAGGTAGTTTATAAGCATATTTATAATCTTAATAAAAATCTTATGTTTTTCTAGTAGGTAGGTACATTTTTCGTTTTTTTTTTTTACATTAGTTCTATCATCCTCAAAACAAAAAATATTTCTTTATAACTGCCGACACCCTCGCTCTAAGAAACACGCCGACAAGAGACTGAAGCGCGCTCGACGTTATGAAGCACGCTATCAAGAAACTCAACGTCGGAGAAACTCATACCCATTACCCAAGATTTGAAGCGTAGTCGACGTGCCGGTAATCAGACGGCGCTCTGCGTTTAACGAATCGGCGTGGAAGGAGTTGGAATGATAGGAACCATTCTTAACAATGATAGGTACCTTCTTATCTTATCTACTAATACCTATAATTAAGTATTAGCTCAGATAATCAATTATACTTTAACTACTTGTTCGAGAGAAATAAAATGCTTAGGGGCGCTACCTACTGCTGCAATGACATACCTAAGTGTGTCAAGGCGTACAATTTTCATAATTTGTATGGTGTAAATATTAATTGTTTGGTGTATTGTACTTACGTATCAACATAAGTATAGGTCATCATCATCAGCCTATCGCAGTCCACTGCTGGACATAGGCCTCTCCCAATGAGCGCCATCGCGTCCTGTCTTTGGCTTGCCGCATCCATTTTCTGCCTGCAACCTTCCGCAGATCGTCACCCCACCTGGCCGGAGGGCGTCCTACACTACGTTTGCCGATTCGCGGTCTCCACTCAAGAACTCGTTTACCCCAGCGGTTATCGGTTCTTCGGCAGATATGACCAGCCCACTGCCACTTCAGCTTGCTAATTCTCTGAGCTATGTCGGTAACCTTTGTCCTCTGTTGGATAACCTCATTACGGATCATATCCTTCAGAGAGACGCCGAGCATAGCCCGTTCCATAGCTCGCTGAGCGACTTTAAACTGGTGGACTAGCCGTACCGTGAGTGTCCACGTCTCAGCTCCGTATGTCATGACGGGTAGGACGCACTGGTTAAAAACTTTCGTTTTTAAACTTTGCGGTTTGGGTGACGAAAAGACCCGACGCAGTTTTCCAAATGCTGCCCAGCCCAGTTGAATTCTCCTCTTGGCCTCCTTTTCAAAATTGTTTCTACCTAACTGCAGTATCTGCCCGAGGTACGTGTACTCTGAAACAATTTCAAGAAGGTGGCCATTTACGACGATAGGTCCCGGATCAATGTGGTCATTGATCATGACTTTGGTTTTATCCAAATTCATGCCGAGACCTATCTGTCGCGAGGCTGATGCTAGGCCGTCCAGCATCTGTTGTAGCTCCTCCAGCGACTCCGCCATTAAGACTATATCGTCGGCGAATCGTAAGTGTAAGTATAGGTACTAAGCGTCAAATAACTTGTCCTCTGGCGAACCACGTGACAATCATGCGCAGAATGCAATTCGTATGTAAAATTGGTTCTGCGCATTTTTATCAAGTGGTTCGCCAGATGACAAGTTGTTTGACGCTTACTATATACTGAATGATCTAGGTAATTCTAGTTAAACAATAAATAAAAAAATAAAAAATCAAATCAGAACGAATTTATTGTACTTATAAAAAACTCTAACAAAATGTAGATACATACAACTGATGGAAGCGCATCAAAGCGTTAAACTTTTAACAAAATAAATAGTAAAACCTTGTGATGTTACTCTTAACCTAGTTGTGCCTAAACCGAAGTAATAATAAATAACTTTGAGTGGGACGGTAATTAAGTCTTTTATCCGAGAACAGACCGTTTTCACTCAAAAAAGTCAGGTACCATTTTACTATAGACTAGATTTATCTATGGTAAAATGGTAGCCGAGCGTGGAAGACTGGTTTACTGTAGACCGATGGAGGCGATTAGGCTCTCTGTTTTAGCGATGTAGGCTTTCTGTGCGTCCTCTTTTGAGGTTCCCTTCCTCTTGGTCCACGCCTCAAACTTGGCCTTGCCCTTGAGGTCTAGCATACCGGGCTTCTCTGAAAAGAAAAACAACTTCAGTTAGGTTAAATATAAAGAAACATAATAATTTTAAGTTTCTTATTGGTCTAGCATACCTTTACAACGGTATAATAATAAAGGTTTTACAAAAACATAGAACAACCGACTTCCATCGGACTGTTCTAGTGACCGTAGGCACAACTGAAAAGTCTCAGGGAAGCAAAATAAACTACTGAACCGATTTTGATATTTTTTTTGTATGGAACCAATCTGAAAGATATTCTTTCAAACAAACATGATTTTTTTTAAATCGTTTTTTAAACAATGAAATATTGAGGTAACAATCATAAAAAAAACGAATTGATAACTTCCTCCTTTTTTGAAGTCGGTTGAAAAGAAAAGACGAAGAAAAGACGCAGCAGTAGTAGGTAGGTAGATGATCGTGGTTGTGATAATGACACCTGTAACACTAGCGATATGACTTCATGAGTCATCATGACTGAAGTTGTGCCATTTTTGATGATGAAACCGCGTGCATGCTAATTTTGATGCTCCGGCTTTGGTAATAGGTACTTTTTTTCCTCCGTGCCTTAGCGGGGAAGTCAACCTCGGTATATGATGAACATAAGGTCTTGTATACGTAGGTACGATGGTGCCAAAACCAATAATGTAATATGTTAGTTATATAGTTCAGTGCAGTAACAAAAAACTTCCGCTCTTTATCCTCACTATTATTTATTTTCCTAAGAACGCCTAAAATAAGGATACCTAAACCGCACTTATAATAAATAATAATCCATTGTTCGCCAACTGTTAAGACTTCCAAAAATATTAACATTAAGTTAAATTTACACACATGTAAACTACCACATGACAAATAAAAACCACTTTTAATTAACAAGTATCTCAAATAAAAACTCAAGGAAGGACGCCACTCAGTGTCCGCTACATACAATATTACAGTTGATGCTATATTACGTACGTTTACATACAATATTTACTGTAACATACACACAGTTTTACGAATATGAATCGCTTAAGATAGAGTTGAATCAATGTTAAACAAAAACTGTGGTCAATAATGTAAATTATTCCAGTGGACTATGTACTCGTACTTTGATTTGGTATTACAAATTTGAAAGGTCACTTTCCATGCCTACTAATCTCTTAAATGACAATACAAATTAAATTATTTGCATAAGTATACCTAGTGAAGTAATTTTTTGATTATTTATTCATATAATATTTTTACGCGTTTGTTGGCATTGAACATAATTTTCATCATATAACAATGGCTTGAGACAGGCACAAGTCTGCAGGTCAAGGGATCGCTGTCTGAATCTTTATTAGCATAATACACGGACATAGTGAAAAAACTTAAAAGAACGAAACCTTTTAGCCTCATTCCCTTCATTAAGAGGATATGTGAAACTGTCAGAAATGACAGCTGCCGAATTGTAAGACAGTGATAGCGCAATTAGACACCTTACCCCGAGGGAAGAGGTTAGATATATATTTTTGTCGCTCAAAGGTAACGGACGTAACCGACAAATGATAAAACATCGTATTGCTTGAAAAGTATTGAATTTATAAAAACATCCTTTTACATTTATCTAAGTTCTGTGATTACTCACTCAAAAGTATAAAAATAAATCGTAAATATTCTCTAAATTCGGAGGATGGATGTAAATCAGATTTTAAGAAGGCCTATTTCAAAAATAAATCTATCGAGAAAAGTTTTACCAATCGTGTTTCTGTCTTACATTTATTTAGATTATATCCTCAAGTAATCACTGTATTACATCAAGCTTGTAAACTGTACCGTTACCGAGTAAGAATGAAACGCAGCGGCTCCAAATTTTCACATAGACTAATAAATGTGCTATTGGACAGTTTCTTGAAATTTTATTAATTTATAAAACTAAGTTTGATTACTCATTGGCTTACTTTGGCTAGATTGTAATAGTATAAGAATAGTATTGAGGCTATAGGAACCGATATAATCGCGAAAAATCGATCATCGTAACCCTTGACTTTGAATAACTTACGACGGTTTTAGAACACCAAAATGAAGGTGTTTACCTCAGGTTTGTTTATCTCACCCCTTTTATTCAATATTTTACTGGACTAACATTCAAGACATAATCTTTACAAAACATCCTTTCATTCAACACGACTCTCAACTTGACTTTTCTCTTGACAATATCGTGTTAGCCGCAAGCTGTGCTAGCAAGCCAAACAAAACATCGGAATATTGTATGCGTGTGTCAAAATGCTTTGAATAAAGTCTGCTAAGTGGGAAATCACCTGAGCAATCATTGGTAATTAACATAAACTTAATTGTTTTTTTTATAGCCAACATGTCCTTCTTAAATTTAAAACTGACTTGCGCCTTAACTTGAAATTATTTCCAAAATTGTTACAGGACAACTCTGCAAAATTCTTTCTTCTCAACGGAGATACCTCAGTATTATATGTGTCTAGAACCTAGGTCTAGGTAATAGCTATTGCCTGTAATACCTACCTAAATATTCAACATCATAATAAATCTAACAATTGCTTATTAAACCTCTTAGTACGGACACGTCAGTCGGATCAAAGTTCATTTCCAGCAAGGTTAGCTTAACAATTAGGGGGCGTCCATAAATTACGTGAGGTGTTTTTTTAAATTTTCTGTCCCTCACTCCCCCCCTGGTGAGATGTCGTGAGATTTTATTCAACCCCCTCCCCCATCACCCAATCTCACGTGAGATTTTTCAAAATGTGGGTGTCTTACGTAGGTAAACGCGTTGGATTGTTATTGTAAAAAGAAAAATCAATATTGCTGTATAACGTCGAAGTATGAATGAAACTATTTTGGTACTTTCGAACGAATAAGTGAATGATCTTAATCGTATTACGATTGCGCTTAAGATTAAATCTTAAGCATGTAAGTATTTTTTTGTTTCAATCAGAAACAAAAATTGCGTGATATTTGCCGAGACCCCCCCTCTCTCCAACGTAAGATTAGATGAGATTTGACTCGACCCCCTCCCCCCTTTAAACACCTCACGTAATTTATGGACGCCCCCTTAGGTATACTAAAATGTATTCAAAGTAACAACAAAATGACGAATGTCTCAAAATGTCTCAAGGTAAACGAGCGCTTTAGCAGTGTTGCACCGGCCTATGGGAATCAAAATTCTATGTAGCACTGTTATGGTTATGGACAGGAATGATCTCTTACTATCAGGAGAGCGCCTACTAGCTCCCTAGTCTCGCCACTTGTTTACATTTAAAAAATATTGTTTATCATGATGGGTGGTTACATTTAGCTCTATTCTTTTCGAATTCTCACTAACATATTCCACGCATCTCTTTCACCTAACATAATTCTAAGTATGTAATGTAGTCAAATTAGCAAACTTGTTGGAAGCGAGATGTTTTGAAGTTTATGCCACATATTTATTTCAATTAGGGATGTTACACAGCTCTGCGGCTTCGTGGTACTATTTCACTACAAGAGGTCATTGGATACCTATTGCATGTTGGAAAGGCTCGGGGTGCCCGGGATCGCTTCGCGTGGCTAACTTTGCTTTTTCAACACAAGCAAAATAAAATTTTATAAAATAGAGCTTAGTACAACCTTATCAAGTTCGTGCTAAAAAGTATGATAGATTGTGTTTATAAATCGATTAAGAACCCCAGATTTATTGATAAAAATCCAATTTCATTGATAAATAAATCGCTAATCTTTTTAATGTACTTTATCGATGGTTGACTTGGAAGAAATTTATCATAGATTGTAAGGAATATTCCCCAAACGTGTACTTAATACCAATGATAAGTAACTCTGAACTTATTTAGGGGTCAATATACAAACATAGGCAAACTATCGGATATACGACCTCCGGCATCAGAGGCCAGAAACAGCCTCAAGGCGTAGAAAATTAAAAAAAAAAACTAATTTAAGAAAGATTTACGTCTAGAAGTCTACTGGAGCAGGTGATGTTGATCTGGTGAAGTATACTCAATGTGATCATGGAAAGTTGATAAAAGGAGGTGGCTCGAGACGGCTCATCCAAGGGCTGTAATGATGATGCTACTCACTGGCAGGATCGGCGGCAGTAGATGTGTAAGGGCTGAAAGTGGTGGCTAGAGTAGAGACCGTTCGTTATGGCGTTAAACAGGGAACATAGAACCATCCAGCGGTGGACGTCCAAGGGCTTTAACGATGATGATACTCACTGGCAGGGTCGGCGTCGCCTTCCGTGGCTTGCTTGAAGAGTCCGTAGAGCTCCAGAAGGTCGTCATTGCTGGGGAGAGACTTCAGCTTCTTGACGTTAAGGGCGGCACTGTCGAATTGCTAAAGAAATACACAGATATAATAACTAATTTTTCTATACCACACAAAATAAATGCAACACAAAGTATGACAATTTGAATATACCTATCTGAATTGAATTTGGGTCTTATTGTCTTAATTAGCCTACACAAATGTGATATACTTTACTTTTGTTAATAAATAAAAATACATCTGGAAAATATAATGCATAATAGGAGCAAAATGAGCAGTAATAAATCTCTGATCTAATAGAAAAATAATAACAAATAAAATTTAATTTAAGGGTTAATTCAAAACTTCCATCTTTTTATTTTCATTGGTTATTACTAAATCATTAGAATGACTTGACAAAAAATAATATTTCCCTTTCTATAGGATCTTGCATAGTTAATAGAATAAATCATTAAAATTTAAAGGACCTAATTTATAATTTATTTGAATTGAACTGAATCAAAGTTATGTGACTAACATAGTATATAAGTAACTGCACTAACAACTATAGTGAACAACTGAAAATAAATAATTTGATTTTGATTTTGATTATATGTAAATTCTCATATTTATTGTAAGTATTCATTTTCAACCAAATTCATCAAAGGGTCAATGACAATCCTTATATATGGTGGTGCTAAGGATACCATTGATTGGTCAATAAACTTGTAAAATTTTTCTCTTGATTATTTGAATTTTAAATGTAGCAAGATTATAATAGGAGACTTAACAAAAATACTTGAAAGCTTAGCTATTCAGATAGATTTATAATCTAACTATAAAAAAACGTATTTACAATTTTGAAGCCATTGGTCAATTCTAGTTTTTTTAGTTTAAGACAGCCTTTAGGCTGTTTACTGTTAACTATTGTTATAGCCAGGACGGACAGCTTAACAAACCTAATAGAACATTCCAGATTTCTTTACAAAAAATACATGTGGTAGGTATCTTTTCCCATTAGGCAGTTTAAATTGAAGATTGGTATAATAATATGTATATTTTTAATTTCCATAAAATGCTGCTTGTCCATAACGGAATAAATTACAAAAATCAGTTTTATAGACTCACCTCCTGTAGAGACATGGTGGATCAGCAAGGTTCCTAAAAACAAAAAGGTAGGTTAAACCACTTTACAAAACATCAGAGAAAACTAATATAAGAAATGCTACTTAGCTAACTGTACTGATGCATGAATGATAATGACCGGATGACCGCTACTCAAAATTCCTTTACAAAACTTAACAAACAAGCAATAACTAAATTAAGAAGGTTGGAAATACGGGTAGACTATAGAATTTTAGGTTTTTTTGGTCAATGATATTGGACTTACTGGGAGGACGGTGCGGATGGTGAAGCGAGCGGTTACAGCCACAACTGGATAGGAACTGACTCGCTCGATTGACCGAGCTCGTCGTGGAGGAAAGCAAACGGGTTATCAGGCGATACGGTATGACGCTCGCCGGCTTCATGGTGACGTAGCAATGCGTCCCGGCCGTAAGTGGCGATACCGGCCTTTCTTCAATAGTTTTTTTGGGTAAATGGAGTTATCTTGCGGTGGGCCGTTAAAACGCATTGATAATAAGGCTAATAAACATCGTACAAGCTGTAATTAATATAGTTTTCTCGAAAAATAACATTAAAAAACTCACCTTTGATAAACTATTTTTTTTTTTTTTTTCTTTCGAAGAACCTAAGTTCTTCGGTTATGGCTTCACATCAAAGGTATATAGCCAGTGTCAAGTATTTGGAGAGATTATTTTTTCATAAGTCAGAGTCGTTAAGTCAAGTCATGTCATGCCCCTGTAAAGTAGTGGTGGTTGCGACTTTACTATGGAGGCTTCTATGGAGTTTTGGAAGCAACACGAAAAGTCACGTTTTACAGCATTACACTATTCACCAACACTCATACACGTTCACGAGCACTTAATGGATAAAAAACCACCGTTTTTACACTTAAACACTCAAAGTTATACAAGTTTTGTCAATTAATTTAATGCCGCCAATACGCCATTCTTCATGTTCCCGCCAAAACTCTTGATAAACTATGTAAATAAAAATTGACACTATAATATGACAGTGATATTAGTATTTTTTCTGACATTGACAGTACTCTGTGTTGACAGTCCAATTATTTTTTATAGTGATGATTAGAGCTGTAATATTACAGATACAGCGCTAGCTAGAGGCCCTTACTCAAGGCGGCTTCAATCTTGCAGTACGAACGCCTGGTTCAAGGAACCTGTTAGGATACCAAGCCCCTTTTTTTAATCAAAATATGTATAAAAAGGCTTTGTCCTGACTGAGTGACAACACACAGGCCAAACCACTGAACGTAGTGACTTGAAATATATTGAGCGTATGGTCGTAAGGAGTGTAAACGCCAAGTTATTTTGTTAATTATTATTCACAACACAAGCGAAGTTATGTCAGCTAAATTCATTAATAAAACATTGTTTTCAATTAACTTTTTTTATTAACACAAAAACAATTGATCGAATAATTTAGAAATAAATATTTAAGCTACTTATGCGTATTTGCCCTGAAGCTGGCCAGCCATGTCGATGTATTGCTTCTTAGCGTCGTCCTGAGACATACCCTTGCGGCCGCTCCATGCCTTCCACTTCGCAGACTCGACCAGACCACTGGGTTGGGCTGTAACATGAAGTATAGAAGTATTAAAGTATATGACGTAAGATCATAATAAAGTAGGAACATTGAAAAGACGCCAAAAAAACTTCTTGTTGGCTACCAACTAGAAGAATTGATCCGAGGATTTTCGAAGAGAAAAGTAACAGGGCTAAAAATATATTAGAAGTCAAATTACTAGGCATTTTCATTGTAAATAAAACTATATCGTAAAAAATAACACAACATAGGTTTTTTTGAAAATGGATATGGTCTACCTATTTCATTTTTATTGACGCGGTGTCTGAAAAATGTTTGCCCTATTTTACGACACTATCTTGATTTGATACTGTCTATCTATCTTAGTGCCGTACTACACGGGAGAATCACCTTTCGCGGGAATCCGCTTCGGAAACGCACTAGACACAAAGTCATAAGTGATAGACTGCGGTGCCGATGTCGCGGGTTCGATTCCCTCTCAGGACAAACATTTGTGTGATGAATTAATGTTTGTGCTGAATATACATAAGTATTCTATCAGTTATCTATATCGTTCCCATAATACAAGCTTTCTTAGTTTGGGACTAGATGGCGTTGTGTGAAATGACCAAAATATTTTTTTAAGGGACATATTTACTGCTTGACGGTAGAACACTAGCCATTTACAAGGAGTCCTGCGGACGCCCACGTTGTAGGTCTTACCAATGTTGACGTCTCCGAAGACGGCCTGCTTGTACAGCGAGTATAGGGCGAGGTTCTCATTGTCGCTGGGCTTGGTCTTCCAGTTCCTCACGCTGTCGGCGACCTGCTTGAATTGCTGCAGACAAAAACAATCAAAGCTTTTAAGTAAAACATACAACAACCGACTTCAATTGGAATGTTCTAGTGACCGTAAACGCACTGAATAGTCACAGGGAAGCAAAATACGCAATTTCGTTAACTGGCTGACGTTATTTTTTTCAGTGATTTTGATTTTGATTTTGTCATAGGAAAGAAAAATACGTGTGGTCTTATGCACACAGTCACACTATTTTTTTTTCACACCACCTGCTCGACAATATCCAATTACATATCATGCTATCATCAAGGTAAAGCTAAGCATTACCTACCAAGGGAGGTAATGTTGTATGAAACTCCCAAGGGTTGTAATGTGATTTGAATTTTGAACGTCAAATTCGTGTGGAAACTCGTAAAAAATACTAAGTAAAAGAACGCCCATGATATGGCATTGTAAAAAGGTTTTTTCTAAAATCGAACTGGCCACTCATGAAAAAAAAGAAAAAAGGCGCGACTTCTTTGAAGATTGTAAAGCAAAAGACGGTGTTGGCTGCTGAGTTCGGAGCCCTGGCTTTTTATTGCCTCGCAGAAGGTGTGAAAAGTAGAGTATGCTCCTCTGGGATAAAGCCTGTCTTCGTCTTGGGCAGCTTGAACCCCTCGCGTCACTCAGGACTCTACATAACTCCCTCGCTTCGCTCAGGAGTTAACTGAATCCTTCGTTAGCTCAGGGTTCAATATGCCACCCGCGACATAAGCCACTGCTTTATCCCCTTAGTGCATAATCTACTATTAACTAGGTTCTATATCCATTTTATTGCAGAATATCTTTACTTTGTCAACCGATACCGAAATAGGTATCTATAACCACACCTGCCCTTATCTGCCGATAGGAGAAAGATTACCTACAATACCTACACTATAATCAGCAATGTTTAAAGGCGTTGGAGCACTAGGTAGATTTGGGTACTTATCTAGATTTTAGCCTACATAGGATAACTTGTCTAAATAAGGTATTTATTGGCCAAATGAAGTGAAGGTATTATTTCGTCCGTTTAGTTAGATTGTACTAAAGCGAAATGTTGAGTATTTTAATCTTGAAAAACCACTGTTCCCACTTGTTGGGTGTCGGTACCTCAACATTTTATGGAAGCTGTTCACATTTTTCTGACACCGTTTTTTTTGTTTAATGACAGAGGAGCCGACATCCGATTAAAATACGAATCCGATACCCAACAAGTGGAAATGTGGTTTGATTTGGAAATGAATTAATAAAATTGAATGCATTTATTATAAATTTTTCAACCAAAATACCTTTTCTTATATCTAGAGCACAGTTATACCATATTTTCATGAAATATTAGTAAAACTGTGCATAAAACGAATCAATTTTGAATCGTACCTCACTGGCAGACATGATTGATTATGTTGATTGACTGAGATCTGTAAAGAGATAAAGATAAATTAAAAAAACAAATATAATAAAATCTAAAAGTGCATAATGTATTATCAAGGCCATCCAGATTCGTTACCTATGTTAATGTAATTAGGTACCTATGTTCAAAATAAAATACCTACTTATATCGATTGCGATGAAACGTTACAGTAAAATCTTATTTGAAGTAAAAACTTATTTAGGCGCGATGAGCACTTTATTTTGTGGGTATTGAATGAGACTGAACCGCCACGCTCTGCTATGTAACGCTCGTTCGGGTAAAGTCGGAGAAAATATATTTTATGGACATAAATGTAGTCTTCGAACTACCAACATCAATACTTATAAACTTTCTTATTAGTGGGTAGGTACAACTTAATTTCTGAGTCGTAGACCGTCGTAGAAATGTTCAACCTTTTCTGTGGTACGACCTCAGTGTGTAATACGCGTTGATGTCTTTTGTACTGGCAACTCAACTAACACAAAATTAACGCAAAAAAAAATCAAGTAAGTAAATAAGAATAACGATAGGTACCTCTCAACCACACTGATAAAATACAAATAAGTATACATATCAAAATGGAATTAAATTTAAATAAAAAGTCATCTAGATATCGGGATTATCATAAAAAATATTAATCTCCTGAATTACAAAAGCAATTGCATAATTTAAACGATAATTATTTGGATAAAATTATCATAACTTTATGATACGATAACGCTGTATCCAAGTGCACAAATAGGTAAGTAGATATTAAGATTATTATAGAATTAAAAACACACAGGACAACAGAAGATAGCCAATCAAAATTACCTTATGTATTTATTACAAGTTAATTTTTCAAGGTGTCTTTTCGAACAAAAACAAGTCAGATAAGGGTTTTCAAGACACTACAACTTCCAAGACCGGCGAAGAATTTGTGTTTTAGAAAACTTTTTAGTACAAAATCTCGCCAAAAGTACAGTATATAGCCTTGCTATAGATACAAAAAGGCAATACCTACCTACAGCCAGTATTCTCCGCTCGGATCGTTTGCAACGGTCTATGGGAGGCCCATATGTTTACTTTTCTACATTTTGCAATATACATAGAATGTAGTAATTAATTTATGCTGTAATAAATGTATTAAAATAAAATTCTCGCTGACTTACCAAAAGGCAAAGAAGCTAGATCGCGATCGCTGTGGATACTGAACAATGTCCTCGTAAACCTCACGTTAAATTAAATTGATTTTCGATCACTTTTTCAGGGTTGCCTCCTCCATATAGTAAGTTCTGGAAAATCCTATTACTCCAAGCTAACACTTCAGACACAAGCCACTCCTGTTTGTATCGAATCTTTCTAGGTTTACCTATTAGGTAACTAACAATCACAACTTTTTTTTATGAACCTTTTTGAAAATAAAATATAGTTGTTGAAAATTGTAAGTACCAAAGTATAATTACCATTAACTGAGAACGGTGTCAGACTAGCGTTTTTTAGCGTGCGTGTAAGTTAGTTTTGGTATACGCGCATCTTCATAAGCTGAACGCGCGTACACGCGTGTATACGGGCTACGGAGTACGGCTAAGGCGTTTAGGTAATTTAAGTACTCTTCGTTTTTTGGTCTTCTTTTTTGGTATGTGTCCTCGGACACTCGTGTCATAGTGTACTTGTTGTTTAGTGTGTGTCCTATGCAGGTACTAGTTTTTTTTACTTTGTGCAATAAAGCATTTTCTATCTATCTATCTATAGTGATTAGTGACGCGGGCCGTTTTGCGCGTAAGCCCGACAACGCTCGTACGAGTAGCGCCCCGCGCGTATACTCGCTGCAAAAAACAAAACACGAGCGGCAAATCCGCTCGGTTAATACGCTAGTCTGAAACCGCTCTAAAGGTGTGAATCGTCTAAGTACTTTAAACCAAAAAAATAGCAAGTTCTTACTAACTGACCCCAGACCCCATTAAAGACCCCGTCAGACACAAAATGATGTGAAAAACTCCTGATAAAGTTCTTAGGTCGTTTAGATATAATATCGAAATTGCATTCCATAATATTTAATATTGAATTTTCTTCGGTAGTTTTGGTTGGGTTATTGACTATGGAATTTGTGACAACCCTATAAAGATATAAGCGCACTCGTAAAGAAATACGATACAATAATCATGGCACTAAAAGTTTGAATCGTTATCGCTATAAAAATAAAACCCTGCAGATAGATACCGAATAATAATAATACTTAGATTAACAACTAACCCAATTAATATAAGTTCAGAAACTTTCCTAATGGAACAGAGCGTTTGACAAGTATTTAATTCAATTGTTAAAAAAAAAACCACCGCCGCATACCGTGCGCCAGTGTGCGCAGCCCATTACGCAGACATTACACATCCAAAGACGTATGCCTTTTATTTGAAATATTATCCCGTTGGTCCCAAAATCCCCACTAGCCATCCCTACATGGTGATTTCGGAAAAAAAAATCACGAAATCCCCACTAGTGGGGATGGCTAGTGGGGATATCAGGAATAACCTCCTTAGTAGAGTGTTCAAGATGGAAGATGGATGTTCGCTAGGCACCAAATTAGCCCGAAACCACAAAAAGATTTGACTAAAATTCGGTATAGTTATTTATGAGCATTAGAGAGAAAATAACAAAGGTCCTTTTTATCCCTATATAACGCGGGCCCACCAGCTTCGCCTAAAAAAACTGAAAACTTAAGGTTTCTTCTGACGTAGAAGAAAAACTCAAGTTTGTAGAACAGCCCGCCCGATAAGGAGGTATGATAAAATTATACAAAAAAATGTTTCTATACTTATCAAAATTTATTGAGTTATCGTGTAATTCCTTGAAAATAATCATCGATTTATCTTTATACTTAGTTCTGAATTCAAACTGCTTTGGTACAGACCCCCAACACAAGAGCCGATTTATAACTTGACTATCTACCTTCGGCTTTTCTTATCTAATCCTCCACCCTGTTTATTATCAAACGGTTACATAATAGGGTCAGTGGGGGACATTTTGACTGTAGCGGCCAAACTCTTAAAGTAGTTGAAACTTGATCAGTTTATTTATCTCCGGATTTTCTTATCTAATATCATCCACCTTCGACCTCTATTTTAATACACGGCGGCATCATATGGTGAGTGGGGGGCATTTTGACTGTAGCGGCCAATAATGGACCCCTTAAAGTAGTTGAATCTTGATCAGTTTATTCATCTCCGGCTTTTCTTATCTAATATCATCCACCTTCACCCTCTATTTAATACACGGCAGGATCATAGGGTCAGTGGGGACATTTTGACTGTAGCGGCCAATACTGGACTCTTTCTTTCATATTTTAGCAAAATAACAAAATAGTTATAATAGTTTCCATAATTTATTTATCTCGGATTTTTCTCTTACTAATCGCACGCACTTCACTCTGTATTTTATCAAACGATAGCATCATAGGGTCAGTGAGGGCATTTTGATTGTAGCTGACAAGACTGGACTGTTCTATCCATATTTTAGCAAAATAACTTTTGTCTAAATAGTTATACATTTATTCCATATTATTGAATTTATACCTTAATCTTATCAAACGGTAACAAAGTCAATGGGGTGCATTTTGACTATAGCGGCCAATACTGGATTCTTCCTGCAATTTTTTGGCAGTAGAATTTTGAATAGTTATTTATCTCTTTCTTTTCTCACCTAATCCCACCCTTCTTTACCCTGTATTTTATCAAACGGCAGCATCATAGGGTCAGTGGGGGGCATTTGGACTGTAGCGGCCAAGACTGGACTCTTTCTTGCAACTTTTAGTAACAAAATCTTGACTAGTGACCGATCCCCGGCTTGACCCGTTACTGGTCTGAAGAATACATCCGGGTTGATATTATCATCGAAAACTTCCTCGATTTTTGTGGGGAATTTCAGTTTTGAACCGGGCGAAAGAAGCGGCACCTAAAAGGAATGAATGACATATTATCCCAGATCCAGAGCTACGCAACATTACAGGATATTTTATGCAGTAGTTTTGGCGTAATTGAGAAACAAACATCTATCTTTCGTATTTATAATCTACTTTACTAATGCTGGTCACTTGCGGCTCCGCCCGTATTGGGATTAACAATACCTATTATCAGTAATTTTCATCAGTCATTTTTCGAGTTTTTCTCTATATTATGCGGTAATTTACTGTAAAGATGATGTAAGCTGACATAGGATTTTAGTAAAAGCCTAATATGAATATGGTTGATCAATGGTTATCTGAAATAATTGAATATAATACAATTTAATCATAGCATAATCAGCCTATACTGTTTCCACAGTTGGGAATCATCTCAGTATTATGCTATACTGAGATGGATATCTTGGAACCCAGCTATTATAAGCTATATTATAAGCTGGTACAAAAAGTACTTACTTTGATATATGGATTGGAGACCTTGTAGTTCATAGTGTGGGTGTGAAATAAGATAGCAAGTCCCACCACGGCAGCTTGCGACGTGTTCTCCACGACCAGGGTCATGCGGAACACTGGGCCGAGGCCTTCCACCTGAAACCAAATTAGGGTTCAATACTTTTGACGTGGCTTAGGAGCAAACACCGTAATGTGTCTAAAAACAAGCTTTCTCCAAAATAAAATTTAGTAGATTTTTTTTTAATATATTTTGCTAACAATTGCCATAGCCAATAAAACTTAAAAAAGAAGGAAGTTCTCAATTCGGTTGGTTTTTTTAATGGTTTTTTTAAATGAAAATAACTAAAATAAAATGTCGTCGTGACTTTACAGTGGTGTTTACGGTCATTAGAACAGTCTAAATTGAAGTCGATTGTAGTATGTTTTTGTAAAACTTTGATTATTTTTATTTTTTTTCTATTCTAATCTATTCACAATCCTCTCCAAAATTTTTGTTTTAGAATAAACTTATAATCCCATTACGGTATATCATAAATGCATGAAGATAATGCAATCGTTAAATTGCAATTGTAAAATACTTTTCTAAAATTTACAATTATTAAGTACCTACCTTTTTTAAAGATAGCCGATAACCGTTTATCTTTGTAGATTCGCGATTAACACTAATGCAAGCTGATAACTCGCTATCTTGGCCGATTGCCAAATCGAAATCGCTAAGCCACTGCTCCACTGCAGTATACGCTATGCATTTCGTAGGCATTTTTTTTATTTAGCGGAAGAACGAACTATTCACACTCCTGATGGAAAAGATCACGCCTGCTCGTGACCAGAACAGTGCTACACATGACTTTAATCCACATAGGCCAGTGCCTACACTGAAACATTACAAAGTTTCAAAGTTCTGTGATTTTATATCCAATGCCCTTCAAACCGGAACTCACTAATGCTCACACATACGCTTGAGTTCCCTGTTTACGCAACTTTAAAGTATACCTAAATCTGTATGTACTAGGCTAGGAGAACCAGCCTACATCTAGGACAAACCACTCGTGGTTTTTTAGATGTATTGTTTCAATTTTAATGTACTAATTCGACTTCAATTGGATTCTATTGACCGTTGGCACCACTGAATAGTCACAGAATTTATTCAAATCGTTTATAAACAACAAAGTTCTGCGGTATACTAAGCGTCAAACAACTTGTCCTCTGGCGAACCACGTGAAAAAGATGCGCAGAACCAATTTGACATACGAATTGCGTTCTGCGCATCATTGTCACGTCACTCACGATGACACACGGCTTTTTTTTTCAAGCTGATTGTTTGCGATTTTAAAAGCAAGTGTGTGAGCGTGTTAGCTTTTGGGAAGGATTGTCAACAAGCAGATTGTAAAAAAGCCGATGACACTTGGCGAGTTCACACGCTACAAGCAAAGTCGCTGGCTTGTAGCGTGTAAAAAAGCCGAGTGTCGACGCTTAACAAATGTTAAAAAAAACAACCGAATTGATATCCTACTCCTTCTTTGAAGTCGGTTAAAAAGCTTGTACCTCTGCTGTAATTTGAGGTACAGACAGCGTCATAGATAAGTATCCCCCTTGCATTATAATACCTAGCTTCAAATCCCTTTAAAATCACTGTCGCGGCGAATGGAGAAGTTTTGCCTTTAAAAATAGATTATATTTGTATAACCGTATGTAAGCCTAAAAATAATTTTGAGTATTACAATTTTTTCCAAAGGATTTATAGCTGGGTGTCTTGTGCAATGGGGATACTTATCTCTGACGCTGTCTGTACATAACAAACATTTAAAAAAACAACCGAATTGAGAACCTCTTACTTTTATGATGTCGGTTGAAAAACTTGGGTAGGTACCTCTGCTGTAAGTCGCATGGACTCCATAGCGCCCGCTCCCACAGAATTGTCGGATGTGACGTGCGCTTCCAGTAGAGTTCTGGCCGCAGTCAGACGAAGACGGTTCAGCTCGAACAGAAACGCTTCGTGCATGGCTGAAACAAGGAGTTATTTACACTCACAGAAGTATTAAAATTAAGGTATAGAATCACAATGTAGTGTATTAAAGTATCACAATGTAGTACATTGAAAATGCGTCAAAAATGGGAGCCACATTGGCTTACTTCTAGTACATTTTGGTCCGATGTTAATTTCCGAAAGAGAAGTAACAGCGTTAGATAAATATTATAATGTTAAAAACTACTAGGCTTTTTCATTGATAATAAAACTAAATATCAACAAATTATATATATTTAAATGTTTAATACGCCCTTAGTATTAATAAAAACCGTATTACGATCGCTAAAGTTATCTTTGTCGTTCAAATAACTTAGTTACGATCATTTTCGTACACGAAATGGCGTAGTTTTGGTTAAAAAACAAAATGGCTGCCTTTTTAAAGGGGAGTGGGGTAGGTCGTGGGGGGAGGGCGGATTTACCGCTAAAAAAACATGAAAAACAACTCCCTAAAAATCGTAACTCAAGACCAAACACATTGTACCTACACTAGCTGACTCCCGCAACTTCGTTTGCGTTGCAATTTAACAAAATTCCTTTCTGAGTGCGCACTTTTAGTCTTTGACGAAAACATCCCCTAAGTTTCAAGTCTCTACGTTCAGCGGTTTGGCACGTACCTTGTCTGTCGGTCAGTCAATAATGTCTAAGCTTTTATACATACATACATATTGATTCATTAATTTCCGTTTATTTTCTCACCGGCAGCGTTCTCCCTCTCCCTCACAGACTGCTCTATAAACAGCTTGGACTTCTTAGGGATGAGCCACGGTTTCTGTCCGCCGGGTAAAGATGGCGCTACGTCCACGCCGGCCGCGTGAGCATCGAAATCAGCTGTACGCTTCAGAATCTTCAACATTAAATTACCACCTGTAAATACCTGAGTTTTTAATTTTAACCACTTTTTTCGGAGTGGCAGGTTGCCACTAGACTGTCACATGTAAGGTGCAAGCATTGCTGTGATTATATATTATGTGATTGTGTGATGAGCATTTTAAGCATTGAAGTAAACTGTCATCATAATCAACCAGTCCAATGCTGGACGTAGGTGTAGTGGTGCGCCTTGGAAGAGCCCAAGGTGCGCCACTGAGCCCGATCTTCGGCTTCGGCTCTTCTCATTTTCATGTTTCATGTTTTAGCAATGGGCAGGCGTTATCTTTCATCATCAAGAAAACGCCTTGCTCAACCCCTATCATGGAAAAATGTGAACGATTGAAATCTATTGTTGAAAAAGAGAAGGGAGTGAAGCTTTTCATCCCGATTTCGGGAATTTTGGGAATCGGGACGAAAATAGGTAACAATAAAATCAAATAAATGGTTACTTACTGCCAGTGACAATGATAAAGACGTGTTCTTCTTGCCCCAACTGGCCAAACTTCATAACTGATGCTACATCTGAAAAATTAAAAAGCATTTCTTATCTAAGTTAGGCCGATCTACGGATTTGAACGTTACGTTTGTGTGCTCGAACGTCGACCTCTTGAACAGAAGAAATAATCAGCCTGTTGCAAAATAGAAAAATTGCTTCCTTAGGCTTCTACGTTTAGCGGTTTGGCCTGTGCTGTTAGCCTGACAGACAACGTCATTCAGTTTGTCAGTCAATCAGGACCTAGCCTTTTATAGATTTAAATGGATTGTGTAGGTGCCTCTACCGCTATATAGAGCACCCAACAGCTAAAACTACAGCTGTGAAAGTTATACAGAGTCACAGAACCGGTACTAGAGTCATTAATACCGGCCTATGTTCTAGTAGGGTTATGGACCATTGCTTACTGACCTCTCACAAACAGAGCGTCTCTCGGTGCTTTAGCGTCGTACAACTGCACGTGTCCCGAGGCTAAAGCGACGGCTGTGAGCGTAATACCGAGTCGTAGTACCGGTACTAGAGTCATCGATACCGGCCTGTGTTCTAGGGTTATCGACCATTGTTTTTTACCCTGCAATAGTGACAATTATTTTTAAATGTATCTTTTTTAAGGCCCAGAATCCCGCGAACTGCTATCTCGCTCGCACATTTGTAAATTTTTTGAAGATATAAATTTCAAAAATATTAAAAAAAATAAAAAATAATTACAACCTCACGAAATATATTAGTATATTTTTTACCACTCACAAAAATACATCATGTGTGTTTGTGAGTAAACTACTGATGTGATTAAACCACATAAGGTATACCCATAATATAAACTACAAGTGGTTTAATCACAGGAGAACATTGGCTTAAGCTGGGTGTAAAGACAACTACAGAGCCGACCCTACATTGGATGATGGGTTCCCATCCAGTAACACCCAAACGAGTAACACTTTTAGTAACACGTTTCCCATCGAGGAACACCCCTCGTCAGGGTGTTACTCGTTGGGAATAAAATAATAAAATGGTGTTACTCGATGGGAATATGGATCTTGTATCGTATTCATCATCATCAGCAGCCCGGTGTTACCCACTGCTGAGTATAGGCCTCCCCCTCCCTTTGTGCCACCCCTCCCGGTCTTGGGCGTCTCTCATATTAGTAGGAATAAACTTAATGCCCTCTGTGACAAAGAAGAGGTAAACTTTGAAGGTGATCTTGAAATCTTGGAGTCAGCATCTCTAGAATATAATTTGCCTAAAGATTGCTGTTTTAAAAGTAATAAGGCCTGTAAGTGTTATCGGATTGTGAATTCAATAAGTAAATTAAAGAAGGCGATATAGGTTGATAAGATTAACATTTTATCAGTCCTCGTTTACTCAAAAAAGATGATTATAGGAATAATCCTTTGATAGGTAGGGTACCTACTGTTAAGGCTAAGATACGCCACTGAGCCCTTCGGCTCTTCCCATTGCATTGGCACTACCATGTCCACCATACCAAGGTTTGTGGAAGAGAAGGTTAGAGGGTTTCAATCGCAATGTTCGTTCAGTGGTTTTGTACGTTCACTTTTGTCTTGTCTTTTTATAATAAATAATAAAATAAAATAAAAATAAAAATATTTTATTTCGGACTACAAGATCCATATAAAGTTTCACATGACATATTACAATAAATTATTAAATTACAAACAATAAAATAAAAATAAAACAAATTTAATTAAAATAATTTAAACTGATAAAAAAATTAAATTTAATCGATTAAAAATTAAATTAAATTGAATTAAATGGAATGAAATTGAATTAAATGTATTGACTAAATTGAGGATTTTAATTGAATTTATTTTAATTAAAATAAAATTAAACAAGGAAGTGCATTGTGCCGAGGATTATCAACAAGGGAAATAGTTTCCCCCGTTTATAATCCTCTGCACAAGGCACTTCCATAGCGGTGATATCGTACACTCCGCTACAGTCCTCAGGATGCTGTTGCAGCTGCCCCGTACTCTGCTCATCAGGGATGCGGTCTTTTTGCGCATGATGGCATGAAAACTATCAGTGTGGTGCTGCGCAAACATCCCCGACGCACTGCAGAATCGGGGCAGTCGCAACATCATCCTGAAGATATTATTATACTGGACACGTAGGGCGTCCATCGATCTTTTGGTATACCTGAGCCACAAGCTCCCGTGTAAAAAAAAAAAATTATGTAGAGGAAGATAAATTAAATAATATATAATTTATTTTAGTTACTATTGTAGTAATTTCTATTTAATTTTTATGTTAGTATATTAGCAAAGTTGGCTGGTAGAGAATGCCTTTAGGCACTAATCTCGCCCAGTGTGCAAAGTATTTTTTTATAAATATAAATATTTTGGACATTTCACACAATACCATCTAGCCCCAAACTAAGCAGAGCTTGTACTATGGGAACCAGATGGCTGATAGAATTGTACTTAAATACTTTTTTATTTGTAAATACATACATAGAAAACACCCAGACTCCGGACAAACACCGATGTTCATCACACAAATGTTTGTCTTAAAGCGGGAAACGAACCCGCAACACCGGGCGTGGCAGTCTAATACACTTGCCATTCGACCATCCGTGTCGTCAAATTTTTGTTGTGCAATAAAGAATTTTAATAATAATAATAATGAAGAGTAACTTACCTTTTTACTGTAGCAGGCCAAGGTGTTATCAGCACAGATGACCATCACACTGCCATCTGTAGTCATCACTTCAATCGCTATGATGTGGTCGTCTGTGGTAAACATTATGCGACCTTCAGACCACTCCCTCTTCAGAAGGCATACTGTTTTCTCTCTAAAATAACAATAGAATTTGAGCTTTATTCTGAGAACAATAAAGCTTTGCTAAATTAAACGTACTAATTTTCTTTACGATCTTTAAATCAAAATAACTGAAAAATATATGTCGTCGAAGAAAACAAAATTGCGTATTTGCTTCCCCGTGACTTGTGAGTGGTATTTACGGTGATCGGTCATCTAAATACCACTTGAGCGAAGCCACGGACAGTAGGTATACACAAATCAGTATTTTAGTAAGTGACAGTGGATTGAGGCAATGTGCATTTTGTGAGGCAATAGGCAAAGTACTATCCTTAGTACTCTGTGGTAGGTACTATGAAGTTGAAAAGAAAAATATTGTGCTCAGTGCAAAATGTGCTTCAATTTTAAAGTTCAGACCTTGTAGCTACAGTCAGCCTGTAGTCAACAATATACAGCCCTGTCGCTACGATTTGATACGGGGTTTTCTTGACCGGACACAGCTTTGCCTGAACGGAATACAGCACGTTGCTATCACCTTTTTAATAGGCACTATACAACACTTAAAAATATTGTGATGTTTCACGGTTTGGATTCCCGCGTCAAAACATGTTTCATGTAAAGAAGTAGACAAGTAGAACCGAGAGCTTATTACTTCCTTAAATATCCGACTATTTCCACCAATAGATGTATATAAAAGCTAGTAGTAACGATTTTAATTCAGTAAATCAGTAATTTATTGCAAAAATATGTACACACACAACTAACACAGGGCTTAGGAGTAAGGTACATATTTTATACCCTGTTGGGTACAGCAATTTTTGTGTTAATTTATAATATCTATAGACTTATAATACTGATTGATGCATAAGCATCTATATTATATAATAATATGGATGTTTCGATGATTAGCTAACTGCGATTCGGTGGAAGTAAGTAATTATATATAGTTAACGAGTTGTAACAAGGGCATAATATGCTACTTTTCACCCCGATACGTCACATGCGAAGCGCGGGCATTAGCTGGTTATCATTAAGTTAATTGTACTGTGATACCTAATGATACCTGAGAGATTGGCGTAAACGTTTGAGGCTCCAGAATTACAATTTCTCCATCCTCTGTTCCCACAACCAGACAGCTAACAGCATATCTATCGACCGAGCTCATTTTCAAGGTAGCTACACAGGCTATCTCAACTGGGGCTTTAGTTGGCAACTCTGGTATCTGTTCCAGGTACTCCAACTGCTGATCCGGAGCGAGGTTGAGGAATTGGCGGGACTGAGTTGTGAGGAGTTTGGACGGAGTAGCCTTGAGGTTGGCTGTTATGGATTCTATGCAATTGAGGTTTTGGTTTACTGGGTCTAGTAGCTGAAAGAAATATGGTTTTTGGAAGTTGTATTTTTGGCAGATTAGGTCAAATTTCTTATAGATAGGTAGTAGGTATTACATTGGAGTGCCCTCACAGGGTGTATGTTTGATACCTGCTACATAATGAAAGCATCTATTGTATAACATGTGACCCAAATAAAATATTGTGTATTGATAGGTCATCAAAGTAATACTATTTTTAGTCAAAGAATATGTTGCGCAAGTTTTATCTCTTACCATTTGAAGAGTTTTATAACTTTCTTGTATTGTCACTAATATTTATTAATAATAACAAAGAATGTAGAGTTTTATACTTTTCTTGTATTGTCACTAATATTTATTAATAATAACAAAGAATGTAACATTAAGCTCGAACTAATCAGTATCAATAAAAACGCAATATGGCTAACCTACACCACAGAAAAATGAAAATCTACATGAAGAAAGCAATCAGATACCTATGCCAAAAACCCAGTCTCATTAATTACCTGTTTCCAAGCTTCCATTTCAGAAGGATTCAACTCGATAGTCGGTAAATAATACTTGTAGAACAACTTCAGATTCCGATAGAAGTAGATACAGGTGCTGAATACAACTGCAATGATAGGTGGTGAGCGGGGTAAGGTATCACTTGTGTAGAGACCCACCACCCCAAGAGGCAGGTCGGGTAGGGCTAGGTCTGATATCTGCATTGCACCCTTGAATATCTGAAATATATAATTAAGTATGTCAACCAGGTAAAAAAATAGCTTGTGAGGAAACGTCACCTAAATCATCTTTCATGATGTTGTCAGGCCAATGATGATAATAATATGTATGCACATTAACAAAAGCTGGCATGAACAACACTTTCACATGCGCTTGTGTAATGTAATGTCTGTGAATAAGAGCGCGGCGTGTCCCTATTGTGAACTGTCAAAATTATCATCATTCTTTTGCCTAGTGCCTAGTGCGAGATAGAAAAATGTTTCTCGGCCGAGAAAGTAATGTTAGCAAGTAGCTTACATCACTCGCTCAGCCGAGCACTCTGCACTAAGTTTATACATACCGAGTACTCGGCCGAGAGCACTGTCTTGGCCGTTTACTCGGTACGTGTGATCAAGGCATGAGTGTAGTGGAATTGCATTAGTGGGAGTACTTTGACAGCGCCAGCTTTCGATGAGCGACCTAGTGTAGCATTAGCATGCGTGATTTAGCTTCCTTGATCGTTCCTGACGAATTAATAAAACTAAAACAGCATTTAGGGTTCAATAAAATTACTTAAACTAGGTAGGTACATTTAAAAGTAAACTCATTTTAAAGTTGAAGTTTCTGACGCTAGAGTGAAATCAAAGGGTCGTTGTGTGTTCATGTAGATTGTAATTTCTTAGGTTACCTTAAGTTCTGGTCCCATCATTCCTTTCCCAAGGTCTCCTATGAGAAGTTTGTACTCGTTGTCGTGCTGGAGATCAATCACAGCCACATTGGACGGCAGCGTGTTAAGCTCCACGTCACCTGTGCCCACCTCTACATCCAGCCAACGAGCCATACTTCCCATTTTCATTTCTTTAGTCTGATTTCCATCGATATTCGAGCAGCGTCATTGATGCGCTGGAAAATAAATGGATTTTCACGTACGTGTATATCAATATAGGTATGTTTACATTATTGTCGAATGGCCGGTTGCTATAGAAACCAAGAAACCTCAATTTTGACAGTGACAGTGGATGTCATTATACTGTGCGATTCGAAATGGAAACCGACAGCTTACTAGAGTAAGAGAACTAAGAAGTCTGAAATTAATGATATTCTATTCTATTATTCAACTGCTGTTTTCTACTGCTTATTATTTAGGTCCTTACTTATAGTGTAAATTAAAAGCTTCAACCTAAATAATTCGTTATTGAAAAATGAATTTTACTCAAAATATAGGTACATACAAACTATTTTACAGCAATAACATAAAAAGTTTTTTTTTTTTTTTTTTTTTCCTTTCGAAGAACCTAAGTTCTTCGGTTTTGGCTTTACATCAAAGGTATATAGCCAGTGTCAAGTAATTGGAGAGATTATTTTGTCTTATGTCAGAGTCGATAAGTCAAGTCATGCCCCTGTAAAGTAGTGGTGGTTGCGACTTTACTAGAGGCTTCTATGGAGTTTTGGAGGCAATACGAAAGGTCACGTTTTACAGCATTACACTATTCACTAACACTCATACACGTTCACGAGCACTTAATGGATAAAAAACCACCGTTTTTACACATAAACACTCAAAGTTATACAAGTTTTGTCAATTAATTTAAAGCCGCCAATGCGCCATTTTTCATGTTCCCGCCAAAACTCACATAAAAAGTTGTCTACATATTTCGGACTATGTCAAAAATGATTGTTTGTCTAATATGTTACTGTCACTGTCAAAGAGTCAGCTGTTTGCTTCTTTGTTGCTTTGTTTGTTTTGAAATATTTTCTTAGCCGTGTTTTTTATGTTTTACTAAAATAGAGATAATATTTCCTCAAGTTTTGTGATTAACATTCAATAATAATGTATGTTCTCATTAATTAGTCCTTAAAACGCAGCTGTGATGAGAAAAAGCCTACTACATTGCAGACTGACGATGCGACGGACGTGGTCTCACTGCGTTCGGTGAGTTCTTTTGTTTTAGCAAAGTAGTTCTAGGTTCCTATGTTTAGTAATCTTCTTTCCTAATCTCCTCTCCAGTACTCAAATTATTTTATGCATATCTTACTTCTTAGATCTTGGATTCTTAGGAAGGCAGGTAGGTACTTAGACAATCGGTTATCAATTACCGTCCTGTCTGCAGGATTGCCGAAGTACGTAAGTACTTTCATGAATTACGTATGTATATCCTGGTAAATATCCCGGTGTACGCCCTGTGTAATATAATATAACAGATAGATAGATAGATAATTCTTTATTGTACACATAGAAAATAACATATACAAAACTCAGAACTAATGAGTGGTACAGACAGCGTCATAGATAAGTATCCCCCTTGCATTATAATACCCAGCTTCAAATCCCTTCAAATCACCGCCGCGACGTATGGAGAAGTTATGCCCTTAAAAAATAGATTATATTTGTATAACCGTATGTAAGCCTAAAAATAATTTTAAGTATTACAATTTTTTGAAAGGATTTATAGCTCTCAGGGTGTCTTGTGCAAGGGGAATACTTATCTCTGACGCTGTCTGTACAATTGGCAGCCTTATCGCTGAGAGCAAATACAATTTTACTAAAATCAAAGGACTCGCAGGCTGGACTTATTAAGCCTTACTGGGGACCATAGTATAACTCTACTTATTGTAAAATTTTTGGTAAGTAAACTATTTGTATTTGTACTTTAATCTTAAAGCTTGTAAATAAATGTATGTCTGATGATATTCTTCCAAGGTTTAGATTTGCTATTGCCCACTACTTTTGGCAGATATCTTCAGACACTCAAAATCATGGTGCGCCTACAGTATTTAAATAAGATTTCCATTGCAAGAAAACTATAACTTGCTACCAATTTTCCAGTAACAACTATTTAAATAATACTTACTTAAAAGAGGCCTATCCATAAAAACTGAATTCCTTTGTGAGTCATTTGATTGGAAAATCATCTGTTCACCTGTGCCAATATGATAGTGGTTTTACAGGTTTCGTCCTAGTTAATTTTGTCTCTTTCTCTCACATACTGCTAGTTGTATGAGTCACTTACTGACCAATATGAGGCCATTTACTTTTCTATCTGTTCTTCCTTATTATTTAGTGTTTGAAGAGACGTCTAGACTAGAGGATGTGGTGGCCGAGTGGATGAGGCCCTTACCTTGCGATCTGATGGTCCCGGGTTCGAATCCCGGTGGCAGTCATGCGTAAATGGGTTTTTTCGGTAGAAAAAAAATTATGTATGCATCCCACGTTCTCGCAACGGTGAAGGAAACCAGCATGTCGTAGAACCTAAAGTTTTAAAATATGTGTCGAGTGCACGAAAGGAGCTTCTTCGAGGCGCATTTGAAATCCTTTCACTACACTGGTTCGAAGGAACTAGTGACACGATAAGAAAAAGAAGAAGTGTTCTGAAAAACTGAAAAACACTTTTAAGCATTATTTAATGAAGAAATTGGCCTCAGCATTTTTGTTTATATTATGATAAAGCAAGCTTGCTTTTTTAATAAGCCTGAGGTAAAGTAGGTATGATGGAAATATGAGACAATACAAGTTTATGATTGGATCTGGTAACTTATGATTTTGAGGAGGTACCATCCTATTTTTATCCTGTGGCATCCTGTGGTAGGTAGTAGGTAGATCTTACACTTCACAAAAGACTTTCCTATTTCCTAAGCACTTACTCCTACAAGAATGTCTAAGTCCTAACTCTTTGACACAAGGTGATGTAAATTAGGCCTGCTTATTGTCATCAATTTGATTGGGAGCAGCTGAAGCCGCAGGGTATGAAGGCGAGACAATGGGAAAGCAACCTCGCCGTAGCCATAGGCCGGTTTCACGGCCTTGCCCGTATTTGATTAAGTTATTTGCATTTGTGCTTAGCTGAAGTTTTATTTTGATTATGGGTAGATGGTAAAAAAGTTGTGATAACAGCACTTCATCTCATAAACTCGTGAGAATAACGAGCGTACGTATGTAGTCGGTTATTCCTGATTTCTATGCTAATGCAGCATAGTTGCAACATTTAGATTAGCTGTATTCGAACCCTTTTTCTTAACTCTACCAAGAGTCCAGCGTTTTAGCAAACCTTCAAAAACCTAAATACTATTGTTTCGATTCCCAATTGAAAAAATATAGAACAATACTTACAAATAATCTCAACATTCTCAGGAATCTATCACCAATAAATATTATCTCCTTTGCAGTGCAGCTTCTGACGTCTTGCAACAGTCATTATGCATGGTCTGCACTTTGCATTCCTCAAATACGCGACGGTCTGTCGATTGTAAAATGCACAGCCTGCACGTCTAACTTTGAAATTGTAATGTGGTTGCTTTAAACAACTTTGCATAGGTAATGAACCAATGCTTGGAGGTTGGAGGGCTCTTATACATTTTAATTTTCATGGTGAAATGAGTTTGTGAAACTAACCAGGAGAACCATTGAGTATTGAAGGAGTAGATCAGTTAGAGATAGCTCCAAAAGTAAAAAACGTACTGGATTCTCGATAAATAGGTAAAATTAATTATGAATCCTCTTTTCGGTGTTAAAATTGAAACTAGAGGGAGTTTCTGGTTAGGTCCGATGTAAAAGCAGTCTAAAAAGACGATTTGTCAAAAAACTAGTACTTATTACCCGACTACGGCGAAGCAAAAGGAGGGTTTTGACCGGTGTGTATGTTCATCTGTTTCTGTTCCTTCATATCTTCCAAACTACTTATCATAATTTGACAAACGAGGTATTGTTATTCTTAGAAGGGTCTTGTTAAAGAAAATATTGACGTCAAGTAGCTTATACAGACAGCCACTCATCTCTATAACTACCCTTTTACTTCTACAGTAAATTTTCCCTCTCTACCTGCCCGAAGATAGCAGGCGGCTTAGAAGAAATTCAAAAGCGAGAAATCGATGTCTCAGTTCACGGTAATGGTTTAAACCACCGTTATTACTAAATAATGATCTTTGATTCATTCCTGTACTTTTTTTGTGATGGTAAAATATGCTGTTTAGCCTAATCAATTTATTTTTCAACAAAAAAGTTCCTAAGCTAATATACCATGGTCTGGTCATACTTTAGGTGTACCAGTATTTTATTACTCTGATGATGCTTTGGGTTGCTGACACTTACCTATATTAAACATGTAAGCCACAGAATATAGACAAGCCTTTACCTATATTTACATATACCGCACCACTGCTTATTATAAACTAATTGCAAAAAGTATCGATGAAGCGTTATGTCTGTAGTAAATTACAGCAAGATAGGCTATCATCATAGCATGCTCCGGCGCATTGGGATGTGAAAATATCGGATGTGCAGTAGATGCTTCTTTTGTAAACATGAATCATGATTATGGTCCGGGAGAAAAGAGGAAATCCGCTCGTGTAGAGACACTGGTATGAAAGAAAAAGAAAAGAAAAGAAAAAAAATGAGACCGGTGCCTTGAGTTTTAAAGAACTCTACCGTACAAATATTTATTTCTTATGCAATGAAAATATACATACATATATATTTTTTGTAACTTGCTTGTCATTACTTACAAATTCATTCATAGCAACTTACAAATTCATTAAACTCAAGAGATTCTAATTCCTGAGCGAAGAGACTTGAAACAAAGACCATCATTCGATCCGTCACCCATGAGCGTATAATGGACCCTTAATGTAGGGTTTAAAAAGCTATTTTTACGGAATCGTGGAATCGTGCAGAAACTTTGTTCCATTTTACTCAGTATCGTAATCGCGATGTTTCACGCTCGACCGAGGGTGACAATGAACTTCGAGTTCGTGGAGTTTTATCTGTGACTCCATTGTTTTCTTTTGCTCGCTTTTTGACTTGCTTCAGGATTGATAAATAAAACCTCTGTAGTAATGCCCTCAACTAACAAGGGCTTAAGGTTCTAAAACCGACAGTTCCTTCGTCGTAACAAATTAGGAAATTCTCTCATACCCAGTAATCGTGGTCGCTGGTCGTAGATACTTCTCTCTTTTATCATTATACATTGTCGCCTTCGACTTCTCATACTTGAAGACCTACTAAATGTATGCGTATGCCCTAATGCTTTATTAGCCTTTCTCCAAAATATCAAATTTGTTTTATAACCGCCACAAATACGCCGTATTACAAATGCACTTTGAAAAATATTTGATCAACAATTATCTAATTACTAAACGAACCATAATGATGGTAAATGAAATCAGAACCAAATCCTTGGCCTGTTTAGCTCCGATCGTATCACGGCTCTTCCTGTCTATTAGGAAGTTCCAATGCAAATATTAATACTGATAATGGAATTAAAACGAAACAGATTTCTGAATTCAGTTTTTCATTTCATATATAATAATAGGTAAGGCTACGAGACTACCCCAGTTCTACCCATGCCGAATTTGTCCGATCGATGCAGTAGTTTTTACGTATTTTATCAAATAACATCTATCTATCCATCCATCATTACAACTTTTCAACCGATTTCAAAAAAGAGGTTCTCAATTCGACTGTAAGTTTTTTTAAGTCACACTTCGGCTGTAGTATGTTTTTGTTAAGAACTTAAATTATATAACCTTATTTGTAATATTTGTGGGAAGTGAGATAAGTAGTTTGTATCATGAACAAATTGCACAGTGGTTTCGCTTGTTTATTTATCAGACTTCATATCTGCACAGCATCCTGTGTTCCTGATTATTTTCACTGTAACCATTGTTGATGTTATTCAAGTTTTCACAAGGGACCATCTGTTACACTGCCATTCTCCCACATTCCACTTCGAATTCTGGCAAATTCCTGTAGGTTTCCTTACTTATCGCATAATAAGCATTAGTGATTCACTATTGATTCATATTATATATATATTGCCGTTTAGCTCGATAAATTGTGACACATTATACCAAAACCACAAATTATCTAAAAGTGACCATGTACTCATGTACAAAATATAGGTTAAGTACCTTCTTAATAAGCATAGCATGATACATAGTATAGTATATTATAACATACATACATACATACATACATAATACATAGTATAATCGGTCTATAATGTTCTCACTGCTAATTAGGTAGATCTTACTAAATTCATCACTCTATCACACTGCGGATTGAAAATTCAAAAGTAGATCTCTTGAATCAATCAATTTGAATGTATCTCTTTCAATCGGATAAAAAACATTAAAAGAAGATATTTTGCCAATTAATTTCAAGCATTACTCTCTCTAATTTGCATGCATAATATTTCAAGTATAATCATGCCTATCATAATATCACGTAATGTTTGTGGATAACTGTTACTAGATTATGCTTTATACCAGTTTCAGAGCTTTCAATGTTATTAAAATGATATAATCTTAATCTAGAAATTAATCGTTATGTGCTAATGATAGTGTTTTTAGAACCGGTGTATATTCGATGGTACCTTTCTTTTACATAATCCTTACGTTGTACATATATTTAAAACAATGTAGAGTTCTCTGTTTTTATTTATTAGAGAACCAACAGCTTGAGATATTGTTTTAGCTTATCGATCGAATCACAGGTTTCTTCACTACCAACTTACTAGGTATTAATATTTTTATTTGTTTTATTTTATTTATTCAGGACAACAAACAACTGCAAAATACATTTTGCTTAATAATTATAACATCTTAGATTAACAATATGACAGGCCACTGCGTTATCCAAAGATTTATAAAAACAATTTTACATTCTTATGTAAAATTATTTCTATAACTCTGTGACCACTAGCGGGTCGGTAGGTATTATTTTTATTTATCAAAGTAGCAGCTTATAGTAGTGTTGTAGCAATAGTACCTAATAAATAAATAAAAACACCTGCTAAACGGTGAAAGAAAAAAATAATATTAACTAACTACTAATATTGTTTTGAAATCTGAAATAACAGATTTTTCCGACTATAACCTGTAAATTCTAGTGTGATTGCTAGCAAACCTCCTAATCCGCCAGTTAAACGTAACCAATTACGGCTGTCAGCGGCATAACATTTTTTTTTTAATTATTAAAATTTAAATAATATCACACTGAAAGTGCTGGCCTCGCCGCTGCCATACATCTTGGTGTGAATTGCTCCCGAGGAAACTGTCTCTAGAAAGTGCTAATACCTTCGAATCGTAATTTTATAGCGTAAAGCATTCTTCAGTATGCTCTGATTCAAGCATCACTTCACACTTGAGATCAAAGAACTCGGTCTAATGGAATCCGACGCGGAGCCATCAGAGGCTGCGATGAAGCGGCAAATTGCACGCCGGATGTCTGCACACTGCGATCCTATACATAATATTAAAATTATAACTCCCATATCCACAACTTCGTTTGCGTTGCGAATTAACAAAGTTACTTTCTTAGTAAGCGTTTACACTTCTTGAAAAACATGCCCTCAAAATTTCAAATCTCTGCGTCCAGTGGTTTGGCCTGTGAGTTGTCTGTCAGTCAGTCAGGACTAAGCCTTTTATATATATTGAAAGCTGATATATTGATGACTTCAGACCAGTATCAGTAGGTGCGGTTGGTGGGAGCGGTTGCCTTAATGTTAGCCGATGCGCTTCTGACGAGTAAAACAATATGAACTTTAGCATCGTGACAATTGCGCTCAAAATATCGTACTTTGATTTGCTACTTTGAAAAGAGTTCAGCTTCTTTATGTTATAATATTATTTATTAGCTGGTGTCCGCGACTTCGCCTGCGCAGGTATCTCTATAAATTGTAGCCTATGTGTTATTCTGATGTATGAGCTATATTATTGTAAAGTTTCATTAAAATCCATTCAGTAGTTTTTACGTGAAAGAGGAACAAACATCCATCCATCCATCCATCCATCCTTACAAACTTTCGCGTTTATAATATTAGTAGGATAGGATATTATTAGGATTCTTTGCCAGTATTTCAGGATCTCTGACAGACCGCTCGTGGCCGCTTTCCGCGGCGGCGCGCGGGGCGGTCTGTGAGCCCGGCAATACGGCCAAGCAATACTAGCCTTGTAAGTATATAGATAAAGGTTATTTTTTTGACACTGAAAGTGCTCTGCTGGCCTCTTCCATCCCGGTGTGAATTGGGATTTATACAGAAGCACAGACTGCCCGTTTGTTGCAAGAACCCGTAAGCAGATATTTAACACTCATCCACACTTAAAAAAAACATATATTTAGTGCAGCGAGTATGTGTGATGCGAAGTGTTTTGTGAAGTTCAGTTCTCTAATAAAAAAATGGGAAATGAATTCTGATTATACTCCACTCTCATCAGCATCAACTAGCTATTGCCGAAGATTGAACTTTTTTTAAAAACCTAACAGCAAATGCCCTAACAGTAGGTACCCAACTTACCTACCTAATGGTATTTTGCCAAGAATGCACTTTCTATGGGAATGCAGCACGCATTTGTTATTCGTGACCGTACATCATCTGGCATATTCGATACAATGCAGAAAACACGACTGTGACTAGAATGTTTATGTAAAAATTCCGTCTAGGGTAAGGCCAGCTATTCACCTACTTCTGTAGTTTTAAGCAATCCCTGTTTCCTAGTTTCATTGTTATAACTTGGTCGAATTCCCTCTTTAATATCTCATACTAGTTGTTCACATGACACCCGAGACTTCCTATGCGTTGCAAATTATCGAATTCCTTTCTAGTACGCGCCTACACTTCTTAACATACCCTCGAAATTTCAAGTCTTCAAGTATTCAAGTCTTTACGTCCAGTGGTTTGGCCAGTACATTGTCTGTCAGTCAGGTCCAAGGCTTTTATGTATATTGATTGATTGATGATAATATCCCAATACGACCTGTGATTCAAAGTCCTGTGTAGCAATGTTTTGGTCGTGGGTGTGATCTCTTACTTACGCCCAGTTCGTCTCGTCACTTTTTTTTTAATCTAGAAATATTTTACTTCTATTAATTTAGTAGTTTTAGCTTCATTGAAGAACAAACATTTGCTTTTTAAATAATAGTAGGATCAGCCAGAGTTCTTCTACAAAATAAATCTGCTCGCTTGAACCTAAGAACGCGAATATAGATAGGTAAGGTATCGCGACTTAGGCCTCGGCAAGCCTTAAAATACCTCTGTACGTGATCGTGAAAAGCATTACAAAGGTTAAACACCTGCCAGGTTTGTTGACTCTCGTGTTGAATTATTTCAATATTTTTGAGGCCATTTGGATTCGCCTCAAGTCCCCACTAACGAAAGAAAGAATAGGTATGCTTGTTGGAAATAAATTCTGATAAAAAATTATGTTTTTAAAATTTTAATGTGAAGCTTTATTTCATGTGCAAGTTTTTTTCTTGTTCTTGTTTAGCTTGCCAACACATTTCACTGCCTGTAAGGTTGGTCAGCAGAAAATGCTTTTGCATTGAGCCCACCTTTTGTCCAACGAGTTTGTTTTGTGCAATAAAGTATTAAATAACTAAATAAAATTCTTAAGTCTACGAATATTAGTGTTTATTAAGAGGATATGTGAAACTGTCAGAAATGACAACTGCCGAATTGTAAGACAAGTGACAGCGCAATTAGACCGAGAGAGAACCTTACCCCGAGGGAAGAGGTTAGATATAGATTTTTGTCGCTCAAAAGTAACGGACGTAAGCGACAAATGATAAAACATCGTATTGCTTGAAAAGTATAAAATTTATAAAAAAATCCTTTTACATTTATCTAAGTTCTGTGATTACTCACTCAATAGTATAAAAATAGCGTTAAAGGTAGAGCTCTTCCGTGTCCGAAAATTTCGGTTTGAAATACCTGTTGTAATATTAGGTTAGGTATGTTTATAAAAGGTACTCTCAGGATTTCCCATTCACGCAAGTGCTTTCGGTCGATAAACTTTAAAACGGTCTCAGTTGCGGAGCCTTTTTGCATCCATTCTCTTTGGTTTCCTTTCGCTGAACGAATCGATTGAAATACCTCAAACAAAGATTAATTACAAGTCATTAATGTTGTGCAATTATAAAAGGTAATGCTTAACTTTATTTTATTGAAATTGTTATATGTCTTAGAGCTCTGTGAAAAAAGAAATAAATTTCGGATCATTGAGATAGGCTTTCGCGAAACGCAATTTTACGAACTACTTTTACTATATCATTTTTCAATTTCATTTCAATTAAATTTGATAATGATAAGAAAGCATAAAACTAATGGAGAATAAACAAGGATCTGTTGGTTTACAGAAATATAGAGTCCTTTAAGGGTAATCCTCAAATCCGAATTCCATACAAAATGTTTTGGACAAATACTCAAAAAGTACGCCGTATTATAGTAATTTCTTTACACATTCGTTTCGTCCATGTTTTTTTAATTTCGTCAACAAAAGAAGTGAAAGGTTTCATACTTTAATTTACATTTTATACGTGTTTTAAAATTAACCCTACTAACTTAAAAACACGTATAAAATCTAAAGGAAAGTAGGAAACCCTTAATTGTTTTTGTTGACGAAATAAAAAAACATGGACGAAATGAATAGTGTGAAGAAATTACTATAATACGGCGTACTTTTTGAGTAATTGCCCAAAACATTTTGTATGGAATTCGGATTTGAGGATTACCCTTAAGCATGCATCCTCTTCATGGCTATACTACTTATAGTATGTTCTTCATATACGTATACAGCAGTATGCATGCACTACCTACCACAGTCGTCCATTACCTCTAATAACAAAATAACACTTCATCGCATTGCAGCAAGCGTACGTTATCCATTGTACTTCAACTCCCACGTACGGAATTAGGTGAAGAAAACGAACTGTCGCGCAATCGTTGTCACAACACAATCCTTCATTATAGCTCGGTACCGGCAAATACCGAATACGGTATGCACAGGACATCATCAGTTACGAACCTTGTCTTACAAAACGAATTTGAGCATTAGCTTTCGATGCTCGCGCAAGGCCGTGTCACCTGACTGATATGGGATTCATCGCGCGTCGTCCGTATCGAGTTGTCTGTCGCACACACCAAAACTATATTTTTTTTAATATCTACTCATGCCCGCGGCTTTTATATCGGGACAAAAAGCCTAATGTCCTTACTTATAATAAAACGTATTGTTTGTAAGCTATACAAAATTCAGACAAATGGATTCAATGGTACTGTTGAGATGGAAGGAAAAACATCTATCTATGCATTTTCGCACTCGATACCACCCATTAAAGATATCTTATCCACTCAACAGCTGTCAGCTAGTTTACAATATCAGTAGGATAGTCAAGCGACTGGCCACCCTCTCATCAGGTGGTAGGAATGTAATCTACATATTTCGCACGCACTTAAGCCAGAGTTACGGAAAAAACTCAAGACCAGGCAACCAGATATTGATCCGATTGCCCCATATTGACAATAGCCTACAGAAAATACCTCCTACAGTGCGCGTTACGATATAGACATATTTGATACTTTCGGTTTCTTACATTCTAACTATGTATATGATGATATCAGCTATTCTGTGGTCTGTTTGAATGGCTGGTATTAATTATCGCATTTCGAGTATCATTTGTCAGGAGGTAACTTAGCCGGCTTTCATTTTTTGCTGTAACTGGTAAAAGGCAAGGGATCGTATGAAATAGTGAAAGCATTGTTACGTAATACTCCTGATCTTCTCTGCTACCATTATCAGTAAGATACAACAGGTTGGTAGAGTACATAATGAAGTCACGAACAAATCCAATTGCCTTGTGCAAAGCAAACCTATTAGCTCATCGTGTTGTTCTGTGTTTGATTTGGCTTTGAATTTCATGTTAGACTGATTAGATCTCATGCCTGCTCTGTTCGTAAGCACGAAGGATTAACTCGTCTTTTGAGATCCAAGTGTGGCTGGTTCAGAGTTTACAAACCGTCCGAATGCCTTTGACTAGGCTTTTTTTATAATCTATTGAGTGTTTCAGTTTTGGGCATAGGGCTCCTCCATTAGTTAATTTTACTTTGCACTAGTTTTGTTTATGGTCCTTTTATGATATTTTTTATTTTGGAGAATAGACACCTTTCTTAGTACGCGCGTACACTTCTTGACGAACGTTCAAGTTTCAAGTCTCTACGTCCAGTGGTATGGCCTGTGCCGTCTGTCACTCAGTCATTCAATCAGGACTAAGCCTTTTATATATTTTGCTTCGCCTCGAAAAACTCAGCAAATGTCTACGAACTAAGAAAGTATTTTAGTTTTTTCTCTGTTTAACACTATGGTGGCCATTTTGTTTTCATTATTTACATTCGTCCTAAGTGATAGTTTTGTAAATTCCAGAGATTATTCTATGGCCGTACCAAGTAGTGGCTTGGACCAGTTTACAAAAATAAACCAAGCATCCACTGAACTGGTTGGTTGGTTCCCGTTACAGAATGACTCATCTCGTTTGTAAACATAAGGAAAATATAAACCGCATTCACTTTAATGGGGCTTATTTCGACGAGAAAAACTGACGATACTAATGCTTCTAATGATTATTTTGTTCATCGTAAAGTTTTTCTCTATTCTGCTTATTTATTTAGCATTATAATTTAAAATTTTGCCTCCGCTTCACAGAAACTTGAATACCTTCAGTTTAAAAATTTGAATTTACTATTTGTTTTTTTTTAGCGTTCCATACCAGATGTCGAAAATCAAAACGCTCGGATCGGTCGTTCTCCCTCCGGTGTCAGTTTGTGTGTCTATCTGTTGCAACCTCCCAGAGCTAAACGGTAAAAGCTAGAGAGTTGGAATGTGATGAATATTTTCAAAAAGTATTGATCAATATCGGAAAAAAAGTACAAAAATATGTTTATGTATGATATAATACATATTACACGATGGAAGGAAACTCACAGACTTTTGGAAAAATTATAGAGTATCTTGTTTTAAAATCAGTAAAAAGTAGGTGTCAGCGCTTTTTTAAAATGAGAGCTTCTAATAAGATTAAGACTTGCACTTTCGGAATATTTCGGAACACTGGGTAGGTACACTAGGTATCTGTAAGTAGTAGACTTGCACTTTGGGAATTAATTTTTAGTTATTCTGAAATCGCGATTATAGCGGATCGATGACATTTAGTTTAGTGGTCAAACCGCATTTTTGTGGATGTAATAAATTAAGCTTTGGTAGGTGCTTGCTTCGCTTGCTTAGATATTCTTTAAAAAACATTTATTTTAATGACCATACACGAAAGACTTTAATGTTGAAAGGTGTCTGAAAAATTTTCATTAGGTAATCGTACTATACAAATTCTTATCAGTTTTCAGGCTCTATAAGGCTGATTGACTTTGTTGGCACGAAACTTCTACATCTATCTGAGCTCAGTCTGAAGTGAATCATATTACGAATTGCCTCATAAAAAACCTAATTCAAATAATTCCTGAATCATATATATTTTTTTCCATGCATCATTATAGCTTATATACAAACTACATATATGGTCCAAAAAAGTGACATGTTAAATCTATAGTAGGTTATTGTGCACATTAAAATGGGAAAATTCCAACCACAATTAATATAAGATTAAGCCTCAAACATATTAAAATGGGAACATGCTAACCACAAGTTCATTTTAGGACTACCTACATTCTTGCCTATATGTTGTGCTTACTGCAAAGTTACATCAAAGTGTACAACACTTTTAACTTTTAATGATTTTATTTTGTTTGATGTGTACAACATATTCGTACAGGTATATCAATATTTTTATTATAAATTAGGCCTTAAAACTTTCGTCCATTTATAAAAATCTCAAAGTATGCAACAGGTGTCAATGCTTTCACCCATGATTGATAGTCCTTGAGTACGATTGTTTTATCAACTTTATAATCAAAACACTCATTGATCGTTTCGTTTACTTTCATTGTTATCGAATAATCGAACTTGCGTAATACTAGCGCTTTGATATACTCATGTATACGACAAGTTTACTCTATGTACCTATCTCTTACTCTAGGTACATTACGAAGCTTACGACCGCTTTCAATACAAGATTGCAAATCTTGCCAGTAACCAATAAATCTCTATTTCAGTGTTTGCTACACTATGATCGATTATCATTCATTTGAGTAATGCAACTGTATTGTATTCGATTTGTTCTAATGTAGTGATTGTAGAGATCTTATCTCTAAACATATTCATATACTACAGATATAATTTTTACATATTTTTCATCATAGTTTTTACACGTTTATCTGCAAGAAGTGTCGCGCAACAAACTCATGAAACTGAGTGTCATTTGAAAGCTTTACAAAGAGTTTTTTGAACGAATAACAGTTTATTCTTTTCAAAACAAATATCATCATTGTTCTGCTCAAAAGTAGAACTTCCTGCGAAATGAGTGTCATTCACATCAGATAAGAGTTCACAAGCCTTTTGTCCGTTTACTTGTTGAGCTAGAATCTGCTGATCTATGTAAGTAGCATTATCTTCATTACGCTGATATTACGTAAGATGCTTTCATTGTTTAGCGTGTATTTATCTGAAATTAGATTATCATTTTTGTCGCGATAAGATGCTGGGAATCTTTGGAACTTTCAAATATATTTTGAGGCATAAAAATGTTTCGTAATGACGTATTGTCTATTCAATATAAAAACTCTTTATTTAATGGCTTCATTATTACCACTTTAATAACTTATGTGATTGGCGTTTCGTCACCACTCTAATAATACCAATTGCGTAATAATATTTTCAATATTACCGTGAGGGTATAATGACACACTGTGTGTAGTTCATCGCCTCATTAAAGACTAGCTGACGCTCGCAACTTCGTTTGCATTGCGAATTGATAAAATCCGTTTCTTAGTGCGTGCTAGCACTTCTTGACGAACACACTCTCCAATTTTCAAATCTCTACGATCAGCGGTTTGTCCTTTACGTTGTCTATTAGTCTGTCAGTCAGTCAGCTCCAAGTCTTTTGTATACACCACAAATGTATGTTGATTAGAAAAGCATGCAACTCAGAAAATAAAAATTAATCACAAGTTAATTTTTATTTTCTGAGTTGCATTATTCAAGATGCCAGAGTTTATCCTTCAAAAGGTTATACCTACTTACGTGAGGAGTCACTAAAAATCGAATCCTTAAGCCCATCAGTTAAATCAACTTCAACCATCTTTGCATTAACTTAATTATCTTACGTAACCATACAGCATCCAGCGTTTTTCAATCATCGAGCGTTCTTCGCGTGAGCAGTATGCTGATAACTATCTGCAATCTTGTTCTCCGTCAAGATCTTAAAGATAACTCCACGAGGTTTCACTTATAAGTAACGACCCTACTCGACAACGAGTTTCAGGAAATGCTGCATCATTTTGGAAATTCATAAAAACCAAAGTGAAACCAAGAATCAAAAAAATGTTGAGCTTTTTCAAGCTCTACATGTTTTTGATCCGTAATATTTTTCTGTTATCGTGGACTTGCCTTTAAAGTTTATGTAATACTAAGGTACTGTTTTTAAGGTTAAGTATGTTAATTTTTTAACATACAAAATATAACATACCCATTTGACATATACATTTTTTTTAATAAGTAAGTAGAGGTACCTAACCACTTAAAATTGCATTAGTGACCGACGAAATTCGTTTGTTCGGTGTGAGGTTAAACAATTTCACTTTTTCGCGTCAAATAGCAAGAAATCTCTCTTCCTGTACAGAAGAAAACTAGATAGTGGTATTTGTTAGTAAAAACATACCCGCTTCGACTACTAGAGGCGATGTCCATTAGATGTTAATCTTTGAAAATAATTTTCCCGTATCTGGAAAAACAGGGCACTTTTAGCTTTCTTGGCAGATTATACAGGATATCCCGTATAGTACCTATATTTAAAACATCTGCTTTGCGTTTCCATTCACTAAAATGCTTATAAGATTCATGACACTTCTGCTCCAAATTGTGTAGGTAGTGTAGGTACTTGCCTGAAACTTTTTGACTAGTTGACTTTCATGACTAGTTAGTTTCATGACATAGATCTTGCAACCCGAAAATTGTAAATGACCTACCGTCTGAATCGGAGTGTCTATCAAGTAAAACTAGTCATTGGTAAATACTTTTTTTTTTGCCAACCCTGAAATGGGTGGTTCAAAGTTATGTTAAATTCATAAACTTAGAGTTTTCTAGCCTGAAACACCCACTGCTGACTGATACCTTCTCTATGACACCAGGCTTTTTCGGAATTGTGCAAGACGAATCCTGCATTTCTGGTGCACTAACAAAAGTTTACTGTTATTTTTATCTTCTGAAATAAAATTACTGTTTAAAGGAGCTTCTTCGAGGCGCACTTGAAATCCTTTCACCACAATGATTCGAAAGAACTAGTGACACGATAAGAAGGTAAACTTTAAATTGCTATTAAGTTTTTTAAAGACCATATATTTTAGCCACCTGGGTTGTCTACTTACAGTATACTGAAGTTTACTATGAAAACATTGAATTATATAGCACGTAACGAAATTGAATCTCGGACTGAATTGATTTTTTCTAACAATGAAATTTAATCTTCGAAATAAATCTAAATAGACGTGACTGGCAACGATCGGCATTCAAATTAATGTCTTTATCGCCGAATAAATAAAATCTATCATTTGCGTTGCGGCTAGTTCTCATCTGTAGAACACAGCCTTCCACGGAGCCTGTCAGTCCTCCGCTAGCGGTGCGCGGGCGCACTAGCGCGCGACACATTCCATTCTCAATTTGAATTTGAATAACTTATCGATAGTGAGGTGCATGTGTTGTGTTTCTGAACTATCTTCTCTTTATATGGACCGATAAAGAGACTGATATCGGAACTTTAGTGGACTTTGAAGGATATTGTTTCGACTTTTGACGGTAAGAATGTAAAACGGCATTGTTTGTGTTGATTTATTGATGTAATTTATTCAATTTTTATGTTGTAATATGACCTTCGTTAACGTGTCAATAGCGTGAGCAGGTCTTATCAGTGTTAGTTGTTTTATGCGTTTAGTGCTAGAATGTAGGTATGTACAAGTATGTATGTTACGGTCATTGGGTACCTTTAACGGGATGTTCCACAAACGCTGGTTTATAAAGGATACCAAAACGTGACACAGAAAACTTTATTCTTTGCAGATTCGAGGTTTGTGTCTCATACGTTATTCATTTAAAACCTATCTATGTAAAAAAGGTAGCATATAATGAGTCTAGAGTTCAGAAGCACCTGCCTACATAATGTGTATTGTAAAGGCACCTATTTGTTCAGGCGGTGGACTCAAAACAATGTACTCTATACAAACAACACTGAATCCTTACTAAATACCTGAATCAAAGCACATAATCACGTCACCTCTATATTTATAAAAATAAGGGATTTATTATAAACAATCTTAAAAATATAGATCATAGAAAACATTTTTACAAAATTCATTTCAAGTAGGTATTAGTTATTTTAATGTATTAGTCTTAGAAAATAATTGTAAACATTAGTGTACATAATGCAGTGTGGCATCACCTTTAGATTTCCTATTTTCTTTCACAAACAAGTAAATACTCTCTTTTATTAACATAGTTTCTGATCTTTATTCTTTGACAATTCTAACGAAGCTGATCCACTCGGCCACAACGATGTATAAATGTATGTATTATATTATGATACATTAGTAATTATCTGCTTTATAGAAGTCTCTAGTTAAAAATATAGAGATCTCTATCTACAAAGCTCTAAGTTCAACTTCGTACTATTTGCTAAGTGCAATAAAGAATTTTCTTTCTATTAATCTATAATAATGATTATCTAATCAAAAAGCCTGACTAATCATCAGTCATTCATAAAATCGGTAAGCACAAAGTCAGTAGTGCCTGATCGTGATTATTTCCATATGTAAGTATCTTCATCATTGGTCAATCAATGCGTAGCTGATGATAAAGTGTGTACGTTCCAAGGAAAAGTTTCATAATAGTATCTATTAACCGCATGAAATTAAAAAAAAAACTCGCTGACCTTTTCTATTCTACGGCTTGGGTTAAATGAGTCTTTAAAAAAGTGTAGCGCACATTATTTCTGCAATTTTTCGTTAGTGTTTTGCATAACGCATGCATTTCCATATCGCAGTCATATTTTGGTTTCCGCGTCCAAAATCTTATTGTTGCGCCATACTAGTCTGTGCGTTTGTCGATACGTCACCAAAGCTGAAATTCAGTACACATAATATACATAGATAGTTGTATCCGCTACAAAGACACGTATAGTAAGCGACAAACAAATTGCGAACCACGTGACCAAGATGCGCAGAAGTTCGTGACATCTTTATCTCGTGGTTCGCCAGAGCACAAGCTGTTTGACGCCTACTATACCTAATATTTTATTATAATAAAGAATATATTAATTTGAGATAATTTTATCTGCAAGAATTCTCAGATCATTTGAAGAGATCATGCGCAAGCGCAAGAATGTGTGCAAAAGACAGGTGAAAGATTACAACTTAGTGTTGCATAAGTTCGCAGCCAATTACAGCAGGTTTGCAGTGAGTGGTACAGACCGACACTCGCCATAAAATGTTTTAATTGTTTCTTCGTGGCAAATCTAGGCGCAATTTACGTAACTCATTTCTGAGCTAGTCGATCAGATAGATTTTTAGATGTAACCTATTTGTAAAATACAGTCGTATGCATGAGATAAATACAATACATCATTCTGCAACTGGTAAGCTAAATAACAACTTCAATGATAAAGGAAAAAATCTTCAAAAATGCTAAGTTCTAACTATAATATTTATCTGAGTTTCTCTGTTCATTTGAACTTTATCTATTATCTATATATTCCATTTTAATTACCAAACAAAGCCGAATTCAGTTGTTACAAACTTACAATGAATGATTGTATAAAATAAGAGTGAACGATAAATAGAGTTCCAGTTTTGGCTCAATATTACAAGATTTCACGTATTTTTGTGGCAGTAGTAAAAACTCGTTTTGGCTTTAATTTTTACATTAAAAAGGTTTTTGCTGGGTTTTCTCTGTCTAGCTACTCTACTCCAGGTAACACCAGCTATTTGGGCAATGTCGTCGCTCTTGACCTGACTATACAGAAATACATGAACTTAAATATTTTTAATACACACATATTTAATGTAAAATCTTCGTTTTTGCTTTCCGTACACAGCACATAAAATTTAATATGCACTTTTTTAAGGGAAATATAAAAAGATAATAATCGATTTCGCAATATTCACTAGAAGTATGCAGCTTCCTCCTTCCTCTTTCAATCAATCACGATTGTTCAATTCTCGCAATCAATCGGTTTCCTCAATAACAATGGAAATATTACTTATGTATGTTTACATCGATGTTAGCTTAGTAATTTTACCTAGAATAGTATTCCGACACAAGCGCCGCAACCGGCAATCTTTCGTAAATACAAGTACCTACCTAACATGTAACGCATTTTAATTAACAAAATGAACATCAACAACAGCATCTGTTGAAGTGATGTTATCATTACCAACCCCATATGCATTAAACATAAATTACACATTAATTACAAAATTCGCTCGGAACTCTGTTCAGATAGGTGGATGGATGTTAGTAATTACATTCAATTACATGATCAAGAAATCAATGAAATTTGGGGTGAGTGTAACTAAGTCCCGCATTCTTGGTTCCGAATTCCTGAGGTGAAGTTGTGCCCCGCATTATTGGGTATCATAAATAGTGCGTTTATCAGAGCCAATCAGAGAGCGGTCGAGAGTATTCACGCTGTTGATAAATAAAACATATACTTACTTTTAATCTACTTATTAAGTTAACGATGTTACTCTTATAATAATTATTATCTGACTCAATTGCCATTAAAGTAACGGTTCATTGATCCCACTTCTGATATTAGTTATTACGGTGGTGTTCGTTACGCTTAAACCGTGATATAAATAGTGCATCAAGTGTTCTCACTTAAGACAAATATGTAAGTTTAATCTTGCAATTTCCTGCAAATGGTTTTAATCAAGCATTATCAAGTTATATAAAATACTTGGTCCTGACTGACTGACTGACTGACTGACAGACAACGCTCAGGCCATACCTTTGAAAAAAAAGACTTGAAGTTCGGAGAGTATATTCGTCTAGTAGAGTGGGCGCGTACTAAGAACGAAATGTTGCTAGTTCACAATGCAAATGAAGTGGCGGGCATCGGCTAGTTATTATTTTTTATGATTGAAACTACACCTTACATTTTTGTGATTTATTTTTAATCTCGGTACGGAAGCACATTCACTTATTTCTATTACGAAATATATTGATTGATTAATCTTAGTTTATTTATTCCATTTCATATAAATGATTATTCATATACTTATATGGAATTGAACCTTTTTTACAAACGTCATTTAGCCGCGCTGCGAACAAAGCAGAACTATTATTATGGTAACCAAATAACCGATAGAATACTTTTATTGACTTTTTTTATAGGATTGTGGAGTCAGCATATTTCATTTCTTATAATTTGCCGTAGCTTTCTTCAACGTACGATGATTAGTAAACCTCAACCAGTACCTTCATGAATACATACCACAATGGCTGGATTTCCGTAAACTGCTTAGGCTCATCATTTATCGACACTTTCGAACTTAGGTAATGGTAGAAAGTCACTTCATAATTATTTAGGTGTATTTACACACGTGTCGTCTCGGGTTTTTAACTATTTTAAGCTATTTTGTTGTTAATTAGGTTTTCGTTTTTGTTTTTATCAATCCTGCAAACTCTGTTTACTACATAATACAACCTTATTTATTTGGTCTTCTTAATTGCTCGGAAAAATCAGTTGAATTATTTTTGAGCCTTATCATTGTGTCTTCACAATTATGGACGTCATTATTTTTATGTAGGGTAAACGTTATCAAATAACAATGTTATATAAGTAAGGGAGTCACTCATCTCAGATTCTTTTACTCACGTTACAATACCATTGACCCACAAATAGTTTGTTTTACAATCTCTCTCTGATTCACCGTTTGGCGGACATCCGAAATCGCAACTCAGCATGCTGGGCAAACTAATAATTTGTACCTTATAGTCGAAATGGTAGAGTCTGAATTTGTGGTTGAGTTCATTCATTCAGCCGATAGGTACGACACATAGTGAAAATGAATGAATCACGCATTGGTGCAATGTTGTCAACCAAACTGTTTGTTACACGATGCCTGCTTGATCGGTCAGCTGCCAAAGGTCGTGGTCGTAGATCTGGGTCTTTGTCTCTTAGTATTAGTTTAAGGTCTCCGTCCTGGTAGATACCGAATTTACCTTGAAAATATTAGAATAAATTCAGAAATGACCATTTTCACCAGTTTTTTTTAAATTACCATTTTACCCGATGACGATTTTACCTCAACCCGTTTTATATTTCGTACTCTATATGTATAATCTTATAGTTAACGTCTTTTGTCAGAAGGCAGTAGCTCCATACAATGTTTTTAAATTGACTGCTAATAGTTCTGAACGCCATTTGGTTACATTTTTATTTAAAGTCTATTTTATTTAATATTTATCTTGCAACCTTGGAACCTAACTGTTTTGTTCCATCTCACGGAGCTAAAATAAATTATAATCAAGGTTTTAATATAATATGAAACTATATTCCCACACCAGAACCCCATAGCATACAATGAGCGAAAGTAGATGCAGTAGCAGGCAAGAACAATGCGACATTATGACGTCAATGAATCGTTTATTTAGTTCTCGTTCGGGACATGTGCTAATCATGAGAGTCCATTGCCCGACCCAACGGTGAAGATATGTTTTATTTATTGACCTGAGTTAAAGTCAGATCTGATTTTCAAACTAATCTGTTATCGTTCAAACAACAAAGATCCTCAAATATTCTATAAACGAGTACCAAAAAAACATTGTCGAAGAGCAAAACAGAACTGGAATACATAAGTCTGGGAATGTAACGAACTTATTAGTTTATTTAATAAAAATAACGCGGAAACGTTCAAAGACGCATACACTCACGTAATTTGAACATAACATTAACAGAGTATCAACACCGAGTAACAAAGACAAGACAATGATAGCGTTTGACTTCCTTGAAACATCTCTCAACACTGCACCTCGCACAAAACACAGACCTATTCGATAACTTGAAAACTTTTTCTTGATATATTCTTGAAGTCTATAGAAATTTTTCCGTGTGTTACCTACTCGTAAGCCTTACTTACTTATATACATAACATCGGTAATTGAATACGCTATGGTTTTCTTGTGAATTGTGATTGATGGGTTCTTTGATCGAATGGCATGCAATTATGATTGCATTTCGTTCATCAAACTTGTAAAAAAAACCATTTAGTACCTATGTAGGTACTTTGAATGATTGGCGCGAATTATGACTCCCCTGACTATTTAAGTTCACTTCACAATACCTCACATGACTGACAAAAAATATTTTGTTTCAGAATCCAAGCCCTTCATGTACCATCTTCTTAATCAGGTAAGGTTACATACACTTATAGCGTCAGGCATTGGCTTATGCACGGTAGATTAATCCCTCATCATTACGCAGTGCGGTTTCGTACAATTTAAACTTGTTCGGAAATAAACAAAAAAAAAGTTTTAACACCTTGTATATAAAAGGCTTCGTCCTGCCTGACTGACTGATAGGCAATGCATAGACCAGACAACCTCTGGCTGTAGAGACTTGAAATTTCGTGGGTATGTCAAGAAGTGTAAGCGCGTACTAAGATAGGAAATTTTCACTTCTCATGCTCGTAAAGTTCAACTTCGTGCATGCTTTAGGGGGATTAAACTGCATATTAGACCCTAGGAAAAAAAAGTGATTGCTTATAAAATCTGTTCAAAGAGGTTTTATGCCGGAAGTTGAAAACTTTATTCATATTTCAAACTTGGATCCTTCATAATACCCATTGATCAGGGTATTATGAGGGACCTTGATACAACTATTTTCCAATTTCGAATATCGTGGTAATATTGGATGGTCTCTGATTTTATATTACGAAAAATGGACGCTCGTTTCAGTTTAAGTTTGTTTAATTCCTCGCAATTAAAGTTAAAAATTGACAATTGTGCATACCTCGGGCCTGAAGCCCATTTCAATACTCTACTTGAATATCCGCCCTCGCCAAAAGTCTCGTATAAAATGGCGTGTTTCAGTCCCTTGGTTTAAAAATATCTATTGTTAAAACGAAGCAAAAAAATTTGTGGACAGCTAGTTACCAATATAATTATTTTATCGTAGTTCGGTCACCAATGATCACGTCATCCATGTTGCGAATATAAATGTACATTTTATACGTCATTGGTACACCAATAAACGGGAAAATACAAAGCACTGCTTTATACGACACAAATTAAAATTTATAATATCATTTCATTTTCGCTTTATTCTAAAAGTTGAAAAATACATAAATTTGATGATGTCATACATAGAAAAGTACTACACGTATGTAGGTTTGAACGCAAGTAATATAATTCTTCAGTTAGATATGTAAGCCCAATCCATACTTTAATAAGTCCTTTATTTTATGTAAATGGAGCTCTATACTCATCAAAATAAGCTTATCCTACTAAATATGTAGAGCTAAAAGTTAAATCCATAAATCTAAATTATAGTCTGCTTCTGTCTGACACTCAGAACCGGCTTGACTAGTTTGGAAAACTACAGAGTTTGCCTCCTGGCTTGGCTATCCGTCCGTTAAATTGGCAAAAACGTTCAGAAATCAGTTTATCTCAAAACCTGTAGTCATAATTTAAAATAGGTATTCTAATGAAGACTCTACCTACAGGCTCTACACACACAATCGTCACACTAGAGTATACTGTGACAATTGCGACCTTTATCTTGTTAGTGTCAATAACCTTTTGAAGGTTTACAATGTTTCTACGATTTACCTAATAGATAGAGCCATGCTTATACCGAAATATTTATAAACCACTAAAGACTACGTATTTGATTTTCCGTATGTTTGGCTTGTCTATTTGGAAAATAGTGTTTACACGTATGCATGGACTGGACTAGCATTTTTTGCATGGAATACATTAATCAGTGTTTTATTTTGTTATAAATTGCTATACCTACAAAGCACTTCAGAATTTTACTTAAAATTGTTGCATACATTTTACAGTAGGTACCTACTGTAAAATATATGCAACAATCCAGATTTAACTCGGATTGGTTGTACTGTAATCTAGGCAAGTGACTACATATTATTAGGTATGTTTGGACATATTTTTATAATGAAGAAAGTTTACACAAAAAGCCGAATTTTCATTTCATAAAACATTACTCCAAACTAATGATGCGAGCAACGCTATTTGAGTGCAAAGAGTCTAATTTGAGTGAGTTACTTTCTAAAATCAGTTTTAAAGCTACCAGAAAATGACCTACATAACATTTAAAATTAAATAAATTTTACAAGAGGCATATTATGTAATAGTTCGTTTTTACCTTTAATCAATCAGTACTCGAAGATTGATAGCCGGAAATAAGTAGATCACTTTTATTTTATTTTCTCTGTAGATAAATTTGCGCCGACATGAACAGGTTTCTTGCTGGAAGCACATACCGTTGCATAATACTATGAAAATGGTAAATTTGGGTTATTGGCACCACAATCGAAATTCGTAACACGTACAGAATAAGGTCAATTATTTTTTTCCCGTAAAAAGTAAATGCTTTTATATAAATATTCACTATTTAATTAATACTGTAGTTCAAAATATTTATCTATAGACTGAACTTTAAACCCATTTTCTCTTTGTTACCCTTTGTTTCAGAAAACCAATTCAGTGTCAAAACGCAAACCCAGTATTAACTTAATAAGATTATAAATAAATACCATAAATAACCAGCTGGAACAGATTCTGATTTCTAGTAATTTCAATATGAAATCTCTTCAGCTTCTTTCAAACAAGCTGTCAATGGTTACCGGAAATCTGCTTTGAAATGTGTATACAACCCAACTAAGTAATAATTTTCACCTTTACTTTAATGCGAAGTATCTTCACAACTTGAGAAATTATGTTTGGTAATCATTGCTGAATACTTCAATACTTCAAATCTGATCGTTTACATTACGTACGACCCAACATTTCTATACGTGTATCAATTTCTATATATACTTTAATTATACATAGACATAGACACACATTTATTTACCACATAAGTAGCACATCACATTCGATTTTATTCATATACTATTTTGTTATATTCATATCTTTTTTATACATATTTTATTTCCACTCAACTGAAACAATACCAAAATGCATTGCACTCAAAGTTCACCGAAGTCGGCTTTTGTTTCAACTTTGGTTGTTTGCTTGCACAATTTACTCGCTTTCCGGCATCAAAGAGATTACAAAAAGTTAGCCTTAATCAAGACCACTAAAATATGTTTTTTGGCGCTTGCGGTAACGAATATCAATCGCATGACTCTTTTCCTGTTTTTCATAACATAATTCTTGTGTAACACTTACACTCGTATAAGGCTTGGCCCTTCAGGCAACCATTATGCCACATTATGAAGTACTGGGGCACGTTTACAACATTGTATATCGTGAAATCTTTAAATGTCAGACCACAAGTGAAGCTGGCGATGGTGTGGTGGTGGCGGTCCAATGAACCCACGACACTTTCCCCGTTCCTGGGTGGCTGGTAACCTGGACAGAACCGGCAGACGACATAATATGACCTTTTATAGCTAATTGGCAGAGGCAGACCAAGACTGGCTCTGGCGATCGCGTTCATTTTCCTTTATGCGGTTTCAGATCAGCGGATTCGCCGCTCGTGTTTTGTTTCTTTCAGCGCGTGTCGCAGCTCGTTGTCAAAGAGCATTGTCGCGCGAATATCTACGCACGACAAGTCGCGATAGACGCCTGCATGAGGCGTATATCGCTGACACTACTGACACTCGCTAGAAGCTAAAAAAAACCAAGCGTAAACGCAGTTATTTATGACGTATAAACGTATACGCCTGCTCGGCTTCTGAAGTTTCACGAGTACCAATCCGCCCGTATACGCGCGACAAAAATATGTTAGTCTGAAACCGCATTTAGGGGTATAATCAGTGTGGTTTTATGCAGATTGAAACTACCTACCTGTAATCGAAAAAACTTTCAAATATCTCACATCAACATTATTGTAGTAAATGAATGATTCTATTTGCGATAAGCAATTAACTTTTTATTAATCAAAATTAACTACTTTTTGGAAGATTGATACATTTTAGATTTTGACGTTATACCATACACAGGCCTTTTTTTCTATAGTAGTTGTAGTCAATCTATTTTTATTTACTTACATGTTATTCACATTACACAACAGTTTGAGCAATAATTTTGATTATAACTTTCACTGGCTCGTCCTTCTGCTTCTAGCAATTAGATGTTATTGCTTTAATTAAGAATGATGTTTAGTTGCAACAGACATTAGCATACGCGTTTGTGTTCATATACGAGTATGCGTCGCGATTCATAATTTTGTAAGAACGATGCAATCTTAGTCGGATGTGTTAAAATAAGATCCCATGACACCTGGCTCGAATGACGTTTGTGCAAAGTATAGCGTGGAATTGTATAATCTTGATAGAGAAGAGGTCCTGTAATACTTGGTAATGATAAGTAATGTTAAGGGTTCGCAATTAGAGGAAGAAGAAATACGGAGGGCGCCGTGCGGCAGCGGGTGAAGCATCAAGTTCCAAGCGACGTGTCAGCCAGGTGTCATGTTCATTCGCCCGAGTAGTAGTAGACCTTCTCTAATGATAGTAAAAAACCTTGCGTATGAAATAGAGGTGTAACTAACTAACCTAACTTAAATGCATGGTAATCGATGCTACGACAAACGACAAGGAAGGAAACCTTATATATTGTGATTCTTGATCCCTCCTTTTACTGGGTGGGTTTCCTGGATCATTTCTATGTAATATTATATTTCATTGCGTGTACATTATGTAGTTAGGTTCAAACAGGTACAAGGTAATTGATACGGCGATAAACCTTCAGTACGCATGGTTTCCTTGAAATTAGAAACTCATAACATACCTTATAGAATTTCCTAATGTTATTTATTTGGAAATCAAAATAGAAGTGTGTGTAGATGTAGAGATATGTTTCGTTTTTTTTTTTTTTTTTTTTTTTTTTTTTTTTTTTCGGATGGACGTTTAATGCAGTTAGCCGCAGATGGCTGTTACTGCGTCACCGGACTCTAGATATGTTTCGTTCGACTCGAGTAGCTATAAATGCCAATACTCAAAATACTTTTAACAAACAAATATGAATTAATGAAAACTCTTTATTGTACCAGGAAACTTAAAGATAAATACAAGATAATTAGTGAGCATGTACAATGGGCGGCCTTATCTCTTAGCAGCGATCTCTTCCAGGCGACTTTGGGATGGAGAGTGAGACCAAAATACGAAACGTTGGCTAAAGGTGCACTAAAGAGTCTATTTTTAAACATAAATTAAGGAAAGCATTGAATGATACAAAAATGAAATGAAATGAAATGAAATGATATTTATTTGCCTGAAGTATGGTCATTACAAAGAACTAATTATTACTTTTGAATAACAATACTGTTAACATAGTCAAAATAAATTAAGTAGGTAACATATTATATTATATTATACTTATACAAATCTATAATATATATATAAATATATAATATTTTATTTAACATCATCATACATGTTTGGCTACATTCTTATTTGATTTTTATCATCATTTACAACACCTTTAAAGAGTCTTGTAGAGAGGCCGTCCATAGTATATGCTTTAATGCTTCTCAATAAGCACTGTAATGTGCATTGCAGCATTTGGCTGCGAGGTACCCATTGTATGGACAGAAAATGACATCATTATTTGCACCATAATAAGTTGAGGGTAATCCTCAAGGCAAATTAGTAAGCTAAGTAATACTTTAATTTAGATTTCATACGTATTTTAAAATGAATACTACTAATTTAAAACACGTATAAAATCTAAATTAAAGTATGAAACCTTACTAATTATTGTTGACACAATCGGAAAACATAGACGAAACGAATGGTGTGAAGAAATTACTATAATACGGCGTACTTTTTGAGTATTTGTCCGAAACATTTTGAATGGAAATTTGCCTTTAGGATTCTCCTTAAATTGTAATACTTCTTTCTATTTTTCAACACACTACCACGGATTTTTCTGCTCCACAACTACACTTTTGTACTCTACATGTGTAGAAAACCAAAGAAAAATTGTGTCAAATAATATTGGTACCTACGTGTGTCGATTTCTTTCGGTCAATATCACAGCAATAATAGTGAAGTCATGGTGGCATTGCATATTTTGACGCCTCATCTGCTTTAATTATGAGCTTGCTGTAGAGGTGTAGGTCATCTTCAATGTGCTGTATCATTATTATTTTAGTTCCGGCTTCACCTTGACGGTAATCGTTTTTCTATTTGTACATCGAAAACTTGATTTGTAGTCAGATGATTCCAATGACCGAAAAAATATTGTCTTTGTGTGATTCATTCATTGGAATGTTAATAAAATGTTGTAAATTTAAAAGTACCTTGTGTTTCGTAACACATGTTCAAAATTTCAGCCAAATTCAAACGGCTATAAATATAAACTTTGTCTCGGTCGCTTAGTAGTGCACATGTTTTTAAGGTGGAATATTTATTTAATCGAATCAACTGTATAAGTTCTAAATAAATAATATTTTCAGGTTTTATAAGCTAATGATTTTTTGCTAATTAGGTGTTCATCACTCTACGCTCGCATGTGCAGTCGCATTGAACGATTACTCTTGCGAATCGCAATTCAACATTTCGCATGTCATGCGCATCACAGGTAAATTGAGCTGTCAAATAGTTTTAACGCATTAGGCAAACTGGCTGACCCACATTCCACCATAATTAGATGTTCTGATACTCGTAGCGGTTACCGGCCGGCACCGACAGTACCTACTAAACAAAGCAAATGTTCGTTATTCAACGTTTTGTCGACGTATTGTTGTTGCCAAGGTCGCTATGGGTTCTGGGGTGATATGTGTTCATTTTGATGACGTCCACACTTGCGTTATTGCTAGCATCCTTATGCGAATATGTGTCCCATTCCTATGCCATGAAGGTAGTATCATATAGTTCGGGTCTAGACTATAATATGCCTTGTATACGTCGTCGGCTCAAATTTTGTAATTGCTTAGAAACAAGTCACAATTTACGAATAGTGATGAGCTTCTTTGTATCTAGGTTAAGTTTATCTATTCAAATACATATTTGTTTACTACTGACCCAGCTATGTCGATAGCGTTTGGTGAATGAGCTTTTGAAATTATGACAAATCAAAGTTATTGAAATTAATATTTATTTGACACCAATGAATAATATCATCGAGGTTAAAAAATCTACTTTATGCGAACAATAAATTAATAACACCAATAAAATACAAAAGTTCGGGTCAGTGTCAAATGAATAAGAAAATAAATAAATAACTGGTAAGAAATTTACAAGTCTAGACGAAATAATATTCAAAACACAAACACAGACGTACAAAAGCAGCAAACCCATTTCCATTCCGCCCACTCAGGTTATTAACTCCACGGCGAGATGGAGTAGAACCTCCGCAAACCTCCGCTATTGAGGTAGCCCTTCGCGTCCGCTTCACCCAATTACTTGAGCCACAACCACCAGGTCAGCTGAGTTCCTCTGGCCCTCTGGCTTCGGCATCAGTTGAGATCATGCCGTAGAGCCGGCCGCACGCTCGAGCTCCAGCGGAACCTCCCGCAGAGAAAACGTTTATAAACCTCTAATAATAACGTAATTATTCATCGATTCTACAGTTCTGTAAACTATTGAATTTGTGGTGTGTGCAGTGACGTAAAAATCGGATTGTTTCATTGATTCAGGTACCTATTGTAGTTTTGTTTTGTTATATGGGAATTTAAGTTTTTATGCTTAAACTGTTTTAAAACGTTTACCATAGTTTACAGTGGATCTTTTTGCGTGGCTTCTTTCTTGATAATCATGACAATAATAGATATTAAAGTATAGTGATACAACTCTCATAGTAGCGTGTGTTGTTGCAATAAAATGATGATGTGCAGCTGGTGGAAGTATTAATTCAAGATGGACATGAACTGCAATTTTGTTGACAACAAACAACCTAATTGCTCCACCATTAAACAAATCACACGTCAATTTGCTAGTCGTCAACGTTATCACGAAGATTTAACTTAGTTCTCGCTTTTTCTTCAATGTAAAACGTTCTTAATAAGTCACTTTCTTGTTTGTTTGTCTGTCTGTCGTTCTTGGTGGAATCTTGTAACTCGAATTTCAAGCACTTCTAGATTAGCTATGCGGCCTTAATTTTCAGGGTAGCTCACAACTCGATGACAAATTGACAATGCATTCTAAAGCCATTAAAACCGATATATCTAGTTAAAGAATCGCGATAGAGCAAAAGCATAAAAACGTGGTTTTTAGATTATAAATCTACATTTCATGTTTTTATAACTTTATTAACTAACAAACAGACTTTAAACCAAAATATTATTCATAATTTTCCACGAACTTAGGTGACAGCAAACATTTTCTCATTTCACTTATATTTCATTAGATACTTACTGAAAACTACTAAACGGATTGAGATTATAAATTATGTTCCTGTCTCTACTACTCTCAATATGTGCAGAACGTGTGTTTGCGTGACCAGTTTTTGCAGAACGTTACTTGGACCGTAGTCGTGATCAGACTACGTTTTATCTTCGGTTTTTACCTCGACTTCGATGTATTCATAGCGGTTTATATACGTTCAATAATGAAAATGATTGAATCATTTAAAAGCAACGTTAATATTCTTAACTTTTATTAAATTATTCACTAAAGCTTTTACGGAACTTTTCCTTACTATTTCTAATAATTTTATTTATGTAAGTTTATTATTTTAGTAAAATACATAATCTCTACACAGCCAATCATCTGCTTAATTTAACTTTCTTTTCTAACGCATATTTATGAATATTGCATGCGTTCAGATGTTTGTACTTTGTATGTTCTTACGAACGTTCGTTAAGTTATAAAGAATCTTATCGCTACATCGAATATTTGTAGAGAAACTAGTACGAAATCCTAAATTATAATAAATCCGAGCATCATACGCAACATCTATGAAGTTATTAAGGTCGGCGAGAGTCACGCACGGGCGGGTGCAATCATTACCTTATGCTGTTCACCACCAGCGATGTGGAGTAACGTGGCTATAAAAGACGCAATGTATTGTTTCAATTCGATCTTTTTACTTCATCTTAGCTTTATGGACTTCAGTAACATCCAGATTTGTTATGCCTTTTGAGTCTGTTGCCTATAAATAGAAGTATACGTAGGTGTGCACCAACATAAATATAAACGGCGAGTTCATCTCACACTTACGATTCTTACACATAATCTTGCCAGATGGCAATATCTGCCGAAGAACCGTTAACTGTTGGGGTAAACAGTTCTTGAGTGGAGACCGCGAATCGGCAAACGTAGTGTAGGATACCCTCCGGCTAGGTGGAGTAACGATCTGCGGAAGGCTGCATGCTGAAGATGGATGTCGCAAGCCGAAGATAGGGCGCGATGGCGCAAATTGGGAGAGCCAGATCCAGCAGTGGACTGCAATTGGCTGATGATGAGGTATGCACCGCATGCTGCGTCCTGCGGTTGCGCCTACGGAGGGCAGTCGAATATATACCGGGCACTGAGCACACGTCTTTTCTTGACTGCCTCTTAATTGTAGGAATAACAAGAGTCACAACATATTCAGTATACATTAACCTCCTTCAATATAGTTTTCTTCCCAATGTGATTTGTCCAATCTTACTCATCAATATCATTGAAATTTGTGCCTAAAATCGAGTCTGGGTTTTTTGTCGAACTGATTGTTGCCCAGTCAGACTCTTGTTAGTCGTTTGACCTTAGTTTCATAGACTGTCCTGAATCAATTGCTGAATCCACTATTTTATGAGCCACTAGCTGACTAACACCCAAGACTTCGTTTGTTTTGCGAATTAATATAATTTATTTATTAGTATGCGCCTACAATTTTTAATATAAATTATATATTCTCGAAACAAAATTTCAAGTTTATAAATCCAGTCCAGTATATGTTTTGACTAAACCTTATCCAGATCTATTGATTTAAATGTTTTTTAATCAAAGCCTGTTGTTTTACTTATTCTTGTAAACCACCACCTGTATGAGTGGTCATTTTCCGTATTGTTTCCGATGATTGTTCCTGTGTTGCATTCTTCCATTCCAACTTGAGTGTTTCTTATCATCAATTCGTAACTTTCCCAAGGTCTCCAGCACTTTTGATTTTTGTTTGACACGGTATATTTACCATTGTTCTACCAACAATACCATTATTGTACACGTCCGGCTACTATCTGACCTTCGAGTTGGGATCCCTTACAAATAATGGGAATTCACCATTTTAATTATCTTTTCTTTGAAACTCATTAGCAACGAACTTGATAGGGCTAATCTACCTGGTTTCACTTGTACTATTATTATCATCATAGTACGTTTGACGTCATAATATTGTCATACAAACTTAAATACTCGTAAGTTAAAATAAAGCGTTTGTTTGAGAATTTTGCGATAATGAGACTTAATATTATGCTCAACTGCTCTTAGTCCTAGTGTGTGTGATAAAAAAAAACAAGCTAGCCTTACAATAGTCACATATTATGATCGTCATTTAGTTTTAATTGAAACTATTAGAAATATTATTCGCCCAGGAACTTTAGCAGTACGATTAACAGCTAATATAATTGCAGGACATTTATTAAGAAGAACTGGAACAAATTTACCTTCCTATTTAATTTTTTTCTTGGTTATAGTACAAATTTTACTATTAATTTTAGAATCGGCAGTTACCTTTGACACCTCATTTAAATTTGGAATTTAGCTGATTTGGTAACATCTGATGGCTAACGTCGCAAACTTCCTGTTACACACTCCCGTTGCATCATCATTATACGACACCACTGCCACAATTCGACAGAAATCGGGAGGAATGATGTTTAACATCAAAAATGGAGAGTAATTGAACTTCTCGTAGCACTGTCCTAAGATTATATTATCTGATGTGATAATTGATTGATTGAGTGTTACTTTGCGGAAATCCATAATTATTAATAAATAGTATAAATATATGTAGTAATGTAGTAATAAATCCGCTTAACTTCCAAAAAAGGGTCCCAATTAACTCACTTAGATCTCACGTTTCGGATTTCGGCGAGTCAACATCTCCTGAGAATGCCTCGTGTAGAGGCGAAACACGTGTACACTTGGGTTTTCTATTTTCGGCGCTTTGGTTTAGATAAAACAATCTTAAACTAGAGTTAAGTTAATTGGGACCTTTGTTTGGAAGCTAAGCGGACTTATTATTATATATATTTATACTATTTATTAATTATCTGATGTGGTCTTCTTGTTGATGAAAGTATATTATGCTGCTGTGATACACACGCTCGTACAATATTCTCAAAACATACTTCCCCCTATTGTTAAACCCGCGTCACTTAGGTACTAATAGCACCCGGTTTGGCCTCCGTGCGTGCCTTACTGGTAAAACAATAGTCGTCGTTTGCCCAACTGAAAGTTTAATTAAATATATATACCTGTTAGACGGTACATACAAAAGATATATTATTAACTGGAGTACGAGTATTTAGTATTTTTTGAAAATTGCGTTTATTTTTTTTTCTCATATAGAAACAGTATGGAAGAAAATTAGTCCTTCGTACTTTTATGAACTTCATCACTCTACTAAAACTTATATTAATATACTTACTGCAAGAATAGAAACTTATGAGTTACGTTCCCTAGCTGACACCCGCAACTTCGTTTGTGTTGCAAATTAACAAAATTATTTTCTTAGCGTTAACGTTAACTTACACTTCATGATGAACATTCCTTCCAAGTTTCAAGACTCTACGTTCAGTGGTTTGGCCTGTGTGTTGTCTGTCAGGACTAAGCTTTTTTGTATATTGATTGTTTTTCAAAGAAATCGATTAGTCATAAAAGCTAGGTATCAATTTATTTATTGACAACCACAACACATTTTTCATTAAAGAGTGAAAGCAATTCTTTATTACCCCTATTTACTTAGCTGTTGTATGCAAGCCCTTAGCAAGCAGTCTTTGAGGTTTCTCTTTATTGCTACCGATATTATGGCAAAACATTCGTTTAATAGTCTAATAGGTGTGTTATTGCATTAGAAAGAAAGTAATGGGAGTTGTATAATACCAAAGAAAACAAGGTGCAGTTACATGTACAGGTAGAATAGAGACAGAACTCGATAAAATTGTAGTAGACGTGTTTTCACCAACACCAACCTACCTGCTGGTTTCATGATTTATACTATGCTAGAGTCAATAGCCTTGCCTAGATGTTTCTGTGGCCTTCTATCCAATGTACTTGAATTAAATCTCTATTGCCATAACAATCGCACCTCGTATGATTCTTTACCAGGCTTTCACGATTTATTGAGTGCAAACTCCGCCCGCTAGCCGCTACAGTTATACAAACTGTAGCTACCGCGAAGAGCAATGGTCTAATAAAGGTCTAATAACATAACTCTACTCTACATACCTCAACATCTACTGTATACGCACACTAATGTGTCTGTTCTGAAGAATACTGCTTTGTCCAAAATATAGGTTTCTGTGCTGTTAGCTAGCAAACCTCGAATTAGCTACACTTTCTTACTTCAGTCTTGAAGAATTTTTGTTTGAAGATATCGTGACATAGATAGCGACAGTATTTTCTCTATTGCCGCTTGTTTGAGTCATTGGGAACGGTTAAGAGTTCAAACAAAGCGAAATTTTAAAACAATATATTTAAGATGAATGTTGGTGTGACGATCAATGAAAGTCCATGTCTCGCAAGATATTTAGCGCTGTTCTTTAGATAACTAGAACATCTTGTAGATGGTACTTATAAAGTTACTGCTAACAACATGCATAGTGCTTACTTGTACATTTGCAGCGTATGAATTTAAGAGGCCCAATATTATTGATCACTAGCTGACCCGCGTGCAACTTCATCACTCGTGAAAGAATTGTTTATCGTCGATGTTGTTTGTTCCACCCGCGGAAGAAATGTCACAGAATAGCAAAGTGTCAGTACTAAGCAATTCAATCAATACTTGCACTTTTTCAAACCCTCTTTTTTACTCACTCAAACATTGAATTTAGTAGAAATCTGAAAAACATGGCGGTACTTATCTTTGGAAATTATAAAAAATGCAACTGTCAATCAGATACTGTGTATGTATACCTGAGAATACAGATTCATTCAACTTTTAGTCTAATAACACCTTCAATCCGTAGGTACTTTCCATCTTTTTACTTTAATTTTGAAAATCGTTGCTAATGGAAGAGGGTTGAACGAGAAATCACAGCATCCTGTCATCAGACAGAACCCATCCGGCCGCGCCGACACGCAACGCGCTAATGGTGCATTTTCTACACCAAATGTTACTTATTAGATAACTGGAGTGCTGTTACTTGATCACGTATTTAGCAGACTTTCTAGGGGTAAGCAAAGCACGCGTGCTGAGCGCGTGGAAAATTGTAATGACCAAGCAGAAAATGGACGCACGCGTCGCGCATGTTGCTTGTGCAATCGTTGACCGATTAGCAACTTCCTCGGTTTTTTGGCTGTTACTGTATTATATTAGGTCACTTATACAGTACCACTACTGGAAGAAAAAAGCCGTGTTGGCCGAGTAGAAGGTGCCTCGCCTTCGAGGCACCAGGTCGTGGGTTCAAACCCGGTCGTACACTAATGGATTTTTCTGTTCGAAAAATAAACACTTGCTTAACGGTGAAGGATCGTGAGGAAACCGGCATGTCATAAAACCTAAAAAAGTTCGAAAACATGTGTCAAGTGCACGAAAGAAGCCATTTCGAGGCGCACTGAAAATCCTTCCACTCAGTATAGTGGTTATTATATTCTAACTAGTGACACCACAACTAGTGTTTATTATGGTGTCACTAGTTCGAAAAAACTATTGACTCTCGTTTCGAACTTCGGCGAGTCCACACCTCCTGATGATGCCTCGTGTAGAGGCGAAACACGTGTCGTATCTTTAAACTTTGATTTTCTGTTCGTTGACTCTTTGGTTTATAATATAGTAATATGTACTAAAATTCTAAACTAAAGTTAAGTTAATTAAAACCTTTGTTTAGAAATCAAGCGGATTTATTACTAAATATATTTATATAATTTGTTGAAAACTATTGACACTATAAGAAAAAGAAGACTGGAAGATACTCTTAAAGTGTTTCTAATATCCATTCATTATTAGGAATTAAAACCCTTATGGATTTTACTTTCTGTTTATTTTTATTTATCATTCTCTCGGGACGTGGTGTGTTGATCAATTCATAAGCATAATTACCCATTGATTAATCCAAGTATAAACTGAACTAGTCCAGTTGCTCAAACCTCAAGATCCATTGATAGCTTTTGATTTGATTATATTAGCCTACGATGCTTTCATGGCATATAAACTCATGGAGCGAACAATTGCTCAATCACCATTGGTTCAGTGCCGATGGTGTCTCAATGTATGCTCATTGCTCAGCCATTACCAGTACCTATTTCTTGCGAAGTAACACATTATTATAACGTTCAATAGCCACCTTCTCCGTGACTACTAGATCGAGGTCACATCATATTGATTTGGCAGGTGTGCACCAAGAGTTTCTTAATGCTGATCGCGTGTGCTTCGAAGATATAGAGGAGTGCAAAGATAATGGGGCTTGGTGAATTGCCAGTAACCGGGTTGTTTGTTACGTATTGTTATTGAAATTAGCGTTTTATATACTAGCGTTTTGTGAATCGACTCCTGCATTTATGCGCAGGTCACGTCCTAGTAACCTACTGACTTGGTACATTCGGTTTGCCTTTATTTCTTGTGTTTTACTTTTAGTTTTTTATTTATTAAATGTGGTATAATATTTCACTTTGTTAAATTTTCTGTAATTAATGACAGACGCATTGCATGTATAACATGTCTCTCAACGAAAGCTGGCGCTCTCAAAATACTCACACCAAATGCAATTTCACTACACTTTGACATATAGAGAATCATAATTTTTACAGGTCACAATAGGGACACGCCGCGCTCTTATAGACGCTACACAAGCGGACGTGTGAATGTGTTGTTCATGCCAGCTTTTGTTAATTTACCTGTGAGTTCACAAGGACATTGTTACATTAATCAAATTAATAAAATTGTGTTCTACTCCGCGGTCGGTTGCTCGTTAACAACCCCAGTACCATTACCATACGTGTAGAAATCGAGGATATTCTGTACTCGACAGAGAGGGACACAGCTGTAGGGCTCCGGTCCGCCCACGATACCACTGCATTCGATGCTGGAAAACAAATTGATAATAATCTATTTGAATTAGGCGTGATGACTTGAATACCAAGTTGTAGTAATGGACCGTGATGAACACACAGAACCGGGCAGGGTGGCGAGAGCAGAGAGAGGCCTACATCCAGCAGTGGGTCAAGTCAGGCGCCGGATGATGATAAACTTACACACAGGGCGTCCATCGCATATCATTTCGAGGACAGTAACGCGTGGCGACGACCGTCCGAGGATCACAACTTGTAACACACAGGTTGAGGGTCAGAATGTCGAATACAGCTTGTGTCGGGGAAAGGACTGCGGCCAGAGCTATCACAACTGTGGAGAAAAGACACTGATAAAATAAAATAAAATACTGCATGATAACCGGCGCTAATAAAAAGAGAAAACGCTAAGTGGCTGTTGCGGTGTTAAATTCTATTAATGTATCATTAAAAGTAAAATGTAAAATGGGTTAAAAATAACTAAGGATAATTGAAAATTCAAATTTCTCACGAAAAACATAATAGAATATTATAATAGTAATAATAAAAACTTTAGAACTTTAGACACAAGATTATCTACTTACTTATTAGTAATTTCATTTTTCTAGAATACTGTTATAGAGGTTTTGTATACGACTCGATAATAACAACTAATACGAGACCAGACCGAGAACGCTGTGTTATATACAAAAACCTAGATAAACAAGAAATCAATAAAATCCAGCTGAATAAACACCATACTGTAACAACCCCCCTCTACACATTAAGTCTTAACCTATTTGTGATAACCTAAATACTTATTTGAAGACCTATCTAAAGATTACAATATTTGTTGTGATTTACAAATATATTGGCCTTGTGATCGTATAGCTTTGTGGTAGGATCTTACGATGTGCTCGTGATAACTCAGATTCTTTAAAGGTAAAAGGATGATTTTCTGCTACTCTAATGATTTATCTAGATACTAAGGGCTTAGAAAGTTGTTGAATTGAATAAAGTTCACTTGATTTTAATAGAGTAGTTCCATGAATCAAATGTGAACATGTATTGAATTGAAAGAAAGATGTAGTAGAATTATCTGATTCTACTAGATCTGTCTAAATAAAACTATGAAAATTGACTCTAGTTTCTGAATAGCTCTCTTTTGTTTAATTAAATGTGAAAGCTATTCAGCGTGACCTGTCTGGCTTAGGTTAGCAGCACCTCCTCCGCTGCAAACAATCGGATTTCGACAAAGCCTGACTTGGATATCCGTCTTCCATTAGGCCACCGAAGTGGCGTAGGTAGCGTACGAACTACCTATGAGGGACCTACTGTATTTACACTATAATAACAATTAGAGGAATTGTTATGAAAAGCTACAGCCGCATGATAATTTGAAGAATTGTCATGAAGCTGGATTCTCAATAAAACAATGCTTCGAAGTAAGTCTGAAGTCTGTTGGTTACTAAGTAGTCCTGCAAAAGAGTAAGAGGGATAGCCCAAATTTTACTTCGGAGCTTTAAAAATACTTGATTATAGTATTTAAAAGGCTCCTATTGGCTCTACTTAAATGACATGAACTATTCTAGAGTTCAAAGTAACTCAAACTAGAAAATGAGTAATGATAATGATATGAGTGATAATATATGGCTGATCATTGACCCTTTAGAATCCTCAATCTGAGTTTAATCAATCACCATATAAATAGTCTCACAATCGGAGATAAGTAGATGAGTAAATGAAGATGATGAAGAAATAGATGATATATGGCTGATCCAGTGACTCTTTAGAATCCTCAATCTGAGTTTGGTCATTCACCATATTGATAATCTCACAATCGAAGATAGGATAATGAAGAAATCGTTGATATATGGCTGATCCAGTGACTCTTTAGAATCCTCAATCTGAGTTTGGTCATTCACCATATTGATAATCACACATTCGAAGATAGGATAATGAAGAAATCGTTGATATATGGCTGATCCAGTGACTCTTTAGAATCCTCAATCTGAGTTTGGTCATTCACCATATTAATAGAAACATATTTGGAGAATAAAGTACGTAATCAAAAATAGTAGCTGAAATAAAAACACATAATAGAAAATAAAATAGATTTTAAAATAGCAATTGAAATAATAAATCTAATTCATTCTAATATTAACAATAAAACAGCATTTGACTGTTTAAGGAACCAAGAACTCTAGAACTCTTGGAAAGCAAAAGACAATTGGGAAAACTCTGAATTTCAACTTGTAGTGGAAGTCTCATTGTTAATCTAGTCTTTGATTTACAACAGTACCTACCTACCTATATTAAATTCACATCAACAACATTTTCAGAAATATCACTTTGTATAATATTTTAAATTAGTTCATATTGAAGACTTCTGTAAATCATTCCGAAGTAAAGATTTTGTTCAAAAACTTACCCAATCCATTTTCTACCAGAAAACACACAAACACATACAAACCCCATTTCACACTTTAGATATTGAAAACACAAATATTTTTACTAGATAATTTAGTGAGAAAGAGCCTAGCAATCGATTCTACTGAGTATTAAATTCTTTACAAGAATTTACAAATTTTCTACAGAAAATATTCCTATCTAAAATTCCAAACTTTTCCCTCTGACTTTTTTGACACAATTTCCGTCCGACCTTTCAAAATTTGAAAACGGATGATACAGACCAATTGACGTTCAAATAGTTTGGCTTTATTATAAAATAGGTTTTATCTTAAAGTTTAGGAAATCAAAGACCCTAATATTTGTGCGTAACAGTGCGTAGTGACTACGGATCGTTACATCGCCCTTTAAATTGTATGGGATTATGTAATTAAATCATAATTATAATCCAAGACAATTTACCAAACCCTCTAAAATCACAAATATTAAATTACCTGTAAACCTACCTATCTCAAAATGTTTACCAACCATTACCATTACCTTACGATTACCTTTACCTTATTTCGTTTACCGTTACCTTTAGATTACCTTTACCTTCAATGTCAACCTTTACCATTACCGTTTTATAATTCGTTAACAGATTACGATTCTAATTTGTTATTGATTGATTCAAAACAATTTAAGACTAAATACTACATTGTTAGAATTAACCAAATCGAAAATAGCAAATATTTAAAGAATGCATTGCGGCTTTAAAAGACAGTGTCAGTCATGCACAAATACCCCCATGTTGCAGGAATAGTTTCAATCCTTCCAGGGAACCTGGCTGTGAATTAGGTCAATCCGAGTGATACCCAGAAGACGCTACTCAACAACCCAACATTCCGGTAAAATCTAGTAACGTCTTCCAGTCCCCTTCCAAAATCAAAACTTCCCCATAGGCCGTCAAAGAATAGTTAATGCACGAAAGCCACATCTCGCCTAGACACATCCCGTCAACACTTGAGATTCTCGACTTGGCACATGTTAGCACCCGTATTCTAAGACGATTTCTATTCCTTGAGTGTGGACACCTAAGGAAACATCCACATTGAGGTTTGACTGATAACAGATATAACAGAAATAAAGCGATGGCAATTCCACCACTAACACAAGATAAGTTAGAGTACAAAACTATCCCAGAATACGAGTATCAGTGTGGGGAAAATTTCACTGGCTGCATGTAGAGTATGACCATTTTACGTTATCAGCAAATAATAGTATGCTGATGATAATATTGTCAATTGACTTATCCTAACACCAATGTTAACTCCATCGTAAAATTTCATTGTGTGTGTAATGTTTGCTTGATCAACCAATAACAAACCGTTCAAGTTTAAGATACTGTTGAATCATTTAGATCGCTTCATTCCAAAGACTAAATTCTATCACTAACTATAATAAAAATCCTCATTCATACTCACAGAACAAAATTCACATTGTCTTTCGAATACCCGAACAACCCAACAGCAAACATTAAAACCAGAACTGCGAAACTCGCGTTCTGTTACGAATTTAATTAAATATTTTATTTATTTACCTCCAGTTACCTTGAAATAAAACAAATTAATTTAAAAGAAATAATTTAATACTGTCATTACTGACAGATAGCAAATGAAACTATCGACGTTGTAAATAATTCATTTACTCGTGAATATGAATCTACATTTCATTCGTTTATATCAAAATTCAAATTAGTAATCAGTTCATTAAGTGTCAATCATTCCTTAAAGGCAAAGGAATTTTCAATGGGTATTGATAGTCATTTAAAAATTATGATCATCCCTTAATTTTACCGAGATAGTGATTTATAAATCAATCAACTGAAAATAAAAACTACAAATTCGAATTACCTAATTAATTTGAGCGATATAAATATAAGCAAACTAGCAAATTATAGATACTATCAAGTATCTGCTAATAAAAATAAGTCACTAAATTATCCAAGCGTTAAAAGTAAAAGCATAAGGTGTTAAAAATACAAAGTACATTTTTTATTTATTTACATTCACTAAAAAGCATATTTATTACCTTAGCAACAAACAATTTACCTCAAATCTCAGTTGTTGATAAATGCTCAATGGTGATCTTTATTATTCGTTATGAACCACCATATTATTACCTAAAGACACCTATTATTCACACCATTCATCAACCAACTGATCTGCTTTGTTCTAAAAGACCTCAAGCGCCCTTAATCACCGAAATTCCTGAACGTCTCAGCTCAACTCTCAATTTGATTCCATTTAAATCCTTAATTATTAAGAAATATCTATTGTACAATAGGGGGACTCTATCTACTATACTCTCAAACTAATTAGGATCTACTGCTGTCTCAAAATCGTATGAAACCTAAATATCAGATTGTCTGAAGATCGGTTAGATATACGGTTTGAAGTTATTGACTGACAAAAAAAATAGTTATTTGTAAAAAATATACATACATAACATACATACGCCAATTTGTCTAGAGCCTAGACCTTAAAGACCCTAAGAAAATCTGTACGTAGAAAAAACCTTCCACGAGCTGAATAGTGTTACTCAGTTCAGCTATATCTGAGAAGTCTAAACTATAATAAGTTTAATAATAATAATGATAAAACAACACGAAAGTATTAACCAAACTTATCAAATATAATGACATAAATTTTAGCAGCTTAACTACAAAACCGTAGTATTTATAATTTATTGTCTCTACTTTGTTATTTAAAGATTTGATTTTTATTTTGCATGAAACCAAATAACTTAGTTACCTGGAAGAAACTTATGTACTTGAGATAATAAGACGCCCTTTATACTAAACTTTTTTTTAAAACATACTTTTTGATGTCTCTACTCGATGAGATTCTCTGATAAAGGTTACTCTATGTTTTGTTGTCAACATCTATGTCAACCCTAGTGTTGATGTCAATTTATTTTTGTAGTTGCTACTTTGACATCCATATACAAAGACTAAAACTATTTTGACACATAAGTATAGTAGTATTTGCCGTCGGGTTCGCCTGCAACCCAATGTTTGGAAAACATTTTAACAACATCCATACCTGACCTATAGGTCTATATATTTACTATATAGGTTTTCGTAAAATACCATTTTTCACTCCGTTTCCCTCCGATGTAAAATTGTCGGTCTATGAAAACATAGCGCTATAGCTTTCAGAAGGTGGATGATAAGAGCTGAAGTTCGGGCTCAGTGGCGTCTATTATTCACACACACTACCCCAGGAAAAACCCACGTTCAACTATGAATTCTTATGAATAATGACGATGAAAACGTAGGACAAGCACTAAGGTAAAACTTCCGGACAAATAGACATACCAACATAATATACAATTTTACATTACTAAAATAATATTATAAATTTACTATTTTCTTTTTAATAAGATAACATCGAATTATCAAGATCATGTTGTGCGATATTTAACAAACAAGCTCCCCTGTGCTTTGATAAACCCAATAAATGTAATGGATTTGGGTTCACAAATGCAAATCATACACTCGCTGCTATCAAATCAAGTCTGAACCTACGTGTGACTTTAAAGTTCCTACTCCAAACCGAGTCTCAAGATTAGCATAAACAAGACAGAAAACACAGTAAGTACTCGCAAGTAGATACCCGCCCTTATTATTTTACCATCTCTATCCAAATGATAAGCCAGACCATCCGAAACAACATGACTACTTTTCCAATACTGATATCCATCCTGATAGTACGCAAAAAGAAATAGATGTTAAGAAGAGGAAATATAACCAAGATAACAACGAAATTCTGAACTACTGCACTAAATAGTAAAAACTTGTTATAAAAAGGGTTCTGACAGGGAGATCATTTGTTGAAATTTTACCATCTCACAAATGTTTGTTCTAAAACAGGAGTCGAACCCGCTCTACCATGCGTATTGTCACATGAATTTGAAAAATACAATATTCTTTCTAAAATTATCTCCCTTTCTTCTAAAAAATCGTTCCTGAGTACCGTTTCAGGAGTAGATCCTAAACAAACCGAACAAATCAGAATAAACCAGTTCCTTTGAGAGTCCTAAGTCAAATAACTACTGCAAAGTACTCTCACCTGCTGCTGAGCAATTATCCCAGAAATAACTTACTATAATTATTTCCTCAAACCTTCTTAAATAAACTTTACAAACTAGCTTCTTTGTTTCCCGATAGTTTTACTAGTCAAATTTACTTCAAACTTTCTTGAATAAATTTTACAAACTAGCTTCTTAGTTTCCCAATAGTTTTACTAGTCAAATTTCCTTCTAACATTCTTGAATAAAATTTACAAACTAGCTTCTTAGTTTCCCAATAGTTTTACTAGTTAAATTTCCTTCAAACTTTCTTGAATAAATTTTACAAACTAGCTTCTTAGTTTCCCAATAGTTTTACTAATCAAATTTCCGTTTAATACTTTATTATAATTGCGCAAATTAATCTTAACTATTTCTATATGTAACAAATCTACTACTTAATTTTCCTTACGGTCTAAAATCTCTGACAACTATTACCCCTACTATTTAGTTTATGGAACGATGTCTGTGTATTAATTACTCTACGAAATAAAACCTTTGACAGCTGTTACTACCTTCTTTCTACAAAACCATAAATACGTTTATGACGTTTATGACGAGTGATGTCAAAAATGTCAAAATTTATGGTTTAATTGGTTGATCGTCAGAACACATGAAAAATTTATTTTTTCATTTAATTTAATAAGAATGTGGAAGTTTTCGAAACTGCCAAGAATACCTGACTTCAGGAATTACTCATTTATGTAACCGCCCTTAAAACCTGTAACCGCCCTTAAAACTAGCAAACGCTCTTAGTACCAACAGTAACGATACACCGATTGAAAATCAACCGCCCTTACAATCCACATTCGCCCTTAAAACCAACAACCGTCCTTACTGATGGAAAAGCAACCGCCCTTATAATTACAACCAACATCCGCCCTTAAAACAATAACATAAAACAAGCAACGAAAAGGGTAAATGATTCCAAGATTATTCTACCTTTTCTACAGTTACAACGGTACGAGAACGGTTCGAGGACAACGGTTTGGTGCTCAACATATCGAAGACACACTTCATCCACGTCTGTTTGTCGGGATGATTGCCTATAAATCTTACGGTCCTTGCGGGTGGAACACATATAAAACAGGCATCTACGACTACGTTTCTGGGATTTGAGCTTGATAGGACGTTGACCTGGGAGTCCCACATTGATAAAGTGTGTGGAAAGCTGGGCGGTGCCTGCCTTTGCAATGATACCACAAGACACTTCAGTGAGACCGTACTTCAAAGAGCTTGAAATAATGACTATTCCATCTATAATAATTTTTCAGGTGGCAGTATTCGTGCGCGATAACCTGACTCTGTTAAGTAAGAACAGTGACAATCACGCGTACCACACTCGTCATGACGACAAGCTTGCTAGCTTACCCCGCACACTTGCTAAGTCAAACAAGCTGACGTATATAATGGAACCGACGATATATATCAACTTGCCAAACTCCGTCACAGATGCAAATAGTACGGTGTCCTTTAAATTTAGATTAAAGCGCTGGCTCACTGATAAAACTTTTTACAGCTATGAAGAGTTCATAGCTAGTATATAACTGTAATTTATTTTCTATATTTTCTATTTAATTGTAATTACTTATATTCAAATTGATCATGACAGACAGCTGTATATTTATTGTACTGAATGTAGGTACTCTATATTTAATTATCATATGTGACGTGTAAATATTTTATTTACTAAATAAATGATTATCATAACACTATCTGAATAGAGGTGATTGATACCAATAGATTTGTTCAAACTTTGTTTGGCTTTAAACCAGACAGTCCTACACGTCAGCGTCAGGCTCATTGAATAGCGCAAGTGCTCATGGTGAAGTGGCTTGCTCAAGTTCGTGAAATAAATTCATTCAAAAGCGCAAGTGCTCGTGGTGTGAGTGGCTTGCTCGAGTTAGTGAAATGAATTAATTCAACAGCGCAAGTGCTCATGGTGTGAGTGGCTTGCTCGAGTTACTGAAATAAATTAATTCATTCAATAGCGCAAGTGCTCGTAATTTGGGCGCCTTGCTCTAAAACTTAAGGACAGTATAACTGAATAACATTCTAACTATCTATATATAAGTACCTTTTTGTGCTATTTGTATTTTTATTGTTTTTTATACTTATAAAGCGCCTTGTATCAACTACTCTCGGACTCTACATCGCGGGCACTACTGACGCTTATTGTGATGATTGGAGCGTTGAGTAGCTGCAGTAAAACATATTTTGCCTATAACCGTATTATTGAATATTAACCCTATATAAACCTTTCATTCCGACAGCTTGCAAAACCTAATGCCTATTGATTATGCTAAGCTGTAAATATATTTTTTTTGAAAATCTATTACTAAGTAGATGGCGAGAATGACAGGTTTGTCAAATTCCATGGATCCTTATGATACCTCTTGTTAACAAATGTGATTTATTTACCATCTACCAAAGAAAACAATAGGTAATTCATATAACTTGATACCTACGTAAAAGCCCCATAACCCCTAACCCTTTATTTGTTTAATTTAAGCTATTTTTTATTGAGAAAATCATCCAACACCTCTCCATTCCAACAGCAACAAATTGTGCGAGTATCGCACGACTTAAATCTACCTGAATCACAACAAATAAACCTTTCTTCTGAATCAAATATAAAGCTTTTAACCCTAATAACCCTTTTCCTAATCCTGGTCACGGCACCAAATTGTAACAACCCCCCTCTACACATTAAGTCTTAACCTATTTGTGATAACCTAAATACTTATTTGAAGACCTATCTAAAGATTACAATATTTGTTGTGATTTACAAATATATTGGCCTTGTGATCGTATAGCTTTGTGGTAGGATCTTACGATGTGCTCGTGATAACTCAGATTCTTTAAAGGTAAAAGGATGATTTTCTGCTACTCTAATGATTTATCTAGATACTAAGGGCTTAGAAAGTTGTTGAATTGAATAAAGTTCACTTGATTTCAATAGAGTAGTTCCATGAATCAAATGTGAACATGTATTGAATTGAAAGAAAGATGTAGTAGAATTATCTGATTCTACTAGATCTGTCTAAATAAAACTATGAAAATTGACTCTAGTTTCTGAATAGCTCTCTTTTGTTTAATTAAATGTGAAAGCTATTCAGCGTGACCTGTCTGGCTTAGGTTAGCAGCACCTCCTCCGCTGCAAACAATCGGATTTCGACAAAGCCTGACTTGGATATCCGTCTTCCATTAGGCCACCGAAGTGGCGTAGGTAGCGTACGAACTACCTATGAGGGACCTACTGTATTTACACTATAATAACAATTAGAGGAATTGTTATGAAAAGCTACAGCCGCATGATAATTTGAAGAATTGTCATGAAGCTGGATTCTCAATAAAACAATGCTTCGAAGTAAGTCTGAAGTCTGTTGGTTACTAAGTAGTCCTGCAAAAGAGTAAGAGGGATAGCCCAAATTTTACTTCGGAGCTTTAAAAATACTTGATTATAGTATTTAAAAGGCTCCTATTGGCTCTACTTAAATGACATGAACTATTCTAGAGTTCAAAGTAACTCAAACTAGAAAATGAGTAATGATAATGATATGAGTGATAATATATGGCTGATCATTGACCCTTTAGAATCCTCAATCTGAGTTTAATCAATCACCATATAAATAGTCTCACAATCGGAGATAAGTAGATGAGTAAATGAAGATGATGAAGAAATAGATGATATATGGCTGATCCAGTGACTCTTTAGAATCCTCAATCTGAGTTTGGTCATTCACCATATTGATAATCTCACAATCGAAGATAGGATAATGAAGAAATCGTTGATATATGGCTGATCCAGTGACTCTTTAGAATCCTCAATCTGAGTTTGGTCATTCACCATATTGATAATCACACATTCGAAGATAGGATAATGAAGAAATCGTTGATATATGGCTGATCCAGTGACTCTTTAGAATCCTCAATCTGAGTTTGGTCATTCACCATATTAATAGAAACATATTTGGAGAATAAAGTACGTAATCAAAAATAGTAGCTGAAATAAAAACACATAATAGAAAATAAAATAGATTTTAAAATAGCAATTGAAATAATAAATCTAATTCATTCTAATATTAACAATAAAACAGCATTTGACTGTTTAAGGAACCAAGAACTCTAGAACTCTTGGAAAGCAAAAGACAATTGGGAAAACTCTGAATTTCAACTTGTAGTGGAAGTCTCATTGTTAATCTAGTCTTTGATTTACAACAGTACCTACCTACCTATATTAAATTCACATCAACAACATTTTCAGAAATATCACTTTGTATAATATTTTAAATTAGTTCATATTGAAGACTTCTGTAAATCATTCCGAAGTAAAGATTTTGTTCAAAAACTTACCCAATCCATTTTCTACCAGAAAACACACAAACACATACAAACCCCATTTCACACTTTAGATATTGAAAACACAAATATTTTTACTAGATAATTTAGTGAGAAAGAGCCTAGCAATCGATTCTACTGAGTATTAAATTCTTTACAAGAATTTACAAATTTTCTACAGAAAATATTCCTATCTAAAATTCCAAACTTTTCCCTCTGACTTTTTTGACACAATTTCCGTCCGACCTTTCAAAATTTGAAAACGGATGATACAGACCAATTGACGTTCAAATAGTTTGGCTTTATTATAAAATAGGTTTTATCTTAAAGTTTAGGAAATCAAAGACCCTAATATTTGTGCGTAACAGTGCGTAGTGACTACGGATCGTTACAATACCTATATGCATTGTCCTTATGACGATGAACACCAAAGATAAAGGTCGGATATAAATCACACTTATTGTGCATAAAAAATATTCGAATAAAAATATTTATTTTTCTCGGGCTAGCGATCAACCTGACTGCCCCCATTTCTTGTCCACTTTCTCTGCCAATTATCGCGTTACATTGAATGTAGCAAAGCATTTGTTCAAATCTTGAACAGATCTGTCCTAATCCTAAATCAGCGTGTAAAGGCGTGCGCGTGCGTTCCTCAGTGAAAGCCTTTCTCACGATCCGACCTCGCTCAGTCCTGGTACATGTTTTAGCGGATTAGGGCTATACTTCATGCACACTTGTTGTTTATTTCCTTTTCTCCAACATCCGTTTGACGTCATCGAAGTCGTTAGGGACTTTTCATATGTCGCATAATAATGCTTCTAATCATCATTACGTTATGCCATATTTTTGTATAAAGACATTTATTTTGGTAGAGCCACACTAAGTCACTATTGAATCAGGAAGGAACGATATACCCTTTTTTGTTTTTTTAAACATATATTGGGTCCCACTTTTAGGCGAAGGTCTCCTTCCTCTTTTTGTGGTTTCTAGCCGTCTCCCACCAATCTGCCACGATATCCACACGCCAGCGTCTCTTAGGCCTGCCTCGGCGATGTACCTATTGAATCATATTAGTTAAATAATATTGTTTACTCAATTAAAACTAGGGTTCGTCATCCAAAAATCCCTAAACACGTAAACAACAAACCGTAGTAGCATACAGACATAAAGTCGCATGTAACAAATACAGTCTGACTAAACGGACTGGATAAATCCACGCATATGACCAAGGCCAATAAATATGGACTAGCTTTGGTTAGCTTATGGACTAGTCCATATTATTACACAGAGTTTATAATTGTTTAATTCATCGGAATTAACCTAGCCTAAATATTTCTGCATACCACTTCTTTCTCAGCTCAATACGTTCAGTAGTTACGGTTACGAATAAACATTCTGCCAATGCGAATCTTCACAAACATTTGCATTTATTATATTAGTGCGAAGTTGTATAAAGGAGCTTACATCAAGGATGGCAGGGTTTTCCTTTATTGTCTGTCAAACGTCCCATTGTCGTTCAAATGTGCCGTGAAATTGCAAATCTTACAATCTATTTACGTGTAAAATAGTAGGTATACATTGAAAACATGCCAGAAGTAACAACCTGACTGAATAAAATTAATAAAATAACAAACACAAGAAATGCTTTATTAAACAAGCCGTGTTGTTCTTATTCAATGAGATTGAGAGTCTCAGAACGCTGAAAAAGCTGCAAGGAAATTCAAGATTGAAGACTCATATGTTCATATGTTTGCAAAATATAAAGCTTTCTAATGTAATAACATTTTCAGTAAATATAACGTAATTATATAACTAGGTAGCCGTAATGTGACGTATTATTGTAATCGTGAGAGCCTGTTTGCAGACAATAAACCTATCAGCCGCAAACCGCAAATTGTAGAAACATTAGTCGCAGTTACCCAATGGCAAATATTACCACTTTCGCCGTCAATCTATTGTGCTCCACTTCGAAAAACCAGGTCTATGATCAACGAACATACCATTTTATGACATAATCATGATTATTCACTGCACCTCGTGCTCGATAAGGCTGGGCTTCGAAATAACCGCGGTGGTAATGATATGTTATACCACATTTTAGGCAGGTGTAATGATTTAATGACATGCAGAGATAACTTTAATTACTTACTTCCGGCATATCATTCATAAATGCTTTGACTTGTTTCAGATGGCGTAGCGAAGCGGACACGGATATCCACTACAAATGTTTTTAAACTTGATGGAAGGCGATACAATCACCAACACCGGCTTCATCTCGTCCATCAAGCACTTTAACATTGAAGACAAACAGCACGGGACCATAAAAACACTGCTAAAAAACTATATCTTACCCGAACCAGCCATGGCGATTAAACAGAATTACAATGATAAATGTGTGTATACAGTACCGAAACTTCCGACCATGGATGCGAGGATGAAGTCTATCAACGAAGCTAAGTTAGCATTCTTGAACTCTACCGTCAATCCTCCAAAAAGCCCTCCGAGATTATACAAAAATGGAAGAAAAAAAGAGGAGACAACGATTCATTACGCACAAATAGCACTCACGACTGTAAGCGATGATACCAGAAGCACAGGCGGAGGGAAAGACAAAAAAGAATACGCGACCTCATTGAAAACAAAGATCAACGCCCCACTGGTTAATATATCACCGAGCATAAAAAATAAATTTGAACAACAACGGAAAGTAAGTTTCAAAACGAAAAGCGCTTCAGTCTGCTACAGACGGCCGCCGATCGCCACAAAAACGATGACTATAACCAGTACTAAAGTTTCAGAAATGACCAAAAAGTTTAACAATTTGCATAACGAATCTCACGATGGGCTTCCCATACCGGCTAAACTGGTAAAGACCATTGAAGATCTAGCGACAGCGTCTCGGACATCAAGGTGCTCAGGAACCTCGGCCAGTAACAGCTCGACGCCATCCTCTCCGCTCAGCTCCAGTCCCAATATAAAAATAGTATTACGGCAAAGAAGAGGCTCCAAGAAGCGATACAGCAAAAAAAGATGTTCGAGTATGGACTCAATCGACAAACTTGTCTTGAAAGATACCACAACTAAAATTCACGTGATAAGATCCAAGTCTGATGGTACAAAAATTCCTAAATCTTCGAAAAAACGGTTAAAGTACCAAGATTCGAGTGAGCAGCAAAGCGGTTCGGACTCTGTCGACGGAAGTCCGGTCAAAACCAAAATTACTGAAACAAAGGATCAAGATAAACAACCTGAAACTGTAAAAGTAAAAAATGTTATAAAAAAATTTGAATGTGAAATAAGTGCGCAAACAAATTCAAATACCACATTGAAGAGACAGCCTGATCGAACGAAAAGTACAATACCAACAAAAGAAAAACCTAAAGTACCTGAAAAGAAATCATCATTAGTGTTAACAAAGAATGTTGTCGTCAAAGATGGAGTTCCAAAAATTAGAACTATCAAACCCCCTGTAAATGAACCTACAACAAAACTAGTTATTAAATGCAACCCAAATATTGAGAAAGTGGAAATAACAAAGAAGAAAGAACCAATATACGATCGCAAGAAATACAAAACGAATTATATTCACACGGAAAAAATGCCTCTCAAGGTAGTTGAAATCATTCCCGAAGACATCAATGAAACCGTTCCTCCAAATTCCAGTGAAATAAATGTTTCATTATTAGAAACAACGAGTACCAACTCGATAGGAAGTAATACAAGTCAAGAAGTGAATCCCCAAATAACACCAAATGATTCCTTTCTTTGGCGAAGAAAAAGTAGTACTCAATTATATGAAGACCCCGAAAAGCTTTCAGTAGAAAGTACTTATTGTTTTATTACTACAACTTCCAACCAATCTGAATGTATGAACAATCAAATTGAATCAAAAACAATATCATGCGATTCCGTTAAAATCTCAATAGAAGAAAGTGACTGTAAAGAATCTCAAGATAATGACAAAAAGTGTGATAAAAACATGGATTTTGAAACTAATTTAGTTGAAGCTTACAATAAAGAAGTACTAGTTGGTTACACAACCAAGCCCCAAGTACAGCTTGGCAAGAACAACAACATACAAGAGGAAAATGACTATGAACTGCTAGAGCCAAAAGATGATAACGTTGTGGTCATTCCCATAAAGAGTATAGAAGGTCCTAAAGTGAACTGTCCGCTCCCAGAAATCCCAAAACAAGTCCCCGCTCCTGATACACCGGAGGATGAGAAGGACAATATCTATCAGTGTTTGCTGGAAATGAGATCACATCCTGAAGGCGATGAAAGCAGCCTTCATAATTACGAAGTCTGTGAGACTACGTTGGAAGAGAGGACAAGGGGCGATGGGGATAGCGACGATGGTTACGAATACTGCAAGTCTCCAATTAAACCATATTGCCATACGTCGAGTTCTGGCATCCGAATCGCCGAAGACTACCAGCCTGCGAAGAACAGCAAAAACTACATCATTTCAAAGTCTGTCAGCGGAACATCCACAGTTAGTTACGAGAAGATTGGCTCTGAGCGTATCTATGAGAAGATTCCTAATTTATCTCCCAAATCCAAAGACAGTAGTAGTCCCACGTATAGCGGTCGGCATTCCTTCATATCCGATTATACCGGCTACAATGATAATGAGAATATTTACGATACCATCAAACATGGTGACGGAGCTTCATTATCTCATTGCTACGAGAGCATTCCGAACAGTCCAAGCTTGGTGAAACTGCGCAACAATTTAAAGAAAAGCAACTCGGCCGTTCAGAAGCGGCTGTCGTTCGATACCGTATCGAACATAAGCCAGTCGACAATGTCGTCTGAGCAGAAGACGAACAGTATCTACGGACAGAGATCCGTCATCAGCTTTAATGGACAAGAGATCGCTTTCCAAGTCCCGAGCAGCGAGACCAGCGTCAGTGATAGGAGTGATAGGAGCGACGACTGGGTCGACGTGTCGGATGAAGAGAAAAATGATGAACAGAAGATTATTATGTAAGTTTTTTTTACTTTGACTCATACTGTTAAGTACAGTAGATAATATGTTGTAATGAATTCAAGTTTTACGAAATTCTGATCAGTGATCAATCACGTAGCTAATAAGGTTATAAGTTGCAACTTCAATAGTTTATCATAGGTGAGGAGGGTTTCACTGAAAGTAGTCCAGATAGGGCTACTGAAGTTAGAACCAATATCCTGCTAAAGTAACCATGTTTGCAAAAATTTTAACAAAATTATATTTGATTTTATGGTAAAAACAACTTGTTTACTAAAATACGAAAAATTTCGTCTAGCCAGTAACTGACATGCGAATAAAATTAATGTGCATCTTATCAAGGAAAAACTTAATGAATACAACATAGTGCATTTCAGTGTCCAACTCGAAAGAAGGTCACCCCGTTATCATGACCCGATGGAACAGTGATCAGTGCAATACCTGTTTCCAAAGAGAAAAGCAAACAACGTTATCAAACACGATAAAACATCCGCCCATGTTCAGTTAGGAAAAAGTTGGTGAAAAAACCATACGGGCATGAATTTCTGATATCATTAAGACATACATTTAAGATTTATAATTGTATGGTGGTAATAGATGGATATTTCAAATCACAGCGTTCGGGAGAGGAGCAGAGGCAGGAAGAGTCCCATTAGCTGGTCACAAAAAGTGCGACATCAGTGGCAGAAAACACCGAAAAAGAACGAAGAAAAAGGTAAGATTTCATATAAATCCTAAAACATTCTTGTTTTCAACCGACTTTAAAAAAAGGAATAGATTCTCAATTCGGTTTAATGTTTTTTTTATGTTTGTTACCTCAGAACTTCGTTGTTTATAAACCGATTTGAAACATTTTTACTTTCAGATTGATCCCATACAGATTTCGTCAAAATCGTCGAAGTAAATAAAATTGCGTATTTTGCTTCTCTATATATTTTCAGTGGTGTTAACGATCACTAAAACAGTCCAATTCAAGTAGGTTGTTGTATGTTTTTGTAAAACCTTGATTATATATTTCAACCGTATTCAGACTCATGCCATCTATTAGTTACTGTTTGTTTCGATTGCACGTTTAAAATCATAATAGTATACCTTGATCCCGCTAGGTGGCGCTATAGACTTATTCCTAAAGCCAATGTAACTTGCTTATTATATTAGTCACTTGCTTATTATTTTTTTTTAATCTTAATGAGGTTTAATTAATTTGTATCGGTATTATGCGTAAACTAATTCTCAGTAATTGTTTATTAAGTACAAATAACACATTAAACTTGGCAGTCGCAGCCTTGTCTGTAGGTTTGCGCAAGCGCACGGTTTACCGTTGCGCAAACATCGCAGACAGGCGCGTCCTACGCTCGCATTCCAACAACAATGCAGATTTTATGATAAACTGTTTATGAAATTTGCTCTCGGAATAGCCACAGCCACGTGCCGTGCTTTATTAGCTCGATTGTTACGGCTGATTTTGTCTGATAAGGTGAGCAGTGTATTTAGATTTTTACCAGCCTACTAATATTTTTAAGGCAAAAACTAATGAGAAAATAGATGCTTATAGATTGTAGATAGATTGCTCCTCAGTCAGCTAAAATTCGCTGTGGGTGGTTTAGACTCTAACTCTAAACTTTAGAGGACTTAGATTTATCCCGATACTACGCAGGCGGAGCCGCGGTCAGCAACAAATATAACTGTGATTTTAACTTAGGGCCGGCACACATATGGCGGAGCGCAGCGTAGATAATTTTTCACTGTCATACAATCGACATTTTCCTCATTAAAAAAATATCCTTATTAGGCCCTTATTATACCAATGAGTGGAAGTTTCTCTACACATTCGGTTATTTCCGTTTTAGGACATTCTGTAGGTAAATATTATACCTACTACAAACCGTAATTGTCACTGTTTAGACATTCACTTTGTTTGTCGGGAATAAAAGACGTAATATTACCGATACTCTTGCGCTTCGTCCCTATTATTTTTTTTTTATTTTTTTTACTATATATAGGCTTGCGTTTGACCACCATCTCACCTGATGGTAAGTGACGATGTGACACATCGACACACACATCGACGACGATGTAGCACGCTTAACTAGAATAATCCTATTCACTCTTGCCTTGAAGACACCCAAATTATAATGATCGGGAAACACTGACGCTGGCAGAGCATTCCATTCCCATGGTATTGAGGATTATTATATAACTTGGTTCACAAAATCCAGGTTCCCATGCCTTGTTTGTTGAGGGATTGCATATAGATGTAACAACAGCTTTGGTCTCGTAAGTTCATGAACCGCTGCGCCCGCGCACGCGTTATGTGGTGGGTGTCCGCTAATTGTTGCCGGATTCCAGCGGTGCCTGGCGCCTTGCGTATCGCGTTGTCTTGTAAATAACGTGTGTTGTTGTGGAACAAGAACATTTAAATATTCAAAATTCTCATTTATGCTGAGAACACAGTCCTTTAATTAATTAGTTCGGTGGTTCCCTCGCAGTTCTGAATCTGAAAAATATATTTTTTCTTAGCAAGTAGAACATGATAATATTATCATACCTTTTTTTTGTGGCGATATCAACAAGGCCACTGACAACGCTGTTGAGCTGGCCTCTCATCTTTCCGAGATCATTTAATGTTACCAATACCATCGACTAGCTAAGAAGAAAGGGAAATTTTGAATCTATTTACCAGAAGTTAATAATATTAAGAAGGTACTTACAACAAAATATAATGGTGTAAATACCTAACCATAGACATAATATCTGCAATATCATTGCAAAGTACCTGGATACCAACAAGAGTCAAGATTCCGATTTGCGTAAATCCATTGAACATGATGAATTACAATCTCAATCACCTACTACCTCTAAGTACATAATGGTAACCATAGATTAATTATGACGACATACTGTCTATAAATACACAAAGGCCATAGTGACTTCTTCCTAAATATGAAACCTATTTGCGTGACTGCGTGTTGCAAGTCGAATAAAATTTCCCTGCGCGTATAGAAAATTTCAATCTCGTTTCGGGGCAAATATACCTTTGTCCTTAACCTGGTTTCGATCTACGATTCTACCAAGATAGTAACATAATATTTATTATCCTTCCACACATTATTTCGCATTTAATAAATAGGTGTGATATAAAGCTGTAAACTTAAGCTTGTAACTAACAAAAAGTAGCCCATGCGTTTTTAACAGCTCATAAAGTATACCTATACCCCATACGAGAGCTCAATCGGCTCAGTAGTTTTGGCGGGATTGAGGAAAAATATGGACAAGGTCTTCATTTAATGTTCTGTGAGGATGGATAGATACAAGATAACTTTCCTCATAAATCAATAAATAAAGGCTTTGACTGACTGACTGACAGACAACGTACTGAACGTAGAGACTAGAAATTTCAAGGGTACCTATGTTCGTCAAATGTTAAGCGAGTAGGTACTAATAAAGTAAATTGTTAATTCGCAACAGTAGGTAGAAGGTATCATATAGGTATATAAAAGATTAAACAAATCCAACAGACAGAATTAAGGATAATAAAATATGTAAGTAGGTACCTATTAAAACTTTTATTGTACCTAATCGTCAGTTTTTCTTGACCAGTGAAGTAAAGTTACATACATTTCATCAAATAGGTATCATAAATTTAATTAGGTAAAATTAACCTCACTCAATAATTTATTAACAGATAGAAAAATAAGGTGATTTTCAGGCTCCCTAACTCTAAGCAGAATCAGTCAAAAATAATTTCCAGTTATTTTATTTTTATACGTGTGGCAACATTTGACGCAATTGTTTTTTTTTTTGCCGTGTAGTTTAGCATCCGTTTAACAAACAATAAACCATTTTCGCCAAAAATCTGTTGCGTAGTTCTCGCCGCACAATCATCATTGACACTGAACCATGTTTGTAATAATTGCGCCAATTTGGCGATTTTCTGTAGGGCCTATATTCGTTGTACTGAACTCAGTTTCTTCCTATAATACTTCTATGATGGTAACCTATAAAATTACAATAATATCTTGAGAAACATGATGGTTACCTATTAAATTACAATATCTTGAGAATATTTACAGATTGTTCAATATTTTGTAATACATATTTGAATTTTAAATGGAGAATTACTTTTTATGCCTACAGTGTGCCACAAAATTGCCACAAAAAACCACTATACATGCAAACTTTAAAAAATCCGGGACCTAAAGAGTAGGTAGAGTACTAATCTTATATCTACAGACGGGATCAGGCGAATTTTAGGCACTGTCCTGTATAGATTTTGAGTGATTCCCATTTCATTCAAGAAAAGTTTCAGTTCATTTCATTGTAGAAGTGCTCTAAATAGTCTCCTCATTAACAATTGGTACCTATCGATCGCAGTCCTACCTCGCGACGGCGGCGGCTGCCATCGGTCCGATACCAGGTGACCTACATTGATATCAGCAATAGCTATAGGTAGATTTTTTTACGTTGCCGGGCAGTAGCATTGCATTTCTGGATCTATTTCATAGCGAACAGTCTGATATAGAGCAATTATTTTAGAGTCTACGAAAGCGTTGGAGACTTATCTCTAAACTTTTCAGAAAATTTCACCCTGGCACGAAATGATGCTTAGCAGGTTAGTGGATGTAGTATTTTTATTTTATAAATGTTTTTGAGACATGGCTAAAACAATAATTGTTGCCCATTACTAACTAGAAACCGACCCGGAGAGGTTGTTAGCATATTCTAATAACACGTTTATATTTTAATTTAAAAAATATTATGTCATATTTTCGAATATGCTAATGCCTTTGCCATCAATATTGTATGAGTTATGGATCAGTTATTTCTTCACAATGGCTTGTTGAATTACAATAACAAAATAATCAGTTCGTAATTGTTAAAAGCCAGTGAAGTAGACTTCCTTATTGGGTGTGCGCGTACGCAAGCCCAGATCAAAGATCTGAGCAACCGCCTCGTGAATAGTCAGTTCTGAATAAATTGACAAAGACTGAAATGAACACCTATTATTTCAATACGGATTTTTAGACACATACTATACTATACTTTCCTATACTTTCCAAAAAAAAATCAATGAAAAATTAAAAGATTATAATATTGTATCTGTGTATTACAGTCTGTGTAGTTAGGTACTGTTATTGCTCGTAGGATGAAGGACTTGTACTTTTTTTATTTCTAATGGATCTGTATCGCTACACGCATGATTACATCACTTCCTGCTCAAGCAGGAAGAATATGATGTCATGCTCTATTTACTTTATTTACATGAAGTAAGTATATGGAAACTGTACTTTTCTCCACGGAAATCATTGATGTTGCTTCCTCGTAGATATGTATTGTTTCGTGCGTATAGTTACGTATGCCCCGATGAACACACCATATTTCGCATAGGTACTAGAAGTCTAGAACAAACTGAAAACGTAGTTGGGTTGGGTATGTCCAAGGCAAAACGGACTCAATGATGAAAATGGTTGAGAGAAATTGTGAATTGCTAAGGATGCTGTAGAATCCAGAGACCAATCTACAGAAATAACTGATGATTCATTGTGTTCTTTCTTGAGTTCATCAAGTCAGTTTGCCTGTGTAGCTCATATTTAAAAACATTGGTAGTCCTTGTACCTTTAATTAATAACACGTCAATAGTCAAACAAATCACATCAAAAACCATAGACAATAGAAATTCCCCCATTAGCATTCAAAGCACAATACTCAAATAACTTCTCACGTGACGTTACAACGTATAACTCATCCTTGACCTTAAAAATAAATATGGTCTTATGAGCATTATATTCATGCATACCAATGTAACCAGGCCCCTTCTTATAGAGGAGTTGTAAAATCCAAAAGTATCTGCCGCAGTTCCTTTTACACTAGCGATTTCAGATGATTTGTCAGTATCGCAACCGAGCATCACGTATGTTGAAAACAACCCATTCATTTCATGTTTATGAAAACTGACTTTTGAGCGATGAATTTCTCAGCGGTTCTGACAACAGTTTTCATAAATCAGGCACTGTTTATAAATCTTTAAACACTTGCAATGTTCGAGAACAAAGAAAGCAAAAACACGAATGCCGCACGGTGCGGTGGAAAACGAGAGACATGCGATCTAATGATCCGATTGTTATAATTAGGTAGAGCAACATTGGTGGCATTTATCCACTAGCTATTCAAGCAAAATCCCAAAATTATTTCTCAGTTTTAATTCATTATGTATGTTTCTCAATAAAGAGTACCTAATTATCTTATCTAATCTCACTCAATAATTATAAACTAATAATTATAAAATAAATTTGTATAATTCATGATCACTACCTACTGTGTGAGGAATAGTTATTATTTACAAATTTTGCGCTTAACGAACTACTAAATAAACGTATGATTGTGAGAATTTCTTTGATCGTTGATAACATTAGTAGGATTACGTCGTTTATGTTTAGGTTAAAGTTTTGGTTGTTCGTAGAAACATTCATGAGTAGATGTGGTCATCGCCTCGATTTGGCAAACCACGTACTCACGCAATGGAGCACTCACTGTTGTTCGATTGTTTTTGCAATCGCGTTCGATGGTATCACTTCAGCAGTCGATTTCCCAACTTGCAAGGAGCCCGTTCCTGAAGAAAATTGGAGGCAAGTTCAAAGAAAAATGCGTCGAAGTTTGCAGGATTGGCACAGTAATGCGTTCGAATTCAGTGATGATGTCGATCGTGGGATCAATTTATTAACCTGTTCCACTTGGACCTGGTGCATTATGTCATAGACTCGTATAAGAACCGTGCTCTACTTTTCTCGCACAATTAACAAGTACTTACAGCTGGTTTTTGGTCGCTGGCGGAATCGCTGCATTGTTCATCGATCCTGCTGTTTCGTTATCCGCTTACACGCTAATTTACTATACAGCCCCACCCGTTCATATCGTATCGTGGACACTACGCCGGTTTTGTTCCCATTGGACATATCTAATTTTTTATATTGTGATCAATTTTATTGGTTTTCGTACAGATTGTGGATCACTGTCTGTTGAAACCAGCTTCTATGATCAGCCGAAAGTACTTAGTTTTAAGATAGTTGGTTAATATTATAACTTCCTCTAAATATTTTCCAATGCTTTTACGAGATTATAAATACTGCAGACATTTTCGTGGTACGTCAAAATATAATAAGGGTTACCAAAATGGCAAATCAGGTACTCCTACGCGTTTGCTACAGTTGTCTTTGCCGCAAAAGGCTCGCGAGAGAGGGACAGCGAGCGGAGCTGTTGAGAGCACTCGCGCGAGTTAGCCCTGCGCGCGCGCACCCGAGCGGTCGCCTCGCCTTCGCAGCCTGTTGCACCGGCAACCTCAGCCGACGACCCGCAGTGAAAGTGACTCGTGCATTCACTATGAATACTTCATAAACGATCAATTACCCCGGTATTGATGGCCACCGAACCAACAATGTGTTTAAAGTGTGATTAATGTGATGTTTCGTTCGTATTGTATTGTTGTGCAACAGCGTTGTCCCTAGCTCAGCCGGCCGGTTCCACCCCTTTTGTAATTTTGAAAACCAATTAACTATGATGAGATATAACGTGTGTATCATGTCGTGCTGGCCAAATATTTGTACATTGTGACTACTTGCACTGCACCACATTTGCTTTCTAGTGTTTCTTTTAGTCAATTTGCACATTATCTTCGGCTACGCTTCGGTAGTCTCAGACTTACTTTGTTAATTCTTATTCTTGTTACATTTATTCAAGTCGTGCTGTCCGCCTTGAGTTTCCATAGCTCGATACAAATCCTTTCATTCGAGACTCAAGTCAAAAATTAACTTGCTCAATGTCAGATCGATCATTTTCTTTATCCGGTTGCAAAGTATTTATAATTTTCGGATGAGTTTACATCATAACCTGATCCACCGTCATTCAGTTTAGTATGTGTCATAGCCTCATAACTTTCCTAAATTATCATGTTTTGTAACTTCAGAAAACCGGCTTTTGACATAGGCTCGGACTAAGATTTATGGCCATACATAGTTTTGTTTTAACTTTCTCAACTTTATAACTTGTTTCTTTAGTTCCTACTTCTGCAATCAATTTAATGCATAAGGCATTGTCAGAAATGTTCGACCCACACAGAGCAAGACGGAACTTAAGCTGACCGAAGGCTTCGGAATTCGAGGCACAATTCCGACCGTATTTAGTTAATCGAAATTCAACGAATTCTCGATTCAAATAATGATCTTTGTTTTCGCCTCGCATTACAAGCACTGCAATAGCTGGATTTATATCTCGATAAACCTGTTCACTAAACCAGTCGTTTCGCATTCAAAGCCGTTTTCAATTGAGAATAAATATCAAATTGCCCTCAATAGCGTCCTTAGTTGTTTGAACAATTAATTTCTCAAATATCTCAAAGATATCACCAAGTCTCCGTCAATTTTCTGCACCACTAGATAAAACAAAGCAGCCATTGTCAATGTTTTCTGCAATTATCTTTACATCTTTAGAAAGTGCCTTATTAAAACAGTGCACTATGCTTTAAAAAGCTATCTATAAATTAGTTTCTCTAGATTTGTTATTAAAAAGCATGAAATGTATTGTCTTGTAATTAAGTCTATCATTAGCGTAATTTTTGCTGCGAATGTGTTATCCAGTTAGACTATTAAACGGATTCAATGTAAAAACTGCTAGTTGGACCACAATAAACGCAGTTATCTTACTCGTAGATAACTTGGTTTTAGTGCTCTTCTTCCGCAGAGCAGATTATGCGCTAGCCTTCATTGTTTCGCAAGCCGCAATGCTCTGATTGCAACGCCATATTCAAACGCACCTGATTGTTTTGCATCTGCACCATAACCGTATCTGTAGAATACCAGTTTGATCTCTACTATCAAAATCGTTCGACCAATGAAGTTAATTTGCTAATCTTCGTCAATTTATTCATCGCTCATCCACGACAGTTCATTTTCAATGAAATTCTCGCTCAAATTGCAAACAAATATTTGTATTGTTGCCGAAAATAAACTACTTCAAGACCATCAACCAAATCCAATGTCAACTGGACTATTACAAATGATTCGGTTTGCAATATCACGGCATTTAACATTGAAACGGTGTAAAAAACCGCGCCGATCTCGCGATGAAGCCAAGTGGTACTCAGCAGTACCAGTCGACCCTGAGCCGCCCGGCCACGCAGCTGCCGGCTTCTCGGTTTATTTTTTTCTTACTGACCAACCAGCTGAGCCGAGGAAACATTACTCAGATCTGTTCCTTGAGTTAACGTTCAACACAATACGAATGAGTTATCGCAAGTGACAGTGAACAAGTGCAAATGGGTGCGTTCGTGCGCTCATTGTTTTTAAACGTGACACTTATGACTTGTAGTGAAGTGATGAAGTGAAACCAGTGAAGTGATGATGAAAAATGATCTCGGAGCGCTCTCCTGTGAACGGTGGCGTTGGGCCACCACCGAGGCCGCGGACTCTACGCAGGCATTGTGGCGATCAAGGTGCATCAGATTGAACCAGAGGCGTTTCCTATTACACTTCCACATGTTTAATTCGATCGAACCGGTTATTTGAATAATTATAATATGGTATCATGAGAAAATCTAAAATAGAATTATCTATTCAATGTCAAATTACACAATCACTAAGCTAATGACCACTGTTGAAATGTCGCCTTAACCTTTTTGGTTATGACTGAATTGTGGAATATCACAATCAGAATCAAAATTAGTGTCCGGAGTCTTTTGCACCTTGATTGTCTAAATTCCTTGTTGTAGTTTTTGTTACGTCGCCGAGCAATGTGTACATCGACACAAATGCCAAGTTGCCGTACTATAGCCGAAACGATGAAGTGGCTAAGAAGAACTTGCAAAAGAACCAGAAAGTGGATAATGTGAGACTCATAGACATTCTGGAGCAGAAATGCTGGCTCAGCATCAGAACGGTGCTGCGCGACGCGGATATTGAAATACAGGATATCGTCGCATTTATAGGTAAAATGTTTAACCTCATGCTTTGTAAAACGCAGTCACGTATTAGGAAATACCTTGTTTCCAAAATCAATTCGTGTATCATGCATGAGTTTCCTTGTTCAACAAAATCGATTTGAGACACTTGATTGGAAAATATGAGCGAATGTTGCATAAATATGGGTGTATGCGAATGAAATATCGGTTTGTCTTGAGGATAATTATAACAAATGTGTACGAATTTGACGTGCAATAAGCTCCTGAATGCCCGATTTAGTATCTCAATCAATAGGCACTTTTACTTACTTTCTCGTAACGAGAACTACATTCCGAAACAAGTCATTCAATCTACATCTAATGCTTCTAGAGATATCGTTACATTTTATGAGTTCAATTAATCTTTAATGGAGAAAATTTAAATATATCAATTCACTTAATAACACTATCGACAATCAACAATTTCATTGAATTTAAATGTTTCTGGTTTTCATCATCTGTCTTAGTAACATAATATATTATATTCTAATTAATCTTGCTGTTCCAGCACCAATTATTCGCGAACTCTATCTTTATTTTAATGATACTGTGGTTTTAGTGTCAAATTAGTGCCTGCTCAACAGGTTCAATCTCATAATTGCCGTCTAAAGCTTGTATTTCATTTAATCACATCTTTGAAGTTTCTAACAGAGGTTCTCATGTAATTGAGCTATTTGTGTAACTGTAACAACTAGCGGTGATTTTGAGTAGCTCATTTTAAAAGGGGCTTTCTACTTTATTTACTTTGGTCTTTATTTCGGAAATGAGAGCGTTTAAGTTACTTAGACTAGATTCGAGTGATGTTTTTGATCGAACCTAGATAGAACTACCTAGACTATGCGGGTTATTGACGTCAGAGTACTTATTACCAAAAGAAACTAGACAACTTTAATCGGTGAAAGCATTCTATCACCAAACTTACAAAGGAAGAATCTCAGAATTACCGAATTCATTGTTATTGCTCTACAAAATGTTGCATGTATTGCATACTCATTATTTTAAAAGCTTAGATGACTTAGTGTATATTATACCGACGTATATAATTCCATATAGATTCTGAAAAAACTGAAATACGAGTAGATATGACTATTGAATTGTGAACGAAACTCTTGCTAATGAAACGGCCGTGGGTTTCAGGGATCTTATCAATCGATCTCGTATATTTTAATGTATAAAAGACACTCAAGTATCGTGGAAAACTCGGTGCGGTCACGAGTGCGGTGCTGGCCACTTGCGGTTGCGACAGCGACGGTCGCCGTATGACGTGGTTGCAGGTACAACTCACCTGGTTACGTAACCGACCGCCGCCAGACGGCGAGACCTTGACTCTTACTATTCTTGTGCTTTGCGGATGCTAGGGGTAGATTTTTTATTTCATCGATCTATAAACATAATTATAAAAGGTCCACTGAACGTAAACTTGTGACGTAAAAGTGGACGTCGCAACGCATACGCAGTTGTGGGTGTCAGCTAGTCCTACAGGGTACAGGGTCCTGTAGTTCTACAGGGTTGAGTTTTTCTACGTAGACTAGACTGAATGCATATTAGATACCTTACCTGTCTAAGTCGAAGAAATCTATTTTTGTAAGTGCTGTATCTCACTCGTGACATGGCTGAGTTCTGACTTTGTCTCGACTCCAGATCACATAAATAAAGCCAAAACCAAAACTATTTTTTAATACGCGGTAAAATACGCGGCTAAATGTTAAATAAGTAAATTTTGTGTAGAGCCAATTCTCTAGACAAGTTATTTCTCACTGTTAAAAACTAAAATTACGTCAAAAATTGTCATAGGCCCTGTTTTTCATAATTCATGCTAATAGCACTGCTTTCCAATGCTTGTTATTGCTTGAAATGTGGAAAATAACCTATCAATAGCGATCAAGTGGTCAAGCTTCGGTCGTTAGCTAGCCGGATGGCCGTCTGTGATGCAGCAGTTGCTAATATTGCACCACTGACCGTTGCGCTGTGGATTCATATGTGGTCTATAGTCCAGTCAATTTAGCTCTAAAAATGGGGTAAGGTTGCAATCATTCGAACAGAACTGAAAATTGGTTAATTTATAAATAGTGTTCCCAACATTCGTACCAATTTTCAGCTCTGTCCGAATTATTCATATTCATATTCATTTATTTATTGCCATAAGTAGAGTAAGTACATAAGTAGTGGATTCCTTAATATAAGTATACCAATCTACATATAAACAATACACCTGTACAATATACTATATAAACTAAGAATGTAATGAATCTTTCATGGTTTGTTGTCTGTCATTGTACCGAATTAAATAAAATAAAATAAAATATACCCTGTAAGCATAGGGCAAAGCAATTTTGCTGCATTGTCTAAGCAATATATGCAAAGGGGTTTTATACTCAAATTTGTAAATAAAAATAAATAAAAAAGAAAGAAAGAATTAATTAACTAATTAATTATTGCAACAAAATTGTAATTATTAATTAATTATTGAATGTCTAATTTGACCGGGATACTAATTATTCTCTCTCGACGTTGGTCCTTCATCATAGAAGACAGGATCACCCTGGTTGGTTCTATAGGCGCGTTGACAGTCTTTCTCTAGCTAATCCAAAGCCTTATCCAAAGATTACTTTCGAGTCGAGTTATTTATTGCAGTATTTTTGGTTGATTTATTAACTCGTAATTTTAATTTCATATTATGACTACTGCACAAATGCTGAAACTATTATTTTTTACCACGTTTTTATTAATCACTTTCTTGTCTGTCTGTCGTTCCGGGTGTAATCTAAAATTCTTAAATTACTCAAATTTGGAGCACTTCCCGTTAATAATAATATTTATAAAAGTTTATTTCAGAATTGCATACGCTTGGTTTGTCCATTTCCTTGGAAATTAAAATATATGAAATTATAAATTCACAAATTTGAATTGCTATCCGGCTGAAACTTTCTGGGTAGTACACAACTCGATGATAACGCATTTTGTATAGGTGTATTTTGAAAAGAAAACGAGATAGAGCACAAGCATAAAATAGTTTTTTGATTTTACTCTACATCTGTTTTTATATAATCTAAGGTCCTTCTGATTTGTTGCTTTAAGACCTTGCTCATTACTTTTGATTTGTCCACAGAATGCGACAGCAGTGATTCTGGTCACCTTTACGAGTCGCTGGAGCCGCGCGCCCCGCCGCTGCCGGGACACATCCCCCACGACGACTCCGACTCATTCGACAGCGACACTGACTCCGAAGACCATGATAAGGTGAGTTGTATGAGAGTCACATGTACGAGCCTTATTTCAAAACTATTTGCTGTCCGTGTGTTTGCTCGCGTCTTATCAGGATAAGAAGAGATCGTTCACTTATAACGCAATAATAATAAAATTAGGGCGTCTCGATAACAAACCATATACCTGTCCGATTACCCATTTGTATTTTTCTATTTTTTTCTTACTAACTCGAAAGTGTGATGAATCTTGAAAAGTAAATCTAACGTCAAATAAAAAACTAAAATGTCTATTTTCCACCAAATCTTATCTTTCTCATCGTGGATTTCAGTCCAATCAGTTTGGGTCGTTCCCATCAGCTGCAAAAAAAATACCCGTTTGCATCCGATTCCATTTTAAATAAATTTGCTTAAATTATAAAAAAAAGCAATCAGTCAGTCAGTGCCCTTAGCGCCATCTGACGGTGATATTATGAGTTCCCTCTTAATCGAACCTCCAAGCCGTCAACATGCTCGCACAAATAATAGTAGGTACATTACTGCATCGGCCTGCATGCCAGGCGTATATGGACGAACGTGGTAATGTGGGCCGAGGCGCAGCCGAGGCTATTTATTGAGAAAAGCTTCCTTCCTGCTTCCGACTCTACAAGCTGTACTATTTATTTATTTTGATTTCAGTCAACGTACGGGCCGATTCCGCCCGCCCTGCCCGCGTCGCGCCTACCAACGCCCCCTAGCGGCGGCGGGCAGTACACGCTCACCAAGATAGCCAGCGCGGCGCAGAAGAAAATGAAGCAAATCAAACGGAACCTCACTAAAAGATATTCTGGTAAGTTAATGAAAGACTAGCTGACGCAGATTCGTTTGCGTTGCGAATTAACATATTTCCTTTCTTATATCCTATTATATCCTCGGATTATTAATGCCGACTTGCACCAAACTACCAAAGTTCCTAAGCAATTACTTAACTCGCTTGACAGATCTTAACTGGCTTACCGTTGGAACGTTAAGAACTGGCAAGCAAGAAAAGTAATTGCTTAGGAGCTTTTTCAGTTTGGTGCAAGTCGGCATAAGAAACTGTTCTTGACAAATAAGACTGCAAAAAATATTCCGATACCGGGAATCGAACCCGAGCCTCCTGGGTGAGAGCCAGGTATCCTAGCCACTAGACCATATCGGATGTTAAATGGAGTTGCGAAATTATCAAATCAAATACAGTTTGTATTGGGAAATTGTATCTACTTTTATTGTCTCTTATCTTTTATCTTCTTTGCGAAAAATAGTAACTTTCAGAGATAAATCCAAACAGATTCACTGTTGTCATTGCTTTGGTGGCATGCCATTGTCTCAACATTATTTATTTTGTTAATAAGTCCAACAGAAGTTAGTATTCAAATACAATTAGTTCCTTCCTTCCTTTCTTGTCGATAGGATCAGTGGCTGTCGCTGGTATTAAAGAGTTTCTATAGTTTTAAAAATAAATATTCAATGTTTAACTAAAACATACTACAACCGACTTCAGTTGGACTTTGTTTAGTGACCGTAAACACCACTGAAAAGTCACAGGGAAGCTAAATACGCAATTTCGTTTATTTCGACGACATATTTTTTTTTTATTATTTTGATTTAAAAACTAAACTACTTCAAAACTAAAACAACATAATTGTGAAACCCCTTTTTTAAATCTGTTGAAAATAAGCTAAAAGTACGTTATTACCACCACCACCATTTAAATTAATTTCATTCATTCATTCATTCACAACTTTTTGTTACAGTCGCAATGGACGGTAACCCATTCAAATCGCCACCCCAAAACGGCATCTACGACACCATAACCAAAAACAAAACGAAGGCTCCAATCTACGCGAACTACGAAAAGCCCGAAGTCAACAACCTTTACAGCAATGTGAACTTTCCAGACCATAGCAATAAGGCTGAATATGCAAAACCAACCTTCAGAGACGAGCTCAAAAGTGCTTTAGGGGAGAAGAGATTGAGCAACGGAGATGCGCCGCCTTTGCCCGAGAAAAATGTGATCCCTTGTGAAAAACCAGTGACCCCTACGAGTGAAAGTAAGAAAGATAGCGGGACTTTGTCTAGGAAAGCGTATTTCTCGTTCAAATCCCGCTTCAGGCGTGCTACTTCGATGGCTGTAGACATAAACGACGTGCCCAGCGCTCTCAAGATCACAAACTCGACGTTCTATCTGACTGATTCTATGGACGGCGACAGCGGATTTAGTAATTGGTAAGCAAAAGCAGGCTTTATTTACGTAATTAGTCCTTAATGAGTCCTTATTACGTAGATAATGCTAATTTAGGACATTGATTTTCCTACTCATTCATTCATTCGTGTCATTGACTCATTCAAATCATTTTTGAGCAAACAGTAGCTACTTCTTTGTACGTGAGATATAAGAAGATGATATAAGCAATAGTCATGGCGTAGCACTATTTTGGCCATGGGTAGACGTGATCTACTACTAGACTAGATATGCAAGTCCCCAGAACTTGCACGACTTGTCTACAAATGATTGGGTTTCCGAGACTTTCTACCAAAAAGGCATAACCAACCAGTGGTAGAAGATCTGAAGTAAGTTGTCTCATACCATCTAGAAAGCGCCTTGATCTCGCCTAGCTCTTACAAACTATTGGAGATTGCAGTCTAAAAATGCACGCCCCTTCTAATCGCGCTAGTGGAGATGCGTGCATTTTCAACTGACAGATCTCTACTTATCTACCTACCTACCTATAATATGACAATAAACAGAATACTGATCACCATGTATTTAATTTTAATTTTATTTATTGGGACAACAAACAGCTGCAATATACATTTTACTTAACAGTTATAACATCTTAAGCATATTAATAATATTTCAGCCCACTACGTTATCCACAGAGTTTTAAGAGAATTATTTACTTATGAAGACCACTAGAGGGTCGGTAGGAATTATCTATAAGGTGAGCAGCTTCTATCAGTGTTGTAACAAGAGTACCTCCTAAACGGTGAAGGAAAACATCTTGAGAAAATCGGTTTGTCATAGACCCCAAGAAGTTAACAGGATTAACAATAGTAATTTACAAATGTCGAAATGTCGTTATCCATATTCTTAGAGAGAATACAACAAAATATACATAAAACTACTTATACATTTCTATGGGTTACTGTCTTTTAGACATTTTAGCACTTCCTTCCTAAACTTCCACCTGGAACTTGAAAAGATGTCAATGTTTACAAAATAAGAATTATATGTTTCAACCATTCGACGTATGGGACAACGTAAACCAGCGTTCGTACGACAGGTATTCAGGGCAAATAGGGTTCCTATACGAGTTTTGCGTACATTAACGGTTCTAGGTACTACATAGCATAGTTCACTCGTGAGATCAGTAGAATCAAAATTATTGTGAACGATACCATATAAAATATTGGATTCTAAGTATTTACGCCTAGCTTCTAAGGTGTTGAGATTGTATCTTTCCAGTAATTGTGAATATGACAGACGTGATTTGTAACATCTATAGTACATAGAACGAAGAAACTTACGCTGTACTCTCTCAATCTCATCAATGTACTTCTGGTAAAACGGATTCCAGATAGGAACTGCATACTCAAGCTGCGATCGAATAAGGGTCTTAAACAGGCATAAGTAGGTTGATGGTCTTTTGAATTCAGTGGAGGATCGCATCACAAATCCATACATTTTGAAGGCTTTGTTAACAATACTTTCAACGTGCAGATTAAGTTGCAATTTACTATCAAGCATCACACCGAGGTCCTTAATGGATGACACATTACCTAAATTGGAGTTACAGAGTCTATAGTTGAAATTAATCAAGTTTTGGTTTTTCGTAAAATGAATATAGTTACATTTGGGTACACTAAGTTGCAATTTATTGGTCGTACAGTAGGTGGTTAGCCTATCTAAGTCCTCTTGGAACATTTGACAGTCTTTAATAGTGCGGATAGGTTTATAGGCTTTAAGGTCATCAGCGTACATAAGGAATTTAGAATATTTGAAGCAACCACCAATATCATTGATATAAATGATAAACAAGAGAGGCCCAAGAATCGACCCCTGAGGGACCCCAGACGTTATTTTTATAGTATTAGATTGGTAACCGTTAACAACCACTTTCTGTGTTCGATTCTGAATATAGGAAGATAACCATCGAAGGAGATTACCACGAATGCCATTGAAGGCAATCTTATTTAAAAGAATCTCGTGGTCGACCTTGTCAAAGGCTTTCTTAAAATCAGTGTATACTGCGTCTATTTGTATACGCTTGTCCATACTATTAAATAAGTAATTGGCAAATATTAAAAGATTAGATGTGGTGGACCGTCGTTTGACGAATCCATGTTGTTCAGATATAATAGCGTTGTGTAAAGTAGGGTAAATGTGCTGGTGTACTAGTTTTTCAAAGAGCTTAGACAACGCAGAGAGAATTGAGATGGGTCTGTAGTGTTCAACGTTGAAGTTAGAGCCATTCTTGTGCACTGGAGTGATGTTTGCCCTTTTCCATACTTCTGGAAACACACCTTCGCTTAGACATTTATTGTAAACAATATAAAGCGGTTTACAGATGCTAGCAGCAGTAAATTTAAAGAACAATGCTGGAAAACCATCTGGACCTGCCCCCTTGGATGGATCTAAAAGCTTTAATTCTCTGAGTATAGAGGATTCCTCAATATGTAGATCAGTTATAAGACTACTAGATTCAGCAAACTGAGGTGGCGGACACCAGCAAGCAAGAGCGGGTGAAGATGGCTCAAAAACTGAGTGGAAGAAGTCTGAGAACAAATTGCATACTACTTCAGGATCATTCGATTTGCAATTTTGGTATTGCATTAAAGAAGGAACACCAGATTTAGTTTTTCGATTCGTAACGTAGGACCAAAAGTACTTGATGTTAGATGTTAGATTGTCTTCGACAGATTTCATGTAGGATGTGTAACATGTTTTACACATATCTTTAAAGATTGACCTACATTCGGAGTATTTATTGTAGTTAATATTAATATTATTTTTTTTCCATTTTATCCAAAGGTGTTGTTTCTTTTTATAAGTTTTAATTAGTTGTGGCGAGAACCAAATAGGGAAATCGAATGAACGTGGCTTAGTAAGAGGGGTGTGCGGTTTGATTATATCATTAAGCCTGTTGTAAAAGGCATCTACAGTCTCTTCCGCTGGTAGGTGGTCTAGTAACTGTGACCAGCCCGCCTCATCAATAAGCTTATTAATAATGTCATAATTGGCTTTACGAAAGTTATATTTAGTCATTGGTTTTCGTTTCATTACAGAGATAGTTAAATTAATTGCGGTGATTATAAGAAAGGGGGGGTGATACGAATCTATAGGGAGCAGCGAATCCACTAGGCTTCCAATAGTACATGAGCTGTTAGAGATAAACAAATCTAGAGTACCTCCATTAACGTTAGGCGCGTTGTTATATTGTAAGGCATCTAAGGAAGACAGAAGTTGTTGTAGAAGCAGACACACTGGGGAAGTTCCAACACATTCACTACCAGATGATTGGGCATGATTAGGAATAGTCCAGGTAATACCTGGAAGGTTGTAATCTCCTACTATATAAACATTTGATAAGTTAGTATCATTTAACATGTCTTGAAGAGACTCAAAATGAGATGCGTATATGTCCGTTGGGGTTCGAGGAGGTATATATGCAGCACTTACTACATGTACCTTCGATTTTTCGTTACTAGGAAGTTCAACCATTACATGCTCAATGCTTGGCGTGCTTATATAGTGCGGGTTACTACTAGTATCAAATAAGGTTGGACGCAATTCACGTAGGATCGCAATAAGAACGCCACCCCCATCCTGCTTATTTGTAGCAGCTCGGTCACGGTCACATCTAAACACAATGTATCTTTGGTCTATAAATTCATTGTTATCAATATCAGGAGTAAGCCATGTTTCTGTTAAAATAATGATGTCATATGATATTGTCATAATATTCATAAACAGGGTATGCAGTTTAGTTCTGACACCTCTGCAGTTCTGATAATATATAGATAACTGTCTAGGTGTACTACCCATTAAGGAACCGTATCACTGTACATACATATAAAATGACTGGTATTGTGTATGTCCATACTGACAACTCTAAATATTTTCCATTATATTCAGGGCAAACCATGATCATTAAGTAAGTAGATAGCTTGGGTGTGAAGTTACAGAATATGTGAGGTGGGCATTGATCCCTTATTGGTGGTTGATTTGAACATTTGTATTCGAAACTAGGTAAATACAAACTGTACCATACAATCAGGAGTTGTTTAGTAAGCAGAGTAACAACATATATATCTTTGCAATCACAAAAGAGCGAAGTAAAGTTCAAACATAGGTAATTTACTAGATGTGTGAGTGATGTATATTTAAAAAATATCAAAAGTATAATAGTAATACTCATTATCAGATGATCACTGTGTAAAATTATTTCAGATAATAATACTGTAAGATGAACAACTTGGGTGTTTGGAAGAAAGCTTAGTAGGTAGTTTTGAATTATTGATAAACAAATTAGCAGTATATTAATAATAGTGTAGTTATTATATGAAGTTATAATTAGCAGAGAGAGATTAAATATGGTAGGTTGACCGTGGTCCTTTATCGGTGGTTGAACAGAGCATTTGCATCCAAAACTAGTAAAACTGAGAGAATTCCACGCAGTCAGAAGTAGTGAAGTTAGGTATTTAACAACATTGACATCTTTGCATTTACATAGAGGTACGAAGTTCAAAAGTAGGCAGTATATTAAGTAGTTTAGACAATTAATAGTAGCGCACATTGACAAATTATCACTATGTAAGATTATTTCATTTAAGAACATACTAACATAATCAATTATATTTTTTAGTACTAACACTTTTTTAGTGGTAAAATAGTTATTGGATATGGCTACAATTATCCTAACAATTTCATTTTTTTTTAAAACAAGCAATAAACAAGTATCAATAGGCTGTTTATAGTAATTAGTTATACAACGCCTTATATAATGTATTTGATAGTTATGTGTGTATGGATATTTAAGAAATTTAACTGTTATAACATACATTATCAAATTATCTGACTTACTGTTTAAATTAATTTTAGATAAGAATACTGTAAAATTAACAACTATGCTATTTGGAAGTAGGTAATCTTGACTTAAGGTTAAAGAAATTAACAGTATGTTAATATTGTTGTTATTATATGAGGTTATAATTAGCAGAAAAATATTGAATGTTGTAGGTGGACCGGGGTCCCTCATCTCTGGTTGAACAGAGCATTTACATCTAAAACTAGTGAAACTGACAGTGTTCCATGCAGTCAGTAGTAGTAAGGCTAGGTATTTAATAATAAAGATATCTTTGCATTTACATAGAGGTACAAAGTTCAAAATTATGCAGCAATGGTAGTTTTGTATAGTTGGATGAAGAATAATAGCACAAATCAACAATTTTATTTAACAATTATATTTGAGATACATTACTAACTTGATACTTATTTGTTAACAAGCTTGTATGTCCAGCAGCGACAACGCGGTCGGCAGCTCCGAGACGCTGACGTCACGGCGGCGCGAAGGTACGCGCCTGCGCTCCACCTGGGCCGAGTCCTCCCCCTGTCTGGCACTGGAGCGGCCCTCCGTGCCCCCGCCGCCGCCCCCCGCACGCCTCACACCCGGGGCTTACTCGTCACCTGGGCCAAACCCATCATCCGGGGCAAACCCGTCACCGGGGGCAATCTTGTTACCCGGGGCCATGGTGTCTACTAGTGGACATTTATCCCCTATTGGAGCGAGCATGCCGAACGGAGGCTTATCACCGAGTCGAGGACATCTCTCTCCTGGATTTTTGTCACCGACTCGGGAATATTCGCCGTATGGGGTGAATTCGTCACCGAACGGGGTAAATTTGTCACCAACTGGGGCAAACTTGTCACCGGCCGGGATATACGGGGCTCCAGTGGTGACTTTGCCCTCGGGTCGGGCTTCGCCCCCGATGAGCCGCACCTCGACTGACCTTAGCGCTGTCAACGAAGGTAACGGGCGTCAACTGATTTTGATTAGAGCTTGAAACTAATTGATAAGATGCTATCTGATTGAAATAACTTAATAGTGTTGCAAAGTACGTAGTTGATTGCTAATGGATTTGAGAATGGCATACATACCTACTTGTATATGTATAGTATATGTAAGTGAAAGGCAGTTTTAACCATCATTTTTGATTCTCGTGATATTTTTTTTTAATTATTCCATATCAAATAATATTTCTGATGACGCTGTAACAGCCATCTGCGGCTAACTGCATTAAAAGTCCATCCGAAAAAAAAATATTATTATAAAAAAAAACAAAGGAATTGACTTCTTTAATTTAGAATTTCAAAGTTGAATCGACTTTTAATTTATTTTCTCCAACTGCCATTGATGTAGGGACAATATAATTAATCAGGTTTAATAATGTAATAACTAGTTATTACAGTTGACGTCTGTCTCGTCGAGCGTCGACATTACACTTGTAAAATTTGTTTCAACGAGACGATAACGAAGACAGCGCTAAACAGGGGTCGGTACCTCCGCTTGGATCTAAATAATTATAGGAGAAAACCATTATAAAAGGGCACTTCTAGATAGACCAGAAAATTGTTGATTAGTCAGTTATCTTGATAGACAGTTAGGAAAAAGGAAAAATAATTGATTGAGATATTGCTTATTTGCAAGATCATCTATGATCGTCTGCTCTTCTGCGAAACTATTTATTATTAGCAAATGATTTTCCTACAAATTCTGTTAAGATCTCCACAGATTTTTTTTTGGTCTCGATAAACAATACATCAATTAAATACAAATTCTTTATTCGTCAAAAATTGACAATACGTTGCGTTACGTACAGTTACCATCTTTCATTGTTATTAAACCCAAACGAGTAACACTGTTACTCGTTTGGGTGTTACTCGTTGGGAATTTTTTTTCCATCGAGTAACACTCCAAGTCAGGGTGTTACTCGAAATTGGTCTGAAGCAAATATATCTATCAAATGAAATCTAGTTATTTGACCCAAGCGAAGGGTGCATGATTGTTTATGTAGAATGCTTCACTTGAATGTCGTTTGTTTGCACTGTCTTTGTTCATTTTCGTATTTTTGTTTTATATGCCATTTGTTTTAATTCTTACGGTTGTGGTTAATATATCTTAACGATCATAAACATTACTTAGTTAATAGTAATACCCAAAGAACTAGTCTTCTTGATTGGTTTAGAACAATAATTAGGTCAGAATAAGTTTAGAAATTAAATTGAAAGAAAGAAATAAAATAGTCTATTAGGCACCAGAAACTTAACAAAATATGATAACATATAAATATATTACTTACCTACAACTAATGGAAAAATTTTGCTTATTCTACTCTAGCTAGAATATCTTTACCTGTTAGTTTTTTCTAATAAATTTTAAATGATAGTAAATTTATATTCCCAGAAGAGCTCTCATTGAAAATTAAAATATGAGGTCACAAAAAATATATTAAAGCGGTCGAACTTAACAGCTAGAAGAATAAAGGAAGAACTCATTATCTACCTCAATTATCTCGCCTACAACGGTTGCTCTATGCACGCTCTATGCCTCTGACGTAACTATGACCTCCACACATACAGACAATTGCACATAACTATCCTCTATATACTGACTGTAAAATTCTACGTACTTAGCTCAGTCGCATCAGAGCTCGGATAAGCTATGCACGTGCTAACGGTCGATTAAAAACAAGTAATATTTGTGAGTGTTTCTGTTTTGTGTGTTTAAATGATGGGGAGTGAGTTTTGTTTACTACTAACATACCTATTTGTCATTGTTTTGGTAGGTATTTTTTTGTATGATTTATTTGTTTTCGCATCACAAAAGACAATTTTAACAAAGGGTTTAGATATTAAAGACCCTCCTACGCCTGATGATCTAATTGCAATCAGTTTTATTTACTTTGATGCATTGTGTGCTTCTCTTATTTCCTAATTTGGGCTTGACCTCCAAATAAATATGTTTTTTTTTTCATTATTAATATCATATCCATCAGATTTTTTCTCACGGAAACCTTGACAGTGTTAATACTGTGTTTGTAAAACATGCTCTGTAGTCAAGTCATATCCCAGAACAAAGCACCACCAATTTCCAACAGCTCATATTCATCTCGGTACCGGGTTTGATTCCCAACTCTTATTAAAGTTGATATTCTTAGTGTTTTGAATGTATGTATTTTTCCAAGAACTCTTATAAATATTTATGCAACAGACAAGTTTACAAACAACCTATTTATGTTCACGATAGGTCATTATAATTACTAGACACGGTGTTTTCTAGTACCTAGCTTGTATAGCAAATATAACTTAACCTTTACCTAGGCACCTAGGTGCATGTTTTACGATGTAATTGTCCTTATCATAGTACTGCCTATTAACTATTGCAAGACATGTATTTGGAAACATGTTTACTTTCAATAATTTAAATTTCAAATAAAAGAAACGGCTTCTTTTAGCTATTTTTAAGGCTCCACTTTTTTTTTATTAATACACATTGCAGAGCACTTCATAATAATCATACACTATTAACTTATTTTTCGTCACACAAAAATGCAAATAATATCTTTTAAGATAACGAATTTTGTCCCCAGTGACCAATCACTTCTAACCCTATATTACCTACTAATTGTAAGTTGGACGAAATTTCCACTTCATTCCAAAGTCGATTTATTTTAAACGTATTCTTTGAATTATTAATGTCCTGTTTAGTCCTTCAATGTGTGTCCAGTTCTGTTTAATCTTGTAATTTATAATGTCCTTAAATGTATGGTAATCTCTCCCGTTTATTCCTCTAATGTTTTACCTGTCCAGTTTTTTCATCTTATGTATGATAACTTGTCATGTTTATTCTCTAAATATGTGGTAACTTGCCCTGTTTATACCTTGAATGTGTGGTAACCTGTCCTGTTTGGGTGTAGAACTGAAGCGCCTCCTACCCACCCTCTCGCGCAAGGACAAAGCGCCGCGAGCTCGCACCTCCTGGTACGCAGAGTGTGGCTCGGACTTCGCCCCAGAGCACTCACAGTCACAACAGTCTAATACATCTTGGTAAGTGCCTACGCTGGACTTCTCATACTAATTTAATGGATGTCATAACTAAGTTAGATCAATGCACGGTCATGTTACATTTCATTCGTTTCATCCCATTTGGCATGCTTGAAATGAGTACACAGCCTTGAGTTGAAGTTAAAATGCCTGTCCGGTAAAAGTCATTGTGGCCGAAATCGGTCAGAAGACATTATCATATTGTAAATTTTCATTTTTTTAGAAGTAAACGGTTCTAAATTTTGTATTGTAGTAAAACTGTGGCGTCAGCACCGATAGCACGGACTGGGGATAAAAATTTTGTCCCCCGTTTTTATCCACCTTTCCAGTCAATTTTATCCCTTGAAGGTGGATAAAAACGGGGGACAAATTTTTATCCCCAGTCCGTGCTTAGCCTGCAGAACAAGATAATAAAATAATATTTGTAGACTTTTTAAGAGATTGTACGAGTTTTTAGAAGATGGGCTTGGACTAGGAACCCTATAGGGTACTCCCAGAGACCTAATGCAACGCTAACGATTGTATGTGTTTAAATGTTATTTCAAACATAGGTACTTAAACAGTTTCTTGAAATACGTAGGTGCACGATTCGAAGAACATTATCATGTGAAATGATGTTTACCAAAGAAATCACCAGATTATGATAAATACATAAGTTTTGCAATACACAAGGAAGTGCGCTTTATCTTGCATCGAACCCTTTCAACATACATAATGTCAGTAAAGAGAAAATCTGTAGCGGCGGTCATGCAACGCCCGCAATTCCGGTCCACTTGTCAACCAGGCGCAGGGTTCAGATAAGGTCGACGACTGATTTCGACCACAATTGCACAGTAATGCCCACCTCTTACCTTCGTAACTGAATGCACAAAGTAAACACGTAGTTTGCACGAAATGGCTAAAACTTACACAGTACTTTTCGCCTGTTGCCGTTCGATTGAAGCGCTACCAACGAATTTTGATTAGAATGTTACGCAGTTTTGTGTATTGATTGGAAAAAGGCGCTCTTTATCCAGCCAAAAACTTTTGATAAGGATTTTTACCTACGCAGTTTTGAATAAATAATGAAAAAGCCGGTATCATGGTTTTCCTTAGTTTATTACACATCAATACCTATTGGTTTTGTATTGATTACCTAATGGGCATCCTGTCTACTCATTGACTGCCGTTGACCGAATTAACATTTTGAAAATTCATTATCCTTATTTATTTCTGTAGAAAGTAGAAACTATACCTACTTACTACTTACCCTCACCTTAAAATTAGGTATACCTATGTAGATTTAAATAAAACCTAAGAACTAATCACGACCCATAGACTATAAAATTGATTAAGTCGGTGTTTGTAATTTAGTAATTAATATATTGCAACAAATTATATTGTAACAGCTAATATACATACAACTTAGAGCTAGGCATTCTAATACATATGTATATATACGTGTGTATATCTTAGTACTCTGTGCTAATATGTATATGACCGTATTAGTTACATACACTCTGTTTATTGTAGGTACCTATTAGGTATATTATATACTTGAGGAAAACTTATGACAAGTAAGTACCGAATTACAATAATCATCATCATCTCCCTGCCCTTATCCCACACTTAGGAGGAGTCGGCACAACATGTCTTCTTCTTCCATTCGTCTCTATCAGCCGTCATATCTGTACTCACGCCTGCTTTGTTCATATCCTCTTTCACACAGTCCATCCATCTTTACTTTATTACAATAATAAATTATCATAATAATCCTCGTACCACAAATATTTGTTAGACTTCCCGAAACACTAGTTTCCCGCCGCTATCAGTGGACGGTTAGTCAGACGCGTGCGCATGACGCTCCAACGGTGACTCACAAGCGAGCAAGCCAGTTTCCCTACCGCACCGTTACTGGACGTAAGGTATAAGAGATGAGCGAGCACCCCATAATACGCAGAGGTTAGCTGGAAGAGAATGCTAACTAGCATTAAGTTCGCCTATGTGCTTGTTTTTTAGTTTGTGCAATAAAGCATTTTCTATCTATCTATCTCAAGACATGATTGAAATAAAGCCTTCAAATTGTAGAACCAACCACAATTCAAAACACAGTTACAGTTTTCATATTTAAAATGGATGTAAATTTTATGAAATCGCAGACTAAAACGTAATAGTTTTATTCTTTTTTTCGTACGCTTGAGATTGCGGTGTGTGTGATTATGAGTTTTTGTTTTTGAGATTCATTGTCAAATCCTCATTGAGGTAGCTCAAAAATTAATCTTTGAAAGTGTAATCTCTTCTTTGATTACACAACGATATCGGAGGAAGTAACTTATTTATTCTAGTTTTAATATCATCAATGATATCTCAACGAATTTGCAAGATTTGAATTCCCTTTTATAAATATATCCAGTTAGCTCGGCAATTCCACTTTTTCGTCCCAAAATGACCAAAATTTCGTTAAAATATGGTAAAATGTGGCATCTCAGCTTATCTCAACCCTGCCGCTGCAACCGGTTCCACATAATCCTGACCCGCTGGCATTTCTTGAATTAGGTCAAGCCAATAACTTTGAATTCTGCCATTGCGAGCCGCGCGCGCTCAGAAGGCCGTTGGCTGCCTGAGGAACACCGTCAAGTTTTTATCTTCTACGGTGCCTTGAGTTATCGCAAATAGTTCTGCTACGTTAATTATCGTGTTTTGTTTTCCTCGTTCGATTAGTGTGGGAAGCTATTGTTCCCCAGAGCTGACAGAAGTTGTCGTGTGAAGTGCTAAGAATTGAAGGTATTATTTTACGATAGTACATAATCTTTTTTTTTTATGTAAGTAAATTGAAAACTTGCCTCGCCTGGAAAAATGTTATTTTAAAAATTGTTTAAGAATCAGCTGGTGCGTGGTGACTCCGTTTTCCGCAATTGGACTCGTTAGGCGGTCTTTTTCGCGTGAGCATGTTACCTGCTGTTTAAGTATCAGCTTTAAGTATTTCTTAATATGATTTTTAATAATCTTTGTTGTTTGGAGTATAGGTACTACATTATACCATCATCATAACTCATTATCCAAATAATTATTTCTCGCCTCACGCCACAGTACTAAAGCGTAAAATCAGAAACAAACCCCGAAATGATGAATATACACGAAGTAAAGAAATTTCATTTTAAGGTACTTTACTTTACTACATAAGGACTTTGATACAGACTCTAAAAGTAAACTTTACAGACTCTACTTCTACAAGTAAACTCCACCGACTACTTGTCAAGTAAACTACAGACTACTTATACAAGAAAATTCTACAAAGTCTACTTTTACAAGAAAACTTTACAGACTCTATTTCTCAAGTGAACTATATAGACTCTACTTCTACAAGTCTACTATACAGACTCTATACTCGTATGCGCGATGTCATGTTGATTCCCCCGGCTTATATTGCGTGTCTCCCGGCAGGTACGCGGAGGCGGGTGTACCGCAGGCCGGTAACGTGTCCACGTCGTCGGGAGCCTCCTCTGGCTCGCATCCGGCGTCGCCGCTCCCGCACTCGCTGTTCACACACGAACCGCTCTACCAGTTCTATAACGCTGCTAAAGTTGAGGTAAGTAACTTGCTGTTCACGTACAGACAGCGTCATAGATAAGTATCTCCCTTGCATTATAATACCCAGCTTCAAAACCCTTTAAATCTCAGTTGCGGCGAATGGAGAAGTTTTGCCTTTAAAAATAGATTATATTTGTATAACCATATGTAAGCCTAAAAATAAGTTTAAGTATTACAATTTTTTGAAAGGATTTATAGCTGGGTGTCTTGTGCAAGGGGGATACTTATCTCTGACGCTGTCTGTACAAGCCGCTCTATCTGATCTGCTCTTTCTCTCTGCGACAACACTTCTGGGCTTAAAATAGGCCTTAAGGTGCGTTTCCACATCCATTCCGGTCCGGAAAGCCATGGAGAGGGACGTATGGAGGAATTTAGGGGAGGCCTACGCCGATGAGGTGACTTCTGCAGAAGAATTAGATAGTTTGAATTAGGTTCAAGTAGTTTTATTTAGTAGCACTAGCAATAAAGGCTATTTTATTTTATAAAAGTGCGTTTCCACCGACGCGGAGCTGGGCGGAGAGGAGATAGGCGGACCGTGAATAGGCCAATCACGGTGCTTGAAATCTCCACATCGATCGGTCGGTTCTATCGGTCTCCTAGTTGGGAGAAGAGGCCTGTAGCGTAGGCCCAGAGACTTATTTAGTTCCTAGTGCGATTCGTGGTAGCTTATCTGTTTTAGTGTCTGTCATAAGTAAGACGCTGTCAGACTTATGAAAATACTATGCTCGTATTTCATTTGTTCTCGGTAATTCCCTCTAAGTACCTTATATTTAATTTATTGAGCAATAACAATGATTAATGACCAAAGCAAAGAGTACATACAATAACTATAGTTACGTACGGTTTGCAACCATCATGTACACGAATTCAGAGAAAGTGTCTTCGGCTATTATGTTATCATTTGCAACCTGGTCGTTTATCTTTAAGTTACGAAGAGAGGTTAACTAAATTTAAGGTCCAATCATTAGAAATAAGGCGTTATTATTTTGATTTGCTCTATCTCTACAAAATAATTCACTCCTTAATTGATTCTCCTAGGTTATTATCTGTGATATCATTTAACATTAAATTTAGAGCACGTAACTCCAATAAAGCTAATCTTTTCGCTCTACAGATATACAGAAATAATATTTCATTCTATAATCCATTAACTAGAATGGCTCGTCAATACAATGAGTTAGCTAGTAATAACATTGAACTCGATATCATCGTTCCAAAGCTGAGCCACTTTATTAAAACTGTTAAGACCATCCTCAATTTCGATTTTGCTAATGATGTGAGCCACTCTAATGTTCAGAGTGACTCAGTAGTTCTTAGCATAAGATAGTTTTAGTTTATGTTATATAAATCTGAGAAATCTAATTTCTCAGATTTGCCCTAATTGTATTATTATATATTTATTTATTTTTAAGTTTATTTTAGTTGATCCCTGATCTTATTTAAGTTAGAAGTAGTTAGGTAGTCTGCTCGGTATTTATGTGTTGTTTAGTTGTGCGTACATATGTTTATGTTGCAATCAAGCTCAGAAATCTTTGTTAACCTATAATTTTATACTTATGTGATTGTGATGTGTTTTGTGCGCTTAAATAAATAAAATAAAATATACGTTTTTTGCTACTCGGGCGAATAAACATGACACCTGGCTCGAATGACGTTTGTGCAAAAAACAGCGTGGAATTGGATAATCTTGATAGAGAAGAGGTCCTGTAATACTTGGTTATGATAAGTAATGATAAGGCTTCGCAATTAGAGGAAGAAGAAACACGGAGGGCGCCGCGCGGGGCAGCGGGGGAAGCATCAAGTTCCGAGCCACGTGACAGCCAGGTGTCATGTTTACTCGCCCGAGTACATTAACGCATTAGCTCAAAAAAATAAACATGGTTTTACTAGGAAGCAGACACTTTAATCATTAATCCAGTTAGGTAAATTTAGCGTCAATTTGGTCTGTAATTTTCGGCTCTTCGGTAATTGGGTTTAATTGCGCCGACCTTCGAATAACCTAAGTTCGTTGTGATAACGACCGCAGGATGTTGTCACCGCACCGCTTTGGTATCTATTGAGATTTGTATGTATGTACCTATCGTAATTTAATACCTACATAACTTTATTTTTCCCTCACTGGATGCGTTTTATCTACTGCCTACTTCTTTTTTTGGTATAAGTAGTTTTTTTTTCGTCTTTTATCTAATTAGACGCAATAGGTCGTTTTGTGTAGGCCCAAACGAAGTTCGGGATCTGATTTTTTCCGTTGATTGGATCTGTTGTTTTGTTGCTGAGAAAAGTGGTATGTGCGAGAAGTTTTAAGCGCTAGCGTTCGCAACCTCTATTTCGTTATAGTTACAAAATAAGGTACGTCAAAATCTTAACTTCGGCAATTCGGCATGCCTCGGCTTTATGTTAGGTCTGATCCAAGTCTTATCCTAATCAATTGACTGATCTTAGTATGTATTGTTCCAGTCTGTGTGTCGAGAGACGGGTGACTCCGACTCGGACGCGTACAGCGGGAGCGGCGCAGGTCGCCCGGCGCCACCGCCGCCCGCGCGCCCCTCCGCTATGGCGCTGGTGGCGCCGCGAGGCCCCGCGCGCACGCTCTGGTGCGAGGTGCCCGAGGTGCTGCACTCCACCGTTCTCAGTGAGTACCGCCATTGCTTCAATCTGTGATGACTCTGACTCGGACCCGTACAGAGCGGGAGTGACGCGGAATAGGTGACTGCCTCGGACGCGTACAGCGGAAGTGTCGCGGGACGGTTGACTGACTCGGACGCGTACAGCGGGAGTGACACGGGACGGGTAACTCTGACTTAGACGCGTACAGCGGGAAACGCATCTCTTACATGTCAACTAAATAAAATCTTGATCTGTTTTCCAGAATGTCTTCCTCCCTATGTAATAGGTAATTTATTTTATTTCGGATGGAAGTTTTATGCAGTTGGTCGCAGATGGCCGTTACTGCGTTACCGGACTCTGTGTAATAGGTAATGTTCCCCCTTTCAGGTTCGCTGGCGCCGGCGCAGAAGCGTCTGCAAGAGGCCAAATTTGAGCTGCTGACGTCGGAGGCCTCGTATCTGAACTCGCTGAACGTGCTGGAGGCGCACTTCATCGCGCACCCTGCCTTCAGGGAGGCCTCCATCCTGCCCAGGGACGATTGGGAAACGCTCTTCTCCACCATTTTACCAGGTACAAATTGGAATGTAAATACTGAGGGTAAAAAATATAGCTGAACCAAATTTTAGAAGTGTTTTTCGTAGACTTTCGCGATTAATGGATTGTAACGGGTATTTATCGCGCTCACCTTATCTAATGTTGTCCCATATTTATTTTAGGAGCGCGACAAATACACATGGTTCAATATTATAATTAAATTTAGAAGTGGCCTTATTCTTGGGATGCAATTTTACTAGTTTAATGGAAATCTTTTTTAAATCTCTCTTCAAGAGCCGCACAGCTTATCAGTTTTGTAGGCCGCCATTTTTCACCTTTTAAGAAACAAGAAAAGTTTATTTTTTAAACTGTGTACATGAATAAGTCTTTTAATTTTTAGTAAGAAACAACAGTTTATCCTGATAGGACATAAAATAGGTACTAATTCGTTAGAGCCTAAAATTATTACAACTAAAATCGAAAACAAGAGTTTACACATCTTGAGAGAAGTACCTAGTATACTACTGACTATATGAACTAAGAGTTAAAAAAAATACCATTCTTTAGAGGGTTCCAATCTGTACCGGAATTTCAATGCATAAAGGCTTGTAGGACTGAAGAAATTACTCGAATGTTTTTTTTTCGAAATGAATTTTCAGATCAGATAGGTTTAACTAGTATATCAGGTAGTTTGCCTAAGCGTACCGACACATATTTGAACATTAGCCCCTTCTACCCGCAGTGCGAAAATGCTCCCAACTCCTGATGAACGAGCTAGAGAAGTGCTGGCAGGAGAACATCCTGCTGCAAGGCATCTGCGACATCGTGCGCGCGCACGCCGAGGCGCACTTCCACGTGTACGTCAAGTACTGCGAGAACCAGGCGCTCATGGTCAAGGCGCTGCAGCGGCTGAGGGAGCGGCCGGCCTTTGTCAACGCACTTAAAAGGTTTGTAAAAAAAAAAATACAGGGTAAGGAAGATGAAAACTGTTGGCTAGAAAACTTGCCCATGACCAAAACAGCCCTAAGCAGGACTATTTTTAGACATTTTGGTAGTAGGCAAGGCTTGAAAGCTTAGTCATATCACGCTGAATACTGCTGCTGTCTCCTTGCTCAATATTCCCCTAAACTAAGGGTCTTGACCGCCTCCACGGATCACTTTGTCTCTGACGATTTTGCGCCAGGTCGGTTTCGGCTACGTGGATAGTATTATGCAGTTTTGTGTCGAGAGTGGTGTGGATCTGGCTGCTATCTAAAGACAAATAAACATCTATAGCGGGCTATAGTCATCACAGGTCACTGTGATCTCAACCACCATCTAGTTAAGACAGGAGCTACAGACATCGACATGTAGAGGCTGCTTACAAAATCAAGAGACCGTGGAGCATGTGATCATCCACTGTCAGGCTACAGAGGAGAGTAGGGTTAAGAAAGGCTTACGTAGGCTGCTAGACTCCTCTCCACCAAATGTGTCGGCCAGCACTTTACTGGAACGGTGCTGTCAACAACCCAGCATCCTGCTCCGTTATTTCAAGGAGCTGGGATGGCTGGGACAGGGTTAATAAATTTTTCGGGGGGCAATGCACAATGCACCCTTCAACGGGACGCCAGTGCAGACCGCTGTACCCCCTACTCAGAATAAGAATAAGAATCTATAGCGGGCCATTGATCAATATGCCGCAAATGATTTTCGACCACCTCGATGCAACTTAACATTAAATATTGTAGTGTAACGTGTAACATTGTGTGTAGAATGGAGAGCCACCCCGCGTGCCAGGCGCTGTCGCTGCACTCGTTCCTGATGCTGCCGATGCAGCGCGTGACGCGGCTGCCGCTGCTGCTGGACGCCGTGCTGCGGCACCTGCCCGACGCCGACGCCGAGCACCAACCGTGCATGCACGCGCTCGCCACGCTCAACAACGTCAGTGTTATGCCCGTCACACACGTAGCTATAACATACAGGGCGTCCCACGGCTATCCCACATGGAGGGAAAGTACCTTGAATATGGCAGATAGAACATTTTACTGAAAGAAGACATTATTTGAATTTAAAAAAACAATTTGAACTGCATTCATAGATATTTAGATAATTACATGGTTGAACCGGGAATCGAACCGTAACACGAGAAAAATGATCACCCTGTAGCTTTATCATACCGATCGAAAGGCTTCATCATAAGGATAATTTTTTGCTAAATATCATAGTGTCACAAATAAAAGGAAGATGATATCTTTAAGTTATCACTTTACTAAACATCAAGTTTGAAATCTGTACCGTTACCGAATAAGAAAGAATGTAACGCAACGACTCCAAATTTTAACATTCACACTTGAACAATCCTTTTGGATAAAAGTTATCTGGTGGGTGAAATATCGAGTCATAAAGCCTAAAAAAAAATGTATCTAACGTTATTTTTTAATCATATTATTTTTATTTGATAGAGCCTTGACAGAGGGCGAGTGAAAATAAATGTTTATCTAGTGTTTTGTTGTTACAGTTCGTGTCTCAGTGCAACGAAGGCGCACGTAACACGGAACGTATCGAAGAAATGTTCCGACTCGCGCAAAGCATCGAGTTTCCTTCCAACATTCGCAACCCGCCTTCGCTGGGACCCGCCTGCGGGAGGAGAGATCGGAGGTTAGTATTTTATTAAGTTGCGTAGGTATAATTTTTTTTAAGTAGACGAAAGTGCACGAAAGGAGCCTCTTCGAGGCGCACTTTAAATCCATTCACCACTCTGATCCGAAAGAAATAGTGACATGATAGAAGAAGTGCTATACGGATAATTTTTATTTTTTCCTCTTCATAGCGAGTTGATGGCAACATATGATATTAGAAATATGAGAGGCAAGCTCAACTGCAATTTTAATTTCTGCGAGGATAACATTAAGTTCTGCGAGGATAACATTCCGTTCTGCGAGGATAGCATTTAGTTTCGTGAAAATAACATTAATTTCTGTGAGTATAACTTTTAACTCTTTAAGGATAATTAAAAATGAATAAAGAAATTAATTCTAATACATTACATATCTGTTCATTTTAGGTTAATATTTTCATTATATTAATCAAGTACATATTTGTTTCAGGCCTGTCCGCTGGCTGGTGCGGTCGGGCGAGATGACGCAGCTAATCTGGAAGACGGACGAGATGAAACTGACGTTCGGCAAGAAGTTCCACAAGCTGCCGCTCTACCTGTTCCTGTTCAACGACCTACTCGTCATTACCAAGAAGAAGAGGTCAGTTATCCATAAAGGATTCAGCTACTGGGATTTAATATTGGGAATATAAATTACATTCATCACTGCAGAGAGCCTAGCCTTTTTACTAGTGGCCTGACGTACACATTTTATATCTGCCTTAGGGCTTTGACCAAACCAACGCCAATTGGCCAATCAGAGGACGCATAGATGTGAACACGTCACTATCGATTGGCAAACAAGGCTTTACCTTTAGACGATTTTCTGTCATGAGGCTGCACGCTCGCTTCGCTCACTTGAGTACGCAAAAGAAATAACCATAACGTACCGTCATCCATTTTCTATCTATCATTTGTTTGTACGCGCTCGCTTCAAAAGGCAGTTTGTTGCGACATTTACACACTCAGACCTCACTCAGTTTGTGTAACTTTAGTGAATGTTTGCAGTGAGGAGCTGTACCTGGCAGTAGACCACTGCCCGCGCTCGCTGCTGGAGGTGAGCTCCAGCGAGGGCGGCGCCGCCAGCGCCAAGCACGCGCTGCTGCTCACACTGCTGGAGAACCACGACGGCAGGACCGTCGAGATGGTGAGTGGTTGCAGTGAGGAGCTGTACCTGGCAGTAGACCCTGCAAGCGGAGCTCAAGGTCGGCGCAACCCTTCCTGAGATGGGCCTCACAGCAACGTGCGTGAGGGACACCGGTACGTGTTCTGAGATACCCCGGAGTCCCTCTAATGCGCAGAGGTCGGCACCATGGGGTTTAGTCAGTAAGAGTCTGACATACCCTTTCCACCTTCCCCCAGAGACGGGAAACATCCATGAATATTCACCATGTAAAAATAAATGCACTCTCACATCACGCCTGCCTGATCAGAACAATGCTACACTGACATTGACGATGCAACACTGCTATAGCGCTCAGACATTTTTATGGTCAGTAGTCTCAAAAGTCCCGTAATGCTCTTGCTCCCGCTACATGCCCTTCGGTGAGCACAACAAGGCACGGACAGAATTGCCACAACATACCTTATGAATAAAAGATACGTAGTGACGACTCCGGGAGATGCAACAGTAAGCCACCCGGAAAACTCGACTATGCACATCTACACAGACGGAGCCAAACAGAAAATGAGAGCTGGATGCGGTGTGTACTGCCCAGAGACTGGACTAACCATAGCACAGCCGCTCAATAGCACAGCAACAGCATTTCAGGCCGAAACGGTAGGGCTTTACTGCGCGACGGAAGCTATGCTGACCTGGTTAACAAAATCCGAAAGGAACACGACTGCACCCATGCAAATGGTATTCACTACTGACAGTGCAGCCCTGATGAACGCTCTGCGTAGACCGGACACAAGGTCCAGATCAATCGCCGAATGTCACAACGCACTACAAAAACTGGCTGAGAGGGTAGAGGTCAGCATCAGATGGACTAAGAGTCATGCAAAAGACGTAGGAAATGACAAGGCTGACTCATTAGCCAAAAAAGGGGCAAAAACTACACCCACCACCACAGACGCTAGTCTCTCAAATCCGCCGACTGCAGAGATTAGGAGTAGATTCAAATCACATGCGGAAAAAGAACACCAAAAATTATGGGAGCGCGGCACTGACTGTGCGCATACAAAACTAATGTTTCCTCAATTAGACAAAAATCTAACAAATAAATTACTAAAATTAAAACGCGAAGACCTTCGTTTGATGGTGGGAGTCATCACAGGTCACTGTGATCTCAACCACCATCTAGTTAAGACAGGAGCTACAGACATCAACATCTGTAGAGGCTGCTTACAAAATCAGGAGACCGTGGAGCATGTGATCATCCACTGTCAGGCTACAGAGGAGAGTAGGGTTAAGACAGGCTTACGTAGGCTGCTAGACTCCTCTCCATCAAATGTGTCGGCCAGCACTTTACTGGAACGGTGCTGTCAACAACCCAGCATCCTGCTCCGTTACTTTAAGGAGCTGGGATGGCTGGGACAGGGTTAACACATTTTTTCGGGGGGCAATGCACAATGCACCCTTCAACGGGACGCCAGTGCAGACCGCTGTACCCCCTACTTAGAATTAGAATTAGATGCCCTTCGGTGTATCTAAATTAGAATCCTTGTAGTCTTAGTAGCACGCTTACCTTTTTTCTCACTACAAGGGTTGGCTGACTGAAAATGGCATTTAGGCAGTAAGCCCGACCATTGACCAATGTAATTTTTATGTCAGTCAGTCAGTCAGGTCAAAACCGTTTTTATAAATAACCTAACCACTGAACCCAGACACTTGAAATTTGGAGAGTGTAAATGTAAATGGACTTCCTTTTCCGCACTTGGACTCCTGTTGGTCCTTTGTGCGTCGAATATCCTGAGTAATAGCTTAGCCAGCCTAACTTAGCCCAGAAGCACAGAAGCTTCCTGGGTGCTCGCAGAGCGGCCTCGGGTTTTTGAGGATTTCTTCTCGTTGTTTTGCCACTTCCACGCATCTCCGATTTGGAGGGTGCTAATAATAGTACATTATTGCAAAGGCAGCGAAATAGGCAATTGCAGGTCGAGTATGAGTTTATTAAGTAGGCAAATAAGTAGGTAGATAGGCAAGTAAGTAGGTAAGTAAGTAGGCAAGTAAATAGATTATGATAATTGTCTTACTTACTTAAGTAGTACTTATTTAAGTAGTACCTAAGTAAGTTAGTTCAGTTAGGTTAGGTTAGTAGTAGTACTTAAGTACGCAAATAAGTAGGCAAATAAGGAGCAAGTAAGGAAGCAGGTTTTCCATCGCTAATTTAGCTTCCGATCTTAAATCTGGTGGAGTGCAGTCATCCATGTCCATTTAATTTTCACTTTCAGAATCATCGGAACTCATTTTATTTTATTTATAATATCAAAATAACAACGAACTCCGCTTTACCGCCAATTTTTTATTTTTATTTTACAGTTTGTGCCGAAAAAGGTTAAACGCATCTGTGGCTATACGGCTATACAGCCACGAGAACGCAATGTGTACGATAGATGAAAGAGTTCTAAATTCAAACAGCACACCGTTTTATACACATTGCCGGCGCGCTTTTCGTTCCAAATTCAAACAGCACACCGTTTCATACAACATTGCCGGCGCGCTCTTCGTTCCAAATTCAAAGAACACACAGTCTACGTAAATATATACTTCGCGTGTTCTTTATTTAAAAGTAATGACAATATTTCCGCGCATGTTTAAGAAAAGGAATTTGTAATATCGCAACGCTAACAAAGTTGCAGCGTCAGTTAGTTTGAAATAAATAAATAAAATAAAAATCTTGTCTTCACAGCTGATGTCGTGTCCCTCGGAGACGGACGCGTCGCGCTGGGGCGAGGCGCTGGCGGCGGGCGCGCGCGACAGCGGCTCGGGCGAGGCGGTGTACGCGGGCTGGGACTGCCCGCAGGTGTGCGCGCTCTACGCCTACCGCCCCGCGCAGCCCGACGAGCTGCCGCTCGCCGAGGGGGACGTCGTCAACGTCACCAGGAAGACTAGCGAGGGTAGGTTACACCAGGGGAACTTAAGACTAGCGAAGGTAGGTTACACCAGGGGAACTTAAGGCTAGCGAAGGTAGGTTACACCAAGGGAACTTAAGGCTAGCGAGGGTATGTTACACGAAAGTAACTTAAGACTAGCGAGGGTATGTTACACCAAGGGAACTTAAGACTAGCGAGGGTATATTACACCAAGCGAACTTAAGAGTAGCGAGGGAGTGTTACACCAATGGAAATTAGACTAGCGAGGGTATGTTACACCAAGGGAACTTAAGACTAGCGAGGGTATGTTACACCAAGGGAACTTAAGAGTAGCGAGGGTGTGTTACACCAATGGAAATTAGACTAGCGAGGGTATGTTACACCAAGGGAACTAAAGACTAGCGAGGGTATGTTACACCAAGGGAACTTAAGAGTAGCGAGGGTGTGTTACACCAATGGAAATTAGACTAGCGAGGGTATGTTACACCAAGGGAACTTAAGACTAGCGAGGGTATGTTACACCAAGGGAACTTAAGAGTAGCGAGGGTGTGTTACACCAATGGAAATTAGACTAGCGAGGGTATGTTACAACAAGGGAACTTAAACTAGCGAGGGTGTTACACCAAGGGATTTTTTTTTTATATATTTAGTAGGTACCTCTTATAACCATGACATTGTAAGTACAATTGAAATAGTAACTAGTTAAAAAATAAAAATCCGTGTCAATAAAGAAAAGAAAAAAAACGCAACACTGTAGGAATTTAGCCCAGGACGAAAACGGTTATATCATGGAGGAGCAAGATTTTGCAACAAGTAACAACAGGTGCTCTTCTGATAATATGAGATCACGCCTACCCATGACCGCTACGCAAGACTTTGGGACAACACTGTGGGGAAATCTCGGTAGAAGTCCTTCCACACAGCATCTTTGTTTTATTGCTAGGCTTGCCTGCCAAATAGTTTAAATAATTACGGGCTCGTGATAAGTTTTCTGTTACGAAATCTAGTTGAAAACAGACTGGTCACAACGGCTTGTATTGCAGGTTGGTACTACGGCGAGCGCACACGAGACGGCGAGGCTGGCTGGTTCCCCGGCGCGTATACGGCGGAAATAGCGTCGGCTCACGTGCGTGCGCGCAACCTTAGGCAGCGGTACCGATTACTCGCGCTCTCGGGGACATACTTCGGACAGAAGAAGCGGCTGTGACGTCACGCCGCACCACACACGCCTTGGGAATATCGTATCAGTTGATTGGATGAAACCTCCGACGTTAATGGTTGGTTGAAAAGTTGCGTACTTTACAGTCAGGAGATGCTAAATGCGGAATAAATTAGATCTGAAAAAAGCTGTTGCCGGCGCCCATTGATGATTGGATGATAACGTCGGGTTAATGGTTGGTTGAAAAGTTGCGTACTTTACAGTAGGGAGATGCCGAATGCGGAGTACATTCGGCCTGAAAATAGCTGTTGCCGGTGCCCATTGATGATTGGATGATAACGTCGGGTTAATGGTTGGTTGAAAAGTTGTGTACTTTACAGTAGGGAGATGCCGAATGCGGAGTACATTCGGCCTGAAAATAGCTGTTGCCGGCGCCCATTGATGATTGGATGATAACGTCGGGTTAATGGTTGGTTGAAAAGTTGCGTACTTTACAGTAGGGAGATGCCGAATGCGGAGTACATTTGGCCTAAAAATAGCTGTTGCCGGCGCCCATTGATAGAGATATTTAGCGGCAAGGATGAGTCCTTAATCTTCTTGATCAACATAGTTGAGTTTTCACATTAATTTTATGGATTGTGCTTTTATTACAGACTCAGTTTGTTTTAATCACAATGAGTGTAATTGTTCTATTGTAAAGGTGTTTACACAAGTGCACTGAAGACTGTCCGTCCAAACACTGACTTTATATTTGAGCATTTTAGAATAAAATCTTTAAATTTGCGAGTGACACACAAATAAATCACACATAATATTGTAAATACGAAAGTTTTAGAGGATGTTTGTTACATACATATACTAGAACAACGCATTGGATCCAATTTATTTATAATAAACGAAGAAAGACATGAAATGGTTAAATTAGTTGATGTTCTCTGCACCAAATTGTACATTTAAAAGGTGCTTTTATTGAAATTGACATATGCCTAGATTTGTATTATTTTAGTTTTAATCAAGTGTAATCTCAATAAATTAGTTGGAATGTACAGTTACGTATGAGATTTCCATTGAATTGTATGATAAATTACAGATTATATTTAGTTTTAATTATGTATTTGGAGATTTTCACTTGGCCGCTATAAAACGCCTAGTCAAATTATGCGGCCTTTTTATATGTATTTAATTACAATGACACATTCCGATTGAAGTTATTTACGTGTTGTATTACCATTTATAATAACAAATGAAATTATGTTTGTATTGTACTTAAATTATTGTGTACATAGATAGACATGTAGGTTTAACTGTTCTAGATTTATTTATAGTGTCGATATTACAAATAAAATTGTACCTACTTATAATTATTACGTGGTTTGTTTTATCCTTTTCAATCTTTCATTGCAATTAGTTTTAGTGCTTAAAAGTTAAATGTAGTCACTTCCAACATAAGTAGAGCAAAAGAAATAAAAAAGTATATATACTTACTTACATTTATTTCAATCAACTAATAAAATAGTCATCATCTAGTTATGACCAATGTACATGTACTTTTACTTATGGTCTAAGATAAAACTTTTACAACATTGCAACATTAAAATCCAATATTAGCAAACAAAGTGTATAAAAATGCGAATCCTATCAAAAATATGTAAAACAGATCTATAGCTAGTTAATCTCAATATTAAATCTATGTCAAATAATAATAAGTAGAAATTCAATAATCAATTTGTCTCAGATAAATCGATTCGTTTCAAATTATCAACTTTTTATGGAAATACAATTTTTAATACTTTGAAAATACAACAAGATAGAAAACGCAAGAGATCGAAAAGGTAAACTAGTTGATAATAAGAAGGAAATTCTAAATTATTTTACTTATATCAAAATGAGTAAAGAAATAAATCATTCAAATTCTGAGACATAAAAACATGTCTCAATAAACGCATTTAGTGGAATGTAGAGAAATACACCTAATAATTTTGAAAAATATGGAAGGTCAGTTTAAAATTTACAAAAAGAAATTATTATGCTTTGAGTTCTTCAGTTTAGGAATTATGTCATGAATTTACAATTATTTGTAGGCTCCTAACCCTGTCATTTATGAACAAGATCATAATTATAATCAAATTCTAGTCTTAGAAGAGTTGTCTTTAGTTTCAAAGAGTTTCCTCACAAAGTATACCTGCAGTGACCCTGTTGCTGCTACTGCCAAGATCTGGATTAGAGACCACCTAAAAAAAAAAAGTTAGGAATAAGATACACTTTTTGTACAGCCAATAGTATTGCCAGATGAATACCTACATAATTTCAACCAAAGGTAATTCAGTCTAAAAAATAATAGCTTATTTGAAAGCATACTTTTTTTCAATAGCTGTTATTAGTTTTATGTGTATTAGAAATTAGGAGTGTATTTTATGAGTATAAAAATACCTTTTTTCGCTTTCACTGTTGGCAATATTTATCAATACTGGCAACCCTGACAATATTCCCTAACAACAATCAACAATAATGTAAATAAGTAGGTATTGGATCACATTTACCTCAAAATATAGGTGTTGTTGTCCTGCAGTAGATTGTAGTCCCGAGATTCTCTGGCTCTGGAGTGGTACTGATTTTGCAGGATATCATTGATGTTCCTCTCCACAAACTGAATTGAAGACTGTAATCAGGGTATAAACAAGACAGCTTGTAACAGATGGAAAGAATCAAAGTATTCCCCTACTTCGTACAGCTTTAAGATTCAAAATATAAACATGGATTGTGCATAGATATTGTAGAGTATAGTGAAATATCTTCATAGAGTAACACCAGATTAAAAATAGTGATCATAGAGATTTTACTTACTGTGAAATTAGAAATATTCATATCCAAATCTTCAACCTCCTTAGCGAACTTCTCCCACATATCGTATCGGATAACAGACAGGTATAAGTTGACCATTTTTCCAGCAAATCTAGAGAACTGGTTGTCAATACAGACGGCATAGTAGCCTCCGGATGAGGTCTGGTCTGCATACTCTGCGCTTTGCCGCCACTCATAGGGGTGGACTATTTGGCCTTTAGGATGCCGGACCGCGAATCCACACATACCATCACCACCTTTTAGCACCTGAAAATAATATTTCTTATAGAACACAAAATAAAATAAAAAGTTCTCAGCAGTATATTTTTTGTAGGTAAGTAGAAAGTTAGTAGGTACTTTCAGTTGAATGTTTAATGACGAGATTATCACTAATGAGTATTGATTTTAGTGGAACCGGTTGTGTAAATGAAAAGGTAGTTATTGCAAGGCTCCCAGCGATTTTATAAGCTAAATTAGCAATAAATTACCTGATAACTAGCGTAAAATGTGGCACCCGGCTGGACGTATTGGTAATAGCAGTCTTCCTTGCCAGCGTCAATGTGAACCTTGTAATCCATTGTCACAGCGGGTAGATTTTCGTACCATGGTGCCGGCGACGTCGATAAAACATCCCCAACAAGTGATAAAACAGTAAATATCGCTATCAAAGTAAACAGATGCCACGTCTGTTGTGCCATTTTTTTTTCAACCAACTGACTGAAAGAAATGGAATGATGTGTCTGAAAGAGATGAGCAATCTTTAACCGCTGTGATTGTCAGCGACAGAGTGACAGTGACGTATTGATGTGTTTACATCCCACCCTACCCCTCTGCACGCACGGCTTAATCGTGGCTTAATCACTCTCGACCACCTTTGAGTGGAGTCTCCTGGCGGCCTCTGCTTCGTCAATTTCTATACTCCGTTGACCTGGCCGTTGAAACAGTGCATGAAAGAAGCGCATCATAGGAAGCCAAACTGGTTAGCGTAATGCCTTAAGAGCCTCAGACGCTCCGTGACGAGGGCGAGGCGAGGCAGTCGCCGTTGAAGTTGAAGTCAGGGCAAAGAGTCGCTTTGCTTGCACTTCACTGTTGAATAAACACAGCTGACGGGATAACCTAAAAAAGTAGGTAAACAAGACAGTAACCTCAAAAAACTTTACGGTTTTGATGAAAGAAAAAGAAAGAAAAGAAAAAAAAAAAAAATGAAAGCTCGATATTTAGCCTTCATTTCTTATATAGGCACATCATTCAGGTATGAAAGTCCTTAGGTTAAAGTAGCGCAATATCTAAATGTTTACTCTATTTACAATTCACATTCACTTTGATTTTGCAGGTCTTCAGAGAAACTATGGATTAAAAGTGGCCGAAACTATCCTGACCCTGAAAGTGTGCAGGGATTGGTTGAACTAGCTCTCTTGCAACTGCGGTCTTTAAACTATCCTAACGTTACCTTGTCGAGCCGGTAAGTCTGCCTTTCACCCTACAGCACAGCAACACAATATATTCTTATAGCTTTTATGGGTTTGCCCTTATTAATGCGGACTTGCCGAGTTCTTACTCTGGAACTTAAATAGTTTTACCTAGTCTTACCTGAAACCATCTTTATGTTTTGGCTCTCTATCATCCAAAACCATTTCGAGGATAGTTATATTTTATTTCATGATAACTTGTTACAGCACTGATGGTGGTGTTCATGCTCTGAAGTCAAGTGCACATTTTGACCTAGAGAAGTTTGGACAAAACATTTATGAGCCCAACAATGTAGCGTACCAAATGAATAAGACTTTTTTCAAGAATAATACACCTATTTTCGTCAAGAGTTGTACAAGAGTCAATGATAACTTCAATGCTAGATTTCAAGCTAAAAGCCGAACTTATTTGTACAGGTAAGTGTGTCCGCAATGTATAAATTAGATAACATGTGTTATACATATACAAAGAATTGTTCTATGGTACACTAATGGCTGGGAACTTTCATGCCAAGACCTCCCAATATTTAATGTTAGCTTACATATTCAAAGCAAATTTAATTGTTTTCAGATTAGCAGTTCTCAAACCCGGAGTACAGCTGCCAGATAATATCAGTATAGGGTCTGTCATACCCGTTGAAGAATGGAAAAGATGCCAATTTACTAGGTAAGAATACTCATTTAAATAGACCTTAATCATTTCATTCAATGATATTGTGAAGTCTTGTGATACAAAATTGTTAATACACCAATAAAATTAACTTCTGAATTATTTTTACAGATTAAAAGATTTTGACATAGAAAAGTTCAAAGAAGGCGCGAAGTACTTAGTAGGCTACCATGACTTCACAACATTCAAGAAACACGATAAGTCAAGAGAATACAAACACAGTCGCAGAGAGATCTACTCCATAGATGTGCGACCGGGCCGGCCAGTGGTCACAGACTACACAAGCCAACAACAGAATGTATTTGAATACTGGGATATTGAAATAAAAGGACGAGCTTTTGTTCATAATCAGGTAATATTAAAAATGCAAAAGCTTGTGGGGCATGATATACATTTGTTGATCAATCATGCCAATGCTTCTGAAACGATAAAAAAATGTTGTAGGTAGTACCTACGTCCAAGCTTCACTTGTTTACGCACTAGGATGCTTTGCGTTGTGGAGACTAGTCTTTTCCATAATTATTAACATAAATTATTAGTAAGGTGTTGGTAAGATTCAGCTGAAATTTGTATAGTTTGAGCACCGAAAAAAAAAAAATTGATCGAGGGAGAGAAAGAATTAATACGTAATTTCAGAATTCATAATGTTTTGGGACATACTTAGTAATTAAAATTAAATTATTGAAAAAGTTAAATTATTTTTTAATATAAGAAAGTACCAAGTCAAAACATTTAATCGCAGATTCGGCGCATGGTCGGAACTCTGAACTCTGTCGCCGCTGGCAAGATCGACTCGAAGGATATAAAGCTGATGCTACAAGTACCTTCCAAACACTCCTGGTACAACTTCATACAGACCGGCCCGCCCGACGGCTTGTACCTTTGTAATGTGGAGTATGATCCTGCAGATTTGATCTACAACCCAGACAGCGCTAAACGTATTGAGACAAATAACCAACAGGAATTAGACAGTGAATGTGAACCAGCATAGATAATAAGCTGAGCTGAGAGCAAGACTCACTTCTGAGACAGGATTTTCGGCTCATACGATTTCGACGACAATTCGTTCCAGGCACTTCAAGGGAATAAATTGGCACAAAACGCAGAGTCAATTTAAAAGAAGAAACAGGCAGACCTCTTATAAATGAGTTTTCTCAGTGAGCTAAAGAAACAGAAAGACAAACTAAAAGAGGCAGACACTATTGTGACAAGGATAGACGGACAAAGATTTATAGAGAAGAGCAACGTAACTTTACCCAGCAATTACGGCTTTGTGGTCGACACAAAGCCAGATAACATACCTGTTTTGATCACTGATTTTGTGTACATAGGCTCTCAGGATTGTACGGCGAAAAATGTTGTAGAGACCTACAACATTAAACATATTTTGAGCTTAGGTATTAACGTGGAGTGTGATGTAAACCACAAGTTCGTAGAATGTTTAGATCTGCCTGAAACAGATATAAAACCTGTTTTACAGGACAGTCTTCCATTTATTACTCAAGCGGTGGCTGATAAAGAGAATGTGTTAGTACATTGCAATGCAGGAGTATCTCGTACGTCTATGGTGGGTATAGCTTATTTGATGCAATACCATAATATGCGGTTTGATGATGCGTATGACTTGGTGAAAGAAAGGCGGCCGGCGATACAGCCCAATGATGGGTTCAAGCGACAACTAAAAAGTATGAAATTCGGCGAATCTTGATTCATAGAGGGACTTATGTTTTATTATTATGAAACTAAGTATAGCTTTAGAAGTTCATACAAACTATTTGTAAGTAGGTAATCCAAAGATATAAGTTTCGAATTAAATAAGTGTTTTTACAAACAAAACTATTTATTTTCAATAAAACTAAGGCAGTTTGTACAGAATTCAAACCCTTAACAAATAAGCGGTCTCGATTATAAACTAAGTTTTCTAAAATAAAATTAAGTACAAAATGTAGGTATTATTATTTAGCACCATGTTATTTAGTATCCAAAGTTACATAATTAAACTTTATATTATAATTATAAATTGATTCTATGTTACTAACATTAAAATATAATTTTATGTAGGTATAATAAACCACAATTGTAAGCTATTTCATTGACATAAACTGATATATCTTTATACAAATATTATTGCTCAATAAATTCGTAACTAATTTGAACACAAAGATTTGGTGATGGCTAATACAGATTATATCAGTGTTGCAAAAGTAATGTGAATTAAACCAAATTCAATAAAACAGCTATGTAAGTGTTATACTATGCACTGTACTGGTAAGAGTTTGAATACGAAGCTAATAATGTAGATAATTTGAGCCTAACTACTTTTCCTAACAAATAGAAATTACATAAAAGATAAGATAAAACATAAACCTACAATATGGAAGACTAATTCTTAAGCTCAGGGCTACTACACAAACAAAACACAAGGGGGCTTTTGGGCGATTCGGCCACGAGTCAGTTATTTGTAGGGAAGTATAAAACACAATTATATTATCATTATTTAAGTTACAACTTCTAAGCCTACTTGCACCAAACTGTCAAAATTCCAAAGCGATTACTTAACTCGCTAGGAAGATCTTAACGGTTCAGATTCAGGCCGTTAAGGGTGCGTTTCCACTGACGCGGAGATGGGCGGACTATAGAGATATAGATAGAGAGAATCTCCTCTCCACTGCGCCTAGCTCCGCGTCAGTGGAAACGCACCCTTATATCTTCCTAGCGAGTAAAGTAATTGCTTAAGAACGGTGCAAGTGGGCAAAAGTATATCAACCCTTCCCTATCCACTACTATGTACTTAAAAAACTAATGTCATTCAAGTTAACAACCTCCATTAAATATTTGAGACCAAAATATAATTAAAAGCTGTTATACAGGATGGGAATGTCAATTTTGAATCACGAATTACTTACTATCTACACCTATAAAACCTAAACTTTTAAAATAAGTACTGGGCAATTGTAAGTAGATAATACATATGATGTAATCTTAAATCAAGTTGTAAATAAAGCAGTCGATCTCACCTTACATGGCATAGTGATACATATAAATATATCTCATTTTATATGCTGGACTCAACATACAGGTCGGTCAACGAAAGCTGGCGCTGTCAAAGTACTACTACACACATTAATACACAATAATTCAATTTGACTATTACTATTACACAATTTATAAACAGTAGCGAAAGCAAAACAATAACTGTCTCCTTCATACTCATAAGCTTGAACGCGCGCGAGAGAGACAGATAGACTCTTCAAGATGCGCCTTCAGGGCGACGTCATGCCGCGCTCTATTCACAGACACTACACAAGCACACGTGTGAATGTGTTTTACATGCCAGCTTTCGGTAACAGACCTGTACCACTTCTACTTCTACATAACATTTTGTACATTTGGCCACACCCTCTGTTTAAATAAGACCGAAGATTGATGAATGAAAATTCATCAAGCCATGGACAGCTTTCAGTCTTCTAGCTTTTATAAAAATCTCATTAAAATTATGTCAATGCTTATGATCTAACATTATGTAAACAATATTATATACTACGTTGACCATTTAATAAAGTAAATTTTAACAATAATGTCAGTAAAATTAGATATTTCTGAAACACAGCTGGATTGAAATCAGCATTTGACCATAACACGGGTCAACATTTTAGTATCTTATGTAAAAATGATCAATCAATTTTACTTATAAATATATAATGACTACTCTACGGGACGGATGTCTATTTACACTACAATACCACATCAATATAAAATTTCCTTGTACTTTCAAATAAGTAAAACTTCAACATCGATGACAGGGCTAGTTTACAAGCTACAAGCCAGCGAGCGAGGCTTGTAGCTTGTAAACTAGCCCTGTGTCATCGACGCTTATCCAGCATTTTCCATATCAGAAAACAACTAGACAAATAAGCATTTTTATACAGGATGTATCAATTTAAGGGTACACTGTTTCCCAAGAATAATTGAATACTTATTTAGATTCATCAATTATATTGTACCTATTATTGTAACATTCAGTGACAATGTTTTGAGCGAAATTAAACCTTATTTGTACAGAACAAGGTACTTATTTTATAAACACACAGGCAAATGCAACGTAAGTCTTGTTATTCGCACTAAGTACCCAACACCAAACATTATAATTATTATGTTAGTCTATGTTAGACTCCTATTATGTTGGTTTAATTTAATTGAATATCATACTAAATTGATGAATTATGGACACAGAAGTTCACTGATTCTACGTAGGTATACAAAATAAAACAATATGTTTTAATTATTATTTTATGTCTTTCTATTATACTAATTATATATTTTGTATTAACTAATTATTTATGGTATTATATGTAAAAACGTTCATCGTTTTGTATGAAAAAAAATATTTTTCAGTTATAATTTTTTTTTTCATGCTTATAAAAAATATTTTATGCATTTAGTATTACTTATTATAAAGCTTATATATCTGTTAATATGTGTGCAAAATTTCATTTGGTTTTATCAAAAACTCAGGAAGATATTGATTTTCGGCACGATTTGAAGCAAGGGGGATCTATGACGCTGTCTGTACTTGTCTGCGATACTCTTATAATGAAGCAGGCTTTATACCTACTCATTATTACTTTGCGGTAGAATACCTGACACTGTGTTGGCTCGGTACCCATCTGGAATACTGCGAGGGACACTCATAACTTAACGCTTGCTCCTAAGATGGTCACTGAAGAGGTGGACAGATGCAATGGTACGTACAGGTTATATTATCTATGCAATGGCTCAGCGACCGCTCCCGGCTGGTCGTGTCTTCACTCACATTGGGATCATCTGAAAATCAGCGCAGGATCGATAGGGTCATAGATCCTCATGCTCCAGCACAACGCTGAGTTGAGCCCAATTTTGCCAATAAATCTTTAGACTTCTGACTGAAATCAGACTAAGTAGATTAACTAAGTAGGCTTACTGTATCCATTAAGTGAGTAATTTGTTTGTGTTTTTTTTGGCAAATAAAAACATTTCTATTTCTATTTCTACAGAAGCTCTTGAGCGTGAGTCCCCTCGCCGGCAGCGAGTTGGCCTTGGCGGGCGCGCCCCTCGCCTGCGAGTGCGCGACGGCGATGCTGAGGCACTGCACCCACTCCTGAGCGTATTTGCCATTTGTCGCTTACTTTACGTTCAGAAGCTCTTGAGCGTGAGTCCCCTCGCCGGCAGCGAGTTGGCCTTGGCGGGTGCGTCTCTGGCCTGCGAGTGCGCAACGGCGATGCTGAGGCACTGCACCCACTCCTCGGCGTTCTTCCCGTCCTTGGGCTTGAGGATGAGCGTCTGGTCGCCCGTGAAGATCTCGAACGCCTTGGGGATGTTGCGCGCGCCGCGGGACACTTTTACTGAACGGATCTGCGTGATGTCTATGCTTTCGCCGCCACTCTGTCAGATATAAAATAAATATAAATAAATATATTGGACGGTTCACACAACGCCATCTAGCCCCAAACTAGGCAGAGCTCACGGAACCAGATAACTGATAGAATACTTAAATACTTTTTTTTTATACATAGATAGGATGCATATAAAACACCCAGACTCATACTCATACTCCTGAAGCGGGAATCGAAACCGCGACACTCGGCATAGCAGTCCGCAGATATATGCAGTTTAAAACATTTTGATTTAAATCTAGAGTTACCTACTTTCTAATTATTTAATGTCTGTCTTGCATGTTCTCAATAATTCTGTATTTTTGGAAATCGTTTTTCGAATCCCTGCGATACAGGCTAGCCCTAGTGCGGGTTTCATTGCTTAAACTCCTACTATGTAACTTGTTTTCGAAATAAATATTTTGTATTTTGTAGTTTTTGGAGTAGAAGTCAAGAAAAGAAAGTTCGCGAAGCCTTTACTCACTGCGCCTGACGACAGACGCGCACAATTTTATTGAGTCAAAGAAACAAACTTAAAAAAATACAAAGTGGAGCAGACTTATCGATTCTTAACGGATGAGGAACATAAGATTCCAAGTAGAGCAGACTTACCGATCCTTTACAGGAGAGATGCGCCCCGGACAGCGTGAAGTACCGGGTCCGCCACCTGCGGAACAGCCGCCAGCGCCCCTTCTTCTCCTTGAGCTGCCCCTCGATGACGGGCTGGCCGTCGGCGGCGAGGAAACCGAGCGCGCGCTCCGGCCGCGTGCACAGGAAGCAGCCCCACGCCGCGCCCCCCGCCCCGCCCGCCGCGCCCCCTGCCACGGCCCCCGCGCCCGCCGTCAGCTCGAACACGTCGAAGAATCCCGCCGTGCGCAGCTCGTTGAGGAGCATCTCTTGTTCCTGATTCAGAGATTATGACATCATACAAAGTCTAACACCTGACATATCATCATGTCAGCCTCTAGACGTCCACTGCTGGACATAAGACGCCTCGACGAGTAGTCTCCTGACACTAAAGGCTTGACCAAACCAACGCGTTCAACTCGCGTCCGCGGTCGCGTGCGCGATGGCGATCAGTTGTTGGCCAATCAGAGGACGCATAGACGTGAACACGTCACTATCGATTGGCCAACAACTGGTCGGCACCGCGGACGCGAGCTGAACGCGTTGGTTTGGTCGAGCCTTAAAAGTCAATATTTTTTTTTATGACGAAACCCTTTATCCGCTTTCATTCTTTGTGCATTCTGCGAAATCAAACTTTACGGTTCTGTTCCGTTGCGCTCGCTACGATCAACGAAAAAAACATGAGGAAAATGGACCAGTACGGCCGCCTTTTTCGGATGGACGTTTAATGCAGTTAGCCGCAGATCGCTGTTACTGCGTCACCGGACTCTATACGGCCGCCTCTTCGGAACTTCACAGTCAATTTAGCACGCACACATGAATAGTAGCTAATGTAGTGTAGTGTACTCACCTTGACCCCGGGGAAGGCGCTGGTGACGAGCGTGAGGAAGGTCTTGTTCTCGCACTTGAGGATGTCCCAGCAGTGCTTGAGGCTGGCCACCCTGTAGTAGCTAGTGTACTCACCTTGACCCCGGGGAAGGCGCTGGTGACGAGCGTGAGGAAGGTCTTGTTCTCGCACTTGAGGATGTCCCAGCAGTGCTTGAGGCTGGCCACCCTGTATTAGCTAGTGTACTCACCTTGACCCCGGGGAAGGCGCTGGTGACGAGCGTGAGGAAGGTCTTGTACTCGCACTTGAGGATGTCCCAGCAGTGCTTGAGGCTGGCCACCCTGTATTAGCTAGTGTACTCACCTTGACCCCGGGGAAGGCGCTGGTGACGAGCGTGAGGAAGGTCTTGTTCTCGCACTTGAGGATGTCCCAGCAGTGCTTGAGGCTGGCCACCCTGTATTAGCTAGTGTACTCACCTTGACCCCGGGGAAGGCGCTGGTGACGAGCGTGAGGAAGGTCTTGTTCTCGCACTTGAGGATGTCCCAGCAGTGCTTGAGGCTGGCCACGGTGGGGTCGCGCGAGGACAGCGCGGCGGCGTGGCGCGCCTGCAGCGCCAGGAACATGAGGTGGATCCACACGCGGGGCGCGCGCGTGCGCATGGAGAACAGCGCGCGCGCGTACAGGCAGTGCGGCCCGCGCCGCCCGCACCCGAACTGCAGCCGCGCCTGCTTCTTCGAACGACGCTCTGAGGACGAACCATTAATACCTTGTTAGCCATTTTCCTTTGAATATACATTAGTAATCCAGTAGAGGGCAGCACCAGTGTATATAAGTTTCGATTTCCCAATTCACAGCAACGGTTAACGTTCATTTTCAATAGCTCTTTTTACCCGCTTAAACATTGAATTTGGTAAAAAACTGAAAATGGCTAATTGCACCAAACTGTCACTATCTCTGTTCCTGAGTATTTTTTAAGGCCCAGAATCCCGCGCGCAGCTATCTCGACTGCACATTTGTTCATTTTTGAAGATATAAAATGACTGAGTATAAATTTCTACTTTCTACTCGCTCACTCGCTAGCTTTTAAATTCACCGGCGTGTAGCGTGTAAAGAAGCCGTGTGTCATCGAAACTTTACTACTATTCAAAAAAAAACTTACCTTCAATAGCACATTTAGCGGGCGGAGGCAGCCTCAGCGACACGTTGTCCATGTACGCCTTGATTTTGTCGAGGTGTTTCTCGCAGAAGTGCTGCACCGTGTCCCGCATGGGGTACGGCTCGAACACGCCGATCCTGTGATAGTACACTTACCTTCAATGGTGCATTTGGCGGGCGGAGGCAGCCTCAGCGACACGTTGTCCATGTACGCCTTGATTTTGTCGAGGTGTTTCTCGCAGAAGTGCTGCACCGTGTCCCGCATGGGGTACGGCTCGAACACGCCGATCCTGTGATAGTACACTTACCTTCAATGGTGCATTTGGCGGGCGGAGGCAGCCTCAGCGACACGTTGTCCATGTACGCCTTGATTTTGTCGAGGTGTTTCTCGCAGAAGTGCTGCACCGTGTCCCGCATGGGGTACGGCTCGAACACGCCGATCCTGTGATAGTACACTTACCTTCAATGGTGCATTTGGCGGGCGGAGGCAGCCTCAGCGACACGTTGTCCATGTACGCCTTGATTTTGTCGAGGTGTTTCTCGCAGAAGTGCTGCACCGTGTCCCGCATGGGGTACGGCTCGAACACGCCGATCCTGTGATAGTACACTTACCTTCAATGGTGCATTTGGCGGGCGGAGGCAGCCTCAGCGACACGTTGTCCATGTACGCCTTGATTTTGTCGAGGTGTTTCTCGCAGAAGTGCTGCACCGTGTCCCGCATGGGGTACGGCTCGAACACGCCGATCCTGTGATAGTACACTTACCTTCAATGGTGCATTTGGCGGGCGGAGGCAGCCTCAGCGACACGTTGTCCATGTACGCCTTGATTTTGTCGAGGTGTTTCTCGCAGAAGTGCTGCACCGTGTCCCGCATGGGGTACGGCTCGAACACGCCGATCCTGTGATAGTACACTTACCTTCAATGGTGCATTTGGCGGGCGGAGGCAGCCTCAGCGACACGTTGTCCATGTACGCCTTGATTTTGTCGAGGTGTTTCTCGCAGAAGTGCTGCACCGTGTCCCGCATGGGGTACGGCTCGAACACGCCGATCCTGTGATAGTACACTTACCTTCAATGGTGCATTTGGCGGGCGGAGGCAGCCTCAGCGACACGTTGTCCATGTACGCCTTGATTTTGTCGAGGTGTTTCTCGCAGAAGTGCTGCACCGTGTCCCGCATGGGGTACGGCTCGAACACGCCGATCCTGTGATAGTACACTTACCTTCAATGGTGCATTTGGCGGGCGGAGGCAGCCTCAGCGACACGTTGTCCATGTACGCCTTGATTTTGTCGAGGTGTTTCTCGCAGAAGTGCTGCACCGTGTCCCGCATGGGGTACGGCTCGAACACGCCGATCCTGTGATAGTACACTTACCTTCAATGGTGCATTTGGCGGGCGGAGGCAGCCTCAGCGACACGTTGTCCATGTACGCCTTGATTTTGTCGAGGTGTTTCTCGCAGAAGTGCTGCACCGTGTCCCGCATGGGGTACGGCTCGAACACGCCGATCCTGTGATAGTACACTTACCTTCAATGGTGCATTTGGCGGGCGGAGGCAGCCTCAGCGACACGTTGTCCATGTACGCCTTGATTTTGTCGAGGTGTTTCTCGCAGAAGTGCTGCACCGTGTCCCGCATGGGGTACGGCTCGAACACGCCGATCCTGTGATAGTACACTTACCTTCAATGGTGCATTTGGCGGGCGGAGGCAGCCTCAGCGACACGTTGTCCATGTACGCCTTGATTTTGTCGAGGTGTTTCTCGCAGAAGTGCTGCACCGTGTCCCGCATGGGGTACGGCTCGAACACGCCGATCCTGTGATAGTACACTTACCTTCAATGGTGCATTTGGCGGGCGGAGGCAGCCTCAGCGACACGTTGTCCATGTACGCCTTGATTTTGTCGAGGTGTTTCTCGCAGAAATGCTGCACCGTGTCCCGCATGGGGTACGGCTCGAACACGCTGATCCTGTGGTTGGCCGAGTTCGAGTTGATCATCGTCACGCTCGTGTTGTTCGCGCGCCGTGACGTCACTGTCACCGGACCCGATATTGACACGTTATTGGTGCTGGGACCTACAAACAGGTTTTTAAATTTATCTCTGATGGTACAAAAAATGTTGATTATTGGTAAAGAATTAGTAGTAAGGAACGTGCCACTATCGTGACATAGTGGCGCTGCATCTGCGCGTCTAGATATTGTTTGAAAACTAGTAGAAGCGCCTCAGTGGCGCTGCCATCGTTACATAGTGGCGATGCACCTGCGTGTCTCTAGATATTGTATGAAAACTAGTAGAAGAGCAACAGAGGCACCACTGTAGCGCTGCTATAGTGACATAGTGGCAATGCACCTGCGCGTCTAGATATTACGGCGAGTGTCATGTTACATACCTATAGAGAGCGGCGAGGAGCCACAAGTCTGCGTTATGATGGAGGGGCCGCTGTTGCTCGTGGCGGAGGTGGACGTGATCACGGACACGTGGCCCAGCGCCGCCGAGTGGTGTATGGACACGGACGACGTCATGGGAGTCAGCGCGTCCGACGACTTGTTGGGGGTGAGCGGGTTCACGGATATGGATTGTGACGGGCCGGATACCACCGTCGAGCCGGAAGTCTGAAACGAGATGAAATTTTGAAGAAATTGTGCAGTAGTTAGACTCTAATGTGAATAAGCAATGATGAAGATAGGCTATGGCCTATGTGTAGCACTATGGTACTACTGTCCGCATAGCTCAATAAGCCTGATGTATGACGCTTTCCAAGTTATAATGGGATTTTATGACATTTTATACGGCGCTCGGCCCCGCCGGGGACGAGCGTCACCAGCTCAACGAGGAGAGCGCCCAGGTGACACTTATTGTATTACTGTTTATTGATCGCCGTGATCACAGATTAAAGAAGGTAAAGAGGGTCAAAAACACTTGTGAAAATAAATTAAATGACACTTCGCGCATGATAGAACGGGTGATGACGTCACCCGCCTCTCACAGCGATCACTCGGTCAGCGCAGAAAGATTGTATTCCTTATAAAATCGTCAGCTTTCAGTTTATCTTCATGATTTTTTCACAGTCGTCATTTAAATAACATAAATATTGAGGTGAAACTGCAAGAATGTGTATAAAAAAATTATTCATTTTATCCATTGGAAAGGGCACGACATGGAAAGTCTTTATGGAGAGTTTATGACGAGGTTATGGGTTTAAGTCCCGCAAAGGACGAATATTTTGAGCACAAATGCATTAAAGTATCGATGACACACGGCTTTTGTACAAGCCGCTTGTTGGCGAGTTTAAAAGCTAGCGTGTGAGCGAGCGAGCTTTCGGGAAGGATTGTCAACAAGCAGATTGTAAGAAAGCCGATGACACTGGGCGAGTTTACACGCTACAAGCACACTCGCTGGCTTTTTGCGTGTAAAAAAGCTGTGTGTCATCGACGCTTAAGATAAAACCAATGATGATGATTTGTTGAGTCAGTAATGTGGCGTACATACCTGTGTGCTGGACGGCAGTATCAGTATGTTGTGGTGGTGGTTCCTTGGTGCTCGGTTCCGCCCCACTGACGTCACTGTAACGCTGCTTGCTTGAGCTTGCTTGCCGTTAGACCCCGCTGGAAATACACACACTTATAATTAAAGTTTTTCAAAAAAATATGGCTTAAATGGGACTGTTCTCAGTGTTCAGTGACACAAAAAAGCAAAATACGCATTTTCGTTTTCTTGAATGACATATAGTTAAGTATTTCAATTTAAAAACTAAACTAGGAACTGAACAGATTTTTACCAAATTTCTGATTACTGAAAAAGATTTACCAAATCTGAAAGTATTAAAGTACCTACCTATTTATTATTAGCATAAATAGCATAATCTGCCTATAATGTTCCCGCTGCTGGGACTCAGGCCTACTCTCGGCAGGAGAGCGAATGGGTCATAATCCACCACGCGGACCCAATGCGGATTGGTGGATGTCACAGAACATTTTTTTTTCTGTCCTTTACATGCCGGTTTCCTCACGATGTTTTTCTTCACCGTTGCGAGAACGTGGGATGCATACATAGATTTTTTCGACCGAAAAAACCCATTTACGGATTCAAACCCGCGACCAAGATCGCAAGGCAAGGGCCTCATCCACTCGGCCACCACTTCCTCCTTATTATTCAAATTAAAAAAAAATCTGTTGTGAAGTTCTGAGGAAACAAACAAAAACAACCGAATTGAGAACAGCCTCTTTTTTGAAGTCGATTGATAAATATTGTTGAACTTACTGGTGGTATTACTCCCGGCGGTATTCTGTTGCTGAGAGTTGATTTGTTGAGAAGAAGACAGTCTTGTCATGCTTTTGTGTAGTCCGCCCACTGAACCGCCTAAAAATACATTCCATTAGTCAAAAATACAATCCTTACTGAAATAAAATACAATACTACTTCCAAATACGATTCACAAATAAAATATATATATATATAATATATTCAAATCGGTTAACACTCAACAAAGTTCTGAGTATTAAGGTAACAATTGTTGATCAGGAAAAATCAAAATCAAAACAAATCAAAGCCATTATAGAAAATTAGCAGTAGATTAGATACCTGCTACATTTATCCTCGTCATGCTCCTATGCGAGTTTGGTCCGGGGTGTAATCTCCCAGTGCTTCTCGAATCCCCCAACTTAGCCCGTCGGGTGTACCCCCCTCCCGCAACCCCTGCTGTGGCCCCCGTGGCCCCGGAGGCCGCCGTCACCCCCGCGGTAGCGACCGGCACGGGGGCGGCAGGGACAGTGGGGGCGGTGCCGTTGCTCTGTCCCCCAAGTTTCACGATAGTGACCCCGCCGGATGTGCGGTTCACTTCGCTGTTGGAGACGGCTGATTTCGGACGATTACTGAAAAGAGAAGGTGTTGCAGTGGAGCAAAAATGTGTTACTTTGAATGCCTAGATTTATCTACCGTCAGAGGTTTATATTCGGCGATGATGATCTACCATCTGTCAGTCAATCAGTCAGTGTGTCAGTCAGTCTGCAGAGCGACGTGGCCGTGCCAGAATCCTCCAGGGCTGAAGGTGTGGTCGGAGTGGTTTACCTGGAGTTGGCTCTGACGGCGGTGAGCAGCTTGTCGGTGAAGAGCGCCGGGAAGGCGCTGCAGAGCGACGTGGCTTCCCGCATGAGCGCCGCCTGCTGCCCGCGCTCCGACGTCGCGAGCCGCTCCAGGATGAAATTTAACGCTTCTTGAGCCGCTTCCTGAAACAATCAGTGTTTACCAAAAAAGCGAAAGATATATAAGTCTCTTCTTTTGGCGCGGTCTGTAGGTTCAACGACTCGATGGATTTCGACAAATTAAGTGTCGTTGAATTCGTCTAGGTCATGAGAGGGACATAGGATAATGTAACATGAGAAGAAAACCTATATGGCGACTGAAAGCGGCCATTTTAAAGTAACTTAACTGCAGGCGTATCATTGCGTCATTTCTATGAGTGCGTTTTCGTCATGAGCACGAGGTTATGCCGTATAAGTTGAGTGCGTGGTTAGTACTGACCCTGCCGGTGTAGCCGCGCTGCGTGAGGATGTGCGCCACGAGCGCCTGCGAGCGCGGCGAGGCGTGCGGGCCGCGCGCCGCGCGCTTGATGCCCTCGCTGTGCTCCCACACCAGCGACACGCGGCTGCGGCTCACACACGCTATCACCTACATACAATCAACATATTTAGGTATATTCGTAAAAATGGTGGATGAATGAGCCATACACATTAAATCTATTCATTAATTCTTAAAAATTTTGCATTGATAAATAGCTGTTGTCCATGTGGTATAGTTAAAAAATGGACTATGTGCTTTTTCAGCTCATAAAAAATAATATAATAATATATGGGTAGTATATTATTATTTTAAAGGAGGACATTTCAAATATAAATTAAATTGTATTTAGTTGGTCACCATAATTGTTAGTACACCTACCAATACTAACTATGTAAGTAGGTAGGTACCCATAAAAATAACCTACAGGATATACCTATGTAATAAAATTTTACCTGTAGAATATCCTCGCACATACACCCAGGATCATCCTGGCCGGCAGTGTTAGGACATAAGTAGGATATCAGCTGTGGGATGCAGTTCTTCAGCGCTTCTGGTTTCCGCGCGGCGATCTGCTCGAACAGAGAGAAGAGGGAGTTCTTCTCAACCTGTTCTGCGTGGGGCAGGAGAGAGACTAGAGCCGTTGTGTGCCCTTCTAGGGGCTCGGGAGACACTTCGTAGAGGTTGGTTAGGATCCGGCAAAGTGGGTAGTTCCCTAAAAGAGAACAGTGGTAAAATTGGATATGATATTTGAGATACAGTGGACATTTTTACACAGAGATCTTTCAGTTCAAAAATGCATGGTATAAACAGTCAACTATAAATTGATTTCAATACTCATATAATTATCAATGAGTATTCAAATACATATGATGTACTATTATAGCACTGTGACTAGTCTGAATTGGCTTCTCACCTGACATAATAGAGTCCATAATGGTCTGGACATGGGGTTTCAAGAGCACAGCGTGGTGTATGGCCGCTAGTGAGAGATACCGTGCCATGTGCCGTGATATCTCACGGTTGCCTTTGTGCAGAAATTGCACTGCAACTGGTAGAAATAGTTCCATCACTGTCTTATTGCCATAGTTCTCTTTCTCTGACTGTGGCGGGAAGGAGACCTAGAAGAGATAAAATTGTGTTTCAGACAACATATGCAATAAAGTATAGATACATTCAATGTTATTTCATCATTAGAGTGTTGTTCGTCAACTTGATCATCAAGTTTTTTTAATAAGATCATTTTGAACAGCTTATAACAGTTTGATAAAGTCTTACCAAAACAATGCAAGCAATAATATCTGATGCAATTTTAGCATGTGGTGGGTCATCATCTCTTAAGTGTCCAAGTGGCATCAGGTTGTGGTGCAAACAGGACTCCAGTAATGCCACAAGAGATCCACAGTACTTGTCTAGGGTTCCTGTCTCTTTCACACATGATGTCACCCTCGTCACACATATCTCTATCAGTGCTTGGTCTCGATCATTGCGACAGTAGTCCGCCCTTGAAGATATGTCTGTTATTTGCTTCAACTGAAAATCAAAATTGATGACTTGTCATTTATCAATACATACACTATCTAATCTCGAGAGTTATCTTGTGATAATGTCAATCTATAAATAAAGTTGTAAGGCTGGGAGTGGCTCGCATATACCTAAGAAATTGGGAATTGTAATTTGAATTTTAAATTTTGTGTTTTTAAAATGTCATGTAATACATTACCTAAAGCCAAGTAATACATTTTTAACAGAGTAGGTAGCATGCAACTTTACGAGTATTATTCTTTATGATTATTGGTACTATTGTTTTTAAGGCACTGGGTGAATTATTATTCTGATCTGGTAGCTGGAAGATGAACTTACAACTTCGTTGAGGTCGTCGACAATTTCCGAGTCTGGTATGGCGAAGATGTCGCCGGCTCGGGTCAAGTCCCTCTCGTTCAGTACGTGTTTTAGCAACTCGTGCATTTTCACAGAGCCCGAGGGGCAGCGGACACTGTCAACAAACACCAGCTCTCGAGACGAGTGGACACATCAACACTGCACTCACATTCACATCCCGTTATTGACCTGCTAATTATTTGGCGTCTGTCCAACTTGTATAAAAAGTTACAGAAGTCATTTTTGTCGATTTAGTTGGACCGATGTATGCGAAAGTAAATAGAAATAAAAGAAAATACGTAGAAATAAGAAAAACCGAAATAAAAATTTTGTTCTTCGTTTGGCCGCGTTTCGTTCAGAATCAAAATGACAATGACATATCAAGAACTTTCTTTACTGATACAATGAGGACGTGGTGGCCGAGTGGATGAGGCCTTACCTTGCGATCTTATGGTCACGGGTTTGAATCCCGGTGGCAGTCATGTGTAAATGGGTTTTTTCGGTCGAAAAAATCTATGTATGCATCCCACGTTCTCGCAACGGTGAAGGAAAACATCGTGAGGAAACCGGCATGTCGTAGAACCTAAAGTTCGGAATCATGTGTAGTGCACGAAAGGAGCCTCTTCGAGGCGCACTTGAAATCCTTTCACAACACTGGTTCGAAGGAAATAGTGACACGATAAGAAGAAGACTGATACGATGATTATTATGGTTTCCAACAGAGATAGAGAGGGTTACGAAACATCTCAAACACACCCCATCTAACAATATAATCTTCAAACTTTTGCTCCGCATCCTCCAAAGACAGGAAATTAATGCCAGAACGAACAAGGATCCTCGGAGCTCTAATTAACCACCATTCCCCCGCTACCACATAACCATCGACCGACCGGTCTGTCGTCGTCGGACCCGCGTGTATAATAATGAAGTAATAAAGTCAGGGCATCTAGCTCGTCTCGATCGTAGCCTTAACTTCCATTTCTGTGTAGGTGCAAGCAAGCACAGATTAGTCAGAGACGTAAAGTACAACGAAGAACTCTTTATTATTTTTCTAAGTTCATATGAGTTCATATTTAGTGGTATTTCGCGTGGGTTAGATAAATAAAATAGTGCGCTTTTTCTATGTAACAGAAATGCCTGTTTCCTGCAGGACAGGATGCGGTAATAATGCCGTGTTAAAGGTAAATTTTAGGTTATGTTTCGCTGTGAATTATCAAAAACTTTGCTCTACCTTACTCTTATTTTGATTTACAGCGCCCCAAAACAGGCGATGCATTATGCAAAGAGTGCTTCTACTGGGCCTTTGAAACAGAAATCCACTACACTATCACAAAAGGTGAACTATTCAACCGTGGAGACTCCGTCGCTATCGCCGCATCTGGCGGTAAAGACTCCACTGTTCTAGCACACGTGATCAAAACGCTTAATGAGCGGTACGACTACGGCTTGAACTTGATGCTTCTATCGATAGATGAAGGTATCACAGGCTATCGAGATGATAGTTTAGAGACTGTGAAGAGGAATCGTGATTACTACGAAATGCCGCTTAAGATCCTGTCGTACAAAGATTTGTATGGCTGGACGATGGATGAGATAGTGGCTCAGATTGGCAGGAAGAATAACTGTACTTTTTGTGGAGTGTTCCGTCGACAGGCGCTGGACAGAGGGGCAGCATTGCTAAATGTCAAGTGCATAGCAACGGGACATAATGCTGATGACATTGCTGAAACTGTGCTCATGAATGTACTGAGAGGAGATGTGGCAAGGTTAAAGAGATGTACAGCAATATCCACTGTAAGGAAGCAATCATGAGCTATAGAGATAAAAAAGTAACTTAAACTTGTAATGAAATAAAATTTCTAATTTTTCAGGGTAGTGAGGGCACAATACCAAGAGTAAAGCCTCTGAAATACACATATGAGAAAGAAATAGTGATGTATGCTCATTACAAGAAGTTGGTGTATTTCTCCACTGAGTGTGTGTTTGCACCAAATGCCTACAGAGGGCACGCCCGAGCTCTGCTCAAGGATATGGAGAAAATCAGACCTACTTGTATCATGGATATCATCTACTCTGGTATGAAACAGTCCCACCTAAAAAGTTTGTTAGGAGGGATGGATTGATATGTTTTTGCTTAATACTGCTGAAACCACTGAACTGATTTCACTAAAAGAACATGGTTAATTGGATTTTACTTTTCCCATTCAAGTTGTGGATAGTAATGAAAGTTACCACATTATCTTCGATTTCTCTGGGTTCTTGCCCCTTGTCTCTAACCAAAGTCCCAAATTACAATTGAATCATTTTCAGGTGAGACCATGTCAATAAAGGAGCAAGTATCTCTCCCCTCACAGAGGATATGCACTCGGTGCAACTTTGTATCCTCACAAGAGGTCTGTAAGGCCTGTGTCCTGCTCGAAGGTTTAAACAAAGGGTTACCCAAGCTCGGCATCGGCAAGAGTTCCAAAGTCAAGAGGATATTAGCCGAGTATGACTTGAAACAGGCACAGGAAACAAATGGTTCTTTAGAAGATGCAGTCAGAGAACTAGACGATACCTCCCAATCTCATAAAACTAAGAAAGCTAAGTCCAGTAAGAGCAACAAAAAAAATTGCAACAGTAAGAATTGTTGTTCTGGGAAGTGTAATACTGATAAAGAAGTAGATAACTCAAAGATCAACACATTGCTAGAGGAGTATGGTTTGAATGAAAATGAGGAATCTCAAACTAACAGAGATACCAATGAGGTAGACAGTGTGAATGGCGATTTGTTGATCAATGATGATGAAGACACCTGTGCTGGCAGTTGTGGGGCCATGGGATCATTGCAAATAGGCTTCTAATACTCGCCATAATATAAAATATAGTCTGTGGCGGGTATCGTGATAAGCCAGTACCTTTATTAGTTTTATTTCAGATAAAGTTTATGAATACCTGATGCAGGTATCTAGGTAAGTCACTAACTAAGCTACCTAAATGGTACCTCATACTATTATGTAAATATTTAGGATAAGTAGGTACATAAAATAATTTATTGTAAAAATCTGGTGCCTTACACAGTCTTAAAAATAAAATAAAATTTATACAACTATTTATTTATTCAAATATTCTATCACAATAGGTTCTTATTGGTAGTATTCTGATTATTAATATAACAAACATTTCCACTATTACTCCACATTATAAATAACATCTAAAAATGCCGGCCAATTCTCAAATGAAAGCTCACATTTACAAGAAGAATATAGATTTGGCTAACGACAGAACCGAAAAAACCTAAGAATTTGAGGAAAAATAATAAGCTAAGAGATTAAGCTATGCTGTTCCAAATAAGAAACAACCATACTGATTTATTTAAATCATTGTCTACAATACATTGAAAGCAACATAACTGCGCGCGCGTGATATCTGCTGTTTGTTTCTCGCTCAGACAAGTCGTTCTCTCTTTCGCAGTAATCATATGCGCAAAATTACGCGGCTCTTGTGTGAGAAATACTATTAGAGATCGCAACTAAAGAACAAGGCACTTTACAAACACACTTAGGAAGAGCACTGCAGAGCCGTACAAAAAGTTGCTAATGGTGGCTTCACACGGCCGGTGCTAACACGCGTCGCGCCGCGCCAAGGTCATCTGTACGCGCGGCGGACGAGTCCTGATCACAATTTCTCACGACCTGTGTTTACCGACAATACGCGTCCGCCCGAGCAGCCTCGGGCCGCTCGCTTCACACGGCCTGTGGCGAGCTCCGTGATAACACGGGCCATGAGAAGCCACCATAAAAGTGCATCGAGACTTTTAGTATCTGAAGTTCTGCAAGTATGCAGTAGTAAACTAAATATAAATATCACTACTGCGCCTGCGTAGCTCAGACGCGGTCCTGATTCGCCTACTGTACCATGCAAAAACTATTGAATGCAACCTAATTGCACTAATTGTTAGGTACTAGTTTGTTTAAAAAGAGATAAGGGGCGGCGATTTCGGGAACTAAAACTTGCGTCAGGCAAAAACGTTAAATTGATTCATTGAGTACATTCAGCTTCGTCCCTGATTATAAAAATATGAGCGCCCCAATCTCTCCGAGTCTCTTCTTTCCGAACAATTTACAGGCGTAAAGGCTGCGCCGAGCTAATGCCGATGTACGAGTAAAACAATGAGACATACAGTCTGATCAAAAAGTCTGGAAATCACAAAATTTGCTAGATTCTCGAAGCACTAAATAAATGAGGGCGTCACTGTCGACCTTTCTTCGATCGAATCTGTGCTATAGCCAGTGGTTCATTCGCTAACGAAGAATAGATAGGGCTTGCGGGAGACCGTGTTTTCAATTATCCTTTGTTTTCGTTGTAACCCGCCGGTACTTCTTTATTTTCCACAACATGTCTTTCTTAGACGGAAGTGTCTGTTATATTCGACCAATGGCGTGTTACTTTCAACCAATAGTTTTCTACCCGTATTTTGTAGACCAAGTTAGTGTTCGTACGCGAACGAGGAGCTTTGCGCGCTCTATAATATTTCCCTAGGGCTCGTTTACGTGATGAAGGCGGGTGCTCGGGACTCTATGCGCTCCCTGCAGATTGGACAGCTGTCTAGTATGTTGTCGGAACAATCCTCGCAGAGGCAGACGTGCCCACACGGCAATAAAATTATCTGTAAAAAAACAGATTTAAACTTGGTTAGCTTCGGTGAGGCTCTTCTTGCGAGCGTGCGTGCGACCCTCGCCGCAGCGAGCTGCTTCTAGCGCTCACCCCTCTACACCACCAATATTAAATTACCAAAAAAAATTTAATGGGCAACGCAGACGGGGTACTACGTTGTCGTTTGGTGTTGGTGCAGTCAGAATTTTTAATTTCTACAAAATGACAGAGGGACAGCGGCGCGAGTGCGGTGCCCGAGCCGAGCTTTTGCGAGCTGGCTCGAGCTAGGTACCCGGGTTTGCCAAGCGATGAATTAAACTTAAATTATTATCAATAAAGGGTACCGTCTGATGCGAATCCACAGAAAAACGACTAACGGTAACAGTTATCCATTTTTAATTTAAAAAAAACACAAAAAATTGACTTCATTTTTTAAAGTTTTTTTGCCATATCTGTGTTCAGTAACGGCAACTTACCATGTGTATATTTTTTCTGGTGATTAACTATTGACCGTGTATATTTAAAAGTCCGTACTCACCTCCTTGGGGTTCTCTGTGCAGACGACACACAGCTGCACCTCGGTGAGGTTCTTCTCGCGGGCGTGCGCGCGTCGCTCGCGGCGGCCCGCAGCGAGCTGCTTCTTGAGCGAGTCTTCCAATGCGCGTTTCTTGCGCCGCGTGATCCACTTGTACACGATGCGACACGACGCCGCGGCCGCCAGCGTCCCGAACACCGCTAGCATGAATCTAAAACAAGTAATACAATACAATATTTTATTTTTAAAATTATTATAAATTTATACGTACTTAATAAATAAAAACTATAGAAAATAAATCAATCGTTCCAAACTTTTGTGATACCTAATAATCTGGCTTTATCTCTTATTTTGCTTCAATTTTTCTTTCATCGCATTTGACGAACTTTGAAGACAAATAAAAAGTTTTAAAATATTACACAACCAAAGCAGCCGAGCAGCCGAGAGATAAATAACTATCAATATTTATTTATTTAAAAATTAAGACGCATAACACATAAAAACTAGAATATCAATAACACATTTGCATAATACATCTTGCTTGATATCAGCCGATAGTTAATTAAACGCATAGGTATCATAGTAAAGAATCACTAATCATATATTTTTATTTTAAACCACATCACATAACTTATAACAGAGATAAAAAAAAAGCCGCTTAAAATCCGCCTAAAAAAGATTATTGCAAAATATAGGGCACTATTACATAAACGATTAATTAAAAACACTACTTACATGATCGATAGAAACATAACCAGCTGAATGGCCGTTCGCTCAATAACAAAGAATAAGCGTACATACTCGCTCATCGAACGTCCTATTGGCGCGCCAATTCCTAAGCCAATTGTCGCTTCATGCTGTGCCGTGCCATTACCGTAGTTATTAGAGAACTTATTTATTTATTAAATATTTTATTGTACACACTTGACAAAAAAATTTGTACAAATGAAGGACTTAATGCTAAAGCATTTTCTACCAGTCAACCAATTAGATTCAATAAAATTTTAATCGAACGTTTGAACTATACATACAACGCGTGCTACTCGCCAATCAATCAATCATATGAAAAGAGCTTTGATTTGCCTGATTGACTGGTAGATAACGCACAACAGACTTGAAATTTAGTTCCCAGTAGTACCATTATGAGTTGTTCTATGGAACTAGTGGGAATAATTTTTTCCCACTTGTATGATAAGGATGGAATGGACTTCAATGGATATGTTTCGTCTTGAAGTGTAGATAAGCCAGGGAGTTTTAATTCGCAACGCAAACAAAGTCGTGGGTGTCAACTAGTTTAAATCATACCCAAAAATGAATAGCTTTAATGCTAAGAGGATGTTTATTTTTAGATGAAACGTAACTAGTCATTAAAACAACGATAGATAAAGAACCGGTCTAAAGATACCCTATAATTAGAAAGCAATGAATAATAAGTAAGATCAGCAGAATAATCATGTGTTACGAAGATAAAATTCAGTTGACATGTTAAATACCTAATAACTGTCGGATAAAAATTAGAAAAAAAGGTGTTTTTTCAATGATTTCCTTTTTATGTTTGCCGACCTTACTGAATCAATCATAAATATTAGCGAGCTTTATATAACTATGACCTAGCTATAAACTATAATTAAAATCAAATAAAATATCTCCACATAGGTAATTAGTAATTATGGATTATGAATTAGTGGTTTCAGATTAGCGGAATAACCGGGCAGAGTCGCCGCTCGTGTTTTATTTTTTGCAGCGCGTATACGCGCGACAAGCCGCGAGAGACACTCGCTAGAATAAACCGAGCGGACTTGACTTTGAATTTTCGCGAAGGCAAAACCGCCGTATACGCGCGAAAAAATACGCTAGTCTGTAACCGCACTTAACTATGTTAGGCAGTGTCCGCGATATGGAACGCGATGACGCGACCATCGCAAGTTCGCGCGAACGTCGATCGCGCGATCACGCGATCAAACGTACTAACGTCAAATAGGCGTCCCAATTGGCATCGCGTCGCGTCGCGCGATCGCGCTATTGCCAATCGGGACGCCTATTTGACGTTAGTACATTTGATCGCGGATTCGCGCGACGGTCGCATCGCTTGATCGCGCGACGATCGCGTGATCGCGTTCTATTAGGACAATGCCTTATACATTATTTATTAGTTACTATATTATTAGTAGATCTGTAGGACATTATTGCCGACTTGCATCAAACTTTCGAAGTTCCTAAGCAATTACTTTACTCGCTTGGCAGTTCTTACCGGTCAATCTGGACTGTCAAGAACTACCAAGCGAATAAAGTACCTAATTGCTTAGAGAGTGCAAGTAGGTTGGCATTGGCATAATACTCTGAGCCTAAAGTAATAACTTAATGTAGGTACTTATGTACTACTACTAAACGAGCTAGCGCTAAACTAATGCATAAACGAAGATTTTAAAAATTTGAGCTATTTGGCTGGAATGACCTCAGCTCATATAAAAATCAAAATATCAAGGCAACATTCGAAAAAGTTAGCAGATCTAAAACCAAGATAAGCCGCGAGCGTCCCAAATCTAGTTTGATACTATTTAACTACTTATTCAAATTTTCAAGGTTTTAGTTGCGTATTTTGGAGACTGCTTTTTCTAAATTCTCTTACTATTAGCACAGAGTAGGTACTAAGATATACACTATAAGTTATGACCTTTAACTGTCTCTATCTTAATTAACTTGCATCGCGGACTTGCTTTCGAAATAGATGATGTTGAAGTTTTTTTTAAGATAATTATAAGGTTTGAATTATTTATTAACTATTATTAATTATTAACGGCATAAGGCCAAGGCACGGCACAGTCGGAACAAGACATAATTGCATAAAAAACAAGATATACCTAATTGCGCGTCGCTTACAGATTTTGTATGAAAAAGTTGTGCCTGTGCCTTCACCTCACCAGCCTGACTAGCCTAAAGTTAAGAAGGGGTCATGCACAATACAGGGTGTACTATATAGCGGGACGTCATTCAGTGCAGACCATTTGTAACCCCTAACCTGGATTAGAATTAGACTCACCTTAGAAAGTCCCTATTGCTAGTGAGCCGCTTGATCAGACTGGATTTGGTGGCAGTGGTGAGGTAGAGCGGCAGGTAGTCCCGCGGCGGCTGTATCTTCAGCGCGCCGGTGTTGCTGCGACTCAGCTCCCCTATGGCCGTGATGTAGGAGCCGTCGCGCAACATCTCCTCCATGGTCTGCAGCCCGCGCTGCCGCACGCCCGAGAAGAAGCCCCACACGTGGTCGATCACGCCCGGAGACATCGGCTCGAACTTGTCCGACACCACGTCCATGTCTGGAAGTATTACAGTTGTGGACTCGAAATTACACAAAGGCCTTAGGACGAGGTTGGTCATCTTTGGCGTTGTAGAGATTAACGCGGCCACTTATTCTAGTGTAACTTTTCGCTAACTCGACAACATGCAATGAACTATGAGTGGTAAAATTGTCTGGTCCAACCAGAAGCCACCAACGACACATTCTTCTTCTTATCATGTCACTAATTATTTCGAACCAGTGTGGTGAAAAATTTCAAGTGTGCCTAGAAGAGGCTCCTTTCGTGCACTTAACACACACACATGCAAGCTAGAGACCAAATGGAGGCTTCACGGTCCGTGTTAGCACGGGCCGGGCCGCGCCACAGGCCGTGTGAAGCGAGCGGTCCGAGGCTGCCCGGGCGGGCGCGTATTGGTTGTTTAACTCAAGCCGTGTGAAGCCACCATAAGGTGTCATAAATTGCCATTTGTTGGTATTGGTAATTGCAGAGAAATTCCGCTTCAAATGCGTCGATGACCTCCATGCTGTATTTGCCGCTGGTGAGCTGGAAGGGCGTAGAGTTACACACCTCGTGGATGGTGGGCGTCTGGTCCGACTAGAAGCCACCGACGACATGCGAGCTACTTAGATACCTACGTCCATTAGACTGCTATAATCTGTTGGTTACCGAGTAACTCCGCCGCTAGAGCGTCGATGACCTCTATGCTGTATTTGCCGCTGGTGAGCTCGAAGGGCGTAGAGTTGCACACCTCGTGGATGGTGCGCGTCTGATCCGACCAGAAGCCGGCCGATGTACGAGCTATAACATGCTCTTTTATCGTCAACCTGAAACAACAGCTTTTAAGGCTTGCATCCTGAATGTAGATTGACTTGGAAGGCAGGCCTTTTAGTAGACTTTGCTATTCTGTGACATGTCTTCCGAAGTCGCACGCGGGTCAGCTAGTCCTGAATAAAACCTGGAGTTCAAGGTCTCGTCTAGAACTATTTTTTATACCCTGTATTATTTATTTAATTAGATAAATTCTCCCTAATTTTCATTGTTAATATTAGTATGAAATTTTAATAATAGTGTATAGAGTAAGGTAAGGAGTGGGTTGGGTAGGTATACATAAAGTTAATAGGCAAGTAAAGTGAGACTGTATTAACCGAGGTCATATCAATGTTTCAACAAAAGGTTGTTTTTATGATGAGCTAAAGTCTAGTTCAAAAATAAATTGATAAATATTTACCGCTTGCTTAGCATAATTTATATACTTGCCTACCTAATAATTATTGCAAAAAATTCCATTTTATAAGATCTGATGTTATTTTTCCTTTACTATTAGTTATTAATTAGGTAGGTACCTAACAATAAACAAAATAATATATTGTGTGCTGGTCATTACGGTTGCATGCTTATATATAACAACAAAATAACTGCACCACTCATAAACCAATTTATCACTTGCAAATAGTATTTTTACGTAATCTTCTAATCTAACCTACGACTTTTTCAAAATGCGAGTTGGCAACACTGCGTCGTCGGCGTTTCATCTTCCATGTTTCCGTGTTGTTGTTATGTTCTGTTGTCGAGATTTTATTACTTTAGGATTTCTTTTTACAAACGTACCTACTTTGCTTGCCTCCGGACCTGATCATTGCCGCTGACTGTGACCTTACCTGTGTTGGCCTCCCGGACTTCGATCTATGCCTGACTGACCTTTGCTTGTATATTTATTTGGATTTCGGCTCCCTACGTTTCAAACTTTGGATGAAACTTCTTAAAATACGTGAAAATGTATACAACGTGCGTTTACCACAACTGTGGAAATAAAAGCACTGAAATTTCAATGTTTCGGTTTCCTGTGAAAGATCCAGATCGCCTGGTACTTTGGATACGTAATTCAGGTAAGTACTTATGTTGAGTTTGCCTTAGTATCCAAAGAGAATATAACCACTACGTTTACCTACCTTAGTACCTACCTACCTAGTTTATTTCCCCTTTTATGTATAAAAAGTAGTTAAGTATAAAAAAGTGATAATCAAACCTTAAAAAACCCCTAAAACTCCTTACATAGTATTTTTTAATATACTAAGCCCAGCTTGTTTTGGATTTCAATGTAGGAGGTAAGTACCAAATTCTGGATCTCATTTTGAAAAATGTTTCATTAATAAAAGTCTACATAATCCTTATATGCCATATAAGGATTATGTAGTAAATCATGACTATGATTTACCCAGGTTCCACTTGAGCTAATTTGTGGACACAGGCAAGTCCCCTGCAGCACCCAGTTTGTGTGTGTTTGAGCTAAGCTAAGAAACTACTGACTGATTTATAACTAGGATTGTCAGGAACTATTTATGAAGGTTATGAATTGGTTAATTATGAACATTGGGAAAATAAATAAGGTACCTAACCTATACCCACCATAACACGGGTGGGTCATTGTAATTATAAAAAATCCAAAGTTTAACTAACATGATAACTTAATTTTCTATTTGATGAAAGCCATATCAAATTTTATAATTAGAACAATAATAATAACAGATAATATATTCACTCAATAATCACATTGTATCATTCCTAGGTTTTAATCTTTTCATTGTGATTCTAGGAAATATTCATTTGGACTCCCTGTCTACCGAACAACTGAGTCGCCGTTATGTATGTGCAGCACATTTTCCGCCAACAAGTATCCATAAAGGATCAATGCGAAGCAGATTGATCGGACATGCCATACCCAACCACTTTAATAGTGCCCCTGCGCCTGAAGTATCCAGTGGTAAGTTTATTTTTAAACTTTTCTTCATGTTTAACAAGCATACAGAATTGAAATAAGGGAAATGAATATTACATTAATAATATAAGTCAATATTACATTTATCTATATTCAAGTTTTTATTTATAGATGTTTTATCTTTGCCTGAAGTCTTAAAATTGGAGACACCTACAAAATTTTATTTCAAAAAAGCATCAAGCACTTCTGTTATGAAAGAAGAAACAGTCAACGAAGTAAGTTCATCATCAGAGTCAGAGTCAGAGATGGCCTGTGATAATTTAGATACACCATCAACGCCTCTGCCATTGATGCCTCTGCCCATGAAATGTATGTTTAAAAGACCAAAGAAAAGACTATCAATAAAATGTCTTTTCGAAGAAAATATAGCAGACACTCCAAAAACTAGACAAATAAAAAAAGCTGGGTTACTTTTATTGAAAAGAAATAAAGCCCAAAGGTCGAAAATTGATAGACTTAGGAAAAAAATTGAAAAGCCAAAACCAGATAACTTTCGATCAGAGTTTTCAAGAACATTAGTAATGATGCAGCAACGTAAAGAGAATAAAAAAAAGGAATGGACAAAAGAAGAGAAGGACCTGTGCCTGTCACTCTATAAACAATCGCGAGCTACCTATATTTTTTTATTAAAGCAAGGAGTTGTCCTGGCAGCCCGTTCCACAGTTCGAATGTGGTTGGCAAAATCTGGTTTGCCTTGTTGAATATCTTTTTAATCCGGTCTAATTAGCTAAACAATAATTCGCAAAGAGCCGAATTTTTTTTAAAGTAAAAGCTAAAATTAGTTTATAAGTATCTATGTTTCATTGTAACAATTGTTGGTAGACCAATAAATTAAAAAAAATAATAATAATAATAATAAATAAAATAAATGAACTGTGAGAAAGTCATGCCCACATCTGCCAAAAAATATATTCAAGGTCAAAATCATAAATCATAATTTCGTGATCGGTTTCTATAGCTCCAGTGATGTTTACATCTATTCTATGTATGTAGAGCATAATGTGTCAGATTTTGTTTCAAACATTTTTCCATGCGATGAACTGTCTTTGCGACAGTGCAGATGTGGGATCGATGGGAACTTTTATAGTTCATTTAAAATGGTGTTGCCAACATTTGTACCAATTTTCAGCTCTGTGTGAATAACTGCAACCTTCCTTTTTTTAGAGCTAAATTGACCAGGCTACACTATGATACACTACAACAAGTGTGCATCATAACAATACGCAATTAAGAGCTTTAAACTTGCATTTAAGAATTAATTTCATCTCTTTTTAGTTTTAGAGGTATATCTGTACTTAAGAACTTTCTGATGCTACACATTTGATATTTTTGGTGGGATTTTAAAAAATAAATGATGTTGATTACATAAATCTGTTATTTTTAATTAATTATATGATTTTATATTTACAGGCGAGCAGAACAATGCTCTCCTGATGGTAAGAGATAATACTCATGAGTGCCCAGAACAGTGCTACACGGAACGTATAGTTACAAAGGCCAGTGCAGCACTGCTAACACAGCTCTTGTCCAATAAAATACATTTTGATAGGCTGTCTCGAGACCCCAGTAATTTCACTCGCTACATATTATAATAAGGTAGCTAGGCTTATCCTTCCCACACCAAAATGTTCAGATTTTTCTGATGCTGACTGTCGACAACCACCACATTCAGACAATAAGTGCTTCTATGACAAGGTACCTATACTAAAGTGTATAAAAATACAGCTAACTGGTAGGTAGAGAGGTACCTATAAGCCTTACCTTAAGTTTAAGAATTTTAAAATAGCTTTTTGCGATAAACACATATTTGACATTGAAAGTCTATTCATATTAATTGGTCCATAATAGGTAGCAGGCTGAAATTTTCCTGGAATATAAGTATCCCACAATATATTGAGACTATCCTAAATTATAACCGTTGGTGGTGTGATCTTTACCTTTTTGATTAAATTGTATTAAAAATTTGATGATAACAAGATTGTGTTACCTTTGTACCACTCCAGTTACAGTTTTGTTATAGTTACTGATGATAGGGCTTCCAAGTGGCTTCACCAAGCCTCGTACCACAACATAAGGAATAGTCTCATTGGAGTACTTCTGGATTTCATCATGCAGGCCAGAGCCATCTAGATCTAGTACTGGAGCTGTCTGAAATAAATTTAGCTTTTTGTAATTCAAATCATGAGTTTCTTGGTGATTTGGGTTCGGAAAAAATATATGAAATCACGTTTTAAATTGGTAAGAAATATGTGAAAGGAAACAAGTCTTAGCCAGTGGTACCTTAAAACACCTTGGTTGTTGTGAAAATTTGTGATTATACAAAACATTTATGTAAGTACCTGGTACTGAAATATCATATGCCTATGATAAACAGCCCACTCTGCCCTAGCTCGTGCACTTAGGAAGACCATAAGCAGTGCACGGGCGACGCTGTGGTGTGGATGTTACTGAATTCTGGACGAAATTAATATGAGGCAAAGACAGTTTCCTAGTTCATCGACACGAAGAAGAAGTGAAATAGCAGTTTACCTGAAGTGCATTCAAAATATGTTTACATTTTCCCAGCTGCCTCAAGCAGAACCCTATGATTAGAGTATCTACTCCGAGCACGAAGGTTTCGCCGACTACTTCCGACAAAAAGTCCATGTTCACCATGGTGCCTGATCCCTAAATCCAGTTTAATTTTGTTTTCTTTCCGTGTAATTTTAAGGCTTTTATCACATTTTCACCACGAAAAATTAAAATTTTTAGATTTCGTCGATTTTCATTTCACCTGATTTTGACAGCTGCAAAGTTTGAATTTGACGTTTTATCGGTTTTGACATTGTCACTGACACACACTAGGACCTGCCTATTTTCAATGTTTTACGGTGATAAGCTTGAGACCCTTAAATGAAGCTCTAATGACCACGCATCCCCTACGTATTGAAAGCTTTTTTGCATTTCACCAAGCGGTCGTTAAAAATCATCAGAAACCTTGTTTTCCAACCTTATTTTTTTAATTTCGAAGGATTACTATCGATGGTGGTCACAAAAAGAGACAGCAGGATAGTAAATAATTTTTAGTAGACAGTTAAATGAAACAACAAATATTTTTCTACTTATTTTTATTTCAATTTAATCATCCTGCCCCTCAATTCCTTCTTCTGCGGACTCTAGATATCCTCCAGGCGTTGGGTTCTTCATACTTGTTGTAGAGCGGCTCCAAACGCTGGTTCTTCTTAAATTTGGATAGTTTGGTTGGATCGGAGAACTTGAAGAAAGCCGGCGCAAACTCCACTAGCCATTTTGGGTCAATCGTCGTCACCTCTCGCATATATTCCTTCGTGGTTTGAACTAGCTCGTGGTAAATTACCCTGCAAATATAACAAATACTTACAAGTGAATACAAACGAAGCAGTAATATTTCTTATACTTAATACTCTGAAATACATGAAATTATTTTATTGGATTCATTACTCTCTACAATTTGGTAGTTCATTCGTTACTCAATAACGCCGAAACTACTGTAACAATTTGGTTGAAAGATCGTTTATTTCAGGATCTGGAATAGGACAAACTAAATGCTTATCTATTTTCCGAAAGAAAACAAAGCCGTGGACTACAGCTAGTATACAATCAAATAAACTTACCATTCTGGTTGTCTGTTGAAGAGCGCACTCGACGGGTGTATGTAGACAACCTGGCTGTCAACCAGTGTGCGGTATCCTTCCTGTGGGTCCTTCTTCGCGGCGTTTCGGAAAAACCCAGAACAGATCGTCTTCTGAACGCGAGGTGTGTTCTTACCCGCCGATACTACGTCCAACTTGTGCCTGAAATAAACATTGACTTGTAAAGTTTAAAAACTTATAATGTAAAATTACAATATTGGTATCTACAAAAAAAATAAGAAATAATGTCCATTAGCTGGATTGGAAATGATGCGGACGGTTAAAATGACCTTTATCAAGGCATAAATTGTCCGAGAAGTCGACGATAAAAATAATCCCACCAGATAGTCAAAGAGCATAGGGTTGCCCTGACAGAAGGTAGTTTAAATCAGTTGTATTACCTGTCCATAATGCCCAGCAGTTGTTTCCTCACGTCCTGCGCTCGCTTCAAGGTGCGGATCTGCACGAAGTTCTCATAGCACCACGCGTTCGAGAATTTGTTGTTCCTCCAGCTGTTGTACACCGCGAGCAGGGTGAGGTGGTCGCCTTCCGGCTGATTGAACTTTGCCTTCTTCTGGTCCGCGAGTGCTTGTTTATCCTGGAAAAGGATTATTTTACATAGAATGGTTGTCTCGTTTATAAAGTTGATTGCTTTAGACGGTTTTTTTTTATCTGGAAGAATAATTAAAAGCAACTTTTGCCAACAACATTTAAAAACACCATCGTTTGTGACTGGTAAGGGTACTGGTAAGGTAACATTAAGGTACGCTTACGACCCTCACCTCAAAAAATAAAGACTAATGCCTACTTGCACCAAACTGTCAAAGTTCCTAAGCATTTACTTTACTCGCTTGGTAGTTATTAACAGTCAAGATTCTGACCGTTAAGAACTACCAAGCGAGTAAAGTAAATGCTTAGGGACTTTGACAGTTTGGTGCAAGTAGGCATAAGTGTGGGCTTCAAGCTTAGGCATTGCCTTTGAATAATACCTTGGGTCGATAGAAGACGTTCTGCACGCTCAGCATAGACACGATGGTAAGGATCTCATCGGAGCACTGCAGCGCCACAGACATAATCAAGATCTTCGACAGATTCGGCTCCAGTGGGAACTCCGCCATCTGCCAACGGATACAAATGGGGTTAAAGTCAGGCCTTCCAGCTCATGGAGTAGAGGCCAAGGTATTAGTTTGACACTCACTCTACGACCCAGCCTCGTCAATAGTCCTTCGGAGTCGAGTGCGGAGAGCGAGTGCAGCTGTTCCAGCGCCATGATTAGGGACTCGACCGGCGGCGCGTCCATGAAGTCGAAATGAAGGAGGTCGTTTATTCCCATCGTTTTCAGTTGCAACACCTGGAACAGATAACCATCAAATACGTGTATTGTAACTGCCGTCACGTTTGATAGTGATAAAAGCTTAAGAAATCCAGCGTTCGAAAACTGGATATTCAGTACAATGTTTAAGAATGGCTGTGTATGGTTAAAGGGCATTGTAGCCAGTAAAATTACTAAGCTTTTGAGACTGATAGGTAGTCAAGCACCGGCATATGGGATTTAAAGTCCTGCATTGCACTGTTCTGGTCATGCGCAGACATAATCACTTAGTTTCAGGAGAACGCGCTTCTGGGCACATCCCACGTCGAAATTCCATCTCGACATACTTTACTGTGAAAAGAACCTTGTACTGTGTAAAATAGAATGGTTTATTCCCTGGTAAGGGTGTCCAACAGTGTATGAGTGGAAGAAGTACTGTGGTGATCTTTGTAATGTACACAATAGAGTGGTTTATCCTTGTATAAAACAGCATACGTACCGTGGTGGCGAGGTTGGTGCGCTGTATCTCGGGCACGGGCGTAGGCAACATCTCGTCCCGGTACGCGCGCTCCGTGTACAGCCGGTACGTCTTGCCGGGGCCCGTGCGTCCCGCGCGGCCGGCGCGCTGTTTCGCCGCTGCCTGGACAATGTTACACAACATTAACTGCTGCCCGCGGCTTCGCCCGCGATAAAGTAGCCAGGTTATTAACTATACCCAATCACTCATACCATTCGACACGAATAAGACGATATCCATACTGGATTTCAGCTGGTTTAGTGGTGTGCTTGAGCAAGAAACATCTACTTATCTTTTGGGTGCGTAAATAAAGTTTTTTATACAGTCCAGAACAATAATAGATTTTTATTGAATAAAAACAAGTTATAATCGACTTCATTCCCATCAGAAAAATATTTCTTCCATATCATATCGCTTATTCTTATTGTGTCACTAGTTCCTTCGAACCAGTGTGATGAAAGGATTACAAGCGCGCCTCGAAGAGGCTCTTTTGGTGCACTTGACACATTGTTTTTAGATTTTTTTAGGATCTACGACATGTCGGTTTCCTCACGATTTTTTCCTTAACCGTAAAGCACGTGTTTCCCATCCTATCGCAATTTTTTAAAAATCACAATAAGCTCACCTGTGAAATCGGCGTCACAACCAACGAGTCCATCCCAGTCTTCGAATTATAGACCTTCTGTTTCACGAACCCCGGATCCACGACATAGTATATCCCGTCTATAGTAAGCGAAGTCTCCGCTATGTTCGTGGCTATCACCACTTTCCTAGACCCGGGTGGTGCGGGTTCGAATATCCTAGTTTGCATCTCTGAGGGTAGCGCGGAGTAGACTGGCAAGATGATTAATTCCGGAACATCGGGTCCTAGGGACTTCATCCTTTCGTATAGGATTTCGCAGGCGGTGTCGATTTCCTCTTGTCCCGTTAAGAATAGAAGAATGTCGCCAGGCGGTTCGCGGAGGTGAATTTGCATCACTGTGATAAAAAGTAAGGTTATTTTTTGACTAAATGATGGTGATATTTGACATTATCACTTTTAAATAAAAATTTGAAAAAAATAATTCATTGCAGACTTTCGTAGCACAGCGTTTGTTACCTCCGAACTGTGGAATTTTTGTTTTTCGTTTGAAATGACATACTTCCAGATTGGTCCCATATAAATATCATCAAAATCGATTTAGTAGTAGTTAATTTTTATATGAAAATAACTGAAAAAAAAATGACGTGGAAGTAAAGGAAATTGCGTATTTCGATTCCCTGTGTCTTTTCAGTGGTGCCTACGGCCACTAGAACAGTCCAATTCTAGAAATTCTACAAAGTCGGTTGTTGTATGTTTTTGTAAAACCTTGATTATTTAGTAACTTATTTATAAGTTTTCGTTCAACATCTTACCTGTTATCAAAGACGCATCCAAATAGTCAGTCTCGGGCTCTTTCGTATACAACACTTCAACGGGGAAAGTTCGTCCCGGGATAGTAAAGATCGGGGCCTCAAAGAAGTACTGCGAGAATTTGACGGCGTCCAACGTGGCTGAGGTCACGATCAGTTTGAGCTCGGGCCGCTTCTGCACGGCTTGCTTGAGCAGCCCGAACAGCACGTCCGTGTGGATGGTGCGCTCGTGCGCCTCGTCCAGCATGATGACGGAGTACGACTTGAGGTCGAGGTCCATGAGACACTCGCGTAGTAACATGCCGTCTGTCATGTATCTGTGGAGTAGAGGGTACTATTAAAAACAAATTTGTTCGTCGCTTATGCCTAGATCACACGTACCGAGTACTCGGCCGAGGCAGTAAAATGTTACTCAACGAGACAGCGAAAGCTTACATCACTCGCTCAGCCGAGCACTCGGCGCTATGTTTATACGTACCGAGTACTCGGTACGTGTGATCTAGGCATTTGACGTTACTAAATTAAGATATTTTCTGTGAATAAGAGCGCAGGCGTGATCCTATTGCGACCTGTCAAAATTTTTAGGATAAAATTTTCTCAAAAATTGTTCGAAGTGTAGTGAAACTGTATTAGTGCGAGTACTTTGACAGCGCCAGCTTTCGTTGTGAAACCTATAGCCATTGATAGCTGATAAATTAAAGCGACGCAATGATTTATGAACTATTGTTAGCACAATATGGATGAAAAAAAAACCGACAATTGGTCGTAATATCGCTTCAGTAGAATCCTTCATTCAGGATTTTCACGCAGGTTCCCCTAACCAGTCTCCAGGGTTGTGTTTAGTTATGTTGTACTTACTTGATGACAGTTTCGGGGCTGGTGCAGTCTTCGAACCGGATGGTGTAGCCGACTTCCTGCCCCAGCCGGCATCCGAACTCCTCGGCGACTCTCTTGGCGACGGACATGGCCGCCACTCTCCGGGGTTGTGTGCAGGCGATCTTCCCGCGGGCGGTAAGGCCGCACTCCGCTAGGTACTGCGTGATTTGGGTCGTTTTTCCCGACCCTGTCTCGCCGATGACGATCAGGATTTGGTTGTCTGCTACCGCCTGAGGAGATAATACGGGAAAATTTAATAAGTGGGGCAAAATCACCGGTCTAGGATACGTTCAGGGGCGTTCGGCTGTTGCTTCCAATCTATAAATCTAACTGCACCCGCAAACGGGTGTCAGACGACAGCCACCGGAAGCCGGCTTCCGTCCGTTTTCATATTTTTTGTAAAAACAAAATGTATGAAAATTAGATGGACACCCATTTGCGGGTGCAGTAAAATGTGAAAAACAAAAGAAGTGGATCCAATTTTCAGATAGTTTATTTCATCTGAATCAAAACTGTCAGTCATCGCCACGCAAGAAATAGGAGTTATAGCTGTTGAAAAGGCAAATGTCCAATATTTCGCAAGATTGCGATAATATCATAATATATAAACTCAGTAAATTGATTTTTTGAAAAATAGTGTTTTTGAAAAAATGCCATGTACTTGAAAAAATACCGTGTGTTTTTGAAAAAGTAATTCTTGTAATTCATTATTGTACACAAAACACGATAATGTATAAAATACAATAAAAAATATATGTACAAAGGCGATCTTAACCCTAACAAAAGTTTTCTTCCAGCAAACCTTGGAGAGAGAGAGGCTATGGTAAATGTACTTTAAATACTTTTTTTCTTTTGGTATAAATCAGTCACCTTGGTCAGTTCATCCCGGAGCTTGTAGATGGGCAGCGACTGGCGCTGCTCCAGCAGCGACAGGTTGGTCTTCTTGCCGAAGGAGGACTTCTTTCCGCCGATGACGTGCTTCTTCCACTCGGGCAGGTCCTGCGGCGCCAGGCCGGTGCCGCGCACGTTGGCGGCCAGCGCGCGCCCGTCGTCGGGCAGCGGGTCGATCCAGTTCTTGTTCAGACCCGTGGGGAGACTCTCCATTTCTGCCTCCCTTTGAAAATAATCAAATTTATAATTTAGTATTTTAAATCTAGAGATAATAATTAAATATGATCAGGAGATATAAATTATTTTCTAAAGGCGGCGCAGTCACATTTAGGCCGCAATTTTGAGGTTTTTAAAACCATCTGAGAAATCGAAAATAGTGTTATAAATTCTGAAAAAAATATATGCATAAGTTGAGGATATAGTCTAGCCAAATTCGTAGCCAGTTACAAGATCATAAGTACTTCACTCTATAGAAAAAAATTCCAAAGTTACCCCTCTTTGTAGTGTTTTTTCAAAACTATGACTAGCCTAATGATATTTTACAATTAATTTTTGCACGTAACTATAGGCAATAAATATTTTTTTCGTAGAATTTGACGTGATAAAACGATTTTCTTTTTTACTAAGTTTAAATAACTACAAATTCGCGAGCGCGGCGGCTTGGCAGGCTCGCTCAGTCGCGCGCTGGCGCTTACCACAGATCTCGGATACTTTCGGCTGTCGCCCCCAAAAGATCGGTTAATGAAAGAGATGCAAGTATAGCTTTTTATGATTAAGAGCAGTATAGAACTAAGTCACGTCACTCAAAACCTTTTGATACCCAGGAGAACTCGTCAGTTATTGTTTGTAAATTATTTTATCTTTTTACAATTATCTACAAAATTAAACCATTTTATTTATTTTAAAGAGCATGGTTAGTTGCTCAATCAATACGTGTGGCACAACGCAAAGAAATAACCCAGATAATCATTCATTTCACAGGTGAGTAAAGAAAATATTTGGTTTATTTTCGTAGAAAAAATTTTGGACAATTTTCTTCTACAATTAGTTATAAAATCGTTGTGCCTTGTGGAGTTTTGATTGCTCTTGCCGTGTGTACAAATGGTTCTTACATATATGGAGAAATAATAGATTTTTCATGTAAAAACAAATATTGCTTCGTTACGCTAGGGCTTGATAAAATGATGACGTCATGAAATATCGATAGTACCTAATGAGTAGGTAGTTATGCAAAGTGGTACAAAACTCTATTCTTTCCTATCGTTAGGGTATTTTTACCTAGTTAAAATAAATTTACCACTTGTGTCATTTTTATTTTGTTTCTTAAAATACGAGTATTATTATAACTAATCGTTTTTACTTATTTAATTTCAGCTTACCAAAGGATCCGCAAAACAGAAAAAAATGGTTACAAATTCTTCAGAAACAGAGCGATCCTCAAAACAATATAAAAGTTTGCAGCAATCATTTTAAAAACGATTGTTTTTTTATTCAGAATACATTAACGTGTTTTGAAGAAAGGTTCGCTGCCTACGTTACATGTTCCAGTAAGTACCATGTTGAACAATGTTTCAATTCAGGCGTAAAGAATGTATTTTGTGACCTTATGCCGACTTGTACAAAGTTGTCAAAGCTCTTAAGCAATCTCGCTTGGCAGTTTTTAACGGTTCAGATTCAGACCGATCAAGATCTGTCAAGCGAGTGAAGGAATTGTTTAGAACTTTGGAAGTTTGGTGCAAGTAGGCATTAGTCAAGTAATTATTAGATAGGCACTTAAATCATAAATCAACCTCTTTTACAGATTCAGTCAAGAAAAAGCGAGATCCAACTTCATATTGCAATTGGATCCCTATTTGATAGTACCTACCTTACCTACCTGAAACTAATAGGCTACATATATTATGACAGACAGGTATACTTACGTATCGGGCCTACATATAATGACAAAACTCAGAATTAATATTCTTAAATAAAGTATTTTTTAGTCATTGAATAAAACATTTGCATGGGCTTCATTATTGTTTATTATAATCAACCAACTTTAAAAAAAGAACAGATATATATATTATATATACACAATCGACTTTCTAGCTATTACAATCTTATTTCGAAGACTACCGCCTATTTGGATTGGTGAGTAAGTAGTAGGTAAATATTGGTAAGTCCTGCTACTATGTATTATGAATGTAAGTTTGTGAGGATGGATAAGTTTTTGTTCCTAAATAACGCCAAAACTTGGATCTTTAGTCTTTAGAAGGTATCTAATAAATAATAACCAAACCCATCTCATTCCTTTGGTTAAAATCTTCATATGTACAGGTGGTGACGTAATCAGTGAATAATCTTTCAGCTGCGGGTGGGGGACTTCAGGTCTAATCAGAAAATGAAAATATGTACCCAGTAAAAATTCTAAGTCCGTGGGATTTCTACTGGGAACATATTTTCATTTTCTGATGACCCCCACACGCAGCTGAAGGATTATCCACTCATTAACCCTCTATTAACAACATGATTGTGTAGTAGGCACTATTTTTTTCTCTATTAAGACTTGTGACGCAAAATGGGTAGGTACCACAGTTATCGATGTCGATAAAACATCTTATTGAAAGTCCATCACTATTTTTGAGCAACACATAGACAATCACTCGCACATGCTTATTATCATTTCTTGTATCGCATTTGAAATGTCATTACCCCTCTTTACATTCTAACTTTATGGCGCTTACGGAGGCCGGACCTGTGTCAGTTTTCCCGCGATGACAGATATCAGAAATTAAATTATGCACGACATTATTTAGTTTGTGAAGTCTGTCATTCTCTGTCATAGTGCCATAGTTTATGAAAATCAGTATGACTAGATACTGAAGATCGTTACAAGTCAATGGGGCAGCCTCAGAAAACTGACATGGACGCCACCACAGTAATGAATCTACCACCTGCAGATTCTTTTAAAACACCACACACAGATGTAGAGAGAGTATGCTTGTATCGGGTACAAGATACCTACAAGAAATATTTTTTTGTAGAGTTATGTACTTATAGTACCTACATAATTTTTAATTAGCTTTAGTTTTAGCTTTATATAAAGCTGCATATACCTATAGTAGTTTATAGTAGTATTATTAGCTGACCGAACGAGCGCGAAGCGAAAGCCGAAGGTCTCTACTTCAGGTTGGCCAAATATGCTTGTGTATGTCTGTCCGGGCGGCGTCTGTCGGCGGCTGTTCTCCTCTCAGGTCGCATTTCTCAACAGATTCTCGTGAAATTTTGTAAGCAGGTTCGGTAACTGAATATAATGTATGATGTAAAATTGTCCTAATGTCACAAATCACTGAATTTACAAGTTCCTAAAATCAGTAAAAATAATTTGTGTTTTCAGCTAAACACAGCACTGATCGCAGCGAAGCAACAACTTGAGCGAAGCGAAGGATGTCCGTTCGCTGCTTGCGGGAGTTGCGGGTCACATCGAGATGAGCTCGCTTTGCTCAAAAGCTGCTTTGCAGTAAAGCGAGCTCCCCACCCGAGCGTAGCGAGACAAGTACCTGGCAGTTATGGGTGTATTTTTCAAGTTAAAGATATAGATTTTGATGTCAAAATTCAAATTCATGAAGGCGGATAATTTATTTTTTTCAAATTATTATCATGAATGTCGATTTTGACTAATTAGGGGTTGAGGATTAATAATTTTGTTTCAGATTTGAAATCCAAGATGACAAATTGTTTTTGTTTGTAATTTATTTTAGGGGTATCGTTTTAGACTAATATGGAGTTGAATATTTTGTGTCGGATTTGAAATCCAACATGATGGACCATTTTTTTTTTAATTTTTACTCATCTGAGTCGTTTTTGACTAATAAAGGGATGATGATTAAGAAATGTGTGTTATATTTTAAATTCAAGATGGGTGGTCAGTTTCAAATGTGCATTTATTTTTTGTTTTATGGATTTAGGTGAGGTGATTGCACATTTTACCTATTTCGATAAATTTTTACACAATTTTTTAGAAGAAGTAAATTAAAATATAAAAAAATAATTGAATTTACAATTAAGAAAGGTAAAAAAGGTTTCAGACGTGGCCACCATCGCCCCTTTCAAAAAACCAGCCTATATATTAAAAAAAAATTCTAATTTATCACTACTATAAACAAAGTTTGATCATAAAATATGCATTTCTAAAGTAAAATAAAATTATCCTACTGGTTTTTTTTGTACTGTAATTCCTGACGGGGTCTATCAAAGTTCACGGTAGCTGAGTCCGCGCGAAATATTCCGCGCGCGGCTTGTGACAACCCTATATGCCTTTTTGACAGGACTGCGCCGCCTTAAGTAGGTAGATAAAATAATAGACACACACAAACAGTTATAAAACTTTGCCTTCCGTGCTAGTTAAAAACTGTGTTACGGCAAGGCAAGCTTCACCCCCGCAAATGGTACATACCGTACATATTATAATTAGTGTTTAAGAAACGCTACGTTTAATTTAGGAAATGGGCACCAACACATGAGAACAAGCTATTATGTTGATTCGCAACGCAAACGAAGTTTTGGGCATCAGCTACATACATCCTACATACATACATCCCATTTCTCCATCTATTCACACAAACTTTAGCCTGTGATTTACCTTTGGATCATCTTCTGTTCGCGCCTCTCCTTGGCCAGCGCGGACTGCATCATGGCCGCCTGCGCCAGCGACCCGTCCGGGTTCTTCACGATCCGCACGGGCGAGAGGTCGTGCAGCGCGCGCCCGTGCCCCTGCAGGAACGGCGGCTCGTCCTCCACCAGCTCTATCTCGATGTCAGCCTCGCCGTCCTCGTCTTTGGGTAGAAGACCGGTTTCCTCGTCGAAATCCGGAAGCTCGCTTTTGTCTATGACGCCGGAGGATATCATCTGTGGAAATGACAAGGATGATCGCATGAAGTGCACTTGCAGCATTGTTTTGGCTATTGGCAGATGTGATCTCTTTTCCATAAAAAAAAAAAAATCATTCGCACATATACAACCCTGCACTAGGATTCCGAACCGGTAGCCATATGTTGTCTAGCGTAACGCGTGCCGCGACTCTTGTTACTAAAAAATATCAATTATTACAAAAAAATCAAATAACATTAATATCAAACTAAACTGAAAATTAAAAATAAAACGAACCCTATAAATAAATGGAGATGCAAGTGAACTAAACCTCCTTGGTGGGGGACCAATACCGAAAATTAGAGATGCAAGTAAGAAAGTATAGGTAGGTATACCTATTTCTTGAGCAGAGCTTGTAAACCAGATAACTGATACAATACTTAATACTTTTTTTGTAAATACATAGAAAACACCCAATACTCGAGACAAACACCGTGTTCATCACACAAATGTTTGTCCTGAAGCGGCAATCGAACTCGGCGTAGCAGTCCAACACACTTGCCACTCGACCACCCGTATCGTGTAGTGCACGAAACGAGCCTCTTCGACGCGTACATGAAATCCTTTCACCACACATCTTTTCACACTGGTTCGAAAGAACTAGATACACGATAAGAAGAAAAAGAAGACCCGTGTCGTCACTCGTCAGTATACCTGTTTGATCTCCCACCGCTCGGGGCTGGAGATGCGCGTGACGCGCTTGCGGCTGGAGTCCTCGTCCGGGTCGAGCGCGCTCTGCAGCCCCGCCAGCACCGTGGCCGCGCCGCTGGCCGCCGGCCGGTCGGGGTTGCGGCCCTCGCGCTCCGCCTGATCACACAACACTCACTTATTTACTTGTTGCTACCGGCTACCCGCATGTGAAGATGAAAGAGAAGTGGGTAATGTGTAATCTCTTTCGTTAATACGACTATGAGTCAACTATGAGTCTTATTTAATCAAAATAAATGTATTTTATTTCTGTTTATATGTGTAACTAGCTGGTGCCCGCGACTTCGTCTGCGCAGGTATCTTTATAAATTGTAGCCTATGTGTTATACTGATGTATAAGCTATATTATACATTTTTTTATTTTATTTATTTATTTATATTATTGTAAAGTTTCATTAAAATACATTCAGTAGTTTTTACGTGAAAGAATAACAAACATCCTTACATCTAACCATCCCTCCATCCTTACAAACATTCGCGTTTATAATATTAGTAGGATCTCTTTCGTTAATACGTCTATGAGACAACCATGAGTCTTATTAATCAAAATAAACTAACGGGAATAGTTATCCATTTTTATCTTTATTTTGTAAAAATTGAACTTTTTTTTTTTTTGCCATATTTCATACAGTAACGGTATATGTTAAATGAAATCCTATAGGCAACTGTATGGCGCCAGCAAGTAAAAAAAAATTTAAAAATTGTTAGGATTAATGTGTAAGTAAACTTACCTCTAAATGAGCATGGGAGGCAGGATTCAGATCTTTCCCAGTGTCTTGGCACACATCCTTCATTGTTAGGGACACTTTTTGACCAGTTATTGATAGTACTTTCACCTAAAAAATAAATAAAGTTTAATACAATGGACAGAAATAATTTGTACTTACTTGAGGACACACGCTACTTAAGGCCATAACAAAGCCATGGAGAGCAGCTTGGGCTATGATGAAAATAATTATGGTAGTAGATAGGTGCTAGTTCCTCAATAATGCCAAAACTACTTAAACAATTTGACTGGGATTCAGTATGGTATGGGTATAGATTATTAGCTGATTCCCGCAACTTTGCTTGCATTATGAATAACCGAAGTTGTTTCTTAGTATGATTAGTATAACCTTTCTCACACCTACACTTCATTAAAAACATACCCTTCAAAAACTTCTACAATCAGTGGTTTGGTCTGTGCATTGCCTGTCAATAAGTCAGGACTTAGCCTTTATAAATATTGATGATAAGCTGAATATGGACTTTTTTTTTTTTTTTTTTTTTTAAATCTTATTTTCTTGCCAACTGCCATTCTGGGGCATTGAGCTAGAGGTGTGAGGGTTGTGTTAAAAGGCATGTATGGTGGGGGTACACCAGTAGTGGAGTACCCATTTTCTAATTGTATCTCCTAATCTTTGATTAGTAATCTTTGATTAGGTCTTGAGGAGCTCTTCTTTTGATTCGTTTGAATGTTCTGGTTGCCGGGTTCATAAGTTTGGAGGCTAGTTCGTTCGGATGGCGTTCGATGCGTTTGGCGTATGATTGTAATGCCCTCTTTATGTCATCTTTGACTGTCAGCATCTCGAGGTCACGGTGGAGTTGGCTGTTTGTGTCCTTTTTATCTCAAAACTAGGCGGGCAAAAAAAGGAAAAATAGGTAAATCCTACAGGCTATATATTCCTTACCTTCACTTTGTCCCCTCTATTGACAACCTCGGATACATTAGTGACCCGTCCCTCTGCTCGTAGTTGCGAGATGTGAACGAGTCCTTCCCACTTCTTTCTTAGACCTTCCATGAGAACAAAGCATCCAAATGGCACAATATTTGCCACTCGCCCATTGAATATCTGAAATTAAAGAATTTTCGGAATGCTAAAGAAAATCCTCAGTTTGTAAGACACATCAGCAAAAGCTACTTGTTTATTCAAATAAATTTTAATACTGGAGCATTTTTTTTTTAACCTTATAATTTGCACTAAAATATTTATTTATCTTGAGTAAATTGAGGTTCTATCCTATAATTTATTTATATATTTGTTGATAGACGAGCACTGTGCAGCTTTCGCTGACGTGTCTATATAAGTGTTGGAATTTCTTATTAATTTTGTGACAATGTCGATAATAAAAAAATAACATTATGCTCTATCTGTCCTTTCCATATCATAACACACTATAGGACATATTATATTACAAGTTCGAAAAACCCTTCCATACCTTTCCTGGCTCAGGATCATCTTTCATCTCAATTTCAGGACTCCTCTTTTTTGACCTCTTCCCGTAGTCTCCATATCTGCCCTTCTCATCCCTATCTGTTGAATGTGACCTGCGGCCTTGTGACCTCGACCTTCTTCGATCTCTAGAGCGTGACCGCCTGTGCCTTTCACGGGACCGTGACCTATGCTTATCACGGCTTCTGGATCTTTTCTTTCTATCCCTACTTCTGCTTCTACGATCTCTGCTTCTGCTTCTCCGGTCTCTATTCCTACTGCGACTTCTATGCCTGCTTCTGCTACGTTTTTTTCTATCTCTAGAACTATCTCGCTTCCTAACCTTGCTGTCTTTATAGTCTCTACTGATACTTCTTTCTCTCTTTTTCACATCTTCTCTTTTGGGTGACTCTTTTTTAATGCTTGCTTTAGATGGTGCTAATGCTTCTAACTCAGCCATTGCTTGATCAACAATTTTATCCTTAGATGATTTCTTTTCTTCCTTAAATATATCTTTGACTGTGATTCTCTTGTTTTTCTCCAGTTCTTCATCACTGCTTGCTTCGTCTGAAGAGAAGACTGGTGGTTTCTCATTGGGTATAGCAAGTCCTGGGAATTTCGTTGCTAGAGGATTTGATAATTCTGTGTCATTTTTCTCATTATTAGCGTTGGCTGGTTTCATGTGCTGTATGATACGCAATAAATTCGTCATAAATGAGTCTGAAAACTCAGCCCCATTGTCAATTAGAGCCTTCTTAAACGCGTCAGCTGTAGGATTCTTGTCAGCTATGTCTATGATGAATTCAGCTGAAATATTTTAAAAGTATTAGTATAATATTAAAACGGCTATACAAGGTGTTCGTCACCACTGCTTTCATAAAAACAGTAAAAGGTTTTTTGGTCAAAAATCTTACCTAAATCCTTGTCATTTAAGCCCAAGTGATTATCCAATTCAGTGCATACTTTAGAAACAAGCGAAAGATGTTCTAATTTCGCTACTTCGTCCATTTTTTCAGCTAAAACCAAAGAGAATATAACCACTAGCTAAAACAACTTAATAATCGCATCAAAAGTTCTAAACATTACACATAAAATATCGCGCATCGCACCATAAAGTCCGCAGTGCAGAAGCAATTGAGGAAATGACTTTGACAATAACAATTCATGAATGTAATACACGTACACGACACTCACGATACATTGAAGCATGAGTTGAGGCGATGGATGTTGAGGCCGTAGGTTGATGCAGTCGGCTTCACACTTCGACCTCTTTATTTGGGGAGTGTAGGTAAGGCTCGAGCTTTAACTGTTTAACCTAGCTTCAACATCGGAATTAACTACCTCAGTCAGTCAGAGTCACTGCGGGTGGTGTCTGAGTGCCATCCATCCTGGCTTTTAGTTTTAGGTTAGCACCACATGCTAAGCTGGCCAAAGAACTACGAAGGCTGAGACTCAATTCCTTCTATTCGCCCGCTGTTTCTTCCTTGGCCTCGGAGTCAACGGAGCACAGTTGCTCGCGGGTGTGAGCGGTGAGCCAGCCATCTGCCTGATGGTAGTAGAGCTAAGTTGTATAGTATAGCCAAAAGTTGCTGTATCCAACAGGGTATACTTAATAGTCTAGCTCTTAGGCTTTGTTTGAATTAGGTGTGTTCATTTGCTAGATTCTCGAATGTGTCCCTATTTTTGTATTTATTGCATGTTAGTTGGTTGAATAACTGGGCCGTGCTTGGGCCGCGGCGGGGTGATGGCGTTGAGGTATCGCGAAAGACATAAACATGACATGCCATGCCACTAGGACTGTCTACTTCGGCTGTCTGTCATTCATTGTATGTTAATTTTTACATAACCTCATTTTGGGAAAAGGTATTTTGTGTATGTTGCTTTTCTTCTGGAAACAATTTTGAATTATCATTGTATTTAGCAAAGTTTTGAAAGTCTGTCTCTGTGGAATCATAGATAAGTGGTTGGCGTTGTGTCTTGTTCATAAATCTTTGCTCTAATGGAAAATAATACTGATCATTCCGAACAAAACAACTACCCCTTATCAGTGCAAGAAGTAGATGTAGATTTTTTGCCCATTGTGTACGAAATCATCAGGAGGTATTTTTATCTATATTTATTTTTAGCTTTTTATTTCGTCAACACGGTCGTTCGCTCGCTCATTGCGTCGTTATCTTGTTCTAGCGTCGAGAGAGACTATCATGAGACGTCTGCTAAAGCGAGAGAGTCTCAAGAGTGCAGCTTGAAGGTCCTGGAGTTGCAAAAGAAATTGGAGATCGCTCGCTCACAGGTATATTTATTTATTTGCTGATAGATGAGCAGCTATTGCTGATTTGCTTGTAATTAGTTGAATTTTTTTAAGTAATGTCGTCACTTTTTTTTAACATTGTGTTGTTTGTTTTTAACAAGTGTAGTAGAGCTTTTCTTGAACATGTCATTATCAAACAACATCTTCTGGCAGTATATTCCAGTTGTACACCGCTCTGTTGCTAAGGAAGTGATGAGCCACAGGGGTATTGGTTAGATCATGAGATAATTAGTGTTGGTGCTCATTAGACTGTCTATATATCATAGTTGTTCAGTTGCTTGATTATATTCTTCAACTTTGTCATGATCAAATAATAAAAACAAAGTTGATAGAGTGAGATGAGTGTTCAATATATCACTATCATTATTTTCTAGATAAGGCGATTACCTGGAATTGACTTCAACAAACAGGACCAAATTAAGCAGTTTGAAGTACTGAGAACACAGCTGAGGCTGAAGCGTGAACTTTTGCAGAAGTACCGTAATATGTGCTCATTTGAAACTTCTTTCAAGTGACTCAACCATGCCTCTCCGCACGCTGTTCCGATACCTGGCCAATAATGAGCACTTGGTGCAGAGGATTGCAGAGTCCTACCCTGTCAGGAGAGCAGCACAACTAGCTGTCTCAGTCTTCTACAGGGGAAAGGAGAAGTTAGAACACATTGATGGTCAAAAAGTCAACAGACTGGTTTCATTTTTAAAGAAATTCAGAGAAAACATGAAAGAAGGCATTGAAGATGCCAAAAAGCAGTTGAAAAAATAGCCTATACATAAATATTTATAGCAATAGTAGAATTTTTAACATTAAAGCAGAATTTTTTAAATAAAACTAATTAAATCTAGAGCTAGTTTTTATTTAAAAATCAAATCAATAAAAATATTCATATACTTAAACTATATCGATCACAATCTTGGTAAACACCAAATACTGAAAATATTGATATGGAGAATTGCAGCTAGCCTTACTAATTTTATTGCATTGAAATTGCCAAACCTTTAAACATAATATTACCCACATAAATTTGCCCAGAAATATTAATTTTCAAAATTGGTATAGGTACATATGTTGTACTAGTTGTGGCTATGCCATACTAAGTACATGCTAGAACACTCCCAAAATACTAACATACCATTTGGTAAACTCAAACATAAATCCTCTAAAATCCCATCATTATATTTTTTTGTTCCTGTTGATTTGACATATAAACATGCCTATTCATTCAACAATACATTTAATACAACTACAAATGATTGAGAAACATCAAGTTCAAAATGGGCAATATACAGCTATGAGAATAACTATTAAAAAGACAAAAATATGTAACCTCTGTACTAATTAGAGTACAAACTTGAGGTAAAGTATTCTACTTACGACTACTAATAGGCGTAACACTCATTGTACTTCTCTTAAACCTAGCTGCTGCAATGAGACATCAATATCTGTGGGTCAATTACAAATTTTCTTTCTGGCAATGCCCAGTGTACTGTGCATGGTTCAAAATCGTTAAATGTACCCAGTGTACATAAATAAGCCTTAGAACTAAGCTCAAGTGAATACAGCTACGCATCTGACTTTCAACGCCTATACCGTTTTTTTATCAAATTATCCAGCCACCTTTCGTCATAATCGCAGCAATCAAATTATTTTTAACATTTCCGCATTCTACACTTCAAACATGTGCTATAGTCATTTCAAAGTGCAAAGTGACACAAGTTTAACAAGAATGGAACAGACATGAGAATACCATTCTAGGCCTCGAGCCTAGTGTTATATTTGTACTTGGGCATTACCCCGAGGCTCAGAGGAAGTCTTCTATTTATTTCGTTGAATCTAGGCTAGTAGAAGAACGTAAGCCCGACCCTAACCCGCATTTCCCAAACCAAGATGGTCGAAGTTTGACTTAACTACTGAAGAATGGAGCCTCATTACGCATGTATGTAGGTACGGTACGTGTAGCTATATCCCCTGCCTAGTAGTACGGCGCCGCCCTATCACAGCTTAGACTGCGGCCGGCACGGCCTGGTCAGGCGGCTTCCCGTGGCGGCGACGCGGGCGGCGCGCGGCCCCGCTGCTAGCTCCGCCCGCTGCAGCGCCGCGCTTATCCCCGGACACCTCGAACGGAGAGTCCGTCGCTGTCACGTCGTCTTCTGTCTGTATATTGAAAATATTTTATCAGATTTTCGGAAATAATCGATGATTGATGTTAGTCAAGCAAGCACAAGCTAGGTAGGCAAGTTTTATTTATTTTATTTTATTCATTTGTTGATAGACAAGCATCTTTCGCTGATGTGTCTATGTAAACAGTGTTGGATTTTTTAATGGTTTGTGCCACTATTTTTAACATCTTGTTGGTTCGCAACCAAGTGTCGAGTTTGTGGATGCTACAGAAACAACATCTTCGGGCAGTATATTCCAGTTGTGCACCACTCTGTTGCTAAGGAATTGATGAGCTGTAGGGGTGCTGGTTTACACAACACTCACGAGTGGTTTGGTGTCGAGGTCGGCGTGCGCGGCGTGCTGTGCGTTGCGCTGCTGGTTGTGTCTCTGCTGGTTGGTGACGCGCTGCGGCGGCTTCATGTACGTGAACTCTGGCCGCAACACGTTGCCCACCGCTTTCGTTCTACCCTCACGGAAAACCTGATGAAATAATAAATATTTTATTTGTCTCAAGTATAATAATAATGTTTGAACACAGATAGTTAGTGTTAAATATAGTAAGCGGCAAACAAGTTGTCCTCTGGCGAACGACGTGACAAAGATGCGCAGAACGCAATTCTTAGGTCAAATGGGTTCTGCACATCTTTTTAACATGGTTCGCCAGAAGACAACTTGTTTATCGCTTATTATACTGTAATAATGATAATTTAAATATTTGATATTGGTTGTGAATGACTAATTTAGCAAGAAAAACGCCATCAAACCATTCGGTCAAAATCAATGACTAGACTAGAAATGACTGCTGCCGCAATGGCAAGTAAATCTTGAAAGTCTACAAGCATCCAATCTTAACCATTTGACCGGACAGCAGTCGAATACGTTTTTTATTAGGTTTGAACCTACTGAACTTGAGGACGTGGTGGCCGAGTGGATGAGGCCCTTGCCTTGCCATCTGCTGGTCGCGGGTTCGAATCCCGGTGGCAGTCATGCATAAATAGGTTTTAACGGTCGAAAAAGTCTACGTATGCATTCCGCAACGGTGAAGGAAAACATCGTGAGGAAACCGGCAAAGGATAGAAAAAAATGTTCTATGGCATGTGACATCCACCAATGCGCATTGGATCCGCGTGGTGGATTAAGACCCATTCGCTCTCCTGTCGAGAGTAGGCCTGAGTCCCAGCAGTGGGAATATTAAAGGCTGATTATGCTATGCTACTGAACTTACTGGACTATGTGTACGAGCGCTGTAAGCAATGTTGCAACAGCCTATTTTAAGGCTAATCCTCAAATCCAATTCCATACAAAATGTTTCGGACAAATACTCAAAAAGTACGCCGTATTAAAGTAATTTCTTCACACGGTTTTAAGTTAGTAGGGTTAATTTTAAAACACGTATAAAATCTTAATTAAAGTATGAAATCTTTCACTTTTTTTGTTGACTAAATCAAAAACATGGACGAAACGAATAGTGTGAAGAAATTACTTTAATACGGCGTACTTTTTGAGTATTTGTCCGAAACATTTTGAATGGAAATTTGCCTTGAGGATTCCCCTTAATGCAACTTTACTACATACCATCCGCTGTCCCCTCTTCAGGTACTCTGGATGCTTGATGAAGCGGAACCGGACGAGCGCCTTGTCCCCGGTGCGCAGGCAGTCGCGCGACATCTCCAGGATGGACGCCGTCTGCCGGATGCTGCCGCAGTGCACTGACAACACAACATTACTTGTTACCTACATCTGATCCTGTAGGTTGTCTGCTTATCATCAGGAATGAACGAAAAACTCACTCTTTTTTGTATATGAGATAAATAATAAAAAAACAATTTTTCCCACAAGTGTGATCATGGAACCCACAAAATGTAGACAGAGATAAGCTCAGTGTTAATGAAATAGATCCTAAATACAGCGCAATCAAATCATATCAAATGCCTGCTGCTATGATCGACATCAGGCGTTCAAACAACTCATCGCGAAGGCCACATGACCTGTGACATGAATGAAATGAATGAATGAAAATTCTTTATCGTACACCATAAGCCAAAAAACAATAACATAGAGAAGGAAACATTACAAAAAATTTAGTACAATGGGCGGTCTTATCGCTATTAAGCGATCTTTTCCAGACAACCAGTATGGAGACGGATACGTACGATAATACAAGATGGTCGGGGGTGCACAGATCAAGTAAAGTTAAAACTGATAAACATAAAAATGTGACAGGTGACATGGCCACAAGGAAGGTTACATCTAGAGGTAAGTGACTGACCCATGGCCTGGTAGCGCGAGGAGATGGTGGTGGGGTGGTGCAGCACCAGGATCTCTCCCTCGAACTGCCAGCACGCCTGCGGGTTCAGCGCCGGAGACACCATCACCATGCCTTTGCGGATCTGCGACCGTTTTATCTGCACACAAACAATAGAAATAAAAATGATGCTGGGATCATAAACAGCCTGCTACAGTGTTGGAAGGTTGGATTCCGACCACAAAAAACATTGTTCAGTCAGTCAAGTCCGTCAGTCTGCGGCAGCTCTGCTTAGTTTCGGGCTAGATGGCGTTGTGTGAAATGTCCAAAATATTTACTACTAGCTGGTGCCCGCGACTTCGTCTGCGCAGGTATCTTTATAAATTGTAGCCTATGTGTTATTTTGATGTATAAGCTATATTATTGTAAAGTTTCAATAAAATCCATTAACTAGTTTTTACGTGAAAGAGTAACAAACATTCATCCATTTATCCATACTTCCAAACTTTCGCGTTTATAAGATCTATTGAATGAAAGAAAAATAATTTATTCCAACATACACGGCAACACACTCAGAAGAGAAAGTACTCATTATAAAAAAAACCAGAAAACTTAAAATAAAATAAAAAATAACTATAACATGTATATGTGTGTGTTTGTAGCTTTGTAGGCAGGTAGATTACAATTAGCTACAAACACAACAAATTATTATTTTAAGTTCATATTTGAAACAATAAGGTTGGTAGAAGGTAGGTACACACAGCTGCCGGGTTTACCGCGTTGTCGGAAACGGTCTGTGCTCAGCATAATGTTGAGGATTAGCATCCACAACGCTTTTCAGCATTAAGTACCTTCTTGAGCGCGAAGCTGGCGGTCTGTCCGCCACGCACCTCGGGCACGGGCATGCGCTTGCGGTGGATGCTCTTGACCGTGATGGGTTGGAAGCGGCCGAGCGGGTCCGGGCCCAGCATCAGAGTGTCGTTGAGGCGGATCACGCCCGCTAGCGTCGTGCCGGATACCACTGTGCCTACACCCTGGAACAACATACAATAATATTATAACTATAATAATATTATAGTTTTTCGTAGACTTTCGCGATTATCACTCTGTAGAGTGTAGATTTTATGTATTGTATTTATTTATTCAGAAAAAAGGTAACATAATATTGTTGTTTTATAAGTACTATTAAACCTTACCAGTTACTTATTATTATAACGGGTCAGTGTAGTGTGCCGACCGAACATTTTTATTGACCAAAATGAGGGTTGTTCTCTCATTTCACCGCGACGGTAGCTACAATACGCCAGTCAACCCGTGACCACGGCTGTACTAATCAAATCAAATCAAAATATTTATTTCGGACAACTTTAAATGTAGATCCATATAAAAACATTAATTAATTAATTAACTAATTAATATTAACTAATTTAAATATTAATTAATTAACTAATGATAATGTGGCCGTACATAAACGCAATAACGCGAATGTTTGATCAGACCTACTCTCCGCCAAGACAGCGATGGGTCTATTTGTTTTACGTCTATGACATGCCGATTTTCCCACGATGTTTTTCTTCATCGTTGTAAGTATCGTGGGATGCGCTTATAGATTTTTTCGACCGAAAATACCCATTAAATACTGTACCGTTAATATTAAGCTTTTTGCTTATAGAGAACAGCATTTGATTTTCCGTTCGAGTTAGTCAAGTGCTGATAGTCCATTTCCACCGTAAGTGGCGCCACCTAGCGGCTTTGTGTGGTATTTTTATGTCTACCGATAATGGCCGCTCAATTACTTCCCATTGGCGTTTTGTATTCCGCCGAGTTAACACGTCCGAACAGCTCCTACCTAGGACTGTTCCATACTTATTATAAGTTTTCAATATCGAATTCGAAACTATCATTCGAAAAAGAAATAAAGTGTTTAAAAAGTGCAAAAGGGGAAAATGTAAGTACCCTCTTTTCTTAATGTAGCCGATATGGCTTTATTAAATTGAATTATTTAACGGTTTATTCCGTTCGGTATAACATGTATGTGTATACAAAATAAAGATAAAGATATTGTCCATCCGCCCAGGTTTGTGTAGCAGAAACACTTGATGAGATTCCCCAGTAACATAAGAAAAAGTGTTTAAATTTAAATTTATTGATCTAGATAGCGTGAATTTGCGCTACAAGCTACCTATATAGCTATCAAGCTCAAGCTGCAGGTCATGCAGCCCTATAAACGGCAGGTCGTCGAACTATTCGAGCAGGATTCTGCGCGTCTGCAGGAAATCTAGCGTACCGACATACTTACGCGGCTGTCCAGCTGAGCATATTCATGAAAATCGGTGAGCTACGCAAACTTTTTTAAATTTTGTTGAAGTGATTCTAATAGTCTTTTCGGGTCAGTGGTTCAACGTTTATTTTCCTAGTACGCAAGTCCACGACTGGTGCTATTACTAAAGAAATAAACTTTCATAATATACAACGTTACGAACGTTTTAATGATAGTATGAACTTGAGGTACCTAACTGTTCTACGAAGTTTTTTGTCGAAAAGCCATTGACATAGGAACTGTCTGTTCCAAAAGATCCGATGACTAGTTCTAATGTAGGTTCAATCGTTTAGATGTTTTTTTTTTGCATTTAGACCACTCCAGGTGGCATTGTCTAGCAAACAAAAAGGGGAAAAATACGTATAAGTACATGCACCTTACGTTGTGGGAGTAGGTATCATACCTATTCAAGAGAAATAGGTTTTCTTCAGAAAACCCGTAAGATTTGAGCAATAATAATACCTAATTTAATTGTTTTTCGACTACCTACCCGATTTTTATTGAAATTAAATAATGTTGCAAAATTATTCGGATTTGTTGTAGAAATCATTTTTACCACCAAGTAAGCCCTCACACAAATAATTTTGAGTCACACCTCCTTAGAACAGTAATTTTGATTTGAATACGCAGTAATTTTCTAGGTTGTAATAGTGGTGTAATAGTAACAATAAAAGCTTAACATTAGGGTAACCTATGGTTTTACAAAAGATGTAATATATATTATGAATTCTCCGCGGATTTCAATTTCGGGAACTTTGAGTAATTACAAAATTTGAGAGATGTTAAACTGCTTTAATTTACTGTACATGGAAATTAATCTTATGTCTCTGCTCTCGCAAGGCATCATTAATCTGCCAACAGGTTAAAGCTAACGTCCGAGGGGTGTATATAAGTATTTAAAGTATTTATTTTTCTTTCGTTCATTATTAAAGTACCGACTTTGATTCAAGTTTTTATGATGTCTCTGCTCACGCAAGGCATAAACAATCTGCGAACAGATTAAAACTAACCTCCGGGGTGTAGATAGTGTTTATTTTCTTTCGTACACTATTAAAGTAAGTACCTACAACGAGTCAAGTGTTTATGATGTCTCTGCTGACGGCAAGGCATTAACAATCTGTCGACAGATTGGAGCTCCCATCTCGAGGGTGAGGAGCAAGTATTGATTTAATGACAAGACTTTTATAATATTTTACCTTGTAGTGTTCCACTACCTACATTACTGTATAGTCTAACCGGATGCATTTGTTCTTGGCAAACCTTAAGCTGCAAACAGATCTAAGTATAAAAGTTTAGCTTTTAAGGACATAGTTCCAGTACCTACATTGAAATCTATAGATGTTTCTGTCTACGACAAGACATCAGCAGTTTTAAAACGGTTGCTCCATCTTAAATATTGATGTCGAGCCCGTACTGCTTTCATAAACCAGACTCAAATAGGCACAATAGAACTATTGGATACCTGCTCACTGCAAGGCATCAACGATTTGCAAACAACTTAATTTTAGGTTCTGTAATGCTTGTATAACCAGGTTTACCAGGGAATGTTAATAGTAGCGTAGGTACGCATTGAAGCGGCAAAACATTACCAGTGAATCACGAGATTCCCAAAGAAGTTACGCAAGACTGTTGTATTGGCTACTTCCCAGTTCGTACACTCTTTTTACTAAACTTATGGGTGACTCAACTCACGGTAAGAGCACCAAAATAATGGAACTTTGTGTGCTCGATAGCACGTAATGAAGGAAAGTCCTTGTTTAGGATAAAAAAATATCAATAATTTATAATTATAAAATAGTTAACGGCATACTATAAATTCATCTTAACTTAGGCTAGAAATTGTGAGATATTTTTTCAACTCTCTTTCGAGAAATGAACTACTTACGTAATGTTTTTATCAGATACCCTCATGGTATTTTTAATAAAATTGTTTATTTAAATGACAACAAGTGCTCGTCTTGCCCCTTGCTTAGCCATTATTGGCTCGAACCTTGTATTTTAGTAAAGTATCGTAATATTAAACGTTTCAAATAAAAAAAAAAAAAAAAAGAAAAAAACAAGCAAGTAAGTACCCTACTTACTTATCGATATCACTCTTATCAAAAATACTATTTCCAAATATTGTCAGTAGGTACTTTATGAGATCTAAGCTGTCGCCTCCAAATTAACATAAATGCACTAGATGCCTGTGTATCTTCTTAATCGTAATATAGGTACGTAAACTACGGAAGTAGATACCGTATCAATTAACCCTGTTCAACAATGAACACTGACTAGAGGATGATACAAAATAGCATGCCTGTAAACTACAATCGTTTTCTCCTAATTGAGTGTTTGGCTCTGTTGTCAAGAGTTCTAAATAAGCCTCCCAAAGGCTTCAGACTTACAATATAAATGTACGTCAAACCTTAGTTACAAATGAACTAAATAGCGTCTGAGCTTATTATAAAAGTTTTAAATTAACATGGTCGCATTAGTCTAAGCAGACACTTATCTGGCTCGAATGATAAGAATTTTCTGTACATGAACATATTATTGCCTTTAACTAGTACTAGTTTATTTAAACAGTTGCTATACCTATACCTAGTTAGTAGGTATATGGAATATACTATATTATGTATTTAAAGTGAACTATATTTATAGTACCTAAATATCAAATATTTCGAATGGCAACGACTGCACCTAGGCAGGTACTTAATTTTTCATGTCTTTATTGAGTTGCTTAATAGGCAAGATCAAATCACTTAACCCAACATACTGATTGCCCAATATCTTATCACTTTAAGTATGTTCATGCATTTTATATAATTATCATACATGCCTGTCACTCAGGCTGTTGACCAATGCTGTATTCCAAAGTTTTATTGTATATTATATTCGTTAGCTATCAAACGAACTTCGCAAGCGATTGCATACCGACTACGTTCGATCTTTAATTGATTAAACTTTGTTCATGAAAAATAAAATGTTATGGTTATAATGAACAACAACAAAACAACTGAAATGACATAATATCCTAATATCATCTAGCGAACATTTGCAAACAAGAATGGCTCTCATTCATTATAACGATATAACGGGACGCTGACTTGTCAGCTCACATGATTTCTCGATTCTGGAATCCTTCCCATAATGATAACTTTTAACGTTACTCTTAGTTTTATGAGTAAACGCAGTAGGATAATAAACTGATGTTAAAGGTATACATCAATGAAAAATTGTCATTTGGCATAACTGACATGAATCAATACTTACAATTCTATATCTACAATTCTATCCTATTTTCCTTAACGCTTGTTGTTATTGTTGACTATTGCAATATAATAATTTCTTATCGTGTCACCAGTTCTTTCGAACCAGTGTGGTAAAAGGATTTCATGTGCGTCTCGAAGAAGTTCGTTTAGAATCACTAACATTTAATTTGCCAAATAGCTACCTAAACTAGGTGATTCGGTAATTGTCTAGTAATTAATGTTATTGTATCTACTTAACTTGATACAGTGATCAAAATCACTGCATTGGAAGCATAATAGAAGTGTCTCTAAATAATATTAAACTACCTAACTGGAATTACGAATAATTGGATAGTGTCGACACACCCAATTATCATCACGCTAATAATTTTAAAAAACTATAACATTATATTATATTACATTGATTATTTTTATTATTTTCCCTCTAGTTTATTATAACCACATAAAAAAATATAGAGAGGAAGGCAATGTGAAATTGTTTTTAAACTTTTTTTTGAGAAAATATGTAAAATTGATTTAACATAATAACTTAATCACTCTCATTCGATTCGAAACAAAGTATTTGTATTTTAAATACAGTTTAATTAAATTAGTATGAAGTATTATGCTAGTAAATACTACAATACATTTGTAAATAATAATGTTCACTTATATTTCGAAGGTATCGAACAAAACTGATTAGGCACACATGGCTGTGTAGCAAGTATACCGAATGATAATTATATCGAAGCTGTGAACGCAGTAACCCTGAAAATGTGTTATGAGAGTAACCAACCTCCGACAGTGGTTTCTGAAATATTGTTTGACCTCGCTGAAGGTCTGTCATAATCAGTATTTAAATATCCTATATCCTATACTTATTACTTATGACAGTAAGTTGCGAGTTATGTTTAACGTAGCAAATACAATGATTGTTATTAAAACAAACAAAATATCATAATTTATATACTTTATTACAGGTTCATATTGAAAAATGATAATAACTTATGTTTTATTAAGAACTTACAATAAATCATCACATTGGCGTATAAGAACCTGAAATTTCACGTTGCAAGTGGCGTCACCAGGCGATAGCAAACAGAATCTCTATAAGCAAAAAGCTTAATATTAACGGTACAGTATTTAATAGCGGCGTTTTCCCTGAAAGAAAACGCATATTAAATACTTACCTTAATATTAAGCTTTAGTTTGATTTCTGCCTGGTGAAAATACGTAATAAAAAGCCAATGAGAAGTAATTGAGCGGCCATTATCGGTAGACATAAAAATACCACACAAAGCCGCTAGGTGGCGCCACTTACGGTGGAAATGGACTATCAGCACTTGACTAACTCGAACGGAAAATCAAATGCTGTTCTCTATAAGCAAAAAGCTTAATATTAAGGTAAGTATTTAATATGCGTTTTCTTTCAGGGAAAACGCCGCTATTTACTCATGATTGCCATCGGGATTCGCACCCGCGACCATCAGATAGCAAGGCTCATCCACTCGGCCGCTACATCCTTTGATGAAGTGCCTTGCAATATTTGTTCTATCCTGTTTATTTAATCTATCAAAGGCGAGTCGCTAAGCTGGACAATAAAGACAAGCAATTATAGCACTTACAGGTACGGAATAAGTGTCATCGATCTGAAACTCGGCGGGCTTGTCGTCTTGAGAGGGCATCCTTGTCTTCAGCAGGTTCAAAAACATGGTGAGCAGGTCCAGATGGTCTCCCGTCACGTTCGACACTTGGAATATTGGACATAGCCTGCAATGAAAACTAGACTTAGTGATAGGGCATTAAGGTTTAAGATCACATGACATGGAGGGAAAACTCGATTAAGCATCGATGACACAGGGTTAGTTTACAAGCTACAAGCCAGCGAGTTCGCTTGTAGCTTGTAAACTCGACCCGTGCCATCGGCTTTTTACAATCTGCTAGTTGACAATCCTTCCCGAAAGCTAACTCGCTAGCTTTTAAGCTCGCCGGCTTGTAGCTTGTAAACGAGCCTTGTGTCATCGACGCTTTAGCTAAAATATATTTTTTAAGTATAGTTTTCTCACCAAACTGCAAACAACTTCGGGAAGATTGTTGTTTAAAGTCCATCAATATTTTAGGTCGTAAGCTATGTATATCACATAGTCATGTAGACATAGTCAAAGTATGAATTTACATAGTTTTGGTTTGATTGAGTAATAAACATCCATCTGAAGAAACTTCGCGTATTATCATCATCAATAATATATAAAAGACTTGGATCTGACTGACTGACAAACAAATACAAGCCAAACCACTGAACGTAGAGACGTTTAAAACTTGAACGGTGCGCTGAAAATACGCAACGCAAACGAATTTGCGGGCGTCAGCTAGTTATAATATAATATTAGTGTGCGGAAATGACTAACTAAATATAATAGAACTAAATAAATGTAATAGCTTGGGAGCGTATAAATATCTATGCAGCTGAATGAACCTAAGTATTTTTTTACAATTTCTGTTCCCTCTTACCTCTGTGAGACGAAGTTGGTGGCGCTAACGATGACGTCATCCTTGCTCTTTACCATCACCGGCACCTTCCTGCAGCCGGAGGACTTCAGTATCCGGATGAGCAGTTTCATGTTATCCTGCAGCACGTTGGGCGGGCACATGTCGATCTTGGTGACGACCACGAATACCGGCACCGACAGAGCCAGTGCTAGGCCCAAGTGCTCCTTCGTCATGCCCACTATGCCAGCGTTTGCCCCGATCTAGAAAAAAATATTAAAAAATTGGCTAGTTTAACAAAGCCTTAAAAAATACGTCAACAGGTGTGAAGAATGCTTTGAGTTCTTCACACCTGTTGAAGTATTATTCACACCTTTTTGAAATTGAAGATTCCTCACCAATGTCGCTTTAACGCTTATACTTTTTGATAAGAATACGAATAATTTAATAAAGAACCAGTCAACCTGTTATTGGTTGTTGTCAAAGCTATTATTGCGTTAGACCGATACCATTGTACCGCGCCTCAGGAATGTGCGCCTCTGTCGTTTCGACGTCAATTAGCTCATGCTTTCCTTCCCTTCCTCCACGGCACTGACAGTCTCCGGTTCCGTTCAAACGATAGTTTTATTTTGGTTGGAACATGTGTAGATTCAAAACTGTTACTTAGTAGGTATAAGTTCTTAAGGGTAATCCGCAAGGCAAATTTCATACTTTAGTTTAGATTTTATACGTATTTTAAAATTAACAAAACACATAAAACATAGACGAAACGAATAGTGTGAAGAAATTACTATAACACGACGTACTTTTTAAATATTTGTTCGAACACTTTGTATGGAAATTTGCCTTGAGGATTACCCTTAACCTAGTATTAGGTACCTATGTATAACATGTATTTAATTTAACTACCGTAGGGAGGCTTCTCCTGCAGGATGCCGTCTACATGGGCACCAACACAGTGCCAGATATTCTGCCATAATACAGTAATATGTAAGCATTACTGAGTTCCGATTAGAAGGGCGCTGTAGCTCGTGAATTGCTGGGCTTTCGTCCACTCACCATGAGCATGCCGAAGTCGGGCGCGTGGCCCGTCATGCCGAAGACGGTGGTCTTGAGGTACCGCTCGTGGCCCGCCAGGTCGATGAACGTGATCACTTTGGACGACTTCTCGCAGATCTTCACCCAGTCCAGGGTACCGTGGTCGGGCTTGTTCACCACATTACCTGAGAAATTACGGATTGCGATATTAATGACAAGTTGACGACATGAATGGTCGAATGGCAAGTGTATTGGACTGCCACGCCCGGTGTCGCGGGTTCGATTCCCGCTTTAGGACAAACATTTGTGTGATGAAGATCGGCGTTTTTCCTGAGTATGGGTGTTTTCTATGTATCTTAAGTATTTTATCAGCCACCTGGTTTCCATAGTACAAGTACTCCTTAGTTTGGGGCTAGATAGCGTTGTGTGAAATGTCCTAAATATTTTTTTTATTTATTTACTTTGTTTTCGAGCGCATACTTCATGTTGCGAGCGTAGCTTATCTTTTCCGTTGCAGGTCAAGCTCTCATTAACACTTCCCACACACACATTCCTTTCTTAGTAGGTACTCACTTTCAGCAACGATCATATTCTTCAATTTGCAAGTCTCTACATTCAGTGGCCTGTACGTTGTCGGTCAGTAAGTCAGTTAGGTCCAAGCCTTTTATATATATATACCTATATTGATAAATAAATGAGAACTATTTATTTTACCAAGGAATTAACAACTTACTTAACATAACTTGGAGAGAACCTATTTCAATGTTTTATAAATGTCATGTTACGTATTCTCGAAGGTTTACATTATTAAACACTGAGCACTTTATTTTTTTTTTTTATGGTCCAATGAAAAATGAATGGCTGAAACTTCGACGTCGTGTTATGGTTATTAAAAAGGGATAGGCTATTATTACAAATCAGCGATAAAATTATGTAAATGATGTTACATGTAAGGCCATTGCAAATATGGGTTTTTACCGATCTACTATAAAATATCATAATATTGATAATTTAGCGTGTTTTTGCATCTGAGGCATTCCGCTATCTCACTAATATGAACTAGTGGCGTTACTAGTAGCGTGGTCTCCGTCGCATAAAGGACCGGCATAAGACTAAAGCGTCGATGACACGGGGCTACAAGGTGCTAGTCGGCGAGTTTTAAAGCTAGCGAATGAGCGAGTTAGCAGTCCGGAAACGGTACATTGTAAAAAAGCCGATGACATGGGGCGAGTTTACAAGCGAACTTGCTGGCTTGTAGCTTGTAAACTAGCCCTGTGTTATTGAAGCTTTTAAAGGGATTCCATTTTTTTGACGACACAGGTCGAAAGGCAAGTGTGACTGCCACGTCCAGTGTCGCGTGTTCGATTCTCGCTTCAACACAAACATTTGTGTCATGAACATAGGTGTTTGTTCTGAGTCTGGGTGTTATCTATGTATGTATTTACAAAAAAAAGTATTTAAGTATTCTATCAGCCATCTGGAACCCATAGTACAAGCTCTGCTTAGTTTGGGGCTAGATGGCGTTGTGTGAAATGTCACAAAACACATACATGCCCATACATAATAGTAGCGTGATTGCAAATGAGTGTGACACTAACCCATGTTGTCGAAGCCCAGGATATCGTTGCCGACGGAGCTGGTGCGCCCGCTCTCCATCTCGTGCTTGTGGCGGAACAGCCGCTGGCGCGCGTACCCGCGCCCGTTGTCCAGCTCGCCGTGCGTCAGCACGCCCAGCAGCGTCGACTTGCCCGCGTCCACGTTGCCCACCACCGCTACCCTGGAGACCATAACGCCCGTCAATGCTATTCCTAGGTCAAGCAATGCCTTGAAATAAAGACTGTTAGATTCCAAGGTAATAAATAATACACTCAAGTTCAGAACAAAGAAACGTAGTGCACGAAAGGAGTCTCTTTGAAGCACACTTGAAATACTTTCACCACACTGGTTCGAAAGAACTAGTGAGCTAGTGACAGGATAAGAAGAACAAGGAATTCTTAAAACGCTATCCTCTCTATCGAAGTATTTTAAAAATCAGATTCAATAAACTGCCTCCTATAAAGAACACTATCTATGAGCATGGAATAATATAGGTATAATATGTAAGTCAGTATAGCCCTTTTCTAATAGGAAACTACTACTCGCGCGAATGAACATGATACCTAGCTCGAATGACGTTTGTGCAGAGTACAGCGGAAATGGTATTAGATAATCTTGATAGAGAAGAGGTCCTGTAATACTTGGTAATGATAAGTAATGATAAGGCTTCGCAATTAGAGGAAGAAGAAACACGGAGGACGCCGAGCAGGGCAGCGGGGGAAGCATCAAGTTCCCAGCCACGTCATGCCAGGTGTCATGTTCATTCGCCCGAGTAGTACCTAGATTAAAGATTATGTTTATGATTATGAGATACACGAGATAATGGAGGTTAGCAAAAATGAAATGAAGCCTAAGCAGTGGGTCCTACCAGGCTGAAATGATCATTCCTCACCTGATCTCCATAAAATCGGTATGGTCGACCTCTGTCCTGAGCAAGTACTGTCCCATAAGCCCGCTGCCGCAGTCCCAGCGCCGCAGCTCCACCAGCGACACGCGCTCGCCGCTCGCCAGCGACTGCAGCGTGGCCAGCGACGCGCTAAACTCATCCTCAGTGAGCCCGCGCCCGTCTGGAGGACAAATTCAAACGTCTCATACAAATTGTAAGGGCCCTTACCTCACCGGGATGCCACAGGCACGTCGTCAGGCTACGTATCCAAACTATTCTTATTAAATGTATGACAAACACAGATGACAACTAACTTGGCAAACTTGGCTGAGCGAGTGACGTAAGCTGAGTAACTTTTTACTGTCTCGGCCAATTACTCGGTACGTGTGATCTAGGCATAAGTGTTGTCGAGGCCGCCGCAGGCCTAATGCCTAGATCACACGTACTGAGTACTCGGCTGAGACAGTGCTCACGGCCGAGTACTCGGTACGTATAAATATTGCGCCGAGTGCTCGGCTGAGCGAGTGATGTAAGCTGTCACTGTGTCGGCCGAGTAACATTTTACTGTCTCGGCCGAGTATTCGGTACGTGTGATCTAGGCATAAAGCTACATTCTGATTCACAGAAGACGGAAGGCAAGCTTTTTTTTGTAGCATTTCCTTACTATGTCAGTGTCCTTTTATTACACTATAATTACTCCTATTAGTACATTATAATTGATTGATTCAGGCGTTACTTTGCGGAAATCCATAAATATCAACAAATTATATAAATATATTTAGTAATAAAAATGTGGAAGAAATCGCTTCCTAGCGATAAGACCGCCCATTGTACTTTTTATTTAGATTTAATCATAAGTTATGGTGTACAATAAAGTATTTCTATCTATCTAACTATTTATTTAATATTCATAAATTATGACTATTATGAGTTGTTTTGTAAGACCTTCAAATTTTCAGTGTGACCGACCATGTAAGGGTACAAGTTCCATGTCATGAAGTGAAGTACCTGCATTTGTTTGCCAGCTCAAGGTTATCCATACAATTACATCACTTGTAGGTTTTTTCTTTTACTTTTATATTGTTTAAGGTAACAGGTGTTTTATTATTACGTAACTATAAGCGCTATAGGTGGTTGCGTTTGGATTGCAACACAATACAGCTACCTGATAATATTCTATATTTTAACATATTTTTAAGCAGTAACTTTTCCTTATTGAGGTGTAATAAGGGTTAAGTAATCAATGCAAATAATTTTGTTACTTTATTCATGACTATACCAGATCAAGACAGAAGAAAATGGAGAGAATAGGGGTAGGCCTTTGCCCAGCAGTGGGATAGTGAAGGCTCATAATAATAATAATATTGATGATAAATATAATAGCTTTATCTATGGTATTTGACTGTTGTTTTCTTTATTATTTCGAGTACCTAAAGAAAAACATAGTAATTAAAATGTATTGTTCTGATTTATTAATCTAAAGCATTGATGACACATGGCTTCTTTACACGCTACAAGCCAGCGAGTTCGCTTGTAGCTTGTAAACTCACCCTGTATCATCGACTTTTTTACAATCTGCTTGTGACAATCCTTCCCGAAAGCTAACTCGCTTACTCGCCTAGCTTTTGAACTAGCCGGCTCGTAGCTTGTAAACTAGCCGTGTGTCATCAAAGTTAAAGGCTGAGTTCCTTACCCTGTCCTTGTCCAATAGCATAAATAATCTCTCCATTGCCAGCCTCCAGTCTCTCCAAGAGCATCTTACGGAGCATCTCATACTCGTCAGCATTGGGGCTGACTAGAATCATCTGAAATATAAAGAGTATTTTAAATATATCTCGACAATTATAGACTAAATGCATTATGTGTGTTAAGATACTGAGAGAAGCAACAGATATTGGCCTACATATGCTTATTTTTTTATTATTGATTTGCATCTTTGATGACTTTGCAACCTTGGTCTGTTGTGCTGTGCCTATACTTATGTTAGTATATAATATTCTGACCTTTTACAAAAAACAAAATACAAGAATGTAAACAAATAAACAATGTCCTATTACATATAAATGATTACAACATTTTAATTCATGAGTAATATTGTTACATCACTATTATCTATTTCTTATACACTACAAAATGATGCAACAGAATTTTAAATTAACAAATAAAAACAACATACATTATGGTTGTGATTATTATATTTATTACTATAACATTATAAGAGCGTTCCCTGCCGTTTCACTGAATATTTGTTACTCACTTATGAATATTTAGGTGAAATACTGAGCTAATATTGTAAGAATTTGAAGGGTATAAGCACTTTTACTTATGTTTTTGATGTGTAAAGCACAAATTCCCATATAAGCAGCAGATTAACAAAAACTTTTCAATTTACCTTTCCTCTGATACAGGAGTAGCTTTCGTCAGTCTCGAAGGAAGGCATCTCGCCCTCAAGTGGAGCTCCCTCATTGCATACCTTTACCGGGGACTCCGGTACACTATCCATTTTGAAGTTTCTTACAGAACCAGATATTATAACCCCAGCTGCTACAACGATTACTCCATCATGTCGCAACACCAGTCATTCGAAATAACTTCTCTGTCTGCGAATGTGAGTGAGGAATGTAATGGTAATAAATATTTTGGTGTTCGGGAATCGGGATTCCTGAAAAATATCCCCATTTGATCACAGAACACAAACCAATAAGATTTTATGTTTAAATCACCAGTATCGGTGATAAAATTTAAGAGGGCTTTAGGAATACAAGAACAGTTAAAAAACGCCAAAATTACCTTGGTTAAAAATGAAAACGCAAAATCGAAAATAAATTCCACTGAAAAAAAATAAAACAGATGGATTTTGTGCCAACTTTTGACAACTCACACATACAAAACACTAAGGGCTGGCAACATACAAAACGTAATAATTTTGTCCATGGTTATCATTCTGTCATTTTCTAAAACAAGTGTTGTACCATTTCCGGTAATGAAACAAACATACAAACCCATCTCAAATCTCAAAAGTAAAATCCACTCAAAATCCATTCGTTTCTATTTTTCATAGAATAAAAAAATATTAAAACTACATAGTCTGTGCTGTACATACTTCAATCACTTGAATTTGTTGTTAATTTTATCGTGAAACAGAATAAAAACGTATGTAATTACATGTCGCAGCTTACATTTATGTAAATCTTCAGTACATAGTTTTTATTATGGTACTGTGGATAACTTTATCAGTGAATAATCAATATGGATGATTCCGCTGCCTCGGACTCCTGGAACAAACTGGTGATATCGAAAAATAATGACCAATGGATTCCTACCATTAAAACTGAACAAATTGATGAAGACTCAGCTGTAACTGCAGCCGGTTTTAGTTTAGATTACGACCCTTTCAGTGAAGTAAAGCCAGAGGCGACAGCGGCTGGTCATCGCTACCACCAGAGCAACGAGCTGTCGGTGAGTTCGGAGCGAGAAGAGTCTCTTGTCGGGACGAGTAGCCTACCAGAATCACCGAAACAAAGATCCGTGCGATTAGCCAAAATGTCGGCGTACGCAGCACAGAGGTTGGCGAACGAGACTCCGGAGCAACGTGCCGTGCGACTGAAACGTATGTCGGAGTATGCGGCTAAGAGACTGGCTAATGAGACCAGCGAGCAACGGGCCAAACGGCTCTCTAGAATGTCGGCATACGCTGCCAAGAGACTGGCTCGAGAGACCCCTGAACAGCGACAGGAGAGGCTCACCAGAATGTCTGCCTATGCTTCCCGGAGACATGCCATGATGAAGTTAAATTCTTCAAATGTCACAAAAAGAGCAAAATCAAAAACTGATCCAGCTGCTGTAGATCTTAAAGTAACTCGGAGCACTGATCAAATCTAAGCATATTTTGTCAAAACTTTACAATGGTATATTTTTATTTAGAGATAATAAGCATATGATTTTTAAAAATGTACATAATTGCATAAAAACTAGGATAATCTTTTATTATTTTATGTTGGATAATGCTCTTGCACTATTTGCATGTATTGCTTTAATCATTAATATATTTAATGTTTTCTAATTCTTAGATTCATTGTGTTTTAGATACTTAATTAAAATATGTTTGTCTGCATTTCTAATGAAGAATACACAAAACTAATAGAAATATAGTTTATTTTTGGATTACAGGCATTTAGTGGATTTTGTACCATCTGAGATTACATAACATTTTATTAATAGGAATGTTCCATCACTCAAACTAAACTAAGATAATCAAAAATATTTATATAATTAATGTATTTACTTATTTTCAAGCAACAATAATACTAAGAGAGAAACATAAATTAAAGATATCTTACAAATAAGCCCATCTATGGAGTTGAGATTCTTCTAGTATCCACCAACACATTCTCAAAATATACTACAACCTACTATAATAATCTTCATATAAAAAAATTTAAACGTGAATATTTTCGACAATGGAATATTGGCTACAAACAAAATGAGGGCAGATATAATCAATAAATATTATATAATAGATTTAAATTAAATTATACATTACTGTCACCTCTTATCTTAAGTTTTATAAACAACCATAAGTATATCATGGACTTACATACTATGTACAGCATATTAAATAACAACACAATTTTATGTATACTTTTCCTCCTCCTCACTACATAGCCTACTACTATTTTTTTCGATACCATTCAGGCTTTGAGAAAGATTCTCGAAGCATGCAGGTGAAGCCATCGGCAGCTGGAATATGTGAAGGCATCAACCGAACAAACATCCATCTACCCCCACAAACATGAATCTATGCACACAAACATCCAAACAACCATCTACCCTATAATATATAACCTTTCGCCTTTATAACATGTGATGGTGGTAACAGGTATGTACGTACAGGTGTCCTCACAGTTTAGTAGCGCTGACCTTGAATGTGTAGAAATCGATTTTTAGATGCTTTTGGCGGGAGGGGTGCGACGCGATAGGGAAGGCGCCCCGTGCCGGCGTCTATTAGTCGCTTAGCCACCTTCCCGCCGCGGCGGAACCAATAGGCGCAGTCTCGCTTCACCTCACTTGCGCAGAGCTCTCCTCCACTTTCGCCGAGCGCTATTAATCCGTGAAGAAACCTATATGTATGTAGATATGGATGAGGTTAGCAGGCGGGGCGGGGCGCGCGCGCTAGCAGCTGGCGAGATGAAGAGCTCGAGCTGTAGGAGTCGCCCGACGAACGCACGCTCGCTTGTGACAACGGAGTGCCTGCGATAACAACATCTTTATTATTAGATTTATATGTTATATTTTATATTATGGTAGTTATTTTTTCATGCTAAAAAGTGTAACAAGACCAAGTTAGAATATCACAATACAAGAGAGATACAGGTCTGTCAACGAAAGCTGACGCTATCAAAGTACGCACACTATTGTTATTTCATTATTACTATTACAAAATTTAATTTATAAAATAAATACATGCTTCGAGAATCCTGCAATCTCGAAGACATAATAATAAGTTATAAATATAAATCAAAATGTCAAATGAGTTTTTGCCAATTCGCTCTCAGCGGGACTTTAATCAGCAACACTGATGTGTTGATTCAAATGGATAAAAAAACCTTGGTCTGCCCTCCTATTGTAGTGCCCAAGTAGTAGGTATAAGTAGTTAAGTCCAATAGGTACCGGGCATACCGGGGAGCGAAGTGACGTGGTGCGGGAGCGCCCAGCGCTGGGCCGTGCACTCGCCGTTGCCCGCCGCCGCGCCCGCGACCTCCTGAAACATATACCATTTGAATCTTGTGCCAATCACATAAATCAGGCTTCTTAAGTATATTATTTTCAAAGTAAAGGTTTTATATTTTCTGAACTTTAAATATTTATGATTATTTTTTTCAATTTCAAGCACATAAATACGACATAACTATAACATATTTATTTCAACATATTGGCTTGCTTGAGCATATAGTAGGAGTTTCAGCACCTAAAGATTTATTTAGGTTTACATGATTTATTCCCTATATTTTAACAGAAAATCCGATTTAAGTCGTAGTAATTTTTTGTTACACAACCACCAGGGCCTGTCGGCATAGATGCAGTCCCAATAATACTATCAAATCTTAGTGCATTTTGAAATGCAGTGCTGTGTTAGAATAGCTACAGTTACAACAAAATTATTATGGTACTCAATCGGCTGCATTTACATAGATATAGGGACTAAGGGATAAACAAAAGTTGACCTCTCTGACGAACCACGTGACAAAGATTCGCATAACGCAATTCTTAGGTCAAATTGGTTCTGCGCATCTTTGTCACGTGGTTCGCCAAAGGACAACTTGTTTGGCACTTATTATACGTAAAATGGCCATAATATAATTTTTACATTGCATTATCTAGAAAATGTGTAATCGTTAGCAATAGATAGCGATAACTCTACAATTTATTGTTATTTAAAATCATGCAAGCCACACATGTAACGTAACATCCGGTTTTAACCATCGTACAAAAATATAAGAAGAAACCCGGATGTCCGGTGTCCACACAGGCTTGCAACATCGCCGCCATCGCCATATTGCTCTTTACTTCCGAGACTAAATTAAAATGGAAAACGTTTTTCCCCTGTATTTTCGAGATTCGTGTTTGTTTTTCAACCCAAAGTGTATGCTGGTGAATAAATGAGTGTCAAAATACATGATAATGAAAGTGCAAATAATACAACAGCCAAAACCAACACAAGACGGCACACACTACAGCGACGCAGAGAGCCTGCTAACCGATTTCCTATAGAATACTAAATGGCGATAAATTTTGACAATCACTGAAGCATATTTTGTGGGCACCGAATTTTAGCAACCACCGCTAACTTTTAGCGCTTATGCCTACATGCACCAAACTGTGAAAGTTCCTTAGCAATTACTTTATTTGCTTAACAGATCTTAACGGTGTGAATCTGGACCGCCAAGCAAGCAAAGTAATACAGTGTGTTTCACAAGAACGTGACCTGGCTTAAAAAAAAAATCGGGGTATTTTTGCTAAACAAAATATACGAAACGGTGGCCCAACATTTTTTCCACGACGCATTAACAAACAAAATCAGTTCTCGTGTTCGCTTCGCGCAGAGCACACGTTTCCTGAAATGAGTGTCGCGTACGCATCTCGCTATGAGGCAGTGTTCCTTTGTTTGCATCCCAAAGGACCCAAAATGTCGCGTGTTAAAGCTGCAAAGTATATGAAAAAGTCTAAGGCGTTCGTGACCAAGTGGGTGAACCGATATTCAGAAGTAAAACACGTCGATGACCTACCAGAACGTGGTAAAAGGAGGAAGACGTCGTCCGCAGAGGATAATCGGATTACTAATCTGTTTTTGAAAAATCCACGAATATCTTTACGATCAGCACAAGAAGAGTTAAAGAAAAAAGGACTTCACTTATCTCTAGCTACAATCAAAAGACGTTTAACAGAGATTAAGGTCAAATACCGAAGCACTTTGAAGAAACCGCTCCTTACAGAAAAGCATGTTGAAAAAAGGATGGCCTGGGCACGAGAAAACAAAGACCGTGACTGGGATAAGATAGTCTTCTCTGACGAAGCTTCGTTTTGGGCAACTAGTATTACACCTCGTGCTTGGTCAACTGCAAATAACAGACTTGTCGAACGAACAGTTAAACACCCGGTAAAGGTTCATGTTTGGGGATGCTTCTCAAAACAAGGATTTGGTAATTTGTACTTGTTTACTGGTACTCTGAATGCTGTTAGGATGAATCAAATATATCAGAAAGCATTATTACCATCTGCCCGAAGTCTGTTCCCAAGGCCGAATGAGTCGTGGATATTGCAAGAAGACAACGACCCCAAACACCGAAGTCGTCAGTGCACCGCTTGGAAACAAGAAAATGGCATTGAGGTCTTAGACTGGCCCTCACAAAGTCCAGACGCAAACCCAATTGAAAACGTTTGGGCGTTGATGAAGCTTAAACTTAGAGGAAAGAAAATACGTACAGTCAAAGAGCTTACTCGCAATTTAAAGGCCATATGGAGAGCATTATCCCGCGACTACGCGGAAAAATTAGTGGAAAGTATGCCCCGAAGATGTCAGGCCATTCTGGACCACGGAGGAGACTGGACGCCTTATTAATAATAAAGCATCCACGTCAATATGATAAACTATGTGTTTCATTTATTATTATATGATAAACTTATTTTTTTATATAAAATTTGCCGGTCACGCTTTTGTGTTACATAGTGTAGCTTCGAAAAATTTACAGTTTGTTGCAAGACGGCATTAGTTTTTTAATGCCTTGCACCAAACTGTCAGAGTTCCTAAGCAATTACATTACTCGCTTGGAAGATCCTTATAGTACGATGGCACACGGCTTTTTTACATGCTACACGACTGCGACTTCGCTTGCAGCGTGTAAAGTAGCCCAGTGTCATCGGCGTTTTTAAAATCAGCTTGTTGACAATCATTCCCAATAGCTAACACGCTACACGCTAACGCCAACAATCAGCTTGTAAAAAGACATAGACGCTTTACTATCCAGATTTACACCGTCCGTTTGGTGCAAGTAGGTATAAGTCTCCTAAAAATGTAAAGGTTGCTAGCATTGGTAATTGATTGATTCAGGCGTTACTTTGCGGAAATCCATAAATATCAACAAATTATATAAATATATTTTGTAATAAATCCGCTTGATTTCTAAACAAAGGTTTTAATTAACTTAACTTTAGTTTAGAACTTTAGTACATATTACTATATTATAAACCAAAGAGTCAACGAACAGAAAACCAAAGTTTAAAGATACGACACGTGTTTCGCCTCTACACGAGGCATCATCAGGAGGTGTGGACTCGCCGAAGTTCGAAACGAGAGTATCTTTAAACTTTGGTTTTCTGTTCGTTGACTCTTTGGTTTATAATATAGTAATATGTACTAAAGTTAAGTTAATTAAAACCTTTGTTTAGAAATCAAGCGGATTTATTACTAAATATATTTATATAATTTGTTGCTAGCATTGGTGTCAACAGCATAATGAAAAATCATACATCATCTAAACTATACTAATCGGTAAATGTGCAAACTTGCAAACAACCTCTGTATTAACTCTAATTACCACACCACACTAATACACATGAACACAAAAAAATATTTATCTACTAGTAAAACCGCCTTCATAAAAAATTGTCATTTCCGTTCATTCATCCCCTAGGTGACAATAGGAAAAACCCACAAAACGTTTAATTATAAGTACCTACTTATAACTGGTACAAAAATCCCATCGATACCGCAGGCTCTCTGCAAACAATAGAAAAGCGCTACTTGTACGACCGACGCGCGACGCCGCCGGCGCCGGGTGCTCACATACAGGGTGCCTGTACACGTCACTTACAGGGTGTTTGGTTGGTGTCGGCTCGCCAACAGGGTGTTGGGTTTGTTTGGGCACGGTCAGAATGGTGGTGGCTGTGTCCTCGGGTGTGAAATAGTCCGAGTCGTCAGCGCCCTCACCTTCGGCGCTCGCGCCGCGAGCTGCGTGCATTGCCTTGTTACTTGTTTTATTCACCAGTATTCAGTTTATCGTATAGTATTATCTTTACAACACTGGTGCACGGTTCTAGTTTCTAAGTAAGTGGAGTATTCCCTGTTTTAGGTGAACATTTCCGTTTACCTAGCGTGTGTTTAAAATTAGAAAATATATAATGGTATACATATGGTTATAAAACAGTATACAACGTGTATACTGTTTTATAACTATACATGTTATTAAAAAAGTATAAATGTTATAAAATAGTAAGTATACAAGTTGTAAAATCGTATACAAGTTTTCCTTCTTTGACTACAGATTATTAGAAATCAGAACCAACGTGATTAATATGAACATTTACGTTGGTAGTTTTATATGGATTTACACGGCTTATTGACAAAAAATGTACCCAAGTACCTCGCCCATATAATGCTGTTATTACCCGTATAAATATGTATACTATTCATTGTACTAGTATAGTTAGTATTGCTTGGATTGTGTCGAAAACGCGCTGCAAGTTTACCTGCATTCATAATTCATGTGTTTGGGACTCGTACCGAGAATACATAAAATGTTTAGTATTTAAGTTGTGTACTAAAAAAAACTGTAAAATAACTTCCAAATCTGCAATTCAGTATAAAAAGCATGTGAAGAAATATCGACTGGGCGCCATGAGATAGATGAAAGTATTGACGGTGCCTTATTCAATGTAATAACTAAATGAATGAAATCAACTTTCGATTTTGGATTTGTTAATGCGCAACACGAGTTTTTCTTAACCATAAGCACCTACACCTAAGTTATAGGTTCCTATTTTCGAAGACTGCTTTTTACCTGGTGATGATATTTTTAATTAAATAAAATGTTTTTTTTTTTGTGTTTCATTGACACTTTTCTTGCTTCAAGTAGTGTCATTCATCATTGCAATTGACGCAATGTACAGTACGCCCACCGAACAAGGGTGTTTCCGAATAGTTGAACAACTGAAATGCTTCGGAAACTCACTATCTCTAAATTGCACTAGCTTCAGACCTCAGTAAAAAATCGGAGTAAAAAGTGAGGTGTGGTGAGAAATTCACCCTGTATATTGATGTAGGGTATAACAAGGGTGGTCGTTAATGGTTGTGGTTGTATACTGACAGTCGCGATGGTCGGCCTCCTCTGTGTCGGTGTCGTCGATGTGCGCGAGATGCGGCGTCGCAAGACGTAGCGCGCTTTCCGCTTCCGCGCCCGCGCCCGCTCCCGCCACCACCTCCGCGCCCGTTGACAGTGAGCACGACGACAGTTGGCTCAGCAGCTGTCACATTACAACTTTCAGAGGTCTACAAGGTGTTACAACTATTGGGCCAACCGTCAGTGGTCTACAAGATGTTTCTACATATATGGGGTCAACCGTCTGTGGTCTGCGAGGAGTTTCTACAACTGTAGGGACAACCATCAATGGTCTACATGGTGTTTCTACAACTGTAGGGTAAACCGTCAGTGGTCTACAAGGTGTTTCTACAACTGTGGGGTCAACCCTCGGTGCTCTACAACACACGGCTCTACAATCTGTACAGTGGGCGTGGGGGGCGGTCAGCATAACTATATAACAATAAAAGTAGCTACTTATCAAATTATCGTCTGAACAGTATAGTTAGCCCTCTGGGGCTCGTATGTGAGTCATCAGAGCAAGAGAAACGTCAAAAAAGAAGGGGCTTTATTTCATTTTAGTTCACAGTTTATACAAGCACTTACCCCATTTAGATTGTGTGTGAGCAGAGGCGAGTATCTCTCGGCGTTGCTGTCGCGGTGCGTCTCTTGCGCCGGCGCATCGCCCTCGCTCTGAGGGGAGAGCACGGGACTGCGACTCTTAGACAAGTCCTCTTCGGAACAGGACGTCTCGAGGGAGCGTCGCGCGCTCTCCGGTGGGATATTCAGGCTGAGAGACGACTGGGGATCATAGACACACAAAATTATTTATAAATTTGTTGATATGTCTCACAGTGTTGGATTTTTTAGCAGGGGATTATGCGGGAATTTTGTGAAATGTATGCAATGCCCTTAATGTATGTATTTTACTCAATTTGCTGAACTGTTTGGGAACATTATTTTAGGATAACGGCTGCTTTTTATCCCGGAATTAGTCTTTCATATTAAAATTTGTTTTGAGCTCGGGACAGATGTATTATAGGCAGTTGTTACCCGCAACACCGTTTATCATATAAAAAAAATCCTTTCTTAGTACGCGCCTACTTCTTGACAAACTTACGCTCGGAATTTCAAGCCTCTACGTCCAGTGGTATGGCTGTTATCTGTCAGTCATTCAGTCAGGACAAAGCCTTTTATATATTGACTACTGGATGATCTGCGTTCGACTACGTCCAAAAAAAATAAAATCTATCAAGCGGTTTTTGAGACATGTTGTTCCGACCCCACGTAAGAGGGAAAAGGACCCGAAAATTATGAAACGGTTTTTGAGTGTTAGCGAGACTAACGAACATTTTAATAAATAAGAGAACAGAAGAAGAAGAAGAAGATAGGTTACCTTAGTGACATGGCTGGGCTTGTGGTTGGAGAGCAGTGGGCTGTCGACGGTGGTCTTCTCTTCAGCGACCTTGGCCTGTTCCTCGCGCGCTAGGAGGACTGACATGCGGAACTGTAGACAGTTAACAGATACGTTAAATATTTTTTGGACATTTTACTTAACATAATAAAGTTTAAGGCGAATAGCCCCTGCCCTGATTTGCCCCCTCGCACGCGCGTACTTACGTAATTAACGTTGTTAAGAGGAAAAATATCTATCTCTCTATGGTGTGTAAAACCTTGTCCAAAGATTTTTTTTTCTCTGGGCATGGATTAACACATGAAAACTTGTTTGGATTGAAATGGATTTTTTACTGCATGTTTTTAATGATATTTTCTAGTGCTTGGAGGTATTTTTTTTCGTACAAGTAGTAATTTTTAGAGAGAGAGGAGAGAGGTTAGGGGACTACGGGTAGGGGGAAATCAGCAGACTACGGGTGAGGGGGGAGTCAAGTATGAATGTTAATTAATAATTTATTCAGTTTTATTTAATTCATTTTTAATTTCCAAAAATTATTGTTATCATTTTTATTTAATTTTATATTCCTCTTTCGATAGATTTTAATTTATCTTTTTTAATCAAATGTTATTTAGTACCTAATGTAATTCGTTCTTTAATTAATGTAATTGGCTGCTGCCGTCTTAATTAGAGTAAAATAAATAAATACAAATACAAGGGACTACGGGGGGTCAGGGAACTACGGATGAGGGTGGAGGGGACGTCAGGGGACTACGGATGAGGGTGGGGGGGGACGTCAGGGGACTACGGGAGGGTATTTTGCGAGCGAGAAGACGAATTAGGGGTACTATTCGCCTTAAGCTTGTGTTCCGGTACCTCAGGAGTGAGCGTGCGCGCGGGTCTGGCGGCTGTCTTGAGGTCGTCCCGCGAGGTGGAGCGCGCGCGCCGCCCCGCGCTGTTGAGGCTGGTGGACGACCCGCGCTCCACGTTGCAGCGGTTTAGGATCTCCGCCGCTTGCTGATAAACATCATCGCCGTGTCACTTTGGGGTAGTACTTTGACGGACACACTCAATTTCGGTATAATAATATCAGGTGGTAATGTCAGTTTTTTTATTTCATAAAAGGGTTGAAAGGGCTTGACTATTCTTTAAAATAAGGTTTTGGCTACCTAATTTTCTTCAGACCCTCGTTTCTCAACAATTCCTGGACTGATATCGCTCATATATGAACTCTAAAATTATCTTAATCTTAAGTACCCAAATTTGGGTAGTTCGGTAGGCAGGTGGTAAATGTCAATTTTCATGACAACCGGATGAGCGGTTCGACAGTTATCGTCGGAAAAACAAACATACATACACTGACAGATCAAACGGCGATTTGTCCTAGTATATATACGATACTACTAGATACGATACGAATCTGGACTCGTTCCTCTCCTCATTCGGTCAATTTGTCAAGTCTTGTCGGTGGCCCTAAGCTTAGAATGACAACATAGGCTTATAATACACGGAAGAAATAAAGAAAGAGGCTTGTTCCCCATGCTCCCCTGTGGGTATGCGGTATGGTACCTGTGAGGCGGTGTCTGTGTCTGGGCTGGCGATGGCGGGGTGCGGGCGGGGCGCGGGGGGCGCGGGCGGCCCGTTCAGGGCCTCTATCAGAGACACCAGCTCGTAGCCCGGAGGGATGTTTTCCATGCTCCCCTGTACAAATAGGATTATTAAGTTAGCCAAACAAATATTTTTTTTCATAGAAAGTATAATAGAACAAGTGTTTACTTTTCTGATGCCAGCTGTCGACTATAGTATCTTTATAAATTTACTTATTATTTATTTGTTTAGAGACGAACATTCCGCTGAGCTGTCTATGTCACACAGTGTTGGATTTTGTAATAGTTTTTTGTAAGTTTTGTTGGTTTGTAACCAAGTGTCGAGTTTGTTCTTGAACAAGTCTGTGGATGCTGCAGAAACAGCTCTTCCGGCAGTTAATTCTAGTTGTGCACCACTCTGTTGCTAAGTGACGAGTCGTTAGGGTGCTTGTTTGATCACGATTTAATTTTTCATTTATTTATTCAATCACAATTTCACAATCGTATATGAATGTCTCTATAGTACACACAAAACAAAAATAAAATAAAAATAAAGAAAAAACTGGAATACAATTTCAAAATTACTACCTAAACTACTACCTAACAGCAGCAAACCTACTAACTACATACTATCCTATGTCACTAAACCTATCTTGTCATAAACTCGTCAATTGTATAGAAGCACCCCTCCAACAAAAGTTTTCTCAGTTTATTTTTGAACATGTTTGGACTGTTAATTGTTTTCATCTCACTAGGTAGAGCATTATAGAGAAGAACCGCTTGATAACGACAGCCATGCTTAGACACATTTAACCTCATATGAATTGGAAGCTCAAGGTCTTTTCTTCTAGCATTAAGCCTCTTTGCCCTATTCTCTAATGTTTCATACTTAAGTGGATGCCGCACAATATCCATGAGAACCACTAAAATATACAAGCTAGGAAGGGTCAGTATTTTTAGTTTACGGAAATGATCCTTACAAGACTCCCAGGGAGGTATCCGTACTATGGTACGAATTGCCCGTTTCTGAATGACAAAAGCCCTATTATATTATATATGTAACTATTTCCCCAAAACTTAACACTGTATCTTTATTTTGACTCAACTAGATCATAATAAATATTTTTAGCTGCATGAGACCTACTTCATCTCTAAGACTTCTCAAAGCATAACACGCCGAGCTAACAGAGTTTTCAATTGCTTCTAGTTCTGGCTTCCAGTTTAAGAACTGATCAATGAGAACTCCCAGAAATTTTACACTATCAGTAAAGTTAACTTAAGTCCCTTCTCTAACTATGTCAATAGTATCATGCTTATGGGCAGTTGTTTTGAATAAAATCGCATTTGTATATTAAGTTTCAAATTGTTGGAATTAAACCATTTCTCAAAAGCCTCTAAGGAAATTTTAATCTTATTAGTAAGTTCTTGAATGCTAGTTGCGGGGATTATTGCATTCGTATCGTCTGCATAAACTATCAACTTTATACCAGGCACAGCATTGCTAATGAAGTTGATTAGGTCATTAAGAAAAACGACAAAAAATATAGGCCCCAAAATTGAGCCTTGGGGGACTCCTCGTTTTATAGTTATTGCCTCAGATTTGATTACGATTTCCTGTCTATGTATATGTTTTTTATTTCAACAAATTGTTTCCTATTTTGAAGGTATGATTTCATAAGATTTAAAGTATTGCCTCTTACCCCATAATACTCAAGCTTATCAATAAGAATTTCGTGGTCAACCATATCAAAAGCTGAAGAAAGATCTAGGAATAGACCTGCTACCTTCATTTTCCTACTTAGATTTATAAGAACTTCATCAATAAGCATGTCAACTGCATCCACGTTCGAGCTAGATAAAGGTCTCACTTGGGAGAGTCACATAGACAAACTTTGTGGTAAAATTGGAAGCGCCGCGGGATCTCGTCATAACCACATGAATTTTTGACTTCCATTTTTTTAACAATAAATTTAATTTCATTTCTATTTGTGTTACCAAATTCCATGTCAGTATTAACCTTATTAGAAAAATCAGTCATATATTTTAGCGCTTGGTTTTTTTTTCAATAGTATCTGTGTCATCATCATTATTTAAGTCATATTGATTTCCAAAATCGTTCACACAAATACTGACTTGTAATATGGTGTTATGAATAAATTATCTTGTATCTTGTTCGCAGGTGGTAACTAGCTAGTGGGCAGTAGATTAGATACTTACATCGGGCGTGTGGGGCGCGGGTGGTGCGGGGGTGCTCCCCGCGGAGGCGAGCGTGCGTCGCTGCAGCGCGCGGATCTGCAGCAGTGCGCGGAACGGCGCGCGGCAGATAGGACAGTTGTTCGCCTGGTACCTGCCAACAAGGTATCAAACTTAACTTTGTACTCGGCTAATAGACTGATAACCTCCATCTCTTTTTTGAAAAAAATAAAAAAGAGATGGAGGGACATATTTACGCAGCGTTGCGGACCAGAGTGGATGAGGAGAGCCAGGAAGAGGGACGTGTGGAAGGATCTAGGGGAGGCCTACGCCGTAGAGGCGACTGCTGCAGAGGAGGAGGACAGCGACGATAATGATGTGTAACAAAATTAGTAAATGTATAATATAGTAGATAATATAGGTTAATTAAAACACATTTATGTTTAGGAAGCACTAAAAGCTTTTTAATTTTTATTTTTATAATGGACTGATACATATTTTGTCTGAGCATTTTTCACTACCAAACCATTACCTTGAGTTAAGATCGAAAATGGATATACACAAATAAAAATCTTTTAAAGAGACTACAGAGGAATGGCGTGTTGATTAATTATCGACCTAATTTCAACGCTTATAAAGCCGAAGTTTTTGTAACCTTCCTGTATGTAACCTGAGAACCGCGCGACACACACGCGACACGGGTGAACTCGCTCATCAAATAATTAATACTACTTACTTACTTTTAACTAAACGTGAACTTTCATAAACCCCAAAAATAATACTATGTACTACTTTTTTCTAATAACAAGGGCTACGATTCTAACTGGGACCTTTGGCAGTGAAAAATGTTAGCGCTGCTGCTTTGGCAAATATGCAGTTTCAAGTAGCCATCCTCGTCTCCTCTTTAAGTAATGTTACCTGAGCGAGTCTGCGCAGGAGTTGCAGAGGCAGAGATGTCGGCACGGCAGGATGAGGGTGTCGCGCACGTCGCACATGCAGATCACGCACTCCGAGCCACCGTCATCGGTCTCCTCGTCCGAACTCGGCTGCGGAACCACATTTATATTACTTGAGTATCCTAGATACACAGATCTAGATTTCAAAGAGTTAAAACTCCCTATAGCAGTGAGCGATAGGGAGTTTTAACTCTTTGAATTCTTTCCATGTCTTCAGCCCCGGATCTAGGGGGGGAAGGCAAGGAAAGTTTTTTTGGGTCTAGATCAAGCGATTTTTCGAACTAAACTGAAGGCGTGAAAAATTACGGTCTGCTCCTCTCCACTTCGCTCAGCTCCGCGTCAGTGGAAACGCATCCTAAGACTTTGTGCAACGCGAGTAGTGAGTCAGGAAAGTCAGAGAAAAATCTAAAAAGGTCTAGTATGGCTAATAGTTGTTCTAAAAAGAAAGGGAAAAGGATTATATACAATATATAAAAATTATATATATTGTACGATATACAAAATTCTATTTTCAACTGATATCAAAAAAGGAGAAAACTTCCAGATTGGTCCCATAGAAAGTTCATCAAAATCCGTTCTGTAATTGTTTTTTAATCAAAATAACTGAAAAAATATGGCATCGAAGTAAACAAACTTGCATATTTTGCTTCCCAGTGACTTGTCGGTGGTGCCTAGCCTACGGTCACTTGAACTGTCCGATTGAAATTAGTTGGTCTATGTTTTTGTAAAACCTTGATTTATCACACAACAAATCAAAGGGTTAATACATTGGCACAAACATACCTTCGTATCCAAGTTCTTATTCTCGATACCGTAAATCTCCTGTAACAGATAGCTAAGTCCGTCGACGAATAGTTTCTGCTTGAGAGCCTTCAGTACGTATGTGCCGTCCGAATGACGCTCTACAACGGCTATGGTGGTGTGCGATTGGCGTATCTCTGAAAGGTGATGCGCGGATCAGCTGGGATGAGCTAGACAATTTATTAATTTGTTGATAGATGAGCAGCTTTTGCTGGTGTGTCTATGTCACATAGTGTTGGATTTTTTAATAATTTTGTGTCACTTTTTCACATTCCGTTAATGGCAACGCGGTTGGGCAAAGTGTTCATTCTAGGTTTGCTGGTACCTAGTGTTCTTGAGTGGAAACCACGTCTAGGCAAGCGCAGTTAAGGACGACCTTTGGCCAGATGGAGGGATAATCTGTGCGCTATAGCTGGCAGGAGGTGAATGCGAAGAGCCGAAGCTCGAGCTCAGTGGCGCGCCTTGAGAGACTTACTTCCAGCAGTGGACTGCTATAGGTTAATAATGATGATGATGCCTGGCATGATTTGGAGTTTTAGCAAGTGTCCTTTTAAAATTGTGTCCTTATTCATACTATACATTTCTGGGAGGTCCAGTAAGTTGTAGTGGTTATTTAGTACTTTGTAGGTTTCAATGAGGTCCCCTGCGTTTTTCTAGAGTGATTAGTCCTAATTCTTTGATGCGATCTTCGTATGAATGGTTTTTAAGATATTATATGTAGATTATTGAAGTTATTTTCTTCAATGGTTTTCACATTTTCCTTCCAGACTTATAGTTCCATGGTAGTTACTTACCTTCCTGCCCCTCGTCAACCACGCAGTAGATCGCGATGGGGATGATCTCCCGGTCCGCGTTGTACACGAGATCTTCTTCAGCATGTTTAGATGGATCAAACACGTGCGCTAATTGACAGAACTGTTGGTTCACACCCTTCTTGTAGTGGTATGTTTGGGAGTTCATTGTCGGGTCACGCGGGTAAAAGCTAGGGAAAGATGTATAATAAATTGCGATTTACGAATTAATGATAGAGATCAGAATATCACGTAAGTACATATATCTCAATGATTGATATGGCAGTAGTTTTTCGTAGACTTTCGCGATTATCACACATTTTATATTATTTTTATATTTGATTGTAACGGGTATTTATCGCGCACAAAAACGAGGTGAGCGCGATAAATACACTTTACAATCAAATAACTACGATATGGCAGTATCTCAACATTTAGGGCGCCTTCCAATTAGAGGCGTGAGCAAGCGCCACTGTGGCGCTTCTACTAGTTTTCATACAATATCTAGACCAGCAGGTGCAGCACCACTATCGTGCCATAGTGGCACGTCTAGGTATTGTATGAAAACTAGTAGAAACGTCACAGTGGCGCTTCCTCACGCCTCTAATTCGAAGGTGCCCTTATACCCTTATTATCTCAACTGTTTTATAAAGATACTTACACCACACCGGTGGGGGTAACCTCTTCAGTACAAAAGTAGAATACAGTGATAGCACACTTCACGTCACAGTCAAATGTGAACTCTATGTTATAGTAGGTCCCTTTTCCATTGCTGTCATTTGATTTCATTTCCCCATCACCGATTTTATTATTGGAATCTGTGAGTTTCCCAACTGGCTCAGGGCAGCGGACAAAACGCAGTGACTCTTTGCGTATGTTTACGAGGCTTTTTAATGTTTTCGTTGGCTCATTTGATTGTGGTGGGGGGTAGGGAAACTGAAAAATAAACTTTTGTCAGCTATGCCTTGCCTACTTTCATTGTAACTTGGAGTCTCACAATGTATGTAAGTTAGTGGACTCTCATTACTGCACTTAGACTCCTGTTGGTCTATTGAGTGTTGGATACAACACAATGCAGGTAGGTATTATAAATGGGCATGATTCTTTAGACATCAAATAAGAAGTATCTATCAGAATCAGCCTGACTTGACCCACTGCTGGGTGTAGGCCTCTCTCTGTTCTTGCCATTCTGCCCGGTCCTGTGCTAAGCTATCAGAATATAAAGTATTTATTTTGTAACAATGTTTCGACTGTTTCAACTATGTCAAATGAACATGAACTATTGTTTAATTTAGGTACTGACATATAATTGTATCTACAACAATATTTTGCACTGTCATTGCAGATTGTTAGTCACAATGACTATGAACCCAGATAAAATGGTTGTATAGATTAAACTTATCTAGTATAGAATAGTCACTCACAGGTGTAGGTCTGCTGCCAAGGAAGTTCAGGTCTGCATTTTCACCAAACAGGTAAGCCTCTGGTTGTGGAGTGTCAAATCGCTCCCCACCCATTATGAAGTGGCTACCAAAGTAATTACCTATTGAAATTGAACATAAAGTTTTTGTTATAGTGAACAGACACCATTTTTATGTTGCAATGTGTTTTTCTATTCTTTCTTAGGCAGCTTTGGCTTAACATGTGCCACTGGATGGAAATGCAATTGAGAGTAGGAAACAGGCACAAATAAAATCAATTTCACACAAAATGTCGCCGAATGATGAATAGGATCTAGAGCCCATTTTAGGGTAGACTTGAGAAGGAAGAAAAAAATAAAAAGGGTGGAGATTACAATACGACAATACTAATTAGACATTGAGGAGGCAGGTACTTGCCTGAACGTGGTGGGTATTTGTATGCATGGTTCGATACCACATCGGCTTCTTCCACACCAGCATGTTGACGGCTAGTTAGAGCACCCATTATTCCTATTTCCACTAGCACTCAAAGACAGTTTAACAAATTCTAGTCCAAATTAATATTTTTAGAGTATTTAGCAACTAAAATATTTTTGTTTTGATTTTGGCTAATGCCAGATGTTAATTTTTGACAATGACAATGACAGTTTATAATATTTTAGCATAATTTCAAACTAAAGCTATTTACACATTATAGTTTTGCTCAAACAATTCAGTAATTCAGTAATTTATTTATTGCAGATAAATATGTACACTCTTGCTCAGCTATGTTTAGATTCTTGCTAGATTATCGAATATGTTGCGGGGTCCATCCATTCCCGAAATCCCGACAAGCCATCCGTACTAGTGGAGATTTCAGAAAATAAATATTCCCTAATTCCCCACTGCGGTCGTTAGTGGGGATATACAGGGTTTCCCAGAAATGGTGGATAATCCTGCACGTGCATGTGCGGGGGAGAGGGTGGGCCCCAAATCCCAAACAAAAAAATCTATATCCAATAGTCCGCGGTTTACGAATTTTTTTGTAAAATTTAGAAATTTCCCAGTTTTCCTCACATTTGTGGGCATCACGTCCGTTATATGAGGCCTAGTTCGGTTTTTTTTATTTTAACGTGTTCCCTAATAATGGTATTCCTAAATTACTTTTAAAAAAACCCAAATTCTTAGGATAGTAGATAACTAGCAATCCCTAATCATAAATTTTATTTCAGAAATTTATTTTACTGCCAAGTTTGAGCGGTTATGGTGCTAAAAATATGTATTGGAGTTGTGTAGCCAACCACATAAAAAAATTGCCTACATCATAAGGATTCTAAAACAGTTGCATTTTATCTACTTTAATAGTCAAATTACTGAACTATAGCTACTAATGTGTAAAAGTAGGCGTTTCATTGCAAGATTGCAAAATTATTTGCAGATATTTTTTTTTAGTTTTTATCAGTTAAGTAGAGCTATCGACCCTAAAATTAGACTTTACTACCTGCTTGGCTCATTCAGTTGAATTCTAAGCTGTGTGAGCGAGACAAACTGTGCTTGGGAGTAATGCGAGTGAAAGGATCTACAAATCTCCTTTGTATGGTATAGGATTCGTATTTGGTTATTGTTTTGTCTCCGTAGTTAAAACTAATTTAATTTTAGTGCGTATTTCGACGTTCTCGACATCGCATGTGCTCTTGTATTTCTGATTCTCGGTGACAAAATTCTATTTGGCTATCTACTGGACTCCCGATTTGTGCATTTTGTTTGGATTTTGTTTGTTTGGTGATAACTACGACGACTTGGCATTATTTATTGAGTACGTTGAAATACGCACTAAAATTAAATTAGTTTTAACTACGGAGACAAAACAATAACCAAATACGAATCCTATACCATACAAAGGAGATTTGTAGATCCTTTCACTCGCATTACTCCCAAGCACAGTTTGTCTCGCTCACACAGCTTAGAATTCAACTGAATGAGCCAAGCAGGTAGTAAAGTCTAATTTTAGGGTCGATAGCTCTACTTAACTGATAAAAACTAAAAAAAAATATCTGCAAATAATTTTGCAATCTTATAATGAAACGCCTACTTTTACACATTAGTAGCTATAGTTCAGTAATTTGACTATTAAAGTAGATAAAATGCAACTGTTTTAGAATCCTTATGATGTAGGCAATTTTTTTATGTGGTTGGCTACACAACTCCAATACATATTTTTAACACCATAGGCGCTCAAACTTGGCTGTAAAATAAATTTTAGAAATAAAATTTATGTTTAGGGACTGCTAGTAAACTACCATACTAAGAATTTGAGTTTTTTTTAAAGTAATTTAGGAATACCATTATTAGGGAACACGTTAAAATAAAAAAAACCGAACTAGGCCTCATATAACGGACGTGATGCCCACAAATGTGAGGAAAACTGGGAAATTTCTAAATTTTACAAAAAAATTCGTAAACCGCGGACTATTGGATATAGATTTTTTTTGTTTGGGATTTGGGGCCCACCCTCTCCCCCGCACATGCACGTGCAGGATTATCCACCATTTCTGGGAAACCCTGTATACATATAGGTACTATTAACTATTATAGCTACTGAATTACCATTTTATAATATTTTATAACCTTATGATAATATGGAATAGGAGTGCCCTTTTTATATATTTTTGCAATTTTGTAAACCGGTGAACATCCGAACAGCTTGATGAAAATAGAGTTTACAACTCTATTATTTATTATTAGCGTGTTGTCTGTACTGACAAAATGTCAGCAATTTGGTAGAAGTGTCAAAGTCATATTTTACATCTGTCAAATTCTTTCAAAAACACGGTGTCGCTTTGTGAAGGTGCTTACTTATATTTTTATATCAAATAAATCTATTTTAATCGACGAAAGTCCTCATAAATGCGTTGTGATACTAAACAATATTGTTGCTTGTCCAAATCTAAGTTTATATTTTGGTATATTTCAGATCACAATGGGGCGCCGGCCAGCAAGATGGTGAATATTGCGTTCCAACCTCTACCTACATATTAGTGGTGAAACGAGTGATCTCAGTGGCTAAAATGTGTGCTATTCGTGTTTCAGTTACCGGTATTGTAAAAACAAACCGTATCCCAAGTCACGGTTCTGCCGTGGTGTGCCCGATCCGAAGATCCGTATCTTCGACCTGGGTAAAAAGCGAGCGGCGGTGGATGACTTCCCGCTATGCGTGCACCTGGTGTCGGATGAGTACGAGCAGCTGAGCTCAGAGGCGCTGGAGGCGGGCCGCATCTGCTGCAACAAGTACCTCGTCAAGAACTGCGGAAAGGATCAGTTTCACATCCGCATGAGGCTGCATCCATTCCACGTCATCCGCATCAATAAGATGTTGTCGTGCGCTGGGGCTGATAGGTGAGTTCTATAATCATGTACTTACATGTACCTAATATTTTCTTATACCAATACATTGGTTATAAACTATCATTGTTTCCCGTTTCCGTTTTCATATACATCTAATATTTTTTCCTATTCCAATACTTAGTTTATAAACTTCTATTATGATCACCAATGCCAATTTTTGATGAACTAGTTTGTAAGTTACGCTTCTTTTCAAATCATGTTGTTAACACATTATCACATTTATTATTATGCCTTACTAACTCTAGCTCATAAGTCTATGGTGCAACTTATATCAATGCTAACTATCTTGTGTGAACTGATGTTGATGAATTAATGCCCACTTGTATCAAACTGACAAAGTTACTGGCTAGGCAGTTCATAATGGTTCAAATTCAGACTATTAAGACTTGACAAATGAGTAAAGTAGCTTAACAACAGTTTTGTTCAAGTATGCATATGTCATAGTGCTATGACTTCATAGACATGTTACTCTTGCAAGTCATTGTCGAGTAATATATTAAAATATGGTGCAATTAACAGAGCTGTAAATACCTTGCAATTGTTAAACAGTAAAGTTAAATTACATTTTTGCTGGTAGTAGCTCTGAAATAGCAATTTTTAGACATGCAACATTGTCATTTTAGTGCAAGTAGGTATTAGAAGTTGTAATAAAAGACATCAGATTTTTTGTACTGTATGTAAGCAGTTCTACAAACTAACCCTACCCTTATTGTAGGGTTGGTATTACAAACATGTTTAGATGGATGACAATAACTAAAACACCTGAACCAAATTTAGCTACAGCTTTGCCTGGATTGTGTCAGGATTTAAAGACTCATGTCCTTTTTATGTCATTCCATCTGTTGATCCATTCATTGTTACAATTTATATTCTCATCCTTGGGAGTAATCAAAGAATTTCAATTATTCATACTTTTGTACTTTCATTAGGAAATAGGATATTGTTGTTGAATGTACCTACTATTATGTAGTAAGTTAACTAGTGTTCCTATTTTAACCCACCATAAGTGCAGGAGTTTTTATACTGTATTAGCTCTACCAGGCATCCTTACAATGTGACACTTTTTCATATTAATACCAACTAATACACATTCAAGTGTGCACATAGGATTATGCTCATATTAACAAATAAATTTTCAAATACATTTTGATATTTGAAACATTGAAAAATGTCTCTTTGATGTTTGCAGGCTCCAGACAGGGATGCGCGGCGCTTTCGGCAAGCCGCAAGGCACTGTAGCGCGCGTGCGCATCGGCCAGCCCATCGTGTCCGTGCGCTCCACCGACCGTTGGAAGGCGCAGGTCATCGAGGCGCTGCGTCGTGCCAAGTTCAAGTTCCCCGGCCGTCAGAAGGTAAGCCTTCATTCATCATCGTTTTCAAATAGCCAGTTCATTATTGGATGTAAGTTTTTCTAATGCGCATTTTTTGGCTCATCTAGTGTAATGAATTACATCATGTAAAAAACGCGTCATACGGCGTAGAGTAGATTAGCGAAAGGAGTTATGATTTTCCATATTATTGCAGTGTAGGTTGGCATTAAGTTAATGATGCAGCCTAACAGGATTTAATGTGGTTTGAAAATCCTGACATCAAGTCTGGGCCCTGGCTTACCATGACAAGAAATTTTATTTTGATTAGACTGAACCTCAACATCTTAGTGTGTCTTGTATACGTATTTTAGTATTCAGTCATGAAGCTACTATACTGAACATATATATAGTAAAAATTGGTAGTGGACAGGAGAAGCTACTTTTCATAGATATATCATTTAGTTAGTTCCTTAACACATACTTTGTTTCCAGATCTACGTATCTAAGAGGTGGGGATTCACGAAGTACGACCGCGAGGAGTACGAGAAGCTGCGCGATGACGGACGCTTCACCAACGACGGCTGCAACGTGAAGTACCAGCGCGAACACGGCCCACTCGACGCCTGGAGGAAGCTCCAAGCAGAGATCCTCAGCGTTTAGATGACAATATACACCTTTGTAAATTATGCTTGTCTTTGTATTTTTAGTTCATATTGCTAGTCACTAGTGTAGTCAGACATTAGTTACTTTTTCTGAGCTTACACAAAAATAAGTAATTGACCGATGCCGAGGCGGGCAGAACATTCAATACACACGTGTAGATAGGATATATAGAAAACGCGGGCGGTGTACGTACAACATATAGAAAACGCCACTTCGCGCGGGATAGCGTCACGCGGATCACGTACCGTGGACCAGTGGGAGAACCGTCATGGACCATTGAGCTTTGTTTACCTCTATGCCTGACTAATATACTACGTATTACCTGGTAAAACAAGCTTATGTGCTTTTCCAGGACCAATAATAAATATATTTTAGCATTATTTATTCAGATGTTAAGAATCTGAGTGATTTTATAATAACTTTTTGGGTTACTCGGTCTACGCGCCTGCTGATGGGTGTGCGGGAATTTTAATCGGACTGCATTTCGCTTATAATAAGTATTTATTGTTTCACTGCTTACATTTTAGTCTCAGTTCTCTAGAATTTTAGATGCTCTTAGAGCTTTTATTTCACTTTAAAAAATGAGTCAATCGATTTACACTTCGCCATTTTAGATTTATTTACAGGAGACGTTGATTTTCTTTTCCTTTTCACACTGCTGTTTGATAAATTAGTTTTCTTTAATTCAGTTGGGATTAGTAGAGTGGGTCTTTTATTCAGTTCTCTGCTCAACTTTTGAGCTTCATGGAAATCTGAATGTTCTGAAAACTTTTCAACTGGCACTTTCTTTCCACATTCCGTACACGTTTCTGTCGGTATGGTATCATCCAGCTTTACCAAAAAGCTTGCAATAGATGTAACTGTATCATTTTTGGATGTTTCTGGAGGTTTTCTCTTCTTCTTGTCTTCATGGACAGTCAGTTGTTTCTCTCGTATCACCGCCCTCACTTGCTGTCTCTCTTCCTCTCTCAGCTGTAGAGCGAGATGGTAATCTGCGTGCGTTTCTGCCACATCTTTATGTATTATTTCTCCACATTGTGGACAGCTTACTCCCATTTCAGTACTAGTTTCTTCTAGGTTGCTATCGGTTGGAATGTTGTCTCTGGGAGCAATATTTTCGTCCGTATCTCCGTTTTCCGTTTCGTCCGATTCAGCTGCTACCATAGTAGAGTTGAGTAGCTTCCTCATATTCGTCACTCGATCGACATCTTGTGGGTCGTCGTCGAATAGAGCGATGCTTTTATTAATTTCGTTATTGATAGTCGAACTTGAAAAATCAGTATCATTGGTGTCGTCGCCACAGTTCAACACTTCACAGATGGGAGTCGCTGGTTTCCCTAATATATTGTTCACGGTGATTTGTGAGCTGTCAGACTCTATGCTTTTTGTATCGCTATCTATTTTTCTACTCAATAGTTTTGCAAAAAATGATTCTTGCTTCTCCAGGTCTGATTCTATCACTGGGCTTGGAACCCTTTTGGATGTTTCATCCTCATCACCTACTTTAGGCTTTTCTTTTGATTTATCAGTTACTTGAAAGAACTTTTGCATAATGTACTCTTTGCCTGTTTTCTTTGGATCTTTTACTTTAGGTTTCACTGTGTCCATTTTAGCTGCTCCTGCACTAAAGTAATCATTAATTGTTCTGGTTTTCTTTATATCTGCATGGTCTTCGAATTTACCGACGCTTATTCCCAGAAACTTAATTGGCGCTTTTAAACTTCTATTACTTTCTCCATCTGTTAACAAAAAACCAAATTGATTACCATGTTAACCAAAAAGTTAAAGTACAGCAATAGGTAGTGGATACCTTGCCTAAATGGGTTAATTTTTATATTACCTTTGACTTTGGTCCCTTCAGAGCTCTCCACAAGCAGTTCAAGCGCTTTTTTCGAAAACAGCTCTCCACACAGTTCATCCTCAATAAAATTGTAGGATCGAGAGCTACTGGTGTCGCGTCCATCTGGCATCTGCGTTGAGAAACTGACCACCATTTGCCTCGGCGTCCTATTATTCTCTACGGCATCTTTCTCAAGTCTATCTTCTATCTCGTCTCCGAGATCTTTAAGCCATTTCCTAAGGCTGTCCAAGTCTAAAAGCGCCGCTTTGCCCTTGAAATTCTTGCAGCAACCAATACTCTTAGGGTTGAATCTCGCTTGCACCGGCTCCAGATCGATTCCCCTTGCTATGTTATACAACCAGCCGCTGAAAGCAATGAAGTGTTAGTCACTGGAACGATCTTATACAGGGTGGGTACAACAAACAAGTTAGGAAGGACTTGGTAGAGTATTATTTTTCAATGGTGAAAATGGCCAAATCGTTTTTCATAATGTCACGTAGTGGTGTATAGTTTCACCTACCCATTCTTCTCGTCAAATGTATTTTGCAGATCTTTTTCAGAAAATATTTGAAGTTCAGCCATTTTGCTTATCTTCAGTAGCTCACACACACTATCGCCGAACTTCCCTCCCAAATGCTTGACCTTCTTCACTGGAAGAGTCCTGAAAAGTACATAATTACATTAGGTACCTTGTAGGTACATTATTGAATTGCTTAACCAAGTAGGTTCATTTTTTCTTAATTTGTCCATAATTCTGTTTGTATTTACAAAATTGATGACAGGTTAAGTATTAAAGCAGTGGTACAGGGGGTAAACATTTACTTGTATAGAATGTCAATAGAATGTTTGGGTAGAATAGTCTGCTTGTTGGGTTTGTTCATCCCACACACAAGTTTTGCCAAGATTTTGTTATGGGCTATGCCAGCAGAGCATCTGTAGCCTGAAACAAGAAAAGAGGTTTAGTACCTATGACTTAAGCCTACTTTTTCTATTTCTTAGTAAGAAAGAAGTCTTTACTGCCTTATATAATGCTTTAATTTTATAACTAGATAAACGCTCGTGTTTCATCAACATCTCACGATATGTGACGATGCCGCCGTCACTTCACTGTCTCGAAAGTCTCGAAACACAGACGACGACGACAAGGGTAGAGTGTTCCATTCTGAAGTGAGATCATTTGGGCCGGCACATTCAATCTAAATGAGCGGGTTATTTTATTACAGCTTCTATGGAAATTGGCGAGCTGATTTATTATAGGTTGTACCAATCCATAACTTACCAGTTTCCTCATACACAGCGGCTCGGATTTCGCTGACTATCACAGCCCCTATGAGCAGCCTGGTTGCGTGATCGCAGTCAAAATCTATGCATTCTGATCCACCAATGTGCACGTCACCTACAAACTGATCTATGCTCTCATAGCCCAGTGAATATGTGTTAGGAATGATGCTAGTTGTCACTGTGTTTGCGTTCAAGGTCTTCAGCCTCTCTTGGACCTGAAAGTAGGAATGTTGTATAATCGTCAAAGAAGACTCTTGCCTTACACCCAGGATGTAGTAATCGGCTAGGTAGTAGGTACTTACAGGAGCAGTGATATCCAAGTATGCCTCATCAATGGAAGCTCTTTCCAACAGAGGTGTGAATTTCTGTAAAACCCTTGCAACATCTTTGCCTGCATCTCTGTATCTGAAAATTCCCAGTTTAAGTTAGTGTATGAAGTAAAAAGTAAGGTTTTATACTTTTTTAATTTAGATCTATTTTTATCATTAATGTATAAAATGTTTTTTATAAAAAAATAACCTTTAACTGTTGTACTGTGACAAAGGTATACCAATGTACTTACTTGCCAATGTCAGCTTTTCCCCTAGTGCATGGCACAGAGGGCAACAAGATTTCTGGGCACTTCTCCTTGGCTTCGTCTCCTCTCATGTGCCGGGTGACACCCCTGGCTCTGGCTACATAGTTTACAGCAATGATCCTAGAAAGGTTTCAATTGTTTACACAGCATTAATCATAGCAACTTCGGTTGAGGTGTAGCTAACAGGGCACTCAGGCAAATCTTGCGTCCTTATTAACACTACTTTTTAAGGTACCATCAGAGAGGGAGTGGCGTGAGGAGAAACTATAGTTCATACCGCATTGATCTTTGAGGTCAAGAACCACCGAGCTAGAGTTCAAAATCTTGAAAAAAAGGCCTTGCCTTAGCTGAAGGGTCGATCAGAGCTGCGTAAGAACAGCATTAGCGGCTATCTTCTTAGCAAAATTTATCAAACTCGTGTGCAACAGAGGCCTGCGCTAAATTATTAAAGTGGAACTTACCCACCGCCTTTCCAGGGATTGTACTGTACCACAGCGATGGGTTTCCCTGCCATTTCAGGGTTCATCTTCTCTTCAACTTGGCAGTAGAAACAATCCATGTCGATGAGAACTACAACTCGGTTTTCGGACTCCATTATTGCCTACATCGATTAAGTAGCTCGGTATCTAGGTTTACGCGACAGTTTATAAGTTGATACACAAGTATATCTTATCTAATTCATTCTGCAAAATGTAAAAGAAAGAACGCGGACATGTTTTGTTTTGATGGATCAGCTGATAAACAAACATGACATTTGACTACTCCCTTCAACTTCACATTGATTTACAAAACTTTCGGAAGTTTTCCGATTTGCACTAAGGGTTAACGGATAAAGCGCAGTTTTAAAAATAACGATGGCGTTTTTTGGTAGGTAGGTACTACGTGCAGTAGGGTAGTGGCAGCTGGTCTACGATATCAAATCAACCATTGTTTCCTAGCCGATTAAGCTTTGAGCCTGAGTCCCAGCAGTGGGAACATAGGCTGATTAAGCTATGTCTTCAACAACTAGCTTTGTAATAGCATATCACAGAGTTATAATTTTAATGACGATTTATTAATGAACTAAGGTAAAATTAGGGAACAAATAAAACACTATCTGAAAAACAAATTTTATTCTTTACTTTAAACCTTCGAGCTTTAGAATTAGAACCCTTGTCCATAAGTATTATTCCATTTTACATACTGTCCCAGGTCATCTTGAGAAACACTTGGCCTCACCCGCTGAAGCGCATTTGTGAAGTCCTGCAGACATACAGGCCGTACCTTGAAAAAAAATACATGCGTCCACAACACAATAAGTTGTAGTTGTTGTGGTAAATAGGCATGTATGCCTGAACCCTATTCCATTGGCATATGGTACATATGGTTCCCTGTATCTCGGCACCATCACATCCATGCAAAATGGTTTTGGCGTGCATGATTGAGTAACACAAAACCATGCCACCAACAGATTTTCCCATTATTCTTCTTGATTCTTTAACAAATCAGATTCAGAAACTGAACGAAATACAGAGGCATCAGAAATAGACGTAGTAAAACCTTTACCTTATTCCTGTCAATTGTGGCTATCTGGTCTAGCGGCACGGCTCGGATGGGCCCCATGGCGGCTTCAGAGCAGAGCGACTTCATATCGGCGCCGCTGTACCCTTCCGTCAGTTGAGCTAACTGCGCCACTTGAGCGGGGGTCAACTCGTTTACCTCCGTTTTCAGCAGGTCGGTGATTATCTGCTCGCGGGCCTGCGGAAAACGAGACTTATTAAGTACTTAATACTAATCATTAGTCAAGGTAATTTTATAAACTATGAAATGCTTGTTACAATAGTAAATCTACTTTATCTACTAGCCCTAATACATGGGGTATACTCTTTCTCTACTCATTATATTCCATGAAACGGTTGTCTGGAAGAGATCGCTTTTAGCGATAGGCCGCCCTTTGTATTGCCTTTAATTAGATTAAGAATATCCAATTGTTATTTCCTAGTGATAAAAAATAAAGTTATTATCTATCTATCTAAATAAGTTTTAGTGCTAGGTATTAATATTTTTTCGAAACATTCCTAAACGCTTCAACAGATAGGATTAACATATCATCCTGTATGTGTATTGTAGAGTTATAGGTAGTTAAGGTAGCTAAGCTAGGTAGTAGGTAAGGTACTGACGTCAGCTTCCGGTAGCGGTATGTACAGCCTCTTGACCAGCCGACGACGTGCAGCCTCGTCCAACTCATGAGGTCGGTTCGTGGCCCCCACTATCAAAAGGCGGTCTTCTTCAGCTATAACAATAAATAATGATGTACTTACCCAATGATAACAAATTCCTATAACCTATAAGCTACCTAGTTCCCAAAATCATATATTGGATGGTTCTATGAAAGTACAGTCAGCTGCAGAGACGTGTATACACTCCCAAGCTTTCACATTTATATCATACTTTTAATTTTACAAAGACATTCTTCTGACAATAATTCTGACAAGTAAGATGACTTCATTAATTTGAAAATATATGCGTGCACTTTTGTTTGCAAAAATTAAGAGTAATATAAATGTGAAAGCTTGGGAGTGTATACATGTCTCTGCAGCTGACTGTACCTAATTAAGCATAAAAAATATGGATGTAATTGTGGTTTCATACGTACCAGTAGCGGCGCCATCAAACTGCACCAAAAACTCAGTCTTTATCCGGCGCGTGGCCTCGTGTTCGCTATCGCTTCTTTGCGTCAGCAGCGAGTCTATTTCATCTATGAATATTACCTGAAAAAAAAAACATCAACAGTTAGTACCTTGAAATACCAATGAATTTATGAAAACTAGTGACTAGACAAGGCAATCTCTTGATGGTATGGTACGCAGGACTTTGAATTGGGTTTTGTAATACTTTAATATATAGGTATAAAAGGCTTGGTCCTGACTGACTGACTGACAGACCACATACAGGCCAAACCACAGAATATAGAGACTTGAAACTTGGAGTTTGTTTTTCAAGAGCTGAAAGTGAGTACCTAGTACCTACTAAGAAATTAATTTTCAAAATATGTTAGCTATTGCACATGGCATCGTTAGTATTACTATAAATATGATAGTAGCTAACCGCGGGTTGATGGCATCTTGCAACGGCGAACAGAGCGCGCACCATTTTCTCTCCATCACCGAGCCACTTTGACGTGAGCGACGACGCCGATATACTGAAGAAAGTGGCGTTGCATTGCGCCGCTACGCACTTTCCTGAAATAAAGGTTAATATATCACATAGGTAAATGTGAGAAAGCTTGGGATTGCTCTCACAAATTATGAACCTCACCGATGAAAGACATACAAACCTATGGACCTCACAATCAAAGCTATCTCAACATATGCCCTCATATGTTAAAGTCCTTCTAACCCATACTTTCACATTATTGAAATTATCTAACCCATGAACCTCTCAGATCATCCTGCCTTACCTATCACCCTCACAAACTAATGTCATCCAAACTATTGCCCTCACCCTCACAACACATAGTAATCCATACCTATGAACCTCAACAATTAAAGTCATTAAAACATATTGCCCTCACCAATTAATGTCTTGCCAGTCCCGGGCGGACCGAAGAGCAGAATCCCTTTGGGCGGGCGCCGCAGCCCGGTGAAGATATCCGGCCGGAGAAGAGGCCACACCACAGCCTCCTGGATCACGGACTTGGCTAACTGCAGACCGGCTATGTCATCCCAACCTGGAAATTTGATGTAGGTAGGTATAGCATTTAGCTATAGCCTAAACCTTAGGGGAAGAACGACGTAAAAGGAGATCTCTATCCAGCATCAATGTGATAAATAAAGGCTTATAATTTTGAAGAACTGAATCTGATAGGATGACATGATAGATTATTTATAAAAAAAGGGCCTATGATATGGACTAAACCATACATACCTACAGGAGTTCCTTTATCAATAATCTCACTTTCAATTAGTTCTATCATTTTAGGGTCCAAATGTTTCAATCTATCATCAGTGACTTCAAAATCACTGGATTCTTGTTTTTCTCTGAAAGAAAAAACATTCTTATTCTGAAAAGTTCTGAAAAATCTAGCATTTATAAAACAAGATGTGTATTTTGCAAACATATAGTTTTATTATGAGTAGTGATGAGTTAGTGGTAACTAGATTCTGTAATTACGCAAATTAAACTGGTTACTTACTCTTGAGCTCCAATCATTGGGGACACAAATTTAGCCTTAGCTTTTCTAGTTGCTCCTAATGTTCGCCGAGCTGCTGGGTTAGAAGCCAGCAACTGTTCACGGGCTGACTTGAAAGTTATCTTTGCCACATTACTTTTATGAGCTTTGTCTTCTTCTTCTTGATCCAGTTCTATGGTTTCTTTTTCTCTATGGGTGCTCTGTGGGTTTGTATTCTGGTCCGCAGGCCTTTTTCTACCAAATCTTGGTTTGAAAGAAGTACCATCACTTGAATAACAGTCCCAAGTAGAACTTCCCGAGCTCACTGTTTTAGTTGAAAGAGGATTTGGCTTTTTATTGTCATAGTTACTTTCTGTATTAGTGGTGGATATCCATAAGTCGCAATTACATTCATTTTTTTTAAATGTGTCAAATCCAGAGAATTTTAACTGAGAGCATTTATCACATTTTGGTGATGAGTGTTCAAACAGTGATACTGGATCAATTGTGCTAAAATATAAGACATAGTAAAAAAGCTGTTTAACCATTTAACACAATTAAAATCTCTCTTTTAAGCTTTGTTTTTACAAACCTCAGAGTACTTCTCCAAGTTTTCATTTTGCTTCTATCCACATTTAGCGCCATGCTTTTAGTGGCTTGCATGATGTGATCGACTGTTGATGGTTCATTTAATAGCTTTGAGCTAGTGGACCACAGGCCATTGCGTATTATATTAGAGGCCACATTGGAGCTGGAAGTAAAAAATATAAAAAATCACATGTCCTGTAATTTTTAGCAACTGTACCTATTGATTAAGATATACAACTTACGTTCCAAGAGATTCATTAAACACATGCAAAGAGTAGACATCGATAGTCTTTAGTACTTTATTGGCTTCTTCTGAATTCATTTTGCCTATGTACCACCAGACAATACAAATCAAAGAGAAAATAACCACTACGATACAAATTTTCAAACAAAACCACTGTTAAAATTACAGTTTAGCGTACGTAAACAAACAAAACCTTGTCACAGCACATGCTTTCTTCTTTTGAATGAATGACCAATCATATTATAGGAAAATCAGCTGTTTGTTTTAATTCTTTCTTACCGCCTGTTCTCCAACCAATCACAGTGTAATATATACTTTTTAATGGCGCATCCACACATAAACTGCGGCCTGCGCTGCGTTACCTCTGACTAATCTGTGGATACGGACACGCGAACGGACGGACGGACGGACGTGGTGAGCTGCAGCTGCCACAGATTAGTCAGAGTACCTACTAGCAGCTGCTGGCTTGCTTGTCCTCTTGCTTGGGCTGTTACTTGCGTGTATGTAGCCAGCTGACCATGGACAACAAAATGTGGGGAAAATTAAATTACGGTTGAGTAATTTGGCTGATACATGGCAACATCATAACTTCAATCAATCAATGTCAAACAATTGTCAAGTTGTTTTGAAGCTGTGTTATTGATAAATTTTGTGTAAAATCCTGAAATATTATGTTGAATGAGTATTTTCTTGTAAATAATCAAATAAAATTATAACCGACCGACCGTATTGGGTGTTTACCGAAGGGAACATGTCGAATGGACTCTCGACGAGATGACTACCAAACCGACGATTTATCACGAAAAACAAGTAAAGGAACTCTGCGCTTTACATGCGCTAAATAATTTATTCCAGGTAAATATGACCTTGTCTGAACATTTGGTGAATTATGTTCATTTCGGCCGTGAAGGCCACTTACCATTGTCATGTGAGCGTGTTGATTTTTTTTATGTAAAAAATATTAAGTGGTACTAACCTTGTCTTCCAGAATCTAGCAAAACCTTGTTGATAAATTTAGTAAATAAATGTAGATATATTAATAATCTGTTATTTTCAGTGTTATCAATTTTGATTTCAGACCCGCAACACGTTTTCAAAGTCAGAATTAGATGGAATATGTGCTCGTCTCTCGCCCAATGTGTGGATTAACCCACACCGGTCAATGCTGGGGCTCGGGAACTATGACATCAATGTTATCATGGCAGCTTTGCAAAAGAAGGGGTGTGAAGCTGTCTGGTTTGATAAAAGAAAGTAAGTTAATTCAAATTCAAATTATTATATTTCGGTTATTCATCATAATTGTTGTTAGTGCACCTATTTTATTTTAAACCCATAAATATAATTCTCAAATTGTCACTAACTCTCATAAAGTAATTGATTCACAGAGACCCGGGATGCTTAGATCTATCAAATATCTGTGGATTCATCCTCAATGTGCCATCGGATTACAAGCTGGGATTCGTAATGCTCCCACTTCGTCGGCGCCACTGGATCACCATAAGGCAGATACAAGGCAACTTCTACAACCTTGACTCAAAACTTGACTGCCCACAACTAATAGGAAGGGTAAATATTATAATATTATCCTCTTATGTAATATGATCTCGACATTGAAACTGCTATTATAATATTGTATTCATATGTATAAAAAGTTTTGCTGTTTGTCTGTAATTATATCCATGCATCTTTATTTACAGGTGTCTCAAATAATTTTTCAAATTTATTCTCCATTTTTGAAATGGCTCATAATATTTTTTCAGCAAAAATATCACTCTGAACTCAATGTATTTAAAACCCAAATAAATGTAGAAAAACATAAAGGTTACTAAACACTTATTTTACATTTCAGAGTACTGATTTAATACCATACCTGAAAGAGCAGCTAGATAGCAAAGAGAAGGAACTCTTTGTGGTGGTCAGTAAGGAGGTAGAGGAAAAACAGCTGTGGATGCACCAAAACTCCTCACAGAACTCCCGACAAAACAGCCAGACCTCGTACCCACCCCTACCTAACTGTGACAGTCCAGCTGACAGCATATCTTCAAACTCGCCATATGACTACAGAAATAGAGATGCCGAGTGCCTCAAATTGGCAGAAGTCAGGAACTGTGTGTTTGCGGGAGAAAATAATTAATGTGATTTCTAGACTCTTCAGACTCTTTGTGATTGCATAGCAATTATGTGTTCATTTGTGTTTTATAAAGGTGTATCCTGAATGTAACCATATATAGGGATAAAGGGACTTTAATTCTCCTTTCTACCATCAATGGGAGTGATTGGGAATAAATTGAAGTATTATACATAACAGAATTCCCAGTTGCCCCCAAACAGGTAATAATTATTTTTTTGAAAATTTTCTGTCTCAACTGCGGAACAGAGGGAATGGGAATCATTCCAATCTTGAATCTGGTGTTTGAAAAAGAAGTATTGATCTGGCAGTATTTTTGTGCTGTTAAATAGGTACTTAATTTGTTTATTTATATTTTGTTTTCCATTGCACTTTGTTTTTGTTTGCACAAAATTATGGTAGGGTTTGGTTTTGGTGTTTACTTTTATAATTTTACGTTTACCTATAATATGTTTTATGGCCTAATGTTATATTTGATAATGTATTTTGATCTGTAACATTTTACAAGTCTTGGATCTATACTCGTAAATAATAAATCTTTGCATGTTTTTAATATTAGCTGAGTAATTATAGAAGTAATGACAATAGTGAGTGCTGATATGATGATAATATTGAGATATGAAATGCAATAAATAAATTGTGATATAGATCACTTGTACACCAAATATTATTAACCAAACTGTTTAATATTTGACTGTTAAAGATACCAAATAATCATGTAGTATTCAGAATTTGTACAAACTAATATAATTATGCACAAACTATTTCAATTCATGTCAGTATTTTAATTTATTTAAGTTTTTGTTTACATTATCCAAAAGAAAAAATTGTACATCAATCAAAAAATTATTTATTGTTAGAAGAGTATGTTGAGTCAAGTCATCATTCCATAACTTTAACTGATTTATGTTCTCAATTTTGAAAACTTAAAATATATGTAACTTACACTAAAACATCTATAAAAATAGAAAAATCAACAAGACACAATTTTTTTTTTTATTTTTTGAAAAAATATCATTCAAGCATGAATTATGGTTAATTTTAATTGGTTAGTTCCGAGGACAGCGAGCAGTTGGTGTTCTTAGACAGGATGAGCCGGTCGGGGTCCAGATGCAGGTCTGTCATGATGGTGTAGATCTGCGCGCGGAGCGGCGCCTCCACCTCGCGCTCGCGACTGAGCACCCAGATGCGATCTGCAACAGAATACGTGAAAATACTCATCTGCAGGGTCAGTCAGTGAATCAGTCATTTCACGAAACAATATGCACACAATCCGTACGATAGTATCTTGTATAGGATTTAGAGTAGCGCCTCCTGTCGTTCGTAAATGGTACTACGAAAGTACGAGGTTTAAAACTCTAATGCCGACTTGCACCAAACAATCATAGTTACTAAGCAATTACTTAACTCGCTTGACAGTTCTTAACGGTCTGAATTTGGACCGTTGAGAACTGGCAAGCAAGAAAAGATTGCTTTGGAGCTATGACAGCTTGGTGCAAGTCGGCATTAGAGTAGCGCCTCCTATCGTTCGTAGAGGGTACTACAAAATCTCAAAATAAATTTTGGTCAGGTAATCCGGGGCGGCGAAACATACGCTATGAATTTGGATTTATTTGAAATTTCAAAAGTGGGATAACGATCTCCTCTCACTGAATGAAGAATGAGAGGGAATTGTAGTAGTGAATATTTCGCGAATAGGTTGCTCTTCATAGGTAGTGTAAGTGCCTGCCTACTTAAACAATAAATGAATTCAGTGTGCTTATAGTACCTATAATATCTGAATAGGAATTTGTTTCATTAAATTAGATGAAATTCACGTAAAGTTACCTGTATGAGCCACACTGACACTGGTACAGGACCAGACGATCGCGAACTGCGTGTAATCTGTGAAGAGGATGTTGTACTGGCCCGCGCCCGGCAGCAGGCGGCTGATGATGTACGGCATCCGGTTGTTCAGTTTGTACCGGAAGATGGAGGAGCCGTTGTAGCTCGGGATGCCCAGCCCGTACGTCGCGGACGGACTGCCGGTCCTGAAGTCAATCAAAACAGATTATAGGTAACTTAAATCGTAGGTACCTCTGGTGCCTTCCGTTTGGGACTATAAATAGAAGCCTGGAAGATAGACGAGAAGAGTCGACAAAAAGAAATCAGACGAAGCCCAGAAAATAATGTGGATCCATATATTAGTTGCAAACGAGATTCAAAAAGTCCACGTTTACGAGATTTTCAAGGCGCTCGTAATTTAAAGAACTGAAAGAACCGGCAGATCAATACAGAGGTAACGCAGGCAAAGAGTATCGTCTATTTGTTGCTATCTATAGAGTCCACGTTTTCGAGATTTTCAAGGCGCTCGTAATTTAAAGAACTGAAAGAACCGGCAGATCAATACAGAGGTAACGCAGGCAGAGTATCGTCTATTTGTTGCTATCTATAGAGTCCACGTTTTCGAGATTTTCAAGGTGCTCGTAATCCAATGGACTGAAATAACTGGCAGGTGCAATACAGAGGTAACGCAGGCAAAGAGTAGGTATCGTCGATTTGTTGCTATCTATATTAGAGTCCACGTTTTCGAGATTTTCAAGGCGCTCGTAATCCAATAGCTGACTGAAGGATCCGGCAGGTGCAATACAGAAGTAACGCAGGCAGAGGGTGTCGTCGGTTAGTTGCAGTCTATAAAGTCTACGTTTTCGAGATTTTCAAGGCGCTCAGGTAAACCAACAATAATAGCTGATTGAAAGAAACGATAAGCGCAATACATGTTGAAAAACAATGTAGAGGTAACGCAGGCAGATAGTATCGTCGGCTGGTTGCTATATTGTAGGTATTATTCTATCGAGTTATTTAGATTGCACTTGTTAAGGTTTTCTTTTGAAAAAGCTATGGTTTGCTTGTTCCCTGACCTTGGTCCCTAGACTTACCATCTATTCATAGTGTTGATAGTCATGAGTAGAAACCCTCGCTCGTTCAGCGTGACGTCGATCGAAGTGCAGCTGGCTGTTATCTCGACCATGTAGAAAGTGCGCTCTACCTCATACCACGTGCCTGTCATCTGGAACAGAAAGCGGCACATCATAGTATTTTGGGCACCTTTTTCTAAATATTCTTCATGGAGCTACAGTCTCGACAGTTTTAGATTTGAATAAGTATGGAAGGTATAAAAGGAAAGTTGGTAACGTTCGGAATTCATTGTTTTAGGTAATTATCAATAATTTGGACATTTCACAAAACGCCATCTAGCCCCAAACTAAGCTTATGCTATGGAAACCAAATAACTGATAGAATACTTTTTTTATAAATACACACAAATAATAGGTACAGTCGGCTCTGTAATGGTCTTTACACCCAGCTTACGCCGGTGTTCTCCTGTGATTAAACCACTTGTTGTTTATAGTAAGGGTAAGACAATTACAGAAACGACTGTACATAAAAACGCACAGGCTCAGGAAAAACACCTATGTCCATCACACTGTGCTTGTCCTGAAGCGGGAATGGAACCCGCAATTTCGGCGTGGCAGTCCAACACTCTTGCCGAAATCAATGCACAAAACATCGCACAGCAAAGGCAGTTGATTTATTTGATTTGAACATGATAGCTACTCCAACACTACTTGGGGTTTTATGTGATACTTACCTTAGGTACTTATTTTATTTATTAGGTACTTACCCTACAAGAGTTGGCTGGTAGAGAATACCTTTAGTCAATAGCCGCCCATTGTGCAAAGTTTTTTTGTCGTGCAATGAAGAATTTAAATAATAATCATACTTCATTCATCGAGACACCAACATAACTTTTCAAAACATCAGGTACATGTGGTGGAATTATACGGGGGCTTTTCCACGGACGCTGAGCTGGGCGGAATTACATTGCTCGAAGTGGAATTTCGAGCACTGTTATTGGCGAATTCATGGTCCGCTCCTCTCCACACCGCCTAGCTCCGCATTAGTGAAAACTACAGGTGAAAACGCACCTTTACAGGGCCACCTTGCCAATGAGTTCAATGACAAAAAACATTGTATTCAATCATGAATATTTAGCATAATTTAGCATCGTGTCATCAGCGCAGTGACGATGCACCACCCGTAACGCATGACACGCCTCCATTCCATTGCTCAACTAATGATGAACTAATCCTCTTTTCCCACGTTCATATTATAATCACCTACTGGCCTGAAATTTCTCACGGTATGAGTAGGTAACTGACTGACTGACCCATACATGTGTTGGTAGACAGTCTGCAAGATTACACCATAAACCTGTTCATCGTAACGAATTGAATACCTACTTCTTTATAATGTAGGTAAGTAGTTACTTGTCTGATTGTTAGTTTTAAAAGTAAACAAGTGCCTCATCCTAATAATGATACAAAAGGCAAAGTTTGTGAGGATTTATGGATTTGATGCATGTTTGCTCCTCCGATTTCGTCAAAACTACTTCTGATTTGGCTAATGTTAGCAAGCCTTATTATCTCTTTATCATGCGAGCGAAGTCGTGGGAAAATGTTAGGTATAATAATTCATGTAGGGTTCAAAAGTTAGCAACTCGCTAACTTTTGAACCCTAGGAACATGTTAGTAATAATTAAGTATCACTCGCTTCATAGGAACACAAATTCAGTTCGTTCTAAGTATTTAATTTTACTTGCACCTATACATATATACGAACTAGAAAAGAGTAGGTAGGTACCTAACATTCAAGCCGGCCATTGGTCAAGTGTAACAGTCGAAATGGAAATAAAATAAGACTTAGTAATTACCTATTTCAGGTTTCACCAAACCTATGAATTGAGAAGGTGATAATGACACTAATTAGGTACACTTTCAGATTTCAGAGAAACTTGAAATAAAATGATAGGAGATTTCTTACCCTTAGTAGATCGAAGTCCGGCAGAGGTGGGTAGATAGGGCACTTCCCGAGTCCTGTGCTGATCACAGCTTTGATGATCATACAGAACACTATAAAGTACAGTCTTGCCGAGTTCAGTCTGAAGTCACCCATCACTGAAACTTCACGTCCTGCCTAGTAGGATCTATGCCACACCGTGCTCCGAAAAGGAGTAATTTTTCGAGGTACTTTTTTATTTTTTTGGAAGTGCCCTGTTCAATATGCGATTAGCATCGTCGCTGTTCTTCAGATTGTTTTGTAAACAGCAGGCCTGGTTTGAACAACACGGGGTGGCGGTAAGACGCGGCGCGCGCGCACTTTACACTACCGAAGTTACGTCGATTTCATCGATTATTCATGATCGAGGTGTTGTTTCATCGAACGGGACGACGACGGAACGTGGGAAAAAAACGTTCTCAAATAAATAGTAATTTCAAAACAACTACCTATTATTGTATAACTCGCTAAAAAAATAACACAGAGTCGAGACGCGTCGTAAAGCATTCAAATCGTAGACACCCAAGTTCTAAGTCTTGAAAACAGGCTAAAATATTAATTTTACTTCTACAACTATGTATAAAGACTAAAATAAAATAAAGGCACGAGTTCCCGTCTCTTATGTGTTTAAATGGAACTTATCTACATAAACATTTGAAAATAAAAACGATTCCACAAGTGACAGTGCACAAGTCATAACATTCTTTTGTAGCGAGGTCATAAAGCCGTTTCAAGAATTTGATTAATTATAATGCGCTATTCGTCTACAATCAAACAATACTTTTTTATACAATTGAATTGTTCTTTATTGATCTTAACATTGTAAATAAACTATATATCACAAAATTATGCTTCACCCAAAATAAATGTTATTAAGACGTCCCATTTTAAAAATAAAGCAGATTTCAGTTTGTCAGTTCTTTTAGGATCGAGAGATCGCATCGCATTATTTAATATTTATTCGTACACCAAGTGCCTGAACAAGCCATTTTATACGAGACTTTCATTTTCAAGTCGAGTATAAATAGGCTTCAAGAAAGAGATTTTTCACTTTAATTGCGACAAATTAAACAAACTCAAACTGAAATGAGCGCCCATTTCGTAGCTACCCAATGTTACCTCAATGTTCGTAAATATTTGTTTAGGTTCATAGGTCATAAATACCCTGATCTGCGGGTATTATGAAGGACCGAAATTTGAAATTTCAGTCAGTCAGTTCAGTCGGGTAAAAAAAGAGCTGTAACTTATATCTCAAGCCTGCATCAGGGAAGCAGAATCTTATTCATATTAACATAAGGTGCAATTTTCTCTGGCTCAGACTTAACGGTATAACTCACACACACTAATATACAATGCTGAAATGGCCATCACAAAACATCATCACCACTTGATGTTCAACGCTATATCTGACTTTTCCACTGCGTGGTAGGTCGTGTGCAGCACTGCCTTCGCTTTATCGGAGTCTCTACCGTCCAGCCACTCGGTGTACAGCTTACGGACAAGCCTACTCTCGCTAGGGTCGGCTAGGGGCAGGCTGGAGTACAGGGCTTCGAGCTGGGAGATGAGCTCGCGACTACTCTCGCCTGCCACAGGTCGGACTTGCGCGCCGCCATTCAAGCATCCTGGAATACGAAAGATTCAATATGGTTCATTGGATGCGATTTCATGACTCGCTGTGGATAGTTAATATCACATTTAGATGCTTGCACACGCTACATAGTTTCATAAAATAGATTAAAAAAAATATATATTATTGTACGTTCGTAAATGGACAAACTATTGTTCTTACCAAAATCTATAGGCAAAATCTTTTTACACAGTCTTCTTCTAATTGTAACACTATTTCTTTCGAACCAGGTCGGTGAAAGGATTTCAAGTGCGCCTCGAAGAGGCTCCTTTCGTTCACTTGACACATATTTTCGAACTATTTAGGTTCTTGACATGCCGGTTTCCTCACGATGTTTTCTTTCACCTTTAAGCACGTGTTTTAATGCACACATATATTTTTTGAACAAAAAGATCCATTGGTATACGGGATTTGACGGCCTCCCACTGGGCCAACACGGCTTTAACACAGTAATAGTCTTCATTATAGTTGGGTGGATGAAATCGGTAAGTAAAGTACCTGAAGGGCACGCCATGACCTCAACGTAGTGGTAGGGCGACTTGCCACGCTTCAGCTTTTGCACCAGGTTCTGGATGTTGCGGAACCCGTTCGCGATGCCAAACCTCAACACCTCCACGCCGTCCTTTTGTAACGTCACTTCCCTGAAGTCGGGGTTCCTGTCAACCAATTGACTTTGTTGCAGATTCAGGGAATGGTACAAACAAGTTTGTAGTTAAACAACGTTACATTTAGTGTACAAGAAAGCTAATGAGCCTACCACACGCACAAGCTTGACCACAGTCTTGCTTGCGCCGGTTTGTACACGGAACACTTTGGTAATTTTACCAACCACACGCACTGTTCCGTGTACAAGCCTGTTTTCGCATTTTATGTATCCTATGTCACTTTCGTGATCTCACCACATGTGACAAAATCGATCGAGCCGTTTGGTCTACAGGATGACTTACATAATATGTTTATGTCATACATACATACACTCGAATAACAATACCCTCTTTAGCTGAGCCTCAATGTCAAAAAGTCTAAAGTTATAAAGAGACAATCAAGCTAAGTTGTGATAAAACTATGGGACCAATCTGAAAGTATATTCTCTCAAACAAAAAAAAAACAAATTAATAACCACCTCCTTTTTTGAAGTCGGTACTTGTTTACAAAAGTGATATTTTCAAGCTAATGATGTACATACCTCAAGTTTTTATAAGTGAGTTGAGCGTCACTCTCTCCGAACAGTGTTTCCGCGGCGTACTTGAAGATGTGGTCCGCGAGTCCGCCGGAGCCCGAGCCCGCGTGCCGCCGCAGCCGCGCCCCCGCCCCCGCCCCCGCCTCGGAGCCCCACGGCCAATCCAGCTCAGCTGAGGGCGCTTCGCTCAGGGACGACGTCGACAGCATTTGTTCTAGCTCAACTGTCAAACGAAGAAGAGCATAGTTGTAATGTTGTGAAAAATGTATATGGGCCTATTGCCTTTCTGTAATATTGAGTTGCCTGAAATAAATCTTTATTATTATTATTAATTTTTGGGTTTGATTTTAATCAACTAGGCTTTGAAGCCGGAATAAGGTTGATGTGCACGGGCCTAAGCCAAGTGTACGTCAGTAGATAGGTCCGTTTGTAAGAATTTACGCCCAATCCTGCATGTATTTAGAATTACTGCTGTTTGTAATAGTGTAATATTATTATAGGTTGAAATTGTTACTGAGTGAGATGAGACGATGAGAGATATTTTGGTACATGATAGACTAAAAAATACATTAGTGCACTTCTGGTACTACGTAACTAAAACTTCCATAATTTTCAACAAGTCAAAATTAAACCAGTAAATGAAATAAATTAAATCTTTATAAAGTCTATTAAGTTTATTAAGTCAAGTCAAGTCAAGGTAATTCTCTGTACTGTAAGTCAAGTCAAGTCTTAGCTTAGTAATTTTATTCTCTGTAACTTACTGGCAGTAATAACGCAGTCCACATCATGGCAAGTCAGCAACTCGCTGTAGAAGTCTTCGCGCGAGGCCTCCAGCTTCTTGTCGTAGCACGGCATGAAGGTCACGTGGTACACGGCACCGGCGGGGATCCCCCTCAACCGCGAGAGGTGCTGCTTCACCAGCGAGCCCATGATCTGCTGGGGGGACTTCGTACTCGATATGTACGGGAGGATGAAACTGCCGTGCGTCTTTTCCGCATAGCACACCCAACCTGATGGGAACGGTCTGAGTGTCTAATTGCAGCTCAGTACAAAGTTAGGTCGTACAACGACGAGCGCATCCCGTAATCATTGAAGCAGTTGCGCGGAGCGCAAGAGGTTTCTAAAGATCGTTGATAGGTAGGTTAGGTACCCACCTTAAGATTATTACGGGTTTTAATCGCGCTCATCTTTCTCTATTTTATGTCCCGAAGTTTCGGCTATATTGAAACACTTGAAATCCTTTCACCACATTGGTTCGAAAAACTAGTGACACGATGGAGAGGCTCATGATCGCTCGTCGTGGCGCTTAGGCCATGGGAGAGGCCTGTGATCAGCAGTGCACGTCCAGAGGCTGACATGATTATGGATGAAGGATTAAAGAAAAACGATTATTTATATAAAAATCAAATAAAATATGAATTCTTATTCAATAGAATATTACCTGGACAGGAACTAGCAAGCATGGGTAGGTTGTTAGCAGTGCCGTGGTTCTGTTGCTCCTGGTACCTCTGAACGAACTCCTGCTGCGCCTCCAGCAACGACAGGTCCTCGGCCACTGTCATGTCTAGCACCAGATCCGCACCTAGGCTCTTAAAGTAACCTGAATAAAACATAACATTGAATACAAGATTCTGCCTGGCGTCCGCATGGCACTGTATTAATACATTACTGAATCCTACTAATATGAAAGAGCGAAGGTTTGTGAGAATTAGGGCATAGTACCGGGAAATCCCGGAACCGAAAATCCCGGGAAATCCCGGGATTCTCGGCTGTCTCCAGCACCGGTACTAGAAAAATCCAGAACCGGGATTTTCGGTACTTTCGGGATTACTTAAAATTTAGTGTATAAGAGCTTTTTTAGGGTTTTAATCTTTAAAACCATAGCTAAATAGTGCATTCTGTTAGTACAAAGAAGGAAAGGCAGTAACTCCTCTACCCACCCCCTTTCAAAGGTGCTGTTGATGTTCAGAACTTAGGAAATGTTGCAATATCAGCTTATTGTTGGTATCGTCGTCTCAATGCATTTATTTAAAGAATGACATACTGACGTGACGGTCTTTCCACAACCTAAGCCACTGAACGTAATATTTTTATTTCTTATTATTATTTTATTATGAGCCTGAATCATCCCACTGCAAAGCAAAGGCCTCCCTTCCTTCTTTCCACTCTTTTCTGTCAAGGGCAACTGTCTTCCAGTCTTCCAAGTAGGAGTCTAGCTCTCCGATGTTGTCATCAACAGTTTATTAGCCTACTATTAATAAGTAATAATGAATAATGATTCCGTTTTCTGCAATGCGACTGTGCTTTATGTTTATTAAAATCAGCTGACTATGGATATACGGGTTTATAATCTTTGTTAATGACATTAGTTCCCTTCAAGTATCTCAAACTCCAAGCGTAGCTCGTTTCATAGTGTATTATTGCGTCGTTTATCTAAATAGATATCTAGCAGAACAGTGAGTTTTCACGCCTTGGTTGAGTATTTCATTATGGGTAGGACGCACTGGTTAAAAAGCAACGGGTTGTGTCGAAGATACAACCGTAAATTATAAGTGGATACTTCTTTATGTTACGTCTTTGACAAAAATTTGAAACTGGCACATATACTTATCGATGGTTTATCACAAAGGAAATTAATAAAATTGGCACTTTCTTATTTTAACATACTTATGAGGCCGATCATTGACATTGACATGATCATTGAGCATTGGTTTGTGAAGATTAATAACAAATAACAAATAAAGTACGATTAAAAACTATTATTTTAATAGAAATCAAATCGAACCTTCGTTTAGAAGTGTTGTTACGCATGTGACGTACTAACTTTTGAACTGTAATCCTATACAATCCTGCAAATAAAGAAATATCGTTATAAGCCATTTATACTTGATATATAACTTAAAAATTGGGACTGTATTGTTAATGCAATATTCAATTAGTTACGCGAATTTTCTCTCTTACAAATCATGCTTGCAGTAAATTATATAAATATAACTTATAACTTTTCGTTATATTTCGCTCGACTTTTCTTTATTTTATCGTTTTCTGACGAGTTTTCTGTTTGACTTAATAATAGGCTACTAATTATTTTCGGGAATACCGAAAATCCCGGTACTCCCGGTTCCGGCCGTGTGCCGGTACCGAAATCCCGGTACTGGAAAAAGGAACCGGTACTGGAGGCCCTAGTGAGAATAGATGAAAAAAAAAAAAAAAGAAAAAAATATTTATTTACTAACAAAACACAAATCTATTAGCTAAGCTACCCAAGCTAAAATTAAATAAAGCTAAGTGTATTTACTATTATTAACAGTGCATTTTGTAGAGAGATTCAAACATATTTGTATTTATTAACGGCCCCACACTAGGCAAGCCTGTATCGTGGAGACCTTGTATTACTTATTTTTATTTTTTATTTTTATTTATTAGAACAACAAACAATTACACTAATATATAAACTATAAGCAGTCTTAGGTATTTATAGTATTACTTGTAGTGTAATCAACCCCGTTGTACACATATTACTATACATAATGGGCTATTACTTAGGTAAGTAGGTAAAGTACATTATTAAATTATGTAAGTAGATAGTAGTAGGTATCCTATGAAAACATTTACCTAATAAGTTACTATAAAGTAATCTAGCTACAACAATAATTATAATTAACAAGGTTATTACGATAATTCAAACAACAAAAGTTAAGGCAACCTTGAAAATATGTGAAAGAAATGAACATTTTCGCTATAATTTGAGTGAGAGAATTTCCTCATAGATGATATATATAGATCAGAGGATAGATGGATGTTTGATCATGTTGAAGCTACTACTACCGAAATTTTGTATAGTATATAGTATATTCAGTGTGTTATAGTGCCTGAATACTAAAAAATTACACATAGGGGAAAGCCACTGGCAGAGGCCAGTTATGAGACTCTGAGTTTTTTTTTATTATCCTGCAGCTATTCCTTTATCATTATCGCTTTTGTTAAGATAGACAGTGGCGTTAGATTTTTGGAGCAGCAAGTTTGTAATATCCTACCTGCAAGCTTCTGGGCTGCCACTTCAGGTGTGAGCTTGTACCTAGCAGCAAGTGACAGAGTAGGCTGCGGTGATAGAGATATCACAATGAGACTCACTTCTTTGCTCTCTCCTTTACTGTCTGTGTACTTCTTTTCAGAAAATACTCTGAAACCAAATTAGTTTTATCTTGGTATCTAACTAGAATATCTAGAACAAGAACTAACAAACTAATAAGCTATCTGATGTGTTCAGTAATTGTCATTGCCACTTATGGTCATTCAGAGTGTGAGGAATTTAACACAATATCACTTATCATGAGTATGTGGTGGCCCAGTGGATGAGGCCCTTAACTTGCGATCTGATGGTACGCATGATTGGTGGCAGTCATGCATAAATGGGTTTTTTGGTCGAAAAAATCTATGTATTGATCCCACGTTCTCGCAAGGGTGAAGGAAAACATCGTGAGGAAACCGGCATGTCGTAGAACCTAAAGTTCGAAAACATGTGTCGAGTGCACGAAAGGAGCCTTTTCGAGGCGCACTTGAAACCCTTTCACCACACTGGTTCGAAGGAACTAGTGACACAATAAGAAGACTTATCGTAAAATAACTCTATTATGAGGATGATATATAAATGACTTAAATCAGGTCAAATAATTAAACTGATAAGGATGAAATTCAGTAAGAACTACTAGGACCTGGATAGGGATACCACAAGAGTGACCGATTGCAGCACCTAATATGGTTGTAACTTTTTAAACAATCATTTTTAATTATTATAAATGGAATTAAAAAAAATCTAAATTGAGGCTAATATTCCGTTACTAATGATAAGAGTACCTCAGTAGCTCCTCCTGGCTTTGCCTGGTGACCAGCACGCTCTCGGCAGAGGTGATGCAGCCGCTGCAGGCGAGGCAGTCTGCGAGCGTGATCTCAACCTTCTGCAGCTTTTGTTCTTTACCCGAAGATATGTCGAAGTATCCATCCTCACCTATTTTGATCTTCGCGCCAGTTTTGGTCTTTTTCTTCTCGATTTTCACTGGTTTAATACATTCCTATTGAAATATTAGGTTGTTCAAGATTGCGTCAGGTCGCTTTCAGTTTTTTATGTATGTTTATTAGGATAATGTGTGAGAAAGTTGAAGGTTAGTTACGTACCTGCGAAGGTGTGATAAAATCATCTAGGTCAGTTAGTTGTAAAGCACCACTAAATCTGGAGGCCATAATGCTTTAACTTTTGGTACAGCAAGGCTCTGTGACTTCAGCTTGTATTTAGATAACTGCACAAAAGCAGCACAGCGATCTCGCCAAAACAAAAACACAGCTGATTTTGACTTTGACATTTACAACATGACAATTTCATTGACGTTGCACTAGGGTATTGCCAGCAAAGAGGATGAAAATCTACTATTATTATTGAATTAAAAAAATCTATCATATTCGCGTAGAATTTTAGAAATAAAAATAAAATCCATGTTTTTCAAAAACAGAGAGTTGACTGAATACCTCTGGCCTCTATAAATACGTCAACCAACTGGTTTTTGAAAAAACTAGTCAGTTTGTATCTACATTTTATAGCTCTACACGAGATGAAATAATGTTAATAAAATAAAGCGGTCATTTGTTCCCACGCGCAGCCTTGAGGTTGTATGGCTTTATCAAGCTGGCTGGTCACATCATCTACGCAACTCAGCGTGTTTGTAGGTAGCTGAGAAAAATCAATCACATCTTCCCGCCTCTGTCGGTTCCTATGGCAACGCGTAAACAGTGGGGAGACGTCGCGTAGCACGAGCGCATCGCATCTGTTTTCTCGTTTCAAAAATATTGTGTTTCTCCGAGATATTTAGTGGTTTGAGTGTTTAATGCATCATGGCTGAAGAGGGTGGAGCAGCACCAGGAGCGGTGGCTGAGAAAGTCATTCATACCTATCCACTTGTTAGGGTAAGCGCCGACGAATTAGTAACTACTAAATAATATATTTTATGAATTCCGCTTATTTTATTAAATATTCTTTAGTCGTTGAGTCTTCCTCAAACAATAAAGAAAACGACTGTGTTGTATTTTTTAAAGTGCGTCGTCGATAAATATAAAAAAATCGATTATAATAAATCGATAAAAAACGACTCCGTGACAACTAGATTTCGCAGGTTCAACCATTTATAGGAACGGAGAATAATGTTTTTAATACTAAATGGACATCTTTTGAATTCATTAATCTGTGTCAAAGTGATATTGAATTTCGGCGAAGTCAAGGTCCGTTCGAGAGCGGTCTTCGCGGCCAAGCGGAACGCCTGGTCACCGGACCACCATGGTGTAGGATTACAATCAATCAAACGTCCACATTCTTCGATAACTGATACTGCGAACATAACATAGCAATGTTAGGTAGCTCGATATTAGTAGGTAGGTACCACCGCACTATCTAGATATAATACGTTCTACCGTCTAACCTACTGTTTAAACGAACATCCATCATAGATCGTTCATACTTTCTGAGATATAAATAACCGGCTCCTCTTATTTCAAAAATCACGAATATAAATGAAAGGCCTAAGTGGTTTCGTAAGTTGGGTAAATATTGATGCCATTCTATCGATCGGTACGGTACCTCATGGATTTAAACATGGATTGGAGTGTTTGTTTTGGCAGGTGGATGCAACGCGCTACTGTAATCCAACTGATCTGTCGGGATTTTAAAAAAAGCTCTCAGAAAAGCTACCGAGTAAAATACCTAGTTCAAACAACGTTATTAGCCTCCTTTTATATAAAATCAATCAATACCTACCCATGATGCCCGTAAACAAGCAATTAAGTATCATATAAGTGCCTATTATGTATACTTAGATATTTATACCACATAGGATAAAAACTACTTATACTTACATAAACGCCTGAGAAAATAATCCAGTCACCAATTAATTGGAATCTATTGTTTGTAACCATCCGCTTACTTTTTGTTAAACTTTTTACGAGATGTACCTAGGAACCTGGAAGATTTGACGTTATAGGAGTAAGCATAAGTCAATACTTATCTGCGAATTCTCTTTCATTCCGTCGTCGGATTTTTACCTATCGTATCTTTAATATTCCCGAAATCCCTATTGCTGTTGGTAGTGGAGATTTGGAGACTTTTTTTACCTTAATTCTCACTTGTGGGGATGGCTAGTGATGGGGATATCGGGAATAAGCCTTTTAAAAGACTGTTGTTTCCAGCATTCAGACATGTCGGAGGAGATGCGCACAGAAGCGATGGAACTCTCCGTGACAGCGTGCGAGAAGTTCTCCGCGAACAACGAGCTGGCCGCGCGGATGGTCAAGGAGTCTATGGACAAGAAGTTCGGACCGGCTTTCCACGTGGTGGTTGGCGAGAGCTTCGGCTTCGAGATCACTTACGAATGTACCACCATTTGCTACATGTACTTCGGGGGGAACCAAGCTGTTTGTATGTGGAAGTGCTCTTGAAATACTTTCAGTGCTTATCGTATATTTTTTTATAATTCTGATCATTCGTTTCTTTCATGACTTATTGAATATACTAATGTAGTAAGGGTGTACCTACTATCTCGTCAGGGCTAGGCGGTTTCTTTTCAGACCTCCTGAGAATTTAAGATATGTAATGTAAGTACCTACTGTCCAAGAATCAACTTGCTTACATTAGTGGCTAGGTGGTTTATTGTATGTATTTTATTTTATAATGATTTAATAATTTAAGACCTCGATATTTGCCGAATTTACATTTAGATATAACTTTACTAATCTTGTGTGACTTTCAGTTCTTACTCATTTAAGTCTGTCATTGATGTATCGATTATTCATAGATTTTAATTTTATGAAGTTAATTACTAAATAGTAGGTAATTGTGGTAGCTACTAACAAGCGAAGAAACATAGAAGGTAACTTCTATAATTACCTATGTAGGTATAATGTGATGTGTAATGTCGCGTTTCTATTATTATGCAAAAAAGTTCTCAACATGAGAGCGTAATTTTTAGAACAACTAATTTGCATGAAGGCGGAAAATGTGTCACTGTTTGTTTAGGTTTCTCCGAAGGTAACACACCGGCTGCTACGCTATACACTGCGGAGAGTATTATGAGGTCTCCCATGATGCATGACATGCAGCTATAAAATCTTCAGTATTTTCTACCACATAATTGTGATTTTGAAAATTGTAGCCGAAATCCTAAAACTTCTGCCCAGTGCCAGTGCCCAAGAGTAGGAAAGTACCTATATTACAGATATATTGGTTTGGCTGAATGGGATCTGTTATTCCTCCCCTCTGACAATACATACCTATCAATCTATACCTAACATATACCTACGATACGTCCCTCGGTGATTGTCAGGGGTGGCTAGAAGGGTGCTTGCTAAATTAGGTTGAATGAAAGGGAGACATCGAGACATCGTCTGTAGCTTCCAATAAAATGTCTACGTTACGGATAGACAGTAGTCCCACACGCAGATCAAAGACCGACCATGTTATTGAATGGGCTCATTCATTAGTATGTAAGAGGGAAAAATTTAGACCATTATCTGTAATGTTACTATTTTTGAAAAGCGTTATGATTTTTTCCACTGCAATGAATGTTTTCTTTGATAATGTCATCAAAACTGTTTGCTTACAATTTGGGTCAACGGGAACCAAAAGGGCCAGAATCCGCAATGTTAAAACAAAAACACTTTGCTTGCGTCGTCCCTTCCTGGTTCGCATAAAAAAACCTACCTGTATGCGGTCTAAGTGAATAGAGTTAATTATGTTTCGTCAATTTCCATTACGTCAGGGTCAAACTTAGTTATAATGGCGTTATTAACCAACTAATGCCGCCTGTGTGACCATGTAAGCCACTTTTTGCTACAACTTCATTTGATTGAGAACGGACACATTTTTTTTTAAGTACATATTGTGTGTCAATTATTTTGTAGTTATACAAATATATAACTAAAGTAGAAAAAAAACACTAGTTTAACTATTATAACTTACAACCACGAATCTTACAGTTTATATTATTATGAAGGCCACATATAATTTATTTTTAACGCCCATGGCGTGGAACCCATTCTTTTGAAGACTATAATGAGCACAGTATTAAAGTATTTAGATTGTTATTAACTATAACGTGTGAACATTGTGCAGAATAAATTCTGAGTATTTTTGAAAAGTAACCATTTTATTTGATCCTTTTCCTAATTATCTTCGAGCATCTAATTTTAGATAGAATTCGACTAAACACTAAAATAAAAGAAGCATTTCAAAATTTATATTTATTACAGTTTAATAACATATACCCGGCAAGTCGCTGAATCCTGATTCTAACAGTTTCTTTTTAAGTTATACATATGGCATGTGTAAGTATATTTTTAATTTTTTATACTTTTTATATTGCGTTATTTTCTATTATATTTTATCGTATATTGCGTATTTTAAATTGTGTTTTCGGTGGTGTTTCAGCGTACAAAGATACAGCATACAAAAAATACATACAAGTTAGAATCAGGACCTCTCATACAACCGCTTACCTACGTCTTTTACATAAACATTGGCACATAAAGTGATCACAATAATACTCATTTATATGTTAACCTACCTACAACCGTACGAAAGCTAATACAAATATATTTTATGTCAAGAACACAATAATTAAATTCATTACAAAATACCTACCAACGAATAATTAGATTATTATAAACAACCATTATAAAATCTACACAACTGTTCTAATTTAAAGATAACTTTGAATATACATCTTTAGGCACAATTTTATCAAATTCAACTTGTACTGAGTACAGTAGAGCACTGGGTTGCGATAAACCATAAACCCATAAGTCAATTATTAATGTATATTTTGTATACAGATAGATAATCCGATGGGAAATTCATCTTGGAAATTGTACTTAGAAGGGAAGGTAATGCACAAACTTATTAAAAGTTTTAACACTAGGACGGGGTCTTTGTAGAATACTAAAAAAAGCACCTTTTTCCTAGTACAGGGGAGTAAACTAGCTAAAGCCTCATTAATACAATTTCAATTACTGTACACAAACTTAGATTAAAATATATTTTTATACTTAAGGGGAATCCTCAAGGCAAATTTCCATACAAAATGTTTCGGACAAATACTCAAAAAGTACGCCGTATTATAGTAATTTCTTCACACTATTCGTTTAGTCTATGTTTTCCGATTGTGTCAACAAAAAATAGTAAGGTTTCATACTTTAATTTAGATTTTATACGTGTTTTTAAATTAGTAGTGTTAATTTTAAAACACGTATAAAATGGAAATTTGCCTTGAGGATTCCCCTTAAGGGCCATATCACACTGGCGATTTGCGAGCGAGTTCAAAGCGAGGCGAGTACAGCTCTTGTCACGGTTTGATAGCGCTCGGCGGAAGTGGAAGGGTGCAGCTCTGCGCAAGTGTATAGTCGCGTCTCCCGCCCAACACATCTAAAAATCGTAGCGCTATTAAACGTTAAAGACACCTGTACGTAGCAGAAGCGAGTTCGCAACGAAAACGCCGCAGCGAACAGTCCGCGTTTTGAACACTCAAAATTGATTTTGATGAGAAAACAGTGATGTTAGCTCGAAGCGTTTTCGCTGCGAACTCGCGGCGAGCTCGCCTCGCTTTGGATTCGCTAGTGTGATAATGCTTAATTATCATCATTCTATGTTATCTTTGTACTGATAGATAGAGCTAAAAATAAAAAAAAGATTGATTTTGAAATAGCTATTGAAGATATAACAACGAAATAAGAACACACAATGGAATGACGCAAATAATGTTAAGTAGATGACAATGTTGGGTTTGTGACTAAAATATCTTAGAAGAGCAGCTTACAACTAATAATTAATGCTGACCATTAAAAAATATTTTGTAAAAGCGAAAAAGTAGCATGGATGTCTGATTGTCCAAATGTTAATCATAAAAAAATCCATGTACTTTGGACATGTGTTTGAATTCAAAATAAAAGAGAAATTTTCATTAAACTAATATGTTGATACCTGACAATCAATCGATGTCGATTTTTCCTAAAGATATGAAATCTATTTATCAATCAATCAATTAAACAAGTCCTAAAATGGACACATCTAAGGCTTTTACTCATATAATAATTTGATATCATAACTTTGAATAAAGCTTTGGTCACACCAATAAATTGAACAAACGCGGTGATACTTTTCCCAGCAGTGGGCAGAGTACAACGAACAATAATCTAACAACGTGTATAATTTCTTTCAAGCACAGTGCACTAAACATTTAGCATTTTACAGGATTACTGAAAGCTCGTCGCAATTCCTGCACTAAAATGCAACAATTTGAACCCTAATTATGTTTTTTTAAGATTTTTTTTTTCAATCGACTTCAAAATAGGAGGAGGTTATCAATATGTTCGTTACCTCTGAACTTTGTTGTTTATCAACCGATTTGAATATTGTTTTTTTGTTTAAGAGGATATACTTTCAGATTTGTCCCATAGAAATTTCATCAAAATCGGTTCAGTAGTTTAGTTTTTAAATCTACATTTGTGAAAAAAATAATATCAGTGATGCCTACGGTCTCTTGAACCGTCCGATTGAAGTCGGTTGCTGTATGTTTTTGTAAAACCTTGATTAAACATATGAGTAACGGGGTAACCAGTAACCCTGTATTAGCTCTCTCTGTCTGCTATATTTTTATGCGGTTAAAAGTACTTATAACTTATAAGAAAGTTAAAAGACATGAAGGTTCTGTTTTCATGTTTTCTGACTCCGGCACTTCAGTAAAATAGGGCAGTTATTCAATTAACTACAATTTACATTCATTGGTATACTATCAGAACACTGCAACTAACTGTTGCTTCAATTTAATATAATTGCCAAACTATGACCAATAACGTAAGGCAATATTTATTTTTATACCAATATTATTTAATTAACGAACGTTATATATTTTTTTCTATATAACAAAGCGATAGCTAACATTTAGGTACATGGTGAGTCTAACATTCAATTTATTCCTAGCTAATCATGAAGATTTACTCACAGTTTAAACCATATTTAAACCAAAGAAGAGATCAAAAAAATGTAAACTGAAACAAACCTTAAAAAGATACTAATAAAGTTAAATATTCAACTGGATTCATACAACACTGAAATGTAATATTACTTCATAACTACTAGGAATTAGTTTCTAAATAAACAATAAAATCATAAAGAATGTTAATCCAGTTTGTTTGTACATATAAGAGAAGTAAACCTTTTGAACTAAATGACTTACTATCTAACTTACACTAGTTCTATCTACTTTAAGTTTGAGAGTCCATTCACTTCAGTTCACAATACTACACACTGCATACTTGCAAAAACTTGGATCAAATGCCAAAGGGCTTCCAAAAAAGAAGACAAATATATAAATGGAGCGAAGAACATCAATTACGGTATATCTGTTTCTCTTTCGAATAAGGGCGTTGCACGGAAATAGCAAAACTGTATGAACGGCCTTTGAGCGAAGCCACAATGCTCCGTTACGTCGCAGTTTAGTACTGGCATTTGGCACTGATTGCGTCCAAATCTAGCGCCCCAACGCAAATGCCAATACAAAACTGTGTTATCGGCTTTTTTACAATCTGTTTATTAACAATCTTTCCCGAAAGCTAATTTGCTCATTCCCTAGTTTTTAAAATCGCCAGCTTGTAGCTCTTAAATTGCCCTGTGTCATTGACACTTAAGTGACTGATTTGTTCAGAAATTCTGAAGTTCATAGAATACCGCCAAAAAAGGTACACAATTCGACAACAGTGACGAAAGGTACGTAAAATACGTACTAAACTGACAACTCTGAGAGAACTATCGCTCCTTCATCAAAGCGTGTTGGATCCAAGTAAGAGCGAGGCTACTCACACAGTGGTGTAGTAGAGGGGCGGTCGCTAGGAGGGCGGTTGGAAGTGCGTGACGAGCAGCTTGGTGGCCTTCGCGAGCTCGTAGGCGGCCGCGCGCACGTCGTCCAGCGGCGCGGGCGCGGGCGCCGCGCACGCCAGGCACAGGTCGGAGCACGACGTGCGCAGCGACGACAGCACCAGGGACAGCTCGCGGTCCGAACACGTCTGTGAAGGTGTTGCTCATTAGCTTTCTCGCGTATTGACGTTTCCTTTCAGTGTGGTGTAAGGATTTCAAGTGCGCCTCGAAGAGGCTCCTTTCGTGCACTTGAGTCTTGTCTTGACACATGTTTTCGAACTTTTTTAGGTTTTATGACATGCCGGTTTCCTCACGTTGTTTTCCTTCACCGTTAAAGCACGTGATTTAATGCACACATAGATTTTTTGAACAGAAAAATCCATTGGTGAACGACCGGACTCGAACCCACAACAAAAACTCCATTGGCCAAGTGGGAGATACTTCTACTTTCGGTTCGAAGAAAGTAGAGGCATCTCACTGGCACTCGGCCAACACGGCTTTTTCACCAAAAGCCTCCCTCCCTCCCCATTCTTCATGGTTGATAGACAGATGAATACTTCTACTACTATTAACAATGAGGATAAAAAACGCAGCGTTCAATGCTTACACCTCGTTTGCTTGCTCTGTACAATGCGTCGTGGTACCTGCGGGAACAGCGCGAGCAGCGTGCGCACGGCGTGGCGGATGGCGTCCACAGCTTACACCTCGATTGCTTGCTCTGTACAATGCGTCGTGGTACCTGCGGGAACAGCGCGAGCAGCGTGCGCACAGCGTGGCGGATGGCGTCCACTGCTTACACCTCGATTGCTTGCTCTGTACAATGCTCCGTGGTACCTGCGGGAACAGCGCGAGCAGCGTGCGCACGGCGTGGCGGATGGCGTCCACAGCTTACACCTCGATTGCTTGCTCTGTACAATGCGTCGTGGTACCTGCGGGAACAGCGCGAGCAGCGTGCGCACGGCGTGGCGGATGGCGTCCACAGCTTACACCTCGATTGCTTGCTCTGTACAATGCCCCGTGGTACCTGCGGGAACAGCGCGAGCAGCGTGCGCACGGCGTGGCGGATGGCGTCCACAGCTTACACCTCGATTGCTTGCTCTGTACAATGCCCCGTGGTACCTGCGGGAACAGCGCGAGCAGCGTGCGCACGGCGTGGCGGATGGCGTCCACAGCTTACACCTCGATTGCTTGCTCTGTACAATGCGACGTGGTACCTGCGGGAACAGCGCGAGCAGCGTGCGCACGGCGTGGCGGATGGCGTCCACAGCTTACACCTCGATTGCTTGCTCTGTACAATGCCCCGTGGTACCTGCGGGAACAGCGCGAGCAGCGTGCGCACGGCGTGGCGGATGGCGTCCACAGCTTACACCTCGATTGCTTGCTCTGTACAATGCGACGTGGTACCTGTGGGAACAGCGCGAGCAGCGTGCGCACGGCGTGGCGGATGGCGTCCACAGCTTACACCTCGATTGCTTGCTCTGTACAATGCGACGTGGTACCTGTGGGAACAGCGCGAGCAGCGTGCGCACGGCGTGGCGGATGGCGTCCACAGCTTACACCTCGATTGCTTGCTCTGTACAATGCGACGTGGTACCTGCGGGAACAGCGCGAGCAGCGTGCGCACGGCGTGGCGGATGGCGTCCACAGCTTACACCTCGATTGCTTGCTCTGTACAATGCCCCGTGGTACCTGCGGGAACAGCGCGAGCAGCGTGCGCACGGCGTGGCGGATGGCGTCCACAGCTTACACCTCGATTGCTTGCTCTGTACAATGCGACGTGGTACCTGCGGGAACAGCGCGAGCAGCGTGCGCACGGCGTGGCGGATGGCGTCCACAGCTTACACCTCGATTGCTTGCTCTGTACAATGCGACGTGGTACCTGCGGGAACAGCGCGAGCAGCGTGCGCACGGCGTGGCGGATGGCGTCCACAGCTTACACCTCGATTGCTTGCTCTGTACAATGCGACGTGGTACCTGTGGGAACAGCGCGAGCAGCGTGCGCACGGCGTGGCGGATGGCGTCCACAGCTTACACCTCGATTGCTTGCTCTGTACAATGCGTCGTGGTACCTGCGGGAACAGCGCGAGCAGCGTGCGCACGGCGTGGCGGATGGCGTCCACAGCTTACACCTCGATTGCTTGCTCTGTACAATGCCCCGTGGTACCTGCGGGAACAGCGCGAGCAGCGTGCGCACGGCGTGGCGGATGGCGTCCACAGCTTACACCTCGATTGCTTGCTCTGTACAATGCCCCGTGGTACCTGCGGGAACAGCGCGAGCAGCGTGCGCACGGCGTGGCGGATGGCGTCCACAGCTTACACCTCGATTGCTTGCTCTGTACAATGCGACGTGGTACCTGCGGGAACAGCGCGAGCAGCGTGCGCACGGCGTGGCGGATGGCGTCCACAGCTTACACCTCGATTGCTTGCTCTGTACAATGCCCCGTGGTACCTGCGGGAACAGCGCGAGCAGCGTGCGCACGGCGTGGCGGATGGCGTCCACAGCTTACACCTCGATTGCTTGCTCTGTACAATGCGACGTGGTACCTGTGGGAACAGCGCGAGCAGCGTGCGCACGGCGTGGCGGATGGCGTCCACAGCTTACACCTCGATTGCTTGCTCTGTACAATGCGACGTGGTACCTGTGGGAACAGCGCGAGCAGCGTGCGCACGGCGTGGCGGATGGCGTCCACAGCTTACACCTCGATTGCTTGCTCTGTACAATGCGACGTGGTACCTGCGGGAACAGCGCGAGCAGCGTGCGCACGGCGTGGCGGATGGCGTCCACAGCTTACACCTCGATTGCTTGCTCTGTACAATGCCCCGTGGTACCTGCGGGAACAGCGCGAGCAGCGTGCGCACGGCGTGGCGGATGGCGTCCACAGCTTACACCTCGATTGCTTGCTCTGTACAATGCGACGTGGTACCTGCGGGAACAGCGCGAGCAGCGTGCGCACGGCGTGGCGGATGGCGTCCACAGCTTACACCTCGATTGCTTGCTCTGTACAATGCGACGTGGTACCTGCGGGAACAGCGCGAGCAGCGTGCGCACGGCGTGGCGGATGGCGTCGCCGCGCGCGCCGAGGCTGGGCCGCTGGTCGCGCGCGGCCGCCCACAGCTCCTGTATGCCGCGCGTGACGCTCTCGGCGCGGCGCTGCACGGTGGCGGCGCTGGGCAGCTCCTCCCCGCCCTCCAGCACGCCCTGGGTGAGCGAGCGGTCTAAACTCGACAAGGTTGTCAGCTGGAATACGATTCATTATTTTTATGGTGTTTTAATTTCCTTTATAGCATATGCTACTCTATTGTCTATTGTTACAATACGGCCGACGTATCTTGGAGAGCCTGAACATAGGCTATGCGAACTTTAGCGCATGAAAACACGCAATAGAAAACTCTTGATGCCAATTTCTTTTTTATAAACTAACTAGCATAAGCCCGCGCTTTCGTCCGCGTTGATATATTATACATATAAAACAATGTAATACGTGTGTACAAGCGCTAAAGTTCGCATAGCCTATGTTCAGACTCGCCAAGATACGTCGGCTGATACTCGATTTTTTTTTTTATTAATTTCATCTTCCTGCTAAGAGTTGATGTTCGCGATTTTGCTATCGTGGTATGAGGTGTAGGACTGTGTATTTTGTCCATCGTATAGTCCAGCCATATTGGTTCAGTGATTTTGGCGTGATTGAGTAACAAACATTGAAATACCTATTTATCCATCTGTTTTTACACCAGGATGGCTTTAAGGTATTCAAACACAAGTAAACATGTTCATGAAAGATCTTGATCAAGAAGTTGCAGGAATGTCAATCAATTTAAAAAGTTACTGACTTTTTCTATTAGACCATGAAAACCATTTTATTAAGTAAAATTATTGCGAAAATTAATTTTGAAAGAGGTTAGACAAGAGTTTTCCGTTAAAATTTAATACCAATCCCAAGACTAATGTAAACCAAGTAAAATGATGTTCAATATCTACTTCAAAACACCTCTATAAACTACAATGTTAATCTAAGAATTTGTATGCGATGAGATCAAAACATAAATAAGCATAAACAGCCTACAATAATCCCACTCCTGGGATTCAGGTCTCTTTCGGGCTAGAAGAGCTTATTACAAAGTTCATAATAAAAGATTATCAATAATTTTAATCTATAAAGACCTTTTTCTTAAATCTGAAAAAAAAAAATTGATCTCATCACACAAAATTAGAAAAATTAATCCATATTAGTACCTGATGTTTAGTAACCTGCCAGTTATTCTTTGGTCCCTCCCTAGCTTCAAACATACTGACCGGTCGTTGCGCCGCTTTTAGGGACAGTTTTGAATCACCTTCGTCCGAACGAGTCAGCTGTTCAGTCTCCAGACTTCTCCCTCTCTCTTGGGACTTGGTACTATCCACTACATTACTAGAACTCTCGTTGAGTGAAAGAGACGCTATACTCTGATCATCGTCGACACTACTCGTTTTCAACACGCTATTTTCTTTCGTCAACTGCTCAACTATAGTCTGTAAGTTCTTGAGTTGGTTTTGTAGTTCGGTGATTGTCGTGTCTTTTGTGTCGAGCTCTTTTTTTAGCGTTTCGATTTCTTTTTTCTCCGTGTGTAGAGTAACTGGCGAGTGCGTTCGTCGCATTTCGATGTTGAGGGGGTGTTCTGCTGGTAGGGATGGGTTATACGTTGAAGATACTGTCTCGCCGGGCCGGGGGACTATGCTTGATATCTGTTAGACAGAATTAAAAAAGAAAAAAAATTATAATAAGGTCAAAAATTTAAATTCTTCAAGATAAATACTCAAGTCAAGGAAACGGGACTGTAAATAGCTTGTTGCGCAAGTGTCTTTCCACGCATCAAATCATCGTGATAGATATTTCATCATCGTGAAAGATCACGCAAATATCCTGATACTAAATTAAGCTCTGGACCAAAATGTACGGAAAGCATATGAAATGAAATATTGTTTATTTGCTAGCTAGCTGCTAGCTGCTAGCTAACATATGTGATTACAATTAGGTCTTAAATAGATTGAGTCCATTTTATGTCCATACGTAGGTTAATGCCTGTCATAATTTAAGAAAACGAGAAGAGAATTAACTGAAAGCGCATTATAATCACAGAATAAGTAAAAATACCACCATACAAAAGATTCAATTCATCAGTCCCATGGCCGCAGCGTTTTCAGTTTTGTCAACGTCAAATCTCTGCATGGTTTAAACCACAATTATCGGATACTTTCTTACATTCTAACATTATGGTAAATGTAAATGTAAATAGACTTCCTTTTCGGCACTTGGACTCCTGTTGGTCCTTTGTACGTCGGATATCCTGACTAATAGCTCAGCCAGCCTAACTCTGCCCAGAAGCACAGAAGTTTCCTGGGTTCTTCGCAGGCTTCGCGGAGTGACCTCGGGTTTTTGAGGATTTCCTCTCGTTGTTTTGCCACTCCCACGCATTCCACGCATTACGTGGGCGGGCGTTTCCTCCTCGGTCAAACAGCCTCTACAGAGTGGGCTGTCTGTGTTTTCAATGTTGTGCAGGTGTTTGTTTTTAACTTTATGGTAACAGCCTATTTCTCATCTTCATTAATACTCATATACATAGTCATCAAAATAATGTACTCACGTCCAAATCTATGGGAGCTAAGTGCGCGTAGTCTTCGTCGGAGGCCACTGAGTCGTAGAGCGGCTCGTCGTCCGACATCTGGGAGAGGTGCTTCAAGTGGCTCGCCGACAGCAGCGGGTTCAGCGGACCTAGGGCTGAAACACACACTAATCTGTGAAAAATTCGTTTTTAATTCTAATATTTGAAAAAAAAAATGAAATGATCTTGACCAAGTGAAATAGTAAAAATATGCTCGTATTCAGATACAACTGGACAGTCCTTATCACATAGATCCAACTAAGTACCCCTTCTGCATTGCCCTTTTAAGTATTATTGGTAATTAAAAACTTGTAGTATATAAGTAAGGCTAGTATAGTAAGCCAAACAAGTTGTCCTCTGGCGAACCAGGTGACAAAGATGCGCAGAACTCAATTCGCATGTCTAATTGGTTCTGCGCATTTTTGTCACGTGGTTCGTCAGAGGACAAGTTGTTTGACAGTTAGTATACAAGTGTAATTACCTCTGGGCTATAATATCTATATAAATTCTCAAAAACTGAAGGTCACTCCGCGAAGCCCAGCGAAGAACCCAGGAAACTTTTGTGCTTCTTTTTTTTTTTTTTTTTTTATTTAACATTAGACTCACAGTTACATTTTTTTCTTGTATAAGCTATGAAATATATACTATTTCTAAACCAAATTGAGTCTACATTTTGTTTACTGTAAATATATAAAAATTATAGGATAATTAGTAACTCTAACAGCAGTAAATTACAAACAATCAAATAATCGCATTGGGTTTGTCAGTGGTGTGTGTGGAGTGTGAATGTGATGTGTGTGTGTGTGTGCTGTGCGAAGTCTTAATGAGTTGCCTACCTAACCTGCAGTAAGTACCTAGCCTTCTGGGAGGAGTTAGGCTGGCTAAACTATTAGTGAGGATATCCGACGCTCAAAAGTGGTCCTTTGTGCGTTAAAGTGCGGAAAAGGACAGGATTTCAAGTGCGGAAAAGGGAGTCCATTTACATTACCTCTGGGCTGTAGAGTGGCTATATGCTGTCGCCTGGTGGCGTCGACCAGGACATCCCGCAGCAGTGCTGCCATCTCTGCCGTGGAGAGGCGCGCCAACTTCTGCCGCCCCTGGTTGCGCGGCGCTGACAGCGCGGGGTTCACTGGCAGAAACGCTACCCCATTCCTCTCTAACCCTGTTGCGCTTGTCTGCCATACTGCATACGGAATAAGGTTCAAATTAGCTTGGAATGTACGTGCGGTTTCAGATTAGCGGATTAACCGGGCGGATTCGCGCTCGTGTTTTGTTTTTTGCAGCGCGTATACGCGCGACACTCTCTAGAAAAAACCGAGCGTAAACGCCGGTATACGCGCGACACGCTTTTGAAGTTTTGCGAGTACCAATCAGCCCGTATACGCGCTAACAAATACGCTAGTCTGAAATCGCACTACCCCACTGTTAGTGCGGTTTTTAGACTAGCGTAGCACTAGATTTTGTGAATGGGTATTTGTATTGTTTTACTTACTCGCTTCCGTTTCTCGACGGTCGATTTCATCGTAGATATCCATTACTAGTTCTTCGAATAGGTGGTTTGGTAGCTGAAATAAAGAATAGAGTTTTATTTAAGGAAAACACTTTCCCCACCGGGATGAACAAATAGGTAGCATGAGGAATTACCCGAACCGTCTTATAGCTTCTTGTCATTCTAGTTAGGTGGGTAGTCAAACTTTTACATACATGCATAAACCTATTTACCTCATAATTGATTGATTCAGGCGTTACTTTGCGGAAATCCATAAATATCAACATATTATATAAATATATTTAGTAATAAATCCGCTTAATTTTTAAACAAAGGTTTTAATTAACTTAACTTTAGTTCAACTAAATCAAAGAGTCAAAGAACAGAAAACCAAAGTTCTTGCGTTTCAAACTTCGACGAGTCCACACCTCCTGATGATGCCTCGTGTAGAGGCGAAACACGTGTCGTATCTTTAAACTTTGGTTTTCTGTTCTTTGACTCTTTGGTTTAGTTGAACTAAAGTTAAGTTAATAAACCTTTGTTTAGAAATTAAGTGGATTTATTACTAAATATATTTATATAATTTGTTGATATTTACCTCATACCTAAGTATGTGGCAGATTAATGGAAACGCACCCTTACCATCAGGAGAGTGCTTAACTCGTCTTGTCAGTTTACATGTGCATCAAGGTTTTACTAAAACATACTACAACCGAGTTCAATTGGACTGTTTTAGTCGCAAACATCACTGACAAGTCACAGAGAAGAAAAATACGCTATTTCGTTAACTGTGATGACGTTTGTTTTGAAAACCAATGTAATGAACCGATTTTCATGAAATGTTTATGGAACCGATCTAAAAAACTTTACTTACCTTAGAATAAGCCTTATGTACTAACATAATATGGTATGACACAACCGAAATAAATGATTTGAATTTAAAAAATTTAAACATTGTTTTCTAATCGGCTGATAAAAACAAAGTTCTGAGGTAACAAACATAAAAAAAAAGAATTGACCGTATTGAGAACCTCCTCCTTTTTTTAAAATAGGTGTGCAGCTTACCAGTTGCAGTTTCCCCCTGGCGGCCTTGGCGACGTCGGTCATCTCGTGCGCGTGCGTGGGCGGCAGGCTGTAGGGCGCGCCGGGCGGCCGCGCCGCGCCGGGCCGCGCGCCCGTCAGGAAGCAGATCATGCGGTCCGGCGCCTCGTGCACCAGCTCGGCCATGCGGTCCGCCAGCTCCGAGTGCCCGCCTTGTCTGTACACAAATCATTGTTTAATTATATAAGCCGTGTTGGCCGAGTGGGAGGTGCCGCGACTTTTGTTCCGAAGGTCGTGGGTTCGAATTCAGTCGTACACCAATGGATTTTTCTATGTGTTCATTATAACACGTGCTTAACGGTGAAGGATAAAATCGTGAGGAAACGGCATGTCATAGAACCTAAAAAGTTTGGAAAACATGTGTCAAGTGCACGAAAGGAGCGTCTTCGAGGCGCACTTGAAATCACACAGAACACACACAATAAGAAGGATTGTTTATTGAATAAAAAGAACGGCACATGCTTATTACACTAATCAATATACTAAATCAATATAAAAATTTAAAATCGACATTGCAGGAGGGGTACTAGGTTGTATCTGTGCAGTCAGAATTTTGGGATTTCAACAAAATGACCCAGTGACAGCGGGGAGATCATAATCATTACATATATTATCTCATCTTATCCTTCAAAATTCAATCTAAGAGATCCACTAAAATATCACAACATTTTCGTTTAACGACAATTCCAATTGTATGATGGGAGGCGCAAAACCAGAAAGAAAAGAAACGAGTTCTTGCAATTTAGGCGAAATCATTTTCGCTTTTTATAAGCTCAATTCAGATCGATCAATAACAGTCTCGCGTGTTATTATCGATCGCAATTGAGATCAATTGTAACAATTTTCTTATCAATGAATAGACCTACTTTCGCATAACCGTTGAACTCTCTTATCTATTGGTTTGCTATTTGATTTTAAAGTCAACGCAACACTCTAAATATAGCTTTCCGCAACTACTTTTTTATTTTTTTTATTTTATTATTTGAACCTAATTTAGTATAATAATCTAGTTAATAATAATAGTTTTACTTAATAATTATTTTTTTTCTTATTATTACTCTTCTCTACTTTTTATAATTTATAAGCTACCTACCTTTGTATAAATCTAACCTTATGTTTTTGCTCTTATTACTTTGTAGTCAATAACTCTCTGTACCTAACTTTAAGGATGGGCACTGGGAAACGTAACACAGTATTATATACTTTAACATTTTCCAGTGTGCACTAAGTATTATGTGCAAACTATGTTGTGACCAAATAAATAAAATTTGAAATTTGAAATTTGAGTTTTGACCCATACCTACTTACTATTGAGTTATCATTTCAACATAGCTTGGTTTTTTCTCATAATCATTATTATGCTATTTAGGCGATGTTTATTGCATTGACCCTCAACTTGAAGACAAGGCTGGTAATTGAGATCACTGTGGGTGTAGATACTTAGGTGGATAAAGGTTGCCGCCTACACTAATCATTTTTTATTATTATATGAAGCAAAAAGCTGCTCACATCTATGTTCCTTCGTCTTATTAAATTACGTCTTATTGAATTGGTAGTTCAGATTTTCAGATTTCAGATATCATTTATTTGAACAACATGACAAGAACTGTTATACAAGTTATATTTCTTCCTTTCTTTCCGCCGGATATCATATGGATCGCGGAAGTGACGGGGTAACTGACAAACTGACTTTTTCGAAGACACCTGACAGAGATGGCAACTGCGCAACTACTTCAGATAACTTCATGAAACATATGTTCAGAGAGCGAACACTGTTCCACGATAAGTGTCCATTCGCACCTACGCATTAGGCTATGCGCAAACGAGCCACCGACCACTACCACCGGTGGCTATCGCGCGCCACCGCAACTTTTTTAGCAGCGACGACGGTAGCGCGCGACAGCCACCAGTATCAGAAGCAGCCACAGACAGCCATAAAGTCCGAAGACGCAGTAACAGCTATATGCGGCTAACTGCATTTAATGACCATTCCTTTCCAAAAAAAAAAACAGCAATGATGGTGTCTCACCTGGCAGCGTCGGCGGGCGTGAGGCCGGTGACGTCCCGCGCGGCGGGGTCGGCGCCCCACGCGGCCAGCAGCTCGGCCTGCGCCGCCTGCCCCGCGCGACACGCCACGTGCAAGCACATCGTGCCCTTCTCCTGCAAACAACACACACTATTCACAACTCACGAACTGAGGCCCGATCACAAACTTTCGCGTTAACGTTATCGTAGCGTATACATCACCGATAAGTCAACAGTTTGTATGACCTTTTGAAAATAATCATAGAAAATGTTGATTTCTCGGCCTATGAATAACTTCTTACTAGATGTGACATGGTCATCAGACTTTTCTTATTCATTGCGCTCTTAACATAGCAGTTTTTCAGGAAATTGAGGGCTGTGATTTGCCATACGATATTTCGCACTTTTCTCAGCTGACAGATATTCTGGTGTTCTGATGCACTCAGGCAAAGGCCCTACCAACTATGTACGATCTATGGTGACTCCATTTTCCATCTTGCCATTTTCCTCTGAAGAAAATCAAAAATGATGTCCCCCCCCCCGATGGTGCTGCCTCTGGTGGATTTTTTTAGAATCTTCAGAGGAAAATAGCTAATTGGCCTCGTTTCATACCACCTATATATAGTAAAATGCCACAAAATTGAAGAGAGCCAAGTAGCAACATTGCTAGTCTAGAAGTACCTAACTTTCTTTCGAGACAAATCTTGTTTTATATCTACCTTGTAAAATTGTAAGGTCCTCACGGTACAGGCTCGGCCTAGTGTGAGGACCGCTGTATAAGCCTTTGTTTTGTTACTATATTTAAAAAAATAATTGTTAATTATTTTAATAAGTAATATAATAAGTTAATTATTTGTGGACGTAATCAGCCGCAAGTAACCTGATTGTAATAGTTGGGATCGGCTCCTTGCGCTAGCAGCCTCATGGCGGTGTCCAGCGAAGAGCTCCGGACGGCGCTGTGCAGCTGGCGGCCGAGCTCGCTGGGCGGCTCGTCTCGTCTCGCTCTCAGCACGTACGCGAGCCGTAAATGCTTCGCCGTGATAAACTCGTATTTTGTCGGACTGTAACAACATAAGGTAACCAATTGCAGGAAAGTAAAGTGGTTTTGTAATACAGAGGAGTATTACAAAACCTCCTATAAATGCCTCTCATTAATGCCAATTAAAGGCCTTTACACACCAAAGCCTGCTACATAGCCCGCTGGCATGGGAAACCTTTGAAAAATCGCATAGAAAATGCTTTGGTGTGTAGAGGATCTCAAGTATACTGAGTTGAGTTTATTGACTGGTATTATTAGCATTATTATAGCAAGAGACGCTGTCGCTGACGCGAAGCGAGTATGCGCGTTTCCTTAAGTGAGCCTAAGTGAAATGGCACAGTACATTCTACTATTGAAATAGAACGACAGCAAGTTTCGCGTCGCCGCCCAAGGAACAACCGCGTGCTGCTCTCTACCAAATCACGTTTAGTCACGACCAGTTTCGATGCAAACTGCTCTCGTGGATTAAGCCTAAATAAAGTAGTGTTTTCTTGTCAAGCGAACTTGCTGGCTTGTAGCTTGTAAACTAGCCCTGTGTCATTGACGCTTTAGATAGTAGAAAGTTAATATGTGATTGTATGTCTTACTGTAAAGGATCCTTAGGTTGTGGTTTCTTCTTAAGGTGTTTAGGAGCTGAAGTGTCCATCAGAGAATGTTCCCAGATGCAGTTTACATTCTGAGCAGTAAGAGCTTGAACCATCTAGGAAAAATGTAATAAAATATTTGAGAAGTGGACGATTGATGTGATGATAGATAGATTAATGTGTAGGGACACATAGGTATTGTAACTTGATTACTGCTGTGTTGCATTAGCAACTATTTACATATGTACCTACTACTTACTATTCAATCTAAATACTAAGTTAGTTGGTTGAGCTGAAATTTGGCTGCTAGTTTATAGTGTGTAAGGTTTAGTAATTTTACTATCTACAGTGCCCTTTCAACCAGAATACAGTTATGCTAAAACATAACTGCATTGAGGTAATAATAAATTTTAAATAAATGTGTTGATATGGTACCCATCTAGATGACATCCTACAGGGAATGCCTACCGACGGTAAAAATCAATCCATTGCTAATACCTTAATTGTAACTCTTTATCACATGATTATTATTATTATTTTAATAACAGTAGCAGTACCTAAGTCATGGTTAATTTATTTAATAAATAATTTAGTAAATATTGAGAGACAATGTTTTTATTTTAAATTAAAATAGCATCTTCCTTAAAATTCTGTTTTTACTATGAAACCTATTCAATGCTATAACTTATTTTTTTTAATAGAATGCAAGATATTATAGCTCCCAAGAATTGGTCTTCAAACTGTCAGGCTGTGATATGAGTTATTTTTAATTAGCTGTGCCCTAGCAAATCTTAATTAAGACGAGCTATGACCCCCAACTTTGTTTGTGTTGCAAATTTTGAAAATTCCTACCGGAGTACACACTTTCAGCTCTTGATGAACACTTCCTCTAAGTTTCAAGTATGTATGTCTACTGGTTTAGCCTGTAAGCTGTCTGTCAGTCAGGCAGGCAGGACTAACCCTTTTTAAATATTGATTTGCTACTGCTTACTTCTTGCAGCTAACCTTAGAATACAAATTTTTGGTGCTTTTTGTTATCTTATTATGAAGGTAAGTACTTCTATTATACTTGTTGAAATCTATAAAATAGCTATGAAGTTTTTCAACACGACATGGTTCTAGGGAAATTATGGGAGGTTCTACTCACAGCCAGGAGCGAGGGTGGCCAGGAACCTTGCCGCAAGGACTTCACATGCGAGATGTGACGACCCATGCTCCGGTGTACGCTGCAGCATTCTGCACACAGCAGCAGTCCGCGGTTAATCGACGCCCACGACGGATCTGCAGTCATAATAAACCACTTAGCGAATACTGTGACACCAATTACGGGATAATTAGAACAGGAACAGCGCCTGACCTGATGCCCCGCAATCCGCGCACACTTCTAGCGTCGAGCGGTGCTTAGATCTAGATATTATCATTTTGCTGGCTATAAAGACAGACTTGTACATAAAATCAACTCTCTTTACGCTTCATCTAACTTTTTATCGCCATTTACGAAGTTTTTTTATTATATTACAAAAATAAATCACTACACGAAACGTCAATCACAAATAATAACCAGAGATAAGTTTTTTTTTTTTAAGATTTACAGCATCATGGAGGGAGGAGTATTCTCCATGGTCTAAGTGTCTAGAGTTGCACAGTGTCTTCAACAATCGACTAAAATCAGGGATTCGATTAAGATTTCATGAAAATCGAATGGAAAACAATGACGATAATGATGTTCGAACGGGGGCAGCGCGGCGTGTTCCTGTCTATGATTAGGTTAGTGTTGCCAAATGGTACTAAAAACTTTAATTTACGTAACTTTCACTATTTTCTTTTGAAAAAGTTATTTACAAATTTTATCGAAATTCAATATTCCGGATAATCAGGATTTTTCTGAAACTTCAAAAATAAATAGAAATTATGTAATTACGTTTCATCCTATTTCTAGGTTCGTCCCACGCCCGCATAACGTTCGTCCGTATCTTAATATAGTCTTTCGTTCGTACTTTCTCAGATATATATACTGGTTACTCTTAATTCGGTACACGTCATTTTAGTGATTTTATTTCACATAAAATAAAAATGAATTGCTCACTAATTTTAGGGCTAATTGCATGCTTTGCAGCAGCATTAGCTGAACACGAAACACTAGTGCTTGTAGATAATCTTAATGTTAGAGAAACTCACTCGCAGTTCTTCAAAAATCTGCAAGGTAAATCAATCGTTCACAAGACGCCGGTATCGGTACTATTACCCATGTTACCTACAAAGTACTGGCCTAAATTAGTGCTTCATTGGATTGCATTAGTATGCCCTATATGTTTTCGCTCACTACAAATATTGTTGACGTGTTTTTTAGACCGGGGCTACACCCTGACATTCAAGCTCGCAGATGATGCCAGCCTGGTTCTCTCGAAGTATGGAGAATATTTGTACAAGAACCTCATCATTTTCGCACCGTCGGTGCTTGAATTCGGCGGGCAGGTAGATACGGAGGCGATCACCAAGTTCATTGATGATGGTGGAAATCTTCTGATGGCAGGCAATGCGGCCGCTGGTGACGTTTATAGGGAAATTGCATCGGAGTGCGGGTTCGAGGTATGTATAGGTCAATCTCTTCATATTTTTATTTTGTATCTACACGCTAATAATGAAAAAGTTAGTGATACACTATCATGGAAATACTGTTAACAATTGGGCTGAAATTTGGTATGGTATAGTTCATGACCTAGAAAAGGATTTAAGCAATTTTTATCTCCTTAATACATAAGTATTCATATACGGCATCAATGGCATGTACCTTCTCTATGTTATTAATCATTCACCTATTTCATTGTGATTATAACTATGTTTTTACAGCTATCTTGTGGTGTTTCCATGTTTAAATTTTGATTTATGTCTCATGATAACTTATATCATACACTACAAGACTTAAACCATTGAGTAACAGAAGAAAAAATTGCAGATGGATGAAGAATCTGCTGCAGTCATTGACCACTTCAACTATGACAGCTCTGACGATGGAGAGCACACAAAGATAGTGGTGTCTCCCAAGAACCTGATTTCAGCGCCCACTATAGTCGGAGAGTACAACACCCAGCCATTGTTGTTCGAGGGCACCGGACTGATCTTGGATAAGGATAATAGCTTGGTGCTCCCCATCCTGTCTGCTGACTCCACTGCCTACAGTTACAACCCTAAGAGTCAGGTAAGTTCATTGTTATAAAATTTAATACCTTTTTGTACAACATATATCCATGAACTAGCCTCTAATATATGTTACTCTTTCACATAAAAACTACTGAATGGATTTTAATGAAACTTCACAATAATATAGCTTATACATCAGAATAACACATAGGCTACAATTTATAAAGATACCTGCGCAGACGAAGTAGCGGGCACCAGCTAGTATGTCATAAATTTAATTATTTTTAGTAAGCATTCTTTTGTATAAAACTTTTTTTATAACCACCATGCAATGCTGGTTTTAGAAAAGGCTTATTCATACGTAAGCCATTCAGCTACAAATTAGCAACCTGGTTTCTTAATTTTTTTACTCATACGTATTTATAAAAAAAACGTTTTATGATGTCTTAAATCTTAGGTAAAGGAGTACCCTCACGCCGTTGGCCGCAAGACTGTCCTGATTGCAGCCCTGCAAGCACGGAACAACGCTCGCATTGTCTTTAGTGGCTCTCTATTCTTCTTCTCCGATGAGGCTTTCAACTCTCCTGTGGCCAAGGTTCATGTAAGTATAGACAACAAAAAACAATTTGATGGTAGAACTTGAACAATAGATTGATTATAAAAACTAATAAGAACTCTTATTTAATTTTTTGACATCATTTTTGTAACATAAATGGTGGACAAAAGCCTAATGCAGCCATGAATAAATTTAGCTTCTGAAAGCTTCTGATCAGGATATACATTAAGGGTTTAGCTGCAAAGTTTTTGATGTTCATTCAAATCCGTACCTGCTTGAAAATATCTATTGTTTTGTAAGCAATTGATCCTTGAATACTATGGTTTTCTGATCCAGGGTGATAAGACCAAAGCTGACCTCTCTGGCAACAAAGCCTTGGCAGTTCACCTGAGTGAATGGGCGTTTGGTGAGCGTGGGCAACTGAGAGTGCGTCGCGTCACCCACCACCGCCAGGGCGAGACTCAGCCATCCAACACCTACACCATTACTGACAGTGTTGTAAGTACAGTCCATTCCCTAACTGAGAGTGTGGCCCGTGAAACTCGTACAATATTACTGACTGCGGTGTTGTAGTGTATTACTAGCTGTAGCAGTATGGACTACCCAGTAAAAACCTTATCTTTTTACTCTCCGTTATTTTATAGGAGCTAGAGGGTTAGCTGGCTGTTGGAAGTTTTGCATCAACTATGTATGACTGATGAGTATTTTTGGGATTCATCTCTAATATGAACTTTATTCCTAGGTTTATAGGATCGAAATTGAAGAGCTGAGAAAGGGCAAGTGGCAGTCGTTCGAAGCAACTGACGTTCAGCTGGAGTTTGTGCGCATCGACCCCTTCATCCGCACGACGCTGCAGAAGATGCCAGGCGGAGTGTACGAGGCTATCTTCAAGGTGCCTGATGTATGGGGCGTTTACCAGTTCAAGGTGGATTACGATAGGATCGGGTACACGAGGCTGTATCATTCCACTCAGGTAATTTGACTTAAATGTAGCTTTTTAAACATAAAAATATTAGTAGCTCTCCCACCGAACAGTTAAAATCGTATTTTATTTCAGGTGTCCGTCCGCCCGTTGCAGCACACTCAGTACGAGCGATTCATCCCAAGCGCGTATCCATACTACGTCAGCGCTTTCTCAATGATGGTCGGCGTATTTATATTCTCCTTCGTCTTCCTGTACCATAAGGATGAACAGCCCAAGGCTAAGACCGAATAAGCTAGATATTTAATAAGCTTGTGGAATGTATGGTTGCATTTTTGTGTTGATAATAAAAAAATAATTTGTAGTAGGTATTTATTAGTTTTTATTTTTCGAATTCACTATATTTGTAACAGTTTGTCAGTCAAGTTGAAAGTGGTCCTCAAGGCCGCCCAAAATGCTCCGTGCTCCGTAACAAGACCTGTATAGGGATAGGTAGGTACCTACTCTATTCTCTTGGAACATGACTAGATTTATCAGTCATTCGAGCATTTATCAAAATTCTCGAAGGTAAGAGTGAGTAATGATAGGTAGTTTTTATAGGTAAGTACTTCAACTCTTAAGTTGCACTCGGTCAGTTCCTTGATAAACCTATGGTCAGTTCAGTTAGCCACAGAAAATACATGAACGCATCCAAATAAATGACAGTTCATGTGAATATTTTTCTGAACGCATCTTCACCAAAATGGAAATGGCATGCATGTCATACTGGCTTTTGTAAATTTTTTTAGAAAAATAATGTAATTTACTGATAAACCGCTACACATTATAATAGTTTCAATGTAAGAACTTAGCCTAAAGCCAAAAGACTGCTCAGTAGTTTTAAAAAAGTGTGTCAATTGTGGACTTTTTGTGGATCGTGTAGGCAGTGAATTAGTGTCGCCGAATTTGCCAGGATAATCGTGGATTCCTGCTTCAAATTATCCTCATCAGTGTTTGTTTGCCTGCTCATACTTTCAGCACCGGATTGCTGACCGATAAACAGCTGCAACAGGCGTTGTAGTGATGTGTTTACATCTGTAGCTGGCCCAGTGAGTACATGATGTCATAGTATTGACTACCATAAAAAATATGTTGGCTTTGTGCCCACCCGTTTTCCTCCTGTTACAATTGAACACGGATTTTGGGTGATATCCATACGCAAAAAGCGCAATGAACCCTCTAGGTTATGACCAACCAGTTTCTGATTTATGCTAATTAGTCCCATGCAGAAGCTGCTGTTAACCTGTTTTGTTTACGAATTTTCGGCGAATTTCACTTGTCATGGTCATACCGCAGTTTGATTGGCTGGTTACTTTAAAGGTTTGTGTAACTATTGTGACTACAAAATGTACTGTGTTATCATTATTTTCTATAACAAGTAACTGTGAACTTGCTACAAACAAAAACTCAAAGTAAGTGATAACCTTGCAGTAATATTTCCTGCATCGAGTAGATAAGGCATGCGTAGTGAAGCTAACTCAATTATGTGCAACTGACAATAATTAATCCAAGGTTCCGCACTGTCCCTGTGACCTTATTCAGTAAGCTTACTCACATTGTTTGTACATACAAGATAAGTTAAGTGTTCAAGTATTAGCAGGCTGAAATTTATTTTAAATATAAGCCTGAATCATCCAAGGCTAATATCAGAACATTTATTTTGGACTTATCCTGAATGACATCAATTCAACAGAAATATAATGTAAGATAGGGATAAAAATCAAAAATCACTATGTCATGTAATGTAAGTAATGGACCCAAGTTGTCCTCATTAAATAATAATTATTTATTTATTTGTGTATAGTTTAATTATTATTTAATTTTTATTTTTGTATTTATTTATTTTTTCCTTTTGTATCTGCGATCAGTCCCCTGACTATAAGCCGATTGGTTGAGTGGGTTAAGGCTTTTAGGATACGGACTCATTAATCCCTCTTCCTTCTCTTCTCGTATTTATTTATTTGTCAAAAATGTTAACATTAAGTTTCTACTCTAAGGTTTCAACTCAAATGACATGCTTAGCTTACGTCATTGAAATAAGTAAAAAAATTACATATCTTTATTTTTTACAGGAAGTATAGTGAATGAGCGGAGATGGATCCGTCTCGACGGCAACGCACCCAGACTAGGGCTACGGCTGAGGAGCAGGCTCTCGATCAGATCGCAAAGGAGGTCAGTGACAGGAAACCAAGATATTGTTTTGTTAAAGAACTTCTGTCAACTAAGTATTTATTTAGTAAATACATAGAATATTAATGATTTATGCAAAGCGGTCCCATACCCACAAAAATGCTACAATCTAACTAACTTACTTAGGTATTTGTCCATTTCTTTAATTTAAAAGCACACAAATTATTGTACCCATTTTAGTTACTGATAGAACAAAGCACTAAATGAGTGCCATTTTAAATTTCAGATAGGAAAATATATGCTATCAGTAGATAAGATAACTTTTACAATTTTTCAATGAATCATGCACAAGTTGTTTTCTATTCAATACAAGTCATTTTGCAAAACAGTCTGATGCATGATATCAAATATGTATTTGAAATATCCAATAATATCTACTCATATTGTACAGCACACAATACAGTTACATTGTGGATAGTAGGCATTGGAGTGCAGTTGAGTCTCCAATTTTTTTTATTAATATATGTAGAGTAAAATAGTTAACTTATCCATCAAACACTACGGTGATTTCTAAACTCTACTCACCTCCGATACGCGAGTTACACTGACTGACACAGTGTCGCGTCTTTCGTCTCAAAATGTCGCACAGTGTGCCGTTTTGTCAGTTACTGCATCATGAAATAAACTTATAAATTGTGCTCTTCATAAATCTTAGGTTCAACGGATTCTATTTAAAAATAGGGACTTTAAAGGTAATATAAATTATTTCGGTCGGCCTAAATCTGTTATGTATTGAATTCGATTGGCGTAAACATTTAATAAAACAATGAATTTACATAATTTTCTATTTAATAAAATAAAAATATTTTATTTCGGACTACAAAAGATCCATATTTCACATACACATTAGATTACACTATTAAGAGGATATGTGAAACTGTCAGAAATGACAGCTGCCGAATTGTAAGACAGTGATAGTCGCAATTTACGCCTTACGGAAGAGGTTAGATATAGATTTTTGTCGCTCAAAAGTAATGGACGTAAGCGACAAATGATAAAACATCGTATTGCTTGAAAAGTATTGAATTTATAAAAAAATCCTTTATTACATTTATCTAAGTTCTGTGATTAATCACTCAATAGTATAAAAATAAACCGTAAATATTCTTTAAATTCGGAGGATGGATGTAATTTTAAGAGGGCCTATTTCAAAAAATAAATCTATCGAGAAAAGTTTCACCAATCGTGTTTCTGTCTTACATTTATTTAGATTATATCTTCAAGTAATCACTGTATTAACATCAAAATTGTAAACTGTACCGTTACCGAGTAAGAATGAAACGCAGCTGCTCCACATTTTCACATAGCCTCTTAAATTACATAAAATAAAAAGTGACTATGGATAGATAAGACTTATTTAATTTTGTCTTGAAACTTTTGAACTTGAAAGTTGACCCCCAAAGCAATGCCCTAAGTGATATATACTATAAATACTTGAGTATTCTTTCAAATTTCATAATAAGTATGGATATGGTTTAAAACCTTATCACTGAAAAGGTCACTAAAAAAAAAATTTATGATACTAAATCATAAAGATCAAAATTATGTATCGAATTTTATTAGAGTATTTATTTTTGTCCGAATTTTGTATTCATTTGTCCCACTGTGCAATATTCCACCTGTTGATGGTCAGTAAATGCAAGCGTGATCAAAATAAACTTCCGCATTACCCACTCATCACACGAGCTCAATCTGCAAGCGTGACGACAAAATAACCTTTTGAAAGATCACAATGCTTTTTATCTTGACGATGAAATCAATCGTTATTTGTGATGATCCTACAGCGGGGCGGGCGCGGCGTCAAGTTTTCCATAAATACCACAAAATAAATGAATGAAGTATACAAAGCTGTGATGTTACAACAAATTTTCTATTGACGTCGATCGATGCAATGAAGTTCATTACAGAGAAAGAAGATTAAATTCTATGATCCTTGAATTTTAGTGGCAAAACCGAAAGTATCCAAGATCTTCAACTACTACGATTTCTACGACGCGTCATAAAATATAAATAATTAAATACGTGCATAATGAAGTACGAGACGTAAAGATAGCACACAATGCGTTGCATGCATTGCACGCATCCCGTTGGCGCTGTGCAGACATGACATTAGTTAGAAATAGATCCAGGCGCCCGCGCTATTTCAGATATTCAGACCTTTGGCGATTGGTCTTGTTGTTTCCCCTGCATTGTAGCGCTATTATGCGTGTCTGTCTGAACTAGTTATTTCAGTATCATCTTTAGTTACTATATAAAAAACTATGAACCTATTTATAGAGAAAAGTAGATTTAAATTGTATAATAATATTAGTTTGATTATATTGTTAGATATTTGCTTATTATTAGTTTGAATAGGTATAATCCTACGTCATATTTAAGTCGTAATGACACGGATGCCTAAATCATCGTGGTCTGGCAGGTGGGTACTTGGTCGTTTATTTAAGCATCTAGGCGGGGTTCTTACGCCACGATGGCGATGATTCAGTATAAAGAATACGTTATGTTTAATTTGTAAGTACGTTGATAATACACGTACCTACACTAAAGAGATCTTTAACCTCTGGAATGACGCCCAATGACCCAGATCGCTGGATTAACTAATTATCATACTAAAACCTATCGTTTTAATTAGTTACATAGCACAACACATTAAAATACTTCGACCACTAATTGAGATCTGATAATTATGAATTGGTTTGTTCCGGCTTAGAGTTCGATGAAATGTATTTCATTGATTTGGAGACTTTTCTCATTAGTCCTTAATTGTACTTGAGCATTGAATGACAGACCGATATATTTCTTGAATAAGTCCTAATGCTGTTCTGTCTTCGATAAAATTTCAATATACTGTTAGTAGTTTCTATACATTTTATGAACCAACCTCTATGGGCCAGTTGCATGTGCAATACACGTGAGAAAAGGTTTGATAGATTCAGAATCTTACACATAAGGACAACATTCTTGGAGACTACAAGCTGCGTGCGTGCGACCTATCCGTTTTTGCAATCTGTATGGCGTGGTCGAGTTTATGCTTATCCGTTTGCGCCTCTATGTCTGCCTCCATGTTAGTTACGAGTGTAATATATTAAAACACCTTGTAGAACCTGTCTGCTAGAAAAAAAAAACAAGCTAGAGCCTGCCTTGACGAAATTGTAGAGAAAAAAGCCTTAGCCGTTTTGCACCAAACTGTCAAAGTTCTTAAGCAATTACTCGCTTGGTAGATCTTAGCGGTCCAGATTCTGACCGTTAAGTTCTATAAGTGTGAGTAAAGTAATTGCTTAGGATTTTTGACAGTTTGGTGCAAGTGGGCATTAGTTTGCTCCACCTTGTGGACAAGCTACGTAAAAACAAAGGTGATTTAATCTACTGGCAAAATATCAATGTTATAGCGTTTAGTATATGCCAGCAATTTGCAAAGGTCTACCTACAGCCTGTGCGCGATGAAGCCGATTGGAAATAGGTCATGCAAAAGCTGGTACCTTGGTTCATCGCCCCCCAGTCCAGGGCGATCGATAGCTGGCCTAGTTCTGCACAACCTGCGCTGAGATCGGGACCGGGAGCTTGTTAGTACCTATCCTAAATGCGTTCGCAAGCCTCGTTGCATGGGCTCGGTCGGTATAACATAGTGCATTGATTGGGTGGGACTATCTCAAAAGCGGCTTTATGCTTATGGTGAAGACTTGACTTGTGACTTTTGAATTACCATTAAAGTCCACGCGTAGCTAGTGAGATACCTTTATTCTACAGTTTTGGACAGAAAACATAATTCTTTGCGCGTGCTGTATGAAATTCTCGACTTATATTGGTTTTCTCTAACCACATAGTATTTTAGTTCTTAAAGTTAATATTCCAAAGAGTATTTTTACGATAATGTTGACGAGATGCAACGCGACGGTTGTCTTTACGAATCTGAGCTTTATTGCTCTTATATCCAATTTAATAAGAAGTAGGTAGCTTCTTTTTCTTCTGTCGAAACTATTGAGTATGCAACTCCATCTAGCCTGGGCTTCTCTGACGTCAAGCCCTATCGATCTGTCTGGTTTCACCCCACACCGGTCGCCTACTCAGCCTGAGTTTGGCTTATGCAATTTCGTGCGGATTTGCCTCATACCTCCGAATTCCAACTTTGTTAAAAATCATTTGCAATAATTTGTTTGAAATTATTGTATTGTCTGACTAGGGTTGAACGACCCGCATTAAGAGTGCATACTTAATTGTCGAGTAGGACTATTGATCCAGCCCCCTCCATGTTTCCCTTTTTCTTTATCCCATCTCTTTGTCTAGACGGAAATTGAACGCCCAGCTTTTAGCAAACCAATTTATCTCTTAACCGTTTTGGGTTTAGTCATTCTAGTTAATAAGATTTTTATTCCTCCTTGGCTAATGTTAACTTCAATTATAGTTTTGATCAGGAAAATAGTAGTCTTTCTGTTATTTCCTCATAAATGGTTTGAAAGTCTATTTCATTCCAGTAGGTATGATTTACGAAATACTTCCTTCACCGATTTAAATATTACATTTAGGTTTTATTGTCTAGGGATCATTTATTGCGTTTTAATTTTGCTGTTGCAGCACACGTACGTGACTGACCTAGTTTGAAGTACGAGATTACGTTAGCGTGTGCGTCGGAACTGTTGGAAGCAAAATATTTTGTACTAAGTGAGAATATTACTCTTTCACAATGCGTAATTTTTTTTCCGTAGGTTAACATTACATTTCATTATGTTAAGCGTTATAAATTCGTGTGTAATCATTTCGTGCGACAAAATCCTGTCCTAGGGGTTGGTCCTCTGGGCGGGCGGCTGGAGGGGCGTCCTGGGCGGCTCGGGGAGGGGGGCTCCAGCGTCAACGACCGCCACTCGTCTGTCTGCGAGCGCAGGGAAACACCGTCCCATGCACCCGGACCGATTAACTTTCAACTTTCGGCCTTTTCGATCGGTGAATTTGTAGAGAACGACCAAAGTTGTGTAGCGTCTGAAGTTCCTGACCGTGTGAGGCAATCGACGTCGCTGAGTCGCCTGTGAAAATTACGCGAGTGGGTTTCGAATTAATTTCTGACGGTGTATGGCGCAAAGTGACCGCATCGACGACGTCCGACCGGTCCGGTGGCGTCTCTCGGAATTTGGCACGCGAGTGCCTCATATCCTATCATATCGAAGTGACTTATTGAGCACGTGTACCTCTGTGGCGCCTGCACGCTCGCCGTCACGTTGATGGATAATCCGTGGCGTCCGTTCCCCGGTTTCGGTGACATATTGCCGGTGTGAAAGTGTGAGACTGCATCGATCTAAAATAGAAGTTTTTATTTACGAACAATGCTCCGATAGAGCAAGCGCTTCCTACCTGGTACGGTGATAGATTTTGAACTGAACTTGTAAACTAGTGATTAAGTGATTTGGGACCATGGTTCGCCTGGGGTTTGCGATGGTGGTCGGCGTGGCTCCGGCGCTGGTGTCGTGGTGGCGCGGGCAGAGCTCGTGGCTGCCGCCGCCACTGGTGGCCCAGACGCCGTGCCCGGACAAGCCTCTGAAGTCCTGGCCGCCGCGACGCTCGCCGTCCCTCTCAGACTGTCTGGAGAGCAGCAGCGACGAGGACTCAGCCCGATCCATAGTCTGTCTGGTCAGACCTAAAATTGTAAGTTTATTTATACGGCTTCAATTTAGTAAGTGCATTGTTGTAGGCAGTTATTTTTTACACAGCACAGGCACTACGCAGTGTAAGTGAAATATATTTTTTTATTTACTTAAACGCATATATAGAGAACATCTGCAAACGAGTGTTTCTCGTTAAACGTGACATTAAAAAGGGCCTTTACATTAAAAATTTTGCGATAGAAATCAAGAAAAATTCTTCAAGTCCTAAATGGTAGTGTAGGTTAACACCATCTTAATGGAATCAAAAATTATATATATCGAGTGAATGTACATTGTACAACCTTATACATCTTTACATTGTAATATTTGGCCAAAATCCAACCGGTCTTTAGTGAAAGCCGTTTTACAATTTGCATAATATGCGACATTGTTACGAAATTGTACTAAATCGTCATGTCATCATCGTATTCAAGATATTCGTCCATTCGTTGGATACGTGATTATATCAACGTACCAATCGCAAGCAGACAACCCTGAATGGAACGATCAGATGCATTTCATAATTGATTTTATAAGCTTAACGTTGACGTTATCGGAAGTTCAAGGATTTGCTAAAGCTTTTGCTCGATGCAATCTATAACACTACTTCTATTTAAATCCTCTCTAATGCCTGGTTTTTGGTTGCCTGGATGAAATCGCTCTCAGCGATAAGGCCGCCAATTGTACCACTTATTAGTTTTAAGCCTTGTATTTGTTATTTTTCATGTGTACAATAAATAATTATCTCTCTCTGGAATCGGAAGATCTAAACTAGTTTTCTTCTTACATACTCATTATTTCAAAGTTTTAATTAAGTCGTTGGCTCAGGACTCTAGACGGACCTGAGCATTGCGACGCATTGCATACGGACTAACTACAGGGCCACGCGATAGACGTGTCTGAGAGGTGAATCACACAGGACATTTCAATGACATCTAAAAATAACGAGTCCCGTATTAAAGAACTCCCCATCGTCGCAGTGATTTAAAGCCCAATAAATGTTCGTAACAGCGTGTTTTCCTGTAAATTATTACGTTGATGAGCATTGAAATGAACTTGATGTGATGGAAATGATAAATGGATAAACGGTTAGATTGATACTTTGTTATTGGGTGCTTTTTTAAGACTGTAAAAATAAACACAAATTTGGTGAAAAAAGTTGATAAAAAATTTTGTTCAAGCAAATTTTAATTCTTGTTTACTGGCGGAGATTGGATTTAAATCTAGTTAACAAATAAGAGCATGACCATTTTGCACAAATTCTCCGATAAATCATTTGCCAATATGGATTGCATTTTCGATCTGATCAAAATAATTCGATTTTATAAATAAAGAGGATCAAACGTCGATCATTCACCTTCACTATTACGAAAGCGTTGGACTGCAGTGCGGTATTGCGCGACTGCGCGAGCGATGCGTCTCGCAAATGTCAGATATTTATGTCCGCGTGCGTCGCATGGCGCATGCACGCGCCATCCGCCTAGTCCAGCGATCCCGTCTGATTTCCAATATGGGGTCACTATGCTATAAAATACAATTTACTGTAAAACACTCTTCCATTTTTATTTTGTGCACAAAAAGTAGCATTCTCCAAGAGCTCTTTCTAGATCTTTGTAGAAACATGACGATTTGAAGTTTTTTTAAGGGTTGATCTCATTTGATACTGGTCCAGTGACAAGGGACAACATTTTCATTTTGCATGTATGCATTCCACCATCCACGACATGAATTTTAGTGTGTAAGGGTCGTGCCAGTTTTCTTTAACTGGATCTGTATGGAAAAGCTCATACAAAGCTTTCTAGGTAACTTGTTAGTTGGCAGTTGGCAGCCCTGCGAACGGTATCGATTAATGAGTTCCCGATTGCCATTTGTGATGGGTTTTTGCTGCAGCGGCAGCGAGCCGCGTCCGCTTGTCGCGTGGAGATACCTCAATTACTTTTTTACGCCATGTTCCAAGTTTGCGATTGGAGTTTTTGCTCGATGTTTTCTTCGCAGTGCTAATGAGCAGTCGATCGGCTTGGTTTACTTCGATTCCGTGAATGTACGGATCGCCTGAATTAGGTTACCAATTATTACCATCATCTGCTTCTGTAGAGCCTATAATTATAATAGTAGTTATTTCTCAGTTCGATTATTTCCGGGAGCTCCGGTTTATCACTAACCGTTTTATCGATTTTAAAATGATTTGCATGAAAGTCGCCGTTGAGACGTTTGATAGAGTTTCAATATTCATTGAAGGTCATTAGCTTTCACATTTTGTAGATTGTTTATAGTAATTAATAACCACCATTAGAATGGTAATCTGAGCTTTCACTTTTAAATCATCGTACCTAACTAAACCACCTTAACCGTGAATAAATCAAACTCTACTTTTGTTTTGTTTACCCAAAAAAAAAAACAAACTCTACTTTTGCTCTACCATACTTTCAAGTATTTTTTTTATAAGTTTAATTGTTTTTCATAGACAATGTACTTAGTTTTTAGGGAAATCAACTGAACGAAATTCACACGTTTTACGAATCAGGAAATAAACTATATTCACATCATATATTTGAGTTGTGCATATATTTCAACGTACGCAAAACACTTGTTCTTCCTGAGCCAGCATTGTCATAATACTCTTAGATCACGCAAACCCTCTTGCCCTATTGTGCACGAGACAGATCCGTGACGTCCTTGCACCTTTGTGAGGGTTCCGTTGTGTGGTCGACAATATCGTTTTATAAATGTTTTATAACAAGCTTTTGCTCCCGTACGCACTCCGGTAGCTTGCTTGGCAAGTAGATATGTATCTTAAAATGCGCTCGCGCCCCTCCAATATAATATTTTTAAACTGAAAGATCTCTACCGTACAGACAAATAGTTTCTCAGCGTATTCGATCATTTCAAAATTATCCTGTTCGTGAGGTTATAAAATATAATTTCATGTTCGATCGGGAGCTTTATTGTAAACCAATGGTAATAAATTGACCAACCTTTGAGAATGTGAATTTAATGCGCTTCGAACGTTACATCTTACGAGTACACCTGGATCAACGAGCTTACAAAGCGTCTAACTTTTATCGCCTTCTTTCTCTACGCCTGGTATCCAATTTTAACTTTCTCACTCATCAACTTAAATTCAAGAGTGTTTTAAAACAGCTTTATTTTGGTCATAACTGCAACGAGATAGAAAGCGTGAGAAACATGACTGGTGCGTTGGGTAGTAGAGTAGCCTGTACCATGGCATTATGCCATGGAGTGATCAAGTCTCGAATATGGCCTAAACGGAAACCGTTTTCTTACCTAGAGGCAGTATCCCGTTAATTTTCATTACATGTTGCATTGCAAGTGTGCATATACACGACACGATATATAGACGACACCGTGGCTTAGTTGGTAGTGACCCTGCCTACGAAGCTTGGTGTTCCGGGTTCGATCCCCGGCCGGGGCAAATATTTGTGTGATGAACACACATGTTTGTTCTCGGGTCTTGGATGTTGTGATGTGTTGTATGTGTCCATGCCACCTACGACACAGGGAATCCTAGTGCAGGGGTGTGAGTGTGTGAATGTTTATGTTATGTTATGTTATGTTATATTGTAGTAGTAGGTATTCTGTGGTCTAAATTGACTTTGGTTTCTCGGATGGGGTGTGCTACGCACGCCGTTTTCTTAGCATTGAATTCCACTTTCATTCATAATATTTTTAAGATTTTATTGCGTTTTGCGTTTCTAATAACATTGACTGTAAGAAAAGTTCTAAATGCTTTTATAAATCAAAGGGCTCATTGAATCCGGTTCCGGTTCTTTTCTGAAATTGGTTGCGGCATGCGTTCCTTCCAATTTCTTATCTCATTTCCAACCCCTAACGATGTACAAAAAAATAAACTGGACCAAAATGTAATTTGCTCCCCTGTTTATATTATAAACTTGAATAGACTAACGAGATATGGATGGAGATATCCTCGTTCGAGTCGTCATTTCCTAACATTCATCAATACAATGTCTCCTTACTCTGAAACTGCAATTCATAAACTGAAAAATGTTCTGTCCCGCTAGCGCGTCCGCTTCCGCGTGTGCTACTGCTAGCGTAACGGTGCGATTCATTGCCAGAGCGATAGCGTACGCATGCCGCTCTACACGACACGAGACTGACGACACCACAACTTCAGTATGCGATTGTGCTGTTCACCGCACAGTCGACCGCAGCAATCGTCGCAGACGCTCGTCCGTTGCGCTTCTCACTCACCTGTTTCACGTGCCTCAAATATATTATCGTTACTCCATTAGTGCACTGTTGCGGTTCAGTGTACATCTCGCGTTATTTTCCAGTGACACAATGCAATAAATATTTGTTTATAAACTATCGAAAGTAACAATACGACAAGTGCTGCTGTTGATATCAGCTACTTCAAATAAGTTTGTTTATTTATTTATTTCTAAAACAAAGAATGTTGGTCAAGGAGCTACGCTTGAAGTGGAAAATATCAGTGATAAGATAGCGATACGATTTTATCGCAAGTATCAGAGTGCAGTTCGGGAAGAAAACATTGTGAATTGCGCCCTTCCCTACCATTGAAGCCGCAGCAATTTTATGAATGACGGGAACACTGCTTGTGTATATTCTAACTCCATACAAATGTGGGAATTCGTAAACAGTATGGTATTGTTTGTTTAGATTCCTCGAATAGTCTTCACGTAACCACACAACAACGTAATCGGTAACGTTAATGATGGGGCACCGCTCAGAAATGGCTACGCCTGATAACAGCGATGAGGAAAGCGGAGACGCCTTCACCGATGGAGACTTCGGCGACTCTGATGATGAAACGGTCCTGGAGCGTGACGATAACGATCCCTCAAATGTTCCTATCAATGAAACCGTCAATACAGAAGTTCAACAAAAGCTTACAAATGGTAACTCCCATAGTAATGGCTATGGAGAGCCTTCCGAGGAACCAAAAGTTAACGGACGCGTAAACAGTGAACCACAATTAAGTGACCTCGAAAACTGTAGTGACATAGGCGATGTGCGACGGGATTCCCATGGCGATCAAAATCCTTCGATTGTCGGAATTATTGGAGATCAGCACAGTCATGTAGGTATTATTTGGTATCCTTATGAAAAATCGATGACACTTTTAACACTTCTTTTCTGACTCATGGCTGATTCACAATCGCATTGCTAATCCTTTCCTTCGTTGGTTCTTAAAGTAAGTTATTTTTTAGTTCAAAAATAAAAAAAATCTTGTAAATTCTTATGGCTATTAAAGTAACCAAGGTTGATATCAAAATTATTATCTTATCATGATTCAAATAATGCTACGTGCGTAAGGTCTAGAGGCCGCAGTTTCTGTAAAGTTGTTACAGGTGAACATTGTTTGCGTTAGTCATCAGCTGCCATCAGTATGCGAGGCTGTTCAAGTGTTTTTGAATAAAATGCCATTTGCGCCATAAACGTGATAATGTAGATCGTGACTGACGCGTTTGAAAGCAACACCGAAGGGCGATATAGGGCAGTGGTCAGTCCAGTTGAAGTGTTACGGTCTGGTTGGTAGACGCATGTGGCCAAGTTGCGGTGACTCGACCTTGCTACGATAGATCTGCATAAAGATATGACGTTTCCGGAGAGCTTGCTGGCCATCACGAGTAGGGTCGTCTTTCTTTACGTAAGTAGTTGAGACTTAAGTAGGAACCTATTATGCGTTATTATTATGATTCAAGTCTCGTCTCTTGCTTCAAATCCTATTCAAGTGGTAGTCGATTTGTCTTTCAATAACGCTACACTATTCAGTGTATTAGTGTGTAGTATTCAGTTGGTTATGATATGTTGTGTTAACGGAGTCGCTGACGACAAGTGCGGTGGCCGGTGACCTCATCAGTGCAGATGTGACCTTGAATCCCGACATGTCCCTTGCTGAACTGTTTCGGCGAACAATCGCTCAAGTATTACTGCTCTATGTGAGTTCTTAATACATACTCGGTATTTTAGTGATGAGCATTTGATTGCAACACTTCGTTGTCGTGGTATTTGAATCTAGTGCTGACATTTAGTTGATCCTGAATATCATCTCTATTCTCTGCTGATTGCGAAATTAAACATTTGGTGCCAACGAGATAACTGTCAACCTACTTTTGTGTGTTTATTTTGCGATGACAATATCGATGAGATCATCATTGAAGTATGATTCGATTCCAATCGATACATATTATTGATATTATTCGCATACTTCTATTTATTTATTTGATATCCAAAACTAAATAGTGGAATCTTATCATCATCATAAACAATCAGATCACATAAAACTTGTTATGCAGCATTCCACAACTCTTTGAATTTATAATTTCACAAACGAACGCGTGGATCTAGAACCACCGTACAAATTAGCTTTGGTCTATCAAGTCAAACAATGTTGACACACCACTGGCCGAATGAGCGACTAATTTATGCACATACATAGCAGGTTCCGTTTCTTTCTGATTTATTATTCTTCGCACTGCTCGGAGAAAACATCTTGAATATGCTTTGCACCATCCTATCTTACCGGCCTAGCATCTGTGTTTATCTCGTCTTCATATCTGCAAAGATCTACTAATATTCAAGAAATGGAGATTTCCTTGTAGAGTCAGTTAGACAGAGTCGTTGGCGGACACAGAAAATCAAGTCTGATAATGAGGCACTACATTGCTGACATGTTTTCTCAACTTACGTGTAACTTTCAAGAGACACATTAAAATTTGTATAGTGGTTGTGCCATGACTGGCCAGACTAATAATGAGACCATTAGCTTAACGGTTATACTTATTTGTAAGACTTCTTCCTGTCGTCAATTTTGAGTAAGTACGAAATAAATACGAAATATGTGATTCTGACGTTTGTTTTATCAGCATTTTACGAATGATGATTGATGCGGAATGTTTTATTTACTGGACGTTTCTGAAAATTCTCGCCACGCCCTTAGTTATCTTATTATACAGGGTTCCCCTTCAATTTGATGAAATAAATAATTTACCGTGACTACACCTGCTCTACTATTTACCAAGCAAATTATCTTATCAAACTCATATACTGTGTTAAATTGTTCGAGTGCAGTTTTAATTGTTCTTCAAGTAATACAGACATATCATTCAACTTTAGTCATACAAAATTGATACTCAAAAGGACCGGCGAATGGGGAATGGCCTTCGTATCCTTTCAACAATGACGTCACCTTCAGTACGGCACGTAAATAACGCTGTTGTTATTTGGTTGTCGCTTGCCTTATATGAAATTATATGAAATCCAACATTGAGTCATGTCACGAGCCAAAGTCAAGAAACTTTTGGAATAGTCTCGACATGGTTATTAACTTATAATATGTATAGAAACGCAATTATCGTCAACAAAACATTTTTATCGCATATTTTATGTTATCGGTCGCCGGAGTAGAGTCGAGTTGTAATTGGTTACAGCTGAAATAACAGATTATGATTTCGGTATTGCGTTAAGATTTTCATGATTTTTGTAATTTTAACACGAAATTCTAAACACGACAATTCTGTATTATAAAAATTTGTTAAACACCTCATCTTGCAAGTTAAATATTGATCGCGGAATAAAACCCTAAAAATAAACGTGCAAACAATTGTGGAGTAGGATGATGCGAATTATGTGCAAGCGCCTCTATCGATTACACCACCGCAATTTACCGTCACCCGCATAAATGTATGTGTATTGTGTACGATAGCTTGCTAGACAGACACTGCTCGGGCCCGCATGAGTTTAACAGATACCGTGATTGCACACGTGTTTAAAAATTTTGAAAGTACCAAATTATGATTTAACAATAATTTTAGCATAGTCTCGCTTTTGAATGAAATCATACATATTTTTTACTCCTCTTCGTTATTATTTATCTTTCTTTATTACTGAAGGTCGTGCCCGTTTTGAAAGGTTCACTCAGTGACTTAAGTGACAAGCTGCTTCCTTGTTTGTCTCAGGGCGGCAAGCTAGGTGATTGGCCGTTTTACTACGTTAAGCGTCGATGACACTCTGTTTTTTTACAGGCTTTTTCAATGTTGGCGAGTTTAAACCTAGCGTGTGAGTGAGTTAGCTTTTGGGAAGGATTGTCAACAAGCAGATTGTAAAAACCGATGACACTGGGCGAGTTTATAAGCTACAAGCGAACTAGCTGGCTTGTAGCGTGCGTAAAAAAGCCGTGTGTCATCGACGCTTTACTGAACGTTAAAACTTAGAAGACACTCTTAAAAAATGTGTGGATTATTATTGAGTTAGTTTGATTTACAGCGAGTCCCTAATATTTGTACGTGTATTGAAGTGGGTATAGAATTGAACGTAAAAATTTAAAATACATTCTAAGCGTTTAAAACGACATGCTTAAAAAAGTGTGTGGGCTACGGAGTTAGTTTGATTTACAGCGAGTAATAATACTTGCACGTGTATTGAAGTGGGTATAGAACGCGTCTAGACAAGGGGTTCTCCCGCAAAGGCGAGGCTCATTACTCAGCGCTGGAACTGAACCCACTCCCACCCATGCGATCATGCAAGACTGCTTTATTGCCACTATTGAGCTGTACTGTTTAAACGAACAGCTATTGAAGCTTTGTAACTACAACCAATCATTCCATAGTGCATATCACGTTTTAAATGTGGATGGAATCGAGGTCTGAAGACTCAAGAGGTTCTCAAATGTATTTTTTTTTTGTTTGAAAAGATTTAAGTACAGTGTATACTTTCAGATTGGTCCCATAGCAATTTCATCAAAATCGGTTCAGTAATTTAGTTTTTAAATAAAAATAACTCAAAAAAAATATCTCGTCGAAGTAAACGATATTGCTTATTTTGCTTTCCTGTGACTTTTTAGTGGTGTTTACGGTCTCTAAAAAAGTAGTATGTAAAACTTTGATTATTATTAGACTGAAAAATCTCTACTAGGCTGTCGACTCCGTAAGATTGTTATTTTATTTTTTTAGTAGACTTTTTACTAATTTTTCTCTACCATCCAAAGCTATATCTAAATGACAGTGTGTTGTGAAATTCAAAAGCAATTAACCTTATCTAAACACCGGTTATAATGACTTTGTAAGTCTATTTAAAACATTTGATCCAGTTACAAGACATTTAGCTGTACAGCGGACATTAATTATAGTATGTGGTAAATGTCACGGCTGATAGTAATTTAGCAGCGACGATGCGCCTGCGACACCCACAACCCACAACCACATGCCGCTTGCGCAACGTTGGCTCATCACGATAACTATTTAACTAACTTATAGTTTACATAATATCATATCGAGTTCTGTACTAAACTTTACTTGTAAAAATGCACGCCCCTCTATATTATAGCCGTATGTATGCTTTTGGTCAGACTGATCGTGTCGCGCGAGTAGAGGTGGAGAGGCGTGCATCGCGATTAATTTGGCACTCTTGAACATGTTAACTTCTAGCTCGATTTTGATTTCGGATTTAGTAGTAAACGAAACCGAATAGCAAACGTCATTTTCAAGTATATGGTACTCGTGACGTGATTCGACGTTGATAAATCGCGGTTAGATTTAGTTCAAGAGTACCACCAAAATCTGACACTAAAACGGAATTGAAACTGAATTGGGATTTAAATTGATTTCACCAGTACCTAAGCTCCAAGATCATGTGTAAATTTCTTCAATTACTATTTTTGAATACTTATAAAGTTTTTATTTATTCAGACATCGAGGTCCATAGAAAAAAATACATATCAAACAATAGAACTTAAAACTAAACACATACTTTAAATCATAAAAATCAAATTATCACTAGATTTACCTAATGTAGAAGAATGGGACAGTCAATTTTTTGGGAAATAGCATGCAGTATGCTATTAGTACTGCATCGCACTTTCTTCATGCTTGATGCTGTTCTCTTTCTTAGTATTGCCGCAAAACCGTCAGTCCTCGCAAAATCTCAGAGGCACTACTACTCTGGCGAATAAACATGACACCTGGCTCGAATGACGTTTGTGCAAAAAACAGCGTGAAATTGGAAAATCTTGATAGAGAAGCTTTAGAGAAGAGGTCCTGTTATACTTGGTAATGATAAGCAATTAGAGGAAGAAGAAACACGGAGGGTGCCGCGCGGGGCAGCGGGGGAAGCATCAAGTTCCGAGCCACGTGGCAGCCAGGTGTCATGTTTACTCGCCCGAGTAGTACAGTATCGCGGCAATCCCACCAGTATACGGAAGAAGTTGTTATATTGCCTATTGAGTAATAAGGGTGTGTGCACATTCCAGGCGGAGCAGCGGCTGGCAGCGCGGCGCGCGGCTCGGGCGGAGGCGCGTGAGATACGCATGCGCGAGCTGGAGCGGCAGCAGCGCGAGCAGGAGAACAATGCAGACAAGGCGTATGACATGTACGCAGGTACGGACATCTCCGACACGCGAGACGGGGGGAGAGAGGCGCTGAGGACAATACTCTACCTACTGTATAGATACTCGTACCAACACAGTGCTTGATATTTTGCCGCAAAGCTGTAATGTGTAGCCGGTTTGAAAGACACTGTAGCTAGTGAATCGGGCTTCCGAGACTGATCATGAAAATATCTTAAAATGGACGAACGCTAGGTATAGCCGTGCAATTCCACTGGCCTGTGGGAATCAAAATAATGTGTAGCTGTTCTGGTAATGAGCAGGCGTGGTCTCTTAAGCGATCACATTAAGGAGAGTGCCCAGCTCGTCTCGTCTCTTAAGCCTCGATGACACAGGGCTAGTTTACAAGCTACAAGCCGGCGAGTTTAAAAGCTAGCGTGAGCGTGAGTGAGCGAGTTAGGGGTCCGGAAGGATTTTCAACTAGCAGATTGTAAAAGCCAATGACACGGGGCGAGTTTACAAGCTATTAGTGAACTCGCTGGCTTGAAGCTTGTAAAGTAGCCCTGTGTCATCCACGCTTCAGACGAAATCATGGATCGGTGCCTCCCAACAGTAAAGTTTGCAGTGACCTGACAGGGTCATGTACAGACAGCGTCAGAGATAAGTATCCCCCTTGCACAAGACACCCAGCTAAAAATCCTTCCAAAAAAATGTAATACTTAAAATTATTTTTAGGCTTACATACGGTTATACAAATATAATCTATTTTTTAAAGGCAAAACTTCTCCATACGTCGTGGCGGTGATTTGACGGGATTTGAAGCTGGGTATTATAATGCAAGGGGGATACTTATCTATGACGCTGTCTGTACACCGCTACTAGAACCTAATCTAATTTGTATTTGTATTTGTATTTATTTATTTAAAAAGATAGAAGCTTACAGTTCTTAACCAAAACACTTACTACCTTAAACTAAAACTTAAAAAAACTAATAAATTCTGGATAATATTTCTAATTTTATCATTAAATATATCGACATGCTGGTGCTCGTGGATAAATTCATTAATGAGCGCGAGTGCTCTGACCGTAGGTGCGTAGGTGCTAATAAATTTTACATTACATGTAAGCACATGTAGTAAACAAGTAACACCAGGGTCTTTGTGGTTTGCAGAGACGGTGGGCAGGCGAGGCCCTCGGCTGGCGGCGCTCAGCCCGGCCGCGACGCTCTCGCCGCGGCGCAGTTCAGAGGACTCGGCGGACGACACGTTCAGCATCAAGGACTTGAGGGTGAGATACCTCAGTAGCTGTTCTAACACATAATGGATTCTCCGTGTCTTCTATGGAAGCTCAATTTCAGTAATCTCCGATATGTCACTCCGAGATTGCTGATATCGAGCTATTCAAATTCAAATTAAAATTGTTTATTTAAAATATATAACATTACAGATTTTTCAAAGCGTTATATACCTATAAGTAAATTGTTTACATATAAATTAATATTTATTGTAATTAGTAGTAATTGCTATTATATGACCCAGATCTTCTCTTGTACTTCGCACGCTTTGGCATCAATAAATAGATAGAATATTTTTCTAATTGTAAGCAATTTCGAATTTCATGTAATTGGTATAACCGTTTTAATTTAATAAATAAATAAATACTAAATGGTGTTGAGCACACTTTTTTGTAATATCTTAAATGCTTAATTAAATTAGTAAATTAATGATTAGTTTGGTTTGGGGCTAGATGGCGTTGTGTGAAATGTACTAAATATTCGTTATTATTATCTTGACGACAACAATCTTAAAAATTCTTATCAGCACAAAGTAAGACAACAGCCTAATCTTACAAAATGTTCCTCTTCAGCATGAGTTGAAAGAAGTGGAGGAGAAGTTCCGCAAAGCGATGATCCTGAACGCGCAACTCGACAACGACAAGGCGTCGCTCGGCTACCAGCTCGAACTGCTCAAGGACAGGATTGACGAGCTGCACGAGGAACACGCACAGTTGCAGGTATGTACACGCACAGCTACAGGTATGTGCACGAACAGTTACAGGTATGTACACGCACAGTTACAAGTATGTACACCCACAGTTACTGGTATGTACACCCACAGTTACTGGTATGTACACGCACAGTTATAGGTATGTACACGCATAGTTACAGGTATGCACACGCAGTTACAGGTATGTGCACTCACAGTTACTGGTATGTACACGCACAGTTACAAGTATGTACACCCACAGTTACATGGATAGACACACAAGGAGTAGTCAAAATAGTTCGCGTCATGATGCGTCTGAGGTAAGCGTAACAAACGTAAGCGCCAAATCAGTAAAAAATAAGTTTTTCAAAAATAAATCTTAATACATTCAAAATAACGTTGTTTTTGCATTGCAGCGGGAGCACAGAGAGAAGTGTTCAGTGTACGAGCGGCTAAAGCGCGAGCACGTGTGCGTCGCCCGCGAGCTGGCGGCGGCGCGCGACGCGATCCTGGCGCGCGAGGCCGCCGCCGCCGCCGCCGGATTCGTGTTCGCGGACGCGCCGCCCGGCGCCAGCGCCGAGGGCTTCGGGGACGTGCCGCCGCTCGCGCTGCTCTCGCAGGAGGCCGACCGCCAGCTGGGCGACGCGGAGGCCACGCTCGGTACACACACATACATACCTACTTCGTCAGTATTGTACTCACGCACGAGGCCGACCGCCTTACATTTTTACAATATGGTGGTGCGGGCGTGAACAATACGAGGACGCAAAGTTGAACTTCAGAAAGAGCACATCGAATAAAACTACTCATTTTCGAAACTATCGGTATTTTTTTAGGCCCAACGTTTTTTTTTTCGAACCAAATGACTGTATTGTTATTGTGAGGCGAAATAAGCGGGTGCATTCTCACAAGCTCTACAGGATTTTAGAGCTCTTTCAATTTAGACGTTTCGTGTCGGACCGCTGCAGTGCTGAAGCGGTGCATTTGTCGTGCGGCGCACAGACGGTCATTAAACAGTTCGATAGAATTATAAAACACCCAGAATCAGGACATACATCGATGTTCATCTTACAAGTACTTGTCCTGAAGTGGGAATCGAAACCGCGACACCGCCGTGGCAATCCAACACTTGCCACTCGACCAATGGTTTAGTCGGATAAAAGCTAATTAACTTGTCGTTGTTTCAGACGTGCGGTTGCAAGGCCTGGTGGGTGCGAAGCTGTCTCTGGAGTCGGAGGTGCGCAAGCTCAAGCTGCAGCTCAATGAGGAGCGCGCCGCGCGCCAGAACGGCGTCGCCGCGCACCACGACCGGGAGTACGATAACGAACGTATGTGCACCACCAGTCACCATACTTGTTACCGCTATACATACCCCTTGAATAGGAAATGAAATGAAATGATATTTATTTGCCTGAAGTATGGTCATTACAAGGTCTTATATTAATAGTATAGTATCACATATTTCGTCGGTAGTAGACATGCAAATTTTGACTTAAAATAATTTTCTTAACAGGTTATAATATAGTAGTGGTTATAACAAAAGATAATAGTATAATAATAGAGTAGATTTTAGATAATATTTATAACACATTAGGATAAAAAATTCATTCAGATTATAAAAGCATTTCTCAAGTAACCATTTATATAGTTTAGTTTTAAATTGTTTAATAGGTAGTTCTCTTATATAGGTATGGCGAACCAATAGCACGCGGGCCAAGGATGGCACGCGACACAATATTTTGGGCACGCCACTGATCACAAAGTTCTTCACTATGAGATGAAAAATGTAGATTATCTACTAAGAAAAAAATTCTAAGGAAAAAGTACCAAATAATAGTTTGTACTAAGGAAAAAAGTATTTGGTAGTAAATATAAAGTTTTCAGATCACGAAGTCAAAATTATTTGTCAGCACGTCATCTATTTAACATTTAAGAAAACATGGCACGTGGGTACAAAAAGGTTTGCGACCCCTACCCTAGAATAATAGAGCTTGTTTTCATCGGTTCCTCCACATTCCGATTTATTGACTGCAAGTAAGGGCCTCAGGTAATAACCCTTAGCCCTAACCTCAACTTCGGCCATGTGATTTGAGCCTCACAGTGTTGTGTCGTGTCGTGCAGTGGAGTCGCTGCGCAAGGCGGCGCTGGAGGCGAAGGGGCGGGCGGCGCGCGCGGAGGCGGAGGCCGCGCTGCAGGCGGCGGGCTGCGCGCGGCTCGAGGCGCAGCTGCAGCGGCTGCGCGCGCGCGAGGGCGAGCACGCCGACCACGAGGAGCAGCTCAAGCAGGAGCGCAGGAAGCTGCAGAGAGAGGTACGCACCCCACACTACACCAGGCCGCAGTACATCGCTGCAGGCTCGGGTTGCGCGCGGCTCGAGGCGCACAAAACCACGTGACAAAGATGCGCAGATCCAATTTGACATATGAATTGCGTTCTGCGCATATTTGTCACGTGGTTCGCCAGAGGACAAGTTGTTGTTTGACGCTTACTATATGCAACCCACACTATAGTTAGCGTATAGTAAAGCGTACAAAGCAAACAAAGTACATGCTTCAGTATATTGCTGCAGTACACGACAGTATGATACAGATAAGACTCCTCAATGCTAATCTGACCTTGGGAAGAGTCTAGTTCATCAACTAAAACATGAACGCCCTTGTCTCTTGTGGGTTATTCAGTGTTTGACGCGGAAGGCCCAAATAAGCACGATCCACACAACAGCCAGTTTGGCCACAGAGTAATTACATAGCTACTACAAATACCTTCGGGTAATAATCGTGTCCCGGAGTTTGGAACGGCGCACCGCCGCCGTGGAATTAAAGATCGGGAATCTGCTGATTCATGATTTTTTTTTCAGGAAGTCGTAGACTTCTGGGCCGATATCAATAACGGCGATAGCTAACGGTACTGATACATGTAACCACTGTGTGACTCCCGCTCGATTACTTGTGTAACAGACAGTTTTCCGAAATTAGTGTAGTCACTAAACCTAGGTTATTTTATTAAACGTTTTAATGTCCGAAAATAGTTTTAATAACTAGTAATTATAATGGTTTTCCAAACCTTGTTTTTAATTTGAAAATATTATATTTTTGTCACAAACCACCTTTTATCGAATTTCCTTTCCGTTCAGCTGTTTTTTTTTTGAAATATCGATAAAAAAAAGCTACCCCTGAATCACGGACCCAATCGTAAATCCCGTGTTAGTTCAATTCGGTGCAATTCGGTACTCTGGAATACGAAATTAACGTGATTTTGATTTTAGATTTGGTGTAATTTATGGAACTAAACGAAATATACTACTAATAACTGAATTAGGATTTGAATCGGTTTCAGTGGTAGCTCCCAATGTAAATATTTGCCCTCCTTTTCCAACAAGCTAATCGAGTAACCGTCTTGCATGTCCATTGTGCAATTGTGCCACAATTTCTATAATATCCCTGTAACTACTCCCAGTAGTCATAACATGTAACACAGTGGTATCTCGTTGACAGGCCCGAGAGGCGCTAAACCGAGTAGAAGAGTTGGAGACCGAGAACAACCACCTCACCAAGAGACTCGACAAGCTGAAGCACGCCAAATCCGCCCTACTCAAGGACCTGTGACGTGTACAATGCTGGCTCAATCCGCAGGGAATATAACAATGCTTTAGGAAACGCGATAATGTGTCACGCGGTCTTCAGAAACGCCGCTACAATACTGTTTTCAGTTTCATAGTGCCGGCTCCAGCAGTGGAATCTGGAATGTTTGAAGCGTAGAAAAAGCGGCATGTATTTATAATGTATTTATTTTTTTATTTAGTTGAGATAAAAATAATAGCTGTTCAATGCCTATAGGCCATTACACTTGGCGACATTAAAAGGAAGCATTTGATAATTTCACATGCATTTATAAGTATTTCCGTTGTGTGATGTTTTAAACTTTAAAATTTTAAACATTACTATGACTCCAATTTTATTTACGATGCGACTATTTTTATAGGCTATTCGCTGATCTAACAGCAAAGCCACACAGCTCCGTTGCGCTGCGTTGCGTCGCAGTTTAGTACTGGCATTTGTGTCAAATCTATCCTTGCGACGCTACGCAACGCAACGCAACGGAGCTTAGTGACATCGCTCTAAGTGACATTCACAAGGTGTAGTTTACAACTCATGACTGCGAAAATTCCTTTTATATATTAGATTATTTTGTTTGCGTAGAAATTGTGACACATTATTAGTAAAATTTAAATATATATTATAGCAAGGCATATTACGATATATTTTCTACACAAATACTCAAGTCATGGAAATATATATTATAGCTAAGTGTGCGGTCACTTGAATATTTGTAAAGAAAATATATCGTAATATGCCTTGCTATAATTATATTAATATATATTATAGCTACGTGTGTGACGGGCTTTATAGGTAAAACCAATATACGAGTTTCCTTTTCATAAGTGCAACCGCGGAGCAGGAATAATTTCGTATATTGACCTGTTATTACCTGTCTCTGTCGCTCCTGCGTAAACATATTGCATCACGCTCCCATAGAAGTAATGACGTCTGTGCGAGCGGGACGCGATATATTTACGCAGGAGTGACAGAGACAGGTAATAAATAACAGGTGGAGCCCGAATCAGGTTCAGATTTCCCCGACTTTACTCATGTAAATAACGCCATACATTTTATTGCTAATTATTTTACTTATAATTTGGCTTGGACCGAAGTCTCGTCTTATGTGTATGTGTAATTAATAATTGTATAATGCTTTATTGTAATATAACTAATAATGTGATTGTTAATTGAAATGTGTTTAATTTAAAACAATTTAATTTATTATTATGCTCGTAATTTTTTTGTATAGTTGACAAATAGCACTTTATTTAGCTTGCCGATTTATGTATCTTTGTATTTATTTTATAATGTAACAATTGACGAGAGAAGTTAGTTCACTTGCCATTGGTATCACAAATTACTTATCTTAGTTATAATTATTTGTAGATTCATGCCAGAAATTTCATTGAAGCACTAACAGCGAAAATTCTGGCATACTTAAAGAAGCGAAATATTTACCATTTTTGTTTGGCTTTTTAAAAACGGCGAATTTATTGCTCAAAATAAGATCCCATAATAAATGTGATAGTTTGGGCAAACCAATCTTCTGATGGGGTATAAATATTTTGCATTCTATTGAAGTTACCACCCAATCTTACTGTTGTTGTGTCTATTTATTTTTATTACAATTTATTAATATTGGTGATCTGGTATTACCAGAATTATGTATATTTTTGTACATTGTTTAATATTCATTTGAAAATGAAAATATTTGAATTAGGTTTTTTATTATTGCAAAATAATAATGCTACTGCTTTCCCAAAAAAAAGCTCTGTCTGTAGCTCAATGTTTTCGATTTTATATTGGCATTAGAGCTATTTTTGATGTAATTTTTATAGAATTTAGTCCAAAAGGCACGTTATTCGACATAAAAGAGAAAAGCAAATAATTCTCAATTGCGGGCAGATCAATAATGACGCGAAGCAATCATTTACATAATTCAAATTCAAAGCCACATAAGTTACATCATTCTGTAAATATTTTTTAACTATTACAGTTTTAAAACCGGATTTTAATATGAAACAATTCAGTATACCTATTATTTAATTTTTCTGATGGTTCATTGATGAATATTTGAGCCTGCATCATTTATTTTTTCTCACATGAAAATGTCCTGGCGGGACACATGCAAATAGAAACATACATACTCTGCATATATAAATTGGCACGAATCAAGATACTTAGTTCTTTTGTTTTGATTTTGAACAAAGACGTGATGTGACTAGTATTAGCTGCCTGTGCCAGTTTCATCGTATTAAATATATTATGTAAAGATAACGTGTAAGTGTATGTAAGTCAGCCTAATATTTAGGTAGGAGTGTAACATTTTGTAATTATGATTTATCTATTTTTGGTGCTGTAGGTACAACTAATTTATTTTGTTTTTGTAACTAGTAATGACCAACCTGTCTTTTATATAAAGCGAAAACAGACTAAATTGTATAAATTTGGGTAATTCAATAAACTTCGCTCTGGAACTGGTGTTTTACTAGTAAATCTTAATTTTCTGGACCGAAACTCATTATTCTTCGATATTACAATATATCCCTATAACGGTAGGTTGCTGTTTGATTATGGTCGTTATGGTATAACGACCATAATCAAGCAGTCAACCGTATGGGACTAGTAAGTATAATAAGATGGTATAAGTAAGGACCAGAAATAAGTAAGTAAATAGTTGAATGAACAAGAATCCATTCCTGCCCAAGATCATTATATGCCAAGACTACTTTAAAAAAGAAGTAGTAAACTACTGGGACAGATCCATTTTTTTGAAATGAATAGGTGGATTGGTGTTAGTTAAGTACTTATTTTACGAGGACTGTTAAAAGGGATAATTCCCAGTAGTTCCATGGAACTGGTGGGAATTATTATTTTTTGCCACTACCTAGTTTCATTGTTTGATTAGTATGGAATAAAAAAGGCGTCCCCTGCAGGATGCCGTCTATATTGGGTACTAACGATAACCCGCCGAAAAGCAGTAACGTGATCCGGTTCGAAGGACAACGTAGCTAGTGACATTACTGGGCTTTCCAAACTAACCGTCAAAATAACTTGGTGGTGGACGAGCGCTATAACAGTGGTTAACCGGTCGATGTGAATCAAAATCATTGTTCATAATATTAAGTATTCATTCAGTCATAAATATTCCCGAAATCCCCACTGCGGTTGGTGTTAGTGGGGATTATGAGACTTTTATCCCGAAAGCCCCACTAATGGGGATGGCTAGTGGGGATTTCGGGAATAACTTAATCTTTGTTCCGCCTGCGCCATATGCCATTTCTGTATAATTCATGCCTTAGATCGAAAGATCTTGTAAGTGTTAAAAGATAAGTAAAACCTACACCATTTTCAAATAAAACAAGGTTTATGATAAATACCATGATTTATTACAGTTGAGAATTACTTACAAAATGAAATGCTATTTACAATGAGATTGACATACTAAATGAGTTCAAGTGGTAAATCATAACATTTATCTATACTTATTATGTAGGAAGGTACTTATTCTAGGAGTCAAGCCCAAAGAGAAATATAGAGACGCTGACAACGTTAGAATAGTAATTAAAAAAAACAAATTACTTTAACATTTAAATTTTGTATCAAATGAAATGATTATTCAAACCCGATTTTAGCAAACTTATTTAATTATCTCTTGCCTTAATTACCTACTTTCGTAATATAGTAGCATTTTTCTTTCATTCTATGTTCAATCGGCTGAGCTAGAATGACATAAAAAAGAATGTGTTCTTTTCTTCCACATATCATTTAAAAAGTCTTGTCTTCATTCTTCTATGACTCCTACACCTGTCTAAGTTCATGACTGAAAAATAATATACTTCAAAACAAAAAATACATACATATGAAAAGATAAAAATAAAATAATCAGCCTATATTGTCCATACTTCTGGGACTTGGACTCTCGGAGAGAAACAATAAATAATATAAAAAAATCTCTGCCATTTTCATCACACTACAATCAGGGTTCTCTTTGGGCTCAATGGTTGGTTAAGCCGCTATGCTAGTTACGTCTACTCTATGGTACAGGTATTCCTCTATGGTACAGGGTGCTGGTTAGGGGTGAGGCCTCCGTGCTCAGGGCTGTGTTTCTGCTTTTTCCTTTTCTTCTCCTTTTTCCGTTTCTTACGTTCCTTATCATCGTCATGTCGCTTTTGCTTTTTGTGTTTCTTTTCGTATGTGTCGGGGTTTGAAGAGTCTGAAATTAAATTGGTCACAAAAGATTAGAAAATATGTTTTGGCTCAGGTGTTGTACCAATGAGGAACTAGGGAAAAAGACTTGGTCAAAATCTACTGAATAGAAGCTGGGTGAGTGGTAGGTTATGGTTATTTTTTTTAGCCAAATAAACAGTTTTAGGCTTTATCAGAAAAAAAAACTCCATAGTAATAAGACCGCAGAGAAATTTGCATTAAGTTCTGTAACAATTAGCTATGTCATGATGTGACTCACATAGAACCTTATTTTGTCTCTCATGTTGACGTGAGTTTGTATTAGTGTTAATATTTTGATGAATGTACCTTGCAGGGGTGTCTCTTGCCCAGGAGGTGCTCCGTCTTTGTGTTTGTGCTTCTTATGCTTGGTCTTGTGTCGCTTGGGCGGCGCGGCGCTCACATAGCGGTACTGTTCAGGGAGCGGGCCAGGGTGAAGGCGGAAGCCTGCCAGCTGCGCGCTCGTCAGCGGCAGCAGTTCTTTGCCCCCGATAGGCCTCTTGGCTATCACTGAGCCCAGAGTGCTGTTGTCCTCTTGTCCCGGCCCATCCACGATCCCCGGAAGATTAGGAAGGAAAGACGACAAGGATTCCTTCAATTTTTTCCCATTAAATTTACTATATGAGTGTTCTAGTCCATAATAAGCCATCAAGTTTGTAGCCCCAGTTAATTCACATTCTCCTGCAAAATGAAAATAATCTTGATACACAGTTCTCTAAAGCTGATAGGTCTATTGTAACACTGTTTCTGAGTTTACCTGGAGGCTCTTTCATCAAATAGAATGGACCACTATGCACTATTGACGGGTTCTTCCCCAGTGAGATAGTGGTTTTGAGAGTTCCAGAGGAGTCTTGGCGAGAGACAACTGGTGACCTCGCTCCTCGAGGTGAGGACTTTGGAGAATATGATTCTACTTTCCTAAACTGTTCAGACATCATATTGAATCTGCATTGTCCAAGTAACAAATAAACAAACACAAAATTCAGAAATAAAACTAAGAAAAACAGAAAACTACAGCCTGCCTTTCAAGCAGTTTTTGACAAATCCGCATTTTTTATTTTTTAGAACACTGACCATAGAGAATTAGCTTTTTAATTGCCGAACAATCAATCATTTCGATTCGATTATTTAGTCGATTTTTCCAAACCTTCCAACTATAATTATGCGATTTTGTCTATGGCTGAAACACGTGTGGGTGTAATGGCATCTCTACTAGAAAAAATATATTAAAAAAAAAGAAATTGTCTATGCAATAAGCTTCTTGCTCGTTGCGCTGCGATTTTTGCGAAATTGTTTGGAAATAAACATATAAATGTGAATATTTCAACGTTATTTCGACGTATTTGTACTTTGGGAAACATACAAAATGAATGTGAATTGTGTATTTAGTGGGACAAACTCGAGGCAAAGCTTCTGGTAGCACGATTCCTCGGACTGTGAAGTGACGCCATTTTACGGGAATGATCAGCCCGCGGATGGTTCATGGGCCTGATGTAAGGATTGCCTTTTCCGAACGGATGCATGGAAACCAATCTTTATTCCTGTATACGTACTGGACGTACGATTTCAGAGGTATAGTTGATAGTATTGTTATTGTTGTCTTGCCTATGAGAAATTCGATGTTGTTTCAATTTTCCTCTTGCTCGAGTGTCTTTTGTTTCCTAATGTCTCAAAGCACGTGTTTTTGATTTTCCAGAAAACTATGGAAGATGGTAATTTAGCCAATGCAAGAGACGATAATATCTCTTCGACATCAATCGGAAACTTGTACGGCGAAAGACCCGCCAAATTCACTACAAATGGACACGATTGCAGTGGTGAATCAACCAGCCCCCCAAATGATGCTTACGAACAACGACGCACCAACGCCGATGCCGTATCTGATGATAAACACCGGAAGAGAATCAATCCTCTCAGGATTCATCTTGGGAAGCGACCATTTGTCGATAACTCACTTCAGTATTACAACCCATTGAAAAGAAAGAAGCCTGTAGTAAACAAGAGTAGTGAAACAAGTGCCCCTACCATTGCTCCCAGAGCTCCCAAGCTAATACCGAAGCGAAACCAATTTCAACATGTTACATCACACGTAGACAGCAGTACTGTTGACAATGAGCAAGACAAGCCGGTGCCTCGACTTGTGCCCAAGAGTCAACTGCTGCAGTATAAGAAAGGGAAGGTTCAGAAAGGAGCACAGTTGAAAGATTATGCTCAAAGCTTGGGACTACAACCAATGGTCAAGTTTAAGTGTCGAAAGTGTTGTTCTATGTCTTTCAAAACGTTGGCAATGTTGAAGGAACATCAGTTGGTTTGCCGTGCCCAAGCAAAAGAGCCCACACTCAGTCCCGAGGCTGCTCCTAAACCTACAAGCAGTGATAGCAATGCCGGTGGACCCTCAAGAGTTACAAGAAAAGTTTATCTGTGTTCAGCCTGTGGTACATATTATGAGAACTGGAATCTTTTCCTGCACATGAGAGAAGTTCACAGTAGACACATTTGCCTATTCTGCTTAGGAATGTTTTCAAAAGCAGAGAAACTTTCGACCCATCTCACCAACAAACATAATGTGAAGGAATTCAACTATGACAGTAAAGAAGAATTTTTGAATGTGTACAATGGCACCTTGTACCTGATGTGTTGTGCATGTGATGAGATATGCAGCGAGCAAGATGACTTTTTCAACCATGATTGCAATAATGTAAAGCCTAAACCTGTGCCTCTTCTTGTCAGTAAAAATGCAGTTAAGGCAAATAGTGTTAAAAATGCAGCTTCTAGCAGTGATATACCGATAAATAGTTCAACAATACTAAAAAGCATTACTGAAAACAAAGAGGCTAAGGCAGAACCAGTGGTCTCAACGATAATAGATCCCAAGCCTTGTGAAGCGATGCCTAGCAGTACAAGGGTAGAGCCCACCAGTACCACAAGTCTCGGTAAAGATGTCAGCAGCAGCGGCCACTCTGACATGGAACCTGATTCTTCAGTTAATAAACCAGTTCCTAGTCCTGTCAATTGGAATGCATCTAATGCAGAACCAACTAAAAATAAGCTGCATAATGGAGATGAGAGTCATTCTGAGAGTGATCAGTCAGATGAGGCTTCTACCCCCACAAATAAAACTGTAAAGCTCAAATCTCCAGAAACTGTGTGTCAACCTAGTGAAAGGGAATGCGGTATCAAGCTAAAATTAAGTCTGAATAAAGCTAATTCACCAGTTATTATAAACTCCACTGTTGATCCAACAGTTGGTCAGCAAGTGGCTAATAAACCTCCAGTGAGAAACAGAAGGCCACCTAAAAGATATGAAAAAGACAAGTCATCTGAGGTGGGCGGCCCACCCAAAACCCCATCAATTAAAATGACTATCTGTGATAGAGCCGACAGCCCATTTGTAAAAACGACTTTTTACGAAAATAACAAAGAGACAGTAGTTAAAACCATTTTGAATAATAATTCCGAAATTGCATCTAATTCTCCCGAACACAAACCTGAGAATACAATAAAAACAACAATCTACGATAATAAGCCAGAAAATGATGAAAATACTCTAAATAGGGTACCAAAGTTAACTGTGAGAGTTCCAAAAGAACTATTGGACAAAGATTCATCCAGCGACTACTCATCAGATAGTGACACTAGTGAAAAACTGACAGTAGATGAACATACTAACACTACTGTAGAAGCACCTACACTACCAGAAGTACCCACCTTGGAACCACATGTGGAAGAACCTCCACATGAATCAAATATTTCATCTGAACAAAACAATGCAGAATCAGTTTCAAATGTTGATAATTTGCATCCATTACATGAAGAAGTTGAACCTAAAGTTGAGCCAAAGACTGAACCATTGGAACCAGAACCTGCAGTGGAGCCAAAAGTTGAGGAACCATTGATCCCTGTCACCGAATTATCTCTGGATAAACCCTTGGACAGATACCCGCTAAAAGATCTGTTGAAAGTATTTTTGTCATCAACGGTTCACAACTGCATTTATTGTAATCATGTCCGCAAGATTGCTGTGAACTGTGAACAGCTGTCCCTGCATATGGTGGCGCAGCATCGCTTCTCCGCGACCGTGGACAGCATCACGGCCGAGGAGCTGCTGCCCGAGACCATCACGGCCAAGCTGCAATCGGGAGCCGCCGACCTTGCCGCTGCTTACATCAACCTGGACTCTTATGATAGTGAAGAGAAGTGTGAAAATGTCTCATATGAACATGTGTTTGAATGTTTCCAGTGCTTCTTTAAAACTGCTATACATAAAGATCTCTATTTACATAATCGGAAAATGCATCTAAAAACAATATTATTGTGTGTTATGTGCAAGTGTAATTTTTATAGTTATAGTGAATTACTATGTCATTTATGCCCTGGAACATATGATTCTGAGTATGAAACTAAGTTTAGATGTTGCTTTTGCAATGTAGACTCTATACCATCACAATTTAGGTTAATGGTTCACCTGCGGAAAATTCACCACACTTGTGATGTTTGCCTGGAATTTTGCCACAATCAAGCACGTCTGTCCAACCATGTTTGGAAACACAAACTGCACCACCTATGTTATAGGTGTGGAATTGCTTACAGAAATAAATTAGACATTACTAATCACCTCTTTTGGAAACACGGCACTGAGAGTATTTTGTGCAAAAAATGTATGCAAAAAAAGTGGCCACATGTGTATCACTTTTGCTCACCTCCAGCTGTGTTTGCATGTGATGAATGTAATTTGCAATTTTCAAAACCGGTATGCCTAAAAGTGCATAAGCGATTTCACTCAAAAGAGTTTCCGCATGCATGCACAGAGGAGGATTGTACTGAAAAGTTTGTGTCTAAAAAGCTTCTAAATAAGCATCTTGATGAACACAGAAAAAAATTAGTGACTGAAGTTTTAAAAGATGTCAAAATAGACCTATGTGAACCAGAATCAGAGGCACCTAAAGAAACAGTACCTGTAATTGATTTAGTTGATGATAAACCTACAGAGGAAGCTGGTACTTCCGAAGTTACAGCAGAAGCGGACACTGAACAGCCTTCAAAAAAATCTAAAAAGAAAAAAATCAGAGATAAAGATGCTTTGTTGCTAGATGTAAATCTTCCTGCTTTGAATCTATCTGAAAGTGATAGCAGTGATGAGTCAGACAGTGGCATTGCACCTTGCAAAGAAGAAAAAGAGGAACTTAAAGAGGAAGAAAAAGAGCTACCCAAATGTGAAGATGTCAAGGTAGAAAGTAATGAAGCACCAGTTATTGAGAAAGTACAAGTTAAACCTGAAATAAATGAAAATGAAAAACCTAGTGAGCAAAAGGTTCTGGAAATATGGGATAATTTTAAAAAGTATCAGGCTAAAGTTGAAAAGCAAAAGACACCTCCATTGGTGCCTATAAGAAAACATGTATGTGAATCTGATCATGACTACTGTGTGGTACCTACTGATATGAATGGTGATGAAAATTCTTTTAATCTGGACAAAAAGAAAAGGAAGAAAACACCTAAAAAGATTCGTGATGGCGGTGGTCTGTCATCCTCGAGCAGCAGTAGCAGCGACAGCGACTCGAGTTGTTCCTGTGGTTCAAATTGCAGTTGTTCATCGAGCAGTGGATCTTCCTCATCAAGCTCATCTGATTCAGATTCTTCCAACGAGTCTGGCAACGAAAAGAAGAAGACAAAACGTAATAAAAAATCATTATCCAACAGAAGACTAAGCAATGGTTCAAATGTCGATGTCATGGGTGTTTCTGAAACTCCAATACTTATTCCAGAGAAGGTTGAACCACCTATTGCCGAATCTGACTTAGAAACTGCTGAGAGTGAAACAGACGAGGAGTTTTACGATGAAAATCCACAGCTTATTGCTAATAAACTTCATGAAGAAAAGAGGAATCAGTTAATGTTGTTGGCGTCCGTTGCGCCATCCGAAGGCGGAGGTTCTATTTCCGGGGAAACTAGTCGCCCCGCCACGCCGATCAAAGTTGACGATGATAAGACGATGGATGCAGGTGAGATGAAAATTGAATCTGGTATTGTTATGAATCCCGTCGAAAAACCTACAAGTTCAAAGAAAAAGAGCAAAAAGAAAAAGAAATCAAAGAGTTCCAGGAGACATGGTCCAATCAAAATTAACATTCCTAAAGATGTGATTGCTAAATCTGAATTAGAAACCCCGCCACCCCTTCCACCTAATAAAATAACTATATCCCTGCAGTCAAACACAGTTCAAATACCAGAGGCTCCAAAACCAACCTTCGTTACGCCCACTGCTAGCTCTACAACTGCTGCTACATCTGCTGAAAATAAACGAGCCTCTAAGCGTAGAAGGGTTCCCAATAAGTTTTACGGTTATACAAGTGACGATGAGCACACGGCTCAGCAACAAACGCCCACTATTTTAGCAGCATTAAAACCGCAACAACCGCCTAAACTAGAATGGAGAAAAGAAGATTTACCCTCACCGGTTACAAGCAGAGCCAAAAAAGAGTTGCCTTCAACAGTTCTTACTAATAGGCTATACAACTACACAGATCCTATCAGGCTAACAGCTCCGATACCAGATCCTGAACCCCCGCGGCTCTTGATGAATACTGAATCTATGGAGTCTAGTGATTCCGATTCGAGCGAAGAGGGCAATTTGGAGATTTACCAACCCAGTAGTCAACCGCCTATTCCTCCCCCGAACTACCTGAACTCGGGGACATCGAGCCTGCCGTACGCGTTCCAGAGGCCCCCGGTGCGCGAGGCGCGCGAGGGCGAGAGCGTGTACTGCTACTGCCGGTGCCCCTACGACGAGGTATCCGAGATGATCGCCTGCGACGCAGAAGGGTGTCCCATCGAATGGTTCCATTTCGAATGCGTCGGCATTATGGTACCGCCTAAAGGCAAATGGTACTGTCCCGAATGTAGGAAGAATCAAAATTATCCAGGTTACAGATAATTCTAATCGATTAATTAATATTGTACATAACTTAATTGTATCATTATCCTGTATATAACTTATTGATTGTAGATAAATTTAGGCTTTACCTGTATATCTTTGTAGGTAGTTTGTGTAAGTTTCTAGGTTATTAGGTCTGAAAAAATGTATCTATGTTATAAAGTACATGTTATGCTTGATTGATACCGGCTGTGCTGTGCGGCCAATTCTGTAACCTGGCGAGTTGTTACTGGCATTCTCCATCTGCAGCAAACGGAAATATAAATCCGATTTTTGATACCAGAACGTGTTTCTATTCATTTATTTCCTGTTATAGGTAGGAATAGGATTAGCTTTAGGCTTTCTCTTTAGCTCCAAAACCTCTGTGAGCGTAACAAATCTGAGAGTAGTCAAACCTAACCCTTCTGTTGTTGTAGGTTGTAAGGTTGTAGCATCTGGAAGACTGGGTCACAGTAACATGTTTGAATCCCGTCTCAGCCTACAATGGGTTTGATAGGTACTTGCGTAGGGTTTATAAACTCTGGCTAGTTTAGGGCTGTCCTGTGGCCTCCATGGCCTGCTCTGCATGGCCTCTGCTTGACAAAACTTATTTATTAGGTACCCGACTACGGCGAAGCAAAAGGAGGGTTCTTTTATAAAATGAAAACTAGGATTTTCACGTCAACGTGCAGTCAATGTTAACATTTGACTTGAACGACAAAGTGCTTATGTCATCATACAAAATTTAGTACAACTTTCAAACAATTGAAATTATTTACCAAATAATTTGATATTACTCTATTCCTTAGCTTAAATTATTTACTCGCTAATCAATGATCTTGCTTGGTTTTGTACAAAAATGTAGGTCATTTTAATTCTTTAACGGATTTCTTGAAGTGTTTACCTAATACAGTGGACCCCTTTGTGCCTACAATTCCATAATGGATCTATCTTCTCTGTGTCCCATGAGAAACCAATGCAGCAAGTTTGGCGGTAAGTGTGGAGTTTCATTGTGGTAGGTACTTTCAGATATTAGGCATAATGTAAGTAGGTTACTAGGTTTTATTCTTTATTTTAGGCAATAACGCTAGATATACGTTTAGACAGTTGAGTGGTGGGCGATGTTTAAAAGTTAAATCCATATGGATAAAATAAAATCTATGTAGATACACTAACGCTTCCCATAGAGGCCTATGTATGGTAGATAAGTATCTTGATAAAGTAAGATCGAAACTAATAGCACAGACAAAAATCACACATCCTATTAGGTAAGTAACATACTGTTAGTAAGAGTTTCCCTGCAGTATTGTGTCGTTAAATGACTACCAACCAAGTATGGCTGAGCGCTATAGCGCTTCGTCTATAAAAAACCCAGGTATCCCAAGAAACGTAAAGTTACTCAATGAAGTAGAAGTACCTACCCATCAAGTTTAATGCTGGTTGTTTCGTTAGTCATTAATTAACACATGACAACCCGTTACATACGGTGATTATAAATTGTTCACACCAAAACTCTTAGTTATGTACGTAGATGCTTACCATAAACTAAAGATAAAATTTATTTTTAGGGGTCCCTAACAAATCGAAGTCTGAGTCAGTTGTGAAAACTTTCTCACGCCCTGCTTGGGAAGGTAAGTTTTATTAGTATTCGATAAGTTAAAAACCGAATGTCTAAGGTATGAACTTTTATAAATGTTTATTACAAATTCAAACTTCATCTAATACCTACTTAGTATATTATGGATTGCTACGCAAAGTTTAATACAAAAGATTAATTAACCACGCAGTAAAGTCGATGGATTTCCACATATCGAAAAATGTGTAACAAGGTGGCAAGACTACAGGCTGAGCTGACAGAAACTTGCTAGGTGGCAAGGTCATAGCTCATCTACCAAGGTAATTCCGTTCCATCGTATTGTAAGAATTTTCCAGTGTCTGCCTCGCCGAGTTTGAGGATGGTGTTGAAGATGCCTCCGACGCTGGTTTCCACGTCCAGTGGTGCATTCTTCCCGCCCATGTCCGTCTTCACCCAGCCGGGATGCATGCAAGCGACCAGGATTTGATCCTTCTTGAGGTCCAAGCTCATTGATTTGGTCGCGGCGTTTAACGCTGCCTGAAATTGAGAATTATTTAAATCCTTAGACAACCTGATGCGAATCGAAGCAGGATACGACGGATATACGGATACGACTAGACTACTTACTCAGTATTTAATGAGCGCTTGCGAATGAATTGAACAATGATTTACTAAGAAAAGAGGCGCAACCCGTCATCGTCATTCAAATCGCGTCATCATTCAACTGACGTGACGCAACGCAATGCCACGTGTTACACATCACCGGATGTAAATTTAATTTTAAGTTCACAGTAAAGTAAATTTTCTAGACTGCTAGCTTTATTTTATTGCAAGTCTTTTGAATATTTTTGAAGATTTGCATTGTTCTGGTCATCAGCAGGGTTAATCCCATACCATCAGCAAAATAGAAGAACGCCTTACTTGTCCAACTCTTTTAACATTAAAAAAACGCTAGTTGCTAGGTACATAGTTGGTTTGAGATATACCTTGGAGCACCTGTATGGGTAGAAGCCTCCCTGGTCGTTCTGCGTAATGGAGCCGAGCACTGAGCTCATGTTGAGCACGAGCGCGCGTTGCACGCCCATTGGCTTGGTGCTGTTGGCGTCGGACGCCTGCTTCAGGGCAGGCAGTAGAGACTGAAAATCACATGAATAAAAAAACACAATATTATTTATATTTTTTTTGTTCCATGAAGGGCATGGGGCAGCCGTGAAATCATAGAAACTATGATTTACCTACTTGCTGATATCCAAAACTTCGTTTGCGTAGCGAATTGGCTTCTTCTATCTTACGATACGGTATGGTACGTTACATTGGTTCGTCTTGTGCGATGTTTGTCAGTCAGTCTAGACAAAAATGACTGATGTAGGGTCGGCTCTCTAATGGTCTTTACACCCAGCTTACGCCGGTGTTCTCCTGTGGTTAAACCACTCACACACACTTGATATTATATGCGTGAGTGGTTTAATCACATCAGTAGTTTACTCACACACACGCATGATGTGTTTGTGTGAGTGGTTTAATCACAGGAGAACACCGGCGTAAGACCATTAGAGAGCCGACTGTTACCTACTTACTTATTCGAGATAGAAAGTAGGTATGGTCAAAGACAAAATATAGAACCGTAATCCGAACCTTGGTCAGCATAATGGGTGCGATAGTGTTGACAGTAAGGTTTTCCAGCAGCTGGTCTTCCTTCACCAGGCTGAGTTTGGTGAACTTCGTGGCTATGCCGGCGTTGTTGATGAGCAGGTTCAGACCCTGCCCGCCCAGCACCTCGGTGATCTGATTCGATATCTCACCGAAACTCGATGTATTTGCCACATCTGTGCACGCACACAGCACACAATGTTATTTGTATATGAGTAGGAAAAATAGTAGGAGTCAGTGTTGCAAAAATAAGGAAAATAGGATTCAGATTCCAGTAATAAGAAGGTACTTACTTACCTAAACGTAAGATAGTGAGGTTTTTGTTATCATCAGATAATTTTTGAAGTTCCTGAAAACCAAAAAATACATTACTATAGTGAGGAGGAGGAGGAACCTGCCCAAGAAAGTATGTAGGTAAGTAACTACTTCCGTATTACCTTCCTACATCCTATCTACCTACCTACTTTGTTCTTTTTTTGCGCGATAACTCGAAGAGTGTAGGTACTAAGGTAATGGAACGTTAAAAGAATATTGCGTTCCGTTTCCATGTTTTTGATATCGATGACGTCATTATTGTCAAAATGACACAAGAACAGCGACATCCATCGCCGCGTCCGTCTCTTTTACTCGCACTAATAGCAAGCAGGGCAGCTCTACAAAACTACCTACTTTACCACCGTTACCACGTCTTTCTGTGGATTACTGACCGTGAGACGCCGTGGATTTCTGTTTTGTGAAGTGAATAATTATTATAATAACGTGATAATTACAATACAACAGCAGATATGGCACCAATAGGTAAGTCGTAAACTGGTTACATACCTCGGACGTCTTTCGGCATGTCGCGATAATTTTCTGTGCCTTTTGGTTTTTTGTAAGATATTTCACCATCCCGAGACCGAGGCCTCTGTTAGCTCCAGTTATCAATACGGTGTTCATCTTATTGCCTTTTGTAATATTTTTTAGATAAATTCACATTCACAAAGTTGCACTTGCTGAGCCCATGATAGAAAGAAGCTTAGTGCAGTTTCGTTGTCTCTGTCAAATATCACGTCAAAAATGACAATCTTGAATAATATCGTAAGAATAAATAAGTTGATAAATCCTGTTAAAAATGGCGATAACTTGATAATTATAGCGAGAAGATCGTTTTCCAGTAAGTACCGTTGTCTGGCAAGTATAGTAATCTGTACATTTCGACCTTGAATTATTGGTAATCGCTTTCCTAACCTCGCCAGGTCTACAGACAAGACAACTTTACCCTACTTTTGAGACTGAAATAATATAAAATTGAATGCTGGCTTACTAAGTCTAATGAGCTTGAGTGCTAGTAGGTATCTCAGATGGTGAAATAGATCAAACCTAAGGTTATGTACAAACTAACTTTGCTTGAAGATATATCCTACCCTACTTTCTCTTGTTAATATCATAAACTATCTACTATTTGTTTCGATGTATGCATTAAAAAAGGCAATGTAAATTTACATATTATTTGGATGCCAGGCGGCTGGGTTTGTTGTAGCCGTAAGACCAAGTCGGTCGCCCCTCTAGAACTTGCCGAGGAAGGTATGATAAGTGCCGTTATATTGCAATTTTATAACTAACAGCATTATTTGAAGTATCTGCATCCTTAATAGATTTTTCAGTTGTCAGATAACTTGCTGCAATCTTAGCAAGAATAATGCAAGGCAAGAATACAGATAAGTTTCAATAAATGCTGTTTCACACCCCATGTCACCAATCGCAGAATAATGCTTTCTGTTATTGTTATGCACTGCATTCATTCTTAATGTGAATCATATCTCGCCTAATGTAATAAGAAATGACTTGGGTAACCAACCCTTTTGTGGGTTACAATACTTAACTCTTGGTTACAAGTTGTCTTGTCAGTATGTCTAAAGTTTCTGAAGATCTACCTTGGTGTTAAAATTGGTGAACAGCGGTTGCTTTTACGGGTATTGCTTGTTTATTGAAACTACATGGTGGGGATCACTGGTCTTCTAGATGGAACGTTTGACTTTGATCTGGCGGTCATCGGCGGCGGATCTGGCGGGCTCGCTTGTGCGAAGGAGTCTGTGAACCAGGGCGCGCGAGTGGCGGTGCTCGACTTCGTCCAACCCTCGCCGCAGGGGACCAAATGGGGCCTCGGGGGAACCTGTGTCAATGTTGGATGTATACCCAAGAAGCTGATGCATCAGGCTGCGTTATTAGGAGAGAGCATTCATGTGAGTAAAACAACCTTGCTCCATTAACCATTAATGGTTTAGTAAATTTATTGTATATTCAAACAACATAGAACTTTTAATGTGGAAATTGTTTGGAGCAGTGACAGAGCTTATTAGCAAGTTTAATGCGAATTGGATGTTATCGCCGCCGTGACGAGGCATAATATACGCCATTGCCTCATAGAATGATACTTGAAATTCTATTTTTATGACTCATTATGTGTTTACTCATTTACATGAAAATGAATTCTAGAATTCATTCAGTACTTATTCTTCTACATGAATATTTGCTAACTCTATATAATTTGCTAACTAAAAAGTTGCTTGAACTACATATAACTAATTTGGCTGATGTTTAAGTAGTGACAGCTATGTATCTAACTTCCATATAATGTTAGTCCTTTTTGATACCTTTGGCACACAATGATACATGGTTGGTTTTGTTTCTAGGCATTGGTAAGTGCACCAACTCCCAAACCCTGTCCTTTTCCTGACCCCGATTGAAGAAGCGATTGGATTATGGTGTGGCTGTTCCTTATTATTTATCATTTTACTCAACACCATATTCATTTATGTAGTGTACCTTGGATCGTACTTTAGTTTCAATAAAATATCTATCATTAATATAAACGCCATTCTTTAGTTCTTTCCAGTCTAAAAAGCATCTAGTTTTATACTAGATGCATTGTTCTAACATAGTTTAGATTTTTATTCATTCAATGAAGTTTCTTTAGTTATTTTTGCATTTTCCTTTTGTAAAACGCATGAAACAAGAACAAAGAACCACAAGAAAGAAGAGCTACACTACTTAATCAGAAATAAACAAATCGGATTTCTATTTTTCATCGCACGTCAAGACTTTTCGTGGTCGATATACCTTGCAGGATTTACATTTTTAAACGGTTACCTTTTTAAATATTGCTTACGCTCAAAGTTTTTTGTGTTAATAATTACGGTACTTATAACCAGACTTAATCCCGCAATCTTGGTTTTCTGTGTCATGCTCTCCAATACGAGCTTTTCGGTCAGTACCTAACCTACCTGCAAGGGATTTTTGACTTTTATATAGTCGTCGAACGACTAAGCCCTTAAAGTAAGAGTCTGAATAAAAATAATATAAATAAGGATGTACTACATAACTAACGACTAACTAGCTGACACCCACAACTTTGTTTTCGTTGAATTAAAATTAACAAAATTCCTTTCATAGTACCTGTCTTAATTTTTTTACGAACATGCCCTTCACATTTTTTTGTTTTCTATGTATCGTATATATATTTATAAAAAAAAGTTTACAAGTTTTCTTTCAGTTGTCTGGTACCCATGGTACAAGCTTACTTAGTTTGGGGCTAAATGACGTGTGAATGTCCAAACACTATTTATTATTTATTTCGAATCAGTGATTTGACCTGTGCGTTGTCTTGTCTGTCAGTCAAGCAGGACAAAGCCTTTTATAATAAACAATTATAAACAATAATAAACATTCACACACTAACACCCCTGCACTAGGATTCCCTGTGTCGCAGGTGGCATGGACACATACAAGAAATCACAACATCCAAGACCCGAGAACAAACATTAGTGTTCGTCACACAAATTTTCGCTCCGGCCGGGGATCGAACCCAGAACACCAAGCTTCGTCTACTTCGTCGGTCACTACCAACCAACTAAGCCACGGTATCGTCAATATTGATGCACCTTTCTCTCATAGATAATCAGGCTACGATTGTTCAGTAGCGGACGGTTAGTTTCAATGCGACATCGACAAAGCGTTCGTTCTCATTCGTCACGCCCATTTCACTTAAAACAAAGATACATAAAACCGTTAAGTGCCTTTCTATTCCCAGATATTACTACCAAGTAGTCTTTGTACTGAGGATTTTTTTCCTTTTTACATGAACCTGGCGAATATTGTTTGTAATAAATTTGTGGTTTCTTGAATAATCTATCGCTCACACTTAATAATTAAAACTGTATTAGCATTTGAATAGATGACACTATGATTTAGGTATAGGTACACCTTGCTCAGGTATTTTTTATATAGAAGTCTAATAAACTTTGTCTTACTTTGATGTATTCCTCAAACTTATCTAACTGTATCAGGCGCGATAAGTTAAAAATTATGTAGATAGTGCAGACAGGTACTTAAAATTCATTGAAAACCTTTCAATGAATGTATAGTTCCGCAGTGGTCAAGGACAACATCATGACTGTGGATTCTATAACAAAAATAAATGGATTTGAGTTATCATGGTAGAAATTAGAGTTAAGTAGTGAGTACATTCAGACCTTCACTTTTAGACCATTTTTTCCACGACAAGACTTAAAAGGGGAATGCGTTTGGAACCCGCAGTAGGTATTACAGTGGGAATATCCACCCTATTTAGCCCCCAGTTCTGTGAAAGGTTGTCTCTACATTATAAAGTTACACTCTTACAAGCTACAATCATTATAATTTATGTTTTCTTATGAAGTTTCGAAAGATGTCCTATTAAATAAAGTCGTCGATCAATATGAATAACGACCCTTCGTCGAGGTTACTTTGCTTGTGTATATTGTAAATGTATGATGGATGTTAATTTTATTGACGTAGCGTGTTCTTCGTTACATTTTCATAGCAATGCTAATAATACCTATGTCAATTTGACCCTTTTGTACAGCTATGTGGAGTAGGTACAAATAGATAGATAAATAGATAGAAAATGCTTTATTGCACAAAGTAAAAAAACAAGTACATAGGCGAACTTAATGCTATGCTTAATACAAATACACACACAAGCTGCATGTTTTTGCACTGGTGTAGTTCAATAAAAAAAACTATGACGCAGGATTAAAGCTTGCTGGTTACGCCAGCCAGCGCGGAAAACGGCCGTGATTGCGTGAGTCATCTTGTTTTTCATATATTTACCTACCTAGCAATGTATAATACGTACAACTAATAGCCATGGTTACATAATACAAACTTGGCTAAGCACCTATCATAATGCCATGAAATGAGCAAGACACGCAGCTCACCTCCTAGCTAGTTAATACAACTGCTGAGTTCAACAATTTGCGCTGTTTGTATTTTTATATTTAATTTTATTCTGTATTTTATAAATACTTTGTAGTAGACAAAAATATCGCTTTATAAATGTACCTCACCCATTAGTTGAAGTAGGCGCGGACATATATACCTCCTTCATAATTAATCGTACCCCAGCATTACCTGCGCTTGATAGATTGGAAAGAAAATCACGCTACCTTCGTAAAATCCAAATGATCGAGACATTGATGTCGTAAGTTTTACAGATATGAAAACTGCAAACACACTCAAAACCAATTTGTATCATTGTGTGTCGAATAGTTCCATTTCTGTTCCAAGATTATAACACGCTGTTTATAGAGCTGGATTCCAATGCAACAGTTTCCCGAAGCGGCGTCAATATCTGAACATGGGTGATTCCAGGAAGCTGTGGCATACGGATGGCAGGTGCCTTCGGTGGAAGCCATCAAAATCAGCTGGCCTGCGCTCACGGAGTCTGTCCAAAACCACATTAAATCCGTCAATTGGGTGACTAGAGTCGACCTTAGGGACAAGAAAATAGAGTATATCAATGGCCTGGGGGAATTTAAAGACCCGCACACAATAGTCGCGACCATGAAAAATGGTTCGAAGAAGGAGATCACTGCGAAGAACATCGTTATCGCAGTTGGAGGCAGGCCGCACTACCCAGAGATCCCCGGAGCCGCCGAGTACTGCATCAGCAGTGACGACATCTTCAGTTTGGGACATCCTCCCGGCAAGACCCTCGTCGTTGGTGCTGGATGTATCCTTTCAAATAGTACCTAATAATAATGTTTATTCAGACATAATAGATTTCCAGAAGTGTTTATGAATCCACAGGTTCCCAAAGTAGTAAAATGCTGTAGGTATTTCAGAAGCTTGATTCTTCTTATTTTATTACAATTTGATGTACCTATGTTTACAAAAAAATATTAAAGTTTTAAATTTAAGTTTAAAATATAGCTATTTTATAAGTTAATTACTTTACATAACAATTTCAACAAAAAAGTTAGTTTCGAAATATGCCTTATTGTTGGTTATCTTGTCCGAGACAGATCTGTATACATATGTAGTCCAGAATTTTGCCTTATGCCACTAACACTTAATTGACAAAGTTTCTTGGAAATTACATAACTCGCTAGAAAGATCTTAACTGCCCCGAATTATCTTTCTAGTGAGTAAAGTAAATACTTAGGAACTGATTGTTTGTTCAAGCGTGACTGTCTTCACACGTGAATGGACAGTCAAGTTCAAATAATTCACTAGCTAGCTAGAGAATTCCAAAAATACCAATTATCAGCGCCTGGTCTGTTACATTCGAGTGGTTGTCCAATTTGTAATTATGTGGGTAGGTATGTAATATTATCAGTCGTGATAACTGGTTATTTATTGTGTGCCGATAAAGCATCTAATAGTGTATCGTATCATATTATTATTGGTATAGTTACATTAAATTATAAATGCTAAAGAATCGGCAATATTTGTTAGGCAATATGATATAAAGTATATAGCATTATTGCCTTAGAAATATTGCCGATCCTAAATTAAAACTATTAGGTAGACATATTCGATTCTCTCACTTCAGTATATCTAGTCCTACCTAACTTACTTTGGTTTGAGTTGTATATTTATTTATTTTCTTATTTTAAACATTTTAGCGAAATTAACAGCTAACTAAGTATAAGTAAACACTTACTAAAAATAAATAAAACTGTAAACCAATTCAAAAAGGGAATCAAAATATGCAACTTCGACTTGATTTTACTTCGAAGAGACATATTTTTTTTAGTTATTTTGATATAAAAACTAAACTACTGAACCGATTTTGATGAAATTGGTATGGGACCAGAATCTGAAATTATATCGTCTCAAAAGAATATTTTTTCAAATCGGTTTATAAACAACAAAGTTCTGAGACAAACGAATTGATAACCTCCTTTTTGAAGTTGGTTGAAAAATATATCCCGTGGTTTTCTGAACGGCACCCAGACATCGGTCTCGAATGCGCCGGGTTCCTGAACTCGCTGGGCTTCAGCGCCACTGTTCTGGTGCGCTCGGTGCCACTTCGCGGCTTCGACCAGCAGATGGCGCGCATGGTCACCAACGAGATGGAGGAGAAGGGCGTTAAGTTCCACCACAAAGCTATACCGCTCTCCGTGGAGAAGCTGGAGTCAGGGCAGCTGAAAGCGCGCTGGTTGGACACTGAGACGCAGCAGCAGTAAGTCACTATTCTACACCTCAAATTTTTAATCACCAGAAAAAAAATACGCATAAACAATTTTTTTCAAAATAAATATGATAAAAATTGGGCAACTGTTCCTGTTAGTCGTTTTCCTTTGGCCTGCTAAGTAATTATTCAGTGTATCAAATAAAAATATCAGTTTTTTTTTGTTGAAAGTATTTATGTTCTTCGCTTTTGGCTCCAATAATAATGTATTTAGCCAGTGTCAAGTAAGTCCATTGACAAGGAGTTTATTCGCAGTCGTGGTCAAGTTTCTTCATGCCTTGGTAAAGGGAGTTATGGAAGCAACACGAAAAGCCACGTTTCACAGCACATGGTCATACCAAAGGCCAGTTGGTTCAGTAGTTTGACGTGATTGAGCAACCAACATTCATCCCTACTAATACTAGTACCTACGGATGTATATTCAATGGTAACGGTTTTATATTTCAGGTCTGAAGATATCTTCGACACTGTGTTGATGGCGACTGGCCGTTACGCACTCACCAAACAACTCAACTTGGAGTGCGCCGGAGTTTCAGTGAGTAAACTATTGTATTAATTAATTCATAATTCATTTATTTGAATTTTCAATCACATAAATACATCAAAAATGAAATCATAAAAAAATATATGTGTTCTTGCTTGAGCCTATAGTAGGGGTTTCAGCACCTACACTAAGCGGTTATGCTTGTGTCGTAGGTACTGGTACCAGTATAGTATATTATAATAATTGTAACAATAGACATTTATCACGCTTACCATTCTGTACTCAAACTATGCTATCCTAGTTTGGATGGTATGAGACTACTGTTAAAACATTAAACTTGTATAACATACCTTACCATACAAATGACTGCGGCTAGTAATTAGAAGTGTCTTTAATATATTTTCTCTCTTTTTACACTATTAAAGTTTCTAATAAATAACACCTAGAGTAATTAATAACTTATCTGCTCTACCGGCCGAAGTAGGGATCTCTCGGGTCTATATCGCAAGTATATCTAATCTATACGTAGCATAGATCGTGAAAAATTTAAATAGACATGTACAAAGATCTTGATTAGCTAGGTTCTGTATTCTCTATCTGTAAATTTTAATTAAGCGATACAAAGGAAGTTGTGTCAGCAAATTTAAAATATAATGGTATATTTCCAGTGCGTGAACGAAAACGGCAAGATCGTGGCTCTCACGGAGCAGACGAACATCCCGCACATATTCGCGGTGGGCGACGTGCTGGACGCGCGGCCCGAGCTCACGCCCGTCGCCATCCACGCCGGCCGCCTGCTGGCGCGCCGCCTGTTCGCGGGCGGCCAGCAGCAGATGGACTACGACAACGTCGCCACCACCGTGTTCACGCCGCTCGAGTACGGCTGCGTCGGACTCAGCGAGGAGACCGCCATCGAGAGGTACGTCACCGCACGTAGTTATAGTACGGGAGGCGACGATGCTAAATGAGGATTTGCTCGAGCGTCATTGAGACCTATTGGGTTGCAAAGCTTAGATGATAAGAAGAAAAAAATGTTATATTATATATACCTTTTCATCGGTGGGGGAAGCGGCTATAGGCTTTTTAAAATGTAAAAAAAACTGTTGCATGGACATACTCGAGCGCGTCAGATATTGATAGCATCATGGTCCTACGTATTTTTAATAATGTAACGTATGTTAATCTGAGAGTAAAGTTAACAGACCGCGTGAGAAATAGTATGCTACGCTCAAAAACACAAATCGCGGACGTTGGGCAAAAGTCAGGCAGGTTGAAGTGGGACTGGGCTGGCCACGTCTGCCGCATGGCGAATACACAATGGGCGAAGGTCACCACAGATTGGTGGCCTCAAGGAATCAAACGCCCTCGTGGCAGACCAAAGCGCAGGTGGAAAGATGAGTTAGATATTTATAAAAGGGACTGGTCCACAAACGCACTTGACAGAGAGGACTGGAGAAAAGGGGGGGAGGCCTTTGCCCAGCAGTAGGACATGTCAGACCAATAATAATAATAATAATGTTAATCTGACCGTTTGCATGACGGGGATGGCTGTACTGACGGGTTGAAAATGAAAAAAAAAATGTATCGAGCGCGTCTGATTTTCTAAGGGGGTGTTAAGTGGACCAAAACAAAAGGTCTTATTCAATAATCTGACGATTACGATGTATCGCAAACTCGTGGCCACTATTTTAATGTGCAAAAAAAAAACGCCATTTTGACTTACTCGAGCGCGTCAGATTAAGATATGTATGGTTCATCTTGATGTCTAGACATGCTGTCTCAGAATCTGACGATTATCTAGAGGGTTTCGCTTAATCTGACAAAAAGCAATTTTTTATTTTTTTATTTTTATAAATTAATAAACTTTATTAATTGAAAAGCTCAGGAAATAGCATGCAAATAAAAGAGTGTATATTTTTTTAAATAGAATACTTGTATTTATAAGAAAATAATAAAAAAAAAACCTTTTTTTTATAATTAATTGAATCTTCTTCTTATCGTGTCACTAGTTCTTTCAAACCAGTGTGGTGAAAGGATTTCAAGTGCGCCTCAAAGAGGCGCCTTCGTGCATTTGACACATGTTTTCGAATTTTTAGGTTCTATGACATGCCAGTTTCCTCACGATGTTTTCCTTCACCATTAAGCACGTGTTTTAAATGCACACATAATTCTTCTTGCACAGAAAAATCCATTGGTGTATGACCCGGTTCGAATTTAGGACCTTCGGATCGAAAGTCGAGGCACCGTGGCACGAGTGGGAACTCAGCCAACACGGCTGATTAATAATTATAGGCTAGATTCAATATTCAAGATGAACACGTGCTTAACGGTGAAGGAAAACATCGTGAGAAAACCTGTTTGCAAAGCAAATAAAAGAGTATCCACACATATCAGGGCTGTGACCGGGACGTGTTCTTGACGGAGCACGGCCAAAAATCAATGTCGTACATTTTATATGAATTATGTTTTGAATTTTTTAGTTAAGATCTTACTTAATACCTTATTTTGTTACATAAATGAGCAAGAAGTTGGAATTTGTGACAATAAGTAATAAACTTTATCGACGAATTTTTGTTCTTTCGGCTTGCGGAAATCGTCAGATTATATATTTTTCGTTATCCTTGAATTATTTCCTTCAAAATGATTAGAAATTTAGCTGCGCTCGAGAATGTCCAGATGACGTTTTTTTTGACAACTTTGCTGCCCTCCCCTTTCTTTACCCCGCGCTCAAATTGTCAGATTAGTGGAATATACACTTTTAAGCATGTAATTAACCCACCTTATCTTAATCTGACGCGCTCGAGAAAGTAAGATGATCATTTTTTTTTACTAATCTGATCCTTTATCCTGCACGGGCGGCCTTATCTAGGGGGCTCATATTTGGTGGAAGTACTTAACCGAGTACAAGGTATCCCCTGTATGTTAATCTGCCGCGCTGGAGGAACTCCCGAAATCCCCTCTTCGGCTCCCCTACCATTAGAGCGAAGCCACATTATTCCGTTGCGTCGATTTGCGTCGCAGCGATCGATTTGGAGGCATTGTTTAAAAAATGCTAGTACAAAATAACGACGCAACGCAGCGCCACGGACCAAAGGGGGTTCGGTCTTATTGTTCTATTGGTACGCCACCTGCTTGCCCGCAGACGTCTGTGGCTGGTTCCATAATGACACGTGCGATGCCTTGCGGTATACTAAGCGAGGGTGAGAAGAGGACGAAGCGGTGCGTCGTAGTGGCTTCAGTTGTTCAGTCGTGGGTGGCGAGTCTACACGATGTATGAAAAAGCGTGTGAATTGTTTGTCGCTGGCTGTGTGCGCCTCGCCTAATGTGTATTGTCTCGGCAGGCACGGCGCGGAGAGCGTGGAGGTGTACCACGCGTTCTACAAGCCGACGGAGTTCTTCATCCCGCAGCGCAACATCAAGAACTGCTACCTGAAGGCGGTGGCGCTGCGCGACGCGCCGCAGTGCATCCTCGGCCTGCACTTCGTGGGGCCCGTCGCCGGCGAGGTCATCCAGGGGTTCGCCGCTGCCATCAAGTGAGTACACCCCACACTGCACACACCACTGCACACATCACACTGTACTGTACACCCCGCACCGTACACACCACACTGCATATATCATACTGCACACCCCGCACCGCACACACCACACTGCACACACCACACTGTACACACCACACTGTACACACCACACTGTACACACCACACTGTACACACTACACTGTACACACTACACTGTACACACCACACTGACACACTACACTGTACACATCACACTGTACATACCTCACTGCACATACCACACTGTACACACCACACTGCACGCACCACATTGCACGCACCACATTGCACGCACCACATTGCACGCACCACACTGTACACACCACACTGCACACCCCACACTGCACACACCACACTGCACACCCCACACTGCACACACCACACAAACATCGTCTACGTGATTTATTGACCGGCCGAAGTGTATATGTATGTATGTATGTTTGTCTGGCAATAACTCTCGAATCACTCATCCGATCGTTATGAAATTTGGCAGGTAGGTTCAAAACAATTAATGTAGTTCGTAGATGAGCCAAATTGTTCATAGATTTAGGGGACAGATGCCGAGGATATGCGCGAGGTCATAGTTCAGTAATATACAAATCAAGGTTTTACAAAAACATACAACAACCGACTTCAATCGGACTGTTTTAGTGACCGTAGGCACCACTGAAAAGTCACAGGGAAGCAAAATATGCAATTTTGTTCACTTCAACGACTTTATTTTTCATATATTTTGATTTCAAATTCAAAGTACTGAGCCGATTTTCATGTTTTTTTTTTTCAAATAGGTTTATAAACAACAACATTCAAACGAATTTATACCTTCTCCTGTTTTGAAGGCATCGCTGCTGATTTATCCTGTTCCTTCCAGATGCGGCATCACGATGGAGCAGCTTATCAACACGGTGGGCATCCACCCCACCGTGGCGGAGGAGTTCACTCGGCTCAACATCACCAAGCGCTCCGGGAAGGACCCCAACCCGGCCTCCTGCTGCAGCTAAACTGCCCACCGCCCACCACACGCCTGCCCACCGGCCGCCCACTGGTCCGCCCACTGGCCAGGAATCGAGCCCCATCGAAACCTCACTAACTGCGTTAAACCTTGAGATACACGAGGCCAGCCCAATCACCAAAATTTTTAACCAGCGTATTCGTATTGACCGCCAATAGTTTGTATGACGTTTTGGATTTTTTTCTAACAAACTGTGTTTCTAACCCTTATGTGACGGCCTCGATACAAAAAAATACGTAATATCGCTTTTTAACTATACGCATTTGTCGAAAAGGCTGTACAGTTTTTCAAGCTAGATCAATTTTAGGGTACTTTGCATTCTGGTATTATATAACTGGCCTTGTGTATCCAGAGTTTACAGTAGCCGTATCACGAACATTTTCGACAAGGGCTCAAGTATCAAATCCGTGACATCAGTCCGGTATATCAGTTTGTATACAATTATACAAACTTTCCACTTATTTGAGCTGGGTTCGATACGAAGACGATTGTCTAAAATGTTCGTTATACGGCCTCAGTGCCCGGTTCGCTCGATTCGTCGCGTTTCGTCCGGAGACATCAGGCTTAGTTCATTTGAATCATCCCTAGGAAATCTACCAGTGTTTTCAAAGATAATTTTCACCTTCTAATATCCACCATTATTGAGTAGATTTTAATTGTGATTTGCCTCTCTTGGATAGTTGGGCATCTTAGGCTAAAAGCGTTGAGACATTTTGTCGCGTTTCGTTTGCTAATGCCGGCCACATGCCTAGTGATATACCTACTGGCGCAAGTTTAGAATTGCATACACAGGAATATATATTAAAGTATAGAATCACAATGTAGTTCATTGAAAATGCGCAAGAAAAAAGGGAGCCACTTCTAGTACATTTCGGTCCGAAGCAAAATTTCGAAAAAGAGAAGCAACAGGGCTTAAATATTATATGTTAAAACTACTAGGCTTTTTCATTGTTAATAAAACTACAACGTAAAAAGTAACTAACATTATTTGAAAATAGAGATATTTCATTTTTATTGACAGGGTGTCTGAACTTTTTATGTCCTGTATTCTGCTTATATTTTGGTTTGATACTGTCTATCTTGGTGTTCTTTATGAACACTGTTATTCATTATGCTTTGTACACGTCTTTATAACTGCGTATGTACAGTCGGCTCTATAATGGTCTTTACGCCCAGCACAAACACATGATGTGTATGTGTGAGTGGTTTAATCACAGGACAACACCGGCGTAAGCTGGGTGTAAAGATCATTGGTCATTACAGAGCCGACCCAACCTGAACTTGTGCAATAATCTTCCAACACACGTTACTGTATACTTGCGAAAGTCTAAACTTATCGTACGGTGTGTAGCCGGCATTAGGTGAATCTTATAGGGTCACAACACAGGGAAGCGCGATGTTAAATCTTATTTATTGATACTTTATTATGTGAATTGTTATAGGGCATTTAATGTCGCTAATTTATGTATTTTTTCCATTCTTACCCGTTTTTTTATGTACAAAAATAGCGTTGTGAAGTAATGAGAATTGGTTTAAAATATGAACAAATTTACTAACATGTTTTAATTTAATAACTATGTATACAGATCACCAGTATTAATAGCAATGTACTCAAAAAATATCTTATAAATACATTCCGGGCGCCACTAAAACTCATTTCAATGTGAACTCTGAATAAAGTGATATATTTTTAATGAACAAAATAGGGTTTTATTTATTCTAAGTAACTTTTATTGCTAGGCGGAATATCAATCTCCTTAAGGCTCAAAATTCCGCTCGCTGGTTTCTCACTCGCACGTTTGTACATCTTTGAAGATATAAATTGACTCTAGTATAAATTTCAATACAGTGGAGCGGTGAATTTATTACTACAACCTCACGTAATGTTTTTTAAGTATATTTTTTGTTTTGTTATAAGATAAAGATAAAAAAGTTTTATTTAAAAAAAGGTCTTACAATAAGGTACAGGATATGTTTAACATAAGCGAAGGGAAAAAAAACACTACGTGAGGTTGTAGTAACAAATTTACCGCTCGACTCGCTAGTGTCGATGACACAGGGCTAGTTTGCCGCCGAGTTTAAAAGCTAGCGAGTGAGCGAGTTAGCTTTCGGGAAGGATTGTCAACAAGCAGATTCTTAAAAAGCTGATGACACGTGGCTAGTTTATAAGCTGCAAGCGAACACGCTGGCTTGTAAACTAGCCATGTGGCATCGACGCTTTATGTACAAATGTGCGAGCGAGATAACGGCGCGCTGGATTCTGGACCCTAATGACCGGCTACATGCCTAAATAAGTTTTCCTGGTTTGATAAACGTCACCTCCTTGATAAGATCTCGTATCTCGTGCGTAATAATTAATGACGTGTGCGAAATAAGTTAGCGAAAACCAAATTACAATTATAAACGTCACCTTCTTGTTAAAATCTCGTATCCCGTGCGAAACTAATGACCACGTGGGAAATATCATAACGTGGCTTTAGAAGTTAGTGAAAAGCAAATTCTGTGGGGCTGCACAAACGTAAACACCTGTGATTTTTGGATACATTTAAGTATTTCAGTTTCCTGATTTCATATAAATGTTACCTCCTTGTTAAAATCTTGTATCCCTTGCGGAATAAATGACGCGTGGTAAATACCATACATTTGCTTTAGAAGTTATTGAAAACCAAATTATGTAAGGCTGTGCAATTGTAAAAACTCGTGTTTTTGGATACCTAGGTACATAAAAGTATTTCAGTTTCCTGATTTGATTGACGTCACATCCTTATTGAAATCCCGTGCGGAAGTAATGACGCGTGGGAATTAACATAGGTAGTACAGCCAGCGGCACAGACATGTATACATTCCCAAGCTTTCACATTTATATTACTCTTAATTTTGCAAAGGGAAGTGCACGCAAGCATTTTCAAATTAATGTGGTCTTAATTGTCACAAGAAGAATGTATTTTCAAAATTAAGTGTATATTACTTATATGTGAAAGCTTGGGAGTGTATATATGTCTGTGCAGCTAACTGTACCTCCCTACATTTGCTTTAGATTAGAAGTTAGTGAAAACCATATCCTGTGCAAACGTGAACACCCGTGTTTCTTGGATATCTCGTTTTCCTTATTTGAGAAACGTCACATCCTTATTGAAATCCCATGCGGAAGTAATGACGCGTGGGAATTACCTACTTAACTACCATAGGTATTTTTTTCATATAAAAAAAACGATCCGAGCCACGCCATGAGTGTCGACGTTTGCAGAGCCCCTTATCTAAACAGGAAAACAAATTGCCGGATAAAAACAAGCCCAATGCTGTCCATGTCCGTTGCAAACTGAACCTTGTCGTGTACGATTTAAGGTCCATCGTTGATGAGGAAATTGGTGAGCTCGTCGCTCGGAGTGCAGTTGAACCAGACCAGCGAGACCGGCAGCGGGTAGCTCTCGTGCGCCTGGATGAGCGTGTTGTCGAAGCGCCAGAACCGAGGTCCGCGGAAGAAGAACGTATCTGGAATACAAACACTATAATGTTAAGCACTCGACTGATACGGCATAGATAAAATGGTTCGATACCCAAGAAACATCATCAATATCATCATCATAATATCTCCTTCTACACGTCCACTGCTGGACATAGGCCTCTCCCGCAGTAATGTGTAGCATTACAATGTCCAGTTCGAAGGGTACTGTGGTCTGTGGTGCAGTAAGTGAAATTACTAGGTAGACTATCGAGACTGACGATTTTTTTTTCAAAGTGGACGAGCTCTATAGCTGTATTGCACCTACCCTACAACAGCCCCGGATCTAGGAGGAGGCAGCCAGGGTTCCGTGCCCCGGGCGCCAAATTCAGGGGGCGGCAAATCCGAAAGATTTTTTAAGTCTAATGAAGTAATTTTTGAACTAAACTTAAGGCGTTAAAAATATGCGGCTCGCTTCGCTCGCCGCGGTCTGCTTTATCAGGGGCGACTTAATCTATTGTGCAGGGTGTGCGTTGCACACGGGTGCACGGGCGCCCTAGGGCAGCCGCGGACACTCTGGCAACCGCGGGCGCCCAGAGCCGGCCACTAAGCACCCTAGGGCGGCCGCGAGTGCCCTGGGGCGGCCGCTGAGCTCCACTCGCCGCGAACACCCTGGGGTGGCCGCGGACGCCCTGGCTGATTGCCAGGCGAGTGGTGCTCTGCGATTCTCAGGTCTAAATCAAAGGCGTAAAAAATTGCGATCAGGTTTATTTAGTTGGTTGATTTTGATAACGCGATTTGTCAAGCGAATATAGGCTTGCTGTGATCGCCGCGATCACATGTACACTGTTGTGAGTTTTAGTATCCCAATAGAGTGATTTTCAGGACTAAAAAAAACAGTAAAAAATAAGCTTAACACAGATAGAGCAGCGCTAGACCGGTCATTGTACCGTTCTTTCCGGGAGGCCTATGTCCATCAATGACCATCTGATGGCAAAATGAGGATAATGATAAATGTAACAATATAGGCGGGCGGGGGCGGCATTTTTCAATTTTTGCCCCCCCCCCCACGAAAATTTCTAGATCCGGGGCTGCCCTACAATGCGATAAAAGCCCTGTGAAGCACAGTTCAGACGTGATCATTTAACATCAGGTGATAATAACATAATGGGCAAGGCAAGTATATGTAAGTAAGTAGGTACTTACTTCCTTCCCAAATGATGGCGGCGTCGACCGGGTACGGGACTTTCCTCCAGGCAGACATATCCTTGGGATAGCCTTCGTCCATCCTGCTCGTTCGCTCGTCGTAGCGCCAGAACCTGTCCTCCTCTATCAGATAGGTCTTGTTGTTGTAGTTGGACACGAACACTGTGCTCAACTCCGGCACGTTGCGGGGGATGTTGTACTTCGAGATGTTCCCGCGCTTTAGGAAGCGGAACGAAGGGTCGAACTCCCAGAAATTACGATCTGAAAATATAAAAGTAAAAATTTTGGATCACACTCTGTAAATATGCAAATGTTTGATTTATGTAGTACTTATTCTTCAGTTTGACGAATAAGTAGACAGTTTTCAATTCGATGGAAACTTCAAGATACCCCTCCAAATCCTTTTAGTACCTTAATTTATTTTCATCTGTACATGAATTCATAAAAAAAATATATACTTAGTAAATATTTTGGACTTTTCACACAACGCCATCTAGCCTCAAACTAAGAAGAGCTCAGAACAAAAACCGATGTTCATCACACAAATGCTTGTCTTGAAGCGGGAATCGAACCCATGACACCGGGCATGGCAGTCCAACACACGCCACGGGACCAATCGTGTCGTCATATATTCTTAAAATTTATTTATTCCTTACCAGACACTTTATAGCATGACCAAAGCGATTCTACTGTAAACTGAAAATAGATGCAACCGCCCCCTATGGAATATTTTTGTCATTTTTGTGGATCTTATGGGGAAAGTAAGATTTCATACTTTAATTTAGATTTTTTAAAAAATTTTATAAGATCTAAATTAAGGTATGAAACCTTACAAATTTTTGTTGACACAATCGGAAAACATAGACAAAACGAATAGTGTGAAGAAATTACTATAATACGGCCTTACCTTTTGAGTATTGGTCCCTCAGAAGAATGAATATCCAATCTCTTTGATTGGTCCGAAACATTTTGTATGGAAATTTGCCTTGAGGATTACCCAATACTACTTTTTCTCGCTGTAAAGAAAAAAAAATCGTTCTTGCCTTTGAAAATTACGACATTCCCGTTAGACTTCTGGTAGATGGTCCTGACGGTGGTGACGCGCGGCGGCAGCGCGCGGAACACGTCGCGGAAGCGCCGTGGGTAGCCGGCCTCCAGCTGCCGCGGCCCGCGCAGCACCCACATCCACTGGAGCCACAAGCAGTTCAGACTATATTACAATTCAGAGCTTCTTCTTCTTATTGTGTCACTAGTTCTTTGGAACCAGTATGGTTAAAGGAAAAGCCAAAAAGCCGTGTTGGCCGAGTGGGAGGTGCCTTGACTTTCGATCCGAAGGTTGTGGGTCCGATCCCGGTCGTACACCAATGGATTATTCTGTAATAAAAATCTATGTGTGCATTAAAACATGTGCTTAACGGTGTAGGAAAACATCGTGAGGAAACTGGCATGTCATAGAACCTAAGAAGTTCGAAAACATGTGTCAAGTGCACGAAAGGAGCCTCTTCGAGGTGCAATTGAAATCAAAATGTCCTTTCGTGCGTTTGACACATGTTTTTCGAAATTTTTAGGTTTATAACATGCCGGTTGAACCCACGACCTTCAGAACGAAAGTCGAGGAACCTCCCATTCAGCCAACACGGCTATATTTTCAGAATTCAGAGCTGGTTAACATTAGATCCGACTGACAGTTTTAGGCACCTTATGTATTTTCAGGCATAGGCACTTATGTATTTTCATTCAACTTCAAAAAAGGGAGGTTATCAATTCGGTTTTTTTTAATGTGTGATTGGGCATATTCCTATTACACGCTTACTTACTTTTATTTATTTTAAGCCGACACAGATTACTAAAAAAAACATATATAAATCTTCCATTCTTCGCAGTTTGGTAATAAAGACTTCAACGCGCACCTGCGTAGCTCGTCAGCTACGAGAACTACGTATCCCGTAGAACTTGCGTAGCACTAAAAATAGTTGAAAAGCAAGTTCGGTTTTGATAGATTGTTTAAAATTTTTCGCCATTAATCAACCCATTTATTATTTAATTCTTATTTTTTAATTTATCGGCTTTAGTCGTTGAACGACTTGGTCAGTCCCGTTGATGCTATACCAAAGAACTTCTAAACTAGATCCTTTAAATGGTCCTTGTGCTAAACAATAGTCCTATACTTACATTGAGTAAGTAAATTATGCAACATTACGTTTAACGCATATACCTAACTAGGAAATCAACCTATTATAGTAATCATTAATTCATTCATATCTAAGAACCAACAATGGTGTGGTGTAGAAAGAAATAGAAATATAAATGTTTTTATGTGTAGGTGTAGGTGTGTTACCTCCTCTTCGAACACGTAGATCTTGCCGTGTATGACCTGCAGCGTGTCATAGTTGGTCATGCACAGATCGGGCAGAGCGTAGAAATCTTCGTCCAGCTCATCATTGTCGGCCTTCGTAAACCGCGGAGCCACCTCGCTCGTAGACTCCACTCTCTCCGTAGGGTTGTCCTTCACTGCAGAAACGAAAGTTCAGACTGGGTATTTGTGAATGGGCAGGGGCGGCTTTACCTGTATAGTGCAGGGTATGCGTTGCACATAGGCGCAGCGGTCCTAGGGGCACTCGCTGCACGCCCCTTCATTGACCCACCCACAAAAAAAAATAACTCCTATTTACCGGCTTTTTGACGGCGCGCTACTAGAGGGCGCTAGAATAATGATTGCACACGGGCGCTACATGGGCTAGAGACGTCTCTGAATAGGAACATGACGGAGCCGCGCACGTCGGAGTGCGACAGTGTACTCCTGACTCTACTTACGGTAGAGAGCGCGCATGCCCGCCACATCATCCTCGTCCAGCCGCTCGACCCCGGGCTTGTAGTACGGGAACATGACAGAGCTGCGCACGTCGGAGTGCGATAGTGTATTTTCCTGACTCTACTCACAGTAAAGAGCGCGCATGCCCGCCACATCATCCTTGTCCAGGCGCTCGACTCCGGGCTTGTAGTATGGGAACATTACAGAGCTGCGCACGTCGGAGTGTGATAGGCCGAGTGCGTGTCCTAGCTCGTGCACCGCCACGGCGAAGAAGTCTGTCATCTCGTCATCATCCTCGTCACTGGCCACGTTCTCCCCCCACATCTCGTCATCGTCGAAGTGCAGCGCGCCGTGAGGAGGTGGAAACGCGTGCGCCACCACGTGCCCTTGACCGTCGAAAGCGAATCTGTTGGTTGATATTTGAGTAAGTATAAATTTTAAAATCTTGGTGGAGTCAATCAGCGTACATTGCATATGTGAACTGTTGTGTTACCTTGATTGAGTGTAGGCGCGGGCTAAGATGACGCCTATCTGCGTATACTAATCATATGAAGATAAAGACTTGCTTATTTGATTTGGTAGCTTTACGGACGTTGAATAAAAGTGATAGGAATAGGTAGGTACTTTGCACTTTACAACCCATAAAGTTAGGGGCGACAGCCGAAAGTATCTGAGACCTGTGCTACGATAAACCTTTGTTTCCTCAAACGTCGAGCAATTAACAAAATAAACTAAAAACCAATACTAAGAAAGTAGTGGTTTACCCGTCGCCATGATCGCCCGCCGCGAAGGACAGCATGATGTCTGCGTGGCCGGAAGTGAGCCGCGTGAAGGTGAGGTTGCCATGCGGCGCCCACACCGCCAGCGCGCGCGCCACCAGCGCCTCCGCCTGCGGCTGGGCCAGCGTGCTGGCGCCGTTCACTACCCTAAACAACAAGCTTCTACTTTACAAATACTGAAAACCCGACAAAATATTTCATTATATTATTATATTATCGTCATATTGCATACTAGCTGACACACGCAACTTCATTTGCGTAGCAAATTTTCAAAATTCATTTCTTTCTTAGTACTCTCTTTCAGTTCATAGTTCAGAGCACATCCTCCAAGTTTCAAGTCTCTACGTTCTTTGTGAGGAGGATGTGCCAAAGCATGTAGGTACTATACGTTGTCTGTCAATCAATAGGTCCAAGCCTTTTATATATATTTTAAGTACTGAAACTGTTAAATATGTTTAAAACGAATAACTACCAAAATGTCTTAATTTTACTGTTTTACAAAATTGACCCCCTCCCTTCAGTTTCGATTTGCTTATAAGTACGGAATTTAATATTGCTTATTTGACACACTAATTTTATGATACTACCAAGACTATAACAAATCGAAAACGAAGAGTTTTGACGTTTTTTAAGCACTTTTCAATATATTTTGGTGGCTTTTAGGTAGAGAAACATTTCTTCCTCGGGAGGACGAAGTCGCACACACACGGGTCTGCTCGTCGATAAAAATAATAACGAATTATGTAGTAAGATACTAACCTATATGTGATGTTTTTTAAGTCCCACCCTTTCTGGATGATGTATCGTCGAGCTCTTCCAGGCTTGGAGCCTTCATATATGTCCTTCACACCGCATCGTTTCTTTGTAAAAAGCTAAACAAGAATGCATTCTATGGTGATTTTTGATGAACAACAGAAGGATTAGGTAAGGATTAAAAATAGCGAGCAATGCAAAATAACCTGTAACTGGTCTGAATTTTAATTTCAAAACTCCACTTCAAAGCTTTGGTTGATGAAAAAAATACGTAATAGTAAAATGTTCATTTTCCCACATATATATAATTTGTTAGCCGAGGTCTAAAGTGTGGTTTAAAAATCATCACATACCGTGTGAAAGCCGCTGGTGATCATAGGCTATTTTTTTGTGAAGTAAATAAGTTACATTTCGCGTACCCATGACCAGAAAAGTGCTACACAGGACTTTGAATCACACATGGTGGTGTAATACTAAATTAGAATTTTACGCGTGCCCTTGAAATATCAATGCTTAATTGGCTTGCCCACGCTTACAGGGCACAGTTCTATTGAATAACTGTAGATAGATTAGGAAGCCTACAGGTATGTATATTAACAAAAGCTGGCATGAACAACAGATTCACTCGTGCACTTGTGTAGTGTCCATAAATAAGAGCGCGGCGTGTCCATTACCCTATTGCGACCTGTAAAAATTATCATCCTATGTCAAAGTGTAGTGAAATTTAAAATTGCATGAGTGTGAGTATACTTTGACAGCGCCAGCTTTCATTGAAAGACTTTGTACTACTAGTGTACGTACCTTTCGTTATGCAATAACTGAATGAATAAATGAATAAACCTTGCCTTTTGAGTGGCGACGTCGACGACTCCGGTCTGCGGTAGGCCCGCGAAGGCCTGCACGCGGGAGACAGCCTCGGAGTACGCCTGCAGAGAATACCCCGGCCCGGCTGACGCACCCGCCTCCTCGGGCAGGTACCCGTACCGCGTCATGAATGATATCTGATACAAAACCACTACTTTAACTCCAGTATTACTATGAACTCAATTTGCATGATCAATATGCTCGGTGTAAGGGAACTAAAATTGCATTTAAGGCTCTAGAGCAAAAAAGTGATTGCTCATAAAGAGATTCAATTTGTGATAGATTTCATACAGGAAGTTTTTGAATCACACAATGGGCGCTTATTTCAGTTTTGGTTAATTTCCTAGTCCTAGTAGTTCCTAGTCCAGTAGTCCATATTTAGTTAAGAGCGGGTAGAGCACGTTAGGCTTTTAAAAAGATAAAATCACTTTAGCCCTTTGGTGCGGCGGCAAACTCTGCTGAAGATCTCAAGCGGCGTAAATATGTAGGTCTTGATAGGTCGTACATGTTTGAGCCCTTTGGGGTCGAGACCCTAGGTCCATGGGGAATGGGAGCCTTCCGCGTTTTTAAAATTTTGTCAGAGCGTCTGGTCGAAGCGACGCGTGATCAGAGGGCTGGCAGCTATCTGGGCCAAAGAATAAGCCTTGCTATACAAAGAGGCAATGCAGCCAGTATCCTCGGCACGCTGCCATCGGGTATCGAGTCGGAGCAGTTGAGCTACCTATAGATCGTTTGCAACGGTCTATGGGTGGCCCAATTGTTTCCTTTTGTAAATTTTGTAATATACCTATATATAGATTGTAGTAGTTAGCTTATGCTGTAATAAAAACTTTAGCCCTTAGCTTTTATGTCACAGATTATAAGATAGTTCGTTTATTTTTAACACATGTGCCTGGATCGGCGACCCATGGCAGAATTATGTTCTTTCTACTCTAGCGTCACAAGAAAGGTCTGTAGACTATACAAACAGTTCTACGAACATGGGATAATGGGATAACAGCGTGGGCGTACAAAGTATGCAAGCTCAGCTTAGAACTGGTGTCATCAGTTATGGGAATATAACTATACGTAGTAGTGACCAGGCAACACTCTCTTGTTAGCAATGAATTACTATCAAAAATTAAGGGCAAGCGTAGGCAAGATAAGATATTTCCAGAAAAATCAGTTCGAACTAAGTTTGGTAGAAAATCGGTAAGTGTAATGGGACCGATGTTGTATAACCCAATAAGTAGAGATTCAACTATTGTTACTGCTAATAACAATAAACTAAAACAAATACTAATAAATTACCTGCAGTGTTTGTTTTTGTGTTAATAAACGTAATTTAATTTATTTTTATTTTTTTATTTTCAAAACCAAAGTACTGAACCAATTCTTATGAAATATCTATGGGACTAATCTGTAAGTATATCCTCTTAAAAATGTCTATGAGGGTTGTGGGCATACCCATCGTGCCACAACGATGGATCCGCCCCTGAATCTGCTATTAATTTTTTGTACGTGTTCGTAGAATACGGGAGCTTGGCAACTGACCTCATCATCAGATGGCACGTTCAGCTCCAGAAAGATGGTCTCACTCCGCACTGCACTGAGGACGAGCAAGCACCACCACACGAGTTTACACAGCCACATCGCGCGGGACTAAACTCAGTGTGTCAGCACATTGTGCGGCGTAAGATGCGATATGAGCTGACACGACCTTTGACTTCAGATATCTACATACTACATAGTCTCATTCAAGTAACATACAAACAAGAAATCCTTCTATACGAGTTTTTGAAATAATAATTATAAAATTCTTTATTGTAAAACAGTACCTACAACAATGGTTTTACAATAGGCGGACTTATCGTTAATTACGATATCTTACAGATAACTTATGTCCCTATAGATTAACATAATAACTAAAATAAGGACTTTGCCGTTGGTCTCAGCACAGGATTCAGTGCATCGGGAAGACATCTCCCTCCGAACAAGTCAGAGTCTCTGTATCTCAGAGGAGAGGAAATGAAATGAAATGATTTATTGTTCGTAAAAATAGGTGGTATGTTGACATTTTATAACATTCGGCTTGAGAGATGTCGTTTGCTTAAACAACGCTCCGCAGCGTCAAATTGGGAAAATATCGTATTTTCTGACGAAAAATTATTTTCGATAGAAGAAGCCCATAATCACCAAAACGACAGGATCAGGTCTTCCACTCGTCCTGGAGCTGCTGCAATTGTTCCACATCGCCAAAACGCTGAAACAGTTATGGTTTGGGGTGCGATTTGCGCTACTGGCAAAACTCCACTAGTTTTTGTAGAAAAGGGTATCAAAATCAACCAAGAAAACTACCATCGAGATATTCTTGAAAATGTGCTTCATCCTTGGAGTCAAGAGCACTTTGGTAACCGTAGATGGATATTTCAACAAGACTCTGTTCCAGCTCACAGGGCCTTAAGTGTTCAACAGTGGTGCAAAGACAATTTTCCTGATTTCATAAGCTCCAAAGAATGGCCACCCTACACACCTGATCTGAATCCGATGGATTACAGTTTATGGTCTATGTCAGAAGCAAGGTCCTGTGCTACGCGTCATACAAGTGTTGACGAACTAAAGGCAATTCTTACACGGGAGTGGGACAAAATATCTGACGAGGAGCTGCGGAAAATTGTAGAAAATTTTACCAGAAAAGAAAATTTAGAAAATTTTTATTTAGAAAATTTTAGCGTTTGTATCTATGTATCCGCACTTAAGGAGGGTATTTTGAAGACAAATAGGGCTTTTCGTAGAAAATAAAGTGTATTTTAATCATCTCTAACCTTATTTAATTCACGTGTAAAATTAATAAAATATTTTATAAAACCTCTTGTCAACGTTATTTTGGGCCACCCTGTATATTGTAAATTCAATTACTTAGAGTGGAATTGTGGTTACGGCTGTTTATAACATTTACTTTTGAATATTAATTAATTTACGTTCAATCAAATTTATCTATAATTATAGATATAATATATACTTTTATAAAAACAGGGTCGTAGCTGTTTTTATAAAAGTAAATAAATAAAATTATACAAATACAAATGACTTATATTGTATTTTCCCAAGCATTTTGGTTGTATGTAGGCATTTTACAATAGAGCTCTTTTCCCGTTACTCTTTGGTGTAGATAGTGTAGGTACCTAATTCATGATTTAAAATAAATACGTATAGAAAACCCATTGAACTAAGTCTACTTTTGCCGACATTAGGCAATGAATGGTTATAAAGTTAATTATATTTATATTTAAATAATCCAATTGATCATTATTTCAAATTTTTACAGTTAAATATTATTTAGCTTGTAAATGTAAATATGTAGTAGGTACATATAAACTATATATTTTTTATATAATTTTCACAAAATTGTAGACCACTGATAGTAGACGTGTAAATAAAATATTCCATTGCTCTGTATGGAAATTTAGCATCGGACTAAAATATACCTAGTAGGTATGTAATGTACCTACTAAAACTCATTTTTAGTGCATCTTCTATGTACTAAGGTATAATTTGACTTAATTATTTTTATGGTTAGGAATATCAGATTTCTTTTCCACTGTGTTACTGAATATGATAGCTACGCGCAGAGTATTGTGATTCACGACAATCATAACTGGTTATCGACCTTCTAAGGGACTTATCTGCTCTGCATTCCCTTTTAAGCAATATCATAAATATGGGCGTAATTATAGAACCTATAGTTATAGTACTTATGGGTGTGAGAGATACCTTTGAATGGAGTGGCGAACTCTTTTCTATCTAAGTTAAAGTTGAGAGTTGTTGAGATAAAATATTTTTTATTTATTTCTCTTAGATAATAAAATCCATTATTAATTTATTTACACAACGAACTAGTAACTAAATGCTGAAACAAAAAATGGTAGAAACTTATAATAGTTAACTTTAAAATTAGTTACCTAGCTAGTTAGATTACAATCTAAAATTATAAATAATGCAGGAATTTCGGTCACTGTGCACGGGCATAGTAAGAAGGTACCCAAGGAGCCTCTTCGAGGCGCACTTGAAATCCTTTCACTAATGATAATGAACTAATGATACGATAAGAAGAAGACCTACCCAAAAGGCAGGCGACGTTACCTCGCTGAATAGAGATGCTTATTTTACTTATTTCTTTCTTTCTTTCTTGCAGAATAATACATTAGCAGCGGTAATGGCAGAGAGGTGATCAACTGGCTAAATCTCCAAGATTCTGTCGGCCAGTGAAGCAAGCTCGTCGACTGTTATCTGCTTGTTGAGCGACTCGTTCACTGCCAGCGATGCTTGTACATGCGCTGGAAGATGCATGGTCCACAGGAGACGTAGAGTTGGGTCTGGCATGTCATCACGTGTCAGGCTGCGCATGTGACGCAGGAGTTGCGTGGGCTTCTGGTCTCCGAGTTGCGTCTCGTAGAGCAACTTGTGAAGACGACGGATGTCGGATTCCTCGTAAACCGAAATGAGTCGGTTTTTCAAGGCGGTGTACATGTCAGTAGACGGCGGGTTGTAGAGCAGGTCGGATATTTGTTCGATGTCTTGTTTCTCTAAGCGGCTGATCAAGAGTTGGGCAAGGTGGTCTTGCCTTGTCTGCAGTCCAATGGTTGCTGCTTCGAAGGTGATAAACCAGAGACGTGGTACATCACGCCAAAATTGCGGAATTCGTAAGGAAATTGGAATTTCCGCCACTTCCTGAAGATGCGACGGGATGGATGCTGATGAAGGTGTTGTTGCCATGACGAAGTTCAGTTCGGAGTCACCAGCTTAGGGTGCGAGAGGGGACCCTTTTAATCTAATTATCTAGCTACAAGTTGGAGTTGTTGAGAGAAACGATCAGATCAAGTGGCGAGAACGGAATAGTTTATTTTCCTCCAAAAAACCGGTATATATTTCAAACGTATACTTAGGGCGTAAGCACTAATCGGCTTTCCGTCTCTTCTATATCCGTCTTTCTCTCGCACGACCAGGCGCGCGTTCGCTGTGAGAAGTTCTATGGACCCAAGTTATCGGATAAATAACTGTTCTATTTTTTATTTATTACAAATATATTTGCTCGCCCTTTGGTTCTGCTATCATCAAGTATCATGAAGAGCTTCTACAAACTTCTAGGTCGTTATTTTTCTTAGCTAATGGTATAAATAAGTAATATAAGTATTAAATGTCGTTTATGGCTATGTATAATAAAAAAAGTTTCTATACATTTTTCAAAATAAAAGACCAGATTTTTTTTTTTTTTCATATTATTAACCCCCCTTGACTCCTATCGGTTTTTAAACCTGGAGCATTTTGGTATCGACATTTGGTAGTTCAATGTAGTGACTGCCATGGTAGGCATCTAAATCAATATATCCAAGCCAAATATAGAACAACATTCTTTATTGATAAATAAAATAAATAACAAATATGTTTGGACATTTCACAGAGCGCCTTTTGATCTTTCAATTCATCATAGAAAAAATCACAAACGCTCTGAGGTTATGACCACTAGTAGGCATAATGCGACTATAATCGGTCCATTCCTAGCGCACAGCCCAGCTCATTCAATATTACTGAATATAGATATTGTATTGTATGTCTTGCATTCCATCTAAGAGTCGGCGTGTTTGTACCAAAGCATCATCATCGGCCTCGTTTAAATGAACCAAGCACCGATATGGATACGGCACGCAAAAAGTATGCGCGGTGACTTCTTCTTGCGGCTTGAAGGGATCACTGTAAAGTTAGTACGAGTTTGGTTAATTCAGCGTTCTTAAGCTCAAATACCAAAATTACAGAGTAGCATGAAAATGCTTATAATTAATCGGCTACTTTCGGGGAAAACAGGAAACATCTACCAGTTCCTCGGTCCGTTCACTACTCTGAATATAATACTCACGTGTCCCCGTGATCCCCTTGTTCGAAGGATATCATGATGTCTGCTGGTCCGTGGTTCCGCCTGGTGAAGTGCAGTCGGCAGTACGGCGCCCACGCGGCCAGCGCGCGCGCCGTCAGCCCCTCCACGAGACTCTTGCTCATCCCTATCTGCGGCCCAATCACTACTCTGTAATAAGTGTTACTACAGTACTAAGATATACAACTGTTTTCGTTTTTGCTTAATAGACTTCGATCCCAGGTTGGTCGCTGTAGAAGCAACCTTGCCAAATGGGGTATGATTGTACCAACACAGGTCGAATGCGATTGTGGAGCTCTCACACAAGACATGTCACATCTGCTCTCCTGCCCTTCGTGCCCGACAACCTGCACTCAAGAGGACCTTAACGAAGCCTCAGATGAGGCGGTGAAGGTGGCCACATATTGGTCGTGAGTGGTCTTAAACCATTGACACGAAGAATGAAAAACCACTGTTTTCGTGTTGACGTTTGGATAGATCGATGTTTTTCAATCACGCCTAAATAACTTTTATTAAGAACAGCATAAGCTAAGTGCACTCACTTAAGGTGATGATGATGAATGATTATACCGATTTAAAAAAAAATTAAAAACAATTTTTGATGGAAACACCTGTATGAAATATTTGCTTTCACATTTTTGCTAAAGCAATGCTTCGGAGCGACGCTTGCGTGATAGCCGGGTAATTTGGCTGTAACTTCAGTCCTGCATCGGAGCGCTTCCATGACCTTCGAGTTCCTCCCAGCAGTGTCCAACAGATAGTTTTCTGGTGGTAGATCCCCGTCTATTCGCTTGGATATCTGGACATCAACAAAGAATAACTCTCTACAATCATACCAACTAATTGAGGACATGGTGGCCGAGTGGCTTTTGCCTTGCGATCTTGCGATGGTCGCAGGTCTAAACTCACTCAGTGATGACAATCAAACGCAAATGGATTTAAACAGTCGAAAAAATCTATGTACTCTATGTGTTTCAACCAATATTGACCGTGAAAACTATTTTCGCAGTCAATATTTTTTTTGACCGGTATTAGTTTCTTACTGTCATAACGGTGAAGGAAAACATCATGAGGATAAAATGTTGTATAGCATGTTACACCCATTAATTCGCGTTGATAAGACTCATCGCTCTCCTAGCCAAAAGTAGGCCTGAGCCAGAGTCCCATCTGAGATGATAATAGGCTGATTGTGCAATCCCACTAAAATAAATAATACTTAAGTTTGTGGTTATAAATGATTAGATGGACAATCACGCCAAAACCACTAAACATATTTGTCTGACATTCTGTATAGGTTAGCTGTAGTTTCTGATCGATCTGCTCTGGATACTTATATGAACAATTATAATAACATTTCTAATATTATTTCTCACTACTGCCTGATACAGATATCGGCACCTGTTAGCTTATGATGCTACCTACCTCCTCCTACCTGTTACTATAGTTAGATGCAAAAAAGGGTGGTTTACTAACCTTATTTTCTGTAGGCTCGTCCCGGACTTCGAGGTCATACTTAATGATGCTGGATTGAACTTTTTTCAACGTTACTGCTACACACAAGAGCCAAACCAAACGGCTGTAGAAGTTCATGACTTAGTTCTTATACGGGTACTTCGACTATGAACTTTCAACTGTAATAGTAAAATATTTTTTATTATAAAGTAAATAGCCTAAGAGACGCTGGTGTGATGATATAGATGCCTACCAGGCGGATTGGTGGGAGGCGGCTAGCGACCGCAAAAACTGGAAAGAGATGTGTGAGACCTTTGCCCAAAAGTGGGACACAGAGTAGATAATGAAAAAAAATTTTTGGAAGTAGGCTTTTTTCCTCTCCGTAGACTATCTATTTTAGTTAAGAATGACCTATTATACCTATAATATACTTAAATGTATTTTTTACCCATTTATTAAGTAGGTACCTATGTATGCCTCACTAAAGTATGCATGCTATTAACTTCATTTTGAACACACATACACTCGTAAAATAAGTTGCGTCTAAAACTATTAATATAACATCATAATATATAATCTAGGTACACAACATGAACAATGATATTAATCTCTTTATCTACACAATACATTATTTTATACGCAAATCAATGATCTGTTCACTTTTTCAAAAATCAAAATTCAATTATTCGGAATGCTCATAGATCAGGTTATTTATAGGGCGTTTATTGCTGAAGGCCTGGTTTTTATTGTCTCGCAGAAGGTGTGAAAAGTAAAGTATGCTCTTCTGGGATAAAGCCTGTCTTCGTCTTAGGCAGCTTGAACCCCTCGCTTCACTCAGGACTTAACAGTTAAGTTAACTTAAGAGTCCCTTGTTACGCTCAGAGTTCAATATTCCGCCCGTGACGTAAGACACACTGCAGCTGTATCCCCTTGGTGCATAATCTATTATGATATATCTCTTTTTTTAGATACAGGGTGTGTCGTAATGAGTGGATAATCCTTCAGGTGCGGGTGGGGGACTTCAGGACTGATCAGAAAATGAAAATATGTACCCAGTAAAAATCCCACGGATTTCGAGTTACTGGACGTTTTCGAAACTTCTTTTACCTTTGTCCATTGTTTTTGCTGCCATGATTACAAATCTTGGAATTTTCTTAATTTTTTTTTGCTTGAGTATTTCTGGATAACTGTGCTATCGAATGGTATTTCTTGTTTATGTGCCACAGGTACAGTTTTTTTGGTACAGCATCATTTAGCAAAGAAAATGTGTTTTGCTCATTTTTTTCCAAAAGTTTGATCCCCTGTGGTGCAAAAATGTATGGTGACCCTAGTGACCAATTTGTAAAAAAACTTGCCTACTTCATTGGCTTTCTGAAATGGTATAGCACTTGGTGTTTCCAGCTACCAGGAATTAATTTCGTATAAAATGTGCGGTAAAAATTTACTTGGTGAATTAGAGTTTTGTAAGCAAAATTCATGTTCTAACAAACTAATCAGGCAGGTATCATCCGTGCGTAAAATGAACACGAACCAAAAGCTCCTATGCCACACCACGCCACGTCACCGATAAGCACACAGTTCAAAATTGCTCCAAGCTCCAGTGAAACACAAGCACCTGATGTTGATAAACGAATCAAAATAAAAATGATTTACACAAAATACGTCTACATATGTTCGAAATGTTTTTTCCCAACTAACTCGTACCTACGAGGTTATTCCCAAAAAAAAATTGAAATACTATATAATAAAGGTATTTCGTGCCCCGAATTATTATCCGGAATACGATATAATGTGGATATATTATGGACATAATGTAGGTATAGGTTTAGATAGATATGAACGAATAATGTCCGGAAAATACGGTCCAGGAAATTTGATGAGGAAGTTAGGTAAGTTGGTTATTCCCTCTTTTAATTGTAGATTAATGTAAAGCGCCTATACCTATGCAGGTACTCGTTTTTATTGCTTACATAAAAATACTTAAATAGTCTTTATAGTCGTAATACCTACTTATATGTTTTTTATTCAAGTAAATATGTAGGTAATTAAGCTGATATTTATAGATAAAAGGTTTTTTGACCTGAATGACTGGTTGACTAACTGACAGATAACGTACAGGCCAAACCGCCGAACTCAGAGACTTGAAACTTGGAGGGTGTCTTCGTCAAAAACTGCAGGCGTATACTAAGAAACGAGTTTTAGAAATTCGCAATGCAAACTAATTTTCAGGTGTCAGCTAGTTGTTAATAATATTAGTAAAATTATCGGGAAAAAGTAATACCTACTTAGGTGACCGTTCATTGGCGCTTACTGAGTTGGCAACACCCAAGAGAGCAAGTTTTAGGAGACGGCTGCGTCTCCCTCTCCACTAGGTGCATATTTATGTATTACAACTTTGTTTACGCTGGGAATTTTCAATATCGGGATAAAAAGTATCCTATGTCCAACCTATGTCCTTCTCCTGAGTCTAAGCTACCTCCCCTTCCAATTTTCAGTCAAATCAGTTCAGTCGTTCTTGAGTTATTGGTACTTGTAAATAGTGTAACTAACGCGTCGATGACACACAAAGTTTATTATATACGTAGCCGCTGGTTGATGGCGTTTTTAAACGCTAGCGTGTGAGCGTGTTAGCGTTTGGGAAGGATTGTCAACAACAAGCTGATTGTAAAATCGCTGATGAGACTGGGCGACTTTACACGCTACAAGCGAAGTCGCTGGCGTGTAGCGTGTAAAAAGCCGTGCGGCATCGTAGGTACTATAACACGACTTTCTATTGATTATGAAGTTATCAGATAATATACTCTATTATTTTATATAGGTAATTTAGGGGATCCATCAGCGCAACAAAAAACTGATGGTACTATAAAAGGCTATAAAAGGAAACATTATAAAAAAACTAACTTATTGAGGCCCAATTGTTTCCTTTTGTAAATTTTGTAATATATATATAGATTGTAGTAGTTAGCTTATGCTGTAATAAACACTTATTATAAATACTATTGTTTCTCATACACACTATTCCAGTAGGTACTAGTAAATTAATCGCTTTGCTTTGTTGATCGCTTGATTCCTTACAGTTTCATGTAGCTGTAGTGATTTTAATATCAGCGAGTCAATGGATTTCACAAAGAGGTAGAAACTTAGAATATAACTTAAATCGAGGGAGATGTTATTAAAGAAAATTTGATTAAGTATGTTTGTTTAAGTTTAAAAAAAAATTACTATAACAGTCTTCAATTAGACTGTTTTTGTGACCGTAAATACGAATTCAACTACTTCGAGCGATGACATGTTTCTTCAGTTATTTTTATTTAAAAACTAAACTACTGAACCGATTTTAATTCAGTTTATTTGAGGCCAATCTGAAAATATATATTTGAACAAAAAAGTAGTTGTAATAACTTATTACAAAAATCCAAATCGGTTGACAAATTACAAAGATATGAACAAACATAAAAAATCAACTAAATTGAGAACCTCCTTTTTTTAGTTGATTAAATAAATATTTTACCTATCTAAAATGATTCTAATATACATATTAATAAGTATTATTATCTTGCAAAATTCAACAATTCAAAACCGCTGCGCTGGTCCAGCCCCGTAGCGAGGTGTTGAACATTTATATTTGAAGAAAGTCTTGAGCGCTATCATTAGTTGGTGTAGTATCGTCTCATTTCAGGGTTGCGTGTGCAGTTGAGCCAGTTCTGCGCGACGGGCTGTGGAGGCGAAGCCACCATGGAGCCGCGGGGGTTGAAGCGCCAGAACCGAGGACCGCGGAAGAACGTCGTTTCTGCAGATACAAAACAAATATAAAGGAACCTACTGAGTTAGAATTTAGAATTTATTTATTTCGCGATCATGTACAGTCAGTTTCACAGATATGTTTACACTCACAAGCTTTCACATTTAGATTACTCTTAATTTTGCAAAGAAAAGTGCACGCAAGCATTTTCAAATTAATGTAGTCATCTTACATATCAAAATTCTTGTCAGAAGAAGAATTTCTTAGCAAAATTAGGAGTATAATATAAATGTGAAAGCTTAATAGTGTATACATGTCTGTGCAGCTGACTGTACATGTGAAAAGGTCTTAAGTAGTTTCATAAAGTTATAACATGAGCCCTGTTAGGACGCAGCGACGCAAAATAGGTAGGAAAGGCGGTGCTTACGAAAATATATCTTAATTTTAGCTTAAAAACTTATTTTTATTATCAATTTCTTATACGGTAAGAAATAACACTATTATTGTAGGTTTTTGTGAGGGAAAACAATAATAATCTATCTATGCTATGTACCTCTTCTCCAGACAACGGCAGCGTTTATAGGGTATATAATATTTTTCCACGCAGACATGCTCTTCGGATAGCCCTCATCCGTGGTGTTCGTTCTCTCATCGTATCGCCAGAACTGGTCTCCGTGTATCAGGTGGGTCTTGTTGTGGTTGTGGAACACCGCGCTAAGCGCGCGTACGTCCGGGGGCAGCGAGTACATCGACAGGTCTCCCTGGCCGGTGAGGGAAAACAATGGAACTTCGTACCAATCACTTAATGCAGTAAACACCCAGAAGTCGCGACCTGAAATATAAGTCATCTTAAAAACATACTATAGGCAAATAATATTTAGGTATAATAAAAAAAAGCCTAGACAATGACTATGGGTTGATATTATACCTTCGTTACCTACCTTTTATTAATTATACGGTTACATTTATTTTGCCAAATAAGCGGATTATGCATACTATAAAGCATAAATATTGAGGATAACTTGACAGACATTAGTACGTATTATAGGTATGAATAAGAAAAAGAAGCTTCCTCCCCCTTGCATCGTACTCCTCAATGCTGAGGGTCGTGACTCCTTCCACGGATCACTTTTTCTCTGACGACTTTGCGCTACCTACATAGGTCGATTTTCAGCTCCTTGGATGGCATTAATTATGCAGTTACACTTTACCACATCCGCACCACTCTCGTAGTGACGAGAGTGGTGCGGATCTGGTCAGACCAGCGCATTGGGTTGCGTCCTCGTGATTTCTTTCCCTCGAACTTTCCGGTAACAACGAATTTTTCGAGGTTGTCACGAAAAAAAGCTTAGGAGCTCCAAATGCTATCAACTGACCTGAGAAAATGACCACGTTTCCGTCAGGCTTCTCAACAATAGCTTGAACGGATGTGATATGCGCGGGCAGCCCTGGGAACAGATCGTGCAGGCTCCGCGGGTAGCCTGCCTCTGGCTGGTTGCGGTCGTACATCAGCCACACCAACTGGACAACAACACACATTCAAAAATCATATGTAGCTTAATATATTGAAAGCAAATTGTTCCCGATCTATGTAGAGTTTGTTCGGAAAGAGAAGAGACGCGATGACGATTTGGGAAACCATTGCTTTGCACTATTGTGCAAATTATTGTGCAATTTAGTTTGGCAGTTCGAAAGTATTGCTCTATTGAGCAATACTTTCGAACTGCCAAACTATATCACCGCAACGCCCCCAATACAAATTTCTTCATGTAGTCTACGCGACGCGATCTCTACTCAACCTACCTCAACGGTTGTCGGTTTTTCTGCAGATATGACCAGCCTACTGCAACTTCAGCTTGCTGATCCTCTGAGTACCTTAGTTCTCTGTTGGATGACCGTGCCCCTTTTTAAATGGTACTTACATCACCCTTGAACACGTAGATGTTGCCTTGTATGACCTGCAGCGTGTCGTACCCAGCGTTGCACAGGGAGGGTTTATCTTCCGTGTCGTCAGTTCCTATCACTGGTTTCAGATGCTTTCGGCTGTCTAATTTTATGGTTCCAACGGTTGCATCATTTTCATTGGTAACAGTATCAGTGGTACGATCGAGTTCAGTGGTTTTATCAGTTTTAGCTTCTATTTCAATGGCTTCAGTACCGGTGATTCCAGCTGTAGTGCTTTCGATTTCTATTGTTTTTGTTTCATTGACTTCATTCGTTTTAGTTTTATCCTCGCTCCACGCATCTGAAAATATTGAATCTTGATGAAATGATGGAAATATAATTGTCTACGTCATCTACGCCCGTTTGCTCGGTACTTGTGATCTAGGTATCAGGGTTTGCTTGATTCTCGAAGGTCAGGGTAGCTCTCAACTCGATGACAGTGCATCCATTTATTAGCATGCATGCCGACCTAACCACAAATATACTATTAACCGTATAATTATTAACCGCTATATCTCGTAGAGGAAGCGAGATTAAGCAGAAGCATAAAAACGTGGTTTATAGGATATACATTTCTTGTTCATAATTATTAGGATTGGCTGACACTTCGTTTGCGTTGCGAATTAACAAAAATCTATTCTTAGTAGGTACGTGCCTAGCCTACACTTCTAGACGAACATATTATACCTTCCAAATTAACAGTATTTGGCCTGTGCGTCTGTCTGTCGGTTTTCAGGTCAGTATATGGTACAAAGCTTGTATAAAAAAACCTTTATATTGAAAATTTAGAGCTGATGCTTACTATACTTACTTTGGTAGAGTGTCTGTATCGCTAGTATATCGCTGTCATGCAGGGAAGACACCTCTTCACTGTAGGATGGATACATGACCGCACCGGTGGTATTTGAATGGTGCAGTCCCAAAGCGTGTCCGATCTCATGCAACGCTATGTTGTAGAATAAATATGCGTTTGTTTCGTTCAACGCGAGCTCCTCAACCCACGAGTCATCGTCATCAAAATGCACATCAGTACCAGATTGTTTAGGAGAAAAGGCGTGGGCAAGTATATTGCCTTTAGTTGTACCCAGCCCATCGAAACTACGCCTGAAAATTGAAAGTCTTGTCAAAAATATAGCTAACTAGCTGTTGCCCAAGGCTTCGCATGCGTGTTACATAATCAAAGTTTTTACAAAAACGTACTATAACTTGTGTAGGTATATCTTAGTACTCTGTGCTGTTACTGACTTCAATAATTGAACTGTTATGTTATGTTACTAACGTTAATAGCGGCAACGCTGTCATTTCCGTAACAGGCGTTCGTGGTAAAAATTTAAGAAATAGCTTCCGCAGCTGTACCGCTGAACTTTTATAATACGTACAGACAGCGTCAGAGATAAGTATCCCCCTTGCACAAGATACCCAGCTATAAATCCTTTAAAAAAATGTAATACTTTAAATTATTTTTATTTTTACATACACATGTTATGTTGGTTATACAAATATAATCTATTTTTTAAAGGCAAAACTTCTCCATTCGCCGCAACGGTGATTTTAAAGGGATTTGAAGCTGGGTATAATAATGCAAGGGGGATACTTATCTGTGACGCTGTCCGTACCTACATGTTTTACTTTCAATCATGACATTTTACTATCGTGATATGAACCATTATTTCATAAGTTTTTATTGTGTTATGGGCATTGGATTCGTGGAAATTAACACGGCTAGTAATCGACAGTATCGGTCTTCTTCTTATCGTGTCACTAGTACTTTCGAACCAGTGTGGTGAAAGGATTTCAAGTGCGCCTCGAAGAGGCTCCTTTCGTGTGACAGTATCGGTGGTTCGCAACTAGGAGACCGTGAATGTATGTCGGTGCCTCACCATAACATATCACTCACATATCACTGTGGTTTCCTCTAAAAAAAGCAAAGGAGATATCCGCGTGGTCGGCGGCAGCGGGCGCGGGCGAGAAGTCCAGGCCGACGTGCGGGCCCCTCCGTGCCGAGGCGCATTCACTACTCTATAAACAGGTAGGAAAAATATTAAACATTTCATTGCAAAAAATATACACATTTTAGTAAAATATTTTATATTTTTATAATTCACGACCTTATTTAAAATTATTTTACAAAAGGTGTTTAAAGTAGGTATTTTCTACCCGCATTTTATATGTACTATCCTTTCCTTTATCCATCCTTATTCGTGTCAGGAATGATAGGTATGGATACATTAGAGCTAAGGCGGAAACTGAATCTAGCTATACATTACTATCTGATCCTGCGAAATAAACATTTTTTTTCAAACAATTCATTACACACTTAAAGAATATTTTGAAAATGAAAAACTAATGTCTAAAAAATACCTAAGTACTAGTTAACTTAAAAAAAAAAATAACAAATGTTTGCACCTATAGTACATCTGATGTAATAAAACTAGGTAGGTATCTATTTCATTTTAGTTATAAGTACCTATATTATTGTATGTCCTATCAGGATAAACTGTTGTTTCCTACCAAAATATGTTAAGATCTTTGTACACAGTTTTATACAATAAATGTTTCTTGATTCTTGATTCTTGATTCTTGAATAGGGTAAATGATCCGAACACATTAGGTAGCATGTCTCTGTATGTGCCGAACAAATACTTGCGTACCGGCCGTCGGCGCCACGATCTGTTCTATACCTGCGTGTCGCGGACCCACTACGCGGACAACGCACCTACGATCAGAGCACTCGCGCTCAAGCACCAGCATGTCGATATATTTAATAATAAAATTAGAAATATTATCCAGGATTTATTAGTTTTTTTAAGTTTTAGTTTAAGGTAGAGTGTTTTGGTTAAGAACTGTAAGCTTCTATCTTTTTAAATAAATAAATAAAAATACAACAAAATACAAATTTACAGGTAGTGAAATGTGTCGGCGTGCTAAATAAAAACAGGAAAGAAAGAACTTAGTCATCAAATAAAGCTAAAGATAAAGATAAAAGACAAAGATAATATATGTGCCAAAACACAAGTAGGTACAATATATGGTCTTAAATAAATTGGTGTCCTAAGTATATTCTACCTTTAGTTTAAGGTGTGCAAATTTTATAATATTATTATGCAATTATTTAATAGAAAAGAGACACTTGAACGTGAGGAAAACCAAAGCAGTGAGAGTTACTCAGTTATGATCCGAGCTTATACCTGTACGTGAGGTTCGTCTTGTGCCACCTGGGCGGTTCAATGGCGCCGGCGCCGGCGCCCCGCCGCACGCGGCCCGCTCTCGCGCCGTCCACCTCGTCAATCCCCCCACAGTAACTTCTGCCATCTAACTGTTGAACAAACTGCTAAGCTATTACTAGAACCCCCTGACTAATTTAAATAAATAAAATAAATAAATGTTTTATTGTCACAAAAATAATACATCAAGTACATACAAATTCGACAAAGTCTAAAAAACTTAAATAAGGATCGTACTACAGTGGGCTCTGTTCCCCGCACTAGGTCTAAAAAGCCTGTATAGCGGGGTCACAAGGACATGCCCGCGCCAACGGACTCTTTCTAATTTTTGTTACGAATTTATCAATAAGATGAGAAGAAGACACAATGCCTATGGACAACAAATACTTTACTAAGGCTGCTCTTAAAGAAATGAACTGCGCGAAACAACCCCTTTAGTCCAAGAGCATTACCACTCAATAAAACTCCTAAGACATATTACAATAACTGGATGATGTTCATTCAACGAAATAGTAAATTAGTTATTAGTATAAGATTGGCACAAGAACACTGGAGGAGGCCTTTGTTAAGAGACACACTGCTGACACTAGCAGAAATAAAAGGGTCATTCATTCATTCATTCGTATGGTTTAAATATATAACTGATGTAGGTAATTTAGGTAAATTCGTGGGAGTGACAGCACAACGACACAAAACCCTCGGGCAACCGAAGCCTGCGATGAGCCCAGGAATCTTCTGCGAATCTGGACGGAGTTAGGCTAGCTAAAACGTAGCCAGCAGGTAACATGCTCACGCAAAAAGGACCGAATAACGAATCCAATTGCGGAAAATGGAGTCAACATACATATAAGTAAATTCTAAATTTATTTCTACTATAGTGGGTAACTATTGTGAAAACCCGAGCTTACCTCACTGGGAGTCTCAGCCAGCGCTCTGCACTGCACTGTGCTGCACCAGCTCATAACCCACAGGATCAAAGTCAAGTATTTAAACATTTTCGACCGTTACATTTACAAAATTTCTGATCATCTAACCGTACCTATGGGCTTGGGATGCACTGTTTTAATTGCGCCTAACAATTGTCATTTATACAAAATCCATACCTATAACAGAAAAATAATGGTATCCTGTCTGACTAACTGAACCCATTCGTCATGAAATATAAATCTGAAACTAGCTGAAACCGTAAATGGAGAAATTTTAAACTTGGAAGTTGTGACGTGTTCAAAGAGTTATTATTATTATTTAATACTTTATTGCACTCACTTATTAAAATGTAGTACAAATGGAGAACTTAATTAATTATTAATTAGTGTTGGATTGGAAGGCCTAAGCACGCTAATAAACTGAAAATTCGTTACAAGTGGTCCAAACAAGAGGTCGGTGTGTTTTTTTTTATTATGTAAAGAAGTGGCAAGACTATAGCTAGACACTGTCTTTATGTTAAGAGATCACGCCTGCCCAAAACCATAACAGTGATACACAGGTACATTTTGATGGTGCCTCTCTAGGCGAAACACAGACATTCGTATATTCTCTATTCGTTGGTAATGGTAACATAGTACTGCTTTGCGACGGAATTAGTAATCTTGAACTTTTCTTATGTGTCCCTATTACTTAAGAACCAGGCGTGGTGAAAGGATTTCAAGTGCGCCTCGAAGAGATCTGGCACTGTGTTGGTATTAGTACCCATGGTAGACGGTATCCTGCTGGGGACACCTCCCAACAGTAGGATGTGATGCAACTTTGCTTAACCAGTAACCACCTGTCACTAGGCTAGGCACATGTTGCATTAAATTATAACGTAATATAAAATGCGAATGTAGGCCCCTCGGATGATTTAAAAAACAAGCTTACTGGATTTTCAGTATTTTTTAAAACTAACCGGTTATCGTTAGACGACACTAACAAAGCTGCTCGAATTAGTCTTGACTTGTCTTTCTTATGTTAATTCAATATCCTTAATCATTAGCCAAGCATAGCTTGCATCTACTACGTTACTGGTAACATTCCCTTTAATATTTTAAATATTACATAATCAATTAATAAGTTCATAAATTAGGATTATTGAATTTGGTACCTATTGTTTTATTACAGCATAAGCTAACTTCTACTAGGCTATATTAAAAAAATTACAAAAGGAAACAATTGGGCCACCCATAGACCGTTGCAAACGATCTATAGGCAGCTCAACCGCTCCAACTCGACACCCGATGGCAGCGTGCCGAGGATACTGGCTGCATTGCCTCTTTGTATTGCAAGGCTTATTCTTTGGCCGAGATATCTGCCAGCCCTCTGATCACGCGTCGCTTCGACCAGACGCTCTGACAAAATTTTGAAAACGCGGAAGGCTCCTATTTTCCATAGACCTAGGGTCTCGAACCCAAAGGGCTCAAACATAAAAGACCTATCAAGACCCACATATTTACGCCTCTTGAGATCTTCAGCAGAGTTTGCTAATTTGGTACCTATTAGGTCTATCGCAAGTAGTGCTTAGCTACTAAGACTGTTAAAAACGTAACTAACGTAAGCCAAGACAGTCTGTTTGGACTTCATTTCATTATTAATTTTCAGACTTTAAAAAACTATTTTAAATGGATCATTCGCAACGTATTTTCCACCTACTTATACGTAAATTAAATACCTACTACTAGGTACGAAACGTACCTACCGCACCGGATACAATCCAGGGACTTTGGTTGATAAAGATAAATTGATTATATTTTGTGGTTCTCTTACTAGGCAAAAGGGAATTCCCTAATGATGTAAGTTCATACGTAATTTCCAATAAGGATAAAAAATTTGGTGATAGATAAGAACTTGCTAATATATATAAAGGTAGGGTCAAATCCAAAGTAGATCATTTAAGTTTTGGTACTCGGGTCCTTAACCTGAAATATTACATTTGCACATTTACATTGCACCCAAACTGCAAGATGGGCGTAAATACCACCTTATTGTGGCTCTTCTGTGCCGTAGTAGCATTCAATATAGTGCAATGCAAGACTATTACAAGATCTCAGGACGGCCCAATAGAAACAACCCCCGACAATAATAAGGTATCTATGGCCCGGAATCCCACGCGCCTTTATCTCTCGCATCACGTTTAATACATTTTTGAAGAGATAAATTAACTGAGTATATATATATAAAAATTGGAGCGGTGTATTTGTTACTCACTAAATGTTTTTGAGTATACTTTGTTTGGATAGGAAATCGGTCAAAACTGTTTTTCCCAAACTCCTTAGCATATGTTAAACATATCAATTTGAATTTGCATTCTTCTTCTTCTTCTTATTGTGTCACTAGTTCTTTCGAACCAGTGTGGTTAAAGTATTTCCAGTGCGCCTCGAAGAGGCTCTGAATTTGCATTGAAACTGGTTCAATCCTTTATTGATTTGAAATTGGCAATGAAAGTAGAACAGACCTTCAGCGTCACGCTCGAAGACCCGGACTGGTGAGAAGTCATTTAATTCGTGGATAAATGAACTTGAACACTTTCGCTAAGCCCGCCCGCCCCGGCCGTTACCGGCCGTTTTATTTGTTTATATTATATGTGATTAGTAAGAGAATACATAAAAACCTCCTCATATTTTTCTATTCAGCAGAGAGACGTGGAGGAGTCTCCACCGGAGACCGAAGGAGCAGCGCCGGCGTGGGAGTACATACTCCACCCGACTGATTATGACATGCTTATGGGAATGGTAACCACATATTCATACAGTAAAGTTGTTATAAAAAAGAGCAATAACACACCAGTGGGTGGCGTCCCCTGCAAGATGCCGTCTATATGGGTACCAACCAACACAGTGCCAATATTCTGCCGCATGGCAGTAATGTGTAAGCATTACTGTGTTCCGGTTGGAAGGGCACGGCAAGGGTTGGTGCAATTACTAGGCTTTCGAGACTGACCACCTAAATGTCTTGAGGTGGACAAGCGCTATATCAGTGTTGCTCCAGACTATGAAACAAAGTCCTGTGTAGCACTGTTCTAGTCATAAGCAGGCCTAGTCTTTACCATCAGCAATCAGGAGCGCTCAGTTCATCACTTCTTATACATCTTGTCATCAATTGTTTGCATAAAAAAATTACCGATGACGGTTTCTATGTCATAGATTTATGAGATACCTAACGATCTACGATGAAGTTCCAGCTTGGCTTCTCTCTACATTTAGTTACATTTTGTATGGTTTATTTTTTATATCGATGCCGCAATTTTTTTTTGTTACTCATTCTAGTTAGACTTATTTATTGAAAGCATTAGTTGACGAAAAAGTAAAATGAGAGTTTGTTTGTTTTCAGAATACTCGACAAAAGCGCAGTATGACTAACACAACGGTTTCTAATGGATTCTGCGCCCAGAGCTTGGGCCAAACGAAGTGTAAAAATAGTCCAATTTCCTGTGTATACGATGGGAAAGGTTTTGTTAAGCATCCAAATGTGACTTACAGGTCAGTCTCAAATTTTTACTCATAAAGTACGATTTCGAAAAGGCTATGGGTTATCTTCGGCTTTAGTTTGAGCTTGTAAAGATTAAGGAGAAGTTTAGTGCTTCGTTGCATATAAATTCTTTGAAATTATACTCAATAAGTCCGTAATACCTAAGTATTTTAAAAAATATATAATAAAAAACATAGGAAACTCAGCACAAACATATATTCATCACACAAATGTTGCTCCTGAAGCAGGAATCGAACCCACGATACCAGCGTGGCACACCAACACACTTGCCACTAGACCATCTGTGTCTTAAATATCCGTAGCCTTTTCATATCCCGATGATATAAAAATAATTTATCGTATTCGGGGTCCTCCAGGATGAGGGCTTCGGGGATCGGGGTACTCACGAGTTTAACTCTAAATATCATGCAACTGTATCTACCATTTGATAAACTACCAGGAACCCAATCACCTTAAAGTTTGTATGATTCCTGAAAAGGGACCCCTAACACCTAAGTATTATTCAGAGTGGTGAATGAACCGAGGAACGGCAGCTTAACTGGTCTGAGCAAGAGTCTCGTGGAGGGGCTAACGGCGCGCGCACTGGACGCGTGGGCGCCGCACTGCGGACTGCACTTCACCAGGCGGGACCACGGACCAGCAGACATCATGATATCCTTCGAACATGGGGACCACGGAGACACGTGAGTATCATGCGTAGAGTAGTGAACGGGCCGAGGAACGGCAGATCCGCTGGTCTGAGCAAGAGTCTAGTGGAGGAGCTGACGGCGCGCGCGCTGGCCTAGAAGTAACATTGCTACCAGAGCAGAAGTAACTCACATACTTTGACTATATACTCTAGAGTATATAATCAAAGCTCACAAACTTATATTATATTGAAATAATTATATTTAAAAACTGCTAGGCTGCTACTGCATTTTCATTGTTAATTGTAGTTACTCCATCGTAAAAAGTACTACTTGCAAAGATATTTTATTTTTCTTGACAGAGTTTATAAACATTTTTGGTACTGATTTGCGCGCCTCCATTTTGTTTTGACTGTTAATCTTGGTGTTCCGTTATTAATCTATGCGTATCCTTCCATATTTATGTATTACGTTTCCAACTTTCCATACGTAATCAGCTAATGTGACTGAACTACATATAACCTAAGAAGGTACGGAGTCTTGTGGGAACTATAAAATACTCTAGCTATTTATAATGTCTATAGTTAACAAACATTATGTTGATCTATCCTAATATTTTGTTTTTTCCTGCAGTAGTCCTTTCCGGTCGAAAAGCACTGTTATTGCACACACATTGGGTATGCCATACAACTACCACATTCATTTGAACGATGCTGGCAGCGACGAGTATTTGGCACAAGACTATAGAGACAAGAAAATATATTTTTATTTATTAATATTGCATGAGGTTGGCCACGCGCTTGGATTGGACCATTCCCCAGAACAAGACGCAGTCATGTATGAGACACATAACAATGAAACCAAGGAGCTGCACATCAATGACATAAATTGTATGAGGGCGTTTTACGGGTTAGAAATTATAAGAGAGGGAGAGTGGAGGAATTTCGGGCACCTAAGTGAAATTGCTAATAATAAATTGCCAATATTTATGGCAATATATAGGGTTTCTTTAATGTTTGACTTAATTAACAATTAATTTGATCAGACTATGTGGTTACAATTCTTATGATATCAAAATTGATACTAAAAACACAACTCTTATAGTCGGCATTTACCCGACACTAAGTGGGGAATCGCGAACACTTGGTATGATAAAATTTAACAAACCTAATCAACATGAATCAGCGTTTAGTTGCGACATACATAAATACATACGCGATTGCCCGTCTGCACTTTTCTCATGTGTCCATTTTTGCAAATGATATTCATATCATTATAATGTTTTTAGTATGTAAGTCGAAATTAAAATATTTATTTGACTACAATAATAAAACTACTATGTAAGTCGAAATGATATTAAATTATTTCAATAATATTTTGATTGTATTTTATTGTGAGGCTGTAAGATTATGTACAATATTTAGTTTAAGACATATAAGTATTAAAGTATGGAATTACTCTGTAGTATGTACATTGAAAACGCGGCCAAAAAAAGAGATCTAAATTAGCTAACTTCTAGTACCTTTTTGTCCAAAGCTGAATGTCGAAACAGAGAAGTAACAGCGTTAGTATAATATTATAGTTAATAATTACTGGGCTTTTTCATTGTTAATAAAACTTCAACGTAAAAAGTTCCCAAAAATATTTATTTATTTCTTAAATGTATGTGTAAGTATTATTGTTTTTAAATAAATAAATAATAAAAAAAACACTTAGATAAAAAAAGTATGTAGTAGTAACTCTGTAGTAGTAAACATACTCTGCTAAATCTGTGGTTGAATAAAGCCGGAAACCACTGAAATACAGGGTGTGTCGTAATGAGTGGATAATCCTTCAGGTGCGGGTGGGGGACTTCAGGACTGATCAGGAAATAAAATTATGTACCCAGTAAAAATCCCACGGATTTCGAGTTACTGGACGTTTTCGAAACTTCCACTTTTTTACCTTTGTCCATTGTTTTTGCTGCCAAGACTGCAAATCTAGGAATTTTCTTATTTTTTTTTTGCTAGAGTTTTCCTGGATAACCGTGCTATCGAATGGTATTTCCTGTTTTTGTGCCACAGGTTTTTTGGTACAGCATCATTTAGCAAAGAAATTGTGTTTTGCTATTTTTTTTTCCAAAAGTTTGATCCCCTGTGGTGCAAAAAAAAATGTATGGTGACCCTAGTGGCCAATTTGTGAAAAACTTGCCTACTTCATTGGCTTTCCGAAGTGGTATAGCACTTGGTGTTTCCTGCTACCAATTCTATAAAATAAAAGAAAATATTTATAATTATATAAATTAAAAATTATTAAATATATAAATTAAATAAAAAAACTGGCGTACAACGTGGTACAACTTAAATGCTAATTACCTAAATATATATTTAATATAAAAATACTAAATAGTTATGTATTTATATATTAATAATTAAAAATTACTAAATATATTTATACAATTTGTTTGTCGTAAATTTGTAAATCTATACAATGCCGAAGGGGGGGTGTTCTGCCCCCCCGCGGGAACAACGAATGTTCTACGACTTTTTAATTTCCATGATTTTCATTGAAGAACTGTGCACCAAAGTTTTATCAAAATCCGCTGATTTTTAACGTGGTGATTACCCTAAAATCAGCTGTTTGGTGAACTTTCCAAATGACCTCAGTAATGTTAGTGATGAGACAGATTGAGGCTTCTCTTACATAAAATTTAACAACATCTGAGAGGCAAATGGTTTTTTTTGTGCAAGGTTTTGTTGTTTAACTTAAATGCCATACGTAATGGTGTACAAAAACATCGTGAGGGTGTTGCATTTTGCTGCACTGAGTACTTCATAAATCCGCATTTCGGTTTAAGTTTCGGAGAAACAACGATCACGCTAGTGAGGAGTTAGACCCTAGTCCAGGTAGTGGGAACATGAACATCAATTGTGTTAAAGTACTTTGAATCAAGACAAGAAAAAAGATTTTTCAAAGTATTTTTATTGGTAATTTTGTTTTGACCACTCTGTCTTTCTTAATCTTCATTTCATACTAAAGAGGTTTCAGCTACTCGATACTCTAATAAAACTCCTTGGTACAACATTTAAGATATTTGACATTTTGATTGTTTTTTCGTAACTATGGTTATGGGCTGAATTATTTTTTTATTTTTCAATTAAATTCATCATAAATTCAGCTGTGAGAAGACAAATAATTGACTCAAACTTCGGCTTTCCTTAAAGTTGTTTGCATAAAGTGAGAAAGAACTCAAAAATGTGTTATGTTTGTGGGTTATTCGTTCATAAATCAAGATATCGCAGTCGTGCTGGACAATGGACATAGGCCTTTCCCAAAGTGTGGCATTGCGCCCTGTCTTTGGCTTCATCGTCCGTGTGACAATGAACTGTGAAAGGCTGCAAAATGCAAGTTCTCCTGAAAAACCCAAATTGTTCCTTTTGGAGGGGATTCTTCGATGGGTGGGAGCTTAGAGCTCGCTTTCGCCCGCCCCGCCTACGCAACGCCCGCTGCTTACTGACGCCGAGCCGCGACGCCCGCCGTTTCTTTCGCGACGACACGCCTCAGTAAAAGAAAATGATAAATAAAAAAAAGAAAATTTGTATGTATTTTTTCTTAATCTCTCAATAGTTTAAAATAGTCTAAATTAGATAGGTATGTAAAGGTTTTTGAAAGCTATTTGCATTTTACACCAAGGCTCACATTCTAGCGTACGACGTAAGATGTTTGACGTTTCCGGTTCGCAATCTCGCTTTTTTTAATTTTTCATTAAATAAGATGCCTTCTAACTCCTACGCCAACGCACATTACTATGATATGATACTGTGTGTGGGAGCAGCACCAAACAACGGCTTAGTGGCGGCACGGGAGATCTACAGGGAGCGCTATCCACAAAGAATGATTCCTTCATACAGGTGCTTTCTCGGGTTGGTGAACAGACTGCACTCGACAGGGTCCTTGCACCGTCGCAGCAGCGAAGGGAGGCCTATTAACATAAACCTGCAAGTAGAGATGTCGATCCTGGAGCATTTTGAGGAAGACCCAAGACAGAGCACTCGGCGGGCAGCTTTGGCTCTGGGCATAGATACCATCGCACTGGACCGTCTGGAAGACCCTTAACTTGGATGGTCAACTCAATACCCGTACCACTACAGAAGAACGCAAGAGCTTCTGGAAGCTGATTTCAGCCTACGTCGTTCGTTCTGTGCATGGTATGCTGAGCGGGTGACTATCGACCCCAGCTTTCCTAAGAAGGTGTTGTGGAGTGATGAAGCGACTTTCACGAGAAACGGGATCTCCAATATCCACAATGATCACGTCTGGGCCCATGTGAACTCACACCTCAGCTCCCAGAGCAGCTTCCAGCACCGATGGAAGTTAAATGTGTGGGCGGGGTTGAAAGGAGATAGGTTGGTGGGCCCGTTTTTTCTGCCTGACCGACTTAATGGGGACAATTACCTCGACTTTCTGTCGGGGCCACTGGAAGAAGCGCTAGAAAGTTTACCGGTCAGAGAATACACAGAGGTAGTCTTTCAGCAGGATGGTGCTCCAGCGCACTACGCCCGCTCAGTGAGAGACTACCTCGACCAGCACTTTTCAGAGTGGATTGGTTGCGCTGGTACTGTTCCATGGCCTCCACGCTCTCCTGATTTAACGCCGCTAGATTTTTTCCTTTGGGGCTACCTCAAAGGCGTCGTTTACCGAGCTGAGAGCACTTCAGTAGAAGACGTTAAAGAAAAAATAATTTCGGCGTGTGTAAGTCTTTCGCCGGAAATGATTGGAAACGCTACACGCTCCGTGGCTCGCCGATTAAACATTTGTGTTCTCCAAGGTATATATTAAAATACAACGTGTAGTGTTATGTCCCTACAAGCCCTGAGGGGGCGAATTCAGACTAAAAATGTGAATACTATCACGTGTGCAAATGTTGAATACATCGTATCAGAAATTTTCATACAATAATTATTTAAGACAACCCTATTTGCTATTTACTTCTCCATCTGTACACACCATCCACGTCGCACATAGACACACGTAAGGAACATGTGCTCATGCCTATGATCTAGGTAAGTTGAGTAGGTAGGTATTTATGAACCTTTCGATGTAAAGAATTAAGAAAAGTTTTACATAATTTAGTTAAGACTATTTCAAACTATTGAGAGATTAAGAGAAAATACATACAAATGTTCGTTTAATTTTTATTTATCAATTTCTTACTGAGGACTTTTCTCTTCGTTCCTGGAGTAGGTAGGTACTTGTAGTCTGCAGTTTTCACAGTTGCATTGCACCCGCACGATGGATGCGGCAAGAGAGGACACAATGGTGCACATTGGGAAAGGCCTATGTCATGCAGAGGACTGCGAAAGCCTGATGATGATTCGACGAATGCACAAACATAACACATTTTTTAGTTATTTTTCACTTTACGCAAACAACTTTATGTAAAGCCGAAGTTTGAGTCAATTTGTCTTCTCGCAGCTCATAACACAGCACTTATGCCATGTTTTATAGAATTTATGAAAAATTAATTTAAAAATTAAAAAATAATTCAGTCCATAACCATAAATACGAAAAAACAAACAATTCTTTATTAATAATTCTCACAGCATTAAACTTTTTTTTGCGGAATAAAAATTACGTGAGATTTGCGGAGACCCCACGTGAGATTGGGTGAAGTTGACTCGACCCCTCCCCCCCTAAGACCCTCACGTAATTAATGGATGCCCCCTTGCTGCTACGCTACGGTAGATAAAAACTTTTTTACGCGCAGCGTCTGGAACCGTAGGTAGGTACTCTCCTAAAATTAAAAAAAATATTAAAAAAATCTAACGGAACTTAGAACTTCGTTTGCATTGCAAATTATCTTTTGACGAACTCGAAACTCCAAGTCACTACATTCAGTGGTTTTGCCTGTGCGTTGTTTGTCAGTCAGTCAGTCAATCAGTCAGGGTGATACCTTTTTTTGTAATGTCACCGTAATTTTGTAGATACCGATAATTTACAATTTAACCGTTTTCAAACACGATACCAATCAGAGGGCGACTGTACCCTGATCTGGAGGCACGGCAGTGCCTCCAAAGCGAAGATGAGCAGCACGGCTGTTACCACTGGCAATTCGCAACTCGCAACTCGAGGCGCTTTTCAGCCTCCTAAATCTCTGTTACTTATTATGGTAGAAGCAACTCGAACATGTCACAACCAAGGCTACAAACGTACTATGGCAGTGCACACGAGCGGTAGGCAAAGACTGGGGACTCAAACCCAAGCTCTGCCGATGGATGTATACAGTCATGGTGCGACCAGTATTAACTTACGGAGCGGTAGTATGGTGGCCCAGAACAAATCTTATCACCACCATAAACAAGCTCCAACAGGTCCAAAGACTAGCATGTTCGCTTATCAGTGGATGTACAAAATCCACTCCCTCGGCAGCGCTAGACATCATACTAGGCATGACACCTCTTCACTTGCACATCCAGCAAGAAGCAATGGCGTCTGCCCTCAGAATCAAATCAACAAACCAGTGGAAGGGAAGTAGTAGACTGACCACCCACTGCAGGATTATAGAAAAAGCGATATCTATAGTACCAGAAGCCCAGAAAGGGACGGACAGAATCGCTACGACATACCTATCTAATAAAAGATATGAATTCACGACAGAGGAGATGTCGCCTGACGACGACTCCATACCTCCTACTTTATACATCTATACAGATGGAGCCAAGAAAACAATAGGCGCAGGCTGTGGCTTCCACTGCCCGGAAACTGGTATGGCAAGGGCTCAGCCCCTAAATCGGACCACGACAGCCTTCCAGGCGGAAACCGTGGGGCTAACACTGGCGGCAAAAGAAATACTGTCGGAACTTGAACGACCGTCAAGAACTAGACAGGCTCACAAAATAATCTTCACTACAGACAGCGCCGCACTGTTAAATGCACTCAGGCCACCTGACACAAGATCGAAGGCGGTGGCAGAATGCCATACAGCACTACAGAACCTAGCAACCGCACATAAGGTCAGTATAAAGTGGACTAAGAACGATGGATCCTGCCCAGGGAACGTCAAAGCCGACTCCTTGGCAAAACAGGGGGCGAAACTAGTCCCTAGTGTCCCAGCGGAAATAAAAGCTAGACTGAATCAACATTCAGTACAAGAACACCAAAAATTTTGGAACAAAAGAACGGACAGCAAGCACACTAAGATGCTTCTACCGAATATTGATAAGAAACTGACAAACACACTCATGAAGATGAGAAGAGAAGAACTACGTACAATGGTAGGAATTATAACCGGCCACTGCGACCTGAATCACCATCTGTTCAAGATGGGTGCGACGGACAGCGTGATCTGCCGCGGTTGCTTCGCAGAGGAAGAAACCGTAGAACACGTGGTTGTGCACTGCACAGCTACAGAAGAGGCCAGAAAGAAGACTGGGCTGAGGAAAATCCTGGATACGGGTCTGGATGACCCTACCGGGAAACTGGAACACGCCATCCATCAACCCAGGGTCCTGCTCCGCTATTTTGGGGAGCTGGGCTGGCTGGGGTAAAGTTAGTACAAAAAAGGGGTCAATGCACAATACACCCCACAGCGGTACGTCAGTGCAGACCACTTGTAACCCCTTACCCAAATTAGAATTAGAATTATGGTAGAAGCTTGTAAGTTATGTTACAAATGAACATTATTTATACAGGTAAACGTCCAAAGAAGAAATTTCTAGCTATAAAACTTTCCGAGATATCCATTTCCAAAGTTCCACTGTTTTTTCACACATTCACTCATTCACGTAGGTAGGTATACCAATTTAGTTTAGATCTAAATAGCGCCAGAATGGCGCTGAAATTGGCGCAGGATAAGAGTAATCTATTGATGAGTAGAATCATCGATTGTCAGTCGATTGCTTATTCAAGAAAGTAGTAATTGAACATCAGATAAATTAAAATAAAAACAAAACCTACAAAAAGAAGCGAGATCCCAGCAAAAAATAAGCCAATACGAACTTTTCTACTCGATTTCTTTTCTACTGTCTTATCTTGTTCAAAGTGAAGAATAAATTAAACGTTTGCAGTTTACTCCAAATGTTTACCTTTTACTATTTTCAAATCGTAATTTCTGATAGTTCGACCCTTCGTTCCGCTTCCTAAAGCGCAGGAACATCTCGAAGTACAACATCCCCCGCAACGTGCCGGAGTTAAGCACAGTGTTCGTATCCAACTACAACAACAAGACCTATCTGATAGAGGAGGACAGGTTCCGGCGCTACGACGAGCGAACGAGCAGGATGGACGTAGGCTATCCCAAGGACATGTCTGCCTGGAGGAAACTCCCGTACCCGGTCTACGCTGTCATCATTTGGGAAGGACAACTTACAGATATGTTCTTGCCCATTATTTTATTACAATCAATATTTGGGTATGGACCATTAAAAACGTATTTTCCACTTTACTCATACGTAAATACCTACTAGATACTTAGCTACTAAGTTGGTGCTACACGTATACAATCTAGGGAATTTTGTAGATAAAAGTATGTAGATTAATTTTTGTGGTAAACCAGGAAAATGGGAATTCATGTAAAGTAAACAAGTACGTATTCTGCAACAAGGATAAAAATTTGGTAATAGATAAGAATTTGCTTATATATAATATGGCAGGGATCTAGAGTAGATCATTTCTGTTCTGGTACTCACTCAGGTCCTTCGCCTAAAATATAAAGCTTTCTGTATTTCTGACTGTTGCTACCAAACTGCAAGATGGGCGTAAATACCCGCTTATTGTGGCTCTTCTGCGCCGTAGTAGCATTTAATATAGTGCAATGCAAGATTATTACAAGATCTCAGGAAGCCCCAATAGAAACAACCCAGGACCACAATAAGGTAAGCATAGAAGTATTATAGTATAGAATCACACTGTAGTTTGTAGTGCATTGAAAACGCGCCAAAAAAGCGATCTATATTAGCTAACTTTTAGTACATTTTGGTCCGATGATTAATTTAGAAATAGAGCTAGTAACAGCGCTACTATAATAATTAAGTTAAGATGTAGGTTCCAGATAATTGATTGATTCAGGCGTTACTATATACGTTATTATTTATTTAATTCTATTATTGACAAGTGTTACTTTGGTTTATTGTTTAATGATTTTTTTTAATTTCATTATCGTGACTTTTAATTTTAATAAGAACTGTAAAATTTTTCAGTGTGATATTGATATATTAACAATTAATTAGTGTTAGTATTAAATAAGTAAAATGAGAGTTTGTTTGTTTTCAGAATACTCGGCAAAAGCGCAGTACAACCACCGGTAACACAACGGTTTCTAACAGATTCTGCGTCCAGGGCATGACGAAGTGTAATAATAGTAGCATTTCTTGCGTATACGATGGGAAAGGTTTTGTTATGCATCCAAATTTGACTTACAGGTTAGTGTCAAATTTTTACTCATAAATTAGATTTAGAACCAGAAAATGTTGAAAACAAGGCAATCGGTTACCTTTGGCTTTGCTTTGAGCTTGTAAAGATTAAGCAGAAGTTTAGTGCTTCGTTGCAATTTTTTGAAATTATACTCGAGAGGTCCGCAATATACCTAAGTACCTATTATAATAATTCTTATTAATGATAATAAATGACTCACACATTTCACACAACGCCATCTAATGGAACTTAAAAGTAGCACAAAAAATGGTGCAGTGGCAAATCACTACTAACCCGTCCTAACTAAGCAGATCTTATACTATTGGAACGAGAAAACTGATAGATTACATTTATAATCTTTTTTGTAAATACCAGCTGGCTGTATACTTCTCAGTACAAACATATGTACATCGTGGCGTGGCACACCAAAACAACACACTTGCCACTGGACCATCGTTGTCGCTATATCCGTAGCCTTTTCAAATCCCGATGATATAATAATCAAGGTTTTACAAAAAGATAGACAACGGACTGTTTTAGTGACCGTTAACACCACTGAAAAGACACAGGGAAGCAAACTACGCAATTTCGTTTACTTCGACGGCATATTTTTTTCAGTTATTTGTATATAAAAACTAAACTACTGAATCGATTTTGATGAATATTGTATGGGACCAATCTGAAAGTATTTTATCTCAAACAAAAAATTTTATTATTCAAATCGGTCATTAATAGATAACATGCTCCTTTTTGAAGTCGGTTGAAAATAATGCATCGTATTCGGGGTCTTCCGGGACTCGTCCCGGTACTCACGAGTTAATCTTAAAAGTCATGCAACTGTACCTACCATGTGTTAAATAGGAACCCAATTACCTTGACCTTTGTATGATTCCTGAAAAGGGACCCCTAACACCTAAGTATTATTCAGAGTGGTGAATGAGCCGAGGAACGGCAGCTTTACTGGTCTGAGCAAGAGTGTCGTGGAGGAGCTGACGGCGCGCGCGCTAACCGCGTGGGCGCCGCACTGCGGACTGCACTTCACCAGGCGGGACCACGGACCAGCAGACATCATGATATCCTTCGAACATGGGGACCACGGAGACACGTGAGTATCGAGCTATTGCCGTGCCATTTAGGAAGTAGCATAGGCACAGACAGCGTCATAGATAAATATCCCCCTTGCATTATAATACCCAGCTTCAAATCCCTTCAAATCACCGCCGCGCCGCGGCGTATGGAGAACTTTTGCCTTCAAAACATAGATTATATTTGTATAACCGTATGTAAGCCTAAAAATAATTATTAGTTTTAAAATTTTTTGAAAGGATTTATAGCTGGGTGACATTGTGCATGGGTGATACTTATCACTGACGCTGTCTGTACCTATTTAAAAATAAGTGTATCCCAACCGGACTACCGGTCACGATATTATATATTATATTTTGGAATCATACTGTAGTGCATTGAATATTTTTTAATAATTGACTTCTAGAACATTTTGGTCCGATGCTAAATTTTTAAACAGAGAAGCTACAGTGCTACAGTGTAGGAGTAACTAACATAATTATTGAAATATTACTAGTAATTATTAAACTACCTACATCGTAAAAAATACAACTTACACAAGCTTAAAGTTTAAAAAAACTGAAAACCCGACTGCGAAATAATATAATTATTGTCAATTCATTATTTCAAATTAAATTTAAACACTTAAGCTATATGTATATTTTTGTAATATCCTTTACCTAAATACCTACATTTTGATACCCTATTCGATGGGTTTGGTAAAAAAATATTAACGACTTACTATTTAGCTCCAAAAATGCGCCATTTTGATTATTTTTTTAAAACCCATCTAAGAACACTCAAGTGATTGAGGCGAATCTAACGATACCTTAATTGTCAAAATCCATCCAACCATTTGGAAGATACGAGGTAACCCAGAAATTTACATACAAACAAGATACGCGAGAAAAAAAAACCCTTTCTTGGCAGTCGGGTAAAAACGTTTCAAAATGAAGATATTTCAGTTTTGTTGACAGGGGTGTCTGAAAATTTTATGTAACGTAATCTAATAAGTACTACTGTAAGAGCTACATGCAACTTAGGAATGTGTACGGAATCTTGTAGAAACTATAAGTTACTCAAGCTATTGTATCTAGCTAACAAACATTATGCTGATCTATCTAACTAGTATTTTTTTCCTGCAGTGATCTTTTCCAGTCGAACAGCACTCTTACTGCGCACATTGGTTTTCCATACAACTACACCATTCGTTTTAGCGACGAGGATATAGCACGAGAATATAACTCTATAGGAGACAAGAAAACATATTTCTTTAGAGTAATATTGCAAGTGGTTGGCCGCGCGCTTGGATTGGGCTTTTTCCCAGAACAAGACGCAGTCATGTATGGGGAAAACAAAGAAACCACGGAGCTGCACATCAATGAAATAAATTGTATGAGGTTGTTTTACGGGTTAGAAATTATAAGAAGGGGAGAGTGGGGGAATTTCAAACACCTAAGTGAAACTGATAATAAGCTTTTACAAATTATAAATGAAATACATAGGGTTTCACTAATGTTTCAGCTAGCTTAAAAAATAAACTACTTATGTACAATAAAATCAATATTCTTCTTATAAATTCAAAATTGATACAAAAATCATAACTCTTATTGTCGGCATTTACCTAACACTAGATGGGGAATCACGTACACTTGGTATAACATTTAACAAACCTAATCAACTTGAATCTGCTTTTAGTTGGGACATAATAACGTCACACCGGTAGTCTGCCATACGCGATTGCCTGTCTGTGCATTTCTCATATGCCATTTTTTCACAATTTATGTAGTTTTAATTTTTATCCTTACTGCTTGTTTTTTTCTTTCCTTATTCCATCATCATCGTCACTATCATAAAAATCTAGAATATCAAATGTTTAATAGCGTTTCGCACGTTCGAGATTGCCCCATTGCTTTTGAATTTTATTTAAAGCTAATGCAGAAAATCCTTCCTACCGAGTAAGAATTTAAATTTATTTAAACGAATTTGTACAAAACGTAAACTAATTTATTTGTAAACTGTAAATTCTTCTCTCACTCTTATGACATTGTCGTTTGATTTTGTATTAGATTATGAATAAGAAATAAAAAGAGAGTTTTAAAGCTAACTGCGAAAAAAATGCCTACATTTGGTAGGTATCTATAAAGAATTTAAACTTAAAATGTAAACCTCATTTATTTGTAAACTTTACTTATCATTTTCACTCTTTAGAGATTATTATTTGATTTAGTATTAGATTATAAATAGGAAATAAAAAAGTATATTTACAGCCATAAGCAGAAAAAAAACTGGATTAATATTTGCACACCACAAGCGATAGCACATAGGACACTTTACACACATTAACACCACACCCATGTATCAATGAAGTTCTTGAAATAAAATTAATTTTGTATGATTTTTTATTAAGATTAAGCTACTCAACTGACCCTACTATTTTTTATCTGAATAATGTGTAAATAAGTGCATCTTGTTATAAGTTATTGTTATACTTAATGTAAAATTAAGTATGTTTAGATAGGAAGTATAGGAACGTATACGTAGGAGGTAATTATTTAAGTATTTTGAAAATGATAATAAATTATTTCGAAAATATTTTTATTGTATTTTTATTTTAAGGCTGTGCTTAGGTACAATATTTAGTAGGTACTTTGGTGAATAGGTACAGGCTTAAACCACTGAACTGAGTTGAGTGCGTTGTCTGTAATCTCTATATTTATTATTTGTCTCTGCAAGCACTGAGCCTCTATTTCTACCACGTTGCTGCTACGCTACGTAAGCGTGAAAACTTTTTTAGGAGAATCTGTTATATACATTTTTTAAACTATAACTATAATATGTAGTTATAAATAATCCCACAACTTAGTTTGCATTACGAATCAACAAAATTCATTCTTAGTATGCACACACTTCTTGACGAACTCGAAATTTCAAGTCACTACGTTCAGTGGTTTTGCCTGTGCGCTGTCTGTCAGTCAGTCAGTCTGTCAATCAGACCCTAACTTAACTTAGTAAGATACCTTCTACATATACATATATATATATACATATATACATGGTGTCTCACGGCCATGCTACATGGAGGAAAAAAACTGATGACATAATTACGATCCGAAGCGGTGGTGATCATATTTAAGGTACACTAGGGTACTAGGTCGTAGGGTATTTTCTGGAAGATATTAATTTGTGCATTGTCATTTATTTTGTTGTGCCAACAAAAATCAGTGTTGGTATTGCACAGGCTTTAGACTCGAAGTGCACAGGGCCCGTCCTTACCATAAAATCACGTATAAATCTAAGAAGTTTTTATTGAATTATGAACTTTTTATGTGAGTACATACTGTCGATATCAAGTCAGTTAGCTGTGGTCAGTTAGTCAGTGTCAATTAAAACAAATATGTGTCAATCACGGTCATATTCTATCTTGTCACCAGCGCCGCATAATATTAGATATTTAATTATTAGTATTTTTGGGCGTATGACCAAAGAGTTTACGGCTACGTTCAAGGAACTCACATGTTCTAATATTTCATATCGTTCAAAGGCTTGTTTCGATTCGTTGTAAAAGTAAAATGCAAACTCAAGAGAAGTTCCATTCCCTCCCGAACTTGATCGGGGGGAGCAACAACAGCGAGGTGGATGTGAGGAAGCTCTACAGTCTGTCTCTTTCGCAGCTGAAGAAACACTCCGAGTTCTCGCAATACCATCACAAGCCCTCGCCTTTTGTGAGTTTGTTACAAAGGTGGCCTTTCGATGTGGGTGACCGCGACACCCGACCGCGCGAACCGGATATGTAACCTATGCGCGAGTCGCGCGACGCGGTCGCTTCACCCGACAGCACTTATTTATGCATACTAAGCAGTGGGTCGCGCGACCCGTTTGCAGTTAAAAGCTGCCGCTCGCTAATGACGACCACGTGTAGCCGGCCACGTGGCCAGGCCACAATAGCGAGTGCTTACCACTCCCAGGGCTTGTGGCTCCGAAAGTAGCCACTCTCACGCATAGTTTGTTCCGATGATGTCACACAAAACTTATAAACAATCTCGTTCACAGTTTGTGCACAGGGGTCGTGGTCACAATGGCCGTGACTTTAGTAGCCCAGTAGACAGCACTTAAGCCCAGTGAGCAGCCCAGTTTTTTCCCCTTGATTTGAAATCAAGGTGTTTTCAATGCAAAATCCCCTTTATCTTTAAGAACCTTCGATGGATCCACGGCTACAACCCGAAGCCCGGCGTGCTCAACCTGAACATGAGAGGAAGCACGACTGCGTTCTACGCGGCCGCGAATTGCGCGATCCTGTACAACTGGACCACCCGCCAGATGCGGATACTGCAGGGACACGTGAGCCTCTTCACCAGCCTTCGTATTCGCAGTACAGTATCAATTGGAATACCCCTTTACATTTTGTTGGCACTCTTGAACAAAATTCAAGGTCGATATATCAAAGCTGAATCGCGTTGTCGATTTTGTTTGACATGTTTTTAACATGAGTTCCACCAAATCACAAATCGAAACCGCGCTAGTATTTTATTCAGGAGAATTGCACCAAGTTGAACTGAAACGGTATTTATGATTGGACTAGTGAGCCCTCCAGTTCTAATATAACTTTGAGAATCTATTTAAAAAAACGATTAGGTACTGACTGAGTTACTAGCTGACAATCATCGAATGAGATACACGTATGAATAGCCTAAACCAGTGTAGCATAACTAGCGTAACTACATAATGTGTTTAATTACTATTTAATAAGCTGTTACTCAATACGTCATTATACTCTAATACTAACTATAAGTCAATCTGTACAGCTCTTGTAAAGCATACATTCTTATTATTGTAAATTCAGTCTCGGTTCAAACGCGATACGGTAAATACATCAATCAGTACCAATTATTCGGTTTTTAATTTATCGAACCTAATTACCTACTTAATCAATTCAATTTAGGGTTTGATCACTACGAAATAAACATAAATCCTAAAGTAGTGACTACGCGAATCCTAAAGTGGTGACCCCGACAACTCTTTTTTATAACTTTCCGCGACCTTTTGTGAAAAAGTGACTTTAGTGGTGGTTATTTAAAAAAAACATTACGTGCCGTGACCGTATATTCCATTCACTACGATGGAGCCCGAGACTCACACCACCGCCAGCGCGCATCAACCTCAAACACCAGCGCCCATCCCTGCAACCACCGAATCTGCAGTCAACGCTATAACGGTGAACTCCAGGATCTCCGAGTTCTGGACCACCAAGCCGCGCCTGTGGTTTCATCACTTCGAGGCCATCGTCACACCACAAAAACCAGGTGACCTCCACACATATCAACTAGTTATAGCTAAACTAGGTAGGGATGAGCTAGGGCAGGTTAGCGACATCCTCGAGAATCCGCCCGCGACAAACAAATACGAAGCGATCAAAAATAGACTCATATCTGCATATGAAGAGTCAGAGACCAAACAGCTTCATAAATTACTAAATGACATAGAACTTGGTGACCAGAAACCCTCCCAGCTACTGAGAAAAATGAAGGAGTTAGGGAGAAACAAGATACCTGAAGATACTCTAAAGATTCTATGGATAACCCGGCTTCCGCAAGCCGTACGCGCCGTGATTACTGCATGCGACATAAAATTAGAAGATAGAGCTACTATTGCTGATAAAATTATGGAATCCGTGCGCCCAACTACTGAAATCTATAGCGCAACAAAACCATCAACTAGCTCAATTAATACCGGCATTGAAAGTCAGTTACAAAAAATTACGCAAGACATCGCCGCACTCAACAAAAAGTTCAATGAACTCGAAACCACCCGTCGTAACCCAGACCGACAGCCCGCACACTTGAGATCCCGGTCGAGCTCACGCAGCGCTAATCAAGAGCGCTACCGCCGCCAAACAGCTCAGCCCGGTGACGCTAACTTCAAGTGCTACTATCATTATATTTACGGCGAAAATGCATCAAAATGCGGCAATGATAAATGTACCGATGTCGGAAAACTAAAATCGGCACCCACGATGGCGAGCGCAGGTGCCAACGCCAACCAAACACATCGCCTTTGTGTCACCGATCTGCAAAGTGGCACACGTTTTTTAATCGATACGGGGGCTGACGTATCGGTTCTCGCATTCAAGGGTCGTAATAAAAAAACATCAGACTATACCCTTTACGCAGCCAACGGGACTACAATTTCAACGTATGGCGTACAAACTATCACACTTGATTTAGGGCTGCGACGCCCATTGAAATGGACTTTCATTTTAGCGGATGTACAAAGATCGATTATCGGTGCTGACTTCTTGGCCAAGAACCAACTAATGGTTGATTTACACGGTAGGAAGTTGGTAGACAAGATCACAAGTTTAGCGAGGATTACACAAATAACCTCGGATGATCAACACACGCCGATCATTCAAACAATCAACAATACAGATCCGTACCACAGAATATTAGCACATTATCCGGATATTACCAAACCGGAATCATTTAAGTCCATTCCGAAGCACAACGTCGTACACCATATTTGCACAAACGGACCACCTGTTTATGAAAAGGCAAGGCCACTCAATCCCGCCAGATATAAAGCGGCCAAACAAGAATTCGAGCGTATGGTAGAGCTCGGAATATGCAGACCTTCCACGAGTCCCTGGGCAAACGCTTTGCATTTAGTTAATAAAAAAAATGGCGAATTAAGACCGTGCGGAGATTACCGGCGACTAAACGCCATCACTGAGCCCGATCGATACCCCATTCCAAGACTTTTGGACTTTACTTATATACTAAGGGGGAAAACCGTATTTTCTAAAATTGATATTCGTCGAGCTTATCATCATATACCAATCGCACCGGAGGACATTAAGAAAACAACAATCGCCACACCTTTTGGAAGTTTTGAATTTGAAAAAATGATGTTTGGATTACGCAACGGTGCGCAAAGCTTCCAAAGATTTATCAATAATGTCATGAAAGGCACCGACAACACTTTCAGCTACTTAGATGACATTTTGATAGCTTCCACAGACATAGATTCCCACATAAAAGATCTGGAATCAGTATTTCAACGTCTAGATCAATACGGAATCACAATCAATACAAACAAATGTGAATTCGGCAAAAACCAACTCAGGTTTCTCGGATACCAAATCACCTGTGACGGCATCAAACCGGACGAAGAAAAGGTACGAGCCATCACAGAATATCCACAACCAACCACTATCGAGGAACTGCGACGCTTCTTAGGTTTTATAAATTTTTACCGAAGCAGTATACCAAAAGCAGCCGAATCTCAAATTATACTCAACAAATATTTACACAACTCAAAGAAAAAAGACAAAACCAAAATCGAATGGACAGAAGAAGCGATCCAGGCTTATCAAAAGTGCAAAACAGAAATTATGGAATGCACATTATTAAATCACCCTGATGAAAATGCGCCACTAATTATGATGACTGATGCATCTGGTACATGCGTCGGAGCAGCATTGCAACAACTCGTCAGCAATCAACTTGAACCATTGGCTTATTATTCAAAAGGCCTAAGCGAAACTCAAAAACGCTACAGTACGTACGATCGCGAGTTACTAGCTATATACATGGCACTGAAGCATTTTCGGTACATGGTCGAAGGGCGCGAACTCACAGTCGTAACGGATCACAAACCACTTACTTTCGCTCTCACCAAGAAAAATTCAACAGCTGACAAACCAAGACGTATCCAACAACTAGATTTTATAGCGCAATTTTGCAACAAAATAGAATACATTCAAGGCGAAGAAAATTCAGTAGCAGACGCATTTTCACGAATTAACGAAATCAAAATGCCGAGTCTATTCGACTATCAACAGTTAGCCGCCGCTCAAAGCGAAGACGAAGAACTGAAGGAGTTAAAAAATCAAGAAAATTTGTCCTTCAAAATTATCAACATTCCTGGATCGGATCAACTGATAACGTGCGAGACATCGACACCATGTGCACGACCCTACTTACCTCGAGTCTATCGAAAAACTGCTATTAAGTCTATCCATGACGTCAGCCATCCTGGCGTACTCGCTACTAAACGTTTAATCACTAAACGATATTTTTGGTCGCGCATGAATGCAGATATCACTCAATACGTGAAAAACTGTATACAATGCCAAAAATCAAAGGTAAACAGACACACGATAACCCCGCTTGGAGAATTTGAAAACTCATCAAGATTCGACCACATACATATTGATATCATCGGTCCACTACCACCATCGGAAGACTACAATTACTGCATTACAATTATCGACCGACACACTAGATGGTTAGAAGTCGTTCCAGTCAAAGAAATTAGCGCCGAAACGGTAGCGCAAGCTTTTCTAACACAATGGATTTCAAGATACGGCTGTCCATCTACTATAAGTACCGATCAGGGTCGTCAATTCGAATCACGCCTGTTTACCCAAATAACCAAATTACTCGGTATTGAGAAAATCCACACAACAGCTTATAACCCGAAAGCAAACGGAATGGTAGAGCGCAGTCATAGAACACTCAAAAGCGCAATAATGGCCCGATGCAAAGACACAACTCACTGGGCAAGAGAGTTACCTCTCATATTACTAGGACTTAGGTCAACCATCAAAGAAGACCTAGGTTTCAGCCCCGCTCAACTCGTCTACGGGAAATCATTTTTTCATAACATCTGAAAAGAAAATCAATGACACCGAGTACACAACGAAGCTCATGGAAACATTATCTACGCTACAGACATCCACACGTAATCAAGCTGATCATCGAAAAATTTTTATGCACAAAGATTTACAGAATTCTGAATACGTTTTCGTGAGGCGTAAAGTTAAGAAATCGTTAACCCCGCCTTATGAGGGGCCATTCAAAGTAATTCTCAGAAATTCCAAACACTACACAGTTCGGGTAGGTACTCGGGATGTCGTTATATCGCTCGATAGGCTCAAACCTGCTTATTTTAATGCTATTACTAACTTATCACCGGACGAGGCACCTAAGGTTTCAAACAATCTAATTGTTTCGTCGGACAAAGGACCTATTGCTCCCGAACCATTGACTATTGTTCCCAAACAAACCACACTTCAAGGAACAAAGAACTTAACAACAGCCTCAAATGCAACGACGCCGCCAGTCGTTACGAGATCAGGTCGCACCGTAAAAAAAACAGTGAGATTTGATATATGAGTACCACTTCACACACAATACGTTGCTCATAACACAACGAGTTATTCATCACGCAGCAGAAATCAACCAACGCATTTAGTGACTGTTTAGTAAATAGCCGTCAGATAAATGCGTCAATAGTTTTCCTGCGTCAACTATAATGGTACAATTGATTACACACAATCACCTTCAACGACGCCTGCTTCAGCAGCAGCGCGCTATCATCGTGCCAGCAGCGTTAACATCATCGGTCGTGTGTGGCCCAACCATGCACATGCCCATGTCCAACAGTGTACTGTGTAAGTGTAAGTGCAGTGAAGTGCAAAATCAATAAAAAAATAAAAACTTGAGTGCGGATTAAACCAGTGAATAAAATGATATCGTACCATCTAAGGGACTATATTCTAAAAATAGAACTCAAAAATACGCAGACGCGACACACGTCTCCCATCGTATTGTTCTAGCGTTAAGCGCTACCCATTCAAGTACCTTACCTAGCTTTCCCTGTCAAAGAAAGGTCATAAACATTTATATTATTTTATTACTATCTCTACGAGAACTAGCTTACTTGTATGTTAGCATTTTTCAATGAGTTTTATATTTTTAAATCAATCAATTATGTCAAATTAATGTTTTTATACAATTTGCATTACATTTACATTAATCAAACTAAATTAATTTACTATAATATGTTATTTGAAACTACTTACTTACTTATTTTAACAAACAAATCATGTATCGTGTTTTTATAATCATTTACTTGTTTAGTTTTAATTATAATTTACTACTTATACTAATTTACATTTATATTTTTGATTACATTTTGCATCAATGTTTATTATTTTACGAATCGAGATTTGCTTAATTTCAATTTTTTTTTCCAACCCATTCATGTTGGCTACATAATTGTTTTAAAATTTGTATTATTTTACGCTCAACGCCTTTGCACTTTCTTTTCAATTGTATTTTTAAAAACATTTTATTTTCAATTTTCATGTTGATTTAATTTTTTTTTAAGGGCGGTGTATATGTAGCATAACTAGCGTAACTACATAATGTGTTTAATTACTATTTAATAAGCTGTTACTCAATACGTCATTATACTCTAATACTAACTATAAGTCAATCTGTACAGCTCTTGTAAAGCATACATTCTTATTATTGTAAATTCAGTCTCGGTTCAAACGCGATACGGTAAATACATCAATCAGTACCAATTATTCGGTTTTTAATTTATCGAACCTAATTACCTACTTAATCAATTCAATTTAGGGTTTGATCACTACGAAATAAACATAAATCCTAAAGTAGTGACTACGCGAATCCTAAACCAGAATAGAAGCATGCATCTTGCAGAATATATTCCTTCTCAGATGTAGGGCGCATTATGAAATGTCCACGCGAATGAAGTTGCGGGAATGTATATGAATTGAATAATATTTTTAATTATGCACATGAAGGAATTAGAGTTCGGTGTCCCAGTAATGGCCATCTGCGGCTAACGGCATAGAAAATCAATCTTAATTTAGTGTTTTATGCCGACTTGCACCAAACTTTCAAAGTTCCCAAGCAACTACTTTACTCGCTTGTCAGTTCTTAACGGTCAGAATCTGGACTGTTAAGAACTATCAAGCGAGTAAAGTAGTTGCTTATGCACTTTGACAGTTTGGTGCAAGTAATGACGACTTGCATCAAACTTTCAAAGTTTCCAAGCAACTACTTTATTCGTCCAGAGAGTCCAGATTCTGACCGTTAAGAACTGCCAAGTGAGTAAATTAATTGCTTAGGCACTTGAAAGATAAACATTCACACACTCGCAGCCCTGCACTAGGATTCCCTGTGTCGCAGGTGGCATGGACACATACAAGACATCACAACATCCAAGACCCTTTGAATGACAAGACTTTGAATGTTTGGTACTTGCACCAATTAGTCAATTAGTTAAGGCATTAGTCAGGTAAAATGGCAACCTGTGGAAGGCCTTTCAAGATGTAGTACTTATCTGTGTGCAGCGTCACGCGGTGACATGTCTGGCGGCGGACGCACAGGGCCGCTGGCTGGTGACGGCTGACTCCGGCCCAGAGAACGTGATCATCGTCTGGGACAGCAGCGACTACTTTCCGCAGCGCACGCTGTTCTCCCCACACGGTGACACCAGACTCGCCAGGGTGGCCATAAGTGCCGACGCCAAGTACCTGCTCACTCTGGCCTATCCCGAGAAGACTACGCTATATTGGTGGATTTGGTCCTTTGGCATCGATGAGCCGCATGGTCAGTACCTATTTTCAACTGACTTCAAATTAGGAGGAGGTTCTCGATTCAGGTGTTTTTTTTATGTATATTTGTATTGAAAGTGGATGGATATAAGAGTAGAGGAAGTCCAAGGAAAAGATGAATGGACTGTGTGAAAGAAGATATGAATAAAACAGGTGTAAGTACAGAAATTACGGCTGAAAGAAACGAATGGAAGCAGAAGACATGTTATGGTTTATTTACCGGTTCGAAAAAAGTTATTTTTTATTTGATAGGAATTACCAGATTAGTCCCATAGTTTCAAGAAAACCAGCTTAGTACTTTGGTTTTGAAATCAAAATAACTGAAAAAAATTACGTCATCCGAATAAACGTCGTGCGCGACTCAATACGTAAGCCCACGAGTCCAATAGTCAACAACCTCCTAGAAGCCAGTCCACATAGTGACATATTTGCGGATCAATGGAAAGAGCTCACCTCTGATTTCCATTGGTACTGCCAATCAAAATTTTGACATAAATATAATTAATTAAGTGTAATATTTATTTGATGACTATTTTAAATTTATAATTTAAGTAATTTGTAATTTAATTTTTAATTTAATTTGTATTTTAACAATTTTATTTTTAATCTTTAAATAATGGAATTGGTTGTTTAACCGTTTTATTTAAAGTAAAAAAATAAATAAATAAATAAATAGTAGAATAACGGTTTAGGGAAATGATGAGTCTGCCTCGGTAGACGTTTCTGAGGTGTATCAGATATAATTTGCATTCGAGCGTAGGTAGGGTCGGCTCTATAATTGTCTTTACACCCAGCTTACGCCAGTGTTCTCCTGTGATTATATTTATAGCTAGAGCTAAGCGTTTTCCTGATGGTAAGAGATCACGCCTAACCAAAACCAAAACAGTGCTGCACGAAATTTTGATTGTCTTAGGCCGGTGCAACACTGTTGTAGCGCTCGTCCACTTTGAGAAATTTGATGGTCAGCCTCGAAAGCTCAGTAATTTTACTGGCTACAGTGTCCTTCGAACCAGAACACAGTAATGCTTACACATTACTGTGCGTACTTTGCGGTAGAAATACCATTAATTTTATAGATATATATAAATGTATAAATTATAATAGAATTAATTATCAATTATAATTTATACATTTTGGTTAAATTTTTGATTATATATATCACGACGAAACTCTAAAAAATAAATTCTGTTTTTTTTTTAATTACCTACATCCGTTAGGTACTTACTCAATGCCAAGGGAAATACATTAAATAATAAATAATGTAGAGTAAAATTAGATTTTACCTAGTACATTTCAACAATATTGTAGTTTTACCTTTTTTGAACACAATAGTTCCTTTCCTTAAAATGACTAAATGAACGTACTTTCCACTTAATTCAGTTGTAACCTACCTTACCTTTCCTTCCTCAATTACTTTCAGCGGCAGGGTTGTGATGATTTTATTCAGTGATTTAAATCGCAATTAAATCAATTGATTTTAAAGAAATCTATGATTCAAATCAATACTTTTTACTGGAACCAAATCAGCCAAAAAGTGGCAAGGGAATTCCCCGATCCCCCAGGCGCCACGGTGCGCATACAAGTTCACAATGCATGGTTTACTAACTAGACAGTAGACAGTTCTGGGTTCCCCGATATTTAATCTCATTTGTGGAATAAGATAACATAGCTGCTATTTTGAATGATTGACTTTTAAGAAGAAAGATTTTGTTGATTTTTGGTAGTTTTATGAATAAGTAGGTAAATCAAAAAAGGAAAGTTAATACAACGTGGTTTTACTTAACAATAACTAACTTCCATATTAAAAAAAGATACAAATATTAAAAAAAATCAATAAGTAGTCTGATTTTAATTATATACCTATATCCGATTTAAATTGACGCCACGGATGGTCGAATGGCAAGTGTATTGGACTGCCACGCCCGGTGTCGCGGGTTCGATTCCCGCTTCAGGACAAACATTTGTGTGATGAATATCGGTGTTTGTCCTGAGTCTGGGTGTTTTCTATGTATTCTATGTATGTATTTACAAAAATAAAAAGTATTTATGTATTCCATCAGCCATCTGGTTCTCATAGTACAAGCTCTGCTTAGTTTTGGGCTAGATGGCGTTGTGTGAAATGTCCAAAAAATATTTATTATTATTATTATAAATAAAAAAACAGATTATTTTGTTTATTTTCAATAAAATCATGATTTTTATCAACCCTGTTCAGCGGTACTAGAGGTGGAGCTGCCGCGTGACTCCGTGCTGGAGATGAGCTTTAACCCTCACAATTCCGAACAGTTTCTACTCATGACCAAGCACGATATTTGGATAGGAGCTTCAGGGGTAAGTTTTCTAAGTAATAACCCGTATTCTTATTCACTGTTGTTCAGTCAATACCGTTGTAACCGTTGAGAGCCGTCTACTGCTGGATAAAGATGGGTATGGTAAGATAGCCCCTTCGGCCCTCGATGGCCTCTCGGCGGAACTCAGTCGTACTACAATGTATTTTTCCGTTCAAAAAATCTGTGTTTTAAAAACACGTGCTTAACGGTGAAGGAAAACATCAGAGAACCTTAAAAAAAAGTTCGAAAAACAAGTGTGTCAAGTGCACAAAAGTAGCTTCTTCGGGACGCACTTGAAATCCTTACACCACACTGCTTCGAAAAAAACTAGTGACACGATAAGAAGAAGATCAGGAGAGCTCATCTCGTCACTTGTTTAAATTCTTATATTGTAGAAAGTATTCGTCATGGAAAGAGGGCTCATAAAAGAAACAAACGACTACGAATTGAAAATACGGAAAATTGAAAAGAAGGTTCATCCGGACCACGGGAGGCTCACGTGTTGCACCTTCGTTGGCGCCACGAACCAGGTGCTGGTGGCAACCAGCCGCGGCGCCGTGCTGGTCTACGGGTACATAGGGTTGCCAACTATTTTTGAGAAAAGTAGCGTATCACATCTTCTAGAAGGGAAAAAATACAGTACATATTTGGAAGAAAGAAAAAGTATTTTTCAAAATAATAGGTATTTTTATGGTGGCGAACGCAGCGACCCGCGGTTTAATTTATAAATCGAGTACCTACCTAACCTACCTATTGGTATTGCGTTTTTCCACGAAGCACTTACCGTCTGCAAGTAGTTTCGCGGCGAGAGAAGCGAGCTGCAATTTTTGACATAATAAGTACTGTATGGCCCATAATAATTTTAGTTATCAGTAACGTATAGATTGAAAATAGAGTATTTTCACATACTTTATTCTTAGCCAAAAGTATCAAGTTATGTATATACCAAAAATAAAGTAGGTTGCGTTATTGTATGTGTATAAAGTATGGTTGGCAACTCTAGGTACACCATACAGTACCAGGGGAATGTTAAACCTTCGGATACCTCCTATGAAAACCTCAGATTCGTCAAGCCGCTACGGGTTGAGAAGCATAAGATTAACGTCATCAAAAGTATCGATGGGTTAGTCAGCGTACGTCATAATTTGTTGTTGCTTATTAATTAGGATATTTTTTTTATTATTAAAATTAAGTAGGTACCTATTTCGATCAAATTAAATATGAGTTATTGGATAATTGTTTGATCAATAAATCGGAATACATTTCACTGATTCATAAACATATACTTTATTATTGGCCTGACATGTCCCACTGCTGGGCAAAGGCCTCCCTCCCTTTTCTCCAGTCCTCTCTGTTCAGTGCGTGTGTGGACCAGTCCCTCTTATATAAATCCAACTCATCTTTCCACCTGCGCCTTGGTCTGCCGCGAGGGCGTTTGATTCCTTGAGGCCACCAATCTGTGGTGACCTTTGCCCAATGTTCATTCGTCATGCGGCAGACGTGGCCAGCCCAGTCCAATTTCAACCTGCCTGCCTTTTGCCCAACGTCCGCGATTTGTGTTTTTGAGCGAAGTATACTATTTCTTACGCGGTCTGTTAACTTTACGCCCAATATACTTCGCTGTATTGATCGCTGGCATACCCCGAGTTTGTACTTTTGCTGGTTTGTCAAATACTACTTTATGAATTAGTGTAGTAAACATGTAAACATATACTACTTTATGAATAAGTGAAATGAATTTCGATTTATTGACGCACGAATTTATTTCCTTATGTGACGAGGTTAGTCGGTAAAGCAGTTAAGATACCTACTGACTTACATAACAAATATTCCCAAACAACGCTGACTCAAGCTCGACGTTACATGACAACGCCATTGCTTATGCCTAGATCACACGTACCGAGTACTCGGCTGAGACAGTAAAATGTTACTCGGCCGAGACAGTGAAACGTCACTCGCTCAGCCGAGCACTCGGCGCCTATGTTTATACGTACCGAGTAGGTACTATAAATTGATTGAGTACAAATTTCAAAAAACTAGAGTGGTTTTGTTGCTACAACCTCACGAAATTTAATATATCAAAACTTTAAAATATACCTACCTAAAAGGTATACAATTTGTTTGTTAATATCCCTACAATGCCGAAGGGGGGGTGTTCTGCCCCTCCGCGGGAACAACGAATGTTCTACGACTTTTTGAATTTCCATGATTTTCATTGAAGAACTGTGCACCAAAGTGCAGCTGATTTTTAACGTGGTGATTACCCTAAAATCAGCTGTTTGGTGAACCTTGACCTCAGTAATGTTAGTGATGAGACAGATTAAGGCTTATCTGACAGAAAACTTAACAGCATCTGAGAGGCAAATGTTTTTTTTTGTGCTAGGTTTTGTTGTTTAACTTAAATGCCATACGTTATGGTGTACCTACAAAACATCGTGAGGAAATTGCATTTTGCGCCACTAAGTAGGTACTCCATAAATCCGCATTTTGGTCTATGTGTTGGAGAAACAACGATCACGCTAGTGAAGAGTTTGACCCTAGTCCAGGTAGTGGGAACATGAACATCAATTGTGTCAGAGTACTTTAGATCGAGGATAGAAACAAGATTTTTCAAAGTACGTTCATTGGTAATTTTGTTTTGACCACTCTGTCTTTCATATTCTTCATTTCATAGCTAAAGAGGTTTCAGCTACTCGATACTCCTTCGATACTAGATGGCTCTAATAAAACTCTTTGGTACAACATTTTAGACATTTGACATTTTGTTTGTTTTTTCGTAACTATGGTTATGGACTGAATTATTTGTTATTTTTTTAATTAATTTCTTCATAAATTCAATAAAACATGGCAGAAGTGCTGTCAAGTACTCTGACTGATCTGTGAGTGCTGTGTTATGAGCTGCGAGAAGACAAATTGACTCAAATTTCGGCTTTACATAAAGTTGTTTGCGTAAAGTGAAAAATAACTCAAAAATGTGTTATGTTTGTGCATTCGTCGGATCATCATCAGGCTTTTGCAGTCCTCTGCAGGACATAGGATTTTCCCAATGTGCACCATTGCGGCCTCCCTTGCCGCATCCATCGTGCGGGTGCAATGCAACTGCGAAAACTGCAGACAACAAGTACCTACCTACTCCAGGAATTAAGAAAAAAGTCCTCAGGAAGAAATTGATAAATAAAAATAAAACGAACATTTGTATGTATTTTCTCTTAATCTCTCAATAGTTGGAATTAGTCTAACTTAATTATGTAAAACTTTTCCTCATTCTTTACATCGAAAGGTTCATAAATACCTACCTACTCAACTTACCTAGATCATAGGCATGAGCACATGTTCCTTACGTGTGTCTATGTGCGACGTGGAGGGTGTGTACAGATGGAGAAGTAAAAAGCAAATAGGGTTGTCTTAAATAATTATTGTATGAAAATTTCTGATACGATGTATTCTACCTTTGCACACGTGATAGTATTCACACTCTTAGTCTGAATTCGCCCCCTCAGGGCTTGTAGGGACATAACACTACACGTTGTATAGAACAAACAATAAAACATTTTGTGACAATTTTTTAGGAATAAGTTCACTGTTCCACTTTTTTGAAATTTATAGGTAGGTACTCAGTCAATTTATACCTTCAAAAATGTAGAAATGTGCGAGTGATATAGCGGCGCGCGGGATTTTGAGCCTTATAAAACCACGTTGTAGCGTGATAGTGACGGGCAACAACAGCGGCGAGATCCACTTCTACGACGAGCAAATGAAGCTGGTCTACTGGGTGCACGGCTTCCGCGTGGACTGCGTGCGCGGGTTGGCCTTCAACCTGGCGCCGCGCAGCTACCAGATATTCGACCCCAAGTGTAAGTACCCCTGAAGAAATTCATGACGTCACGTTTCTTGTTTTTCTTATTCTTATTCTGTGTAGGGGGTGCTGCGGTCTGCACTAGCGTCCCGTTGAAGGGTTCATTGTGAGTTCATCATCATCCTCAGCCATTATCAGCCCACTGCTGGGCATAGGCCTTCTCCATTAAATGCCAATCTCGTCTCGTCTGCGCTGTGCGGATCTAAACCAAGTGTTGCCTGCAGTATTGCGGATGTAATCAATCCATCGGGCTGGTGGTCGCCCGATGCTGCGTTTTCCCTCCCTAGACATCCATTCTGTCAAGGCCCTACTCCACCTGCCGTCACCACACCTTGCCAAGTGTCCTGCCCAGCACCATTTTAGTTTCATAATTCGGATGCCAACGTCTTGGACATTGTGAAATGTTCCCCGAAAAAAGATTAACCGACATTTTTTTTTTAATTTAGAATAGGCAAGCATTTGACCACAACCTCACCTGATGGTAAGTAGTCACATAAGTGACCAACAAGTGGATTGCAGGCAATAAGCCGTGTCCTTGCTGGGAGAAGGCGGTGGCGGAGGTGGACTCCGAGACCGGCTTTCTGCGCCAGAAGCTGATGAAGCAGCGCCTGCCATCGGAAGCCACCACCGGCGGACGACCCTTCGTCGTCAGGGATTTCATACTTTGTTAGACAATTTACAATCAGTTATATTTTCAACCGACTTCAAAATAAAGAGGAGGTTCTCATTTTTTTTTAAGTTTGTTTTTTATAAACCGAATTGAAAAAAAAATATATATTTGAAAGTTTATACTTCTAGTTAGTTATGGTAAAGTATAAGGTTAAGTTTTCTTCATCAGGTTCAAACAACGAAGGCGTCAGTTTCGTGGACTTCGCCACCGAGAAGCTCCTCACGTTTCTAGACAATAAAGTCTCTCCCGCTTTATCGCTGACAGTTCATCCGGAGAAGTAATCCTAAATCTTGTTTTTCATAAGTATTAAATACATACTTCATTATCAATTCATCATAGTTAACGAATGTCTCGTAGCGTAGCTTGCTCCCTCGTTTATGACATAATATCGTTAAAGGGTTTAGTAGGGTTGGGTCACAGTTTAGACTTAGGTAAGTGGCGCTAAATGTATCTACCCGAAGGCCTTCTGGCGATTCGAAAACTCATAAGCGACAACCACTTTGACCTAAGAATGGCGTTCTGCGCATCTTAGTCATGTGGTTCGCCAGAGAAAAACTTGTTTATCGCTTATTAAGAGCTTGTGGTCACGTGAGACGAGAAAATTACGCGATCTTCGTTCATTTGCTATGTTTTCTATTTTGATATGTTTGCTATTCACAACTTCACAATTCACCGAACATCGTTTGAAAACTCTGTCATATCCACCAGCGTGCATATCAATCAACAGTGCCAATCTTCTGATTCTGTTTCATTGTACTTTCAGACCATTCGTGAGCATCGGATACGCTGACGGCATCATAGAGCTGCTCAACTTCGTGCAGCACAGCTTGTTCACGAGGCTCGACCTCAGAGACCACTACAAAGTGGTCATCCCTCCGAAAGATGACTCAATAAAGTGCAACTACGAGGTCACCATTCCACAGCTCTCGGTCACTTGCCTCAAATATTCTCCTTCAGGTGTGTCTGTTTACCCTGACCATCAAAAATTGCTTATGTCCTTAAGAAAGGTAGTAAAGTAGCGGCACGTAAGTCTAGCGCTGAACGATATTCAGGGTGGGGGGGCGGTATACTGCGCATGGTTAGGTACTGTACTGTATGTGTGTGTAGTCCCCCTCAGGTACCTTACTTTTTACTTCAGCGCAATAACGGTCAGCGCTAAAGTTTCGTGCCGCTACTTGCAACGTACGTTAGGTAGGTAAAGTAAGTAGGTATAATATACACAATCTACCTACTACAAATATTTGATATCATTTCGGTGAAATGTCTTGCTGGGTTTTACTTTCGGTTCGTGAAGTAGCCAAGGATGCTTTGGTGTCAATGATACTTTAATATAGTGCTTATTCTGCATCAGAATAGGTACTCAGCATAGTCTTCTCAGCATATTTAATAAGATTTTTAATAACCTAGGAATTCTTAGGGTTTACTTACATCATAATTATATATTTTTTTAAAGCCTATGTTTTCCGAATGTTGGGCAAAAGCCCAAATCTCAACACCTTTTTCGATCTTTGGCAGTTTCTCACCATTCCCCATCAATGAGACAATCTCGATAACCGACATAAGTGACATTTTTTCTTTACCATTGTTCATATCGACGACACAATGGCTTAGTTGGTCTTGGTAGTGACCCTCCCTTCGAAGCTTGGTGTTCCGGGTTCGATTCCCGGCCGGGGTAAATATTTGTGTGACGAACAAAAATGTTTGTTCTCGGGTCTTGGATGTTGTGATATCTTGTATGTGTCCATTCCACCTGCGACACAGGGAATCCTCGTGCAGGGGTGTGAGTGTCTGAATGTTTAATGTTTAATATCCAGGTCTCCACCTCGCTTGTGGGCTTAACACGGGACAACTGCTATTCCTGGACCCGACGACCATGAACATCATCACGAAGACTCCCTTCAAAGACACCATATACGAGATCCAGGAGTTTAATTACAGTCTGGATTCTTTGACATTAGCTTTTGCTGTGAGCACTCAACACCTGATTTCTATTCACTCACTGTTAGGTACAATCAGCAACATGGGTAATAGTTTGGATCAATGATGGTTTTTTGCTTTGCCTTTGGAATAACTATTGATAAGAAGTAGGTAATATAGTACTGCTTGATAGTTCTATAGGCATCTTCCGTAACGCGCTTGATTGATGTTCAGCTTTTTGCTTAACTTCTTACCTGCTGGTAAGTTAAGTAAAAAGCTTATTATTTATTAATTAGAAAATTGATCTATAGAAGGTCTTCTGTAGATCAATTGTCTAATTACATTGTCAGGTTGCGATTGAAATTGAAAGTTTCAAATAATACCTATACACGAGGGATCGCCGATGATGCCCAGCCACGTCTCCGCAGGTGGACGCTGTACCAAAGATAAGCAAAGTTGGGGGTCTTGAGGCGGCTTCTGAACTTTGACACAAGAACCTGCTAACGCGTTGAGGAAGAAATTCGCCATTGTCTCCATTCAGCATTTTGATTTGTAGGACACTGGCCGAACTGTCGGCGTGTACAAATATAACTGTGTCAACTTCACTTGGACATTCGTCGGGAAGCATCGGGCACATTACAAGGACATTTCAACTGTGTTCTTCCTGCCGCAGAAGAACAATGGAGAGTACAGACTCCTTTCGCTGGGAGTTGATCGCATCATGGTGGAATACGACATTGCGAACAGCTCCGACGAATATCTCGAGGTAGGCATGGAAAGTATACCAAGTAACATGTTATTTATCATGGTATAAAACTGATCACACATAACACTCGTTACTTTCTGAGACCAAGTCTGTTACAAAATCACCGGTGACATCCGCCCGGCGGGCCCCGAGAGGTATTTTTGTACGATGTGATGTCATGATACTTGTCACCATTCACAATTTCATTTGTATCGTAAATAACAATAACAGACAGTCAGTAGTGTGTTGACTGTGAGTGGGAGTGATTGGGTGACGTCGCGTCATGCGTGAATTATTTAAACTAAGTGTGACATTATCACATTAGGCTACTGATGAAAAATCGCCGGTGATTTCACTGTTAAAAAATGAAATTATATCACCATGTGACAATGAAATAGAAGTAGCAATTATTTAATACCTCGAGATATCTTTGCTTGAGCATGTTTTTAACGTCAGCTTGTTGCGTATATTTCTCATAAACTCTTAAGTTTGTCTATGTTTCTTGCTTCCAGGTGTTCAGTTTGGATCGTGTGGAGCAGACTGCAGTGCCACTGGCCGGTATAGTGTGGCCTACCCCGAAGGGACTAAACCCTGAAGAGTTTAATACCGACCTACCAACGATTCTGATTGCTAATGATGAGGTTCACGATCAATATTATACAGCTGGCACTATCTTTATTTTTGGTAGAATAATAAAATAAAATACTAAGTAAAGCAGGAGAAAAGTGGCCAGATGCCTCAGGTCGAAAACCTCAGGACCGATAACTTGCGGAGTTGAGCTGCGTCCTACAAGAGTACCATCCTCTTGCAGAGCTCTTCAGACGAAGGGAGGAACGGCAACATAGATCTTTCTAAGAAAGCAAGCGCCTTTACTATCGCCGCCATACAAACTGCTTACCTAAAGCGTCAATGACACACAAGCTTTTTTACAAGCTGATTGTTGGCGTTTTTAAACGCTAGCGTGTGAACGTGTTTGCTTTCGGGAAAGACTTGTCAACAAGCAGATTGTATAAACGCCGATGACACTGGGCGACTATACACGCAGTGTGTCATCGTATTAAAAGACTGATCGCGCAAGTGGAGGGAAGTGCATTTTAGGCTGAAAGAATTCTACCTGCTGTATTACATGATGTTATATAGTGCCAGATATTCTGCCGTAAATCAGTTTTGTATAAGCATTACTGTGTTTCAGTTTGAAGGGCACTGTAGCTAGTGAATTACTGGGCTTTCGAGACTGACCATCAAAGTGTCTCAAAGTGGAGTAGTGCTATAGCAGTGTTGCACTGGACTATAAAAGTCAAAGTCATGTGTAGCACTGTTTTAGTCATAAGCAGGCCTAATCACTTACCATCAGCAATCAGGAGCGCTAAGTTCATCACTTCTTACTTACACATCTTCTCATAACTTATGTGCATAAAAAAGTATTTTGAAAATCATCACATAAAATACAACCCAATACCCAATAAAATAATGTTGTTTTCAACCGACTTCAAAAAAGGAGGAGTTTATCAATTCGGTTAAATGTTTATTTATTTTTTGTTTGATACCTCAGAACTTTGTTATTTTTAAACCGATTTGAAATTTCATCAAAATCGGTTCAGTGGTTTAGTTTTCAAATAAAAATAACTGAAAAAATATGGCGTCGAAGTAAACTTAGTTTTTAGTGATGTTAACGGTCAATAAAACAGTCCAATTGAAATCGGTTGTCTATCTGTAAAACCTCGATTATCTTACCAATATTATAAACGCGAAAGTTTGTAAGTATGGATGGATAGATGGATGTTTGTTACTCTTTCACTTAAAAACTACTGAATGGATTTAAATGAAACTTTACAATAATATAGCTTCTACATCAGAATAACACATAGGCTACAATTTATAAAAATACCTGCGCAGACGAAGTCGCAGCCACCAGCATAGCTAAAATAATGTTGTTTGTAGCACAAGTACAAGATCGTCAACAACGCGAGTACCATGACGCTGTGCACGGCGCTGGGGCCGCGCTACGACCATCCGGTGTGCCGAGTGCAGCTCGTGTCACGAATAGAGGAGGGAGAGGAGCTCCAGTACCTCCTCTTCGCCACTAAGAACATCATCGGCCTGCAGAAGATGCCACTCGACGGAAACCCGTGGAAGCATGTGGGGCTGATGGGACATCCCGTACAGGTGCGTGTCTCTAGAATCTTTTGAAAGATATTTTGAATTTTCTAAATAATTTAGGATAACAACGAATGCTTGCTTATAGATATCCCAATCGGTCTTATATTATTCCACGTAGTTCGAACGGCTAGGACTCTTGTGTTAATTAAAGTCAATAAATAAGTAAGTACTTATTAATTACTTACAAATACATATTAAATTTTTTTTGTTCCATCCATGATTTACTTACCTGTTCCCTAAGAATAGACTACTGAATTCCTGAAAAAAATCCTTTACTACTTTGATGTATGTTTCTAAAACTAATACCTACTTAGGTCTAAAGAATATATTAATTGTGTAGTCTGGTCAGATTAGTCGTATCAATATTTAACATAATAGTTTGTCATATAGGTAGGTACAGTCAGCTCTGTAATGGTGTTTATACCCAGCTTACGCCGTTGTTCTCCCGTGATTAAACCACTCACACAATCACATCATGTGTGTGCGTGAGTAAACTACTGATGTGATTAAACCACTTAGGATATACCCATAATATAAACTACTAGTGGTTTAATTACAGGAGAACACTGGCGTAAGCTGGGTGTAAAGACAGTCGGCTTTGTAATTGACAGAGCCGACTGTACTATCAGAAAAAAAATATCGGGCTCGATTTTGAAAATAACCACAAAAAAAAACTTCCGAAAGAAACTATTTTTCAGGTGACACAAATGTGTTTCCGCGAAGACTTGGGCATTCTGTTCACGATTGGCGCCAAGGATAGCTCGATGAGCCAATGGGCCGCTAATTACAGGTACTAAGCAATCTAATTAAAACTTTTTTAAAGATAAAATAAAACTTCGTGTGTTTACAAATCACGCTCCGTAGATGCCAACGTTCTTCGCTAACTTTCGTAGCATTGTCTACGATTCCCCTCTATTATTAAGTCTCTAAGTTTTAGCTACGATTTTTTTGTCAGCAGCGTCACAGAAAATATGCATCTACGATTTATTTCCTCAAGCTTTATCTTTTTCGTAGCTCTGCCTACGAGTTATTGTAGCTTTGTCTACGAGTTATCGTAGCTATGCCTACGACAACTCGTAGGCACAATAACTCGTAGGCAGAGCTACGAGAACTCGTAGACAAAGCTTTGATTTGTAGACGCTACCGTACAAAGCTACAGTAACTCGTAGGCAGAGCTACGACAAGTCGTGGACAAGGCTACATCAACATGTCTGATCTCGTATGCGTCTACAAATCAAAGCTTTGTCTACGAGTTCTCGTAGCTCTGCCTACGAGTTACTGTAGCTTTGTACGGTAGCGTCTACAAATCAAAGCTTTGTCTACGAGTTCTCGTAGCTCTGCCTACGAGTTACTGTAGCTTTGTACGGTAGCGTCTACAAATCAAAGCTTTGTCTACGAGTTCTCGAAGCTCTGCCTACGAGTTATTGTACCTTTGTACGGTAGTGTCTACAAATCAAAGCTTTTTCTACGAGTTGTCGTAGCTCTGCCTACAAGTTATTGTAGCTTTGTACGGTAGTGTCTACAAATCAAAGCTTTATCTACGAGTTATCTTAGGTCTGCCTACGAGTTATTGTAGCTTTGTACGGTAGCGTCTACAAATCAAAGCTTTATCTACGAGTTATCTTAGCTCTGCCTACGAGTTATTGTAGCTTTGTACGGTAGCGTCTACCTACAAATCAAAGCTTTATCTACGAATTCTTTCGTAGCTTTGTCTGAGATACAGTAGCTTATCTTATCTTATTAGCCCGTTGGATCCCATTGTTGGGCAAAGGTATTTTAATATTTACCGTAGCTTATTTAGACGTTTCATTCGTAAAAAATAGTTGTTTTCAGTAATTATCGTTGACAGATCAATAGAGTCGACCACGAAGCTGGGCGGTGGCGATCTGGACCCATACTACTGCCTGATCGAGGACGGGCGGCCGGGCTGGCTATTCCAGGAGATCCGTGACCTGTTCTACTACATTCAGATCCTGTGCCAGGGCACATTCTCGCCGGCCGCGCGCCGCGTGCGAGACTGCATCCCCATCGACTCGCTGCCGGACCTCATGCGAGCTCTGGGCTTCTTCCCCTCCGAGTATGAGGTGGGCACTTGTTCGCTCCTAGCACCTTGACCTAGCTTTATTCCCATCATCTTCATCATGTACAGTCAGCTGCACAGACATGTACTTATACAAATATATACACTCCAAAACTTTCACATTTATACATCTCTTAATTTTGCAATTATAAGTACACGCAAGCATTCTCTGGATATAAAAACTTGACTACCTACTGAACCGATTTGAATGAAATTTGTATGTGAACAATCTGAAAGTATACCCTCTAAACAAAAAAGATTTTTTTTTTTTCAAATAATTTAATAAACAACAAACTGAGGTAACAAAAAAAAACATTCAACCGAATCGATGACCTCCTTGTACCTAACTGCAGGTGGAGAACCTGATAGTGGAAGCGAAGTTCAGGGTGTACCAGAAACGCGCGTGCACAGAGCTGGGGTTCGAGGAGTTCGTGAAGTTGTACCTGAACCACCGGCCCGCGCTCGGAGACAGCTTCGCGCACGTTCGCACCGCCTTCCGCACCTTCGCCACGCTGCGCGACCGCACCTACCACATGCACCGCGACGATTTCGTAGAAATGCTCGGCGAATACGGTACATGCACTCAACTCGCTAGTTGACCACCCATGAAACTGATCAGAATATGGCATACCTACTGTGACAGTTATTCCGAAGGTCAAGCAGTACCTACAACAACACAAGTACCGTAGTAATACTTAAGTAGTACAATTATTAAAATGTTTATTGTATGTATTGATTATAAAGAATAATAATATATAGAATATAATATAAACGAAACATACACTACGTATGTTTCGTATAAAAAAAATTATGTAAGTACTATTTACAAATGCGCTTAATTTTAGAATTTCCGACACAATGTAAAAAATATTGTTTGTGAATAAATGAAATGAAAAGTACTACCATACTAAGTGTAGGCACTGCACACAAATTTAATGCAACACAAGCCTAAATCTAAATTAATGATTAAGATAATGTTTAAATATTTTAGGTAGGTATGCTTGTTTTTGATCGAAAAAAATCCAAAATCTTTATTTTTAGTTGACCGAAAGAAAAAATAAAAAAAAAGGTATCAGAGCCTAGGTACACTGGTAGGTAGGCACTATTATTCAAAAGCTGGCATGCGTGTGTAGTGTCTGTGAATAAGAGGGCGGGCGTGACGATAATTGTGTGTGACGTGCCAAAATTATCACCCTAAATAATGTCAGTGTAGTGAAATTGCATTAGTGTGAGTACTTTGACAGTTCCTGCATTCGTTGAACAACCGGTATGTGTGCATGTTTGTCTGACGATAACTCTCGAATGTTTACTAGTTTTGGCAGGTGGGTAGGTACCTAGATAAGTTCAAAATAGTTTTTGAACGAGTCGATGAGCCAACTCCGTTCTGAGGTTTAGGCGACAGAGGCCGAGGCGATGAGGTCGTAGTTCAGGGCACTAGTTTTATAATTACAGTTCACAATGTTTACGCAGGTGAATTTTTCTCCCGGGATCTGTCGTGGTACCTTTTGTCGATACTGTGGGGGCAGAGCTTCGAGGACAGAGCCATGATGGCAGAAGATGACTTCTCATTCTTGCCAGAGGTAATCAAGGTCCTGTTTGCACTTTGATTAGTCGCAGTGCAAATGCCATATGCGTGCAGCAACTGTTAGTGCATCCTGCATTTTGACCTGCCCTTGGCAGCGACTGACTGTCCTTACTGGTAATGTTACCTACATACTTATTTAACTTACAATGCAATGATAATTATAACCTATGTCTTATAAGAGACTATAGGCATAGAAAAAGGATATGGGTGTGCTATTTATTTTTTCAAATCTTATCGTGTCACTAGTTTTTTCGAAGCAGTGTGGTGAAAGGATTTCAAGTGCGCCCCGAAGAGGCTCCTTTCGTGTTTTCCTTCACCGTTAAGCTCGTGTTTTAATGCACACAATTTTTTTGAACAGAAAAATCAAAATCAAAATCAAAAGTTCGAACACACGACCTTCGGATCAAAAGTTGAGGCACCTCCCACTGGGCCAACACGGTTTTTTTTCAAATGAAGGGGTTCGATTCCTATTTTTCTTCAAAATCGGCCAAGAGTCCTTTGAGCCAAGCCCAGTTGTTTTTTATTTATTTTTCTTCGCATGGACTTTTATTGCATTTAGCCGCAGATGGTTGTTACTACGTCACCGGACTCTCCGGTGAGTGCTGAGGGCGCTCGACCTTAAAATCACTGTTGTTTGTACAGGAGATATCATTCAGCACGCTGGTGACGGACATCATGGGCATTCAGGAGCCGGACAATGTATCGGAGCAGTTATCGGTACCAGAATCCGCCGGCTCGCAATACACCGGCTCCACCAACGACCACACATAATACGACCAAGTTACATAGTTTAGTTACCTCAGTAAACGTAGATGTTTGTAAGCCTTCTTTGTTTGTTTTCACCTGACTGCAGTGAACATCCTACTAATATTATAAACGCGAAAGTTTGTAAGGATGGATGGATGGATGTTTGTTATTCTTTCACGTAAGATATACTGAATGGATTTTAATGAAACTTTACAATAATATAGCTTATACATCGGAATAACACATAGGCTACAATTTATAAATTCAACAGTATATTAGTAGTTAAGTCTAGGTAGGTATAGTTTATGAATTTCACATGGAATCCTGAAACAATTATAGGTAGGTAATTTTTTTTATTAAAATTATTAAATATTATCTGAGGCCAGATCACGAAAAATTCTGACAAACGAATTCGTATTGTATCTGAATCTGACACAGAATGGATCTAATTCTACGAAGGGTTTATTCATCATCAAAAGTCGGATTTTAAAATCGGTATACACCATATAGTATGCCTAAATCGCTCAACATGACAAGCGCCAGTATTAAATGAATATCATCAAAGTTCAAAATTAACTGTACACCACATTGTCAAAAATATTATACGGTTTAGATCCATTTTGAAAATTTGAATATGGTCATCGACTTTTGATGCTGACCGTACCTACAATGCGAATTCAATTATTTCGGGATTTTTTCGTGATATGACCTCTGATCAGTAAAATACCTACTTACAAAATTGTAGGTAAATTACTCTACTGCAATTTTAAAAGAAACAGCATTCTATAATTTGTTTGCACCGCCACTGACAGTCAACAGTAAAACATGCTGAACATTTTCAGAATTTTATTTCAACTGTACTTATTTAGTTACATATCTAAATTAATATTTAGTATGCAAGAATTATTTTTTGGAAAATATTGAATTGTTACTGCATTACTACCATTAGACTGTAGAGTGTACACATTTATCAAGTGTGGCCAATAGGCAGGCAGAATACTGACTGCAAAATAAATTGCTAAATTATCTTCTTCAGAAAAGCCATCACCATCAAACCAAAATGTTGAAACTAAAGTACTTGTAAGCGGTGACCCACAATTGCGGCACAGCTTACAAGATAACTTAGGTTTAATGCATGTTAAAGTCCCAATGATTGTAACATCTTGAATACAAAAATATTAAAAGGCTGAAGACATTATTGAAAATCTTTTTGACTTCTGATATTTTTGAGCGTATCTATTGTACAAAATCGTATTTATATGATACATTTATATAATTAAATCTACATAAATTTACACATTCTTCTGATACCACAATTAATTTAATACAACCAGGGTCATGTCTCATTAGTCGTGACATTAATGGAAAAACGTGAGTTGCTTGAGAAGTATGGTGCACAACAGAACAGTACTTAGCGCCTTGATAATAAAATCTATGGAATATTGTCATTATTCACAACATAAAGACTTCAAATAAAATCATTTTTATAGTCTTCATTTTTAACTCAAGAAATGCTTTGATGGTAAAAAGGTTAAAAGTTAGTTGCCTCAGTCAGTTTTTAAACGTTTGGCCGGTGTAGTAGTCCCACTACTTTGGGAGTTGGAGTCTTCAGAGAAATGTGTTGATGTGAATTCCGTGGGGCCCTGTGAGTCGCTCACTGTTGAGAAACCTGAAACAAAAAAGTAGTTCTAAACTGCAATACAACAGAGGAATATGTATTTAAAGTAGTATATTATGTATTTTTATTTATTATCTAAGTATTTTCGTGGTTATAACTTGTATTGTATGTGCAAGTAAGTGCACACACCTACCATTACAAAACTGTCTCTCTGTACTCAAAGGTTTGCTAGAAGATAACTACCATATTATATTAGCGAAGTAGCGAGACGCTGTTTACTGAACACTGCACTATACTCAGGCTGGACTGGAAGTGCGATAAAAATGCATGATTTGATTTTTTTGGTTAATCATGCAGCATGATAATTAATGTAAACGCATGTCACGTCATATGATCGTCTAGTAACCGATTAACCCCTCGGGTTAAGCTAAAAATTTAAGACTTAGTTAAGAATTTGAGACTTTATTCAGTACACCTATTAGTAAGACATAGGTCCTACATTCACCAAATAATAACTTACAAGTGTTGGAATCTTCTGCCATGCCAAAGTTAGAGTTAGATGAATCCTGCATTTTCTTGGGGGTATTCTCTTTATTTTCATGTTTGGCAGCATGTTTCTTTTTCTGCTCGTTGGTGGATATCGGCACCCATTTGTATATTTTCATGGTGGTCTCACCAATGGTAACCCATTTTTTTTCCCTGCAAAAAAATAGAGGTGTTCTGTTCATTACGATTACAAGACATCTCGGCCTTTCGATAATGTTGTGTCTGTTAGATGACATGAGCGCAGGCCATTCAGAATTATAGTTTTTTCAAAGAGTCCTACCAATGGCGAACTTTTTCAACAGCTTGCATGACCCTTTTGATATCATCTTTCACACGGTTTCTGGTTTCAGCACGCACAGATCGAGACATTTTCACTGATTATCCTCATAAATTAAAAGTAAAGGAAATAACCATGCAGTATGAACTGCTACAATCTAATATAATACACAGCAGGATTTGAATTTCCCACAATCAAAACAATCATTCGTCAGCCACCTTACTCTTTCCGCCATGTTTTGATTGATTGATTTGCTGCTTGATGTGATTGCAAAGACGTTTGATTAGGATTGATTGAACATTCAAAAAGCGTTTCGTTGTTATTTTCATTAGTACAATGCCAAATCACATTTTTACTTATTTAGGCAGAACCAGTACTAGATACCTTATCAAAGCAACAGAAAAATCAATTAACCATCTGACGTGAATAAAAACTCGAGAAGCAAATACTCCGCAGAAGAACCGGGAAATAAGCAAACCTTCTAGAATCTAGCAAAAGTAAACTAGCACTTAGAGAAGGATACATTCTAGTACTAATAACTAAACGCACAATTGATGACAGTCGGAAGGCCTATTTCATTGGTTTATTTCAGATGTAGAAGACATTCTACCAATAGATGCCAAGCATAATATCGAGCACCAAATGATATCGAGGCGAGAATTGAAAACGAATACAATTTTGCAGTCTGTGTTAAAAAAAAGAAAAAAGTGGTAAAGAGAAAACAAAAAAAAGTCATCGAAAAATTTTATTGGTATTTTTCTGCCGAAAATAAATTAGTTGAGAGATAAATTGCAAATGTAATATGTTCTAAAGCCCAGGTACGTAAAATTGAATTGATTTCCTTTCGTCTAGTTATTATTCATCCAGTATTTCGATTTGATTCTTCAATTTGGTTGTTCTCTAATTGATGAGATTTATTTTTGACTTTGCAAACTATCTAGCGGCTGTCAGTTGTTTTACGTCTAATTTTAATGAATATTCATAAACATTTTATCGTTTTCATTATTTACTGCACTTCTATGTATTTACACGCTGCTCGACCTACAGGGATGCACATCGATTTCGGTGATGCAACGAGATGATAAGGTGCAGAATTGTTTGCCTATTATTCTAAGATTTTTATACGTTGCTTTTTCTTTATGATTTCGATGCTCATCTAATTTTCACTTTAAACTCCTCTCTCGTTGCGCTTCAGTAGACCACAAACATAACCTCAATGCTCATTACATTGTCCTGGTTTCGATTAATCTCTAAGTGATTGAAACCTCAGCCTGTTACTACCACTAGGAGCTAGTTAGAGCTAGCTATTTGAATGAGGCTATTGAAACAATTCCTAGGATTAAAACATTCATCCATAATATTGGATACGGATAGATGTTTGTAACACAATCATGCTAAAAATGTTTTCATACCCCAATATCACTTGGGCTGTAGCCATAAGGAGCTAAAAGTCTGCTGTTTGTTTACCAATGTAGAAGCACTTTACTACGTACCATACCTTACCTGTTTAGCTTTTGCACTACAGAGCCTATTATGTTTTGTTGCAGTTGTACCGTGCATGTTGTTTTACTATAGAAGTACAGTGACTACATGGTTGTCATTGTCCGGATAAGGTTCAACTAACTTGAAGAGTGCTTTCCTTCCCGTATGGCTGCATATGTTAACCGCTCACTGTCCATGATGGCGGGCGATGGGCCCCACAATGTCGGGATGCTGAACAACGGTGCCGTTCGCGTCAATATGGCCAATGTGGATTCCCCCCTGCAGATATTTGTGAGGGCCAAGAAGAAGATCAATGACATATTCGTTGAGATTGATGATTATGTCAAAGATGCTGTCACATTTATGCATGGTGAGTTTAGCTCTAATCATCTGATGGGTGCATAATTATAAATTAGTAAAATGTAATTTAAAAATTGCACTTTAAGAATGTGCAATTTCACCAGAACTAAATGACTTCTTTGATGGTACTGTAGCTTTTTCAAAATATATGTATTAAAGTGTATTAGGTAATAGTATTATGATAGAATTAGAACTTAGAGCTAGCTTACATTGAGTGAAGGTCAAATTCATTAATTTCATTTCTAACAATTGTTCACTGTTACCCACTCCTGTTGGTAAGTACTATACATAAATAATAGCCGAATTCATAGTATTTGCTGAATCAGTAAGGAGTATATTTATAAAATTGAGTCATTGTTTTTTTTATATTCCCATAATGAACATACAATAATACCTCTTAAATCGTTGAAGTCAAAATAGAGCTGAAATGTAAACGCATAGCTTATATGAGTTGGAAAATCATGAGCAGGCAAGTCACAAGCTGACAGCAAACCTACTTAACTTTTTCTTATGTGTTGTGTGACGAGGCTGGAGGCAAACCACCTATGTGCACACACATGCACAGGCAACAAAATGTAGACTCTATATACTTTAAGATAAATACATATATATTTTATTGCATATAAATAAGAAAATAAATTTAACTGTGAGTCTGAAGTGAAACAAGTAAATATGAATGACAATGTGTCATGTTGCAGCGGTGTCTGGTGAGAACGGCATCGTGTCAGCGGCCGATGTGGCCAATGTTGAGGGCTACGTGTCGAAGGTGCAGGCGATACGGGAGGTGCTCAAGCGGGACCACATGAAGGTCGCATTCTTCGGCAGGTAACAAACGCTCAACAGCCTCTGATGCTGTTCTAACTTCATACATTGGGTGTGCAGATCACGCGACGGTTTATATCTCGCGGATATTTCCAGAAAGCTGAATGGAATTCCCTTCCCCACTAGTATCAATCTGCAGCAGACCACTGCTGAACGTAGCTAGGCGCGCCACTGAGCCGGATCTTTAACTCTTCTCATCGGCTCCCTAAAAAGCCGTGTTGGCTGAGTGGGAGGTGCCTCGACTTTCGATTCGAAGGTCGTGAGTTCGCTCCCGTTCGTACACCAATGGATTTTTCTGTTTAATAAATCTATGTGTGCATTACAACATGTGCTGATCGGTAAAGGAAAACATCGAGAGGAAACCGGCATGTCAAAGAACCTAAAAAGTTCGAAAACATGTGTCAAGTGCATGTGGAAGTAGCCTCATCGAGGCGCACTTGAAAGCCTTTCACCACACTGGTTCGAAAGAAATAGTGACACGATAAGAAGATCGGCTCCCTACTCGCTAAATGTACTTTACTCAGGTATCATAGTTACAAAGATATTATTTACCTACAGGACAAGCAATGGCAAGAGCACGGTGATTAACGCGATGTTGCATGATAAAATCTTACCGAGTGGCATCGGACACACCACCAACTGCTTCCTTCAAGTGGAGGGCTCCGACACGGATGAAGCCTTCCTGCGCACTGACGGTTCGGAGGAGAAGCTCAATGTGCAGGTACAGACATGACTCACTTTTTTGTCAAAGAACTTTAAGTTCTTCGGTTTTGGCTCCACATCATGGTGTATATAGCAAGTGTCAAGTAATTGGTGAGATTATGTTTATTTTATTCATCAGTCTAGAGTCGTTAAGTCAAGTCATGCCCCTGTATAGCAGTGGTGGTGGCGACTTTACTATTTGAGAAGAAGATTTTTTTTGTAAAAAAGGTGTGACCACTCTAAAAAAATACTTATCAAAGTGACGTTTACTCAATTTTCCTAAATACTTATGGTACGGTTTATTTTCTAGTCAATATCCATACAATGATTAATATCTCAGAAAGTTAAATTCACAAATTTTATTTTTTATTCTACCTACTTTACAGTGTTCTGAAGTACCTGAATAAGTTTGGTTAAGAATTATTTAGGTAATATAGGAAACTATCGCACAAGCAAAACCGCGCGCCATTACTAGTAATAGTGATCCGTGGTATAAACTCGTTTTTAACCCTGACCTGTCTCTGTTACAGTGACATATTATGACTCTTCTTTGTTTATAAAAAAAATCTTGAATTATAAATCGGGGTACAGTGACTTCTATGGAGTTGGGACACTAGTCACCAACATTCTTAAACCTGATCAAGAGCACTTAATGAACAAAAAAACACCGTTTTTACACAACAATCAGAGTAATAAAAGTTTTATTAAATATTACAATGCCACCGACATTATCATTCTCAAGTTCTCGCCCTAACTCGAGTGTTTGTTGTGTCAGTCGGTGAGCCAGCTGGGGCACGCGCTGTGCGAGTCGCGGCTGAACGAGTGCACGCTGGTGCACGTGTACTGGCCGCGCGAGATGTGCGCGCTGCTGCGGGACGACGTGGTGCTGGTGGACTCGCCCGGCGTCGACGTCACGCCCAACCTGGACGAGTGGATCGACCAGTACTGCCTCGATGCCGACGTGTTCGTGCTCGTCGCTAACGCCGAGTCCACGCTCATGGTCACCGTGAGTAAACCACGCCTCACCACACCACATCTCATCATCATTTGTCCAACAGTATCCAGTCCATGCAAAGGTTGTCTGGAAGAGATCGCTCTTTAGCGATAAGACCGCCCATTGTCCACTTTTATATACCTAGCTTTATTTTTCCATTATAATGTATTAGTACTAAGATGGTGAGCAATAATAGTAGATTATGCACTAAGGGGATAAAGCAGTGTCTTATGTAGCGGGTGGCATATTGAACCCTGAGCTAACGAGGGTTATGTAGAGTCCTGAGTGACGCGAGGGGTTCAAGCTGCCCAAGACGAAGACAGGCTTTATCCCAGAGGAGCATACTCTACTTTTCACACCTTCTGCGAGGCAATAAAAATCCAGGGCTCCGAACTCAGCTGCCAACACCGTCTTTTGTTTTACAATCTACGAAGTCGCGCCTTTTTTTTTATGAGTGGTCAGTTTGATTTTAGAACAAACCTTTTTACTATGCCATATGGGCGGTCTTTTACTCAGAGTTTTTCACGAGTTTCCATACGAATTTGACGTTCCAACTTCAAATCACATTACTACCCTTAGGAGTTTCATACAACATTACCTCCCTTGGTAGGTAATGCTTTGCTTTACCTTGATGATAGCATGATATGTAATTGGATATTGTCGAGCAGGTGGTGTGAAAAGTATATTCTATCTATCTCACCACATCTCACCACACAGCTCGCAATCACATACAGTGGTTTATACTCAGCGTCGTACAGGTTGTTCTGCGCATCTTTGTCACGTGGTTTTCCAGAGGACAACTTGTTGTATACATCGCAGTATAAGTGGCTCATTAAGTAAAATAAAAAAAAATAGTTACTAATTCAGACTGGGTCCTTATAACACAAGACAATAAATGATATAAAAATTGATTATAGTAAGTTACTTAAAATAAAATTAGAAACATCAGAGAGGCGGTATTATGGTTGGAATCATTGGACTGGATAACGCTGATTACGCCTTGTCATGGACTTCAAAGCTGTTTCACCTTTTGTTTTCAGGAAAAGAACTTCTTTCACAAAGTATCAACGAAAATATCACAACCGAACATTTTCATACTGAACAATCGATGGGACGCTTCAGCTTCAGAGCCCGAATATTTGGACCAAGTGAGTTCCATCCCCGTTTTTATGTTAGATTTTAAACTTTGCAGTTATTAACTATCTTGTGTTATGTTATCCGTGTGATTTGGTACAAAATAAAAACTTAATCTATTCTATTCTATATTGTTGTGCTAATGTTGAAACACCATATTTCTTTTTTATTTTAACAAGTGACGAGACGAGCTAGGCGCTCTTCTGATTGTATGAGATCACACTCACTGCCCATGAGGAGCTACGCAGGAATTTTATACACATAGACCAGTGCGACACTGCTATGCTACTTTGAGGCATTTTGATGTCTCTTAAACCGGTCATTGATTGTTATAATTGTTTTAAAACTAGTAGAAGCGCCACAGTGGCCGCCTCACGCCTCTAATTTGAAGAAGCCCTCAGCGCGCGATCAGAGCTCTGTTAAAATAAGTTTGAGCCTTATACCCATGAGTTTACGGTTGTATATGGCAGGTGCGCACGCAGCACGCCAACCGCTGCGTGGACTTCCTGTCGCGCGAGCTGCGCGTGTGCTCGCCCAAGGAGGCGGAGGAGCGGATATTCTTCATCTCTGCCAAGGAGGCGCTGCTCACGCGCATGCGCGAGCGCGAGAAACCCGTCTCCTGTGAGTTGTCATTATTTAAAATTGTTACAGGTATCCTCACGGTTTAATAGTGATGATCTTGAATGCGCAGAAGCCGATTTTTAGATGTGTTTGGTAGGAGGGGTGCGTCGCGACAGGGAAGGTGACCGGCGCCGGCATCTATTGGTCGCTTAGCCACCTTCTCGCCACGGCGCAACCAATAGGCGCCGTCTCGCCTCACCTCATTTGCGCAGAGCTTCCCTCCACTTTCGCCGAGCGCTACTAAACCGTAAAGATAATACAGTACGCGTAATCAGTGTGTTTCTGAAGTAGCTGTAGTAAGCAAAATCGCTTCTGCGCAGTTAACTGTTTTTTTACCCATCTCTGCACCGATAGCACGGACTGGGGATAAAAATGTTGTCCCCCGTTTTTATCCACCTTCCAGTCAATTTTATCCCAAGGTGGATACAAACGGGGGACAAAATTTTTATCCCCAGTCCGTGCTAAGCCTGCTGAAGACCACTATTCCTACTATTATATGATAAAGACGAAAGTTTTTAAAAATGAACTATGGACCAATTTCCGTATTAATTAAACTGATGAGCCTACAATCTAATATTATGTAAGTGAAGTACCTACTAAATATAAAAATGAACTCAAAGTTGATGCGCCCTGACAGGGTTCATGTGTATTGTGTACCTATATGCTACTTACACCTAAGTTATACTAGCTGTATGCAAATGAAACAAAAAACTATGAAACTGAAACTGGATAAAATGTATGGGCTGCGTACAGCAGCGTCGTGGGAACATAGAGACAAAAAACAAAGCAAGTTTATATGTTTCCAGCGCCGATCTTAGTGGACGGTCACCAAGTTCGCTACTTCGAGTTCGTGGACTTCGAGCGCAAGTTCGAGGAGTGCATCAGTCAGTCGGCCGTGCGCACCAAGTTCGCGCAGCACTCGCGCCGCGGGAAGAACATCGCCGCGCTCGTCATGCAGGCGCTGGAACAGGTACCACACCCCACCCATGGCCTCAAGCCAGTACCACCAGCGACCTCGCATCAGTGCCACTATTGATCTCATGCCAGTACCATCAGTGACCTCATGCTACCAACGAACTCACACTAGTACCACCAGTGCCCTCACGTCACCAACGACCTCACACCAGTACTACCAGTGACCTCACGCTACCAACGACCTCACACTAATACCACCAGTGACCTCACACCAGTACCACCAGTGACCTCACACTAGTAACACAAGTGACCTCACGCTACCAACGACCTCACACTAATACCACCAGTGACCTCACACCAATACCACCAGTGATCTCACACCAGTACCACCAGTGACTTCCCGCTACCGACGACCTCACACTAGTACCACCAGTGACCTCACACTAGTACCACCAGTGACCTCACACTAGTACCACCAGTAACCTCACATCACCAGTGCCCTGTTCAACCGAACTTGCTTTTTTATCTCGTATTCTGTTGAAGTCGCCGAATAACTCTATTGACAGATAGATAAGTTATAAAACTAATATTATAATTGAAAATTTTGCAAATCAATAGTTTATGTGTGCTCTGAAGCATGAAAAGTTCGAAGTTCGAGTTTTGATCCAATAGGCTGCTCCACTATTGGATTAAAGCTCGATTGGAGGTGCTCATGATGATAGGTTTAAATTTATTTTTGTAATGTTTTAATAATGATTTTAAGTAATTAATATTTTTGAATATTGGATGCAAGAGGTCTCAACAGACATAACATTCCAGGTGTACAACACATCGACGGATCAGAAATCCGCCAAAGTAGAGAAGCAGCGGATTTTACACGAACAACTCACCTGCATCGAGGAACAACTCACCACCATCACGCGACAAATGAAAGATAAAATCAACCGCATGGTTGAGAGCGTTGAACACAAGGTAAAGAGCCTACTTAACATATAATAACATACCTATATGATAAAGAATGTATGTCAAGAAAGATGGATGCGAAGAACCAAAAAAACGCATAAGTTTTTTCTAATATGTATATTTCTACAGACTTAACTAAGTAGAAGTAGTAGAGTAACTAAAAAGAGGAGGTTCTCAATTTGGTTGAAAGTTTTTTTTTATTTTTGTTACCTCAGATCTTTGTTGTTTCTAAACAGGTTTGACTGTTTTTTTTGTTTGAAAGGATTACTTTCAGATTGGTCTCATAGAAACTTCATCAAAATCGATTCAGTCGTTTAGTTTTTAAATCAAAATAACTGAAAAAAATATGTCGTCGAAGTAAACGAAATTGCGTATTTTATTTCCCTGTTACTTGTCAGTGGCGCCTACAAACAGTCCGGTTGAAGTCGTCTGTTGTATGTTTTTGTAAAACCTTGATTTTGCTTCGCTGTGACTATTCATGGTGTTTACGGTCACTAAAACAGTCCAATTGAAGTTGGTTGTACTATATTTTTGTTAAACCATGATTTTATGTGACAGGTATCCTTAACTCTAAGTCAAGAAATCCGCCGCCTGTCCGCGCTGATCGACGAGTACGACACGCCGTTCCGCAGCGAGCGCGGAGCCCTGGAGCAGTACAAGAAGGCGCTGCATCGACACGTGGAGGCCGGTCTCGGCTCGCGGCTCAAGAAGCGGCTCTCCTCCGACATCGGCAACGAGATGGACCAGGCGCAGAAGGAGATGGCAGGTCAGTGTGTGCTGTGGCGAGACAAGGACGGACATGTAGCACGCAGCTCTCGTACATCGACACGTGGAGGCCGGCCTCGGGTCGCGGCTCAAGAAGCGCCTCTCCTCCGACATCGGCAACGAGATGGACCAGACGCAGAAGGAGATGGCAGGTCAGTGTGTGCTGTGGCGAGACGAGGACGGACATGTAACACGCAGCTCTCGTACATCGACACGTGGAGGCCGGCCTCGGCTCGCGGCTCAAGAAGCGCCTCTCCTCCGACATCGGCAACGAGATGGACCAGGCCCAGAAGGAGATGGCAGGTCAGTGTGTGCTGTGGCGAGACAAGGACGGACATGTAGCACGCAGCTCTCGTACATCGACACGTGGAGGCCGGCCTCGGGTCGCGGCTCAAGAAGCGCCTCTCCTCCGACATCGGCAACGAGATGGACCAGGCGCAGAAGGAGATGGCAGGTCAGTGTATGCTGTGGCGAGACAAGGACGGATATACAACAAAAAATTTAAATTATTAAAACAATTTTTAATGGACAATGCAGAAGGAGTACCACGTTGTATCTGAGCAGTCAGAACTGGATTTCTACAAAATTACAGAGTGACAGCGGCGCGAGTCGAATTTTGCGAGCTGGCTCGAGCTAAGTACCCGGGATTGCCAAACGATTAATAAAACTCAAATTATTATCAATGATAGGTATTATACTTATAATAATTATACTGAAGCAAATCCATAGGAAAACTACTAACGGTAACAGTTATCAATTTTATTTTGACAAAAATTCGACTTAAATGTTTCAAGTTTTTTTACCATATTATGTGTTCAGTAACGGCAACTGATAATGCGTATTTTTTTTCTGGTGATAAAAAATTTGCTATACACTGCACGCAGCTCATGCATATGTAAGATATATATGTAAGATAAGATAAGATAATTTATTTATTTCCTCGTAATTACAACCACTTCTTATGGAGTAACACTTATATACTATGACAGAAAATACAGTAAGATAGTAGTAGTAAGTAAGTAGGTATACAAGAAGGTAACTAGCGTCAGACTCGCTGCGAGTTTTTAGCGAAACATTAATCAATATGTGTAGAAGATTCAAGTCTTCAACTAGAATTACAATGGTGTACCTAATAATAATATAGGTACATAGGTTAAATAATTTGCTGTAACATAATAAATATTGCTTGGGTAACTGTCGCTTAAAATTATAAGTAGGTAGGCTGATAAATATTTAAACTTGTGAATACGGACTTGATAACAACAGTGCGGTGCGGTGGTCTAACAATAAGGTGTACCCTACCCGCCGAACTAGTTGAACACTGTGTCTCGGCAGATAGTGTTAGTGGTATTAATGCTTATCGACTGCGTCATATATGATACAAATCTATGCCTCTTATTTAGTTCGAGCCGAGCGAGGGTGTGGCGCGTCAAATATTGATTGTCCGCGTGTTGTATGTTGCAGAGCGCATGTACAACATCCTGCCGATGCACAAGCGCGCGGCGGCCGCGTCCTACATCGTGCCGCATCAGCAGCCCTTCGAGGTGCTGTACCGACTCAACTGCGACAACCTCTGCGCGGACTTCCAGGAAGATCTCTCGTTCAGGTCATCATCATCATCAGCCAACTTTAGTTCACTGCTGGACGTAGGCCTCTCCCATAATGCGCCACTGAGCTCGGTCTTCGGCTCTCCGCATCCACTTTTTACCGGCTGCCTTTCGTATGTCATCACTCCACCTGGCCGGAGAGCGCCCTGCACTACGCTTGCCGATACGCGGTCTCCACTCAAGAACCCGCCTACTCCAGCGGTTGTCGGTTCTTCGGCATACATGGCCAGCCCACTACCACTTCAGCTTGCTAATCCTGAGAGCTATGTCGATCACTTTGGTTCTTTGTCGGATAACCTCATTCCGGATTTTATCCTTCAAAGAAACTCCCAACATAGGTTGTTCAGGTCACCTGTCTTTTATTTTAATTAGCTTTGTGTTCGAAATTCTCGAGATTTAAAAGCGTAGATTTTCTGTGTCATTCCAACACAGTGAGACTTGAGCCCGCGTCCTAGACTTTCGGTCTATTTTTCTTAATATTAATAATTAATTAATAAAATTATTAATAATTTTCTTAATATTACGAGTTGTGCGGTCGCTGTTTTCTAAATAGACAGGTAGGAACCGTATTAACAGAGAAAATGCGTGATCCATACCATAGTCATTTGTGTGAGATCTTAGTAGCGCCTCCATTTGAATGTTTTTACAATACTCATTCAGTACATACTTACGGGTCATACATTCGGGCCACGCTATTATAGTTGTATTTGTGCTAGGCTCAGACGTGACTGCGTGCAATGTTGTGTTCAGGTTCTCGTACGGCATCACGGCGCTGATCCAACGCTTCCAGGGGAAGAACACCAATCGGATAGCGCTCAACAACCCGCCTCAATACACACCGGTAATTACACTAATTGTACCTTATTGTACCCCATTACCCTTGCTACCCCATGGTTCGTTCTGTAGTCGGGCAATACACAAAGCACCCTTCAACTGAAAGCCAGTGCATACCGCTGTACCCTCCACGCAGAATAAGGGTGCGTTTTCACTGACACGGAGCTGGGCTGAGTGGCTAGGAGCAGGCCGTGAATTGGTTGAAAAACACAGTGCTCACGATAAGAAGTAGTGCTCGAAGTGGTGTGGAAGTGGAATTTCAAGCACTGTGATTAGGCAATTCACGGTCCGCTTCTCTCCACTCCGCCCAGCTCCGCGTCCATGGAAACGCACCCTAAGAACCCTTACTACAATTACCTACCTACGTTAAATTTCGCATTTAAAGTAAGACTATTATTTTATAAAAGAAATTCAAAGAGTTGTGTGCTTGTCTCGTGTGAACCAGTGGCTGATACTTGCGTCGTAGTTTCTAGCCGCCCAAAAGCCATAACATATTTCCTTTCCTTGGCTCAAAGTCTTCTACAATTTATACTAATGTTACTTGCCCCAGATCCCGCCGACGATAAGCAACACGCCCTCGTCGAGCGAGCTGGTGCGGTCCAACGGCGCCAGCGTGCTGGGCAGCGTGGCCAGCGTGGGCCCGCTCAGCGCTGAGGAGTGGGGCATGGTGTCCAAGTTCGCCCTGGGCGCGCTCACCTCGCAAGGCACCATGGGAGGCCTGCTGCTCTCTGGGCTGGTACGTACTGTTTTTCCGTGAATCATTTAACGTAGAGCTCCCGGTAAAAGATGGTTGCGTCAAGCTGTCGACTTGGCAAATGCGAGCTATTAGGCTGGTTTCTTGTCACGCTGACGGTCGGCGCTGATAGGCTAATATGTATGTATTACTATGAAGTGTTTCCTAGTTACGCTGACCGCTCCGCGCCGACGCTTGGCGCTGAGCGCTGACACATCCTTACCGCCAGTGAGCGTTTTCGTGTAGCGCAGATCGTACGCGCCGCCGAGTACAGTCATTACGGATGATCGAACTCTTTCACGACATGCGATAATAGGTAAAAAAAAACTTATTTCGTCATCTATCATCTGACCTACAACGTGACAGTGTGACAGTGACCTACACACAGTGGCCTGTGATACCCCTACCATCAGCGAAGGTCTTCGCGTTTGAGTTTTAGTAGCGATTTTTCCCCATCGTCCACTGGGTTGACGATAGGATATTATCGACCGGGAATGACCCTTATGTCTGCCGCCTTCAGGGTTAGAAGAACCCCTATGGACGGCAGATAGTAGTAGTCGATAGGGGTCCAAAGAAAAGATATAGGTTATAATTTAATAACACACTTTAATGCAAATTTAATTAGCCTTCGCGCACTGCTCGTTATGACTGTATCTATATTCCACTTTAAGCACTGCGCATTGGCCTGAATACGGTGTCCTTGTTGCAGCTGCTGAAGACGGTGGGGTGGCGCATAGTGGCGGTGACGGGCGTGGTGTACGGCGCGCTGTACGCGTACGAGCGGCTCACGTGGACGGCCAAGGCGCAGGAGCGCGTGTTCAAGCGGCAGTACGTCGCGCACGCGGGCAAGAAGCTGCGCCTCATCGTGGACCTCACCTCCGCCAACTGCAGCCACCAGGTGCAGCAGTGAGTATCTTCAACCGACTTCAAAAAAAGGAGGACGTTATCAAATCGGTTAAATGTCGCAAATTTAATACTCTTATTTTTTTCAATAGATGACAACATTATTGAGGCTATAGGAACCAAGAACTAACCAACCTTATAAGAGATGGAGCGACGACATTGCCCAAATAGCTGGTGTTACCTGGAGTAGAGTAGCTAGAGAAAGAAATAAATGGCAAGAAACGGAGGAGGTTTTTGCCACTAAAGGTGGTTCTTGCACAAAAAATAAAGAGTAAAATTTAGATAGAAGAGACAAGTAGAATAATAGATTAAGTGAAAATAAGATAAACTATGTAATATGTGTAAGAAATAAAAAGCTTTTATTATTATTATAGGAACCAAGATAATCGCGAAAAACCGATGACCGTAACCTTTGACCTTGAATATCTAACGACGCAGACATGATTTTATGTGGCTTTTGAGATATATTTTAGAAAACCAAAATGAAGGCGTATACGAGTTTCCAGCTTATCTCTCATTCCGAGGTTGATCCCTTTTTTCCTTATTTGACTGGCCTAGTGTCATCGACGCTTAACATAATCGTCCGGTACTAGCGAAGGCTCAAGCGCAAAGACGTCCTAGACGTCAAAGAAAGTGCGAGTGCAGGAGTGTTCTCCCCCCAAAAATTAAACAAAACCCTAAAATTTGCTCCTAGTAAAATGTAGGTACTGATCGCAAATATAACTAAAAAAAACGACTTTTTTACAAGCTGCTTGTATGTGAGTTTAAAAGCTAGCGTGAGAACGAGTTAGCTTTGAGAGTTCTCTTTTCAACAAGCAGATTGTAAAAAAGACGATGAGACTGGGCGAGTTTACACGCTAAAAGCGAACTCGCTAGCGAGTAAAAAAACCTTGTGTCATCGACGCTTTACAGAGAATTTACTTATCCCCCAGAGAGTTGTCGACGATGTTCGCGCGGCTGTGCCGGCTCATCGACGAAGCCACTACGGAGATGGACTCTGAGCTGAGCGAGGTGCGCGACGCCATCGCCATGCTGGACTCCGCCGCCTCCTCCGCCAAGAAGCTGCGCAACAAGGCCAACTACCTCAGCCACGAGCTCGAGCTCTTCGACGACGCCTTCCTCAAACACAACTAGGGGCGACGCGCTTTACGTGAGTGATACGCATACGACCGCGCTTTACGTGAGTGATACGCATACGACCGCGCTTTACGTGAGTGATACGCATACGACCGCGCTTTACGTGAGTGATACGCATACGACCGCGCTTGACGTGAGTGATACGCATACGACCGCGCTTTACGTGAGTGATACGCATACGACCGCGCTTTACGTGAGTGATACGCATACGACCGCGCTTGACGTGAGTGATACGCATACGACCGCGCTTTACGTGAGTGATACGCATACGACCGCGCTTTACGTGAGTGATACGCATACGACCGCGCTTTACGTGAGTGATACGCATACGACCGCGCTTTACGTGAGTGATACGCATACGACCGCGCTTTACGTGAGTGATACGGATACGACCACGCTATACGTGACTGTCAAACACTCAACCGCGCTTTACATGAGTGATACACACAACCGCGCTACACGTGAGTGATACATACAACCGCGCTATACGTGAGTGACACACACCCAACCGCGCTATACGTGACTGACACACATTTAGCCGCGACAAAAGTGAGACATAAAATGTACGACTGGTCGCGCCATACGTGGGTCATATACTTGTCGCACGACTAACCGCGTTATACTCAAAGTAATCGCGAATGTCTGCGAAAATATGTCTTTCCTATTTTATAAGTAGGTTAGGTTCCAAATTGACGACATAAAACCTATTGGCTCACCAATTTCTTATTTTTTTGTTTCAGATACCAAGTGCAATATACAAACCGTACCACCGGTCGTCCCGATGCGTTTCGAAAACGAATACAAAACGTGTACGTACGTGCATTTTTGTGAGTTTGTCGACGATAGATCCCACCACTTGCCTCGTACAGATTGCGTACTTATGTACATTAACTTGTTAACAGTATTCAATAAAATATTAATAATCTTAATGAATTTGTGCTCAATATTTTCGGCCACAGCGGAAAGCTCAATCAAAAAGAGTACGACGCTGTAGTCAAATATTTTAAGCACAAAATATATACATATATATTTAAATAAATCTCACGTAAGCCTGGGTTACATAATTTTCCGAATTGCGTGTATCTGTACGAAGCTTGGGATCTACTCGAGTCTTTGAAACAAATAAGCAAACCGCAGTAGAACGAATTGGATATGAAATTGCTCGCGGTTTTCAGTTTAAATAATTATCGACACGAAAATTTTGGAGAATTTAAAACTTGTGGTAATAACTTGAGTATCCCTATAAGAGTTTGGGTTCTGAAAGGCCCTTAGTTCCCAGCTCAGCTGTGACGTAGTTGTGTAGATAGTCGACCTCTGGTTATAGGTATATTAACAAAAGCTGGCATGAACAATACACTCACACGTGCGATTGTGTAGTGTCTGTGAATAAGAGCGCGACGTGTCCCTATTGTGACCTGTCAAATTATCATCCTGAATTTGTCAAAATGTAGTGAAATTGCATTAGTGTGAGAGTTTCGACAGCGCCAGCTTTTGTTGCGCGACCTATATAACCAGGAAGCATTGGATTGGAATATAAGTTGATGTTTATTTATTTCAATGTTGCGTGTATGTGATTATTTTAGTTAATTTTGTAAGTAGCTCGAGATTACTTACCAATGATTATGTTGCTTTGTTTTTCTCAGACAGTGAATATGGAAATTACTGATACAAAAAATAATTTCTTTAAAAACTGTTGTATTGCGATTCTGTATTGCGTATCTGTTGCCTTAGTTATTTTAGGGTGCTCGATTTTCGATCCGAAGATCGTGGGTTCGAACCCGGTCGTACACCAATGGATTTTTTTGTTAAAAAATCTATGTGTACATTAAAGCACGCGCTTAGCGGTGAAGGAAAACATCGTGAGAAAACCGACATGTCATAGAACCTAAAACAGTTCGAAAAACATGTGTCAAGTGCACGGAGGGATCCTCTTGGAGGCGCACTTGAAATCCTTTCACTACACTGGTTCGACGAACTAGTGACACGATCGGAAGAAGTTATTTTAAGTTCTTGTGATGCCCGCCAGAGGCGCCAGTTGCATCTCTTTTCAAAGAACTCTAGTCTTACTATGTAATAACCAATGTACTAAGTTTATATTCACTAAAATCAACTGTTTAGTTTCCATATTGACTGGCTGATAACAGGTGACCATGAGAAAAACTATCTAGAAAGTAGTGTACAATTTACACTCATAATTGTGAACCCGTCGGAACATGAACCACAATGTTTTTATACATAATTTATTACAGCATAAGCTAACTTCTACAATCTACATTACAAAAGGAAACAATTGGACCACCTATAGACCGTTGCAAACGATCTATAGGTAGTTCAACTGCTCCAACTCGATACCCGATGGCAGCGTGCTGAGGATACTGGCTGCATTACCTCTTTGTATACCACGATGTTAGATGTATACTGTACTTTATCTTCACGAATCAGTGTGCAGCTTTGTGGGTTCATTTCCGATATCCCCACTGGCCATCCCCATGAAATATGTTCATTGTTCATAATAGTGGAGTTTTCGGGAACAAAATATTTCCGAAATCCAAACTGCGGCTGGTAGTAGGGATTAAGAGGCTATGTGAAAATTTGGAGTCGCTGCGTTTCATTGTTACTCGGTAACGGTACCGTTTACAAACTTGATGTTAATACAGTGATTACTTGAGGATATAATCTAAATAAATGTAAGACCGAAACACGATTGGTGAAACTTTTCTCGATAGATTTATTTTTTTGAAATAGGCCCTCTTAAAATCTGATTTACATCCATCCTCCGAATTTAGACAATAATTACGGTTTATTTTTATACTATTGAGTTAGTAATCACATAACTTAGATAAGAGTAAAAGGTTTTTTTATAAATTCAATACTTTTCAAGCACTACGATGTTTTATCATTTGTCGCTTACGTCCGTTACTTTTGAGCGACAAAAATCTATATCTAACCTCTTTCCTCGGGGTAAGGTGTCTAATTGCGCTATCACTGTCTTACAATTCGGCAGCTGTCATTTCTGACAGGTTCACATATCCTCTTAAGAGACTTTTTTCCGAAACCCCCTCTAGAGGGGGATAGTCAGTAAGGATTTCGGGAATAAGCCGTTTTGTGTACAGTCGAATGTTTATTACCTCTATTGTAAATTAAACTTTTGTTTTTGTTTTAAAGTTATTTATCACTTTTACGTGTTATTTAAAATGAAATCACGCGAAGGACCACGGTCTTAAAACTTTGTTATGACATACATTGAATTTAATTTAGGTTTCGATAGTTCGTTTTTAATTTATTTGCCTTCCGTTAGCGTTTTGTACATCTAGGTGCTAACAAATGGATGTAGGTTACAGCAAAATGTCGTCAACTAAACCTAGATAAAACTTGTTGTTTATGTATAGAAATGTTAATTCTTAATGTTAGGAAGATATATCTTATGGAAATTATCATGTACCGTGTGTAAAGTGCATTGTTACATAACTACGCTTAATATTTAGCTAACGAAACGAGGCTCTTCAATGGGTCTGTCATCATCATCCACAGCCCTTAACTACCCACTGCTGGGTGTAGGGCTCCTTAGTACACGCCATTCTCTCCGGTCTTGTGCTTTTCGCATCCAAAAGTTGCCCAATGGGTCTGTAAAATCGAGAAAACTAGATCATTTTTTTAAATATATATATTGCCAATTCGGGGCAGGCTAAAGTCATAAGATAAGACCATACCGCCTCGTCATACGTTATAATAATTATATTTCATACGTGAGTTTCAATTCAGTTTTCTAACAAGATCAAGCCTAATTTTAGTTTCATCTCAAAGTTACCATTGCTGTGAAATTTCCACAATATTGACTAAGTTGAACAATCAAACTGTGATATTAAATTGGTTATTCGTTTGCAAAAATGGCATTAAAAGGTCGATCGATTCTTGGATTGTAGTTTTATAAAATTTTAAATCAATATTGTGGATACCTACTACGACTTGTCTTGTAGTTGGTGTGCATACAAGTACCTATAATACCTTTTAGTATTTCTGATACTTAAGTTGTGACTGTGTCTTGTAACAGTGGGTAATATAGTGCACGAAAGGAGCTTCTCTGAGGCGCACTTGAAATCCTTTCACACACACGATAAGAGGAAGACAATGGATAATCACATTTTCATATATTGCTATTTGATAAAGTTGATTGACTGCAAGCTCTTGACTTTGCATGATTTGATTATAGGTACATTTATTTACAGTAAATGAATTTAAAGTTTTTTATGGCGACTCAATGAACTTTAGAAAATTAAAAAAGTTATAAAAAAGCAATGAACTCGACATTGGAAGTCACACAACCATTTGATATTAGATAATTTTTGTTGTCCATTGTAATTAGTTATTGCGTAATTAGGAGAATTTTCTTATGTAAATAATTAAATAAAGGATTCCTTTATAAACATTTTTTTATTCAGTATTTTTATAAACAAAAGAGATCATTGATATTATTTTAACAAAATATTCATTCTATTCCTATTTAAGGTGTTCATACACCCCAAGTTTTTAATCACTAGAAAAAAAATACGTATAATCAGTAACCGTAACTATAAAAAAAAAGTAATTAATTTATTTAAATTTGATATCTGTGACAGTTAGTGGTTTTATTCATCGTTTGGCAAACCCTAGGGTACCTAGCTCGAGCCAGGTCGCAAAAGCTCTGCTCGGGAGCCGCACTCGCGCCGCTGTCACTCCAAATCCAAATTTCTGACTGCATAGATACAACGTAGTACCCCTTCGCATTGTCCATTTAAGTTTTTAAATTAAAAATTTGCGGTGTATAAAAAATAATTATTTAGAACTACCTTAACATAACCGGTCGTTATTTATTGGAGAACCAACAGCTTTATACTACTAGGTAGACAATAGTTTAGCTTTAGAGAGCCAATTACAGGTTCCCATGGATAGTCATAAGTACATTTAGAAAATGTTGGTAAACTAACTTAAGATTAGTGCTTACATAAAACAAAAATATGATTAACAAGTAACAAGATGAGCTAGGTGCTCTGCTAATGGTAAGAAATCACGCCTGTTCATGACCAGAACAGTGCTACAAAGAACAATGATTCACATGGACCGGTGTAACACTGCTATAGCAGATATTGTCGAAGTCTGCTAATGGTAAGAAATCACGCCTGTTCATGACCAGAACAGTGCTACAAAGGACTATGATTCACATGGACCGGTGTTACGCTACTATAGCCGGTGGTGTAGGTCAACACGTGGTGTAGATTCAGATTGAGCCTTCCTTGATGAAGGAGATGTATTTTTGGTTGGTGCTGAAACAAAAGAACTAGTTAATTTGACGGCACAGGCGCTGACGACAGGCAATAGGCAAGGCGCACCACTGAGCCCGATCTTCGGCTCTTCTCATCCAGATCCAGGCAATGGATAACATGAATTATTTTTTTAAAGCGAATGGTACACCTGATTCGCCCTCTCGCTCGCGCGTACCTACATTTTGAAAGATTAAAAAATGATCATTTTGCAGTTTATTCATAATATTTACGTTTTTGCGGAGCGGATTCTATTATGTGAAATTAGTAGTGTTAATTTTAAAACACATATAAATCTAAATTAAAGTATGAAACCTTACTAATTTTTGTTCACACAATCGGAAAACATAGACGAAACGAATAGTGTGAAGAAATTCTAATACGGCGTACTTTTTGAATTGAGTCCTTAACCCTGTGGCCAACCACAGATCAAGCCCATTCCTATGCCATTAGTTAGTGACTAATAAGTGACGAACAATGGTCTGACTCCCAGGATTTGTGACAGCCCCGTTCCTGAGATATCAGCGAAAATACCTGGCCCACGGTTCTGGATCCAGAACCCTGTGGCCAAGTACTTTTGCAAATAATACACAAACCACTGCATCTTATGGCCCCAGATTTTTAATTTGCGTTAGAAACGCCAGTCACTAAGCCCTAGACAAAAAACTAACTTCCTAGACCCAAGAATACCGAAGTTAAAAAAGTCCGGTCTAACATTTTGAGGTTATAAAAATAACCTCAAAATGTTAGACCAGCTACCCGAAAGAAAAATGCTAGGAGGCTGATTACTATGCCAAACCTTAGTGACTCATTTGTGACTAACAATGAACTGAGTCCCGGAATTCGTGACAGCCTAGTTGCAGAGATATAAGCGAAAATACTTGGCCACAGGGTTCTGGTCCAGAACCCTGTGGCCAGGGCTTTTCGCTAATTTCTCAAAAACCGCTGCATATTATGACTCCATTTTTTGTATATGCTTTAAAAACGCCAGTCACTAAACCCTAGACCTAAAATTAGCTTCCTAGATTGTTTAATAATAAATCCTAGAAACATGTTTTGAGGTTATAATTTATTAACAGAGTGACCATATATTTTGCTTCATTGAGACTTTCCTTGTTTTGCGTTACGCTACGTAATGCTATAGTCACCTATTGTCTATGGCATTCATATCCTAGAATATTGTTTTAGGCAGGCAAGTACCTATGTAGAGATCTTTCAGTCTAAATATGCATGCCTCTTCACTATCTTGGAAGTAAAACTAAAATATAATATTTTGCTCTGGATTGCCGCTAGTGCTCACGATGATCTAGCTGCTGCTTCTTTCCGTAGAAGGAATGCTGAAAATATACTTATTATTATACTTCTATGTACCTACTGTAGTCCAATCAGCTAGACTTGTAATACTTACATTTAAAGTTTGATTCAGTCCTTATTATATACATAGGGTATATCAGTCTTGTTTTGTTTACAATCTTAATATATATATATAATACATTTATTTTCCATTACACTGCCCTTTTGCTTGATTCGAAAATTTTGTAATAAACCTTCATGTGGATATCATGTGAATATAATACTTTGAATTAGCACGCAATAAAAGCTTAAAAGTACTAAAAATACTGAAAAATAACGACTCTTTCTAATTTTTCTTAATATATGAGTCGGGACGGCTATTGTCATAAATTAGAACTGCCAATTTACCTTAAACTTTGCTTGAACTGAAGTATATTTTTGCGGAAACTGCTGTACAATAGTAACTTGGAGCTTGTGTAGACCATGGAGTGTAGATTTTGTGTTCATTTTATATTGTAGACCATGAGTGTAGATTTTATACTCCGGATGCGTGCTTTATTTTCGAACTTTATTGTGATTTTGTCTTAAACGCAGCTTCAATGTGGGATTATTATTATTGCAGCTCCACTTTATTATTGACCGCCTTTATGATTGAGCTCTATTGCGTAGATAAAAACACACCACAATAATTTTAATAGTTTGCCTTAAGGATAATCCGTCTCTGCTTACCTGCCTAAAGCAGTAGTCTTCTACAATAGTCTAGGCTAGGATGCGAATGGAATAGACAATAGGTAATTATAGCATTTACGTTAAGCAACAATACGTTATGTTACGTAACACAAAACAAGGAAAGTCTCAATGAAGCAAAATATATGGTCACTCTGTTAATAAATTATAACCTCAAAACATGTTTCTAGGATTTATTATTAAACAACCTAGGAAGCTAATTTTAGGTCTAGGGTTTAGTGACTGGCGTTTTTAAAGCATATACAAAAAATGGAGTCATAATATGCAGCGGTTTTTGAGAAATTAGCGAAAAGCCCTGGCCACAGGGTTCTGGACCAGAACCCTGTGGCCAAGTATTTTCGCTTATATCTCTGCAACTAGGCTGTCACGAATTCCGGGACTCAGTTCATTGTTAGTCACAAATGAGTCACTAAGGTTCGGCATAGTAATCAGCCTCCTAGCATTTTTCTTTCGGGTAGCTGGTCTAACATTTTGAGGTTATTTTTATAACCTCAAAATGTTAGACCGGACTTTTTTAACTTCGGTATTCTTGGGTCTAGGAAGTTAGTTTTTTGTCTAGGGCTTAGTGACTGGCGTTTCTAACGCAAATTAAAAATCTGGGGCCATAAGATGCAGTGGTTTGTGTATTATTTGCAAAAGTACTTGGCCACAGGGTTCTGGATCCAGAACCGTGGGCCAGGTATTTTCGCTGATATCTCAGGAACGGGGCTGTCACAAATCCTGGGAGTCAGACCATTGTTCGTCACTTATCAGTCACTAACTAATGGCATAGGAATGGGCTTGATCTGTGGTTGGCCACAGGGTTAAGGAGTCAATCTTTTTGAGTATTCGTCCGAAACATTTTGTATGGAAATTTGCCTTGAGGATTCCCCTTAAGCGTTCATCCTTAGCTAAGTCCTTACCACTGCCACGTCAGTGTTGAGCTGTGCTCTGCTGAAGCGGACCTCTGTTTCGTCGACCGTCATTCCGTAGTGCTGACAAACTTCCGTCGCTTCATCGTCACTCGCCAGCGCCAGCCAGCGGCGGACGGCCGCGCCGGGTACGCTTAGCGCTTTGCTGCTGTACGCGTGGGATAGCACGTGTACAGCACGCCTATCAAAATAAAGAAAGGTAATTTTTCACTACTACAACCAAGGTCAAACCTTCTTCGTGAAATGGAATATCTGTACAGGTCAGTTTTTTTAGCCATTCAGTCCTTATTTGCTGTTAGAAAGCCATTCAACATTGTTGTAGGCAGCATGAAGGGCTCTAGCCAAATAAATTGATTTATTTTTAGTAAGTAGTAAAGTACTGGGTCTTCTTATCGTGTCACTAGTTCTTTCGAACCAGTGTGGTGAAAGGATTTCAAGTGCACCTCGAGGAGGCTCCTTTCGTGTACGTACACCATGTGTTGTACAAACAGTGGTCAAATCCTTCTGCAAGCGAAGTCATACTGAATTTCAAGACAGATAGCGATGGAATCTCAATGTGGACCCGTCTGCTCTACTTGGGGGTCATATTACATCAATAAATATGTATAATAAATAATATTTGGACATTTCACACAACGCTATCTAGTCCCAAACTAAGCAGAACTTGTACTTCGGGAACCAGATGATGATACATGGAATACGTAGAAAACACCACCCAAGACCAACACCGTTGTTAATCACACAAATGTTTCTCCTGAAGCGGGAATCGAACCCGCGACACCGACATGGCAGTCCAATACACTTCCTAATCGACCATCCGTGTTGTCCATTACCTCCCTATTGCACCAACGTCGAAAAACAAATACAGATAAATGGGGGGAGGCCTTTGCCCTACAATGGGACAGCTCAGGCTGATAATAATATTAATACCTATAATTTAACTTAATTAAATTTTACCTCTGTAACTGGGGCAGGTATTGGCACAGGGCACAGTACGTAAGGGGACAGAGTTTGCTCAGCAGTTTCGTTACCAGCACGAAGTTGCCTCTCAAGTTTGCAACTGCTATCCTGTAGCTTAATTTCATTGTTGGATGTCTGGAAAAAAAGGAGAATACTTGAGTACTGTATGTTGACTCCATTTTCCGCAACTGGACTCGTTAATCGGTCCTTTTTGCGTGAGCATGTTAATAAATATATAAATAATTGCATACTTAAGTACTTAATTTAGTTTCAAAGATACAGAATTTATTGGTAGGCGAGCATTACAGTAGTGTTGCAGCGGCATCTTAGCGGCCTATAATAATAATAATGTTTGAACATTTCACACAACGCGATGGCGTTCCCATATTCCCATAGTACAAGCTTGCTTAGTTTGGGGCTAGATGTAGCCCCAAACTAAGCAAGCTTGTACTATGGGAATATGGGAACCAGATGACGGATAGAATTCATATGTATGTAAGTATATATTTATTTTTTAAATGTAAACACATACATAGGATACATAGAAACACCCAGACTCAGGACAGACGAAGGACAAACACCAATGTTTATTGCACAAAGTCAAAGTTCTGTGAAGCACTGTTCTGGCCATGGGTCCTGTGAAGCACTGTTCTGGCCATGGGCGCCAAAAGAGCGCCTGGTTCGTTACTTGTCTACATAATATATTTTTTCAAATCGAAATTAAAATAAAAAAATAAAAATAAAAATTTGATAATGTTTTTTTCAACCAACTTCTAAAAAGGAGGACTTTTTAGAAGTTGGTTGAAAAAGACATGCAAACTTTGGTGCCACTTAAATAAAACCATATTCTTACTTTTTCAAGTGTTGAGGCAGTCCCATAAAGCGATGCAACGGATGAACATAATCTAAATTGCATAAGATGTACAAGCTTTCCACCAGCACCCTGTCGCAAGGCAACTGCACATTTCCATTAAGCCTCAATGCCTGCATCATGTCTCCAAGGTCGTTGTGTGCGTCCTTGCTATCACAGTAGTCTGGACTGTCAGAACAACTCAGAAACCACTTCAGGCATTCCAGTAGGTATGTTCTGTGGAGGACGGGATCAAAGTCATTGAGCGGAAGACCATGTAACCTGGAGATAAACAAGAATTCAGAAAATCTTCAACGTAATTATGCGACAGCTCGAACTAAACCAACAAATACTATAAATGCTTGTAAGTTATAAAAAAATTTGTTTCTCAAGTGATTCAAAACAACTGCACTGATAACATTGATATTTTATATGGTCTATGCGCTGGAAAAGAACATAATCTAATTTTATCTTCATACCACAGCCACACATATGAATGAAACCACAGGTAACGGCTAGTCAACAAACAAACATTCACACACTCACACCCCTTAACATTATTTTTTATTTAGACAGTTGGCAACTGATTGACTAATGTTTGGTTTAGTGTGATTTCTCAATAGCGTATTTTTTTTTTCGTGCGTAAACGGGCGGATTAATACTTGCTAAACTTGAAAGGGAGAGTCAGTAGCATAAGTCAGTAACATCTCTCGCGGCTTTTATACAATGAGCGTTGTTGCGCGTAAATGCGTTGTAAAAACTAAAACACAAGAGGCGTATCCGCGTGGTTATTTCGCTAATCTGAAACCACCACACTTACTTTTATCATATGAAAACTGAGATTTGATTGATTTTGGAGTTAGTGAAGAGAGACTCAGTTGGGACCTTTTTAATGCCAATAAAAAGCAAACAAAGCTACAGGCAGCATTGAGTTTTATACTTTTATCTGATTAGTTACTGTAATTTCTTACCAGTATCCGAAGTAGACATAGAACCTGATCATAGGCTCTAGCAGCTCGACACATTGCCTCGGACGAAGTCTCTGTATCGTCATGTCTTGTCTCACAGCCCGCAGTCTATCATTCACAAAGTCATACACAACTGGTGCTGGGACATCAGACCTTCTAGTAACCCTGTAATTAAAGCAAATTGGCAGAAATAGAAAACAAATCAGGAATGGAAAATCCTACATTTGAGCACTATCTTTGAGTAAAAAAAACGTTAAGAATCTTTGTAATTAATATCTATATCAGGAAGGTGAAGACAGGATTGATAACCTCTATTACAAAAAAAAAACTTTTTATTTAGGATATGAAATAGAACACAGAGAGTACTGGCAGAAGTAAGTTCATCATAAAACAAGATGTGTAAGTCCTTACTCAAACAGCAGATATGCGACAGTATCCCGGAGTGTGTGGTACGGCCGCAAGTGGCTGGGCACCGCCATGTTGGCATCTGCAGCCGAGCGGCCGTAGCTCTTCACCAGGCACCGCTCCGGACCCACCTGCTCCAGAACATGCACCATCCTCTCCCTGATGCGTCTGAACCAATTTTTAACATCATTATATCATCAGTGGCTTACAACTTTCTCAGTAAGATTAATAAACAACCAGATTAAACTAAATACTTGAAAATTACTGGGAGGTCTAGAGACAGTAATACAATACAAGGCAAGACAAGGCAAGTACAAGTAAGTAGGTGTCCAGTAGTACGATAGTGGATCTGCTTGGCTTCAAAATGATAAGGTATTAAATTGTGGGCCAGTACCTACTTACTAGACAGAATAATTATATTACGTAGCGTTTACGAACAGACTTGGTAGAGTAACTACGTATCGTAGTCTCAGTATCTTTGTTGTTAAAAATATACAGAAACTTACAAATTAATTTCGTCAACTGGACACATATTGAGACAGGAGGCTCGGATTTTCTCGCTATCATTAGCTTGTTTACCTCCTTTTGAGGTAGAAATTATACGAGACATCCTTCATTTATTTACGGGAATTTTTAACGAAATAAAATTAATAATAATTCAAACACAGCAAACACAAACAACCATACACAAAGAGTTTGGATATACCTATAATAGAGATCAGGCTGTCGAAACTACGGGCTAAAAAAACTTTGTATGGACGGAGGCAAAATTTTAATGGTGGCTATATATACGTTTCACTCACGTCTCCAACCTCTCGCTCTTCTGTCTCACGTCATTCATTCGCGACATTCCGATCATTATTGCTTTATTTATTTCTAAATTTTCTTATGTGATTTATATCTTATATTAGTGGTTTTGTTACTAAATACTTTCAGTTTTATGACTGTAGAATGTTACTATGACGTACCGAAAGTGTGAAATTTGTGGTTTGATATCGAAAAGAAAAGATGGTAAAAGAAGGTATTTCATGGCAAGATTCCCTCGAAATGATGAATCTCGGTAAGTACAACACAAGTAAAATGATACAATGGTAAACAGTGTTTAAACCACATCATATTATTTACATTTTATTTGTAAAATAGTGGATTTGGAAAATAGTGCGTCAAATTAAAATATCGATATCGATAAAATTATATTTGTTCTAATGTGTACAGGTGCAAGCTGTGGGTTAAGATGACAGGGAAAGAAGATTTGGCGTATATACCCATTGAAAAGCAATATATACAAATATACGCAAATAAATTTATATGTGGCAAACATTTCCACGACAAGGATTTAAAAAAGAAAAAAACCCTATTGAAAAATACTGCTGTACCTTCATTACGACTAACAGCTCAACCTCTATCAGACAAGATTCTATCAGAGTTCCCATATCATGTTTTCTCTGATTGTTTGAGCCTAAATAAAAGTTGTACAACAAATGAAGGTATGTGTTAACTAGACGTGAACCAGGCTCGTATGGGTGATTTGCAAATAAGAGGCCTTGCAAACCACCACTTTACGACAAATAATAGTACCTATTTATTGTTAAGTGTCAGATTTCTTTATTTGTATTTGTTTTGCATTGGACTACTATCACACTTGCTATCAAATTATATTGCTATTTTGTTTTTTAAACAACATTACAGAACATTCATTAGCCCATGCTACAGATATGTTTCACGAGGAGCTAATTATATACCATGAGTATGAAATTCCGATAGAGAATACTGTCGAAATCACAACATGTGATCCTAGTAAGTTATATACTTTTTTATACGGTGATATATCTTGTAACTTCATAAAGTACTTTATCGATATGCGAGAAATTTTAATTTAATATTACTTTTGTTGCAGTAATAGTAATAGTAATAATAATAATAACAGTAATAGTAATAATACTATAGTAATAGTAATAATACTATTACTATTACAGTAATAGTAATAGTCTAAGACTGACAAGAAACTTGTAGTTAACACAATTTGATTTAATTATTACTAGAATTTTGAGGCTAACAGTCCAATTGATATATTGTATATTGCAGGATACAGCACCGCGCGCGTTGAAATATGCAAAGGGACGTTTGGACGTTGCTCTAGACTGGCTGTGGAAGCAGCAGGAGACCTTATAATAATAATGCGTTCATTTGAGATGTAATGTATATATATATATATATATTATATATAAACTGTAAATTACAAATATATATATATTTTTATTTTCATTTAAAGCCACACAATGATTATTTGAACAAAAAATATTATGTTCAATAAAATGTTAGAAACCTCGCATTTTAATGAACATGGTATTTTATATTCAAATAAACATGTGTGACTTTAAATCTCTACTGATTCAATTAAATTAGACAAGCATCGATATGTAAGCTATCGATAATTTTGCCAGGACGTCACTAGTTTTTTCTTCATGTTGGTAAGGCTCCTAACGATTATTTTGTTAGAATGTTGGTAATGGCGATTCTTCCTCGTTTTGACGTAGAATGATCAATGTTTTTTTTTGTTGTTTTTTTGTTTGAAGTCCCGTCTCTTCAACGTAGTGGTTATATTCTCTTTGATAGAGATAATCATAGGAAACTTCAAAGAAAGTCCCACAATTGTTATGTGGGACATAATTATCCAACCAAGTGTATTGTTAAATGGTTCTGTCGCTTTCCATCTACATTTGACTATCTTTCTGTTAAGTAACACTATATTAGCTTACCTGTTTTGAAAGTACCTACTTGTTTTAAAATAAACCTTTTTGATGGATGTTGGTGGATCTAGAGAAAAATATGATAGGCTTCCGGAAAAATGGATGGTCTGAAAATGTAATAATGTATGTTGATGATTAGAAATTGTATTTAGTAAATCTTATTAATTATAAAGATTAATTATAATAATAAATTAATGTATCGAAGGATGATAAAACGGTAGGATCTCAATAATGAAACATAAAAATGTATCCGCGCCGAAAGAAGGAAGGTTCCCGCCAATTTTAAAAAAAGAGAGTTGATGGCGCGTTGAAAAAAAAAAACAAGCAATAAAAGATTGATAAAAGAATATAATATTTTGGATAGGTATTGATCACATTCTGTAAAAGAAAAACAGGAATACCTACTACTAGTAAGTTAAGAAACAAATAAAACTGTAAGTAATGACCCTAATATTTCATTTATTCTTCCATTCCATTTAGTATAATGATGGTATAGTTTACGTTGTCACTACACGTATCTAGGTCACCCAATTCTCAGAATAAACTAGGATGTATCTTCCCATACTAAGTAAGTAGCAGCTTTACATAATAGAATGTGGATGACATACCTCCCTATTGTCGTAAGTAAATACATCCTAAGACAGAATTGCAACCCTAAGTAGGCATTCCCCTACTAGACAGTTTAGTAAGTACATGAACTTATGTATTAGGTACATCATAGGGCAGTGAACAGCAGTGATGCAGTGATAAATGTAAGAATGTAGGCTACAGTTTCAGAAGTGGGATAATGAACTCCATGTGCGAGAAAATATAAATAAATAAATTGTTGTATTACATGGCATGGGTTCGGAGACTTTTTGAAAAGACTTGTGTTTGGTAGATTCCATAATGGTTTTTAAGTTTACTTTTTGAATGAACCTATGCCTGTTAAAGTAGCCACATAGAGATGATATAATATTAATGAGATAATTAGGTTACATTAATAAAATAAAGCAGTATATATTGTTTTTTTTTTTTAAATTATTTATGATTTTCTGTTTATATTAAGTTAATTAACATAATCACAGGAGCAGATGGACCGATCCAGAATTGTTCCTTATGACCCTTCTTCACCAACAAGCACGGAAGGAAAGAGTCGGAGGAGATCAAGAAGTGCAACTCAAAACAGCCTGCCAGTAGGCCGCGTAAGCCAGCGGGTACTCCTTTCACCTCCACCGAGGTGTCGACGCGGATATGGGTATTCGCCTGTTTCAGTTGATCTTCATAGAAGGTGGGACACCCAAGGACATTCGGGTGGTGACTCTCGCTCCAGAGTTCACAGTAATACTGGCTTACAAGGACGCAGCCAGTCTCGACAACGCTCCTGCTTAAACAGCAAGCACCGGTACGTTAAACACCTCATTCTACAATACTTGTATACGGTTTTAATGTCTTTCAAATGTATTTCAAGTTAAAATAATAATATGGATTTCACTTTGGTTATTTTTATTTTTTTTTGCTCAAACTAAACTGGAACTTCTTTCATGGTTTAATTGTTTATTTGCATTCAAAATCTGCTAACTTGGAACGACAAATAACTTAGCATTCACAACAACTACAACAAGTGAAATTATTTCAATTGCTTCATTCAAATATTTTAACTTTTTGTAATATTCTTTTTTTATGATTGACTGACAAATATGGCAAGCAAGGAATATAATACTCCCTACCGAGAATTATAGTCATGTGTTAGAAAATATTTTAGACAACGGTTCCGTACACAATACGGCCTCTGCATAAAGCGAGTGTTTATTGGTTGATTTACCTCTTCAATCAATGGCTTATTCATTTTTAATGTTACATTTATATATGTACATATACTATCATTAAGTATGTAATAAATATATGTATAAAATATCATAGACACAAACTGTTTTTAATAATAAATGATGGTTTTGGTTTGCGAGAACGGGTCACTAAATTGACTTATAAATAGCTGACACTCATCCATGCTATCAAGTCAAGAACGAACATTAGATTAAAATCAAATCGCTAAGAACAATCAATGTCAGTGTCATAGATAAATTACTAGCTTGAGACCCTTACCATACTCATCTGTGTCAATTTAATGTAAGGCTATTTTGAAGCTCGGGTGTCAAGCTTACCTCTAAGCTTGAGTCCCTGCCCGTTGGACTTAAACTTTAACAACTATAATTGTCTAACTCACTAGTAAGTAAGTAGTAGTAATAGTACTATTTCTGGACAGGTCATGTTCCCGTAGCCGAGCATCATTGGTGAGCTGTCCACCGTCCTTCACTCCAGTGCTAGCGCAACAGAGAGTCAGCGGCGTCAGCGTTGGTGTCAGCATCGGCGTTGGCGTTGGCGGCGGCGGCGGCAGTGGTGCTGGCATTGGCGGCGGCGGCGGCGCCGGTGTAAGCGGCGTCGACGTTGGTGGCGTTGGCGGTACCGGCGTTGGCGGTAGCGGCGCTGGCAGTAACGACGCTGGTGGTAGCGGTGGTGGTGGTACCGGCGATGGCGGTGGTGGAGCGGCCGACAACGGATATCAACATCACGATCATTCTCAACATCGTCAGTTACGCAGACGACAACATAGTTTGAGACGTAGCATAACTCGCAACCATCACTGGTCACGCAGCCGACGACACAGCCGTACGCCTAGCTACAGAGACAGATCACGTAGCCTTATACGCAGTCGCACACACAGTCGGACTCGTGAACGTCGGTCAAACGCCCGTCATTACCACGTTTCACGCAGTCGTTCACGCAGTCAGTCACGTGGTCGTGTACGCAATCAGCGGGCCCCTCAGATACCGATCGTAGAAGTAGACAAGATACCTAGGCGCGAAATTTATGACACTAAAATAGAACATACTAACATAAATGCCAATGAGTTACTAACAGCCATAAAACTGTTAACAAATTCACATTCAGTAGATAAACTAAGTACAACAAATACAGTACCTGAATTCGACCCAAATAAACGAGAACAAACTATGGAAATGTGGCTGCACAAGGTAAAAGAATGTGCGACCATCTACGAATGGACGGACAAACAGACTATTCATTTTGCATTGCCGAAACTAAAGGGATTAGCCCAACGTTGGTATGAAAGCCTGCCATCGGTCTTGTTTACATGGGACGAATGGCAAGAAAAACTTAAGACTACATTTCCTTCCGATGAAAATTACGGACAAATGCTCGCCAATATGCTTTCAAAGCGAGCGCGGTTTGCAGATTCATTGGAAGAGTACTATTATCTTAAGTTAGGACTACTTGCTAGATGCGGCATCGAGGGCAAACGGGCAGTTGACTGTATACTGCATGGAATAGATGATCGTTCAGTAAGACTTGGTGCAGAGGCTGTACGATTCGAAGATCCGAATAAGCTACTAGCATACTTACGCAACGTTAAGAGTACCAAGCCGTCACTAGACCATAATTATAATACCAATTTTTCCCAAGAAAAACACCGAGAAGGGAGCACACTAGTTTACCCTCCGATTAAGAAAAAGTTGCGTTGTCTTAATTGTAGGCTAGAAGGACATCACGTCTCTCAGTGTACTCAACCGCAAAAAAAATGTACACATTGCAACAAAATTGGCCACGTTGTTGAAAATTGCTATGCCAAGGTACCACCGAGCGATAAAACCATACTACGCATTACTGATACAAATAGTAATATAACTTTTGTGTCACCACAAAATACCACTGGTCATAAGACCAATAAATACATCAAAACAGCTTATATTGACGGTGCTCCATTTGAAGCTTTTGTAGATCTTGGTAGTGAGTGTACGATGATTAAACTGTCAGAATACAAGACAATATCTAATGATTACAAGGTCAATGACTTGCCCACTCTTCGTGGTTTTGGTAACTCTATCGTAAACTGCATAGGCAAACAAATGGTGGAGATAGACGTGGAAGGCGTTAAAGCTGAGGTTGAATTGCTGATAGTACCTGATTCCTCAATGCACACTGCTCTGCTGATTGGTCAATCCTTCACGGAACAACCTCAAATTGTGATCAAAAAAACTGACCACTGTTTAGAAATAACAGAAACTGATGACTTTATTATGAGAACGGGCTTGTTTTGCAAACATGAAGTAGATATTACCGGGTTAACCATTGTAGATGTCTATGCGGATCCGCCTATTGATGGAGAAATATTTGTGCAAGGAGGTTCTCGAATGTACGACGACGTAAGATACAATGTGCCTTCAGGGCTATACCAGTTAACCGCTGGTGTAGGTAAGATAGCCGTAAATAATTTGACAACTGACATACTAAATCTTTCAAAAGATATTTTACTCACGCGTGGTGTCAGGGCGCGTGAAGAAAAAAATAAATATATTATGAGGGTAAAGGTTATACAAGGTAACCACACATATCAAGAAAAATTGAAGCAGTAGAGAAGTTTCCAGAACCAAAAATCCAACATAATGTTCGCCAATTCCTTGGGCTAGTGGGATTTTTTTTTAGGTGATTTGTTCCTGGATTCTCAATACGAGCCAAACCACTGGCCTACCTTCTAAAGAAAGATTCCAAGTGGGTATGGGGCTCAGATCAAAGCAAAGCGTTCAACGAGTTAAAGGGTGAACTTATTCGTCGACCCATTTTAGCTTTGTATGAACCAAAAGCCGAGACCGAAGTATACACAGATGCGAGCAAGATGGGTGTAGCTGGAATACTACTGCAAAAAGATGAAACCAGTTTGCTGAAACCGGTTGCATATTTCAGGAGGCAAACTACTCCTCACGAACAGAATTAATCGTCGTATGATCTAGAAACATTAGCTGTGGTATCGTCTTTACAAAAGTTTAGAGTTTACTTAATCGGCGTGCCATTTAAAGTTATTACCGATTGTAATTCTCTGCGAGCTACATTCGAAAAGAGAGATATGGTGGAAGAACCATAAACTTTTTAGGATCACGCCAGACGGAGATCGGTGGGTCGTACCTAAAGGTGTTCGCTGGCAAATCGTCAAGCAAAACCATGACGATATTGGACATTTTTCTTCGGAAAAGACTTTGGACAAAGTGAAGTCAACTTATTGGTTTTCCAAAATGAATAAATTTGTAAAGAAATATGTAGACTCGTGTCTTGAATGCTCACACACACTCAAAGACAGCTGGAGGTAAACAACCAGGCTATTTACACCCAACTGAAAAGGTAAGCACACCTTTTGACACAGTACACGCTGATCACGTCGGTCCTTTTGTACGTAGCTCAAAAGGAAATATGTACATCCTAGTGATTATAGATGCGTTCACTCGGTACATATATTTGAAAGCAGTTCGAAACACTAAAACGCAAAGCACCTTAAAAGTATTTCGAGAATACATTGGTATTTTTTGCGTGCCTAAAAGAAACAATTCGACCTAAAACGATGTAAACCAAGAAACTACAAGGTTGGAGAACTTGTTAGAGTTGAAAGACAAATTCCAGCCACAGGTAGCAGTAAAAAAAAACTTATACCCAAATTCTAAGGTCCCTATAGGATAACCAAAATACTCGATTTCGACCGATATGCTATAGAAGATACTCCTCTTACCCATAAAGGGAAACGCTTGTACTCTACAGTAGTTGCGGTGGATAAAATAAAGCCCTGGTTGAATTTGAATCGCCCACACATTTGCGAGGACGAATCATAATTATAATATAATTACAAGTTCCTTAACTTAACTATTACCGTAACATAGGTATACTATACATACGCAATAAATATATGATTGATTAATTAAATGATCATTATTTAAAAGAATATTTTTATGCTTTAAATTAATTTGAAATGGAGGAATTAAAAAAAAAAAAAAAAAAAAAAAACTTTGGGTTCTAGTTGAACTCAGAAAACTTTGTAAGTTCTTGGATCTCAATAGAGCAAGAATAATATGTATGTTATTTTGTGAATTCTTGGATCTCATTAGAGCAAGAATAATATATCTGCTGCTAAAAGTGGCACAAATAATAAAATATGTGTTGCCAAATGTTAAAGGCTGTAAAAGGCAAACACATAATAAACACTTTGTGAATTCTTGGATCTCATTTGAGCAAGAATAATATATCTGTTGCCAAAGTGCCAAAAATGTTATTTTGTGAATTCTTGAATCTCATTACAGCAAGAATAATATATCTGTTGCCAAAGTGCCAAAATGTTATTTTGTGAATTCTTGAATCTCATTAGAGCAAGAATAATATTATATCTGTTGCCAAATGTGGCAAAAATGTTAATTATAGACATCTTTGTATTCTAATTGGACCAAAGAAAACATTCCAATTTTTGATAAAAGCTAGGCCAAGAATTAAACATAACATAAGATTATTTTAATGTAAAAGTTTGTTTTGAGGTCAAAACGTTTAAGTCGGAAGGCCGAACTGTTAAGTAACACTATATTAGCTTACCTGTTTTGAAAGTACCTACTTGTTTTAAAATAAACCTTTTTGATGGATGTTGGTGGATCTAGAGAAAAATATGATAGGCTTCCGGAAAAATGGATGGTCTGAAAATGTAATAATGTATGTTGATGATTAGAAATTGTATTTAGTAAATCTTATTAATTATAAAGATTAATTATAATAATAAATTAATGTATCGAAGGATGATAAAACGGTAGGATCTCAATAATGAAACATAAAAATGTATCCGCGCCGAAAGAAGGAAGGTTCCCGCCAATTTTAAAAAAAGAGAGTTGATGGCGCGTTGAAAAAAAAAAACAAGCAATAAAAGATTGATAAAAGAATATAATATTTTGGATAGGTATTGATCACATTCTGTAAAAGAAAAACAGGAATACCTACTACTAGTAAGTTAAGAAACAAATAAAACTGTAAGTAATGACCCTAATATTTCATTTATTCTTCCATTCCATTTAGTATAATGATGGTATAGTTTACGTTGTCACTACACGTATCTAGGTCACCCAATTCTCAGAATAAACTAGGATGTATCTTCCCATACTAAGTAAGTAGCAGCTTTACATAATAGAATGTGGATGACATACCTCCCTATTGTCGTAAGTAAATACATCCTAAGACAGAATTGCAACCCTAAGTAGGCATTCCCCTACTAGACAGTTTAGTAAGTACATGAACTTATGTATTAGGTACATCATAGGGCAGTGAACAGCAGTGATGCAGTGATAAATGTAAGAATGTAGGCTACATTTCAAATTTAATCTCATAAAATGTCATTGTTTTTGTTTATTTTTCAACGGGGTTTTGGTTGTTTTATATTGTTTAATACGTATTGAACTATTGTAAATAGTGAAAAAAATATGTGAAATGTCGAATTGTGTCCTCGTATTATGCCAGGCCTCCGCAAGTATCATGAAAAATCAAGAGAACCTGAATTTTCACCGGTAAGTATCTATTTGTGTATTTACTCATTAATAACCCATACTAAACACATAATTATTACGTAGATACATGGAATAACGTCCAATAAGTATAGAAATATGAAGAATCGGCGTTTTTCATGCTGAAATCATGAATAAATCGAGGCTATGATATACTAACTAGGGATGTCATAAAACGTAAAAAGATTTGTCGATAAGGCTATGCAGACACGCCGAGTATACCTAGTAAGATTTTTCGAATAAAGTGAGCCATTGAGGAATCCCGTAGCTGACCCATCTCAATTAAACACACTCACACTCTTTGTATTTTGTTCGATTCATATTTTATTTATTAATATTATATATTTGCCGTCCTGCCTACTGTATCATGGTTAAACACAATATCTATGTGTTCAACCATGATAGTGTAATATACAAAAAAGAGAGCTTCAAAATAATCACGGAAACTATTACGTTTACACTATTAATATTTCAGGGTGTCTCTTTGGCGTCCAATAACGATCGGCAAGAGTTAAAATGTTCTTCCGGCTATTCTTCAACTTGAACCAAATGCAATGCTCGTGAAGCTAACGGTCAGTACTGTACTTAAAATTGCGTGTTATAGGTATATTATAATTACATGAACTATAAATTAAAAATATAATGTGTTTCAGGATATCCCTTTCATCAACGTACCTAAGCCAGGACCTTCGGATATTACAGAAATAAGTTCATCAGTGTTTTCAGACGTACCACCGAAGAACACTAGCGTAGAATGTACAGAATGTGCAGTGTGAGATGGTCGGTAAAAATCTAGCCTACTCCAGTTTGCTAAAAATTAACTGTTTCAGACAGCGTACGAAAAGCCTTGAAAAAAAAGTACTGCTAAAGTATGCCAAGAAAATATAATAATTATAAATAAAGTTAAGGAAAATAAATTAATAGAAATATATTTAGCAAAAGAGTCTTCGCCACATGCGTATAGCATTGAGTTAAAAAGAATTGATAAATTAACACTTCTACCATCAATATGTGATCGTCAACGTTATGCTTACCCCAATGACGGGAAAAGTACTCAATACTCAATAAATGTATTGTCTTCACATAGTAAAATACTTACAAAAAACCAACAAGGTGGTAGAATCGCATGTAAGCCCTTTCGGGGCACTAATCTATAGGTAGGGGGCAGGCAGAACAAGGTTTAGCTGAAAAAAGTATTAAGCTCAAGTGTTAACTTTTGTTAAGTATAAATTTTGTAATGTACTCATTTACCTGTGTATGTTGTATATTATTTTATCAAATAAAAAAATGTCATCTTAATTCGTGGTTTTTACAAAGTTCAAGGTTCCTTTAATCCAGAGTGAATCTAGATAACGTTATCATAGTCACGGTTTTTAAGTTGTTAGGATTGATATATCGATATCGGTATCGGATCATCGAACTCTTAATATCGATATCGATATTTTATGACTTGGACATCTCTGTGGCTCAACGTGTGACAGATGCCCCCTATATTATGACGTACGACAAATGCATGTTTTGTCTCGTTTTATCTAGTGCAAAAAGTGGTATGCGCAGAGAAGATAGCGAATTTGTCAAATTTAGGAGGGATTCTATTTACTTCGTTCTTCTGAGACCATACATAATACGCGAATCTTGACTTTGACAATTACGTCAATGCCATCAGCCATTATTGACATTGACAGTAGTAACCAGCCAGTGACAAGGTAAGGTAAAGGTTAGTTCCATGAATACAACCCCTAACCTACTCTAAACTTCCATTCTCCATCAGAGCTGCTAGCTGTGCGAACCCACCAGAGTGACTGGCAAAAGAGAAAAAACTCCACCAACAAATGCATAATAAGGAATTCTTTAATATTAGAGCCCGTGATCAGGTTATTAGACTTGCCCCGAGCTCTGGTAATGCCAGCCAAAAGTAGTCCTGAAATTAATAACCTACTACCCTTACTTAAAATGGTCCTAAATACAATCTGTTACAAAATATGCAAGTGGGAAAAATTTGGCCAACCATAATATACCGTTATGAACGATCGCAGCTCAACTGCTACAACTCGATACCCGATGTCAGCGTGCCGAGGGTACTGGCTGCATTGCCTCTGTCATAACATTATGTAGATTAGTTGGTCATAGTCAGTCGCAACTGCCAGGATTTTACAACTCAACTATACTACCTACCACAATAAAAAACGTAAAATGGCTTAAGAATTTAATATAAAAGACTATAAATTTAACCATCACAGTTTTGCAGGACAGAAAGACAAAATTCTTTCAAATAGCAACGATTTTTTCCTTAAGCTCTTTCAGTTCCTTCGCATGAATCCACTTGATGCCAGTCGCTGAAGCAGAACTAGCATTTCTTGAAATGCATCTGATAACAAAACAAAAACGAATTATACAAAAGTAGTTATGATAACGAATCCAATTGATTATTAAAACTGGTCAATTTTATAGTACCTATTTGCTAAAAAAATACCAAGTACTGGCGAGACCTTTGCCTAAATTGTTACATCCTTAGTCATACTAGTACTTACTCGATTTTCTTCCCAAACAGATTTTCGAGCCTGACTTTGGCGAAAATCCAAGGTCCCTGGTTCTTGTGCTCCTCTTGACAGAAGGCAACCTTGGCGGATTCGTAGTGGCAGAACTCCTAAAATTATAACTATATGATCTATTAAAACGTAATAAACGGAGTTTAGTTCTAAGTAAACAGAACGACGAACAAGACTAGAAAATTCAAACAGGCGGGCTGGGCTATTCATGTTGATTTATTGGTTTAATTTACAAACTCTTGCGAGATGCGGGTGAGGGCTTTGAGCGGATACTTTAAGCCCTGGTTTCAACTTGGTAGCCAAGATTTCCAGCACGAAGAAAACAATGACACTTTCATCTAAATAAATCAAGGCTTTAAAATCAAACTAAACGATCTCTATGCCTTTGGGCAGCAGGTTAGGTACTACCTGTAGCACGATGTCATATGGGAAGGGGTAGATCTGCTCGATGCGGCACAGCGCGATCTTATCCTCCAATTTCTTCTCCTTGCGCAGCTCGTCGATGGTTATGGCCACTTTTCCCACACAGAAGATTAGCTTCTTTACGCCTTCTGGCTTCTTACTGGCCGGCCCGTTCTCTCGGATAGCCCTGGCCAGTCACATTACGTATTAAACCAGTTTTCAAGAACAGATTAAGTAAAAACACACAAACTCGTTGCCGCGCGGCGCCGCACGTTGCGGCAACTTGTTGCGTTGCGTTGCGGTGACGTGCGTTGCGGCGAAGTGCTGAGTGTTGCGTTTCAGAGTCACGCTAGAGTAAAAAGTGACCATATTTCACCCGACTGTGACAAGTTAAGCTAAGTGCCTCTGCTAAGGATAAGAAGATGTAAGTTAGGGCTTCGTCATCATTAGTGGCATCATAATTTTATGCCGATTGTGTCTACTAATGTAATGACACGTTGATTTCCGTAACATAAAGACCTTCGAAAATATTTCTATGACATATTATTGATAATCGTGACTTAATTTTGTTCGCCGTTTTGAGTGATGATAAGTACCTAGCGTGCAGTGTGGGCAGTGTGGGTTGGAATGAAGATAGTGAAGAATAGAAATGGAGTGTGTTGGGTACCTCTGAAAACTGGTCCCGGTCAGGAAGTCTGAGAAAGGCGAGCGGTAGTAAGGGTGCTTGAGGCCCACTTTGGGCGACATGAGTATGAGCGGCTTGCGGAAGGGCATAGCCAGCTGCCGCCGGATAAGGTGGAAGTAGTTGGCCGTTGTCGTTACATTCGCTACTATCCAGTTGCACGCGCGCAGTTGTTTCACTGCAACACACGTGCATGTGCACTATGCATCACATTTGATGGAATTTAATGCATTTGGCCGGAGACGGCCGTTACTGTGACACCGGACTCTACGATGCTTCACGTACCTACACATACATTACTGACTCTTTTTGTGTTAGTTCAACTGATTCAGTAGCCATATATGTAGGTACCTACACCGTAAATAAAAAAATAACATTTAATATCCAGCTTGGCGCTATTTAGCTCAATGATAAGAGAAAGATAATGATCATTTGCACAATTCCAAAAAAAAGAACAGTGCAGCACAAGACAGACAAGTGAATACCATTCTTATGGTTGAATGTGGATCGATTTCTGTTACCACTTTCGAACCCAGTCGTACACCATTGGATTTTTCTGTTCAAAAATCTATGTGTGCATTAAAACACGTGCTTAACGGTAAAGGAAAACATCGTGAAGAAACCGGCATGTCATAGAACCTAAAAAAAAGTTCTAAAACATCAAATTTCAAATCCTTTCACTGGTTCGAAAGAACTAGTGACATGATAAGAAGAATACCACTTTCGACCTGTATAATCGCGATTTGGGTAGTGCAGGTAAAGGTAGCTTTTCCTCTTCACCCTGGCCTAACGGTGCATAATGATTTAGGGAAGCGAGTGACTCACGCGGCATCATCTTGTCATCAAGGTCGGGTATGTTGTCTTCGTCATCGTCTGACGCCTGCAAGAAGCGCTCGACGCGCCCCGATGAGTGCTCGGGACCCTGCACACAAATTCATTGTATTGTATTTATTTATTTCCTCCATGTATTGACACTTCTAAATTCAACATGTTAGTGCCTACATAAAACACTCCTGTAATAAACACTCCAGTAAGTTTGAGTTGAGGTGAAGGAGTAAGATTATTAGAGTGTTAGCATTTGTGTTAGTCTACCACGCCATCGCCGGTCCCGGTGTCGCGGGTTCGATTTCCGCGGGAAAAATATTCTTGTGACGACATCGACATCGGTGTTTTCTCTGAGTCTGTATGTTTTCTTTGTATTCTATATCAGAACTCCTTTGAATTTTTTATTATGTGAAAGGATATACGTACAAATGGGTCTCATAAAAATTACATGAAAATCGATTCTGTAAAGTTGCCTACTTTAGTTTTAAAATCAAAATAACTGAAAAAGTGACGTCATCTAAGTGAACGAAATTGCGTATCTTGCTTCCCTGTGACTATTCAATAGTGTTAACCTTCACTAAAACTTCCAAAAATTAAAATTGAAGTCAGCTGTAGTCTGTTTTTTGTAAAACCTTGATTTTGAATAGGGATAGTCGAGTGAGGGTGTCTAGTATTGAACTCACGGCGCCGTCGATCCCGTGCGGCAACTGGATCACTATGCCGGACTGCTGCACCCACTTGCTCTCGCCGTTTGCCACAAAAGTGTCAAACACGGGTTGCGCCGTGTCCGCGAAGTCCCCGTACTGCGCCTCCCAGATCGTCAGTAAGTGCGGGCTGGAGTAGGAGTAACCCACTTCGAAGCCGAGCACGCCTGGACGGTGGACATGCCGGTGGTAAAGGCGCCTTCAAATTAGAGGCGTGAGGAAGCACCACTGTGGCGTACTGGCCGCGCTTCTACTAGTTCTCATACCAAATCGTTCTTCTTATCGTGTCACTAGTTCCTCCGAACGAGTGTAGTGAAAGGATTTCAAGTGCGCCTCGAAGAGGATCCTTCCGTGCACTCTACACATGTTTTCGAACTTTAGGTTCTACGACATGCCGATGCCGGTTTCCTCACGATGTTTTCCTTTACCGTTGCGAGAACGTAGGATGCATACATAGAATTTTTCGACCGAAAAAACTCATTTACGCATGACTGCCACCGGGATTCGAACCCGCGACCATCAGATCGCAAGGTAAGGGCCTCATCCACTCGGCCACCACGTCCTCCACTATCGTGACATAGTGGCGCGTCTAAATATTGTATGTAAAACTAGTAGAAGACCGGCTAACGCGCCATAGTGGCGCTTCCTCACACCTCTAATTTGCAGGCGCCCTAAGGGTCAATGGAAGGGATATGGTGGACGCAGACAATCAAAATTGTTATGTTTGTCCTTGTGATTTGTTTGATATTGTTCATACGGCTTTAGACAATATGGACTGAGTAGGTAGGCACTAGGCACCTACTCGTATTTTGTGTGAGATTTAGAGCAGCACCTCCTATAGGGCCAAAACAGTAATAGTACCTACTACAAAACAGATTAAATGAACAGTGATTGCCAGATTCGTTCAACTACTAATGCCTAGATCACACGTATCGAGTACTCGCGAGTGATGGAAGCTTTCACTGTCTCGGCCGAGTACTCTGCACGTGTGATCTAGGCATTACCCTAATATAAATAAAAAGGAAACTTACCAAATTCCGAAAGGGAGCTGTTGTGCAGTGCGTAGCGCGCCTGGTCCGGGTACAGCGTGTCCAGCACGCGGTGAGTAGCGCCGTCCACGCCTTGGTGGTGGTACACGTGATGCCTGCACCGAACCAAACTCATCAAGTCGTTATCAGACATCGAACTTCACCAATCATATATAAACCCCATAACACTATTCTATATCGAAGTCAAGAGTTCGCATAAGCATGATATACATTCAACACTGTTTTTAAGGCGTTATTTCTCGCAGTGTAAGAATTTTGTGTATTAGAGTGTAAACAAGAACCATAAATCAATATTAAAATTTTATTTTATTTCATTTCATATCTTTGTCTAAACAAGTAAGTGGATATGAAAACTACTCTTACTATCGAGCCGCACTTGAAATACTTTCACCACACTGGTTCGAAAGAACTAGTGACACGATAAGAAGAATGCTAATTATGATAATGATTATGATGTTAACGCACCTGTGCGCCATGGTGCCCCTCTCGACGTCCTCGCCGGTGAATCGGATGTGTATCATATCCCGCAGCAGCGTGCCGAACGCCATCGCCTCGCCCATCGCCCAGTCCGCTATACCCTCTTTCATCTGTATCAAATACCGATAAGTTGCATCGGGGTAAGTTCGGATAAGACCGGATATATGAAATTACTGACTATTTGTTGACTTATGATTGAACAAATTATTAATAAAATGTTTATACTGATTATAGTGACGAATCTAGCGTTTTTTTTTAAAACCATCCGACAACGAGTTCATAGAAGATACAATATTTAGGTCTTTGCTCGGACAAGAATGGATATTTCTTTTTTGTAGAACTTATTATCTGAGCTACAGAGGCGATTTTAGAACGTAGTCCTATCTTACCCCGTCAAGGTCCCTTGATTTTATTTTATTTAATCTGTAATGTTATATATTTTTAAATAAACAATATGAATTTGAATTTCAATTTGAAATTGATTTTCAAAAAAATATTGATAACTTTAATCACCATCAACTCTGAAAACATATAGGTAGGTTAGAGACACATAAAAATTCTCACGTAAAGCCCTATTATTTTATTTAAACTCTATAAAGTTTTAATTCAAGAAAAATATGACAAGAAGAAGAATAAAAAAATATTTGCAAAACAATCACTATTTGGAAAAAAAAGTCCGATTTTACCCCGATGCACCTTACATCATCAATTATTATCATAAGCAGATTTGTCCTGAAAGAGAAAAAATAAAGAATGACTGACCAGTTTCTCCCTAGCGCCAAGGATACGCCCCAGCCCTTTATGCAGCTCGAAGGCCCACTGCTCCGGCGGCGTGCAGAAATGCTTCGTGATCGTATTCACTGTGGTCTGACTGATGCCGGTTTCTGCAATCTGCCAACCATAATACAAATAAATAAAATATAACAGTAGCTATTATGTTATCAAAATAAGCATATATTATTTTCTTTCATCACACATCCAGCACCACATTTCCATAATACGCAGAGGTAAGCTGGAAGAAAATGCTAACTAGCATTAAGTTCGCCTGTGTACTTGTTTTCTACTTTGTGCAATAAAGCATTTTTTATGTAAATAGGTATAACCATTGAAACCATTTATTTATCAACCGACTTCAAATAATAGTCAAGATTTTATACAAACATACTAGGTACAACCAACTTCAATTGGACTGTTCTAGTGATCGAAAACACTGCTGAATAGTCATGGATGGCGTAGTTTTTTCAGTTATGTTGATTTCAATACCAAAGCACCTATTGAACCGATTTTCATGATTTTTTATGGGACCAATCTAGAATAAAAAGGTAGGTACTTTCAGATTGGTCCCATAGAAATTTCATCAAAATCTGTTCAGTAGTTTTTTATAAATCAACATACCTACCTAATTATCGGACAAAATTAATATGTCGTCAAAGTAAACGAAATTGCGGATTTTGCTTTTCGGTCACTTTTCAGTGGTCAGTAAAACAGTCCAATGGAAGTCGGTTGTAGATAGATAGATAATAACTTTATTGTTTACCACTAGGAAATAACAAATTCGATATTCTTAATCTAAATAAAGGCAATACAAAGGGCGGCCTTATCGCTAAAAGCGATCTCTTCCAGGCTACCGTTGTAGTTTGTTTTTGTAAAACCTTGTTGTGATTGCGGTCGAATGCAGATCTTAAAATGAACATAGGTATTGCGGCACACAACCAACTTTTCGAGCGTAAAAGATACATAAAGATTATGGTTGCTTCTCATGACCTGTGTTAGCACGGGCCGTGCCGTGCCGGGTGAAGCGAGCGGCCTGAGGCTGCCAGGGCGAGCGCATATTGTCGGTTAACACAACCCGTGAGAAGGAGTGATACGGGCTCGTCCGTGGCGCGCGCTCACCCGTATAGATGACCTTGGCGCGGCGCGGCGCGTGTTAGCACAGGCCGTGTGAAGCCACCATTACGATGGAATAAAAATATAAATTTATATACAATTCATTGCATTGTCTATATTACCTACAATTAAACAAATTTATCCAATAAATCTTCTCTATAATTTAAATTTTAATAACATAGACGCTTATGATATGACTATATGACAGTTTCTATTTTTAGTATGAAAAATGTAGGAACCTTATTCGGATCCTTGGACTCGAAGAAGCCGGTCCACGGAGTGTCGATCCAGTCCATGATGCTAAGCTTGGTGACCTTCTTAGCCAGTTCGAAGTGTTTGTTCAGAGTGTCCATGTAGTCCTTCTCCCAGCCCTTGATGTCGGAATCAGCTACCAAGCCCTCTTGTTTCAACCGGTCGATGTATATTTGGTCCACTGCCGAGAGTTTTTTTTAATTTTGATCCTTTCTTTACTAAGACGACACGGATGGTCGAGTGGCGACTGTGGCAAGTGTGTTGGACTGCCATGCTGGTGTCGCGGGTTCGATTCCCACTTCAGGACAAACATTTTTGTGATGAATATCGGTGTTTGTCCTGAGTCTAGGTGTTTTCTATGTAAGCTATTTATTTTGTTAGAAAAAAAATGGAGTATCTATTCTATAAGTTATATATTTCCCATAGTACGAGCTTACCTAGTTTGGGGCTAGATGGCGTTGTGTGAAATGATATTTAGATATTTATTTATTTTAAGACAACTGGCCTTATTTTATAACTTGCATATTACCACCGGCAAAATCAACCAATAAGCGACAAGATACATCACGTATCCGACGTCATTCGCATTGTTCATTGGTCTTATTTCTCCGGTGCTAATGGTTTTCAAGTTACAACATACAACTGTATACCTGTAGTATGTTAAAATCAAACTATGGAGGAGTATACTTATTTATACATCACTTATATAGATATACCGAAAAATCTTTGTGTGAGGATCAACCCCTGATAATAAGTCAACTCCCATTATGCCCAGGGTCCTTGAACTTCTAGCGGTACTCGATTTACAGACAGACAGATACTGACCGGTCTTCATAGACTTGATCTTCTTGTACATGAAGGGCTGCGTGAACATGGGCTCGTCCTCCTCGCTGTGTCCGAAGCGGCGGTAGCAAACCAGGTCCAGTACTACATCTTTCTTGAACCTGCAGCGGTACTCGATGGCGATTCGCGCAACGTGAGACACCGCTTCTGCGTCGTCGGCGTTTACGTGTAACACGGGCGCGTCTACGCACTTGGCTACGTCTGTGTGGATAATAACAAAGGTTAGATAAAGAAAGTTACATTTATTAGTTACTATTTCTAGCCTAGATTCCCGCAACTTCTAGTCAGTATTCAGTACATTAGTTAAGACCTATCACCATTATGTATGTACATTGTTGCAATAAAGATTATGATTATGACATTATGTTCTGATCTGGGGGCCCGGCAGGGCCCCCACCAAGTCGAGCAAAAAAGTGGCACGGCCGTACTATCCTTTTCTCGAATTGCTTTTAGTCTCCATGCCAATTTTCAAGTTCCCGGAGTGGACAGTGCCTGAAAAGGTGAGTATTATTGTGTAGAACTCGATCAATGGTTTAGGTTCAGATTATCAGTAAGGTCGAGGTCGAGTCCAGTAAGGCGAGGATCTAGCGAAGCGTGGGTCAGTGGTGTACCCGATCTGGTTGTTGCACACGATGTGAATGGAGCCGTGAATCGTGTAGGCAGGCTTAATACATAGACAGTAGTCTCACCGGAGCAGTAAGGCGAGGATCTAGCAAAGCGCGGGTCGGTGGTGTACCCGATCTGGTTGTTGCACACGATGTGGATGGAGCCGTGCGTCGTGTACGCGGGCAGTTGGCTCAGATGCATGGTTTCGTACACCACGCCTTGCCCCGAGAATGCCGCGTCTCCGTGCATTATGATTGCCATCACCTGATGGTAACGTCAAAGCTTTTGATCGCTGCTGTGAAGATAACCATTGTGTCGTAGTTTGGAAGGAAATTAAGTAGGTACCAATAGTGACGAATAGGGCGAATATACAACCATAATAAACATGGTAGACAGGAACGAAAAGGTATAAAAGATGAGGGATTGACGCTTATCGATACCGTGATGGAAGTAGGTACACGTTTCTCGTAAAATCGGTTGAAACATGGTAATGACCTACCACTATTAGTTTCAAAGCCGAGCGAAGGCCTCTGACTTAGCTTAGCGGCTATTTATCTACCTTATCTCCATTATTGTCTCCCTTCCAATGCTGCTCGGCACGCGTCTTGCCGACCACGACGGGAGATACCACCTCCAAGTGAGAGGGGTTGGCGCTCATCGACACTTTGATGTACTTGTTGGTGCGTCGGATGAAGCGGTGGATGTACGTACCGAGATGGTATTTTATGTCTCCGGAACCCTTAGTAAAATAACGAAAGGTTAATAAGGTTAATAAAGGATGGATCAGCGCAGTAAGATTTATCTGCTGGACATACCGGTTCCTTAGGCTCCATAGGTTTGAACTGCGCGAAAATATCCGTCAGTTGTTTGCGACACACATTCACCAACATGTTTAAACGCCCTGAAAATTACCCATTTCTAAATATGTAGATTAAAATCTAAAACAACACGGTTTTATGCTTTTGCTCTATCTCGCTTGTGTGAACGAGTTGTGAGCTACCGTGACAGTTTCAGCCGGATAATTAATTGAGAAGTATTCGAAATTTGCATAGCAAGATTCCACCCGGAACGACAGACAGACTAACAAGAACTCGACTTAGTAAAAACGTGGTAATAATAAAATAAAAACTAAGAAAATAATGTTCGTAGGTGAGGGTAGTTGGAACTATTGGTAGGTAAGTACTAAACTTGGTAAAATAGAGATGAGAGATCTTTAATTCTAATGGTGGCTTCTCATGGCCTGTATTAGCACGGGCCGCGCCGCACCGGTCCGCGCCACAGGCCGTGTGGAGCATGCGGCCTGAGCCTGGTCGGGCGGGCGCATATTGTCGGTTAACACAGGCTGTGAGTAGCGGTCATCAGGAATCGTCCGCGGAGCGCGCTCGCCCGTACATATGTCTTTGGCGCGGCGCAGCACAGTCCGTGTGAAACCACCATAAGCACCCTTCAATCATACCATACAAATGCTCACACAGATATGAATCGCGTGAGTGGAGGGGCGAGCATTTTCAGACTGAAAGCTCTATACCTCGATGCTGCATCGCCATGACGATGGACTCGACGCCAAGCTTGGTGCTGGTGTCCACGATCTCCTCCAGCATCACGATCATGCTCTCCCCACCTTCAAGGCCAAATCTCTTCTCGGCCGGCCACTTGGTTGCAAAGTATTTTTCTAAGCTGCAACACCAGAACATTACCATCAACAAAGGATGGATGAGAACCGTCTTTTAAAAAGTTAAAAAGTTGTTCTTTTTTTATTATTTTATATTAAAACTGAAACGATCTATCCATCTCACACACGTCACCTGCACTGGATAGATGGGAAAGGTTGCCTGGAAGAAATCGCTTTTAGCGATAAGGCCGCCCATTGTAGCCTCTATTATTTTTGGTTGTTTTATTTGTTTCCTTTTATAATGTATATTTCCTCGGGGTGTACAATAAAGAGTTACTATCTATCTATCTATCCATCTATCAGGCATAACGCCGAGTTGAGTCCATTTAGCCTTAGATACTTCAACACACAGTAGGTAGGTACGCAGTAATTCGTCTCCTTTTAAATTAAATCAGTTAGAGCAATGGTCAAAACCTTTAGATTTATAAGTAAGCGTCAAACAAGTTGTCCTCTGGCGAACCACGTGACAAAGATGCGCGGAACCAATTTAACCTAAGTCCTTCATCTAAGTTTCGTGCGGCTTTTGGCGCGTATACGCGCGTACACGGTACAAAAAACAAAACACGAGCGGCGAATCGGCTCGGATAATCCGCTATCTGAAACCGCAATTCTTCTTATCATGTCACTAGTTCCTTCGAACCAGTGTGGTGAAAGGGTTTCAAGTACGCCTCGAAGATGCTCCTTTCGTGCACTCGACACATGTTTTCGAACTTTAGGTTCTACGACATGCCAGTTTCCTCACGATGTTTTCCTTCACCGTTGCGAGAACGTGGGATGCGTACATAGATATTTTCGACTGAAAAAACCCATTTACGCATGACTGCCACCGGGATTCGAACCCGCGACCATCAGATCGCAAGGTAAGGGCCTCATCCACTCGGCCACCACGTCCTCACGAAACCGCATTAAGAAAGGTAGATCATCTAACAAGACGGCCTTGGTGAGCCGCCGCATGATGAGCCTCTTCTCCTCCACGGTCTTGTCGAGGCAGCCGGGCGTCTCCATGCGCTCGCGGATGAACTGGATGCCGTCCAGGTCGAACAGGTGCATGTACTCCACGCCTATTGAGCGGCAGTACACGTTCTCTAGACGGTCTATGATCTCTCTGAAAGGGTATAGGAACAAGCTTAACACTACGACTCTGTGCACTTACGAGCTCAACACGAAGCTCATATTATTAGATCGTTTAGAAGTCGGTACCGTTGGTAGCTCTATCTCTCTACCAATATCGTAACGTTCATTTGTGTAATCAACAGTTTTCTTTTATTTCTCCCTGCCTCAAATTCTACGCCTATAGTTAGGTATTTACAGTCCACTAAGTAGATAGATTAGAACAGGACCAGAGTTCATGATCTTGTACATTGATTTTATGGGGTGGAGCGGCAAGTGTGTTGGACTGCCACGCGCCAGTGTCGCGGGTCTGATTCACACTCAGGACAAATATTTATGTGATAAACATCGATGTCTGGCCTGAGTTTTCTATGTAGGTATGTATTTACAATATTTTTAGAAGTGTGGTTAGCAAATGATAAGAAGAAAAGGAAAAAGCTACGTTTACAAAAAATACGTTGTGTGTACAGACAGACCTGAGCGTAAGCTCGTGCTCCTTTCCCCCAATGAACGTTCTGTCCGGCAACTCGAAGGGCATGTCCATATGTTTTTCAGCTACAAGAAGGAAAATCTTCGTTACCAGAGTCAGAAATTCAGAATGTCTTGTTGTTAACGTACATTCATAGATAGATAGAAAATTCTTTATTGTACAGTAAAAATAAGTACAAGTAAACACAGGCGAACTTAATGCTGATTAGCATTCTCTTCCATAGAGAACACTCCAGCACTGTAGTGTCAGAGTTCCCTGGTCACGAACTTGTTTTTTTTTATATGGGAAAATCATCATGGATACACACCGCCCTTGAGGGACGGGTTATGTCGGACTCTAACCGACCCATAGTGGCCGACCTGCGTATAGACGGACCCCGGGATATCCTCAGAACTCGTACCGGTGCCCCTTACGCACGTTGCTGTGAGGCCCATCCCAGGGAAGGCTTGCGCCGGCCCCGAGCTCTGCTTGCAGTGCATGCCTCCCCGTGCACTGCAGCCGTTCGGGTTCGAGTATAGTAAGCCAGAGTGGCCACGACCAGGCACTGTAGTCCCAAGGTTTCTTGAGTGGTGGACGTGAGAGATTTCGCGATTAACTTGTAAGTGAATAAAAATCACATTCCTTTATCGATATTTATTTATACATTACATTACATATATGCTAACCCAACACAGTGCCGAGTTCCCTGGCCACGACCAGGCACTGTAGTCCCATGGTTTCGTGAGTGGACGCGCGAGACTTCGCGATGAGCTTGGCGGCGAAGGTCAGGCCGAGAGGGTCGATCTTCGCGAGGAGGTGACCTCTGGCCTGCAGCAGAATAGAACCGCCATCGATGTAGAAACTCACACAGTATCATAAAACTAACTCATAGAAACTTGCAACCGATGTGAAGACAAATTATGAAACACTCTGTAATATTTTTAGAGCCATAATCAGCCTTTAATATACTCAGACACAGATGGTCGAATGGCAAGTGCATTGGACTGCTACGCTGAGTCGCGGGATCGATCCCCCTTCAGGAAAAACATTTGTGTGATCACATCGGTTGTTAGTTTGGGTGTTTTTATGTATCCTATGTATTTATTTTAAAAAAAAAAGTTTTCTATCAGTTATCTGATTTCCATAGTACAAGCTTGCTTAGTTTGGGGCTAGATGGCGTTGTATGAAATGTCCAAACATTATTATTATTAATATTCCCTCTCCTAAGACTTAGGCTTAGGTACTCTTTAGTGATAGGTATGTTGGTTGAAAATTATAAAGAAGACCAAAGTTGATGGTCGAATTTAAAAAAGTTTCACATTGACCTGGTAACTTCTGATCAGGTTTTGGACGGCCAAATGCAATCTGATATTTTCCCTCTGCTTTTCCTTATCTTTCCCGTCTTCTTTTGGTTTTTGTTCTGTTGAGTAAAAATTAATTTGCTAAGATTAGAAACATAAATAAATTGAAAAATTGTCGGAATGTACCACATCTCCTTTCTGGAGATGCCTTCTGCAGGGGGTAATCAATGAAGAAAATTACTTCCTTTATTGATTATCCTATCGGCACAATGCGCTTTCCTATCCAGTGTCTTCAAACTTTAATATATTTTTAAGGTTATATGGATTTTTATAATCTGAAATATTTTTTTATTTAAATAAAATGTACTTACTAACAGTCTCCGGAGCAAACTCATTAAATTCTTCTATGTGCAGCTTCGGGGCATTGAGACTATCGTAAAAACTATCCCAAGACTGGAAAATATACAACACAAATTTGTAATTACCTAAAAATCTTAAATGGACAATGCAGACAGAACCAATTTAACCTAAGAATTTGGTTCTGCGCATCTTTGTCACGTGGTTCGCCAGAGGGCAAGATGTTTGTCGCTTAGTATACTATGAACGTTGTATCTGAGCAGTCAGAATTTTGGGTTCCTTTAAGTTCCTAAGCAATTACTTTCCTCGCTAGGAAGATCCTAATGGCTACTTGCACCAAACTGTCAAAGCAATTACTTTACTCGCTCGGTTTTAGAATTGTCAAGCGAGTTAAGCCATTACTTAGGGTCTTTGACAGTTTGGTGCAAGTAGGCATAGCAGTCTTTGTTAGAAGGCATGAAAAAGACAATCCAAATACTTACGGAATCGATGGCACCTTGAGCTTTCGCCCAGTCTAAGTACTGGGCCTCCAGAAAGTTGGCGTTAGCGCCGCTGAGGAAAGACTGCGCAGAGTCCGAGGAGTCTCGAGACAACTTCACGAAACTCTGGCGAAAAAACACGGGGTGTAAACTATGAATAAACAATGCTTCTATTTCAACTTAATTTTAGTCGGAACTTTTATGATTTAACTAAAGTGTAGATTACACAGGGCTAGTTTACAAGCTACAAGCCAACGAGTTCGCTAGCAGGTTAGGCTTTTTTACAATCCGCTAGTTGAAAATCCTTCCGGACCTCTAACTCGCTAGCTTTTAAATTCACTGGCAGTGTGGCCTGTGTCATCCACGCTTAAACTGAGCTCAAAAAATTATAATACATCCTTAAGTACTTCTTCTTAGCGACTCGATGGCAGAATTAAATGATATTCGAAAGATGAGATGCTAATACAACTGCGTTGTCAGTGGCCTCGAGGTTGGCACACGATGGGCAGTCTAGCATAATGTATGTACCTACTTATCTTAACACTTGTTTAACGTAACTTGTTCACTCGTAAAACGTTATATTAGGTATCTATTATCTGTCAAATAAATGTTTTTCTATCCTCAGACTCACCGCTGGGCTGCATGCTGGCAACGTTTTGTGAGCAGCTTTTAGGAGTTGGAAGGAACGGGTCACGGACATACTTGATGGATCTGAAAAAAGAACTGACCAAAAGGAAATTAAATAGAAACGAGAACACAAGGCACAGTATATTCTTACCTCCATTCGTCTCTATCAGCCGTCAACTCAGTACTTACACCTGTTTTATTCATATCCTCTTTCCACACACAGTCCATCCATATCTTCTTCGGCCTTCCTCTACCTTTATGTTTTTCCACATTCATGCTTAACGCTCTTCTCGTTATATGACATTGTTCCCTCCTTAGTACATGTCAATACCATGATAATCTTTAACTCCTCAACTTATACGTCACTGGCGCTATCTTCAGACTTCTTTCATCGAGAAGCTTTCATAGCATAGCATAGCACAATTAGCCTATAATGTTCCTACTGCTTGGACGCAGGCCTATTCTCGGCAGGAGAGCGAATGGGGTTTCATTTACCACGCGGACCTAATGTGGATTGGTGGATGTCACATGCCAGGAACATTTTTTTTCTGTCCTTTGACATGCCGGTTTCCTCACGATGTTCTCCTTCACCGTTGCGAGAACGTGAGATGCATACATAGATTTTTTCGACCGAAAAAACCCATTTACGCATGACTGCCACCGAGATTCGAAACCGCGACCATCAGATCACAAGGCAAGGTCCTCATCCACTCGGCCACCACGTCCTCACTCAGCCACCTCGTCTTCAAGAGAAGCTTTCATCTTATGATAGAGATGGGAAGAATTCGGAAGATGCGGTAGCCACAAGAAAAAGATCGTTTACTCACCAATAAATTGTTTGGATTCGTTTATTCAAAACATTTAGTTATCAATTTTGGACGCGGGTTGAGAAAAAATAAAAAATAAAGAGTACTTAAAGATGAGATCTCAAAATATTTTACAAAATGAAAGATGACATTTTTGCACACTTGTCAGAAAACAGAAGTTCATAAGAGGCATAAAGTTAGAATGTAAAGAGGGGTAATGACATTTCAAATGCGATACAAGAAATGATAATAAGCATGTGCGAGTGATTGTCTATGTGTTGCTCAAAAATAGTGATACTTTCAATAAGATGTTTTATCGACATCGATAACTGTGGTACCTACCCATTTTGCGTCACAAGTCTTAATAGAGAAAAAAATAGTGCCTACTACACAATCATGTTGTTAATAGAGGGTTAATGAGTGGATAATCCTTCAGCTGCGTGTGGGGGTCATCAGAAAATGAAAATATGTTCCCAGTAGAAATCCCACGGACTTAGAATTTTTACTGGGTACATATTTTCATTTTCTGATTAGTCCTGAAGTCCCCCACCCGCAGCTGAAAGATTATTCACTGATTACGTCACCACCTGTACATATGAAGATTTTAACCAAAGGAATGAGATGGGTTTGGTTATTATTTATTAGATACCTTCTAAAGACTAAAGAGCCAAGTTTTGGCGTTATTTAGGAACAAAAACTTATCCATCCTCACAAACTTACATTCATAATACATAGTAGCAGGACTTACCAATATTTACCTACAACTTACTCACCAATCCAAATAGGCGGTAGTCTTCGAAATAAGATTGTAATAGCTAGAAAGTCGATTGTGTATATATAATATATATATCTGTTCTTTTTTTAAAGTTGATTGATTATAATAAACAATAATGAAGCCCATGCAAATGTTTTATTCAATGACTAAAAAATACTTTATTTAAGAATATTAATTCTGAGTTTTGTCATTATATGTAGGCCCGATACGTAAGTATACCTGTCTGTCATAATATATGTAGCCTATTAGTTTCAGGTAGGTAAGGTAGGTACTATAAAATAGGGATCCAATTGCAATATGAAGTTGGATCTAGCTTTTTCTTGAGTTGAATCTGTAAAAGAGGTTGATTTATGATTTAAGTCCCTATCTAATAATTACTTGACTAATGCCTACTTGCACCAAACTTCCAAATTTCTAAACAATTACTTCACTCGCTTGACAGATCTTGATCGGTCTGAATCTGAACCGTTAAAAACTGCTAAGCGAGATTGCTTAAGAGCTTTGACAACTTTGTACAAGTCGGCATAAGGTCACAAAATACATTCTTTACGCCTGAATTGAAACATTGTTCAACATGGTACTTACTGGAACATGTTACGTAGGCAGCGAACCTTTCTTCAAAACACGTTAATGTATTCTGAATAAACAAACAATCGTTTTTAAAATGATTGCTGCAAACTTTTATATTGTTTTGATGATCGCTCTGTTTCTGAAGAATTTGTAACCATTTTTTCTGTTTTGCGGATCCTTTGGTAAGCTGAAATTAAATAAGTAAAAACGATTAGTTATAATAATACTCGTATTTTAAGAAACAAAATCAAAATGACACAAGTGGTAAATTTATTTTAACTAGGTAAAAATACCCTAACGATAGAAAAGAAAAGAGTTTTGTACCACTTTGCATAACTACCTACTCATTAGGTACTATCGATATTTCATGACGTCATCATTTTATCAAGCCCTAGCGTAACGAAGCAATATTTGTTTTTACATGAAAAATCTATTATTTCTCCATATATGTAAGAACCATTTGTACACACGGCAAGAGCAATCAAAACTCCACAAGGCACAACGATTTTATAACTAATTGTAGAAGAAAATTGTCCAAAATTTTTTCTACGAAAATAAACCAAATATTTTCTTTACTCACCTGTGAAATGGATGATTATCTGGGTTATTTCTTTGCGTTGTGCCACACGTATTGATTGAGCAACTAACCATGCTCTTTAAAATAAATAAAATGGTTTAATTTTGTAGATAATTGTAAAAAGATAAAATAATTTACAAACAATAACTGACGAGTTCTCCTGGGTATCAAAAGGTTTTGAGTGACGTGACTTAGTTCTATACTGCTCTTAATCATAAAAAGCTATACTTGCATCTCTTTCATTAACCGATCTTTTGGGGGCGACAGCCGAAAGTATCCGAGATCTGTGATAAGAGGTTTCTTACAGTGCCAGAACGTAGACTGAAAAAGTTCTACATCGTACCCTGCATTGTGCATTTGTTTCTACTTCCGGTCCATATTTCGTCCTTTGTTCCGGTTTCCTCTTTTTACCCGACTGCCAAGGAAGGGTTATGTATTTCGCGCGTGTCTCGTATCTTCCAAACGGCTAGACTTTTGTCAGTTAAAGTATCGTTAGATTTGTCTCAATAACGAGAGTGTTCTTAGATGGGTTTAAAAAAAAAATGGCGGATTTTGGCGCTAAATAGTAGGTAGGTAGGATTGGTGGTTTACATCGAAATTATCCAAGATCTGTTAGTACCTAACTATCTAGTATCAACCTAATAATAATTACTCACTGTTACCACAGCTATTACCAACTTAAACTTAGAGTAACAATATGTTACGTAGAACTACACTATAATAGCAGATAATAGTATTATTGTATTATTTTGGTTATTGAAATTTAAATAGGTCATTAATAGAGTCAACAGCGCGTTATCTAAAAGAGCCGGTGAGATCTATTTCAATGATAGCTGTATAAATGCATAAACTCCCCATTTAAAAACCCATAAAAAGAATTTCACATAGTTTTAGATATTATCAATATCGGATGACAATCATTTTTCATTTCATTGTTGCGTTAACTTACGCTACTTCTTTAAAAGTTTTCATACATATTCTTCCATTCAGTTACTTACATGAAAAATGACTACACAATTTAAAAGTTTGACCTTAATTTTACTACTTTTTGGAATTGTTTATGTAAGTATCAAACAATAGTTATTTGAAGCAAGCCATTATAACGGACCTAGGTTGAAAATTTGAAAAAAGTTCTTAACTTCTTGCATGAATCCTATTACCTGAACCTTTTTGAACAGATTTTAGAGGCAATTACATTTTTGCCCTATAGCCTAAAATGCACTTTTACTCCGTACACGAAGTGCAACTTTACGAGCATGAGAAGTGAAAATGAAATTATACTATTTCATGTATGTGTATACTAGATATATATTTAACATAATTTTATCTCTGACTAAAATACTACTTTTAGTGTATTCGAGTAATCCCCGAGAGAATAAAAGTGTTTTACATAAACAAGGAATATTTCAAGTACAGTAAGTTCTACATCACCCGCTTCGGCAGGAAAAGTCCTTACTACCTCAACATTGAGGGGGAGATTATCAAACCTTGGTACAACAACGTAACGGTGAGTATGGATCATATAATTGCACTAGAATAAACCACTAATTTTGTATTACCAAAACAACTTAAATTGGCAGTGCAGAAGGGGTACAACATTGTATCGATGCAGGCCGAATTACTGGTAACTACAAAATGACAGACAGCGGGGAGTAACACCCCGAGTACTACCGTCGGAAAGCGCTTAGCTCTTCTCGTTACAAGTTTACATACAAAAATTGTGTTTGCGCTAGGGGCGACATTTTTAAATTTCGCTTCGCCTTACTGGACTCAAATACCTTGTAACCTTGTTCTGTTATAATGTTCCCACTGCCGAGTCTCAGGCAGGCCAAAAGCAAATTTGGATAGGTATATAAAAATACATAATTTGTTGACATTCAGTTTATACTTCTTCCAGTATCACCTGATATTCTACGAGTACCTCCACAACGAGTACCGGCGCTCGTTCGTGGAGTTTCACGTGAAAAACTGCGACTTCATCAATCACGACCTCTACATCGGGAACATGCTCAAAAGATGGGGATTATCCTGCCCCGTAATTGTGAGTATATTTTTAACGACTGCAAAGGAGGGTAGGTATAGGTAACCTCACGGTTTAATAGTGCTGACCTTGAATGCGCAGTAGTCGATTTTTAGATGTGTTTGGCGGGAGGGGCGCGACGCGACAGGTAAGGTGCCCGGCGCCGACGTCTATTGGTCGCTTAGCCACCTTCCAGCCGCGGCGCAACCAATAGGCGCCGTCTCGCCTCACCTCACTTGCGCAGAGCTCCCCTCCACTTTCGCCGAGCACTATTAAACCGTAAAGACACCTATACCTAATGTTTATCAGGTGTACCTATGTTATATTATAGGAACACCATAAGTTTTTAATTAGCAAAAGAACTTAAATGGGCAATACAGAAGGGGTACATCGGTGACATTGTATCTGTGCAGTCAAGAGTATTTGGTTTCTACAAAATGACAGAACGACAACGGGGCAAGTGCGGCGCACGAGCCGAGCTTTTGAGACCTGATTCGAGCTAGGTACCAGAGTTTGTCAAACGATGAATGGAACTCAAATAATAATTATCAATGATGCGTACCGGTTGACTAAAGGCCATTGAAAAACGACTAATGATAATTTGCAGGGTGATTATCATTTATTGAACATGACCTTCCCGACGGAAAACTTTCCCAACGTGCTTCCGTTCGAGAAGTTCCTCGTGGATGTGATGATTAACCAGACGGAGACCAACGAGAGAATGTACCAGGCGAACTTCTACGGAATCTTCAAGAAGTGACGTGTGTGGCCTTTAAGGTGCTGATAGACTTGAGCATTTACTAGTAAAAAAACATCGAGCATTCGCCGTTTTTAAATTTGTTGAACTGGACAACGAACAGAGCCAAACATCGCTACGAAAACATTCGCGATCATTCTAGCGAACGCTCAAGTAAATGCTCGTCAAAAAATCTATTCTTCACATAAAGTTAGAATGTAAAGAGGGGTAATGACATTTCAAATGCGATACAAGAAATGATAATAAGCATGTGCGAGTGATTGTCTATGTGTTGCTCAAAAATAGTGATGGACATTCAATAAGATGTTCTATTGACATCGATAACTGTGGTACCTACCCTTTTTGCGTCACAAGTCTTAATAGAGACACACTATGACTACACAATACTACACAATCATGTTGTTGGTAGTTATATACAGGGTTTATGAGTGGATAATCCTTCAGCTGCGTGTGGGGGTCATCAGAAAATGAAAATATGTTCCCAGCAGAAATCCCACGGATTTAGAATTTTTACTGAGTACATATTTTCATTTTCTGATTAGTCCTGAAGTCCCCCACCCGCAGCTGAAAGATTATTCACTGATTACGTCACCACCTTATGAAGATTTTGACCAAAAGAATGAGATGGGTTTGGTTAATATTTATTAGATACTAAAGACTAAATAGCCAAGTTTTGGCGTTATTCAGGAACTAAAACTTATCCATCCTCACAAACTTACATTCATAATACATAGTAGCAGGACTTACCAATATTTACCTACAACTTACTCACCAATCCAAATAGGCGGTAGTCTTCGAAATAAGATTGTAATAGCTAGAAAGTCGATTGTGTATAATATATATATCTGTTCTTTTTTTAAAGTTGGTTGATTATAATAAACAATAATGAAGCCCATGCAAATGTTTTATTCAATGACTGAAAAATAAAATACTTTATTTAAGAATATTAATTCTGAGTTTTGTCATTATATGTAGGCACGATATGTAGGTATATCTGTCTATCATAATATATGTAGCCTATTAGTTTCAGGTAGGTAAGGTAGGTACTATAAAATAGGGATCCAATTGCTTCTACAAATGAAACTGCAACTTTGATACTATTTCCTTAAGTATATAATTAAATTAAACATTACAGTACTAAAACAAAAATGGGATATTCCCTTCACCCAAAAAAAAAAGCACACATTATAAAACAACATTCTTCTTCATTAACGTTTGACAACGACGTTTGACGGCACAATTGACAATATGTTTTTTTTATTATACGATCATCATTGGATGGAGGTTTGGAGGTCGAAAAATTGTGAATTCAGTTCTATGATCAACACAACAAAATAAAAATGACACAAGTAGTAAATTTATTTTAACTAGGTAAAAATACCCTAACGATAGAAAAGAAAAGAGTTTTGTACCACTTTGCATAACTACCTACTCATTAGGTACTATCGATATTTCATGACGTCATCATTTTATCAAGCCCTAGCGTAACGAAGCAATATTTGTTTTTACGTGAAAAATCTATTATTTCTCCATATATGTAAGAACCATTTGTACACACGGCAAGAGCAATCAAAACTCCACAAGGCACAACGATTTTATAACTAATTGTAGAAGAAAATTGTCCATAAATTTTTCTACGAAAATAAACCAAATATTTTCTTTACTCACCTGTGAAATGAATGATTATCTGGGTTATTTCTATGCGTTGTGCCACACGTGTTGATTGAGCAAGTAACCATGATCTTTAAAATTAATAAAATGGTTTCATTTTGTAGATTATTGTAAAAAGATAAATTAATTTACAAACAAAAACTGACGGGGTCTCAGGTGCTTCAAAATGTTTTGAGTGACGTGACTTAGTTCTATACTGCTCTTAATCATAAAAAGCTATACTTGCATCTCTTTCATTAACCGATCTTTTGGGGGCGACAGCCGAAAGTATCCGAGATCTGTGATTCTTCACGAACGAAGATGTCAGACTTGACGGTTGCGTGTGCTGGAGATAAGTTTTGCGCAGCTCGGAAAAAAATTCGAAGCAAATTTACTTTTGTTTTGTGAGAATGCTAATTTCCTCGGCACAATGCACTTCCTCTTATCTAATTTAATTTAAAATTTTAATGTTATATGGATCTTTAGTAGTCCGAAATAAAATATTATCATTTATTTATTAGAACGCTAGTTTGAATACTCGCTAGAACGCTTCTGTTTATTTTGTGAACTTGCATTTATCATGTAACATTCGCAAGAATGCTCATTACAAGTCAATGCTCAAGCTTATCGCCACCATTAATATACTTTAAGGTGAGGGTTTCATAATAAAGATTAGTTACTTCTATGAAGCCTTTAAGTGAACCTTTTGTGTTCCAGTTTTCAGAGTGTCGATTTCGACATCATCACACAAATCTTTAGACACTCGTGCAAGCTGCACAGACATGTAAACACTCCCAAGCTTTCACATTTATATAACTCTTATTTTTGCAAATAAAAGTACACGCAAGCATTTTCAAATTAATGTAGTCGTCTTACTTGTCAGAAAAAGAATGTCTTTGCAAAATTAAGAATATAATATTGTAAAAGCCTGGGAGTGTATACATACATGTCTGTGCAGTTGACTGTTCATTTGCTATGTCCGTCTGTTCATCCGTCCGTTCGTATATCAAAGGCATTTGATTAATATGGAACGTGTTAATATAACATTAATACTAACTTTATTATATGTTAGATAAATAAAAACAAAATTAATAAAATAGATAAATATTTTATTTACTTTGAAACATCACGCGCGTTCATATTATCACATTTTGCGTATAAAATACACAGGTACTTACTGTAAGTATCTATAGCTACTAACTTAAGTATTGAATACTCATTCACTATAGTTTAAGAGGTTTAACATACTTAGTAGGTAACAAGGTATTGAGCAAATTATAGTTTATTCACGAAAAATTAAGAATAGGAAACAAGAAACCTTTTAAATACAATATGGGTTAGTATGGAATGTTTTTTTTTAATTGATTGTAAACAAAGAAATATGAAAAGCACGAATATTTTATACTCGTCTTTTTAGTTAAAAATAATAAATATTTCGTATTTTTTATGGTAAAAATTACAAAAAAAATTATTAAAAATTCAAGAATGCGTATATTTGTTTATTTACATTTCTTTTTATTTTATTTTCTTCTATTTATCTTTGCATTTTTTTTAATTTATTTATTCTGTCTCTGCCCAACAATGAGACAATACCTACAGGCTTACAAAAAATATTTAACTACGTGTTAAAATCACAAGTACAATTATGTACTTATTGACTTCGATTTGATTTTTAAAATTTAATTTAATATTCAGCAAATATTTCTATATGGTTTATAGGCACTAGCAACAATGCTCATTGCTCAATAGCTAAATGACATTCTCGCAAATCCATAAGCGACGTCTTTTTTAATAAAAAATATACATAATATATTTGATCTATGTATCTTTACTTAACACTAAATAAAAAAATCTTTGTAAGAAATCTGTGAAGCTTATTTTCAATAAGACCTTTGGTTAAAGATCACAGCGCCTCTAGCGGTATACCACCCGAATTAGTTTAGCTATAGACTAGGCATGGAAATGATTAAACTTCTATTTCATTGTCACATGATGATATGATTTCATTTTGTAACAGTGGAAACACCTGTGATGGTGATTTTTCATCAGAGGCCTAATGTAATAATGTAATTTTTTGTCAAAATAATTCACGCATGACGCGACGTCACGAAATCAATCCCAGTTACAGTCAGCACCCTACTGACTGTCTGTGATTGTAATTTTTTTAATTTAGCGAAAAACGTTTATTTATTCTTCGCGTTTGGCTCCACACATATCAATGTATATTTAGCCAGTGTCAAGTAAATTATCGCAACGTGGACAAGTTATTGAGAACATGTTTTATTGAATTATTGTAAAAATTTGAAAAATAATTATTCAAAAATGTCAAACGTCCTAGTCAATCCCGTCTGTTATTGTTATTTTCGATACGAATTAAATTGTGAATGGTGACAACTTGACAAGTATCATGACATCACAGCGTACCAAATCGCCTTTATATTCATCGGGGCCCGCCGCCGGGCGGATAAGGTGTAAGTGTACATATTTATCTGCAATAAATTACTGAATGACTGAATTACTGATATCACCGGTGATTTTTTAACAGACTTGGTCTCAGAAAGGAACAAGTGTTATGTGTGATCAGTTTTATACTATGATAAATAACATGCTACTCGATATACTTTCCATGCCTACTAAGTTCTATCCGGCTCTACAACTTTACTTAAACCATAGAGTCGCACGATTGTAGAAAAAGTATAACTCAATGTACCTACCTGAAATCTCCAATGAGCTCCACAGATCTCTTCAATAAGGTTCTCTTAAAGCTATTTAATCTGTTTTCTTCGCCTTGATCTTGGTTTTCTCTTTCTTGGCGGGCTTGGAGGGGTAGATCACGAACAGAGACAGTTGGACGGCGCAAAGCAGGAATGCAACCACGTTTTGGAGCTGAAAAAAAACCATCTAAGTGACCAATCGAAGCATAGTCTCAGAGGATACTTATTCATAAATATTTTGGACAGTTCACAAACGCCATCTAGTCCCAAACTAAAGCGTCAAAACTTGTAGCTTGTGGATTTTTTTAACAATCTGCTTGATGACAATCTTTCCCGAAAGCTAACTCACTCACTCGCTAGCTTTCAAACTCGCCGACTTTTAGCTTGTAAGCTAGCCCTGTGTCATCGACGCTTAATCAGAGCTTGTACTATGGGAACTATGTAGATAACTGAAATGTTTATTTGTTTTAAATACATACTTATTATACATAAAAACACCCAGACTCAAAAAAAAAAAACAATGATATTCATGACACAAATGTTTCCGAAATCGCGAAATGGAACCCGCGAACACCGGCGTAGCAGTCCAACACACTTGCAACTCGACCATGCGTGTCATCAATACTTTTATTAAATAAAAAAATATAGTTTTTATGCCCGCGATACTCACAATGAGGAATTTGTTCCTGAGTATGATGCCGTAGAGCAGCCACATGAACGTTACTATGGTACCCGAGAATATGATGGGGAAGGGCATGCCTTCCGTGCTTTTGTTCTTTATTATGTCTTTCTGTGGACCAAACAACACCATATCAATAAAATACATAATGTCTTAGTTGTATCAACAAATTATATAAATATATTTAGTAATAAATCCGCTTGATTTCTAAACAAAGGTTTTAATTAACTTAACTTTAGTTTAGAACTTTAGTACATATTACTATATTATAAACCAAAGAGTCAACGAACAGAAAACCAAAGTTTAAAGATACGACACGTGTTTCGCCTCTACACGAGGCATCATCAGGAGGTGTGGACTCGCCGAAGTTCGAAACGAGAGTGAATAAACAACGTTGCCCGGCCCGTATTTATACCCGTTATGGCGATGAGTCGCCTGTCGTACGATCCGACGTCACAAAAATCCTCAACTAATCAAGCGGATTTATTACTAAATATATTTATATAATTTGTTGATATTTATGGATTTCCGCAAAGTAACGCCTGAATCAATCAATTGTCTTAGTGGTAGTTTAATAAAGCTATAGTTTTATTTTATGTAAACGAGGAGAGAGACGTTGGCATAGAAGTGAGCAAGAAAAAAATCTTCAATAAGGTGCCCGACAGGGTCTTTAACGATTTACCTACCATTGAAGACATAATAAATAAGTGAGTATTAGGTACTTATACTTATACAGCTATAAAAACTATTTATAACATATAAGAACTAGTGATAAGATAAGAAGAAGAAACTGATTTATAATAAACATGGATGTGATGTCTCTCATTTCTCTTGAATCACATTGATATAAATAAAATAGTAGATTATGCACTAAGGGGATAAAGCAGTGTCTTATGTCGCGGGTGGCATATTGAACCCTGAGCTAACGAGGGACTCAGTTGACTCCTGAGCGAAGCGAGGGAGTTATGTAGAGTCCTGAGTGACGCGAGGGGTTCAAGCTACCCAAGACGAAGACAGGCTTTATCCCAGAGGAGCATACTCTACTTTTCACACCTTCTGCCAGGCAACAAAAAGCCAGGGTTCCAGCAGCGAACACCGTCTTTTGTTTCACAATCTTTGAAGACGCGCCTTTTTGCTGCTTATGGTGGCCAGTTCGATTTTCGAACAAACCTTTTTACAATGCCATATGGGCGTTCTATTAGTTTTCCACGAGTTTCCACACGAATTTGACGTTCCAAATTCAAATCACATTACTACCCTTGGGAGTTTCATACAACATTACCTCCCTAGAGAGGTAATGCTATGCTTTACCTTGATGATAGCATGATATGTAACTGGACATTGTCGAGCAGGTGGTGTGAAAAGTTAATTACCTACCTACTGGCTGATTCGCATGCATAGGTTATAGTAGATTTGGACTTTGTATCTCAAAACAATGACTTTCAAACCAGTTTTTTCACCGTTTATCTTTGTAAGAAGATGTGATTATTCATTTTCCTTAACAATTATTGTAAAAAAGCTATGAAATTATTTTTTGATAGATTACTGAGATGTGATTAAGAATATACACTAAGAGAAGCCACACTCCTCCGTTGCGTTGCGTTGCGTTGCGTCGCAGTTTTGTACTGGCATTTGGCACTGAATGCGTTCAAATCGAGCGCTGCGTGCGTGACAAATGCCAGAGCTAAATTGCAACGCAATGGAGAAGTGTGGCTTCGCTCTAAGCGGCAGTTTGTAGGATCACTTACAAGTCCGAAGAGCGGGGATGCGATGAGATAGAACATAAACGCCGTGATGAGGGAGCCGAACCGGTTCTCCACCAGCTGAGGGTCTTCGTACTCCGCGTAGCCGATCAGCGCCGCCGACATGCCGCCCGCCAGACCTATTTGTAGCCACACCTGCCGAGAAACCAATTTATCAGTAATTTTTAGGGGTGCGATTTTTCGACCCCCTCACGGAAATCTCACCAAGAACGGAAGGCTTCTTGGTGAGATTTCGTGAGATTTTGCTCAACCCCTACCCACCTTCTAATCTCACGTGACGATAAAATATTTATTAAATTATTTTTTTTCGGTCCACTAAACTGGATGTTACACAGAGTCATTAAATGAAATTGTTAAAAGAAAACACGTGTACAACCTAATTGAGGTTAACACAACTTGCATAAAATGATATACTCTCTTATACTTAAGAGGCTATGTGAAAATTTGGAGTCGCTGCGTTTCATTCTAACAAGCTAACGGTACAGTTTACAAACTTGATGTTAATACAATGATTACTTGAAGATATAATCTAAATAAATGTAAGACAGAAACACGATTGGTGAACCTTTTCTCGACAGGTTTATTTTTTGAAATAGGCCCTCTTAAAATCTGATTTACACCCATCCTCCGAATTTAGAGAATATTTACGGTTTATTTTTATACTATTGAGTGAGTAATCACAGAACTTAGATAAATGTAAAATGATTTTTTTATAAATTCAATACTTTTCAAGCAATACGATGTTTTATAATTTGTCGCTTACGTCCGTTACTTTTGAGCGACAAAAATCTATATCTAACCTCTTCCCTCGGGGTAAGGTGTCTGATTGCGCTATCACTGTCTTACAATTCGGCAGCTGTCATTTCTATCAGTTTCACATATCCCCTTAATACTTAGATACAATAAAAAAGAAAAGAAAAGTTAAATTTAGAAGAAATAGAGTAATTATACTTTTATTGGTGAGGTAGTCTCTTAATAGAAGAGACTGAAGCGCAGAAAATGTATGTTTCCTGGCAAATTATGTTTTACGATGAGCACAGTCATACGATATAGTGGTTGTGAATGTTGGAAAATATTTATTCATATAAATCTGACCTTGAATTTTTCCGTGGAGTAGTTGAAGTAGACGGACACGTAGAGTATGTTGATGGCCAGACCGAACAGGTTCACTTGGATCATGGCGGGGTCACGAAGGATGTAGCCGTATTTCAAGTTGAGCACGCTCCTGCAATGCACTCACGCTGTTAAAGAGGCTATAAATATAATCGATGGAGAACTTTTTATACTAGAAACCAGAGGTATACACACACGCTAAACCAGTGTGTACTAAAGTACGTGACAAGTACTGCAAAATAGAAAATCTGATTCAAAAATCGCTTCTTAGCTTCGACTTGAGATATCATTTTAAGCATTCGTTTGGTCCGCGTATTTTACTTCTTTTGATCTTATGTTTTCTGCTACAAATTCGGAGATTATCTCCAGAGCCCATCTACGCTGGTGACGTCACTAGCTCTTCATAGACACTTAGGCGTTATCCTAATAGAACGCGATCACGCGACCATCGGAAGTTCGCGCGTACTGGTACTGATGTAATAATGTTTAATTGAAATTGAAATTGAAAATGCCTAACATGATGTTAACGCCGAGAAACGGCAGGATGCCGATGTTGTTGGTGTTCCCTAGCTTGTAGATGTCCCAGCAGATGAAGCCGCCTGAGCCCATCTGCGCCATGGTTACGCCACTAGCTCCTTATAGACACTTATATGATGATACCGCCGAGAAACGACAGGATGCCGAAGTTGTTGGTGTTCCCTTGCTTTTAGATGCCCCAGCAGATGAAGCCGCCTGAGTCTATCTGCAATGGTGTCTTGACTAGCTCCTAAAATACATTTACATTATGATAGCGCCGAGTAACGGCAGGATGTCGATGTTGTTGGTGTTCCCTAGCTTGTAGATGTTCCAGCAGATGATGCCGCCTGAGCCCATCTGCACCATGCTGACGTCACTAGCTTCTTATCGATACTTACATGATGTTACCGCCGAGGAACGGCAGGATGCCGATGTTGTTGTTTCCTTGCTTGTAGATGTCCCAGCAGATGAAGCCGCCTGAACCCATCTGCCCCATGGTGACGTCACTAGCTCCAAATCGGTACTTACATGATGATACCGCCGAGGAACGGCAGGATGCCGATGTTGTTGGTGTTCCCTTGCTTGTAGATGTCCCAGCAGATGAAGCCACCTGAACCCATCTGCGCCATGGTGACAACGGCAGCTATTGTGCCCACCAGCTCCTTATACGGCTGCAGTACATCGGCTAGTGCGTCCATGGTTACCTGAAGAAGAAATACTCTAAAATGTACTTTTCACTGGAATCATTCAATTAATTTCTAATTTCGGTGTCATGTTCATTCGCCCGAGTAGTAGTTCACACGTAGTATTTAGTTTATCTGTGCTAGAACTTGTATAAAACACTGCGATAATAAAAAACAAAATATAACATTTAATTTCTTCTACACGTTCGACAAGAACTAACAAAGTACTAACAGACTTTCTTATAAATAGAAAGTAACTTGTTACCTTGAATAGAACCATGACCGATAAAACTATGACGATCGTTGAGAGCGAAAATTAAAACGATCTCAAGGTTGTAAACGGTAAATATGCAGATATCTAGGTATGCCAATTAGCTACAAATTGAAGTTTAGAATTATTTTGAACTGGATAACAATATCAGCATTTTGAGACCGCGTCGAGGCGGTTGAACTTCAATTGAGTATTTGTATTGAGTATTGAATTACGATTTGATTGGTTATAACCGTCTTTGAAATGTGACGATAATAAATAAATGCAAGATAACGTGTAGATGGGTACCAATAGAGTATCAGATATTCTGCCGACAATGAGTACCCATGATACTTTATACATTTTACATTACTGTGGCTAATTATATTACCAGACTCTTTTGAGCCTGGTCCATCAAGGAGAGTCTCACTCTCAAAGTGGACGAGTGCTAATAGCAGTGTTGCATCGCCCCGGGGCGTGATCTCTCAAGTTTCACTGCAATACAGAAAGTTCAGAGTACTCCATTATACTCTTGCCAAAATGTGAACCTAAATGATCTGATTTCAACAAGCCATATTTAGCCAGCTGGAATAAACCTACCTAATTGATACCTATCATAGTTTTTTTTCAATTACACTGGTTTGAGCCGAGACGACCTCGGCGCTTCTCTGATTGTACGAGACCACGCCTGCTTATTATCAGAACAGTGCTACACAGAACATTGATTTACATATGCCGGTGTAACACTGCTACGAGTAAGTGCTCGTCCACTTTGAGATACTGTAGTCAATTTAGGTGCTAGATGCGACCTCATTTCAAATACCGTTCCGGGAGTGCGTCTATAAATAAAGCAATCAGGACCGGGAGTTGAAACCAAGGAGTCAATTAGATGAGATACAAACGGTTCCTGAGGTTTATTGATACAAATGAGTTGTGAATTGAACGTACGTCATGAACACACCCACCATCCGGCGGCCGCGAGCCTACGTCACAGGCAGTTACAGCTAGTGGCGAGATCTAGAAACGGGGCACCCGTTTGCTACACCCCAACTAAATGTAACTAAAAATGTAAAATGTAACTGTGAGTCTAATGTTAAATAAATAAAATAAATAAATAAAATAAATGTAATAAATAAGGTAAAACTTTTTTTTCGGAATTTTTTTTTCTTTACGCATGCTAACTAATTTTGGTGCCAAATTCATCGTAAAATTGCCTGTTAAGAGCAACATTTTTTTTTTATTATTTGGCAAGCTGACAAAGTGTTGAAGTTTTTAAAAGTAGTTTGAACCTATGAAACAACAATTTTGTACTGTTGAGATTTTTTTTCAAATTTTACTCCATACAATTCAAACCTAAAATTTTCACTTTCGACATTTTTTTCGGTAACTTGTAATGAAGAATGTTGTGTAGTTGATTATAACGTATGAAAGAATAATTTAAGACAATCATGTTTGAAAAAAAATCTTACTATTAATTAAGTTATGATTTTTTTAAGGTGCTCCGGAAATAAATTCGAAAATACACATATAACTTCTAAACTACTAAAAATCGCGGAACATACATGGGGTATTTTCGGATACACCCAGGTGTGAGAAATCTAAAAAAAAATTTTTGACGTCACTTTTTGGCTGACCCTGTATAAGGAGCTTGTTGTCGACAGAAAGTTTGGAGTTCCTATCGAGTAGCCAGTACAGACCCCGGTACCTCAGCCTGAGTTGTTCTCTTTTCTTCTGCAGGTGTGTTTTCCACGTTAGGCGGCGATCCAAGTGCATTCCCAGATATTTGACAGAATCACTATGTGGTAGGAGGTGGCTCCCCAGGTTGACAGGTGGGCAGTCACCTCTTTTCAGTGTGAAGGTTACTTGGACTGACTTGGATGCACTAGCTTTGATCCTCCATTTCTTGAGCCAGTTGTCTACATTGTTCAGGGTAGTCTGCAGCATAGCAGATGGATCTTTGCTCTTTGCTAGAATCGCAGTATCATCAGCATACGTAGCGACTGTTACATGCTGTGTTTGAGGTAGGTCGGCAGTAAATATGGTATAAAGTACAGGTCCAAGTACCGAACCTTGTGGGACTCCTGAAGTTGCATGGTGGAATTTAGAGGTATATTCTCTCACTTTGATTTGAAAAATACGGTCCTCTAGGTATGAGCTCAAAAGGTTGAAATATGTATGTGGTAGATATCTCTTAATTTTACACAAAAGCCCTTTATGCCATACTTTGTCAAAGGCTTGTTGGATATCAAGGAAAGCCGATGAGCAGTATTCTTTGTTTTCAATGGCACTGCGTATTGTATCATACACTCTATGAATTTGCTCTGTTGTACTGTGTTGCTGACGGAACCCAAATTGGTGTTCAGGAATGACTTCTCTTTCTATTAGAGCAGGAGCCATCCTTTTCAGGAGTAGTCTCTCGAAGAGCTTCGATAGCACAGGTAGTAGGCTTATTGGTCTATAAGAGCTCACTTCATTAGTTAGTTTTCCTTCTTTATGAACCATTATTATCTGTGACACTTTCCATAGTGATGGAAAATACTGGACTCTGAGGATGCCATTGAAAAGAGTCGTTAGGTATGCAATACCTTTATGTGGTAGTTGCTGCAGTTCTTCTTTAGTAATTAGGTCAAAGCCTGGTGCTTTCTTGTTGGTGAGACATTTAATTTCGTATACTACTTCCCTTGATGTGACTGGCTTGATTGGCAGGTCCAGCTGAAATGCTTGGCACAGCATGGTTTCTATGTCTGATGGTGAGGTATTGGGATCAGCTTCATTAGGTGTAAACACTTTTTTTAAATGGTTTGCAAATGCTTCTGCTTTTTCTTTACTGGATCTAGCCCATTTGTTACCTGGTAGTTTCAAAGGGGGATTGACTTTTTGGGGTTTGTTATCATTATTTTTCATAAATTTCCAAAGTGAGTAGTTTGTTGCTTTAGTGGCAGTTAAAGACTCCAGCTCAGTATGAAGTCCTTGTTCCTCAGCTTCCTTTATCATAGCTTTTAATTCTATAATAGCTTGGTTTAGAGCTGTTTTATCAGTACTGCATCTACTTGTGTGCCACACACGGCGAAGTCTTCTTTTCTCTTTGATCTTTTTTCTGATTTCCCAAGGCACTTTTTTCTGCCTGGCCATGTAATCATGATTTTGTGGTGTGCATTTCCATTGACGGAACTTAGTAAGGGAATTTGTAATACGGCAATATTGGAAGGGTGTGCATTTTTAGATAACAAGATTCCTTTGTTGACAGTTCATAAATGATGAACCCTTTATTGAACACCAATATACAGCAAAATAAAATGAGCAAATATTAAACAGGCCTTATGATAAAATAGATAGCAATCTCTTTGAGGCCACCCATTGCTGGTGTTCCAAAACCTCTGGAATTTGTACTTTGGTTCCAAAGATAACTTGTAAGCTGTTCTTAGGCAATGCAAGCCTCGGCATCTTTCCTAAGGTACATAGGTCATTTCTCGCTTATATTAACTTAGAAACTTTTTCAGGACCTATAATGTCTAGATATTAAAGGAACAGAGGTTTTCTTAGTAAACCATGTATTCAGCTCGGTAGCTGCGCAGAGAGTGAATAATATCTACCTACCTACCCTAACATAACTTTATTTCTACATACAACAAGACCAATCATCCATAGGCAGCCTACACTGCCATTGGATAATAATATTATATAGTATAGCAGTTAGTACATTTTTTATGAACAAAATGCAAACAAATCATAGTATTAATTCCATTGGTAGGTATCTAGGTACTTTGATTGATGATCAGGCGTTACTTTGCGGAAATCAGGATGTTCCTGATGTTCCTGATGATGCCTCGTGTAGAGGCGAAACACATGTACAACAACTTTGAACTTTGGTTTTCTGTTCGTTGACTCTTTGGTTTATAATATAGTAATATGTACTAGAGTTCTAAACTAAAGTTAAGTTAATTAAAACCTTTGTTTAGAAATCAAGCGGATTTATTACTAAATATATTTATATAATTTGTTGGTATCTAGGTACTTTGATTTTCACTAACATCAAAAAAGGATGAGGTTCTTATATCAGCTGTATTTTGCATAAAAAAATAGTTTTGCCACGAAACACGAAACTACTTTGGGCACAAAGAGAACTAGAAAAATGTCTTCCTGTGCAAAATGTAAAAAAGAACTGCCAAAAAGACAATTCATTAAATGTTCCGCGTGTATGAACCTGTACGATCTTACATGTGCAAATATTTCTGAAACACGTTTTTATGGCACATTAACAGAAGAACATAAAAAAACGTGGAAATGCATGGCTTGCCACTGGGAAATGCCCCCAATAAATAATAATAAAAGTGTGCTTATAACAAACCAAGAACCGAACGAAATAAACAACGTCACACAAAGATACAAACAGCAGCAATCCCTTTTAGATATCTCTATCGAAGACCTAAGCTCTCTGGGAGATACATTTGAAGAAGATCCACCTGTGCTTATTTCTTTGATAGAGGAGGATGAGCAACCAATCACCATGAACCTACTGACTAAACTTTTTGCCGAACAACTTGGCAAAAGCCACCAATCCATGATTACTGATATCAAGACAGTCATACAAGAAGAAGTAACTGCAGCAATAACAAACGTAAAACTCGACTTTGCACGTCGCACTGATACTATATCATCCCAGCAAAAAATAATGAGTAATGATTTAATAAATTTAAACGAAAAATTGAAGAAACTCGAAACCGAAAACAAGAGAATGCAAGAAGAAATAACCACACTACAAAAAAATAATATAGAAAAAAGTCCTGCATCATTAGAAGAGCGCAACGACGACAATGACAGCTGCAAAAAAGTTGTCATTCACGGATTACAAGAATACCACGGAGAATCTGAAGCAGACATACACAACAGGATAATACATATCTTTCATGAGATGCTCAATGTAAACTTACACGGATACATTGAGGACCTAAGCTATATTGGAAGACGAGGAAACCAAAGACCTGTAGTAATAGAGCTACTAAGCAAGAACATGACCAGATATATCTTGCAGAATAGACATTTCTTTCAGAATTCTGGTCTCTCAATTACAGAATACTTAAACAAACGCCAGATTAAACAACGTAATGAAATGAAAAAAACCCTGCGAGAAGCACGAAACAGTGGAAAATACGCAGTAATACGAGACAACCAGATAGTTATCGTTGAGGAAAAAAAAGTAGAAGAACGACCAATAGCAGTAAACCAAATAAAGAACCAAAGCCAAAGCGACAGAAGACAAAAGGCAACATACAGCCAAGTATTGAGCCAAAACAACTCTGAATCACAAACTTCTGAGCAACATGAAACTAATAAAAGCTCTACTGAACAAATAGTCTCAGACAAACAAACAATGGACAAGACCACCGTAGGACAAATTAAGACACAAAGCCAAACAACGAGCAATGAGACATCTCACATTCAAACAACAAACCAAGAAACGAATAAAAATATAACTAAAGATACAACCAAAAATAACCAACAAATGAGCAAAGATAATAAAGAACGACAGATCTCTACTAACCAAACTACGAGCCAACATGCCACCGCCAGGCATTACAACCTTCGTCCACCAAAGCAGACGTTTTTTCGGCGCTACTCATAAATTTACCATTTTGTACCAGAACATACGAAGTCTCATAAATAAACGACATTTACTAGAATCAGTAACGGGCCAAGAAGAAATTCAAATAATATGCCTTTCAGAAACTTGGATAACAGCATCTAAGCTAGACCTTCTCCGCATCGAAGGCTATAAACTGGCAGCATACTTCAACAGAAGAACCTTTGAAGGAGGGGGTGTTTGCATATTCGTTAAAGAAGAAATTGATTATGTAGACTTAGATCACATCACAAATATGTCCATAGAACATATAATTGAAACTTGTGCCATAGAAATCCCAAATTTAAATGTTGTAGTAATTAATCTATATCGGCCGGATAGAAAACGAATGCCAGGTTTATTTAATGAAACGTTAAATAAAATTTTACAATATGTAAAGTTAAAATATGGTAAGAAGGATGTTATAATAGGTGGAGACTTTAATGTTAATGTAATGGAAGTGTCAACTTCCACTACGGCCTTACTTGACCTAATGATAAGTTTTAATTTTTACCAACAAGTAGAATACCCAACAAGGGTGACAGATACTAGCTCAACGTGTATAGACCTTGTATTTACAAATTTCGAAAAGGAGAATATATCTGTTGTTGTAAAAGAATATGGTTTGTCAGATCATAAGGGAGTCCTTACAAAGCTGAAAATAAATAATCTAGAATTAAGAAAAACACGGTATATAGAAAAAAGAATCTTTAATAAAGTAAATGTAGAGAACTTTATAAAAAAATTAAGAACAATAAATTTCAACTCACTAATTAGATATGATAAAAATGTGAATGAAAATTATAATTCATTTATTAAAAGTGTTAAAAATATTTTAGACATTTATATACCTAAAATTCGTGTAAAAATAAAAACTAAAAATAAAAAAACTTGGCTAACAAAAGGTATAAAAAAATCCTGTAAACACAAAAGATTATTACATATACTAACAACACAAACAAAAGAACCTATTTTAAAAGAAAACTATAAAAAATATGAAAAACTTTTAAAGAAAACAGTCAATACATCAAAGAAAATACAAAATATAAAAATAATGAATAAATCAGATAATGTAGTAAAAACAATGTGGCACATAATAAAAAAAGAAACAAACAAGCTTCCAAATTTAGAAAAGAAAAATATTCGACTAAAAATTAATAATAGTAGTATAATAGATGATCCTTTATTGATAGCAAGTACATTCAATGACTTTTTTTGTTCAGTTGGAGAAAACGCTGCCCCTGAAATTGTTCCAACACCAACACCAACTGGACGACCAGTAATATCTCCCTCTGAAAACTCTATGTACCTGAAACCAGCCACAACATTAGAGATTTATAAAATAATGTGTAATCTAAAAAATAAAAAGAGTTTTGGTTATGATGACTTACCACCACTACTTATACGTCGATGCGCAGAACAATTGGCACCGATATTATCGTTTCTAATTAACCAATCATTTCAAGAAGGCACTTTTCCCAATGCCCTGAAAATATCTATAATAAAACCAATTCATAAAAAAGGTGATAAAAAAGACTACAACAACTATAGACCAATAGCACTTTTACCGACCTTTTCCAAAGTCTTTGAAAGCGCTATCTCGATTCGACTCTATTCTTATTGCGAAAAATTTAATATATTCAATGACTGTCAAAATGGCTTTAGAAAAAATAGATCGACGTCATTAGCTGTTTATAAATATATATGTGAAATAATTAAAATTATAAATAGAAAAGAATATGCTGTAGGTATATTACTCGATATGAGTAAAGCATATGATAGAGTAAATTATGATATCTTGCTTAACAAGCTCTACGGTATTGGTGTAAGAGGTTTAGTTTATGATTTATTTAAATCATATCTAAATAACCGAAAACAACTAGTCGAAATAGAGCATTATAATAACCAGACAGGAAACATTTCAAAAGTTCGATCCCCAAAGGCTGATATTACTAAATCTATCCCACAAGGTAGTGTCCTTGGATGTATATTATTTCTAATATACATCAATGACATGCCAAAAATTATTGAAAATCAATGTACCTTATTTGCTGATGACATTTCGATTGTTATCCCATGTAAAAGTATTGTAAATGTAAATGATAATATTGATGATGTCCTCACCAAAATAAATAGTTGGCTAAATGATCATAACCTTAAAATAAATTTTACAAAAACGAAAGTAATTCAGTTCAAGCCATACCAAAAACAACCCCTCAATATAGATTATATGTTTCAAAATGTTAAATTAGAATCTGTTTTTACCTACCCCCTCTTAGGAATTAATATTGATAGTAGCATAAATTGGAAAGAACATATAAGTAAAGTAAGTACTAAGTTATCAAGATTTACCTATGCACTGTATGAGTTAAAAAAAGTTTCAGATAAAAAAACTGCCATAAGTGCTTATTACGCATATGCACATGCCTGGCTTAGCTATGGAATCGTTCTCTGGGGAAATAGCACTGAAGTAAACAAATTATTTTTATTACAAAAACGATGTATTCGAATCCTTCTAAACCTAGATATAATGACCAGCTGCAGACCATATTTCTTTAGAGAAAAAATATTAACTCTAATATCCATGTATATATTTGAAGTATGTATTTTTGTAAAGAATAATATTAATCTCTATCCACAATACAGTCGACCTCAAAATCTAAGACCAGGAAAAAGATTAGCTGCACCAATATCAACCTTAAAAATAGTACATTCCGGGCCCTATGCTATGTGTGTAAAAATATATAACACCATCCCTCAAAAAATTAAAAATGAAAACAACTTAAAAAAATTTAGAAACCTATTGAAAAGTTACCTATTAGAAAACAGCTTCTATACCATGCAAGAGTTCTACGAGGCTGAAAAGTGATCTCATGTACTTACATACATACTTACCTTTATAACTAAATTATGTATAGGTAGTTTTTAAAATTTGTGCAATTTAAAAAATAATATAGGTTATAAACAGATAAAGATAATAATAAGAAAATAGTTAGGTAGATACATAGTATAGGTAGATATAAGTTTTAGCAATACTTTTATTACTAGATACCTACTCTTAAGTTTCACTTTGTTGTGCCCTCACAGGGTATATGTTTGGTACTCATATATAATTTAAGATCCTCATGTACAACATATAAAGCAAAATAAACTATTGAACTATTGAACTAAAGGTCTTGGTCTCAATCTAAATGCTCTATAGCTATTCATTATAAAAGCAATGGTAAAGAACTAGCAGAAAATCCGTCAGGTGGAGGTGCTAGCTAGTGCACCCAGATTTGATAATGAGCAAGTATAATGAGCTTGTAGCTTTTGCAACAAAGCTGTAGAAAAAAGATAAGAGGTCACAGATACAGGTTAGTGCGGCTCACAGAATCTACTAAACTATACCTACTATAAATATTGCTATCCGGAGTAGCTTATCTCGTGTTTATGTACAATGTTATATCGTAGAGTGTAGACAATCAGGTGGTGTAATAATGTTTGTAATGTATGATTTTCCACTTTCTCCTAAGTTTACTTGTGATTATTTATTGTTCTTACACCTTGTTACTCATGTTACAGGTTCTGGAAGGAAGGACTTAGAATAATAGAACTAGCAAGAAACACTCCAAGGCAAATTTATTGCTACTGCACATACATTGCTCCAGAATCAGCAGATAATATTCTATCCCTGGTATTCTAGGTTAAGAAAATGTTAGTAACTTCTTACTGCGTTCGATGAATTTGAAGATGCCGGTACTTAAGTCACTTTCGTTCGATTTGCAGGAAATTAAAACAATGTATTATTCATTAATTTTAGAGAAAAACAAACAAATCTCACAAATAAATCCGCACTTCCAAAGCCGTACACAATTCATAGACAACAAAACTTTTATTCTAAAGAAAAATGACAAGATCATATAAAGGCTAAGTGTATGTAATACAATACACCGTGGTAGAGTTCCGAATTGAATAACATTTATGTGAAAACACATTTAATAATATATTTATCGTGACCGTTTCGTCGTGTCACTTGTGGATATTTAGAACCATCGGTGTTCGACATTGGTTTCGCGTATCACTCCCACCTGTAGGAGGGACAGACGGACAAATGTCGTGTATTTTTTAGGGTTCTTTGTCGGATTAGAAACCCTAAAAATATGTATTGATTAGTGCTGTCATTTAGTTGTGTTTCGAAAAAGAAGTATTAATGAAAAAATAGTTTATGGTGCGCCCTAGAAAAGCCATGCCAGTGCATACTAAAAAGACAGATTGACGTACTTCTTAATACTATTAAAAGAACAATATTTAATAAGTTTATAAAATCTTAACAATTGGTTTTAATGATACGTGAACAAATTTGAGTGGTAAATCTATTAAATACTTGTAAAATAATTAAAGTTTGAGTGTGACATGTAGGATTTCATCAATAAAATGCAATATTTGTACATATTTTTTTTTCAGTTTTACGTAACTTTAGGAAATTCTTACTGGCAGCATTAATTTAATTCTGTAATTGGTTTTTCTTCGGTTCGATTGACGTTTTTCGATTTTCTTGAAATTTTTCAGATTTCACGAATTTTCTGTAGTTCTATTTTAGGACAAATGACTGAGAATTGCTATTCAGAATATCTTATTTAGAGCGGCATTGAAGAACCATGCATTCCACGGCTGCTCGCGGGATTTCTTCGCATTAAAAAGTGGATTGGCTGTAAAAGGTTTATTTCTCCGAGGGTTGAGAGACACTGGTGGATAATATGCAATGGAAATACAAGGGTTGGAAAGAACCATGGTTGTGGGCATTGTTAGTGCTCGTCCTTTGTTGCCTGGCAGTCGCGCAGAAGATCGGTGACCCATACAAAATATTGGGAATTCATAGGAGGGCAAGTCTACCTGAAATCCGAAAAGCTTACAGGCAGTTGGCTAAAGAATGGTAAATATTTCTACCCTTAATACTTTCCTTCCTTCTCGTGTGCCTTACACATGTAGCAAATGGCAGGAATCTGTAATCTTGAATGGCAATAGATTAGTGTCACTAATTGCTCACTGTTGTTGTAATTTTTTTTAATTATTTGATTTATGAAGTATGTTTCTTGCTTTTATAGTTTGACCAGCTATTTCATTAGTTACTGTTTCAGGCACCCGGATAAAAATGAAGATCCCAACGCAGAGACTCGTTTTGTTGAAATAAAGCAAGCTTACGAGCTATTGTCTGACACTGAGAGGAGGCAAGCCTATGATTTGTACGGAATCACAAATGAAGATGAACACATGTACAAGCAGAGGCATGACTACAGTCAGTATGCTCGGTTTAGGTGAGTTTCAGAATCAACCTTTTTCATATATACAGCAGAACATATTAATGCTTCAGTGCTTGCTTATTGGCAAAATATCAGGCACTGTGTTGGTATACATCTGGACAGAATCTTGCAGGGGAATACCATTCTTGAAGTGTGTGAATTCAGAATGGTAATGGTTGAATATTGGAGAATTAGATATGGGTATTTTACCTCATTATAAAAATATCATGCTTATTCAGGGCATGCATGATTCATAAATCTTTGACTTACAGGTTATCCAAACAATATTTGAGTCTTGACTCATTTTCTCATAAGATGCCAGAAGACAGGCATAAGTAGGCATGCATGACACAGAAGCATTCATGATAAATAAGAGATATTTGAAGATGAATAAAATATATTTTCAATATTTGCACTAAAATAATAAATAAATAAATTAACTTTAAAACTAAAAGAATGTTTGAATGGATTAAAAAAAACAATTATTTGTTGTCTTCACCAGAAGGCAAAAACCAACTGGCCATGTGCAGACTCTTAGCCCATCAGCTAGATCTTTGTAGATGTAATAAAACTAGGTAGGTATCTATTTCATTTTAGCTGTAAGTACCTATCTTATTGTATGTCCTATCAGGATAAACTGTTGTTTCCTACTAAAATATGTTAAGATCTTTGTACACAGTTTTATACAATAAATGTTTCTTGATTCTTGATTCCTGTGTGCTCCTGGTCCCCAAGGACCAAATGTTTCTACCCCAAATGGCTAAAATATGTATCCATTATCTAAAAGGGCATATTTGCACCGTTTTACGAGTAATTGTATTAAAACCTTGCAATTAATTTGGCTGTGTTACTAAGCAATAAGCAAAATTTAAATAATAAAGCGATCAGCAAAATCTATCCTAAGCTTCTAAAAATCTGTTTCTTTTCAGTAATGACCCTTTTGAGGAGTTCTTTGGCACACACTTCAGAACTCAGGACCAAGATATAACATTATTCCACAAACTGTCTGTCACTGCTCGGTAAGTTAGCTAGACTGTTTGTATTTATAAAATAATTTTGTATAAATACTTATAGTTTTTACAAAATAAAATATGCTCTAAGTATTATCATGGGTATTATGTAAAGAATGGGTGCTCAGTATGTTTCAACTGTTTGTATTTATAAAATGTATAATGTAAACAATGAGGGTAGTCAAAATGAACTTTTATTGTATTTTAAACAAAATTTTGGGGTAAAACATTAAAAAAAAAACAGGTACCTGTAGTGTCTGAAAAAAAATAACAGGTATCTATTATTTTTTGTATGTTTTACCCCAAAATTTTGTTTAAAATACAATAAAAGTTCAAAATACATTTTCATGGCATTTCATTACAAATTATGATCCCAAAAATGTACTAACAATGAGCATGATTCTTTCAGACACTTCGAAAACAACATAGTAGAGAAGAGTGTACACACACCGGCCCTGGTGTTGTTCTACACTGACTTCTGTTTCGACTGCGTGCGCTCCGCCTCCGCCTGGCGACGGCTGGTGGACGCGATGCAGCCTCTCGGCGTTACCATGGCAACCGTGAACGCAGGCCACGAGGCAAGCCTGGCGAGACGTGTCGGGATCCACGGAGTACCGTGCCTCGCCTTCGTACTGGATAAACATATCTATACCTATAAAGAGGGTTTGCAGTCCATGCCTAAGATTTTAGGTGAGTTTACACAACTTTCAGATGATCTGCCGCAAAGCAAATGTGTAAGCATTACTATGTTCCAGTTTGAAGGGTAGCAAGTGAAATGACTGGGTTTTTGAGACTGATCATCAAAATGTATCAATGTGAATGAGCGCTTTATAGGATTTCATTTCCATCATGTGTAAGCATAACTGTGTCCCGGTTTGAAGGGCACTGTGGCTAGTAAAATTACTGGGCTTTCGAGACTGTGATTAAAATGTATCTATGTCGATAAGCGCTTTAGCAATGTTGCGGTGGCCTTATGTGAATCAAAATCCTGTGTAGCACTTGTTCTCGTCATGAGCAGGCGTGATCTCTTACCATCAGAAGAGCGCTTAGTTCGTCTCGTCCCATATTTATAAAAAAAAATCTTTGCCAGCAACTTTGTCAAATGAGAATGCATCGAGAATAATAAAGACATTTAGCTTTTGTCTCTTTAATATAACCCTTATTCCTTTATCTTTAGAGTTCATGCGTTGGCGGTTCCCCTACCGAATGGTGACGAGCATAGGCGATGGCAACGCCGAGTCCTTTATAACCGACTTCGAGGACAACAAAGTGAAGGCATTAATCTTCGAGGAGCGCTCTACGATGCGGATGCGATATCTCATCACTGCCTTCCATTATCGGGATAGAGTTGCCTTTGGGTGAGTCCAATCATGTTTTTTTTTGTAGATCTTATAACCTGGATATATACATAGACAAACATTAACACATATAGCACGTCATATTAGATTTACAGATGGTGGAATAATACAATGATAAGTATTTAAAACAGAATAAAGAAGAGCAAAGAGCAAAGGGCAAAGAGGGCCTCTCTCTAACCTCAGAAGGTTTGCTGGAAGAAAACTCTTATTAGGGTTAAGCTCGCCTTTGTACATGTCTTTTCTTTTATGATTTGTATTCTAATATGTTTGTGTGTACAATAAAGAATTACAGAATTACAGAGCAAAGATAATAACAAAAATATTCAGAAACTATTGAATAAAAATAACTTTGGTGCGTGCTACAGCAGTAAACCTGGTTTCAACTGAGCTATATGCCTACTCAGTAGGCATATATATAGGTAGTATATATAGGTAGTTGAAACCAGGTATCAGAAGGCACTGGTATTCTGTTGAGGCACACGGCGACTTTATCGCGCATTTATTTCTCTACTTCATTTAGTTCAATTATTTCACACAGATTCGTGGATATGACGTCACACGAGGCCCACAACGTGACGTCCCACTTCAAGGTCCAACGTCACACCGACACGATGGTGCTCCTGAAGGAGGACAGCACGGAGCCCGCGGCCACCGTCAGCACGGCCGAGATCCCCACGCAGACGCTGCGCCAGCTGATCGAGCCCAACCAGCTGCTCGTGCTGCCTCGGCTCTCCTCGCAGGTACAGTCGCACGCTGCACTGTGACGTCACACCCACACTATGGTGACAGCACGGAGCCCGCGGCCACCGTCATTTCATTCATAGATGTGGCGTCCATTCACGTCTAAGAATAAAATGACACACCTAAGAATAAAATGACACATCTAGGAATAAAATGACACAATATTAAAAAAAAGACAAAATACCTTTTGTTGAGCAGTTGAGCTACCTATATATCGTTTGCAACGGTCTATGGGTGGCCCAATTGTTTCCTTTTGTAATGTAGACTGTAGTAGTTAGCTTATGCTGTAATAAAACAATCAATTCCTTTGTCATAATAGAAGAAAGTTAAATGGTAAATTATATATTATTGATTTACGGTTTGGTATGTTATTATTTGTCAGAGCGTGCTGGAGCTGGTGTGCCCGGTGGAGTGGCGCGCGGCGCGGCGGCGGCTGTGCTGCGTGCTGGTGTGCGGGCGCGGCGCGGGCGGCGACGCGGCGCGCCGCCACATGCGCCGCCTCGCCGCGCGCGCGCCCGAGCGCACGCACTACGCCTACCTGTACACGCACCGGCAGCCCGCCTTCCTGCACGCCATAGCGCCCGGCGCCGGTGAGTACACGCCGCCACATGCGCCGCCTCGCCGCGCGCGCGCCCGAGCGCACGCACTACGCCTACCTGTACACGCACCGGCAGCCCGCCTTCCTGCACGCCATAGCGCCCGGCGCCGGTGAGTACACGCCGCCACATGCGCCGCCTCGCCGCGCGCGCGCCCGAGCGCACGCACTACGCCTACCTGTACACGCACCGGCAGCCCGCCTTCCTGCACGCCATAGCGCCCGGCGCCGGTGAGTACACACACTAGCTAATAACCTATTGGAACAAATCACCTTGAAACCTGATTCACGATACATAAACGCCGTCGCTCGTTGGGAGAGGCCTATGTCCAGCAGTGGACTGCGATAGGCTGATGATGATGATGATGATGATGAAACGCCGTCGAGCTTCCGTAGATAGCGACTTACGTCATACATCCGTGTGAGCCTGATATGGAGCTGGACGGAGAAGAGAGGAGCGGACCGAGAATTGGCCAATCACATTGTTCGAAATTCCACTTCAAGCGCTCTGATTGACCAATTCACTATCTGCTCCTCTCCACTCCGCCCAGTTCCGCGTCAGTGGAAACGCACCTTTAAAGGCTATCCACACATATCGGAGTCAGGGCTATTCGTGTTCAGAGTCGTCCGTGTCAGTGTTCCCGGACTATGACGATCCGGATGCCGTGACACGGAGCTGTGTGAACGAGTTCATACAAGTTGTATGTAACCGATTTTTCCCCGTCCCTGACGGAACACGTCAGGGCCGGGTTCCCGGAAATGTGTGGATAGCCCTATAGACCTACATAGAGAAATATTGACTTATTCCTTCCTTCCAGGCGAAGACACCTCCGCTCTGGAACACCGCATCGTCATCCTCTGGCGCCGAGAGCCCTCCCGCATCCAGTACGAATGGCTCAACATGACGTGGCCGATATGTCCCCAACCGCCCTGCAGCGACGACGCCACCGGAGACGACATTATGGAGTACCACGCGCGCTTGAACGAGACGCAACGAGCGCTCGACCAGCTTATCAAGAGACTGCTCAAGCCCACTGAGGTGCTGTCCTATGAAGCTCATGTACAGGTCAGTTCACAACATAGTGTATCATACAGAACCCATAGGTCGTACAAGCTGGTGCGCTGTTGTTGGGGCCGCATCTACTATTATTTATTATGAGCCCGTAATGTTCCACAATAATAAAAGTTTATTTCAGAATTGCACATTGGTTTGGCATTTCCATATTTCGGGAATACATTTTTAAATAAAATTTAAAATAAATTAAATTAGCCTCCCTTTCTTATTTCCAAACTCCTCGATCTCAGGCAATCTTTGTCAACTGACCAATCCTTTGTATGGGCGTCAAGTTCGTCCCTCCATCTGCGCCTTTCCTATTAGAAGGATTTAGTCCACAGCTCACGTGACCCGCCCAGTCCCGCTTCAACTTCTGATCTGAGTTTTGAGGCGCATCTTGCTGTTTCTAATGCGGTCTATCGTGTGCGGTGTAGTTTGACTCCTAGGATGCTGCGTTCCATAGCTCGCTGACAAACCCCGAGTTTGGACTTCTGCTGGTCGTATCTATAGGTGCATAAAATCATTTGAGTTTTACTCATTATAAGTGTCTTGCGTCGATACTTAATTTAGATTTTAAACGTGTTATAAAATTAACACTACTAATTTAAAAACACGCATAAAGTTGAAACCAGTAAGGTTTTTGTTGACACAATCGGAAAACATAGACGAAACGAATAGTGTAAAGAAATTACTATAATACGCCGTACTTTTTGAGTATTTGTCCGAAACATTTTGTATGGAAATTTGCTTTGAGGATTATCCTTAAAGAGTAATTATATTAGAAAAATTAAGTACCTATTGAGCGTGTTTTATTTGTACATTTTTGTGTGTAGGAGTTGACAGATGAGGGCGCAGTGAGTGCAGTTTGGGCGAGCGCGGCCAAGCTGTGCCAGTGGGCGGAGGCGCTGGCTCGTTCACATCACGCGCTCTCCGCCGCCTCCGTGCTAGCAACCGTGGCTCTAGTGCTGGCCGCCGGCTACCTCATGGCGTACCTCATGTGAGCTAACACATTCATATGATTCACAGGCGTTGTCCTAATAGTTCGCGCGAACTTGCGATGGTCGCGTGATCGCGTTCTATTAGGACAATGCCACAGCTTTAAACCCCTACTCTAGGATACATAAAAATAGTGACGAATTGGTATCCTATAGTCAGAAATAGTGGACAAGGTAAATAGCTGGTGTTACCTGGAGTAGAGTAGCTAGGGAGAGAAAGAAATGGCAAGACATGGAGGAGGCTTTTGCCATTAAAGGTGGTTCTTGAACAAAAAATTAAAGAGTATAACAAAAGATGGAAGAAGCAAGAAGAATAGATTAAGTGAAAATAAGAAACTATGTAATACCTGTAAGAAATAAAAAGGCTTTCTTTTATTAGTATTAATATTACAGTGAGAAAGACGAGGCTTATACGCAGCAGTGGGTGCACAGTACGGGCTGATATGATGGTGATTAATATTACTACTAAGGATATCCCGTGTTAAGTGACTTGGCTACAAGTCGCTCAATGAAACCCAGCGCTGTCAAAGTACTCTGTTCGATATATGTACATCGATCACCTAAAATCTAGATTATTATAGCAGATAATTGATTGATTCAGGCGTTACTTTGCGGAAATACATAAATATCAACAAATTATATAAATATATTTAGTAATAAATCCGCTTAATTTCTAAACAAAGGTTTTAATTAACTTAACTTTAGTTCAACTAAACCAAAGAGTCAACGAACAGAAAACCAAAGTTTAAAGATACGGCACGTGTTTCGCCTCTACACGAGGCATCATCAGGAGGTGTGGACTCGCCGAAGTTAGAAACGAGAGTCCTTCGGCGAAGTTTGAAACGAGAGTCCTTCGGCGAGTCCACACCTCCTGATGATGCCTCGTGTAGAGGCGAAACACGTGTCGTATCTTTAAACTTTGGTTTTCTGTTCGTTCGTTCTGTTCGTTGACTCTTTGGTTTAGTTGAACTAAAGTTAAGTTAATTAAAACCTTTGTTGAGAAATTTAGCGGATTTATTACTAAATATATTTATATAATTTGTTGATATTATTATAGCAGCCTAAGCAGGTCTATGTAGGTCACAATAGGGACACGCCGCGCTCTTATTCACAGACACTACACAAGCGCACTTTTGAATGTGTCGCAGCCAGCAATATTTTATATATTAAAAAAACACAAATTAAGAAAATGCTAATGGTTTGCATATTCCAGTCGCGTGGAAGAAGAGGCGGTGCAGCGTCAGAAAGAGGAGAGGAAGAAACAGAACGGACTCAAGAAGAACAACAACGAACCCCAGCCCGAGATGAGACTACACGAGCTGCGCGCTGAGAAATACAACGGACTAGTCAGGTAACCGTTCTACTTATCTAACAAGGAACTAGCCCTTTAAAATTTCTTTTTTTTTCTTCCCCTATAAGAATTAGACGGAGGAAACTACCTTTTTATCCCAACAAAGATTATTTCAGATATATTTACATATTATTTTTATTAATAAAAATAAAAATTGTATACTGAATTCTTCTTTTTTTTTTTTTTTTTTACTAAATTAGGCTTGCGTTTGACCACCATCTCACCTGATGGTAAGTGACGATGTGGTCGACGATGTAGCACGCTTACCTAGAATAATCCTATTCACTCTTGCCTTGAAGATACCCAAATTATAGTGATCGGGAAACACAGACGCCGGCAGAGCATTCCATTCCTTGGCGGTTCGCATAATGAAAGTGGAAGCAAAGCGCTTTGTGCGAATACATGGTATGTCCACTATATAGGGATGGCGCAATCCCGAGCGTCTGGTCTCTCTCTGGTCTGGTCGTGGTGTTCTAGACTCTCAAGTATGTGACTCTACTTTATAAATTCATAAGAACCTGTCTGTAACTAACTATATTTGAGACAAATAAATCATTCAATCACTCAGACTTCAACAAAATGGATATTGATAATTTACGAGGGAGACGAAAAAAATAAGTGTAGAAAAATAATGTCATGATATGTTTTTTAAGTGTAGGTATTACATGTCTTTGAACAAAAACCTTGATTTGATGTTTGTCTCAGATTGCTGAAGCCGGGCTGTCGCACCATCGTGCTGTTGGTCGACATGCAGAGCCGCGTGATGTTGCTCTCCAAGTTCCACAAAGTCGTGTGGCCTTACCGCAAGTGAGTGTTTCTTCTGGGTGTTTACAAACTACCGAGATAGAAAAAACCGTAGAATAAATGTGAATTGCCTGTCATTCAATGACAAAATTCGGATCAGAACAGTATTCCCTTGTATACAACCATCGAATGTACACATATACTCGAAGAATGGGTTGTCTAAAAGATGCAAGCTTTGCAGTGAGAATTAACGTGTATTCACTCTCTCTTGTAGTTGTTATGAGTAGCCTATCGTTATAAGAATAACGATAGGTTAAACGATTGGCAATTACAACAGACCATTTAAAAAAAGAAACACATTTATTTTATTTATTCAGAAAAAAAAAAAAGGTTACATATATTGTTGTTTTATAAGTACCATTAAACCTTACCAGGTTTGTCTTGGTACCAAGGATTATAACATATCAATAATCTATTACATAATATGAGCTGTTGCTATGTAAAATAAATTATATATCGCTATATTCTTTATAAACAAGTCAAGTAAAACACATAGGTATGTAATGAAAAACTTAAATTAGATTGTAGGTAGTTATGTAAGTACATTAAAGCAAAAGGTTGTAAGTAAGTAGGTTAGGTAGTTACCTACACATCATTTTCTTTATAGTATTTATAATAAATATTTTAGCTTAGTTGATTTTTCAGTTACTTTTTTGTATTTTAATTACGTAGGTTTCATTAGAGTAGGTAGTTAATTTTTTTCATAATGTTGTTTACAATCGATCATTTCCTTTTGTACATATAGTGTGAGTAATAAATATACTATTACATTATAAAGTACGAATAGGTAATTATCTACTTAGATGTGTGGGTACCGTAAATAACACTATTAATTTATGCACTTTTCACATTTGATAGTTTAGCGATGTCCCCCTCGTTTCTTAGGATAATAGGCTTATCGCTTTCACCTTTACGAGCAAGAATCTTCCCGTCATGGAACCAGATGAACTTGTACATATTCTGTAAACTTTGTCTCGCCTTCCATAAAATAGTTTTAGTAGACTTGGTGAGGACATCCATTTCATGAAATGGCTAGCCTGCTAGCCACATCATCTGTATGCTCCATAACTTATTATAAATCATAAACGGTGTAAAGTGATTTTTTAATCAGAATGTGGTCATAGGTTTTTTATTTTTATTTATTTATCATAGAATCAACAGCACTCCATATGTATGTATATAATTATTTAAACTTATCCTATTGCCAGTAAGTGATTCTTACTTTTTTAATTAGGTTTATGTAGTATATGTTTAAAAATAACAAAAATACTATATTGTGAGCATGAGTGATTTAACTATTAATGCTGACCGTACTATAAACACTTATCATTCACAAGCTGGTGCCCGCGACTTCGTCTGCGCAGGTATCTTTATAAATTGTAGCCTATGTGTTATTCTGATGTATAAGCTATGTTATTGTAAAGTTTCATTAAAATCTATTCAGTAGTTTTTACGTGAAAGAGTAACAAACATCCATCCATACAAACTTTCGCGTTTATAATATTAGTAGGATTAATTCATCATGAAGTGGTCAATTGTTTGATCCAGTCACGTACAAACAAGTGGCGTTTGCAGGAACAAGACGCTGCTGTTCGCGTACCTGATGGTGGAGCGCAACATCGGGTGGTTCCGGCGCGTGCTGGAGCTGTCGCTGGGCGGCGACGAGCTGCGCCTCAACGCGCGCAACTGCGTGGGCACCGTGCTGGCGCTCAACCCGCACCGCAAGTACTTCTGCATCTACCACGCCAAGCACCCCGAGTGTGCCAAGCCACATAAGGTAACAAACAATTATTATTATTTTACCTAGCCTGTACTGTCCCATGTCCGAGCCATGGAGCGCAGTATCTTGGGAATAAAACTGTCGGACCGCGTGCGGAACAGTATACTGCGTTTCAAAACCCGAATTGCTGACGTTGGTCAAAAAGCAGCCAGCCTAAAGTGGGACTGGGCTGGACACGTCTGTCGCATGTCCGACGACCTATGGGCGAAAACGATCACAGAGTGGACCCCAAAGGCAAATAGACGACGTGGAAGGCCCAGAAGGAGATGGCGGGACGAACTTTACGTTCACCTACCAACCTGGACCACAGACGCCCTGAGCCGAAAGGAGTGGAAGAAGAGGAGGGAGGCCTTTGCCTTACGGTGGGACGATAATGGCTGAATAATGTACTGTCCCACTGCAGGGTAAAGATCTCCCTACCTTTCTTCCACAACTTTCTGTCCAGTACTGCAGTGGGCCAGTTGGGTTGGTATGTATCGAGCTCATCACGCCATCTTCAACAAATAAGCTTCAATTTTATTAAAACTGAAAACTTGACTGTCAATAGTTATTCGTACACCAAGGGCCCGAAGCAGGCCATTTAATACGACACTTTTATCAGTCCAAGCCGAAGGCTAGGGATTCAAGACAGGAGGATATTCAAGTCAAGGGGAAAAAGGGCTTCAGGAGCGAGGTATACACAAGGTGTTCCACATAAATTGCGAGGAAATTAAACAAATCAAACTGAAATGAGCGCCCATTTCGTAATTCAACATTAGAGACAGCCGACCACGATATTCGACAACAGATTTTATAAACATTTGCTTTTTTGCCCTAGGACCTAAAATTCAGTTTTACTCCCCCTGTCTCGGTACATAAAATTGAACTTTACGAGCATGAGAAGTGAAAAAAATTTATAAGATCAGATGGTGCCGTCAAAATTGTCAAGTCGAGTGACCTGATGTGTGTTTCCACTTTCCAGCGTATGTCTCGCATGACGCGGTCTCTGGGCGCGGGCGGCGCCGATCCAGAGGCCGGCGCCTTCATCGGCTTCCACACGGAGCTCGACAGCTCACAGGACGAGGCGCTCGAGCCGCCCGTGCTGCTGCAAGGTGAGCTCTACACACATACAGATAAGGTCTATGTGAGCATGATCTATGTCATCAAGCCGAAGTGGCAGTGGGCGGCCATATCTGCCGGTGAACCGACAACCGTCGGGGTAAATGTGTTCTTGAGTGGAGACCGCGTCCAGGCAAGATGAAGCGATGATTTGCGCGCTATGAAGTGGATGAGAAGAGCCGAAGATAGAGCTCAGTGGCGCGCCTTGGGAGAGACTTACTTACGATTATGAGCATGACTCTGACAGAGGCAGGCCTTGTCCAAAGCCCAGTAATTTCACTAGCTACAGTGCCCTTAAAACAGGAACACTAATTGAACATTGCTGCTGTGAGACAGAATATCTGGCATGAAGATGGTACCCATCTAGATATAATCTTGCAGGAGTAACTTATATCTCATATTAGCTACAGTGCTCTTGACACCGGAACACAGTAATGCTTGAACATTACTGCTGTGCGACAGAATATCTGGCAAAGAGTTGGTACCCATCTAGACAATACCCTGCACAAGTAACTTATATCTCATATCGTGTTTCGCAGAGAATCTCCTAGACGGACTGGACAACTGGCTGGACCGCTTGTTCGAGGGCAGCACCCATCGCTACTACATCAACTACTGGCCCGACATGACCACCAAGTGAACGAACACCTTTACATTTTCAGTTCTACACTACAGCTCCTAAGCGGTACTTAAGCCGTTTGTTTTTTTTTAATGTAAGGCGCTGTTCCATTGCTGTGAAATATGTTTGTGTATGCTGATCAAATGGCGAAAGTATTATGGTAACACCCAAGTTAGGCTGCGCAGTAATAAATCACTAAGAAATTAATTTGTTCACAGTCTCAAGAGTTGTTTTTTTTTTATTTTCTATGATAACTTTGTAGATTGGGTCAATCAATCAAAATAGGTAAATCATGGCCAAACTGTTTTGTCGAGACCGATGATTGCCAGAACTGTAACATGAGCAATATCAGTGTTTTTTACGTAAATGTCTTAAATAACCGTATTTGTATAGTGCACGCAGCAGCGGAGTCTTTAGAGCGGTTTTAGACTAACATATTAAAACCAGCGGATTTTCCGCTTATTTTTTGCGTAGCAAGTGTAGCAAATTAGCAAGTGTGTTTTGTTATTTGCAACGGCTTAAGCCTAGATCACACGTACCGAGGGCTCGGCCGAGACAGTGCTCTCGGCCGAGTTCTCGGTAAGTATAAACATAGCGCCGAGTGCTCGTCTGAGCGAGTGTTGTAAGCTTTCACTGTCTCGACCGAGTTACATTTTACTGTCTCGGCCGAGTACTCGGTATGTGTGATCTAGGCCTTAAACCGGCTTTTTGGAAGCGAGTGTCATAAGCCTAGATGACGCGGCTAGTTTTTTTTTTGGGCTGTTTTTCTTTAAATGTTTTTCCTTTTAATTTTAATGGAAATCCTAAAATTATTATCTATTCATGCAACGTCGTGTCATATTTATTCAATGTTGTAATTTTAGTTGTAAAAACTATAAGCTATCGACTTTTTTATCAAAAATCTTTGATCATACCATCATTCATCTTATATCATCTTCATTCTTCATCATCATTTGATCACCATAAGGTGGAAGTCGACTTTAAGTTTTTCCTGATATTTTAAGGTTTTGATGCGTTGTTTTTTTAAATTTGGGAATATTTTTCGTCGTATTATTTTAGTGCTTAAATTATTTTTCACAACTTATTTTATTTCGATTGATGTAGTCCAAAATCATTAAGTTCTTCCAATTTTATTTCAAGTTCCAAACAACTTAATAATAGGATCCATCTATCTTTTATGTTTTGAGTTTACTGGATTTATTATTCATTGTATTTATTTAATTAAAGGTAAAAAATATATGTAAAGGAATGTTTGTCGTCATTTTGACGTATTTGGAGCTCGTTTAGTGCCTGTCTACTGAGGACGAAACGACGCACGTTCAATAGAGCAAAGGAAACTAAGAAAAAAAAATCTAATAGCTTGAATATCAAAAAAAATACCTAACCTACCATATACGAAAACGTGTCAAAATGTTACGAAATGTGCAAAGGTGCGTGCGAAAAGATACGTAAATCTGCCATTTTAGTACGAACTGGCAGCACTGAAGGTAAGCAAAGTAAGTACTAAGTACCGGTTCCTACTACTTCTACTTCACCAACCTTGGTATAGCCGCTAAAAAAGAAGCGAAGTGACCTGTTGATGACTAATGGTGCGTTTCCACTGAGAGGTGAGAGGAGCGGACCGTGAATGGGCCAATCACAGTGCTTGAAGTTGAGATTTCGAGCAATGTGATTAACCAATTCACGGTCCGCTCCTCTCCACTCCGACCAGCTCCGCGTCTGTGGAAACACCTTAATGCTACCGCTCTGCTCTATTGTACGTCCGACATTACTGTACCCACTGTAGGTTAGATTAGCCACAGATATAAATAGCTTTAAAGTGGGAAATATTTCACGATTGATAAGAAGTTTGGATTAGGGATATATTATTATAGCTTGATTTGGCAGGAGTGTTTTTCCGTTCTAGTATTTGTAGAGACATAATTAAATCGTCGATAAGTCAATTGGGTTCTAAATAAAACTGATGTATTATACAAATAGACAAAACAACTGGAAAACAATAATTATCAGTAAATGTCATTTTTTTTAACAGCAATGTTGTTTTTTGTGTCCACCATGTGTATTTAATCAGTTTATCGTAGAACCCAATTTTATTATAAAAATATAGTGGTCTTAAAATAAGAATTTATAATATTCACACTTTTATATACCTACTTATATAAATTAGCTGTAAATTAGCCGATTCCTCACTGCAATAACAATAATTAGATTTAAATAACGACAGTATTATGAAACTGCACCTTGATTATACACATAATATTGTGCAATATTTTCATAATGTTATCATAAAAAAATATGTACCTACGTGATTAACTCAAAACTTGATAAATTATTGTCTAAAGGGAGAGTCTATTGTTAATGATATGAATTTCCCGCCATTTTAACAATGTTTTGAGTTCTTTTGGAAATGAATAATGTATCATACTTGTTACACCCATTACACTTAGTGCACCCGCAAACACGTCGCCGGCGGCAGCCACACACACGACAGTATTTAGTGCAATATGCTGAGTTTTGCACTGCTCTAGGTACCAATATTATGTATAAGAGTAAAGTAAGTATTGGTATATTATATACAACTGAATATAATCGCGTCGAATAAATAACAGGTGCTTAGTGAATTCTCTCTCTAAAAGTCTTAAGTCTCTAAATTGTATGCACCTAGATAATAATAAGTAGGGAACCAGTTGTAATCTTACAATGGATTTTATGTTAGTCGGGAGCATGGAATATTATGTAACTTTGGAAGAAAATGTCTGCAAATCATTAAAGACATATCCTACATATTCCCATCTAACATATTATGATTGCCCTCTTTCTCCAAAGGTGGGTACTGACCGGGTGTTACAAGCCGTAATGTACCCTCACAGCGAGCATGAACCATTACGCAATGTGTTAAATCCGTGTAACATGCTCATTTAGAATCTGAAACACTCAAGGGATTCGCTAAAAAACCGACTGCGGACGGAGCACTCGAAATGAGCGGCTCGTTTTTACATGAAGAAATAAATCCTCATGGTGGCCGAACTCTGCCCATTAGAGGATACCCCGGGATATCCTCAGAACTCGTACGGTGCCCCTCACGCACGTTGCTGTGAGGCCCATCCCAGGGAAGGCTTGCGCCGACCCCGAGCTCCGCTTGCAGTGCATGCCTCCCCGTGCACTGCAGCGGTCAGTATCCACCTAAACCCTTCTTGAAAGAGGGCAATGATAATAACCAGGATGGCGAACGATCACGGGGAATTGCTTGCTCAACAAATATTTGCACAACATTTGATACACAAACAGCCTACTGTGTAGAGGCTGCTTGACCAAGGAGGAAACGGCCCATGTAATCCTGGAGTGCGTGGGAGTGGCAAAACAACGAGAAGAAATCCTCAACAACCCGGAGTCGCTCCGCAAAGAACACAGGAAACTTCTGTGCTTCTGGGCGGAGTAAGGCTGGCTGTTAGGCAGGATATTCGATGCTCAAAGGACCAAGTGTCCTTTCAAGAGTCCCAAGTGGGTAAAAGAGTCCATCTACATTTACAAGCAGGTTGGGGATATGATATGTAGAATATTGACGATAGTCTTTAGTGATTTATACATGTCCTTCTGTTTCATGGTCAGAAGTATCATATGTACTAGTCAAATGTATTACCAAAAAGTAAATGTAATTAGCTAAATGTATAGCCATGGACGTAGTTAGGTCGTTTTAATCTATTTATCTTACGGCATTTTAATCTCATCACCGCGACATCGACACCACTGCCATTATTTGAGCACTTCAAGTATTATTAAGATTTTTAAGTTTCTTGCCAAATTAATTGATTTTATTATTAATAATTTTGTTTGTCACATGCATTTGTGGTCATTATTATCGAGAAGAATTGAAAAAGACTACTACCCACTTGAATTATTATCATTTTTTTTTAAATCTTCTCGAAGGATTTGTAGAATGTTTTTTGAATAATATTTTAAACACTTGTGAAATCGTTTGATGCCGAATTTTGATTAGAACTTACTCGTATAGTTAAAAAAAAATATTCGCTTTCTTAGAAAGAGGTGTCTTATTTACTGGTTGCCATATTTAAAATCTTGTTTTACCACCATTTAGGTGTCTGTATATGGGTTGTTCAGCTTTTTGTCTGTTTATTGTTAGTATTTAATATGTTTTATTGTTAAGATTCACTAAATCTATCCTTTACTTTAATTCCAGTATCGATTTGTACAATGAATAATAAAATATTGTTGTTTTTTACTGTGTTTTAATTTAGGAAATACTTTTTTACCCGACTGCCAAGGAAGGGTTATTTTACTTAAAAGCATCAAAACATTCGACTTCGCTAATTATATTCAATTATGTATGAACCAAACGTGTCGCCGACTACGACGACCGATGTAGCCCGGGCGCGGCGTCTGTTAATTTTCATACATTTAGTTGCTATACCGACGGGCTACCACCGGCGACACGTGTAGCGGCCGCATGGGACATCTACAAAATGTATGCTGCGCCAGCCACATGTTGAAGTCGACGCTTTTGCGGGTGCACTTAACTACACCTATTAGTAGTGGCACATGGTTGTGCTTAGCCCAGCTACTCTCTGATAAATAGCGCTTTACTTGCATCAAATATTACAACTCTCCACTAGATGGCGTTATCAGTTACAAGTCCTATATTCTTAAATTTTCTAGGATAGATAAAATAGAGTAAATAAACATAATATATTTTATTACATAATAATTAAATAATTATTTGTACAACAAAATTACAAATTCTCTAAACAAGTGTCTACTGGACTTGCTGCTAGTGAAATGTGCTTGTCCTGCCATGATTCTCAATACTTGAAGTCCTTATCTGAAAAAGGATTAATCAAAGATGAATAAAAGGCTTTTACCTAACTGTCAGACAACAAACAGGCCAAACTACTGAATGTACAGACACTGAATGTGTCAGACATGGAGGGTGTGTTAGTCAAAAAGTGCAGGCGCTTACCAAGAAAGAGAAATAATTCACTAATGCAAACAAAGTTGCGGGCGCTAGCTAGTTAACCATACTTATGAAAGTTAATCTTAAGATTTGTAGGTATTTTTTCAGTTTAAATGAACCGTTACAACTTAATTAAATCCTATGTCTATCTACAAAATTTCCATAATTTTTTTTTTTTATATTATAACCTATTTCGTCCTACTGCTGGGCAAAGGTCTCCCCCAACATTATTAAACACGATTTTGATTAACTATTATATGAGTCAGTTGCACTGGCCTAAGACACCACCTATAGCAGTCCACAGCTGGACGTAGGACTCTCGTAAGGCGCGCCACCGAGCTCGATCTTCGGCTCATCTCATCAACCATCCAACAAGACCATCACTCAAACGAGCCAGAGGTGTCCTGTCGCTTGTCGAGTGTAGTAGCACAGAGTAGTAGTGATTTGTTTCAACAGTGCCAAACAAAAAAGTAACAAATATCAGCATAGCTAATTTTTATGTAGGTACAGATATCCTCACGGTTTAATAGCTAATAATTAATAAGGTTTAATAGCCAACACTGTGTGATATAGACACATCAGCGGAAGCTGCTCGTCTATCAACAAATAATAATAATAATATTTGATAGTCACTTTCAAAGCACAGAAGTCAATTTTTAGATGTGTTTGGCGGGAGGGCGCGACGCGACAGGGTAATTGCCCGACACCGGTGTCTATTGGTCGCTTAGCCACCTTCCCGCCGCGGCGGAACCAAACTTTCACTGAGCGCTATTAAACCATGAAGACACCTATATGTAGTCTTTACCAATTATTGTAGACCCTAATCTTCCTATGCATTCTTCTTCTTTGGGTTAAGTTCATATTCACAGTTTGCATATGCAAGACCTATGCCCATGCCCATGCCGGCTATGATGGGCCATCTCCGTCTCCCGAGGAATAAAACTGAGGATAATGAGCCAAGCAAAAGGCCTCCACCTGGAATAAGAAAAAAATGGACTTCTTTCAGAATTTACTTCAACATTTATTGTTGTAGTTTACCGACTACATGAATTGCTTACTCATAAATGCAAAAGTTTGTAAGAATGGATGGATGTTTGTGACACAATCACATCAAAAACCACTGAATCAATTTTGCTGAAATTGTGTATGGTTTAGAAGCTGGAAATGGGCCTATGGTTATTTATACCTTGCATTGACGCAGGCATCAGATAAATAATAAATAAACAATATAATCATAGTTTAATTTTATTTTGATGTGCCACTACATTCAGTACCGGGATTATGCCAACATCCAACATACCAGTAACCTTTCAGCTAAATGAACCCCTAGTTCTGGTCAATCTTGTAGCCTACTGATTCACCTAGTTGAACCACTCTCGTCAATCTTGTAGCAGAACCTATTCACATAAATTAACCCCTAGTTCTGGTCAATCTTTTAGCAATACTGGACACTAGAAGAGAATAGAAGTAGGTACCTAATAACTACCTACTACAATAAGGTGTCAGTCCACGGGTCCTAGCTCAGATAAGCTGATGGCGCCGCTAAATAAAGCGGTAAAAGAGTTCATCTCTATTTATAATCAATGAAATGGGCAGGTTTTTCATTGCAGAGGTCATAGCTTACCTGTTTTCACGATCCCATCGGTCAGACACATGTCCAGTTTAGCAGAGTACTCATCACCTGCAGTCTTTCCCTTAGCCATTATCAGGGCTTTCTCACGTTTGTTGTATCAGTAAATAACACAGATACAGATACCTGCACTGAAAGTAGCGGACAAATAATGTTTGGAACGAAAATACCACACTTTTACATAATTCGTCAGTGAAAAATCGGAAATACCGTCGGTGAGCGGCCGAATTGCAAGACTTGACAGCCGCGAATAAAAATGAAAATGTCATCTGTCAAAAAATCAAGCAGTCAAATCGAGTTACGAAGCTACCAACTTTAAAAAAGGAGTTTTGGCGGGAACATGAAAAATGGCGCATTGGCGGCATTAAATTAATTGACAAAACTTGTATAACTTTGAGTGTATAAGTGTAAAAACGGTGGTTTTTTATCCATTACGTACTCGTGAACGTGTATGAGTGTTTTTGAATAGTGTAATGCTGTAAAACGTGACTTTTCGTGTTGCCTCCAAAACTCCATAGAAGCCTCTAGTAAAGTCGCAACCACCACTACTTTACAGGGGCATGACTTGACCTAACGACTCTGACTTATGACAAAATAATCTCTCCAATTACTTGACACTGGCTACATGCCTTTGATGTGAAGCCAAAACCGAAGAACTTAGGTTCTTCGAAAGAAAAAAAAAAAAAAAAAAACTTTAAAAAAGGAGTTTTGGCGGGAACATGAAAAATGGCGCATTGGCGGCTTTAAATTAATTGACAAAATAACTTTGAGTGTTTAAGTGTAAAAACGGTGGTTTTTTATCCATTAAGTGCTCGTGAGCGTGTATGAGTGTTGGTGAATAGTGTAATGCTGTAAAACGTGACTTTTCGTGTTGCCTCCAAAACTCCATAGAAGCCTCTAGTAAAGTCGCAACCACCACTACTTTACAGGGGCATGACTTGACTTAACGACTCTGACTTATGACAAAATAATCTCTCCAATTACTTGACAGAACCGAAGAACTTAGGTTCTTCGAAAGAAAAAAAAAAACTTTAAAAAACGAATAGCCCATTCACTTTCGTACTAGTTACGCGTTGCTAGATTCTCGAAGACTACGCTTTTGCCATGGGAAATATTACAACCAGCGCTGTACATAATATTTTCCATGGCAAAAGTATCGTACGTAACGTCACGTGAGATGTAGAAATTATGGTAAATCTTCTTTTCTCTGCTGTGTTTGCTGTGTTGGATGTCGCGCCCGTTATTGAATTTCCATATTAATATTTTTATTCATAGTGTGGAATAGACTTTATTTTAACATTTCATTCTGCTATTTTTACGTCCATCGCTACAGCTGATTTTGACATTTTCTAATCCAATAAATCCAATTTTCATTCAGTCATATTTGTTTTTGTTGTGAAGTGGTGTGGAGTGGAGACGATGGCGTTAAATGTTATTTTTGCAAAAAATATTCTAACAAATCGCCAATGTCTCATAAAGCCTCACATAAAATGTGCGTTTCTTCTACCACGACAAACAAGCACCACCCCCGATGCCAAGGCCGCTCAAGCACCTAATCCAAGGACGATATCTACCGATATGGTGGGACCTCCAGATCCTGTGTCAAATTTAAGAAAAATCGTCTTCAAACAGCCTGCGAACGAAACGAAATTAGAGAAAAGGTATAGAGAACTAAGAACAGAAGTACAAGAATGGAACCATAACTTTTGGACTCAACACAACTCCAGATTTTTTCAGGTGATTTTTTTTATTACAATGTGCCTAATGTAAATTATATAAACTTTACATAATGGGTCTGATTCAGATAGAGTAAAAACCTATAATTTTTTTACTTCTTACTTCATTACTATCTACATCGGTACTTACAAAAAATAGTAGATTTACATAGTACCACGCTTTCAATGTATGATCCAGATTTTATCTTTAGCTACATAAGTAAATGACCCTAAAGGCCAACTAAGATAGCCTTAGCTTGAGTTTAAGCAACTACTCAAAGTAAATATTTCTTTCAAGGAGCGTGAAGAATATCTCAAGAAGCATGTTCCTGAAGGCAAGGAAAACTTGACAGCGGATGAAATGAGTGTGTTCTACAAAGCATTCCTCGATAAGAACTGGAAGTCACATATGAGTTACAATGCCGAGTGGTACAAGAAGAATGTAAGATTGCTCGGGTTGGCTTTACAAGTGAAACTAAGGAGGTTTTTGAAAATAAAATATTGATTCACAAGTTTAATCTAATTTTTCTAAGGTCTTGTTTAAAATAATAGGTACCTACTTACTTAATATTATTTTATATGTTAGTGAATAAGTTACCACTGAAAAAGATATTGGTTTTATGTTACAAAATTAGCCTGAAGTTAAACATAAAAACTTTTACAAGGATCACATATCAAACTAACATATTTTGACAATATGTCAATAAAATAAAAATGTTTGGCTGTCTAATGCCAAATCTATTTTGCATTTTGGGAATAACTCATAACTATAAATTTGTGGTACCTATGCATGATAATGGTGAATAAAAAAGTACCTAATCTAATTTAAACTCACAGCTAATTTTAAAGATACATTATATTTCTAAAGGCATGTACATAGCATTCAAATGGCTAGTCAGTTTGGCGCTCGCGATGTGGTTGGCGATGTGTTTCACCAACAATTTACTAAAAGAAGGCAAGAAGAAAAGCCCAGGTTGGTATTCTAATTATAGGTGATGACTTCATATTTATAACACGATTCCTGATTCAAAAAGTATTTTATAATCAAATAGGTTTTTGATTTTTTGAAGGCTTGTATCCAAAACAAATTGGAGTATTTTTCAAAAATGTGTCTGAGCCCAAAGACAGCCAATCTTCAAAAGGATTTAACTACACCTACAACAAAGAGCAAAATATGGCTGCATTACAATTGATGATGTTCATGGCTGGAGCCCTGGCAGTATCATTATTAAATAAAAAACAGGAAATTTTAACATTTACAAGAAGAAAACTGTCAGAAATTGATATTCGCCGCACTTTGCGTACTTGTGCAGTGTGTTTGAAATATCCCGCTATAATATTTGGGGCTACCACCTCAAAATATTCGCTCGCATATTGGGAGAAAATTAAAATATGGGCATGGACGCTAATGTATTACATCAGAATGCATGCCATCAAAACAACTCAATCCTTGAAACACCCTAAGTTATACACTGTAATGCTAAACAAATTAAAAGAAATTAGCGAGGAAAGAAAAAACCTTAGCCAACTACTAATATCAGCAATTCAGGAGAATAAAAATATTCGAATGCAATATCAGCTAGAGTCATTGGCAAAAAACAGACTAACGCAGCATATTGAAAACACCAATAAGCAAATAAAAGAAAATCGAACAAGATACGTAAGCTTTCAACATTTATATTTGGTAACACATCAAGAAAATATATTTCTTAAAGCTCGTATCAAAAAACTAACCAAAGAAAAAGAAGAAGCTGAAACAAATCTCATGGGACTGATCAATGAAGTTTACAAAACAAAAAATAATGAATTAAAATCATTTTGCAGTCGTTATATCGTCAAGACGAGGGATAATTTATTAAATTCTGATGTCAGCGTAGAGATCAAAACGTTTTTGAAAAGAACTTTAAACTCGCCAGGCACTTCTTCAAGCTGGCATCCAACAAGGTCACGAGTTGAAATTACAAGTGACAAAAGTTGGCCTTTATGCGCAGGCACTCGCATAGGTGAAATTCGCCTACCTGAAATTTTACAAGATGATAATCTAGTTCCCCTCATATCTGATGCACCCAAGCTTAAGGGACTCCCAGGAGAGTATGTTTGGACTGTAAAGGATAAGGACGGAATTATTGAAAAATTATACGAATATGATTATGACTCTGATTTCGATAGTGGAGATACAATTCGGAAAATCAGACAGTATTCTGTCTACTATGATAAAGACTGCCTTTTAGATTTTACCAAGTGAGTATCTCTGTATTTTATTCCTTCTTTTATCAAATGATTACCATAGAAAACTATTAAATAAATAAATAAAAAATAATTTACTGTCACAAGATAATACATCAATTTACTGAGGGAGTTTTCTTAGACCTAGAAATTAACAGCCCCCGGATTAGGTTATTCTCATGATCACGTGAATCTCATTGAATTAGGCTATAATTTTAACATACCTTCTTTTCCAGCTCCTTAACTGAAAGTGATATCAATCCAGAAACGCCAACATCACATCACCGTCCCTTTTTAAATGTGGAACAGCCGTTAGGAAACCGGCGCCTTGTGTCGGGTTCAGAAGCATTCAAAGAGTTTTTGAAAAATAATCATAGTATCATGCCTCCTACCAGATCGCCTGCTCTTTAATGAAGTAGAATTTATAGAATGTTTTAAATTTTTTCATAGATTTTCATTTTGAAGTATTAAATTTTTTTTTTAAAAAAACCTCATTTTTTTAATTTAGTTGAAAATATTGTCCAGTTACGGCAACATCAACATTATTTGGACTGCAAATTAAAATGTAAGTGATTTTGTTAGACATTTAATTAAGAATGCTGTGGCTGCTATGACGTCAGCAGAAATGGGTGGATCACTCTGATTTGTCCCGCGCACCCCGCACGCTCACGACGACTAACAGAAACAGACATCGCGCGGCTTTGCCATTGCGTAAGGTCAGATTCAGACAATCATTTGAGTAGTAAGAAACGTTTCGTAAGTAGGTACATATTTTTTTATAAAATAAATTTAGGATATTTATTGAATGCCGACTTACTGTTGCGGGCCAAAAAATATTATCGTTCAACTTCTTACCTACCAACATTTAAACCAGATAAATTCAGAAAAAAATGCAACAGTATTTACCTACATAGTTTATTCAAAGATAAGTAGGTACCTCCTACCTAATAATATCACCTAATATTAACAAATAGTACAGAACAGATTACTTTTTTACTAATCGGTCCGCGCTCAGTCAGGTCCATACCTACCTACCTACTAAAAATTCGCTAAATGGATGTTTGTTACTCAATCAAGCCAAAACTACTGAACCAAAATTTGGTAGGTATGCGAATTGTTTGAAAATCATATACCTAGGCTACATTATATCATTATTTTGAGTTTTCGAGTGGCCGAGTGGCATGTATGTTGGGGACTGGGGCGGGTTCGATTCCCGCTTCAGGAGAAATATTTGTGTGATGAACATTGGTGTTTGTCCTAAGTTTTGGTGTTTTATATGTACACTATGTATGTATTAAAAATAAAAGTAGGTATGTATTGTATAAGTTATCTGGTTCCCATAGTACAAGCTCTGCTTAGTTTAGTCACTTACTCACTTTCTCGAATCTTTAACTCTAACTCTAACCCGAACCCGGACCGGATCGAGTCCGGGTCCGGGTTCGCACCGCGAAGCGGCAATCGTCGCTTCGCTCAGGTTGACGATTCGCACGTCCATCTCGTAACCTGTCTCGAAAAAGTACTTACTTAAGTAGTACTTAAGTGCCTACAACAAGTGCCTACTTACTTGTCTACTTAAGTAAGTAACTAACTTAACTAACATACTTAAGTACTACTTAAGTATGTACTCATGTAAGTAAGACAAGTGCCTACTTACTTGCCTACATACTTGCCTACTTACTCGCCTTCTTAATCGCCTATTACTCGCCTACTTACTCGCCTACTTACTTGCCTACTTAAGTAAGTACCTAACTTAACTTACTTACTTGAGTACTACTTAAGAAAGTACTTAAGTAAGTAAGACAAGTGCCTTCTGACTTGCCTACTTAAGTACTACTTAAATAAGTACTTAAGTAAGTAAGACAAGTATCTATTTACTTGCCTACTTACTTGCCTACTAACTCGCCTACTTACTTGCCTACTTAATTGCCTACTTACTTGCCTACTTACTTGTCTACTTTAGTAAGTACCTTACTTACTTAAGTACTACTTAAGAAAGTAAGTACTACTTAAGTAAGTACTTAAGTAAGTAAGACAAGAGCCTACTTACTTACTTAAGTAAGAACTTAAGTAAACTTAACTTAAGTAAAACTTAAGTAAGTACTTAAGTAAGTAAGACAAATGTCTATTTACTTGCCTACTTACTTGCCTACCTACCTACTTACTTGCCTAAGTAACCTTACTTAAGTAAGTAAGACAAGTGCCTACTTATTTGCTACTTAAGTACCTAATTTAACTTACTTAAGTACTACTTAAGTAAGTACTTAAGTACTACTTAAGTAAGTACTTAAGTATTTTTTAAGTAAGCACTTAAGTACTACTTAAATAAGCCCTTAAGTACTACCTCAGTAAGTTCTTAAGTAACAACTTACTTAAGTACTACTTAAGTAAGTAAAACAAGTGTCTACTTACTTGCCTACTTAAGTAAGTACCTAACTAAACTTACTTAATTAAGTACTACTTAAGAAAGTACTTAAGTATGTAAGTAGGCAAGTATGTAGGCAAGTAAGTAGACACTTGTCTTACTTACTTAAGTACTTGCCTACCTACCTACTTACTTGCCTAAGTAAGTAAGACAAGTGCCTACTTACTTGCCTACTTAAGTAAGTACCTAACTTACTTACATAAGTACTACTTAAAAAAGTACTTAAATAAGTAACGTACCTACTTACTTGCCTACTTAGGTAAGTACCTAACTGAACTAACTTACACAAGAACTACTTAAGAAAGTACTTGAGTAAGTTACGTACCTACTTTCTTGCCTACTTAAGTAAGTACCTAACTGAACTAACTTACAGAAGTATTACTTAAGAAAGTACTTGAGTAAGTGAGATAAGTGCCTACTTACTTGCTTACTCAAGTAAGTACCTAACTTAACTTTTTTACTTAAGTAAGTAAGACAAGTGTCTACTTACTAAGTTATTAAGTGGCAAGTAAGTAGGCACTTGTCTTACTTACTTAAGTACTTTCGTAAGAAGTACTTACTTAAGTCAAATTTAAGTACTTACTTAAGTAGTACTTAACTCTTACTTTTCGAGATTGCATGTAGGTCCCGAGGTGAACAAAAGTTGAAGTTTTTCCGAGGTCAACCCCCCCACCCCTTCCCAACCCTTTACATTCCCATAGTTAGATTTTTAATTTTTCGTATTTTTAGTACTATTTAAGTATGTTCTTAAGTAACTTTTTACCTAAGTACTACCTAAGTAAGTTTTTAACTACTACTTAAGTAAGGACTTAGCTACTTCTTAAGTAAGTATTTAACTACTACTTAAATAAGTACTTAACTACCACTTAAGTAAGTTCTTAAGCAACTACTTACTTAAGTACTACTTAAGTAAGTACTTAACTACTACTTAAGTAAGTTCTTAAGCAACTACTTACTTAGGTACTACTTAAGTAAGTACTTAAGGAAGAAGAAGACAAGTGCTTACTTACTTACTTACCTACCTACCTACATTACCTACCTACCTGCATACCTACTACCTACTGCATAGCTACCATACCTACCTGCCAACTTAAGTAAGTACCTAACTGAACTAACTTACTTAAGTACTACTTAAGTAAGTACTTAAGGAAGTAAGACAAGTGCCTACTTACTTACTTACCTACCTACCTGCATACCTACTACCTACTGCATAGCTATTAGCTACCATACCTACCTGCCTACTTAAGTAAGTACCTAACTGAACTAACTTACACAAGTACTACTTAAGTAAGTAAGACAAGTGTCTACTTAATAAGTTATTAAGTGGCAAGTAAGTAGGCGAGTTAGTAGGCGAGTAAAAGGCGAGTAAGTAGGCGAGTAAGTAGGCAAGTGAGTAGGCAAGTAAATAGGCAAGAAAGTAGGCACTTGTCTTACTTTCATAAGTACTTACTTAAATAGTACTTTAGTAAGTAGTTGCTTAAGAACTTACTTAAGTAGTAGTTAAGTACTTTAGTAAGTAATAGTTAAGTTCTTACTTAAGTAGTAGTTAAGTACTTACTTAAGTAGTATTTAAGTACTTACTTAAGTAGTAGTTAAGTACTTACTTAAGTAGTAGTTAAGTACTTACTTAAGTAGTAGTTAAGTACTTACTTAAGTAGTAGTTAAGTACTAACTTAAGTAGTAGTTAAGTACTTACTTAAGTAGTAGTTAAGTATTTACTTAAGTAGTAGTTAAGTACTTACTTAAGTAGTAGTTAAGTACTTACTTAAGTAGTAGGTAAGTACTTACTTAAGTAGTAGTTAAGTACTTACTTAAGTAGTAGTTAAGTACTTACTTAAGTAGTAGTTAAGTACTTACTTAAGTAGTACTTAAGTAAGTTAGTTAAGTTAGGTACTTAGGGCGTAGGATACGACTTGTACTTTTCGAGATAGCATGTAGGTCCCGAGGTGGACGTGCGAATCGTCAAAAGTTGAAGTTATTCCGAGGTCACCCCCTTCCCAACCCTATACATTCCCATAGTTAGATTTTTTGTATTTTTAGTGCTACTTAAGTAAGTTATTAAGTAACTTCTTACTTAAGTACTACTTAAGCAAGTTCTTAACTACTACTTAAGTAAGGACTTAACTACTACTTAAGTAAGTACTTAACTACTACTTAAATAAGTACTAACTACTATTTAAGTAAGTTCTTAAGCAACTACTGAAGTAAGTACTTAACTACTACTGAAAAACCACTTAGCCGAAAAATAAATAGCCAAAAACAATTTGGTCGAAAAAACTTAACAACTTGACCGAAAAAAACTTGGCCGAAAACGACTTGAAAAACAACTTCACTTTTCGAGATAGCAAGTAGATCCCAAGGTGGACGTGCGAATCGTTAACCTGAGCGAAGCGAAGGAAAAAAAAATGGGGCAAGAAAACTTGTCCTACCGACCTAATTACCTACCTACCTATATACCTACTTACTTACCTACCTACCTACCTACCTACCTACTACCTACCAACCTTCCTAACTACTTCCCTAACTCAAACTTACTAAACCACCTACTCGCCCACCTACTCGACCACCAACTCGCCCACCTACTCGCCCACCTACTCGCCCACCTACTCTACCTTCAACTCGCCCACTAACTTACCCACCTACTCGCCCACCAACTCACCCACCAACTCGCCCACCTACTCGCCCACCAACTCGCCCACCAACTCGCCCACCTACTCGCCCAACAACTCGTCCACCAACTCGCCCACCTACTCGCCTACCAACTCGCCCACCAACTCGCCCACCTACTCGTCCACCAACTCGCCCACCTTCTCGCCCACCTACTCGCCCACCAACTCGTCCACCTTCTCGCCCACCAACTCGCCCACCTACTCGCCCACCTACTCGCTCACCTACTCGTCCACCAACTCGCCCACCAACTCGCCCACCAAAACGCCCACCTACTCGCCCACCAACTCGCCCACCAACTCGCCCACCTACTCGCCCAACAACTCGTCCACCAACTCGCCCACCTACTCGCCTACCAACTCGCCCACCAACTCGCCCACCTACTCGTCCACCAACTCGCCCACCTACTCGCCCACCAACTGGCCCACGTACTCGCCCACCTATTTGCCCACCAATTCACCCACGTACTCGCCCACCAACTCACTCACCAACTCACCCACCAACTCACCCACCTACTCGCCCACCAACTCGCCCACCTACTCGCCACTTACTCGCCCACCAACTCGCTCACCAACTCGCCCCCCTACTCGCCCACCAACTCGCCCACCAACTCGCCCACCTACTCGCCCACCTACTCGCCCACCAACTCGCCCACCTACTCGCCCACTAACTCGCCCACCAACTCGCCCACCAACTCGCCCACCAACTCGCCCACCAACTCGCCAACCAACTCGCCCACCTACTCGCCCACGTACTCGCCCACCAACTCGCCCACCTACTCGCCCACTACTCACTCACCTACCTACATGCCAGTACTCACTTTCAGCTCTCGACGATCACATTCTTCAAGTTTCATGTATCTACGTTCAGCGGTTTGGCCTGTAAATTGTCTGTCAGTCAGTCAAATCCGAGCCTCTTATAAATGTTGTTTCATGCGCGTATTGACAATAAAGCCAATAGCCATCTCATTTGCATACATAAATAAATTTATCTATAACGGACGTACTATCCAACAGTATTATGGTGTGAATATTACTTTATTCAGTCATGTTTCGTAAAATCGTTTCGCGAGGCGGTGCGCGCCAGAGCGACGCGGCCTCCCCGTCCCGTAGTCAGATGGGTACTGAGGTCCAGAGCGGTGCACGCCTACATTTATTGCAAAATTACGTTAAATAATTCGTAGTCGCAAGAAAAAATACTGTATCAAAAAAAGCTTACCGAGCTTTTTAAATATATTTTTTTTTTTAGCGAATGGTATAAAAATAAATTATATATATAATGCCGTTCAGGAGGAGATACGAAAAAACCATCCAGAAACAGCTTTGTTTTGAGATTTTTTTATTTATATTAAATAAGCGAATATAATAAATGTTTCTCTGATATTTTCAAGATAAAAGACCAAATAATTTTATAATATTTTTTTTTAATTTTTATTAACACCCCTTGACGCTGTTTAAACCTTAGTATTTTGGCCTAAATTCCAGATTACAATGTAGCGACTGCCATAGTTAAGCCTTAATGAAAAGTTTTTATACAGCGTCATACCTACAGCTACAGGGCTTAAAATAAATCTTACTTGATTTTGACTTCATTATTTTGAGAGTGTCGTATATGTACCTCAAAACTTTTGATTGTTCACTATTCCGAGCTATTTCTAACATCAATAAAAAAATTTCAAAATATGTGTATGCTTTATCAGTACTGAGCTCTACATGCTCAAAAAGTATAGCAAAACAATCCTATTATGGCTTTGTTTACCCGCAGCTCAGCTACGGTATCATTTTTTGGGGAAATTCTGTAGAAGTTCAGTCCACCTTTATCATGCAAAAAAAATGTCTGCGTTCAATTTATAACATGCAAAGTACTGATTCCCTTAGAACTGTTTTTAAAAATGAAAATTTCTTAACACTCACCTCTTTATATATCTTAGAAATTTGCCTGTTTGTAAAAAATAATCAGCAATATTTTTTTGAAAAAAAATCGATTCGGGATGAAAGCCTCAGGGAAAAACACAAACACAACATATGTATACCACAGAGTAATAACTCAATGTACCATAGAAGTACTTTTGTAACAGCTATCAAAATATATAATAATCTACCTCTTGATGTAAAACTTATGGAAGGAATGAGCTTTAAATTGTTTTTAAGAAAGTGGTTAGTTAATAAAGTTTTCTATAATTTAAATGAATATTATAATAAGGATAAATAATAGGGATTAATAATATTATAAAGTTATAAGTACCTACCTATAAGCAAAATGTGATTTGCACAAAAGTTTTTACCTTAATTTGTTAACCTTGTTAGTAGATTAACAAAGTAAATTTATTGTACATCCGTGATGGATATGACTGTAAAATTACTTGTACCTATTTACATAAGATCTTTATTGTACCAACTACAGTTTAAGCAATAAATATTTTCTGATTCTGATTCTGATCCACTAAATAACTCTAATCAAAGGTTCGATCGAAAATTATAATTATTATTCTAAATAATTTGTAGATTTCTAAAAGGTATTTAGGTACCTATGTAGGTACATTTAATTTTTACCCTGTTTAATAAATTCAACAGCTAAATCGTGATAAGGTATTTAGTACTTAGGTAGGTATACGTAGGTAGGTACCTACTATCTATAGTACTGACTAAATAAAGTAGGTATGTATTTACTAAGTACCTACCTAGGTAGGTAAGGTACTATTCATAGGCAAGGGCACATTATAAATTTTTTACTTTTGATTTTGCTCAAGTTAGAAGACTGCCTACCACTGAGTTGGACCCAACTCAGTGCTGCCTACTTATGAATTTATTAAACGAAATAGATTTGGACTCCATTTCATGGAAATCTATAAAAAAGGAAGACTTGGACCTTGACTACGCCGTTGTATTTCCTAGTATTGTAGCAAAAGGACTGTACACAGAATGAGAGGAACAATTAGAATATTTTACAGGAGATTTGGCAGAAGTTAAGTAAGTTTTTTTTATGTAAACAAGTGAGTTTTTTTTATGTAAACGAGACTAGCTAGGCGCTCTTATTTTTTTCGCCTTTAAACGGAAACATGATAATGCTTACACATTACTGCTTTGCTTTGCTTTGGATGCCTTCCAACTTTGAGTGCCTTGCTTTCAGCCTGTCCAATTTTGTAGGTAGACAAGTAATGTGTGTTATGTACAGACAGCGACATAGATGTAAGTATCCCTCTTGCGCAAGACACCCAGCTAAAAATCCCTTAAAAAAATAGTAGGTATAAGATTATGACACAATATAATTATGAAGGCAAAACTTCTTGACTTGAAGCTTGGTGTTTTAAGCAAGGGGAGATACTTATCTATGACACTGTCTGTACCTCTGTTTTTAAAATACTTTGTTAAAAACTTTTTTTTTAATGTTTCAGGGTGTTCGGGAAAGTATACCCTTTACCTCGTCAGCAAGTAGCATAAGGAGATGAAGGAATAACTTACAAGTATTCAGGGACCACTATTCCAGCTTTGCCCTGGCCTAACTCTGTATTAGCACTGAGGAACTTCTTGTTCAAGCTCAAGGGGGTCAAATATGACTTTGTTTTGGTTAATAAGTGAGATCACTCCTCAATTCATTTCTGCATGATAATTTGAAACAGCAATAATAAAACAAACTTTTTGTTAAATATAATTTATTAAATTAGCAGTTATAATTAGGTAGGTAGGTACATAAGATAAAGTAATTAAATTATGCTATTTGTGGATAGTTCTCAGTAGTTCCATTATGAGTTGTTCCATGGAACTAGTGGGAATATTTTTTTCCCACTAGTTCCATTGTTTGATTAGTATGGAATGGACTTCAAAAAATCAAGGGGAAAATCATAAGCGCAGTATGTGACTGAGTGCTTTGCCTACTTGTCTGGTTAAAATCTGGTCTGAAATCAATAATACTTAGGTACCTACCTACCTACATTACATACCTACAATTATTTTACATATTTCAGACATTGTTAAATGTTAGGCAGGTAACTTTATGTGTACTTAGTCACTTATATTCGTAGGTACCGAAATGGGAAAGACCACATGGGTGAACATAGAGACAATGAACCAGAAATGGATCCAGATATTCCAATAGCATCGATATCTCTAAGCCAAGAGAGACAATACTCAAACACAAGGATGCACGAAAGCCAGGAAACAAAAAAAGATCCATACCTCCAGGTGAGTTTTTATTTCAAATCCTCATACTTATTAATGGTGACAGAATCATCGATGTTTCTCAATTTGTAAAACATGTAACGCAGCAGGCGGGCTTCGTAAGTAACAGTTTGTTTGGCTTTCGTATTGGCATCCTCTTCCTGAAAAGGACTTTCGATTACGGTACTCACGCGTCTGCCGTATGTCTCACAGCCTTCGAGAAATTGAAGGCACTCCTTTATAGTGTTATCTTTAACAACTATTAAGTGTTTCGCTAAATTCTCTAGGAAAGATAAGAAACACCGCTTAGCGTAGAACCAGGTGTCTGTTCCGAGACGTTTGTTGAAAGGCTCTAGGGACTTAATGACGCGAGATATTCCAAACTCGTAGTTTCCTTTTGCACAGTACAGTGTTCCGATGACTAAGTTCACGATGCATAAATGGTAGAATTTCTTTTGAGGGTCCTCGAATATTTGCTGCTCCTCTTCTTTCTCTATTTTACGCATTATATCCTCAGCTTCTTCATTTTGAGATGTCATTATGTAAGAAACACACAGATTTGCTAATACGACTGCGCTTATATCTAAAATGTTATCATATTGTTTCTTAACAATAGGCTCATAAAACGTAGCGGCTTCTTTATACTTATTTTCTTGCATGAATAACACATGTGCTACATTTAAACGCCAGACATCAGACTCATTGCAAAACTCTACCGATTTTCGAAAAATCTTCTCAACCTGTCCGTAGTTTTCCATATCCCAATAAATTTTGGCTTGTGCCATCACCACAGGAATATAACGTTCTAAGGCTTCCTCATATTCTACGACAGCTTTCTTAACTTGTTCATTATCTCCTTGAGAACGACTTTCCTGAACCACTTTAGTCAATTTTCGCAACTGTTCAGCATGTTTTGAAGCGATATCTTCATATTTTTGAAAAGCTTCTTCTGGTGATGTCTGACTTGTAATAATAGCATCCAAAAAGTCGTACAGATATGGCGTTAAATACTTGTAGGTAAATTGTGCGTTCTCAGCCAGCACATCAGCTGCAAGATCATAGTACTCAAACTTGCAATATAAAAGCAATAAGTTTGCAAACGTCTCTGGCGGGAATGGATCTTGTTGAAGTAAGAAATGTAGTTTCTCAAAACCATCAGTTGGTTTTATCTCAATGGATGTGAGGGCAATGTTATGTAAAGTTACTGCATCTAATTCATGTTCATGTCTCGGAGGCATATCGCTAAGTGCTTCTCTTGCTGCTTCGATGTTTTTCAATTGATATTCAATAGCAGCCTTGAGATTAAAAACTTCTGTGAGAGCTGTTTCATGAAGTGTCAACGTATTGCCTACAGATTTGACCTCTGAAGTCTCTGCTTGCATACCAACAGCTAATTCCGGATGGTCACGAATACCCCTCTCTATGACTAAAGTAATATGTTTCAAAGCTTGCGGGTATTCCTTTAACCTAAAGTAGCAAAGAGCTATGTTGTAATGCAAATGAGCATTGAAACCCAATACGCTAAGACTTCTCGAGAACTTCTGTAACGCATCTTCGTACTGGTTTTCCTTGAATAGCAAACATCCCAGATTAATATCTTTATCTGGATCTTCTTGCGGGTAAGAATCGACCAGACTTTTAGCAGTTATCGTATCTTCTTCGCCGTATTTTATTGCTGATTGTAATTTGACTACTTTTCGTTCAAGTTCGGGAGCTGTTATTTGGATAGTCACCTTATAAGATTCATCGAACATTGAAGCTTCATACAATGCTTGCGCAAAATAAAGTTTATACTCTGGTATATCAGGGTGCATAGCCGAAAGCTGCTCATAACAATTAGCTGCCTCCACAAAAGATTGAGTTCTGAAGTAACAATATCCCAGCAAAGATAGGCCAGCTCGATTTGGGTTGAAATTGATGGCATCATTCAGTGCTTTGATGGCATCATCATATCTTGCATCTTTTATCTGTAAAAAAAGCATTTTTGTTCGGAAACAACATCAAATTTAAGGTCTGGATTATTATGATAAACCACAGTTTTTATCAATACAGTCTTCAAATTCACAGTTTACTAACATAGATAAAAATATTGGATATTTACAGTCGTTAATAAACTAGTTTCAATGAATACTTATACAATAATCCTATTTACCACGTAGGTACTTAGTATTAAAACTCTGTGTTACTTATTATGCCTTTGGTATCAAAAAATAAGAATTTGAACATCAAAGAGCTCATATAAGTGAGCGGGTATATTATATACTTACCTAGCCTACCTATGTAACATGTCTCAAGTATTGTACTTTTCGTCGATAACAAGTTGATAAAGTTTATCTTACACATGGGTATCCTTTTTAGATCGTAGGTAGTTAAATAGGTTATCGAAGTGTTTGTCATCCTTAGCTTCGTCGGTCTTTGTGTTGTACCTATCATTGATTGAAAGCGTGTCTCCTACAAATCTTCAGGCTATCATTTATCTATAACACACTGTTGAGTGAGTTATAGTAAACTTAACAAAAGTGTTGGTCAAATGTTTAATAAGCACAATGATTTGTGTTTTTCTTTGGACTGCATGCATGCATCATGTACCTACTTGTTGTATTTAAATCGGTGTTTGTTCTGAGTCTGGGTGTTTATTATGTACTTATTGTATGTATATTTAGGTATCTACTTACTCTATATTATTTTATCAGTTATCTGGTACCCTTATCACAACACAATTTGTGAATATATGAATAGCTATGAATAGCTCTGCATAATTTTGGACGAGATGACTTTAGTTGTATTGTACTCAATTATAAATAATAAAGCATTTTACATTGACGATAAAACAATTAAGAGGCCTTTGGGTGGCTTGAAAACTGACACCAGACCAGACCTCTAACAATACTGGTCACAGAACACATATATAGTATATCCTGTCGTTATCTATTCCCATCATATCCAGATCCACCCAAAGGTTGTCTGGAAGAGATTACTTTTAGCGATAACGTCGCCCATTGTGCTTCACTTATTTTATATCCTTTGTGTTACAGTTTTTTTTTGTTTTGCGGTGTGTCAATAAAGTGTTAGATAACTATCTATCTACATCCTACCGGATTACACGAGACCAGACTGGATTGGTGTAGGCAGATAGATATAAATATATACATAGGTTGGTACTTTACAACTAATATTTATTATTATTATACTTACAACTAATATTTAATTATTATACTTACAACTAATATTTTTTATTATTATAATTTAAAAGTACCAACCTATGTATCTATTTATATCTATCTACCTACCTTACTTAGGTGCTACTTACTAAGGTGCTACTTACTACCTACCATAGGTGACAAAATAAAATAGAACATAGTTATGATAGCATGCTATAACAGCTATGTATAACGGCTAAGTATGGATTTTGGATGCTTAGTGCCAAATGAAATCGTTAATCTAATCTCACCCTCGTTAACGAAATACGGTTACGTACGGCTATTATTAACATAAACCCATGTTTTATCAATAACGATTAGCTTAACCGATAATGTCGTTGCAATCAAAATTTTGGGTCACCTTGAAACCTATTTCCTTGTTTTGACGAAGAAAAGAAATGGGTTTGGCCGATTTTATTTCATCGTCAGTATAGATAGGCTAGGCATACACTGTAATAGGATAAAATATTGCGTTAGATTACGTAATTATGATAACATTTATGTAATGCAAGAGATTGTTCGCTGATTATTCCTTCCTTACTTTTGTTTGTTCTCTGCAGTCTCTTTATTGTTCTAAGTATTATCAAATATTTTATTATTATTATAGAGCGTCAGAGTCCTGACTTCGTAATGCCGACCACACACCTAACGTGCGTTGCGCAAGTTTAGACTTTCACAAGTCTAGAAAACTGCGTTGGTATGTACCTAAACTTGCACAATTTTATTCCAACACACGTTACAGTAAGAGCTCATTCGCACGAGCGAACAGCTACTTGGAAATGCATTTGTTCTATTTGAACGGATTTTTAACGCACGTTGAAAAATCGCTGGTGCGAATGTACTCTGAGTTAAGTACCTATACTTGCGTAAGTATAACGTTGGCCGGCATAAGACCTAGGGGCGTGCCTAGGGTACAATTTCTGTCTGATCTTAAACAAATGATATGGAAATGAAAAAGTCAACAGATGATGGTAAGTAGGGAGGCTTTGATTATGGATAATCAAAGTCCCCTACTTTGATTATACATAATCAAAGCCTCTTACTTTGATTATACATATTAAATCAAAGCCTCTTACTTTGATAGAGTATATAATGCCTCTTAGTTGCAGAGGGAGGTACCTATCTATTGACTTACCAAGCACTTACCATTGTATAAATTGTTTTGGTGTATTGACCATCCTTTATTTGCAAGTAGTCCATAATTACCTGTATGTAAAGCGAAATACCTTTCAAGATAATATAATATTTCGTGTTTTCCCAGTTAAGAACTTATTTATTGAATTATATTTACGTTTCAGATCTCATAATAATGTGTCACAATATTAGTGTTTACAAAGAGAATATAACCACTACGTTTAAGTGTTTATATACTAGGTCGCCATGACAACCAACAAAGGAACATAAAACTCGAACTTTATGAATACCTACATTCATGTAGGGTGCCTAAAATATGCTCCGTAATTTATTAATTTTATTCCCGAAGTCCCCACACGTAGTGATTATATTCTCTTTGGTCCCCACCCCACCAGCCATCCCCACTACCTAATCGAGATTTTGGAAAAAAAGTCTTTAAATCCCCACTAAAGCCGATGACACAGGACGAGTTTACATGTTACTAGCGAACTTGCTGTCTTGTAGCTTGTAAACTAGCCCTGTGTCATCGAGGCTTAAGGAAAATACCGAAAAATGCTCAAAGGAGTTTCTGGACCGATAATTTATTATTTTACTATAAAGTGTTTTGTATTTAATTTTTCTTTACAGTTATGATCACCCTGGAAGATTGCAGTATTTTATTCATGAATCCTCCTACCAACGAAGTGTGGTATCACTCATTACCAACTCGGAAAAAACTACTTGGGGCAAGATTAAATTTGATGTTCAGGAAAATGAGGAAAACTTTCTGAATATTACTTAATTGTTTTTATGCTGTAAATCTACAGCATAAGAGAATAGAATATGATTTATAATATCACTTTAAAAAAAATAAAAACAAGAAATACAAACTAAAATTACAAGGGTGGTCTTATTGCTAGATAGCAATCTCTTCCAGACAACCAGATAAGACATATTTAATTGTTAAGAGAAAAAAAACTGTAGTATTACAATAAGATACTTATTGGAATTTCATGATTAGTGTTATTTCCTAACTAACTTTTTATCTTAGTTGGTAGGTACTAATATTTATTTTTCATATGCAGTTAAAAATATAATAACGTAAATAATAGCCAACTAAACAGTGATCGTTATTTATATCCTCATGGCTGCTAAGCCATGCAGCAAAATAATAAGAAGCAAAATTCTATTTTGTCGTTGGCAACATTTATATCAAAAACTGTTAGTTTTCTTAGCATGTCCCTACCCTACGTCAGTCAAGTTGTCAAATCAATCTATCTGTCACTTTATTCACAGGTTTTTGATTTGTTTGCATTTTTGAGAAATAATATAATTAATTAGACCCACTAATTACTAGGTTCTAGTCTTCATTGGAGGACCATTGGAGGTAAGCTTTCATTATCCATTTATGTTTGTAGAATTATTTATTTCCTCTTTGAAACAACTTTTGCCTTGGGCAGGCATAAATATTTTACATGTTTATCATCGATAGTGGAGTACCTATTTACGATAAGAGAAGCCTATATAACGGCAGCAAATCGTTCAACGGCCGTCGTTAGACTCGTGAATTGATTATGAATAGGTTTTTAATCGCAGAACACCCATTTTGTGGCGTAATTTTACAATGGGCTGAAGGTGTTATTGTCGTTTTTGAAGGGCCTTTGTTAGAATTTGAAGCTAAATTTTGCATAAAAGTGTGAATACTACCAATAGAAATCTTCAAAATACTGAATGAGAGCTCAGTTAAAATAAATTAGAGTGCTCTTTCAAGCTTTAGTCCATTCATCTAACAAGCCTTACCTTATATAAAAAAGAACAAAATAATTAAAAATGTGGTATGGTCCAAATGTGCAGAGATCGTACAAGTACATGATGTTTGCGTCGAAGATACCCTCTCTGCGCATAGAGCAGAGCGACCTCAAGTGTAAGAATGGCTGTGACTACTTTGGCAACCCGCAGTGGCAGGGATACTGCTCCAAATGTCACCGAGAACAGATGCTGAAGCAGAGGCGCGCTGGTGAGTTTTGTACTTTATGTAGCTTAAAAGTTAACTCCTAACCAACCTTATGAACAGTATGAACCTTATGAGCAGAGGTTAGCAGGAAGAGAATGCTAACTAGCATTAAGTTCGCCTATGTACCTACTTGTTTTTTACTTTGTGCAATAAAGCATTTTCTACCTATCTATCTATCTATAACCTGGAAAGCAAATTATAAAAAAAAAATTAAGAAGAGCTTAAAATCTAATCAAAGAAGGAGATATTTAGTTAATTGGTACTTTACTGGGGGTACACCATACATGCCCAATGTAGCAAATCACATTAAATAGAAAGAAGTTAAAACAGTCTGAATATTTTTCGGAAGATAGCAAGCATAGAAGAGATAAGCCTGAGCATATGCTGAGTAAAATACACACCAGATTTTTATCAGTTTTTTCCTTTTGGTTATTTTATTATTTATCTCTTGACTTTATTTATCTATCCTAAGCATTCTTGTCATTCATTCCACAAAATTAAAAAAAAATTGTGCGTTGGACCACCTGACAGAAGTGAAAAATTCTTCATAGGCGAGGTAAATAATAATAATTACAACTACATATTTACACCAAAATATTCACATTTAAAAATTGTAAAAAAAAATATTTTACTCAAGGTCATAGCATCAACAATACAGGCACTTTATATTGTAGTATTATAATCTAACGCTACCATTATTTTGATATTGTTCAAGGAAAAAAAGACAGTCCAATTACCACGAAATTATTTGCTCAGTGTGCCTAAAGAAGTTTTCACTTCAAAAAACTGTTTATTTAAATACACTCTGTTACAAACTTTTTAAATCTAATTCATATTTATTATCAGTCTCATAATATTACTAAGAATTAAACTTAAAAACAAGTGAGTTATCTAATTTGTTGACCAAAAAATCCCAGCAATTAATGTGAACTTGACTTATTGTGTAACTGATACAAATCTAACAGATTAACAATGGTTCTGATAAACTTCACCTTCCTATAACATATCTGTTAATTGATAAAATAAAGAATTTAACCAGATAGTGTAACATTGAACCTTGAAGGTACAGACAGATGGTTATCTATACTATTTACATAAGCATGAAAATGAATTCTATAAAAAAAAAAAAATTACTCACAAAAAACACAAATCATTATCTTAATCCTTACATACTAAATACAAGCTAAGTTTAGCTAAGCTATCTAAGTTAAGTTAAATAAATCTAAGTGTATTTAAAATTTTACCAGTGCATTTTGTAGAGAGTTTCAAACATTATATTCGTATTTAATAACGGCCCCACATTAGGCAAGCATGTATAGTGTATCAATTACCAATCTTTTTGTAACTACTACGTGCTACCACCTTCTGTCTTCAGCTTTGCCTGAGCAATCTCTATGTTTATGTTATTCTGAGTCCGTAACTACTATTATGATAAATTGAATATCAATAAATAAATAATGTTTGGACATTTCACACAGCGCCATCTAGCCCCAAACTATGCAGAGCTTGTATGTATGTATATACTTATATGTATACTTTTATTTTTGTAAATACATTCAAAGAATACATAGAAAACACCCAGGCTCAAGACAAACACCGATGTTCATCGCACAAATGTTTGTCCCGATGCGAGAATCGAACCCGCGACATTCGGCAAACTTCTGAACCTATTGAGCTGAAATATGGTGTGGGCAAAGTTTTAGCTGAAAATGGACCTAAACATTTTATTCCACGCGGTCAAAGAAGTAAAGAGCAGTTTGTTTATAATAAACTTTCTCCTAAACTTGTATGTGTATCTTTAAAGGTATCTGTAAGTTCTTTGGTACAAAAAAGAGTTATCATCCATTCATTTCTCTGTACAGAGAAAGCATCCACAGGGTCTGCAACTCTGCCTAAGCCAGAGAACAAGAAACCAGAGCGTTCCCTAAAGCTGACCTCCCACTCATCATTCTCCAAGTTTGAAGAGAAGCGGCAGCGGCAGAGTGAGACGCTCAAGAAGAAATTGCAGTTCAATGTTTTCAAGAAAAGTAACACAGGTAACATTTTTTCTCTGAAGTATGGTCATTGCAAGGTCATATGTTATTAAATATGGCTTTGCACAGAACCTAGTTTTCTTAGCCAACAAGTGTGCCAAAGATTTGATACGATTGTCTGTATGAAATTGCTGTGTAGCAATAAGCCCCCTCTTGTAATATTTTTTAGGTATTGATTTATTTATTAACGCACTAAAGAGGCCCATAACACAACAGTGGGTGCAAAAGGCTGGTTAGATAGATAGATCGATATAAATAAAACTAATCAATAAAGAATATCCTATCTTTCTTCTAATTACAACTGAATATTATTTATGCGTCGCCAATATAATCTTTAGAAGAGCAAGAGCACGACAAACGTCCGCCGGAGTTCAAGGTCCCGGCGCAAGTGAACGACCACATGAAAGCGGACTTCCGGCTGCGCTTCGCCCCCCTCTCCCCGCAGGTGGACCGCGACGCGCGCCTCTTCGTGCACTCATTCATCATGGACGTGATCAAGTGCGCGCACGTCATGTCCGTTGATGAGCTATCGGAGAGGGTGCAGAGGCAGTATCAGGTACTTTATTTATTTACCTATTAAATTATTGGTCGGTTCAACTATCTTTTGCAGTCTGTAGTCGGTCCAAACCTTTCCTTTTGTATATTTTGTAATACTTTGTGTTTTGGAGTAGTTTGATTTTGTTTATAAACTTAACATCGTTTTTAACAGATGCCCCGTATCTTTCTTTTCATAAAGCCATAAATTTTAATATCTTGAGCAATTAGGATATTTCTTTTGGAGTTTGAGATTAACTCATTTCGATTGTTCTTATCATCCAAGTTGTAAATTATTTTTTCCTTCAGCGCTTCATGAAACACATGGACACTTCGCATCACTTCGCTAATGTGGATTCCGATACCAAAGAACGTCTGATGGATTTCGTTGAAAAGCACGCCATGACATATTTACACGAGTAAGTTTTCCTGTTGTCATTTTCTGTCGGTCATGTGTATAAAAAAAAAAAAGCAACAGAAATGGACCTAGTATTGTGCCTTGAGGTACACCAACATTTAGTCCTGTCCTGCTCATTATCCAAGCGAGCACTTCACAAATTCTGCACTGTATGGTACCAGCTTTTTATGATGTCGCTGACTTACCTATTAAAATGCTAAATAATTAAAAAATGGTATCCATTGCTCTCCATAAATCACCAATTCGCTTTTTCCTTTCTTTCAATTCTTCAATGAATCTCTTTGAAACTTCGTCTTAAGCGTCTATGACACAGGGCTAGTTTACAAGCTACAAGCGAACTCGCTGGCTTATAGCTTGTAAAAAAGCCCTGTGCCATTGAATTCGACGCTGTATCACATTTTTACCAATAATATTTCTGTCGTATTCCAGTTTACCGTCAGTAGTTTTCTCGCCGAGTGGGACAGAGGACGAGCGAGCAGACCGCGGCATGTCGGAACGCATCCAACAGCTCAGCTGGGTGTGCGAGCGCCGACTCGACTGCAAGCTGGACCGGGACAGTGCCAAGTCCCGCCAGCTGCTGTACAAAGCTATAAGCGGTAGGTTCATAAAACGCATCCAACAGGTTCATTTCATAGACCACAAAATATTAAAAACTATTTCAAGAACATTGAACACACACACTTGAAGTTCCAAAGAAATTACTTTACTTGCTTGGCAGTTCTTATGCCTACTTGCACCAAACTGTATAATATTTGGTGCAAGTTGGCATTAATGTTCCAGATCCATAAGATCTTTCAAGCAAGTAAAGTATTTGCTTAGGAACTTTGACTTTTTGGTGCAAGGTATGCATTAAAGGCTTCAAACTTTTAAATACACTATACATCCCTCCTTTTGCAATGTCGAAGATAAAACACGATAAAAAATGATTAGATCAAGCATAGTACGGGCGCCGGCGAATTTAGATTGGTTTGAAGTGCGCGCTTGAATAGAATGGGTCTAGATCCGCCGGCCGTACTATACTTGATCTAATTTTTATCATCATGATAGATATAAAAATTAGTATAATATAGAACACATTAACGACGTGTCTTCCACTTAATTGAGACTGTAAGAAATTAACTAAGTAAGGGTGGTACGTCTACTAGTCCGGTGATAGAATGGGGATGTAGCGCGTCCATTGCTTCGCAGAGCTGCTGGGCATGGATAGCGCGGCGTCGCCGGGCGGCAAGCTGGCGCGCGTGCGGCGTTGCTGCCGCCACGTGCTGGCGCTGTGCGGCGCGCCCGCCTCCGCCGATGATCTGCTGCCCGCGCTCATTTTCACCGTAAGCATTTTCATTTATGATATTGATCAAAGTTTATCTGAAATAAATAATACATCCAAACCTTGAAATGACAATACCAATGCTGAAATTCTACCGCCTTTTCGGTAGACACAGTAAACTACTTCAGTCCCGTATCTCGTAACCATACGCATTTCCGTTTAAGGATATCCGTACGATACGATTTTGCGTAGTGCCTTCGTGTGTAAGTGGTACTTAGTACAAAATCTCTCATTAAGTTAGTTAACAAAATCTCCCTAAGTTGTTCACGTGCCCCGATCTTATATTTTCGATATGTTTCGTGATGTCGGCAGGTGCTGAAGGCGAATCCCCCGCGGCTCGTGAGCAACATCAACTTCGTGACGCGGTTCTGCAACGCGCAGCGACTCATGACCGGCGAGGGAGGATACTACTTCACCAACCTGGTAACATACACATTGCACACCTTATCTGGAGAGATAGATAGATGGTTATTACTCAATTACGCGTTACTGCAACTCTGCGGTTACATATGTATTTAAAAAAATTACCAAAAAAAAATGGTATAAGCTTATGAGCTGGAAAAAGACATAGGTTGTTTCTTTTTTTTCCGTATCCCGTATAATACCTAGTTTTTGACTAAAACTAGATTTAACTTTCTAGTGCTGCGCGGTGTCGTTCATAGAAAATCTCAACGCGGAGTCTCTGAACATGGACAAGAAAGAATTTGACTGCTACATGGCCATGCCGGCCTCCATCGGCGGGAGCGCCTGGGTAAGTGCATAAATCCAACAATGGAACCATTTACCAAATAAAATACAGTTTTCTTCTTTACTAGTTCTTTCGAACTAGTGTGGTGAAAGGGTTTCAAGTGCGACTCGAAGAGGATCCTTTCGTGCACTTGACACTTGTTTCCGAACTTTTTACGTTCTATGACTTACCGGTTTCCTCGCGTGTTTTTTATTTTTAATGCACACATATTTTTTTCGAACAGAAAAATCCATTAGTGTACGACTGGGTTTAAATCCACGACAATCGGAACGAAAGTCGAGGCACCTCCCACTCGGCTAACACTGCTTTTTATTGTTATTAATAATAAAATATTAAAAATTATTATTATTATGTATTATTAAAAACTAAAATCACCCAATCACTTTATGCTGGCGTAAATGTAATTATCTATTTATGTGGAGCAAATAACGAATAATAAACGTTATAAATAAATAAAAAATCCGTTGAAATGTTCACTTCAGGCCGCGGCCCTGTCGCTGTGCGGCGCGGCGCGCGACGCGGAGGAACAGAGCCAGCTGATACACGAGCTGCTGGAGCGAGCGAGACACACGCATCGGGAGGCGGACCGACTGGCGGAAAACTCGCACACCTTCGAGGTAATTCACACACCTTAGCGGTTACTTACACACCGTCGAGGTAATTCACACACCTTTGCGGTTACTTACACACCTTCGAGGTAATTCACACACCTTCGAGGTAAATCACACACTTTGCGGTTACTTACACGTCTTTGAGGTAATTCACACACCTTTGCGGTTACTTACACACCCTTGAGGTAATTCGCACTCTTTAGATATAACTCACACACCTTTCAGGTAACTCACACACTTTTTCGGTTACTTACACAGCTGCGGTTATTTACGCACCTTCGAGGAAATTCACACACTTTTAAACTAGCACACCTTCGAGGTAATTCGCACACCTTCGAGGTAATGTAACTACGTATTTATTAGGATAAACCTGTACTATATTATCATTATGGTACTTTTATGTGGTCTGTACTTTTTTTTGCTGTATCGTAAAAGCATTGTTGTTTGTTTACAGGAACAAATAACCAAGAAAGTTAAAGATGTGCTCGCCAAAACGCCGCTTGAGATCCTACCACGCCGCGAACTGCCGCGCATCGGGAAACTGAAGGAGATCTCTACCGCGCCGCTCATCGACCTCGCACCTAAGGAAACCCCCAAACCAGAAGACCAACCCCAACCAGAAACAGTTCAAAACCCGCCTCAAACCACAGATATCCCAATACACATATGCAAAGTATCTGTACCCCAAGAAACGGAGAAGCTAAATATTCTCGGCTTCGAAGTTATCGAGAAGGATTCGCCGTCGAAATCGCCGCAAAACATCGACCCGAATTGGGATTTAAAACAAAATAACTCTATGGAACTCCTCACTCCGTCTCCGTTAGGGTTTACACCCTTCGATTCCCGCTCTATCGACGAGCTGATGACTCCTGAAGAATTTGGACCGGACTTACCCCCCGGACTCGGTAATATCAACTACGATATAGATCTGTCGGACTTTAGCGGCGATAACAGCATTGCGGAGGACGCCCCGAAATCACCCAAAGCCAAAGACCCTTTCAGTCCAGAGGGAATAAAAAAATTTGATCCATTCGCACCCCAAACTTCTCAGCAATACAAGCTTCTTGAAGCATTCGATGAGTTCAGTCTCGATGGTAAAATTGGCACGTCTGATCCGTTTGAAGTGGTGCATAGGGGGCGAGATCCGTTTAGTCCGGTGGAAATGGCTAATTTGGAGGCTGACCCGTTCAGTCCTCAGCGGAAGGAACCTTCGATCTTGGATCATACGGCATCCCCGACGGCCGAGTGCCTTCTACCAACGCCTCTTTTGCCACAAAACAAACCTACAAAAAAAAACTAGTCTGAATGGATCGAAAAAATTTACGGTAGTGATATTTGTTTAAGTCGAAATTATTTATTACATTGTTATTTACTTAGTTAATTTATTTTAAGTGGTCCTAGATGCACGAAATAAAGGTCGTGAAAAATAAGTTGTTTTGTATTTGATAAGTAGGTCCTACCTACTTACTTAGATAAGTTTTTTCTAATAGTAGAAAGAATAGGTAAGTACTTACTTTGCTTTTCTTACCTACCTACTTGGATCTTTGAGTTATGGATTGGACAAATGACCTTTTCAAACATGAGTTAGTGTAATAAATAATCAAGTCTATTTGATTCTTTATTGAAATCTCTCTCTCATCTCAGAAACAAACACTATTACTTATTTCAATACTTACTAACATATCAAGAGTAGGGCAAAGTAAACTAAAATGTCCATTACAAAAATTTATTTCAACTATTTATATGCAACAAATCCACTGCTGCAGAGGCTATGCACGCTACTTAAACTACAAAAACGCTGATTCCCGTTTGTTCATCGAACTAGAGATAATTTTTTTCTCATTAGTTCTACCGTCAAACTAGTGAGATATTTTTCTCTCAAGTTTGTTCTACTGTCGAATTTATTTTAATCGAGAAACAATTAACAAATAAATCACTCGTGCCCACGCTACATAGAAATAGATTCATAGCGCATACTATAGATCTGCAACGCAAAAAATTATTAGTGTTGACGGCGGGGTGTACCCATTCTAATAGTTCAAAGTAGGTATTTCCTGTAGCCCTATTATCAAACTTTTTGACAACCATAATCGTGTCGAATCCATCATAGATAGAGAAGTCAACAGTTTGCATGAAAGGCCACTGCAAACCACACTGTATTGTGTTATCCTATCCCAGGGTGTTGGAGCTCATCAATTAGGTGCATTAAATTAACGAGCAACACTTAACTCGGGTGTCTGCCGTTACTGCAGCTACAGCAATGGATTCCGAGCTTTAACAAATTTTACCAGCTTACCTTACACTAGTGGAGTTAAATAATCCTACCACACAGTAAAGAAGTAACAATTAAATGGGCACATTATAGGCAATTAAAACTAAGTTTATGTAACATGAGCGAAATACAGAGATAATAATAAATAAGTATAAATTTAACTATTACAAGAGATAAAAGAAAAAACAAATAAGTGAAATTAATAATAGTAACAGGCAATACAGCTAGTATCTTCGGCACGCTGCCATCCGGTATAGAGTTGGAGCAGTTGAGCCACTTATAGATTGTTTCAATAGTCTATGATTGGCCCAATTGTTTCCTTTTGTACATTTTGTAGATTGTAGTAGGTAACTTAAGCTGAGTTAGGCAAAAAAAAGATACAAACGTGTTGTTGAGGTCACCAAAGAGGACAACAGGACATAGTTAGAAGCAATAAATTAAAACAAACAATATTTAGTTTCATTTGAGATCTCTACAAAATTCTGATCAACAAGGAAATTGTGACCTAATTTTATTTTATGTTAGCATTTTGGAATCTGAAAAGCATCATTCTTTCCCCACTCTACTTAGCACTTAGCAGTGCATTGTATAAATTAATGTACAAAATTATTAATCCTAACACAAATATTTATTTGTTCTTTGTTTGGAATACAATAATCACATTCTCTCAATATTCACATACAATATTATTTATATTGTTAACATTATTTTGACAAGGCAATCTTTAAGTGAAATAAAAGTTCACATTAGATTTTAATTTCTGCTACTTAAACCTATATTGAACACACATTTACAAACAAAAGATAGTAGGTACGGTAGTAGGTATTATGATTTACGTTGGCAGCTTTGAGCTTAAGTCTGCGATAATGGAAAAAAAAATTGGGCTTTCTTTGATGGTTATTATAAATGTATTAGAAACATGTCATATTTGTAACAAAGTATTATAAAATTAAATCGCATTCCTATTTTCTTGATAAGTATAAAAATATTTTCAGCTATACAAAAAGTCGCTATCCATTTAATACTGTCAATTTAGCAAATGAAGTGACATTATGCAATAGATATTGTGACATTGATACCGAGGTTTCCATTGTCGGCAAAGAGTTGTGCAAGAGAAGTATCGAAAACGAGACAGTCTGAGTTCATAATAGCTGAGGAGACTCCTTCGTGTATGGAGCGCGGCATGGCTTCCCATGTGAGCCGACGACGGTGTCCATTCAGTTCCAATCTATAAGCAAAGTTTTCTGCTTCTTTACGTGAACCAATAAGCTGCACAATAGCAAAAAACTGCTGATGGCCATCAAACTTTTCCTGTTTTTCAAGTACAAGCATGAAGTGATGGTTGAAGCAAGACTGCATCATGACCCAATCTACAGCGCCTGGAAGGTTGATGTCTGTAGCCAGGAACACAATGTCCTCTCCTTGAAGAGTGGTGATGCTCTTGTGGGACATCATGAGGTGAGGCATGACCTGGTCGAGACCACCCTGCCACTTGCAGGAGGCCCCGGGACAGGGGCAGGAGTAGGGGCGGAACTCGCACGCCTCCTCGTGGTCCGCCTTCTCCGTGTGCACGAGCGTGACGGTGCAGCCCGTGTTGGAGTGCTTGCATGGGAACATGACGTTGCTAGCGACCTTCTCCATGGCGAGGTTGCGGATGTTGCCGAGCGGGCCGCGACACGTGGGACAGCAAGATAGTTTCGGCCGGCAGCTGGAGCACACCAGGTGCCCGCTCTGGCACTGCAGGATCGGGGGCAGTACATAGTCAAAGCACACGGGGCACTCGAACAGCGAGGCGAGATCGGCCGACATGGCGGTGGGCGCGCTGATGATGGCGGCCACGCCGGGCACTGAACAACTGGAACCGCTAGCTCCGCGCCGTTGTTTGTTTGTGCTCATGTCACCGTCACGCGCACATAGAATCCTTCGCTCGTCGAACAGCTGAGGGACTCGATTTCGTTTCACGATACGCGCACACTATCACGATATTTAGATCATTTATAGCCTTCAACGCCCGTTTCTTTTCTCCTTTCGATGGTGTCGCAGTAAACTTCCATCACAGTTTTTGGTGTTGTGGACTATGATAATGCGCTGTGCTATGATTGATGGGAAGTAGGTATTTCTATGTATGGCAGATTGATAACGATGTTTTTTCTGTAATTTATACGATTATTTTAGAAACTGCGCTTTACGACAAGAAAACGTATCTATTGTATCTAATCAACTAAATCACAGAAGGGCAGAATTTAGGGAATTTACAAACTGATTCGGATAATCGAACGAATGTATCACAACCAAAATCGTACGGAAAACTCCATGACACAGTGTTACCCGATTCTGCCCACGGATCAGTACAATTTACGAATTTTACACAGGAGTTTTGTTTGTCATAATGACAAAATATTTTACATAATCTTTATTAACTAATTATGTGAATCCAGAAATGAAGTGACCCGTTCGGTCTGTTGTGAAATATTTGAATTAATTTATATGTCAGTCATCCATCTCTAGATTGTAGTTTATTAATTCATCCAGTGGTTTATTTACATAAAATAGATAAAAATTATAAAAGTTACAAATTGGTAATAAAATCACAGACTGGTAACATTTTGATATGTTGATAGCTGAAGGTGACATCCATTCTGACACATAGCATGACATCATTTCCATAGACAAAAGTTCAAATTATTTAAGCCATTCTCGTTATTAGTAAAGATCTATTGCAGTTTTAGTTACGCCGCGCCTCGTTCTGAAGGTAGAGCTTGCTCTCCCTGCGGATTCTTTTGTCAGGCTTGTTTTCTGCAGATTCTTTTCACTACGCATACGAATAAACTATACCTATTACCGAATTAAAACACAAAACATCTATCCCATTTCTCCTCTCAAACTGTCGCATTTAAGTTTATTATTATTGGAATTCTACGCGCAGGTTAGGGTAGGTACCTACCTACTCATACATTATCTCATAGAATAAAATATCTCATATCTAATCATATTTTGTTTACTAATTTATGCTGCCACTAAACAATAGGTATTCTTTCTTTTCTACTCAACGTGCATAACCGTACTAGCATTATTTTATTGGACATTGTAATTTACTTAACTTAAATTTTATGTTATTTTTAGACACATTGATCGAGATCGAGATTATGAGAAACTTAAGTCATATAAATTAAAAGTAAATTTCTATACTGCATTCTACACTTAACTAATGTGAATCTACTATAAGCATTCATAAGACCCGTCTGTACCTAACAAACCATACTATAAACAACTAAATCATTAACTCATTCATACCTTTTATAATTACCTACAATACCAACCTAGCTCTACATGCATAGAAACTCTACTCTTCCTATGTAGTACCAATGAATGTTGACGAGTAGGTAATATATTATTGTAAGTATTTAGAAGGGGGGTTTCTACTTTCATAATAATTATGTTGCTTTGCCCGCATTTTATGGGAAATCCAGCCCAATCGTTTCAATAATGTTCCTGAAGTTGACTAACAAAGATCCATCTTAACCTACATCTTTTATTAATTTAAAATATTTGTGTGTTAAAGTTATTCTCTATGGTACCTACCTTTGCTTAACCTACCTATCATGATTACCTAGCTTAGCTATGAAGATAACAATGTCGTATCAATTTGTCGCACGCTATTTCTGAGAAGAATCGTCGCGTGCTATTCTAGCTATCTAGCGATGGCATTGCAAACATTCAGCCGCGGTGCACTTTTCTCTTTGTTATTTAACTTTACTTTGGTAAAATTTAATTTAGTTTCAGCTGTGTAATCGGCTGGAAAACCTTGAAGCGGTTGTCAGCAGTTTGTAGCTAATTTAGTACCTATTTAAAAATATATATTTATTGCAAATGTTCTTGATAAGAAGAGGAAGGGGACACAGAAGTATAAAGTTAAAGTATAGAAACACAATGTAGTACTTACATTGAAAATTCAATGAATAAAAGAAGCCACATTGGTTAGCTTCTAGTAAATTTTGGTCCGATGCTAATTTTCGAAAAAGAGAAGTACCTAATAGGGCTAGATAATTATAATGTTAAAATTACTAGGCTTTTTCATTGTTAATAACAAACATTATTTGAAAATGGAGATATTTCATATTTATTGACAAGGTATCTGAAATTATTTGGTCCTGTCTTATGACTCCATTTTGGTTTGATACTGTCCATCTCTTGGTCCATCTGGTGGTGTTCTATAGGAACGCCGTTATTCATCTATGGAACGGAAGGAAAAAGCGAATGAAATGGTTTGTAGAGTCTTATAAATACGTAGAACTATTTAAAGTGCGATAATGCAAAATAAACCATATAACTATTAAAGTACCTACCTTTGTAATCACCATGTAGGTAGTTTGTACGTACATTGAAAATACGCCAAAAAAAGGGATCTAAATTGGCTTACTTGAAGTACCTACATTTTGGTCCGCTAATTTCCAAAACAGAGAAGGAACAGCGCTAGTAGGTACTAGGTACATAATAATGACATATAGATAGTTAGGAATTACTAGGCTTTTTCATTGTTATTAAAACTCTATCGTAAAAAGTTACAAATAATTTTGAAAATGGAGATAGGTATTTCATTTTTATTGAAGAGGTGTCTGAAATTTTCCATTTCTACTCACGCCTTAATTGCTAAGTACACCCCAACCCAATCAACGGACTAGACAAGGTGTAAAGACGGGTACTGTATGATATAGACCAAAATAAGGTGGAACAACATAAAATACTAAGCGAGGCGTTCGTTTATCTCAAGATAAAGATACAAAGAAATGTGAAGTGGTCCATCTGTGTGTTGTGATAACTGATAACCAGAAAAAACACTTTATCTAAGGTGATAATCCAAGTGACAAGCATTGCAAAATAAAAATTCCGACTCTATAGAAATAGAGATCTTTCAGTTTAAAAATGCACATCCCTCCACTCGCACGATTAATCTAATAGGGCTTAAAAATAGCGACAAAATTTAAGGGTTGTGCATTTTTAGACTGACAGAGATCTCTACATTTTTTAATTAGCTTATTTACATTAAAGGCTTCCCCCAAATTTCTCCATCTTTCTCGATCTTTGGCAGTTTCCCACCATTCCATATCAAAGAACTCTACCCTAATGCAATAATTTTAATTTAAAAACAAAATTTTTATTAATTTTACGGGTTTGACTTGTTTTGTTTTTGTAAACAAGCGACGAGACGACCTAAGAGCTCTCCTGATGGTAAGAGATCGCACCTGGCTATGTCTGGAACAGTGCTACACAATGGCTACAAAGTTGTAATTTTAAGTCATACAATGAGGTTATCCGACACAGGACCAAGGTTACAGACATAGCTCAGAGAATTAGCAAGCTGAAGTGGCAGTGGGCTGGCCATATCTGCCAAAGAACCTAGGTACAACCGCTGGGGTAAACGAGTTCTTGAGTGGAGACCGAATCGGCAAACGTAGTGTAGGACGCCCTCCGACCAGGTGGGGTGACGATCTGCGAAGGGTTGCACGCAGAAGATGGATGCGGCAAGCCGAAGACAGGGAGCGATGGCGCTCATTGGGAGAGGCATATGTCCAGCTGTGGACTGCGATAGGCTGATGATGATGTATGTATACATATACGTAGTAGTTGGAAGACTTCGTTTTTTTTTTAGTTTTAGTACAAAACAAAGGGTTTTAGAAAAATAGCTAATTTAATTAACCTACAAAGTGTCTCTACCAAATGAAGCAATCACACGCATTGCTACAGCATCACGCGTGAGAGTAAACATTGGGCGCCAAGTTCGGTCGCGTTCACAATTATTTATCTTGGCCGTTTGTAATTCAGTTTGATGTTTGTCGTTGCCGCGTGAAGGAAAAGGAAGGAAAAATCAAATTAGTCTGTGGAAAGTGCTATTGTTGAGCGCACGCACCGATTTGCCGCTCTAGCTGTTGTGTCGCGATCTTGTGCGAGTATTTAAAATATTTAAAGTTATTGTGACTGTTGCGAGTGAAATTATTTGGAGAATCAGGGAGCAAATAACGTGATTGGATTGTAACAAAAGTTAACCTACTTACTTTTCAGGTGGGTTAATAATTTGGTTAAGTATTTAAAAAAAATGATTATTTTCGTATTTTATTATTGACAGATTGTTACTAAACAAATGATTTACATTATAAAAATAGCATACCTACGCGTATATGAATAAAAAAATATCTTTCAACAATAATATCTAGTTACGGAAAATAAATTGATAAAGAATTCATCTAAATAACTTAATTACCAGGTAGGGTCTAACTTAGAAAATAAATAGATATATACAAATTAGTAAGTAAACTTTTGTGTGCAGTGTTATGTTTTATAGGTTCTAAATAAACTGTTTTGAACCAGTAAAATAACATCGAAAAGCTGAAATTTTGAATGTTATAAAAGCAGCTGAAAGCTGCTTTTATAACATGAATGAATTTTTTAATAACCGATAATGTTTGTTAATGTCTATGTGTAGTTGTTCTTAACTGATGAATTTATTAATAATAGTTATAATCTAATCTGATACTCACATTGTAATTTTGTTTTGCGTTTGTACGCGAATATTTTGTATGCCAGTTCTTGGTGAGACATGTATGTACATACTCTGTTACCTACTATCTAACCTACCGTGTTTCGTGCAAAATAAAAATCTTTATCTTTATCTTATCGTTAAAGTACATGCAATCATTTTAAAAATAAAATCGATCCCAAAAGCATGCACCTTTATCAATACATCTTACTATCGACTCTACCAAACCAACTTACCACTCCCACTGAATTGTATTACGTACTTTAGTTATTTATGATTCAATAGGTAATTCCTTCAAAATGTTTGCTTAGATCAAATTTATACCTAGATGCTCGTTGATGTATTTCCGAGACTTCCGGTGAAAGTTACATTTTTTGTATGTACATCTTAGTAGATATCTAAGTTTGTTTTTAATACTTACAGACATTTCATATGTTTGTTATTTTTTTTGAAATTTTGATTTAATTAAAATTTTTCATGAATGTCCTGATATTATAGGCCATTTATCACCTTTAGGTACACAGGGCGGAAAATAACAATTTTATTAGTGTTGGGAATAACAGTAAATATAACTAACCTCAAATGCACTTGACCAAAAATTCAGTCGGATTCGACCGAGTCGAGAAAAAATATTCAGTCCATTTTTCACATATGGATCTAGGTACCTGACCAAAATGAAGTTCCTACATGTGATAGGATTTTACTATAATAAACGAATGATTTCTAGATAAGAACTCTTTTCCTTGTTTCAGCTGAAGGAAAATGTTCAGGCATAGGTTCTCATAAAAAAAAAAACTTCTCTTCAACTGAATTCAATGTAGGTTCTTTATAATCATAAAATGTGACTAGTAAAATAGCTTTGCGAGGTTATCATGCCAGCTAATATAAATAGTAATCAGCAGCAAAAACCTACCAACGTATTTCCTGTGAAGACTACAAAGAAAATATCAGTATTTAGTTCTGAGCCATAAACTTTATCAAATACATTTCTTATCAAACGGTACGGCAGTTGAGTTTACGTGTGTGACGAGTTGTTTACACTACAGTGATGGCTTGTTTTCGTTTGATGGTACGTGGTCACAATCTAGAGGAATAGTCTACATTACTTACTTCTATTTTTAAACAGTTCACTTTAGAAGCAAGTTCGAAACGAAGGAGGTAAGCACCCAACTTTATCAAGAAAGAAGCAACTAAGGAGGTACGTACGAAGTAAATCTTAGGTACGTACCTCCTTAGTTGCTATACTCTCAAAGAAGAAAAGTGCGTTCCTTTTTTTAAATAACCTAACACGATAATAATATGAAATTTCATAGTCATTTATTTAGGCCTAGGCCGGCAAGGTTTTAACTCGAAAAGGGTTGTCAAAATAAGGTTCGAATTTCAAAGCATGTTTGACAAAAAATAATTATAGTGCTATATTATGCCATTAAAGTGCCTATCATTACAGTCTGTAGTGTAGTGTGTAGTAGTTCTGGCACAGAGGAAGAAAAGTGTTATAACTACTGGCACGGCTAATGGTTTAATTGGTGGTTTCTGTGGAAAGGCAAAACTATTATTATGAAAAGTATTTTACGCCGACCAGGATTTTTCATTGTTGTTCTAATAATAAGCGCAAAATTATATTATAGTTATAGAAAGGTGATTTGAATATAAATTAAATTTATTTATATTTAGTTGGTATGTGGTAACGACTGTAGTTTGAATACATATGGTGCAAACGGAACGTAAGTAAATTATACGCTTAAAAAGTCCAGTCATATAACATATCAAAATATTGCCAAAGATAGTCCTTGCCTAAGGGCCCAAACTACGGGCGACTAGGTTTAGAGTTAGAAGAGCAGATTTTACCCGTAAGTCATGAATAATAATGCTCGTTTGGTTAGTCTTTCTTATAAATTTTCTTAATTGTAAGAGGGACTCTAGTCTAGAACTGGGAAAACTCAGGGGGTGACCTCGAGTTTAGTTCTCGTTTCATAATAATTATGTTAGTCTGGTCTATGGATAATACAAGCTGCTGTTCGTGGCGCCGTCTCCGTAGCTATATGGAGATAAAAAAGTAAAAGTCTCTAAAATATCAGCGCTACAAACATATTAACTGAATAATTTACCTGGGATACCTACATGGACAGACGGACAGACAGACGGTCATGATACACGGGTTACTTATCAGTCTCTAAAATATCAGCGCTACAAACATATTAACTGAATAATTTACCTGGGATACCTACATGGACAGACGGACGGACAGACGGTCATGATACACGGGTTACTTATCAGTCTCGAAACCCTAAAATGGTGACGTAAAGCTGTTGTTTGAAAAATATCATAACAGTATGATCTCAGAATCAATCTGTTATGAAACACATTTCTAACTATCCTGCCTCACACATCGATCCGCGCGATTTTAAGGACAATGGGAATCAAAAACATCAATTTATCCATACTATTTATAAATAATGGATTACCTAGTTATTTTTATTGTACATAGGTATTCGGTAAACCCAGTTCAACGCCTATTAAAACCATTTATAAAATTATTTTATTAGTCTATTACGTATTACGATACGTGTTATATTGTGAGCGTAGTCACAAATTACTTAATTACTTAAAAACTTTAGTATTGCTTACATCTAACTACATCACCGCTGCAGGATTTTATTTATAGATGGGTTGGGGGCCTATATACTCTTTTTTTTGTTTACCAAAGAAAAGATCCTAATACCAACCAACGCAGTCAATTCAATTTCAAAAATTCTTTAATAGAATAAGTTACGAAACTTATTCTAGCATAGTTCCAGTGTACGTATATTCCTAAAAACTAGACAAACATATATATTTTTCTGTTTTTTAAGTTCATGACTTATTTAAAAACTTATAAAAAATTAAACATTTACTTATTCACAGATTAGATAAATAATTAGTGTCTCTTAGAAAACGAACAATATAATTTAATAATTACGTAGGCTTTTATATTAGCACTACATTTAGTAAAAAAACCAACGCAGTGTTAATTATTATTAAGCAGTAATCTAGAAAACGTGGTGGCCAAGTGGATGAGGCCCTTGCCTTGCGAACGGATGGTCGCGGGTTCGATTTCCGGTGACAGTCATTAGTGAATGGGTAATTTCGGTCGAAAAAATCTATTATGTTAAGAAAACCGTTAGCCAAATTTGGCGATAATGTTTTGACAGCCGAGTTATCAGTATTTATAAACTTTAAGCTTGTTTTAATGAAAAACTTTTGTAATCTCCTTTCAATTTCCTTCATTTTGATACCCAACTAATAGGTTTGGTAAACAAAAAATAATTAACGACATAATATTTAGCGTCAAAATCCGCCATTTTGTTTATTTTTATTTAAAACCCATCTAAAGACACTCTGGTTATAGAGACGAATCTAACGTTACCTTAACCAAAGAATAAGTAATATTATTACATAACTTAGGAAATAGATCATAGCAAAAAGCGCATTTTTGATGAAAGTTCGTCTATTTATCTAGATAGATAATGTCTATTGTCGGTAGCTTTGTCGGTAGGTACTTATAAAAAATAATAAACTTACAACTCTCCGTCTTTTGGAAGCGTAAAAGCGACAATGTTTCATTGCTTATTCTGTTTTGGCATCCATGAACCGCACAAAAATGCCTGTTAGGCTTAGGCATATTATTTATTTGAATACCTAGTAGGTAAGTTTATGTAGTAATTAATTTTACTTATTCAAATATAATTTAATTTTTTAAATGTCAAATCATATTTATTTCAAGAAAACGTCAAACAGAGTGTGATGAAAGCTGCGCGCGCTGAACGGCGCACCGCGCCGCGGCTGGCAGCCCATACATTTTTGTACAGTCTGCTGTACACGAAATTGTAGGTATATATCGCCGAACCAAGCGCGAGTTACGGAGCACTGCCTTAACTGTCAAAATCCATCCAACCGTTAGGAAGATATGAGGTAACATAGAAATTTACATACATACATTCATAAATAGGTACATACAAAATCCCTTCCTTGGCAGTCGGCTAAAATTAAGGTGTTATTTTTTGTTTTTATTGGATTTGGATAAATCGGTCATCATTTGCCTTCCTGTCACCGATCTCTACTAATTTTCTATTTATAAATCATGATGTTTTTGCGTTTGGCCGCGTTCGTTCGGGCGGCAAATATTTATGCAGCGTGTGATAATTATTGCCATTTTCCTTTACATCTTTATTTATGATGTTTAGGCAGCGTTTATGTTAAGAATTCATCAGTCAATTATCAGTATTAATAATTATGACTTTCATCCACCTGAAAAATCAATTTACGGAAAGGGTTCTCAAAAAAGAGTGCAGAGACCCAAATATCGGGCTCAGTGGCGCGAAATAGGAGAAGCCTACATCCAGCAGTGGACTAAAGCGGGCTGACCATGAAGATGTGTGAAAAAATAATTATATCAGACTCAGAACAAAAAATATCGATGTTCATCACACAAAATTTGTCGATAAAGCAGTATAGACATGTAATGTTTATCCTGAAGCAGAAATAGAACCCGCGGCACTGGTGTGGTAGTTCAACATAATTGCCACTTGACCATCCGTGTCGTCTATAGGCGTGCTACCTTCTGTTCCGGGTCAGATTACTTTCATTGTAGTGCATCGTACAATAACAACTGTTATCAATCTAATAACCAAGGAAGTGCCTAAGAATCTGCACGACATGCATTTAACCCGCCATATCTATACTAACTATCAAGGAAGTTAAGTATGGAAGCATGAGGTAGCTTGTACGTGCATGGAAAACACTTCATTGACTCCCTGACGATGACTGGAGACGAATAAGTGGGGATCAAAATATCAACCCGAAAATATTTCAAATAAATAATATATTTTCTTCTTATTTATACTTGAGCTGACGCCCGAAACTTCCTTTGCGTTGAGAATTATTAAAACTCCTTTCTTAGTACGCACTTTCAGCTCTTGACTTACACATCCTTCAAGTTTCAAGACTCTACGACCACTGATTTAGCCTTTAGCTGTCTGTCAGTCAGTCAGTTAGCCAGACACATAAAATTTGAATGTAAACCGACAGCCGAAAGTATCCGTGACCATGGCAATAGAGAAATAGCAGAGGGAAAATCAAGCAAATGAAGTTCTTTTGATGGTAGAGCTTCAGTTAGTTAAAACTCCGGAAAATACAGATAAATACAGGGTGGGCCATGAATTAGTTAACATTTAAATCTGATTTCCTGCGCAAATCCGAGTGGCGCGGGGTGCTTGGAGCGGTCAAACAGCTAACTCGTTTCAGGGAAATTTTGTGGCAATAGATCGGGACACTGGGTCTCAAGGCGACTTTTGCGTAAAACAATTTTAGTTCGCTCACTTTTTGCTTCAGTTCGACGCGATCCCGAGCTCGTTTCGAAGAAATCATTGCCTTGAGTCCTTATGTAGAAAATAAATGGGTGAAGAATTTCGAAAAAACGGCAGCTACATTAAATTTGTAGCTATTTGTATTAATCGGCGGTCCACGGACTTCTCAGAGTGAAGAGAACGTGTAGGAAATTATGCTTCAGTTCGACGCGATTCCGAGCTCGTTTAAATAAGAATCTAAAGTCAAGATGTGTGAAAAGTGGATATCACTTTTACAAAGTAAATTCCCATCTATTGGCTATCTTTTGTATACATTTTTTTTAATAACTCATGTGGTTTTTTTTTATACTTTTTTTAAAGTTAACTAATTCATGGCCCACCCTGTACAATAACTACTAGAACACTGATAACGGGCACCTAAAAGCCAGATATTTTCCTCATAAAGGGACGACAGCCGAAAGTATCCGAGATCTGTCTGTAGCCAGTCAGGACATAGCCTTTTATCTTCGAGCCTTTTATAGATATTGATGATTGGTCAATTTAGCCGACTTGGACTTAAATAAGTGATTGTATAAAAACGTTTAAAAATCATTGTTTATTATAGTATTTTTATTGGTCTGAAAAAAATATTTGTGTGTTTTTCGGCGGTATCTTTCATTGAATATCCATATCCATAATTATATAATCTAAATATATATAATCATAATTATATAAATATATATAATCCATTTTTTTTGGCGTCTGGGTCCTTTCATCCAATTTGTGTATATCTTAGTTCTTTGTGCTACAACCATCTACCGGATTGTGCAACTTTTCCCATAAGCTGTACTTCCTTGTGACCGACGAACAATAAGATAAGAATACACGCTGTCTTACTCCTACATACGTACCTATCATAAATACATATATTCGCCGTGCATTGTTTTTAATCAGGCATCCGAAAACATTTTATAATTCAGTAGCTCAGTAATTTTTATTGCAAATAAGTATATACACTTACACCTAATATAGGTTTGGAAGCTTTGAAGGAAGTAAATGGTAAGCAATTATTTGTATATGTAAGTGTCAGCGATTAAAAATATTAAATTTATTCTTAAATATAGAGGAAGCAAATCTCTTAATGTAGGAAGCAAATAGACGCAAATGGGAAGCAATTTTTGGATAGCATTTACCATCATCATCATGACGGTATATTTTGACGTGTTTTCCCACACAACAAAGAATGATTTAATACTTATAAAAAAATTGGTAAATAATTAAGAGTTTGTATATTACATGCTTAGAGCCTTTCTTTATCTTGTTTAGTAACATTATACATAAGTTATAGTAATCCAGGTCATTGGACTAGTCAGCTATCTAATTGATTACGATAACATCAGTATAATATCCACATTTGCAGTTTTACGTCGCGCATGGCAAATGGAAAATCAAGGAATTCTTGTTTGATTTCAATTTATGATAAGTACGCTGATTACAATTTATCGATAGACAATCAATGCATTACTTATTCACTTCTACGTAGGTAAGCTACATGTAGGCCACATATTTTAAAGTTTTTTTTACACGATTGCCAACGAAGGGTTATGTTTTTCGCGCGTATCTTGTATGTAAACTTTGTTACCTCATATCTTCCAAAAGGTTGGATGGATTTTGACAGTTAAGGTATCGTTACATTCGTCTAAGTAACCAGAGTGTTCTTATAATATGAGGTTTTAAAATAAATTACCTAAATGGCGGATTTTTGGCGCCAAATAGTAAGTCGTTTATACATTTTTGTCGATTAAACCTATCGCGTATTAAAAGGAAGGAAATTAATATTAAATAACAAATATATAAATAAGTCATATTATTATGTTTAAATTCAATTTGGGATAATGAATTGGCAATTAATGCATAATATTCTCGCAGTCGGGTTTTGAGTTTTTATAAACTTTAAGCTTGTTATAAATATAGTACCTACTACCACAGAGTACTAAGGTATACATAACTATTACTAAAATATCAAAGAGCTGACGCTCATGCCTAGATCACACGTACCGAGTGCTCGCCGTAAGCTTTCACTGTCTCAGCCGAGTTACATTTTACTGTCTCGGCCGAGTACTCGGTACGTGTGATCTAGGCATTATAAAATAAATAAAATAAAATAAAAAAGCTTTTATAACTACTACATATTATCTAGTTTACAAACATTTTTAACAATTTCTAAGTCTTTATTTTATAATACAAAGTATTTGTAATAATTATTTACACAACTAATTACTAACTTAATGCTAAAACAAAATAAAACTAAAATTACTTAAATAAGTGTAAAAATAATAAAGAATAAGCCTATCTAAAATTACAAATAACACGCAGAATTTAGGTCACTGTCCACGGGCAAAGTAACCAAAAGGCTGGCGACGTTACCTCGTTGAATAGCGATGCTAATACTTTGACCGAGGTAAGCGCCAGCCCTTTGGTCGTTTGATTTATCTATCAGCCGCTTTGCTAGCTCCTTGTACAAGAGCAAAGCGCCCGAGCTCCATGGACCTAATGTTTCAACCCCAAAAGGCAGAAATATGTAACCGTTACCGAGAGTAGCATATTTGAGGTTTTCTGCTGCCGTCGCCTCTGCATTTAAATTATTTATTAATTTATCTAAACATTTTTTAGTTTAATTTAAAATAAAAGTTATTTGTAAGTATAACTTCTTGAACTTTTTAATGTATGTGTTTTGTTTTTCATAAATTGGGTTTGTTGTCTTTCCTTGTTTCAGTTTTTCTTTATCTTTCATCCAGTTTCCTTTGTATTGTACCTAGGTATACTTATATTTATTCCTGATCTTAGTGATCTAGGCATTATCTCGGTCAAGTAAAATTAACGTCGCTATTTAACGAGGTTGCGTCGCCAGCCTTTTGGGTACTTTGCCCGTGGACAGTGACCTAAAATCTGTACATTATTTATAATAAGTATAAGATAGGTTAAATATTTATTTTTATAGTTTCTAAATACCTACGTAAATAATTCTAATAACACACAAAAATTGATTGTAAAAACAATAAATCAAACTTACCAATATAATGCGACACAGGGAATCTAATCTGAAAGTCGCTAAATAATATAATTATACGGATGCTCAGATGGACTGGACATGCTGTCAATATAAAAATTCCTTGATGGACTCGGAACTCTAAATATGCAAAATTTATTGTAAGAAGGCAGTTGAACGTTTTTAGATTCCGGAGTTTTATCGTTGGTCTTACAAAACACAGATGTATAAATTAAAAGGCAACCAATGATTTTACGAATGAATCAGCATCGTCCAGTGTGTTTCCCCAATTGCTAAGAATCGGGTCCCATCACATCCGGTTCGAGGAACAAAGCACGTCTCTTTTGTAACCCGTATCACGAAACGCGTCATTATAGATTTCTGAAAATGAATGATTTGCGTCAATTGTATGATGGATTTAAACTATTATGTAATACAATGTAATGGTTTCAAGTAGTCTTAATAAACGACAATATATATTGAGTTAAGAGCGAAGCCACACTCCTTCGTTGCGTTGCGTTGCGTCGCAGTTTTGTACTGGCATTTGGTACTGAATACGTTAAAATCTAGCGCTGCGACGCAAATGCTAGTAGCTGAACAACCGACTTCAATTGGACTGTTTTAGTGACCGTAAACACCACACAACAGGGGCTTCCCTGTGACTTTTCAGTGGTGTTTACGGTAAAATACGCAATTTCGTTTACTTCGACGACATTTTTTTTTCAGTTAATTTGTATGGGACCATCTGAAAGTAAAAAAAAATCTCTCTCAAATAAAAAAAATAATTTTCAAATCGGTTTATAAAGTGCTGAGGTTAAAAAAATATATAATAATTAAAAATAATAGCGTTCCTCCTTTTTGAAGTCGGTTGAAAATAAGACGCAACGCAACGCAACGGAGCAGTGTAGCTTCGCTCTTGTTATGTATTTATTTATAAATTATTAATTAACCGCTACGTCATATTTTTGTTCATATATTACAGAATCGACTAATTTACAGAATTGTTTTTTGTGGCAGGAATTTGGATCTATTTGTAGTGTTTTTTACTTAAATGGATTATTATTATATGAATAGGTGAGTATCTTAAAGCATGTATTACAAAGAATGGTGTATTAATTTCCTAGAAATTACTAATATTTAATTATTCAATGCAAATTATGCTATTTTCAATGATTTTTTTGTATTTGCTCTGTCGCGTAAAAACTTCAAGGTGACATCTAAATAAGTATCATTATGAGTTGGAACGTGGATTTATAATTATTAAAATAATTACTTAATTTATTTGGAGCATTTAATTATCAATTTGTTTAATTAATTTTATTTAGTGAATTACTCATATAGGAACCAACGTCTATTGAATATCAATGTTTCAAACAGGAAATTATTGAAATATTTTGCAAATAAATGAGAATATATTGAGTTTCCTGTCCAGAGAAAAAAAAACTTATAAACTATTTAACAAATTGAAAGCTTGCTACAAAAATAAAAAAACTCAGTTTATAAACGCTGACAAATCCTCACATTGAGAGGGTTATGGGATTTTATCAATTATTATTTATATTTTATGAGGATATTGTAAATTACTCTGCACCCATTTCATTATTGTATGTAAGGGTTTAAAAATAACTATATTTTAAATTAATTATTAAACACGAAAACGAAAGCAAGTTAACCTTATTAGATTATAAAAAAAAAAGTTTTTTATTGTTTACTTATAAACCTTAACGGTACACAGAAAATTCTGTTATTATTATTACCTAAGTATAGATAAGTTGTACCTAATGAAGCATTGTTTCTCGCACCAGGTCTCTAATGAGCTTGTATGACGAGGTCACAGAGAATCCCCTCGGACTCTGTCAAAAATAAATTTGACTTGTAATATTTTAGAAACGTGTTATTGTTGTTATGTTGTGGATTTAATAAAAACAATGTTAAGCTAGGAATTAAACAAAATTAGGTTGCATTAAGGAAAAAGCGACTAAGTTCATTAAACTTTATTTAGCATATATTTATATTTATCCTACTTACTACCTGATAAGTGATAACACACATGAAATAATAATGTATTTTAGAATAAAATCATTACGAACATTTCCAAATTACCCGATATTTTGAAAATTAGATATTTTAGTTGGTTTGCTTAATGTAAATAAGGTAAAACTAGCTTTGAATTCGTATTTTTGAATCAATATTCAAAATAAAATAAAATACTTCGTTTTATGTATTCACAACCCTACATGCTCTATAGGAATGGTTTTACCATTACGAACATTTCCAAATTACCCCATGTAAAACAAAGCCAGGCGTAGGTATTTTACGGTTAAGATATTATTTCTCAAAAGAATTACAAAATTCACTTACACAGAAATTAAATACTAGTGCTATAATTTATGTGCCATGAAGCGTAGGTAGTTAGGGGTAATCCTCAAATCCGAGTTCCATACAAAAATGTTTCGGACAAATACTCAAAAAGTACGCCGTATTATAGTAATTTCTACACACTGTTCGTTTCTTCTATGTTTTTTGATTTCGTGAACAAAAAAAGTGAAAGGTTTCATACTTTAATTTAGATTTTATACGTGTTTTTAAGTTAGTAGGGTTAATTTTAAAACACGTAAACATTTTTGTATGGAATTCGGATTTGAGGATGCCCCTTAAGTTAGATAGGTAGTGTAGGCTTATTAAGAGATAAGTACAAACATATTTTGAGCGAGATAAAATTATGAATAGGTGAGTTAAGTAGCTACGTAAGTATGTTATGATAATTATGTTTCTATAATTTATAAAAATAAGGTAATATTAAGTAAAAATAAATAATAGTAGGTAGGTTGTGGGTAGTTTTACAAAACTTTGCGCATTGCCAATAGATGCATTGTTTTACAAATCCAGTCTGATAAGATCACCGTGCATGCCACAGTGCAACAAAATTGAAAGTGTTACAAAATGAGATAGGACCAGTAAGCCAAGTGCAATTGTTAAATTTATTAATATAAAACAAAACTAAGTTAGTATATGTACAATTCGCCTATGTGCCGTAGGTGTTGTACTCGCTTGGATTAGATTTATACCAATAAAACACATAAATTGATATTCAACAATGCATCCACCATGCTGGTGTCTCCCCAGTCTCATCACCACAGAATATCACATCTCCATAGAGTACATAAGCATGGAGGTTGCATGCAGCATTTATTGTAAACACTACGGTATACAAATCCTTCAAGTAACATTTTTTAAAGAAAATTTTATAATAAATGAAAATTAATGAAAATGATTTATACCCTCCAAGCGAGTTAGTCAGTTAGGACCAAGCTTGTTTTTTACCACGTGTCTCGTTGTACACCGGTCAATTTAGGTGTAAAAAGTGGGGTAAGCTTGCATTACTTCGGACACAGCAGAAAATTGGTAAGTCCCTGAAATGTCACGTGTGCAAAAAAAGTTATTCAAGGTCAAAGATTACCAACGTCGGTTTTTCGCGATCATCTCGGTTTCTATAGCTCTAATGATGTTAACATGTATTATAAATATGTAGAACATAACTTTGGTCTGTCTGTCTGTCTGGCGTTCCGGGTGGAATCTTGCAACTTAAATTTCGAGCACTTCCCGATTGCTATCCGGCTGGAACTATCAGGGTATAGCATATCGCTAACGACCGCGAGAAAGTGAAGGATTTGGCGGAGTTTTTTGTCCAAGAATAGGATACCAAATTAAAAAAAATGCCTTAATTAAATAAAATACAGACATTATTTGTTTATACAAAGATATTTTTTTGTAGTTTTTGCATATTTAGGTGTACCCTATTTATCACATTAAACTCGCGATATTCAAGTTTTCTTGGCCAATTTATCTATTAATCATACAATGCAGACAATAATCCAAGCTCTATCTTATCGTATATTAACTCAATTATGGATCTGTACTTGTATTGTGTTATCTGAAAATAAAAACTATTCTATTCTATTCTATTCTATTATCGAGCTAGCCACAAAGGCCGGGCAAAATGAGCTCCTGATCACACGATCTGAGAGGGGGTGCAGTTCAATAAAACTACGACCTCTTACCCTCAAGTTCAATAAACACGCACGACCCTCAAGACGTATCGACGTTTTTTGCAGATGAATATTTTTGCATTTCGACATCAGATCTCGTTTGATCAGCTAGGAGTATGTATTGTATTGTGAACATTAGTCTGAGTAGACATTAAATGCAATTATGATGAGCAAACTACTATTTTTATAAAAAAAAATCAGTTTTTTTTTGTCCCAAACTAACAGAGCTTAAATATGGAAACCAGATAGTTGTATCATTTTTTTATAATTATATACATTGAAAACACCCATGAGACGTACCACGTACTGATGCTCATTGAACAAATGTTTGTCGTGAAGAAGAGGAGTCGAACTGCCGAAACCCAGGGTAGAAGCCAATACACTTGCCAGTTTGTCACTCGACCATCCGTGTCATCCATGTTTGTCGGTAACCTTCATACTATATGAAGACTTTGCGTGGAGGATCTATACTATACGGATGGTAGAGTAGAGACCTATACGTAGCGCTGCCAGTTTAGCCTTCTCCTTTGCTTTTTTTGGAATATTTGAATGTTTGCTTTTCAATTAACACCATGTCGTGATTGGCTCCGCAACCGTGTCGCCAATTATGAGGAGTAGACACTTTTTTTTTCGGTCAGATGGCCGATATTGCGACACCGGTCTCTCGGTGAGCGCTGATGGCGCTCTACCTTAAGGTTGTAGTAGTATACACTTGGTATCGTACATTTAATATTATAGTCTTTGACCTACCTACCCTTATATTATATCTTCTATTTTTATCAGGAAAGTCTAAAAGAGGAAACATTCAATAGAAGTACCTAACGAAGAAAATGTAGGATTCAAAATGAGCACACGTCACCAGGTGGCATACAATTTATAAAAAAAAATTGATACTGTCCTAAATAATAATACTGGCTTCATTGCTAATAAGTAATATAGCACTGTTTTGGTGATGGGCAGCGTGATCTCTTACCACTAACGGTAGAACGCCTTGCCTTTGGCCTTGCTTCTCTCGTCACTGGTTTTCATAAAAAAACATTGGTCTAATTGTATGAAAAAAAGTTAGAAACCAATAAAAACCAATTTGATAAATTCTTTTTTTGTTTGAGAGGATATACTTTCAGATTGGTCGCTTAGAAATTTCATCTACATCGATTCAGTAGTTTAGTTTTTAAATCAAAATAACTGAAAAAATATGTCGTCGAAGTAAACAAAATTGCCCATTTCGCTTCCCTGTGACTTTTCAGTGGTGTTTATGGTCACTAAAACGGTCTAATTGAAGTTGGTTGTTGTATGTTTTTGTAAAACCTTGATTTTCTTGTCAATAAATTCGTCTGTTTGTAACTTGCCCCGTGAATCACCTATTAGTGAGATAAACCACGTAGAACCTACCGTAAAACACAGTTGAGGACTAATGCGAGTTCTTACAGTATTGTCTCTTGATAGATAGTCAAATCTACCATGCAATCTGACCTGTATGTCCAACAAATTTATTGTTCACCAAAGATTTATGAATAAAAACTTAACTTTGAATATAACAAGTAACTACCTATATGGGTTGGTCTTATCGCTAAGAAGAGAATTCTTCCAGACGGCCTTTGAATAGAAAGCGGATAAAAGTGAGAATGCTTAGTTTGATACCATGAGACAATGGAAATTGTTCTTCCTCGAATGCTTCAGACTACAACTCGTATAATAAATCTCAGAACCGTGCATTGACGGGGTCGGCTATTCCCGGAGTCATTAAATATATTACAAATAGCTATTTATTACACCATCGGGTAATAGCGACAACGCGGCTGTGGGCAGATAATTCGCTTCGTTAATCGCCAGTGAACACGTCAAAATCGATTAATGCCCAGATTATTTGGAAGACCGCACCGCGTAACTGCTTGAAAATAAAGCGAATACCTGATTAATTTTCTTGATTTTTATCTTTTGCAATCAAAAAATAAATCAGCAATCAAACATTGATCATCTTTTGTTGACACCGTTGGCTAAGTTAGCAGCGTAGTAGACGCCCTCCAGTCAGATGGAGTGACGATCTACGAAAGGCTGCAGGCACAAAATGGAGACGGTAAGCCGAAGACTAGCGTGGTGCGCACACTGGGAGAGGCATATGTCCAGCAGTAGACTGCGATATGCTGATGATGATGATGTTGGCTGAATTGGAAGTGACTCTGCTTGCTCTCTATTTGGTGCTCCGGGTTGAATCCGACTCACCCAGGGCGATATATTCGGGCATTAACAATAGCAATGCCTCTGTTTTGTCTTTGCCTGTGACACAAAGAATCCTAGACTGTGAGCGATTGCTTTGAAGAACGTAATGTTTTCATCTTTGATGACATGTATGGTCGAGTGGCAAGTGTGTAGGATTGCCACGTCGCCGTCATGGGTTAGATTCCTGCTTCAGGACACATATTTGTGTGATGAACATCGGTGTTTGTCCTGAGTCTAGGTGTTTTATATATTGTATATTTATATTTTAAGAAAAAAAAGTATATAAGTATTCTATCTATTCCCATAACACAAGCTTGTTTAATTTGGGGCGATATGGCGTTGTGTGAAATGTCCTAACATTATTATTATCTTTTTTTCAGGTGCCCTATGAATCGAGTGGTTTTAATAAGAAAAAGGAGGATGGACTCTACAGAGTCGACCAAAGTCTCAACAAATATCCGTGGTGTAAAATGCGTGGTCTAGAAGCACGGCTCTACAGTGTTGTGATCACTTGAAGTGAAGGTAAGTTTTTGTCGGCTCGTTGTGAACTGAGCCTTGAACAGTTTGAGGTCATAATCTTCATTATTACTGGTAATTGTTATGAACAGTTGGAGCAACAATCTCCATTGTACCCTCTACAAACGTGGCAAACTCATTTGGCGTGAAGTAGAGTCTTTATTTAATTAATTATTAATGAATTAAAAAAACATTGTTTTTATAGGATAATCGTAATAGCTCGTGCCTCATTTTAATGTCTTTTCAACCGACATCAAAACAGGAGGTTATATTTTTTCGGTTTTGGTGTTTTTTTATGTTTATTACCTCAGAATTTTATTGTTTATTAACCGATTTGAAAAAATCTTTTACTGTTTGAGAGGATATAGGTACTTTCAGGTAGGTTTCATAGATTTTTTTATCAAAATCGGTATCAGTAGTTTAGGTTTTAAATAAAAATAACTGAAAAAAAAGTCGTTGAAGATAATAAAATTGCGTATTTTGCCGATATTTAGGTTCCGATACCATAACCTACTTAGTAATAAATACTTAACTAAAAATCTAACAACATATTATTTTAATTTGAAGAATAAGCCATTTTAGCATGCCACTAATTAAAATAAAATGATTAAAATACTTATTAAAATGATCACTTATATACATATTTTACCAAAATTACAATAAGGTTTGATTATAACCTACTTTATAATAAAGTGGTCCACCACAGTCAATACACTGATAAAGTGGATAAGATACCGTATCGAATAGATCACACGAAAATTTAGTTATCAATCACTCTTGAGCGATATATTTAATGTTATTATTGCAATGGATCGGCGATTCATTCACTGTACTCTTACTATTTTGTATTGCTAGGCTAAGTATTTTCATTGATTATTGATATGCCAATGTGCTTTTTTTCAGATGGTTCAAACACATAGGAACATTCCACATGTAGCTCTGATAATCGTGCTTCTGTTATATTTATTAGATAGTGCCGTGACTGCACGTAAGATCGCAAGTTGTCCGATTGGATTTAGTATAGCTTACACTAAAGATGACTCACACCCAGTGTGCTACCAATTAAAGGGTCCCGAGACATTCGAGGATAAGTTCCAGAACTGCACTGGGAACCTTTTCACTCAGAAACTATACCAAAGTTTGAATTTGCCTATCGAAACATATACGTGGACCGATTACAAAACGCTGTACGAGGGCGGACCTTTCGGAGACACTTCGTATTCGGAAGATTCAGAAGATCTACTGAAGATCTTGTACAAAGTGCACCGCGCTCCTCGCTACTCTGGTGATGAAGAGCTGTGCATCGCGATGAACGCAATGAACTTCATAGCCGTCAGATGCGACGAGATGCACCTTCGGTATTGTATCGTAGATGCTTACCCCACAGACAAAGGTGACATCCCCGATGATGAATGTGATGAAGACTTTTGGAGATTCTATAGTCCGACGTCGACATGTCTCAAGATCGTTTCTGGGAGAAGGACGTGGGACCAGGCTAAGGTCAAGTGTGAAGAGATGGGCGCCTCTCTTCTGAACCGTGGTTGGAGATATTCAAATTTCAAGTTTTTCTCGCGAGACGAGGATCCAAAATATCCAATGGCTATCATCTCCGACGCGAATCAAACTTATCTGCGGTACGATGCAATTGATGACGATTCTTTTGTAAGTCAAATACTTACCTACCTACCTTGCGCCAATGTAGGCAGACCATAAACTCTTTATGTTGTGAGCAATAATACCGTTATAGGTACAGTCAGCTGCAAAGACATGTAAACACTCCCAAGATTTCACATTTCTATTATACTTTTAACTTTGCAAAGACATTCTTCTTCTGACAGAAATTCTGACAAGTGAGATGACTACATTAATTTGAAAATGCTTGCGTGCACTTCTCTTTACAAAATTAGGAGTAGGTAATATAAATGTGAAAGTTTGGGGGTGTATACATGTCTGTGCAGCAGACTGTACATTTGAACTAAAAAAATAATTGGAAAGTTTTACATTACAAACGCAATTTTAGTTTGAATCGATGTCATTTTTTTAATTTTCAATGAGTGAGTCATATGAGGAAATAAATATAAGAGAAAGGTATAATTTAACAAAGGAATAATTTACAGATACCAGAATCAGAGAGGCACTTTACTGAAGCTTGGACAAAAAAGGGAAAATACGGGGCCGTACGCGGCGGCGCCTGGACGCTGGTGAACCAATACACTGTGTTCACCAACAACATCATATGCGAGAAACCCGCGCCGCTCAGGCGGGTCAACCTCACGTTATATATCGACAGGTATATTTTACATTTATTTATTCATAGAAGTATTAAAATATACACCGTAAGTAATCACGAAAAAATTAAATCGAGCTTCTGTCAAAATAAATTTGATAAAAATTGGATAACCGTTATTGTTAGTCGTTTTCCTATGAATTTGCGTCAGGCGATACCTATCATTGATAATAATTTAAGTTTTATTCATCGTTTGGCAAACCCGGGTACCTAGCTCGAGCCAGTTTGCTGCTGCTCGGCTCGGGCGCCTCACTCGCCCCGCTGTCACTCTCAAATTTTGTAGTAACCCAAAATTTTACTGCATAGATACAATGTTGTAACCCTTCTGCATTGCCCATTTAAGTTTTTTGGTAATTAAAAATTGGTGATGTATAATCACAATGTACATCCATAATATATACCTTTATTCATCTATGCTTATATTATAAAGCCGATTATTTGTAAAAAAATGTTTTTTTATTGTCTGTCTGTTAAAAAAGTGTATTCAATCCATCGATGTTGATTCAATCACGCTAAAACATATTTACGGATCGAAAGTGGAGGACGCTGGCTTAGCCAACCTTCTTTAGACTCCAATATAGCCACGAGCTTTGGCTAGTTTTCTCGTCATAAAGGTTTCTGTATATTATCTGCAAACTTCTACTTTTCAGTGAAGAACTTATCCTCCTATTAAGCGATACAATACCTGAAGAAAATATTAAGTGCTTCACCGATTCAAATAAATACTTCCCTGAACGTGTCGTACTAAACCAAATAGCGAATAAAAAGTACAAACTGAAGCAACACGCTGAAGATGGCTACTACTGGTGCGTACATGACGATACTAGGAACTTCTACACGTCCGAATCGAAGAAAGTCCTCCGCATCAAAGTAAAGGAGGAGACGGTGAAACTGTACGCAGTCAAGATAAAGATTTCACACGATTACTTTTGGAATAAAACCGATATATTATTGCATGAGTTGAATAACAAATTGGAGGAATACATTTACTTTAGTACAAAATATATAAACTCATCACATGACGAGCCCTATAACAACAGATCAATAAAGACATTTCGCGAAGAAAATCCAGCTTTGACGATGTTTAAGGGTGGGTTGTTAAGCTTGAGGTTGAAGCGGGTATACTTAGACAAGCGCACTGTGCTGCTGCATGTGAAAATCCACCCGAAGCTGGAGGCGGCACGCCCGGGCCTGTGGGAAAACATAGAGGTGCTGTATATGCGGCCGGCTTACTACTGCGTGACCAACGATACCTCACTCATATTGGCTTTAGGTGAGTCTATCCGATTAACCTGCCAGTAGATGCGTCTCTCCGTAGGCCTAAACAAATTCTAGGCGATCCTGATGAATTCATCACCACCGCCAATCCGGCGGCTGAAATGTTGTCATCCCGCGACAGAGAAAACACTCCACAATTCGGTTACCGACCGTGCTGGCGCGGTCGGCGTGTCTTCTTCAGTCTCTCGACATCGCTAAGTTCAATTCCTAACGGGCCTTCGTCCAGTAAGTCAAAATAATCCCTCTTGGCAACGGTCCAAGCCGAAGTTTAACCCACCGTTGGGTATCCTTGTGCTGTTGCCCCAACCTAAATTTAAGGTCGAGCGCCATCTGCGCTCACCGAGAGTCCGGTGACGCAGTAACAGCCATCTGCGGCTAACTGCAATAAACGTCCACCCGAAAAATAAAAAAATAAAAAATACCAGCGCTTATCGGTGCAGTTCCGCTCAGATATCCGCTACATAAAGCAAGCGGGTCTATGCTGGGGCTGACTGTTTTCAGTGTTAAAACAATAAATGGAGGCTAACCAGCTATTAACGGAACTTGTCGGCGACGTTTGGCGATTATCGGTGCGGGTTCGCCAGAAGAAACTGCCTGAACCGACCACGCCTCGGTCGGTTCCGATAAACGCTGCGCTGATAGATTGGCGCTCATAGCTTACTTCTTTTGCGTATAGGTACGCACTAAACAGTTGACGCTGGTTTTATGTTTGATAACAACATATTATTGGAATATGCAGAAAATAAAAAAAAAATGGGCTGAATTTAGACTGTTATGTTCCACGAAGCTTAAGTGAAAATGTGTGAACTTCAACTTTTTATCCGGGTCAAGTCTTAAATGTCTTTATATGTACATATAAATTCAACACCACTGTAATAAATGCAAAGCTGGAACTTCCCAAATGCAATTTTAATTGACCTCCGTCTTGCTCTTGTGAGCAATTATTTCATTTGTAGCTCAGTGAGTCGGCTCAGAGACCAAGAGGCCAATTACGTGTGTTGTTGACCTATGCACCGTTTCGCTGTGACTTTTCTATGGAAATTTAGAATAGAATTTTAATAAAATAGAATATAAATTAAAAAATTAGATGTAGAAGTACATATTCCGTACAAATATAATATTTTTACTTAGGAAGGACTTCCGTGGAATCGCTTCTCATGTGATTTGATCGTCTGTTACCTCTTCTATGCTTTTTTAACGTTTAGATGAGATGAGACGAGACGAAGACGCTCTCCTTTTACGAGATTATACCTTCCCATGACCAATCCCCCTAAAGACCCTGTAATATATCGATAAGTTCTAATGTGCTATTGCTGTGTTCCGGTTTGAAGGGCACAGAAGCTAGTGAAATTACTGGGCTTTCACGAATGACCATTAATATGTGAATAAAGCTTTTTTATTTTTATTTTATTATATTTGTCGATAACTGTCGAACCGCTCATACGATATGAATGAAAAAAATATTAAAAAAAAAACAAAATTTCGATTACTTACTTAAAAATTGTTGATATTGATTTTTGAATGTAAAAAAATCTACTACGAAGGTGGGCCAAATCGGTTCAGAAACTTAGGCGCGTGAGGGCAAGCTACTAGTTAGATTATTAATTTGTAGACGAGACCAGCGCTCCTAGCGAATGCAAGATCTACAAATGCATCGGCAACTTCAACGAGGGTGTCCAGATGGTGGTGACCGCTGAAGACACTTGCTACACCCCCGTACCATCGCCGAGCAGCCTCAGCTCCTCTGTGAGCGTCTTCGACCCCACAGAGGGCACCACTACCACTACCACTGAAGCTACTGAAGAGATAGCGTCACCGTTGACCGATCCACCTAAATCTGTGAGTGACTATGATGTTATTCGAGCATCCACCAGCGGTTATGTTCTTTGCAAACTATGGCGGTCATAATTATTATAGTACAGGTATCCTCACGGTTGAATAGCGGTGACTTTGAATGCGCAGAAGTCGATTTTTATTTTTAGATGTGTTTGGCGGGAGGGGTGCGACGCGACAGGGAAGGTGTCCGGCGCCGGCGTCTATTGGTCCCTTAGCCACCTTACCGCCGCGGCGGAACCAATAGGCGCCCGTTTCACCTCACCTCACTTGCGCAGAGCGCCCCACCACTTTCGCCGAGCGCTATTAAACCGTGAAGACACCCATACAAGAGGCTCGAAAAAAAAATTACAATCGAATTTGTATGGTATCCGACAACAGTTTGTATGACGTTTTGACAAAAAATCTACACAAACAAAGGCCTCATGAACATTTCTGACAATCAAGTTCGTATCGTGTCCCAGAAGGCTTATGAGAGTTTTTAGGTTTTTTTTTCAAACAAACGTACCTTCCTAATTATTTTAAGCTATATTGCCTAATCTTAATGAAATTTTGCATACATAATCGAAGTAATATCCAGTCGTGCATCGGAGTTGACACACCCACACTTTGTGATCGGGTCTTTGCTATCTGCATCTATACCGAATTCTAGATTAATCAAATCACACCGAAAAACACCATAAATAAATAAAAATACAACCATCCTATCGTCTAGTCCCAAAGTTTATCCATTCTCACTAGCTATTGAATCTATAAAATTAGTAGGATTGTGGGATTAAGTGTGATGATCACATCACACTTGCTTGATAGTATATTTTATAGCGATGCATTTACAACCTTAATGTGAAAAAAATATATCAAGCAGCCTTCGTTTATCTAAATCCCGATTTGCCAATATTGCCATCATTTCACTCAAACTCGACAGTAAAACACAATTTACTATATGCCTGATCTCATTAGTCATAGTGAAACAAATTAGTTTGCCATCCACTATCGCTAAGTACACTGTTCATGCGTTCTTATTTGTTTTATTATGACTAACGTAAGCATCGCTTAAGGTAAATATATCAAAATGTAAATAGGTATATCATTGGTAAAAAACCCTGGTTTGCTTATGTGCTAACATGCATATCTCCGTAGATAAACAGCCTATTCTAGATTCATTGATTCGATTGAGGCATTCCTCGCCAAGTCTTGTCTTACTTAGGTACTTCACTTATTCGGTAAATAAAAACACAGTTCTCAATATGTATCTTCACATTTAATCAATTTAGCATAAAACAATTGTTATGATACGCAGTAGATCGTTCACTGCAAAATTATAGCAAAGCAGGTTTCCACTGGATATGTAAAATTATTTATTTAATAATAGCCTCACAGTAGGTAGTCCATAAATAAGGACACTATTAGCAAATAATAGGTAATATTATGTACCCTATGAAGCACAACTCTTTCGAGCAAATTAATAAGCTAAACGTATTAACACACTAACATTGTAGACGAGGCAACTATACCGGGACATGAACAGTTCTGACAGTTCAGAGGAGGATCGCAGACCCCCAAAGACCACCACAGAAATGCCGGATTTATCAGAAATAATCACGGTATCTGAATCTACAACAACGGAGAAAGGATTTGTAACGATCTCGGATGGGCCATGGAAACCAACGTGGGGGCCTACACCACCACCACCTGCCACCGTTTCCACCATGCCGACTCCGATAGTGACAGTTCTGCCTAGCACGCCACCACCTGTGAGTCCGTGTTGGTTGACCATTGTTCCTTGTGTGGTTTGAAGTTTTTTCAACCTTCGATATAATGGATTCAATGACTCTCAATCTGACCTTTGTTTTTCTAGCTGCTATTTTTAGAAGTAATTTCTTGATGATTTTGGTTTTTGCTCAGGTTGTCGGTTTTTCTAATTGTGTAATTAATTTGTATTTTTATCTACATACTGTGTTTTTTTTTTAATGTTTGTTTGCATGATATCTGTCTACTAACACTATACTTAATATTAATTTTAATCAAGCTTTCATCGCACTTTTCAAATAAAAATCAACAATAGAAGAGCCACAATTTTCCTTCAGTGTTCTTACAGTTCATAGTTTTTCATTGGCTACTAATTGTTCTTAAGCAGATATAAAAGTAGAGTGCAGTAAATAAACTGTTATATCTGTAAGAGAATTAATGCTGATTAAATATGTTGGTATTAGACTTTGGTAGATTTATAAAACGAAGCCGTTAAAAAGTATAAGATTTTTAAGCACAGAGGAATACTAATTGATGAAGTGATGTTTCAGCCACAGCAGCAGTTGGACGATGTGATCGAAGAACTGAATACGTTGGTTAACAGCACGGATAGCATCCAGGTGTCAAACATCAATGAAACTTTAGATTCGGTGAGCTCTTTGAGTTTTCGCAACTGCTGTTTTTCAGCCATGGGCAGTTTTGGCATAGTATGTGATGTGAAATTTTATCGTATTCTAAGACGATTTTTTCACTCATAGGTCAGTCAAATTAGGGTTCCACCCCGTAATGAGGGATAACAAGCTAAAGATTATCTCGTGTATACCTTCATTTTGCTGTTCTAAAAGTTGTCTCAAAACTCACATAAAATCACATGTCTGCGTCGTAAGTTATTCAAGGTCAAAGGTTACGGTCATCGGTTTTTCACGATTTTCTTGGTTCCTATCAGTAATCGTGAAAAACCGATGACCATTGAAAAAAACTGAAAAACGATGAGCCTCAATGATGTTTTCATCTATAAAAAAATTGTACTTAGAACATTAAATTTGCGACAAATTCTATTGCAAACATTTTGAGGGCGGAGAGCGAAATACCACTAACTGACTTACTCATCATGTTAACGCCAAAACTATAGTTATTACTGTTTATCATAATATTTGCCATTCCAGGTGAGCACATTCCTAGCAGACACCGAGAACCTGGACATCCCAGTCAAACTGGTCCACTTGTTGGACCAACTGGGGGAGAGAATAGACCTGAACGGGTCCAGGGACGCCAAGACGGTGCACAAGAATGTGGCGCTGTTGGTTGCCGACGCGGAACCCGGCTTACCCGTCCGCGGCATCAAGATAGCGCAACGGACTTACGACGAATTCAACGACGCAGCTTTCGAGATAATCAGAGGTACCTACCAAAACTTTGCTAAATAAGCATAATAGCATAGCTTAATCAGCATAATTATAATGTTCCCACTGCTGGGACTCAGGCCTACTCTCGGCAGGAGACCGAATGGGACCCAATGCGGATTGGTGGATGTCACATGCCATAGAAAATTTTTTTTTCTGTCCTTTGACATGCCGGTTTCCTCACGATGTTTTCCTTCACCGTTGCGAGAACGTGGGATCCATTCGTAGATTTTTTCGACCGAAAAAACCCATTTACGCATGACTGCCACCGGGATTCGAACCCACGATCATCGGATCGTAAGTCGAGGCATCTTCCACTCAGTCAACACGGCTTTTTTCAGGTTTTCAGGTCCAATAATATAACGCGATATATTTTGCTTGCAATGTTATGTGTGTTAATACAATATTTAAAAAAAATCGACTAATAAGAGATTTAATGATTCGTTGCCAATGAGGTAATATATATATTACATTACACGTAAGAACGTACATAAAAATAGTTTTCTAGAAAATACTGGTTAGTTAGGAGGATACCATGATTAAAATAATTACTAGCTAATGAAAACAGTATAGGTACACGAAACGTAATTTATAAATGTCATCTCATGACAGTTGAATAATCCTTCGTTTATTTAGGCATAGTAGACATGACCGCAGACGCATTATGATCAATTAAATACCTAAATGTGAACATTATAAAGAATTTGAATAGGTAGGTGATAGTGGGGTATGTTTATTGACGTAGGACGGTTTTATTCAATGGAAATATCCTGTTTATGAGAATTCATTCACATATGTACATATACTGGCTGGCATGTATGTAGCGTAATAGTACTTACGATGACACACGACTTTTTTACACGCTACACGCCACCGACTTCGCTTGTAGCGTGTAAAGTCGCCCAGTGTCATCGGCGTTTTTACAATCTGCTTGTGACAATACTTCCCAAACGCTAACACGCTCACACGCTAGCGTTTAAAAGAGCCTACATCAAGCGTGGACAAAAGCTTATATGTCATCGACGCTTCGTCATGACGATGATTTAGTGAAGCATTTGGACGACAAACATATATGAGTCTACAAACTAGCCTTCACGAGGCGCACTTGAAATTCTTTCACCACTCTGGTTCGAAAGAATGAGTGACACGATAAGAAGAAGAAGAAGTGAAGAATCAAAAACAATATAGAAAACTAACAGACTCATGCCAACTTGCACCAAACTGACAAGCAAGTAAGGTAAGCGGGGCCAGTTTAAAAGCTGCTTGTCGGCGAGTTTAAAAACTAATGAGTCCGAAATACTAGCAGATTGTAAAAAAGCCGATGACACGGGGCAAGTTTACAAGCTGCTAGCGTACTCGCTGGCTTGTAGCTTGTAAACTAGCCAACTTGTCATCAAGGCTTTAGGAACTTTGATAGTTTGGTGCAATTAGCCATTACTATGTAGGTACCTATTATAATTCCAAATTCCAGAAACTATTTCCAAAAGGTTTTTTAAATTATTGTACTTTCTTCGTTATGCGTCACTACCAAGCTTCGCAGTAAGCATTCTCTACTCTAGCAAACCATTTGATCCTCAATATTCGGGTTCCAGAAAATGTCAACGCCACTCACCTCATGACTGAGCAGAATGAGGTGGTGATCGAGCTCCCGGACTCAGTGGCGAACGCGAGCCGCCGCATTAGTTTCGTGGTGTTCCGTAACGACAGGGCGTTCCAGAGCGGCGAGGGACTCTACGCCGTTAACAGCCGGGTGCTCAGCGTTAACGTACAGAACACCACCAAGTTTGAAAACGGAGAGGTAAGCTATAATCTTATCTTATAATCTTGTGATAAGTTCTTTGGGAATTCAGATCTGGATTCTGAATGATGCGTGCTATGGGTTATGTCAATTTAAATCTTAGAAATAATATTATTTCGTCTGGAAGCTTCCTGGTGTTCCAGAGTGAACGGAACGGTCGGATTTTCTGATTTACTTACTTGACAACTCAGAACCAAACAATAATTGTAAGTAGTGTAAGCACTTGAAGGTATTGTTTTAGTGCTTATCACGTATCCCGGCGTGGTTGCGGGGGTATCAGTTCATACGTAGATAGTTGCTAATGCATCGCAGCACTAATCAAGTTACAATTCCTATGTGTCTCTATAATAGTAGAGTAGTTTCGTTTGGATTTTTTTTCATTTTTTTGCTACTGTCTCGCGGCCGACGTATCTTGGCGAGTCTGAACATAGGCTATGCGAACTTTAGCGCTTGTACACACGTATTACATTGTTGTATATGTATAATATATCAACGCGGGCGAAAGCGCGGGCCTATGCTAGTTGGTTTATAAAAGAAATTGGCAACAACAGTTTTTTATTGCGTGTTTTCATGCGCTAAAGTTAGCATAGCCTACGTTCAGACTCGCCAAGATACGTCGGGCGTATTGTACCTATAAAAACACTTATTTCTAGGTGATAGACATCCATTTAAGCTCCTTGTCCGAGCCGGGTCGGGAGCAGAGGCGCTCGTGCGGCTTCTGGAAGTTCCTGGGCAACGGGACGGGCGAGTGGTCCCAGGAGGGCTGCACGCTCATCCGCGCCGCCGCCGGCGTACTCGACACCTGCCGCTGCGACCACCTCACGCACTTCGCGGAGATCCTCGTGTCTCGGACGGTGTTCTCGGAGGCGCACGAGAACGCGCTCGAGGTCATCTCTATCGTCGGGTGCATCATGTCGCTGCTCGGGCTGGCGCTGGTCGGCGTAACCGCGCTCGTGTTCCGCTCGTGGCGCCGCGACTACAGCAACAAGATCTGGCTGCAGCTCTGCATATCCATCTTCGTTCTCTCCGTCACGTTCCTGATCACCGTGTTCGCGCAGTTCGAAGGGAACGGCGTGCTGTGCATGCTGACGGGGATTTTGCTGCACTTCTCCGTGCTGTCGTCGTTCTGCTGGATGCTGGTGGCGGCGGTGCTCTCGTACAGACGGCTAGTGGTGGTGTTCAGTCGCGACAAGTCGCATAAGCTGCTACGCGCGGCTGCGTTCGCGTGGGGCGCGCCGTGTGCTGTGGTGGGCGTGCTGTTGTCGGCGGCGCCGCATGCGTACAAGGATCAGTTCGAGGATAAGACGCCGTCGGCGGGGTTCTGCTACCCGTCGGGGCTGGCGCGCTGGCTCACGGTGTTCGCGCCTATCGCGCTGATGCTGCTCGCGAACTGGACGCTATTCGCGCTGATAGTGCGCTCCGTGTTCGCGTCGCGCCGGATACAACGTCACGGAGACAACACTAACGAGGCGCTACGCTGCGCCTCCGTCAGTTTCTTCCTCGTGTTCCTGTTCGGCCTGCCCTGGGTGTTCGGTCTGTTCGCGTTGAATCTCGTCATGTCGTACTTCTTCGTGATATTATCGACGTTCCAAGGCTTCGTCCTCTTCCTGTTCTTCGTTCTCGGAAACGAGAAGACGAGAGATCTTTGGCTGGACAAGTTGAAGATTAAGCAGTCTAGAAAGGTCCCCGTGACTTCTTCGACCTATACGAATAGGAGTACGGGTGACAATGTGCCGTCTAGAGGCCGGCCCCTGGCGGAGTCGATCGAGGCCAAGGTGTCCAAGCCCAAGTCTCTGGCCTCCTCCGACAACTCCAGGTTCTCCTGATATCCGCTCGCGTCGCCGCCTGAAGCGGAATGACTCAACCGTATTCCAGTGTTTTCGAACCGATTTTTAAAATTTCTGGTTTTAGAAGTCTGATCGCTGTACCCGTGTTTCTAGTCTCTATCTAGAATTATTTAAACTTACTTAGGACTATCAACTCATTATTTAATTTCTGAAATGATCCTGTAAATTTCTATGATTTTTATTTTAATCACGCCTTTCTTGCCTTGATCAATGTATTTTAATTTGTCAATAAGTAAGTACCTGTTAATTTGTACATACGACGTTAGTTAGTAATATGTATGTAGGTCAAAACAGTTTGAACAAAAATATAGGAAATTGTTATGTAATGTAATGTTTATAGAAATAAAGAATCGAATTGAATAAACCTATCTTAGAATGAGTTTATTAAATAAAAACTAAATCAGAGCTAAGCAGAGGCATTTATTAATGTAAAATATTTAAATAAACACAATAAAAAAAATTGTTTCATTTTGAAATTAAGTGCCTGCAATAGGTTAAACGTAAGAGAAGCCGCAGCCAGCAGATAGTAAATACTTTTTCTTATGGCAGTAATGCTGCTCGTAGGTATAATGAAAAGGTTACAGGTCTACGGAACCTTATGGCTATTTTAAGCTTGTTGCTGCAAAATCGATAGTGGATTATCAACGCCTCACCGCGCTTAAGGGGCTCATTAGGCATAGATCGCTGCAGCGCCCGTGGGCAGTGTCCTCGAGTGTCGAGCGCAATCGGTTAAAATCTCGCCAAGGCTCCCACCTGCTTGTGGCATGCGTTATAGATCGTCGCCTAGCAACGCCCTGCGAAACTCCACGCTTCATCAACTGTTTACGTCGCCATGACATTCATTATCCCGTCATTTCTGTGTTGACGACTAAACGTAGTGGTTATATTCTCTTTGTTGACGACGGCAAAGACTGCACGATACGATGTTTTGGGGAATCAGTCCTGCGCTCGACCTGCAAGAGGAGTATCTCAAATATTGTGACGAGAACGCTTTTGAGCTCAACTTTCTTGTGATCGGTGGCTGTGATGGACGACACCTACTGAAAACCCTCGCACAAGCGTACCGCCACACACGTAGGTACATGAACCTGTTCGTCGTCGATGGCTGCCCAGAGCTGGTCGCGAGGCAGCTCCTCCTCATGTCTCTTGCGTTGGAAAGAACCACACGTTGCGGGCTGTTGGAGAAAACCAGGCGTTTCCTAGAAGTTTACGGAAACATTCTCCTCCGTCCGCCTACCTCCAGGTACGTGATCGCAAAAGCTCGTCAGTTGATGGGAATGGTCACCAACCCAGACTTCATGAACTGCCTCTTGCCTTGCATCTCTATAGAGCAGATGAAGTACAGGGAGCGAGATTACATGGAAAATCTGTTGAATTTTTGGACGACTGGCAACACCAATCAATTCAATGCGTGTGAGCTGTGGGAGCATCGCATCAGGAGTGGTCTCGGCCTTCGATTCGACAATAGAGCGGGTGTCTACGACTGGGACTATCACATGCGCATGAAAGAAATCGCTAGTCAGATTTGCTTCCCGGAGTACAAACATTACAGGGAACATGGTGTTGCTTTTACTTGGTTGGAAACTGAAGTGTGTCGTCCGAATGTCTCCTTGGCTGCAGGTGTCTACAAATGTGGGGATAGATACCTCCACAGAGGTTATTTAGGAGATATGGTTACGTCGCCGTTCATATCTTATGGACTGGGTTGTGAAGATGAGGACATGCTAAAATCTACTCACGGGGTCTGCCACAAACGTGCCACTGATGTATCCGAGAGGAACGTCATGCGGATGCTGTATGAGCTCGAGAATCGACGGAAATTCGACGTTTCAGCAATGAATCTGGATAAAGGCCAGGATCTCGGTATGGTCGTCTTGAGCAAATTCGACGCGAAGCTTTCAGAGAGCGGCCCTGAAGCTCCATTACTCCTTCGTGAGGATAGGGATACATACATCGATATGGATTTTGGAAAGGTGCATTTCCTGTCTTTGTCTGCGCTGGACCACTACCCGCACAAACCTCACTTCCAGGGTTTGTTCCATGGGGTATTCGTGGGGAACGGCATGCTTCCCCGAGTGAAGCCGAGCGTGTGGTCGATGGCGCGGGATGATGCATTGGTGTTGATGGAGTCCCGCAAGTACATGGTAGACCTGAAGAGAGATGACGTCAAGGCGTTCGGGCAGCAGATCCAGCAAGCGGCTGCAGCGGCGCAGTGCCAAAAGGTGGCGTCTTTCGATCCAGAGAAAGACGACTTTGCTAAGTTTACTATTAAGAGAAGTAGTGGCAGTATTGATATACCCAATTAACCTTAACCCAATTAATGTTACGTTTGCATTTAATTTTAGCATTGTCTTAACAAATTTTTCAAAAATACAACATTAGTATTTCTTTATGCAAACCTGAAATAGTTGAATCAAACTAGGTAGCACCTCCACAGCGGGATCTTTTTGACAAGGAGAACTAAAGGTTAAGGTTGGTATGTAGACAAACAATAAAACCACTCGTAAAATTGTGTTTCATCTATTTTTTCATTAATAATATGTTACATTCATTTAGTAAATCATATAGCAAATATATTTACACAAACAAATCCAACGGAAAGTTAAACGTCTCAACGTTCATTTCGTTTAAAATTCGTATTTTATTTTACATTACACCACTTAACTTTAACATTTCTAAGTATTATTATTATATTAGTAATACTTATTTCGGTAGTGATGGTTTGTACAAATTGTCGTAACATTCAAACGAGGAAATTAATTATTGGTATTGAGCAAAGTATTCCTCATACACGCGGTTCACGTCTACCCATCTCTGATTTAGACTACATTTGTTATCAATTCCCTATTAATGTCATTATGAAAGTGCCTACCTAAGATTGCTCACCTCAAGTTACGAGCTTTTATTATGTGCTTACATCTTCTACATCTTATTGGCAAAGCTGAAGACGCATCGAATCAAACGTTACCTACATTTAAAGTAGGTCATGAACGATCCAGTTTTCTGGCATTACAACTCTCCTAGTTCATATAAGTTTTTACAGATGTTTGTTGACGATATTCTATGGGTTATTCCCCTTACGTATTTCTCGTTATTGCTCAATGACTGTATTTTAATCGGTGAGTTACCTTCTAGGTAGGTATAGGTTAACACTCATTCACAGGATAGATGAAGCATTCACACAAGTGTTATCAAAATTCATTGTTACATTGGTATCCTATTTTTTTTTTACTGTAGCTGATACAAAATGCCCCCCTTAAATTATGTATAACCTTAAAAATTATATATCTGTTGGTTACGAAAATTCGTATAAAGTGCAGAGCACTACCGTGAGCAAAGGTAATGTGGCGTCGGCCGTTCGCAATTGACGTGTTAGGCCTACGCGTACTAAGGATCCATGCAGTCGACTCAAAGGGACCACGGAACAGTGATCTCATTATTGCACATCGCGTCGCGTCGACCGCACGCAAGTCGACGGAACGCGCGCGACGCCTACTGGGCGACGAGTACTCGCAAACAAGTACGCCTTATTACATTATTACAACAATGAAAACGAAATATAACATTACAGTAACGAACAATCAGGAGAACATCTGATTTCATTGTGATTCCACGTACAAGTGACGTTTATTGGTCACGGGCGGAGTCGGCCGCGCGGACAGAGCGCGTCGGGCGCGGCGCGAGCGAGTACCGCGCCCAGCCACATACACGATCATATTCTACCCTGTACGTGATTATATCTATTTAAACTTACAACTTAACGATTTCTTTATTATTCAATCGGAATTAACATCGCGCCAGTTTGCCAAATAATGGCAGTCTGCACATTATGTACTAACCGATTAACTTTATTTATTTACTTTAGAGTTACATTCGTGGCCGCGCCACCTAGCCTAGTGTAATGCGAATTAAACAATAACCTAATGTCACATCAAATAAACTTGAAAACTATAACATCTTTTTACACCTTTCACATCTGTTTATGGCTTAAATTCGTTTATAGTAAGTACAATAATTATAATAAATATTCTGATAAAATCGAAATAACTTTTATATTCACATTTAGTTTTTTTAGAATATGACGTGTATTACAAGCTAAGTTACCAAATTAATGATGCACGGTGGAGCGAGATCGCCGCGTCAGCTCAGTAAAGGTGTTAACATCTAGCATAATCATACCTAAACAACTGATACTACCTTTTAACATTTTTATTAAACTAATACCATTAATACAGAACTAAAAAGTTAGGTATTGCACATAAAAAACTTTTATGTAATAATAAAATATTAATATCGGTGTGACAAAGTTGTCTCGTAATTTCCAAGGCTCGATAGTGATGTGAAACGAAGCTGGGCGTTTATCGGAGAGGTGATACAGAATGAAAACGATTGACTCTCCGGGGACGGTTGCTGGCGCCCACCTTCTACAAGTGAAACAGTCTTCGTGGCGCACACGCGATCCCACGTGGGGTTGCGTGTGCGCCCTGCTCTGATATCAAACATGCCGCGCCGCTGGCCCGCCGCGTGTCTCGTGTCGACTCTCGAACTAACACAATCATGTTACATTAAAGCTTCACTTATGACAGCTCTGAATTTGTTATCGCCTATCTAAATACAAACTCGCGAGCCGGGGCGGGCCGGGGCGGGCCGCGGCGGGCTGGGGCGGGCCGCGGCGGCCGAGCGGCGTCTCGTCTGGCACCGCGCACTCACATACATACTCGCAAGTCCCACTCTTCGCTTACGCTATTCCCGTTTAAACGACAATCACTTATGGTTATTTTAGACATACAAACCGCCGCGCCACCGCTAGGAGGCCTCACTCGAACAAATATAGATATAAAGCGTATCGTTTGAATAAATCGAATTAATAATAATTATTAACTATTTCAACAAAACGGATGCGTCCCCGCGGGGCCGCGGCGGGCTACCGTCGAATCGACTCTTACATCAGTTTATTCTAAATCGTTTTATATAGTTCAGTCAATATCATTTACTATCAAGTGTGCATTATAGTCCATAATATTTACAGTTCACTGATCAACTAACGATAACTAGCTACGTATTCACAAGCGGCGGGGCGCGCCGCGTCATCCACTATACTCTTATAAGATCAACTACACGTGTGAAGATATTATCGTGTCCATAACTAACGGTCAAACTATGTAATAATGTGATTAGTGATTGTGGTGAGCCGGCGGCGCGGTCAGTGGTTGTACTCGGGCGGGGGCGGCGCGGGGCGGCGCAGCGTGGCCGTGGCGTCGCTGCTGGTGGAGCCCGCCGGCGACGGGAAGTACTCGCGCTGCGCCCCCGGGCCCAAGCCCCCGCCCACGCCCGCGCCCGCGCCCACGCACTCCTCACTCGCCCACCGGGCTAACTGTTGTTGAGCTTGAATAAATTCATCACTAGAAATGATAGAGAAGAGGAACGGAGAGTCGAGGTGCGCAGGGCGGCGAGGCCGGAGTCGGCTCCGTCCGCGCCGCGCCACGCCTTTTAGTGTCCTGTGCAGTGTCGGCCTTGCGGCGTATTAGCTAGCACGGACCAATCACAACTATTATCTACTCTGTCCGAGCAGTAGCAGGTTCTGCTGTACCTGGACTACTGTATTCTGGTCCTGGTATGATTTTTTTAGACACATGGATCGAGATTATAAGAAACTATATAATTATGCGACTCTACTTTATAAATTCATAAGACCTGTCTGTAACTAACCATACTTGAGACAAATAAATCATTCATTAAAATCTGCAGCAGAACCTGATAATGTCAGAACGTTGTATCATAAGTATCTTTATTCAAAAAGTGCTTATCATATTCATAATAATATGTTCTTCAATCAAAACATGCATTATAATATCCGATTCGAACGGACGATTGTGGAACCATAAGCGACATTTTCTTAAGGATCTTATCAAACTTTTTATATAATTATGGTCCATAGCCAAGGAATTTGGTCAAAGCGCATGCATAAAGCTCAATGTTCAGTGTAACAGTTAAACATTTTGACAAGTGTTTGTGAGGATCCAAACGGTGCCCTATCTCTACATAACAACGGGCGTTACTCGCTGCATTTTACCAACAACACAACGGTTCAACAGCTCCATATCACAGTAGACATTTGCTTCTAGGAGCATTCATATTTCTAGCGTTATCGTAGTCTCTCAGAATTCAGTAGGTATTCATTTTTTGCCCTCCGTAAGATGCGCGTACACAAGTAGTGGGTTTTACAATTAGCGTGTTGCGAGCGCACCGGTGGCGAGGCAGATCTCTGTATCGGCCTGCGCCTGTGGGAGCTCGGCTTTGCTTCTCACGCGGCGGGGTGGTAGAGGGGCGAAGACGTTTCCACTCACGAAAACGCCGGCTCGGTCTACGCGCTGGTGCCCGCTGCTAATTGGGTGGATTTGCGCTTCCCAGCTCAACCGTGTGGTAGAGGAGAAATGAAGATCACTTGATCGTGCTGTGCTGGTCACTGACCTACTTACAGATCGAGGAGGCTCTATCCGGGTGGAAAAACAAAGTCCTGTTCTTCTTGAAAATGCTGGATGGTCACTTTATTACAATTACACTTGGCACACTATTTACTAATTAAACTAACGCTTATTATATTCACTGAACAACACTGTATTTACTTTTGCGGCGAACTACTACTTGATCTTTACGCGATGACTTCCATGTAATCACTCACTCTCTCTGCGATCCGCCGTCACTATTTATACGAATCAACCTATCACTAGAATTTTCGCGAAACTACTCGTATCATTATTCTAGACTCTAAACAATTAAAAATGATCCTTATACCTAGTACACTAAAGTTCAAATTACATTGAGAATGTACTAGATTTTTCTCGAAGTTTCCACGAAGTTTTCCTGAAACGTCCATTTGTGGAACTCTGTGGAACCTTCTAGAAGCATCCATTTCCAGAATCTTCTCGTAGCCTCCATCCGTAGATCTTTCTCGAAGCTTCCGGTTGTGGAACTTTCTGGAAGCGTCTATTTCCAGTAGCTTCTCGAAGCTTCCATTTGTAGAAACCTCTCGAAGCGCCTCTTTCTGGAACCTTCTCGAAGCTTGTCGAACCTTCTCGAAACTTCCATCCATCGAATTTTCTCGAACTTTCGTGGAATTTTCCCGAAGCGAGTTTTAAAGTATGTACGGACGTTTTTAACCTATTTCCTAACTCCGTGGAGCCGTGGAGCGATACGGTTGGCGCCAACATCCTCCCCCTGATGCGGAGCATCCACTCCTGTCTTGGCGCCTTACTGCTCCCCTGTTGTCTCGTCCGTCGTCATTGCCGTGGTGGTAGTACTCGTTATTACGGGACACTTGAATTCATCCGTCATCAATAGCGCCGCGTCGATACTCCCCCGTAGATCTTGCAGATCTTCCTCGTACTCTACGTCCACCTTGTAGAGTTTTCTACTCTTCTTAAGCGCCTTGCCTTCTTTGCGTATGGTAGATGGCTTGTAGGCTTGTTCTTTCTTCTTTGCCTTTGGAGCTCTCTTCCACGTTGGATTAGCAGCCTTCGCCCATTGTGTGGTGTTCACCTTTTCTTTCTTCCAGCACAAGTCGATGAACTGGGTATATACCTGGGCCATTGTTTTCCATAACGTCCATGGCGTTCCGTAGTCTTCAGCACGAGCCATTGTCGTGACGCATTGTTCCTTCGCTTTCCCGGTAGCTTCTGCCTTGAACGAGCGAGGTTGAGGCCATGATTCCTCACCCTGCTGCAGGAAGTCTGGTCCGACGAACCATCTGTGCTTTCCGTCGAAGTCCTTCGGTATGTCTCTCGTTGCATCGTCGGCTGGGTTCTGAGCTGTTGGTACCCAGCGCCATTCCTGAGGTCTTGACGCGTCTTCAATCTCGGCGAGACGATGCGCGACGAAGGTCTTGAAGTTCCTTGGATCCGTCTTGATCCATGACAGCACGGTGCTTGAGTCCGTCCAATACGTCTTGCTCGTAGCCTTCATATCCATTTCCTTTTCTACGGAATGAGCCATCCTTGTGCCCAATAGCGCTGCTTGTAGTTCCAACCGTGGGATCGATACTGGTTTCAGCGGGGTCACTCTTGCCTTCCCAGCCAGCAAAGTGACGCAGTATCGGTCTCCTTCCTTCTGTCTCCAATATATGGCACAAGCGTACGCTACCTCGCTTGCATCCGTAAAAATGTGCAGTTCTCCCCCATGATACGACTGGGAGATGCACCGTGGTATCCGAAGGCTTACCAGTAGTTGTAAGCTATCCAAGTAAGTCTTCCACGCCGATTCAGTTGCAGGGTTGATTTTGTCGTCCCACCCGACGCTGCTTCTCCATATCTCCTGAAGCATCTTCTTCCCCTGAATCAACACTGGTGCTGCCAACTCCTCTCGGGTTGACATGACAGCACTAGTCACTTGGCGTTTCGTCGGAGTCTCCCCCGTGGACACCACCTCTTCAGCTTCATTCTTCCACAGAACACCGGTCTCGAAGCGTCCATCTTCAAGTCTTCGAGTGGTGCGTTCGAGGATTTGCATGGCTTTCCCTTCTGCGTCCGTGCTTGGTCGCCGCAGTTCCACGCCGAGTGACTCGATGGCGAAGTGCTCCTTCATTTGCCGGTTTAGTTTCTCGTCCCATTCCGAGACATGCGCGCAGGTGAGGTAACTCTTTCCGTTACCCGAGCCTCCATCCAGCCCGTGTAGCACCCATCCCAGGTGCGTCAAGGAAGCGACCGGCTGGTCGCGCTTCCCCTTGCGCGTCGTCCTTGAAACTATCAGCTCCCAATTATCCTGCCCGATAAGTAGCTTCGGAGCCTCCTCGTCATAGCAGAGCTTGTTGGTAAGCTTCTGCAAGTGATGACACTCGTCAATCCTCTTCTTGCTTATCAGCTGCGGCGTCAGGTTCAGCCCATCAATCGTTCGTGCCCCGACGATCTTCCGCTTCTGACTTGAATGCATCCCTTTAATCTTCGCGTTGACCCGCATCGAATCATCTTTCTTGATGATCTTCCCGCCTACCGTCTCCAGGGTAAGCATTTCTTTGGGTCCTTTCAGGCCGACACTGTTCGCCACGCTTGAATCCATCAGCGTGATAGTCGACCCTTCATCCAGCAGGGCCAAGACCTTGGCCTTTCCCTTAGGCCCGTATACTTCCACGGGCACCATCTTCAGGTACGCTCTGGAACCTTTGGCTGCGTTCACACATCCATCCTGTGATCGCACGTTGTTAGCCACTTCCTTTTGCCTGTCAGAGTTCGGCTGACCCTTATCTTCATCCCTCTCCTCATGCAGGAGACTGTGGTGCCATCGTCCGCACCTCTTGCATGGTGGTCGCCGACAACTCTCCTTTCGATGCTGGCTCCGCAGACACTTGAAGCATACTCTTCCCTTCCTGACTATATCCCATCTGGTCTGTATGGATTCCTGAGTGAACTTCTTGCATTCATCAAGCGTGTGGTTTCCCCCACAATGAGGACACTTCAGCTGTCGTTCTCCACCAACTTCAGCTGCGGCGTGTGTGGCCTGCCTTTGTACTGGCGTCTTCCCTGCCACTTCCTTGCCGGCGTATCGTCCGCATCTATCCGCTTCTTGATTCAGGAATCGCTCCATCAATACCAAGTCAGGGTCTTCGCAGTCTGCTGAGAAGTCATACCACCTGAATCTCATCACGTGTGGTAGTTTCTCCACTATTGCCGTTAGCATCTCAGGCGAATTCAAATATTGTGGCTTTCTTAATCCCTTGATCGTAGCCACCGCGTTGCTGATCGTACTGGCAAACAAACATACATCCCTGGCATTCTCCGTTGTCTTCGGCAGATTCTTGATCCGTTCCATTTCTGCCAAGACGAGGGCTTCAGGTCTCCCAAAGCGACGACGTAATGCTTCCATAATCTCATCTGGCATACAGTCGCTGTAGAGTCTGCTCCGTATTGCTTCCTTCGCTTGCCCTCTGATTGCCTTCCTCAGCCGGGTCAGGTTCTGTTCCGGACTGAATGATTTTGCCGTACTCTCATACACCGATCGGAAAGCGAGCCACTCGTCGCTATTCCCGTCAAAAAAGGGTAATTCACACAATGTCCCCACCTTTGGAACACTGTTAATTGCCGCGAGTATCGCTTGCGCCAGCTCGTTGGATGCCTTGTCTCCACCTTCAGGCTTGACGTTGACTGTGGATGAGGTTGGAAGTTTCATGTGGTCTTCTTTCGAAGGGTCCTCACCTGGTCGCCCCGTCCTGGACGTCCCCTCCACCCTCTTCGATTCCTTTCCACCGGGTAATCTATCCACCGTCGTATCAACCCAGGCCTTGACACTCTCCACTCTGTCCTCGGGTTCCTCTTCAGCAGAGTCGTCATCGATCTCGAGTATCTCGAGCTCTGCCTGTGCCAATGCTAGAGCGGCCTCCGCTTCCTTCAGCTTCAGACGAGCTACCTCTGCCTTTGCTCGTAATATGGCCTTTGTAGCTTTGGCGGTCTCCGAATCCCGACGTTGTATGCTGACTGTCTTCATCGTGATGCCAGTTGCTGCTGTTTCTGACCTTGCGTCTGTTGCGCCAGTGCTGGCTCCTGCTGTCGTGAACTCCGTCTTGGTGCTCCCAGAGCTCGTCTTTGTGTTGGAGCCCCCTTCAGTTCCCGATTCGGGTGCTCCGACCGGCGTCGCATCCCGTGAGCCTTTCTGACTCCTTGTGACCGGCATCTTCTCTCTTAGTGGTGTGACCGTCACCTCCTAGTAGGTCCTGGACGGCTCTTGTGCCGTTACTCCTGTTGCACAGCTACGCGACTTTCTCCTCTGGTTGAAGACTCCCTCCCCGGAGTCCTGCGCTATCCGGCTCGAAGGACCAAACGATGTTGCGAGCGCACCGGTGGCGAGGCAGATCTCTGTATCGGCCTGCGCCTGTGGGAGCTCGGCTTTGCTTCTCACGCGGCGGGGTGGTAGAGGGGCGAAGACGTTTCCACTCACGAAAACGCCGGCTCGGTCTACGCGCTGGTGCCCGCTGCTAATTGGGTGGATTTGCGCTTCCCAGCTCAACCGTGTGGTAGAGGAGAAATGAAGATCACTTGATCGTGCTGTGCTGGTCACTGACCTACTTACAGATCGAGGAGGCTCTATCCGGGTGGAAAAACAAAGTCCTGTTCTTCTTGAAAATGCTGGATGGTCACTTTATTACAATTACACTTGGCACACTATTTACTAATTAAACTAACGCTTATTATATTCACTGAACAACACTGTATTTACTTTTGCGGCGAACTACTACTTGATCTTTACGCGATGACTTCCATGTAATCACTCACTCTCTCTGCGATCCGCCGTCACTATTTATACGAATCAACCTATCACTAGAATTTTCGCGAAACTACTCGTATCATTATTCTAGACTCTAAACAATTAAAAATGATCCTTATACCTAGTACACTAAAGTTCAAATTACATTGAGAATGTACTAGATTTTTCTCGAAGTTTCCACGAAGTTTTCCTGAAACGTCCATTTGTGGAACTCTGTGGAACCTTCTAGAAGCATCCATTTCCAGAATCTTCTCGTAGCCTCCATCCGTAGATCTTTCTCGAAGCTTCCGGTTGTGGAACTTTCTGGAAGCGTCTATTTCCAGTAGCTTCTCGAAGCTTCCATTTGTAGAAACCTCTCGAAGCGCCTCTTTCTGGAACCTTCTCGAAGCTTGTCGAACCTTCTCGAAACTTCCATCCATCGAATTTTCTCGAACTTTCGTGGAATTTTCCCGAAGCGAGTTTTAAAGTATGTACGGACGTTTTTAACCTATTTCCTAACTCCGTGGAGCCGTGGAGCGATACGGTTGGCGCCAACATAGCGAAAATGAGATAATCAAGTTTTTACAAAAACATACAACAATCATACATACAACCGTCCTTCAATCGAACTGTTTTAGTGATCGTAGGCACCAATTTGTTCACTTCAACGACTTTTATTTCCCAGTTTTTTTTATTTAAAACTCCAATCGGTTTATAAACAACAAAGTCCATAGGTAACAAACATAAAAAAAACAACCGAAGTTTGAAGTCGGTTGAAAAGAAAGACTATCCCGCTTTGGCCTTAGTTACTTAGTTAACGAGCTATTCGCTTGTATAAGTAATAGGTAGGTACCAATGTTACGCGACTTCGCGGATATTATGCCAGTTTTCTAGGTGCTAGTAGCAGGCAGCGAGTAAAGCCCGTCGGCGTGTGTCTGCATCAGTGTTTACCTCTCACTATCAGGTGCGTCGCGCAGGCGCTCGGCGTCGGCCGTCTCGTAGAGCGCGTCATCGTCGGGCATAGCGCGCGCATGTGGACCCGCGCCCCCCGCGCCACCCACACCCCCCGCAACGCCGCCCGCGAACAGCGCGCCCAACGCGTGGTGCCGCCCACTGCCGCTACGGAACCGCGGGTACCCGAACCGCGACTCCTCCTCGTCACCGCCGATGCGACCTCGACATCGTCTGGAATCGCAACCATCGCTTAACAAACAGCTCTATTGCCCCCCACAGGTATAGATACAGTGGTTTTGCGATAGTCTGCAACGCATTAGCAACGCCCCTTATGGTGCATGTTCTACGCACGCAGAGGCGCGGCCTGGAGGCTAGGACTGAAGCCCGAATCTATCCGGCCAAATCTCATGTACAGTCAGCTGCACAACTCCCAAGTTTTCACATTTATATGATATCTTACTTTTGTAAAGACATTCTTCTTCTGCCTGAGAGTACTGACAAGTAAGATTATTTTACATTAATTTGAAAATAATTGCGTGCACTTTTCTTTGCAAAATGAGTAGTGATATAAATGTAAAAGCTTGGGAGTGTACACATGTCTGTGCAGCTGAATGTAGGTATATAGTTTAAAATCCCAAACGGAAGGCGAGGCCGGAAGCAGCATTCCATCGTAAGAAATTTCATTCGACGATCGGACGGTCAATATTAAAAAATAAAACAGCATAAAATATGAATAGATGAATAGGTCGAGGAGGGCGGTAACTCACGGCGGTATGTCGGTGGGCTCGATCCGGTAGTGGCGGTCGGCCTCGGTTTCGGACATGCGGATGTCATCGGAGCCGGAGGGACTCATGTGCCGCGAGGAGTGGTGCTCGAGCTGGCGGATGAGGTCCTCCAGGTTACGGATACGGATGGGGCCGCACGGGCCCGTCTCCTCTTCGTCTCGCTGCCGCCGCAGCTCCGCCTCGTGGATCTTCTCCGCACTCGGCGCTCGCTCCCGCTTATACTCGTATTCCTGGAGAATCAACTATACCACTGGTATACTACTATCTAGAATCATGTAGACCAATGATGTTTTAGTGATATTCACAGGAAGATTTCGCCTTGCCACGCTTCTGTTCGGCTTTTACTTTTTCTACACAGTACCTACCTGATGAAAAAAGCCTAACTTATCTTAGTCGTCATTGTCCTTCTGGGATTATCAGAAAACCAGCGTTGCATCGTCAGCACGATGCAACATATTGCTGAGATATGACCCCATTATCTTGGAGATATGTACATATAAGATAATAAAATGTATGTAGGTAATAAATGTTTGTTCTCGGGTCTTGGATGTTGTGATGTCTTGTATGTGTCCATGCCACCTGCGACACAGGGAATCCTAGTGCAGGGTAGTGAGAGTGTGAACGTTTAAAAAAAAATGTAAGTAGTTTAGTGTTTAGTTTTAATTCATTCTATTGTCATCTCGTGTATCTCTCTGATAATAAATATATTTCTTTCTTTCTTTTCATTCTTTCTTAGCTATGAAGTGAATCCACATCATTCATGCAGACCCGTTTTGGCGTGATGATCTATATCTGATTTTCTCTAATATTTATTAGAGAGGTTTATTTGCGTGAAGGGTGGCAGGGCAGTATCGTCGTTGATGGCGGTTACCTGTAAGGCCCGCAGGTCTCCGGAGCCGCCAGCGACGCCTCCAGCGGCGCGTTGCGCGGCAGCAGTCTTTAAAGCCACGATTATATTCTCGTGGTACCCATTAAGGTCCTGAAAAATAACACAGTTCAAAATTATACGTTGCCAATCAATTTAAATTTCTCGGTTTAGACTTAAGAATACATAAATTTAAATGACTGTTTCACTCTGTCACTTTTGCTTCTGGTGCTTCTGGGGTGTCGTCTTAATCAGATGAGAAATCTACCATCTGTATGACGAATCTACAGGGAAATTTTGTTGGGACAAGGTTCTCACCTTAAACTTATACTCCATATCAGCAACCGCCCCGGAGGGTTCCTGTCCGTCGGACTGCGAACCCACTTCCAGGTGTTCTGACTGGGAGTCGTCCCCCCACTTGTCTTTGCCGTCCACGGCGCCGTAGCCATGCTTCTTGAGGATACCCTTCTCAGGAAGCTTGGCCATGGAGTTTGGAGCGACGTCTATAAATGCTATGTCCTCCTCTCCTGAAATCCCAAAACACAGACTTAGAAAAGTCATAAAACCATGGTCCAAGGATTCGTAGTAAATGATTTTAGGTGCTTAATGTTGACTTGCACCAAACTTTCAAAGTTCCTAAGCAACAACTTTACTCGTTTGACAGTTCTTAACGGTCAGAATATGTACTGTTAAGAACTACCAAGCGAGTTAAGTAATTGCTTAGGAACTTGCTAGGAACTTTGACAGTTTGGTGCAATTAGCCATAATAATAAATTCAATTAAACTAAGTAATTTGTGTGGTTAAAAAGAAGTTATGTTAAGAACCAGTCAGTGAGTGTTAGTCAAAATATGAGCAAGGTACTTACCAGAATGAGTAGGCTCATCCTCACTTCCGGAGTGAACTCGTTTCATTTGCTTATGATCTCTGGAATTACAGAATGGTTATACATTACTACATTTTCAGCGAAGTATCTATGTAGTAATAAAAGGACTGGATAAGAATCAACTTACGGATATCTACTTGCATTTCCAGAACCCGCCATATGGTTCCCATGCTTGAAGATCACGCGCTGTGAATCTCCTCGACTGTAAGAGAAGCTGAAGTTCATTCTGGATTTCAATACCGTTTTTAATCTACAAACTCACAGTGAGTCTATGTCCTACTCAGTGTAGTGTGAGCAAATTATAATAAGAGTATTATAACCCTCTTCTATAACCTGATTAAGCTTGGCGATTTAATCTACACGTGAATAATTGAAGTATAATTTCATGATATTATGAGATTGTCCATGTCGCCACCTACATCTATTATTACAATACCTAGTATTATAAACCTTTACTATGTTACTACTTACTTAATAAAATGAAAGAGAAAATCAAAAAGCGTGTCCTCGAGAATTGTGAAGGTGTTCACGCAGCACACGAATAGCAAAGTACTGTCTGCTTTCGTCAAAGCATTGTGCAATCTCAAGCTTCATGGATAAAAGCTAAAACCGAGTGGCACAAACAAAACCAAGCGTGGAGACTCGTCAAGCTGCCGACGTACCTCAACAGGTTTCTGATTGAACACCAGATCCGATATAAAAGAAAAGAAAACATAAATTACAAATAATATACCCTATAAATACAAAAGACATTCAGAGGTTAACAAAAACTGTCTGGTACAGGAAAATCGACGCATATATCTAGCAAGTTGAAAATAAATTAATCAAATAGACATTGATAAAATTATACGGACTTAACGGAAGGAAGAATCTGAAAGAAATTTCGTAATAAAGTACAAAAAAAACAATGAAAGATCCAATGCGGATATTGTAGTCTGTAGTGCAATTACCTGAAGGTGGTGTTGAAGGAGTGCATCTTGCCCCCGTCCAGGGAGATGTCTTCCTGCGAGTTGTTGGAGGTGGTGGAGCCGCCCGCGAAGCTCTTGGACATGGGTTTCTTCACGTAAGGAGGGTCATATTTCCGAGTCGTACTTTTTCTCCTGGAGCAGGCGTGGCGGGGGAACGCACACTCAGATCAATCGATTAAGTTTACAAGACCGAATCGAAAGGGATTTATAGCGACATTTGGCAAACTTTCAATTTGTATGGAACGAATGATAACAATTAACGTGTTCCATTATCGACTCTACCATGGAACACATTCCCCGAAGTTTGAATTGTTGTATGAGTTTTCTTTAGAGTTGAAAACATCAATTGCTCCTGAAGTGTTTTCAGTAATTGCCATATTTCACCGTTCGTTCCATTGAAAACAGTCGAATTGAATGCAAAGCACCAGGCTTTTGGATATTTAATCAGTTCATAAATTTGGAAAATTTTGACTTTTTGTATATTTTTCGTTTCATTCCTCTTGGGAACTTGATGTTGTATGGAAATTAATTTAAAAAGATTGAACATAGCTTAATGGTAAGTAGGTTCTTTCCAGTCTTGTGAAAATGACATAGCCAAAAAGCAACAGTATAGAAGCTGAGATGAGATTATTTTGAACCTTGCTGACAACAACAAATATATCAAAAATGTTGGTGAACATTTAAACTAGAGCAAAACTTTAAACGTAATGATATGTATAGTTGAAGTTAATCAGCGAGTATTAAATAAGCTCTCTGTACACCTAATTGTCATCAATCACAGCTGGATATAGAATCTAGAAAGAACCAAATGTCTTATAGGTATGTATACCTTAAGGCGTTGCTAACTAGATAGACAGCGGCTTGAAAGAAGAATCCGTGCATCGCACATTCGCTTCTCGTGCAGAAGTAGAGTTCAGTGGTTGTGATAGTGAGTGGTGACGTAGTCGAGCGATCTATATCTTCTTCGGTAATCAACATCATGGGCTCAATACTATCTCGAATGCGATATTAAGTGTTTAATGACTCATCAGTAGTTTGTGTTCAGGTGTATGTCACGGAAGTTAATGTGATCGCGATTGAAGTTAGTGAGTGGTGGTGACGGAAGATATAGATGCGGTGGCGTCGGCGGGGCTCCGCCGACGCTCCGACCAAAGAAAGGAAACGAAAACGAGTCACAGTTCACATAAGCCAATGCATACATCCAAGAGCCCAGAATCTTAAGGGTTTGAGTCGAGGTGTCTCGATATACAACGAGGAAAGCCTTCTTCGGCATGCAGCGAGGCGGTCGGACGGCGAGGCCTCGCGTGGCGCGTGGCGCGTGGCGGCGCGGGGCCACGGCGCGTGACCACGGCGCGTGGCCACGGCGGCGGGCTCGCGCATTCGGCCGCCGGCGCGGACACAGAACCACAGATCAAATGCAGTTGTGGCGCGCCGACTGGGCGACGCGCCACCCGCCAATTCTAATGCTACAACGACAAACGTAAACGACGTAAAAAGAACTTTCAAAGAGGTAACAACCAAATAAAAACCAATCGCCGTCGTAACGAAACGAACAAAAACATCAACGCTAACGTCTAAAATAAACATACAAGTAATACGAAGGTGACGATTTAAATTTCTTCTTAAAGACTACCTTTGGTCTGTTTTCTGCTCACTAACCTTAGGCACAGGGAGAAGTTTTTGTGTACTACGACTGACCTGTAGCAGAGAGCGCTCAGGGCAAATACTATGAATACCCCCCCTACCACAGACATGAGCACCGCCACGAGGAACACCGTGTTCGAGCCGTGGTAGTTCTCTGCGCCCAAAGAGAAAGGAGTGAGTCGCGGTCCGGCGGCGCGGCGCGGCGGCGTGACGCCACGGCCCGCCCGGGCGCGGGGCCGGGGAGGGCCGCGGCGTCAGCGGGCGGCGCGGCGCGGGGGGCGCGGGACCCGCTCGGCTCTACGCGACAAGACACAGACACGACACGGATACACGTACGACATACAGGCACGAGCGACAGACACAGTGCGACAACACCGAGTTACCGGCCGTTACCTGAAGCAGTACGCCATCCAGGCGAACCCCACGAACACCGAGAGCACGACCGCGAGTAACAATACCACCATGGTCATAGTGCTCATCTTATTCCCCTCGTGCTCACCTGCAAGAGAGGGTCCCGCGCGTTAGTGCGCCGCCGCGCCCGCGCGCCCGCGCCTTCCGAGCAATGCCTCATACATCCGTCACGTCACACGTCACGTGCACGCGCACTGCCGCCGGCGGCGCTACGCTACTGATAACCCCCCTCCCCCGCCCCCGGTTCGTCCCCACTACTCTTTTTTACTGACCGTACAAGAGTTTGGTGCTTTTTCGACCTACTATAGTGTTTTACCGACAAGATTCGCGATCGCGATTTCAGTTTTGGATTTTGAGAGCAGTGCTCGGATTTTTGGGCCAATTAGGATACATTTTATAAGTAGGGGGAATATTGATAGAAACATGAAACCTGCAAATATAAGAACGTGATTAAACAAAAATATACATGTTAATTAGTTGTATGATGTTTTATCAATAGGTTAGTGTTATTGATCATATGCATCGCAAATGCAATTTTACTCATGTAAAAGTACACACCATAGGCCGTTAACAGTGATATTAGTTTATACATATAATAAATTATTGTGGATACCATATAGAAGAATGAAAAATACTAGGTACTTACAATCAAGCATCCCACGATATAATCCCTTTACTTAATGACATGGGACCATTGATAAATGTATGTAGGTACATATTATGTGCGTAATTAAATCGAAATATAAATTGAAGAACGGTGTGTTTGATTATAATAAAAAACCATGGAATAATACGAAACAAAATAACAGAGAATTTTGGAGGCACTTTGATTGGGAATTAATTGTTAGTAATTTAAAACACAAAAAATTTTGCACCTCAATCTTGGCCAATGCTCGGTATGATATTTTACCTTACCATAGGTTTACCATAGCCTACAGTTCTTGAAATGACTAATGATAAAACTTAAAAGCCACTGTGTAGTGTTCCCAAAAAAATTATAGGAAGAAACACTTGCATGTAAATTAAAATCCCATTTTTTTACCCTCGCCAAGTGGTAGATCTTAGATGTACTTAACTGGAAAGAGAGAAGCACATGAATAACTATTAAATAAAATGTCAAGTCATTCTTTTAGACTCCTTTTCATGGGTATTTAAGGCTACACGGCTGATTATTCTTTCTACTCAGCATTACAAATAAATATTTTATCTTTCTTTTTCATAATCTATCGACTAGCTAAGAAGGCTAGTTATCTGTTTAGATTTATTCATGGGATTTCCGGTTTCACCAATGGATTGACTCTAAATAGACGCATTTAACCAATCACGGTCAAGACAGTGCAAAACTTTTGGGTTTACTAAATTCTAGTTGGCTAGCTGTAAACTGGCTTCGACTCACCATACGGTGTTTCCTTCTTGGTCATGTTGTAGGCGGCTCGGGTGGCATTGTCAGGCACATATGGGGTGGGAGAGGGAGGCAGGGCGTCCGGCTGTGAGCAGTCCGGACCCGTCCAGCCGCGGTTGCACGCGCACTTGTTCACATTGGAGCACACCTGCAATTGGCGACGAGGTTTTTAGATTAGGTCGATGTAAAGCTATATGCTTGGAGTAAAGACAATCCTAGGTAAATGATGACGTACCTATATAAGACTATAAGTTTTTTGTTTTATATTACAACAATGCTTCGAAATAACATTATTATCAATATATTCTCGACAGACGAGAACTCCGACAGAACCAGCTAATGTGTCACACAAGACAACACATTTACCTAGAAATGTATGTGAGTATGTCTCTATCCAAGTATAATGTGCGTAAACCGTGAAATTTTTCAAAAACTTTAAAGACTTAGTACCCATTTGCAAGTACTGTAGCTAGAAATAGTATTTCTAAGTAATTTTACCACAGAGTAAAAGTAAATAGGAGCCAGAATAAATAAAATTATAACGGCAAAGGTCATGAGCGGGGTAACATAAAAGTCAAATATAAAGTCCCCGCTCACGTGCTGAGCTCACAGAAACTAATCTAGGCAGCCGACTCGAGTCGATCCATTCCAGTCAGAACAACTTTCAACGATATTACGGGAATTAATTTCGCAGTTGTGAATCGAATCGTATTAGCTAACTGCCACAAATTGGACCTGGAACCTACCATTGTTAGCTCGATGCCCGATGTAACGCTAAATGAGATCGGGACAATGATAATTGTTCGGTATTGGAATATCCGTTCGCTTTTTGTGGGATGATTTTGTACGGCAATGCAATGAATATTAACTGAACTTTGTGTATCTAGTTAGCGTTTAAACTAGTGTCTACTCGTGTGATATGTATCTAGGTAGACGAGTAAATTAATTTTTATAATATAAGGTAAAATAAATAATAATAATCAAGTTTTGCAAAAACATAGTACCAACCGACTTCAATTGGACTGTTTTAGTTGTGTACATCTTAGTACTCTGTGGTTTTAGTGACCGTAAACAGCACTTAAAGGTCACAGGGAAGCAAAATACGCAACTTCGTTTACTTCGACGACACATTTTTTTAGTTATTTGGATAAAAAAACTAAAAGCCGTGAAATGTGAAAGTATATCCTCTCAAACATATTTTTTTTTAAATCTGAGGTAACAAACAATAAAAAAACATTCAACAGAATTGATAACCACCTCTTTTTTGAAGGCGGTTGAAAAGAGGCGCAAATGTTCGTTATCGCCTAAAATAATAGTTAAAAAATTGAGAACCCATAGTAAACTCAATTAAATTGTAGATCGAGTTAGGCACAAATTGACGACATCAGTCTTGAATCACTGTTCTTATCCTCAGTTCAGCGGACTGCGGAGGTTTTTAGCAATGTTTTAATTACGGCAGGTACTTTAGTTAGATCAGAAGTAGAAGGTACTTATTTGTAGAGTTTGCTAGAGTCGTCTTAAGACTATCAAGAATAGTTTTAATCTTATCTCTCGATAGTCTAAAGTGATGCTCTGTACCTAGTTACTTTGATAGCAATTATCTTTTGAAAGCAACATGCAGATACGTCGGGTTTAGTTATAAAGTAGAGTATATCTAAAAGAATCGAGAGAAAATTTCGTGCAGAATGAATAGTTATTTGTACACCAAGGGCCTGAAGCCAGTTATTTTAGTCAAGACTTTTATCAGCCCGAGCCAAAAATAGGGCTCCAGGAACAAGGATAACAAGATTTGTCACTTTAAATGCGAGGAAATTAAACAAATTTAAACTCTAATGAGCGCCCATTTTGTAATTCAAAATCAGAGACAGCAATTCAATGTTACGACGATATTCGAAATTAGATAATTGTTATGTAACCGAAATTCAAAATTTGAAAACAGTTATCAACTTCCGACATGAAACCATCAATCTACAAACTGAACTTTTTATACGGATTTTATAGGCAATCACTTTTTTGCCCATGGATTGTGAATAAATTGAACTTTACGAGCATGAGTAGTGAAAATGCAATTCATTATTCAGGCATCACAGAAGACTAGGTCATAAAGCAACTTCATGTCTCCACCGCATATTCCACCTACATAGCTCATCTCCGTATTCTATCCACGGCCACAACAATAGTGCTTCAAGCGAACTGAGCCATACGAAATGATACGTTCGCATCACATTTCAGAAATTTCATTCAAAGCGGAGTAGTCGTCGGCCGAGACGGTAAAGTAGGTAAGTGCTATCGCATACTGTTACATTTGTTCGCAGCTCGAAGTTACGAGCCGTGCATACGACAGATGTAGAATTTAGCTGGATAAGCCGAGTTTATGCAGTCGCGCGTTCGCTAGTTTACCAGTTTCTAGTGCCAGTTAAGGAGTTGAAATGATTTAGGAAGTTAGTTTTATGTAACAATGTCGGGCAAGTAGTTAATTATGAAATTCATATGTTTGCATTCCGTTATTTGCGTGTCGTTATTACAAGACTGGGAATTAGTTTTGCACTCCGTTCCTGTTGTTTCTTTTTCAAATGATTTGTTCATGATTTAGGTTTATTTAGTTAACCGATATCAATACTAAATAAAATGTTTTATTTATTACAGCATAAGCTAACTACTACAATATTTGGTAATACATACATATATTATTATGTATTACCAAATTTACAAAAGGAAACAATTGGGCCACCCATAGAACGTTGCAAACAATCTATGGGTAGCTCAACTGCTCCAACTCGATACCCGATGGCAGCGTGCCGAGGAGGATACTGGCTGCATTGCCTCTTTGTATTGCGAGTAAAATACCTCCGTACCTTAGTACTGAATTTGGAGATGCCACGATGAACATTTTTTATTTACGCCTTAACTACTGCTGAACAAAATTGCGAGCCAGTTATGTCTTTCATAGATAAAATTACTCGTATCTAGCTAAAGAGATTTTCTATGTAAATATTTATATTCATCATACAAAGATTTAGGTAGGTAGCTATTCTTATTGATCTATTACACAAGTGGAATTTAAAATCCGAAGCATCGTTGACCAAAACAAGCAGGTGGATGCAGCTCGCCCGTGTAACCGAATCGGGCGAGCTTACGTGCGCGCCCCAATTCGATTTGCGACATCGAGAGTTGCGCTCGCCTGCCGCAGATTCACTTAGTGCGTACTGACTGCTTCAAACTTGCCCGTTATATACAGATTTCAGACAGCAAACAAAAAATAATCAAGTTCGTATATTGATAAAAAATTGTCACTTAGGTAATAATGTTTAGTCGGTTAGTTTATCAATAGGAACTTATTGAATTATTATTGCTAGTCATCAATCAGACTCGATTTAGGCCTTGTCCTAATAGAACGCGATCACGCGATCGTCGCGCGAGCAAGCGATAGGTACGACCGTCGCGCGAATCCGCGATCAAACGTACTAAAGTCAAATAGGCGTCCCGATTGGCAATCTCGCGATCGCGCGACGCGATGTTCGCGCGAACTTGCGATGGTCGCGTCATCGCGTTCTATTAGGACACTGCCTTAAACTAATTATTGTTGACAACAAACTAGGGATTTATTTTTAAATAGGTGACTTTACACACTCGCCGGCACGGAAACTGGGCCACTCACAAATTTTAAGCTAATCGGGTTTTTTCTTTAATTTTAATTTTTTTTTGGACTTGAAGGTTAAGTCCAATTTGATAATATTGCACAAATTAACTAGTTTTTCGCTCCGAACCATGACTCCATGAAGAAAATTTTTAGTACTTAGGAAAAAAAAAAAAAAAAAATAAGCAAAAGATAGTTGTAAGTTATGATAGTTTTAAGTTGGGTATGCCTGCACTGCTCAGCCAATGCAGCAAAACTGCTTTACCCTACGCATGCATGATGTAGGTTTATTGTAAAACTGTAGTTAGGTATACATTAAGAAACCCACCATAAGTGTACCTACGTACCATAGAATAGAATAGAATATGCTTTATAGTATCACCTTAAAATAAATAAAAACAAGAAATAGGTACAAACTAAAATACAAGGGTGATCTTATTGCTAGATAGCAATCTCTTCCAGACAACCATATATATGACAATAAATAAATTAATACCTACTGAATACTGAACTGTGATAGCGTAATATCGAGGTCTTTTGTTTTTGGGTTTTATGGGAATCCAAATATTGAAATTCGTTTTGGGCTTTTTTCTATCAACAATCCCTGGACTGATCTAGTTCGCGTGCGATATTTCATAAAGGTCGGTTGAGCGGTTCGCCAGTTATCGTCAGATAAACATACGTACACACATAGAAATGCCCATATTCCCAGTATCTAAACTATAAGACCTCGCTTCGCTTGGTCAATTACTAACTAAAATAACAAGCTGAGAGTGCACCGTGTGAACGTAGAGTAACAACAGTATTATTAAAACTATTATTTGAACCATACAGTTTCGTGCTCATGAAGGTTGTTAGCAAACTCGGCGAATTACTAATTATCTAAGTGTAGCTTGTATCAGAGAGAGTTAGAAGTATGGCAAATTTTGATTGATGACAATAAAAATTGTTAAATGTATTTTGTTACTAATCAAAATAATCAGTGGGAAGGCAAAGACCGACTCTACTAACGAGAAGAGCGAAAAATGTAATAATTTTATTTATAAATAAATTTTATTACCTACAGCATAGGCTAACTACTACAATCTATATTACAAAATTTACAAAAGGAAACAATTGGGCCACCCATAGACCGTTGCAAACGATCTATAGGTAGCTCAACTGCTCCAACTCGATACCCGATGGCAGCGTGCCGAGGATACTGACTGCATTGCCTCTTTGTATTGCAAGGCTTATTCTTTGGCCGAGATAGCTGCCAGACCTCTGATCACGCGTCGCTTCGACCAGACGCTCTGACAAAATTTTGAAAACGCGGCTTATAAATTTAGTACCTTAACTCTGGGTAACATAAAGCTAATTACAGGTCTTCACGATTAGCAAGCAGAATGGAGAAACAGTTATTGAGAACAAAAATGTCAACAAGATATCCAATCCAAGTATTTGTATTTGTATTTGTATTTATTTATTTTACTTTAATTAAAACGGCAGCAGCCAATTATATTAATTAAAGAGCGAATTACTAGGGTAATAAATAACATATGATTAAAACAGATAAATTAAAATCTAAGGAAAATGGAATATAAAATTAAGTAAAATTGATAACAATAATTTAGGAAAATTAAAAAATGAATTATATAAAACTGAATAAATTAATGATTAACATTCATACGTAATAAGTATATAAGAATTATAGCTATTTTAATGATATAGCTTCTAAACTTTAAACATGGAAAATGTGGGCAACAGATTATAATTTCGGTAGAATATTGCAAGGATACTTCGGTCCGATACCGATACCGGTTGGGCTACAATGGACTTTTACAGGTTTACAGAGTTGAATTTATGTGGACAGGTTAATGAAGGACTTACAGGTGAAATATCGTTGCTAGGCTTATTGACTGCGATGGGGAACACGCTGGGGAAAACTAAGTTATGGACCAAACTTTAGATTTCAGTTCAATTTGTGTGATTAGTGATTACCAAACTGGTAGAAAACTTTTGATACTTTTAAAACTACTCTCATACTAATGAGCACAGAAGTATTAAAGTATAGAAACACAACGTAGTACATTGAAAATGCGTCACAAAAAAGGGAGCCACATTGGCTAGCTTCTAATACATTTTGGTCCTTGTCTTTTTTGGTCTTGGGGTTCTTTATTATTTATTTGGAATCTACGTTCTGAAAAAAATATGTTCCTCTGATTTTTTTTTTACTTGAAAGGGAAATAAGGACGAAATTCGGGTTGAATATTGCCCTTATTTCTTATAACTTATAACTTTGTAAAATGTGTACTGAAAATTCCAGATTATATTCTCTGATACGAACTATTAAGGCTTGCAATTCTCTTCTCTCATTAAAACCAAGTACACGTCGCTTTGAGCTTCACAACAGACGACAAAGGAACACAAACGTGTTTTAAATCAATGGTTTTAATTACCAATTACACCAACGTATAGTATCTGCGTGTAAACGGAATTGTTGCGAGCGGAATGAGGACAGCTGACGACTTTATGTTAAAAACTCAAATTGTTCTCACTAGTTCGATCATGGAACTAGTTTGTATTTTTTTTTTTAATTAGTTCGACCGTCGAACTAATTTTAATCGAGAAACAATAAACTATAAAATTGGCAATGAGCTTTTTAGACGTAAAATGACTACTAGCGCAGACTGTGGTATTAACAGGGTAAAAGATTGTTTTTAAAAATTGCTTCGATCGTGCCCTAGGCCTTTCTAAAAAAATCAACCCTATGATGGTGTCGATATAAGTAAATTTTATTCATACCCTACTCTACCATGACTCTACCTAATTAGTCTTCAATGGTTTTGCTGCTACATCCTCAAGGCTACCAAAGTAGCCCATGTCTCCTTTTTCAGCACCGGTTCAGTCATTTTGGCACGTTTGAGTAATGAACATCCATCAATACAACCTTTCACATCAATCAAAGCTTGGTGCTGACTGACTGACAGACAACGCACAGGCTAAACCACTGCACGTAGAGACTTGAAATTTGGAGGAATTTCGTCAAGAAGTGTAGGCGCTTACAAAGTATAAAGTAATTTTAAAGTAAGGTGTAAAGTATTTCGTTATAGTTAATTCGAAACGCAAACGAAATTGTGGAAGTCATATATAGGTAAAAATATTAGTTAATAATCAGGCACAATTTTTTTATTAAAGACACTAAATGTTCCGGCGCTCCTGTACCTATTTGTCAGCAAAACAATCAGCTTTGTAAAATGAGCCAGCCATTTGCAAGCCGGTGCGATTGCATTGCAATGAAATTAAACAGCGCCTCTGATTACCCGGCGGCCGCACATTGGAAACACATTAAAATACTCATTTCGTTTGTCGAGTACAATCAACTACAAGAGCTTAATGAATGACAGATGTTGCAACTTAACTGGACGCTTAAGCTTTCTGCCCTCTCATCATCATCATCAGCCTATCGCAGTCCACTGCTGGACATAGGCCTCTCCCAATGAGCGCCATCGCGGCCTGTCTTCGGCTTGCCGCATCCATTTTCTGCCTGCAACCTTCCGCAGATCGTCACCCCACCTGGCCGGAGGGCGTCCTACACTACGTTTGCCGATTCGCGGTCTCCACTCAAGAACTCGTTTACCCCAGCGGTTATCGGTTCTTCGGCAGATATGACCAGCCCACTGCCACTTCAGCTTGCTAATTCTCTGAGCTATGTCGGTAACCTTGGTCCTCTGTCGGATAACCTCATTACGGATCATATCCTTCAGAGAGACGCCGAGCATAGCCCGTTCCATAGCTCGCTGAGCGACTTTAAACTGGTGGACTAGCCGTACCGTGAGTGTCCACGTCTCAGCTCCGTATGTCATGACGGGTAGGACGAACTGGTTAAAAACTTTCGTTTTTAGACTTTGCGGTATGGGTGACGAAAAGACCCGACGCAGTTTTCCAAATGCTGCCCAGCCCAGTTGAATCCTCCTCTTGGCCTCCTTTTCAAAATTGTTTCTACCTAACTGCAGTATCTGCCCGAGGTACGTGTACTCTGAAACAATTTCAAGAAGGTGGCCATTTACGACGATAGGTCCCGGATCAATGTGGTCATTGATTATGACTTTGGTTTTATCCAAATTCATGCCGAGACCTATCTGTCGCGAGGCTGATGCTAGGCCGTCCAGTTCTGCCCTCTATCCCGTATCATACCAAGACCGTGCTGGTCATAGTGTCGCAAAAGTAGGGTTGCCATCCGTCCGGGTTTCCCCGGATTTTTTTTTGAGTCCTAGTTTAGAGGGCGTCCGGGGAGCTCCGTACTTCATTTGTTGTCCGGGTTTAAAAACTCTTGAGCCGCCCGCGACACACGCACTGTGCCCGCACGCCGCGATCAAGCGACCATTGATTTGAAAACCGATTTTGATGAAATTTCTATACTTACCTATATGGAACCAAATTGAAAGTATATCCTCTCGAATAAATAATTTTCCAAATCAGTTGATCTATGACGAAGTTCTGAGGTAAAAAAAGCAACCGAATTGAGAACCTTCTCGTTTTTTGAAGTCGGTTGAAACCTGTTGATATGTCCGGGTTCTGGGCTCTAAAATCCGGGGTTTTCACGCGTCTTGTCCTTGTTTCCAAATTTTAAAGATGAAAACCCTACGCAAAAAAAAAATTGTCACAAAGCTGTGCACGCTCGGTTTTCAGCCAATTTATATTTAGTAGTTTCGGCGTGATTGAGCAACAAACATAAATCGATTTATCTCTCTAGCCACCCATCCTTAGTATGAGTGTTATAAAGGGTTAAAATAAATTTACGGCTGACATTACCAACTTTAGAACAAAGAGGGCAATAATATCGAAACTTCTGTATAATACAGTTTTAACCATTTCAATGTGGGAAAGTTTTAACCGATAATGGCGTTTTATGGGTTAAGGTACTTAGTGGCGACTCGAAGCGGAAACCACCCGTAGTTGACCCAAGTACGGTTAAACTTAGGGAAACTTATATCGAACTTGAAAGAACCAGTTTATGCAATCATAACTATTGAGAACAGGTAAAAATGCCGACTGTAATTTTTTTCCTATAAAAAGTTAAAATTATCTATTGTTCACCTTAGAATCTGTAAAAGTTAGTGCCGAGTTTAACAGGATGCAGCGGAGGTTCAGCCTTGTAACGCAAAAATTTAATAACGATGGGCATCCCGCCACTCAAACTATTAAAACTAACTGCGCTACTCCCAGCAGCAAAATCTAATCAAACAAGCAAACTGTGTCGTGAGCCGCTGCACACACCACAGAAAGTACCCAGGAATTATTTTCAATTCAGATTTGCTACTGCACACTAGGGCGAGGCCAAACCATTTTATGTAAACAAGAAACGAGACAAGCTTGGAGTTCTCTTAATGGAAAGAGATTAAGCTAAGCAGTGCTAAAACACTGCTTTGGTTATAAACAGGCGTTCAAGTAATGTTTACAGGTCTAAAAATTTTAAGTAAATAATTAGTTGAGACGATACAGATGGTCGAGTGGCCAGTGAGTTAGACTGCTATGCCAAGTGTCCGGGTTCGATTCCCGTTTCAACAAACAATTGTGCGATGAAAATCTGTATTTGTCCTGAGTATTGGTGTGCTTTCTATGTATCCTATGTATGTATTTAACATAGAAAATAAATAATTATGTATTCTACCAGATATCTGGTTTTCATGGTACAAGCTTGCTTAGTTTGGGTAAAGAATAAATAATGTTTGGGGCTTTATTTTGATAGTCAGTAATTTCACTTTCAGCATTACTACTTAGCGACAGAATTTGACAATACGTACCAATCTAAACGGAATCCTAGAAGGTAAGCATCCAAACGGTAAAAATCCTTTTTTTTTACATTGACCGTCCACCCCTGTAGGGAGGAATATCGGACTCTTACCGACTATAAACCCCATGGCATTAGAGAGACCCAGGGATATCTGAAGAATTCGTACCGGTGTCCCTCACGCACGTTGCTGTGAGGCCCATCCCAGGGAAAGCTTGCGCAGACCCCGAGAAACGGTAAAAAGTGTTAATTAAGCTTACCCCTTTAGCAGAGCACTCGTGGTTGTTCTGGTCTGTGGGACACTTGGTGTGGTCGATGAAGGGGAAGATGGAGGTGCAGCTCTGGTTGACGCACACGAGGTTGTCACCGCACGGCGTTCCGTCGCGCACCACCCCGAGGGGAGCTATTTCCGTGTGCTGTAGGAGCCCGGTGGTTATTCTGGAAGGTGCCGGTGGAAGGGTGAATTGCTTTGCTTAACTTTATTTTGTGTAACTTCTGACCAAAAGGACCAGGATCGAAAGAGCAAAGGCTCGAACGGTCGCTAAAGGCTTTGCTTTAATACCCAGAACTGGACTTCTTCTACAATAATGTTGGCAAGGTTAACGCTATGGCACTTGCCTACCTTTTTTTGGATTTATAAGACTGTAAGTTACTGTTTGTGTAAAATGAATAAATAAAGAATAAAGTCACAAATTGCTGTGAAGTGTGTAAGAAGAAATGTTGTATTCAATACAACACATACACTAGTTTGATTAAACGGTCTCACTAGGTAAAATGCGTAGTTTAGCAGACACCAAAAAAAGTTACTGGTTCACACGAGAAGAGCCTAGAAATGCCGGTACTCCTGGTATAAAACATTATAATTCACGGAGTGGTCACCACTATGAGGATGACCTATACGGATGATCTATAAGGATGTACTATAAGGATGACCTAAAAGGATGATTGTAAGGCTGTAATAGGATTCATCGACTTACTTGCACTCGTACTCGTTGCCTTTGATGTTGAACACTGTTCTGGTGAAGTACTCGTCCAGCCCCGACACGATGGGGTACCGGTTCCCTAGCTGGCACTGCAGGGACCCGCATCTCACGTTCCTGGCACACAAATATTTTGTCTTAAGTCTGGGTATTTTCTATGTATCCTATGTCCTTATGTATTTATAACAAAGTACTATAGTTTCTTCTTTATCAGTTATCTGGTTTCCATAGTACAAGTTCTGTTTAGTTTGGGGGCTAGATGGCGTGAGAAAATATCGAAAAAAATATTATTATTTTTTATTTCTCAAGCTTAGTTATGGGCTTGCATGTTTTTCACAGTATGTCCATTGAAATCAAGCGTCAAAGTCCGTTTCATTAGATGTGCCGTAGATTTTTGCTTCACGAATTGTATTATTCAATTCATAAATGGTAGAATTCATGATTAAGGATCTTTGTTCGTTTAACATGGATTTAGAAGATTATTTTAAGTGGACATACTAGACTTGTCTTAATATTTTTGCGCACAGAAGCCAACCGTTCAACCGTGTAGTAAAGGTTGTAAGTTTCAGGGTTTTTTTTTATTATTTGGAAGTTTGACCTTCTCAAATTCCATTTACAAAGACATCAGACGAGGATGCGTCCTAGGTAATAAGTTTAGTTGAGCCCTAGAACCTAAACCTAGTTGAATTCCCTGAAATACTCAAGATCTTTTAAGTGAGCTCAAGGATTCGCTGTTATCATTGAGCATTTGACAAGGTGACCTGTCTCGTACCCAGCATTTGTATTCGACCTAATGCTTATTAGGGTACTTATGTACTTATTTTTAAATCCAAATTGCTTGGCGATTGCCTTTTGTTTAAATCCTATCAAAAAATGTAAATAAAAAAAAATATTTTTAACTTCAACAAAACTTTTGCCTAGCAGTGAGGCGAAATATACAAATAAGAAATATATAAATAAACAAGAATAAGTATAAGTAGATTAAAAATCAATAAAACACGTTTTATGATAATAACACAAAAATTAAGAATTAAATCGATCATTTTTGTAGAGCAGTTACACAATAATCAAGCTTTTACAAAAACATAGTACAATCGACTACAATTGTACTGTTTTAGTGACCGTAAACACCACTGAAAAGTTACATGGAAGCAAAATACGCAATTTCGTTTACTTCGACGACATACATTTTTCAGTAATTTTATTATAAACGATAAAACTTCTATGGAACCAATCTGAAAGTAACACCTTTCAAACAAAAAAAATATTAATTCAAATCGGTTTATAAAAACATAAAAAAACAACCGAATTGAGAACCTACTCCTTTTTTGAAGTCGGTCGCAAACTAAACTATTGAACCGATTTTGATGAAATTTGTATAGAACCAATCTGAAAGTATATCCTCTCAAACAAACAAAAAGTTCTGATGTACAAACAAAAAATTAAACATAACCGAATTGAAAATTCAAACACTTACTCCAATTCACACTTGATATAGTTCCCGTTGTTGTCCTTCCCGCAATGCCCCGTGCTGGTCCCCTTCGAGTTGAACTCCTCGTAGCAGACCTTATCAGCTCCCAGGGTCCCGGGGCCCCACACGCGCTCGCACTGACGGTTAAGCGTGGGGCACTGCCCTGCGAAACAGTACCCCTTGCCATCTTCACACGCCTCCCCGTTCTTCCGGTGCGAGTCCGGGGGGCATGTCCCGGAGAGACCCGTGCACGTCTCTTCGAGGTCACACTCGTTTGTGGCGTCTCGGCACGTTACTCCGCGAGGTTTTAGCTGTGAGAGAACCATCGGTTTGAGTTTGGTGGTAGTCTACTATGGTATAGGAATGTTGGGGAAGTCATTTAGATAGAAAAGATCCGTTCACACACAAAAAGTGAAACACAGAAAGTCAGATTATTCGTGATCGGTAATGGGTTTCTGTTTCTAAGAGTTATTGTAATGTAAGTACAGTCAGCTGCACCAACACGTATACACTCTCAAGCTTTCACATTTATATTACTGTTAATTTTGCAAAGACAAGTACTATTGCGGAGTATTTTTTTAATTTATGTAGGTATAGTAGGCAAAGTAAGAACTTGTCAGAATTCTTGTCAGAAAAATAATGTCTTTGCAAAATTAGGAGTAAAATATAAATGTAAAAACTTGAGAGGGTATACATATTGGTGCAGCTGACTATACATATGGATTGTTTGAATGTCGTTGATGATATTAGAACCAAATTAAATCTTGCTCATTGATCGTCTAAAACTATTATCTGATTTCGCTTTTGTCTAGCCATTTCTAGCACCCAGTGCTTGTTTGCGATATTTCTATTAGTAAAGAGAGGTTTCTTTCTCTATTATCTAAGATTAGCTACTTCATCTGAAACCTATTGTGCCTTGAAATCAGCTTATTTGCCTGGTGTTTGTGTGAGGAGTAACTGACCAGGCAACGTTCGCAGCACTCCCCGGAGGCGCACTGCGCTTCTTTGGTGAGGCGGCAGGTGAAGGGGTCGCAGCACGGGTTGGTGTTCTGGCACTCGGCAATAGTTCCGCAGTCGCATTCTTCCCCTTCGTCCAGCTTGCCGTTGCCGCATTGGTGGTGGATTATAAGCTATTCACAAAATAATAATAAGTAACAACCCAATACATATCACTTTGTATGTTAATAGTCAAGGTTTTACAAAAACATACATGTGTGTGGAAATCCTTTCAACATACATGGATTCAGATTATGTAAAATTTTAGCCTTATCAATCAAAAGAAAATTTGTTTACTGTATTCTTCAGTGAAAATGTGACTCTATTTTGTATATTTATATGATCTGTCTGTAACTAACCACACTTGAGACAAATAAATCATTCATTTATTGAAAAAATAATGAAAATAATCTCCTCCTTTTTTCGAAGTCGGTTGAAAAGAGACCCAACCAGAATAAGGTCTGCCAACCTCATTTTGGGTAAAATCGGTCTGATGATGACTTTCATAGTGGCATTAAATCTTATCTTAACACAAGAATAACTCTTAGCTATTCGAGCTACAAATATATGTAGAGCATAATCAGATAGAGACGTGATATAGACTTCACAGTTTAGAATACCAAATTAATCATGCGGAGGACTGAACATCAAACAAGATAACGAGTAAACTAGGAACGTTTCCTCGCGTACCTACCGCCATAATGGCTTCAAAGTAAGGCGGCTGGCATTTGATATTATAACTCAACAACTACATTGTTGGGAAACAGGGTGAATTCTTGCGTAACTCACTACCCGACTCGGGGAAAAACAATTTTTGTTCTACGACTTTCACGCGAAAAAATACTTCAGTTTATCGGATGCTCATCAAGTTATCTCCCGCTACGCTCACGGAAAACTTGAAAACTTTGTTTCCTGCGCCGTCTATTTTTCTTCTGATTAAATTCATTGCGAGTTTCAGGATAATTTGCTCTTTCGGACACGATCGCCTCTACCGCTCGTTGGGGCCCGTTGCGTTGAATTAATTTATCTAACGTGAGTCAGTACATTTTCGTGGTAGCCGCTTCAACTCGAAAGATCGGGTAGATAAATAACAGGAAACGACTGACGTAATTCTAGTTTGGAGCACCATTTCCCAAAATAATAAATAAGCTGCTTGCTCTCCGAAACAAGAACAAGTCGACAACAAAGAAACACAATCGATGGAATCAAACAAACCTCAATAAGTACGGTATGGAAGCGTGCTAATAAATGATGCATCGTTGTAACGAGAGATACATGTCAGCACCCGGGCAAACCGAGGGCGGCAGCGGTACAGGCGGCGTCGCAACCATTCGCGTTCCTATTGAATTTACATAGAAAATCACGCGCCCGCGGAGAATGAAACGCAGAAACATCCGTGACGTCACAATCATCTCTCCGATAAATATGTAAGCGTAGAGAATCGAAGTGGGAAAAGCAAGGAGCATTATCATTCGGCAGTATGTAAATTTATTCCAATAAACCGTCCCAACTCTCGTTCCTGTTATTATATATTCGCAAACGAAGAGATAATTCCGCGCGCGGGCAGCCCGCATTACCATAACTTTTATTAAAGGAGTGGGCTCAGGAGCGGGAACAATACGCCGGGTTCTGATTAATTTCCAACGTGAAAATATGTTTAGCATTCGGATGAACTGCGGCGTGTTAATAAGGGAAGTGTGCCGTTGTCACTGCTACGCCGCCCGCCCAGCACGCCGCGCCGCGCGCCCGCCCGAGCGGTACCAGCCTGTGATTCAGGAATGAGCCCACTTGTGAAGGACACTCGAATATTTAGTTGTTTGGAAATGTTCTTCAGCATCCAATTATCATCCGCATCAGAGTTTGATAAATTTGAATATAAATCGAAATTGATCCGCTGTTTAGTTACAAATTGAATTAGCTAACTGAGTTTTCCAGGAGTACCGTATTGAGTATTCGCTAACGAGTATCAACATTTAGGTACACATGTGTAAAGTTACTGAATTTGTTTCGAAACTACCAACTTAAACAAGTGTTAGCAGCTCAATGATACTCGTACCAGGTCGATGTGGATTGCAGTTGAATTCGTTTGAACAAACAGCGTACGCTGAGTGCTCAATTTGGCAACTATTTGGTTCGATTCCGAGCTGAGGGTTGTTGAAAGTAATTGTTATTGTAATTTAATTTGTTGTAAAATCAAACATAATCAGTAAGAGGATGTCATGAAGATACCTCTATCACAACTTTTATACTATAGTAATATAATGCAACTCAACGTTGCATTGAAAAAGTAATTTTTGGAGGCAGAAAGTTTTGAGAGCTTACGTGTAATTAGTAGCTATGCAGTGTGTGTCATAACAAAAAGTTGTGAGCACACGGTAGAAGTGAAAACTTTTTTAAAGGTAAGGTTAATAATACTAAATACAACTATCTTTTACAGTTTGATAGTGACTAAATTAACATGACAGTAGAAAGTTTCTTCGCGGTCAAAGCATCAACAATCAATCAATCAATCAATCAAATCTTTTATTTCAGTAAATAATTTCACCATATTTTGGTAATATAAGGCTTATTCAAAGGTTAGTAACACATTCAAAATTATAAATTACACATAGCCAGTCATAAGTCACAATACAGGTACTTTATTTTTCACATAGCCAGTCATAAGTCACAATACAGGTACTTTATTTTTCACATAGCCAGTCATAAGTCACAATACAGGTACTTTATTTTTCACATAGCCAGTCATAAGTCAAAATACAGGTACTTTATTTTTCACATAGCCAGTCATAAGTCACAATACAGGTACTTTATTTTTCACATAGCCAGTCATAAGTCACAATACAGGTACTTTATTTTTTGTAGTATTATAATGTTACGGTACCATTATAAGCATTATAAGCCGTGTGGGCCGAGTGGTAGATGCCTGGAATTTCGATCCGAAGGTCGTTGGTTCGAACCCGGTCGTACACCAATGGATTTTTCTATTAAAAAAATCTATGTGTGTATTTAAACACGTGCTTAAAGGTGAAGGAAAACATCGTGATGAAACCGGTATGTCATAGACCTAAAAAGTTTGAAAACATGTGTCAAGTGCACGAAAGGAGCCTCTTCCAGGCGCACTTGAAATCCTTTCAGCACACTGGTTCGAAAGAAAGAACCTAGTGATACGATAAGAAGAAGACGCTACCATTATTAGATGTCGTTCATGATCATAGCATAAACAACAAGCATAGTACTCCTCCTATCCTATCAGTAGACAGAGTGCCTATCGGTAGGCAGATTTAAATGTAAATGTAGAGAGTATTACAAGAGAGGGCATTCAAGGTCAAATCCGCCCTCCGCTCCGTATCTCATGGAAATGAGAACAAGATCTATAATTGAGTCGAGAGAAGTCATGTTCCCTAGGACATGAATGAAGCAGGAGTAAATATACTGGGCGATGCGAATTTACTTCAAACAAATAAGAAGCGAAAATATTATGCTTCATTTTAATGCGAGTACAAGGAAAATACCTTTTCATAATTTATTCAGCTAATATTTTTGTTAAGGTTTCAGGAAAGTATCAGATTCTCTTTTATTTACCATAAATATAGTAGAATTTCAAATTAGAGCTCAGAGTTTCGAAAATAAGTTAAACTACCTAACATAACATAATTAACTGAAACAAACAGCTTATTGTTTATTTTAGAGCAACTAACGGAAGTTTCAAGATTATAGCAATATTCTTAATACAAGATATCACATTATTTTTATAATGTAAAAGATTTTTTCAAAATGAAAAATGTTACAGGTAAGCGTGTCTAAAAAGGCCACAATATCGCTTCCCAAAAAGCAAGGTGTTATCAAACCTAATTCTAAATATTAATAAATGTTTCTCAATGGAAGAGAATAGCATTAAATTTCGACTTAAGTGGTTAAAATAGGTTAATTGATTGATTCAGGCGTTACTTTGCGGAAATCCATAAACATCAACAAATTATATAAATATGTTTAGTAATAAATCCGCTTGATGTTTCGCCTCTACTTCAACTTCGGCGAGTCCACACCTCCTGATGATGCCTCGTGTAGAGGCGAAACACGTGTCGTATCTTTAAACTTTTTAACTGTTCGTTGACTTTATAATATAGTAATATGTACTAAAGTTCTAAACTAAAGTTAAGTTAATTAAAACCTTTGTTTAGAAATCAAGCGGATTTATTACAAAATATATTTATATAATTTGTTGTTAAAATAGGTACAAATAGTAACTGGTACCATCCTCACTCAGCCATCGCATTTCGTCACTATGAACCTGTCTCTTTCGTTACCGGCTAGAAGTCTTACCTCATTGGGTTTGTTGAGTAAGCACAGGCCCTGCCCGAGGCGGAGTTCGTTAATGTAGTCGTTCTTGGAGCAGTCTGAGAATTTGTAGGGTTGCACGTTATCTGATCCCACGATAGACTGCGCCATGATGCAGCCGTGCCAGTCCCGGCAGAAGCACTGTTCGCGTCCGTCATCGTGGCCCATTCCTGCATAGAATACTCGTTATGAGCTTGATAGATTATTGTAAACAGTAGGTATTTATTATGAAGTAAGTATTGTAATTTTGATGTTATTAATTGTTCGTTAAAATCCTTTATCTATTGTTGAATTATCATAATAATAAGCTTGGACATTTTAAACAACGCCATCTATCTCCAAACTTGGCAAACATGTCCAAGCTTATTATTATGATAATTCAACAATAGATAAAGGATTTTAACGAACAATTAATAACATCAAAATTACAATACTTACTTCATAATAAATACCTACTGTTTACAATAATCTATCAAGTTTGGAGATAGATGGCGTTGTTTAAAATGTCCAAGCTTATTATTATGATAATTCAACAATAGATAAAGGATTTTAACGAACAATTAATAACATCAAAATTACAATACTTACTTCATAATAAATACCTACTGTTTACAATAATCTATCAAGCTCGTCTCGCGAGGCAGTAGTAAACAGAGGGTGTTCAACAAAAAAAGGGTTCAAAGTGTACATTAATGCTCCATTTCTCCGAAACTTTTCACTTTAGGAATATAAAAAGTGCAGTCCCAGATTAGTCGGTTAGCCAGAAATACAAAATCTACGCAAACAAAGTTGTGGGAATAAGGCTAGTGTATGAGTCGTTATGAAAATAATTTTAATTTGAGTACATTTTGAAGAAATAAAGTGACTGAGTATAAATTTCAAAAAGTGGATCGCGTATTTCTTACTACAAACTCACGAAATGTTTTAGTATATTTATATATGTTTAACTTATGCAAAGGGGAAAAACTTTGCTCAATCTTCTTCGCTTATATTATACATATTATAAACAAAAAATATACTTAAACATTTCGTGAGATTGCAGTAACAAACTCGCCGCTCTACTTTTTTTTTAATTTATACTCGGTTAATTTTTTTTTTAAAACGTACAAATATGCTAGCTAGATAGCGGCGTGCGGGATTCTGGGCCTTAACTTTAAAATACTTTATTTTCAACAGCTGCACGTAAAGTAAAAAAAAAACATACCCCGACCCGGACTTAGTAGACTTAGTAAGGGTTCCCTGCACAAAAATATTGTAGTAAAAAATAAGTTACTTTACCGATATTATGTCCGATCATGTGTGCCATGGTGCCGGCCAGCAAATGTGGTTCGTACGTGTTGGTGTCCACAGATATGCCCACGGATTTGGGCGTGCAAAGCGTGTCCGGCACTGATATGCCGGATTCCCCGCCAGGAAAGGTCAGTCCTCTGAGGAGAAAACATTTCATCAACACTCAGCATAAGAATTCGTGAGGAAACCGGCATATCATAGAACCTAAAAAGTCCGAAAACATGTGTCAGGTGCACGAAAGGAGCCTCTTTGAGGCGCACTTGAAATCCTTTCACCAAACTGGTTCGAAAGAACTAGTGACACGATAAGAGTAACTTCTACGCATAAGAATTTATACAAGGAGTGTTAATTATGCCAGTATCAAACGAAGTATGTACAGATTCAGGCTATGAAATACTTTTGACAACAGAAACAATATGAGAGAAAAGAATAGCAAAAATTCGCAGCACTTTTCAATGTGTAATATTTTTTATTTGGGTTGAGTTTTGTTGTTTTTACTTATTAGCTTTAGCAAGTAAAAGCAGAAAGCTTTTACCTCGAAAATGGTTTATTATTCTTATTAAGTAAGAAATGAAAACCAAACTGTTTTCAGATTTAGCATGAATAATTTATGCGCATATTGTTTTAATATTAAATGAATGCGCGAAAGAATGTGACGGATAAAAATCGCAATAATACCCAAGCGACCTTTTAAATCAATAAATAGGTACCAATTGGATAACGATATAATAGTCGAGTATTATTTATACACCATAAATTTTTAATTACCAAAAAAAAATTATTTGGACAATGCATGAGGTGTTTGATGAATTCTGATTTCAGACGTTGTATTTGTGAAGTCAGAATTTTGGGGTTTCTACAAAATGACAGAGTGACAGCGGGGCGAGTGCGGCGTCCGAGCTTTTGAGAGCTGGCTCGAGATAAGTACCCGGGTTAGCCTAACCATGAATAAAAATGAAATTATTATCAACTCCTGACATAAATCCATAGGAAAACGACTAACGGTAACAGTTATCCAATTTTTATCAAATATATTTTGACCAAAAATAGACTTATTTTTTTCAAGTTTTTTTTTGCCACATGTGTGTTCAGTAACTTTAACCTAGGCTAAAGAGCAATGACATGACGATGTGTGATACGAAGCGGATGACATCATGAAACGTGGTTCAGATCAGTTTCTATAAAAATAACCCATTGTGAGTTAAATGAATTCATATTATCGATGAACAAAAGCAATATAAAGGCCAATGTAGCTGTTTTTCAATATCTACGTATTGAAAAACAGCTATTTTCTTTCGATTTAGAAGTATTAGGACTCTATAGACTTCTTTTAGCCTGCAAATATATTTCGCAGCTTTTTCTCGGTCCGATTGGCGGTTTAAGTGGGTCGGAGTAAATAGGAAGAAGCTCCATTGGCTCTGCAGGCGATGAGTGGCAAAATGCGGAGAGAGCGGTGGCATTGACAAAAAAATACATCCTTTGAGAGCGTTTTTCGGTAAAATGCGAAATACGGTTGTGTTAAGCAATATTCTTTTATTTTCAAGACTTTTTCAAAATCTTCCATTATCCGTTTCGGGAGTAGGAAATAGGAATTCACAATCTGTATCCTCGGGCGATAATTTCACTTGGCATTTGGAGACAATATAAGATATGAAAATATTTAAGAAATCAAGCTAATAAAATTGCTATAAAAATTGTTTTAGCTAAGAAAAACTTGAACCACCTAGTTATTATAAAACAAAAAGAGCCAGCCTTACAGTAGTCGCATATTATGATGACATCTGACATCTCCTTGGTAATAAGTAACATTTAAATTAGGGATGATTCTATTTACATAATTTTTCTGAGGTTGGTACCATCTGACGGTTAACTTCATGTTACACACTTCCGTCCCATTTTCACGAAATACAAAGAGGAAATATGTTAGTCATCAAAAATGTTAACATCTTTCTTTACTTCAAAATGCGGGTTAATCCAAGGAGTCATAAAAATGGCACTTTCTAATAGAGCCCACCTGCCAAAAGCTCCGAAAGCCCGACAAATAATCGATTCACCTCGCTCACAATCTATCGATCGCTCGGAAATTTCGACAAACTCGGTAACAAGTAAGTCGCGATAACTCGACAGAGGCCGGAACCTGCGGAGTTATTGCTAAGATCGCAACTTCGACTCGATACCACGACGAGTATCGATTACAGGAAATTCGAGATTATACTCGTATTAGTTCGCTTGATGGATAATCATTCGGAACTTTACGCGATGTCGTTACGAGGGCTATGAATATGACAGAATGCTTACGTAACTCGAGTTGGAAGTTACGATTTTTTTGCATGGGTAAGTTAAATTGCTGTACCCTGCTAAATTATGATATCTGTTTACCGTTGGGAGGTGTCCCTGCAGAATGCCTAAAATACCAACAAAGTGTCAGGTATTCTATCGCCAAGCAGTGATGTGTTATGTAGTTTAGGCAGGCATTACTGCATTAGTCCACAGATCTTTCGGCTGTCGCGCACTTTATTCAGTAGTGTGATTCTGTATAAGGGTTGATCGGTGTTTTTAAAGACTACTAGAAAATACCACCAAAAATTTCTTTATTAAAAATCCGTGAAAAATATATATGATACTCAATTTAGTTTAGATACCCACTTGTACAATTTGTTTATTTCTATGTGTTTTTTGTTTATACCATAAAGTACCTATGTAAATAGTATATTTAATCTTATTTTTAACCCTTTAAAACTACCTGCATTGTATTTCGTGTATTATGTATCTTTATTTTTTGTTGTAAATTGCTTATTTAACGTATTGGGGGAATCTGTAATATTAGTATAAGTTTTTGAAAAAATAAAAAAATTACCTTACTTTGCTTAACCACTTTTTTTTACTTTCCTGACCCTCATAAAAACTAAAGATCACTACAAAAATCAATTTGTATGTTAAAACTTTCAATTTTCAGACTATTTGTGTGTTTTGAGTTTAAAAAAAACAAGGAACGAAGCAAATTTGATGAAATGGCCGTGTTTGCAAACAAGGCGCTTCTATCTTAAGGTTTAACCTTTACTTTATTTAATTTCTGCTTTGTAGGTTATTGCATTAGGCAAGTTTGATTAAGCTCCACCAACGGACTCGGTCTCTGGTTGCAAAATAAACCATCCGACATTTTGACCAAAATCCATAAATTCTGAGCAAACAGATACTATAACTACGACAAATTGAATAGATCAATACTTCCATATCTAATGTACAGTCAGCTGCACCAACATTACTGGGTTGTACATACATAAAATGTAGGTACAGCCCGATAATTCACGACCAAGTATCTTCGAATAAACGTTGTATATTTGAGAATAAAAAAAAAAAAATATACTAAAAACATTTACTTAGCCATGTATTGCAATAAGATACTGTACGTGTATTACATTCGTATGTAGTTTAGGATTCGATTTTTTAAATTTTTTTACTTCGATATGAAAGTATTTTCTATCCATTTACATAATGGCAAAACTTTTACTATGATTTGATGACTACATTCAAAACATGTTCAAACGTAACCACGTATTCCACACGCAATGAAGTTTGAAAGTATTCAACAATGTTTATTCCACCGCACGCGAAAGAATAAATTGCTAAACTTTTCTATACAAACACAAGCAGGGCCACATTACACGTCACCAACTTTGACGCGTTGTAACTGTGTATGTACAGTCAGCTGCTCAGACAAGTATACACTCCTAAGCTTTCACATTTATATTACTCTTAATTTTGCAAAGAAAAGTGCACGCAAGTATTTTCAAATTAATGTAGTCATCTTACATGTCAGAAGAAGAATGTCTTTCTTAAGATTTTAGGAGTGTAACATGTCTGTGCAGCTGACTGTACTAAACCAATGCATACGTGCTACGGTAGGAAAATGGGTGGCAAAATATATACAAGAGTAAATCAAAGAATTGATAACGTAAATACTTATTCTAACACTTTATGGTAAGTAATTTTGCCTACCAGTTTAGCATACAGTCTGGACAATGTCATGCGTAGCACAGAAGCCTTATATTTTACGTATTAAATTTTTATAAGCTGTTTACCGTCTATTCTAGTAATGGTAAATTCCTGTAAGTAACTAATCTAAGAGTATATTGCAGCACTGTTAAATTTAACAATTCTTTTGTTAAATTTAACAGTGTAACAGTAACAAAAGGCTCCAGAGTTAGGAAAGTACTCGTAAGGTAAGTTTACAAGCATATTTCTAAATATGTAAAAAATAGTGGTTTGATCTTAAAACTGTAATGCATTTCCATCAAAAGCGCTCTCTAAGCGTGTTCTCGTCAAATCAGACGTTTCTCAATAGCGCTGCGAAGACGATGAGATCAGAATTTAATTTATATACGAGGTTAAGATACAAGCTGTTTAGTGTCCCAGCGACTACAGTTTCAAAGTGAGCGGGTTAAATAAACAGATTTCAGGGTCTTGAGCGTTCTAGTAAAATATTTGTATCGTGTAAATGGGACCGGATGAATACTGAATAAAGTGCCTGGGAAACTCCTTGAGGGCGCATTTAGGCGGAGAAATGGTGAAAGCAATTTGATTACGATGAAATTATTACGAAGCACTTGTGTGACTTTATGCTTCAGTTAGAATATTCTGACATTAATGCGTGACCCGGAAGTGTTTTCAGCTTGTATCATCAGTTTGACTTATGAACTCATATAAATAAAGAAACAAATATATTTTTTTGGATATATCACTCAACATAATTGATTGATTCAGGCGTTACTTTGCGGAAATCCATAAATATCAACAAATTATATAAATATATTTAGTAATAAATCCGCTTAATTTCTAAACAAAGGTTTTAATTAACTTAACTTTAGTTCAACTAAACCAAAGAGTCAACGAATCTTTAAACTTTGGTTTTCTGTTCGTTGACTCTTTGGTTTAGTTGAACTAAAGTTAAGTTAATTAAAACCTTTGTTTAGAAATTAAGCGGATTTATTACTAAATATATTTATATAATTTGTTGATATCACTCAACGCCATTCTAGCCCCAAACTAAGCAGAGCCATGCAGAGCTTGTAAATAATAATAAGGATAAATGTCTTGATATTACTGATAAAGAAAAAAAAACTCTTCAACTCCTAAACGTATATAGATTCTTTACAGGGGCTAGATGGCTAGATAAAACAACAAAACGAAGGGCGGTCAGCGAGTATGGCTAGGTGAAACAACATATCGAAGGCAGTCAGTGGGAAGTAGACAAGGCAATGAGCGGACTCAGAGAGGAGGCAAAGTGCACTCACGTGAGGAGCTGCGTGGTGTCCTTCTCAACGTTGAACAGCTTCCTGGCAGTGTAGTCGCTGAATTTGTGGATGGCTCGGGTGATGTCCTGCTTCCTGTCGATGTCGGCCTGGTTCGCGCTCTGCCACGACTCGATGTACACCAGCGATACCCGCGTGTTCAGAGTCCGGAAATACTGAAAAAATTAGAAATGCTAGAGTTGACGACACCGTGGCTTAGTTTGTAGTGACCCTGCCTACGAAGCTTGGTGTTCCGGGTTCGATCCCGGCCGGGGCAAATATTTGCGTGACGAACACAAATGTTTGTTCTCGGGTCTTGGATGTTGTGATGTGTTGTATGTGTCCATGCCACCTGCGACACAGGGAATCCTAGTGCAGGGGTGTGTGAATGTTTAATGTTTTAATGTTTAATGTGCGGATGCGGTGACGGCAGATGGAACAAATCTCTGACTGAGTGATGGCCAAGATCGGCCTTTATCGTCGCTGGTCATTTTTATTGGCATAGATCCTTGTGACTTTTTTTTGATGCTAGTAATTGATTTGATTGATTGAGTATTGAATATGGTAAAAATACTGAATGGTTGAGGTTAATTAGAGGTTACAGGAGTAACTAGAAAAGGACGCAAGGGGTACGAATTTATGTCAGTTCACTTAAAAAAAATTATTATTATTAAAATTATTATTCCGTTAAAAAATTTACTACTTGTTGCAGAAAGCTTTGCTGGATTGATAGATAAATTTATTGCACACCTTGTGGAGTGCAATAAAGTGTTCAACACTTGAAAACAAAAACAAAAAAATCAGAAGGAAACACAAAGTTCATAAAAAGTGAAGCACATAAGGATAGTATAACTTAAAGAACCTAATTAGATACGCGCACACCCAACACCCGGCCGTAATGAACTTACTTACATCGTGGTGTTGCCCGAAATACCTAACCTATAGCTATAGTTGCATCGTGCGGTGTAATCTTCTATTTTCGGGATTTTACGAAACTAATAGAACAGGGAAAAACTTGTTTATGAAAACTGGGCCACTTCGAAAATGGTTTTCCCTTGTCATCGGGAAACCGGCTAAAATTTATGATGGTGATAAATACTTGTACGCTCGCTTATAGAAGCTTTGAAAGGAATAAACGATCAGTCAATTTCTTTATTTTGTATAAAGTTTGGGGTAATGAGCAGTGCCACATACAGACATAATACACTATGCAGAATATAGTATATTCAGAACTAGTGTTATCCTGAACCAGACTTTAACACTATTATTTTTTACCTATACTCAAATGGCGGAAAAGTGCGGCAAATAAGATTTGTAAAATATATTAGATACGATCGATCTAATTTTGATTCACGCGTGGCAAAAACAATATCATTCGACAAAAAATGACCAATTAAAATAGTCGGTTTGATGACCTTTGAGCTAACTTTTAAAAAACCTTGTATGAATGATAAAAAGTTGCGTCAGGAACAAACGATTTCAAACACTCCAAAAATAAAAAACGCCTCATTTCGCTAGCTAACAATCTACTATTTTTCGAATCGCAACTTCTGAGTCCCTCAAGGGTCAAACTTCTATACCTCCCAATTAACGCAACAACACGCACATCCGCAATAACATAACTAAGGAAACATTTTATTTATAACGCTATGGATTTGTGTCCGAGTGTTATCCCTCGTTATTACATAGTGTTAAAAATCAAAAACGCCTTATTTCGGTTGTTTTAAGGGTGTCAAAATATCACGTGTAAAAATGGAGGATTTTATACTATAACTAACAATCTACTATTTTTCGAATCGCAACTTCTGAGTCCCTCAAGGATCAAGATTCTATACCTCCCAATTAACGCAACAACACGCACATCCGCAATAACATAACTAAGGAAACAGTTTGTTTATAAAGCTATAGACTTGTGTCCGAGTGTCATCCCTCGTTATTACCTAACATAAGTGTTATTTCCGCTTTTTATCGGGCCGTGCAAGCTGTCGGCCGGCCATAGAATTGAGGGCATAATAGGACCGGAGTAAATTGTCGCGACAATGCCGATGGCCCGCAATTTCATCTGCGCTGGTTGGATATCCGTTTTGAAAGTTTTCGAGGAAAGCTTTTGTAAATCGGAGTGGGGTCGAATTGACCTTTAGTTTCACAGTCGTGTTACTGAAGGGTGTAACAACTAGTGCTAATCGCAACAAGGTACTAAAAATACGGTTGTTCTTGCTAATGTTTTGCCCCTACCTTTTACTTACTTAGATAGGTAGATAGATAATTCTTTATAGTACCTACACATGGAAAATAACAAATACAAGACTTAAAAAAAAAAATGAGTGGTACAATTGGCGGCCTTATCGCTGAGAGCGATTTCTTCCAGACAACCAACTTACTTTAGTTATGTTTGAGAGCATATACTTTCAGATTAGTCCAATAGAAATTTCATCAAAATCTGTATGTAGTTTAGTTTTTACATCAAAATAACTGAAAAAATACATAACTATGTCACCGAAGTAAACACAATTGCGTATTTTACTTCCCTGTTACATTTCAGTGGTGTTTACGGTCACTAAAACAGTCCAATTGAAGTCGGTTGTCTGTAAAACCTGTGTTGTTATTGTAATTCCGTGATTATAAGTGTTGTAGGCACACAAGCTGATGGACAACCATAGAACTCTACCAAAAAATTAAAAAATACTCACTAAATCAGCAATATTTGCGACTTGTATGGCGTCGTGGACGACCTCTGATCTGGTACTCCCGTTCCTCCTGTCGAACATGGCCTTGTCGATGACCAGGGCTGTCTCGATGTACTTGGTGGTCTCTCGCACGTCGCGCCTTCTCCGGTTCATGGCACGCAGGGTTGTATCCTGCCACCATCGCCAACCTTGCTCGTTTTTTGCGTGATTCGCGTTTGAGTTCCTGCGGGAAAATATTTTATGAATAAATACTAATTTTTCAGTTAGTAAATATAAATAAATATTATGGACCTTTCACACAACGCCATCTAGCCCCAAACTAAGCAGTAAGCTTGTATACTATGGGAATCAGATAACTGATACAATACTTAAATATTTTTTTGTAAAGACAAACATAGAATACACAGAAAACACCCAGGCTCAGGACAAACACCGATGTTTATCACAAAAAGTTTGTCCCTAAGCGAGAATCGAGCCCGTGGCAGTCTAAAACACTTGCCACTCGATCATAAGTGTCGTCATTTTTCAGTAGAATAACGGTTTAGATCCATTGAAAAACAATGCTTTGATACCAATATAGAGTCTCTATCCAATAGTGAAGACAAGCTTTAGGGTGCGTTTCCACTGACGCGGAGCTGGGTGAAGTGGAGAGGAGCGGACCGTGAATTGGCCAATCATAGTGCTCGAAGTGCAGTGGAAGTGGAGTTTGAAGAACACAGAGAGGGCCGCAAAAATAATGACTTAGTAAATCATGAAAGCCATACATTTAACGCATCATTAAATTATACAACTTTTCCTATCTCAGAGAACTCATACCTTTAAGCGGAAGAGCACCATTTATAATATAAAAAAACCGTTTAAAAGCTATTAAGGCAAAGTCCCTCCCTCCCTCAATTCAAAGATGGGTTCTAATCAAGTTAATCTAGAGACCATCATTCAAGGCCGCCATTATCGGTAACCAGGCTCCCCCGGAAACCTTCCCAGGAAGTACTGATAGCGGGTATAAATAGAATTGATGAGATTATGCAGCCTGATGTGAAGTTTAGCCTTTATGAGCGTGTATGAACATTTCACATAATGCCAACCAAGAACTTCAAATCACACTTAACATTATAAAAGTAAAGTATTTGTAAATATAATCCCTATAGGTATGTTTTCGTTTCTCGCTAAAATATCATGCTAAAATTATTGAAACAATTGAGCTGAAAATCGAAAAATGAACTTTGCTTCTAGAATTTCCATTATTATTCTTATTATTTTTGGTTACTTTATTTTTAAGCTTCCTTTTATATTTTATGATTCCTCGGGGTGTACAATAAAGTGTCACTATCTATCTACCTATCTTTATATATGTGTTCTTGAGTGGAGACCACGTTTAGGCAAGCGCAATGTAGGACGACCTTTGGCCAGATGGAGCGATGATTTGCGCGTTATAGGTGGATGAGAAGAGCCGAAGATCGGGCTCAGTGGCGCGCCTTGGGAGAGACCTACGCCCAGCAGTGGACTGCTATAGGTTGATGATGATCTATCTATCTATATATTCTCTTTTTAACCCATTACATCGTAAGCCAAGCCGTTAGCAGAACATAATATAATTATAATTTGCTTTCTAATTTCCTCAAAAATTCCCAATTATAAAATTGAGTAGGTACACGTTTGTTTATTAGTTCACGTAACTCCCGGGATCCTATCAATATTTGCCCTGCGGATATTTATAATCCCGGTCGGAAATTACCCGGGAAAATAAAAGCAATCCCGGCGGACGGACCGGATGACAGTTCTCAGATTCCAAAGAATAGGCTTCCTTCAAACCCAGAGTAATACACTTTCATAGACTGAAAGAAGCTGAATTTCCGTGGCCCGGAAACACAACGAAGTCAATAACCATAGGTCACGCAACAGTAGTTGGCGCTGTCAAAGTACGCACACTAATGCAATTTGACAAAGTGTAGTGAACTACACTTTGTCAAATTTAGGATGATTTTGGCAGGTCACAATAGAAACACGCCGCACCCGCCGCCGCCGCGCTCCTATCAAAGAGTACTCTTTATATAGAGTAAGCTCTTATTCATAAACACTACACAAGCGCATGTGTGAGTGTGTTATTCATGCCGACTCTGGTTGCGTCCCTATCGACTTTTCCTTTACTAGTACCTGGACTACCTGGAGAGTTTTAGCCACACTCTAGATACCTAAAGGCGGACGGTGGCGTGGAGTTCTGCCAAAGACTGGAAAGATCTGGATGAGTTCGGGAATCAATGAACAACATTTTATTTTACTGGAAAAAATATTCAGAATGAAAGGTTTTTAAAAAATACGTAACTAGTAAGTAACAAAGAAATCAATTTAAAAACGTACATCAATTGTAAGTCAGATCAGTTCAAAAATTCTACTGCAAAACCGTTTGGTGTCAAGATTTCAAGGCATAATATGACAGGTGTCGCATCCCACTGGGATGTATACATATATATCTATGTATTATATCTCCAGCACAATACGTTTCCATAGACAAGCGAAAATCCGGAATAAAGGTGGCCTCCCGATGTTGGCGACCGCGACAGACGACCGCGCTACCAAGATATGTATGCGCGAGTCGCGCGACGCGGTCGTTTGCATCCAAAAGTGCTTCATATTAATGCATACTATAAAGATTGCCTTAAGCGTCAATGACACAGGGCTTTTTTACAAGCTACAAGCCAGCAAGTTCGCTTGTAGCGTGTAAACTCGCCTAGTGTCATCGGCTTTATTACAACCTGCTTGTTGACAATCTTTCCCGAAAGCTAACTCGCTCACACGCTAGTTCTTAAACTCGCCAACAAGCAGCTTATAAAAAAGCCGTGTGTCATCGACGCTTTACGATGTTGGCGACCGCGATCGGTGACCGCGATTGATGACCGCAAACGGATCGCGTGACTCACTGTATGCATAAGTGTTGTCGGATGCAAGCGACCGCTACACGTTACTCGCGCATACATATCCGGTTCACGCGATCGCATGTCGCGGTTGCCGGTCGCCGTCGCCAAAATCGGAACGCCACCTTTATTACGACAGGTGTCGCGTCCCACTGGGATGATATATCTATGTATTCTTTCTCCAGCACAATGCGTCTCCATAGACAAGCGAAAAAGCGGACTTAGGGATAATTTAACCACTGGAATTAATCCTCCAGGGATTATTTTCGTGCGGAGTAAGGGCAGGCGAGATTATTTTCCTGGAACGATAAGGGCGTGTGTAGATGTCTTGACGTACCTATTTTTGGTGATTTATTGTTGGTGGCTGATACATTTTCTATTACGGAGATAATTGAAATATTTCGGGTTCACTCTGGGTTTATTTCCTATATCTGAAAATAGTTTGAGGTTGAAAGAGTACGGCGATTTTTCGAGACGGGGTCACGCCTTGGCCAAAACAGCACCGGAATTTTAATTATAAAGTAAAGTATTCGTAGAAGTAGAAGTAGTCGGTGTAGCACGAATAGAAATATTTTGCCTTCTAGCTACAGTGACCTTAGAATAGGAACACATCGTTTAGTAGGATAGTAGATTGACACCATGTTTTCGAACTTTTTAGGTTCTATGACGTGCCAGTTACCTCACGATGTTTTCCTTCACCGTTATGTAGGTACGTGTTTTAATGCACACATAATTTTTTAGAACAGAAATATCCATTGATGTACGCCCAGGTTTGAACCCACGATCTTTGGAACGAAAGTCGAAGCACCTCCCAAACATACATAATATATATATGTATGTTTGGGAGGTTATATGACAAAATTTTGCACGCCTGAAACTAATAATACTTAGGATACCAATTTATTTAAGACCATACTAGCTGGTGCCCGCGACTTCGTCTGCGCAGGTATCTTTATAAATTGTATTTCCTATGTGTTATTCTGATGTATAAGCTATATTATTGTAAAGTTTCATTAAAATCCATTCAGTAGTTTTTACGTGAAAGAGTAACAAACATCCATGCATCCTTACTTACAAACTTTCGCTTTTATAATATTAAGTAGGATATTGTACTTGTGTTTTGGAAAATAAATTATCTTTATCTTTATCACTCGGCGAACACGGCTAATCCGTAAGAAATATAGAGACGTGTTAAGCACTGTGGTCTAGGCTTTACTGGTTAGAAGCCATCTATCGCGGGTTTAGGTGTGCGTGAGCAGAGCAGATTTATCAAGAGAGAACCGTTATATTTGTCAAGGGTTTCGCCCACCGTTATAAATGTCCCGATAAACATTCCTGCGTTTGTTCGCTGTCTAAACACGTTAAATTGATGCCGCGGCGTTCCTCGGCTGTTTACGAAACCATTAAAGTGGTTGCAACACGGAATGAAGTGGTTTCCGTTTGTGAAATTGTTTACTTACAAATGACAATTGAAATGAAGGCGTGATGTTTTTTGTAGTGAAAGATTCGTTAGGTCAGCTGAGTTATTTATTTTGTGGGTATGAGCCGTCAGGCTCGGATATGTAACGATCGTTCTGGTAAAGTCGGCTCGAGTCGACTAAGGTGATGAAGTTTTCACTTCTGTCGTGTGGTCTTAAGGCCCAGTATCCTGCGCACCGCTATCTCGCTTGCATGTTTATAGATTTAAACAAAGTGAAGCGGTCAATTTCTAAATACAACCTCCTGAAACGTTTTAGTATATTTTTTGTTTTGATATGTTTACCATAAGCGAAGGAGATTGGTTAAAACTGTTTTTCCTAATCTTCTTCGCATAAGTTAAACATATCACTAACACAGCACATATTTTTTAATAAATTAGCTTTACTGAAAGTAAATAGATAGATAATTCTTTATTGTACTGTACATCCCGGAGAAACATACATATTGAAACAAAAACTTATGCTAACCAACCAAAAATAAAAGAGGTTACAATGGCCTATGCCATGCCTATGTCAATGGCCTACATATAGCGGCCTTATCGCTAAAAGCGATTTCTTCCAGGCAACTCCAGGATGGATTAAGTACTTCGTGTGAAAACTTCATAAACGCAAGTAGCCTGTTAAGAGACACGTAGACTACAGAGATGTTCTACACTACAGTAATTTGTTAATTTTTCATGTCGATATTCGCTACAGAAGCGTGGGCCTTGTTAATATAGAAAATCTCTACTCAATTTCTCTGCAGGTTTCAAGGATTAATCCAACATAAATTTGACTTGAGCTTACGAAATTAATCTGTCCGAATAAACATTGTATCAATTAAAAGCGATTATAAACATTAGAGAGTTTCATTAACTTTTCAATATCAAATCGCAGCTTAAACGCCACTTCTGAAATGTCAATGGCCTCATTAAAATATCCCAAAGAGATATCAAAGTCAAATGAAATGAACGAAAGGAGCCCCTTATCTTTGAAGATAGGTTTTCATTGGTTTCTCCAGGTCCATTTTAAAATTTCACTCAAACGTCTTACGTGCTTAAGGATGGAAATTATTAAATCTCATTTATTTACCAAAATCGATTTAAAATTAATCGCCTTTGGCATTTTGTCGGCATTACATTAAATTGGCCAAGTTTTCCTTCATCGAGTAAAGTATTTCAACTTACCAATTTTGATTTGATCACTTCCGAAACTGATTTTATAAACTAAGCACACAACTTTCTCATCACATTTTAATTTGAAACTTCCCTTGAATAAGTGTTTTTTTTTTAAATCGTGTTTTAATTCTATTAACAAAACAATGTGTGCTCATTATCTGCTCATTGATATTCAAGTTTTTAATTTTCGAAAAGAGAACTTGTAAGCCGTATTTTATTTTAAGTTCAGAAAGTATCAAGATAGAGATAAATATAAAGAGGTCGATTGAAACAAAAGAGGTTGAAAACAACAGTTTTTCTCAATTTCCTTCGCTTATGCTAAACATAACAAAACAAAAAAAAAATAGTTCAAAAGGCCAATTTTTTAAAATTAATGTTCAGTCAATCTAAACAAATGTGCGAGAGAGATAGCAGCGCGCGGGACTCTGGACTTTAAGTAGAGATGGGTATGACAGTACCTAATAATTATTCTAGATGGTAATGTAGTATTATCCGCAGTAAAGAATTTTTAATACTTAAATCTAAAAAATAAGCAATTTTCCATCTAACATTTTAAAAGCAAGTTTTCAAACGCAATTTATTTTGCAAAATATGCCTACCCCACGTTTTACTTCTATCACTCATATTTCATCGCATCCCACAGACGCTGACGTTTCGTTACACGGGGGTTTACGGCACGAGTTGAATTCAAGGCATACGTTGCGCGATTTTGTATGACAGCCACGTACACGGAACGTAGGGAATGCCCACCGGTGCATCGGGGTCGTGATATTAATTGAATGAATCAAATTATATCAGACGGTATTGCAAGTCATTTTTAACAAATTATGGAACATGATCAAGCAAGTAATAAAACAATGTAGTCTGATATGCTAATGTATAACTGTAGTAACCGAATTTGGTCAAGAACTTTTACCAAAATCAATGTTCGAATAAAAAATAATTATTTATGGAAAATCTATAAGTCATAGAAGAGTCATAGATTAATTTAAAAAATAAAATAGACAGTATCAAACCAAAATGGATGCGGATTACAGCGAAAGACCCTGTCAATAAAAATGAAATATCTTTATTTTCAAATATTTTTTGTTACTTTTCACGATGGAGTTTTATTAACAATAAAAAAGCCTAGTAGTTTTAACATAATATATTTATCTAGCCCCGTTACGTTTCTTTTTCGAAAAATAGCATCGAACCAAAATTCACGGTCAGCTGCACAGGTATGTACTATGAAAAAAAGAAAAAGAAAAATGCACGCAAGCATTTTCAAATTAATGAAGTCATCTTATTTAGCCAATGTGGCTTCCTTTTCTTGGCGCATTTAATGTACTACATTGTGATTTAATATTTTAATACTTCTGTGTTATATTATATATTTAGTCCACAATAATAAACGCGGCTAAGCAGCGTTGCGAAAATTTTACAAATGCCATTGTTGAATAAAGTAATAAATAGAATGAGAAACGCAAACCGAGAGAAAATAAAATGGTAAAATGTAGTAAAATAATCATTTCTAGTACACGTTCCGTCCCACGCTGAAAATGCATTTTCTGAACCAGCCAATTCCAAGTATTGATTCATCGTAAAGTCTCGTTATTGGAACTTGGATGCTTCACTTTGGACCTTTGCAGAGGAGCCAATGAACCGATAACAATAATCTTTCGTCTACAGGTGCAGTTAAGATCTTTTAGTCTAAAAATGCATGCCCGTTCATTCGCGCGATCAGTATAAAGGTGCGTTTCCACTGTGGCGAAGCTGGGCAAAGTGGAAAGGAGCGGACCGCGAATTTGCCTATCACAGTGTTCGAAGTAGAATTTTGAGCACTGTAATTGGCCAATTTAGTTGAAGGGCGTACATTCTTAGAGCATAAGTGCACCTGCAAAAGTGTCGCCAGCGCAGCGGGGTGACCACGCGCTACAGCAAAAAATGTGTCTCAAGTGGACGAGCGCTAATATAATTTATATTTGTTTATCACTGTTTAGTAAGTAAGTCTTCAGGTGAGAGGATTGTAACTGTTGCCGCAAAGGCGGCACCGACCACAGAGACCGGCAGCCGGCGACAATCAGTTTTCAAACATTTTGTTGCTGTAGGAATTCAGTTAATTCGCAACGCAAACGACGCTTGAAGTTCGGCGACGATACCTTAGGCATGCCTTCCTCCTAAGCTAACTTCGGTCGCGTACGTCCGTAGCGCAGACGCGGATCGTGAATTGGTCAATCACAGTGCTCGAAATGCCACTTCTACTCCACTTGCACTGTGATTGCACTGTGATTGGCCAATTAAGGGGAATCCTCAAGGCAAATTTCCATATAAAATGTTTCGGACAAATACTCAAAAAGTACGCCGTATTCTAGTAATTTCTTTACACTATTCGTTTCGTCTATGTTTTCCGATTGTGTCAGTGTTGTTTTTTTTCTTTTTTTAATGTTTGTTACTTCTGAACTTTGAAAATGACGTCATTGCGTCAACGAATTTGCGTGTTTTGCTTCCCTGTGACTTTTCAGAGGTGTTTACGGTCACTAGAACAGTCGAAATTGAAGTCGATTGTAGTATGTTTTAATAGTGTGAAGAAATTACTATAATACGGCGTACTTTTTGAGTATTTGTCCGAAACATTTTGTATGGAATTCGGATTTGATGATTAGCCTTAACGGTCCGCGTGCGCGCTACGGACGTAAGCGACTGACGCGTCAGCGTAAGAGGAAGGCAGGCCTTAGAGCGGGATACCGACACGAACACCATCGAATACTGAAGCAAGACGGAATGATTTAAGCGCAAATTTCAAGGCGGCGATACAACATAACGTATCTCGGATTGTGCGTATCCACCATTCATCCCCATCATACCTCATAAATCATTCAGTCGCACCCAATTTGTTGGCGCCGACTGATGAAAAGCCTGCTTCTTAATATTCGAGGGTAGGGTCCCAAAGGAATGTGAAGGATTTATTTTTTCAATTCGTAGATACGAGACTTCCTTATCATATGTCTCAAAATTGACAAGCCCTATCGCGGTGATGCACTTGACTTCACAAAAAAGATTTGAACCCACGTACTTTGGAACACCATTGAAGTATGGAAGCACTGATCGATATTATTTTTTTATGTGAACATATAACAAGACGAGCTAAGCGTTCTCCTGATGGTAAGAGATCACTCCTGCGGCCTGCCCATAACCATAACAGTGCTACACTTTGATTCCCATAGACCCGTGCAACACTGGCTATAGCACTAGGCGGGTTTACACTAAACGCACAACGAGCTAGAGAATAAGAGCATTCTTTCTTGATCTCTTAGTGTAAACGAAAGCTCGTTTTCAGTGTTTATACCAAAATATCAACAAGCACCAAGAACTAGAATTCTAGAACACAATAACACTTTGAACAGACCGCTCCGGGAAGTGAACACGTAAGAACGTTATAAGCTACTACTTACTACTCGGGCGAATGAACATGACACCTGGTTGACACGTAGCTCGGAACTCGATGCTTCCCCCGCTGCCCCGCGCGGCGCCCTCCGTATTTCTTCTTCCTCTAATTGCGAAGCCTTATCATTACCAAATATTACAGGACCTCTTCTCTATCAAGATTATCTAATTCCACACTGTACTTTGCACAAACGTCATTCGATTCGAGCCAGGTGTCATGTTCATTCGCCCGAGTAGTACCTAGAATCTATGCGAGCAAGATAGAACAATGAAGGAATCTTCTGTTTCTGTTTACACTAATAGAATTTGACGGCGAGGGGATAGATAATTCGCTCGTCTGGTGTAAATCGGCCTTAAATGGGACAGTTTCGCGCTAGCCACAGCTGTGCAGCGTGCATGCTCCTACATAATTAGTTCGAATTAATGAGCGGATGCAAGCGGCCTTGTACCGAATTTACAGTAAAAATTAATTCATATTTTTGGGATTACTTTTTTAATCATTTGTTTTTTTTTCAACGAGGTTGGTATGTTAATAATGAAAAAATATTGTAGAGTTGGATACAGAGCTCTTAATGTTTTGTGGTAGAGTCGCAAATAAAATGTATTGACTCTTATTACGTTTTGAAAGTCATGTCTAAAAAGTTACCCGTTAAACGTTTTGAAAGTCGGGTAAAAAGAAGGAGGTCCTCAATTGGGTTGTTTTTTTCTTTTTTAATGTTTGTTACTTCTGAACTTTGAAAATGACGTCATTGCGTCAACGAATTTGCGTGTTTTGCTTCCCTGTGACTTTTCAGAGGTGTTTACGGTCACTAGAACAGTCTAAATTGAAGTCGATTGTAGTATGTTTTTGTAAAACCTTGATTATGTCACAAAGAAATTGTGTAACTGTGTTCCGGTTGGAAGGATACTTTCGATTTTGACCATCTAAACTTTTGATCATGTCTAAAGGTGAAAGGAGCGCTTTAGCAGTGGTACACGTGTCTATTGGAATAAAACCCCTATCTAGTACTGTTATGGCTATGGGCACTTGGGCAGGATCCTATATATCTATGTTAAATGGCGCATAGGCTTAGACGTGTGTTGTCGTCTACGTTTCTTTGTTTATTGCACTTAAAATTTTTAGTAATAGGTGGAAACTTTAAATTGGCCCTAAGCACTTACTTTCTTTACTATATAGTTCTTAACTAAGTGTAAGTTTTCCAAAAGTTGTAAATAAAAATAAAAATAATTAAATCCCTTACCATCAGGAGGCCTAGTTAACATAAAAAATAATATACAAAGTATTATTTATACCCACGAGTATATTTATCGTTATTTAATAAATTAAATAATATTTTGCATAGAAAGAAACGTTTGCAACAAAGAAAAAATTCTACGCGCAATGAAAATAGCTTGCATTCAAAAAGAAACTTCCTTTGTCGACCAACTTTTGAATTATTTTCTCACATAAATTCAAACGGAATTCATAATGAAAGTAGTCTACAATTGTTCTACGGAATCGAGAGAATAAAAATAAAAAATCAAGCGAGTTAAGAACTTTACTTAAGGCCCATAATCCCGAGTGCCACTATCTCGCGCGCACATTTGAACATTTTTGAAAAAATAATTTCAAAAAAGTGGAGTGATAGGTTTGTTACTTGTGTATAAAAAAATAACATGATTTTTTTTTGTATATTATGTATATTTTTTTATTATATTTTATATTACAGGCGAAGGAGATTGGGAAGATTTTTTCCCGACCTCCTTCGCTTGTGATAAACATCTCAGTAAAAAGACACTGACCATTTCGTCAAGTTGTTAGTATGGTTGCTTTGTAGCGAGCGAGATAGTGGCGCGCGGGATTTAAGATCTATTTAGAGTAAAGTCGATGTAGTTGCGTGTGTCATTTGGTTGTATTTAATTGATTTATTTACCTTATGTATACGATTATAACATAATGGATACTTGGTTTTTTTAAGGATTTTTTTTACAAAAATTCTATTCAATTCAGTTCAATCATTTATTGGCCAAAATGTTACAATGCATAACTAAACTAGAAGAAGCTAGTTTCACGCCGACCTAGATTTTTCATTGTTGTTCTATTAAGCGAAAAATTATTATTAATGCATAGAAATATGCTCGTTTGGATATTATTCTTTGAAAGAACAACCACTAGTCTAAAACTCGGAAAATACTGATATTACCTCGAGATATTCTTCGTTTCATAATAAAGCTTTTAGAGTTTGTTCTCGTAACAATATTATGAGAGTAAATAAAAAAGATTGACGTCCCAATAAACGTTATAATATGAGTATAGGTATTTCTAATACCGTTTATTGACACACGGCCTTTCTATTTTTTTAATTTGTAACATCTTTCCTCTCGCTTTCTGTCAATTTGTGACAACGGATTTGTTTAACAGGAAGTTAGCCGTCTAATGTCTGATGATTTAGTAGCTTGTAAACTAGCCCAGTTTCATCGGGGCTTAAAGCTTGCTGGTTTTTTTTTTGCAACATATGCCATAATATGGCAATTGTCCTGTTTGGACTTATTGCCAGATCGACGGACTTTCTAGTCTAATCTACATTTTCATCAAAGAGTAGGTAGGTAGGTAGGTACTCTACGTTTTCATGACTGCTGTGTGACTTGGCGCTTCCCTTACATACTTAAGTTTTTGCATTATTCACTTCTTCTGCCGAGTTTGGTCCAACTTTGTGATTAATAACTGGGAAAGTTGCGTTTTTATACGATTGATGAAAAATGATAGTTTTTGTTGTAGTAAGGTAGTACGCAAATAAAGATTAATTCATTCATTCAAGGAACATTTATACAATTACAAAAATAAAATATATTTGTTCGGAGTAAACCGAACACGTAAGCGTTTTCGCGTTCTTGCACTACATTGCAATTGTCGCGGTATCGTTTCGCCCAATTTTTACCAGTTACGCGTACACCAGCCACCAGGCGACTCGCGTGCTCATTTTACCATTTTACCATAACCATTTATCTAGTGTGTCTTTTAGCAATATAGTGAATAAGTGAACTTTTAGACGTTTTTATCTATCAAACCACCCGTTAGAATTAAGTCGCTAAAGAGCTAGTGCTAAACACAAGTACTAGCTTTTTACATGGTCCTTCGAGTTTTAAACCAACCAGTGCCCTACCAGAGGATTACAGTGATTAGATTGAGCAGGAGATCGTAAGGAGAATACCAGGTCAGACCAAACCATTTATTATACTTTACCATATATTTTCATACACCAATTTCAACCATGGATAAACTTTTTGCCAACCAAACCGAGATCTATGAAGCTATTCAAACCATGAAGAGCAACTTTAAGAAAGATGGGCCCAGCAGAAACACCAAACCAGATTATTTAAAGCGGAAGAGTGAGTTGTTAGCAACATATTGGGATAATTATTTAGAAAACCATAGGCAAATGTGCGAGTTAGAAGACCATGATCACATCTATTTCAAGAAGAGATGTTATGACACCGCAGAAGAAGTTTACCTATCAACAAAGGAACTTATAAATAAGAATTTGAGGGAATATGAGGCAAAACTACAACCAGTCGTGCAACCGATGAATCTGCACGTGCCAGATGCGGAAACCGCGCAACCAGGACCATCGTCTCATTCAATGACACCACAACCAAGAGTTAAGAAATCACCCCCGATAAGAGACAGCACCAAGCTGGATGAGCTGATGAAGAAGCAGGCAATTAACATGAAGGCGTTCATGAGAACAGTAAATACCATACCCACTGACGAGTTGAGTAAAAAGTGGGAGTTTGAAAATGCACTAAAGTTTCTTGAGTCTCGTTGGGAGGCAGTAGATAAACTGCATTGGGAAATAGAAGGCGAGAGCGTAGAACAGGATACGGAATACCAAAAAGAATTTACACGACACGAAGAAGTATTCAATAAGATGGAGAAAATCATCAATGATAAGAAGTGGTCAATATCGCACCGGGAAGAGTCCACACCGCGGATGGACATTCCTGTGTTCGAAGGCAACTGCCACTTTCATTGTGGACTTCTTTCAAGGATCTTTTTTCTGAAGCAATTCATAAAAATCCATGCCTGTCCAACGCGCAAAAAATGCAATTTCTGAAAGGAAAGGTGTCAGGGGAGGCTGAAAGGCTAATTCAACATCTACCAATCAGCTCCGAGAACTATGATGCTTGTTGGGATTTACTAAACCATCGTTACGGAAATAAAAAACGAATTTTTACATCTCACATCAACATCCTTCTGGGTCTCCCGAACATACAGCAGCAGTCGTACGGCAGCATAAAAAGGCTGTATGACGTAGCGATGGAAACACTGCATGCCGTAAAAAATCTAGGGGTAGATATTAAGTCATGGGATCCACTCCTAGTACATCTCCTAACGCAAAAATTGGACAACGCCTCGTTTGCGGAATACAATAAGGCCGTGAAAGACCCCAAAGAACTGCCCTGTTTACAGGAGTTCTTGGATTTTTTGGAAAACACATTTACCACATTAGAAGCTTCCCGTCGCAAGTATGAAAGCTCACCACAACCAAAACCATGCTATGAACCAAATTACCAAATTCAAAGACCAAACCAAATCAAAAGAGAAAATCGTCCATTAAATGACTACCATACACCAAAACCTATGAATACATTCCACATATCACGGTCAGTAACCTGCGGAATTTGTAATAAAAATGATCATGGAACGTGGCAATGTCAGCATTTTTTGCGGTTAACGCCCGAGCAAAGGTTGCAAAATATCATTCGGTTGAATTATTGTCAAAACTGCCTGACTGATCATTCTAGCGATGGATGCATATCCACAAAACGATGTCGAAACTGCCTCGGCGCGCATAACACGCTGCTTCATTATGCGCTTGCACAGAAAAAGGTCATGACGCCGCAATATTGCTCCAATTACAAGACCACTAACCCCAGAGAAAACGTGTCCAGATCGTCTCACGTGTCATGGGACGATATGTCAGAAATTTTATTAGCCACTGCCATGGTTAATGTCAAGGCTGGCGACGGCATTGTATACACTATGAGGGCTTTAATTGACCAAGGGTCACAGGTATCTCTAATAAACGAAAACGTAGCACAAATTTTAGGATTGAAAAGAAGTCAGTGTATGGGTAAAATTTTCGGCGTTGGAGAAAGAGAAAACAACGCGAAGGGAATGATAAGGCTACAACTGCAATCTATACATACTGATTTTTCTTTCGAAACGGATGCAATCATCATGAACAACCTAATCAAAGGCTTACCGAATAGAAGCTTCTCTAAACCAACTTGGAATCACATTCAAGATATCAAACTGGCGGACCCCGACTTCTACATAAGTCGCCCTGTCGACCTACTTCTTGGAGCAGAGGTATACAGCAGGATTATGCTAGAAGGAATCCTGAGAGGATATTCTAATGACCAACCAATAGCGCAGCGAACAACGTTAGGATGGCTACTATGTGGGACAGTAACGCCTAGCTATTACTGCAATGTCGTTCTACAAAACACCGAGGATTCAAGAAATCAGCTACCAGAGCGCCACCTGCCACACCATGCCATCACCAGAGTCGAATCAACCACGACTAAGCTTAGGGTCGTATTAATATGACTGTAACTTTATGCAAAACATATCAGTTATTAATTGAGATAGGCACTATCATTTCCCGTCATATTAGCAATAATACAACATGACTTCCTGTCTTTAGTTTTAATTTCTAGCGAACTTCCGGTCTTTCACTCAACCAACAGCCAGCAGCCATTTTGTGTCATTGGCGTTTTGTTTCCCGTCGAGTGCGGTTGTCTGAGCCATACGCTCTATCAACCATTTAAAAAATATATTTTATTTTACCTACATTTTAAAAAAATTCGTGTCATACGATTTACTTTAAGGATTTATATCCACAGTGCAATGTTTTATTGCATATCAAAGTAGAAAATGTCTGCAGTAGCTGCTGTACGTAAGTTTTTCATAATCTTTTAATTTATTTATTTTTTCAACGTTGTTGAAAATACCTAATGTAGTACTTCGATGTTCTCGTGGTGTTACATTATTACCTACCTACGTAGCAAGGCTGGTTTTTAAAAGCTAGCCAAGCGAATTTACGGGTTCGAGTCCCGCGGTAGATTAAATTTACATCGAGCCAGTTTTTTGTTCGTAAGACAAAATCGTTTTGCCACATGGTTAAAACTTACTGGCCAGAGAAATATTTTGATTTATAACGGTTTTTGCCGTTCGATATGTTTTATGTTGGAGATATACTTTCTGTCTATAAAGTGAAGCTGTTGTAAAATACGTGACATTAGCTTGTCATGTCCCTTCCTCAAGATTTTAGCGATGTTGTGTCGACTTTCTTCTGCATCATAGTGATTCAAGAATAGAAAGTTTCTGCGAAACATAATAACTGCTATGTAAATGAGAAGATAAGATGAAGACATCGTCGGTGAGTACCTACATTTTACCATAAAAATTCCATGTAAATTGCTAAAAAGCAACAAATTATCCGTTTCAGTGAAATTATTTATTTTATACTAAAATTGATTAATTACTTGTAAAGTACTTTATCACATGGAATTTTTGGTGAAAATTTTCAAGTTATGATTATTGGATGAGTTCAATAAAGGTATTTTATGAGTCCTACCTCGCAGGTGGTTGACGCAAACATTCAGACGTATCTCCTCGCAGGAGTGCGCATATAAGTCCTACCTCGCAGGTAGTAGACGTACATATTCAGACGTGTCTCCTCGCAGGAGCACGCACATCAGTCCTACCCCGCAAGTAGTAGACGAACATTCAGACGTGTCTCATCGTAAGAGTTCACACGCACAATGGTCCTACCACACAGGTAGGTGACACATTCAGACGCGTCTCCTCGCAGAAGTTCGCACACCAGTCTTACTAGCAGTTAACAGACTAACATTCAGACGTGTCTCATCGTAAGAGTTCACACGCATGATAGTCCTACCTCACAGGTAGTTTACACACATACAGACGTGTCTCCTCGTAGGAGTACGCACATGTCCTACTAGCAAGTAACAGACTAACATTCAGACGTGTCTCATCGTAAGAGTTCACACGCACGATAGTCCTACCACACAGGTAGTTAACACACATTCAGATGTGTCTCCTCGCAGGAGTACGCACATCAGTCCTACTCTCAAGTAGCAGACTAACATTTAGACGTGTCTCACCGTAAGAGTTCACACGCACAATATTCCTAACACACAGGTAGTTTTTCACACAATCAGACATGTCTCTTCGCAAGAGTATGCACAGCTAATTCTATCCCACAGAGAGATAAGGAGATATAGGTATGTAAATACATGGAGCGGAAAGTACACTACAAATGTAAAGTACACTACAACTTTAAGTATTCAAGGTGATGATATCTAAATGATTTGCGTCGCACGCAAACCGGTAACAAAGACTTGCATTTAAGCGAGCTTGGATGTTAAAAGTCCAATAATCCTACCCCATGCAAATATTCGTGGGTAGGTGAACAGTCCCTGAGTCTTCTCACAAGTGTGGAAACTTAAGGGAATCTAATTTAAACAAAGATTTGCAGTTGTGAATTTGCCTGCTGGGGGAAAAAATCTATATTGAGGGTAGTTCAAAAAGTTTTGCATCACTTGTTCTGTGAGTGCACGCAAAACGCTTTGCAAAATATGCGAGCGTGGATGTACAAAATCCAAAGTCCTACTTCAAGTAAACATGCGTAGATTGTGAATCATCCTTGGAGTCTCCTCATGAATGAAGGAACTTAAAGGAAACAGGAAAGCTATTTCAAAATGTTAAAGTGTGTTAAACTCTCCACGAGAAAAGACTTGCTTTTTGCGAGCTGGATAATCAAAATCATATATTCCTGCCTCACGCAACATGCGTAGGTAGTGATTTGTCCTTGAGTCTCCTCACAAACGTAGGAACTTTCAGGAAACAATATAGTAATTTAAACAAAAATACCTATAGTGTCGTACTCACTACGAACAAATACTTGCAGTTGCGAGCTTGGATATTCAAATCCAATATTTCTTCTTAACGAAAATATGCATAGTCATACACGAAATTATGGTAGTTGAGCAGTCGCTGAGTCTTTTCATAAGCGTAAAAATTCCAGAGAGCGCAGATAAAATGAAGGCATGTCTCTGCAAAAAGTTGCTTGCTGAAAAATGTATTGCGTCGTATACACTGTCAGGTGCACGCACAAAGACTCGCAGGGTGTGAGCTTGGATATTAAAATCCTATAAAATCTACCACGCGTGGCTTTCGCGGGTAGTTGGGATGAGTCCTCGATTTTAGTTTTTCGAACGTAAATAATACGATATTGGAAGAAGTTATTCTATACAAATAAAGAATTGCAGTTATGACCTTATTTCAATTAATGGTGTAAAGTTGAAAGTTTTTAGGAGTAACCAAGCCCAATACGATATTAGCTGCGGATAACTAGTTCTTGCAAAAGTCTAGTAAGCTTGTTTTTGATTATGAGTTAATCTCTGCCTGCGCAGTAAACAGCGAGTTGTATTTCAGAAAATACTAAATTATCCTGTTTATAAAGTGTTATTGATAAGGGTGTCATCGCTGTTGCGTGATTCCCTAGTATCGGCTTGGATAGTGTTTTCGGTATTGCTTACAATCCTGCAGGCGCGGGTCATATCCTAGAGGTACTAGGTTCCTAGAGGGTTACAACGGCCTAATGCGTGTAGATAAAATACCTATTATACCTACCCGATAACAACCGAGTCGGATGTGTTTTTGCCTACTTCATTGTTCAATGAACCCAAAATATTCTTTTGGAATTTTTCGTTTATTCCTTTTTCGGTCATACAACTTAATTAACGAACTATTAGTCCTAAACAAACACAAAAATAAACGACAAAATTTTCATAACGCCTCTTAACGTATTCCGTAAGGGTGTTTCAACGAGTACCTAGCAGTTGTCTAACATACCGAGCGTGTTAATACCACAGCGTTTGTAAAATGAAATAATTATACAACGTACTTATTCAAATAAGGCATATTAGTTCATAATTAAGATCCATTGATCTTTTCCATCGATCCTTTTTGTAAAGCCTTTTTAACAGTGCCTACTTATGTGAATTTTCAGCTATTTATTTAGCAAATGTAGATAAATCACGTGGTTCGTAAGTTCATATTTTCTATATGCTCATCATAAATTCATTTTTTGAATTTTCTTTCTTGCACACCGTTACCTACATCAATGCATCAATGTGGACCCAACATTTTTATCATAAAAAGTGTGTTTTAGGTTGAATCGGTAAAAGCATTAACATCCCTACGAACGGAGTTATACAAATGCTTATAGAATATTGACACACACAGTACAGAGTGAAAACAGAGTGCACCATGGGGTATACTATTACTATTACTATTATAGCCCTGGTTGTACCTATCTTTTGTTTTTCAGTAATGAAGAAAAACTTCTTTCTTGGTATACAGAATCCATGAGGTGGGCAGGTACCCACCTATGTAATGTGCAATATCGTCTCTCGAAGTTGTAAAGTGGCTGATGGTAGGTAGTCGGTTTTTTACATGGATTTATGTGCTTGTACTGACGTCTCATAGATGTCTACGATGTTTACATAAATCGTTCTGCCAGATTCCTTTGCGGATAAGATCGATTCATTGTCTATAGATACATACAATGTTACCGATTTTGGAATTGCAAGTTTTTTTTGACTTTAACCTGAACGATGTTTAAAAATTTAATTTCATTTTAAGCTATTCAAGGTCAGGACTTAAGTTTCTACCTGTAACAAACATTTGAAAAGAAAGGAACTCCATTTCTTTCAAAACTGGTTAATAAATAAAGCTTCTTACTGTTAAACGTATCGTACTTCCTTGCTTAAATAATGTTGAAAATGAAACTTGCATCTGTGGTGGTAGCCACGTCCATGACTATCAATTTAGTACTTATTACCTACGCGGAAAATGCGTATTAGTTTGGCTTTCACGGAAGTCTTAGCAGTTAATAATAGTCTAATTTTCCTACCCCTGAGTAGAAACTACAGCCTCAGAGTAACTACAGGTACTTGGCGTGCTGTGAACTTTTATAATACTTGTCTCTACTATGTAACAAGTATTGTTTTTTGTGCTATTAAATTTTCTCATGAAAATGCTATTATTATAGGTAGCAAGTATCTAATAGTAAAGGCGAAGAAGAGGTTATTTCTGTTCTGAGTACATTGTATGTACGCTGAGACAGATGAACACGTTTTGTGCTTAATGCCTCAAGGTATTCTTTGTAAGTAAATAATTATTCTACATTTACACGATGAAATAAAATTCTTTATAATTTAAATGGCTGCAATCAATCATGTTCCGCTCTTAGCGCGAAATATAATACGTTATCTTATTAGTTAATAACATCAGGTGATTGTTAATTGTCTGATCCTAAGAAAATAATAAATACAGAATTGTATTGATTCATAACACTCATTCTGTCCAGTTCATATCTGCTTCTGCTGGTTACCTTCTAAAATTTGTCTCAATCCATACTAAGACAACTTATTAGCCTTAGAACGATTTTACTGTTACTATCGTTCATCAGTTTTTGGATATCTTCTATGTCCATAAAATATAATTGTTTTTGTTCTATCGGCTTTTTAGCCGTCACATTGGCGTGCGTGTCTCTCCTAACCACCACCAGGCGATAACAAACAAGTCTCAATTAATAACTGATATGTTTTGCATAAAGTTACAGTCATATTAATAGAAACGTTTTACCTACCAATAAAACGTATATTAATATACTTACCTTTATGCAAAACATACACTTTCAGTTCTGCCTAGTGTTCTCAAAACTCAATGACACAAAATGGCTGCTGGCTGTTGGTTGAGTGAAAGACCGGAAGTTCGCTAGAAATTAAAACTAAAGACAGGAAGTCATGTTGTATTATTGCTAATATGACGGGAAATGATAGTGCCTATCTCAATTAATAACTGATATGTTTTGCATAAAGGTAAGTATATTAATATACGTTTTATTGGTAGGTAAAACGTTTCTATTTAACACTTCCTTAAAATCATCAACTGGATACAGTTTAAATGATGTGATGTACAAAGAACCAAATCAACAAAAAACTTTGCAGAGCATATTTCAAAATGGCGTCAGTACCAATTCGCATACACCGCAGATATTGAAAGGATGTACCGCACGATTTTAGACCATGAGGATGACCTACCATACCAGATAATTATAAGCCAATCTGCTGAAACGGCAAATCAATTTAAATCTAATCTGATCGCGCTACAACTCCAGACAGGACTTACTACCATGAATATACTGTTTCGAAGAGTTTGGTTAGCGAAAATAGAGTGGATAGAAAAATTACCAGAGAATTCAGCTGTAGAATGGACTAAGCTACGGCAAGAAGTAAAAATGATAAATACCACGGAAGTAATTAGATGGTTAGGAATCATAGAAACGAAACAATATGTCAGAACCAGATGGCATTTAATCTTCAAACTATTCCAAGACTTGTGGAAAAGATGGATAATTGATTACTTAACACAACTCTCAGCAAGAAACAAATGGAAGAAAACGCAGAAAAACATCACCTACGGTGACTTAGTAGTAATACAGAACGATAACTTACCAGCAGGAAATTGGGCAATGGGGCGTGTGATCGACACTCACCCCGGAGATGACGGTCTCGTCCGGGATGTGACCCTAAAAACCAAAAACGGTGAGATGAAAAGACCGATTGTTAAGTTATCAGTCTTACCTGTGCAGCCTGATGAGCAACCATTAAAAAACCAACAACAAATCAAACCAGAATCGAAAACAAATGAGCGAAAACCATATAGCATCCCAAAGAAAACCACATCGAAATTCGTTACGGTAGCAACAGCAATGTTTTGTTTTATGATGTTGTTATCGCCTGCGTGCGGATCGCACGAAATAAGGAAGTTACCAGAAAACCAAACCCTCTACTTTGATCCAATATCAAAAATTCAACTAATAAGAGACAAATGGACTTTGATTGTTTACTACGACCTCAAACCATACTGGACCGGAATAGAAACATACCAAAAAATATCGAGCTACACGGACAGATTATGTAACACAGTAGAAAAACAATCACATTGTAATATTATCATTCAACAGGCTCGACACGATTACCAGGAACTCGAGTACTATAATGAACTTTTGTTATCCTAGCATTTTAACGTCAACGACAGACAGCGCCGACGCCGTGGCCTTATCAACGGTGTCGGGTATATAGCTAGCGAATTGTTTGGAGTATTGGATTCTCGCTTTGCTGATCAGTATGTCAAGGACATAGAAACCATACAGCGTAATGAAAAACACCTGTCAAACTTATGGAAAAACCAGACCTCAGTTATTGAAGCAGAATTTAACCTCATAAAAAAGATGGAATCGACCATAGATAGACAACATAAAATGGTAAACAAGAAACTTAACGATCTACAAGAAAATTCAAGCATTTTACAGCGAGAAATTCAAAACATTTCATACATTCAAGAGTTTACTTTATCCGCGATGGCAGGTAATACCTTGCTGCAAAGTTTGAAACGTTTACAAGATACTCTCCTTGACACCATAACAGATGTTTACCATGGGCAAATAAGTATGCATTTGCTAACTCCAACACAACTCAAGAAAGAACTTCAAACCATAAATGGCCAGATGCCAAGCGAACTAACTCTCCCCATCAAAAACATCGAAACAGACCTGAGTTACATATACAAACTTCTGAAGGTCAAGGCAAGAGCTACCGCACGATATATCTTAATCCAAGTAACGTTCCCACTTATATCAACGGAAGAGTTTCAGTTATATAAATTATTACCAATCCCACACCAAATGAATAACAAAATGACGAGCATTTCACCAATCTCAGAATACGTCGCAGTAAATCTGAAAAGAGACTCTTTCTTCAGCGTCACCATCAACGATTTCTCAGCCTGCCTACAGCATGGAAATTCATATCTGTGCCAATTATTAAAACCTATATTAAAAATAAATACAGATGAAAGTTTTTGCAAAACAAATGCAAGGCAGCCTGGATATGGAGGAGAAGGCGTTGTTGCCTGTGCCGGACAACCACGACGAGCACCAGCGGCGCGCGTTTCCGCCGGCAGGAGTCTGCGGCGAGCCGCCGCCAACGCGTCCAGCTCTTCGCCACAGCGAGGGCTCTCACCGGCAAGAGGCGGACGAAGCTCCGCCAGTGTCAGTGACAAGTGAAAGTGTGTGTGAATTAAACCATGTTGTGTACGTTACTCAAAAAACAATAAACGGGACACTACTAAACCGTCAACAACAGTGATACTAGAGACCAATTAAGTTTTCCTTAGTATTTTTTGATTTTGTGTTCTTTTTCCTATTGTAACCTTTTACTTTGTTGTTTTATAAGTTAGTTAAGATGTAATTTGCACCTCAGTCATCCCATTTTCATCTCGCGCTTGGGAATATGTTCGGAGTAAACCGAACACGTAAGCGTTTTCGCGTTCTTGCACTACATTGCAATTGTCGCGGTATCGTTTCGCCCAATTTTTACCAGTTACGCGTACACCAGCCACCAGGCGACTCGCGTGCTCATTTTACCATTTTACCATAACTATTTATCTAGTGTGTCTTTTAGCAATATAGTGAATAAGTGAACTTTTAGACGTTTTTATCTATCAAACCACCCGTTAGAATTAAGTCGCTAAAGAGCCAGTGCTAAACACAAGTACTAGCTTTTTACATGTCTGTTTATTGTTTATTATTTGTCGTTCAGCATTTCAAATCCCGAACCATCGAAAAAAGACAAAAGTCGAATTTTGTTTTGATAACCATCTTAGAGCGAAGCCACACTTCTGCGATGCGTTGCTTTGCGTCGCACTTTTGTACTGGCATTTGGCACTGAATGCGTCCAAATCTAGCGCTGCGGCGGCTGCCAGTACAAAAACGCAAAGCAACGCAACGGAGCAGGGTGACTAGACTTAGCAGGTAAATACCCAGTGAACGCAAATGAAACAAAATTTTATTTGCATTCACTGGAAATACCAAACTTTTCATGTCAAGAACAGTGCTACACAGGAATTTGAATTATGTAACGGTGCAACACTGCTATAGTACTCGTCCACTTTAAAAAAAATTAGATGGAATTACCCAGAAGCAAAAAGGTAGTAGATTGATCACTAACCGTTCGTCTAAAGCCCGCTCTACACTGGCACCACGAATATCTTGAAAGCCGCGAAACAAGAAAGTGGGTGGTTTCGCAGCTACGCGGTCGCACTTCGCGCCGTTCCTCATTCGGTTTTTTGTACCGCGTCAAAGGGCGACCACAAACGTAACTGCAAAACTGCGAGTGTTGTGACATGTTTTCACGCAAAGTTTCACGGCGCAAATCGCGACGTGAATCCACGCCACGAATCACGCGCCACGCGAGTGAAGAGCCCGCATTCGACTACGCGTATCCCGCGATATTCATACTCATGCGATACTGCGTTACTCGAAATTAATGAGCTAGGGTTAAAAGTAGAGTAAAGACTTACATGGTCCCAGGGTCGTCAGCCATCGGTTGTTCGACGAAAGACACGTGCTTCGTCCTCCGGCTCTTCGGTCGGAACTCCAACTTGTTGGCGCACCCCTTGTTGGCCTTCGTGCGCGCCTCGAATATCACGTGTGGGTGCTTCTGCTGAAACGAATCGGAGAACACCGGCCTGGTTAATGTTGGACTTGAATTAAAGGGTAGGGGGAGGTTAGAAGTAGCAAGTTTGAAGTTTTATGGGTTTCATCATCATCATCAACATTTCATTTCATTTATTTATTCAATCACAATTTCACAATCGTATATGAATGTCTCTATAGTACACACACACAAAACAAAAATAAAAAATTAAATAAAAATACAGAAAAAACTAGAATACAATTTCAAAGTACAAGTATACACTACCTAAACTACTACCTAACAGCAGCAAACCTACTAACTACATACTATCCTATGTCACTAAACCTATCTTGTCATAAACTCGTCAATTGTATAGAAGCACCCCTCCAACAAAAGTTTTCTCAGTTTATTTTTAAACACGGTTGGACGGTTAATTGTTTTCATCTCATTAGGTAGAGCATTAAAGAGAAGAACCGCTTGATAACGACAGCCATGCTTTGACACATTTAACCGCATATGCATTGGAAGCTCAAGGTCTTTTCTTCTAGTATTAAGCCTCTTTGCCCTATTCTCTAATGTTTCATACTTAAGTGGATGCCGCACAATATCCATGAGAACCACTAAAATATACAAGCTAGGAAGGGTCAGTATTTTTAGTTTACGGAAATGATCCTTACAAGACTCCCAGGGAGGTATCCGTACTATGGTACGAATTGCCCGTTTCTGAATGACAAAAGCCCTATTTATATTATATATGTAACTATTTCCCCAAAACTTAACACTGTATCTTAATTTTGACTCAACTAGAGCATAATAAATATTTTTTAGCTGCATGAGATCTACTTCATCTCTAAGACTTCTCAAAGCATAACACGCCGAGCTAACAGAGTTTTCAATTGCTTCTAGTTCTGGCTTCCAGTTTAAGAACTGATCAATGAGAACTCCCAAAAATTTTACACGATCAGTAAAGTTAACTTTAGTCCCTCCTCTAACTATGTCTATAGTATCATGCTTATGGGCAGTCGTTTTGAATAAAATCGCATTTGTCTTGTATATATTAAGTTTCAAATTGTTGGAATTAAACCATTTCTCAAAAGCCTCTAAGGAAATTTCAATCTTATTGGTAAGTTCTTGAATGCTAGTTGCGGGGATTATTGCATTCCACCCACTTTACAACACACCACAACAACAACAACCCACTTTAGTCGACTGCTCGACGTAGGCATCTCCCATTTCGCGCTACTGAGCCCGGTCTTTGCATTCACTTTTACCGGCTGTCTTACGTAGGTCGTCTTTCCACCTAGCCGTCATAAAGGTCGCTGGTACCATATGGATCAGATAAGAGATCGTGAAAATCAGAAGGAGCTAAATTAATAGAGGCATAAGTAAAGAGTTATAAAAGACTATATTCCTACTACTTTATACAGGTGGCCCACGGACATGGGACATGAAGATAAAGTCTCTGTCTATGTCCCATCGCCGTGGGACACCCTGTATACAGCTTAGGCGAAACTGTACGCAGCTTCTAGTTAGATTATCTTAACTTATCTTGTATGGCAATTGGTTTGCGTTACGAGCAAGCGCTGCGTTACGTTAAAAAAGAATTCACAGGACTACTACTACTACTAGTGTCGATGACACAAGACTAGCCAGCGAGTTCGCTAGTAGCTTGTAAACTCATCCCGTGTCATCGGCTTTTTACAATCTGCTAGTTGACAGTCCTATTCGCATAGGACTGTCAACTAGCAGATTGTAAAAAGCTTTCGCAAGCTTACTCGTTCACTCGCTAGCTTTTAAACTCGCCGGCTTGTAGTTTGTAAACTAGCCCTGTGTCATCGACGCTTAAGCATCACAATGCAGTAGAGTGAAGTCATAATTATCTTATGATTCTATTCATCTTATCGGTAAGTGGCTTCATAAGTTCAATTGTTTTTAAAACATATATCAATTTATTTTCATAATATCAATTGGGTATAATATTTACACACAGTTTTGATTGGTTTCATATAATAAACATAGTTTCAATTCGCATGAATTTGAAGTAAACCCAGCCGAATAACAAACCAAATTCTGCTTATTATGTAAATATTGTGTTCAAAGAAATATAAACAATTACTTTATAATGATGAAGTAATAAAAGTTTTGGAATAAATTATAAGACGTCTAGAATATTTCGTTAGCAAACAAAGGCAGTTGTAGAGCTGAAATTTATTTGTAAGAAATTGTCAAATGGTCACAGAAATAAGTAAAACGGCAAACCACGTGTTAGATCACGCACTATTATAGGGTTCCTGGTCATAAGGATTAAAAGTATTATGTAAATTTTGTATGCAAAGTTGTCAGTTTAGAACATCTTTCATAAACAAACATTAACATTCACACACTCACACCCCTACACTAGGATTCCCTGTGTCGCAGGTGGCATGGACACATACAAGACATCACAACAACCAAGACCCGAGAACAAACATTAGTGTTCGTCACACAAATATTTGCCCCGGCCGGGAATCGAACCCGGAACACCAAGCTTCGTAGACCCTGCCTACTACCAACTAAGCCACTACCAACTAAGCTAAAGTTTTGAGAAGATAGTTTTTGTTGGTAATATAAGTTGATGCAATTTATCAGTTTTGCGAATAGCATTGTAACACACACATGAGTTTAAGTATGCAAATAAGTCGTTTACCTACATGATCTTTTGAGATCAGTGTAAAATTACTAGTTATTTGTAAAATTATAAAAGAAGTCATGGTTCCTTGTCAGGCTCAAGAACCCTAAAACGCCCTAAAATTTTAATTATCACAATTTCCTGAAACAGAATTTTCAATTTAATTTGATAACAGAATATTCGATTATTACCTAAATTCATCTATTTGGAGGTCGTTTATTGGAGAATGCCTTTTATTTTCTGAGGCTTTAGGGTCCAAAATAGTTTGGTACTGGTTAATTGGCTCGAGGAGGCTAAGACTTGTACTAGACGACCTCGATGCCTCGAATTGAGTGGATTGTGGTCCTAGACCGCCGGTTATGTAATCACGGCCTTAAAACTTTTAACATACTACTCGGGCGAATGAACATGACACCTGGCTAACACGTAGCTCGGAACTTGATGCTTCCCCCGCTGCCCCGCGCGGCGCCCTCCGTGTTTCTTCTTCCTCTAATTGCGAAGCCTTATCATTACTTATCATTACCAAGTATTACAGGACCTGTTCTCTATCAAGATTATCCAATTCCACGCTGTACTTTGGACAAACGTCATTCGAGCCAGGTGTGATGTTTATTCGCCCGAGTAGTAGCTCTGTTCTGGCCATGAACAGGCGTGATCTCTTACCTTCAGGAGAGCACCTAGCCAACTCACTTGTTGACATCAATCAATCAATAAATCATCAATATAAATAAAAGAAAGTCGTAGTGATAGTTACACTAGTTATAACTCTATAACGGATGAACTAATTTGGCTGAAAATTGGTGGTGAGGTAGCTTAGAACCAGGAGACGGACATAGAATACTTTTTATCCCGATGTTTAAAATTTCCAATATTTACAAATTAAACAACGCTACATAGGAACTTTTACGTAGTATCAAGCTTGCAACGCGCGCAGGCAAATTCTTAAAGAAAACCGCCTGGAGCGCATGATATTATTGGCGGAATTGTTATTAGAAAACTGCTTTGAAATGAAAGGATTGTAGTTCATAAAACAATTTCTATTAGACAAATATTGTATTCAATGGATAAATTTAAAATCTTCTGCCGTACCGTACGCCAATGTGCGAAGGCCATATGGATCAGTAGTGGCAATGAAGGCTGAGAACTGCTTCTCAGCCTTCATTGTCTTCTCAAGAATATTGAGCAACTTTGTCGTATATTTATAACAAGGGAGGCGTTTGAACCTTTACCAATTTGTGTTGTAATTAAAACAAAATCATGCTCCGGCAGACTGTTAATTATGATTTAGATATAACAAGTTAACGGGAAATAATGAATTGTATCCAATTAATGTAATGTAGGAAGCTACCAATAATTTTTATTTATCTATGTAAGTTACATGTATATTACAGTAGGTTAGTTTTCAGTATTCAGTAATTTATTGCCTTATTGGGTAGAGGTAGGTTACATCTCAGGTCTTAATAAGTTGTCTAGAAATGAGAGGAGCTACACAATATTACCCGTTTGGGGTGTTGCAATCAATAGATGTGGACCGATATTAGTAGATTTTAAGGAAGAAAATAAATCTAAATTGAAAGTTAGTACGGACACGTCTGTCGCATGTCCAGCGACTAGTGGGCAAATATTGGTCGGTTTTAATGAGCTTGGTACGTGCGTTTGTTTCAACTTTGCCTGAGAGGGGGGTACTTTGCACTGCTGCGGTCCCAAGTCCGGGTAAAAGAGGAAGGTTCCACCCAGGATGGTAAAAAACACCTGGTTACGAAGACTGCATCAAAGGACCCGACCGCCTAATAATTTAACCAACGACCTCGATTTACGAAAAAGGACAAACGACCACCTGCAGAAGGAAGGCCAAAGTTCGCAGAGAGGGTGGTGTGAGTGGCCAAGATCCATAAAGTGTTGTAGCGCCGAAGAATGTCAGTAAAGGTATTTGCGTTCACAATTTTTCGACTGTTTACGGTAAATTATCTGTTTTCAATACTCAATACTCAATAATTTTATTGTTGTCACATGGTAAGAGGGTAACAGTAATTCACATACAGTGGTAGGATCTCATGCGAGCCCCTTTAGGGCACTACAATAGAAGGCTGGTAGACCGAGGTTTTGAACAATAGATAAGTAACACATTTATATTATTTATTTTTATTTAAGTATGTCAATTTAAAACAAATTATAATATCTTTTGACGGTTTTTAATAATTAAATAATAACGATTTTAATTTTATTCTAGGTAAGTAGGTAGGTCCTTATTATAATTTTTCTTCCAAAAATTCTTTTAACTCGTAATAACATTTTTCAACTAAAAAGTGCTTTAACCTTTTAGTAAATAATGATTCCGTTTGCGAGTTTTTAATTCTTCTAGAAGTTTATTCAATTTATTAAATTAGTTTTTACAATTTTACGTTGACAAATACCTACAATACATAGGTACTTACGAGTATAACGAACCTAAACACTTTTATCTGTCCATGCAAAGCGAAGAAAAACTTGTTAAAATGTTTTACATTGACAAAAGCGTCTTCCGCGTACCCTCCGGAACTGGTAGTTTTGTTTCCTAGTTAACATTTGCACACCGCGGCGGCGCCACTGTTGCAACATGGCGGGTAAATGAAAAATGGCGTCAATTTACCGGGCAAACGCGGCTAAATTGGATATTTCTCACGGTCTAAGCCTCTGGCGTGTTGTTCCCGATGTTTTTGCTATTCCAGCCTGCTTCAGACTGTTTTTATTTGTGGGCCGAGGCCTGTGTTGTGTAAACAGGATGGAGTCGAACACACGAAAGCCGGAACTGGGACTTTCACGATCAGTGAATAGAACGGAATTAGTTTTTTTTCTCGTTCAATAGAAGCTAGCTCTATTGAATTGCGATGATGCTACCAAACGAAATGAGGAAATCTAATAATTTTGCTAATAAAAATAACAATATATTTATTATCGAACAATGCTAGCTTTCTTACAAAAGATTGTGTTACTCCTGCGTTAGTAACACAATTGTTTGTATCTATAATCTCTATATTTGATAGAGCCTGTAGAGCAAAAGCAACGAATAATAAAGTACACGTCTCCAAGCTGCTATATTGGCTGAGTGGAGGACTTTTGATCCGTAGGTCGTGAGTTCGATCCGGTCGTACACCAATGGATTTTTTTGTTCAAGAAGATCCATGTGTGCGTTTAAAACACGTGCTAAACACCGCTAGTGAAGGAAAATATCGTGAGGAAACCGGCATGTCATAGAACCTAAAACTTCGAAAACATGTGTCAAGTGTACGAAAGGAGCCTCTTCAAGGCGCACTTGAAATCCTTTCACCACACTGGTGTAGTGAAAGGATAGAAGAACTAAGTAGTACGTTGGGTAGCAGATTTGACTGTTTTTTTTACAGCAAAATAATTCAATGCTACAAATATTGATTTCTATAGAAGTTCATATTCATTGCTCAATTCGATTGGCTTCGTTAAGAGCAGGACAAGTGCACCAATTAACGAACTCCTATAAACGTCAAACTTGCCCTAATGAGAAAACTTTGTGACTGAAATCATTCTTATTGTATTTGAGAGTCTGACTTTCTTTGAACATTTTGATGGACATCACATGAAAAATATTTTTATTAGGAAACTTGTTTAAAGACAATGAATCCGTAGTATGGAATAGTTTTATGAACTACAATACATCAAATAAAATAATAATAATACTTTATATTGATTATAACATAAGATCGATTGAATAGGTAGGTGTTCAAAATTCACAAAAAAAACTTAGATACTTCATCATCATCATCAGCCCACATGAGTCCACTGCTGGACGTAGGCCTCTCCCATTTCGCGCCAGTGAGCCCGGTATTCGACTCTCCGCATCCACTTTTACCGGCTGCCTTATGTAGGTCGTCGAGGGCGCCCTACACTACGTTTGCCGATACGCGGTCTCCTTGAAACCCTGCTCCAGCAGTTGTCGGTTCTTCTGCTTACATGGCAATTATATATATAAAAAAAATAATTGAAAATTAGACGGCCCCTAGTGTTATCAGACTGCGAATAATGGTAATATTTTTGAATAATAGAACATGAAAATGTAGAATTCCTTCTACTGGGTTAGTATTTGTTTATGCGAAACCTGAAATTAGTTTGCTCAGAATCAATAAAGTTCAGAAAAAAAATATCTCTGTTAAATTTTGAAAATATCTCAAAAAAAAATTTTTTTTTCGTGACTAGAAAAGAAAATTAAATAAACGGGGCTCTGCTTTTCATAAACAAAAACTAACCGTATACATACGGTTAGTTTTAGTTGAGTAATTTAGCGCAGGAGTAGGTTCTCCATGAAAAAGGTAGGACAACGAAGCAACACAATTATGGATTATATCGGAGAGTTTAAGAAAAAAAAATTATTGTGATTAGAAAAAAATAAACGGGTCTCGGCTTTCGCATAAACAAAAACTAACCCAGTAAATGAAAATCTTGATTAAGATCTCGCTACAAAATCGTGATTAGGTCGCAGTTAAACTTGTACCTCTAAGTGAGGGAGAACTTTTACACAACTCATCTCAACTGTGTGTTACCTGCTTTAAAGCCCGCAACTTGACTCGTTTTAAACTTAGATTTGAGAACCTAAGTAGGTAACTTGGGAAGCTGTAATCTGTTCCTTTAATCCATAAAGGCTTGTTTAAAGTTTCTTAGTGTTGCATATTAATATTTATTGCTCGACTTGGTAGGAGCCCTGCCGGGCTCCCAGATATTGCACTATTACTGTTCTCAATATACAAATAACTCTTTAGGAACAGGCTGACAGATAGAAAACGTATTGTAGGTTAACCTGTTATGGTCATTGCACACCATCTAACACTTTGCTAAACCGATATTTTTATTTACCCAATTAAATATTAAAGTTTATTTACTGGAGAAATCGTGACGTGAATTTTTTTAATTTTAAACTTAACATATTTTTCTCCCTTTTATACGTCTAATAACCGTATAGTCTTTCTGAAACAGTTAGCTTGAAATTGTAACAATAAATAAAATCAGGGCACTATGATTACAGAAGCAAACGTTCACTTATAGAAATAATATAAAATTGAATATTTTGAATACTCTCGATAGAATAATACTCTTCAAATTATTACACGCCTGGAGGGAAAATTTGTGCGCGGATTTTCACGGATATTATATTTTTGTTATTGTTGCCAGACTTATATTGTATTTTTTTTTTATAAAAATCGTTATACTTTTGACCATTGCCGAGTATAGTTAGTAAAAAACGTTAGTTATCGATCCAAGGTAATTTAAACCAATCAAGTTTCAGGATTAGGCCATGCGTTGCTTATTAGTTAATCAGTGTTCATTAGATTTGCTTTATACGCGGAGAAAAAAAATTGGGATAGCAAGACTAAACAGCAAACTATAATATATTTTCTTTTACCATTAAATAACTTTTGTTAGCGAATACTATTATATTCTAATCGTTACTAAATTTCGTTAGCAGGGATTATTATTATTGTAATCGTTACTAAATTATTCTCGCTGTCACAAATTCAAACAGAATTTTAGTAACAATAACTAGATATTCTTATCCGTGTATTTTATGGTTATTCTTTTTTGAATAATCAAACGACAAACTTCCATCCTACCAATATTATAAACGCAAAAGTTTGTAAGTATGGATGGATGGATGTTTGTTACTCTTTCACGTAAAAACTACTAATGGATTTTAATTAAACTTTACAATAATATAGCTTATACATCAGAATAATACATAGGCTACAATTTATAAAGATAGGTACCTGCGCAGACGAAGTCGCGGGCACCAGCTAGTCTTTAATACAACAAAGCACGTTCAGGACACGACAGTCATACGGATAGAACTTTATTACATTGTGGAAGTTATATTCGGCAGCGGTTAGCGAGTTGCGACGGACTGGCGAACGAAGCACGTGCTAATTAGCATAGCGCAGTCACGTCCCCCCCAACCCGCTGTAGATTGAGCTAAGTTTTATCTAAAAGCCTAAAAAAGCCGTGTTGGAAGTGCCTGGACTTTCCATTCGAAGGTCGTTTCATTTCATTTTTTCATTTAATTTATTCTCAAACTTTTTTTACATTGTGTCGGAAATATAGGTACTTACAACTAAACAACGCAAGATCATATATTATAATACTAGCTGGTGCCCGCGACTTCGTCTGCGCAGGTACCTATCTTTATAAATTGTAGCCTATGTGTTATTCTGATGTATAAGCTATATTATTGTAAAGTTTCATTAAAATCCATTCAGTAGTTTTTACGTGAAAGAGTAACAAACATCCATCCATCCATCCATCCATCCTTACATACTTTCGCGTTTATAATATTAGTAGGATAGTAGGTAGTAACTTTTTAAACAAGAGATCAAATTTAACCTAGAATCAAGAACAAAGGAATACAATCAAAGACATAAATTATGAATTGTGAGAAAAGTTACTACCAAAAAATAAAATAAAAATATAGTCAAATACAGATAAATTAAGAAAATGTAAACTTATGTCAGCAAGTATAGAATTACAAGGTATGTCTAACAAATTTAAAACTCGTGAGTTCGAACCCGGTCGTACACCAATGGATTTTTCTTTTCAAAGAGATCTATGTGTGCATTTAAAACACGTGCTTATCGATAAAGATCGTCAGAAAACATCGTGTGAAAAAACATGATGTGTCAATTGCACGAAAGGAGCCTCTTCGAGGCGCACTTGTAATCTTTTCACCACACTGGCTCGAAAGAACTAGTGACACGATAAGAAGTTCTAAAAGCCTTGTACTTTGATTTGTTGCTGTGCAGGTATGGTCACTCACACCTGGATGGTCACTGCCAAGCAAATGCAGACACACCTGGTACTGCGCTTGGCTGACTGCGTCAAACGTGCTAAGCAACTCAGATTAGTTGCAGTACAGAGTATAGTTCTAATTGTATTCAGAGTTGTAGTGCCGATGTTATTATGCAGGTAACATGTGGTGCAGAACTTTATTCTATTATCGCCCCCCACTCGAAATGAATTCTCAAAATAGTACTTTGTATTATCATCAACTATACCTAACTTATGTCATAGGTATCTCTCTATTTATTAGCTGGGTCTTATACTTCGAGTTAACAAAGTATCGTTTATTATGAAAGGAATTTCACCTAGGTTTACCTAAAATAGCTAGTAGCTGCTCAAAATACTAAATTTAGATAGAGCTTTTGAAATAGGCATACTTTATATTAATTCTGCAAGTAACAACGAAAAGTGTTTTATACACAAACTTGTTTTAGATTGTTTTCGAAAATAAAAAACGGTACGTATTGGAATCTGCATCGATAAATAGATTGTAAAAGAAACGATAGCTGGGGTTATAAATACGCCACAGGTGGAGTCGGAACAAATGCAACTCTTAAATCTACTTCCTTCTAAATAGCGTCTAGTATATCTTACGACAGGGTCGTATTGAGGGAGCAAAAAAAGACAGGGGCGGGGGTTTTCAAATTGCGCCACTTAATATGTTTTTAATAATATAACATGATAGCTATCATTGATGGCATAAATCCACGTGTTTCAATTCTACTGGTATAATTATATTTTAATCTTGTGAGATTTTTTCTGTTTATGGTTAATTACGCGATGGCTATAATCAGTCGCAATTTTGCGATAGGTTTCTATCATTGTACAATTAGAATGTTCAATTCGCGTGCGTAATCATTTTAGGCACGAGATACTGCAAATTAGCGATCAGAAGTGATTTATGATTAGTCAGCAAACAGTTACAAAATGAACTATAGTGATAATATCTATACATGGTTGGTAAAAAAAACAAGAAAAAAGTAGGCAGTCGAGAGTTAAATTATTCCTGATCACGAACTATAATGTTTGCCAAGGATCCAAACTAGGCCGAAAGACCAAAAAGATTTTGGGTATACTTAATCTTTACAAACTTTTACTCCAACTACCAAGCTTCCTAGATAGAGTACCTTTAGCTCCACTTAAATGCCTTTCACCTTCTACTCGGTCGAATTAACATGACACCTGGCTCAAATGACGTTTGTGCAAAGTACAGCGTGGAATTGGATAATCTTGATAGAGAAGAGGTCCTGCAATACTTGGTAATGATAAGTAATGATAAGGTTTCGCAATTAGAGGAAGAAGAAACACGGAAGGCGCCGCGCGGGGTAGCGGGAAGAATCAAGTTCCGAGCCACGTGTCAGCCAGGTGTCATGTTAATTCGTCCGAGTATCTGAAAAATACAAATGTGAGAGCCATTTAACAATTTATTTTTCGTTAATGTTTATGATATTTATCTGTTTCTTCATGAGCATGGTTTAGGTTTACGAGTACATCAATTCATAATTGATTTAACCACCTCCCATCCAGCCGGAACTATCATTTGAGCCAATTGCGAGCTAATTCTATTAATCACACGCATTAGTGATATATTTTGTGGGAGAATTATGCATGGACCGGCAATTGCCTTGTATTGCGAACCAAATTAGACAAAATTTAATATGAGTTAGTGATTGCTTATCAATTTATCAATGTTTCTTGTACCCAATTCATATTTGAACTTCATATTTCCAAAAAAAATAGTAAAAGCAACATTTTTTACAAATTCATGTTGGACTAATGGCTAATTTTAAAATTCCTCAGTACTCACGTTCAGCTAATGACGAACACGTCCTATAAGTTTGAAGTCTCTACGTTCAGAGGTTTGGCATGTACGTTGTCTGTCAGTCAGTCAGTCAGTCAGTCAGTCAGTTCCAAGCCTTTTATAATGTATTGATTGATGGCATAGCGTTAACATTATTCATGTTAATTTTGTTGCGAATATTATGTCTTATATTTGATTCTCAGTCCATCACTGCCTTCACAGGGTCCATTCCAATACCTTTCTATTTTGTTTTTGTCGCATACATATTGGGGACACATAAATCGACATGCTTTTAAGAAATGTGCATCCGCCTTGTTACCATTAAACTGCGGGCACGACTTGTTTGTTTTTGAGAATACATTTTGTTGGTTTTGTGATCCTATTTGTGTAGATCGTGGAAATTTAACACAAGTTCTTTTATATCCGGCCGAGGGTAAAACTGCTTATTGAGGCTTTGAAATTGATGAAAGAACCGTGTTTATATCGTTATTTATTTATTACAACGCTTGTTTACAAAAAAGGTTCATGTTATTTATGTATTTTTTATAAAGATGGATAATAATAATAATGCTATTATTATCCATCCGTGCACGAAAGGAGCCTCTTCCAGGCGCACTTAAAATCCTTTCACCACACTGGTTCGAAAGAACTAGTGACACGATAAGAAGATAATAATGTTTGGACAATTCACACAACGCCCAAACTCAGTAACCTTGTATTATGTGAATCAAATAACTGATAGAATACATATTATATACTTTTTCTATAAATACATAAAAAACACTCAAATGGGTGGTTTAACTGTACCCACGCAAGCACTTTTTGGATGTAAGATATTTACAAAACAATTCATGAAATTCAGAAAAATCGGATCAGACCCGAGGACCTCCTTCATTAGGCCTCAATTTCCAATGCGTGAGCCGGGTCACGGCTCGATCTGTCCCCTTTTCGTCATTGTCAGAATGAGGCATGAAGGCTCATTTGCAGGACATTTGCAAGGGCTGAGGTGGGCTCACAAGAGAAGGAAGCAAGGCGAAGAGGAAGGGGGGTTATGAATACAGCCTACCTCCTTTTACAATCGAATAAGTTCGGTTCAGAACAAAATGTCACTAAATTTATGAAGGCAAAGGTTTGTGGATGGATATACTTTTATTTTATTATAAACAAAACATAGCAAGAACAAATTACACATGAAAAGCCGTGTTGGCCGAGTGAAAGGTGCCTCGACTTTCGCTCCAAAGGTCATGAGTTCGAACCCCAAATGAAAATAGGTACACCAATGGATTTTTCTGTTAAAAAAATCTATGTGTGCATAGTGAGGAAACCGGCAAGTCATAGATCCTAAAAATTTCGTAAACATGTGTCATATGCATGAAAGGAGCCTCTACGAGGCGCACTTGAATTCCTTCACCACACTGGCTCGAAAGAACTAGTGAGACGATAAAAAGATTACACTAAGTAGTAAAATGACACTACATAAGAATTTCCGGTATCTACAAAATATTATTCGATATCTGAATTTCTGTTTCAGTTTCATTTATTGACCAAAAAATAACGTAAGTTATTATAGGAAAGTCAAATTTTACTAAATTTATTCTTGTATTAGCCCAAATACCTTACCTACAGTCTTATACGTACCATTTTTGGCCTAGTGGTAGATACCTACGTTCTAAAAACTACGTACCTACGATAGCTACGAGTATCACGTTCAATCGACATTATCCCGAGGTGGAAATATATCGCGCCATTCCACAACGAGACTGATTTCAAATAGTTTGAGATATTCCGCCCGATTTATCGTTTTGGGGCGTTTCACTTGTTATAGCCATTCAAATATTATACAAAAGAATGGGCTGCGTCGGGTATGGAAAATTGAATCATAAATTCATGAAAATAGGATTGTACGTATGCTGAAAATATGCCGTTATGTACGTTTTTTGCGAGCAAATTTTATGTGGTGTACTCAGTTTTATGAGCGCAAATAGTTTCAATCCCGTTTATATTCAGACATATTATTGTAATTCGCGTAAAGTTTACACGTAAAACAAAAGAGAAAGTCTTACCGGGCTTGCTATAAACTTAGACCCGAACTCACCAACAGAGGATTACGTTTTTTTTGACTTTATTAACACGAATTTTCATAGATTAAACATCAAAGTTAACGGACGAAGAGGCCTTATCTTCCGATTTATCTATTGGTGAACACAGACCTTAGTACATCTAGGTATACTCAGTACAAACGATTTGGTCTCTGTTTTGCATAAACGTGTGAACCGAGAGACCAAACGGTGCACTGTAAGCATGGAAAATATACCAAGTAACATGTTATTTGTCATGGTATAAAACTGATCACATATAACACTTGTTAAGTCTGTTACAAATCACCGGTGATATTCGCCCAACGCACCCCGGCAGGCGCTTTTGTACGCTGCTGTGATGTCATGATACTTGTCACCATTCACAATTTCATTCGTATCGAATATAACAATAACAGACAGTCAGTAGTGTGCTTTGAGTGGGAGTGATGCGCGTCATGCGTGAATTATTTTAACTAAATATGACATTATTACATTAGATGAAACTGCCACTGATGAAAAATCACCGGTTTTATCACTGTTACAAAATGAAATCATATCACCATGTGACAATGAAATAGAAGTAGCAATAATTTCCATGCACAGTGCACTGGTTCCGCAGTCCTGCAGTCGCCACGCAACAGCCCCGTTTCACACGTAGACCTACACGATCCTGGCCTGAGCAGAGCTTGCACGATGCAAATTAGTTTCGGGATTTCGGGTACTTTCCCAAGCAGTTGTAGAATACTGAATACTGCTTCGAATTTCCATTTGTAGGTGCTACTTCTTATGAAATGCTATCGAGTATATTCATACAATAGACGGATGTTTGAAACCATCCAATTTGCGTCTGAGCTGAATTTTGATCGCGCAAGTATGAAATGTGATACCAAGCGATCTCAGATCATTTTCATTTCAATGTTTAATAATATTAACTTTATAGAGAATTATGTTATTAAGAGATAGAGTTGTAGATGTGCCGCAATTTTTATCTTATCGTTACCTACTCTACTAATTCTAGAGACTCATGATTAAGATATTAAGGAAAGTGATTTGGCGTACTTATTTTCTTCCGTAACGGTACGTGGTATGCGCATTTTGCGTACATAGAAAACCCATCTAAACAACTGCTACTGGGATTCAAAACCTGCGACCATCATATCATCAGCTAAGGATCTCGCCCACTCCACGACCACATGCGACATGCCACAATTTCTTAAAAATGGCGCCTTAAATTGTTATCTCTACCATACTCTCTAAAAAATGGTCTCTTAAAACGTGGCCTCTTAATTGTGATCTTTTAAAACGTGGTCTCTTGAAATTAATTCAATTTTGTGTCGACGTCAGTAACTTTGTATAATCTACGTAGTCGATAGTAGACTATGACAAAGTTCCGATTCCATTAATCAAATCCTCGACTGAATTCAATAGAGGCCATGCATCACGAAACTACATTAGTATTCACACCGTGTTAGAAAGCCATGTGATTCACACGACGCGGTAGAAGGCATGTAATTTACACGTCTGCGGTGGAAAAATAGTTTTCAAACGGTAGACACACTTTGATTACGATGTTTAGGTCCGTCAAAGAAAATTATGAGGATGGATGTATGTTGTGACTAGAATGGATAAGATTAGAAATGAGTATATTAGAGGAGGCCTATACCCAACAGTGGGTCGATGTAGGCTGATATAATAATATTAGAGGAAGCCTGAAAATAGCGCCAGTGACAGATAAGTTGAGGAGCAACAGATTATGTGGTGGTTTGGGCATGTGATGCGGAGCGATGAACGCCATGTCACTAGAAGAGTGTTAGATATGAAAGTAGATGGATTTACGAGAAGAGGAAAGAAAAGATGGACTGTGAGAAAGAGGATATAAACAAAGCAGGCGTGAGTACAGGAGATGACGCCTGATAGAGACGAATGGAAGAAGCAGACATGTTGTGCCGACCCCACGTAAGTGTGGGATAAGGGCAGGAAGATGATGAGGTCCATCAAAGAAAAATAAATAGAAACATAAATTAGTATACACACGTTGATTAACAATAAATACAAACAAAATAGAAACAATAAATTAACAGAATTAAGTTTTGGATTGACTGATAGATACTGAAAATCATTTTCAGTGGTATACTCGTTTTATGTTAAAGTTGCGTTGCATAATGCATTATTCAATTTTCACTTGGCTAGCACGAATGCTGGCGAAAGTGCATAAGGAAGACCGTAGATCAAGTTCAGTGGAGCATCTTGGGAGACACCTACTTTTAGCAGAGGTCTAAAGGCGACGATGATGATGTGTCCATACTGGTCAATATTAATTCTGTGTCTGCGGCGACCGGTGCCAAAGTTGCGCTTCATTTTTGCGCGATAAATTCAGTCGAGTGCACATTCAGCATTTCGTGAAAATGATTTGAGAGGTTCACACTATCCTTCCTGTGCTATCCGTGTGACGTCACTAGCGCAGTATCGACTGCAATAATACTTTCTACGTGTTAGTACCTATCACAGTAATAAATATATACAGGGTATGGCGTAATGAGTGGATAATCCTTCAGCTGCGGGTGGGGGAAAAAATAAGTCACAGATAGCAGCTTTTTGATTTTATATACTGCTAAAACGAAATATTTTAAAGATTTTTTAAGCAGTTAATATTATAAATTCTCAAATTTCTTGTGAAACAAATGTTTGTTTAAAATTTAAAGTGAAGGTTATTGGCTTGGCAGTTTTAACCCTTTCAAAGTAACGAGTTTGCAAATCTTAAGGTACTTGTCAAACCTTGATGTTCGTTTGAAGGTTCCGAGATGAAGGTAAAACCGTGGTCAAAGTTTTAAACCCTAGCTCGGAACGTTGGCTTCCGACTACGACAGTATCTTGATAAATGCAGTATGTTCAGTTCAGTCCAGTACTAAATAATTTTCGAGGTATGCACTGAGGTTAATCTAAATATGAAATGGTAGAATCATAATGCTATTGGACAGCTGATTGTTTACAATCTAATTAATTCAATTAATTAATTCTAAGATTCAATCTGAACCAAATCTACTAGTAAATTATTTACTTTATTTCTTTGTAATAATTGAATTTAAGTTTATACCTATGACATAAATAATTTAAATCTGTACCTACATGGTAACTAACGCAGTATAGGTAGGTATACTAAGTAGGTATTTTTTATATATTACAAATATTACAATCGTATTAAATTCGAACTTACTGAGAGATGTAAATAAAAAACACTATAGAAACACCAAAGCATCATCATACTTGAACGAGCGTTACATAACCAAGCGTGACGGCTCAGTCTCATTCACCCACAAAATAAAGTCCTCAGCTCGACTTCAGATGTTTTTGACTTAAAAAAAGGTATTATGTAGTTTTATCCTGCAAAAATACATAGACAATGGTAACATTACACAAGACAGAGAATAAGATGTACCTAGGTTTATGCATAGAATAATGTGGGTTTAAGGACGAGTCTCACTCGGCAGTAGCAGTAATCCGGGCACTCAGCACTCAGTACGTGCCTGGCAAACCGAGCCTTAAATCCAGGGACACGCTCCTAATTTAGGTAACTAGGCTTTCGAAACAGGTAAGTGTGAAAGCCAACCGTTGAACGCGGTCTCGTGGTTTGCGCCGTTATAGCAGATAATTTAATAGGTACAAATACATATGGATTATATGGCCTGCACAAATTAGGCAATCGGTAATGCGTACCATTTTAAATTTATAAATGATCGAATTTAATAGATACTTATTAATAGTTATTAATAATTAAATTTGTAATGTTTTTGACAATATGGACGACACTATTGCATTGGGTTTACCTGTAATAATAGTTGTAAGAAGATTTCAATAAATTATTCAACACTTATCTAGTCAAATCATTCTAGAATATCATGACTAGAATCGTGCTACACAGGACATCAAAATATGCCGGTGCAACACTGCTAAAATGCTCGTCTACATTGAGACATTTTGATGGTCTGTCTCGAAAGCCCAGTAATTTCAAAAGCTACAGTACTCTTCAAACCGTAACACAGAAATGCTTACACATTACTGCTTTGCGGCAGAATCTGGCACTATCTAGGTATCGTGGACCGTCTATGCAGTTCAAACGATAGATAAGTTTACAGTATCTACAGCATCCGCGCTCAAGTTGGACCATTTGAAGTTATAATGAGGATTAATCCACCCGAAGAGCTGAGCTGTGCATGATGCGGGCGTGTGGAGACGGGAAGAAGGTAAATTCACCTGTCTAGTTTTCATGACGCCGTATGTGTCAAAGTTGTTTAACAAAACAAGCCGGGCATAAAATGCCATTATAGGCCAGTCAAATTAGGGTTTCACCTCGCAAAGAGAGATAAGCTGGAAACTCGTATACACCTTCATCTTGGTGTTCATCTTCAAATCGCGATGCAAACAAAGTTATAAATATATTATAGTACACGAACAGTGTCATTTTAAATATTTCTTAGGAAAAGGCCTTTAACTTTTCGATTTATTTATCTATATATAAAAACATTAAACTATTTAATAAGAAAATAGTAGGAACTTTTAAATGAATCTAAATAGTTATGTATTGTTCACTGTTACTTTTCGTTTACTTACACACAAACCACCACAAACCGCTTTTCCAAGACTAATTAAAATCTTCCAATAGAAAAGACTATTCAAATTCTTCCCGCCACAGCGTAAGAAACTCCGTAAACCAACTCCGTATTCAATTGTTCGAGTAATAAACGCTGTGGGAACTTATTCCGGCAGTGTCGGTGGCGTTTAGCGCAAATTGGTTTAGTTCGTCGACTCAGGCCGCGTAATGAACGCTAGATCAAACTTTGGGAACCACAGAGGCAAGACCTAGGCTAGGAGATTCGGCGCTTAAATTGTCAAGACAAAAAAGCACTAGAAATAATACGCCATTTCTTGATCAAAAAGTGCGTGGCAGGCATAATCGCTCGTCAGCTTAAAGATATGGTTATGGCTAGAAATCGTAAACGAAAATAGCCTGTCACTACTTAGCTTAAACGAAAAGTAAAGAAGAACAGAGATAATAAACGTAAGTTAGTAAAAGTAATCTGATGAAAGAAAGAAAGAAAACAAAATATTATAAAGAGATTAATAAAAAAACTTAATTTCTTACATAAATAAATTACTTAAAATATCATTTAGCTCAGACAATAGGTGCCTGTTTCAGCTTAATGCTTCATCGTACTTACAACACGTTGCAACTTTAATTTTCTCGCATTATACTTTTAGAAGAGAGAGTATCAGAAAACAAAGCAAATTTTAGCATAATTAATACCAACCGAATCGTTATGAAACTAAAACTTTCTGCATAAGCACAAAACTCAAAGTTGCGCTGCGTTTTACAGTACCTATACTATGGCGGGATCCGGAGGGTAGCTAATCCGAAATGCAAGCATGAACTATTTGACCAACTAAGTACATAGTCTCCATAGTTTTTACTGTGCATACTTGTATGCAGGTGGGTTTTAACTAACGAGTTAACTTGTTAGAGAACTTTATTAAACTGTGCCTGTGGTACAAATTATATTTGTTTTTGATCTTCTAAGGTGAAAAGATTTCAAGTGCGCCTCGAAGAGGCTCCTTTCGTTCACTTGACACATTTTTTTCCAAATTTTTAGGTTCTATAACAAGCCGGTTTCCTCACGATGTCTACTTTCACCGTTACGCAAGTGCTTTAATGCACACATAGATTTTTTTTTGAACAGAACAGTGTACGACTGAGTTCGAACCCACGACCTTCGAATCGAAAGTCGAGGCACCTCCCACTCGGCCAACACGGTTGTTGATTTTGATGGTATTGCCTGTTTATGAAACTAGAATTTGAATGGAATATTAATAAGTACGACGCCATTTTTGATGTACATCTATTATTTAATATTTATAGGACTAAGCAGCAAATGATGAAGGTACCGTCAAGGGATTACATTGTAATTACCAAAGCTACAGCTTGAAACACGTTTCCACGTAATTAACTGTGTCCTACATGATAATGCCTTAATTATGTATGTCGTGTATTTGTTTGTATAACGATTGTTTGTAAGATTTGACACGGCCTAGTTGGGATACGGTGATCTTGCACCGCAGATTTAGCTGCCATTAGCCCAACATTTGGGCTCTATAATTGTAAGAAGAAGAAAAGAAGGAATGGAAAATAACTTAAGGCTAATCCTCAAATCCGAATTCCATATAACCATTTAAAAATAACCCTACTAACTTAAAAACACGTATAAAATCGAAATTAAAGTATGAAACCTCACACTTTTTTGTGGACGAAATCGAAAAACATGGACGAAACGAATAGTGTTAAGAAATTACTATAATACGGCGTGCTTTTTGAGTATTTGTCCGAAACATTTTGTATGGAAATTTGCCTTGAGGATTCCCCATAAGTGAATAATCAAGGTTTTACAAAAACAGTACAACCGACTTCAATTGGATTGTTTTAGTGAAAGTAAACACCACTAAGGAAGCAAAATACGCAAATTCGTTTACTTCGACGACATATTTTTAAGTTATTGCATAAAAACTCAACTACTGAACCGATTTTGATGATTTTTTTTTTGGTACTAATTTGAAATACTCTCAAACTAAAATCGGTTTATGAAGAATAAAGTGCTGGCGTAACAAACTTAAAAAAAAATTGGGAATCTCGTTCTATTTTGAAGTCAGTTGAAAATAAAATTACTTGTATTACGCATTCGGTTTGTATTGTACATAAGTACGGAGAAAAGTTCTTATACATATGGTGCCACTTCTGTAGGTCGGTTTGTTTGAACTTGTCTGCTTTTCATTGAGAGTTAGGCCTAGGATTTAAGTTAGTTGTGACAAACAACGCATTCCTAATCCCTTACAATCTTAAAGCGGTTTCAGACTAGCGTATTAAACCGAGCGGTTTTGCTATTCGTGTGTCGTTTTTGTGCAGCGCGCACGCCCGTATATGGGCGTACACCGGCGTTTACGCTCGGTTTTTTGGTTTCAAAAAACAAAAGACGAGCAGTGAATTTAGTTTTAGGCACATAAAGCAAACATTAACAACAAAGGTATTTTATGTAATTTACATAAATATTTAACCGATCATCATTATTTTTTCGGTATATTCACGCACTAAAATCATGTTATGAAATATAAGCTTAGATAAAAAAAAATATATTTTTCAAAACATAACTTTCCTACATATTTATTTAAATACATAAAAGTAATAGCTTAAACTAATACAAATATTATTTGATACCACGTCGAGGATCAGATTCCAAATTGTTAGTATTGGCAATTGGTTACTTAACATATACTCAGCAAATCGATCGCTTTACTACCCGTACCATTTTACGTTTGGTTCACTCTAATTAATCTCAAAAGTAATTTGAATCCCGCAAACATTGGACCCGACATCTGCACGGCTAGCACGGTTTAATTGATATCTAAACTAGATGATGCCCGCAATTTCATTGCATTGCAAATTAACAAAAAAGTATCGTGCTTATATAACAAGTTTTCATGTGTAAAACCTTGCACAAACATTTTTTTTTTGTGCAAATTTTTCCACTTGAAAACTTGTTAGGATTGAATTGGATTTTTTACTTCACGTTTATAATGTAATTGTCTAGTGCCTGGAGGTCTTTTTTTCGTAATTACAAGTAGTAATTTTTAAATCTTCAAAAATGTAGGCACGCGCGAGTGATTTGGCTTGTGCGTAGCTGTCATTCAGTTAATCAGTCTAAGTCGAAAGCTTTTTATACTTTTTTTATATTGATGTCATTTTTACTTAATTTTTATCACGGTAATTACGTTAGTCTGTCAAGCTCGAAAGGCCTTTTCGTCTACTTTCAACATATTTTTGACATATTACAGAGAACTCTGTCAGTGCTTGCACAGACTAATTTGGACCGCAGAGAGAGAGAGAGAGAGAGTTGTCGTGTCTTCGAAGGGTTGACATGGAAATGTAATGCTAGCCGTTAGAATTGAGAAGCCAAACATTGGGCAGAGGACACAAGTAACGGCATGCAAACTCAAATATTTGCGAGCCAGATTTACGCGCACATTGTCGCCCGTGATTTATTATGCGAAGATTTCGGACGTGTGAATACGCCTTAATACGTCTTTGTGCCTCGCGGGATTAACCCTCCATCGCAACGGACGATTGACGTTTATAAAGTTCCTAAATGGCTTTATGGACCCCGAGTTTTGAAACGGAGTTTGAACGTTATTCACTTATTTAAGGCTGTTGAATAAAGTTGTCTTAATTTATAGTGGGGTTTTAGGAATTGACTTCCATGATTTCCTAAATTTAATTCTACCGAATTTATGCTAATATTATTTTAGGAATGGTGTATTAAACCATGAATCCATGTTAGTAAAAACTCGGGAACGATTTTAAATTTATTATCTATTTAAATATCTCCGTTTTCATTCTAAATTACTTGTGATCATAAATGAATGAATGAATGAATGAGAACTATTTATTGTACCAGGAAACTTGAAGATACATACACAAGATAATTATGCAACAATGTATATTCTGTGGCGCATTTCAGTTTAATTTGCCGATTATGTTAAAAATAGAGATAATATATTTGCCAAAACACAAGTACAATACAACATAATGGTCATAAATAAATTGGTGTCCAAGATGTTCTACTTTTAGTTTCAGGTTGTAGTTTTTGTTTTTTAGTAATTCCTGTCACATTAATCTTTGAAAATGTGAAACGAACCGGGTGTATTGCCAACAATCACTGCATTGTCTAATAAATAAAAGTAGAACACGACATCTAAATTACCTATCAAATAAATTTGGCCTGGCCGTCGCTTTAATCAAACAGATACCGTTCGACGTGTTAGTGAGAGATATTGCTACGTCAGCGTTTTAGGGTTGAAAATTGGGATATCAACCGACTGTATTCATCATTGTCAGGTTAGGGGGAGCGGCGGGTTTATCTCTGGGTTGTAAAAAATATAAAACGTGGTAAAGTATAACGATCTATGTTGATTTGAGCTCGAATCAAATTCGTCAAGTATCGAGAGGAAAAGTAATGGTTCTTTATGATAAAATAACCAAATAATTATTGTTATCTATAATAATTGACTAAAATTGGGAAACAATATATTTTTTACTTCTCATGCTCGTACAGTTCAACTTCGTGCTCGTTTAAGGGAGTGTAAAACTGAATTTTAGGCCCAAGGGAAAAAATTGATCATAAAATATGTTTAAAGAGGTTCAGTTTGTAATTGGTTTCATGCCGGAAATTAAGATTTTTTTCAAATTTACAACTTTGCTTTTTCATAATACTCGTAGATCAGGGTATTTATGAAGGACCTTAGCATTAATATTTTCAAATTTCGAATATCTTGGTAGCATTGGACGGGGCTGTCTCTGTTTTTGAATTATGATATTATGGGCGCTCATTTCAGTTTAAAATTAAGTTTTCTCGCAATTGAAGTAAATAATCTTGTGTATACCTCGTTCCTGAGGCCCATTAATGGGTTTTAGGAACTTCATAAAAAAAATATCCTCGACTTACATATCAGCCCAAGCGAAAGGCGTGGACCAGGCGAAAAGTCCCGTATAAAATGGCTTGCTTTAAGCCTTTAGTGTACAAATAACTATCGCAGCTTCGTTCGCCTGGTATAAGGATAAAAAGTAGCCTGTGTGCTTTTGAAGCTCACTACTATAACTATTTCGCCATTTTAGTAGTTTTGGCGTGACTGACAAGTAACATCCATCTATTCATTCATCCTCTTCGCATTTAGTGAGATTTAGTTATAATAATAATAATAGCAATAATAATGTTTGGACATTCCACACAACGCCGTCTAGCCCCAATCTAACTAAGCTTGTATTATGGGAACCAGATAACTGATAGAATACTTTATACTTTTTTTTGTAAATACATTTATAGAATACACAGAAAACACCCAGACTCAGGACAAACACCAATGTTCATCATCACACAAATATTTCTCCTGAGCGGGAATCGAACCTGCGACACTATCGCGTTATCGGTTACTACATGATTCCAATTTCCACTCCAACGAATCATTTCCCGTAAATCCTCTCATTCCCGAATAATAAATGACACGACAACGTTGAAAATTAATCGACATCCGTCAGTAATCGATTACAACATTAATCGGCATAATCGAATGAGCCGTTCGCTAATTTGATATTAAATTAGTGATGTGCCGTATGCATGTGATCGAGTATCGGGTAGGACATTGATAATGGATTCGAGCTCGGTTGGATTTGAGAGCAACCGCCATTTGTTTCTTCAAAGCATTTTTTTTTCACTGAAAATTGCATTTTTTTTTCTTACTGTAATAGTTCTTCGTTTGACCACAATCTCACCTCTACCACTACATTATTTTATGATAAGACTAGTGTCAAAGAATAAGTAATTGCTAGTGTGAACCTGATAATTGATTCAGGAGTATTTTTTGAGGGTCCTTTTTAAGTGCATTCTAGAAAACAACAAAAAAATAGACTTTAAGGCTAATCCTCAAATCCTAAGTTAAGTTAGTAGGGTTAATTTTAAAACACGTATAAAATCTAAATTAGAGAATGAAATCTTTCACTTTTTTTGTTGACGAAATCAAAAAACATGGACGAAACGAATAGTGCGAAGAAATTGCTATAATACGGCGTACTTTTTCGTATTTGTCCGAAACATTTTGTATGGAATTCGGATTTGAGGATTCACCTTAAGTTTATAGTTAAGTTTGGTTCAGTTTCTAAACAATTTAAAAAAAAATAGACTTCTAATTTTCTAGGACTTATGGGTTAGACTCTAACCCATAAGTCCTAGAAAATTAGAAGTCTATTTTTGTCTGGAAAGTTTTGTAGTTTGGTGGAAAATCTACAAAACTATCCTTATAGATAACTTTTTATTGCCGAATGTTTTTTTTTCTTTTCTAAGTACGCGCTTTCATTTTTTGACTGATGGTTTAGTAGTTTAGTTTTTAAATCAACTTAACTTAAAAAAAATGTCGTCAAAGCAAATAAAATAACGTATTTTGCTTCCCTGTGACTTTTCAGTGGTGTTAAAGGTCACTAAAACAGTCCAATTGAAGTCGGTTCTCTATGTTTTTGTATAACCTTGATTATGTATTCTCCAAAATACCAACAGAAGGTCTTGGGTAATCAGTCCCTGTATTCACTAGTCCATTTGCCGTCACATTCTACTAGGTATTGGGTAGCAAACGGTTCGATCGGACCGCATTCGACTCCGTCGCTTGACGTGACGGCGCGACAAAGACGATACATCACGTCGGTCGTCGCCACGATATTCCTCACTCGAGTTCTACCGAGGAGGAATGGCACTGCATACTTGAGACAAATAAATCATTCATTCATTCATTCTGTGTTTTATTTTTTATTTTGGGTTACGTAGGTGAACGTTGTCTAATCGCTAGTAGCGTTTCTATGTATCTAATTGCACCATTTTTATATCCCTGAATTAATTATCTATCTGCTATATTTTTTACAATTTCTAAATTATTTGAATTAGAAACGGATATCAACTTATTCCAAGTAAGTAGGTACTTAAAATTTATTTTTTTGTATTTTGGATGGTAAATATGATTTTTTGAAAAAAATAAAAAAAATTTGATAATACATTTAAGATTTTTTGTTTTTAAATTTTGAGTAAAAAAATTACAATAAAACAAACGTCATCGTATCACTTTCTCAGCTGTAACATTTTTTTCAAATACGTATATAAAAACTATACGTCATTTGCATTAAAAAAAAATTGCAAATACTTAAAATAGAATTTTCCCTATCAATTATCTACAATAACGTGGAAAACTGGGGCAATTCTATTTTGTGCATGAACAAAAGTAATCTGGCAAAAACGCCAATATTTTTAAGCGAAATGCCGTGGCAATTTGACTGGCAAATTGTGTGGCACAATTGACACGTTTTGTTCTGTATATTTTGCTTGATATTTTGTTCACGTAGCAATTTGTCAGATATTTATAAGCTAGGCTTTAATCAGCCTAAGTTACCGCTGTTGGGTCTTTTTTATTTTTTAACGTGACTTCGTCTAATAAAAATCGATGAACGCCGGCTGAAATAAATGCACGAAAACGTTGACGTCATTGTCCGGTTATGACGTTGTCACGTTAAACTATCGTCCATAAACCATTTTTTTTAACCTTTGGTGTCCCATTGTTGGCCAAATATCTCTCTCAATTTTTTCTATTTGTCGCGGTCGTTAGCAATTTCCAACCATTCCTTTTCGAACACATCCAGAATACATCTATTTTTATTATAACATTAAATAAAAATAGACAAGCGTTTGTTTTGTGACGACGGACGGTGTGGTTGAATGGTTAGGTTATGTTGTGTAGCACTGTGTTAAGCGACCAGGAAATACTCAAGCTGCATAGCAGACCTGTCTCGAAGCAATGCTGAAGTGAGGCAAACCACGGCTGAAGGCTAAATGCGGCCACTTGATGCCCGACTGGCACATACTTGTGGGTATTTTGGGTATTTTGCTTCCTTACTAGCTTTTACAATGTTTACTCTTGATTTACGAATAGGTTATTGAATAGTGGTTTGTGTTTTAACCATTTCAGGAATGGTTGACAAACTTTATAAAGTTATCCTAGATCTGGCCACAACATCTATAAATCAAGGTTTTACAAAAACATATTACAACCGACTATTCTATATATATTTATATATATTGGACTATTCTAGTGACTGTAAACCTAACCACCACTAAAAAAACACAGGGAAGCAATATACCTACGCAATTTCGTTTACTTCGACAACAGTGGGAACCTGTAATTGGCTCTCTAAAGCTAAACTATTGTATGCTTAGAAGTATAAAGCTGTTGGTTCTCCAATAAATAAATAAACATATTTTTTCTAGTTATTTTGATTTCAAAACTAAACTACTGCAACGATTTTGATGGAATTTTATGGGACTAATCTGATTATAGGTACATCCTCTCAAAAAAAAAATATGATCAAAAAAAGATTATTATCCGATTTGAAAAAAAAAAATATTTACAAATCGGATAAACAACAAAGTTACAAAGTAACAAACATTGAAAAAAAACGACCGAATTGAGGGCCTCCTCCTTTTTTGAAGTCGGTTGATAAAACGAAAACATTTGATTTATTGTTAGAAATAAAAATAATAGTAATAAAATATGTCTTTTTATTGCAGTGTTAATGCCGATTAGCATTCGTATTCGCCCGAATACATCGAGATGCAACGAACTACTCGGCCACGCTTATCGCAATAGCTCGAATATTCGCCGATACCCGTTAATGTAGCTACATATTATTATTATAGTATTGTTATCCGTTATGCTACACAGCTGTGTAGCATAACGGATAACAATTCCCAGCAAAACAAACAAAGTGTTAATTCAGTTTGAGCTGAACTAAGCAGCGAAACATGGAGTTATTTGAGCATTATCCTTTGGGAGTCATCGCGTTGTTCTAATGGTCAGAGTTCAGAGAGGGAACTGGAAACATACACTAGCACGAAACATACAGTTTTTATTATATGAAGCAATAAATAACTTTTTGACTTACTTTATACTACAAAAAAATATGACTGAGATCCCATTATTAGTCCATCGGGGACTATGTGAAGTGACTAATGATCCATAATAATACAGTTAAAAATGTTATTACCATACGTACATACATTTTAGCCCTAATGAACTATGTAAGTTTTCAAATATATTTTTTTTCGCATTTTTGCGCATTAGATTCGATATCCACGACACTTCAAACAATACCTATCACTATTCATTAGGTATATATAAAAGGCTTGGACTGACAGACAACACACAGGCCAAACTACAAGACGTAGAGACTTGAAATTTGGACGGTACGTTCGTTTGGAAGTGTAGGCGTGTACATGCGTAAGGAATTTTGATAAATTCGCATCACAAACTAAGTTGCGAGCATCAGCTAGTCGAAATATAAGCTACCTAATAAATTGTATTTTAACAATCTCGAACGTGTTCACAACAACGAATAACCCTTCTCTCTAACTAAAGAATAAAGCCTTTACAAAATACAAGAGTAAGTATATTTCTTTTCAATCATGATGGTGCAAAAAATCCACATTGGGGGTTAAACCGCGAACGCCGATGGGGAGTTATGGCCCACTTCATAAAAGGGCGCAAACACGGCAATAATTTGTGAGGTTGGACCGGTCCGGTCCGGCCGGACCGGTCCGGTTCGGTCGTAAGTCACACGTGTGTGGCTCTTATTTATCGCGATATGATTGCATGACCCTGTTTTGTTTTAGTGGTTGCGTTAGATAATTTGCTGTGAGCCGGTGATAAAAGTTATGTTTAACGCTCGATGATAATAACATTTTTCATTATAGCAAAATTTATACCCAATTTTGCTACAATGAAAAATATTATTATGATTTTTTATCCAAAAACCTTTGACCACACTGTTTCGAAAGAGCAAGTGACACGATAAGAAGAAGTAGACTGCCATCACAATGTGAAATGAGCTTTAGCATACACTGAGCTGAGACTAACACCCATATTCAGACGATTTTTTCACTCAGGAAATACTTACATTTGAAATTCGAGGAATGAATTAGAATACGGGTGTACACCCGTATTATAAAGACGATTTTTTAACTCAAGGAAATACTTACATTTGAAATTTGAGGAATGACTTAGAATATGGGTGTAACACGCGAATTTTAAAGACGATTTTTTCACTCAAGGAAATACTTACCTTTGAAATTAGACAGGTGACAGCCGAAACCTTTAGTAAAACGGCGGCAATTTTACTTCTTACTAAAGGTGAGTTTGAGTTTGAAGACTGACTTAGAATGCGGGTGTTAGCAAAATCAATTCCACTCAACGCAACTCCATTCCGAAACTAGACATAACCTGCGCTTAGTTCGGGAGAGCTGAACTCGTTTTGTCGATAAATTCTGAGTAGAACAGGTTGAGATAATGCGTGCGGTGCCTGCGCTAACACTCTACCTACTTACTCTTAGCCTCGCTTAGCCAGAGATAGGAGCTAATCCATGCATGGTAATGAACTAGCTTTTACTTAAAAATTGTGGCGAACACGAACAAGCTTTGTTCTAGCCCGTTTTCGAGCTGTTGTACCAAGATTTTCAGTTAACCTTTACGAAATACTTTACTTACTGAGCAAGAGATGCTTTTATATTAGCTATACAACGGCTTGATGTTTTAACGATTTGGTTTCCATGGCTTTATTATTAAAAAAAAAAATGTAAATAAACAACTTATTTCAACCGATTTCAAAAAGAAGGTTTTCTTTTGTGTCTGTTGCCCCTGAAATTTGTGAAAGATCAACCGATTCGGAAAATTGTTTTTTGGTTGAAAGAATGTATTTTCAGATTGACCACATAGAAATTTTATTAAACAAAGTTCTGTAGTTCAGTTTTTAAATCAAAATAAGTGAAAAAAATATGTCATTAAAGTTAACGAAATTATTTTTTTTTTACTGTGATTTTAGGTTCACTAAACAGTACAATTGAAGTCAGTTGTAGTACCTACATATTATGTTTTTTGTTCTTTATTTGACCAAAATTGAAGTGGCCTCAGTGCACAAGCCGACAAAAAAAGTTTTATACTTGGTCCATAAAAATTGCTTTCCCATTTTTCTTCGCCGCAAATATTTTACAAAAATAAAAACATTACCCACAAGAAACACTTGAGGGCAATTCCTCAGCCCCAGCTGGTGCGCCCCATTACCCGTTAGATTCGCGGCAACATTGACCCGCGGTAAATATTCGCGTCACTGTACACTTTATTTACACCACAGTCAGTATTTATGACTAGGGATGGGATAAAGTGAGTTGAGTGAGTGAGAGTTGAGTGGAGACCACGTCTAGGCAAACGCAGTGTATGACGACCTTTGGCTAGATAGAGCGATGATCTGCGCGCTATAGCTGTGCAGAAGGTGGATGAGAATAGCCGAAGATCGGGCTCAGTGGCGCGCTTTGGGAGAGACCTACGTCCAGCAGTGGACTGCTATAGGTTGATGATGATGATGATGATGATGATGGGATAAAGTTAAAGTTAAAGTCGGAGTTTGAGAGTGAAAATATAGTAAGTTATGACTAGAGATGGGATTGAGGTAAAAGTCGGAGTTTGACACCTGTATTCTAAGTCAGTCCTCAAACTCAAACTCACCTTACGTAAGTAATAAAATGGCCGCCGCTTTACTACACTAAATTTAAATATTTTAATTATAATTTTATTATATCTCAAGGTATCGGCTGTCACCTATAAAATTTCAAATGTACCTAAATATTTCCTTGAGGGAAAAATCGTCTTAGAATACGGGTGTGAGAGTCTCAGAGAAAGTAACAATATTGTAAGTATTTATGACTAGAGATGGGATACAGTAAAAGTCGGAGTTTGAGAGTCTGTTATTGTGTCACTAGTTCCTTCGAACCAGTGTGGTGGAAGGATTTCAAGTGCGCCTCGAAGATGCTCCTTTCGTGCACTCGACACATGTTTTCGAACTTTAGGTTCTAGTACATGCCGGTTTCCACACGATGTTTTCCTTCACCGTTGCGAGGACGTGGGATGCATATGTACAGTCAGCTGCAGAGACACGCACACACTCCCAAGCCTTCACATTTATGGTAGCATTATGACTAGAGATAAGATAAAGTAAAAGTCGGAGTTTCAGCATTTTATTGGAAGTAAAAAATTCGTACTATTTTTTTTTATTTATTAACTCATTGATGACATTGCAAAAGCTTAAGAAGATACGCAGAGGAGAGATTGAAAGGGTTCCCACAAAAGATAGGAGGCTATACCCAGCTGTGATTCGGAGAACTTTGATAAGTGAATCTCGCAAGCCACTAGCTACAGCGCCCTTCATACGTACTACTAGCTACTGTTCAGCGGTCGATTTTTTGTTTGTAGTGAAATTATATTGTAGTCAAAGATGAGTTATCATAAAAAAAAAGGCTTTTATCTACGCCTCCCAACAACTATCCCTATGAGATACGCAAGCGAATACGCGTGCAAAGCTAGTCTACTTTTGCCTGGTCCCATAATGTTGGTTCCGAATTACCGACATCATCCCTATTTACGACTCGCCCGTAAATTCCCTCGAGATGGAGATAAAATTTTAGTAGAAAACTTTTAGTATTTAAACTCGATGCAAGTTTGGGCTGTTTTTCTAGTTTTGTTGATTTTATTACACAAACTGGGCGAATCTAAGATTGTTGATACAACAATGAATTTAAATAGGGTCTGTTATTTTGCGAGGTCCTTGGAAAGCTTTTAGTAAACTTTGAATAACTTAGCATTGACTCTTCTTCTTAGAAACGGGTACACACTTTCTAGCCTGGGCCAGGAACGCTTAAGAATTTTAAAACTGGATTCGGATACACAATTTAAAGAAAAGTAATACTTATACACGTAGACGTCTAAAGGGCACATCATCAATAAATATATATAAAAGGCTTGGAGCTGACTGACAGACAACGTACAGGCCAAACCGCTGAACACAGAGACCTGAAATTTGGAGGTGTGTTCGTCAGAGTGTAGGCGAAAAGGATTTTTGTTAACTTGTAAGGCAAAGGAAGCTGCGGGCGTCAGCTGGTTGTATTATAAACTAAAACTACATATTTATCTACTTAACGAATACTTATTTTTTTATTTTCAAATGACAATTCGACACAACTAGGTACTTTTCATTGAACTTTTGTAATTCTTGAAACTAGAGTCTTAGCAGTATTTTCTGAAATTAACCTAACCTGAAATAATTTTACCATTTAGATATTATACCCATTAGTATTGTGGTAACCTATTCATAGTTTGCACAAAACAGAAAAACTTTTTATTTCGAAACATTGAAACAAAGGTAATAACGACAGTAACGAGTTTTTAATAGAAAACAGGTGCTGAACTAACCATTGTAACGCGCAACGATGCAGCGAAAGTTTTTGTCATAGAGTTGGCTCTTTATCCAGAGGGAGACAGTCACGTTTTGATATAATAAAAATAAAAAATCTTTATTGCAAAAACACATGTAACAAAGTACAATTATTGTTTTACAAAAGGCGGTCTTATCGTTTAATACGATCTCTTACAGACTACCTACCTAAAACTAAAACTAACCTAACCTAATACTAAATGTAACGACTTTATAAACGATATGCAAAAACTAATAATTCAATCATCCTAAAATTCTATAAGGATATTAATACTTAGGAACTCACACCAAACGCTGACCATTGTACCACTTTTTCTTCAGTATTGTTTCTTCTTCATGTATTTTTATTTTAAGGTGTGCAATTAAGATTACATCTATCTATCTATACTGTTGGTTCTCCAATAAATAAATAAATTACTTTACTCACTTGACATATCATTTATATTTTTTTTATTTTTTTATTTTATTTTATTGTATATACAACTACTACTAGTACTATAGTTTATTTTGAAGCTTATGCTGTATTCCTAACGTTGGTAATTTAATTGAATATCATAAGGATCTTCGTAGTCCGAAATGAAATATTTTTATTTTATATGAATTATTTATTTACAGACATTGCCAAAAATAAAACGCCTATTCAGGAAAAAAACATCACATTAGTTACCTGTGTAGGTTGGTATATACAGAAAAAAAAATACTTACGAAATTGTAGTGGTCAACGTCTATACGAGTAGGTACTTCGTCTGTATCACAGACATTAAAAAACTTTCTTAAGGCCTAAAAGCTATCCCAGCCTAAACTTTTTCAATCAGAAAACGGACCAAAGCAATTTTTTTTATCAAGCACGTCGTTCCGTATTATCTACGCACATAAATCGTATGGAACCCCAGAACGGAAATAACCGATACCGCGACGCAATTGGCCACGCCTCGAGACTTATTGCTTAAAATTGGGTAAAATGCCTATAAATATTGAAAATGGTTGAATATTTTAAAAGTTAAGCGAACAAAAATTTAGACCTCTTGTCTCACTTATTTTCCGTAGTGGATATTTTTAATGTAGGCTTCTGTTACAGGGCTGTATCCTATTTTCCTTGTTCCATATCTGTTTGAAGTTGGTTAGCCTAATAATTATAATTTTAAAAAACCTTCCCAGGTCTGCCTGGACTAGGTCGTTGTTAGGTCTATTCTGTTGCTTTATGGCTTGCGTCCACAGGCCGGCATCGGACGTATCGGACGCATTGCATCAAACGGATTAATTATACTGCGTCCAATGTATCGGCAGCGGAACTTCTGCAGCATAACTTCTGGATACACAACGTATTCAAGAAGAGATCGGAACATGGAGAATATCACACACTATTTCCTGATTTGTTAAACAAATCTGTTGCAAATGGCCGACGATGTGGAGCGAGCGCGCGGGGCGCGTCCACTGATCGGCATTCCGTAAGACGTCATCGGTACGCATCGCATGTAGGCATTGCCGATGAGCGGTCCGTACCGTGCGGATAAGTGGACGCTGTTGTATGAGTTTTTATACAAAGCAGCCTAAAATCCGTTGCGTGTGATGCGTCCGATACATCCGATGCCGGCTTGTGGACGCTTAGCTTTATAGGACTTTCTACGCTTTTTCAGTCCCATTTTTTTAAGTATTCATTCTTTTACTGACGTTGCGATAGCTGGAATGATTCGGGTAAGACCTTTGCCCAACAATGAGACACCACAGGTGCAATAAAAAAAATGTGTCATAATATAAAATAGATGAGACAGAGACAATATTACATTACATTATATATACCTAACAGATGGTACCAGACAAGCATCAAAGAGGAATATGACCATGAGGTATTTACCCCAAGAGCACTTGTACTTCTAAATGACTTCATCTCCAGTACCGACACTGACGTATTCTTTGATAGTGTCCCCAAGTTTTATATTGTATTGTATTGTATTTATTTATTTTAATCAGAACGGTCACAGACCCTTACACTAATTAATTGTTAATATAGAAATATCACACATAAAAAATATACAGTTCTTGTTAAAATTAAAAGTCATGTTCATAAAATTATTATAATTTACTTAATTTATTTTGAACTGTTATTTTAATAATTCTTTGACATGAATATTTTACATTATTATTATTATTATTAACAATCAATATGACTATTGTAATTTGTAAATAATAAGTAAGTTTAGCAGAAGTTTAAGTGTGTATAATAACGTTTGGGCGTTTTAGAGTAATTTGTCAGCCCTTCCTGTGTTTTTCCTAATATATATAGATCATAAAAACTGTCATTCATTAATAGAAGTTAATGATTGCATGGAATAATAAATTTCGCTTTACCAAAAGTTAGGCAGAACGCAAAACTTGGTAAAACAATTTCAATTCAATTAAAGTATCCAAAACAAACGACAGATTATGCGCGGTTATGATCTGCGAAAATTAATTTCCAAATGAAAAGTTTGCTAGGTGTCGCACCACACCTGTCGCCCGATCACGTCGGAGAAACTTACAGGTTTACCGCAAACTCGTGACTACTAGGCCCCTTTTCATATACCTACCTGTCTATTGTATTAATATGTATATGGTTTATGTAGACCTGTATATGTAGATATACAGCTAAGTTACTATGCTTTTTACCTGTAATTATTTTCATTACCAATAAATACCTACTATTGAACTATGTCGCTTAATTTTAAAAACCGTAAGTTAACAATTTAACGATTTTAAAAAGCTAATTGTGAACGCATTACTTTTCACGCTGAATTTTTTTGCAATTTTAAACAGTCACATGCATATTTATTGTTTAGTGCACAAAAGGAGCGTCTTCGAGGCGCACTCTAAATCCTTTCACCACACTGGTTCGAAGTGAGACGATAAAAAGAAGAAGTTCTTGTTTATCGTAGACCTCAGCATTATCCCATTCAAAAGTAAACGCGATCAAGAGCAATACGAAAACTTTTGACAATAGTGTCTACTGTCCGTATCGAATCCAAATAGAAAAGTTAACAGTTTGTAAGGCGTTTTGTAAAAAAAACATACAAACTGATAAGCCATCTGTGATAGTTTTTTACGAATACGTTTGTCAAAAAGTTTGGTGGTAGAGCTACTAGCTCTCGCGTTGTTGGTGTGAAAGCAACATCGATGACAAATGATATCAAAAATTAACAGCAGAACTCAAATTAAAGTGTAACCGTAGTCGTCATAATTCTCAATTTATTCTTTATAAAACGGGCCCAACTAGGGAGAACGTGCCAATTCGTGGCCACCCGAAAGTTGTCCGACGAGCGCAAGTGCCTAACGAGCCGTTTAAATTTTTGCTTTTGGTTCGCACTCGGGGACAAGATTGTTTTTTGGTCCTGTTTCGAGTTTAAGGCCGTTTAATTAAATTTCAGTATTTTATGCGCTGCTTCAGGATTTTGGAGAGTTTTCGCGAAAGATTTTTGAAGGTAATGTGTTTGGTTTTGTTAAAATAAATCGCATGGAGATTATTTTTGATGATAAAGACACATTTCGGTAAACACTCTATTTATGGTAAAGATAAGGATGTTCATGAACAAAACAGTGACAGGTGGAACTTTTGATGTTAACCGTAGTTCTGCCATTAGCACTCATCATATTTTCCTGACTGGTACTTAATGTAAAAAAAAAATGAATTAGTTTATTAGTCTTAAATCTAAAACTATAGATATTTAATGTAATAATTTTTCGTAGACTTATGCGATAACCCGTAACCACGTCTGTTGCAAGGTGAGCGCGATAAATACTCGTTACAATCTAATAACTATATTAAATACAGGTGTGCAATGAAGATCTGCAGTCTACACATTACTTTAACTTTAACAGAAAATTACTGTAAAAATGTTCTCCGTTACTTACGTTACGTACAACCCACTTCAGCCTATCAGGTGACATAATCACGCGATATAACCTCAAAACTCTACGTGACACCCACAAATTCGACCTCACGCGCGTTCCTAATTCAAATCAAACATTCCACATCTCAGTGCCGAATCTAATTTCCCACTCGGATTAAATGCCGTCGCGATCCGCTGGATTGGATTAGCGTTATGGTAAACATTGGCGCGTTTACCTCACTCTGCATGTTGATCAGGTAATCTCTGCATATCCATGCTTTGAGATTTCGTAACGAAACAAAACTCATGTGCTGCTTTAGTATAATGAAAGCCGAATAAAGTAAAAAATATTTTTTTTGGAACCAAATATTTTGTTTGAAGATTATTGCCAGAATAAAACAATTCGATGACAGTGATGCCTACCCTACATACGTTTATTTTAAAATTAACGTATGTAGGGTAGGCATCACTGTCACAAAATCTTACAAAATAAGAGTACAGTTTGACCAAAAAGTCTTTAAATACATTTTCGTCAATCTGTACTCATATTTTCTGAGAAGCGACCCATTTTAATTGACTCTTTTCTTGTCTATTAGAGCCCAAAAATATAATTTAACTTTTCTATTTCCCAATTCATTTATGAGCCCTCCTCACTGTCCCTCTGCTGGGCAAAGGCCTCCCACCATTATCTACGTTTCCCTCTGTCTTGGGCCAATTCATTCCAATCTGGACCATGTCACAAACCATAAATTAATTAGATGCAAGTCAAAACTGATAACTGATGATATGATGTAATGTGTGTACATCATATAGATGTCTAAATTTTTGAAATTGCGATCTAAAATCCCTATTTGTTTATCAAAGTGTGGTATTTGCACCGGCCCTTAATTCGCCCCAGTGCCTACAGCGCTCATTATCCTGAGTGCTGGCTGGTAAAAACTCCGTAAGCTGACTCATCTCTTTTTTGTATCAAACTAATTTATATAATGTCCGTAACGGTGCGATTGGGCTCAAACTTACAAGCTATGTATTTACATACGAGTAAATTGAAAATTATGTGACCCTACTGATTTTTTACCAGTTTTAATTTAGTTCTTGCCTCCCATGAGGACGTGGTGGCTGAGTGGATGAGGCTCTTGCCTTGCGATTTGATGAGGCTTTTGCCTTGCGATTTGATGGTCGCGGGTTCGAATTCCGGTAGCAGTCATGCGTAAATGGGCTTTTTCGGTCGAAAACTCTCTATGTATGCATCCCACGTTCTCGCAACGGTGAAGGAAAACATCGTGAGGAAACCGGCATGTCAAAGGACAGAAAAAAAAATGCTCTATGTCATGTGACATTCACCAATCCGTATTGCGTCCGCGTGGTGGATTAAGACCCATTCGCTCTCCTGCCGAGAGTAGGCCTGAGTCCCAGCAGTGGGAACATTATAGGCTGATTATGCTTATGCTTATGCTTGCCTCCCATTAGTCTTTTTTATTTAAATATATATAAAAGTGCAAACTTGACTTCATTTTAAGATACTGGTAAGCATTTTTATGAGCCACACAACACAAATTACAAAAAATACTTAAAAGCAATGCAGAAGGGGTACTACGTTGGATCTATGCAGTCAGAATTTTGGGTTTCTACAAAGTGACAGAGTGAAAGCAAAGAGCCCTGAGTTTGCCAAACGATGAATAAAACTATAATTATTATAATATTATTATTATTATCATTTATTTATATTTTTTTCTCATTAAAATTTATTTTTTACAATAATATTATAAAAATAAAAGAAAATAATAATTATTATTACTATTTTATATTATATTATTATTTTTATATTATTATTATAATTATTATTATCAATGATGGGTTGACGCAAGACCGTAAGAAAACGACTAACGGTAACAGTTATCAGTTTATTATCATATTTATTTTGAAAAACAATCGAAATAATTTATTCAAGTTGTTTTGCCATATCTCTGTTCAGTAACGGCAACTGAATATGCGTATTTTTTTTTCAGGTGATAAAAAAATTACGGCGTATGTTCCATCGTAAAGCACTCAATGTAATAGTCTTTCACTGAATAATTTACAACTTTTTAGATTAATCTCAAAATGGCAGCCAGCTGGCAAATAAAATAGATGCAGTATGCCTCTGCTTCGTTAACCCGTCTCTATAGACTACATGTCAACCCGAGGTAAAAAAATACGTAACTTCTGCAATGAAAAGTCCTGAGTGAATTCGCAAAAATTGCTTCGGGACTCTGGGAGTACAATGTTTTGAAAGTTTTCGGGCACATTTAGGACTCCAAAATGTTGGATAAAAAGCTCACGCTCAGGCAACAGAGGAAGGAAGCGCTCACATCTACAGGAAGTCGTATTTTGAGACGAGCGATGTAAGGGCGCCTGGCGCGAAACAATTTTCCAGACATTGAAAAACTTCTTCATAACGTGTCACTTCTTTCGAACCAATGTGGTGAAAGGATTTCAAGTGCGCCTTGAAGAGGGTCGCACTTGACACAAATTTTTGAACTTTTTAAGTTCTATGGCATGCCGGTTTCCTCACGATATTTTCCTTTACCGTTAACCACGTGTTTTTAATGTACTCATATATTTTTGTGCTTCGAGTTCAAAACCACGACCTTCGGATCGAAAGTTGAGGCACATCCCACTGGGCCAACACGGCTTTTGAAAAACTGTACCTATAAGCATGAAAAAAAAGTATAGCATCACTGTTTAAGTAAGTTTACATACAAGTCTAATTTGTTAAGGGCCTGAGGTACTTTGGAATATTACACCATGTAACTTATAATATACTGATTATGTTACTAAATACCCATTTAAAAATCACCACCATGCGACTAATGCCTACTTGCACCAAACTGTCAAAGTCCCTGAGCAATTACTTTACTCAGTACAGATTCTGACCGTTAAGAACTGTCAAGCGAGTTAAGTTGTTGCTTAGGAACTTTGAAAGTTTGGTGCAAGTCAGGATAAGTGTGGTGTCAGACTAGCGTATTTTTGCTACACGTATACGGGTGGATTGATACTTGCGCAACTTCAAAAGTCAAACGCGCGTGTTTTTCTAGTGAATGTCAGTATCAAAAAGAGTTGATCTTGCTCTACACGGCAAACCATACCAATTACTGTCGCTTGTATTGTTTGTACTATTAATTAGCTGAATGTTTTCAAAGTAAACGATATGAAAAATTCAATAAGCTTATCGAGGCATCAAAACTTTTGCAAAGAAATATGAAATACCAAATTAGATGTGCCCGTCCGAATCCGCTCGCAACGCCTCACCCTTTCCGTTCCAATACTTCGTAAATTAAATTTCTATTACTTATAAATATGGTGATCGAAAATATTTTAAGTCCCTTCGGATCCAATTTGTTCCAGATATTTCTAAAATAACCTTTCGTAAATAAAGGATTGGAATAAAATAAAGCCGCGATTATCCATTAAATGAGTATTACATTTGAATTTAAAATATCGCGGATAGATGAAAATAAGCTTGCATAATTCATTGTAAAATAGTATTAAATTTATGGAAATTAATGATTGTTTACGCAATATAAAAAAAAACTTGCTGCTTCTTTTGGTAAAGTGTTTTAAGCCTGATAAGTATCTTCTTTAATTTTTTTAATACTAATTTAGTTCATTAGATGTAGTTAGATGTATTATACAAACCATAACATTTCTAGGCAAACGCATTGTAGGATGACCTTTGGCCAGATGGAGCGAGCGATGATCTGCGCGCTATAGCTGGCAGAAGGTGGATGAGGAGAGCCGAAGCTCGGGCTCAGTGGCGCGCCTTGGGAGAGACCTACGTCCAGCAGTGGACTGCTATAGGTTGATGATGATGATGGATGAGATGTATATAAGAGGGACAGGTCCACACACGCATTTGACATAGAGGACTGGAGAAAAGGGTGGGAGGCCTTTACCCAGCAATGAGACATGTAAGGCCAATAATAATAATAATAATAATTTAGTTACTATTTATTGCCAGGGTAAAAAGGTATTAGTAAAAATCTGTCTTCAAGAGTCCCCACTGTTGTCAATTTGTCAGTTTATTCAATCAGGATTTCCGAGCGGTTCAAAATATTAGCGATTTTAATTAATTAAAAGATTTAGCCAGTCAATCGCGCTCACTTACCCCTCTCTCACCCAACAATCCTTCCCAAAGCCAACATTATAACGTTAATTATAATCAATCTCCATCTCCAGTGACAGTTCTGTCACTGATTCGGTTATCAAGCCCCACAAATCAAGCCGAGACAAAGCCGGGAACAATGGCTTATCTTCACAAAGAAACTCTCATTACTTGAGACGGATACGACTATTATATTTTGAGCTTTGAAACTTCATTAGGCTTCACTCGTGGCACAGGAGGTAGCTAACAGTAAAGACACTTATGAAAAAATTAAACAAAGTTACTGTTAATACTATTTTAGGTTTCATAGTAACCATCACCTTTGGACGTCCACTGCTGGGCATAGGCCTTCTTCGATAAGACACCGTGACTAGCGGTCTCCATCCACCAACTGCCCACGACCGCAACAATGTCATCGGTCCATCACGTTACGTGTAATTTTCCTCTTCGGTGTAGATGTAAAAATCTTTTTTGTGACGAGTTAGACTTCATACACGAAATTTTAAGAGCAATATTTGTTAATTGATATAATATTGAAATTTCGAAACACGTATTTCTTTATTTCATCTAAGAAATCTGCACATAAACTTCGAAGTGCGTGATGAAAATGGTGTTGTGAGAAAAACATTAATTAAAATTGGTTTAAATTTTTCAAACTTTTTTTTGGTTAAAGTTTCAACTCTGTACTCTCAGCAGTTTCTTCTCGGTAACGATAAATCAGTCAGTCAAACAATCAGGACATTTTATTTCATACCTACCTATAGTTTTTTTTTTGAAGTGTCATTACTGCTAAAAACTACGAGTATACTGTGCCCGTGAGTCCCAAGTCTTGGGGGGGTTAAATGGGGAGGTTCTAGTTACACAAGCCGGTGTTGAATCTAGATAATTGATAGATAAGATCTATAGGCTGAACGGGTTAGTTTTCTCAGTCAAGAGTATTTGATTCGATTACTTACTTATACCTGCGAGGAAAGAGGTCACTTTGCCTTTGACCCTACGATAGAGCCTCGTACTTTGACTTGTACCTAATTTAATTAATCATTAATTTTGTTTTAATGCGAACTTTGGATGGATGTTCATTGCTCAATCGCCGATATGGTGTTACTCGTTGGGAAAAAATATGCCAACGGGTAACAGTGCCCAACTAACTACTGAATCGAAGGAGTAAAAGTTCGGTATTTCGGTATAGGTACAATTTACGACCTAAGAAAGGATTTAGGTTTACATTTTATCTCGATACCAGGTGGACGAAACCGCGCGCGGCAGTAGATAGTAATTTCATTATTATCCGTACACCAACCACTATGCTACGACAAGGACGTAGCATGTCTACGACCCTACATAGCACGACGAAAAAGCTACGTAGCACTCCTACGCAGCTACGTAGCGCCCCTACGAAGCTACGTATCACCCCAAGACGTTGTTGTGAGAAAAACATTAATTAAAATTGGTTTAAATTTTTAAAACTTTTTTTTGGTTAAAGTTTCAACTCTGTACTCTCAGCAGTTTCTTCTCGGTAACGATAAATCAGTCAGTCAAACAATCAGGACATTTTATTTCATACCTACCTATAGTTTTTTTTTTGAAGTGTCATTACTGCTAAAAACTACGAGTATACTGTGCCCGTGAGTCCCAAGTCTTGGGGGGGTTAAATGGGGAGGTTCTAGTTACACAAGCCGGTGTTGAATCTAGATAATTGATAGATAAGATCTATAGGCTGAACGGGTTAGTTTTCTCAGTCAAGAGTATTTGATTCGATTACTTACTTATACCTGCGAGGAAAGAGGTCACTTTGCCTTTGACCCTACGATAGAGCCTCGTACTTTGACTTGTACCTAATTTAATTAATCATTAATTTTGTTTTAATGCGAACTTTGGATGGATGTTCATTGCTCAATCGCCGATATGGTGTTACTCGTTGGGAAAAAATATGCCAACGGGTAACAGTGCCCAACTAACTACTGAATCGAAGGAGTAAAAGTTCGGTATTTCGGTATAGGTACAATTTACGACCTAAGAAAGGATTTAGGTTTACATTTTATCTCGATACCAGGTGGACGAAACCGCGCGCGGCAGTAGATAGTAATTTCATTATTATCCGTACACCAACCACTATGCTACGACAAGGACGTAGCATGTCTACGACCCTACATAGCACGACGAAAAAGCTACGTAGCACTCCTACGCAGCTACGTAGCGCCCCTACGAAGCTACGTATCACCCCAAGACGCTACATGGCACACCTACGAAGCTCCGTAGCACACCTACGAAGCTCCGTAGCACGCCTACAAATAACAAATACAAACTCGTTGGTGTTTACAGAAGTCAGGCCAAGCGTGTCGCGACACCCGCGCAGAAGATTAGCGATGCATTCGATGCCGGATAGTTCATCCTCACCGCCTAATTATGTGGCCTTAGCATAATTAATAGCATAATTAGGCAATTTCATAATAATTTATAGCGGGTTTTTAAAAATATGCTCATCGTCTTATTGGCTAAGTCAGCCACTTTTATATTTTATGGCGGTTTTAATAACCGGTTGTGAAAATGGATGGATGTTTTTTGCTTAATAATGCCAAAATTACTAAAAATATGAGCTGGAACTAAGTGTTAGTAGAAATTTCGAACAAATGGAGTTTATTTTTATTTTGCTACATTTTAGACTATGTTGCTGGCAGAAGCTAGTTCCAAAAAATATATATTTTAGTAGAATGTATACATTTGGATTCAAATCAATATTATTTATGTCTATCCCGTACGGTCACGTACATTTCCAGGTCAGTGCAACCTGCGGAAATCGAATCGTCCCGTACCATACCACGGTACATTCGCGACCAGAGTCGCACTAATATTGTCAAGCATCTTTGTTGTGTAATTGTTGATATACCTACTTGTTAAAATGTTTATGTATAGATTATTATTTTAATATCAATCAGGCCTAATTAAGATGATTTTAAAATAAAAACGTTGGGACGTAAAATCGAGAAAGGTAAGCGTGAAAGACTCAGGATAAATTTAATAACTTATTTAAATGTATTGTTATAGTATTTTGTATACAATTTTAATATTACAAAAAAAAAATACAAAAATATTTATTTCGAAAACAGGTTACCTAGAAGTAGGTTAACCAATGGACCCCGCACAATGGCTAGCCTGTATCGCGGGGATCCGAAAATCGATTTCCAGAATTACAGAATTATAGAGAACATGCAAGACAGTAGGTAACTCTAATAATAAGTTTCTTAAGGCCGCGCGCCGTTAACTTGTACGCCAATTTGTACATTATTGAAGATATACATTGAGTATAAATTTAAAAAAATGTAGTGGTGAATTTGTCTCTAAAACCTCACGAAATGTTTAAGTATATAATTTTTTTGATTATGTTTAATCTAAGCGAAGGTGATTGAGGTAAACAGATTTGCGAGTAACATAGCGGGAGTTGGATTCTGGGCCTTAAGTGAGTTTTATTGTAAGAGTAATTATACATTTTCAATTTCAAATTGTGATCAAAGGTCAAGGTAAATGTCTGCTAAGTTTGGGGTTTGATGGCAATGTGTAAATAATTTGAAACATTACTAAGATCTATTATTACTATTACGATATATTTTTAAATGGCAAAATATGCTTTAGTTTGGTGGAAGTGCCTTTATGGCGGTTTGTAAAACCTATAATCCAACATTAAATAAATGAGGTTGCCGAACATGAAACCGCCATTAGCATGTTGTTGAGAGAAAACTCCTTTGTTTATGCGCAAGGTGAAACAATGCGTGTGGTTTTGTTTTCTGTATGTGGTTCCGTTTCTATATAACTTCAAAGTTACCACATTAAGGTTCCTACGCCTAAGATTTCATATATACCTATACACATATGGCAAGCATATAGATATGGCAAGAAACGTTAAAATTAAGTCGATTTTTTTTTTCATTTTATATGATAAAAATTGGACGTCAATCCATACGCATTATTGATAATTATTTAAGTTTCATTCATCGAGCCAGCTCGCGAAAGTTCGGCTCGGGCGCCGCACTCGGCCCGCTATTACTCAGTCATTTTGTAGTAACTCAAAATTCTGACTGCACAGATACAATTTATTTATTTATTTTATTATTTTTATTTAACATTAGACTCACAGTTACATTTTTTTCTTATATAAGCTATGAAATATATACTATTCTTAAACCAAATTGAGTCTACATTTTGTTTACTGTAAATATATAAGTATAAGAATTATAGGTAGGTAAGTCTGGGTAGATATTAGTAACTCTAACAGCAGTAAGTTACAAACAAACAACAAATAATCGCATTGTGTTTGTCAGTAGTGTGTGTGGAGTGTGAATTTTATGTGTGTGTGTGTGTGTTGTGCGAAGTCTTAATGAGTATAGACAATGTAGTGGTTGGTAATTAAAAACTTGTGGTGTAAACCTTACGTGACTTAACTACACAAAAATAATAGTTTAAAATTCCAAAAGAAAATCAAATTAAAATACTGGTTAACTGCCACGTAACATTTTTCAATTTTACCGTTGAAATAACTTTACGGATAAAATTACATGCCAATCATTTACAGCGCGAGTGTTTTAGATAATATTATAACATAATGACGTATACGGGAGGAAGGAGGGGGTGAATGACGTATTATGTTACGTAGCACATGTTTTAGTCACGCACGTGGTGCATTTGTCATCGATATAAGATCTGTGCGACGACCAACGTCGTGAATTTGCAGACATTTTATAATTTTGGAAATGAATGTCACATATCAGCATTATAAAATATGACACGCGTATTGTCATATATCCGACGAATAAAAAAGATACAGGTACAGTGGGCTCTCTAATGATCCTTACACCCAGCTACAGAATACCCAATAGTAAGCGTGTGTAGTATTCAAGCTTCATAACAATCTATTCTATTGGTTAAAAATATTACGACAGAAAAGCGATCAGTGCAACTATCTAATTCATCAGTTCACGGAAGTGCATGATAGCTCAGTGGTATTATCTTAGTTATAACCATTGTCTGATATTGGTTGATGGTGGTTCGGATCCCTATCAGCGACATAATTTTTGCATATTTTATTTTACAAAAAACACTGCATTGCAATCATTTGCGCTTTCTCTGACAAAGATGAAGCTTGAACTTAAATCCTACCCTCTTCTATTTTCTTTTTTTCATTCTTTGTATCTTTTAGGTCATTGCATCATTGGTGAGAAGTTCAGAGCAATAAACTAGTAACAACAAAGTGTTTTTAGATGTGTTTACTGCTACTTGTGTTCATTATGCACTTTTTAAGGAGAATCCAATACGCACTAATACAATACAATACAAATTTCAGTAAGTTAAAATATATTTGTTAACTAACGTAACTGTGAAGTATCTTACTGACGTATAATAATGATTGTATTGCTTTTGTTAACTCATTGAACATTGTTCCCTATTATACCTACTTATTATTATTCAACAGAGAATTACGATCCAGCTAAATAAAGGGTTCATCGGAATGAAAACAGTAGTGGCAGCTTGGAACGTAAAGAGCCGAAAGGGCGTATAGATAAGATACACCGGCTTCTGAGCGCCATAGGGCAATTATTGCAGGCCATTCAACTGGTCCTTTTTTGTCAACATGCCGAAGATACAGCTCTCGGAAAGTCACTACGCGAATAGAATAATTAGATCAATCAAAATTTAGATTTTTTGATTTTGAAAACAGTAGGTAGAAGTAAGTAGGTAATTGGAAATCGAGTGATGTAATTGTTATCTCCTAAGTATAAGGTAATAACATGTTTATTCACCGCCGACAATTACCTGCTCAGTAACATTGTATGATGATCATAATTATGATTAGGTATTTAAAATTTCTGTAAATAAAATAAAGAACTTGTTTTATAAAAAAATGTGTATTATTTTACTTTAAATCTTTAATATTTAACGTAAAACTAAGAAAACGTTGAAATAAATCTTATAATATAAAATAATAAATTTAAAAAATAACAAAATGTTATGAATTAGATCTGGCTTCGAACGCAGTCCGTTCAACTTAATTTTAATATATCCAGCCAGCGCTACCACTGCGCCACAACAAGGGATCACTAGGTTGACGAATTTAATGATGTTATCGAATAGCTGTAGAAAATAAAACTAGTGCATTTGTGTATGTATGAGTTGCTTAAACACAGGCGTAAGCTGGGTGTAAGGTCAATTAGAGAGCCCACTGTACTTAGTTCGATCCGTTTAAATATATATTTTTATATATTCGTACAAGTGTGTACTTAAATATGTTTACACACAACTTTTTACAGTTTATTATCTATCTGTCATATACTCGTATAACTTAATTGATTATTGATTGACCTGAATTATGAAATGGATAGAAACTCTTAGAACTTAGAAAGGGACGCGTAGACTAGTTCATTTCTACGATACCACGTAGGCGAAGACGCAGCATCATAATTATAAACTACAGAGATTCAGAAATTCAGAAATTAGTAAAATAAATTGTATTTTCATACTATCATAAAATATCTTTAATCATAATAATTTTCGAGTTTCATTGTACTATTTGGATTTCATGCAAAATTGTAACCTATAAGGTATTTTTGAAATGCATGCACTCTCTAAGCGGGATTACATCATAAGATCTCATATATCTAAACAGCGCTTTCATCCAAGGTATTCTCACAAAATATAATACTGAGTATTATACGGTTGAGGAATCGAGCTCGTAAAAGCTCTACCTCTGAGCGTTTCTATAGAAATCCATAACAAATAGGCTGCATGCGCAAAAACTTGTGTAAGGACATTGCGAACTGCCGTTTTGCGTGATTTTCAGGCAGCCCAGTTTTTGAGGGAATTTTAGAACTAGTTATAACCGCAGCTTCGTTGGCGTTGCGAATCAACAAACTTCTTTCTTAGTACGCGCCTACACACCTTGACATTAGACCCTCGAAACTACGTCCAGTGGTTGTGCGTTGTCTGCTAGACAGTCAGTCAGGACTTAGTCTGTGATGTAAATTTATTGATTATTATTGATAATAATATAAAATCTTAAAATTATTTATTCTGACTGACTCTAACTAACAGACAATCTACAGGCTAAACTTGAAGGCGTAGAGATTTAGAGGATGTGTTCGACTAAGAATTTTGGGAATTTTTAACGCAAAAAAAGTTATGGGTGTAATTTTAATATAACTGCGAAAGTGTATAGGCATTTTATAACACATTTTGATTATGGGTATAGCCAGTCTTGGCACATGTTCTGTATCGGTGACTTTTTATATATTTAGAGTAATTTTACATGGACTACGAATAACCGACGAACACTGCAAATATTTCGAGAGATAGGTCACTAACTCGCATGTCAAAGTAGGTTAGTTTGGCACTTATCGAACTTCAAACTCCACCAAATCATACACGAGCGTACCCGTAGTATCGACAGCAAAGTTGGTACGAGAGTTTGGCATGACTATAGGTCGGGAACGAATTTCACTGAATACAGCAAACAGATCGGAGACAAAATCAAAAGGTCAAAAGGGGTTGTAAGTACTTGTAACGATAGTATCAATAATATTATTTAAAGATAATGGCCGACATATCTTATAAACAAGCTCAAAGCGAAGCCACACTGCTCCGTTTCTTTGCGTTCTCAGTTTTGTACTGGCATTTGCGTCGCAGCGTTTTATTTGAACGCATTCAGTCCCAAATGACAGTACAAAACTGCGACGCAACGCAATGCAACGGAGCTGTGTGGCTTCGCTCTTTATCGTATCGACAGCAAAGTTTGTACGCAGGCAATTCTCTGTGTGGAGGGCTGCATGATTAGGTTGGGAGGGATTTCAAACAAGCGAGTACAATACCAAAAGTGCGTAGAATGCCAAAAAAACAAAATAATATGCTGTAAGGATAGTCGTTAAACGATAAAAAATATTATAAAAAACAGTAAAAAGTAGGCTCAACTGAGGTACCTAAATGCGTCAATTGGGCAGGGAGGTATTACGAGTTTTATTACTTAAAAATTACTTAAAAATATATCAAAAGTACAGCAAAGTCTGCCATTGCCTGCTGTAAATTAAGTGAAAATAAACAGCACCAGATGGCAGACTTTTCTGTACGTTTAATAGTTTTTTAGTGATTTCAAAAAGTCGCAATAGCCCTACTGACAAAATTATCTCAGTTGACCCTATTGTTTTTGGAAACTACACACTAAACGAAGTCACCCGAAGGTTCGACAACAAAGTTGCATTATATTAGTATCATAGCAAAGTGCTCTCTTGATAGTAACGAGGTTACATGCACATAGTGCCTATAACCTTAACAGTGCTATATGCTTTATTGCACAAGGACTAGTTTATGCTAGAGTAATCCAAAAAGTAACAGTGGCCAGTAATAATAATAAAAAAATGAAACATAAATGAAGTCAATCAAAAGCCGACCTCGTTTTATTTCACAAAACGTAATAAAACGTAATAAACTGTTGTATTATATGAAATAGAATTGTGTAATCTGACAACGCGCCAAACATTTCATTTTCACGAAATGATACCAATTTCCTCCGCAAGTAGCGGGTGAAGTCACGCGTACAATATAACCTCCTCGATCCCTATCCTCGAAATACTTATTTCGAGGAATAAATAGAACTTAGACATATAAATAGATTTTAGTCTTCACATAAAACTTATTAAATTCAAGGATTTATAGGTACATTTTATTTTATTAAATATGGCTAAGTTGCTAAATCTTATCGTGTACACACATACGGTATACATGTGTATATACATATACGGTAAGGGTGCTTTTCCACCAGAGATGTGCTATGCTACGTTGCTATGGATGCGTTTGATATCCACCAATCATATTCATTGGTGCACATAGCTTAGCACTGGTGGAAACGGATTCAACTAAGATATGTTTTTTTATATAGAAGGATGCGTGCTATGGATGCCTGCTATGGGCCGTATATCTCCACTCACCGCGCCGCCCTCGCCGCTTCCCTACTATCGAAACATCGCATAGCTCGAACTGCGCATCTTTCTCGCGCAGGTACTTTGCGGCGGCGCATCTTCATAGCACATCTTCCTCGCACAGCTACAAAGCTAGGTATGGGTGGAAACGGTCACATATTTTCGTAGCGTAGATTTCACATCTTCGCAGCATAGCTGCAAAGCACATCTCTGGTGGAAAGACACCCTATGGATGGTAGAGATTCCCGAATTGATAATACATAATTTGAAATGAATTTATTCGTTTTAATTATGAGAGAGTCATTGAATTGAATCAAAGTATCAACAATCCAATTTAGTAACAATATTTTTAGAGTACTGTTTTTAGTTTTCTGAACGAAATTATTTTTATTTTAACAACTTTTTTTAAGTTATCTAAATGAACATATAAATAAATGTCTCTTATAATAAATGTATCCAAAAATGAGCTTTATAGCTATGCACAGCAACATAACCGACTTCAAAGTTATTAAAGTTAATATGGCAATTAATGCACAACTAAATTACACAATTTCGTAATTACAAGTCGACTCACAATTAACTGTTATACGTCGTAACTCTCTCTGCGGCTTAGTCGTTATTTATGACTTTTGAACGGCAAATAAATACGATACAGTACGCACCACTTCATAAAGCACACACGACACACCGTGTATAAAAAACTACAGGTTAATTACTGAAAAAATGTGCTCGGTATTTTTCATTTCATACAGCCTTATGAGGGAACAGAAAATACTTTAGCTAGCATAAATACTCCTATAAGTTCTACTAAGAGTTTATTTCAATCAAATTAAAATAAAATAAAAATATTTTACTTCGGACTACTAAAGATCCATAAGAACATTACAATATTAAATATATATATATATATATATAAAATTGAATTATATTAAGAGTATTGAATACCGTATTACTCGCTATCTACCTACTTACTGCCTGTTGTCCGCGGCTTAACCTGCACTATTAGGATATAAAGTAGCATAGGTAAAGGACCTATGCTCCTAAATCCAGCTTCTAAAAAATACTATCTATCTCACACCATTACAATCTTTTGCTTCATTATATTGTTTTGATTTTTTAGTGTGCATATTTATGTGCCGTGCACTGTACCTTAACTGTGGTGATAAAGGTAGGTTAATATAATGGGCGTAAGATTATGTTTTCATGAGGGCGTTTATGGTAGTTGTATGAGAATTTATGGTATTTCTAGTTCGCGTGAGGCTTCAGAGGTAAACAAATGGAGTTATGAGCTTTTATTACAATTGTGATTGCTTTGTAGAAGACCACTATTGTGTTTTATTAAGCTTCGGTAGTTTACATAAACAATTTTCAAGGAATTTTGACGTAAATACGTCTTTGAATTTGCTGTCTAAGTGGATGGGAGGCAACTTAGAAAACTGATGATATGAAAATAAGAACGTTTTTATTTTGAAAACTGGTACTAAATATTTGGAGCAAAATAGTTTTGTCCGTTTTAGACGTACTTTATTTTTACATTGGTGCCTTATCCACTATCTAAGTAGAACAAAAATATGTATATTATAGAAGTTTCTGCATTTATTTTATATAAATTGACAAAAAGTAAATAAACACAAACAATTTTATATTTATGGTACTAAACTTGGACACTAAACGCTATAATCCAATATTAGGATAATTATAGCAATTAAGGAAAAATTAATCGTCACAGTATTCGTTTAAACTATAATGAAAGCCATTTTTCAGCCATCTTTTTAGTTTAGTTATTTAACAAAATCGCGAGATACAGTTTGAAGCTATTTATCACCAAAATCCAATATTTAATTACACTAATAGACAGTTAATGGGCCTACCACACGCACTAGCTGCAACACAGTTTTGCCTGCGCAGGCCGGCTTGTACACGGAACACCACGGTAAAATTACCAACCACACCACACGCATGGTATTCTATGTTACAAACCGGCCTGCGCAGGCAAAACTGTGGTAAAGCTTGTGCATGTGGTAGGCCCATAAACGATCAAATAAGTCGTTACTTTGAGAGAGGAGTTTAGGACTGTGACGCATCACTTGCGGTAGACTGGGAAGCACCGCCATTTTAAAGGTTTTTTGTCACATATTCACCGCTATTTTGAGGTTTCTGCACGTATTCACGTAAAACACACGGCCGGGTTCACAACACAGCCACACTCCTGTCAGGTTTAATGAAATAATGAAGCGGCTTATTTTCGCTAATTTCTCATAGCTCGAGGTTTACTTTACGAGTATTTGTTTGCTAGCGTACATTTTTTTTAAAGAAAATTTGAGAGGTATATCTCTCTAATTTTTACTTGTAACAAAGTTGGATGTTGTAGATAAATATTGTTTATAAGCTGAACATGACTGACTGACAGAGAAACCGCTGAACGTAGAGACTTGAAACTTGTAGGATGTGATCTTCAAGAGCTGGAAGTGAGTACTAAGAAAGGATTTTTTTTTAAATTATAAAACTGTAAACAAACATTTTTTTTTGCGTTGCGAACGCAAATGAAGTTGCGGGTTGAGTTACTAGGATATAGTCTGCTTTTGAACCCAAAACGGGCAAAGCCGCCGTTAGTTTCTAGTTTTATAATATGATTTTGATAACGAGAAGTATTACTCGAGTACGTATCCCGTTCACTTCCTGCCGTCAACGCACCGGAAACGTAAATACGTAAATAAAAGATATGTCAACAAGCAGTGAACGTGACAGTTACGTAACGATAACGGAAATAAAATGCGTCTCGGCGAGAGCTTTTATGAACAAAGAATACAACGTTTCGTTCAATCAGTTTTGATCAGAAAATCTATTACTAAAATAATAAAAAAAAAAAAAAATATTATGATGTATATTTTAAATGTTTTGTGACTACGTCTAATAAATCGATGAACGCCGGTTGCATGCACGAACACGTTGACGTCATTGTCCGGTAACGCTCATTGTCCAGTTACGCTGGTAGTCACGTTAAACTATCGTCCGTAAACCAACTTTACAGACAACCAATTGTTTTTGTATGGATCTAGTTTACCGAAATAAATATTTTATTACCATTATTATTAAATTATACGCATTTTTGGAGTTTTCTTCATAAGGATCGATGGAAATTGTATGAGGAGTAAAATTTACAAGCGTTTTCTCAAAAACATTTCTGCGCAGTATGTTGCGCAGAAACGCTTTTGAGAAAAAGCTTGTAAATTTTACTTTTTACATATTTTGCGTGCCATGGCCAATAAATTGAGACGTCATGTCCGTTCAATTTGTCACAAGTTATTGATTCGGTGGCCGATGTGGAGGCATGCTTGACTGTTTGGTCGTTGTATCGTATCCTAGCACCTGTCTGTAGACTTTTATACTAGAGTAACTCCAGTTATGCGTCGGAGCTGACACATACACACTTTTGTGTCTAATAATTATGAGATTTTGAGTAGCGGCTCATATCGTGTTTAAATATAATATAACTATGGATGTAAAGTACTATTTATGGTTCTGGGTGATGTTTATCCGATGAAGCCGTGTTGGCCGAGTGGGAGGTGCCTCGACTTGATATCCGTGGTGGAAGGTCGTGGGTTCGAACTCGGTCGTATACCAATGGATTTTTTTGTTAAAAAATATCTATGTGTGCATTAAAATATGTGCTTAACGGTGACGGAAAACGTCATGAGGAAACCGGAATGTCATAGAACCTAAAAAAAGTTCGAAAACATGTGCACAAAAGGAGCGTCTTTGAAACTGGCGCACTTAAAATCCTTTCACCACACTGGTTCGAAAGAACAAGTGACACTATAAAAAGAATCCGATAATAACTTACGATCCATCCTTATAAAGTTACGAAAATTTAATTTATTCGTGACAGAGCCACCGAACATTACACCAATTTCGTCGAAAATTTAGACCTATCTTAAATCATATCACCTAAAGGCGTGTTGATCCTTCATCTTATAAACGGGTCCTATCTAACCCTATGTTTGTACCACCCTGTATCGTCGAGCTTCGATTAATCTTGCCCTCTGCCCACACCCTGTATTGTTCTCCCGGGTGTACAAGATAAGAGAGCTATTGTTACGAGTCGATGTCTTTAGATTAATGTATACTTGCCCCTATAAATTTCTTGGTATCATTACAAATTGGGCGTTCGAAGGTGAATTTTAAATAAGGTTAGCGTTGCGTTGTAACGAGGAGAAATTGGTTGGGGAATAGAGAATTGTTTTTTTTTAATCTTGTTCACTTTAATTTTATTATTTTGTCAGGTGCAAAATATTTTGAACAATCCATCTCATAAGACAATATTAATGATGTGCATTTGCATTATGCCGTGTTGGCCGAGTGGGAGGTGCCTCGACTTCCGATCCGAAGGTCGTGGGTTCAAACCCGGTTTTACACCAATGGATTCGAAAGGAGCCTCTTCGAGGCGCACTTGAAATCCTTTCACCATACTGGTTCGAAAGAACTAGTGATACGACAAGAAGAAGGCCAATGGATTTTTCTAGCAGTGGACTGCGATGATGATGATTCATACTCATTTTTTTATTGAAAAAAAAATTTTCGAAGTGATTTGTATCCTAATTTACTTTCATTCAAATTATTTGTTATTGTCTTATGTCTACCAAAAATTGTGCTAGCCTCTTTAACCGCCACAGCCACCGCCGGTTGCCGCCGGCGGCTGAATGACGGACTTTTTTACGATTTTTTACTTCAATAGCACAAAGGTCGAACAATTTCAGAGCAATAACTCTTTGTCCAAATTAGTCTAAGCCTTTGTTCCAGTTTAAAAATATAAAGAACATTTCACCTTTTTAAAGGCAAATTAAAGGTTTAGTTAAAAGAAGAGTTATCGCTTTAGAAAATTATACAATTTGACTTAATTTAAGGCCGATCTCTTGGAGTGGTAGTCATAAAAACATTTTTCTATCAGCCACTCATTTACTTTGCGTTTAAATAAATATAAAGGTATGTATTTTAATCTATTTGGCATAATACTAATCTACGATAGGCATGGCGTTAGAAATAAGGAGGCCGATAAATTGACAGAAAAACTTATCTGGAATGTCATGATTGGTTCGTCTTAAATTAGTTTATCGTATGTAGAATAAAAATCTTTAGAAAAAAGTGACGAAATTTCGAAATTGTTCGTTAAACGTCGATGACACACGGCTAGTTACACGCTACAAGACGGCAAGTTTAAAAGCTAGCGAGTGAGCAAGTTAGCTTTTCGGAAGGATTATCAAGAAGCTGATAGTAAAAAATCCGATGACACTGTTACAAGTTACAAGTTTACAAGCTAAAAGCGAACTCGCTGGCTTATAGCGTGTAAAAAAGCCGTGAGCCATCTTCGCTTTAAACACATTTCTATCGATTGTAATTTGAACCAACCTATAATACACCTACATAGAAGTGGTCAAAATATGAAAACATGCAAGAAATGAAAATAAATTAGCCACCGTTAATTTGCAACTAATTCTCGCAATTAGCGTTGGTCTGACGCCGCAGGGGTAAAAATTGTTCCTTTTGCTATTTTGTGCGAAGTTGTAGAAAGAGTTATTTATGATGGGGAGAGATTTTTTGGTCACAAAAAGAGATAAATCACTTTTTTTTAGACCAAACACGGCACAAAATAAAGCTACTAACCGATTTATGAGCCAAAAATATTTACATTTATAGTTTTCTTTAACAAAAAAAGTTTTTTAAATAAATAATTACGTAAGTAATGAAAAAATTAAAATGAAAAACAATTATGTAGGTAATGCTATACATATATAAATAGCATTAGTCTAACTCGACTCTATTGACAGTATATATATATATATACTGTTAATATATAATATATCAGTATATATATATATATATATATATATATACTGTTAATAGTCGAGTTAGACTAGTTGAGCTACCTATAATCATTGTTTATGGTTGGCTCAATTAATACGTAAATTTTATAATTGTAGTAGTTAGCATAAAACCAGCCGTAATAAAAAACAGTTATGAGTATAATACGACAGAACTGAAAACTTCTCCAATCGCGATAATAATAATGCGAAATACAACTATTTTTCAGTTTGAAAGTGAGTACATTGATATGACAGTAAAAAGGATACCAATTCAAAATTCCTACATTTTGTTCACGTTCCTAGCATCAACAAACAAAACAGGCACTTTTTTATAGTATGTTACGCTACCATTATTTTATGTCGTTCAGGTAAAAGAAAAGCCAGTAGACATTACCAGCAGTTTAGTAGCACCAACAGCCTCCTGAGGACAGTGGCAGATCGGGTGGATGGCCCGATAAATATCGGGCTAAGTAGCCACTGGACTAAGACGCATATAGTGCCCTCGGGTAGGTACGCCAAATAATTCACTTGACTACACAAAGGTCCATCCGATAATACCAATTTAATTTCAAACTATACAATTTAATTTAATTTTATGACTGGTTATGTGTAATTTATAATTTTCGATATGTTACTAACCTTAGAATAAGCCTTATTATTAACAAAATATGGTGTAATATTTACCGAAATAAAAAAAGAATTTGAATTTGAATTACCATCTTCACTTAGTAACATTATACCAGCCGACCATACCCGAAGTAGTAGTACATCCGAGCGTTGGGAGCCCAGTAGCCCAGTCCCTTTCACTCCCCACGAAATATTTTGCTCAGTGCGTCTAAAAAGTTTTCACTTCAAAATTTATAATCAGATTTTAACGTCAAAAACGCACTTAAAATTTTATAAGAACATAATTCAACAGAATGACAACTGAAAGTGAAATTAACTTAACATTTACAACTGTTATGTTTATCACCTCAACTTTGGTCATCAAAACTTTTTTATAATGTACCAAACTTATTACCTTATCTTATCTTTGTTTGCAATAATTATGCTTTAACGTCTTGGACATAAACCATTTTACGCGGTAACTTAATTAGAGGAAGTACGGGTTGAGGTACGACCGTAGTTACAGCTTCACTAAGTAAGACAGTTTACTTTATAATAAGTAAATTAACGCTGCAAGTTCTTTATTACATAAAATAGTTTTAAAGACAAAGAAACCAAAGGGAAATCTTACCTAGTTGAAAGGCAAAGAATTCTCAATAAACTTAGGATTAATATTGTTGTTATTGGTGCTTTATACACCACAAATTTTTAATTACCAGAAAAACTTAAATGGGCAATGCAGAAGGGGTACTATGTTGTATCTGTGCTGACAGCATTTTGTGTTACTACAAAATGCCGAATGAGTCACAGCGGGGCGAGTGCGGCATCCGAGCCGAGTTTTCGCGAGCTGGCTCGAGAGCTATGTACCTGAGTTTGCCAAACGATGAATGACACATAAATTATTATCATCAATGATGGGTACCAATTGACGCAAGGCCATAGAAAAACGACTAACGGTAACGGTAGTTGTCCAAAAACTCTTATATATTTTTTCGTTTTTTTTTTTGCCATATCTTTGTTAGTAACGGTAACTGATTATTAAATATATGATTATGAAATAGAAGTTTTCGTTTCATAAATGATTAATTTATAGTGTGAATTTGTATGATAATGTCCCATACTCTAAATTTCGGAATAGGATATCTTCTTATACGGATTGAACAAGCGGGCTCCAGCTAGGCTGTGGTTATACAGCTTATAAAATGTAGATTTATGACGGTTATGAATGAACTATGATAAAACTAATAATTTAATTTGTACGCTCGAGTGCTCTTTGTGCGATCCTTTGAACAACTTGTTTTCTCTGATAATATCTTCTTACTCTCTGCTTGGATTATACACTTGATGTTTTAGCTAAACTCTTAGTGAAAGCACCTACATAACTGTTTTGCTTACCCATACGTAGATATATCAACTAAGACTTAGTAAAAAAAAGTTTAAGCTAGTTATTTGATACGGGTAGCATGACAACTCAACTAAACAGTGTGAAGAATTTAAAAGGTAATGAAATTTAAAGTTTTCAACTCAAAATTTGTCATGATCAATTTGTTTAAAAGGTTGTACTTCAGACGGATATACTCGGATTGGTCCCATAGAAATTACATCAAAATCGGTTCTGTCGGTCAAAATAACTGAAAAAAGTAGACGAAATTGCGTATTTTACTCTCCTATAACCTTTCAGTGGTGTTAACGGTCACTAGAACAGTCCAATTGAAGTCGTTTATAGTATGTTTTTGTGAAAACTTTGATTATGTAGATAAAAATGATATTTTTTTAAATTATGAGTAGACAAGCGTTCGACCAGATAGTTAGATGGAGCACGCTTGGCTAGTATGAACTTATTCACTCTACTACATACTGGGAAAATCAACCAATGAGCGTTTAGTTGCAACACGTAACTGAGATCCAATAGTCTTTAAGTTATAATTAGAGGGCAAGTATAAGCTACGACACTGACCGACAGATCGCCGCCGTAGAAGGGGTGTATGACAAAGGTCTCGTTCCCGATGTGGATGACTCCCGACACTCCGTTGCAGGTGTGGAAAGCAGCTGAGGCTCCGGGGTAGTCCTTCACTGTGCCGTGGTAGTAGCAGTGCTCGATCTCCTGGTAACAATGAATAGAATAGAATATAACTTGTTTTGAAAAATTGCAACATAACGGAAAATCTAAGGCGTTACATTTTTGTATTATTTTTATAGTGGTGTCATTTTATTCTTAGATGTGGCGTCCATCCATATCTAAGACTAAAATGATACGTCGTAGAATAAAATGACACAGTATTAAAAAAGACAAAATAATTATTATTATCATTATTAATCTTAGTATTATAATAAAGAAACATTTATAAATAAAGACAACGTTCAAGTTATCACATAATTTAATTAATGGATGATCTGGCAAGTACTTGTATGAGGGCGCCACGTTTGCCCAGAAAACAAAATTTCTTAATTGTAAAAAAACACATGTAACAGCGTACAATTATAATTAAAAATACCAACTAGTCCGGAAAATACGGACGAGACTTAAAAATTATGCTGTAATAAAAATATTAACTTAACTACGCAAACATAAATTGCTATTAATATATCGTGCAGTGCATATTATATATGTACCTATGATTCTTTTTTTATCTATTTTTTGTGTTCTATGACAATTCATTTATTTTTATGTTGAGAGCGAGTAGGTGAGATACAGATTGTCATAATCAGAAGCCGTTCCCCACAACACGCTGGCAACAAGGAATTCAATAAAATATTCCTCAAGCGAATCCGTGCTTTGTGAGATCTCCTAATTTGTCATTCACGAGTATCGTTCTTATAAAGGAAAAAGCTCTGTACGTGTGTGGCCTCCAAAACAGCGAGCAAGTAATAATATTATACCACGTTGTGTTCGCGAAACATTATCATATATGCTAGCTAAACCCGCAGCTACGCCCGCGGGGCTCTATCCGTTTTAAAGTCACGGATTACATCCATATTTATATCAAATTTTGGGTTTATCAGTTCAGTAGTTATGGCAAGATTGAATAGCAAACATGCATCGATCCATTCATCATTATAATCCTTTGCATGTGTGATTTTTTTACCTCTGTAGTTCGTTCAAGTGCACAAGTTAGATTTTATATTTTTATTTCGTATAATTAACGTTAAATGACTAAAAAAAATTTAGAAAGAGACTCTTATAGATTTTGGAGGATATTTTTAAGTACTCTGTTAAATAAGATATTTTTTTACAACGAACTATATTATTACAAAAGGGAATAATTGGTCCAACCATAGATTGTTGCAAACGATCAACATTATGTATGTATATGTAGCTCAACTGTTCCAACTAATACCCGATGGCAGCGTGCCGAGGATACCGGCTGTATTGCCGCTTTGTACAGCGAGGCTTATTCTTTGAACCAGATAGCTTCGAGTAAAATAAATATATAAATATAGAGCCCATCAGTTTCGTAGCTCCAAACTCACAATATAATTAATCGCATTTTCCGTGAATAGAACGGCATGGAGGCGGCCGGACGGTGCGGTAATACATCGAAAAGGTTTCTTTCATTCGTCCTGAAAGGACATCGAAATACAGGACTAATTTTTCATTTCAGCAAATATTTTGTTAGTGTAACACAGACTTCGAACTAAGGTCAAAGATGTGGGCTACGGATCGCGAGGCATACGCTCCCAGAGATTTCAGTTTCTGTCAAAATCTACGCTCGGAATAAAACAACAAGCGACTTTCATTAAAATCGTAAATAATTAACAAACTAAAATAATTTTCTAAAATCATGCGCAGCGATTATTTTATTTATTACATAAACCGTTTTCTATAGAAAGTTTCATATCGAAATACTTCAAGGTGAAGGAATGATCAGGGCACAACTCTATTTTCAGAGGTATGTTTGGCATTTTTTTTAATCGAGGTTTTTGAATAAATTCGTGTTTTGAAGTCGGCGATATGTTTACTTATATCCTTGAGTATCGTATGTTTAAATTTCAATACCATACTGTAAGCTGAAACTAAATAGCAAGGGTATACTTTCGCGAATTATTGCCCTTAAGGGGAATCCTCAAGGCAAATTTCCATACAAAATGTTTCGGACAAATACTCAAAAAGTACGCCGTATTATAGTAATTTCTTCACACTATTCGTTATACGTGTTTTAAAATTAGCCCTACTAACTTAAAAACACGTATAAAATCTAAATTAAAGTATGAAACCTTTCACTTTTTTTGTTGATGAGATCAGAAACATGGACGAAACAAATAGTGTGAAGAAATTACTATATACGGCGTACTTTTTGAGTATTTGTCCGAAACATTTTGTATGGAAATTTGCCTTGAGGATTCCCCTTAAGTGGAAATGGGCAGGACTCTTGGCCAGGCGGGATGACCATCGGTGGACCAAAGCACTCACAGAGTGGAGGCCGAAGGACGTGCGGCGGCCTCGGGGCAGGCCACCAGCCCGATGGTCGGATGACATCGTTAAGGCAACTGGACCACAGTGGATCCGCCTTGCACAAAATCGACAAGAATAGCGTAATAGAGAGAACCCAGTAGTGGTTGTTACCTGCTGAATAGATAGATAGATGGAACAAAGGTCTTACTTTCAATATTATTATGATTTTAATTTATATTAAATGATTTTTATGGTTTGTATCAAGAGATGTAAGATTACAATTATTCCCATCTGTCACCCTTTCAGCAACGGTGGGACAGAAGGAACTTTTTTGTACCATCTGTCACCCTTGGCGGACAGAGCTGGGTGACAGATGGGAATAATTCTAAGATTCTGTGAGTATCCATTCGAAATGATGGTGTAACATTATTGAGGCTCTGTGCCGTATATTTTTACTAAGTAATACGAAAATAGCTTTCAAGCTTCTTAAGCTTAATTGAATCAAGAACTCTATTACTAGATCTGTTTTTCTTTTTACTTGATTGCGTTACTATTATTTATTATGCGTACAGGAAAATCTTGCGTTCCATAAAATAATGAGCTCAAAGAGCCTAAGAGCAACATACCCCTATAATTTGATTTCTAAGCTAATTCCTTTACAAATTGCGGAAGTACAAAAAGCACTCATTGGGGCACACTTTTGCGACGTCACGGCAGCTCTGAGCCGCCATGATGAATCGCGTTCCCGACAAAATTGTTGACACATAAATTACCGCCAAGAATTTTTGCGGTTACATTGTGCGAGACGTCGATTAATTTTGTTAATAAATGCGGGATGTGAAGTTTTTTGGTATTTTGTATTCGGGTGCTGATTAAGCACTAAGCAGTGAGTCAGGTTTTCGAAATTTGCTTTCATCATTTTTAGTTAATAAAAAACGTAAAGCTCAGTGCACATCACATCCGCGTTGTCACATTCAATTTAAATCCTTATAAATGATACATCTCATAAATCTCATCATCATCAATAAATAATAAATTAATGTCATCTTATAAATGACGATCTATAGAGACATTTATATACGATTGTGAAATTGTGATTGAATAAATAAATGAAATGAATGAAACAGCTCATGAACGATATTTTTCTATTCAGTTTCATGACAAAGAAAAACAGAGCGGTAAATATGGTTTTCAGGATATTTCTAGTGTTTTGCTGAAAAATTTGAAAAAAAAAATCAAACCGCTACGTTGCCTTTTACAGACATAATAAGTATTATGAAAATTTTTACTTTACTGACTACTACAATCTATGTATGTATATTACAAGATATAATAGAATATAATAGTTTTTTTTACAACATGAAATAATTGGGCCCATATACGATCTATAGGTAGCTCAACTGCTCCAACTCAATACCCGATGGCAGCGTACCTATCGAGGATACTGGCTGCATTGTCTTGCAAGGCTTATTCTTTGGGCGAGATAACTGCCAGCCCTCTGATCACGCATCATATACATACATTACATATGCATATCGCTCTGAAAAGTTGTATATAGTTTTTGAGCATTTATTTTGTTGGTGAGGTAAAAAATCCATCTATTTCTTTTTAAATTACTAACGTATACTTAGGACGGTACTAAGTTTAATGGATGTTATTGTGTGCCTTCAAAGGGCAGGTACTCGGATGCTCTCACCGCCCGCCCTGAGGGTGTCATCAATCATGCCATAACGCACTCTTAGGCTGAGGTATTGTATCGCAAAGACTGTTTGACCAAAAAAAATCAACTAATTTTAAAGTTAATGATTAATGTTTATATATGAGGACACGTATGGTCGAATAGTATTTGTATTGGACTGCCACGCCGGGTTCGATTCCCGCTTCAGGACAGGCACTTGTGTGATGAACATTTGTGATTGTCCTGAATCTGGGTGTTTTTCATGTACTCTATGTACGTATTTACAAAAAAAGTATTTGGGTATGTAAGTATTCTCTCAGCCATCTGGTTCTCATAGTACAAACTCTGCTTAGTTTTGGGCTTATACTCATGAAAAACATACTCTCCAATTTTCAAGTCTCTACGTTCAGTGGTTTGGCCTGTAGGTTGTCAGTCAGTCAGTCAGTCAGGAGCAAGCCTTTTATAAATATTGATTTTTGTTTTCAAAATTAAATAAGGACAACCAAGCTCTCAACGCGCTTATAAAAATACATTCTTTATCGAAAACCCAGTACACTTGTATATTTTTCCCTTTTTTTCTGTACACTCAGCAATAAAATATTTTACTCATTTCGACCAAATAGCGCACACTATTTCACGTAATGTAACAGGCTCAGCGTCGCGATAAAACACACCTACTACTTTGTCTCTGAATCTGGACACAGACATGAGTTATAGAGGCAATTTCACTACGCGATTAGGTGTCCAATTTGTTACGGGTTATGTGTGATATTACACTTTTACTGGACCTGCGTTGGACTTTTTATGAGACTATAATTTTGAACCCATAGAACTAAAAAGCAACGGGTTGTGTAGGAGATACACCAGTAAGAGCTCATTCAATTCAATTCAATTCCAATATTTATTAGTCCAAAAAAGTAGGTACAAAATTCTAAAAATCAAAAAGATCATTCGCACGAGCGATTTATCAACGCGCGTCAAAAATCACTGATCACATACATAATTATGTATCACAGCAGTTATGATAAAAATATTTTTTTTGCTCAAGATGTTCGTTGACACCCATGTGGGAATAGAACATTTTGAGCATTAAAATAATAATAATAATGCTGGGACATTCCACACGACGCCATCTAGCCCCAAACTAACTAAGCTGGTATTATGGGAACCAGATAACTGATAGAATACTTACATATCGACGCTTGAAAGGCAATAATTACCAAGCGACATATTGGCAACTTTACAGGAGAGCGTTTTAAAGTTTTTTTTTTTGGAAAAAAATTCGTCATAAATCGCCTATTAGTCGTAGTCACTTGATTCCAACGATTTTTAAATGTAGTTAAAACGCTTTATAAACTGGCATTTAAAGATGATGCATTTTCTCAATACTTTAAGAAATAGTGTCGGTTAGTAAAATATTTATCAAAATCACAAACAGGTAAAAACTACTTACCGACAACAATATTTTTTTATAAAACATGTAAAATAAACGAAATCCTAGTAGTTTATAATTGTGTTTGAAGCAAAATGATACATCCAGATCTAAAGTATGTTTGACACATAGGTAAAATTGTCTAAATAAAAACAAAAAAAACTTTTCTGTCAAGCAATTTCAACCGAAGTACAAATTAAATGAGGTATGTGTAGGATTTTTTTGAACAAGTAACAAAACAATTAGGTTTTATTACACAAAATTAACAATATCACCGAACTTGCTCAACTTGCTGCACATACAGGAAACCTGAAAGAGCTTTATAACTACTACTTTATAACTATAACTTTATGTAATAAGGCCACAAATACCCTGGCAGGAAAAATAAACTTCAGAAAAGTACCCATCCGTGATAAAGGAGGTAAACCTTTAGCTATTCCTTCAGCTCGATTGAATCGATGGCACGAGCATTTCCAGGAAGTATTTAACCAGGGATCTTGTGAGGTACCAATAGACCCAACAATACCAGCGATGCCGCCTCACTTATCGAAGACGCTAGAAATAACTGGTGATCCCCCTTCTAAAGACGAAGTCGCAAATGCCATTATTGCACTAAAAACAGGTAAAGCCCCCGGAATCGACCTGATCCCTTCAGAAATGTTACAAGCTGATCTTACAACAGCCGTCAACTGTCTAATACCATTACTGGCCAAGTTCTGGGATACTGAAACTATACCCAATGACTGAAACATGGGGCTTCTTGTCACTCACTGTACCGAGAAAAGGTGACATAAGCCAGTGCAGTAACTGGAGAGGCATCGCACTTCTCTCTATACCATCGAAGGTTCTTATTTCGGGTAGTACTGGATCGACTTTCCAAGGTAATAGACCCGCTACTTTGCAACGAACAAGCATGGTTCCAGCGGTTAGCACGCTCCTGCACCGATCAGATAAACACACTGCGCATCATTGCAAGAACAGGCATCAGAATGGCAAAGAAAGCAATCTTACCTAGTAGATATCGAAAAGCTTTTGACACTCTTCAATGACATAGTATCTGGGCGCGTCTATACACTCTAGGAGTACCGCCAAAGATAATCAAAGTGATCCAAGCTATGTATGCAAAGTATGCCTGTAAAGTGAGCAATGACTGGTCTCCGACAACATCATTGTGCAGGCAGGTGTACGCCAGGGCTGCCTCCTCTCACCTTTGCTGTTCCTTGTGGTATTGGATGGAGTGCTGGAGCGTGGCAACAAGAACAAACGCCGCGGAATAGATAACCTAGACTATTCCGATGATCTTTGTCTTTTCAGGCACAGTTCTTTTCAGACGAGCAGACAAGCAAGCCAAACTAGATGACCTCAGAAGAAGAAAGAAGCAGCAACCACAGGACTTAAAATTAATACAGGCAAAACTAAGGAGATGAGACTCGGCGTAAGCGACACAACGCCTTTGATTGGCCAGGAATAGGTGGAGCAGGTCCATCAATTTGTCTACCTTGGGAGTATTGTATCTGAAGTTGGTTGTACCGAACAGGATATAGACACTCCTGCATACCTCAAAGAACGTTTTACGTATCTCTGGATGTCCCACTCTCGATCCGTATGCTCTTCATCTTCAAACCCCTGCAAATGCACTGCTAGTGTCAATTTAACATGCTAATTCCCTTCAAATTTTTAAAAGGTTGGTCGTTAAGCATTATTTAGCCACACCTACGAAATAATAAAATATTTTTCACAGCTCTTGATTTATTGTTAATTTTTATCACTCATTTATCTGATATTTATATTTTTATTTTATTTATATTCGTTTTTTTTGTATATACCGCCATATTAGTTTTTCTTTTTCTTAATTGTTCAATTTAATATATTGAATAATCTGTTTTGTAATAGGTACTTTTTGCTATTATACCTACTTTTTAATAAGCTTTCGTTCTCAATTAACGTTATGCCCACCGTCCTCATTTATCCAACAGTATCCAGTCCATGCAAAGATTGTCTGGAAGAGATCGCTCTTTAGCGATAAGACCACCCATTGTCCACTGTTATATACCTAGCTTTATTTTTCCTTTATAATGTGTTAGTACTAAGATGGTGAGCAATAAAGTATATTCTATCTATCTATAGAATCTAAAAAGGAGCCTTTGCACAGTTGCGTTCGATATGGCAGTCACGGAAACTGACCAGAAGAGTGAAGCTCAAGATATTCCAGTTCAATGTGAAAACCAATCTGCTGTATGGGTGCGAGACGTGGAAAGTAACGAAAAACATCACGCGTAAGATCCAGGTTTTCATAAACCGGTGCCTTCCGACAGATTTTTGGAATCTTTTAGCCGGGCAAAATGAACAACGTCGACCTGTTAGAGAAGTGCCATGAATCGCCCATGGATTCTCAGATAAAGCGTCACAAATGGAACTGGATTGGCCACACGCTACGCAGAGTGCCCGACCACATCCCAAAGCAAGCTCTAGACGGGAACCCGCAGGGCAAGAGAAAGCGTGGCCATCCCAAGACTTGGCGAAGATCGGTGGAGTTGGAGGTCAAAGCCATAAGTAAATCTTGAAGCGAAATCAAACGTGAAGCTCCAGATAGATCGCGATGGAAGCTCACTATGGACGCCCTCTGCCCCACTTGGGGGTCATAGGATTAAGGCAAGACACAAAATTAAAGATCAAAGTGCGAAAAATCTCTCGCGTGGATAGCTGATCTTATAAAGAACGTGGACTGTCGTAGTAAATAAATAAGGCATTTTATTTTTATACATAGTTCTTATTAGAAATTTCAAAATTAGTATGCCTACCTAGTTAATTAGGTAAAATGCATTTTTTATGAAGAAAAAATGGCTAAAACTACTGTTACAATAAATTAAAAACTGGAATGGGTTTCTGGTACCTATTTTTACTCATTTATAGTACCTATTATTTCCAATGAAACAAAATTTAAATCTACCACATCAAGTATTAAGTTTCAGAATACCCTTTTTCAGCAGTCTTACGAGTATATCCTCGATATCTTGACCCCTAGAAATTAAATACGTTTTGATTGAGAGAATAAATGATTTAATTATTCAACTAAGCAGTTACATTACCAAAGTCAAATCTCTGCTAACCACTCCAGCGTTTGACATAGCTAGATAAATGATGTTAGGTATCTATTATCTTATTCCGATTCGTTATGTGCCTAAAACAATAAATTTAAATCAATATAAAATGCGCATTCAAAAAGCTAACATTAGTTAAATCTTCATAATGCACTTACCGAGTATACAATCCAAGCTACGCGATGCACTATGTGCGATACGCGCGAGCACGCAGGTTGCCTATGCGACAAGACTAAATCATTATTATGTTACCACAGCCACTCAAAATTTGCTTTACAGCGCGGATAAGCGACAAAACAAAATACGAACATAAGGGATAAGCTCAGTTTTATACAAATTTTATTTCAGAAATAGTTATCTAAGTAACAAAAACATTAAAAAAAACGGCAGGTAAAAAATTACCAAACGACAAAATATATCCTTTTTAGGCAGGTAAATATTACTACTTTACGTTTGCAAGTCCATTGCATTTAGGTTAAAAGTACTAAATGACAATGAATACATAATTAAGGTGTGTTAGAAAGTCTTTAATAACGAGGAAAAAAATAAATAATACAGGTAAAATTTCATAGGTAAACTTTATACCCTAGGTACCGCCAGGCAAAAAATACTCTATGTTCAAACGTATAATTTCGAATCTAGACAAAAATTACTATGTAAAAAAATTAAAGATCGAATAAATACTAAGTGAAAATTATTCATAAATCGCTAAAATTTTAGTCGGTTGGACGCCGAAAACTGTGAAGATGTGCATTTTTTTTAAATTACCAAGCGACACCAACTTCGTCCTAGCGACATGAGAGTAGGACCAATCGACGCAGAATTTTTTTCTGATTCCAATGATATATATAACTCAATATCGCCCAAAATGTCGCTTGGTAATTTTTGCCTTTCAAGCGTCGATATATACTTTTTTTTTGTAAATACATACATAGAATACATAGAAAACACCCAGACTCAGGACAAACACCGATGTTCATCACACAAATATTTGTCCTGAGCGGGAATCGACCCCGCGACACCGATTGTGGCAGGCTAACACTCTTGCCACTCGACCATCCGTGTTGTCAAAATGCCTGGAAAGCGAAGGTAACCGCTTATAGAAATACAATATTAGTTTTATAATCCAAACCGTATGTCTAACTAAGCATTAAATATTTTAGTAGAGCTTTTAAATGGAAAACTCTCATGAAATCAATCTACGAGAATCTATGTATATAATGTATGTATCTATCTAAACCAGCTGATAAGCCACAATGGGACCGATAAGACCTAAAAATCACTTATAAAACCGGATTGAACCGGTTACCGCTAGATGTATCCGGTTAGTGCCGGTAATCCGAACTTATGCCCGGTTTCTATTCTCGCGTGAAAAGTGCCTGATTTATTAGATCCACTTCAGGTTCGTATAAATTATAAGAAAGATGGTGTTGAATTTTATTACAACATACTTTGCTGATTTTTATAACCAGATTTATTAGACAATATTATTATACGTTATATATTTTTTAATTATATTTTTAAAATCCACACATGGTCATGGTTTTACCCGACTGCGATGAACGAGGGTAATATTTTTCTAGTATATTCTATGATGTAGGTATGTATGTACATATGTTTGTATATTCGAGTGACATAGGCTACCTTAAATTATTAATAATCCAAATACTAATGGCAGCTACAAGGCACCAAAATGTGTGAAAAATTACAAAAAAAAAAACAATAATTTTATGCATTTTGGTAAAGTAGGTATGTGGTGTGTGTAGGTATAGTGCCAAAACAAAAATAAAATGACAAAAATCCAATATGGCGATAATAGTAATTAAATAATAATTTTGGCAGTAATTTTTTTAGTTTTTATTAACTTTAAAGCTTATTCTTAAACGCAGTAAAAGCCGAACAGCCCAACGTAGAGTTGGTAGCTACTCTACCACAGGTGTGAATTTTATGACTATTCTATTTGATTACAAAAACATGTCAAAAATCTGCTCCGATCCTTCCGACAACCTACCGCCGTGTTTGTGCTCCTGGCGGTGAATCTGCGCTCCGATTGACGCCCACATCTTCGAGAACGAAATAAATTGCGCGGATGGAACATAGGTACGGCCAGGGATGCAGCGAGGAAAGGTCGATAAGAAAGAAAAAAAACGATTTTAATGTTAAGGTTACCTAGTAAATTTGTTTGACGCGAATACGTCTAATAAATCGATGAACGCCGCCGCGTCGATGCATGAAAACGTTGACGTCATTGTCCGGTAACGCTCATTGCCCGTTACGCTGGTAGTCACGTTGAACCAACGTCCGTTAACCAATTTTACAGACAACCAATTTTTTATCAACTTCGAAGAAAAAGGAAGACGGAGGTATAAGAATATGTAATATGTAATACGATATAAGAATACGTATAATATGTATGTTTGACTCTATGCGCCGCGCCGCCGCCGTTCATACTAAAACACCGTCCGTTGTCACCATTAAAGTTACCGTCAGGTACCGACCGACGTTGAAGATAACCAAAATATGTACTACAAAACATTTATTTGCATCACAAGATAGACGGGGTATTATATGAAATTGAATATGAATTCGTTTTATGTCGTATTCAAATTATTTTTTTTAAAATCAAATAATGTCGTTTGTTAATACTTACTTTTTTATATTTATTTATTTTATTTTATGTAATTAACAACAGACTCACAGTTACATTTTTTTCTTATATAAGCTATGAAATATATACTATTCTTAAACCAAATTGAGTCTACATTTTGTTTACTGTAAATATATAAGAATTATAGGTAGGTAAGTCTGGGTAGATAATTAGTAACTCTAACAGCAGTAAATTACAAACAAACAAATAATCGCATTGTGTTTGTCAGTGGTGTGTGTGGAGTGTGAATGTGATGTGTGTATGTGTGTGTGTGTTGTGCGAAGTCTTAATGAGTTGCCTACCTAACCTGCAACGCTTGCAACAAGTATGCGCTCGAAAAACAAACTTGTCATTAGGTGCGGTTTACATGATGGTCATTTTATTCTAAAACTTATATGTTCGGGATTATGGAAAAGTGAGATTATTTCTTTTGTAGCTTTTGAAGGTCCTTTAAGTGAGTAAGAACCTTAGATTTGAAAACATTTTTAGATAAGCAAAACAGATCCAGGTCATGAAATGTTTTATTGTACGTGCGAGGAAGCCGACTCGTCACACTATTAGCGGAGTAGCTTGTGATGTGAGTTGGAACATAAAATAACTGAGACTCACAGTAACATTTTTTCTTATACTTAAATGCTATGAAATATATACTAATCTTAAAGCAAATATAGTCTACATTTTGTTTCCTGTGCATGTTTAAAAATTATAGTTATAATTATAATCAATTACGTATCCTTATGCGTAAGCGGTTACAGTTACCAAGGTGTAAGTGACGTAGCCCAACCTTTGACCTCACTCCGCCCCTGGCAGGCCCAGCGAGCGAGCCGAGGGAGCAAGGAAATTCAAATTGGATTGACGGAAGTTTAGATTAGATTGAATTTACCCTGCCACCTTGTTTAATTTAGCACGGGTGAACGAATGCCTGCCTTGATCCTCTTGTACGAAAATGCGTATGATTGTGAACCTCACTTTTTTCCTTATATTTTATAGGTACTTAAATATAGGATTGCGTCATTTGATGATGGCTTTGAAGTTTGATTGGAGATCAATCAATTTATATAAAAGGTTTCGGCTTCGTCCTGACTGACTGACTGACAGACAACGTACAGGCAAAACCAATGAACGTAGAGAAATATTAGGGTATATGCATCAAGAAGTTTAGGTGCGTAATAAGGTAGGGATTTTGTTAATTCCGCAACGCAAACAAAGTTGTGGGCATCTTTCATGATATTGCGTCTTGTTTCGGACACATCGATAAAATTTCAACTGTGCTTTACCATTTTTCTTGAGTAAGATAAGAGGATATTTAAACTTATAAGCAAACATAATTATGGATATGACGACGCATTAGGTATTTGAACTAAAAAAACTACAAGGTATTGAATAACGTTCAAAATATTGTAAATGTTTTTTTTGTTTTGAAGTGACTGAAACTAGAGTATGTAACAGTTAATAGAAAACAGTGCTAGGAACTGATACAAAAGTACTTTTATTATGAAACTGAAAATCTTATATTAGCTATAATAAATTGAGATGAGTCTGTGCGCTAGTAAAGTTGGTTTTGCATTCGCCTAAGCAATCAAAATATATTTCAATCGTTTGAGTTTATATAAATATTGAGTTTTAAAAAATATTTTTATGATTACCTTTTTAAAAACACAATGTACCACCGTTATGTAATTCCTAGCGAATAAAAATGTCGTATTTCTACTCATTAGTGAACAAGAGCTCTATATATTTATTATACCTAATATTCTATGGCATACAGATAGGTACAAACGCCAATTCATATACCTAGTCTCTGATGAAACCCTGCATCGCTCCATGAAAAAATTTAATAACATTTTCATACATTTTAGTCAGTTTATGGTACCTGATAACATTTCATACATTTTAGACGGTAAATGGCCTAAGCTTTACAGTAATAATCTCGATAAGAGAGGCCCGAACTAGCTCATAAGACATCACCAAACAAAAGCCTAGTGAGGTGTCGATATCGATACAATTTTACGAGCCACTACGGCCCTTTATCGACTGACGTTTGCATATCATACCGTTTCTAAACCGTTTCTCGCACACAGTAACTAGGGTTGTGTATTTTTTTTATGTGAACATGGGATAAGATGATCTTAGCGCTCTCCTGATGGTCAGAGATTACTCCTGCTTATTACCAGGACAGTGCTACACGGGACTTCGTATATTTTTGGTTAAGTTAGTGTGCGTTATAGACATGAGATGAGTGAGTTTAACACAAAAAAAAATGCATTTTGAAAATTAACCAAATTATACAATAAATTAAACCTGGTAGTGCGAAAATGAGAAATGATAACTGTAGCAAATTGTATTCTCTTGTATTAGCCATAGAAATAAAATATACCTTCTAAAGGTGAAACATTCATTAATTTAAGGTTTGTGGGAGACTGGAGACTACTGGAAGACTAGAATACAACTGTTGAGTTTAGACCTGAATGCCAAAGGTAGAAAATTGAAAATAAATATATAAATAAGTATTTCAAACGTGCTCAAATTAGAAATTATTTGGACAATTTTACTTCATCCACGTTAAGGAAAGGATATGCCATTTTTTGTCCAGTTTACTCACTGAGTCAAAACGGGCCGAAAACCCGACAGCCCAGTAAAGGTCTGAGGGCGACAAAAAGCGCAAATCTCAGCGTAAAATACGAGCACCGGACAGGCCGGGCGCAAGCTTGACTGATGGCAGCCCTAGCTTATACCACAGAATATGACATGCATTACACAGAACATTACATTACGTACAGAACTGACAATTGTTTTTTTTGGAGTTTACTCCTTCAACATCGATTTTCATATAAGGCAACCGGTATGGAATTTTTATGAGGTGTTAATTTTACAAGCGTTATATTTATTTCTGCGTAACTTAGCACAGCTTTCAGATTGGTTATTCGTTGCTATGGTTACTAAGTTGATAGGAGTAAACTCCAGTCGAGCTTCAGAGCTGACACACACGCACACACACACAGACTTTTTATTTTATTTTATGAAAACAAGACACGCTTGCCATAAACTTGCTAAAGTGATCCATTTTTCAGTGAGTTTATTGTCGAGACTTACAAACTATTGGTAAAGATAGCAAAATAACGATAAGGTTTTATTAACCGTTTTAAAATCGCAATAATTTCCAAAATACAGCTAGTCTCTTCTGAAAAATTGTATAGTCTATGCTAATGCGTTACTGGGGGGCGATGTCCGGGCGACAATAGATTTTTATCGATATCCATTTTGACGATTATTTATATCCACTATAGTTTTTTGTAATATTGATCATGAAAGTGTATTGAGACCGTATATTGAACAGAATTATGTATATGATCGTAGAAACTAGTAGGTATAATACAATTATACTTTTAAAATCGTCATCAGCCGCCTGTTGCAATCCGTTGGCAGGCTGCTGGATGCCGTCTAGATGGGTACCAACACATTGTCGGGATATTCTTCCACAAAACAGTAATGAGTAAGCATTACTGTGTTCCGGTTTGAAGGGCACTGTAGCTAGTGAAATTACAGGTCTTTTGAGACTGACCATCAATATGTCTGAATTTGGACGAGCGCTTTATCAGTGTTGCTCCGGCCTATATAAATCAAAGACCTTTGTAGCACTGTTCCGGTCATGAGCAGGCGTGATCTCTTACCATCAGAAGAGCGCTTATTTCGTCTCATACCATATTCATGTAAATGTTTTTATGTTAATTCAATCGTATTCTTAAAAAAAAAATACATTTACGTTACTAGAAAGTAAGCTAGTAACATAGTTTTACCTGAGATTGGAGGCAGTCGATTAATCTGGGATCTACGGATCTTCCGGGGAACTTTAATTAAGCCAGCAAGTTGCAGTGGCTCCAGTAATTGTGCTACTTTCACAATATATCAGCTTTGCTTTGTTTGCCTACGATGACCGTATTACCTTTGGAACTCTTCGGAAAAGGAAAAAAGGTAAAGAAGGATTAATAAAATATAATCCGGTAACTACTACTCGGGCGAATGAACATAACACCTGGCTGACACGTGGCTCGGAACTTGATGCGTCCCCCGCTGCCCCGCGCGGCGCCCTCCGTGTTTCTTCTTCCTCTAATTGCGAAGCCTTATCATTAATTGTTATCATTAGCAAGTATTACAGGACCTGTTCTCTATCAAGATTATCCACTTCCACGCTGTGCTTTGCACAAAAGTAATTCGAGCCAGGTGTCATGTTCATTCGCCCGAGTAGTAGTCAATCAGTGACAGTGACGGTAACTAGTGATCTGCGTGATATCAGCAAGGTGGATGAGAACAGCTGAAGATCGGGCTCAGTGGCGCGCCTTGGGAGAGACCTACGTCCAGCAGTGGACTGCTATAGGTTGATGATGATGAACTAGCCAATATGTTTGATTCTACCTATAACTTTTTTGTTGAAAGACCGGGTAAGAAACAAGACATTTTGAGGCAGAACTAGGACGGACAATGTAGTTCAGAGCATATTAGGCCTTAAATGGAGATGGGTAGGCTACATACAACGCTTGGACTCAAACAGGTGAAGCCAAATACTTATCAACTGGGCACCCAGAGAGCCACAAAGAGACGTAGAAGACTTTCAACAAGATGGAGTGATGACATCGTAAAGCTAACCGGAATACCCAATACGGAATAGCCAATAATAGCAAGGGAAAGTAGTAGCTGGAAAACCTTGGAGGAAGGTGGATCCTTTAACCGCCACAAACGATTCGTACACTATACGAAGGAACGATATTTTTTTTAGTATGTATTTGTAATTTGTAAACTCTACTTATTATACTTGCAATAGGATTTTTTTTTTATTTTATTTATATGACTTTATTGATTACAAACTTTAATTCACAGTATTTTGATCAAACTATTGTGCGAAGTTTTTAATTAATGTGATTGGTTTAATTAAATAAATGAATATAAATTTAAAATTTAAAGGATGGATGAAAGTGTATTTTTAATTTATATTAAACTGTGTCCTTATTAAAGGGCATGGTAACTGATAAAATCAATGTAAGTTTATTTTTTTATTAATATTTATAATTTTCTAATATTTTAGTTAATTGCTATTAGCGGTAGTCATATGGTTATGAAAGATAAGAGTTGCTCATTCACATAAAACCTACTCATGTTATTATGCAAATCAAATCAAGACCTAAAAATAGGAGGTTGCAAATCCCAGTGAAATATATATTCTAACTGTACACAAGTGAAAGTACACAAGTTCAAACTTAATCTTTGCCTACATTATCCAGTGTCGTAAAGAAAATGGTAGTTTCTTAGCAACGAGGCACGGAGCCCATTCGTTCCCAAGCGGACTGCTTCACAGATTATCTCACGGAAGAGCACAGATTAACCTTGGAGCACTATAGACTTGAGGATGCAGAGGAAATTGAGTAGGTACTGTGTACTTTTATTTATTTAATATATAACAGAAAACCTCTAAAGAATCCTAAAACAAAAATAAGTTATATAAAAAAAAAAGAAATTCTAAAAAAAGATTAGATTTTAAAAAATAAATTCATTTTGGGCCTGTTTTTTTCTCTAAGATCTGATTTTTTCCATCTAACTACTATACCCCAGGAGACCCCATCTTTTAGCACAGTTCTATCTAGCTCTGAACTGACAGAGCATTTATTATGAACCAGATAACTGATAAAAATACTCATTTTTTCTAAATACATTCATATCATAGAATACTTAAAGAAACACTTAAACTCAAGAAACTGCTATTCATTACACAAGTATCTTTCATTATGTGAGAATCGAACGCGCCACCGGCCTGGCAGTTAAACACACTTGCCACTCGACCATCCGTATCGTCAATGAGGGCTTTTCAATGAGACATTAAATGAAAAGTAGTTCCATAAACTAATATAGATGGCGCTGTATGAAACGCAAGTGTCAAAAATCTAAAAAAACAGAAAACTTCGTTTTTTACACTTGACATTGACAATTGACTTTTGTGCAGCGACATCTAGTGACCAAAATAAAAAGCGTGATTTTTTTATATTTAAAAGCTGTTATTGATCAAGCTTTGTTTGATCTTGATCCCCGACTTGAGGCGACACTTACTGTTTAATTTCAATTAAAATGCTCTCACAGGCTTCAAGTTCTCAGTTTTTAATTATAGCGGTGCTTGTTAACATTGATTAACTTAATTATTTTTGGAAAATGATTTTAAAGTTCGCAAGGTTACACAGTGGAAAATAACTTTCTTCTTGTTGTTCGATCATTCTTGTTTTGACATGAGATGGATATGAAACAGTAAGATTATAAGAACGAAAATTAATAAATTTACAGTTTACAAACTTGTCAAGTTTTAAAAATTTCTTGTAATTCTTGTGATTCTTTATTGTATACAAAAACACGAAATAGTATAAAACATAATAGAAAAAACATGAACAAAGGAGAGCCTTACAAGAGTTTTCTTCCGGAAAACCTTTGAGGCTAGAGAGGCATACATGTGAGGACGTGTACAGTAATGAAAATAATAATGGATAAATTATTAGAGGAAGCATTTATTTAATAATTATAAGTATTATGTACATGAAAATTTCATGAGATAGTGAACGTAACTGCCATACTCTAGAATAGACCAATCAAGGCGCAGTTACCCTCTTGGGTAGAGGTAGGTTAGAGATAATCTACGTATATCCTAAATGTTTTATATATTTTGTGAGCTAGAAAAAAATATATAGTACTTTTTGACGTGACTACGTCTAATAAATCGGTTAAAGGCGCCCCGCGCCGGCTGCATGCACGAAAACTTTGACGGCATTGTCCAGTAACGCTCATTGTCCCGTTACGCTGGTAGTCACGTTAAGCTATCGTCCGTAAACCAACTTTACAGGCAACCGATTTTTATCCTGACATCTCGTGGACGAAACTGCGTATAACAGCAGTATATAACCTTTCGTGATACAAACCGAAGCTCTGTAAATCAAAACTTAATTGACAGATAAAGGGTAAGCAAGGCCAACGTCGCGCCGGTCCCGAGACATAAAATTAATTTTCAACGAACTTAAATTACCTACATCGAATTCCTTTCCCGATTAAGCCCTACATAATAGGCATGAAACAAACTTAACGCGAGATTATACGCGTTACGCCACTCCGAAACTCCACTCCGAAAACCGGATTACTCCGAAAACGGTTTTTGTCAAATAAATATTCGTGATTTTCTTGATTGATAACACTGAATCATACGGAATTATTTTTATAACACATTTGCTCGTAAAGGGTCTATTATTGCACCAATCTATTATTGTATCGCATTACGCACTAGTGCGGTAATGTAATGTAAAACGCACAAGTGCGGTAATTTAATTAAAAAAGGAAGGTTTATCAAGGTTCTCCGTTTAAAACAAACAGTACTTTTTTAAATCATAGCAAAGAGTTTTTATGTCAGAAAAGTGGTCAACATTTTATGAATAAAATTAACTTTGGGACGTAAAATATAATAAATAAACATTTAATTCTTTAACTTAATTAATATTGACCATAAATAACGACTATTGAAATGTAACAAAACACAAAAAAAAATATTTACTTTATTATAATAATGGCTGTTTTGTGCCTTTGCCTTAAAAAAAAGCGCTGATGCGCGCGCATCGCTAATTTGACAACCAGTAAAAATTATTCCGCGCTGTATTGTTTTTATTTGAAAACGTCGTCAAGTCCGAGTTTTATTTATTTCCTTGCAAATGTGTTATAAAACGTCGTATGACATACGTGCGCTTTGATAATTACAGCCTCTGCTTTCTTGTAGCCCTCACCTACGGCTCGGGCTAGCAATATCGCCTCGGCTGTAATTCTCAACTTACCGCACTTATATCATAATGTACTATTACACCACAAATGTGACAAGTGAAATGAACGCAGATAATAAGTATTTTCATTGAATAATTGGCACTATTTTTTGACTATTTTTTTCTTTTTGCCCTTGCATGCTATGGTTGGAATTGACCGTGACCAGCTTAAATAAATGGCATTCCGTGTTTTTTCAATTTTCCCATTCCACTATTATAATTGAAAAAAAAAAATGTACATCAACGCTTGTTTGTTTTCTAAACAACTAATACTATTGGACTAAAATCAGGACAATAGGGATAGATTTACAACTTATGTGTAAATCTATCCCTATTTACATCCTCTTAAGCTTTATAAAATATATTATCTTTGAGCGAGATAGAGAAACAACCTTAATTTAACTTGTATACCTACATTCATCTATCTATCCATCCATCTATCTATCAATTGGTCTATCTATACATACAAAACTTTCGTCTTAATAATTTCACTTTCATATTTACTACCACATCTCCATAATACGCAGAGATTAGCTGGAAGAGAATGCTAACTAGCATTAAGTAAGTTTTTTATATATACCGCCGTATTAGTTATTCTTCTTCTTAAATGTTCAATTTAATATATTATATAATCTGTTTTGTAATACTTTTTGCTATGAGCTTTCGTTCTAAATTAACGATATGCCCACCGTCCTCATTTGTCCAACAGTATCCAGTCCATGCAAAGGTTGTCTGGAAGAGATCGCTCTTTAGCGATAAGACCGCCCATTGTCCACTGTTACTACCTAGCTTTATTTTTCCATTATAATGTGTTAGTACTAAGATGGTGAGCAATAAAGTATATTCTATCTATCTATCTATCTAAGTTCGCCTATGTACTTGTTTTTTACTTTGTGCAATAAAGCATTTTCTATCTATATTTCTTATAGTAGGTACCTACTCTTGATTATGATATTGCTCAATATGATTGATCGTCTGCTCAAGGTTGATATCAAACTCAGGCGATTCATCAGCAGACAATCAAAGTGTTGAACTGATTTTAATTGAGTTCCGGAACGAGTCTTTTCGGAGTCGGATTAGGATCGCGTCGGGTCCACACGGACGATTGTTTCTCGATAATTCTACAGCTTAGCGATGTTGTGGACCAATCGCTGTGGAAATATAATCTCGTTAAGAGTCTAAGGAATGGCTAGCGAAATCTTTAAGATTGTTTTATTTTTATTTTCTCGTTTTCGCTAATATCTTTTTGAGAACCGACCTATGGATAGAGCCAAGAAATAAAAATAGCAACAATATTAATATTGAAATTTATATAATAGAATCTTCTTTTTCAACTTTTTCCTTTATCATACTAATAAAAAAATACTATTTAAAAAAAACCAATTTATTTATTTATATAGGAACTATGTATTTTACAGCAGAAACGGTGATTCTACAAAACTGTGTAGCAGTCTCAACGCCCACCTCCCCCTGACACATCAACGTTCTGCGTTCAAGAAAAAACTAATAAATACATTTATAAATTAAACCTACTAATGCACTGATAGAACATTACATATATAAACAAAAGCAAGTACCTACCTGTTTAGATTAAGAATTATAACAGAAGAGAAAACAATTATATATTTTGTGATTGTGAAGCTAAACATTTTACTTTCTATCCAAGTACAGTTCTTATTTTCTGCAAAAAAGGCGATTACTATGAGCTGTTTGCAGTTTTGCAGTTGTTGTTGAAACAATTCGTTCGTTGCCCACTTAATCTTCAACTTGTTGGAGTGGCAGACTGTTTTAAAGTTTCCGTATAAATCCTTCGTTCCTGTACATTTTAGGTATGTGAAACGGAGAAAAACGGTGTGTACCGTCGGGTACTGTAAATTTAAAGAAGAGTAATGATTTCAACATTCCATGAATGCTTAAAATTAAATGTGGTTTTATGTTAGTTCTCTCGTGACTCTACAACTTATTGGCTAATTAATTTGTTTTGAGAAGCATTGAGTGCATATTCACATAGCTATAATTACTTTTAGGAATAACAACGAATAGGAATATCTATCTGTCCATAATCCGTTTACTTTATCCACTTGACGACACGGATGGTCGAGCGGCAAGTGTGTTAGACTGCCACGCCGGTGTCGCCGGTTCAATTCCCGCTTCAGGACAAACGTTTGTTCAATAAACACCGGTGTTTGTCCTGAGTTTGGGTGTTTTCTATGTATTCTATGTATTTATTAACAATAAAAAATATTTAAGTATTGTATTAATTATCTGGTTCCCATAGTACAAGCTCTGCTTAGTTTGGGGCTAGATGGCGTTATGTGAAATGTCCAAAATATTTATTTTATTTATATTTACTTCACAAACTCTCGCAATTATAATATTAGTATGGTTTTTCAACCTTATACAGAACTTATAACCATGGTTAGCACAAATTTTACGTTATTTTTATGCCGTAGATGGCTCCATAGCCCGTCGCGACGAAACCGGCATATTTACAGCCAAATAATGCCCCATAATGCACAGGACCCACGTTTCGGCTTATGGTACGACCCTATTACTTTCGGATACACATTCACGGCAAGGCTGCATTATACATGGAAGGTATTATGCTAATGAGTAGGCAGCTTAGGTTTGGAAGTGTAATATTTGCTACTTTGGTTTTTTCACTTGATTTCCAAGAAGGTGGGTGATATATTTAAGGTATGTAAGTAGGGGTCTGAGTAGGCTTATTATGCATTATGCAAATATAAGACGAATATTTCTATTTTAAAGCCTACAAGCAGAAAAAAAATCAAGGAAGTCGTGGTCAAATGACCGCCATCACACCTGATGGTAAGTGACGATGCGGTCTATGATGTAGCACGCTTACATTAAATAATCCTTTTCACTCTTACCTTGAAAACAAATAAATTATAGTGTCCAAAAAACACTGACGCTATAAGAGCATTCTATTATAATTTCATAGTCATGCCTGCACAATGCACATGACCAGTTCAAAGCGCGCAGATTCGACAAACGATTTTTGTGTCAAGCTTTGCACGAACTTTTGAACTCTTTGGAATATAAATTAAAATTCCTGTACACTCGTCACACTTTGAGACATTTGAAAATTTCAATGGAGTCCAATCACGCCAACTCTTTGACTCAATCAGTCGATAGAGACGCAATCTCTTCACTCCATCGAAACTTGAAACATCGACTGTACTCGTACATCACTATAAAGCCGAGAGTTCATGTGACGAGTAAAAAGTAAAATGGCCGTCGCGCGAAGAGCGGAAAATTGGCTGTGTGTGCTCCGTATTGTATGACAAAAGAATTGCGCCGACTGGCCACTGATTTTATTGTCACTGAAATCGGATACAGGTTTTTTTTTATTATTGGATGAAGCTTTTGATTCATTTTAAGTCTTTCGAGTTCGATAAGGAAAATTATTAGCAATATTCTTAAAATTAAATCGACTATAATCTTGATGTTATGGTGTTTTCCTATCCATGATATATCAATATTTACGTTTTTTAAAATGGTTCAATAGTGAACTGGTATGAAGTTTCTGCTAAAATTTACATGGATAGGCATAGTAGAAACGACCAGCATTATAATTACATAGTATATTAAAAAAAAAAAATAAGGTAAGTCAAAAACTTACAGTTCGTACGTCGCTCTCAGCTCCGTTTGCGAGGTATTGCGTTTGCTTGAGGTTTGGTGCTAATAGTTGCCTGAAACAAACCAAATTAAACAAATTATCTTTTTTGGTAAAAATAATAAATGCTATTCATGGCAAAATAATTAAAGAAGGATAATTACACAACTGTCAACATTACTTCATATTGATTAAGTAACAAACATACACTCAAAAATCATAACTCTAGTTGTTTGCATCATAACTGTACTTCTTTGCAGTCCGGTAAAAAGAGGCTGCTCTAAAGTTAAAACCGTTATCTTAATATATCAGACTCGTTTTGTGACTAGCAAGTTAAGAACCCATTTTTCCTCAGGCTTGAAAATCATTTTCTGTTTGTTTGATGGTTCATCTGTCAATTACCGTAAACGACTGAACAGATTTCAATGAAACTTCCCGACATAGTTTGATAATTTTGCCAAAACAAAGTCACTCATGGCGCCTCGAGGCAGATCCAAAAGTCATCCACATTTCGTGAAGCAACGGGAACCCAGTTCTATCAAATGATGAAATTACTTTCCGAGAACACGACTCGAGTTTTGTTAGTACTTTAATTTGCCTGCAACACTTCCGTTATAATTTGTTGTCGGATAGCGGAACTTTAGCGTTTTGTTCCACGATTTCGGTTTATTGCTTGTTTTAACCGATCCGTTTTGTATTTCTACGTTATATTTTGATTCCTTTATTTAACTTTTGGTAATTACACAGAGTAAATTTAACGTTATATAAAATTAAGTATTGTTCTTTGAAATACGTATAAGTACTCGTAATGCTTGTAATGATAAAAAGTGAAATACTGATCTTTTCCAGCTTATAAACTACAGTCATACTGATTGTGAGTGTGTGAGAAAAAACATCCTATCTGTCCGTTCTAATTATTTTTGCATTTAGCATACCTATAAGTGTAGTTTTGTACTGGTTCAAGAAGTAACTTTAAACAAAAACTCTGTGTTTTCTTTTTGAACGTGAACGTTTAGTCTGAAATGCGACGACATTTTATTCGCGCGACGACTTATTTAGAGAAAATAACAATAGTTTCAAGTGTTATTACTCAGTCTCGTTGCAAATAGCGAGCTTCGTAGAGGTGCTACGCCGTTTTCGTAACGCCCGTAGCGAAGTAGCGCCGTAGCAACTTAGTGCTTATAGTTGGGATTTATTAATTTTGTTGACAAAATTATTTGTTTTACTCAATTTGTTTTAGTGAGTAGTTTTCTAAATTTTATTACTAAGAATTAGTTCCTATGAAACAAAACAATTTTTATTAGAATTTTGCAGCTGATGTTTCGTTTTTTTTAGTTTTTAGGATTTTTTTCTATATATTTGATTCGTACAATACTTAAATTGTAAAGTAGTCAAATAGATATCATTTCGTGTTTTCTACGAACGCTCTACATTAAGAAACGAAAAATACAGGTGGTGGTTTTCAATTCGACCGTATTTTTCGTAATACATTTACGGTTCTTTCTCATAAAGTAGGTATTATTATTTCACGATACATCAAATTATTTGTGATCCGCCTCCGAACAATGAACCTTTGTCGATATGAGAACAATGGCCTTCAATAATCGCGTTTGACGGCCCGGCGAGCCCTGGCCTATTACGGAGCCCTATTGACGTGTACAGTACAATCAGGCATTTTGCACGCTATGCTTATTGGATTAAGATTGAAAGTCGGTTGCCTTGGAAATTAGGTCAGAATATTTTTGGCCCTTTAGCAGGATTATTCAAAATGCAAGAGGGGTCAACTTTACATATAAATAAACGTGATATTTTCCGTCGAGTCTTAAAGTTACGAGTAACACTTCTTAAAAAAAATCAACAAGTTACACTATAGTTCGATGGGAACTCACAATAATATTTTTCCCATTTTATTACGTCCAGCTGTGGACTATTATTGAATGTTGATGTTGATCATGATGATATTTTTCCCATCAGTCATAATAACTGTAACTGGTAACTTTTTTTCAGACAGACAATTTCTCAAACGTTCGCATTTTAAAATATGTGATACAAGCAAGATATAAAGTACTCGGCTTTAAAAGGCTGGCCAGAAAGCTCCCGCGTCCAGCTTCCGAGTTAAAGCTTCAAGATTGGAAGGTGTGGAAAGATTAATGTCTTCCGCAAGTGGAGGCGAACGGCCACTACCATCTCATAATCTTCACGTTTATGCGAACAGACGGACAACATGTTTATGTACAACTTGCGGACAGTTTACTGCGGATATTCAGAATTCACGATATTCAGAGAGTTATTCATTCAATCACACCCAAAACATACACACGAGACCGCGAGGATGACCACCTATAGCGTCGATGACACAAAACCGTTTACGCTTGTAGCGTGTAAAGTCACCCAGTGGTATCGGCGTTTTTACAATCCGCTTGTTGACAATAATAAATATTTTGGACATTTCACACAACGCCATCTAGCTCCAAACTAAACAGAGCTTGAACTATGGGAACCAGATGGCTGATAGAATACTTAAATACTTTTTTTTTTTTGTAAATACATAAATATAATACATAGAAAACACCCAGACTCAGGACAAACACCGATGTTCATCACACACATGTTTGTCCTGAAGCGGGAATCGAACCCACGACACCGGGCGTGGCAGTCCACTCCACACTCTTGCCATTCGACCATCAAAATTCGACAATTCACCATACAATCAAAACTATCCTTCTCGAAAGCTAACACACTAGCTTTTCAAAACGCCAACAATCAGCTTGTAAAAAAGCCGTGTGTCATCGTACTATAAGTGATGAGTTGACGACATCTGACTACACGCAGGACGGGATTGGATGGCGAGGGCTCAAGACCTTCATTACTGGAGGCGATTGGAGGAGGCCTACATCCAAAAATGGATACTCTAAAGGCCGAAATGATGACGATGATGATTCATTCAATCAAGCAATTATAGTGAGTATAGAGTGAGTATGAGCACGAAGGGAGCCTCTTCGAGGCGCACTTGAAATCCTTTCACCACACTGGTTTGAATAAACTAGTGACACGATAAGAAGAAGAGTGAGTATAGAGAGTACATTATAAAAAATTGTTTGGATGTTACGAAAATACCAAATCTCTGCAGCATCTTCAAACTAAGTCTAATAGGACTAGGTAAAGATAACTGTATCATGTAAAAGGTTTCCTTATCTTTACCATATCATCAATTCATAGGTTGAAAGCTTAACAGCGTAATGCGTACTGCGTAATGCGTATTCCGCTCAAAACACTCCGTAAAAGTCATTGTATTAATTTCAGCCACTTACACGCGAGCTATAACGCCTCTGATAAGACACCCCGGGTCTACCTTAATACGCAGGTCACCGTTTAGTATGATAATGAAGCCGTGTCGTCATATACACGGGTTTTAATGAGGCTTAGAGATGTGACTCCGACTTGCGATGGAGTTTATACGACTTAAAGGTTTTGAGTTCAACCTGTGCTTAATACATGCTGTAGGTTTATTTACATCTGCCGGTATGGTCATAGTAGCGACTGATATTCTTAAATAATTTCCTAATTTTCGCTTTTATAACGAGCATTCTGTTTTTTTTACAGTTTTGAGATTGTAAACTGTTTCTGTTATGTTATACCACCTAAACTCATTATCATCAGCCTATCGCAGTCCACAGCTGGACATAGGCCTCTCCCAATTCGCGCCATTACGCCCTGTTGCCATGTACGCCATATTTATCACAACATTGTGGAGGAGTTTATCACAGCATGGTGGACAAGTTTGTGGAGATCTTTTGTATGTTCAATTGCTTAAATTCACTATGGTCTGACTTGAAAAACGAGGCTACTAGTATAACACATACATAGGTATTGTCAGTAGGAATTTTTAAGTTCTTCGGTATATGATTCGGTATTTGACACATTTATTTACAACCTCACAATTTCACCCAAGCGCGCGAGCACGGAGGAAAGACGGAAATAGCGTCATAACTTTTGAAAATCGCCGGATTCTTTCGTTTGGCATAAATTTGGTCGCGGTTATTATTATGTGGAGTCCGCTATTTGCACGTCGACGAAACATTTTCCACGTGAAAAAGCTTAGTCATCAATATAGAGCCACATTTGAGTTTGTCATTTACAAAAAACAATCGATTTTGTCAGTTTTATGGAACATTTCCGAAATAATCAAGGTTTGACAAAAATATACGATTAACAACTTCAATCGGACTGTTCTGGTGACCGTAAACACCACTGAATAGTTACAGGGAAGCGAAATATGCAATTTCGTTTACTAGGATTAAGTAAGTCATTTTTTCAGTTATATGGATTTCAAAACCGATTTTTATGTAATCAATCAGGAAATAAATATTTAAAAAAAAAAAAATTTTTTTTAATCTATTTATAAACAACAAACTTCTGAGGTGACGAACATAAAAAAACATTCAACCGATTTGATAACCTCCTCATTTTTGAAGTCGGTTTAATAATATTAGTTTGAATAGAAAATTAAGGAAAGTTATAGCTTAGGTATTCCTGAATGTCTGCATAAGAAACGACCAAATCAATTTACTATGATTTACATCTACAACCACAAAAAATATTTACAGGCCATTTCCACCCAGATCGTTCTCATAAATATTCGTTTTGCAAGAAAATATGTTGTTCGAATATTGTTTACCGTCGCCGTGGCAGGCCGTAAACCAAATGTTCATATTTATTTATATTATATTACAAGGGAACCCTGGCGTTAGAGCAGAGTTACTTTGGGTTCTGCTTGGTATAGTTAAGGAGAAAAAAAATGCCTAAGTACGGGTTGAAATACGCTTTTAACAAGCGTTGTGGTAAATTGGCAAGTCATCACCAAAGAAAATGTTCTTCAAAAATATGTACTGTAGGTAATTCACGTCTTAGTCAATAATAAACCAATCTAATTTATTTTAGTAACTTAATTATAGAGGGTAATTTTTAGTGATTCGAGGACAGCAAAAACAGCGGAAATCAAATTAAAAATGGCATTAACTTATCATGATTTTATATAGACTAATTCTTTATTTTTATACCTACCTATTCAAGTAATTTTAGTTTTAGCATTAAGTTTGTAATTATTATTTTTTACTGAATAAATATATATTTTAGTTTTAATATTATACTGAGAAAATACATAATTAAAGTTCATTATTATAGAATAGACGACACCGTGGCTTAGTTGGTAGTGACCCTGTCTACGAAGCTTGGTGTTCCGGGTTCGATCCCCGGCCGGGGCAAATATTTGTGACGAACACAGATGTTTGTTCTCGGGTCTTGGATGTTGTGATGTGTTGTATGTGTCCATGCCACCTGCGACACAGGGAATCCTAGTGCAGGGGTGTGAGTGTGTGAATGTTTGTTAATTATTATTATTTGAAAAACAATAAATACTTATCATGATCAATAATTAATCAAAAATAGAGTACGATTATAAAACATAATATACAATTATCAGAAAAATAAACTTTCATTAAAACAAAATCAGAACGGATGTGACGTACTATTTTTTGAACTGTACGAGTACCTCATACAACAAAGAAATCCCTTCAAAAAATATATAAATTGATGCTAAAAATGTGCAAAGTACTTCTAAAAATCCAAGAAAGTATGTAAGCCTATACTCCACTTCCTTTTGTAAACTTATCATAGTTCCCCTATGATTTCACTGGCGGAAAGAATTGTACATTTTGCGGCTGCAAAAATAGATTTGAGGATGAAAGGTAAACGGTTTCTTTGAAGTTTTTCGAACTGCCTCTATATTGTAGGTTTGCGCGGATGTGGGCTTGACTTCTATTTGTTTCGTATTATTACGCTTTTGTATTATTTTTACGAACACTACATAATTTATAGAGTCTTGAGAGAATTGAAACTTATACTCGTGGAGTCAATCAAGTGTTTACTATTAGTATTTTGGTTTACAGTTTACATGGAAGGCAATAGATTTCGTGGTCTTTCGACGACACGGATTGCCAGCTGGTATTGCGGGTTCGATTCCCGCTTCAGGACAATCACTTGTGTGATAAACATCGGCTAAGTCATCAGTTAACTGGTTGCCATAGTACAAGCTCTGCTTAATTTAGGGCTAGATAGTGTTACCGACAGGGCCGCGATCGAATCCGACCGGGACCCCGTGACCCTGTCAAGTGCTGTTGCACCGTCAAACATTTCGTCTGATGACGATTGGTTTGACGACGCACTGGCACTGAGGTGATCGAATGAATATCAATGGGTTTTTAGTCGGTATGCCACCGACTGCTAGCACCCTGCTAGTAGCCTGGTGGTGAGCCCGACATACCCCTTCGGCCCTCTCCAGTTGAAGGGGATGCGTAAATGCATTTTCCCATTGTAAAAAAAAAGGGCTAGATAGTGTTGTGTGAAATATCCAAAATATTTATTTATTATCTCATACAAGAAGTTTAGTTTATAAATTATATTATAAATTAACTCCTTCAATTGGCCAACATTATACAAAAAGCTTTTATGTAAAGACTTTACAAAGTTCAATTTTTACTCTACTACGATATAACTAATAGATTCTTATATCACACAGAGCCGCATTCAAAGCTACTTGCTGTCACAAAGGGAGCTCTAATCAAAGAAACTAATGACGTCACAGCTGAACATCTCACGTAGCCAACAAATTCAATCGATGACGTCACCGCATTCAATCGCTGGTGATGACGCAGCGCGCCGCAATCGCATCGCGCCGCGTTATTAACGGTTTATGGCATAAGCGATAGCGATTTCAAAAATATTTTTTTTGCTCGATACTAGATACTTGGCGTTGCCTACGTGGTGTCGAGATAAAAATATTTCAAAACTGACATAACATTTTGTTTTTAGCGCTCATAACTATGCCCATATCAGATTGTAATACATTTTTGTAACAGTATCTTTCGTATACGAATTTACCAAAAATAGTAACAAATGAAATGAAATCATACATTTATTTGCATGAATATAGGTGGCTACATTTGTTGGTGGTATAACTTTGAATCACTATATTCGACCTTTCGGCCGTGCAAAGTTTTAAATACTTAGTACTAGGTCTAAATTAACTAACTACAATGAGTGAGCTGCTACCGATAACTAAATTATTAGATAACTAATTACATAGTGTTTATATTAGAATATCAATGCTTGAGTTCAGTATCCGTCTAGTAGAGGTGCCTATAAGAGTCAATCCATGAAGCAAATCTTATCAGAGTTAGGGGGTTAATAAAAGTCACAATAAATAGTATATAGCAGGTCAAAATTTAAAATTCATAAAATCATCAATACAGTAGAAACCGTTTTCGCAGAGCATGTTATATAGTTTCCTATTAAATTGTATATCTGGTAAGTCTCTGAGATTTTGAGGAAGCTTATTATACAGTTTAACTGCCATGGCATAGCAGTTATTTTTATTTACCTAGTTTCAGCCTATGTCTAAGAGCGACCAATGGCTTTTGGACAATTTTCCTTTTTAGATGAACTTTTTCATCCTTTTCAAAAAGTGAGTAGTTTTTCCTGACAAACTTACAAAGGATCGTAAGTTACTCGAAGTTGTGAAACTAGAAACTATTGATACTATAATTTTTATTTTATCATGTGTATTTTACAATGTGGTAACATTATTAAAAATCAGGGCTAAGATTAATAGCAACTTATTACATTCGTTTTTATTAATAGTTTTTAGAATCGCAGCTTTTATGCTTTGTACTGCTATTGCAACGCTCGCTCAGCTAATGAGCCATGCATGCGTTGAATGATTAAGGGTTTGTTTTCCAAAATACCTATAAAAATCAGGTAGGTTAAGTTTGGTTCGGTTAATAATATATTTTAAGAACCCTGAATTATTTTGCACGTGCTCATATAGTTCAACTTTAGGGGAGTAAAATTAAATTTAAGGCTCTAGAGCATAAAAAATATTGCTTATTAAAATTGTTTACAGGTTCAGTTTGTTATCAGTAGGAACTATAAATCGTTGCTAAAGTACTTTTTATACGAGACATTTATCAGACCGCGCTTAAGGCGATGGCGGATATTTAAGTCAATGATAAAACGCAATTTATAATAAAAAACATAATTTCTTATAATTGTGCCCAAAAGAAATTTGTACACAATTATAAGTAATTATGTTTCTTTTTCTGTTCAAAATTATTTTTATAGAAAATTTAAGCAAATGTGAGAAAATGAGAGTAATGAGATTAAATAAATCAAATATATACGTCATGTATACACGTATCTGAACTTTCAAAACAATAACAAATAAATTCTTCAAGTAACAAACTTGAAATAATAAGCAGACTCCGTACAACGGAACGTTAACGGTAGCTCAGCAAAAGAACTACCCTACCTCGCCATTTAGGGGTGTTACCACATAACATTAAATTATAATGGTATTTAAATTTTTTTTAAAAAAATAACTGAATTTCTAGAATGTTAAGTTAATTATATTGATACTAAAGTTTCAAAGACAACGAAAAAATTTTTTTTTGTTTGAGAGAATATTCTTTCAGATTGGTTCCACAGAAATTTTATCAAAATCGGTTCAGTAGCTTAGTTTTTATATCAAAATATCAGAAAAAAATATGTCGTCGAAGTAAACAAAATTGCGTATTTTGCTTCCCTGTGACTATTCAGTGGTGTTTATGTTCACCGAAACAATCCAATTGAAGTCAGTTGTCCATTTTTTGTAAAAACTTGAAACTACTAGAATGGTCCCATATAAATTTGATGAAAATCAGTTCAGTACTTTGGTTTTGACATTGAAAAAACTGAAAAAAACTTCCTTGTGACTATCCCGCGGTGTTATTACTAGAACCGTCTGATTGAAGTCGGTTGTAGTATTTTTTTGTAAAAACTTAATTATAATTATCTGTAGAGTTGTGAAACTTCAGAGTTTTATCAATCTTCGACAACCCTAGCTCGTTTCGTTCCATTTTAATAATGTTTACCATTTGTTTGTGAACGGAGCAAAACTAAAAAGCTAGACGCGAAAAACTTAAACTGTGACTTAACAACCCGTTTGAAAATAATGACAAAGTTATCTTTGTTCAAAAATATTCAAACCTATGTTTCTAACAATAAACAGTACAAAATAGTTTTGAAATATTACTGTGTTCCAGTATTAAATATACCTACTGTAGCTACTGAAATAACTGGACTTTCTAGAAAGATAAACAAACTGTGTCAAAATAGTCTAGTGATTTAAGAGGCTATGTGAAAATTTGGAGCCGCTGCGTTTCATTCTTACTCGGTAACGGTACAGTTTACAAACTTGATGTTAATACAGTGATTACTTGAGGATATAATCTAAATAAATGTAAGACAGAAATACGATTGGTGAAATTAGACTTTACTTAGATAAATGTAAAAGGATTTTTGTATGAATTCAATACTTTTCAAGCAATACGATGTTTTATCATTTGTCACTTACGTCCGTTACTTTTGAGCGACAAAAATCTATATCTAACCTCTTCCCTCGGGGTAAGGTGTCTAATTACGCTATCACTGTCTTACAATTCGGCAGCTGTAATTTCTGACAGTTTCACATATCCTCTTAACAGGGTCCCTCAAGGTCTTGCACTGGTGTAGCAGTTTTAGTCATGAGAAGGCACGATCTCCAGGAAAGCGCTTGGATCGTATCGTCAATTGTTCGAATATTTTCGTTAGAATATCACTAATCTTGGCTAGAGCTGCCATTTATAAGGGCAATTATAACCACGACCACTCTGTCAAGAGTGCCCGACTAAGAAGAAGAAGAAGAATCTTGGTAGGATCTTGTTAAAAAAAGGATTTAAGTATTCAGTCAGTTGTCTGGTTCCCATAGTACAAGCTCTGCATAGTTTGGGGCTAGATAACGTTATATCAAGTTAATTGCAATGGCAGTAAAGATTTATAATAAATTACCTAATGAATTTGACCTGAAAGACAATGAATTAAAACACAAGTTGTATAATTGGCTCTGTGATAGATGCTTTTATTCATTAAATGATTATTATAATTTTAAGTTCCCCTAATATTAAATGACCTACTCAATTTGTTTACTCTTAACGAATTTTAATGTTTTCTGACGAATTTTAATGTAAGAATACTAATAATTATTAATGAATTATTTTTATTAGCAATTTATGTAAGAATTATTAATAATTATATAGCACTAATTTTAAGTATTTGCACGACAAAAGTTGATGCAGTGATTCTAATTTAAAGTAAGACCACAATGTACCTGTATTACGCAAATAAAGATTCATTCATTCATTCATTCATTCATTCATTCATTCATTCATTCATTATGAAGTTGGATATAAAAATAAATAAATAAAATTAATTTTATTGTTTACATAAAAAAACTGAACGGTTCACAGAAAATGTTGTTATAATTATTACCTAAGTATTGATGAAGTTGTCCTTAAAAATGTTATATATATCTTGAAAATACTCTACCATCTTCTCTTACCCTTCATCTACGATACGTACAGATAACTGTATGATTGATGATACACTTTGGATCAATGAGTATCAAAATCTAATTAAAGTTCAATATGCCATTATGCGATTTAGAATTTCATTACACGAATATTGGACGACCTCTATGGCACGACCGCGCGAGATTAGAACCGAATCGATTCTGCGGTTTGCGTCGTTCAAACAAACAGGCACAGATTAAAAACTGATTTCAATGATAAAATTATCATTAATAAATGATAATTTTATCATTCTTGTAGAATCCTCGAGTGAGTTTGGTTACCATCTTCTTCTTATCGTGTCACTAGTTCTTTCGAACCAGTGTGGTGAAAGGATTTCAAGTGCACTTCGAAGAGGCTCCTTTCGTGCACTCGACACGTGTTTTCGAACTTTAGGTTCTTCGACATGCCGGTTTCCTCACGATGTTTTCCTTCACCGTTGCGAGAACGTGGTATGGATACATAGCTTTTTTCGACCGAAAAAACCCATTTACGCTTGACTGTCACAGGGATTCGAACCCGCGACCATCAGATCGCAAGGTAAGGGCCTCATCCACTTGGCCACCACGTCCTCAAAACCAGATAACCAAGCAACGAAAATGCAATGGACATAAGATGACTCTACCTGTAACATCAAATAAGATAACCGATCGCTAACGAACAACTCTGAGCAAATAAATTATTAACTTATCTTATCTGAGTGCGGTTTCAGACTAGCGTATTTTTGTCACGCGTATACGGGCGGATTGTTACTCGAGAAATTTCAAAAGCCCAACGCGCGTATACGGGCGTTTACGCTCGGTTGTTTCTAACGAGCGTCTGTAGATTTGTGATTGTTATACAATTTGAAATACAAAAGCTTATACAATATTTGCTATGTCTATGTTTTTAAGTCTAGCTTAAGAGGAACAGGGAAAAACTCAAATTATGGTCTTTTGCAAGGGTTTTGGGCTACTACTCATAATCGACAAATGTAAAGCACATAAATTCATTTACATGGTAAAATGGATGAGATTGAAAAAAAAAGTTTTACTTTCGACCCAAACACTGATAACGGAAGCTTTGTTATTTCAAGGGGGTTTTATACATGTTCATTTTTAAAGAGCTAATTTATGTGTTCTTACAAGTCTAATTATAAAACACGTGTTGCAAAAAACAAATCCGCTAATCTGAGTCTGCACTCACACATAGAACAACTTTACCTCAATACATTATAAAATCAAACTAAGGAGTTGAAAGTTTATAAAGAAATATATTACTGCAGGCGTTAGATAGTTTATGATAGATTACTTTAAGTTAGTTAGCTCACAGCTACAAAGCTACGATAAAACGTGTTCGCAAGAATATGAAATTCACACGAACATTTCAATTCTCGTGTGAACGTTCGTTTCATTATTATTAGTATAATTAGTTTGCGTTTCCTGAGTGGCTCCTTTGGGGTAAATTGAGTTATATTTTATAACCAAGTGATAAAACATATACGGTATAACTAAGACGTGCTATGTGTGGGAATAATAAAGTGGATGATGAACAAATATGCGAAAGAACGGGCTCTCGCTTAGATAATATGTTTTTTTTTGCTTTTGGCCATATAAAAAAAAAACATACAAGTAGGTATTATGCGTTTACTTCACACACAATAAACTTAACGATTCATTAACGAAATATTAATATTAATTAGGTCAGCATTCAATACGTATCTATAGCGCTCGATATTGAAATGGTAAGTCTGTATCTATAATTCATAATTTATACACTCCTTTAGTAATTATCTCATTATAATACATACACCTGACTTGTAATATGAAGTTGCCATTATTTTTGTTGTTTATTCTTTAGGGAAGAAGTTACTGATAAGGGATAGGAACCATTCATTGTACTTGTTCATTAATGATTACTGTATTACCTATATAAAATATTAAAGTATTTTCTCAAAATATACAGTCAGCTGCACAGACATGTACATTTACATACATTGCATTACATTACATTGTAAATTTGTGATACTACCTATTAAATGTAAGGAAATAAACTTAAGTTCCTATTAGTTAAGTTGCTGTGCCCAACAGGGTGAATATAGTACCATAGCCCTAAGGTGTAAGTGTACATATTTATCTGCAATAAATAAATTACTAAATGCTTGCGTGCGCTTTTATTTGCAAAATTAAGGGTAATATAAATTTAAAAGCTTGAGAGTGTATATAGGTCAATGTCTGTGCAGCTGACTGTACCTTCCAACATTATCATTTTATCAGCATTTGTCCATATCCAATAATGTACCTTTAGTTGCTATATTTCAGTCACCGGGCGGCCCTTCACGATGCTTCAATAAGTTCGTATTTGAAGAAAATAAGGCAAAAATTCAGCTGTCCAACGAGGCGAGAAATCAACAGTACCCTTCAGCTCCCTTCAGATGAGGAGCGTCGCATGGATTAGTGTAACTACGTTTGACGAGTGATCGGAGCTCGTCGAGGCGGACCGGTGACAACGGAAACCAATCCAGTGGGACTTTTTCAATTAGGGACCCCAGAGTGACGTGGAACAACAAAATAAGCAGAAATTTTGAATTGAGCGCTTCCATGCTTCGGAGGGCACGTTACTCAATCGATCCAGGCTATAATATAGATATAATAGGCTATAATAGGCTATAATAGGCCCTCTGCGCCGCGTGCGCGCCAGCCGCAACACGCTCCTGAACCAGATGGACGGTTGCCTTTTGCGGCATTGGATAGGGGCACACTCAGTGTTAGCAACTTATACCTGGCACTGAGTGTGCTACCTGTACCTACTTGTAACTGTAATTTGTGTGTAATTGTAATTTATTAGTAGCTTTATTGAATTTAAATCTTAATAATGTTTGTTGGTGAAATATGGATCATAGTAGTCTGAATAAAAAAAATTTTATTTTATTTTATTTAGCCTTCCGCGTTTTTAAAATTTTGTCAGAGCGTCTGGTCGAAGCGACGCGTGATCAGAGGGCTGGCAGCTATCTGGGCCAAAGAATAAGCCTTGCTATACAAAGAGGCAATGCAGCCAGTATCCTCGGCACGCTGCCATCGGGTATCGAGTTGGAGCAGTTGAGCCACCTATAGATCGTTTGCAACGGTCTATGGGTGGCCCAATTGTTTCCTTTTGTAAATTTTGTAATATACCTATATATAGATTGTAGTAGTTAGCTTATGCTGTAATAAAAACTATTATTTATAACAATATTAAATAGAAAAGATACATAAGAATAATAAAATATAGTCGTCAAGCCAAAAAGAGCCTTCGAGCTGTAATTTGAATGCAATGAAATTTCATCTGAATAAAATTAATTATGCTGTTTTTTGGTTGTATTTTTGGCACCGGGTCTAAATAAATAAGGTTTCGATAAGGATTAAGGTCTAATGAACCAAATAAGTTTATTTTATTTTTTACTGTTTTGTTTATTTGAGGCGGTTTATTTTTTTGGTAATAGTCTTTATTTACTATTGCGTTTGACCACATACACGAAATATTCCCATGTGTCATCCTGCTCCGTCCCTCTAGGGGGACAGATGGGACAAAAACTTCTTTGGGGATACCCCTGTTGCTAAAGGAGGACATATGGAACTTTTATCACTATATATGGAGCCAAAACCGAAGAACAACAATTCTTACCCTAGAACAATAAGAGCAATGGATGCCTAAGCACCTATCTTGGGAGTGCGGGCGGCACCAAGGAGACCCCATTTGAATTATGAATGGCACGAATCGATCGAACAGCTCCATTATTCAATGACAGCGCCACTTCCGATATCTCGGTTAAAATTATGAATTTGGAATTTGAAAGCTGTGACAGGCGATTTGCCGATGAATTTCTCAACACTTATCTTCCTTACTTTGATCCATTAGCTGCATCGGTGGAAATGAGCATTACTGACTGATAAATAGGTGTTATCTATTAGATATTCTCTCGCAAAGCAAAAATGTGTTAGCATTACTGTATTCCGGTTGGAAGCTACTGTTTAACACTGATGCTAGAAATAATCTTGTGATACTTAAATAAATAATAGAGTACCTTTACATTACAGATGTACTATAATAAAATGTATTTTTGTAAAAACAACGATTATTGCGATTTCGTACTGGTGCAGCGCTGAAATGTAGTAGGTATCGCTGAATCCAATCATTTAAAATTACGACAATAAGCCGATGTAAAGTTGACACACCAAGATGACAGTGGCACGACGAGTTCTTTTAGTGATAAATAATCTTAAATCAGTACAATACTTACAACTTTACAGTACCAGTATTACAGGACCGATGAAAAGTCGCGCGCGACTGTCAACGGAATCCAGTGACTACGAGCCACCTTTCAGTGGTCCTGCAATACTGGTCTTTGAAATAAGGGCAATAAAGTTTAAATTATTTCACATTGAATGTGCCCACCGCGCAGATTTTGGTGTAAACTGAGCCTAAGAAACAATTTTATTACTAATACCATCTTAACAAAAAACTCACACGGCATTTAATCATTTATTACCATACACCACACAGGCGATGCCGAAATGGCGATGACGAAAGCCGTGTTGGCCGAGTGGGAGGTGCCTCGACTTTCGATCCGAAGGTCGTGGGTTCGAACCCGGTCGTACACCAATAGATTTTTCTGTTCAAAAAAATCTATATGTGCATATAAACACGTGCTTAACGGTGAAGGAAAACATCGTGAGGAAATCGGCATGTCATAGAACATAAAAAAAGTTCGAAAACATGTATCAAGTGCACGAAAGGAGCCTCTTCGAGGCGCACTTAAAATCCTTTCACCACACTGGTTCGAAAGAACTAGTGACACGATAAGAAGAATAAGACCACACTGGCAAGGGTGCTGATGGCACCTAATAAAAATAATTTTATAATCGATGAAGCATGTTCCTGTTCCCATCCACTCCCAAAGTAACCAAGTAATATAACTTGCCAAGTTGCCTTGTAAATAGTGTCAGCCACCCTTCAAACTAAAATAATTAGCCAAGTTGTCTTTAGCATGTCGCGTTCGCGCCAAGGGTGAGTACTGAGTAACAAGTTAATTTATGTTGAGACTAAGTAAACGTTTGCTTAGCCACGATACAGAACAAGTCGATGGTGTGGTTTAGGCATGGAAAGTATACCGAGTAACATGTTATTTATCTATCATAGACAATAAATAAATTTATTACAGCATAAGCTAACTACTACAATCTATATTACAAAATTTACAAAAGGAAACAATTGGGCCACCCATAGACCGTTGCAAATGATCATAGGTAGCTCAACTGCTCCAACTCGATACCCGATGGCAGCGTGCCGAGGATACTGGCTGCATTGCCTCTTTGTATAGCAAGGTTTATTCTTTGGCCCAGATAGCTGCCAGCCCTCTGATCACGCGTCGCTTCGACCAGACGCTCTAACAAAATTTTAAAAACGCGGAAGGCTCCCATTCCCCATGGACATAGATAGATATATAATATATCTATCATAGATACTTGTCACCATTCTCAATTTCATTCGTATCGTATGAAATTCATATACAATTAAACCACAGTTATAAATTGAAAATCGATAATAATTATTTCATAATTTGTGAGAGATTTTGTTAGAGGCCAATTACGGCCCGGTGGGTCGACGACGTCGCAAGGGTCGCGGGTAGTCCCCGTATCAGAGATAAATAAATAATAATAAATATTTTGGACATTTCACACAACGATCTAGCCCCAAACTAATGCCTAGATCGCACGTACCGAGCAAACGGGCGAGACAGTGATATAAGCGAGTAACTTACATCACTCGCTCAGCCGAGCACTGGACGCTATATTTATACGTACCGAGTTCTCGGCCGAGAGCACTGTCTCGGCCGTTTGCTCGGTACGTGTGATCAAGGTATAAGCAGAGCTTGTACTACGGGAACCAGATAACTGATAAAATACTTGAATACTTTTTTTACAAACATATAATACATAGTTAACACCGAAAGCACCAAGATGAACAATACCATGGAGGCTGGGTAAAGCGAAAGGAGGCCGATACCCAGCGGTGGGTCTTACGTGGCTGAGATGATACTACTCGGCGAATGAACATGACACCTGGCTCGAATGACGTTTGCGCAAAGAACAGCGTGGAATTGGATAGTGTTAATAGAGAAGAGGTCCTGTAATGCTTGGTAATGATAAGTAATGATAAGGCTTCGCAATTAGAGGGAGAATAAACACGGAAGGCACCGCGCGGGGCAGCGGGAGACGCGTCAAGTGCCGAGCGAGAGTGTCAGCCAGGTGTCATGTTCATTCGCCCGAGTAGTAATAATGATGATGATGAGAGATTTTAGGGATATGGAACTCTAGACTTACCTCTGTTTATGTAACGGCTAAAGGTTAAAGAAAACTATAAATTGTTAAATTATAGCACTTTCAATATAGGAGCACCTTAATTGAAAGATACCGGAGATAAGGTAGCAACTTCCTGCCTGCTATACCATATACAATTTATTGAACTGAGTGAGTAATGGTTCAAAAGATAGTCGTGATAATTGTAATTGAATATTTATCAATTGAGCGAAATAGAGTCGCGATCCTTGATACACATTATCTATAGTCATTTAGGATTATTTTTGTGCAAAATTCCCACTAGCCATCTCCACTAGTCTAGTGGAATCCCCACTATAAACCGTAGTGGGGATTTTGGAAATATTTTGTCCCAGTTTCCAGTGTTTAGTCCAAGTAGTTCCAGTGTTTGTGGTATATGTTTTTATCGAGAAATGGGTTGGAAAGGAGATAGTGTCACAGAACTGCTAGCAGGCGACATTTTTACAATATGGCGGCGCGCGCAAAAAAAAAGTGGTCGCAATTCTGAAAGAGCACATCGAATTATATAAACCTACCCATTTCCAAAACTCTCGGGATTATTTACGCCTAACCACCTTTTTTCGGACCAAATGACTGGATTATATAATATTGAAAATTTAGTGACTGCTCATTGTTCAACACTGAAATAAAATGAGTGTTTAAAGTTAAACACCTACTTCAAAACAATGAGTGTTTTAAACGAAATATGGAAATAAAATGTTTGTTTAAAACAAAGTACCAACTGAAATAATGTGTAGGTATAGATATAACTTAAAAAATGAGAAAACTAAAATGGATGTTCAATAATAGTGTACGGTAAGTATGGTAGTGCACGAAAGGAGCATCTTCGAAGCGCCCTTGAAATCCTTTCACCACACTGACTGGTTCTAAAGAACAAGTGACACGATTAGGAGAAGAAGAAGGTACGATAAAACCGTGCAATATTCAATTACACGAGACCGTTCAACCAATAGTTTTCTCCTCATCAATTTTCTGCCAGTTACAATGCGCAAATCATCAACCTATCTAGTCTATTACACAAGGCACCTAGTTTTTCTAGAATGTCCGGGTTCTCATTGTCACTCCCACATCGTTTATTGCCTCTATCGTTAATCACCTTAGGCGTGTTCGAGAAACCAAACAGGCTTCCTAATTAATGTACGGAGGGACGCGCGCAATGACAACACTGATTTTGGGCCTATATTGGCAAGTTTGTGCGTAAATCAAAATCAAAAATCTTTTAATTCAAAATCAACCTGTTGTTTTTTACAAGGTTTGGAGACTCTTCTGGTAAGTTTAATAAACCTGTGTTAGAAGAGCCCCCTCTTATTCTCTATGGTCTATCTTAGTTATATACATCAATGTTGTTAGTTTAGGTACTGAAAATTTAGCTTACTGCAGTAGGTATGTATGAAAGTAACTAAGTGTAAGTTTATAAATAAGCTTATTATATATGTAGTATCCGTGTATGATATGTATGATAAATACTGATAAGAAGCTTCCTCTGCAGGATTTTAATTAGGTGAGTACAAAAAATCACTAGATATTCTGCCATCATCATCATCATCTTCAGCTATTATCAGCCCACTGCTGGGCATAGGCCTCCTCTATCAAATGCCAATCTCGTCTGTGCGGATCTAAACTACAACTCGGGCGAGTAAACATGACACGCTGCCACGTGGCTCGGAACTTGATGCTTCCCCCGCTTCCCCGCGCGTCGCCCTCCGTGTTTCTTCTTCCTCTAATTGCGAAGCCTTATCATTACCAAGTATAACAGGACTTCTTCTCTAAAGCTTCTCTATCAAGGTTTTTTGCACAAACGTCATTCGAGCCAGGTGTCATGTTTATTCACCCGAGTAGAGTAGGTGATGCCTTGAATATTGCGGATGTCATCGATCCATCGGGCTCGTGGTCACCCAACGCTGCATTTTTCTTCCCTAGGCTTCTATTTTATCAAGATATTCTGCCGCCAAGCAAATATAGATGGACACTAGACAGGAATAGCTTACTTAAAATTGTATGATAGGTACTCTTGGTTTTCCTTCATCTTCTTCTTAACGTGTCATTTGTTCTTTCGAACTAGTGTGGTGAAAGGATTTCTAGTGCGCCTTCAAGGCTACTTTTATGGTTTTCCTAAATAAATGCTTGACGCTTTTAGCTTCACGAGAAATTGATTTCATTAAAATATATGTATATGTAGAACTTTGTCCTCTATCAATTTATGACTTGGATCAGACCTGTGGTGAGGCAGATCGACCCACTCAAACGTTGGAATACCCATGAGGTTGAATCCACATTCGACACCCACTTGTTTACTTTGCGGTTTCAATCTAATCGGCGCGGCCTATTTTGAGAACAAAATTACGTAGGTGATGCTATTTTAAGGTCGAATGAGTTCCTTCGCGATTACCTTTTGCGGTTTCTGAAAACATGATTAACTCTGTTATCGTTTAGCCTACAATAAAATAGTTTTTAGGAACAATATAAACAAAATAATTTACTTTTCAACGGACTTCAAAACAGGAGGAGGTTATCAATTCGGTTGAAAGTTTTTTTTTGTTTATAAACCGATTTGAACAATTCTCTTTTTGTTCGGGTGGATATATTATGTACTTTCAGATTAGTCCCATAGAAATTTAATCAAAATCGGTTCAGTAGTTTAGTTTTTAATTAAAATAAACTGAAAAAATATGCCGCCGAAGGTAACCAAATTGCGTATTTTGCTTTTCTGTGACTTGTGAGTGGTGCCAACGGTCACTAGGACCGTTCGATTGAATTCGGATGTTGTATGTTTATGTAAAACCATATGCTAGATAATTTTGTAGGATAATATCAAAATTAGAATTAAGAAAAAAATGATATCTACTGTACCCAACTCTTTGAAAACCAAAAGTCTTTGAAAAAGGAGGCTTCCGTCGATTGCGGCCACCAGGTTTAGGACCGCGGTCCCGGAATTAAATTTTATTATTTTTCTTCCGGCGATTGGGACCACTCTTAAAATGAATGAAAAAAATCTATTATTCAAATCAAATATAGTACAGTCAAAGGAAAAAGTATAAAGAATAAAACTATTTAAAAGCAACCTCCATAAAAAGAACACTCTGTATACCGCAAAAATGACATAATTTAATTTAGTTTTATTAAAATTGGCTCAGCAACATGAAGCGACGTGTAATTGCCCTCGTAAAAGGCGAAATTAAAATTATTATTCATAAAAAATATCGTGGCACACGGCATTTATGCAAATGTCGCGTATAAACCGAGATAGTATAGCCGATTGAATTGTTGGGTTGCTAATAATGAATTCATTTAAGGGGCTCCAATTATGATCTTTATTGTGGTGAGATTTATGTGAGTTCACACTCACTTTTTGAAAGCGCACTTACATTTTCAGAATGATGGGTTATTATTTTTTAATGTTTTCATTTCTTAAATAAGGGTGTATTAATATACATAGCAACTTCTTCCAGACAACCGTTAACGACTTATAATATTTACAAGACAAGAAACAATAAATAGCATTCAATAGCGTAAAACGAAATTAGTTTTAAATTTTTAAAAGACAAGGTATATTATCATTATTATCAAATTTAATAATAGGGCTTCGAGTGCAGTAAACAATTTTCAAGTTTTTTTATAAAACTGAAAAAAAAACCTTTTTATTAATAAAAAAAGGTTTTTTTTAAATATCACATTTCTGAAATCTATAATGAACAATCAGCATTCGATTGAGCCTATAGACATTTATAAACAATATTCGAGCATAAACGTCTATTACCATTTTATAGCAATAATAATTAATACATTATAGCGATTGTAATCGCTTTTCAGTGGGAATTATAGCACATTTTAAATGATAAATTTGACGTTGTTATTGCCTTTTGTTTCTGATCCTGTATACTCATGGAAATGAAGTATGTATGTAAGTATGTTAATAGGTCTATTACCGAAAGCTGGCATGTACAACACATTCACACGTGAGGTTGTATATATGTAATGTTTGTGAATAAGAGCGCAGCGTGACGTCGCACTGCATGTGCATCTTGTAAAGTCTGTCTGTCTCTCTCCCGCGTTCAAGCTTATGAATATGAAGGAGACAGATAATGTTTTCTTTTTGCTATGGTTTATAAAATGAATAATAGTAGTAGTGAAATTGCATTAATGTGAGCACTTTAACAGCGCCAGCTTTCGTTGACTAACCTGTAACATACCTTATCTTTGAAAGCTAGTAATCAAAAACATCTATCATCATTATTTGTTGGAAAGTCCCAATTTTCTGCATGAACAAAAACATTAACTGAAAAAATGCAATATTTAGATGTCTATGGTGTAGGTGATTTTCCCGGTAAAAATCTGAATGCGGAAAAGTACGACGACCAGCGATAACACTTCACATCAGCCTGTAGGTATTTATTATTCCCTTGATATAGGTAAGCTAGTGTTCTGATAAAAGAGACAAATTGCGCGACTTCTTTCAGATTAAGTCGCCTTCCAGGTTTGTTATAATCCATCTTAGACACTACAATTCCAATTCAGTACAATTTTTTTAACCATTGGAATCTTTCCTCGCATAATGAGCTGACTGGTTTTGTAGATCTTTAGTAACTCAATGAGGCACTTATGAGGATTGCATTACTTAGACTTTAGTTGATATATGTACATATTTAAAGTTTAACCCAAGTGTTTTCTGTGTTACTAACGCGAACCCAAAAAAAGTCTCGCGCGATCTTTTATGTCTCTCGCGTTATCGCGTGGCCGTAGCACGCCCTTAACACGGGGTAAATCTACTTGAGTTTCGGGTATTATATTTTGGGTAACACCCAGGAAAGGAATAACTCTTGCCCGGGGCAGATGAATTACGTTGTATACGGAACCGACGTTCCTAACCTTTTCTGAGAGGATATGAGAAAAATCTGAATTATTTATGTCTGATTACAATGTTTGCATACTTTGCTTTTTATGCAGGTAAAATTACGGGCAACTTTTTACTTTCGTCGGTTTGGAATGCATTAATAAAGCGAAAACAGGGATCTTGTTATTGAGGTTGTAAAAACTTTATGCTTGATGCTGGTTTGCAGGCTTTCTTGAAATGTTTGGTCCTCAAGGGTTTCTTGAGGTCCGTGATGCCGATTCGTGATGTATTTTGAGACATTTGAAATGTAGAAAGGCACAAAATATACTAAAGCATTTGAGAGATCTCTAGAACTACAAAAACCTGTGACTCAAGATAAAATATTTTGAAAACAAACAGAATAAATAGGTATCATACATAATGACTAAACCTATATCAAATATGAATGAAAGTTTTAACTGCGTATAAAAAATAAGAAAAAAAATATTTTGGACATTTCACGCAACGCCAAACTGAGCAGACCTTGTACTATAGGAACCAGATAAGCGAAAGAATTACTCGAATACTTTTCTTTTTGTAAATGAATACGTAGAAAACACCCGGTCAAACACCGATGTTCATCACACAAGCGTGGCAGTCCAATACACTTGCCACTCGACCAATCGTGTAATCAAAAACATTTATCAAAATACAATATTTTAAACTGTCGGTCAAAATCCTCCCCAGCCTCTACTAAATTTGTTATAACAGTACAGCTAACAGCACAAAAGGTGTCTTGTGAATCTCCATACAATCTGAAAGCGACACCCTCAGCGAGTTAACAAAAACTTCACGGAAAATCTGCGCATTCCTTGGAATAAATTCTCATTTCCCAAGCAAAATATAATCCTCGTCTTGTTAAAGATAAGGAGTGGCATTAATTTGGATTCATCTCATTACCGACTACCCGACAACCACTTGTTCAGAATATATTAAACGCTGACACAGACGAAAATGTTTTATTATTAAAGATTATCTATCTCAGTTTCGGGGGGATGAGAGGTGGGTGTGAGAGTGACAGCTATATTTTTATGAGGTATATCATGCTTTTATTGTGGTATTTTGAGTGAACCGCGTCAGCAGATTAAACTATGGAGACGCTGCCTTTTAAAACATAGGTATCAATTTAGTTTCTTGTATGTAGGTATTTAGCTTTTTACAAAACTTACCCCATAATTTTGAAGATTTAAAGCAAACACCTGAAGCAATATTAATATATTGGGCAATTTTGCTTCTTCTCAATTTATATTATCTTTAAACCTATGATTTCTGATTAAGAAGTTTTCAAGCCGATTTTTGAGTGCAAAATTTACTAATGGGTCGGTAACTGAAAGTTTTGGACAAGTTCTTCAAAAAACAATAATTTAACAGCTATCTTGCCCAAAGAATAAGCCTTGCAATACAAAGAGGCAATGCAGTATTCTCGGCACGCTGCCATCGGGTATCGAATCGAAAAACAATTGAATAAAGAATACGAATTTTATTTTTCAGAAGTCTTTAAATATTTACAAGGCAATTTCACACATTTGAAACGTTCTGGTGCCGAAAGACCTGACTTATCCCTCCCTTGGGTTTCCAGTATGTTCAACGGGCGTAACGCAAAAACACGTAACCACTGAGGCAGAATGAGCCCATCATTCTTAAAACATTATTTACATAAAACGCGCCGCTTGCGTATTGAGCAGTATTGTTTTTCAATCGCTCCTGTCCCCAGGGCCGCGGTGACGTCACAATATGGCCGCCTTTATATTAGGGACCCTTCTGTTCTTACTTTGTGGCATCGTCAACAAAATCAAATCCTAGACCTTCGATTATTCAAAAGAAAAACTATGGATTTCATGCGAAATAAGAAATAAATTATTTGATTAAGAAAACCCGTATTATTCTACGCCACAACTTTTAATAAAAGATAACTCATATCTGGCATTTTCTGAAAGTTAATAATTCTACAGAGGTCATCGTTGTTTATAATAAGCCAAGCCGTTATTTTTGAAAGAAAGTGATAATACTGAACGTCGCGTCGTACCTTTTGAATAGCTGTTAAAACAGAATTTCGATTCGCTTCATTACCTCACAAAGTCGAGTCTAAACGCGATTTATCTTTTTGTTCGCAGATCACGTGGATGCTGCTTGTTAATTTAATCCCTAGTCCAATCAATCCTGGATTATTGCCATCGTGCGGAGAAGGTGCAGTCATTTCCCAATTTGAGAACACATCCCGGGATTTAGCCGTTACAATCTCTGCTTTGTTAGCTTAGCTACATGATCACCATTTCAATCTCATCGTAAGCGCTTTCACCTTAAATGGTTAATCTCTTTATGACTTCGATGGAAAGTTTGGGATTTAATTTTATTTGAGACTAGTTGACACCCAACTTTAACTTCGTTTGAGTTGCGAACTAACAAAATTCCTATCTTAGTACGCGCCTAAACGCCTTGACGAACATACCATACAAAGTTCTAGTCTCTTCGTCTATTGATTTAGCCAGTAGGCTGTCTGTCAGTCAGTCAGGTCAAGCCTTTTATGTTATATTGATTGATTCAGCAGTAGGTCCTCTGTAATTTTGAAGACGGTCTAGATACACACACATGCTGCATTATTGCTGAGTTATTTAATTGATATGTCTCTGGTAGAGATCACTCAGACTTTTCTTTTAACTTTCATTTTGCTTGTATAAGCTTATATAGACTTGCGCTTACTCTGTTTTTTGGTAGTTTTAACTTTGACCATTCAATCAGGTTTAATGAACCGATATCGACACAAACCTATGATTGTATCTACTAGCAAGTCAGTTACATTATTGTTTAGTTTTGGTAATCTGGCATAAAAAATACTATACTTACCGGTCTAGCGATCGAGAATGAAAATATTTGCAAAAAAAGCTCTGCATCGCAAGTTTTTTGTAGGCCAGTAAACTGGAATTTTGCAGTTTCATTTTGCAGTTCACTTGTTTGGGCTTTACCGCTGTATTGTTTAATACTATGAAATACGTTTTGAGACAAACAGGGTGTGGCGAAAACACAAAGAGACCCAATTCCGAGGACTTGACAAATTGGAACACGGATGCAATGTCTGATTAGCTCTTTTGATAGGTTGGAGTTTTTTACACCAGATAGGTATGTATCAGAGTTTTTTTTTTGTTGTATAAGTTTTCTACTTGTCTTAGTATTGTAGGTTGGCTGGTACAAAATAAAGTCCTATTGTCATTGAGCCTGCTTTTTGTAAAACGTTTTGTTATTTTTTGTGCTTTAAAGAATAAGTATCAAATATGAAAATCGTCTTTTAACTTTTATTTGTAATATGTTCAATTTAATTAAATTCGATTCATTTTATTTATTTACACAAAACATTTCACATACGTCAGTTATCGGTGGCCCTACACTAGGCTCTCGGCCTGTATCGTGGGAACCAAAATGATACACCGAAGAATTATAACAAAATATGTATATGTATAAGAATTTATTGTAAAAACATACAGATGTTTGTAAAAAACTCGTTTTAGTAGCGGTCACGAACCAATAAAACTTTACTTTTATTTTCTTTCATCAACATTCTGTCCATTTGCAGGGTGAAAGGGTAAACCGAAAAAGTTTTCTGAGCAAATCGGCCGCTAAATTATAAATAAATGCATGCGTAAAATACATCCAACCCTTTCCCGCATCTAACCGACTTCAAAACAATCTCCGGCTACCCAACAAAGGTAAAACAATTTACATTTCAACCCGTGCCAAATAGAATATCTGTTTTGACCCCGAAAGGTTCAGAGCACTAGCACGAAAACAAATCGATGGAACTTTGCGAATAAACTTGAACACTCAGAGCACCATAAATGAAATATAAAAAGGACAGGGTTTCGCAGTGATATCCCAACTTGAGAAAGTGGGATAACAGAGTGGGATGAAAGCACACGTGGTAGGTGAAGTCGAAAAGAGAGGAAATATTCGTGTAAATTCGCGCAAAGACGCAATATTACGCTTGGGGAAATCATTCGGATTTCGTTTTTCAGATAAGCTTTTTGTAATATGAGAGGAAAGCGGTTGTTTGATAAGTGTACCTTTCATCTTCATGATTTATTATTTTATTGATGACATCGATGGTTTATATTATAATGGTTATTGACCTTCTTATGTTTTTTAACATGCTGTATTAATGTAATAAAATATCATTAAAATTTTAGTTATGAAATAACATAATATTATCAACAGCAATCCTAGTTTATTTTTACAATATAATGTATAAGTACTAAGATGGTGAGCAATAAAGTATATTATATCTATCTATCTATATATCTAGTAGGATTGTGTGGAGACAAAATTAAATTAAGAAAACTTTACATGCTTTTCATGATTTAAAGATTCGGATTTTGAATCTGAAAAAGTAAGTTCGGAAGTCCAATAAATGTAGGTTTTTTTAAAAATATTTATAGGTTTCACCTGATGGTAAGTGATGATGATGGTAGGTTTCTTAATAACAAAGGGAATACTCACGTATTAAGCTCTAGGTCCAGTCTGAACTTGTGGTTGAAAGCTTTGATGAGGAGTGATGTCCGGTGAAAATGTTTGCCAGTCTGCAACAAACATTACAACTTATACATTCTTAATAGGAATACGCATTGCATAATGTACCTACAGTCTGAACTCTTAATTATTTTTACACCCAGCTTACGCCTGTGTATTACAAAAGCGTAAGTTGGGTGTAAAGATAATTAGAGTTCAGACTGTACATTCTTAAATATATGCTTGTAATTCCAATTCGATGATCATCCAAAAGTTCCGTAAATATCATACATTTTTTGATACGAACCGATTAGCTATGATTACAAGTAGCCCATTTTTTACAACAAAAATAAATCTACTTACAAATGACCGTCACATATTGGAACCGGCTTTTATAGAAATACGAATAGAACATCAAGGACCGTTTTTCAGCTCATTAAAAAAAGCAGCATTGACCCAAGATTATCCAAAACCGAACATTTAATTAAGCCATACGACCCATAAAATTTTACGTTCCATCCCTCCATTAATTCCCACGTTCTCATAAATTGGGATCCCTACAATACCCAAGGTAAACAATAGCCTACGATCTGCTAATGCGACTCTTGATAAGGGTCTAACAGATACAAGAAGGTATGGATCATAAGCCGGACACAAAAGTGCTCCATAATTTAATTTGAGTTGGGATTTTTGATAAATATTTTTATGTCTGAATTTATATTTAAAAATATGTACTAAAAACTATTTTTACATTGCTTGAATATTACGTCTGAACTGATGTTTATTATTACATGCAACTTATTAATTTTTTTTTTCTAGGTAGATAAATTGATTAGGTAAGTACCTAGTTAGCACACTATTATAATATAAAAGTGAAAATTATAAGTATATTAAAAATACATCCATGATAATCAAGTTTTCGTAGAAATATGGAATTTTATTGAATATTTAAATACGACATACTCATACATAAGATTTTTATTACACGTGAGCCTGAAAGGTGCAAGAAATTCCCGTCAGAAAACACGTCACGAACGAATAATATATAAAGTACAGGACATTTTGTTTGAGCCGCAAACCATATTGGAAATATTGGTGAAAAGAATCGGAAGAAACATAATTATGTTTGGGTAGCTTTCTGATCGTATTTTCCCGGTCCGATTTATGTTTTTGATTTCGGTTATTTCATAAATTATTCCTATAATAGGATATGAACATCCACGAAATGAGCGATGTTTTGCGAAATAAGCTAAAAATGTATGACATAGACATTATGTAGGTACTAGTAGGATGCCTTTAGCCTTCCTAACCTCCATCTGATTCATCATTTCCTAGAGCTCTCATGTAAAATAACACATGAGACTCGCAGAACACTCAGGTTCTAAGCAAAAGATGTTTAGAACAAGTCTTACAGAACGATGTCAAGGTTTTATAAGCACTCGCTAATGAGGTAATCTCATACGTGGACTGGCTCTTTGTACTAAAACAATAGACAAAAAGGGCACAAAAGGAGGGATAACGATTCTTTATTAGCAAATATGTAAGGAATAATACAAGGTAAGAGCCTAAAAATGATATTTGGGTTTCTCGAGCCTACAAATGTCTTATTTTAAGATTGAATTTTAAGCTCAAATTGGCAAAATAAGACATCAAAGTAAAATTATTCTGGAAAACAATTTGAGTAGGTATTATATTAAGTGTTTCAGAGCTTTAATAACATAACCTAGCAAATCGAGATGGAAAGTGGTATCCTTAACATTTTTAAGTGGAGACCACGTCTAGGCAAGCGCAGTGTAGGACGACTTTTGGCCAGATGGAGCGATGATCTGCGCGCTATAGCTGGCAGAAGGTGGGTGCTGAGAGCCGAAGATCGGGCTCAGTGGCGCACCTCGGGAGAGACCTACCTCCAACAGTGGACTGCTTTAGGTTGATGACGTATTAACATTTTATATGAATTATTTTAGGTAACGTATGTACAGACAGCGTCAGAGATAAGTATCCCCCTTACACAAGACACCCAGCTATAAATCCTTTAAAAAAAATTTATACTTAAAATTATTTTTAGGATTACATACTGTTATACAAATATAATCTATTTTTTAAAGACAAAACTACTCCATCCGCCGCGACGGTGATTTAAAGGGATTTGAAGCTGGGTATTATAATGCAAGGGGGATACTTATCTATGACGCTGTCTGTACATAGTTTGATTTTGTACAGATACTAACGTAACAAAAATGATGGATTACCACGCAACACAAATAAAAATAGAGAGCACGTTGTTAAATGTATTCTACTCAATTTTTCAAATATAATAAAATCTACGTAACAAAGTTTTAGAGAATAGAAATGGTGTTTTTTAAAATAAAATCACACGACAAAAGCTTTATTTTGTAGGTACCATTGCAATTATCGAATATTTGGGAATGTGGAATATCTATACGTTTCCATTGAATTTCATTTATAATAAAAATAGGTAAGTATTATAAAACCGACTTGAGTTTATCTTTATAATTTTTTGTCGTTATTTCTTTTAGATTACAGAAATTTATTTTTTTAAAACGAAAAAACCTTGTGTATATTTGAACACGGAATATGTGAGTAAGAGCGACAGCTCGAGGGTGCTGCGTCAAGTTATTGCAGCCGAAGCGCGAGTGAAATTTAATAATCTGCCGCTTTGGGCGTTACGCCACCCGAGCGTCGATATGAAATGAAAAACAACCTACACTAGCTCAAATAAATTTAAATGTGTATTTGAGTAAAATATACCATGTAAGGTATGCATTCAGTTTTGATTTTGTTATGGAAAAAGTTTAGTAATTAGGTAATGTAGTAGTAATTTAAATTACATATCTGTATTACGCAAATAAAGATTAATTCATTCATTCATTGTAAATGTTAAAAGAGGGGTCAGTCTTCCAAGGTAAACCAATGTGGACAAATCTATTTGATTAACATTCAGATGTATTACAGTATTGTGATGTTGAACCCAAGATACGAAATGTTAAAAAGCGAGACATATATGTTTATTCATAATAAGTTATTTAAAAAAAATTGGCTAACAATATTTGCTCTCAGTGCTCCGATGATCAAGATTCTAAGCCTGTTCGAAAATATAATCAGTATTACACTAAAAAAAATTTACAAAGTATTCAAATTTCAATAGTCTGGCAACCCAGGGTTTTCACCTAATTCATCCAACGGTCGGTGGTCATAAAACCATTAAACCTTTTAAAACTAATGTTTGCTTTGGATCCCAAATACCGAACTCAATTATTCGAGGACACTCGGCGACAAAAGTATATCAAAAGAAAAATGAAACATTTTCGATCTAGGTATGTTTTCATCAACATCATTGGCCTGTCCACATCTATGTAAGGTGATTTACGTTAAGTTAATCGATTTGTAGAGCTGCGAGTTACTTTCTTGTTAAAAAGGCCTATGCTATGCCTATGCGGAAGCTAGGTTGATAGGTTACGTATCCCAGTAGCTTTTTAAAGCGTTCTGTAACTAACGGAAAATTCTAATACTTACAATCTCCTATTCCTTTTTTTTTTTTTCCTAATGTCTATCTATCCATGGGAACCTCTAATTAGCTCTCGAAAGCTAATTAGAGACAATTTCTGCCTAGATTTAAAACTGTTGGTACTCCAATTAATAAATAAATAATGCATAGCAGTAAAAAAAACACAATGCCACAAAAAACATTGGTAATTTTTTTCTAAATTTTAAAATTTTCTGAAAATAAAATTGTTGTTGTTTTTTTTAAAAAAAAAGGCATTTATTCATTTAAACATGCTAACCTAATACAATTTTTTTTAAAGCTAGGTCGCGATATTGTGAATAGGTCGAGGACTCAGTCGCGCTGTTTTTCAGCCTCGCCTGTAACTAACCTACTAGTCGGGTTCTCGGAAATGATCAGCCTCCGTCTGCACGGCCTGACCATTTCCGAGCCACCCCCCGCGTATATTATAACTAAAGTAAACAAAAGTTATTATATCCTATTCTAGATATACAGGCAGTCAATCTAATAACGGTTGGCAACGCAGTATATTGATAATGTCTGAGTTTAAATCTCTCTAATATTATGTTATTAGACTTAAAACAATTATTATTGCGATTGACTGTACCTCAGGAGCTGTCAATACACGTTATGGACGCTGGGACGAGGGTCCCTAATTTAATATACAATTAACTAGGGTTAATTAGCGCGCCACTCGTCGCCTTGATGCGAGTGAATGATGGCACAGTAATTGATTATGGATGGAAAAAATATTGTCAATGGAACTGAGAAATGATATATTTCAACCGACTTCAAAAAAGGAGGATGTTATCAATTCGGTTGAATGTTTTTATTTTTATTGTTTGTTACTCTTTTGTCGGAACTTTGTTGTTGATAAACCGATTTGAAAAATATTTTTTTCATTTGAGAGGTTGATTCCATAGAAAATTAATGATTCGGATCAGTAGTTTAGATTTTAAATCAATAACTGAAAATAATATGTCGTCGAAGTAAACAAAATTGCGTATTTTGCTTCCCTGTAACTTTTCAGTGGTGCATACGGTCACTAAAACAGTCCGATTGAAGTCGGTTGTTGTATGTTTTTATAAAACCTTGTAGTTTATAACTTTTTTCATAAATCAGTACACTTGCACCCCAAAAAACTCCTCCTTTATTAGTTAAAGAATGTAGAGAAAAAAATACAGAAGAGCTAAATAAATCCTTAAGCTTAAAACTTTCTCCTCCACAAATCCATAACCCATGCCACGCCAGTACTATATCAAACATAAGATCCGAGATACCCAAAGAGATCCGAACTAGGATAGCTTCAGACGTCAGACGCTGCCAATATCCAAACGGCATCGACAATAACTCAAAGATTTTGCCCCACAATTTATTAAACTTCTCTTTAGTATCGACGTTTTGCTGCAGATAACTCTCAAAGTCGCAACTGTTAGGCGTTGTCCTAATAGAACGCGATCACGCGACCATCGCAAGTTCGCGCGAACGTCGGTCGCGCGAATCCGCGATCAAACATACTAACGTCAAATAGGCGTCCCACTTGGCGTTCGCGCGATCGCGCGACGCGACGCGATGCCAATGCATGATGGTCGCGTGATTGCGTTCTATTAGGACAACGCCTTATAGTACGATGACACACGGCTTTTTTACACGCTACACGCCAGCGACTTCGCTTGTAGCGTCTAAAAACGCCCAGTGTCATCGGCGTTTTTACAATCTGCGTGTTGAAAATCCTTCCCGAAAGCTAACACGCTCACACGCTAGCGTTTAAACGCCAACAATCAGCTTGTAAAAAAGCCGTGTGTCATCGTACTATTATCCATTTATTCGTCGAAATATTCTGAAAAATTCGAAAGCGTTCGGGGAATGATCTGGATGTTCATTTTCCCAACAATGTTTTTTCGGAAAACAACAACATGTGTGTTTTTTCATATTTACCGACTTACCGACTTATTTTTTGCAAGCTTTTTCATGTGTTTTCGTTTTTAAACATTTTAGTATCACCACCTTCAATCTGACTTCTAGTGCACAAAAGGAGCCTCTTCGAGGTGCACTTGAAATTATTTTACCACCCTGGTTCGAAATAACTAGTGACACGATAAGAAGAAGAAGATTCTGACTTCTGGCTAAACACATACCTACTGAATTGGGTGTATTGTATAATTGGCCTTGTTGAAAAAAGGTCGAATTGGGCCAAAAAAACATTCGCGCGGTTTTGTTCAAGTTATATTCTACTTTTGTAACTCGGCTTTGTAGAAAGCATCACATCGAAGTGGTAGAAGGCCAACAACAGCTTACTCTAGTTTTATTAAACAGATTGAGAAATGAATTACCTGTTTCAAAGTTTAGATGGTGCAATTCCGGCTTTACGGCTTGAGAACTCTCTTTAGGAGAGATTTATGGCAATATTCTATCAGCTAATTACGTTTTAGCTCCCTTACTATGAAATATTATTTATTTAAGGGGTATCCTCAAATCCTTCTCAAATTAAAATTAACCCTTCTAACTTAAAAACACGTATAAAATCTAAATTAAATTATGAAACCTTTCACTTTTTTTGTTGAAGAAATCAAAAAATATGGACGAAACGAATAGTGTGAAGAAATTTCTATAATTCGGGGTACTTTTTGAGTATTTGTCCGAAACATTTTGTATGGAATTCGGATTGAGGATTACCCTTAAGATGTAGTGTTTCCGTCGAGGTACCTAATAGCGAATAACATAAGTCATAAGTATTTATCAGTAAATTTATTTACGGGACTGGTATGTAACATAGTTATTAGATTGTAACGGGTATTTATCGCGCTCACCTCGTATGTTTTTGTGTCCCGACGTTTCCACTGTATTGCAACAGCCGTGGTCACGGGTTGACTGGCGTATTGGAGCTACCGTCGCTGTAAAATGAGGGAACTACCCTCATTTTGGTCGTTACAAATGTTCGGTCGGCACACCACACTGACGACATCCGGACACTTAAGCGGTGTTTTAAAAGCGTTCCGCGTGCACTTAGCATATATAAGACAGAGACAGAGGGATGAAAAGATGGATGTTCTTTCTCTTACTTTCTTTCTCTGATGTAAACGAAGACGCGGGATACAACTAAAAGTTAGTACGGTAAGTTATTATTCTAAAATTTTATAAGGTTTTGTTTGTTTTCTACGTGATATTCATCAAATTTTAGTACAACAGAGTAAGTAATGAAATTTTTGAGTAGGTATTGCTCTATTTTTTTAATTATTCTACTCATAGTGCAGCCATTTTTGATTATAGAATTTTTAAAGTATTTAGTTGGCCCGAAATCATAAAGTTTGAAAAGCAGCGGTTGCGCGATTGTTTGAACGGGCCCTACCTACATGAATCCCGCATCTCTGCCATTATTTACGTAGATACGCCCACTTAAATGCCTCTTTAACGGCCCGGGCGAAACATTCACATACAAATAGACCCGATGGGCCCAAAGGGTCGAAATGCACGATTTCCTAAAAAAATGGCGGCCGAATAAAATCAGGGGCTTCGAAGACCTCTCAAGAACTACGTTTGCAGATCTGTTCCGATCAAGATATTTGATAAGACAAATAAAACGAGAATTCAATTCAGAAGACATATTTACGTATGCTTCACGTCATGAGTCGATAGTAACGTTATACTTTTTTACTAAGCAGATATTTCAAGAATATTACCAAAAAGCAATTGCTAGTGGCCTCCTTTTTGTTCATAACTTTGTATTTTCCTGTGTTTCTAAATAGGTATGTACCATAGTTTTAAATTGCTTGAACGAATAATATATAATAACGATATATTTTTTTTCAAGTAGTTTAAATCAAATGAAAACTAAAGCCACTGGCTTTCATGAGGAGGAAGGACAAATTGTGAGTTTTGGGCTTATTTTAAAAGGATAAGTTCATAGACAAAGGTAGCGACCGACAGATAGACGGATAAGCGTCGTATACTTCTATAGGTTTAGTAAGTGTGCCCCGTTATATTAAAAGCTCAGAAAAATTCAAAAATATGGTCATTAGACAAAATAATTGTGATTTGAGAGAGAAAAGTGAGTGAATATTTCTTGCATTGTGCAAATGATAAATAAAATAGAATTTGTTAGTCGTCTAATTTTTCAGGACAACCTAAAATGCTAATGAATTTATGCCCTGTCGAAAATTAATTCAGAAGCGCGCTGATTTACCCAACCGCGTGAGGGGTTAAAGCGGTTGGATCTTTTTAATTAGCAAAAGAGGTCTGGGCTATGTATCAAGTCCGCGCGGTCTATTGTTTGCCTCCGCTAGTAGCAAAAATAAATACTCAGCCAGGTTTCCCTGCAAAGATGTATGGAGATTTTTTTTAGGAAAACTTTTTGCTACACTGAGCTTTTAGTCGCGGAAAAAAGGTGCGGTTTTTTAGTTGCTGGCTTGTTTGAGTCAAGTTGTAAATTTGTTCTTTGCCTGTATGTAGCGTGTACCTAAACTAGTAAATTATAAGGGCGGGCGGTTGTATTAGTAGGGCGGACGGGTAGTAAGAGGTCTAGAAAACAACGTTTAGATTTAAAAAAATGATTGAATTTTATTGTTTGGCACTAGAACTGTTAATATTTGAAAAATATTCTAAGGTAATTCAGTTAAGTTAAGTGTCAGTCAGTCAGTTAGTCAAGACTAATTTTTATATTGATGATGTACCGATTAGGCACCAAATACTTTTTTTAAGCTAGGATACATTTCAAGTGAGGTAGTTTATGACGTTTAAGTAAGAAGTAGGTAAGTAGGCAAGTATTAATGTCTAAGTCGTAGGATGAACTGTTCCCGCAGAAGCAATAAACTTCAGACTGTCTTAAGACTGCATAATCAGCATACTAGTTCCACACAAACCAGGTAAGTTTAGTAATAGAAATCTGATTATTTATTATAATGCCATGACATTCTCGGCTTTTTTTTTTAAGAAGATAAAGAGGCGCAGAATATTTTTCTTCTAAGCTAAGGGCGCACTTCGATTTTTTTAAATATATTTTTTAAAAAATCTACATTTTTGCAGTAAACATTAATTTTTTTTTTTTATTCTATTCGAAGAATCTTTTAGCTGACACTACAATTTGATAGGTGTAAAACCTTGTTTTCCAGACTTTGATTAAACCAAAACGTACGGCCTCTCTATTTCACGTGTGGGAATCTGCTAATGCAGAAGCGAGGCAGAAAAACAAAATGGCGGAACCAGACTCTTTAGACACGGTAATGTGACCTTAGCCGGTTTCCATCTCCTAACTGTTTGAAAACGGATGCGTATCAACAAGACACAGTAAATATCTTAATGCTAAACCCTGGTTCGTGTAGAGTCAGCAGCATCAGAACACTTAGTGTAATATATTGCGAGCGCTAATGCCCGTACACTGTGGGCCGCGATAATGTCTTGCTGCGTATTTTTCGGAGAAAAATGTTTAGTGATTGTTGGAGTCGAGTGAAATATAGTATTAGACATTTTGCGTAAATGTAACGTTTTAGGTTTTACGATAGTGCTTTAAAAAAAGTAACAGGAACATATGTACTGAAAGAGGCAATTAATAAAATTAAAATTACTGACGTATCCTCTGATTAATTATTATCCTAGTGAAAAATTAAACTGGTAATAAATTTGATAAGACTAGTTATTGCTGCTTGCAACTTATGATCTTTTGATTTTGATTACAGTTTATGATCTTTTTCAGGTTATACAATTCATCCGTACCCATTGGATTTTGTAATAATTCAACAGAAGTTTCAGTGTGATCGAGTAAATAACATACATCCATCCATTAAAATATTTGTGTGATCTAAGTACTGGAATGTAGTAGGATCACAGTATATAGGTAGAAACAAAATTTCATAGAGTTACAAATGTAATTTGTCGCTGTCTTACAACGCGCGCTATAATTCACTATTGCAAACTAAATTGCAATATCCTGTGGAACAATATATCATCGCAAAATACCCGCTGCTGACGTTTCAGAAAACAATAAACGTCACTGTCCACGTTTTTTGTCCTGCAGTGTACAAGAGAAACGTGATGTATTTTAGGCTAAAGTAGAGGAGGTAGAGGATAATAATCGTTTACCCACGTCTCTATAGAATATATTTTATGGCGACACGGATGGTCGAATGGCAAGTGTGTTGGCCTGCCACACCCGGTGTCGCGGGTTCGATTCCCGCTTCAGGACAAACATCTTTGTGAAGAACATCGGTGTTTGTCCTGAGTCTGGGTGTTTTCTATGTAATCATGTTAGTATTTAGAAAAAAAAAATATGTAAGTAATCTATCATCGATCTGGTTCCCATTGTACAAGCTCCGCTTAGTTTGAGGCTAGATGGCGTTGTGTGAAATGTCAAAAATATTTATTTATATAATTTATTTATGAACTTTGGTTAGAGATGTGTGTTTAGGGTGGATTTAGTGATATGCTGATATGAGTACTTTAACTAAAGCAGGAAACTGTGTACATCTAAAAATATTTAGATTGTACGTTTTTTTGTGTCCGGCAGTGTAAAAACCTTAGATATTTTGATTAAACACTGTTTTGGTCAAAAATGGCATCCAGGGTGAGATTTTGGGATGGTCCAGGCATCTCTTGGGTTTTTTATTTACCCCTCGCTTTCCGCAAATAATTGCTATTGTTTGCGGTAAAATTTTTTATGTAACTTTTCCTGGGAAAAGTTGAGTTTATTAATTTGCACGTCGTGGCCTCCGCTGATAATGTAGCGTACTTTATTCATTAAAAAGTATTTTTGCGACTTTTTAACAGCTAAAAACTTGAAAGAAGTTTTTACGCTTTCTTAATAAATAATAAGATTTGTGACTTTTAAGTACAGAAAACGTAAATACGTTACGCACTTACAGAGTCATTTATCCAACAATTAAATTAATGAATCAATGGATGTTTTTTTTATACATTTCATACAACGCCATCTAGCCCCAAAGTAGGCAGAGGTTGTACTATGGGAACCAAATAACTGATAGAATATTTAAATACTTTTTTTTTAAAATAGCTACATTATTTACATATAATATATAATTTAATTACATCCATAGAAAAAAAAACCCAGACTCAATACAAACACCGATATTCATCACACAAATGAATGTCCTGAAGCGGGAATCGAACCCTAACTTCGAAACTAACTATTGAAATTAAAAACTTTTAAAAAAATTTAAAAACCAGTTAACAAAGTTTTTAAATAATGTAACGTTTTTGGGAATACTTCATTTTCTCAGTGTACCAAAAACAAACGTCGAAGAAAAACAATTATAAGAGAGCATGCTCACCAGAGTAAACTATCGGACCAGTTTGTTTATCCGATCGTCCGGTTGCCTCGTCGTTTTCTTGTTATTTCTGGTCTTCACCGCGTGTTTTCCCTTTTTCAAAAAATTTATAGTTTTCTTTGTTTTGAATGATTTATTTGGATACTTTAATGCGGAGTTAATATTAATGTCTGTTTTCAGCTCTCCAGTAAAACATTTGCAATTGAAATTTGAAAATGATTCAAATTTATTGATTTTCAGTGAAATCATTTAATATGCACCTATTTTATAATATAATAAACTCCTGTTTTATAAAAATATAAAATAAATGCTCCGATATACATTTAATGTTTCTAGCATACCTACCTAAAACAATAAAGTTGTAAAACATGGGTCATGAGTGAATTTTTATCTGCAAAATTTTATAATTTTGAGTAAATATAATGTAACAAAATAAAATGAAAATGATTTATTCGCAACATGGAAAACTACCAATTTTCCCCCATTTTCCATTAAAACCAATCGCTACCCTTTCGGTCGGTTGACGTTTGCCGATTATGAGCAATATGTTTACCGGGTCCTTTGCAAACACGCCCGTGTGGACCGCGCAAACACGGTTTATGACGTGCTTCAAATGTCGCCAGTGTGCACTGAGCCGTATATTTGGGTAAACTACATTTTTTGACGGCAAAGATTTTATTTTGATTTTGGTTTTGTAGTGTAGGTCACTGAATGGACTCCAACTTTAACTATATGTAAGTGAGCTGAACAGTGTTTAGTATCAGTTTATTGTATTTTTTATAACGTTAAATAAAGAACTTTTAAAAACAATAACATTATTTTCACTGCAAAAAGACCTACCAACTTTACAAGTTTAATTTACTTTTTGAAATGAATGACACTGATACCATACCATTTTTTGAATAAGAAATTTTATATCACAAAGTATTTTTTTTATACGAACAAAGTTTTTTGTTTTTAATTAACATCTTCACGTTATCGCTTAAATAACCTTTCCAATGTGAAAGTACCAGTATTCTTTATACTTTTCCAATAAGAAGGCGTTCACTGGAGCGTGCCGTCCAACAGAGAATGCTCCGCTGAATTCATGTAGCGACACACCTGCTCAGTGCGTACACCTTTTCACCAGTGGCAGGCTAAAATAAACCTTTTTGCATCAGCTCACGGTCCCAAATCGTTTGTGTTCGCGATTGATGAAGTAGGAATCGAAATCGAAAACAGAATCTTGTTACGATTCAGTGAAAATGAGGATGCATGGATTAAGTTGTCTGATTTTGCGATGCAAGCAAAATTGATTTGAATTCCGATAACCACGCTTTTTTCTCTTTTTATGATATCATATTTTATTTTTCTTGGCCAATCACGTACGAGACAAACAGAGAATGGATGCAACGAAATGGAAAGCGACGCTACATTCTCGCAATCGCTTGTATCCAGGTCTGATAGAAAATACCTCTGTTTACTTATATTTTAAAGCACGCTAGATCTACAATTCATTGTGAAATGGAGCTATTTCTTTGACTTAAGTCAGTCGGATAAGTCAAAAAAGACTCTCTTTTAAGAAGCAACCAAAATACCCTAATTTATATAATTTATATATATATGACGACACCGTGGCTTAGTTGGTAGTGACCCTGCCTAAGAAGCTTGGTGTTCCGGGTTCGATCCCCGGCCGGGGCAAATATTTGTGACGAACACAAATGTTTGTTCTCGGGTCTTGGATGTTGTGATGTCTTGTATATGTCCATGCCACCTGCGACACAGGGAATCCTAGTGCAGGGGTGTGAGTGTGTGAATGTGAATGTTTGTTTGTGTGAATGTTTTTTTATGTGGCAATTCAGACAAAATATGAAAACCTTACGCTCCTTCTTTACAGATGGGTAAATAATACCTATCTAAGTTAACAGTACTCACAGCCTTACAAAATTCAAAATTAGAAATTACAAATTTACCAAATACCAATTGGTAACATCTGTGTTTCCAACTTCGTCTAAATAAACACGTACCAGCATTAAGTTTGAATAAGTAAATGAGCTGCATGCTGATGCTGAGCTAAGTTGTGAAGGCCCGGGGCATACAGCGTGTAAGTGTACAGAAACTTGGTGTTGCCCTCTCGCTACGTCGAATGTTCTGGAAGTCAATTGTTAAGGAATACCAGCTACTTCGTGGTGTGTTTTAACGTGATTGCGAAGGCGGATTGTTATGTTTTTGAGCTCTTATACTACCTATACACTAACATATTGGGCGGCGTTTAGCCTTATTTGATATGGTTACGTTACTAACATCCATCAATGATTAAATTACTCAAAAAAAACATTAGCACACAACTATGATATATGTTGATATTAAAGGTAAGTATAGTAATAACGGTATTAATAATATTAGATAGATAGTAATACATTCTAGGTACTATTGATAATTCCAAAAGTTATGATTAGTCACAGACAGATCTCATAAATATTTATACATATTAGACTCACTTATTTCACTGAAAAATACAGTATATTTATGTTTTTTTAAATGACATGCCACACTGAAACCAAAGGATTGGTTAAAAACGGACCCCATTAATATACAGAGCCCAATATAGTCATTATTTCTGCAAATCCATGGGAGACCGCTGCTGCAGCCATAATGAATATAAAATTAAACGCTTATTCCGACTGTGGTTTCCGAACGCACTTTCAAAGAACTCATTTTCATCTAGAATGAAATTACCTTCATTTAAATATCCTACTTTTAATTTTAATGGAATGAAATCTCTTTATGAGTACATACTTATTGTTGCCTGTTGCAGTATGTTAGTTTCAAATGCTTTTGCAGGTACATTTTTTACTTACTACTTTTGTGTTAGTATCTTGACTTATTTTATTATAATATGCAATATATTCAAATATAAATAAAAATATATGAGTAATTGTAATGACAGTTTAGAAAAACCGGTTACATTCATTGATTTCGCATTATTGACCACTAAATAAGTAAAATTATAATTATTTTATATTTATATATAAATAATTACCTATAATTTAATATAATTATGAGTTGAAAGTTCAGTATTCACATCTATTGAAAGCTTCAGCCATATCTTCGTATTCGTCCAAATTCACTTAGACCCATTATTAACTTTGAGTAAAAAATACTTTGATTTATCCCAAAACAATCCAAAGGCCTTAAAACTTTTTGAAATCATGATTGTATTTTAAGCCGCACCAATAAAAAATAACGACATTATATTTTTGTACATTTCTGAATGGTGTAATACATATAATGTTACATGTTGACCTCAAAACATTCCAAAAATCGTAAATCGACGGCCCATCGTTTTACTTTCGACAATAATATTAAAATTTATCGTCCAAACATAAACCCGGGTTCACGTAAATAATCCTTTAGTTATGGAGCTTAAGTTATCAGCTGAGCGGAATCCGGATGACTTGAAAGTTATAGTGTGAAAGCAGCTTAGGTATTGGTTCAGTAAAGTTATTACTCGGCTGTGGCGAAACATCTCTATTTCTATTAAATAAATAAAAAAAAAAATCTCTCACAGAAGAGCCATAGAAACTAATAAAATCTAGGGCATAGCTACTGAGAGAAAGGTAGAATAATTTCAGTCTCAAAATGCACGCTCCTCCACTCACGGGCGTTTGTTGTATGGCAGCTATTAGAACAGAGACATTTTTCAATTTCAATTTCAAAGGTTTATTGACCGTAATATTTCATAACGTTACTCTGGTAAGTCATAAATCAATAACAATTTGAAATAACTTAGTATACTCTACTCATGAGTCAAATGAGATAGTAACTCGCGTCTCTACTTTATCCTTAAAAACTGTCCGAATCGGGTTTCGCCAATATTCATAAATACATTATCAGGAGCCTCTTCGAGGCGCACTTGAAATCATTTCACCACAATGGTTCGAAAGAACTAGTGACACGAAGAAGAAGAAGAGACAATACTAAAAAAGTAAGTTCGATTAACTAGAAACTCCGACTACGGTAGAGTAATTTGTAATATAATATAACGTACCCTGTACGATTTATTTTCTATTATGAATTGATATTCTTTAACAGTAAAATAAAATATTACTACACTAATTACAATACTAACTTATCGCCCAAAGGGCGCGATATTCTCATAATTATGTACTTTATAATTTCTTCTATTAAAAATGGCTATAAATAAAATTTTATTTATAGTAATAAAAAAAATCCCAAAAAAAATTGATTTCGTGAACAAAAAAAGTGAAAGGTTTCATACTTTAATTTAGATTTTATACGTGTTTTAAAACTAACCCTACTAACTTAAAAACACGTATAAAATCTAAATTAAAGTATGAAACCTTTCACTTTTTTTGTTCACGAAATTAAAAAATATAGATGAAACTAATAGTGTGAAGAAATTACTATAATACGGCGTACTTTTTGAGTATTTGTCCGAAACATTTTGTATGGAATTCGGATTTGAGGATTCCCCTTTCAGAGTATAAAAAAAAAGTAAAATAAACAGTTTATAGTAACATCAATGACAAGAATTAAAGGAGTGAAAACGTACTCTTAAACTCTTGTGAATTGAACCTTTTATATTCCGCCCGCCCATTGCGACTGACCGCTTACATCAAGATTGCTCAACTGTTATTTGGCCATCTAAATTTTTACAGCTGGTATGCCATTGTTTTAATATATTTCATGAATGTAAATCACTTTTCAGGCGATTAAACTTTACGGATATTCGGAGACTAAATATTTGGGAAAAATATCAGAGTTTTACCAAATACTGAACAAAATAATTTGAACACGCAAGGTAATTATCGTTACTACGTAAATTGTTTATACCTGATAAAAAATAAAAAAGGAAGAGTTTCAGTTTAACAACTTTGTTTTTTTTTTTAGTTTTTTATGTGTTGATGAACTTTTTGTGTTGTTGTTCTAAATCATATGAAAAAGTTTTTTTCGTCGTCAAATCGTTCAATAATCCATATTAACTTCGTACAAAGAAAAAAAAAGTTAAGGTTCAATAAAAAACAAAAAAGTTATTTTTAATATTTGTCATTCCACTGCCGTGTGAACATTAAATAAATCTATACTCTTTCACCTAAAACCCGTAACGAACCGATGACTCTACTTTCTCAAATGAACAAATCACAAAAATATTGGCCACAGATTCGGGTACTACACAATTTTTATTGCCCGCTAGTAAACGTCAAAATAATACATCCCCATTGCAATATAAAATGAGCTTTAATACAATGTACACAAAGTTCATTTTCTAAAGACAGTGTGATCGATAGGTACGAACTTGTCAGCATGATTTAGCGATGGTAGGGTAGATGAAAAATAGGTAGCAACGGGTCGCAAATCAAAAGCGCGCTCGCGGCCCGCGGCCGAGCAAACAGTAATTTAGTGCTTATCAATGTTTATCCGCAATTGATTTAAGTTATTGTACATTGATTTACGGATATTGAATAACAATCTCGTGATGAGAGAAATGAATAGCGATTTATCTGTTACCTAGTTATTTACATTTTTAATATTATTAGAACATGTTAAAACTCTATCAATTAGTAATAAATATCGCATTAGTTGTACGTTGTAACCTATAACTCTGTGGCATTCTTAATTGATGCGCCTGATCTACTTAGTGAGTCACTTCTACTCTTCGTGCATAATAACTACACTCTAAGCAGAAAGCACAGGCTCTTTGCTCCGCCCTTGTGCCGTACTGTCGCGCGCGCCAACTCACCGATACCTAGGTCCCTAACTGCCCTCAACAACCTCCTAGAAGCCAGTCCACATAGTGACATATTTGCGGATCAATGGAAAGAGCTCACCTCTGATTTCCATTGGTACTGCCAATCAAAATATAATTAATTATGTGTATTATTTATTTCATGACTATTTTAAATTTATAATTTAAGTATTTTTTAATTTGTAATTTATTTTTTAATTTAATATGTATTGTAATAATTTTATCTTTAATCTTTAAATAATGGAATTGGTTGTTTAACCGTTTTATTTAATGTAAATAAATAAATACTAAATACTAAATTAATTGACTAAAAATATCCATTGGATAATAAGTGCACGAAAAGAGGCTCTTCGAGGCGCACTTGGAATCCTTTCTCCACACTGGTTCGAACGAACTAGTGACACGATAAGAAGAAGATTAAATAGCTACTTGTATTTTATAAGTAATGAATAAATGTAATAAATACTTAAATACGTAAATTAGGTTATCAAGATGTATGGCCAGAGGTGGACTGCTACATAGTTCAATTGGAAAAAGCACGACACGGAAAATCAAGTTTACGGGTTCAATTACCGCTGTGGTTAAAAAATTTTAACATAAAAATGACAATAATGTAAAGATCTATTAATATTCTCTAACGATAAACATGTTGATCAAAACAACCCGTCATAACCTCCGCCTCATGAATACAAACATTATGTGGGTCATATCAAATATCAAAATAATTACCAGATGACCCTGGGGTCAATCAACCGAGGTCACGTACCTAACAGACACAAAAATAATACCTACATATTTGTATTGATCAATGCTCATACATTACCTATATGACTAGGTGAAAATAGTGCTACCCAATGTTTTATAATGCTCTCGTAAAAAATAAGGATAAATGCGAAATTTTGTAAAAATTTTAAACATTTCATACAACGCCATCTAGCCCCAAACCAAATATTATTTATTCTTTGCCCAAACTAACAAGAAATCAGTTAAATGATAGAATACTTAAATACTTTTTTTCTAAATCAATACATAAGTTACATAGAAAGCACACACTCAGGACTGACACCGATGTTCGTCACACAAATGTTTGTCCTGAAGCGGGTATTAAACTCGCGACACCCGGTGAGGCAGTTCAACACACTTGCCACTCGACCATCCGTGTCGTCATGGATAGATAGATTTCATAATATAAGTATATGAAAAACGCTTATGTTTTTTTTAACTCGTTATATTTTTACCTATGGAGGTCAAAAATTGCTGGTGCTGCTTGTGGCTATGCTTACCCTGGTATCGACCTGTTTTGACATACTTTTACTTTACAATTATTAAATTATTAATATATATAAATATAAATATTTTAAACATTCAACAAAACGCCATCAAGCCTTGAAATTAGCAGAGTTTGTACCTTCCAAGGGAACCAGATAACGGTTTTTTTTTTTGCAAATACATTCATATAAAAGTTTACACATTATACTTAGGTACCTACCACCTACCTAGCTATTTTGTAAAATAAAAATAAAATACCTACTTCACGAAATCAAACAATTTTTAAATTTCATTCCAGTTCAATCTACCAGGAGCTGCGGTTACTGCTGTAATAAACGACTTCACGTTATAGCGAAGCACCTATTGAAGTTTTACTGTGCGAAGGAGTGAAGTGTCAAAATCAGCACAAAAGCTCCTTTATAACGAGGTAATTTCCCGAGATTACTGAACCTTCAGGACCTCGTGTCAATAAGGAGCTGGTACTGCACAAAAGCTGCTAATTGGGACGTCTGTCGGACGCAGCTTCGACGAGCCCTTATAATAATATCCTCCAAGCGGTTTTACTTCTGATAACTTGTAATTTATATTTTAGGATTGGCGTTTGGTTCTGGTAACTTTATCTATGCTTTATAACAGAACACTACGATATACACTTGTATTATTTATTTAGGCTTGTTTTTTTATTTTTAAATTTATATTAACAGTTGTTTTCTATGTGTGAATAATTAGCTATAGGTAAGTAACATTCGATAAATACGGATAGTTTTTGTTTATGCAAAAGCGAGACCCGTTTAATTATTTATTTTCTAATCACGAAAAAATAATATTAAATATTTTTTTTTGAGATTTGTTACAAAATTATACAGGGGTTGGTTTATTTTTTTTTGAACTTGGTAATCGATTCTAAACAATCTAATTTCAGGTTCCGCATAAACAAATAATAATGTTGTATTATATAAAATTATGGTCTTCTTCTTATCGTGTCACTAGTTCCATCGAACCAGTGTGGTGAAAGTATTTCAAGTGCGCCTCGAAGAGGCTCCTTTCTTGTAAAAAATATGGTAAATACAATACATACAATTTTGAGTTCTAAATTAATTTAGTAACTTAGGTTGGATGGAGTTCTTCGTTCGAAGTGAAGTACTTGTTATGTAAAGTTATTGTGTTACGAAGCGGCACGTAACGTGTCTACCACGGACTCAGCTGTCTACAAAGGACGATGTAGTGAGATTCTAAGGCAGGGAAGGCGAACCAATAGCACGGGTGCCCGTGATGGCACGCGACGCAATATTCTGGGCACGCCACCTATCACATTATGAGATGAGATGTATAAACTCGGTCGAATTAACATGACACCTGGCTCAAATGAAGTTTGTGCAAAGTACAGCGTGGAATTGGATAATCTTGATAGAGAAGAGGTCCTGTAATACTTGGTAGTGATGAGGCTTCGCAATTATAGGAAGAAGAAACACGGAGAACGCTGCGCGGGGCAGCGGGAGAAGCATCTAGTTCCGAGCCACTTGTCAGCCGTCAGCAGTCATGTTAATTCGCCCGAGTAGTTAATTACGTACTAAGAAAAAATCCTTAGTAGAAGTACTAAGAAAAATCGCGATCGGATGTAGGTTTATGCTAGTCTTCAGCAGCTCAAAAATCTAAAATTTCATGCTGTGATAAAAACAATGATTTTGTAAACATGATTTTTACTAAACTAAAGGAACATGAAAAACATTGTGCAGCGCTCACCGTGAAAAACTCAATTAATGAGTATGCGTTGTTTCTTGGGTCACTTATAGTACATAAGGTGTTTTCAATTAACGAAGTCAACATTATTTGAGGGCACTGCTATGGCCTCATTCAACATTTCTTTACAAAAATGGTTTGTTGGTACAAATGGTTCGCCACCCCTGTTCTAGGGAGACTAACTTTCTGGTATAACTTCAGTTATCGCACTCCAAATAATTTCAAAGATGGAAAGCACGTGCTCGGAAAATATGTTTTAAACAATTTATCAACTTATACCTAAAATGTTTATTGTTGTCTTTATTCAATCTTAGCCATTTTTTTAGACTCTGGACTGCATACGCGTTGCCGATTACAGCGACCGGTGGCCAGGCGTCCGTCAGTTTTCATTCATTCTGTTACTGCAGCGCAAGGCCGCCACTCCTGACAAGTGTACCAGCCGCGCGCGTTTGCAGGTGCACTTAGGTACTGTTACGTTAGACTGCGCTAATCTTTTAAACCAGAAATGTCGTAGGACGAGTTTTAGGAAACCTTTTGAGTGAATCAAGTAAGTATTAAACTATCAGATACATTAACTGAGTCAAAGAGACGAAAAAAGAGTAAGTAGGGCATCATAGGAATGAGAACTATTTTTTTTTATGTAAACATGGGACGAGAGGATCTAAGCGCTCTCCTGATTGTAAGAAATCAGGTCTGCTCATGACCATAACAGTGCTACACAGGACATTGATTTACATAGGCCGGTACAACATTGCTAAAGCACTCGTCCAAATTGAGACATTTTAATGGTCAGGCTCGAAAGCCCAGAAATTTAACAAGCTACAGTACCCTTCAAACCGGTAAACATTAATTATGTACATTACTGCTTTGCAACAGAATATCAGTCACTGTTGAGAGCTGAGCTATGTTGAGAAGGCGCATTCGCATGGCATGTGCATCATCTTGACACAAAGGCTCGTCCACACGCGGCCATTGGCTAAATGTCGTCAATTACACGAACTACCGGAGCGAGTGGGAACCACCCCTGCTTCATTACACAACCGCTCGCGGAGCCCTCGAGCGTAATGTCCTAGAAAATGACGCTTCGTGACGATCTCTGACGTTTGTTTACGCGTCATATTGACGCGTGACGTGATTTTTGAGGGGTTAATTTTGGCTTGAAATTGTGGCTTTATCTTAGAGCGTCTTTTTCTCTGAAGATGATTATTTATTTTATTATTAGCTGCCATGGCTCTCCGCCTGTGTGGATTGGGAAAAGTAGCCTATGTGTTTCATTAATTAATTTTAGCTCAACTTGTTCAGTAATAATAGTGTTTCTATAGAACACCGAGATAGACAGTATCAAACCAAGATGGAGTCTTAAGACAGGACCAAAAAACTTCAGACACCTCGTAAATAAAAATGAAATATATCCGTTTCCATATAATATTTTTTATTCCTTTTTACGATGGAGTTTGAAAAACAATAAAAAAACGCCTAGTAATTTTTAACTATCTTATTATACTATTGCTGTTCTGTTTCTGCTTTGAAAATTAGCATTGGACCAAAATGTACTAGAAGTTAGCCAATGTGGCTCCCTTTTTCTTGGCACATTTTCAATGTACTAGATTGTGGTTCTATACTTTAATACTTCTTTGTTTTGGCGTGATTTAGGAAATGAACATCCAGAAATCTAAACTTTCACAATTATCATAATTCTTAGGGTGACAGTTCTATGATTTTTTCATCATCAGTCATCATAATATTTTATCGAGTAAAGATGTCGCAATGTAATTTTTTTAGGGCAAAAATATTTTAGCTTAAAAAAAATACCGGCAGAAAACTCAAGCAATACAATAACAGCAAAAAATACCGCCGTTTTCCTGAAAGCTATATCTTTAATTAAAAACATCGCAAAGAGATTACTCGGGCACATTTTTATGCACAATATTTGCATTTCCATTTGTACCCGTTTTCAATCAGAACGGATATCAAAAAGAAACGTCTAGAAGACTATTTCAATCTGGAATCGGATACCGGATAGGGTCGCGAGTTCATTCCTCACAATGGTTATAGTAAAAACGATCCTAGATCTAGAATCTTTATGTCAGGTTGTTTCTATTATCAAAATACTTGAACCTGACGACTTGCCAACCTATTCTCGATGGGCCTACCACACGCACAAGGTTCACCACAGTTTTGCCTGCGCAGGTACACGGAACACGGAACACGGAACTGCACCGTAAAATTACCAACTACACGCACGGAGTTTTGCAGGCAAAACTGTGGTAAAGCTTGTGCGTGTAGGCCCATAAGATTTTGAAATGAATGAATGAAGCATGTACAGTGGGCGGTACCTAATCGCTACATCAATGCCCTATGGCAGACGATCATAGCAAAATATACTTACTGCGTATTCTACAACGTCACCGATCGCTGTATTATCTCAACTTTTGCAGCACGAAACGCATAGTAACTGCTAAGTCAGCTGTGTCAGAGATGCTACGACGACCATAGTAACTGTTGTGAATTATTACTACTGTAGCTTAACTATAGTGGCTTAGGTGCTACGTAAGTAACTACTAAGTGCGCTATGTCAGAAATGCTACGAAGACCATAGTAACTGTTGTGAATGATTACTACTGTAGCTTAACTATAGTGGCTTAGGTGCTACGTAAGTAACTACTAAGTGCGCTATGTCAGAAATGCTACGAAGACCATAGTAACTGTTGTGAATTATTACTACTGTAGCTTAACTATAGTGGCTTAGGTGCTACGTAAGTAACTACTAAGTGCGCTATGTCAGAAATGCTACGAAGACCATAGTAACTGTTGTGAATTATTACTACTGTAGCTTAACTATAGTGGCTTAGGTGCTACATAAGTAACTACTAAGTGCGCTATGTCAGAAATGCTACGAAGACCATAGTAACTGTTGTGAATTATTACTACTGTAGCTTAACTATAGTGGCTTAGGTGCTACGTAAGTAACTACTAAGTGCGCTATGTCAGAAATGCTACGAAGACCATAGTAACTGTTGTGAATTATTACTACTGTAGCTTAACTATAGTGGCTTAGGTGCTACGTAAGTAACTACTAAGTGCGCTATGTCAGAAATGCTACGAAGACCATAGTAACTGTTGTGATTATGTGGTTTAGATGTTACGTTTAGTAACTTCTAAGTGCACTTTGTCAGAGATGCTACGAAGAGAATATGGTAACTGTTGTGAATCTGTGGCTTAGATGCTACGATTTGTAACTGCTAAGTCAGGTATGTCAGAGATGCTACGAAGACCATAGTAACTTTTGTGAATCTGTGGCTTAGGTGCTACGTTGAGGGCAGCCACCTCTGAAGCCAGGTTAATGGAATGATACTAAATCAGTATTCTATGCCGGCGAAGCTTCGCTGGCGGAATCTATACTACGCTGATTGAAAACATTAATGGAATTGGTCAGTATTTCAACGAAAACTTGTGCTCCAACTTTAATTTCCATTGATGTTCAATAATTTCTAGTATAATTGAAAATGTATTCAACCATTTTATTATAAATATCATACCACGATCGAAGAGCCAATAAATAATCAAGGTTTTACAAAAACATAGTACAACCGACTTCAATTGGACTGTTTTAGTGATCGTAAACACCACTGAAAAGTCACAGGGAAGCAAAATACGCAATTTCTAAAAATCTAAAAACTAAACCAGTGAACCGATTCCGTTAAAATTTCTATGGAACCAATCCAAAAGTAATATCCTCTCAAAAAAAATATTTTTTAAAATTGGTTTATATTCAACAAAGTTCAGAGGTAACAAGCATTAAAAAAAACATTCAAGCGAATTGAGAACTTCCTCCTTTTTTGAAGTCGGTTAAAAAGGTACAGGTAACGGATTAACTTCCCCTGTGGTCAAATTTTAATATTTTGAGCACAAAAATTAATAAGTAGAACCTCATTGTTCTTTTTATATTTTTGTCGTGACTTCGTCTAATAAATCGATGAACGCCGGCTGCATGCACGAAAACGTTGACGTCATTGTCCGGTAACGCTTGTTGTCCCGTTACGCTGGTAGTCACGTTAAACTATATAAACCAACTTAACAGACAACCATTTTTTTTTTAAATAAATGTCTCGATTGAATTATCTCTTCGTCTTTTCCTCATCGTAATCGTTTCGATGCTTGAAGAGTCATAAAAAGTACCATCTTATATATACTCCATCAACATTCGATTGGGATCATTCACCTCTGATTGAGTCCTATTCAATCCTCTTTTTTCTTTGAACGGGAAAATACCCACGTAAAATGAATAATTATGCCACAGAATAAAAAACAGTAAGAAAAGGTGCTGATAAATCTTTATTCATTTCTAATGCGTCGATGACACAGGGCTAGTTTACGAGCTGCTAGTCGGTGAGTTTAAAAGCAAGTGAGTGAGCGAGTTAGCGGTCCGGTAGGATTGTCAACTATCAGATTGTAGAAAAGCCGATGACACGGGGCGGGTTTACAAGCTACTAGCGAACTCGCTGGCTTGTAGCTTTTAAACTAGCCTGGGTCACCGAGGTTTATACTCATAATCATACTCATATTATTTATTTATTTACCGTAGGAACAGATTGCACACTTGGTAACGTCAGAAAGCTATGTTTACAAAGTTTTCAACATTTACATTGAACAGAGAGAAAACTTAATGAAGTTGAAGTTGAAATATTTTAAATACAAAATAACAAGGTTCTGTAGCTGTAGAGAGGCTAAGTCATAACAATAAAAAAAAATAACAAAGAAATAATTTGCTGCTAATTTGTTTTTTACAATCTGCTTGTTGACAATCCTTCCCGAAAGCTAACTCGCTCCCCTGCTAGCTTTTAAGCTCGCCAACAAACAGCTTTTAAAAAAGCCGTGTGTGACAACGCTCCACAACGCTTGACCGAGTGGCGCGCGTACACGAGCGAACAAAGCACAAGCGGCGAATCCGCTCAGTTTTACGCTAGTCTAGAAATATTTCATCTAGAAAATAGGTAGCTACTTCGGTTATCTGGAGGCACGGTAGTGCCTCCGAAGCCGAAACGAGCAGCACGACCGTAACTACCTTTTCTCGAAGCAACTCGAGGCACTTTTCAGCCTCTTAAATCTCTGTTACTGATTGTGGTAAAAGCTTGAAAATTATGTTACAAAGAGAACTTTGTATACACAGATAAACTTCTAAGAAAGAAGTTTCTAGATAAAAAACTTTCCGAGATATCCATCTCCAAAGTTCCACTGTATTGTCACACTCACTCACTCACGTGTTATACATTAAAAATGTTTTTGCTGGGATTCTCTTTTTGCCTATACATATCGGAATATTAATTAAAAGGTATGTATAAGCATTAATAGAGTACTAATATATATATATATGTATGTAAGTAATATTTCTGTCATTACAAACAAAACTATGTCTCCTCTGTGGCTTCGCCCGATCACGTAGGGGTGTAATTAAGGGGTAGGATTCAAAGCTTTTCCCCGAGAGCTCCCTTGGGGCTCAACTTTGAAAACACTCGACAGTGTTCGGCCATATTGGATTTAAATGCCCATTTTGGTGGGATAACATATTTTATGTTTTTAATTTTATGAAGTAGAAGCTAATTTTCAAAATAGGCAATCCGCTAGTAATGAATAGTAATTTCAAAAAACTTTTGAGATAACGCAAGCCTTATAAATGGTTCTGAGTAAAGAAAATTATTCACTTCAAATGTATGCTAAGTATATTATGTTAACTTGCATTTTATTCTTTCGAGAAAAACTGCAAACAACATGCAAAAGTAATTTTTTTTCAAGCCTGTCTCTTTCCATCTATCGTTGACTTCTACTGCTTCAGACATTAATCAATGTATCCAGATAATATTCGCATTCAAAATCTTTAAAATGTTAAATAAAGTCGAAACGGCGATTCATCAAGGACTGAAGAGTGAGAAAGATATAACATAATTTATGTGGGAAACCGTGATCTTGGCAAGACTCATAAGAAGAGTGCTTTGGAATTTATTCGCTGTACGCAGAGTTATTTAGATGTGGAGTTAAACTTGATTTATCACACTGCTATGAACATTCTACATGTACTTGAGGACAGGTGATATCACATCATTACTTACTGAATGTATTTAATATTGATGATGTTTTTAACTCTCTCTCTTGAATAATAATCAAGGTTTTACAAAAACATACAATAACCGACTTCAATCGGACTGTTCTAGTGACCGTAGGCACCACTGAAAAGTTACAGGGAAACAAATTACGCATTTGGTTCACTTCAATGACTTTTTTTTCAGTTATTTTGATTTAAAACCTAAACTACTGAAACTATTTTGCTATAGACTTTTTCAAATCGGTATATAAACACCAAAGTTTTGAGGTAACAAACATTAAAAAAAACCACTGAATTGATAACCTCCTCTTTGAAAAGATGATGAAGAGATAATTGGTGCTTGTTCACTTTCGTTTCAGATTTCGGCGAGTCAACATCTCCTGAGGATGCCTCGTGTAGAGGCGAAACACGTGTTGAATTTTAATCTTGGGTTTTCTGTTTTTTGGCCTTATATTAAGTAACAAAACCTTTTTTTATCAACTTAAAAAGAAGGAAGAGGTTTTCAATTTGGTTGTATTCTTTTTAATGTTTGTTAACTTAAAACTTTGTCATTTTATCCATCAATTTGGAAACAGGCAGGCATACAGACCTCTTGCGGCCTGTTAGCAGCCTTGCAATACTAGTCTTATAAGTATGTAGATAATAATGTTAAAAATTATTTGACACTGCAGTGCTCTACCGTTCGCTGTCATCCCAGTGGGAATTAAGCCTTACAATACAGTGAGGAGTTCCTATATTTAGTGTGAACACGGGGCACGTGTCACGTTTGGGAAATATGGGTATAACCAGGTACTCACCCGCGCGCGTGACCTCGTCCCTTGCTGGTAGTCGTATCCTCGCCCCTGTTGACAAAACGAATCGTTACACATGACCTTTCTTATATTAAAAACTTGCAAAATGAGCGAGATGTTTTTTCTCAGACGCAGACAGAAGGGCGCAGAACATAACCTTTCATTTATAGGTTGTGCCCTCTAATAAGTCCTGAACATCAGTTTGTAATTGGAGTTTAGAGGCTAGTTGGATTTTTTTATGTCAAAAACATCTTAATATTTTTATAAAATTCACGTTATATACGCAATTTCGTTAACTTCAACGACATATTTTTTCAATAATTTTGATATAAAAACTAAACTACTAAATCTCTCATTTCAGACTTCGGCGAGTCAACATCTCCTGAGGATGCCTCGTGTAGAGGCAAAACACGTGTCGAGTTCTGACTTGAGTTTTATGTTTTCGGCGCTTTGGTTTAGATACTAAAATTCTAAACTAGAGTTAAGTTAATTAAGACCTTTGTTTGGAGGTTAAGCGGATTTATTACTAAATATATTTATACTATTTATTAATACTAAACCTGATTTGGGTGCAATTTCTAAGAGACCAATCAGAAAGTATATCCTCTCAAAGAAAAAATATTTTTTTCAAATCGGTTTATAAACAACAAAGTTTTGACATCATCTTATTTTATAATTAGCTGGAAACTGACAATATGTCTTAAGTTTTGATTTTTAGATGTCTAAAGATTATTCAAAAACTCGGCGAAGAAAAATCTTTCGACAGGCCTTGTCGATATATTAATGCTAAAGGTACAGTTGACTTAATAGCAAGAAGTACCTAAATTAAATATTTAGACTAAACGATATGCTATTTTGATTTAATGCTATTCCTAGCTAAACTTAGTAACTTTAACCCGAAAACTAATGTACAACTTAAACCACGTGTGACCACGTGCTTACCCCTAGTTGTTTTAATTAATTTAGAATTAAGTTATAAAGTTCTAACTTCAAGTTAAGAAGTTGCGGTTGAAGGATGGCATGAGTTGCTTTGAAACTATGAAAGTAAAGTGAAATTATATTTGATCTTAAGTTATTATTAACAAGCTTAAAGCTATTAATGGTAAAGTGCATTGTCTGAAATAAATTATTTGAATTTGAATTAAACCTAAAACCCTACTGCCGAATTGTTATTGGAATATTGGATTTATAAGAAACACTTCAATTTTATTCTATTTCACTGCCATAGCTAAAAATAATACAAAGAGCTTTCATTGTTTTTGAAACTTTAACCCCAAATATGTCTTAGTTCTTTTTATAGTACCTAATACTTTCATATTCATACTAAATACACTTATAGCTGAACAACAATGAATAAAAGCTGAATTATTAGCTCTGGCTTCGTGAAAACAGAACTAGCTTACTTTTACACTAGCTTACTAGCCAAGAAATGAATGCTAGCTTTATATAACTATCTTGCTATCCTGGCTTCCAAAACTAGCTTCGTGTATCTCGGGCATTACCGTGATTTTCAGCGCTATCAGTAACGTCATTGTGTTTGCGTCCTTTGTTTCTAAATTCCATAAAGTTGAAGGAAAAAAATACGCCTTCAAGTTTAATTAACTCTGAAATTAGCGAACGACTCTCTTCTAAAGAGGCGATTGTAAATGCATGAAAATATTTTTTCAAGAACCGTTTATTCCACCCAAGAGGGCAATGAGTTGGCGTAAATCATAAACGAAATGAGGCTAATTCGCTAATGTTTCGAGTTTATGGGAGAAAGTTGGCTGTTTTGAGAGGACAGTACAAGGTTTGTCGTCAATAACAATTTCGATAAATATTTTTTGTCGCTTGTAACTTTTTTTAAGGCATTGGTACCCACTCATTTTTTTTTTCTTATAAACAAGTGACAATAATAAACATAACTGTTTAACGGTTAAATAAAAAAGTGTTGGTGTTGGTACCCATCGTGACAGACCACTCTGGGGCCTTCGAAAAAAATTCTATGACCGCATTCACCCATCCTTTGTGCCGTCGCAAAAATGCAAAAAGCAAAAACCCAGTAATACAATGCCTTTCAAACTGGAACACGGTAATAAACACTACTGCTTGACGGTTAATTATAAAAGTGTTGGTGTTGGTACCCTTCGAGACAGAATACTTTGTTGCCTTCGAAAAAAAAATGGTTTCTGTAAAGGTGGTTTACGGACGATAGTCAACGTGACTACCAGTGTAACGAGACAATGAGCGTTACCGGAAAATGACAACGTTATCGGACAATGAGCGTAACCGGACAATGACGTCAACGTTTTCCTGCATGCAGCCGACCCGGCGGCTTTCATCGATTGATTAGACGTAGTCACGTCAAAAAAATTCTATGAATGCGGTCACCCATCCTTTGTGCCGTCGCGAAAAATCGTCGCATTAGCGATCTAGTCGCAAGTAAACAAAATTATTCGTCGGTAAACGTACTGTCTTGTTTGCCCAGAGCGTGTAATTACTTAATATTTAGCACAGTGTTGGTACCCTTCGAGACAGAACACTTTGAGGCTTTCGAAAAAAATCTATGACCGCATTCACCCATCCTTTGTACCGCAAAAATCGTCGCATTAGCGATCTAGTCGCAAGTAAACAAAATTAGTCGTCGGTAAACGTACCGGCTTGTTTACCCAGAGCGTGTAATTACGGCATCGAATACGACTTGTTATTTCTCTCTTTCTGACACCCGAGAAATGTATCTGTGCTTCTATTCTGTGATTCAATTTGAATGGAATATTTGAGTGTTTGTGATTTTTGTGGGGAAATTGGGAGAGTCAATAGCGGTAGACAATTTTGTAAGAAATGTATTTATGAATGTTTGAAGACCTTGTAACAAATATATTATCTATGAAATTTATCTTCGAAGGGTATTGTTTTAGACCAATAAGTGGCTACTTATTGGTCGAGAGTGGTCTAAACCGAGCCATTGACACGAAGAATGAATTAATTGTTTTAGAGTTTATAATAAACTGCGACGCTCGCGTGGTTTAAGGATAATAAATAACCTATGTTAAATTCCAGCTTACATTTACGGTTAGGAGTAATGTGTAAGCATTGCTGTGTTTCGGTTTGGAGGACAATGTAGCTAGGATACTACTGAGAAAAGAAAAATAAAGAAATAAAGAAAGCATTAATTTTATTGTTGGAAAACTAGACTAACTATTAATTATTAATAATATAATAATTAATAATCAGAAGAAAAGATGAGATTTCGAGACTGACCATCAAAATGTCTCAAGGTGGACGAGTGCTATAGAAGCGTTGCATGGGGCTATGGAAATCAAAGTCCGGTTTAGCACTGGTCTAATTTTAGTAATCTCTTATCATTAAGAGAGCGCCTAGCTAGTCTTGCCCCTTGTTAACATTAAAAGTGTCTACGAGTATATAATATGTAAAGCTAAGTAGCTTTGTAAAGCTCCAATATCCATTCATTTATTTTTACTTACATAAATTTTCCTTTTGAACGAAGGATTTCCGTCCCATATTCAAAACGAGGTGACACAAGACTTCCGAGAAAATTACCCGATACGTCCCAGCCCAATCACTATTTTCCCGAAATTCCGGAACATACATTATGCATCAGGCCCCCGGATTATTATGTTAAGACTCGTATATCCTGGACGTAACGACCCCTTGACCAAGGAAATTGAGAGTTGAAGGCTATATAGCCAGAGAGGTAAAATAAACTCTACCGCTTATACAACGTTACATTTTGTTTGTACGAAAAATGATGAATGAGACCCGTATTTACTTATTTTAATGTAAAATCCATGTTAATTAAACAAGGTTTTCGAAAACATTCTACAATCAATTTCAATTAGATTGTATCAGTGACCGTAAACACCTCTAAAAGTCACAGAAAAGCAAAATACACAATTTCGTTTACTTCCACGACATAATATTTTCAGTTATGTTGATTTAAAAATTAAACTTCTGAACATATTTTTATGAAATCTATGGGACCAATCTAAAAGTATATCCTCTCAAACAAAAAAGGATTTTTCCAAATCGGTTTATAGAAAACAAAGTTTTGAGCACAGCAGATAGAAAGTACGAAAATCGTTTTTTTCGTCAATGGTCCTCATATTTTTGTGACATATTTTTTATGTATTTTAAGTTTGATCATATTTGTCTGTTTTATAAATGTTCATACCTTACTCTTACTTAGTGAGCTCTCTACATAAAATTGTTTCTCGCAGTAACAGAATATCCCGATAAACAGAATAAGTGATTTAGACAGTGGGAGTGATATAGACAGAGATTTGGCGCAAGATTCTAATGCAGTGTTGGCAGGATGAGAGCTGTGTCAGAACACTTGTTTTGATAACGACGTTACAGTTGAGCCAGACGATTGCTGGCAAGCCTTGACATACTAGAGAAAGTGTTTCAATTATATTTATTTATTTTAATATTTGCATTTTGTATATATAAATAAATAATATTTTTGGACATTTCACACAACGCTATCTAGCCCCAAACTTAATAGAGCTTGTACTATGGATACCAGTTAGCTGATACAATACTTACATACTTTTATTTTTGTAAATATACATAGAATACTAGTTTATACTAGAAAAACACTACTCTTTTCAACCGACTTCAAAAAAGAGGAGGTTATCGATTCGGGATTTCAGTTTTTTTTATTATTTATCTCAGAACTTTGTTGTTTAAAAACTGATATGAAAAATTCTTAATTTTAATAATTTTTTTTATATACTTTCAGATTGGTGCAAACAAATTTCATCAAAATCAGTTCAGTAGTTTAGTTTTAATGTCAAAATAACTGAAAAAAATATGTCGTCGAAGTAAACGATTTTGCGTATTTTGCTTCCCTGTGACTTTTTAGTGGTATTAACGGTTATTAAACAGTACAATTGGAGTCGGTTGTACTGTTTTTGTAAAAACTTGTTTTGTTAAAATATTTTCAACATGTTTTCTATGAGAACTATATAATATATATATACTATATATATATAAGAAGTGCTCCTTTAATACATTCATGACCGCTATGAATTTCTTTTAGATTTACTACTTTGTAAGTTCTACTTGCGGGTGATGAAACGCGTACAACGATTAGGTACTGCAACAATTGTTTGAGCCACAAAATAAATAATAGCCTAGAAAAATCAAAGATCTTGAATCCAATGCAATGAAGGTATGAAACTATGAATAAAATCATTGAAAACTGAACTCTCAGACATTGAAGATTAGGTATCATTTCCATGGAACGTGCTGAGGGTCAACACGAGATTGCATTTTGTGCAAAGCCATTTATTTGGTATGAATATCATGAATGAATCGTTTCAATATTATTTTATTTTTACTGTTTGTTTATTTAATACATCAATTGTAATAATAAACGCATGCAATTCACTTGTTGAATAACTCAATGATTGACTGAAATAGTGCACGAAAGACCCTCTTCGAGACGCACTTGATATCCTTTCACCACATCGGTTTAGTTCGAAAGAACTTAGTGACACGATAAGAAGAAGACTAACAATAATATATTGGTCATGGATGGAAAAAATGCCTTTTGAAATAACAAAGCTTCCGTTATCAGTGTTTAGGTCAAACGTATATATGAGTATATACTTTTGATTTCATAATTTATAAGTTGTACATTTGTCGATTATGAGTAGTTAGTAGCCCAAAACCCTTGCAAAAGACCATAGTTAGATCTTTTCCTTATAAACTTATTGCTTAGAACAAGATGTAGGTATGTATAGCCTAGGAAGATAGATATTTTGTAAGCTTATTTCAAACTGTAATATATTTTTGATTACTAGAGTTACGCAATGTAACATTTTGGCTAATAAATGATTGAATTGAATTGAACTTACTAAGCACGTTTCTCAAAAGTTTTTTTGTGTCGAATTCCCGTTCGCAGCTCGACTTAGCAATTTAAGAAAATATGGCGGAACACAGCGCTCGGGAAAACAAGCACGTGATATTGTTTTCAAAACGGAATAATTTTAACCAGGAACTTACTCAAAATATAGCAAATGACATTTTGATAACAAACCTCAACGAACTTTACAACTCAAAGTCTTGCATAATTATTGGGAAGAGAACAACTCTCGGTGTCTCTAGCAGAGTACGTAAATACGGTCTATAAACGGCTTCGATGCAGCATGTTCGGTAAAGTCGGACGAATTATAGTCGAAACTGTAGCGCTCCAGTAATGGGCGTAAAACAGTGATTTGTAAAAAAATCTAGTACAGAAAATCATTTTAACAAATGTTTTGAAAATCTACTCAAGTGCCTAATATTATTATTTTTAATTTTTTTGTTAATCACATTGTTTTTGTTGTTTTGTTGAGCAAAGGCTTCCGCCAAATCCTTCCCCACCTTGTTCTTTAAATATATTTGTTTAATTGATTGCTTAGTTATTAACTCACAATAACTTTTAACTTTAAATTTGCCAGGAGAAACCACGGAGAAATCATGTTTTAAAAATGTTTAGAAATGGCAATCCAACTTTTATTACAATTTTTTAACAATACCATTCAAAGTTTACATTTTTGGTACCTTTTAGCAAATGTATGATTATGTAAAAAGTAATCTGAGATAAGCATTGTGGACTCCATTATAATCAAATCAACATAATAATTCTATCTTGTAACTATTTTTTAATTTTGCTATTTGCTTTTTTTTTTGTATATCCTAATAAATAAATAAATAAGGAACTCGGCTTTTTCCTTGATTTCCTCGCGTCGTCAACTTGTAGAGCCTACGAAATCTTGCCCCTTGCCCCAATTTCAGGATGTTGTTGCGCAAGCAGTGGAAAGTTTTGAGACTTACACAAATCGAGTTGTAATTTTGAGCTGAGTAGGTGTTTCTCTTATTAAGTCGTGGGAAATCGTATGTTGGGGAACATGAAAATTAATTAGTCGAAATTTAGGACAGCACCATTGCGGTTTTAATTTGCGCGAGTGGTCGTGTCTTCGTTTTGTGGACGTCTGTGGCCAGATCTGGGTTTTTTTTTGGTTAAAGCAATGACAAAACGAGATAGGTGCTCTCCCGAACTTAGTGCACCCGCAAACAGGTCGCCGACTACAGCTACCGGCTACACGTGAATGATACGTGGCGGGGGCCATAAGCTACAGCAACAAAATGTATGAAACCCGTCAACGCTTCGCTTCTAGCCAAGAGTAGGTTGGGGTCCCAACAGTGGGAAAATTATAGGCTGATTTACTATCTAATCGTGTCACTAGTCCTTTCGAACGTTAAGCACGTGATTTCTTTACCAGAGAACAACACTTTACGAGATGTAAGTTGACTCGAGAGTTTCAGATTACGGCGAGTCAACATTTTTTGAGGATGCCTCGTGTAGAGGCAAAACCGTGTCGAGTTCTGACTTGAGTTTTTTGTTTTTGGCGCTTTGGTTTAGATACTAAAATTCTAAACTAGAGTAAAGTTAATTAAGACCTTTGTTTAGAAGTTAAGCGGATTTATTACTAATAGTAGATTATGCACTAAGGGGATAAAGCAGTGTCTTATGTCGCGGGTGGCATATAGAACCCTGAGCTAACGAGGGACTCAGTTAACTCCTGAGCGAAGCGAGGGAGTTATGTAGAGTCCTGAGTGACGCGAGGGGTTCAAGCCGCCCAAGACGAAGACAGGCTTTATCCCAGAGGAGCATACTCTACTTTTCACACCTTCTGCGAGGCAATAAAAATCTAAGGCTCCAAACTCAGCAGCCAACACCGTCTTATGTTTCACAATCGTTGAAGTCGCGCCTTTTTTCTTTTTTTTATGAGTGGCCAGTTCGATTTAAGAACAAACCTTTTTACAATGCCAAATGGGCGTTCTTTTATTTAGCGTTTTCCACGAGTTTCCACACGAATTTGACGTTCCAAATTCAAATCACATTATTACCCTTGGGAGTTTCATACAACATTACCTCCCTTGGTAAGTAATGCTTTGCTTTACCTTGATGATAGCATGATATGTAATTGGATATTGTCGAGCAGGTGGTGTGAAAATATATTTATACTATTTATTAATATTTATGGATTTCCGCAAAGTAACGCCTGAGTCAATCAATTACCTCCTACTCGGCCAACGTGCCTGTTTACTATGCCTTTGCTAAGTAGAAGTGTGGTTGTGTACCTTCTGCGTGTTGACTTCCCGGGTGGAGATGCCCATCTTCTCGTGGTGTCGCAGCTGCACCGGGTAGATGATCTGGTAGTAGTGCGCACCGATGTTGCGGACCAGCTCTTGGTTCTGTCGGTATTCTCGCAGTAATCGCTCCACTTCACCTGTAACAATACAACTTGGTTTAGAAGGGTTCCGTACATAAGAAGTGCCAATGGTCTAACTATGGCCTACGCCATCGGTCTCTCTATTCGACCTTGACAGGGGCCTATTTTAGGAAACGTTATAGGTGGCCGGCTGAAAGTTCCAAAAAAAAATATTATATACAATTTTACAAATTTGGGTAGGTGGATATGTCTTAAGCGTCGATGACACATGGCTAGTTTACAAGCTACAAGTCAGCAAGTTTGCTAGTAGCTTGTAAGCTCGCCCCGTGTCATCGGCTTTTTAACAATCTGCTAGTTGAACATTTTCCGGACCGCTAACTCGCTCACTCGCTGGCTTTTAAACTCGATGGCTTGTAGCTTATGAACTAGCCCTGTGTTATCGAGGCTTACTTGTGTGGTTTAAGGTTAGTATATAACTAGATGATTCGCCGCTTAAGTTTTGTATTTTGCAGCGCGTGGACGCTATTAATAAATTATTCATTAATTCATTCATTTTGATCTAGATACTCCCCGCGGTTTTGTTGCCAGCACCCAAACCAGTTTACCTCCTGAATTCCACTCAAACCACCTATTCTTTCGCAAAGAAATTACATTAAACTTGCTATGTAAAACGGAGCCAACTGCAATCGCAAGTTTAAAGGTCCGAAAGTAATAAACTCAGCTCAAGACGTAAATCCGGCTTTTACGATGGCTCTAAAGCCAACAATAGTCGCCTAGATTGAAACTCATTTAGGTCATAAGTGTTGCACTTGAGCTTACGTTTATATGATGCTGAAGAATGTCATTCTGAGGTAGATTTTAGTGCCTAGATAGACGTTAAACGTGCGCTATCCTTACTAGTTATTTTCATTCATTTTTATGTGGTCAGTGGCTTTGGTATAGCTTTTTCATTGTGTTTTAGTTTTCATAAATAGTTCCGTTTATCAGTTCAGGTCAGTACATCCAGCTTGCCTTGTTGTAACACAGTTTTTAACTAGCACGGAAGGCAACGTTTTATAAGTAACTGTGTATGTGCCTAATATAAATACTTACTACCTACTCAAGAAAATAATTTATATGTCTAACCATATGCCTATACTTATCTCTGATTTAAAACAAAAAATAATTAAATATTTTCTGTTTGATTAAAGGAATGACTGAATTAATGAATGAATGAAAATGCTTCATTGTACACCATAAAATAAATAACAATAACAAAGAACATTAACGGAAACATTACAAAATATTTAGTACAATGGGCGGTCTTATCGCTATCAAGCGATCTCTTCCAAACAACCAGTATGGAGACGGTTACGATAATACAAGATGTGATTAAATTGACTTATCCCTTTATAAATAAGTCAATTTCTATATTATAACTAGTTTGATTATTACGATTGTAATTACGGCATAGTCTGCTAAAAAAATAATTTATCTTATCTTATCATACCTAAAAACGCCAAGCAACATTTCCGTCTTCAAGGGAAAAGTTAAGCATTTACTTTGCGACGATACTTTAAAATTTTATCCTGAAACCTTCGACTTTATGTCTATCGATCAGTCGCAATGGGTCTGATAGGTTGCCTTCATGCATCCTGGGATTACGGTGACCAGTTTTATGTCCATCTTGCCATTTAAGCGCAGATAATTCTTTATACCATGGCTCTTTGTGCTATCTCGTTCAAACAATGTATATGATTCGTTCAAATTGTGCTATCTCAAGCAAAGGATAAAAATTGAGATACTTCTTATTAATACTTAGATCTTTAGACTAGTAACTTTGTCTGCTTGTGTAAATAAATAAATATATAAATAAATGAATATTTTGGACATTTAACACAACGCCATCTAAGCAGAGATTGTATTATGGGAACCAGATGGCTGATACAATACTTATTATACTTTTTTTTTGTAAATAAAAACATAAAATACAAAGAAAACACCCAGCCTCAAAACAAATACCGATGTTTATCACACAAATGTTTATCCTGAAGCGGGAATCGAACCCGCGATACCGGGCGCGGTAGTCTAATACACTTGCCATTCGACCACCCGTGTCGTCTAAAATAGTAAATAGTGTTTGTAATAATCTAAATAGTGACGCCCGCAACTACATTTGCGCTGCGAATTAAAAAAAATCCTTAGTTCGCGACACACTTCTTGACATCATCCCTTCCTAATTTCAAGTCCAGTATGTCCAGTGGTTTCGCCTCAGCGTTATCCGTCAGTCAGTCAGTACCAAGCTTTTTATATACGATATTGATTGATAAAAGTTACCTACTGTTCCAGTGTATATTAAATGTTTTTTTTTAATTAACATTAATGGATTACAAGGAAATACAGTGGGTACTTAATTTAATATCGACGACACGGTACTTGGTCTATGTACTTGTTTTTTACTTTGTGCAATAATAGTAGTATATGCACTAAGGGGATAAAGCAGTGTCTTATGTCGCGGGTGGCGTATTGAACCCTGAGCTAACGAGGGACTCAGTTAGAGCCCTGAGTGACGCGAGGGGTTCAAGCTACCCAAGACGAAGACAGGCTTTATCCCAGAGAAGCATACTCTACTTTTCACACCTTCTGCGAGGCAATAAAAAGCCAGGGCTCCAGCAGCGAACATGCACCGTCTTTTGTTTCACAATCTTTGAATCGCGCCTTTTTTCTTTTTTTTATGAGTGGCCAGTTCGATTTTCGAACAAACCTTTTTACAATGTCATATGGGCGTTCTTTTACTTAGAGTATTCCACGAGTTTCCACACGAATTTGACGTTCCAAATTCAAATCACATTACAACCCTAGGGAGTTTCATACAACATTGATGATAGCATGATATGTAATTAAACATTGTCGAGCAGATGGTATGAAAAGCATTTTCTATAGATAGATATCTACGGATGGTCGAATGGCAAGTGTATTGGAATGCTACGCCCGGTGTCGCGGGTTTCGATTCTCGCTTCAGGTCAAACATTTGTGTGATGAACATCGGTGTTTATCCTGAGTCTGGAAATGTATTCTATGTATGTATGTATTTACAAAAAAAAAGAATACAAGTATTGTATCAGTTATCTGGTTTCCATACTACAAGCTTACTTAGTTTGGGGCTATAGCATTGTGTGAAATGTCCAAACATTATTATTATTATTATTAATATGTATGTAGATCAGACTATACACGGGTCGATTTAAAGACTTGATTCATAAATAAATAATAATATATTCTCAACAAAATGCAACTATTGGTTTAAATATTTATGGGAAATAATGTACCTATATTCAATTGTTTCGGGCTTATTCGCCGTACAATATTCACCATCGCCGTTATTAATTATTAGTGTGATTGGCACCGACATGCCCTTTCATGAAGTATTATTGAGCGAATAACACAAATACAAAGCTCTGTTCTAACCACATTCCATGGTACGGTGATATCCAATACTAATTAATTTAATGTACAAACCAATCCCATGCATAATACCAGATTTCAGTCATATTTTTTACAAAAGTTTTTCAATAAATCTGAGTCATCGACTTAAAAAATCAAGTACAAAAACATACAACAACCGCCTTTAATCGGACTATTCTAGTGACCGTAGGTGGTACGTGGTACGTACGTGGTGGCTGCAGTTCACGGGGAGGCATGCACTGCAAGCGGAGCTCGGGGTCGGCGCAAGCCTTCCCTTGGATGGGCCTCACAGCAACGTGCGTGAGCTCTGCACGGTACGGGACCCGGGACGGCTACAGTGCACGGGGAGGCATGCACTGCAAGCGGAGCTCGGGGTCGGCGCAAGCCTTCCCTGGGATGGGCCTCACAGCAACGTGCGTGAGCTCTGCACGGTACGGGACCCGGGACGGCTACAGTGCACGGGGAGGCATGCACTGCAAGCGGAGCTCGGGGTCGGCGCAAGCCTTCCCTGGGATGGGCCTCACAGCAACGTGCGTGAGCTCTGCACGGTACGGGACCCGGGACGGCTGCAGTGCACGGGGAGGCATGCACTGCAAGCGGAGCTCGGGGTCGGCGCAAGCCTTCCCTTCGATGGGCATCACAGCAACGTGCGTGAGGGACACCGGTACGAGTTCTTTGAATATCCCGGGGTCATAAAATGCGCAGAGGTCGGCCACCATGGAGTTTTAGTCGGTTAAAGTCCGACATAACCCGTCCGCCCGCGACTTTTTTTTCAGTTTTTTTTTATTTAATAATTAAACTGACCAATCAGAAAGTATAACATCTCAAACAAAAAAAATAATTAAATCAGTCTATAAACAACAAACTTCTGAGGTAACAAACATAGAAATAATATAAAAAAAAATCGAATTGAGATCCTCTTCCTTTTTTGAAGTCGGTTGAAAAACAGAAAACAATTGTATGTTTGTCTAGGAATAATTTACACGGGAACTGTGCTAGGATAAGTTTATTGGAATAAAAAACTTTTGAATTTGAAATTAAATTGAAATCCGCAATGCACATAAGACCCGATTTCAGTCATTTACTTAGACATAATTTTTAGTACAATGTAATAATATTTGTTTCTTTAGGTATCAAGTTTCTGTTCACAATCATGGAATATAAATGCAAAATGTATATTTGCTTAACTTAAAATTCTGTCTGAAATGAAAATGAAACGAAGCCGTAATGTTTAATTTAGGCACACATTGTTCAGCCTTAACAAAAGTTCACAGAAAAATCACAAAATCTACAAAACAAATACTCAAGAAGATATAATATCAAAAACATGACAGTACAAATAACAAGTCATCAAAAACGGCACTTTTGAAAGGCACCCAGCGAACAATCAGGGCGTGAGTAAAGTCTGGGATCAGAAGGCTAGTCTTGGTTTTTAGTTAGTACCATATCGTACTTTATATCAGCTTAGTGAAAAGCTGCATGCAGCCAGAAAATGTAAAGGCTAGTAAATAACTTACTCTACTAAGCTAAGTTAAGTCTTCTTATCGTGTCACTTAGTTCCTTCGAACCAGTGTGGTGAAAGGATTTCAAGTGCACCTCGAAGAGGCTCCTTTCGTGCACTCGACACATGTTTTCGAACTTTAGGTTCTACGACATGCCGGTTTCCTCACGATGTTTTCCTTCACCGTTGCGAGAACGTGGGATGCATTCATAGATTTTTTGACTGAAAAAACCCATTTACGCATGACTGCCACCGGGATTCGAACCCGCGACCATCAGATCGCAAGGTAAGGGCCTCATCCACTCGGCCACCACGTCCTCTTGTTAAGTTAGATAGTGGTAAAAAAAACATAGATGATTAAATAAATAGATAAACGATCTCTTTTGCTATAAAATCATACAGTCTAGCGATTAACAATGCAATTTTGTAATTAATTTAAACGCACCATTTCTTTATTGCTACACAGTGCTTCACGGAGTTTTGATTCTCATAGGCTGCTTACAACACTACTATAATGCTCGTGAGATTTTTTGATGGTCAGTCTCGTATGCCCAGTAATTTCACTAGCTACAGTGTCCTTTCAACCGAAATACTGTAATGGCAACACATTACTGCTTAGCGACAGAATATCTGGTAGATTGATATTTTGATCACAGTCAAAAAGTTTGACAGCATCCTGCAGAGGACGCCACTCAACGGTATGAGAAGCAATAAAGCTAAAAGCTAAGTAAGTCATAACGAAAAGTTTGCAGTAAACGTGGAAAATCTGGTGCTAGATCCTCAGCCACAGCCGCAGCCGCCATTTGGGACAGTAGGACATTGTGGTGTGGATCTGGAGCGTGCAGCGACATCTTGCGCCATAACCAGATTGATGCCTCTCGAATCATACCACATACTGTGTTCACTTAAGAATCCAAGAATTATTCTTCTTCTTCTTATCATGTCACTGGTCCTTCGAACCAGTATGGTGAAAGGATTTCAACTGCGCCTCGAAAAGGCTCTTTTTGTGCACTAGAATTATTAATAGCAAATATGTAAAAATATCACTTCAAGTTTTTCTAAGGTTAATAGGGAAATCAGTTTTGCCCTATCGCGTATGTAAAACATATTAAAACTAAATATCTACTAAAAGACACATTTCGTGAGGTAGCAGTTACAAATTCACCAGTAACTTTTTGAAATTTGTACTCAGTCAATTCATATCAAATGATTTAGCAGTGCCTACAACACAAGTTGTATCTTCCACTTAGTGTAGGCTCTGCACACCAATATAATACTTACAAGCCAATGTATAACTGATGTAATAATGTTTTTACTATATATTTTTAAGCTTGTTTTTTGATAAATAAATTGAATTTGAATTTGAATTTGAATTTCAGAGATTCAATGTTAGCTTTTTTGTCTAGCTAACTAATTAAAGCGACATAAAACCCAATGGCTGGCAACATGGATCAAACAAAGCTTTTTAGATTTATCAGCTCTACAAAATGTGATGACATAAATGCCCAAAATAGAAAACGATATCACCACTATAGGGTTTTTGGCTGAAAACAAGCGCTGAGTGAATTCACCCAGCACATGTTGATCCAACCCCCTGTTTCGGCATAAGAGGAATGTTTTTTTTTTTGTTTTTTTTTTTTAAGAACAAGTTATTGTTTAAGGCTAATAAGATAATATTTCAGTTAATTATTAACACTAAACATCATTGTGACGAAATAAATGTTTCTATATCAATAATAATTTACAAGAAATTTGATAATCGTATCGATGTTCAATAGTTTCTGAAGTAAATTGAAAATCCAAATGCAATGGCATCAGTGATGTTGATTACGAAACCGATTCCAACGACCCATTGGGTAATTATCAAATAGCAAAGTTTTGCAAGTTGGCGTAGTTTTCCGTGCCAGCTATTAATCATTAACTTATGAACGCAACTAATTTATACCTACTAGTTAATATTGGAAATCAAATGTCAGATATAAGATTAAATTTGAAATAAGTTTCGTCAAACTCCCGCGAAAATTTTGAACTCTGGACACAGTTTTAACAGTTTTATTTAAAAGGCTATAATGGTCATGTTCAAAAGTTAGAGGTTACTTTTAGGTAGTCTTGTTCTTATCGTGTCACTAGTTCTTTCAAACCAGTGTGGTGAAAGGATTTCAAGTGCGCCTAGAAGAGGCTTTTTGAGAATTGCGAGTTGGACTCGCGAGGTTTCTATTATTAAATTTACAGGTAATATAAAACTTCTTTATAAATAAAATGTTCTTAGTGGAAAATTTTCCTCCTTTATATTTCACCTGAGATATTTCTCTACCTGCCCCACAAAAACCCTGAAAAGTCATAATAATAAATCAGACGAAGCATTTCCACAAAACATTTGAAATAACGCGATAAACGCTCACTAATTGCGTAATAGTTAAAGTTTCACAGTTTTGAGTGTGGCCGAAACGAATTCAGTAAACAGAACCCTTAAGCATTAGAGCCCAAACTAATCATCAAGTTGGGCCCCTAATTTTAAACAAACTGAAGCTGTTCAAGAACAAGTGAAAACGTAATCAAAGTTTTAAGAAATACTTTGTGTTTCGGATTGGGTCGAGTCAGAATATTTGTGAGTTTGTAAGATTCGTTAAGGACTCGAGTGTGTTGTAGTAACACAATTATAACTTAGTAAGATAGTAGAAGTACAAGTTATAGAAAGTGAACTACAAATTATAATAATGAAATACTCGTAAATAAAAAAGTTGTGTGCACTGGTGCAACTAAAAACACCATAGAAGTAAAAACTTTTTCAGAGGCGAGGTTAATAATACAAAATACAACTATTTGTAACAGTTTGATAGTGAGTACATTGACATGACAGTAGAAAGGTTGCTAATTTCAAAATACATTTTGATTACGGCCATAACATCAACAATACAGGCACCTTATTTTGTAGTATTATAATGTTACGCTACGTGGATGAGGCTTGCGATCTGATGGTCGCGGGTTCGAATCCCGGTGGCAGTCATGGGTTTTTTCGGTCGAAAAAATCTATGTTTGCATCCCACGTCCTCGCAACGGTAAAGGAAAACATCGTGAGAAAACCGGCATGTCGTAGAACCTATGAATGAATGAATGAATGAATGATACATTTATTTTCATGAATATAGGTGTCTACATTTGTTGGTTGTATAACTTTGAATCACTATATTCGACCTTTCGGCCGTGCAAATGTTTTAAGTACTTAGTACTAGGTCTAAATTAACTAACTACAATGAGTAAGCTGCTACCGATAACTAAATTATTAGATAACTAACTACATAGTGTTTAAATTAGAATATCAATGGTTGAGTTCAGTATCCGTCTAGAAGAGGTGCCTAGAAGAGTCAATCCATGAAGCAAATCTTATCAGAGTTAGGGGGTTAATAAAAGTCACAATAAATAGTATGCAGCAGGTCAAAATTTAAAATTCATAAAATCATCAATACAGTAGAAGTTAAAGTTCAAAAACATGTGTCGAGTGCACGAAAGGAGCCTCTTCGAGGCGTACTTGAAGTCCTTTCACCACACTGGTTCTAAGGAACTAGTGACACGATAAGAAGAACAAGTGTCAAACTTCTATTAAAGTTATCTCCTAGATGGAGACCTTTTGTACGGGACAATATCATAAAAGAAACAAAAGTAGGATGAAGAAAAGGTGAAGAAAAGTAGGGGGGAGTGGATGAAAGAGGCTCTAGTAATTATGTCTACACTCGTTTAATTGAGCTCGAGGCTTAGTTTCAATTATGACACCGGTAACTTTCAGCGCTATTGAAACAGGTTAGTATTTCAGGGAACTTTCGGCAGTTAATAGTTTTTATGGCTAGTGGAAAGTTTCATATTTAGGTTACAAGTACAGTTTTGCTTAAAATACGTTTTTAATGTAAGCCAATGACGAGACAAGCAAGTCACTTTTCGCTATGAGGGGCGGTGGTGTCTCCTGCCAATGAGGGAGATCTTGCTGGGTTCGAGAGTTAGGGCTCTGGCTGCATTATACTCGAACCTAGGATGGCTGCAGTGCACGGGGAAGCATGCACTGCAAGCGGAGCTCGGGGTCGGCGCAAGTCTTCCCTGGGATGGGCCTCACAGCAGCTTGCGTGAGGGACACCGTTACGTGTTCTTCGGATATCCCGGGGTCCCTATAATGCGCAGAGGTCGGCCTCCATGGGGTTTTAGTCGGTAAAAATCCGACTTACCCCTCCGCCCTCCCCCAAGGACGGTGGGCATCTATGAGGATTTCCCCATGCAAAAAAATATAAAAAGGCACTTTTCGCTGTAGTAATACAGGTCGCGCAATGAAAGCTGGCGCTGTCAAAGTACTCACACTAATGTATTTATTATTATTATTATCAGCCCACATCGACCCACTGTTGGGTATAGGCCTCCTCCCTAGCTCGCCACTCTCTCCGATCCTGCGCCAAGTAAATCCATCGAGCTCCAGCTGCCCCCACGATGTCGTCCGACCATCGGGCTGGTGGTCTGCCCGCTGACCTTCGCCCCTCGCGCGGCCGCCACTCTGTTACAGCCTTCGTCCATCTACCGTCTTCCCGTCTTGCAATGTGACCTGCCCATCTCCACTTCAACTTATTGATCCTCGTACCTATATCCACAACTTTTGTTCTTTGTCGGATCTCAACATTAGGTACTCGGTAAACCAGTGAGATTCCTAACATACCGCGCTCCATGGCTCTTTGAGCAACTTTGATTTTGTGTACGTGCTCATTAGTGAGCGGCCATGTTTCGAAACCGTAAGTAAGGATCGGCAGGACACATTGGTTGTACACCTTTGTTTTAAGACACTGCGGGATTTTAGCGTTAAAGACGGATTCAAGTTTTCCGAAAGCGGCCCATCCTAAATGAATTCGTCTGGCGATCTTTTTCAACTGAGAGCCTGTACCAAAGGACAAGCAGTGCCCAAGATAGACGTAATATCTAACAATTTCTAGTTGTTGGTTACCTACAATTATATTAGGTACGTGATTCGGGAGATTCGTCATGATCTTAGTCTTAGATCCGTTCATCCGTAGACCGACTCTCAGGGATGCGTTGTGTAGTTCTTCGAGCATACGCTGAAGATCAGTTGCATTATGAGCCAGTATGATGAGGTCATCAGCAAATCGTAGATGTGACAGCCGTTGGCCATTTATGTTGACACCCATTTCGCTCCAATCCAGTACCTTCATAAGGTCTTCAAGTAGGTTAGTAAATAGTCTGGGCGAATTTAACTAATTTATTTACTACAACACAATTAATAAACAGTAGCAAGAGCAAAACAATAATTGTCTCCTTCATACTCATAAGCTTCACTGCGCGCGAGGAAGACAGGCAGACTTTTCAAGATGCGCATGCAGTGCGACGTCACGCTACGCTCTTATTAGTTACTCATAGACACTACACAAACGCACTTGGAATGTGTTGTACAACTCGGGCACATTAATATGACACCTGGCTCGAATGACGTTTGTGCAAATTACAGCGTGGAATTGGATAATCTTGATAGAGAAGAGGTCCTGTAATACTTGGTAATGATAAGGCTTCGCAATTAGAGGAAGAAGAAACACGGAGGGCGCCACGCGGGGCAACGGGGGAAGCATCAAATTCCGAGCCACGTGTCAGCCAGGTGTCATGTTAATTCGCCCGAGTAGTATATGCCAGCTTTCGTTACGTAGTTTTTTTCGTTACGTAGATCATAATCATAGTCATTCACTTTCGTATTTTAGTAAAATATATCTCTACCAATAAGAAAGTTTTGACAATTTAGCACACGCTGGCTGTGGTTCACAAAACTGCTTCGTAAAGGTATGCTTACACAGTCTGCGTAAGTTAATTAAGTCCCGTAATGTTTTTGCAGAATTTGCGCACTCGCCTTAAAATGCATGTTCTTTAACGACGCCCTCGTTTGATGAATGTTTTATGACTTGAAGTAAGCTTTGTGTGGCTTAAAATCATTATTATTTAAAATTTACTCGTTCAGCAAAATTATGACGTGAATTGCCATAAGATAATGTTAACTTTTAGTTCATATTCGTAGACATTTTTGCAACCGATTGTACCTTCTTTATAGTTATAAAAATGTATTAAAGGCTAAGTCCTGACTGACTGATTGTATGACAGACAACGCACAGCCCAAACCACTGGCCGTAGAGACTTGAAATTTGAAGGATGTGTTCATCTTTAGGTGAAAGTGTGCACTAAAAAGCGATTCTTGGTAATCCCCAATGCAAACAAAATTGAGAGGGTCGACTAGTTTGCAATACGCTTCCGGCTGGTTGTGTCTTCACTCTTACTCGGATCAACTGAAAATTTGCGCTGGGTCGATGAGGCCATGCATGAGAACCTCACTTTCCAGCACAACGCTCAAGCTTGCCAGAATTCATGCGAGTACCTATTTTGTTATACTCCTCAGATTATGGCATAATTATTATATCCACAAGGTCAAGCAGTGCCTATAACACAAGTATAATATACTTAGTGAAGACTCTGCAAACCACTATCATACAAGCCAATGAATTTAATTAAGTATTATAATAATGTTTTTACTATATATTTTTGAGCTTGTTTCTTCTGATATATAACATTAAAAAAAAAATTGTTTTACTTTATTTTGTTTCTATTACTACCTAGGTACTTTATAATTATCTCTGAATTCATAACTGCAGGTAGGTAGGAAGCTTGTTTTAGTTTTTAACTGTAATGTATATTTGTCTGGCAAATAAAAAACATATTTCTTTCTTTCTTTCTTTTCTCCAATATAATAAGCTGCAAGTTTTTTTGCCATATCTGTGTTCAGTAAGTTTTTTTTTCTGGTTATTAAAAAAATACAGTGTATAAAGTTTGTCACACTGTAGCATTCGTTTACCGCCGACCATGCGAGATTTAATTTGCGGTTGCACAAATGCGTCATCAATTTCATTCGTTATTTATTTTTAGGCGTAAAATAATGACAATCGTTCATATTGAATATTAAACACTATTATGCGTATGTTCGTTGTGTTGAATTGCGATAACGGTTCAATAAATCTGCTTATATGGTTGAATGCGGAGTTGAATTAATAATTACCGGAACTGGTTAAATTTGCAACGGTCGGTATACCTACATACAGTTTTCCCAATTTTTTTTATGTTTAAGCCAGATAAGAGGTACTTTATTTTGATTTTTTTAAATGAAAAGAACGTAAGAAATTACTTTTTGTTTTTAACATTAAAAATAATAACTTTCGCCATGAAACCGTAAACTCAAAAAAAAAATAATTAAAAAAAACCGTAAACACCACTGAAAAGTTAAGTAAAGCAAAATACGCAATTTCATTTACTTTGGCAACATATTTTTTTAGTTATTTTGATTTAATAACGAAACTACTGACCCCATTTTGATGTAATCTATAGAACTTATCCGAAAATATATCTTCCAAAAAAACAAGAATTTTCCAAATCGATTGATATTATGACGAAGTTCTGAGGTAACAAATATTAAACCATTCAACTGAATTAAGAACCACCTCTTCATTTGCAGTTGGTTGAAAAGCACTGCCCACTGTGCCATGACTGTGCTATCCAAATGTAATAATAGTGCCGTCACGCGTGAGGGCACAGTAATAATGACGTCACTGTTGACCACGGGAACACAGTCCACAGTTACTGTGAAATTGAGGAATTGTTTTGCAAACTACAGACTATATTTGACTACAGTCAATTAAAATTATCTACTAACTTCTCTACTATCTGGAACAGATCAGCTGCAGTCGTATCCATATCACTGATACAAATGAGAAAGCTTGTGAGCATAGAGAGAAGGTTAGATAAATTTATGGATGCACAGATGAATAGATAGGTGGATAGATATATGGATAGATCAATGAATTGTGAACTGAGCTATGAAGAGTTTTAGGTCGTCATCTTGATGAAAAGATATATTGATAGATGGAAAGATAGATGGATAAATGGATGGATAGATAGATGGATAGACAGATGAATAGGTGGATGGATGGATATATATATGTAGATAGATAGATAGATAGACGGATGTTTGTGGCTCAGTCATGCCAAGACTAATGGATAGATTAAGCTTTAATTCCGTTCCGGGTAGAGTATATAAACTAAAAAAGAACAAAGGCTACTTTTAACTACGATACCATGCGGATAAAGCTGCACCCAGCTGGTTGTATACAAAAATCTAAGGTAAGAATTAAGCTTTTAGCGTAAGAACTGGAAAAACTGTGAACTAAAGGTACGAGACTAAGGCGAAACCATTGCGACAGGCGGTGAGCTCGTAAAATAAGGTTTTATGCATCGTAAACAGCCTTTTAATTTGTGTTTATTCCTCAGTCTGAAAGAAATACTACTAATTTCTTCGCCGCAAATTAACTTTGCATGCAAATAAAAGTTGTATACGTTTCTTTGCACTGAATCACGGGACATCCGCAAGCTTTTTTCTTTTACAGACGCAGCTGGCAAGAAATTGTTAAGTGTACCTACAGAAAAAGAAATAACAAAATGTATCCTGCTATAAGGTGTAAGGTGTAAAACACTTACACGTCGACAATATATTGGACTAAAATAATATAATCAAATTGATTATATCAATATAATAATTTATAATCGTGATCAGAGGGCTGGCAGCTATCTCACCCAAAGAATAAGCCTTGCAATACAAAGAGGCAATGCAGCTAGTATCCTCGGCACGCTACCATCGGTTATTGATAATTGATTGATTCAGGCGTCACTTTGCGGAAATCCATAAATATCAACAAATTATATAAATATATTTAGTAATAAATCCGCTTGATTTTATTAATATTATTTATATTATTTGATTAATCAAGCGGATTTATTACTAAATATATTTATATAATTTGTTGATATCGGTTATTGAGTTAAAGCAATTGAGCTACCTATAGATCGTTTGTAACGGTTCATGGGTGGCCCAATTATTGACTAATGTAAATTTTGTAATTTAAATTGTAGTAGTCAGCTTATGATTATAAAGAGCGTTTCTGTACACGCGCAACTCGGTTAAAACGCTAGTCTAAAACCGCTCATAGGTCCTCATTTATTTTGGCCCATCATTTCAATATGTTCTAGAGAAATTGGAACTCCGTATCTAGTTCACTGGAATGAATGGCTTAGGAGGTTTTAGTGAATGAAATACTGACTGAATGGATTTGCGGTCTGAACTGTTGTGAGTTTGAAGATAAATAATGAAACAAATGGTTAAAAAGATTAAGGAATAGAATGTATTTGTTATCTTAATAAAATAATATATTTTAAATTTTGTAAAGATGGATTAATGGCTAGATGATTGCTGGTTGCTTAATCACGCCAGAAATTCAAAAAGTTGAGTGAACATTTTATTTATAACATCAATGCCACGTTGAAAACAGCTAGTATTATATGTAGATATTGTGACGACACCGTGGCTTAGTTGGTAGTGACCCTGCCTACGAAGCTTGGTGTTCCGGGTTCGATCCCCGGCCGGGGCAAATATTTGTGACGAACACAAATGTTTGTTCTCGGGTCTTGGATGTTGTGATGTGTTGTATGTGTCCATGCCACCTGCGACACAGGGAATCCTAGTGCAGGGGTGTGAGTGTGTGAATGTTTGTTTGTTATTATGAGAAGAATATGTAAGAAAGAAAGAAAGTGTAAGTAGTATAAGAAGCTTAAGTAGTATAAGAAGTGTAAGTAGTATTATTAGATAGAGAGTCATAGAGAGATGAAAATGAGAATCAATGTATGATTATTTTTTTTCGAGAACAATGGTTATCTGAACCAGCTGAGAACGACCCAATTCTTTATTGTAGGTACCTATACACTAAACTTATGATTAAATTCTTATATATAAAAATAAAATGTACTCTGTGTGGTCTTATCGCTTCCAAACAATTTTGGTGGGGGTGCACTCATATTAAGCAGTATCAGTAGTATAAGCTAGTCTATTTAAAGTATTTGGTTTCGGTACGAGTACCAACACTGAAATCTGTTTCTATTCCGTAGATGGTTTATTGTTCAACAGTTTGACGACATTTCGAGTGACTCGTAAAGTGCTGAGCGCCCATAAACGACGAGATTGGACGTAACTACGTACACCCTCACAAATCATTGGCTTGGCCATCGAGTTGCCACTCTTTAGGTGGAAACAGAAAGTTGTTTAATTAAACAATTTAATGTTACAACTAGCCGACAACCACAACTTTGTTTGCGTTGCGAATTAACAAAAATCACGCTTATGTCTGATATACACGAGGCTAGTTTTTCAAGCTATAGCAAGATAGTGATAGCATAGAGTTCTAATGCCTTTATCACACTTACCGAGCAAACGGCCGAGACATGCTCTTGGCCGAGTACTCGGTACGTTTAAAAATAGCGCCGAGTGCTTGACTGAGCGAGTGATGTGGGCGACTTGTTTACATCACTGTCTCGTCCGAGAAACATTTTACTGTCTCGTCCATTTGCTCTATCAATATCTTGCTATCCTCTGGGCTATAAATATGTACATAAGCCTCTGGTTTTGACATTAACTTATATATTTTTTGTAAACTCGCTCCGCTATCATTCCCCCTGGCACTCGGCCCCCACATTCCTAACGCCCCGGGCGGCACGTAGATGATAGGTGCATTATGCATGCCACTGCATTTAGATGCTGAGCACTAGATAGAGTTACCATTTTTTAATAAAATATCTCTTTATACACGTACTTTAGAATTCTTATACTCGTAGTTAGATGAACTGTTAGGATAATTTCGTTTAGTTTTTTAACGATTTGTGTAGTTTTTAAAAGTTTATGCCGATTCATACATGGGGTCATTGTATAAATTTGCGTTATTACAAATGCAAACGCTAGTCCGGTTCGATGGAATGTAAAAAAAATGTGTATTTCCATAAAATTTTAACAATGAGTGACGTAGCTGCGACTTTACTAAACAAGAGATGGTCCCCGATCGTCTCGAAGTAAGTGCCTGAGGTCGGGCGACGACGATGAGGCAGGCCTTAGAGCGCCTTCAAATTAGAGGCATGAGGAAGCGCCACTATGGTGCCACTGTGGCGCTTCTACTAGTTTTCATACAATATCTAGACGCACCACCATGTCACGATAGTGGCGCTGCACCTGCGCGGCGCTTCCCTATGCCTCTAATTTGAAGGCGTCCTAAGAGACGCTGGCGTGACGATATCGATGCCTTCCAGGAAGAATGGTGGGAGGTGGCAAGCGACGGCTACAAGTGAAAGGAGATAAGGAAGACCATTACCTTGATGACCATGGTCAAAATATAGGTTATATAAAAAAATAAGAACAAAAAATTTGTTTTTCTAGCTAAATTTATCCTAACATCCTACTTCCTTCTAATATTATAAACGCGAAAGTTCATGAGGATGGATGGATGGATGTTTGTTACTCTTTCACGTAAAAACTACTGAATGGATTTTAATGAATTTTGCTATAATATAGCTTATACATCAGAATAACACATAAGCTACAATTTATAAAGATACCTGCGCAGACGAAGTCGCGGGCACCAGCTTGTTATAAATATTAGTAGGATAATATTTTTTTTATGTATTCGATTGTGTATAAAACGCTATAACATCAGCCCCGCTGTAAGTGCGGCTGCACCTTACTCGCTCGCAGCGCGCACAGATGACGCGTGCATTATGCATGCGCTGCATTTAGCGATAGAGGAATGAGCAGGGCTGCCACCTAATCCGTCACTGAATTATTTTGAATTAATTATGTTAGTATCATAAATTATGATAAGCCAGCTAAGGAAATGTTCTATGGAATATGATATCCACCAATATGTCGTGTCTGCTTGATAAATTTAACTGTTTTAATGTTTTACTTTAATTGGGTACTGCTTTGTTTTTTCAACTTATATCCGATCTTTCTTTACGAGTATAAAAATCATTAATTTCTTACACTACATACATTTTTAACACTTAACGAACATGTTTTGACCTAGTTGGCGATGAGTCTTATCACCTGCATCTATTTTTTTTTGTTATTAATAAAAAAAAACAAAGTTTTACAAAAACTTGGTACAACAGACTTCAATTGGACTGTTTTAGTGTCCGTAAACACCACTGAATAGTGACAGGGAAGCACAATACGCAAATTCGTTTACTTAGACGACATATTTTTTTCAGTTATTTTGATATAAAAACTAAACTACTGAACCATTATTCTATGGAAAATATCAGATAAATTCCGAATGTATATCCTCTCAAACAAAAAATAGGTTTATAAACAACAAAGTTATGAAAAACATTCAACGATCGAATTGAGAACCTTCTTTTTTTTAAGTCGGTTTAAAACTAAAAAAGTTTAGCGACATTATGCAACTTTAATAGTGACAACCCTAAGCTGCATAAGTACGCGCACGCACTGTGAAACCCGATATTGTTGCGGGCCCGCCTCTCTACAAATATGATACTAATGTATTCTAATGGAAATGTGGATCTAGATGTTTTGAGGTCTCATGTGTTAAACCTGTCTAATCCTAATATCGTCATCAATTTATCGAAAAAGCTTAGTGCTGACTGGCGGACAGGCCTAATGCCTAGATAACACGTACTGAGTACTTGAACTAGACAGTGCTCTCGGCTGAGTACTCGGTATGCATAAATATAGCGCCGAGTGCTCGGCTGAGCGAGTGACGTAAACTTTCACTGTCTCGGCCGAGTGACATTCTACTGTCTCTACCGAGTACTCAGTACGTGTGATCTAGGCATAACTACTGAACGTATACTTGAAAGGAATTTTAGGGGTAAGTTTGTCAAGAAGTGTAAAGAAATATATTTAGTTTTTCAGCAACTTATAAGTTTATTTATAAACATAGATTAATAGACAACAATAAGCGAGTAATAAGATATTATTAAATCATAAATATTATTATAGGTACCATAAATAATTATATATAAGTATAATGTTAGCCTGAAAATGTCTCTGGTTTCTATGTCTGAGGAAAAAAGGTCGAAAAAATAACTTTTCGCACTGTTCTGCTCGGGGGCTCTGCTAGGCGCGATCTCTTACTATTAGGAGAGCGATAAGCTATTCTCGTCCCATATTTACACTGACTGACAGACAACACATAGGCTCAACCACTGAATGTGCAGTAATTATAAACTTTTGAATAAGATTTTAGTAGAATAATTTTTCACCTTCCATGTTTTTTAGCTTACCCCATTCTTTTTCTTCTTCTTCTTATCGTGTCTCTAGTTCTTTCGAACCAGTGTGGTGAAAAGATTTCAATTGCGCCTTGACGAGGCGTTTTTCGTGCACTTGATACATGTTTTCGAACCTTTTTAGGTTCTATGACATGCCGGTTTCCTCACGATGTTTTCCTTCACCGTTGAAACACATTAAATCCACTTAATTAGTATTATATTATTTAATTAATTAATAATTATGATAAACTACGCTACATTAACGTCCCTCCTATATGCAAATCTGATCAAGCATATTCAATTTGGTTTCATATATCAATATATTAGTTTGCAATTTAAGTGGCTCATTAATAAACACGCCTTATTACATACAATGACACTTACTATTCAATTATAATCAGGTCGCTAATTGCTATTATCGACCGACTTCAAAAAAGAGGAGGTTATCAATTCAGTTGAATGTTTTTTTTTTTATGTTTGTTACCTCAGAACTTTGTTGTTTATGAACTGATTTAAAAAAATATTTTTTTGTTTAGTAGGATATACTTTCAGATTGGTCTCATCAAAATCGATTCGGTGGTTAAGTTTTTATATCCAAATAACTGAAAAAGAGAATGTCGTCGGAGTAAACGAAATTGCGTATTTTGCTTCCCTGTGACTTTTCAGTGGTGTTTACGGTCACTAAAACAGTCCAATTGAAGTCGGTTCTCTATGTTTTTGTAAAACCTTCTTATGATTTATAGCCCCAAGGTATTATGAATTACTGAATAAGCGGTGAAGGGAATGATAGATCGTAGCAGGTCTACGGCGTAGCACTCTCGTAGCACTCGCGTAGCAAGTTCATGGGAATAGCATTTTCGTACCGCCCTCGTAGCACTGATCACGAATGAATGCACAAAAGGAGCCTCTTCGAGACGCACTTGGAATCCTTTCACTATACTGGTTCGAAAAAACTAGTGGCACGATAAGAAGAAGAACTGTCAATACCTAATATATAAAAATAATAATAAAGGATTTATTACGACAACCAGATCCGTACAAAAAATACAATACATTAAAATAACACAAACATTTTAAATAGGTAGGTACATTATCATTATCGTCACAAATTGAAATTAATTGAAATTACACTCGATTAAATTGAAATTGAAATAAATAAATAAAGTCAATGTTGCAAACCTTTTTATGGCCATGTTAATTATATACCTACGCTGTTGGGACTGTCTAATAAATATATAATAAGGTTTTACAAAAAGATACAACAACCGACTTCAATCGGAATGTTCTAGTGACCGTAAACACTACTTAAAAGCCACAGGAAAGCAAAATACACAATTTTGTTTACTTCAACGCCATATTTTTTTCAGTTATTTCGATTTAAAACCTAAACTACTCAAACGATTCTGATGAAACTTCTATGGGACCTGAAAATATATCCTCTTAATTAGAAAAATATTTTTTCAAGGGTGAATCAACTATTTTACCCACACTATGCTGTCCCCGACCATTTCTTACTAAAATACGCTAATTGGTTATAGTTACACACTTAATGATTATTAGACTAGTATCTCAGATCATTTGGCACCACGGAAAACTTGATTACGTTCTCGAAAATCTTTAATTTCCATAAAAAAATATGGTAACTCAGTACACAAAAACTTCGCTCCATACAAAATATCTCTGTCCTAAAGACCACATTAACCATTTGAACTTTATTTTAAATGAACTTATACTTATCGCTTTCGGTTAATTCTAATTACACAACGAGTCGGTATGTTACAGATTATCGTGTGCATATTAAAATAGAAATCGGCCAAACCATTTTTCCAAAAAAAAATATCGAAAATTTGTCCCTTACTGAAATGATTTAACCTTCGTATGCTGAGTTACGCTCGTAAATTTCACCAGGAAACATATAGATGCCACTTTTTTCTGTAGGAAGCTTCATTTGTGTTTGCATTCGCTGGCATAGCGCGGGGGCGTCTTTTCATAACGCCGTCTAGCCACCAGGTCGCGAAGAACGCTCGGAGGGAGTGCGTGCCTTTTTGTGCCGTCTGCTGAGTGACCACGATTTCTCGATGTAATATTATTGTTTGTTTAATATAATCAGATACTTTGGCAGTACTTAACATATGTTTTCGATTAAAGTTTACGCCTAGTCCACAATCAAGTTATATTGTGCTCTTTTCATGAAAATACACCGATTGTCTGCTGAGTTACCAGTATCCTGAGTTACATTGGCGGTAACTCCAGAGACATTCTTGGTAACTCCTAAGACATTCGCGTACTTAGTGAGATTAGCTTGTAGCGCATAAAGTAAAATTGACTCTATTTCAACAAATTGTCAAAACCTACTTAACTTTATACGTATCCCGGTACCTATCTACCTGTTATATTAGGTATATCAGTTGGATTTGATATTTGAAAAGTAGACAACTACATTTTTCGTTGAATATCGTTGATTGTTAGTTTGGCACCGACTCCAAATTAGTTAAGTTCTTCAAAATTGTTTCTACCTAACTGCAGAATCTTGCCGAGTTATGTGTACTCCGAAATAATTTCAAGAAGGTGGCCATTAACGACAACAGGTCCCGGATCAATGTGGTCATTGATCATGACTTTAGTGTAATCCAAACTCATACTGAGACCAATCTGTCGCGAGGCTGATGCTAGGCCGCCCAGCATCTGTTGCAGCTCCCCCAGCGACTCCACCATTAAGTCTATATCGTCTGCGAATCGCAAGTGTGAGATGTACTGAGCGTTTATGTTAATGCCCATACCTTTCCAGTCCAGCGTCTTAAACAAATCTTCCAATACGATTGTGAACAGTTTTGGGGATATGAGATCACCCTGTCTCACTCCTCTGCACAGTTGGAAGAATTTAGACTGCTGGTCCCGTGCTTGGACATTCATGGTGGCAGCATCATAAAGGCATCTAGCCCCTTCGATATAACGATAGTCTACTTGACATCGCTGCAGGGATTCCAGGATAGCCCAGGTTTCAACAAAGTCAAAGGCTTTCTCATAGTCCATAAAAGCTAAGCACAAAGGCCGATTATACTCTTCAGACTTCTTCTTCAGATTGTGTAGTCTATGGTGCCAAATCCTCTGCAGAACCCAGCCTATTTCGGTGACTGGAACTCGTCGAGTCTTCTGGCGAGACGAATCGTTATGACTCTTGAAAACAGCTTATAGACGTGGCTCAGAAGTGAGATTAGTCTGTAGATTTTAATTGAATCTTGTTTTCTTTTTTTTTTTAAAGACATACCATACTCCTGTTCCACGCCTTTAGAGTTCTCCCACTGAATGACAGAGTTGAGAGGGGCTTCTCCTGCCTTTAGTTCTGAAGTTACTCCGTCTTCACCGGGGGGTTTTCCATTTTTAAGCTATCTTAGAACTAATACGATCTCGTCTAGGCTGATGTCACGCAGTTCGTCGGTGTAGTGTTGTGTCAGAGTGGCTCTGGAATCGTAGTCGTTACGTTGGGTATGAGGGGTATGTGCGGTGTACAGCCTACCAAAGAAGTCCTCGATTTCAGTCAAAGTCAAAATCTCTGGCTTCTTAAAAGCGGTCCTGCCACTAATTTGGCAAGTATTAAAGCTTCAAAGGTAGCACCGTATCATCTTCTCAATCCGCTTGTTCAAGTCTCACCTGTCTGACAAAGTGGCCTTGGTGTTTTCCTGTCATTTTGTCATCAGCCGAACAGTTTCATCCGAAAGTTAAGACTTCTTGACTGTACGCTGTATTTGGCAGAATTTAATGCCCTCATTCCTTAGACTTTCAACCACGTTATTTAGGACCTCATCAGGGGGCTACAATGCAATGAATCTTAGCCCGTGAAGCTTCTGGAACTTCTCAGAGCCCGCCATGATTTGGAGTGGGTTAGGTCGGAGATTGGACTCCACAAGACTGTTTCGGTGAAGTGAAAGTCATGTTCCTACGGGTTGTAAGTGACGATGCAAAGACGTTCGGAATTGATACGAATGATATGAGCCCTGTCAGTTATAAAGACATTATAAGAATCGTACCAACTCTTACAACGTCGTACAACTATTTCTGGAAAAGAGCAATACAAATTTGAAACCCTGATTGATATTTTCAAAAAATTAGATAAAAATATACGAAATGAATGTCATTGTTGAGTTTTTGTAATATGTTATTGAGTTAGGTTTATTTAATCATGTGTCGTCCATTAGTTATACCAATGTATGTCTTAGGCGTTACCCAAATTTGTCTCTGGAGTTACTTTTGTCCCCAATATAAACATTGTATTTCCAATCATAATTGCTAATTTATTTCTATTATCCTTTATATTACCGGTATACTTTATTCTTACAATTAGCGAGCTTCTATAAAAAATATATTTCTTTAGTTAATTCTTCTATATTTGGTTTTATTGAGAAATAACTATTCTTTTTTGTACAAAGGTAACTCTAAAGACCAAAGCCAGATAGTTTTTTACTTAAATGTTAGAATGATATGAAAACTGATTTTGCCAAAATATTTGATTATGCATGCAAAAGTAAATAAATAAAAATGAGCAACGTTTTTGCGTTTCATTCATCATTTATGTAATGTTGAATGCAGGTAACTCAGGTGACAGTTTTTGAGGGTATGTGTTGTTGTTTTGTATAAAAACTGTCTAAAATATGAATAAACGTCGCTGCCCTTCTAGGATATTAAAGTAGATGATATTTCTAATGACCTAATCAAATTAATATAAAGGAATATTAATGTTTTTTTTTTTCAAAATATTTTTTCTGACCAGTCCATTGTGTGGGTAAAAAAGTTGATTCGCCCTCAAATCGGTTAATAAACAACAAAGGTCTGAAATAAGAAACAGAAAAAAAACCCTATGAAATCCTAATTAATAGCTAAATTAAAACACCCCGTTTTAATTTAGCTATTAATTAGGATTTCATAGGGTTTTTTTCTGTTTCTTATTTCACACACAGAAGTATTAAAGTATAGAAACACAATTTAGTACATTGAAAATGCAACCACTAAAAGGGAGCCATTTTGGCTACTTTCTAGTACATTTTGGTCCGATGCAAATTTTCGAAAAAGAGAAGTAACTAGATAAATATTATATGTTGAAATTACTAGGCTTTTTCATTGTCAACAAAACTACATCGTAAAAAGTAACAAACGTTACTTAAAAATGAAGATACATATTTCATATTTATTGACAAGGTGTCTGAAATTTTATGGTCCTGTCTTATGATTCCCTATTTTCTATTTTTATTTTATTTAGATCAACTTTTTAAGTAGGTACTTTATATTTATTTATTTATATATATACATATAGTATTATATATATATTTATGTATATTACATAATTTATAATATTTGTGTAGGATAATAATCATTCCTTAATGAAATCTATTCTTCGTGCACTACCCACGCAACTGTTCACAATACACAAAGGTTTAGCTGGAAGATAATGCTACATAGCATTAAGTTCGCCTTTGTACTATTTGTTAAGTGCAATAAAGTATTTTCTATCTATCTATTCCCTTTTGGTTTGATACTGTCCATCTTGTTCTATAGGAACATCGTTATTCATCTATGGTGGTATAGCAAAGGATAGCTCGTAGCAGTTCTACGGCGTAGCACTCGCAGCACTTTCGTAGCACGAGCGTAGCGGCTAAATCACGCGGGGTTTTCGGATTTATTGATTTCGTGAGCGCTCCCGTAAGCCATTGAGATGCTAATACAGCTCTACGCAGCGAATAAACGACTTTACCTCATCACGATAAGGTCTATATTCGGTTGCAATGGCGTTATGAGTCAATGAAAGCTTGCTGAATAAATTGTTATGTATTTATATTGACAGCCTCTCATTACAATTTATGATGAGTCGATATGTAAGTTAATGATGTTGCCAATAACAACATTTTTTTGCTCATAGGGTAGCCAATATATAATACATTTTATGGGACTAAAGTAAAGGTCATTTAAATAAGTTATTAATAAGGCGATATTAATAAAGCGCCGATAACAGAAAACCAACCAAGTCAGAACTCACTTCACTTGAGTTCTGACTTGGGTTTTTTGCTTTAGGCGCTTTGGTTTAGATACTAAAGTTCTAAACTAGAGTTAAGTTAATTAAGACCTTTGTTTAGAAGTTTAGCCGATTTATTACTAAACATATGTACATGTATTTATACTATTTATTAATATTTATAGATTTCCGCAAAGTAACGCCTGAATCAATCAATTATCATAAGTTAGCGAGATAGCGGCGAGCGGTTTTCTTTGCCATTCTCATCAGTTATAACACATTGTCAACTGAGGAAAATATTTGAAATTTAGCTTAGTCTAAAGTTTACTTTTTTTTCTTTGAACCTAATCTAGTATAATAATCTAGTACCTTTAATAGTTTTACTTAAATTTTCGTTCGTTTTTATTATTATTTTTCTCTTCTTTTTTATAATTTATAAGCTACCTGTTCCTTTGTGTAAATTTAAACTTCTGTTTTTTGCCTTTCTTACTTTGTAGTCAATAATTCTCAGTACCTAACTTTAAGAATGGGCACCGGGAAACTTAACACAGTATATAATACTATATTCATATTCATTTATTCATATTAATTTATTTATTTATTGTTTCATTTGCATACAGGTTATATAACTTAGATGTAAGTGGCTTATATAACATTATATAACATTTTCCAGTGTGCACTTAGTATTATGTTCAAACTATGTTGTGACCAAATAAATAAATTTGGAATTTGAGTAATATAATAAGATTGTTTACTGAATAATACTTAATACTTGATGGTGACACTATTTTTGAGTTATGCTGTGTAGTTATACAACTTAGTGCAAGTAGCTATTCGTAGACTGTACTGTAAGTGTACATAGAGTAGCACAGTGGTAGGCATCAGAGCGTGAAAATCAAGGGGCGTGTGAAGCGAGCATGCGTGGTGGACCCTTCACAATGTTAGGTGAATCCACCGTGACGCAGACGACGTTGAAATGCCGAAATTATAGCTTGTTAGATAACTATAAATTAAATATATATATGTATATTTATATAACTATATTTTAAATTTAAAATAACAAGGTAGCTGACACCCGCAACTTCGTTTGCGTTGCAAACTATCAAAATTCCTTTCTTCGTACCCCCTTATTTTTTGTTTGATTTGTGTATCACTCACAGTCACTTTGCTAGCTCCTTGAACAGGAGCAATGCGACGAAATGATATTTTTTTACTTGTAGAAGCGAGGGATTTTATTGTATGTAGCTAGACTTGCTATTATCCGCAGCAACTAATCATATCGAACTTCAGCAAAATCAAATTAGGACCATCCAGTCTTAGGATGATTTTATTAAAATTCACTAATGTATAGACCCAACTGTTGTGGTTGGAAGCAAACCTTCCGACCGTACCGATTGCACTTTACCCCATCATGCCGATAGAACGTAGTTCGGTGTTTAAAGTTAACTAAAAGTGTCTTTAATGCATCTAGGTGAATAAGCTCAGGTGAATTAAGTTTACGAAGCCTAGTTTACGTAGCCAGTACGGCGATAGAACGTAGTGTACGTAGCCAACATGGATATAGAACGTAGCCCTGTGTCGCGACGCGCGTCTTGTGCTCACATTACCATGTCAATGGAGTCACATGTAAACGAGCGCCCGACGCGGACGGACGTGCCTCGACACTAATCGATTTCGAATTGATTTGATACCAGAATAAGGTGTAGAGCTATTTGCCTGATTGTGGACATTACGTGTTATTTATTGCTCTTACTTGCGAGAGTTTGAATTATTCGAATATATTTTAAGGGAATACGTTATTTCAAGTCAATTTTGAAATAAATATCTCAAATTAGATGTTAACAATATAGCATGCCTATGCTATTTTTTAAAATCCTATAACACTGTTCCAGTGATGGATAAGAGTCTTTACTTAAAAAAATGCTCTTTGTGAAGTGACGAATAATTGAATTAATAATGTATGGACTGGACATTTCACACAACGCTTTATCCCGAAACAGAACTGACCTGCCCGTCTATTCGGTTTCGGAATATATAGCGTTGTGTAAAATGTCCATACATTATTTATTCACTAATACAAGAAAATTATTGCTCATGGGCACCTTTTTACCTTATCGAGGGACAAACCCTATAAATACTTTATCGCTTGAAGTTTATACCACACTGTAGTTCATTCAGTTGTGTATTGGTCGCGTCGTGGCGGTCGCATGCAAACGACATGGTTTGCGTTTCTAACAAGAACATTCTTGTAATACGAAGAATTCTCATTTGATAGTTTCAACACAAGTTAAAAATTGGACAGTTCTTTCTCAATGGCACATACAAAGTGATGATGCTATGTACTATGAAAATAACCGTGATAAAAAACCATAATCATTCAATTCAATCAAATTCATGAAGTTCAAATTGTAAATTTGAATTTCATGAAATGGCCAGCTAATATTGGCCATATCTTTCGAACGTCAACGTTTAATAATATGGCCAATAATGGCCTTCCACGATTGGCCATATCATAAATGTAGATTTTTCATGATATCGATGCACAATATGACTAAATAAAATTATCTAAGGCAGATACGGTTACGGTAGGTTATTAGGTTTTTGTTTTTGCGCGCCCACACGCGAGGGAAGCGAGCGTGCTCGGCCTCATGATAGAAAATCATCGCAGGCAGATTTAATAGTACTAGTTAATACATATTAATAGGATAATCGTATCGCTTGTAACTTAAACCACCCACAAACCTATCCGTTGTGTATTGGATGCCACGCGTCGGTCGCATGCAAACGACATGCTTCGCCGTCCGAACGTCACAGGCCCTGTGCGCTCCACATTCTTGTAAGCTAAATTCTTCCCACAAAACTTTATAGCTTTTTGTTCATTATACGAACTAACTAGCTTCTTTCCGCATCTTTATTTACGTAAGACGATACGCATGGTCGAGTGGCAAGTGTGTTTGACTGCCACGCCGGTGTTGCGGGTTCGATTCCCGCTCAGGTCAAATATTTGTGTGATAAACATCGATATTTTTCCTGAGACAAGGTGATGCTATGTATGTTTTTACAAAAAAAAAGTTTTCTATTAGTTATCCAGTTCCTAAGATGGCTAGATAGCGTTTAATGAAATGTCTAAAATATACATAAAAAATATACTGTATTGATGTTGCAGCCATCTAGATGATTTTCTATCATAAGGCTGAGCACGCTCGCTTCGCTCGCATGTCCATGCAAGTAAATGTATAACAGTATAGTCAGTTTTTTTGTATTAAATACTTTATGGTTCGATGTGCTAACTGATAATCAGTTTTGTGGACTTCTTAGCTTGTGCTTTTTTTATTATATTTTACTATTTATTTATTGAATACCTTATTGTGCTTATATGTAGTACAGGAGACTACTAGTCAACCTATTCCTAAAGTCTACCAATAGTTACTAATTATAAGCCAGCCATTTTGATTCCCGATGGAGCACAAAGTCATGCCATGTAGATAATTCCTATTAAATTGGTTTCCATCGGAGAGCGATCCAATTTCGACGTTTGAACTATAATCAAGATTCGATTTCAAGGCTGACTTGAGTCGGACATCATCTGATGATGAGATTTCTGATACCTTAACGTTTATCAAGTAAGTAAGTAAGACGTATATGTATACGTGACGTAAACATATACGTCTTAACCCGTAAATAAAAAAAACTATACAAAAAATAGTTAAAATAATAAAAAACAATAAGCAAAATGTTTAATTTACAGGTAAATTCTTATCATACGCAAAAGAAAATTGCACAAAAACGAAATAGATGTAGCAGTCTAGTCATGAGCTGATAAATAATAAAACACAGGTTCATCAAACGCACCCCACGTTCAAACAAAGTGTACGTGTACGTGTACGTGTACGTAGAGTGGAGGCAAACTTTTGTTCAAAGGGTTCCTATGCAATCGCTTTGGATTTTTATGTTAAGGATACCGCAATTGGTTTCTCTTTGTTGGTAGACCTGGACTTGAGAAAGAACACAATTTTATATTAAGATTCCTGGAAGATAGGGTTGGTATCTTTTTTTTGCTAGTAAATATCTGATTGTATTCAAATATTCTTAGAAAAGTAGTATCGCTCACAATTAATACTATACTTAAGTACCTCCTAGTAACGTAAAAATCCTTCTTAATTTGTTATTTTCATTTAGGAAGCGTCCCCTGCAGAATGCCATCTAGGTAGGCAAATACTCTGCGAGATATTTTGTCGCAAAGCATTACTGTGTTCCGGTTTGGAGGGTACTTTAGCTAGTGAAATTACTAGGCTTTCGAGACTGTTCATTAAAATGACTGAAAGTGGACGAGTGCTGTAGCAATTTTGCACCGGTGTATGGGAATCAAAGTCCTGTGTAGCACTGTTTGTAGATAGTCCCACCACTTGATTTCATGAAAAAAGTTATTAGCTTTTTAAAAATATTAATGATGAACGGTAAGTAATAAGATTTTGTTCGTAGTACCTTACAAAAACCTCTCTCATAGCGTACATTACATTTATTTTTACCGAATTCAAAAAGTATTTCAATCACCATAAGCCCAGAAAAAAAACAATTTTCCTAATGCCACACGCAGCTCACAACAATTCATAAAGAAACTCAACTCCTTGCTCCTTTCCCACAATAAAAAATGCTCTACCTGCTACAATAAAAAGGAGTTCAAAAATTCATAACAACGTCATGGTTATGGCCCGTTCCCGGTTTCGCCCGTGATAAACGACAACGCGTCCGGTGGATGTTTTTACAACTCGCTGGCGATAATGTTCGGGTTATTATGGTTCTACGGAATTTGAATTTTTAAAATGGAACGTATGGAACGGAGAATAGTTTTGCCAGGTTGACAGAATGGAGGGAAGTGGTCAAATGAGCGACTTTGCTTGCATTTCTTTTTTTAAATAAAAAATAATTCGTTTTATGAATGTACACTGTACACTATTTAAAAGCCATGTCATAATATATGTATTTAATAAAATATATATGAAATATTATTTATTTTATTATATTTACGTACTAAATATTTATCTATTTTATTATTGTTATATTATGCATAAATTGATATGTCTGATTTAGGTTATAGTTTAGCATTTAAGGCCAATCCTCAAATCCGAATTTCATACAAAATGATTCGGACAAATACTCAAAAAGTACGCCATATTATAGTAATTTCTTCACACTATTCGTTTCGTCCATGTTTTTTGATTTCGTCAACAAAAAAAGTAAAAGGTTTCATACTTTAATTTAGATTTTATACGTGTTTTTAAGTTAGTAGGGTTAATTTTTTTTTTATTGAGTATTCCTCTTAATATGTAACTACGCCAATATTTTTCTTGTCCTACCATCAATTAGGTTGACTGGTAGTTCTCTTAATCCTCCATTAAGAATTATATATTTTAAATAAATGTTAACGTCAACATTGAATATAATCTGTTGAATAATTACCGAAACTCTACTTTGACAGACATGACAGTTTATAATATTAAATCTAGTAATATATGATGGGTACTAATTTCAAATTGATGATAAATGAAAAGGTGATTCTATCATAATTGATGAGTGGTGAGCATGAATATCTACTGAGGGTCTCTATTGTAAAACATTCATTATTCACTCACCAACTGGGCTTTCTTCATTCCAAAATGAGTCGTCCAGTGTATAATCGGCTTCTGCGACAATAGAAAAATACTATGTCAGGTTTTGCTACTATGATTAAGTGTGAAAAAGATAATAGAACGTCAATTTATAAAGTTTTTCGTCAAATTGATAGATAGAGTGGTATAAATGGAACAAAAACTCAAGGTTTTTTCAGAATAATATGAGGATTGAAACTGGGACAATTTTATTCGTCCGTTCCCAGATCATAGAAAATGTACCTATATGTATGTTGTACTTTTTGACGTTTTTTTGGCGCGGCGGCGTTCATTGATTTACTAATCGATGAACGCCACCGCGCCGGCTGCATGCACGAAAACGTTGACGTCATCGCCCGGTAACGCTCATTGTCCCGTTACGCTGGTAGTTTCGTTAAACTATCGTCCGTAAATCAACTTTACAGACAACCATTTTTCTTCTATTGGTCCATTCTTGAGCATGTTTTCACTATAAATGTATGCACTCTTTGAACGCTCTACCCGAAAGCGTGGACTTTAAAATACGCGACACGGATTTTGAAAAATTAATGGTATTGTAAAATATCTTTCATTCACATTCAAATCAATTCAACCACCGACATATTAATCAAAATCCCCACAAAACGGGCAGGAAAAGAAACAATAATTACCGGTAGTGACATTGCCACAATAAATTGCACAATGGGGTTGTTCACGATGGAATGACGGGTTTTTTACCCCATTCATCGCGGGGTACGTTCCGCCATTGTTATTGTAATTACCTCGTTACTCGGCAGTAGATTCGAAACAAAAGCTACTGAAAAATTTATGTGTGAAAGTGTATAAATTAAAACGTAATTATGTTTGATAGCCGAAGGGCGCGTAATTCGGACCTGACGGTAATGACTCTGCGTTTTAATTTGCGAATGCTAATTTAAGTATTATTTTTTTATAAAGATATTTTGTAACAAAATGGCCGCCATTAATCAGTGTTGTGGTTCATAATAATTCACCTAATTGAAGGTCGAGGACGTGGTGACCTAGTGGATGAGGTCCATGCCTTGCGATCTGATGGTCGCGGGTTCGAATCCTGGTGGCAGTCATGCGTAAATGGGTTTTTAAAAAAATCTATGTATGCATCCCACGATCTCGCAACGGTGATGGAAAACATCGTGAGGAAACCAGTGTAAGATCTACTTCGGTATCAGGATAGAGACTTCCAAGAATACACCAACGTAGTCGTATAAATCACACTTTATTCTTCGAACCAGGTACATACAGGTTATACAGTTAGATAGATGTTTCTTCGCTGAAGGCACCAAACAGAATGCGGGACTGACCATGTCCCGCCATTATCGTTCACAGAGCTCTCCCGAAAAAACCCGAGCTCCAACGATCGGTCATCGGCAACGACCAATCGCAGCGCTCGGCCATCGAGCCGAGCTCCGATTGGTTCACGTCATTCCCCGATCGTGGATGTTGTCACTACCGACAATTCTAAAATAGTTGCCAGCCAAATAAGTATAAATGAATGAATGCCTACTGCATTCCGACCATCAGACCGTTCCTTTCCAACCACGGATTTTGAGTGGTTTGCAGTATGCAATCACCAGCATACTCCCATGAATATTACGAACCCTAACAATCGTCCGTCCTGACAACGTGTGCGTCCCGCATACGATCCCAGGTGGGAACCCTAACAATCGGAATTGTTAATCGGAAAATTATAGATCAGTCACATAATCTCAAAGAAAATCAGAACAGTACATTAACAAACAGTAGATTAATAAATATTAAACTATTTTACATTCTCAATATGTCTATGCTAAGGCTTAAGGCTTGTACCTATATCTAAACTATCGACATTATATAGAAGAAAAAGTTATCATGGACGACATCATCAATTTCAAAGAAAAAAATATAATACTGCTTTAAGTATTGCCGTTATGCTAGTGAAAATAATAACTAAGTTAAGTTATGAAAAATCAAGAAAATCTAGGTCTAGACTAAGATCTCAAGCATAACTCTAAATTAATCTGATAAAAGTGGAAATCAATTAACTCGAACTCGAAGTAATACAAATTTTTCGACTCGATGTCAAAACAAAAGATCGTATCTAATCTACAGTATGCTCGTTATCGTGCCTTGATGGCGTACGGCTTTGCCTGCTGCTGCGCCTCGATGGCATACGGCGCGGCATTGCTCATGTCTATTTCTTGATGGCACTTGACAATGCCTGCTGCTGCAGTGCTGTGCCTTGATGGTAAAACTTTGTCCCTGGACTTCGATGACACCCAGTGACAACGTCACTGGATATCGATGGCACCCGGTGACGCTTGTTGCCAGACCTTGATGGCACCCGGTGACACTAGTTCCTGGACATCGATGGCAGCGAGTGTCACACGCTGCTGTCCCTCAATGACGCTTGACGATGGTCGCTGCTATGCCTCGATGGCATGCCGACGCTTGCTGCTGTGCTTCGATGGCACACGTCGATGTTCGCTACTGTGCCTTAATAAAGAACTTTTAAAAACAAAACAAACTATGCCTCAATGGCACCAGTCGACGCTCGCTGCTGTGCCTCGATTGCATTCCGACGCTTGCTGCTGTGCCTCGATGGCATGCCGACGCTTGCTGCTGTACCTAGATGGCACACGTCGATGATCGCTACTGTGCCTTAATAAATAACTTTTGAAAACAAAAACAAAACCAACTGTGCCTTAATGGCACCACTCTACGCTCGCTGCTGGAACTCGATGTCGTACAGCGACGCCCACTGCTGTGCCTCAATGGCATGCCGATGCTTGCTGCTGTACCTAGATGGCACACGTCGATGATCGCTACTGTGCCTTAATAAATAACTTTTAAAAACAAAAACAAAACCAACTGTGCCATAATGGCACCACTCTACGCTCGCTGCTGGAACTCGATGTCGTACAGCGACGCCCACTGCTGTGCCTCGATAGTATGCCGATGCTCGTTGCTGTGCCTCTATGGCACACGGCGATAATTACCACTGTACCCCGATGGCTTCTTACCCGTGCCTTTTATTCAGATGCAAGCGTGGATACGAAATAACACCCATAACCAATATAGCGACCGCTGCACTAACATCACGGACTGTAGACAGTCTAGAATGGCCAAACCTAACACCGAGACTGAGGCCTGACAATATCTGTAGCCAGCGGGTAACTCACGCAAATAGGACAGACTAACGAGTCCAATCGCAGAAAATGGAAACACCATACTATACACATTTATCATTTCTACTATCTTCTGGGTCTTTTGAGATCATTAAATGATTATTATTATTACTGTCCTAGTTTTTTTCTTAAATAACCAGTCAAAATCAGGTCACGCACACGAGAACACGAGTAACGGTAAGCTTTTCCTGTAACTCTTTCTTTAAAAAAAACATGAAACGAAGCTAAGTAGCGGCCCGCTTACCGAAAGGCCCTCGACTCTAACGTCATCCAGATAAAACATGCTGTTTATTAAAATCCTGTTAACCATTAATAATAACTATCAAGTCCTGTACTCGAAACCACGATAAATGCTACAAACCAATGATAGTTTTAACGTAATACTTTCCATTCAACCTTTTTATGTAGGTAATTCATATTTCACTAATCAAGAATTTATCATTTTATGACCTTCTCAATATCATTTGACTATTTAATGATTGTTTTAACAGTCTTATATTATTGAATTTACCTTGAATATCTTGAATACAGGACTGTGATGATCGTTCTCACTTATCTCCGTCGTTTCAAGGATTAAAACCATCTTTAGAATTAAGTATTGACATTTTAATGCAAAGTTATCACGACTTCAGCACCGTCGCCATGTTGTCAAATAGACTAAAAATTCTGGTAAAGTACCTACTTTGCAATAGTAACTTTGACATTTTAACCCTTTACCTCTAGAATCTTCGTCATTCAAGTAGTTTGACCCTTTATTATATTTATATTCTCAAATTCAAAACCTGTAAAAGTAGTTTGTAGCAGTAACTTTACCATTATAACTTTTAACTTTTGAATCTTTGACATTCAAACCTTTATTTAACTTGAGATCAAAACATAAATCTTGACTTCTCTACTCCAACTCCAACTCGCTTTATCTCTAGTTTGAACTCATTACTTTTTACTTGTAAAAGTATTACCCTTAACTTTTTACTTGTAAAAGTATTAACTTTATCTTTTAAAAGTATTTGAACTTCACTTTTAACTTTTAAAAGCATTAACCCCAACTTTTAAACTATTACCTTCAATTTTTTAAGTATTAACTACAACTTTCAAAGTGTTAACTTCAACTTTCAAAGTATTAACTTCAATACAGTCGAAACGTCGGGACACAAAAACATGGTTAGACTTCGGTTAGGTTCGGCTTAGGTTAGGTTCGACTTAGGTTAGGTTCGACTTAGGTTAGGTTAGACTTAGGTTAGGTTCGACTTAGGTTAGGTTCGACTTAGGTTAGGTTCGACTTAGGTTAGGTTCGACTTAGGTTAGGTTCGACTTAGGTTAGGTTCGACTTAGGTTAGGTTCGACTTAGGTTAGGTTCGACTTAGGTTAAGTTCGACTTAGGTTAGGTTCGACTTAGGTTAGGTTCGACTTAGGTTAGGTTCGACTTAGGTTAGGTTCGACTTAGGTTAAGTTCAACTTAGATTAGGTTCGACTAAGGTTAGGTTCAACTTCAAAAAGAATTAACTGCAACTTTTAAAAATAATAACTGACCCTTAAAAGCATTATCAATCTTCTATTTATCTATCTAATCAGACTGCAATACTCACTGTTGGGTAAAGGCCTTTTCTCTATGACGCTGGTCTTGTCGGTCTTGTGCAAGACGAAACCATTGTGCTCCTGCTGCCTCCACAATGTCATCGGACCATCGGGCTGGTGGTCTGCCCCGAGGCCGCCGCTGATCTATGGACTCCGTTAAGTAACTGCCTTTGTCCACCTGTGATCCTCCCGCCTTGCCAAGTGCCCTTCCAATCTCCACTTACCCTCATCCTCGACTTTCGTGCGGTGTTGGATTTCAACGTTAGTGTTCAACCTTAACTCGCAAAATTATTAAGGAACTTCACACGTGTTTGTGCATACAAAAACGAATAACAGATCTTTTAAAAATATTTACTTTCATTTTTCAAAAGTATGAACTTTAACTAGTTAAAGTATTAGCATTGGCTTTAATTTCTCAAAATCTTATCATAGCATCGTTTAGATTAGGTATTGATATAACCTCACTGTTATTTTCTATAATTTATTTAGAGCACCGATGCATCCGTTTTCATTTATCACTGTTTAGTATAAACAATTACTTATTTTACTTATTGATTTGTCTTCTATTATTTTCAGAAATTATTCAACTTGAAAGGAAATTCCCAAAACTTTGAGCCTAGCATATATCAAAACTTGCATTATTGATTACCATAAGTTTTGAAAGGTCTTTTGACCTGGATTTGTATATTTCTTAGTACCACAACACTAGATCATTTACTTGTCCTTATGTCACAGTTAATATTATAGTATCCCTATTTGTATTTGGTGAGTATACAAGCTTGGTCGCAATATCAATTCGATTATTATAAGCATCATCTCTAGAGTCCCCAAAACAATATTTCAAGTACCTTGTACAACATACTTTCTGCAAATTTAAGTTTCTGTATTCTATGCGTGGTAAGTGTTAAGTTCGCATACAAGTGTGACCGCTAAAATGAAAGTACATAACCAAATAATATAGTCTGAAGGAACATGGTTATCATGCTCGGCAGCACTGCCTATGAGTATCACTCCTCTCTATCTTTACGAAATTCAAAGTAAATTGTATTGTACGAGTAAATGTGTAATAAATAGACAGTCTAGTTTATCCATGTTGTTTTTCGATATAGCTTAAAGTTATGTTACTCTTACTTGTTCGATCTGGAAGAGTGGTATCTGCATAGTCACGATTTACTTTTCTTGCTGCGAAGTAAAAATATTCACATTCCTGTCTGCACGCACCTGAACATCCATGCTATTGCATTGAGGAGAGACCTAGTCATTAGTCGAAATCAGGTAATGAAATCTGCAATTCCATGGCAGTTAAATTGTATAATAATAACAGAGACTAAAATACTATATACCAGACTTACAATTTTATAGGAAGCTATGTATAACGTGTTCTACGAAAACGGTTTCTACTCTATTAATGATTTTATGACTTTCAAATTTCAATTACCTATCGAGACTTTTATGCAACATCTAACTCTAATAAAGTTCACTTTATAGATAGACTATCTAGTTATTTATTAATTTAGCTGTCGGCTGTCGGTTAGGTTTAGAATGAGTTTTACTTAGTAATTTTTCACCGTGTATTCATTTAAAACATTTGCACGACCGAAAAGGCGAACACGATGATTTGAATTCATGCAACCAACAAAATGTAGCCATCTATACCTTTGCTGCTGGGCAACGTACGCAGCCGATCATCCCTGGCGCGTGCTGTCTACCGCTGGCCGGCAGAACGCAGCTGGCGATCCTTGACGCGTGATACTTGCTGCTAGGCGTCGCCCGTACCTGATCATCCTTAATGTGCGTTGCTCGCTGTAGGGCGGCGCACGTTTCTGGTGATCCTTGATGCGCGTTGCTCACTGTTTAGCGATGCCCGTAGCCGATTATCCTTGATACGGGTTGCTCGCTGCTGTGACGCGCTGCTGTGACTCGAAGGAGCATGGTGACGCGCTGCTGTGCCTCGAAGGCGCATGGCAACACTCGCTGCTATGCCTTGAAGGCGCACGGTGACGTGCTGATGTGCCTCGAAGGCTCATGGTACGCGTTGCTCGCTGCTTAGTGACACACGTAGCCGATAGTCCTTAACGCACGTTGCTTGCTGCTGGGCGACGCACGTAACCGATCATCCTTGACACGCGTTGCTCGCTGCTGTGACGCGCTGCTGTGCCTCGAAGGCTCATGGCACCGCTCGCTGTGTTTAGGGCTGCGGTTTGACTCCGGAAAGTTCGCAGAATTATCTACACAGGATCAGGTGGCACCTCGTGCCTTTGGCTACCTCGATCTTCGTTGCCGCTTTGTTGCTCCAACTCATCCATTGTAGAACAAATTTCGCCGCGGTGCACATGCGGATAAACGAAAATGTATCATCGTAAGTTATTAAGAAAACCAAGGGCCGATTTCGTGAAAAAATATTCGAAGGTAGGTAGTTAAATATTACTGGTCGTCATCCAAAGATCGTATAATTATAAAATATTAAAAGCAATGCTTCAATATCTTAAATAACTCATTAGCCAAGGCTTATATTAAAATATCGTACAACTTAATTTGAAACTACGATAAGCTATATCATTTAGCATTTTGTAAAAAGGTTTATCAACTCGAAACGAAACTACACTTTAAAAAAAACGATTACTTGGGCGTGTACTTACGTGTTTTGAAGATTCAACACACTTCTGATATGTAAGATCTACTTCGGTATCAGGATAGAGACTTCCAAGAATACACCAACGTAGTCGTATAAATCACACTTTATTCTTCGAACCAGGTACATACAGGTTATACAGTTAGATAGATGTTTCTTCGCTGAAGGCACCAAACAGAATGCGGGACTGACCATGTCCCGCCATTATCGTTCACAGAGCTCTCCCGAAAAAACCCGAGCTCCAACGATCGGTCATCGGCAACGACCAATCGCAGCGCTCGGCCATCGAGCCGAGCTCCGATTGGTTCACGTCATTCCCCGATCGTGGATGTTGTCACTACCGACAATTCTAAAATAGTTGCCAGCCAAATAAGTATAAATGAATGAATGCCTACTGCATTCCGACCATCAGACCGTTCCTTTCCAACCACGGATTTTGAGTGGTTTGCAGTATGCAATCACCAGCATACTCCCATGAATATTACGAACCCTAACACCAGATGTCAAAGGATAGAAAAAAAAAATTCTATGGCATGTGACATTCACCAATCCGCATTGGGTCCGCGTGGTGGATTAAGACCCATTCGCATTCGCTCTCCTGCCGAGAGTAGGCCTGAGTCCCAGCAGTGGGAACGTTATAGGCTGATTATGATTATGAAGGTCGAGAAAGAGATACTTAGGGGTTCATTGTAGTCATTTCAGGGATGTTACAAATGGCGTCGTATCGTACATAACACGTTATACCCTTGCGATATAAAGAGCAGTCCTAAAAACAATATGATACAAAGTAGATTCGCTGCCATTAGCTTTTATGGGACAATAAGAGAGCATGCTATTGACTTGGCGAAATATTTGTGGTACAAATGACGTGAATCCACCATTGTTATTCTTACGATTATTTTCAATGAGAATCAGTAAAAGTAAGAAAAAACTTGTTCTTATTTATTTGTATTATCATTATTAATTTGAATCTTAACCCACATTTTTTGTTTATATGTTTAAATATTTATTAAATGTAAAACACCTGAGTACAAGTAAAAGTTAAAAAAAACCTTTACCATTTTGTAACAAACAATACAATATTTAGGCTACCTAACATACATATTTCATAGTAGGTACTTATAAGTAGGATAAGTAAAGACACCTACGATGTATAAAACTAAATTATATGTAGCGTTTTTTTTTTGAATAATAATCATATGTACCCTTTCCGGGGCTGAAGCTTGCCTTGCCGTAACAGATTTTAACTAGCACGGAGGGCAAAGTTTATAACTGTTTGTGCGGGCATATAATTTAATTACCTACTTAAGAAAATAATTTATAACTCCTGATCGTATTTACTAGATACTAGATCTAAAATACTATATTGTAATTATGGCATAAGTCTCTTGTTGAAATAATTTTACCTTTATCATATAATCTTAAATAAAATAATATAATCTTTAAACAACGTAATTTTAAGTCTTTATCCAGACTTCTTCTTATAGTGTCACTAGTTCTATCGAACCAGTGTGGTGAAAAGATTTCAAGTGCGCCTCGAAGAGGCTCTCTCTCTCTCTTTGTCCCAACTAACTAACTGTTTAGGGTGTGCTTGTCAAAAAGTGTCAGCGTTAGCGTAATAAGAAAGGAATGTTATTACTTCGCAACACAAGCGAAGTTGTAGGTGACAGATAGTATATTATAACTGTAGTCATGTATTTCAGAATAGCATTTCAAAAGCTGAAATTCTGACCTGACACAGTAAAAGTTTTATTCCATACTCATATAACAACTGAAATGTGCAGAATGTCCTAGATATTCTGAGAACTTTATTAATCTGCGGAGTATATTATTCCTAGGTCAGCTAAGTGAGGACGGAAGTGCTTTCACTATTACTCCTGAATACCGGAAATGATTTAGAGCTTGTGCCATATTGGCGCCCAACGTGGGGCAATAAACGTATGACTACAAAAGCGTTAATAATACCGGTAAGTGATTTAAAATGCTATATATTATTTTATTTTAAAATGCTGGAATATATGAGATCCTGATTTTAGATTCAAATGAGATTATAATTTATTGGCGCCCCAACGTGGGACATTTTACTTTTCAGGATAACGTCTAATAATTATCATTATCATCATCAACCTATAGCAGTCTACTGCTAGACGTCGGTCTCTACCAAGGCGCACCACTGAACCCAATCTTCGGCTCTTTTCATCGGCCGTCTACCAGCTATAGCTCGTTAATCATCGCTCCATCGTCCTAACACGTCTTATCACACTTTTCAGCTATAACTAATGTTTTTTACACTCTAATTTTTTTACGAAAAAACCTTTAATCCGTTCTCAAATAATTTAGGTTGGTTGTTGTTTAGGGTAACAAAACAACAGGGTGGTGACTTTCGTGGAAAATGTTTTTTCCCCTTTCCGAGTGTTTCTAATTAAAATTAATTGTGTTCGTTTAAGTTAATTGTAGTAAGAAATTAAATCTTTATAATAAATTTCTAAAAAAATGACGGAAACTCGGCCATAAATCATAAATAAGTTTGTGGCCCAAATAACATTAGTTGCTATGGTGATGTTTAGAATTTTTCACATACTGGCTATGTACTTTTGCAAGGGTTTTGTGCATTAACTTCTACTCATTATCGACAAATGTACAACTCATAAATGCATTTATATGGTAAAATGAATGAGATTGAAACCAAAGTTAAATTTTTGCCTAAATATTGCTAACGAGAGCTTTGTTATTTCAAGAGGCAAATTGTTATACATGTTCGTTTTTATAGTGATACCTAATTTTTGTGTTCTTACGAAAACACGATTTTATTTATCAAGATTTTATTGGGTACCCAAATACAAAATTATATGGCTTATATAACTATTACTTATGTTAACTGTCAATCACCAATACGTAACGGTTTTAGAAAAAGTACATAAGTACTGCAAAGCGACTATTAAAAAAAAAAATACATCTACAAATAAACCTTAATCTATTTTACTGTCCATTGCCACAAGAGTTAAGCGCTGAAATAGGTACTTAGGTTCTGCAAAATGTCTAGATTACTACTCGTCAAGATACCAGCTCAAAGCTCCGTAATCCAGCCAAGCCGCTTATCTTCACACAACATTTTATAAAATGCACCTAAAACGCAGTACCCACATCATTTTAGATTTTTGTTCAGAATACAGATGAGGGTTGCGGTCGTTACTAAAGGCCTTTTGGCCAATTAATTAAAAAATAGAGTTTATACATTAGAATTTTACTAAGACTTTACCGAATAAAAATAGTTTTAGATAGATAAAAATAATTCGAAAAACTGATTCAGGTATCTAAGAAACTCAAACAACAGAGCTACGGTTACAAGACTATTAAAAATCGCATATTTTTTCAAAAAAAATCTCAACTAAGAACTCTTACATCATAAAACGTGTTCTAAAATTAAAAATGAACGGTCACTTTTTCACAGTTCGCAATCAAGTCATAAAGCTTTTTCTCAAGCAAAGCAACAGTGGATTTTAAAGTGTGATCTTATAAATATTAAATGCGGTGGAAAGTGTTGCTCGAAGAATAACTTTTCTATTTTCTCGAGATAAGAAAATCTGTTGGAATAATAAAGGGGTTTATTTTAAAACAGTTTTTTAAGACTCTTAATAAGCTTTTCATGGTGATCGATTCAAGAGACTACCCATAGATTTTGGCAAAGATATTTTTAGTAAGTAGTTGACTAGTTTATTTAAAATGTGGTTGACATTGGCCATAACGTATAAATATTGATGAGTTCAAAAATTTCAGCTTTCTAGGTCATTTTTTTCTTAGTGCACAATTCACTGGGCCAAGTGGGAGGTGTCTCGACTTTCGATCCGAAGGTCGTGGGTTCGAACCCGGTCGTACACCAATGGATTTTTCTGTTCAACACAATCTATGTGTGCATTAAACACGTGCTTAACGGCGAAGGAAAACATCGTGAGGAAACCGGCATGTCATAGAACCTTAAAAGTTCGAAAACATGTGTCAAGTGCACGAAAGGAGCCTCTTCGAGGTGCACTTGAAATCCTTTCACCACACTGGTTCAAAAGAACTGGTGACCTGATAAGAAGAAGACTGGGCTGTAACTCTAAAAAGAAATGTCAAATCAGTCTACCATTGAACAGACGACAAATCTCAGTCAAATTGCGTACCTCCATAAAATTCTTTCGTTGCGCGCGACGAAAGAAGTGTCTTCGCAAAATCAAATTACTAGCCTTCTTGTAGTTATATTGGGTTCGTTTTGTTGGTACAATTGTATCAATATTGGACATTGTAATTCAATTTTGGAACGGAGTGCGCTGTCAAGTCACGGTTGAAGCCGGCCGGGAAATGTCCGTACCAAAAATCAAACACGTCAGTTTTTCATTGTCAGTTTACTTGGAATCGGAACGGACAAGGCTTAGGCAGTGTCCTAATAGAACGCGATGACGCGACCATCGCAAGTTCGCGCGAACGTCGATCGCGCGATCACGCGATCAAACGTACTAACGTCAAATAGGCGTCCCAATTGGCATCGCGTCGCGTCACGCGATCGCGCGATTGCCAATCGGGACGCCTATTTGACGTTAGTACGTTTGATCGCGAATTCGCGCGACAGTCGCATCGCTTGCTCGCGCGACGATCGCGTCATCGCGTTCTATTAGGACAACGCCTTAGGAGGTTTATGCATTTTTATCTTCTGTATTTTTAGCGGGTCTCGCCACAGGATTCATCAATGTCATCAAAGATAAAAAGGAGTCTCTACTTCAGGTTCTTACCATTGTAAAAGTATATCTTAGGATATCAATCAATAAATGTATAAAATATTTATAAAAGTCTGGGTCAGACTGACTGACTGACAGACAATGCACAGACCAAACCACTGGACCTGTGCGTAATAAAAGCGTACTAAGGAATGAAAAAAAAACCGCAAATCAAAAAAAGTTGCTGGCTACAGCAGTAACTTATACAATAAGTAGTGAGATCGATAAATAATAAAAAAAAATACCACCTTGTCTATAATTAATCCAAACATCATCAGGAGGAGAATATTCCTGAAAAACATGAATCCTTTCACTCGCGAACAATAATGAGCTGGTTATAACCGAACCACGCTATCTGCAGTGAACATTAACTAATTGCCGGGGAACTACTTTCGGTTCGGCTCAACCACAAAAACTAAGGGCTGATGAAAATTAGGGCAGGAGAATACAAGGAGCAGCTTACTGAAAGACAGCTGGTTGAGTAACATTATATGGCAAGATGCATGTTGACTTGGATGTTTTGCATCGTGTGAAAGAAAACCGCGCATTAGTCTAGAAAACTGCGTTTGTTAAGCTTTCGCATTTATATTATACTCCTAATTTTACAGACATTATTATTCTTACAAAAATCTGGAAGTATAACTACATTAATTTGAAAATGCTTGCGTTCACTTTCCTTAACAAAATTAAAAAAAAAAATTAATATAAATGTGAAAGCTTGGGAGTGTATGCATGTTTGAAATCCCAGTAATTTCACTATCTACAGTCTATTATCTATTTTATTAGTATTTTTTCTTAGATTCTTGCACCCCTTTTCACTCAAAGAAATACTTAAATTTGAAATTTGACAGGTGAAAGCGGAAACCTTTAGTAAAGCAGCGGCCAGTTTACTACTTACGTAAGGTGAGTTTGAGTTTAAGGACTGACTACACTTACACAAGTAGGTAATTAATAAAAGGCATGTAAGCCCAATAATAATTTTATGCTATTTTTTAAGGGATTTGAAGCTGGGTGTCTCTTGCATAGGGGATACTTATCTATGACGCTGTCCGTACATGCCTTTTATTAATTACCTACTTGTGTAAATATGTTTTATAACACATTTGCTCGTAAAGGGTCTATTATTGCACCAATTTCATTATCGTATTGTATCTCATTACGCACTAGTGCGGTAATGCAATTAAAAAAGGAAGGTTTATCAATGTTCTCCGTTTAAAACGAACGATACTTTTTATAAAATCTTAGCAAAGAGTTTTTATGTCAGAAAAGTAGTCAACATTTTATGAATAAAATTATCTTTGGGAGATAAAATATAATAAATAAACATTTAATTCTTTAATTTAATTAATATTGACCATAAATTACAACCATTTAAATGTAACAAAAATATTAATTTACTTGATTATAATACTAGCTGTTTTGTGCCTTTGCCCTAAAAAAAAAGCGCTGATGCGCGCGCATCGCTAATTTGACAACCAGTAAAAATATTCCGCGCGCTGTTTCTTTTCGCTATATTTTTTTTATTTGAAAATGTCGTCAAGTCGAGTTTTATTTATTTCCTCGCAAATGTGTTAGAAAACGTCGTATGACATACGTGCGGTTTGATAATTACAGCCTCTGCTTTCTTGTAGCCCTCACCTACGGCTCGGGCTAGCAATATCGCCTCGGCTGTAATTATCAACTTACCGTACTTATATCATTATGTGTGCATTATAAAATCTAACACCCGTATTCTAAGTCAGTCCTCAAACTCACTTTACGTAAGTAGTAAAATGGCCGCCTAACCGCATAGGCGAGCCTAACCTTTCTATCTATTACAAAAAAATATTTTTGTAATTAATCTGATAATATGTTTTTCTAATGGCGCTAGTATGAAGTGAAAAGTAAATAGGCCAGCTATTTCATTTCACTGTCCAGTGTCCAAACTGGACTGGACCCCAGATTTTGCGGCGCGACCCATGTGCGAGAGTCACGTAGTTATTTAATTAATAATTTCAACATGCCTTCCGGACGGACGGTAAACGGTAATTTGATTTTTGGTGTTTTTGGTTCTGTTGTTGACGCACGTGTTTCCTATTTGAACAGTTTACAAACAGGCAATTAAGTTCTTTTTAAGTGAAAATGGTTTTCAACGTAATAAATAAGTAATATTTATGTTCTGTTTTGATTGACCCAGTGTTAGCTCTGTTGCTCTGGAGGAGGACATAAAAAAAACAAAATTTACACAAAATTATGTCTAACAGTATACAATTTGTTTGTTAATATCCCTACAATGCCGAAGGGGGAGTGTTCTGCCCCCCCGCTGGAACAATAGAACTAAGTCACTGGGTCACACGAGACGAGTACTCATAGGAAAATCAGCCTATGGTTCAGACAAAACGCTACATACACTTAAGCATCAATGACACACGGCTTTTTTACACGCTACAAGACAGCGAGTTCACTTGTAGTTTGTAAACTCGCCCAGTGACATCGACTTTTTGACAGTCTGCTTGTTGACAATCCTTCCCAAAAAGCAAACTCGCTAGCTTTTTAGCTCGCCGGCTTGGGCTCGATAAAAACACGAATAATTTTGACGTATTTCATTTAGTGCGTTTTCAGATTAGCGGAATTAACCGGGTGGATTCGTTTTGTTTTTACAGCGCGTGTACGCATGACAACGCCCCGCGTATACGCGCTAAGACGTGACACTCGCTAGAAAAAATCGAGCGTATACGCTCGACACGCTTACACGGAGAAAATAAAAAGGAATAGCAAGACTAAAATAGTAAACTATAATCTATTTTCTTGTACCATTAAATAACTTCTTTAACTAGAACTATTATATTGTAATGTTTATTAAATTTCGTTAGCAGGAATAATTATTGTAATCGTTAAGAATTATTCTAGTTGTCACAAATAAAAACAGAATTTTAGTAACTATAACGAGATTTCTCCATGTATGAAGTTTCGAGAGTGAAGTTTCGAGAATTCCCTTCGCCCGTAAAGGTACACGCGACAAAAATATACGCTTATCTGAAACCGCACTTAGAGTAGATACTCTTTAATAGCACCAAGAACAATAGCACCAAAGCGTTGCCACTCAAGACTTACGTCAAGATAAATGTCCTAATTAATTAGACACTAGATGAAATATTATCCCGATACATTGAAATTTGACCCAATAAAGTATCAACTTACACTGAATCGAGGCTATTTAACCTATCACAGCAGGTCAGGTGTCAAAGAGACCAAGCGTACATTTCCACAGGCCGATTGAAAGCTGTCGGGTACAAGTTACAAATCTCTGAAAGCCCCCTTTTCCCGTCATCCCCCGAACTTTCCCCCGTCCCCCTGTCCCCCACTCATTTGCCACAGAGTCGCGTCACGTCCGTTAAAGCCGTTCGTATAATTACAAAAACGGTTTTGTATTTAGTTTTACGAGTACGTGTGTTATGATTATGTCATAATTGTGTAATGTGCTTATGTTATGAATTGGATCAGCGTATAAAATCTATAACATAAAGATTTTATACGCTGATCCATGGTTTACCGTTGGGAGGCATCCTCTGCAGGATAATGTTTAGATAGGTACCAACACAGTGTCAGAGCAAAAAAGTAATGTGTAAGCATTACTGTGTTCTGGTTTGAAGGGCACGGTAGCTTATGAAATTACTGTAATTTCGAGACTGAAAATCGAAATGTAAAAAAAAAAAATACAAGAGCGCTTCTTCTTCTAATCGTGTCACTATTTCTTTCGAAACAGGGTGGTGAATGAAATTCAAATGCGCCTCGAAGGCTATAGCCTATAGAAGGATAGGCTCCTTTCGTGCACTTGACACATGTTTTCGAACTTTTTAGGTTCTATGACATGCCGGTTTCTTCACGATGATTTCCTTCATCGTAAAGCACGTGTTTTAATGCACACATAGATTTTTGAACAGAAAAATCCATTGGTGTACGACCGGGTTCAAACCCACTACCATCGGATCGAAAGTCGAGGCATCTCCCACACGGCCAACACGCCTGTTTTAGAAGAGCGCATCAAAGTCACTCAATTCTCATGAACTATTTTGACTTTTGAAAGCACATAACCACATAAAGACACGTTTGTGGTTGCCATTCAAAAGCTCAACCCTGGAATTCATCCGTCTGGAACTTTAAGACCAGCTTGGATTCTCTAATCCAAACGTAGTCCGAAAACCGCAACTTGAAGTTTTTGAACTAAATAAATTGAATGTTAACACTTTCAAAGCTTAACCTCAAAAACGCCACCTCGGAAACCTGGGTGAAAATTTGAAAACCGGATGAACCGGTGAAACTTCGTAATTTCGTCAGCAAACCGGGTAGGAAAACCGGTCCACGTACTTAATACAATATAAGTAAGAACTTTTAGCTTTAAGAATATTTATTAGGTAGGTAGGTACGTGAAAAGTAAAACATTTTTTTTTTCGAAATAGAAAAAATATATAGCAGTTGCAAGTCTTGCACTTAATAGTGTTCCGATACGCTGTTTATGAAATACCCTAAATAAAGCTAAAGGTGAAAATTGATATAACGGTGTACTTTTGAGGGTTAAACATAACCACACTACTCTATATTTTTTATTTTTTATATTTCGTGGATCTGTATATTATATTTTAATGGTAATAAATATTTCTTTGACATTATTATCACAAAATAGAAGTTCCTATATTCCTATATATATATAGGTCCCGTAGAGATGGGTACCAACCAACACAGTGTCAGATATTTTACCGCAAAGCAGTTACATTACTGAGTTCCGGTTTGAAGGATAGGTACTGTAGCTAGGGAAATTACTGGGATTTCAAGACTAAGTACGTCTAACTCGACTCATCACTAGTTTGCATTTTAAAAAAAACATTTCTTCACTATCAACAAATTATATAAATATATTTAGTAATAAATCCGCTTAATTTCTAAACAAACTTAACTTTAGCTTAATTTTAGCTCTCGTTTCAAACTTAGGCGAGTCCACACGTACTGATGATGCCTCGTGTAGAGGCGAAACACGTGTCGTATCTTTAAACTTTGGTTTTCTGTTCGTTGACTCTTTGGTTTAGTTGAACTAAAGTTAAGTTAATTAAAACCTTTGTTTAGAAATTAAGCGGATTTATTACTAAATATATTTATATAATTTGTTGATATTTATGGATTTCCGCAAAGTAACGCCTGAATCAATCAATTATTTCTTCACTCTTTCTAGTATTGCTACCTACACATTTTAACAAATTTACACCTAGTTTTGTTGCTGATCAAACTCGATCTTAATCACCAATTAGTCAAAGTTATAAGCCGGAGTGATCCGCTAACTAAATTGGACACGACATTGGGGACCTGCATCACGAACATTTCTGACCATCGCAATTGTATCGTATCCATCACAGAGAAGACAGCAGTTTGTATGACTTAAAAAATATATCAAAATTAAAATCCTTTTGTGACGGATACGATACGATTGCAACGGTCGTAATTTTTTGTGATTGGGCCTCTGATGACTGTTTAATCCTTTTGAAGTAAGCTTTAAATTACCGTTACGAGGCTAGAGGGTCTGATGGTAAATTCTGCTTGATATGCCAAGTTGCTTTACCGATTTCGCTATATGTTATATATTTGACCGACAAACAGTAAAATAACCGACAAACGAAACATTCATAATAATCATCATATAAAAAATAAATAGGTAATTTTAAAAGGTGCCGTACCGCAATAACGAATGATGCTTCAACCATTTTTCATAGATTTACTAGACCATTGAATGGTAAAATACGTTTGTGACTTGAGTCTACTGCGTATTAGAAAATACAAAAATATTCTTAAAAAACTCACTCTACTATTATCATTTCTGGCCTATCGACATAAGTCACTATTGGATATCAATTATTTCCAATAGTGACTTATGTATGTCGATAGGCATAAAATTTATATCTACTAGCTGACGGACGTAACTTCGTTTGCGAATTTTAAAAAGTCCTTTCTTTGTATAGTACGCACTTAAATTTCAGCTCTTAACGAAAACATCTGCCAAGTTTCAAGTCTATACGTATGTATATTGGTTAAGCATGTAGGCTGTCTGTCAATCAGTCAGTCATTCATTCAGCCAGTCAAGACTAACGTCTTTTACATAATAAATTAATGAAAATGGTTCCCGCGTGCGCGTTTTAACGGGCAAACTGAAATCGATCAAGGGTTCTGCTGAATTGCACCCCTGGTCCCAGCTTCCTGACAACCCTGTTTTGTACGATTGTACGACAAAATGTATACGATAAACAAAACTGACATATTTTGAATGGGATCGAGGGTTCAAATTTCAGGTAAGTTATCCAATCAATATTCAATTCTCGAAACGAATAAAATTCTACTGAATAATTTTACATTATCATTTTTGGTTACGTCTTTCACGAAATAGGGCGCCTTCCTTGCCCGCAGATCATTTTGAGTCATACCGCAATAACAATAAAGGATATTTTCAATCGAGCCTTTATCCAGGGTGGTTATCATACAGATATATTGAAATAGGGGGATGATTCGAATGGTCGTAAGCAATTTCCAAATTGGATTTTGTTAGGGAGTACCCAGCAGGCTAAATGTGATGTTTCATTAAAACTTGAGAAGGACTCCACGGCACATTTTGCCTGTCACAATTTCGTTGAACCCCAATCAAAAGGCTTTTCAGAAAAAGTTTTAATGTTATCGATGAACCTTCAAATAAATTGACGACAATTCAGGTCAGACTTATTTGACTAGCCTGAAGCTTTGCATGCTTGTTAGCTTTGAGTTACTTACCATGGCTTTATCTTTAACTAGTTGGTGCCCGCGACTTCGTCTGCGCAGGTATCTTTATAAATTGTAGCCTATGTGTTATTCTGATGTATAAGCTATATTATTGTAAAATTTCATTAAAATCCATCAGTAGTTTTTACGTGAAAGAGTAACAAACATCCATCTATCCATCCATGCTTACAAAATTTCGCGTTTATAATATTAGTAGGATATTTTAGGTGTAAAAATGTTTGATTCTGTAGTCCAGTTGACTATAGAATCAAACACTTTGACGTGACTACATCTAATAAATCGATGAACGCCGATTGCATGCACGAAAACGTTGACGTCATTTTCCGGTGACGCTCATTGTCCCGTTACGCTGGTAGTCACGTTAAACTATCGTCCGTAAACCAACTTTACTAATTACTAATTTTTAAAATTAACCGGAAATTCCCGTTAGTACATACATACATATATTCTTGAATGAAAGGTTCGGCGTGTTTCGAATAAGAACCTATATTAATTTATTTCATCATTATGTACGAGGCGCAATTCAATATTACGGTACGATAATTTTTAGTTATTTTAAAAGAATTTAATGAAAAGTGCATCGATTTGCTTCGAGAAAAGTTAGTACGGCCGTGTTGCTATATTTGGCTCGGAGGCACTGCCGTGTCTCCAGATAACATATCTTTTCGGCATTAAAATCCTTTGAATGTTTGAAAAACTAACTCACACGCACCTAAAATAATAGTAGAAGAATATTTTTTTTAATAATAACCAATCGCTATAACTAAAAATAATGAGACAATTCAATTATTGCCATCACCGATGATGGCTGCCAACCCTATTACGTCTCAAGCTAATCTCTAAAAGGTTTCTGTAATGAACAAAATGAGTTTTTTTCATCAAATTCGATTGAAACGGGTAATGAGGCCAATTATACTGATTAGGGACCTAATGTCACCCTGGAGGAGACAGGTTCAATTGCCAAGGTCGGAGCTGAGACAACTTCAATTGATACTTCAGACAATAGTACCTACTTAGTAATTTGTGCTTCAAAGGTAGAGCGGAAAAACAGAAAATAAATATCAACATATTATAAATATATTTAGTAATAAATCCGCTTGATTTCTAAACAAAGGTTTTAATTAACTTAACTTTAGTTTAGAACTTTAGTACATATTACTATATTATAAACCAAAGAGTCAACGAACAGAAAACCAAAGTTCAAAGATACGACACGTGTTTCGCCTCTACACGAGGCATCATCAGGAGGTGTGGACTCGCCGAAGTTCGAAACGAGAGTCAACGAGACAACGAGTCAACGAGAGTCTTTGAACTTTGGTTTTCTGTTCGTTGACTCTTTGGTTTATAATATAGTAATATGTACTAAAGTTCTAAACTAAAGTTAAGTTAATTAAAACCTTTGTTTAGAAATCAAGCGGATTTATTACTAAATATATTTATAATTTGTTGATATTTATGGATTTCCGCAAAGTAACGCCTGAATCAATCAATTAGAAAATAAATATTTTTAGAACCTAAATATATAGTAGAAGACGTTTATTATAAAATACTGAAGGAATAGTTAGGTAAAAAAAGGTACCCTTTATTATAGGGTAAATGATTGATGAAGTAAATGCGGGTAAAATGATCATCATAAAAAAAACTGTGTAAATTGGGCATTGCTGAATTTAATTTTATATTTTAAAGGTAAGGTCGTCATTGCTGGATTTTGCTGGACCGATAAAGTACAGTCAGCAAAGAACATGTACAGTGTATAGGTAGAAAACGTTTATTATTAAGGAGTAATAGTTAAGTACTTACGTAATTATTAAGTAACGTGGCTTAGAATAAATAAGGGCGTGTTTTATTCTCACAAATTAATTAAAAGCCTCATAAATAGCTAAGTTAATTTAAATTACCTACACTTTTTAGTCATATTAGCACAGAGTACAATATCAGCGATAGTTTTGAAGAGTTAAAATGTTTTGACCATTGCAGGATTTGAACCAGCTACTCCTGCTGCTCGGACCTATAACTGATTGAGCGTTTTAACTTTTTTGACTGCAGTAGATGCAGGCTGACTGCATCTACTGCAGTCAAAAAAGTCAAAACACAAAAAAACAATTTTGTCCAGCAACTCTTTCTACAAAAAAATAAAGTTTTATTACAGCATAAGCTAACTACTACAATCTATATATAGGTATATTACAAAAATTACAAAAGGAAACAATTGGGCCACCCATAGACCGTTGCAAACGATCTACAGGTAGCTCAACTGCTCCAACTCGATACCCGATGGCAGCGTGCCGAGGATACTGGCTGCATTGCCTCTTTGTATAGCAAGGAAATTTTTTTTAAAAAATTGGTTGTCTGTAAAGTTGGTTTACGGAAGATAGTTTAACGTGACTATGCGTTACAGGACAATGAGCGTTACTGGACAATGACGTCAACGTTTTCGTGCATGAAGCCGGCGTTCATCGATTTATTAGACGTAGTCAAGTCAAAAAAGGATGCAAAATTTAAAGTCGCACAATCCAATTTCGGAAAATAAACCCGAAAAGTCGAAATCGAAATGCTCGAACATTGAAGTGGAATGACATTCAACAGTTCACGAGAAAGCGGTAAAAAGTTTTATCGTCCCGCCACCCGCCGTGTCCCGTGTCTGTTGCCGATTTAATGTTTTATAGTTTTTCAACCGACTCGATTGAACTGTTTCGACACCTCTGATTTTTGATTCATACAGACATAAAATATTTTTAAGTTTTAGAATAAACCAACCAACCTTCTTCGAACTACTTCGTCTGAAAAAAACTTGCCGTGTCTGTTCTAGCCAGACAGAACTACGCTTTTTACCCTCTTAAGTTTTCCATGAATATTTTACTAGGGCTAAATAAATTAAAAATATTAACTAGATTCGAAATTTTTACAATGTAGGTACGTAATATTTTAATTAATGTAATACATAGTTTTTTGATTATAACGGGTATTTATCGCGCTAACCTCGTATGTTTTTGTCAACCCGTGACCACGGCTGTTGCAATACAGTCGAAACGTCGGGACACAAAAACATATTTAATTGACGAATTTATTTAACGACACCGTGGCTTAGTTGGTAGTGACCCTGCCTACGAAGCTTGATGTTCCGGGTTCGATCCCCGGTCGGGGCAAATATTTGTGACGAACACAAATGTTTGTTCTCGGGTCTTGGATGTTGTGATGTGTTGTATGTGTCCATGCCACCTGCGACACAGGGAATCCTAGTATACCTTTAAGCATAATGTGATTTGCCTTACTTTGTATCAACCCTTATTGGAATTAAAAAAGTTTATTGCACATCCGTAATGTTTAGACAGTAAAATTACTTGATTTTATTTACCTACAATATTAATTGTACCAACTACAGTTCAAGAAATACTATTTTCAGATTCTGATTCTAAAGTTGGAATTTATTAAGCGTATATTTTGTCATCCGTCCCGCAAAGGAAACCCAAATATCGTTAGTACACCATTATTTATGTAGGTTCATACTTCAATAGTGAGATTTAGCCTACAATGGCAAAATATAAAAAGAAGTTAATTTTTTTTTTACATGAAATGTAATTGAATATTGTAGGATGATGGTTTAGTGAATTAAAACACAGCGTAATCGAAAAACGCACATATTTCTCACTAAAAACCAGCCAGAGGGCGCTATATACGGCGCGCATAGTGCTGCCAACTTACATTTTATAAAAAGGTCGATACACAGTTCGAATAAACTAGGTAAGCAGTAAGTAATCGAGGTTGTCTCCTACAATATGTTAATTTGTAAATCCGGTCATTTTGAGCGAGTTTTCACCCTGCCACGGCGAATTACCGCTTACAACCGGCTACATCCGGTTTTTAATGCTTTGTCATTCTGAGCGCTTCTTTTAGTTATGTTACGTAATTTAGCGTAGTTTTTTTTACAAACGATTTATTAGATGTACTTAATTACGTCAAAAAAATTGGCCCAAAATCCTTTAAATTATAAAACAACGTTCGTAACTGACTTTCAAAAATAAAAACATGTTATATTACACCGTTCGCTATGGAGCATTATATATTCATAAAAATATATAAATTTCATCAGATTTTTTATTTTATATTCCGTTATTTCAGGTGAAAGAAAATATTTCACAACATATCTCCGCAGCTTCCAATCCATTACCCGAAAATCATAAACTGCGTCAACTCTACTACTACATATTTATGAAGAGAAAAACCAACTACATGACGTGTCATTGGAATCTCGGCCTTATGTTGTTAAGATAAGGTTGATGATTGGAAATTGTGGGAGGGTAGAGACAATGCATGGGCCTTGAAGCCTATAATAATGTTTGGGCAATTCAAACAGCGCCATAGCTAAGCAAAAACAATAGAAAATAGAATATAAAAAAATAGTATATACTAGCCTTTTGCTTAGTTTCATGATATCCAGAAATAAATGAGAAGATATGGACTGGCTTAATGCTAATTTGTGTCTGTCCACTTTTAGTCGCAACAACCCAGTAATTCACTAGCTGTTCTCTTCAGACTAGAACACAGTAATGCTTTGAATATTGGAAAATATAACACAATATCATACTACAAACATTTCGGTTATATATTATTCGTCGTTTTTTTTTTCAAATTGAATTTTATTTACTCAGTTGGTCATTTATTATTTACAACACGTCTTAATAAATCGAATACATAGATTTTTTTACTCAAGGGAATACTTACGTGGGTGGTAAAATGGCCGCCACTTTACTAAAGGTTCAGCTGTCACATGTCAAATTTCAAATGTAAGTATTCACTTGAGTGAAAAAAATCGACTTAAAATATGGGTGATAACACTCATATTCTAAGTCGATTTATTATGATGTGTTGTAAATAATAAATGACCAACTGAGTAAATAAAATTAAATTTGAAAAAAAAAAACGAATAATATATAACCGAAATGTTGATTTATTTAAACACTGTAGTGGCTAAAATAGGTTGAGATAAATTCGTCTTTAAGCCATTTTTTGTGCTATTTTTTAGTTCCATACTATTAGTAATTAGGAAATCAACGAAAAAGTACATAATAAAATTATCACAGAAGCAGTAGCACTTCAGATATTAGGTATAGTCCCAACCAAACCTTAATTAGTGACCTAATTACTTAATGTCCATCACTACACGCGTAGGAGACACCTTTGCGAGCCAACGGGCACACTCCAATAATATAAGGTACAGCCATACCCTTTGTGATCTGATAGAAAAAAGATTAAATATAACAAAATGAGAAGTATTTAATTATATTATAATTCATTAATTTGATGGTCGAATGGCAAGTGTATTGGACTGCCACGTCGGTGTCGCGGGTTCGATTCCCGCTTCAGGACAAACATTTGTGAGATGAACATCGGTGATTGTCCTGAGTATTTTCTATGTAAGTATTTACAAAAAAAAAGTTTTAAAGTATTCTTTCAGCCATCTGGTTCCCATAGTACAAGCTCTGCTTAGTTTGGGGCAGATGGCGTTGTGTAAAATGTCCAAAATATAAAAAATATATATATTCCAGTATTTTGTTTATTATCAAAGCAAAAAAAACCCGTGACTTCTAACAACATTATTCGTATTATAGTTGTTTAGATTTTGTCCTCAGAGGGCGGTCGAGAGTATTATACACCCTCTAGACTGATTGCGTTGCGGTACTTGCCGTCCAATTTTCTGACATCGTACCTGTAGTATCGGTGTGATTTTCACGTTTTACGAAAGACGTCAATAACTGTCTCAATTTTGTAAACTATTATGTCAGGGCCAACGAGAGTACAGGAGCCTAGACTACACAACACACGTCGTTCGCCTCATTACGGACACAATAAAGAACCTTCTCACTACTTCAAACAATGACCGTCCAGAATTCATTTTAGTCCTGACTTGCTTGCTAGGGTTGCTACACTACAATTTTTGTAGGGGAAAAAAACAAAGAGCCTTACAGTTGTCGCATTTGACGTGTAACATCTGACATCTCATAGCGAGCCCTACTCAGTAGTCGCATATGACGTGTAACATCTGACATCTCATTGCGAGCCCTACTCAGTAGTCGCATATGACGTGTAACATCTGACATCTCATAGCGAGCCCTACTCAGTAGTCGCATATGACGTGTAACATCTGACATCTTATAGCGAGCCCTACTCAGTAGTCGCATATGACGTGTATCATCTGACATCTCATAGCGAGCCCTACTCAGTAGTCGCATATGACGTGTAACATCTGACATCTCATTTAAAGAAAGGATTATTTTACTTCATTATTCCGATCTTGGTGTTACCATTTGACGGCTAACTTTATGTTACGTACTTCCGTTGCATCACGTAATAACTGCCACAAATTGACAGAAAACGAGAGCAAAAGATGTTGGTGACAACCCTAAACCTCGTCTTATATTTCGACGACTCTCTTTGCTTGCGTTTTTCGGAATCATTGAGAAGAATTCTGTTCGTTATGAACGGAATTCTTCCGGTAAGCCCTTGTTTCTATACAGAGCTATATTATTTATTTTGGTGATTCTGATAATTGATTGATTCAGGAGTTTCTTTGCGGAAATCCATAAATATTAACAAATATATTTATACTATTTGTTAATATTACTCGACACCGTGTTCTTGTCCAAACTGGTGAATGGTCTCCTTGATGCTCCTGATCTGCTAGCTTTGGTATCCTTTTCTGCTCCTTGTAGGCTACCCAGAGTTTCAAAATTTAACCTATTATCTCTAGTTGGATCTAGATCTAAGTTGGGACACCACGCACCTTTAACACGAATTGCCAGGCAGTATAATGCCCTCTCTAAGTCTGAGTCAATAGATCTGTTTGCTGACAATGTAACTAAGCTAAAATCTTATTTTAAATGTGACAAACTGTACCCTAATCCTAATACTGATATAATTTTATTTTTATTTTTATTTACGAATTTAATGATTATTATTTTATTTATTTTTTAGTTAAGAAATTGTTATTTTTAAGACTGACCTAGTTATTGTGAATATTGTCTAACTATTTTTTGTGTTCTAACTATAAATAATTGTGTTAATTTTGTATATATGATTTGTAACTAACATTTTGCTCAAAGTTTTATATAATTTGTAATATTAATTTTATTTCACTAAGTTACTCGCTCAATTACCTCTTGCATGTCGTCTTCACCTATAATTGCAGTGGCACTTGGCCTAAGCTATGTATCATGTAACCAAAAAAATGTATTAGTGTATACTGTGTTGGTGATCAATCAATAAAATAAAAATAAAAATAAAATATTGGTGATTCTGGTTTTAATTTTTTTTCAACCGACTTCAAAAAAGGTGGAGGTTATCAATTCGGTTAACCTCAGTATGATGTTGATAATTAAACAATTTGTTTTTTTTGAGAGGATTATACTTTCAGATTGGTCCCATCCAAATTTTATTAAAATCGGTTTAGTAGTTTAGGTTATGGCTAAAAAATTCAAATGACCCAATTGGGTGATCTTGCGTATGTAGGTAATGTTGCCAGTAAAACAAAACTTATACAGTATAATTAAGTCTCTTAAAAAATGTTTTTCTGTCTTATTTTAGTAGTTTTTTATTTTTTCTTAGTATTAGTTTTTTGGATAGATTTATATGTTCCGTGTCGTCGCCACTGGGGTCTAGGGTCTAGCAGAACACCAGCGCTGCAGCGTGCTGCCAGTACGCTGCAGCATTAAAGCTGAGCTAGGCCCTCATTGTGTGGAGGACTCTTTTTTACTGTAATTCAACCTTTTTTGTTCATTTTTTTTTTACATGACAATAAAATTTTTTCTTTTCTTTTTTTTTAGGTTTTAAATCAAAATAACTGAAAAAGGCGGTTTTCAGTGGTGTCTACGGTCACTTAAATAGTCCGATTAATAGCGGTTGTTGTATGTTTTTGTAAAACCTTGATTATTTATAAATATTTTGGTCATTTTACACACCGCCATCTAGCCCCAACCTAAGCAAAGCTAGTATTATGGGAAACAGATGATTGATAGAAAACTAAAAAAACCTTTTTGGTTTTTAAATAAATAGTAAACAACTAGTATCAGGACAAACATCGGTGTTTGCTGTAAGCGGGACTCGAACCCGCGACACCAGTGTAGCAGTCCAATACACTCGCCATCCGGGTCACATATTGAGTTTGTGTGAGTTTTTTTTTATTTACGCATATCAATGACACGAAATAACTTTTAAGTATGAAAGGTATATGATTAGTCTCAGGACACGTAGGAATACATTAATAAAAGTTCTATCTGTTCCCTTTTAGCAACGGTGAGACAAATAGAACTTTATTGTCCTATCTGTCACCCTAGGGGGATAGGGCAGGGTGACAGATGCAGGGTAAAATAGTGGCTTTTTTGAGGACCGTCGACTACATTGTTAAATAAATAAATAAATCAAATTTTATTTCAGATTGAGATCCATAAAATACAATACAATTAAATTAAAATTAAAATGTCACACAGAAAATTAACACAAACAATTTAAATGAAAACAAAGAATACCTCATGATAAAAAGAAAGAAAACCAAAAACCAAAAACAACACATTTTACACTCTAGGCATTTAGTATGTGGTACACCTTAGGTATGTGGGCAACTTTATTCAATTATAATTTCTATTGAAAATCTATTTATTTATTGTGTTACCAGTTTATTAATAGGTTTAATAATCGCCATCCAGTGCCTCATGATGGCAGACTGTAAGTTGGTGGCAACATCCTTCAGAAGGCCGTTGGTGCTTCCTCGGATGCGGCTTACCAGGGATGCAGTTCTATTTCGCATTATTGCATGAAAGTCGAAGTCGTTAAAGCCGGGCCTGATAAATTTATCTTTCCCCTGAGCACGGAAAAGCATAATATAAATAATATGATTAAGCATATTCTTCTTAGATATTCTTGTTTAGTTATCGGAATATTTAATAATCAAATGGTTATATAATTATCTACTACGGCTATAATAATTAAACTGTAATTATGATACCCACTATTAACATGCGTTGGAGCTATTAACGCGTTTACAGAACAAACAAGTCTAACATAATTATGTAAGCATAAACAACGCAACACCACCTTTATGTTGGCACATTAATGCGGCGCAATCTAAACCGTATTGCAAAGGGATAAGGTTGACAGTCAAACGCTGGAAGTAGAGAAATTCGTGCAAAAACTAGTCAACTGAAAATTCAGTTTGATTTTGCTGTGATAAACAACTTGGTTATTCCGTCACATTAAAAATATAAAGCAATTTTAATCAACAATTAATTACTGTTTGCTCTGAAAAAAAAGTCATGTGCTTAAGATCACCACACGACAGTAGTGAAAACTGATTCATTCGTTTTATTATATTATCTATATTAGTTGTATTTCGTATAATTATCAATTCGTTAATAATACAAAATACAACTATTTTTCACAGTTTCACAGTGAGTACATGACAGTGGAAAGTCAATTGATTGATTCAGGCGTTACTTTGCGGAAATCCATAAATATCAACAAATTATATAAATATATTTAGTAATAAATCCGCTTGATTTCTAAACAAAGGTTTTAATTAACTTCACTTTAGTTTAGAACTTTAGTACATATTACTATATTATAAACCAAAGAGTCAACGAACAGAAAACCAAAGTTTAAAGATACGACACGTGTTTCGCCTCTACACGAGGCATCATCAGGAGGTGTGGACTCGCCGAAGTTCGAAACGAAACTCTCGTTTCGAACTTCGGCAATTCGGGATTTATTACTAAATATATTTATATAATTTGTTGATACAGTGGAAAGTCTGCTAATTCAAAAAAACATTTTGTTGACGGTCATAGCATCAATGATACAGGCACTTTATTTTGTAATATTATAATGTTACACTACCATTTAGCCCGTCACACACGTAGCTACAATATATATTAATATGATTATAGCAAGGCATATTACGATATATTTTCTATACAAATATTCAAGTGACCGCACATGCAGCTATAATATATATTTCTATGAATTGAATATTTGTATAGAAAATATATCGTAATATGCCTTGCTATATTATAGCTACGTGTGTGACGGGCTTTACTTGATGTCGTTCAGGTAAAATAAAATACAGTTGACACATTACCATCTTCACACCAGCAGACTTTACCCGAAGAAGTGATACATCTGAGCGTTGGGAGCCCAGTCTAATTCACTCCCCACGAAATATTTTGCTCAGTGCGCCTGAAGAAGTTTTTATTTAATAATATCTAAGTATGTGCGCTTATATTACAAATGTCTACCAAGCTAAACCAACGTCTACCTATATTATGTCTAAAGTTGTCAGTTCTCCAATAAATACATAATTAAGTAAATACACACTAAGCTTTTATTACAATAATTGGACTTTCACTATCTCTCACATGACTGGACGATAACAAGTTATGGATTTACGGATATTAAGTAGGTACGTTCTTGATCCCTCTTGCTCCATTAGTAAAAGTATTCTTCTGGGAATTCACCCTATTATTACAGAAATAGACAAAATCTCGTGAATTTTTTGTTGCTTGTATTATTTATTGAATGATAAATTTGTTTTTTTTTATCATCATGCATACAGCAAAGGAGTGGGACGCTTTACCATTGTCAGTGATTTCTTCTTCTGAAAAACTATCAAAAAGCGCGTATACGTGGATTGGTACTTAAACTACTAAAAGCCGAACGCGCGTATAACGACGCGTTTACGATCGGTGTCTAGCGAATGTCAGTAGCATGAGGGGTCTCTCGTTGCTTGTCACACGAGCGGCAAATCCGCTAATCTGAAATCGCTATAGATAGTATATTTTAGGTAAACGTGACCAAATACGACAAATCTTTCCAATAAACGTAGGTAAAGGTCAAAACGTAAAGCCTATTTTTAAATAAAAAAAGTATTTATATCAGTTTTTTTTTTACAAAATGTACTTTAATATTTTATGAATCTTAACTTTATAAATGTTTTTTGTTCAGCTGACTAAATTCATTCTACTATCAAATTTTGAGTCTAAAGTTACTTGTATTTTGGTTAGTTAGGGTTCTGTAAACTATCATTATTCAATGTAAAAGTTCTTTTGGATCCTCGCCAAAAGACCTGAAAGCATTTAGAGAGGCATGAATGTGGTGTTGCAAGCCATAAGGCTGCATTAAAGGTCACCCAAATCTAGGCAGATGGAAAAAACGATAGATAAGAATCGAAAGGAAAAAATATGGAATAGAAACAATACTCGTACATGGAAAATTTTATTAAGTAGTAAAAAATCCATTTAGTAAATGGATATATGGATTTTCATTTAATTATGTAATCATGGGACGATCCTGACCAGAACAATCCATAGAGTCGAGATATCTATAATTAAAAAAGTTTATCATAATGTAAAATACGACGCGTGATCAGAGGGCTGGCAGCTATCTGGGCCAAAGAATAAGCCTTGCTATACAAAGAGGCAATGCAGCCAGTATCCTCGGTACGCTGCCATCGGGTATCGAGTTGGAGCAGTTGAGCTACCTATAGATCGTTTGCAACGGTCTATGGGTGGCCCAATTGTTTCCTTTTGTAAATTTTATAATATACCTATATATAGATTGTAGTAGTTAGCTTATGCTGTAATAAAAAAAAATCATAATGTAATCTTACTTGTGTAGTAACTACCTTAGAAAAAGATTTTACTCGACAACAATGAAAATTTCAGTTTTTTTTTTATAAACTCTTGTTCGCACTACGCAAGCATCACGCTCAAACATGAACCAAGTTTATAGATGTCGCATTTATGTCATATTTTTGTGTGAAAAGTCGTAAAACCCTGTAATGTAGGTGTCATTTTGTAAACGAGTAGTCGTGATCATCTCTGCCTTTTGTGACACTTTTTATCAGTTTTTACCCAACTGTTATGAACGGATTATATGGGTAATGGATTCTGAGTCTGTATGTGAATGTATGTAAGTTACTTTGTGACGCTTCTTCTTGACGTGTCACTAGTTCTTTCGAACCAGTATGGTGAAATCATTTCAAGTGCGCCTCAAAGAGGCTCCTTTCGTGCTCTGTTGGACAAACGGCACGATGGATTTTTAACGAATTAGATGTCATTCGATTCGTCTAGGTCACAAGATTAATAAGGCACATACAAATATAGTGACTATATTTATAATCTTTTAAATAATTAACGAATTTCGATGATTTTTATCTAGATCATATTAATGTCATACATAAATACAGGATAAAATCCAAAATGTATCAGTAAAGTCAGAAGTCAGATTCTTACCACACAAAATCCAAAACCCTATAGGCACTTAAAAAACTATTTCAGAGTTCTCTCGAGTCATTCGTCCTTGCTTCCATAATAGCCTCTCTAACTTCAAACTAACAAGTTATGTTATCCCATGGTCAGACATCAAAAAGACCATCGGTAGCTTGCTGGAGCCCCCTCATCGCCGCTGGTGAAAGCTCTACAGAAACGGGGCCTGGCACGACGCCAGGTTTCCTCGTATCAATTTGAAATTCTCTGCTTTGTTTTTCTGCACTAGCGTAGTTTCTAAAAGGTGTTTTTAAAACTGCACTGTGTGCACTGTTTTTAAAAGGAGTTTGCTTGAGGTGTCTTATCAGAGTTAGTATCGTGGAACAAAGACAAGGACTTGTACTATTTTATCTTATTTTATTCTATCTTTTCAATCTTATTCTATACAGCTTATCGGAAACGAAATATATTTAAGGCCAACCCTCAAATCCGAATTCCATACAAAATGATTCGGACAAATACTCAAAAAGTACGCCGTATTATAGTAATTTCTTCACACTATTCGTTTCGTCCATGTTTTTTGATTTCGTTAACAAAAAAAGTGAAAGGTTTCATACTTTAATTTAGATTTTATACGTGTTTTTAAGTTAGTAGGGTTAATTTAAAAACACGTATAAAATCTAAATTAAAGTACGAAACCTTTCACTTTTTTTTACCACCCTTAAAAGTGAATTCTTGGGGTGAGAAATTTTATGTATGATAATAGATAGTGGTGGAAGTTTACGATATATAAAGTGGGTAATAATTATAATAATCAAGGTTTTACAAACACATACTACAACTGGCTTCAATTGGATTGTTTAAGTGGTCGTAAACACCACTGAACAGTCACAGGGAAGCAACATACGCAATTTCAACGACTTTTTTTTCAGTTATTTGATTTCAAACCTAAACTACTGATCGATTTTGATAAAATTTCTATCAATCTGGAAGTATATCCATTCGAACAAAAAGATTTTTTCAAATCGGTTTATAAACAAAAGAGTTCTGAGGCTACAAACATAAAAAAAACGAATTGATAACTTCCTTCTTTTTTGAAGTCGGTTCGGTTGGATGAATGAATGAATAAATTGTCGCTCTGTCGCTCAAACATGTGAAATATCTACTGAACTGAATGAGCTGAAATTTTATTATGACCAAGAATATTCAATTCAATTCAACGGACTTCAAATAAATCAACGGACAAAAATCAATTCAAATAAACGGACTTCAAATAAGGATCGGTTGATTTTTTTTTTATGTTTGTTACCTTTGAATTTTGTTGTTTATAAACCGATTTCAATTTATTTCTTTGAGAGGTAAGGTTAGATTGGTCGTTAAGAAGTTTAGTTTTGAAATCAAAATAACTGAAAAAAGGCCTTAAAAGTGAACAAAATTGCGTATTTTGCTTCCCTGTGACAATTCAGTAGGTTCAGTTTACGGTCACTAGAACAGTCCGATTATAGTCAGTTGTATGTTTTTGTAAAACCTTGATTATGGTACCACAGAATAAAAGCCAGAGGGAGCAACTACATACAGGGTGAGCCATGAAATAGTTAACATTTATAAAAATTATAAAAAAAAATCACATGAGTTATTAAAAAAAATGTATAAAAAATAGCCAATAGATGGGAATTTACTTTGTAAAAGTGATATCCACTTATCACACATCTTGACTTTGGATTCTTCGAAACGAGCTCGGGATCGCGTCAAGCTGAAGGAAAAAGTGAGCGAACTAAAATTGTTTTACGCAAAAGTCGCCTTGAGACCCAGTGTCCCGATCTGTTGCCACTAAATTTCCCTGAAACGAGTTAGCTGTTTAACCTCTCCAAGCACCTCGCGCCGCTCGGATTTGCGCAGGATGATTTCCTGCGCAAATCCGAGCGAGAGAGAGATTTAAATTTTAACTAATTCATGGCCCACCCTTTATTTTATAATACAATTAAGCATAATGTAGTGCAGAAATATTTTTTACAAACAATATGTTTTTATAAAGGTGTTGCTACACTTTCATCACAAAAATTCTCTTATTAACCGTAGCACCTTTTACAAAGTCCAAAAAGTGTACTTAATTTATGCAAATTACCGCCCACCATAATGTACACTAACAACCTCACATGTTCATATATTTCAACAGCTGTTTTTTGTGTTTTTACACGAGCGCATGACGCCAAAGCGTTCCCTCGTAAATTACGTGTAATTTCTAAAATCCTCAGCACAATAATACCTCAAAGGAAAACCGACTTAAAATTAAAGGATTAGAGTTGAAAATGGTGTGTTATTTGAGACATGTCATCATTGTCTTCGTGCGTTTATTAACGAAATACGTAATGTATTTTTCCTCGGATTAGTGAGCGGAGCTAACGAGGCTCATTAGCTCTGAGCCAGTGTGCGCTCGCCCTTATAATGCTATACGTTTCTTGGAACAATGTTTTTGCTTTACATCAAAATTACCAGTTACTTAATTTTTGCTACGAGTTAAATGAATAGAAAATAATAAATTAGAAGATTTAATAAACAAATAGAAACAATTATTAAAAAATAATGATTCGAATTCATGTTTACCCTTTCATTATTATTATTTATATAATTAATTAGAACGGTTACACCACCTACACTTGCTAATATTACCTACATTATATTTTACAGAACAATTGATAACATTATTTATTTAATATAATTTAGTATTTTAAAAATTCAGAAAATAAAACATTCACGGAATTAATTGCTAACTAGAGTAAACCATGACAATAAATTAAATAATTACGAAAAAAATAAACCAGTTTAAATAAGTATTCATAAATTGTCTGTAAGACTGGTTTTTACTACGTTTAATTAAGATTATTTATAATGGTGCCTGTTTACTAGAGTTAAGGAATGTAGGTCTCGATTACACCACAATGTTTCGGTATCGGAATTCGCGGACAAATAAACTATCCCACTTTCACCTTATTCGGCAAGTGCATGAAAGGAGCCTCTTTAAGGTGCACATGAAATCCTTTCAACACACTGGTTCGAAATAACTAGTGACACGATAAGAAGAACACCTTATTCGGCACTTTTCACATCGACATTTTGGCACTTATTGGACTTTGCGGACCCAGACACTTGCCTTAAATTTCACCTTTAGAAATTCGCTTTAATTACCAAGTAGCCAATTTTCCAAAGACGTTTTTAACCCTCAAATGAAACCCGGGCCAATTCGGGATGGGAATCAAATACGCATTACGGGCACATTCCCATCAACGGATGTTATGGCCCAACTTTCACACATGAAGGGACCTTCTGTTTTTCTGCTGAGATTTATTTTATACCCAAGTCGTTAGCTTTATGGTAAACGCGCACTTTTGCTGCACGAGCTAATCACATTTGTTCGTACAGTTTTGGAGAGTTCTAAAAGAAATGCTTTTGCAAAAATGCTTTAACGAGTTGTAAGACAGACTTATTTAATGACTCGTTTAGTCAAGTAGAAATATGTGTATAAAATGGGCTTCAGAAACGAGGTATATACAAGTTTTTTTGCTTCAATTGCAAGGAAATTAAACGCAGAGCCCAAAATGTAGTTTTACTCCCCCTAAAGCTTGCACGAAGCTGTACTTTACGATCATAAGATGTGAAAAATAAATTCTTGCTAAAAATCTACTAATATCGGCCCACCTTTATGGATTGCAACACCCCAAACGGGTAAAATTTTGAGGATTATGTTCGTAAAGAAGTGTAAGCACGTACTTAAAGAAATTGAAAACGTATGTACTAAGGAATTTTGTAAATTTCCAACGCAAACGAAGCTGTCAGTTATTTTTGATGAGACTTCCGTCGATTGGGACCACTAGTTGTTGGGACCGCGATCCCAATCTACGGATAAAATTTTTGAATCCGTTGATTGGGACCACAAAACGTGACTTAAATTGTACAGTCGTCGTCAGATACAGGTCCATAATAAGAGTGCATACTATAAATTGATTGATACCTGCTAATGAATACAAAAATTTTGTACCTTCGTGGATAAACTAAACACCGGCACTCGAGATCCAGTACATTACAGTCGCACCTGATTGGTGGGCGCGCACAAAAGGCGAACTCCCATTGGCACCGTGCCAGCCTTTGTCATACATTGAACATTTTCTCTAGCCACTATGTGACTGTTACGTGATCGGTGTGTCTATTTGTGCTTTAATGTTTATGGATTTATTCCCATGAATTTATGTTTTGACCTGTGATGTAATGCCCATTTTAACGCGGAGCCAACCACGGTCCCAGCTCCACGTCTGTGAAACGCATCACAAAGGGTTGAAACTCGGGTCCCGATTACTTTATTAAGAATTTGGTACCGGTATCTGCGGTGGCAGATTACACTCACCCAAAAATATGCCATCACAAATATGCATTACATTTTGATCAAAGGTGCAGGTTTAATATTTTATATATATATTAACAATATTTATGTATTAACAATAATTTCTAAGGACATTATAATATTAGAAAGATTATAATATACCTACAAAACTTATAAACATAAAAATCCGCTTGAAAACAAAGAAAAATACCAAAGTAAGGCCCTAAATAGACGTGAGCACCAAAACGCTCGTAAGGACGCACTAAATAAAACATAATAGAGTCATAAAGCGTGGTTAATTTGCGGGTAAAAACCGGGCGCCAAGGAATTACTCTTGTATAACATAACTGCTTAGTGCAGAGCTTCTGTGCGAGAATTTGTGTTAATACAGTTTTTACTGTAAACTAAGTACTACTCTGGCGAATGAAAATGACACATGGCTGACACGTGGCTCGGAGCTTGATGCTTCCCCCGCTGCCCCGCGCGGAGCCCTCCCTGTTTTTTCTTCTTCTAATTGCGAAGCCTTATCATTACTTATCATTACCAAGTATTACAGGACCTCTTCTCTATCTCTATCTATCTATATATATATCTTGGATAAGATTATCCAATTCCACGCTGTACTTTTCACAAACGTCATTCGAGCCAGGTGTCATATTCATTCGCCCGAGTAGTACCTAGGTTTTTTGTACGTACAGAGTGCTCTCGTGATCGTGAATGTTTGGTGCAGCACTGCTATATTGTTCGCGCTAGTACTTTGTAATCTGAAACACATTAATGCCTACACGTTACTGCTTGGCAATTGATATCCCTATCTTATGAGCTTATGAGATGAGCAGCAGGAGATGTAACTTTTGATTTGTTGTTTCTTTTCTCATAGAATCAAGAGCAATTCATTATGTATCTACTCGGGCGAATGAACATGACACCTGGCTCGAATTACGTTTGTGCAAAGTACAGCGTGGAATTGGATAATCTTGATAGAGAAGAGGTCCTGTAATACTTGGTAATGATAAGTAATGATAAGGCTTCGCAATTAGAGGAAGAAGAAACACGGAGAGCGCCGCGCGGGGTAGCGGGGGAAGGATCAAGTTCCGAGTAGAGTAGAGTAGTAGTAGGTAGTGTAGGTTAGGTATACCATATCAAAAAATATTGTTTTCCTAGTATACTTTACTTACTGAATACCTAATTTGAAATAAATAAATGAATATTGCATCTACACAATTCTTCATAAATAAACTACGAAAACCCTTGTTAAATTTAGAAATACTAACCTAGCCCGGGGATAACAAAGGATCTACATAAAACACCGGTATCTTTGACAGTTCCGTCCACCCTGGTATAACGCGTGTCCACCGCGCCTATTGTACGTACACTACTAACATTTATTTTGATCCGAGATTTATCCGTGAAAACAATATTTTTTTGTTTCAAACGCATTTAGACCAATATAAATTAAAATGACTTTTGTTTTATCATTATATTTGTCCATAATGAGACTAGGAAAATTATCCTAATTCTTTCAAACAAGCTATGTATAGATTAGGAACATATATTTTAGTAGATCAATAAAACAAAATTAAATTAAATTTAGCATGTACTTTGATTAATTATTCCACATTTGTATTTATCTGACTCGTCCTGCATCTCCCACGAAGTAATCTCGCACGAACTGAGGAGTCACTGAATTTCAAAATAAATATTATTTCCGTTGAGTGATTTCCCCGAATCGAATAACTAAGGCTGTTGTGCTGTTAATTTATGTTTTTGTACAGTCAGAGCCAAAAGGTGTCCTCTTATCTATGACTTTTTAAACTTATGTAATGTATTAAATTGATCAATAAACGATTGAATTGAAAATTGGTAGTTTATTTTAAAAGTAGATTGCTAAGCTATGTTTTATTTATGTCTCGAAAAATATGATAATAAACTAAATATAATTTTCACTTCGGTATAAAAAACGTAATTCTTGAGGACGCATGTCATTAAACAGAAAAAAAAAGTTAAAGGTACAATAGTTGATTCAGACGCGTTCACTTTCATAATCAAGAGTAGGTATACTCTAATAATAAATGAGTATTTTAAAACATAATTTGCTACATGTCTTCATAAAATACCATGCATATTATAATAACATACGTACGTAAGACCTTAAAAATCTGACATTACTCCATCATTCCATAATATGAAATTGTTTCTCGTTATTTCTGAAATAATATTCGTTGTACACAACGGCAAGCCCCAGATTTTAGTTGAACAATATTACCAATACACAGCTTTTATTTGGTTCTTTTGTCCTATGTTTTTCTATGACATTGTCAATATTTTCATACCTTTATAGTATTGGCAGTATGTACGGATTGATGCAGGTTTTGTTTCCTATCATAAAATAGTTATTTTTCTTTAAACTCATAAATAATCACCATGCAACTAAGGACTTTTTTTTCGGAAGGACTTTTAATGCAGTTAGCCGCAGATGGCTGTAACTGCGTCACTGGACTCTTTTTTTTTTCTTTTTTATTATTGATTTGCGGCTTTAGTGACACTGCGACCATTGTCGGTCTATTGTGCTCGCCACTTGGATCTTACTAAGGACGTTCAACACGTAACGTGAATTATTACCACCTAGAGGCGGCAGTGCTCTTAGCCAAGTGTTTGGTATTTAGGAGGTATTAGTTTAAATAAGAATTAATAAATTATTAGCACTACGGTATGGCAAAAGTAAAAAAGCTCTGCTCCTAGTTTATGTTGCTTATTATACACCATTATTTTACTGCATAACTTAATATGAATAACAAAAATAATATAACCTTGAACAAAATTGTAAAAGTATAGAGCTAAAACAAATAAGTTTTAAGGAATATTAGATTGCTGTACTCTAACAAACTAATTTTAAACTGGATACTAAAGATGTAAGTATACATTTATGTAAAACTTCAAAGTTATCAACAACTGTATCTAGGCACAATAGATAATTTGAATTTGAATTACCCTCAACGTAACATCAAAAGATAACAATAAAACTCCAGACTGTTACCGTTTGGATCTGATGCTGTGATTCTGTGATCACTGTCAAAAGTGTGGTGCTACCCCCAGGTAGCGCCTAAGCCGCGAGATCCCTCAATCAGGGCGGATTACACGAGTATACCCGCCTGCAGGTTTACTCCACTCAAATGGGAACAACTGTGTGGAAGGATTGTCTATTTGTTGATTTTGGAAATGTATGTATTACTAATTTATATACTATATGTAGGTATATTAATGTACCTATAAGCTTGAGAGTAATCCCCAAGTCCTAGCAAAAACATAGTTATTTGATTATGTTACGTGAGAATTGCAGTCTAATTTACTCTCAAAATGTTCCAGATAAAGAAATCAGCGATAGCAGAGCATTTGGTAGACTCAGGACCTAATTACTGGATTGAACTGCATGATCCTAAAGTTCTCGCCCATGAACGTTATTTCCACAAGAGGATGGTGCGGGAAGCGATTGAAATAAAGAAGAATCCAAATTTCAATCGTGAAGACGGATACAGACTCTCAACGTCATGGAACCCAGTGATTGCTAAGTGCACGCGGAACGCTTTTAAAACACTGCTTAAGTGTCCGGATGTCGTCAGTGTGGTGTGCCGACCGAACATTTTTAACGACCAAAATGAGGGTAGTTCTCTCATTTCACCGCGGCGGTAGCTCCAATACGCCAGTCAACCCGTGACCACGGCTGTTGCAATACAGTCGAAACGTCGGGACACAAAAACATACGAGGTGAGCGCGATAAATACCCGTTTTAATCAAATAACTATGTGTGACAATCGCGAAAGTCTACGAAGAAATCCTAGCAAAAACGTTTGTTCTATAACTTTTCGTATAGGACAAAATTAAATCTGCCGTGGGCGGCCCTTTGCATTAATATTGAATGTACCAGATCGTCTGCGAGCAGGGAAAAGTGGCGAGATATAGTGAGGCGATTAACAGCCCCCGAAAAATAAAACCTCCTGAAGATCACGACCTCTCTGTCAAGACTAGTTCCTTCGAACCAGTATGGTGAAAGGATTTCAAGTGCGCCTCGAAGAGGCTCCTTTCGTGCACTCGACACATGTTTTTGAACTTTAGGTTCCACTCGGCCACCGCGTCCTCAATAAATAATATTGATTGATTGATTGACAAGCTACCTTACATGGCTTCGACCTAATACTATAGAACTACCTACTGAGGTATACATTCGTCTATCGTTACCAAACTTTGATATAAATTTAACAACAGCTTTTTATTTATTCATAAAAATAAAATTCGTTTAAAACTTTTCAATACCTTTCAAATTAGAAAATAAAACTATTTGAAATAATTATCAAAGTTCTTTCTTTTTATAATAATGAATACGAATTCTTCGTAACTTGACTGAGATTTTCACAAACTTTTTCAAGCGCAGACTAATTGAGTTGCTTAGTTTATAAAATAAAACTTGAGATTATATTAAAGGAATTTAAGTCAATGTTATGTTTGTTAACTTATTATACATCCATACATATCACACTTATGTGCTTGCATTAAATATCACAATATCCACAATAATTAAAAAATCTGAAAACATAGACGAAACGAATGGTGTGAAGAAATTACTATAATACGGCGTACTTTTTGAGTATTTGTCCGAAACATTTTGTATGGAAATTTTCCTTGAGGATTCCCCTAACCAACTTAGCGAGATTTAGGTTTAAAACTTAGACTAAGATTTTAGTACTCGTAGCACATGCTTGAAATTTAGTTCAATGCATTGGTAGATAGATAGATAGAAAATCCTTTATTGCACAAAGTAAAAAACAAGTACATAGGCGAACTTAATGCGAATTAGCATTCTCTTCCAGCTAACTTCTGCGTATTATGGAGATGTGGTAGTGCTAGATGTGTGATTGAAGAAAGAAAATAATATTGCTTATTTTTTAGTAACACAATACTAACGATATTATACAAAATACGATTATAAATAATAAAAAGCTCAAGTATTCTGAAGAGAGTAGAAGAGCGATGTAACATAACAATTTAAACTGCATCATTGTGAAGGCCCAGAATCCCGCGCCTCGCTATCTCACTCGCGCATATGTACATTTTTGAAGTTATAAATTTAAAAAAAGTAGAGCTGTGAATTTGTTACTACACGGAGAGAAAAAAATGGGATAGAATTTAATAACTTTCGTTAGCTACAAATATGTAATTGTAATCTTTACTAAATTTCGTCAGCAGGAATTATTATTGTTGTAATCGTTACTAAACTATTTTCGCTGTCACAAATTCAAACAGAATTTTAGTAACTAAACCGAGATTTTATCTCCGTGTACAACCTCACGAAATGTGTAGTGTATTTTTTGTTTAGTAAATTTGACATAAGCAAAGGAGATTGGGAAAAAACACTGTTTTTTCTAGAACTTCAGTACACTGTAATAAATTACATAAATAATACTTGAATAAGATAGAACATTTTACAACGATAGGATGAATGGGTGTATGTGCCCATTCTCCCTGATACTACGATAATACTCGTAGCCAATTAAATATGTGGCATATTTTTTATATTTTTTTTCCTACATATTATAATATATGTCTTTATTACTATAGTATGGTACATAATATTACTTATTCTTTGACTAAAGTCTGGTCTCAGCTAAATTGTTGTAAAAATATATTTAACGATAATTCATTCAGCAATTAAGCTTTAACTAAGTTTTTCAATTACATAAAAAAATGCTTTAAAGAATTTAAAAGGTCCTAGACTTTTTACTGCAGAGTTTTCTTGCGAGGCGAGACCTAAGCGAAAAACGACAGAGAATCCTTTGTACAATTAACGCATTTGCATGTGACTGAATTTAAAAAGAAATTTAAATGAAGCTTTAATTTTCTGTGTTTTCAAATAAACATTTAAAAAATATGAACATAACTTGGTAAAGAATAAATGAACAGGTTACATTTATAATAGAATAATAAATGTAACCTGTTCATAAAGAATAACACTAGCCATTGAAATATTCGTAGCTTTTTTACTCTAATTACAATCACTAGCAATAAAAACAAGATGACAAGTTTCAAAGGTTTTCAGAACCATTGAACATAATATAAGTAACATTTTTAAATGAAACCTAACCTTTGATAACAGCACTGGTAGATACAAAGTGTTAACAAATAAAATTAAGGCAAAAAAAGGAACGATACAGTAACTGATGAATACCTTACTTATTAATATGTTTAGTATGAAACCTTTCACTTTTTTTGTTGACGAAATCAAAAAACATGGACAAAACGAATAGTGTGAAGAAATTACTATAATACGTCGTACTTTTTGAGTATTTGTCCAAAACATTTTGTATGGAATTCGGATTTGAGGATTCCCCTTAATATAATATTTTCTATATTTTTGACGTGACTACGTCTAATAAACCGATGAACGCCGACGGCTGCATGCACGAAAACGTTGACGTCATTATCCGGTAACGCTGTCATTGTCCGGTAACGCTCATTGTTCCGTTACTAGTAGTCACGTTCGTAAACCAACTTTACAGACAATCAATTTTTTTATTATACACACTTTTAACCCTGTAGTGTAGATGTTCGTAGCTCCATGATTTCGTAGACTCTGCAGCTATTTTGTTTTAGAATCCAAACGCTTTGCCCAACAGCTTGGCAACGGTAAAGCGTAGGAATTCTAAACCGAAAATACTGCATTTCCTCCAAGTCTTCAAGTCGATGCTTTAATTGGAAACTGCTTCTGTTGGATGGCTTAGTTAGGTGAGCAAGTAACAGGGATGATGTATGACTTACTTCTAGGTTATATAAGCTTGATTAGTTTTAAATACTCACATATTATTACTTAAACTGTAAAAACTTTAAACAACAAATAATCAAACAAATAATATATTTACATTTAACTACTCCATGACTTTAACTAGCACTAACACATACCTAACCATAATACACAGCTGAAAGATAATGCTAACCAGGATGAAGTTCGCCTATGCGTACTTGTTTTTTTACCAGCGTGCATAAAGCATTTTCTATCCATCTGTATCTTACTTTGGCTGATTATTATTTAATCATTGATAGTTTTATTATTATTATTTTAGAAAATGACTAATGGGAGAAGATGAAAAATTTTGGGCCACTAGCTTTAAAAAGCTTTGTACCACTAGCCAGTATAATTTTTCCGTGTAGCGTGTATTTTTTTTTCATTAAATACAAACTGGTAAATTATATATTCTACGCGTGTATATTGCGACGTTTTGTTATATTGTAACCGTAGTGGAAAAAAATGAATCTAAAGTTGTTTAACAATAACTTACGAGTATTTCGGCGATAGATTTTGCTTTGAATGAATAATAAAATTAAAATTTGAAAATTGCGTGTGGGTGTGGTATCGTAAAACACGAAAAATTACGTAATTCATGAAGAATAGTATATTATTACATCCAAAATAATTTCATATAATATCCAAGTCCCGCGTGGTTACCATACCTATTCGCTCTCCTAGCCGAGAGCAGGCGCGAGTCCCAGCAATGGGAAAATTATTCGCTGATCATTATAAAATATTTAATCCATATCTCACCTGCAGCTGCAAAGTAGAAAATTGATGCTAGCAGGAAATACGACATACCTGAAACAAAAATGAAAATAGTTTAGTTACCATTTAACCAAATAATAACATAAAAACAATTTATAAAAACCACTCCAAAGAAAACAAAATACGAAATTTTGTTTACTTGGATTACCTAAACAGATTTTGATCAATTTGCATAGGGCCCAATCTAAGCAAAAATAACTCTCAAAGAGGACTCAATGGAGCATCTAGCGAATCAAGGCAGAATGGAGGGCAAGAGATCCGTGGTAGCTCTCCAACAAGATGGTCAGACCACATCAAATCTTTAACAAACGCAACCATGACTGACTGCTCCAACAATGCCTCGAACAGAGCCAGGTGGAGGCGCATAGCTGGAGCTGCCATTCATTAGGACCCGATTACTACCACGACCACTCTGTCAAGAGTGTCCGACTAAGAAGAAAAATCTAAAAGTGTAATTAAGCTTTTAATTGAACTTTTTTGTTGTAACATGTGAAAATAGAAGGAACATTACTGCAGCGGTCGCCCTGTCAGGCACTTATTAGTTTTGATTCGAAGTCCGGCCTAGGCCGGCAACTTAAATTTTACGCGAAGAAAGTTGTCAAAATATTTATTGAAGTCGATCAAAATATAACAATTAAATTGCCCTTTACAAGATCTTTACCCACATAAAGAGGCGTAACTACAAAAAACTCCAATTACCAAAACGGTACAACACAGTAACAAGGAAACTCAAAAATACGATGAAACTCTAAATTTGTTCAGAACCCTCGGATCTCGGTCCGAGGCAATTCGGACGAGATTAAATCCCGGACTTACCGGGGCGTGCTGTCTCCACGCCTCGAGGCACCGGAAATATTACCAAACAGGAAACCATACTGCTTTTTATTGAAGTCCTTTTATTTCACACGTATTATAACAGTTATATCTGGTTCGTACGAAACTACATCACAGACGTGTATCAAAAGTGGTGTGGAATGTTCGTACGCTGATTTTGTTTCAGCCAATTACGGAAATGGAATCGAAAATGTATTTAAAGGTAGCTCAATTGAGTCAACTCGATATCAGATGGTAGAGTACCGATGATTCTTACTGCATTTTGCTTTTGCATACTGCTCATTGTTTGATAATATTTGAGAGTGAGTACATTTTGTATAATTATGTACTGACTAGAACACGATGGGCTTGTTCTTTTGGGGAATGTCGCTTAAACTTAACTAAACTTATTTGACATTACTTAAAATGTTGCTGTTCCTTTTAAAACGATAAAATAAAAAGGATGGGATTAAATTTTTAGTGCTGTCAAATTAGTTTCATTTAGTTTTGGCAACATTTGCATTGACACCATTATACGTACTTTGAATTTCACACGAATTACATTCGTTCGGCATGCGTAATGCGTTTGGTTAATAATAGGCCGACTGTCCCTCTTTCGTGGCTGTACTTTTCACGTAAACGATATCTCCATCTAATTTGAGATGTAAGACAAACGCACCTACCTTCTTTACGTACGTATATTTTTATTACCCACAAACTAAATTAACCCAAGCACGCCGTACGTCCGTCCTCAAACCCACGTTGACACGTAGCGCGACGTGGCCGCCACTCAAAGCTTTGAGAGCATTCCTTGAAAGCCTTCATAAAGGTTTGCGTTCTCAGACCAGCATCGGCCGCTCCGCACTGGCCGCATCAAACAGTTTTAATGAATGAATGAATTATTTATTTGTCTCAAGTATGGTTAGTTACAGACAGGTCTTATGACTGTATAAAGATTTAACACTGGAAGAAAATTTGTATACTCTATACTTGACTGAGGAATACAGTTCACAAATATTTTTTTACTAGGTCGGCATAAGTTTTTCATTATATCGATCAATGTGTCTAAAAATTATAAAATTTAAGTTTAGTGAATCACATGCAAAATAAAACAAAATTAACCTATAACAATAATAATTAACAGTTAAGTATTTTTTGTTCATTGTATTTGACCGCAGATGGCCGTTACTGCAACACCGAAGTCTAGACGCATTGGACTTTCGGCAATGCCGGTAGTGCACATGACGCCATTCGGATTGCCGATGTTGAAAATTCGTTGGCAAATGTCAGTTGCGTCGGCAATCTGTTTGTTGCGGTTACAGTGGACGAACCAGCAGAAAATTACACTTAAAAAATTAGAGCGGAGTGTCCGATGCCGACCTGTGAACGCAGGCCTTTTTAGGAAGCCAGATTGTAATATTGCAGTTAGTTTATTTCCAGTTAAAGATGTTCAAGAACTGAGTCTGAATCGAGACTTCATTATACAAAAATTCTCCTCATGTAGTCTGGTGATTTAAAGAAGTCTTGCTTTCCTACTGATAGTAAAAAGGCGATAGTTTGTGAAAAATGATGGATGTTGGTTGATTACCAATCCCATCAAAATTACAAAGCCGATTGAGCTGACATTCGATTCCAGTATACTTGTAGTTTATGAGCTGGAAAGGACAAATGCTACCTATTTGCAAACTTGTTCATTATGTCGTTAAAGCTGTACTGTATTTAGCTGTACCTTTAATTATTCTAGAATACATTTTCAAATTTCGTTTAATAATGTCTAGAAAAGTTCGGTTATGCAATAACTGTTACCACGTAATTTAAGTCCCATCTCATAAATAAAATCTACGTAAAACGCAGCTTTAACAGCCTCAAACGTGCTATAAAATTTTAAACACATCACGGTTGACGCGAATTATCTCTATAGACACTTAAATTTACAGCCCCTATATTAAAGGTGCCGTTTGCAGGCTTGCTCGAGCTCCAGCGTAGCTCATTGCAGCAGCCAAGTCACTCGTATATTGTATACTGAGTACTAAGTCAAATATCAAACTGATTCGGATGCCTTTTTGAAACTGACTTTGTATTTTTGCAAAATGCACATGTACAACATTATTAATTGTCTATTATTATTAATAGCTAGGTCAGGCTTGGCTTTTTCTAAATATTGTATTACGTCCAAATAATTAAAATTATAACATTATTTTTACACAGCTAAAAATCTTGTGAATTTGTTCTTACTTAGTAGAAATAAGGGTGGTATTCTATTGCCCTGATATATGCAAGTTAACCAACCATAGTTTGACTGTGTGTCGGTACTGAGATTGTCAGAGTAAGGGGTCGTTCCCTCGATTCGTAATATTGCAGACAGACACGGACAAGCCCGCACTTTCGCACCATGGGAAGAATATCGTCTGCGGAATCGCGGATCGTGGGCAGATATTTGTACGTCGTGCATGGCTGTCGAAATCGAGTACTTCGGAAACAGCCATTACAAATACAACCAGTTATCATTATAATGAAGCTTTTGTATAGCAAAGTCTGCATTAGAAATAGTTATTAACCTTTTAGGTAAGCGACCTTCTCTGGCCAATGTGAGGACGTGGTGGCCGAGTGGATGAGGCCCTTGCCTTGCGATCTGATGGTCGCGGGCTCGAAACCCGGTGGCAGTCATGCGTAAATGAGTTTTTTCGGTCGAATAAATCTATGTATGCATCCCACGTTCTCGCAACGGTGAAGGAAAACATCGTGAGGAAACCGGCATGACAAAGGACAGAAAACAAAAAAAAATTGTATGGCATGTGACATCTACCAATTCGCATTGGGTCCGCGTGGTCGATTAAGACACATTCGCTCTCCTGCCGAGAGTAGGCCTGAGTCCCAGCAGTGGGAACATTATAGGCCGATTACGCTGGCCAATGTGGAAGTAGATCCGCTCAGAAGAAGAAGGCAATGTTGTAATTTCCTAATAAATAAAATAAAAATAAATGTAGACGATAGTGGAATCAATTGAAGTGGCCAATGATATCAATCGAGGCCTAATTGCGCCAATAGCGACTGAACTCGCCAAAACACCATTAAGGTCGTAATTTTGTTTGGAACATTGGCATTGCAGTCACGTCTCCACCTTTACGTATGAAGATCCAATTCCGTTTATTATCTTACTTCATAGCACTTCAGGTTGCTTCGGGACGTGTTCTTACTCTTCAGAGGAGCTATGCTATGCTCCTCAGCATTTGACTCATACACATTGAGCTGGTACCTGCGGTTTCACCTGAGTGCTATCAGAATTAAAATGCTTGCTGTTCGCTGCTTTTCGCTGTTTTTTTTATTTGCTAGAAAATAAAAAAGTTAAAACTAAAGAAAGCTACCTAACTGCAGTTACTTACTATGCTTACTAACAATAGGTACCTTAAAATTTAATGAGAAAAGAATATATACAAAAAAAAATTACTTCATCAATGGATACAGTAACAAAAGCAGTCTATTTATATCTTTTTCCAGGGTTCAAGCTATACACCACAAATTTTTAATTACTAATAAAACTTAAATGGGCAACACAGAAGGGGTACTACCTTGTATCCGTGCAGTCAGAATTTTGGTTTTAACAAGTACAAAATGACAGAGTGACAGCGGGACGAGTGCGGCGCCCGAGCCGAGCTGCAGCGAGCTGGCTCGAGCTAGGTACCCGTGTTTGCAAAATGATGAATAAAGCTTAAATTATTATGAATGATGGATACTACCACTAACGGTAACAGTTATCCAATTTTAATCCAACTAATATTGTCAAAAAAACGACTTAATAAATGACAAAGTTCTGAGAGTCACCTCACACATAAAAAAACAACCGAATTTAGAAAGTCCTCCTTTTTTTGGTCGGTTGAAAAAGCGAATAGACTTAGAACGTCCAAGGTACTGCAGGTAAATATAAAATCTTGTTGAACGCAAAACATCAGGAAAAACTTCAGCTAAACAAGAAGTTGAAACTTAAAACTTCACGTCTTCAGTAAATCCCCTGAAATGCACAACTTAAGTTCAACTTAATAGATTTAATTGTAAACCAACACCACGATAAGTTCAAGTTAAGCGCTGCTTTAATGGTCTGTTAACCGGAACTTTGCGGGATTATGAATACTTTGCATTTGTAAAATTATATTATTTGTGAGGCAATTTACCAAAGACAATAAAAAAATAGTTCAAACATCGCAGCTTATCAGTATAGTAATGAACAATGTTAAGTTTTTTAGAAGATAAAAAACTGCATCCGTATTTATAACTAACCCTACAATTTTGTGTTTTTTTTTATTTTTAATAGGCAAGCATTTGACCACAACCTCACCTGATGGTAAGTGACGGTGTAGTCGAGGATGTAGCAATCTTGCCTCGTAAGAACTTATTTACTCTTGATTTGAAGACTCCGAGATTATAAAGTGTCGGGAAAACAGACGCTATGATAATTTTGAAACATTTATTTTCAAGTTTCAGAAAAAAATTATGTCGGACATAGGGATCATTCATAAGCTGTTTTTCTTTTATATGTATTTCATAAGTATCACAAAATAGAGCAATTTCCCTATTTCCTTCGTTTATGTTAAACATATCAAGACAAAAAAATATGCTTATACATTTTGTGAGGTTGTAGTACCAAATACACCGCTACATTTTTAGAAATTTATAGGTACTCAGTCAATTTATGTCTTCAAAAATGTACAAATGTTCGAGCGACATAGCGGCGCGTGGGATCCTGGGCCTTAACGACTCGTATGGATCGGGACTCAAATATTTAAAATGTTCTTTATTATTGCTTTTTATAAAAATAAACTTGTTTCAAAAGAGTAGGTACACAATAAGCGGTGAGGAGCGCCGCATACACATAAAAGTATATTTGAAAATGTTTTCTGTTTCTACCGGTTCAAAGTTCTGAACTATAACATCTGCTCCTGAAGACCTGAACATAACAAACAAGTACAAATAAATATTTTACCGACCAAACGTTGGATAAAGTTTATCTTGATTTCCTTTTGAATTGAATGAAAATACGATTATACAAAGAAAATTCTCATATAAAGGCTGATTATGTAAATATTGTGCTTGTTGCTTTGTAGTTTATCCTTTGTTCACGTGGGTTATTAAAATATTTAATACCATTACTTTCAAAAGCGACTCATTATTTTACTAATTAGCCTGCTCTACAGATATTATAAACCATATTCTATATGAAGTGTATCATTCATATATTTTTTGAGCAACCAGATAGTAACTTTATTTATTACAGCATAAGCTCACAATCTAAAATAATAGAAAATGTTAAAAAGCAAACAACCGGGTCACCCATATAGATCGTTGCAAAATGGATATCGTATCAGCATGAACTATGAGCAGGATGCTCTGATGGATCAGGAGACGATCGTCAGATTTATTAAATCACAGCGTCTAAGATAGAGAGAATGGGAGAGGATAGGGCGCCCAAAGTAATCACTTACTGGAAACCGCAGCAGAAGAGACCGCGAGGGAAGCCAAAGAAGAGATGGCGCGACTGCATCGACAAAGATCTCAAGGCCATAGGGAAGTTTACCAACTGGAGTAGGCAGTCCAAAGTTTGTAGCGAGTAGCAGTCCATTGTAGAAGTAGTCAGGTCCTTTAAAGGGTTGCAGCGCCAAAGAAAGTAAGTATAGATCGTTGCAAACGATCTGTAGGTAGCTCAACTGTCTAACTCGATACCCGATGACTGCATTGCCTCTTTGTAAAGCAATGCTTATTCTTTGGCCGAGATAACCCTCTGATCACGCGTCGCTTCAACCACACGCTCTGACGAAAATTGAAATTGCGATAAATATAGATAGTACCTAGATATTTGAAGCAAGAGAATGCCAAAGCATCGAGGCATCAAGCGAAATTGACCCCTCTACAAACAGTAGATAACACACAGGATCATTTGCATCGTCGGCGCTGACTGAGCGGGCTAAGCCGCTTACGATAATGTAAGCCGCACGGAGCCGCGCGTTACCATAACTTTGCGAAAGTGCAACACAACCAGGACGCACCTCAAATTGTTTGCGCTGGATTTGATTTGGTTGTATCGCGCAATGGAGTTTGTCTGTATTTTACTTTAAAGTGATTGGGACTTGAGACTTTATTATTTTTGATTACTTTGTACTATCAATTTAAAACGTTTCAACTGCGACATAAAATGTACTACTCGGGCAAATGAACATGACACCTGGCTGACACATGGCTCGGAACTTGATGCTTCCCTGGGTATAGGCTTCCCTCCATTTGTGCCCCCCCTCCCGGTCTTAGGCGTCTCTCGTCCAGGTGTTTCCTACAGCTTTTGTGATATCATCATCTCAGTTTATACATTGTAATAACTCATTAAAATGAAAAGTTTTCTTATATAATTGGGTATACCGTTGCAAACTATTTATTGGCAGCTCAACTGATTCAACTCAATGGCAGCGTGCCGAGAGTACTGAGTGTATTGCCTTTTGTATTACAGATTTTTTTTTAAATAAACATATGTACACATACGTTGTCGCAAAGAAACCTTTGCTTTAAAAAAAAGACAATCAATATGCCTTTTATGTTACTACTTCGAGAAATACATAGTATTATGTTACATCAGTTTGTAAAAATGCCACTTCAGTCACTTAAGTGTGCTTGAGTAATCTCTGCAATAAAGAATCTCCCATATTTATTAATACACAATAGACATAAACCAACCTTGATGCGCTCATAATATCTAACGTATCATCCATCATATTTATTTTGCAAAAGCGTATTCAGCTATGTCGAAATATACTCCATTTATTTGTGTTTTATTTTCCTTCGGGTAACTGCCATTACTTGTACAAATATTTGTTGTGTTGAAAGCCCATCGCGTTGTTGTTTGTATTTTTACGTGTTATTATGACGTTGGGTTTTATGGAGAAGTGTTTTATTCGTCGCTCAACTCCCATTCAGTTTGCGACCTTTTAATTCACACGCGTTTATGGTACGGATTACCGATCTGGGTAACACTTGCAATCGTATTTATTAAAGCGCGCGTTTTGTTTTTCATTGATCTAAATCCTATAAGTTAGCGCAACGAAAGCTGGTGCTGTTTTGACAGCACTTAGTACTTTACTTTAGTTTAGTACTTTGGTACTCACACTAATGCAATTTGTCTCACTTCGACAAATGTAGGATGATAATTTTGACAGGTATCAAAAGGGACACACCGCGCTCTTACCCATAGACACTACACAAGCGCACGTGTGTTGTTCATGCCAGCTTTTGTTAATATACCTGTAATTTGTACTATCCTGTTAATATTTGACAGCTGAAGCGTCATAAAAATTGACAAGGACGTGGTTGCCAAGTGGTTGAGATTCTTGCCTTAGACTCCGATGGCCTCGGGTTCTAATCCCAGTGGCAGTTAAGCGATGAGCGCACTACACGTTCTCACTACGGTGAAGGAAAACAACACAACGTGAAGAAACCGACGTAAAAAGGAACAGAAAGAAAATGTAGGCATAAAAAGAAGAAGGGATTATAAAAAGAAGGATGTTTATTCTTTAATCATGCCATCTACTAATCGATTTGAGTTATAGTTTATGAGCTTCAAAAACACGTAGGCCATTTTTTATCCCGATAATACGCGAGCGAAGCCTCGGACAGTTGCTATTAGCATCATAAATATTGCTACCTAAGTAACATCACAGAACTCTGCAAAATGAGCACAGTGTTTTATCAAAATGAAAAACAAATTTTAATTAAATCGGATGGTGTTTTACAACTTTCCAAATATATCATTTCCGAGTCGTAATTTATTGAAAACCTCAGCGTTGTCAAACCACACAGCCTAAAGGCTTTCTTTAATACCCATAAATTATTCTTCGACACCTATTTGACTATTTCCAGCACACATTTCAAACTGACAATGAAAGGGACCTGGAAATTACCCAGAAAATTGAGAAAACCCCGTCTTAAAAAACTTTTTCAACGGCACGTACGGGAGTGGCCCAACTCCAAATTAGTCCAGTATAAAAACGGCCTAAGGCGGTGGGTAATAAAGTGCAATTTGGGTTGCTCTGGGGATGTGACTTGTGCATTATGCCGTTGGGGGAGCTCTTCTAAAGTCGCCTCACGTCTTGTGCCATATTCAGGGTTGCCGCAACGTTTATTATTCAATAGCTAAATGTAATAGACATGTTTGAGGATACCTTTAACGACGCGGATGGCAACATTTTGTAGAGGATTTGTACAGAGTCGAGGAAACGGAATCCGATTTCAATAGGTCTGATCTTATATTGTTGTTTATGGCGAAAGTTTGACGTCATCGCTGCTCTACTTTATGGGATATCTCAATTCTCAAGGGTAGGAAGAAATTCTTGCGAAGCAAATTGATTTCATTACTTTTTTGCTACTCATGATAGCTTCGTCATTACATCTTGTATTGTGATTGAGAATATCCGACACCGTGGCTTAGTTGGTAGTGACCCTGCCTACGAAGCTTGGTGTTCCGGGTTCGATCCCCGGCCGGGGCAAATATTTGTGTCGAACACAAATGTTTGTTCTCGGCTCTTGGATGTTGTGATGTGTTGTATGTGTCCATGCCACCTGCGACACAGGGAATCCTAGTGCAGGGGTGTGAGTGTGTGAATGTTTATGTTTATGTTTAATATTCAAGGATTCATGCTTAATTTTGTGATGGATGGAAAGATATATATATATTACTCAATAACGCCAAAACTACCAAATTGATTGAGCTGAAATTTTGTATGCATTCAGCTACATTTGAGCTACTTTTATCTTTATCTCTATACTAAGCGTAGCTGCGGGCATCAGCTACTTTTACGAAGCTATCCGATCTCACAAAGCTTGGATCTAACAGACTGACAGACAACGTACAGGCCAATCCACTGAACGTTAGAAGAGAATTGAAAGGAAGTGTGATAGTTAAGATGTTTAGGCACATACTAAGAAATGAATTTTGATGATTTGATTAAAACGAAGTTGCTAGTGTGTTAACAATGAAAATATAAGTTATCCTAGTTACAATATTACCCAGCATTTTCTTTAATCGTTATTCCCGCATCAATATTAAGAGGATTCGGGGTAGCGCAAGGATAGTAAGGATATCTCCATTAATCCACTCTCCCCGAGGAATGGTATAATCTAGTGGAATAGCCCAACACTTTCGTGGTAAATATTTCACGTGGTGTTTTGACGTTGGACCCTCTGAAACGAAATAAAATTAGGGAGAAAATTGGCTTGAAGTTTTTCAGCGTTTTGTTTTTTTTTATTTTTTTCAACATTGTATTTCCTTATTTTATGTAAGTAAAGTGTAAGTCTCGCTAAGTCCATTTATTATTATCATACCAAATACTAGGTACCTGTTCAGTATTTTTTTTACTACTTTAAACTTATTATTATACAAATATACTAGCTGGTGCCCGCGACTTCGTCTGCGCAGGTATCTTTATAAATTGTAGCCTATGTGTTATTCTGATGTATAAGATATATTATTGTAAAGTTTTATTATAAACCATTCAGTAGTTTTTACGTGAAAGAGTAACAAACATCCATCCATCTATCCATCCTTACAAACTTTCGCGTTTATAATATTAGTAGAAAAGAAATATAAATGCTTAGCATAGCTTAAAATCTTGCAGCTTGGCTGTTTTTTCACCAGAGATGTGGTATGCTTCCATCAATCAAATTAATTGGCCCACATATCATAGCAATGGTAGAAAGGAGTTCTACGAAGCTATGTTTTTTATATGGATCTATCATGCATGCTATGGATGATCTCGTAGTTTCGTAGCTTAACTTTCACATCCTCGCATCATAGCTGCAATAGCACATCTTTGCATTTTGGAGAGTGTGCGCTGGAACTACATGACTTAGTTCCGCCATCACCGTTCCACCATCGGACGACCAGACGCTCGGGATTGCGCCATCCCTATATAGTGGACATACCATGTATTCGCACAAAGCGCTTTGCTTCCACTTTCATTATGCGAACCGCCAAGGAATGGAATGCTCTGCCGGCGTCAGTGTTTCCCGATCACTATCATTTGGGTATCTTCAAGGCAAGAGTGAATAGGATTATTCTAGGTAAGCGTGCTACATCGTCGACCACATCGTCACTTACCATCAGGTGAGATGGTGGTCAAACGCAAGCCTATAGTAAAAAAAAAAAATCTTTGGTGTCCTTTTATTTAATGGAGATATACCTTTGATTGACCACAATCTCATCTGATGTTGTGGCCGACGATGAATCTCGAAGTTCTAGAAGGCACTTATTTACTCGTTTCTTGAAAAGACCAAGATCGTAGTTGTCCGGGAAGACAGAAGCAGGTAGCGAGTTCGATTCCTTAGCAGTTCGTATTTAGATGTGGATTGATGATTGATTTTCTTAACTCTCTGCATCCCATTGATCCCTTTTTCATATGTAAATTAAAACAGTGATAATTTCTATCCTAAATAACAGGACTCTAGTTAAAGTTAGTTTCGTGTTTTGCTCACGATCCGTAGTGCCAGTTAATTAGTGCCACATCGGGACCACCCGTGATTGTATTTAGTTACGGAACCTAAATGTTTTGCTTCTATGACCTCAACATTTCGGCGAAAGTTCGGTCTGGTTTACAATGAAAGTAAGGTTTAACTTACAGCAAGCTTTAGCCTTTTACCTTAGCCTTTAGCCTTTACGTACAAACAAGTTTAAAACCAACTCCAACCTACTGTGTACATCCTAAATTAATATTATTTACCTAACGTGTAAGTTTACCTAACGTTAAGTTACTAAAATTCTTTGGAGACATTACTCGCAAAGGGAACTCAATGGAGCGTCTAGTGGTTCAAGGCAGAATAGAGGGCAAGAAATCCCGTGGTCAATCTCCAACTAGATAACTCTCACAAACGCAATCATGACCGACTGCTCCCACAATGAGTTGAACAGACCCAGGTGGAGGCGCATAGCTGGAGCTTCCATTTATAAGGACCCGATTATGACCAGGACCACTCTGTCAAGAGTGCCCTATTAAGAAGAACCTAACGTGTTTCAGTCATAGTGTTTTCTTACCATAAGGAGATTGCTTAGCTCATCTCGTTACTTCGCTTTAAAATAAATAATGCGTAAAAAATTCGGTACTTCGTTGATGTATTTGGCTTTCAGATAATAGATCTTTTTTCTATTTATAAATCTATAAACCCTGGCTTTGCCTACACATCGTCGCTTAGGAGATGATTTCCCCCGAGCTCCCCACTGCGATTAGGAGAACGAATCGCATCCAATTTTTACCATCCACTTACGAATCTGTTTAGGCTTTTTGGTAGATTGCCTCAATGCGGGAGCTTGCCACTAATCATTGAGGTTATTGCTAGATCCATGAAGCAGGATACTTTATACGTTGGCCTCAATAAACAAGGATTACTATTCTGGTTTGAACCACGCTATAAACCAAGAAATCTAAGCTAGTGCCAATACGTTTGTTCTAACGTTTTAACTAAATAGGAAAACATCACGAAGAAACCGGCATGTCATAGAACCTAAAAAGTTTGAATACATGTGTCAAGTGCACGAAAGGAGTCTCTTCGAGGCGCACTTGAAATCCTTTCACCAACCTGGTTCGAAAAAACTAGTGATACGATAAGAAGAAGAAGAACTAAATAGTAAATTATAGAATATTTTACACGCTTTGAATAAAGGAATTTAAAGAGCTTATTTTTTTTTCTAACTAAACTAATTTTTAGAACATTTATAAACGCACCATAAACTAAGGAATGCCTAGACTGTATATTTTTCAGACTACACAGACCAAACCACTGAACATAGAAACTTGAAATTACATCAGCAAGTAGTTTTATTAATTCGCAAAAGTTGTGGGTGTCAGCATGTTTTGAATATAAGAAGGATAAGATTTTACCAAAAAGGATTAAAACAAAAAATCTGGTAAATAGAAACTTGGCATTGCTTCTATTCACAAGTAGAGTCCTGATCGTCTCTGTACGGTGTTTCTCCGTATCGAAGTCGTTCCCTTTGATTTCCCTCGACACAAGTTTTCTCAAACAGTCGCTCTAAAAATCAAGTCGCTAAAACTTCACTACTTTATCTCGATGACCTTCTCATCTCCGTAATGGCTGCATTAAACTAAAAGTTTGGGAGCATCCCCAAGTTAGCACAATAATGAACGATTTGATTCCAAAATGCACCACTCAAGTAATGAAATGGAAATCGGAAACTATTATTTTTTTGACTGAAGTATAATTTCGACGATGGTCTTAAAATGAATAAAAGCAAAAATTAACAAAAAGTAACTTATATAGTAGGTCTTTTTCTTCTTCATATCTTGTCACCAGTAATTTCGAACCAACCTGGTAAAAGGATTTCAAGACCTCGGAGAGGATCCTTTCGTACACTGGACACATGTTTTCGAACTTTTTAGGTTCTATGACATGCCGTTTTCCTCACGAAGTTTTCCTTCGCCGTTTTTAACTCACACATAGATATTTTGCATAGAAAAATCCATTTATGACGACCATGTTTCGAACCCACGACCTTCGGATCGAAAGTCGAGGCACCCACCCACTCGGCCAACACGGCTTCAATACAGTAGGTAAAACGTTTTTTTTAGTTATTGAGATTAGCAATTTATTCCACCGCAGGATTCAAACAACAATAATCATGGTAAACATATCAAAAAGTCACATAAAAATATCATAACATTATTTAAGTTCATAGAGATAGTGCAATGTTTTATTCCATTTCTCAATTTGGCAGAGAAAAAGACACGGCCGCATTTTCAAAACAATAAACCAGCAGCGGATTATAAGGCACATTTATAATGAATCCAGTTCCAATTCTGGCTGACACAGAGTGAAACCAATCGAAAGGCCTTCGAAATAGAGCCGGCGAATCGTCCAAATCGCATGGAAGCATCGGATGGCGCGGCTGAAACAGCTTGGAGTGAAGCCAAAATATAGTACGTGCTTACCACGTGGCGAACGTGAGGTTACACTCGCTAATACGCATAAGTATGTGGTGGCGTCGCCAAGATGCTCATTTGGTTCGGACGCGGTGGGAAATGAAGATATAAAATATTCTTTCAGTTGGACAGTTACGTGACTAGACGCTACGACAGGTTAGCGGCTAACCTGAACCTAAAAATTTCGTATTAAAAAGTGTATTCAAAAACACTTTCGGCTAACCGTTAGCCGAAAGTGTTTTTGAATACACTTAGCCGAAAGGGTTTTTGAATACACTTTTTAATACGAAATTTTTAGGTTTGGAAAATACAAAACAGTAGTCGCATCTCACCTCAGTAATAAGCATCATATAAATTTTGAATGATTCTATATTTACTTAATTTTTCTGAGTTTAGTACCATCTGACAGCCAAATTTCTGATTCACACTTCACTTCCATTTTCACAAAATATTTTTTTTCACAAATTAACATAAAACGAGAGGAAAGATGTTAAAAAATCGAGTTAAATTTTCTGCTTTTTTAATACACTTTATTAGGGTATTTTTTTTATATTGAACAGCTCTTCTTCTTATCGTATCACTAGTTATTTCAAACCAGTGTGGTAAAAGGATTTCAAGTGCGCCTCGAAAACGCTCTTTTGAATATTGATACTTATTTTTTTAAACCAACATCTCAAAGGCCAATTAAACAAAAACTCAAGGCAGCTTATGAACATAAACCTTAAGAAAGGTGCCCCAGTCCGTGAGCCGCACAGGGCCGCTGATGTAAACGACACCGACTTAGCTCCGGGCGGACAATCTCCTGTGTTAGTTCGCCCCATTTTGCTCAAAATACCACGAAGATAGGATAAAAGTTTTTGAATACTGGTAGCTCCTGTTTCTTGTTGCTGCGTGTTGTGTTTACATACGAACTGTAGGCCAATTCATTAGGCTGTCATAGACTCTTGTTATCGAATGGTACGTAAATTTCGGCATTTTAGTCTACCATTATGTGCCAAAATTGACGTACCATTTGATAACGAGAGCTTAGTCTACCATTATGTGCCAAAATTGACGTACCATTCGATAACGAGAGCTGATGACAGCTTAGCGAATTTAGGCCCTGATCCGAATATAGCTGAATTTTTACAGTATGTAGTTTGTCTATCTCACACGAAGACCTCAGGCGCCTCCAGTTACAGCCCATAATCAAACTGTTTTTCCCAATCTCCTTTGCTTATGTTAAACATATCAAACAAAAATATATTAAAACATTTTATGAGGTTGTAGTAACAAATTCGCCGCTCCACCTTTTTGAAATTTATACTCGTTCAATTTAATTCTTCAAAAATGTACAAATTTACGAGCAAAATAGTAGCGTGCGGGATTCTGGGCCTTAAACCACTTATTTTTATGAATAACGGATGAAAGGTTAAGAGTTATCGTCGAGATCATACAAGATCTAATATCTAGACTCAAAGACCTTTACTACGGGGAAACCCCTGGAAAAAAAAACATATATTCATCTATCTTCACAAAAACATTTAAATTTACCCTTAATATTAAGGAGTTAGTATTCAATAGCATAAATCTTGCAAAATTTAAGGCAAGAAGTGTTTTCCATTAAAATCAGGTAAAAAAGACAATTTTCTTGCCAAAACGCTCTTTTTATTTTGCAATTAGTTGTGTATTTATAATTAAAATCTTGTTTTAAACTCATTACGAATTCGAATTAAGCCACGTAAATGCTTTCTAATTAGAGTCAAGGCAATCTCAGTCGTATTAATTGGAGATTAGGTTCATTTCTGAATTAGACTACAGAGACTGTCTATAATTTTCCCATTACGTTTTCTAATTATATAATCATGTTTTGATGCTAGTAATTTTTATTTGTACCGCTGGATTAATTTTAACCTAACTTAAACAATGTATTGGAAATTAATATTATTAATTTATTTTATTTATTTATTGGGGAACTAACACTTTCATACATCTAGATGGATATTAGTTTACCTTAAGAGAGCCAATTACAGGTTCCCACGGATATACATTCATTAAGACAATAGTGATAAACTAATTTAAGTTTAGTGTTTACATAAAAGATAAGAAAAGGAAAAACTTAACAAGGAAGGTATATAAATGTAGGGCATAATCTGTGGGCCATAACTGAATGTTTTTGTAGGATAAAAACTTATTTTTTTTTATTAATGTTACGTAAATAAATTATAGAGCCAATACAGTTTATTATTATTTTTTCCAAAACAAAGCTAGAACAAGAACACACGACTATATTTAAAAACTGATTTCGTCGGCTCTTTAACACTTCGAAATAATTTCCACGGTTTGCACGTTCAAAACAAAGGTTTTAATCCCAGTTTTGTTTTAAAGCAATTCACTTGGAACGGAAGCTTAGGTTCCAAAAAGACAGACAGGACTAATAGCGAACCCAGAAATTAATTATGAAACTCATTTGACGATGATAATTGCGTCGCAAGTAAAACTTTAACCACGGTTACTGTGACAAGTTTGTTACTGCATTTGAATGATATATTCGTATAGCATTTACATTACATTGGCATTTTGATTTACATAATGTAAACTACGAGAAAAAAAACACTTTTATTATTATTCTTTTTTTTTATATCGTGTCACTAGTTCTTTCGAACCAGTGTAGTGAAAGGATTTCAAGTGCGCCTCGAAGAAGCTCCTTTCGTGCACCTGTCACATGTTTTGCTTTTTAGATTCTATGACATGCCGGTTTCCTTCACCGTTAAGCACGTGTTTTAATGCATTGAGATTTTTTTCTGAAATGAAAAATCCATTGGTGTACGACCGGATACGAACCCACGATCTTCGGATCGAAATTCGAGGCACCTCCCACTCGGCCAACACAGCATTTTATTAGTATAAGTCCGCATTTTGAAATGCAGTTCTTGCTGTTTTTAATGGTGGTCATTTGTAAGTTAAATAGTAAATACACTCAACTAAAAATAATAATTACACTCAACTAAATACGAGAGTATGTGATCCACTAGATAGAGATTGAATATGTAACCCAAATAAGAGAAGGTATGTCTAGACTATCGAAGCTATTTAATAAACCTTTTCCTATTTATTACCACCGGCTGAAATGTGAAATTTCTGGACTTGTAGTAGGTAAAAAGAGTATATTTTTCACAGGCAAAGCTGTAGGCGGTAGCTAGTATAAATCAAAAAGGTTTCCCACATCAAACACGTGAAGCGAGTACTTCGAGCTCCCGACCTCATTAAAACCCACAAAACATCGTTATTTCATTTCCCTAAACAGAACCTTTCATACTCGTCTAACTCGTACATGCAAATACAAAGTTTTTAATAAAAACCGAAGTTCATCCGTATTTAAAACGAGCTCGGCGTGTAAATATCGGAACTTCTGGATTTCATTTCCTCTTGACCCACCCCTTTTTCCTGGAGTCAGGGGGGAAGGGGTGGGGGGGTGAACTCATTATATCGTCCAGTATTGTCCGGCCCCACTCGGCTGTGCCCTAGTACGAAAAATCTGAGTGTTTAGAACAATGGGTTTATCTGTGTTGTAAATATGTAGGTCGAAAAACTCTTGACGTTGGAGCCCTTTCATGAGTTGTTGATAGTTCTATTGCCTCATCAGTATGTTATATCATTGTCCTGATTAACTGCCTGACAGAAAATAAATAAGCCAAAATAATAAATGTAGAATCATGAAATTTGGAGGGTATGTTTGTCAAGTGTAGGCGTTTGAAGAAATGATTTTTGGTTAATACGCATTACGCAATGCAAAAAAAAGCTGTGTTTAGTAAAGCTACTACTCGGGCGAATGAACATGACACCTGGCTGACACATGGCTCGAAACTTGATGCTTCCCTCGCTGCCCCGCGCGGCGCTCTCCGTGTTTCTTCTTCCTCTAATTGCGAAGCCTTATCATTGCTTATCATTACCAAGTATTGCAGGACCTCTTCTCTATCAACATTATCCAATTCCACGCTGTACTTTGCACAAACGTCATTCGAGCCAGGTGTCATGTTCAATCGCCCGAGTAGCAGTTACTAAATAAAATGGCTAAGTACGTGTTATACCATGTGCAATTGCATACTGTAGTAGGGTTTCGAATAATCACGACTTAAATATTTAATGTAATTTTTACAACAAATTTCACATTGTATAGAGTTTATATAAATCAGATTACTTTTTATAAATCTATCTCTAAAGTATTACTTTCAAGTAATAATTAAATGCATTTCAGTAATAAAACACCATAGACAGACAATTTAATCGCCACTTACAATTTATCACGGATTTACTGTTAACGAAACCCTATTCTTTAACTGGCAACTAATCCCGGTTTCCCCTCATTAACGTTCGAATTCTTTATCCGCCCACCCAGCCCAGTGCACTTTGGGCGGGCGGAAGCTATCTTCAACGGTCTACCACCTCGGATAATAATAACGATTAATGTTTTTTGTGTTCTCTATAAGGGCTTCAGTAAAGAATTTCTCGATGAGGTTAGATATGTTTACTATAGTTTCTACAGTGTAGATTTTTCCCAAAGTTCGTCACCGAAGGTTCTACACTCAGTACTCATAGCAACCCATAGCTTGAAAATATGCTCCGCTTAAAGCGTAGGTTGGGTTCATCAAAGCTATTGCATAAATAAATATTTTCGGACATTACACACAACGCCATCTAGCCCCAAACTAAGTAGAGCTTGTACTATGAGAACCAGATAACTGATAGAATACTTATATACTTTATTGTAAACACATAATATGTAGAATACATAGCAAGCGGGAATCGAAACCGCGTCAACGGCGAGGCATCCCAAAACACGTGCCACTTGACCAGCCGTGTCGTCAAATAACCATAAAAAAGCGATTAACATCCATTTTTTGTTCAAAAAAACCGGAAACAGTCAGAAATGTTAACAAAACCGCCACATTATCTCTAACCGTCCAGAAATTATACCTCTAACAGACGTCTTCAAAACAAACTGTCAAATAAAAAGACACTCGGAGGTAAAAGGAGTCATTTGGCGGGGGGAGCCACGTGAAATGGTAGTATTATGTTTATAACGGCCATCAAAAGTTTGCTATGAGATGCTGAGCTGAAGTGCGTCGTATACGACAGGTATTCAAGATGGCCGTAAACATTGAAAGTTGACGTGTTGGCATTTTGAGACAGTTTAGGCGCAGAATAAACGGAACAGACGTGGCGTTGACGTCACATGACGTGCACCGAAATGCATGCAAATAACTGGTTCTCTCGAAATCAGGTGCCTTATATTTCCTAAACCTTTAAACCGATTTGACTCATCTGCCAAATTCTATTTGATACTGGTTAGAAGTTCGAGAGTTATCGTCAGACAGTTGATTATAACGGGTATTTATCGCGCTCACCTCGTATGTTTTTATGTCCCGACGTTTCGACTGCATTGCAACAGCCGTGGTCACGGGTTGACTGGCGTATTGGAGCTACCGTCGCGGTGAAAGAAAGGTTGAAGCGACCTCCAAAGCTCTTTAGATACTAGTCTATAAATAGGACTTGAAATTTAAAATTCCATTGCGGCACTATTACGGTGATTTTCAACGTGAAAGATCATAATAGTCGAAATGTAAGAGCATTTCCGAAAACTCTTGGCATCAAAATATCAATTAGGCCCTACATTCAAAAACTCTAACAATTACAACGAAACTATGTACATCTTAATGCCGGATTGGCGTTACGCCAGTACAGCCTCCGGCAATCAAACCCGTAACGATGGTAACGATGACACTCGAACGGTCGTTACTGCATCGAACTCACTCGGTATTGTTATGTAAAATGTTTTTGTTCGTTAGGCAGTGTCGATATCGAAATTGGCGCGAAAATTAAGCGTTTTTTGCGAAATGTTCAGGTTTATTTGTTGCGATGAATGGGTAAATTGATACTGGTAAATTAGAGTCTGGGGTTTATTGAATTGCAATAACTGCATACATTTAAAATAAATATCGAAACGTGACGTAACCAGGACAAAAATAGTAGCAAGTGTCTCTATTTAATCTCTTTACAGTGTATTTATTTGATATGCGCCTTAATCCAAATGCCTTAGTCAGCCGTAATAAATCAAAGCGTACTTTTGACAAAGAATAAGTAATATTATGTACCATACTTTAGATGGCACAATTATAATATCAACCGACTTCCAAAAGGAGTAAATTCTCAATTCAGCTGTTTTTTTTAATGTTTGTTATCTCAGTACTTAGTTGTTTATTAACCGCTTTGAAAAAAACTTTAAGAGGATATACTTCCAAATTGCTCCCATGAAAATTTCATGAAAATCGGTTCAGTACTTTGGTTTTGAAATCAAAACCAAAAAATTACGTCATCCAAGTAAACGAAATACGTATTTTGCCGCCCTGTAACTTTCAGTGGCGTTTACGTTCACTAGAACAGTTCAATTGAAGTTGGGTGTAGTATATTTTTGTAAAACCTAGATTATAGTGCTACTTTTTAGTTCCATACTTTTCACCTCTCGGATGCTGGATTTTCCAAACATCGTGTTGAGGTACTGCAATACCTAAATTTCTTTCGTTTGAAGCTCCGTCAATGTGCCTATGTAGGGCTTGGTAGGTTCATACGAGTGTTTTCCTAATTGCGCTGTAGTTTGTTGGCCGCAAGCCAAAACTGCGAGCTTTTCACTTCATCAGGATTATACAGCATCCAACGTAAATATTGATTTAAGAAGTTCAAATTCAAAATTTCAAATTTATTTATTTGGTCACAACATATGTAGTTCGAACATTATACTAAGTGCACACTGGAAAATGTTATAGTATTAAATACTGCGTTACGTTTTTCCGGTGCCCATCATCAAGTATTTGAGGTCATTTCTGGGTATTGAGGACGTAGTGGCCGAGTGGATGAGGCCCTTACCATGCGATCTGATGGTCGCGGCTTCAAATCCCGGTGGCAGTCATGCGTAAATGGGGTTTTTCGGTCGAAAAAATCTCCACATTCTCGCAACGGTGAAGGAAAAGATCGTGAGGAAACCGGCATATCGTAGAACCTACAGTTCGAAAACATGTGTCGAATGCACGAAAGGAGCCTATTCGAGGCGCACTTGAAATCCTTTCACCACACTGGTGCGAAGGAACTAGTGACACGATAAGAAGAAGACTGGGTATTTGGAAACTTGAGAATGAAGGTTAGTGTGGAAAGAATTCGGTTCGCAACAGTTGACTTTTTGATACTTTGTGATACGTGCCTTTCATTGAAGTTGTATAAGAATCAAAGCCCTCATTCATTCTTCGTGTCAATGGCTCGGTTTCAGATTACTCCTGATCTTACTGCCTCATCTGAGGCTTCGTTATAGCCTAATTTAATCAAAGCCCTGTGTAGCAGTGTTATGGGCAGGCCTGATCTCTGATAACCATCAAAAGAGCGCCAATCTAGTCTTATCAATCGTTAACATAAAAAATCGTTTGATAAGAAAATCTAATGTTAGATTGTATGTTATTACTACTGCTGTAGTTTTGATGTCATAGGTTGACTATTTTTTTTACTATTAAAAACCCCATGGTAGTGTTGCCAGTTGTTAACGTAAACTATAATTTACCTACAATTTAAAATGATTTAGGGTTCAATATGTTCAATAGTTACATTGTAAATAACGTAACATGACTTATTGACTGCAATAAAGATACTGAATACTGAATACCTAGTGTGTTGTTTTTGACGTGACTACGTCTAATAAATTGATGAACGCCGGCTGCATGCACGAAAAAGTTGACATCATTGGCCGGTTACGCTCATTGTCCCGTTACGCTGGTAGTCACATTAAACTAAAAATTAAATTGTATTTGTTATTTTCCATGTGTACAATAAAGAATTATCTATCTATCTAAACTATCGTTCGTAAACCAACTTTACAGAAAACCAATTTTTTTATATTATATTTTAGATAAGCTCTAAATTAAATATGTATTTATGGAACGTGGGTAACAAACGTCTCCATATTTCTTCTCGTAAGTGAATTTCAGAGAACACGGAAAATTATGAAAATTCCTATTTATCAGCACAACGAAAGCGGCAACTTGGAATCAGCACTCATTCAGAGCGGGACACCGCAGCGCCTTCTTAATGGAATAATTTAAATTATAAACCCCTCAAAACCACAGAGCTTTGAAAAACGCAATAAAACTGGATGAGAAAAGAAATTTATCCATCTTGAAGCTGACGAGGATAATCCGGCAGTGGTTATGCCGCCAATTTATAAAACGCGGGTTTGCATAATTCCTGGTTAATAACTGAATTTTGAAACGATGGGCAGATCTGGTCAGCTTTGCGTTCGTTAAAGTTTCTTCAGTTGGTTCAACCGTTAGTGATATATTTTAGTTTGAAAAACAGACCTCTTCACCACTGTTTGTATGCCAGTGATATTGTAGAGACGTGCAATTTAAAATGAAAGGTCTGAACTCTACCAAATACATGTATCTAGTAGGTATCTATTATAAAGATAGATAATATTATTTTACACTTATGATTAAATCCTAACATAGAAAATAAAAGTATACACTTCTTATCGCTAAGAAGCGATTTCTTTCAGACAAACTTTGGATGGCGAGTAAATAAAAGAAAAATAAGGGGGTGCTCTAATAATAAGTTATATCTAATTGATAAAAAAGGATGTAAATTTTGTATAAGTAAATATAACACTCAATGAGTTACCATACATATCTACGATATGACCGTAAGCTTGTCGAGTTGTGAAAAAAATGCATAATATAATCAGACTATAATAATAATACATAATAAAAAATATATTAGGTATATAAATATTTTGGACATTTCACATAATAACATCTAGCCCCAAACTAAGCAGAGTTGGTACTATGGGAACCAGATAGATAAAAGGTGGTAGTCAACTACTATAATTATAAAAAAAAACCACGCCATTTAACGAAAACAATATATTTCTAAAATATGGTTAGGCTTCATTATGTTGAGATAATTTTCTGTGTTTGCTCCACCGTTTGAGCACGTGACAATGAATACAAAATTACACACGACCCGTCATTACAATCATAATGGCTACCTAAATTTGAAACATAAAATTTATTTATTCATTTTATGTCGCATTATCTAAAACATAAACAGGCTTAGTAGAGGATTCGCGGTGAAACACGCCCAATTGCACGTTATTACCTGCCTAATTTTTGTTTCATTACTGCGGTTTCGACACACTGGGCGCCATAGTGTCAACGCCTAGTAAGCAGCGCAACGAAATTAATCTATCTATTTATATGCTTAAATGGAGATGTGCAGGGCACTTGGCAAGGCGGGAGGATCTCAGGTGGTAAACAGTTACTGAATGGAGGCCACGAGATCAGCGGCGGTCTCAGTGGAGACCACCAGCCCGATGATGGTCCGATGACATTATAAAGACAGCAGGAGCACATAGATTTGTCTTGCACAAGACCAACAAGACTGGCGCCGTCGTAGAGAAGAGGCCTTTACTCAACAGTGGGTTTTGCGGACTAATTAGATAGATCTATAAGCTCATTTGTTTATTACGAGGCAATACGAATCTGTCAAAAAAAATCATTGTTCAATATCAGAAGCAGTGAATAAACTTACTATAGAACAAAAGAAACATATAATTTGGCTAATAGCGTAGCGTTTTCGATTTTTAGCGTTCCGTTTTTTCAACTCTGACCAAACTACGGCGTCAAAACTCGCGTTTCAAAATTTTACTATACCTCCTACCTATATGGTAGGGAAACTATACATATTTATTCTAGAATAACTATTATAGGAGATAGACATTTTGGCTCTCAAGATTTTTTACCAAATTGATACCAGGTCTTAAACCGAGATGTGACACCGCTTTTCCTTTACTATGTCGCTGACCACGTGCTCCTGATTACAGAATCAACGCTGCTTTGTGTCCAGTTTGTTTAATTAATATTTTAACACCTGACCACGTCATTGTCCTAAATTAGGTGTGGATTACATAATTAGGGTTATTCGATTGACATACTTGTTGTTCTTGGATGTCGAAACAGTTTACCGACTTAAAAGGTTCTAATAAGCAACGGTTGATGATGATAGTCAATTTATCACGGAAATAAAACAATTTAGTAAGTTGGTTGGTTTTGAGTTTTCAAGCGACTTAAAAAAGGAGATGGTTCTCGATTCAGTAGATATTATTTCTTTTTTTTACTTAAAAATATGTATACCATTAAATGTAATACATGTTATACTAGCTTTTAGCGACTTTTAAGCTATGTATTGATTGGTATTATTAATAAGTTTTATCTAACACTAGCTGAGTCAGCTAGTGTTAGCTGACGCCCGCAACTTCGTTTGTGTTGCGAGTTATTATGTTTATTTTTCTAGTGCTCACTTTTCAGCTCTTCATCAACATATTCTCCAAGTTTCAAGTCTATACACTCAGCGTTTTCCTCCAAGTTTCAAGTCTGTCAGTCAGTCAGGTCCAAGCCTTTTATTAATATTTATATGTCCGAGGAGGCAAAGATGCTATTACGACTTTATTTACGTGTAATTTAGGTCAGGTAGTTCGTTATTTATTTTTTTCTAATCTGTACAGCAACATGTAACTAGTTTCTACGGGGGTGACATAGTCACTGCGTGACTGAACCCCTTCTAAATAATAAAGAAAAAAAAAAAAAAAATTATACGCGTTAAATCGAAATATATCGAGATAGCCAATGAAGATGTAGGTATTGCAAGTTTTCGTGATAGGTATAGGTCTGGGCTAAGCCCAAAAACATCCATAAAACAGCTTTCCCAAGTAGGATGAATTGTTTAATTTTCGCATACAACATTAGTTTGATAGTGTCACATCCTAACAAGCTTACAAGATTAAGAAAAACCTCCCGAGCACACGTTACAAAGGAGGCACTGGGCCGAAAAATGGCGCATTTAACCAAACAGAAACTAATTCACATTATCACTGAACTTAAGGGGTGGTCGTTTTTCTTCATTACCATCATTAAGGGGCCGCTCACCGTCGAGAAAGAGAGCTTAATTCAGCCTGTTATTGCCTGTTCAATGCTTAATGAAGTTGGATTTAATATATGTTCGCTGAAAATTAGTTGCTTTTGGCCTTTACGGCTGTTGGAAGGAGACGAAAGATGGAATTTAGCAGCTGTTGGAGGTAGACAAAAAAGGATATTTTACGACGGTTAAAAAGAGACCAAATGAAAAAGATACAGTGCCAGACAGTGAGTAGAAATATATATGTATTACCTGTATAACAATGGTTTTCGAAAAAGATTATGTAGGTACATTAAGTACACTCGTAACGTGCTTAGGTATTGGTACATCACGAGTTACTACTGTATGATAAATCAATCAAAACAATTCAAAATTTGTTTGTGAATTTTCTTATCGTGTCACTAGTTCTTTCAAACCAGTGTGGTGAAAGGATTTCAAGTGCGCCTGGAAGAGGCTCCTTTCATGCACTTTTGTGAATAAATTAAATGAAATTGAATATCACCTGCCCATGGCACCTGCACTTAATGCAATACTTAATCAAAGTAAAAAGAGGTTCTTCTATTGAAAGGAAAATTGATCTTCCGCTACTTAGTAGTTAGCTTCCTTGAGCATAATTTGTACATAATGTTATCAATCATTGTCATTTTGTGATCTTGAAATATATTTTTTTCCCAAAACAGTATAAAATTTGTACCAAAATAAAAGAACAAGATAAATCATTGTTTTAGACACCGGAAGCTGACTCATTCCAGCTTTTGTTCAGAGGCTTTTAGTAAATAGTAATTCATCAATTGTCAGCCATTTCCGACTACCATATTTCGCAGCCATATTGAAAAAGTTTTGGCTCTTTTTCTGGTGAACTTGCCCTTGAAAACCTTTTAAAAGTTTCACAATATTTTAGACTACTTTTAGTATTTCATTTCACTGTTCTACATTTTTTTTAACGTGAAGTCATTACCTACAGGCGATCTCCTGATACTATAAGATCACACTTGCCCAGCCCATCCTGTGGTCAGAACAGTACTACTTTGAATTATAAAGGCTAGTGCTATTCTGCTTAAAAATTCGTCCACATTTTTTGACGTGACTAAGTCTAATAAATCGATGAACGCCGGATGCATGCACGAAAACGTTGACGTCATTGTCCGGTAACACTTATTGTCCGGTAATGCTCATTGTCCAGTAACTCTCGTTGTCCCGATACGCTGGTTATGCCGTTTTTACGTTAAACTATCGTCCGTAAACTAACATTACAAAAGACCAATTTTTTTTATCTTCTTGTAACATGAATTGATTGTAATGACATATTATCAGAAATAATAAAATATAAATTAAACTTCAGTAATTTAAAGCATCATGTACATTTAATTATGCAGTTTATAAAAATGTTTTTTTTTACGGTGAAAAAGTAATACATTGCCAACTAAGTAGACATTTATTTTGTCTCATGAATTAAGTTCCCGCAATTTCCGCACCAAAGCAGAATGAAATGAATTTATGGCTTTCAAAGACCGATACCAAAGTCGAGAAACAAAATACATTTGGCTCGTATATCATTTAAGCAAGTTCATTTCCTTGCGCAGCCAAAGTTCTATATCATTTTTGGCTATAACATGTCCCAAAGGTACCAAACCTCAAGTTTAATAACGTAATTTTAACTTGCTGTTTCTTATTAAGAATAATATAATTTTATTTTTATATTTTAATTATTTTCTTTTGCTTTTTTATAATCTAGGGTTACAAAATACGTTCATATATCATATATATTTTAAATATGTATAACAATAGGCGGAAAAAGGAGTCCTTTGCCTGCAGTAACATTAACATTAGTGACAAAATTCGTCCACAATTATTTTTTTGTAATGACACGAATCGATCGCAATGACATATTATCAGAGATAATAAAATTGCCAATTATTAATTTTATTAATACTATTTTATACATACTAACATACATTAATACTAACATTTTGACAGTAATAACTAGTAATGAATACTAAATTATGTATAAATGGTTTGAAAACTTCAATAATAGTGAATGAATTAAAATTTCTGAACTAACTAAGTTTCGTAGCATAGCGCTACGTGATCTACGTAGCGCTATGCTACGAAACTTTAAGTTTGTGATGAGTCCCTATTAAGGGTAATACTCAAGGCAAATTTCCATACAAAGTGTCGAAATTCATGAAAACTCACGACTACTAGTTGGCATGTGACTAATACTAATATTTGCGAAGTGACTATTAGCTATTCTGTGTCGTGAGTTTTCATGAATTTCGACTAATTTTAAAACACGTATAAAATCTTAATTAAAGTATGAAACTTTACTAATTTTTGTTCACACAATTGAAAAACATAGACGACACGAATAATGTGAAGAAATTACTATAATACGGTGTACTTTTTGAGTATTTGTTCGAAACACTTTGTATGGAAATTTGCCTTGAGGATTACCCTTAATATGTATAAAAGGCTTTGTCCTGTCTTACTGACCGATTGAAAGACTGACTGACTGACTGACAACGGCAACTTGGCATCGGCCAAAACACTGAACAGAGAGTACGTCCGTCATAAAGTGTAAGCGTGTACTACGAAAGGAATTTTGTAAATTAGCAACGCAAACGAAGAAGTAGGTTAAAGATTTTAATTTATGTTTCCAAAAGCCAAAAATACAAATGCAATTCAAAGAAACTGACTCCAAACAGCCAGTAGTTTTAGGAAGTAGCCACAAAACCTAATCGTTTCAATTCGTTTGATCCCAGCCAGGTGGTCCAGCTTTGATCTGAGATGAGCCACAGCTCAGAGCAATTACGAATCAAGGCGTAAACTTCTCATAGACAATAACTTCAAAGGGAATTTTCTTAGCGATTATCACGAGAGCCTTTCAAGCTGGAGGGATTTTAATTAATAGTACTCTAGGATTAATTGGAGTGAGTTTTGTAGCTTTGGCATCTTGCTGCTTGATTGGAAGGATCTTATTTTGAAAATTTAAATTATTTTTCCTATCATCTAAATATTTAAAAACTTGGTCCTGATAGACAACGCAAAAGCCAACCCACTACGGACGTAGAGACTTGAAATTGGAGGGTATTTCTTTAAATACTGTAGGGGCGTACTAAGGTATTTTAGTTATTGGTGTTTTGAAGAACCAATCGCAGATTCATGAAACGAATATCAAAGTATACGTCGGCGTCTGTTACAAGTGCAAGTGCTTTTGGGAAAGGCGCTGATTCACCAGCTCGAGTAATAGGTACATGGAAAGTATACCGAGTAACATGTTATTTATCATGGTATAAAGCTGATCAAACATAACACTTGTTACTTTCTGAGATCAAGTCTCTTACAAAATTACCGGTATTATCCACCTGGCGGCGCGTCCCGGCAGGCAATTTTGTACGCTGTGATGTCATGAAACTTTTTATAATATGACATTAGTTACACGAGGCCACTGATTAAATATAGCTATATTGATAACGCCAAGTTACATGTCAGTGGGGGTGTACATAGTATTAAAATTAGATTATAGAGACGGAAGTATATAATACAATTTATGTAAACTTACGTATTGTAACATAAATTAAAATAGGTATTGTATGTATTAACTCGTCTTTATTCATTTTATATATAATCAAAAACATATTGTATATTATTAACAATCAAATTATAATAATTGGGAGCTTCTTGAACTCTTCTATTGAGTAGAAGCTGTTCTCAAGAAGGCATTTACGGAGTCGTGTCTTAAACACCACCGTGGAGGTTGCATCAATCATTTCCATAACTAATAATATGTGTAATATAAGTACCTACACAGCTCTTGTAAATCGTAGCTCATTACCCGTGCTTACGGAGGCATTATCGTGCCCACATCAAAGCAACCAGCTGCCATATTCATCCATAGAGTGCACAATGCCTGCCGGTACAGTCGAGTGCAGCCAACGTCATTATTTGAGCATTTCCAAATTTTGTAGTAGGTACTCAAACTTGTGTGTGTATATTCCACCGGAGTCACGATAGCTTCTGAAGTTGGTAAATATATTTAAAAAAATACCCAAACTATACTATTTCGTACCCAACTAGAAAATAAATAAATAAATATGTACTTCAATATTTTTTGGACATTTCGCACTACGCATCTAGCCACAACAGAGCTTGTACTAAAGGGAAACAGATGACTGATAAATTACTTAGATAATTTGTTTTATTAATATCTAAATAGAATACGTAGAAAACACCCAGACTCATGACAAACATCGATGTCATCACAAAAATGTTTGTCCTGAAGCGGGAATCGAACCCGTGACACCGCCGTGGTAGTCTAACACACTTGCCACTCGACCAATAGTGTCGTATAGAAAAGAAACATATACAGCTGTACGCCAGTTTATGTAATTTAGCCTTTGTAAAATTCAAATAGCTGCACCGCTAAATATGTAACTAACTGTAAAAACTGAAGATAGTCGTTTTTTTTTTTTAAGGTTGACGGCCATTCCGTTTATTATTGTTCGATAATGAGGTTATATTACTTATATTAGTATTTAACAGTTAAAAAAAAAATCAATAACCAGTAACAATAATAATAATTATGTGTAGAATAGTGTTTGGGCGCCTTGAAGTTATCTGTAAGCCCATTTAGAGTTTTTACGAAATAAATATCAAATACATATCAAAATACTTCAGGCAAATAAATCTCATTTCATTTCATTTCAACCATACAAAGTTACTTTGTCACTATAACAGCGGCCATATTGCACCTATGTTTTAGGTTTCCTCGTGTTGTTTTCTAGGTTGTCGACCCATTCGCATACGGTTCGCAAAGTCGGCCACAGTGCAGCCAGTGCAGTAGGCGAGCGGCGTCAAGCGGAAACGGATGCCGCCGCGCACTCTGCGTTTCCGTACTCTATCTACTGAGGCTTTTGTTCCTTTACAATTCAAAGAAGCTTATTTATGTTTGATTTTTCATTATATTTGTAAGCGAAAATATTGAACATTTTCTTACGAATAAGATGTAAATTTATGGCAGAGTAAACGGAGTACGGGCTTCATTGTCTCGGTTTATGCAACGCGGATTTTTAGAGGTCTTAACTTACTTACGAGATATCTTTCTTGGGTAACGCATAGGTCGGTTATCGTCCTCTTTGAAATGACTAATATCCAAACGGCGTTACTACAATTATATCTATTGGACCTTCATTGAAATCAATACCTACAATCTCCAAGTGGATGCGACTGTCGTACTACCGGGTTCGATTCCCGCGTCCTTGTGCTCATACTCATGAGTTTGTCCATAGTCTATGTGTTTACATGCTATATTTTAATAGCCAAAAAAGTCCTTTATTTTGTATTATTCAATCAATTATTTCTATTTCATAGTTGCGACTAGATGTAGACTAGAATAGATTTCGATGGCTTTGTATGCATAAAATAATATCCATAAAATATTGATTTGTAATTTATTTACTTTAGTTATCCGAATATTTTTTCTGTTTCAACTTTAGTCTGCATTATTTCTTAAATGTGTGGCTTTAAAAAAATAAGTAAGATAATTTATTGGTTACAATTATTCCGTGTCACGGCTAGGGCAGAGCTGTATTCTGATATCGTTACTGGCGGTGAATATATTACGGGCCTCGTTACATATATTTTTTGAAAATGTCGTAATTGCGAGCATTTTATTGAGAACCCAGACAGAAAAAAATGACGATATTTAAATTTCATCTGCATTGTAAAAAAAATTATCAATTTTTATAGTAGGTGCACAATAATTGCACATAATTATATTCACTACCTTTTAGATTTAATATACACAAATAACGATTGCATTTATCTGCATAAAACTAGACTTAATACGTAATATTCTATTACCGTATGATGGCAATAAAATAGGCAAAGAATATTTACTTAAATTTCAATTTACTCTAGCTCGTTTCAAAACAATCGAATTCACTTAACCTACCCAGCGACATTCGATCACATAGCTTACCTTTTTACGCTATTTCCTGTATCCCAAATCATAGTAGTTTCAAAAAAGTCTCAGATTTATCGTTGTTATCTATTATTTCTACTGTCTCTGCATTGAATACTGATTTCCTGATATTTTTATGTATGTATTGTATCGATATGATGAAAATTGCTACCTTCCTTTCCCCAATCATGGGTTGCGAGGTTAACGCTTTCTGCGTTACCGGGTCTTTTACAGTTTCGGTAGTTATTTTGACGTATTATCTTGCCAACACGTAAGATAAACAAAAATCGAAATTAAATATTGATGATCTATTAAATTGTATAAATTAACTAGCTGAGGCCCGCAACTTTGTTTACATTGCGATTTTTCAAAATTCCAATTCTTAGTATGCACTTCCGGCTTTTAACAAACACATTCTCTGAATTTCAAGTGTCTAGATTCAGTGGTTTGGCCTGTGCGTCGTCTGTCAGTTAGTCAGTCAGTCAGTTAGTCAGTCAGTTAGCCAGGACTATGCATTATATATTACTTATAAATTTTATAATATATGTGACTTTATCTGTTTTATATAACCCACGCAAGCTCATAACATAAAGTAACTATTGTTTTGCATTAAAAGTTTAAAATAGTACAAACAATTTAGAATAGAATATCAAAGTGCAAATCTTGTTACGGCTTGGGTCGAGTGGATCGGGAATTTTATACAAAGTTGTTGTACATGTCAGAGTTGTTTATATCGAATCGAGGGAGTTTTCTGAAACAAGAAGACATTTGTGAACTAAATTTGTTAACATTGTATGTATAGATTTTAAAATTTAAGTAGGAATTTACTTAAAAATCAATTAATGAGCTCGCCATTTACTTACAATCATTAAAAACTTTTATTTCCGTGGCAGCAGGCAAGCAGAAGAAAAAACTTTGAAGAAGAAAAAATTATAACATTGCAGTCATTGCAAAATATATGAATACTAAGCTAAGCTACGCATGGATTTTATTGACGCATGGATTTTATGGATTTTACTTTATAAAAAAAATGCTTTAAAAATATTTGATTCTATTTCATTGGTCTGATATATGCCCTGTAAGCTCATTATTTGGCTGGTAGAGAATGTTTTAGCACCAAGCTCACCTTTTGTTCAATGTTTTAAATATAGGCAAAAAAGAAACTATTTCCAAAAAAAAATTGTCTACTTTGTTTGTCCCATTGTTTGGAAACATAAGGTAATCAGTAATAATTATAAGCAGTGGCAGGTTAGTGATTTTTTAAAATTTATTTTTATTGGATATATACCTTCGATTGACCATCATCTCACCATTTAAGTGATGATGTGGCCGACGGTGAATCTCGAAGGTCTAGAAGACACCTATTTACTCGTTTCTTTTAAAAAAACGAAGATCGTAGTTGTGGTTTTAACTATCTGTTTAGTTACCGTAAATGAAGTGTAAAGTTGCGATTTACATGTACACGGATACATTTTACATGACGGTCGATCTAAGTGATCCCTGTTCGCGCGGCACCGGATTGCTCCATGTCCTTACCGTTACATGAATTTCGGTAACACCTTGATTCAATAAGGCGGGTAACAAGATTCTTGTAGCCCTCTTTGGAGCCCTTTGGAGCCTTTTTATAATGAAATCGGGACGCCAAAGGGCCGGATATCCGGACCTTCATCGAAGTTTGTTGCTCAATTAAACAAAGAACGAAACAAGTACTCCCTTTACATTAGAACCTTTGATGTAAGGTTTTTCGCAGCATGAATTTTTCATTTGAGTGCAAGTATTCAGCTCTTTGTCTCACGTTTTAATTGAAAGGGTTGGGAATTATAAATTTTTGCTTCATTGTTATTTTTGAATATTTTTAATGTAGGTATTCGCAGAATAAATACTTAGGAATAGAAGGAAATTTCAACTTATTTTTTTAATTTATTCTCATTAAATTAAAATAAAATTGGTTGTAGTGGGAAAAATTTAAGGGAAAAGATCTGCTGGTCTAACCAGGTCAAGGATCTCACGGGACTCCCTGTCTCTGCCGCCATGAGACATGCAGAAGACAGAAGACCACTCAAGATGGGCACGAACTTCAGTAATGAAGAACACGAAGAATGAGAGAGATTACAACTCGAAATAGAGCTTTGGAAACAAATCGACAAGTTACTGGAAAAACCAGTTCACACGTCTTCTTATCATGATAAGCCATTTCTAACTTTGCCAATACGCAAACGAGATAAAAAGGGATCTAGAGGAAAATTTAAGTGGATATATCTAACCGCAATGCCAAACATAAGAAAAAAATGTGGTGGAAAATAAACTTTCTCAGCTTTTGAAACTTCGAATAGGTATTTTCAAACTTGCAAACGTTCACCCTCCAAATACTCTAACCTCAATCACCCGCCCGCCCTACCTCCAGGGTCAAAGTAAGGATGAAAAAAATAATTATGAAAACAGGAGACTGAAGAGCATGAAGGTAACATCTTTTTTTTTCAGATTCGGTGTTCGTTTACCTTGAATCATTAATATTTTTGTGAAATGTCCAAAAATATTAATTCATTTTGTATTTATTACTTTTTTATTATTATGTACTTAGGTACGGTATGGTAGTATCACAGTCATGATACTAATAATTTTATTTTAAATTTTGTTTTTGAAATCCTGTTTACTGCCTTAGTACGGCCCTGCTTTCTACCCGTGTTTTATTTTTTATTTTATTTCATACACAAATGAGCTTACAGCCTAGGCCAAAGCGCCCAAGTGTTAAATTGCAGATTACATTACACATTAATTACATAACAATAACACATAATTATACATTACAATAACATATGAGTTAAAAAACAGGAAATCATAAATTAAAAAGTCATTAAGAAAATACATTAGAAATTAATAACATCAAAAATAAAAAAGACCGTGTCAAAGAAAATTTAAAAATAATAAAGTCAGTCTATACAATTTGGCAACAACTGAAAATTTGGTGTTAATGTTTGACGACATTATTGGATCAGTAATTGAATTTCCACAAGCTTTCATAATTACAAAAAAATTAGGAGAATCTTACAGATAACAAAAAAATACCCAACTAATTCAATAACAATAAAAAAAATATTAACCTCATATGGGTACCTAAGTTGTTATGTCAAGTTAAACACCTCCAAAATTCTTTAGAAAACATAAGTCAAGGCTAAGAGAAGCGTGGTATTTTTATCAAACTGGCTTATAAAATAGAGCCCAAGTTTTATTTATTGTTAAATATAAATAATTTTGGGAAATTAACACTTAATTAACAGATAATTAGGACTCAGAATCAGGAGATATTAGGTTCAAGAGAATACTTAATGATGACACTTGTTTGCGTTTGTTAAATAAGTTAGTACCATTTTAGTATTCTAGATTTTTTTTTTAAGAAAGCTTTATTTTTGTTTTTTTAGCATAAGTTTTTGTTTCAATGTGTATGTTTCTCCGGGGTGTACAATAAAGAGCTTTAAACGAATCTAATCTAATCTTTATAACATACACAATTTAGCAACCAACATTAGAAATTTGCTCGTCGAACCTTTTCAAACAAGAGTACCTCTAATATAATTAGGGCTAGGATTACAATAGGTCATAATACGCGGTGATTTGGGCCTAACCGGGATTCGGTTTGTCCACAGCTTTATGTAATGCGGTTTTAATGTAAATATTGGGTTTAAATTTATCCCGTGTGACCCAAATCCAAATGATTATCCCAGGCTTAGTGCCTATTTCAATGGTTTTAGAGAATGAAGTCAATACCATTGAAAAATAGGGTTTTCTTGCATCAAATACTTATATATGTACCTATAGAAATAAGAATGAGAGACTCCTCGCTGTCGCCGCTTAAGGCTAATCCTGAAATCCAATTCCATACAAAATGTTTCAGACAAATACTCAATAAGTACACCGTATTATAATTAATTTACCATTATTTCTTCACACTATTCGTTTCGTCCATGTTTTTAAGTGCCGACATGTGCCGACACAACGCAAACGTGTTTATATCCCAGAGTTGTAGGAGATTTTTTTTCTTTCTTTCTTTCAAAGCCTCGATGACACGAGGCTAGTTTAGAAGCTACAAGACAGCGAGTTTAAAAGCTAGCGAGTGAGTGAGTTAAGTCCCGAAGGATATTCAATTAGCAGATTGTAAAAAGCCGATTTCACCGGGCGGAACTTGCTGGCTTGTAGCTTGTCAACTAGCCATGCTCACGTGGCTGTATCCCAGAGTTGTGTGTGTCAGCTAGTTATCCATAGACGAAGTGGCATCCTAACCGTAGGTCGTGCGGGTGCGACGAGCCATTAGCAGGTCAAGTTATCGTAAGTGACACTTTGCACAAATTGGGTGTGGGCGTCGGGTGCCTAATCGATGGCGTCTATCATTTATTCTGGAACTAACTGCTGCCTGCGGTTTTGCCCAGACTATCTTCTACCGTGATCAGGCATAAGATAGATAGACGTCTATCTTATGCCTAGATCGCACGTACCGAGTACTCGGCCGAACAGTAAAATGTTAATCGGCCTAGACAGCGAAAACTTACAACACTCGCTCAGCCGAGCACTTGGCGCTATGTTTATACGTACCGAGTACTCGGTACGTGTGATGTAGGCATAATTGCTACCTGCGGTTTTTTGCTCGTGGTCCCCAAACTATCTTCCACCTGTCTATCTATCCATCCACTCTTATAAAGTACCTTTTTAGTATCAGTAAAAAAAGAAAAAAGGCGTGTTGGCCGAGTGGGAGGTGCCTCAATTTTCGATCCGAAGGTCGTGTGTTCGAACCCAGCCGTACACCAATGTAACATTCTGTTCAATAAAAATCTATGTATATGTATGTACATGTCTATGTACGATATTTTCCTTCACCATTAAGCACGTATACTAAAATACGTGCTTATCGTGAGAAAACCGGCATGTCATAGAACCTAAAAAAAATAAAGCAAGAAAGGAGCCTCTTCAAGGTGCACTTGAAATCCTTTCACTACACTTCAACTGGTTTTCAAGGACTAAGTAGTGACACGATAATTAGAAGAATTATTAGCTGGATACGGACTTCCGCTGGTGATAATTGGCCTAATTGCTAAAATTTGTGATCAGTCAAAAATAAGCGAATTTCTTCAGATTCACCTAACTGCTGAAAAAGTCTTTACTGGGTAAAATTACCCGACATTTCGACAAGAGCCGGAAGACAATGGAATAATGTGCGCTCACACGCGTTTTCGGGTTAAATGACATCGCATGATTCATTACACAGGGGGGTTAAGGGTTAAAGGAGGTCTTCACGGACAAAAGTGCAAAATAATGTTACCCCTCTAGATGGGTGGTACAGGGTTATTTATCTTATCTGAGGTTCAGAATACGCAGATGTAAAACTGAGCATTAGTCCTAATATATTGAGAAATAAATAAAGATAAGCATCGATATAAATTTTGAGACAAATATAAATTGAATATAGTTTTGAAAATAACACAGTGATAACTATTACTTACTCGATTATTTTGCAGACTTTTTTGGAGTAGATTAATAATGATAACTGTGTATGTTGAATCGTTTACAACGTTTGTTATTAACTGCAATGACATCGCATGATTCATTAGACAAGGGGTTAAAGCTAAGCGTCCACAGATCGGCATCGGACGTATCAGACGCATCGTACGTAACGGATTAATTAGACTGCGTCCTCTGTATCGGCAGCGATCGGATTGCCGACGCGAGTTAGCAATCGGATTGCCGATGTCACCTTCATTCGGATTTTTGTTACGCTTTATGACATTTCTCGCTATAAAATGATAATTGCGATTACGTTTCGCGACAAATTGCCGACAATGCGGAGCGAGCGCGCGAGGCGCGTCCACTGATCGGCATTCCGTATGACATCGCATCGCATGTAGGCATAGCCGATGACGTCATACGGAATGCCGATCAGTGGACGCTGTTGTATGAGTTTTTATACAAGGCAACCTAAAATCCATTACGTCCGATGCGTCCGATACGTCCGATGCCGGCCTATGGACGCAAGCCTTAAAAGAGGACTTCACGGACAAAAGTGCAGAGTAATTTCACCCCTGAAGAGTAATATAATAAATAACCCTGTGCCACCCAGGGTTATTTATTTTATCGGGAAGTTAAAAATATGCGGATGTAAAACACCCTAATTTAAATATATTGAGAAATAAATAAATATAAGCATGTATATCATCATTAAGACAAAAAAAAATGAATAAAGATATACCTACTCTATAACTTTTCCGACTTTTTTAGAGTAGATAAATATTGATAACTGCGTAAGTTGAATCGTTTACACAATTTATGGAGAATATTGAAGTGTATTATTTACTGAAACATCCTTGTTATCTCGATCTTAGAAAAACCACCATTGCTGGAACGAAACGAAAACAATTCCGAAAATTCTTAATTGTTTTTCCAAATTGGATGCCCGCCAAAAAACAAGAATGGCTTAGACGCTACGACCAGCCTGTAATGATTAAATTGTTTTTCTGCCGCTCAAATAATTACAAAGTCCCCTTTCATTTTTCAAGAAAGGTTTGAAGTGCTGACGTTACAAGGTCGACGTAATTGATAGGCCTTTTATGGAACGGATGGTTATTGTTTTGGGCCATATTTCAGAGTTTGACAAAGATTTTTACAAAGTTTAACTTGGCACAATGCTAGGTATGTCTATGAAAATAGGAAAGCTTTACTATACTAAACATATAAACCTTAATCAATAGTATAAAATAAATCTTTATCAATCATATAGTGACAACCATTTTAGTAGGAAACCTTATTTTTCTCAAACATGCTTAGAAATTCAAACCTTATTTTGAAAACCTCCATTGAGACAAATCTACTTTGCCGGCTTAGACCAAATAAATTACTAGGAAATTTATTGTTTATTGTATATATAATTTGCTTACATGTAATTCGTCTTATTAGCTTAGGTTCTAATATAGTAGCTAGCAGTACATGACCCTGTCAGGGCACTGCAAACATTCTGTTCTATAAATTATTTTAAATATTTTAGATTACACACAAATTCTAAATGTCATTTTAAATAAAAATTGTTATAATATATTTATAAATTCAATTTCCGCGCATTTATTAAGAAAAGTACTATTCAAACCTTGCCCGCAACCAGGTGTAATATGGACTCACGTATGCGAGCCTCGGCCCACATTATCACATTCGTCCATATAAGTCTGGAATGCCGGCCACTACAGTAATTTACTATTCCTGTACCGACACCATGGTGTTATTGGCTTACAAATAGACAATTCAATTAAAATCTAGTTCTGTGTATTTGGCTTGCACTCGAACTAGCTGACAGCATAATAAAACATTCAGGCCAGTACCTGCCGAGGGCGAGTCTAGATTGATTCACAATTTATTGGCAAAATGCTCTGCCTGGATTTCGTCTTAGATCGTCGATTTATCTCGCTCCCGCTAAAGGAAAATAGAAACGTACACGTCGCCATCTTGAATCGATGTGTTCGGATTTTGTAATGCATTTGATTAATGGGTTTGAAAATGGAATTGGCATAGAGATAGAGGTTTTTCTGGCAAACCCCTGAAAGATAGAGGGATGTAGAGACAAAAACTTAACGAAGACTTCAGGAGCAGTAAACTTTTCCCGATCGATCTTTTATTTCAAGAATTTTAAATTTATCTTTATCTTACTTTATTTTATTTTATCTTTGAAAGAAAAGTTAACGTGAATTATAATTAATCATCAATCCATTTAAACATTATAATTTATCATCAATCCACTTAATCCTTATTCAGTTATGATATGTTAATAATTTGTTCTCAACATTATTATAATGTATATTTACCCACATCGCAGTCTGTATATGTAGTGTGACTTGCAAAATCATTGTTACATACCTGAAACAAACAAAAATTACATGTGAGTATTTAAAAGCGAAATAAAATTACATCGATGAAGTTGTGAAAACATAACTTTTATTTTTGAGATGCAGCTGAATTTAAACTTATTTTCCTGATGCACCCGACAGCCCCCATCAAATCGTAATCCTGAGATGTTTCCAACATCTGTTTCCAGATGTGTAGCAATCGTGGTAAAATTATTTTACTAACGTGGCATAATCCGTTTTTAAAAGCTGTCGTGAAAAGCTTCCAACGTTTCCAACATAAAGATTTTTCTAACTTTTAAGTATGTCTTATACGTATATTTTTCTTTAGATAGATAGATAGACAACTCTTTATTGTACACTCCGGTAAAACATACACATTGAAACAAAAACTTATGCTAAACAACCAAAAATAAAAGAGGTTACAATGGGCGGCCTTATCGCTAAAAGCGATTTCTTCCAGGCAACCTTACTTTACTCCTTTGCTAACGTCTTGAACAACAATTTAACCATGTTTAGGCGTGTTTTTACATTATTTCATAAATTATTCCAACTCAAAAAATGTACTAAGTGCAAAGTAAAGTAACGTAAAGTAAAGAAAACTGTGTGTTAAGACAGAAGAAAGAAATGAAAACGCCATGAAATATATTTTTTCCGACTTTACTCGAACGAGCGTTACATAGCCGAATGTGACGGCTAAGTCTCATTCAATACTCTCAAAGACAAATGCTCAGTGGCCTATAGAAGTTTTCACTTCCAAATGTGACCATAATGTGATCTTTCAGGCTACCTCACTATAATAGTAGTTAACATGCTCAGTTCCAGCAAGCTAGGTATAGGTACACGGAAACATACGTAGGTAGTCTAGATAGAAATGTGATTTTCCGATCCACTGACTGCAATATTTCGCGCCGTGTGAAACGAGACTACTGAAATTCAAAGCCCATACTGAAACAGTTTCAGGACAATTGTAAACTCGTACGGTCAGCAGCGAAAATTCCTTAACAATTTCAGTATCCTAATTTCATCTGAATGGATTTTTATCTTGAGTGTTTCAAAAAAGTTCAGCCACTTGTTTCTCTGACTGTACGTACGAGAACCGGCTTTGATAGCCTTTATAACGAGCCAGTAAGGTTTAAAATAACTTGGATTCTAGGGTGATCGGTGATATGAGCGTCAGTGATAGATCCTATTGCAATGATATAAGGCTTAGAATCGTGTGCACGGAATTTTAGATTTATTTGTTGCTGTGAATTTATTGTCATATCGTGTTATCTTGTATTAAATCGTGTCTGGTATTTTCAGGGTGAATATTTTTCGTGCAACTTATGTTTGAAAGTTTTGAACTGACCGAATAGAGGTTTTATTCATCTAAACCAACATTCATAGTTTATCATATTTGATATGGTCCATTTATCGACTCAAGTGTAAAGAAGCTTATTTTAAGTTTGATTTGTAAATTAGTTCCTATAGATTTTTTCAGATTTGAGTTTAGATTTTAAACTAATTTAAAGCCAAAAATACTAATCAATATATATAAAAGGGTTAGTCCTGACTGACTGACAGCTAGCCTACAGGCTAAATTAGTGGATGTAGAGAATTGCAACTAACGGATATGTTGGTCAAAAGCTTAGAGTGCGTTTAGGCGAATATTTTTTTTAATGCAAATATAATATAAATTTTAACGCAATGCAAACAAAGTTAAAAAAAGCAAGCAAGTTAAACTTCGATTCAACATACTATTCATATTAAATTGAAAATATTGTTAGATTAGTCAAATTTTCTAGACATTATTGAAAATCTAAAACTTAGGCCCATTATTTTAAAAGTTAATGCCATTTTATCACAAATAAATCTCCTGACTTATGTGGCAGTGTAGGCCAATAAGATAAAGGGTGGAGTCCCTAATGGTCCCGATAGCTAGCCAAAACCTAGCCAGAGGGATCTGGCTAGGTTTTGGCTAGCTATCGGGTTCGAACCCTATTATTGTGATATGTTTATCGATTATGCTGACCTTGAGGTCACGTTGATTATGTGTAGACGAAATAAGCTGAGGTTTTGCTAAAGCCTTTACATGTACTCAAATATTGAAAGATGATAAATATGTCAATATATCGAAAAAACACGACGCTCAGTGTAATGAAACTCACCTGTCTATAATCAAGTTAAGAAAATTCCTGTGTAACACTAATCTGGTCATGGGTATGTGTCTCTTTCTTACCATCAGGGTAGAAATCATCCCATCCTTTGCTTAATAAAAAAATAATCCATTATAAATAAAATAAAACAAATACTTTTTTATTATAAAATTTCTTTTTAGGGTTTAAACTTTGATAAAGGATTTATTTTGATTGAACTATTTTTATGCTAACTTTTTTTCGCGACATGTCCAACATTTTGAACTGGCTTAAATTGGTGAGACAAGAATACAAATAATTTGTACCTAGCATCTTATTTACCATGTTTCGTGCAAAATAAAAACCCTTTATGTCCCACACATTTTTTTTAGCATTTAATTATATTGTATGTATTTGTTATGTGTAAAAATATATTCTTATTATTTTAAAAATTTAAAATAGTTTGGCGCACTCGAAGTGGCAAGCATCGTACATTACCTCGTCATGACCCTAGAAGTGATAATAACTTTGATCTTAAATGTTCGATGTAAATTTTCCAATTTAGGTGAGTATTTAATCATAGACCGAGGTATTTTTCGGAGTGTTTCTCATAGATTTTTTCATTGTCGATAACAAGTGGCGGATGAGGAGGAACTTTTTTGTTCTTCGCTTTAAAAATCATATAGCAAGTTTTGGAAGCGTTGAAAAAAAAAGTTTAAATATTTTTTTGTTAAAAAAAAAACTTTTTTCTTATAAACTTCGGTATGGTGTCCACATAATCTAAAGTAACACAACAAATAGTGGTGAGTGCACAAAGCATTCCCCTGCTGAAGAGGACAGTCAGTCTGAGGATCCAGACTCCTTGCAATTTATTGTACGTCGATCCACCCGCTAGATAAGCCGCGCGTCAATGGAATAGCTCCATTGAGACGCTGCAAATATTGTGGATCCGCATAAGATAGATTTATAAACGTATCTACAGATACGTTCTCGTATATCTTAAGAAGTACCCATGTATAAATATTTTAGTTTAAGGCTAATCTCAAATCCGAATTCCATACAAAATGTTTCGGACAAATATTCAAAAAGTACGCCGTATTATAGTAATTTCTTCACACTATTCGTTTTGTCCATGTTTTTCGATTTCGTCAACAAAAAAAGTGAAAGGTTTCATACTTTAATTTAGATTTTATACGTGTTTTTAAGTTAGTAGGGATAATTTTAAAACACGATTACTTACCTACATGAACTCCTACTTACTAACAGTTTAACATTGCCTAGATTAAATCTGAAAAAATCTTCTTAAACCATGCCAGCTATAGGCCTATGACCAAAAAAGCGCAGGACAACACCGGTGCAACGCTGTGAAAGCGTTCGTCTACTATGAAAAATGTTGGATGCCAGTTACTAAAAACTCAGTAATTCTATTTGATCCAATGTAATAACAATGCAAAGTGGTTTCTCACACTACTCAGAAGAGCATTATATTTCAAACAATAGAGTCCTTCAAAATCTTCCCCGCGTTACACAAACGGAGAGACGTTGAGACACTTCGACGGAGAGGATTCCCGGCAGCGGGATCGTCTGCGACCCATTCAAGGGATATCATAGTAAGACACATAGATAGATAATAGTAGCTTTCATAAACAGTATCGGTGCTTTTTGTAGCCAACTAAAGATAGGTATGTAAGGTTTGTTGAACTTAGCTTTGAAACAAAAATTACAAATAGGTTTTTGTTTACTTTGTTCTGATAAAGTTTTAGCTGTTACATTTTCTGAACATTATTTGAAGATGATTTTAGAATTTTTTTTACGTAGTTATCCATGTTATTTAGAAAAAGAACGCTATTTACTTTTTAATTGAATTTTAAGAACTATCATGTATCAATGTATCAATAGATTTTTTAAAATTGCAGTATTTTGCTAATCAAAGTAATAACCTACCTCAATTAACATTTAAGCAGTCGCTATTGGGTCTATTGGGCCCAGGTCTCTGTTTTTGTTCAGTACTATTGAAAAGTATTCGTTACTTTGAGGCATTGGTGCTCTGAATACCTTCTAAGGAAAAGATTTAAAACCCACTGATATTAGTCAGCGCAATACACGAAAAAGATTCTTATGGGTTCATACTAAATACGTACCCAGGTTATTGATTAACCTTATAACAAATCAAACGAACGTTATAAGTATCGATATTTCTAACTTGAACACACTTTTATGACAAAGGATATTCTACCTGCAATCTCAAGCGCCTCTCGAAGGCAGTATGATAACCCCTTTTCATTAAGGGCGCTTGTACACGGCCGGCGAGTGCCACTTACGATACTTTTGCACGAGAACTTTATATCGCCGCCATTTTATGGACAAATGAAAATGGCGGTAACTAAGGAAATTCAATTTCATTTCATTTTATTTTTTAAACTAGCTGACGCCCATAGCTTCGTTTGCGTTGCGAATTTGCAAATTTTATTTTCCTTGTTCTTAGTACGCACTTTCTGTGAACTTTTGTGTGTGATGAACACATCCCTCATGTCATCTAGTTTAGCCTATATACTGTCTGTCAGTCAGTCAAAACTAAGCCTTTTATTTAGGTAGGTATATATTGATTGATTTCACATCCGGCCATTTTTAATTCGGCAAATATTTATTGATCTACTTAATTATTAAAAAAGCAAGATCTCCCGTGTCTAATTTAGTCCATCGCTGTAAATTTCTATCACTAAAAGTAACTGACTTGATTACTCGACTTTTGGTTTAAAAAAATGTAGTTTTTTTTTATGTAAACAAATGGATTAAATATTATATGCATATCGAAGCACCAAAAACTATCAGCTTAACTGTACAACAAAACAAAACAGGGATTTCAATTAGCCACCTCGATCGAATCATATTACGGAACAAGCAATAGTAATTACTGAAACAGTGTCAGGTGATACCACCTATTTGCCGGTGGGGGTAAAATTGCCTCTACCTGTGCACCAATATTGGCAACGCGGTAATATTGGCCGTGGGGTAATATCAACTATGGTGTAATATAAACCGCCTGGTAATAATGCCTTGCGGGTTAGAGCGGCCACAGGTTAATATTTCCTATTTCTTTTATACAGAACTTTAATGCTTAAGGGGCATCCTCAAATCTGAATTCCATACATTTTTTTTCGGACAAATACGTATAAAATCTAAATTAAAGTATGAAACCTATCACTTTTTTTGTTCACGAAATTAAAAAAATATGGACGAAACGAATATCTCTGATCAATCTCTGAAATGATATCTGATTTAGTTCTTGAGTTCTGTCAGTCAGTCAAAACCAAGCCTTTTATTTATATTGACATAAGTAAAATACTTTATTTTGACAGAAATTACCCATAAATTGACATAACAAGATAGTTTCCGCACTTTGAAAACAGTTGGATGGTTTTTAAAGGCATTGAAACAGTCACAATATCACGAAAGAAGCTTTTAGACTCCCTGAAAGATAAAAGTCCCAAAGAAACCGCCATCATTTTTATCTTGCATTCGCCCCACACTTGAAAACGCGTCCAACTAAGCCAACCTTAATAAAAGTTCGTTACGGCTTAACTGAGTTACACGAACTCGATACATTTTCACCTTGGAACGTTTCTCTAAATCCAATTCAGCCGCTGAAAAAATATAAAAGGAAATCGCTGAAAGTTCACATGAAAGCTTTTCAGTATGAAATGAAATTTCCGGCACATAACGTTTAAAATGGGCATGAATCCCGTAAGGGATGTGACTAGAATAAAAAAAATGTCTTACATTTAAAAACCTGCACAATATATGTTTTTGGCAGATAGTACACTCAATATTAATAACGGAAGTGGATAAGCTTATAAGAATGATTGTAATCTTGAACTTTTAATAAAATAATGGCAAACTTCGGCGTGGTGGAGGTTAAATTTCACATACTAAGCAATATTAAAATAATGCTATTTCAAAGTCTGAGCACATAAACAGTGAGCTTACTGTATTTTCTTTGCTATGTCCAGTCTAATACTGAGACCGTGAAACTTTAAGAATAGGAAATGAGGTACTGAATGTCCACTGTCTTTGTAGTCGGTAACTTTGCCCCTAATTCATCAGAGAAGTTTTACCGCGCGCTAAATAACGTCATACATTTTTGATAATGTTGCTTGAGATTGTAGAATTAATTACTTGTTTTTGTTGTTGTTTGTATTGAAGATTGACCACATTTTTAGATAGCTAACCTTTTTTTTATTACTGACTACGCTATCTAGCCCCAAACTAAGCAGAGCTTGTACAATGGGAACCAGATAACTAAAAGAATGTTTAAATACTTTTTTGTTAATACATAGGATACATAGAAAACACTCAGACTCAGGACAAACACTGATATTCATCACAAAAATGTTTCTCCTGAAGTGCGATCGAACCCGCGCCACTCGGCGTAGAAGTCCAACGAACTTACCACTCGACTAACTTTGTCGTTTAAATTACCTTCAGCTTTACAGGCACCTGCTTGATGCATGCAATATTCTAACGACCTTGATGATCGAGTGGTAAAAATAATAATTAATTTTAAAATGAAATTTGAAATATTAATTTAATAAGCCTGATTTAGGTAATTAGTTTAGCATTTAAGATAAACGCCATTATTTCTTGTCCTACCATCAATTGGTTGACTGGTAGAAAACGCTCTAGCATTAAGTCCTCCATTTGTAGTGCATTTTGATTAAATAAATAAGTATAATATGCACTAAATTAAATGTAGCACTTTAACATCGTATAGTGCAGGCAAGCAACGGTACGTGTTATGTACAAAATGTTTTTGTGATGTTTGTCAATTTGGTTTGCTATGTTTTTTTTATAAATAAAATAGATAAGTATTTTATCCGTTACAAGTTCCAATACTCGGTGTAGAACCCAGAATCTATAGATAACTTATACGTACGAAACCCTTTGAGACCTCCAAATTTACATAGACTCTATTTTACTCAAAATATAACTCTCTAGAGGAAAGTCTCCTATAAACGTCACTGATAAGACGGGTTACTATCTACGAGCACCGAGCTCCGGATTTATGCGGCCAGGCCGGACTGACGGTAAAACTTACGAACTTAGAATAAAATAGAATAGAAGGAGTTAAAATTGGTCACTTTACGTCAGTTTCAGTGCGGTTTCAGAAAAGCGTATTTTAGTCGCGCGTATAAGGGCGGATGGGTACTCACGTAACTTCAAAGTCCCATCGCCCGTGTACGCGCGTATACCAGCGTTTACGCTCGGTTTTAACACACGACAAATTATGGAAAAGTATTCAGGATTCTGTCTTAATCTAGGATACGAAATAGGTATTTAAAATTAAATTTTATATTACATAAACATTAGTTACGTAATAATATGTACAATGTACAAGCGTTTCTGTGTTCTGATGTAAAAGGCACTGTACACAGTACACACTCACAGTACAGTTACTGTGTACAGCTTCAAATCAGAACACGAGCAGGCGTGATCTGAATCAAATGCTGAGTGACATTCTTTTTGTTAATTTCTTGTTTTTTTTCTATTTTTATTATGTACCTTATACTTTGTTTTTTTTATACTTTGTTTTTAAATCGTAAGGACAAAATAAAGATTATTATTGTAATTCATAGTATTCTTATCTTTCACTAACTAAAAAAATCTTCATTTTTGTCTAACTTTTACAAAAATCATTACCCTCCTTATTCACAGCAATTGGCTAAGGATACTTAAATATATTTCCTCGATGGTACTATTTAGTCAAAACTGTTTAGTGTCTGGCAGGCTTTGCAGGTAGCCCACAGATGGCGTGTAGGTGGTTACCACACGAATCACTTACACGTGTTGCACCAATTCTTGGCACCTTTGTCTTGTACCTGCGTCTGGTGCCAAGCCGCAACATACTGAGAACATAGGTGCAGTACTGTCACGGAAATTATACCTTTTAAACTTCATACTGTCAGCTATGCTTAAATATCGAAGCTTAAATTTGAAAGAAAGCCCCTTTGAGTTGTATTTTTCATTTTTTTTATGTAAACATGTGATGAGACGAGCTAAACGCTCTCCTGATGGTAAGAGATCGCGCCTGCTCATGCATTCTGCAGGGGATGACAACGGTGAAATATATTACTGATCCTACTCTGTGAAAAGTTATACTTGAACATACACCATTTAAAAAAGTATATTGGTCGTATTGAAAACTCCTTTAATTTTCGTCGGGTAGAAGTGTAAAAGTTTGCAATTTACAACCCTATTACAAGGCTGTTAGAGTTTAATTAAAACATAACGCCTTCCGGGCGGATTAGACGCGTGACTTGCATATTATTTGTTTACCCGCATTTTAATTTGGAGTTGAGTTGAAATTTATTGTGCAACATTTTGATAGATTGCCCGAATTAAAAGTTACAACAGCTGCCTTATTATATTTTTTTGGTAAAACAATAAAAAATACAGTGATATTTGTTAATGCTATTATTTGACTAAATTATTTTGTTTGTTCTAAGAAGACTACGTAATTTTAGATTATCTTATTTTAAACATAGTATTGGAATAGTCTCGAATTGATTTTTTAAAAATCTTTATTTGTGTAATACAGGTACATTGTGGTCTTACTTTAAATTAGAATCACTGCATCAACTTTTGTCGTGCAAATACTTAAAATTAGAACTAAATAATTGTTTATAATTCTTAAATAAATTGCTAATAAAATTCGCGGTTCGCGGGCACAACGCAGTGCTCGCACCATACAAGCGATGCCGTGGCAAATCCAACATTGTACAACGAGCTACGCCGTAGCACGCTACGAGCATCACCATAACATTGCAACGATGACGTTGGCGAAGTCCGTAGCGAGCTATGGCGTAGCTTGTAGCACACTATCATACAAGCGGCGCCGTAGCACTTCCAACGTTTTCCTACAAGCTACGCCGTAGCTCGCTACGAGCATCGTCAACATTAATATTGCAATGATGATGACGGCTATGTTTGTAGCGTGCTACGGCGTAGCTTGTAGTATAGCCCAACGTGCTACGTACGGTTTAAGTTGTAGCTATAAGCTAGAGTTTAAGCTAGAGTTTCATATACCTTATTTAGGTTCTAACACGGAAAATAGAAAGCATAAAATAAACTTAAATGTTTTAATCAAACTACTTTTTGCCACAACAAGCATTTTCTAACATTCAACTGGATTTCAGCTGCAATGCAAAGGAAAATGAATGGAATTTTTAAAACATGTAGTACGTTTTTCGCTTTATCAGCATATGCAGGTTTATCCGAAATCTGCCTCGTACCGCACAATCAGCGTAAACGTGCCGACTGAGTTGTTGCGAATTTCATCTCGCAGTAATCCTCATATTTGACGTACTTGTTTGTACGCGGCTCTATTTTCTACTTCTACACATTTATCTAAGAGTAGCTGCTTTCCGCGGTTTTGCCCGCGTGGTATTGGGATTAAAATTAGCTTGCGTTTTTATAGCTTATACAGGGTATCCTACGGCCACGCTTCATAGAGGATAAGAAATCAGTAATACTGCATTCAAAGATTATAAAAAGTAACTTTCCCTACTCACGACTCAAATCCGCTAAGCGAGATTTTATTCGTATTTTTATGAAATTAAATATAGGGTACCTACATAACAAGGACCAATTCTCAATAAAATAGTCAACTATGTATCTAAGTTACTCCAAATAAATGAATCTTATTAATTAATATTAATTTTAAAGTCCTGTTAGTATAACTTGTGTATATCTTAATACTCTGTGGTATAACACTATTTTAGTCACAGGCATTCGTGGCATGCATAAATAAGGATTACGTGTACTTGTTCTCGTATTTTTTTTACATATCTATATAAATTAAGAAAAAAGGCTTGGACCTGACTGTCATACAACGTACAGACCAAACCATTGAATGTAGAGACTTGAAACTTGGAGGGAGGCTTGGACCTGACTGACATACAACGTATAGACCAAACCATTGAATGTAGACACTTGAAACTTGGAGGGTGTATTTGTGAAAAAATGCAGGCGTTCACTAAGAAAGGAATTGTATTAATTCGCAACGCAAATGAAGTAGCGGGTGTCAAATAGTTTATGTATAGGTGTTTCGCCTTTCGATCCAAAGGTCGTGGGTTCGAACCCGGACGTGCACAAATAGATTTTTCTGTTCAAAAATCTATGTGTGCATTAAAACACGTGCTCAACGGTGAAAGAAAACATCGTGAGGAAACCGGCATGTCATAGAACCTTAACGTTTGAAAAACATATTTCAAGTGCACGAAAGGAGCCTCTTCAAGGCACACTTTAAATCCTTTCACCACACTGGTTAGAAAGAACTAGTGACACGATAAGAAGAAGACACAATGATATATTTTCTGGGTTGCGCCCTACTTTCCAGATAAACAAACAACTCTACCCTCACACTTATAATTTCGTATTAGCCCCACCCGATCCAGTGTTACTTATTCATACAGCCCCTAAAACGGTTTACAATTGTCCCCCAGCGGTGTGGTTCAGTAAATGCGTTATTTTTGTAGTAACCTTACATAATGTTGGATACGATGCTTAAGGGGGTTACAAAGGTAGCACGTTTAACAAATTGTTGGAAAAACATGTTACAGAGACGTTTTTGTAACGAGTAATTTATGTCACACACGTGTTCCAGTTTTTTTTTTAGAATATATCTTGATTTGGGTTTTTTGTTATTTTCGTAGAGTGATTGATCGTCTTTTGTTATTTAATACTTCATTGTACACATTCGAATAAATTTAGTAGAAATGCAGAACTTATTGCTAGCGTTTTTTGTACCACTCTCCTTAAGCCTGTCACACATGTAGCTATAATATATATTATAGCAAGGCATATTACGATATATTTTCTATATAAATATTCAAGTCATAGAAATATTATATTATAGCTGCGTGTGCGGTCACTTGAATATTTGTATAAAAAAATATATCGTAATATCCCTTGCTATAATCATATTAATATATATTATCCAGGGTGTGCTTGGATTCGATTCTTTTCAATCGCGCCGTCTTAATGATTAGTTATTGACCCTTTGCCGTATCCTCAGAGGCATTCTTAACTGTCCTGAACTATATAGCGAGGCCAGTCGACTCTGTGTCCCGGACAACCGCTCTAGATTCAGGCCGGGGCGCGTCCCCTGTTCGCGCCGATGACTGCGCGCACCACCGCACGCCAGCAGCTGCAGTCCCCAATCTGCCGTGCACAACGCCATCTCAATAACGTTAACACTGTTAGCCCTACATTTTATGTCTTTGCTGATAAATGGACCACTATTTTAAAATGTGTTAAGACATACTCTGAAAAATTAGAGTTTAGATAAAGACTGACTTCATTATCTATTATGTACCTACTTCGAATACTATAACTTTGTGTTTTTAAATTGTTGTATATACCTACCTGCCTATTTCATATTTTGATTTTTGATCTCAAGTTTGTATTATGTTACTAAGTTTAATTTTTATTCACCTGTTGTTTATTGTGTTTATTGTATTTGTGTGTAACTATAATTTTTGTTTCAAATGTAACGATTTAGGTTAGATCTGTTATGTTATGTTTTTTGTAAATAAATAAATTCTAAATTCTAAATATTATAGCTACGTGTGTAACAGGCTTCATTGATGGTAGGATAAGAAAAATATTGGCGTACATCTTAAATAATAATGTCTTGCGGCAGATCAAGTACAGCTTTCTTAAAAAAATGTTTTTTTTTCTTATTTTAGTTAAATAGGATAGGATTTTTATTCTGCTCACATTTGAAAACAAACATCATCGATATTTTTATTCATCATCAAGACTTTTATCTTGCCTGCCTTATCAAGGATTTAAATTTATTTAATAAGTATTTTTTAACTCGGCTATAGTGCCATCAAAAATAGGAAGAAATACTATCGAGATGACGTGGACTTTCTTATGAATAAATACAGGACAAATGAGGGTGAGCAAATAAAAATATCATTTAGTACAATAACGAGAAGTGGCAGAAGTGACTGGCGTTTTCAGGCTTTTGTGGTCGAAGGGCTGAAGTCTTCGTGATTTCTCCATGTAAATGTGAATGAATGTGAATTTCGTGAATAATGATTTAGTATGATAAATAGTTTCCTATTTATAGAACTTTATTCGATCCTCACATTTCGGTGCTTGTATTTTGGGTGTCACATGTAATTAATGTGTAAAAATTCCTCTGTACAAAGTCTATCAACCAATAAAATGTAAAAGCTCAAAGTAAATTGAATTGAAAGCACCCAACCAACCTGAAACCTTTCAACAGGACAAAAAGTCCAAACATACGTCCGAGCAAAAACAGAACAATTATTTCAATTAAATTCTTCCGGACGTGTCACGATTTTTTGCAAAAATTGTCAACGTCTTTTAATTTGAACACCTCATAACTTGGACCGACTGCGCGGAAACAAAGAAAGTTATTAATGTTTGCGCTATTGTCTTCAATTCTGACAGCTACCGGTGTAACGAGAGCTCTACCTTGTAAGGGGGAGGCTTAAGTTACATGTACAGCGCGGGTCTACCTGACTGGGCGGTGTTGTCTGCTAAAATATAACAATTTTCTATTGTCTTCCTTGAGAGGAAAGATTCTTGGTACAGTTTATTTTGTTCGGTTTCAATTGCCACGCTTTGTCTGATAAATTGCGTTGATTGACGATGCGGTTGGAGCGAACCGCATTGTATTGATTTTAGCTCCGAATATCGGTTTTTTAAACCCATTTCACCGAACCAAGGATAGACTATGGTCATAAATTGGAACTCTTTCTCCATCAAATTGTAACTCGTACGCGTGGGTAACAATTTGACACCAGTGGCTATTAAAAAAGTCTAAAGGGCTTCACACACGGCAGCTATAATGTCGTGTGTGGTCTCCTGACGATTTCTATGGAAAGATGTAATAAGATGTATAGTGCTATAATACATCATTATAGCTGCCATGTGTGAAGCCCGTAATATGGATCGAATCCAGAAATGAAAAGAACAATGGCAGTTTCAAGATTCATAAAGTTGACATTTTAACAAACAAAGTCATCTAAAATAAAGCTTAAAGCTGGTTTCAGACTTCGCTAAAGAAGGGCCTAATGCTATACTATATAGCATGGCGTTCACATTACGCGATATTATCGCAAGCATTTAAAGTATATAGCAAGCTCAGTTGACCGAGATCTTGCGGGACGGCCGGGAGTGAGGAAGGAGGAAGAGGGCGGCGCGAGATACAGCACAGCATGAACTCAGCGCATCGCACCAATTTATAGCGTATAGTAAGCCAATAATATATAGTACAGTATAGTGTGAACGTGTCCATAACAATGAACGATGCGCGATATTGTTGTGCTATGAGCTATATACTATATTATGCTATTATATTATAGCGTAGTCTGAAACCAGCTTAACGCCTATGTGTGTTGATATAATACAAACAAAGGCTTCACTGATACCAAAACAACATTCAAGTTTAAAGGTTTAGGGTAACACATTCGACTTAACTATTATCGTGAACGCTTACCGTTTATGTAGGGTGACAATATCGCTTCGTTTAGGTCAGTGTTGGATTCGTCTTGGGAAGAGAGGTGGCTAGAGTTAATCACTTGGGACGCGATATGGGGTCTGCGTTAACCTTTGATGAGTTGTGGAACAGTTTTTCTAGTGTTCTGGGTTTTAAATTAAGTTTATCTGTTGAATGTTTTTTTTTTCAATGTTTGTTGCCTCAGATTTTTGTTGTTCAGAAACTGATTTGATTTTTTTTTTGTTTGAGAGGATAACTTTCAGATTGATTCCATAAAAATTTAAATAATAGAAATTTTCATCAAACCAGTTCAGTAGTTTAGTTTAAATAGCAAAATAACTAAAAGAAATATGTAAACGAAATTGCGTATTTTGCTTCCCAGTGACTTTCAGTGGTGTTTACGGTCACTAAAACAGTTCAATTTAAGTTGGTTGTCTATGTTTTTGTAAAACCTTGATTATTACTATTTAGAATCCAAAAGCAAGCAATATCCTAGGTTTTATGAGTTCGTAAAAAATTTAAAGCCAATTTACCTAAAATATTTTGCAACTACTGTTATTTACTATACATTGTGGTAAAGTAACGCTCAGTATCAATCAAATACGTACAAACTGTCATCGAATATGATATCAAGTGAAATACTAAATAAATCATTTGTAATCCCACCAAACTCTTTTTTTTGGTCACGGGAATCTTTGGCCTATTATTCGGCCATTTTGACGGAACAGCTCACGTTTATGATGCACTAAAACCTCTGGCGCCCTCTTTAGTGAAATACTTTGTTTACTCCGCCTCTAGGGGGTATTTACTATCGTCTTCAGTTACATAAAAGTTTTGCTGTAAAATCAACGATGGCTTTGGAAAGGTTAAGAATACAATTGCTGTTACATAGTAAGAATGAAGAACTAGGTAAGTAACTATTCTATTTTAGTATACCTCTTCAGTTTAATAGTTTTAAGAATGGTTTTCTAGAAGTTGCAGATTTGGTCAATAAAGAGTGTTAGAGTCCACGGATTTATTTATTTATGTATATATCTGTATTTCTATATTTATTTATCTAAAATACGTTTTGCACAGAGAACATATTATTTACCACCAACTGTTTTTTTTTCTCTTAATGTAACTCTGGTGGTTTTAATGGTGGGAGGCCGCAAAAGATCGCGACAAGTGGAAGGATTTGGAGGAGACCTTTGCCCAACAATGGGACACAGCAGGTTGATTTAAAAAAAAAAATGTAAGTCTGTTGTTTTTCAGCCTGAAGTGTCCCATTGCCCTCCCTCCTTTCTTTCACATTTTTTCGTTCTAGTATTTTAAATGTTATTTATAAAAAAAATATGTAATATTCTATCAGCCATCTGGTTCCCATAGTACAAGCTCTGCTTAGTTTGGCGCTAGATGGTTGTCTAGATTGAGCTGTTAATTTATCGATTAAGAGTGGGTAGCTAATGCACAAAACCCTTGCAAAAGTCCATTGACCAAGTATTTCTTATTACCACAAGCTGTCTAGACTAGGAACATAGTAATGTTTCGCGAAACAACCCCTTACATCGCATGTGCACTTTTTATGACGAAATTCATAGCATGGATATTGATATCTTCAGTTTACCTTTAGGTTCATTTAAGAGATCTTTGTTCAGATTTAAATAGTAGGAACCTAATTTCTTTAAACCCAATTTTTGTTACTTAACCTTTGATATATAACATACTAATAATTTGTGTTAGATTTATTTTTATTTTTTTCACCAATAGATGTCAAAACTCGTTACATATATTGTGTACAATTATAAGTGGATAGCAAATTTAAACGTATACTATAGAAACTAAGAATGTAATGAATCTTTCATGGTTTGTTGTCTGTCATTGTACCGAATTAAATAAAAAAAATAAAAAAAATAGATATAGAAAATATTTATAAGCTTATTTCAAATTTTAATCAACTTATGAATTACCAGAGTTATGCAATGTAACATTTTGACCATTAGACGATTGAATTGAATTGTGCTGTGCTAAATGTGAAAAATATTTATTATTATTATTATTATAATAATTTGTTCAAGCTTCACAAAATAATTTTACAAAGAAATTTAGAACGCAGTACGTAGGTGACATGTTATAACAAATTTAATCTAAGTTCAAATGGTCTCTATTAAGGTAAATTAAGCCTCAAACTCGTTGTAAAGCCACGTGTCCCTAACCTTTCGGCATAATTTGCATAATATCGGCTGAGCCCACAACTATTCGGCCTTCGTTCGGCCTTTATTCGGGTTAATTCGGGTTGATTCGGGATTGAATCCCAGACTTGTTACAAGTTAAACTCGAAGCGGGCTTATAATTAATTAAACATTATTGGAACTAGCTTTCAAAGGCTGTTACAATGTTCTGGGGAATCAAATATAGTTCGAAATACTTATTGGAATTAATTTAAGTAGTTATAAAAAATGTTAGCAACCAAAACTTTTAAGATGAAACATACGACGCGGTGAGAAGTATTTTACAGTGAATAACAAATTTTGATCTAAAGTAATGTCTAACATGCATATTTGTCTTTTTAAGAAAATTCTACACCTATCTCTAACAAATTCCTGGACAATCCAGCTCTACATAAAATACTCGGGAAAACATTTTCCAAAATTCAAGTTAGAGATCGCGTCTGCCTATGACCAAAAAAGTCCTTAACCAAACTTTAATACACCAAAGCCAGTGCAACGCTGTTATAGCAATCGTTCACTTTGAGACATTTTGACGATCAATCTCGCCTCTACCATCGAAACAGGAATGATACTCAAAGGTCATAATTGAACGGAGAGGGCTAGTAAGAAGTAAACCCACTTCTTTTCCACTTCACCAATACTCTAACTAACGTTTTATATTTTAGTCTCACTACATCCCAAGGTTGTCTGGAAGAGATCGCCGCCTATTGTACTTGCTCCATATTTTTATGTGGAGGTACATTAAGGAGTACTCGTTCATTTATTCATTCACTCACTCATTCAATATTTTATTTATTTGAACCATCCTATGGAGGCAAAAAATGGAAAACCCTGGAGGAGGCTTTCACCGCCATAGGCGGTCCCTATACATAATAAATATAATCCTTATGTTTTTTTTAATATGTTATTTGTGTAAAGGAAATAAAAGCTTTTTTTTATTTTTATTTTATTTTACTTTATGGAGGCAAAACGCTAACAGTTAGCCTCATTTATTACATACCTATATATCTTAGTTATAATAAATGAGGTAAGTACAATAAATAGCTGATGGTCAATTAAAATTGCCACAAATAGTTTGTCATCATAAAACAAGGTACAGATTATTCCATTCACCCAGGAAACAAGTTCAGCTCGCACCAAAGACAATTGGTATCAGCTGATGCGATGCGACCGTCGTCAAAGTTTTAACAACGTTCCCGAGTTTGCCGGCAACTTGCCGATTCGAACAATCCGGGAGGTTGCGGTGACTTCGCTTAGCACCGTGATGTAAAGCAGTCTAGAAACCACTAATGTTACTATGAAATAACTAAACAGCTTTATTTAGAAACGAATTTTACGCAGAACAGGATTTTTCATAGTTATTCCAATATGCGCAAAATTATACCGTCGTAGCATAGATGAATAACAGTGTTCCTTCCTATAGATGGACAGTATCAAATCAAAATGGAGTCGTAAGACAGGACCAAAAAGTTTCAGACACCTTGTCAATAAATATGAAATATCTCCATTTTCAAATACTGTTTGTTACTTTTTACGATATAGTTTTATTTACAATGAAAAAGCCTAGTATTTTTTCTATATATAATATTTATCTAGCCCTGTTACTTCTCTTTTTCGAAAATTAGAAGTTAGCCAATGTGGCTTCTTTTATTGGTCGCATTTTCAATATACTATATTGTGTTTCTATACTTTAATACTTCTGTGCGTCGTACTAACAGAAAGGTGACCCACTTATAAACGATATTTCTGAAGCCCTATACCTATATTCGTATACGTTACAGAAGTTAGTTTGATTGGAATTTTTTTATGTCATGTCTTGATGGGTAATTGCATTTGCCAGAGTTCTGACGGGCGATTCAGAGCCTAAATGGCTAGTCACAAGATATGATTGCTCACGCTCAACCGGCTCAATTCCTACCTCAATCGAACCAGTGATCAAACGTGGTTGGATCGCAATCGCGACAGGCAGCCGGACACTGCGGCTTCGCACCGCAATTTAGCATCACTGATTGGACAGAGTACTAAGACGTAACTGTCTACAGGTCAATAAACAACGCAGGGAATTCAATTGTCTTAAGGCCCAGACTCCCGCGCGCCGTTATCTCGGTCGCGTATTTGTATATTTTTGAAGATACCTATTAATTGAATATAAATCTCAAAGAAGTAGAGCGAATTTGGTACTACAACCATGCTTACACCACCTTACGAAATGTTGATGTATATTTTTTGTTATGATATGTTTAACATAAGCGAAGGAAAATGGGAAAAACAGTTTTGCCAAAGTCTTTCGTTAAATAAATATATTAAATTAGACTCGCGAAGTCGGACAGACTCACGCACGTCCTGGGGCTCACACTGTACAACCACCTGCCAAAGCATATTACCAGCGTTTCTTATTTACAACATTCAAAATAAAATTAAAATCATGGCTCATCGGGAAAGCATTCTACAAAGTCGATGAATTTGTAAAGACAGTAATATAATAAAACTAAATATTGTAATGTTAATATTTAATTTCAAATTCAAATGAAATGCTTAGGTAATTCAAATTTATTTATTTACTTTATTTTACTTTTACTTGTTTAATTTAATTTAACTTTAATATATGTATAGATAATCAACTCACTGTATGGACCTGTAATATTATAATTACCAATAAAATGTTTATCTGTTTAAAAGGTATAATTCCGATGCTAGTGACTGCGACACATGACCGCGAACGGATTGCGCGATCCACTAATTAGTATGCATGCATATGAAGTATTGTAGGATGGAAGCGACAGCGTCGCGTGACTCGCCCATACATATCCGGGTCGCGCGGTCGAGTGTCGCGGTCGCCAATATCGGAACACTTCATTAAGCTTACAGATATGGCTACTTGCCCGCGGCTTCGCCTGCGTAGTATTGTGAAATAAGTGTTTCGTACATATGTAGTTACGATCCGAAGCTTAATGCTCGAAAAGTTACTCATTTATATTGTCTATGTAAACTAGTTTTGGCGAGTGCCCTGCCCGTGACCAGAACAGTGCTACACGGAGTTTTGAATCACATATGCCGTTGCAAAACTGCTATCGCTTCAGTGTAGCTTTATGCATTTTGATGGTCGGTCTCGGTAACTAGAACAAAGCTCTAAACTGATCAAAACTCCAGCTATTGTTACAGTACCCACAATTTTTTATTGTATTTTATTCAAATATATAAATTTACTTCACTACCACTTATAAAATATGGCCCTATGACTATGCTTCCGACTAGTACGTTATCAAGTCAATTGACAGTCTGTTTCAGCGGGCTTCTGTTAATTCATCAAATAAGATTCCAAATTAAACTTGATTTCCTTCTTTGAAATATTCATGGGGTGTGTCTCATAATTCCAAAATTGCTCTTCACCAAAAATTTATAAGAGAATTTCAGAGAGAGAATTCATTTGGAATATTCCATTCAATGATATTGCTCCTATTTGAATAGAACTTGGCAAATTAATAAAAGACCGTTACGAAGTTAAATAACTGAGATATAAACCCAATTATATTATAAATTGTAACTTAGCTAAGCTTATTTTATCGTTAAATTACATTTTATTTTAACGTACTTCACTAGAACTTATTCGTTTTTTTTTTCAAATACAAATTAGTAAAATTATAACTTTATTTCAATTTCAATTTCAAATCTTTTATTTCGGTATTACACCATATTTTGATAATATAAGGCTAAGGTTAGTAACATATTCAAAATTATAAATTACACATAACCACATAACATATAAGTCATAAATATTAAATTAAAATGTATAGCTTGAAATTAAAATTAAATTGGGATTGAATAGCTATTACCGGATGGACCTTTGTGTAGTCAAGTGAATTATTTGGCGTACCTACCCGAGGGCACTATATGCGTCTTAGTCCAGTGGCTAAGTATCGGGCCATCCACCCGATCTGCCACTGTCCTCAGGAGGCTGTTGGTGCCGCCGCGCACCCGCCGCATCAGGGAGGCGACCCTCTTACGCATGATGGCCGGAAAACCATCCGTACGCGCCTCCGCGAACATACCTGATGCTCTACAGAAGCGCGGCAGCCCCAACAGCATCCTGAACGCATTGTATTTATGCCACTCGGCGGCTCTTTTATTTTTTGTTGTATATTGCTTATTAAACGTATTGGAGTAAGCTGTAATGTTAAAATAAGTTTTTGAAAATAATGAATTGAATTGAATTTAGTAGCCTCCCTGAATGATACGCAGAGAAAAAAATAATGAATTGCATAATATACGACAAAACACAATTAACGATATGATATTAATATTATTATTAAACGGGAAAATTAATAACAAATATCTTAAAATAAAGCCACGATAACAAGACAAAATTAATATAAATACATTTTACAATGGGCCTAAACTGGCATTATATCTGAAAATTTTCAATTTGGAAGGCGCAAAAGTGGCAGTTTTCAGAGAGTTAATTCTAAGAGTTGTTATAATGATTATAATTCGAAACACGTGCTTTTTGGGGTCTTATTAAATGGAGCTTGGAATATTCCAGCCAATTATAGACTCTATGGACTCTACTCCGGAAGATTATGCCCTTTTAACCCCACTTATTAGATACTTTACGATGTTTTGTTCAAGTGTTAAAATAAGTACAAGATTTTTATCTGTCGTTTACAGGAGTTTAGTGCTCCGACTTCAGACAGTATATTTAAAAATTTTATCAGTAGTTTGCAAATAAATGAAATGAAATAGTGCTAAACTCTTTGTACCCATAGATGAATAACGGTGTTCCTATAGAACACCAAGGTAGACAGTATTAAACCAAAATGGATGCGGTATACAGGACAGAAAATTTACAGACACACTGTCAATAAAAATTTAATATCTCTATTTTCAAATAATGTTTGTTACTTTTCAAAAGCGTAGTGTTTAAACATATTGTGATATTTATCTAGCCCTGTTACTTCTCTTTTTCGAAAATTAGTATTGGAACAAAATGTACTAGATGTTAGCCAATATGGCTCATATTTTCAATGTACTACATTGTGATTCTATACTTTAATACTGTGTTTGTACCTTATTAAAATTCGAACCCTTGTACTCAACATAAGCAATAATTTTACATTCATTGTTTCTTGGGAGAGACACAAGGGCGTAATCATGTTGGTTCTTTCTCTTCTTCTTCTTATCGTGTCACTATTTCTTTCGAACCAGTGAGTGTGGTGAAAAATTTCAAGTGCGCCTCGAAGAGGCTTAGCCATTTGTGCACTTATGACACATATTTTTCGAAATTTTTGTTTAAGTTCTATCGACGATGTTTTCCTTCACCGCTAACGTGTTTTATTGCACGCATAGATTTTATTTGAACAGAAAAATCCATTGGTGGACCGGGTTCGTACCCACGACGTTTGAATTGAAAGTCAAGGCACCTCCCACTCGGCCAACATGGCTTTTTATTTTATATTTATTTTCAGTGTTAAGTTTTATATATACCGTAACTAAAATTATATACACAATACCATTACGTTAAAACATTGATAAATGTATTACATTTAACCCACGTCTCGCGAGCATTGCACCTGGCAGACAATAAAGTAATGGACGACCTACATTGCCGGCTACATCCTATCAGTTGATTAATGGATGTAAGCGTGGCGGGCGGTCGATACAATCATTTGAGATTCACTCGGGGCAGATGCACTGTCATAGGATTACGCTTCTGTTTTTGTTGTTATCATGTAATTTCTCGAAGTTCTACAAAATACAAGGAGTAGTAGTAGATTTATGTTATATACACCACATTTTTTTATATAAAAAGGCTTGGAACTGACTGATTGACTGATAAACAACGCACAGGTCAAAGAAACCGCTGAACCTAGACACTTGAAATTTGAAGGATGTGATCATCAAGAGCTGAAAGTATGTACGTACTACGTACAATGGTACTAAGAAAAATCGCAACGCAAACAAAATTGCAATTGTCAGCTAGTCTATTTTTTTTTATATCAAAGACAATTAGTACCCTTTGCCCTCTTTGCTCTCTTTTTGTTTTTGCCCTTTTTTGCCCTTATTGCCCTCTTTGCCCTCTCGCTAGCGCGTACCTTTAGTATCTATGTAAATATTTTGTAACGTTAAAGCAAAACGCTCTATGCCTGTCCTGACCAAAATCAACGGCATAAAACATACCTTCACACAATTCATGACCGGGCTAAATACATTACACTTATTTATGCACACAAACAAAGTTAATTTGATCCAGAAATCAAAAAAACTTTTGTGTTTTAAACCAGTTGTATCAATGAAATATCTGTCGCCCAAAATTGCTGTTTGTTGACGTAACACCTGCATTTTCCACTGTTGTTTTCCTTTGTTGTTTGAATTTGCATCAAACTTGTTTCATTCACTATCAATATAGTTAATAATATAGCGCTATAGCTGGCAGAAAGTGGATGAGAAGAGCCGAAGATCGGGCTCAATGGCGCGCCTTGGGAGAGACCTACGTCCAGCATTGGACTGCTATAGGTTGATGATCGACTGCGCCTGACACAGACAAATATACAGAACAAGTAGGTAATACCTACATGCTCGATCTGATATGATTTTTTCAACTAATATAAAAAAAGGAGGAGGTTATCAATTCAGTTGAATGGTTTTTTTTAATGTTTGTTTCCTCAGAACTTTTTTTATTTATTTACTGATTTGAATTTTTTTATATAATTTCAGATTGGTCCCATATCTGTTCAAAATAACTGAAAAAAAAGAGTTAAGTGAACAAAATTGCGTGTTTTGCTTCCCTGTGACCTTTCAGTGGTGCCTACGGTCATTAGACCAGTCCAATTGAAGTCGGTTGTTGTTTTTATAAAACCTTGATGATTTTTGTATTCTTCTTTACACCAAATTATACACCATTGGTTGAGTGGCAAGTGTGTTAGAGAGCTACGCCGGTGTCGCGGGTTCGATACCCGCTTCAGGACAAATATTTGTGTGATAAATATCAGTGCTTGTCTTGACTCTGGGTGTTTTCTATGTATGTATTTTAAAAACAAAAAAATATATACATGTATTCTATCAGTTATCTGATTCCCATAGTACAAGCTCTGCTTAGTTTGGGGCTAGATGGCGTTGTGTGATATCCTAAAGATTTTTTCCTGCAGATGATCCTTTTATTTTTGAAAGTGCAATTCTGCAACACTGTGCCCACCGGAACGAGAAAACAAAAGATATAAATTTGAACACCCAGCTATATTTTAAAAGTTTTTACATTGATTTTTTTTTCTATTACGCCTGGGATCCATTTTGGCATGCGAATGTACTCTCGCTCTGGCTGGAAGCCAGAATGTCTTCGAAGTGAGGTGTGTGGTGCAAGAAATGTCCTTATTTCAATAATGCCTTTTGAATCCGTATATACCTTTCAACGTTCACCGCATCTTACTCCTATTTTGTAATAAGTCAAAGAACGTTGGATTAATGAACTTTTAGAAATAGCAGTGTCAGAATTTACTGGAAAATAGGAAAGTTAGAAGTTCTTTACCCTTGGTTATATAGCTAACGAAAATATAAAATAAAAACCACATAAAAGGCTAAAGTTTATGATATAATCGATGGATGAGATAGAGTTGGTTCCTTAATCAAGCTAAAACTACCGAAAACGATTTGGCTGAAAATCGGCATGACAGAAAATGAAATATATAAATATGTATGACTGTAAGTCAAACTAGTGAGTATATTTCTTTGACGTACCTAGCGCATTTCTATTATACTGGAGACTACGAACTTTTTAATTTGTTCGTCGATCTCAAAAATTATGCTAAAAATGAACGTACATGCGTGATCAAGTTATAAGTCGGTATCCCCTTACAACTTAATCCCTACGTCATAGAATTTAGCTCAAATCCACAAACACGCACCCTTGAAACTACTGGTTTAGAAACTATAGTTTTAACTCTGTTTTATAATCTATGTAGGTATGTATTCAAGAAAAGTGTATATTATATTCTTTCAGTTATCTGGTTCACATAGTACAAGTTCTGCATAGTTTGGATTAAGATGGCGCGTTGCGTAAAATTTCCAAATATTATTTGTTTTCGAATCAGAATCAATAAATATTTATTGCTTAAACTGTATTTTGAGAGCATTCACTAGAGATTGACTGAGAAATTTTCATTCTTCTTCTTCTTATATAAATGAAATGAAAATGAAAATTGTACAATACCTAATAATATAATAAAAAAAAAGATATTTATGGTGTCACTAGTTTTTTGACCCAATGTGGTGAAGGGTTTCAAGAGCGCCTCGAAGCTCCTTTCGGTCATTTTCAAAATTTCCATTTATGTTTGACTATCTATTGCATTGGATCTTTTATTACAGCATAAGCTAACTACTACAATCTATATATAGGTATATTACAAAATTTACAAATGGAAACAATTGGGCCACCCATAGACCGTTGCAAACGATCTATAGGTAGCTCAACTGCTCCAACTCGATACCCGATGGCAGCGTGCCGAGGATACTGGCTGCATTGCCTCTTTGTATAGCAAGGCTTATTCTTTGGCCCAGATAGCTGCCAGCCCTCTGATCACGCGTCGCTTCGACCAGACGCTCTGACAAAATTTAAAAAACGCGGAAGGCTCCCATTCCCCATGGACCTAGGGTCTCGACCCCAAAGGGCTCAAACATGTACGACCTATCAAGACCTACATATTTACGCCGCTTGAGATCTTCAGCAGAGTTTGCCGCCGTACCAGCCCTAACTTGCGTCCTTGGCAAATGAGAAGGTGCCAAAGTGGTAATATTAGGGGCCCAAAATGATATTATATTTAATGTCTCTTTAGGTACGTACATCTGTCACTTTTCATATTAATCCTGGAACAATAGTCCTCCCGCCAGCCTAAGAAAACGCAGATCATAATAGATCTTTGTACAACGAGGGTCGGATCTTGCGAACTAATTTACATACTTTCTCCACTTGAAGTTTTTCATTATCTTTTAATTACCAAGCTGAAACATCTCGACGACTTCATTCACCATCTGTCCTCGGGCGATTGGATAAAAACTGGGGAAGAGAGTTGTGCACTGCTACCTATGCGTATCCGTATTTTTTTTCTATGAGGATTAAAAAAAATACGTCTAAGTAAAAGTGGAAGTCAAAGTAGAGTCGAATTTCGTAAGACAAGCTCTACAATCCACAAATTTAAACCGGTATAGGAATAGAAAGATAGATGAATGGATGGATAGTTGAATGTTTCCTCCTTAATCACGCCAAAACCACCGAAGACTTCTTCTTCTTCTTATCGTGTCACTAGTTCTTTCGAACCAGGGTAGTGAAAGGATTTCGAGTGCACATCGAAAAGCCTCTTTTCTTGCACTTGACACATGTTTCTAAATGTTTCCGAGGACTAAAGTTCGGTATAAGTATTTTTGAGTATAGTCTAAGCTGAGAGCAGCAGCTAGTTTTAACTAAAAACATTACCCTTATTCACAATCAGGTAAAAAAAGTAAAAAAAATAAAGGCAAAGTAGAGTAGGACTTCGTATAGCAGAGCTCGAATCCAGTCTACAAACACTAATCTACTCATACCTAAAATCTAACCAGCCAACTGATTTTTCCGGATGGTGATGGAAACTGCACGAATTGCCCAAATCTAAAAACTGGGTAACTGGTGAAGTTTTACCCACTTGGTAGTTGTCCCGTTATTTGGACCGCCTTTAGACTTTTTCATTTATAAAGTGTCTTTTGTGTTTGTTGTCGAGTTTTTGTGCAAAGTTTAGCTTTCAGGGATTTGTAGGCCGTGGTCGTTTTATTGTCACTAATGTATTATTTTTATGAACTAAAAGCTTGGCTGAGTCCGATAATAAGAAGAACTTACTTGTTTATCCGGAATATGGACTTCGATTCAACTTTTCTACTTATTTACATATTTCGATAGTTACGATATTACCAAATTTTAAATTGTAGGAAAACATCGTGAGGAAACCGGCATTAATACAATCTAAAAAGTTCGAAGTGTCAAGTGCACGAAAGGAACCTCTTTGAGGCGCAATAAAAAGAACTAGTGACACGATAAGAAGAAGAAGACCAAATATCCATATTTAGAGACTTTCTTATCCACATAAAAAAATCTGGTGCCTTGTCGTGCTTTTTTAGCTAACAATTCGTTAATAATTCCCATTTTCCCTTTGTCTTCGGTTCACTGAATACTGAATCATCGCTGGCACTACGCAAATATAAATTTACAAGGAGCTGAATTCTGTCAACTCCTTAATTAAAAGTCTATTCAACTTACAGTGCATTCAAGTAGAAAACAGGCAGACGACATTTTGTTTTCAACACGACGTGGGTGGAGAGTCGATACTGTAGGTCGTATGCGACAATAGGGATTGATGTATTGTTAGCTTTTGGAAATATAAAAAACGAGTGTATAAAAGGATTTATAAGGCCTGAGGTGATTTGGACCCTTATTTACGGCGTGGTTATATTAGGCGCGACGCGCTTTGATTTGTGTTGGTTTTTGTGATTTTTTGCAGATATTTGTTATTTTGTCGCGAGTTCTAGGGTTGCCAACGAAATTTTGGTATTGGTCGGGTCTGGTGTCGGGGTTTCGAAGCCGCTCAAAATACATCAGACGATGCAACTTGATTGTTAAAAATATATTAAGCGACTGCGAAGAAGGACTGTTAAATTGTTTCCAATGATGATAAGTTTATTATGTAGCGTACTAAATATGAATTGTACATACAATAGTACAGTGTACAAAATCTAATAGTGTAAAAAGTATTTAAGCAGTTCAATTATCAGTTTTTTTATAGACTTAAGTTATTAACAAATGTTCATTGGGTGCAATTAATCATTGTTTTGTATTTAACACCACTGACTGAGACAAGTACTAGACTAGGCGCTACATCAGCTAACCCTTGTCGGCATCAATCCATTCAGCAGTCTTCCTAATCAACAACGTGGCAGCACCGTCCAGTCCATTTGTCACGGCTTGACCACACAGACACGCCAATACAAACCTTATAACAATCGTATAGAACTGAGATTCACTTGCACAATATCTGCTTGTAGAACTGCATCCATATTTTGATTCGTATCTACACGTGATATGGTTCAAAATACCTTGCAATCACATATGTAGAGCCGCGAAAACAGAGCAGACTAATTCAACTCTGGGCTTTATGGTCAAGAATGTAAGGTCGTTTTTGGGTTGCGGCTTTGTGCTCAAAGTGCTGAAAGCCTGTTGTATAAAGGTGGTGGCATTGGGCCTACCGCACATTCGTTTGATTGGGGAGACGAATCGCAGTAGCTGTTTTTGCTTTTTTTTTGCGCAAGGTTCCGTATAGAGGACAGACTTGCGAAATTATTTGTTTTTTTATGCAATGACTGTTACAATAGAATTCTGAAATAGTTTTCTAATTTAATAACTCTAAACAACGTCCCTAATTCCGATCTTATTTAACCCTTTTCTTAACCTAGATTTTAAAAAGTTTTCTAAGAGTATCAAGGGCTTCAATGATCTTCAGCTCTGCATCGTAGGTCACACATCACAGACTCCACCTTCAGTCTCATTTGAAAAGGACAAAGGTCAAGGGTCAGAATAGGTCAAACCCTGCTTGAACCAATCAATCGGATCCAATGATGCATGAACCAAGACAGAATATTAAGGGGATTATTCTGCTCGATTGCTAAATACAATTTTCGCTCGATCTTGCAAACTACAGCTTAATAATTGAATAGGTTCATCAAATCTTATTCTTTTTCTTTTTAATTATACACCACAAGTTTTTACTTACCGAAAAAACTTACAAGGGCAATACAGTAAGGGTTCTACGCTGTATCTGTGGAGTGAGAATTTTTGGTTACTACAAAATGACAGAGTGACAGCGGGGCGAGTGCGGCGCCCGAGCCGAGCTTTTGAGAGCTAATTCGAGTTAGGTACCCGAATTCGCCAAACAATGTATGAAACTTAAATGATATATCTATGATGCGTACCAATTGACGCAAAGCCAATGAAAAAGTGTAACGGTCCAAATTTTAACAGATTTTTATGAAAAAACCTGACTTTGATGTCGGCACACTACACTGACGACATCCGGACACTTAAGCGGTGTTTTAAAAAGTGTTGCAATACAGTCGAAACGTCGAAACGCAGAAACATTTATGCGGTGGGCACGATAAATACAATCTAATAACTATGTGTGAAAATCGCGAAAGTCTACGAAAAACTGTTGTATGCCATCAAAAACAATTAGGTAAAAACTGTAAAAAGAACAAAGTCTCGCTTTCTACCGTAAAACGTTGTGAGATCAATGTAACACCAAGCCCCTACTTAAGGGACCTATGCCTACTTGCACCAAACTGTCAAAGTCCCTAAGCAATTGCTTTACTCGCTTGCTATTTTTTAACAGTCCAGATTTTGACCGTTAAGTACTGCCAAGCGAGTAAAATAATTGCTTAGGACATTTGAAAGTTTGGTGCAAGTCGGCACTACTGTCTTAAGTTATTACGTAATTAGCTAACCTAACAACATCTTATAGTGACCATTATGCAATTTAAAAAATCTTTTATGTTTTAAATAACATAGACTAGAATAGATTGACTTGGCAATCGCACTAAATAATCTTATTTCATATAATAATTGTATTACTTGTGAGATACATTGTGTTTTCTTGCGATGGGCGTTCAACATTATCATTATGTTATTAATAATGTTGTATGTTGTTACCTCCGGAGGCGGCGAGCAGGCCGTGGTCGCGCAGCAGTGCTAGCAGCAGCAGCAGCGGCAGCAGCGGGCGGCGCCGCATGCCGCGCGACACCGCTGCGTCCGCGCCGCGTCGCCGCGAGCCCGACCTACCGCCCTCACCTGCAACAAACACAACAACGTCAACTATGGGCCCATCATCATCATCAAACAATACTGCCGTGTTAAGGGTAATCCTCAAGGCAAATTTCCATACAAAATGTTTCGGACAAATACATAACAAATAAAATTAACACTACTAATTTAAAAACACGTATAAAATCTAAATTAAAGTATGAAACCTTACTAATTTTTGTTGACACAATCGGAAAACATAGACGAAACGAATAGTGTGAAGAAATTATTATAATACGGCGTACTTTTTGAGTATTTGTCCGAAACATTTTGTATGGAAATTTTCCTTGAGGATTAACCTTAAGCCAAAACACTGCATGTTGAAAAAGTGTGTTTTTAGTAAACGCGCAAATAAACTTAATTTAGATTTTAGTCGATTGTTCTTTCTTTTCACTACTAAAGAATATCGTGTTTGTATGGTCATGTACACATATTATATTTACTAACAGTGTTTTGGAATTTAGAACCATAAAGATTTCGTGAATGCAGTGTTTAACATATCGTATTTTCTCAGTGTAGATGAAGTGTTAGCAGAAAAAATTGTAAGAAAAAACGACTGAGCCCTGTCAAGGCAAAACACTGTATCTTTTTAAGATACACCAATCCAATACACTGTGTATTGGATTTACACGGTAGAAAAGCAGTCCACTGCTGGACGTAGGTCTCTCCCAAGGCGCGCTACTGAGCCCGATCTTGGGCTTTTCTGATCCACCTTCTACCAGCTATAGCGCGCAGATCATCGCTCCATCTGGCCAAAAGTCGTCCTATACTATATTAAGCTTGCTTGGACGCCGTCTCCGCTCAAAAACACGTTTACTCCAACGGTTGTCGTTTCTTCGGCAGATATGGCCGGCCCACTGTCACTTCAGCTTACTGATCATCTGACCAATGTCGACCACCTTAGTGCCATCTTATAGAAAATAGAAATAAAAATGTATTTATTTGCCAAAAAATAAAAAGTTAAAACTAAAGAAAGCTTACTAAGGCACATCATTAATCAATACAAACAAGCTCAGCCCTGACTGACTGACTGACAACTCACGGGCAAAACCACTGTGCTACAGAGGACTTTAAATTAATCTAACAATCTATGTTTGAGCTTCTATTCAAGACTTGAAAAACGAGAAGGTTCTCAATTCATTTTGTGAATTCAGTGACCTAACGTCTTGTACTTTGTGCCTAATTTATCAACCGATTTGGAACGTTGCATTTTTTACTAGTTTTCAACAATGTAGTTTTAGTATAATCAGGGGCGTAGCTACCGTCGTATCTGCCATATCAATTATATGGGGCCCCGGGGCAACGGGGGCCCCCGACGTGCGTAAGCAAAAATTTATAAAAACTGCCCAATTTTTTTTTGATTCACTATTGCTGTCACTATGAGGAGGAGAGGCAGAAACTTTAGAAAAACTAAAGTCATCATCAGCTATAAATGATTTAATAAATCATTTTGCCTAAAATAAGCAAGGAGAGTATATATTTAATTTGAATTGTTTGTAAAAATTTTGGAAAAAGTGACAGATAGATGATGAATAAATATTTCTTTTAATTTTATGCAAACATATTTTTTATTATTTAACAAAAGATTTCTCCCAAACAAATTTATAAACGGGGCCCCGCCAAGGCACGCTACGCCACTGAGTATAATAGTGGATTATTTTCTTTATTTTTTAACCAAAATACTGAAAGTTACGTGTACGTGTGAAGCCAGACATTTACAAAATGCAAAAACGTAAAAAAACAACTAGCGAATCTCGCATTTATTAGGCTCCGGACAGACTACACGAATCAATCTGACAGCGTCCAATAACGCAGTGCGATTCGTGCCCTGCCTTTGTAATTGAATTGTCGCTTTATAGGCCCCTCGTGTACAACTGCCTTTACGTAAAGGCTTCGGGGGAAGAACCGAGTGTTTGTGATGCTCGGGAACTACGAACGTGGAGCTGCCTCGCTTGGATTCGCTTCCACATCACAAAGTTAGTCATAGATAAATACACTTGATAAGGCTTCATGATAGAGTGAAAAGACAAGTCCACAATCCAAGTACTTAATTTAAAATGGAATCCAAAATTATTATTTTTTTGTAATTTAGCTGTTTATATGCGATAAGACCCGGGTATAAAACTATGCATATCATTAGTGATTGCAGATAAGACGAAACTTGTGTCCACACAACTTTAAGAGGTTTTCAGGATCCAAAAATATGGTTATTCCCTTCACGTTCGTATGTAAATAAATAAAATATTTTACATTAAAATGCAAAATTAAATACGTTATAAGTTTGGAACTTATAGACGTTGTGTGAAATATGTCCACAACATTTTTTTATTTAATTATGACGCAAAATATCGCTACTCCTTTACCGTTCTTGTTCAACTACAATTTATGTCCTTGCAATATATTTTTTTGTAGAAAATAATGTTTGTTAGTCCTGAATAAAATAATTTATTTATAACTAAATACTAATACAGACAAGTAAAAACTTAGAATAACAAGTATAATATTTAAATATCTTAATTCTCAATGTAATTAAACATTGTTCGAGCTAATAAACACAGCAAAATCGCGTATCACTTTTCACTTAATGCAGCGCCCAACACTTGCTCAAGCAGAAGTATCATCCATAGATAAAAACGATTTCAAAAGGAATTGGATCCTTTTTGACCCAAGATCATAAGAGATCTTAAATCCCATTGAAGTCGAAATAGTTTGTTCTCAATCTGTCGGGCTTCTGAAAATTTTTCATTTTCTCGATATCATTTTGGTAAACACTTTTTAAGCCGTATTTTTTTTTATAAACAGTTTAGCCGTAGACTTTTGAAAATGAGTTTGAAATTGATTTGAATGTGTCTAAATTAAAAAGTGACGAGACAAGCTAGGCGCTCATCTTATGTAAAAAATTGAAATAGGGCTACATAGGGCTTTGAAAACAAAGCAAAACATAAACCGGCTTTCACAATGCTGTTATACCTTGATCACACTTGCTTGATTGCTTGCACACGTACCGACTACTCGGTATGTGTGATCTAGGCATTATAATCAGCCACTATTTACTATTTGCAAGTATTCGAAAACATACATAAAGATCATATTATATGAATCCACATAAATATATCTGAAATAAGAATTATTTCTCTTTGAATCAGATTTTATAGCTTTAACATACTTTATTACGAAAAGTCATAAACTTTGGTTTATAACAAAAAAATTGGCTTTATGAACTGTCATTTATGATTGTCAGTAAAATTTTATAAGATCACTCATCTCTTGATGAATTAACCATAAACTCGTCTAGCCAAGACTTGTGTCATTATGACATTGAAGATTTGAAAAGTGCCCAAACTGTGAAAGTGTCCAAACCGGAGGAGCTTAGAAAAAAAACAGACCAAGCTCAGTTGAAATTATATTTTAAAGTTTGTTAAGTCTATGTATGAGTAGTCCGTCTGAGGATGTTTTGAAGGTTATAGGGTCAAGTGGGTACGGTACTTAAAAAACGGAGGTAACAGTCAAGAAAAATACTTTTTCTAGTAAAATTGTATTTTCTTAACACTATACTATAGTTGATTCCTAGTAACATATTTATTTGATGAAAGTTTATTTAGGTGACTCAGAAACGCATTCTTATTCAGCCATTTGTTTGACTTTGATTTAAAAAACAAAATTTAACCCCTTCATTCAACCTTGTTAAAAAAATATTAATTTGCTATTCGCTGAGCATCCTATAAGCCATTTAATCAATGGCCAAGGAGTCCAACTAAATAGCCAATTTAACCAGTTGACTACAACATAAATCCCTTATTTTTGCTTTTCGTTTAGTTATTATACTTGTGGTTTCTCTCGCAATGAAAAAGATTGCCTAGAATTACTGTCATATATACTCGTGTATAGCAATCACATTATGCTAACCGTATAACCCACGTATAGAATACGAATTGGAATAAAAAGCGTCGCCATTACGCGAAACAAAGCACTAAAGTTTGCTAATAACACTCCAATCCACCCTTTGAGCTCCCTTACCCCCTCTGACTTTCGTAAGAAGATAATTACGTAAGACTGTATACATACATAATATAGTAATACATAATCAAGGTTTTACAAATACATACTACAAGCGACTTCAATTGGACTGTTTTTTACGACGAAAGCAATTTAGTTTACTTGGATGACGAAATCTTTTCAGTTAAGCAAGGTTTAGACGAAGCCAGTAACACTGGTATCAGTCCTCAGACTAGCCAGCGCTGGCCTGGCTCGTGTTGTTAAGATGAGGCAAATTTTATTTCTGAATTATTCTTGTGGTGAGCACACCTTTTGTGTTTTAAAAAAGTAATTTGGGACAATGCGGCGGGCGGCGGTTGAAAAAGAAATGTATGAAGAACATCTCTGCACGGCTACTTCCCAATTAACACCTGCTTTTTCATATCCTCATTCACACAGTCCATCCATCTTTTCTTTAGCCGTGTTGGCCGAGTGGGAGACGGCTCGGTTTTCGATCTGAAAGTCGTGGGATCGAACCTGGTTGTACACCAATGGATTTTTCTGTTCAAAAAATCTATGTGTGCACTGAAACACGTGCTTACCGGTGAAGGAAAACATCGTGAGAAAACCGGCACCTAAAAAGTTGCACTTGAAATCCTTTCACCACACTAGTTCGAAAAAACTAATGACACGTTAAAAAAATATTTTATTTGGCCTTCCTCTACTCATATATCCATCTATTTTCTAACTCACTAACTATCAAAAGATTACGCCAGGTTGGACTAAAACTTGGGGACTTCGTTTGCTCAGCTCTCGGCGCCGGACGGTAAACAGAAAGTAGCCAAACCCGGGTGTGAGTTGCGATGTGATTAGTTTACTTTGTGGGATTTCATTAATTGTTTCACGGTGTGGGTAATGAACAGTAGCCGGAGTTATTGCCTACCCTAGCATTGATTAGTTTTTTTTCGCTAGATTTATTGTAAAAAGACTAAAAAGACGAAGAAGATTTTTAATTTGTGTTGATTTGATCTCCAAACAAATAGCAATGATATTTTAGTTATTTTGAAAAAAATGGTATAATTTTTATTCAATTAAATTTAATTTAATATATTAGATAGCACGGGTATCGAGTTGGAGCAATTGAGCTAGCTATAGATCGATTGCAACGGTCTATGGGTGGCCCAATTGTTTCCTTTTGTACAATAAAGATTGAAGGTAGCTTATGCTGTAATTAATGAAACAATTAATTAATTAATTTGTTGTAATTGATTTGATTCATTCATTGTTTAATTGATTAGTGATTCTAACTGGATTTAATAGCTATGATGATAGATTAATCTGAAATTATAAAGTTAAAATTTAGTTTAATCTTATCACTTAGTTTAAGTGCACGAAAGGAGCCTCTTCGAGGCGCACTTAAAAATCCTTTACCACGATAAAAAGACGAAGTTTAAGCCTTGTAAGGATTAGTTATAGGTATTCAGTTCAAAAACGTTTCAGGCTACCGAAAAACTGCCGCGAATAAAATATCCCAAGCCACTACACAACAATAGCGATTTTACAAGCACAACCACAATTTTGAATGAGCGCACGTCCAACTTTAAACCCGCTGCTCTGTATTCTGCCACCGTCGTAACTTCGGCGAAAACAAATCTGACGAATCGCCATCGATTGGCGACAAATAGCGACGATTGGCGACAAGTTGCGACTGTGGAGCTACGGCTGATAAAATGTCTCCTAAGTGACAAGTGGTCGACACCCAAAGTTTGTGGAGCGCTCGAGATATACCCGGCGCAAAGTTTCTGCAACCTCTTACTGTTTTCTGCTCGCCTAGTATTTATTTACTATAGCTGACTACCACTTCGTTTGTGTTACGAATTTACAAAGCTCCTTTCATGATAATTTCTAATTTATACGTTTAGTTGTTTAGCCTGTACTTTATTTCCATCAACCAGTCTAGTCAGAACTATGAATTAGAAATGTTTATTGATAAATTAAAGATGAATGAAGCTGCACTGAAAGAACTTCACTCGGTCTTATAACTATAATTCTTACACAGGTACTTCACAATAAGAACTCGTTAGATTTTACTTGTATTGACCTTATATTCGCTGATTGGTTGAAATGATTCATTAAATTTCTACTGACTTTACCATATATTTTTTGTTAGACCTTGCTTGCTTAATTGGCTTGTTAAAGGCAGCTTTTTGGTAGAGACAATTCACAGATTTCTTCAGTCAGTTGGACCCTTGAATAAACTTTTATAAAGTATTATTTTCTATATTCCTTTCCCCTATTTGTCTAGGTGATATGCGCTATTGAAATTTAACACTTTTTGTATATTAAGTTACAATATGAAGCATGTAAAAGCTTTATTTTTTCTCAGCACTCGTTAAAAGGCAATAAACATCAAAAAGATCCCAGTAGCTTCTTACCTTATACCTAAATTGATTACTAATTTGTAATAATAAAGCGTCATTAGCAGCGTTTATGGAGAAGTCTGTTTCTGACTTTGACTTCTTGGTACTAAGTTTTCAAAGCTTTATTACGAAGTAACTTTGCTTATATTCTAATAATTAAATCTGCATATGTTAGACACTGTCAACATATTTTATTAACGCACAAAATAATGCACAACAGCAAATTTTTATAATACAGATCTAAAAATTTACTAAAACATAATGACACGAAATTCGGGCTCTTCAGCTTTATCAAACTTACCAGAAGAGCCTCCAAACCTTGTAAAAAACTACTTGTAAAATTTGAATAAAACGAGACGAAAATTTGAATAAAACGAAAACGATTTGATGAGATAATCCGTACGGTTTTCTTAAAATGTTTTTTAAACTCTTATATTTAAATACTATCCACAAAAATAAATTCACACCGCGTTTTAAATAAAAACATAGTATACAGACAAATTAGAAGCGCATCTCAAATGGCCCGGTAAACCAGGCTACGTTTATCATAACTCATACAAACAACCCTTTGGAATGAAGCAGTGCATGTCTTGTAAATTTGTAAGTAACACAGTAGTTGCTCCTGGTCTTGTGAAATTCACCCGTATATTTAAATTAAATGCAAAGGGCTAGAGCGGGGTAACAGGCGATAGCGTTTTTAAAACGTAGTAAAGTCAGAAACTTAAAAGTATTTGATATATGAACTCTGCTAATAATTTTATTACCCTAAGCTTAATATAATAATAAGTAAATACTGTAGTATTTTATAGAGATTTTAATTTATCAAATCACAATAACAAGAACTGTCGTTATTTTTCATTCATTTTACAGTAAAGATTTGTTGGTCCTTAATGTGACTAAACTATTCTTTTGATATTTTACTTTTATTAATAAAAGTAAATAAATTTAAAATTACTTACTTTTATTAATAATACTTATAAATTTTGGGATATTTTTGTATCCATGTTACTATTTCATAAAATTATCACAATATTGTATGTATAAAACAAATCGTCTATTAGATCTATTTTATTTTACATGCAGGTATTGTACCCGCTACTCGCCTTACATGGTGACACCCCAAATCACAAACATAGTAAATCAACAGTGGCACAACTCGCAACATGCGAGCCGGTGAGAAATTCGCGCAAGTAATTAGAATGCACTACTGGCTTTATTTAAACTACGCTGCACAATGTAATTTAGCATTTCTTTGGGACGAGGTTGGACTTGGATGTTTAAATTAGATTGGAGCTGCTTTGTATTAGTTTGTTAGCGCTGTTTGAAGATTTTAATTAGATGTACTCGACTTAAAGACAAAGTAAAAAGCACTGGAACTAAAAATTAAAAAAAAACTATGTGTGCTTTAAACCACGTGCTTAACTGTGAAGGAAAACATCGTGAGGAAACCGGCATGTCATAAAACCTTAAAAAGTTTGAAAAACATGTGTCAAGTGCACGAAAGAAGCATCTTCGAGGCGCTAATGAAATCGTTTCACCACACTGGTTCAAAAGGACACTATACCATATACCAGTGTACTATACCTAGAAACTTTTAAGCTAATCATACGAAAAAAGAAGTAAAATGCTTAATTAGTATCAAATCTCAAAATAATTAAAAATCTTTTAACTTCCTGAAAAAGTCAGTTTAAAGAAAATACGATATTCTAGAATGATATACAAAGGGTTACACAAAAACAGTGTAATGAAGCAATTTCTCGACTAATCCGTTTTCATTTTCACAAGTACCCCTCTTTATTTGAGACGTAAACCTTCGACTTAACCCCGCAATAACCCATGTCTTAACAACTGACACTTAAAATCATGGGCGTGTATTACCCCTCTTCTGTGCCCTCTTTCCTCCCCACTGCACAGAAAAAATAAATACAAAACAGTATATAAAGATCTGTTTTGAACTAACTATTGGCTTTGCCAGGATTACAGATACCAAGAAAAGTAATAAATTCTCTACATCAATATTATCCAGTATTTTCGAAATTATTGGTGTCAATTCATATGTCTTAATTTAACTAATTTTACAGCACTAAGAATATGCTTTCCCTGTTATTTCGATCGTTATAAAAGGAACAGCAACATTTTTAGTGCTGTCAAATTTGTTTAGTTTAGTTTTGGCAATCCAAATGTGTTTTGTCATTGTGTCTTTAAGATTACCAAATTACGGTCACAAGAAGTCACAGATAGCGTCTGTTACTACTGCGTTGTTGAAACTATAGTTCCCACATAGCTTGTTCTCCTGAGTATTATCAATAAGTATATGTATTTTATGATATAAATGAATCATATCATAAAATACATTTTCCAATAGCCACTTCTTCATATTTATTTAATTTATCATTTATAATGAAGGTATATTAATGTTTGATTTGTAAAAATCAGTTATAATTTAAATACTGTAATCTAACGAACATGATATTGATATTTTTTCCATCTCTATCACAAAACTAAAACGCACTCTAAGTGATAAGTTTTTGGAAGGCTAACTCATTTTATAACTACTTATTTAATACCTAAAGTGAACGTCTTTCTTATTTATCTTGTTTATAGTGTCGTCCATTAACTTTTATCGTTGTTTGTATACTTTATATTACTATATGTGGAAATTTCTAATTGGCCTTCAGAAATTTCCTATATTTTAGTAATACTCATAGTTAGCTGTTAATTTCTTTAAAATGTTTAAAATAAAATAAAATATAAATAAATGATTTGTATTTGTGCATGTACTGCTCACAGAAGTTACCCATTCTTTGCAACTGGAGCTTCCCCAGATTGATAGCAACACTTATTTATATAGAAGTTCACACCACACCTGAGGTCTTTTAATTAATATTTCTGTTTATTGATGGCATGCCACAATATCTGACAAGTTTTATTGGTAAAAGTTGGTGTGGTTAATATTGCTAGTTGGTACTGTCAGCGAGAAAAGATAGTAACATATTTTTAATTTATTTTTGATGTGACTATCGATGAATGCCGCCACGCTGCATGCACGAAAACGTTGACGTCATTGTCCGGTAACGCTCATTGGCCCGTTACGCTGGTAGTCGTTACGTTAAACTATCGTTCGTAAACTAACTTTACAGGCCACCAATTTTTTTTCTTCATCATGGATATGAAACATGTGACGAGACGAGCTAAGCTCTCTCCTGGTGGTAAGGGATAACGCCTGCTCATGACCAGAACAATGCTACACAGAACTTTGATTCACATAGGCCGTTGTAACACTACTAAAGCGCTCATTTACATTAGAATTTTATGGTCACTGGTCAGTCACCAAATGGTCAGTACTTATTTTATAGTGATTCAATTTTTTTAAGCATGTTTTGTGGAGACAATACTGTACAATAACGAAGGTATATATTGATACAAAGTAATGTGAGTATTATAATTCAAATTTTTAGAGCCACATTTTGTCACTGATTGTACCTACGAGTAGATGAAGTTTTACGAACTCCATCGGCTTATTAATTGTTCAAACTTTGTTCTTAATTAATGTATTCGTAGAAATATAGAGATAATTTTGCTTCAATAGCTTTTATTTATTTTTCCTACCTTTGATTTTAAGTTTTATTTTCATCAACGATAAAAAAATCTTCCTTGCATTCACACTTCTTTTCCTGTAAAAAATAAGGTGAACATAATTTGTTCTTTCATTTAAATTTCTGTACTAATCATTGTCATAACAATTAATATCCAATACAATAAATTAAAATTTACTTTAGAATTAAACTACACCTCATATTCATCCAACCAGATAGTTGGTTGACACTGAACCACATCTAAACATTGTAATAAATACCTGAAACTAAACTAAACCCATATTTAGGAGCTCATCACGCACAAACTGTAAGCAACTGAATGTAATATTCTCTGATAAATAGTATGGAGTAACACAAAGGCTAAAGTGCAAATTCCTAATCTTAAACCCGAACTTAACAGAATGGCTGGATCACTCTTAAAGATAAATCTTTAGGGAAAACAGTTTTTCCCAATTTCCTTCGCTTTTTTTAAACATATAAAAACAAAAAATATACCAAAACATTTCGTGAGGACAACCTTTTTGTTTCAGTTAAGTATTTTGATTTCATAACCAAAGTACTGTGTAATTGAACATGACATTTCTATGGGACAATGTAGAAGTATATACTTTCAAATAAAAAAATATTTTTTCAAATCAGTTTATAAACAACAAAGTTAGGTAACAAACATAAAAAAAGAAACATTCAACCGAATTGATAACCTCCTCCTTTTATGAATCAAATGAAAAAAATAATATAATTTATTAATAAATTAAATAAGTGTTGCATTTTGGTTCGGGCAGCCATTGAAACTATTGCACATTTGTACATTTTTGAAGATAAGAATACTAATTGAACATGATATATGAAATGTCACGTTCAAATACACAGTAGGTTGGTTTATCAAATCAAATCAAATCAAAATATTTATTTCGGATAACTTTAAATGTAGATCCATATAAAAACATTAATTAATTAATTACTTGAAAACATTACAAAAATAAATTTAAACCTATCATCATCAGCACCTCCAATCGAGCTTTAATCCAATAGTGGAGCAGCCTATTGGATCAAAACTTTTTTTTTTCAATCGTGAAAGTCTGCATGATAGGCGAGTCATATCGATTTATGAAATCAAAATACCTACTTAACTGAAAAAAAAAATCGTTGAAATTAACGAAATTGTGTATTTTGCTTCTCTGTGATTTTTCATTTATGTCCCTAGTTTTTAGCACAAGACTGAACTATAACCATACTTTGTACGAGTATGTTTTATAGCAGGATGTAGCTGTGTTCTATGAGCTGCTTGGAACATGTAATTCAATACGGGAATTCCTAACGAAGGCACAAAGCAGGGGTTAACCCGCTGACTTCATTACCGTTTCGAAACAATAAAGTAATTCTGTGTGTGACTGTACCTACTGCTAAAAATAGAATAAGTAGAGTAGGGTCGATGGTGATACAAGTAGAATATATTTTTCTCGGTTAAAAGGCATCTTCTGCAGGATACCGTCGCGTCGAGATAGGTTCTAATAGTGTTAAGGAGCCTCTTCAAGGCGCACTTGAAATCCTTTCACTACACTGGTTCGAAGGAACTAGAGACACGATAATAAGAAGTCACAGTGTTTGACATTCCGCCATAATGCAGTAATGTTTAAGCATTACTGTGTTCTGATTTGAAGTGCATTAATGCTAGTAATATTACTAGACTTTCGAGACTGACCATCAAAATGTTTCAAGGTGGACGAGCGCTGTAGCAGTGTTGCATGTCTTCGTGAATCAAAGTTTTGTGTAACACTATTATGGTCATTTCAGGCCTGACGCGGAGCCTAGGACTAGAGTTTTTTTATGTCTTTGAATAAAATGGCCTATATCCACATTGGCCAAGCTATATTGCTATAGCAATGCCCTTCTGTTATTATGGACAGTCCGCTGCACCAACATGAATACACTCTCAAGCTTTCACATTTTTATTATACTCTTAATTTTGCAAACTACATTAATTTGAAAATGCGTGCGTGCACTTATCTTTGCAAAAAAAGAGTACCTATAATATACATATCAATGTGAAAGCTTGGAAGTGTATAGGTACATGTTGGTGTAGCTGACTGTACATTGGATAACCCTTGATAAGAAGTCGAACATTTCACGTATCCAACTGATTTTGGTGAAACCACAATTTGACTAGCCGAATACCTGTGACCCAAAACAAATGTAACGAGACCACGCATCCACGGTAACGAATTATTCCACCGCCCGCCCCCGCCGCCGCCCACCGCGCCGTTAGAATGGCTTTGTCAAATAGTTGGGATCGGTTAATCCGGCGACCGAGCTGATGGAATCCAACCTTGGTCTGTCACGCAGCAGGCCAGCTTTTTGGAAATTAAAACTAGATCGATTTTTACTAGATTCAAATACAATTTCTGTTGTACAGAGAACCACGTAAATATACGAGTACACGATCTTCGAGTATACGACAGGATCTTCTTCTTATCGTGTCACTAGTTGTTTTGAACCAGTGTGGTAAAAGGATTTCAGGTGCGCCTCAAAGAGGCTCCTTTCGTGCAACTTACTATTGTATTGTATTTTATTTTATTGTATTTTTGTGTGTACGCAATGGATCTTGTGTCTGAAAAAATATTATTATTATTTTCCTTTTATTTATCTTTTTAACTTTATTTATATACATTTTTTACTATACAATTATAAAAATAAACCATTTTAAATTAAAAAAGCTTATAAACATTATAGTAAAAAACATATAAAAATGGTGGAACACCAGCCAAGGAGTAGAGCCCAAGCGTCTGGTGGCTAGGGCTGGAGAGTGAGGAACTGCCTTATTATTATTATCGCGGTCAATATTTGAGTATACTCAATCCAAAACGAATAGTAGGTAACCGTTCGAATGTAGCTAAAAAAAGTGGGTAAAAATCGAAAAAAATTACCGAACTCTAGCTAGAATGGTATAACAAAAACGTATCCTACAAATAGGTTTCAGTAACAACAAACGATCTCGCCTCGAACCCATTAGTTACTGGAGTGCAATTGAAAACCACTACGCCGCCCGTAATGGAACGAACTTATTGATCAATCAAGACATACAATTGGATTAATGACACATTAGTTCTAAAGTGAATTTGGACATAGTTAAATTGAAAACAGTAGATCAAAAGTTATTTAGGAATTAAGTAAATATTAAGCTCATTAGACATAGTATAGAATTTTACCAACCGTTTTTTCAAAAATAAGTAGGTCAACTCAATCAATAGACGCGTAATATGCTACTCATATATTACGCAAAATTATTTCCAAAGTAATAAAAAATCATAAAACCATGATCAAGCCCAACAATACATCGTAAACGCCCTGTCATTCGACATCACTTCAAAGGTCATGAAATCGTAATTTCAAGCGCGACTCGAAATTGATTTACTGCGAGCTGTACTGTGGCCGGTTCCAGGCCGATCCCTCCATTGACAAGGGTACCGAATGGATGAAGTGAGGATGAATTTGTCCCAATAGATTCCACTATGCATATCTTTGTGTCGGATTTGGTAATGATGATAAATACATCGGAGTTCGTTGAACCACACCCATTTTGGTCACTCTATTAGTTTCGAGTTGTAAGTCAAATAAGGTGTAATTTCAGGTTGGTATGAAGTAACTTTTTCCTTTTTGTAGTTAAAGTCAATTTCTGACTATATACATATATTTATTTATTTGTAGTGTTTTTCAACTGACTGCAAGGAGATTCTTAATTCAGTCGATTATTTTTTTACCTCAAAACTTTGTTGTCTAAGAACCATTTGGAAATATTGAGGGGATTTACTTTCAAATTGGTCCCATAAAAATTTCACGAAAATCGGTTCAGTACCTACTTAGTTTTTGAAATCAAAATAACTGAAAGATTTATATCATCCAAGAAAATGAAATTGAGTATTTCGCTTTTCTGTCAATATTCATACACAGGCACTGTGGCACTGTGAAATGTCCTAAAATATAGCTTTACATTCTTTATATTTAAAAATATTTATATTTATTTATAATTTCTATTGAAATTTTAAACCAAACCGGGCACTTTAGTTTGAATTACAATTTACATAAGCTGAAAATTTTAGGAAAACGCGATTTGAAAACCAATTTTATACCAAGATCACAGACAAAACAACGAAAAAGTCCATAAAACTGTTTGTTAGCGATAAAAGAATACTTGTCCGGATAATTCATTTTAGTTCAAAAACATTACTTCCAACTTCAGCCATTAAGCAAATGAGAATTCCGTTTTACCCTACTCTTAGTTTAGTAAAATAATAGTGGAAATTGTGGAAAACTCGAGAAAAATGTAACTTGATGGAACTCTAGATAATAATAGTTTAAACAGGTAGTTTTTTTTATTTACAGACTAGACGGTAGAGTCTTAATTTATGCTCCTTATGATGATAGAATTGAATGATCATAAAAAATGCCTTATTTTAACATAAATAATTGAACTGTTTTATCTCTGATTAATATGCCATCTACGGTTATCTGGAAGAGATTGCTATCTAGCAATAAGACCGCCCTTTCAATTTTAGTTTGTATTTCTTGTTTTGATTCATATAAGGTGAACAATAATAGAAGATTATGCATCAAGGGGATAAAGCAGTGTGCAGTTGCGAGCAAACCTCTTCACAATACTATATGGGAATTCTTTTACTTCGTGTTATCCAACAGTTTCCACATGAATTTAATTTTCCAAATTCAAATCACTTTACTCCCTTAGGATTTTCATACAACTCTATCTCCCTAGGGAGATTTTTACTTTACGTTGAGATTGCATGATATGTAATTGGACATTGTCGAGCAGGTGGTGTCAAAAGAATATTCTATCTATCTACACGTGTTATAGTGACAGGTCATCGCTGCCCCTCCCCTCACCCCCTTAAGCCCGCCCCTGTCGGAGACGAGCTCGCGATTATGTCGGAGCACGCGCCGCCCGGGGCGGGACGGACACAGGATTACCGGATTACGCCGGTTCATTCCAATTCAGTACAACAAGTTGACGAGCGCCATTCAAGTACTGGACTTGAGCTCGTATATAAATCATATAAAATCATAGGCCAGGTTGTTTTGCGATTCTGACAGCACCATTCAAAACTAAAAATATTACTGAGAATATTTATTTTGTAAGCCTAGTCTTCAGCTTTCCTATTAACGTACTCCTCTGAACTTTTTGACTTTTTTTTTATTTTATTTGTTATGTCTAATCTCTCTATCCTACGTACAGTCAGCTGCACCAACATACATATACATACTTCCAGGCTTTCACATGCAATTACGCTTACTTGCACTTTGCACTGCACACTTGCACAAATTTTCAAATTAATCTTATTCTTCTTATCGTGTCACTAGTTCCTTCGAACCAATGTGGTGAAAAGATTTCAATTGCGTCTCGAAGAGGCTCCTTTCGTGCACTCGACACATTCTTTCGAACTTTAGGTTCTACGACATGCCGTTCCTCACGATATTTTCCTTCACCGTTGTGAGAACGTGGGATGTATACATAGATTTTTTCGATCGAAAAAACCCATTTAGGCATGACTGCCCCCGGGATTTGAACCCGCGACCATAAGATCCCAAGGTAAGGGCCTCATCCACTCGGCCACCACGTCCTCAAATTAATGAAGTATTCTTACTTGTCAGAATTATTGTCAGAAGAAGAATGTCTTTGGAAAATTAAGAGTATGATATAAATGTGAAAGCTTGAGAGTGTAAACATATTGGTGCAGCTGACTGTACATGTCTTTTATTTTATGTTTTATACTAAAACGTGTCTGTGTGTACGATAAAGAATTACATAACTTTTTATGTCTGCATAATGCTATTTTGGTCATGAGGCAGTCAAGCCAGCTCTTTCAAAGCACATTGCTAGCTTAAATTGATCGTCAAAGTCAATCGATCATAATTTGTTAACTTTCTATGGTATTTGTCTTCAAACAATCATAAAACTTGAACAAAAAAACGTGATATCAGACAATTCACTCGAGTGAATAGTCACTCCAGTGACTTGTTCATTTTTCTTTCATTCCATGTTCACACGGCTGAGCTAGAATCACATAAAAAATAACGTTCATCAGTTATTTTCTTTCAACATGTTGTAGAATGAATTCGTGCGCATAGGAATAAGTTTAGTAGCCGAATCCGAATCAGACCGTTCATTTCTCGATCATTCAGAGTGGGAGTGAAAGATACTAATGCCAATATCCAACACTATTGGATCGGTTCACTTATGAATTCATTCGGCACTAATGTTTAATTTTGTGTTTAGATGCGTCACGAGTGAAAGATGCAAAACGAAAGACGAAAATGAACAAAAAAATGACCCGTCTGATATCACCTTTATTAGCACTCACGCGCGAGCATCGTAGTACAACATAAACAATCCACATACTAGTTAGTCAAACTAACTCGGCACACAACCGATGTTTAATATTCATCGATCGCTTACACAGACGAAGGAGTCAATCAGCGGGCCAGAGCAGGCTATGGAACGTAACACGAGCGAGCTGATCACTCGCTTGGATCACGGCGTGCATCGGCATTTCATTTCAAAACTTAGATTCTAATTTATCCTCTTTTGGCGACTTCTAATCTTTTAAATTCCTATTATTTGCTGAGAAATTTGCTATTTTACATTAACTATGGTAGATTCTATGAATAATAACAGCCGGCTACTTTTTGAAAGGACAGACGGATGTCGTTTGATAACAAATCGTTAGAAAACGCAGGCTTAGTAAAAGGGTATCATATCTTCTCAATCATAAAACTGTTTTTGACATACTTATGTAAGTACATTTTGTGCTAAACAGGGGATTTTTAATTCAAGTAAATAGTAACTAAGTCATAAAAATTATAAACAGCTAACTCAAAAAACTTTACGAATAATGCGATAAAATTAGAAATAAGCTGCAGCATGAAGTCAGGGCGTCGGACGAAGCCAAGCTGTTCTTAAAATCTAGCAGAACGTAATCAGCCGCCAACTGCAGGACACCAAGTTACAGGCGAACGGACGGCGAATTGAATTTAAATTCTGTAAACTTGAATTAGAAATAGGTGTCCGTTCTATTTATTGAAACGTTAGATTTTAATTAAGCGCAGTTCATATCTAGGAAATGAAATTACAACAAGCTTGAAGTTTTATAAATACTGAAAACCCAATGCGACTGCCAAAATATTATTGGAATATTGGATTTTTATCACTTGATTTTATTCCATGACTAAAACGCATTTTATTCGCTGATACATAATGTAACAAAAAATATATCATAAACTAACTTTACCTTCGTTTAATATCATTTCACTTCTGTGCTTTGATTATATCGAGCTACAAACATTTATCTTCAATGCTAAAAATATTCACCTAAATTTAAAAATATAGAATTAATTACATTGAATTATAATAAATTAAAAGGTGTATTCTAAACCTTCGAGATTCATGGTCATCATCACTTAACACCAGGTTAGATTTTAGACAATCGAAGGTCTATCTCGAATAAAAAAAAACATCAATTTCATCCACATTTATTATGAATAACGAAACAAATACGGCGTTATACCTATGGCCAATGAATACTGCGTATAGAAGGTATCTACTTAATTCTCTCACGCTACACACGAACACTATTCTAGATAAATCATTCTACCTCAGACATTTCCAAATTCACAGTCTGCAAAACTTCTAGTACTTTATATCCAAAGCGTGCTACGTTCTAAAACCCACTAGTATTCTAGTTAAATACATTCTACTAAGTACGGTTACTTGATACGAGGAGAATGATAGCGCAAGTTAGGTACTTGCAAGTCATTCTAGCACCATCCAAGTTCATACATTTAGAATACCAGAGTACTTGTACAATGTACAACTTTAGTTTGAGTGAGCTTCTTGAGGATACTAGCATTTCAATGGCTATTAAAGATAATAATTTCACTGTACATGTACAGTCAGCTGCACAAACATGTAAAATACACTCCCAGGTTTTTTACATTTTTATTACTCTTAATTTTGCGAAGAAAACTGCACGCAAGCATTTTTAGATTAATGTAGTCTTACTTGACAGATTTTTTGTCAAAAGAAGTATGCCTTTACAAAATTAGGAGTATAAATAAATTTGAAAGTTTGAGAGTGTATACATGTTAGTGCAGCTGATTGTACATGTAATGTTTGATGAAAGATCGATGTAAATAATACTTGTTTTGACTAAGGACGTCGGTCAAAACCAATATTACCGGAAAAAAACAGTCAATATCGATATTGGCTGAGGGTCTTACTAAAAATTTGTTTTGACTGATTATCGCGGTCAATATTGGTTTTGACCGGTAATGAGTTTTGACTCTAATATTATATAAAACTAGCTGACACTCGCAACTTTGTTTGCGATGCTAATATTTTAGAATTACTTTCTTAGTACTGAGACTTTCAGCTCTTGACGAACACATCCTCCATGTTTGAAGTGTCTTCGTTCAGTGGTTGGGCCTGTACGATGTCTGTCAGGACCAAGCCTTTTAAATATATTGATGATAATTTGTCCTGAATTACTGTTAGACAGACTACGCCACAACACAAAAAAATAAAAATGAAGAGAAGAGGTTTGGCAAGAACGAAATTGCGAGTGTCTGCTAGATTAACCGGGTATGATCAGATCAATCAATATACATAAAACGCTTGGATCAGACTGACTGACAACCAAACAGCTGAACGTAGAGACTTGACACTTATGTGTGTTCGTCAAGAAGTGCAGGCGCGTTCTAAGAAAGGGATTTTATTGATTCACAATGCAACCGTAGTTGAAGGCATCAGTTAGTTTCATATAAATAAGTATATATGAATTTAAAACCGCTACCCGCTTCTCGTCTACCCCGACCTCACCCCCATCAGGCTTGATTGCGCCTGTCCGGGACCCATCAGATGCACTCCGTGTAATGTAAACAAGTTTCCTCCATTGTGTCAATGGAATAACTTCTCTGTGCCGCAAATAATAGAGTTCGCATTCCGACGACAACAGTTTGCTTTCATTTGGTTATATCACGGACTTCTGAATACAAGTTATTATTTTTATACAAACTGTCCTTTGAGACGTCCTAGTTTTAATATTAAGTCTCTCGTGGCTGTTTATTCGAAAAGTACGTTTATTTTGAACTCATGTTTTTGTTCAGATATTTTAAGAATATTTTCCAACAGGCTTCAAAAAAGGAGGTACTCAATTCGGTTGTTTATTAAATGTTTCTTTAATAAACACCTCAAACAGAGCTTTGTCATTTATCAATCGATTTGAAAAATTATATTTTTGTTGGAATCATATACCTACTCAGATTAGTCGGAGAATTTCATTTAACCCGGTTCAATAGTTTACTTTTCAAATCAAAAACCTCAAAGAAAAATGCCGCAAAGTAAACGAAAATGTGTATTTTGCTTTACTGTGATTTTTCAATGATGTTTACGGTAGTGGAAGTCTGTTGCAGTGTCATGTAATATTTTTGTAAAACATTAATTTTATTAAAAAAAAACATACTACATAATAAAGTGTCTAAAAGTTAAAGTAAACTATATGTAGCTATTCTTTTCTCTTCATTTTTTATCTTGTGTGTAATATAAGTTGCCTGAAAATGAAAAATGATTATTATTTTAACAGAGAATGGTTTCCCATAAAATGTTGGGTACATTTTCTCATTTACAATCCCACACATGCTCATTTAGAACCTCGCAAGTCGCTCTCTAATTAGATTTCCCCTCGTGATTGAAGTCACGAGCAAATATCGTGTCAAGTTTCTAAAGATACCCTCGTAAATAAGGCAGTACTTGTGAGATCTTTAGGGCCATACTACACGGGCGGTTCTCCCGCTGCGGGAATCCGCTTCTGAACCGCACTGGACACAATTTAATATGAAAGTTGTATGATGCATACTGCACTGCGCGGTTTCCCTTCGGGAGAAATACGACCGCCGCATGCAGCGTCAAACCGCCCGCTGATAACCAGCGTTTTAAACTACACGCGCGGTTTCCCGCTATTACGTCATTCTGCGTGGGACCTTGGCGCTCGTTCGTCGTAAATATTCCCAAAGTTAAAAGATTTCTTAACACTGGTTCCACCCACACCACAGACATACATAGATCTAGAATATATACTTTAATATATATCTGTGACCCACACATTGCGCTTTACTTTATTTTTTAATAATTCTATTAATTATACGGTCTGCAAGCGCAGTTATCATTGGCGGATCCATGTTGATATGAACAAAAGTCAGCGATAAACCGTGCCCCGTGTAGTTTGATGGTCTGCGGCAGCTTTATCGAGCGGATTCCCGCAGCGGCAGAACCGCTCGTGTAGTATGGCCCTTAATGTATGTTTGAAGTGTGAATGGCGAAAGGGCAATTTTATGAAAAGCTTAGGACAGATTTGGTACAAAATTTCTTATCGAAAAGCCTAGGGAATTTTGAATGATTTTGCAAGCCATAAAATACACACGTGTTGTTGATAGATCTGTGTTTGATTTATAGCGTCTTTGATAACAGAAAATAGAAATCAGGGTACCAATGTTATTGTATGTGCCTGTACTTTTAGGGATTTGTATCAAAATTGTCAAAAACGGATCACTTGAATACCGACCTCGGTGTCTGTTCGCCTGTGCGTCTGTAGGTATTTTTATACTTACTGTTTTAGTAAGTGTATTAAAGTTTTTATTATCACATAGAAAAGGTATTTTATTTGCAATCAATAGCCCAAAAGTGTGAAAAAATTGCTTAGTTTCTTTAAAGGAGACATTTTCGAGAAAAGAGGTAGGTACTTAATCAAGAAAAAAAATTATCGACAATACCATGTGACATACTAAGCGTCAAACAACTTGTCCTATGGCGAACCACGTCACAAAGATGCGCAGAACGCAATTCATAAGTCAAACTGGTTCTACGCATCTTTGTCACGTGGTTCGCTAGAGGACAAGTTGTTTGACGCTTACTATATCTTCCTAGATTCTCGAATGATGTACTTATCTAATGAAAATAAAAAAAAAAACCAAAAAAGTTTTGAACACATTGTACCTTATACGTCATATTTATGTAGCAGCGCCCGCCACCACCTTCAGTTGAAATGAAACCTTCACGCGGTTTTCAAAAATACCTGTACCTACATTCGTCGGAGACGTTTTGTCGGAAATTAGACACCTTTGGTTGAGCCCAAATGTGTGAAGAGTGAAAAGCAAAATAGCAATTTTAATGTAATTGAGCCGCGCTCATGAGCGGAGGCGTGAAGTTCTGCTTGAGAGGTTGGCTCTGAATTAACACGATTTGTTTGAAACCGTTTACATAAATCTTATTAGGAGTTTTACATTAGGTTTTGGTAATTTTTCTCGTAAAAGGTTTTTAACAATATTCAAGGTTTTTAAAAACGTACTACAACCTACTTCAATTGGACTGTTTTAGTGACCAAAAACACCACTGAATAGTCACAGGGAAGCAATATAATATATAATATGATGATAGGTTTAAATTGATTTTTAATGTTTTATAAATGATTTTAATTAATTTTTTTTCTCTACATTTAAAGTTGTCCGAAATAAATATTTTGATTTGATTTGAATATACGCAATTTTGTTTACTTGGAGGACGTAATTTTATCAGTAGGCAAAGTTATTTATTTTCAAAACCAAAGTGAACTGAACCGATTTTTATGAAATTTCGTTGGGATCAATCTGGAAGTAAATCTTTAGAAAAAAAAAATATTTTTTCAAATCTGCTTACCTACAATAAATTTCTGGGGTAACAAACTTAAAAAAAAACAATCGATTTGAGAACCTCCTCCTTTATTATGTCGGTTGAAAAAATTGTTATATATTTTCAAAATTGGTAACTTACCTTGCAAACTGAATGGAAAGCATCGATCTTACTCGCCTTACTCACGTTGTTTTTCCATTTGAACTTGGCTCGGTGTAATTTGATCGCACGTACATTACCAAAACTGTTATGTCACGGCAAGTAGCGCCGTTGCAGACACTTTGGAAACTATCCAAGTGTTTTACCTCCTGACCAATTTATCGGGATCCCTCTTTTATATTCTACTGCCAAGATCCTCCCAGTTTTAGTTTGATTAGTGATGTCCTATAGAAATGCTTGCATTAATAAGGAAAAACGGAAATTCGATACCAAAATAGGAGCGTGTTTTTGCTAGGTTATTCTATGATTCTATGTATCTTTAGGCACTTATTTATCTTTTTACTGACAACTATCCAAACATTTGGTTGGGCACATCATCTATAGGTACTATAAACAAGTTGAATTATTCCCATCTGTCATCCTGCTCTGTCCGCCTAGGGTGACAGATGGGACAAAAAAGTTCTATCTGTCCCACCGTTGCTGAAAGGGTGACACTTGTAACTTTTATTAATTTTAAAAGTTATATATGTCCCCCTTTTACCAATAGGGGGACAGATAGAACTATATATTCCCATCTGTCCTCCATTTATTGCGTTGCGAATTAACAAAATTCCTAGTACGTGCCTACACTTCTTGATGAACGAACCTTCCATATTTCTAGTCTCTACGTTCCTCGTCCTCCTCGTCCTGTCCTCTTCATTTCATTCGTTTGTTTGTTCGTTTTTTTTTTTTAAGGGTCGGCCTTAACCTTGTTTGTCAGTCAGTCACTCAATCAGGTTCAAACCTTACATATATATATATATGATTAATATTCCGTTGTTGACGAGTACATTAACTCGTCACTAACTTATAGATTGTTGATGAAACGTCATTGAGTCTTTGAGTCGTGATGGCTCAGTGCCGCTGGTTACTTCGCCTCTCCAGACAATGTCAAGTGCGAGGGCCGCCTGACACATTGTCCACTTCCTCCCTCGTAAATACACAAGTTAAAACGTTACCATGTACCCAGGAAATGGTATCTGTTTGTGAGATTAATGGAGATTTCGGTTACTGTGTCTGTTGGTTACATACATTAAAAGTTTTTTTTTTTCAAGATTTTCAAATGATAGCGTTTCTTATCGATTATGCTATGTCTCCGAAAATAACGAGTTCTGCCCCAAAATAATATAAATAAAGATTATTTTTATTGTGTAAAAGTGTGTAGAAGAAGTTTACTTCTTCACGCGCTGAGCACTTTATTTTGTGAGTATTGAATGAGACTGAGCCGTCACGCTCAATGTTACGCTCGTTCGGGTAAAGTCGGTTCCAGTGTTTTTTTTTTCATTGTTGTAATTTATCAAATCTAACTAAAATTTTCATTGCGAAATTTTGGAAGATGGCTTGATAGATGAGATGCTTTTTATGTCAAAGTGACAGCGGGGTGAGTGCGGCGCCCGAGCCGAGCTTTTGCGAGCTGGCTCGAGCGCTATGTATTGTAACTATGTATTCAAATTTGCTAAACGCTGATTGATACTCAGATAATTTATCAATAATGCGTAACGAATGACGAAAGGTCACACAAAAAAAAATGGTTGTCTGTAAAGTTGGTTTACGGACGATAGTTTAACGTGACAACGTCATCAGAGTAACGGGACGATGCGCGTTACCGGACAATGACGTCAACGTTTTTATGCATGCAGCCGGCGTTCACCTATTTATTAGAAGTAGTCACGTCAACAACGAACGGTAACAGTTGCCCAATTTTTATCATATTTATTTTGAAAAAAATTGCCTTAATTTCTTAAATATTTTTAGCCATATCTTGTCATATCGGTTCAGTAACGGCAACTCCTAAGCCAATAAGGGTTATTTTTCAATGGTAATTAAAATATATATCCCTATATTTCATAACCCCGAGAATAATTGCTAGTGGCAAGGTAAATGTAATTTGCAGTAAATCAACCCAGTAGCTGATCTAGCTGTCTATTCATCAGCAGTTGCCTCGCTCCTTCACTAGGGTAATGAAAGAGATAAATAATGAATAGCCACGTGGTTAACACGACCACGTACAATTATACAGGGCTACAGCAGGCTGCTGAAAATTTCAGTGCGCCATTGTAATTAAAATTTCCTAGTTAGTAAAGTAAGCTCAGCCCCGGATTTAGGGGGGGGGAAGCCCAGGTTCCGCGCCCGGGCGCCAAAATTCAGGGGGCGGCAAATTCAGTATTTTTTTAGTCTGGATGAAGTGATTTTTCTAGCTAAACTGAAGGCGTTAAAAATTTGCGGGTTATATAAGATTTTAAATATAGCGATTTTCCCTATTAAACTAAAGGTCTTACAAAATTGAAGCTTTACAGTGATTTTTAGAACTAAACAAAAGATAAACAGTCAAGAAAATAAGCTTTTTTTATATATATCGAATAGGCAAGCATTTGACCACAACCTCACCTGATAGGAAGTGACGATGTGGTCGAGGACGCTTGCCTAATAAGAACTTATTCACTCTTGATTTGAAGATGCTTAACACAGATAGAGCATTGCTAGACCGGTTATTGTACCTAGACCGATTAATGGCTGTCTGATGGCTCAAATGAGGATAAGAAAGGTAAAAATATAGGCGGGCGGGGACGGCATTTATCGCCCCCCTCGAAAAATTCTAGATCCGGGCCTGAGTAAGCTTCATAGAATAACAGTCTGCGAAAGGCTGGCTTTTGTATGGCTCTAAGAAATGCATCAAAAAAGGAAGTTCTCAATTCAGTTGAATTTCTATATACAATATTTTTTAATATTTGTTAACTCAGAACTTTATTGTTTATGAACCGATTTGAATTTTTTTTTATTTAAAAGGATATACTTGCAGATTGGTCCCACAGAAATTTTATGAAAATCGGTTCATTACTTTGGTTTGAATCAAAATAACTGAAAAAATGACCTCATCCAAGTAAACCAAATTGAGCATTATGCTTCCCTGTGACTATTCAGTGGTGTTGACGGTGACTAATACAGTCCAATTGAAGTCGGTTGTAATTTTTTTTTTTTGTTAGTTTTTTATTATTCCCAGGACTCCCATGAAAATACATTCTGAAACAAAAAGCTTCTGAACTGCTTCACCAAACATTTTAATTTATTGCATCGATTTTTTATTCCGTTGTTTCAATTCAGAATTCAATTAAGACTTGTTCTAGACTACGAATTGGACTACTTAAATTATTTTTGTTCTCTGATTTTCGTTCACAGTGGGTCTTGAAACCTGCAACCAAGACTTTCAGTGTCGGTTCTTTCCAATTGAGGAATGTGGAAAGTGCCTTTGCGCCGTTGCCGTTTGTCATAAAGCGTTAGTAAAATCCCTTTCTTAGTACACTTGTTCAAGAACACACCCTCCAAATTTCAAATCTCTACGTCCAGTGGTTTGTAATATGCTTTGTCTGTCAGTCAGTCAGTCAGGAGCAAGCCTTTTAAATATATTGATTTTATATTGACGCAAAGCTCATGTGAGAACAGCTCGTTACGGAGTGGTGATGGAATGGGAAAGCCGTGGCGTGTCGCACGACAAGCTCCGGCCAATCAAACTTATCACATTACTTCATAAAATATGCATTTATCAGTGTCTATTTCCATACTGAAACCTAATTTTGTACAGCGAATCGATTACTTGGCGTCCTTCAGTGTTTTTATTTTTTAGAAGAATACCATCGATATCAAGTTTGTAACCCAAAGAGTAGCTAGTGAAATTACTGAGCTAACTGTCCATCAAAATATTAAAAAGTCGACGAGCGCTTTAGAAGTGTATCACCAGTCTTTGTGATTCAAAATATTATGTAGCACTATTCTGATCATAGCTACTAACTATAAAGAGAGCACCTAGCGCGTCTTATCACAAGCTTAGAAAATAAATTCAGTTTCTGATTAAATTCTACACAATCTCTGTTTATAGGTAGGTAGTTTATACCTACATATTATTTCGTTTTAACAATAACTAAATTTATTACTAAAATTTTTATGTGATAGTCATGTTCTGAAAATGACGATGATTTTTATTTTTTGATTCCTTTTGTGCGTAAATTTTAATTTTTATATAACATAGGTACATATTTTATAAGTTTTTATACTTTTTGCAAGCTGTTTTTACGGTCAAGTGTGTGAGACCAACACTAGTTTTAAGATTGATGTAGATAGATAGATAGATAATAACTTTATTGTTTACCACTAGGAAATAACAATTGGATATTCTTAATCTAATTACAGGCAAAGGGATGTAATCATACTTCAGGCAAAATAAATCATTTCATTTCTCGTATTTAAAGTACTTATAATTATAATCATATAGGGATTAAAATCCATAAGAATCCTCATCGTAAAATGTACCGATTCAATTACCTCAGAGTGAAATCTGCGTCATACATCCACTATCTATGCGGTATAATTTGATAAGACATAATTTAATACAAGTACAAAGGTGAAAGGATCGACGTTCAAATTGATTTTCCTTCACAAGATAATTATTTTATTATGGAGTACCTATGTTACCGATATGTAGTATGTTGGCGATGGAACAGAGGAGTATCGGGTGTTGGTACAAGAGCCCTTAGGATAGTTGTATTTTTGTTTAATTCTACGACTTAATTAACCAATAACATCGCAAAATTAAATGTAACTGCTTTAAAAGGTAGGGAAATGTTATATACCTAAATTAAGTCAGTGCATTTGACACTAGCCAGTCAATTCTCTTTTTAAAATATGTATAATAGCGAGGGTCATAGCTATATCTTTTGTCAAATTATGTTGCTTCAGCTCTATCGGTTCACTAGATTTGGCGTGATTGAGGAAAGCATCCATAAAGATAATTATTTGCCAAAACACAAATACAATATATACGTACCTAGAAATTTCCTGAAGATATGACAAAAAGACTATGTTTTATCCTGATACTACGCGGACGATGCTAGGGGCAGCTAGTAGGGTGAACTATACAACCTGTAGGGGTGACCCCAATTAAAGAATCCGTCCCTCCCTATTATCCCCTACACGGCGGCGCACGAGACAATCATGACAAAGGCTGGTAATTTACGAGAGCAGCGCTACTTCGCTGATATACGGAGGCGAAAATTGGTAACAATCATTTATTGGACGCGGTAAAAATACTGAAAGAATGAAAATACTTTTTTTTCACCTCTGGTTTGGATGAAATTTATTTCTGTTGCAATACAGCCGAAAAATCGGAAGAAATAGAGATAAGTATATTAATAAATGCCATTTACTATCTACGACTAATAGCTATGGATAAAATTTAATTTCTTATGTGACTAGCTGACACCCCACCCCAACTTTGTTTGAGTAGCGAAATAAAAAAAATATTTTTATTCTTATAACGTATCTACACTTCTATGCGAACATACACTCGAAATTTATGTCCAGTGGCTTAGCCTGTGCGTTGTCTGTCGGTTGGTAAGTCAGTCAGTCAGGTCAAAACTTCTTACCATTTACCGCGTATTCTTGTTGCACGATAAAAATGTTGTGTTTTCACCTACTGTTCGAATGAGATTAAATGTTTTGATACGCTTTGATGATTATAGGTTTATACTTAGCCTTTGAAACTAACCGTAGCAAAATTTCTGGATTCTTTATTTTTTTGTTTATTATATAAAACTCATAAAATCAAATACACTTTGAGAAGAAACAGTACTAAGTTTCAAGCCAGCTACATTCTGCGGTTCTGGCTCAGCAAAGCTAAGCTGCTGAACCAAATTAGCTGAAATTTGGGCTGAAATATGAGTAAAAAATGAGAAAAAACATATGTGTTACATTTTATCCTGGTTTTATGTGAACAAAGTCGACGACAGTAGCTAGAACACAGTGAAATGAATACATATAAAAGCGAATTGATGCTGTAATTTCACAAAACCTTTGTAAAACAAATTGAAAATCTAAATGAACGGCTTTGATATCAGTTCTGAAAAACAGATATTATTCTGATAACACCAAAGAGAAATGGGGAACAATATTTATTTCTTTATATAAACATTCTTCTTTATCTAAAAAGCGGTATAAAATCAAAACTTTACTCGCAAAAACATTTCAAAGAAGAAACTAAATTGAAAGTACTCAGCAGAAGCCAAGCAATAACGCTTGTATAGAAGACCTCAATCAATCTGGAGCTATCAAGGAATCCTACGTCAATGTCAAAGCTAGACCACGACCTAGATCAGCTTGGTTTCATAACACGACATGAGGCACGATATTCTATAACAATAAAAATTAAATTTAATTCGCTCATTTATTTTAAAAGATAATCGGATTAGCTTAACGTTTACACAAATTTTAGCTGTTTTATGTCGTGATTTGAAACGAACATCATGAGGAACAATGACTATTGTTAAACTTATGTTTACAACTAAACCCGATTTTCGACCTTAAATTCCATAAATGCCATGATAAATAATTTATTTAATAATGAAGAATATTAAAAAAATGGCTTCAGTTGAGCATCTAACTAAATCGTCTCGGCAGTCTTGTTTACATATGTATATAAAAAAATAAGATCGTGTCGGTCAGTGTAAAAACTCCCAAACGAACCCATAATAAGAAAGAGTGCTGTATACAGGACTAATAAAAATAAGACGTAAATTTTATGAGTCTTCTTTTTACATGAAGCTTTTGTACTCAAATTATTAGGTCTCGACATACTTCGGGGGAATTAGCTGTCCTAGATTTTTTTTGTAGAGATCAGTTAAGTTATTCTGCTAGCCTATTTACAAGTAATGTGTAGATTTAATATTATTTATTTATCACATTAACACACCAAAACCAGAAAAAAAAATATAAGAGCGGTCTTATTGCTAGACAGCAATATCTTGGTCCTGACTGACTAAATTTAGAGACCTACGTTTTTTAGATAATAAGCGCTAAGAAAGGAATTTTGACAATTTATAACGCAAACGCAAGTGTGGGCGGCAGCTAATTACAATGCAATACGAGCGTGTGAATTAGTACGAGAAAAAATATAGTTTACAATAAAAGATAAATAATATGTGTGTAATTTGTTTTAATCTGTGTGTTATATTGAAGTGCATCCAGTGGAAACGCCCTAACGACTCAACAATGCATGGCACTAATCTTCGTAGCGATTAGTGCTACGCCGTTACGGTGCTACGGCGATGGTGCTACAGCCTACAGCGTAGACCCAGTGCTCCGTAACTCGCGCTTGGTTCAGCGATATATACCTACAATTTCGTGTACAGCAGACTGTACAAAAATGTATGGGATGCCAGCCGCGGCGCGCTTGCGCGGTTCAGCGCGCGCAGCTTTCGTCATACGTACTCTGTTTGACGTTTTCTTGAAATAAATATGATTTGACATTAGTAAAAAGATAAAATTATATTTGAATAAGTAAAATTAATTACTAGATAAACTTACCTACTAGGTATTAAAATAAATAATATTCCTAAGCCTAACAGGCATTTTTGTGCGGTTCATGGATGCCAAAACAGAATAAGCAATGAAACATTGTCGCTTTTACGCTTCCAAAAGACGAAGAGTTTTAAGTTTATTATTTTAAATAAGTACCTACCGACAATAGACATTATCTATCTAGATAAATAGAAGAACTTTCATCAAAAATGCGGTTTTTTGTTACGATCTATTTCCTAAGCGCATTAGGATAGCCGCACACCTGCCTCAGCGTATGCCTCGCGAGTCGCGCCTCACTGCGGTCTCGTTCGAAGACGTTACAACTATAAGATGTTAGACGACATACTAGTTATTTAACCGTAATTTATTATTAGGCATATCCTGTGGTTGCAAAAAATTGGTGGGACAGATCTAATCAAACCTGAATCAAAACCAAGAAGTCATCGTGTCTGCTCTATAAGCATATTGCATAATGCATAGTGCATATTGAAAAATCTGTGATTGTTTTCGTACAAACAAATACGTTTACGAAATGCCAACACTCGGCACCCTGCAACCCGCCTCCATAGAGGCACTTAGCTCCAAGCGCAATTGAAAGCGCACGTCTTGTTTTTGAATTATTTGTACCTAGACTTATATTTTCATTACAAAATTGAAATACATTGTCTGCATAAAGGCATTCATTGAAAGATGACGACCGAATGACCAAGACAAATGACAAATGGCCAAAGAAAGTCTTAAATATTTTCGCTCATTTTGCACAAAGTTCCTGTACATTAATTTATTATTATTACATAATTATCTAGATAGAAAAAGAGACGCCTGCTCAGTAAATTGTTACGTAGATACATCACAATTTGCTGAACAGGCATCTCCATCTTCACTAATGGTGCCTTCTCAGTCCTGTGTTAACACGGGCTTCGGCACGCCAGGCCACCGGCCATATGAAGCCAATGGCTCAGGCAGCCCGGGCAGTCGCGTGGCTGCACGTCCTTTTGGTCTGTGTTAACACGCGCCGTAAGATAGAGTAACTTGACTTAGGCTCGTCAGCAGCGCGGGCTTGCCCGTACAGATCAACTCGGTGCTGCGCAGCTTGTGTTAATATAGGCTATGAGTAGCCACCATAACACAGCGCAATCGATCGAATCAAGTACTACACGCAAATATGACTTACGCTTACAAAACATGAACGAGGCACAGCGAGGCACACGAGCACGCGAGGTAAGTGTGCGCTTGCTTAACCTTAGATACTTACAAGTCGAAACAAAAAGACTGTGTATTGTAGCTCTTTTGCTGAAAATAAGTCGCTACAATTGTGGTATGTTTAAAAAACCAATAAGCATCTAATAAAGTTGTAGTTATGTGTAATGTGTAATAATACAAATGTCATGTATGTACATACTTACATACATTTATACTTTTATAAAGCTTTTATAGGTCTATGTGTATGTGCCTTCTTCTTCGAACGTTAAAAATACGCACACTCTTATCTTAGTATTGTTATCTTATCTACACCTGACGTAAAGTGACATTTCTCGAGGGAAGCCGCGGGGTAGGTGCGGTTGGTGGGAGCGGTTGCCTTTATGTTAGCCGATGCGCTTCTGACGAGTAAAGCAATATGAACTTATTCTTTGGTAGAACCTCTACGGCATGGTGTTGGTTCAAACGAAAGTAATATAAATAACCTACTTTTGAAATGCGATGACTGTCTATCAACCCAAATTTTAAAGGGCTTGATCTTTTGAAGCATGTATGTATAGTCAGATATTTTTTATTAAATTATTTATTTCAGAAAAATATCCGTATTAATTTAAATAATTCATGATTTACAAATTCACATTATATAACATTTAAAAAAATACAATTTTATGACTGATTGCAAAAAAGTATTAAACTTCATAAATATACGTATAATATTATTTCGTAAAAGTAAAATGTTTGTTTCGATGATTTTAGTTTTCACTCTATATTTATGGGTTCATTTTACAAGCAACTCATACTATGTAATCTAAAATAAATATTTTAAATATTAAAAAAAGTTTTTGAATTTATGAGCAGTTTTATGAAAAAATAAAATATCGACTACTACTCATTAAAATTTTCAGATATTCAATTTTTGTCGATAAGTTTCAACATTTTTCCCCTCTCGCCATCTCATCTCTAAACGCCGTAATTACGTAACGTACCTCCGTAGCACTAATTGCTACGCAGCCCGTAGCTACGGTACGCCAAAGCGTAGGTTAATTGCTAAGGCTTCCACCTTGTATGGTGAGGATCATACTTCGGTCACCTCTGAACCTGAAGAGACTTTTAAACTTCGTTACGAGTATTTTGATTCTATTCCTTAAAAAGACTTTCAGAAAAATTTTAGTGAACGGAAAAAAAATATTACATTATCTTTAAAACGATCGCATGTAATGCTTACTTGCCACGATGTATTCAATACATGAGTGGCAAGTATGTCGGACTGCCACGCCGGTGTCGCGGGTACGATTCCCGCTCAGGACAAATATTTGTGTGACGAACATCGGTGTTTGTCCCGAGTCTGGGTGTTTCTATGTAACCTATGTATGTATTTACAAAAAAAAGTATATTAGTATATGTACACTCGTTTAACGCATTTAAAACCAAACTTTCAAGATACATATTAAATGACCTTTCCCTTCTGAATAAGAATGCGTCAAATGGGTTTTAATTTATAAACTACGAAATGAATAAACTTTATGCGAACTACTGTTTTCAAGTTTTTGTTGGACATTACACACAACGCCATCTAGCCTCAAACTAAGCAGAGCTTGTATTATGGGAACACTTAAATACTTTTTTTTTTGTAAATACCTACATAGAATAATTAGAAAACACCCAGACTCAGAACAAACATCAATGTTCGTCACGCAAATGTTTGTCCCGAAGCGGGAATCGAACCCGCGACACTCGGCGTAGCAGTCCAACGCACTTACCACTCGACCATCTGTGTCGTCAACTCGAGCATCCGAGTCGTCTAAATGATATACCTTAAACCTTATAATATAAGGATATTAAATTGATATTATCAATTCAGTATTTATATTATAGCAAGGCGTAAAAATCACTGAATTACAGTATTTCGATGTAACCGCATGAAAAACCTTTATGGAAGAGCTTAAGCTTCGGCGAGGGTGTGGGCCTTAATTCAACACGTTGACGTGGGCCCAGTAATATGGGCCCAAGAGCACGGCCCACTGGGCCTAAAATATGTCATCCTGTGGTACCAAGAAGTGTCATTCTGTGGGATACCACTTTAAAATGTTTTAAAGGGAATATGATTAGTCTATTATTATTATTGGTAGCCTGTACTGTCCCACTGCAAGGCAAAGGCCTCCCTCCCTTTTTTCCAGTTGGCCAGTCGGGTTGGTATGTATCACACGGAGAAAAAATCTCGTTATGTTTACTTAAATTCTAGTTGAATTTGTGACAGCGAGAATAATTTAGTAACGATTACAATAATAATAGTTCCTGCTAACGAAATTTAGTAACGATTACAATATAAATCGTTCTAGCTAACAAAAATATATTATCGGTTACTATATTGTCTCGCTATCCCATTTTTTTTTTCTCCGTGCAAGCTGATCGCACCATCTTTGCCGCGGTCTGCCGCGACGCCTTTTGGGAGGGATCCGATCAGTAGGATAAGTCTAGTAGTTTCAAAAAAATATTGATTTTAATTCAATTAGTTATGTTAGAAGAGTTAGAGCCCTATTCTCAAAAAAAACTCAAAAATACATACACTTGGAATTACAATATTCTCATAAATCCAAAAACAAAACACTCTATTTTTGGTCACGCTTGACTCTTTTCGGTACAAGAGAATAAAGTTCAAAATATTTTTTTTTGCTTCTTCATTTTATGTTTTATCTCTTATTTGATTCGATTTGATGAATTGATTTATTAAACATGCCAATAATTTTTGCAATTTTATTATTTTTTTAAATGTTGTACAAACAATAATTATAAATGTCATATAAAGTAACCATAATTAACTTTAGTTTAACGCTAATAAAGTTTTATTAAGGTGAGCTTATTTCTTATTTTTAAAGTAAGTATTAGATTTTTTTATAAAAATCTGCAAGTGCTCAATTGGTCATGTAAAATTTATTTTAAGGTAACCTTAACTAATTATGTATTATAGTAATCATTATTTTCATAATGACTACTTCACCTGATCGTATACAATATACCACCAATTTAAAATATACGTTACTACTCTCCTAATTTAAGTTATCACATAACTTACCGATGATCACTATAAAACCGCACACTCATTACAAATACAAAACAAGCCATACAATCCACTGATGTCAAACTTTAAAGGTATTCACGCACTTCCACAGTTAGCTATCCATGAGTTGAGGAACAGTCATTTCGCGGTATCGTCCGACGCGCGCAATGCGTCCTTCCCGAGTGACGTCTGACCGCCGACTGCCGCGGACTAGATGTGTTGCCATGCGCAAGGGAAACAGACTTAGGTCACCTGGTGCGCATTATCGTCAGGTTTTCGGGATAAATTTATATCCTAGCAACATTATAGAGCTCGTAGCACACACCTAAGACAATATTAACAAAAAAAAAGAACAAGTGATTGACAACAACAAACCCTCATACAAAATTATAATGAGAGTAGGCATGAGACTTAACATTTGGAACATTATATGCTGATTTTGCTATTCTACATAAAAGTTAAAGTAAAAGTTCATCCCGAAGAAGATTAAAACACAGCAAAATATTTTTTTTATGTTATCAATGTAATAAAAATCTAATAGGAATATAATATATCAAAAGATTCCACTCTAGCAAACATACACAAAAAAACTCTTGACATGAAAATAAATAATATAATATTCATTTTCAAATTTTATTTTACTATGCAGCAGAAATTGTTACATTAATAAGACTTCTACAAGTTAGTAACCTACTTCATTACAACAATTGCCTCTTGAATCAGTCTGAGATTTGGGTTGAAGGTCATAAGTTTAAATTTCGATTGAAAAGTTACAAAATGTCAATAACAGAATGAGTAAGATTCAATTTATAAATAACTTTTGTACTAATAAATAGGCTTTTTAACAAGTAAGTTTTTACAAGTCTTTAAAATAAATCCTATAAATTTTCTTTTTTGATTTTAGACCTTTTTTCTTTCTATCTTGCAATACAAAGAGGCAACGCAGCCAGTATCCTCGGCACGCTGCCATCGGGTATCGAGTTGGAACAGTTGAGCTACTTATAGATCGTTCGCAACGGTCTATTGGTGGTTCCAATTGTTTCCTTTTGTAAATTTTATAATAAAGATTGTAGTAGTTAGCTTATGCCGTAATTAAAACTTTTATCTGTATACTTACAACTTATTCCAAATCACTTTACCATATTTCCCTCGAAGGAATACGCCATTTTTTGAATCCCTAAATCCTTAAATTCAATAAAATCTAAGAAGCTCCAGTCCCATATCGCAAAGAACATTTTGAGTACATACAAATTAAATTCTCAACAAGTTAATTGTTCCCGGAATTGTGGGTAAATCGTGCCTTTGAAAAGGGTATATTTAGTGTTACCAGCGCATGCGTAGTTACGCTACGCCCCGCCCGGGTAAAACTTGGTTACTTTAGGCCTCGCTCACAGGCTCATTATATATATTTTTGATATAACGAAACCATTACTTTTACTTTGATTATGTTATTCAAGATCACTCTTTCGTAACTTTACAAAAAAAATTAAGTATATTTGGATAAGCATAGAAAAATTCAAGATTAATTCTTGAAGTTTACAAAAACTTTTGTGTAGTTTGGAAAATGAAAAATGATATCTGCGAATTTGGCTTGCTGACACTACCAGCAAATAAATTCTTCTGTAGAGATAAGGTTTTGGTAAAATGAAAACGATTAATCAAGAAATAAAAATATACATTCAGTTTACATCCATAGACATGAGAGTGTTTCGTAGAGCTTCGTAGAGCTTTCGTAGAGCTTTCGTAGCATGTTGTAATGACAAGAAATAAAACAAAATATAACACTTACACTTTATCCACATACGAATCTTTACACAGAATTTCGAAGTTCAGCTTAGAAGCTGTTTATAAGTTCTAAAATCGTGTAGCTGGATCGCGTTTTATAGCTTGTATACGGTGCAGTAATCGAATATCGCGTTATAGGAAAATGAGCATTAGTGAGCGAGCACAGTGATGTGCATTCGTGTGGGGCAAGTTTGCTCTCAATAGACTGTTTATTGTTATATGATGATTAATGCTTTCGTTGTTATTTTGATTAATAGTAATTACTTCTTAACCAGAAGAATGGTTGTACTTTATCATACTAATAAATGTTTTAGGCGTCTTGTATCATTAGATAAGTATACAATAAAATACCTGGATGTTTTATTTCCAAATTAAGTTTGATTACCTCAACAAACAAACAATTTGATTTTAATGTATACTAGATGCCACAACGTTCCAAAGAAATACCAAAATATCTTTCTAATACGCACTAACACTTTTTGACGAACATAATACTAGAAATGTCAAGTCTTTTCTGGCCTGTGCATTGTCTGTCAGTAATTTAGATTTATTTTTTCTATATAGTTGATGACGTATTACAAAATACCTGACTTTTTCATTTCTGAAATAGGTTTGTAAGTCGTCACGATGGTAAGCGGCCTGACGGTATGACGCTTATCCCATGGAGAATGGGCAGGCCCTTGGTGTGGGACGCTACATGCGTAGACACTTTGGCACCTTCTCATTTGCCAGGGACGCAAGTTAGGGCTGGTGCGGCGGCAAACTCTGCTGAAGATCTCAAGTGGCGTAAATATGTAGGTCTTGATAGGTCGTACATGTTTGAGCCCTTTGGGGTCGAGACCCTAGGTCCATGGGGAATGGGAGCTTTCCGCGTTTTTAAAATTTTGTCAGAGCGTCTGGTCGAAGCGACGCGTGATCAGAGGGCTGGCAGCTATCTGGGCCAAAGAATAAGCCTTGCTATACAAAGAGGCAATGCAGCCAGTATCCTCGGCACGCTGCCATCGGGTATCGAGTTGGAGCAGTTGAGCTACCTATAGATCGTTTGCAACGGTCTATGGGTGGCCCAATTGTTTCCTTTTGTAAATTTTATAATATACCTATATATAGATTGTAGTAGTTAAATTATGCTGTAATAAAAAAAAATATTTGTAAAGTCTAATAGTATATTTTGTTTTATATAGGAAAGAAAACGAATCTAGAACTCCCACCACATCAAAAAATATACATGATATAACTCTACCAATAACGTTTATTTTTAGCAATAAGCTTTGTCCCTAACAACGTAATAGATTGAAGGTCGAATTTTGATAAAGTTTGCTTACCATCAGGATTCCCAGATTTATTGGATAAATTGGCGAATGACGTAAACAGAACGAGTTTATCAAGTCTACTTCGAAGTGTTCATAAAATATGAAATGTATATTTTTGGTTATGTAAAAATGATTTTAATTATCTTGGCTTATTTTTTTTTCTTTTAATGCATACATATTGTTTGAAAGGTTTTTTTTTGTATTTTATAGTTATCAAACTAATGAAGAAAGTTTTTTTTTAATATCTACATCATTATTTTTAAGTGCACGAAAGGAGCATCTTCGAGACGCACTTGAACTCCTTTCACCACACTGGTTCGAAAGAACTAGTGACACGATAAGAAGAATGAAAAATCATTCTCATCCATGAAAAATTCAACGGTCCCACATAATCCCCGCCTGATCAGAATAAAAAATAAAAAATAATAATAATAAATATTTTGGACATTTCACACAACGTCATCTAGCCCCAAACTAAGCAGAACTTGTACTATGGGAACTAGATAACTGATACAATACTTATATACTTTTTTTTTTGTAAATACATACATATAATACATAGAAAACACCCAGACTCAGGACAAACACCGATGTTCATCACACAAATGTTTGTCCTGGAGCGGGAATGGAACCCGCAACACCAGGCGTGGCAGTCCAATACACTTGCCATTCTACCATCGGTGTCGTCTGTGCAGAACGGGCGAGTTTACGCTCCGCTGGACGTTACACACACCTTGACTACAGATTATGCTACTACTGGCATCAATTTCTATATCAAAGGAAACATATTACTGTATTATGTATTAAGTAACCCTAAGTTTATGACTTAGAACCTGGTACGGTAACTTTTTTATAAACAACACCAACATAATGTGCACCACCTCATAGAAATTATACGTCGTACTTATGAAATAATCGTGGTTTATTTAGAAATAAGTTATAAAAAATGGAGCCACATATAAGAAACTACTTAGTTTATCAAAATTTAGGTTATAATGGATATAATTTATAGTTCGTAGAGAGCTACATTTTAACTCATACATTGTTCGAATTCCATTCCGACCGATGTTAACTTTCTATTTTCGACAAGTTTCTGTACAATCAATTACAATTGGTAATACAAACAAAGGGTTCACTGTACAGAAACTAGTATTGATTACAACTTTGTCCGACTTTTTAACACACGGAAAAGCCCCAGGCTCTAGTGCTTGATAAGATAGTTGAAATTCAAATATTCAGATTTGAATAAATAGAATCAAAGACATTAAAAAAAAAATTTGGTTACCTATTAAAATGCTAACAGACTTTTCTATACATAAAAAAGTCAAGAGATAGAAGCAAGGCGCTCTTGTGATGTTAAGAGATTACTTTTGTCTATGATCATAATAGTAATACATAGGAATCACATAGGCCGTTGCAACACTGTTATAGCGTACGTCGACATTTTGATGGTCTGTTACGAAAGCCCAGTAATTTCACTATGCAGTATTTAATACTTTTTCATTTATACCCCTCCACAGATAGTTGACCGGCAATAAATATACTCACCAAGTCCAAGCGTCCATGTAAAATCAATTAAAGGCCACTTACAGCTCTATCGGAGTGTAATAAAGGGTAGTAAGTTAATAAATGTGGAAAAAGCTACTTCACTCGAGAGCCAATGGATCGGTGCTCGGTGTATTGATTCGGAGCTGGACACTGCTTTTTATGAACGGCTCTTCACTAGGTCAGCTCGTGTACTATAATCAAGCAATAAATAAGGGGATAAGTAATTGGAGTCAGCTCTTTCAAAGACAAGGGAGTAGGTAGAGCTAGTTCGGAGTATAATAAATTAGTTCTATGATATTTTTGTGACTTAGTTTTTCGGATTTCAGTTTGGTGCTAGATAAAAGTAAGGTGTGATTTTGGATTTATTTTTTTCTGGATTTCTTTCTTCTTTAACATTTAAGCCAGTGGTTTTAAATGTTAAAGGTTGAACCTACAACACAAATATCACACTTGGAGTAGACACTTTACACCATTTATTAAGAATCAAGTTAACTTATTTTGATTAAAATAGGATATTTTTGATATATCCTACTAATATTATAAACGCGAAAGTTTGTAACGATGGATGGATGGATGGATGTTTGTTCCTCTTTCACGTAAAAACTACTGAATGGATTTTTAATGAAACTTTACAATAATATTGCTTAATAGGCTACAATTTATAAAGAAACCTGGGCAGACGAAGTCGCGGGCATCAGCTAGTGTATAATAAATTAAGCTTGTTCTTGGTATTTTTTTTTAATTGGTCATTGACAATGATTTACGTCTGCTATGTTTTCTGCCATGTCCATTTTGTAATACAAATTGTAGTAGTTAGCTTATGCTGTAATATTTTTTTTACTATATATTTATTACTGGTCTGCTATTGCTTTGTCCATGATTCTAAAAGATAAAACAACCTAGGTTACCGATGTAAGTTTTTATTGATCCAGGTTAAATTCCCGATAGCCTCGAGCACACGCTAATAAATGACTTCTACGTTAAATTTTAAAATTAAATCCCATTTATAACGGCCATAAACCTTCCTATAAAGTGCAGAGGTAGAGGGGCAAGGGGGTTGTCAAGGGGTGAAGAATCATCTTCGGATCGTTTGAGCATCCGCCACATGTGGCGGGTCGCAAGAACTCGCTGAGAAGGAGTATTTCTGAATAGATTTTTATTTGACAGTCGCTCTGATTAATTGGAAGTATCCTGTATTTAAGTAAATAATTTAATAAATTACTAAATCAATCTAATTATTAGGTCCTGTTGTTTTAGCTAAGTATAGTTTGTGTATTATATTATGTTTTATGCACGATGTGGTCATTTATAATTAAAATTACATGAAACTATGTTTCTTAAATAAAAATTGCAACCAAGAAGACCAGGTCGGCCTTGTTAATAAAGTTTTTGAAAATATAGGTAACTACCTAAATTACCCTTTACCACAACCGACACTAGGCACAAGAAATGAACGGTCCAAGTTATACAGTATTTGAAGCTAACATAGCGTTGGCTTCCATCTTCTCTGACACACCTCCCAGGTGCAAGTCAGAAAACAGAGCCGTCTCGGCGGAAATCGAATCGTCTGCCCTCTGCCCGACAGTACACGCGCCTCCCGGGGCTAAAGATAATTGAACTGGGGACACATGTTTTGTACACAGCTTCCTGCACAAATCTGAGCAAGCTCATGCATCTCCGAGACGCTGTTCAAAGCGAACGCCTTATTCCGGGTACTTGGGCGAGAATTTCGCCGTAGGTAAATGTTAAACCATTGCAGTGGTGTTCCGCAATATTATTTAAATAAATATTTTAGACATTTCACATAACGCCATCTTCCACCAAAGCAGAGCCTGTACTATGGTTTAGATAACTGATACAATACTTACCTAAATCCTTTTCTTTTTTCACATAGAAAACACCTTTAAGTTTTACCACATTTAATTTTATTGGCTTCTACTCGTAGAGTAAGTTAGACTGGATTTTCGAATCTCAACTTTTCTGTTATTCACGATAGTCTGATAATGATCAGTGTCAAAAAAATATGAACAAACCTATAAATATCCGTTTTTTAAATAAATTTATATGGAAATCACGAAATTTGCCAGTATTCGTTTTGTGGTAGAGCAACAAGTAGATTAGTAGACAAACTTACAGTTCTTGCGCTGCCAAGCATAATATGATATTACATCATAATAGATTGATGTTCCTGAATTTAAATAAGATCTTTCTATATCACACCAACTCAAATATTTCGCGTAACTCTTATAAAAATAATTCAAATTACAATTTTTCATTTATTTACAAAAAAAAACTGTTTGTTACCTACTTCGGAATTTTGTCGCCTATGAACTGATTTTAAACATTATTTTTTGTTTTAGAGGATATACTTTCGTCAAAATCGATTCAGTAGTTTAGTTTTTATATCCAAATATCTGAAATATGTCGTCGAAGTAAACGAAATTGCGTATTTTAATTCCCTGTGACTTTTCAGTGGTATTTACGGTGACTAAATTAGTCCAATTGAAGTCGGTTATCTATGTTCAACCTTGATTATTTAATTACTTTGTAGTATTTTTTTTTCTTATCTTAGCATCATTATAAGCTCCAATAATAAGCACCTCATAATATCCACGTAGGGCGGTAATTGCCGCCGTCAGAGGCGATGACGGCGGTGCACTGACCACGCGCCGTCACTCGCGTGATTGCGCCGCCAGTCGCCTGGAAACTGCTCGATAGAGCTGCTCATCCAATATATTGGCTATTTAAAACAATAGTTACGTTTTTCAGTTGATTTTGCACAAGACTTAACTACAAAAAAAACTTCTTTTTTTCTTCTAATATAATAAGCATACATAAATATCTTAAGGGGCTAGAGAGACAAGAGCTAGGCCAGTCTTGCACCAGCCGATGTGATTAAAAGTCCCATGTAGCACTGTTTTGGTCTTGGGTACGAGTGATCTTCCACCGTCAGGAAAACACCATACTCGTCTCGACATTCGTTTACATAAAAAAAGTACTTCTTCTTCTTCGTTTCGATGTACTAAAATATACTGTTCTCGCCTCATATAAAAGAAAATTACTTACAACCAGAGTGACTGATGCCGACTTGCACCAAACTATCAAAGTTCCTAAGCAATTACTTAATTAGCTTGACAGTTCTTAACGGTCTGAATTTGGATCGCTCTCTCCTGATGGTGGAAAATCACTCCTGCCCAAGACCAAAACAGTGCTACAAGGTACTCTGAATCACATCGATTAGTGCAACGCTGGCCTAGCTCTTGACCCCTTAAAATCTTTATTTGTGCTTGTTATAGTAGAAGAAAGAAAGAAGAAAATTGGTTTGTTGGCACCACAAAGTTAACAAATATATGATTACAAATTTAATATAACTTATGAGAATGTTATTAACAATAAAACAAATAAGCTAACACTTCTTAATTAAAGTATAAACTGTCTTGAACTAACTTAGTAGTGTCGTAGTATTAATTGACTTGAGTTAAATATACGAATTAGTAAAACAAGCATTCGTTTCAAAGATTTAAGCTTACTAGAAGAAGAAGAAGAAGAAGAAGTAATATATTTATTTTAACTTAAAAACTGTACAAGCACACAATGACAATAAACAAAATATAGGTAAGTAGGTATTCGGATTAAAAGTATGTGCATGTACAGTGCAGTCAAAAAAGGTCAATGCTCAGCATGTGTTGCAGTAGACTGCAACGCTGATTTTCAGCATGGACCCTCGGTTGACACACGGACAAAACACGAACGTATAAAGTACAAAAATAATATTTTATACATTTTTAATCACACAATAATTTTTATTTTTTAAAAGTAACAGTAACAGGAAAAAAGCTAAAATTGCTAAGGACATTTTAATCTAACTAATTTCTAAAGTAGGTCATAAATCTAGCGAGTTGTTGCAACTTAACTTACTACTACGGCGTTATAGGCCGACTCAGTTGTAAGAACATCCAACCCGTATATTTTTGTAAAAGTAAATGCTAAAAAAACCCGCTGTGTAACATGAGCGCCAAAAATATAACAACCTCGCAGACAATAACACGTGTACTGCAATATACAGGGTGTAGAGCAACAAAACGCGGTTTATTTGGAAGACAGCTCGTTCACACGTAGATTACCGACATTTTGCGATACGAGGACGAAGCTGTGAAGCAGTGTGGAATAGCCGATCGTAAGGATGGGACTATTATTATCGATGATTTATTTTAAGCTCTTATTTTAATTTTTAATGGCTCTTGAAGCGTTGTGACAAGCTTAAATTGCATAGAGATTGTAGAGTTTTTTTTTTTAATACTTATTTTTTATTATATTTGTAAAACCTACAAATAGTTTTATGCATACCTAAGCTTTTAACAGTACCTGTAATGTTAGATACTTATTTCTACTAACATATTAAATTTTAATGTACTAACTTAAAATCAACCTACTTCGATACTGTTTGATATTGTAAAATAATTTAAGCTCATTTTCAGTGAACTGTGCTGTAATAAATTTATTGAAAATGAAACATCCATATTGTATATTTTTATGTGTATTGATTTTTTTTTGTGATGGTGTGCAATAAAGGATAAATCTATTATCCATTCATCCATCGACCTATCCTCACAATTTTTTGCATTCCTAATATGATATGATGGAGGATTTTTTTTTATCGCTACATTTTCTCTATCCCTAGTCATCTCTAGTACAATATTTACATAAATTCAGCGTGTTGCGCCCACCGCGCCATGGCTGGCGTCACTGTACCACCCTGTATGACCCCGTACGACCCGCCGAGGTCATGCCGTGACCTTTATCCGTATAACTATATAGGAAGTGTATGTCAAGACTATGATTGAACGAAATAAAATTACCGTGACTCTATTTTGTGATAGTTTTCCGATATTTGAAAATATTCCTAAAAACCTCTGGGTATTTTTTTATAAAACAATCAAGTAAACTGTTGCTTATGAATGATAACTGTTTTCTATGATAGGTCAATGTCCAAGTAAAATCTTTAAAAACAAAATTCTTATTTTTCTCATAACTTTTCCTCAAGAGAAACCAATCACAATACGAGTATATTACCTATTTGTAATATAGATAAAACTGTAGGTATTTTCCGTATTGGTAGTACTTATTAAGGGTAATCCTCAAATCCGAATTCCATACAAAATGTTTCTGACAAATACTCAAAAAGTACGCCGTATTATAGTAATTTCTTCACACTATTCGTTTAGTCCATGTTTTAATTAAAGTATGAAACCTTTTAATTTTTTTGTTCACGAAATCAAAAAACATGGATTAAACGAATAGTGTGAAGAAATTACTATAATACGACGTACTTTTTGAGTATTTGTCCGAAAAAATTTGTATGGAATTCAGATTTGAGGATGCCCCTTAATGAGATCGCAACAAACTACGAGAATGCTACGTAAACTAAACTAAGCTTTCAAAATGTATATCACTAGAAAATCCTTGTCTACGGTGTCCCATGCCACATGAAAAATGTATAATCAAAATTTTACACAAAAATACTACAACCAATTTCATTGGACTGTTTAGTTACCGTAAACACCACTGAAAGAACACAGTATAAAAAAATACGCAATTTCGTTTACTTTAACGACATATTTTTTTCAGTTATTTTGATTTATAACTAAACTACTGAACCGATTTTGATGGAATTTCTATGGGACCAATCTGAAAGTACATAATATATCCTTTCAAACAAATTTTCCAAATTGGTTGATAAATGACAAAGTTCTGCGGTAACAAATATTAAAAAAAGCACCCTTTTTTTTCTTTTTTTTCCTTTTGTCCTTGCGAGCAGGCTATGGTAGGACTTGACCTTACAGCCTTGGAATCCGTGAGTTTTCAGAATCAGAATCAGAATATCTTTATTGTATGAAATGTGTACACAAAGATCTTAAATGTTTGGAAACAACAGTTTATCCAGTATGGACATACAATATGCCTTAAAACTTCAACTTGACGGGATTTTGACGTATTTCGTTTTTTAAGATTATCAATCATCAAAATTAATGTGATACTTCTTCTTCTTATCGTGTCACTAGTTCCTTCGAACCAGTGTGGTGAAAGGATTTTAAGTGCGCCTCGAAGAGGCTCTTTTCGTGCACTGTGTGTGCACACACACACTTAAATGTGATACTGAAACTGATCTGAATGAGATTCCCTTTTTAAGTCTGTTGTAAATTTGAAGATGGAACAAGGTTTTTGTCAAAAACTTACTAAGGTACCGGTGCTGCCAGCTCCCTTAGCTGATTCGTACTGTTTATTGTAAGGCACGTACTCCCCCACTGCTCATTATGCGAGCAGTAGAATTCATTACGACTATACCCTGATCAATACGGCCCGGCCAGGGATATTTTTAGAATTCCTTCCTGGATCCCTATTCCTTCTCTTCACAATCATTTCAGATCTGATTAGAGGATAGCGTTGGGACCTCCGGTATTATTGCTAGACGTTTCTAATGAAGATGAGACTGGCAAAACGTGTTTACCAGACTAAGAATAAGGTACCAATACAGTGCTAGAAATTCAGCCGTAAAACAGTAATGTGCAAGCATTGCTGTGTTCCGGTTTAAAGGGCACTGTAGCTAGTGAAAGTATGTAAATCAAGACTGACGATTTAGATATTGTATTAAAGTGAACGAGCAGTAGGTATACCAGTGTTGATAAAATGTAAATAAATCGAAAAAGGTGGCTGTTTACTATCATAATATACTTTCAATTCTAAAACAACTATCAAGTGGCGTAAGTCCGATAGAGCAAGAAAACTACTGAAAAAAATATCTCGGAAATGAAGACCACGCCTAGACCTAGATCTAAACAATCAAGTAATCAGTAAGCACGCACTTAACCTTGTAATGTATCCGCGCACGCGAGCCCCTCGTTACGGTGGCTCATTCACTTCTTTCTGAATTTATCTGCTAAGTAAATTCAGGGAAATTTGCTAAAAACCCATTTTTTTCTAAGACAAGAACATCGAAATGGAATTGTATGACGATAAAAATTTAGGACTAATTGTTTTCCTATAGGTACAGTCAGCTGCACAGACATGTATAGACTTCCAAGCTTTCACATTTATATTACTCATAAGTTTGAAAAAAGAAAAATGCACGCAAGCATTTTTCTTACTTGCCAGAATTTTATTCTTGTCAGAAGAATAATGTCTTTGCAAAATTAAGAGTAATATAAATGTAAAATCTTGGGAGAGTATACATATCTGTGTAGCTAACTGTACAAGAGCTTTTCTATAGGATTACTGACGAAGCCGAAAGGGCTACAGATAGACCAGGGGTATAACAGAACGCAATCGTAAGCATAATCAACTTTATATCAATGTAACCAACAAACCAGATACAAGTTAAACAAAATGATCGCACATCTTAGAATTCGCTGGAAGACGCGCCTTTTGTTTAGATTGTTCCTAGTTTAGGCATGGAAAGTATACCAAGTACAAGTCACATTACGCCACTGATGAAAAATAACAGTGTGTTATAAAATCACCGGTTATAGCTGTTACAATGAAACAATATCACCACGTGACAATGAAATAGAAGTAGCAATCATTTCCATGCCTAATCAAGTTTGAACGTTACAAGATTGACTTATAGTCAGTGCTATGTACGATTCCGTTCGCTTCCATTCCATTCCGGGACAATGTAAATTGAGCCAAAGAGTAACAGACTATAGCGCTGATTGAAAAATCATTGGCAATTTCAGATCCAAGTTGAAGGGTGTATTGGCCGGAAACGGAGTCCAATCGCCCTCGATCCCATCAAAGGGAACAAAAATTTGATTATCCCTATGATGAAACGACGAAATTACGCAGGATTAAGTTTGGGACAAGTTTCATCAAGAGAGATCAACGAGAAGGGAATTTTATACATAGCATCCGTTAGTGACTTCCTTGACTTCATCCTGGCAGAGGAAGTCACTAACGGATGCTCAACATTTTTCGTTAGTTTATTTTTTTAAGAATGTAATTGGTCTATAGTTATTGCAGTCTTTTCGATCTCCTTTTTTGTGGATTGGTATGATTATGGATATTTTAAGAACATCCGGAATAATACCTTCTGCAACTCTACACATTTACGTATTAGTGGTGTCGTTAGTAATCGTAACCGAAGCTTCTTTTATTTTTCAGATTTCGGAGTATTTTATTAACTTCTAACGGAATTTAATGAAACTAAAAAAAATCGGCTACATAGTTGTAAAGCCCACCATTCACACTCACGCCCACCCTCTAACTTTTTCGCTGGCGACAAGTCCACGGAAAAATGTTATGGTTTGTGGTTCAGCATGCGGCTCACGTAATATCCGCAGCTTGTCGCACCTTCGCCGCGCTGGACAAGTCTGTGCATATTGGGTGCACACAGATTTGTCAGTAAACTACTAAGTAACGTGCAAGACTCACCAAAGCTAATGGATTGCAACTTACGCTCGTGTGGTTGATGACGGATTTGTGGCGAACGCGGCGAGCTGAGACTCGTGTAGTGTGAATGGTGGCCTTATTTTTGAAGTTTTCGAAACTTCAGACGGGATTTGACGTTAAATAGATTTGGTAAAGGATGCCAGGGTACCAAACTCAGAAGCACAATCACGTAAGGAGCCTCTTCGAGGCGCACTTTAAATCCTTTCACCACACTGGTTCGAAAGAACTCAGAATCTGAAATGGAAACGAAACTGATTCGGAATAAAACTGTTTTCGGCGGTATCCCTCTTGATAAACTGTTACTGATAGAATACTTCAATCCTTTTTTAAAAAAAATACTCACGTAAAATACACAGAAAATATCCACACTCAGGACAAACACTGATGTTCATCATACAAATGTTTATCCTAAAGCGGGAATCTAACCCGATATGTATTTTTTTAACTGTCAATTTTATGAGCTTTTAAATAACATACTTATATACTGCTCGGGCACACCTGGCTCGAATGACGTTTGTGCAAAGTACAGCGTGGAATTGGATAATCTTGATAGAGAGGAGGTTCTATAATATTAGGTAATGATAAGTAATGATAAGGCTTTGCAATTAGAGGAAGAAGAAGCACGGATCGCGTCGCGCGGGGCAGCGGGGGACGCATCAAGTTCCGAGCCACGTGTCAGCCAGGTGTCATGTTGATTCGCCCGAGTAGTATAAATACCACTGTTATGTCTTTCTATTAAATTGTAAGCTTATGGTTTTTACTATCTTACGGTAACATTATATACTAGTAGTTAATTAATTGGAAATACATATAGACTACTTTTCATCCTAAATAACGCGGGCATAGCCGCGGGCGGCAGCTGGTCCATGTTTTCGAATAGGTCAGCATTGTGCGCATTGCTGGCCCTCTTGATTCGAGGTCGCCCTTTGACACGGAAATAGATCGTCACTGGTGTACGGCGATACGGGCTGCTATTCGTCAAAAAGGTTTTTTTGCAGGAAAAAGGTTTTAGTTATAACATGAACGCCCGAATAGCAAAATATTTTCGAATCAAACTAAAATCCTATGTACATTTCTTGTAGGTCTCATATATATTGTTACAACCATATAAGACGAATGTAAATAATGTAGGTATTTAAGTAAAATTATATAAATATTAAGGCGTGATTTGGTTAAAAAATAGTTTAGATTTATTGACTTACAAGAATTACAATTTAACTGTAAATGTATGTGTAAAAATAAAATTTAATAAACTCCTGGTAGACTAGACTTATGGTAGGCTAACTAATGCCTACTTACACCAAACTTTCAACGTTCTTAAGCAATTACTTAACTCGCTAGGAAGATCTTAACTGTCTGAATCTGGAGCGCTAAGATCTTCCAAGCTAGTTAAGTAATTGCTTATTAACTTTGACAGTTTGGTGGGCATTACTGTTAAATCTATAGAAGGAGATATTTGAAGGAGTATTCTTAGACAACTGTGGTAAGGGGAGAGAACACAGTGGAATTCAAAGCATTTGTCTAATATTCCCTTCAAAACAAAATTACCGAAACGAAAACGCGCCACAGAATGTTTGACAAAAAATATTTGTGTCAAATTCGCGCGACGTGCTGCAATCAAGTCGCGAATCGGCGTTTTCAAGAAACACCCGGCGCTCGGTGAGCTGTGAACTGCAAACATTCCAGCCCTCATTAGGTGTTTGCACAGTTCATAAAAATCTCTGTATATGTAAATTTAATGTTTCACTTTTTGGCTTTTGCATTTTGTGGCTCTGGCTGATTATTTTATTATACAAAAATATATCTAATGGTAAAAATATAGATAATCATACTTTTCCTTTCAAGAATACATTTTTTGCAAGAAGTCAAACTTAGGTTGTATATTTTATTTTACATCACTTTTTGATAATTGGAGCTACATTTCCTGTTTTCGTGATAAAATACTTTTTATTAGCGGATAATTTAATTTATATTTATTACCATCCAAACTTTGCAATAATAAAAACTAAGCTGTATTTCATAAGTTGTACGCTTAAAATGATTAGTTTGGCCGTTTGCCAACTCCTCACTAATTTCTTATGAAAAGCATATCATAGAGCGGAGTAATCCGTGCTTAACCTCAAAACTGAGCCATCCCGGTTAGGGTTCTTATAGCTAAACGGCCACGCTTTATTTGATATTTCTGTGAGATTTTGAGACTACTCCTGTTTAAATATAAAATTCAATGCTAAGTAAATATTTTATAATCGCGAGCAAAAAGTATTTTAAAAAGTAAGTCGGATAATTTTAACTGGATACTTTTTATTACCTATACACTCCATACTTCTTACATCGGTGATGAGGTCACACACAGCGGAAATTAAATTAACAATGGCGGCTCTTGTAGATTTTAACATTCTTCTTTAAGCCATTTATCGTGATTCATCAGAACTAATAAAAAAAAATTACGATGAAAAAAAAAATAGTTCGTTTGAACCAGTGTGGTGAAAGGATTTCAAGTGCTCCTCGAAGAGGCTTCTTTTTATATGAGTAAAACGAAGACACTCAAAATTATTCCGTATCCGCAAAGTTTCATGACACGTTAAATCACATAGCGCTGGTCAATTTATACTGTGGCTTCACTTAAAGTAGTTCTGTTAATCGCTTTTGGCAAGCACAAGCGGACCCGCCCCGCGGGACGAATAACCCGGAATGTAGATGATGGATCCCGCTGAATAAATTATTCATTACTCATCGACGGCCGGTAACTTCCGTAATTGTCTGAAATTGAAGTCTCACCGCAACTATAGGGCTAGATTTGTAAGTTGCCAGGCTTGATTAAATATTACAAATCGGTATTTATTATAGACTAACTATTGACGACAAGGATGGTCGAGTGGCATGTGTGTTAGACTGCCGTGCCGGTGTCGCGGGTTCAATTCCCGCTCAGGATAAATATTTGTATGTTGAACATCGATGTTTGTCCTGATTCTGGGTGTTTTCTATGTATGCTAAAAAAAACATATGTTGTCTAACTTCTATTGCTATTCTGAACCGTATTTAGTTAAGGCACGCAGTAAAATTACTTATAGCTAGTTCTACCACGTTCTACGTGATATGGAGCACCACAAGGTAACACTTTGGGGCCTCTATTATTTTATCTTATAACCAAACACTTACGTATGACTGATAGCATAGCTTGTGAATTCAGCGCATGACATATATCTGAAACAGAAAAAATACATATAAGAAAACACTTCTCACGAGTATCATAAAAAAAACTATAGTGCCTTTGAACACACAGTTATGTTAACGAATAACTACTTGGCGGTTAAGCTCTTGCACTTAATAGTTTTCTAATAACTTAGATACATGGCTATTTAAACATCTCTTTGATTTTTTAACTTGAAGACGATTTCCATCTGAAAAATCAACCAATGAGTGACATACATACATACACTCGAAAAACATAACCCTCCTTCTTCGCAGTCGGGTAAAAAGGCCTCATAAATCCACATCCAGCCACTACATAACGTGAAATCAGGTCTGGAGTGGGAAAAACAATCCATCAGAAGCGAGTCCCTCAAACAACACACCAACGCACACACGCGTAAACAAACCGCACACACACGTAAGCAAACCCCTCACTACGCGACACGGATACACACATACAAATCACTGAGCGGTATGATGGATGTGTGAGTGTTAAGGCGGATATAGAATAGGGATTTATGAAATACTAGCTGCAGCCCGCAACTTCCTTTGAATGGATGAATGAATGAAAACTCTTTATTTTACCAGGAAACTTAAAGATACATATACAAGATAATTAATGAGCATGTACAATGGGCCTTATCGCTAAGCAGCGATCTCTTCCAGGCAACATTGGGGTAGAGAGTGAGACTGAAATACGAAACGAGTCTATTTTTAAACTTAAATCGAGTGCACGAAAGGAGCCTTTTCGAGGCGCACTTGAAATCCTTTCACCACACTGGATCGAAAGAACTAGTGACACGATAAGAAGAAGAGATAAAATATAAGTATATTCGGTTTTCACTCGTAAATTATACGTTTTGACGAGATCGAGGAGCATATATCCGCACAAATACATTCTCACAAACTTATGCGTGATAATATTAATTGGATGGAATTTATTTTGTGAACCCTATACCAAGTGCTGGAGGCTGTTTTGATTGGCTTTCGGAATGGTTTTTCATGGAATATCGATAGGCAATTCGTGTAAAAAGTCGAACTTGACATGTGCCTATGTATTTGCAGGTAAGCAACACAATCCCAATGCTCTAGGCTTTTTAATTCAAGTAAATTAATTTGCACCAAACGCTTTTCGAAGAGAAAACTTCTTTAGGCGCGTTGAGCACTTTATTTTAAAGGTATTTTTTTATATATATATTTTGTACATTTCACACAGCGCCATCTACCCCCAAACTAAGCAGAGCTTGTACTATGGGAACCAGATAACTGATAGAATACTCATGTGCTTTTTTTTTGTAAATACATACATAGAATAAATAGAAAATACCCAGACTTAGGATAAACATCGATGTTCGTCAAACAAATGTTTGTCCCGAAGCGGGAATCGAACCCGCGACACTCGGCGTAGCAGTTCAACGTACTTGCCACTCGACCATCCGTGTCGTCAACTAACATGAATATAATAATAATTCTCAGATTATTAATTTAATAAGACTTTAATACCTACTATTAACGTATTAAAGTACTTCGGAATCCATAAACAAGTACAGTAAGTACGATATTAAGTAACTGAAGAAGTACCATACATAATATTATGTAGATATTAAAGGCTTTATTAAGTACCCACTGAAACAATAAATAAAGAAATGAAGAGCCTCCTTTCTTCTTAGTCGGTTAAGAAGGCCCCGTTGTGCAGTCTCTCCTACCGCCGAGTTCTCTTGACCCACATCCCGAGGGAACTTGCAGATTATCGAATGTGGCAAAACTGTGGCCGTAGCGCGGAATGCGACACTATTGCATTTCGACATCTATTTATTACGTGTTAGAACACAGTTTTGATTGACGTTTGGATTTAAAGTTTGGACTTATAATGTTTTTTTTTTTTAATTTATTTTTGGGTAGAATTATGACTGTAGTAGAGCAAATTAATCCAATCAAGATAGATAGATAGATAACTCTTTATTGCACACCACAAAACAAGAAAATAAACAGGAACATAAACGATATAAAAATATAAGTGAAGCACAATGGGCGGTCTTTTCGCTAAAAGCAATCTCTTCCAGACAACCTTTGGATGGATCTGGAAATGATGGGAATAGATAATGACGGTGCCGTGTTTAAATAAGTTATATACATAAACCTACTTTAACATAAATACTTATACAAATAATAAATACTATAATTATGTAAAAAAGATAATATTTTATAATAGCATACTATACTATACCTTACATAATGAGTCTGCAACATTATATCTTATAAATGAGCTTATAGATAGCTTATAAATGTTTTCAATTTCAATTATTATGAGAATAAAAATATTCGGTATGGGCCATACAGGGGTGGCACAAAAGGGAGGCCTATGCCCAGCAGTGGGTGATTCCGGGCTGATGATGAATGTCTTAATGAATGAACAACGGGGTTGATTACACTCCAAGAAATACGAATGAGTGTAGTTGATTGTTGTTTAAAAAAAAGAATGGGCCATGGCATGGATACGGTAGACTATTGCCTTATGAAATATCACCTTCATAGGTTCAGTAGTTTTAGCGTGTTTGCAAAGAAAAAACAGTCGTCTATTAATTTACGGTAACATTTTTTTTATATTACTAGGGTGTATTTTTTTTTTGGGGAACATATCAAAATCCGCAATGGATGCTGACTCGTACAAAAACGGGATTTAACTGATTTTACTAAGTGTACGCCTAACATTTTAATTTTCCACCCGAAAGCCCACGGAAATCATTAAAAGGGCATTTTAAATTTTACAAAACCGACGTAGATGCTCAAAATAACGTTAAACGACAGTATTCTAGCGTCAGTATTATAATAATTCATCTTTTTTTTAATTAAATCTCAATTTCTGTTTTCATTACGAAGAGCGTTGTGGTTTTTGAGTGCATGAGCATGTTCTTCTTCTTATCGTATCACTAGTTCTATCTAACCAGTTCTGTGTGGTGCAAGGATTTCAAGTGCACTTCGAAGAGGCTCCTTTCGTGCATTAGTCATTTAGAAGCCTAGAAATTTGTGAGGTATTGTAGAGGCGATTCAATTTAGGCTAGATCACAGATTTTATACCATTTTATTACTTCTTCTGCGTATCGTGTCACAAGTTCTTTCGAATCAGTGTGGTGAAAGGATTTCAAGTACGCCTCGAAGAGGCTCCTTTCGTGCACTTGGCACATGTTTTCCTTCACCGTTAAGCACGTGTTTTAATGCACACAGATTTTTTGAACAGAAAAATTCAGTGGTGTACGAACAGGTTCGAACCTACGACCTTTGGAGCGAAAGTCGAGGCACCTCCCACTCAGCCAACGCGGCTTTTTTTATTACTATTTATTTGTTTATGTCTTGTACTTTTATTACATCTAAGCTGCTCGAATAATTTTCGAACAAAAAATCGGGTCGTATCGTGTACAAGTCATCTACCCCAAAATTCCTCTATAGTGCCCAGGATACACGGAGTAGTCATATCTACTGAGCAATCCCGTTGCTACATTATCCTCCGATTATCCGCAATATACAGACTGTGTAGTAATAATTACATTCCATTATGATCGGTATTTCAGCAGATACCAGATCCCAATCAGGGCACAATTCGGTATAATTATCCCTGGGGTCGGACACTTCCCGGGGGCCTAGTGCATTAGGGGTCTGTCTTATTGCTTCAGCTTGGTGAGTTCGATAAAGTGGAATGACAAAGCCTGATTAATAAAGATGTTAATAAGTTGCGTATATCTAAAAAAAAATATTTTGAGATTAAAATTTTGCTTCCGATTAAATACATGAACAGGTTATCTGCATATAGATTAAAATAAATTGATGTTTTTTTTTATTTTCAATATACCTAAATATAACGTTTTTTATCACGTCGTCGTGTAGAATCTTCACATATTTATAGTGAAACAATGGTGTGCTATAACAGAATTGCCATAAAATCATATGATAGCCAGATTTTAAGAAGAAATAAGATTTTGAGAGATATGCAACTTTTTGGCAGTTCATCAATTTGGCTTTGCCACTTGACTTTGTAGAGCTAGAGATAGGTCAATTTTAAGTGACCTGTGATGATATTTACAACTTAGTAGGTACTTAAAGTAGCACCTATCCGAATTGCACCAATCACAACAAAAACAGAATAAAAAGTAGAAATACAAAATGTTAGCCTGAAAATGGATCTGGCCTCCATATCAGAGGAAAAAACGTTTTGCGTCTTATCTATGATACATACAAGTCTATATTTTTTACCCGACAGTGAAGAAAGAATGTGTTTCAGAGTTCCCTGAGTTCCCAGAAACCACTCGCAACATGGAGAAACCATCAGAAGATATGGATCTCTGCGAAAAAACCAATACAGATGGGATCACTAAGCGCCGTATCCGCTCAGAAATAGCACATACAACCAGGTGCCACCGCAGCATGCATTTAAATCGAATATTACAAAGTAGGTAGTGGGTGTAGCCAGCTCGAGCCAACAGAGCTGGCCATCTACGGGAACCGAATCCGAATGCATTTCATAGGACACACCGGTCATCATAGTTCCTGTAGCTATGAGCTCATTCACTCGATCCATAACGGATTTTTAACGGACGTTTAACGCACGTTAAAAATCCGTTCAAAACGAACCAATGCATTTTGCGCGTTTTAAATGCGCTGACGTGCGAACAGCTACTTGGAAATGCATTTGTTCCATTTGAACGGTTTTTTTTTTAAATGGCTCGTGCGAACGAGCTCTAAGACTTTGTAAAGGTAAATTTAGAATAGTAAAAAATATGCCTGCCATCTAGCTCCAAACTAAGCAGAGCTTGTACTATGGGAACGAGATAGCTGGCTAGAATACTTATAGGTACTTTTGTTTTGTAAATACATACATATAATAATATTGAATACACCCAGACTTAGGCCAGACACCTATGTTCGGTTGAAAACTATCCGTTTAACTTATAAACTTTTTTTGAAAATACGTCAGTACCTTCTTAAAAAAAATTGATTTAGGCCATAACGCCGATGTTTATCACAAAAATATTAATTCTGTCTGATGCGGGAATAAAATCTTTTATACTAGCGTAGACTACAGTTTATTATTAATTGATTGGTATCTAAGATGTTTGGTTGTTGACTATCAAGAATAACGCAAACGAAAACTCTTCGAGTCCATGGCTTACCCTTCGAGGATGGAATGTGTGCCTAATGACAACGTACTTCTACCGAGTAGCACTCCAAGGAATTGTAAAAATTGGCAGAGAACTGAACGAGCATGAAGTGAATTCCAATTATTAGTTTTAGTAGAGACAAATAAAAATAGTCATGAGAAAATAATTTCTATAATTGGATCTGCAATAAATTAAAAGAAACCTAAGGTATTCGCTATTCATACTTATCGTAAATAAAAACTTAACTTTGATTCAATAAACTAAAAATAAAATAGGTAAATATTAAATTAACTACTAAGCCGATGATACGGGTTCGATACCCGCTTCAGGACAAGCACTTGTGTGATGAACATCGGTGTTCGTCCTGAGTCTGGGTATAACTGGTATAAGTATGTTTTCTATCTATATATTTATAAATTCTATCAGTTATCTGGTTTCCATAGTAATAGTTTGTTTAGTTTGGGGCTAGATGGCGTTGTGTGAAATGTACTAAATATCGTGTCACTAGTTCTCTCGAACGCGTGTGGTGAAAGGATTTGAAGTGCACCTCGAAGAGGCTCCTTTCGTTAGACATGACACTAGACACATGTTTTCGAACTTTTTGGGTTCTATTACATGCCGGTTTCCTCGCGATGTTTTCATTCATCGTTGTGAATATCATGTTTTATAAGTAGGAGTATTTTGAATAATGTTTGAAGCTAAAGGGTTTACGCAGTTTTGCCTTGAGGAATAATCTGAGATTGGCATCCGCTCCATAATTTAAGATTATCCTGACTAACTTTCTTTTGTTTCATAAAAATTCAGGTGAGCTTCCGGCCTATCGTACGACGCAGCCACCAACCGTGTGCAGAAAAAAACCTCTTTTTAAATAGTTAGATTCCTTTCTTTTACGTATTATTTGTGTATATCTTAGTACTAATTATATCTTTTTATTTTCAAAGTGAAAACTTCTTTAGGCGCGCACTTTATTTGTGGGTATTAAATGAGACTACGCCGTTATGCTGGGCTGTGGAACGCACTATTGATGTTTGTTGTTGTGTTTGATTATGTATATCGATAGATAGAATATTCTTAATGGTATCACCTTAAATAAATCAATACAAGAAATACAAACTAAAATTACACGGACGGTCTTATTGCTAGATAGAGCAATCCAGACAACCAGGCAAGAGATATTAATTAGAAATAAAGAGATAAAACATTTAAATTACAGTGGTTATAGGGTGTACCATAAAGCATAAGGAGATAAAGTTTTAACATTTGAACTAACATATAATTATATACAGAATATTATCAAAATAAAATAAGTAGGTAATTTATAATAGCCTTTATTTCTACTGCTTACAAAACAAAACTGCTTAAATCTAATTAAAACCATCTAACTCTTCTGCAGAAGTCGCCTCATCGGCGTAGGCCTCCCCTGAATTCCTCTGTATTGTCAATACAATACAGAATATAACACAATATTAAACATATTATATTTACATAATATTATCTACATATTATGTATATATGTTGTTACCCGTAACTTCATAATTTGCTGCCAACCGTACATTTCTTGATTAAGCCCCGACCTACGTGTGGTTCGCTTCCCGTTACGACCCGGAACTCGGCCCTTGCCATTTTAAACGGTCCTTTATGAACTTTACGTATACTTATTTAAGTTATAAGTAACCCACTTCTGGCTGGATAAGGTTTTCGAGGATTTTCAACTGTAGAAATATGGCTGCGGTTGAGTATGCGGAAAAAAATGCGCTTTCAAAGGTACGTTTTTCAGAAGGTGGTTTTTACAAAATTATAAATCAAAATGAAAAGGAAGCTGTTTTCCAAATATTTGATGTGCTTAAAATGTTACGACTAGTGAGGATTTGAACCTGCCCCTTAACTATTTAAAATAAAAAAATCGAAATCATCTCAAAAAATGTACATTAACAGTTAAAAATAAAAATCATTTTTAAAATACCAGTTGTGTCAAGTTAAAAACGTACCATCAGTTTTTTTCAGGTTTTTTTTAGTTTAACTTGAATGAATAATAATAGTAAGGCCTATAAGTATTATTATTTAGACTCATCAACCGACTTCGTAAAAGGAGGAGGTTATCAATTCAGTTAAATGTTTTTTATGTTTATTTCTCAGAACTTTGTTGTTTCTAAATCAATTTGAAAAATTGTCTAGTAGTATTTATATCAAAATAACTAAAAAAATATGTCGTCGAAGTAAACTTGCGTATTTTACTTTCCTTTGACTTTTCAGTGGTGTTTACGGTCAATAAAACAGTCCAATTGAAGTCGGTTGTCTATGTTTTCCTAAAACCGTGATTATTTAAAAACAAGATCTTCTCAAACATAATATTTTACAAGTAATTTAACTTGATATCAGAGTGAATGTTCACTCCAATGAATGGTTCATTTTCTTTTCATTCTATGTTCACACGGCTTAGAGGGAATGATATAGAAAAGAACATTCACTGTTCTTTTCTTTTAATGTGTCATCGAATGAAGTCGTGCGACCGGTGCAAGCAACGCAGAAAAAATATAAATACGTGACGTCCTTCGGCTACAGGACTCGGGACAAAATGGCGAATGACGAATGAACGTTCTCTCAGTGTTCAGACCGTTCATTTCTTGATCATTCGGAGTGGGAGTGAAAGATACGAATGCCAATATCCAACACTGTTGGAATGGTTCACTAATGAATTCATTCGGCACTAATGGTTCATTTTGTGTTCAGAGCGTTACTTGGAGAGAAATATGCAAAATGAAAGACGAAAATGAAAATGACCCGCTGATATCAGCTGCAATAAGTAAATAACAAATGTGCGGCGCCAGTCTAAGTTTGCGGTACTTAGGTACAGTTAAAATCACAACAGAGCGCCCCGCGCCGTATCAATGCATTATTCATTCGTTCAGGTGCTATAGTCGGCGGAGCCAACTTACATTACACAGACAGAATCGCTCTTAATATTATAGATGCGAAAATTAATGAGAGCTCATTCATAGATGTCTGTATTAAAGAAAGACCTAGGATAGCAACGGGAAAGACCTAACGACGCCGAAGCCTAGTCCGGAAAGGCCTGGAATGAAATTATTTTGACGTGACTAAGTCTAATAAATCGATGATGCATGTACGAAAACGTTGACATAGTAGTCCGGTAACGCTCATTATCTCGTTACGCTGGTAGTCACGTACAACTATCGTCCGTAAACCAACTTTACAGACAACCAATTTTTTTAATTTGTAGGTATAATCTACATACTAATATCAACATTTCAACTACATACTCTTGTGACTATGAAATTTATTCTGAATCATCAAACTACCTACCTCATATTGTAGCATAGTACATCGTTTTGATTTGGTTTCTTTCTCAACCGAATTTAAAATGGAAACCTCCGGTTCAGTTGTATTTTCCTTTTTATTCTACACAGTTAATACAATTTCTATGTATGGCAGCTTGATTGGTCCCTCAGTAGGGTTGTCGAAAATAATGACACGTTCGATTGTCGCGCGTGCCCCCGGGGGCGAGCACTTAATAAGAGACACGCTCACAGGGCTGATGCGAAATATGGGAGCTCGATTTACATATTTACATAAATCAATAAATACGTGCCGCCGGAGCCGAGTAATTCTTCCCATGAGTTTGTTTTGATAAAAAAACACCATCACATTCACATCACGCTGAAACCAAATACACATCACACTCATATCCCATTAAGGGGAATCCTCAAATCCGAATTCCATACAAAATGTTTCGGACAAATACTAATTTAGATTTTATACGTGTTTTTAAGTTAGTAGGGTTAATTTTAAAACACGTATAAAATCTAAATTAAAGCATGAAATCTTTCACTTTTTTTGTTGGCGAAATAAAAAAACATGGACGAAACGAAAAGTATGAAGAAATTAATATAATACGGCGTACTTTTTGAGTATTTGTCCGAAACATTTTGTATGGAATTCGGATTTGAGGATTACCCTTAATCATCAATATCTAGAATGTGTCCGGTCTTGAGTTACCGATAGGTAAGGGAGTTGTTTCTAAAGTTTTTTTGTCGGTGAATCAGAAAATATTTAGAGTATTACAGACAAAAAAGTACCAATTCAAAAAAAAAATTGCAAACGAGATATTACTTATTTTTATACTTCCTGATGTATTGTGAAAACAAGCAAGTTAAGTCATATTTTTTATGTACTGCATTTTTAGCTAATTGTGTATTCAACAGAACAACACTATAACTTTTAACCCTAAGTCACTTATTTTAAGAGCAAATGGCCTTTAAACATGACGCTGTCTGTACCTACTGGGGCTCTGTACTGTACCTTACACCAGGTCTATTCAAGAGCCTGTATTGTTGGATTACAGTGACTCGGTTCGGACTCTACATTAAAATTAGGACTTTATTGCTCCTAGATTCAACCCATACTATAATTATAAAGAGTTGAATATATTTTGTAGTGTTTGTATCCGTGGGTAATCTTGATTAGGATATGTGCCATCTTATCATACCGCGTTACAGTATACATACATACATACGTTCCTAAAATATTAACTACCATATGACTCTTATCTTTAAATTTTTTGAATACCTGGTTTATCAAAGACGGGCTGTGATAAAACTTATGTAAGCATAGGTACCTAAAGTAATAAATAAACTATTTTTATGTAACCGCGTCGTCCGTTATAGTAGATTTACCGAAATGGTTCTACTATAGTTGATATAATGACTATAACGAATGCCTTCGGATTTTGTAATGTAACAAACAGTGTAAGACATCGTTATGGACCTACCTGGCCTAGTTAGCAGTCCTGATTCAACAGAATCATGATCTCATTCAAACAATGAAGTAGGCACCTACTTATCTCGCATGAAAATTTATCTCGATTCCACAGTCGGGTGATAACGTCACAGAATTGATGCGCCGATAACACCGATAACACTTGTTTGGTTCTAGTATTATACTAGCCATGTACCGGGTCGCATTAGTTGTAGGCGCCGCGAGCAATCTCGGTTATCAAGTACTCAAAAGACTAGTTAAAACGTTTAAAGGAAAAATATACTTCACAGCTGAAAACACCAAAGATGGACTCACTGTACTCAAGAACCTGGAAACAGACGAAGTAGACATTAACTTCCAACAAATGGATATCACATACACGAAGAGTATCATCAAACTGAGATACAGCATTCAAGATCTAGAGGAAAGGATAGATTTGATAATCAACTTGACAGATTATGTGAGTGAGAAAAAGATATCCCATGTTGAAAGAGTGAGACGGACGTTAAGCGTTAACTTCTACGGGTTCATAAACTTCGGAAAACTCATTTACCCACTTCTCAATGAAGGGTCTAGAGTAGTAAATGTGTCTGGACCGGCTGGACTTCTAGCGACTATAGAAAATGAAGATATAAGAAAGAGAATCAGTGATACGACCCTCAATGAAGATGAGCTCGTAGCTGTGATGCAGGAGTACGAGGAAGCGGCTAGAAAAGGGATGGAAAAAACAGAAGGTTGGGGAGTAAACGTTCAAGCGGTCAGTAAAGTGGCTCTGAATGCTGTGACTTTTCTGCAGCACAGAGAATGGAGTGACGCTGGGGTGGTAATCAACTGTGTGAATCCAGGAAATCTTTCGATTCGAGAAGGACGAAAAACCACTAAAGTGTTCGAGGAAGGGGCCAAAGCGATCCTGTACCTGGCTCAGGAAGCGCCTTTGTCGGTCAAAGGCAACTTCGTTTGGAGCAACTATTCCGTTATAGAGTGGAATTCCGACCCGTACGTAGAAGTCACGACTGTGTAGTAGCTATTGGTGTATTTGTGGAGATTCTATGTGATGTGATTGTATATTAGGTTTAAAAACTAGTCAATAAAAGGTTTGTTTTCATTAAAATTACTACAGCTCTTGTAAAGTATTAAAGTTATGTATTGAAATAAAACTGTATAATTTTAACTTTTTTGGAACTTATTCGATTTTAAGTTTTTAAAATAGTTTTAAATATTTATTTAGTCAAGTTATCTGCCCATTCGTAACCCTAAAAGCACTTAACGGATAAACAAAGTCTGTTCCGTACATCTCCGCTGCCAAGTTCCAATCATTGATCATCTCTCCAGCCTATCAGTCGCGCCCGCTGTCAAAAACAATCTTCGAGCTTAAACGTTTGAAGTCCCCTTCAGATTGAGCAGTATTTGTACCGAGCATACCGCGTGTTATCAATAGACCCACATTTTAATCGTAGAATTATTATTATTACCTCAGTGTATAGTCTGAAAATCAATACAGTCGCATCTTTCAACTCAAGTCGTGAGAAGGAAAATTAACCCATGTTTTTTTTCCTGCAACTTTGAATGCTGAAAATATGTAAATATACGTACTCCAAATTATCTTAGATTCTTTATGTACACATAAAAAATATTTACTTATAGGTAATTATTATAATCAAGGTTTTACAAAAACATAGACAACCGACTTCAATTGTACTGTTTTAGTGACCGTAAACACCACTGAAAAGTCACAGGGAAGCAAAATACGCAATTTTCTTTACTTCAAGGACATATTTTTTTCAGTTTTTTGGATTTAAAATAAAATATTGAATCGATTTGTATATGACTCTGAAAGTATATCCACTCCAAACAAAAAAAGATTTTTTAAAATCGATTATTATACAACAAAGATCTGAGATAACAAACATTAAAAAAAATCAACCGAATTGATAACCTCCTCTTTTTTTAAGTCTGTTGAAAAGGCGAGTATATCCCTTAAAATTACTATAAAAAGTTAATCTGGAAGTAACTGAAAAGTGCTTTTCACCGATTTTATTTCACCCGTCTAAGCAGAAAAGATCTGCAATTAATTAACTTGTGGAAAAAGGAAGCTACACTGAAAGTGGAATCGCATTAGTGGCTGCAGCGAGTTAACTATTAACGCTAGAAGATAAAAGATCTCGATTTGCGATTCGATACGTTAAGTCGAGCGATGTATCGCTTGCGTTAGAGCAAAACATCGATTTTAATGTTTTGTGGAAACTGTACAGAGATAGAAAAATCATACTGACTAGTAACTAGTAGGTGAGGTAGTGTCCATTCGTCTTTCTATCCTTTATTTATAATCTAAGGTTCCTATCCATTCCGAAATATCGGGACCATCATCCTTATGTACCTTCTTGTCCCGACATTCCGAAAAGACCCAATTTTGTCCAAATTTCGCGAGTCCAACCCTAATAATCTTTCCTATAAATGCAATAGTTTGTGAGGATATATAAATGTTTGTTCCTCAAGCGCGTGAAAACTACTAATTCGCTTAAACTGAAATGTACTCGATGATTGAGTATAATTTACCTGACAAAACTCATTTTTTATCCCGATATACAGTCAAATCACGGGCTTTGGTGGGGAATTGCCAAGGATCGAACAAAGTTGAAGGAGTAACCTTTGCCCAACAATGAAAATAAAATGGGAGAAACAGGCAATGAGCTAAAAAAAGTAAGTCGTACCAAAAAGCCATCATTATCATAATAGTGAGTGTGAAGTCTCTACAGTGTGCAGCGACCCTAGCTCGTATTAAATGATGCATATTTTTAATGAAATCTTACTGCGCTTGGCCGTGCGTCTGCGGCTGACGTTCTATTACGGTCCTTTGTAATAGAATTGGTTTTACAATTTAATAATTCATTACTTTACGAAACCCTTTTGGAAAATAGAGGTAGAGCGAGAGTTTCTTTATGAAGCTAGTAATTTTAACAGGGAAATGAAATGAGTATTTTCACGGATTCTATGATTTGGGATCGGCTATGGCACGTGTGCGGTTTTTAAACCGAACCTTTTGACATTAATTATGCTGGCGATTTAAGAGTATGTGTTTTGAGTTTTGAAAGTACCTACAGTGTCTAGGGCTGAAAACGTTTCTACTGATTTCCGAAGGCAATTGAACACCACCTACCTTTGAACTGCTGCTCCTGGCTTGTTGGTTTTGTGGCAGGCAAAGTCCTGTGGACTCGCACGGCGAGTCCAGGTTCGAAAAGTCTTTGGAAAAGCACACAGCATGGCTATGAACCCGCGACACTTTGCTAGTATCAAATGTTGAGATTCAGATTAGGCCTAAAATGGAGGGAAAATCGACGGATTTTGAGTAGAACGCATCCAATCACAATGACTCCCGCCAATGCACTGATGAGCCTCAAGCTCTTCACGTTCGGGCAGGCAGTGATTTACCAAACTACCCTCAAAATAACAATAGAAACGCAACAGCACGTCACAGTAATTTTTCATATGATACTTTACAGAAAATAAAGCGTACAACGCCTTCGGGTCAAAATTACTTTTAATACAATTTTATTAATTATTTTTTATTAAATGAAGTCAAATAAAAAAACAACAAATAACACCATATTTTGTTAGTAAGACTTATATGCGAACGTTATCTATATTATATTGAAAAAGAAGTAAAATTTAAAATAAATTAAATTGAAATTAAAATAAAATAAAATTGAACATTATCGTTTCGGCTCTATTTCTACAGAAAGTCATGATTGTCAGAATGAAGAATGTCAGATAAACAGTTTTTTTCGCAATTTTGCTTTCCTAGCCGAGAGTAGGCCTGAGCCTCTGAGCCTGACCAGTACAAACAATACCATCGATATGTGTTAAGGATTAAATCCTACCAACACTGATATTCCAATATATTATTTAAATGTTCTTCACGCTTCATAAACTTTAAAAGTCATTAACCAAATGGAGAACGGTCAAGTGCGAGCGGTCACTTTACGAGCCCGTATAATGTGCGCCTTAGTTTACTTATACCATTACCACTTCGCAGCTGTAGTAATTAGGATGGCAAGACGGTTATAGTACTTAAAGTTTATGCTTAGGTCGTCATGGTAAAATAGTAGGATGCAAGGGTTAAAACCGTAGAGATATACCATAATCAAAGTTTAACAAAAACATACAACCAACTTCAATTGGACGGTTCTAGTGACCGTATGCACAACTGTCTAGTCACAGGGAAGCGAAACACGCAACTTCATTTACTTCGACATTATTTTTTTCAGTTATATTGATTTAAACACCAAACGACTTAACAGATTCTCATGAAATTTCTATGGGGCCAATCTGAAAGTATATCGATACGATAAACAGTGGTGGGAAAATATTAAAATATTTTGAGTAGTGGTAAATCTCTACAACTTTTCTTGCGGTGGTGAATCCCTACAGTGAATCATCCGAACTAACCCTTAAAGGTAAAAATTTAATAAAATAGGTATAAAAGGATGGAGTTAAAATTCCATACTATTGTAAATATGTCAAACATAAACATAAATGAAAATGTCCAAATTGGAGGCAAGAGTGGCACAATCGAGCGGGCATCCGATGGAGCGTCACTTGTCAAAGATGCAGCTTGTTAAAAACTTGGAGCCCCGGCCCCGAGGCAGGTGAACTTGCCAATACAAACACGGATTCTTGTTAGTTTCCCATCTTTTTGCATAGCCAATGATCAGGCAGGACCAACTTTTACTGTGTGTATGAAGTTGGGATACGTTTGAAGTTTGGTAAGCACCTTAAAGTTATTATAAAATAGGTGTACCATTTAGTTAGGCAAGTTTTTTTATGCAAATTATTAGTTTGTTTAGCACCAATTGAAATCTAAGGCGTTATCCTAAAAGAACGCGATCACGCGATCGTCGCGCGAGCAAGCGATGCGACCGTCGCGCGATGACGCGATCAAACGTACTAACGTCAAAGAGGCGTCCCGATTGGCAATCGCGCGATCCCGCGACGCGACGGCCTAACTTGCGATGGTCGCGTCATCGCGTTCTATTAGGACACTGCCTAATAGGTATTACATAATAAGTACCAATAGCACTGTTATAACGCTCGTGAACCTAGAGACATTTTAATGGCGAGTCGAGTGAGATGGAGAGATGGTTTCAGATTTGCGTGCCGCTTGCTTTTTGTTTTTCGCAGTGCGTGTACGCGCGACAAGCCGCAAGAAGTTGTGACGATCGTTAGAAAAAACCGAGCAGAAACGCCGCTATACGCGCGACATGCTTTGAAGTTTCGCGAGTCCACCTGTACCTGTACACGCGACATAATGCGCTAGTTAACAAAACTGTTAATAGAACAAAGTTGTACTTATTTGAAACGTCACAAATATAACTCACGGCAGGCACTCAGAACATTTCTCTTTGAAAAAGAAATCACACACAAGGTTTGGGGGAAAGAAAAAGCTTTTGGCTTGTGACCTTTATATGCAAGCAAAATGGCTATTTCTGTTATGATATTCGATTTTCTGTCAATATAATAAGTCGGTAGCGCGACCTTCAAACCTTCGTCATGCGATTACTGCCTTTTGACATTTTGTAATTCCAGCTTCCCGCTTTTAGGTACAGCCGGCGACAGAATTGTATCGTTTATAGACGAAATTGACAAATGTAGAACAAATGTTTCTGGTTTATTTATAGGAACATATGACTATTGTACACTTCTTACATCTATCTAACTGATAGGCTAAAAGAGTCTACATGTGACCAGAATGCTGGCTTTTACTTTTCACAGCGAATGAGCATTGCCATTCAACGTGACAATGCCGCCAGCGTTCTGGAAACGTTTTGTTCTGGTGGAGACAATGACCGACTGGGTTATTTATAATATACAACTTACAACTTATTCTACAATCAGCTGTTAGTAATTACATTGCTATTAAAAAAATACAAACCGTAAATTTTATATAACTCTCACTCACATAAGTACTTCTTAATTCATCCCAGCAAAAGTTAGTCCCATCCCAGCAACAATCATGAATTTGTGTTCATAATACAATTTTAAATAATTAAACAGAACGATAAGATCTTTGTTGACGCTGACTGTACCTATTTTATTGAATTCAAGGCGGGTTCAATGAGAAAAACCCAATATTTGAATCAATTATTTAAATGGATCTTGTTACTGGTACCAAAAATAACAATAAAGGAGAGGAACGGGTCCAAATTTATTTTTGGACTAATTGTTTTATTCTCCTGTCAGCAACGTGGAATATCAATTTCGTATTTTGATCCATTCATTATTTTTTTTCAATATTACTTTAGAACTAACTACGTAATACTTCAATAGTTAGGCGTAACTTTAATAACAAAAAAATACCTATTTAAATAGATTACATTATATCTGATTACTAAATAAACTAAAAATAACAATTTTTTATGTACAGTCGGCTCTGTAATGGTCTTTACACCCAGCTTACGCCGGTGTTCTCCTGTGATTAAACCACTGACACATACACATCATGTGTTTGGCTGAGTGGTTTTTCTCCACCGGCGTAAGCTACCCAGCTTACATAAGGGTATAAATACCATTACAGAGCCGACTTCAAATAGGTAAAGAATTAGCGAAACAAGCAAGGTGATTTTCTAATGGTGGTTGCGCGGCATGATTCAATCTAATTTTGCGTATAATGAATTTGCAAATAATCTGGTCGACGTAATATCCTATCTCCCATCCTACTCCCGCACATAGCCTTTCTACGATGTGGGAAAGAGACGTTGTTCGCACCAAAACGGAAACAAACAGAGAAGAAAAAAGATGGCTGATTAACTAAAAAGCCTAACGTGTCGTGTCGCTCTCAATTTGCAACAAAATAAACTTTCAAGAATCTATCTGTGCTATGTGGTGTTCTAATATAACCGGTGAAGCTGCCTCCTCATCATCCCAGGTACTGTGCACTCCTTACTTTGTCTGGAACAGCTCAAACTCTTGTCATCTTCCACGCTGATCCAGTTTTCCTTTCACACAGCGTCGACCAAATTTATCTATCAATTTTACATATACAGTCCAAAGCTCTTCGCGCATCCAAATGGTAAGAGATTATGTCTGCCCTTGAATTCCTTCTTATTGTGTCACAAGTTCTTTCGAACCATTATGGTGAAAGATTTCAAGTGCACCTCGAAGAGGCTGTTTTCGTGCACATGACACATGTTTTCGAACTTTTTAGGTTCTTTGGCATGACGGTTTCTTCACGATGTTATCCTTCACCATTAAGCACGTGTTTTTCACCAACGGTATCATGGAAATTAGGTACTGTCGCCTAGTAAAGTGAAAAACAAACTAAGCAACCGACTTTACTTCAGACAGATACAAGAAGCGATAAAGAAAAGTTACTCAAACAAACTTTATTCTTTAAACTGGCTCACTGAGTTAGAAACCCAAAAATATAGAACACCACTTCAATAACATCTTGTAAAGGATACAGAACTCTCGGTTTGTTAGCAAAGAGTTTAATTTTAATTACCGACGCAAAGTTACTTCGATTACGAGTTGTCTGAAAGTTGGTTGACAAACGACAAGACGAAAATACATTTCGGACAACTTAGATTTAGTTGAATTCAGGACTTGTTCTGGCGCATGATAAATGTGGCATTTTTTTTATTTGTACAGAAAGCGTCACAGATAAGTATCCTCTTTGCACAAGACACCCAGCTTCAAATACCTTAAAAAAATAGTATAAATTATGATAAGGCTTACATGATTATAAAAATATAATTTATTTTTAAGGCAAAACTTCTTTGTACAACGTAGCGGAGTTTTGAAGGTATTTGAAGCTGGGTGTCTACTAGGGGGATACTTATCTATGACGCTGTCTGTACCTATATTTATACGGATATTCCTATCTATAAAAAATCTAGCTTCATAAGATGGCTGGAAGAAAACCATAAACTTGTTAGGGTAAAACTCGCCTTTGTGTTTCATTGACTTTCTCGATTATCACACATAATTATTAGATTGTAGCGGGTATTTATTGCGCTCTTTGCCTTTTTATCAGACAACATACAGGTCAAACCGCTGAACGTAGAGACTTGTGTAAAACTATTAACTGTGTAAAAACTGTACTTACGATTATAATGAGTTATGTTTTCTTTTCACTGCGATTTACTTACTGATTGACGTTATTATTGCATTTATATATTTACATTAATACTTTAATTAAAACGGCAAAACAATTAATTTAAAAAAAACATGTATTAAAGACACATTTGTTATGTCTAAGTAAGTAGGCAGAAGTTCCTGTATATGATTAGTACTCAAACCTTTGGGTAGAAACCAAAGAGCTTCTATACTATGTATCTAGAGAGCTAACACGCCATTTTGTTTTATTTAAGGATTAAGAATTCTGAACCTTATGACTTGGAAATAAAGTTATTTTTTAATTAAATCTAAATATAAGGATTTTAATGCTTGATAGAGACCCCCTCGTTAAGGAGTGTGTCTCGTTCACACAGTTGCCAGCATACAATTAAAATTAACATGGCCATATTTTTTGAAATAAGTGGGACAATTTTCGAAATTAGACGATTTGCTCTAAATGTTATTCAGATTCATTTGAAAGGTTTAGTACAGCCGCTGTCATGTAGGTTAGGTACCTAACTGCCGAGAAAAATAATTACTGTTCGAAAGAAACAGTATTAAAAGCATTGAATCAGATATATCTCACTAGAATGCGGCGCACCGCCCTCTTTTTTGTTGATATTTTAATGCACCTATGTATAATATAATTTTAAAACAATAATGCAAAGTAACGTATGTATATAACATTGATAGCTTATTGAGCAGATTGAATTTTCCCTTGGTTGCTTGTTTATGTCTCAATGAAATATTCAAAGTTCAAAAATTATGGTCGCCCTACAGAACGAGACACACTCCTTACTGGTTCTAGCTCTTTCGGCTCGCAGTTTTCGTGTGAGTCGGCATTCTAGATACATAGTATACAAGTTCTTTGGTAGAAACCTAGAAGCTATAGAGTAAAAATAAAATAAAAAGAGTTGAAGTGAGTTTTGGACTGACAAACAGATATAAATAATAATATAAAAAAATATGTTTATATATGTTTAAAGAACCTTATTTTCGTTTCCCTCTGCACTTACCTACTACTTAAAAACACACATATCTCAATTCACAAAGCTCCAGATTCGGGGCACATACCCGGGACGTAAAGCTCGCGCACACGCATTAATGTTTAACCGTTTTACACTCCAAAGTTCACTCCACAGAGTGCCTCGGGAATGAAAAATTCTGGCCGTCCGAAACACTAGCACTTCATAAAGTATTCATTTGATGGGCCAATCCACTATCCCGGTGCTTGCAGTGGCATATGCATTCATTGTGATATCTCTTTATTAAAAGCCATACATGGTAGTCCCTACATCGTAATTTGACGGTAGGCCAAAATGCTCAGGTTTAAAACCGATAGGCTTCAAGGGAGGTTAGTAAAATAAAATAAAAATTGGTTGTCTGAAAAGTTGGTTTACGGATGAAAGTTTAACGTCTACCAGCGTAACGGGACAATGGGCGTTACCGGACGATTAGCGTTGCCGGACAAATAGCGTTACCGGACAATGACGTCAACGTTTTCGTGCATGCGGCCGGCGCGGCGGCGTTCATCGATTTATTAGACGAAGTCACGTCATAATAATGTGATTATCTGGTCTTTTAACCGGATTGTCACTATAACTAAAGCCTAGATCACACGTACCGAGTACTCGGCCGAGACAGTGCTCTCGGCCGAGTACTTGGTATGTGTGATCTAGGCATAAGTGGATAGTGCATGCCTACGCCTAGGTATTATATCGTTGGTGTTGATGGATTTTTAATAGTCCAAGACATTAAGTTAGTATTCATTTGAAAAATTATCTCTTGCCATCAAGAGGTCATCTTACTCAACTCGTCAATTATGTATAGTCAGCTGCACAGACATGTATACACTCCCAAGCTTTCATATTTAAATTACTCTTAATTTCACAAAAAAGTGCACGCAAACATTTTCAAATTAATGTAGTCATCTTACTTGTTAGAATTCTTGAAATTTCTTTGCAAAAATTAAGAGTATAATATAAATATGAAAGCTTGGGAGTGTACCTAAACATGTTCGTGCAGCTGACTGTATTAAAAAAAAAAATATTACTTTGCACCGCATTATTATATTAAAAATCTTGGTATTATTAGCCTACGTTCACAAAAGTACCGTCTATTTTAATATTTTCATGGAGATAAACCATTTATAAATATCTGAAACGGATTACGTGTTCACTCCTATGGATTCAAATCGATTGCAATGAAGTGAAGTATTACGTAAAATATGCATTACGTGTCGAACGATTCGATCGTACCATTGACTGATTTTCAATAAAGGACTTAAAAAATAAATATTGAAGTATTACGGTCACAGTAGTAAATAATAAATTGATAATAAAAAATATTTTGGACATTTCATACAGCTTCATCTAGCCGCAAACTTAAAAAAAAAAGCTTATACTATGGAAACCAGATAACTGATAGGATACTTAAATTCTTTAGTATTATAGCTTTGGCGATACGAGAAATCCTTAAGAAACTTTTCCAACATAAATAATATTGAATAATTCTAGACTTACACCGTTACGATTATCTTTTTCTATAAATTTTTATTATTTATATTTCAAAGTTTTTTTACGGTCTTCCTGATAGTAAGTGATCACTTTTGCTTATTAACAAAACCGATACCTATATTAAAAAAAAACATTTAAAAAATAACAACATTATGTAATTTTTATTATTTTTAAGTATTTATTTTAGTTTATTTTTAATCTCATATTTTAATTTAATATTAATTATTTACTGTACCCTTAATTAATTAGAAGAAAAATTAACAAATATATATTAATATAAATTAATATTTGGAAATATATTCTTACCTACTATAATACTTATCAAACTATCAGAATTAGGGATATCACTTCAGTACCAATCGAGACGTCTCCATCAATTGCCATCCCGACACGTAATAGCTCACCGCTATGTCGCGCCAACTTTGAAATAGAAAAACTTGCGTCGTTAGTGTAGCCGCGGCTTAATACCGCATACCGCGCGACTGAACACACTTTATGAATTACTCTTTATTATGTGTACTGCACTAGCGCAAATAAAAACTATAATAAAGTAAGCAAGTATGTTTTTGAAACATGTTTTTCGCGACATTTTTGTCTAGTCTTCGTAAATATTAGTGCAAAGTACTAAACTGTAATCATAAATATAAATTAGAGGCTTGGACTGACTGACTACAGACAACGCACAGGCTAAACCACTAAACGCAGAACTTAATATTTTTTTATTGTTTATTAGTTTTTACAGAATTTCATCATGTATCAAACGATTTGGGGAATTACTTAGGTATTTGAAACAAACCTAAAACTTTTTTATCAAACATGCTTGAGAATTCCAACCTTATTTTGTCAATTTTTTTCGAGTTAAATCTACCTTGCCGGTCTCGACCTAAATAAATCAGATGCCTGGAATGTAGGCCGCTACAGTAATGTACCTACTGTAGAGTAGTTCTATATAAACCTCTACCACGATATTCAAAATTCGAAAAAAATATGTTTATGTCCCTCATAACACCCTGATTACAAAGGGGTATTACAAAGGGCCGAAGTTCGAAATTAGAAATAAACTCTCAACTTCCGGCATGTAACCTATTACAAACTTAACCTCTTTGGACAGATTTTATAAACAATCACTTTTTATCCCTAGGGTCCAAAACGCAGTTTTCCTCCCCCGGAAGCGTGCACGAAGTTACGAGCATGAGAAGTGAAAAAAGTATTAAATAAATAATGTTGGTGCTTATTTGTAAAAAAAAAAACATTTCAGGCGTCGCACCCAAGCGGAGCAAGCAAAAACGCGAAGTACCTACTCGTACTTGGCGTGTATTTTGTAAAACCTTTGCTATAAACTTTCCAGGTTCCAAATTCAAACCGAATAGGTCACGAGGCTCCCGGAATAATACCAACCAATGAAAATAAATCCGAGAGAACATTTGAAAACAGAACGTCTGGCTGAGGATGCCATATCGCCGGTAACTGGCATAACCCGGCGTGCATCGCGTCACTCAATCTCGTCGGGCCGAGTCACACTGGCGCGTAACGGACTTGTTTATCAAACAAACCTTTAGGGCCTAGAATACCGCGCGCTGATATCTCGCTCACAGATTTATACATACATTTTAGAAGATATAAATGAACCGAGTATAAATTTCAAAAAAGTGGAACGGTGAATTTGATACTACAACCTCACGAAGTGTAGTAAAGTATATGATTTGTTAGTAAAACAGGTTTTCCCAATGTATTCAATGCAGGAGCTCCTGCAACAGCTACTGCAGTAAATACATTTTTGTTTATAGCTTAGTCTTATTCAAAACGAGAGCAACTTTATTTTATCCTGTCTTTCATGTATTCTAGCCTAGGGACTTGTAATATTCCACGTGTGACACTGTTACGTGCCGGTATAAATGCGGCCGGACTGTAGCCCCCACCTTGAATAAAACACTCTCCGGTACAGGCGCGAGGAAGTAAAACGAAATAAAATGTATTTACGAGATGCAGGTGATGTCTGTGTAAGTGCTCGCGTCAATGTCGACATTTTTTTATAAACAAAACTCTTTTGAGACAGAGCAATGAAAGAAATAGAGATACCTCATTATAAACATCATACAAAATTATTTGATAGATGGCGTAACCGCGTAACAATTGGTATGCTAAAACGCCCGTATACGCACGCACGTAAAAAAAAGCTGGTCTGAAATCGCTATTAAATTTAAATTTTTGAAGAGAAAAACAATGTTATCATGTTTTATAATTCATCCTTATAAGGGTTGCAACGCAAACGAGTAAAATACAAAAATTATAAGAAAATATATTTGTCAAAAAGACATGCTACCTAATTGTACAGCAAATATAAGCTCAGGTATCAGAATACTAAATACAAAATTAAATTCTAAAGACAGTAGCTCCTATAAACATAGCTTAATCATAAATAATTTTAATCATAATCTTGATCTTGATAAACGCGATAGATCATGTGTATATCTCGTAATCAATCTATCGCCTATAAATTCCATCGTAATTACTTGGTGTTTGCTGACGTGCTGGATAATTTCCGTACGTAATGAAATCAAATTTACTATAACGGTATTTTACTGTGAGCATATGTGTTATTTTTAAAACGGATAGTAAAATTAACAATGTCAAAATTAAACGAATCACCATCGTCTTCTTATGCTTATTAAATTCCTTTTATCAATGGTTGATTGATACCCAAAGATTTATCTATGTACGAACATAGCATTTACCACAGATATATGATCTATGTCTATAGCCTCTGTCTACGAATTCGGCCTGAATACTTCTACTTATTGTCTTTTGCATGAAACAGAAATCACCATAAAATATAAGCAGCAAAGATTATTACCAAAAATAATAAAATATTCCGTCAACAACAGTTTCGTTAATCGGGAAACCCAGTAACAGATACTGTAACAAATATCACCATTGAATTATAGACGCATATAATATTTGCCCAAAAGGAGTGCTGAAATTATTAATTACCAAACATACTCAATCAATAACCGTGTCGTTGATCGGGTAAACCCTGCAGCATCTGTTCGACACTGTACTCACTGAACACTACACCACATCCCTCAATAATGCAAAGCGAATATTTACCCGGGGCCAGTACATGTGTACATGACTGTACCATGTGGCGACGTGGTGAAAACGAGCGTGCCTTTGACATGTCTCCGTGATGGTATTTTACGTTCGGAAATAGACGTTCGCGCGCTCGAAACGGTCTGAATGGTGGCCGTAAATTTGGCGTATGTACGTTGCACGTGTTTTAGAATATGCAATTTGTTTGTAGGAAATTTGAACTTTAAAATGCACATTATAGTACACAGTGGCGGTAAATATTATATTTTGAAACAAGAGGTACATTTCGGTACATTTAAGCTCTAAAAAACCTTTGAGACTGGTTTCTTCTTTACTTTTTCATCACCAACATTGAGTTTAAACCAACACACTACATAATAGTTTGGCTTTTCAACCCTGTTTCTAATGTAGTCGTCATATTTACCTTCTTCTTCTTCGTAGCGCTCTTGTCAAAGCGGTCGTGGTCTTCAGGAAGTTTTTTAATCGGGGGCTGTGACTTGCCTCACAATATTTCGCCACTTTTTCCTACTGGCAGACGTTCTGGTGCTCATGCAAAGGACCGCCCACGGCAGATTTTATTTGGTCGGTCCATCCCATGGGTGACCTTCCGCGAGGCCTGGTATCTTCCACTCTGCCCTAAACAATCAAACGCTCTATAGAGGCACTGTCTTGCCTTGAGACATGCCCGAAGAACTTGAGGGTGCGAATTTGAACTAAGACCGATAGACGCGAGTTCCTGGAGTATGGAGTTATTGGTGCAGAACTATTTACCTACTTGTCTTCAAGTTATGTAACAAAGTAAAAACAAGAAGACAATGTATTAATGCAACGGAGTACCACTACATCAACTATTATACTATACACTCATCCAAAACTACTGGCCTAGATAAAAACGCAAACAAAAACCAGCCCGACTACAAGTTCCGCGGATTAAACTTGTACTTTACTTGTTGGCGGATCTTCATACCCCCCTTCCCCCTCCCCCTCCACGGCCCACTGGAGCTAAATAAAAGCCTCAAGTTTTAATGGACGCACGCTATCTGCGGAAACTAAGAGTCATCTGATTGTTATTTTTATGGATTACACTTCGGTGTGATAGAAGGCCGTGTTTTGATAGGTGGCTATTTCCATATTTCCTCTTTATTTGGGCATTTGGTTTTGTTTTGGCGCGGTTTTCATCAGGATAAAAAAAAAATCAAAAAATAATTAAAAGGGTATGACATGTATGTACCCATTTTCAACAGACTTCAAAAAAAAGAAGAAGTTCTCAATTCAATTGTTTTTTGTTTACGTTTGTTACCTCAAACCATTCGGAAATATACATTCAGATTGGTTATAGAAATATTTTAAAATCAGTTCAGTAGTTTAGTTTTCATAACAAAATAACTGAAAAAAATGTCGTCTAAGTAAAGGGAATTGCGTATTTTGCTTTCCAGTGACTTTTCAGTGGTGTTTACGGTCACTAAAGAAGTCGTTTGTAGTATGTTTTTTTAAAACCTTCAGATTTTCATCAATTGTATGCATTGTGTACCACCAAAACATGTTTACTGCAATCTAGCTTGTACTCGTAAGTTCTGACGCTCCGCGTTGCACTCGAGTGCATCTAAAACTTTCATACTTTATACTTCTCTTGCCAATACGTGTTCTATGTATACACCTTACAAAGCTAGACCACGTTTGTGAGTACAAAACGCGCATTGCACAAGTGTGTCTATGAAGTTAGCTTACAGAGGGGTGACGCGATTGGGGCTTACCAAAAAATAAATTGGTTGCCTGTAACTTTACGGTGTACGGACGATGGTGTGGGGGACATATAGGTGCTGGTAAAATGAAAATTAAAATATCGAAGGACCTTAATGATATAAAAAATCTTGCTCAGCCGACACAGGGTAATAAAAATGTAGCCACCTACCTCTGCCACTTCCACTCGACACTCCTGATGCAGACCAGCTAAGCACGGCTTCAGCAGTCCAATCCAGAGTATTATGATGGTAGCTACCAAGTCAATCATCACGACAACACAAGCACAGTCACTATGAGAACGTCTCACGCGGCAGGCGATGAATGAATACGTGTGGTGTATGCGACAACCAAAGGGCAACTGGTTGCATTAGGCTCTCGCCCACGGTAGTAGGTGGCGCGGCGAGCAGGCTTGCCGATCCAACATTTCGGAAATGACGGTAGTCGTAGAAAAGGCGGATGACAAACAAATTATCCTACCCTGCATTTCTAAACTGAGCAAAGATCGAACAACAACGTCATCAGCGTAACGGGACAATGAGCGTTACCGGACAATGACGTCAACGTTTTCGTGCATGCAGTCGGCATTCATCGATGTATTAGACGTAGTCACGTCAAAAAGCCGTGTTGGCCGATTGGGAGGTGCCTCGCATTTTGATCCGAAGGTCATTTTCGAGGTGCACTTGAAATCATTTCAAACCCCACACACTGTGGTTCGAAAGACTTACAATAAGTTAAGTTAATAAGTTAAGTGACACGCTAAAAAGAAGAAGTTGAATTCGTACAAAAAATGCACCCAAAATGTACTATTTTCTAACCGATTCCAATGGTAGGTGAGATCATTTTAACTCAGTTCCCAAAATCCGGCAAAAAATGTTTTTTTTTCTACTAAACAGTGTTTTCAAAGTCAAACAACTTCACAGCATTTATCTGTGTCCCAGTGACAAAAGTACTGTGAAAATCAAAAATCTCTACGTGAAATTGCTCTGTTTCTCTCGCAACTATCCATGTGTCCGACTGTCCGTCCGTCCATTTGAACGGTAAACAGAAAAATCCATCCTTCGGATCAAAAGTCCCTAGAGGCACTTCCCACTCGGCCAACACGGCGTTTGTGAGATTTTTTGTGAGATCTTTTTTAACTCAGGTACCTAGCAAAAAATAAATATTATTTCATATACTCTCACGCCTAAAAATAACTTCACGCCATCTATCTATGTCCCAGTGACTAAAGTACTGTGAATATCAAAAATCTCAACGTGGAATTGCTCTGTTTCTCCCGCATCTATCCATGTGTCCGACTGTCCATCCGTCCATTTGAACGGCCGCTAATCCGTCCCTATTGTCTCGCGATATATTGCAAGTCCACGCGTGGGATTATCGCTCATTGTGACGGTGTCCCGGCATTAATCGTCGATTAATCAGTCGCTTGTCGCCTGTGAATCACCATGTGGCAAATATTGAGATCGACAGTCCAGATAAAGCTTGACACTGAGAATATACTCGTATGTCTAGCAAAAGAAATTAAGAATATTGTAAACTAAATTATGTAGGTTGAGTTTCATATAATAAAGCCTTTCATTTCCTAGAAAAAGTTAGTAACATTTGTTTCTTGTTAACTTTACTAATTAAAGATAAATTGGTAAGTACTTATTAATCTATAATTTAATCATTTGTTTATTTACCAAAAATAAACAGAGTTGTAGTTATGGATGTCACTATTCATATTTATTCCATTTACTATGGTGTGTTTGCCTGCTGCTGAAAACTGAAAGCTTTAGGAGCCCTAAAGGCTGGAGCTGCCTTGGTGGTGAGCGATAGGTGTCTTTTGACAGATATGATATGTGGCGTGAAAACTTCGTATCGTATGTGTTTCATTTGAGCTATAGTATGTATAACCAGACTTTTACGAGCGTATTTGTATCGGATCATCACATAAAAGTCAACAGTATGACGTTTTGGAATAAAACCATGCAAACTATAACTCTTTTGTGAGGGCTACGATACGAACACGAATGTGAAAAAATGGTGATAGACTGGGCTACTAAATACTTTGGTTATGGAAAACTATTGTCTCTCTAGCCAGTGAAACTTTAAAATATTGCCATGTATTTTGATATAAATAAATCAATGTACCAGTAAAACGTGGCATTCACACCGAAGTAAGAAAGGGGTCGAATTTTGCAACAAAAATTATCTCAAAACAATGCATTTAAAACTGTACAAACTACTATATTTCGTAAAGGAAGCGACATAGAGCAAAAACGTGCTTTTTATATATAATCTACGTTACTTCTTTTAAAAAAAGTGAAAGGTTTCATACTTTAATTTAGATTTTATACGTGTTTTAAAATTAACCCTTAAAACACGTATAAAATCTAAATTAAGGTATGAAACCTCACATTTTTTTTGTTGACGAAATCAAAAAACATGGACGAAACGAATTGTGTGAAGAAATTACTGTAATACGGCGTACTTTTTGAGTATTTGTCCGAAACATTTTGTATGGAATTCGGATTTGAGGATTAGCCTTAATACTTATCTCATTTGGTAATGTTAGAACAAACCATTGTACCGATCGCATACAAGATAGAACTAGTCGTAAGCTAGTTGCCAGACTGAAGCCAGCTATAGCTATACTTAAGCTGTATACTAGAGCGGACGCTGCAATATCGAATTAGTTTAGTTCAGTCAGGACAAATGGTGAGACGTCGAGTTAGGTAGTTTCAGATATAATTTTGTTAAAAGCAAATTACTTTAACTCTGTCTGAAACACAAATAAACATCATTACTCATATACACACTCACACCCCTACAACCTCACCTCAAGTACACTCCATACTCACTCACAAACTCATAAATTCATTCATTCAAACATACATAAATCTTATAATTAATTCGCGTACCTACTTATGCTCACAATATATTATGTAATATTATTATTTGTTTAGACACCTACTACCTACTATGAATTTAAGTTTCAAAATTCTATTCCTTTATTGACTTTATTATAAAATAAAAATAATTTAAAAAGTGAGTATCTATAACTAGCAATAGTACAAGTTTAGATACATATGGAGTGATGTTGATTCTTTGATAAAAAGTAACCCAAGACCTTGTCCAACTCATAAACTATACCCATACCGAATTTCAGTCAAATCGGTTCAGTAGTTTAGGCGTGATTAATGAACAAATATTATTTTATCATCTATCGTTCAATTTTCGCATCTATACAAAATCAGTACGATATCAGGAAGAAGTTTGCCTAAATTCAGAGCTAGAGGTGTTTTTCAAAATGTTTAAACTCAAAAAAAATTGACCATAGTAGTACTTGAACCCACAACCTTGACTTTCCGTATCATGTTCTCTCCGTTTGGAGACACTGACCGAAAATCTTCATACATAGGTACATATGGTTAACATACCTACGTATTACGGTTCTCTGAATGTGGTTGTATCAAAATTAATGTCCCACATATTATTTCCACATCCATAAAGACGTTTAAACCCACAATTTTGAATGATAATTCCCAGTGTAGGTTGAAATAATCCCAATCCTTCATTGCCCTTGCAGGAAGGATAGCGGCACATTAATCATGAGACAAAGGGAACACTCGTATTGTTGTAGAGGGCGCTGTTTCATCTCTCGAGAAACGCAGGCAGGCCGTATCCGTATCCGAAGGGCCCCTTCGGATACGGATACGGATCTTACTATCAAAACTCTTGTGAGTCGTGAAGGACAAGGTTCTCTTGTTTTAGTGTATCTTTTTCATATCAGGCATCTAGAATAGAAATTTCATGAGGAGTGAAATTAATACAAGCGTTACCTGAAAAGTGTTACGTTTTTCTGCGCAACGTTTTTTGCGCATCTTCATTTTGAAACCATCATGATTGAATATTATTATCCGTTGCTATGGTTACTAAGTTGATGGGAGTAGAAGAGTTATAGACAGAAGTGCGTCGGATCTACATGCATACACTTTTTTTCGTTTACGAGACGAGCTAAGTTCTCTCATATTTGTAAGATCACACTTGCCCAGGACTAGAACAGTGTTGTATAGAAATTTGTTTTAGAAGAAGTGATCTATCAAGAAAGAGCCTTACAGCGTAGTGGGTTAGTTACGCCGTAGCCTTATAAGGTCTTCAGATCCCGTTTCACAGCTCCTACACATGCGTTGGCTCCTAATACATTCGGATAATGATTGTTACGGATACGGAACTCCTTGATATCCGTTTCTATAACTTCTTGGGCAAATGTTGGCAGTACGGTGAAACAAAGGGGGACAAAAATCTTTTTTTTTTTTGTTCCAATAGCTGCACATATCAGGGTATTGCTCTAATCTCGATCATTAAAAAGTTAAAATTTATTAAAACAGAAAACCCGACTATTATGATACCATTCGCCATAAGATAGTAGTATAGTAAGAGGTACCTAATGCCCCATTATATTCCATTGCAAATCAAAATTGATTTCTTTGAGTAAGTACAAAAAAATGACTTTTTACTTCATTGGGACTGAAAAGGAATTGAGGTCACTTCGTAAACAGGGCAAAGTTACCTAGCCGGCTTCAAGCGCTCTATCATTACATTAGCCCACGTACCGGATGAAAGGTGACGAAAGTTGCCATTTAAACTCCAACAAACAGCAATCCTGGGATCCCTCTGACACTCACTTGGCAAACTGAACCTTATTTGTATAGGGGTAAGGCGTAGCTACCGGCTTAACTACCCGGTCACCGTAACTTGTTTTAACCGCTACAATGAGGTGTTAAACACCGCCCGGGGCCGGTCCGCACTAGGGCTTTCAGTCTCGATGACTTTCTGAGTCCCGGGAAAAAAAAATCGAGACTTGATGCGGTCTCGAAATTCCCGGGAAAAACGAGACTTTCGAGACTAATTTAATAGTACATAAAGGCACACTCATAGGAATGGCATTTAGGCATTTTATGGCGTATTAGCGAACACATCACAGTTTAACTTTACAATCCAGTATTTGATGATGTTCGGTGATGTCCGATGTTCCTGATTTATCAAAATTTGCGTTTTTCTTCGAAATGGTTCCTCATTCCACACATACACACACAAAACAACGAAGGTACAGAGGCCTTTCATTTGATTACAACATAAACATTACAATGACTCTCGCGCTGTGCATACAGCTCCATATTCCAATGCGAATGTGTAGCGATCACCGAGTCAGCAAACACCATACTTCGGAGGAAAATCGAAAATCAAAATATACGAATTCTAACCGATAGATGGCTATACTAAAAGCACTAGATAGCAATACTTGCGACTCAATGCTCGTTAACGAATGCCACCGAGCACTGGAGAGAATAACCCAAGCCAACCGAATAACACTCCAGTGGATTAAGGGGCACAGTAACTCATTAGGGAACGACGCCGCAGACGAGTTGGCTAGAAAAGGATCTGAGACTGGAAGGGAAGGGCCATCTCCCTTCCTACCACAACCCTTTTCTCAATTGCGAGCGTGGATACGCAAACGTACAAAGACACAGCACAGTGAGCGCTGGCGGCAAACCAAGAAGTGCAAACAATCAAGAATGGCCTTTCCGCAACTTGCACCACGTCTAACTAGACGTTTACTTAGTTTGAAACGACCAGATTTAAGAATCATTGTGGTTACTATCACAGGACATTGCCTGCTTAACAAACATCTGCACAACATTGGAAACACAGACAGCCCACTCTGTAGAGGCTGCTTGACCGAGGAGGAAATGCTCGCCCACGTAATCCTGGAACGCGTGGGAGTGGCAAAGCAACGAGAGGAAATCCTCAAAAACCCGAGGTCACTCCGCGAAGCCTGCGAAGAACCCAGGAAACTTCTGTGCCTCTGGGCGGAGTTAGGCTGGCTAAACTATTAGTCAGGAAATCCGACGCACAAAGGATCAACAGGAGTCCAAGTGCGGAAAAGGGAGTCCATTTACATTTACATTCATTCCACACATATAACTTTTTTTTTAAATTGCCCTTTTTGGTAAGCTAAAGTCATAAGACTATACCACTATGTCGTATCCTTGTTTTAGATTATACTAAGGGCTATCTACACTGAATATTGTTAAGATTTTTATAAGTATCGAAAGTCTCGTTATTCCCGGTACCGAAACCATCCAGTCTCGAGTCTCGAAAATAACGAAAAATCGTCGAGACTCTCGAAATTTTCGAGACCGAGACTCCCGGGATGAAAGCCTTAGTCCGCACCGGATAAATCCAGATTATACCGGTATAGGCTGCTGAAAGTAATGTGAGTAAGCTGCAGTTAAAGCTGGTGTCAGCGATAAAAGATAGGTAACTTTATTTTGAGTTTTTTTTTTTTGGGAATATATGTAGGTAAAGTAGTTAAGTATATTATGCGAATAACAGAAAGTTACATCAATGCTGTCGGTTATTTGTTTTTTTACTCGACGTAAGTTAAGTTGGCTTGTTTTAGGATTATATTCTTACAGTGTAACTAAATTTTTTTTATAAGATAACATAAAGAAAAAATAAATTTAACTTATTGAGACGACAGCCAATGACAAGACAGAAAAATTACATTCAAGACGAAATTGAAACAGACAACGACTTGAAGCCGTGAGCCAAAGTAATGTTAATTTCGGAAAGTACAAACTTTTACAATTGAGCGTTTGAGTTGTCAAACACAAGATGGAGACTAGACAAGTAAGAAATTAATTCTGAACTAGACGACATAAACAACTGTAATACAGTTTGGCAAACTTAGATTACCGTGAGCCACTCCGTCTAAACTATGATCAATCGAGGCTTCTGACACTGTGTTCAGGGTTATCAACGCAACCTTGCTCTGGGTTCCGCACAACTACCGAATATGTTTATATACTGTGTTACCAAGCTGTTTAACTGCTTGTGCGGATTCAGATTAGCGGATTTGACACTCGTGTTTTGTTTTTTGCAGCGCGTGTACGCGCGACAAGTCGCAAGAGACGCCTCATGTTACTGACAAGCTAGAAAAAAACCCAGTGTAATCGCCGGTATACGCTTGTTCGGCATTTGAAGTTTCGCGAATACCAATCCGCCCATATACGCGCGACAAAATACGCAAGTCTGAAACCGTGCTTATTCAGTAAAAGCAAGTACTACTTAATACATATTTTACCTACATTCTTGGACTTGTAAGGTTTAGTAATTTCTTTAACTTGGCAAAAGTATAATAGATTAGCCGTTTCACGAAAAATTGTACAAGCCCATCGTTATCGAGTCCGTCACAAAAGGTTGATCTTTGTGTGATTTTTCAAAACGTCATGCAAACTGTTGACAACTTCGTAACGAATGCGAATGTCAAAAAGATCGGTGACAGGACTACAGTATTCACTCAAATTCCCACATTATAATACGATTCCTGCAAACGTCACTTACAGACATCACATCCCAAAGAGAACCAATTTCCGTAGAGCCATCAAACTTAAACAATGCACCTCTCAAGTTATCTCCACGCGTCAAACCGTCAAGTGATCTGTCAAATTTATCTCCGACAGCCCTGAGGCTGAGGATGAGGTATAAAACTTGGAAAATCGCCGGACGGCATCCGATCGGTGTTCTGTCAATAATTGATAATGGATGACGTCATTACGTCAGTCGGTGATTGATTGACTGTTCCGGAGAGTCCGCGACGGTGGCGCCGCTCTTTAAAATGCCAAGTTACATGCTAATGGATAAATAAATGGCTGAAACTTATACTTTTATGTATTTTCTATTGGTTTACCTTCATCATACGAACCGAGTAATAGTTTTATCACCTAAATTTTTGACAAGCGAATTCGTATCGAATCCGTCACCGAAAAGTCAACATCAATATTTTGAAAACGTTCATACAATTTTCTCTGAAAGATTCGATACGAATGCGCTCTCAAAAAAGTTCGTGTTAGGGCTGAACTTACTGCCTTTTTTTTTACTAACATTCTTTCGCACTGTCAATTGTTTTCCTTTTATTAAGCAGAGCTATAACGTTGTACCTCTTGATAACATCGACGGTACATAGATTAAATATCTGCCCGTCTAATAAATGTCAACCAATATTTACAGTGGTTTAAGCGGCGCTGCTGTCGCGTCCCTATAAAATAATTTCTATCTTTACAGGATCGATAGAAAATTTATATACTCAAGTAACGACGTTAAAATCGCTCAGGTAATGTGTAACTAATGCATTAAGTTCCTACCATAGATTAATAAGGTGTTCCTATAGAACACCAAGATAAACAGATTCCAAGCAAGATGAAGTCGTAAATCAGGAAAAAACCTCAGTAACTCCATCTATGCTTTTATTATTTTAGATTTAAGAATATGTTGGGTCAAGTACATTTTACGATGTTAGAGATTAACAAATAAAAAATCTTACTTATTTGTTTCGAAATATAGTATACTTTTTTTTCGATTTTCATGTTGAGCATGTACTAAGATATGAATATATACTTTAATACTTCTATAGTGCCTACCTACTCAACCACTCTATTAGATCCTCTGAAATCCCTTGTAAACCGCGCACAAAGGATCAATTATAGAGTCTAGTTACTGAAAAGGATACTCTTACAATTTTATAGTATTAAATCATTTAGGTATGTCTAGACGACACGGATGGTCGAGTGGCAATGGCAAGTGTGTTAGACTGTCCCGAAGCGGGAATCGAACCCGCGACACCGGGCGTGGCAGTCCAATACACTTGCCATTCGACCATCCGTGTCGTCATGTATCCATGATTGTGTTAATTTTAGTAGAGCTCGACGAAAAACCATATTACCATCCCATTACCTGTGTTTCACAGAAAATGAATTTGTATTTGTATCAATCACGTCCAAACACTTAACCGATTCGGCTGGTATTCTGTATAAGTGTATTTATGTAATGAGCTAGAAAAGCATAACAGCTTAGTGTAGGTGCTGAAACCCATACTACGTCTCAAGCAAGCCACTAAGTAAAAATTATGTTAGATATTTAAATTGTATGTAAATGCTTGAAATTGAAAAATAAATAACTTATGAATTATAATTATTATAAAAAAGATAATTGCTGCTCTATATTTCAATACCATAATAACACCATAATGCCATAAAAGGGTATAAGCCATAGTTTCGTATTAGGTGTAGGTAAGTGTACTTATTTTTAATAAAAATTACTGAATTACCGTCCACATTCATTGAAGCACTTTTATGTCGACCGTTGTACGGTCGACATAAAAGTGCTTCAATTGTTGAAAACAATAAAAAAAAAAAAATGATTGTCTGAAAGTTGGTTTATGGACGATAGTTTAACGTGACTACCCGCGTAACGGGACAATGCACGTTACCGGACAATGACAGCGTTACTGGACAATGACGTCAACGTTTTCGTGCATGCAGCCGGCGTTCATCGATTTATTACACGTAGTCACGTCAAAAATGTAATCATATTTATCTTATTTTAGGTACTCCGGAACGGATACCTCGGGGATCGGGGTACTCGGGGATCGGGGTACTGGGGGATCGGAGTACTCGGGGATCGGGGTACTCGGGGAGTAACCCGACAAAACCGCGGGGTGCAGCCAGTCCCATAAACTCCCAAAAATAATACCCCAAATTGCTCCCAGTCATCCAATATCGTATCAATAAATCCGCTAAAAGCATAAGTTACGATATCGGTGCCTCCTCCGGACATTAGTATAAAAACATTTGTGCATGCAGTCCGACGGGCACACAAAGATCCAATCCATCAATGTCGGGCCCTTTGTCCTGGTGCCTGATTTACGGAGCCGACTACATGACTGGCTGAGATTAGCCCTGAAAATATTGTGGGCTTGAAGTTACGGCCTAGTCTTGGTTCTATGCGAGCTTGCAAAGTCTAGCTACCGCTTGCGGGATCGCTCGCATGGTTCATAACTTGAAGAATTGGCTCATTAGTAATCTTATTGATAGATAGACGAATTTTTGAACTAACCTTAGGTTATATCGGTAAAGTTAATTATCATATTTTTTAATTTGAATTGCGTTGCTATTTATTTTTTAATGTTTATCAATTTTTGTTTTTTGAAATTGTATACTATCTACATTATGATTGTAACTTTGCTGGATTCTTGAAGCTTGTAACTGATCGTTAAAGAACTTGAACTTCAACTTAACTAGCTGACGCCTGCAACTTCGTTTGCATTGTGGACATTATCAGGACAAAAGTCAGGATTTTGTCTCGCATAGCGAGCTTGCAATTTTTTTGTAACTGTAGAGCTGGTTGATACCAGCTGTAATACAGCAGAATATTTAAAAGAGAAGGCCGTTGGTCAACAATCAAGAAATCAGAAATAAAAGAATCAAGAAAAAAGGTGTGACGCTGAACTTTATACGTACTAGAAATTCCAATACAAAACTCAGATATGTTTTCATGTATCGTTCAAAAGCATTATACTGCTTATAGTAAGTTATTGAATATTTTTAATTAAAATCACTTACCGGCTTCAGTTGCGCTCAAGCTAGTCCTCAATAGACTGCAGCATTATTGTAAAAAATCCTGAAACAAAAGTTTTCAATTAACTCTTAATAAATATCTATTTGCTTTGTGTATGTTCGCTACACATACAAGTCAGAAAAGGTTAAGAGTACAAATATGCTATAACTTATAAGTATAACATTACATTTCGTCTAGGTATAAGTTATGGCGTGAAACTTTCTCATCCATATTATAAAGGAGAGCTTTGTTTGAACATCCCAGAACCTGTCTAATTATGCCTTCAGCTACAAGTTGGTTACAGATCCTAGTAAGAATACCGCTGACGTTTATGAGGTGCTTAATAAAACTAGTGCCTAACGACACTAAAAATTCATTTCACTGCCGTTTTACTGAACGTAAAAATTTAGTTTTACGAGTTGCTCTCGACTGAAGCCGTCCGTCGGCTTTTGCTGGAAATTGTGTCAATGCTTTAGGGAAATGGTAATTTTTCATGCTGTATTCCTACGAGAAGTAATGTATGGTTATATAAATAGTGTAGCTAGGAGAAGTACTTTCGGTTGGCCACAGGGACGAACAGATGGGGGTAATCAATAGCTATTTTGTATTAGAAACAACAACGGCGCCAGGGTTCGAAACTTTATATGGATGACTATTTATACTACTGTTCCATACTCGATCACGCTGCAACTACTGCTTGCAACACTGAAGGAAATATAATGCGGAAACCGATATATCAGCAATGGAAAAAAAACAGTATCGTCCAATTGTTATTGTATTCGCAGATCCGCCATTGTAAGAGTTGGGCTGATTCCCAGCAGTGGGAACATTACAGGCTGATGATTATCTTCTAGACGAATCTAAATAAAAGTGATAACCCGGATATATAAAGGGAAATAAATTAGATCTTGACACGCAAAAACATAATAAACAAACGAAAAATACACGAAATAGCAACCTTTGAAAAACGGTCGGTCTGAGCTAGCACAGACATATCTCCAAAAAGGCGTAATTGTTAAATATTTCAGCTCAATTCTTGAACACATTCTTATCCAAACATTCCAACAAGTACTGAAAATTCCATCCCACATTCGTTCGGCCAATAACTCGAAGCTATAAATACATCGGTGCGGACGTGACACTCGCAGCCTCCATTGCAATCACAGATCTCGGATACTTTCGGCTGTCGCCCCCAAAAGATCGGTTAATGAAAGAGATGCAAGTATAGCTTTTTATGATTAAGAGCAGTATAGAACTAAGTCACGTCACTCAAAACATTTTGAAGCACCTGAGACCCCGTCAGTTATTGTTTGTAAATTAATTTATCTTTTTACAATAATCTACAAAATGAAACCATTTTATTAATTTTAAAGATCATGGTTACTAGCTCAATCAACACGTGTGGCACAACGCATAGAAATAACCCAGATAATCATTCATTTCACAGGTGAGTAAAGAACATATTTGGTTTATTTTCGTAGAAAAATTTATGGACAATTTTCTTCTACAATTAGTTATAAAATCGTTGTGCCTTGTGGAGTTTTGATTGCTCTTGCCGTGTGTACAAATGGTTCTTACATATATGGAGAAATAATAGATTTTTCATGTAAAAACAAATATTGCTTCGTTACGATAAAATGATGACGTCACAGAAATATCGATAGTACCTAATGAGTAGGTAGTTATGCAAAGTGGTACAAAACTCTTTTCTTTTCTATCGTTAGGGTATTTTTACCTAGTTAAAATAAATTTACCACTTGTGTCATTTTTATTTTGTTTATTAAAATACGAGTATTATTATAACTAATCGTTTTTACTTATTTAATTTCAGCTTACCAAAGGATCCGCAAAACAGAAAAAAATGGTTACAAATTCTTCAGAAACAGAGCGATGATCAAAACAATATAAAAGTTTGCAGCAATCATTTTAAAAACGATTGTTTTTTATTCAGAATACATTAACGTGTTTTGAAGAAAGGTTCGCTGCCTACGTTACATGTTCCAGTAAGTACCATGTTGAACAATGTTTCAATTCAGGCGTAAAGAATGTATTTTGTGACCTTATGCCGACTTGTACAAAGTTGTCAAAGCTCTTAAGCAATCTCGCTTGGCAGTTTTTAACGGTTCAGATTCAGACCGATCAAGATCTGTCAAGCGAGTGAAGTAATTGTTTAGAACTTTGGAAGTTTGGTGCAAGTAGGCATTAGTCAAGTAATTATTAGTTAAGGACATAAATCATAAATCAACCTCTTTTACAGATTCAACTCAAGAAAAAGCGAGATCCAACTTCATATTGCAATTGGATCCCTATTTTATAGTACCTACCTTACCTACCTGAAACTAATAGGCTACATATATTATGACAGACAGATATACCTACGTATCGTGCCTACATATAATGACAAAACTCAGAATTAATATTCTTAAATAAAGTATTTTTCAGTCATTGAATAAAACATTTGCATGGGCTTCATTATTGTTTATTATAATCAACCAACTTTAAAAAAAGAACAGATATATATATTAAACACAATCGACTTTCTAGCTATTACAATCTTATTTCGAAGATTTGGATTGATGAGTAAGTTGTAGGTAAATATTGGTAAGTCCTGCTACTATGTATTATGAATGTAAGTTTGTGAGGATGGATAAGTTTTTGTTCCTGAATAACGCCAAAACTTGGCTATTTAGTCTTTAGTATCTAATAACTAATAACCAAACCCATCTCATTCCTTTGGTTAAAATCTTCATATGTACAGGTGGTGCCGTAATTAGTGAATAATCTTTCAGCTGCGGGTGGGGGACTTCAGGTCTAATCAGAAAATGAAAATATGTACCCAGTAAAAATTCTAAGTCCGTGGGATTTCTACTGGGAACATATTTTCATTTTCTGATGACCCCCACACGCAGCTGAAGGATTATCCACTAATTAACACTCTATTAACAACATGATTGTGTAGTAGGCACTATTTTTTTCTCTATTATGACTTGTGACGCAAAATGGGTAGGTACCACAGTTATCGATGTCGATAAAACATCTTATTGAAAGTCCATCACTATTTTTGAGCAACACATAGACAATCACTCGCACATGCTTATTATCATTTCTTGTATCGCATTTGAAATGTCATTACCCCTCTTTACATTCTAACTTTATGATTGCAATGGAGAGATGGAACATCGCATTTTATGACATCTCGGTCGCGTGGTCGCCGCGCGGCTACTTTATTTGAAAAGAAATACATAAACTTGAGTAAGAGATGTGCACTATGTTTTAAATAATATTTATAACAGAAACACATTACTTTATACATAGTAAGTAACATTGCAATGTATTGCATCGTTCGTCAATTCCCTAAATACATTTTGTAATATTAGAATGTAGGAAACAATCGGGCCATTCATAGGCCGTTGCAAACGATCTATACGTATCTCAACTGCTCCAACAGTATCGATTCTTCAATCATAAGTCAACAATATATAGTAAAAACGAATTCATTCAATTTGATAATAAAATTTAATTGAAAAATCGAGATTAAATTAAAATTAGCTTAAAACATTTATACCTATCTATATTAGCTAATAAATCATATCCAACCTTGAAGTGGGTTTAGTGAGTCAACTCGATACCCGGAGGCAGCGTGCCGAGGATCCTGGCTGCATTGCCTCTTTGTATAGCACGGCTTATTCTTTAAGTTTAGATTTTAGTAGTTAACTTATGCTATAATAAAGTTATGTACGTACTTGTATGTAGCTTTTAGCCATGGTAGTGTATCAAGGAGAAACGTTCAATTTAGCCGGCGATATTGTTTTCAGCTACGACTGGAGCTGGCTGATGGATCGTTTCCGCCCCCTGCCCTCCGGGACCCCCCGACTATCGCAGGGGCATTTATCAGTACATTATCTTTATCATTATCATAAGCTTTAGAATCGCTCTTATAGCTAAGAGTAGTCCTGAGTCAACAGTTATTGCTTGGTACCACAACATAGAACAACCGACTTGAATCGGACGGTTCAACTGGCCGGTAGGCACCACTGACAAGTCACAGGGAAGCAAAATAAGCAATTTTGTTTACACCCAAGCCGAAAAAGTATTTTTTTTTTTTGTTAATAAGAAAAAAAAAGTTCTTTAGTTCATTAGTTTGGTTTTTAAATATTTTGATTTAAAAACCAAACTAATGAACCGATTTTCATCGTAAAGTCGAAAGTATATGCTTTCAAACAAAAAATATTTTTTTTAAATCGGTTTATAAACAACAAAGTTCTTACATAAAAAAAGCCGAATTGATAACCTTCTCCTTTTTTGAAGTTGGTTGAAAAAGAAGTCATTATAGAAATCTATTAATATTAGCAAACGTACGCTTACGCATAATATGCGAGCGATGATCTGCGCGCTATAGCCGGCAGACGTTGATGAGAAGAGTCTAAGATCGGGTTTAGTGGTGCGCCTTGAGAGAAAAATACATCCAGGAGTGGACTGCTATAGGTTGATGATGATGAGTTTATTTCAATGTAAGAAAATTACACAAATACCATAGACAAGTCTCCGAAGCTCTAACATCATAAATAGACAAAAGCACATCCCGTATTTATATTAGCCTGATCACGAAAAATTCTGACGATCGAATTCTTCTAGTTCCTATCGTATCCATCACAGAGACGGCAACAGTTTGTGCGACGTTTTGGAAAAAAAACATACAGACTGTGTTAGATACGATACGAATTCGATTGTCAGATTTTTTCGAGATCGGGCCTCTGTTATCGACCGCCGCTCAACCAACCAGCCTTCATACACAAGAAACTAATTAAAAATTAATTATCAATCTCATCTCGAGACGAACTTACACAATTTATTACGTCTTTGATGGAACAGGATCCTTGTAACAGGAAAATTAGGTTATGACATTTTACAAAATTACGTTTAATCACCTTCAGTTAGGGGTTTCCGTACGTTAAGTACAGTATTATAAGAATTAGTATTCTTATAATACGTATTAGAATTAATACCAGCTAGATAAAAAGCTAGCATAAAAATATCGGCCCGTCTCTATCAGTTGCAACACCCTAAACGGGTAATATTGTATAGCTGTACTTATATTCATTTGACTTAATATATATTTGCAATAAATACTGAATACTGAATACTAAATACTATTACAATAATTAATTCGAAAGCTAATATGTATGGATCGTTGTTTGGTACTCAATCACGCCAAAACTTTTGAACTTCGGAAATCGGAAATCATAATAATATACTCACAGTAAAGTAGGCAACTAAAAGAAACCAAAACAATATTCGGCTTAAATATGTAAAATAAAAAGTAAATTTATTATCTTTGCTTAAGAACTTGAGGAATTGGAATAAAAAGTGGACGGGAGGAAATTTATGCTAAGTTTTATTCATGTAAGCGACGCGCAGAAATGTTTTTTGTGATTAAGCTGTGATTAAACCACGCAATCATTTCCTATTTTTTAATCAAAAAATATTGGAGGTAAGAATAATTTAATAATGTGAAAACATAATATTGCCTGTTCAATGAGTCTTCTTCTTCGTGTCACTAGTTCTTTCGAACCAGTGTGGTGAAAGGATTTCAAGTGCGCCTCGAGGAGGCTCCTTTCGTGCACTCGACACATGTTTTTGAACTCTAAGTTCTACGACATGCCGGTTTCCTCACGATGTTTTCCTTCACCGTTGTGAGAACGTGGGATGCATACATAGATTTTTTCGACCGAAAAAACCCATTTACGCATGACTGCCACCAGGATTCGAACCCGCGACCATCAGATCGAAAGGTAAGGGCCTCATCCACTCGGCCACCACGTCCACGTTCAATGCGTAATACAATAGGTTACTATATTTTTTTTACGGTAAAAGACGGTTCCGCACGTGGTCTTGGAATGTAACATAGCTTATCTCTTTTTAAAGAAATGGCGAGACTAGCTAGGCGCTGTTCTGATGGTAAGTGACACGCCTACCCATAACCATAACAGTGCTACTTAGGACTATGATTCCTACAAGCCGGTGCAACACTGCTATAGTGCTTGCCCACCTTGAGACATTTTGATGGTCAGTCTCGAAAGCCCAGTACTTTAACTAAGTACAGTGTCTTTCCAACCGGAACAAAGTAATGCTTGCACATTAATGCGTTGCGACAGAATGTCTGGCACTGTGTTGGTACCCAACTAGACGGTATTCTGCAGGGACGCCTCCTTGGTGAAGTGAGAGCACAGACATAAAACTTAAATTTAGATCTGTGAGTGGGAGGCTTAAGGCGGTTATATAGGGCTTTCGCTACATTTCGGTTGTATTTATGGCAGCGACAAGGCTTTTTATACATACAAAGCAAACTAGCAACGCATCGAAATATTTTTTCATCATTGTAACCGTAGTCTAAATGATGAAAAAGTATTTTAATAAAAGCTACAGTCTCATTTTTGTATACAAAGACAAAATTATTGTTCCTGTGCTTCATTATTTTATTTGGCCAATTTTTAACCAAAGGTGCAAGTGATAAGCAGTCTACCATTATTAAGCACTGCCCGCTGACATGAAAAATTAAAAGGTACAAAATAATTGTACCGTTTGTTTACAAGAGTTTGTGAAACAGGACCTTTTACGGCGTGTTTTGTGAGACCCGGCTGTATTTCCTTTGACTGCTGAACATTTTTGACTCCATTTTGAAACGTTACTGGTAATAAGATTTTGAGCGTGAAAATCAAAAGCTTTGGTTTGCTGGGGATAATCTCAAAGCTTATGAAAAGCATAGAGTAAGAAAAAAGTTATTTATCGTGGAACAGGTAGGGAAATATTTCCTAAAATAGAATAAAATTAATATTTTTCTGTATAGTGTCCGTTTTAAAATGCACGCTTTGAACATTTTCATGTTCTTTTATGAAACTTATCTTCCATTTTCCGTATGCGTTTAGAACATATGTTTGTGGTATTAAACTCGTGCAATATCCTACGTATTGGTATGCTCACTAAAATGCAGGCTTACCGGGACAATCTAAATACTCGTAGTATGCTTTCCAACCAGATGGTCTAACAATACCTATTTGCCAACCGTTCCATAGGTAGGTGACGCGAAATTCATACAATTATTAATAGGTAGGAACATATATTTTGTTTCTTATCATTTGTACTTTTTTATAGAACTCGTGTTAATAAAGTCTGATCGAATTTTAAAAATGAGAACGTTACCGTTAAACTATTCCAATATATTTATTATTAAAAAAAGCTGCAATCAAATCTGTTCAGAAGTTTGGCGCGATGAGCTAAATATTCATCTATCCAAGGTTTTCCCAGGTTTGACTTTGGCCTTGATAGTTCATTGAAATTCATTCATAGTTTTCAATAGCTTAGCTTACCAAAATTTTGTACTCACTTTGGGGTGTTTCGGAATGTCTCTTAGGCGGGTGTTACGAATGACATACGCTCTGATGGCATGTCTGTACGCATCAACTATTCTAATCTCGTCTTACTACTCTCCAGTAGAGATATTCAATAATATTCTGGCCCTACTCTACTATGACATAGTTTTTCACGGACAACAATAACATCAAATACATTTTGAGCCAGCGAGTTCGCATGTAGCTTGTAAACTCTCCCCGTGTCATCAACTTTTTTACAATCTGCTAGTTGACAATCCTTCCCGAAAGCTAAATCGCTCAGTCGCCAGCTTTTAATTGATTTATTTTTATTTTTTGAAGATGTGGTGGCCGAGTGGATGAGGCCCTTGCCTTGCGATCTGATGGTCGCGGGTTCGAATCCCGGTGGCAGTCATGTGTTAATGGGTTTAAAACATCTATATGCATCCCACGTTTTCGCAACGGTGAAGGAAAACATCGTGAGGAAACCTGCATGTGGTAGAACCTAAAAGTTAGAAAACATGTGTCGAGTGCATGAAAGGAGCCTCTTCGAGGCGCACTTGAAATCTTTTCACCACACTGGGTCGAAGGAACTAGTGACGCGATAAGAAGAATAATTGATGAATATATATTGATGTATATATATATATATATAAAGCGCGCTTCACTAACAAAAGTATTTTAAAAAGTAAAAGTTTATAACAAGCTTCCAAAACACATTAAAGCCGAAAGCTTGTTTAATTTTAAAGCCAAATTAAAACGCTGGCTTGTTGAGCAGACATTCTATTCTTTCGAGGAATTTATTAATTCTAAATCTATTGATAATTTATTGTAATTAATTAAATTATTTGAATTGACATATTTTTTATGAATTATTATTTTGGTTTTTTTATAAAAAAAATTATTTACTTATGTAAATAGTTTTATTATTAAAAGACGTGTATAAGTACATTATACATCTAAGTTCTTAAGTTTTTGACTTGTAATAATTATTTTACTAATAAATACTATTGAACTATAGTAGGTACAGAACCAAAATTAGGTGGAATACTTCAACAAACTGAGCCTCGGGAGGTTTCTCTGTGTTTTGCTAAAACACTCGTGACAAGTCACAGCGATGCCGATGCTGACACGCGGGGTAGCTCCGCGTGTTCGTGATCCAGATGTCGTGTGACGGACGGGTGTCGAAAGTGATCTACAGAAAGTATTTTTAGGAATAATGGAGAATAAATACCATGCGCTTTGTTTTTTCTATAAAAATGACTACAATTTGTTTACGTTACGAATCAATAATATAATAATTCCTTTCTTAGGTAAGCGCCTATACTTTACGACGAATATACCCGTGAAATTTCAAGTCCCTACGAACAGTAGTTTGGCTTGTGTGTTGTCAGTCAGTCAGTCAGTACACTTGTTTGTATTAATATCTAAAATCAAATTAGGGTAAACCAACCTATTATTGGCACCCTAGAGTTTAGTGCGAAAAAACAAGGATATTATAGATTATTCAATTTCAGTATGCTTTTAAAAGTAATAAAATTGTGGACATGATTTTATTGCGAGAGGCAAAATACTGTACAAGATTACAAAAATAATCTAATATACGAAAATACTATTGAATGCGATTAATATTATCAAATTATCAAATAATTACATTATTTCCAATTAAAAAGAATAGGTTACTAATGAAGGAGAATATATCCAAAAGCGGACGTCCAGATTTTTTAAGTTCACATTTATAGCCGTGATCATAGTTTGTAATCCTGGCAAATATTTTTAATTACACAGTAATGTCATTGAATTAAAAAATTTTGACACAAGTTTTAATGATAACTATAAAACTATTATTATAGGTCGTGAAATAACAACTACAATAACTTGTCAGAGATATCAAATACAATGTCTGAAGCAGCTTTTTGGTTGATGACACAGAGTTAACTGAATTCCAGTGAAGAGACTCACTCATTGTAACTGGTTTGACTGAGTTTGCCAAGAGTCTTAGTTTCAGGGCTCTCGATACTCTACTACAAGGTGGGCTATTCTCAAGTATTTTTTTTACATTTCAACGTCATTCGATTTTATAGTTTAGTTACTTACAAACATCATATTTTGAAGACGAATGGATGGATAAATAGATGGTAAGGTGCTTGTAACACAATTACGCTGAAAATACCAATCTGAATAGACTGAAATTCATTATGTATTCAGTTTAGAAGCTGAAAAAGGATTCATTCTGCAGATGGAAAGTCAATATTAAAAAGGGTTAAAGGGGCGAGGTGTTTAGAAACAGACGGCCTATTTGTAATGCTTTAGATTTTTTGTGACCGTGTTGTTTAAAAATACCGAGTTATTTTCACAACATTTCATTGCATCTAACGTTTTCCAAAACATGACGCCATTTACTCTAGAGGTTAACAATCCAGTCGTTTCGTTCATCTTATATTTTCAGCATACACGCTCAACTTACGACCTTATATCTTTAAAATAACGCTGATGTTCCCAAAGCAGATGCAGACGTGTCGTGAATTTCACTCGACTGTTATCGTTAAAAGAGAAGTGCTGTTGTAAAAGACATTCGTTGTTCAGATTTGTGACGTCTAGTCCCGGCTCGAATTTGCGATCATAATCACATTTTATTTTGTTAAAATAACACTACACAATACCCTTTTTACTTTCTACTTACCTTTATACGAATATTCTCAGTTATGAAACTGATTGCTCAGCTTTTCAAAAATTTATCGCTCTCATAAACTCAGAGATGCGCAAAATATCTTTGAGAATATTTTTCAAACGAGCTTTGCGGAATATCACCGCGCTGACTAAGCAGTAAGTTGCATTAATGCGTTCCGGCCGGAAAGGCAAGGGGTGCGAGCGACTCTGGAATTACGCTCATATGAGATTTTCCATCCACCGTCTCAGGTGACGAACGCAATATCGCGCGCGCTATTAAAACGAAGACAGCATCGCACACTGCGCTAGGTAATTGCATAAATTACTTTGAAGTACAAAGTTTGGAGAATACGCTTGTGTTTCGATGAATTTTAGTGAAATTCTGAACTGAGCAACACATAATGTATCGAACGGATACTGGTATTACCGAAAACCTACACTCACTAAATAACATGAGTTTTCATCTACATATTTTACCGTAGAAGATAGATTTTCTAAGCTAATCTAGTTTTAGATCTTCACTTAAAGTACGTATCTAATCTTTTAATGGATTCCATCGTTGTGCAATGTGTGCGCTGGTCATTAAATTGGCCATTTCAGAATCACTTTGCATAACTTTGCCAGACTACTTAGCAGTGTCAACTCAAGATAGTTCTGAGAGGCGAGAAGAGGATGGGGGCTCCTATCACTCGCAGCCTCAATCTATTATCTCAGTACGTTACAACTTTGAGACGCCCGAGGGCCGTCTTATCAGTCTAAAGAACCAGAATCAATCGACCTTCCCTGCCCTCCGGTTTCAGGCAAATGTTCTACATCGATACGGGATTTGAATCATTTTTCACAGATCAGCTGAAACTGGACGGTGTGGCCGTGTCGATCAGACAATGTAGAGCTACGAAGCTTCGAGGTTTTTGAAGAAAGCGGTGGGTAAAAGGGCAGCGGTAGCTGTGCAGGGGTCAGGCTAAATTGGTTCGTTTAAGGTTTTATCTGAAAGTACAATTTTAGAGAATGCTGAAGTTTGATAGAAAACTTTTTGATATATGAACGTTATCGTTTTCAAATCCTTAGCAATAAAATCAAAGATCTTCTCTGAGTATAAGATCTCAGGGCTTAGTCATCAAAACTTATTATTAAAATAAGGTGGGCATAAACACCAAACAATATTCTTACTAATCCGCTAAACAAGATAAAGAAACTAGGAATGTTTATTAATACAAATTCGTTTGTTCGGGTCGTTTATTTTATCTAATCTTATTTATATTGTGATTAATTACGGGAACTTGGGATTTTGAGTGTAAAATAACTTTCCTTAAACTCTGTCGAGATTTAAATAAATAATATTTTAAGGAATGCTTTCTTTTCAGCTGGCAATAAAACCTCTTATACTTATATGGTGGATGATCATTTTCAGCTTTGTGATATTTGTGTTTGCTCTATGTATGTATTTTTCTAATAATAGATAACAAATAGATTATGAAAAGTGTCACTTGCGTGACCTTCACAAATCCAATGACACCTCATTTGTAAAAAAACCATCGAGTATATATATTGCATATTATTTTTACTTTATTGTTTGCTCTGTTATCTAAATTTACTGTGTTTTTGTTTTTGTTTTCATATATAAGTTAATACTCATATACATATTAAGTACTACTAACCTACCTTTTAAGTATTTACATATAATTGTTAAAACAGCATAGAATAAAACATGTACCTACTTGTAACGGGAAGGGCTCTGAATTCTGTAATACAGTTTATAAAAACTAAAATGGAAAACAGCGACTGTACCATAACTTTGGACAAATGTTTTTGAAATAAACAATTTTGTATTTTGTAGAATATTTTAAGATTAACCAATAAGTGTCCTCGGCCATGGACTAAAGCCCTAGCCTATTTATGCCATGTTCCATCAAGAGTCCGTCGTAAACATCACCATAAAAACTTCAACTATAAATCTTTGAGTATTTTAGAACAAAGAAATATAAAATTACGTTTCCTGAAAAGAGCTTATAAAATTATAAGCGATGAATTTTATTAACACTTTTCACACAGTAGCTTCTTACATGGACAGGAAGGGATCTGTATGACTATATAGATTGGTTACTGAAATTCTGACTGTGTGTATTTTAGCAAGGACCCTCGCCTTGGGGTAATTATAATACTATTATAATTATAATATAATATTATATAAGTAATTATAATATTAATTATAATAATTAATTTTCTCAAACATGTTTGGAAATTAGAACCTTATTTTGACAACCTTCTTCGAGTCAAATACTACTTTGCCGGCCTAGGCCAAATTAATTACTATGAAATTTCATATCACAAATCACGTTGTACACTTTCCAATTGAACTATGCGAAAAGTCGCGGAAAAGACAATTTTTTTCCTAAATAATTTAGATCTCTCTTTTGTATTTCCTGCAGTTGAGTTAATCCACGCTCTCTTTTGGTTAGATAAAACTGTTTCAAATGTGTGGGGTATGATACGACCACGATAAAAAGTAAGAATCATTGTTAGCCAACCGCAGAAAAAATACTCAAAAACATTACCATCCTTCTTTGCGGTCGGGTAAAAGTACTCGACTTCAATCGCATGAACGTTACATAGACTGCCAAAAGTTCGTATCGACGTGTTACATACACGCAAATACTCCCGTTAGCGACCCACCTTTAAGGACGCGAGTGAAAAAAGAAAAACTGTGGTTATTCGCTTTTATCAACCGCCGAGGACCGCTGGGGGTGCTTGGAAAGTTTTATATTACGACATAGCCGGTTTTGCCTCCCTCCCGCCGATGTAACTCCAACGTGATTGTGGGAGATTGACTTTTTGGGGTCAGTATGATAAAATCTCCAAAATCGCGCTGAATATTTAAAAATGGCTGTTGCCCGCGGCGTATATCGTGGTATCGGGATAAAAATAGACTATGTATTTTTCTCATACCAAATTTCAAAAAAATCAGTAGGTATAATATTATCATCATTTTTTTAAATTATTTAATTATATATAATAATTTTTTTTATATCAAATAATATAAAAAAAATGTTTCGACTAAACTTTTCAAGACAAAAAAACAATCAATATTATTATTATAATTTTTTTTTCAAATTATTAACCCCCCTTGACGCCTATCGGTTTTAAATCTGAGCATTTTGGCCTACCGTTACAGATTACAATGCAGTAGAAGCTAGCTTTAAAATATCTGTGTCGTAGACTTTTCGTAGACTAAACTGACTGGCTCGTAGCATGTATGGTAGCACGTAGCACCCGCGTAGCACTCTAGTAGCACTCTCGTAGCGCCCTCGTAGCACCGCTCTACGGAGGAATTTGCCGCATAATTCTTGGTAATTAAATACGGTTTTCTCACACATTCTCCATATTTTCACTGTTTATTAAATTAGGGTAGATAAAATAAGGTGTTAGGGTAAAATACCCAGCACTTTGCCACTTTCAATTACCCACTATTATAAAACCGCTAAAATCCGTGACTTACTATCCAATCTCGGAGTCGCATTAAAAATATTTTGTTTTTTTCTGCAATATAATTTTAACTGTATTAGTAACAATAAATGATAACTCTACGTCCACTTCCTAGTTTACAAGTAAACTAACTAAAAGCATAAAAGTTAAAGTAACAGCAAATAAACTTATCTCAGAATAGAGACTTCACCAAAAAAAGTAGGCAACTCCTAATACATTTTGGTCCGAAGCTAAATTTCAAAACAGAGATAGTAGCAGGGCTAGTTAGATATTACCTATCTATAGTTTAAAATGATTTAATTAGGTTTCATAATTTTATTGTTTTTCCAACAAGTTACGAAAACATAAAACTATCACTAAACATTCACTATTTTTACTGTATAACTGTGTAAACATTCATTATTTGCTATTCAACGAGGTACCGTCGCCAGCCTCTTGGGTACTATGCCCGTGGACACTGACCTAAATTCCGTGCATTATTTATAATTTTAGACAGTTTTCACTTTTATTTAAGTTATTTTAGTGTTATTCTAGGTTTCTACCTCTTTATGCATTTAGTTAGAAGTAAGTTGTATTTTAGTTAACGGGTCGTCTGATTTTTTTGTCTCATTTTACGACGCTATATTTCTTCGAAGCTATTTATCTGGGTGTTCTGTATAGAACATTAATAAATCATTTTATTCAAGGTTTTCCGATAAACGAAGGTAAGAGGAAAGTGAGAAGTGACCTCAAACGACCTATGATGCACCTGTAGACCTAGATTTAGGCCCAGACCTAGATACACCTAGCAGCTAATTCTAACACTTTCTCCGCGACCTCTAGCTATTTATAGAGCTCTACACACGACTATGAGAGATTTATCTCATTATTGTATGAGACGACCGGGTTAATCTAGCAAGTTTGTTCGACTGTTATACGGATGTCGCGGGTTCGATTCTTGCTTCATAAATATGAATATGCTTGTATTTTTTAAGCATGCAAAGCACTCTCCTGGTGGTATAATAGATGATCTTCTTCTTCTTATCGTGTCACTAGTTCCTTCGAACCAGTGTGGTGAAAGGATTTCAAGTGCGCCTCAAAGAGGCTCCTTTCATGCACTTGACTCATGTTTTTCTATCTTTTTAAGTATTATATAATAGATGATGCCTGCACACGACCTGAACAGGGCTACACAGGACTTTGAATCGCAAAGGCCAGTGCAACTCGGCTTCAACACTTATCCACTTTGAGACATTTTAATGGTCAGTCTTGAATGCCTAGAAATTTTACTAGCTACTGTATTATTATTATTACTAATCGGAACACAGTAATGGTTTTCCACTACTTTCACTACTGCTTGGCGCCTGGATATGAATAAACTACACATAAACTCATCTTATCTCGTCTTGTATGAGCAACTTATTGTTTTACTTATTGGCCTGGAAGAGATCACTTACAGCGATAAGGCCGCCCTTTGTACTACCTACCTTAAGGCCTTTGTATTCTTGTTATATTGTTTCATTCTGTTTTGTTCTTGTTGGTGTACAATACTTCTAAGACTTCTAAGTTTAAAATTCATAGAAATGAAAACGAATTTCAAACTGACAAACAAAAACATTATTTCCGGTGATATTTCCACCTGTAGTAAACACAGATGCTGTTGCTAATTCCGTGCACTTTCACCGACCTTCTGGTAATAATAGCTCGGCGTGAGGCTCGGGAGTGAATGGCTCTATCGGGGTCGAGCGGTTGTATTAATAGTACCATTCATGGAGTCAATTGACATCTTGTTTATTGAAATGATTTGACGATCGTAATAATTTTAAATTTGAATCTCTGAAACGGAAATAAGGTGTAGTTTTAGCACCTTATTCCCCTTTCAGAGATTCAAATGTAATCATTTCGAGAAAGCTTTCAGGGTTTGCAAAACCCTATTTTTATTGTTATTTCTAGTTGGTATTTATATAAAACATCAAGAAATTGTACCAACTTTAAGGATGCAGCAGCCCCTGGTTATTCGACTATTCGTATTCACTTATAAAAAAAAACTATACAAACTTACTACAAAAATTACTAGTTTGGTCGTAATGGCTTTCTATTCAATATGACCTAACTAGTTATATTTCTAGCCACCACAGTTGGTAGTCCAACCAGTCGCCAGACACCTGCACTAAGATATTAACATCCAAAATTTTCCCTTTTTTTTACGTTCACGTTCATTTTTGATGTCACAGTGCTAAATTTAATTAAGATGTTAACAGCGAAAACTCAAAAACTATGCGTTTTATATCATTCACAGTTTTATTTTTTCTCATATTTATTAATTATTCAGGTAAATCTAAATAATACGACTAAAAATTGAAGTTAAAATTAAAACTCATCTAAACTAGACTAAAAATTATGAAAACAGTAAGTATTTCTGCCATAAGTAAACTTTATCTATGTGTTATTTTTATTTGATGGTTTTTGATTTACGTTTCATTTTTCAACAACAATTTTGATAGTAGCATGCGGGATCCCAAAGAAGCAAACTGAATTTTTAGTACTAAAGAGGATAATCCTAGAGCTCCAAGAGCATTGCATATTTATGTTTACTTAGAGAGAACTTAAGTTGTTACAGCCGACATTGAAACTTGTGGGTCCAACAACAACATAGATGAAAGTTTTCATAACATTATGCCCCATGCTAACTACAAAGTAACTACTTCTATGTATACATATTATAGGCTAGTTAAGCTAAGTAATGTTTGTTTTAGTAAGTTTTTTTTTTAAATGCCAATATTTTCTCATTGTTGGGCAAAGGACCCTTTAAATCTCTCCACTTTATATTATTACTTTATTTCGGTCTTCACCACGTTCAGTCTCAGTTTGAACTACAGCATACCAGCATGTGCCTACTGGCATAACCAGATGTAATTTCAGTTTTAAAATCAACTAAAACTCTAAAAATTCAATGCTTAAAAGGCGTGAACGTAAAATAACTCAATGAAACCTCTGCGCACGAATTTTAGTGTTCTCTTTCAGAACAGGCTTAAAAATAAAAAACTTTTTGTACTGCACAATTTACACATTACTCAATAACTGTATTCAGAGCTAAAATAACTTGTTATCGAATCACCGTCCAATCTGACGTGCGACACAAACTGCATGTTTGCAAAACAGAACCTAGCTAATAGATAACTAAGTCTGCAACATAGATGAATAACGGTGTTCCTATAGAACACCAAGACAGACAGTATCAAACCAAAATGGATGCAGAATACAGGACAGAAAATTTTTAGACACCCTGTCAATAAAAATGAAATATCTCTATTTTCAAATAATGTTCGTTACTTTTTACGATGTAGTTTTATTAACAATGAAAAAGCCTAGTAGTTTTAACATATAATATTTGACTAGCCCTGTTAAATCTCAATTTCGAAAATTAGTATTGGACCAAAATGTACTAGAAGTTAGCAAATGTGGCTCCTTTTTTTTTGTCGCATTTTCAATATACTACATTGTGTTTCTGTACTTTAATACTTCTATGGTCTGCAATAGCTCGGGGGCTGCGGGGCCGAGCCCTCACCCCCGTTCTATTTCCGCTGGTGACGTCACAAACACGCCCCTGTGACGCAAGCAGTCAGGTTTTTTTTAAACCGTGTCTGGCGATGGCGTACCGTGGTTAAGGTTGCTAGATGCGGTCGGGAGCGATAACCTACATCTCCAATGCGATTGATGGCAGTTGACGCATCTATTTTTTTTTTATCAAGAGAATGTAGGCTTTTTGAAATGAAAACTTTTTTAGGCGCGCAGAGTAATCTATTTTGTGGGTATTGAATGAGAATGAGTCGTCAGGTTCGGTTATGTAGCGCTCGTTCGGGTAAAGTCGGCTCGAGTTGAATAAGCAGAGAATATATTATATCATCATAATAAATCTAACCATTTGTACTTTCAGTATTGGATGTATTCTTCCCTCAATTACTTCCTAACGGTTTATTCTCCGTTTCACTATTTCTCTATCATCCGGCTACGGTTTATTTATTATTATTAATATCGCCGGAAGTTATCTTTAACAGTATGATAAAAGTTAAAAGTGAACATTATTATAAGCACAACTCAGAATATTTTGAAATTATCAAAAACTTTTCACGCTCTAAAATATTAGCTGTTCTATTGAACAGTTTTTATATAAGTTTACTGGTATGGATCTACTGCAAACTTGAGAAATGTGATAGATACCTTCTATCTTGATACTACGCAAGGAAAGCCGCGGGCATCAGCTATTCCTTAAAATAATTGATATTGATAAAGGCCCACAAAGTTTTGTTTTCCTTGAATAATTGTTTGACTTGGCACATCAATCAAAATTGCGTAATCATAAAACAAAACACTGTAGCATAACAAACCTCCCATAACCGCTACCATTTACAAACAGAGCTTTATGTAAGTACAGTAAAACAATCTTACATCGTAATTATTAGACAAGAGCCGGGGGCGGGGCCAAACTCTCAACGTAGAGGAACGTAAGATGGGCAAAACGAAACAAGAACGTAACCAGGAGTTAAAAAAGCTGGCTATATTGAACGAGTAAATAATCTAAGATTTTTTTTTACAAAAACAGAACATTAACAAATTATTTTACAAGTGAGAACATACATTTTACAATGAGTAGAGTAAATCCAAATCAATTTTTCAATGTACGGGTTAATTGATACACAACTAATGCCGACTTGCACCAAACTTTCAAAGTTCCTAAGCAATTACTTTACTCGCTTGGACGTTCTTATCGGTCAGAATCTGAACTGTTAAGAATTATCAAGCGTGTAAAGTAATTGTTTAGGGACTTTGACAGTTTGGTGCAAGTAGGCATAAATCTCCGCTTAGATATGAGCTAGCGGGCGTGGTGTGAAATATCCAAACATGTAACAGTAGTATTACCTATGTTGTCTAAAATAAATAGTTATTATTGATAATAATAAAGCTCTATTGCCCTCTCGAAGCCCCAGCAATTCCTGCCTCCACCCGCTCGCTTGTTCAACGTCGACTCTCAGACAAAGGCTCTTAGACGTATCTGTTTTATAGAAGACGGGCCCTCGTTAGTGTCTAATACATTTTGTACATTACGTACTTTACCCCTTTGAGGAAAAATGTTCGCGGCCAGATAATGGTCGTGATGGGAGCAATAACAATATTGTGTATACCACCGAGGATCATTACAGGGGAGAGGTTTCATGGTAGGGCCGGCGCGGCATCTACTCGCTACTCGCCTTGCAACTCTGAATGGACACAGACAATTACATAAAATTGTACAAAGTTTTTTTTATGTTATGTAGTGGCGAGTCGAGCTAGGCGCTCTTCTGATACCCGGGACGGCTGCAGTGCACTGGGAGGCATGCACTGCAAGCGAAGCTCGGGGTCGGCGCAAACCTTCCCTGGGATGGGCCTCACAGCAACGTGCGTTAAGGACGCCGGTACAAGTTCATCGGATATCCCGGGGTCCCCTCCAGAGGTCGGCCACCATGGGGTTTAGTTAGTAAGATTTTGACATACCCTCTCCGCCTCCTCCGTGTAACAAAAAGGCGCTGTCCTGATGGTAATAAAACAAGCCTGCTTATGACTAGAACAATGCTAAACAAGACTTTGCTTCACATAAGCCAGTGCAACAATGTTATAACGCTTACCAATTAAAGACATTTAGCATAGAGAAAAGTTTGAACGAGGATGTAAGTATATTTTTTTTAGAATTTGGTAAAGTGCGAAACCAAATATAATAAGATTTATTTAAGAAAACTTTTACACCTTTCGGTATTAAGGATCCTTAACGGTATGAACCGTTTGCTATCAACGAGTCCTTAGTTACTTTGGCCATATAGCCCGAAGGCAACCCGACAACCTCGAAAAACTGGTTGCAGTGGGAAAGGTTGAAGGTAAAAGACCACGCGGCCAATCACCTAGCCGCTGGTCCGACCTGGTCATGACTCTCACGAGACTCCCTGTCTCTACCGCCCTGAAACATGCAGAAGACAGACAAGCATGGAAGCAGCATGTCAATCGAGCCACTCAAGTCTTTCAAGACGGGCACGATTTTCAGTAACTAAGAACACGAAGAAGAAAAGAAGAGAAGAACGGTATGAAATAGGTATAACAACATAACGATGAACATAATTTGCTTTTATAACCAGATGCGCTGGTTATTCGTTTTTGTTGAATAACGTTAGTAATATTTTGATTAAACTTTACAAAAATTGCGATACAATAACAGTGGCAGTGCATTCGAATCACGTGGTGTTACAGGGCTGTAAATAGCAGAATAATTCATTTGTAGGCGACTTTATGCAGGCAGCGAGCCAACCGGCCTGGGACGAAATAACATGAGATTTTTTGACACTTTAGAAAACTGTGAAATTTCGTTTATTTCGTGTTTTTTCTTCTTTTGTATAAAAGTGTATAATTTTGTTTTGTTTGGGTCAAAATAACCTGCTAGTTTTTTTTATCATTTGAATAAATTATGCGAAATGACCTTTGGCTAGTTGGAGCTATTAACTGCGGGTTATACCTAGTTGGCAGAATGTGGATGAGAAGACCGGTGATTGGACTCAGTGGAACGGCCTGATTACCAAATCCTTTTAAATAGTTGCTGAAATATTCAGTTGTTTTTAAGTAATTTGTACGACAATCCCTAATAACCAGAAGAAGACCAGCGTTGGTTGATATACCTACCAACCTACATATGCTGAGTCGGAGACCTTTATGCACCACGCTATCTGTATATTGTATTAACATCGTTTATTTATATTTTTCATGTGTCTATAACTGTTTGTGTATACTGTATCGTGTACAAATAAATATTTTCCTTTTCATTTTCATTTTAATATCGTTTCTTTTATCCAATAAGTATCTTATATTCAATAAGTATAGTTCTTATACTAAAGCCTACACAAACTCGTACAGGTTTATAAATATTTTAAAAGCATAAAACAAGTTCTTATCTATACAAATCAATCAACAAACATACATAACCAGACTATTTCAGCTACAGTAGTGAACCCTAATTGTAGGATACGCAATAAAGTGACCAATCGAAGGGCCCAGCAAATCCGCAACGATTATCAGTCGTTGTAACGACGGCGCTAAGCCCGGACAGAAGGTAACGGTATAAACAAATTATCAGATAAAGATGTATTACTAGATTTTGCCCTGGGATGTACCAGCGTGGCACAGGGAATAGCTTTGAAAAATAAACATTCAACAACCGACTTCAATTGGACTGTTTAAGTGATAGTAAATACCACTGACTGTGACTTCAGTGGTATTTACTATCACTTAAACAGTCCAAAAGCAAAATACGCAATTTCGTTTACTTACATAATATTATTATTTATTTTGTTTAAAAACTAAACTACTTAACAGATTTTGAAAATATTTCTATGGGACAATCTGAGAGTATTAAACATAATTCTGAAATCTGAACGTAAAAAAACCTTTTGAAAACGGCTTTTAAACAACAAAGTTAAGAGGTAACACTTGCTAAAAAAATTCAATCTAATTGAGATTCTCCTCCTTTTCTGTAGTCGGTTGAATATAAACTCTTTCTCAACATTTTAGGTGTCCTATGTCCCTATGTCTCTATGTCATGCTCCTATGACCTCGACTAATCTAATAACGCCTTATTTACAAAAATCCTTATGCCGACTAGCACCAAACTATCAAAGTTCCTAAGCAATTTCTTACCTCGCTTACAGTTCTTAACGATCTGAATTTGAACCGTTAAAAAATGGCAAGCAGAAAAAGTAATTGCTTAGAAGCTTTCACAGTTTGGTGCAAGTAGGCATTAGAGCTGTTTATCCTACAATAGAGACTTAAAAGAGAACACCCACAAACGATCACCATCACCACATAACCGTCAGTAGAGCGCCTAGTAGTAGTCTTGTCACTTTTTTATATAAAAAAACATATCCCAGAAACACATTAGCCTTCTTCTTCACTGTCGGAAAAAGTATTACCTGTAAACATTCAGTGGGTCTTATATAAGTTGTAAACTGGTCTGACGTCTCAGCAGAATACAGTTTACATCGTTTTTATCGCGCCAGGTAAGGGATACTTCACACGGATGCCGATGCGGTACATTTGCATTGGGACGTGCTTTATGCTTCGTGAGTTGGTGCTTTATGTCACCTCCCTGGCTTGTTTAGTGCCGTTTTACTAACTTACTAACTTTCCATTGAGTTCAGTGGAATTGGTTTGTAAAATAAACTTTTTTTTCTGTAAATTGATGGTAGATATCACGCCAGCCTATGTCTAAAACAGTGCTACACGAGATTTTGAGTTAAATTGGCTCGTATAATACTGTTATGAAGTTGCGAACTCATAAACTATAGGTATAGTACTCATACTACTCATACCGAAATTCAGCCAGTTGTTTGTTGTTTATGTTGGAAACAACATAAAATAGCGACACCTATGAATATTTTCCGGAACTATTTTATGAGGTAGGTATAACATAAATCATGGCAAGAAAGAAAGTGATAATATAACTCCATAAATAAGAGTAAATCCGACCGCGCGCGTTCGAATACTTGGTACAATCGTAGCAATTTCGTAGCACTCGTAGAGGTTCGTAGACGTTCGTAGCAATCGAATTTATTCGTAGCGCTACGACTTTACTTTTATACTTCTATCCATATTTGATTCTATTTACCAACGAGACTGAAACTTTGTTCATATCTTCACAGTTCAATATCCTGCCCTTAAATAAAAAACTAAGTAAGTTTAATAAAATAAAAAAATAATAAAAATAAAAAAGCGTTTATCCACATAACACACATACAATACAAAAAATTATATTCAATACTACTTTTTCGGTGATTGCCGTAATAATAATAATTACGTTTTAAAAAAAAATATAATATAATAATAGTTATATTCTACCTTACAAAGTCATCTCATTTCTTAATGAAGAGGTTATCTTATTTCCTTCTCACATAAGGGTTATATTCTAGCTACATTTTAAGGGTTCCGTACCTGAAAAATGGCAACAGCATAATAATATTACCAAAGCCTACACCATCTGTCTGCCTGTCCGTCTTGTATCTTAAGGGGTCCAACTTGCACTTGGCCAGTTTTATTTATACCTATATCTAGAGTGAGTACCAAACACGGGAGTTTTGGAATCCATCATTACTGTGTGTTATTGCCAACTTTATGTCAGCAGCGGGCGCAGTGAATGATCTACGATTTAGCTGGGGCCTATCACGTATCAAAATTTTCGAACCGTCAACGTATCGTCAGTAATCAATTTATGTTATTGGTAGTATCGTTTATCTCTACGCACTATGGAAGGCTTTACTCAAAATCACATACAAAATAACATCGTGCGGTAATTTTTTGGCGTCAATTTTGAAGTAAAGTATGATACTTATAGCGTTTACGTTATGATATTTGATGATTAGTCTTTGAAGAAAGTTTTGTGATCCTACTGTAGATCTGTCACTAATTATTGTAATAATAATAATAAAAACAGTATTTACCAAATTGATCACGTGACATATGAACGTTACGAATGTTGGATTTTTCATGATAGGCCTCAGGCCTCTGGTCTCAGTAGTTCCGTCGTATCAATGGAATCCAAATGCGTCGATAATTTGGAAATGAGCGAATTGATTCATGTTTTCTGCGATATATTGGCACCCATCAATATCCCGTAGCCTGTCGGAAGATGAAAAGCTATTTTGCTTGTATTTTTGCCTTTACGTAATGGTTTTATAAATATGGAATGCAGATTCAATGGTAGCGTACCTTATAAACAGGGTTTATAGAACTGCTCCTGAAAACTTTTTTTTTACTATTTATAGGCTTACGTTAGATCGCCATCTCACCTGATAGTAAGTGACGATGCGATCGACGATGTAGCACGCTCACCTTGAGTAGTCCTATTCATTCTTGTTATGAAGACACCCAAATTATAGTCATAGTGACTATAAGAAAGCATAACGGCTGGTATAAGTTTACGGGCCTACCACACGCACAAGCTTCACCACAGTTTTGCCGGCTTGTACAAACACCACTATAAAATTACCAACCATACGCACGGTGTTCTGTATACAAACCGGCATACGCAGGCAAAACTGTGGTGAAGCTTGTGGGTGTGGTAGGCCCATTATACGGGTGAGGAGTCGGAAGAAATTAGGTAGACGCATGGTCACACTGGTCACACTAGTCGTGGTCTCATTATACATACAGTGTATAACATCTATGGATGTGCGTGGACATCCAGTCCGAATCCAACTAGAATCTATTAACAATCTGACAAGTTAAATGAGCCCTATCGGTCAAAACTGTTTAACTGTTAGCTCTTTTAAAAAATCGCTAAAAAAATACTTGTTAGATGAACAAAAATCTCTGGCTAAATAGTCTTTCTTGGCTTAAAATAAAATTTGTTTATTTGACTTATACCTATCATTATTACATACCTATTATTATTACATTTATTCTAATTTTTATAATTTTTATTTTTTTATATATCTTAGCTTATTTTGTCGGTCAAATGTTGTGTTAATATTTGCAATCACTTACTTTTATTATAATTTTGTACACTTTGTAGCTAGGAGTATATTGTATTTATCAAGCGTTTCGCTTTAGTTGATGTACACGCACACTATGGTGCCACAGAAAACCAGCGCTGCAGCACATGCTGAGTGGCGTCCAATTTTAGAGATACCTGTTAATTTTAAGTTTTGTTTAATTGTCAATGTGTAGTGTTATGGTAACTCAAAATAAATATTTTTTCTATTCTATTCTATCAATTGTAACGTGAGTATGTGCTAGACGCTTGTTTGTAAGTGAGGTCATACATTCGCCCGCGAGTCTCAAAGCTGAGCGCGTGGTCTCTAAAAATCTAGATTAGGCTCCATACATGGATGTGCGAGAAAAACCTTATTGGAATCCATGAATGCTCTGTCATGCGTGAGATGAATAAGTTTCAGCTGGTTCTCGGGTGAGGTACTCAGATAAAAAAACTTAACTGCTAGTCGACCTAGAAGAGTGCATATTCTCAAGACCTGATTAAGCTACATAATGAGATGTGCATGGAAAACCTTATCAGTACCTAGCCGGGATCGAGCATGCCCTGTCATATGTGAGATTAATGAGTTCCAGCTAGGTACATACTCGGTCATCAGGTGAGGTCATAGTCTCTAGCCGAGCTAGTAGAGCAGTAGGTAGTCTCAGACTCCTAGATTTCGATACATAATCAGTAGTGCGTGGAAAACCTTATCAGACCCATCCGGGATCCATAATCGCCCTGTCATATGTGAGATAAATGAGTTCCAGCTCGGTCGTCAAGTGAGGTCATAGCTCACCCGCAAGTCTCGCAGTGGGCGCGTGGTCACAAGCACTGGCACATGTCACTCACGGTGCGCGAGCGCGCGTGCTCGCAGCATGGCGGGGAGCTCCGGGGCTATCGACCGGCCGGCCGCGCGCCGCCCTGCGACTGACGCCGAGGACTGCGCGCGCACGCCGCGCACCACGCCCGCGCCATGTTGGAACCGCGCGGTGAGGTAGCGGAGCTTCGAGTGCCTCCGGGATACCTACGGTATTGAAGTTGACACTGGGAAACAGCGGGTTTGATCATTACTCATACATAGCAGTTTTCACAAGTTTAAAACTACTTTTTATGACGATAATATAAGATTTATGATACTTATTTATATCTACACTTACTTACTAACTATGGTACTTAGTAAATAATTACCTACCCACTTTCTTACTTATTATTTACTTACTATTGTAACTAGGTAATCTAGGTACCTAGACATAAGGTCGGTCGATGAGACAGTGCTAACACCGCTTTATTTGCTAGTCTTGCTACCAAACAACTAGGTATCTAAAACAAGCAGTAAATCTAGGTTTATGAAGCATCATAAATAGGTACCTACTATTGTTAAAATTCTAAAGGTAAGTACCTAGGTATACTTAAGAGTATAAAGATTTTCTAATTTTTTTTTTGTAGTTCCACCTTCCTTCCGTTCATTTATGTTGGTAAGTAGGGCCATTTAATTAGCAGTGGCTCTAGCAATAGCAATAGCAAAATACAAATTCAGATCAGTTGGTAACTATGTCACGAGCCTGAAAAAAATTCCACCCTCGAACTTTCCTAGCTGCTGTGCCACACCGCGAGCATACGCTCTTGTGTTTATTTTCGGCTGCGGCCGCTGTGCCGAGAGGCGCGTGCACGCTGGTTGTCATGGCAACGCGCCCCAGACGCCGACCTGCCGGGACCTGCCGAGGAGCACCGGGAACGCCCGAAGAGCGCTGGTGCCTGGACTCTGGATAAGGTCCTGAAATATTCCTCCAATATACAATCACTAAAGCGTCGATGACACACGGCTAATATACACGCTACAAGCTGACGAGTTTTAATTAGCGAGTGAGCGAGTTAGCTTTCGGGAAGGATTGTAAAAAAGCCGATGACACTGGGCTAGTATACAAGCTACAAGCGAACTCCCTGGCTTGTAGCAGTTGTAGCTTGTAAAAAAAGCCCTGTGTCATTGACGCTTAGAAATAAGAACACTTACTGCGCTGATATAATATAGTACCTACCTACCTACCTAGGTAGTCCTACCAATTATTTTTCTATGGTCGTACCAAGATATCATCTCTTTGAAGATATCCAAGAAGGTAGGTAGTATACCTGCCTTTGCCATAGTTGACACACGAAAAATTTATTCCATACGATGAGATACCATTTAGGTACCTACTGCAGTACCTACGATACTTCTATCGTACCTAAATGGTATGTTACAAAATCTTATGCTAAAGTCACATGCATGACCCGACGATACGCTATTCGTAACGATGATTTTTCGTAACTTCATTTGTTCTTTCTAACTTAGAGCTTTTTTGTTTTTGCACTTAGATTATTTGTAGCCTTGTTGTATTTAAGTGTCGGTTTTTCCAACACATAAAGGTACACGTACGTAGATGTTAACTAACTAATGTACTTAGTTATCACGACAATAAATCCCTAGGTACTTCCAGAGGGGCGTCCAAAACTAGAAAATCCAGTAGGTTCAATCAAAATCCTATTTTCTTGAAGAACAAGAAAGCTGTGGATAAGGGCGTCTGGCTATAGTTGTTTGCCCTGGCTTCGAGTCTTTTCAGATCATGTGCAATGTCTACTATCAAATGTCAGTGTCAGAACTTTATACCATCAAACATCACTGTCAAATTAAAATTGTCAAAGAGTATTTTTAGGTTATGTATGTCTGTACTACGGGAATAATGTTTTTATCCCTATTTTCTTAAAAAAATAGCAATTTATCGCTTATAATGGCTATGATAAAGGCTGGTTTTCAGAGACTTACTGGTGTGTTCAGCAAAGTACAAGGTATCTTCTACGAGTCTATTATTGTCGTGAGAATAACAATGATGTCTTCGTTCTATTTCATTTAACGTTTTTTTCAGGTGGTATTCTGTCCAGATTCAGCACAAACTTAGCACCAGTCGAAAACAAATCAGTGTCCGACACTAAAAAGGATGTTATATCAACTTGCAACAAATTGATTGAAGAGCAGTCTTCTCGCAACTTTGCTATCATCCATTTACTGGGCAAACAGTGGCGAGTGACCGACGGAGATCTACTCGTTGTGGAAGGCTACTGGCCACCAAGCATTGGAGACAAGATAAGACTGGACAAAGTTCTATTAGCAGGCACTAGAGACTTCTCGCTGATAGGTAGACCCCTAGTACAGCCTGGTTTAGTAGATGTGACAGCCACTGTTATCTCCAAAGGCCTTTCTCACACAAGAACACATTTTAAAAAGAAGAGGAGGAAGCAGTATATGAGAATAAACTTCCAGAGAGCTCAGCAGACAATGTTAAGAATAAATGCAGTTGAAATAGGCAATAATATAAATAAAACATCTGAAAATTCTTTCTAAAATTTGTATTGAGTAGTTAATAAATAAATAAATGATAGAAATTTATTTCAATTGTATTAATATAATAACCTATAACTGTCAACTATCTAACCGAGCATTATCACAGTATTCCTGAAACATTGATTTATGGTCATCTTTTAAAAATCTTTTCATGCCTTTGAATAAATAAAACATCTTGCTATTTTCAAGCAAACTCGACAAAACCTTTGTGAAAACAGCATAGTCTCCATCTTTTTTATAGCTTGATATTGAAACTTGAAATTGTTTGTAGTGTTCAGGTTTTAGTAAAACTTTAATTTCTTTGACAAAATCAATCAATGAAGCAGGCGCTTCTTTTTGAACCACTGCACTGTTACCCTCTTGTTCACTGTGAAGGTTCTCTTCAAAACCGAAAGGTTTGATTTTCAGCTTCTTTTTTTTAGCAACAGAAGTTATTCCTGTATCATCAGCATTTCTCTTATGTATTGTCACTAAGGGTTGAGTTGCACTTGTAACTTCTTGATTACTGCTGTCTAGTGCAGTAAAAAGATCTTTTGCTTCCTTGGGCTTAAACTCGTTCACATAAGCTGATGCTTTAGAATTTTTGTAAAAGTCCATTGAAAAATCAGCATAAACCTCATTAGAGTTAGGGTACTGACTTACAGTTTTCTTGGTGGATTTCACAGCTCTAGAAGTGGTCACAGGAAATGCTACTCCACTTACACTTGCAGATCCATTTTCAAATCTATTGCCATTTGATTCATGAGGCAGAAGCGGTTTCAACTGAGGGGATGGCAAAGATGACTGTGCTGTTTTAAAAAATCTGCAGATTTCACTGACAGTCTCTCCAAACTTGGTAGACACATGGATGTGATCTCTTAGCCATGCTGATAGTTGGCCTTTCAATTTGGGACTGTTAAATCTGGTGTCACACAGTAAAATTGCACCATAATCATTCTTGTGTCTGATAACTCTGCCAATGGCCTGATTCACAGCTCTTGTTGCTTCTAAAGAATACCACTCATCACCAGACAAATAATCTTTATCTTTTGCTCTTAGTTCTTCCAAATATTTCTTTTTCAAGATAATTCTTGGGTCTCTCAAAGGTGGGAATGGCAAACCAGTTATGATGACAGCTCTTCCATTCATATCAGCAAAATCTAAGCCTTCTGATACCTTGCCCCTGCACACCGCCATGAAACAAGCTCCTCTGGTATTTGGATCACTTATTTTGCTGTAATAGTCACTGATTATTGCATTGAAAGTATCTTTCCTTTGAGGCTCAACAAATATTGGTTTGATGCTATTTATGCTAGACCAAATTCCTTCAGACTGCCACATTTCTTGACACTTGGCCATTATTGGATATGATGGGAAGAAGACCAATAAACCATCTGGCACAACTCTGGTAAAACTCAATATTGTTCTGCCCAGTGAAGATATATATTTTGGATTATCCCTATTTTGATAATTTGAATTAAGTTGTGTAGAATCTGGGCCTTGACCAACAATTTTTACACATATTTGATTGGAATTAACTATGTGTGGATTTTCTAGCTCTACTCCTACAGGGATTCCAAGTTCTGATTTCAATGGTTTCAGGGGAGCAAGAGTACCACTTGTTAGAATAATGCTCCTTACATTTTGGTCAATGAGTTGTTTCATTCCAAAACCTGGGCTAAAACACCAATAACTTATAACCCTTTCAGCAGTCTTTGAAGTTGCAGCCTTCAATGCTCCCCAACCATCAGTCTTTTTATTATTTTTCTTATCTTCAACTTGAACATGCACTTTGTAACACATTTTAACTCTTTCTTTATAAGCATGTGTTGTTCCACTAAATACAACATTTAGCAAATCTAGTATTTTCTGTAGACCAACACCTTTGCGAGAGAATGGTGATGCACTTGCAGTTGATAGATACTGAATGAGATTCTCCATTATGCTTATTACAGACATTTGATTTTGATCCTTTATTTCAGCTCTAGAAAGTAGATCAAAGATGTAACCACCAGGGAAAGTTGTGCCTTCTGCCCCAACTTGAATGTCATCAATAGCCTTTTCTAGGGCAAGCATCATCTCCTTTAAGATGCACAAATCATCACAAGTAAAATCTTTTGGCTGGGCAGTGTCCACAGTCATATCCATCTGTTCTTCAGCTGCTGCATCTCCAAAACTTTTCATGACATGTGTAATCTCATCGATACATAAAGCCACATCTGTTGTTCTTATTTGCAAAGATGCTGACTCCTCACACATTTTCTCCACATTGTGGGCTTCATCTAAAATAATGATGTTATTCAACAGATCAACTCCATTGGCCTTTCTTGATTTTGGATCCAAAACATAATTGTAGGGCATGAAAATGATATCAGCATCCTGTTTCAGTTCTTTTGAAATGTAGTATGGACAGCATTTTAATTTTTTTCCTACTGTGACAAGATCCTCGATATCCAAGATATCATCACCCCTTATTGATCGATCATCTTTCTTAGACTCAACATTATTGTAAAAGTGGCAGGTCCTTGTTTTGACTTTCAGCTGGCACATGTGGACTTTGTTGGTGTTATTGGTCTCCTTGGACACTTCAGGGTGTATACACATCTGATCTCTGGAACCTAATACTGTCGCTTTAACATGTCTGTAGCTAGATCTCTTTAGTTCCTGCATGGCCTGTGTGAGCTGGGAATGAGTTCTAGAAGAGTAAATTACTTTTGGCATGCCCCATTTTGCGCTATCCTTGGACTTGCCTGCTCCAGCGCCAGATTTCAGGTTTTCTCGTAGAGCTCCACTAAAATTGCCATGTTCAGCAAAATTGCCGACTTGAGCGTTCATTTGTAACTGAGCTTTCTTTACCAACAGCCACGCAAGAGACGAGCACAGTAGGCTTAGGGTTTTTCCTGTTCCGGTAGGAGATTCCAAAACTGCATTGGTACTGTTCTGAAGACTTTGGATCACTGCCTCCATGTAGGCTTTTTGAACATCGTAGGGTTCGAATGGAAAGCTGACAGGAATGCCCAATATCATGATATCAGGCATTTTTTTCCTCTATTGTATAACTAAATGCAGAGGATATTTATTTGTAACGGGGCAATTTTAACATAATTTATAAAAAATATTACGAAACTTGTTGACATCACCACAGATCGTTGTGATTCGTTTCCCGCTAAAACATGACAGTGCAGTGCAAGCAATGACAGACAACAGGAAGTAAAACAAAGTTACGAAAATCAAGCAATCAATTGACTAAAATGTGCAACAGCTGACTGAATGACATGCGTCAACCATATGTTTATGTTTGTAAAATAACCTCAATCTTCGTTTGTTGTTTTACATAGAAAATCAATTATTCCTTGGAAAATAAATCATAATTCCAGTTTAAAATGGAGCTTTTGGTGAATCAGGTGTACACGTCCATTGCGTGCAACCGGACTCCGGAAATTGTGGACTGGAACAGCGACGGAGTGATTTGTTATGGAGGCGCAAACGCTGTTGTTATTTACGATTCTGTGAGTAAATTAATAGTACTAACCGCTGTCCGCAGCTCAGCTCTCAGATAAAGAGTAGCCTGTGTTCTACCAGTTCTTAAATTATGCCTTTATCATATTTTACCCAATCGGTTCAGTAATAAGCTTCGGCCTGTTTTCAGCGTTTAGACATCCGCCTCACACACACTACCAATCCTCAAACTTTCGCACTTACGATTTTAGTAAGGTTTATAAATCGACATCAAAGATTCAGTCATTTTCTAAGCAAATGGCAAAGATAAAACATCCTTTATTTTCACATAGTTTTTAAAAATATAAAATTATCCATTGTTTAATTGGCTAGATAACCTGTTCCTGCCTTCTCCACAGAATGTAAAAGACAAAGACCCTATCACAGTCCTGAGCCATCATCGAGGTCGAGTAAACTCTGTGAAATGGCTGCGCAAGCCTGACGGTACCAGCACGGAGATTATATCTTGCTCTGCTGACAAGACCGCAGCTATATGGACCCTGAATGATGGAGAATGGAAGGTCACATCATCTCTGGAAGCGCACAAAGATGGTGTCATGTGTATTCATGGAACATACTATGGAGACAAGCTGCTTGTGTTCACTGGATCTATTGATTCTACTGTTAAAGTTTGGGAGAGGGATGACGGTGAGTTTGTTTTTCTGCCACTTCTATAATTATGATGATTTATTGACTTGAATGATATGAATGGTAGCTGGTAAGTTGCTTGTTTGAAACTGTCATAAGTTACTTAGTCAATAATTAATTCTGAACTAGCTGACCCGCGAGCAACTATGTCCACCATTATTTTAATAGTTATTCTGCTATTCGGAACAGACACAAATCCAACAAAATTAAAAAGTCATGATAATATGTCCAGCCATAATGAAAATAAGTCATCAAAGGTGCATCGAAGTAAACAAAATTGCGTAAATTACTGTCCTGAGACTTGTCAGTGTATTTATGGTCAATAAAACATTCCTTTGGAAGTTTGTTGTAGTATATTTTTGTAAAACTTTATTTTATATCAACATCAGTTTTAAATCTCAGGTTTGGCATCCCTCAAATACACAATCCCGCTTCAGTCCGGCCTCTGCCTCACACTGCATGCCCACATCCTGCCCCTGGTGAACAAGCCGGTGCTGTTCTGCGCACTGGATGACCACAAGATCCACGTGTTTGCCGGTGAAGACTTCCACCGAGTGCATCAGCTGGTGGGACATGAGGACTGGGTGAGGGGGATGGATGTACTGGATGTTGGTAAGTTTAGATTGTCTCTTTTCATTCAGGTGCAGAAATAATAAATAAATAATGATTGGTCATTTCACACAACGCCATCTAGCCACAAACTAAGCAAGCTTATAGCTTGTAATATGGAGATCAGATAACAGACTGAATGCATATATACATTTTTCTTCAAATATACACACAAACTCTACAACCACAAACATTCATCTATGCATCTATTCTACAAATACTGCTATACTACTGTTACCGCCATAATCATAAGCTATTTATTATTCAAATAAACCGCGCTTCTATTGTCTGTGACGACTGTCAAATAATTAGATGTCTATCTGTGGCAGTAGAATTTAATTCATTTCCTTAACCCAAGCATATTTTTTCTCCTATCCTTTTCCTACCCGCAACGCGCCCTATAGAAGAAAAGGATGGAAGACCCGCAACTGAGAGATGGAACGAAATTCGCCATCTTTCTGAACCTCAAGAGTTCCGTTTGAGCCGCCTTCGCGAATACATGCAAATTTTGGATAATTATCAATTTCGGTCGATAATTCAAGACTTTGGCCAAATACTACGACGGGAGTGATTTTCTGTGTTGTGGTGGAGTTTTTGTCAGTGTTATTTATTGATAAGCGCGCGCGCATGGACACTTTGAAGATTGGATCACAATCACTGCAAACCCTGGACATCGTGAGCCCAGCTCACGAATGGATGCCTTCACGAGAGCAGAGCCGATCTAAAGGTAACGCGTTGTTCCTTATTTCCTGCCGTTTCCTGTGCCTTGTCATAATAACCTACAACCGTATTTCTACTGCCACATCAGGGTCTTCTCGTCATTCCTTCAAAATACAGTCCAACCCGCGGATTTTTCATAGTATTTTTACTTTTAAAATCACCGCTCCAGCCTTCTAGAAGCCTGGACCAGTAGATTTGTCTGCTGTATACCTTACGTGGTCAAACCCGCCTATTTTCGCTTACCGCCTCCCAATGGAGATCAACCTCTGGTAAATCGAAGGTCATTGGCGTCTCCATTGTTTGGTCCTATCGAGCACGGATATCATTGTTTGGTCCTATCGAGCACGGATATCATTGTTTGGTCCTATAGATCACGGGTATCTCATTGTCCCCTTTAAATAAAAATATTTGACCATAGTTTTTATTCCGCTATCAAACGGACTCCAATCCCGCTATTTGGAGCTGAATTCGTTCAGTCTCCCGACTTCCGCATAACTATTTCGCTCCGCCCTTATTTGGTACCTAATTTGTCAAAGCATATTTTATGATTTTTTCGCACCGCGCCTAGACAGTTAGGTCCTTATAAGTGTAATTACATTCGTGTAATTAATATTTTAAATCTACTAGAAAGTTAGCTTTCTTGTTAGTAATTTACGCTGCTCAAAATAGGTAGAATCGTTATACATACTTATCTAGCATCGTAATTACCGCTACGCGTTTTACTAAACAGAATTGACATTTCTATCGCTCGCTGCGATGATCGCATAAGAACCGGTTACCTATCATACGCAGGGTGTCGTACCTAGCTATCCTTATATTGTGCAGTGTTGTTTACGCACGGCGATTGATATCGCTTGCGCTCGCTAGGTTACTTATTACCTGTACTTCCCGCTTAGGTATTTATTTGTATAACTTAAGTGTTTCAACATCACTAAATCATGCCTAAAGCAACAGAATTAAAGGGCACTAAAAGTGATCCCGCCGCTGGCTTCTCGGAGTCTAAAAGTTCAGAATTATATCTGATTGAAACAAAACGAAACACTATTTTTGAGTTTGTACAAATGGTGTTTGATTCTTCACAAAAGGCTCAAACTGATAAGGATGCCTTAGAAGATTTCCTATGTTCCGTCGCTACGCTAGATGAAATCAGAACTGAATTTAGGAGTCTCGTTAATGAGCATAATAAATTAAGTTTAAAAGAAAATCCCGCTGATAAACCTAATTTTCAGCCGCTGATTGAATTTGATAAAATGTTTTGTCGCATAAAACATGTTTTGAAACAAGTAGAAATTCCTGCAAAAACGAACGCTGATGCCGCTGATCCGAAGTTCATTAAATCAATGCGCCCCAAATTACCGGCCATTGAAATTTTGAGTTTTGACGGAGACCTTCAGTCTTGGCCTCTTTTTTATGAGAGTTTTAAGTCCACGGTACACGACAATCCATCGCTGACAGACGCTGAGAAGTTATACTATCTCATCGGTAAGCTTTCCCCTAAAGCGCGATCAGTATTCTCTGGTATAACTCCTAGTTCAGAGAATTACGAAACGATTTTGAAATGTCTTATCGATAGATTTGAAGATAAGCGCATGCTCGCGTCTACGTACTTAGATCAGATGATGAATGTTAAAATTAGTGGCCCCGCTTCTGCATCTAATTTTCAATTGTTTATTGACCAGTATGTCACCGCCGCGAACGCGATAAAAAACCTGAAAATCGATGATTTGACGGATTTTGTGTTTTTACATATCGCGCTCAAAAAATTAGATGGAGAAACGGTTCGTGCCTTTGAGTCGCAAAATCGTGATGTCGTAGGAATGCCAACTTTTAAGAAACTGACGGACTTTATAAGAAGTCAACATAGGATATATCAAAACACGCAACCTACCGCAACCGGTCACCCCGCTCGCAGTTCTGTTAAACCCCGCAATAATATACCTAACCCGCATAGCTATGTAGCAATCACCGCTTCGAATAAAAAATGTCTTTGTGACAATTTTACGCACGACCACTTTTTTAAGTGCCCCAAGTTTAATAACTTGACGCCAACCGCCCGCTTTAGAATAGTGAAAGATAATGGTGCTTGCATTAATTGTTTAAGTGTTAAGCACAAATCCCGCGATTGTAATTCCAATCTTAAGTGCCGTACGTGCCATCAACGGCACCATTCCTTGTTGCATTTTAATGCAGCAGATAATCAAACCGCACCGCGACTACAAAATCCAAGTGTATCTGCGCCGCTACCGGCTCCCGAACCCGGGACATCGAGCGCCAGCGCACCCGGTCCTCGGCTCTTGCAGTCAGCACCCGTACTAACTAGCCCGCCACAGCCTGCACTGGTAAGCGAACCGAGCGTATCGTCATTGCACACATCCATTGCTGCGCCGCTACAATGTAGTATAGATAACGGCGACCACACCGCGCAATGTATACGCCCCACAACGATATTGTTGTCAACTGCACAGGTAGTGATCTATGATAAGATAGGTACGGGACATTTAGTTAAATGTTTGCTTGATTCGGGCTCTCAGAGTAATTTTATAAGTTCGGAATGTTGCGCACGCATAGGATTGGAATGTGATAAAAATACACAGATGATTGTTCGAGGGTTTGGTGGTACCGAAAAATCGATTAAAGGTTCTACGGATTTTAGGATATTTTCCCGCTATAATAAAAATGTTTATTTTGACGTATCGGGTCTTATCGTAGATCGCATCACGGATGAGCTGCCCTCGGTTCCCGTGGACGAGGCTGCGTTTGCCCACATCACGTCGCTCCCGCTCGCGGACACTATGTTCGCCACTCCCGCCGCTGTGGATGTTCTTATCGGCGCATCCATATTTCCCCACTTGCTGCTACCTAACGTGGTACATAGTAATGTGCATGGGATTCCGCCCGCTATACAAACCGTTTTAGGTTTTGTTTTGATAGGGTCCGCCCCCGTGCGGCTCCCCTACAATTCTACCGCCGCTTGTTGTGCTGTCGTCCAAGATCCATTGGACCAACTCCTCAAAAGGTTCTGGGAACTTGAGGAGGTTTCCGCTCCGCCCGTCCGCAGTCAAGACGATCTTGAATGCGAGACTCACTTCCGCGCCACCACTACGCGTGATGCTAGTGGTAGGTACACCGTCGCGCTTCCCTTTCGTGACGATGTTTATAAATTGGGAGATTCTTACTCCACCGCCCGCAGACGCTTCCTGTGCTTAGAAAAGAAGTTAGAATCAACAAAATTCTTGCGCGACGCATATAACGATATCATTCGTGAATACGTTGATAAAAATTACATAACCGAGGTAGGACCTATAAATGATAATATTGCCGCCGCATCCTACTTCGTCCCGCACCATTGTGTTCAGCGCCTAGACAAGACTTCTACTAAAGTGCGCATGGTTTTAGACGCTAGTAGTAAAACCAGCACAGGTTTGTCGTTGAATGATGTTCTTCATTCCGGCCCTAATTTGCAGGGCGACTTAAATAACATTCTGTTGAATTTTCGGCTTTTCAAAACAGCGATTTCGGCTGACTGTCGCCAAATGTTTTTACAGATTGGAATGCGTGAACGAGACCGCAAATATCAGAGATTTCTTTTTAGATTTCAAACTGATCATGAAATTTCAGTTTTCGAACTGAATCGCGTAGCGTTTGGAATGACGTCATCCGTCTTCCACGCTATCCGCGTCGTTCAACAGCTGATCGCTGATGAAGGGCATAATTACCCGACCGCCGCTGCTATCGCATCTACATCTACATTTATGGATGACGTATGTTTCAGTATAATGGCGACTGATTCCCCGCAAAATGATGAGACTGTTGCTATCTCCGCTTGTACCGAGCTTATAAATTTATTTAAGTCCGGTCAATTTGATCTGGTTAAGTGGACTAGTAACTCGGACACTGTCCTGCGTGCCATACCCGCTTCGCACCGTGCTTCTTCAGATCTCGAGATCGATAAGGATGTACCTCATAAAATTCTAGGTACGCACTGGGACAGGTTAATGGATGTTTTCAAGTTCAAGGTCACCGAGCCTGACGCAAGTTGCACTAAACGCAATATACTGTCAGTTGTTGCGCGTTTATGGGATAATATGGGTTTGGTAGCTCCCGTCATACTTTATGCCAAGCTCCTTATTCAAGAGTTATGGTTACTGAAGTGTGACTGGGATGAGATCGCGCCCAAGCGTATAGTGAACCTTTGGAAGCAGTTCTGTAGTGAACTTCCAGCACTCAACGAGATACGAGTTCCTCGGCATCTCGGGGTAGTGCAAGGGTGTGTAGCTACTCTTCTAGGTTTCGCTGATGCAAGTGAACGTGCCTACGGTGGCGTAGTTTATCTGCAAGTCCGCACTCCATCAGAAACGTCCGTAACGCTCGTGTGTTCCAAGTCCAAAGTCTCGCCGCTTAAAACTATATCAGTCGCTCGCTTAGAGCTGTGCGCCGCGGTTCTGTTGTCCAAGCTTATGCGTAGAGTGCTTGACAATTTTGAACCACGGTATAAAATTTCAAATGTCTTCGCATTTACTGATTCTAAGGTAGTTCTTTGTTGGATTAAATCCTCCCCGCACCGCTGGCAAACCTTCGTGGCGAATCGTATCGTAAAGGTTATAGATAACGTGCCCGCTACCTGTTTCCATCACGTCGCAGGTACTGAAAATCCTGCCGACTGCTTGTCGCGTGGCGTATCGCCCGCGCTGCTTAACAGCCATCCCCTGTGGTTCACTGGGCCTCCGTGGGCAATCAAACATCCATCGGAGTGGCCGATTTCAGAGGCTGACCACGAAGACGTCAGTCAAATGCCGGAGATAAAGCCGCTTGCACACGCTGTAACTGTGAATACTGTAAAACCGCTTATCTATGAGCTCGCTCAACGCGTCTCTTCTTGGTCGAGGTTACAACGCATTGTCGTTTATATGTACCGCTTTATGAAAATATTACCGCGCAGACCTCACGTCAGTGGGTCTGATTTACAATTCGCTGAGAATAAAATCCTCGCCGCTTTACAAGTCGTTCACTTTGGTGACGATATAAATAAATTAAAAAATAATGAGAATTGTTCTCCCACATTACAAAAACTTAAAGTTTTTATTGAACCAAATACTTCTTTGGTCCGCGTTGGGGGTCGTTTAACTCACGCCGCAATCGATTACTCGCAGAAGCATCCGTGTGTACTACCACGGCATGATCACGTGATCGATATGTTAGTCGATTATTATCATCGAAAACATTTACACGCCGGCCCCGAACTCTTGATGTCCTTACTCAGGCATCAGTACTGGATACTGTCGGCGCGACGAATTATACGCCAACGTATCCACAAGTGCAACACTTGTTTCAGAGCAAAACCGCGTCCATCCTTCGCTATAATGGCTGATATTCCTAGTTTTAGATGCAATCCAGTCGAAAAATCCTTTCTTTTCACGGGATGCGACTACGGAGGACCTCTACAATACACACCGTTTCGTGGTAGAGGTGTCAAAAGCCGTAAGGCCTGGCTCTGCATTTTCACTTGCCTGACAACACGCTGCTTGCACATTGAAATCGCGACAGAATTGAGTACAGCTAACTTCCTCGCAGCGCTGAAGAGATTTCTTGCTCGTCGCGGAGCTGTAAAATGCATGTATACAGATAACGCTACCTGCTTTGTAGGATGTAATTCTTACCTTCGCGATCTCTACAAATTTCTGGACGAGCACCGCCCGCATCTCGAACATGAGCTCGCTGAAAATCGTATCGAAATGAAACGTATACCGCCCGCAGCTCCGCATATGGGAGGATGTTGGGAGAGTATGGTGAAGTTAGTAAAGACTCATCTGTATAAAGTCATGGGTCAACAGATATTCACGTATGAAGAACTGTTAACAGTGCTTACGCAAATCGAAGCACTTGTAAACTCGCGCCCACTTACCGCTATGAGCAGCGATCCCGCTGAGCCTTCTGCTCTTACTCCTGCTCATTTTCTTAATACCGCACCGCTTCGTTCTTTGCCTGCTCCACATGTAGAGAACCTTACTCTGCTTGAAAGACATACGCTTTTAGATAAAATGGTTCAGTCTTTCTGGCAGCGATGGCGTGTTGAGTACTTGCATCAATTGCAATCACGCGCTAAGTGGAACACCCACTCTACACCGATTCCGATAGGATCAGTGGTAGTCATTATCGTTGACAATGTTCCAACCTTTTGTTGGCCATTGGGTGTAGTAGAGGCTGTTCATACCGCGAGAGACGGAACAGCACGCTCTCTTACTATAAAGACTAGTAAAGGCACGCTGGTTCGTCCAGTTGTTCGCGTATGCCCCTTACCAAGTCAATAATCATAATATCCGCTTAACTTAGGTTAGTTTAGAGATAGCTGTTAGGTTAGTTTGTATGTCGACTCTACCTAGAGCAGACTCTACCGCATATTTTGTTTTTCTTATATTTTATCCGCTTTCTTTATTTCTTAAAGGTATCCCTTTAAGGTCGGGGGGAAATGTTACCGCCATAATCATAAGCTATTTATTATTCAAATAAACCGCGCTTCTATTGTCTGTGACGACTGTCAAATAATTAGATGTCTATCTGTGGCAGTAGAATTTAATTCATTTCCTTAACCCAAGCATATTTTTTCTCCTATCCTTTTCCTACCCGCAACGCGCCCTATAGAAGAAAAGGATGGAAGACCCGCAACTGAGAGATGGAACGAAATTCGCCATCTTTCTGAACCTCAAGAGTTCCGTTTGAGCCGCCTTCGCGAATACATGCAAATTTTGGATAATTATCAATTTCGGTCGATAATTCAAGACTTTGGCCAAATACTACGACGGGAGTGATTTTCTGTGTTGTGGTGGAGTTTTTGTCAGTGTTATTTATTGATAAGCGCGCGCGCATGGACACTTTGAAGATTGGATCACAATCACTGCAAACCCTGGACATCGTGAGCCCAGCTCACGAATGGATGCCTTCACGAGAGCAGAGCCGATCTAAAGGTAACGCGTTGTTCCTTATTTCCTGCCGTTTCCTGTGCCTTGTCATAATAACCTACAACCGTATTTCTACTGCCACATCAGGGTCTTCTCGTCATTCCTTCAAAATACAGTCCAACCCGCGGATTTTTCATAGTATTTTTACTTTTAAAATCACCGCTCCAGCCTTCTAGAAGCCTGGACCAGTAGATTTGTCTGCTGTATACCTTACGTGGTCAAACCCGCCTATTTTCGCTTACCGCCTCCCAATGGAGATCAACCTCTGGTAAATCGAAGGTCATTGGCGTCTCCAACTACAATAATCTACTTTCGAATTTTTTATTTGACTACACATTGTTTGAGTGGCAAATGTGTTGGACTGCCACGCTGGTGTCGCGGGTTCGATTACCGCTTCAGGACAAGCACTTATGTTATGAACATCAGTGTTTGTCCGTGTCTGGGTGTTTTCTATGTGTTCTATGTATTTAGGTATTAAAAAAAAGCATATAAGTTATCTGGTTCCCAAAGTATGTATTCTATGTATGTAGGTAGGTATTTACAAAAAAAGCATATTAAGTTATCTGGTTCCCAAAGTACAAGCTCTGCTTGGGGCTAGATGTCGTTGTGTGAAATGTCCAAAATATACATTTATTTTTATTTATGCTTTACAATTTAAACATAAACCAATTAAATTTGTAGATGAGTCAACAATACTCCTGGCATCATGCTCCCAAGACACCTACATCCGTATCTGGCGCATTCAGGGGCACAGTCAAGATGAAGACGCCATCTCTGTGGAGAGGAAGGAGTTCCTGGCGTACGGGGAGCAGTGGGTCGTGAAGCTGGATGCGGTGCTGGCCGGCCACGAGGGGTGGGTGTACGGGGTGCAGTGGCTTCCTGCGCTGATGCAGCATGGTGAGTTTGTGATGCTAAATATCTAGAAATATGACTTTATCAGAAACTCGGTGCTACGCTGACGAATTCAGGTTCCATAAATCAGCTCAGCTCAGACCCAATGCGTATTGGAGGATGTCTCGTTTGAACTATTACTTCAACTGACTTCGAAAAAGGAGGAGGTTCTCAATTCGGTTTAGTGTTTTTTTGTCTGTTACCTCAGCACGGATAGCATGGACTGGGGATAAAAATTTTGTCCTTCGTTTTTATCCACCTTCAAGGGATAAAATTGACTGGAAGGTGGATAAAAACGGGGGACAAAATTTTAATCCCCAGTCCGTGCTAAGCCTGCTGAACATTGTTGTTTATGAACCGATTTGAAAAATATTTTTTGTTTGATAGGATATATTATGTTCTTACAGAATGGTCCCATAAATATGTCGTCAAAGTAACCGTAATTGCGTATTTTGCTTCCCTGTGACTATTCAGTGGTGTTTACGGTCTCTAGTGAACAGTCCAATTGAAGTCTGTTGTAGTTTGTTTTTGTGAAACCTTGATTAATTTATTCTGTTCCATAACACGCCAGTATGTCCTTTCCAGACAATGAGAACACCGGGCCGCGTCTCCTGTCGTCTTCCCTCGACAAGTCTCTCATAGTGTGGCAGCCGGACCCCTCCGGCGCGTGGGTGGAGGGCGTCCGCCTCGGCGAGGTGGGGGGCAGCGGGCTCGGCTTCTACGGCAGCAGGTTCGGGCCCCGCGGCGCCGTGCTTGCGCAGGGCTACAACGGCAGTTTCCATATCTGGCACATAGATAAGGTATAACTAATTAAATAAAAATAACAGTTAATAAGCGTATCAACTGAATACTAGTTTTCTCTAAGTACCCGCGAAGCTTACAAAAAGGCTACACTAAAAGAAACTTGATATTGACTTCATTTAACGAAAAATATAATAGGTTTTTAATTACCAAAAAAACATTATGGGCAATGCAGAAGGGGGGGGGGGGGGTACATTGTATTTGTGCAGTCAGAATGTTTGGTTACTATAAAATTGATGAATGACAGCGGCGCGAGTGCGGCGCCCGAGCCGAGCTGCAGCGAGCTGTCACAAGCTAGGTACGAGTTTGCCAAACGATTAATGAAACTTGAATAATTATTTATCAATGATGAGTACCGATTGACGTTAGGCCACAGAAATAAATGAATAACGGTAACAGTTCTCCAATTTTTATCATATTTCGTTTGAAAAAGTTTTTGCCATATTTGTGATCAGTAACGGCAACTGATTATGCGTACGTAAAATCGATGAAATTGCTTTCAGCGATTAGGCCGCCAATTGTACCACTCATTAGTTTTAAGCACGTCTTAAGCCATATATATGTTTTTTTTTTCCATGTGAATATAATCAATAATTATCTATTTATTCATCTATATTTTTTTTGGTAATAAAAACTTTTGGTGTCCACGGTTTTTCAGGAAACTAACCAATGGAAACCATCCGTAGTGTGCGGCGGGCACTTCGGTAGCGTGGAGGACGTGCGCTGGGAGCCGGCGCGCGGCCGCCACCTCGCCAGCGCCGCCGCCGACCAGACCACACGGGTGCACGCGTCCTGGAGGAAGCCCGATGGTAATATTATTATTATTTTTTTCAAAATATTTATTTCGGACAAACTTTAGATGTAGATCCATATAAAAAAATTAATTAAAATTATTAACAAAACATTACAAAAAAAAATAAACCTATCATCATGATCACCTCCAATCGAGCTTTAATCCAATAGTGGAGCAACCTATTGGATCAAAACTCGATTGAAAGTTTGCATGATGGGCGAGTCATATCTGCCCCCAATGACTTGTAGGATGCTGTTGGTACTGTTCCACGTTCTGCCGAGCAGGGAGGCGGTTTTTTTGCGTATGATGGAATGAAAGCCGTCGACCCGCGCCTCTGCAAACATGGTAGATGCACTGCAGAAATCAATAAATCATTTATTTCAGATAAAAATCCATAATTCAAATAAAATTCATATAACTAAAAAAAAAACAAATAAAATTCACATATCATTTTAAAAAATTAAATATATTAAAATACAGTAAAGAAAATTAAAATACAATAGAAAAGAATAAAAAACCATAGAATAAATGTATTCTAAACTGCACTGTACCCAATAATATTTTCTTCCATTAATTTTGTATGGGGCAGTCCAATCTTAAGACATTAATCTATATACCTTACCACTTTTTCATGGCTCTAGCTGACGACCGCAACTTCGTTTGCATTACAAAATAATAAAATTCCAATTAAATATTTTGTAAAAAATCGTCTTAATGATTTTTTGCAAAATAAATATGGTATAAATTGGCATCAACCGGTACGCATCATTGGTAATATTTGAGTTTCATTCATCGGTTAGAAAACGGGCGCCGCACTCCCAACGCTATCACTCGGTAATTTTGTAATAACCAACAATTCTGACTTCACAGATAAAACGTAGCACTTTTGCATTCCCCATCTATTTTTTTTTTTAATTAAGAACATTTGGTGTATCGATAGATGTTATTTCCAGGCACATGTGAATGGCACGAGCTGGCGCGGCCGCAGGTGCACGGTTACGACATGCAGGCGCTGGCGCTGGTAGATGCCGCCACCTTCGCCTCCGCCGCTGAGGAGAAGGTCATCCGAGTGTTCCGCGCGCCCACCAACTTCCTGCACAACTTCACCAACATCACTGGACACGTGTTACACGATGTCACTGATAAAGGTCAGTTCAGTGGGGATTTATAACCCTCGAGTCACCAGTTTGAAGCCTGAACGATGAGAGGAGACGATCTGCGTACAATGGTATCATTACCGGTAGTATCTGGTTAAGAAAGTTTATCCTATCCTACTAATATTATAAACGCGAAAGTTTGTAAGGATGGATGGATGAATGGATGGATGTTTGTTTCTCTTTCACGTAAAAACTACTGAATGGATTTTAATGAAACTTTACAATAATATAGCTTATACATCAGAATAACACATAGGCTACAATTTTTAAATATACCTGCGCAGACGAAGTCGCGGGCACCAGCTAGTTTCTCATAAAGAATACAAATATTAACTTACATGAGAAAACTAAATAAACATAAAGTAACTAGTTACCTAAGTTCTTTAACAGATATTTGTTGGGATGATTGGATTTGTTTAGATATTATTATAATTATTACATTTTTGTATGTAAACATTGGATGAGAATATCTGAGCGCTCTTCTGATGGCTTGATCTCTTACTATCAAGAGAGCGCTTATACAGTCTTACAGGACTGTATTTGATTCATATAGGCCAATGCAACACAGCTAAAGCGCTCGTCCATATTGAGACATTTAGATGGTCAGTCTCACTAGCCCTCCGGCCAGGTGGGGTGACGATCTGCGGAAGGTTGCGGGCAGAAGATGGATGCGGCAAGCTGAAGACTGGGCGCGATGGTGCTCATTGGGAGAGGCCTATGTCCAGCAGTGGACTGCGATAGACTGATGATGATGATGACTAGTCCAGTAATTTCACAAATATTTTGTTGTAGTCTTTTAACCTTTATCGGCTGTATAGACCTTGGGTTATGTAACTTTCAACGGATTTTTCTATGATATTCAAATTCATCATCGGTTCCTCCACAGTCTGGTTTGGCTGCAGGTAAGGGTCTCAAGTTTCAATTCAAATTCATAATTTCTGAATGAAAGAGTCAAAAATCCAAATTGACGTCAGTTTTTCGATGGATTTCCTACTATAATGACTAACTTCTATATAAACTATAATAATACGTTATGGTTTCTATCTCCAGGTTGCGCTGAGGGAGCCGCGGTGCCATCACTAGGGCTCTCGAACAAGGCCGTGTTTAGCGACGATGATGGCAGACGCGACGCCGACGACGAAAACGACGGATACTTTGTACCCATCAGTTTGACAGGTACCACTAACTCATCCATACTCTAGGTGGTTTCTTTGTCGAAGAACTTTATGTTTTTCGGTTTGGCTTCACACTATAGTGTATTATGCCAGTGTCAAGTAATTGGTGAGAGTATATTTATTTTTCTCAAACATGCTTGGAAATTCGTACCTTATTTTGACAATCTTCTTCGAGTTATATCTACTTTGCTGGCCTAGGCCAAATAAATTTTTAAAATCGTAATTTTTCCACAGAACCCCCAACAGAAGAAACTCTGATGCAAAACACGCTCTGGCCCGAACAACAGAAGTTGTACGGTCACGGGTACGAGGTGTATGCTCTGGCGGCCAGCGCAGACGGAGCCCTGCTCGCCTCCGCCTGCAAGGCCACCAGCCTGGAGCACGCGGCTCTCATCATATGGTACTCTATGTGTATGCTCTGGCGGCCAGCGCAGACGGAGCCCTGCTCGCCTCCGCCTGCAAGGCCACCAGCCTGGAGCACGCGGCTCTCATCATATGGTACTCTATGTGTATGCTCTGGCGGCCAGCGCAGACGGAGCCCTGCTCGCCTCCGCCTGCAAGGCCACCAGCCTGGAGCACGCGGCTCTCATCATATGGTACTCTATGTGTATGCTCTGGCGGCCAGCGCAGACGGAGCCCTGCTCGCCTCCGCCTGTAAGGCCACCAGCCTGGAGCACGCGGCTCTCATCATATGGTACTCTATGTGTATGCTCTGGCGGCCAGCGCAGACGGAGCCCTGCTCGCCTCCGCCTGCAAGGCCACCAGCCTGGAGCACGCGGCTCTCATCATATGGTACTCTATGTGTATGCTCTGGCGGCCAGCGCAGACGGAGCCCTGCTCGCCTCCGCCTGCAAGGCCACCAGCCTGGAGCACGCGGCTCTCATCATATGGTACTCTATGTGTATGCTCTGGCGGCCAGCGCAGACGGAGCCCTGCTCGCCTCCGCCTGCAAGGCCACCAGCCTGGAGCACGCGGCTCTCATCATATGGTACTCTATGTGTATGCTCTGGCGGCCAGCGCAGACGGAGCCCTGCTCGCCTCCGCCTGTAAGGCCACCAGCCTGGAGCACGCGGCTCTCATCATATGGTACTCTATGTGTATGCTCTGGCGGCCAGCGCAGACGGAGCCCTGCTCGCCTCCGCCTGCAAGGCCACCAGCCTGGAGCACGCGGCTCTCATCATATGGTACTCTATGTGTATGCTCTGGCGGCCAGCGCAGACGGAGCCCTGCTCGCCTCCGCCTGCAAGGCCACCAGCCTGGAGCACGCGGCTCTCATCATATGGTACTCACTGGACTGATATGGCACAATAAATGTTTATTGTGGGGTATCTATCCCTGATGTTCAATAAGCGAAATATTGAAAAACCTACTTTGAATTTTCATAAATGATTTATGACAATGGTGGGCCTAGTAATCGTACCATGCCAATAAAAGTATGACGGAAATGTTCTCTCTCACGCCTTCTATACATCTCCTAAAGTCTTGAATCTATTTGGCCTGCATTCATAATGCCCGGTTTACATTATTCCAGTAAGCATTTCAGTCAGGGCGGTCAGATTCGCTGGAAAGCGCTGTGTCACTAACAATGTGAATCAGCTCTGGAATGGAATGGGCACATTTATCTGGATTCAATCGCTGGACTGAAATACTTACTAAAATAATGTTAACCGGGCATAAGGATCAGATAGATCATAAAAATTCGTCTATTCATCTTATAGACAAAGGCCGTTAGCTTCACGTCGTTCTGTCAACAAATTAAAGGCAATTTTTCTCCTCAGGGATACGAAAACTTGGAACCAAATACAGACCCTCCAATCCCACACGCTCACAGTCACGCAGATCGAGTTCTCGCCGAACAGTCAACAACTCCTGTCCGTGTCTCGCGACAGAAGGTGGACCTTATTCCAACGGGTACAAGGTTCAAACTCGTTCGAGATCGCCGCGTGCACGGATAAGACTAATGGCGTGCATGCGCGGATTATCTGGTGCTGCGCTTGGGCGCATGATGGTGCTATGTTCAGTACGGGCTCTAGGGATGGAAAGGTAATCCTTTATTACCCGACTGCGAAGAAGAGTAATGTATTTGGATTTGTGTAAAGTTATTCTATGTCACGATGAAGGTTTAATCTTGGTTGTTGTTAGCCGTGTACATGCACATTATTTAGTGTGTGTAACCTCGGGAGCAGTCAGTCACAATCGAGACGCAGCAACGAATGACGCGAATGCATCTATACCCCGATTTATAATTCAAGATTTTTTTTGTAAACAAAGAAGTGTCATGATATGTCACTGTAACAGAGACAGGTCAGGGTTAAAAACGAGTTTATACCACGGATCACTATTACTAGTAATGGCGCGCGGTTTTGCTTGTGCGATAGTTTCCCATTTTACCTAAATCATTCTTAATCAAACTTATTCAGGTACTTCAGAACACTGAAAAGTAGGTAGAATATGAAATCCAATATGTGAATCTAATCTTGTTAGATATTAATCATAATAATGCCAAGGTGCATAGCAGATACTTAACAAATATTCATTCGATTCACACAATTGCACACGAGAAGCGAAAAAAGAACGCATTCGACTTCGTAAACGGACATGAGACGAATAAAATTTACAAACACACGTTTAGGTCGAAATCTAAAAATTGTTTCGAACTTCTGTGATTTACTCCGATGATACCAATGTCTTAAAATATTTTTCGCTAATATTTTTTCGTCGTGTTATAACTTTCTAAAAAAAATTAATTAAAATATAATAATCAGTACAAAACCATTGCTATTTTCCATTCTATGGATATTGACTAGAAAATACACCGTACCATAAGTATTTAGGAAAATTGAGTAAACGTCACTTTGATAAGTATTTTTTTAGGGTGGTCACACCTTTGTTTACAAAAAAAATCTTGAATTCTTAATCGGGGTATATAGATGTCACTACTACAATCAAGGCCAAACCTTCGTGAAACGGAATGTCTGTATCTATGTACTTGAGAATGTTCCTTTGAATGATGAACGAATGAAAAAAAAATGTACAAGGGGCGGTCTTATCGCTATGTAAGTATGAAACGATCTCTTCCAGACAACCATCCTGTAGGCTGTTACATAGTGTAGGTTAAACGGCTTGATGGATTTTGACAAATGAGGTGTCGTTTGATTCGTCTTGGTCATAGGAGTGTCATAGAATTTTTTTTTTGAAAATCCAAAAGGAGCAGTATTTCCTATAAGAGCTTTTTTTTTTAAATAAGCTTGTTATTGACTATCAACTGCCCGCGGCTTTCCCTGTATCTTGATTAAAAGTAGCTTTTAAGTTCTATTTAAACACCCAATTTTTTTTGTATCCCAGGTGTGCGTCTGGTCCAAAACGGACACGCCTAGTGACACTTCCCTCAAGAGCTATACTCAGTTCGGTAAAGCGCTGGAGCTAAAGGAATCCGTGACAGCGCTGGCGTTCGCGCCGCTGCTGGCTTCCGGCAGCCGGCTACTGGCCACTGGCACCGAGACCGGAACAATCAGGATACACGGCTTCGATGGAATCTGGACTCTATTGAAGCAGCTCGATCATAGGTAACTCCTCAAAGCACCAAATTCCATGGTTCTCATCGTATCTCCATATTCAAAGCAATAATAATAATGTTTGTACTTTACATACAACGCCATCTATCCCCAAACTAAGTAAGCTTGTATTATGGGAACCAAATAACTACGTAGAATACTTATGTATTTACCTTTTTTTTTAATACATACATAGAAAACACCCAGATTTAGGACAAACACATGCCCTGAGTGGGAATCGAACCCGTGTCACCGGCGTGGCAATCTAACACACTTGCCACTCGAGCATCCGTGTCGTCTAGCAAAGCAATATCTAGTTTTAGCGTGATTGAGTAAAAAAAAATTCGATATTTTTTAATTTCTGGTACTCTTTCTTCTTTTATTCATGTATTCTCAGTTTATAGTTCACTAACTAACATTATTTTCTATTACCAGTGCGGCGCATCATCTCACAGCGAAGAGACTGGCCTTCAAGCCGACTTGTGAAGAAGACGCGCGGCAAACTGTTCTGCTGGCCAGCTGTGGGGCTGATCACCTCGTCAGAATCCATAAAATATCGATATTAGGAACGCTATAAATTATATTAACATAAATATTGTTTAGTTTCATTTGGCCTTTTTCTGCTGGACTGGATCTTTCTGGGACGAAACGCCCCGGGCGGGTGCCTAGTTTTATGTAGTGCAGGCCCTTTTATGTATAAATAGAGATTCGCTGCGAAGATCTTGAGCATTATAACTTTTTTCACTTCACCAATACAACCAAAGGCGACTATAGATAGAACGTTGCGTTGCGTTGCGTAAGTTGCTATCAGAAAAGTAGGTACTCTGTGGTTGCTATTGAAAATAAGTGTCAAATTGAATCTAACGTCATTGTCAAAAACACATCAATGTCATATGTTAAAAGGCCAGATTTATGTAGCTTTCCTTTACATAAATCTGGCCTTTTAGCATATGAAGAACTTTTTTTTAGTCTTTGATAGCCTATTTTACCTTGTCTGAAAGTAGTTTGTTGTTCGTCTGATAAAAGTTACTACGTACAGATAATATAATACTACATAATTTGTTAAAATAATCTATATTCTGTGCAGCCTTCCGTAATTTTTCGGATATTCATACTGGCACCACTGTCACTGCTGACATAATAATCTGAAATGTCACATAATCTGTGCTCGATACACCATTGCAGATTATATTTATTTTTGTTTTTCTGGATTTTCACAATTTAAAAGCAGCTTTCAAGTCTCAGATCACTTAGATCTTCGTATAACAGTCGATGAGGAAAGTTTCTGTGTGTAAATCTATATGAATAATGTACTAGACGATCGCGAAAATGGAAAATGTTTCGGATATCCAATCTCTACCTCTGTCGTCACTCACTATTCCCAGCAGACAATTGCTATCCAATTTACTGAACTCTACGAAAGTGCTGCCTACTAGAGGGCCACTACGACGCCACAGGTAAAATACTTTGCTAATGTGTGTCACATGAAAATTAACGTCATCATAACAAGTTTTACACGGGGATTTTTTATATTTTTGTTTTGTATTAATTACAGAGATTGGCGTGGTCTTGCGTCTTTAGTTAACATATCAGCAGAGCTTGAAGCCAATATCCATCGTTACGATGACAAAACTGCCAAAGTCTTGGAGATATGGATACAGCACCGCGCTGCTACTGTGGGCCAGTTGTTGGAACACCTGGCCACCATAGATCGGTTTGACGTGGCTGAAGACATCACTGTTAGTATCAGGGAAGAGCTACAACAGCTCACACCAGGTAAAGGCAACTAGCAACCCATGTCTGTGATGAAAGTAAAATTTGAATACTCATTGCTGGCTAGCTGCTTGTGTTATCACAACCAGAAGTTCAAGTGGGTGAAAAGTTTCATGTGGAACTCTTTTGGAACAGCAATATTTTATTTTTATTTATTTGTTGATAGACAAGCAGTTTTCGCTGATGTGTCTATGTCACACAGTGTTGGTACACAGTTTTATGGTATGAGGATATACACTATCATGTGTTCAGTTCCAGCTCTTAACTATAATTACTGTACTAAATTTGAGCAAACAGCTCAGTAGCAGTGTGATTGAGCAATAAATCCATCTATCCATGCATTTGCTTTTTTTTATGGGTTCAAAACCTATGAGTCATACCAATAGATATTATTGACTAATCCCATTGATACTTTGAGTTTTCAATGAATTACCGCAACCATTGTAATTTCAATTTCAGCTAACCAATCAATATCAATATATGACAACAATCAGTCAGAACCCTTAGCGGATGACCCGGAGATCCTCACATACGAAGACCGACCTGGCCACAAGCATCAATACCACGCTTTTGTATTGTACGCAAATGAGGACCGAAGCTTTGTAGATGAAATGAGGAACAGATGGGAGCCTAATGGGTTTGAGGTATAACTACATACATTAATTAAAGAACTAGTAAGGCCAGAATTAAGGAAACTAAAACAGTCTTTGTGTTGTCCAGATATGCACCATCCAGGACAACTTACTTCTGGGGCACACGTCCCAATATGCACCCGTCACTAAGCTCATCGAGGAACGCTGTCTGCGCGTCGTGCTTGTCATCTCTGAAGCCTTCTTCAAGAGCCCTGCCAACTCATTTTTCATGGACTTTGCACAGGCTGATGGCATACGTGAGTAACACACCTTATTCTTATTCTGAGTAATAGAGAAATCTATACATGACCTGACTACAAAAATTACACTGTAGGTATTTTTAACATCCTAATGTTCTTAGTCATAATTATTACAGCCCACTCTACACCCACGCCGCGAATACCCGTGAAAGCCGCGTAACAAGAGCTCATCGCGCCATTCCCCATTCGGTGTTGGTTTTTTGTCCCGCATGAAACTGCGAGTGTAGAGGAACATGTGTTTTCACGCACAAACCGCGAATTGAATTCACGCCGCGAATGGTGCGCGAGTGTAGAGCCCGCATAAAACCTAACCACAGTCTGGTATAGGTTATTTCATTTCCTATTTCACTTTTTCCATTTTGGTGTGTTGTATTATAGGTTCGCGGCAAAGTAAGGTGTGGCCCGTGATGTACAAGCCGTGTGCGTTGCTGCCTCGCCACATCCGCGTGTACACGGCCATCTGGTACGACACGCGCGGCATGTACGACTTCTGGAAGAAGCTCACGGCTGCGCTGGACGCCGCCACCATGCAGAGGTCAGTCAGAGCCTGTTACTGTGTAGTAGGCATGGAACAAATCATGAGTATGATACTCTTCTGCCTTCTGACGGCGCACGTTAGGAGACCTATATCCAGCAATAGACTGCAATTGACTGATTATGTTTGTGTTATTTTTTTTACAACCGACTTCATAAAAGGTAAAGTTTTTTCTTTTTCTTTTTATGTTTGTTACCTCAGAGCTTTGTTGTTCTGAGGTAACAAACATGAATAGATTTGAAAAATTATTTTGAAAGGATATACTTTCAGAATAGTCCCATAGAAATTTCATGAAAATCTGTTGAGTACTTTGGTTTTGAAATCAAAATAACTGAAAAAAAAAGTTGTTGAATTGAACAAAATTGCGTATTTTGCTTCGCTGTGACTTTTCAGTGGTGGCTACGGTCACTGGAACAGTCTGATTGAAGTAGATTGTTGTATGTTTTTGTAAAACCGTGATTATTTGAAGAGACGTTTGTTACATTTAGCCACAGATGGCCATTACTGCGACACTGGACTCTCGGTGACCGCAGAAGGCGCTGGAATGATGTGAAAATGGGGACTTTTTTTGTACATGCAATGTTTCTTTCAGAGTCAACGCAGCTGCCGCCGTTACCAATGGGAGCTCACTTCCCAGCTGCTCCAGTTCAACTCCGAGAGTCGAGTATCCGCCATCCGACCAATCACAGAGCACGTTGCGACTTCACACGGCCAATAGCATAGTCTCACTCGGTCCGGAAAGCGAGCCAGATAAAACAACAAGAACAACCAATGCAGGACTACGCAACGAGTGCAAGGGAGACGGCGCTAGCACTGACTCCTACATCAGTACACAGTCCCTTCAACTCGGCGCGGAAAGTAAAACGACGAAAAAATCTAAACTGATTAGTTTCAAGAAGATTAAAAATATGTTCAAAGATAAAGATAAAAAATCAGTGAAACAGCTGTGCTGAAGCAACAGGACTATCGTGAGTTTACTGTAAGCAATTTTATCGTTGGAAGCTATGCCCTTGGAAATATCGGTGACATAGTATGCCAGAGAAAATAATTGACCTAAAAGTGAGCAAAAATGTCTTCCATGTGTGTATCCATGATTTATATTTCACACATGTATTGTAACTGTGATCGTAGGCATTTTTTTTTTAATTGAGTGCATAGGTGTGTATTGTTATATTGAAAAGTATAGTAGTGTACATATTTTGTATTAACACTAATACCTGCCAGAATCAATTTTGATTATAATTATTTATTTTTATAAATTTTTACAATACATATTTTGCTGCCAATGTGTAAATATCGCGAATATATTAATATTTTTCTACTGTATTCTAAGTAAAAAAACTAGTTATGAAACCAGTTAAAAATTGTAACAAAATGAGCTTATACTTCTTTTTAAAGGTAAGTTGTAAATACATATATTCAAAACAAATGTTCTATATTCTCTTTATTTACCACCTAGTGGGAATGGTTAGTTTACCCCATCAATACTTATCCCAAGTGACGATTTATAGGAGGTGAGGAAAGTTCCCTTCAGCCACTTTGGTAACTGATTCGTAACCAGTTACGTAAAAACAATTTTCAGTTTTGCAGCGGCCCCGTTTACCCCTACAATGGGTATACCTGTATAGTAGGCGGCCCATAAGTTGATTTCCCTTCAGCCACATTGGTAACTAATAGAATAAATAAAAAAAAAGTTTTAGCCACTGGTTACTTTCATAACAGAGAACAAAAAAGTATTTTTTCATTATGAAAAAATACCTAAAAAACCGAAAACGGGAAATAAGTGTTTATTAATAACAGTGAAGAAAATTGTTTTTACTTAGCTGGTTACGAATCAGTTACCATAGTGGCTGAAGGGGGAAAGTTTGCTTCGTCGACACAAAGAAGAAGTAAACATTTTCGAGATAAATCCTAGGTTGTCTATCATGGTGGCCATTAATTAACTGCCAACAATAAAACCAAGTCCTGTGATAAATTAAATAATAAATATTTTGGACATTACTGACTATTTGATGGGAACCTGATATAAAACATCATACGTACTTAGGAGTATAAGTATGTGAAAATTAAAAACACATTTTATTTTTTGAGACATTTTATTGTCATTCACAAGTGCATCACTATATCACTACTATTTACAATATTACAGTTCTGGTTATTTTACAAAATAAAAGCTAAGTATTTTAATTCCCATTTTCTCCACTAGTAGTCAAAAATTCGAGGGGCATACGTCACACTTAAATTAGAAAATAAAATTATAGACAATATAATAAAATGGTTCACTAAGTTCTTTAACTAATGGAATGTTTGGTACTTAAAATTAAAATAGTTTTAAGAATTCAGAAATATTTTCACAGGATAATCAGCTTCTGGGAAAGAATATTCTCCACAATATTTAGCCGCATTCACAAGAAGAAAGTCACGTTCCGTATTGGCGATTGGTCTACTAGTTGCGAGACTTGCGAGTATATGATTCGATATTCTGAACAATAAATACTTTTTTACATAAGAAGCTAAACAAAGCACTCTTTTGGATGTGAGAGATCACCTATTCATGACAAAAACAGTGAAACGCAGGCCCTTTTAATCACATTATAGTTAGAACTTTTTAGATAACTTATCATTTGTGAATTGCGAATAAAACATTATAAAGCGCGACAAGAATATTGACCAAAATTTTGGATGTGGCAAACTTCAAAATAAAAACTAGGTATTAAAAAAATAACATTAAGTACCTATGTTATTTTTTGAAATTACATACGTAAAGTATTTTAAGATTTTATTCCAGTTTCGGAATTTGAGGGATATTCGTTTCGTATTTGTTTTAAGGATTAAATTTGGCTTTGTAAGCAATTGTTATGATTTTACTTATTTAATTATTTGTCAATATTTCTTAAAAGTTTAAATTAAATTTGTTTTTAAAATGTATTTTTATGTCATCTTAAAATAAATCCTAACTTACAGCTATTAAAATATTAAAAAAAAAACGAATGTGGCAAGCAGGGTTCTGCAATAATTTTCTTTGTATTCTCAGAGAAAAAACTATTATTGGACAATAGTCTAAGGTAACCAGTGCCCAAAATATCTACAAGAATAAAAATGGCAAGAATTTTAATAAATAAAAGTTACTAACTAGTATTAATGATGGATATCAAGGTTTTTAATTAAAATGTATAAGTACCGATGTACTCATAGCTACAGTCGCAATCAATTTAACCAACGATTTGATAAGTACATAATATGTTAAACTACAAAATAAATTAGGTAACCTACTTAACTAAATCTAAAGAAACTATTAAATTAAATGAAATATCTGTTAAAATAAATTAGCTACTTATTAATCTGTCCTTAAGATAACAATAGATACACATTCCACAATGCTTATCTAAGGTCATATGTGGCCGGGACCATCAAGCATCTTTAAAATCCCTTCTCAAATTATTAAAAACCAATTAATGAAGTGTAAAATGCCCTCATTAAACAATTTACAGAAAGGCAATCATCATATGACGCTTACCGCACAATTTGAATGAGATTTGATTAGCGTAAGACTGCTATAACGGTCGACCACTTTGACATTTGATGGTCTAAAGTTCTCGATTGCTATGCATCATTGACGTTGTTAACGACAAAAAATGTATTCTACATCAGTCTTTAATAGTACTAAGTAATAATATCGAGAATTTTATGAATTAATTTAGATATTTATCATTATTATACAGATTGATTTTGAAGAATTACGGCTAACATTAAAAAAACGCATAACTAATTAAATTTGCTGTCACATATAACTCATGTTAGTACCTGTGTATAGACAGTAGCTTTTTTGTTTTTATACACTTCATAAACTATACCCAAACTGAATTTCAGCTAAATCGGTTCACTAGTTTATGCGTGATTGAAACATATATCTTTTTATTCATCCTCACAAAAGTCTGGCTTTTAATATAAGTAGGATTTTTAATGTTTTAAACTCCCTATAGCGTATATCAATGCTATCTAGAATTCAAAATAATCGAAGTAGTCGAGTTTAAAAAACTAAAACAGTTACCGGTTTTGCGTTGCTGATTGTACCATGATATAGACGACATAATATCTACATTCTATATCTAAAGAGGTACGAGTGTGTATATGATCGCTTAAACTATATGTATAGATTGATAGAGGCAGAACTGTCAGCAACACTCAATTCATACAATGAAGAAAACTTTTAAAATCAAGCCACTTGCATACCAAACAGTTAAAAGTTGCTTGATTCAAAACAAGAACAAACTGCGAAAAAAAAAAGAAAAAACCGGGGGAAAGTTTTCCAAAAAATCTGACACATTCGGCAGGTAAGTATAATTAAATCTATGTATTTCTAACTGTGCCGTATATTTAGTCTTTATGGTTAAAGTCGTTAATTAATAAGAGTGTCAGTCGTCTAAAATAGTATAACCTAACAATTTTGGCTTAGTCTTAACAGATGAGTTAGATTTTTTGTTATTGGGACGTTAGATAAACCTACGATCTTTCACACGTCAAAAAGTACATAAATATGCGCCTTTCAAATTCGCGCAAGATTCGTTCACCTTTCAATAGAGACAGATCGATCTCGGAGCCAAAGACTAGAACAAATACGCCGCCGTAGACAGCATGGCTTCAGCCACTGTGCCGGCCTTTATACGGCCCGAGAAAACTGCGAAACCAGAGTCATCCCGGATCCGATCAATTGGGCTTATTCCAAAAACCTCCACTAGCCATCCTCACTAGTAGGGATTTCGAGAAAAAAGTCTCGGAATCCCCACTAAAACCAACCAATAGCAGTGGGGATTTCGGGAATATTTTTGTCTCGAAATCCCCACTATACACATCTTTGGATATTTTTTATTACCATCACAGGCAATAATTTCCACCATAAATAAGTAACTATCTCAGAAGCAGCTCATTAAAGAGCTACATTAGTTATTGAATGATAATTTCAACCATCATTGTTCATAATACTGGGGATTCAAATGGGGGAAAAATATTCCCGAAATCCCCACTCTGGTTGATGGTTCGTGTTAGTGGGTGTAGTCTTTGCTAATTCCCTGTATGTATAGTGTATCACAGGCTCACACACACAAGATTATATCCGCTCCCAGCTCTGCACGCGACCTCCTCACAGTGGTACCTGTCGCGTCTGATATCATTTGCTTCGTGGTGAGACTGTGTAGTGTGTACGGCCTGAAGATAGCTACGTGTGTACAGTACGCATACACTACATCGGGGATTTCGAGACTTTGTTCTAAAAATCCTCACTAGGAGGGATGACTAGTGGCGATATCGGGAATAAGCCTTCAATTGTGCGCAGCCCGTTTCCCTTTCATATACCCCTCCCACCGCTTCGCCGTGTTGATGAGGATAGGGTCGTCATCCAACCCCGCCAGGATGTAGAGCTGGTTGACGTGCGTGGCGTGGTAGTCCCACCGCGCGATGTTGGGACTTACCCCCGACGTGAAGTGCCGCAGGTCGTAGAAGCTGCCGCTGCCGGTGTCGTACAAAGGCAGCAGGGTCTTCAAGGAGGTCATGCCGTCGTCAAACATCTTCTTGGCGAGGGATATGGAGTTCTCTCCCTCGATGATGTGCAGGTCGTACAGCCCGAGGAGAGTGTATATGAACCCGTTGAGGACGAATAGGGGGGGTTGTGTCGGGTATTCCTCGTACCTTGGGGGCGGATAGTCAGAAAAAAAATGAAGTTATGAAAGATATTTTTAGTCAATGCATTGAAGTGTGGTGGTTATTATGGTGTTCAGCAGGCTTAGCACGGACTGGGGATAAAAATTTTGTCCCCAGTTTTTATCTACCTTCAAGGGATAAAATTGACTGGAAGGTGGATAAAAACAGGGGACAAAATTTATATCCCCAGTCCGTGCTATCGGTGCAGGGGGTATATTGCAAAGGCTGTGTATACTACAGCATGATTGAATTCACTTAATTTTTGAACAGCATTGTAAATATTAATGGCCGCTTACAGCCGTCATTTTAGGTTATTCTATATCTTATTTTATTCTCGTGACTTCAGACTAACCCAGTGGCACCTCATTTGTCAAAATTCATCAAGCTGCGTTTAGCCACCCGGGCGCCTCAAAGCAAGAATGTATGTGAGCCTGAGCTCACATACATTCTTTCAATACTCATTTTTCTCCTTCGCGATCGGGTAAAAAAGAAATAATAGGTATTACCAGACGTATTTGTCCATCCAGAGCGCCTTGACCCCGCCGGCGGCGCTGGGCACATCGAGCAGAAACAGCGCGCGCTTGGCCGCCTGCAGGTAGCTCGCGTCGCCGCTGCGGTAGTACGCGCGCGACAGCAGCGAGATCGCGTGCCCCTGGCTCATCGCCGAGTGCCTGCGGGCGACACGCACGTCAGTAAAGGCTTGACCAAACCAACGCGTTCAGCTGGCGTCCGCGGTGGCGATCAGTTGTTGGCCAATCGATAGTGACGTGTTCACATCTATGCGTCCTCTGATTGGCTAACAACTGATCGCCACCGCGCACGCCACCGCGGACGCCAGCTGAACGCATTGGTTTGTTCAAGCCCTAAGGGAGCAGCCGCCCTCAGCCAGCGTGCTGCCGAGCTAGGGGCGGTACGTTACCAGCCGGGCTGCAGGTCGGCGTGCGAGGCGGGCACGCGGCGCCGCACGGGCACGGGCAGCCGCAGCCAGCGTGCTGCCGAGCTAGGGGCGGTACGTTACCAGCCGGGCTGCAGGTCGGCGTGCGAGGCGGGCACGCGGCGCCGCACGGGCACGGGCAGCCGCAGCCAGCGTGCTGCCGAGCTAGGGGCGGTACGTTACCAGCCGGGCTGCAGGTCGGCGTGCGAGGCGGGCACGCGGCGCCGCACGGGCACGGGCTGCCGCAGCCAGCGTGCTGCCGAGCTAGGGGCGGTACGTTACCAGCCGGGCTGCAGGTCGGCGTGCGAGGCGGGCACGCGGCGCCGCACGGGCACGGGCTGCCGCAGCCAGCGTGCTGCCGAGCTAGGGGCGGTACGTTACCAGCCGGGCTGCAGGTCGGCGTGCGAGGCGGGCACGCGGCGCCGCACGGGCACGGGCTGCCGCAGCCAGCGTGCTGCCGAGCTAGGGGCGGTACGTTACCAGCCGGGCTGCAGGTCGGCGTGCGAGGCGGGCACGCGGCGCCGCACGGGCACGGGCAGCCGCAGCCAGCGTGCTGCCGAGCTAGGGGCGGTACGTTACCAGCCGGGCTGCAGGTCGGCGTGCGAGGCGGGCACGCGGCGCCGCACGGGCACGGGCTGCCGCAGCCAGCGTGCTGCCGAGCTAGGGGCGGTACGTTACCAGCCGGGCTGCAGGTCGGCGTGCGAGGCGGGCACGCGGCGCCGCACGGGCACGGGCTGCCGCAGCCAGCGTGCTGCCGAGCTAGGGGCGGTACGTTACCAGCCGGGCTGCAGGTCGGCGTGCGAGGCGGGCACGCGGCGCCGCACGGGCACGGGCTGCCGCAGCCAGCGTGCTGCCGAGCTAGGGGCGGTACGTTACCAGCCGGGCTGCAGGTCGGCGTGCGAGGCGGGCACGCGGCGCCGCACGGGCACGGGCAGCCGCAGCCAGCGTGCTGCCGAGCTAGGGGCGGTACGTTACCAGCCGGGCTGCAGGTCGGCGTGCGAGGCGGGCACGCGGCGCCGCACGGGCACGGGCAGCCGCAGCCAGCGTGCTGCCGAGCTAGGGGCGGTACGTTACCAGCCGGGCTGCAGGTCGGCGTGCGAGGCGGGCACGCGGCGCCGCACGGGCACGGGCTGCCGCAGCCAGCGTGCTGCCGAGCTAGGGGCGGTACGTTACCAGCCGGGCTGCAGGTCGGCGTGCGAGGCGGGCACGCGGCGCCGCACGGGCACGGGCAGCCGCAGCCAGCGTGCTGCCGAGCTAGGGGCGGTACGTTACCAGCCGGGCTGCAGGTCGGCGTGCGAGGCGGGCACGCGGCGCCGCACGGGCACGGGCAGCCGCAGCCAGCGTGCTGCCGAGCTAGGGGCGGTACGTTACCAGCCGGGCTGCAGGTCGGCGTGCGAGGCGGGCACGCGGCGCCGCACGGGCACGGGCTGCCGCAGCCAGCGTGCTGCCGAGCTAGGGGCGGTACGTTACCAGCCGGGCTGCAGGTCGGCGTGCGAGGCGGGCACGCGGCGCCGCACGGGCACGGGCAGCCGCAGCCAGCGTGCTGCCGAGCTAGGGGCGGTACGTTACCAGCCGGGCTGCAGGTCGGCGTGCGAGGCGGGCACGCGGCGCCGCACGGGCACGGGCAGCCGCAGCCAGCGTGCTGCCGAGCTAGGGGCGGTACGTTACCAGCCGGGCTGCAGGTCGGCGTGCGAGGCGGGCACGCGGCGCCGCACGGGCACGGGCTGCCGCAGCCAGCGTGCTGCCGAGCTAGGGGCGGTACGTTACCAGCCGGGCTGCAGGTCGGCGTGCGAGGCGGGCACGCGGCGCCGCACGGGCACGGGCTGCCGCAGCCAGCGTGCTGCCGAGCTAGGGGCGGTACGTTACCAGCCGGGCTGCAGGTCGGCGTGCGAGGCGGGCACGCGGCGCCGCACGGGCACGGGCTGCCGCAGCCAGCGTGCTGCCGAGCTAGGGGCGGTACGTTACCAGCCGGGCTGCAGGTCGGCGTGCGAGGCGGGCACGCGGCGCCGCACGGGCACGGGCTGCCGCAGCCAGCGTGCTGCCGAGCTAGGGGCGGTACGTTACCAGCCGGGCTGCAGGTCGGCGTGCGAGGCGGGCACGCGGCGCCGCACGGGCACGGGCTGCCGCAGCCAGCGTGCTGCCGAGCTAGGGGCGGTACGTTACCAGCCGGGCTGCAGGTCGGCGTGCGAGGCGGGCACGCGGCGCCGCACGGGCACGGGCTGCCGCAGCCAGCGTGCTGCCGAGCTAGGGGCGGTACGTTACCAGCCGGGCTGCAGGTCGGCGTGCGAGGCGGGCACGCGGCGCCGCACGGGCACGGGCTGCCGCAGCCAGCGTGCTGCCGAGCTAGGGGCGGTACGTTACCAGCCGGGCTGCAGGTCGGCGTGCGAGGCGGGCACGCGGCGCCGCACGGGCACGGGCCAGCCGCCGCGCGCGCCGCTCTGCGCCGCCCGCAGCCAGCGCGCCGCCGCGAAGAACATCGCCATGTGCGCGCTGCTGCTTATCGTCACGTTGTCCAGCGACCCCGACCCCGTCAGGATGATGCTCCGGATCTGGAACGTACCACACATCAGCATACAAACTATCCCATAATTTCTTCCTCACGCGAACTCTGGCGAATATTTCCATTGTGTAGCGTCAAATCAAATCTTTTATATCGGCAATATTTTGTATCGGCAATTATTATTTTGGGCAGTAAAATTATAATTTATTATTATTATTATTCAGCTCCACTCCTTTCGGCTCAGGGCGTCTGTGATCCAAGTTGGTAGGTGAGTGTCAAGTTAACCCCGCAATCTCCTACTGGGCCTTCCACATCGTCTATTTGCCTTTGGGGTCCACTCTGTGGTTGTTTTCGCCCATAGGTCGTCGGACATGCGACAGACGTGTCCAGCCCAGTCCCACTAGGCTGGCTGCTTTTTGACCAAAGTCAGCAATTCGGGTTTTGGAGAAAATTAAATTTGTTGACCAAAATTACTAAAAACAAAGTGTAATAAAAAGCAATTTTGACGACACCGTGGCTTAGTTGGTAGTGTCCCTGCCTACGAAGCTCGGTGTTCCGGGTTCGATCCCCGGCCGGGGCAAATATTTGTGTGACGAACACAAATGTTTGTTCTCGGGTCTTGGATGTCGTGATGTCTTGTATGTGTCCATGCCACCTGCGACACAGGGAATCCTAGTGCAGGGGTGTGAGTGTGTGAATGTTTTATTATTATTATTATTATAATTGGAGGGTGTTTGAAGTAGACTCACTGTGAACTTGTTCCTTGGCGAGCCTCGCTTGGGGCGGTCTAGCAGCGCCCAGCCCTTCTGCATGTCGACGAGCAGGTCGCGCGTGAGGCGCCGCCACCCGCCCCCCGCGCCCGCCGCGCCCCCCGCGCCCGCCGCGCCCCCCGCGCCCGCCGCGCCCCCCGCGCCCGCCGCGCCCCCCGCGCCCGCCGCGCCGATGCCGTGGTACACGTGCTCGTCCTGCACGGGGACGCACATCATACCACTTACATGCTACTAAACACTTATACACAAAGTATATGAAACTCCGGTGTCGCAGTAATGGCCATCTGCGGCCAACGTGGGTCGGCTCTGTAATGGTCTTTACACCCAGCTGGCGCTAGTGTTCTCCTAATGATTCTACATGATGTGTATTGTATAATATAAGTGAGTAACGAAACACACATACACATCGCAAGAAAGAAATCGCTTTAAGCGATAAGGCCGCCCATTGTAACCTCTTTTATTTTTGGTTGTTTAGCATAAGTTTTTGTTTCAATGGGTATGTTTCTCCGGGGTTTACAAAAAAGAGTTATCTATCTATCTATCTATCTATCAGTCAGTAGTTTACTCACACACACGTGATGTATTTGAGTGAGTGTTTTATTACAGAAGAACACCGGCGTAATCTGGGTGTAAAGACCATTACATAGGCGACTGCACATTCGAAAAAAAACTAAGAGGTTTTTTTTTTAGAAAAAAAATATGTTTTAAAATAAAAAAAAAACTAAGAAAATAATCTCACCATAGCGTAGATGAGCTGGTTATTAGTGACGTAGTGCAGATACACGGTTTCCTTCCGCCTGTCCTTGTGCTGCAGCACCACGGTCAGCGAGGAGTTGGGCTTCAGGGACAGGTCCACGCTCAGCACGAAGTCCTGGCTTATGTTCAACTTCATCCACACCTGGCTCGAGACCTCGTTCGATGTGGAGAACCTACAAGCATTTATGAACAGTGAACATAGGTAGTCGTAAAAATATTCCGGAAATCCCCTCTAGTGGGGAAATCCCCACCAGTGGGGATTTGGAAAAAGTATCGAAATCCCCACTAACATCAACCACAGACCACAGACAATGAACATATGTATTTCAAATAATACACATCTTTGGATTATTTTATTACAGGCAATCATTTCCACCGTAAATTTGTTACTAAAGATGTGTATTATTTGAAATAATATGTTCATTTTTCATACCGACTGCTTTTGGTGTTAGTGGGGGGGATTTTGATTTTATTTTCCGAAATCGCCATTAGTGGGATGGCCAGTGGGGATTTCGGGACTATTAATTCTTCGTTGCTTTACTACCATAATTGTACTTATTGTGTGTCAACCTGTGTACAGTGTACCTTAAGTTATTATCACAAATAAATAGTGTTTCTTCTTCTTCTTCTACCTTATAACATTGGTCTGCGCGCCGGCATCCCTCTCCCGCACCATGTAGGCGTCGTTGCTGACGATCCAGTCGCGGCGGCTGGCTTCCCCGTCGTCCAGCACGCGGCGGCGCGGCGCGGGCTCGGCGAGGTGCTTGCTGTAGTGGGCGAGGCCGAACTGCGCGATCTGCGTCGGGTAGAAGAACCCCTTCGGCTCCCACTGCGTCGACACGGGGACGCCTTCGATGCCGCTGATGCATTTCACTCTTTCCCGCACTGGAATAGTGTCATAAGTATTTATTTTGGTAAAAATTTTACAGGTCTGTTGTTCACAATAATATTATTATAATATAATAAATTCCATAAATTATTTGAAATAATAAAATAAAGCACTAACAAACACAAACATTAAGAGTACGTAGGTACGTGTTAAATCCCTTGTTACGTTGTTTGAAGGTTTGCTTCCGACTGCACAGTCAAATTACTGGACAAGCAACGTTGCACTGGCCTGGGTTAATTAGTTATTCTACACACTGTTCTGGGCATGAGCAGGTGTAATCTCTTATGCCTAGATCATACGTACCGAGTACTCGGCTGAGTGCTCCGAATACTGGGTAGGTACGTATAAACATAGCGCCGAGCCGACTGAGCGAGTGACGTAAGCTTTCACTGTCTCGGCCGAGTAACATTTTACTGTCTCGGCCGAGTGCTCGGTACGTGATCTAGGCATTACTGCGCCTAGCGTGTCTCGTCACTTTCATTTTACAAATAAAGTAAGTATAAATGTATCTATAAGTCATTTATCAGTTATCTGGTGTAATATCATGGTCTCATGGTCATATGGTAGCCGAGTTGGAGAAGATAGTCACTGGTTCGAAGGAACTAGTGACACGATAAGAAGACAATATGGTCTCTGTTCATAGTTGAAGTATTTACCTTCCACGTTATAGTTCTCGAAGGTGACGAAGGTGCCGTGCGGGTCGTACCGTGTCTTCGGATGGTAGATCTTGCCGTAGCTGTGCGACCATTCGAACTTGTCTACCCCTTCCGATGACGTCACTTTGCCGTAGATCTGACACGAGAATTATCTGCTACAATTACTTTTTTTCAGATTATCGCTGAAAGCTGGAAGGGGTCTATCAATAAGCTTGCCTAGGTGTAGTCGGCTTATTCCCGAAATCCACACTAGCTATCTCCACTAGTGGGGATTTCGGGAATAATTTTGTCTCGAAATCCCCACTATTATGAACAATTGACATATTTTAAAAATTACAATCTTTGGCTTATTGGATATTTTTTTTCCCATCATTACCATCACAGATAATGATTTCCACCGTAAATAAGTTACTAAGGATGTGTATTATTTAAAATAATATGTTAATTGTTCATAATAGTGGGGATTTCGAGATAAAAATATTCCTGAAATACCCACTGCCGTTGGTGGTTGGTGATAGTGGGGATTTAGTTACTATTTTCCCAAAATCCCCACTAGTGGCGATTTCGGGAATAAGTGGTGGTCTCTACTCATAAGCTCATTTATTTAGAATTTTTTTATTTGGAAAACCAACAGCTCTTCAACAAAGGTAGTAAATGTAAACAAAAATTTCAACAAAATGTTTAGTATTTGCAGGATGGATAAGAGATTACTAACATTTGGTAATCACATATACCCCATAGGGATTCCTTTGGAATGTAACATACCTCAAAATACTTGTGTATGTGCGAGAAGGGCACATACACCTCGTCCCGCTCGGAGTCGCGGCGGCACCCCACCGAGTACTCCCCGTTGATGGAGCACTCGATATCCTCCAGCGCGCCGCCGCCGCCGCCGCGGTGCGATAGCGCAGACCCTACTGGACACACAAGGTGCAAGGATTGAATGTGATTATTTAATTGGACATTGTGAATTAGTGATTCACTAAAATTAAATTGTATGAAATTATTTTTTTAGGCACATGGATCGAGATTATGAGAAACTTGTACCTTATCAATTAAAAGAAATTTTTAATACTGTATTCTTCAGTTAGGTATGTGACTCTACTTTATACATTCATAAGACCTGTCTGTAACTTAACTAACCATACTTGAGACAAATAAATAGTTCATTCATTCATTCCCTTATAAATGGATTAGCTTTACACATTGACAAATCAGTAAGGAAATGAATATTGGATATCCTGAAGTAATGGCAAAACTTCTCTATACCGTCACCAGGAACACCCAAACTTTACATCACATTATGCTTTTATATGTCAAAATCAAAATCAAATCAAAATATATTTATTTCAATAGACACACATCTTAGGTCTAAAAATTTTTTTACAATTATTGTATTGTAAATGTGAAAGTTTATAAAGATGGTGTGAATGGAATAAATGGATGTTTCTGGAAGGAACAGTGGAGGACAGTAGGATATTAGAAACCCGATATTCGACATGCTTATTTTATTTTAGGCTTATTTGTACTTACTGGGGCGCGGGGCTCGGTAGACACAGTGTCCCCAGTACAGCATGAGCAGCAGTGCAGCGGCGCACAGCGCACACAGCGCTGCGCGCAGGTTCATGCGCAACATCGCCTGCCACACCTGTAACAACCAATCAATTCAATAAAATTAAACATTTATATTATTTAGACAGACAACAAAACACATTGCAATAGACATACTGAATATACATTTTAGAGTTTGGGAGTTTTTTAATGTATTCAAAAGATTTTCCGACAGATAGATAGAGAATTACAAGTCCATACACTGATGTACATTGTTGCAATAAAGATTATGATTATGATTATGATGAATGCAAGGATCTGCCCACAGCTGCACCTGTATAACTTCAGGGTAAAAATAAGCCTATGTTCTGTTTTTCATCAGCTCCTAAATCAGAACACAAAATACTAGTTAAATTACATTTGGTAACAACAAAAATTTTTTTTTCTTTATGAATGTCTATTAGTTGCAGATTATTTTATGGCATGAATTTAAGGCAAGGCAAGACCCCAGTCGCCGGTAATGTAGACTTTCAAGCAGTTGGGCCTTATTTTTAGCAAATACCTAATTATAGAAATGTCTTCGCTGTCGCGTAGTTTGCGTGTGCAAACATCTAAATAAAATAAAAAGAAAGTGGATGGATTCATCATACCTGGATAACCTGGCTACTCCTTGATATCATTATTTATTCCAATGAGAAAGCAGCGTTCATCATAACTACTATTTTTACCGAGGCCTCTAATTATCGAATAAGAAATAAAAAGTATTAAATGGATTGGACACTCACTTTGTGCTGAGCACCATTCCATCCGTCTTCACGCTTTTTATACTGAATTAAGTGCAATTCTTTCATGCCCACGGCTGCAGCATCATCACAAACAGCACTGGTTAAGAATTATGAAACAAATAATTGAAGTTAGTTAGTTAAGCTTTTCTACAAATTCGAGCAGAACACAAAAAAACATTTCCTCTGCATAGCGTTTATTTATTTAACAGCTGACCAATTTGACAGCTGTCACTGTCAACGACAGACGCATGACCACTTGACATTGACACTGAAATTGACAGACACACTAATTGGTCGGAGCACGCGTGATACCCTCACCCGCACTTCCCAATATGAAGTCGAATTATAGACAGGCAAAGAGAATATAACCATGTATTTTTATAGACAGGTACAATGCCGCAGGGCGGAGCGGTCCGTCTTTTGGCGTCTTCCGGTTTTAGTTCCGGTTCCGGTGGTAGATGGGACTGTGTTGTGTGTGGGGTAGTATGCAGGCTGATGTACTGTACGCACTGATTTGTACTCTATAATATCACTATATAGAGGTCAGTGACTGTACGGCTGCTTAAACGAAAGTATGTAGGTGATCTTTGTATACGTAATAATAAAGAGTTGATTGGATAATACCTATTAGCTGTGCTATTAGTATCTTGATGCTTACCAGCAATCCAAATTTTCCAATGTTAAAACATGCATGTTTTTAATTGAGTTTATCGCAGAGCAATAAATAAATGTGGGTCCTTTATACAGCACTAATTTACCCTTACTATTGTATTATGGTTATTTTAGAAAAAGGCAATTATTCCAACCAACCTGATTTATAAATACTAACGAGATTAAAGATTAAAGTAATATTTTTCTTATCACACTTGTTTTCCTCGTTAAAAATAAAGTAACCTACTGTTGATAGGTACCTGGTTACAAGTTTCAGGCCTTTTACTGTAGTGTTATTTTATTGTTATTTTCTGTAGATTTATATTTTTAGTTTGTCTAGATACCTACTTGTTTTGTAGGTAGACTTAAAATCAACAAGAACTGACAGGATCTATAATATTTCCATAGTACCTACTACCTACATGATAATTTGAATAGGTATATTTGCGGGTAGGTATTTCTATACATTGATTAATCACGTGCTTCGAGAATATAGCAACGTGCTTTGCTTGCCTGCGAAGCGTGCTTGACACTCAAAGTTTGTGCGGATTCAACTGACGCATGACGTAGCGTCAAATCGGTTTATTTTTAACGCGATTGAATCCCGTGAGCTGGCGCGGCAAAGCCGATTACCTACTTAGCTGTACTGTAACTACTCGTACTCGTAGAGCAGACATTTGTTGATTGTATCTTTTTCAAATTATACTAGGTACCTACTTACATCCTACGAAATAAAGTAAAATACCTAACAGGTAAATTAGTTACCTATGTAAAATACTTTTGAATAAGAAATAAATAAATATTTTGGACATTTGACAAGACGACGCCATCTAGCCCCAAACTAAGCAGAGCTTGTAATATGGGAACCAGATGTCTGATACAATACTTATTTATATACATTTTTGTTGTAAATACATACATAGAATACATACCTACATAGAGAAATGACCCAGACTCAGGACAAACACCAATGTTCATCACACAAATGTTTGTCATGAAGCGGGAATCGATCCCGCGACACTGGCGTGGCAGTCCAACACACTTGCCACTCGATCATCTGTGTCTGTATGTTCGTCTTGTTTTGTAGGTAGGCAGGCATGTAGCTTCGAAAGCGAGCATTTGGAATGTAGCTGCGAAAATAAGCGTAGGACTTAAAAGAAGCATAATGTAGCTACGAGATGGTACTACGAATGCGTAGCACTTGACATGTAACTACGTAATGGTGTTGCGTAGCAATTCGGCATGTAGCTACGAAAGAAAGCGCTAAGCGTAGCACTTCGGCATGTAGCTACGAAAGAAAGCGCGAAGCGTAGCACTTCCAGATGTAGCTACGAAAGAAAGCGCGAAGCGTAGCACTTCGGCATGTAGCTACGAAAGAAAGCGCGAAACGTAGCACTTCGGCATGTAGCTACGAAAGCGTGCAGCATATTGTGAAAAAGACATAGCTAGCAAAAGCCAATAATTGAATAATAATGTCAAATATTAACGAAAAAATAGCCTTCAATAGATGGCCTATATATTTATGTATCATCATTATTATTATTATTATAATTCTTTATTGTACTGCAAAAATATCATTGCACAATAGGCGAGCTTAATGCCTATCGGCATTCTCTACCAGCATCATAAGTAAATCAAAGAGTAAGCTTTAGAAAAACGGGTAGAGCCGCGAGCAAACATTGTTAGCCCGAAGACATATTCCATTCGGATCGAGTTTGCCTTTATCTTTCAGTTCGTTATTCACCATGTACGAGGTAGTACATGGTGAATAATGAAGTGATTAGCGATAGGTACGAGTACCTCTGCGGAATATCTGCGCTATCACAATGTGCAATGTGTGCATGTAATGTGTCGGTGTGCAGGTGTGTGCGTGAGCTCGAAGGGGGTCACTGTGCGCTCCAACTAGGTCAGGGCGGATGCACCCGGTGTTGCCTACGAACGACGCTGTTACATTTCTGGGGAAAATATTATGAATCTAATTTTTTGCTCCTATCGGTTTTTAAGATATAATAAGATATTACTGAACGTCTACGCTGAGTATCCCTTAACTGATTTAATTAGTATATTGAAAAAGAAACGTTACATTTTCTGAATCAATGTATATTATTGTCGTTTCTTTAAAATTTTAAACCTTAATGTACTCACGTATGTCCTGCATGCACGACAGGTGTTAAGAAAATCATAATCGGTAGGGTAAGTAATAGCTTAATCGGTAGGGTAAGTAATTATTTGAGAAATAGCAATACTATTAACCGCGGCCAAAGTCGGGCGGCTCCGTCTGTCCTCGCTTAGTTATCTCGCGCATGCGTGCGTGTCGCGGCATCGATCTCCGGCCACGCGGCGCAGCGGCGCTCAAGTGGTCCGCGAGAGGCGACGCTCGGCCCGGGCTCTGCCCCTGACGATGGCGGCGTGAGCGCGCGCCGCGTGCGGCCTCCGGCGAGCATGCCGCGATGGCCAGAGAGGTGACCGAGCGCCCTCCGCCCGCGCTTACATAACGGCACGCCCGCGGCGCCGAGCCCTGGCCCGCGCGCCCGACGCACCTGCCGACCTGACCGCGCCGGCCGCGGCCCGAGCCGCAGCCTTCCGCGCGCGCACCGCCCGCCGCCTGCGAACCGGCTCGGCTGCACTCGCCACCTGCACCGTACCCGTGCATCCGGGATCCTAGGGCTGGTTATCGACCCTGCTCTAAATAGAAAATCTAATAATAGAGTGCAGGCTGAAGCTCCACGCAGAGCACGTGCATAGCGGAGCCGCAGCTCTGCCGCTGCGGAGCGCTCCACTTAGCAGAGAGCTATGAGATGTAGTTTCCGATCGATAGTGGGCAATGATGCAAATTACATGTTCCTACCCTCGCGACTCGTCGGCACCATTGGCCCCATTACCCCATGACATTAATATGACGTGATTAAAGTCTAAAACAGTTTGAAATGATACCATTGATAAAATAAACACCATTTTCCAAGATGGTTAAATTACACGAAGAGGTATGTTAAATTAACCAAGTTAGTTAGGAATTCATAGAATTCAACTCAAATCATACCATTTTAGATAATACATATATGTATATTACCTACGTACTTGTTATCATGATACCATAGGTAAATTATAGTAAGAAAAGGTATCGAGGAACTCCGGCCGAATAGGTGAGTTGACCTAGTCACCATCTCACTCATCATTAGATATATACCGCAGTACGCGGTCCAAGGAACGAATAGTAAGTACTTACCCATTAAAGGTTATTCCCTACGTCTCTCTTTGCCGCATTTTCTGAAATTCGGAATTGTCGGTTTCCAATTCTACACCTTCATTTATACACAATACATACGTAGCTGGTACTACATCTGCGTAAGAGTGTATCTTATTATCAATTACTTTTATTTCATTCATGCGTGTGTTCCACAAATCCGAGCAACACCACAGAATTAGTACAGAAACCATCTCGTCGCGTCGTCGCTCGATTTATCTGACGCCAGAAACCACATCAGAGTACTTATTACGACGCAAACCAACCCATAATAAACCAGTTGCCCCAAAAGTCACACCGCAGCTAACTAAGCAATTCGTCTGCAGCCGATACTTGGTAATGAAACTGTTTATCTGTGGTCCAAAGGCGGTGTGGTACGAAGTACCTACTGCTGGTGCCTACTGAGGGTGTTTAGGACGTTGTAGATACGCCACACGTTTTAAATAGTTTTGTTGTAGAAAATGTAGAGCATGTCCCACAACCTCATATTAACCTCATCATTTCCCCTCCCCCACCTTCACACACATCCTCACACTTCACTCACCTACCTCGGTTATCTAAGTCCTAGAATATTAAATATATATTTATAATAATATAAAAAATAATTTAAAAAATTTAACCTATTAGAAAGAAAGTTATTTTTGCATTAAAATTACTATTATATAAAACTTAAACATAAATACTTATACCTAGACTTAATTACCTTACAGCTTAAAATTTAGAACGCATGGTTTTTGTTTTTTTGTAAGCAAAGCGCCTTCTTCAATTTAACTGCCATGATAACCACCTTTTTGTAAAAGCACTCAGAAGCCCAAGATACAAGCTCTCAGCTTAGTTTGGGCCTCACCGTCACCTACCTACTGTAATGGTATCCTACATGTGTACAACCAATAGCGCTAAATGTACTATTAATTAGTGTATAAATTGTAATTCCTAATCATTTGAAATTTTTAAATTGATTTGATTTGATTGGATGTCAGTTACGCCAAGCAAGTCGAGCAGCACGGGCGTAAAACTTTTCTCGAAGCAATATTTTGTGATATGGCAAAACACACAAACGTAAGTTCATGTAAGTGAATCCCACAACCTCCCACGTCCCACGGGAGGCGCCTGCACAGAAATTTCGTTGCTGATAATAACTTTTGGAATTTTTTGTTCATCATTGTTTCAAAACTTATAAACAATATCGTAAAGTAGAACTCTAGAACAAAGTACAAAAAAGTACGAATAATATAATAATAATTGTTTAATTTGCAGGCGTCAAAATACAAAGTAATAGAAGTATTACATAGACCATAGATCCTATAACTAACATACAAATTTATTTAATTTTATTACTAGAGTTAGGATTATTTCTTGTAGCGTTTGATCATCCTGTAGCGACGGAATACGCCCCGGCAGTCCAGAAGTCAGGTGCGAGGAACGTCTCCTTGTACTTAGCTGATACTTCCACCATGAAGGACTTAAAGATAAAGTTATTGGATGCGGTCACTGGCTGTAGTTACAGCGGTGTGTAACTACAGCACGACATAAATCTTGTGGAGGAGTGGAGTAAAGTCAACAACCTCCTCTTTAACACGTCAAAATGCAAAACAATCACATTTACTCGGCGACGCTTCCCCATTCTTCACAATTACTGCCTGGCTGACTCCACGATTGAGCGTGTCAAAACTATGCGTGACCTAGGACTTACGATGGACACTAAACTTGACTTCAATACTCATATCTCAGGCGTTTGTAAGCAAGCATGCAAAACGCTTGGGTTCGTGATGAGGGTTACGTGGGACTTTCCAGACATACAGGCAGCGCTCACGCTTTACAAAGCATACGTTCGTAGTCGCTTGGAGTTTGGTGCCGTGATCTGGGACCCCCACGAAGTACCGGTTAATGGTGGAGCGAGTGCAAAGGAAATTTGCCCGTTATGCATACAAACGAATGTATGGATACTACCCCTACTTGTATCCGTCAATGTTTGTCTCTGGCATGGTGGGGTTGGATACACTGCAATTGAGACGGCGACTCCTTCTACTGATGCACTACTTTATGTTGTTGCGTGGACATGTAGATAACCCAACAGCTTTACAACGAATGGGGCTGGCGGTACCGAAGCGACGTATGACCGGCACGGACGGCACTATTGGCCAAAGACGTAGGCCTATATTATTCGCGCGCCCGCCCGGAGTCCGAACTCGGGCCGGCGAAGCTGCCCCCACACCACGAGCGCTTGCGCTATTGAACGAGTTCATATCACAAACTGACGCCGACGTATTCTTTGACAATCCGAGCAAGGTTTATTGTTTGATCAACTTATTTCTTAATTATTGAATCAATTTATCTGTTAAATTATTATCTTTGACATTTTGTTATATTATCATAATTTATTGACTATAATATTATCTTTGACATTTTTTTTATCTGTAAAGTAAATGATAAGTTTATTTATTTTAAACTGTACATTGTGTGTAGAATAGTGTTTGGGCGCCTTGGAGTTATCTGTAAGCCCATTCAGAGTTTTTTCGAAATAAATATCTAAAAAAAATACACTCACTGTACTAACTATAAACCGCTTCTTCTTCTTCTTATCTTGTCACTAGTTCTTTCGAACCAGTGTGGTGAAAGGATTTCAAGTGCGCTTCGAAGAGTGCACTTGACACATGTTTTCGAACTTTTTAGGTTTATGACATGCTGGTTTCCTCTTGATGTTTTTCTTCACCGTTAACCACGTGTGTTTAAATGCACACATAGATCTTTTGAACAGAAAATTCCATTAGTGTACGACCGGGTTCGAACCCACGACCTTCGGATCTAAAGTCGAGATACCGCTGTAAAATCTAGAAAACGCTACACACGCTTTAAACATACAATAAAAATAAAAATCGCGGATATTGAGTAAGTAAATATTTTAGATTATCAGCTTCAAAATCAGATTAAATATTATAATTTTCTATTCCTTCTTTACCTTCTATACCTATGTTTTGTCTACCCACTGGTTTAATTAACGGCATTATAAATGCTAAACAAAAGCTCCAAGCTAGCCTTCAAGAGCCAGCAAGAGCAAGAGGTATCTTGATAGCCGAGTCGTGTCAAGAACTGCTTTGCACAAAGGAATGTTGATAAAACCTAGCTTCCTTTGGAGTCGAAAGAAAAGTTGAAATCAACCAAGGAATTCAAATCTCGGAAAGCTACGATACAGTTTTTATTTGATATTGCACTTTCAAGATTTTTTACAACAGTAACCAAGGTGTTAGGTACATATTAAAACGAAGGTGTTAGGTATAAATTTGTAATTTTTAGTAGGTTTCTCAAGTGGAATGCTCGCAAGTGCTATGTATTAAATTCTAGCTCTATCCGTAGTTTTTCCCGCGTTTCTTTATCTATATTACTATAGCCATATCGAAATTTAGCAAACTCGGTTCATGAATTTATGTGATTGAGGAGCAAACATCCATATTTTATCTATCCATCCTTTTAAACTATCGGCCTGTATAACTTATGTAGGAGTAGAATGTAGAGTAGTTCTGAATCAGAGCCGTGTCTTTTATCCTAGCTTCATAAGTTTACTGTCTCATAGATTTTATCGATAAACCTATTTACAAACTCAAACCTATTTTTTTTAAATATGACTTAGAATAAAATGTCAACTACTTAAATAGATAAAAATATTTAAAAAATCCCTGAGTGGCAGCTTCGCCAAGTCGAGCTGTGACAACCCTTCGGACAAAATTCTAAGCTTCCACATGCAAAGCCGCTTCGATACCCCACGAATGTCTTACAATTGTCGTAGATCCTTTGATTCCTTCGTTTTAGCATTAATCTTCTCATGAAGAGCCCATAAAGTCGCCTCAAGGATTTTTGCATAATGAATGCACGCCCTTTCTTTCAAACGAAAGTTATGAAAAACCGATAATTATAAGGTTGAATCTCTACGCCTTCACTCATTAGATGCTCATCGGAGATATGGATTTAAGTTTTCGAAAAGCAGTTCGTTTTGTTTGTTTTTTTATTTTTATTTAATGATGATTAGTTATTTTAAACTGCAAAGAATGATCTTTAATAATCTTTAATTTGTATGAACAAATTCACAGCTGTGGTTAATATACTGTTAGTAGAACTTTGCGCGATATACTCCCTGGCGGTGTACAAACGTATAGTGTATATACGGTGGCGGCCTAGGAAGTTGATTTATATCCTATTTTTTTCCCAAAATTTACTATTCTATACCCTACAATACAGAATTTTCTGTAGGTCCCGAGGTATTGAGGTCAGATGTGGCCCTGCCCCGCAACTTTGCTTTACAAACGGACAGACAGTCCGTTCCTACCGCTGACCTATCTCTGTAGGTCTACAAATATATTTCTTAAAAGCCTTAAAATTTATTATATCTAGATAACATAAATAAATTGTAAGACTTTTCATGTTTGGACTTAAAAATGTTCAAGAGTTGAATTTGGAGTATTCCCAAACCTCCTACTGCATATATCTTCCATTCCAAGGTAGCTTTGTACAGTCAGCTGCACAGACATATATACACTCCCAAGCTTTCCTCCTTTTACTCTTAATTTTGCAAAGACATTCTTCTTCTGACAAGAATTCTGACAAGTAAGATGACATGACTACCTACATAAATGTTAGAAAATGCTCGCGTGCACTTTTTTTTTGCAAAATTAAGAGCAATATAAATGTGAAAGGTCAGGAGTGTATACATGTTTGTGCAGCTGACTGTACATCGTACAGTGTAATTGTCAGCTTGCCACGTCTCAGCATACCTCGCAGCCATTGCAGCGCAGGCATGTCCAATAAGGCGCTTCAACAAAAACAAACGGTTCCACTTCTCTTTTATGTCGCACCTCCGGCGTTCATTTGTCTGCACCCCTCTCCCCGAACCCCTCTCTTCACACTAAGAACGTTCTCACATAAACTGCAATGCTTTCCGTCACCACAACTCATTAAGTATGGCCTTCTTCAGCGTATTAACTATGAGTATATACCAAATAGATTTCAGCCAGCCATATCAGTTTAGTGGTTTTGGCATGGCTAACAACGGACATCCTTCATCATCAATCCATACTTACAAAAATAATTGAGGTCACAATGAGCGGCCTTATCTATATGTGTGGGACTTGGGAATAAAAATCTTCATTTGACAACTTAATGTTATATTTATTTTCCAATAAGAGAATAACCCACTGATCTCTAGAATAACCACACGTCTTTACAATAATCTTAGCTTATCACGACTCTCGCCATCTTCCATCTCTGTCATTCATCCAGTCACTCGTTCCATCCGTTCTCTCACATTCTCCGTACACCTCATTCATACTTTCGGATACAACTTTAATAAAACTCGGCTACACACACTATCAATCCCACTTATATATCGCGATTTCTGCCAGTCAACCTTAGTTTGGAGTTAAAAACCCATGCATAGGTGATTTTTATTCAGATTTTTTTAGTTGGGTGCCCATACTGTCCACGAAACAGCCTAGAAGACATTAACTTTTATTTCGTTCTTTAATTCTTGGGCGAATTCGGAACAACAGATTAAAAAAACGAAACGAAACACTGAAAAGTCACAGGGAAGCAAAATACGCAATTTCGTTTACTTCGACGACACATTTTTTTCAGTCAAGTTTTTGATATCAAAACTAAACTACTAACCGATTTTGATTAAATTTGTATGGCACCAATCTGAAAGTATATCCTCTCAAACAAAAAATACTCATTGTCACATAAGACCACTATGAAAAATCACCGGTGATTTCACGGTTACAAAATGCGATCATATCACCATGGGACAATAAAATAGAAGTAGCAATCATTTCCATACCTACTTGGGAGTGTATACATGTTGGTGCAGCTAACTGTACATAGTTTAAAATCGTGCAGTAGTCGTTAAATTTTGAAAGAATAAATATTTGGAGCCTTCAAAAGGTTACATCTCCTACAATTGTTTCATTTAGAATCAAAACACGTGTCGAATTCTAACTTGTTTGATATTTGTTTAGGACGTAAACGACGGAATTAAAACAAGTAATTCGGTTGAATTACTAAAATAATATTTTGAAAAATAAATTTTTCTATTTACTCGTAGTTTTAAGAACACTTTAAAGCATAAGAATTAAAGTTAGTTATTTATGAACACATTATTTTTTCTTCTTACTCGAATTTATAGGACAAAAAGGAATCACAACTCTATTTCCTTGATAAAGTGTTTAATTTAATCAATTTAGAGAACAAAGACGCCGTGAGTGCATTTACACGCCTTAAAAACGCTTTACTTTTCAACCGACTTCAATAAAGGAGGATCAGTTGATTTTTTTTATGTTTGTTACCTCCGAACTTTGTTGTTTACAAACCGATTTGAAAAAGCTTTTTTAAAGAGGAGGATTTGGTTTGAGAGGATATACTTTCAGATTAGTCCCATAGAAATTGCATCAAAATCGGTTCAGTAGTTAAGTTTTAATATCATATAAGTGAAAAAAAAGTCCTCGAAGCAAACGAAATTACGTAATTTGCCAAAATAATTGGTCACTAAAACAGTCCAATTGATGTCGGTCGGCTATGTTTTTGGAAAACCTTGAAAAATGACAATGATTATTGCATTGTCCTTTTTAAATACCACGTATCTTAATGCGCACTTATGATAAATAATCCTAGTACGATTGGGTACATGGCATCAGATAACGTGGGCTGAGACAATAACTGGCACTTTGATCCTTTCACCTTTGTATTAAAGCTTAAATTAGATTTACGGAGTCAATCATTAGAGTAGATTTTGCCCACGCTCTGCCCGCACGTTTTACAGAATCTAATCACGTGTACACCTACAACGATAAATGAGCTTAGAATATTTATTTTTAGAATTTTGACACCCACAACCTCGTTTGCGTTGCGAATAAACTTAAATATTAAATATTATTTTCTTAAGGCTCTTTCTTGATTTATGCGCCGCACCGTGCGCTTTGTATGAAAATAAATGACCGTCAGTACGCCGCACGACAAACGCACCGCTTCGGCACTGCAGCGGTCCGACACAAAACGTCTAAATTGAAAAAGCCCTTAGAACGCGCTTACATTTCTTGACGAACATACTAGGTACTCTTCTTTTACGTCTCCACGTTCAGTGTTTTGAGTCATCAATGTAAATCCTTACTAACTTTCTTCAAACCAGAACACAGTAATGCTTGTTTGCGTGGTGGCAAAATAAATTATTTTAAGAGTTTAACATATGTAACTCAGCAATGGTAGGTTTTATTCTGCTTAGAATCAGCTTCACAACTTTGTAAAATCAGCTACATAAGTTCATAGAATCAGAAACACAACTTCGTAGAATCAACGACACAACTTTGTAGAAACAGCTGCATAACATCGCAGAATCAGCTACGCAAATTCGTAGAAACAATTAGGTACACAACTTCATATAATCAGCACAACATCTTCGTAGAATCACCGACACAACTTTGTAGAACAGATGCATAACATCGCAGAATCAGCTATACAACTTCGTAAAATCAGCTACGCAATTTCTTCGAAAAATCTACTGATGTTACATCGTACCATTGACTGCGAGATCTATGGTAAAATCCATCCGGTAGATGATGCTACGGTTTTCGTAGCTCTGCTACATCTCTCAAGCGTGCTACGAATTTCGTAGCCGATGCTCTATTTGTAGCACAACGGCTACGTCGTCGTAGGCACTATTCGTAGCATCTTCTACAAAGTTTCGTAGCAACAATGGTAGACGATGCTACGATAGTCGTAGAATTTGCTACGCTAGTACGCTACACTCGTAGCAAAAGGTGCTACGCTTTTCGTAGTAGTAACTACGTCTGTAGTAGTTTTTTCATCGTAATGTCTATTAATTACTAGTTTTAAGTATAGGAACTTATAACTGTTATTTTCTTAATCAAGCCAGGGAAAGTAGAATTATAAAACAAACGGGTTTTCTTCGAAACACCTACCTAAATGCTTAAAAAGAAACAAAACATTGGAACTCTTTCAAACTTTTCCGTGTGTTCAAAAACTAACATGACCTATCCCAAAGCGGCATTACCTAAGGGCGTCTCTCGAAGTGCATCATCGGTGCTAATTTCCACATCTTACGGCATCAGGAGGTTTTGGGGGTCCGCTGCAGTGCGGGGCGGGGCGGGGCGGTGCGGGGGGTAGGGGTAAGGGTAGGGGGGAGCGCGACCCGGTCACGAGCGCGCCCAGTGCGGCCGCGGCGCTCCGCCGAGGCGCCCGCCGCACCAACGAAAACAAACCCTATACACGACGTAACACAGTTTCAATTACATGTACCGTGAATGTTTCGAAGATGATCGTCGAGATACAGGAGGTATGGTACGCGTATCGCGACTCGTAATGTCTTTTTTATGAGCGTATTATATCGTATTACTATAAAATAAAATAGGAGCGATATGGAACATCATCGGTTAGTTGGGTGTTGGAAGGTCGGGCCCGGTAAGGATCGTGCAGGCGACGGGCGACGGTGTCAGTGGGTCAACGCACAGTGCGTACGGCGCGGGGGTGCGGGGTGCGGGCGCGGGGCGAGGGGCGTGCCGCGGGTGCAGCGCTGCACCGGCACAGCGCGCCCGGAGCGCCTCTGTGATACTACACTGCTCTACTTCTGAGCCCTTGCCATACAAGCGCCCGTCACTCACTATGTTGAAGTTGGGTGTCGATCGTGTGCGGGTTGCATAGTGATTAGTGAACCCTCACTTTGGCACTTCAGTTCGACAGGAGTGAGAACCGCGCGCGCTCGTATGTTGCAAGTGTACGATTGTGTGTTGTAGTGGATGAATAAGGAGCATTGCACGATGGTTCGGTCTTGGTCGCGATGTAGCCTGCGGATGAGTAGTCATGGGAGCTCGTAAAAGTGGTGTATTTACGAAAAACCAATGGTAAATAAATTAATTTACTAGTGATAAATTCTCAGATTTATTCTTCTTAGCGTGTCAATAGTTCTTTCGAACCAGAGTGGTGAAACTATTTCAAGTGCGCCTCGAAGAGGTTGCTTTGGTTCGTGATTTATTGAAACAAGTGATAACTGTATGTGAAGGGAAAATTTTGAAAACCAAGTTAAAAAGTATTTTAGACTGTTGAAGAGTTAAAGGTGTTTCATATCGAGATCATAGTGCTTAAATTTTATTTTTTTTTGATAAGTAATATCGACGTGTGGTTGCAGGAGGTTAGAGGAAAGAGGCCTTTCAAGATATGGGACAGTTCTCGGAACGTGAGGAAGGGACTGGTTGTCACTAGTTTCGAGGAACTCATACATAGAGGTAAGATTTTTTTTTTGATACCTACAAGTTTGAAGAAAAGTTTAATGTGTGTTTTTTTCTACTCAATCACGCCGGAACAACTATGTTTATATATTTTAATTTATTAATTTAAACTATTTTACTAGAATAATTAGTTTTATTGGTTTATATATTAAGCGTCATTATAATTGTTCAATAAACAATTTCTAACTATTAAGATTATTGACGTATAAATATAACAATGTTTGCCTTAGGGCAATGTATATTTTTATTCTCATACTGGTTGGTATTTAGGTAAGTAAGTAAGGTAAGTATTTGACCAATTTGAACAATTCTGGCAGGTTGACAATAGTTTACTCTTACGTCGCTAACAGCACAACTACTTTTAGGACACTACCACAGAAACATAGAAACGCTAAGCAATAACATATAAAGATAAACGACTATTATCGGAGTAAAAACATTAAACCTTTGACCGCCGTCTCACCTACAGTGTTCATTGCCTAGACACAGGCTGCAGGTCGAGCTAAGCAGTTCAAGCAAGGCCTTAGTACAGAGTACAGGGTCACACTAGGGTCGTTCGTTGCCTGCAGGGCCAGTGGTACAGGGTACAGGGTCGAATGAGGACAATAGCCTCAGACGATCCACAATTAACTTTCTGATGCTGGATTTAGGACTGCGTTCATTGATTAAGAAAGTTGGAGAATTAGATTGTTACGTTATTGTTTATTTTGTAATAGGTATATTAACTAAGTAATTAGGTATGTCCCTATGTATATAGAGGATTGATTATGTCACAGTCTTACTAAAACGTATTTATCTTTACAGGATTGATTTATTTATGTTTGATTATTTACTTATTGGTACAATTTGAGATATACACAAAAAATTAAAGAAAATTAAACTAAACTAAAACTATGTTTTAAAAAAAAACTGTTTCATAACAACGCGTCAGATTTATGTGCTTTTTTTATTTATTGGAGAACCAAGAGCATTTATCACCATCTGTAGAACATTGTCCTTACCTAGGTTATAGGGTGAAAGGGCGGACGTTGCCCTTAGCTCATAGGATTTGGACTACGCTCATTGATTACAAAAGTTGCGGATAGAGTTAGACAAAGTTACGTGCTACTGTAGTAGAAATTTGATTTCAAGAATATCGGTGTGAAGCACTAATATGCGTGGGTTCGCTTGCGTTCTTGGCGTTTATGTAAGCGTATTATAAGTACGACCTTCGGCTAGATGGAGTTACAATAGCGCTCTTTAGTGGATTTCACCAATCTATAGATAAACAATACACCTACACCCTGTATGCATCATAGGGCAAAGCTTTGCTGCATTGACTAAGCAATGTATGCAAAGGGATTTTATACCCAACATTAGTAAATAAAAACCTGTATCAACAGCCAAACGCAACTTAAAGCACGTTATGCTCGGTAGTCTGTGAAGGGCTGGCCATGTAGAAAGGATGGATGACGCGAGAGTGCCGAAGTGGATCCTACACGGGAAGCCTGACGGCCGGAGACTTCGAGGTAGACCTAAACTTCGATGACTGGATGGCATTGAAAATAACTTGAAAGCTCTCGGATACCGCGGCTGGAAGGAGAAAGCCAAAGATCGGCTTGGATGGCGCCGTTTACTTGACCAGGCCAAGGCCCACCCGGGGCTGTAGCGCCACGGATGATGATGATTAGTAAATAAAACATTATTTTAAATTCAATGTAACACGATCTAACTCAATCAAAGCGTCACACCTAGCTCTCTCCTGCTATCAACACACCAATCTACAAGCTAAGTATGGATCGTCCATAGATGAATAACGATGTTCCTATAAAACAAGATGGACAGTATCAAACCAAAAGGGAATCGTAAGACTGGACCAAAACATTTTAGACACCTAGTCAATAAAAATGAAATATCTCCATTTTCAAATAATGTTTGTTACTTTTTACGATGTAGTTTTATTAACAATGAAAAAGCTTAGTAGTTTTAACTTATACATTTATCTAGCCCTGTTACTTCTCTTTTTCGAAAATTTGCATCGGACCAGAATGTACTAGAAGTTAGCCAAAGTGGCTCCCTTTTACTGGGCATATTTTCAATGTAGGTACTACATTGTGTTTCTATACTTTAATACTTCCGTGGGATCGTCCTATTCCTGCGGCCTCATTCGCAGTTAATCACGTCGCTGTCTCACAATAGCGTGATCCAATGAGCGTGATGCAATACATCAGACTACCGAATTACCTGTAGGCTGCTTCCACGTCTAATTATACCGGGTTGGGGCAGGGATGTAAGCTAGAGACTCTTAGTTATTCTGTGGCGGGGCCTACAATACGTTGTATAGGGTGTATGATTGTAGATCCGTTTTCTCTAGAGTCGTATGTTTACTTGCACCAAACTGTCAAAGGTCCTAAGCAATTAGGTACGCGCGGTCTGAATTGATCTTCCAAGCTAGTAAAGTAATTGCTTAGGATCTTTGACAGTTTGTAGCATGTAGTCATTAACTTTAATAAGTTTAATCAATCAAAACACAGTCTCGATTCAGATCCAAATGTTTCAGAATTCATACATAGTATTGAATAGTTCTAAACACAAAATCACAGAAAACTTGAAAATTTATTGATCATAATAGATTAGCCTAGGTCGTGACTAGAAGCCTTACGGTGCTCGGTTCATCGGCTAGTCCACTGCACATGCTCGAGCCACAGCAGCCTGGTCAGTGAACTCCTTCTGACCCGATTCCCACAACCCGACTGCCCCAGCTAGCTATCTCTGAGTAACCTAGCCTAATGCAATTTCTAAATGGACTATCTCTAGACATCCAATGCAAGACCCACTAACCTATATTCCCCTGAATGTATTACATAATTATATGGGGCAGTCAATGATAGACGAGCTCAATTTGGTAACGGGGTCGCGTTTTTGTGGATTCAAGTTCGAGCCTATAAGTATTGATGGCTATCCAATAACGCAACATTATACATATTGCAGTGGAATTCTTTCACAAGCCATATTTTTGTGAAAACCATCCATCTAAGGCCTAGGCCGCAATACGGCTAATCCGCCGCGGTTTTTAACCGCGTAATTTTGTGAGTCATGGGAACTAAATGCAAGCGGCCGCACTGGCGGTTTTTTCCCGCGTATCGTAGTGTGTACGTACGTAATGGGCGATTTTGTGATTTGGCGGTTTACCGCTTGCAGGAAAAAATCGTAGTGCGGCCTCGTACTTAAATACTTTTTTCCGTTGATTCTCAGTTCAAAAGACTCTCCAACCGAGTATGGCATCGGTAAAACTCATCATCATCGAAGTAGATAATTTACATTGCTGGTATCACACTCCCGTGTTGTGAGTGAATCATTTTATGATCAAAGAATTGATGTAGGTACTCGTACATATTGGTGGTAGCTGTAAAATAATTTAAAGGAAAGGTAAATTACAAAATGTCGAAAAATTGATCGCGATACGAATGCTATGAAATAGACCAATCAAAGTATCATTCACCGAGGAATTTATATACTTATTAATAAACGTAGTTTATAAATTCCTAGCCATTAACACACATTAACAAATTTAATATCGTTAATTTGTAAAATGAGTCAAAGCATGGCTCTACAATGCTCTCACCCTGTGGCTCTACCTAATGAAATGAAAACAATTGACAGTCCTAACGTTTTTAATATTACCTAAGCCACTGATAATATAATACTATACTAGTACCTAAGCTAAGAAAGATTTTTTTGGAGAGGTGTTTCTATTCAATTGACAAGTTTATGACGAGATCGGTTTAGTGATATTAACAATTTTTGTGATTTTATTATTGTTCTAATTCTATTTTTAATTAATATCTTGTTTTGAGCAAGCTATTATGAAATGAATTTGTTTAGATTTTTTAGATTTATAGCTATAAGTAATAATATACGATTTGTGAAATAATTGTGATTGAACAAATGAAATGAAATGAAAAATGATGATCACCCAATAGGATGTGCTACGTAGATACGCGCGCTAAGGAAAAATAAATCAACCTACCTAACCTACCAATCAGAGGGTGACTGCTGCGTGATTGATCTGTGCTAAAGAGCCATACTACTTGCGTTCACAATTTAACGGCGTTCAATCCATTAAACTGTAAATTAACGGTTTTTACAATTTTACCTTGACAGGTAGACTAAAACCTTTCATTTCATTTCATTTGATGATCTTTGAAAACTATATTGCTTTTGTTCACTATTTTAGATGTAATGTGGTGCCAATAAATAATTTATCATTTATCATGTTTGTGTGTGAAGGTAAAGAGAAGTTGTCGGTGGGCGCGAGCGAGCCGGTACGGCTGGTGCTGGAGAGCGACGGCACGCAGGTGGAGGACGGCGACTACTGGCGCACGCTGCCGCCCAACACCGTGCTGCTGCTGCTGCGCAACAACGAGCGCTGGTACCCCACCGGTGTCGACGTCATCAAGGCCGGTACGTGCCCGCCCTTTCCCGGGTCACCCGCCACTCCCGCGCCCCCGCTCGCTCTCATCACACCTCTCCTTTGCAGCTATATCCGCGATACCGAAGATAGTATGCGAGACTATCCACGCGCTCGAGTTGCACGATGAGACGCCTTCATGGAAGATCATGGACAACAAGGGGCGCGTCACGGTGGTGCTGCACTGGGACCAGCGGCCGAACGCGGGAGCCTCGCCGGCCGCGCGCTCGCCCTCGCGCCAAGCCAAACCCGACCGGCGGCCCTCGCTCGTCATCCAGACGTCGCTGGAGCGGCCGCCGCCGCCGCCGCACATCACCGTCGTGAACCACGACGAGCCGGCCGCGGCGCGGGGCCGGCTCGTGCGCGCGCCCTCCTCGCTGGAGCACGTGCACACGGCCGAGTGCCGCGCCGCCGCCGCCTCGCCCTCGCCGCCGCACGCGCACCGCCCCGCGCCGCCCGACGAGTGCGATTTCCACTGCTGCGCGCTGCACGAGGAGGGGCGCCGCATCGCCGTGCACAAGAGCGTCGCCACGTCGCCCATCCAGGACGCACAGCCGCGTGCCTCGCCACAGGGCCGCCCCAAGGGCCACGTGCGCTTCCTGGACGCGGAGAGCGCGCGCCGCGGCGCCGAGCGCGACTCTTCCGAGAGCGAGACCGAGAACACGCTCGTCGAGGACGAGGCGGTCACCTCCGAGAAGTTCCTGCTGCTCATCGACCAGCTGAGCGTCGACCAGAAGCGCCACCTCACCATCAAGGACATCGGCATCATCCTCGAGCGGCTCAGCTCCAAGATCCTAGACGTGGAGCGGCTGGACCGCGAGTCCGAGTCGGACGACTGCTACAACTGGACGATCAAGGCGACGATCCGCGGCGATGCGCTGCGCGAGCTCGGTGTCATCTACAACGGAAACTACTACGCGATCAGCGAGCACCCCGGCTACCGGGAGGAGAACGAGGAGGCCGGCGACGAGGCTGAGGAGGAAGAAGAAGAGGACCGGCTCTGATCAGGCCTGTGCGGCGCCGCCGGCCCTGTTGCCGCCGCTGCCGTGCGCGCGGCGCTGTGCCGCCCGCGCGCCGCCCCGTGCTAGCGGCGCCGCACCCGCCTCGCGCTGTCTCACGACTCAGTGCGACACCCCCACTAAAGACTTATTATGAAATTGATGACGGTTGCGCCTCGCGACGCGGCCCGGAGTCGCGCGCGTGGCGCCCGCGCTAGTTAATAACGAATATAGCTAAAATAATACTATAAGTGAAACTGACTTCCTGTCGATTTCTAAGATTACTTTTAAGTGTCCGTGTCGTAGTCGGCGTCGCTCGCCGCGTGCGGCCCCCGGAGCCGAGCTGCCGAGCTGCCGGGCGACTATTTGATCTCGTCGTGAATGTTCTTAGGTAAATAATGAATAGCCGGGTTAAGAGCCCGCCTCGCGTGTCCGCTCGACTCTTCCGGCCGCCGTTCATCCACATCCCACTTGGCCTAAATGAGTGTAATAAGTCTGCACGTGGTTCGCGCACCCTCGCCCTCCCGGGGAGTTGCCGACCTCTAGCTTATAAGAACACCATGTTATCACGATTGTGGCTCAATATATACCCGATTACTATAAGAAATCTAAGTGTAATAGGTTCATTTTTTTAGTATCACAATGAGCCGACTACTACGGATAGAGGACGATTGCGCGATAGATGGGTTGCCATGTAATATAATGTGGAAGTGCTGCCAGTAGAGAGGGTTGTGTGCATGAGGTTTTGTTAACACATCAGTAACCTGAGCAGTGAGCACGCATACGCATGACACGCGACTGTTCTCTCGGAATGTGTCGAGAGAACGTGTCAGCTTTTCGGAGGACAAATACCAGATAAGGCCAAGAGTAAGTTTCAGAGAGAGTAGGTACATAATTAATATAATAGTTAAAGTTATAATGATAATTAAATTGAACGTTATAAAGAGGTTGTAACTAAATTACATGCATTGACATCGTGCCGAATTGGGTGGGTACCCTTTGGTAGTCGTAAGTTGATTCTTGTATTTATTAGCTCTATGGTATCGTAGTATTATTGTATAATGTTTTTAATTTTTGTATAGTACCGTGAAGAGCAGCACTAATGTATGATATAAAATGAAGTTTAATAAGTTTTACAAGCCCACGGGGTCTCAGATTGTATAGCTACGTAAGGTGTATAATGACGTCGATGTTGATATTGTTTACGAAGTATTTATGACTATTCGAGGATAGGCGATGGTCCGCGTCGTTTCTTTGGCGAGAGTTGGCGAGTGCTTGTTGAATCATTATATTTTTGCTCTAACTACATACAATATAAGCAAAATAAACTTTCATTAATCGTTATTGTAAAAGAGTTTGTTATGTATTATTAATGTATTAACTATCTTATACGAGTTTTATATTTTAGTTTTATATTTTATTTAGTTTGAGAAACGACTCTTTAGAATCTATTTTGATCTTTTGATGTTAAAAAATATAACTTTTATGATTTTAAGGTTTGATATCGTGATTTGTCCTAAGATTTTCTTAATTATCAATTTCATTCTTAGGTTTAGAGAAAGTCGTCAGACTAAGTTCAAAGCAGTTCAAAGCTAAGATAATTTCAATGGAGAGACCGGGTTCGGGGATCGCGTGATCGAACACAATTTGCTCATTTATATTAATTTGTGAGAGATGCGGTGACGAGAGAACGCATTCAAGTCTCAAGCACCAAATCAACTTTGTTCTCGAGCTCGAAGCAATACGAAGGTGAGGCTTGTCCCGTTTTGTACAGTGATCTAGTGATCTCAGTGTTAATGATTGCGCTTTTTGAATGTATGAGAATAATTCGCGTTTTTGCGTAAAGAATACTTAGGTAATTAAGTCTGCAAGTCAGCGTAGCATCTCGTGGCGAATGTCGAGCAATTTAGTTTTTTTAATGAAATCGAATAATCAAGAGCGATCGTCTGTAAGATTTGTATCGAGTAGTTTATCTAGCCTCAGATTGTGAGTCACTCATGGGTTTCACAGCCGATGATGAATCGAGTCCGTTACGCACAGTGATTAAATGTAGTTAGTATTCCGTTTTAATATTTTTACGAGTAGGAATATTGGAATAAATTGTATATTAATAATGGTTTGTGACAGTCGGATACGCCGAGAGGACGAAGAAGTTTGAACGGTTTACATTGAGTTACCACTCGATTGGGAATCGCATCCGAATTGCTCTAAATATTCCCCCAAAAATAGTTATAAATAGCAAATTAATAGGTACTAACGTAACTTTTTTCATTTGTAGTTTTGTATGACTAGTCATTGAAATTACCATTATTCCAAGCTTGTAAAGGACAATTTACGTATGCAACTTACCTGCAGCTGTACACCTCAGTTTCATTTAATCTAAGTTGTACCTTATTACTTATTTTTAGTGAGCAATAAACATGATATTCTAATACAAATAACACAATATAGAGTTAGCGTCGTACTACATCGATCGAAATTCAAACGCGGAACAAAAGTGGTGTATAACTTTGGAACTATTAGAACCGCTGGCCGATGAAACCTTATCGCAGTTTTAAGCTAATTATATTCTACCCACCGATAAAAGAATCAACTATAAAGGATCAATGTAGTATTGACAGTAGTAATGCCTAGATCACACGTACCGAGTACTCGGCCGAGACAGTAAAATGTTACTGGGCCGAAACAGTGAAATCTAACATCACTCGTTCAGCCGAGAACTCGACGCTATGTTTATACGTACCGAGGACTCGGCCGAGAGCACTGTCTCGGCCGAGTACTCGGTATTATCTCGGTGTGATCAAGGTATTAGTGATAGATAGCCCGTACAGCAACACTACATGCACTTGTTGGCTCGAGTCGCACACCACTACATAATACCACTGCCGCACCGATGCCGCCGCGAAGGGTATGGAAAAGTCAGTCGATTTCACAAAAGCCGTAGGCACCGCTTACTAAAGATTACCTATCATTCTTCTTAGTTCGATAATGAAAGACGATGCATTCCTCCCACGAACATTCTCCAACAATTCCAATTACATAAACTTATGACACTTTGCAAAAAGTTTCACAAGAATCAGAACAAGAATTTAAATCGGCTGCCACTTCTCCATCCCGTTTACATTATATACTCGAATATATAATTCAAATATACATAAAATTAGATAATACGACGTACGCGATAAAGATTTTTGAAATTTCGTTTTTATAGACGGATCCTTTTAGTGAGGTCACTTTTTTTAAATAATCGTTAACATAACCACACCGAGCCCAGGCGAGGTAAATACGTAACTTATTGAATGTTAGATAATCAACAGTACAGTGTATAGGTGATAGGGCGGCGTTTCCTTTAATGTGCCAAAACCATTAAATTTTAAGCGATTTGAGGTGTATTCCGCGGGCGCATTGTGATTGTACCCGACCGCAGAATACAGCCAAATCGGACACAAGTGCCAATTTTATGCCAAAACCTCTTAGTAGGCACTTATTTAATTTAGTGTATTTTTACTGTTAAACTCTATTTGGAACTGTCCGGCGAGCTCTAAGATGGACCCCCTTTTCTGCTTGACGTGTGATTATAGGAGGCTGCGTCTGCGAGGCTCGCCGGAGAGGTCGAAGGTAGAGCGGGACTCTACCTATTGAATGTGAATTCCAATCATCTACCTTCTCAGTACTAACATGTAATCCGAGACTTATTTTTGTATTCGGACCTTCTCAACGACTGAGGCAGTACCGGTTTTTGTTTAGTTAAACTAACGTACCCGACAAACTTCACTGCCACTAATTTAAAAATAAAAATATTGGAAATGATAAGTGTGTTTTAATTTAATTATTTTTAAATATAACAATACTTATTTGAGGTTTTAAGGGACAGCTGGAAATCAGAAGTACCTATTTACTAATTAAGAAATACTCTTACAACAGGAAACAAAACACAAGGAATGGTTAGCTGTTGCTCTAAGATTTAATATTGAAATTAGAATTGTTGTTAATTTTTAATTTAACCAAAAATTTAAAAGCCCTTTGAAATCTAGAACATTATGGTAATAAAACTGTTGTATGGACATAAAACCTATCGGAAAAAGAAAACAAACAAGTAGTTAGTCCATGAATAGAAAAGTATTAACTGGGTAAAAACTAGCATCAAAGGAAAACCTACAAAAACCCATTCGAGAGTGGCAATCTCGACCGATTGGCAGATTCAATCGGCTGCAGTGGGCGGCGTGCTCTCACCCCCAGGGGGGTTAACGTAGGGGGCACATTTTAACACCTCTTCCGGATGAAAAGATCCTGCACTCTTTTAGTTTACTTTTGCTAAAAAATGTAATATGGAGACTTCGGTTACGAGGAATCGTAAAGTAAGTTACTTGAACGAAGTATGACCATTAACCAACCAACCTACACTTATAATTACTTACAAGATATAATTTTACCTATGTTGGATAATGATGGATTCTTTAGAATAGCATTTGGTCGCCTTAGTATTTTCTGTGTACCTACCCTGGATGGGCAACCAGTTTTTTTTTTAAATACGTAAATTCTATCACAGAAGAAAAGGTCGTTTATAATAGGTAAATACCACATAATACCTAAAGTACCAATAACGGGAGAAACAGAAGAATGCTCTTATTATTCAAATCAAGAATCGGCTATTCCAAGTACATAAACTATAGGTGATATTACCTATAAGTACAATAAAAACAAATATTAAATTTATGAAAATTTATTTCCTCAAAAAGTTTATACACTGTTATTTCCCTACCCATCAAAAAACATTACACATCGCACATCACTTCGTTGAAACGCCTTAATTTCGTAAACATCAAACTCTTGCCCTGAACCCTGCTGAACCCCAGGTTGTAGATGCTCCTAGCCTAGGTACTAAGGTACTCGCTAGGGGGGGGCGGATCTAGGAATGTGTGCAGGACTGCATGCGCACGAGCGCGCGCTTCTCCGCCGTGATCATCTTATCCAGGACATCCTGCATCTCAGGCCAGGGCTCGTAGCGCTGGTGTATGATCATCATCTTGTGCACGGTGGGGTGGCGCAGGTTCATGGTGCGCGAGATGTTCGAACGGTTGTGTGTCGTGAACACCACGTCCACCTGGACGAAGCACACGGCTAGTAAGTTGATGGTAAAGCGTCGATGACACAGGGATTTTTTACAAGCTGCTTAATTGGCGAGTTTAAAAGCTAGCGAGTGAGCGAGTTAGCTTTCGGGAAGGATTGTCAACAAGCAGATTGAAAAAAAGCCGATGAGACAGGGCGAATTTATAAGCTACAAGCGAACTCGCTGGCTTGTAGCGTGTAAAAAAGCCGTGTGTCATCGAAGCTTAAGACCTAGATATCACACAAAGAACTTGTATACTATACATAGTATAAAAGCTCTTTGATATCACACCTAACCAATACCCATGACAGTGCTTCACATGACGTTGATTGACATAGGCCGATGCTACACTGAGCAAACGCTCGTCCAATTTGAATCATTTTGAATAAATCAATACGTGCCACTTTTTTGCTCGACTTTGTGGGGGCACTACAGTGCCCCCAGATTCTCTCGTAGCCCCGTAATTTCACTAGCTACAGAACCTTTCAAACCGGAACACAATAATGCTAACACATTGCGGCAGAATAACTGGCTCTGCGTTGCTACTCATAAAGATAGACAACACCCTGCAAGGACTTTCGCAACGTTAAGGTATAAAAAAAATAGCGACACGAGCAATATGCGCTCTCTTGTAGCGTGTAAAGTCGCCCAGTGTCATCGGCGTTTTTACAATCTGCTTGTTGTCAACAAAAGCTAACACGCTCACACGCTAGCGTTTAAAAACGCCAACAATCAGCTTGTTAAAAGCTTGTGTATCATCGACGCTTTACGAAAACATAAATGAAGTAGGTTTGCTTTTCTTTAAACAATTTGTTATTATTATTTAACTTCTTTTTTACATTTTAAATATTTAGTCCTGACATTTATAAATTATACGATACCTAGATAAACCTAATGAAATAACCAGATAGACCTTTGATATAATCGAACTCAGAAATACCATGTTGCATTCGCCCTGACAGGGTCCATGTACTATACCTAGTCTGTAACTACCACTTAAGACCTAAAATACTTACCTGTATGTACATGGAGGCAATAAATAAATATAATACAAATGCATTGTACACTTAAGGCCTATCCGCACATAACAGTGCCGACACGTCCCGTACCGTACAGTATCAATGAAAATTGATATTGTTTCATACATTTCATAAGACACCATTCGAACTGGTCAGTATCAGTGACGTTTAGTAATGTTAGTGCTGCGCCGACCAAATGATGGTACGGAACGTGCCGGTACTGTTGTGTGCAGATAGACCTTTATTTTACACACCTTATTCTTGCACGCCCATACAATAGCCACGAACAGAATGGTGAAGCTTATCACAGTGGTGATGAAGAGTGGTATGGTCTCCCAGTAGACCCGGAGCGCGTATCCGATCCGCAACTTGTTCGGGATGGGCATGTCGTACTGCGAGGGAGGCACGCCCCACATTGGGCGCACGGTCTGGCGCCGCGGGGCCCGAACCACCAGTAACCTCACGCAGTGCGCTCGGCAGGGTTGCAATAGTTTAGAAAGCATTTTGGAATAAAAGCTATTAGAAAAATATGTTGTTTGATACTAAAACTGTCAAAAACATGACAGGCGATGTTGACGTGGTTTTTAGATCGAGAAGGACTATACAAGTAGTTTTTAGTTAAAAGGAAATGAAGAATAGGATTTTCTAAAGGACTTTCTCTTCGAGAATCTTGAAGGGACTTCTACATAAAAGTTGACTGGATCATACCGCAGGTATGCATTTGTACGAGTGTAGGTACGTACGAGTACATGTAACCACACACTCTAAGCGTCAATTCACACCGGGATGGCAGCGGCCGGCAGAGCAGTTTCAGTGTTGATAATTTTAATGTTTATCTTCATAGGTCTTTAATTTAATAAGGTCTCTAGCAAAGTAAGGTAAGTACCAAGATAAAGTTGTAATTACTTCACATTCACACTGAAAGCTCTCTGCCGGCCGTATCCCAAGTACATTCTTCTGTTTCTGCAGAGAGGTCACGCAAACGCAGTAATAAAAAAACTCTTTGAGCATGTAAACTAACCTCGGCACCTCATTTTGCTGTAGAGAAAATAATGTCGTAAGAAATTTAAAAGTCAAACATATTTTTATTTACATAAAATAGCATAAAATAAAATCTAACAATAAGCATAATTTATTTTTTTCGTGGTTTTTTATTTATCCTTGTAATGAATATAAAAATTAATCATGATAATGAACCACGCACAGTATTCTAAATTGGTGAGTCACAAAACATTTTCTTTTTCTGTGTCGTCGAAACTTAAAATTAAAACATATTATTGTTCGTCGGTAGGTGAGGGTCTATAATGACCCTGAGGACACCGCGTCGCCGAATCTCACCACGAACTAGAAAACGATATCGTGCAATCAAGGACTTTTTCAAAAGAGCTATAGGTAATAACTACTTTATATCTTTGTTTTAACTTATTAAATGTGCGCTAACGACAGCGACTTGTTTGCAGGAAGCTCGTCACAACCAGATATCGAAATAAATTCCAGCATAGCTATCAACGTCACTGATCTCAAGCACAAAATAGTAGGCTTGGAACAACAGCTGAGCGAAGTCGGCAGAACCTGCCGCGAATTCATATACCTAGACGGCTCCGGGAAGGGCTCCCAGAGTCTCATACCCACCGAGTTGAACGACGAACAGAGAGATGACCTGTCGGGGAAGGAGTCACGGAAAGTAGAAACTAAGATTTTATACAAAACATCGGAAAATCACTACAGAAACTCTGAAGGAAGTAGTAAATCCACACCCAAAAAAGGCAGTGATTTTAATGATGTTTCCCAAAATAAGATTATGAATGATTATATAACAAGCGCTTCGAAAAATAAGGATAGAAACAGGAAAATACAGAATAAGGACAAAGATTTAGGCATGAATCAAAATTTTCAAAAGAACATTACGCATTCTGTCCATGAAAAAACCACCTCATCGTACTCTACTAGCAATTTACATTCGCTAACAGGTATAAGAGAAATACGTCATTCTGATCCTGATAATCCTGAGTTCGAGCAGGTCGGAAGAAATCATAAAAAAGATCGAAACGTTCATTGTTATCGAAATGATGTCATTCACAATGAGCGACGAACGTTACCAGCAACTTACGATCGCCACGCTGAAGAAAGAACGTTCAAACACTCTAGGAATAGAAAACCCAAACACGAATCAAATAAACTTGATCAAGACTTTATAGCAGACATTATTAAAAGGCAGTACAAGCCAGTTAAAATGTTTGGGAGAAGAGAGTCTGAATTGAGTCAATTCTCTGAGCCAATGTGCAGAGACCGCGAATACACACACAATGAAAACTTACAAGAGGGCACAGAACTATGTTCTTGTTGCTACGGAGGTTGCCACAGACCAAGGCACACCCAGCACGCAGATAACAGCGATACAAGAAGTATTTGCGACACTCGACTCTACAGTTCTAAAAGAAATTCCCGGTTCAAACACCGTAGAGCACAGGCGGACGCGTATAACGACTCTGAACTTTACGATTTAATACCAGTTAGAGAAAGATGTAGTCCTAAAACACGAAAAAAAATTGCCCAAGATAATTTGGCTACCTTTAATGCATATAAAGAAGTGCCACCATCTCCGAGGACTCATAAGCCACGACTCAACTTGAAAGCACAATACTATACAGAATCTGATGATCATATAGATTTTATTAGACATAATGGCAGAAGAAATTCTCCAAAAAGTCGCCGGAAACACCAGGAACCTTTCGAAAATTTTGAAAATGAACATGCGCAACAGTTACTTCGTGCAAAGAGATATAGACATAAGCAAAAGCTGCTTAGCAATCAGGAGCAAGTTCAAGAAACGGGAACGATGAGTAGCTTTCAATATCCACAAAACTTTGATATTGAACAGAATAACACCACTATCGATACTGCATTGAACAAAACGCAAGAAACAGTTTCTTCTACGGATAAAACTGACAAAGCGCTTTTTGAAATCAAAGATATATTACAAACATTCTTACAAGAGATAAAGAAAGAAACATCATCTAGTGGTAAATCAGATGTTAGCGGTAAAATGAACGAGAATTGCATAAATAATTCAAATATTCCACAGACTAATGTGAATGCTATGCCGAATAGTGGGCACAGTTTCAACAACTACAATACACCCCATTGCAGCTCTGCACCTACGCCGTACATGCCAACTTACCCAAGTGCTTGCTGCTATCCAATCGTGCCCATGTACCCTATGAACTGTATGCAAAATGGCTACGCAATGCCGAGCCAGAGTTTCACTTGCTGCCCCTGTACAACCAAAACCGATAACGTAACAGACAAAAGTAAAGCCAACAACAACGGAGATAATGAAGCCTTTGCCAGCGAGACAGATGAACTAATAAAAGAAATATACAAAATGGTGGCTCAGAGCCCAACTTTATCCAGGAAACAAGACCATAGTCGAACAAGTGACTACAATTCTGTTGAAAATAGGGTATTGACTTCTAGAAGCGCCGGTCGTAGCACACCAGCCTCTAAGCATGATGCCAGAGTCGGAACTCCAAGATTACAATGCTACTCGAAGAGCTGCGAAGCAATAGGCTCCAGAATGGTATCTGAAACGTATTACAGTGGCACGAAAGCCGTGTATTCTGATACTATTCTAGAAAATCTTAGTCTTGAAGCTACCGCGACTATATCATCAGAGACTGATCTGAGCACTGAACGATCGGACAGAAAAAAAGGATATAAGGTAAAGCAAATTTATAATTTGTCGTTTGGAAACTTTTAATCTGCTAGTTATAATTAATTTAATTATTTTACGTTATAGGGTAAAAATAGCAAATTTACCAAAGTGCTGCGTTCTTTCGGTCTGTTCAAAAAGAAAAAAGAGACAATCGAAGAACAGACAGAGACTGAAAGCACTATTGATGTGGAAATTAAGAAAAAGCCTCCTTTTCGACAAGAGGTTAATAACTACATGATGCACGGCCAAGAATACTATAGACCACCTCCAGTACCACAAGATTATCGGCGTCATCATTATCCACACGAACATCACCGACCTACTTATAATCCAGCTCATCAAAATTACCCACCACCCGAACATTACCACGAACCACGAATGCAACAACCGATGCAAGACCAACATCCGCCACACTACCACTCAGGGCACTACCCCGCCGCACCACCCGAGAACTACGGTAACTACGGTCAAATACCACCACAGGTTCCTCTTTGCCTGAAGGAGATAGAGGTCAAAAGCATGGGAACACAAAGTGAGAGGAAGATGTCCTTCTTCCGAAAGATAAAGCAGAAAATACAGCCGCCTCTAGAGCAATCACGACCCGATGGCGCAAAGACGTGCTCGACTCAGACCGCTCAGGGCAAGCCAGGTATGTTCAACTGGAAGAACATGCAACCTAAAGCGATGAACAACCAAAATGATCCAATGGCATTCTCCTTCAAAACCCGAATGAAACTCGACGAGGGCGACAATAAGATGAGGAATGCGATGGTCAAAAAACTATTCTATAAGCGGAACCCATTCTCTCCGAGAAACCTTATTATGAAAACTTTACTTGGAAATGACAACTTCGAGCCTCCGAAGCCGATCAAGGCCCGCATGTTCATGTAGGCCGTGTGCTTGTACCTCGTGACGTATTTTGTAAGATGTAAAAATTGTCTTGTTATGTATTGTTCTGAGTAAAATATTGTGCTAAAATGCTTTTTTGTCTTTTTTATATTTTTTGTGTTTGTATTAGAACGCGCTCACACGCTAGCATTTAAACTCGCCGACTTGCAGGTCGTAAAAACTAGGCCCCGTTTCATCGACGCTGTAGTGTAAAGCTAACAGACTGTATCAGAAGCGGCGAACTGTGCTCCAAAACTCAAATCGCGGACGTTGGACATCAGGCGGAGACGGGGGCACGACTGATGGTTTATGGGCAAAGCCACCACGAAGTGCTCACCGCCAACCATTGTACCCATCCCGAAAGAGAATATAATCACTACGTTTACCCATCCCCAGCCGAAAGTATCCGATCTGTGATTGAACCAGCATAGGTACTCTGTGTGAGTCGGAAAATGTCAGCGTAATGTCATAGAATCAAAACCAAACGCTTTTTTATTATTCGCTTTTGTAAAACAAATTGTATTACCTAAATAAGATTGGTAATCCAAAATGAAATTATTAGTTCATATACAGTAGCAGTTGAATCAAGTACATTACCAATTACATTAGCAGCGACCCGGGGTCAATGGTAATGGTAAGTTTTTTTTTTATATTATGTAGGCTAGCTGCTGCCCACGGCTCCGCGTGTGGCTTCAGGATTAAAGCCCATGTCCATACGCAGCTCATAAACTTTATCATCATCATCATCAGCCTATCGCATTCAACTGGACCTCTTCCAATGTGCGCTATCCTGCCGTCCTCCGCCTCCGCTAGCTCATTAACTATACCTATACCGAATTAGAGTTCAGCTTAAGAGGAATCCTCAAGGCAAATTTCCATACAAAATGTTTCGGACAAATACTCAAAAAAAACATGGACGAAACGAAAGTGTGAAGAAATTACTATAATACGGCGTACTTTTTGAGTATTTGTCCGAAACATTTTGTATGGAATTGGATTTGAGGATTAGCCTTAAAGGGTTAGTAGTTTCTGCATGTTTTGTATCAAATGTCCATCTTCAAGCCATGTATTCATTAGGGGACAATGTCGCAAGAGATGTCGCGAGTTGTCGCGGGACATTTACGTGCGACTGTCCGGCGACAATGTCGCTCGACATTTCGAATACCAAGTTGTGGTCGAGATGTCGCCGGAGGAAGAGGTACACTACTGCCATTTCGGAACACAGAGCGCGACACGCGTCCTCACTTGTTAAATTATGTCGGGCGACTGTCGCGGGACACGAAGTTGCGCAAGTTCGACGCTCCCGGAGCGACAACACGCGACATATCCCGCGACACGTAGATGACTCCTGCGATGTCGCGTGTTGTACCCCGCGACGTCGACGCAGATTTCGTGTCGGGCGACAATGTCGCGGGACAAATGTCTCCTAATGAAAACGGGGCTTTACAAACTGTCGCATTAATAGTACATTATTGCAAAGGCAGCGAAATAGGCAATTGCAGGTCGAGTATGTGTTTGAAGGCCGAGCCGCAGGCGAGGACTTCAATAATACGAGACAGGCAATTGCCATTTCGGCCGAGGCATATATAGTGCTTTTCTTAAAAAATGCAAGGAAATAGAAAAGGGCCTTTTAAATAATGTTCAATACCGTTTTTAATATGAACTGTACATTTCAGCATGGAATAAATCGCTCATAATGTAGATGGCTTTTTAGTTTTAGCAATTTCATTGAAGTATGCCAAAAACACTATATCTTCCTTAAGATTTAGCTGGAAGCAGCAGGTTTTCCATCGCTAATTTAGCTTCCGATCTTAAATCTGGTGGAGTCCAGTCAATGTCCATTTCATTTTCACTCTCAGAATCATCGGAACTCATTTTATTTTTATTTTACAGTTTGTGCCGAAAAAGGTTAAACGCATTTGTAGCTATACAGCCACGAATACGCAATGTGTACGATAGATGAAAGAGTTCTAAATTCAAACAGCACACCGTTTCATACAACATTGCCAGCGCGCTTTTCGTTCCAAATTCAAACAGCACACCGTTTCATACAACATTGCCGGCGCGCTCTTCGTTCCAAATTCAAAGAACACGCCGGGAAGTGATTTTGGTTTTTCAGTCTACGTAAATATGTTACTTTGCGTGTTCTTTATTTAAAAGTAATGACAATATTTCCGCGCATGTTTAAGAAAAAGGATATTATCAGCTTCTACCGGGCGTGTATGAATGGTATTAATGTATGAGTAACAATAGTTTTCTCTTCAACAGCAAGCTTTTGTTAGCATCCTGCATCACTATTCAATCAGAACATTCTAAATGGCAAGCGGACAGTGCAAAACTAATAAAATGGCCAGTGCATAAGATTCACAACCATCCATTGAACCATATAACCGAAGAGCGCAGATCTCCGAAATGAGTAAAGATACCAGTTGCAAGCGGTTTAAAGGTGTGGAAAATTTTCTGCGAAGGGTAGCCTTTAATTTGGGTAAGGACAGTACAAGGCAAAATGCAACCCCTAAAATATTTTTTTTTTCCTGAAATAAGTTACGGTAACTGTCGCGTTGCACCTACTCGTAGATAGGTACTTGTGGTTTAACGGATGCGCCATACCACAAATTTAAAGGTATAACGTGGACGAGTTGAAGCTTTATTCATAAAGTTAACGTAAAAAAATAATGTTTTTTTATGAAAAACCACATATTTTGAAATTAAGAAATGAAATATTTCAAAAGTTGTTCGCCAGAACGTGGAGATTACCTACTCCTCTTACAGGCTTATAGGGACATTAATATACAGATAGTAATATAATGGTTCTAATAAATATTGAATGCTTTAGGTAACACGGCCTCTCAGACAGAAGTGAAGATCATATCGTGCATACCGATAGATGTAACAGATCTGCAGCAAAAGATCATACAATTAGAGAAGCAACTAGAAGAAGTTAATAGGAAGTCAGAGGACAAGACTTCTCCGCAACGAGTATCGGTGGTCCACACGGCCATCTGCCCACCTTGCTCCAGGGTATCCCCATCGGCCGTCTGCTGCAAGGCGAGCAGTTGCCGCCAATCTTGTGCCTCATTGCAAAAGCCAACACATTCCTCACAGCAGTCACAGAAACATTCCGCTGTCTCTTTTATCTACCCCACTGCCGGACCGAGTCATGCGCATCAAGACTGTCGGTTCTTTTCCAGAAACAACTCGGATGTTACTTACGCAGAAAAAAACCGATGTAGCGATTTTCGAAAAAACTTATTCGCGAAAAGGAAGAGGGCGCCCAAGAAGAAATGTAAAACTCAATTGGTGTACTACACGCAAAACGAGGAGACGACTCCGTTTAATAGCTACGGCTTTCCTGATGACATCACTTCTCAAGACAGGGGTATGGAAGAAAACGATGTTTTCAATGGTTTATACCTGGCAGACGTGGTGCGCAGGCAGTACAGGCCCGGCCCGGCGCGGACGGTCACTACCGCGAGTCAGTTCTCAGCACCGATCTGCCGCGACGCGGACCCCGCGCACCCTACGCACCCCGCGCTCAGCTTCCAGCCGCGCCGTGATACCGACATGTGCTCCTGCTGCCACGGACCATTCCAGAACATCGATCACCACTTGAACGAACAGAATGACTTCAAAAATGTACAGAATTTATCCTCATCGGACACGACTAGCCGAGACACATATTACGACTCGAATCTGTATGACTTGGTACCTGTTAAAGAAAAACCCATGAAAATCAAAATCAATACCGACACTCTCAAAAGGAAAGACAAAAATAAACACCTGGATATAGCATGTTGGCCGGAAAATATTCGTCCAAGATATAAAATTCCTCCAATGATTTTCAACCACAATGTTACGCCGAAGCGACAACAGTTTATAAGAAAAGGACATCAGAAACCACACAGCAGAAAAGATGTTGTTTCAAATAATACTAAAATTAGGCCTTTTATATCTAAGTCCAAACCAAATATAAACGTTGAAGTTCGGAAGATACGTAGCGTGGAATTTGGTGAAGTTTATCCGAAACGAATAAAGAGAAAAAACGTGAAGGTTTCCAAAGAAACTATTTCGAAACACAGAGATGCTGCGTGTGTGACCACTGTCATTACCAACTCTGAATGCCAAACCACAAAAGTTCCCAATGCTAATTCACAGGAAGGCCAACAAGCAGCTACTGAAATTCCTAACTCACTCGACGATAAGACAGAAGATACCCTTAACCAAATAAAAAGCATACTGCAATCGGTTCTTACAGCAGTAAAAACCAATAGCAAATTGAAGCACGTTCCCGAACAAACAAAAGACGCAGTCGTACAGAACGGCCCTTCACAGAACGACATGAATGGAGAATCGCGTCTGCTCCACTCTTTCACGTACAGTCCCTACAACATAAACCCATATAGTGCGTCGTGTTTTCAACAGGTGCCATTCAATAATTTCTACTGTCCAAATATGCCATCAAGGCCGATGAAATGTATACAAAACTATCCTCTTTTAGTACAAACGAGCCGAAATTGCTGCTACAAAAACAATAATCAGATAATAAACAAAGTCCCGAAACGCACACAAGCGTCCAGCGTAGCTACCAATACTGAACACATTCAGGGAAGAAGCAAAGAAACCGAAAACCTGATAAGAGAGATCTACAAATCTGTGGCATTAAATATAGAAATTCCTTTCAAAGATGCACAGAAAGAAAACGATGATACTCTTACTCATAATTTCAGAAGAGAATCTGATAGAGTTTCGAAAAATATCGCAGTAGTTGTATCCGAAATATTTAAAAACGCAAAACCTATAGACACTTCTGGTACTCCAATCACGGAAACGACACTTCAAAGTATGCAGACTTCGCATGATACTGGATTTGTCCTGCAACCAGACAGAAAATCCACGCGAACAACGACACAAGGGAGTGTCTACTATAGAGATACTACAGCCACCAGCGCGAATGTCAATGATGAGCAGGACTCTCAAGAAGTTGATTCTGATGAAGACAGCGATGCCACTATTGTGAATGAGGAAGTAACAGAGTCATCTAGCAACGAAACTGAAAGCGACGAAGTAGTCGCAGTTAAGGAACCGGAGAAGGTATGAAAACTAGAATTAGCTTTAGTTTAGCGACCATTACTCTTAATATATTAACATTTTTTTTTAGAAAAAGAAAAAAGGATTGTTCAGAAAAATGCTTAAAATATTTAAACCTCGAAGTAGGAGGATGAAAGTTACCAATAAAGTTATAGAACAAACTGCAGAGAGCGATTCGGACGACTACCAAACCGTGTACAGCGAAAGAGTGGCGGTTCCCAAGTTTAATCCATCCAAAACCGTGAAGCGCACGGCTCACTCCAAAGTATTTTACATGAAAAACTCACAGCAAAGGCCCAGAAACCGAAGTCCCGAGGGGCTCTCGAGAAGATCGCCGTACATGGAGCAGGAGTATAGAAGAAACTTTGACGAGACATTAATGTTCCACAAACAAGAGAGCCACTCCTCTGCCACGCGAGACACAACACGTACCAAAAGACCTGTCCACCGCGGTATTGGAGCGAGGAATGTTTTGGTGCAGCCTCTTCCGAGGAATGATACCGGAGTGAGGCTGAGCTTCCCCGGCGCGGGAGACAGGCAAAAGACTAATAAACAAGTTTGCTCGTGTGCAGCGAAGGGCGTGTCGTGGCTCGGGAAGCAGAAGCAATGCATCCATTGCGGAGCCGAATGGAAGAAATTGATTCGTAGTTGACCGATGAAATGCGTGAGTTTGTATAGTCTTGTTTTCGAAATCTAATGTGATTGTTACAATCGGAATAAAATTGCTTTGTTTTGTCCAACAATAAACTTTTTATTTACTAACTTATTTTAGAGTTATGTGGTTAGTTGGTTTCTTATTAAAAAATATTTGTACATGTTTAGGAATAATATTCGGGAATGCTTTTTGACTAGAATACTTATAAATAACACGTAGAAAATGTAAAATATAATCAGTTTTTACATTTTAACTTTTTTTTTTTTATAATCGTCTTAATCTGTGCCCATACCTACCATTGTTGCACGGATGGCACACTGCGCCTCACACAAAGTGGCTTTCTCATATCAACTTGTCGAAGTGCCCGGACTGTAGGAACCGCAAGTCATCGATCACGAAGCTGGAACAAGACATACAATACACTGTATAGTACAGTATACAAGTTATATGTGCCTTTATTTCTGTGACTTTCGATCCGAAGGTCGAAGGTTCGAACCCAGTCGTACACCAATGACCGACCGATTTTCCTGTTCAAAACATCTAAGTATGTATGCATTAAAACACGTGCTTAACGGTGAAGGAAAACATCTTGAGAAAACCAGAATTTCATAGAACCTAAAAAGTTCGAAAAACATGTGTCATGCACGAAAGGAGCCTTGAAATCCTTTCACCACTCTGGTTCGAAAGAACTAGTGACACGATAAGAAGAAGCTGTATTAGTATGCTGTATAAATAGTATTCAGCAGTTAGATGTCGAAATTAACACGTCGTACCCTTGGTCGTACCCGCCCACACCTAGAATGAGGCTCAACCAGAGACTCCACAATAGAGGACCAAGAGTATGCTGGGCATATACTTATAGCCAACTACAAAGTATACTCGTATCTTTCGTTTTTAAAAAAAGGACTCGCCTCGCCTGATTTGTAGCGATGTCGTGGCCAATTTGGGAACATTTACCTTGGGATGTTATAAAAGTAGTGGGAAACAGACAATGATGGTAGAGCGTTCCAAACCAAAGAGTAGAGTACTATATCCTATACAGTTCCACACTCCATCGCTGTACGTACAGTCGGCTCTGTAATTGTCTTTACATACAGCTTACGCTCTGATGTACTTTTGTGATTAAACTACTTGTGGTTTATATTAGGGGTATATATTAAGTGGTTTAATCACATCATTAGTTTATTCACACACAAACACATTCACACAGTGTTTATGTGAGTGGTTTAATCACAGGAGAAAACCGGGGCGTAAGCTGGGTGTAAAGGCAATTACAGAGCCGACTGTACGTCGACAATGACGTCATTTAAGGATAATCTCAAGTATTTGGAGGGAAATTTCTACACATAGGTACATCAGTTGAGGCTGTAACAGCTACCTGTAGAAGAGCAGGGGCAGGGGCGCGGTGGAGAGATGCCACAGTGCATGCGCGTCCCAGCTGCCCCACAGCGGGGGGAAGTCCAGCAGCTCCAGCGACAGCGCGGCGCCCGAGCCCAGCGTGAACCCCACCATCCGCAGCGCGTACCGCCGCCCCGAGCGCCACTGCAGCGCCGCCCAGCCCAGCCACAGCGCCGAGCCCCACGCTCCTGGAAACGTACGCTGTGATGAGCATAGCAGGCCAGTTAGAGGGTAGTAGCATCTAAGGCAGAGAATCGCTTTTTTTGTCAACCGACTTCAAAATGGAGGAGGTTATCAATTCGGTTGAATGTTTTTTTTTATGTTCGTTAACTTGATGATTATTACGTTCGTCACAACAATCCCAAAAGCTCAGTCACTCACCAACCATGACATTGACTTTCATATTGTAGTCGTAGTCTATCCTTCCGGTGTACAGGTACCGCACGTGCGCCGCGTAGTAGCACAGGGGCACCAGGAGGAACAGCGCCGATACTTTCCACCTCCTGAACAATATCCTGAAAATAAGAGTCCTGTTAAAAGAACAATAATAATTCAAATACGAGAGGGAAGGAGAAGACTCAGGCTCCTGAAATACAGCATTTTGCTAGTTTGGGAACCTGTGGATTCAAAAGGTCTTTGTAAATCCATTATGTCCCAATAAATATTACTATTACCACAGCTATTACTATTACCCTATTTCCGTTAATATCAGTCTCACTCACTGATGCCTATCCCCTCACTGACGCTGATCATCAGTATCACTGACGCTAGCGCAGATACGCTGATTCCCTTGCTGACGCTGATCCCCACACTGTCGCTTATCAGCACACTCACGCTGATGGTGGTTACTATCATCGTCAGTATTCAGTATTCATTTATTTATTGCCAAGTAGTGTACATGCATAAGTAGGGTACATCATCATAATCATCATCATTAACAGCCCGATTTATTCCACACCCATTAGGCGCCACTGAGCCCGGTCTTTTGCTCTCCGCCCCACCTGGCTGGGGGGCGTCCTCGCTTATTCCCTCATCACCAACGTGGGTTAATTTACCTGACGACAGCCGCTATGAACAGTCCCATGACCATAGCGAGCGCACAGGCGTAGTCCATAAACTCCGTAAACGGCTTGTCTCGCGTGTGGAATATGGTAGACCACACCCATGCATTCATGCATACCTACAACAAAGGACTCATTAGACTAGCTTGACTTATTATAATAGTGTACAATGTAGGTACATGTTTTAATTATGAATGTTGGATGATTTTCGAGTCACCTGGCCGTAGCGTCAGAGGCGCCGCGACAGAGCGGTAAATGGTAGAACTTTGTCGCTGCATCAATGACACAAAGAATTTAACATTGGTACAGTACAGTTATTGTAAGATATCTGCAGCTTTAAATGACATTAAAACTTAATATTGACTGAAACAAACCTTTGTAGCTAAGCTAAGCGTGGCTAAGCTATAAAGAGATGATTATACTTTATCTGTATACACATGCATAGATTGCATAGGTACATTAGTACCAAGTACCTACCTACATACATACAGCAGTCCAATTTCAGCAAAATTAAGTAAAACTCTAGAAGCTTGACTGGAAGACACAGTAATATAATCCTCTTAGCAATATAATCTGCTAACCAATTTCATTGAATGTTACTTACAAAGGCGAACAGATGCCACAATAGCACAATAGGTGTCCTTCTCACAGGGAACTCCTTCCATATCTTCATGAACATGTAGATGTTGGCAGCCAGGTTCAGCAGAGACGTGAATGCAGCCGCGGGCTCTTGCACACCCAGCATCCTGATGAAAGGCCACTGAAAAACATAAATCACTGTGCAATTTTATTAATACAGAAGTAACCAAAATGCTTTTAGGGTAGCAAACTTCACCTTCCCATAGAACTTGGGCACCCCATCAGAGCTGGAGTAGCGAGTGACTGTGTCCCACATGCAGTGGTAGGCACACTCATCGCGGCAGCTCCACTGCAGCAACTGGCAGAAGATGTCCTGCTTCAGTGCTGCTCCGCTTTTAAACGCAACCCCGTCTATGGAAGAACCATTTAGTTGTGGTGTTGATAATTAAACTTAAAACTGCTACCAAAGAGTACTAACTTAAATCTTTGGCTGCTACTGAAATGTTGTACAATTTGTTTAACGACCAACAGCGCACTGTCTGGTAGATAATGGATAAGGAGAGCTGAAGATGGTGCTCAGTAGCGCGAATTAAGAGACTCCATGTTCACCTAAAGTTAGCAGGTTACAAGTGTAAAACATTAAAGGGAACAGGTAGATAAAATACGAGTAGACGTCTCGGTAACTTATTATGAAATAGCTGTTACCTCGATAGCAGTTATTCTGCGAGCAAGCGTACAGGCACTTCTGGTAAATAGGTGACCGGTCGCCGGCACTTCCAGATGAATCGGCAATACTCTGACACAAGACCAACACTACAACCCAAATCAACATTTTATTCTAGCGGTGCAGTGCGATTTATTTCACTAATGTAATCTAATGTCGTGAAATTATGTTCAAAATTAATAAATTAATAAATCGAAAGAATGTTTTATGAACAATAACAAAAATCAGCTGTTTTTGACAGTTTTGAAGACTGAAGTTTTGACATTGACAAGATAAAAAATTGTAAGACAGAGATAGTAAATACAATTCGCATTTCAAATAGCTATGGGACGGAAAGAGACCAAAAATAACCTAATCAAGTTGTTTGTAAACGTAGTGGTTATATTCTCTTTGGTTGTTTGTGTATAATCGCAATTTTAATTCACATTTTATTAATAAAATGGTGTTTCTTTGGAGAACTCTTTTCGCAGCTAAAGAATTCAAACAGCCACGCAAATATCTTCGATCCAGATTCCTTGATTCTGTGAGGCTCCATGTAAAAGGAGGCACCGGAGGGACGGGGCTCCCGAAGTTCGGAGGGATGGGAGGACAGGGCGGATGTGTGTACTGCGTGGGGAAAGAGAAAGCCAACCTACGAGATATTATGTCCAAGTACCGGGGAAAGACCATCACCGCCACGCACGGCGAAGACAGTCGGAAAACAAAAATAGTCGGTAACCCGGGAGCTGACGTGACGCTGGAAGTACCGCTCGGCGTCACAGTGTACACGGAAGAAGGCAAAGTCCTAGGTTCTATAGACACCGAGGATGAAACCGTCATAGTAGCTCGAGGCGGCCCCGGTGGCACCCCAGAAAACGCATTCTTAGGGCACTATGGTCAGACACACCACATCAGATTAGACCTGAAACTGATTGCAGATATCGGACTAGTCGGCTTCCCCAATGCTGGCAAGAGTTCCCTACTCAAAGCCATTTCCAGGGCCAAACCAAAAATAGCCAGCTATCCATTCACCACCATCAAACCAAATAAAGCCATTATTATGTACAAGGATAGGAGACAGATCTCCATCGCAGATCTTCCAGGACTGATTGAAGGTGCTCACATAAATGTAGGACTTGGACACCAATTCCTAAGACATGTGGAAAGGACCAAATTACTGCTATTCATTGCTGACGTCCAAGGTTTTCAGCTGAGCCCCAAACATCATATCAGATCATGTCTGGAGACTATTTTACTACTTAACAAAGAGTTAGAACTGTATGACCCAGAACTATTACAGAAACCAGCAGTTCTAGCTGTCAATAAGATGGACACCCCAGGTGCTGAGGACACTTTCAAACAAATACAAGAATCTTTTCATGACATAGACAGGGTTATCAAAACACTACCTGATGAAATTAGACCAACAAATGTCATATCTTTTGAAAACATTGTTGGGATCTCGGCGTTGAAGGGTGGGAACAGCATTGAAGAATTAAAACTGTTGCTAAGGAAGAGATTAGATGACTTTGCCGATGATAATAATCCTGAAATTGTAAAGCCTGATCAATTCTTGAGGAGGACTATAGCTTCAGTTAGAGAGATCGGTCCTAGAGTCACATAACTTTTACCCTGAATGACTGAGTCATGCAAAAAAAATACATGAGCAGCATGAACATGCTATTATTATTTCACTGTGTAATAGAGCAAGACTTTTGAATTCACTGTGATATTAATTAATTAGAAAGTGTAAAGATTGTCTCATTATTCAGAATACAGGTAAGATACCAATAAAACAATTTTTGTTAAAGGTGATGTCTTTATTTATTTTATTTAATCCAAAGCTTAATAATGTTTTGCCTTATCATAAATCTATTCTTACGAGAAAAAGTCCGTTAACTTATCAAGAAATAGTCTGCTATTCTAACAATATTTCAAACCAATATGTTTCACACATTTATCACAGCTTACCAAAAAAGTGGCTCGGAACAGCTTAAAGTCCAGAGCCCTTGCACCTGGCTTGTTTACCGTAACAACTTAAGGCTAATACTCAAATTCAATTCCATACAAAACGTTTCGGACAAATACTCAAAAAGTACGCCGTATTATAGTAATTTCTTCACACTATTCGTTTCGTCCATGTTTTTTGATTTCGTCAACAAAAAAAGTGAAAGGTTTCATACTTTAATTTAGTAAAGATTTTATACGTGTTTTTAAGTTAGAAGGGTTAATTTTAAAACACAAAATCTAAATTGGATATTTGTCCGAAACATTTTGTATGGAAATTTGCCTTGAGGATTCCCCTTAACTTTTATAGTCAATTTTTGATGTTGATATGCAATGTAGATTTTTAAAAGTATTTTCGAAATGTTGTAACTCTATAAGTACAAAAAAATAAACGGCAGACTCACAAAAAAGGCGTATGTACACCATAGTGAGCTAAATTTGTTGCAAAAGGAACCTTCTTATTATTTAGCATACTCATACTTACCATCCAAGTAGATACATAGGTACAAAAAAGAAATAAGGGCTATAGCTAACTCGTGTGCTACTATTTACCTACTACAAAATTTACAAAAATAATAACTGCTTTATACATATTATTAACTTTACTGTTATCACAACCTACAAATTATAACATAGAACTTAACTAAAATATCGTTGTCCAAAATTAAAATATGAAAAGAAATAATAATGTACCTTCTATAACTCAATTCAGAACTAAACTATTTAAGTGACTCGTTTTATATATTGAAGGCCTATAACAAGGGCTTTTTATCCATAAGAATTCACATTGATCATGAATTCGTGAATTACCTTTTAAAAAAGTGGATATATTCCAAGAGAAAGACTAGAAACAAGTTTACAGACTAAATAACTATTTTTAAAACTTAATATATACAATTTTTTTCTTCATGCTTCAAGAGAGTTTGACCTTTGACTTCACTTAAAACCAGCGGCAACGGCAATCTTGAAGCTGATTTCGACGCCATTTAATTATCGAGGAAGGAAGAGCTTCTTCATTTAGGGTTTTCCCAACCAACAGATTCATGTGAGCTAGCGTGTTAAGGGTGCGTTTCTGTGTTTCGTTTCTTTGTTGACTGTGAATTGGCCAATCACAGTGCTCGAAGTGGAGTGGAAGTAGAATTTCGAGCTCTGTGATTGGCTATTTCACAGACCACCCAGCTCCGCGTCAGTGGAAACGCACCCGTACACTATACTGAGATGGAATTCGGCCTCCGAGCGATTCTTTAATTTTGACAACAGAACCAGCCACTGACTCCTGGATGACCTTGGCGCGGCGCGACGCGTTTTTCTTTTCATGGCTTTATGGTGACTTCACTCGCACAGGCCGCAAAAATTTCAGAGCGTCGTCGATGACACAAGCTTTTTTACAAGCTACATGCTAAGCGACTTCGCTTGTAGCGTGTTAAGTCGCCCAGTGTCACCGGTGTTTTTACAATCTGCTTCTTTACAATCCGCTTGTAAAAACGGTGTGAAAAAATAGAAAGCCGGGCTAATTTACACGCCACACGCTGGCGTGTAGGCTTGTAGCGTGTAAAAAAGCCGTGTGTCATCACATCACCGCTGGCGTGTATAGAGTATATTTGCCTATGACACACTCGCTAGCTACTTCGCTTCCGAGCGTTTAGAAAGTTTTGTGTGTCATCGACAAACGCCAACACGTCACACGCTAGCGTTTGAAAACGCTAACAATCAGCGTGTAAAAAAGCTTCTGTGTCATCGACGCTTAAGAGTGTTGGTTGAAAACTTGAAACCAACCGGGGCCGAGTCTAGATAATAATCTGCTTTGTGTTGTGAACTATACAGTTTGCGTGGTGGGTAGCAGTCAGTCGTCGTACCGTTCGGCCGCTTCGGTAGCGGTCTCTGCGGGGGGCAGCGTGCGGCGCGGCGGAAGGGCGTCGGGCGGGGGCGTTGTGGGCGCGGGAGGCGGGGAACCCTCCTCGGTGGGCGGCCCCTCCACAGCGGCCGGCGAACCTGACAACACCAGATTGAACATTACTATCTGCTGCCCGCGTGGTACCGGAATATAAAGTAGCCCATGGCTTTTTTACAGACTTCAAAAAAAGAAGAGGTTCCTAAGCAGTTAAATTTACTCGCTTGGCAGTTCTTAATGGTCAGAATCTAGACTGTTAAGAACTACCAAGCGAGTACAGTAGTTGCTTAGGGACTTTGACAGTTTGGTGCAAGTAGCCATAAGAGTTTGGCACTTGAGTCGGCTGCTGGCTTACACGAGATGGACCTAAGAAGAAGCACCAGATAGGGGCCTGTAAAGATTTGAACCCATCAGGAGTTATACTATGATTGTAACATCTAGTTAAAAGCCGTGTTAGCCGAGTGGGAAGAGCCTCGACTTTCGATCCGAAGGTCGTGGGATCGAACCCGGTCGTACATCAATGGATTTTCCTGTTCAAAAAAATGCAAGTGCACGAAAGGGACCTCTTCGAGGGCGCACTTGAAATTCTTTCACCAAACTGGTTTGAAAGAACTAGTGACACGATTAGAAGAAGAACACCTAGCAGATGGCAAGGCAAAGTCCATCTGCGCGTCCCTTCCTCGGAAATGAACATTCACACACTCAAAACCCTGTACTAGGATTCCCTGTGTCGCAGGTGGCATGGCATGGACACATACACCAGACATCACAACATCCAAGACCCGAGAACAAACATTTGTGTTCGTCACACAATATTTGCCCCGGCCGGGGATCGAATCCGGAACACCAAGCTTCGTAGGCAGGGTCACTACCAACTAAGCCACGGTGTCGTCAATAAAATAGCGCTGGGGGCGCAGCGCTTACCGCTGGGGTTGAGGCGGTTCTCGACGGTCGGTCGTTGCTTCTTGGTGGCCGGGTCGTCCCGCGCTTCCTCCACTTGCGCCGGACACTCGAAGTGGACCAGGTGGAACACCTGAACATAAAGGTTACTTTTTAAATGAACGAACATAGCATGTAATGGCAAATCTCTAGGACTAACGAATCGGGGTTCATTCATACATTTTTTTTTTTGTTTATTGGTTTACCCAATACTTATATATATTTAGCTTAAAATATAACAGTCTTATGCTGCGTGCATAGCCTATTATAGGTAAACACAGATTTACATGTTGGGTAGAAAGATTTTGTGTGTGTTTTGTTAATGTTTTAGTTATTTTTTTTACAGAAGACGAATTATTTTTTTGTATTATAGGGCTGGCATGAAAATAATGTTCAAAAGCCCATTAAAAAAAATTAATAAAAAAACTAACCGAGGCTAACTTGAACTTTACGACGTGTAGTTTCCTCTTTTTCTGTGCCATTTTGAAACATTTCTATTCGAGACAGCGACTCAGGCAGGACACGGCGAACACTATGGGGGCGTCCACGTAGCACCGGAGTGGACTGTTGCACAAAATCGATGATGCACTACGTGGATACTACCGTTTCCTAACCTTGCCTCGAATAGTTTGCTGGGATTGATGTCCCGCGAGTCAAAGAACACAAAACAAATAAAACAACTGATTGTCACACACTTAACAGATGAACGACGCCACCAGTACCACACGATAGATTTTTAAACACAAACTGACACACGCGAATCGAAGATAGAGTAGAACTCTATGATAAACGAATGATCGATACGCGCGAATGAATCTATCGGTGCTCGATGTTAACTTTACGGATGACGGATATGAACTCTACGCGGATGATGGGCATGAACTGACGCCGCCCCTCTACAAACGTCCTTTTATACTAGGCTGTGCGTCTTGACTGCGCGTATACCGTTATGACGCCGCTTGGACGCTAAGGGCAGCGTTTCTTACTTGTGGTGTTTTGTCTGGTGACGTCGAATCTTCTTAAAACTTTATTCAGATTTATACCTAAGCCTAGTTACATTATCAAACTAATTTATAGGCGTATTATTTTAGAGGTATATAAGATACAAAGTCAACTTATAACTAACTATCTGAGCTTAACTAACATAACACAATTCACATAAACTCACAGCAGAAACACATAGGTAATAAATTTATATACACTCTAATCACTCTAATCTATTAAAAATACCATGTTAGGGACGCTATGGGTACTATTTTCTATTGGCCTAACGGTCGCACAGTCCAGAGAGATTCCCACGATTTCTCTCTGGCTTGTTACAATGCGAAATATCCTAATGGTTATGGTGTTACAGCTGTTCATTTAAATCTATTTGTTTGAAAACTATTTTACTACAAAGCAATAACCGTTTAAATAAAAATGTAAAGAATCGTAAAGACTATGTTGTTGGGCAAGCAAACCAATAAACATTACTTTTAAACTTAAAGAAATATGCCGACACAATGAGAGACTAAAATAACAAAGAATCGTACAAACTAAATCCTACAACAATGCTGTTGTTTCAAAGTTCTACCTATGAATGAAAGCTATCCCTAACTGTATATGTTTATTCCTACGATATAAGTTTAATTCTATCAAATCGTTACAAATATAACTAATCTAATTTTATAGTATAGTCGTCCGGAACATCCTCCCGCCGTTCAGTGACGCCCGTCGCTGGAACTCTCGTGGTGAAGGACGACTGGCTCGACTATGGCGGTGACAGGATCCGTCGGTAACACTATCAGTTTCTTGGTTGGTCTCCTCAATATACCTCCTTGAGTGCGGACATCGACAGCTCGTACAATACCATCCTTGCCCGGGAAGGTGGTGATTACAATACCTTTGGGCCAAATGTTGCGTGGCAAGTTTGGGTCGGCAATGAGGACTATGTCATTCTCCCTTACTGGTGGTCCGCTGCCATGGGGATCGCGGCGCATCTGTAGATCCGGTAAATATTCACGAAGCCACCTGGTCCAGAAAATATCGGCAAGGCGTTGAGATGCACGCCAGTGTGTCTTCCCGATGAGATCCCGTTCTGTGAAGGGCCCGTATGTAGGAGTGCGAGCGGGTCCCTGAAGTAGGAAATGGTTCGGTGTCAGGGCCTCCGGATCGTTTGGTTCCACCGAGACATGAGTTAGGGGTCGACTGTTTACCACAAACTCTGCCTCGGCGAGAAGAGTCTGCAGTACTTCTTCGCGGGGATGACGCTCGTTTAGGGTTGATGCGAGAGCCACCTTGACGCTTCGTACTAGGCGTTCCCAGGCGCCTCCCATGAATGGTGCGCCAGGCGGGATAAAATGCCAAGAAATCCCTCTGATGGATGCCTCGTCAGCTGTAGCGGCGTCGATTGTTGAGCGGAGTTCCCTCTCAGCCCCACGAAGATTGGTTCCGTTGTCGGACCATATGGTGGTAGGGCAGCCCCGTCGCGCTATCATGCGTCGCAGGGCCATCACTGCGGCGTCCGTAGATAGGTCGGATGCCAATTCTAGATGCACGGCGCGGGTCGTCAGGCAGGTGAATAAAGCGACGTACCGCTTCTGATGTGTTCGCCCAATGGTGACAGAAATGGGCCCAAAGTAGTCGACCCCGGTGTTTGTGAAGGGACGACAGTGATGTGCCAACCGCGCGGACGGATGATCACCTGTTGGTGGTTGAGGTGGGGAAGCGCGTCGGATGCGACAGATCAGGCATAGACGTACTATCGTTCGGGCCACTGGTCGAAGGCGCACAATCCAAAAGTGTTGGCGACACTCGTTGACGGTCATTTCAACGCCAGCGTGACTCATTGTTCTGTGGACATATTCGATGTACAATTTAGCTAGCTTGCTATCACCATGGAGGACCGCTGGTGACCTTTGTGCCTCTGAAATTCCACATGTTGCCCCAATCCTCGTCTTGAGTACGATGACCCCATTCTTCGTTTCTATCGACATATTTCGTAACCGGCTCTCTGTTGGAATTTCCTTTCCCTGAGTAAGACACTTTATCTCGATATTGAAGTTGACCTGCTGACTTGCACGTACAAGGAGTTCTTCTGCACGGTGTAACGTCTCCTGATCCAATCTTATGTACCTTTTGCATTCTGTCAGGCTAAAGCGTACCTTGTTTGGGGTGCGGGGTCTCTCGGTTTTCTTTCGCCAGTCCGGATCCTTCTTTGTAGCTCTTTTTGTACGTTTGTAGTGTACACGTTCCTTTTTCATCAATTCTATAAACTGTAAGACCCTGGCTGTTGTTCTTAGTAGTCTTTCGTATTTTGAAAACCGTTCGGGATCTGGCAGCGCTGATGCTAAAGATGATGCTGCGGCTTTGTTCGTCGTGGTTTGCACCCGTTCCTCTCCCGTTTCTTTGACTGGTGGTGGAGTCTCCGTAGGCCAAGTTGATGAGTCGTTACGAAAAAATTCCGGCCCACAGAACCATCTATGTCTTGAGTTAAGATCTTCCGGTATGTCTCGAGTTGCATCGTCAGCCACGTTCAATTTTGTAGGAACCCACCTCCATTCTTTGCAGCTGGTGAGTTCCTCTATCGCTGCGATGCGGTGGGCCACGAAAGGCTTGTATGACCGGGCACCTGTTTTTATCCAAGTTAAAGTAGTCTTACTGTCAGTCCAGAACGTCTTCGTATCTGGCTTCCTGTCATGTTCTTCTAAGACTGCAGATGCCATCCTGCTGCCCATCACTGCTGCTTGTAGTTCTAGTCGCGGTATTGATGTTACCTTTAAAGGAGCGACTCTCGCTTTCGCTAAGATCAACGACGTTGCTATTTTGCCGTTTGGTGTGCTGACTCTCCAGTATAACGTTGCAGCGTAAGCTACTTCTGAAGCGTCGACAAACACATGCAGTTCCAAAGTTATGGCATCACTGTAGCTGTTGTAACACCTAGGGATCGTTACCTTTTTGAGGTTTTCTAAGTGTCTCATCCAGTCTGACCATTGTTCTATCAAGTCAACAGGAATTTTTTCATCCCATTCTGTGCCACGTCGCCAAACTTCTTGGAGGATCTGTTTTGCTCGAGTGGTGACCGGAGACGCGAAACCTAGTGGATCAAATAGAGACATAATGATTTTTAACATTTCCCTCTTCGTCGGATGTCCTGATGTTAGAATATGAGACGGTAGCCGAGCCATGTCCAAATTGAAAGCTAGTTCATCTGTCTGTGGTTGCCATAGCAATCCAAGGGTTCGCTCGGCTTTTGTTCCATCGTCGAATGATCTTTCCGTTTGTGTTTTTCCTGGCTCCAATTCTTCCAAGACACTCTTGCTATTTGACGTCCACTGCCGAAGGTCGAAGTGTGCTGTGGCATGTATCTCTTTCACTTTCATAGCTACCTTGCTCGCCTCATCTTCTGTGCGGAAACTTTGCAAGTAGTCATCCATGTAATGATTCTTCACTATAGCCTCAGCAGCATCCGGATAATTCTTAGAAAACCGAGACGCGTTGCGGTTTTTGACGTAAATGGCAGTCGCAGGTGATGACGTTGCTCCGAAAATAAGTGAAGTCATCCTATATTCTGTGGGTTGCGAATCGCCACGTTCGTTACCTCTCCATAGATATCGAAGGGAGTCTCTGTCGACATCTCGTATCTTTACTTGCATGAACATCTCCGCTATGTCAGCGGAGACGGCCACCGGATGCTGGCGAAATCTCATCAATACTCCAGGCAGCGATTGTAGTAAATCCGGTCCAGTTAGAAGCATATCATTCAAAGAGGTACCTTTCGTTTTCGCTGCCGCGTCATGAACAACCCGGAGTTTTTCCGGCTTCAATGGATTGAACACCGCAAAGTGTGGCAGGTACCATTTCTTCTTCTCATTCGTTGTCGTAGGAGCTAACTCAGCGTATCCCTTTTTTATCAGATTTTCCATCTGCTCATGGTACTTGGCTTTTATTTTTTCGTCCTTGTCGATTTTTCTTTCCGTACTTAAGAGCCTGTTCATGGCGGTCTCGATGTTGTTAGGCATGTTAATGTTTTCTTCCTTCCACATCAAGGCCGTCTCAAAGTAGCCATCAGGTCGTTGTGTCGTTTGTTCATCGAGAATTTTTAGCGCTCGTTGTTCCAGATCATTCTGCGGGCGCTTCGGCGTTATCGTCAGAGATTCTATAGAAAAATGATGACGTAACTCCTCGTCCATGCTGTCGTCAATTTGTACATGGTGAACATAGTCTACCTGTCGGCCAATCGTTCTCATTTTTGCGCCATGCATAACCCATCCCAGTGGCGTAAGGGATGCCACTGGCTGAGAGGGCTCACCTGTCCTCATCTGTGTCGCCACAAGTAAATGCCAGTTGTCCTGTCCTATTAGCATTCTTGGTTTCGCCTGTACGTGTATAAGATGCGTCTTTATATCGCTGAGATGCTTACAACCGCGAATATCTTCTTCCTCAATCGACTGTGGGGATAATTTCAGACTGCCTATAGTGCGCGCTTGAATCACATGTTGCTCTAATCCCTTCAGTGTGATCTTTATCCTTCTTGATCGTGTTTCTTTGATCGTAGTGTTGCTTATCGCTTCTATATTCATCGGATCTTGAGGCCCCCGCGCTCCTATTGTGTTCGCGATTTCTTCATCTATGAGTGTCACTGTTGAACCATCATCTAATAGCGCGTAAATGCTCACCTCTCCTTTCGGACCCGATACTGTTACTGGCACCACCTTAAGGAATGCTTTCCTCTTTACCGGAACCCAAGTTGACGCAACCGCTTCTATACATACTTCCGTTTTTTCAGCTTGGCGATCATTATGCAACAGTGGGTGGTGCAAATTACTACATCCATCCTTCTCGCATGGTTTGCGTTTGCAAAAGTGCCTTTGATTTCTGTATTTAAGGCATCTGAAGCATAGCCTGTGTTTTTTAGCTAAATCCCACCTTTCTTGTGAAGCAGCATCCTTGAATTTTCGACAGTCTAAAATCGCGTGGGATTCATTTTCGCAGATCGGGCACGCCATTTTCACGGTGACTCCACTATTGTTATTCTTACCAGTATTTTTTACCGTGAATGCTCTATCTCTGTTTTGCGCCGATCTGAAATCTCTATTACGTGTCAAACTTGTCTCTGGCATTGCATACGGACCACAAACAGTTGCCTCACTACTCAGGTATTTCGATAGTTTAACCAACTCCGGTTCCGTTGGGTCCGATTTGGACGCGAAGTGGTACCATCCGCGTTTTAAGGTTGGAGTAAGTTTATCTATAACCACTGTAGTGACCTCAGGATTATAAAGGTAACTTGTTCGTTCTAGCGCCTGTATTGTTGCTACTACATTGGCCACTTTGCTTGCAAATACACATAATTCTCGCGCCGATTCAGGTAAACGTGGCAGGTTACGAAGGTGATTAAGTTCAATTATAGCAATTGCGTCAGGCCTTCCGAAGCGCTCTTCTAGAGCTGACATAATACCTCTCGGATTCACTCCCTGTGTCAAACGAGCCTGTACTGTTTCCTTAGCTAAACCCTTGAGACTTCGTCGTAGGCGAGCGATATTTTCCGAATCTGTGTAGTCGGATGCTGTATCATTATAACATGCTTTGAAACCGAGCCATTCTTGATATGAGCCTCCATAATAAGGTAATTCTATAGGCCGACGGGTATTCGACTGGATTCCCTTTTGAATTCCTTGAGCTATAGCACATGTGAGATCTGTAGTCGTTATTTGGATCTGTCCTGCTGCTGCTCCCGCCGGTTCGAGAATATTTATCTTCGGGGAAACGTCATTCTTTTTCGCCCCTTGTTTGTTTAATGAATTCTCATACCTTGTAAATCCGGCGGCTCGTGTCGCTCCATTGCTGCATACTGGATACACAATGCACTCGAGTTGGTCACTGGGTCCCGGGTTCAAACAGGCACTTTGTTCGTGTTCTTTGTTTCCAACCGGCGCGCTATTGTTGCAGATAGGAATATAAACACTATTGTTCGAAGTATTAACTATTTGGGGGCTATTGCTTACAATTGCCGCGATTGTTCCATTGGCCCCGTTGGTTGCCGGCCGTCCCCGTTCTGTAAATTCCATTATACCTGGGACTGCAACTTGTGGGATGTCCAACAATGGCATCGGTCTAGCTCCCATTGTCTTCGAACACTCAGCTTGGCCAGCCGGTGGAATTGCTTGCGACGTCCTCTCAGCCAGGACGGAGTTCGTTTCTATCACCCATTTTGATGTTCTCGCCATATTCTCATGTTCACTTACTACAGTATTTCCGTCACTAACTGTTTTCGCTTGTTCTTCTTGAAATATTTCTCTGGCGATTTCCTGCTCCATGCGTGCAATGCGTGCGTTTGCCTCTGCTACAGCTGTTTTAAGTTGTGCCCGCATATATTCTGCCTTGGCTGTTTGAACCTTTTCATGTCGACCTGACGCGGAGCACTGCGGCGCGGAGAGTTTAGCGGAATACGCGGTCGCGGGTTGCGCAGTGGGCGCAACGTAAGGCTGTGCTATTGAAAACGAAGGCTGTGATACGGTCACAGGCGCGAAGCACAGGGGCACGGAATGGTCAGCGAAGTTCGCGGTCGCGGGTTGCGCAGCGGGCGCAGCGTAAGGCTGTGCTATTGAACACGAAGGCTGTGATACGGTCACAGGCGCGAAGCACAGAGGCGCGGAGTGGTCAGCGAAGTCTGCGGTCGCGGGTTGCGCGGCGGGCGCAACGCATGACTGTGCGATCGAGAACGGAGGCTGTGATACGATCACAGGCGCGGAGCACAGAGGCACGGAATAGACAGCGAAGTCCGCGGTCGCGGGTTGTGCAGCGGGCGCAACGTAAGGCTGTGATACGGTCACAGGCGCGGAGCACAGAGGTACGGAGTATGTGTACACGGTACTGGAATGCGACAGTGCATTCGTCGATATATTCACAGACATGAGTACGGATGTAGTTGTAGATGGCGGACTTACTGTAGATATGGCTGTGGTGGTCACTTGTTTGGCACCTTTTTGTGAGCGTGTAATCACCATCTTCAGATGTTCCTTATTTCTTCTTCCCACGAAACATAAATCCGGCTTACGAAGGACCAGATATTCGAGACAGCGACTCAGGCAGGACACGGCGAACACTATGGGGGCGTCCACGTAGCACCGGAGTGGACTGTTGCACAAAATCGATGATGCACTACGTGGATACTACCGTTTCCTAACCTTGCCTCGAATAGTTTGCTGGGATTGATGTCCCGCGAGTCAAAGAACACAAAACAAATAAAACAACTGATTGTCACACACTTAACAGATGAACGACGCCACCAGTACCACACGATAGATTTTTAAACACAAACTGACACACGCGAATCGAAGATAGAGTAGAACTCTATGATAAACGAATGATCGATACGCGCGAATGAATCTATCGGTGCTCGATGTTAACTTTACGGATGACGGATATGAACTCTACGCGGATGATGGGCATGAACTGACGCCGCCCCTCTACAAACGTCCTTTTATACTAGGCTGTGCGTCTTGACTGCGCGTATACCGTTATGACGCCGCTTGGACGCTAAGGGCAGCGTTTCTTACTTGTGGTGTTTTGTCTGGTGACGTCGAATCTTCTTAAAACTTTATTCAGATTTATACCTAAGCCTAGTTACATTATCAAACTAATTTATAGGCGTATTATTTTAGAGGTATATAAGATACAAAGTCAACTTATAACTAACTATCTGAGCTTAACTAACATAACACAATTCACATAAACTCACAGCAGAAACACATAGGTAATAAATTTATATACACTCTAATCACTCTAATCTATTAAAAATACCATGTTAGGGACGCTATGGGTACTATTTTCTATTGGCCTAACGGTCGCACAGTCCAGAGAGATTCCCACGATTTCTCTCTGGCTTGTTACAATGCGAAATATCCTAATGGTTATGGTGTTACAGCTGTTCATTTAAATCTATTTGTTTGAAAACTATTTTACTACAAAGCAATAACCGTTTAAATAAAAATGTAAAGAATCGTAAAGACTATGTTGTTGGGCAAGCAAACCAATAAACATTACTTTTAAACTTAAAGAAATATGCCGACACAATGAGAGACTAAAATAACAAAGAATCGTACAAACTAAATCCTACAACAATGCTGTTGTTTCAAAGTTCTACCTATGAATGAAAGCTATCCCTAACTGTATATGTTTATTCCTACGATATAAGTTTAATTCTATCAAATCGTTACAAATATAACTAATCTAATTTTATAGTATAGTCGTCCGGAACAATTTCCGAAAATGGTCATTCTATGCATTTCGGCTCTTCGATAATGGAAAACAATTTGATCAAAAACTGTGCATCGAAGTCAAGCTAATATGTATAATAGCCTAGCAGCAGGATTCGTAAGAGCCGTCAGTTTGAATTCATGCCCAGAAAGCTGCAATTGATGAAGAAGCCTCACCTCGTTGACGGAGTTGTTGGTGCCGATGATGCGGATGATGGACACGGGCCGCATGGGAAAGTATATCACCTGCCACGACCTGCAACGATTACTCATTAAAAAAACTGCACGAAATGAGCCTCTTTGAGGTGCACTTGAAATCCTTTCACCATACTGGTATTAAAAAAATCGTCTTGTCTATTGAGCTATGCCCCCAGCATGGTAATGGTATACACCTAATTTACAAGCTTTTATTTGCAATGTATGTATGTTCGGCTCAAATCTAGCAAAAAAAAACATTATAGCTGACGTGACGGCCCAAAATAGCGGACTAGTTATTTTTGTGCACGCGTATCGAATGAAATGGTTGCTGAGAAGAATACGAAAAATCAAATGACTTCACTCTAAATCCAATATGGCGGACCGCCACAGATGTCAGACTAGTTATTTTTAGCACTCCCACTTTTTTATTATTTTTAGCCTGTGGTGTATTGCTGGGCAAAGGCCTCCCTCCCTTCCTTTCACTTTTCCTCGATCTTGTGCTTGACTGGCCCAATTAGCTTCACTCCCTCAACATGGGTATTACATGAAAGAGTTTGCTTAAAAGCTTGTTTGTAAAAATGTTATCTTAAATTATTAACTTATCTTAAATTAAGTCGCTAATGTGACTGTACATAGGATATATTATTATTATTATTTGTTGATAGACGAGCAGCTTCCGCTGATGTGTCTATATCACACAGTGTTGGTTTTTTTTAATAGTTTTGTGTCACTTTTTTTAACATAGTCTTGTTGGTTCGTAACCAAGTGATATATATATATAGATATATAGATAGGATAAAGTGAGTAGGTTCAATAACACACCTGCAAGCGTCCCGGGTGCGGTCGCAAACGGTCTCCCACTGCCAGTAGTTGTACGACACCTCCACGTAGAATGAGTAGTGCCGGTAATCGCAGTCCCACAACAGCAGTCTGCGACACACAACTGTCACATTACTGACCGAAGTAAAGGTCTCAGGAAGACTCAGGCATCGTTAGGCGTATTGTTAGGCTTAGATATAGATACGAATTTAAACTGGAAATCCCACATCAAAAGGATAAAATCGAAACTTTCAAGCTTCTCGTACGCTCTTAGGGAACTGCGTAAGGTCACAGATCAAAAAACAACTTTAGCAGCTTATTACTCATATGCCTATGCGTGGCTTAAAAACGGAATAATCCTCTGGGGCAACAGTGTAGACGTTCAAGACCTCTTCATCTTACAAAAGAAGTGCGTGCGAATCTTAGCTAACATAAAAATACCGGAAAGTTGCCAACCACATTTTATTGGTCTTAAAATCCTAACGCTGACGTCCATCTACATTTTAGAAATTTGTAAGTTTGTAAGAAAATACCCAATTTATTAAAAAAAAAACATTGACCAACCACGCCGCTATCAAAGCAGATACAAATATAACTTGGTCATACCTACATCTAAACTTAAAATATACGGTTCGGGTCCAAATGCAATGGCGGTAAAAAATTACAATAAACTTCCAGATAAAATAAAAATCCAAGAAAATGATCACATTTTTGAAATTAATTTAAAAGAAATGCTTTTAAAAAAATGCTATTACGAGTTGCAAGATTTTATAAACGATTCATTTAGTGACTTAACAATATAGTTAAAAATATCGGGCCGTCTCTATCATTTGCAACACCCTATCCGGGTAATATTGTGTAGCTGTACTTTATTTATTTGACCTACTAAGACCTAAAATGTAACCTGCCCAATATTGCAAATAAATACTGAATACTGAATACTCACGTATCAGTAACGGTACAGACAGCGTCATAGATAAGGATCCCCATTGCACAAGACAAACAGCTTCAAATCCCTTCAAAACGCCGCCGTCTCCGCGGGGCACGACTCAGCGATATGTATGGCCTTCATAAATAAATTATATTTTTATAACCATGTAAGCCTAATAATAATTTTATACTATTTTTCAAGGGATTTAAAGCTGGGTGTCTTGTGCATAGGGGATACTTATCTATGACGCTGTCTGTACATGTTACAAACTTGATGTTAAAATGATGAAAAGACACACACGATTGGTGAAACTTATCTCGATAGATTTATTTTTTAAAATCAGCCCATAAAATCTGTTTTACATCCATACTCCGAATTAATAGAATATTTAGGGTTCATTTTTATACTATTGAGTGAGTAACATAGAATTTAGATAAATGTAAAAGGATTTTTTTATAAATTCAATATTTTTCAAGCAATACGATGTTTTATTATTTGTCGCTTACGCCAGATACTTCTGAGCAAACAAAATCTATATCTAACCTCTTCCCTCGGGCTAAAGTGTGTAATTGCTAATTGCGCTATCACTATCTTGCAATTCGGCTGCTGTCATTTCTGTCAGTTTCCTCTAAAGCCTCTTGTCTTGTCTTGTCTCTTTAGTAGATAAACTAAATTTAAGTAAATTTTTCAAGTGCTTTAAGTTGTAGTTGCACCTTATGGAGGACAGCATGTAGGGCTGCGCCAGCTGCACCACGATGGAGCCCGAGCCGAGCTGGTGGCACGTGTAGCCTTGCTCCCAGTCGTAGTGCTCCGTGTCGCCGTTCAGCAGAGCGTTGCGGGAACGACTGCAACACAACACCTATCAGTACCGTTTCTAAATTCAATCTCGACGCTTTAGCTATGGAAACATGCACCTTATTTCAATACAATAAGGTACAGGCATCCCACACGCAGGTATTGAGATATAAACTCAATGTAAACTAGCACATGAGCGGAGAGTCCCTGTATTGTACGACGCCGGAATGTACAGCACTGAAATCAGAGTCCTAATGGTGTTCTATTTCTGGGTTTTGCGTTACCGTGTCGCGCATTTCTAGGTCGCACTTACTACCCCTTTTTGTTATGTTACTAAGCTATAAGGATAGCTACAAGCCCTTACCTAATGCCCTCGATGACGACGGCGGACAGGTCCACCGTGGCGACGTTGTGAACCGGCTTGACGAAGCCGCGGCTCAGAGGCGGCACCTTGCCCGTGTGCATCGCCTCCAGCGCCACCGCGTGGAACACCTGCGGTAACAACCGACACAGGGTTATTGTATGACCGACGCAGGGTTATTGCATGACCGACATAAAGTTATTATATGACCGACGCAGTGTTATTGCATGACCGACACAAAAGGTTATTGCATGACCGACGCAAGGTTATTGCATGACCGACGCAGGTTTATTGCATGACCGACATAAAGTTATTACATGACCGACGCAGTGTTATTGCATGACCGACACAAAAGGTTATTGCATGACCGATGCAAGGTTATTGCATGCCGACATCGGCATGTCATAATAGAACAGATGATAAATTTATTATGAATGAAGATGCGACACATCCCTTCTTCTGTTCGAGAGTGCATGACCGGCAAAGAGTAATTGCAACAAGCTCGAATCCTCTTAGTAGCGCAGTCGCTACCAAAAGGACCTCAGCATGTCAAGGAACAGATGAAGAATGAATGAAGATGGGACCCATCCCTTCCTTTGGTCGAGAGTGCATGACCGACACAAGCTCATTGCATGACCGACACAGGGTTATTGCATGCAATGCATTTCATAGACCAGATGAAGAATAGTAGAATAAGTAACATACCTTATTGACAGTGTTGCTGGTGCCCACAATCTTGATGTACTTGACGACGCGCGGCTCGAAGTAGAGGTTCTGCCAGGAGCGGCAGCAGTGCTCGCTGTGGTCCACCACGCGCACCCACTCCTTCTGGTCCACCGACACCTCGATGTAGTACATGTACGATCTGACATCAGGAACATTAAACATATTTTGAACGGGAATCTTTCATTTTTATTCTCTACACATTCATCCAATTTTAATGATAACATTGTAAAACAGGACAATATAATAAGGAAATTAAATTATGGGCACTATTTTGCCCACAAATTCATACCAGAAAAGTGACATTCAACTTTTCACTGCAAAAATACAGCTTATTGGTGACACATACAGTAAAGTGTACATTACACCTATCTCTTTCTGAGGCTGCAGACTACTTTGTAAGTTGTAGGTGCAGGTCATTAAAACATGCAGCGTGACGTCACACGCTATCTTCCAAGACTACCCTCATCATGAAGACGGTATGCTTGAATTCCCCGGGCAATCAAGCATACCGTCTTCATAATGTCCTTACAATGATAAAAATAAAGTATGTAGCGTGTAGCCGCGCTCCATGTCGTGTGTCTCACCCAGGGTGTATACACATTGCACAGTACCTGTTGTCTCGGTCCCACAGCAGCAGCCTCAGATGGTTGATAATGGTGGTGGTGGCGAGCCGCACCAGGATGCCGGGGTTGTCGGGCGCGTCGTTGATGGTGTGTCGCGTGTAGCCGCGCTCCATGTCGTAGGTCTCGGTGTCGCCGTCCAGCAGCGCGGCGCGCATGTCGCCCGCTATCACTCGGGCGCCGCGCTTCGTTGTCGCTACGTTCTCTTCCGGCACTGCGACGACATTCCACATTTGAATATACCTCGAGGAACGACGCCCGTCCGTCATACAGTGCAAACTAGTACGGAGGGTAGTCACCTAACTGAACTATGATTTTATTTACAAACTACCTTAAAATAGTCTACCATTTATTCACTTATTTTATAATATTAAAGGTCTTATGACCTGTTTATAACTAACCATAATTGAGACAAATAAATAAATTTAAATAAATTGAACCAAACGGCCAATACGGAGTGAACCAGACGTTGTTCAGTTTTAGTTTAACCGGGTAATGCTGTGTTGGCCGAGTGAGAGGTACCTCGACTTTCCATCCGAAGGTCGTCGGTTCGAACCTGGCCGTATACTAATGGAATTTTCTGTTCAAAAAATCTATTTGTGCATTAAAACACGTGCTTAACGGTGAAGGAAAACATCGTGAGGAAACCGTCATGTCATAGAACCTAAAAGTTCTAAAATATGTGTTAAGTGCACGAAAGGAGCCTTTTCGAGGCGCACTTGAAATCCTTTCACCACGCTGGTTCAAACAAACTAAAGTGACACGATAAGAAGTGCAGGGGCTTAATTCACTAAGCCTGACAGCAGTTCTCGTTATCGAATGGTACGTCAAATTGGACAGAAAATGGCGGACCTCACGAAGCTGATGGCGACAGAAATCCTCAGATGACATCATTTTTTTCCCTCTTGACCATTTTTATCCGATAACGAGAACTAATGTTACTACTAAACTATTGTTAGTACTTAAATTACTATAGTAAGTAACTGCAGTTACTAAGCTTTCTTTAGTTCTGCTGGGACTCAGGCCTACTCTCGGCAGGACAGCTAATGGGTCTTAATCCACCGCGCGGACCCAATGCGGATTGGTGGATGTCACATGCCATAGAACATTTACGCATGACTGCCACCGGGATTCGAACTCACGAACTTAGATCGCAAGGCAAGGGCCTCATCCACTCGGCCACCACGTCCGTTTAACTTTTTATTTTTTGGCAAATAAAAACATTTCTATTTGTATCAGCTTGATGAATAAGGGCCCAGGTGACTCACTGAGCAGGCCGCGGTGGCGCAGGTCACGGCTCCTGGTGGTGGTCTTCTCCTGGATGGCGTCCAGCAGCATGTCGGCGGACACCAGCTCGAAGGGCCGCACCACCGTCAGCAGCTCGTCCAGGCTCATCAGCGTGAAGCGGACGCACTTCAGGATCTTCTCCTGATACAAACAGTTTATTTTTTGTTTCAGTGAATTCTATTCTCGGGATCGCGTCGAACTGAAGCATAATTTCCTACACATTCTCTTCACTCTGAGAAGTCCGTGGACCGCCGATTTGCTACAATATTTAATGTCGCTGCCGTCTCTTCGAAATTCTTCACCCATTTATTTCTACATAAGGACTCGAGCAATGACAAACAAATGTATCAAAAAAAGTGAGCGAACTAAATTTTTTTCGTTAAAAAAAGTCGCCTTGAGACCCAGTGTTTCGATCTATTGCCACTAAATTTCCCTGAAACGAGTTAGCTGTTTGACCGCTCCAAACACCCCGCGCCGCTCGGATTTGCGCAGGAAATCAGATTTAAAGGTTAACTAATTCATGGCCCACCCTGTACATTATGGGAGTGGAATGGTCTACTACAATAATCGTCCGTGTTTCACACTACTACTCGGGCGAATGAACATGACACCTGGCTAACACTCTCGCTCGGAACTTGCTGCGTCCCTCGCTGCCCCGCGCGGCGCCCTCCGTGTTTCTTTTTCCTCTAATTGCGAAGCCTTATCATTACTAAGTATTACATGACCTCTTCTCTATCAAGATTATCCAATTCCACGCTGTACTTTGCACAAACGTCATTCGAGCCAGGTGTCATGTTAATTCGCCCGAGTAGTAGTTACCTATCTTTAAAGATCGACTAAACAAGCATATTTTAGTTGAGCGTGCCCAAATAGGCCAGGACTACTCGCCTATCAGGCGAGTCGTGGCCAAACGTTAGCCTATTTTAAATAAAAATGGTTTTAAGTACTTCATCCGCCGAAGGTAATTAAGGCAAGTTGACAGGCGCATTACCGTGTAAGTTTGGAAACAGCACATCCTGTCCACATTTGCCCTCAGACCTTTCCTCCTTTTCAAAGCAACACTATACTTACTAAGTTACACAAAATATTAGTCATCTATTTTCACCCCGTAGAAGCACTCTACCAGACCAGAATACCTGATTTCAAAGTATTTTTAAGTAAAAAGTTACATACCACCTGCGCCTGTCCGGACTCTGACTTGACCCACTGCTGGTTGGTTTTGAACCAGCTGCAGACCGCTTTGAAGATGTCCACCTCCGGCGCGAAGAACGAGTCTCGGTCCAGTAGACCTTGTAACGCTTCCTAAGGACACAATAATTATTGACAAACGCACACAGAGTTACATTTTTAATGTACCTAATAGAAGAGCGAGTTGTCATTCTACATACTCAACAAATCAGCGTTTGTGTGACGATAATTGAGGCGCAATAGTCAAGTTTTCATCAGAAGTTTAATTTTTAAATCAAAATTACTGAAAAAAAATATGTCGTCGAAGTAAACGTAATTTCGTATACGGACGGAAAGCAGTTAATTTATAGTTAAAACTTACGACAGATAGTTGTAGAAACGTCTCATGCTGTATAACCTCAACAGCATTCCGATCGAGGAAGTTGAAACAGTAGTCCATCAACGCATCCAAGCCATACAACCTGTGAAATGAGAAATCTCGAGGGTTTAAGATGCACTAGAACATGTCATTTCATTTCATTTTATTTATTTCCATAGACATATAACATGTTCTTAGACAGGTCAAATTGCATTTTTATATAGGTACCTACATTAGGGTGGTCCAAAATATAAGTTTTAGGTTTTTTGACCTAGTCACCCCCGCAATTTGTTATGTCTGGCAACACTAATTACATATTAAAATTTCAGCTTTCTAGCTTAAGTGTAAGGCGGTACTCAAGGTGGGTCTATATTCCCGTTTTGACAAAAAATGATCACAAAACTTTTTTTTCCTGAACGTAAAATATTAAAACTAAAGTCAAGGAATAGCTTAAAATTAAGTTAATTAACTGTTCTTGTGGTAAAAAATAAAATTATGAGTTATTGCAGGATAAAAACCATGACTTGATCCTCATTTATACGCCCTATTGACGAAATTAACCTAAGCACTCAGTTTTCATGACTTGGAGACATTATTGCAAGTCAATTAGCTTTTTTAAGTCTTGTTTATGTTGAACCATATTTTATAAGCTCTTTATAGTAAAAAAAACCGTAAAAGATCCCATAAAATCTCTATTTCCAGCGATCCCGATACAGTCACAGGAGCCGGTGTAAGAAAAATAAAATATTTTAAATATGTTTTAACTTTTAAATATCTTGTTTAACTTAAATTTAACTACAACCATTGAATTTTAAACATTCACAAACAATTGAATGAGTAATTTAGGTAGAGTCGTCAAAATCCTACCGTTCTTGTCTGAATCGCTGAATCTTCTCCTGCAAGCTTATTAAGCCGAATATCTTAGATTTTTTTATGCTAAATATTCAGAAAAACGTTGAAGTACGTGTTAAACTTAAAATAATTGGTAAAATATCAAAAATAAATAAAAATGACAAAATTCGAGAGCCTCAGTGCACTTAAATTTTATGTCGTGCCTATGGGGTCATTTTAAAAATGTTTTTCGTCGTATTAATGTCGTTTTTAGAGTAAATACCATTAGAACAGTTATTAAACCTCATTTTAAATTAACAATAATTACAGTATGTTTTAAAAGTCACTTGTAATAAAAAATACTGGGGGACCCCTTTTTCACCAAAATAATAATATTAGCCCATCTTGAGCACCGTCTTGCCCTTGTGCTAGGAAGCTGAAATTTCGTCAAATTAATGGTATAACTATGCATAACAAATTCCAGGGGTGACTAGGTTAAAATCATGAATTCTAAATTTTTGTATGGGATCGTGGACCACTCTAACCTACATATAAATACAGTTTAATTCATCAGAATGATTGGTTAGTACAAACTTATTTTACACATACATGTTTCTATGTTATTCTTAAAAGTGGTCCTTATTGCCGTAGGGGTAGGGTTCAAGGAGGTAGTTACCTGGCCGCGTCGAGCACCGCACACACGTTCCTCAGCGCCAGCACCTGCCGCAGGTAGTCGGAGATGGCGGCCTCCAGCTCCTGGAAGTTGAACTGATGCGCCAGCCCCAGCATGTCCAGCACCGTGTCCTCTCGCAGCAGGGAGAGGCCCATGTGACCTGGTTACATGCACATAAAGGTAGTGTGTGAATGGGGATGACAATACCTTTACGAAACTTTAAAACTTTTAAACTTTAAACTTTACTTTAAAATTATTTGGAATTTAGATATATTTTTTCCGATAAAAACTGTTCGAATTAAAAACACACAAAATTGTAAATGGACATGCTCTGAAATTATTAAAATCCAAGAAGACATACATGACCTATATCAAATTAAAAGACAGTACCCATGTCTTCCCTCCATTGACACTTTGATTCACAAAAAAATTGAAGATCGTAATAATATTGTTCTATCAAAAAAGAAAGACTATATTAATAATCGAATAAAAATATCTAAGAATCCTAAGAGGGAAGTCTGGACTATAATTAAGGAAGATACAAATAAAAGTATCAAGGAATGGAACTGGGAATTGATGGATATCGATACTAATAAAATACTACCAAATAAGGATGTAGCTAATTATATTAGCAATTACTTCATATCAATTGGGAACGATATTTATGTCTCAAACTCTCCCGATATTGAGAAGTCAATAGAGTTTTTAAAGAGCTCTATATCACAACATTCTCAGTTTAACTTTAATGACAAAGACAAAACATTTTCGAGAGTGCCCAAATTGTTTTATAAACAAAAAAGACAGTTTTCACTGTAATAAAAAACGTAAATATTTTGGTAAAAATTAAAAATTACTATTAACATATTTTTCATGAACCTCATTAGTATTGGTGAATAGGAAGACATGAGATTACAAACTAGCTGATGCCCACGGCTCGTCCTGCGTGATATGACTACCTGAAATAATGAATAGCCTGTTCTTGTAGGGTATGTGAGCTAATATAATAACATGCTTGTATAACTTACCAGAATAGACATAGCGCAGCAGAGCCTTGAAAGCCTGCAGAGGAGCTTGTAACTCCACTTCAGCCTGGAACATGTCACATGTATCATTTATAAGACTTTGGCTTTCCAATAAAAATAAATTAGATTAGTCCCCTGAAGTATGACTCATCATTAATTTTTTTATTTATTACATAAACTTAATGTAAATTTACATTCTATAGTTAATACAAATTATTTTTCTTACCTGATTGGCCTCCCTCATGCCGCCATAGAGCAGAGCCCGGAAGTAGTCACTGCTGGCGGCCAGGATGACCTTGTGTGCCGGGATGCGCGTGCCCTCCACCACCAGCGTCACGTCCGAGTACTCCGCTGACAGGCATAGGGAACCTATGTTCTCTGACAGGTGGCCTAAAACACGGGCATCAAGTGTAATTTGTATATTTGGACATTTCACATAATGCTGCCATCTTGCCTATAAGTAAGCAAGCAAGATAACTGATACAATACTTAGGTATATATACTTTTTTTTTTAATACAGATATAGGATACATAGAAAACACCCAGACTCGTGAGAAAAACCAATGTTCATCGCACAAATGTTTCCCTGAAGTGAAAATTAAACTCCAATTAATTCTTTTTATTTTCTTCAACAATGCAACCTTTGTTATCTGTTTGCCATTTGGCTTTTAATCTGCCAATGGAAAATTTAAAATTGTTCCCTTCTTACTTATGTGACAAATAATAATTAATGTTATTAACATTTTGCTTACTTGTGTGTTCAATATCACCAATCCGAGAGCTTGATGTATTGTTAACAGACATGTATTGGTGCTGACTGCTCATTTTCCAGCATTACAAAAATTCTGAAACTAAAAATTTAATACAAAAACGTATCAGCAATTTCATAATCTACTGCCTATAAACACAAACAATCAAATTATATTTTATGTACCTTTATTGAACATTGCTCGAATGAAAACAATTTTTTTCTAATGAAGAGATGGAAATAAATCTCATTAAAGTTTTCCTGTACACCTAAAATATTGTAGTTAAATCGAATTGTGTAAAACATTTTCTACTTACAAAGTTCAACCAGCAACGTACGCAATAGAATGTTGCAAGGGCTGTCGGGTGCCCAGCAAAGCCCTGGGATGTATCCTAGCGGTAATTTATAATGCTCTTTATGGATCTCCTTATGCAAATATTTAGCAAATAGGTATGTAGTACGAACTGTGTTGGAATTGTCCGTAGTAGATAGAAAGAAATAAAACCTAAAATATTGAAACAATATTTTGATTCCCCAACTTCGCTTCACAGATTGACAGCGGTCAATAAAAACAAAAAAACGGTTAAGTGTGTGTCAAACTACGCTCTCAACTAGAGTTCCAAGTCATTACGACCAACCAATAATCATGTTATGTACGATAGGTACGTACCTAAAACTTTTTCGTGCCTATATTTAATTGACACCAAATATTCTGTATAGGGTACTGGTTGTGGGTTATGGAGAAAATCAAAGAAAGTTCACTCTAATAGTCTATATTTACTTCACAATAACATACGTAGGTTATAAAATAGGGCTTCCGCTAGGTACCTACTTAGCTAGCGTGGTTACGAGGGGTCGGCCGCGGTGTGACTGGAGTCCCGTCCCGGCTCGGGGCTCCGCTAGCAGAATTGATGAATGAGCAAAACGCAAATGCTACGCGTACTATTCATCAATCTATGTCACCACAAACTAATAACCCAAAAAACATAATACTCAACAAAGATTCGGAAGTAAAAGCTTCCAAAGTTAAAGCCAGGGTAAAGAGGTACCTCAACCCTTACCACGCTACCCACAAGGTCGGAGTGATGACGAGACGACCACTGAGAGGAAGCTGAGAGGGCATTAGCAGAACTATTAGGGTTCCATGTCGAACTCGGAACCCCAAAAAGATATCGTTAATGGATATTTCAATGTCTGAAATGGTGCCATTATTGGTGTTCCGTACTGAGATATCGAAGCTTTCCCTGTTCCTGTAAATCCTGTTATGCAGCAATACGATTAGCAGAGCGATATATTCGGTTTCTCCACGCTGATAGTGAAAATTAATACCTTAGATACAACAGTAAGGCATAGAGCTATTCGTAGCCCTACCCAAAAAATCAAAATAATATAAAAGTCATCCATATCTTAAGCCTGTATTACATTTTGTTGTTGATCGCTATTTTCGTTTTTAGGAACACTTATTTCACATTTTGTATATTGCTTAACCAATTAAATAATTAGACTTTGAAATAGTACTTTCATTCATGAAAATTTGTTCTGAGACCACTTTCATGTTTTGGAAACTAGTGGTCGAACTAGTGCTCGCGGCTCATTTCAACGCACACATTCATACAATAATTATAGGTACTAATAATTGTAGGTAAGTAGGTACCTACCTGATAAAAATGTTTCAAGGCAAGTCCAAATAATTTATAAACTAAACAGCAAGGCTAACTGTAAGAAAGTGATCAACCCAATTTATATCTATAAGTATTGTATTACAACTCAACAAGTGGTTGTCAAACGGTTTTTTTTCTAAAAAATAATAATTTAAACGAACTAGATTCCGAACGTAATAGGATATGCGTAGCGGGAAATAAATAGATAAAACGATTTCCGCTTCCGATAAATAACTGTTGGTCAAACTCAAGTTTGTATTGATATTTACAAGTCTTTACTTAAAAATACGTAGTAATTTCTAATCTAAATAAAATAATAATTGCTAAATTTTAAGTTCTTGTTTTCGACTCGGAGGATAATTTACCAAATAAAGCAACAATTAATAATGTTTAAAATGCCGCGCCTTTTAGAAATGGCGCTTTCCCAGCGCCTGTCTGCTGAGAATTAGACCGGATACACCAACTTGAAAAATAAAATAAATTTTATTTTGGCAAAGTTGTCATTACAAGTTACCAGTTTTGCTGGGGCAAGGAATATCGTTCCTGTACGAAGAATATTATTTTTCACTTGTGACTTTCAACGCGTTTGTAATATTTTCTGCTTGAAAATAAGCACACAATTTATAATAACATGAAGCGAATGTAAAATGTAAGTAATAAACTTCATCTGAATGTTTCCTGAACTTTTTTGCATCACGGATAAAAAGGGTCTCTGAAAGTATGTAGGTGCATTATTTTATTTCATTGTGAATGTGCACTAAATCCTACTAACATGAATTTATTTAATACCTGAGCTCATATTTATATAGTTTTTGTAAGTTGTTAATATTTGATCAAACCTGAAAACTTATTTTCCGTATGTTGATGATTACGAAGCATTCTAGCGATAATGTTTTTCTCATCGCGCTTTTTTATTTTATACACATTGCAGGTTGCAAAAATGTGTAGGTAATGGTAAAATGAGCAAGTAATGCACTCTGCTACAATTTCGCCGTCGAGAAATGGAGAAACAACATTGTAATCCACTTCAAAACTTTGATGGAACTAAATCTGAAATTCTGAAAAAAAGATTGCTAAAATCCGTGAACACTACTATCACAGGCATTTCACAACAGAATAACTCGCAGAATAACGCGTTGCTGAATTCATTGCGCGTAAGTTAAGTTATAAATATTTCCAAATTCCATATTTTGGCTAAAGACCTTGACCTCACTGACATTGTTTTTCTTATTTCAGGCGCCAATATCGAACAGCATGATTGTGTCCTCTATGCAGGCGCCTCAAAATTCTTTGTCGATAGCTCATAATTTTGCTCAATCTCTTACTCCTGTTAAAATCCATTCAAATAATTCAACATACCCGCTTCATTTGTCAACGGTACATGTGCCAGTGCAGATCCCGGGCTCAACTTCAAATATCAATGTTCCCGTTCAACTGTCGGGGCCCTCGAACACCGTTCCCTTGCAAATAGCCCCTGTGAGTCTTCCCATACAAGTTTCTGGAACTGCGAGTGTTCCCATGCAGTTATCTGCTGGTGATACAATAAATGTGCCCCTCCAAATTCCAAATAGTCAGAATATTCAACTGGCAGGGCAAACACTACCATCTATGCCACTCTTGCACAGTACTAACCAACCATTGCATAGTTCTATAATACACCTTCACATGGGATCTAACGGGAGACCTACTAACTTGGATGCATTGACGGACCTGAGTATGTCCAATTCTTCACAGCTTCACATGTCGGACTCCAATGGTGTTCAAATAAAGATGAATAATTCTGCACCTGTCTCTCAAGTCCAAGTTGGAAACAATCAGACAGTAGTTCAGATCCCGAGCTCGACAAATAATTCCATCCAAATGAGAGGAACCGGCCGGCCCGTGCCCCATGTGGTGTACATCCAGACCCCCTCGGGCCTCAAGCCCGTCTCCAGCAATGATGTCATCAGCCAGGCCAGTACCAGTGGAAACCCGCCCCAAATAATAGTAAGGAGACCTGTAAGTCAATTAAAATTACAATTTAACCAAACCAAATTTTTATATTACCTGATATTGATCAATTTTAGTACTATAGGTATCCTATAAAGTTGCATCTCTCCACTCTCACTTCTCTAAATATTAGGTATTTTATTTAAATGTAATTTTGATTAACTTTTTTGAGTTGCATGTGTATGTCTATGTACTGCTTAGTGTTCTGACCCAGTCTCACCCTGTGATGATTATGTTTTCTGTCACAACCTCCCAAAGCTCCTAAAACAACCTATGATTTATACATTTTAAGCATGAATTAAGATTTTATGACAATTTTGTTGTTATAGTACGAAAAAACTAACTATCTTATGTAGTAGGTATTTATTTATTAAATTAAAACAGTTATAACAATTACATTAATTAAAAATAACTTATAATTAGAATTAAATTTGTGACAAATTAATAAATTATCAAGAAACATTAAATAAAGCAAATAAATAGTTTTATTAATCTCTAAACACGGTTAAGAGTTTGGAATACTGTTGGTGTAAGATTTGCACTTGGCCAATATCTTTTATTGTAGGTATTTAATTACCTATGTATAAATAAAATAAATAAATAAATTAAATTCGTTTATTTCAGGCATAATAAACCCATATAAATTAATGTTTCTCTTGCAGGTAACAAGCAGTTCAAACCTTCATTTATTATCAAGTGTCAGCACTAAACCCAATATCGCTCCAAAAATGTCAGGACAAAACAAGTCCTCACTGCTGGCTCCTGTAAACGCAAGCCAACCTATCGTTATTCAGAAACCTAAAGTGAATGATAAAGTCATGGTCCCCGTCAGCATAGCACCAGGAGCTCCCTCCAATTCGGCCATTGCTTATCTCGGTCAAATGAAAAAACCCAATGCTAAAAATGTATCAGAAAATCAATCCATACTCATTTCAAATAATCAGCCGGCTAATCCAAACAACAAACTTTTCTTGACTCCTATGAACATGCCTAAGATGCCAAATGCAAAGTTCATTTTACCCGTGTCATTGCCTCCCACTATGGCTACCAAAGGACCGATCATCAACCTGCAAATAGCCAATGGACAGATTCAAAACGACCCACAAGGCAACATCACCGTGATGAACGACTCCGGATTGGATCCGCTGGACATGCCGCCTTTGCATCCGCTGGCCAAAATTATGAATTTGAATGGAAAGGATAATTATCAAAATAAACTGGACAACACATACACAATGTCGATACCGGGATCGAGGGCGGAGCCGACGGGCGAGCAGGGCGAGTACTGCCTGTCCATCCCCGAGACGACCTCGTCCATGAACGACGACCTGTACACCGTGTCCGTGCAGGACGACGAGGGCCAGACGCAGGAGCAGTCCTTCACGCTGGCCTTCCCCGACAAGAGCAAGGCCAGGCACCTCGCCGAGCGCGCCGAGCCGCCCGTGGTGGCCGCGCCCGCCGTGCTGCGCCGCTCCAACTCCGACAACAGCGATAGGAAAATCGCCAACGCCAATGCGAAGAGACGCATTTCGCTATGTGCAGAAAACCTTGCGAACAAAAATAAGATAATTCGGCTCAGTCAAAGGGGTGACAACTTTCACGAGCAGGTGGTCATCCACAACGATGATCACAGAGTGCCTTCTCTCTTTTGCGACGAAAAGTTGGACAAGGATCTCGAAAATAAAGTCGTGGGCGATTCCGATGCCGATGATTATAATAAGGAAAAGAAAAATGGAACTTCCTCGGAAAAGAGTAGCGATGGGGCATCATACTACCCTAAGGCGGATAGTGAAGCCCCGTCGCGGCTGAAGGCCGAGAGCGATACGTCGGAGGAAGACCCGCCGGGGCTGATCTGGAACAACGGCGTCGCCATCCTGCAGGGGAGCGGCCTGCAGTTCCAGACCAATGAGTTCGGCCTCATCGACCTCATCGACAACGAAACGCACGACCTGGTAAACATAAACGCGAGGTATCAGACTCCTCTAAAGCAGAGAATCGATAGGAAGATCAATAAAAAGGTGACGTCCCCGGAGGACCTCTACCGCTGCGAAGGGTGCGGCTGCCACGGCATGGCGGCCGAGTTCATCACGCCCAACTTCTGCAGCTCCACCTGCCAATTGGAGGTCGAGAAGAACAACCAAAAAAGGCGAGAAAGGGAACGCGCGGAGTCGCTCAAGAAGAAGAACGAGAAAAAAATGAAAAAGGTTATGAGAAAGCAGCTGTCCGAGTCCGACTTACCTTCGGAGCAGACGGGAGAGGACAAGGCGTCGCTCAAGCAGCAGTTCGGCTCCGCGGCCGCCGACCTTGCGCAGGAACCGCACCCTGGCGACGACCCCGACGGCGACAAGTACTCTCGCAAGTGCGAGAAGATCGGCTTCTCGTGGATGCGCTACCTTGACTCGTGCAAGGCGAAAGCGGCGCCCGTCAAACTGTTCAAGAATCCGTTCCCGTACGGGCGCAACGGGTTCCGCGTGGGCATGCGCCTGGAGGCGATCGACCCGCGGCACCCGGCGCTGTTCTGCGTGGTGAGCGTGGCGGAGACGCAGGGCTACCGGCTGCGGCTGCACTTCGACGGGTACCCGGACGCGTACGACTACTGGGTGAACGCGGACTGCGGCGAGCTGTTCCCGCCGGGCTGGTGCGAGCGCGGCGGGCGCGCGCTGCAGCCGCCCGCGCCCTACGCCGCGCACGCCTTCTCCTGGCCCGCCTACCTCAAGGCCGTGCGCGCCGTGCCCGCGCCCCGCCAGCTCTTCGCACACGTCACATCCACGGTAAGGCGCACTTGAATAAAATGCTTTTGAGATGTTTGTCAAGTGTTTCGTATTCCTAATTCTACAATCTGAGAGCAGACTTGAGTGCTAGAACAGTTCAGTAGTGGCACGTACTAGTAACATATGCTGATAAAAATAAATACGCAGCTTTATTACGAATGTTCACGTCATCACTAATCAGATTTGAATAAATAAGTAGGTATTTATTATAATTCATCAAATTAAATTAATGACATGCAATTATTTTTAAATTAAAATATTCAATTATTCAATTTTTATTAATCCAAATTTATTTCATTTTGTCATTTATTTTTAGTTTTTAATTTCTTTTTGTTTGACATTTTTAAAAATTATTTTACGTGTGCTATAATATGGATGTATTGTCTGAGATAATAATCATGTGTGTGTTAGGTGCTGAAACCGAACTGTTTCCGCGTGGGCATGAAGCTGGAGGCGGAGGACCGCAAGAACTCGCTGATCTGCGTGGGCACGGTGGCCGATATGCTCGACAACCGGCTGAGGATAAACTTCGACAGTTGGGACGAGATGTACGACTTCTGGGTGGAGCCCTCCTCGCCTTACATTCACCCGGTCGGCTGGGCCGAGGAGAACAACCTGCCGCTCACGCCGCCTAACTGTGAGTGTCAACTCTATGATGAAAAATGGTCGAATGGCAAGTGTATTGGACTGCCGCGCCGGTGTCGCGGGTTCGATTCCCGCTTCAGGACAAACACTTGTGCGATGAACATATGTGTTTGTCTTGAGTTTGGGTGTTTTCGTACGTATGGATTTGTATTTATAAAAAAAAAGTATTTAAGTATTGTAACAGTTATCTTGTTCCCAATTCCCATAGTACAAGCTTGCTTAGTTTGGGGCTAAATGGCGTGCGAATGCGAATGTACCATCGGCCTCTTCTAATGTGCGCCATCGCGCCCTATCTTAGGTATCTATGTGTGCATTAAAACACGTGCTTAACGGTGAAGGAAAACATCGTGAGGAAACAGACATGTCATAGAACCTAAAAACCGACCTAAAAATCACGAAAGGAGCCTCTTCGAGGAGCACTTGAAATTCTTTCACCACACTGGTTCAAAAGAACTAGTGACACGATAAGAAGAAGACTATCCCAATCATGGATCAACTTAGTCGATCTTAGATCGTAACCGGCCAAGTTGTGTTGTTTATAAACCAAAACAAAAACAGTTGATCCATTCAGATACTCGCTTAGTTAATGAGGACAAACCATCGACGCGGTGACGTGTTAGTCCATATTAAACACACATTAGTCATGCTCATTAAGTTGCCAGATAGCATTCAATTCTCGCTGAGGCGGCGCCATGGCTGTTAGGACAGGTAAAACTTACAATTCAATCATAAATTCTTTGCGATATTATACGCGTATACCTACATTACCTACTAAACGATTTTGCGGTTTCTTTGATTGTCACTCAAAAATAAGGCAAATTTCCATACAAAATGTTTCGGACAAAGACTCAAAAAGTACGCTGTATTATAGTAATTTCTTCACACTATTCGTTTCGTCCATGTTTTTTTGATTTCGTCAAGAAAAAAAGTGAAAGGTTTCGTACTTTAATTCAGATTTTATACGTGTTTTAAAATTAACCCTACTAACTTAAAAACTCGTATAAAATCTAAATAAAAGTATGAAAAAAGTGAAAGGTTTCATACCTTTCACTTTTTTTGTTGATGAAATCAAAAAATATGAAGAAAGAAGTAACTATAATACGGCGTACTTTTTGAGTATTTGTCCGAAACATTTTGTATGGAATTCGGATTTGAGGATTAGCCTTAATATCTTTTACAGATTTTTTTTGAGAGTACAAAACGTTTTGTTTTATTTAGTTGTACCTACCTAACCTACATGATATATGCTGACTTCCACCAAACTTTCAAAATTCCTAAGCAATTGCTTTTCTTGCTTGCCAGTTCTTAATGGTCCAAATTCAGACCGCTAAGAACTGTCAAGCGAGATAAGTAATTGCTTAGGAACTTTGATAGTTTGGTGCAAGTCGGCAATAGGGTAATATTCGCTTCTCTACTCTTCCTGCCTGCCTGTCAGATAAGAGAACATTAGGTATTAGTTTGGGATAATCATACGTAATTTAGGTAAACAAGCAAATAAGGCAAATAAATGAGTGTTTGTTTATGTTGCAGTCTACAAAGACCCCGACGCGTTCTCGTGGGAGAACTATCTGTCGGAGACTAGCGCAACGGCGGCGCCCCCGCGCTCCTTCAAGACGCGCCTGCCGCAGGGGTTCAAGCCGGGGATGAAACTCGAGGTCGTCGACCGGAGAGTGAGTATATTTGAGGTTTTTTTTAGATGATTGAACCAGAAAACAAAAATTTCAGGGTATAGAGTGCGCCCCACCACTGAAGTCCGATAGCCGAGGCGCTGTTGTCGTCTAATATCGTCGTCGTTGTTGGTATCTGTTATATTTGATGACTATTTTAAATTAAATTAATAAATTAAAGTAATTTTTAATTAGTAATTTAATTTGTATTGTAACAATTTTATATTTAATCTTTAAATAATGGAATTGGTTGTTTAACCGTTTTATTTAAAGTAAATAAATAAATACTAAATATGTAGTTCCAAATTTTGCCGTAGGACTTCAGTGGAGGCAGGCACTCTAGATCACACCAATTCCGGCCTGGGAAACCAGGTCCTTTGAACAATCGCATACAAAACGCTAACCTGGCGGGTTGTGCCGCCCGGGCCGGCGGCTTTAGTGTGTACTTACGAAGTACGAGTTTATATGGGTACTAACACACTGCCACATATTCTACTTCAAAGCAATAAAGTGTCTTTACTGTGTTCCGGTTTGAAGGGCACTGTAGATAATGATAACTGTGCTGTCGACATATCTCGAGGTGAACGAGCGCCGTAACTGTTTATCACGTGGCGTGATCTCTTGCCACCAGCAAGGAGCCAAGCTTGTCTCGAAACTTATTTAAATTTAAAAACAAAGTAGGGGTCTGTCCTGAAATGTGGTTATGATGATAGAACCAAAATCCTATTGATTATCCAAAAAACTTACTATACTTCGTTTACCTACTTACATATAACTCGAAGCAATGTCATGGTAGGTAAGTAGGTACAAATTATTGTGAAACAACATGATAAGTTGGCAGTGACATTGCGCGCGCGCAAGGATTACGATAAAATACCCTGATTGATTAAACATAACATGCTAACACTGAACACAGGACAGTCTCACACAATCAGTTGGAACTTGTGACAAGAATGTTCTTAGTTCATCACATCAGTCAAGTACATTTAATTTATTATCAAATAAATATTCTTTGCCTTTCTTAGTAAAATTCAGACTTCTTCTTCTTATCGTGTCACTAGTTCCTTCGAACCAGTGTGGTGAAAGGATTTCAAGTGCGCCTCGAATAGGCTCCTTTTTTTATTCAGACTAAATACTGTGTTCATTACTTATTTGAGTTTGTGAATGTGTGTGGTGGAAATGAGGTCATCCGACAGAGATCTAAGGTGGTTGACATAACTCAGAGGATCAGAAAGCTGAAGTGGCAGTGAGCCGGCAATATCTGCCGAGAATTCACAACCGTTGGGTTGGAGTAAAGTGTTATTGAGGAGACCGCGTCTAGGCAAGCGCAGTGTAGGACGATCTTTGGCCAAATGGAGCGATGATCTGCGCGCTATAGCTGGTAGAAGTGGATGAAAAGAGCCGAAGATCGGGCTCAGTGGCGCGCCTTAGGAGAGACCTACGTCCAGCTTCTTATCGTCTCACTAGTTCTTTCGAACCATCAGTGTGGTGAAAGGATTTTAAGTGCGCCACGAAGAGGCTTCTTATGTGACAGATGTTTACGAACTTTTTAGGTTTTATGATATGCCGGTTTCCTCACGATGTTTTCCTCCACCGTTAAGAGCGTGTTTATGCACACATAGATTTTTCGAACAGAAAATTCCATCGGTGTACGACCGGGTTCGAACCCACGACCTTCGGATCGAAAGTCGAGGCACTGGCCAACATGGATTTCGTCTTGACTTCTCGACGCGACGTCCAGCAGTGGACTGCTATAGATTATTGATGAATGATGATGTGGTAGGTGCCATTCCTGATCCGCGTGGCGACGATCAGCGCCGTGAAGGGACACCAGGTGCGCGTATCGTTCGACGGCTGGCCCGACGAGCTCTCCTACTGGCTTGACGACGACTCGCCTGACCTGCACCCCGTGGGCTGGTGCTTGAAGACTGGACATCCCCTGGAACCTCCTCTCAGTAAGCTGCCTTTATATTAGTGTGTTCCAGTGGCTGTTCTTCGCTATTTCATATTGATATATTATTACTGAGAAAATTATATTTTACTAGCCTATGCTCCTTGCTTATCAGCCTATATCGTTCCCACTGTTCGGTTGGGACTCAAGCTTACTCTCGGCTAGGAGAGTTAATAGGGTTTAATCCACTAATCTGGTAAGTAGGATGTCACATGCCATAGATCATATTTTACGTCATAGCATAATCAGCCTATAATGTTCCCACTGCTGGGTCTCAGGCCTACTCTCAGCAGGAGAGCGAATGGGTCTTAATCCACCGCGCGGACCCAATGCGGATTGGTGGATATAACATGCCACAGAATAATTTTTTTTCTGTCCTTTGACATGCAGGTTTCCTCACGATGTTTTCCTTCACCGTTGCGAGCAAGTGGGATGCATATATAGATTTTTCGATCGAAAAAACCCATTTACGCATGACTAGGCCTCGGCCACCAGGACTGGCCGTGGCGTGATGCGGCGCAAATAGTAGCTGCTCCACTCAATGATGGTATTAGTAATGTAGTATGGTATAGCAAGTATTGTATATTTGCAGCGCCAGAAGAGCTGCGCATCCCGGGCACGTGCGGGGTGGGCGGCTGCCGCGGCCTGGGCTCGAGCCGCGGCGGCGCGCTCAAGCAGCACTCGGCCGCGTCCGCGTGCCCCTACCGCGACGCCGACGCCGACGACAGCCTGCCCGAGCGCATCACCACGCCGCAAGAGCCGGAGCGCGCACAGCCCGCCGAGCGCAGGTACACTACTACACTCATCTAACGGCTCTCGCGCCACTTACACGAGTAATGTTAATACAATACAGACAAGACATCATTCATTTTAGTAAATTTAATTTCGTTTATTGATATTTATACATAACATAACAGATATCTCCAAATCGTTATAAGAAAGTACGATACCTTATAAATAAATGAGATCTTCTCGTAAAGTAAGACTTAGAAATAATAAAACAATAAAAATAACTAACAGACTCATCAATGAAGAAACTGAACACAACAAATAAAACGACTACTACTACATAAGAAATACAAAAACATTAAGCATTTTACAATTATAATTTATTTATAAATAATCTGTTACTAATTTAAATTCTCAGAATATCTGTGTCAGTCTTTTCTGATTTTAGACAATTTGTCAGCAACTTTTACATCAACTTTATTCCCATTACAGATCACGGGGGCGGCCGCCTAAACACAAGAGAATAGAAGAAGTTTCCAAGAATGATGTATGTTTCTCCCACTATTTCGCTTTTTCAAAAGTTCACTACGCCTGGTACTTAACAAGCTTTGATCGTTTTAGGTGTCAGACGAGGAGTCGATAGCGAGTAGCGGCGGCAAGCGATGGCGCGGCGGTAGTGACAGAGCGCCGAGTGAGGTCGCGCCGCGCGCGCCGCCGTCGCACCCGCAGCTGCCGCCGCTGCGGGCCAACGTAGCGCAGCACATCACCGACCTCGGTCTGCCCACTGACCCCACACTCTGGTCACAGGTAAAGTGTTCATGCTTATCGTTATACCACACGGAGATAAAGTTTTACAGTCCGGTTTGCAAATATACCGTTTGATTTTGTATTCAAGCTTAAAATCGAGTTGGCGCATCCGGTTGGATGTTTATCCCAAAACATACAGTTGGTGCAATCTGTATAATGTCTTTGTACAGTATCTTATCTCATGTTCAAATCTAACTTATATACTTATATTTCGAAAATGTGATAAGATGGATGGGTAGATGGATGCTTCTTGCTTGATTACGCCGAATCTTTTCAAACGATTGAGCTAAAATTCGGTATGTATAGTATGACGTGGAATCTTATCCCAAATCCCAATACTACGCGAGCGAAGCCGTGGCCAGCAATGATGAATGTTCTATGTTGTGTGTCTCAGGAGGATGTGTGCGCGCTAGTGACGCGCGTGGCAGGCGCGGGCGCGGGCGCGCGCGTGCTGGCGGCGCGGCTGGGCGGCGCGGAACTCGTCATGTGCTCGCGCGAGGAGCTGGTGTGCGTGGCGCGCCTGCGCCTCGGCCCCGCCGTCAAGCTCTACAGCTGCGTGCGACAGCTGCGCGCTCTGACCGCCTGATGCTACCTATCAAACAAATCCGCCATCGAGGCATGCTCATTGTGTAATATAATACTATAAGTTCCAATTTTTATACAATTTTGGGACTAAGATGTAAGATGTTTTGTGTAGGAAGGGCTACCGAAGAAGACTGTTCCGTTGAGTCCTGGAGTGGGATAACGACGCGGTGTATTAGTGTAAATTATAAAGGGACGCGATCATGTAGGACTAAATTGTAACGTTCTCGAAGCAGGAGTCAGGCAGGGTGCTGCCTGTCCTAGTGATAACTACTCACAAAGTACACATTTATTTTGTGGAAGATAAGCAAGTCAATTAGTCATGTTTTCTATTGAGCTTTTTTCTTTAAAGAGTCATATATCTAAAGGGGAGGGAAAAATCTTATGAAATTGACAGAGACTATCTGAAAATTATGAAATAATGAAAAAAAAATTAACTGTGTAATTTTTTTGCGCAGTAAATACATATAAATCAATCATGATGAATAAAGGCAATCAGCTGCAGCCAGTTTACAATCAGTATTATTCTACAAACCCAACTTAGCATCATGGTAGTTTTTTAAATGATGAATTAAATCTCAAAACCACATTATTCAACACCTACCTATTCTCATGTATTATTTTTTATCAAAGAAATGTATAGTATACATAAAGAGATAGACTGATTACAAACTGAGCAAAAGTCTGTTATCTATTTACAAGCAAAGAGCTTCTATACTATGTATCTAGAGAGCTAACACGCCATTTTGTTTTATTTAAGGATTAAGAATTCTGAACCTTATGACTTGGAAATAAAGTTCTTTTATAATTAAATCTAAATATAAGGATTTTAATGCTTGATAGAGACCCCCTCGTTAAGGAGTGTGTCTCGTTCACACAGTTGCCAGCATACAATTAAAATTAACATGGCCATAATTTTTGAAATAAGTGGGACAATTTTCGAAATTAGACGATTTGCTCTAAATGTTATTCAGATTCATTTGAAAGGTTTAGTACAGTCGCTGTCATGTAGGTTAGGTACCTAACTGCCGAGAAAAATAATTACTGTTCGAAAGAAACAGTATTAAAACCATTGAATCAGATATACCTCACTAGGATGCGGCGCACCGCCCTCTTTTTTGTTGATATTTTAATGCACCTATGTATAATATAATTTTAAAACAATAATGCAAAGTAACGTATGTCTATAACATTGATTGCTTATTGAGCAGATTGAATTTTCCCTTGGTTGCTTGTTTATGTCTCAATGAAATATTCAAAGTTCAAAAATTATGGTCGGCCTACAGAACGAGACACACTCCTTACTGGTTCTAGCTCTTTCGGCTCGCAGTTTTCGTGTGAGTCGGCATTCTAGATACATAGTATACAAGTTCTTTGCTTACAAGTAACCAAGTTTAGCAACTGGTCAGCAAAATGATTAATGTCTAATGATGTATAGATTTTTAGCGGGAAAAGTTTTGGCGTTTGGTCAGCCACAACAGTATTTAAAGATTTAAATGGAACTTGGAACTTCACTGAATGTTATTTCAGTAGTTCGACAAGAAAACCCTATTTTATTTTTAGTGATCTTAATTTTTAAGTTTTAGTCAACAATTAGATACTTAAGTGTACATAAGATAGATAATATTTTTATCAGAGTACCTAATATAATTTTTAAAATTCAAAATTAGCACAAAATGGATTATCCTGTAATCAGTCATGCTTTAAATATGAGGGTTGTGATTGTAGCAATCTATTTTGTGTAAGTTTAAAGTTTAAATTTGATCAACAATAATATATCAAAAGAATTAGCCTTATTATTAGGTATCTGTTGGTAATTTAGTGTTTTTCATTTTTTTATCAGTAAGTATACCCTGAAGAAAAGGACTTTGTTATATTATAAAACTGTATATAAACTTGTTGTTCTTAGCCCATGTTGTAATTATAGTAGGTACCTAATTGGGCATTAGTTTGTAGGAACTTAGCGGAATTTAGTTTTGTTCTATAGTCTATGGTTTTGACATGTTACTTTTGTTATTTTGTCATATAGTATGGTGTTTTCATTTAGCCAAGTTACCGCATTTATTTAAGAATGCATTAAATGAGTGGCAAAAATAAGTAAGTAATTGTAAATTATGTATTAATTAGGACTTACATAATTACATATTTCAATTAGGTGCTAAGGAATAGATGGACTAAGGTTGATTTACAAACCTTATGAAGACATTGAGTAAGAAGTTAACTTAATGCAAGAACTTGGTACGTACATTTTTTTTTGCATAACCAAGGAACTGTCAGTTACTTGGGAGTTGAAAGTTATTATGTAAATTGTTTACATGACATGTGCTCTAGATTTTGCATACCAGAAAATAAACTATTTTGTTATTTCTATGAGCCACTAATGTACTAATAGTGGCTGTTCATGTAGTGTACATAGCTATCTATAGATATACTAACTATAAGTTTTTACATGGCTATAATGTAGCTGAAATGTGCCATTTTTCGGCACCTATTTCTGAAAATGTTGTTCTTTGAAAATAAAATTAATAAAAAAAATGTTCATGTATCTATTAGGACCTGGAATAGAACCTAACAAATCAGAAAAAAGCAATCTCACTATTTGGATTAATCTATTTACTAACATAGACACGAACCTGAAAACTGTGGACCCCAGAGCCAAGACTCACACGCAACCTCTGCTGCTGGAGACATACCATATTGCGACTACGAATAAGGAGAGTAAAATATTTTTATATTAGAACATAGCCAACTTCACCGACTGGCGAGGTCGATCGAAGGAGTGCCTAAACCGCACTTATTGTGTATGGTGCTGGTGTATAGCGATTTTTTGAAAATCTGATTATGGTCATCGACTTGATGCTGACTGTAGAGTGACGGCGAAACCACCGTGTCTTCAAGTGGCACAAAAAGCCGCAGACTGTCCAACGAAATGTCCAAGGAAGCCTTGTTCTTGTTAAGCGTATAAGGCGTGAATCTTATGTAGTCAAGACTGCACGAAGGACAGTCCAAGTCCAATGACTAAGACTGTTGTCCCCACTTGTATCAGAGTTACTATTATCCCGGAGAGTTAAAGTAAGGGCAAAGGGTTAATAACTAAGGCCCTAACCTGCAGTAAATAATCAACCTGGAGGGACCGATGTCAATGGGTTTTTGTCTGTTATTGTCAATCAAATAATTATATCATCTGTTGCGGTATTGCCAGTACGTACTAAAATTTTGATGTACGTTCCTTTTACCACCGTACTTTTTAGTACTAATAAAAAAACACTAACATTGTGATGTAAATTCTTTTGCACATATTGAAAAGAAGCTTGAAGTTTCATTTATTACTCTTGTTAGTAACATTAATTAAAACGTGAAAATCCCACGCTCATGCTCGACCACCCCCCCCCCAAGTGACATCCTGGCTACGGCCTTGCTCTTCGACGTGCACTTGAATTCCTCCTACCTTCCTCAGGAAGGAAGGAAGGAGCCAAGAACTAAAACGACGACGCAGTCAAAGTCACGTTAGTTTAAGAATTATTGTAATGCAAGAAATTAATTTACATGGTAATATATTATGTAATTTAAGCAATACCGGCCGGCCGCCCGAACCTTTTGGGGCTTTCTTCGATATTTTTCAGAAATTATTACTAGTAACATTGGGTTTGAGTTATAAATAATTTCTTTTCATAAATCTAGGTTGTCTTATCTATGTTATTGTAGAGTTTGGTATAGCCTACGTAGTACTCTTGACTAATCTGTGGTATAGCCGTATTTAGTGTTTTTCAAAGAGAATATAACCACTACGTTTAGTGTTTTTAGAGGTTTTCTGCAAGTAAAACAGTGTTAAATTGAAGAAAAATGTCTCTTTATTGCGCAAGTAAGTTTAATCTTTTATATTCTTTGATGTAAGTTGTAAAATGCTTCATCTTTGTGATAGCAGAAACTACCGGGAAGCGCAGGTTAAAAATTTTGGTTTGCTTTATTTCTCAATAAATATAATGAGATTATTAACAAATCATTGTAATCTACTTAATCGCATCTTTAAATATAGAAAAAAAAAAATACTACCGATCTACTCAAACATAACCTTACTTTTATTTTGCAATTGCAGTATCAAACGAAGTACCAGAAGCCCCCGTGGTGTCTCCGTCTTCAGGGGCGGTGTTCGAAAAGCGTGTAATTGAGAAATACATCATAGAAAATGGCGTGGATCCGATTAACGGAAAGGAATTGCGGGTTGAGGATCTCATTGAAATCAAAAGTAAGTACAGGTCAGCTGCGCAGTTATTGGTGATACTGATTATGCGTCCGTGCTGATGGGTGCAGTAACATCCTTACAGTTAACCATGACAATATGACCAATTCACCAATAATGGTTTTTTAGCAATCTTGTTTCCCTTTATTATTATTTATGATACACAGGCAGCATAAAGCTGATCTGTGTATATCTTGAATATTTTTTGTCAGTGCACTTTAAATGTTTGTCCAGTTATTTTTGATACTAGTTCACTGAGGGGCAACGCGGTTGGGCTAAGTGTTCTTCCTAGGTTTGCTGGTACCTGGCATGATTGTTATATTTTAAAGTGACGAGACGAGCTAGGCGCTCTCCTGTATGATGGGTAGAGATCACGTCTGGCCATGACCATAACAGTGCTATACCGGCGTTTAATTCTCATAGGCCGGTGTAACACTGCTATAGAACTTGTCTCCTTTGTGAAATCCATGTCATGAATGTCCCCAGCCCCGGGCGTGGTGAAGCCGAAGCCGCCGAGCGCCACGTCTATCCCGGCCACGCTGAAGAGCATGCAGGATGAGTGGGATGCGCTTATGCTGCATGCCTTCACTCAGCGCCAGCAGCTACAGACCGCCCGCCAGGCAAGTGACGTACCATTCAAACATGTTCTTACTCAATATTTATCCCAAACTAGATGATTAAGGACCTCTCTGGATGGTAAGATGCCTGCCCAATCTAACGGTCATCAATAATGAAAATTTTTGGATATTATCTTGAATTTGTGAAAAAGCTTGATGTTGATTCAAATTTGAATGCATTATGGGCTGTATGTATTGTGTTTGGAAAAAGGAAGGATTGCTCTAATGAAATGGAAATGTCTAGTTTGAAACACTATGTTAAAAAAAACACAAAGGAGTTGTAAGTTCCAAAAAGTGAGTCCTCTTTTTTTACTTCCACAATGTTAAAAAAGAAAGTGACACAAAATAAAATAAACATTATCGACATAGACACATCAACCAAAAGTTGCTTGACTATCAGTAATAAAACTACCTAAAATATTAAAGAATATTATCTCCCTCCCACCCATAAAAAAAAAATAGTTCTTACTTCAGGGTAGCCATCAAACCCAATAGTGATTGTCTGTCTGACACTGCAGGAGCTGAGTCACGCTCTGTACCAGCACGACGCGGCGTGCCGCGTGATCGCGCGTCTCACCAAGGAAGTGACGGCGGCGCGCGAGGCTCTCGCCACGCTCAAACCGCAGGCCGGCGTCCCGCAGCCGCAGCCGCAGCACCAGGTTAATTTTCTACTTACTGATTTACGTTCGCCGCAAACGAGCACAACGACGAGCAAACGGTCGCCAGCCACCGAAATAGCGGTTTAAGTTTCTGTTATGAGCAGTTTAAACTTGTACTTGATTACAGAGTTGTATTTGAAGTGTGTGGGACAATGGAAGTTTGTGGCCAACTGCAGTAAATACATTACAAATACATTTACATGAGGTTTTCATACCTAAGTTGAGCTATGTTACTACTGTTATTCCTCTCCATCCTAAGGATGCCTGGAAGAGACCGCTGTAAGCGATAAGGCTGTGTATTTCACCCTTTGGTGAACAATACAGAGTCTTAATGTGTGTGCAGGTTAACTACTGTTAATCCTTTCCATCCTAAGGTTGCCTGGAAGAGACCGCTGTAAGCGATAAGGCCGCGTAATTTAACCCGTTTTGGTTTGGAGGTGAACAATAAAGAGTTTTAATGTTGTGTGCAGGTGGAGGGTGCGCCGGCGGGCGGCGGCGGCGCGGCGGCGGCCGGCATGTCGGGCGAGGTGGTGGCGCGGCTGCAGGAGCGCGCCACGGCACTCACGCAGGAGCGCAAGCGGCGCGGCCGCACCGTACCCGAGGGACTGCTCTCGCACGACCAGATACGCGCCTTCGTCACGCTCGCATCGCATCCCGTAAATACTATACTACATACAGCACATAGCTATATTGCAAGGCTTCTATTAGCATTGAAAGGCAAATGTTTGTGAGGATATGTTTACGTTTAACTCTCCTCTACTCAACCGATTTGCATCAAAATTGGTATGGGTTTTATTTATGCGCTAAAAAGCCAGGCTTCTTTATATCTGTTTATCACACTAGTGAAGCCACAGGTAGGAGCCAGTTCATAATATTAGTGAAAAGGTTAGACTTATGCCCACTTGCACTAACCTGTCAAAGTTCCTAGGCAAGTACTTTACTCGCTTGTAAAATCCAGACTGTCCAGATTCAGACCGTTAAGAAATTCCAAGTGAGTAAAGTAATTGTTTATGAAATGTATGTCACGGGTACTGGAATCGAAACTATAAAATCAGTGGACTGTAAACACTATGGATATTCCGACAGCCGGCGTACACTTGTGGCTGGAATTCTATTTGAGGAGGAAAGAAAACTTCAATGTATTACTATTACCATCTATAACTGATGGTGGTCGAGAGGCGAAATGAACTTTTGTACAAGTGGGCATCAAGTTCAACACACATTTGCAGCTAACCTCGCACCAGGATCCTATAGTTCAATTCAGCAAGTGTGTAACTGTCATCTCTCAGGGCCTACACTCTGCGAGCGTGCCCGGCATCCTATCCCTGGACATCAACCCGTCGGACCACAGCAAGCTGCTGACGGGCGGCAACGACCGCAACGCGACCGTGTTCAACAAGGACACGGAGCAGGTGGTGGCCATCCTCAAGGGGCACACCAAGAAGGTGACGCGCGTCATCTACCACCCCGACGAGGACACCGTCATCACCGCCTCGCCCGACCACACCATACGCGTCTGGAATGTGCCCACGTCAGTATTCACGCTAACCACTATTGTATTATTGTATGAGTACGTGGTGGCCGAGTGGAAGAGCCCCTTGAGATTACCTTGCGATATGGTCGCGGGTTCGAATCCCGGTGGCTGTCATGCGTAAATGGGTTTTTTCGGTCGAAAAATTCTATGTTTGCATCCCACATTCTCGCAACGGATAAGGAAAACATCTTGAGGAAACCGGCATGTCGTAGAACCTAAAGTTCGAAAACATGTGTCGAGTGCACGAAAGGAGCCTCTTGGAGGCGCACTTGAAATCCTTTCACCACACTGGTTCGAAGGAACTAGTGACACGATAAGAAGAAGAAGACTATTGTATTACTCCGTGTGCTTTCGCTGTTAAGCAGGGTTTACACGAAACCAGTAACGCTGGCGCCAGTCCTCAGACAAGCCAGCGCTGGCCTGGCCTGCGTTGTTTAGATGAGGCCAATGGAAAATAAGCCGGGGCTCTTTTCCCGCCAGTGCTGGCTTGTCTTGAATAACTGTTTATACAAGGCCAATAACCAGCCAGCGCTGGCTGCCAATGAGACTGGCAGCCAGCGCTGGCGCTGGCTTCGTCTAAACCTTGCTTTAGTTGCATTTACATAGTAAAGGCAAAAACATGGAAATTATGGAAATTAAAGTGTCAGTTCAATCATTCAACTGAAGGGACAAAAGATAAACAGAAATTCACAAGCACTTTGTTTTACCTGTTGAAGCATTTATTTTTATTTACCAAAATAATCAAGGTTTTGAAAAAACACATTACAACCGACTTCAATTGGACTGTTCTAGTGGCCGTAAACACCACTGAATAGTCACATGGAAGCAAAATACGCAATTTCGTTTACTTGGCTGTCGTCATTTTTTCAGTTATTTTGATTTCAAATCCAAAGTACTGAACCGATTTTCATGAAATTTATATGGTACCAACTAGGGCCTCCAGTACCTGTTCCTTTTTCCAGTACCGGGATTTCGGTACCGGCACCCGACCGGAACCGGGAGTACCGGGATTTTCGGTATTACCGAAAATGATTAGTAGCCTATTATTTTGTCAAACAGAAAACTCGTCAGAAAATGATAAAATAAAGAGAAATCGAGCGAAAAATAACAAAAAGATAAAAGTTATATGTTTACATTTATGTAACATACTGCAAGCATGATTTGTAAGTGAGCAAATACGCGTAACTAATTGAATAATGCATTAACAATGCAGTCTCACTTTTTAAGTAATATTTCAAGTATAAATAGCTTATAACAAAAGTTTTGAAGTGGATATTTCTTTGTTTGCAGGATTGTATAAGATAACAGTTCAAAAGTGAGGACGTCACATGCGTAACAACACTTTTAAACGAAGGTTGATTTGATTTCTGATAAAAAAAATAGTTTTTAATCGTATATTATTTGTTTTTAATCTTCACAAGTCAATGCTCAATGATCATGTCAATGTCAATGATCGGCCTCATAAGAATGTTAAATTGAAAAAGAGCCAATTTTGTTAATTTCCTCTGTGATAAACTATCGATAAGTATATGTGTCAGTTTCAATATTTTGTCAAAGACGTAACGTAAAGAAGTATCCACTTATGATTTACAGTCGTATCTTCATCACGACCCGTTGCTTTTTAACCAGTGCGTCCTACCCATAATGAAATACTAATAGAGTTAGCCCATATACTCTAATCTAATTTCAATGACATTCATCAAGAACAAGAAAATTCTCAATTACATTCATTAGATACAATTTTCACAGTGATTGACACACGTCTTTGTTTTTTTAAACAAAGATCTAAATTCAAAATTAAATCAAATAAGGTTTTATTCCGAAACCTTATTTCAACAAATACTCACCTGAGGCGTGAACACTCACTGTTCTGCTAGATATCTAGATAAAAGACGCAAAAATACACTAAAAAACGAGCTACGATCGGAGTTTGAGATAATAGGAAATTAATGTCATTAACAAAGCTTATAAATCCGTATATCCATAGTCACCTGGTTTTAATCAACATAAAGCACAGTCGCATTGCGGAAAACGGCTATTACACTGTTGATGACAACATCGGAGAAGATGGAGAGACGAGCTAGACTCCTACTTGGAAGACTGGAAGACAGTTGCCCTTCAAAAAAGAGTGGAAAGAAGGAAGGGAGGCCTTTGCTCTGCAGTGGGACGATTCAGGCTCATAATAAAATAATTAGGTTGTGGAAAGACCGTCACGTCAGTACAAACAACCCCAAAGCCCATGTCATTCTTTAAATAAATGCATTGGGACGACGATACCAACAATAAGTTGATATTGCAACATTTCCTAAGTTTGAACATCAACAGCACCTTCGAAAGTTACTAAGATGGGCGGGTAGAATCCAGCGAGTAGAGGAGTTACTGTCTTTTTTTCTTTGTACTAAAAGAATGCACTATTTAGCTATAGTTTTAAAGATTAAATCCCTAAAAAAGCTCTTAAGCACAAAAATTTAAGTAATCCCGAAAGTACCGAAAATCCCGGTTCTGGATTTTTCTAGTCCCGGTACTGGAAACAGCTGACAATCCCGGGATTTCCCGGGATTTTCGGTTCCGGGATTTCCCGGTACTATGCCCTAGTACCAACCAATCTGGAAGTAGGTAAGTAGTACCTATATCCTCTCAAAAAAAAATAATTAATATTTTTTCAAATCGGTTTATTAACAAAGTTCTGATGTGACAAACAAAAAAAAAACAATTGAATTCATAACCTTCTAATTTTTTTTAAGTCGGTTGAAAAACAAATGCCTCTTGGTAAGATAACGTACTATAAATTAACTGGATGTCTTGATATTTCGTGTTTCCAGATCCCAAACGACATGTATACTGCGCTCTCACGATGGCCCGGTGACGGGGCTGTCGCTGCACCCGACCGGCGACTACGTGCTGTCCACCTCCACCGACCAGCACTGGGCCTTCTCCGACATCCGCACTGGCACGCTGCTAACCAAGGTCAGCGACTTCTCCGGCGTGTCGCTCACCACCGCGCAGTTCCACCCCGACGGACTCATCTTCGGCACGGGCACCGAGAACTCGCAGGTCAAGATTTGGGACTTGAAGGAACAGAGCAACGTCGCCAACTTCCCGGGGCACACGGGGCCCGTCACGTCCATCTCCTTCTCGGAGAACGGGTACTACCTAGCGACGGCCGCGGAGGACTCGTGCGTCAAGCTGTGGGATCTGCGCAAGCTGAAGAACTTCAAGACGATCCAGCTGGAGGAGGGGTACGCGATCCGCGAGCTGTGCTTCGACGGCAGCGGCACGTACCTGGCCGTGGCGGGCACGGACGTGCGCGTGTATCTGTGCCGCCAGTGGCAGGAGTTGCGCGTCTTCAACGAGCACACCGCCTCCGCCACCGGCGTGCGCTTCGGCAAGCACGCGCAGTACCTCGCCTCCACCAGCATGGACCGCACGCTCAAGCTGTACGGCATGGAGTAGCGCTACTGCACCGGCTGCACTGCACTATGTACGTGATTAGTCTACGACGCGACGCTCGCTGCCGGCGTCTCTGTACAGAACATCATAGAATGACGACAGTATTTGACTGGATCAAGTCTGTTTGATTGTAAGTTAAGATAGTCTAAGTAGCTAGTAAGTTATGATTTAGGTTTCTTGATATAATTGAACTTTATTTTGTGTTCTTGAATGGTTCCAATTAAACGAAGTCATTCATTAATTAAAACCATGTGACCTTTTTTTTTCATATTATTTAAGTTTTTACTTCTTAAGTTGATTCAGTAAAATTTAATGATTAGGCCATACGGATATTTTTCTCGCTCTGTGTATCTATAAGCAATCATTACGTATCGGATTTATAGAGAATTTCAAATATTAGATTTGTAAATGGGTCGCGTAAGTGTAACCAGTTTCATTTCTTTATAAATAAAGCTAATAAAGGCAATCTCGTTTTTCATTTAATCAATAGCACTAGAATCAGTGTGAATAAAAACCAAACAATTTTCAGCATAATAGTCTTTATTTATTACAATACACAAAATAACAAACCCTCCAATCATATGATGATTTCAATATAAATTATATACAATTTTTCTATACAAAATAAATCAACTTAAATTATTCGAATGCATTATTTTCTATTTTACAGCAGTTAAACCAGGAAATTCAGTGACAATATTTTAAGATACTTCTAGACATCTTGAATGATTAAAATACATATTATAAATAGTCATCGTAACGTTAGGTAATAATTATACGCGTATCACTATACTATGTTTCCAGTAGTTGAACATTTATCAACTTACGAACGGTCTACACGTACGTGATCTTCTGTTGAATGAAACACTGAGCGCGCCTACACGTACTCAACCGCAATGATGATCTAACACCCTAATGCCTAGATCACAAGTAAGTGTGATCTAGGCATTAGGTTCATTTTCTTGCGCGGACATGGGCGAATCACTCAGTCACCTACTGCGCTAATTATTTTTCCTTTGATTTTTCGTAGTCCATTCCATACTAATCAAACAATGGAACTACTGGGAATAATTTGTTCCCACTAGTACCATGGAACTACTGAAAACAATAATTCAGCTAAGTATACTTTAATTGCGATCTCAAATACCTAATTACAAAGGTATGTGTTAATTTAAATAAAAGTTTTCATACTTTTATAAGCGTTTTACCTAATTTGCAGTGTGGGAGTCAGTGGTGTGCCACTTACTACCTAACTCGGCTGTGTACTGTTGACTAACTGATAATACAATTGTAAGACATCGTATTAATATCCGATGACGCTGAAAACATCCGCAACAAAAATAAAAATGAATTTATGTACTAGCAACTACAGTAAGAGATGAATAACGTCAATAACCTTATTTACAATTTTACAATGATTTGCCCATAAATAATGCAATGAAAGAAAGAGAAAAGGATAATGATTATAATTTCATTTTTTAAATTTTAGTGTACCCAAATTACTGTATGTGGATACAATGAGGGAATGCTTATTAATCAGTACAAATTTATAAAAAAAACACGCTGTCAGTTTCAATAATTCGGCACCTACGGTAATGCATCAGAAAGCTATCATAAACCTATAATATTTAGGCTCCTAAAGACTTCGAACTAAACATCGATAACGAGTAATTAACCGTATAGCGGGACGATATATGCGTCGTGCAATTCATCCCGATGAAGAAAATCGTATTGATCGATGTATCAAAATATGTGTATGCAATAATATGTCGAACCCTTCATTCGACAATTCGGTACGTGAATTTACCGCTAATTTACTGTTTAAACTTAATTACTTAACATTTTAGTAAGACTTGCAAGTTATATTATTTTCACCCAAAATTAATGCAAATTTATCAATTTCTACATTTTCGTTTTAATATTTCAGCTTATGAGAATGTTACGTTCATGAGCATAACGCCCGGTTTAGTGAAGTGGGTAGGACAGTAGCGAGTAGTACATACAAGTTCAGTAGCCAGAGGCGAGTGCCTGTGCAGTGGTGGACTCGCCACTATTCAATCCACTTGACTAAAATGTGTACCAGGCAAGTTCCTGATTCCTAATTTCCTACACAAACATATGCTAACATTTAGGATAAGATCGTTAAAAATATATTGGTATAATATTATAAGCTGGTATAGGCACACAAGAGAAGTGTGTATTTTACTAAATCATTGTATTTAACGCATTTACCGTCATCAAAAAAATAATCATGCTAATGATTTTGATTACTAGGTTTTAACTTGGAATTATTTCAAATTAAAACCTAGTCACACATTCTAAATACATAGTACAGATACTAGAACCAATCACTGGTTCCTTCGAGACAATGAGGCTCTAAAAAACTACCGAAGTGGAGACCAGAGGGGATAGAGCAGTGTACATACATTTACAACCAAGAACCAAACTCCAAGCGCGATGCTGTGTGTTGTAGTTGAGAAACGATTATACTCTTATTATTAACAAAACCTCGCTTCTCAGATTCAGACTAAATGTACCAAAATGCACATAAATTATAAACGCGAAATTTTGTGACGAAATAGAATGGATAAATGTTTGTTGCTCAATCACACCGATACAAAAACTAATGAAAAGATAGTATTAAACGAAAAGAAACATTACAGGTTGAGAAGGCATATTGTACTTAATAAATATTGTCTGAATAATTGGTAGGAAGCCAACCTTCCATAAGGCAAGCACAATAACGTTATGCAAAAAGCGTGTACCACCTGTAGTGTGGACTCATGAATCGGCGTGGTTGGAGGTTGGCACGGGCCGAGTCCATGCTGCAGTGAGTAGCGAGAGCGGCAGTGTGCAGCGGCACGGGCGGTGGAGGCGGCGGGGGCAGCGGGGGCGGCGCGCGCGCGGTCACGCGAACACCAGCCACAGCACGAACAGGATCGCCACCCACAGGAATATCTTCGAGAGGAACTGTTCTTCTTCGAACTGCGCCGTGCCGCGGGGAGCTGGGACGTAATCAATCAATCAATCCAATCATTTATTAGCCAAAATGTTAAAATAAAAAAATATGCTTTATTGTAAAAATGTACAACTAGGGTTTTTACAAAAGGCGGTCTTATCCTTAAATATTTAATTAATTATTTAAATAAGATTTCTTCCAGACAACCTATGTACTATAAACTAACTTAACAAACTAAGAGGTAATGACTTTGCCGTTGGTCTCAGCTTAGTGTTACATTGCATAACTCTGGAAAATCAAATGTTTATAAGAGAGATTTTATCCTGAACAAATAATCCTATCGATTAGCAGAATAAAATAGCGAGTTTTTATTTTTTGAAATTTTTAGTTGGTTATTCCCGGTTTAGGTAAAATTGTCAAGAAATCTGTGAATGTAGTTTTGTTTCTTATTAAAAATAAAGGAATGTTTCCTTTAAGTAATATAATCTATCTTAAGGATTTAAAGGGGTTTCCCTCCAAGCAAGGCCCATTGATTTTTTCCACCCTATATATAAAAGACTTTGTCCTGACTGACTGGCAGACGACGTAGAGGCCAAACCGCTGAACGTAGAGACTTGAAAATGGGAGGATGTGTTCGTCAAGAAGTATAGGCGCGTACTAAGAACGGAATTTTATCTTACAATTTATTATTGAAGTGAAAACTTCTTTAGGCGCGCTGAGCTCTTTATTTTTAGAGTATTTAATGCGACTGAGCCGTCACGCTCGGCTATGTAACGCTCGTTCGGGTTAAGTCTGCTCGAGTCGCCTTGATAAAGTTGTCAAACGCCGTTTTATAGCAAACAGCAATGACGGTGTAAGGTCAGATGTAAATGACTTACTTACATTATCTTTTGTTTGTACTAAATTATTCAAATACTACACGGAAAATGCACCAGACATATTAAATTTTCTTATTTTTTATGTTTCTTAATTTTTACCTACCTTAAATAAGGCCTTAATAAGGCAATCAATTCTAATCATAATCTGTGTAGGGGGTACAGCAGCGGTATGCACTAGCTTCCCGTTGAAGGGTGCATTCTGCATGAAATCAATCAATTTAATTGTTTAAAATAAAATGATTGATAATCAAGTAACAATAAATTCTTTCCTTCCTTCCTTCAAGTGCAAGTGGCTGGCTCATGCGTCGACTGAGACTGTAATACATCCAACCAAACCCTGATGACGTCTGGAATATGGGTAACGGTCTACAATGACTGCTTTAAAATTTGTCGCAAACAAGTCAAATTCAAAATGACCATAACAAGTATCAGTTTTGTCGAGTTTTACCTGAGCTGGGTCGAGGGTCGCCGAAGTTGAAGGTTGAGGTGAGGAAGCCGAAGGGGAAGGCGCCGATGCCGAAAGACATCTGGAAGCCGTCACCGAACCCGAAGCCTGGGAAGCCGCCGTTGTTCTCGGGCTCCGTGCGCTGCCCCGCCGGCCGCGGCGGCACCTGCGCGCACCGACGTGCAAATCACACACTAACACAAACACCAGATTATGGATTAACAATAATTTAGTGAATTATGCACCTAGACCTAGGAGATACAGCAATGCCTTTTATCATGTGTTTGGTTGGGACTCTATTGTACTTCTGAGCGAAGCATATGAGTTAAGCCCAATACAAATACAACTTTATCTCCAAAAATGAAGGCTTTTCGATCAACAAGCAACAAAATGTACAAGGTTCTCTATTAAGTGGGGTAAGCAGTCACACCTACCCATGATCAAATCAGGGCTATGCAATGGAGGACTCTCCAAATATCAAGTTTGATGTAGCATTGTTAAAGTACAGCAATCATCCATTGGGCCATTTTGGTGGATTTCACCTTCAGTGTCAAATTGTTGAATTATAATCAAAACAAGCCATTTTTGCTGATATATATTTATTTGCTATCCCATTAATTATAAATAGCTTTTGTCTTCCTAATCCAATTTCTAACCAAGTCACAGATTCACTATAATACATGTAGGTACATAATGTAAAGTAAGCTGGCATTCTTTAAATAATAATCTAATTACACAAAACAATAATTAACTTAACTAAGGTTAGTCATTTTTTTTTTATTATTTAATGAACTGATGTTAAAAGGGAAAAATTTGTAATGACGGATAGATATTTATTATATATGATACACAGGCAGCATATCGCTTTTTTTCTTTTCTTAAAGCTGATGTGTTATATCTTAACTGTTTTTTGTCGGTGCTCTTTAAATGTTTGTCAATTCATTTGCTCCTCAATCATGCCTTAACTACTTTTTATCTCAATACTACACGGGCAACAGCATGTACGTAATTAATCTAATCATCATCTCATCTATCAGTAGCAACAATAAAGTAGGGTTCCCAAGTTTCCACACACCTTATTCCTGGGATCCTCCTGCTTGGTGTTCCCGCGGCCGTAGAGCGGGATGACCTTGTCGCGGCTGATGGCGGCCTTGCACACCGGGCACACCTGCCGACTTGGCCGCGTCTCCAGCCACTGGTGTAGGCACGGCCAACTAGAAAAAATACACAACCAAAAATAAGGCCACAACCAAGTATTTTTTCAACATTAACAAGTTTGTGGCTGGGTTATACAAGTTTTTTTTTTAAATCTATATATGCACAGTTTTCGTTGTTATAAAAATCAGCCCAGAGACTCAAACTTTTTTGCTAATTACATACCTTATTACAGTATGAACATCAAAGCCCAGTTGAAAAACTCACTGTGTATGTCACTATAATGACCTCTAGCAATTCAATATTTGTTACGCAACTGTTGCACATTGTGATCCTACCCACCCTATGTTCCATCTATTGGTTAGGACCAACATAGTTTTAAAAGGCTAGGACAATGAATTTAGATTCAACTCATTTTTGGATGGTTTTTTATGAAAATCTTAAAAAAATACAGAGTAAAATAATCAAATATTGGTTCAGCGGGATTACTATCAACTTGTTCACAACATCAATTAATTCACTGTAACTCGCACACCATAAATGGTAGAACATAAGGCACTAATAATATTCTTTAACAACATACTATGTATACTATGTTCTAGCGAATAAAAATCTTGAATCTTGAATCTTGAAGCTAAAGAAAAATAAAATGTTGATTATGATACATTCATTAATTTCTTCACAATTTATTATTATTATTATTTGTTGATAGACGAGCAGCTTCCGCTGATGTGTCTATATCACACAGTGCTGGATTTTTTAATAGTTTGGTGTCACTTTTTTTTAACATAGTCTTGTTGGTTCGTAACCAAGTGTTGAGTTTGTTCTTGAACGAGTTTGTGGATGCTGCAGAAATAACATCTTCTGGCAGTACATTCCAGTTGTTTGTTATTTAACATTGTATTCAATGTTAGATGGAAGTTTCAACAGACATGCATGCAAATAATACATGCATTAGAATAGGTAGTCAGCTGCACAGACATGTATGCTAAGCTTTTACATTGATATTATACTCTTAATTTTACAAAGACATTCTTCTTCTAACAAGTAAGATGACTACATTCATTTGAAAATGCTGGTTTGTACTTTTCTTTGCAAAATTAAGAGAAATACAAATGTGAAAGCTTGGGACTGTTTACATGTCTGTGCAGTTGACTAGACATGAATGAATATGATCAATGAAGTTGTGTGGTTCATAGATAATCATCCTTCTAAAGCCTTCCATGAGGTCTACTCGAGTTTGAATCCGTGAATAGGCTTTGTGTTGTTGTTGTTGTATGTGAAAGTTTTCATGGGTTGGTGTAATAAGTGAGCTCGTCACAGGTCCTATCAAAAGCTTTAATGGGATGCAGTAGAGTGTACTGTGCATTTACCAGAACAGATGTCCACACATGCTGACGACGGCGTCCCTCGCAGTGTCCAGGCAGATGTTGCACTCCAGCATGCGCTCGTCGGGCTTGTCTTCCTCGCCACCCGCGTCGCCCGGCGGCGGCGCCGGGGCAGAGGTGCTCGCGTGGGCCTCACTCGCCCCCACCATGTCGAAGTTCAGTTTTCCACTTGCACAAAACTTTATCACAACAGCAGCGCAATCCACACAATGACGTATTTTGATAGTGACACGACAACTCCAACCGCTGAAAGGTTGTGTAACAGTCACTATCCTATGTGGAATGTAACGTTTTATTGCTGAATAAATTAAAGCTTTATCCGGATTTTGGTTGCAATATGCAATTCACAGAAATTATTTGTTGTAAAACTGTAAATCAATCACCTTCCGAATCCCGTGGTTTTTTGACAAAATGTCAGATTGTTATTTACCTAGTGTAGCCAACTTAAATTTATAAAAATTAATATTTAAGCTACATATTTTTTGATTAGCATAAATTATTCCACTGTAGATTTTGCCCAACAGCCTTAAAAATAGTTTAAAGTTCAAATCAAAGAAGTCGGTGTTCGAAAGTTAAAATTTTGTTAAAACATCTTGTATTGTAACTAAATATTGAGTAGGTATGTATTGAATATTCATCATACTCATATTTTTATTTCATAAATCATTTTAGGATGTTGGAAGACTAAATTTATATTGAAAAACGGACTAGTATAAAGAATATATTTATTTTTAGCTGGTATCATCTGGTAAACTTAATTAAAACTACCTATTAACATAAGTAGGTATACTTTAAAAGAAAGTATTTTACTAACGGCATACATTATATAAGTGTCTTGAACAATTGACTATGTTGCACACAATCAGAGCTATGTATGAGTCATACCAACTATATATAACTTATGAGTAAGCATAGATTAGCACTGAACGGAAAAATTCGTTATAAAACCTATTGTTTGAGTAAATCGAGAAGTTTTATAGCTAGATCTAGCTTTGGATACTCTGAGTTGGAAACACTATATTTTCTACGCCAGTTTCTCTTTTTCTTTTATTTGTCAATGTCAGTGTGTTTTTTGTGATCCATTTTACAAAAGAAAAGTATTCCGAAATGCTTTTTTTCTTCACCACATTTACCTCCCTTGTACAGAAGAATGTAGGGATTGAAATATCTATATGACATCTTGTAATCTGCATGATATGATAATGTACGACCCTGAAATGTACAGCCCTGAAATCCGACTCTTGACTGGCTGTCTTTTGCTGGGCTGTGCATTCTCGTGTCGTACATTCCTGAACAAAATTTGAACAGGCTGGAACACACGACCCAGGGGTTTTTGGCGGGAACGTGAAAATTACATTCGCAGCGTTAAATTATTGTAAATTCAGAGCAGAGAAAGAGGTCTGAAGCAGTAAGAAGGATTATATTGTGTGAGCTGGTGTTCACAGTTCAGCGATCGATCAAGAAGAGAGAGCTCTCCGTTTTTTCGCCAGATGGCATTACAAAACTAGTAGTAATACAAAAGAAATAGGTAGGTACTTTGAGTGTTTAAGTGTAAAAACGGTGTTTTTTTTCCATTAAGTGCTCGTGTACGTAAGTGAGTGTTGGTGAATAGTGTTATGTTGTAAAACGTGACTTTTCATGTTGCCTCCAAAACTCCATAGAAGTAAAGTCAAAACCACCATACTTTACAGGGGCATGCCTTAACTTATCGACTCTGACTGATGAATACAGATCAGTTGACTGATGACAAAATAATCTCGCCATTTACTTGACACCAAAACCTTTGATGTGGAGTCAAAACCAAAGAAAGGAAGTTCTTCGAAAATATATTAAAAAAAACACAAAACCCAGGCACGTAGGTACAACACTAGAATCAAAATCCCACCCTAACGTCTATGATTGGTTGAGAGTTTCTTCAGGTCATCTCCTCTCATTGGTTGGATAAAATTGATGAGGCTCGAACGTACTGGTTTTAGATCAAGTGCCTTCTCTTCAGTGACCAAGCGCTAGAATGCGCGGATCAGGAATGGCCGACACTCAATACTCAATGGTTTATTTGCATTATACACGGGAATAGAAAGCCTAGGACTTGTATTCCGTAGCGTACATTCCGGGGTCGGGCATTCCCACAGAACGATATACTCCTAGCGAAGCATTACAGTGTTGTGCATTACCGTGTCGTGCATTACTGTCTCCCTATGGAATGTGGATTAAATCAGTACTCTGACGCTAGGAGTATAGTGTTCTGTGACTCTGACTAATCTGTGGCTTAAATTGAATTGTTTTTAACATATTTTTCTGTTATTTCACTATTTTGAGCGATAAATTATTATAAAATATTTGTGTTTAGATTAAAGTAAACCTCATTTATTATCTTGATGTGGACGAATGCACCTATGCTTTAACAGTTTCGATTTCGTGTTGTTTGTTGTAATGTTGAAAAACAGTTGTGACGTCACATTACCATCAGCTGAGGATTGATTGACTTGAGTTGAGGAGCTAAGAGAACCGGAGTAGAGCATAAGAAAGGGTGTGGGAACAAAGAACTTGTGAATAAGAAGATGGGGGGCGCCGTGAGTTCGGGACGTGATAACAATGAGCTGATAGACAATTTGTTGGGCGGCGGGTACATCCGCACCCGCGCCGTGGAGCGCGTATTCCGCGTGCTGGACCGCGCCGACTACATGACGCCGAACCAGCGCGACCAAGCCTACAAGGACCTGGCCTGGCGCAGCGGCGCCTTGCATCTCTCCGCACCTTGCATCTATAGGTGAGGCCTTGTACTCCTTACTTTCTACAATCAATGTCATTAATTTGAGTTGTGTGAACATACTGACCATTTAAATAATAATTAACTAAGTTCCTAGAGTAAGTGAACGCCAGTTACAGACATCAGCCCCTGATATTTGATTTGATTTTGACATAAGTAGAGATGATCTCTTGATGACCATCAGGAGAGTGCTTTGCTCGTCTCATTACTCATCATTCCAGACAACAGACCAGTTTTGAATCCTCTGTTTATTGGAACCTAATCTACTAGTGATAAGCATTGAGTATTTGAGAGTGGAGTCTACCAGCCAGGAGACCCCATGCATAAAGAACTAATAAGAGTCCAATTTTTTTTTTTTTTTTTATTTGTTTATAGATGAGCAGTTTTCGCTGATGTGTCTATGTCACACAGTGTTAGATTGTTAATAATTATGGAAAAAGACTCATCACAATCTTATACTTTACATATTTTTAGTGAGGTGATGGAAGCCCTGGACTTACGGCCTGGTCTGTCATTCCTAAACCTGGGCTCGGGCACCGGCTACCTCAGCACACTGGTGGGGCTGATCATCGGATCGGGTGGCATCAGCCATGGCGTTGAGATTCACGGCGGAGTGGTGGAGTACTCCACCAAGAAGCTCAGCCAGTTTCAGGAGAACTCTGTGACTCTGGATGAGTTTGACTACTGCGTGCCCAAGTACTACACTGGTAAGTGTGAACTAGTTTATGTACATCATGTTTATGTTGTTTATAACTAAGCTAAATGCTTCAACTGACCATAACACCTACTAAGTACTGATAAAATTAAAGTTTTATAAAACGTGAATTGAAAATTGAATGTGAAAATGGAACGAGATTGATATTAAAATTTTACAGATAATATAACTGACACACACAGATAATATAACCTACTTAACATACCCAATTTTTAATGATTAAATAAAATATTTAAATTTATATTAATATTGTGGTAAAAAGTAATATTGTGGGTGTTTAAAGTAGGTTCCTATATTTATCTGTAAAAATTCAATATCAATCTCTGTCATGAACATTTCTGGATACCTACCAACAATACTTTGTAAGATCTGTTTATACATATTTGGTATTCCACTGTTTAACTCATCAGATTTTCACACTTCAATCGGTGGTATCATCCTTATTGTAGGTAAAGGCCAAGCCTAAAACCTGATACTTCACTCAGTAAAGATCTACAGAGGTCAACACAGTGGATGTGACGGGATGATTTTGCTAGTTGAAATAATTGACTGGGTCCTTCCATTTGTGTGTAATTCATTTTCAATGTTTATTCAGTTATAGGCCCTAGAGCACTTGGAGATAAGGCTTAACCATAAATATGATTACTTGAAACTTGGTAAGTTTGAGCAATCACATTTTTGTTGCCATGCAATCATTTGGTAAATAGATTGGTATCAATTTCATAAAGCATCAAATTGAAATAGTTCATTACTAATTATTGTTAGTAAAGTTTTACTAGTAGAATAACTGTCCTCACAAAGGTTTGTGAGGAGGTTGAGGATTGGCAGGTGCCAATAAATATTTTTGAAACTGATATTTTTAAGCCCTAACTAAAATCCAAAGATAATCTTCAAATGTTTTAGAATGTTTATTAAGTATTGGCATCAATCTTATGCATCTGCCTCCACCGAGCAGAACCATTCATACAATGTTTGCTTACTGCCTCATAGATAAAGGTAATTTATTTTCCTAAACCCAAGTACAATAAATGTATGGTCTGAAATAAACTCGTGTCCTAAGTATATTCTACCTTTAGTTTCAGGCATGTCCATTAATTTTAAGTTTGTCAGTATCTCGCTTTTATAAAACGTAGATCTTTAGTCAAACACTGCTGCGCTAGACTTAGTAATTCAAAGACCTGTGTAGCACTGTTTTTGTTTTGAAATGACATAACTCATCATCATCAGAAGCACCTTTCTCGCCTGCTTCACTTGTGTACCCTCACACCCAACTGTTCTCATCCATGGTTCCCACTCACCTCTCTGCACTGCTACTCATCACAAGCTACATTTGTCATCAACGAATGGCGTTTCACATTGCTGTATCATAGTGGTATTCCCCCCAGGTAACGCGCTGTGCCTGGCGCCGCTGCAGACGCCCTACGACCGCGTGTACGTGGGCGCAGGCGTGCTGCCCAAATACGAGAACTACTTCAAGCAGCTGATCAAGGTTCGTCTCTTCTACTGTCTATCTTGCTAAATTAGTGCAGTTCTTAGTCACCTTGGTGGGACCTCAACAGTTTGCTTGTACACTTTTCATAAAAAACTGCAAAAGGCGGCTGAGAATCGGCCTTTTATTCAGAAATTATAAGAGTTTATTTACATGATTTACTTCAAACATTTAAAAGACACGAGTTGCATACCACAATGTTCGACTACTTTCAATTACAGTACAGTTCAGCTCTTTTATAAAAATCATAATTGTGGTGGATGTTGTTATTTACCTCTCTCATTGAATGAATGATACATTTATTTGCATGAATATTATTATATTTTTATGGCTACATTTGTTGGTTGTATAACTTTGAAACACTTTATTCGACCTTTCGGCCGTGCAAATGTTTTAAGTACTTAGTACTAGGTCCAAATGAACTAACTAGGTACAATTAATAAGCTGCTACCGACAGCTATTGATGTGTGTACTGTGCAGTGGTAGACTAGTTTGATTGTCGTGTATCGTCGAAGTAACGTGTTTGTTCACCACACGGTAGCGCGCGGGTGTGGGGTGAGCGCGCGGTAGTGACGGTGTGGCGGTCCGCAGGTGAACGGCGTGCTCGTCATGCCGCTCGGCGACACGCTCGTGCAGATCCATCGCGTGTCCGAGACGGAGTGGACCTCGCGCCAGCTGCTCAACGTGTCCTTCGCGCTGCTGCGGAGCCCCACCAAGGAGGAGGCCGCCGAGCCTCTCAAGCTGGGTGAGTGCTCGCTCCTAGCTAGGCACGCCGCCGGGGTCATTATAATTATACCTTTCACACAACGCCATCTAGCCCCAAACTAAGCAGTAAGCTTGTACTATGGGAACCAGATAACTGATACAATACTTAAATACTTATTTTTTAAATACATACATAGAATACACCCAGACTCAGGACAAACACCGATGTTCATCACACAAATGTTTGTCCTGAAGCGGGAATGGAACCCGCGACACCGGCGTGGCAGTCCGACCGACACCCTTGCCACTCGACCATTCGTGTCAGAATTAGAAGGAGCTTGTAATTCTTTACTGTACAAAAAAACACGATATATTACAAAACAAAATAATAGAAAAGACATGTACAAAGGCGAGCTTAAGAGGCTATGTGAAAATTTAGAGTCGCTGCGCTTCATTCTTACTCGGTAACGGTACAGTTTACAAACTTGATGTTAATACATTGATTGCTTGAGGATATAACCTAAATAAATGTAAGACAGAAACATGATTGGTGAAACTTTTCTCGATAGATTTATTTTTTTGAAATAGGCCCTCTTAAAATGTGATTTACATCCATCCTCCGAATTTAGAGAATATTTACGGTTTATTTTTATACTATTGAGTGAGTAATCACAGAACTTAGATAAATGTAAAAGGATTTTTTTATCAATTCAATACTTGTCAAGCAATATGATGTTTTATCATTTGTCACTTACGTCCGTTACTTTTGAGCGACAAAAATCTATATCTAACCTCTTTCCTCGGGGTAAGGTGTCTAATTGCGCTATCACTGTCTTACAATTCGGCAGCTGTCATTTCTGATAGTTTCACATATCCTCTTAACCCTAACAAGAGTTTTCTTCCAGAAAACCTTTGAGGCTATAGAAGCTTGCTCAAAATCGATGTATGTATTTTTTTTTTATTGGAGATGGACTTTTGATTGACCACAATTTCACCTGATGTTCAGTGAAGATGTGGCCGACGATGAATCTACCTATTTACTCGCTTCTTGAAAAGACCAAGATCGTAGTGGTCCGGGAAGACAGAAGGGTGTGGTAGCGAGTTCCATTCCTTAGCGGTTCGTATTAAATATGTTCGTATTAAGTATGTATTGCGAGTCTGTTCGCTGTGTTCATGTGCCGGCTCCGCGTGTGCAGACGAGCTGTCGCCGCCGGCGCTGGCGGTGCTGGCGCGCGCGAGCATCCGGCGCAGCATGCTGGGCGGCGTGTGCCGGCGCCACCCCGAGCTGCGCGAGCCGGCGCCGCGCCGCGCGCCGCACCGCCCGCGCGCGCGCCGCATCTGCATCCCGCTCGAGCCCGACACCGACGGTAATCGACATGCATTACTTTATATATTTTTTCATTTTACACAAACAGTAACTTACAGACTATAGGTCCAAGGCGTTACAGAGTGGAGCTAAGGTAGGCAAGTGCCGTAGCGTTAACTTTGCCCACCTTATCGTGGAAGAAGTCCAGTTCTGGGTGTTGAGCGAGCAAACCGTTTATCAGCTATAGGGCGTGCGGTGGGGGTATTGCTAGCATGGCGCGTGTACATGTGCGACGGCTGCGCGAACAAGCGTGGCAAGCGCTGTATCCTCCCAACCTCGTTCTCTTTCTCGTATCGGCACCGTGACGATTAAGACATACAGATATATTGAGAGCCTGTCAAACAGTCCTGACGCCGCGACAGAACGTTGCGTATTGCTAGCGCCGGCGCTAGGTGTGACAGTAGAGTGCCGTCATAGTACAACAGTTCGGCGCTATAGAGCTGCGTCAACGTAGCGCCCTGACGCGGCGTAAGTACACGTTCTGTTTGGCGAAGCCTTTAGGTACCTCTAGGGAAAATAGTTCGTGAGCAGTGGGGTTATTAATTTCGTTGTGGAACAACTAGTAAAAAATCAAATTAGAGACATTTTACGACTGAGCTCAAGTGTGTAAATGATATGAATGTAAAAAATGATATGATGTATGTAGAGTATTGGCGACCCTTACCTCGTGCTATGTGCCTATTGGCTATGTAACGTGCGCCGGTCGTGTGTCGCAGAGGGCCTCAACAACCTGCACGACATGGACCCGGCGGACGGCGGGCGCGAGATGAACGCGCTGCTGAGCCTGGTGCTGAGCATGGGCAACAACCGCGTGGCCGGCTCGCTGCGCCTGCCCGAGGACGCGCGCCCGCAGGAGGAACTCGAGGTACCCGCGCCGCGCCATCTAGTGCGTGTGCTTGTACCAGCCGTCTGGATGGGTGCCAGCCAACACAATGCCAGATATGACGACACGATTGGTCGAGTGGCAAGTGTGTTGGACTGCCGCGCCGGTGTCGCGGGTTCGATTCCCGCTTCAGGACAAACACTTGTGTGATGGATGAACATCGGTATTTGTCCTGAAAATATTTACAAAAAAAAGGTATATAAGTATTAGTTATCTGGTTCCCATATTACAAGCTTGCTTAGTTTGGGGTTAGATGACGTTGTGTGAAATGTCCAAAAAATATTATTTTAATTATATTCTGCCACAAAGCAGTCATGTATAAGCATTACTGTGTGCCGGTTTGAAAGGCACTCCCGTAATATCATTAGCTACGTAGCTAATGAAATTACGGGAATTTCGAGACTGACCATCAAAATGTCTAAAAGTGGCATATTGCTATAGCAATGCTGCACTGGCATATGGGTATCGTAGAACCGTGCAGCAATGTTCTAGTCATGAGCAGGCGTGATCCCTTATCATCAAAAGAGCGCCTAGTTCTCATCTAAATCAACACTCTGCGAGTAGCCCACGACGCAGTTGCGGGACCAATATAAATCCGGCTCGAGACTATGAAGGAATTAACCGCTAGTTAATCCTGTATGCTGCTGATATATAAAAGTCGAGTTTGTACATAAAAAGTTATATTAAACTTATACACAAAACTACGACTAATATTGCAAATGCGTGCGTCTTGTGTTGCTGCTGTTGATGCGCTGACTTACGCGTAGGTTACGTATTACGTACATAAAACTGCTGATGCTGCTATACTAAATCTAGGTGATCGATGTATATCGAACAGTTGTTGGTCTATTTGTAGGTGCTGATCGATGAGATCGACCACGGCTCGGATGGCGAGGCCGACCGGCTCAGCGACACCGACTCAGAGTCGGACGGCAGCGCGGGCGACCCGGGCGGCCCGCGTCCCGCCGCCGACGAGGGCGGCCCGCGCCCCGCCGCCGACAATGCACAAGTCACACAACTCAGGTACCTACTATTAATAAAACACTCATTTTGATACCTTTTTGGATAGTTCCCAGTAGTTCAATTATGAGTTGTTCCATGGAACTAGTGGAAATATTTTTTCCCTACTAGTTCCATTGTTTGATTAGTATGGAATGGACTTCCAAAACTCAATGACTAAGACGAATCCATTTGTCATCGAAATTCATCAAGTTTTCTTCGTTTTCGTTGCAATGAGAATGCGATCTATACATTATAATAAAGCAGAAGACCCCGAATTTCTGTACATATGTTTTTTTTGACGGAAACGTGTTCAGACGAGATTAATAAACATGCGCCAAAAAATTTATTTTTTTATTGGAAGACTGTTTGTTTATTTGTGGGTTTGTGTGTTCGTCCATCACGTAAAAACTACCGAACGGATTTAACTGAAACTTTACGATATCATAGCTACAAAGCCTGAAATGGTTATAGGCTATATAATATTACGCTAAATCTCTTCAGAGGGTGGATATAGAAGTTTAAAGTTTGTATGGAAACAGTTTTTTTTATGAGTGTATCTATCTTAAACTTTGGATTTATGTTCTTCAAAACAAATAATAGAGGGATTGAAAATGTGCAAGTATTGATTGACTTGCTTAGTACTGACACTTTGCTATTCTATGACATTTCTTTCGCGGGTGGAACAAACAACATAAACAACGAAGTCGCACTAGGGTACAGCTAATATTCAATATAATCTATGGCACACTCGGATCTTGTCTGGACCTTGTAAGATTTCAATGAAACCTCATTTGTCAAAATCAACCAAGCTGTTTAGCCTACAAGAAGCGCTAAAGGAACAGACCAAACGATTACCGACATACCTTCCTTCGACGTTGGATTAAAACTGTCATTGTGTTGTATAGGATCATATACGGCGGCGGGTCGACCATTGGCGAGGGTGCACGCCCCGACGCCGACATGCCGCCAAGTGCCGCCGGCCACATCGGCGTCTCCGAGGACGCGCCCTCCCCCGCCCGCCCCGACCTCGCCCCGCCCGCCCCGCCCGCCCCGCACACAACCGACGATCAACAACAAGGTACACGCATATACGCGCTTCTTGAAGATATCATTTTTTATGAAGAACGTTTATTCCGCGTTTGGTTCCACACATAGTGTATCAAACCAGTGTCAAGTAATTTTTCGCTTTCGTGGTCAAGTTCATGTCCATGTATAGGCGTGGTGGTGGCGACTTTACTAGAGGCTTCTATGGAGTTTTGGAGGCAACACGAAAAGTCGCGTTTTACAGCATTAAACTATTCACCAACACTCATACACGTTCACGAGCACTTAATGGGCAAAAAACCAACACTTAAAGTAATACCAGTTTTGTTAAATGTTATAATCACGTTCGCGCCAAAACTCCCGATAACACTTCTTCGTAGTGAGTCGATAGTATACATCTGATGATCCTGGAAAGCTTCTCTACTGGTCAAGTTGAAGATAGGATAAGAACTGATAGAACCTTACCTGTATGGATATAAGGTGCAAGTTTCCCTGGCTAGTTGGCTTAGGCATCAAGATAAAAAGGATGGACACAGTAAGCTGTTCTTTCTTTAAATAAAAAGGTGGTGGTTTTCATCTCAAATACAAGATGCGATTTGCGCAGAAAAAAACAATTAGTATTTTTCTTATATTTCTGGTATTTACCGGATTTGCCTAGTAGGTTCGATTGTTATCAAAACGTTTGCGCTCGGTTCACAGAGAAGGAGAGCGACACTCGTCCCTCTACGAGTGGTAGAAGCCCCGTCCGCTCGCAGGCCGACCCCGACCCGCGCGCGGGCACCAGCGGCTCCAGCAGCGGACTCAGCAGCGGATCCAGCAGCGGACCCAGCAGCGGCTCGAGCAGTGGCCCGGGTAGCGGCTCTGGTAATGGTGTGGCGAAGAAGCGAGGTAAGCGCTTTTTAAACGCCATAATTTCAATATGCGCTAAAATAATTTAGCCCTGACTGATAATATAGTGAATGAATGAAAAATCGACGTAATCCTGTAAGGTTAAACTTAAAAACGGCTCATAGAGCAATCGTTAAGTGCAATCAAATAATTTATTTAATATTATTTTAATCCTATAAAGTATCAATAATTTACACTTATTAAATAATTTATATTATGTTTTTAGTTATAAAATGTTTACTGAATGCAACTGCATATTTACTATAATTGTTGTGAATGACCTCTAACAATGTTGCTGTGCCCTCGATTGGGTTCAATATGTTCTATGTAACTTTGTTAACAATTCAACATGATTTATTGACTGCAATAAAGAATACTGAATATAAATAGTTGCCCAAAAAAACTATGAAGTATGATGTCATCTAGTGTCGCTAACATAGTGTGTACAAAAAAGCCGTGTTGGCCGAGTGGGAGGTGCCTCGACTTTCTATCCGAAGGTCGTGAGTTCGAACCCGGTCGTACACCAATGGATTTTTCTGTTCAAAAATATCTATGTGTGCATTTAAACACGTGCTTAGCGGTGAATTAAAACATCGTGATGAATGGCATGTCCGAGAACCTAAGTTCGAAAACATGTGTCAAGTGCACGAAAGGAAGTCATTCACCACACTGGTTCGAAAGAACTAGTGATAAGATAAGAAGAATAACATAGTGTGGTGTTGTGTGCAGGCAGCAGCGCGGGCGCGGGCGCGGGCGGCGCGCGGCGGCGGCGCCGCATCCGCGTGCCGCTGTCGTCCAGCCGGCGCCGCGCCAACCAGTCCGCCAACCGCGCCAAGCGGTACCCGCCCGCGGTAATACACCACACCCCACATACTATTTCATCTTATATTACAAAATATTTTAATTATTTGCCAGAAAATAAAAAGTTTAAACTAAAGAAAGCTTTCTACCTGCAGTTACTTACTATACTATTATTTTCTATACTATTCTTTTTTTATTATAATATATTTAGGTACATATTGTATAGACAGCGTCAGAACTAAGTATACCCTTGCACAAGACACCCAGCTATAAATCCTTTCAAAAATTGTCATACTTGAAATTATTTTTAGGCTTACATACGGTTATACAAATATAATCTATTTTTTAAGGGCAAAACTTCTACATAAGCCTCGGGGCGGTGATTTGAAGGGATTTGAAGCTGGGTATTATAATGCAAGGGGGATATTTATCTATGATGCTGTCTGTACCTAAATATATAAAAATAATAAAGAATAGAAACAAAATATAAGTAAAAAAGAAAAAAAGAAATTACTCATTTAATGTATAAAGTAAGTGCCTACCTACTTAGTCAAATGTATTAAATTCCACATTATTATTATTGCCGTCATCGCACCTGCAGGTTCAGATATACTTCGGCAACGCGGGCGTGTACGAGAGCTCGGACGTGGTGCTGCCCTTCCCCGAGGAGGAGGCGGCGGCGGGCGGCGCGGGGGGCGGCGCGGTGCGCGGGGAGGACGAGCTCTCCTCCAGCGATGAGGAGGTGCAGCCCGCGAACAAGGTACCGGCCTGGCGGGACGCTCACTAAAGCGTCAATAGTAACAAATAGTATAAATATATTAAGTAATATATGTATATATGTGGAGAATCATGGGGGAGGCCTATGTCCAGCAGTGGACGTCTTAGGGCTGATATGATGATGATGATGATTAAGTAATAAATCCGCTTAATTTCAAAACTTAATTTTTTTCTTTAGAAATTAAGCGGATTTAATTCTGTAATTCTTTATTGCACACAAAAACCATTAGAATATAAATCATAAAAGAAAAGACAAGTACAAAGGCGAGCTTAACCCTAATAAGAGTTTTCTTCCAGTAAACCATTTGAGGTTAGAGAGAAGTCATGGAAAGTGTGGGGGCGTGTACAGTAATATAAATAATAATGGATAAATTAAAATTATGAAGAAGAAAATGTATATAATGTTTGAATAAATATATCTAAATACATATACCTACCTATACATAAATAAATATATAAGTTATGATTAGTATTTAGTTAGTAAGTTATTATATATATATATAAATACGAATAACTATATATATATATATATATATATACATATATATATATATATATATATATATATATATATACTAATAACATATTTATTACTAAATATATTTATACTATGGAAATTTCCGCAAAGTAACGCCTGAATCAATCAATTATCACTAAAGCGTCGATGACACAGGGCTAGTTTAGAAGCTACAAGCCAGCACGTTCCATTGTAAACTCGTCCCGTGTCATCGGCGTTTTTACTGCTTGTTGAAAATCCTTCCCGAAAGCTAACTCGCTCACTCGCGAGCTTTTAAACTCGCCGGCTTGTAGCTTAAACTAGCCCTTTGTCATCGAAGTTTAACTGAACCACTCGCTTTTCACCGTTGATACCTCCATGTGTACGCGGATTGTCTCTGGGAGGCGTCATTTTGTTCCACTGTGTTTGACCTCCATTCAAGAACACATGAGCCTTCTTTTAATTCCGCATTCTTATCTATGTAAATTAGCGACATACTTTCTATACGTTTTCATAACGTTAAAATAAATAAATAAATAATACAGAAAACGCCACAGAAGCCACAGCCCACCAGTATTCATACTAGCTAAAGAGATTGCCCTGTTTTACAGCCATGCTTCTACATAGCTGCGTAATGACAGAATTTCTGGCTGTGTTGGTTTGGTACATAATACACATCTGGACGGAAGCCTGCAGGCTACGCCTTTCATGATGATACTAAATCCTTGTTTGATGTGTAGGATAACAAGCGACAGAAGTTGGACAGCGGCATCGGCGAGGGCGCTCCTTCCAGCTCCACCTCCGAGAGCACGTCGCCCGACAAGTCGGACACCAAGTCCGACACCAAGTCGGACAATAAGCCCGACAGCAAGACCGACGAGTCCGACGCCGGCCGCAGCAGCAGCTACACCGACGTCTCGACGACGGACAACCAAGAAAGTGAGTTACTTCTTGAATTTAGATTCGATAGCCGTAAAGTTACACACTTATGGGGCGTCCACTGCAAGACCTGAGCCTCTATCTTCAGATGCCACAATGACGAAGCCCAGACTACTCTATCCACCGAATTCCCGCGTTTAACTAACCTACACTGCTTCCATCCATAATATATAAGTATTTAAGTATCTGTGTACATATTTGTATGTGTGTGTCATACATATTTTTAGTATGACTCACCCGTCCAGATGCCAACCACTATCACTCCTTTCCATCCCAAAAAAAAAAACTATTTGGATGAATGATGGATGGATGGATGGATGTTTGTTACTCTTTCACGTAAAAATTACTGAATGGATTTTAATGAAACTTTACAATAATATAACTATACAACAGAATAACACATAGGCTACAATTTATAAAGATACCTGCGAGACGAAGTCGCGGGCACCAGCTAGTATTTTATATAATAATAGAGGCTGCCCATTGTAGCCTCTATTATTTTTGGTTATTTTATTTTTAAGCTTCCTTTTAAATAATGTATATTTCCGTGTACAATAAAGTGTTACCTACTATCTAACTACCTATCCAGCGTGGTAATGGTAAGTAAGTAAGATGTGTGTGGTGTGGCAGGCCCGTCGTCGGCGTCGGGCGGCGCGCGGCGGCGGCGGCGCGGCGCGGGCGGCGCGGAGGCGCGGAGGCGCGGCGGGCGCGACGCGCGGCGCGTGCGCCTCTCCGTCGTGATGAAGCGCGCCATCAAGGAGCTGCCGCTGCCCCACGCGCTCAAGAAGTTCGTCAACCTCGGACGCTGCTTCCAGTTCTAGGTCCACCAACCGGCGATAGCGAGCCTCGACAATCGTGAAGTGGCGAGCGTTCACAAACGGGCCACGACATCGTTTCTTATTATGCGAGTCGTGGTCATAAGTGTATTTGAAAAAAAGAAGTGAGCTCAAAGATTTAAAGTGGAGGAGTGCTACACGGCTTATGTAATTAAACGTCCTGTGTAGCACTGTTCTAGTCACAGGCGGGAGTGATGTTTAGTATCCGGCTACTCTTCTCACCAGAAGAGATATTGAACTGTTTTCATACGTACTACTGGTCAAGGTGCCGCGCCTGTAGCACCGGCTGCAGCTTCACTTTGGCTTAAATGCCACTTGCGCTGTTTGGCCAAAACTCAATTATAGCGTTTGGACTCTTGTAATCTTGAATGTAAAGCGTCCAGACATTTTTGACGGATGCATAGTCAACTAATATCGTGTATGAGAAAATGAATTATTCTATAGGTAGTAGCTACATCGCCTCCAATCGAATTATTGAACGATAAAATTGGTCGGAATGGATGTGCGTATTAAACACACATTTTGATAAATCATATATGTAGGTTATATTTAAACATCTGTAACTGTCTTGACATGATTACGAAACACCAGATGCGTAGGAAGTCCTCCAATGTTTTGACTATGGTAGAATTGTAATCTCGATTGACTCTAGCAAATTGAAATAACCAATACGATCGCAATGTCAAATCCCTATCTTATGGAAAAAAATGTTATTGTAATTTAAAGCCTAATTTAATATTTTATACACTAGAGGACAAACGGAGCGACATGTTGCTCGACAACTACGTGAATGTCCCGAGACAAATGTCGCGGCACATTTTGCCGGCCACACTAGTCAGTGTTTATAGAAATGTCGCTCGAGGACAGACATATTAAGTAGCACATTGCGTACGCGACTATACTCCGACACAAATGGCGCGACACTGACGCGGGACACGTGCGCTCGCTCTTGAGGCGGGAGCAAGCGACATGCCCCGCGTCTCGGACAATGTTGTGGGGCATGTTGCGGGACAACGTTGCAGCGTCACGTAAATTGAGTGTTGCGCGTCGTTTTGCGGGACATAATGTCCCCTAGTGTATCCAGGGCTTAATAATATCACTGTTATATGAGTATGAATTAAGAGTATGAACTTGAGTTAGATTTATTTGTCTTCTTCTCTAATTGGTAGGAAAATAATGTAAACCATGGTTAGTTAAAATCAACGGTTTCTATGACATGAATTAATTTTGTAATACTTTCCGTCGTTCTCTAAATTATAAGTAATCGCAATTATGTAGTTGCGTACCTTGTCGCAGTAACTCATAGCGATTAAGTACATACCTATCTATATTTAAGATTTATACTAATTTGAGAATTACTCACGTATAATCGTTTTTATTATTATGAGGTTAGATTAGATTATTTTGTTATGTAAATTGTGTTTTATATCGAACTAGTTATTCGTTATACTAACTTAAAGTTTAGTCGAATCATTCGTTACACTCAAAATTCACTCACGATTTATGAATAAGTTTTTTGGGGTTGAACTCGAATTTGTTATAATCAGTAGGTACGCAGTAAAACTTCTGATATTAATATTAGATTGAATATCGTTGCCATTAAGTCGTTAGTCATAATAATTTGTTTGAACGACAAGTCACGTAAATAAATATAATGTATTTTGAAATTAGGGAAGTGAAAAAAAACCTCTATGAAGTTTTTGAGGCTAAGAAGACTTTGCGAAGCAAATTAACGGCATCTTAATATTGAACTATTTCTGATTGAAAGAGAAGCATTTCCTACTATTGACTTCATAGAGAACTTGGCTGCCTTTGGCATATCCTAAATATGTCATCCGTCAAAGGACCAAACCAATATTTAGAACTGAACAATTTGTTAGTTTTATACAGGACGGCAGCGTGGCGAGTGCGAGCAGAGAGACTGTCTCGGGCGTCCCTCTCGCACCCACTGCGTTTCTCTCAAATGAGGTGTCCGGCAGCAAGACTGCAGAATCGATAGACTTATTGTTGTTTTAAGACTGCTACGTCGAACCGCGAATGTTATATTGTATCTGAACACAATTCCCTAGTTTGTGTTTCTGAACGATAACGTGGTCTAGATCTTAGTCGTAAGGGCCGGGATCCACCGAAGCGGATAGAAGAGATGTGAAACAATACCATCGTCCCCATGACAAAATATGTTGGGGCTTAACTCGCTTAGCTGTCATCAGCTCTCGTTATGGAGTAAAAGTTAAAATAATAAAAGTTGGTACGTCCATTTCTTCACATAACGGTAGACCAAAATGCCAAAATTGACGTACCATTCCATAACGAGAGCCGATGACAGCCTAAAGAATTGATCCTCTGGTCGATATTATTGGATTGTTATCTCCGTTTCGTTCCGGTAGATGCCCGCCCTAAAGTCGAAGCGGTTTCTGCCAACTTTGGCGTTTTCCCCGACGGTACATCACGGATTGAAGCTGACACTATAGCCGTGTTCATTCCGGGTAAATGAAATCCTGTGGCCTCCGATGGGACGCCAGAGTTGATAGCACGCTTCGATTTAAGCTGTATTCACACTGAACCGTATATAAGTGCGTAATCCGCCTTAAAATATATTTTAGTCGTTATTCGCTATTAGATTAGGTCTAGAATAGGATTTAATCGTTGGAAATAAGTCTATTGTATATCTCGTATCCTGCGTAGGTGTGGTAGAGGTTTTCTTACATAATGCCGATGGCACGCGCGGTTCAGTGAGGATGCGGCTTGGGAAAGTTACAATGAAGGTTTTTAAATGTTTTATAATGTTCCAATGGTGTAAATAATGTACTTTAATATTGTTTTATTTTTGTTGCAAGTAATGAATATAATGATTTTTATTAAGAACCATTTGTTTCAATCAACATTATTTTATAGGTCTTTTTGAGAATTTTCTTTAAGATTTTGGTGAAATCAAACAAGCAGCCTTTCTATTGATAAAATTATATTTATGTTTTAAAATACTATGTGAAAAAAATACACAAGTAGGTGAGCATTATACGGTGGGTGCTTATACATTCGTATTTACAATTACTATTTAACAACTGTTTATTTACAAGATAGTAAAGAGCATCTTCACTGAATAGTCATCGACACTAAACAACTGGACCTCGGGCGTTTTATTTGTAAAATTGTCACGTATCTTAACATCAGAATCGGGCGCCAATATTGTCATAATTTGTTAAAGTTTGTGTGGCGTTACCGGAGGCTAGCACCATTTACTCTTGATGAGGTGGTTGATCCTCTGCGGCATGGTGTTCTCGGGGTAGAGGTCGTCGGCGGCGGGCGCGTCGCGCGCGCTCAGTCCGTTGAGCAGCTTTCTCTGCGGGCGCGGCGTGGCTCGCGCTGCGTCCCGCGGCACGCTGCCCGCCGCGTGCGTGCGCTTCACCGGCCGCTTGTTGCCCGCGTCGCCCCCGCACCCGCCGGCGCCGCCGCCCCGCAGCTCGGACGACGGCCGCGTGCCCGCCTCCGGCTCGCTGCCGTGCCCGTTGAGCAGGGAGTGCGCGCTGCGCGCTTTGTGCAGCGAGAGGCGCATGGGCTTGCGCGGCGGCGTGGGACGCGACTTGCCCTCCTCGCGCCTCTCCTCGTGCTTGTGGTAGTGCGAGAGCCGCGCGGAGCACGTCTCCGAGCCGTAGTCGGTCCGCGGCGAGTGCGAGCCGCCGCACGCGTCGCCGTTGGGGAAGTCGGACCACTCCGACTCCAACTCGGAGGACTTGGCGCTCCGCGAGTGTACCTTCGACGAGCGGCGACTCGACTTGTGCGCGTTCTCGAGCACTTTCCCATCTATCCGGTTGTAAATGTAGTTCTTCTCTGTGTCCACTTGGATGTCCTCCGCGCTCTCGTTCTTCTTGAGCTTGCGCAGTCGCTGCGAGCGCTTCAGCTGCTCTATGATGGAGAGCGTCTTCCGTTCGGCCCAGTTGGTCTTCTTGATACTCTGCTCTATCCGGTCCGCCGCCTTCTCGATCTCGTAGTGCTCGGTCTCTCTGCCGCCCGCGTTGGACGCGCTCTCCCTCACGTCCAGATCGCTGTTGGATCTAAAGTAGTCGTCTCTGGAGCGGCTCAGCCTATCGTTCTTGAGGCGTTGCTTCTCCATGTGTCTTTGGTTTCGCTCGATCATGCGGATGGCGGCGTCGGTCTCGGCGGTGTAGTCTGCGCCGGCGTGGATGCAGTGGTGCGACAGCGAGTGACGCATGCGCGGCGCGCGCGGCTCTAGGCCGTGCGAGCTGTGCGACCGGTGCGAGCCGTGGTGCGGCGGCGGCGGGGAGGCGCGCGGGGAGGCGGCAGCGCGGGAGGAGGCGCCGCTCGCGTTTGACCGCGGCCGCATCAGCGGCAAGTTGTCTGAATTGTCCAAACCGGGCAATTTCGCCACGATCGCCGTTATATCCGGTCCTTTCTGGAACACCTGCACCTCGGAGCGCGGACTCTGTCTCCGGGACTCCGTACTGATGTTGATGTTCGTGACGTTCTTCTTGCTCTTGTTGACCGTTATACAGCTGTCGCTACTGCTGACCGGCTGTAGCTGGAACGACATCGTTTGTCTAGGTTATCAATCCGGAGCTATCCGAGCCAGGGATATTGGAATGTGAGGTAGCGTGAGTGAGTTACCTGGTGGTGCCTCGCCAGCAGCTCGGCCACCTGCTCCTCGAGGTAGGAGATGCGGTGCGTGAGGCGCGTGTTATCGGAGCGGAGCCCTTCCTTGGCCCTCTCTGCGTCGTCGGCTGCCGAGCGCAGCGCGCCCAGCTCCGCCCTCAGCGAGTGCGCCTCGTTCTGACGAACCAATCGAACAATAAGTACAATGTCCACCTGCCTGTAGTTGTTCCAAGGTTATGTGAAGCAGGTAACCTGTGTGAAGGCAGTGCCGGACACGGGCGGCGCGGGCTCGGTTCGGCGCGGGCGCAGCGCGACGAGGCGTGCGCCTGCCGCCCCCGCCTCGCCCGCCAACCGCTGCAGCTCTTCCTGGCTGCGGCACGCCAGCGCCAGCGAACCCTCCACCTCCACCAACCTGATGAAAGTTCATTATTACCTCATAGCTCATTGCAGATGTTTTGGACTAATAAAACATCCAAATGTAAAAAAATACATTTACTTAGAGATAGAAGCAATTACCTAATATGACGATTTTTATGAGAAACAAACGGTAATGAATCTGTAGAAAACGAAGCCATTTGCAATCATTCAAACTAGTTGGACAAATGCCCATGAATATGAAGAGGAGACAGGGTTGTTGGCACGCACTGCCTTTGTTCTTCGAAGTGCTTTCACGTTGCACGATCAACGGAGCCGTAAAAGGCCGTGCGCTGCTCCATTCGTGCATTTAAGTCCACTCCAGGCAATTAGTTACTGCATTTTTTGAACCTGACTGCACCTGGACTTTACTCAGAATGATTTTTTTAGAATAAATGTATTTTTTCAAATAATAAAAGTACTGAAGAGGCCTATAGTACCCAACAGTGGGTGCAAGAGGCTGGGTAGATAGAAAGATAGAATAAAAGTTTTATGTAATGAAAACAAAAATGGCTTCATCATTATCATCAGCCTTTGGAGTCCAAAGCTTGACTTAGGTAAATTGGCTTAAGATTCTTATGTCTACTACACCAAACTGTCAAAGTCCCTAAGCAATTACTTTACTCGCTTGGTAGTTCTTAGCAGTCCAGATTCAGGATACTACGTTAGTTGATTCATGTTTATCCATCAATCAAGTTCAGTGACTGTTTAATTATTATTGTAGAGTTCATTCTATCCAATCTTATTAATTAGTTTGTGTGGGTTAATAATGTGACTTATGCCGACTTGCACCAAACTTTCAAAGTTCCTAAGCAATTACATTACTCGCTTGTCAGTTCTTAACGGTCAGAATCTGGAATGTTAAGAACTACCAAGCGACTAAAGTAATTGCTTAGGAACTATGAATGTTTGGTGCAACTCGGCATTATATTGTAGGTACTCGCGTATTAACCGTCAGTTGGTATTGTAAACGATGCCAGCAGGATTGCGATGACCTCCGCGATCGCCAAGTTTGGACATCGGTTATCGACTTGGCTAATTACTTAGCGCTGGTTAGCTGCTTGCTCCGATCTCATGAGAGTGAATATTAGGACCTTGGGCCTAGTTTGAAGTCTAATTGCTCAAAACGATTTAAGAACTCTAGTAATGTGATTAAGGCCTTCATTCGAATTGTAACATTTTATTATTTAGTTAGTGTGATGTAAATACTCGTAGGAGATATAGGTACTCGTAACTATTACGCGAAGCAATCCGACCGCTAAAGAGCATATTATCTTCTCTATGATCATCGTTAAACGTAACAAATAAGTGAGCTTTCTGTTCTGCCAGTAGATACTTTACACCTATTTCTTGAAAATACTATGGGTCAGCAAACGCAAAAGGTAAACGTTACAAAGCAGGCTGAACCTGATTTGCCCAAGTACCTAAATAAAAGTAGGTATGTATCTCACCGGTCTCCAGGTCTTAGGGCGGGTTCGTTGGACCACTCGACGTGCATGCAGCCGCCACGCGGTGCCGCGCCGAAGGAGCCGTCGCGCGCCTCCGCCGCCACCAGCACGCCGCTACCGCCACACTCGCGCACCAGGCTGCAACACGCGCCGTCACTCAGAATGTCCAGGCACACAGCGAAAGTGGACGACATATCATTTTCTTAGACCACAGCTGCCGCTAGCGGCATCAACCGCGTGGTACCAGCTTTAAAAAGCCCTTTATCAGTTTTTGTAAAATTTCAGGTGAATTGGTTCTGTAGTTTTGGCTTGATTGAGTTAGAAACATCCGTCCATCCTCACAAACTTTCGCAAATAATAAGTAAGCGCGATATGACTAACAAACTTTAACAAACTGCGTTAAATTGTGGACTTAGCATAAACATAAATAACCTATGTATTAGTAGGTATAGCATTAGAGGTGATGTGATACCATGAACTAAAAACTGGTCTGGTGAAGCGATCATAAAAAATAATTAAATTATAGACGTTAATTGTGTATAATCCTACGAGTTACTCGTTGCGCTATGTTATAAAATTTTAATACTGATTGAAACTATTAATTTATTTTAACCGCGGCTGCTCCTAGAAGATCAGGCCAGTCATGCAACAAATACCACGAGGCCAGGTATGTAGTAGGTGTTTATGGGTACGTAGATACCCACCGACATGGTCCATGGGTAGGTACTACTAGGGACGAAGCGAGGTCACGCCCGAGGTCAGATGTTCGCGGCTCGCGGGACACTGCACTGTATGGTAACTGCACTTGCTGCTAAATGGACCATTATACTGAACGTAGGTATATAGGTGTGGATCTTTCGCTAAAGCTGTATTCAGTTTCAGATATTTCATGTTAACTTCAAGTGACAGCTGTTTCAAGCGGATTTTGGAAAAATTGGAGCGCGTTGATGTCTTTTGTACTAAATTCTCGTAAATAAAGTTGAGCTTTGAGCTGAGTAAGCTGATGTTTTCTTAATGTTTACCCCTATTTCAATTTTAGTTCTTGGAAGGTAATAATTAGTTTATCAGCATAAATATTTGCATTATGGTGTCTAGTGCACTATGGGGCCCCCAGCAAGATTATTTGCCTACACCCACGCGATGTAACGTGCCTTTTGTTCGAGCCATTCGCACCTACAGCGCAGACTTGCTGGGCAGCTCTGTGCTATAAAGGCTATGTTTAACCCAGCAGTAAATTTTAGTCTGTTAGATTTATTAGCCATTCAGAAACATTGCCACTTTGTACGGAAATAGTTATTGCTTGGTGAAGGCTTAGTGCTTATGGCTCCCTGAAGTAAGTGCGTACTCCTTAAAATTGCCTATTACACATGTTTGTTACACTATACGCTTCTCTTTTCAATACGATGCACAATAATCGCAGATTCAGAAGAATTTGAAAATGTTAATATCTGTGTTTTGTAAGTTTTCAATAAGTACTTAATTCAATTACGAACTAAATCACACAAATAAAAAGTTACCAGGATGATTGATCGTTATACATAAAAGTGTATTTCCCACGGTTGGACGTGAGTGCAGCGAACCGCGCCAGTCAGGGGAAAATTGTAGTTGTTATGGGTAAACCTACATATAGGTGGAGTAAAAACTGCTGAGCATGACTGGAATATCATTTACCCTCATGTTTTTATGCAGACCCAGGAGAGGTGTTGCATGGTCACAGAATCATGGATCACTAAGAAATAGTTCCTTACCGCTATCTCGTTACAAGAGTTTATTTATTTACCTAATAATACAAAACAGTATCCGAACCCACTCATAATGACCAGCGGTGGCATAGAGTGCTACTAACGACTCCCTGATGACTGACGATGACAGTCACCACACGCCACGCTAACGCGGTAATGACGCCTTATGATGCCCCGACATTATACCGCGTTAAGACCAAGTGAAATGAATGTGATCATAATAATTCTATGAGATTTGAGACACGCAAAGTTTCGGAGTGCTAGGCTTATCAAACCGTCATCATCATCAAATCGTCTGGATCTACTGCCTTATCATTTTCACGAATTTACAGACCAGTCCGAGAACTCCACCTAATGCTTATTCAGCAAATTCAGACAATTATCACTTTTTTGTAGTGAAAGAAAACAGGAAGGCATCGGGCGGTGCACTTTAAAGTTTTGCAACATTGTAGCCATTGTAGGTATTAGTTAGATGTATGGCTCCAACAGGTTTGGCTTGCGGATAAACACTCGGCAGTCGGCACTTGTCTATGACTACATTGCTATGTCCGTAGCGTTGACGCCTATCCTATGCCAAATATGGCGCGCAATCAAACTTATACTGCCATGGTGGTTGGTTATCTAAATGATTTAGTGAGGGAAGGGCCGAAACCATTTTCTTGTAGCAGATATAATTATTTCTTACTTATAGCTGGTTTGTTTTCCAACGTTCCTTTTATCAAGAGCATTCCTCCCTCAATTCGAGTCGAGAGTTGAAAAATCAATCGTTTTTTTTTCTTTTCTACTATAAAAGTTAATCATAGGATTCAGCAGTTAAAACTCAGATGTCGTCGTTATATCTACCAGAGCGCGTTGTTGGTTGTCAGTCATTGAATCAGCATCAGAACCAAGAGCTAATGATGTGGTCGTTGACTGCCTCATGAGGTACCCGCTGGCCGTCGACAATTACTTCACTTTCACTCTGATCTCGCTTTTACATTACATTCATCATCTAGTTGCTAGTGCACTACTGGGAGACTCCCACTGATTGTGAAACCAAAAGTTCACTAACTAGACACGTAAACGTCTACATCTTATCATATTGAACCTAGTAATTACTTAATCCCACAAAACAAGATTTCATTATAAGATAATCTAACATTTTCGCACATTTGTAGTCTCACTGTTTCATAAATCTTGGAGAAATTGGGCAGTATACCTAAGTATTTCAATTAGACATATTTTGTAACTGTTGCGTGTTACCTTAATCAGTAACATAATAGAAAGTAAAATTCATATAATGTATCAAGTAAGAAATCGTTTATGCCTTTTTATACTCGCAAAGACGAGTTTTTTAGAATTATAAACTGTCAGTAATAAAGTTAAAACGAAAGAAGACGTATCACATGATAGTTTTTGCTCTAATTAGAATTTTAATGTAGTCAGTCAGTACTTATGCAGTGAAGGAAGTAATTTTTCACCTGTCGAGCAGAACGTGAGATGCGCCGCGGGCCCATCTAGATACAGATTGTACGCAGGTGAAGGCTGGGGTTTATATCTGTTTCTAATGTCTAGTGCAAAATACTCAGTAAATAGTACCTAATGTTCATTATTTTTACATTCTCCACAATCTATCTAAAATAAATTATCACTACACTTATATTACCTTGTCTGCGCAATTTTTAAAAAAGATCCACCTGCCTCTCGACTGGACACATAGATCAAGAAGGTACGGTTAGCTACGAGTCAAAGCATTATGTTCAAAGCTATCAAAAGCCCTTCCAAAAGGGTAGAGTCTGGGTATAAACAGCTATCAACAACCTCCCAGTAAGGCGATGAAGCCTAGCCAATGAAGGTGAGGAATACCAAACGTTTCAGATATGATCGCGGAATCCCGCGGACGTGTTGCTTTCGCTGAAAAACCTCACTGAATTATGCAACCCTTTATTTCTAACGGTTGCTTCGCCGGCCATAATATCTCCAGGAATGTAGATTTTCTTCATACATACGTGGTATGCGTTTCGTTGAACCTGCTAATATTTCAAACCTTGTGTAGCTTGATTACGATAGAACTATAAGCATTTAAATTACATAACTAAGTATGTATTGCAACTATTAAAAAAATATCTTAGGTGAACGTAGTCACTTACAAACTTATGCCTACTTGCACCAAACTGTCAAAATCCCTAAGCAATTACTTTTCTCGCTTGATAGTTCTTAACAGTCCAGATTCTGACCGTTAAGAACCACCAAGCGAGTAAAGTAAAGGAACTTTGAAATTTTGGTGCAGCATTAGAATCATGGATAAGGGTACATTTGGACCTATTTAAGGTGGTGTGGGTACGCTCAAGTACACAAAGCATTACCTTGTCAGGTGAAATAGGTCAGTGTTGCAGGGCGTCCGAAAGCGGGAGCGGTCGAGAACCGCAAACCACACAGATGACCGTGGGAACCCAATACCAACGATATCTCTAAGGTGAACCAAACAAGTGACCTTATTGTCTGAGAATCTTTTTATAATTAATTGTACGAGTACTCTATGGCACGGCAACTCATTAGCTGTAAATCTGCAAAAGCCAGCAATTTTTATTCTGGCTGTGTGTCATGCATAGGCTGTTCAGAATATACCTAAGGAAGGAATTTGCTTAAAAACAACAAGAACAATCAACAACCTAGATAACGTCTCTAACTGTCTGTTTGCAAGCAAAGCTGATATCTCTATAAGGTCCTAGGTTTCGAACTAATTAATCATTGGAATTAATTGTGAGCAGTCACGCTCGTCGACTCGCAGCCAGCACACGACCGATCTTATCTCCGCACGTCAGTGCAGCAATTATGCCAAGTTCTATCATCGATGAATGGAGTTTAAACGAGAGGTGCTATTTCTATCAGCTTTCGATACGGTGTGACTTTCGGAACCATGATTTACTTATAATTGCATGCAAATTGTTATGTACGGACTACGGAGTGGCTCTCTCCTATAGAGTTTAGCCTAACACAGATTAGGCGCGGAGAGATTTTTCCCAACCATACGATAGAAAGTATGCCAACCCGCCCCCTGAACAATGGCCAATGTCGTAATAATCATACAGACCATTTCCGAAGTCCTAACCACCATTTTCACGGTTTCCGTTCATAAAGGTGTTGGTGGCGGTGGCACGATTTACACGTACCGAAGTAGCGCGACGAGCGAGGCTAATCTTGTAAACATGAATGGAGCCGTAAATATCTGCGTAATCGCCAGTGATTAGATTGTTCTCATGGAAACCAGCGAAACGAAGGAGCGGCAATGGTAGAAGTGCTAACTAAATAATTACGACTTGTGATTTGCGAATTGCTGATTAGATTCGGACATAGAATAAGTACGAATACGAACACGCCTGAGAATGTACCATGGGATTTGTGTCTTGAGAATAGTAGCGATTTCGTTTTGTTTAGCTAGTCTAGTACTCGTATGCGTAGATTATGTGTATGAAGGAGATAATAGTAGATAAAGTTTTTCATTGTAAACCAAAACAAATGAATAAAAAGAAACTTTAGTACTCGTAGGTGATGGTCAGTCGGACACTCAACTGACCTGTATAAGGTGGGCTGCGCGGCGGCGGCGGCGTGTTCGATGAGCTGTGCCAGCGCGCGCGCCTGCTCGCCGAGCGTCAACAGCTCCAGCTCCTCGCGCCCCAACTTGTACTGCAGCTCCGCCTGCTGGATCCGCGTGTCTATGTTGCTGCAAACAATTACTAAACTGTACATTGAACATCTATATTTACACTGTGACTGTGCTGTTTTTTTATTTAATTTATGGTCGTGCACTTGGGCAGCTCTTACTCTGTAACGTGCGTCTTCTCAAGCCGCTTCCTGAGCTCCTGTATGTTGTTCTTCCGGGCGTCCAGATCGGCCTTGACTGCCTGCGCGCGCTCCTCCAGCGCGCGCCGCTCCTCTGCCGACAGCGCGCTACACTCTTGCCGGGACTCCGCCCTGGAGGCGGCTGGTGACGTCGCTTGCACCAGTCGGGCGGCGCTCAATGACGCGCTTAGCTGCTTCTTTAGACTGGCAAAATACAGGCACAATTTAAAATCGAAACAATTCTAAGGTCAACAGAAACCGACTCTAATGACTATCGTACCTCTGTATGAGTGAGTCTTTATCGGAGAGCGCGGTTTTCAGCGCATCCAGCTCACGGGTCGCGTCCCTAGCGCCCGCACTACGTCGCCTAGAGCCCGCCAGGGAGACCTCAATGCTCGCCATCTGGATTACAATTACTTTTCAGATTCTCTAGGCTCTGCATCGTACGTTTCACGTGTTGTAAGAATGGTAAGTTAGACGATAGCAGGAAAAAAAAACTTGCGTCTGAAAATTCTTACTATATTAAAAAAACATATTTTCTCAGTCGACTCAACCTGCCTATTGTATTAAGTCTTCAATCTTACAATGGACCGCTTAGTGTCTCATACAGTGTTCTCGTATTATGTAAACATTACGGGTTGATAAAAACTAGGCACCAATTAGGCGCTCGGTGCGACGAATCAATTTGAATAAATGTTTTAATCTGATCGCATCATGCGCCTTCGCGGCCGGTAAAAACTGTCGCCTGCTAATGATACGTGTTGCTTTGATCAGCTTATAACAGGTGTTGGATAACGAGGTTATACAGGAGCTCTATAATTATAATAAAATATGTAGCTGGTAGATAATTCAATTTTAAGTTCAATATTGCAAGACGCCATACCGCAGCTATCTCGAGTAGTTTTTATTAATCTCTGAAAAAGTCTGCTTGTATCCTTATTTTAATTTGAGTTTGGGCATAAAAAACACGAGGTGCAACTTTAGTTCTAAGACTTTTACTTGTTTACCATTAAAACCCAATGCATGATAAATGAAAAAAGGCTCTATTTACAAAAAACCTATCTTTTATCAAAGCTGGTTCTTCGTTGTGATTAGAGATCATCGGGTGATAGATAGTTTCAGCACGTCAGCGGCCGGGCCTCCATTCCGCGTGTAAGTGGTCATCTTGAAATAATGGGTTTAATCGTGAACACCATCATTACTCGCTTGTCCACGTAATATGTGGATGTGTGATCATAGCGAGTGCCTCTACGGATGGTAGTTACTGGAAAGAAATCAATTATCATGCTATAGTACCTAGTTGCCAGCAAGACATTTCGAACCATCTTTGATAGTTGTTACCAATGTAATTGTTAGAAGTTACTTGTTATTTGATTTAATCGTATTTGATCTTCTACTTATTCCACAATTAGAAATATGAAGCGAGACGAATTTCGCAAAACACCTAGGACCTAAAACTTTAAAAACAAATTTAAACTAAAGCTGGTGCAAGCGTTGCCTCCAGACAAGATCATTGAAAAGATTAGATGTAACGGCTTTATTGGAGAGAATTGTTGTTAGATTGGCGGATAGTGCGTGAGAAAAGGGCGGAACGTAATAAGTGAGTAGTACACAATAGTGGGAACGAGCAAACGTGTGCGCAGTTCCTGATAGGCGATAGCATCGATTGCCTCACATCGGCTTGCATGAATTCCCAAACTGACTCGTAGACCTCACTGCGGTTGGTAGATTTTTTTCCGAAATTCCTACTAGTGGGGATGGCTAGTAGGCATTTCGGGAATAACCCTTGAGTGTGATTCGTTGGGAGTTCCTACTTTTAAGTAATTTAACGTATTGTAAATAGGATTCCTCTACTTTTTTGTGGCTCTAGATCTGATAGTTTCCGATAAATAGCTAATTCTAGGTAGACCTACAAAATAAATACGTTGTAAACTCATACCATTTTCGTCAATCAACTTTGGGTGGCGTGGAGGATGATTGAAACAGACAAACCCCATAATTAGATTGGCTATCGCTCAAAGTGAATGGTGTTGTCCTCCGTTTTAATCGCAGGTGCGTGCGTGATGGGTTACCATTACCCACTACTAAATCACAATTATACCTACCATTTGCCTATATTAAATACAGTCTATTAACTGGCACTGCTAATAGATTTGTGTAATTAAACTAGCTGATGTTTGAAATATTGCCACCTAGATAAACTTGGACCTATAAACCACAAGGAATTTATGAAGCGGCATGCTCTATTAAATTAGATACACTCGCCAATTTATGGAGGCTCTACTCTATCGCGAGAGCACCTTGTAAAGGAAAGGAGGCTCTATAAACAGGGTTTATGTCGACAGTTGCAGCCGTAACTAGGGCTTGTGAACAGATGTGTGAGACACATAACTAGTCTGGTGGTATCGGGAATGGCTAGCCGCTGGCGATGGCGTGTCGGTGTCGCCTTGTAGCGCCCGCTGCAGACGACGCTCTACGAATGACGGTAAGGGCGGTTCAAAAACAAAGTGGTAATAAATACTTTAATAAACAATTGTTGAAAGCTTTCCTCTCTTCTCTTTCCTAGAGCTTTTTACAATTTTAGAATGGGCATAGTTTATCTATACACCACGCAGGCGAAGCAAGCCCATCGGGCTCTGTTATTTACTTATTAAAAAAAAAACAATTAAGTATTTATAAAAAAAAAACTCGAAATACTCAAACAAAATATTTACAAACATATTCGTAATAAGTTGCAATTATGCTTAAAATTTTTTTTTTGAAATTATGTATGGTATGTTTATAAGATACGTTGTAATGTAACTCAGTGAGAACGTTATTCTCATACAAGACGTAAGAAGACCTCTGGCAGAGTGGGTTGCTGCGTCAACCACATGTGCTGGCATTGGCTGCCATGTTCTAATTACAGCTGCAGCTACACGACACGACAATATTTATATTCTAATTTTATTCATTGATTTTAGATGTTCTACATGGTGAATGTAGTTAGAGATCCATAAAAATAATTGTAAAGGGTAATATTATAAAATTTTAAAGTTTAATGTTAATATGTCTATGAACAAACATGGTACGAAGATTTTATTGAAATTCCCTGTCCTACCATTAGCACATTGCTGAAAATAGCTAGCTTCGAATTTCCTCAAATTAAGAAATCCAGAGCACACTTGTTTCCGCCCTTTCATTGTACCCACATGTTACAGTAACGTAGCAACGCTATGTAAACACCAATTATGTATACCTATAGTGTGGTCACTGACCTTGGCCTCCAGAGTGTCGAGGTTGGCGACCCCGCCCGCCTCTAGCGTTTGCTGCAACAAACAAACAACCTGACCTTTACATTATGTACGTATACCTGGTTATATGGAGCAAGCGATGCGCCGAGCGGGAACGCTTGCGCAATTCAGATTTTAACTGCGATTAAGAGAACTTTCTACGACTATTAAGTGACCAACCGGTTGAGTGAGATGGTATCACGGTGACTGTCTGTTTTATTCAATTGATACCTACTGCTATTAAATAAACAAGGCAATCTGCTTGCATGATATAACGTTTAAACTTATAAAGTGACAATTTAATTAGGGATGCAAACGATATATCGATATTTTTGAAATATCGATATTGTTCATAAATATCGATATTTAATATCGATATTGAAACCCAAAATATCGACGATATATCGCTCTTCATGAGCGATATTTATGAACGATATTTCGCCATAGCGCCAACTTCCGATGCGAGTGCCGTCCCGGCTAACCTGTCTCAGTCACAACCGTAGATTAATCTATTTAGCGTCTCGTTTGTTCTGCAATGCAAACGCGCGCAAAACGATGCAATTTCTTCGCTCGCCGGCTGCATCGACAGCCATTGTTTTGTTTGTTATTTCAAGTTCACCACATCACAGTAGTCTTAAACGAATAAAGTGAGGTAAGCTATAGATAATATATGTGATATTTGTTGTCTCGACTGTGTATAACAAACGTTCAATAATATTAAATATTATTGGAATAATAGGTACTTACGTTCGTAAATATTCATAAATGTATTATTCATCAATAACTTTACAGTTCACTTAGAATGAGCGTATATTATTTTACACTATCTAATATGGGTCGATCTAAAGCTAGCACAACAAAAATAAAACAAATAAGTTAGATAGAAGAAAATAAGAAAGTAGGTTAACACTCAGTGACAAAAATATAAAAATTAACGAATTTTCGTTACAGTAGGTATTATGTAGATGGTACCTAGTATAAAAACTAACAATTATTCGAATAAAATAGGTATAAAATAGAAGTATAAAAATAAATAATGTCACAACATCCTAAAATAATTAACATAATATTTGATTATATGCTTATTTGTTTCATTTCCGTTAAAAAAATATAACTACGTTAGATTATACGTATAGTATAATAATATAAATTGTCTTAAAAAACATCGGAATATCGTTCATTTCACTCTTAAAATATCGATATTCTGATATCGATATTTTTTATGAACGATATCAGCATCCCTAAATTTAATTCAAACTAAACTAAATAAAAAAAAAATTGTATGAATTTTTTTAGACAGATGGATCGATATTATGAGAAAATTATGCCGTATCAACTAAAAGAAAATTTGTATACTGTATTCTTCAGTGAAGTATGTGACTCTACTTTATACATTTATAAGACCTGTCTGTAACTAACCGTACTTGAGATAAATAAATAATTCATTCATTCATAAATTCATTCAAACTGAATCAACACCTCATACTACTAGGATGTATTAAATATTATAAAAAAACACCTACCAATAGATAACATCATCATGACGTTTGATAATAACAAACCCTGATACATGGACATCGTGCAGGCAACCCTATTAGGTATGTAGGCTTATTTCATCAATCTGTATTAATACAAGTATGTATCATATTAAAAGAGCAACTCGATTAATATACCGTAAACATCACACAACTCCAATGCCACAATGTAAATTGTAAAGTAAACATATTCGGTTACCCGTCGATCCAATATCGGTTCCGTGAGTCGGTAATCGAACACTCGACATTGCACTCGATTTGAATGCCACGTAACGGGACACTCGCAATAAGCAGCATGCGAGTAGATCACTATTAATTTAAAGGGATGCAATAATCCCTATAGAAAGAAAATAATAAAAAATATACAAGCACAAATGTAGTATACTAGGTTCGTTTCTAACTATTAGCTAATAAGTAAGTAGGTATATGTATATAAAAAAGGAAAAATGTAGGAAGGACAAGTAATCAGATGCCTCACATCACTAATCCGAAAGTTTCTAGAATGGTTTTTAATTTGACTTTTTATGTGACATAAGTATCGAGCTAGTATAGCCACTAGGTATAAGTTTATTAGCTTCAAATATTTGCTAAGAAGCCCTTGCGTCGCAAATACAAAATTCAGTATCTTATTTTATGATGACTCTACTTTAGAAAAATGTATCTAAGTTACGAACAAGCTAGTCGAGTTACGCAGGTACACTATAAACTTATTATTTTGCTTAATTTAAATATGTGTTTGTAGGAATCCCTCGGCCCAGTGCGCCACATCCGATGCGTTTCAGAGCGCGCCCGCGACTAGTTTCACGTTATGATTACTGCAATTAACACATTTACTACAATTGAGTAGCCGTAGCGGGACCACTCGGCAAAAACGAAGTAAATAACTAAACTTTCGTGCGAGTAATTCGAACACTTTCTTACGGAAATAAATCAAGTTCCTGTCGTGAAGATATTTTCCTCGTCAAGACGGGGATGTCCAGTTTGTAACAAATGAGTTTTCGACTCATTATTCCAATAACTATATGTTGACGTATTCATTATCTTTATTACTTGCTTATCGACAACTGTTATCGTTAGAAGGAAGGTCTCCCCTGCTGGATGCCGTCTAGATGGGTACCAACACAGTGTCAGATATCCTGCCGCAAGCAAGCAGGAATGTGTCAGCATTACTGTGTTCCGGTTTGAAGGGCACTGTAGCTAATGTAATTACTGGGCTTTCGAGACTGAATATCAAAATGTCCCAAAGTAGACGAGCGCTATAGCAGTGTTACACCGGCTTTGTGAATCAAAGTCCTGTGTAGCACTGTTCTGGTCCTGAGCAGGTGTGATTTCTTACCATCAAAAAAGCGCCAAGCCCCTCTCATCACTTATTGTATTAAAAAAAAAACTAACTGGAAAATTAAATGTAATAAAGATATAAAGAGCTTGCAGATTGAAGCCATCATCGTTATCTTGCGCCGTCAAAATAATTATGCACGTAACGTGGGTAATGTTTAACGTCCATAATGTCTTCATTTTCCAGCTAATCTTGCTTTAGAAAAGGTATATTTTAAATAGCTGCATTAATGACCAAGCATTTATAAGTGGATTTTTATCTATATTTTCGTTCTTCACCGTTATTCTCATTAAGTAACTCGTTAGAATGAAGCTCTGCACACACATGGCTCTACCACTGTTTTGCCATATGTTTCTTCAAAGCTCTATTCTGCTGTATCATCGTGGTCGCTTAGTAAACTTGACACGATTTCAAACAAAGCCGAGTGGGTGCAATTACACGAGCGGGCTGCACTCAGTCAGTGACTCATAATGAGCGGGATTACACGGTGTAAACAAGCCTAATGCCTAGTTGTGAACTTACGACGACTCTTGCTTGTCATTTTACGTGGTAAACAAAGATATAACTTTGAATATTAACTAAGGAAGAGTTTTAATGATGATTAATAAAATACATCATATAGTATGTATTTTTCTAATATGAAAAGCGATAACTAGATCATCAGTCATGTCTTGGTCATGGTCATGTCACGCAAGATAAAATAAGTGATGGCTCTATAGATATGTGTTTATCATGTTCTATGGATGTACAGAAATGCATTTCAAACATTTAAATAACAATAAAATCATGTCATCAGTCATCGCACCACACAATAGCAGAAGCTGATTGCATTGTCATCAAGTCATCTGCATATTATGGTTCAGTCACTTTCACACAGCTTCGTCATGGATCATTGAAATTAAAAAAGTAAAGTAAAGAAAGCGAATGTGCCGAATCGAAACAGTGAGTAGCCATAGAGCTCGTGGTGGGTCTACAGCTTGGCTCATTTGCAAATAAATTCTTTGTTTTATGATGTTGACACGAATGGGCGATCGTGATAGTGAAATGAATAAAGGAAATGCGGATGAAGACGGTGCATGGGAGTTTCTGGATACCGTTTGCTGCATTTTTTCCGTATCACGTTAATTTCTTTAATGTGATGATTACTTGGGAAAAATGTGATGTTCTCTTATAAAAACTAGCATCTATGTATATAAACTTGGTTACTTAGACAGAGTGATGCAGGGTTGTTGAGTAGAAGAGTAAAATAAAAATATTTATTAAAATTTACGAGTCGGTAGATAATGTAATCATTTTGCAACGTTATGCAATTGTAATAATTATGCGTAATTCAAATCTTGGTTGCACTTTGCGTATAATTAGTTAACCGCCTTAGGGAATTCAAGTTATGTGATCGATGACACTGTTTCATAACAAGACAGAATGAGGTTCATGTACTTCATCGATGTCTGAATACCCAAGTGGTCGACCCTCGATTGAGTGCTCAAAGGGAGCCGATTGTATCAGGTCGTGTATTCTGCTCGAATCACAGTAGCTGGTGTCACAGTACCTACAAAGGCAGAGTTGGGCCTACGCATCTTCAACAAAAACCTGTTAAACATATTGTACGAAGGATTCTGAACTGTAAATTGTAGAGACGATCTGTTTTGCTGGTGGAAATAGATGTAGATCACTTTTTACTGTCTCTTTCGTTTAGTTTAAGTTCAATGGCCTCTCTAGTTTTTATTACAAGAAGATAAACTTATATTCCAAATTCCGGCAGCGTAACTAACTACATCGGTAAATACAGGTATAGTAAAAGTATCTGACCAGTGAGGCGGAGCGCTGCTGCTTGCTGAGGTCATGCTGGCTCCGGCTGCGGTCATCACCAGCGTCAGAGAACTGCCCCGATTTGCGGCTGGAAAACAACAGATCCATTCAATCAATGAACACTGGACATTGGCCATACCTGATTTCCTCACGTCTAATTATTTGCAGTAAGTACTTATATTTTTTTATTACATACGGCGTGCCCTTGAACAAGCGACCAAGTTACGAGAACAAAGAACGTAAAAGTATCGTGTTACTACAAACTTACAAGTTACCTACCGGTTTAACCACAAAATACTGTGGTTTGAACGGACACTTCAAACGATTAATGTTTAACTGCCAACGAAATAGAGGGCGAATCGAGCCGTATACGTTTGAAAGAAAAATCTCTCTCAATCTTTTATGATGTCCCATCCATCGAACGATTGAATCTTTGACATTATAACAGTTTTGTAAACTACGTATTAATCTAAAAATAATCTTGTATCGGCTGAATAAATCCCACTTTATAGATGTCCCTTTTGAAAGATAATTGCACGGCGTAAACTAGGTACAATGCACTGTTATGGTTAGCAATGTTGCCATTGCAGAATCTATGGAGCACTAACGAACTGAATCGGAGTAAGTAGGTATAAATGAGCTCCATATTTAGATAATAACAAGCAGTTTACACTGTATAGTAAGTATAATGGTGGTAAATCTGTAGGGACGCCTACGTAAAGACATACGTAAAGTATAAGTTGATTTCTAGGCGTTTAGCAATTCAAGTACAACAAACCTTATTTTTCACTTTTCTTTGATTCCCTAACAAAACACCTAAATATTTCCTAGATTACTCGTATTTGACTTTCTTAGAAGGTTAACGATAGAGTTCGGATTTGGGACTACGATCAGTGAACTCAGAATGCTTGGTGGACATATTTTGGTGCATTCTTCTTCTTCTTATCGTGTCACTAGTTCTTCCAAGACAGTGTGGTGAAAGGATTTCAAGTGCGCCTCGATTTCGACCTTTAGTTTTTTTGTGCATTTATGTATGGTGCGTGAGGTTTACCTGGTGAGCTTCCGATGCGCGCGCCGCCCGCCGCTGATCATGGACAGCGTGCTCATCACGGCCGACATGCTGCGCCGCCGGCCTCCTCATAGGACCTGTGGACAAAACCACGATGTTAATGATAGCCGGCTAAAATGGACCAGATAACTTTCAATTTCAGGTCTCCTCGCCCAATTGCAACTCTACATAAGAAATCGATACATATTTACGACAATGATTCGTCTTAAATTCCAATTTAGCAATCATTTTATACACTAGGACCTGGCGCCACTTAAGACGAATGGAAATGGAATTTTGTCATTATTCACCATATTGTATCGCTACAAATGGAAGAATACAGCGAGAGATAATAAATTGGAATCCATTTACTACAGAAACCTGAATCGTAATGAAATCTACACCCGACAATGTAAATAGGCGGCCAGAACGAGCGCGGGCGGCGGCGTCCGCCACAAATCAAGGTGACAAATTGTCTAGTCGCGCAGCCGCATAAAGAGCTGCGCAAAAACACTTGTAGTAGTAGCAAAGGTACGAAGGATTGATCCTTTGAGTGTTTTAAATCAAAGGCAATTATGTCAGTAGTAGTTAGTTTGTCATATTAATCCGATATGAGTAAAATATCACTTTTTATGAATATTTGGCTTGAATTATTCGAGGTAGAGTCAGGAGAGTTCCGTAGGTTAACAACACGCTCAGCCCCGATCATCAAACTATCTTATACATAGCTAAACGTTGTTTTCTGTTTGACCGTTCAACGTTGCATATAAGCTAAGTTTAAGTGTAGCATTCCTTGATATCGTATCATTAAGCAATATATGTATATAAAAGGCTTGGACTTGCCTGACTGACTGACAAACAACGCACAGGCCAAACCACATGTGTTCGTAAAAAGCTGAAAATACGTACGAAAGGAATTTTGAAAAATCGCATCTCAAACGAAGTTGCAGGCGTCAGCTAGTGTGCATTTAAGTGTGCGTTTGATCCACACGCGAGCTTGGCTCTCGGCATGCACGAGCCGCAGCTATTAGAGGATCGGCTCGGCCGTGGTATGCTGCGGGCGGCGGACGGCGGGCAGGGCTCAGGCCCCGTCATTATTGTGTCGCCTCAGACCTTCATTACGGTTCCACTATCAGGTAAGTAAATGAAACATAATTCGAATAAGTAAATATTGATTTCTATGTTGATCATACGTAACTAGCAAGACACAGATGTATCCGCTACACAGATTTGAAGTTGCAATAAAAATATGGACACAGTTAAGACACAGACACAGACACAGACACAAACTTCCAAATGACAATAATCGATGTCTCGGCCTGATGGTGGTCTTGGATTTGCGATGATGCGCAATTTAACAGGTTTAACCATCGACTATCAGCAAGTTTACTATTCTACGGAAACCATAAATTGCTCTAAAGATCTGAATTATCTGCCTTTCACATTAGCCGGCAGGGCAGTGGGAAGAAAGCCTGTCTAGATCTAACGGGATTCTATTCTATCCTGCAATTATGGATCCCACTGACATGACAATCGACGAGGGAGAATTTGAAATAATGCTAAGAACCTCGCTTTGGGTTCGTACCTACGACATATCAGTGTTTGTTATCGTTAATGACTCGTTTAGGAGGTGAAGCCGAGAGTATTCGATGTCTGTGAGATTGATAGAGTCATTCAACGAACTGCCACCCCATTTCCGATAAATTCGATAAATCAACTTCATTATAAAATATCTAATAAATTTGCAGGGGGTCGATAGCGAAGGGTCGAGCCACGACAATGCAAACGCAAGTCAGACGTCATGTGCGTCCACCGCAAGATTGATGTTCTACTGTCTGTCTGCTGCCTCGTGGTAACTAGGGAGGGCGTACAAACCTCAGATCTAGAAAAGGATTTTAGTAATATAACGGTCGGTAACGGTCATGAGTCTGGATGTTTTCTATGTAATAGCGAGATTTGCATGATGCAAGAGTGAGATTCAATATACCGCTCGTGTGCGTCACTTTTTAGCTACTGCTAGCTAAATCATTTCTCAAAATAAGCATCCATAAAGTGTTGCAACCTTTAACCAGACAAATTTAGCGATCTACCTATTTTGGGAGACCGACTCTACAAGGAACGAAGTGACTTCGATTCTAAAATCTTTGGTTACAACTCTAGCTCTCACGTAACTGCTTGGTCATCTATCTATGTGAGCAGATGGCGTCACGTCATTACGACCCCGCGTCCAGATGACGGACCCAAGAATGGCTATCAGTTAGATTAGATAAGACGATATTTTCAGATTGTAGCACAATTAAACAGCCTCATTATACTTTACAGAATAATTGTCCGACTCACATAATAAAGACGCTGCTTAATGACCCTAAGTGAGATAACATGGCTATTGGCTGACTTGAGGTGGTCATCAACATCACGTAACCGGAAACCAAACTTTCAAAATAAGTCGTTAGTTGATGGTAGGGTAATTATTTGAATACAGAACAGATTATTCTTCTATGTATATTTAACTTCCTATAACTGTGTAGATAATTTAAAAAGTGTGTATTTAAAGCAATTTTCATGTATGCTTAAATAATCCTAAATGACTCTACCCTTTTTAAATACCTACCCTGCTACCATAACATAGAAACTCATTCAACATTCACTACTGTTTATGAGAATAATATGATGTCCATACGTCAAAACAACTTTTTTCCTGTTTTTACATAAAATAACTGCGATAATGTTCACAAAATGCTAATATGCTCATAATTCACAGAACACTCATACAGTTTCCAACTTTGCTCGAATATGCCGTAATAATGTCATTGTGGACCAAAGGTTTCACAGAATTTGAATAAAGAATCAATTTATGTGAAGTTAAAAGTGTTGTGCGGTACTAAAATTACTTACAGGTTTTACGAATTAGGAATGTAGAGTTAGACCGCCCATATAGAAATGGTGGCTGAATGAATATTTAAAAATTTAAAATATTGTTTTGATGTAGGGTTCGGTACGGTTATTTTTTCGTAGAGTTGTTGTTGTTAAAAAACATTCATTAAAACATTCACACACTCACACCCCTATATATGCACTAGATATATGATGTTGGTAGAGTTAAAGTTCTTTATATTTATTTTGTATATAATGGGGCAAAGCGGAAAGTAGCTGTGGTGGAAGCGATATAATTTTGTGGCGATAAAATAGTGACCAGAGGCAATTGATTCTGCCGCAGATCTATAGACGAGTAGAAAGGGTACAATGAAAACATTTCAATTTAGTATGTACCAACTTATCATTATAAATGCTATGTGGGAAGTTGTACAAATTCAAGTAAATTCGCAACGCATGCGCAATAAGCTTCCCAAACGAATGCAACAATCTACGTGATCTAGTACCCGCGGCCGCGCGGGGTGGATGGGGCAGCGCAGCGCAGCCACAGCCCACACTTGGTATCACAACACAATGCATGCGCTTACGTCACGCACACTTTCGATGAATAATAAATTAAAGCATTACAGATCGTAAATAGGATGAGGAGAGAATATATAAAATTAACAATTACAAAATTTAGGTATTATCCTTCGTATTTTCTACCAGCCTCTACCTTAAAAATTCGATGGATTCCCATCGAGTTACACCCAAACGAGTAACACATTTTAGATAAGGCAGCTTTAAAACTAAGAAAAGGTACTCAGACAAAGTACTGACACAGTACGCATTAAAATTGCCAAATATTTATTAAGCAAGCAGTTTATTAGCAGCGCAGCATGATATTCTACACGAGCGATGTAACTTCATTGATAAGCCGAAGCTACTATTTCTCACAGCAACTGAATTAAACGAAGCACATAAGTGCCACTTAGTTGACAACAAGGTTTACTGCCTTTCCCTTCTAAGTTAAAGGTAGTGTCTATGTAAAAAGTAAAGCTGTTTGTAGAGTATAAAAACAATTCCAATGGTAGGAATGCAGATAGTGTTGACTAGGTATAAAAGTATCAAAACAGGACTATTACTACTTCAACCAGAGGCAGTTATGGCCATCTGCGGCCAACTGCATTGAACTTCAAGTCCTTCATGGTGGAAGTACCAGCTAAGCACAAGGAGACGTTGCCACTTGAATTCTGGCCTGCCGGGGTCGTATTCCGTCGCTACAGGATGGCGTCAACGTCAAGAAATATTCCTAACTCTAGTTATAAAGTTAAATAAATATGTATGTTAGTTATAAGGTATATATCTGAGGGCCTATTACTATGTATGTTGTTGCCTGCAAATAAAACTATTGTTATTATTATTATTTTTAAATCCTACTTCAAGAACTTGAACAAAACACCATGGTTTATGTTTGTTATGTTTTATTATGTTAGGTTATGTTTTATGCTAGTGTTCAGGTTTTCTATCGCAAAACCTTTCGATAGGTTGGGAAACCGAAACATTAGCACCAGCTACAGGTGGTTCATCGAGATAGCACCATGCGCGGTATGCAGCGCTATCGCGTTGAATAATTCCACTCCACCGTATCCTATCAGAGAAATTATTCAAAAGCGAACAAACCGGTCCCGGCCGCCCGCCGTATTTAACTTATTTTATCTTTTTTCCGCTTTAAAACAATTCAACGAGCCGCACTCGAATAATCTGCGATTGAATTGAATTAGACGATTCGTATCAATAACTCAGATGAAACAGTTGTCGATAGGAACACAATCAATGTAATTGAATGCACTACGTAATACCAACAATACATAGCTTGATTTATTGCTAAAGGTCCCCCCCACAAAGAAGACTCTGAGGAGCTTGCAGTTTATTTCTGTAAGGATGTTATGAGCCCATTTTAAATGCGTTTACAAATAACGTATCTACTTAAGTATTTAAATAAGTTGGAAGATAGTGTTCACAATAGGCCACAACATACGAAGTATCGTGGAGTGAATTTAAAATAAACTTTACCATTTTATTTCGACTTTACTAAAATGGTATTTTACGGTATTTGTTAGTAGATGATAACATCAATAGTCCTAGTCATAAAGATTTTATTGCTCTAAGCAATAAAATTAAATGTCACACATAAGCATTGAGTAAACTGTACAGTAATATATGAATTACTTATACACCATTCCATTATACAACAGTCTGCGATTGCTAAACGTAAAGCCTGCTCTGTAGCGGCAAATCGATATAATAATAATAATACTTATTTATATAAATAAAAAAAATATAATTAAAATACAACAATTTTTATTGCCTCCTGTATGTACATGGAGGCAATAAAAATAAATACAAATAAATACAAATACAATAAAATTATACCTCTAAAGATAAGTAACTACAAGTAAGTACCTACTACTAGAATTATTGTACAAACATCAGATAGTGAGCAAGGTACAGTCGCCGCCAATTAGCCAGTTTCTACTCGCAACCCCTCGGCCAAAACTCTGCATTCGAACCCGTACATTCGCACTTGGATTACTTCGCAGCAGGTGCATGGATTCCGTTATTTTTATACATTTACCGGAATTTCGACGCACGAAAAAAATTGTTTTGTCTTGTATTTATTCGTCCAAGAGCGATTGAGACGAAAGGCGCGCAATTGAATATAACACCGCCGCAAATCAAGATTGATCAAACTACCAGATCGATAGGAATTTCTTTATTACACGCCAATTTTAATACAATGGCGAAGTTAACGCTGTTTCAATATTTATACACTATCCCGTTAAGCATTTAAACGCAAGCAAATAATTCTCAATTCACACGTCAACGTAATTTTATAATCTCGCTGATAACTTCATGAGAACGCAACACAATACAACCATAACTCACAAGGCAGCTCACAGCAAATGCGCCAGCGACGGAAAATAGCGCTCTTTGAAGCGCAGTATCCTCAGTGTTTTTAGAGGTTAAATGCTAGGTACAATATGAATAGTGGGTAGATAAGTCATACCATGTTCCAAGTTTCCCTGTGCATTATTCGGAAAACAATAGAAACCTTATAAACTCGTATAATTTACCTGCATCTGAACTCTTACTATTGATCTGATACGACTGTGCACAGCCAAAGGCACCGCTGGAGCTAATTAGCAGCTTGGCCATATATCTTCATTATTTGCTCTACCTTAGTTTAAAAGTATGTGAGATGTAAGTTGTAAATTTATAAGATGTTCATTACAAAAGAATAAAAAAAATTACGACGCAATTGTCTGTCACACAACTTCTACAATCTACAACAAATTATAGAAATGAGAGCATCTATCGAACACTATCGACTATCGATCAACAATTGCATAGCGTTATGCAACACCTCTGAGTCAAATAGTACAAAACGTAACAGTTTGGGTAGTGTATTCTCTTTGGAGTACAATAGAATGCACTTGTAGCTTTCTTCATGCTTGCGTGACGTTTGCGGCCAACCGTGCCGCGGGGGTTCCAGGACCCGAGAACTGAGTATATCCGGCCAGTTACTTAAATACCGGGTAAGGTACCTACCTACTGTCTATTATACAATGCATGCACCACAATTATTGCCTAAAGCGAGTTTGTTATCGCAAAGACATCGTAGCATACTTCAGGTAGGCACGTCAGACAGTAAACGCCAGTTTAATATAAATATGAGTACAGAAACTTGCCCGGCTGGATTCGAATGGCCCACGTCTTCTGCGTAACGACATAGGTAGTTACGTCTTTCCAGCTTGGACAGACCTCATCTCTACTAAAATTGAAAATTTTACGGTTGACTATCTGCTGGCTTTGGCTTAGCAGAATTTCAGCTCGTTTCAATTATTTTGGCTTGATTGAGGAACAAACGATTCCATCGATTCTCACAAACTTTGGCATTTAGGTTACTTACTCTTATATTTTATTTATTTATTTTTTATTTATTTATTTAAGCGTACAAAACACATCACAATCACATATAAAATTATACGTTAACAAAGATTTCTGAGCTTGATTGCAACATAAACATATGTACGCACAACTAAACAACACATAAATACCGAGCAGACTAACTAACTACTTAATAACGATCAACCAAACTAAACTTAAAAATAAATAAATATATAATAATACAATTAGGGCAGATTTATATAACATAAACTAAAACTATCTTATGCTAAATACTACTGAGTCACTCTGGTCATTAGAGTGGCTCACATTATTAGCAAAATCGAAATTGAGGATGGTCTTAACAATTTTAATAAAGTGGCTCAGCTTTGGAACGAAGATATCGAGTTCAATGTTATTACTAGCTAAGTCATTGTATTGACGAGCCATTCTAGTTAATGGATTATAGAATGAAATATTATTTCTGTATATCTGTAGAGCGAAAAGATTAGCTTTATTGGAGTTACGTGCTCTAAATTTAATGTTAAATGATATCACAGATCAATTAAGACCTAATTAAGACCTAGGAGAATCAATTAAGGAGTGAATTATTTTGTAGAGATAGAGCAAATCAATATATATATAATAATATATATATGATAAGCGACCAGGTTGCAAACGATAACATAATAGCCGAAGACACTTTCTCTGAATTCGTTCATTTTTTTTTTTTTTTTTTTTTTTTTTTTTTTTTTTTTTTTTTTTTTTCGGATGGACGTTTAATGCAGTTAGCCGCAGATGGCTGTTACTGCGTCACCGGACTCTCGGCGAGCGCAGATGGCGCTCTGCCTTAAAATTTAGGTTGGGGCAAACAGCACAAGGGTACCCAACGGTGGGTCGAACCTCGGCTTGGACTGTTGCCAGGGGGATGATTGGACTATTGACCCAAGGCACCGTTAGGAATCGAACCTAACGATGTAGAGGGCCTGTAAGAGAGATTCCGACCACGCCGGCGCGGTCGGTAAGCGAATTAGAATTCGTTCAATATTGTGACTATGAACTTTATAGTTAGGGGACCAGACTGGACTACCATATTCGAGCACACTTCTTACATTATAATATACTTATAATTTTTCGTAGACTTTCGCGATTATCACACATAGTTTTTTGATTATAACGGTTATTTATCGCGCTAACCTCGTATGTTTTTGTGTCCCGACGTTTCGACTGTATTGCAACAGCCGTGGTCACGGGTTGACTGGCGTATTGGAGCTACCGTCGCGGTGAAATAAGAGAACTACCCTCATTTTGGTCGTTAAAAATGTTCGGTCGGCACACCACACTGACGACATCCGGACACTTCATACACATGACATGACAGACGTCATACCTCTACAAATACCTGGCGTATATAAAATTGACTGTAGCTGTGGCCGTTCATACGTCGGTCAAACTAAACGTACGATAGCTGAACGGGTCAAGGAACACATAGTCGCGGTCAAAAATCGCCAGATAAATAAATCAGCGATAGCGGAGCATTTGGTAGACTCAGGACCTAATCACTGGATTGAACTGCATGATCCGAAAGTTCTCGCCCATGAACGTTATTTTCACAAGAGGATGGTCCGGGAAGCGATTGAAATAAAGAAGAATCCAAATTTCAATCGTGAAGACGGATACAGACTCTCAACGTCATGGAACCCAGTGATTGCAAAGTGCACGCGGAACGCTTTTAAAACACCGCTTAAGTGTCCGGATGTCGTCAGTGTGGTGTGCCGACCGAACATTTTTAACGACCAAAATGAGGGTAGTTCTCTCATTTCACCGCGACGGTAGCTCCAATACGTCAGTCAACCCGTGACCACGGCTGTTGCAATACAGTCGGAACGTCGGGACACAAAAACATACGAGGTTAGCGCGATAAATACCCGTTATAATCAAAAAACTATATACTTATAAATCCTCACTACTAATATTATAAACGCGAAATTTTGTAAGGATGGATGGATGGATGGATGGATGGATGTTTGTTACTCTTTCACGTAAAAACTACGTAATGGATCTTAATGAAACTTTGTATTTTGTATTTTGTATTTATTTATTTAAAAAGATAGAAGCTTACAGTTCTTAACCAAAACACTTACTACCTTAAACTAAAACTTAAAAAAACTAATAAATTCTGTATAATATTTCTAATTTTATCATTAAATATATCGACATGCTGGTGCTCGTGGATAAATTCATTAATGAGCGCGAGTGCTCTGACCGTAGGTGCGTTGTCCGCTTTACAATAATATAGCTTTTATACATCATAATAACACAGGCTACAATTTATATATACATGAAAGATACCTGCGCAGACGAAGTCGCGGGCACCAGCTAGTAATATATATTAGTAGGATTCTCGACTTGAATATTTTCTCATAATGGAGATGTGCTTTTGTTCCGTATAAGTAAGTAGTAGGAATGTGCACGCGCAGGAGGTTGAAGGGCGAATGACCACGTCGGTCGTCCCCCGGACATGTCGCTCGACCGTGACACCGCGAGCTCCGCTGAGAACGGCGTGCGTCGAGGCATCGCGTCGGCGGCGGCCGGCGGGCGCAGCCCTCTCGCGCACCGCAATGCAAGTCAATATGAATTGTCCTTTGGATCAACGGTTATTTTATCGATGTGTATTATCTTTCCTCTTGCTTTCTGTCAATTTGTGGTAGTGATTTCGTGAAATGCAAAGAAAGTGTGAAACAAAATGATAGCCGTCAGATGGTACCAACCTCAGAAAAATTAATTGACTAAAATCCTTCCTAAAATTTCGCATAATGATGTTACACGTCATAAAATATGTGATTACTGTAAGGCTTTATTAATGAGTGAATACCGAGTACAGAGTACACTTTTTCATGATAACAAATGAATGTTTTTATTTCATATTCGTAACAGGCCAAGTGCCACTTACAGCAATTACAGGTGAAGACAGCATGCAAGAGGTGCTATTCATGATACTTCGAAATTTGTATCCGCAATACGTTAGTATTTCTAGAAGATTAAAAAAAACTGCTTTATACACCAATAAAATAATTTTCTTATTGAGTCCTGATCATGCCGATTCCTATGCCATTAGTTAGTGACTGATAAGTGACGAACAATGGTCTGACTCCCAGGATTTGTGACAGCCCCGTTCCTGAGATATCAGCGAAAATACCTGGCCCACGGTTCTGGATCCAGAACCCTGTGGCCAAGTACTTTTGCAAATTACACATAAACCACAGCATCTTATGGCCCCAGATTTTTAATTTGCGTTAGAAACGCCAGTCACTAAGCCCTAGACAAAAAACTAACTTCCTAGACCCAAGAATACCGAAGTTAATAAAGTCCGACTGATGTATATGTGGGTACCTACGCGCCGGTGTGCCGGCCGGCAGTAATAAACGAGCCTTTGTACTATTCGGTTGTTTATCTTACCTCCATACATCTCATTGGCGAACGAGTCGGGTTTACCCTCGCGTGCTTAAAAAGAACAAAGAAAATGTCGTTTCTAGGGAATTTGCCAATTTTCGATCACAAAATAAGTGAATGGTCGATATTTAGTAGCCGGTTATCTCAATTTTTGAAGATAAATAGTGTGGAAGTCGAAGATAAGAAAAGTGGAATTCTACTTACCCATCTTACCGATGAAACATACCGACTTGTACGCAATTTAGCATATCCAAAGACAGTGGACAAGCTAACCTACAACGAGCTCGTGGAATTACTCAATAATCATTTCAAAACAAAACAGTGTTCCTTCGTGGACAAGGCGAATTTTTTTGGAGCAACTAGAAGTTCAGGCGAATCTTTGGGAGACTGGGCGGCGCGATTACGAGGTCTAGCGAGTTATTGTGACTTCGGTACCGCTCTGGAAACGAACTTGTTGGATCGTTTCGTCCTTGGCCTGGGCTCAGGCCCAGAACGCGACAAGCTGTTTGAACAAACGCCATCTTCTCTAACGTTGGCGAGAGCGATCGAGCTAGCGGAGCAAGCGGCAGGCGCCAGGCAGGCAAGGGCGATGATGGGCACCAGCGACGCTTGTATCGTCAAAGAGGAGGCGGTGTTCCGTGCTAGATTTCAAGGCCAGCGGGGCGGCGGCGGCGGCGGCGGTGATGCAGGTTCATCGGGTCGTGGGATACGTCGTTGCTCGATTTGTGGCATGAAAAATCACTCTAGTGAAAAGTGCCGTTTCAAAGGTTATAAATGCCAAAAGTGTGGTGAAAAAGGGCATCTTAAAAAAGTGTGTGGTGAAAAGAAATCGTGCGTTTATCATGTGCAGGAATGCGTCGACAAAGACGCCCAGGACACCGATTGTGAGGAGTGTCAGAACTTTAATATAAGGTATGTGACTGATAGACCTATCGAGATCGATTTAATGTTAGGTAACCAAAAGATAACTATGGAACTTGACTCAGGCTCAGGCAGTAGTGTAATTTCTGAGAAATTGTATGTAGATAAGTTCTCGAAACATCAGTTAAATAAATGTCAGGTTAGGATGTGTTTATATAATGGCCATAAAATCTCTCCCTTAGGTTATTTTTCAGTTGAAGCCTGTTATAATGACATGAAAAACTATATAAAAATTTTCGTGGTTAAAAATGGAGGGCCCCCTTTACTAGGCAGAGATTTCATGTCCGTATTTAACTTAACCATTACACACAATATAAAATCAATTCGTAAGGAAATTGATGTGCAAGATTTTGGTGTGCAAGATTTAGTACAAAAGTTTCCTGATCTGTGGCGAGATGAAATAGGTAAATTTAATAAATTTAAAGTCAGTTTACAGCTCAAAGATAATTCATCACCAAAATTTTTCAAGCCACGAACTGTACCCTTTGCCCTCAAAGATAAGGTCGAACAAGAACTAAATCGATTGGTCGGATTAGGTATTTTAGTGCCTGTTGATCACTCACAATACGCCACCCCCATAGTGCCCGTTCTGAAGGAAAACGGCAAAGTAAGAATAGCAGGAGATTTCTCGGTCACACTTAACAAGGATCTCGTAATTGAAAAGTATCCTCTGCCTCGTATTGAAGAGGTATTCGCTAAAATAGGAGGGGGCGAGCGATACAGTAAAATTGATTTAAAAAACGCATACAATCAATTTTTGTTAGATGAGCAGTCTCAGAAGCTAGTAATAATAAACACACACAAAGGGCTTTTTAAATATACTAGGTTATTGTACGGCCTAGCCAATGCACCCGCGATCTTCCAAAAAACGATGGAAACTCTACTCTCAGGGATAGACGGCGTCAGCATATGGCTAGACGATATATGTGTTACCGGACACGATAGAAATTCTCACTTAAACAGACTTAATGAAGTATTAAGCAGGCTGAGTGGTGCCGGTCTACGTTTACAGAAGGAGAAATGCGATTTTTTTAAGGAAAGCGTGAAGTACTTAGGCTTTGTGATTAGCAAAACGGGTTTAACGACTTGTCCTGATAAGGTTCAGGCCATAATGGAAGCCCCGGAGCCAACGAACGTAACCGAAGTGAAGAGATTTTTAGGCGTCGTTAATTATTATAGGAATTTTATACCTAACGCGTCATCTTTATTGAGTCCTCTTCACGAACTGCTGCGTAGCGATGCGGCATGGGAGTGGGGCGAACGGCAGCGGCGCAGCATGGCCAGCGTGCGCCGGGAGCTGGCGTCCGAACGCGTGCTGGCGCATTTCGAGCCCACAGCGCAGCTCGTGCTGTGCGTGGACGCAGGGCCCACCGGCCTCGGCGCCGTGCTGGCGCAACGCGCGCCAGACGGCCACGAGCGGCCCCTCGCTTTTGCATCTCGCTCGCTTACAACTAGTGAGCGTAACTACAGTCAAATTCAAAAGGAAGCGACTGCTATTATTTTTGGGGTGAAACGGTTCCACCAGTATTTATACGGATTAGAAAATCCGTTTATATTAAAAACCGACCACAGGCCTCTGGTTTCCATATTTGATAATAAAACAGGCATACCGGTTACTACAGCCCTTCGACTACAGAGATATGCTATTATATTATCGGCCTATAACTATGTGGTGCAGTACGTATCATGCGATAAGAATTTGGTAGCCGATTACTTTTCACGTGCACCCATACAATACAGCGATAGAAAACCGATAGATACCGATGGCGATATAGATACTACTTATACATTGAATTTCATGAATGAGTTGACAGCGGCTACTACAATTAACGATATCGCAAAGGTAACGGATCAGGACAAGGTTCTTAAAACAGTTACTAGGTACATGCATCAAGGTTGGCCTCGTAAAATAAGTTGTAAATCAATTTTACCTTATTTTTATTGCAAATCTGACTTACAAGTTGAAAACGGGTGTTTATTTAGAGGTCATCGAATAATTATTCCGTCTACTCTCAAAGAGAAAATGTTACGTGAATTGCACGATACTCACCTAGGTATTATAAAAACTAAAAGCAACGCGCGAAGTAGAATGTGGTGGCCGGGCATCGACGGCGATATAGAGCGGTGGATCGGGTCTTGCGAGACGTGCGCGAGCGTGCGCAGCGCGCCGCCCCGCGATCCGCCCGCGCCGTGGCCCGCCGCCGCCGGCGCCTGGCAGCGCGTGCACATCGACTACATGACGGTGGGGCAGAGGGTGTACCTCGTGCTGGTAGATTCGTACAGCAAGTGGCTAGAATGTTTGTACATGAGTAACGGCACTTGCACGAAAGCCCTGATCACGAAACTAAAGTACATTTTTTCAATCTTCGGCATACCTAATGTACTAGTATCGGATAATGATGTCAAAATTAATTCTAACGAATTTAAGGCGTTTTGCTCATGTAATGGTATAAAATACATGACATCACCAATTTATCATCCGCCTAGTAATGGCCAAGCTGAGAATTCGGTAAGAATATGTAAAAAGATGCTAAAATGTATTATAAAAGATAATTTACCGCTGCATCAATTGAATGAATTATTGTTAGGATACCTATTCAATTATAGGAATACCGTACACTGTACCACAGGCGAAACTCCGGCTAAAATGATGTTTGGAAGAAATCTTCGATCGCGTCTTGATTTAATATTGCCATCAAAGGTCACTATAGCCTTATCTCCAGTTCCCGGAAAAAGAAATTTTGATATAAATGATACGGTTTGGACCCGATGGTACAGTGCACGCAAGGAAACATGGCAACTAGGTAGCATTACAAAAAAAGTAGGCAATAAAATGTATGAAATATATATTAAAGATTTGAATGTTCCTTGTATAAGACATGTCGATCAAATACTTAAATATACAGGCAATGAGCCTACTCGAACATTTGACACTGTAACACCTACGGGTACTGAATCGCCACAACCGCCACCATTACCACCACCATCATTTTCACCAAGTGCTGTTAGTGGGTTAGATGATGTTGATGATGGGGAGGAATGGGGTGATTGCGTAGCCGAAGAGAGTGAGAGAGGGATTGATGAAAACGCGAACATGCCCGCTTCGTCCGGCTCCCCGCCGCCCGCGCCGCCCGCGATGCCGACGCCGGCTCCCGCGACTCCCGCGAGCGAGCCTCAGAGTGCCGTCTCTGGCACTGCTGTCGATCCGGAAATACCTTCACTCACTCCCGGACGCACGAAACGTTCCAAGACAAAAGTAGATTATAAGAAATATTTTTAAGATAAAGATTTAGTATGTTAAGTTTAAGTTGTAGTAAATTTGTACCTATCAGATTTAATTCTATTGTTTTTGTCACCAGGTTTCAAAAACTAAGTGTGGAGGAATGATGTATATGTGGGTACCTACGCGCCGGTGTGCCGGCCGGCAGTAATAAACGAGCCTTTGTACTATTCGGTTGTTTATCTTACCTCCATACATCTCACCGACGAAGTAAAATGTTAGACCAGCTACCCGAAAGAAGAATGCTAGGAAGCTGATTACTATGCCAAACCTTAGTGACTCATTTGTGACTAACAATGAACTGAGTCCTGGAATTCGTGACAGCCTAGTTGCAGAGATATAAGCGAAAAGACTTGGCCTCAGGGTTCTGGTCCAGAAGGAGGAGAAGGGATTTTCGCTAATTTCTCAAAAACCGCTGCATGTTATGACTCCATTTTTTGTATATGCTTTAAAAACGCCAGTCACTAAACCCTAGACCTAAAATTAGCTTCCTAGGTTGTTTAATAATAAAGCCTAGAAACATATTTTGAGGTTATAATTTATTAACAGAGTGACCATGTATTTTGCCTCATTGAGAAAATAAAATACTCGCTACCGTGTCTAATTCATTGGCAACAACTCATTGTTTAATCAGACAAAGAGCCATACAGCAGGCGGCAGGCGGTAGTCGGCAGGCCATCATCCGCTCCACTGACAGACCACGAATGCCGCAATTACTTAGCTATGGAGAGGTATCCAGCTGCTATTCACTACTTCCGCTGCGAATTATAAATTGAAAAGAATGTATGCAAATTACAATATATGTGAAGAGAATTTGCGTAAACGCTGGTAGAGTTAGGAACACGGTATAGCAACATTAAATACTTAGAGTAAGTAGGTATGTATGTATGTATGTATATTTGATTGACTGACAGACAACGTACAGGCCAAACGACTGAACGTAAAGACTTGAAACTTGGAGAATGTGATCGTCAAGAGCTAAAAGTGAGTACTAAGAAAGGATTTTTTGCAAACGAAGTGGCGGCCGTCAGCTAGTGTGTTCAATAAGCGTTGTTTATGACATAAAAAATGATAATTCCATTAAAAACGAAAGTATAAAATACCACAATGAGCCAAACGGTAACAAACTGGTTTTACTTTACGTTTTCCGTAATCAAAGCATGTAAAGATTTCTATTGGGTATTTATTAAAGTGAAATGTATCGATTACTGAGCAGACATGTGATGCGGCGTAACTACACAGGTAATGTTCCTATCCTCACTCGCGAAGACGTGCCGACGCGACGTGCCGTGTGCACTAATAAACACGTTGGCACGGCACATGCCGCTTTTGCATCACAACAGGTGCCTTTGCTAAAAACTTATTTGCATACAAATTATATAAAATGCCTAGTACTAAAACAAATTATTATTTGAAAGGTTCTTTGATTACCGATGATACCCAAGGGGGTGTAGTCATAACTTCAGATCGTTAGAGGAATTAAGAATTCGTAACGAACTTCGCGAAAGCGCGGGCATATGTATGCAGGATCCATTAGAGTCTAATGGATACATAATGGATCTAATGATTAGGTACTTAGCTTCGAAGAGCATCATAAGTTTAGTTACTTTTATGTAATATATATGCTCTTTAAGTTTTTAGTAGTACTCGTAGTGCCCTTCAGGGTCAAGCAATATTGTGTATCTACTCTACCTACCTTCCGATTCGATTCTTATTTTCTGCGATAATACATTATTGATAATTTACTGACGATGGGTTAGTTATTTAAATGAAAAAGGTACCTACTTGTATATTACTTGAATATTCAAAGCATAAGATGGTATGTTCTTCCAGGCCGTTAGGTACGTTAGGTACAACTGCAATTTGCTACAAATATATTACTAAGATCTCGTATCATGTTGCAGCGAGCCCCTGTCCGAATAACGCATCTATCAGAATGTTTGAAGTAGAACAACAAATTGCGTTGTATTTAGATGGGCGAGTTCAGTACCCTTTGTTGGCGCGAGTTAAATAAATGATGCTTTTACTCATTGTCGAGCGCGAACCGAGGGCTATTGTACGAAACTGGTTTATTCAAATGCAGAGAATACTCCGATCAACGGATTTTGAACAGCCCGGTCGGAACAGACGCGTAGCGTGTTCAAATGTCTTGGCTACGAATCAATTATATTTTTTATTGATTCGCAGTTAACTCAATTATTATCTCTACAAAACTGGGTTTGCTACGCAATAAATCATTATTTTGATATATTGTATAACCTATTTAAAGCATTTGCCTCAAGGTAATAGAGACATCTTATTTTAGTAAAATAAGTAATAAAATGTATCAGATTCAGAACGTACAGCAGTCAAACAGGTAGAAAATAAACATGTTAGCAACGGACAGACACACAGACTCGTAAACATCCAAGTAAGGCATTTATGAGCATAAAGCAATGTTGAAAGATCGCAACGGACAGAAATTTATAAAGAAACAAATATGAATTAAACATTTACAAGAATAATCCCATACTTAATTTCAAAATTATAAATAAAGCCCCTCCTGATGATTTATCTAGCTAGCAAGTTCACAATAAAGCGGCGTTATTTTGATTGATGTATGATTTATTTGCAAAACATGCATAATCCTTTCTATTTCTAACACTATTCACAGCTTGCGCGGTAAAAACCGTTATGATGTGAATAGACACATCAAAGAGTCATTGTACGTCACTTCAAACCCTGCACCCTTGCACCCTGCACTATGCACCCCTGCACACTCGGCAGTACCGACGCTGCCGTAGTCAATGCGCAGCAAATATAAACAATACAAGTGGTAGGTACATCTATAATGTTTTAGATCGAGAGCTTTTTTGTGGAACAAGTGATAAACAGAGAGTAGTTGGTAAGTTACAAACCTAGCGTCTAAAACTATGTTCTATGACTGTTCAAGCGAGGATTAATGAGTTAGACAATTGTTTAGATCAAGTGATATTAAGACCTCAGTATTTATAAGATTATTTATACTCGGAGCGTGCGTACACTACACTATCAGCAAACCGCGCCGCTACCGCTTCCACTTATCATTTGCCCCATCACATTTATCTACAATAATGTTGTGTGACAATATGTTTGTTACAGTTTATTTGCGCCAGGTTGTAAACGTCTATTTGATGCGATTGTCGGAGAGGCGTCGCGGATGCATTGTGTCTGCGCCTTTATCTAGCGCTCATAAACTTTTACGATTAAAGCTTTAATAATAACTTCTATTGTACCGTGATCGCAATAGTTGTGAACTTGGCTTTATTTTTGCGACAGTTATTCAATTATGAGATAGTAGAATGGCTATGTGATTGTGGGATGTCGCACATCTGCCGATCAAAGAATATGTCTAGCCATAGATACAGTTTTTGTAGAGCCACCAGTGCAACCAGAAGTAGCTCATCATCGAAAGCAATAACTTGTATTGTAATACATATAATTATTCACAAATTTATCTCATTAAGAACTAGGGTTACGGAGTGGCTCAAAATGGCTCGAAGCGTTTCGTGTAAATAGTGCCCTGTGCGCTGCAGGCGTTTTCTTTAAGATCTTGCCCTGTGCGCTCCTGCGCACTTTGATATTGCCTGTGATGACATTGTTGTAGGAAGGCTGGTCTAAACAACTTATTATCGATTGAATTGTAACCGGATACGTGTAAACAAACCGCGCGTGCGCATCGTCGTACGGAGTGATCAATGGCGATCTGTCGAAGAGCTACACTACCGCTCTATTGTTGCGAGCCGAGGCGAATTGAAAATGAATAGTACCCATAGCTGATTCTAGGCATGGAAATTATACAGAGTTACATAATATTTATCATGGTATATCACATTCAACTGATCACATATAACACTTACAGTCTGAGGCCAAGTCTATTACAAAATCACATGTAATATCCACCCGACGACGGGGCGCCCCGGCAGGCAATTTTGCACGCCGGCGTACTATGTGATGTCATGATACATGTTACTATTCACAATTTCATTCGTATAGTATCGATAATAATGTTTTATCAGTCAGTCAGTAGTGTATGTACTGGCTGTTAGTGAAAGTGATTGCGTGACATCGCGTCATGCTTGAATTATAATATAACATTATTCACATTAGGCCACTGATGATAAATATCAGTATGTTCATTCATTTCATTATATATAGTGGCTTAAATAGGTACACAATGCACATGAACCCTGTAAGGGCGCAACAACTTTAAGTTAATTTTTTGCTCGGTAGGCATCTAATTCATGTTACAAAGTCACCGGTGATTGAGCAGTTACAATATGAAATCATATCACCATGTGACAATGAAATTGAAGTAGCAATTATTGCGATGCCTAGCTAATTCACGGTGAGGCCCATCGAATATAAACACTACGGCTCAGAGGGATTCCCTAATAATTTTGATCAGAACATGAAGGTTTTGAACGGATTGTTTGTCGGTAATTTCATTCAGAATTGGATCTCTTACTTGAGGTTCGACTACAGGTGCTGTGATGACTCCACCGACTATGCACTGGGCGCCTTTCGTGCGCAGCGGGCGTGTCGCCGGCTCCGCCCCGCAGAAGGAAGGCTAGCTATTGTAGCTATTGTTATTTAGTGCCATGAAGCAAACTTGATAGATTCGCTCAAGTGTGAACAATAACCTTACAAAATAACTTTGAGCTTCAGGTAAGGCTGTTGACAGAAATCATTTAGAAAGATCGAAGATTAATTATGTACATAAGTACTAGCTGGTTCCCGCGACTTCGTCTGCGCAGGATTACTATTTCGAGTAGCGGGCAATTCATTATCTTTATAAATTGTAGCCTATGTGCTATTCTGATGTATAAGCTATATTATTGTAATTTTATTGTCATTAAAATCCATTTTGTAGTTTTTACCCTTATTAATAAATAAATATATAAGTAGGAAGGATAGTAGGAAGTAGGATGTAGTTGCGCCAACATTATTAGGGTCGTACCTACATTGTGTTTTAATATTTTTATCTACTACGAGTAGAAATGTTTTAATAACTAGGTATATCACATTGGAACTCCTGTATTTGTTTACCTATAGGTATTAAAAATAAATAATTATATTTGAATTGTAAAATGATTTTGTAAATACTGGAGAATTCTTAGGAATGTTCAGACCCTCAACATTACAAAGGAGTATCGCTATCATGCCGAAACTATTGTATCGGAAATACTTAATACCTACCATAAAGATTCATGTACCTATGTAGTTAAGTTATCAATTTAGCCTATATTATTTTCTCGTAGGTGCGTGACATTGAGTAGTTCCTTATACTCGTAGGTAGGATAGGAATCGGTTTTCGGAACTTACTTTGTATCATCAGCTTTCTAGTCGAAATCAAATATCACGCCTGACGAGTTTGGTTCAACCGTCAGTTAATTCATCCCACCGGAAGAGGCGCTTTCATATCCTCACTTTCTCGCTCTAGTCTCGCTAATCACCACCGTGCGACAGAGACGAGGGATCGAGTTAATTAAAGAAGGATCAAAGGGCAGGATGGAATGCGTACGTTTTTGTGAATCGGCCCTACACGGCGGGGCCGCTTTTTTAACGTTACTTTGATATCAAACTTTAAGGGCTTGAATGTATTTTATGTTTTTTTATTTGAATATCAAAACGCTCCTGTTTTTTAAATAAATTAGTAGAATAAAGGATTTAGAGCACCTCTTATTTATTACAAAACGAAAAAAGATGTTCCCAAAATATTTAAACATTTAACTAAGTACCTACCTAACTCAAATATTTTAGTTCCTTAAAATTAATGCAGTATGACAGCGTAATAAATCTATGTTTAGTTCAAAATAAAACTCAAATATGAAAGTGTTTATTTGCAATGTAGCCCGAATCTTCGAACAAAAGACATCAACGCGCTCGCGTCGAATGCTCCTTTTCACCGTTTCCGTAATATTAGCTGGGTATGGCATTTTCGTTACATCACGAAAGCTCGCCATGGAGTCATCATTAAAGATTTGAAAAATGTTTATTCATTTCGATTTCACTGGAATTAGAAGCTAATTAACGGCCGTGTAGAAAATAACGAAGGAAAACGGATTGAACCGCGAACAATGACGATGAACTCCAAATATTCTCACACAAAAACGAATATTCACAGAAATGAGCTCGCAGTAAAAACGTAGCGTGCCGTGCAGCGTCAGCAGCGTGCACGCCCCACTCGAATAACGAATGCGCTAGTAATTTATTTTATAGGTTTATATTTTAACGATAACTCTTTTCGATGTGCCAATTTCGGCTTGGTTTAGTACTTACAGTAGCGAGTAAGAGTAAAAGATTTCAAGCTTTATAAAACTACAATTTCTATTCCTAAAATATTTCTTTTTAACAATGGTACAACTCTAAACACAATAAAAGCTTTGGACTCTGGCATCTTAGCTAGCGAATAAAAAACCACTGAATGCGATTCAATTTACATTCATTTATGGGAGCCCCAATAACAGTAAAGACAAACAAGGAGATTTCGATAGAGATCCGCGTACCATCGCGTGCGCCTGCGCCGCGTCGTGCTTTCACAAGAACGCAACGCATCAGCGCGTCGCGTCGAGCTGCAAGGATGATAACGAGCAGGCGAGCGCGTGGGCGAAGAATGCATGACACTCCTGGATATAACTAGCTAGTCTCATCTGAGAATGAACCCGCAAGTCCCGCAACACCATAGTAATATTGACGCCTTACATTTTTTGCATTTATTTACTCAAACAAAGAATTTATTTACATAGAAAAAGATAAATAAATAGCGGCTTTCAACTTAGAGCCTAAATAGTAGGTAAATGGTTTTCAACAAAGATTTTTATGGAGTTTGTACCTCGGACCAACCTATTCATGAAAATGGACTTAATCAGAATCCATACAAAATGTTTCGGACGAATACTCAAAAAGTACGCCGTATTATAGTAATTTCTTCACACTATTCGTTTTGTCCATGTTTTTTGATTTCGTCAACAAAAAAAGTGGAAGATTTCGTTTTTTTTTTAGAAATTACTATAATACGGCGTACTTTAAGAGTATTTTTCCGAATCAATTTGTATGGAATTCGGATTTAAGTGTACGTTATAACGTTACGTACATATAACACGCTTAAAGTGTTTGGTAGATCATTGTAAACTAATATTATGATGCCCACTCGAAGTGTCCAAGTCAGCGGCGGCGGCGTCTCAGATCGATCTCGTAGGCAAACATGCTTGTGTGTTGTGTACTCTCCGTTTGACAACTTCACACTCAGCGGTCCATAGAGTTTGAGCTAATAATGATTTTGAAAAGTGTGAATTGGACAAACGATTCCCGTTGGCGAATGGTGGTATCTACAATATTTAATGTTAGGTAAATAGAGACATAGAATTAAAATAAGCAGGGAATTCAATAAAAACGGAGCTCAACGGAATGGAAAAACTACTTAGTTGTTTCGCTTTCGAACTAGATTTATGCGGCATTTTCCAGCATCAAATCGTGTATTCGTGTTTTCTTGCATTTTCTCGGCAAGGCAGTCTGCGCAGGCGCATGGTGTGTGAGCAGAGTAATGGGCCCCTCGTGTCCACCACTTTCCCTCGCATTTACATACATCTGCTTATCTTCCATCTTTCAATTAAGGCGGTCACTTGCGCGCCATTTAAACTATTTCGCAGTTTAGTGAGAGCTGCAGATACCATCGATGTGGTTGTAGGTGGACAGCTCGTTAAGAGCTTCCCTCGCTGATTTAAGTGACGCTCTTTATTATGGTTCATTGGAATCATTGTGAGACTCAGAATGTAGAGTGCTCAATCGTAAAGCAGCTCGTAAAGATTTTTGATCTGATAGTCCGCATAACCATAACAAGTAACTTGTTCTCCTTTATTTATGCTTAGAGGCTGAAGGCAATGCGATTTGTAGAGAAGCATAATATAGAAATGTAAGCAGTGGATCCATAATTTAATTTGTAGTTATCTCAAGCTGTTTTCTTGCTAACGTAATCCGAGAAATGGCAAATTACCCACAAACTAGTCTGAGATAGGCTCGGCTCGGCCGAGGATATTTCAATTAGGTCGCTATCTGCGCGGATTCTTCCATCTCCCATTAATTTCTCGGACAGGTAATTTTATAAACAGTTAATGTTTTCAATTAATTTTATCTGTGTGCAGGCTTAAAACAGTAATTAATAAGAGTACCTACTACCTACCTACCTAGATATTAAGAGAGGGCAAGCAGCAAGCACGGTCTCGGTTGTTCTACGGACTTTACACTAACAAATTTAACAATATGCATTTCATACTTATTTCTAACGTACAGTCAGCTGCACAGACATGTATACACTTCCAAGCTTTTACATTTATATTACACTCTTAATTTTGCAGACATTCTTCTTCTGACAAGAACTCTGACATGTAAGAAGACTTCATTATTTTGAAAATGCTTGCGTGTGATATAAATGTGAAAACTTGGGAGTGTATACAAACATGTCTGTGCAGCTGACTGTACGTGCTCTTATTACTGGCATGAGATTTTTTTTATCCTTTAAGTGTACTTATGTAGGTACCTGTAGTGTTCAAACCATTCCAGCAGCTCTCATAAGTACCTACTACCTACCTACTACGGACAGCTACTACCTAACCTACTCACCTACAAAATACCCAAAATTAATATTAATAATAACTAAAATTTGTTTGTAATCTACATAAAGAGTATTACACTAGTAGTAGTACTAGTAGTAGTAGTAGTAGTAGTAGTAGTAGTAGTAGTAGTAGTAGTAGTAAATACGCTTTACCAAATTTAGCTGCGTGTATGTATAGGTACACGTAATATTAAAAGTAATTCGTAAATTAACTCAAGTTGAAAATCAGCCCGTTTATACTAGGTACCTACTAATAAAATTTAAAATACAGTACGAATCTCATTATCATAAAAAACCTACCTACCAAACTTTGAATACTTTAAATATTTATTGTAACTCACCATTGACCAATTGAGATAAATCCTTCAACGTAATCTTCCAAGCGTTCAAACAATCACACACTTTCACATTTTAACCACATTTACAGAAAATCCTAAAATCGCCAGTCACATACAAATCGAATGTAGTTAGTTGTAGCGCAATTTATCGTAAGAGTTGCGTACGTTATAGTAGCCGCGAGTGTACACGCGCGCGGCCGACGATGAGCCAACGACTGTGCGAGTCGGTCTTGTGGGCCGGCGTCGGTTGCTGCGGGGCGCGGGCCTGCGCGGGCCTCGGCTCCGCGACCCCTGAAGCGAAACGAGCCAAGAAGACGCACCAAAACACGAACCCTCCTATCAAATTAGTCGTGGTTATTTTATTAAAAGTTCCCGCATATCTGATGGAAATGTAGAGTCGAAGCGTGTAGGTAGAGACTGCAATTACAGCTTGTGAACATTTTATGGATCTTGCAAATCAGTATAAATACGAATCGTAAGATAGATTGTACACCCCGCCCGAGGAAACTATATAAAATATGTACAATATAAAAGGAAGCTTCAAAATATAATAACCAAAAATAATAATGGCTAAAAGCGATATTATTTTATTATTGATATTAGCGTAGATAATATTAGGTACCTAAAGTATCGAGCGTAGTCTCTACTGTTTTCAATGCATGCGGATTGCGGAGGTGGAGAACCAATATTGAAGTTAAAAATTGATTGTATTTGTCGCGGCCAAAATATGACAAAAACTTCAAATTGGTGTGCACAATGCGTGAAATTAGTACGACGAAACGACCGCGCGCCGAGATGGATCAATCAATCTTTTTCTATTTCTGGTAAGTTTGGTAATACTTATAAATGTTACTCTATCCCAATTAGAGTGCCTGATATACACGACTTTAGATGCTCCGAAATACCCGTGGATAAGTTTCCAACTGCGGTAGTGAGTAACCTAATCTATGTAGGTAATAATGTTTGTAGATGCATCGATTCGTAATTTCAATTAATGTAGTAAGTTACTGATAGTTTTGATGTATTCCGATTGATGCAACCGCTATTATGTAGCTTCAGGATTAGGAAACTGAGTGTCAATTCAACAGACAGACAGACAGACAGACACGCTATTCACGCTAAAACAGCCTGAGTAACAACTTAATTGAGCACAGTTTGTGTTTCTAATGTAACATATAACATTTTATGATTATTAAATCTTCATACTTGCGTGACTAATGTAGTTTTTATAGCATTTTATTTTTAAACATCAACCCTGAATAACGGCACGTTTTTGATAAAGATTTACAATGAAAGATATGTAAAAGAGGTATTTATGAGAGTCACAATGAAGGTTTTAAAGGAGAGCGCATATCAAGTAAATGCGAGGACGCCCGGGCGCCTGCGTTCGTTCGTTCGTCACACTCCCATTCCTGTCGTACGTACACGCACCAGGCCCCTGCTTGTAATTGTAAGGCACCTATCAACTTACGTCTGCCTAGACACGGTCTAGATTTTTTTCTTGTACACTCATCAGCGGTTCATTAAAACGATCTCAAGTTTTGATGAATGCGCGTTTTTAGTCGAGGCGCGGTGAAACGCTTGCGTGTGGCATGTACTCGTATGCTAGACAGATTAACTTCTTTTTATGGGGACATTTTTTGATACGGAATTCACAGCGTTTCAATTTGAAATGTCGCTAACACACTTTAGTATTCCTCAGTTGTAATTACAAGATACCTACCTAAAAAAAAGTTCGGTGCTGGAGCCAAATAAGTACATTTAAGCACTTGTTGACATAGAATTTGCGCTTACGCTGTGTTTTTTTAGTCATGAGTGAATTTATTTTCGGCGGTGCAGTCAAACAACTTAATTTTGTTTTTTTTTGCAGAATTAAGCAATATGAATTGCGGCTTAGCTTGGTTATTAAGATGATGATGATTTACAAACTCCAGTCATGTCTAATTTCATTCAATAGTGCCGTTTGAACTCAACAAAAAGTTCAACTCAAATTCACTCAATTCATTAGGCGTTGGAAGGCGTCCCCGCGTTGGGCGTGCAGGATGTCGTCTAGATAGATACAAACACGGTGTCAGAGTTTCTAACGTAAAGTAGTAATATGTAAACATTACTGTGTTCCGGTTTGAAGGGTACTGTACAATGCCCAATCAAAATGACTCAATGTAGACGAGCACTTTAGCAGAGTTACACCGACCTATATAAATCAAATCCTGTGTAGCACTGTTCTGGTCATGAGCAGGCGTGATCTTTACCATCAGGAGAGCGCTTAGCTCGTCTCGTCCCTGTTCACATAAAAATCGTTACCGTTCTATGACAACAAAAATGGTGTGATTCAGGTTGTAGTGATGACTTATGGCAGTCAATGCGTGAAATAAGCTACATATTGCCGGGCGATGCTCTTAGCGGATGCGCCGTCACACCGACTTACCACTCCTAGCTCATGACCGCGGTGCCACGGCCATTGGCCATGACTCACAGCACGGAACTACGAATTAACTCTTGTTAAACCTTCAGTGGATGATTCGGAGACATTGTTTTAGTTTGTGTCAGGCTTTGTGAAATAATTACTACTCGGGCGAATGAACATGACACCTGGCTGCCACGTGGCTCGGAACTTGATGCTTCCCCCGCTGCCCCGAGCGGCGCCTCCGTGTCTTCTTCCTCTAATTGCGAAGCCTTATCATTACCAAGTATTACAGGACCTCTTCTCTATCAAGATTATCCAATTCCACGCTGTATTTTGCACAAACGTCATTTGGGCCAGGTGTCATGTTTATTCGCCCGAGTAGTACAAAGATGGGCATACACGAAAAAAAATATTGATTGTAACAAAAGGGTTCTTTATTATTTCTTTCATTTATATTTTCATTAAATTCCATATATATTAATATCCTAAGAATCCCTTCTATTAACTGTTTTCATAATCATGGTGACTCTCGCTCATGTTTGATGTTTATTTCAGGTGTGAATTTCATTCCCCGCCCGCCAGATTCTTTGCTTCTTCTAGAAGAATACTTCTCTGAATTATATCTTCTCTGTTTACCATCATATCTCTCAAGGCTTCTACTTCTTTCTCTATATCGTTTTCGAGATTTATTACCATTATTGTGCATTTCATCTTCTGACGTTCTCTCTTCCTTTATCTCTCTTTCAGGCTTTTCGTAAATTTCTCTTCTCGGTCGGTCTTTCTTGTTCACCTTTTTCGAATTGTGGTATCTTCTTTCTCTACTCCTACTTCTTTTGCGGCGATCTTGAGAATCCCTAGTGTCTGTGCAACAATCAGGTTCGGTTGACGCTCTTTCTTGCTTTATAACTACATCACCAACTAGCTTTGTTTTATGACTGTCGTTATTCTTCTTTTCTTTAGATAAATACGTATCCTCTCGGTACTGCATTTTATCTTTGTAATACTTTCCCTGACTTCTATCTCTGCAATCATGGAGATCGTCATAATTCCTGCTCTTATCATTCGATGAATAGCTGTCTTTGTGATGCTTTTTGTAGTGACTGTCGTGTTTAGTTTCCTGTTTCCGATATTTCCCTATATCATAGTCTCTATAACGATCGCTATGAGTTTCTTCCCTTTCTCTCGCAAGTCTCTCCTTTCGAAATTCTCTTCGGTCATCATTATATCTCTTTTCTCTACTTCTTGCTCTATACCGCTCTTTATGCGTTTCTGGTTTCTCGATTTCTGTTAGGGTATTTAGTTCCTGTTCATTATCTGGTAACTTTTGAGAAACACAGACATTTGGCCCATATTCTGTTTTAATAATCGTTCTTGTCGCTTCTCCATAGGCATCCATCTAGTGGAAAACAAATAATAACTCATATTACCTCCTTTCTTACCCAAAATTATATTATAAACAATTTTCTTTTTTAATGCTGGCGCCCAACGTGGTGCAAGTTTAACATTGGCACCCGCCCACCTTTGTGAGAATTAAGTTTAATGGCACTACATAATGATGAAGCTTTACTGGGCGTATCAGTCGTTTGCAACCATAACTAGGTAGCTGATGTTACCTGCGTGGCGATGACGTCCCGCAGCACGTCGGAGTAGTTCCTGGTCTTGGGCGCGACGCGGTACTTGGCGCGGCGCCGCTTCATGTCGCGCAGCTCCGCCAGGATCTCCAGCCGCGACTTCCTGTGACTGCCGCCCGGCTCATTGCTGCAGCTGCCCCAACCAACCAAAGAACACAGCATTACTAGTATGCTATCTCCATCCTATACTTTGCTTCTTTAAGAAACACTTATAAAAAGAACACAAGTTAATTTAAGTATAATTTTCTTGGTGTATTTAATTGATTTATTTTATATAACACAAGAACATACCTAACATTTTCAGCATTAAACTATTCTCAAGCTGAATAGAGTAAATGTTTAGCTAAAAAGATATTTAAAAACAGCTGCTGCAAAGAACTAGGCAAATCAGTTCAGTAGTTTTGGCGTGATTGAGGAACATCCGTTTATCATAAACCAAAAATTTTGTATGACTTTATAATATTAGTAGGATACACAACTAAATGATTTTCACCTTGGCAAATCGAGTTCGGTCAAGTCGTGAATCAGCGGCGCCGCGCCGACGACGGCGTCGTGCAGGGCGCGGCGCTCGTCCGCCGTGTACGAGGCCTGCAGCCGCGCCGCCGTCAGGGGCTCCGGCCCTCCACATCCTACACCTTCAGTCAAGGATACCACTTATGGACACATCACACAGGATCATATTCACAACTGATAATTAAAATTTATCAGGACAGATAAGATGTGTAAAGTGATGTGACTATTCAGACAATGGCAAGTCCACAGTGTGCATCAACTTGAGCAGCAGATAAATAATTGTCCATACAATGTTAAGGATCCACCCAACTAAACCATTCAATGTCTGTTCATTCAATGTTTTTAATGATAAATAGCTAGATATATGTATAATTTGGAACTATTATTAATAGGTGTAAGGATTGCAATTTCAGGTATTTTGCATTTATCATCTATCCATTAGCCATATTTTACAAACATGTGTTTTTTTATAAAGGATACAATATTACATAGACATCAGAAGCACATCAGGGTAAAAGTCTGCAGATTTTACATACTGCAAGGAAATGTATCAATTGTATTTAAATGCAGCCAAAGACAATGCCACCACTTTAGAACATATGAGAAAATAATACCTTTCTTGAACAAAGGGTTGTTACTTGATTCCTTATTTATAATATTGGTGATATCTTGCTTATCTGTAACCAACAATACACATTTAGTGATATTCTGTTCTCTTTGATATTTACAACTGGTGGTGCTAAGTTCAGTTAGTGAATGCCATTACTTAATTTGACGAGAGTATTTGCGCCAGGATCGATGGGATCCGGCAGGAGCATGTCATCTCTGGAGTAACCTAGCTTGTTCAGATAGCATTTCTTCTCATGAGTTTCTTTCTCGTTCAGTGGTATTCTGTGATTAGTGTCGTAAATACAGGATACTAGAGCACATTTCTGAAAATAGAGTCATAGTTAGAAACTCATAACTGCTCCAAAATCATTCAAAATAAATAGAAATAAATAGATAACCTCTATTTGTTTTGGATCCCATTGTAAGTTTTGAAGTAATAATGTTATTTCTTTTTCAATGTTACTGGTGTATGTTTTGAGCTGCGATAGTTCTACATATCTTTTATCCATTTCTTTCAAGGTTTTTCACGTCGTTTATTTTAAGATTTATTTTTCCTAGGAAAACAAACACCGCAATAAATACCTACAGTGTTTGACGTTGAGAATGACAAATATGACAATTGCAATGATGACTGTTTGCTAAATTGAACATTATAATAAACGATAAAATAGAGAGTTTTGGCGGGAACATGAAAAGTGGCGCATTAGTGTCATTAAATTAATTGACAAAACTTGTATAACTTTGAGTGTTTATGTGTAAAAACGGTGGTTTTTTATCCATTAAGTGCTCGTGAACGTGTATGAGTGTTGATGAATAGTGTAATGCTGTAAAACGTGACTTTTCGTGTTGCCTTCAAAACTCCATAGAAGCCTCTAGTAAAGTCGCAACCACCACTACTTTACAGGGGCATGACTTGACTCATCGACTCTGACTTATGAAAAAATAATCTCTCCAATTACTTGACACTGGCTATATACCTTTGATGTGAAAGAAGAAAGAAAGCCTCCTTCGAAAGAAAAAAAAAAACGATAAAATAGATAAGTGTTAGTTTAACACAGGATGGTAGGGTTCTCGGAACACTTTACTACACGGGATCAATTCATCAAGCCGTCATCGATACCCAATATTACGTCAATTTTGACAGAAAATGAAGAGATCCAAAAGTCAGAATTGTCGTACCATTTGATAACGAGAGCCAATGACAGCTTAGCGAATTCAGCAGGGCTATTTGTTAAGCTGTCATTAGTTCTCGATATCGAATTCGATGGTCAAGACTGGGAAATAATGACGTCACCATAGGATTTCTGTCGCTATCGGCTTCGAGAGGTCGGCCATTTTCTGTCAGATTTGACGTACCATTCGATATCAAGAACTAATGACATGCTAATGAATAGCACTGCAGTTCTCTATTAAATTATGTATATTATTTGTGATGTTCATAAGTCAATGCGCTTTAAAGGGGTCTCAGATGCAGGGTGTACACAGTAACACAGCACAGACTACGTGTGCGGAGCGATATGCGCAGACAGGCAGCTGTTTTGAATCATGCTAATTTATAAAACTTTCTTGCTGGACTCGAAACCCTAACGGTAATTTGCTAAAAAAATATTTACATTCATTGTCTATTTTTCGGAAAATAGCTGGCGATAAAAGTTGAGAGCAATGGTTGACAGTGACTTTTGTGACAGATTCTTTTATCATCTGTGCGCTTTTGAAACAGCAGCAAGTGAGACGTGTGGTGTGTGCTTTTATTTTAGAAAATTACCTGAATGTTCGTGAAAAATGGCAGATTCCGAGGTAATTTCTCTACTAATTTATCAATTCGCGTTGTAGCAATGTAGTTCTATTCATAGTACTCTCCTTGTTTGCAGGTATTAAAGAAACTCCGAGATATTCCTTACAAAATCCAGACGACCAATTTGAAGCAAAGACGTGAGGTTTTGAATGAAATTCGTGATGTTTTAGCGACTCCAGGTGAGCAGTGGTTGATGACTATGTATTTAGCGAGAAAGTCTTAGGGTTAGCGATATAGGTCCAGTCACAAAGCATTCTACAGGTTGGAATACATTGTATCCAGCCTAGCTATATTGATCCGCCGGCTCGGGCGTGCGCCGTACGTTTCACTCCGCTGCATGCCGGATGCACCAATATAAAGGCTGCAGCATCCTTACAAGGAAGTTTGTGAGATATAATAGACCCATCTTACATTTCAAGGGGCCAGGCTATAGGGATTATACAGATTTATAGGCCAGATACTATACCAATTTTATTTTATCTGTGAATAACCCTAAAGTGGAAAAATAATCTTAATGTTTGAGTGAAGTAAAGCTTTTTTTTTATAGGTATAACTGAGCCAGCAGTGCGATTCATCTGCCGTGCACTGACCATTACTCTGGACAGATACAGGGACACTACCTCCCAGTCATATGTAAAAGAACTCTTGGTGCATCTAACAGCCACTCACAGAGAATGGACACTGAAGACATTGCTGCCTGTCTTAATGGAATTATCAGAACAGCTGAGAAATCTGGCTACATCGTAAGTTTAAGAAACCACCTTAGTCAACTTCATTAAAGAGTTAATATATGAGATCTTTGTAAATAAAGATAATGATACCAAAAATAATTCACATCTTTCAGTAAAAGCACATGTAGAAATGGAATATATGCACTACGCTGGTCGACGGTGCTAGTGGAGGCAGCGTCCAGAGCCCCGGAACCTGAAGGTGTGGAACTGCGTGCCCTGGTGCTGTCACAGGCCAACCTGCTGGCCACTGTCGCAGCCTATGGAGACAAGAGGCACAGCGATAAGGCTTACTCTATGGTAATTATTCAACAGAGTGAACAAATATAATAAACCACCTATGCCTACCTACTTAACCTGAAATTCACATCTTGATAAATTTTGCATTAACTCCCCCAAATAATTAATGCAAAATCTGGGCCTAACAACAATGACTAGCAAGCAAGTGAATTGCTGCCTTAGAGCATTCATCTTAAGTTGAATAAAGTCCTTCTAAAATTATATAATCTTCAGTTGCACACATCATGGAGCATGATTGGAAAGCCGAAGCTGGAGAAATGGATGGAAGTCCTGCTCTCACAGCCGGCCGACGCCGGGCCTCACGTCAGCGTGGCCTTCTCGGCGCTCTGCAGGCACTTCCATGACGTCGAAGACCTGGACTACATGCAACAGCACAAGGTCTGTCATCAAACCATTCAATTAGCACATTTATGCTAAGGCAATATGGTATCAATTGACTTGAGAATGGATTGGCAATTAGAAGCTGTGGTTTTGGTTGATGAAATTCAGAAATGTTTTTAAACTGAACATTCATTGATAACGTAATAAGATTTTAGTTCAGAAAATTTGAAATGAAATGTTTTATTGCATGAAGTACGGTGTACAGTGAATTAATATGTTTAAAAGTGAAGGCAACCTTAAAATGGAGTTCACAGAAAAATGCAACAAATAAAACGCATGTTCAGCCGCACCAAACGCGCCCTACGCGCTCATTTCGTGCCATTCCAGCTTATAGTTATTGCTTAGTTGCTGCAGTTTGCGGTTGTGCTTAAATCAATTAACTAATCAATAGAAAATTTAGCTCAATTCTCCAAGAGGCTTTCAGAGGAAACAAAAAGTTTCCACTAAATCATGACATCAACTATGTTTTGGCAGTTATAAAACCTAATAGTGATACTTTAATCATAGGCAAAAATGATGGAGAGCTTCATAAAGAGCCTAATCAGCGTGAAGAGCCGGCCCAACGCCCACTACATCCGAGGGTGCTGCAGCCTGCTGCGGCTGCTGGACGCAGACGACGTGCGCGGCGCGCTGCTGCCCGCGCTGCACAAGGCCATGCTGCGCAGCCCCGAGACCAGCATACACGCCGTCGGGGAGGTGCTCCACAACCTGGAGATATCCCTCGATGAAAGTGCTGTTGATATTGGGAAGAGCTTGTTTGGTAAGTTTGGTGGTGCTATGGCCTGTTCCATACTAATCTTATATCCTACTAGGATACCAACTTGATATCTGTCTGTCGTTTAAGAGCCGGAAAAATATGTGCCTCATTACTATATCAATATAAAACTTAACGTTCTACATATTAAATGATACCCCTGACATGACGTTACTCAAGGAGCACCATAGCTCATGCTGTGATATATTCCAGGCTTAAATGAGTTGTGGTTGAAAGTGGTCTCGGTCGTGTGTCAGGTAACGTGCACAGCAAGGAGGAGCGCGTGCGCGCGGAGGCCATGTGCGCGCTACGGCGGCTGGCGACGCGCTGCGCGGAGGCGGGCGCGGCGCGCGCGCTGCTGGCGCACGCCTTCGCCGTCTACCACGGCGCCGGCGCGCAGGGGAAGCTCACCTCCAGCGAGGACAAGATCGCCGTGCTCAATGTGACTATTTACACCATGACTCAAAATATTACACTGTAACTTATCTTGACTGAAAACTTTCGATATAAAGTTAGATTCACCGTATGCTGCAGTTCTGATGTTTTGCATGGCTATGTAGTGAATATTTAGCAATTTAAATGCTTGTTGCGATTTCAATCGAAGTGGCCTAAGATCTTAAATAAAATAAAGAGATAATGGAACCCAACTATAGAAACATGTTATGGTTCTATTGAATCTTCGCCCCGAAACCGCCGTGCCTTCGTTATTCGTGGGCTATGATTGTGATTGCGATACGTTGCCAGGGCATCGGCGCGCTGCGCTCGCTGGGCGCGGCGGCGGAGGGCGCGGCGCTGTTCGCGGAGCTGGCGGCGCAGATGGCGCGCGTGCTGGAGGGCGAGTCGCACGAGCGCACGCTGTGCGTCGCCATCGACGTGCTGCAGCGCTGGATACTGCACCTGCGCGCGCCGCTGCCCGAACAAATACTTGACATATTCAAGGTAACTTACAGTTACGTCAAACAAACATACCTACAAATGCCGATACGTTTATTATCTAGACTCTGACACCTGCTCTTCGTTTGGTTGATTGTCCACGGCGTCATTGAATTGTGATTTAAAACTCAATGTTTTGGTCCAAACAAATTGATACCTAGTATTTGTTGTAGAAAGCTATATCAGCCAAGAGCACGACTCAAGCGGTGCGCACGGCCTACATGAGCCTGGCGGGCGGCGCGGCGCGCGCGGGCTCCGTGTCGGCCGCGCAGGCCACCGCGCTGCGCCCGCTGCTCACTAAGGCCGCAGAGAAGGCGCACCAGCAACCACTGCAGGTACGCACTACGCACGCACTACACTACGAACCAACGTCATATTCACGTTGGCAAATGACACATGAACTGTGCCTCCCGATTGGATCGACCTGATCGCGTTGTCCCCAGCACCCGGTGGTGGGCGAGGGCATATCGGCCGCGCTGGGGCTGGCGCTGCTGGACGACGCGCAGTCGCTGCCCGGCGCCGGCGCCGTGTGGACGTCGCTCACGCACCCCGACAAGCACACGCTCGTACACGACAGGATTATAGCCGCAGCCTCCGATGATGGTGAGATAGAGTGAAGCCGCTTTTCGCTGAATAGCTTTGTTTTTATTAATTACTGAGGACTAACAAGAAGATTCTAGTCTCTGTCGTTCCACACTGAAGCATACTTTGTTGCTTCCAACTTTAAAGTTACACAAGGCTTACGTATTGCCGATTTTTCGAGTCGATGATTAGCTTCCGCTTGTGCTGGAATCGTTGTTTTATTACTCTGACACTGAAATAGCTATAACATTTACCCCTTTATAGTCCTGATACAGGTGGTGCTGCTCTGCCGAACTGTGTTGGAAAAATACCCCTCTGTGGCGAGCCAATGCAATTCCCCTCTCTACAGGGCTTTCATACTCACGCTGCTGTCCACCGTGAAGAACGTGCGAGCGGTGGCTATAGAAGAGGCGAAGTCGCTTCTTGCCAAGCAAGATAGAGCGTTAATAGCTAGGAATCTAGTGCTAAAGTTAAACGAAGTGCTGGAGGAAGGCAAGATCTTTACATACAAAGAGAAGTCGCCGCCGGAAGAGAACGCGCCCACCGTCACGGGGAAGATGATACTGGATTGCATCGGAGCCCTGTGCTCCTACACAGGTGAGCCTAAGTCGTACTCATTGTTTACTTTGTTGCTTGACTGTGATCCAGCACTGCGCTATTTTGATCCAAGACTTTTAAGTCACTTTTATTCCTGCACCCCTAGTTTGGAACTGTCACGGATCTGAAGAGAGCCCTATGGCTCTCTTCACTAATCTCTCAAATATTCTTCAGAAATACGTCGGAAGACGATTTTACTGTAAGGCAGTGTCTTAATAGAACGCGATGACGCCACCATCGCAAGTTCGGCGAACGTCGATCGCGCGATCACGCGATCAAACGTACTAACGTCAAATAGGCGTCGCATCGCATCGCAGGTCGCATCGCTTGCTCGCGCGACGATCGCGTGATCGCGTTCTATTAGGACAATGCCTTAGAGAAAACCCATACACAAGCTTTGTGCGTGTATTGTTATTTGTTACTATTCGGGCAAATTACCATGACACCTGGCAGCACCTGCGAAGGCTTATCATTACCAAGTATTACAGGACCCCTTCTCTATCAAGCTTATCCAATTCCACGCTGTACTTTGCACAAATGTCATTCGAGCCAGGTGTCATCGTGGAAAGTTCAATTCGACCGAGTCATACGTGTAGCACTCGTCCGCCAGCCCGGTTGACGGTGGTATGGTGTGGGGTGGGGTGGGTGGGCGCGGAGTGCAGCAGCCTTGTGTTGCAGAGTACCCGCGGGAGGACGCACAGCAGCTGGCGCTGGAGAGCCTGCGCTGCTGCCACCACCCGCTGAGCGTGGCGGCCAACCGCCGCGCCTGGCCGCGCCTCGCCGCGCACTTGCAGCTCGAGCCGCGCAAGCTGCTGGCGCAGTACTCCGCCGCGCTCCGCGCCGACTACATCGCCGGCTTCCAGCCCAATGAGGTATAGTAAGCGCCAGACAACTTGTCCTCTGGCGAACCACGTGACAAGGATGCGCAGAACCCTTTTTGAGCTAAGAATTACGTTTGACGCTTAGTAATGCGTAGATCACACGTACCGAGTACTCGGCTGAGACAGTGAATGCTTGCGTCACTCGCTCAGCTGAGCACTCGGCGCTATGTTTATACGAACTGAGTACTCGGTCGGTACGTGTGATCTAGGCATATACAGGCCGGTGTACGCTCGAGCGAGGCGCGCTCTCGTCCTCATGCTAACTGTCACGCGACACACTATTCTGGTCGTGGGCAGACGTAATCTCTTACCATCAGGAAAGCGCCTAGCTCATCTCGTAACTTATTTAGATAAAAAAACAGGACCTTAAATTACCTACATAGATTCGGTGTAATGCTCAATCAGGCTCTTCAGACTTGAAAGTTTAGTATTTTTTTACGATCCTAATATAACTCTACAAGTGCGGTTATCGTCACTACTGCGTAATAATAAAATAATGTCCGGACATTTCGCACAATGCCATTCTAACCTCAAACTAAGCAAAGCTTGTACTATGGGAACCGGACCAGATGACAGATATAATAATATAATACTTATTAGTTTTTTCACACCACCTGCTCGACAATGTCCAATTACATATCATGCTATCATCAAGGTAAAGCAAAGCATTACCTACCTAGAGAGGTAATGTTGTATGAAACTCCCAAGGGTAGTAATATGATTTGAATTTGGAACGTCAAATTCGTGTGGAAAATCGTGGAAAATTCTAAGTAAAAGAACGCCCATAAGGCATTGTAAAAAGGTTTGTTCTAAAATATAATTGGCCACTCATAAAAAAAAGCAAAAAGGCGCTACTTCAAAGATTGTGAAACAAAAGACGGTGTTGGCTGCTGAGTTCGGAGCCCTGGCTTTTTTTTGCCTCGCAGAAGGTGTGAAAAATAGAGTATGCTCCTCTGGGATAAAACCTGTCTTGGTCTTGGGTAGCTTGAACCCCTCGCGTCACTCAGGACTCTACATAACTCCCTCGCTTCGCTCAGGAGTTAACTGAGTCCCTCGAGTTCAAGTTCAAGTTCAAGTTTTTTATTGATAACACATATTGGTAGTTACAAGTCATAAAAAAATAATAATTAAATATCTTAATGATAAATGATAAAAATAAAGCTCGTTAGCTCAGGGTTCAATATGCCACCCGCGACATAAGACTGCTTTATCCCCTTAGTGCATAATCTACTATAATAGAATGTGTGCCTGTAACACAGTGTGTATCGTTGCGTGTCCCAGACGGTGTCGAACATAGTGGTGACGCTGCTGACCACGAGCCCGGAGGCCGTGGCGGCGGGCGCCGTGCAGACCATCCTGGACGCGCTGCGGGACGCAGAGCTGCTGGCCGTCACCAGGGACGAGTACTTCACCTACCTCACGCCCGAGGGGGAGCTCTACGACAAGAGCTCCGTGCCGGGGTCAGTCTCATTTAATGTTTCCAAAGGCATGTTACTGGGCTGAAAACCACAAGTTATTTTTTTTCGAAGAACTTAAGTTCTTCGGTTTTGGCTCCACATTAAAGGTATATAGCCAGTGTCAAGTAATTGGAGAGATTATTTTGTCATCAGTCTGAGTCGATAAGTCAAGTCATGCCCCTGTAAAGTAGTGGTGGTTGCGACTTTACTAGAGGCTTCTATGGAGTTTTGGAGGCAACACGAAAAGTCACGTTTACAGCATTACACTATTCACCAACACTCATACACGTTCACGAGCACTTAATGGATAAAAAATCACCGTTTTTACACTTAAAGACTCAAAGTAATACAAGTTTTGTATAACAATTTAATTCCGCGAATGCGACATTTTCACGTTCCCGCCAAAACTCTCAAACCACAAGTTGCACGATTGATTTGTCATTTGTGCACAGGACCGAGGATAACAAGGAGATGAACATGAAGAGGGAAAGCAAAGTGTACAGCTACAAGGAACAGCAGGAGGAGCTGCAGCTGCGCCGCGAGCTGGAGGAGAAGCGCCGCCGCGAGGGGAAGCGAGTCGAGGTAACGCCGCGCCCACAGTGTGATCCCGATCCGAGCCTGAGCCTGGGAATTTACACCTTATGCCAACACTATAAAGGCCTGTTTCGACCAGCAGTGTCGGCGTCGGGTGTGGGTGCAGGTTAAATACACACGCGTAAAACTGCAAGTGTTTTATTTTGGATGTTATAATTTAGTTATATGCTGGTTCTAGGTTCCACTGACAGCAAAACAAAAGGAGGCGATGAAAGCTCAACTAGCCAAGGAGGAGGAGATCAGAAAGAGGCTGAGTGTGGTGAGTTATTCATTTCATATTACAATGAAGTTTCTGCTTTACAACACAATGTTAACAACAACAAAAAAAACCAACACTGTGTTTTAGGCATACAGTGAAAGCTGCTCTATCAGTAAATAAATAAAGTAATTTCTTTCTTTTGGTCGCCTTTGAAGAGTGAAGACCGAATTTGACGAGTTCTTGATAGTTGACAATTCAGCTGTTACGATTCCGACGATTGTTTGTGTTTATGTTTTTAAAAGTTCTTTATTCAACATAATAATGATACAAAACACTGTTCACGTTCAGCTCGGAATCCATTCAGTGACCTACACCACAAAACCAAAATAAATACCTAAATAGGTATTGATTTTGTCAGTTTGACTTGGTTCTAAAAATACAAGGCGCAGAACGGAGACCCGGTGACTCGATAGGCTGTGGCACCTCTTAGAGTCTCTAGACAAAACAATTCCGATGATTGGTGGTACTCATATCACCACAGTGAGTGTGGAGTGTAAGGCATGTGCACGTGTTGCGGTTGCAGCTGGAGCTGCGCGTGGCGCGGGCGGTGGGGCTGGTGGCGTGCGTGCGCGCCGGCAGCCCGCGCGCGCTGCGGCTGAGCGCGCGGCGCGTGGTGCCCGCGCTGCTGGCCGCGCTGCGCTCGCCCATGGCGGCGCCGCGCCTGGCCGCCGCGCACCTGCGCAACGCGCCCTGCCTGCTACCCGACCACGCCGCGCTCGCCGACACCGTGGCAAGGGTCACCATCAGGTCTGCACCACCCGCCACCCCCTTGGCACCATCATACACCAACAATCATTATCATATCAGCCCTTCGAGCAGCACTGCTAGATGGCCTTCCCATTAGACGTCACACGACGACCAGCCCCGAGCTGCCTCCATCCACATACTTCCTGCAACAACAACATCATTCGTGTGAGGGGCTGCCCTACGCTGCGTCCAGTTCTTTTTTGACTATTTACCTACCAAATTATTTGTTTTGCTCTTCTGCTCCTCGTGCTCGATGACCTTTTTCCGAAAAAACCTGAATGAAGTGCCAGATATGGTTGAAAATAGTTTAAAACTGAGCCATTGATACAATGAATGAATGGTTTGTTCAGACTGCACGAGCCACAGTGCGACCTGGACCCGTACTGGGAGGAAGAGCCGATCGAGACGGCCACCGCGCGCACCATCAACCTGGTGCACGCGAGCACGGCGGCCGCGCGCGCCGGCCCCACGTCGGCGTCGCGGGCCAACTACTTCACGCCGCCCGGCCTCTGCTACGTGTTCCCGCTGCTCAAGAAAGGTAACCGACCGACCGACCCCGGACCCGATCACTTGTATGTATGATCTAGTGCTGACCGAAGGGGTTTCTTGCCAGGTCTATCGGTAGGTCTCGTGGACGAGACGACGATGCTGAACGGCCTGGCGATCATCGGGCACCACGCGCGGCTGCGAGTGGAGTCGGGGGAGGACGAGCTCATGCGGCCCGAGCTGTGTCCGATCGACGACATGTTCCGACTGCTGATCGACCTCATCAGTGAGTACTCTATCATCGGGGTGACATGCGCGGCTGCGGGCGGAATAAACTCCTTTCAAATCCTTTGCTCGTCGTGGCGTCTTACGGGCTGAGGCATGTCCAGCTGTGGACGTCCAAAGGGACACGATGATGATGAGGCGGCCGTTGACGGTGGCGTATTGCAGGCAGCACGAAGGGGCGCACGCAGACGGCGTGCACGGCGGCGCTGCTGGACACGGCCGAGATGGCGGCGCGCGGCTCGCTCACCCAGGACGACGTCTCCTGCCTGCTGGCCGGCCTGCAGAACTCCTTGGATGTAAGTACCATAACTCATAAAACGTGATGCGCGATTATATAGGACTGTTCAAGGTCTTTTCTGTTGATGTTCTCACGGCTGCTAGTCGACAGTAATTATTAGAGAATCTGCATAACAAGTTCCGTCTCTCATCGTCAGGTGGTGCGGGACGCGGCGCTGCGCGCGCTGATCTGCGTGAGCCCGCAGCTGCACCCGCTGTTCGAAGACTCGGAGTACGCACTCACGCTCACCAAGCGGCTCATCATCGCCACCTTCGACGTATCCGAGGATAATAAGTTAGTCTTATTTTTTATTATTTAACGGATTTCAATGTATCTGAGGACTTGCCCGTAAGACGCCACGACGAGCGGTCTCGAGTCTTCTCCATTTACTGACTTCCCGCTGCACCAACACTACAAGCGATCCATCGTGTGGTCAAATCAAGTACCTGGGTTCTCCGACGGTCATCGGTTGGTCGAGCATGAAATGCCTGGGCAAATCATTGTCCACCATTGTACCATTATTTTCGTCTTTATGTATATTATTGTTTGTTTTGTTATGGTGTGCAATAAAGAATAATGTATCTATCTATCATTAATGACAATATTCTACATATCCTCATCCTGCTTATTATGATTGCCCTCTCTTTCTCTCTTTACTCTATTTGAAAGAGAGCAATTATTTTAAGTAGGGTGAGGATATGTAGGAATGCAGAGTTATTCCAGGGACACCCTTGAGTATATCAAGCGTCGTCGTTTTGTTATGTAGGAAGTTGGGTGAGCAGCTGTGGGAGTCCCTGCCCGGCGCGCAGCAGACGAGCCACGCGGCGGCGCTGGTGGAGGCGCTGCTGGCGGAGATCCAGCACCCGGCGGAGCAGGTGCAGCGCGCGGCGGCGCGGGCGCTGGCGCACGTGGTGGCGCGCGGCGGCAGCGACGCCGCCGAGCTCGTGCTGCAGCACCTGCAGGACGTCTTCGAGCAGCGGCTGCCGGTGCGTACCTGCCCACCCTACCACCCTCCACCCTCCACCCCACCCAAGACTCTGCCGTTCAACATATTTAGCATTGTAAGCACAAACTAAACCTGTGTAAAACATATAAGCCTTCAGAACAAACTTGTCGTACATCCTGCCGTTCCCGCTTCAACTGTTTTTCAATGTTCGGACTATTGTTGCTAGAGACGAGACTTGTTGGTAGTAAATAATCCGGTTCTAATGTCTAGTTGTTCCGAAAATAAGTTGTTCGTCCGTTATTCGGTATTCTCCTCTAGCATCGCATTGTGTGATTGTGTGGTGTGATGGTGTGACGTGTGCAGCTGATCCCGGCGCGCGTGGACTCGTTCGGGCACGTGCTGTCGGAGGAGGTGGACGAGTGGGGCGGGCGGCGCGGCGTGGGGCTGGCGCTGCAGGCGCTGGCGCCGCTGCTGGCGCCCGCCGCCGTGTCGCAGGCCGTGCGCTTCTTCGTGCACCACGGCCTGCCCGACCGCGCCGAGCCCGTGCGCGCGGAGATGCTCAACGCGGCCATGGCGCTCGTCGACATACACGGCAAGGTACTTCTTCCTGTTATAATCGATAAATAGCCAGTCGGAATCGAAATGTGTTAATTAACTTTTAAGACAGGTCATGTGATGTTTCAGTTATTTTGTTGTTTCGCAGGAAACGATCGGCAGCCAGCTGCCGGTGTTCGAGGAGTTCCTGGACAAGGCTCCGAAGACGCGCCACTTCGACTCAGTGCGGCAGAGCGTGGTGCTGCTGGTGGGCGGGCTGGCGCGCCACTTGCAGCCGCAGGACGCGCGCATCAAGCCCATCACGCTGCGGCTCGTGGCCGCCCTGGGCACGCCGAGCCAGCAGGTGACCACACAACACAACACATACACGACTACAAACTCACTGCCTACATATAGTACGCTTGACTGCAGTAACACATTCGTTACATCGTAAGATACTGAACTTGTATGACATACCTGTATTCTAATCATTGTCTTTTCCCACAGGTCCAAGAGGCAGTGAGCAACTGTCTGCCTCACTTAGTGACGTCACCGGCTCTCGAAGGCGAAATACCGAATATCGTCAACAAACTCATGAAGCAACTGCTCACCGCTGAGAAATACGGAGAAAGAAAGGTGCATACAATTCTGAACCTTATGTTTAAAAGTATAAAATATTTTTTAGATTATTTTTTCTATCTGGAAGCTAACGTGCCTGTTTCACCCAAAACTAAACCTTACGATGTATAAATTGTTTTCTGTCGTGTATCTCAGGGTGCAGCGTACGGTATCGCCGGCATCATCAAAGGACTTGGAATATTATCATTGAAACAACTCGATGTCATGGGAAAACTCACTGAAGCCGTTCAAGAGAAAAAGAACTACAAAAATCGTGAAGGTAAGTGACACTTGTTCCAGATCTAGAGTAACAACACAACACACAGATCGTGCTCAATTAGTTTGAGTTCGCCAGGTGCCCTGTTCGGCTTCGAGATGCTCTGCCACAAGCTGGGCCGCCTGTTCGAGCCGTACATCGTGCACGTGCTGCCTCACCTGCTGATGTGCTTCGGAGACACGTCGCAGTACGTGCGCACGGCCGCCGACGACACGGCCAAGCTCATCATGAGCAAGCTGAGCGCGCACGGCGTCAAGCTCGTGCTGCCCGCGCTGCTCAACGCGCTGGCCGACGACAACTGGCGCACTAAGGCCGGTCAGTTGTTATGCACACACATTCTACGTACACACTACACACAACCCGAAACAGAATACCGCATCTCAGCAGATTGTGAGCATAAGCAAGCATTATTGCGACGAGATTTCATTTTCACATTACCAACTGATACTGATCATTTTCATATTGAAGGCTTATAATGACAGATCAAGGCTGTTCGATACGAAGACAGAAAGCAATCTTACTTTTGTAATTGGAAGATTCACATTACTCTCATAAAGGGCCATACCATACGTCATAGAGCTCTAACCCATAAGCAACATTTTTTGGCACATTTCCCTAGGTAATGCGAAATGTGATTCAAGTTTAAATAGAATCCGACATCCTGTGTCTCTAAAGCGGTAGGTACCTATATATTCAGGTTCGATCGAGCTGCTGGGTTCGATGGCGTACTGCGCGCCGAAGCAGCTGTCGTCGTGCCTGCCGTCCATCGTGCCGCGCCTCATCGACACGCTCAGCGACTCGCACCTGCGCGTGCAGGAGGCGGCCGCCGAGGCGCTGCGCGTCATCGGCTCCGTCATCAGGAACCCCGAGATACAAGGTCTCCGCCACCAGAATGTTGCAACACACAATGCCCAATGCCCAATACACGATCACCTAAATCAGTACATCACAATGGATATTTATGGAAGAACAACAATGAGATTCCCAACCGTTCCTTAAATAAACAGTGTGGTGGTACCCGAACGAAGACATAGCCCAATTAGATAATATATGGCTAGCTATGAATATTACAGTACCGTACTAGGGCAAACATGGCGCAAAACCAGAGTCCGGTGACGCAGTAACAGCCATCTGCGGCTAACTGCATAAAACATTTGCATTTGGCTCTCTAAAGCTAAACTATTGTCTACCTAGAAGTATAAAGCTGTTGGTTCTCCAATAAATAAATAAGTAAAGCGTCCATCCAAAAAAAAATTATGGCGCAAAACCAACAACTAACAACCACAAATAAAAGCAGTAACTTAAAGAGCAGTATACACCACCATTTTTTAATTACCAAAAAAAATTAAATGGGCAATGCAGACAGGGTACTACGTTGCATCTGTGCAGTCAGAATTATGGATTTCTACAAAATGGCAGAGTGACCGGGCGCGAGTGCGGCGCCCGTGCCGAGGTTTTGCGAGCCGGCTCGAGCTAGGTACCCGGGTTTGCCAAACGATGAATAAAACTTAAATTATTATCAATTAAAGGTATCGCCTGACGCAAATCCATAGGAAAACGACTAATGGTAACAGTTATCCAGTTTTAATCAAATTTATTTTGACAAAAATTCGATTTATTTTTTTCAAGTTTTTTTGCCAAATATGTGTTCAGTAACGGCAACTGACTATGCGTATTTTTTTTTTATGGTGATTAAAATTTGACCGTGTATATGCAGCGATCGTGCCGGTGCTGCTGGAAGCGCTGCAGGACCCGTCGCACAAGACGTCGGTGTGCCTGCAGACGCTGCTCGACACCAAGTTCGTGCACTTCATCGACGCGCCCTCGCTGGCGCTCATCATGCCCGTGGTGCAGCGCGCCTTCCTCGACCGCAGCACCGACACGCGCAAGATGGCCGCGCAGATCATCGGCAACATGTACAGCCTCACCGACCAGAAGGACCTCACGCCCTACCTGCCCAACATCATGCCCGGCCTCAAGAGCTCGCTGCTCGACCCCGTGCCTGACGTGAGTGCATCTCCTACTACCGACTGATGCCGTCACTCGGTTGCGTGTTGATACTTCACAATCCGGTGATGTGACCTTGCCACTTCCGTCTGGAAGAATTTAAAGTGTCATCAAATTAGTTCCGGTTGATAAGGTGGTGCGCGATATATAAGGATTATATAGAGCTAACGCTGTTTGCATCAGGGATGATTCAAAAACTAAGGCCATCTAAGTAGCACTTAATGCAGTATTGCAGTGATAGGCAAGAGGGACGTTGTGGTGTGTGCAGGTGCGCTCCGTGTCCGCCCGCGCGCTCGGCGCCATGGTGAAGGGCCTGGGCGAGAGCTCGTTCGAGGAGCTGCTGCCGTGGCTGATGACGCAGCTCACGTCGGAGAGCAGCAGCGTGGACCGCTCGGGCGCCGCGCAGGGCCTGTCCGAGGTGGTCGCCGGCCTCGGCGTCACCAAGCTGCACAAGATCATGCCGGGTAATCTAAGTTGCATCTATTCCCACAGAGTCGGAGCCGCTGTGGCTCTCGTGTTATACCCACTCGTCGGTTCCAGAGATTATCTCGACCGCGGACCGGTCGGACATCGCGCCGCACGTGAAGGACGGCTACATCATGATGTTCATCTACATGCCGGGCTGCTTCCCCGAGGAGTTCCGCGACTACATCGCGCAGATCATCAACCCCATCCTGAAGGCGCTGGCCGACGAGAACGAGTACGTGCGCGAGACTGCGCTGCGCGCCGGCCAGCGCATGGTCAACCTCTACGCCGACTCCTCCATAGCGCTGCTGCTGCCCGAGCTCGAGAAAGGTAACATTATAGTGTCGGAAGCTGTCATACCGGCTGTACCGTTTCAGCCGGGAGCGATCATTTAACGTAGGTTAGAGGTGATTAAAATTCAGCTATTAGAGCTTGTCTTGTTGTAGGAAGTTCACCATCGACGATATTAGCGCCTCACACAGCTTTTCCGCAAAACTATAAAACACTTGAAATAAAAAATAAAATGAAGTGTTAACTCATGGAACTGTTTGATTTGGTATTGACATGACAATAGAGTAACCAATAAACTGGACAATAAATACCCCGTCACAGGTCTATTCGACGACAACTGGCGCATCAGGTTCAGCTCGGTACAACTGCTCGGCGACCTGCTGTACCGGATATCCGGCGTGTCCGGCAAGATGAGCACGGAGACGGCCTCCGAGGACGACAACTTCGGCACGGAGCAGTCGCACAAGGCCATCCTCAGCAGCCTGGGCGTGGAGCGCCGCAACCGGGTGCTGGCCGGCCTCTACATGGGCCGCAGCGACGTGGCGCTCATGGTGCGCCAGGCGGCGCTGCATGTTTGGAAGGTAGTTTTTCCATCTTCGTACCGGTCTGCCGCGGTGTGTTTCTTTGAGCAATCACTCCGTAGTGGCCTGTATCATCTGACATCAGACGTGACAGCATCTCCTTTATGATTAAATTAAATTGTTATCATTCTCAGGTGGTAGTGACGAACACTCCGAAAACCCTGCGCGAAATCCTGCCCACGTTGTTCGGCCTGTTGCTGGGCTGCCTCGCCTCGACCAGCTACGACAAAAGACAAGTCGCCGCCAGGACCCTCGGAGACCTCGTCAGGAAGGTGACGGAACCATGGCTTATCCTTCTTTTCGAGTGAGGCATACCGTAAAAGCTACTGGAATTTATGTTTCTGACGTGATCGTTGCGTTTGGTCCAGCTGGGCGAGCGCGTACTGCCGGAGATCGTGCCTATCCTGGAGCGTGGGCTGCAGTCGGATCGCGCCGACCAGCGCCAGGGCGTGTGCATCGGCCTCAGCGAGATCCTCGCCTCCACCTCGCGCGAGGCCGTCACCAGCTTCGCGGATGGACTGGTAACTACTGCCGCCTCCTGCCGCCCGCCACGCGGTGCCTCCGCTCCGCGCCGCGTGTATCTATGACGGTGGTCTTTCCAGGTGCCGACGGTCCGCACGGCGCTATGCGACTCGCTGCCGGAAGTGCGGCTGGCCGCGGCGCGCACCTTCGACTCGCTGCACTCCACCATCGGCAACAAGGCGCTGGACGACATCCTGCCGCACATGCTGGGTCTCCTCAGCGACCCCGACCCCGACACGGCCGAGGCGGCTCTCGACGGACTCAAACAGGTCAGTCGACCGCTCCACCGTTGGCGACCAAACACCGGGCACCTGTTGTGGATGACGATGTGAATTGTGTTCGTAGATAATGGCGATAAAGTCCCGCGCGGTGCTGCCGTACCTAATCCCGGTGCTGACGGGCGCGGGCGGCGCGGGCGCAGGCGTGGACACGCGCGCTCTGTCGGCGCTGGCGGCGGCGGCGGGCGGCGCGCTGGGCCGCCACCTGCCGCGCGTGCTGCCCGCGCTGCTGGCCGCGCTGGCCGCCGCGCGCGGACACCCGCACCACGCCAAGGAGCTCGAGCACTGCCGCGATGCGCTGCTGCCCGTGCAGGACCCACCCAGCGTCAGATGGTAACTAATGAACATACATACATACACCATCAAGCAAAGCGGATGAGTTACGTTCCCGTGTCCATTGCAGCATCATCGACTACCTGCTGGACACGATCCGCACGGGCGCGGGCGGCGCGAGTCCCGCGGCGGCGGCGCTGCTGTGCGCGTTCGTGTCGCACACGCGCGCCGACCTCTCGCCGCACGTGCCGCAGCTGCTGCGCGGCCTGCTGGCGCTGCTGGCCGACACGGAGCGCGACGTGCTGCTCATGGCCTGGGAGGCGTTGCTGGTACGACCCCACTCACTGGTGCTCGGAGTGGATGAAGCACCGCGGATGTACTACAAGTTGTCTCCCACCCCCAGGTGTTCACGAAGTCCCTGGAGCCGGAGCAGCTGATCGGGCACGTGTCGGACGTGCGCGCCGCCCTGCGCGTCATCTCCGCCGACCTCAACGGCGAGCTGCTGCCGGGCTTCTGTCTGCCCAAGGTATGGCTCAACATCAAAACGGCAGGTCGGCGTTCACTCACAGAGTGTTCAGACGCCATTAGAGTGGATGGTCTAGCTAGTCACACAGAAAGATACTGTCGAACCATAACACATATTGTTTTGTGCAGGGTATCGCCCCAGTGCTGCCGTTGTTCCGCGAGTCGATCCTGAACGGTCTGCCGGAGGACAAGGAGAACGCGGCGCTGATGCTGGGCGAGCTTATCAAGCTGACGCCGGCGCAGTCGCTGCAGCCGTCCGTGATCCACGTGACGGGCCCGCTCATCCGCATACTCGGGGACCGGTTCAACGCCAGCGTCAAGGCGGCTGTGCTCGACACGCTCGCCTCGCTGCTCGCCAAGGTAGGTGCCCGCCGCCCGCCGCTCTCACACCGGCACCGGCGGCGGCGGCGGCGAACCTACATGATTGTTGTGTTGCGCAGGTGGGCATCATGCTGAAGCAGTTCCTGCCTCAGCTGCAGACGACGTTCCTGAAAGCGCTGCAGGACGGGTCGCGCTGCGTGCGGCTGCGCGCCGGCCAGGCACTGGCGCAGCTGGTGCACATCCACACGCGCACCGACCCGCTCTTCCTCGACGTGCACAACGGTACCCTCGCGCACTGACACCCACGCACCGCCCACGGCTCGACCCGCGTCTAACGCGCTTCGCGTTGCAGGCATCAAGAGCGCGGAGGAGCAGGGCGTGCGCGAGACCTCCATCCAGGCGCTGCGGCACGTGATCACGGTGGGCGGCGACAAGATGTCTCCGCAGCACGCGCTCGCCATCCTCGCCACGCTCTCCAGCCCCGCGCTGCTGGCGCACCCGGACGACGCGCTGCGCGGCGCCGCCGGTGGCTGCCTCGGCGCGCTGCTCAAGTGCCTGCCGCAGCCGCACCAGGTATTGCGGTACCATCATCGCTCGACGAGCAAGCACGCCACCACATTACGATTGTGTTGTGTATGGAGCCACCAATCTCGTCACTGAGCCTGGGTGTGTGTCGCAGGACGCGGCCATCCTGCACCACGTGCTGGGCGCGGCCGCGGACGACTGGCTGCTGCAGCACGGCCGCTCCTGCGCGCTCTTCGTCGCGCTCAAGGACTCGCCCGCGCACCTCTACAGGGACCATTTTGAAGACAAGGTACCTACTATGTATTGCACTTCACACATTCATACATCACTAAAACCAACTTTTAGGTTCTCATTCTCATGATGAAGGAAAGAGGCGGTACGGGAGATAACATTAAATATCCTTTTAATACCTATAGCTTGAATTTAGGTTTCATCATCGCGGGCTTAAAACTGAATATTTGTTTACAGATAGTAGTGACTCTGGGCGGCTACCTGGCGAGCGACAAGGTCCCGATCGCGTGCAACGGGCTGCGCGGCATGGGCTACCTCATGCGCCACCTGCTCGCCGCCGACCGGCCCGTACCGCCCGCGATGCTCTCGCAGTTCGTCAGGGTACTTCCACGCTATACTACATCCTTATTTTGTTTCTGCGCATTACTACCGCCTAGGGGCGTCTGGTAAATAGTTGCACCGGCTTCGCCTTTTGTTTTTTTTTTGTCTTCAGAGGAGAAATTGATATACGAATAAACCGGTCGGGGGAACCGGAGTTATGTGGGACTCGCCGCCCTCATGGGAGGACGGCGCCGGCGTCGCCTGTGTTAATCCGAATGATTCTCATCGTACCTCAATCTTGTCTTTTTGAATTTTAAAAAAACATTTTATTTTTTTCAATAAAATCGTTTAAATTTCCATAAGTAATAAGAACGCCTCTTATAATGTAAAATGTCTGTGCAGAGTATGAACCACAGCAGCAACGAGGTAAAGCAGCTGATGGCGCGCGCGTCGGTGGTGGCGGGCGCGGAGGTGGCGGCGCGCGGCGCGGCGTGCGACGTGCTGCGCGCGCTGCTGCCCGCGCTCGTCAACGGTACCAAGGAGAAAAACACCTACGTGCGCGCCAACGCCGAGCTCGCCCTGCGCGCGCTGCTCCGGCTCGCCACCGACGACACGCACGCGCAGGTAACTGACACAACAAATTAGCTGATAGCCAAGCTGATCCTCTGATGAAGCTGATTGTAGATTAAACTAAAATCAAAAATAAATGTGGAGTAGGTTGGGTGGTTGCAGTAGTTTGTGTTGTGTGTTGCAGCAATGCGGCGCCCTGCTGGAAGAGGGCGCGCGCGAGGCTCTAAACGACGTGGTGGCGCGCGTGCTGAGGCGCGCACTCGAGCCCGCGCGCGACGAGGACCTCGACTGCACGCTGCTCACGTGACCCCCCCAGCCCCACTCCTCATACCATACACTATTATATCCATACCTTTGTTTCAATTACATGCAGTTACTATGTAAATGTATCCTACGATGGTTACATTCATAAGTGTCAATTGTTTTGTAGCCATACAGTACATTACCCATTGTTGAGGGCATAGAGTCCAATGAGTTACCACTTACTCAACAACACTCAGTTTTTAGAATTGCTACATAGTATGCCTACTTCTGTTTATTGAAACAATTGCTAATACACAGTGCATTGGGATGAATCCAATGTAATGCGGTCTTTTTAATTTTTAATATTTATATTTTAACTCTGATTATAGTATTTTTAGTGAGTATTACAACATGAGAGGTAATAACAAAAGGCACATAAAATGTAATTGAAAATGTATGTATTTCATGTAAAAAAAAAAACTGTCATTATTGTTACTTAGTCAATAAATACAATTTTCTGCAGATTATAATTGTTTTACTACCCGTATTGAACCATTTAGAATTATTTGGCTATGGATACAATGTTAGGAGGAATGTATTTAGACCTCTATGGAGTAGAGTGTGATACCTATAGATCTGCTTTGTGCAGTTTCTTAGAGAAGCCTTTATCAGTGATGAGTTGGTTGCACTGGTGGCGTTCGAGGTGCGCGAGTGGCAGGCGCTCCAGCTCGGCGTCGGCTGCGCCCAGCAACACCAGCTCGGGCGGCGCACCCGTGATGAAGCGCACCTCCACGCGCTCGTACTGCGGCGCGTCCTGCATCACGAACGCCTTCACCTGCGGCAGCCGGTTCAGCGAGCAGCCGCGGCATGTCTACAAACGAACACACCGCACAATAAACAAACGGTATTATCATAATCATAATCTTTATTGCAACAATGTACATAATGGTGATAGGTCTTATCTAAGATCACAAATAAGGTATGGCAAGTACATTGGCCCTGTCAGGGCACAGCAGTTACTAATCACTATGTGATTATAGGACACGCTAAAACACGCTAGGTAACAAGTCACGGAACGGATATTTACCTCTATCCTAGCAGAAACAATATCGTCGATTTCGTAAGCTGACGCAACTAAAACTATTGATAGTATTACGAATGATCTCTTCATCTTGTACCTAGACGTGCAGCCAAGTGCAAGTTCACAAAAACAAAACAAATAATAATCAAGTGCTCTGCTCACTCAGCTCATCAGCTGATCCACAGATTCAAAGAGAATATAACCACTACGTCACAGATTAGTCAGAGTACTTGATATGATCTTTTAATTTCTACCAAAGAGAATATAACTATATTTTCTACCACAGATTAGTCAGAGACTCAGTATGTAATACGGGGAAAAAACAGCATTACTAGTATGAGATAAAAATATATAAAATAAAATCGAAAAGCGACGCAAAAAGATACGTAGATTCATTTTTTTAAGTGTATTTTAGCTATTTTCACTTCTCATGCTAGTAAAGTTCAACTTTATGCCAAGTACATGGGAAGTAAAACTGCATTTCGTGCTCCAAAAGTGATTGATTAACCTGTTCAGAGTTCAATTTTTAGTTAACAGGTTTGTCATGTAGCAGGACAGGAGGCCCTGTTCAACCAAACTTACAAATTATAAATTTAAATTGTAATTGTAGTTTACAAGTTAGTTCCAATTTTACTAATCTACAAGTTTCTGTTTAACCAAGAATACAACTTACAATTTTACCATTGTGGAAAACTAACAAAATTGTAGCTGCAATTCTACATAATTCTGTTTAGTTTAACCAAGTTTTAGAAACATGTAAACGCGTTAAGCTGTTCATATCATGAAACGCTGACTATTCATTGATCTGGCCAGGCCATTTCATGGTGTGGCCAGCGGGTATTGGTCATTTCATGAAATACAGCCATTTCATGTTTTTTTTCGTAAAAGGATAAACTTGACTTTTGATGTGACTTTTACATGCAACTAAATATTTCGGGTTTGCAAAATAATAAGATATTTCTATGAGACCTAAACATACTTATTTTTTGGTTTTGTAATTATTGTTATAAGATTGGATGGCTGTTTCTGTTTATAAGCAGCTAAATGGGCGCTTATTTTAGTTGAAGTTTGTATGATTTCTATTTAAGCTTATCTTTTTGAATGCCAAGGAATTTCTGCACCTAGGGTAAGTAAGTACTAACATTTTTGCCAAATTATGTAAGAAAATGGGGGGAAGCCTTTGCCCTACAATGGGACAGCTCAGGCTGATAATAATAATAATAATGTTAGTACCTTTTTTGGCAGCTTTCGTACTTTTTTAAATACTGATACTGGCAATGCTGTTCCGCTCACTAATTTAGGAAGTGATTACAACTTAGGGGTTTTCCCCTAAAACTTAGGGGGGAAAATGAAAACAAGGGGAATTTTAGAGCCCTGACAAAACATGCAATTATAAGGATACTATTTTTTCATTATAATATTGCAATTTCAATGTGAATGTGAAAAACAAAAAACAATTTCGATAGAAACTCAAGAATACTGTTATTAGATACATTTATGAGCAAAATATAGTTTTAAGCTATAGTTTTAAGTTGGGTGTAAAATCCCTTTGCTTGTATTCCAATACAGCAAAATTGCTTTGCCCTACGCATACAGGGTGTAGGTGTAAATGTACATAAATGTAGTTAGGTATACTTACTCTAAGAAACACACTACTTATATAATGTACGCTACTTGGCAATAAATAAATGAAAATGAAATCTAAATACTGAATAGAATAGAATATGTTTATTGTAAAAACTGTGTGAATTACAAGATCTTATATGTATATAGGAGGTAGGTATCAACAGTTTGCCCATTTCGGACGTACCTACAATATATTTTATAAACATGTAAAATGCATGTAACATTTGAATCTTATACAATAAGTTGCTTTGCATTCCCGCGATACTTACAGAGATGGGTATACTCCATGAACAGAACACGAATAATTAAAAAAACACTACATAAATTTACAAAATCTGGAACAAATATCTTAGTAAAAAAAAAACCATGTTTGTAGAGAGCCTAATTCAAATTTTCCGTGTGAATAACTCCTTGCGCGCCGCAAGGAGGTGCTTATGTGTGCGCGCCGCGCCGCCGCGCGTCCATTGGCTGGCGGCACTTTGTCAAAGGCGCAATGCGACCGACCGATTCAGTTGTCCGCAGCGCCCGGCTCGTGTCGACGTACGCGCTGCTTACCTACTGGTCGCGTAATCGCGTTGAAAAAACGGAGCATTTTTCCAAAGTGATTTGTGTGGTGGATGGTACGTTTGTTAATCCAGACCGTGCGAATGTGAATGAACAGTTCCCCAATAGCCGAAACCCCACGTGTCATGATGCTTGACTGAGAGACTATGGACATTATGGGCAATTTGAAAATCCTCGTCATTCTCGCGCTCGCGGAAGCGCAGGACTCTCGGTTGAACTCCAAGCAAAAAAACCTTACATTTTTAAGCGGGAGCCGCGGGCCCGCACCCGTTCATCATTTCAGCATTTGATAATGTGTGTGAATGTTCTAAAAAAGTTATTACCAAACTTCGTCGTGCTAACTTGAAAATGAAGGAGGACACCTCGAACGGCATCTGAGGGTAACGTAACTTGTAAATTATTGTTCATAAACTTTTGTAAATTCTAATCAAACTGATGTAAATAAAGCTGATTACAAAATTTTAACTACGCCCAAAATATCTAATTCGTGTTTAAAAAATTAAGTTACGTTTTATCTTGTACAAAACGTAATAAAGTAATAACAACAGACAATTACAAGATACCTAGTTTATTATACCTACTTACTTAGTTTTAAGTTTAAGAATTTGGTATTTTTGACGGTCCTAAGCCCGCTAAAGTAGGAAGGAGAATTTGTAATCAATTTTTTGCGAATAAAGTCTAGTGCTTGTAAAAAGACTAATCCTAGCTACTAGCTAGGGCGACCGCTTGCCAATGAGCGAGAGAGAGAACCGTGGTGGGGCGTGTAGACACAAGCGTGTGTGTTCGGCCGGAATCTTATTCTGAATGTTCTTGACGTCTTATTCCGCTTCATCGAAAAAACATTTCTTCAAATATTCGGCTACTCATTAAAAATGTGAGATTTGATTTATGGTATTAGGGTGACTTAGTATACCTACTACAATCGACTGTTCAAACACCGCGGGAATCCAAAACTACACTTTCATAGATGCACGATTCATAGACCCGACGTGTTGTGATAATTTGCAGTTGAATGCTCGGGGCACTACAATACTAAAAATTAGTTCTAAGGTGTATGCTAAGTCTCGAGTATTGAGACGTTGATCTACACTGCATACAAAAGAAAACTATGAAAAAATATTTTTTAGGGGATTTTAAAAAAAATCTTGGGGTAAAATTTAGTATGGATTAGCAACACTGACTTTTTGTACACATTTTCACTGACTAATTAATCTTGTACCTATTCTTTTCGAAATCTTCGAATAAACTTTTTTTTAACTATAATATACCCTGAATACAGAACAACTTCTTTTAGCTGCTTCTATGCCATTATATAAATGGAAGACATTCACCGAAAAGCGATACAGAGCAACTTCACCTCTTTGGTGGAGACGACGGACCTCGATTCGATGGTTACTGCTTTGTATGAAAGAAGAGTGTTTTCTGAACAGATGATTGAACCCTACAGGGTGAGTATAGTTTGCAGTAGGTATATCTGGCATCTCAACTTGGTGCTACTTTAATCTTTCATGCTGTGTCCTATGTTAGTGCTTCATTCAATCAATGAGTCACTCAAGTTGTAGGCAAAGACTACATTAATATACTTAGTAAGTTTTAGGGATTTACTTGGAGCATGTAGGAGCACGAAAGAATATTCATTAATGTATCATTACTAACTATTTTCCCTAGGAAACTAGACCCAACCATCCTTTCAGACCGTGTAGTTTAGGGAGTCATCAATAATGATGAGTTTTAATTCTAGCATGAGGATATAGAAGTCTACACTAAAATACCATTTATTGGGTGCATTGTGCCTCTCAGTCACCTAATCCTACCCCAGCTGCAGAAGGATACTTGATGGTAACTGCTCATGTAATTGACTGGATAACACATTTCAAGAAAAGGAGAATTGAGTGAAACAGTTGTTATGTGCATTTAGCATAATAAATAAAATTAACTAAATTATTACATAATAGGCACATTCATTTTGTTTAAAATTGGCAGGATGTGAACTCATCTCCAAGAGACAGAAAGCGCTTGCTGTACTTAGACATAGAGCACAGAGGGCCGCAGGCGTTTGGCAAGCTGCTGGATGTGCTCAAGGAGCTGGGCTATTGGAACCTGGTGCGTGACCTCGACCCCGCCAGTCCGCTGCACCCGCGCCCTGCGCGCCCGCCGCGCAGCTCACATGACGTGCCAAGCAAGTATACCATACTAATGTAGCAACCACATCAGTCTGTCAGTATTATTTCAGTATTCCACAAGAACAAACGCGACACTTGATTATGAACCAACAAGACTATGTTAAAAAAAGTGACACAAAACTATTAAAAAATCCAACACTGTGACACATCAGCAAAAGCTGCTCGTCTATCAACAAATAAGGGTAGTAATGTGATTTGAATTTGGAACGTCAAATTCGTGTGGAAACTCGTGGAAAATAAGTAATAGAACACCCATATGACATTGTAAAAAGGTTTGTTCTAAAATCAAACTGGCCGCTCTTAAAAAAAAAAGAAAAAAGGCGCGACTTCAAAGATTGTGTAACAAAAGACGGTGTTCGCTGCTGGAGCCCTGGCCTTTTTTTGCCTCGCAGAAGGTGTGAAAAGTAGAGTATGCTCCTCTGGGATAAAGCCTGTCTTCGTCTTGGGTAGCTTGTACCCCTCGCGTCACTCAGGACTCTACATAACTCCCTCGCTTCGCTCAGGAGTTAACCGAGTCCCTCGTTAGCTCAGGTTTCAATATGCCACCCGCGACATAAGACTGCTTTATCCCCTTAGTGCATAATCTACTATTATTGCTGTCACTGAAAGAGTCATTCATAAAGCCTTGCAACTGGTAATATATTTTTTTAGATTGACATGCTAAACCATGCATATCTCCCAAAATAGTTGTTATATAAATATATAACAACTATTTTGGGAATATAAACCATTAACAAAATATTTATAATAATAATGGAGAACAGCAACGCAAGACCGAGATTGTTGCTGAAAAGTTAGTCAGGTATAGGTTTCATGTCCATTGGTGCGCATTAATATTATTATTATTTATGATTCAGGCAGCATAAAACTAATGTGTTTATATCATAATTATTAATAGTTTTGTTTTTTCCCCACATATTCTTATACCATTGTTTTTTTTTTAGGGCCCAGGTCAAACGGCACGGGGGATAGTGATTACATTAGCTTATGCCATCAAAATGACATTAATAGAGAGACTGAGAGGATTAAGAGTGCAGCTCCATTGAGTAAGTTCTGCGGTGACTTTAATGTTAAGAGTATTGATTGATGTAACTTCAGCCTCAGCACAAACAGTTTTGGATAGTTAACTGTTTAATGGTTCAAAACTGTCATAAATGAATCTGCGTCCACTTTACAGACGTTCCAGACACAGCCCAAGCCGCCCTCGCCCCGGCCGGCAGCCCCGCACAGCCGGACGTGCCATTTGTCGTGCACAAGTCTACGAAGTTCATTGACGATGACAATGATAAAGGTATGCTAAATATATTCACATAGTAACTAGTAGTTCGTCTGAAAACTTGCGATATTTTTTTGTAAATGGACGTTTGCAGAGCTGCGGCCGTACCGCACGCGCGGCCGGCACCGCGGCGTGCTGCTGGTGTTCAGTTACGTGTCCTTCAGGCACAACATAGAGAAGTACCGGCGCGGCGTTGAGGTGGACTGCGCCAATCTCAAGCACCTCTTCAGCGAGATGGGCTTCAAGGTGCTCAGCTACATGGACTTGTCCAAGAAGGTGAGTATGAAGCGCGGCGGGGGTAGCGGGGGCGGCGCGGCGGGCGGCACGTGACCCAGCGCGTGCGTGTGTGTGCAGGAGACGGAGAACACGCTGCGCGCGGAGAACCTGCGGCAGGTGGTGGCGGGCGCCGAGTGCGTGTTCGTGGTGGTGTCCTCGCACGGCCACGAGATGGCGAACTCCTCCGACGTGGAGGTGCGCTGCAGCGACGGCGCGCTGCTGCCGCTGCGGCAGCTCATCGGCTGCTTCGGCAACCGCCGCCTGCCCATGATGCACGGCGTGCCCAAGGTCTTCGTCGTGCAGATGTGCAGGTGGGTGCGGTGCTGAGCTAGCGCAGCCGGCCGCCGGACGGAGTCGAGTATGATGTTCGATTAACATTTGCGCAGGGGATCGAAGACGGAGACGCAGTTCTCGGAGCGAGCGGAGTTGGACGGGACGGCGGCGCCGGCTGAGCTGGACGGCATGCTGACCGAGCTGGACGGGACGCCCGTGCCGGCCGACGCCGACGCGCCGCCCGAGCCCGCCGACCAGGACGTCAGCCCCTTCTCCGACATCCTCATCGCGCAGTCCACGCTGCCAGGTATAGTACGCCGGAAACGGGAAACAACTTGTCCTCTGGCAAATTACGTGACAAAGAAAGATAGCGCAATTCTTAGGTCAAATTGTTTCGCGCATCTTTATCACGTGGTTTGCCAGAGGAAAACTTGTTTGTCGCTTATTTTACACACTCTTATTTCCCTCACGAGCTGCCTAAGGAGCCCTTATGCCGACTTGCATCTACCTGTTACAACGGTCTGAATTTGGACCGCTAAGACTGGCAAGCAAGAAAAGTAATTGCTTAGGAGTTTTGACAGTTTGGTGCAAGTAGGCATTAGTGTCATAATAGGCAGCTCGTTCAATCGTACGTACCGACGCGCACGGTTGCCGCACCGTGCGCTTATGAAAATAAATGACTGTCAGCACACCGCACGACAAACGCACCACTTCGGCACTGCAGCGGTCCGACACGAAACGTATAAATTGAAAGAGCCCTAATTGTTGAAAATAATATGTTCAATATATTTTTTAAATAATTTTAAAATACAAAGTCTATTTAGTTTTCGTTGATTGGCTCTAATTAGGTGTTGTTGTTATCGATGCAATAACAATATTATGGCGCGCAGGGTTCGTGTCGCACCGCGACCCGGAGCTGGGCTCGTGGTACATCCAGGCGCTGTGCGACGTGTTCGCGAGCCGCGCGCACGACACGGACGTGGACAAGCTGTTCAAGCTGGCGGACCAGCAGCTGGACCAGCGCTTCCGGCGCCAGACCTCCGCCGTCACCACCTGGCGCTTCAACCGCCGCCTCTACCTGCACCCCGGCCTGCACGAGTGACTTGACTACCCACCTCTCCCCCTGGAGTTCAGGATCTGTTACACTATTATAGGCCAAACCAACGAAAGAAATAGGCCATTTAGTAGAAGTGGCTGGTACAAAATCTCAAAAAATTTGGTCACATGATCAAGACTGATTTTTAGGCCTCGGTTTACCGCCGCGCCAAGTCTTCTCAGACCTCTAGCATTTAATCGAGCATTTACATTTAGTAAGATAAGATAAATATATGTGGACTAACCAAAGCTAATACAATGGGAACAATAAAACTCATAGAATACATAGAAAACACCCAGACTCAAGACTAACATTGATGTTAATCACACAAATGTTTGTCCTGATGCGGGCATCGAACTCGCGACACCGGCGTGGCGGTCCGACACGCTTGACACTCGACCATCCCTGTCGTAGTTAGAGCGGTTTCAGACTAGCGACTTTAGCGCGTGTAAACGGGCGTTTTGGCACTCCATAAGCCAAACGCGCGTGTACGGGCTTACTCCGGTTTTTTTGGCAGCGAGTATCAGTAGTGACGCGTTAAAGGTCGTACAAGTGTCGCCACGGAGTTAAGGCGGGAACGTGAGAATGATTGTCGGTGGCATTGGCGAATCTGGTACGCTAGTCTAGTAATCTCATACGCTAGTCTGAAACCACACTTAGTTATCCCACGCACTAGGCGGCCTGGCTGCGGCGTTTAAATATTTGAGCAGCCAGTTATAGCAGCCACTCGACAGCAAGTGACCCTTTTGTCAAGCGATATGGATAAAATACGTCTGGCTGCTACAAGTATGCGGAGACTGAAGGCAGCCCCTTACATTCGACCTAGCAGCCACTCGCTCTGGTGCGTTCTAATGGCTGCCGCAGCCGGGAGTACTTGACTTCAACTGGCTGCCTAGTGCATGGGATGCCTAACACTTTGATCCCTTAAAATTGAATGCATAAAGCATGTACGTACGGGGCATATTATGATTGGATTCAGTTTAGGGACTGCCGAGATTAGGAATGTCTTTTTCATGCCGTAGTTGAAAGATTCTTCTTATCGTGTCACTAGTTCTTTCGAACCATGTGTGGTAAAAGGATTTCAAGTGCCACGAAGAGGCTCGTTTCGTGCACTTGACACATGTTTTTGAAACTTGTTGGGTTCTATGACATGCCGGTTTCCTCACGATGTTTTCCTCTACCGAATGCTAGACACTTGTATGGACATGGAGACGTCCATTTAATCATAACCGGATAACCGTACGCCCTCTTCTCCCATTGGTTACCTTACATGATTTGAGGATGAGATGACCTCAACCCAAGAAGGTTCTTAGATTCTTTATTGTACCTACACTTAAAAAATATTTACATGTAGGTAATGTAATTTAGTACAGTCACCTTTGTTAGGTATATTTTTAACTGAATTATTGAGCGGCCTCTATTGCGCTCGTCTAGCATTAGTTAGCCTAATATATAAATGAGATTTTAATATTTTTTTTACATTTTTATGAAATAAATCACGATACTTGATTCAGTTTACTTTTATTTCCAACTTACAAAAATAGTTAAGACTTTAGTTAGGTAACAAGTTATAATTTTTATAACCTCATAGATATGTGACTACATTTCAGATGTAAACAAAGTCCTACGTTTCGGAAAATTAAATAAATATCATGTTTGCGTAGGTAAGCGAAATGATTGAGCAAATGAAGTTATTTTTACAATTTTGCTGTGATTTCATCACAAATGGGTTCATTTCTTCAAACAATATCTACAATAAATACTATTTAGGATTTTGAAATACACATCAATTTAATTTGTTCAAGAACCAACAGCTCACGGTATACATTGACCCTGGAAGATCATCAGCTTACAGAAAGCTTGAACATGATCAGTCTGATCATTCCCAGTTGTTTCATCAATACAAACTGTCCTTCCTAAGAAATTACTTTACTTGCATGGCAGTTCTTAATGGTCCAGATTCAGCATAAATAAAGTCAGGGACGACAGCCGAAAGTATCCGAGACCTGTGACATTCATGCTGAATTGCATCAAAATTTCAAAAGTTCCTAAGCAATTACTTTACTTGCTCAACATAACTTAACGGTATGACCATTCAACTTCCTTGCTTGACAATGTCTGGTTTCTACCGCGAAGGGGTAATGAGCGGGAAATTTCCACCAACGAGTGTAGTCTGTCCCCTTTCCACTGCAAAAGGAAATGAGAGATAGGAATGAGCGGAGTTAATTTCAACTCTTTTCGCTCGCTCAGTCCTTTCGGGTCGACTATTTGTTGATGGAAATGCAATTTACTGGACCGTTTAGAACTGCCAAGCGGCTAAGAAACTTTGACAGCTAAGTTGGTGAAAGAAGACATAGTAGTTCTATGGGACTAGTGGGAATACTCGTCCCAGTAGTTTCACTGGCTGGTGCTATGGAGTGTAGCAAGGCCGACTGTGGATGATGTGCGTCGAATCAAAATTTTTAATTACGAAATCTGCTGTAAATTTATTTTACAGTTCATTTAATAGGGATTTCGACGCGCCCGTCGGGGACGCTGGACTGGAAGAGGAAACAAGATTTTTACTTACCTTAATCAATAATTATACAATACAAATAAATGCTTTAAATCGCAAAGATGCGGCCGTACATCATTAAAGTTGAAGTCGATGGCGGTAGAGCGGCGAGGTCCGCTACCGGTCCGACACCGTGACCAGCAGCGCGCTCAGCTGCCGCATGGTGAGGCGGTGCGGGGCGCGCGGGGGGCGCGGGGGCCGGCACGTGTGCGCGCGCACCAGCGAGGCGCGCGCTCGCTCCGCGTACTCGGCCGCGCGCCCCAGCCAGCGCCGCAGCGCGCTCCACTCCGCGGTGAAGAGAGTCGCGGGTGCGGGCACGGGCGCGTGTCTCCACGCCGCGCACCACGAGATCCGTTCCGAATCATTGAGCGCGTCGATGACGAGCTCCACAGTTGCGTTGTTGGGTAAGGTCGGCATCGTTTCGAGATTCCGTAGGGCGGCGACGTCGGCGACGGCTGCGACGTCGGAGAGGTCGGACAGGTCGTGGAGCAGGCGCAGCGCCGCCAGGGCGTGCGACAAGACGAGCGCCGAGGTGAGCAGCGTGGCGAGCGCGGCGAGCGCGGCGCCGAGCGCGAAGCAGGCCGCCCGCAGCGCGCGCGCCAGCTCCGCCGCGTCGCACGCCGCCGCCAGGTCGCCGTACGTGAAGAAGCCGCGCGCGCGCGCCTGCCGCAGCGCCACGCGCCGCTCCAGCCACCGAAGGCCCGCCTCGAACGAACACGAGCTCACGTACACCTTCCACTCCTGTTCACATCATAAAATATTATAAAAAGCTACATCCTTATTGACTACAGCGCACAGTCTAACCACTGAACGGTCTCTAGTCTCTAGACTTGAAATTTCGGAAGTATGTTCGTTGAGAAATCTAAGCGCGTACGAAGAGAGCAAACAAAATTGCGAGCGTCACCTAGTTGCATTGCACGCGTAATTAGTATCTACCTACAAATTCATGGTTAGATTCCAATAACTATAAGGCTTAATCATTTATTAGACCTTTTCTGTGTGGCATGTGGCCTGTGGGTAGAAGTGACGCAAATGAATAGTGCACTCACAATAGCGTCGAGGAAGTCCAGTTCGAGTGCGTTGAGCTGGTCGGGGCGCAGGTCACCGGAGGCCGCCCACTCGGCGCCGACCACCTCCTCTTCCTCGCCGTCGTCCTGCAGGAACTTGTTGCCCACCATCTGATACAAGTACCGGCTCATACGCATCGTACCCACGACCATGACGTGTTGTGTGTGGGTGCAGTGCACTGACCAGAGAGACGAGGAATAGGTCCTGCGGCGCGGTGCGCAACAGGTAGCGCGGGTTGTGGCGGCGCAGGCGCTCCAGGTAGAGCAGCGCCAGCACCAGCGCGCATGGCGACACGCACGCGCCGCGCGCCACCCGCGCCGCGCCGCCCACGCCCAGCCGCCGCAGCCCGCCGCCGCACGACCACTGCTCGCACGATATCTCTGCACCACCAAACAACTGTCACCCACCTCCCGCCTTCCGCATGCAAGATCATCTATCTACTTCTAGTGCTTTTGGAATCATATTATAGTTTAACTTTTAAATAAACATACTCTGGAAGGGCACAAACTACCTGCATTCACGTGCAATAACTATGTTTTTAAATATATGGTATGGGACCCTCGGTACTGTAATTTATTTTATTCTTTTCATGTTATTATTGACACCACTTTGATTGAAATTCATTGGCCCAGTACATGGCGACAACTTACTGGTTATTATATGGATATAACTTAAAAGTTGAATAGGTATATTGCACAATTGTATAAAATTGATAGAGTATGCACTGACCGGTGACAGGCAGACTGAGACATGGCAGTGTGGGCAGGTGGCCGTAGTACAGGGTCTTTGTAATGCGCTTCAGAAACTCCTTGTGATCCGCCATTGCCTGTAGCACAAAAACTGAACTTATTTACTCAAACACTACATTAATAATAGATCATTACATTGCTACTACATTAATATTATTGATAAAAATATAAAATAGGATCAATACACCCTTAAACTGCTATCAGTATGAGATTAATGACAACACTCCTTGACTAGACCTAATTAATGACTTCAGTACCTTGTTATTACCTGACTACGGCGAAGCAATAAGAAGGGTAATGATCTTGAGTAGTATGTTTGAGGGTATTTATATATGTATGTATGTTCATCTGTTCCCTCATAACTTCCAGACTACTACTTATCATATCATGTTTTTTTTTCATTTAGCAGCTTCGAATACTGGCTTGGAAAAGGAACTCTAGCTCAATGCCCGAAATGGCAGTTAGCAATGCGATTAAAAAAAAAGTGAAAATGAGCGAGCCACTTAGCCACTCACAATCATAATTGGTGGACCAAAGCAGCCAGAACGGAGGCTGAGGAACGTGCAGCAGCCTATAAGGCAACTGAGCCACATCACATCTGCCTTGCACAAGATCAACAAGAATTGAGTCTTATAAAAGAGGTCTTTACCCAGCAGTTTACACCCAGTGTTACTGGTTGAATAGAGGCTTTAGGAGGGCAATGCACAATGCACCCTTCAACAGGATGCAAGTTTAGTCCACTGTACTGTGTATAAGAATGAGAGGCTAATAGATAAGAATATTAAGAAAATGCTGTACCTATCTGTTATTCTTGTGTGATTCTGGCATAGTCATTAGTCTTTTATTTTTTTTCTGATTTCTGATTTAGTCAAGAGTCATAGGCAGTGTTGTATTGTATGAAATGTGTATTCCTGTTTCTTTGCAGTTTCGGAGTAATAGAGAGAGGAAAGGGTTATAGTGTATAACCTTTTCCTCTCTATAGTTATGGCTCGGAGTCTGATGGAAGGAAAGAATCTGACTCAGATCTGAACTGTTACGAACAATATATTTTTTTAGTACCTACCTACTAGATAATAAGAGCGTGAAACTATTGTAGTCTTTGAGCGTGACTGATTGCTGTTAGCTGCCGCGCTGTGCCACGACTTGACTCATGCATACTACTATAGAATGACTTGACCTCCTTCATTACCTTGATCTTGGTCCTGGAGCCTTCCCTCCTTCTTTTCGAAATGTTAGACATTATTATATACGGGTTGGGTAGGTACTAATAATTGACCATAACAATTCCAAATTAGAACAGCGCCTTGATTAACCTACTCCTCCATAAAATTTAGACTGAAAAACAATGGAAACCAAAGATAATATAACCAAGACGGAACTTCCTAACAAAAAAAAGTCAATGATTGACGTCTATGTCAATGTCAAACTGAGGCATACTGTCCATTACCAACAAGATAACAAAATAATCGTCAAATCAGCCTTACCAACATGAAAAAAAAAACTAGTGACGTCCTGCCAAAATTATCGATAGCTTACGTATCGATGCCTGTTGTAATTAATTTAATTGAATCAGTAGTGATTTAAAGTCACACATGTTCATTTGAATATAAAATACCATGTTCAATAAAATACGAGGTTTCTAACGTTTTATTGAACATAATATTTTATGTTCAAATAATCATTGTGTGGCTTTAAATCAGATTCATATATTGCTTTGCTACTGATTCATAGGTACTTTCTACTTTTGTCTGAAATCTACCACTAAAATAAAACCAGTAACTAATCGGAAATATCAGAGGTTGGTAAATAAAAATACATTACATCTCAAATGAACGCATTATTATAAGTTCTCCTACTGCTTCGACAGCTAATCCTGGACCACGTTCAAATGTCCCTTCGCATATTTCAATCCTGCAATTTACAATACATCAATTGGGCTGTTAGCCTCAAAATTCTAGTAATAATTAAATTAAATTGTGTTAACTACAAGTTTATTGTCAGACTTGGAACCCTGTAAACAATTATGTTTACTGACCTGGATGTATGTTAGAAACCTCACATTTTCGTCGGAGCGCGAGGAGCCTGCGCCCGAGTTGATCACGGGCGAGCCGCGATCGACAGATAAGGCTCGCGCTTGAGGCTAGGCTTGCGTATGAGCTTGGCACCGAGTGCATACTTCGACAGACCATTGTACTCCTGCTGCTTCCACAGCCAGTCCAGGGCCACGTCTAAACGTCCCTTCGCACATAAAATTAAAATTATAGCAATAATAAAATCAAATTGTGCTAACTACACTGTTTCTTGTAAGACTTGGATCCCTATAAACAGTTATTTATTAATTATATTATTTTATTAATTATGTAGCTTGCACCTGCATTGAAACAAATATTATTTTATCGATATCGATAAACCGATATTTTAATTTACGCACTATTTTCCAACCAAAATAAACATGCCACGAATAAAATGTAGGTAAATAATATGATGTGGCATAAACACTGTTTACCATTGTAGCATTTTACTTGTGTTTTACTTACCGAGCTTCATCATTTCTGGGAATCTTGCCATGAAATACCTTCTTTCACTATCTTTTCTTTCCGATTTAAAACCACATATCTCACACTTTCGGTACTTCATTGTTACATTCCACAGTCATTAAATATTCATTTCATTTATTTATTGTTTCATTTGCATACAGGTTATATAACTTAGGTGTAAGTGGCTTATAGGTACACAATGCACATGAACCCTGTAAGGGCGCAACAACTTAAAGTAAATTTTTTTGCTCGGTAGGCATCTAATTCACTTATGTTTATTTCATAGTCAAATTAATTATGTATTACAAAAATATTGATAAATTAGCATTAGTTAGGTGATTTGTATTTTTGTTTGAGTGATGTCAAGTTTTAAATATTGATAATTCTAAAGTCAATTTTAATTTTAATGTCAAATAAATATGCTTAATGTCAATATTTTTATAATTTCTAAAAATAAGTAATAATAGTATTAATTTTCATTTTATATAGGTACCTACACTTAAACAAAAAACTTATTATTGACAGTCAACATTTATCTGATAGAAATTCGTTGACATTGTAATAGCATTTTTCCATTAGGAATAATTTAAATTGTTTTTGGAATAAGTTATCGCTCACATCATTTTTTATCATTTCTGGTACATTGTTGTATATCTTAACGAGCCTATGGTGCGGACTTTTGCCTACAGTTTTCAAGTTAGTTGCCGGTTGCACTAATTTATTTTTATGTCGTCTAATACAGTCTGGGTTGAGATCTAACTTCGACTTAAACAATTCTCGATGCTTCCTTACAAATAGTGATGCTTGCAATATGTAGATACATGGGAGGGTCAGTATTTCTCTTTGTTTGAAGTGTGGCTTACAACTTTCCCGCCGCTTTATATTTACTAGAATTCTAATACATTTCTTTTGCATTATGAACAATTGGTTACATTCTACACTTTCACCCCACAATATTACTGAGTTTGACAACCATCCATATACATATGCATAGTATGTTGTTAGAGCTGTTTCGTAGTTTGTATTGGCTTTCAATAAACTAAAGGCGTAAATAAATTTTGATAATTTTGATAACATTACAATCAATAATGTTATAAAATTATATAAAACTGAAAGTATTTTGTAAGAAAACCACCACACCACAAATAATAAATCACATTAGAAAATTTTGAAAAAAAACAAAGCGAAGTGATCGGCATGGTGCGAATGAATCACAGAGTACTCTTTATATACAGGAATGAATGACGTGAGACAGAAGAGCGAGAGGTTGGAGATGTGAGTGAAACGTATATATAGCCACCATTAAAATTCTGCCTCGGTCCATCCATACAAAGTTTTTCTTGTTCGTAGTTGCGACAGCCTGACTCTGACTGATTGGACTGATCCAAAGAGAATATAACCACTACGTTGAGACTGATCTGTGGAAGAATGCAAGAAAAATTGTTTTGTAAAAAACAGAAATAAATTGAAATAAATACTGGAAAGTAAAACGTAGTGGCTTAAAATCTCTTTGCTGAAAAGTTAAACATGGCGAGATGACTCAATTTATTTTTGTACATATTGTTCATAATAGAATAAGATTGTGCAGGTGAAATTCTTGGAGTGGAGTGTTGTAATATGGTTGTAGACTTTGTAGTATTGATTTCATGGGTTTTATGTGTCTACCAAATAATGGGTCCATGGCCTAGCTCTCTCTTCTAACTATATTCAGGAACTTACTATTAGTGAGAAAACGTTAGTGATAATGTGACCTCCAACATGAAAACTAAAAATTTCCTCTTGTTCTCAACGTCTGTGTTCATTATCAGTTTATTTCTGATAGTGTTCCACTCGCAGCCGCCGCAGTCCATCCAGAGCATTGTCTCCCAGACTCATCAGCATATCAAGGACTTTCAGGTATTCACTTTTTATTCAAAACACCTATAATCATCGCCATGTCAGCCTCATTAGACTTCCACAGCCGGATATCTAGGCCTCCCTCGTAACACACCACGAGCAAGCTCGAGAGCCCTCTCTATCATTACTCATACTAACTTCAATTGAATGAGAAAAATAGAAATAGGTTAGATCATTTTTTTTTCCATCTCGTTGAATATTGTTTGTTTCTTATAAATATGGATATGGGCACTACCAGCAAATCAAATCGTGCCATCAACCAGCGGCTGAAAACTAAAATTCTACATGATTTAGTCAACTCACCCTGGTTTATTACTGAAGAGGAGATATGACATGTCAACCTAAAGAAGGAAGAGTGTATTTCAAAAGTCATCACCAGAAGGTGACAGTTTGTGAGGTCGGATTAATAAGTGATGGGTGATTAAAGCATTTTTCAATCAATTTTGGATCTACAAGGTCCCTCCGTACAGCATAAGTAGCGAAGTACAAGTTTGATTCTGTCTTTCAAGAATACCAAGACAGATGTGCAGGCACTTACTTGGATTTTGAATTTTGCTGCAAACAGCATTTACTTTGCTTTGAAATTATTAATAATTATGCAAAAGTGAGGGCTTGTAAATAGATAGTAGTAGAAAAAGCTTTTTTATTGCTAATTTATTTTTACAGAATCTTTAGATCTGTAATACACCCGTTAAACAGCTAAGTAATGGCATTAATGATTGGAATGGCCACTTCATTTTCCAACTTCTTATTAACTTATTAAACTTCTTTCTCATTACATAACTATTCATCAAATGTATAACTCAATAATGTTAACTCAAATGTAGGCCTGTTTTGTTTTACTAAAGGGTAAAAAAAAAATACATTTCCTCTGAGACTACTGTTTATTTTTACTATGAATAGACAAAAATTTATGTATGTATAATAATAATACGACTTTGGACCACAAGGCCATATGGGAGAGCAAGGAGCTGCATGGAAGGTTCTACAAGGCCTACCTTCCCTGGACCTATTATGTGTATGCGTATCCCATTATTTATGCACATATCAAGGGTTATTATTCATATAATAAATGATATGCAAGGGTTCATTAGTTAAAGAAATACTAATGCAATGACAGGCTAATCATAAAAGAAACTGGGTACGGTCTGGCCACTAAATCTAATATCGCCCGTTTAGTAAAATGGATCGGGGGTTCATTGAGAGCCTAAAATTGGTAATAATAACTAAGAAGTTGGCAGCGACAGAGTCATTATAATAATGCCACTAGTTTTTCTTGTCTTCAGCAACTTATTGTTACTATTGGTGGCAGTAGTATGTATGTATATGTGTGTGTGTTGGTGGCAGGCATCGGTGTCGGCGGAGGCAGTGCGCTGGGATGCCTCGCGGCAGGAGGCGCAGGAGGCGCGCTACGCGCAGCTGTTGGGCCTGGGCGGGGGCGCGGGCGGTGCGGGAGGCGCGGCGCGCTGGCACAACACCACGCTGCCGGCGCTGGTGACGCACGCGCGCGGCGCGCACCACGCGCAGGCCGTGGGCTTCGTGCGCGACGCCGCGCGCCTGCCCTACACCGTGCTGCTCTACGACCTAGGGCTCGAGCCCGCCTCGCTCGCTCTGGTATATACTCTAGTAAACAAATCAATACTACCATGTCCTAGCCATCAAAGTTTGCTTTACAATTATGAAATTTCGAAGTTTTTCATTCATAAATTGCAAAAAGTTCATGTAAAAATATATAACATTTTTCCTTCTCCACTATGCATTGTCGTGTTGGTGATGTTGGTCTGTGTGTGCTGCAGGTGTCGAGTTTCTGCAACTCGTCCAAGTGCGCCATCATCGAGTTCGACCTGGGCGTATTCCCGCCGCACGTGAGCGACGATACCATCCACGCCTTCCGCCCGCTCATCATCCAGGTACCCACTACTACCTACCTAATTATTACATCTCACATCATGGACTACAATAAGTAAAAAGGCATCGGAAACAATGTGTAAATTGTGTAATTGTGATAAGGCAGGCAGGAACCTAGTCTAGCTAGGCTATCAATACCCGTTATATACCTGGAAATTACTAAAACAAAGGAGGGTATTAACATACTTATCGCAGTGTCAAGTACCTACTTTAAGCTTGAAACCGCATCGATAGATTGGTAGATGAAATACAGATACAGGCTGATAATGTAGTTCAATTAATCATAAGTGCATGAGCCTCCGAGCTCCGACGCTAGATATTTTAACTTTATTCACGAACAAATAGTATGTTACCAGATTCATGGCATAATAAATGTATGCTATAAGGTTAAAGACCACATCAATATTTAAAGTAGGTAGCTTTTGTCCTTTCAAGTCCACAAACTATGCCCATGCAATGCCGAATTTCAACCGATCACCGCAAAACAGCCGACCACGAACATCCGTCCTCACAAACTGTTGCAATTCTAATACTTATTAGTAGGCTAGGAATAATATATTCAGTGCGTTGGTCTAAATTCGGCTGAACACGTGCTTGTGCATGGACGGAGTGACCATGAGGCGATACACGATTATTTTTGACAGATTATAATTACTTGTAAATAGGACATTGTAAAAAAAAAGTACCTTTCCAGCCCATAGCCGCGTAGAGTATAGACATACAATACCCAAAAGGTACCGGTTGATTTGCAGCACGCGCTGAGCCGCGTGGGCGGCGTGATCTTCATGGAGGCGTGGCAGCGGTGGGCGGGGACGGCGGGCGCGCTGGGCGCGGTGTGGGCGCGCGCGCGGCGCGGCGCGGGCGGCGGCGTGGTGGCGTGGCCGCGGCGCGCCGCCGTCACGTCGCTGACGCACCCGCGCATGTTCTCGCACCTGCAGGCGGCGCCCGACGACTTCCTGTTCGTGCAGATGGTGGACGCGTCGCGCCTCGTGCTGCACGCCGCGCCGCCCGCCGCCGCCCTCATGCGCGCCTGGGTGCGCTGCGCGCTCACGCTCGACTGCATCATGCCCATCGGTACAGTACTGTACACACACACTCTACATCATATAGATATCACGCACGATCTTACAACAGTCACCCTGGCTTGTGGCAAGTGAAAGTCTAATCTTGTTTAGTCTTTTTTTAATGTGACAAAAAGTGAAACTGATAAATGTATGCATAGAAATGTTATTAGTAGAACTAACAAGGGAATAAATATTCCATATCCTTACAGAGAGTGTGTATAAAGTGGGAAGTGATGGTCGGTATGAGTGTGTGTGTGCGTGTTGCAGGCGCGCAGGCGGACGGGTGTCGGTTCGACAAGAAGCCGCAGTACCGGTACTCGGGGTGCCACGAGCGCGACGCGTCGGCGCTCAGCATCATCCTGGGGCTGCGGTCCGGGTTCGAGGAGGCGCAGTACGCGGCGCGCGACGAGCCCGCCGCCTGGCGCCGCGTGTCCGACGCCGACGCGCGGCGCGCCCTCGACGCGCTGCTGCGCAACGCCACGGACCAGGACGCGCCCACCCCGCCGCCCGCACCCCCCGCGCCCCCCGCGCCGCCCACCGCCGCTCCCCGACTCTGAAGTGTGGTGCAGTGTTCTGTGCTTCAAGTGGTTGTCGATGATTGCAAACTCTGACTGAGACTAACCTTAATGCAAATTGTGAACCAATTTAAGAAAATAATTTATTATAGCGCTTTGCTTTATTCTTCTATGTTTTTGTATGAATACAAAATATAATATTATCGCTTGTACGATATTATTACCATAGGTGTTATGTGGCGCGCCGCTGTCGGACCGTATTGGCCCCTTTTGATAGCGTAGCTATGGAATTTGCTGTTCTGCACTAACGTGGCGATAGATGGGGGTTTATTCTTAAATTTATCCTTGATGCGAGCGTGCACCTACACCACATATCTATTATATCTATCCGCTACTGTAAAGTATAGGAACGCGACGCCGACGCCGGTCGTCGCGCCGCGCCGTTAGTTTGAGCTATTCCACTTCGTTTATCTTCCGCCCCAGTGATTATATTTGTTGAACTGTTTATGACAATTATTATTTTATTGCTTCTTGGAATTGAGTGTATTGTAATTTTTGTGAATACGTTAGGCAGTCAATTGTTAAGTATTTTAAATTTTAGACCTAATAGTACCTGGATAGTGTGAATGGCGCGCGTAGAGCTCGCATACTCATTAGCGCTTAGGTCCAGGACACAAGAGCAAGAGTGCAAGAAAAGTCTAATATAATGTAGGTTACATTGTAACATATTTTAATTCAAAAACGAGTTATATAATTCCACGAATCGTTCAAAACCGCTACTATTAACCTACTTACAGATCGCTCGGCGATTGTTGAACTACGCAGTTCTCGTGCATTATTTCACTTCTGCTCAATGGCACAACCGCAGCGCTGTGAATTGATTATCATTTTGGAGAACTCATTGTTTAAGTGCAATTGCCTACTTACTTAGTTTGTAAAGTAATGTGATATAAGTGTAAAGTTAAGCGGATGCGCGACTGAGTGAATGCATCACAAGCTTCAACGCTCTACAAGTTAGGAGCGCGGAACTTCTGACCAAGGCAGATTTTCATATACGTTAAACTCTTTGTACAATAATATGAAGCATAATTGCCTGCCACATACGTAAAGTACCTATAGCACAGTACAGGTTAAAATATCGATATAAGATAGTTGGTCGCGCGGTTATGGATCTCAGCTACGATTAAGTAATAGCATGTAATGACTAAATTGTATTATAGCACTAACCAAAAAATTGCACCATGAAAATGATTAGTTCATTAGTTTTAGTTGGTAGGAAGTGGGCAGATGGTTAGTATCCATTCCAGTGGCAATAGTATGATTCTCTAGCTCTAGTTTTGGTGCAACACTTTTTTCGAATACTTATTTAGTTTTGTAACGTTTGCGTTTTCAAGTTATGATGTCAGAAGAAAATATGATTGGATTTCATTACGCACGTTGTATTACATACATTGTCACATGAGAAATTGTATGCATTATAATTATACTTTTGCTATTAGATAAATTACTTATGTATGTATATAATTTTGATGAAAGACATTGGCTGATCAAAACAACTTTGTATTTTTTTGACTCTATTATTTGATTATTAGTTTACCATCAAATGTTTTACTTCAATTTTGAATTGTAACTACAAGCCTGGACTGAAACATTTTCTATAGTAAATATGCTTATCTCATTTGTAGTAAAATAATGCATGGACACAGCATCTCTATGCTACGAGTATATGACATAAAACACTTCTTATGTTCATGCATTTTTTTACCACAAATTTATGTGAGGTTTTAATAAATACATACATAGCTAGCGTATATTATGGTACATTATTGTAACATATTTTTTTTAAAGATAAATTAAATAATCATTTGTGATATTTTTGATAATTTAATCTTTGAATCAAATGTACAATTTATGAAACAATTTTACTAGGCTTGCTGTTTATTCAACTAGGTAGGTAGAGCGAAAGTTAAAAGGTTGTGTTTTGTTAACCTTTACATGCATGCTGCATGCCTAATGACCTCCAAATAAGTACTATATCGGGTTCTACTTGTATAAAGTAAATATATCCGCCGCATCTAAATTCGCATATCTATGTAATGTAACATGAATGTTTATCGAAAAGTGAGAATATTTATTAAATAAACGATTTAAAAATTCGGAAATGTTTTATTGGCTTATTCCCGAAATCGATACTAGCCATCCATACCCACTAGTGGGGATTTTGGGGAAAAAGTCTCGCAATCCCCACGACCAACCGCAGAGGGTTCAGAGGACCGATCAAAAAAAATTTTGAAATTTTAATTCGTATCGTCGCATTCGTCACAAAAGGGTTATCTATCAGTTTGTATGATTTTCTCAAAACGATAATCAAACTTGAAAAAAATTCAAAGCACAAGTGTCATAAACAAACATGCCTTAGGTTTAATGCAGGAAATATATTATGAAATAGTGTTAGGAATGGACTTTTATAACAGTCTGTAAATAATCTGAATTGGCCCAAGTACTTAATTCGGAATTGAGTCCTTAACCCTGTGGCCAACCACAGATCAAGCCCTATATATAAGTACTATGCCATTAGTTAAAAGGTTGTAAAGATAAAAAATATTGAGGTAATAATAAATAAAAAAAATATATTTAAATCCACAGGAACTTCCTTTTTATTTACAAACAATCTGCATTGACTAGCTAGGTACAATGTTACTTGTATTTTGAGAACGCAACATGTAAGTAGTTAGGTAAAATAGTAAACTAGCTTCCACCCGCAACTTCGTTTGCGTTGCGAATAATTAATACAATAACTTTTTAGTACGCGCGTACACTTCTTTACGAACATACCCTCGAAGTTTCAAGTCTCTACGTTCAGTGGTTTGGCCCGTACGTCGTCTGTCAGAAGAGTGACTGACGGACTAGTCGGGACGAAACCTTTCTTTCATTCTTTCTTCCTTTTTGTATGTGTGTATTTAATGAAATAATTGTTATGTACATAAAGAAAGTTTTTAAACAGCTGCCAATTTACTGATTACTTAGGTAGGTTATTAGGTTATTATTAGGTAGGATTACCTAGATAGATATTAGATACCATATACATATGTGTACTTGACTTGAAGATCTGCTCTAGGTTTCTAGTGTCTATTGAGAGCATGGACACTGCAGTCGTTATATAAATAAATGCATATAAAAAAATACTGTACCATGTAAAACTTCCGTAAATTTAATATTTTATGGTTGTGACTTAATCGTGGGAGTGTAGGTGTAGGTATAATTCTATAACCTCTCTTTACGCGCTTTTATAACTGCGTTACGCAAATTTGATAGCAAATCTAGTACTTTTTACTTTTTTTTAAATAATAAATTTTATAAAAAAAAATATAATTTGAAATAAAATTACGTTATTTACGTTGAAAAGGATAACAAGTTTGTTCAAATATAAACGGAGGCATTATTTTAGTTACCTAGGTCCTAGAACATGGCCATAATTTATTTACCTATACCTACTGTTGTATGATGCGCTAGATAAACAAAACGCGCCTTCAGCATCAGGTACCTATACTTAACTAGTCTAGTTAAGTGCCATAAAAACGGTGCTTAAATATTTAAATAATTACTTTTTTTTCAACTAGAGTACCTACTTACCACAGTTTTTCTTATTCAGTTAGCTACACACATTAGACATAATAATAAATCTATACTTAAAAATAAAGTCAATATAAAAGTCGTAAAACATGTCACAAAATTAAAAATCAGAATACGTAATTAAATGAATAATAAGAAGTATAGTGTACTGTATAGAACTTTTTAAGGGGGTGAGTCGTTCGAGTATGTGTAGGGTACAGGTCCCTAACCTACTTAGAGAGTAGGGTAGGGTAGTAGGCATCCACGGTCGGAGCGTCGAGTGTTGTTGACTAGGCGAGGGCGGGGGCGGGGGCGGCGACGGGGGCGGAGGCGGAGGCGGTGGCTTTAGCGGGTTTCTTCTCGTCATCCTTGAAGAGCAGTGGCGTCATACCCAGGAAGCAGCCCAGCGTGATGCCTAGCACGCGGCCCTGCAAGCACAGTCAGGGACCAACCTCACTAAGGTACCTACATACATAACAATATAATTTCCTACTTACCTAAGAGTACCTACTTAGTGCCTAGCCTACAGTACCTAAACAGGAGGCGCGGCGTGCCTGACGCGCATGGCGGCGTGCAGGAGACACCGGCACATAACTAGCAGTACTCACGACGTTGGCGAAGCGCCGGCTGACGGGCATGTCGAGCTGCACGGGGGAGAGCGCGGGCGCGCCGAGCCCGACGCGATTGGCGGCGCGCTCCACGTAGTGCGAGGAGCCGATGCTGATGATGTCACTGAAGGTGTTGCCGAGCGCCGCCGCCGCCATCGTGGACAGCGTGATGTACGCGCTCATGCTGCTCTCGATGCTGTCGCCCTGCGCGACCGAATGCCACTTGTTACAATTACAACACAACCCAACACACGAACTACAACCAGTGACATCCAGTATCCTCTCCATCTATACCTACCACTTCAGAAATGTTATCTTGCCTAAGTATCAGATTCATCAAACATGCTCTAAACTGGGCTATTCTTCACGTGGAAAGTATTTTTCATAACTATGCGATTGTGCCCGATTTGAATTGTTTTTAAACTTATCGTTTTATCCAGTCAACAAAAAGACCTCAACCATCACTAAAAAAGCTTTTGCGTGAAATTTTCATACAAAATGTAAGGGAAAAGTTTTCTGCAATTTGTGACTTTTTGAGTACTCCAACGATGGTTGGTCCCATAGAAGTTTTTGATCAGTATTAGAAACAGGATCGATTGGCATCAAAAAATGTTTTTGTGTAAAATGGCTATTTTCTTCTAACTGTATTTTTTTTTAAACCTGTGAATGGAGATCAAAATTCCATAAAAGATTATGGATCCTAAGACCATTTTCGTGTAGCTGCAACGGATAAGGTACTTCCCCTTACGTCCCCGCTGAAAGTTTCCACCCTGCATATTATACTAAACTACGCAATATACGCGGGGAAAACGACTTCTCGATCGTGGCTCCTATTTTCACATATTATATGTGTTTTGTTCAGATTAAACCCTTTGTTTAGAAATTAAGTGGATTTATTACTAAATATATTTATACTATTTGTTAATATTTATGATTTCCGCAAAGTAACGCCTGAATCACTCAATTATCAGAAATACATCATTTTAACATGAATACTAATTTTATGTTAACCTTTTGATACCTATGGATATGGAACTGTCATTTGATTCGCTCTGCTGCTCTTACCTTTTTCAAATAACCATCTCCCGAACCACAAGTGATGAAGATCTGTAGGTTTACAATCTCATATTAATAGGTTATACTCACAGCAATAATCATTATAAAGTTGTCCAAGAAACCAAAGCCAATGAAGGGGATTGAATTTGCAAGCGACACTGCAAAAAATTTTTTTTGTTAGACTAAGAACCTGATCAACATGAATAAATAGATTGGACTGTCAGATACTTACAGTGAAATAGTTCCTTAGTCGAGGGCTTTGGTACTGTAGCAGCTGGAAATTAAAAATAAATTTATCACATTGTCCCAACTTATGTATGTACCAGAGTAATATTCAAAAAGATACATAGCGAGAAGAGAGAATTAATGCCATTGCATACCCAAAACTGTATTGATACAGGAATTGATAAACCTCAAACCCAAAATACTAAAAAAAGTAATCAGGGTTTTCCAACTCATATATACAGGTTTGATCAAAAGCTGATTGATAGCAAAATTTTAATTATAAACTAACCCATAGTAAAATGTAGTAAGCAATGACTCATATTTACTATGATGAATCACTAAATACAGGTTAAGCTTAACATCAATAAAAGTAAGCTGCAACAGATAGATGAGAGACAGATGAGAAACAGATAGCAGCAGTGATGAGGCAAGTCAATGACATCATCTTGTTCAAACTGGACCGAACTAGATCAAGACTTTTTGACATGCTCAGTTTTTGTCACTCACCATACTTCTTCTTGAGCCAATCTTCGGGTACTGGGCAGTAGGATCCTGTAGGATCCACGTCTCCTAAAGTAGGTACTTTACTTGGTCTCCCTAACTTACTCCTCCAACGCCTTCCAGCCAATTTGTCTGTAAATTTATGTAATCAAGTAAATTCTTAACATACAAGCAATAGAGAGGTGTTATTAAATGGTAATTTACCTTCAAACTCCTCTTTTATTCTATTAGATTCATATTCTTCTAGTGCATTGTGTAACATTATTCTCTCTTCATTATTTAGGTGCAGCACCAATTCAGTGGCGTGCGCCTTAGTCATCGGTCCTGTGATCGACGGTGGTTCCTCAAAATCCTTAGAAGTGGGTCCAAGTCCTAAACTACGAATTTGTACAGCGGCAGGTGCGATCATTCTATAATTCGAACTACCTACTGTGGATGCACTGTAACGCACTTGTATGTTCGAGTGTATTGTGTGACAACACATACTGAATTTTGTCGTAGAGGAATCAATTACTCGCGTCGCAAGCCTTACTGCTCTCATTTTACTTAAAATTCGTAATGTAGGTAGGTACAATTAATGAAAATAAAATTTGTGTAAACAAAAACTATTTTTAGGATCCTTCCCTACTTTTTTGACATGAGAGACAGTAATGCACGACACGATAATGCACAACATGATAAGGCTCGATATGAGAATGTACACCACGAAATCCAATACCTAGGCTTTCTATTACCATATTGTACATTCACATATCGTGTATTCCTGCGCGTACTAGTTTTGAACAGGGAAGGAATGCGTGACACGAGAATGGCCGACATTAGAATAGGAAGCCTCTGTAGCTGTGAAATCGATGCTTCGTAAGTAATCGAGCGAGTGCTATAAAACGAGATTGATCCGTATAGATCGTCAAAGAGTGCATTCGACATTTAGAACTTTATTTTTTTTGAATTTAAATCAACCGACCATTCGGTAGTCTGATTATAATATGTGCTATTTTGAACATCGGCATTTTTACTACAAATATTTTGATTTTAGGGATTTTAATACGCACTCGAAGCCAGTACTAGTTTAGTGCAACCGAAACGAGACTCAACAATTTTGACCAACCAATGAGTGTAAAGGACCTAGAGAAATTCTCAACAGAAATGTTAGTTGGGTCTTGGATTCTGTACATTCCTCTCCATGTAGAATCTACAGAACTCTCGCCTCCCACTTACGTTCAAAGCCAGCCCATCGTAAACGACCCTCGTGGTAGTATGTATCTTATTCGCCTTTAAAATATGTAGGCTTTAGAAAAAATATATATATTTATAAATGAGTTAATCATTTCCTCTGATTTTGTAAAAAAGTAAAAGAGGTGGAAAAGGCTGAACTAGAGTTGTGACAATAAATTGATTCACTTAGCACTACTACTACTACTACTTAGCCTATGCAAACAAAGCATCTCTTTGACAGCTGCTGCTTCTAATTCTCGTGTCAGCCATTGTCGTGTCACGCATTCCACCCCTGTACAAAACTTGTACGGGCAGGAATGCACGACATAGTATTTATTTATTATTTAGTATTCATTAAAATCTTCTTACAACTACTACTAGTATACATTCCTTTGTCGAAGTTCTAACACGGTAATAAAAAGCCTAGGTCTTGAATTCCGTGCTGTAGATTCTCGTGTCGGGCTTAACCATGTTGTGCATTAGCATGTCGTGCATCACTGTCTCCCATGTGAACCAAAGAGAATATAACTGCCACTACGATGTGAACTACGAACCACAGTGCTGCCAGTATTATTATGTGAAAAGGAACAAATAGGTAAGTGCAATATGTTACTACCAAGAATCTTCTACAGTGTGTAGGTACTACTTTTGTAGAAAGACCTCGTATTATTTTAATAGAAAGTATTACGTGGTATTAAATTACCTACCTACCTAGTATTTTTTGTAGATTAATGGACTTGTGGGAATTATTTTTATTGTACTTTGAAAAAGCAAAAATACGAACCACAGCAACCAAACGCAGGAAAATAAACAGTCAAAAATAATTACGTGCCAGTGTCAGTCAGTGGTTTGTTTGTCAACATTATGTCAATCAGCTGATTTTAGTCACATTATTTAGTGTAAATTTAATTATTATTTCATCGGAAACCGCATAGTTATTTATCTTATATCATTGATAAATGTGTAAGTTATTAGCCGAGATGTTGCTGTAATAGTTTCAAGTTCTAGTGAATTTCTAATTCAATCTTCTAAATACGTACCTGCCGAGTTTATCACCTATATCGATATATGACTGATGATTCAATGGTTGATTTCTTGGCTTTAGGTCGAAGTGACGCCCCAGAAGGAACCAGGACCAGGTTTTGAGCACCATGCACGATGTTGGAAGGTTTAGTGGCCTGGGTTTTGAACAACTACTTAGGGAAATATGTGGAGAACTTGAACACAGATCAGCTCAGTGTGGCTCTACTTTCTGGTAAGTAACAATAACTTCTGATTGGATTTGATTACTTTAAATTACTTGCATAGTAAGTTTGGGGCCAGACGGAGTTGTGCTTATGGTCCATAATATTTATTTATACATATTGGAAGACCAACCGCTTATAAAACTAACTTTATTCTAGGTAACATAAAGCTAATTACAGGTCTTCACCATGACATTTACCATGACAATGTGTGTTGTACAGGCAAAGTAGAACTAGAGAATCTGCCACTAAAAAAGGATGCGCTGCGTCACCTGGGTCTGCCGGTGGAGATCAAGGCAGGTTTCATCGGCAAAGTGCAGCTGCAGGTGCCCGTGCGCCAAATCCGCTCCGCACCCTGGCTGCTCGCCATCGAGAGGCTCTACCTAGTGGCGGCTCCACTCAACTTGGATGAGGTATATTATACAATGGTCATCACGATGCAGCTACAGGTGCCTGTGCGCCAGATCAGCCTACTTACCATGACTGCTCGCCATCGAGAGACTCTACCTAGTAGCTGTTCCACTCACCTTGAATGAGTTAAACTAAACAGTTGTCATCACGATGCAGCTGCAGGTACCTGTGCGCCACATCCACTCTGCATCTTGACTGCTCGCCATCACGAGGCTCTACCTATACAGTATAGTATTGTGTTGTTTCAAAGTCCACAATTGATCATAATAGGTATGTTTGATAGCCTTGAACCCGCATTTTTGTGTTGTAGGTACAGATAATTGTGATAAAACTGATAACTGAATAGCCAGCGTTTTTCACACTATAAGTTGCAATATCTGTATATATAAGGTTATCTACAATCAAAACCATTATCATATCTCACCTTAAAATATTGTTTGTATCTTGGTAAGCTAGATGGTTACGCGCGCCATCCATAAAATGGCGCTAAACACATAGATGAACCTGATGCTGTTTAAACAAGACCCTCAAATGCGTTAGCCCTCCACCTCTCAGCCGCAGCACTGTCTGTCTCGCACTGGCCACACCGGTTAAGCTCAAAGCTCAGAGTAAAAAGTTCAAAAGTAACATTAAATATGGTACATATGCTCCAGCCATTAGCGGACATAAATGCTAAATAGAGGGAGTGTGACAGTGGGATAGCGGTGCGGAGGCGGCGTACGCGCACGAGCGCAAGGTGGCGCTGCTGGACGCGTTGGAGGCGCAGTGGCGCGCCGAGCACGAGGCCGCCGACCCGGCCGGCTACTACGCCGCCTCCTACTCCTCCTGGCTCAGCTACGGCACCGGCCTGCTCGCCAACATCGTCGAGAACCTGCAGGTAACACGATGTCCGGCTCATCCGTGTCGCGACGACCGCGAGCGGACTCACCCGTACCATACCATACTTCGTGTGTCCAGCTGAAGGTGAAGGACGTGCACATCCGCTACGAGGACAGCGTCACGTGCGAGAGCGGGTTCGCGTGCGGGCTGACGCTGGCCTCGCTGGCGGCGGAGAGCTGCGACAGCGAGTGGCGGCGCGGGTTCACGCTGCTGGCGCCTGACGGCTGCTCCTTCAAGCTGCTGGAGCTGCAGCAGCTGGCTGTCTACTGGGACCGCATGCCCGTGCCGCACGCCGCGCTAGCCGCCTGTGACATCGCCGAGCTCACGGTTGCCATGCACACTTACCCTAAAACTGAATAGCTACCTAATTGTTCGATGACTAGATGTAAAGTTAGGGGGTCCCTATGTGCAGGAGCGCATGGGAGCCGGCTCGGCGTCCCACCGCTACGTGGTGCGGCCGGCGAGCGCGCGCGCGCGCGTGCGGCGCGAGCGCACCGAGCTGCCGCTGCGCTCGCGCACGCGCCCGCGCCTCGCCGCCTACCTCACGCTCGACACGGTGCTGCTCGACCTCACCTCGGTAAGCGGCCGCCGCTCGCCCGTCGCCGTGCCGCCCTCCCGTAACTCAGCAGTGATGTGTGTGGGTTGCAGCGGCAGTACAACGAGGGCGTGGGGTGCGCGGTGGGGCTGGAGCGGCTGGCGCGGCTGCGGCAGATCCGCGCGCACCGGCCCGCCGTGCCCGTGCGCGCGCACGCCCGCCTCTGGTGGCTGTACGCGCTGCACTGCCACATGCCGCACCACCCCTGTGAGTACCGTGCGGCGCGCGCATCCGGCTCGCTCGCCGGCACCGACTGATGTCGAGTCGTGCACAGGGACGGAGCCGCGGCCGACGTGGGAGTCGTGCCTGGAAGCGGGGCGGCACAGCAGGCGCTACGTGACCACGTGCCTGTGGACGCTGTGCAACCCGGCCGCCACGCTGCCGCCCGACAAGAAGGCCTTCAAGGACGAGTTCGAGTGGCGCACGCCGCTGCACCTGCTCAAGCCGCTCAGGGAGGTCAGTCACGGCGCAGGGGAGCGGCCGTCCGCGCTGAGATTTCTAACTTGTCCAGTACCGTTGTCGTGGCCGTAGGTAGCTATGCGGCAGGTGCCCGTGACGACGCCCGTGTCGACCCCCGACAAGCCGTCCTCGGGGCGCAGCATGCTGGTGCATTGGTTCCCGCAGTGGTGGGGCTGGTACGGCGCGGGCGCGGACGCGGCCGCCGACAGCCCCGTGCCGCCCGCCGCCCCCGCCGCCCCCGCGCACCTGGAGGAGGAGATCCTGGATGTCATCGCCGACTCACTGGACAACAACACGCTGTTAAAGAGGGACACGGTGTTCGGCAAGTTTGAGTTTCTGCTGAGTAAAGGCTCGCTCACACTGAGCATGGAGAATGAAGACAGTGAAACGTGAGTCATTTAAACTTAAAGCTTTTGACTAAAACTACTCTTAGGAATTTAGAAAACCTAGATAGCAATAACACAGGCACACCACAAAACGTTAGGTGCGTGAGCTAAGATAAGAGAAAAACCTTTGTCTGCGCTCTAGGAGGGCCATCATTGGCGTTTGGAGGTTTTCAGTCATTGAATGCAACTGTAGGCGTGCGTAAACGCGAGCTCTGCATATGTCATGCGATGCAATGTGTGTGTCTGGTCGCAGCGGCGAGCGGGGGCCGGGGGCGGGGGCGGGGGGGCAGGTGGAGCTGCAGTTCAGCGCCTTCGCGCTGTGCGTGGAGACGCGGCCGCGCGCCGCCTCGCACGCGCTGCGCGTGGCGCTGGGTGCGCTGTGGCTGCGGGACCGCGTCACCGCGCACACGCTCTTCCCGACCGTGCTGGCGCCGCAGGTATGCCACACGCACGCTCGCGCTGCGGCTGCGGGATGCCGGCGCCTCCGTAACATAACTAATCGGCTCGTGGTCGGTGTGTGCAGGGCGTGATCCGCGAGGGGCTGTGCGCGGCGGGCGGCGGCTGGCGCGGCGCCGCGTCGCCGTCCGCGCCGCGCTCCGACGACCCGCTCTTCCAGCTCACCTACGAGAAGAGACCCTTTGGCCTCAACTGCGATCACAAGCAAGTACCCTGTCCGCTTGCTCTTACTCATATTTGTCTCGGGAAGTTTGTCCATGTCTCGATCTACTGTATTGTTTAAATTCATGCCCGAAGTTTAAAAAATACTCGATTTATGTGAATTTCTCGTTATTTCAACGATGAATTTTAATCCGTATCGTCGTGTGTGTGTGTCCACAGATTGTGGGTGAAGTCGGGGTCGCTGGAGGTGGTGTACTGCGCGGAGCTGGCGCGCTGGGCGCGCGCGTTCGCGGTGGCGCCGTGGGGCGGCGCGGCGCCGCTGCTGGCCTACCACTCCGTGCGCGACTCCACCCGGCAGCGCCTGCGCACGCACTGGGACACCATCGTGCGCACCGCCACCGCGCCGGTAACTATATTAAATATATAAATAAATGTATGTCAGCCAGTAAGTCAGGACTAAGCCTTTTAAATTTATATTGATGATTGTGGTTTGTATCCTATGATTGTTTTATTGTGTTCAGGGCGAGCGTCGGTCGTGGCAAGTGGAGCTGGACATATCGGCGCCTCAGATCCTTTTCGCGGAGGACATGTCGTCGCGCGAAGGTGGAGTTCTGTTGCTGGACTTTGGTCGGCTGCGGCTGGGTAACACGCCCCCGCGGCGCGCGGCCGCCGGCACGCCCCCGGCGGAGCAGGGCGAGGGCGAGGGCGAGGGAGAGGAGGAGGAGACGTTCATGACGCCGTGCTCCACGCCGCCGGGCAGCTTGCTGTCGCCGAGCTCGCCGCGCGACCCGCCGCCCGGCGCGCCGCCCCGCGCCGCCGCGCGCGCGCTCGACGCGGCCGACCTGCACGACCGGCTCTACGACAGGTGGGGAACGCCCAGCACTCCCCCGCCCCGCCCCCGCCCCGCCCCCGCCCCGCCCCCGCCCCGCACGCATGAGTGTACCGGCCGCGCTCGTTGCAGGTACAACATAGAGCTGAGCTCGCTGCAGGTGCTGGTGGGGCGCGCGCGCGACAACTGGCAGTACGCGCACACCAAGCCCACCTCTTCCCTGCACCTGCTCGACCGGTTCAGCATCTCTCTGCAGGTGTGTTCTCTTCTTCAGAACTTTATTTGTATGGTTGTAAAGTGCGGGTTTGTCTGGTGCACGTACCGGAATCACAAGAGTGTGTGTGGCGGCAGGCGGAGCGGCGCGTGGTGGTGACGGCGGACCCGCAGTACCCGACGGCGACGTTGCGCGGCTCGCTGCCCGCGCTCGTGGTGCACCTCAGCGAGCACAAGCTGCGCACCGTGCGCGTGCTGCACCGCGCGCACGCGCACTCGCACTCACAATCCCACTCACACCCGCAAACCAAGTAAGCCATACCTGGCAACGGTCGGACGTTCAACTGATCCGTCCGGCTGCGCCAGTATTGGTCCTACGTACCTCATAAACGCGCAATGCCATCATTTTTGCGATAGCCGTACGTCAAAATTTGTATCTTGTATTAAGTATTGGATTTATTTATATGAAATGTATAATATTGCATTTACAATGTGAGAAGCATGTCGAGCTACCTTCGTATGCACATGTGAAGGAGTGTTATCGTGGGCAGCAGCGAGTGCGCGGCGGCGGGGCGCGACGCGGAGGCGGCGGGACGCGACTCGGAGCCGGCAGGACGCGACGCGAAGGCGGCAGGACGCGACTCGGAGCCGGCGGGACGTGACGTGGAGCCGACGGGGCGCGACGCGGAGCGCGCGGAGCCCCCGCAGCAGACGCACGCCACGCTGCTGATGCTGCAGTTCGCCATCGACCAGCTCTCCTTGGAGGTGAGACTGGCGCGTCCCCTGTTCTGTGTTAGCTCGAGGTGAAACACTCTTTTCTAATTAAACCACTATCTTTGCAAGCTAAAATTTCAGTAGCACTCAGAAATCTACTACGATTGCGTAATGTGACGATTCGCCAAAATTATCAATTAGATTAAAATTAAATAAAAATTATTAGTACTAAAATTAATGAAGATCTGTTTTGTTTACCTATTGTAAGCCATTTGTACATGTTATTGATCAACAGACACACCTACGTTAAATAAAGTTTGTTTTGATTCAGTACTAACGTTAATTGGGTTGACTAGGAGTGCTCGACAGCGACGCCGCCATCGTATGCTACGCCAATACCGTTAGCTTTGTAATATAATTATACCTAAGTGGTGTCGCTTAGTTGAATAACTGATACCTACAAGGTTCCCGAGGGATTTCCACGTTTGTCATGTGTTACAACTATCATGCAAAATGGTCGCAATTAACCTAATTAAACGCGAAAAGCCAATTGCCCGTTCAGTGGAAGCTCCGCTACGGAATAGAAGACGTGCGTATTGCGACCTGAAGTTCCGCAATATTGCGTTGTGTATGGGACCATGAGCACCTCGCTGGAGAAGGTGGCGTACGTGTACGGCGACGTGTGCCTGCGGCGGCGGCGGCGGCGGCGGCAGCGGCGGCTCGTGTCGCAGCTGCTGCTGGAGTACGCGGCGCAGAGCACGCTGCACGGGCTGCGCTACCTCGCCGAGCGCTCGCTCACGGCGCTCGAGAAGCTGTTCTGGGCCGCCACCTTCCTGGCGAGCGTCGTGCTCTGCTCCCTCCTCATCAAGAACGTGTACGTCAAGTGGCGCACCAGCCCCGTCATCGTATCCGTGAGCGAGCGGCTCGTGTCCGTCGGCGAGGTGCCCTTCCCCTCCGTCACCATCTGTCCGCAGATCAAGAGCATGGCCTCGCAGTACAACATCTCTGACAAAATACACAAACGACGCAATGCTACCGCTACCGATCCCGATGCCGACGACAACGAAATGTTCGCCGACGTCGCCATGCTCTGTAAATATGTAGACTATGACGAAGATGCTGTGAACACGAGCAGACTTTATACTAATGCGAGCATCATCGAGCACATCAACCTTGTGGCGCCTACGCCCGGCAATACTCTGCTTGAGTGTCACTGGCGCGACAATTTGGAAGACTGTAATGAAATGTTCAATAAGGTATACACGGCCGAGGGGCTGTGTTTCAACATGAACGCTCTTTCTGCGAAGGACATATTCCGTGACACGGTGCAATCGGATTACAAATATTTAGAAAGAAGTAGACACACCCGGGGGTGGTCTTTAGAAACAGGTTACTCGACCACAGAAACGGACCCTTTCCCGCTGCGCGGCGGCGAGAACGCGGCCAATCCCGATCTAAAAGTTACAATGATGAGTTTTGAGCAAGATAGAGATGTGGACTGCAACGGTTTAAATTCTGGTTATAAAATATACATCCAACATCCGGCCGACTTCCCACAATCGTCGATGTATTACTACGCGCGATCGATAAACAAGTGACTTCATTGGCCGTCAGTTTCCACATGTTGAGCTCATCCGATGAACTATCCGATTACGCGCCAGACATTCGACAATGCTATTTTCCGAAAGACAGACAGCTGCGATACTTCAATATGTACACGGCTAAAAATTGTCGCGCGGAATGTTTGTCCAACTACACGTTCGGGTCGTGCGGGTGCGTGGGCTTCTACATGCCGCACGACAACAGCAGTCAGCTCTGCGCCAAAGCAGCGCCGGCTGCATGCAGGACGCGCACCGCCGCATGGCCAGGGAGGAGCTGCGGCTGGAGCTCGCCAAGTCGAGCGACGGCTGCCGATGTCTGCCGGCCTGCAACACCGTGGAGTACGACGCGGAAGTACTCAAAACAGATTTTCACTTGGACAAGGTTTTGATGAGCAAGTATGGCGAGTATGTGGACAGCCTGGCCGACATGAGGTTCTCGAAGATAGAAATGTATTTCAAGAAGCCGGAGTTCGTGTCGATGCGCCGCTCGGAGCTGTTCGGGCTGACCGACTTCCTGGCCAACATCGGCGGGCTGCTCGGCGTGTTTCTGGGGTTCTCCTTTCTGAGTTTGGTTGAAATTGTTTATTTCATAACTCTCAGAGTGGGCATCACTTTGAAACGAGACCTAAAAGAGGAAAAGAAAAACAAAGCGACTATTATGAATGTAGATAAAGTAAATTGATTTGCGGAGTACTTATTATTACGTCAGGATTTAATGTTCTCTACAATTATCACAAGCTTTCATGTTTCTGCACTGACCACGATCTTCGTGAATCTATTTTAATAAACAAATGCTTTAAATATATATATATGTAATGAAATATGTGTATTTATATTTGTCTTTATTTATTTAAATTTCAATTTAATATAGTATAATTTAATTTTAATTTCAATTTTGTAATGATAATTATAGGTTTAAAATTAAAATTTATGTTGTGTCTTTTTAATGTTTTTGTATGGATCTAGTTGTCCGAAATAAATATTTTTATTTTAAAAAATGTTAAATTATTTCATCCATTTTTAAATTTCGCTATTGTAGCGACTCATTATCCTAGTATTCGGAAAGCCAAGATGCTGGTTCAACCTGCAGTTTTCGTAAAATTTAACGTTTATTTTTGTCTGTAGTTGTAACTACTATATTTCCTATATGAGATAGGGGTATAAATAAGAGGGTGGAATATTTTTAGTATTTACGAGTGAGTGTATTAGGTACTTATCTCGTAAGCAACAGTTTTTTTTTATTTCAAAAGTTATTTAGCCATAAATCAGGTCAGCTCATGTGGGATTAAGCCGTCCACGTCTGCCGCATGCCAGACGATCTTAGGGCCAAAGCCGCTAATGATTGGACCGCCTTCAAGTGTTTGGAGGGGTCCAACGGAGCGCGGTATGCGGTAGTGCTACAGACTGTGAAATTACCAAGCATACATTGCAATACGTAGATGTTACGTCATATTTATGTAACTTTTATAAAGCCCATACTAAATATCGTTTATCACGGAAGCTCATATTATATATTAGGGCAATACTATACGGTTATGACACTTTGTTTGTGGACAATTCATTTTAATGTGGTTTCGTCGAGGAAGTCATCTTTGTACATTTCGATCGGTGTCATGATTAAAATCGGTGGCAGAGGCAGATGGCAGTGTACAATATGTTTAGTATAGCGGCGGGTTGCGTGTGGTGCAGGTGCAGTCCCGCGGGCGCAGTATCGCGGAGGTGCAGGTGATGGGCGTGCGGTGCGTGCTGGGCTGGCGGCCGCGCGACGCGTCGCTGGCGCTCTCCGTGCACTCGCTGCTGCTGGTGGACGCGCTGCAGACCTACGGGCCCGACTTCGAGCTGCTCGTCGCCAGCCACAAGCACGTCGCGTGAGTCGCGCCCCGCCCCGCCCCCCGCGCTCCGCCCGCCGCCCCCGACCACCGCCCTCACGGCGCTCTGTTGCAGCATGGACACGGCGTCGGGCAGCATCCGCGGCTCGGAGCCCACGTCGCCGCAGTCACCCACGTCGCCGGCCGCGCCCGCGCTGCCCGGCTCGTGCGACCTCGCGCCGCATCCGCACGCGCTCTCCCAGGCGCTCTTCTCGCTGCACCGGGACACTAGTCAGTGCTCAGGCTCACTTCCACACTCCATCACATGGATACGCCATCCTCATTGATCAACCTTTGGAAGTCCGTGGGTCATCGGTAGATTACATTTTGATGTTTCGTTTCACCATCTCAGGCAACATCGACCTCGAACGCATCAGTCCAACTCCGGCCTGGATTTCCGGTGCGAATGCGGGCACGGGGCACAACCCCTGGGGCAGCACCGACTGGGGCAACGCAACCTGGGGGAACACCACTTTCGGCAATGGCACCTGGGGCAATGTGCCTACATGGGGCGCGGCCGGATTAGTGGACGCGGAGGCGCTCATCGCCGTGGAGCTTTGCATCGTCAAGGGGGAGGGGGGTTCCGAGGACCTCAGAATTGCCAACATACTCTTCAACAACTTGGATATCATCGGTAAGCTTTCGAGATAATAAGAAGGTACATCGAATGTCACACCACATTCGCAAATCATGAATGAGTGTCACTGAAAATGATAAAAGTTTGATTTGGCTTCATAATTATTTATTTTCAGCAAACCAAGAGACGATAGTGGAGCTGATAGGGTTCGCTCAGCGCGTAGTGGGCGCGGGCGCCGGCACGCCCGAGCCGGCCGAGTGCCAGCCGCGGGACGAGCGCGCGACGGCCGCTCCCGACGGTGACGTCACGGTACGCCATCGCGCCACTCGCACACGTGACACGGTACGTACCGGTCCACGTGTGACGGCCTGTGTCTGCCGCAGGAGGGGAGCGTGCGCACGGAGATCACGTTCGACTTCCACCGGCTCGGCGTGCTGCTGCTGCGCGCCGCCGTGGAGGACGGCGCCGTGGTGGCCCGCAAGATCGCCACCGCCACGCTCGCCGAGGCCAAGATACAGGCCACGCTCGGTACGTGCCGACTGCCACCCCGCCTGTACTACATCGAGTGCCGTTTTTGTTGAGTTGCGGTTTGATGTTCCGTGTGATGTGGTGTTGCAGACGGGTCGCAGATGCGCGCGGGCGGGTCGCTGGGCGGCGTGCAGGTGGTGTCGCTGTGCGAGGGCGGCGGCGTGCACTCGCGCGTGCTGTCGGCGGGCGCCGCGCCGCGCCCGGCCCCCGACTCCGCACACTCCGACTCCGCCGACGACGAGAAGGCGCTGCACTTCACGATCCACAGGAACCTGCTCTCCGACCCCGATGGAGACACGCCGGGTATACTGACACCACCTCGTTGCCCGTTGCGTTGAGTGTTGATGCCTGCGATGAACTGATCCTATGTGCGTGTGGTCGTGCCAGGGTCGGTGAGCGTGGAGGCGTGCGTGAGCCTGCGCGTGGCGCGCGTGTGGTACACGCACCAGCCGGCGCTGGTGCTGGAGCTGCGCTCGTGCCTGGCCGAGTTCAAGCAGTACCTGGCCAACCTGGCGCGCTCGCTGCGCGCTGCCGCCGCCGCCGCCGCCGACATGGCGCTCGGACTCGCGCACACCAGGTCACTACTCGGGTGGGTGGGTACTCACCACTACCACATTCCAGGGCAGTTGCGGCACTGAAGACGATCACTTTGTTCCAGGGAGTCTCTGTACATGAACCCGCGGCTGTCGCAGTCGATGGAGGGCGTGTCCCCGCGCCGCCGCACCTTTAGCCTCGGAGCCTCCGTCGATGACCCCTCCGACCGACACGCCGATAACGTCGTGCTCAGGTAATGACAGTACACGACCACACACAGAAACCCCACCCAAATGGAGGTGCATCCGCTTGCAGTTAAGAGTTGTTCGTTTACAGTGTTAGCATCGAGCTGGAGTCTCCGGTGGTGGTGGTACCGAGGAGCGGTCGCAGCACGCAGGTGCTGGTGGCGCATCTCGGCCGGATGAGCCTCGCCAACCGGCCCGGCCCCCCCACCGACACCACGTACAAAGTGCGCATCAGGGACATCTCCCTCGCCTCGGTGAGTCCCCGGCGTCGTAGCTCCAGTGAGGGTGAGGGAGCTTCCGACCCACCGGTGATGTGATGACACATACGCAGTTGTTTTTCGCAGCTGGACGTGGCGGACAAGCTGGCGCAGCACCGGCTGACGGCGGAGAGCATGCAGCAGATCTACGACGTGTCGTGCGGCAAGGCCGTGCTGCACAACACGGCGCTGCGGTTCAACATCGACCTGGCCGACACCGACGACTCCCGCTGCCAGGTGACACCTCAGGCGAACCTTCGAGCCGGGGGATGTTACGGGTGGGGTGTATACAATACAATATTGGCAATGTTTGATTCGTGTGTGTGTGCTGCAGTGCGAGGTGAGCGGCGCGGTGGTGGGCGGGCTGCAGGTGTGCGCGCGCCGGGAGCAGTACGAGCAGCTGCTCGACACGCTCAAGTGGGTCTCCGCGGGGGCCGCGCCCGCGCCGCCCCCGCCGCACGCTCCGCACGCGTCGCCGCGGCCGCACGCTCCGGTATAGTACCTACCTACATTCTACTTACAGACTTTATTGTTCCCACTTCCCACTCAATGCAGCAGCGTGGCCCCTCTACTACGACATTCACTTGTTCGTTCGCTGGGTGGTGAATATAGTTGTGACTGTCTCAGGTCGGTGGTTCGGGCGCGATCCTGGAGCCGGCGGTGCCCACGCTGCAGCTGGACCCGGCCGTGCGCGCCGCCGTGCTGGCCGTGCCGCCGCCCGCGGCCGCGCCGCCCGCGCCCGCGCCGCATACACCCCTGCTCATAGGTACCGCACAACATGCTTCACATATACCTTCCTTAATCACTAGAACGGGGGGAGTCACAATTGATTTACTGTTTATCAATTATTATTAGCTTGCAGAGTTGGCCTGAGAAACAACTTTCGTTAAAAAAGTTTATTCCTCATAAAGAATACAAATAAAGTAACAAGTAACTTAAGGCTAATCCTAAAATCCGTGTTAAGGGGGCGCAGTCACTAAGGCCGCATTTTTGAGTTTTTTAAAACCATCTGAGAAATTGAAAATAGTGTTATAAATTCTGAAAAAAATATATGCATAAGTTGAGGATATAGTCTAGCCGAATTCGTAGCTAGTTACAAGATCATAAGAACTTCACTCTATAGAAAAAAAATCCCAAAGTTACCCCTCTTTGTAGTGTTTTTTCAAAACCATGACTAGCCTAATGAATACGTGCAAAAATTAATTTTACAATTAATTTTTGCACGTATCTATAGACAATAAATATTTCTAGACATTTTCGTAGAGTGTGACTTGATAAAACGATTTTCTTTTTTACTAAGTTTAAATAACTACAAATTCGCGAGCGCGGCGGCTTGGCAGGCTCGCTCAGTCGCGCGCTGGCGCTTACGAAGGCCGGACCTGTGTCAGTTTTCCCGCGATGACAGATATCACAAATTTAATTATGCACGATATTATTTAGTTTGTGAAGTCTGTCATTCTCTGTCATAGTGCCATAGTTTATGAAAATCAGTATGACTCACAGATCTCGGATACTTTCGGCTGTCGCCCCCAAAAGATCGGTTAATGAAAGAGATGCAAGTATAGCTTTTTATGATTAAGAGCAGTATAGAACTAAGTCACGTCACTCAAAACCTTTTGATACCCAGGAGAACTCGTCAGTTATTGTTTGTAAATTATTTTATCTTTTTACAATTATCTACAAAATTAAATCATTTTATTTATTTTAAAGAGCATGGTTAGTTGCTCAATCAATACGTGTGGCACAACGCAAAGAAATACCCAGTTAATCATTCATTTCACAGGTGAGTAAAGAAAATATTTGGTTTATTTTCGTAGAAAAAATTTTGGACAATTTTCTTCTACAATTAGTTATAAAATCGTTGTGCCTTGTGGAGTTTTGATTGCTCTTGCCATGTGTACAAATGGTTCTTACATATATGGAGAAATAATAGATTTTTCATGTAAAAACAAATATTGCTTCGTTACGCTAGGGCTTGATAAAATGATGACGTCATGAAATATCGATAGTACCTAATGAGTAGGTAGTTATGCAAAGTGGTACAAAACTCTTTTCTTTTCTATCGTTAGGGTATTTTTACCTAGTTAAAATAAATTTACCACTTGTGTCATTTTTATTTTGTTTCTTAAAATACGAGTATTATTATAACTAATCGTTTTTACTTATTTAATTTCAGCTTACCAAAGGATCCCAAAACAGAAAAAAATAGTTACAAATTCTTCAGAAACAGAGCGATCATCAAAACAATATAAAAGTTTGCAGCAATCATTTTAAAAACGATTGTTTTTTTATTCAGAATACATTAACGTGTTTTGAAGAAAGGTTCGCTGCCTACGTTACATGTTCCAGTAAGTACCATGTTGAACAATGTTTCAATTCAGGCGTAAAGAATGTATTTTGTGACCTTATGCCGACATGTACAAAGTTGTCAAAGCTCTTAAGCAATCTCGCTTGGCAGTTTTTAACGGTTCAGATTCAGACCGATCAAGATCTGTCAAGCGAGTGAAGTAATTGTTTAGAAATTTGGAAGTTTGGTGCAAGTAGGCATTAGTCAAGTAATTATTAGATAGGGACTTAAATCATAAATCAACCTCTTTTACAGATTCAACTCAAGAAAAAGCGAGATCCAACTTCATATTGCAATTGGATCCCTATTTTATAGTACCTACCTTACCTACCTGAAACTAATAGGCTACATATATTATGACAGACAGGTATACTTACGTATCGGGCCTACATATAATGACAAAACTCAGAATTAATATTCTTAAATAAAGTATTTTTTAGTCATTGAATAAAACATTTGCATGGGCTTCATTATTGTTTATTATAATCAACCAACTTTAAAAAAAGAACAGATATATATATTATATATACACAATCGACTTTCTAGCTATTACAATCTTATTTCGAAGACTACCGCCTATTTGGATTGGTGAGTAAGTTGTAGGTAAATATTGGTAAGTCCTGCTACTATGTATTATGAATGTAAGTTTGTGAGGATGGATAAGTTTTTGTTCCTAAATAACGCCAAAACTTGGCTCTTTAGTCTTTAGAAGGTATCTAATAAATAATAACCAAACCCAGCTCATTCCTTTGGTTAAAATCTTCATATGTACAGGTGGTGACGTAATCAGTGAATAATCTTTCAGCTGCGGGTGGGGGACTTCAGGACTAATCAGAAAATGAAAATATGTACCCAGTAAAAATTCTAAGTCCGTGGGATTTCTACTGGGAACATATTTTCATTTTCTGATGACCCCCACACGCAGCTGAAGGATTATCCCCTCTCTAACCCTCTATTAACAACATGATTGTGTAGTAGGCACTATATTTTTCTCTATTAAGACTTGCGACGCAAAATGGGTAGGTACCACAGTTATCGATGTCGATAAAACATCTTATTGAAAGTCCATCACTATTTTTGAGCAACACATAGACAATCACTCGCACATGCTTATTATCATTTCTTGTATCGCATTTGAAATGTCATTACCCCTCTTTACATTCTAACTTTATGGTATGACTAGATACTGAAGATCGTTACAAGTCAATGGGGCAGCCTCAGGAAACTGACATGGACGCCACCACAGTAATGAATCTACCACCTGCAGATTCTTTTAAAACACCACACACAGATGTAGAGAGAGTATGCTTGTATCGGGTACAAGATACCTACAAGAAATATTTTTTGTAGAATTATGTACTTATAGTACCTACATAATTTTTAATTAGCTTTAGCTTTAGCTTTATATAAAGCTGCATATACCTATAGTAGTTTATAGTAGTATTATTAGCTGACCGAACGAGCGCGAAGCGAAAGCCGAAGGTCTCTACTTCAGGTTGGCCAAATATGCTTGAGTATGTCTGTACGGGCGGCCACCGGCCACTGTCCGGGCGGCTTCTGTCGGCGGCTGTTCTCCTTTCTCTTCAGGTCGCATTTCTTAACAGATTCTCGTGAAATTTTGTAAGCAGGTTTGGTAACTGAATATAATTTTTTGTCGAATTTGTTTTTAGGTTTTTTCAAAATGGCGGAGATATGGGAGTTCAGAACATAAAAAAAAACATTTAAGCCAGTAAAAATAATGATGTATGATGTAAAATTGTCCTTATGTCACAAATCACTGAATTGAAAAATTCCTAAAATCAGTAAAAATAATTTGTGTCATTAGCTAAACACAGCACTGATCGCAGCGAAGCACCAACCTGAGCGAAGCGAAGGTTGTCCGTTCGCTGCTTGGGGGTCACATCGAGATGAGATCGCTTTGCTCAAAAGCTGCTTGGGTGTATTTTTTAACTAATTCAGGGTTAAAGGTTTAGATTTTGGTGTCAAAATTCAAATCCAAGATAGCGGATAATTTATTTTTTCAAAATTATTATCATGGGTGGGTGTCGATTTTGACTAATTAGGGGTTGAGGATTAATAATTTTGTTTCATATTTGAAATCCAACAAAGGTATCGTTTTTGACTAATATGGAGTTGAATATTTTGTGTCGGATTTGATATCCAACATGATGGACCATTTATTTTAAATTTTTGCTCATGGGTCTCGTTTTTGACTAATAAAGGGATGATGATTAAGAATTGTATGTTATATTTTAAATTCAAGATGGTGGTCAGTTTTAAATGTGCATTTATTTTTTGTTTTATGGATTTAGGTGAGGTGATTGCACATTTTACTTATATCGATAAATTTTTACTCAATTTTTTAGATATATTTATATAAGTAAATTAAAATATAATAAAAATATTTGAATTTAAAATGAAGAAAGAAAAACTCTCGAAAAACCAACCTATATATTCAAACAAAATTCTAATTTATCACTACTATAAACAAAGTTTGATCATAAAATATGCATTTCTAAAGTAAAATAAAATTATCCTACTGTTTATTTCTGTACTCTAATTCCTGGCGGGGTCATTCAGAGTTCACGGCAGCTGAGTCCGCGCGAAATATTTCGCGCGCGGCTTGGGACAACCCTATATGACTTTTTGACAGGACTGCGCCGCCTTAATTAGATTTTATACGTGTTTTTAAGTTAGTAGGGTTAATTTCAAAACACGTATAAAATCTAAATTAAAGTATGAAACCTTACTTATTTTATGTTGACACAATCGGAAAACATAGACGAAACTAATAGTGTGAAGAAATTACTATAATACGGTGTAGTTTTTGAGTATTTGTCCTAAACAGTTTGTATGGAAATTTGCCTTGAGGATTCCCCTCAAGTTCTTTAACATATATTTGATGGGCTGTATAATCATACGTTGAACTTACGCGACGATATAGCTTAGGTAATCTTCTTAGAAACAAACCTGAATAACCTCTAAAATAGCCTTTTGTATTGTTATTATAAGCGATGACCCACGCTTGCTTTTTTAAATTTATTTTTGGTTCAAACGTTTAGTCCAAAGCGTACCGTTATTAGTAGTGGTTGTTGATGTGTGTTCGGTTGGCGCGGCAGTGCGGTTCGAGCTGGGCATGTTCTCCGTGGAGCTGCGCGCGGACCTAGGCGGCGGCGAGCGCAGCCTCGTGGCGCTCTCCTTTCGAGACTTCCAGCTGCACTACAAGAAGACCAGCCTCTACGAGACCACCCTGCAGGTGCGCGCTCCATACCCGCACACGGGACGTCCCTCTTCGTCGTACTGTGACGGTTTGTCGTTGGCAGGTGTCGCTGCACTCGATCACGATGGAGGACCTGACGAAGGACGTGGAGTCGCGGCACCGCATGCTGATGGTGTCGCACGCGCCGCAGGTGCCGCCCAAGGCCGTGTTCCTCTCCAAGTCGTGCCCCGACCTGCGGCCCGCCGCCACGCTGCGTCGCGTCGGCGTCTACACCTCGCTGCCCGCACACCTCAATACAGCCGCCGAGGTAAGGAACTCAGACACGAGCTTCCCGGGACGTAGGCCGTGTTGATGGAACATTTGTACATGTCTCAGGACAAGGAGCATCAGAACAAACGTCAGGACAGCAAGTGCGGCCCCACGCCGCCGTGCTCACCCGAGTGCGGCGCCGCTGCCGGCCCGGGCGCGGCCGAAGAGGAGGGGCACGGAGACGGGGACGGGGAGGGAGAGACGCGCGCCGACGAGAACCTCGTGTGGGTGTGGGTGCACACGCGCGACCCAGCGCACCCGCGCTTCCACGACGCCTTCGACAAGGTAGGCGCAGGCAGTATCGACGAGCTCGCATTTAATAGCATCATCGGTTCTTGTATCCTTCACACGAGTGGTCAAACTGACGTACATTTTTTAAATCTTTAAAATAATGTTTATCAAAACATTTGTCTCACAGGTGTCGAAGCTGACCAAAGTGGAGTTCAATAGCCTAAATTTGGTGGTGAACATCGACAGCTGGGTGGCCGTGCTCGACTTTTTCGGCATCGCGGGCGACGAACTGCCCGACCCCGAGCCGGCGGGAGACTACCACGCCGCCGGTACATTAACACCTGCTCGGATACAACACGTTGAGAACGAATTTTAGCAGCCGTTTAACGCGACGCGAACGTTCCAGAGAGGGAGGGAGAGGAGGCGAGCGGCGAGGAGTGCGGGGTGACGGTGACGGAGATGTGCATCCGCGCGGTGAGCGGCGTGGTGGTGTCGGCGCGCGGCGAGTGGTGCGGCGCGCGGGTGGCGCGCGTGCGCGTGAGCTCGCGGGGCGACGCGCGCCGCCGCACGCGCTCCGTGCGCGCCTCGCTCGGCTCGCTCGCGCTGCGCGACCTCACGCCGCACGCGCCGCTCTGGCGGGACACGCTGCGCACGCACGCGCACGACCACCACGCGCTCACCGTACACTATGACCGGTGACAACCTACATACCTTGTTAACACTACTGCCTACCGCTGTTTTGGTCGAGGAAACTTATTGGCTTCGTATTATCTTAGGATGGAATTCCTACCTGGAAGAGAACTGAAGGCAGAAAACGCTCGGTTCCGTTTCTCTTCTTATATTATATGGTGTCCGGTTTTCAGGCTGAGCGCGTGCGAGGCGGCGGCGGCGGGGCACGAGACGCACCTTAGCATCTCGATGGGCCCGGTGAGCTACGTGCACACGAAGCGCTTCGTGCACGAGCTGCACGCCTTCGCACGAGACTTCGCGCTGCTACGCCGCGTCATCATGCAGGCGCGGCTCAAGGTGACACGCATTATATTCTGTCAGGTGTTCAAATTCAAAGTCGATTACAATTTCTTGGTGTTTGTGTTATAGCCCGGTCTCGGCTTATCTAAAGCAGGGGGGGTTCACTCCGCTCGAAAATCGTGATCAACGCAGTCCCCCCCGGGGAGGACTGCTCAGTGCGGTTGACACTTGACAGTGACCGTGCTAGGTAGGACAAGACTTAACCGTTAAGAACTCGTTTATTTGAACGTGTTAGGTGGTTAGGTACCTATTTAAGGTACTTAACTTATATATTAAACGTAGCGGACAATTAAGAACTTGTTTATTTGAACGTGTTAGGTGGTTAGGTAGGTAAGCACCTATTGAAGGTACTTAACTTACTCATTATATTAAACGTAGCGGACAATTAAAAACTTGTTTATTTGAACAGGCTAAGTAGGTAGGTAGGACTATACTTAACCATTAAGAAGTTGTTTATTAGGACGTGCTAGGTAGGTACTGTAGTTAAGTTATAGGTACCTATTGTAGGTACTTATTCATTATATTTAACGTAGCGAATAATTAAGAACTTGCTTATTTGAACGGGCTAAGTAGGTAGGTAGGACAATACTTAACCATTAAGAACTTGTATATTAAAACGTGCTAGGTAGGTAGGTAATAGGTACCTATAATAAGTACTTACGATAGGAGCATAATCTTTTTTTGTCGGTTAAAAATCACAACAACCCTACCGAACCAGACGGCTACTTAGCTATTCGGAAAGGTCAGAGCAAAACTACCTCTAGCGCACTGTGATACGGTACTTATTAGCTTAGACGCCCGCGACCAGCCACTTGTAGGTAAATATAATTTTTAGGCGCGTAATGGTGAGCGAACTAAATTGAAACATAAAGCGTTAAAGCCAAAGTCGCTTTTTCTTAACTTTTTTTGCTTTTCTTTGCTGAGTGAGCTCTCTATACTTTGTTCCTCCATGTCTAAAGTTACGTTAGTAACGTAGCAATAGTTAAGTTTGTATCGTTAACGCCTCAGGTGTCGGTGGCGGGCGGCGGCGACTCGCAGGAGTCGTCGCGCATGCGCCTGTCGGTGTCGTGCGAGGCCCCCGAGATCATCGTGCCGGTGTCGGGGCGCAGTCGCGGCGCGCTCGCCGTGCAGGCCGCACGTCTGCGCCTCTCCAACCGCTTCCAGCGCGCCGGCGACCAGGGCAGCGTCAGCACGCTCACCGATCCCGACGCCAGTCAGTATAACCACTACTTCAAGCTTCAGTTTATTTTGAGAATAAATCAAGGTTTTACAAAAGCATACAACAACCGACTTCAATTGGACTGTTTTACTGACCGTAGGCACCATTGAATAGTCACAGGGACGCAATTTCGTTTGCTTCGACGACATATTTTTTTTAGTTTTTTTATTTAAATACTGAACTACTGATCCGATTTCGATTGTATGGGACCAATCTGAAAGTATATCCTTTCAAAACTAAAAAAATATTTTTCAAATCAGCTTATAAACAAAAAAGTTCTGATGTAACATAAAAAAAAACATTCAACCGAATTGATAACCTCATCCTCTTTGAAGTCGGTTGATAAATTGCGGAGTGATGTGTCGTGTCGCTGCGGCAGGCGTGCGCGAGCTGCTGGACGTGCGCACGGTGCAGCTGGAGTCGCTGACGCTGCAGGGCGCGCGCGGCGGCGGCGGGCGCGCGCTGCGCCTCGGCGCGCCGCTGCTCACGGCGCCCGCGCAACTCACGCTGCACATCGAACACAACACCAGCCCCACGCACAACGGTACTGTAGAGTGAATAAGTTCATACTAGTCAAGTCAATTATCACTTACCACCAGGTAAGGTAGTGGTAAAACGCCTGTCAATCCTATATTAAAAAAAATGAATGCATTGCACATGTTCCAGTTCCGGACACGACGATCCAAGGCACGTTGACGACGCTGGAGTGCGCGCTGGACCCCGCACAGTACCAACTGGTGCGCGGCGTGCTGGCGCACAACCTGGGCGAGGCGCTGGACGAGCCGCCGCCGCAGCCCGCCGCCAACCTGCGAGAGGCGAGTCTAAGACCAGAGATGTGCTATGCTACGTTGCTATGGATGCGCTTGGTATCCACCAATCATATTCATTGGTGCACATAGCTTAGCACTGGTGGAAACGGATTCAACTAAGATATGTTTTTTTATATGGAAGGATGCGTGCTAGTGATGCGTGCTATGGATGCGTGCTATGGATGCCTGCTATGGGCCGTATATCTCCACTCACCGCGCCGCCCTCGCCGCTTCCCTACTATCGATACATCGCATAGCTCGAGCTGCGCATCATTCTCGCGCAGCTACTTTGCGACGGCGCATCTTCATAGCGCATCTTCCTCGCACAGCTACATAGCTTAGTATTGGTGGAAACGGTCACATATTTTCGTAGCGTAGATTTCGCATCTTCGCAGCATAGCTGCATAGCACATCTCTGGTGGAAAGGCACCCTCAATCATACCAGTACAATATCTGGCGTATCGGCGAATGGCTGGTTCTATGATAAAAAGAGGTTGCTTACTATAATTTTAAATTTCAATATGATTTTCTATTGGTCGAAAAAATCTATGTATGCATCCCACGTTCTCACAACGGTGAAGGAAAACATCGAGAGGAAACCGGCATGTCGTAGAAACTAAAGTTCGAAAACATGTGTCGAGTGCATGAAAGGAGCCTCTTCGAGGCGCACTTGAAATCCTTTCACCACACTGGTTCGAAGGAACTAGTGACACGATTAGAAGAAGAACATGATTTTATTTACTTAATTTTGGACTAGCTTAAATGCTCATCATTGTACTCCGGAATCTTTGTTATGGTACTTTTCTAGTTTTACAGCTCAGGAATAATGTGTTAATTTACGTCACTATTTCTAACAAGGGCCTTATGTGCGTTTGTTTCTAGATTTGGACCACTAGCTCTATAAAACTGGACCTTCAAGACGTGACGGTTCGCCTGGAGCCGGTGCATGGGGAATCATCTCTGGCCTGCATCAACTTCATCAAATCGCGACTGGTACTCGACACCTACTCCGATATGGGGCAGGACATCGACCTGGTCTCGCAGGTACGCAAACTCGATACACTGGCACCATGAAGGTACGGGAGGCACTCGCTCTCCGCCACCCATGAACCCTACCCACCTTTCGGTGATGCGGGCCAAAGGTGGTCGTCCTTTTAAAAAAAAGGCAAGACCAAACCCCTACAAGTTCATGTGAGTGTCCCCTATTCAATGTCTGTGCCTCCCCCTCTTGGGATCGACGGTCACGTTAAGGCGTTGTCCTAATAGAACGCCTAACAGTCTTCGTTACTGGGCGGTCCCAGGTCTGTCCATCTATAAATCTCTGTCAGCTCTGTCAGTCGTGAGTCGATGTCACAAAGTGTCGTCTTCAAGTCTGCGTCGTCTGTGCCAGCTCCGGGCGAACTAGCCGCCCGAAATTGGCCTCGCTGACGAGGTCGGTGTGGTACACCGGCTGCTCCTGCGCTCCGGCGCGGGTGATGCCACGCAACATGGCTTTCCTGAAGTCCTCGTACAGAGGATAGGACCACGCGAGTACGGGAGAGACTGTACGTGGTTGTGCGTTGCAGGAGATCCTGGTGAGCGACACGCGGTTCGCGGGCGAGCCGGCCAACCGCCGCGGCAACGTGTTCGGCCACATCATACTGCCCATGGCCGAGCAGCGCCACAGCGTGCAGGCCGAGCTGCATGCCAGGTACACACGACACGCTCTGGAGCACTGCTCATCTGTACTATACATTTGTTAAACTTGTCTCGGCACCAATCTCTCGCAAAACAGGATGAATTTAACCTCTGTATTTTTGGTAACGTTTCCTTTTGTATAAATTGGTCATTAGTTACGTACTAAAGAAGACGTAACTAATCACCACGCACGAGGGTGATTAGTAACCCTATCTTGTTCACATCCCACGAGCTCGAACCGAGCGGCTCGCCTCGACATGTATGATGCGCACCAGTAGGGAACTCCAGTGGATCTCGCTGCCGGCGTCTGGTTTTTTGACAGTCTGTTATCTTAGAGTCTTCAAATCAAGAGTGAATAAGTTGTTACTATCCAAGTGTGCTCCATCCTCAACCACACGGTCACTTACAATCAGGGGAATCGGGTCAGGTTGTGATCAAACGCTTGTCAAATGCAAATAAAAAAAATCGCACTCTAACTCAATGTTGAAAGCCCGTTCAGATGTCACAGCACGCGATATGATCAGATTATGGTCCTTCGCAGGAAGCACCACGACACCTCCTCGTACACGATCCTGATCAACAACATGCGGCTGATGGCGATCCTGGAGTGGTGGGAGCGCGCGCACCACTTCCTCACGCAGCCGCCGCTGCCGCCCAGCGACCTGCCGCCCGGCCTCGACCCCGCCAGGTGCGAAGCTAGGGAATCGGTGCTGGTCCGAACGGCTACTACTCAGTAATTATACTGAGTCGATGATCTTTGGGTGGTTTCAAAACTGTAACACTAGAAGCAGCCGGTACACCGTGACGAGATGAACGGCTGTTGGATTTCCAGAGCAAGAATAACTGTGGTCACCGTAACGTCTCGTTATGGTGTGGCAAATGGGTGAGAAGTGTGTTGGTTTTCAGTGCGCAAGCGTTGCCAGCGGTGCGGGCGGCGGCGCGAGTGGAGCCGCCGCAGCAGGTGGAGCTCAAGCTGAACGTCACGGACTCGCAGCTGGTGCTGGTGGAGGATCCCTCCGTCTGGGACACCAACGCCGTCATACTCAGGGTGAGATCACCTCGTCCATCTGCCTATTCAGCCGGCGGTACCAACTATTGGGTATAGGTATCTCCATAAGACACAGAGTTCGGCTGGAAGAGAATGCTAATTAGAATGTAGTCGCCTGTGTATACTTCTTTTTTTATCTTGTGCAATAAAGCATTTTCTATCTATCTATCTATAGGTCAGATTTGAACATACCAACATTTTTATAGTCCTACTGTACTCGGTCGAATAAACATGACACCTAGCTCAAATGACGTTTGTGCAAAGTAAAGTGTGGAATTGCATAATCTTGATAGAGAAGAGGTCCTGTAATACTTGGTAATGAATGATAAGGCTTCGTAATTAGAGGAAGAAGAAACACGGAGGGCGCCGCGAGGGGCAGCGGGGGTAGTGTCAAGTTCCGAGTGTGAGTGGCAGCCAGGTGTCATGTTCATTCGCCCGAGTAGTATCTCCGAGTTACGTAAGCGCTTGATACAATTGATTGATCAATGATGTTTTGCAAAAGCGTCAACAAAAGTGTGTACTGCGTCCGCAGAGCACGGCGGTGATCACGTACCGCGCGGCGGATGCGGACAAGCCGGTGTCGTGCTCGCTGAACGAGCTGGAGGTGTTCTCGTGCGTGCTGGGGCTGGAGGAGGAGACGGCGCTGTCAATCGTGGAGCCCGCCGCGCTGCACGTCGCCATCGACGCCGCGCGCGTGCTGCACGTGAGCCCCACGCCTGCAACTATATTGTATTGTTATTTATGTTGAATTGGCCAGCCATCAGACATAGAGAAAAATAGCCAGCTAAAATTGGCCATATCGTTCGAACGTCAACGTTTGATGATATGGCCATCCACGTTTGGCCATATCATAAATGTATGGGTTTCTAGACATCAATGTATAACCTTTTTAAAAATAATAATGATTTAAAGCAGATAGAAGTTAGGTGACGGTAGGTTATGTTTTTTTAAGCGCGCCCACACACGAGCTAAGCGAGCCTGCTCAGCCTCATGACAAATCAATCATCGTAGGCAGATATAATACTTATAATACAACTAGATTACATATATTACCAATGGCATAAATTCTTAAATATAGTTTATAGCAGATTAAGAAGAAGATAGACAGAAGAAATAAATAAACAGTGTTATAGCGCTCTTCCAGTTTAAGACATTTCGATAGTCTCAAAAACCTTTAGAGGACGTCTCCCAACGACAGTTGTTGCGGTGAGCAGGCAGCCAGCCGGGCAGCCGGGTGTGCAGGCGCAGGCGCAGGTTGACTGGCACCCTTGTGCGCGTGTTGCAGGTGGCGATGAGCTCGCTGGACCTGCGGCTGTCGTACCACGACATGCGCATGTTCGCCTCCATGCTGCACTCCATCCCCGTGCAGGCGCGCGCCGCGCTCTCCGGTAACCGCTGCCGTCTGTTCTACTGTATTTATTTATTTATATATATTGGAAGACCAACGGCTTATAAATTTAGTAACTAAATTCTAGGTAACATAAAGCTAATGACAGGTCTTCACTTGTATGAGCAAGCAGAATAGCAACAGTTGTTGAGAACAAAAATGTCAACAAGATATCCGAGTGACTTCTAAATTACAACTGAAATAATTGAAATATTGAGTACTAACAGATAATTGTACAGCCTAACATCATTATCGGCCCATACCAATGCACTTCTAGACAACATCTTTTCTAGTTTTTTTTTCCATTTCGTTCTTTCTTTGGTCTCTGAAACGCGTGTGCATCGCTTCTTTGAAAATTTCATTGTCATATTATTTACTAGCGGACGTTTGCTTTGTGATTTTATCTAGTACGGTTTGCAGGAAACGTTGTGAGCGACGTGGAAGAAGACGCCCCGGCTAACGTGGGCGCGATGCGTGGCGGGCGGGGCGGGCAGGGCGGGCGGGGCGCGCCCTGGGCGGCGGCGCCGCGCTGGCTGCGCGGGCGCGCGCCCTCCCCACCGCCCGCGCGGCTGCCGCCCACGCCCCCGCCCTCCGCCGTGTTCCCGCTTAAGGCCGTACAGGTATTACTATTATTCTATGGAGCCTGCGCTGTCCCACTGCAGGGCAGAAGCCTCCTCCCATTTATTCCATTATTCCCTGTCCATTGCCAAACTGGTCCAGTCTGGGAGGAACGCGATTACCACTGATTTATTATATTTCACCAAATATTGACTGGGATGATGTCTCCAGGTGAATGCCGAATGCATCACCCTGTGCGTGATCGACGATTGCCTGGACTCCGACGTGCCCCTTCTGGAAGTAGCTCTGAGTGACCTACAGGTGGAACAGGTACCACAGCCAATCTGTCCTAGCACCACAAAATTATTAAAAAGACTAGCCGGATCCAAGATTTACCGTTTGAAAAACCATTTACATCAATGTTGCGATCGGTCGTTGTCAGGATCTCCGCAAAGTGGAGGAGGCATTCGAGGACCCGATGCTGGTGTCGACCCCGGCGGGGCCGGCGGGCGCGGGACGGGGCGCGGGCGGCGCGGGCGGCGGCCGCCTCGCCGGGCAGCTCAGCGTCGACTACTACAACAGGATGTTGTCGGGCTGGGAGCCCGTCATCGAACCCTGGAGGTACGCCGCCTAAAGACGCTTCGCCAGGCCCGACCGTGAACATTGTCAAGAGTATTGTGCTGAACAGGTTCGAGACCGGGTGGGAGTACACGCTGTCGAGCGAGCTGTCGCTGCGGCGCGTGCAGGTGGCGGTGAGCTCGCAGGAGGTGCTCAACACCAACGTGACGTCGTCGCTGGTCGAGCTGTGCCAGCTGGTGCGCGCCAACTGGGCCGCCGACTACTACGCGCCGCAGGTATCGGTCGCTATATCGATCGCCACCAACGTTTCATCGGACCCCGAGTGTGAAGGCTCTATGTGATATTCTCTGGTCCCAAGGGTGGAGGATCGGAGCAGTCGCCCAAGGGCAGCCCGGCGGGGCATCGGCGGCGCTCGCCCTTCGTGCCCTACGCGCTGCGGAACCACACCGGTCACCGGCTCTGGTTCACCACCCTCATCACCACCTCCGACGTGTAAGCTATTATCATGTTTTCGCTCGAAAGAGAGGAATATGCGGAGTCGTAACATTGGTTGCGCGCAGGTTGCGAGAGGAGAGCAGCGGCTGGGCGGGCCCGGACGACTCGTGGGTGAGCGTGCGCGCCGGCGACACCGAGCCCTTCTCGTTCGGGCTGCGGCGCGGGCGGCGGCGCGGCGCGCGGCGAGGCCCGCGCCACACGCTGCACCAGCTGGCGCTGCGCCTGGAGCCCTGGGCGCCGCCCGACCCCGTCTGTGTCGACCGCCAGGGCGTCTACTTCCGCCACCTCACGCATGCGGTACGTATAGCTGGAACGAAGCGCCGCCTATGTGTGTGCATCGAGTGAGCATCGATCGTGATGGTAAAGTGTATAATACGTGTGCAGTGCACGGGCGCAGAGGCGTGGCTGGTGTTCGAGGTGTCGCTGGAGGGGTCCGCGCGCAAGCTGGTGACGGTGCGCTCGGCGCTGCAGCTCGTCAACCAGCTGCCGCACCCCGTGGAGGTGCGCGTCGACCACGCGCCCGCCGCCGGTAACGACCTTACTCGCTCACTTGCGGTACCGCATTTGATTAACCCCGATCCTAGAAATGTCCAAATAACGCGTCTATTCTCCGTCCAGAAAACTTAGAATGTAGGATACATTCAAAGTTTTCTCGGTGTGTGTTGTGTAATGCTGGGTGTATTGCCTGGTAGTGAGGTTTGTGCGTGGTGGTACAGAGCGCAGCGTGTGGAGTGCGTGCGCGGCGCGGCAGGCGCGCGCGGCGTGCGCGGCGCTGCAGCGCGCCCGGGCCACGCGCGCGGCATGTGCGCTGCCCGCCGCGCGCTCGCACCAGCCGCACCCCATGTTCGTCAATTGCGGTACCCACTCCTTTCCCTCTTCCTCCCCCTCCTCGATCATTTTCACATGGTACCTTTCTGCAACAACTCACAATTTAGATAGCTGTTGATGATCACAGTATCAATGAGATGTAGCGATTGTGTTTATATAACGTAAACTGTTGAAAACGTAGGGACGAAGAACGTGTGCGTGTTTATTTTTGAAATAGAAAATAAAGGCGTAGCTTATTCGATCTGCTCAGCAGAAAGGCCATTGAGCTGCCAAGCGGCTAAAGGAATCGTCGAGATCCGTCGATGGAATCGCACCGAATCCATCTACTTGTGTATGTGTACATTAGGCATTTATAGGGCTGTAACGATTGCAGCTCAATGGACGGGCAGCGGCGTGCGCTGCGCGCAGGTGGCGGCGGGCGGGCGCTGGGCGGCGCCGCTGGCCGCGCACCCGGGCGCGCTGTGGACGCGGCCGCTGGCGGGCAGCGCGCCGCCGCCCGCGCCCGCCGCCATCGACTGGCGCGCCGCCTCCACGCTCGTGCACTACGAGTGCCGCGCGCCGCAGGATCACGTCTACAGGTCGGCGCCCACTCCTACTCCCCACTGGCTCACCGCACCGCGTGGACGTTACCGATGGTGACATTCGTGACTGTTCCAGGTTCTGCTGCGTGATTATCCGCGAGCGGTTCCCGCCGGACAAGGGCGCACCTATAGCGGGGCACACGCTGACGCTGGTGCCGGCGCTGCGGCTGGAGAACCTGCTGCCGCTGGAGCTGCAATACCGCTGCACCGGCGCCCGCGTGCCCGTGCTCGGTGCCGCACCGCCCGGGGACACCACGCCCTTCCACCAGGTACATACGGTCACCTACTTGGCTGCCTGGCGTCACCAACCTTAATCGAACAGTTGTCGAATCCCGAACTTGCAGGTGAACGTAGAAGATGGGGTGGAGCTGAGCGTGAAGCTGGAAGGGTTCGGCTGGTCGACTCCCCTGAGCATAGGAGGGTCGGCGGGCGCCAGCGGACAGGGGGGCTCGTTCAGTGCGAGACTCAAGCTGAGGGACACCAACGGAAGAAGGCTGTATCTCAACGCGAGGGTTACTATGAAGAAGACCGATGGAGTCAAAGTGAGTTGATATAACCCAGCCTCGGGCAGAAGGGTGTCATCGCGGCATGTAGACGTGACCGTCCCCTGGGCGCAGGTGTGCGTGAGCGCGGCGTACTGGCTGGTGAACCGCACGGGGCTGCCGCTGGTGTTCCGCGCGGAGGGCGGCGCGCACGAGGCGGCGGGGCAGTTCGCGGAGCACGAGCTGGCGCGCATGGTGGCGCCGCTGCTGTTCGCCTTCGCCGACTCCGACGCCGCGCCCACGCTGCAGGCGCGCCTCGGCGGGGCGCTGCCCGGCGTGCCGGAGGTAACCAACAGACACTACAACAGACACTACTGGACATTGTTATCATAGTCACCAAATCTGGCTCGAAGTGCATTGACTGGATGCCAGTGAGAATCTTGTGTCTGGGCGCTTGTCAACGTGTTGCGCAACTGTGACCTGTCGGATCGGAGCGGTCGGCCATTACTTACACGATAGTAAAAAAATGTGTTTGCGGTGCGTGGTGCGCAGTGGTGTTCGCCGTTCGGGCTGGGGCCGGGCGTGAGTGTGAAGCGGCTGGAGGTGCGCGGCGAGGGCGGCGCGGCGGGCGCGGGGGGCGCGGGCGCGGCGGGCGAGGAGCGCGTGTACGCGGTGGGCGTGTCGGTGCGCGCCGGCCGCAGCCGCTACCGCCACACCAACATCGTCACCTTCACGCCGCGCTACCAGCTGCACAACAACACGCGGCACCATCTGCAGTTCGCGCAGAAGTGCACCGCCACCACCCTGGTGATTATCACTCGTACGGTTGTTCAGCTCCGCTGCGGTACCGGCTCATACGGCCTTCTCTGCTTGTCCCCAGAGTGACCCGGGCGCGAGCGCGAGCCACGTGTCGGCCGTGGCAGGCTGCTACCTGCCCTGGCACTGGCCGCGCTTCGAGCGCGAGCAGCTGCTGTGCGTGCGCGTGCTGGCGGCCGCGGGCGAGCCGCGCACGGCCTGGTCCGGCGGGTTCCGCGTCGACACAGCGCTCACACTCACGCTCGCTTGCAGGTACGATCACCACACAATACTCACCTTTCACTTAATACCCTGTTGAAAATGATCCTTCGATTTTTTTTGTTTCAAATGATGTTTTATTGATCAGCTAGGCTAGGCTAAGATAACTAACTAAATAAGCATCTTCTATACTATAGTATAGAGCCTCTGTGTCGGTACAGGGTGAATTTTCCAACTGGACTTGGATACCCAAATCCGTTAAAAGAAATATCTACTTATCAAAAAAATACTTACTCAAAAGTTTAGGGATCGATGTGGATTTTTAATTGGCATAAAAAGGTTGCCGCTCAGATCGTAAAGCGTCGTAGCTACGCTCTGTATCGTTGCTTGGCGTATGTGTTGCAGGGAGCCGAGCGGCACGTACCAGTTCGTGCGCGTGGAGGTGGCGGCGCAGGGCGCCACGCTGTTTGTGGTGCTGACGGACGCGGAGAGCGCGCCGCCGCCCATCGCGCTGCACAACTACTCGCCCGTGTCCATCATGTTCCACCAGGTATGCGTGGCGCGGGTTCGTGCGGCGGGAGGGCGCTGTCTCATTTTTCCCGGGAATTTCGTGACCGCATCGAGTCTCGATTTTTTTTCCCGAGACTCAGGAAGTCATCGAGACTGAAAGCCCTGGTGGTGTGTGGTGTGCAGGTGGGGTGCGCGGAGGAGTGCGTGGTGGGCGCGCACGCGTGGGCGCGCTGGGCGCTGCCGGAGCCGGGCGGCGCGGCGGCGCTGGCGCTGCGGGCGCCGGGCGGCCCGCGCACCACGGTGGCACTGGCGGCACTCGGCGACGCGCACCACCTGCTCTACCAGAACTTCATCTACGTCGCCTTCCCCCACTCCAGGCACAGGTACTACACCCCTCTACCTCACTTCAGTCGGAAACAAAACTCTATTTTTAGCCTCGACAAATGTATGATCAGGCTCAATGTTGGACCGGCTAACTACTGTTAAGGTACAAAACTTTTGAGTTCATTCGAAAGTGCCATAGATGTATTCCCCATATGGTGGTTCCTTGATAAGTTCCAGAGACAGCCTAGTGACGAGCGGCGGCCAGCAGTCCCCGGGCGGAGACGACAGCATCCTCGTGCTGGAGGTGCCGCTGGGCAGCACGCGCGTCGTGCTCGCCTACAAAAGATACGGAGACCGGTAAGAGAACATTTCTTAATTCAATGTTTTTGAACCAATTCAAGTGATTATTTTGTATTTTACTTCTGTTAGAAAAATGGTTATGTTTTGGCTAATTACGGACTGCCAAAGTGAAGAAATAATAAATCAATTTTACTTTAATGACGCAGTCCGATGCTGTTGGGAAATGTAAAAAATATTTATTTGAGCAATGCAATATTGTTCAGGTGTCAACTGTGGCGGCGCGGCCCTAACGGGCAGCTGATCCACGAAGGCAGCTCAGTGCCACAGCCGACCGACGTGCTACTGCCCGACGACGCACCGCTGTCGCCGCATTCGATGGTACGTTGCGTCCACTCGGTGAGCGTCGGTCTTGTGTCGGTGTCGGTGCAGCGTGGACGTGTCGGCAGGTGCTGGACATCGAGGAGGCGGGGCCGCGGCCGGGGCGCGCGTCGGCGCTGGTGCTGCGGCGCGCGGACGGGCGGCGCGCGTCCACGCAGGCGTGGCGGCTGGCGGGCGGGCGCATGGCGTGCGCGCACCGCAACCTGTGCGTGCAGCCCGACGCCGCCTCGCTGATGGCGCTGGCGCCCGGCGCGCGCCTCGTGCTCGCCATGCACGACAAGCGGACTCCGCCACCACCCGAGCAGGTACCGCCGCGAGATCATACCGCCCAACTGGCGCTCTAAGGACCTGACACTGTTCGGTGACGGATGTTGGTATTGCGCAGGCGGTGGCGTGGCACTCGCTGCGTCCCGGCTCGGGTCGCCTCAGCGTGTCCCTGACGGCGGACGGGCCGACGCGGCTCATCACCATCCGGGACCAGGCCGCGCCGTCGGCCGGCTGGATCGAAGGCGGGCTGGAGGGCGAGGAGGAGGGCGGCGGCGGGGGCGGGGAGTGGGGCGCGGTGGTGGCGCTGGCGGGGCTGTCCGTGTCGCTGGTGGCGCGCGGCGAGGAGCTGGTGCACGCGCACTGCGCCGGGCTGCGGCTGGAGCTCAGCCAGGCGCCGCAAGCCCGCGCCGCCACGCTGCAGCTCGCGCACATGCAGTGGGACAACCAGGTACGTAACATAACGGATTTCTTCTTTTTTCTATTTTACAATTCTGTCGAAGATGAACTATGCCAAACTATGAAATATGCGATGTTTATGAAAAAGATAATTTCATAGACCCTTTCAAAGTGCCTTACATTTATACAGCATGGGCATTGTACAACCCAACAGACAGGCGCAATTTTTCATAATATTTATCAGGTGTAATGAAAGAAGCTTGTTTAAACCAACTATTAGTTTAAACATAATAACCTAATTATTCTAATAACTACAATCTGTACTTTGAACCACATCAAGAGAGCAACAGCATCAGACGTGCAAAATCTCCCAGATTCAGCAAAACAGCGGCACGTAACTTGGTTTACTCCGGCGGCACGTTCAGCATCACACGGACAGCACACTACTATATTATTGTTAATGTGATTTAGTATATAAGATGTAATTTGTTTTAAATAAATGTCTTCACTACTACTACAACCACGAGTCGAGTTTCTCTCCTCCGCCCTGCTGAAGACCCTACGACGACCCAGTGGTTACTGGAGGGGCTGCCCGGAAGATCCACGAGTCCAGCGCCAGCGGCGGGCGGCCCCCGACGTCACGAGGAACCTCTGGCCGAGCCGACCCCGACAGCCGGCCGGGCCCTGACGTCACGAAGATCGCCAGCCCAGTAACCACTGCGGGCCCTCCTAACCAGCTTCCTCTCACTGGGCCAAGACACCTTTAGCCCTCGACTCTGTCGAGCCAGCCTATGAGTCTGTAGGTTGGACAGTGAGAAAACCCCAACTCCTGTGTACATTGCACGCCGTACACATCCCACTTTCCTCCCAACTCTCCGCCTGTTGTCTTAGGTCTCTGGCAACAGGCTTCCCGCACGTATCTATATATTTATTTATGAAACAGTGCTTTAGCTGGTGTTCTTCGTTGGTTCTAGTATTCTGTCCTCTTTGAGGTTGTTTTGAAGTTCCATTGGTGATCGTTCTGCTTATAGGTAGGTACTCGTTCATCTGTCGCGATGTTGTGGCGTTTTGTTGTTGTTCTGCTTGGCGATAATTCGAATAGTGTTTATTCATGAACTAGTTTGCAGGTTGTTTTCTCGAAGGATTTCTTCATTTTAGGGATTGTTTTATGATGATTTTCTTCTTCTTGTTGTGGTAGTGCTGCGCTGCGTCGCTGCATTCGTTCTTCTTCTTAGTAGTAAGTCGGAACACGTTGTCGTCAGTCACACGATGCTGATGTTTGATGATTACTTGTTGGGCAGGATAGTAGTTGTAGTAGACAATTTGGTAGTACTGGTGCTATTCATGGTGTATCTATATAATAATCTATCGTAAAATTGTATAGTCTAGTTCTAGTATAGAATTGGTAGTAGTCTAAAAAGTATTTTTGTTAATTCCTAGTTAATTGTAGTATCTAATCTAGTATAATTTTAGTATGAATCTAGTATAGTAAAAAATAATATTCTAGTTTAAGGAAAAATAATTGAATTTTAAAGTAAGGTAAAATGTATAGTCTCTAACATCTAATGGCAGCAAGAATGTTGGAATTAGGTTTTTAGAAATAGTAAACTCTATTTAAAAAATACACAATGACTTTCGATTATCGTTTCCAACCGATAAAAAAAGCGTCTTGTTAGACGTGGTGCAAGGTGGTCTAAACAAACAACCATACGTACGCATATCAAAAGCCAATTTTTTTAAAAACCTGCGTATTTTAGAAATAGTAAATAGTTTTTATGTAATTGTTGTTGTGTTGTGGATGTACCTCCGTTGAGTGTTCGGTGTGTGTGTTAGCTGCTGGGCACGCCGAGCCCGGTGCTGCTGTACTGCGTGGCGGGGGCCGCGGCGGGCGCGAGGGGCGCGGGCGGGGGCGCGGCGCTGCACGCGGCGGTGGAGCTGCAGCGCGCGCCGTCCCGCCGCTACAACGCCTACTTCTTCAAGCACCTGGTGGTGGCGCTGCGTCCGCTGGCCGTCCGCCTCGAAGAACGGTCAGTAACCAGGTTTTCCAGCAATAAAAAATCTCGTTGTCGGTTATCCTCCCGCATTGTGATGATGTGTTGATGGGGTGTGTGGTGGTTGTGTGTGTCGCAGCCTGATCCTGATGGTGTGGGAGTTGTTCGGCGCGTCGGCGCCGGGCGCGCGCGAGCAGCCCGACGAGGCGGAGTGGGAGACGCGCCGCATGCTGGACGAGCTGTGCGCGCTGCACGCCACGCGGTACTACTTCGCAAGGATAGAGCTCATCCCCAGCCAGGTACGATACCCGTAAGGTAGATCGCTCGGACGCACGCGGATCGGACCCTAACCGAGGTTCCGAACCCCCAGATCCGGCTGTCGATGTGCACGGCCAACAAGCTGGAAGGGTCGCTGAGCGCGCTGAAGCGGCGGCTCGGGCTGACGCTTATCAAGTTCGAGGACGCCGCGGTGGAGCTGGAGCCCTTCGTGCGCGCGCACGTGTTCGACACCGCCGCCTTCCTCGCCAGGCAGGTGCTGGCGCACTTCAAGGACGTGAGTACCGCGGGGAGACCGATCGCTCTGTCCTGCCGTCGACGATGTATCTGTATTGTGTGTCGTATCGCGTGGTGTGGCAGGAGCTGAAGTGGCAGGCGGCCAAGATCCTGGGCTCGGTGGACTTCCTGGGCAACCCGCTGGGGTTCGTGGCAGACGTGTCGGAGGGCGTGTCGGGGCTGCTGCTGGAGGGCAACGTGGCCGCGCTGCTGCAGAACGTCACGCACGGCTTCTCCAACTCCGCCGCCAAGGTCACAGGTCAGCCTATACATACACACACACCTTGCGTTCGTTGGTAAAACTGAGTCGTCGAGTCGTCAGTGAGTCTCAATCTCGAGTGGTTGTCTATCGTCGCAGAGTCCCTGGGCGACGGGCTGGAGCGCGTGGTGGGCGACGAGTCGCACGAGGAGACGCGGCGTCGCATCCGCAGCGAGGCCGGCGGCGCGCACCTCGCCGCCGGCCTGCGCGGCCTCGGCCTTGGCATCCTCGGTGGCGTCACGTCGCTGGTGAAGCACAGCTACGAGGGCGCCACGCAGGACGGGCTGGGCGGGTTCCTGACGGGCGTGGGCAAGGGGCTCGTGGGCACCGTCACCAAGCCCGTCATCGGCGTGCTGGACCTGGCGGCGGAGACGGCGAGCGCGCTGCGCGAGAGCAGCCGGCGCGCGGGGCGCGGCGTGCCGGCGCGCGCGCGCGGCCCGCGCTGCGTGTGGGGCGCGGGCGGGCTGCTGCCGCGCTACTGCCCCGCGCACGCGCAGGGCGCCGCGCTGCTGCACCTGCTCAACAACAAGGACTACTCGGAGCGCTTCCTCGCCTACCGCTGCGTGCGCGACACGCCGCACGACATCCGCGCGCTGCTCTCGCACACCTACCTGCGCATCTTCACGTGCAAGCACCACCAGCCGCACGTGGTCATGGAGACGCACCTCGGCAACCTGGTGTCGTGCTCGGTGGTGTCGGCGGAGGGCGCGCACTTCGTGGAGCTGGGCGTGCGCGGCGGCGCGGGCGCGGGCGCGGGCGCGGCGGGCGGCGCGGAGGGCGTGCGGCGGCCGCGCGTGCAGTGCGACACGCGCGAGCTGGCCGCCTGGGTGGCGCGCCACGCCGCCTACGCGCGCCAGCTCTACCACGAGCACGTGCACACGCTGCACCCGCACCAGGACCTCTAGATCTACACCTCGGCGGATGGATCTCGTGTTCCAGGCGACTGCTTCCACCTCTTTACGTTTTGACGCTTTGCTGGTGATTTGTCAAACCTACCGGTGTTATCAACGTAGCGTCTCATTTAAATATTGTTCGGTAGTCTGAGTGACGACATACCGACTCGTATCGCCGTTATCGCCGACCTGCGGTTATCGTTTACTTTGGTCGTGGCTGTTTTCAGGCAGCTTTACAAGCCATGTTGTATTTGAACCCTGTCCTTACAGATACCACTAGAGGCGACATGAAACTGCCCAGAATACGATGTAATAAATGTTAGCTAGAGATACATTAAAAACATCGTATTCTGGTTAGTTTCATCTACTGATGTGATAGGTGTGATATCCGCACTTGAACAAATAACTTCTCAGATAAATGTGAAGAACTTATAATTCAACTAGGTTGGCATCTATTTAGCATAACCAGTTTACGGCCTATTAGACCTAATTCCCGGACGTATGAGCAAATTATATTTAGTACTATGTAAAGAACTGAACAAAAATATAGCGTTATAAACTATTGACTGGTAGGTATTTAGATTTTAAGAATTATTTATAGATCGTCGTTGACCGAATCAAATATCCCAGTTGCATAAGTATTATACGCATACACTCTCACATCATCACATGAAGTTTGTTCACATTCTCCAGTTACAATACTATGCATTCTAGTCTTTGTGTACCTACATTTCAATCATATTTCTACGGTTTATTATATTAAATTAAAAAAAAATGACCCTGTTGTGATAGCTGTAAGCTAAAAATATTATATACTATTCTAAAACCAAATCCAGTCTACATTGTTCCAATGAGGATTGTGTGGGCACCACACATTCCTTATTGGTGTTTGTAGTTCCGCTTGCGACGCAATGGAGTTGTCGCCTTATTACATTTCGAGGTGTTTCATTTTGTAGCTGAATGTGAGAGAAATTTGTAAAATTCTTTGGCTAACTTTATCTGTTGTCTGGTTAGTATGAGGTAAGTTCGATGTTGCATAATTTAGAATAACCTATTTTAAAGTGTTCTTATGTATATTGTATAAGTTTTTTTTGAACCAAGTTAGTTGAAATCTCAGGCTGTGATATGCAAGGCAGTGCACCGAGAGCGACTGTGCGTGTATGTACTGTACACTTGTAACGTTCAACTGTTTTATAATTACATACTATTTATATTCGTAGCGAAGGTGTCAACGATGTTAATCCATATCTGTGGCAATGGCCGCACCAACCTTACAATATTGGTATTTTATAATGATGTAAGTACTCAATTCCAAAAAATACGAAGATTACTAAGATACTACGTGTACAAGTTGAGCCTAATATGTGAATGATTCATACTCGGGTTAAGCTTTCGTTCATATATTTTAGCTTATTATGGATTCAATTATTTTAAATGTTTATGAGTAGATAGGTAGCTATTCTGTGCGCCGCCGAATACTTAAAAGCAGTTTTATTTCACGAACTAGCTAGAATTATTCTAATTGCCAAAGTTTTTAGTTTATTGTGTAAGCGAATATTTATGTTTTATGTGTTTATGTATCGTAAGTAATGTTTTATTTATCGTAGTCTATGGTAATTTCAAAGTATGTTGGAGCAATAAACTGATAACTTTCAACTTTATGTGATTTCTTTTAACGTTCTAATAGGTAGTATAACAAAATCCCGGAGAGCTAATGTTCTGATAAGAGCAATCAGTCAATCAATATAAACAACGCCCTCGCGCAGAGGCTGTGCAGCCATCCGCGCCCGAGCACTCCGCGGCACTCGTCACTCGGCGTGATTGTCGGCCGAGATACAACAATCAATGCCCCACCAGCCACCCTACAGATTTTGGACCTCAAACCGTCATATTTCGTGACAACACAGCGACGTACGTACCTATTCTATTTTAATACGGTAATGTTAAAAGTTTGTGTGATATTGACCGCGTGTGTGGCGCTGGCGGGCGGCGCGGCGCGGGCGGCCTTGGGCGCCGAGTAAGTAAAAGTGTTTGCCATTCGATTCAGTGTCTGTCAGCCCGCGAGTCCGAGTTCAGTCGGGTGTCGAGATTCACGGCGCGCAGTCGTGACATCTGCATTGTCTGGTTCACAATAGCGGTGTAATAATAACACTATGTAGGTATCTTCACGCTTCTAGATACTTAGTTTCCCTTGTATGTACTTAATTTAATGATTAGCTACATGAGTGAGTAATAATTATTTTAGTACATAGGTATCTAAATAAAGTAAACGCATAGAAGTGTTTTTATTTTGCAATTTGTGAAATTAGTATAAGAACGCAACATAAAGGTCTCTACCCGCCGGGGTAGCGATTATTTAAAAGGAGCCGGTTTCCCAGGCCGTCGGCTTTGGTGTGTAGAGGCCTTTACGAGTAAGTACGTAGCACCTGCCCGTACATGATGTTAGCCAACCTTGCAGCATGGCGTCGCCGCCGTCCGTGGACTACGCGCAAGTGCCCATCGTGCAGAAGGCGCTGCACGTGCCGCCGCTGCAGGAAGTAGTGGACGGTGAGTGCACAACGCCGTCGGCACTTCAAGACTCACGTAGCTTTAGCAACTTGTTTCTTTTCCTTGTGTCTAGACGACCTTGTGGTTATCATGGTGGTATGGTATTGTGCCTTACCCGAGAAATTATTTCGAATCATTTTAAAATTACTGACTAGTGAATTTGCGAGATGGACTATCAAAAAATCTCCAGGTGGACGAGCGCTTTAGTAGTAGGTATCAACTGCTCCGGCCTATGTCAAAAGTCCTGTGTAATCCTGTTCTAGTTGTGGACTGGCTTGATTATACCCTCAAGAGAGCGTCAATGCCTGCAATCTGCATGTCTGTAGTTATTTTTAATTCTGTTTTTTACGGAACCTTTATATATATTACATTATATATTTACAGATTATGTCGGTGGATCGTTTCTTCTAGCTTTAATTCTTAACATTTCCCAACCAACTCGTACAGTGCTATGTAAGAGCATGATACAAATACCGTTATTGCGCAGAAGTAAAAAGTAAGGCACCTAAGGGGAACTACACATACAATAAACATGCGCAGTAACACGCCCTGCGTATCATTCAGCGCTAGACTTACGTCCTGGAATAGGCCCATGTCCAGCTGGCTGGCTTCATAGATTTGAAGGATGTCCTATCTCTACGCTGCACTTCAGACACATTTCACTAGTAAATGATATACATCCTCATGTCTGTAGTGTAGCGTAGGGATCGCTAAACCAGGGTGTTGTGTGGCGCAGTGCTGGCGCGCGGGCTGCCGGACACCTTCGAGTCAGTGAGCGTGTCGGTGGTGCAGGCGCCCGACCTCACGCAGGACCCCTTCAACCTCACCTCGCCAGGTCAGTGCAAGCGAACCTCACTTCCGAATTATGCTTATCCTCGATACTGGTCCTTTGATCTCGCGTCTCAGTGACTACTTTTATCAGAAACGTTAGGTGAATTGTAATTTTTATTTAGGTCAATTCTATCAATTATAGGTATGTAAAATTATGGAGAATTGACGCAGTTGTTACATCATACAATTACTTGAGATAATTTTGAGCCATCGTGATGAACATACAGTGTCAAGCAAACACTCTTCTGCTTTGATATTTACAGCGCGTTTGATTAGTTATCTATTTGTTTGGTGTCAGTGGCAGTGTTATCACTGCCTGCTCTTGAACTTGTGGTAAGTATTACTTAATCGAACATAAAAAAGTAACTATGTAGTTAGGTAGGTAGTAGTTAAGATTTAAATGTATATCTACAGAAATATTCTCCTTCTTATGGTGTCACAAGTTCTTTCGAACCAGTGTGGTGAAAGGGATTTCAAGTGCGCCGCGAAGAGACTCCTTTCGTGCACTTGACACATGTTTACGAACTTTTAGGTTCTATTACATGCCGGTTTCCTCACGGTGTTTTCCTTCACCGTTAAGCACGTGTTTTAACGCACACATAATGCAACATAAAAATCCTTTGTTACGACCGGGTTCGAACCCACGAACTGCGGATCGAGAGTAGAGACACCTCCCACTCGGCCAACACGGCTTGTCATAGAAATATTGGAGGTACCTACCTAATAACAGCATCGCAAAGAGCAAGCCAAGGGCAAGGCAAGCCTATATTCTTTTACTTTAAACCACATACTTAAAATGATCGATCGATGTAACAACCTAATATAATATATATGGTATATAGTATGTATAGACAGCGTCAGAGAATAAGTATCCCCCTTGCACAAGACACCCAGCTATAAATCCTTTCAAAAAATTGTAATACTTAAAATTATTTTTAGGCTTACATATACGGTTATACAAATATAATCTATTTTTTAAAGGCAAAACTTCTCCATTCGCCGCGACGGTGATTTTTAAAGGGATTTGAAGCAATTGGAAAGGGATTTGAAGCGCTTGGCTAGTATGAATAAGTTCATACTAGCCAAGCGTGCTCCATCTTCGACCACACCATCAATTATGATATATACAGGCGTTTAACACTACCTCAGTGGTTAAACGCTTGTCTATTCTTAATAAAAAAAAAGAAAAAAAACATTGATGTTACAAATATAATCTATTTTTTAAAGGCAAAACTTCTCCATTCGCCGCGACGGTGATTTTTAAAGGGATTTGAAGCAATTGGAAAGGGATTTGAAGCGCTTGGCTAGTATGAATAAGTTCATACTAGCCAAGCGTGCTCCATCTTCGACCACACCATCACTTATGATATATACAGGCGTTTAACACTACCTCAGTGGTTAAACGCTTGTCTATTCTTAATAAAAAAAAAGAAAAAAAACATTGATGTTACAAATATAATCTATTTTTTAAAGGCAAAACTTCTCCATTCGCCGCGACGGTGATTTTTAAAGGGATTTGAAGCAATTGGAAAGGGATTTGAAGCGCTTGGCTAGTATGAATAAGTTCATACTAGCCAAGCGTGCTCCATCTTCGACCACACCATCACTTATGATATATACAGGCGTTTAACACTACCTCAGTGGTTAAACGCTTGTCTATTCTTAATAAAAAAAAAGAAAAAAAACATTGATGTTTGTACATACGCCGAGCAGGCCCCGTAGGCTCTACAGGACGTCTGTGAAAATACCCTATGCTGTGACCCTATTGTGTGGTGTGTGCCTAATGTGTGCCCTGGCCTAACCATAAGTGTGTGAATAGATAAATATATAGATACGTGCGGGAAGCCTGTTGCCAGAGACCTAAGACAACAGGCGGACAGTTGGGAGGAAAGTGGGATGTGTACGGCGTGCAATGTACACAGGAGTGGGGGTTTTCTCACTGTCCAACCTACAGACTCATAGGCTGGCTCGACAGAGTCGAGGGCTAAAGGTGTCTTGGCCCAGTGAGAGGACGCTGGTTAGGAGGTCCCGCAGTGGTTACTGGGCTGGCGATCTTCGTGACGTCAGGGCCCGGCCGGTTGTCGGGGTCGGCTCGGCCAGAGGTTCCTCGTGACGTCGGGGGCCGCCCGCCGCTGGCGCTGGACTCGTGGATCTTCCGGGCAGCCCCTCCAGTAACCACTGGGTCGTCGTAGGGTCTTCAGTAGGGCGGAGGAGAGAAACTCGACTCGTGGTTGTAGTAGTAGTGAAGCCATTTATTTAAAACAAATTACATCTTATATACTAAATTACTCTATTATCACATTAACAATAATATAGTAGTGTGCTGTCCGTGTTCCGCTGACTCTGCTGGCGTCCGCTGTAACTGGGTCGCTCGCCTGTCCATTCCGTCGATTCTGCATATTTGCTAGTTCATTGGCATTCTTGAGTTGTATCTTCGTATTGGTATTTTGGAGTAATAAATTTAAAATAATTATGTTCAAAACAGTAGGTATTGGTTTGAACAATGTTAAACAAACACATGAACGTTGAGTTGGTATGGTATGGTATGCGTGATGCTGATGTGTGGCGGTGGTGGGCGGGCGCGCGCAGGGCTGGCGGGCGACGCGGTGCTGCTGGAGGTGGGCGGGCCGCCCTACCTGGTGCCGCGCGTGCGCCGCGACAAGCTGTACGACCTGGCCGGCCTGCTGCGCCACCTGCGCCGGGACCCCGCCTTCCTCGCGGGCGCCGGCGCCGGGCCCTGGCCCTACCTCGGGGTCAACTGCGAGGTACACACACCACACACTTACACCGTCGCTCATCATCTAGGTACTCTCATCTCTCAAGTTATCGATAAGGCCGCCAATTGTACCACTCATTAGTTTTAAGTCTTGTATTTGTTATTTTCCATGAGTACAATAAAGTATTATCTATCTACTCTTGTCATGCGGTCATATGACCGGTAACCGCCGTGTGGACCGCCAAGACGGAGATTGGATATTCAGTAATTTTCTTGCAGGGTATAATAAACCTGAGCCTGCGTAACGGCAGCATAGAGCAGGGCACGCGCGTGGTGTCGGTGCAGCCGGTGGGCGCGGCGAAGGGCGCCAGCGGCTTCCTGCAGCAGCGCCTGCCCGCCACGGAGACGCGCACCGCGCTGCTCGGCAACTACCTGCTCAGCGAGGGGCGCGCGGGCCAGGTAGCCACTACAGTGCGGGGCAGGCGGCATCAAACCGGTGCCAGACATTGCAAATGGAATATTGACGACATGGATGGAATGTGTTAGACTGCCACGCCCGGTGTTGCGGGTTTCGATTCCCGCTCAGGACAAATATTCGTGCATGTGTTGAACATCGGTGTTTGTCCTGGGTGTTTTCTTTTTTTTTTTGTGTGTTATATGTAATGTATGTATGTATAAAAAAAAGAATAAACATATTGTATCAGTTATCTGGTTCCCATAATACAAGCTCTGCTTAGTTTGGGGCTAGATGGCGTTGTGTGGAGTGTCCAAAACATAATTATTATAATATTATGTCTTGACACTATAAAGTAAATAACTCATTTGTAGGTCATCAAGGTCGTCGCTAAGAAGAGGATAGGGGAGTCTAACTTCATCACGGCCATCAGGGAAACATTGAAGAACCACTACGGGCAAAAAGTTGTCGGTATGTTGATCTGAGTCATGGTGTGGTCCGCCGCGGGCGAGCCGGGGCGGTGACGGTGTTGTGCGTGCGCAGGTCTGGGCGGCACGTTCGTGCTGCGCGCGGGCCGGGTCAAGTTCCACGTGATGCCGGACTTCTCGAGCGCGGCGCTGTGCTCCGACAGCGACGTGGACGCCTGGCTGCACTACTTCGAGATGCGCGCGCCCATCGCGCACGTGGGCACGCTCGTCACCGGCGACCTGGTGAGTGGAGCGGTGGCCGCAGGTCGAGCCTGCTGTTCAGGTTAAAGTTGGCCTATGTCCTAATGAGGCGACACTCTTAGGCGCCATCTCCACGAGCGAAAGAATAGCGGCGATATGATCGTCGTGCCACGTATTTCTATAATACTCTCTATAAACGCTCTCCACACGGCGATGTTATCTTTCATAGAGAGTATATAGAAATACGTGGGACGACGATCATATCGCCGCGATTCTCTCGCTCGTGGAGATGGCGCCCTAATGAGCCCTTCCACTTTCCTTAAGACACGATTGCGTTAAAAACTAGCCAAAACAGCAGTCTTCCATTCTGTTGCGGTGCGCTGTGGTGTATCGCCGAACACCCCAGAGATCGGTGTCTGTGTGTATCAGGGCCTGGACCTGCGCGTGCAGCACTTCCACGGGTTCAGCGCGCACGGCGAGGGCGGCCACTACCACTACGACACGACGCCCGAGGAGGCGCACTACGAGGGGTACTTCGCGCTCGCCTCCGCCGTGCTGCGCGTCGACGCGCCCGCCGAGACGCACGCCATGGGCCGCGACTAGCCCCGCCTCCCGCCCCCCACCCCCAACTCTCATACAACGAAGTTGAGGACCTCACTCTTTAGCTATTTATTCAAATTGTTACACCTTTCGTTGTTAATAAAAACTAAATGTAAATATGTATTGCGGTGTTTATTATTTTTTAGATACAGCATAAACTCTTATAATGTTGAGTATCGACTTGATAGTACAGTACATTGACTTTGTGAAAGGCGAATGATTTGATTCTAGCCTAGCCGTAATGGACAGCATCTGACTTCATAGCTTTACTCTAAACATCAATTCGTCACATAAATAAATATTTAATTTACAAAAACTACAAGTGACATCTCATTGGGTATTAAAAAGTTTGCACCAGAATACCTGTTTTACCAATTAGCAGTACCTGTTATTATATTTTTCAATTTATTGTCTTCATCGTAAACTTTACATCAACGAAGTATCCCTAAACACCACGAGGTACATTTTTCCTGATCTGGATGATCAGGCTGATAAAATTACAAATCATTTTTGTATTGTATGATATGGATAAAAATAAATTCAACCAATTCTTAAATCTAGAAAAATATGACTATAAAATAATTACATGTGTATGTATATATATATATATATAGCGCGCACTTGTCCACACTTACATTTTTATACATTGAGCGAATTATGCTAAAATGTATATTGATATTATGCGCAGTGCGCATTCATAAATTAATTCCAGAAAAGGCAATAATACTCGCATTTTATTTCGGCAAGAAATAGAAATCACTGAGCCAAAAATAAATATGTATCTAATGCGATTTCTATGATTTATTTACACATACCTACATAACGTATTGGACTGATAAAGTGGGATTATTTACAAGAAGAAATTCATAAATGGAAGAATATTGTTTCAGAAACCACTTGAATGTATTTACAAAGTTAATGATACAGTATTTTGTATGTTCTGGACTCCTGGCTATGACCATCACCACCCGTTTTGTATAATTGTAAGTTGTAAGAGGACATATTAAAACTACTATTCATCTAGTTAGCGAAATATGCACTACCTGTGTCTCAATCAAACTCCCGGATTTTAGATGATCGGAAGTTCACGTGTAAACGCGCACTCACTCCGTACCTTAACTATTATGAACTTTATAACGACCAACAACTTACACAAACTAACTACAATCTATGTTATTCAGTCGCATACAACTGTTCTTCCGCTAACATTAAAATATATTCGTAGCGAAAATGAGCATTTAAGCAAATCATAACCTGATAATTACATTATTACATATGTGACATATGTATGTCGACACTAAAATAGTGCAAGTCGGCACATCCATCCATCCATAGCACAAAAATATTACTAAGTAAGTATATTATTTTGTTCAACTTAATCACAGTGGCGCTAAAAGCGGCTTAAGAATAATGGCATCGCCGGCTCAGTTTTGTTTTACCCACTAGTGGCGATTGTTATTTCTACAAAGTAAGAACGGGCGCAGGTATTTTGTATTTATATTTATTATTTTTGTTTGAATGACATTTGGAACCACCCACTACGCCATTTATCTAACTATTTTATTTGACTTTAAAAAACTGTAAAAGTGGCTCCTAAAAATATACTTATTTAGAGGATTTGATATTCCACTGAATTTATATTCAACGTCATACCTGACGAATAGCCACTCGCAGAACAGTTCCAGTGGTGCCAGATGGGGGTGGCGGGAGTGGGCGGGAGGCGGTGCGGCGAGTGCGGCTCACGAGCGGAAGAAGCGCACGGCGCGCACGACGTACTGGCGGCAGATGGGGCACTCGGCGAGCTGCTTGGAGCAGGCGGTGCAGGCGGCGATGTGGCCGCACTCCAGCAGCACGCACTCCAGCGGCGCCGCCATGCAGATCTTGCAGCACTCCTCCAGCGGCAGCCGCTCCAGCTCTGCAACCACACGGCCGCATGTCACCTGCGGGTAGCGGGGGCGGGGGCGGGGGCGCGGTGGGGACGCACACTCACCGTCGCGGTAGCGCGCGTGGTCGTGGAACAGCATGCGCGCGCGGCGCAGCAGGTCGGCGCGCTCCAGGCAGCCGCGGAACTCGACGCGGTTGCGCGCCAGCAGCTGCTTCAGCTGCCGCACGCTCAGCGCCTCCAGCTGCGCCGCGCCGCCCAGCGACTCCAGCCGCACCTCGCCATCTGCGTGGACCGAACCGATGTCTTACCCTCGTAAAGCTCATGAGCCGTAGCCGGCTTTATCGTTCCTGACTATTCGCAGAGGTTTAGCAACTTATAAATCATTCCAAACAAGATGCGATTGGTCTTCAGAGGGTATTTTAAATAATCGTTAAACCCAATTGGAGACTTCGGGGCGGTTTCAATTTTCAAATATCTGGTATCTAAACCGGCCCCCGATCAAGCCGATACTCATGTCCGACTCGCTCGATGAAAAGCAGCAGACAGACCGACCGTGGGAGGGGTCTGGGGAGTCAGTGCGGTCCGGCTCGGTGGCGTCCAAGAGCGGCTCGTCCTGCAGGCTGGCGGAGTCGGGGTCGGCGGGCGGCGGCGACGTGCGCAGCTCCAGCTCGGAGGCGGCGCGCCCGCCCAGCGTCGCGCGCGGACTCAGCTCTGCAACACACACACAGGGGCGTCACGCGTGCGCCGCGCGGCGCCGCCTCCCGGCGAAGGGGCGCGGGGGTACGCACCCGGGCCGGCGTGCTCTCGGAGCAGGCGGTCGCGCGGCTGCGAGCGCGCCGCTCCCGCCTCCGTCGTCGGACACATCAGCACCTCAGAGTCTGAAACCATACATTATATAACAAACTGATGAAACACCTAACAATATATATTATTTCTTGTTTGAGGTACACCTATATAGACTGTAGCATACACTACATAATGTGTTTAATTACTATTTAATAAGCTGTTACTCAATACGTCATTATACTCTAATACTAACTATAAGTCAATCTGTACAGCTCTTGTAAAAGCTCATACAGTCTCGGTTCAAACGCGATACGGTAAATACATCAATATCAAATATTCGGTTTTTAATTTATCGAACCTAATTACCTACTTAATCAATTCAATTTAGGGTTTGATCACTACGAAATAAACATAAATCCTAAAGTAGTGACTACGCGAATCCTAAAGTGGTGACCCCGACAACTCTCTTTTTTATAACTTTCCGCGAACTTTTGTGAAAAAGTGACTTAAGTGGTGGTTATTTAAAAAACATTACGTGCTGTGACCGTATATTCCAATCATAACGATGAAGCCCGAGACTCACACCACCGCCAGCGCGCATCAACCTCAAACACCAGCGCCCATCCCTGCAACCACCGAATCTGCAGCCAACGCGATAACGGTGAACTCCAGGATCTCCGAGTTCTGGACCACCAAGCCGCGCCTGTGGTTTCATCACTTCGAGGCCATCGTCACACCACAAAAACCAGGTGACCTCCACACATATCAACTAGTTATAGCTAAACTAGGTAGGGATGAGCTAGGGCAGGTTAGCGACATCCTCGAGAATCCGCCCGCGACAAACAAATACGAAGCGATCAAAAATAGACTCATATCTGCATATGAAGAGTCAGAGACCAAACAGCTTCATAAATTACTAAATGACATAGAACTTGGTGATCAGAAACCCTCCCAGCTACTGAGAAAAATGAAGGAGCTAGGGAGAAACAAGATACCTCAAGATACTCTAAAGATTCTATGGATAGCCCGGCTTCCGCAAGCCGTACGCGCCGTGATTACTGCGTGCGACATAAAATTAGAAGATACAGCTACTATTGCTGATAAAATTATGGAATCCGTGCGCCCAACTACTGAAATCTATAGCGCAACAAAGCTATCAACTAGCTCAATTGATACCGGCATTGAAAGTCAGTTACAAAAAATTACGCAAGACATCGCCGCACTCAACAAAAAGTTCAATGAACTCGAAACCACCCGTCGTAACCCAGACCGACAGCCCGCACACTTGAGATCCCGGTCGAGCTCACGCAGCGCTAATCAAGAGCGCTACCGCCGCCAAAAAGCTCAGCCCGGTAACGCTAACTTCAAGTGCTACTATCATTATATTTACGGCGAAAATGCATCAAAATGCGGCAATGATAAATGTACGATGTCGGAAAACTAAAATCGGCACCCACGATGGCGAGCGCAGGTGCCAACGCCAACCAAACACATCGCCTTTGTGTCACCGATCTGCAAAGTGGCACACGTTTTTTAATCGATACGGGGGCTGACGTATCGGTTCTCGCATTCAAGGGTCGTAATAAAAAAACATCAGACTATACCCTTTACGCAGCCAACGGGACTACAATTTCAACGTATGGCGTACAAACTATCACACTTGATTTAGGGCTGCGACGCCCATTGAAATGGACTTTCATTTTAGCGGATGTACAAAGATCGATTATCGGTGCTGACTTCTTGGCCAAGAACCAACTAATGGTTGATTTACACGGTAGGAAGTTGGTAGACAAGATCACAAGTTTAACGAGGATTACACAAATAACCTCGGATGATCAACACACGCCGATCATTCAAACAATCAACAATACAGATCCGTACCACAGAATATTAGCACGATATCCGGATATTACCAAACCGGAATCATTTAAGTCCATTCCGAAGCACAACGTCGTACATCATATTTGCACAAACGGACCACCTGTTCATGAAAAGGCAAGGCCACTCAATCCCGCCAAATATAAAGCAGCCAAACAAGAATTCGAGCGTATGGTAGAGCTCGGAATATGCAGACCTTCCACGAGTCCCTGGGCAAACGCATTGCATTTAGTTAATAAAAAAAATGGCGAATTAAGACCGTGCGGAGATTACCGGCGACTAAACGCCATCACTGAGCCCGATCGATACCCCATTCCAAGACTTTTGGACTTTACTTATATACTAAGGGGGAAAACCGTATTTTCTAAAATTGATATCCGTCGAGCTTATCATCATATACCAATCGCACCGGAGGACATTAAGAAAACAACGATCGCCACACCTTTTGGAAGTTTTGAATTTGAAAAAATGATGTTTGGATTACGCAACGGTGCGCAAAGCTTCCAAAGATTTATCAATAAGGTCATGAAAGGCACCGACAACACTTTCAGCTACTTAGATGACATTTTGATAGCTTCCACAGACATAGATTCCCACATGAAAGATCTGGAATCAGTATTTCAACGTCTAGATCAATACGGAATCACAATCAATACAAACAAATGTGAATTCGGCAAAAACCAACTCAGGTTTCTCGGATACCAAATCACCTGTGACGGCATCAAACCGGACGAAGAAAAGGTACGAGCCATCACAGAATATCCACAACCAACCACTATCGAGGAACTGCGACGCTTCTTAGGTTTTATAAATTTTTACCGAAGCAGTATACCAAAAGCAGCCGAATCTCAAATTATACTCAACAAATATTTACACAACTCAAAGAAAAAAGACAAGACCAAAATCGAATGGACAGAAGAAGCGATCCAGGCTTATCAAAAGTGCAAAACAGAAATTAGGGAATGCACATTATTAAATCACCCTGATGAAAATGCGCCACTAATTATGATGACTGATGCATCTGGTACATGCGTCGGAGCAGCATTGCAACAACTCGTCAGCAATCAACTTGAACCATTGGCTTATTATTCAAAAGGCCTGAGCGAAACTCAAAAACGCTACAGTACGTACGATCGCGAGTTACTAGCTATATACATGGCACTGAAGCATTTTCGGTACATGGTCGAAGGGCGCGAACTCACAGTCGTAACGGATCACAAACCACTTATTTTCGCTCTCACCAAGAAAAATTCAACAGCTGACACACCAAGACGTATCCGACAATTAGATTTTATTGCGCAATTTTGCAGCAAAATAGAATACATTCAAGGCGAAGAAAATTCGGTAGCAGACGCATTTTCACGAATTAACGAAATCAAAATGCCGAGTCTATTCGACTATCAACAATTAGCCGCCGCTCAAAGCGAAGACGAAGAACTGGAGGAGTTAAAAAATCAAGAAAATTTGTCTTTCAAAATTATCAACATTCCTGGATCGGATCAACTGATAACGTGCGAAACATCAACACCATGCGCGCGACCTTACTTACCTCGAATCTATCGAAAAACTGCTATCAAGTCTATCCATGACGTCAGCCATCCTGGCGTACTCGCTACTAAACATTTAATCACTAAACGATATTTTTGGTCGCGCATGAATGCAGATATCACTCAATACGTGAAAAACTGTATACAATGCCAAAAATCAAAGGTAAACAGACACACGATAACCCCGCTTGGAGAATTTGAAAACTCATCAAGATTCGACCACATACATATTGACATCATCGGTCCACTACCACCATCGGAAGACTACAATTACTGCATTACAATTATCGACCGACACACTAGATGGTTAGAAGTCGTTCCAATCAAAGAAATTAGCGCCGAAACGGTAGCGCAAGCTTTTCTAACACAATGGATTTCAAGATACGGCTGTCCATCTACTATAAGTACCGATCAGGGTCGTCAATTCGAATCACGCCTGTTTACCCAAATAACCAAATTACTCGGTATTGAGAAAATCCACACAACAGCTTATAACCCGAAAGCAAACGGAATGGTAGAGCGCAGTCATAAAACACTCAAAAGCGCAATAATGGCCCGATGCAAAGACACAACTCACTGGGCAAGAGAGTTACCTCTCATATTACTAGGACTTAGGTCAACCATCAAAGAAGACCTAGGTTTCAGCCCCGCTCAACTCGTCTACGGGAAATCATTAGCTCTACCTGGAGATTTTTTCATCGCATCCGAAAAGAAAATCAACGACACCGAGTACACAACGAAGCTCATGGAAACATTATCTACGCTACAGACATCCACACGTAATCAAGCTGATCATCGAAAAATTTTTATGCACAAAGATTTACAGAATTCTGAATACGTTTTCGTTAGGCGTGAAGCTAAGAAATCGTTAACCCCGCCTTATGAGGGGCCATTCAAAGTAATTCTCAGAAATTCCAAACACTACACAGTTCGGGTAGGTACTCGGGATGTCGTTATATCGCTCGATAGGCTCAAACCTGCTTATTTTAATGCTATTACTAACTTATCACCGGACGAGGCACCTAAGGTTTCAAACAATCGAATTGTTTCGTCGGACAAAGGACCTATTGATCCCGAACCATTGACCATTGTACCCAAACAAACCACACTTCAAGGAACAAAGAACTTAACAGCCTCAAATGCAACGACGCCGCCAGTCGTTACGAGATCAGGTCGCACCGTAAAAAAAACAGTGAGATTTGATATATGAGTACCACTTCACACACAATACGTTGCTCATAACACAACGAGTTATTTATCACGCAGCAGAAATCAACCAACGCATTTAGTGACTGTTTAGTAAATAGCCGTCAGATAAATGCGTCAATCGTTTTCCTGCGTCAACTATAATGGTACAATTGATTACACACAATCGCCTTCAACGACGCCTGCTACAGCAGCAGCGCGCTATCATCGTGCCAGCAACCATGCACATGCCCATGTCCAACAGTGTACTGTGTAAGTGTAAGTGCAGTGAAGTGCGAAATCAATAAAAAATAAAAACTTGAGTGCGGATTAAACCAGTGAATAAAATGATATCGTACCATCTAAGGGACTATATTCTAAAAATAGAACTCAAAAATACACAGACGCGACACGTGTCTCCCATCGTATTCCGTAAACTCTATCGCTACCCATTCAAGTACCTTACCTACCTTTCCCTGTCAAAGAAAGGTCATAAACATTTATATTATTTTATTACTATCTCTACGAGAACTAGCTTACTTGTATGTTAGCATTTTTCAATGAGTTTTATATTTTTAAGTCAATCAATTATGTCAAATTAATGTTTTTATACAATTTGCATTACATTTACATTAATCAAACTAAAATTAATTTACTTTAATATGTTATTTGAAACTATTTACTTACTTATTTTAACAAACAAATCATGTATCGTGTTTTTATAATCATTAAATTGTTTAGTTTTCAATTATAATTTACTACTTATACTAATTTACATTTATATTTTTGATTACATTTTGCATCAATGTTTATTATTTTACGAATCGAGATTTGCTTAATTTCAATTTTTTTCCAACCCATTCATGTTGGCTACATAATTGTTTTAAAATTTGTATTATTTTACGCTCATCGCCTTTACACTTTCTTTTCAATTGTATTTTTAAAACATTTTATTTTCAATTTTCATGTTGATTTAATTTTTTTTTAAGGGCGGTGTATATGTAGCATACACTACATAATGTGTTTAATTACTATTTAATAAGCTGTTACTCAATACGTCATTATACTCTAATACTAACTATAAGTCAATCTGTACAGCTCTTGTAAAAGCTCATACAGTCTCGGTTCAAACGCGATACGGTAAATACATCAATATCAAATATTCGGTTTTTAATTTATCGAACCTAATTACCTACTTAATCAATTCAATTTAGGGTTTGATCACTACGAAATAAACATAAATCCTAAAGTAGTGACTACGCGAATCCTAAAGACTAATTAGGTGTATAATAATAATAATGTTTGGATATTCCACACAACGCCATCTAGCCTCAAACTAAGAAAGCTTGTATAATGGGAACCAGATAACTGATTGAATACTAATATACTTTTTTTTTTTGTAAATACATACATTGAATACATAGAAAACAACCAGACTCGGGACAAACACCAATGTTCATCACACAAATATTTGTCCCGAGCGGGAATCGAACCCGCGACACCGGGCGTGGCAGTCCAACATACTTGCTACTCGACCATCCGTGTCGTCGAATGATAGTGTAAGTTTACCGTTGGGCAGTGGGTCTGCAGGCCTGGTGACGAACTCCCAGCCGGCGTCGTCCAGGTCCTCGATCTCGAAGCAGTCGGCGGACTCGATGCGCGTGCTGTCCCGCGAGGAGGCGCGCGACACGCCGGCCCCCGCCTCGCCCCCGGGCGGGGTCGCCGGCCCGCGCACGTCGCGCTCGCCGCCTGCAAACGAACATTATCACCGCAACGCTCCAACTAGCCCTGTGGACATCACAACTGTCCGACGACTGCATGGCGACTGCATTGTGAGGGAGTAGTGCTCACCGGGTGTAACAGAGAAGCGCTCGGGCGGCAGGCGGTCAGGCGCGCGGGGGCCGGGCGCCGGCGCCGCGTGCGCGTGCGCTGGGTTGCAGCATCCATCTACAACATTACCACACATTACACAATTACTGCATTGCTATGTGTAAAAATGAAGGACTGCCTGTAATAGTCTATGCTTTGTTAAACTGCACTTTGTCTATCATTGTTATATTATTAATTACTTGTAACCAAGAGATAAAAATCACCATTATTTTACACTACAGCCTAGAAGTGGAGGATAATAATTATTAACCTAAGCAGGAATATTGGTTCCACTTTAAGTGGACTGATTGAAGATACAAACAGGAAACGAAAAAACTAAGGAGCACAACACAGTGCAGTAAAACATAATAAAGTAGTTGTACATAGAAGTGTCTCACGTGTCTGTACAGGCATAGTGGCAGCAGGTGCAGGAGTGGAGTGCGCGTTCCGCAGGTCGAAAGCAGAGGTGATGAGCTCATTGATATTGTTGGTGAATCCCTTGAGCGAGCTGAAGGCGCCGGAGGAGGGCGAGGCGCGCGCGCCGCGTCGCCGGTACGCACCGCTGTTCACATGCCCCACGCAAAGACTCACCAGCTCCTCCTTCTCTACACACAACACACAGCCAATATCATCCCTCAGTCTCTTAATTGGACTGTGCTAGGCAAGATGCCAGAGTCTAGATACTACATTAATTGGCATTTGTATGGTTTGTCCGAGGACAACTCTCATACCAATCTTCATGAAATCTGCAGTTAAGTTCATAACAATTTTTGAGTTTTTGTATAGACAAGATCAGTCCAGGGATTGTTTAGAAACGAGGGTTTGAAGAAAAACTGAAAGAAAATCTTGTTAACCAACCATTTTTTTGGAGCAGATATGACAGTTTGTTCATAAAAAAGGTTTTTAAACAAGATTTTCTTTGAGGTCATGGTTTGGAACAAATTGCCTTGCTTGAACAGGCCCTATCACACATGCGCTATTACTTCCTTCTTATGTTGTTGCAAGTACTTACTTAATTTTTGAGATAAGGGTTCATGGGCCTAATAATTGAAACAACGACTAATTTTATTGGACATTTCTAGAATGGTAGGTAGAGAAGGATTAGTTTAGCAGCAGTAAGTGCGGGTAAGGTAGAATGCGGTAGTCTGGCAGTCTCCTAGTTACCGACGCATCCCCGGGTGGAGAGGTTCTGTCGCTGTAGAAAGCATTGTAGGTCCCGGGGGCGCAGGTGCGCGATGGCGGCGCGCTGCAGCGGGCGCGTGGAGAGCGCGCGGCACGGCGCGCACATAGCGCCGCCGCCGCGCCGCAGGCAGCCGCTGCAGTAGCCGCGCTCGCACTCGCAGCACACCCGCTTGCGCTTGAACACGCTGAACTGCACGCCGCAGCTCTCGCACGGCATCGCGGCCCGAGGCTCCCTCAGCTCTTCGTCTGCGTCTGCGGCCCACTTCCCGCTACCACTACCATGCTCTGGCACCCTGTTTTATCGGACGCGCATTACTCTGAAGCGTGTTAATGAATACGATACGATTTCTGATTGTTATAGGGATACATTTGCTTTATTTACGACGTATTTTTGTAAAACAAAACAAGAAACACAGATACAGTACAGTGCAACTTGCTAGAAATTGCTGGCAGGAATAGACATTGACAATGACATGCATGACAATGACATGCATGACAATGACATGCATAAAGCAAGTCACAAGTCTGTCATTTAAATAGTGCTGCCAGCATGAACTTCAGAAAAGGTACCATTGAAGGGAAGATAATAATCACTACTCGTGATCACCACCAATTTTATTTTATCGCAGATTAACAGTTAGGATTCGAAATAAACATGATCGCTATATTAGGTAATATGATAATATACATGAAATCATAGATAATTATTATAAATCCTATTAAATACTTATCATCAATCAGTTTAAATAAAAAACGTATCCTGACTGACTGACAGACAATAGGTACACATGTCAAACCACTGAACGTAGAGACTTGAAATTTGGAGGGTAGGTATGTTCGTCATGAAGTGTAAGCAAGCTAACCTATGATTAATTTAATCTCTAATTAAAGTCTACGACATAGTAGGTAGGTATCTGTACTTACAGTACTTTGCCTTCCTTCCAGCTATTACTGCGGATACTCACTCGCATCATCTCCCTAGATATTTTTTAAGCATTAAACTTACCTACTACAATATACCTAAGTAACTTCCCCAGATAGTTTGAACATAGAGTAGACTAGTTTGATCTACTAATAGACAGAAATTACCATAAAAGTATCTACTCGTACCTACCTACGTTTTCGTGAACTGTGCATTGACTGAAGTTAGTTATTTAGTAAGTATTTATGCTAGGATTGTTAGATATCCAGGTTTACCTACTTACCTATAAAATAACGAACAGTAGGAATAAGGAATTGCATGGTAGAGAGCCTGCTTTACTCGTCGTGACTTTAGTCGTGGATAGTCCTCAACTACTTGATAAAATTCAATTAGCAGTTCCTCGTTCATCCAGCCGTCTTGTGAACCGGAGAACATTCAATCTCCCTCGTTGTCATTCAAATTATGGTCACCATTCACCACTATATCGTATGTGTTCATCGTACAACAGAATTTGTCAGGAAACAGACATTTTCTGCGCTTCAGTCTCTTCTATTAAGAGACTACCTCACCTATATAAGTATAATCAATTATTTAATTATTAATCTATTTCTTCTAAATTTACTTTTCTTTCTTTCTTTTTTATTGTATCTTAGTATTAATGTATAAGAGAGTATATAATTTTATGCAAGTTGTGTTCACTTCAAGTAGGTTGTACACGTGTTCTCTTCTAACAATTTCATTTAATGTAACTCAGTGTAACATCCAGTTTAGTGGACCGAATAAAAAAAAAAATAAAAAAAAAAAATACTTTGTTTTTAATTTTGCATTATGTTGTATGTTGTTCTAGCTAGGTATATAAGGTATATGATGAATGTTATGTACACGTAAAGTCGGTGTTCCTATAGAACACCAAGATAGACGCTGCTACTTTTCTTTTTCTAAAATTAGCATCGGACCAAAATGTACTAGAAGTTAGCCATTGTTATTCTCGTTTTTTGGCGCATTTTCAATGTACTTACTACATTGTGATTCTATACTTTAATACTTCTGTGATCTCAGTGAAGTACACTCGCTAAGTCGCGACACTCGCTCTACAGTTGCTGCACTCTGCACTCCACGACCACTGCACTGGCACTCCGGAACGTTGCCCCCTTATTGCGACCCGGATTCCGTACCCACCATTTGCAAATCCTCTCCCGCATACTTCTTTGAATGGGAAAACTTCAAGACTATCGTTATACAGAGTGTCTTACGGCCACGTAAGGACATGGAGAGCACGTACTTTAAAATAATGAAAATGATTATGCAAAACCTTCTATCTAATTATATTATTTTAAAGTAGGTGCTCTCCATGTCCCAACTTATTTTGAAGACGAGAACTTGTCTTGAAGTTTTTGTCATTTTGATTTTATAAATATAAAACCTTTATCTCTAAGTATTATTTAAAGATGCCCTCCATGTCCTATGACCGTGGGACATCCTATATTTGAAACATACTTATAGGTAATATTAGGAAAAAACATGATTGTAATCTAAATTGGCAAACTGAAATACGATTGCCGTGGAATCTACCTACATAACTGCACCTACTTAAACTCCCGAGGCAAATTAGTTAGAAGTGGTAGCCTAAGTCTCCGTGGCACGGGTAACAAACACACTATTCATTTTTCTCTTGTAACGGGTTCGATTCCCGGTTCAACCTTGTAATTATTTAAATATGTATGAATGTAGTTTAAATTGTTTCTTAATTCAAAATGATGTCTTCTTTCAGTAAAATGACTTTTACTAGAATTTGTTTTCCATATCTTATCGCAGATGAAACTTGCTTCTTGTGCAAATAATGGATATACCTAATTACCGTGGCACAGAATTAAATTTCAGAGCAGGCAAAGTCCAAAAGTATTTTAAACAATCAAAAAGTCTGCCTATGAGTAGGTCATTCTCCCCATGGATTAAATTGATGATGGCGCCACCCAATCACAATTAAACCGGTTTTTGTGAAACCAGTCCTGGAATCTAATCAAGGTTTAATCTGAGCCCGAGCTGTAAACGACACGTAACTGTACCGCGCCCTCGTGCGTAACTTCGCAAGGAGCCGCCCGTACGCGACGTAGCTGCCCGCGGAGGCAGGCGGGCGGCGGCGGCGGCAGACGGTTCTACACGAACGGACCTCAAATACGACCAATCATAATTTAATTAGTTAATGGTTGACTGGCATTACGGGATAGGGCATTGGGTACACGGAAGCTGATATCAGATCTGCCTTTAGATAAATGAATGTAAGAGAATTATAATGATATGCTAGGGGACCTATCGAAATAAAAAGTTACGAGGAGTCCTTTTCCAGTTCATTTCATGAACTATAAATATATGTATTATATATACCTCACTGAATTTCAGTAAAATCGGTCGGGTATCTATCTAATATCCATCCATTCTCACAAATTCCAGATTATGATGAGCACTGAAGTAACTAGTAGGTATCATGATTGTTAGGTATACCTAACATGCAATTACTTCTAAAACTTCTTTTTTCAGTTTTCCGAACGACCTTAATAAAACAATTAGGTAGTCCAACTGAAAAGTCTCGATTCTTTTAACGTAGGTATGTAAGTCGAGATGGAGACATTGCACAGCGGGATGCTTACTTTACTATACATACTATAGTTTGACGAGTTGTAAAGATTTGTCCAGCTCTGCCGACTGGAGCCTGCGGTGTGGCGCCGCGCCGCCATCATTTTTTACTTCGTTTTTTATTACAATTTATCTCGCATCAGATTTGCACATTCCAATAACCTTATTATGTTATAATTTCGCTGAGTAATATGTATTTGTTGAGGTATTCGGCTCCGGAACGCTTTGGTTAAAATTGATCAATTCAAAAAAATTATCAATATGTACTATTAATACTATTAGTACCTACTACTAATACTTGTGCTTGTAAAATGTGTGCCCTGCCGGAATGCCGGAATCCTCGACCAGGGCGCTTCGCCATGGCTCCCCCGAGGTCTGGGATACCGATAGCTTCACTTCGCCGGGGTTGTTCGTGTCGGCGACGGACTGTGCGAAGTAGGTCACCGATTCACGCCGGGCTGAGCTACATCTGTTCTGTTCGTGGCCGAGAATACCAAGGGAAAAAGGGTTTGAGGGGATTATGTAAGCTTCTTTATTTGTAAATGTTAGCAGAAAAAAATCTATTGCTAGCTTGGTATACTAAGGGACAAACAAGTTGTCCCCTTGTGAACCACGTGACAAAGATGCGCAGAACCAATTTGACCTAAGAAATGCGTTCTACGCATCTTTGTCACGTGGTTCGCCAGAGAACAACTTGTTTATCGCTTATTATACTAGCTGCCCACTGCTTCACTTGCGTAGTATCGACAAAAAGTTTTTTGTTTTTTTACAGCTCATAATTTACTTTCATCTATTTATACATCCAAACTTTCGGATTTAAAATAATTTATTTACCGGATAATCATCCTAGCAAGCCTAACGCAGTCCTCGACTGGACTGAACATAGGCCTCCAATGTGTGTCATTTATTTATTTAACACTTAGGAATGTGAGGGAGGACTTAATGCTATGTTTACAGCATTTTCTACCAGTCAACCCGGGCTTGGAAGTAGAATAATTACTGTGGATAATTACCTACATAATATGTACGTAGGTTAGATCCCGATCACATACCTAACTGGAAGTGACGTCACCCCATCGGCAGCATTGTGTAGTTGGCACCGTGGCCGCATACAATGACGGCGGGCACTGGCATCGTGGCATCCTCCCATTGTCAGCGGACGCGGCGGCGGCATCTCAGGAATCCCGCATTGTGGAACCAATAGGTACACCCATAGCCAGATTACCTGCTGCGTATTTGAGGAGTTCTGCTTTCAGAGGATCAGCCTTGCTGTATTTCTATTTTCGATAATCTGGTAATGTGTTCAGTGAATCAAATGAACATCTTTACAAACTTTCGCCACATCGATGACTAGAGTCGATGTGCTTCCTGCGGCATGCATAGCGGCAGCTATAAATAGTAGCATTCTTTTCTAGCGCAGAAACAATGAATACACTAAAGTTCACCTCAATCACTCCTCTAGTTTCGGTTTGATTGAGCAACAAACATTAATCTATCCATTTAGTCTAACAAAGTTTCACTTTTACATAATTAAAATAACTTCATCAGTAAGTTTAGTGGTACAGAATATTGTGATGTGATTTATTATCTCAAAACCTTCGACCTAGGTGCTGCTGAATAGGCCCTAGGTCCTTTCAACAAATTATATAAATATATTTAGTAATAAATCCGCTTGATTTCTAAACAAAGGTTTTAATTAACTTAACTTTAGTTTAGAACTTTAGTACATATTACTATATTATAAACCAAAGAGTATCTTTAAACTTTGGTTTTCTGTTCGTTGACTCTTTGGTTTATAATATAGTAATATGTACTAAAGTTCTAAACTAAAGTTAAGTTAATTAAAACCTTTGTTTAGAAATTAAGCGGATTTATTACTAAATATATTTATATAATTTGTTGATGTTTATGGATTTCCGCAAAGTAACGCCTGTATCAATCAATTACCTAGGTCCTTTGTCGTGGGTGCAGGTCGTCACCGACAAGCCAAGCGTAGACTAGACTAGACGTAGACACTGACTACGGCAGATTATTTCATTGAAACATCGAGAATTATAACCCAAACCAGAGAAAGGTGTGTTGCAAAAGCAGATCTGAATCATGCGATTTTGTAAGATTATTGCCGCGAGGGGCAGAGTTCAATGTGATTCCATCATCTAGATTGCCATACCTACTGGAGGAACCTAGGATGCAAACTTTAATGTAAGCTCTAAGTAGGTATCTGATATTTGTAGTAATAAGTACTCGTAGACGGATAAAAAAAAACAGTCTCACATGTCAGCCAGAAGGTAGAGTTATAGGACTCTACCTTCTGGCTTGATAAGTGAGAATATTTTTTATGAGTCTATAATCATAGTTAGTAGGCTTCTTAAAATGTTCGTAGAACTACATTTAACCGTACAGTAAAGTTCTGAGATAGTTATTCGAAAACAAGGACATAAGAAAGAGGTCAGTCGTTCGCTACGAAATGGCAATACAGAGTGACATTTTCAAAAGATGATGAAACTAGAAGGCCTAGGCAAAGACGCCAGTTGCAGCGTCAGCGCTGCGGTGCGGGCGTCGTGCACGCGCGCTGCAGAGTGCTGACGCGTGCCCGCGCAGCACACATACAACACGCCACTTGCGGACTGCGCCGTGACACACATTACAGATGTAGGTACCTACTCTAGTACATACCGATGTGTTAGTGAACTACCAAAAAACTAAAGTTTATTGATCTTTTTTGCAACGCCTCCTTAGTACTTCCACTTATATACTCGTTTACTCGGTGTTGAATATAAGTATAACGAAGACACGTAATATGAACTATGTTTCTCCTGATGTTTAATTCAATTCATTTATTTGGGTCCTTAAAAAAATTACATGGTGTCGTGCATTTCTTATTTAACTCTATAGTAACTAAGTTGCATGCAATTACAATTATCAATTTAATATTTATAATTATAAATTTCAATTATAATGTTTAAAAAATCTATGACTCCATCCCGACAAACTTTTGTAGATACCTACATACCTATACCTATAATAATGATGAAAAGCAATTAGCCTTACATACAAAAGACTTCAACGCGCAATTATTAGCTAAATTGATTTAAGAAACATTGTATTGTAAATGCCACTTTCTTTTGAAAATTAGTTTGAGCGTTCGCGGCCGGCATAGCTCTTCTGAATAGGTATAAGAGCTACTGAAAGCTCCTCAAAGCTCTGTTCGCTTTGTTTCAAGTGGCTGCCCCCACCGCGCCGCCCCGCGCCGCCCCGCGCCGCGCCGCTGCATGCCTTCTGCCCGAATGACTCGAAAGTTCCAGTGCTACACTGCACACATGCCCTGCGTATTTAAATCAAATATTTTGTTTCAGGCTCTTAGTCCATATGAGTACAAATGTTATATATGTAAGTATTTGCTTTGGGCAGTGCAGCCGCAGGTATTGCCCTCTGTTATAGAGTGGTCCGTGTAGAACAAATGCTCGCTCTATCGAAACGCTGGCTAAAGGCCCAAGCCAAATGTATGCAACAAGTCTTTCCACTTCAAATACTAATTCGACTATTACTATTAATATTGATATTAGTGACACACTACCCTGCGCGAATCCGCCTTTTCACGTCTGCTCTTTCATCGCTGATCTTGTGATAATTGAGATTGAAAGTTTTTTCTTTGAAAAATGTGATATGACGCATAGGCATAGGCATAGGTTATCGACATTATTTGTGCAATAGAAAAACTGAGTTATAAGTGTACATAAAGTAGGGCGCGTTACTAAAGCTCTTCGTACAGTAACAGCAAAAAGATTCCGATAAGGTGGACTACTACTACTATGTGTTAAGTAACACTATATTAGCTTACCTGTTTTGAAAGTACCTACTTGTTTTAAAATAAACCTTTTTGATGGATGTTGGTGGATCTAGAGAAAAATATAAGAGGCTTCCGGAAAAATGGATGGTCTGAAAATGTAATAATGTATGTTGATGATTAGAAATTGTATTTAGTAAATCTGATTAATTATAAAGATTAATTATAATAATAAATTAATGTATCGAAGGATGATAAAACGGTAGGATCTCAATAATGAAACATAAAAATGTATCCGCGCCGAAAGAAATGAGGTTCCCGCCAATTTTTAAAAAAATAGAGTCGATGGCGTTGAAAAAAAAAAGACAATCTAAAAAAGATTGATAAAAGAATATAATATTTTGGATAGGTATTGATCGCATTCTGTAAAAGTAAAACAGGAATACCTACTACTAGTAAGTTAAGGAACAAATAAAACTGTAAGTAATGACCCTAATATTTCATTTATTCTTCCATTCCATTTAGTATAATGATGGTATAGTTTACGTTGTCACTACACGTATCTAGGTCACCCAATTCTCAGAATAAACTAGGATGTATATTCCCATACTAAGTAGCAGCTTTACATAATAAAATGTGGATGACATACCTCCCTATTGTCGTGAGTAAATACATCCTAAGACAGAATTGCAACACTAAGTAGGCATTCCCCTACCAGACAGTTTAGTAAGTACATGAACTTATGTATTAGGTACATCATAGGGCAGTGAACAGCAGTGATGCAGTGATAAATGTAAGAATGTAGGCTACATATGTATAGTACATATTACTGTGACTACCTGATGGGATAGAATTAATTAAGTATAAGTGATTCTATTATTATGAGACATAACCCATTCATCGGAAAAAATAATGTTGAAGCTATGTCCAGAGCTAACAATGTATTGATTCAAAATAATAAATCGATAAAATAGTACTAGATTTAATACGTACTGCTCATCTTCATGTATTGTTAATGGTGTGCACTTAAAGAATTCAAAATACGCGATTTCTGATATTTAAATGTGACAACAGAGATAATTTTACGCGCATCAAAATTTTGTTGAGTTTTGGCGGGAACCTGAAAAATGGCTCATTGGCGGCATTAAATTAATTGACAAAACTTGTATAACTTTGAGTGTTTGAGTGTAAAAACGGTGGTTTTTTATCTATTAAGTGCTCGTGAATGTGTATGAGTGTTGGTGAATAGTGTAATGCTGTAAAACGTGACTTTTCGTGTTGCCTCCAAAACTCCATAGAAGCCTCTAGTAAAGTCGCAACCACCACTACTTTACAGGGGCATGACTTGACTTATCGACTCTGACTTATGACAAAATCTCTCCAATTACTTGACACTGGCTATATACCTTTGATGTGAAGCCAAAACCGAAGAACTTAGGTTCTTCGAAAGAAAAAAAAATAAAAAAATTAGTTGTTGTTTTTGTTGTAAGTAGATGGAAAGCCTTACTAAGCGGTAAGAATAGGGGAAATAATAGGTAAATAAAATCCGTAACCAACAAATTACTCAGTAATTTCCTTGTTAACTTGCGAAACATTTTTTTAACACCTAAGCTAATTGCACAAACTTACCTGGTTAGTGTAGGTAGGGTAAGGTAATGAATAGTATTGTGTGAAAATGACCCATTGCTGTAATTACTACGTACGTGCCTACTCCATCGTAAGTGGAGGCCGGCGTCGGCATCAGGCACGAGCCACGGAATCAATGAATCATCATTCTGTACCTACAGCCGGTTTACTTAATGCTCTACTCTCATTTGTGTTAGAGTCTAACACTTTTTTGTCACATTCACTCAAGAGTCTAACAGTTAGACTTGAGTGAATGTGACAAACAAAACAATGATTTATATGGTGATGGTAAATAAAAGTTCTATGACCCATTTCAGAATTTAGAACTGAATAGTAACGCCGAATATCCCCCTAGGTTTAGCTTGCCTACCAAAGGCTTTGAATTTCCGCTTCAAAAAACCTCTTACAGGTGACGTCACATAATGAAGTGCATGTCTGCAAGTGAACTACACTGTGCGCTACCAGGTATATTAGCGCATCAATTCAACGAATGCCAGCTAGCCGCCACGCCCGAGCGCCTCCACGCGCAGTAATGATAGATGAAAACGGTACCTCCTGGGAAACTCTAGATAGGATCCCGCATCAGCTAGATCAATGAAGAAATCATACAACTGACTGTATCCTCTTCAGACACAATAGTAAAGAACTGGTAGGATATCCAACAGTACATATGTTTGAGTGAGTTTCGTCTTAGAGCGTGGGCGGCCGGGACAGCTCCGGCTGATGGGGTCAGGTCGGGATGTGTTAGTGGTCGCTGCGCTGCAACGAGGGCGCTTCCGCGGCGGCGCGGCGCGGCGCTGACCAGGCTGCCGCGCGGCGCGGGCTCGCCACTCGCGCCGCGACCCCGGCCTCGCGCGCACGTCCCGGTATGGCATCCGCGCCGACACAATAAATCTCCGCGACGCGATTGTGAACACACGCCAGTAACGCTGCACTATCGCGAAGTGTCTCCTCCTCAGATAATAATACAACGATGGACCGGTGAGTACTGACTGCCCTACCTACACGACACTCGCTGCAGCCTGGCGCTGCTCGTGCCGTATTTTCCGGTGTTCGCTCCGGAAAATGAAAACGTCCTGCGTCCTTTTCGACACATCGCCGAACCGTTGTTGGGTTGTAGCAGATGTGAATTTTGCGAAAGTAAATTGCTGCGCGTTATTCATAATCAGGTGTTCGGCAGAACGTAATGTTTGTAGTGTATTGATTTCGATACATAGAGCTAAATACAAAGGCCGATATGATTCACTATTGACTCACCGGCACCGACCCGTGGTGGATCGAATCTGGATTTCGATAAGACCCTCGATTAAATTTAAGGCTGCAGTCGAGGTTTAACCATTTTTTTTATAGTTCATTTGGTATCCTCTTCAAAATAATTTAGTTCGTACTTTTTACATGTGTGTGGTTCCTTCTCTAACATTCATCCTGAAGCCATGAATATTGTTTGCTTGTGTCTGAATTTATGAGCATAACATTTGTTTGTGAGGCTAGGCTACCTATGAGCCGGCAATGACAGAGCCACCGACGGCACCACGGCGTGCGACATAAATGTAATGGTTTGGTAGAGCAGACTCTACTTTATCTCCCGAGTTAGATTGGAAGATGATAGAGCACGATTAGAGCCACGATTGGCACGCCAAGCCGCTGCCGTCGCCGCGCGAAGGCTGCCGAATGCCGTACTTACTAGTAATTTTAATTGGTGACGCAATGACCTCTGCTCGGTTTTTGCATAACGATCAAAAAACAATGCAATAACCTGTTGTATCATCGTTGCAAAAAGTCGCAGAAAACGCGTGAGTCAGGTCGTCATCAGGCCGGTTATCCTTGAAGAGGAGGCGGCTGGACAGAAATAGATCCACGTAGAGCTGAGCTAGGCGAGGCTTCGCGTCCCGCTCGCCCGGCCATCCCCGGCTCCCGGGCGCGGCCCATCGCCCGCGTCTAGTCGGGGCTGACTTGCTTATTACAGCTCAGTGCTCACGTTCACAGGTCACTCGCTTTTCGACTAGTGCCCACTCGTAAAAATAATAATACCTATAGGTTACGATTACAAGAGCGGCGTGGTGTTGGGCTGCATCGATTGTTCGCTGGCCTCCACTGTGCACGGCGGACACTGCATGAAGCTGTGATGGTCGGCGCGCGGCGCGGGCGAGTGTCGGCTCGGGTCGCGATCTCGCGAGCGTATGCAGATATATATCAAATTATAATTATTATTAATTCATTTATTCTCATCCGTGAGCGAAACAAATACACAATAATATAAACCTTTTATTTTAAAATGTCATAAAAAAATAATTCAAGAACTAAAAATAAATGACAAATTGGAATAAATAATAAATAAATAAGAATTGATCAATTATTGAATAAGAAAATGATTTTTATGTATGTCATTAATTTAATTTGATTAATAACGAGTATACCTAATAAATACTTATTTATTCAAAATTGGAGTGCGCCCAGCAGAACTTGCATCCATCTATATTGGATGGGGATTGGGGCAGTCTGGGCGCGACATAATCATCTGTAGGATGCTGTTGCTGCTGGCTCGCACGCTGGAGTAGGGATGCGGCTCTCTTGCGCATAATCGCTTGAAAGCCGTCCGCGCATAATGCATGGACCCAGTTTCAATGAGTTTAATTAATCAGTCATCTGTTTGTGTGTGTTTTATGTAACTGGGATCCTCGAATTATCGCGGTTTGGGCTCGTGGCGAATATTAAAATCGCATACGAATTTGGATACTTGCGCAACATAATCGTCGGCGCGCTGCGTGAATATCCATGTAAATGCAGGGTGGCGCAGCGTGGATGCGATGCAGCGCGGCGCACGACGCGGTGTCGCAAGCGCGGCGCTTGTCGCTGGCCCGTGTGGGGAATCGCAATTAGGGGTGGTCGTGCGCGGACGCAGCGCATGGCAACCGCGCACCGGACACCGCGCGATAGCGAGACCAAGCTCACATCACATACCTTTGCGAGCACGGATCATACATATGAGACGATACATCCGCTGCCTAGTGATGAAGTGGAAAATTTTATATATGCTGAATTTTTTAAATTTTTTTGTTTACAAATGATTTTTTTTGATGCAGAATTGCGGACTTTTTGTATCAACTCTCAGAGGATGGCTGACTGAATGATGATGATGTTGAACAAAGTCCCTAGGAACTAAGTATTACTGCTACTAGTACTAGGTACTACCCTAGGAAAACATTTAATTTGCTAAAACATTTTTCTAAATAACATGCGTAACTCTACTCTACATTTTGAAATAATAAGTAAAAAGCGAAAGCTTGATTGGAGAAGGAAATAACAATAACGCCACAAAATAAAATGTCCCTTCTAACATTCAAATAAAATATCTTTTATGTCGGACTAATTTGGGACTTTCGAGATGACGGACAATAGGCCCTCGGCTTATTTCCGCCCCGACATCCCTTTTAATAAATAAATATTAGTGGGACTTTACAATATTCTTTTGTATTTTCGATTATTTTTGCGATTGATCTTTTGAAGATAAGAAAGTATACACACAGCTCATTCTAGGTAAGTAGGTACCTATATTACTTGCAAAAATATGATATGCAGATACAGAGCAACCTATGCCTTGTTCACGCCCAGCCCTCGAACAAAAGCGACAATTCACAATGTCAAGGTAGGTATGAAGAAACAGCATTGTCACAAGAACAATGGTTCCATGTGGCCGCCGGCAGAGGAGCGCGTCTGCGAGCATTGTCCAGCGAATAGGAAGTGAAAGTACAGCGCAGACTGCAGACACGGCGCAGGCGCAGGCTAGCGGGGTTGCGTCATGTAATGCCTAGTTTTTACAGTATTCTGTTTAGCAACCCGACACGGACAGATGGACGGTACCGCGAGGTTGCTAAAACCTCTGAAACTGTACCGGGTGAACCGTTAGGGCACGAACATCTGCTGTTATTCCGCTGCTGTTTTGTGTTTTGGATGCATTGATGGCGGGCGGTCGGGAGGTTAGCTAGGGCGTCGGGAATCGATGTCGCGTGCGATTTTAATACATTATGTTGTATTGTGTTGTGTCTACTTAAATCTCTATGTAGTCTGTTTTCACAAGAGCTGTTTGAGATTTTTTTAAATGATTTAAATTATTTATTTATTCATTTATTAACTTGTGCTCATGAATAAGCTTTGTGCTTTCCAAACCTCGATAAGATAAAGAAAACCAGCTACAGATTATGATAGCACACGCGTACTACACTACAATACCTACACTTACAAATAGGTAGGAAATACAAACACTATTCAATTATGATTAAGCGTTAATGTTGTAGTAAATTTATCGCTTTCGTAAAGTGTTTTTTTTGTTTCAAAAGATGTTCGACGGCTGCCCTTGTGTCTAAATCATTTTATGCACATTGTGGCCAGGATTTACAGAAAAAAAAAATTGCCTCATAAATTCGAATACAAATTATGTATTCAAATTCAAAAGAATATTATAGTAAACTTTATGAGATGATATGATGAGATGACATGTATTCTATGTATTCTAGACCTTTTGTATAATACGAGGTAACAATGGTGTCAGTAATACCTCGGGTATTAGTATTAGCCGTGTCTCACTCGCACAAATCAAATATCAAGTCCGTAGAAATGAAACCTCGACCAAGTCCACATACGTACTCTCATAACTGAGTAATTTATATTTTAAAAAATTAAGTAGAGTATGAGACTACGATTGTGAGGAGGAAGTGGTAGATCGGCACATGCGGCTCCGCAGCGCAGACCAGGTGCCCATCACCAGACTTGGTACCACTATGAAGTATTCTGCTTACTCTTGCACTCACCTAAAGATCTTACAAATATTTAGGAGGTGACTGGCTCGGACCAGTAGCAGATTACAAGCAGGTAATGTCACCGTTAATAAAATACCTACTTACGGTAGGTGTGTTGATTAAAATGTTAACAAAAACCTTGACTTGTGATCTTTATATTTAACCACGCAAGGATAGGATTATAAAGGCATTGAATCGACGTAAGACTTTAAAATTTACTTTGTTTACAGACTTTTATTTTAATTTTCGGTTGTAATGTTTTTATGTAGTGATTTCATTACACTGGTAAATGTAGCGTCAACACGTGCTTGACATGTTTTACAGCAATTATTACAATACAATGCGCCCATTGATTACTTGATTTTTACGGAGAGCATCTTTCTTTTGTTTTACTATTTCAGCAATCAAGGTTATGAAAAAGAACTGGTAAAACTAGTTGTTCGCACAACTAACCTCAGTATCTCGGAATCTAGGGGTTACAAAATTATGTTTAGGGTATGAAATAGTAAATTTATAGTCATTTTTTTTGGTATATACGAGTAAATAAATTTCCTACCTAGGCGATCGTGGCCCTGCTGGGGAGTGGGATACGAGAATGCGATGGTCAAAATAATTGCGATCCTGTTGACTCGTGACTGTCATTGCAATTTCCGATTAATGTGATTTGTGTAAGATTTTGATATTTTGTATCAGTGGTTTGGACCGTGTGTTCTATCAGTCAGTCAAGACCAAACCTTTTCATACATGGATGGTACTTAAGGTGTGCAGGGATGTTAGGGCATAATCACTAATTTACGTTTGAAATCACCCTTGTTCCTAATTAGGTCGGCAACAGCTCTTTGATGTCGGCCTGCTGTAATGAAGGCTCTCGCAGCGAACCCTTGATCATTTATTTTTGCGCTCTTAGCATTAACGCCCACACTCTGTTCTGCTTAAGTGCTCTACCTTAGAAATAATTCAATAGGTAGATTTACTTTACTGAAAATATATCGGATGTTTTTTTTTACTAACAGTATACTTAACTAGTTACAATTAGTTAATTTCTATCCCATAAAAAACAAAGGCAAATTAGTTACTTCATTTTTATCTATCGAGTTGGAGCAGTTGAGCTACCTATAGATTGTTTACAACGGCCAATAGTTGGCCCAATTGTTTGCTTTTGTACATTTTGTAATAGAAATTGTAGTATTTAGCATAGGCTGTAATAAAGTTTAGTTACTTAATTGCTATAAATATTAAAATATGAAAGTAGTTTTAACAATACATTTTATTTCAATTTAATGTAAACAATAATTATTACAATTTAACTCAGTAATGAAATTAAATAACCCCTCACAAAACGGCATACTTTCGCCAGGTGCGATCCCATGCCATGCACAACACAACACAACATACTGTGGAAGAAGGATTTCGATTATGGTGTTAATCATCGATGTATATGTAATTTTTCTTGTAATTTTAGTTTATTTTTCTTGTTATTATTTATTTTAAGGTGATACAATAAAACATATTCTATTCTATTCTATTCTATATGGTGTAAATCGTAATGTTTGGTATGAACTCGATTGAGCATAAAGTGCTGCTCTGTCCGCCTAGGGTGATGCCTACCCGTTCGACTACATTCATTGGTCTGGGAAACTTACGAGTCTTACGATAAGGAAAATGTATTTCCTACTGCGTGAATTCTAGAGTTGATGTAGATGTAGCATAGAAACCGGTATGGGAAATACCCAAAACCTAGGTCGTCGTGAGGCTCGATACGAGTCGCGACCGCGCGCCGCGCCGCGCAGTGCCGGCCGCCCCCACGCCGCGCGTCAGTGTTGTGTGTCTGTGACACACAAACCTCTCGGAAGAAAGCACCGAAAACAGACCGGAAGGCTGTAATTGATAGATAGCCGCTCGTTTGCTGGCGAATGATTTCGCGAATAGGGGTCAACGCATCGAGGTAACTGTAACAGACATTAGTTATAATGAGTGACTAATGCATCTGAAGACCCGTTACGAGCACGAAGTGATACAGACTCAATTATAGGAATTTAAGTTGTATATCAAGGAAATTATGATTCGATTTTAGATAGTGCGCGCGCGCAGGAGGCCGCGGTGATTGACGGGCGGCGCTCGCGGGTGAAAGTGTACGGGACTTTTGCCGGCTCTCTGCCACTTGCCGCCCGCACCCGCCGCCCGCACCCGCCGCCGCCGCTGCCGGCCCCGTCTAGTGTCAATGTTAATCTTATGTTTGAAAACTCAAGTTAATCCAATACAAAAAACTGACATGTACGGTATCACAACGCTCAACCTGCAGCATACATGGCCAAAAAAATCAGTTCAATAGAGAGGGATATTCACAATTTTAAACTTTACGCGGAAACAATTTAATTGTTAACGAAATAAACAACAAACCAGGGTAGATTAAGCATTCAGTTTACATTGATTGAGCCGATTCGATAGCGATAGTATTGGTCGTTCGGCAGCGGAGTGTCCGCAACGGTCCAGTCTAGTCCACACAGTGACGTCGGCCTTCACGGAAGGCTTCGTACAATTGTCTTATGTCTAACGGAGCCTTGACTGTGAGTGTACGAGTATTTACTATTTCGGTATTGTTTTATGATCTCTATCAATAGATTTTATATTATATATTTTTTCCGGCAAGATAACTCAACAAGAATTTTATTTTGGAGATCTGAGTATCCGCTTGTTTAAGAAAAGAAGCAGCATTGAATTTGATTATTTTGTGGTGAGCAGAGACAAGCTTGTGATGTGCGGAACCATTGCGCTACACACACTGCACACACACGCTTGCGACACCGTCGCTTCATCTGTGTATTATGATTTTCTATAATAATTCTATTCACGCGATATTAGTCATAAATAAGTTTCGAGATTCACACAGGAGCCAATGATTAACATAGAGGAATAAATTATGGTAATGTTGTGCGTTGACATCAGTGCGGCGCGGGCGCCGGCGCAGATTCGAGAGCAAGACGCTTCGAGATTATGTAGGTCACGTCTGCAGGAAACTGTGACTAACCAGGGTTTTCCTCGCATTGTCGGCCTTTGTTCTCGAACTACTGTCTACTGACGGTTGATCCATCTACTATAGGTAATTGTTGTTTTACTTCGGTAGTACTAAACTAAGCTCTGAATGAGCAATGCTACTCACATACACTTTTCACGTAACATTAGATTACCAGCTTAATTGCGTTATTGGCATTTTTTTAATTATTTTGGGAAGATACCTAAATTAAATGGTACAGACTTCTACATACTTTGGCTACCTGTGCTCACTTTCTGTCATTGTATTTTAATTCATATTCCGACCTCCCCGTTTCGCCCGACTCCACCTAATGTAATCGGTACCAAAGAATGTCTAGTTTGCCCTACAGTGTTATCCACCACTTATGTAAGTGACGCGAGCCGACGCAGACTAGACACACTCGGCGTGAGAATTAGGATGTCTCAGTTAACATTCAAGTCACGGCGCTAGGCTGGAGCAGAAACTACGGTCAGTTACCAAAATATGTCTCATGGCATGGGTGATTCTAGCGGCGCTGGAGCCAACGATTTAAGCAAACGCTTGATGAATAAGAAAGGGTATCATAATTATTGACTGCAATGCGGGACTTTGTAAGGTATAGAAGAGATTCTTCGATCGCTGAGGCTGACGAAGCTTCGTGCCGGCAGAGCGTGTGCAGCGGGGATGCGTGAGCCACAACTATTTCACGACGAAATGATGTAATTCAGCGATTCAATGCAAATGGCGTGTCGTTCCTATTTTTCCCATGGATTTGGCATGCTAGCTCACTTTGTTTGGGCAATAATGAGGAAGACGTATTCACGTCATGGATACCTTCCGAAGGTCGCTCACTCTCGTTGTGACACTGTTATTTTAATTACGGTAACGTTCATTCTTAGGTTTGTTCATTCCTCTTCCAAGTAACGTACCTCTAGGCCTACCTTTGATATACTCACGTGTATTGGTCGTGGAGATCGATATTGGCAAAGAATGTGATTAGTTTCCGTGACAAAGATCAACAAAACAGGCAAACAGCCGCTCCTCAATCCTGTTCTGAGAACCGTTAGGTCGCTCTACGCTACACTTCACAGAAAAGGATGGTTTGTAATCTCTCAATAAGTACCTACCAGGAAAATGACAAAGTGCTAGGTGCGTCAGAAGTCCATTTTGACCCGAAGGACCAATTGGCGGTTTACAGTTATTGTTGTCTTTACCGAAAAATTGTAGATATTGAGAACTTATGCTTAAATTAATTTTAAAACCTTAACCCTTTAAATTCAACTTGTGACAGACAAAATGAACTTGGAGAACAATAAGGTAAGGTATACCTGCAAAATGAAATTCAACTGTACAATTAAAAGTGTCCAATAGTATAGCTTGAAAATGAAAGTGTTCAGTTATTCACGTCACGAGGGTACTTGGTAGTACTCTATTCATTGGGGCAGAGGCCTGGGGCTCTTTCTCCACAGACAGATCTGCGCGGCTCTTAGGGCTGGTACTCTGGACAATATGATCGGATGACGGTTTTTACTTTTGTAGGTGCCCGACGGGACGTTTTGCATACCTACGTGTTGTGCAGATAACGAAGAGTTTAGGCCCGGTACGCACTAGCGCTTGGCCGCCTAGGCAGTTAGTTTGAGCGGCCAGCGGTTGAAATAGCGACTAACCGCTATGACAACCTTTTATGAATTTCACTGTGATGAAGTTCATGACTGCGCAACTCAAACGTAGAAACTCATAAACTAAACTTCCCATAGTGGCCATGAATCGCCAGTGCGTATAAACAAGATTGCAGTCAGCCACGAAGCGGGCCGAGGCTCTCCATTCAACTGCTGCGTTTAAATTTTTGTGGCGTTAAGTGCATACAATCGGTTGGATATTAAACTGGAAAAGTGGCTAGCTGCGCGGTATTTAGTTTTTATAAAGTTTAATCTCGGTTTGCAATTTTTTTTATATCGCTTAGCATGTGGTTTAATGCGTATCATTATAGAAAATTAATTATGAGCATTTAAGTATTGCTTGAGTCGCGTGACAGCCCTGAGGGCGCGCCATCACCGGCATGCGGCACTGCGACATTGAAACGTATTTCCGTTTGTGACTGCCCCTATTGTCTCTGTTTCATAAAATCTGTCCTTTTCTCGTCTTCCTTTGTAACCATTGACATCTGACCAGATGACCATCTGGTCAGATGTCTATGTTTGCAACCACATATCTCAAATAGTTTCGGCTTTCGCCCGTAATAAATTCATGTTTGTAACTGCAGCTCTATCTCAAACTTTTGTTATAATGGTAAGTAAGTAAGTAAGTAAGTAGAATGCTTCTAGGATTGACGAGATATTGATTGAGATATACAAGCGTAGAAAAAAAAGGACATGTTTATTGCTAAAGTAGGTAGAGCGAGATTAGCATTGAAAAGCTCTCGCCTCCTGCACAACTGCCTTGGCCGGCGTTTCACGGACTTGCAAACACTGCACAAATTGTCCGTTATTAAGTAGTTAGCGAACAAACAGTAGCTACCGTTTGTAGCTTTGTAGTATTACCAGGGTACAAAATCAAATTAAAACATTACTGAACTCAACCTCACAGCATCCCACCTTAGTTTTGTTTAAAAAATCATAAGAATAATGGTTAGTATAATAAAATTAGATAGGCGCATAACGGATCCTAATTTTAATTATCTCACGTAAATAAAGGCACTTGCTCAGAGAAAAAAACTTACAATAGTGAGAAGACGATCTTCCGTATTTTAGCGTCCTATTTGATCGTTATCTTACTAAGTAAATATGAAGCTTGAGTCACTAATTGACTGAGCACCGGCGCTCATTAGGTATCACCTACAATACATTGTAATTTGAAGGTAAAGATTTATGATTATTTTTTTTGTAGTCCAATAATCAGAGAAGCTCTAATAACATTATGCGAATGCTAATCAATCAATTTATGGGTAAAAAGGTTCTCTCAGGCTCGTCAGGTATTTTTAAACCCGTCTGTATATAATTGCAAATAGAAGAGGCGCAGTTCGGTCACCGGCGTAAACGCTAAGTATAGAACCTGTTGCTACGAGTAGTTACCACATCCACATAGCGATAACATTCTTGTAACCCTTGCGAGTGCGCCCGGGCCGCTCGCACTGACTCGCATAGTAGAGGTTCGCGGGCGAGGCTGGGAGCACGCACTTGCACATACGAGGTTTATCATATTTTTATGCAATTCTCTTTACTTTTAATAGCTTCGAACAAATCGATTATTTAGCTAATGTAATGACCGTGGTGCGGAGTCACGAGCGAAAACATGCTGAGATGAACATTGTACCGTAATAATTTGCATGTTGATTTTGGTTGCACCTGCAGTGCGCAGTCCGTACTGAATGTTGAATGTTTGGGATTGCCCAGACATGACATTGGTTTTGTAATGAATGGTTGATCCGAGGACGTGCGGAGGGAGAAGGCACATAATTATCGGGTGGCATTGCGCCCGCATCGTGCAATCCAGGGAAATCTTGACGTCGTAAAAACGAGTTGACTACGAAAAAATGAATGGATTTCCACGGCTGTTACGATGGTATGCGCGACAAAGTCGTCGTCCTTAAGGGCATTGTAGATGAAGCACAAAGTTCTGGTACTGAATGGTGTGCGACACTCACAATGTGGGTCATTGACAAACAGCGCAGCGGTGCGCGAGTCTGCGCCTGCGCATCGAACTTGCACCACTCATTCCGGTGTAGTAGTAGCTTTGGCTACACCGAAATAGTTCTATCTGTCCTCCTATTGGTCACAGGGGGACAGAGAAAACTTTAAAATTAATAAAAGTTCTATTTGTCCCCCTATCAGCAACGGTGGAAAAGATAGAACTTTTTAGTCCCGTCTGTCACCCTAGGCGGACAGAGCAGGGTGACAGATGGGAAAATTTCGAATATACCACCGGCAATCCAATCATTATTTTTGGTCGATGCATTTACTTGTAACTTTGGACAAAAACGCTTACTAAACCTTGTGTCAAAGTTCATAGAGGTTAATTAAAATAACTATTATGTGAGCCTCTTTGCAAGGCATTTGATATTATGTGCCTGCAATAGCTATTTGATCCTCCTCCTTGCATTGATGCTTACACTGCCGAGTGTCCGCCTTTACGAGGGGATTTTGTATAGGTAAACGAGATGTACGAGTATCTGCACTCTTTCGAAATCTGATCTTTGCGGAGTGGCAGACGTCGCCCACGCTGAGTCCTACGTTGGTCTTTGATATCGGCTTAAACAATATAACTTATGATATCTTTACTAGTCCTTGTATATTTTTTGCTTGAAGCAAAGCAAATTTAATCATTTTACTTTCCATGATTATCTAATTTTTTGCTACTCTTCGTAATGCACCACAGATAATGAAGAATCTTACAGGTAGAACTAGTTCCTGTGGAATTCGCAGGTGATCCTTAATGGGAACGGCGCTGAGATAATGACGGGGACTGTACTACAGGATGTACATCATAAAGATAAAGAGAAAACTAGTTTTTTAAATACAGACATCACCACCGATTATCCATTGTTTTTATGGGTTTGAGTAACCGGTCGGTGCTGTGATGAAAGCATCAGTGATATTGCACCGGGTTTCAACACAATACCTACACACACACTAGGCACACTACTCATGAATCTCTAGGCACAATACACACTATTTGAATTTGAATCGGAACGTTTCAAATCCTAGGTACCTACTAGCTAAACCTACTGATAGATTTTAAGGTCGTTTGAATGTCTCTGAAGTTATAGTTGGAAGAGTTGCGACTTGCGACAGACAACCTTTGTTATTATTAAATATAGAGTTTCGTTACATCGTACCTAATTATTACCTAGATCAAAAGTGTTGCCCTTTTCTTTACATAACATGATACTTTAATCCCGAATGTACAAAACCTCTCAGTAATCGAGAGCAGCCGGCTCCACCAGCCAGCATTTTCCTTATCACCGGACCCTCGGCCTCGGGTTAATCTGCTCCTTCTATTAACTGAGCCAATTCTTTTTATCTCGATCTGCGCCGGGTGAGGGTTAACGACCTCTCCGTGCAAATTCTTCCGCTGACAATGGATAGGCTCAAGAGTAATTACATACATAGTGGCTGCGAGGGCCTGGCCCTTTGTTCTGTACCTAGGTACTTGTATCGACGCGTAAGCGCGCATTGAACATACATACTGCCTATCGTATGTAGAGCAACTATGTTGTATCTATGTATTTTATAAGACGGCGAACTGGGAAACAAATGTAGCTTTCTGACAACCCGCTGCAAATTGTAAACATTTTTGAACTTGAATATTATTACTACTACTATTTTGGCGTGGTTAATCGCGCCCACCTAGAAAAGTATCTGATTCCTATGATAAATCTTTGCAGACTCCACGACACGAACGGCCTACAAGGCTTACGCAGCCTCTACGCATCGCTTTCTTGAACTCTACGGAGTCTCTTCGAATCACTTTGAGATGTGTACGAAGCCTCTGCAACACCAGCGACTCAATAAAATAAATTGTTGAATTTCTGGGTTGAGTATAACTTTGTTCTCCAATTTTCCATAGAGTTTTATGAAAAAATATTAGATATTTGATTTACATAGGCTAACTGCTAAGACGACATGAACTCCTTTTGTTACTTTTACGTGACGTAAGTTTGTCTATAAATACATTGAATAAACAACTCACTTATTGTGTCTACTATATCATAAATTACAAGCCGGCGGTTTGGCCAGCATAATGGTGTCGCTACGGATCGGCGCGGGCGCGCTCGCCGCGGCCGCGGCACAATGCGCGGACGCAGCGCGTGCGGTGACGTCAAATTATACCTATTGGTTCAGCTTATCAGGTCGATTTCCCAATATTTGGATTAAAAGGCGTCGTCATCTTTGTTATTAAATTAAATACAGCTTTGTGTTGTGTGTGTTTTTTTATTGATCCATTAACGAGTTTTCCATCTCACGATTATTTTCAGTTGCAAGTTGAAAAAATGTCTACGTGCGTTTGCTTGTAATTTATGCGTTCTTCTTCTTATCGTTCTAGTTTTTTCGAACAAGTGTGGTGAAATCATTTCAATTTCTACATAATAATAAGAAAATAACGTTCTGTTTTTATTTATATCGAATATCGACGACACCGTGGCTAAGTTGGTAGTGACCCTGCCTACGAAGCTTGGTGTTCCGGGTTCGATCCCCGGCCGGGGCAAACATTTGTGACGAACACAAATGTTTGTTCTCGGGTTTTGGATGTTGTGATGTGTTGTATGTGTCCATGCCACCTGCGACACAGGGCATCCTAGTGCAGGGGTGTGAGTGTGGGAATGTTTGTTTATTGTTGTTGTTGTTACATTTCAAATCATCATTTAATAATTTCATTAATACAATTTGTACAACCGAGTTCTACTTATCTGTCGTGTCAGCTCATACTCCCACTAGATCCCTGGAACAAATCATAATGGAACTACTGGGAACTATCCCGTTTTTGGAGGTTCTTTTACAAGTTCGTTTTTCTTCTGTCATCCACTTCTTTATTCGGGTTTTTCACACGCAGGCTTATCTTGAATTCAGCCCAATACTTCGGACTCTCCATGTAATAGCATTATCTACTTCTGAACCGTCTACTTCTCCATGCCCATCATTTAACAGCAGATAATAAATATTTAGTTTCAGTAAGAGGCGTGTTGTTCAATCTGTCTCAGTGGAGGTATTTGCAGAGAGTCTGATTACATCAACAGTCTTCGCTCAATCATAACAATCATAACGATCAACATCGAGACTGTGTGTTGTTTCCCAGAAATGGACCTACCGTTAATTCTGGATAAAATTAAATTTAGTTAGAGCTTATGGAAGATATTTGATGGATGACATGTTTGTTTGGTCTAAAGTCAATATTAAAATCATAGTGTACATTTATTAATGGGATTTGGAACAAATACGAATATTATGCGATAGTCCAGCTACTAGTGTTAGTGTGGCCGAGAAAGAATTATACTCTGAGACTCCGCCGCCTTAACGCTGATGATATTGCGCTTGTTACCTATATCTATTAGTTACCGGGAAGCATACTTGCACTCGGCTATATCACCACTTTATTGACCGAGCGCTGCCAGGTCTCAGACTCTAAATACTGGGAAAATAGGCGTTTGGATGTGTGTATGCATGAATCTAGAAATCACCCAGAATCAAGGCAGACACCGACATGTTCCTCACATAAATGTTTGTCCTGAAGCAGGAATCGCAACGAAAATGCGTGGCAGTCAAACACACTTGTCACTCGACCATCCGTGTCGATACAGTACAAATAAAATGTCAAGTAGCAATATTCTGGTCAAGCTTATGAAACCACAATGGGGCAGGATAATACGGCCTTCTTTTGGCAAACGTGCCAAAAATGTCGTAGTTAGGTGTAACTAAACTGTGCCTAAGGCACTCGCCAAAGCCGCCTCAGACCTCGTACGTTGACCCAACACTCGTGGAGTTATCACAACGAACTAGCGGTTAACGTCATTTGCAATAACATAAAAAATAATAAGTGAACTGTCATGTCAAACACGTAAGCTGGCATGTGGCGCCGGCGCCCGCGCCGCCCGCCCAGGCGAGCGAAGCCTGGCAGCATTCATATTTTTTTCCTGATGAGATTAAATATAAAACAAACGTTCAGTCCGTCTATCTATAAACATCCCAAATCTGCCTACTTTGACTGTGACATTTTAAGTAGGTACTTTCATATCCGGTTGTAAGTAACATTCACAATTTGAGAGGCATATGTCATAATTATTAATATTTGATCTGAGTTTGATATCAGTTAGTAACTACGGTGAACTTTGAATCTAGAGACATCGTAGTACATAAATAAATATTCCTTTGAGGCGAATGTAGAGTATAATCCAGAGAAGGTTTATTAATTATAATCAAAATAGTTTTTAGCAACTACTCTACTACAATCACAAGAAAAAGTTAGTTTCAATGGATATGACTAACGAAATAATACTGTAGCTTCTCAGTCCTCTAATTTAAATACTTACTAAATTATTAAGTGAGACGGCCGTTCCAGAATGTCGTAACCCGGATAAAGTTCAATTGCGATTCTCGGTGTGGGTTATTGACACGGTCGAAGCCAGCGATCAGCGCGAAGGGTACTTTCACACGTCTCCCAATGAGTGATGCCCATCACCCATTATTCTATTGAGGGCAGACGATTGGAAAATGACTGCCGGCGACCGATCGTCTGCAGCACACAATGCGGATCAGGACACACAGGACGAGTGGTGAAAATAACCGATTGAGTACATAAATAATAATCATTTCATAAATATTCAATAGATTGACTAATCTTATACAGGGTGTCCCACGGCCATGCCATATGGCATGGAGTAGGTACATGCGAGATCTTTAAATAATGAAGTTCGAAATACTTATTTATTTTTGAAATTCAATAATACTGCATTCAAAAATTTTTAAAAGCAAGCAAGCGGGGACTTGAACACGAAATCCTATCAGATTTTTTATGATATTCATCGAAATCATAAAGACCAAATCCTCGTCAATAAAATAATATCAAAAATATAAGGAACTTTATTTAATATGAGATAACTCAGTAATGTAATCTCGTAATGGTTTTCATCTCATCTTAATAACCGTGTATTTTTTTAATTCCAATAACGGTGAAAATTACAAAGTAGTAATTTTCACCGTTATTGGAATTAGCAAATCTTGAAAACAGGAAAATATCCGTTCAGTTCCACAAAAGAGCCCGGTCACAAGCTGTTTGCGACGGTCCCCCGATGGGAGCGTGCGATTGAACCGTTTACTTCGGACAATGATCGGGGTCTCGTCTGCCCTCCTTCCGCCCGGGTGGATGCTTGCTCAATCCTTTTCTTTTCCAAATTGAATCGTGATTGAAACCCGAATTCGATTGTTTCGTGAAATGCACTGCGCAGAACCACCGAAACCAGCGCCATTAGCCTCGATAACACAGGGCTAGTTTACAAGCTATAAGCCAGCGAGTTCGTTAGTAGCTTATAAACTCAGTATTCAGTATTTATTGCAAATATTGGGTACCCTGCTCACCCTGCTCTGTCCTTGCAATCAAAGAACTTCAAAGAAGTACCTACTTATCCCCTTCGATAACTCAAACTTGGCCAAAATGCGGATAAATCAAGGGTTGATTGACTGTAGGTGTTGGCGGGGGTGAATGACCGCGCACGCGCCGCTTGCGCCCGCGCAGGCGCTACCTTGCAAAAAAATATTGATGACACGCACTTTTCTCCACAGCCGATTTGACTAGTTTTGTTTTACTAAGCTGCGCAGTCTCAGCACTATCATGCACTCTTTACAAAGTATCAATATTCTAATTATATGTTTAATTTGTTTCAGGTCAGCATACGGCATGGCTTTCCCGAGAACATTGATTGTGCTGATGGCAACCCTCGACTTCTCAGCATTCACATATGCAGGTAAAATTATAATGAAGTCGGTGTCCAGGTTTCTCCATGTATCTCCCTGCCTACATTCGCTTGAGGTTGTTACATCCGGTCTGATTGACGGTGCTGGCTACTTATTGTGTAACTACATAGCGATGTTAGCAGCTAGCAGATAAATAGACATTATGATTTTTCTGGATTTAGATTTAGACCTTAGATTCCTCAAATTGAATATCCTTATTAACCTCGAAATTTAACAAACATAACAAAATTAAATTCCTAACAATACCTACAAATATGTACCACTATACATTAGTATTTACATTATTATAATTGTTTATATTTGAATAGCTAACCAAACAATGCTAATTGATGGCAATAAAAATGTAGTCATTCACTACATAATGAGCGACTATATAATGAGAGATGAGCTTTTTGGTCTTCCTCATAATACAATATAAGGAAGTATGTGTAGTAATTATTGATTTACGTTTTTTGCTTTGAGTAAGTCAGAGTGGAGACGAAGGATTTAAGTAGACTGACTCCACGGATCTACATCTTATACATTTTCCTACTACTAATCAGGGTTCCATCGCATGGTATGTTGCACAAGTCGCGCCAATAAGGTCACATCATCTCAGATAAGACGCCGATGCAGAGCGCAGTCTGTAATAGCCGTGTCTCACGAAGCCACGAGCGGCTGGCTAAGACCTCTTCCCGATGCCTTCAGCAATGTTTATACGAAGCCAGTAACGCTGGCGCCAGTCCTCAGAGTCCGGCTCGTGTTGTTTAGATGAGGCCAATGGATTAATTTTATTTCTGGATTATTCTTGTGGTGAGCACACGTTCAATATTAAAAAAAAAATCGGGACTTTAGCGGGGCGGTTGAAGAATAAACGTATAAATAACTTTTCTGCACTATTAACAGAGGAGTTGATCAATATATTAGAGGAAGAAATCGTAAAGAATAAATGACTTTGGATGAAAAAATGGCAAACCGATAGATCCGTAACTGGAGCTTATACTCTTAGTTAAACAAATTTTAATGTCCTCATTCAATTTTCTTCCTAGACATTTGCATAAATTATGTGTCAACTCGATTGTTTGACCATAAATAGATGTCTCAGTAAACTACTGGATTTGTCTCAATTTTTTGATGGCTTACTGATTCAGTTATCTTGTTATGAAAGAAGTGCCTGGCTTAACTCTTCTGCGGTTAAAAGATATAGATGCAGTCATATAACCAACTACTGCATGTCATGAGCTGAGCTAAGCTCTTACTACTCCTAGCGTAGGTCTATCAATGAGAAAGTTATCGCAAACGCTAAAAGCCGGCCGAGTCACGTCTTGGACAGCGTCGGACACGGGCTCTACTCTACATGGCTGTGCAAGTGTGAGTTCATGCAGATACATGATGGTAGCAAGTGAGTAGTGCGCATGAACTTGGTCTAGAGCGCGACTCGCTATGGTTTGCTCCTACGAAGTACGATCATGAAAATAAGACCATGGCGGGACACGAAACCATTTTTAATCGTTTCGTGTCTGAAAGCTGATTCTGCCTCATGCCCGGCTGGCTCACCTGCTGGAATAATTGAATATTCGATTCATAATTTATTCATATTTAGTATTTACCTTCTTTTAGGATTTAAAGTCACTAGGGGCTCTTCTGTTGAAAGTAGTTTCTCGTTCGAGACTGTCCGTCCAACCACCGCTCACTTCTCAGTTTGAACGTGAACTTATCCGAAATAGCCCTTACTCCTCTCCTATACACGTACCTTAAAATCCGATTTAACTTTCTTCAGGTAAGGAATTGTTAATTTCAGAAGGGTTCAATATTTATTTTTACCAAAAACACTAATATTACACAATAGTTCACAATATATATAATAATATATAATAGGGTGTCGACAATCATTATGTACGTACATATGATAGGTCCGCTAAGCGCTCTTTCTTCGCAGCGGTGTGGTAGGGCGCAGCGTGCGCGTGAGTCACGGCGGAATGCCGTCCCGCAGCCCTGGCCCTGGCCGGGGGCGGCGCGGCGGCGGGCGGCGGCGGCGGCGGACTCCGCGCGGTCTGCGAGACTCGCGTAGCTCGCCCGCTCTACCTGACACATTACACACGAATCGGGACTATGAACTGCCCTTTACGCATAGAAGTATTAAAGTAAATAAACACAATGTAGTACATTGAAAATGCGACCAAGAAAAGGGAGCCACATTGGCTAAATTTTAGAATATTTTGGTTAAATTTTTGAAAAAAGAGAAGTAATAGGTCTAAATAACTATTATATGTTACTCCACGGCATTTTCATTGTCAATATAACTACATCGTAAAAAGTAACAAACATTATTTGAAAATAGAGATATTTCATTTTTATTGACAGGGTGTCTGAAAATTTTCGGTCCTTTACACCGCATACATTTTGGTTTGGTACTGTCCATCTTGTTCTATAGGAACACCGTTATTCATCTATGCCTTTACTTTTTTCTACGCACTGCATTTTAATTTTAAATCTAAAGAAACATAGATAAATAGACGACGACCTTTATCGTCACGTTTTCATCCCCGAATACAATAAAAAAAATCATTAGGAAGATTTTATTCACTTTCAAAGGAAAGGTATTCAGATTTTAAGATATGTCAAGCGCTAATGATTGATCTAATGAATGTTTATTCATTAGTTCAATTTCTGACAAAATGCAAAGTGCAAAAATTGAGGCTAATCGCGGAAATTAACACAACTTTATCATCGAAATCTACTAATGTTCGAAGCAATTATTGTTCTGGCATCTAATTTTGTCGCTTATTATACCAGAAGTACACCTTCTTGTAGAGACGCACACCATCTACCACCCACACCATTCTATTACCTTTCAAAGCTAATCACTAACTTTCTGTAGATGTAACGAACCACTGAGGTTTCAACAGGAAAGGCCATGTATGTACATATTGGTACTCTATACCTAAGAAGCCTGTATAAAGAGAACAAAATAGGTATTCATTGCCCTCCCACGTCAATGGAAAAGCTCACATAATATTTGGCTCGCTTCTGGCGTTTTATTTTCCTGGTTTATAATAAAGAACGGGAAAATGTTTAGCTTTTGTACCTACAAACCATTCCTCGCCTCTTTGAAAGTGGCCTTAATATATTTTCATACCTTAGACGTCCAGAGCCCCAGAGGGGTCTAATTAGGCAAAGATCAAATTACACAAAACACATTTTCGTAATTCTATCGATGGCATGCATGAACGTGATGATTAGTTGATGCAAGTTTATAATGACTCGTTCAAGTACATGATCCGCCCAAAGAAAAAAAAAACGATTTTCTATCTTCTGTGGATCCGCCGTTGTTTACTTGGCCACCTACAGCTATCGGCATAAAGCAATACGGAGAGCAGAATCGCAGACAGCTACCTTGCAAAGGGCGTGCTCGACGTATCGATCGCTCCGTGACACTCCGTCCTGTCTCGGCCTCCTTCGGGACCATCGTCACTATCCGCTGTAACCAGCTCATCTACGTCTTTCTGCGGTATCAATTGGAACGGTTGGTGGAAAACCAGCAATGTTTGAACAGTCAGACATAGAGACGGGTAGAAAGTAGGTTAGAGGTAAAACGACCGTGTCCGTAGTTTGTATAATGCTGACAAATAGTTATGCGATAATGCATAAATTGCAAATTTATTTTGCATTGTTAATTAGAACTAGATCATCATTGTGTATTATTATAAAGATGATCATTGAACAAATTATATAAATATATTTAGTAATAAATCCGCTTAATTTCTAAACAAAGGTTTTAATTAACTTAACTTTAGTTCAACTAAACCAAAGAGTCAACGAACAGAAAACCAAAGTTTGAAGATACGACACGTGTTTCGCCTCTACACGAGGCATCATCAGGAGGTGTGGACTCGCCGAAGTTCGAAACTCTCGTTTCGAACTTCGGCGAGTCCAGTCCAAAGTTAAGTTAATTAAAACCTTTGTTTAGAAATTAAGCGGATTTATTACTAAATATATTTATATAATTTGTTCATATTTATGGATTTCCGCAAAGTAACGCCTGAATCAATCAATGATCATTGACACGGTGGTTTCCATAACATGACATGCTAAAACAATAATAACTTCATGAGCTGCTTATTCAATATCAAATTAATTTTTTTTTCAGATAGTTTAGATCCAATCTTACAAACTAGCAAAATTCATTTGAGTATTCATTAGTATTAAATATCAAATTAAATTTAAACACAAGTCCACGGAATTGTAAGGAGATAAGTTATTTGACCAATCTTAATCGTGCGTCAATCTAAATCAATTTGTGTAGGTTAGATGGTAGCGCTCGAGCACCCTAGCTGATAGTGTGCGTCACTGTACGGATCGCTTTGTATACACATTTTTCAACAAAATCTCGTTATAGAGATGAAAGGGAAGGGGGTGGAATGAAAAATGAGTCTGATATTATTCAGCATTTTATTCTCGGTCAAAGTGAATGCTAAAGTATTTTCCGCTTTGATTTATACACAAGTTGCTTTAACTTGCAATATCTGTTTAACTATCGTCTTTTAAAGCATGACGTGCCGGTTATTGTGTTTTCTCCATGTTATCAACAGGTTCAGCAGTTATTATTCGATCTCATCTAAATAAATGTTCTCGCAGAACCAATCGATCATGAAGAAATGCAATAAGTAATAATATTATAACAATGTGCTCAACCTCATGTTATGTATGACACGTAGATGTGTCACGTGTTTGGTTCCTCAAGTGCTGCTCCTAATGTTACTCTGGTTGTTGGTTACCTGGAAATATTTTGAACTATTTGTGTAAACATAAGTAGGTTCATTTACAATACCAGTTACTTATTCTTATTGGCTAGCTAGAATACAATCTATGGCAGTGTTATTCCAGTAAAACACGTACCCTTTTGGCTATTAGAGTAAACATAAATAATAAATTTTAAACATGTATCCATTTATCGATTTATATTTATAGTATCCATTTTGGGTAGAATAGTAAATGCTGAGAGTGTAGTGTCGCCGCTACACGTTTCATAGTATAAAAGCAAATTAAACTATAATTAATCGTTAATAATTACGAGCGAACATAGTACCTATGTAGGTATCCGTATTAATTAGGTTTGTCATCGATAGTAGAGTTACCCACGAGGCGATGAATCACGTCGGTTTTTGATTCCGCGGGTGATCCGAGGATGGGCTCATCGAAGGAGAAGGGCGATGGTGCAAAAGACAAGCTCTAACTTTATTAAAATACCACTAATATTTTGAGGGAAAGTTTGTGAGGATGTTATTGGTACTGTTGATGCCGACAGCACGCAGCCCGCGGCCAAAGCCGTGCAGCTGATTAAGTGAAAAACAAAACGTAGAGTCCGTAAAAAATAATCTTAAACTCGTCGATATATTAATAGTTACAACAACATAAGTTTTGCCGAATATCAGAACTAAATAATTGGGGGATAATTATTACGTAGGTGTTTTCCGATCTTGCTCGACCAAAAAACAAAATTGTTGGCCTATAGGTACCCATAGAACGCTACAAAACGAGGTACCGCGTCAGCTGATGATTTGCACCAGCCTGCCCTGGTCACGTTTCCACCTCTTTCCTCGTGTTTACATACACACACACACACAGGCAGACAGGCTTGAATCCGAGCTGACATTCCTGCGTTACTCATCCGCTGTTAGAGCTATTCATTAGCTATTCAGGAGTTAGTGCACCCGTGCTTTTGAAAGGAATGAAATAATAAGAACCCTCTTATTCTTTCATTCCTTTCAAAAGATTGTTTGAATAGAAATGTGACTACCTACCTATTTAATCAAAGTGCAATGCTTAGATCAGTGTAGTGGCGACATTTTAAAGATATAGCATAATCAACAGACGGCCTCCACACTTCACCATTGACTAACAGCATACTGTATAACAATAATTAAAATGAACTTGAGCACATATCAAACTACATATTTTAACTACAATATACATATGAAATAAAAATTCATGAAAACAATTAGGTATTATCAATTTATAATCAAATGTTATTTAAGTCTAAGTAAAACATTTTCTTGTTAATTGCCATGTACAGTAGTTAAAACTCGGAGAACGAAAAGTCAGGCCTTAATTTGGGTTCACGTATCGGTGTGGTGTGGTGTGGTGTGCTGCTCCCGACTCTACCACTCCCGATCTCGACCGAGTAAATCGCCAGCTCTACGATACTGCATACTGCATACACATGACATCCCATTATAGTACATAATATATGTAGGTTAGATAGTCGTGTTATAACGAATACTCCTGCATAGAGCCCGCAGTAAAGCCTACAACGACACGGCAGAGGTGCACCGCGCCTGAGATGGTGTTGTATGTAATGGCGATGGTGGTATAGTCGTTTGCCTATGAATATTTATAGAATTATCATTTATACCAATTGTGTGGAATTTGTCACATACTCTTGCGTTTATAATAAGTCATAAGTATTTATTTGGTAAAATTATATTAATAAATAATACAATAAGTATAAAAATAAAAATGTAATAAAATAAATATATATATATATATAAAAAAGTAATAAAAAAATCTATAAAAATGAATTAAAAATTAAAATTACGATTCCATTAACACCAATTTATTCTACTGACAGCGACTACCTAATATGCCTACTGCTTGATGAATTGATGATGTTAGTGGAATGGAAGATATCGTGTGAAAACACTCCGTCAACAGCACCAAAGAGTCGATTCTCGGTCTCGGTCGACCGATACCTGCTCGTACCGGCTTGTGGCTGTGTCTGTGTTATTATATTAATTGTATTGTTAAATCCACAGTGTCTGGTTTATTTAGGTAGGTATTGGGTAACTCACATTATTACCAATCTCACACCTACTTACCAATCTTCTTCGCCTTATCGTGTCACTAGTTTTTACGACCCAATGTGGTGAAAGGATTTTACCTGTGTGCGATTCGAAGAGGCTCCTTTCGTTCACTTACTTAATAACATGGACGAACACATTTGTATTTTTGTAGTTTTCTTATTAGATTATAATTTAAATATTTCATAATAATTCAATTTGTTAACTGAACAGGTTGAACCGAGATAAAAAAAAAAAAATAAACGTATAATGTTTTCGCTTCTCAAAGAATACCGATCGTTACTGAGGAAATATTAGAAAAGTTAGCCGTACGGCAGCGGTTTCCGGGTCGAGTAGGTCGAGATGCGGCCGCCCCAGATCGAGGTCGCCGCCCGCCCTCAGCGAAGGGCGAGGTCGCGGCCTGCCCGGCTGCGTGCTGGCTGCCCTGGGCTCCTTATGTTACACCGGTGTGGTACGCAAAGATACACATCATCTTGTATTTATCTTTAAGTTTCCTGGTACAATAAAGAGTTTTCATTCATTCATTCATTCATCATGTTATACACCACCAATTTTTAATTATAAAAAAAAAATTCAATGGGCAGTGCAGACGGAGTACTACGTTGTATCTGTGCAGTCAGAATTTTGAATTTCTACATAATGACGGAGTAAGAGCGGTGCGAGTGCGGAGCCCGAGCCGAGCTTTTGCGAGCTGGCTCGAGCTTGGCACCCGGGTTTGCCAAACCATGAATAAAACTTAAATTATTATCAATAAAGGGTACCGCCTGATGCAAATCCATAGGAAAACGTATACGGTAACAGCTATCAATTTTTAATAAAATAAAAATGTCAAAAAGGTGACTTACTTTTTTCAAGTTTTTTTGTCATATCTGTGTCCAGTAACGGCAACTGACCATGTGTATTTTTTTCTGGTGATTAAAAATTTATCGGTTATAAAATAAAATATATCCGCCGTTTAGTATACACTTTAAAAGTACGTATCTAATTATTTGCTCTCTAACTATTCCGTAGTGGTAACATTTTGTTAAATCAAAAATAATAATTTGGAATAAAAACCGAAGTAACAGGTAGTTTTCTCAAAATAAAGAAACAGCTGGTCGTAACTCACGGCGTCGATTCCTGTTGGCACACTCGAGCGTCACGGATGACCTGCATACCTACTAATTGCAATATTTAAGAATAAATAAAATAAAATAATTAAAGTCTTGTATATTAAATATGTATTATTAAATAAATCCTTTTCGAGGCGCACTTGACATTATCTCACCACGGTTTGAAGATAACTAGTGACAGGATAAGAAGAAGAATATCTATAAAATATAAATTAATAATAAGATGCATGGGTTATTTTGTTTGTAATTTTTTGTATAGAATAGAAATGAAAGACATGTAGGTATGTAGCTTCTTATTTCGAGTTTTAGAAATACTTAGCAGCAACCCAATGGAACCTTTATTTCAGCCTTAGTTGGGCCAACAAAATTATAAAGTATTACTTACATAATATATATTAAAGTAAAAAAAAAATACTCTAGCTACTTCTACCAATCAGAATAGAGCATGTGTGGTGTGGTGTGGCTCGCCACGCCCGCGCCGCGCGATTCAACAGCTTGCTGCTCCGTGTCACTTGCGCAGGAGCTGACGCTAGGCGCTCGTTAGCGCCAAAACACACGGCTATGATTTTGATCATTGGTGTTTTTTTTTTATATAAAAGACAAGCGTTTCACTAATAACTCACCTGATGGTATGGTATGGTCGAAGATGGACCTCGCTTGGATAGTATGAACTTATTCACTCTAGTGTTAAAGGCTCTAAGATTATCGTGGTCCGTAAATACAGACGCCGCCGGTAGCGAACTCCACTCCTTGCTTGTGCTCATTATCGCATCAAAACGCTTGGTTCAAGCTATGGGGATGTTAACTAAGTAAGGGTGGTCATCATATCCCTGCCCTTATCCCACACTTAGGTGGGGTCGGCACAACATGTTTTCTTCTTTCATTCGTCTAAGTAAGGGTGGTATTTATATTTATTATTGTAGAAGTTGTAAGCAATTAGCACTGTTGATGTTTCGGGTTCGTTCTTTCGATATATGTACGTTATGGAAATAAATGTTATATTTCAACAAAGGGCTACCGAGAACACGAAATTAATGGGAATAACGCACTCGAGAGATCCGTAATGGCCGTCAACGTAGAGTTGAGTTCCCGCTGGGACTCACCCAAATAATACTTTTTAGCCTGGTACCTATCCTATGTCACTATTCCGTTTGTATTTGACGGTTGAGGGTTAGGTTTTTAGCACTTCCACAGTACCTACACATAGCAGACGGTTATTTATTACTTACGTGTTTTGGTTTTTCCATGAAGATCCAAATGATAAAGCACAATATGAGTGGACGGCCAATGAATCCAAGCGAAATTAAACGTGTTTTTCAGTGGGACAATCAGAAAAGATTGACTTGAATAACTGCTCTGCGTTCCTCCCCACTTCATATCAGTGTCTTATTGTCCATTTTTTTATTGTTCCAGGTCCTCTTGGCCCGCTGCCAATGCAAAACGTCACCAGCGCTGATCTGGGACATAATGAAGGTACAAACTTATCAATTTAATTATTTTTTCTGTCTTCAAATGTATTTTTTTTTGGCAGTTAAAAAACTCCGTCACTTGCATCAGCCACTGAAACAAAAGACGTGAGACATCCCTGGCAGGACCAAAGCAAAGGCAAAGGGGGATTCGATCTTGAATTGAACACTGAGCTCAAATTTTAATCGCAAGACAAATATTTTTTTTTTTTTTATTTATTGGAGAACCAACAGCTTTATACTTCTAGGTAGACAATAGTTTAGCTTTAGAGAGCCAATTACAGGTTCCCACGGATAGACATAAGAACATTAAGAAAATGATGGTAAACTAACTCAAGTTTAGTGCTTACATAAAAAATAAAGAAAAAGAGATTATAAATACTTTGAATGACCCTAATAATAATGAATTTGTTTATTGCATTTGCAGGGAGCTGTGCGTACGGCGGCGCGGTGTACACGGCGGGCTCGGAGTTCGCGGGCTCGGGTCCGTGCGAGCGCTGCCGGTGCGCGGCGGGCGGCGTGCGCTGCGCACAGCTGCAGTGCGACCCGCGCCCCGGCTGCAAGGCGCTGCACCGCCCCGACCACTGCTGCCCCACCTACCAGTGCGGTCGGTGCACCGATACACACTCGACACGACACATGCCACTACACAATATAGCCTGACTCAATACCACCATCAGCTACCTGGGCTGTTCTACCTTTGAGAGGCGTTTTTTTGAACTAACTCAGATATTTTGCATTCATATATAAGCATGTGGTCCGGTTTGAACGGCAACAAGTAAAATTACTGACCTTTCAAGAATTTCAAGACATTCACTGGCTTGTCTTAAAGTGGAGGAGTGCTAGTATCATTATGGCACCGATCTTTGTGATTCAAGGCAGTGACTGTTCTGGTTGAAAGCATGCGTGTTCTCTTTCGATTAAAAAGCACCTTCATATCACGACATTTATAGCGATAAGGCCGTTGTACATGCTCCAAACTAGAATCTGCATATTAAATTGTTCTGGTAAAATAAAGAGTTATCGTTCATTCATTCATAATCATTGAAATAGTAGGTAATGGATGAAGGTCATCCGCATAATGTGGAACGCAAGTGTACCGTGTTGCAGAGTGCGAGCAGGAGGGCCGCGTGTACGGCAACGGCGAGAAGCTGGTGGACCCGCTGGACCCGTGCCGCGTGTGCTACTGCCAGGGCGGCGAGGTGGTGTGCCGCCGCATCGCGTGCTTCGTGCGCGACGACTGCTCGCCGCGCCGCGTGCCCGGCCGCTGCTGCCCCGAGTACGACGACTGCCCGCTCAGAGGTAACCCACAGCGATCTCTTCTTCGCTCCCCTTTGTTCTTCTTCTTATCGTGTCACTGGTTCCTTAGAACCAGTGTGGTGAAAGGATTTCAAGTGCGCCTCGAAGAGGCTCCTTTCGTGCACTCGACACATGTTTTCGAAATTTAGGTTCTTTGACATGCCGGTTTCCTCACGATGTTTTCTTTTACCGTTGCGAGAACGTGGGATGGATACATAGATTTTTTCGACCGAAAAAACCCATTTACGCATGGCTGCCACCGGGATTCGAACCCGCGACCATCAGATCGCATGGCAAGAACCTCATCTACTCGGCCACCACGTCCCCTTTGTTGAAGACCTCACTCATGCGAACACCCTATTAGTAGCTTTGAGCTTTGATGTATTATTTCTTCTAGATATATGTATATCTATTAGCTTTTGACATGGATAACAATCTTTTTAGATATATATCTATACACGCCACTGGGCTTAGTCTCCGGCTTTTATGATCCATCCACGCCGGAATTTTTCTTTCTGATCGGGGTTCAATCTACTGAGAATCAGGGAATTACAATTATTATTCAGAAGGATATAAATAATCCCATGCTGTAGGTACTTTTTTAGAACTAACTGTAATTTTTGTTTATTTTCAGGAGTCACATCTTTACCTGGTATGACGACATTACTCCCCAATATCCTCGCTTCAAGCTCAGAGGCCAGCGCCATCTCTGACCTCCCGAAAGAAACAGAAGTAGTCGCACAGAAATTTACTATCAAAGAGATCACGCCGGTGTCTGAGATCCCGATCATCACAGACGTGAAGATCAAGGAGATTCTTCCAACGTCTAACATCGAAGTAGCGGAGTATCCGTCTTCGAAATCACCTTTGATCCCTCGAGAGGCCACCTCCGAAAACAGCACGAATACAGATTTAGAGACACCTAAACCGGAGCCAGAGATGCCTTCTGTGGTGGAAGTGCATTCGTCTCCCGAAACCATATCTTCAGTTGAAAGTGTAACATCAACAGAAAACAAAGGCTCGGATGCACGAGCTCCCTCCAAAATAAGCCTATCAACTCAAGACTCCATCAACAGTAAGATTTATCCATCAGATCCTCCAACACCTGCTGACATTGCTACTATGGGAGTTCCTTTATCCACCTCGGAGACGAGCCACGTAGTCAGCACAACCAAAGCTCCTATGATTGAAGAGGAAGATCCTTTGTTGTTTGATCATAATCCAGCATTCCCACCATTGCCTGATGATTTGTCAGTTCTAAGCAATTCCGCAGACGAGATCGTTCCTGAACCTTCTGTAGACTCAGATCACATGCTAGTGGAGTCCTTCATAGCTCCACAAACAGTAACAAGCGTTTCTACTTCTACTGAAACTGAAGTTAAAGAATCACTAACTACCACTTCTAACTACCGTCTAGACACATCAGTGTCCACCTCAGAAAGGTCATCAGAAAAGTCTACTGAACCTAGTACCGTCTCACAGGAAGCGATGAGCACAAGTGCTCCGATTGTAAAAGAAATTCCAACTATAAAGCTCAGATCGGCTATCCCTACTGAAATTCTAAGTGCAACTTCTGAAGAAGTCACAATAGATAAAGGCAAACAAGAAGAAGTTATTCCAATTTCAACGACCTCGCCTGTCACATCAACAACTGTGTTTAGCACAACGACTGAAGTATCAGAGAACTTTGCTGAGTCCACAACTGAAGAACCAGATGCTCCGATCGAACATGTGAGTTTTGTGACTACGGGTTCTGAACTAGATTTAAAATCCACTACTCAAAGTGATGACAAGGTGACAACGACTGAAATGAGCCCAAGCACTGCTCAAGATCAAACCACTAATTCCATTGCAAAGTCAAACATTGCCACAGAAGTGACCTCACCAACAGAACTGAGCTCTCTGCCGATCGAAACCAGCGACCAAAACCCTCACGATGCATCTGAAAATGTTCCTAGAGATACTCTCGAGATTTCCACTTCAGATCCGCGGTCTGATATGTTTACTACGACAGACAAAAGTTTGGCTGCTAGCTCAGATATCTTAACAGTAGCAAAAGCCGATAGTCGTGCAATTGAAAATGTAGAGACCACGGAATTTATCCTTACGTCTTTCGGCTCCTCAGAGAGTTCTACGGATGCCGTGGAATTAATAAAGATTCCCGGAGACTCGGATAAAAATGCCGCAATCATTGATGGCGCACATGGCAACAAGAATGCGTTTACCGACCTCATCAAACTAGTGAGCGACGTAGCCTCGATGAGCGACCTCACTGAGGCACCACTGTCGGTCCAGCCAGCCTCCTCCACTAGCATCCCAGACTCGGAAGAGCTGATCCCGGTCAATGCGGATTACAAGAGCAAAAACAGCAACGCTAACCAGAATTCTATCACTGAATTTCCCTTCAAAAGCAAGAACGTCACTCCGGTGAACAAACGAAAACTGGTCGAAATCGACGAAGACGATGAAACCGCGGGCATTACCGATTCGCCACCGCCTAACGACAAAGTAGAGCCGACAACGCGACGACCCATCATCGACAACGTGTCCGACGACATGCCGGAGAACAAAACCGACAAGAAGGACATCGAAATAATCACGCAGTCATACGTCCCGACCATCAACAGGCGACCGACCAAAGTGATCTTAAAAGAAGAGAAGTCGGAGCTGTCGGAGGAGCTCCCTCAGGACGATGCGCCCGCCCTGTCCGCGGAGACGGCAACCGAGGGCGCGACGTCGCGGGAGTCGGCGGAGTCGGTCACCAGCTCTGCGGAGCTGCGCCCGGCGCCCCCCGGCCAGGGCGGCGCCGCGCCGCCCGGCGCCGCGCAGTGAGCCCGCCCTCGCGTGCCGGCGCAGCGGTGGAATCTCAGCTATCAGCATTTTCTAGTTAATAAGTTTCGTTCTCGAAACTGTAAGTTAATGTAGAGACTATTCGTTAACAATATAATATAAGGGCCCCATGAATGATTCCTCCTCGACCTGTCGGCAACAAATACCGTGCAGTGTGGCCCGACGACCCGGTTCCAATTAAATGTGAACCAGCCGGACATATTATTATTTATAACTAGCCATAGGACGAGAGAAACGCGTCACGCGTCCCTCGCAATGTGTCAAATTATGAAGCGAAATATTTGTAGTGAAGCCTTTCGTGTTAGGATAAGTTATTTATTTTAGTGAGAGATTCGCGATAGAGTGATCGATAAGTTAGCAACCAAGCTAGTCAAGTAGTGACAGCGCGCACGCGGCTGCGCCCGTGCCACGCGTGCCCGTGCTCATGCCTGGGCACGCGGCCGCGCCCGTGCCATGAGTGCGCCCGCACTCGCGTCTGCGCACTGCGGGCCCGGGTAGTACATTACCGAGTAGGACATGACGACCGCGGACGATCCTGATCCCTAGCTGTAGTTCCTCCGTTCGCTCGAGAACGAACCAGTCGCTGATCCGATGCGCAAGCGCTAATTGGTACAAAAGTTTTGATACAGATCTTATGCATTGTATTAGAGATAGATTATTAGGTATTGAATGTGATCGCACTTACGTATAGTTATGCACTATAGGCGGCGGGAGACTCGGGCGTAGAGTAAGGCTCTATCTATTTATTGTCGGTTGAGTTCGTTTCAGTCGGTTCAGTAGACTGTGTGCGGCTTGTTGCTCCGGAAGACGACCCTTTTCCCGGGCAATAAGCGCATTGCTCACTGTAGTATTTTAATTTTATTGTTTTTTACAAATAAAAGAAACCTAGACTGATAGAGGTGTTTTATTGATTAATCCCTTACCTACTTGTGATAAAACTAGATCAGTTAGATTGGGGATTTTATAGCGTGATAATTTTCAGTCGGTTGGTAATCAGACTAAGAAAAATGAACAGAAAATGAGCTCACGAACGTCCATCCATATACGAGTATGACTCACCAACAACATCGTTAGGCAGTGGATGCGTCGAACCGTCAGGTTATACGTAAATGGAGAACAGAAGGCCGGGCCATGGTGTAGCCATTTGCGTCCTACGATGACCCACTATGGTGTAACATTCTGATAAAAAACTGCGAATACACTAACCTAGTTACGAGTACATCCTATTTAGATATTTATTTATTCGAAAAGAAAGATAACTTACATATACCTCGAATTTTGTTCAAAGTTGATATGATAACCTTTTAGGCGCTCAAGTAGGTATATCTACTAAACTAAATAAGAGTAGATTATGTTTGGACATTTAACACAACGCCAAACGGACTTGTTTAAAAAAATGGTACCGATATGAGCTAGACATTACCGACATGAAATATTTGAAAATGATTACATCAGTAGTACCAACTTGAAAGTCATATGATCTCACGTCTCACCCATAAATCATAATCAGCTTTGAACCGTGCACGCGCACAAAACGTACCTACTCCATTCGTACGCTGATGCACCTCTATCGCAAGGTGGTTAGGTCGAGATTCCCTAGCACCCGAGGATACAGCCCCGGGCAAGTAGCATGCAGGGGTTGCCCAACGCGGCCGTGGCTCGTCGCGGCGCTCGTCTGCTGCGTTACGCCAGCGACCTCCGACCCGCTGCGGCGGCGGGCGGCGGGCGGCGGCCGGCGGCGGGCGGCGGCCGGCGGCGGGCGCCGCGCCGGCGGCGTCTTCACAACATCTACGAAACAAATGACGATCATATTGTACAATTATGAGTATGTTGTTAAAAAGAGAATAGTAAGCTCTTTACTCTAAACTCTGATCATCCTCGTAGATTAGTTGACTACTTTGCAAATGCACTGCATGCATAGGTACTGGAGTCGTTGCAAAATGAGAGACGCAAACGATGTAATAATTTTGTTCTGATTACATAATATATATTATGAGATATATGTATGCCGTGCTACATGAGTGAATACGATCTGCCTTACTAAATTCTAGAAAGTAACTTTACGAATACTTAGCTCTACCTGACATGCGCACAAGCACAGTCGCTGACTGGCGCACCGGCCCGGTGCTTTGCTTACTAATACTTATTAATTGTAGGTACTTATTGGCTTTAAAGGCTCGGTCGGATACATTTTAATGTATTTATTTAGGTAAATTTTACAAAATGTTCTATGATATTATTAAAAAAAAAATTTTAAGACGCACTTCATATTGCAAAAATCGACCTTTTGAAACATGTCTGCAACTAGCCAGTACCCATTATAGTGATGAAACAATTGCAATCAGTAGTGTTTATAATTTTCACAGAAATCTCCTCAACATGACGAAACATTTCGGCCACTCTCCAGTTTTATGAGCCCTGTGCGGACCTCAGACCTCACCGGGAAATATTTTATGTTTCATCAACAGTCTTCAGAAAGTACATAGTGTCATGACAACCAATGCCTTACCCAGTTTATACTATAAACTTTATAGCATACATTTATAGGGTAATCAGGTTTCCACTGATGGAAAACAGGCGATTTTGACTAAAGTAGCGCAGAGTCGTAAATATTTTTTTCTGAGAGAATTCTAAACTATGATTCATCGTCAGCCACCACAGGCCACAGCGTCCGTTACAACATTAAAATACCTACATACGTTGAGCTAAAGGCCAAACGAAGGAACAAGCATTAATATGCCGATCATATTCAGCATTTAATTATCATGATTAATTAATAAAAGGCAAAGACGATTTTAAAACATAATAAACTACATCATAAATCAAATTAACCTTCGTTAAACAAGTTGTTACAGATTTAACGTACGCAATTTTGAACTCGCGTCCGAAAGCGCGTTGGGTTGATGACATCACAAAAGCTGTAAGAAACACCTGGACGAGAGACGCCCAAGACCGGGAGGGGGGGGGCACAAATGGAGGGAGGCCTATACCCAGCAGTGGGTGACACCGGGCTGATGATGATGATGAATTTCAAACTGTTGGCTTATTCAATCTTGCAAACAAAGAAGTACCTATCCACTCACTCCAAAAATGAACGCGGTCTGAAATTAGGATCTTATACGAGTAGCTCAAAGACTTCTCACTTGCGAAGACAACAACTAAGAATTGAGGAGCGTGATTGTGGAGCAAACATCAATCTACTGTCAATCTATCCTCACAAATGTTGGTACTGTCCTAGCAATATTTGTAAGGATAGCTTTCAGATTGATGATCGGGTTCTCCACAACCTGCGAGATCTATTTGCGATTCCGCGTAACCCTAACTCTACAGCCTTTCTATTTTTCCTCAAAGTTACAGGTGAAAAAAAACTTTTGAATGTTTTAATATTGAAACTTTAAAAACATGTTACGCAATCCGGATGTGTATCAATCGCGTTATCGGCACTTAGTGGTTGTTTGCGACGCGATTCCGGAGCGGCTATAATCCTCTTCACACTGTGAGGCCTTTTATTTATAAGGCTATAAAAAACGCGTGCTAAAAAAATATAAAACAAACCTACGATTTATTTTAATTTTGGCGAATGCTAGACTTGACTAACACGCTTTTCCTACCTTATCTACTCGAGTCAGTAAGTCAATATCGACACTTTTAGCTGACCATTTCATATGACCATTATTACCTGCGGGAATCAACGATTTCGTCTTCCTCTAGATCTCCTGAGCCATCGTCGGCCTCATCATCACGTGATCATTACGTTATCATCAGGTGAGGGTCACACGAACATCTATTCCGAATAACGAGACCGTTTTTTTTACAAAATGTAATACAACCGTCTTCAATAAGGATTCTAGTGGCCGTTGTTAACACCACTCCAAAGTCACGGAAAAGCAAAATACGCATTACGATTTAAAAAATAAACTGCTGAAACGATTTCAACAAAATTTCTAGGGGACCAATCTGTTCAACCTTTCAAAAAAGTTTCCAAATCGGTTGATAAATGACGAAGTTCCTTAGTAACAAACATTAAAATCAAACAACCAAAACCTCCCCCTTTTTTGAAGACGGTTAAAGAACAGTTACGATGAAGACAAATAAACCGTAAACTACAATGGCAAGTTGTGATAGTTAAGGATCGCTAATGTGATAGCTTCATGAGACGACCAGGACAGTTGCGCAGGCGCCTCCTCGCAGTGAAAGTTGGCAGGCGGGGGGGGCGCTATATGAGCGGGGTCGCGGCGCGCGCGCTCCACTGCCCGCCGCTCTTCGGTGAGACCCCACTGCCACTACCTGTGCCCACAGCTCCCCCAAATCGCTTTTGAGTGAAACAATAACAAGTGTCAAAGTGTAAGTGTGTGCTTCAATGATTAGAACACTTTCCGGTGTCGTGTATTGTTTGTTACGCAACGTGCAGGAGTTGCATCTTGATTACAATTTTGCAATCGGTTATGTATTTGAAGGAAGTGGAAGTATCTAATTTAAGCTTTCTCTAGTGTTTTTATTACTTCACCAAAAAATAATAAGCTTTTTTGTAATCAGTTAGGAAGGCTCTGTTTAACAATTTTGAAGCAAACAACCACAAGTAAACAAAACATGTTGGTATATTAGTCAAACTTCACACTGTTTTATAAAACGCGGTAAGCGTTAGCATTTTTATCTTCAGATCTATGTAGAGTTTGTGTTGACGATTGGTCTCGACAGATTCCAGTACTACTCCTGTTTATAATAATGCGTGTATCTATTCCCGCAGACTCCGAGTGAAGCACGATGCATTCATCCGTATTCTGCCTGTTGGTGACGGTGGCGCTGGTGGCGGTGAGCGCGGCGCCGCAGCGCGAGGGGGCCGCCTACACCAAGGAAGCCATCAAGCAGGCGCAGAACACGCACCTCATCCCGCACGACGCCGTCATACAGAAGGTGAGTGGAACCCGCGTAGACAGGCTTGCGTTGGCTGCTAGACTCCTCTCCACCAAATGTGTCGGCTCGCACTTTATTGGAACGGTGCTGTCAACAACCCAGCATCCTGCTCCGTTACTTCAAGGAGCTAGGATCGCTAGGACAGGGTAAGTAAATTTTTCGGGGGGCAATTCACAATGCACCCTTCAACGGGACGCCAGTGCAGATCGCTGTACCCCCTACTCAGAATAAGAATAAGAACCTGCCACTGCAACCGTCGGACACAGCAACCACGATCCTAGCGCGTGGATGGAGTATCTTCTGTTCTAATGCGGTGTCGAATCAAGAATCATGATAGTGACAAACTATCATTAATACTTATAACACTATCAAAATCATGATAGTGATAAGAACTTATGAATTCTAAACTGGAACTTTTTTGGGGGTGACCAGTGACATAGGTCAAATCATTGGTTTCGTGATTGATGAAAGTCCTGTGTCCTGTAAACATACATGACTGATCTTATGAAATAGGTACGAAATCAATCAAAAAAAGTAGAGTTAGAGTAGAGTTTTATGAAATATGGTGAGCACATAGAGTCAAGAATCCGCAGTGGTACATAAAATATATTAGGTAGAACATTATTTTACTTTGATATTTATAGGCACAACAAACTTTAAAAAAAAGGTTAGAAAAGTAACATAATCATGAGCAGTGTTTCAAGCAATGCTCATGTCATTAACTGTCCGATAACCATCTTGTAGTAAGTGCAGTTACAGAGTTGCTGCTCGTATCTGATGGACTGCCTGCGTGCTGCTGTTATCTACTTTTCAATCCATCCTCACTTCAGTAATGACAGCCCCGTTATTGTTTCTCGGTTATTTCGCTTCAAAGTCGCGGTTTCATAATTTCCACTGATGCACGTAGCTATGGATATACATATTTTTTATCATAATAAATAAGAAGTGTTCAGACATCACGCAACTCACGACACACGACATATAACTCACCAAATTTAACAGAGCTAGTATTATGAAAACCTTTTATGTTATGATTTGAAACCGTGTATGATCTCCCCAGGTCCAAGAAGGCATCGAGCTGGCGGCCTACGAGTCCATCCCCGGCAACCAGAGGATCAACCTGTACGAGATCCTCGGGGACCAGGTGCCCTCCGAGGTGATCAACAACCTGCAGGGCCAGATCGACCAGGTCGGTCGCCATTAGCGTAGCCCGTCCCCCAGCACTAGCCTCTAGGAATCAGCATATGAGACTGCCTCAGCCTCGCCTCGCGGCGGACGCGGCTGATTACGCTACACTACACTACGCGCCGCGACTGCACTGTTGGACCTGTTACCTTTTCGAAGATTAAACTCAACTTATTTATTGGTGATGCAAGTCCAGACCGTGAATGTGATATTGTGTAACATCTTTTTATACCTTTTTACCATAAGAAATGTAATAAATTTGGTCGTGTGATGTCCAACCGGCTGGTTTTGTTTTACGTAACCCGTAGGGCGACGGTGATAGATTCGAATGTGAGTCGTGATCCGGTTACATAAGGTGGGTTATCGTGCGGTAACAAACGCCTCCGAGAATGACATAATCTTTAATCCGATGAATATGCATCGCCTTCCATTGCGGGATAATACGAGTACAATTTAATGTCGCATCTAATTAAGATAATGAAATGTATGTGTACAGAATGTACGAAACATCGGTATCGTACCAATCGTGGTAAAATAAGCTCTACCAAATAGATTATAGACTTATTCTACTATTACAAACAACGCTCTTATAGAAGTGAGGTATGGAAAATATCGTTGAATACAAAATGAAAATAGGAAGTGTGTGAAGTAGCCACAGGTAAAGGTCAGAATGAAAAAAAAAATTACAAGAATACTTGTTTTAGGGTTCTGCTTCTGAGTCCTAAAAGAAACCCTGTATGTCTGCTGTCCGTACGTCACAAGCATTTTATTCAGAGAATACCTATTGGGTTCATACCGCTGAAGTTTAGAACAGGAAGTTATAGCAGCTACCAAGAACCGCATATACAAACATAGACTCACTAATTCTACTCAAATGAATTACCAAAGTGCCCAGCAGTGGGATGATGATCATGGCTGATAAATAATAATAAAATAATAACCAAATTTTTACATCATAATTTTAGCTGTGCCTAACATTTTTCGCTGTGGAACATACTTTTATAGCTGTTTTTTAATGTGATGACTTTTACTAATAGTTACAAAAACGAGTTCCTCCTTTATTTGGCGTGCGTGTGTGCTAAACTGGCGACAGGCAATCAACGGAATCATCAGGACAATAATCTCGACAACTCCTCGTATAGAATTGAAGTAAATGGTTTGTGATCATTAAAATAACAAATTATGTAAGTAATTCGTAGCCTCTTACATAGTGTTTTTATATAAAATTTAAGTCTTTTAATTAAATACGTTTTTTTAACTTCTAGTGCTCGAAAACTTAAACTTTATGCTAGGTACAGGGGAAGTAAAACTAAATTTTAGACCCAGGGCAAAAAAGTGATTGATTATAAACCCAAAAGAGGTTCAGTTTTTAATAGGTATCATGAGAATCGGGGTATTATGAGGAACCTAAACATTATTGTTTTCAAATTTCGAATATCGTGGTAATATTGGATGGCTGTCTGTTTTTGAGTTAAAATGTGCGCTCATTTCAGTTTAAAGTCAATTTACCTCGCAATTAAAGTGAAAAATCTTGTGTATACCTCGGTCCTGAAGCTCATTTTATATCGATTAGTGTAGTTCGAATGATGTTTAGGTACTAGCTGAGGCGTAGGTTTTTTATATATATATTATAAGTAATGCTTGCAGAAGCTGTGAAGAACTTACGGTCGCGTGGTTTAGAAAGCCCGAAGTAGGTAGGGTATAACAGGGTATCAGGAACTATTGCAGCTAACCAGCCAGTCGTGCAGTGGGTAAGTCAGTGAGTGGGATCAGGGGGTCACCAACAGTCACGGTATTATTATATTATATTATGAAACCTGGCGGCAGAGAATATAATCACTACGTTCTACTGGCGGCGCGGCGGCGGCGGCGGTCGGCGGCGAGAGGCGGCCGGAGGCGCGAGGTGGTCGGTGGTGGAGGAGGCTGGCGGCGTGAGGCCAATAAAAAAAACAAATACAAATCGACATCACTCCACAACCGTCTGGTATTCTCATACTTACTTACTCACTTCATACTCATAGCCAGGAAGTATTACCCCCCTTTTGAGCAGACGTATTGGAGTAAAACAATCAATAGGTTGGGCGCTAATAGTAGTGTCACTCTGGCCTATCTATCTATTCAGAATCGTATGAAGCAGTGTTTTGGTAATGGGCAGATGTGATCTCTTACCATCGGGAGAGCGTCTTACTGAGTTAGCGAAATCAGACACATAGTACTATAAACTTGAGCTCTGGCAGCAGCAGCTAGATAGCGTGCTACGTCTGATAGATAAACTAAATGTATACACCCATTTTTATACATCATATATACAGTGTATCTACTATTTTTTTTATTTCGGGATGGGCAGGAATAAATAGTTCTGTCTGTCCCCCTATTACTGACGTGGGGACAGATGAAACACTTTCAATTAATAAACGTTCCACCTGTCCCTCTGATGCTAAAAGGGGGACAGATAGAACTCTTTTGCCCATCTGTCACATTATATCACAATAATTCAAAATTAACGCTATATATAGCGTACTATTATCTTTTATTTTTGGTTGTTTAGCATAAGTTTTTGTTTCAATGTGTATGATGTTTCTCCGGGGTTTACAATACAGAGTTATCCATCTATCTACTCTATGGTCTGGAAGGCGCGTGGCGGCGTGGCGCTGTGGCGGCGTGGCGCTGTGGCGCAGTGGCGCTGCCTCGCAGCTCACGTACGAACTGACACACACGGTGCCTGTCCAGTGCCACATACTGCAGGACACGACCACGGCGGAGGCTCTAACGCTACCTCATTTGCCTTCACTCTGCAAGGAGCGCGCTTTCCCATAGATGGCATTGTTACTAAGTGAACAGTAAAGAAAGTTTAGGCTAACTTACTTTACCAATGTGTCTAATGTCGACTTGCACCAAATTTTCAATGTTCCTAAGCAATTACTTTACTCGCTTGGCAGTTCTTAATGGTCAGAATCTGGACTGTTAAGAACTACCAAGTAAGTAAAGTAACTGCTTAGGAACTTTGTCAGTTTTCTCATTAAACATTTTTTTCTAGCTAAGTAAGTACATACATATGTTTGGGTCATGTCTTAGTTATTTCTCGAATAATGAAAAATATTTCAAATTCATACTCATACAATAAAACAATATATCCCGACTGCTGGACTGGTTGACAGGCATTAACTCATCATCGCTGAGCCAAAACCACTAAATTTAGAGACTCAGGACATGGAAGTGTGTCTTTATTTTATGTTATTATTCTCCCACTTCCCATTTAAGGAGAGTCGCATCACACGAATAATATACAGGCCGATAATGAGGATGTGACGATAGATGGATCATTGTTCCTCAATCATTCCAAAACCACTGAACTGATTGGGCTAAGTCCGTTATGTACGGGTGTGTTATCTATTGTTTATGAGCTGCAAAAGATCGTCCGCTACTTGTTCAGTCCGCCACCAGCGCCACCACGCGGGTGAAGCCGCGGCCAGTTATATGTACATAAGAAGGCAACTATAAACAACGCATCCGTTTTCATATGGGTTGATTGAAGAGTTTCATTTCCTCTAATTATGAAATATTACTTCGATTCCCAGCTCTTAGCTGCGGTGATTGCCCCTCATCAAACACTTATCAGTACCTAACGATGGTGTGTAGGGAGTGCGCGCTAGGCGGGCCGCACACGGCGCGGCGCGGGGCTCAAACGGCGCGGCGGGGCGACATCCGCGCAAACACTCCGTTTATACGCATTGTGGTGCAAATGCTTTAGCGTGGGAATCCGATTCTTGATAGAGATCATATTTATAGTTATTTTTTAATAAATGATTTTGGTATTAGAGTGGCCAAAGAGAATACGGGTGAACTATGTGACATATGATATGAATAAAACTGATGAAATATGAGGTAATATCTGGTAGAGATGGATGGAGGAAAAATACGTGTTGCGGCGACCGGCGCCTGCGACCCCGCACGAGTTGGCAAGGGCAGGGAGTTGATGATAATAAATAAATCAATAACATTTAGGGACATTTAACATTACGCCATCTAGCCCTAAACTAAGCAGGTACTATGGGAATCTGATATAATAGGTAATTGTATACTTTTTTTTTGCAAATACATTTTTATAGAATATATAGAAAACACCTAGACTCAGGTAAACACACAAATATTTATCCTGAAGCGAGAATCGAACCCGCGACATTGGCGTGGCAGTCCAACACACTTCCCACTCGACAATCCATGTATAAATTGACCTGCAGTTACCGTCAGGTTGGCCTATTGCCTGTTCATCTGGTTTAAATATAAAAAACGTTAATACTGCGGGCAATTTTAATATTGAGGAGAGCTTAATTTACGAAAAATTTTAATTTAATACAATATTAGTAAAACTCTTTTTTGATAATACAACTAAACTACACTGTAAAAAGGGCGGGCTTGGTGCCTTAAAGCTAAAGAGTCTGCCTACATACTAGCTATTATGATGTGTTTGTTGCTAACCGTACACAGCTAACAGAATTACCACGGTTTATCCTTCACTTACAGAATTAACGCGACTTAAAATTATTTCTACGAATGATAATTGCAGCGGTCGCCCTATACCACACAGGTAGACGTCCGTTACGTATGAAATGCGCTGTACTCATAAATGTTTAATCGGCGGCGGCGAGTGTTGGCGTTGTCGGCTTCGCGTCGTGCCGCGCGCCGCCTCAGAACTAACGGTCGCGCGTGTGAGGCCGCCCTTAATTACGGTGGACTGTTAATTATTACAAAAACTACATTATTATTTGATATGCGGCCGTTTGTGAACTAAAATACTTCAGTCAGGCCAGTTGCAAAGCCAGTTTTTAGGAGTAATAATACATTTGTAATTTGTACATGAGACTGCTAATGAGCAAATAAATCTATACTGCCATTCCTAACTATGCTTGAAAACACTGCTCAACACAAACACTTGCTTCAAGCCCGTATTCGAACACAGGCATTTTCTTATGATCAGAACTGTTGTAAGATTTATATCGATGATGAACGACTTACGAATATGTTGCAAAAGTCCAAAAGGAGTCTTCAGTGCGGAAAAGGGACTAGTTCCTTTTACATTCACATTTACACGACTTATGTTACGTAGGCAATTAATTCTGAAAATTATCTTTTACAGAATTAGGAATTTAATTATGAAAATTATCTATTACAGAAATACTCTAACTAGATGATGATGATAGTGACAGTCATCTAGTAAGTATTTAGTATTTATAAAATCTTCTTACAACTATTTTTACAGATATCTCCAATGTAATAGTGTACCTAGTCATATTAAAATATTACTAATTTAATAATTATTTACAAATACATTACAAAAATCTAATAATCAATGAATAGCATAAAATATACAATGTGGCCTTTGCGAATTCATTCAGAAAATCATGAAAGATATCAATCAGCTCAGCAACTAAATTGAGCGTCTGCATGGTTATTATTAGTTATGGGTAGAACATTTCTGTAATTATAATTTTCAGAATTAATTTCCTAAGTGGTACCTACCACCTACATACTATTTTTAAAAGAAAATGAAAATCATTATCAATTTGTTAATCAATTTAGGCTACTTTTAGTTCACATCTCTACACAGCATTAGTAGGTTAGTTTATAGCGATAAGACATATTTGTATAAAAATACGTGTATAATGTAGCTCAAGACGATACTTGTGTCCCTACAAACCTTTAGAGGTTTCAAGATACAAAATGATGTTTTTAAATATAAGTTTTTGTGCAAATAAATAAAAAAAGGGTTTTCTATATCAACCGTGCAACGTTCGAAAGTGGCACAGCAGCGCTCTGAAAGATGGCACCTTGTAACAAAGCCGCCCGCGCCGCCGCCGCCGCCGCAAAAAGCACATTACAGGCAAAAACAGGATAATGGAGCCGAGTGGCTTCACTGAATTGAGTGGCATATCTTGTGCTCACCCGAGCTGGCCACATTCTCCTGCAATTACTTGCCCTTAGCCTGAAAAAGTCAACAAGGCCTATCCTGCGTTACTTTGTTGCTACCCTGCAAGACGGCTTATATATTTTCCGATTTTTAAATTACTGACGACTTCAAGTTTGTTTAATTACGAGTATCATATTAACTTTATGCTTAAAAGTATCTTCTAAGTTTATCAATCAAAAATCAATTAAAAAGTTATATTTAACTAGCTGTTCTAACTAACTTCGTTTGCGTTGCGAATTTTTAAAATTATTTTCTAAGTTCTCACTTTCAGCTTTTGAAGAACACATCCTCCAAGTTTCAAGTCTCTAAGTTCAGCAGTTTGGCCTGTACATTGTCTGTCAGTCAATCAGTCAGTCAGCTTCAAGCCTTGTATGCATATTGATTGATGAGTCTACATGCCAATTTTCAATTTCTAGAATGAGTGGTGTCAGAGATATACGGCATTTATGTGAAAACATTTGAGCCCCCGTTTGGACCCCTTAGGGTATGAATATTTGAAATTATTTTATTAGTACACATTTCTTAACAAACACATTCTCCAAGTTTCAAGTCTCTACGTTCAGCGGTTTGGTCTGTACTTTGTTCAAAGCAAATCCTTAGAACGGTCTTGAATTTTTCTGATTTATAAAAAAAAATAAGTTTTGAAAAAATCCTGAAACACGTATTTGTTTAATTTAGTCGATGAGTCTACATGCCCAGGCCAAATTTCAAGCTTCTAGGATGAGTGGTTTCAGAGATATACGGAATTTATGTTAAAACTTTAACCCCCCGTTTGGATCCCTTGGGATGCGAACATTTAAAATTCCTTTCTTAGTACTCACTTTCAGCTCTCGGAAATCACATCCTCTAAGTTTCAAGTCTCTACGTGCAGCGGTTTGGCCTGTACGTTGTCTGTCAGTCAGTCAGCCAGTCAGTCAGGTCCTAGCCTTTTATTAATATTGATTAATCATAGGTTTTGTAAGTAGATCCTTTTGTTTCATAACTGTTCAGACAAAAACATGGTGAATAATTTAAAAAAATATTCACTTAATCCAATCCCTTTAAAAAAACGTGTGAAGTATAATTGTTTATCATGTTGTCTTCGGATTTGTATGTACGAGATGAGGAAAACTTCAGAGGAACGCCAATCTAGTGCGTGTGGTTGCCTTATTTTTTGCTAAGGTTTCAGAGCAACTCTACTCTTGACTGCAAGAGGCCGAGGGCGGCGGGCTCCGGCCGGCTTCAGTGCAGCGTGGACAGTCGCCGGCGCCGCTCGCTCGCCATGCCGCCTCCGCCCGCTCCGCTCGCCGCGCCGCTTGCCGCTCTGCTCGCCGCCTTCGCGCTCGCAGGTCCGCCCGCCATGCAAATCGCCGGTCACCGACCCGAGTGATATATGCGAAGGATATTACCGTCCATTTTTATTACCTTTTACATTCGAATGAGCTAATTTATGGTCTCATTCATTGCGAAAGGCTCGGCTTCTTTTCGCGGTTTTTTACATGAATCCCATTATTTAAAAGTCAATGTCCTTTTATAAATATATAATTATCACAATATATGTCCCTGAATAGTACACATTAATTTTAATTAATGTTTCTTATAATGACGTACTGAAAGTTGCATGAAGTTTATCGATTACCGTGGGGCTCAAATGTTTTCCTAGTGTTTTTTACCCATAAATAGGTCATCTACTGAGAAGCATTGGTATGTCAATTAAAATTTATTTTCAAATAATTAAATTGCACATTAACTAACAAAACAATATAAATAAACTTTTGGGCGTTAGTTCACATAATGATCAATAAATTTATTTTCAAAAAAATGAAATAAAAACACACTTTACAGTTAACCTAAAGCAGTAAAACCCATTCAAAGTAAATAGCCCACGAAACAGCGTGTGGCGATGGTGGAACAATGGGTGTGGATAGCGCACGGCTACGACACACACAAACTCCATACAAAAGAGTTGAACGCGCCCGCGCCGACCGCGCCGCGCCGCCGCCGCACCGCCCGCCGCGCCGGCTGGCGCACTCCGTGTGCTTTGTCAACCTCAATTAGCTTTTAAACGGTTCTTGCTTGTTAGAATTATTGTTAGTGATCTTAGCTGTTTATTGGTGAGTAGCTTCCGCCCGCAACCTCGCCCGCGAGCTGGCGATGAGAGATAAGCCTGATCGCGAATTATGTCTGTTACGAATTTAATTTGCTTGAATGTTGCAAAAAATATAAAATATCCTCATTGTCAATATTTATTTTTGAAATACATAAGCGGTTCTCAAAGCACTTGTCTAGTTTTGACTAAGTTTTTTAATACGGGTTGTTTGTTTGTTCTTTGCCAATAAATAAACAAACGCAAGATTTATGCCTCCCTCACAATTAAAGGTATTAAAGTGTTAAATGAATAAATACTGTGCAGCTCCGCCATTGTCAGTGAAATACCCGCCTACATCCTAGGCCTATTTAGTGCACTTCTTTTTCTTCTTATTGTGTCGCTAGTTCTTTCGAAACAGGGTGGTGAAAAGATTACAAGTGCGCCTCGAAGAGACTATTTATGTGCACTATTTGCCTTTTTGTGTTTTCTTACCGAGTGGTATAATGTAAAAACTATAATCACAGGAAACCTATTAATTTTTCCATATTGTATTGAGTTTATATTTTACTCCTTTGTAAGTCGTGTAAGTACAATGTTAATTCAACTTTCATAAATTTCTAGAGTATAGGGGTTCAACAAAAAGATTATGTATAGAACATATTTAACCATTTTCCAAGTTTGAAATCATATTTTGGTATTTACGGAACAAGACTAAATAAAATCCAAATAAATTAAAGATATAATATGTATAATAAAAATAATGATTGAACTAATCGCATCGCGTTACAAGATATGTGATACCGATTCCCACAACCACGCAAGTCGAACATTGCGTCATTTTCCAGAATGAAATTACTTGCTTCTTAAATAATCTATTGTTAGGTAAAAAATTGTTTCCAGAATGCGAAGCGTGAGAATTTTTTCGTTATGTATGGATTACGAGCTATTTAGGCAGTCACATAACTCTTTTAGGTAATAAAAATATAACTGAGATCATGATCCTACAGATTTTTAGGTAATTAACCTCAACTTTATATATTATGTTATTGTAGTAAGCATAGTGGTAGATGTAGAGATGCCAAAAACTCTTATAAACTGTTACTTACCTCTTGTATTGAGAGGACGGTGTCGGCCGGGGAAGGTCATCGCCTGGAGTGACCGGAAGTCCGTTGGCCTGCAGTTCCCATGGCACCCTCTATAAGCATGGGAACCGCCTATTGTCTGTGTACAGTTATTTGGACTGCTTTGGACTATAGTCATTCAAGCGCTATTAGAGCTGTCAATCTTATTTTTTCATAATGAGAAAAAACAGGAAAATAAAACAACACAAAACTAAAAGTATCTTACTGTTTCTAAATGTAACACGTCTGATATTCAGCGGTAAACAATACAATTAACGAACGTTTACTCAGACTGATGCCGACTTGCACCAAACTGTCAAAGTGTTTAAGCAATTACTTAACTCGCTTGACAGTTCTTAATGGTCTGAATTTGGAACGTTAAGAACTGGCAAGCAAGAAAAGTAATTGCTTAGGAGCTTTGACAGTTTTGTGCAAGTAGGCATTAGACTTTTTATTTATCTTCTGGTTAGCAATCTGCTGGGATAACCTGTCAGGTTAGAAAACAGCGCTCAAAAGGTCAAAATAAGAGGGAAACAGAACAAAACTGTAAAAAGATTTGTACCACAGAGTACTAAGATAGTTTGTGTGGCCAATGTCGAAATATTTATTTTTAGCTTATACAATTACTTTCCATCATAACGCATTTCAAAGAACTGTACCTCTTACTTAGTGGGAAAGTAAGCATTAATGGCACATTTAGCACTATTTTAGTGAGAGGAGGTCATTACGTTCCGCCGGGTCCGGACTTTCTTTGTTCAGTGATCTTAATCACTTCTTTGTGGGTTACTTAAAATAAAGAACTAGTAAAGTATGAAGGCGTAATTTTCCTGCGGATAGATTGTACCCCGGTAGTACTTGTAAAGGCATACAATTGGTAGTTTCTATAAAACAATAAAAATATGTAAAATTAATATCTCGTGGGTTATAATAATCATAGGTCCAGAAAGTGCTACAGTGCTCGAAAAATTAGGCAAAGATTAAGAAATTCTTAAAACTATCAAAGCACGCAAGCTCCAATACTTTGGTCACATCATGCGTAATGACATGTACGAACTCCTTCAGCTCATCATACAAGGTCAAATCCAAGGCAAAGGAAGGCCCGGCAGACGCCGAATCTCTTGCCTTAAAAACTTACGACAATGGTACTCACTCTCTATTCCGCGCTGCAGTGTCCAAAGTGCAAATAGTCCTATTGATTGCCAACCTCCGATAGGAGACGGCACCGAAAGAAGAAGAAGAAAAATAATACATATACTGAAAAGTAAATATACGAGTATGTAGGTATATTTAAAAAAATATACTTACTCATACAAAACAAATTGTTGTCATATTCTGTTAATATGATATACAAGTTTGTGCTACATCGATATGATATCAGTTATTCAGGCGCACTACGTAACTACGTATGCACGATGCGAACGACAAACTGCACAATCTCTGATAGTTTACGTTAAAAGACTATACTTACTACGATACTCTACAAGTACACAAACAGTTTAACTTCTCCAATGTGAAGGAAACAGTAAAGTTATGGCTGATTCTGATGGGTTGAGGATGTGGCAGTGACCAGCATGAGGTCGCCTCAAAATGATATGGCAACTGTTGGAGGACCGCACGCAACGGCGAGCAGTTCACGGTATTTTTGTAATTTTTCCAATTTTTTTTAGTATAACTTCTCAATTTTCAAAATCACTTTTTGTCCTAGGGCCTAATATGCAGTTTTACTCCCCTAAAGCGTGCACGAATTTGAACTTTACGAGCATGAGAAGTGAAAAGAGATTTTGTTATGTAGGTAATTGAGCATGCTATTGTTAATTATTGATTATTTATCTAAGTCCCAATTTATTTACGAAATACTTATATTTATAAATAACACTAAATATAAAAAAAATAACTATAAATAACCTAGTCGGTCGTTGTCACCACCAGACGGCTTGCTATTGTTTGATTTTGAGTTACAGCTGAACTTTATATTTCTTTCTGACAACGACGGCACAAAGATTTGTCGACGCCCTAGCTAGTGGTCAATAGATTTACATAAACATAAATGTGAGCAAAATGTTGTTTGTTGGCCGTGGCCGTGGGTAGCTCATTCATGTTCCCACACATATACATTACAAGCACCAAAGGGATGAGCTCATTGCTAAACATCCGCTCAATGATTGGCTGGCTTGTATCTTTTTCTGCTTCGTATTGTTTGAAGGAGCAATGTACATTAAACATAAGTATTTGATTGAGCTTCGTCTGCAGCTATCGCTCTAAGCTCTACTATGGTTTATAATATTACTTATTCTTTGGCTCCACTGCGTATATTTCCGCCTATAGCTGGGTGACTGCCGGTTTTTGTGCATACTATCAAGATGAAGCGATCAGATTTGAGGAATCTGGATCGGTGCTGTAAATTCACGATCGCACTACATCTCGACGGAGTTACTTGAACTTGAAATCGGATAAGACAACAAGTTGAAATATGAATCTGATTTAAAATCTTGTGAGATTTTTCGGTGAGATACCTCTTACAGTTTTTCCTGCGTGATAAATAATTTCTCTCGAAACGCTTGATGCCGAGTAGAGACGAGTATGCCACGATGCAGTTTGGTGAAACCGGTTGTGCGCAGCGGCGTTAAGATCTGCGACCACTCGTGTAGTTCTGTGTTACGAGGAATCTGGACGAGCCGTGTTTTTGCTGCCGTTTCCGACATCTGCACTCAGTACTCTCCGATGAGCAACGCACTACAACCGCGAGAGACTCATTTCAACATTAAGAAGCAGAGTAGCAGATATTGTTGATACGCTCATCTTGGTACTCTGAACTCTGTGTGACTGAGTTACGAAATTAAACCTTTGTTAGCTTGCAAAATAAGAGAGTTCATTCATCGACACGACAACGTTAACATTAGCTACATCGATGTCTCGTAACATATAGCTTATTATTTTGATGGTATTTCCAGAACTGTCCGGAGCTGAAGTAGCGCTGGGCGAGACGAGGGCCACTAGAGCGTTAGGTATGATTATTTTTACCTTTAAAACAAAAAAAAATCCTTCAGTACTAAAAGCCTCACTATCTCAATTGTTCACACTTTCCCAATGGAAAGATATCAAGTTTACCCATGATCAGAAAAGTACTAATCAGGACTTTAAATCACCTGCCTGTGAGCTATAACGCTCGTCCAACTCCATAGTTAGCAACGAAAGCTCTGTTATTTTACTATATTAATTTTACTTTGTGCAATGTATTTTTGATTTTAGGATTTATTTTGTCATGAATTTCAGGAGGTCCGGCTCTACCCCCCGGCTGCCTGTACGAAGGGAGCTGGTTCAAAGAGGGCGGGCCGGTGTCGACGGGCGAGGCCTGCCTGCACTGCGCCTGCGCCCGCGGCGCGCTCACCTGCCGCCGCCGCGCCTGCGCCGCGCTGCCCGACCCGCCGCCGCACCGCTGCCATGTGCTGCATCGGAGGGGCTCGTGCTGCCCCGAACTACACTGTGCAGGTAACACCTACCACACCACCGTCCACTCAATGACTCTCAGCCCACGCTCCGTGACGTAATCGTGCATGAAGAGATGCTACATATTAACTTCTTTCCACAATTTCAGATGGAATAATACTGATGGAACATGGGGCTTCAGCAAGATTTGAGAACGAAGATGACATTTCTGTTCCTGTTTCCATTGCTCATGGTGAGTTTTTCATTAGATATCATGTAACTTGTGAATTTGGCTTCATAGCTCACGACTCACGGCGCTAGTGTTTCCAGCCTGCGTGGAAGGCGGCACGGTGTACGCCGCAGGCTCCGCCATGCGGTCCAGCGTAGCCTGCGAGCAGTGCTTTTGCCTGGGAGGAGCCAGGCGCTGCGTAAGGCCGAAGTGCTTGCCGCCCCCGCCGGGATGCAAGCCTCGCCCGGCGCCGGGAGCCTGCTGTCCGCAGCGCTACTACTGTGACCATCGCACCACGAAGCCACCCCAATCGAAACACCCACATGGTGAGCTGCACGCAAAAACCTTTTTTTCAAAACACCTAGCTAATTATAGCGAGTTATTGGTAGCTAATGCAGTGACATTTTATGGGGTTTCAGATTGCAAAGTTGATGAAAAATGGATCACCGAAGGAGAAAAGGTTGTGGCGCAAAAGACTAGTCCCAATTGTACGCAGTGCTTCTGCCTGCGTGGAACCGTGCAGTGCCAGCCTCTGGCCTGCGCCCCTCCACTCATGGGCTGCGAGCCTCTGCTGCGGCCGGGAGAGTGCTGTGCTCATCAATATCACTGTGCACGATCTTATCAAGGTAATTTAATTTCCACGTCACATGTAGATAAGGAAACTATTTAAAAAAAGTGCGATCGTCCTATTCTTATCTTAACTGAATTATTGTTACAATTACAGGCTCTTCGATGGCTCATTACGTTGCTCCCTCGAGCAATGCATTGACATCAGCAAGAAATGACCATCATGCGTCACAAGCTCTTCTGACGAAAAAACTGGAAACCACAAAGAAAACTACTCTCGCCAGTATTTATCTGGTAAAGAATACACGTATCACTTCCGCAACTAAAAATCTGGTAAGTACGACCAAAGTGAAGAGGAAGACCAGTGATCCACCTCCTCCGGAGACTTCGAGTGCTTCGAGCACAAATACAATGGACATAACCACCTCTGTAAGCACAGGAGCACCCACTACAGCGGCTGAGCAGACAGCCACTTCGGAAACAACACCGACCACTGAATTCACAACGGAAACGACAACAACGGAACAGCCAGAAGGATCCGTCAGAATTATGATCAATGGAACCATTAACTGTACAGCAGAACTATCATCAACATCTTTACCGCTAAATGTCACATCCAATGGTACAGACAATCTAGAAAAAATAACCATGGAATCTCATCCAAGAATACCTCTTATTGACGTCAGCAATTTAGAAGAGCACACATTCTCTCCTAACGACATCATCACGGATAGAAATGTGAACGGTGGATTTGACGAAAACGAAACTTTCGTCATCAACGTGACCAGCTCCCTTCGAACGAATACGAGCCAAACCACAAGCAAACCTACAAAAATAAAGCCTATACCTATCGTTACTAAGGTTGCTATGCCAATAGATATCGCTGAAGTCTTAAATAGCTCTAAGAAAAAAAAAGACGACTATGATTATGACTATCCAGAACCGACTCTACCTCCTTCTCTGCCAAACTTAAAGTAAGTGGACTTTTATTATATAAATATAAAAAAATGTGCAATAAATTATTTAATATGTTATTCATTTTATTTTGTTTACAGAATAATTCCGTTTGTAGCAGCAGATGCGGTGGTTGAAAATAAGCGTCCTAAAGAAACGATCACTTACCCAATACACGAAAGAGAAGACAAATTCCCCGTCTACTATCCGAGCGTCGAACCCAAACATGATGTTTTCATCACGAGGAGAGAAGACGTCTACCGCTCAACTCAATATCCTATCTTCATAACAGACAAAGGCGACGTACATTATCCATCATTGAGCCAGGACGAGGAACTGACCAGTACCGGCTACTCCAATGTCCACAATGACTTAGGAATATCAGCTAACGAGTACACGGTGTCTGCAAGTGTCGGCGGCCACATACCAGATTTTAAGAAATCAGTGACGCGACCACCTGTACCCAGCACAACGTACAGTGTGAACACTCCATCTGTTAATTTATTTTCGCCGCCAGTAGAGACTGAAGGTAGACAAGTAATACTAGATGTACAGTCAGCTGCATGGACATGTATACACTCCGAAGCTTTCACATTTATATACTCTTAATTTTGCAAAGACATTCTTTGTCTGACAAGAATTCTGACAAGTAAGGCGTATCTGTGCAGCTGACTGTACTATACAGTGCCTATGTTCTTTGTGCCTTGATAAAGAGTATTAGCAAAAAATAATTATAAGTGATAATGGTAGGACATAAGACACAAATACTTTTTTTTAACAACATAATTTATGTAATGTAACATATTTTATGTTCTGGCTAATAAGAATCTTGAATAATAATTATTCATAAGCATATATTTTACAGGAGGATTCGTCCCGAAAGGTCCCTCGGGTCTGATCGATGAATACTACGCGGTATTCCCTAGCACGCCTCCCGGCCCTACTGTGCCACACCTCACGACATCTATGCAACTGGACATTGCTAATGGTAAATAAGAAATCGTTCATCTACGAGTACAACATCAATGTGCTAATGATGATACGTGGATGATGTACTTATGAAATGCCGAATGTGTCATGGTTTCAGCAGAATGTGTGTCTGGCGACGGCCGCCGCATCCCGGAAGGTGACAGCGTGGCACTGGCGTGTTCGCAGTGCAGGTGCGAATGGGGCGAGCTGCACTGCGCCCCCCGCGCCTGTCCCACGCCCCCCGCCTGCTGGAGGCGCCCTCCCACCACGCACTCTGCTGATCTCTGCTGCGGGGAGCTCATTTGTGACGAAGGTATAGTTCAACTGGTTTTTGGATACCTATCAAATAAGCAGCCAATATAAAGGGAAGAATTAAAGAATAATATACATTTTACAGATAACGTAACGACTGCAGTTCCTGAGGTATCAACTGCTCAACACACGTTTTTAGAAAACAGCATTTTCGGAATTAATAATAAAATAGCTACAAATAGCAACAACACTTCAGCCGTGAACATCACTGAAATAAAAATTGATGAACCAATTTCAAAGATCAACAATATTTCTGAAAGTGCCTCCGTGGATATAATAGCAAACGATACTGCTCAAAGCTTTACAAGTACAACGGCCAAAACTTTGATTCCATTCACTACCAAACTGCCATTTTCCAGCAATACGCCTGCTTCTACGAGCAGAGAACCCGATCAGGAAAATCAACCACATGAATATGAAGAAGAGGAAGATGATGATGAAGGGTTTTCATTTGGAAATGTTTTGAAATTACTTTTGAGTGGCGACAGTTATGAAACCACAACTACAGCCCCAAAGCGTCTTTACACGACACCCGTACCGCCTGCCGTGAGCGCGGCGACGACGACAAGGAGGCCGCGCCCGCCCCCGCCGCCCCCGCCGCCCTCTCCGAACCCCACGGTGGCTCCATTCGTACCGATGCCCCACCACCCTTTCATCCCTCCGAAGATACCACCGAGCCCTATCAACAGGATAGATCATTTGGTGCTCGGTGAAGCGACCGCTATCAAAAGAACGACTCTGCGACCCGTCGTCACGACCACCAGCAATCTGGTGACCAGGTCGACTACGCAACGAGTTGTGACGAAAACGACAGAAGCATCGAAGGAAGAGTACACGACATCGGAGAGCCCCCGCCCCCCCGCGGGCTTGCCGGGGATGGGGCCTGGATTGCTGAAGCTGGCTGGCTGCAATATATACGGCAGAATGTACCGAGTGGGAAGAATCATAGCTGAACTTTCCACCCCGTGCCAGGAGTGCTGGTGCACCGACATCGGAGTTCAGTGTAAGCAGTTGAAGTGCTGAGGCACTTGCTAGATAGAGCTTTTTGTAAGTCGCGGTATTGTGACAAAGGTACAAATTGTTTTGGATAAATCCAAAGTCAGAAGTAATTTTCAGTTTGATTGTATATTTTGGGTAGGTTTAGCATTATTTTAAAATAATATAGAATATTGATCTCAAGCATAAGTACCATAGACAGTAGAAAACAGTATTTCACTGGAACAAACGTGTTCAATTCTACATGATTGTTCAAAACGATTTCTGAACCGTATTGCATTTATTGCGTTTATCTAATAGTCTCAATTCTAAAAAAATATCGATTAGTATGTTATAAGTATTATCGTAGCCAATAGTTTTAGTGATAACTATTTAATTATTATTGAAATAAATCTATTTAATTGCTCAATATCTTTTGTTTTGCATTCACCAAGAAAATCTACGAAATCTGTTCTACATTTACACCCGTATTCAAAGTTAAAGTTCCCGTGTTCAAGCCAGTCCTTATCCTCAAACTCACCTTTATATAAGTAGTAAAATGGCCGTCGCTTTACCTAAGGTCTTGTCTGTCACCTGTCAAATTTAGTATTTCCTTGAGTGTAATAAAATTAGATAACAATAGACAATTAAACAACTTTTAAATATCAATCAGTTATATTAGAAACGTTTTACCTACCAATAAAACGTATATTAATATACTTACCTTTATGCAAAACATATCAGTTATTAATTGAGATAGGCACTATCATTTCCCGTCATATTAGCAATAATACAACATTACTTCCTGTCTTTAGTCTTAATTTCTAGCTAACTTCCGGTCTTTCAATACACCACCAGACAGCAGCCATTTTGTGTCATTGAGTTTTGAGAACACTAGGCAGAACTGAAAGTGTATGTTTTGCATAAAGGTAAGTATATTAATATACGTTTTATTGGTAGGTAAAACGTTTCTATTAATATGACTGTAACTTTATGCAAAACATATCAGTTATTAATTGAGACTTGTTTGTTATCGCCTGGTGGTGGTTAGGAGAGACACGCACGCCAATGTGACGGCTAAAAAGCCGATGGAACAAAAACAATTATATTTTATGGACATAGAAGATATCCAAAACTGATGAACGATAGTAATAGTAAAATCGTTCTAAGGCTAATGAGTTGTCTTAGTATGGATTGAGACAAATTTTAGAAGGTAACCAGCAGAAGCAGATATGAACTGGACAGAATGAGTGTTATGAATCAATACAATTCTGTATTTATTATTTTCTTAGGATCAGACAATTAACAATCACCTGATGTTATTAACTAATAAGATAACGTATTATATTTCGCGCTAAGAGCGGAACATGATTGATTGCAGCCAACTAACTTGTAAAAAACTTTATTTCATCGTGTAAATGAAGAATAATTATTTACTTACAAAGAATACCTTGAGGCATTAAGCACAAAACGTGTTCATCTGTCTCAGCGTACATACAATGTACTCAGAACAGAAATAACCTCTTCTTCGCCTTTACTATTAGATACTTGCTACCTATAATAATAGCATTTTCATGAGAAAATTTAAATAGCGCAAAAAACAATACTTGTTACATAGAAGAGACAAGTATTATAAAAGTTCACAGCACGCCAAGTTGGTACCTGTAGTTACTCTGAGGCTGTAGTTTCTACTCAGGGGTAGGAAAATTATACTATTATTAACTGCTAAGACTTCCGTGAAAGCCAAACTAATACGCATTTTCCGCGTAGGTAATAAGTACTAAATTGATAGTCATGGACGTGGCTACCACCACAGATGCAAGTTTCATTTTTAACATTATTTAAGCAAGGAAGCACGATACGTTTAACAGTAAGAAGCTTTATTTATTAACCAGTTTTGAAAGAAATGGAGTTCATTTCTTTTCAAATGTTTGTTACAGGTAGAAACTTAAGTCCTGACCTTGAATAGCTTAAAATGAAATTAAATGTTTAAACATCGTTCAGGTTAAAGTCAAAAAACTTGCAATTCCAAAATCGGTAACATTGTATGTATCTATAGACAATGAATCGATCTTATCCGTAAAGGAATCTGGCAGAACGATTTATGTAAACATCGTAAACATCTATGAGACGTCAGTACAAGCACATAAATCCATGTAAAAAACCGACTACCTACCATCAGCCACATTACAACTTCGAGAGACGATATTGCACATTACATAGGTAGGTACCTGCCCACCTCATGGATTCTGTATACCAAGAAAGAAGTTTTTCTTCATTACTGAAAAACAAAAGATAGGTACAACCAGGGCTATAATAGTATACCCCATGGTGCACTCTGTTTTCACTCTGTACTGTGTTTGTCAATATTCTATAAGCATTTGTATAACTCCGTTCGTAGGGATGGTAATGCTTTTACCGATTCAACCTAAAACACAAACATCTTTTTATGATAAAAATGTTGATCCACATTGATGCATTGATGTAGGTAACGGTAAGAAAGAAAATTCAAAAAATGAATTTATGATGAGCGTATAGAAAATATGAACTTAAGAACCACGTGATTTATCTACATTTGCTAAATAAATAGCTGAAAATTCACATAAGTAGGCTTAAAAAGGCTTTACAAAAAGGATCGATGTAAAAGATCAATGGATCTTAATTATGAACTAATATGCCTTATTTGAATAAGTACGTTGTATAATTATTTCGTTTTAGAAACGCTGTGGTATTAACACGCTCGGTATGTTAGACAACTGCTAGGTACTCATTGAAACACCCTTACGGAATACGTTAAGAGGCGTTATGAAAATTTTGTCGTTTATTTTTGTGTTTGTTTAGGACTAATAGTTCGTTAATTAAGTTGTATGACCGAAAAAGGAATAAACGAAAAATTCCAATAGAATATTTTGGGTTCATTGAACAATGAAGTAGGCAACAACACATCCGACTCGGTTGTCATCGGGTAGGTATAATAGGTATTTTATCTACACGCATTAGGCCGTTGTAACCCTCTAGGAACCTAGTACCTCTAGGATATGACCCGTGCCTGCAGAATTGTAAGCAATACCGAAAACACTATCCAAGCCGATACTAGGGAATCACGCAACAGCGATGACGCCCTTAGCAATAACACTTTATAAACAGGATAATTTAGTATTTTCTGAAATACAACTCGCTGTTTACTGCGCAGGCAGAGATTAACTCATAATCAAAAACAAGCTTACTAGACTTTTGCAAGAACTAGTTATCCAGCACTCCGGCAGCCAATATCGTATTGGGCTTGGTTACTCCTAAAAACTTTCAACTTTACACCATTACTTGAAATAAGGTCATAACTGCAATTCTTTGTTTGTATAGAATAACTTTTTCCAATATCGTATTATTTACGTTCGAAAAACTAAAATCGAGGACTCATCCCAACTACCCGCGAAAGCCACGCGTGGTAGATTTTATAGGATTTTAATATCCAAGCTCACACCCTGCGAGTCTTTGTGCGTGCACCTGACAGTGTATACGACGCAATACAATACATTTTTCAGCAAGCAACTTTTTGCAGACATGCTTTCATTTTATCCGCGCTCTCTGGAGTTCTTACGCTTATGAAAAGACTCAGCGACTGCTCAACTACCATAATTTCGTGTATGACTATGCATATTTTCGTTAAGAAGGAATATTGGATTTGAATATCCAAGCTCGCAACTGCAAGTATTTGTTCGTAGTGAGTACGACACTATAGGTATTTTTGTTTAAATTACTATATTGTTTCCTGAAAGTTCCTACGTTTGTGAGGAGACTCAAGGACCAATCACTACCTACGCATGTTGCGTGAGGCAGGAATATATAATTTTGATTATCCAGCTCGCAAAAAGAAAGTCTTTTCTCGTAGAGAGTTTAACACACTTTAACATTTGAAATAGCTTTCCTGTTTCCTTTAAGTTCCTTCATTCATGAGGAGACTCCAAGGATGATTCACAATCTACGCATGTTTACTTGAAGTAGGACTTTGGATTTTGTACATCCAAGCTCGCATATTTTGCAAGGCGTTTTGCGTGCACTCACAGAACAAGTGATGCAAAACTTTTTGAACTACCCTCAATATAGATTTTTTCCCCCAGCAGGCAAATTCACAACTGCAAATCTTTGTTTAAATTAGATTCCCTTAAGTTTCCACACTTGTGAGAAGACTCAGGGACTGTTCACCTACCCACGAATATTTGCGTGGGGTAGGATTATTGGACTTTCAACATCCAAGCTCGCTTAAATGCAAGTCTTTGTTACCGGTTTGCGTGCGACGCAAATCATTTAGATATCATCACCTTGAATACTTAAAGTTGTAGTGTACTTTACATTTGTAGTGTACTTTCCGCTCCATGTATTTACATACCTATATCTCCTTATCTCTTTGTGGGATAGAATTAGCTGTGCATACTCTTGCGAAGAGACATGTCTGATTGTGTGAAAAACTACCTGTGTGTTAGAACTATTGTGCGTGTGAACTCTTACGGTGAGACACGTCTAAATGTTAGTCTGCTACTTGAGAGTAGGACTGATGTGCGTACTCCTGCGAGGAGACACATCTGAATGTGTGTTAACTACCTGTGTGGTAGGACTATCGTGCGTGTGAACTCTTACGATGAGACACGTCTGAATGTTAGTCTGTTACTTGCTAGTAGGACATGTGCGTACTCCTACGAGGAGACACGTCTGTATGTGTGTAAACTACCTGTGAGGTAGGACTATCATGCGTGTGAACTCTTACGATGAGACACGTCTGAATGTTAGTCTGTTAACTGCTAGTAGGACTGGTGTGCAAACTTCTGCGAGGAGACGCGTCTGAATGTGTAACCTACCTGTGTGGTAGGACTATTGTGCGTGTGAACTCTTACGATGAGACACGTCTGAATGTTCGTCTACTACTTGCGGGGTAGGACTGATGTGCGTGTTCCTGCGAGGAGACACGTCTTAATATGTACGTCTACTACCTGCGAGGTAGGACTTATATGCGCACTCCTGCGAGGAGATACGTCTGAATGTTTGCGTCAACCACCTGCGAGGTAGGACTCATAGAATACCTTTATTGAACTCATCCAATAATCATAACTTGAAAATTTTCACCAAAAATTCCATGTGATAAAGTACTTTACAAGTAATTAATCAATTTTAGTATAAAATAAATAATTTCACTGAAACGGATACTTTTTTTTTTTTAAATTTTTTTGCTTTTTAGCAATTTACATGGAATTTTTATGGTAAAATGTAGGTACTCACCGACGATGTCTTCATCTTATCTTCTCATTTACATAGCAGTTATTATGTTTCGCAGAAACTTTCTATTCTTGAATCACTATGATGCAGAAGAAAGTCGACACAACATCGCTAAAATCTTGAGAAAGGACCATGACAAGCTAATATCACGTATTTTACAACAGCTTCACTTTATAGACAGAAAGTATATCTCCAACATAAAACATATCGAACGGCAAAAACCGTTATAAATCAAAATATTTCTCTGGCCAGTAAGTTTTAACCATGTGGCAAAACGATTTTGTCTTACGAACAAAAAACTGGCTCGATGTAAATTTAATCTACCGCGGGACTCGAACCCGTAAATTCGCTTGGCTAGCTTTTAAAAACCAGCCTTGCTACGTAGGTAGGTAATAATGTAACACCACGAGAACATCGAAGTACTACATTAGGTATTTTCAACAACGTTGAAAAAATAAATAAATTAAAAGACTATGAAAAACTTACGTACAGCAGCTACTGCAGACATTTTCTACTTTGATATGCAATAAAACATTGCACTGTGGATATAAATCCTTAAAGTAAATCGTATGACACGACTTTTTTTAAAATGTAGGTAAAATAAAATATATTTTTTAAATGGTTGATAGAGCGTATGGCTCAGACAACCGCACTCGACGGGAAACAAAACGCCAATGACACAAAATGGCTGCTGTCTGGTGGTGTATTGAAAGACCGGAAGTTAGCTAGAAATTAAGACTAAAGACAGGAAGTAATGTTGTATTATTGCTAATATGACGGGAAATGATAGTGCCTATCTCAATTAATAACTGATATGTTTTGCATAAAGTTACAGTCATATTAATAAATCACAGTTGCATAAAAGCGAGTTGGTTCACATCACACCATGTTAGTTAATCTTAGCATTTAAGTAATCCATGAGAGCGAGCATGGTTCATATAATAAATAATTAATATTTGCCCATGAGAGCGAGCATGTTACATATAATAATTAAACTTTGCCCATGAGAGCGAGCATGATTCATATAATAATTAATCTTTGCCCATGAGAGCGAGCATGTTACATATAATAAAATTAATCTTTGCCCATGAGAGCGAGCATGTTACATATAATAATTAATCTTTGCCCATGAGACCGAGCATAGTACTTATATTGTTTTTTACAAAGATTCATAATTACATTTATTTTATTGATATGTATTTACTATAACTTGAACACATTTACATAATCTTTGGGAAGTGACAGGATTAACAAAGCATTTAACATACTGACTATGACTAACCTAGTACAAACTTACTTTTTTTCAAAACTTTTCATTACAACCACATACCAACATGTTCAGTCATTAGACTAGAATGACAAACTTTTGAAATCAAAAATAACTTGTCAGGAAGGCAGGTCGTAATAACTTTTCTAAGGGTGTCAGATGCACACTCAATAAACGTAAGTATATAGTATACTTAAGTAAGTACAAACTTATGTTTTGATACAAAACAATACTATCGACTTCATTGAAATCAATTTAACTTCCTGGAATTCATTAATTCAAACAAAAACAATAACTAAATAGATATTTCGTCCACATGACCAACAATGGGTAAGTATTGAAGTTCATGTTCACAATCATTGGGTAGTCTGTTCAAAAGAAGAAATACGAGTAGGTACTTGGACTGGATTGGAAAAAAATTACCGAAACCTTTTCAGAAAAGCATTTTTTGAGATTTGTTTATGCGAGCACATAACGTGATTCCGTAGGGCTCCGCATCCGGCATCCAGCTTATGTTTGCTTCATAAAGTATGTATCAAATAATTATTTTAGTTTAGTGCCAAGATAAGTCTGAATTATAAACACATTTTGAAGCACTATATGTATTATAAACTTGGTAGTATTCATCACTCATCATAAGTATAAGTTATTTGTATTGTATTTATTTATTTAAAAAGATAGAAGTTATGTACTACCGTCAACGATTGTCGCTTTTTGTGTAAGAAAGTCAGTCGATTTTGTACTTAATATAAAAAAACGCTCAACCTATGGACCTATTATAATGTAAATTCCATCAAAAGCTATCATACACTAACAGCGGACGGAGACGAAAATTCACATTCTTCGATGAATCGTTACCGCCTATTGCCTCGGCCTAGCCGGTGCTGAGTCGTGTTCGCGAGCACCTCGACCTTATGGTTCTTTACATGGTAAAACAATAATATTTACCAAAAAAACTCTGTTCCATTCAAAACTATTTCTTAGCTACTTATCAGAACATATAAAACGTCGATAATTCCCTTCGTGTTACGGCAAGTAGCTTCATTAGGGCCTTCTAATGGCTGAATAAGCTCGTTGTTCCCAGATTGGCGGTCCCAGGTTCAGGCGGGGCGCAGCGCGTACTGCAGCGCGGCGCCCGCCGCCCCCAGCGCGAGGAGCAGCGCCGACACCACGCGGCACGCTATCACGTGGACCTTTTTGTTGTTTTCACCTGAAACAATCGAAATATGACTATTGTAGGTCAGAAAATAGTTATTTTATACATCGAGACTTTGTGAATTGATAATTGCATGGAGTACTCTGAGCCAGTCCCTAATAAATCGATTGAAGACATTCTTATTTGGATCCAAAGAGACTGAATTTACCTCGTTTGAGACCAAATTTCTTCTCAAGAGGGTTGCCTTTACGTACGACTTACCAGTAAAGACGAGGAAAGCCAACGGCACCCCCACGGCAGCCCCCAGCACGTGCGCGGACCACGCCACGTGCTCGTACGAGGGCGGCGGGGGGCCGGCCGCCGCGCCCCCCGCGCGCCCCGCGCCCGCCGGTGGCTCGCGCAGTAGCGCCCAGCACCCCTCCGACGCGGCCAGCACCACCACGCTCAGAGGACGGAACCACCACAGAGGTATGTGCCCGAATCTGAAAGGGTAAAACTCGCACGGGTAAGCTTCTGCTCAAATCATATATTAGGTATCTGTTTTTGTCAATGTCACAAGTCGATACGATGTGAATTGAGACACCTCAAAAGTGATGGTTACATATTATGTATATACCTGAGACAAACGTTGGGGAGATGTGCGGTGAGCAGCGCGTAGACAGCGGCGGAGGCGCCCACCACGTGCACGCGCGGCTGCAGCCCGCCCGCGCCCAACGCGCCCGCCACCAAGCCGCCCGCCCACACCGCCGCCACGCGCCGCCCGCCCTGCTCGCGCTCCAGACGCCACCCCACCTGTAACGTACCCGAAAACTTACACTACTATCACCATATCAAGCTACTTCATTAGGTTTATTATATTTACCGTTTGGAAGCAAGTTAATAATGAAGGTGTACTTACAGCGAGAGCCACCAGAGCATTCAAGGCGAGATGCACGCCGTGAGCGTGCACCAGGCCGTACGTGAGCAGCCGCCACGGCTCCTGCCGCGCGCGCCGCGGGGCCCACTCGAGCCGAGCGCGCAGCTCCTCCGACCCCCACACGTGGATGCAGATCTGTACAAATTATCATCATGAATTTCATCTTCGGAAGCGGGCACACATTATTGTCACGTAACAAGAAATACTACGTTGATACTTACGATTATAAATATCATGGATAGAATAAAATAAGGCGGTTTCAGAACTTCTATCAACTTCTCCTTTCTTTTTTGGAATTTGGACTTCTGCGCCAGTTTCGAATTCGGTGGCTTTTGTGGGTAATCGGAATGTACTCCGAGAGTGAGGCCATCTTGTAGGCGTGATTTGTGTTTCCCTTCGGTGGGCAGCAGGCGCCGGTGTTCCCCGGGGCTGCGGCCGCCGCCCTCACTGACCGCCCAGGCGCGGGCGGGCGCGGCGCTCTCGGGCCGGACTCTTCGCCCGTGGTGGATGCCCACTGCCGACTCGGGGTCGAGGCGTGCGGTCTCACAGTCTTCAGCATCGGGAGCCATCGTGCATCCATCGTCTGTACCCAGGACCTCAGGATCTCATGCTACGTCTTCTCCTCTGCAAATCCAAATGATATATGACATCAAATTTCCTCGTTCCCGTTTATATACGAATATAACTACTCGGCCTAAGGATAATTCGGCTCCGGGAATTCCGAATTCGATGAACAGATCATTTTAATTAGTTTGCGGTTAGCTCCAGATGCCAGTGAAACAGATTCATTTACAACATTATTAAAATATACATTTATATATCATTTTATAGCTATAAATAACAACCGGAAAACCCTCTTATGCAATACAGCGCATCTCCTACTTAGACACGAGTACACGACTACCTGAACACCTAGAGGCGTAGGTATGTTGCAGGACAAAAGGAGGATAATGAAACCAGAACTATAGAATTCTTTTAAAATTAATTATGCCCACGTGCGCTAGATACTGCCACTGAAGTCCTATTTGCTGGTACTTAAGTACATTAAAGTTGTGAGTCAGTATCCTACCTCAGGCTACATTTGGCAGGCCTTCTTGCAGTAACCGCTACCTGCCTCACCCAATGTCTGAAACCCCGAACGAGGGTTACTCTACGCCCTACTTATAGGTCGGTGGTAGGTGGTAGGCAATGAGAACACAACTTCAAATTATCCGACACTATTTCATTCATTACCTTTAATTCATATTTGGTAGATTATCCTTAAATGCCTACCAAAATTATGATAAAAAATTGCTGAAATTATTTCCCTATAGCGTAGTTTCCCGTGTGTCATTTTCAAGTTTGAACACAGTTTGAAGTTGTCATGCGATAAATCAGTAATCATTAATGACACAAATTAACATTTTCATTAAAAAGGTAGATGAGTCGTACGCATTGATAAAAAAGTACTGCTGCAATTTCTTTGTTTTTTAGGATTATAATGATATTGTATGATATAATTTTAATACAATATTAACATCGTCAAATACTTTCTTGTCGTTAAATCATTATCCCAAGCTATTCCCAAGCGTATTGTTAGGTTAGCAACAGCAACAAGGTGAACATTTCAAGCCAAATGCTATTTCCACGACGCGTACGCCTACGCCCTTGTCCGCAGAGTAGAAATATACGCCCCTCCGCGCGATCCGTCAAGTGAGGGCATTCGTATGGGGGCCATAGTGAAATAAATCCTAGGTTTTCTATGGCCATAGTGCAGGGGCGCGCAATCTGACATAGATTAAGCAAACAATAACTAAAATAACAAGGGCGGTCTTATTGCTGGAAGTAATCTCATCCAGACAACTGACAGATTATCTTTACTAAATTTTGATAATGCCTAACAGTAGCCCTTTTTTATTAGCACGTTTTTATTACGTCACTTGTTTGATTTGTGTCTGTCTGTCGTTCCGGCACGGTTCCGGGTGGAATCTTGCTACTCAAACGAGCACATTCCGATTAGCTATCCGGCTGAAACTTACAGGGTAGCTCACAACTCGGTAAAAATGTATTCTAAATCCTTTTTTTCTATTAGCATCGTGGTTTTAATATTTTGTATTGTGTCAAGTTTGAAGTAGCACAGCGTCATTATCAAAGTAATTAGTATGCAAGCTCCACACCGAGTATTAGGCACCTTACACGCAAGTTAGGTACCAGTTATGGTTGGCCGTCAGCCGTCAGGCTGTCGCAAACGTGATCAAGACGAGCTGATAGCCGAGTGCGAGCTGCCAGTGCTGCCAGCGTGAGGAAGTGCGAACTTGAAGCCTGGTTAGGCTTCGAGAGCGAAGGCCGAAGATATTGGAATTAGTATGGGGTTTCGGAAAGCCAATTATTTTACATGTAATATAATAAGTAACCATGCTGCATGTTTGTGGAACAATGTTGTTGACATGAAGTTTCAATCAATCAATCAATCAATATCTTTATTTGCAAAACATGGGTAATTCGATATTCGATGGAGTTTGGAACCAATACCTATTTCTTGTCAATGGAAATAAATTGAAAAGGTAAATCAATAAAAATGTGTTAACTTCCCAGTATTATAAATACAAATTCAGTTATTTAGCTAGGCTAATATATTTATCCTACTTTGTGTTTCCTATCCCTAAGGAAACACAAAGTAGGATAAATATATTTTATTCGAGAGTTAAGTAAATCAATAAAATGTGTTAACTTCCCAGTATTTTCTATATAAATCAGTTATTTAGCTAGGCTAGGGAAACACAAAGTAGGATAAATATAATTATATTCGAGAGTAACCGAAAGTTAATTTTTTTATGATAAAATCCTTACCGAATGAATTGATTAAGTCCTCGACACACACACTTATTGCAAAATAATATTATGTATTATTTTTGATAGCATCGTTAAAATAAAATAGCTGTCAACGTAAATTATTTTAAAATTGATACGAATTTGATTTAATTTTGGACAACTTTAGTGGATGGCTGCTAACCTTCGAATGAGCCGCGGTGCCAGCTCCGCCATTGGCGTCGGGGTGGCTGTACCTGCATCGGACACCTGTCTGCGAACGCACGAGGCTCGCTGCACACTGACATAGGAGGAGGACACGTCACCAGTATGTAATGATTCAGTGGGGCTCTAATGGAAATAATTTAAAATATTGTGTTCTCCCGAAACGGCAACTTATGGTTGTTAATACCGTTGCAATTCCCAATCTTATCTAAGATTTTTTGATATAATTACTAGAGCTCCGAACTCTTCACTAGGTCTCCCTGAGAGCCTGTATTCTAGAGCCTGTATTGTTACCAAAGAGTTTGGATATACCTTCATTCTTCTGAGATTGTTACAGTGTCTCGGTTCGGAAACTACTACAGATAGGTAATAACAATATTTCTTCTGTAAAATAAACCAATTCATTCTCTTAAACAATAACTAAATTATTTCTAACGTTTAACTACAGATATGGTACTCGTGGGTGCTCTAACTACCATGTGAGAAAACTGTTATTTTATAAGTAAACATATTGACTGACGGAGATGCGACGCCTGCCAGGTGAGGTACCTCAGAGTACTGAGATTTACTACACAAAAGCATGAGTGTGAATCAAAGTCACGTAGGCCGGTGCAAAATTGATAATGCGCACGTTCACATATTTTTCTGTATAGTTACCTGCTTTGTTATAATTCGGTATATGATGCTGCAGCAAGCCAAGCCTATTGGGTGCGTTCGTCGCGTCGTCGCAGTGTGCAGACGGCCTATGACGCACACCGTAAAAGTACCACATTCCCGAGAGAATACGGATCGTGTCCAACAGCTGTGATCTACACATCTGGTGGACAGTTCCTCGTCTCTGCGCATCGGCTGTTCGGTTTAAACCCTGCCTTTCTACCTGATCCCGTCTTGACAATACCCACTGATAACGGGCAATGTCTGGTTTTGTTCTTTGATAGAATTAAGAGATTAGTATTTAGTAGGTGCTGTAGGTAGGTTGTTGCCTTTTGTTTCAAGATTCAAGATTCAAGATTCAAGATTCAAGATTTTTATTCGCCAGAACATAGTATACATAGTATGTTGTTAAAGAATATTATTAGTGCCTTATGTTCTACCATTTATGGTGTGCGAGTTACAGTGAATGAATATAATACTATCAAATGGTATTTAAATGTCAGAGTGAATTTAAATTTTAACGATACCTACTACTTAACTATAATTATATTAAACAGCACAATACACTAGCACATAAATCTGCCTACTTTTTTGCTAACTTTTGTAAATAGTATATTTTATTTTTCAGTATGATTCATAAATTCCTTTAAGTTATAGAAACAGTTTTCAGCTAGCCATTTTACCAGCCTTCTGAGGGACTGGTAAAGTTTAAACTTCTGTTTATCATTATTCAAATGGGGTATCTTGGGATAAGAAGCACCTTTCATCTGGTAGCATAGCAAGTATACAATAATAAAGTATTAAAATTTTGTTAAAATCATAAAACAAGTTTCTCGTTGATGATAAAAAATTAAAAAGTGACAAGATGAACTGGACGTTCCCCTAATGACGAGAGATTACGCCTGCCTACGACCAAAACAGTGAAAATATTAGTAAAAAAAACTAATAAAATATGCATTAATTATTCACTTTGAAGATACCGTTTGTAGGATTGTAGGTCTTAAGATAAAATACCTAAATTCTCCACTCTATAAAGGACTCTATACACCAAAGCCATCGGCTTCCGGAGGCACAGCCCTTAGGAAAAGAGAAAACCTACTTCGAATGTATAATATAAGAGAACCTAATGTACGACAATCCCACACTTTTTTAAATAAAACATTCCGTTTTGTTATCAAATGCCTACACTACATGTACGTAGTGTTTTCGTAAAGCGACGCAAATGAAACTTCCTTGTATTTTGTTTGTATATGTTTTCTGCGTAAAGTATCAATGAATTCAGCGGTGCCAAAACGCACAGATAAAAATTATTACACTCGGCTACATACGCGTACATCTGAGCACCGCCCGCCTCCAGGAAAACGTCGGCAGAACAGGAGTTCACCTGAAACCCATTGATAGGTACTTAGGTACCGTTTATTTATGATTTAATTAAGCTCATTATATTATCATTGTTCCATTTAACGTTTTCCTAGAAATTGAGGCGAAACATTAAAATTGTTTTGAAGACATGACGTACAATATTGTAATACTCCTGTACGTAGAGTTTCAGTGTAGGTATAGGTACTACATTACACGTGTCTATTTGCGCGTTCTCGATACGTACTATGTAAACAATTTATTATACATGTATTTTTAAGGCGATAACCTACGCTTTCGGGCTCAATTATTATCTTAATGATTTTTGCGCTTAAAATTTTCGACCGCTGTAGGTATTGTATTTATCTTGTATAGCCATTTAGGAACTTGGTAGACTTATAAGCAAATTGAAAAAATACTCAACAAGAATAACTTTTAAAATAGAATAGACTTTATAAAAACTAATTGTATGTATTATTAAAAAAAAATTATAAGGATAGCTTTCGCACACGGTTGTTTGTATAATGTACCTGCCTACTCACTAGGGGCCTTAGTTTGTATGATGTACCTACCTGGCTACTCGGGGCTATAGTTTGTATGATGTATTGTAGGCTAATAATTTATGTATGCAACAGCCATCATTACTTACTCGTACCTATAAAGTAAGTACTAGCTTATATGCTACTATGATTATTGATACTATTTTGACCAAACTATGATGTAAGCAATTTTTAAGTTAATGTAATTGGATAATCCGTTTTAATTTAATAAATAAATACAAATTTATTACAAGATAAATTATTAAAAGTAAATTGAAATTATTTTACTGCTTGCAAAACTTTGTAGCAAGGTGATTTTTTTACATTAGTTTCTTTAGTTGATGTGGAATCGTGTTGAAAGTACCGCGGTTTTACATATTTAAACTGAATTAAATTCACACAAAAATAAGACAATACGGTCGATGATGATGATGTTAGTCCAAAGCCTACGTAATTATATAGACATCTCTGACGTCTATAAAATTAATGTAACAAATACCTGCTACCTCATTTCAAACCGCAAAATATTTGTAAATGACGTATAATATGTATTTTAAGAAGTACATAATACTACTTGTGTATATCTTAGTACTCTGTGACACCTCCGTATATATATGTGTGTGTGTGTGTGTGTGTGTGTGTGTCGGGTTTCCTGGAAGAGATCGCTCACAGCGATAAGGCCGCCACTTGTACTACCTACCTTAAGGCCTTTGTATTATTGTTGTATTGTTTTACTCTGTTTTGTTCTTGTTGTTGTACAATAAAGTGTTCATTTATCTATTTATCTACCTACCTCTAAGATTTTCTACATGGTGTGAATTTTTATGTAGATTCGTATAGTAATGCCTACTTGCACCAAACTGTCAAAGCTCCTGAGCAATTAATTTTCTTACTTGCCAGTTCTTAACGGTCCAAATTTAGACTGTTAAGAACTGTCAACCGAGTTGAGTAATTGCTTAGGAACTATTATAATTTGGTGCAAGTCGGCATAAGGATCACAAATTAAGCAATTACATATTTAATTTAAGTTTTTCTACGACTCTACCAAAATATAGGTGTTATCTTTCTTACTGTTACTAACTACTGCTACTTACTGTTGTTGGCCATTGTTACTACAATAAATTGATAAGTAATAGGTATCGTTATAATGTCCTTCGAGCTGCGAGTAGGTATTGTCTTATTATACGTGTTAGCCTGGTTCACTTCTGATTTAGGCCGGCCATATCGACATAGAATCAAACGTACCTACGACTTGTTAATTGGCGTGTATATTGTGTTTAATATTAGGATATCAAGTATATCGAGGAAAATGTATTTATGTACCTATTTTTATTTTTTGTATTTATTACGTACTCGATACGATGATCATATGATATGGATATTTTGTAGTTTCCTACAAATTAACTACAACTTAATCGGTAGAACCATGCATAACAATGTTGTAAGTTTCAGAAGTTATCATAACATATCAGCTGACTTTTGTAATCGTGATGAACCTGAGCTGGGCAGTTGCAGTGTGCTCGTGCTATGTACTACCTACTGGCGCGAGTGGGCTCGTACACCCGCTATCAGTTGCTCGCTATCGGCGGACGCATCGAGATAAGGCTCGATTGATCAACAATCGGTTTGTTTCAATCGATCTTGATATGCAATGTTCAGTCCACGTGCATTTTGTTGACATTCATATTTCTTTAATAAATTGATTTGTTGAATAATATATTTAATGTTTGGTACACACATTATGTAAACCATCTAAAAGTATGAAATATCCTAATTTATGATGACAATTTAATAAATAAATCTAATATTTATTCTTGTACTCTTACTTATTTACTATTACTTACTTATTTACTATTACCATGAAACCTATGCCATGCCTATAAAATTATATACCTAACTTGTTATTAGACTAAATTGAATAGGCGAATAATATATTTAATGTTTGGTACACACATTATGTAAACCATCTAAAAGTATAAAATATCCTAATTTATGATGACAATTTAATAAATAAATCTAATATTTATTCATGTTCTTCTTCTTAAATTTAAAATTATATACCTAACTTGTTATTAGACTAAATTGAATAGGCGATTAAAACCAAAACTTATTTATAAATATGTGAAATAGATAATCATTATCGGTTTGCTTGTTTGTTGAATTTTGTTGGTACTTAATTTATAATTTAAAAACACTTGTTTTTCTGATAACGTGTAACCACTCGAATTCTTCCGAGACACTACACTTATGAATAAAATGATTAGTTATTTTAATTAGTGGTGTATTATTCTTTGTACTTTGTACCTAGGTTAGGTACGCGTAATAATATTGCACAAGGTTTATTCTAATCGCTTCTAAATAGATATCTGAGAGGGTTAGGAGTATCTAAAACATCTCTGAACTCAAATATTTCAATAGTTTATTTGCATAATACATTGTAATACAGGTCATAGAATAGAAAGAAGTGTGAAACATTACACTCCGTAAAGGCACAACAAACGGAATGCGTAGGAAGTTAAGTTGCTGGAAAGTAAAGTGTACCTACATTTTACTTACGAGTACCCAGTACCTACAAGCACCACGCAGGCAGAGCGGCGGACAGCATCTATATACATATGTAGTTATTGACATCACAAAAATGTTATGATGTTTTACCAGACAAATTCGACAAAATGAACCAAAATCTAACATAGACAAAAAAAAATAAGATTAATCCCATGTGTGTAATGATAATGTTATCCGCTCAAGCGCTAAGATTCAATTCCAGATGGTATGTGATGTACATTCATACCTATGTACATGTATACGAGGAACTGTAGGCAGGTTTACAACCGCAAACTACAAATAACTCACAGGCCTATCTACGGTTTTTGTTGAGCACTTATGTAATAAAAACCTGCCCTTGGGTATTCTATCACCAGAGATACAGGGAAAACCGCGTTTATAAATAGCGACCAAATTATAATATTGTTTTACCTTGTTATGTCGGATTCAGGAGACAACACATCGGTCATTTGAAGTAAAATTAGACTAAACTCTGAATTTTAACCTTATAATTGACTTCATTTACGCAAATAGCGTCTTGCTAGTACTTAATGTCACAATTTACGAAACAAAAAAATTCGGCTATCGCGACGTCAAACAGGCCACTCGCGGCACTCGCGGCGAGACGCGCACTCCTCTATGAACTCCTGTTGCGCCGCTCAGGGAGCTGATGGGCGGCGCACACTTATCTATAAACATCACATTTACTGATAATTATACAATACAAGCTGCTGCCCGCAGCCGCGCCCGTGTGATATGTACATTGAAAGTAGCTTGTGTCCTTTTCCAGCTCATAAACTAAGTAGATTAGTTATTTGATTGTAACGGGTATTTATCGCGCTCACCTCAAATGTTTTTATGTATAAATAGATTAGATACGGGTGTATAGTATTGGATTTCCTTTGATTGCGTACATTATTTGTTTGGAGTCGATTTACTGATCTTACTGGACTAATATCGTATTCATATCTTCGGTGCAACATCACAGTACTGTATCACTGACTGACTAAAGCCTCAAAAAAGTTATAAGAAAGGTTCGACCGGAACTTGCAAACTCATGCGGTCGAATGCAACTGATAGCTGAACCAGAAACACCAACAAGCGGCTTGTGTGTGTGTAGTGAGCCGGTAGAGACAACAAGAGAATCTCACCAACTAAAAGAATGTAGAGAAACTGAAAACAAACTACCTGTATAATACTCGTAGGTCGCGTTATCGGCGCGGCGGCGGCGGCGGCGGCGGCGCGGGCAGCGGGCTATCCGTGCGCAGCGCGGCGGATGACTGGATAAGAACGTCGGTCGTTGACAAAGAACTCGAGATGTGGCAGGGAAATAAAGATAATTATATTTTTATCTATACTATTAGGCTCATCATAAGTAAGGCTCAATTCCCACTGAGATGGCAGCGACCGGCAGAGCACCTAAACATTATCTATCTACATCACTTGTGAATGTCGAAAGGTCGCCTGGCAGATCCACGCAAAATCGTCGCGTCACTGCTGCAGCTGGCCGCTGCCGGTCGCTGTATCTCAGTGGAAATTGAGCGTTACTACTCACGTACTTGATTGTTAAAATTCTTATGTACTTTGTCGTGTATTAGATATTAACTTTATTTTTTTAAATAACTCATACAACACTAGATAATTTTTCGCAATTTCAAAATCGTCGGGAGGCGTCCCATGCAGGATGCTGTCTATATGGGTAGATAGATAGATTACTACAGTGTCAGATATTCTGCAGCAAAGCAGTAATATGTAAGCATTACTGTGTTCCGGTCTGAAGCACTGTACCTCGTGTATAGTGAGTAGTGAAATTACTGGGCTAGTGAGACTGACCATCAAAATGTCTCAATGTGGACAAGCGCTTTAGCAGTGTTGCATCGGCCTATGTAAATCAAAGTCACAGGACTTTGCAGTTAACAGTGCTACACAAGTAGCACCGTTCTGGTCATGAGCAGGCATGATCTCTTACCATCAGGAGAGCGCTTAGCTCGCCTCGTCTCACGTTTACTTTTTTTCACTTGTTTCACTTTATATTATTATCCATTAGTTATCCTCATAAACTTTTTTTTTTCTTTTTTTGAGAAGTGTGATGTTTATACATTTAAGTGGGTTCCTAAACTTCCCAATGAGTCACACCTAAACGAGTCACACTGTTACTCGTTGGGATTTGGTTCCCAACGTGCATTACATCACTAAAAATGGGATTATAAATTGGAGCCCTCCCGCCACCATCGGTCACTATAAAAGTCGTTAAAGTAGGTATTTCGGGTCGCGACATCCGCGTATCCTGCTCCCAAATAAACATCACTAGTCGTCACTCAATTATCGACTTCACAACAAGAACTTGGTAGATCAATCAAATCCATAAATCTCTAATCATCGGCACCTTCGAGAATCCAGCAAAAGGAGGGGTTAACGCAAAGCGAACCCCTCTGCTGGCCATATAACCTTGGTGGCCATTTACGTTAAATAAAACTATACGCTGTATTTCATAACTATGTGCATATTTTAAGATGGTGTGCGAGATTATTATAGTGTGCGTTTACATGAATAAGTTCTGTTAGACGCGTGTGCAATGCGTGTTTACCTCGTCCCCTGTCAAATGGCAGAAAATTATGTTAGCAGATTCTGACGTATAACCCCTCCTTTTGCTGGATTCTCGAAGATCGGCGTGTGATTGGCACAGTTAGAATCCCAATTCACAAATAAGTATTATAGGGTGTAAAAATAGCAATGCCTGCCGAGCAGTCCCTTTGATATTCGTACTCTTAAGCTGACCTTGATTGTACTATTATTGCTCTACCAAAAACACATTTATGTATTAGACAAGCTTCTATTTTTTTTTTCGGTCAAGTCCGTGACTCCGTTTACGTGATAAACGGATGGATGTTCGTTTACCTCTGGTTTTAATAACGTTACGCTACGCTATATTCAACCGACTTTAAAAAATGGAGTGGGATTTCTATTTGGTTGTATATTTTATGTTTGTTACCTTGGGATACCTTCGTCATATATGGAACAATTTGAAAAATATGTTTTTATTTGATAAGTACTTTCAGATTGGACACATAGAAATTTCCTAACGAGAAATAACTGCAAAAAATATGTCATTTAATAAAGTAAACGAAATTGCGTATTTTGATTCATTGATTCATGATTCATTGTTGCCATAGTAGTTATTTCCAAATTGATTTCCCGTTATGAGACATATCATGAAACAGGTAGGTATCTAACCTACATTATTACACATTAGCGATATTTTTCCCGTAGGTATAGAAATCATACGATATTAATGTTGTGAGAGTGTTATTTGTTTTTGATCAGGTGTACACTATAGGCCTAGTTGGGGCCTTCGGACAGCTTAAAAGCTCCGACAACAGAGCTGGCGACCGGGCGGCCGGCGCGCACAATATGACGGTCTAGAAGGACACTGCGCTTCGGTTTATCAATACAATATACTTCCTCACTAAGATTATTGATTGATTCAGGCGTTACTTTGCGAAAATCCATAAATATTAATAAATAGTATAAATATATTTAGAAATAATAACTTCTAAACAAAGGTCTTAATTAACTTGACTCTAGTTTAGAATTTTAGTATCTAAACAAAAGCGCTGAAAAGAAAAACCAAGTCAGAACTCGTCACGTGTTTCGCCTCTACACGAGGCAACCTCAGGAGATGTGACTCGCCGAAATCTGAAACGAGAGTGACAAACACCGTCGCTCTATATCTACTATTTATACTATACTATTTATTAATACTTCCTCACTATTGCCGGAGAGCAAAAAATACTACTATTGCTTGAGTTTTAGTCAGTTAAATCGAGGAGAATTTGCGTGTCGGTTTGGGCGTTGTCATAGGAAATGATTTACAGCTTCTCCTCTCGAATGCAGTGTTTCGTGAAGCGTCTATCTATACTATACCATGCGTGCGTATGAGCGTACCCAGGGGGCTGGTTATCGAAGCTCTTGTTAGTGCTCTTGGCTAGTGCTCGCGATCACGATATATCCCGTTCGATGCTGAGATACTAATGTAATTATATTTCTAAAATGATACTTCGGATTGTGGTTCATTTCAGTTATACTTTACCACCTGTTTTTGTTACGTAGTGTTATTATGCGCGACTTCTAGTATAGAGATAAAAAGTCCCTCTCCAAGTCCTGATCTAAACCTAACCCTGTTTCAGCCGCATCGGTGTTTTAGTTTCACTGTGATCGAGCAACAAACATACATCCATCCACAAACTTTCGCATTTAATATTATTGGGATATTTTTTTCCACATTGAAAAAAGCCAATCGAACTTAATCCAGTAAAACAAACATCAGTGTGCTGCGTGCGTCAGCGGGCAGTGGGCAGTGGGCAGTGGGCAGTGCGCAGTGCGCAGTGCTCAGTGGGCACACTCGCCAATGACGTACGCTCATATCATAACTCTGCGAATAGATTGATGTCCGTCTGTTGGGAGCTCTGCTGAGATACGATAATGGACAGACCGTTCACTAACCATCTTCAAATATCTACCTACTAATCTTAAACCAAATCGAATCTACATTTTGTTACCTGTGCATACATATTTAAAAATTATAGGTAGGTAAGTCTGAATATTGGTAAAATGTTCATGTTCTTCATAAAATATCTGTACATTGTGCATTTTTTTCTAACATGTTACAGCTTACAAATTTATAAGATAGTACAGTTATTCGAATCCGTTCATTTCATACATAAAGATATCTTTTTTAGAAGTATTTTTGTTCTGGCAAAATACCTATTTAAATGTGATATTAAATAAGATAAGATTTTACGTTAATTTGAACGGATTAAAGTAACTATTACACATAACACAAAAGCGTGACTAAAGTTTGGTTTAGGCAACTACCAAGTATTTTGACGCGCTACTCACCGCGCCAACAAGGAGCAGGTACTCCGCCAAGAGTGGGCTCACAACAAGTCCGCATTGTGCACACGACTCTATCAGCTTATCTAGATCCGCAGTCAGCACCGCCCTACACCACCACTAACACTCGTTATCACAATAAACACACCCTCGCCGCCACTTCCGCACCCAGTCGGTCACACATTTCGGTTAATAAGGTTAAATAATTGTTGATAAATAATGTTTGGGCGGGCTGGGCGGGCGGCGCGCGGCGGCGCACGACACGCGCGGGGTCATCGGCCGCGCTGTTGCCGCGCGTTGTCATGGTGACCGTGCACTTACACAGAACAATCAGCATAGATGAGTCGAGACAACTGAAAAAGTAATAGGAAATTATTTTAAAAAATAAATATTGTTCTCATTACATCGATGCATCACAACCAAGAATACTCTTAAGAATCTACCAAAATAAAAGAAACGTGTAAACCATCTGACGTGTATCTTTCTTGAATACTAAATGAGTATGAGAAGGTATAAATAAATATTTTTACAGACATTAAACATAATAAAACAAGGACTATTTTATAATAATTAGTCGTGTGTTATCTGCGCAGAAAGCAACTCTTTGCGGCGCGGTGCGGTAGCTCGCGGAGCAGTCGGTCAAGGCTGCGCACTGGATGGCGCGGCTCTGGCGCGGATCTGGCGCGGCTCTGGCGCGGCGCTGGCCCGGCTCTGGCGGGGCGCTGACCTGCTCTCTGCAGTTCCTTTTTATTGTCAACCTCATAACTTACAAATCTATGTACAAACTAAGTACCTACCTACGAGATATAAAACCTTTATAACATTGCGTTGCGTACTTATATGTTTATGTGTCCAATGTCCATACAAATATTTTTGTAATTACTCGAGACAAGATATACCTACCTACGCCTTCCCCCACCTAACCTACTAAGTGCTAGAAGATTATAGTAACAATAAAAAGCTAGAATTTAATTACTTTGTCAAACTTTGATTATTTTTATTTATGTTTATTTGTCTGCCATCTTTTGAATAACTCTCGTACTACGTCAGCCCGTGTGAGGCTACGCTCACTGAGCTTCGTATAGGGTTTGGTAGAGCGTCTACGAATAGGAGCCAGGGAGCGTTTACGAATAGTATAGTTGAAGTTCACAAGATGGCGTTCACAGTTTAGTTGGAATGCAGTTTAAAAAAATATTTAAATTAAATTAAATTATTTAATTAAAATTATGTAAGAAACTACATAATTTTTAAAACTGCATGCGGACCAAACTGTGAACGCTATCTTGTGAACTTTAACTATACTATTTGTAAAGGCTCCCTTTCTCTTATCACATGCATAAGCATATACATATAATAATAAATTTGGCCGTGTGGAAAATGCTTATAAAAATAAAATAACTAAAGTACCCAATACATAGGTATTTATAAATATTGCTATTAGAATTTCGAAGACAACGCAATTAATTGTATGTGGCTGCAGCCGTTTTAATTAGTTATAAAAAAAACCTCAATACAACGCAACGCCCGTCCGCCATCCTCTGAGGTAATTGGAATTTAATAGGCAATTTAATAAATAATCACGGAAACAAACACTCGCTATACTTACTTCTATGCTTACTCCCAGTGTTCGTTATCTTTACAGAAGTTTGGTAATTAGATAAAATAGGTTTATTTAATTAGGTACACAAACTAGAGGAAGCCCATGTAACATGTACAGTCAAGGACACGAACACACTGAATAAAGATAGAAATTGAACAGGCCTATTTAATTTATTTGGTAGGTATTATAAAGATAATTCGTTAGTCCCCCCGTGAATCATATCCTAGTACAAGAGTCAGAATGTAGTAAATGGATTTCATTGAAAGATGATACAGATTTAATTAGATAATAAAACTGAGCGAATAATGTATCACACTTTCATTGAAATCCGCTTTTGATTCAATTAATGTTTCAATGTGTTTATTTTTGATTAGGTAAGTTAATGTTCCACAAAATTGAGGCCGTAAATAAAACCTCGTAATGTAACTAACTTATCGACAGATATTGTGAATGATGAGAGTTGCAATAACTTTTTGCCACAGCTGATAGGGAGCTAATAGGCGATCTCACGAAAGGGAAGTACATGTCACTAATCACTATAAACATGGTTTGGCGGCTTTTTTCGGATTCTGAACAATCTATCCTTACTGTGCATTTTTAAGCGCAGTCTATACAGTAGTGTTGGCAAGATTGAGTTGAGTAATCTCGTAAAAGTGTGATGAGTGAGTTTGATACCTATTGATTTACATTAGGTAATTTATTATGTACTTCACAGATAACGTCTGCATCCCACTTAAACCCCGACTGACGTCGGAGCGAAAGTATCCAGGAACATCTGGATTTGTAGTTGTATAAGTACTAAACTCGGGTTTAATGTCGAATCCGCGATGATCGCATTTCATCAGGTCCGTAATGCTGCGGCTGGCGCTGCTCGCCGACAGATCTCTGGGTAATGGCTTTTAAATAAACCAGTTGAGTTGGGGAAAACAAACTATTCGTTTTGATCGCTTGGGCATTCGGCATCTGCCAAATCTCGGAAATATCACTAAGTAGAGTTTGTTATTCCACGTAGTTCAGTAAATTTCCACTTCGTGGTAAACACCATTTTGTTGGGTGTAAATATTGTGGTTATTTTGTTTGCAGTAATCTGCCCACTCTAATGTTGGGTAAAAATACATACATGTAGTATCTATTCTATAGTTTAGCTAACACAGACGCAGAGGTATGCAACTAATCATATATATACAATTATAATTATATATATACAATTATAATTATATATATACGATTGTGAAATTGTGATTGAATAAATAAATAAATAAATAAATAAAATAAATCTGGGTGGCGTCTTTGCAGAAATCCGTTTAGATGGGTATATACCAACTAACACAGTGCCAGGTATTGTGTCGCCAAGCATGTCTGTGCTCTGGTTTAAAAGCTCACTTGACTCTAGCCAGCTATAGCTCTGGCGAGGACGAGAGCTAAAGCGGTACTACACCGCCCACGTAATTCAACTATGGAGCACTGTTTTGGTCATGCTCGGACGTATTCTATGTTGATTTCTGATGAGACCTTCGTCGACCAGAAAACCATTCTTGTATATTAGTAACAAAAGTTGATTGCGTTAGTTGTTAACGCATTGAACAACAATGCGTATTAGCACGTCGCTAATCTCGGCGCAGTGCTTAGCATGCGTGAGGGCAGGTCGGCAGGAAGTGCCGGGCTGATTAGCAGGCTGCAGCGGCACTAGCTGATGCCTATATTTAGAATACATTTCAATATAAAACTCAGAGATGAGGCGTAGGTGTCCGGAGAACTTTCATAAATGAGTTGATGTTCCTATCCGGAAAGAGCAGGTAACGCGGTCTTTGAGCTTGGGTCACTAACCATCGCTTTGATTTTTCGACATAAAGATGCAAAGTATTTTGAGTCAAGCCAGATGAAGTAAAAACATGCGCAGTGAAACCAGTACAGTTTGAATAAGAAGAGCCAAAGATTGGGCAATGTCGCGTTTTTAGTAGTTAACAACGGTAGATAATGATGAAGACAAGCGATGCTTACTACTGCGTCGTAGATTGTAATCATGGGATTAAGATGTAGGTATTTAATATACTACGTTTTTATTAAGTTACTTTCTTGTTTGTTTGTCTGTCTATCGTTCCCTTCTCTTGCAACTCAAATTTCGATCGGAAAATTGAGCACTTTCCGATCAGCAATCCGGCTGAAACTTTCAGGGTAGCTCTCAACTTGATGACAATGCATTCTTAATCCAATTATTAGCATGCAATGTTGACCTGACCTCAAAAAAAACTCATAACAACCGCTATAACTCCGTAAAGGAAGCGAATTATAGCAAAAACATAACATGTTCTTTGGATTTTAATTTACATTTCTTGTTTAAACTTAAACTCTACATCGCTAGTAGGTAAATTAATTTTAAATCCAACATCCTGGCGAGTGCTGCTTTTCAAAACACAGGAAGTGGTTTCCCGTTATTGGAGCGAGGCGCACTAAACGCAGGGTATCAAGTTTAACTCTTCTCGGTAGAGTGGCTATTAGCAAGTGCTGCGGGAAAACTACTAGACGACGATCATAAACTGAATATCCGCAGGTACGGCTCGAGTAACTGCACTTGCCTCGCTTCCAGGCCGCTTCGTAAACGTAATGGGAACACCAACACGACCAACATGAAATATTTATTTAATTTTTTTTAGTACGGTATGTTTTCAATAACCTATTTTCCATCTGTATATTTTTACTAGTCCATTTGTGATGTTTACGTCGAGCCCTTGCGAAACCGACCACTGCTCTATGTCTGTTGGAATTATAGCTACACATTGGTTACACACAGTGCCTATTGAAGTCCAGTGCCTATTGAAGTCCAGTGGAAAATCACCTAGACAATCCTTGTGAAGGTTAGTACATGTCTGTGGCTAGTACTAAACTTCCTGCTCTCCCGCCTTGTGCTGACTATTGCATTTCAAAGAGAATTACGTGTTATAAATTGGACTGAAACAGTTTCTATTCTAAAGAATTTGATTCAGATACTTTATGTAAGTTTCAATATTATTTTGTTCTAGTTTAGTAAGCAGTTACCTTAATTATTATTTCGATGAGGTTACTATTACTTAAATATGTACTACTCGCGTCTAGGACGTTGTGACGCCTTTGTCACATGGAAGTTATTAAACCGGGTAAACGATCGATGCAGCTGAGCTTGTCACTATTATGGTAATAAGGTCAGAGGTAGATTCGAGGCAACGCGGTAACGCCCGGCGACTGCCGCGACGACGACGTGCCGGTTGGCCATGGGAGCGCGTCCGCGAACAATGCTTATGCGAGATGCGCACGAGCACGCCGCCGCCCGCGACAATCACAATCCTAGATCTATATCTGTGATCACAATCATTCCAGCTCTCTCATCACACGGGTTTAAGGTACCCCCTTAAGTGAAGGCACAGGAAAATATTGTTTTGTTTAGGTACGGCTTTTATTCTTTTGATTTTAAATACTAGCATCTTCTATATAACAATACTGGTTAACGCCACCAGTATTAATCATCTTCTATAGATGTCAACTCAACAGACCAATGATCATGATCATGATGGTGAGCCATACCAAAGACCAGAGCTACCCATTGGCACACAAGACGCGAGATGATTTCAATTGAGTCGCTTAAAAAATGTGAAATTGTCAATACAATACAAGTACATATTTTACAATGAAATAATGTTATACATTATATTAGATTGTAATAAATAATGCACACATAACTTGTGCCCGGCGGTAATTAAAAAATGTTGCAATAATTTTATTAAAAATGAAACATAACACGGTTCGTTTGCATTTAGCTTTGCAAACATGTCATTCCTAAATGAAAACATACCTACGGATACCATTCACAGTCACACCAGTAACAGGTAGGTACTGTAGGTAGGTAGGTAGGTAGCTGCCGCATGTGCGGTACCGCGGCGGCCCAAGCTACGTGTTTCATTTTTGTGAAACAAACAGGAAGTTCTCTCATCGCTCTCTCTCGAAACAAAACCGTTGTGAAACTGGAACGAAATTATTATTGTGTTATATCTAATTAAATTAAAAATAATATTTTGGTTGTTTCAAGCGCCGGAGTCTGTTTGTTGGTTTAGAAGCATAATTTTAAACATTGTTTTTGTTCACCTCCCCTTACGAAAGAACAAAACTGATAGATACTAATTTATATTACTACGAGCGATTTCTTTGTAAGATAAATGTATGAAAAAGTACGTTAAATTACAGTAAAAACATCGTTAAAACTATAAAGACTATAAACGTCAGAGTTCAAAAGAACAAACGAATCATAATAAAGTTTCACTATACATGGCTACCGAAGATGGTAAACACGATATAGGTAGTAGGTGCTGCGTACTCGTAGTTAAAAACGGTAATAAAGAGTCATAGAACGAGTAAATGATGTGGATAGACCATGAGGCGAGGTGGCGGCCTAGCGCCGGCCTATACAAGCGCCCCGCCCCGCCCGGCTTCAAACAACGCCCGTAAATCACGTGCGTGTTACTTTCATGTGGCGTCTGCTTGTTTTTGTGAAAATAACACGTGCCAGGAGACAGCCACCAGTTACACACGTGAGATGCTATCATACGATTCATTGGTAGAGTCTTTGACGCGTACAACTTCATAAATTCTAGTTCTTGACTGAATCCCGCTGAAGAAAATTCTTCTAAGATGTTAATTTTTTTTAAACGATATAGAACAGTCGCTTAAAGATGAATGCAAATTATTTCATGATTAGATAGTATTTTTCTACCATACTTCATGCAATAAACCATTTCATATAATTTATACAATTTGTGGTAAAGTAGTCACTGGCTCATACTTCCTCTATACAACTTCTACACTGTTGTTAGTTTCACAGCCTCTTGATCAGCTCGTAAACAGATCAATTCAGTTTGTCTTCGCCTCGTGATGGGAGTGGTCTCGTGTCTTCGCAGCCAATCCTCTGAAGCTCTTCATCCGTCTTGTAGCTTCAGGCAGCTCATTTGTAACATATGTAGTTTACTTCCTTTTCATTCGTTTTCTTACCATTAACATTTTTGAACTACAATTACCGCTTCATTATACTATACCTACGAAACATATTTTCCACGGATTTATCATAATATCCGATGCAAGAAAACTTGGCAAAAGTTTGTCCTCAATATCCAATAATCTGTGAGATAAGCACGGAGAGTAAATCCGAAAGCAGAAAATGGGTACCTTGTAGCTCCGACCTACTATACATTATGTAGGTACTACCTAGGCTTAGGAAGTCAACCATGGAGCTAACTAGTGAAAGTCAACAAGTAGTGCGTTACGAAGTTAGATTGACCGGATGTGTTGACATTTCCGAATCTAGGTTACCGCGACACAGACAAATTATTCAATTTGAAGAATAGAATTACGAGTATGGGTGGAGGTGAGATACAACTACCTACCTTACTACTATAATAGTGAATAATTTATGATTTATCAATAACAAGGAAGAGTATAATAGTGGGTAATCTACCTAGTACCTATACAAACAAAGTAACGACAAAATAAATGTATCTAGCTAATACAAAGTTATTGCGTGGAGCAGCTATAGCTGATGGAATCATTACCTGGCAATGATTCCATACATAGAACCGAATGTTAGGAGAATTCCATGTTCGAAGAATTGAGGTATTTGATCCACCATCAGCGGGCTTTCAATCCATCCGTGGAAGTGCACCCAAGCCGCGCCACGTGCTGCGATATCGGCTTACGGCTAACTATGTTTGTAACAGTGTCTATAGGCAACTCTTGCGCTACAACCAAATTATTGTGTAAAGCTACATCTATTTGGAAGATAATTCGTTTTTGTGGACAGGTTAGCTAGCCTATTACCAAAGAATAGGTAATATTATGTACCATACTATTATCTTTTTTTGAACTTTGAATAATGGTGCACTCGTCAAAGAACAATGGTAGGTTTTTAGAATATAATATATTTTACACTGAATAAATTGGAGCTATTGCCACCTCTGTCTTAGTAATGTATTGGTAAAACTAATATCGGAATACCACTTGCACTGTGCTGTGGAGGTATTTCAATTAATATCTGTGCGGTTCAGGCTAGCATTCCGCACGAGGCTCCGCGCGCGGCTCCGCCCGGGGTGCCCGCACCCGGGCCTCAGCAGCTACAGCCATAACCTACTGTATTTTTTACTGCAATACTTTATTGTAACCGAACGCAAAAATAATTTGATGTTTAAACGATGATTAGGTCGTTTTCGATGCTAAAATAAAGCTTTAGTTAGATCTTTTAAAGTGTTGAAATCGCTATTGATGAGGTAAGCACTCCGAACATTTTTTCTACTGACATATCAAATCCAGAATCTGCTCTACGTCTTTAAAAGAAATGAATGTTTAGATAGTGTTCGTTTATCCGATCAACAGCTACTCGCTGGATCCATGAGTGGTGGAGTGATGGGCGGCAGATGCAGCCGCCGAGTGATGTGAACGCGGCGGCGGCAGCGGGCGGCAGCAGGCGGCGGCAACGAACTTGAACTTCATGTGAACCGAACGAGCACAAATGTGATTGACAAGCTAATTGGGATGTCCCAAAATGATCCTGTTTTATAAATTTATTTTCTTAGTTTCGATGAGTAGGTACTTCTTGTCTTCTTGTTTCTTGATGAGTCTTTGTAAGGTTGAGTTTGAAGTTTTATGGGTTGCTATTATATTTATTTGGTTATTGGTAAGTTAATCCTGGAAAGGTAAAATGTAGTGTGGTTTAAAATTGCAGGATTACAAGATTTGTATCCAAAATAACATTCTTAATCATTCTTCATTTATTGTTTCGTACATACATTTGTAACCACAATTCATTTTTATTATCACTGTCTCTGATCTGGATTAGGAAGGCATCACAGGACGCGCGAATCAGGAATAATGCGGGAACGACATTGTATTCATAAATTATATACACTTTTTATTGCGGTAGCACAAAGTTTATGTTTTTTTGTAAACAGAACAAAGCTCTTATTCCCCCGTAAATAAGGACAATATCTTTCGGTAATGGCTCGGTGGTTCGTGAATTGGTAACAGTCATCATCATCAAGCATCGTCAGCGGTGGTGTGCGACGCAGGGCTCGGTCATCCACTCGCGCACTCTCCTTGTTTCCTTCTATTTAGCATTTTGTTCATGAAATCCTTGAAAGAAATCGATTATTTTTTTCAAAGAAAGGTTTGCATCTACACTGACAAACAGTAAGATAACATCTCTCATACAAGTAGATTATTTAAGTCTGTCATACAAAAACCTTTTGTAATTTATAGTGTTATAGTATTGTTACGAAATAAAAATCTTTATCTTTATCTCTTATCTTTACAATATTAATTGAATACTATTATTTTCCACAACCACTTTGTACAGAAAGACACAAGTTATATACAACGTAATCCACTTGTTTAAAATATATTATGCGTACTGGATTGAATTCCTGATCAGTTATCAGCCTACTCGTAGTAGTGTTGTCAGACAAGAGCAGAGCAGGGCTGGGCAGGGCAGGGCAGGGCAGGGCAGGGTAGGGCAGGGTAGAGCACACAAAGAATAACTTTTACGGGTCTCAGTCAAGAGGGAGAGTACCTACTACATAATCGTACATGGTCTATCAAAATGACACAAGCCGCTGTAGAGAAGCCTAGTTAAACACCTATTCCTATTGCTCCTCATAACCAAGTGGTAAATTTTATGTTCAAATCTCCGATTCGCTGCTCTAATAGCGTAGGAATTGACCGTAGAGTTGGCGAGTAACAAGTCTATTTGGCATTACTAGGAGTTCCTTATTTTCAACTTTTGTTAGGCCCTTATTATACTTCTAACTCCTGCTCTGCCTGGCGTGTAGGTATTGTATTATATTAATACTCCGATGAGCGAGGATGCATTTGAATGCGTAGCGGGTGGGCGGCGCGGATGCAGCGCCGCATCGCGGGTTCCCACGGGACTGAGCCAATGTGTTGTTTAGAAAGTATTGATTGAGCGTGATTTGTTTTGATTTGTGTTTGATACCGCGTGCGATAATTCAGAGTGTGAATAAGGGCTTCAAACCGTTTGAATAAACAAGCATAACTAGCTGCTTCTCACGGTTTGGCCTCTACGATGTTGAGGTAGCATTTTTCCAGTACCTGATCTACATTTTAGTTTTGCACTAACATTTAATGTTTTTTTCGTTTTTTCCCCACAACATCCGCGTTCCAGTGGGCCTTTATGAGTTTGATGAGTTTGGAGCCTAACCACAGCAGCATGAGCAGCAGAGCCAGCCCGTCCAGGTAATAGATGTAAGGCGCGGCGAGCGGCGAGCCAGCTCTACCCAGTGCGCCAGCTCGCGCCAGGCGCCCAGCGTTCGCACCAGCGCCCGCTAGAACAGCGCTGACGCTTGCTGCGCGCTGCTACGGTAGCTGGGACTGAAACCGATTAGCAAAATGAGAATTCGTACCAAATGGTTTTCCTCCACGTTTATCCGTTTCTCATACGGACCGCCAGAGAGTAGGTAGAAATCGCTGCCGGTTTATGTTTTTCCACTAAACTACATCCTGGGTCTCCTTATAGGAGCTAGGGGCGCTGCACCTCCGTGATCCATCGTCATATATTAATCATAATCATATATCCACATCACCACTAGCTCAGGTGAGATTATGATCAAATGAAGGTTTATTACTATTAAAATAAGGAAACCGAAACTCATCATGATGTATAAATCAAGTATCTAATATACAAATATGATGACGATGTGGCTTCGAACAACGAATAGGTAATAATATCTTCCATCTTAGAAGTCGTAATGAGTGTAGTGCATACGCGGGGCAATCAAATGTACTATGTGTATGTATTTATCTTGCTACATCAGAACGAACACGAACTAGACTACATACATACATGGTAGTTTTGTCCTTGATTGCTGCAATTTATCGCATTATTTTCAATTACATTCCATTCAGTCATGTTTACAAGTTTTCAACCTTGGTTTGGTTGCGGTAATCACCGGTCTGAGCTAATAATCAGTAGATCGCTAATTCCTTTGAAATTATACGAGCGCTCTGTGTATAAGAGTTACGTAATATCCGAATCAATGAGATTAGCGCATTACTTTCGTAATCTGGTAAAGGACGATGAAAATGTAATGCAGAAGGGACTAACGTATCATATAATATTATTTATTCTTTGGTATCATCTCCAACTATCTTTCACAGCGCGTCGCTAAAGGGCGCGAACAGCTATACACCACCAATATTTAATAACCAAAAAAAAATTTCATGGACAATGCAGAAGGGGTACTACGTTGTATCTGTGAATTTTGGGTTTCTGCAAAATGACAGAATGACAGCGGGTGAGTGCGGCGCTTTTGCGAGCTGGCTCGAGCTAAGTACCCGGGTTTTCCAAACGATGAATGAAACTTAAATTATTGTCAATAAAGGGTACCTACCGCCTGACGCAAATCCATAGGAACGGTAACAGTTATCCAATTTTTATCAAATTTATTATGACAAAATTTCAACTTAATTTTTTCAAGTTTATTGCCATAATATCTGTGTTCAGTAACGGCATGACTATATTATATATTCAATATTCATACACTTTTGAACGAAAAGTAACCAGTTTTATAACCGTAACAGTACTTGTATAATTAAAGGTATAGTGAGTACCGGTAGATGTGTTCGCTGACTACAAAGCAGATGCGACTCAATTACAACGAGTCGTCTTCAGCTGTTCCAACAATATTGTGTTGAACAATATTGCTCTTGTTCTAATTAATTACCTTAGTCGAGGCCTCGTTCACATCGGTCGAGTAAGCAGTGGAGTAAAACTTGCAGTAGGCTAATCGTCATACTTTGTTGTAAACGTGTATTTTTTACTAATAACTGGTCTGGCCATGACTTTATAACGGGACCAATGCAGAGTTGGAGGGTCAAAAAGCGAGCATCAAGCCAGGACATTGTGATTATGTTCATAAACATTAATTATTATACATTCATTACACATTTTTTAAATACTATTGATGCTATTAGTGCGAATAAACATAGTAGGTACACTCCAGTGCGCGTCCCGTTCAAACCATCCCTGTATAGTTACTCATATATTATGTGATTGCTCCGTTGTCTCGACTCTACTTCACAAGGTCTGTATGAAGCGCGATGACGGGCTTGTCACTGTAGTAGATATAGATACACACGAGTAGTAGTTAGTAGTAGGCAGTGGGTAAGTATTGACGTAAATACTGTACCAAAACGATTAGGCTCGATTGTGCCCCAAAGTCATGACAGTACGAAATATTATTGTATTCTCGAAGTGTACCGTTGATTAGTGCACGAAACGATCCTCTTCGAGGAGCACTTGAAATCCTTTCACCACACTGGGTTGAAAAAACTAGTGACACGATAAGAAGAAGAACCGTTGGGAGGCGTCCCCTGCAGGATGCCGTCTAGATGGGTTCAGGCCAACACAGTTCACCAGATATTATGCCACAAAGCAGTAAAGTGTTAGCATTACTGTGTTCGGTTTTAAAGGCACCGTAGCTAGTGAAATAACTGTGCTTTCGAGACAGACCATTAAAATATCTCATAATAGACGTGCGCTTTAGCAGTGCTGCTCTGGCTTATGTGAATCAAAGTCCCGTGAAGCACTGTTCTGTTATGGGCTGGCGTGAACTCTTGACATCAAGAGAGCGCATAGCTTGTCTTATCACTTTTTTATATAAAAAAGTTACTTACCTTGCTGCTTATATTTTAATAACCTTCTCGATAAATAAATAAAAAACATTGAAATATGTCTTGTGCCGAGCTGATGGACAGCGAACAACAATCGCTTCGACAACAACCCTCGTTAAGGCTTCCTACAATATTTATGTTCTATTTTTCTGATCCACACAATACTCTCGGACTAAGGAGAAAATACTTATTTTTTAGTTTATTGTGGTATTGGAATAGTGGCGAAATGAAAAAGATATTCGTCTCAACAAAGGGATTGGTAGCGTGCTTTGAATACCTACTTTTGTAAGAAAAGGCACAGGAAAATCAAATAATACGTTTTTTCCTATAGAGCGGCAGTATAAAGTAAGTAAGTAAGAACCTACCTATTAAAATTATAAATACAAGATTATTAAATGTAAAAAAAAATATTATTTTTTTTACTCGTGTAGATGAAGCGTCTAACTTTGATATGGATCGATTTGAGATTGACTGGTTTTTGAGATAGCATAGGATCTTCGAGCTATTGTCACTTGAGAGTCGTGTGCTGGAGGCGACGATGGAGATTACCATGAGATATGTTTACAAATGAATGAATTAATTATGGATAGAGGAGTAATTGCTACGATCGCCCGTGCTACACGTACAGTCAGCTGCACAGACATGTATACACTACCAAGCGTTTACATTTATATTACTCTTAATTTTGCAAAGAAAAGTGCACGCAAGTATTTCAAATAAATGTAGTCATCTTAAGGCTAATCTACAAATCCAATTCCATACAAAATGTTTCGGACAAATATTCAAAGAGTACGCCGTATTATAGTAATTTCTTCACACTATCGTTTCGCCCATGTTTTTTGATTTCGTCAACAAATAAAGTGAAAGGTTTCATACTTTAATTTAGATTTTATACGTGTCTTTAAGTTAGTAGGGTTAATTTTAAAACCATAGAATTCTTGTCATAAGAAGAATATCTTTGCAAAATTAAGAGTAGGTACCTATAACTAAATGTTAAAGCTTGGGAGTGTTTGTTGTGTGTCTGTGCAGCTGACTGTACCTACCTACGTGTAATTCGCAGCCACTCTGATCACGATACTGGCTACAGGGCTGTCGACGGCTATGTTTATCGGGTTAAAAATAGTAAGTACGTACATCTTAGATATCCATTATGCAAAGTGATCATCTCAAACATTTTTTTTCTGTTAGTGTATGTATCGTAGATAATCAAGGTTTTACAAAAACATAGGCGTTTACGGTCACTACTGAACTTATTTTGATGTCATTTCTATGTACCAATCTGAAAGTATGTCCTCTCCAACAAAAACAGATTTTTTCAAATCGGTATATAAAAAACAAAAAAAATAAAAATAATACATTCAACCGAATTGATAACCTCCTCCTTTTTTAAAGTCGATTGAAAATACGAAAATCTATTCGCCCAATTCATAAGTCAAACATTGGACTGCGGATATGCGGTTCGTGATTTTCCAATAACTATCGATGTTTACTCATAACGAATGATTATTGACTAATATGAAATGAAATTTATTGTAGAGGTACCTAAATTAGGATGGTCATAATGTGTGGTACTTTCATGAGATAGACTCTTACCGTTTGTAGTTTAAACTCTATATTTAACAGGGTTCCGTAGGTGCTAGACTCGGTGCAAATTAGGTGTGACTCCTGGTGGTATCCTCTATCGATGCCGCAACATTTTACAAATGTACGAATTATGTTCAACCTTTTTCGGATTTTAACTAGCCTATAAAATTGTTTGTGTCATTGGTCATATTGATGAATGTGCTAGGCAGGTGTGTGCCATGGAGGAAGTGAGAACCCTTAATAAGCCAACTCATCTTTACGTAGATAGTGTCGCGCTGCTCGCGCTAAGGGTCGGTATCGTTAACTATTCATAGAGCGGTGGCGATGGTGCTCGCGACTCACGGGTAATTATCACGAGCTTCCGACTTGTGATTACACCTGGATATTTTATGTTCACTGAGTACCAGGTTCCAGGGTCTGTTCCCATCACTTTACTATCTGATTGGTCGTTACGAGTATTATAATAAGTTGATGGAGGATCGAGACTACTCGTCGTGGCATTGTTTAGGTAAAGCAATAAAATCAGGGATTATGATGTTTTTACTTACCTCAATTAACTTTAGACACTTATAATTAGGTAGGTATAATACTAAAATAAAAGCAGGATCTTGGAGAGACTGGACTCTGGACGTTCTTGGGCGAGACAGCTAGAGCTATACAGCTATACAAGCTGGTGCCCGCGACTTCGTCTGCGCAGGTATCTTTATAAATTGTAGCCTGTTTTTCTGTTCATTCAGTCATTGTTATTCTGATGTATAAGCTATATTATTGTAATTCAAATCCTTTCAGTAGTTTTTACAATGGGATAAAAAAGGCAAATATAAGTATTATACAAAGCCTACCCAACGGGTCTCATGCTGAAGCATTATGATCCCGTACCAAAATTATTTCAATATTAAAATTAATTCTTACTATTTCGTATTTTTTTCAATAGAAAATTTGTTGTATCTGTTACCAGAGAGTGATTAGCAGATAGTTGGTCGCACGCAACACTCGAACCGTCGCGTGCACTTCACGCTCGGGCTCCGGAGAGCCGGCAGCGCCAGCGGCCAGCCGCCTCCCGTGACCGTCACAGCGTCACAGCGTCACAGCGTCACAGCGTCACAGCGTTAACCTGATAAATTAGGTTAATGGCGTGGCCAATCGCTCTGTTAACTAGGTACCAACAATACAAGCTAAAAAGTTGTCGAAGCATCATTCTGTAAACAATAGGTATAAAATTTGCGCAAGAAATAACATAATTCGCCCGTTCAGCGTTTTTATGTCTAAACAGCAGCGGTGCGATGTTGATATGAGAACAAAACATTGATTCCCAGAAGCTCCCACGTGCCTGTATAGGTATACATATACCTATACTCGTAAACTGAATGCTCCAGCTATTTTATTGGATTTCTAAAACTATTTGACAGTTCAGTTCGATCCCTGAAATAACTCCGAGTGCTCGCAGCACATGGCACTGACCTTGATCTTGCTACTCTATTAACGATACGAAACTTGTATTCCATCAGGAGATGCGTGCAATTGATGTTTCAATTGTGATAATAGTAACAATGCGTGCCTGGACGATCTTCAGGCCAACTTTTGGTACTTATCACTTACTTATTTGTTGGATAAAAATGTACTTGACCATTTATAGCAAAAGGTGTATTATTATGTTCCGCTACTATTTTTGATGATTGTTTTCATAATGGAATGGAATATTGTGACGATAGTCGAAGGTTTACGGGTGAGATCGATCGTGAGGGCACGCAACACAATACCTACACAAAGAGGGTTCTTACAATTCGGTTTTTTAATTATTCAAAGTAAACTCGATATTCTTTGTCCAAGTTACTTCCATTGAGAAAATAGAATTTCGAAATTATAATTTGAAACTGGTCCAGACATCTGAATGGCGAGCGACACAAACGGATACAAAGAGTAAGTTTGACAACAAATTATATGAGTCAGCAAAACCTTTGGATTTATCAATCATTCGATTAATGACCCCTCGATCGTTGATTTTACTAAAAACAAATTTAAAAACAGGCAGCGTTTGTCTCGTACATATTGAACCTTGAATATTATACTTAAGATGTTTGATAAGCCACAAACTCATATTTGGGTAAAACACACACCCAGAAAAACCTATCTTTAACTTATTTCTATAGCCAGAGCCCTGTTTGGAACCGGGTACGCCAGCAAACTTTATATATTCTACAAAATAATATAAATATATTTGTTGAGTTTTGTCAAAACTGATGGAATTTTGTGAATCGTGAAATATGTAGAGTTATATGTGAGTAAATAATTACAGACATTTATATTTGAATCAAAAAACCTATATCTATTCCTTCTGCAAAATCCGAATTGGTATATTTTTGTAACGAAAGCCCAAAGTGTTTTTCCAATACACTTACAATAACTACTCATTGTTCAAACATTAACTCATTATCGGGACTTTCACCGCTTCAGGGTCGGATGCTGGTAACCCCAATGAACTTGAGAAAGATTTATTGTATTGCTACGTCATCTGCTTAACGAAGAATAGGCAAATTAAATGAAATTCTAACATTAGGAGAAGTGCTCACCATTTGACCATAAATCACGTAACACTCATTATAGGCTCAAGAGAATGGGAATCCGCCTCATAAAAAGAAAATGATCTTATAAATCGGATACATTTCGTGTAGACATTATGGCGAACTTTAAAACTCCGCACATAATAGAAGCTAAACGATAAATCATGAACAGTGAGTTTTAGAACTTGGCGAGACGCCAGAGCGGCGGCGGCAGATCCGGCGGCTGATGCCCGCCCTACGGTGAAAGTTGTCCGGTGTAGAAGCAGTACCTAATAATAATAATAGTACCTAATGTTTATTGATATGACGCAAACATCGATAAGGATACGGACTTTTGGGACTAAAATATTATTATTGAAACAAACAAACTTGTCAACACATCGGAAAGGGTACATAGTAATCTTTTTACATTGTTTGTTCTGGTGCTCGGTAATAAAATGTATATTTTTAAACACACGTTTTTATGTAGGCGGAAGTGAATGAAGCCGGTTTACTACTGGAGTCGGTCTCGACACTCGATAATATCAATAACAGCATTAGCTCCGTTTTACAACTGCAGCGCGCCCGGAGCGGACATTCTCTCACGACTCCGCGATAGCTGCACAACAGGCTCGCATTGCTGCACCGATTCACAACGTATGCCCACTGCCCAACTCAACAGCACGCACTGTGGTCGGACATTTTTATGAACAATTGACAAGCTAGACACCAACACCTTGCCTGGTGGAAAATAGTGATAATAATAATAAAATCGAGGTAATAGTAGACAAGAGTAGGTCACAGCGAAAGTCAGATCTTGGTTTCTTGCCCCCTCTTCATAATTTAGTAGGTTAGGATCTTTATAGCTTAGGTACTGGCCAACATCTTATAGATCAAAAATTTTCATGATAGGTAAATAGAGGGTTCAATCACGTCACGTCAAAACTGCAGAACCCATATCGATGTTCGCTGAGCTAAAAAGACAAATGTGACTTTTTACTGCCATATCTTGCAAGCAAATAATATTTGCTAGAAGAGATTTTACAATAATCAATTACTGTTGTATCAAAATAAGCGTTTGCTAATGGTTATCATAGAACGACTCTAACATAATTAAATCGCCCTTCAGATGCCTCATAGCCGGTAAATTAGAACGAGTCCAGCTTCAGGAGTACGACAAAGCGCAAGGTATCAGCAAAATACTTACTCTTATCTCAAAAACTTTAAATTGCTTTTCTTTGGGCGGATTCGAGAAAAAATAAGTAAGTTTACCGTCGGTTGCCGGACGCCGGACGCCGAGCAAACACATCACATGTTTGAACTTCATAGCGGACCTTGTGATGGTGTGGCGTGCGTTTCCCGGCGGCGACGTGGGGTGAGATGGTTGTAACATTGAACATTTCAGTTTTTCCTGAAAAAATTACAATGCTTTGCTTAGGATCGCATAGCTCAGCGAGCTTGATGTAAACGCACGAAGGTAAGCTAATCTAACCTCGCCTCTCGATGAAATACAGATCGATCGATTTCATACTGCTTACCGTTATTTAATATGTAAGTATTCACTATCTTAACAGAATTTATTAATTTAAATACGCTTTTTTGTTATAATTTTAATAAGTCTTTCAAGAATGTTTTCATACCAAGAATAAACAATCCAGCAGCTTCTTGCTTATGCATGCGTAGATGCGATGAAGTGCTTTGAATATTGGAATATTAATTTTAGCAAAGCAAACATTGTAGGGAAACGGAGAAATAATAATTATTATTCTGCAGACGAACCAACGCACGAACGAACATAGAGCTAGCTATTGCAGCCACTTGCTAATCACCATTCACAACCACACCACATCGTCGTGCCCCTATAAAGTAGGGTCTTGTGATTCTTGGCGCTATTTGCATTAAAATATTTATTATGCATTATACGAATTAATACCTAATGATTTTCTACACACGCGACAGCTGCATGAGAAAATGCAAAATATCGGACGGGAGGGTTGGGGGGACCCTCTTAAGGGTTGAATTCCCCCCGTCCAAACCCCCTGGCCTCGCTTAACGCAAAGTTCTTCAATACCAATACTGATTGTGAAATTAGTAATGAACATGGAAATGGCAATAACATAATAATAATAATAATATTCTCATCTCAAGTACAAATCTGAATAATTCCTAGTGCATTTCTACTCATAATCAAAAGCAGTCATTGCGAGCTTCCGCCTCCATCTGCGCTGCCTGAGTCCGCCCCTGTGTGGAAGGTCGGACATCTTGCATTGGAATGCGCTCGGTCGAGCATCAACTTTCATGCACTTGGCTTCCCGACGCGGATGTTTTGCTTATAAAGTCTCATTAAATTGTACCGATGGTGTTGACTGCGTTTGAATAAGCTTAGCAAACATGTTAAGGCACCGTGATGACAAAAGAATATATTAATGGTGTCAAAATGTCACAAACTGAACCGGACTCCCCAAGTCACGAAACGTAGAAGAGGAAGACCAGCAACCCGTTGTTGGAGCGACCATATAGTAAATGTGGCTACACAAATCTGGCCTAGAGGAGCTGTAGACAGGATAGAATGGAAAAGCCTGAAGGAGGCGTTCACTTAATAATTACGTTAATTGCAGAGTACACGTACCGTCAATACTATACATAGTGTGCAATGCAAAGGGCAGCACGTGTGCGTGGTTTGTCGTCCCTAATTGCAGAGTACACGTACCGTTAATACTATACATAGTGTGCAATGCAAAGGGCAGCACGTGTGCGTGGTTTGTCTTCCCTAATTGCAGAGTACACGTACCGTCAATACTATACATAGTGTGCAATGCAAAGGGCAGCACGTGTGCGTGGTTTGTCTTCCCTAATTGCTAACATGTGCCTACTTCACTATACGACTTGTTATAAGCTGTGAAGAACGCTAGTCCCTCGACCTGTCCTGATGGTGGATCTGTCACAAAGAAGTGGCTACAGCTTCTCGGTCCGGAGCGAGCTGCTATAAATCGCGCGACGCAACGGGATGAATTATTCAGCGCACGCTTCGAGCCGGATATTATTGCACGTACTTCCTTGAGAGGATTTACTGCGCTGCATCGGAAAAGTCATTTCTATCGCTCCAAATGAATATTGAGTTGGGATGACAATTTATTATGACTAGCATTTGCATTTTAAACATGAACTTCGATAAGTACGAGTAGGTTTACAAAATAAGTAAGTTTTATATGTAGTTCGGTAATCGTTATACATTTACATATATTTAACTGTTTCAGTATTTATGGGAGGTAATCAAGTTTGGTTCCGAAAGATTTGATTGAACCAATCTTTATATGTAAATCTGAACTGACGGCTGACTGCGTTGCAAAACCAGATGCTCTTGCAATATGGCCAATTCAAAAGTCATAAAATGAACCGTCCGTCTATTTATTTTATCTTCTCACTATCGAGAGTTATAAATACGAGCAAAACGCCGAACCCCAGTTAACTTTATGGCGACTCTGTAGCAGTCACGTGATACCGACGCCCGGCGACTGAACCACTTGTAGTGTGCCAACGATCCACTACTTGTAGGACGAGTCATCGTGATGCATACAAACGTTACCCGACTGCGAAGTATTGTTTTCTGAGAAAGTTATTAAACCTAGGTATTCTAAATCAAAGTACAGAGTAGAGAACGTATTCCCATCGGAGCTCTCGGATGTTGGTAACTGTCGTTACTAACGTTGAAACATAATAACATTGAAACGTCGGGACACAAAAACGAGGTGAGCGCGATAAATACCCGTTACAATCAAATAACTATGTTAGTAACTGGGCTCCTACACATGAAATGAATCTTCAATCTATATCATGATAGCTTCTTACTAAGAACAGAGATCATTTGAATATAAAGTGCTCTGTGTTAGAAGTAGGTTGTTATATAAGTGTCGCACTGTTTAACTCCTCTGAATTCGTCCGCTTTGCTAGCGGCATGAGGCAGCTTTTAGACGCTCTATTGAGTTCTAACTAAGTTTAGCACTCAGCCGGCACCGATGCCGACTAGCGGCCGTACCACTCGCTACCACTCGCCGCCACTCGCCGCCACTCGCCGCCACTCGCCGCCACTCGCCTCCCGTTGACGAGATTGAGGATGCACTCCACTGCCGCCATTAGCAGCATCTCTGGGAACCAAAGTGATCTTTGATTGACTCAATTCTTGCTTCAATCAATAACATAGTGCTCTGAATCAGCAACTACCTTTTCACTTTGTTTTCTATACGACAGCTAAATATTCAAACAAACTGTCTTAGCGAGTACAGTTTATTCCCATCGACTAACACCGTGTCTATTATTTTATTTCCATCGAGTAACAGTGGAAATCGATGGGAAAAAAAATCCCAACGAGTACTTACCCTGACTTAACGAGTACCTAACACTGTTACTCGTTTGGACTCGATGGGAGCCCATCATTATAACGCATTAATAAATTTGTTATAACTATTAAATCGGTACCTTTCGTCTCGTCTCGTATAAACCGGTGTCTGGTTCAGGTGTCGAAGCTTTCAAACCGCCCGAAGGCCTCAGACTTTCCCCATCGAGTCTCACGGTAATACTGCAATGTGAAGGTTTGTATGTGTACCTACTGCTGATCATCCAATCCACTAAATTAAATTTTTTAGGCATCAAAATAAGTACGCCTCTCACACCCCACAACACAACACAACACAAAACTAAGGCTTCAACATGGTTAGAGTTTAAGTGAGTTATGCAACCTGTAGTTGGCAATTACGCTGCTACTATGCCTAGGAGGTCCGTTCCCACCGCAACGGTTTCGAGCCTTTTTAGGTGTAAGTTGAGCTACCGGAGCCCCAACCCGATCCTAAGCAGGAACCTCCGAGGTCCTTCAACCGAGTCTTGTATGATCACCGGTTACCGGCGCGCGCTTAACGATACACTGAGAAAACTAGAACTAGTATTCCTTGTAGAGCATTATTTTTAAAGATAAAATAAGGAGCAGGAAGGGCTTTTTTACTTGAAAGGAATTTGGCTTTTTAATCGCAAGTAACCTCGTTCATTTTTAAGATATCGCAATTTAACACGGCCATTAAAAATGTATAACGGAAAATGGTGGTTGTCGGTGAAATAATTTCGTGTAATTTATTCATTGAGTATCGCAAAGGTTTCCGTAAAAGCCAGGGTTACGGAATTTTCATTATTTGCCGCTAGATAACAATAAACTGAGTGGTGTTTTTCTAGGGGACAACACAAATTATTGTCATTTGCGTTAATCTTTCGAATTCGTCAGCTCCCGCTAGCAACACATTGTTATACTTAGTGAATGTAACTACGGAGTTATTATAAAATTGGTTATACTGACGGTTCTGTAATAATCTTTACACCCAGTTTACGCCAGTGTTCTCCTGTGATTAAACTCCCACCACCACTTGTAGTTTATATTATGGGTAGTGGTTTAATCACATCAGTAGTTTACTCACGCACACACATGATGTGTTGTGTGAGTGGTTTAATCACAGGAGAACACCGGCGTAAGCTGGGTGTAAAGACCATTACAGAGCCGACTGTACATACTTGTATTAACTAGTTGACTGTGTACCGCGGGCTCTCCCTCATTTCAACTACAAGTTCCATTAGGTAGAGTAAGATCCCATCATTTTCTAATTTGTAATCGGTGTGGCTTCGCTCGATTGCCTCGAGGCTCGAAATCATTAAAAACTAACTGAGAACTTATTTAGGGGTTCATTTGTAGAACTTTTCTATTATAATAATGAAGTCTCGATTTTATCTATGAAAAACATTGAATTCAGATCTTTTAAAGATACATTTTAGCTAAGTTTTCTAAGTAAGCAATCTTACAAAATAAAACTCTAGCTCCGTGTAAATGACCCCAATGAGCCGGAATTTATTTGTGTACACGGTCGGCGCCAGCGCATGAACCTTTCACAGAGATTTAGAAATCTGCATCAGATGTGAGGTAAGAGTATCTATAAAACACCAAAGGAATACCTATTCTATCGATATATTGCTCAAAGATTGATTTATATTTTTTATAGATTCGTAGTAGGTATGTATGTACACTACCGAATTTGATCTATTTTTTCACCTCGAAAAGTAGTTTTTCAAGCCAGTCGTTAATATGCGTGCCCAAAAAAGTATTAACAGTGTGAATGAAACGAAACAATACTCGGTTGACCTTAACACCGATACCGTCCCAATTTGTACGCACATTGTCACAGTCCGGAATCGAACCCCGACCTTCCTCCGAGGCTGCCCAAATTACACACGCTGCGTTCGCGCGCTGAATACGAAATGTAGCCAAATGCTGGCGCCTGTTTTACACTACACCAGGTAAACGATGCTGGGCGACATGTAATGGTACCTTTATTGGGTTTATTAAGTGTTTTATGATGATAAAGTGTTCTAGGTTCTTTTTATTGTCTACTATTGGGCAATTTAAGCAAAACTCATTTATATACATAAGAAAAAATCATAAAATATGAACTTGTTTTGAATGGAAATAATGAATGTTTAGTAATTTAGGTATTTTACTTTATACCGAACCGAACCGACCGACTTCGAATTTCGAATTTCGAATTCGGAACCCACGGTACCGAAGTCTAGCGTGGTGGAACAAGAAACTTCTTCATTATAATTTGAAGAAAACAAGAAGCAATCCAGTGACATGACGGAAAATGTACAAATGTTGAATCCATTTTAGTGACCGTGAGCACCACTAAAAAGTCACAGGAAAGCAAAATACGCAATTTCGTTTACTTCGAAGACATTTTTTCAGTTATTATGACTTAAAAACTAAAATACTGTACAGATTTTAATGAAATTTTATAGTCCCATACATCTGAAATCATATTTTTGATAAATGACGAAGGGTTGAGGTAACAAACATTAAAAAAAATACAACCGAATGGAGAACCTCTTAATTTTTTTTAAGGCGGTTGAAAAGAAAGAAATCTTTACAAACTTACGTGATTCATCTCAAATGTAGAAACAGTTGACGTGCATTTTCGTAAATTAGAAATCTAGGTTAAGTATACAAATAGGTATACAATATAGGTACACAAATACCTAATTCGTTTTAGAAACCCCGGTTCCGATACAACCTACGAACACAAATATTTTGTGTTTTGTATACAACGTTTTGAGTCAGTCTTGATAATACGCAGAGGTTAGCTGGAAGAGAATGCTAACTAGCATTAAGTTCGCCACTTGTTTTTTACTTTATGCAATTAAGCATTTTGCATCTATCTATATATCTATTGAGTTGAGTACGTATCTGTTTTAGTCCCGGGCAGAAAGGACACAGTCCTCTGAACCGTCACGTCCCAGATCCCAGTCGTGATTCCGACATTATTTATTGCTCATTTTAAGCGAAACTCTGGCTCTTATCGCAGCAATTGAATAAATCTCTGGTGGAAGTGTAATTGATGAGTGGAGTTATTTCGCAAGATGCGATGCAACCGCACGACCCAGCTCGCGGTCTCCGATGGATGGATGGAGGCGGCGGCGGCGAGCGATGCCGATGCACACTCATATAAGTTCCTATTTATTTATGTCGTAATTAACATATGTCAGATCTTCTAATGTGTTTTGTAGTGCAATCCATTTGTTGATCCATCAAATATGAAAACAAATTTAAGCTTAGATGCAAAAGTGCTAGAATCAAACTTTATAGTAAAATATGTTAAAAGCTACAATTTACGTCTCGATGAGTGATAGTCAAGGGCGACTAATCAGGTCGATTAAACACTAGGCACTAATTACCTATATTAGTTAAATTTATAGTTTTTTTTAAAAGCTGTGCCTTTTCCGTTGGCTAATTCATAGATATCTCGAAAGCAGTTAATCTACTTGAAAATGTGTTTTAAAAATTTAATGGCAAAAGTATTAGCGTAGTTTGGAGAACTCACTAAAGCATCAGAGCGAGCGTAACGACCGCGCCCGTCCAAACAAACAAGATGAACAAATCATTTTTATGTTATCTGACGCGTAACATGTAAAATTGTTTATAGGTTAAAAGCAGAAGGGGTCAATATCCAATAAATACGTAACCTACATACGGAGTGCGCAGAATCGCGCATCTTTCGGCGCCCGCGCCACTCGACGGCCGGCGGCGCCCGCCGCGACGCGACGCTGACGCATGCGCCTACCGCCTGCGCACGTACCCCACGACAACTTTCTTCTCAAGTCTTTTCATATTAATCGAGTCTAATATTGATCTAATTTCTTAGAATCTATATCGCGTCTTAGCCACATAGTTGACATATTTTATTGGAACTACAAACCACAGGAAGATCCTTCCTACGTTGGTACTCTATTCAGTCTTCTTCTTCTTATCGTGTCACTAGATCTTTCGAACCAGTGTGGTGACACGAGCTATTCACAGTAGCTATGTAGGTACCATCACACGTGTGTGCCGTTCCTGCCGTCTGTACCAGAGACACGTTGAATGAACAGGAAGGAGCATCACTCGGCCGGCCGGCTGAAGGCCCTAATGTCAGGCTGAGAGCAATAAAATGTGGCAGGATTTACAAATACTAGCTTGTTCGCGTAGCTCTCACCGATTTTTTTCTAGTGAGTGCGAATACTACAAAAGTTTTCGTAAACGTCCTAGTTTACTACCGCTGACTTGTCAAAGTTAGAACTCGTACTGCCAAAGTGCCATTAACAGCTCGAAAACTTTTTTGGTTTTCGAATAGTGTTTCGATCAAACTCATACTGCCGATTTTAGTTCATTCTTGAAATGAAATGTTGAAAATGAAAGTTGATGAAAGTTTTCGCTAGGGGCGCTGTAAGCAAATGTATGGAAGGTAACGAAACTACATATAGTTTTCGAAAACTATCAAAACTCGTACTAAGGGTACAGGCCCTAGCTAACACAGGCCGTGAGCAAGGGTGATCCGGACCCATCCGCGGCGCGCACTCGTCCGTACTGTTGACTTTGACATGGCGTGGCGCGTGTTAGCATGGGCCGTGTGAAGCCACCATTACTGAGTTATAAACTAGAATACAACAGAAGTAATTCCTAAGACAAGCAATCGTCGTGTCCGTCAGCGGCCGAGCGCGGGCGGCGGGCGGCCGGCTGACACAGACAGTTAATTAAACAAGACGTTATCGGGTTCCGCACATCACGGGACATTCCTACTCTGAGATACTGTTCATTAAATTGAACGATTGAAGGAGCATGAATTAATAGGCAAGTCTGAGAGATTGTAATTTTGTGATATAATCCGCACCCGGCCGCGCCGTCCGCCGCCGCCCGCCGCGCCGCGCCGCGCTTATTTATTTTACATTATTATTAATTAATCGTCCGAATAATGATACATGTGAGTACGTAAGTTAGGTAAGTTGCATTAGAAAACATCAGTACACCTTGTTGCATAGGTAGGTTAGGTACTATAGGCACAAAGCACTAAGATATAACAGATAACTACTATAAGTATAGGTAAGTAAGCGTGTCACGTGTTGAGTAGAGTCATAGAAAAAGATGCAGAGTCGAGTGCGCGCGGAGCCGAATGGCAATGGGCTGCGGACAGAGCGGCTTACAATATTATGTTACTTGCTCGGAGATAAATAGTCTAGCGTTGGCACATCGATGGTGGACAGATAAGTCATTATGGTTTAAGTACATACATACGACATTTATGTTTTTTTTTTAAGTTGGTAATTACTTACTTCAAAGGATTTATTGATGCTCACGAAGATGTTCTTCTTAGAAGTTAGGGAACATGCTTTCAGCCTAGTGTAGCAGTAGGTATCGGTAGGTGAATACTTATTAGTTGGCAAGTCAAATACTTGCGCACAGTTATGCGACTCTGTGCCCGGGTATTTGCTGAAACTTTCAGCAATCGCATTGTTCACATACTTCAGTAATAGCTCATTTGCGTCTTGTGTAATATTTTCAAGGAAACTTAATACTGGTTTGAGCGTGTGGATTATTCGTCGCTATAACTTTTATTTTTTGACCAACAAAAAAAACTACACTGTTCTTTTCAATAACACAGTTTTTAATCCCGCTATTTTAGAAGTAACATCAAACAGCACAATCTGGCGTCGTTCCGCGACATGCGCAGGCGCAGGCGAGACAAATAGCAGGTTTGATTGCTGTGTCATTAGTGTCTCTACATCTGCGTACTTGGAATAGTTCCAAGTGCACGCACTGCCACCGACTAGCGGGATCACTCGTCCACCGTCGCGCTCACGTCACCCCAGCTACCGCTCGTGGCTTCGCCCGCGTGGCATCTAGACCAAAAGTAGCCTATGCCCTTTTTTAATATTTGAAGTATACCCGTACTAAATTTCAGCTTAATTGATTGAGTAGTGTATAAAGACCTTGATGGTATGTCCTTATACTCGTTATGTGGTATTGGCTTACGAGTACGATGCATGCGGGCAAGGGAACCGATACTACGGTATCCGCAACGGAGCCTGATGTCCTGACCCTGCGCTGGCGCAGAACGGGGCGGTGGGACAAGAAATGCGCCACGCGCGACTGCTCCACAACTTTGTAATTTACATAAAAAGTACAAAGCGTATGTTGCATGCACGCTTTGAATATTGAAATACCGGTATAAAACAAGATAGAAGTTCTTATGAGTTATATTATGCAACGGATAGAACCTGTCACGCACGCATACGCATACCCGATTATGTGAAAATATTGATTTACATAAAGTATACGTCATAAAAACAGCTAAAGCTTTTTGTTCGGTGGTCAATTATTACTGGCCAATACCATACGCTTGGATATTCCTGTTATATCAGGTTTCGCTGCAACTTTATAATATGCGACTCTACAAGCAACGAAAGCTCTAGCCAGCTTTGTGCGTCAGTCTGCGAAGTTGCTATCGAGCGCTTGGTTTCAGTTTGTTTGCTGTATGGAGTAGCTTCGTCGATCCCGGCATGGTTTGTGGTCCATCTCCCAGCTCACAGGCTGTGATGAAAACAAGTTGCTTATCAGGTATTATGGTATGAGAATTAAGGGTAACTCCTATCTCTCCGTACCTCATTCCTAATATTTGCCTAAGTAAGCCCAAAGCAACGGCATTACATTAAACTGCCTACTTCCAACGATGATAACGTAGCAACGTGAATTTACGACGCCTGTGCGTGGTTTATAGCACGACTACGTACGTACGTACTACGTCGACGTCTACGACGTAGTAATTGCTTAGAAACTGTCGCAGTTTGGTGCGAGTAGGCTTAGAATTTTTACTTTTATAATTTTACCTTATATTAAATATACTTACTTATCTTAATTATGAATTAGAAGTTAGTCAAACCAACACATTCTTATGCGTCTTATAAATAATACATCATAATTATCCTCACATTTTTCATAAAGCACTTCCTAGTTTACATCAACCTTTAGCCGCCATAGGTACAATATGTTTACCAGCGTGTCCTGGGATCATGTGCTAACGTGGGCTTACCCCCTCCGCCCCCCTCCGCACCTCCCGCCGAGCCGGGCGGACACCACACGGCTCGGCGGCGCGCGGCGTGCATGCCGCTGATTACCGTTGATGAGCTTACGGGCTCATCGGGAGCTTAGTGCGTCTCTTCTGACAACAGCTTCAAATGTTAAACAACTGGGTACATAATTTATTTTGGAATAGGTATAATTTAGAAATCGACGCGATTTGAATCAATGCTATCTACACATAATATACTCAAACGGTCAAAACACAAGCATTTGAGAGGTGACATTTTGTGATTGTGACGAATAGATGGAAACATGGGTGTTGGCTTCTCAACCAACTACTACTTACACTAAACTACTTATTGATGCGTATTATAATCTGTTCTAAGATGTATTATGCATGTATACAACTGTAGGTACTAATATTGAAGGGTTGCACTATCCAACAGACAGACGTTCATCTCATATATCTTGCACACATTTACTTACCAGGATAGAGCCCTAAAGGCGACAAGGCCAGTTGAATAATAAACTTTATTGCAAAACAACCAACGTTACTTTTTGATAGGTCGTTGTGTGCGGTCTTTTTATTAAAGTAGTAAAAGATAACACCAAAATGTAATATTACAGAATACTGGATATTTTTTTATGATAGTACCATTATTACATAGAAGCTAGGCACCTATATGTTCAAACACAAGTGGAAACCCAAGAGATTAAACAAAAGATCCAGATGATAAGCTAGCTAGAAAAATTAAATAACATATTCGGTAGGGTAGGTTAGGTAGGTACTGTAATGTTGAAAGCCTAATAGTGCATAAACATTTATTCCATCGCTGTGTCGGTAATTAAATGTAAAATGGAGCATTTTATCGCGGCTGGGGAAAGAGCGGAGCAGGCCGGAAGCGGCGGCGCGGGCAGCGGTGCGGGCTTCAGTGCGGGCGGCGGCGGCGTGGGCGGCCCGGCTGAGCTATCGGCGTTCGCACCTGACTGCACCTGCTGACTGCACCGGATGATTGCCTGCGTTCGCATATCTAAATGTATTCACCTATCTGTGTGAATCATCATAGTGTATCTACTAATTTTTTTTATTGGGTGACAGATAGGAATAAAATATTTCTGTCTGTCCTCCTGTTACTGATAGGGGGACAGATAGAACTTTTTCAGTATTCAGTATTTATTTGCAATAATGCTATATATATTATAAAAATAAAATGGTTACATTTTAGGTCTTTGTAGGTCAAATAAATAAAGTACAGCTAAACAATATCACCCGGATAGGGTGTTGCAAATGATAGAGACGGGCCGATATTTTAACTATATTGTTACGTCACTAAATGAATCATTCTTAAATCTTGCAACTCGTAATAGCATTTTTTTAAAAGCATTTCTTTTAAATTCATTTCAAAAATGTGATCATTTTCTTAGATCTTAATTTTATCTGGAAGTTTATTGTAAATTTTTACCGCCGTTGCATTTGGACCCGAGCCGTAGATTTTTTAAGTTTAGATGTAGATATGACCAAGTTATATTTTTCAAATTTTAAAAGTTCCATCTGTTACCCTTTTGCTGAAAGGGAGATAGATAGAACTTTTTTTGCCCATCTGTCACCCTAGGCGGACAAAGCAGGGTGACAGATGGCAATAATTCTTTATTATGACGATTATGATTACGTTTGATATTTTGCAAGAATACTAGTATGTTTTTTTTATTATTGTGCTCATCGATTTTATATTTACTTGGTTTGAAAAATATTTATTTTAATTGAAGAAAAACTATGCAGAAAAATCTTTATTTTGAAGTCTAATAATTAAAAATTTAAAACCTGTCCACAGGCATTCTTTAATCACGTTCTACTACACAAATTCATAATTGTAATAATTACTTGTTGGGGTGTTTGTTACTCGTTGGGAACCCACCGGTCCAGTAGTACCCATTTATTGTTAAGTACTGAAATATTACTTTTAATATTTCTGAAATAGGTACGACTAAATATTCTGTTTACCTTCGCTATCAAAGTTTTCAAAAAGAATACATAAGTTGATATTAGCCGCGAAAGCCGGTGGATAAAGCAGGTAGGCAGTAGGTACTTTTACTAAATGCCCTACTTCTGACCTTCTGTCTGGGAACTTTGAGTGAAATGTTTTACAATCTCATATTATTCAACTGAAAAGGTTACTAAACTACCCTACACAGACCATTCTTATCACAAACTTGGGTGCATTTCAAATTCATATCATAAGAAATACATAAACATATACATAAAAATTAATTCTGTACAGTATGCCTAAAGAATTTTCACTTCAAATTTTTTTATTTTATTATACAAAGAATATCTAGAAGGCGATAATAAGGTAACGCTATGAGCAGCAAGTGGTTCTATTTCGTCGTTACCGTTACCGCAACTGCTATACTCTATGTTATAGTTAGTACGTATAGTATAGGTATTTTATTTTTTATTTTTTTTACAATGGGAAAATGCAGTTTGCGCATCCCCTCCGGCCCGGGGAGAGCCGTAGGGGTATGTCGGACTCACCACCAAGTTACTAGCAGAGAGCTAGTAGCTGGTAGCATACCAACTAAAAACCCATTGACATTCCTTCAATCACCTCAGTGCTAATGCGTCGTCAAACCACTCGTCAGCGGACAAGAGGTTCGACGGCGCATCATCACTTGACAGGGTCACGGGGTCCCGGTCGGATTCGACCGCGGCCCTGTCGGTGAAATTAGTATAGGTATAGGTTAACCTACATTTTGGTGGCTTTGTTTCACTTCCCGCCGTGACGTCACATTTGACTCTACATTAGTCGTCTCTCCCGAGTAGTTCCGAACAATGGTGGTCGCACGGTCTCGCCCACTGACACAGACCTGTGTAGCGGGCGATGCGGGAGCGTGCTGCTTGCGAGGACCTGATGTATCGTATGTATGTACCTACCTACTCTCTGTGACCTTTGTCACATACACTTTATTACCACGTATGGCTTTGACGCGGCTAAAAATTATTATGAAACTCAAGTTCAATGGCAAGGGCGAACGGCGTCTCGCGGGCTGTATTGAGAGCACGCTGCATAAACATAGACACTTAACGGTCTCCGTATAATTTGCTCGATACTAGCAAACCAACATCTTCACACAGAAAGAAACAAGTAAACCGATTACCGATATTCTTGGGTTGAGCCATAGACTTTTTTAATTTCTTTGGTTAAGCTCGTTTGGGGTGTACGACGATTAACTGGTATCTTATTTTTTCTCCTTTTATATTTCGGAGTAAATTTTAAATAGCTTTATGAAACGATCGAGTCTCGTGTTCCAGATAAAATTCACCTGAGTGAGGTATCCAAAGATAATATGTTAAATAAAAGCTCGTAACAAATGGGACTTTGGAATTCGATAAAGCAATATCAGCGCCAAGACTGACGTTGAACGAATCGTTTGACTCAAATCAGTCAGTAGAACAATTTCGAAGTTTGTAGAGCGATTACGAGGATCGAAGAATTTGGAGCCGAGTCATTAGCGCATTCCTCCCGAGGAATGTCAGATTAGAACACTTTGTAAACCGAGCGAGTGCTCCGAGCTCGTAGTTGTGACAGCCGCGGATGCGGGGAATGCCGATTTTATATTGATTATAATCAGACCATAATAGAGTTTAAGGCGGTCGGAGGCGAACTGTTGGGAACAGGACTCTGACGGCCCGCGTACCTTCGTGCTCCTTATGAGGATTACGAAACGCCAATGGTGATAACTTCTGTTCTAGTTTTTGTCTCAAATTCCGAGCCTATCCGTAATGCTCAGGTACTTGATTAGTCATCAATACTGACATACAATGAAATATCCCTTTATACTTATAAATATTTGGAGAAAAAACATACTTGTCCCTTATAATAGTTTTTAAAAGTATTGTTATAAATACACAAAAATAATTTCTAATAGCTGTCTTTTTCCGTCATTCGGTCGGGCTCACTCCTGGCCTCACCTCGTCTACCCAACTCCATTTAAGATTCACAATTCGGCCTCCGATGTTTTGAACTTTCGTCCTACGTCGAAAGTCCGTGTTTCGAAATGGAATCCGTCTAGAAGTTGGATGCCGAGCATGGCTTGCTTTTATTATAATTACTTATCATTAATCTTGATTTCTCGCTCGAAGTCTACGTGAGTTTTGCAACCGACATAACTTTCACTTGCATACCACTCGCACGGCTCAGAGGGGTCGATCATGGCGTCGGCCGGAGAAGGCGAGGGGGAGGCGCGCGGCGGTCAGAAGGCACAGCTGTACCTTCGCGCAGCCTTCCATTGAGATTCGTTACTGTACGGTCAGTGGGCACGCGATGCCGCCAAGCCTTCGTCAACTTACAGAGACCAGGATATTTCAATCAGGTACAAACGGCCCTGCTTTTCCGTTATAGCCTAGCCTTAGATTTAAAAACAGCCAGTTAGGGGCTGCGCAAACGTGGTCCAGCATGCGCTCCACTCGGCTCGAGCGATGTGACTCTCGATTTCAACGATAAACCGTTATTTTTCGGTGTGGGAGCCATTGTTCCCCGCGCCGCGATCGCCGACCGACGCCGCTCCACTGGCCTCGTGGCCCGCATCCACCTGTATCTGCATCGCTCATACATGTGTATTTGCAAGGTTAGGTACTTTGGTGGTGGACACAAATACATTGAACAATTCTACTGGACTCGGAGTTTTCAAATCACCGTGAGCTCATTAAATCACTGATAAAATAAAGTTAACGGATGCGTAGGCGCTCAGACCACACTGCGAGCGACGCTAACTTACCCGAGCGTAACTGGTGACACGTGGCACGAGTTAGGTTTCATTTTCGGTTTTCTGTTGCTCGCATAGTTAGTCCGAAAATGAAAAGATATGAGCCCAGTTAGCGTAGCGCCGCTCGCGGTGTGTTCTGTGCTTATCAGTTGTATACAACAAACGGCATTGTATAGTAATGTTACAGTCGAGCAGGCGGAGCGATGACCTTGCACGGCGACGTCACGGGTCAAGGACACGCGCCCCCTGGCGGCGACCTCGGCGGCTTGGCTGCCGTGACGTCACTGCCGCCAAGATAACATCTCGGTTTCAGTGCGCCCTTGAAAGCTCCCGAGCTAAACCTCACTAGCACTACTGAAATGGTAGTCGGCTCCTAAACCCACGCCCACCGCCGCCGCCGGCTTCTAATAAATCTTGAAATAACACTTTGATGGGGTAATCTTAGATTAGTCAGTGTCCTTGGGTTTTACATTTAAATACATCGAGGGATCTGAGTTGAAATTATTTAATGATAATAATAATAATAATAAAAAAATCTTTATTGTAAAAACACATGTAACAATGTACAATTATTGTTTTACAAAAAGCGGTCTTATCGTTTAATAGGATCTCTTACAGACTACCTACCTAAAACTAAAACTAACCTAACCTAATACTAAATGTAACGACTTTGCCGTTGGCCCAGCGCAGTGATTAGTATGTCAGTTGGACATCTCCCTCCGAACTAGTCGGAGACTGTATCTCAGAGGCCGATGTCCACCTTCAACACCAGCACGGCTGTATACCATCGGCAAAGTCATTATGTTGTTGATTCGGCTATAGTACAGAGTATTGAGAGCAAAAACCCTAATAAAGAATAAAGAAGGTACGTATAAATATGACCAACTTAACTAATATAAGCTTATGATTTCTAGTAAACGCAAGTATGAAATGTATAGGTATAGTGTTAATGTGTGTGGTTTATTGTGTAGTTCAAAGAGGCCTGTAAGTGTTTGTGTGTGTAAGTGTGCGCGCGCGCGCGTGTGTGTGTGTGTGTGTGTGAGAGAGAGAGAGTTTTGGTGGTGAGTGAGGGTGTGTGGGTGTGCTATGTAAGCGAAATGTATGTATTGTATTATGTTATGGTGATGTGAAAGAGGTAGGGAAGAAGGTTAAAATGAGGGTTGGAGAGGTGAGTTTGTATGATTTATAATGTTTATTTATATTATAATGATCAAGACGGAGTTAATGGTAGAGTAAGAATATCAGATTAGGCGAGTGAAATAAGTAGAGCTTCAGTTTCATTATAATTTAGTTGGTAGAGCCATTCTGTGAGTTTTAATTTCATTTTATGTCGAGTCAGGGGATATATATTCAAGTGTTTGTTGATGCGGTTGTACAATATAGGCGCAATAATAGGATAAAAGCGACTAAAAAATTTAGGTCTGTGTTTAGCGACATTACATACTCTATTTGATCGTCTCTTTGAACGAGTAAGGTTGAAATCAAACGGCAACGATGTATGCAGTCGTGATATAGTTTGGAGCGCAAAGAGTTGTCTCACTGATAAAATTTTAAAGTCAGTATATGATGCAGCAGTAGAGTACCGGTACGGTTTTTTTAACATTACCTTGAGAACAGCTCTTTGCGCTCTTTCTAGTTGTAGTATTTTTTCCTGAGCCACCCCAAACTGAGATATAGTATCTTAAGACCGACTCAGCAAGGGCTGAGTACACTATTTTCAGTGTTTTATGATCGGCGCTTGACCTAAGATTTTTAAATATATAAATATATTTCCGAATTCTAGATGTTAAGGAGTTTATTTGCTCATGCCAATTTAGGAGGTGATCAATGTGAACGCCGAGATACTTCATAGTTTCTGTTCTGGTGAGAGACGGGCAAGTGCAATGGCTGGTAGGGTTTTGGCATCTGTGGCTTTTTAGATCAAAGGATATTTTTGAAGGCTGTGTAGAAGAAGTTAGTGAGAAGGTCATATATGTCGTCTTCTCTACATTTAGTGTAAGTAGATTAGTATCAAGCCAGATCATTACCTTAGCTATGGCGTCTTCAGCGAATTTTTTGGTTTCCTCCCAGTTTTTGCCGTGAATCAGTAGAGCTGTATCATCAGCGTAATAGAACACAAAACAATGAAAATATTAATAGTTTAGCTCTTATTATTATTCAACCGACTTCAAAAAAGGGAGGTTCGCAATTCAGTTAATTTTTTTTTTGTTCCTTCAGAGCTTTGTTGTTTATAAACCGATTGAAAAATATATTTTTGTTAGAGATAAGACCTAACGCACGCTGTGTAGATGAGATCAGGAACGTAGCGGCACACTGGATGCAGATAGATGTGTTAATGTATTGCGTCATTTAACATAGTTAATGTTGTATCGTTTAGAGTAAACTTAAATAATTATAGTTTGCAGTAGGCTTTATAAACTACTGTCAATGTCACGGGGTGTTAAAAGTGTCAGTGTCAATAATGTATAAAATATAATATACGCATTACAAGTATTTCTGTAAAACAAAACAGTTTTTCATTTGTCGTATTAATTAATTACTTCAGATAAATACAGAATATAACAGTGGCGACGAAAAAGGGATATTTTTTTATCAATAACTCACTCGTAAAAGTTACCATAAATTTTTTCATACTTAACCTCAAGAAAACACGAGGCGCTGCACGGTGGCGTGGCGGCGTACAAGGCCGTAAATGGAAACCCCAGTTAAAATTGAACAAGAAAAAAAGAAAAGACAAGTAGTAACAAAAAAACCAACGATGAATTTTGGAAACATAGAAACATTCACGGGCGAAAATTGGTTGGCGTACGCCCAACAATTCGAGTGTTACATACTTCTAAATGACATACCAAAAGACAAAAAGGTTCCATTGCTCATCACGAAACTGAGCACAACTGTATATGAAAAATTAATCGCTCTTTGTACTCCAAAATCACCTGCCCAAGAAACCTATGAAAATTTATGTGAGAAATTAAAAACATACTTTCATCCCACAAAGAACCATACCATTCATAGAGCTGAATTTAGACAAAGAAAACAAAAAGAGAATGAAACATTAGAACAATATATTTTGGAACTAAAAAGACTATCTTCAAATTGTAACTTCAATAGCTTCGATGAAGAAATCAAGGAACGACTGCTTAATGGAGTATACTGTGATTCAGTGAGATTTGAGCTGCTGAAGGAGGCAGAAAAATCATTGGAGGATCTGATCACATTAGGAAAAACAGTGGAAGCTGCTTACAACTTAACATTCAACCATGAAAAACAGCCCGAGCAATCTCAGATGTTCAAGGTGCAAGGAAAGAGATTTGTAAAGAATACCAGCAGTGGATCAAAGCAACATTCTGCTACTACTGCTAGTGATAAACAAAATATATCATGTTTCTGCTGCGGGAAACCGGGACATCTGAAGAATGAGTGCACATTGCGGGAAAAATTTTGTAGTGAATGTGGTGTAAAGGGCCATGTGTTCAAAGTGTGTAGTAAAAGGCAATTAAAAATTAAAAATGTGAAAATAAACCAAAATGATGATAACAATGTTAATCAATCAAGCGAAAACGAAGAAAAAGAAGAAAGTGCAGAAGTGTTCGACATATTTTTCTTCAATGAAAATAAAATCCCATCAGCTACACTGGATGTGGCTGTGAACGAGAAGGTATTAAAGTTTGAAGTTGATACTGGAGCCGATGTAAGTACAATTACTTTGTCTGATAAACAATTGTATTTTCCAGATTTAGAAATCAAAAAGAAGAATGTAATATTCACAAACTTTGATCAATCAACTTCAACACCTCTCGGGGTGATCGAAAACCTAAATGTGAGATTTAAATCTGTAAGTCTGAACAACCTAAGATTATTTGTGGTAAAAAACGGGCTACCAAAAATAATTGGTAAAGATTGGCTTTCTTTATTACACTTATGGCCACCAAAGTTTGAACAAAATTTCTGCGAAAATGTATCAAAAGCTAAATTAATAAATAACCTAAAACAAGAATATCAGGAACTGTTTGACTCAAACATGGGGACTTTTAAAGGAGAGCCAATCAAGTTGTCATTGGAGCCTGAAGCTAAGCCAATTTTTATGCCTGCACGAAGTGTCCCATATGCATTAAAAGATAAAGTAAAGGAAGAAATTAAAAGATTAATAGAAAACAAGCGTATTGAACCGGTTCAGTATTCAGAATGGGGTACCCCGGTGGTACCAGTACTGAAGCCTGATGGGACAGTTCGGTTGTGTGGTGACTATCGAATAACAATAAACAAATATTTGAAAATTGATCATTACCCTTTGCCAACCATTGATAATATTATGATGAAATTACAAGGTAATAATTACTTTTGTGAATTAGATTTGCGGGAAGCATATTTGCAAGCTCCATTATGTGAAGAATCCCAAAAACTAGTGACAATTGTTTCAGAGGAGGGAATTTTCAAATATTTATATTTACCATTTGGGGTCAGCACCGGGCCTGGTTCATTTCAAAGACTCATCACACAAAAGTTAAATGGAATTGAGGTAATAGTGTACATTGATAATATATATGTATATGGGAAAACATTGGCAGAAACTTGGGAAAGGCTAGAATGTGTTCTAAAAAGACTTAAAGATTGTGGTTTGAAATTAAAAATGAATAAATGCAAATTTTTTGAAGACAAACTGGATGTTTTTGGATTAGAAGTAAATAAGTATGGAGTTAGAGTCATACAAAGTAAAATTGAACCTATACTGTCACTGCCAGCTCCTGAAAATATGAAAATGCTAAAATCATTTTTAGGAAAAGTAAATTACTACAACAGATTTTTACAAAATATGGCAATAACATTAAAACCATTATATGATTGTTTAAAAAAAGAAAAGTTTGAGTGGACAGAGGATTGTGAAAATTCATTTAAGAAAATTAAAGTAAACTTAGCGAACACAACCCCACTGTCTCACTATGATAAAAACTCAACAATCATATTGACTTGCGATTCAGCTGACAGTGGTGTAGCTGCTATACTGTCGGTGAAGGATACCAATAATGTAATAAAACCAGTAGCTTTTGCTAGTAAAAAACTGAATGACACACAAATGAAATACCCAATTTTAGAAAAAGAGGCTTTTGCAATTGTGTTTGGAGTTAATAAATTCTATCATTATTTATTTGGGAGGAAATTTATTTTACAGACAGACAATGAGGCATTGGCCAAAATATTGGGACCTAAATATGGAATACCCAAAATGGCAGCAAAGCGGCTACAGTACTGGTCAATTTTTTTGAGTGCATTTGACTATGAGGTACAGCATATAAAATCCAAAAACAACCCAGCAGATTATTTATCAAGAGCAGCTATAACAAATAACAGTGATGAAAAATTAAAAAACTCAGATATTATTAACAAATCATTTGAAATGAATATTGTTAACTATGTAAACAAATCAAATTTTCAATCTCTAGACTGGCAATGTATACAAAATGAAACAAAAAAAGACAAAATATTATGTGATGTTTTGAGATTTTGTAGAGATGGCTGGCCTGTTAAAAATGATATGGGGAAGGACTATGAACCATATTTTTCTAAAAAAAATGAAATTACTATTGATAGAGAGTGTATACTCTGGGGATATAGAGTAATAATACCCCAAAGTATCAGAGATGGTATTAAGAGTGAACTGCATGCCAGTCATTTGGGCATAACCCGAATGAAAGAGATATCTAGGTCATATTTTTGGTGGCCAAGCCTAGATAAAGAAATAGAAGATATAACTAACAATTGTTTAATTTGTTTACAAAATCACAAAAACCCAGAAAAAATTAAATTAACTGTTTGGCCACAGCCACCAACAGTATGGCACAGATTGCATGCAGACTTCTTGGGACCACTACACAATAAAATGTATCTGGTAATAATAGATGCTTATTCAAAATGGCCAGAAGCATTTGTTATGGGTAATATAACAGCACAAAAAACAATACAAATGTTTAAAAGCATATTTATAAGATATGGATACCCTCTACATTTAGTGACAGATAATGGTCCAACATGGACTAGTGAAGAGTTTAAAAATTTTTGTAAAGCAGTAGGAGTGAAACAAAGTTTTACACCTACCTATTTCCCACCCACAAATGGCTTGGCTGAACGTTTTGTAGAGTCATTCAAATCACACATAACAAAAATTGTACAAAGTGGTAAAACACTAGAATATGCTTGTAACTTATTTTTGTTTGACTATAGAAGTACAGTGCATAAAACAACTGGTCAGAGCCCAGCAAAATTAATGTTAGGCAGGGAGTTGAGATGTCGCTTCTCTTTATTGAGACCTAACCCGTTGAATGACAAAATTGATTTTGATACTATTAAGCAATCAATAAAAAGTAAAGATAATTATAAAACATTTCAGATTAATGAGAAGGTAATGGCTAAGGACCAAAGAAAGAATAATAAAAAATGGTCTTTAGGTAGAGTCATTGAGGTTTTAGTTCCTGGGGTCACTTATATAGTAGAAGTCGATGGCCTCAAATGGAAGCGACATGTCAATCAGCTGCTCAAGTGTGGGCAGACTTTAGAATAAGACTTTAGAGTATTTTTTTTTTCCCAATTGTAAGAAGTAGCTATACCTTTAATAGATTTTAGAAAGTAGACATAAATATATATTTTATTCTGTTAATTCTTGTAAAAGAAGGGGAAGGGACCTTGTTAACTTTTGTTAAGTTAGTGTACTTAGCTTATACAAATAGTAATAATTAATAAGATATATATATTTTAGTCAAATACCTAACTGTTAAATACATATTTAAAGCGGGGGAGAGTGTTGTATCGTTTAGAGTAAACTTAAATAATTATAGTTTGCAGTAGGCTTTATAAACTACTGTCAATGTCACGGGGTGTTAAAAGTGTCAGTGTCAATAATGTATAAAATATAATATACGCATTACAAGTATTTCTGTAAAACAAAACAGTTTTTCATTTGTCGTATTAATTAATTACTTCAGATAAATACAGAATATAACAGTTAAGAAGTAGGTATCGTTAAATTTACTAACTTGGACTTCTAAATATTATCTAATAGTATTATATTCATTCACTGTAAAACTCGCACACCATAAATAGTAGAACCACTTCCCTGTGACTTTTCAGTGGTTTACGATCGCTAAAACGGTCCAATAAAACCTTGATTATTTTATTAGCTAGATAAAAGTAATTTTATTCCAATGGCAAGCAATTCCATGGCTTAGAATTTTTGTCAGGTTAGTGCAAATGGGCATAAGTCATTGACCTGTTTAAACATTCAGTTGTGTAAATAATAAAGGTATTAAATTAAAACGAACTAGTAATTAGATTTTTTTATTTATAAAATTGCGAACAGGAAATTCTCAGAAAATGGAATATATGTATATAATATGTATATTTGTGAGTGTATATTTATTTATGTATAGAAAGCAGACGCGTTTATTGTTTTGTAAACAATAAGCTTGTTATCAATGGCGTAGTGAGATCCTCAGATTTAATCTCTGCAAACCCTCTCTGTGTGTGATTGAAATCGGTGATACGTTAAAAGGCTTTCAGCGTCGAGTTGAATCGAACGGCTCCAGCGACCCTCGCGCCTCTCGAGGGGATACCCGACACCAGCTTTGTGTCAACAGGGGATATTGGAGTTTTGTTACAGATATGACGGTGAGTACACCTGGAGGACCCGAACACTAGAAACGAGCGAATGTAGAGTTGGTTGTGTAAAGCAGGTAGTGTATTATTTTTAGCAAGTGTTTTATATGCACAGGCTGCAGAGTTTTGTAACCAGCCAAAGTGGTTTATATTATGATGTTATCGTAGAGAAACTTTGATAAAACCTTCTTACGAAATCGCTAGAAAACCAAGGAGCAGGCAATAAAATTCGTGTAAATCGAGACTGTTACTAAGGGCTTGTCTGATGGCGATAACAGGTCGTCGTCGCCACATCGCACTCGCGCGGAGACGAGGTCGCGTCTGCAAGAGCTCCGGGAACGGTTACACATACAAATAAATAGCTTAGCAGTGTTGGTTGTAGACAAGCGAGTTGCGAACCTTCTCTGACTGGCAGCTCTACTCGTAGTAGTACGCACTGAATCTTACTTATACCTAATACAGGCTGGTAGAGCTCTGGAGATATCTTGAATCATAGCTAGTTTTAAAAAATAGTTCAAGTGCAGGAAATGCCTCTAGCATTTAGTTTTATCTGGCCAATAAGAGACGTTTCGCGGGTTGTGTAGATGGCGGGCTGAAGGCTGCCTACGCTGCGCCCGCGCATGTCCGTCAATAGTCATGTTTTTCAAGTGTTCTCCGAACCACTCGCACTCACTAGGTTACTCATAGATTAATGAAAATAAAGATTTTCACCGATGAACGAACTTCAGTTTTCACAACTTTATAGGTTTCAATTGTTTTACTCTAATTTTGGTAACTTGGAAAAGGTAACTGAAATAGAAGTACCTTAGCCAGGTAGATAGAAGACTCTGGCAAAGCCTAGAGTTACATTTTCTCTCCAAAATAGGTAGATTTTTTTTTTTTTTTTTTTTTTTTTTTAAGTTTGATTTGCGATCAGTAGAATTTACTATGAGCAAATGTTAGGGTTTGTTTTTAATTTTGGGGGGAGCACACTCCTGCACTCGCACTTCCGGTGTCGTCTAGGACGTCTTTGCGCTTGAGCCTTCGCTTGTACCCGGGACTTAAGAGCTCTCGGGCCAGTTGGTTTGGGTGGTTTCGCAGCCTCTTGCGGTAAGCATGAGCAGCCTCTTGCATCTCTTCAGCCACTGTGTTGATTTGCAGTACGCCATACAATTCAGTGTTTCTAATAAACCAGGGGGCATTGGTTATGTTTTTCAGCAACCCATTTTGGAAACGTTGAATGATATTAACATTGAACGCATTGAAAATAGGTAGATAAATAAAATAAAGCTGTTTAGTGATTTAAGCTGCTGCGTCTGCGCAGTCTCTCGCGAGTCGCGAGGCGGAGCCTCCGTTACCAACCTGTACAACGAATCATTTCAATAACGGACCTAACCTACCTTTAGATACAAGTTTTCTGGATACTTTAAACTACAATGCAGTATAATAAATAAGATTACAAAGTACGGACCCTAGTCTAAACTCGAATGAAATTCAGCTGCGGACTTAACCACAAGACATTGCCGATGTCCATATAGCCTTCAGCTTACCTATTAAAATAGGTAATTAGGGTTATAATTAAGTAGGTTTTTTACAAAACCATAGGGTCTGATGCAAGTGTAGAAATTCAAGAAGTACATACTTATTTTACATCGATTAATAGGACTTTTATTGCTTTAGAGAGCAATGAGAAAAAAACTTTATTGGTCTCATAAATTAGTGTAAACAAGTCGAGTCTCATAACTAATCGTCTCGCACTCGGCGGCGGCGGCGGCGGCGGCGCGGGCGTTGAGTGCGGAGTCTAAACAGACTCCGTAACTCAGACAGAGAGACTCAGACAGAGTGTAAACACACTCCGGCATCGCAATAAAGATTACACATGACTCAACGACGGCATACACTACACGCACACGCACTCTGGCCTGCTTATTACTCGGGTAGAAGGTATTAACTAAAGATAAAGAGGGGGCGGCACACGGGTTCGCGCGGCCGGGCGTTTGGATGCAACCTAGATACTAAGCTTATTAATACTTTTATCCGATTCAAAATATTTATCTATCTATGGCAAATATAAACCCAATTGGTTGTGTTTATAATTTAAATTTTAAATTATTTCCAAACAGCACCTAAAATATTGTCCTAATGGAAATAGAGAAGGTATATAGGTATATACGGTGCCAATCGTAACGGCGCCGTTCAGATGGGCAAAAGAATGTCGCTGCCATCAACACAACCGAAATGGGCTGGTGACGTCATCTACCGAACAACTGTTTGAAAAAGGAGGTACATCAATCAGCCAGGCTATGGCTAGGTCAGGGATGCCAGGCAGATGTTTAGTAGGCATGGAGAATATGGAGATGCCGCTAGACTGGCGCACTGACGCCGCTGACAAACAGAATGAGGCGTCAGGAAGATGGATAAGTACTCGCTCACCGGATACGCAATTGCGCATCCGATTCAGTGAATGGTGTTTAAGTGGTCGTAGAGCTCGAGCAGATCCAACATACACTAGCACATGCACAAGTTCAGTAGGTATGACAATATACATATAAAAGACCCATTTCTTACACAAATCACGACCAGAGATAATTGAGCACAAGTATCAGACTGATCGGTTTATGAGCACAAGCGCACATGGCTCATGAAAGCCAATGTACAAAATTAATAAGGCCTCCCTAGATAGATTGGTATTATTTCATAAAAATAATATCTCTACTCTATTACCCATCTAAAAGTCTGACCACTGGCTAACACAAAAGGAAAGATCTGTGATGATTTTTCCTTTTGTGTTAGCCATTGGTCCATTTTTTGATAAAAAGCTTAGATAGGTGTGATAGATGGTTTTTTGTTTCGCGGACCACATGCAGGAGAATCCGAGGGTCGCAATTATCTGATTTTATTTCATTTATTTCACAAGTGTAATACAATCGATTTAAAACTAAAATTACATATGGACAATATTAGAACTAGATTCGTATTCCAAATACTTAGGAAACATTGCAAGGTTTAAAAAAGAGTTGCAGGTCTTCAAACTAAAATTCCCTACGAACAGGGAAAATGTATATTTTTAGTAATCTGTTCACAATTTATTGAATTGCTTAGTATCAGCACAAGCAACTTTGACACACATGTTTTAAACCTAATAGTATTAGAGTCAAAAATATCTATCACGTCATGTTTAGACGCCAGCTCATTGTATAGACGGCGGTTATCATATCATATAGAACCTATGATTATGATTCTTAAAATCGTTATCCACAAGCCTTGATAACAAGGTTCAAGAATGTGACTACGACCTGCCGGCGGCGGCGGCGCGGTCCGGATTCGTGAGATTAAAAAGGTACTAAATCAAGCCCGTTATCGTCTCCTCACATGCTCAAACGTTCAAAAGCTTCCACTGACGCTAGTGCGTGTCGGTCGCACGTGTACCGGCTAAGCCGCACGTGTCCCGTGCGGATTAGGAAAACCCGACCCTGCCGATGATGCACCCGCGCCCGCGCCGGCTCGCGACTCGCCACATTGTACATTCATTTTGCGGGGATAGGTTGCGGGCCCCGTTCCGCTCGGTCCTTACATGAGCGATATCAACAACACACTACGATTGGCTTTGGTCGGTCATCCACTAAAACACGAACAACATGCGAAGTGCACACATGCATGGCCAACGACAACAGACCCGGTGGTTCACTGGAGTATTTTCGAACGCATATTTGAATATCTATGTGACATAATAAAGTAACACAACGCGCCCGAACCGAGCAGAGGTCATTAACAAAGTCTGAATTGTAAGTATCCACCCTTATCTTTAAAAAAGTAATCATTATTTTATTTGATTAAACTGTCTACATTCGACGACATTGGACGCCCTCTTAGTATTTATTTACATAATATGTAGTCAAATAAATAAATAAACTTCTTAGACTGAGCTATAGAAACTCCTCTTTCAGTAATATATTATTTTTTATGTTAGCAGCGACCTACTATAAAACACAACATTTAAAAAATAGAGGGACAGTTGCAGAACATGCTTTTTAAGAGGTCGTTGAGCTTTGCTTTGCACCACCCACCATATCGCAAACATCTGCGTAATACAATCAGAAAAGGGTGACTCCTTTGAAGTCAGATTTAAAATTATTACACTTTGTTTATTAAGTTTATTAAGTGTGGCAACAAGCGACGCGGAGGTGCCATTGTGCGACACCCTCAATTGTTAATGTGCAGGCAGAGGCAGGGGAGAGCGGTGCGGAGTCAGGGAGAGCGGTGCAGTGTCAGGGAGGGTGCAGTCGAGAAGTGCTCCCCAACATCACTTAGGGTAGCAATCGATCATGTTCCGCTCAGCAGACTTTTGAACTGATTGTTTATTATGTGTTGAATAACGGCATTTTTTGTATGTAAGTACAGATTTGGATAGGTTTGCATTTTTGCCAACGGCCTCAAACTAGTTTTATCTTGCAATTATAATTTGGCTGAGTTAGTTCAATTCTCTAAAGAGCTTTCAAATCAATAAGCAAAATCAACTCTTTGAAATTCAGCTCCGACAAGAACACTCGACGCTTAAGTCGTTTATCGCTTGTATTATAATACAATCCAATTAAACTCGAAGCTTTATCTTCAACGTTTATCGGATATCACTTCAATGAAGCGTCTAGAGGAATCACAACGACAGATTTAAGTCACTTCGTTTAGAAATATTATATTCTATTAAAAAAGGGACCAATATATTATATTACTTTGCTCATGTGTTTGTTGCTGCGTCCCATTTAAACCATTGCATGACTCTGGTGTCGGAAAGTCTAAACCGCACGAAGGCTCCGACTTGGTTTGACTTGCCGAGTTTTACCTAAACTAAGATTCTACCTAATTGAAGATCTCAAGTATGTAGGCCTTGATATGTCGTATATGTTTGAGCCCTTTAGGGTCGAGACCCTAGGTTCATTGGAATGGGAGCCTTCCGCAGAGCGTCTGGTCGAAGCGACGCGTGATCAGAGGGCTGGCAGCTATCTCGGCCAAAGAATAAGCCTTGCTATACAAAAAGGCAATGCATCCAGTATCCTCGGCACGTGTGCCATCGGGTGTCGAGTTGGAGCAGTTGAGCTATAGATCGTTTGCAAAGGTCTATCTATGGGTGGCCCAATTGTTTCCGGTTGTAAATTTTGTAATACAGATTGTAGTAGTTAGCTTATGCTGTAATCAATGCCTAATCTAAAGTTAAAATCAGTTTTCGATATATACGACGATGGTTGACAACATGAAACATTTAATAGTATTTTTTACCCGACTGCCAAGGAAGGGTTATGTTTTTAATGCGTGTTGCCGTGTATGTTGGGAATATTTTTTTTCATTTCATTTACTTTACTTTTAATTGTATTAAATAAGTAGCAGTGTTGGTAGAGTTTTTTTATAATTGTTATTAACTTGTATCGAGACTTTAAATACCCACTGCTATAACGACTGCCCACATCGAATTACAGCCAAATCGGTTCAGTAGTTTTGGTGTGATGGAGGAGCAAAAATCCATCCATCTATCTATCCATCCATTCATACAATTACGACATTAGAGGGAATTAGGATACCATGTTGCTAGAAAATACACGGTAAAGTCTCTTATGAAATTACATAGCTGCCTGCATGCTCGTGTCTCCTGCCTGCATCAGTGCAACTGGGTTTACGGCCTCGAAGCAACGTTGTGCTTCTGTGATCTCGTCAAGCTTTGCCCGGTCTGGCCGGGGACAGACGGACAGACAGAAAACTCGATCACTAACTCGATAACTGACGCGTCACGTTGTCAGGGGATGGAGGCTCACACGTACGGGACCTCGTAATATTAATAAAATAATGTAATCTCTGGTAGGTAATTTTGTCCATGATCCAAGCTAAGGCATTATTTTGGAGATGCGAGGAAAAATGTTGGATAATTTTATATGAGTACTTATTGAAATATGAAGAGCTCTATCACAAGTTTGACCGGCCGTAACATCATCTTACTACGTCAGTAAAACGTCCGACTGTTCCATAATTAGCACCTCCATAAAACAAAGAGACTACGAGTAAACAATAAAGCTATCCGCAGTCCGATGACCTCCGGCCTCCCGGCCGCTCCGGCCGCGCAAACAACATGCATGCATACAGCATACATCGCAACTTCACAAGCGTTTGGACCAGGCCTAAACGGGTTTGAAACTAACATTATGTACCTACTTGAAATCTTTGCTCAATAGGAAGAGCCTCTACATTTTGCAGAAAACTTTCAGGCTCCAATTTTAGATGCCCTACCCCAACCAGTAGATTACGTGTAGGTAATTGATTAAATAAAATATTAAAGTTCAAAATAAACCCCACTGGCGCGGCCGGGCGAGCTAGCGGGAGAGCGGCGAGCGCGACAGCGTAGAGAGAGCGCCGAGCTGCCGCATGCCAAGTGTCCGCAACTGTTGATCTTTACTAGTTAATAGTTTGACCAGTACATTAAATAGGACACTAAAGTTTTCGTCTCATTCTATTTATTTATTTATTGGAGAACCAACAGCTTTATACTTCTAAGTAGACAATAGTTTAGCTTTAGAGAACCGATTACAGGTTCCCACGGATAGACATATTTGATGACACTGAATTGCAAAAGTATTTAAAATATTTTGTTTTAGCTATAATTATAAAATTATTCGTTAAATAAAATCCTAACTATATGTAGTTAGTATGTATGTTGTACGTACGTACGTGCATAAAAGAGTAATATTTGGTTTATTGCATTGACCGTACAGTTTGACCAACCTCGCCTGTAAATACTGGTACTACACATTATAACCACGTATGTTGTACTCTCGCCTGGTGAACGTTCCCCAAGCGGTGCGGTGCGGTGCGGTGCGGTGGTTCGCGAAAGCGCCTTTCCCGCGATCGCTCCGCAGCCGGCCGAGGGGCGGGGGGGGGGGGGGGGGGGGCGGAGGGCCCTTTGTACCGTAATTGGTGGCCACTCGATACCGCGCCACAGATTACTCGACAATACGCTGGTCCACTCTCCTACCTACATCGAACCTCCACTAGACCTCGGAGAGCCGTGTCAATCTTAATAGTAGAAAGAAAATCATCGGGATTTCCTTCTATCTTATTACCACAAATAGCGGAAAATATTTTTTATTGCTTTGAAATAACTTACCTTTATTTTTATTGGGGAAATTTATTGCATTAATTAGCTTTCATAATAAACTAATTATCTTTCGTAACCCACGGTAGAATATTTATCAATTAGCATAGACATTTCGAGTAGGTAGAATAATTGATGAGATCCATTAATGATACACGAGGCATCGTAGGAGAGAGATTGGTAATTATCTACCGGCCTACACGTAGTAGGCATGTAGTAGGTAAGTACCAAGTTGATATGACAAAGATTATAGCAGTAAATGACCCTACAAACTTGTGCACATTTATTATCCAACGAGATCTAAACTCGAGGTCATCCCCCAAGACGCGCGCCGCCACCGCCCGCCCGGGTGCCGGGCCTTTGACGCCAATACCAACCAATACATGCTGTCAAACACTCTGAACAGGAATGTTTGATAGCATGACTCTTGAAAAAACCGTGTGAAATAGGATATGAACAAAAATGGTGCTCGTTAGTACAGATATGACGACTGATGGTGACGAACGGAACTGGAGGATACACGCTGTACCGACACCTCCTAAGTAGGTATATGTACAGACAGCGTCATAGATAAGTATCCCCCTTGCATTATAATACCCAGCTTCAAATCCTTTTAAAACCACCGTCTTGGCGAATGGAGAAGTTTTTCCTTTAAAAAATAGATTATATTTGAATAACCGTATGTAAGTCTAAAAATAATTTTAAGTATTACAATTTTTTTAAAGGATTTATAGCTGGATGTCTTGTTCAAGGGGGATACTTATCTCTGACGCTGTCTGTACATATATATGCTAAAAGTTGATAATAACTTCAGAAAAATAAAACACCAAGAACCATGTTCAAGCGTACGTAAAATAGGGACTGAGTCGAATAACAAAGCAAATAGTGTCCCTCATTAATCACCTTCGACCTACACATCAGAGGAAGTACGAGAGTACTTCACTCGACTAGCTACACGACTCCTATCTTTGGGCGCTTTCATATTAGAGGCGTGAGGAAGCGCCACTGTGGGGCTTCTTCTAGTTTTCATACAATATCTAGACGCGCAGGTGCAGCTCCACTATCGTGGCATAGTGGTGGGGTCTAGATACTGTATGAATACTAGTAGAACGCTTCCTCAAGCCTCTAATTTTAAGGCACAAATTTAAAAAAGTACCTAATGAGAATTTTCAGAGCAAAAGAGGCCTGTATCTGAGCACGCTTCCCTACGTTACGTCTAAAAGTATAAGGAATATAAAGTAACAAATAAATGTCCCTCAAAGAATATCCACTCGAGGATATTGAATTGAAACAATTAAACATGTAGAAGCCGACGAACGTCTCGAGCACAGTGTCCCCCGCCTCCGCCGCCGCCGCCGCCGCCCGCGGCCCTTGCCACGGGACCCGGGGGTGTCCGGAGCGAGGAAGCATAACAGTGACGCCCGCCTAGAGGCAAAACAGAATGACAATTATCTTCCAGTGCTCTCAGGGTAAATAAACGTTTGTAAGGGAAGATAGTTATTTAGTTTGCTCCTCGACTACGCCGACCGTAACCGGTTAAACTGTGTAGGTATAGTTTGTGAGCTGAAAAAGCAAAGGGTTGTGTCAGGGATACAACCGTAAAATAATATGTACATACATGTTTTTTAGGTTGCCTCTTTAACAAAATATTAACACTGACACGCACGAGGAAATTAACAATGGCACAACTTGCTCAATGTAACATTCAGTCATTAACTTATCATGATTATAATATATTTACTTTAATTAAAACGGCAGCAGCCAATTATATTAATTAAAGAGCGAATTACTATATATTCTTCTTCTTATTTTGTTACTAGTTTTATCGAACTTGAAACGTGAAATCCTTTCACCACACTATTTCCAAATTTGTTCCGGATGTAATATACAGTCAGCTGCATAAACATGTAAACACTCCCAAGATTTTTTGCAAATAAAAGTGCACGCAAGCATTTTCAAATTAATGTATTCATCTTATTTGTCAGAAGAAGAATGTTTTTGCAAAATTAAGAGTATAATATAAATGTGAAAGCTTGGGAGTGTATACATGTCTATACAGCTGACTGTACTTATTAAATTTTGAACTGTAGGCCTATATCATCTTGCAAACAAAGAAGTATCCACTTCAAAGGGATATGGGCTGCTTTTTATCCCGATATTCTCAAGTAAAGGAATTAGCTGAAATTGAAATTATCGTTCTAAATAATAAGATAATATGAAATTAAATTTTATTTGAATTGAAAAATAAATAATAAATCAATAATGATTAGTATATCGATCGACGCCCTACGTGTGTTACGTGTCCAGTATAACAATATCCTCAGCATGATGTTGCGGCTGCCCCGACCCTGCAGTGCGTCGGGGATGTTTGCGCAGCACCACACTGATGGATTTCATGCCATCACGCGCAAAAAGACCGCATCCCTGATGAGCAAAGTACGGGGCAGCTGCAACAGCATCCTGAGGACTGCAGCGGAGTGTACGATATCACCGCTATGGAAGTGCCGCGTGCAGAGGATTATACATGGGTGAAACTACTTTCCTTGTTGATTACCCTCGACACAATGCACTTCCTTATTTAATATTAAACTTATCAATTCAGTTCAGTTCAGTTTAATACAATTCATTTTTTTAATTCAATTTGATTTAGTGTTATTTAATTTAGTTTTTACATCTGACATCGATTTTGGAGAATAACTTTGCGGCCAACTGTTTTGCAAAGAATACGGTCAAGCGGTTGTCAAGTCGGCCTCCGCCTCTAGCACCGATCCCCGTTCTCGATCCTCTGTCGGCGCTGGATTCCGCTCATCTCTTCGAGTGTAATGTAAATGTTGGTGTTATTGTATTATTATGCAGTCGCCGTAATTTCGCCTTCGAAGCCGAACTCGGTGTCGTGCCCCGCCGGGGCATTGACGTCCCCATTGCCTTTTTATTTGTAAACCAAGTGACAAAATGAGCGCAGCGCTCTTTTGATGCAAAAAGGTCATTAACTAATAAATTAAAAACGGCCATTAGGAATGGTTTTTTGCCGAATGGATGTTTTATGCAGTTGGCCGCAGATGGCCTTACAAACTCCCCACAAACCTTACAAAGTTAGGATGAGGGCAGCAGCACGAGGGACCGTTGGGACGAGACTGTGGGTGCCGCACATTCACATACATCAGGATTTGGTGTTGTTCCCATGTAGTGCCACTAAAAGGTAATGGTGGCCATAAAGGAGGAATCGATTTTAGTGCGGACACGAGATGGCTCGTAAAACAATAATTGGCTGGAAGGGCGGGCGGCATCTCGTGGGCGGCCACGGCGCCACAGATTACACCACTTTCCCGCTCAAGTTACTATGGCAACTTCAGAGCTGTCTGCCGACGAGAGCTCGCCTCTAAGGTTGCGAAGAAATATTTTTTATGATAGATGTACCTAATGGAAACCAACGACGCTCCCTGGTCCTGGTATCATTTGGGATACCGTCGTGTTCAGTTTAATATTTGTTAAACATACACCTACTTACGAGTCGGAGATGACAAGAAAGATGACACCAGCACTCACACTTGCATTCTCAACTAACACATATCGTCGACTTCCTGAGAGATTTTGAAATTCTACAAGTGGATTATAACTGCCTGTAAATTACCTGAAATATCACGAGATTCGTCTTACATGATCAAACATTTTTCATCAAAATGTGGAGTAACATTCTTCCCAACCATAATTGCATTGTAGCGCGTGCAATATTCCATTGCATTGTATCGGCTCCCACGCGGTGGAAAGATCTTGGATGCGGCAAACGAGGGCGGGCGGCGCGCGGCTGGGGCGGCAGGCTTCAGGACACAATGGACGCTGTCCCGCACTGCGCTATACCACTGCCTTCAACTGTGAACAAAGTAGCACCCTATGTACTTGTACAGTCATGCACGATAATCAACTGAATTTATTTTATTAATAAATATGTGAATCATACAGGTGCACCTGTGTGATTCACATATTTATTAATAAAATAAAAATAATTTATTTCCGACTATAGATCCATATTGGTAATATTAAAAAGGCACAAGCTTTCCGTTATCCTTTGACTAGTAATATCTTTCATTGCATTTAAGGCTAAATTAAAGTGGAGCTTCGAGCGTATTTCAAAAAAAATGTTTACGGTAGAGTTTTCTCATCGCCTGCACTAATGTCCTGGACGTTTATTCTGAGCAGTGGCCTGCGTCGTCGGAACAGGCCCGGCGGAGGGGTGCAGGGAGCAAGGGGCGCAGTGGGAGGGGGGTGATGGAGAGATTGCAGCTTGCAATAGTGCAATGATGCTGCAGGACACCTGCACTGCTTAGGCGCGACGCGGCCGGACCGATTAGAAGACATTGTTTCGCAGTCAGTTTGTTAGACGACGAATGTATGTATTTAAATGGGCTTTGGGCGACGTATTATTCAGTGATTCGGTTCTATAATGATGCTGCTTTAGTGAAAAGTTCACAGTCAGCCGCCTTTGTGCCTTTTACCATTACAAAATGTTAGAAAATACGACTTCTCATTGCATCCACAATTCACTCGTACATGACTCGCTAGTCCATAATGTACATATTAATAGCAAACTAGGATTATAAATTAAAGTTAATTCTAATGTTTTCCTAACAAATCCCAAACGACTGAACCATTAATTATGACAACACATGTCAGGTCGGTATGCGCGCACGCCGACGCGGACGCCTAACAAATTGCCGATATGCAGCGCATCAGTCTCCGCACCCACCTACATCCCGCTGCAGCATTAGTGTCATAATAAAAAGGAATGTTTGTGAGACTGAGCATGCAGATATAGATAGATGTTTGTTTTAAAAACTATTGAACTGAATAAGTGAAACTTCAGTAAGGGTACAGTTTATGAGCCGGACAAAGACAAATACTACTTTTTATACTGAAACATTTCGGGAGAAGCCACGGGCAGCTACTAGTTATACATAAGTACAAGGTTATACAAACAATGTGTAAATGAATCCTCTAAATACTCCTGTTTTTCTGGATAAGTCCGTGACTCTGTTTACATGTGCCTGAATGTTTTTCATTTGTGTCCCCATCTGCTACTAAAACACGCTAACGCGTCCCTTCGCAAGCCAAGTCTGAGGCGTTAATGCGTTCTGCGAACTCCGATACCTGAGCTGACCTCACACGAGTCGAGCATGTACCAGTCGCCTGCATACTATTTCCTACAGAGTAGATAAAATATCTTGGAGCAAACTCACTAAATATAAAGTTACGAGGTATTTTTTACGTACTATAATATTCTGAGAACACCGGTTCAGTTGATAGAGCACTCTTCAAACGTTCGATTTTTCCTAGGTAATGTTTTCAAAAATAGGGTAGATTGGGGAAGTTTTAGTCGTTCAGACACTATCATAAGATATGTACTTACTTACTGTATCTAACATTCTGCCTGTTTCTCGGAACAAGTTCAACAAATTCCATAAAGGAGCTGCGCTAGGTAACGAAATCGCTTTACTGAGGAACCGTTTGTTTTTACTTCTTCCGATTCGCGTGGAGACGAGCCGCCCGCGTCGGTGTCGCCTGCGTCGCCGCCTCTGTAGCCAGGGGTGGGGAGGCAATCCAACGAACATGCACCACTTACAAACTACGTAGGGTTGGCACCTGCTTCCACAGATTACGTGTTTCAGCTTCAATCAGAAGTCACACAAATATACTTATTTACACCGCAACGTCTGTGGCTTGCTTTTCTATTGTCACAGCATTACTCTCTAGAAGTTTGTGATCAGATGTTATCTAAATATATCTATACTATAATTAAACTTTAAGCTACATCAATGATTGTGTACATTACTGTACATTTAGGTACTTTGTGAACTTTGTGTGAAAACATTGAATAGATTTACTTACCTACTCAGTCCACGAGCCAGGCAGCCAGGTGCGACCTCGGGACTTGATAAACATAAACAATGTCGTTTAAAAAAGTCAGCCAGTTTATTTTAGAACCGTTCAAATTAAACAGACGAAACGGATTGAAAGGTTAAATATAAATAGCCGGTTATTATTGGGCAAGAACTTGGAAGACGGGAATGCGAACGTGGCTGTCATGGCAACGACGGAAGCGCGCGAGTTATGGCGGGTGTGGGGTGTGGCTGGGGTACCTGCGGCACACATGCCGTGCCGTGCCTTGCGAGTAGCTTGCCGCACGCAGAGATTAGCACTGTTTCTGTTTGCTTTAATCCTATCGCAATCGACCATATAAAACTTTGCTTAGCTTTTAAAGCTTAACTATTGGTATAAAGCAGGATTAAAGGAGGTTTAAAGGCTTGAAAAAAGAAACTCTGTGAAAAAGAAACGTTTAAAAACATTATTTTTATTGCAATTTGAGTCAGTAATTAGGGGTGTAGCTTTCTTGAGGCGCTTGAAGTCGAGGGGAGCCGAGACACGTCGCCGGCACGGCACGGGCAGGTGGCCGGGGCGCCGCGCGACCCGCTCGTGGCGCGGGGTATTGCAAACTCGCACTCGCAAAGCGCATTGGCACCTAAACTATAATACCTATCTAATAATAAATAAAAATCACATGCGCCCCGCGGCACGATTACCCACATTCTTAGTGAGGCGTGTCCTTTCGTTTTCAACACATAACAATTTGAAACTTCTTAAGCAACCTCATTTTTTTTATTCTGTGAGTCAAGACAATATTGTTTTATTTTTTCTGCACTTATTTTCAGACTCTATTTGAAAATAACACGTAAATGTCTGTCACAAAATATCCAGTTCGATGGCATTTTACACGTACGCCATCCGGTTGCCGCAAATAGAGCCGTAGCGATAAATAACGGCGGCCGCCCGCCCTCCTCGCCCGCTGACCCCCCCTCCCAATGTCGCCGCGTTTATGAAATCAGTATAAACCACCAAATATTTTTGTAAGTCTACTTGTTGCCAACAACGAGTTCACTCACAGATAGTCACAGATTAGTCATCAGTCATTACATTACCAACCGACAACGCTTCTTTGCATCCTAGAAGACACTCCAGTGACGAAGGAGTAGATAAGGTAGGTAAGATTTCAAGCAGAAATCAAAATTATCGAAAACATTATTAATGTAAAGGAATGTTCACAAGTTTAGTGAGAGTCGAGAACTCATGCAGTCGGTGTCTTAGAGGCCTCCTTAGCTAATAATTGAAATTAAAAATCACCCCCAAGCCTCTACACAATGCCCCCCTTTAGGCCTGCAGCGCCCACAAGGGGGCGTTATCGCCCACTTTGGGAAAGGCTGAGTTAGATTAAGCTGAAATATACATACATTACTTACTTACTTTCTTCGGCGCTACAACCCTTTATAGGTCCTGGCCACTTCTATAATGGACTGGCCCTCGCTGCGAACTTTGGCCTTCCTTCTCCAGGTAGTAAACTTCCCTATGGCCTTGAGATCTTCGTCGATGCAGTCGCACCATCTATTCTTCGGCCTCCCTCTCGGTCTCTTGCTGCGGCTTCCTGTTGTTTAAGTGTTCCATTTATTATGTAACATAATTAAAAAAGCAATAATAATAAGAAAATCTATTTCAATAAATAGATGTACGTAAAATTGATTTATTAGTTTTATTACACTGCAATATGTTGATTCGGTCCGCTCCTGCTCCAATGTTGCTGTGCCCTCTTTTAGGGTTCAATATGTTCTATGAGTATGTTCTGTGTTAACTTTGTAAACAATTAAAACTAACACTTATTGAATGCAATAAAAATACTGAATACTGATGTCAAACACACAAATCTATTCGCTTTCTGGCGATCAAGTATTTGGGTGAGATTTATTACGCTCCACGATAAAATTCATACGAATCCACGATAATGGACCTACCAGTAATAAACTGTATGAATAAAAAATCTTGTCAAAATTAAATGTGTTGTAAAATCCTGCGCAGAATCGAATAAATCCACGAAAACGATGATGTTAATGTTGTTTAGCGGCTATTCATTTCACTTTCCAGCTCTGCGTCTGGTCAGTGGTCACGTATACAAATTGAGTGTAAAAACTAAAATGAAACCAGACTACTGAAAAAAATCACGCTCTAAAAAGTGTATGAAACAAGCATATAAATAATATGTACATAGTTCCAAGTGATCCGTGGTGCTCTATTTAGTGCTCAGATGTCATTTTATCCTAAAGCATATTATCGTTTCATTGCTTTGGTAGGCTACGTTATTTTTATAGTTTTATTATACATATAGGTATTTTGTGTAGGTTTGGAGAGAAAATATGTTTGGCACGCATCGCATCTGATACGTTATTTTAGAAATAATTCCCAATTATCGGGTGCAAGCAAGTAAAGCCGCTAAAAACCACCAATTTTTAATTACCAAAAAATATTAAATGGGCAATGCAGTCGGGGTACGTTGCATCTGTGCAGTCAGAATTTTGGGTTTCTACAAAATGCCAGAATGACAGCAGGATGAGTGAGTGGCTCGAGCTAGGTACCCGAGTTTGCCAAACGATAAATAAAACTTAAATTATTATCAATTAAAGGTACCGCCTGACGCAAATCCATAGGAAAACGACTAACGGTAACAGTTATCCAGTTTTAATCAAATTTATTTTGACAAAAATTCGACCTAATCTTTTCAAGTTTTTTTGGCGTATAAATGCTCAATTATTCACTTGGTCCATAACATATATACACGGTCAAATTTTAATAACCATAAAAAAATACGCATAGTCAGTTGCCGTACTTGCCGTTACTGAACACAATCCGAATTCCATACAAAATGATTCTGACAAATACTCAAAAAGTACGCCGTATTATAGTACTTTCTTCGCACTATTCGTTTAGCCCATGTTTTTTGATTTCGTCAACAAAAAAAGTGAAAGGTAATTGATTGATTCAGGCGTTACTTTGCGGAAATCCATAAATATCAACAAATTATATAAATATATTTAGTAATAAATCCGCTTAATTTCTAAACAAAGGTTTTAATTAACTTAACTTTAGTTCAACTAAACCAAAGAGTCAACGAACAGAAAACCAAAGTTTTGGGAAACACGTGTCGTATCTTTGAACTAAAGTTAAGTTAATTAAAACCTTTGTTTAGAAATGAAGCGGATTTATTACTAAATATATTTTTATAATTTGTTGAAAGTGAAAGGTTTCATACTTTAATTTAGATTTTATACGTTTTAAGTTAGTAGGGTTAATTTTAAAACACGTATAAAATCTAAATTAAAGTATGAAACCTTTCACTTTTTTTGTTGACGAAATCAAAAAACATGGGCGAAACGACTAGTGTGAAGAAATTACTATAATACGGCGTACTTTTTGAGTATTGTCCGAATCATTTTGTATGGAATTCGGTCGAATTTTTGGCAAAATAAATTTGATTAAAACTGAATAACTGTTACCGTTATTCGTTTTCCTAACACATATATGTGTTCAGTAACGGCAAGTACGGCAACTGACTATGCGTATTTTTTTTAATTTAAAGATTAAAATTTGACCGTGTATACAGGGTGTGTCGTAATAAGTGGATAATCCTTCAGGTGCGGCCCCACCCGCACCTGAAGGATTATCTTCTTCTGCAGAAAACACTCATAAAACTCATGCAATAAATGTGTTTTAGGTATCTAATTTATTTAATTTTCTTGTTTTAGTAAATTAGTTTGTTAGAACATGAATTTTATTTACAAAACTCTAATTCACCAAGTAAATTTTTACCGAACTTTTTATACGAAAAAACGACCTTTTTCTGTCTTAACAGGAATCTTCTCGGAATTGGTAGCTGGAAACACCAAGTGCTATACCATTTCGGAGAGGCAATGAAGAAGGCAAGTTTTTCACAAATTGGTCACTAGGGTCACCATACATTTTTTTGCACCACAGGGGATCAAACTCTTGGAAAAAATTAGCAAAACACATTTTCTTTGCTTAATGATGCTGTACCAAAAAACTGTACCTGAGGCACATAAACAGGAAATACCATTCGATAGCACAATTATCCAGAAATACTCTAGCAAAAAGAAATTAAGAAAATTCCATGATTTGTAATCTTGGCAGCAAAAACAATGGACAAAGGTAAAAAAAATTGAAGTTTCGAAAACGTCCAGTAACTCGAAATCCGTGGGATTTTTACTGGGTACATAATTTCATTTTCTGATCAGTCCTGAAGTCCCCCACCCGCACCTGAAGGATTATCCACTCATTACGACACACCTGTATGTTTTCAATTATTCTCAATTATTCACTTGGTCCATCCATACCAAGTGAATAATTGAGCATTATGAATAATGCCCAGAATGAGCACGCTCGCTTCACGAAAAAAATGGCTTTCTTTGGGAACACTAGCCATGTATAAATAAAGATTTATCACAGTCATTATACGAAAGAAATAAAAAAAAATCGTATTAGTATTTGTATTGCCCGACGATCATGTAGCAATATTCATAATGAACGGGCAATGTGATAAATAATAAAGTTTTGACAATAATTGTATAATATTAATAATTAAATATTAATATTAATAATTGTATAATAATAATAATTATATAAATGTATAATGTAGCTGGTCATTATTCATAATGCCCACATTACCTAATCACTTTGACCATAACATAAAATATATTTGAAATTTGCTAATTAAGCCCTACATTTGATACCCCACACGTCTTTCTTAGAAAAAAGTTGGGCATTTTTTTTTAGTTCATGACTTTGTCCTCTAGAAGACGCCATTTTTAATATAATGTGACGCCACATAGCCTATAGGTATAATAGATGAGACGCTTCTAACGATACCTCATTTGTTCAATTATGATAAGTAGTTTGGAAGATATGAGGGAACAGATGAACAAACATACCCACATATATACATACCGGTCAAAATCATTACCCTCCTTTTTTCGCCGTAGGCGGGTAAAAATAGGGAATGAACTCACTTTTTCGGCAAACGCAGTTATAACTTTGAGAACTTGAAGTTTCACGCAACTTTGTTCGGCTGCCTCGGGCTATTGCTTATTGCGTAATTTGCACTCGTATTTGAAGCCATCTCTTGTTATAAATACATATAATATTATCTGCAGGAAGCTGCGGGTCAAAGATCCTGCGAGACAGTTACCAACACGCAAGCTGATTAATGTCGTACTAGTTATTGTCAAGGAAAACTTATTCGCAATAATTTATGTTTATGCATCACAAATAACTTTTGTGATACATAAACATAAATGAATAACCTCAGCCGACCACGCGTCGTATGTTTCACGAAGCAGTTTTCCCCACTTTTACTTATACCTACTTGAGTATATCTTAGCACCTACTCTGTGCTAATACCAAAGAATAAGTATTAATAAGTACCATACTAATACTCCATCTAGACTTCTTCAGCGAGTCTGCGGCACATGACCTCTTGATTTTGGAGTAAAAGAGTATTTGGGTATTTCCTAATAGTTTTATTAACGTACATTTTACATGTATCGAGCGCCATTTCTACAGAACAGACCACGATTTTATTCTAGTTATTACTGCATTGCACAGAGTAATTACATATGTTATTTTTAGATTATCATAACATTTTTAAGCTTGTTTATGGTACAAATAAATTTATCTTTATCTTTATATATCAACAAGAACGGACCGCTTCTTGGAACTAGATTATAATGTTGTCGCTACAGATGGTGCATGGACTTCTGATCATTTTTCTGATATCAATTAGTAGTTTCATTTTTATTTTGTCTTGTGTTTCAATTTACTTGATACTTTGTGGAGTGATTAAAGCGTGGTATCTACATAGTTATCAGGTAAACAATGTCCTAAACGAGGCACGCTGGGTGTCATTAGAAAGGTACGATAATTCCGGCAGGCGTCATTTGTCACTCATACGAGCTCCAGGAAAAGGCATGTGGCAATACAGCTAAGGTCAGGCAGAGGATCCTTGGGTTGATATTTAACCTGGCCCACACACACTACACCTAGAGTTTCACTGCGGTAGTGTGGTCCTAGAGTCCGATTGTAGACACTAAGAGTCAAGTCAAAAAGACTAACGAGTATGTACTATCGCTATAACCGCACGCGTGGCGTGTGTCGGCATGCCGTCTGGCGGCCGCCCATTGTTCCGCCCGCCCATCTGTGGCGCTGGACTGCTGAAATAACTGGGTATTTATACCCGGCTAATTAGTGAAGATATCCACTCGTTTGCTCCCGCAGATGACGCGTGTCGCGACACCGCGAGGAAGGATCGGTCCCTACTATCCAGCTCGAACGAGCGAAGTACTGGAGTGAAATATGAGATAATATAACGATGATGGTGGTCTTGCAACTTACATAAAATTATGTTGTCAAAGTGCACTTCTGCGGTAGAACATTTTGTTTATTCTCTAATAGAACAACACACTCACCAACATTGGTGTACGTTATCTCTTTATTTAGCCTAAAAACTATCTTAGTAGGTACTATGTGGCCTGAGTAAGCAAGCACTTGCATTATCTGAGTGTGTGTGTGCGTGTGTTCTGTCGGTAAACAAAGTGTCGTAAATGGAACACGTCATTTGTGACCGCCGCGCGCACAACCGCCCGCGCCGCCCGTCGCCGCCGATGAGAACGTACAGATTTTTATTTAATATCTATGGAGATTCTGATTTCGCGTTCGTTGTATCATTTAGATGTTTATTATAAATAATTGTTGTCGCCGTGAAGTGGGATATAACGAGCACCATAAATACAAACGAGTAATACCGTTGTCTTCGCGAGTCGCTACAAGGCTCGGCTATTGTCGAGGTGTACTTTCTGCAGTGGCGGCCGGCGGCGGCGCGGGCGCCCGGGCGGGGCCGGCGTCGGCGTACATGGTACCCGCAAACCGAGCTCGACAATAACGCGGTTAATGGCACAGCTGCAAACACTGCACATGCAGTACTGCTCGTAAACCGCGCTGTTTATGACCATTCGTTTAATGCCTGAATTGAATCCATTTCTTGAGGCTGTAAAGCTAAAACGTATTGCTGATGAGTGGTTTTGGACCTTTGGACTTCATTTTTATGGCAGTATGAAGTATGATGCAAACGTTGCTTAACTTACAGTAAAAATAACATATTTTTTTTGCACAAGGTGCCACGAGTTTACAATACATATAAATTATGATGTATGGGTATTTACATTATAGTTTCAGATCTTAGTATAACTGCTAAGGTTAGTCCGCAACATAGCGTCTCATGCCTATGCCTTATGAAATTAAATACATTTCTTGCCTTTTCAAAACTGTTAAACTCTTCGCGAAAACTGTTATTATTGGCGCAGCACATAGCGAGTGCGGCCTCCACTCGCACTGCAGAGGAGGGTGGAGTGGAGGGTGTAGCCGGAACCGGATATTGCGAGGGGGCAGACCTGGTGATGACCCCGGGGTGGCTTGTACTTGTACTGTACAAGTTCACAAACCACGTCTTGTGAGCTTGCTAACTGTCTATATTCAGGACACAAGTGTCTCGCAGCCGCAATGACAAAAACGCATTCTGTTATAAGTACAGACAGCATCATAGATAAGTATCCCCCTTGCATTATAATACCCAGCTTCAGATCCCTTTAAATCACCGTCGCGATGAATGTAGAAGATTTGCCTTTAAAAAAAAGATTATACTGATTGAAAACTTGAATTGAAAACTGGTTGAACACAGTAATAAAAATAGACAAATAAAAACATGAACTATCAGATTAGTGTTACAACCTTCTTGATATGAACACTGCATGCAAATTAATATTATACCTAGCTCTGGAAATTAATACTATTTAATAATAAGCTTATCTAAATATTATAACTTAGAAAAAGTCTCTTGATGGAAGAGACAGATGACGAGAATATGTCAATTTCGTGACAAACTTCATTATAAGACGAACACATTCTATAAATTGGAGAGTGCTGACTGTATTTTCTATGACAGATAGGAAGGTTGAACGTTTTTCTATTCGGAAGGCGGCTAGAGATACGAGGAATTAATGTATATCGACTTACACTCTCAAGCTTTCACATTTAGGTATATGTTTTATATTACTCTTAATTTTGCAAAGACATTCTTCCGACAATAATTCTGTCAAAATTGCTTGCTTGTGCCCGACTTTGCAAAATTAAGAGTGATAAATAAAATAAAATTAATAAATAAATAAAGCCTTTTATTTCCCAGAAAATCTTATATAGCATTTTTGGTTCATCTAGTAAACTTAACTAATTAAAGATAAATTGGTAAATATTAATGTATCTATCATGCAGTGCATGTTATTTTAGTACAAGTAGGTATCTTTATTATAATGTTTTTGTTTTTGTTAACTTGTTAACGTGTTTTATTGATATATTATATATAATCTATCTATTACATATTATGTTTGGGATGCCTATTTTTGGACGAAGGCCTCCTCCATCAGAGCCCATGTCCGTCGGTCCTGTGCTGTGCGCGTCCACGTGACGCTGGCGGTGCGGTGGCGGTGATGTGCTCTGCCCGGCGGCGGCGGGGGCGGCCCGGGGGGCGCCGCGCCGCTCGCCTCGCGGGTTCCGTTTATATTTTGTTCTTTGTAGAGCATGTTCTAATAAAATTCTTCTTGGTGACCGATATCGGTAGTAGTGTGTAGAAATCTTACGTTCATTATACATACATATATATGGTCGCAAATCGTAAAATTAAGAGTAATACAAATGTTAAAGTAGGAGTGTATACATGTCTGTTCAGCTGACTGTACATACATATGTCCAGAAATCTAAATAGGTACTAGCTAAACTTTTGCTTTGCTCACACCAAGATTTGTATTAACAGAAACTAACGAACTAAAATAAAATTGACTCAAGCTTATATTTTGACTGCATAAAGATTTATCGATCGTCAGCGTGTCAGCTGCACACAAAACAACTGCACTGATAGCGAGATCCTCGCCAACCACATGCACTTATTCTTGAAGCGGTTTCAGACTAGCGTCTTACCCGAGCCACGGAGCCCGGAGGATAAATAATTGTATTATATTGGATAAAAACCGAGCGGATTCGCCGCTCGTGTTCTGATTCTTGCAGCGCCACTCATGCGAGTGTTGTCGAGGCCGTGTACGCGCGTACACAGTGTGTGTGTAGTCCTGACTCCTGATCGTGCGTGATGACCGCGCAGGGGTGAGTGACCTAACCACGGCGCGCCGTTCCGCCCCGTCCCGCCACGTCCCGCCCCGTCTCGGGCACCGCAGCTGCGCTCACGGCGGCTCATTATTATGCGCTTATTATCCCACGGGTTTCGTTTTCGATGAGTAATGATCGCGACACACTTTCCCGCCGCCGCACGCCGCGCGTCGCGCGGCGTCTCGTCTCCTGTGTAAACCATCGCGACCGATCGGAACCCGAAACACGCGATGAAATTTGTATAAATTCCTAACACAATTATTTATGTCGCGGTCAAAAATATCGGCGACCTTCGTCGTGATGATCTCCGGGAAGAAACACATGTTGCTTGTTTGAACATTTTTTATTTTTTAATCAAATAAAAATAATGATGTTTTCGATTGAAAGTGGTTTATTCGAAAGAAGTTTATTCTCCGGAAGCCATAACACAGTTTGACAGATAATCCGTATCAAACATTAAACATGAAAGTAACATTATATCATTAGCGTGAGGATACGCTCCCGAAACACCCGACTGCCCTAAATGTCTTAGGAAATAATCTTAGGAGATAATGGTGTTATACTCATCTTTATGTTGGAGACATGCGATTGAGCTGGATGCTGCGCTCCATAATTTCGCATCACGTGATCGTTAGATCCCGAGACCTAGATAGTTAATCAGTGAGTCCACTTTGTGCTAGGTTAATGACTCCGCATGCAAACCGGAGCGCTCCGCCGCGGCGCGGCGGCGGGGCGGTGGCGGGGCGGCAGCGGCGACTGCACGGCACTGGAATGAACAACCACCACACCGACAAGTCCATACTTACCACTCAGGTAAATGTTATTTTAAATGGCTACTAGAGTCCGGTGTCGCAGTCACGGCCATGTATTAAACGTTCATCGAAAAAAAAGAAAAAAAAATACTTACATCTACTACGAGTAGGTGTAGGTAGTAGGTACAGCAGTTGGCACCTCGGCAACGCCGCCGCCGCCCGCCGCGCCTCCGCGCCGCCCCGCGCCGCAGCAGTCGGCCCCCCGTTACAGCTTTCACAGGATCTATGTATGTATACATAATATTTTAGGCGGCTTCTACGCGCAGCCTTTTGCCGACTCTTCTGAGCATTTTGGGGGGATTATATCCGGGACCCTATGCCGGGACACACGGGTAGCAGGACGACCTAACGACGAACAAACCAAGGTATGTACCGTGGCTGCCTCTGACTTTATGGCCTTATATTGGATCAGTACTATTTATATAGAAGAATAAATTTATCTGTAAAGTAAAAGTTGCTATACCCAACAGGGTTTATGTATGTATGTACGTACACATATTTATATCTAATTTTATCAACAGACTATTGTGTTAATTACATAAATTACTACATTCACCTCAGTGAGAAATGACGAGAAACTGATAACATTCTAATATTTGTTATGTTACGTACTGTGTTATTCGTCTAAACAATTAATTATTCACTCACAGTTTATGTTCAAAAGATTGTGCCGCTCACTAAAAAATCTAAAATAAAATAAATAATTAAATAAATCAATCAAAAGACTAAAAAAATCAACTCATAAGCAATGCTAAAAAAAACTAAAAATACCAAAGCAACGTTGAAAATAGAAAACAAAATTAAAATAAACTAAAAACGAAGGAACTCTACTTCGGTTTAACAATTACATTTTGTAACTGACGGGACACTAAAAGGAAATCAGCACTTTACATTAACGAACGCCGGAGATTGTAACGGATAGAAGTAATTCAATTAATGAGCGTGATTAAAGTCAAGTCGGAGATAGCGGGAAATGGCGCGGAGAGCGTGGGTGGTGGGGTGGTGGGGTGGTCACCGGGCGCGCGGCGCGGGCGCAGGCTCGATGCTCGGCCACGAACCTCCTGCTTCCTCAGAGGCACGTTGCAGCACCTGCCAGTACGATTTGGCTGTCTTTCAGGCGGTAGCCTCACCCAGCCATCTCACCAGATATAATTGAGACCTATAAATTGACGACACGGGTGGTCGAGTGACAAGCGAGTTGGACTGCCACGCCAGTGTCACTCTACTATGTATCTAATACCGTAAATCTAATCGTAGGCAAACGATATTCTTGAAAGTTCAGATATCGAACAAAGAGGTTTATTTCCTACACATTTTGTAATTAACAATTTGTAAGTGTTCCAACAACACTAGAGCCATTGTTATTTTACAGTATTTGTTTGTTATCGCTTAATCAGACAGAAGAACAATAACATTTAAAAATAACAATTTTGTCGGGTTTTTTTTTTTTTTAAATGCTTTTCTTATTGATATCAAAATTGTGCCCGTGACTCCTAACAAAATTTTGCCATACCTATTAGCCGTATATGTATATTCGCCCAGAGGGCGAAAGTATTAACCCTTTACCTGACCTATACGTATTTACAACATCAAAATTGACCTATCAGTTATGTTATCTGGTTCCCATAGTGGGCGAAGTATTCGCTCGCCTCGTATAGTGCCATCCGCGTCCAGTACAAGGGCCGGGGTGCCCCGCGAGTCCCGCGGCTGCAGTGCATCGGGAGTGCTGCAGCGGCGCGGCCGACTGCTCCCACAGGTTACGTCCATGGAACCACAATGAGTGCTTTATAAGCTGCAGTCAAATCAAAGGCACGGCGGCGGCGGCGGCGGCGTGTGGGTGATGTAATCGAGGAAGGAAATATTGACCGCTCGACACGAGAATGGAAATTATTGCCCAATTGGCCAGCTCTCCATAAACAGCGAGAAGGCCGAGACCACCTTCAGGGATCACCATGTTTGGAATTCATACCAAATATGGAAGATTATCGGCGTAGATGGGCATTTCTGGTTGATACCGTGTTGGTTGTGGTTTGTGGTTCCAAAATATGGACCTTGAAGCTTATGAAATTCTAGTCTAAAAGGTTTTTTAAAGTTAAAGTTAATAAAATCTTACTTATGATCATAAGCCAAACGCGACTTACCAATCACGTTAGCACCACTCGGGAGCCGGGGCATGCCGGGGGTGCGAGGTGTGCGAGGGTGGGGCACCCGGGCGCAGTGTCCGAGCGGGCGCAAAGCCGATCGGGTTTTTCTAAATGCCATGACTATGCAAGCCGATCGCGCTAGTAAATACCGAGCAACGAATACAATACACCTAATATTTTTTTATTAATACTTGTATACGTCTGAGTACTCTGTGATAATACCAATAATAATATTCTTGTGAGAATCGTAGATAAAGTTCCTCACAGCCGCTTGGGCTCTACTTTTTTTTTTATATTTTTTAAAATTATATTTCATTATCTGTAAGCTGATTTTATAAAAATTTGAATAGTTTATTTAAAAAATATTATTGTAAAAATATTATTTATAAGATTTAAAACGAATAAATGAGATAATAATATACGTAATTGTGTATTTTATTTTCAGGCAACAACATACAAAGTAATAAGCCTATTAGATACACCTACCTTATTATGAATATACATATTTATTTGATTGTAAGCTGACTGTACTAGAGTTAGGTAGGACGATGTGTTCTTTCGTTACCGACAAACTCATCCTCTAAGTTTCAAGTCTCTACGTCCAGTGGTTTGGCCTGTACGTTGTGTGTCAGAAGCCTTTTATGTACATATATCGGTTTAAAGTAATACTACATGAGCCTATCTGAGAAGTTTTTTTAAAAATTAAATCCCTTCGTACCTTGTAAGATTCAGTGAAGTGTACCTATGCGTGAATGGAAAGTGGTGGCTCACAACAAAACCGAAATGCAAGTTATCGAGGCGACTTCGGCGCGGCCTTGTAAGCGGCGGGGGGGGGGCGGCGTCCGTCGGAGCCTGCCCGAGGTACATGCGCGTGCACTTGGCTGGGGACCACAGAGAACTCTTTATTGCTGGGGACTTTCACCGGCGCGGGCGGGGCGGGCGGGGGTGGGTGGGGGCGCGACATTGTGTGGCAGCTCTGCTCGTTAATATGCGAGGACGATGAACAAACTTACTTACCGATAAAGACAAGCAACAAAGTGTATTGTTGATCGCTTGTGGCATAGGAAGTGGAAACACACAGCTACCTACTAATATAATACCTAGCTAAATGAAATGAAATGAAATATTGTTTATTTGCTAGAACATATGTGTTTACAAATAAGGTCTTAAATAACTGTGTCTGTGCCTTATAAACTAAGTAGGTACTTAGGTACATAATTAAATCAAGCTCTAACCTATGCATTACGTCCAAGTTCAAGTTTCTAATTGATAACAATCGTAAGTTACTCACAACGAGTCATTTAAAAAACACACTCTTAGCACGCTCTTAGTACCTACTAATTAGACGACAAGTGATTGGTTATTAAGGGGAATCCTCAAATCCGAATTCCATACAAAATGTTTCGGACAAATACTCAAAAAGTACGCCGTATTATAGTAATTTCTTCACACTATTAATATAATACGGCGTACTTTTTGAGTATTTATCCGAAACATTTTGTATGGAATGCGGATTTGAGGATTACCCTTAACCATTGATTATAATTTTAGATTTATATTATTGCAATTAAAAATTAATATATCTCATCTCTATTTACATATACATAATGTACATCTGTATCTGTCGCAATAAATTATATACACACCTGAAAAAAAAACATGTGGTAAGTTTACCAGTGAGTAGGTGTAGGTATCTCCTGGCTCTTTTAAAACGAGATAGGCAAAGTTATTAAAGTGAAAACCGCAGCTGTAGCTGAAAAATTATAAATGTAAAATTCTTACTGAAATCGCTTGACAAATTTGCCACATTGTACGACGTGAGAGACTTGTTGGTAACGGTGCGGTGTTAGCATAGAGGTGTTTCACGAGCACGAGCGCAGCCAGGCTCATCACAATAGGGCCGTTATAATCTATCCTTCTGAGAACGTATTCTGAATGCTTCAAATGGACTCCGCTTCCGAGAAAACGGATTGCTTTAAGGTAAACATAAGCAATAAGTATAAGTACCAGATGGGTAGAGATTTATTTTATGTAAGTAGTATCTAATCTTTTGCAAGAAAATTTTAAGGCGAGAGCGAGTCAGAGTCGTAACCTCGGGATTACGGTAGGTGTAGTCAGTAGGTTAGGTAGGTAGGTAGATGAGTCTCAAACTTAGTTTGTAGAGTTTTATTACACTTATGGAACTAAAATATGTATTGTTTTCTGAGTATATAATCAAACGAAAAAGACTTGTCTAGTTAAGACCAGCGACAGTCACTAAATAATTGCAAATTGGCGATAACATGACCCGATATAATCGGCGAAGTAGGTAACTAATGTACCTACGCATTGACAGGCAGCCGGTATACAAATGTCCGAGTCATCACATGCCAAGTCGTGACATACTTCTCCAAATCCGAGTGCTGTCGATGAAAATGGCGACTAAGTCCGCGGAACGGCGCGGGGCGCGGGGCGGAGCGCGGGGCGGAGCGGCGCGCGGCGCGCGGCGCGTGGACCCGCAACGCGAGCAAGAGCAACGTCTCGGGCGACACTCGTTCTCGTTCCACGTTCCACGTGCGGCGGCGGCGCGGGCGGCGGACGGCACGGCCGCGGGCGGCATGGCGCGGGCGGCACGGCGCGGCGGGTCGTCGAGTCGTCGCCCCGCGTCGCTCGGTGCGCAAAGCATTCCATTCGAGAAAGTGAGGTGTATGAGCGGAATCGAGCCGCGCCTGCGGCTTGCTCACTCCCAGAGTAGTATCCGCATCCGCCGAGTTGGTAGAGTTCGTGGTCGGCGATTAGGTCGGCTCGTGACCGTGCCCTGGTCAAGAGCGCGAGGCGCGCGGGCGCGGGCGAGGTGGCGGCCGCGTCGGCCGAGCATCAGCCCAGCAGCCATGCCCCTGCTTCCCCAATAACTGTACTGGCATTCCCGACAAGTGACAATGACACTGAAACTAGTCCAATGGTTTAGTTTAGACTAGACTTATTATATTAAGTGACTTAGATATCTTCATATCCCTTTGTAGGTTCTGAAATTCTCTCTACTTTCCTAATTTTTCTCATAAGACTTTTCGCTTTTAGACCTTCTTGATCACAACTTCTATCTAATCTTATCGAATGCAAAAAATAATCCAGGTATCGACTCTTTGGTCACGTAGAGTAACAATGCCCTAGCAAAGCGATTGTTTGTGTTACCGATGTACTGACAAAAGCAAAGCGATCATCATTATTATAAAACAATTCGTATTCATAAGGAAGAAATACGCAATAGCTCATTTCATGACTGATCCTTTGTTCGTCAGCGAGCCCTATACGGCCGGCGTGGCGCGGGGCGCGGCGGCAGTGCGAGCGAGCATTGGATGCGCTATAAGTATAGGTACTTGTTGGGTGTAGAGCTCACGTCCAACTCGAACTTTGGCTCTCACATCGAATCTAAGGCCAAAATTGCAGCCATGAAGCTTGGCATCCTCGCTTAGATTAGATTGCTCAACCTGTATAAAGCCCAAGTCCGATCGTGCATGCAGTATCCATCTCTGGGATGGATCAGCCAAGTACCAGCTCGAAGCCTTAGATTCGATCGAGCGACGTGCCATCAGACTCGTTGGCGACCATCGCTTGTGGAGGCCAATGTACGAGTAACTCCAACTCCGCGAGCTTGCGAGCCTTACGGTCTTTTACAAGATTTATTTCGGCTAATGCGCGCAAGAGGTACACGACACGACACGATCTAATCACGCCATCTCCTTTTTTCAAACCTTATAAAAATTTACATGTAAAATTTGAATAAAATATTCTTGATTTTGATTTTCGATTTGATTAGCCGCGTCCACACCAGACGATCCAGCGCGCTCCTGCCGCGCGCGATCCAAATGAAGCGGGCGGTGTGAACGTGCCGCGTGCGATCCAGGTGATCCAGTTGGAGCGCGCGCTCCTTGCCGCGCGCGATCAGTTCTTGGTCGGTTTTTTGGTCTGCCAAAAAGGCGCCTCAGTTGCGTGGAGCGCGCGGTGTGGACGATTGCGTTTCTGGTTCGCGCGATCCAGCCAATAAATATCACTGTTTAAGGAATTTAAATGTTTATGGGACCCGAACGACGGGTGTTACACCAATAAGGGTGTAAGAGACGATGCTTGGCGTCTGATCTCAGATGTTGATGATGATCGTCAGATGGTGACTCCATCTCGAGCAAGAGTTCGACTGAATCACGGATCGCCTGTGGATCGCTTGGAGCGTAGTTCTGGATCGCAGATTCAACAAACTGGATCGGCCTAGTATGATCCGCGCTCCACGCATCACGATCCTCGGATCCTGGATCGCGGGATCGCGTGGATCGTCTGGTGTGGACGCAGGTATTGATCATCCGCAGACGGACTTGACCCACAGCGGGGTCAAGTCATAGTCATAGGCAAAGAATAGGAAATATTATGTACCTAACCTCCCATAGAATAGGCCACTCGCTGCTCTCTTAATATCTCTCGTCATTTAGCTCGATCCTTAGTTACCGCGTAAAAATACAAATTTGTTTTATTTTTCTTAAATAATTTGCAATTAATTTTTGGATGCAGTAGAAACGGCTATTGTAGAGACAATAGTGTAGTCGTTTAGTGTAGAGACAGTTCCACCTGGCGGTGAGTGGTGCCAGTGGTGATGCCAGTCGTGGTGCCAGTGGTGGTGCCAGCGGTGGTGCCAGCGGTGGTGCCAGCGGTGGTGCCAGCGGTGGTGCCAGTGGTGATGCCAGTGGTGGTGCCAGTGGTGGTGCCAGTGGTGATGCCAGTGGTGGTGCCAGTGGTGGTGCCAGTGGTGGTGCCAGTGGTGATGCCAGTGGTGATGCCAGTGGTGGTGCCAGTGGTGGTGCCAGTGGTGGTGCCAGTGGTGATGCCAGTGGTGGTGCCAGTGGTGGTGCCAGTGGTGGTGCCAGTGGTGATGCCAGTGGTGGTGCCAGTGGTGGTGCCGCGTGACTGATACATCGTTTACAAACTTCGGCAGCTTGTTTATCCTTCCCGACCCATTATTATAACATGAACGAACATCGGCTGTGACGTCACAAGCGGCAGATGGATGCACGCACACTCACACAGTACACACTCCTTTGTACACTGAGAGTAAGACTTCATTTAAAAAGTAAGTATTATTGAATTCGTCGCATCATTACCGGCGGGAGCCTCACTGGCGGGCGGCGGCGCTCGTGTCGTGCTCCACCCGCCTCGGTTTCGTCCTGGTCTCTGTTCAGATGGCCGAGTGGTCGTGGCTCCGAGCACGAGCTCCGAGCGCCATCGATAACTTGAATGCCACATTTATATAACATAATGTACAAGAATTTGTGGTCTACTGCTTTATTATATGTGTATAATGCAAGTGCAGGCTGCGGATGATGATGAAAAGTATACCATAGACTCTATGGCATAGAGGATTACAAAGATTGATTCTCATCAAATACGAAGGTACTTTTTACTTAGAGAGTTGTAGGAACTAAATCCACCATGGTGGTAGTAAAAATCTTCATTTTGATTAGTTTCAATGAATCTTATAAGTTCGTAGTTCAAAAAAAGAGGTATGCCAGTACGGGTTGCCATGTATAGCCCACAGCGTGCAAAATTGATGTGACACTACAATCAGTTTACGTCACATCACGTAGCATCCGCCACGCGGAGGCCGGGCGGGGCGCAGCGGCGGCGGCGGCGCCCGCCCGCCCTGCCGCGGAAACAGACATTTCTAAATAAGTATTTGTTGCCTATCATCAGATAATATGACACTCCAGACATTATCGCACCGGTTATTACAATTACAATGCATTAAGTCACTAAAACAGGTTGTAGGTTACTAATACTTACATATTAAACAAATACTTACTTAGATCAATTAATATCATTCCTAGTATGTAAATATAAGAGTTTTTCTTTATGCATGTCATATCTATTACTAATAAATTACAATGAGGCAACAAAAGTGAGATAAGGACATTCACTCAATGATTATTGTGATATCTTAACAATATACAAAGCACTATTTTATACGTATAGGTACAGCTTAGGTCAGTCTCTTATTATTTATTACGGAATGTACTGATCAAATTTATATTAATGAAATAAATGTAAATAATTAAACTTTGATTTATGAAAGTAAGTAGTTCATTTGTTTCCAATAAAAATGACACGGGTGTTGCAGATCAACGTCATATAGGTATATGTATACTACTCATACAAGGTGTCATCGATCGTTAAAACCGTTAAGTTGTAATTATCGGTATTTACAATTTGACGTTGACACATCACGTACCTACATAAATAAACAAATTTAAGTCAAGAGTTTGTACTGCGATAACAATATTGGAGCATTTGAGCATTTGGAGCTGAGTAGCACCCCCATCGGTCTCAAATTAGATGACAGACATGTCAATAATTTGAGCTACGCGGATGATATGGTGCTGCTCAGCCCCACGATCAAAGGCTTGAGACACCTTATAAAGATCTGTGAAGAGTATGCTGTAAAACATGACTTAATCTACAATGTAAAAAAGACGGAGATGGTGATATTCAGATACGGAAAGGGACCCGGTGTTATACCCTGTGTTCGCCTCAATGGACAGCCTATTCAAATTACCGAGAGTTTTAAGTATCTTGGCCATGTTGTGACGTCGAGCCTGAAAGATGACGAGAATATTGAGCGGCAACGCAGAGCGTTATGCGTTGTCGGCAATATGATAATACGCAAATTTAGTCAATCGTCTTACGACGTAAAAATAACATTGTTTAGATCCTTCTGCCAGACTTCTTATACTTGTCAGCTCTGGACAGATTACACAAAAAAAGCACATAATGGTATTAGGGTTGCCTATAACAACATCTTTAGGAAACTAATGGGACTAGATCGTTACTGCAGTGCCTCTGGTATGTACCTAGAAGCACGAGTAGATTCCTTTAATGCCATCCAAAGGAACAGAGTTGCTAAATGTACCTATGTCCAGAGTTGACAAGTGTAAAAGGTCTATTATAGCGAGTCTGGCAGACAGGCTTCTCTTATCTAATGTGTACAGACGACGGGTGCAAATAGCATCCTAACAAAATTTTACTTTGTATTTTATTGTTGTATTTTTGTGTGTACTTACTGTGTAATGGATCTTTGTGTCTGAAGAAATAAATATTATTACATATATTATTATTTGGAGCACTGTTCGCGATAAGCTTGGGGTGGGGAGGGGAGGGAGGGACCAAGAGTTGGCAATAATGATTGAGTGACTTGTATTACAGGCTGCAGGCATGGAGTTAGGTCGGGGGCGACAGTCGAAAGCATCCGAGACCTGTGATTACAACTCACAAGTACCTCACTAGCCTCATGAAGTGGATGTCGTGGCTGCACTAAGCCCTCACTACGGCTGCTGCCGGCTAGGGCTCCGACATGATGATGTCTATAACCCTTGTCAACTCTCTCCTCCCTATACTAGAGGTACGTCACGTACACTCTCGCAGCTGAGAGGATCGGCGGGCTTGGCTGTCACGTAAGTGACGTAACTTCATCCATCCGTAGTAGCTTTAGTTCTTTTTGCATTTTGGATCGACGACACTCAATTCGGAACACTTGCATTCGTTAGACACGACGAATAAATGGAATGATATCCTTCGTTGACGATCAGACTTATCCCTTGTCGAGCCTCCCTCGGGCAACGAACAGTGGTATTTGTACAAAAAGATTATTATTTTATGTATTCCGGAGACATCGTCGAAGACACCATTACGAGTAATGTGGGTTTCTCCATTAAATTACCTAAGCTCTTCGTTTGGGTGAAAGCAAACGCTTTTCTTTGACAGGTATAACTTGCCTACCTATTTCCGAATGGGACTTTACCGTGGATTTACATAAAGTACCTATTGTTGGAATAAGATCAATTTTCTTCGTTGATTTCAAAATGAACGTCGGCATCCGGTGGCGTTCCGCGAACCGAGTCGCTTCGAGACTCCGAGCTCGAGTGCCATTGTGTGTTTACTCATCACAAACGAGAAATAGGAGCGCGACGCCATCACCAGTGCTCCGTAGGTCGCTACACTTTGACATATTAACACAGAAGATAGAAATCGTATTTTTTTGTCGATGATACCTATTTACCACTATTTACCTACAATTTCGGCGTGTATTCGAATCCGCAACCAATTTTATTACGGACTGTCATCCGCGGCGCGTTTGCGTGGCCTGCATTATACCTATTCCGTTTACGTTTGCTCAATATTTTTTAGCTAAGTATATTTATCAATTTTAATAAAAATATAATTTTAGCCTATATCCATACTAAATTCAAATATGCCAAATCATCATCAGTCCATCCATCATGTTTACAAAAAGTACGCGAATCCGTCTGCAGACAAAATAGTTACTACGTTTTACTAGACGCTTTATGCTACCTGCCTCCAGCCCTTCCAGGCAGGTCTATGGGCCTATGGGCTATGTTATGTACCATATTGTAAGACCTTTTTTTGAAATAAATCATTTTTATCTTTATCTTATTTAAACGTTACAAGTACGTATAACCTTATCTTTAGAGCGGGTACACATTGGGCATTTTGAAACGCGCGCTTTGCTAACGCGCGTTTTGAGAACCCGAATGCTATTGAAGTGAACTCAAAACTCAAGAAAGAAAGCACTTACACATGAAATAAAGTTACACCATTATTAGGGAATTTCTAGTGCACGAAAGGAGCCTCTTCGAGACGCACTTGAAATTCTTTCACCACACTGGTTAGAAAAAACTAGTGACACGATAAGAAGAAGAAGGGACTTTTTAAATCTAAGTAGGTATGCAGTTTAAGATTTCATCAAAATCGATCCCTCGGTTTTTTCATTGGATATCTAAGCCCAGTGTTGAAAAATTCCAGGCGTGGCGGCGGCAGCGACGGCATCCTACACGGCATCGCACTGTGGCGGGCGGTGGGGCGGCGGCAGCGACGGCATCGCACTGTGGCGGCGGCGCGGGCGCAACCCCTCGGACGATAGGTCAGCAGGCAGCGATGAGAAAGCTCGTCGCTCGCTAGGCGCCGCCGCCGCCGCCGCCGCATGCCGAGACAACAGACAACAGGCAAAGTTCAAACCCTTATCGCGCACTATGAGTAGTGTTCGGTCGGAAGTTATCAGCATGGACGATAGACGTCATTCCACGCTCGATTGATGGATGTTGGCTGCTCGATCGCGCCTCGATCGCTTACTAATCATGAGGTTTTTAAGTGAATGTAGCGCCGCATTGTTAATTTCCTTATCTTCCTCCACAGTCTTCCTCACCCATCATTAATATAATTTTATTATTATGTGTCAATGTCAAAATTTTGTCTAAGCGAGTTGCTGATGTACGGTCTTTTTCCCACTTAAAATGTTTGTTGTATCTCCGTCACAATCCTTTGGTTTTTGTTTCTCGATGGTACTTTTGGTACCGACTCTGTTTTGTATTCGTAACGTACCTAAGGTTAATTGTTTGTTGTTGTTGCCACATTTATTCTCTATTCTATTTATATGGAATCCGCAATTTCAATTAAACTGGAAAAAGTTAAACGGGTCGGATTGAGAAACTGCTCTATTTTCTTTTTAGGTTAATAGTAGGTTGTCAATAAGGCACTCACTAGGTAGTTTCCAACGAGTAACACCTGTTATGCTAGGTACTTGATGAAATTAATGTTTGTGACCGATATGGCATTCAAAAAATCCATCAAGGCCGTGCGTACGGAATGCCGGCCGAGGCGAGCGGGGCCACCCCTCCCCCCGCGGCTGCACTGAGTCATGCCGCCAGTGTTGCAGCAAGCTACTGACTATCTACTATAATTGTGGCTTCGTATTCCAATTTCGGTTTCGTATTACGGATGCGATGCCGCGCCGGGTAGCGTCATGCGCGCGCGCAGGTCATCGCTCGTCTTCGCGATTCTACCGCTCGCTAAGGTAAACAAACCTTTCAATAACTATCCAAACGCAAGAGCAAAAAAGTATGTCGAGACAAAATGTCCTTCTTATACCGGGTGAATACTCTCGACCGCCCTCTGACGCCGAAATCTAAACGGCTACCTAGTCTACCTACAGTTATGGAAAAATGTTGTTCGGAGCCACCCACGGGCTCGATTTGATGAAAAAAAATAACTGCATATAAAAATATCATAAAAATGTTTTTTTTGGCCGAAGTATGGTTACATCAAAGGTCTTAAAACTAGTGTTGGTCTCACACACTTCACCGTAAACACACTGTATGTTTTCAAAAATATGTTTTTTTTTATTTGTATGTTTTTTTTGCATACTACGAGTATTCCTATCCTCATATATATATAGCAGCTGGAGGATCGGAAAACTCGATGCTAGAGTCTAGTTAATAACAAACAAAACTAAAAAACTTTGTTTGCGTTTTCAAAGATGACCTAATTAAACCTCAAAAGAAGTACCTTTTGATGGTACCTAAGTGTACCAATGACAATAGTACATTACTGCAGCGGCCTACATGCCAGGCATAAATGGACGAACGTGGTAATGTGGGCCGAGGCGTAGCCGAGGCTCGATACAAGCGACCAGATCATTGTGCGAAGTAAAAACCTTATAATATGTACATCATAGGTTTTGTTTTATCGAGATAGGTAAGTAGAATTATCCAAGTATCTAAGAAAAGTAAGAAGTATCTAATCTAGTATGTATATATAGGTATTCCTAGCTACTTAGCTACGAGAAAGTAAATTAATTACAAACAGTAGTGCTATTACCTAATCATAAACAGTTGATGAGAATTCAGTAATTTTTACTGCCACCTTGCACCGCCTCGCTCGGCATGCAGCAGCTGTATTATACATTCGTTTACCTTGTAATTGTGTGGTGTGCTACGTCGTAGCACTGTCACGAGTGCTACGCGACCCGGCAAGCGCTACGGCACGCAGGGGGGGCGCACGCTCTCCCTTAAAAAGAGTTGAACGCGCGCCTTCGGCTACGATCAATGAAACTTTGCATTTTAGATTTTTCGTTTATATTTTAACAGCCAATATAATAACAAGGGCAAGAGATTCCGATAATCACACTCGTCGCTCCGAGCCGCATCACCTCTCGCGCGACCACGTCCGCGGCACCGTCACACTGTCTCACACGCGAGGACGCGCCGTCACATCGTCCCGTCTCATCGCACTCGCGCACGGCAATCATACGACGCGCGACGCGACAATCGTAATCGTCATCGGGAATACAAAAATAATACTGTAGAATAAATATCTAGTCGGATACACGTCTAGGATAGTCTTCGGCTCGGCTCAGCACACGGTCTCCATGGGGAGGCGCGCTGCGGTGGGCGCTGGGGGCGCGGGGGGCGCCGTGGTGGTGTTCGTGAGCGACTCGCCGCAGGAGGGCAGGTGCGTGGAGGAGTGCGTGGCGCGCGTGGCGCCCCCGCCGGCCGCACCGCCGCCTTCGCCGGGGGCGCCGCCCGCGCGCGCCCAGCACGCGTGCGCGGCGCGCTTGAGCGCGGCCCACGCGTGCGGCTGGCACCCCACCACCAGGAAGATGAACACGCCCTGCAGCGCGTTCAGCAGGTCCGTCGCGTACCACACGTAGTCAGGCCCGCCCGCCGCCCACGACACCACGTCCGCGCCCCACGTCACGCCCATCACCACCACCAGCTTGGCGCACACGCGGCCCAGCGCCGCCCTGCCGCACGGAAACGCACGCCTTGACACACACCCACACACACGAGACGAGCCTCAGGCGGGCGGCACTCACCGTTCCGAAGTGGACTTGACCTCGTCGCGGCGCCACAGGCCGCAGGTGAGCTGCCGCGTGGTGGACACGAACAGCGCCAGGTTGACGAGCAGCAGCACACCCACGGGCCCGAAGAAGTAGACGAGGATCTCCATGTCGCCGTAGAACCAGCAGCGCTGCACGGCGAAGCGCGGGCGCAGCAGCGGGTCGGGGCCCGCGGCCGGCGGCGGCAGCGCGTCCAGCAGCGCGCCGCAGCCGGCCACCAGCAGCGGCCCGCCCCACGCGTACACCATGTACACGCGCAGCCGCCACGCCTCCTGCCCGCGCTCCAGGCTCGTCGGCCGGAAGTCCCTGCAACCGACCGCGTGCCGTCACACCCGCACACCCCCCGCCGCCCTCCCGCCTTTACCGGCGCTTACCTGAACGTCCACCAGATGTTGAAGCACATCGTGTTGAGCCAGAAGAACGCAGACAGAAACAGAAAATGCATGCACACCGCTGCACCGCACATGAAACAAACGACACGACAACATGAGCTCCGCCTCAGCGACTGCCACCCGGAGATCGTCGGGGCGGGGCCTCACCCAGCGCGCGGCACAGCGGCTCCGGCACGCCGCCCTCGGCTAGCTGCGTGCCGGCCAGCAGCACGTCGCCCAGCATCAGCGCCGCCACGTAGTGAGTCTGGCAGCGCCAGTGCAGCGCGTGGTGCGCCGCTGGCAGCGCGAACCCTGCCACCAGCGTCGCCGCCAGGAATGCCGCGCCCACCGCCAGCCCCGCGCCGTACAGCATGTGCCGCGCCGCGCGCTGCCCGCCGCCCGTCGCGCGCGCCGCCGCCTCGCACGCCAGCACGCGCGCGCCGCGCTCGCCGTGCCCCGCCACGCCCTCCACGCACCACGCGCCGCGCGCCAGCTCCTCCGCGCCCAGCGCCAGCCCACCCGCGGCTAGCACGCGCGCGCCGCTCAGTGCGCCCACCTCCGCGTAGCGCGAGCCGCCCGCGCACGCCGGCCATCCGAACGCGACGGCCGCCTCTGCCCCGCCGGCGAGCGCACGCAGCTCCGCCAGCGCCGCGGCCGACGCCGCCTCGTCCCGCACGCAGTGCGACCCGTCGAACGCGTGCCTCTCCGAGCAGCACTTGGCCAGCGCCTCGGGCGGCGCGTCGCCCTCCTCGAGGCACACGAGGGCACCGGCGGCGTCCGCGCAGTACCGCGCCGGGGGCAGCGCGCGCCGCGCGCCGCGCTCTAGCAACGAACCGTTATGCGCGAGCAGCGCGAAGGGCGCCGCGTGCGCCCGTAGCACGCGCAGCGCGTCGCAAGCCGGCAGCGCGCCGTACGCCACGCGCCAGTGCGCCGGCAGCTGGCCCGCCTTCAGGAAGGTGTTGCGCGCCGCCGCGTACACGAGCGGCTCGAAGGTCGCGTTGCCGGCGGCGGGCCGGCACGCCGCGGCCGCGGCGGCGGCGCTCAGCGCGGCCTCGCCAAGCGCGCTCGGCTCCAGCTCGGAGCCGGCGGCGCAGCAGCGCGGCACGGCCAGGTCGGGGGGCCGCGCGCCGCCGGCCGTCGCCGCCGCGCACACCACCATCGGGAGAAGGACGGCGAACATCGTGCGGCGCGCTCACCGGTCCCTTCGAGGACGGTTCCCCATTCCGGTTCTGCGCCCGATGGACGCTTTCACCTCTTCGCGGCCGAACTTACAAATTGTAAGGTAACGCAACAAGTATGTAACGGGTTTCGCGAAACACTCGCGGACAAGTTTTCGAGTGGCGCGTGGTGAGAGCGCGCAGTGTGCGAACACGAGCTCCGGCAGCGGGCGCGAGTGCGAGACTGGCGAGTGGCGCGCGGCGGGCGGGGCGGCCCTCCCCCACGCGCGCGCGCCCGGCCGCGGTCGCCGGTGGTGGGTGGTGCTGGTCACTGCTGGTGCAGGCTGCCGGCCGCGTGTTGTTGTTGTAGTCGGCGCGTCACCGGCAGAGGCTGCATCGGCATCGCTCACGCAATCACGCATCCTGATTTTATCATCACGATTTACGCATCGTGCCGTACCCAACAGTGTATATAACGAATAAAAATTTCGATAATAAATCCTACTAATATTATAAACGCGAATGTTTGTATGGATGGATGGATGTTTGTTCCTCTTTCACGTTAAAACTACCGGATGGATTTTAATGAAACTTTATAATAATATAGCTTATACCTACATCAGAATAACACATAGGCTACAATTTATAAAGATAGCTGCGTAGACGAAGTCGCGGGCATCAGCTAGTTAATAATACATAGGTATCTCACATACATTTTTTTCTATTTTAATGTAAACATATAGGAAGCGCTTAATAATAATAATATATTTATTTATTAAGACAGAAAGACCCTTTATTTCGTATTATTAATCCCGCCTGCCTTTGTATAAGTTTCCACTTCTGTCGTGTGTGTGAACACTAAATTGTTAGAGGTCAGTGGGTCTGAAGCACACAACTCTTTCCGAAGGGTTCAAAAAAAAAACACCCTGTATTATTGAACCAATGGATTCTGGTGCTGATGAGGATCAATCTTTGCAACAAAATGTATTACTTACTAAAAATTAAAGAAAAAAGCAATTTGTACTATTTTATATTTTTTACACGGAAGAAAACTCGCTTCCTATTCAAACCTAGGTAGTCTAGGTACCTGCCTAGGTAGATATGTGTGAAACTCATTTGTCTTTTAGCGGGATACTGTGGTACCTAATCCATAAAAAATTAGGAGCTTACAAAGCACATTGCTTGATATTTTATCAAAGATAAATCCTGTCATAGTAACATATGCAGTAAAGTCTTTAGAGAGACGTATAAAATTATGCATTGGAGTCAAGGAAACCATTTTGAGCAACTTATTAGTTAGGTAAAATGATGGGTAAAGGTAAAGGTCATTGACCTTTGGGTCAGGTCGATTCCACAGGTCAATTAGGTACTGAATTCGAGGTGACAAACCTAAAATTTTGCAAAGATTGTGATTACTCAAGTTGAGTACAACAAAGTAGGTATTTTGAGTCAAGATCAAACAGTTAAAATCAAAACTAACCAAAATCAATGTAGGTTAGGTAGTGTTGGTGTCTGTCTAATGCCATGAAATTCGGGCTCTAGGACAATGACCTATAAATGGAGATCATTGACCTTTTGGCCATTTGGTACAAGCCGTGTTGGCCGAGTGGGAGGTGCCTCGACCTTCGATCCGAAGGTGGTTGGTTCGAAGCCGGTCGTACACCAATATATTTTTCTGTTCGAAAAATCTATGTGTGCATATAAACACGTGCTTAACTGTGAAGGAAAACATCGTGAGGAAACCGGAATGTCATAGAACCTGAAAAAAGTTCGAAAACATGTGTCAAGTGCACGAAAGGAGCCTCTTCGAGGCGCATTTGAAATCCTTTCACCACACTGGTTCGAAAGAACTAGTGACACGATAAGAAGAAGATTGACCTTTTGACAAGCTAGCTTTTTTTTTGGGTCAGGATTATTGATCAACGTTCGGCCACCGATCGATCCCGAAAGTATAATTCAACATTGTTTTTTATGACAAAAAAATAAAGCCAGTCTGTGACACTGACCAATAATTTTACTGAGTAAAAAAACTTCGCGAGCCCCCGTAAAGCTGCGCTTTTTGCTAGTTTATTATTGGAAAACCAAAAGCTTTATACATCTATAATAGGTAGACATTGGTTTAGCTCATTATGAAATCGTTTTTTTTTTATCGAACTACGGCGAAGCCAAGTTAATGAAAGGCTTGCATCATTGAAACACGTTATGAAGCGCTTTTGAACTTGCACAGATTTCAATAATTTTTCATAAGATTGAGAGCTTGCCAATAATTTTCACAATATTATTTAATTTTTTTTATTTTATCAATAGTTTTTTACAAGATATTGTTTTAAAACTTATGTGACGTGTTGTGAATGTTGTGATTCCTTCATAGAAATTCAAATTCAACTAATAATTTTCTTCGAACATTAAACTCATTTAATTATAGGTTTCGCTGTTTATTCCTCTTTGCAGGTTTTTTTGAGTTAGGCAATAAACTACTTGTTTGAATCGATGTAATATTTGGACAAATGGACCATTAATTCTCCATCAGGCACTTCCAGGCTTCAGGCGCGATCCAGGAGTTGACACATTTAGCAGCGCCATCTAGTTCTGAAATTGTCAAACTTTCTAGTTAGCCAATAAATTAAATACATAATAACGTAACTATTGAAGTTGTTTCCGTACATTGTGGCTGTAAAACACAATCATTTATTACATTGTATGAAAAGTACATTATTACAAAGTTATTGAGAAGTATTGTATGAAAACCGCATCAATGTTGGCTAGGAATTAATTGTGAAGAGTACGACTCACACTTGACCGATTTTATAATTATTCCTTGGTAGTCATACAATACACTACCTACATACCAAATTTCATGGTGCTGGGACCAGTGGAAGTGGCCTAGAGGTTTTGATTGAGTGAAGTGCCAATTTTAAAAGCATTTTCACCGGCTTATATTTCCGGATCCATTAAAGCTACGTTACTGAAATTTAGCAGGCTTAATAAAGACCCGTATTAGATTGTATATGCTAAATTTCACAAATTTATCTCAATAAGAACTAGGGTTACGGAGTAGCTCAAAATGGCTCGAAGCGTTTCGTGTAAATAGTGCGCAGTGCGCTGCAGGCGTTTTCTTTGAGACCTTGCCTGTGCGCTCCTGCGCACTTTGGTGTTCATCTGTTCCATAATATCTTATAGACTAGGTCGTAGGTCAGAAAATAAATAATGAGGCATTGTTAGAAGTCTCGTTAGTTTTCTGATTATATGCCATGTGAATATGGCGGCCTCATAGGACATATGAGAGCACAATGAAACAAGTCTATGGGCGCCTTCTAGAGAACATAGTCATTACAAGGAGCGGCACGAAACTTTAGCGCTAACCGTTTTTGCGCAGAAGTAAAAAGTAAGGTACCTGAGGGGAACTACTCATACAGTAACGATGCAAAGGGGGACTTACTGTCCCCCCTTGCTCGTTCGTCCCGAAGCGGGAATCGAACCCACGACACTCTGTGCAGCAGTCCAATGCACTTGCCACTCGACCATCTGTGTCGTCAATAGTTGTCAGTGCTGCTGTTATGCGCTGAAATGGTTACAGTCCGGACGTGATCTAGCGGAATTTTAGAAATACGTCATGATTTTAAACTTATCACCACAGAAGTTAGAAAAGAGAATCGCTTTTTTTTGTCTATGCTTATCACAATGATTAGATAGTAGAGAACGTAGGTAACGTAACTGTATTGTTTAAATGACCAGTAATTGACTCTATAAATCTGGACCAACGCCTACCTGGATGTAAAATAGCTGTTGGTCCTCCATTCAATAAATGAATTACTTCAACAGTGTTCCGACTAGGAACACAATCGGTCTTTTTTTTCGCATATCATGCGATGCCAAAAAAGCTAAAGACTTAAGTGTAGCAGTATATTTGAAAGGCATCAAGCACCATAGAGCCTGGTTAGGACTTTGGACCCTTTGTTATAGGGATTTGTTGACTTGTTTGCTTAATCGGGCGGGATTAATTCCAGATAATGTAACAGTTTCTTGCGCAGGAGGGCAGGCTAATGTAGGAGGAAATGTAAATAAAAGATTGGTAATTGTAAATGTATTTATGTTATGGCGGCGTGGCGGGCGGGGCGGGCGCGTCGGGAGGCGCGGCGCGCTCGTAGCGCGGCGGGTTGGCCCACGGGTCGTAGCCCAGCACCGACAGCATGGGCGCCAGCTCCGCCATGTCGGCGCGCACGTCGGCCGGCAGCGCGCCCACCCACTTGTCCAGCGCGTCGCGGTTCACGGGCCGCACCACCTGGTCCGACGACCGCTCCACGCTGCAACACGACACGACATGACGCGGGTGAGTGAGCGGACACGCGACGCCGCACACCGCACAGTGCACGCGGACACACTCACTTGGAGAGCTGCACGCCGTGCGGCTGGTTGATGTAGCGCTCGTGGTGCAGCACCTGCTCGCTCCAGGGCAGGCGCAGGAAGGCGGCCACGGCGCGCATGGTCTCCTCGGGGCGCAGCACCAGCGCCTCGTAGCGCACGAGCAGGCAGCGCGCGGCGCCCAGCGCGCGGCACTGCGCGTGCATCGTCTCCACGGCGCGGTTCCACTTGCCGAGACACTGCCGGTAGCTGCTCAGGTCGAACCCGGTGATGGTCACCTTGCGGCTGATGATCGAGTGCACGGTGGCGCGCCCGTCGCGCACCATGAACACGAACTTGGCGTTCGGGAACAGCTCGAGCACGTACGTGCCCATCTTGAGCACGAGCGGGTCCTTGTTGCAAAGGCGCGGCGCCGCCTCGCCGTGGCGCACGATCACCTCGAGGCAGAAGGCGGCGATGGCATTGTCGAGCACCGCCTTCGACACGCCCGCCTGCTCCAGGCGCACGCTCTCCTTCTGCGAGCGCGCCCAGTGCTGCCGCATCTGCAGGATGCGCGGCACGACGCGCGTCTCCTGCCCGCAGCGCACGTCCGGGTGCGCGTCCAGCATAGCGCGCATCAGCGTCGTGCCCGAGCGCGGCACGCCGCCGATGAAGATGAGCGGCAGCTCGCGTCCCGCCACCGGCGCGCCGGCCGCGCGCCGCTCCGCCGCGTCGCCGCCCGCGCCCCCCGCGCCGCCCGCGCCGCTCGCCAGCACCCACAGCGCCAGCGCGCCGAGCGCCAGCCCCAGCGCCAGGCGGATGCGCGCGCCGCGCCACATGCCCCGCGTGTCCCTGCAACGCACATCACGTTCCTCTTTACTTGACATATGAGTTCGTCGAGCCGCAAACGTTCATGTGCCGACTGCCCGGACGTGTGAACGGGCGTGGACGTGAATCGTGGATCTCCTTTTTATTAGAGTTCCGAGTCCGATAAGGAACCTCTCCAAATCAAGTCGCCGAAGCATTTTACAACACCGCCGCGCCGCACTATGGTCCATATGAAAAAAAAAAAATGGTCATCACTACTTAAATTGGAATTTCGATCTGAAAATGATATATGTGATAGATAATGACTAAAAAAATGACACAAAAAATTATACCGAAATTCTAAGAAAAACTTTTTTTTTTTTCATTTTTCTCGTGCGGTGGCCAGTGGCGGCACGTAATATAAACTTTGTTGCTTATAAGAGACCCTAGGACACCACCTACTATAAGTCAAAAGTGGGGCAAACTGACTCAATTATCATAAAAACATAAAGTGTGTTTTCTCCCATACAAAAAAACACCAAGTATTATATTACGCCTAAACTAATCGCTCCACGAGTTTTACCTATAGAACAACAGTTGATGGGGAAGTCATTATCTATCATATACATATCATTTTCAGATCGAAATTCCAATTTTAGTGGTGATGACCATTTTTTTTTCATATGGACCATAGTGCGCCGGACTAAATTGACTGTTCTGACCTAAAGTATGTAACTAACTAAGAGTACAATAGATTTATTTAAAAATTGAATACACACAAAATGACTTGTTGTACGCGTAGTTTGGGTATGAATGAAAACTAAATAGGTGCTAGGCAACAAAATAATCAAAGTTCTTGCTTATTAAATCTTTTGAGTTTGAAGTTTGAACTTACAATTGAATCAGTTTAATATTCATATGAATCCTGGAACAATTAAAAATAATATTGAAGCAAGTACAACTAAGTACCTACAAAAAATAATCTTTTTCTAAGTACTTAGTTGAATAGTATTGTCACCAAGATTATAAAAGTTTACTATGTTAAGTTTATAACTTTACGGCTAGCAAAAGCAAGCCCATTGGACAACATATGCCTTTATATTTACGTGGTATAAATGATAACTGTGAAAAAATCATGAAGATCTCGAAAACTGACAATTATAATAGGACCTATATAATCATCAGTTTTAGAGGTTTCCAATAGAGATAATAGAGTTGTAATTAATTTAAAGAATATAATATCGGCACTCCCGAAAACTTTGCGCCGACACTGAGTTATTGCTATGAGATCCAGTGACGTCATCACCCATTTGTTTGTCAGCAGCAGTCCATGGTTTTTATTTAAGCCTATTTTTATTACTGTGTTCAACCAGTTTTATGAACCTATTAATAAAAAAAAATGTAGTTATTTGACTTTTTACTGCAACTGTACCTACCGCTATTTTCTTTATTTTTAAAGTACCAATTTTAATGGTTTAATTTAATCACAGTGTTCATATCAAGAAGGTTGTAACACTCATCTGTTGTCTCATGTTTTTATTTAAGCCATATTGTTATGTGTGTGAGTTATGGGGTATTACTGTCCTCTAACTTGCTCTCTTTGGCCACCAATGTAAAGCCTTGTCTTAGACTACAAGCAGAAGTCACGTTCGTATTGTATAGACAACGGCATTGGGGGAAGGAACAGACTAGACTAGCCAAATGACGTTACACTTAGCACAGTCAAGGACGAGCTACAAAAACTCTTAAAAAATCAGTTTTAGCTATAACGCAAAGTTTTTTCCCAAGTGGCTTTTGTATATGTCATAACTTTCCCATAATAACAAGGGAAGGGTCATCAACCAATATGCATGGCGTTTGTATGTAGGTGTGTATGTATGTGGGTGTGGATGTATGTATGTGCGGCGGATGACAAACAAACTGCTGATGCTATAATTGAAAGATAAGAGGGTAGTATCAAAACATTCAGGTATAAGTATTTTTATGAACAAGATCAGTCCAGAGATTGTTGAAAAATAAGGGTCTGAAGAAAGCTGAAAAAAAAATGAGCTATACATATAAATGGCTTATTCCACCACAAACCGAAAAATAGCCAAGAGTTTAGTGAACTTAGAAGAGGTTGAAGGCTGTGGGTGGTCAGCCAGGGCCGGGGGGTTACAGGTTACAGCTGGCTCTCCAGTACCCTCCATAATGCTTATTATTGGCCTCCAACATTAAGTAGATCTAGCCTAGTGACCAAAATGTTAGTTGTTATTCCTCAAAATAGTTAGCCTACTATGAAGTAGGTAGGTACCCATTAGTACCTGACAGTTTCAGAAGATAAGAGTACCTAAGCAATACAGTAATGAAGAATAGGAAGTTCCTCGCATTAAATATTGAAAACCATTAGATTACTCACCTACATCAAAATAAAGCACGAATTACAAATCGGCACAACTTCCATGCCAACGCATCTATTTACCGATAAATTATTATCGTCAGCATTTAACGAGAGATTTATTTTACGGTACAAGCTCTTGTATAGTTACACCAACAAATAGCAACAAAAACGTTATTTAGGTTTAATCAAACCACAATATTTCATTGTTATAATGCCGCTATTGTTCTATGAATATAAATTTAACAGTTGAATTAATAATTTGCCATTTTTTGGCTATAGCTAAACAGTGTTGCCAATGCCAACCCAAGCTTTTACCTCCAACTTCCAAGTATTTTTTCAAATCTCCTTATGAACCCCTAAATAAATAATTTCTCTTTTCTTTTGAGTGCAGTTCAAATCACGTCTCAAATTTTTTAGAGACATAATATACAGTATATAAAATTGTAAGTATTTTATTATTGTAGTACCCAAAGCAAATTTGCAACGTTGAAACGTTGCAAATTATCACAACAACCGACAGAGACGCGTGCATCTATGAAAGGTATGCATGTCTTTAAAATATATACCTACTTGAGTTTCTATCGAAATTGTTTTTTGTAAAAGCTCATAGAAAAAGAAACCATAAATTTACACGATACAATACGCATATTAGACACAAAATCATACGTATGAGACACTGTCACGAAGGCTTAGTTCTATTTGACTGCAGGTTTTGTCAGGCCCCTAAAAAATTCTACCCTGAATAAAATAAATAATAATAATAAGGTTCGCGCCTTCAATGGCTAGGTTATGGTTATAATACTCATTTACACTTGAATGCCAACTTGCACCAAAGTATCAAAGCTCCTAAGCAATTACTTTTCTTGCTTGCCAGTTCTTAACGGTCCAAATTCCGACCGTTAAGAACTGTCAAGCGAGTTAAGTAATTGTTTAGAAGCTTTGATAGTTTGGTCTTATACCAAATTTATATTATATTACGCCTTATAAACAAAACTCGGAAAATATCCTAAAATATATTTTGCATAAAATAATATTGGTTATTTGTCTAAGGTCAATGAATACCCACAGAATAAACCATAGAAAATCTAGATGGTCGCGAGATTTATCGCTCTTTCATTCACTTATTTAAAAATCGATCTAAGTAAAGTATTAGGCAGTACTTATATTAAAAAAATCCTATCAAAGTATTCGATTTTTCGACTTTGGTGCAAGTGGCAGTTAGTTTCTCACTCACCATCAAAATATTCTTTTAAGTTATAATGGACACGATTTGCGAGCCATTTTCTAAGTTTTATTTTAAATAAATTTCCGTTCTTTATATCTACAGGTAGATGATTAAATACTTTTATAGCAGTTATGTAGGTACTTTTATGAAACATGGTGTTATTCACTTGCGGAATACAAATATTATATTTATGTTTATTTCGCAGTCTACCACCGCACGAACCGCACGAACAGATTTCTTATCAAAAAAGTAACCCCTATTATTATTAACAAATAAACAAATTTCTAATATATATATATCTGTAACAGTTAATATATTATTATTTTTGAAAATATTTCTAAGAGATTGGGTTTTTTCTAAATTATATACGGCTCTTAAACACTTTTTTTGCATGATAAATACAGATTCAATCTCCACCGAATTACCCCAAAATATGATGCCATAGCACCACTGAGGATAAACATAACCATAATAAGCATTTTTAGCTATTAATTTTGATGAAACATTGCTTAAGGCATAGCAATATTTTGATAATTTACTGTTATTTTTTTTATATGAGATTTCCAATTAAGATGAGTATCAATGACAATACCAAGAAAATTAATTTCGCCTAATTTGTTAACATTATTACCTTTGTTACTGATTATTAAGTTAAGAGGAGGTGCTTTATAGCTTTTGAATCTTAGATAATTAGTTTTATTTATGTTTACCCTTAAATTTATTGACTCTAACCATTCCACAATATTACTTAGTGCTGTATTTATTTCTAACTCAAAGTCACTATTACTCAAACCCCCTTGTGGTATAAACACAGATGCATCGTCTGCAAACATGACGCATACATGTCTTGTGACGTCTGGTAGATTGTTTATGTAAATAAGAAACAATAGTGGTCCTAAGACGCTACCCTGGGTGGGACTAAGACCAAATCATCAAAATCTGAATAAACTTGCTCTATAGTTTTGGTTTTCCTGTTGTACATATCTATTTTCGTCGATTGACTCCTACCCTGTAGATATGACTGTATTAATGAATTTGCTGTTCCTCTTATTCCGATATCTTCTAGTTTATCTAGAAGTATGTTATGGTTTACACAGTCAAACGCTTTTGACAAATCTAGGAATAAAGCTACACCTGGTTTTAGATGATATCATGAAATAATGCTATCTATAGTGATTTGAATACTGTTAGTTGTCTTACAGTGTTACATGTATATTGTTTTATAATTCCTCACGTTGCTTTTGTTTTATTTGTATATCTAACGTTAGAAATCTTTTTTGATATACGTATAACTTTCTTTATAGTATAACAGTATTTTTTATAATTTGTATTTTTAGGAATATCCCTACTACCCTTGCCCACAATGCAAATAAAGTTGTCGTTTTATTTTACTTGACATTATTATGCCTTTAGTTTTCTAATTCTTCTATATTTTATAAATGATCTTACATCTTTCCACTGGTACACATAAGTTAAATATCAGACTAAATAATTCAATAAACTTGTTCCGGATTGGATTGTAGGGTTCGTTAACTGCTAACAGCAAACTAGATGCGGCACTCGCGATCATCGGTGATGAATGATGAGAATGTACAATATGTACATCCCGTGGAAATGTGGGGGTAGAGGTTTTCTAAATGCCAAAACTCTTTATAACCGCGACGTGTAAAATCTCAGGGAGTACTTTCGCCACAACGAATGTGAGATGCATATAATAGAATATGTCGTAGCAGTTGATTCACCCCACTCTCACCCTCTCGAAAAATAATGAGAAATAAATGGAATAATAAGTTTTTATTTAAGACCAAGATCCAAATATAAAGACCACAGATATATATTTATGATATTCTAGATCTATGTCTGTGATAAAGACCCTGTTTACATTTCCCCCCCTAAATTTAGGGAGAAAACCTCTAAGTTGTCACCACTGTAGCTAACTGTAGCTAAACTGGCACCCACAGTATATATTATATATATTATATCTGTGCTTGCACCACAGCTATTTGCTGAGCCGCAAAGAGCTTCTATACTATCTATCTAGAGAGCTAAATCGCCATTTTGTTTTATTTACGGATTAAGAATTCTGAACCTTATTATTTGGAAATAAAGTTCTTTTTTAATTAAATCTAAATATAAAGATTCTAATCCTTGACAGAGACCCACTCGTTAAGGAGTGTGTCTCGTTCACACAGTTGCCATCATACAATTAAAATTAACATGGCCATAATTTTTTAAATAAGTGGGACAATTCAAACATTATATATATTTTCTTCTTCATAATTTTAATTTATCCATTATTATTTATATTACTGTACACACCCCCACACATTCCATGGCCTCTCTCTAACCTCAGAAGGTTTGCTGGAAGAAAACTCTTATTAGGGTTAAGGTCGCCTTTGTACATGTCTTTTCTTTTATGATTTGTATTCTAATATGTTTGTGTGTACAATAAAGAATTACAGACAATTTTCGAAATTAGACGATTTGCTCTAAATATTATTCAGATTCATTTGAAAGGTTTAGTACAGTCGCTGTCATGTAGGTTAGGTACCTAACTGCCGAGAAAAATAATAACTGTTCGAAAGAAACAGTATTAAACCATTGAATCAGATATACCTCACTAGAATGCAGCGCACCGCCCTCTTTTTTGTTGATATTTTAATGTACCTATGTATAATATAATTTGAAAACAATAATGCAAAGTAACGTATGTATATAACATTGCTATTTTATTGAGCAGATCGAATTTTCCCTTGGTTGCTTGTTTATGTCTCAATGAAATATTCAAAAATTATGGTCGCCCTACAGAACGAGACACACTCCTTACTAGTTCTAGCTCTTTCGGCTCGCGGTTTTCGTGTGAGTCGGCATTCTAGATACATAGTATACAAGTTCTAGTATACAAGTTCTTTGCTAAGCCGTCATTAGTTCTCGTTATCGAATGAAATGGTCAAGAGGGAAAAAATGACGTCATTATCGATTACAAATCGATAACGAGAACCACAGACATGATAAAAACAAATGATTCGATGAATGAGTGAAGTTATGAATGAGTGTCTCGGTCGGACCTTGGTCGGACCGCATTTTTATACGTAGTTCAGTGCTCCGTAACTCGCGCGTCGTTCGGCGATATATACCTACAATATCTGCAGTATTCGAATACATAAAAATTCATGGGCTGCCATCCGCGGCGCGGTTGCGCGGTCTAGCAGCTCACGAGTCGTGCCTCATTGAGGCCACGTTCGTATTTTATTTGTGTTGTGCATGTGCTTCCATTCAGTCGCTTACATATAAAGGCTGCTTGCCACGGTGCGTGATATTTGCGGACGGACGCAGACCAGCCCGCACCGACGCACCATGGGTAGCAAATTGTTTGTAGTTTAATGTAATAAAGTTATTTTGCCTTAGGTTCCGATAAATGGATCATACTACTACTACTCATTATTTTTTGAAGTGAAAACTTGTGGTTATTGAATAAGACTGAGCTGTCACGCTCGGCTATGTAGCGCTCATTTGGGTAAAGTCGACTCGAGTCGCCATGATTTAGTTTTTACTCCTATACTTTTGTGTGTTACATACACTCACAGACCGTTTTTTGTTATTTGGAAATATAAAATCATTTTCAATTACATACTAGTTATCACTCTCAACAACTTTATGACATTAGACGACATACAAGTTATTTAACCGTTATTTATTTCTAGGCGTATCCTGTGGTTGCACAAAATTGGTCGAAAAGATCTAATCAAATCTGAATCAAAACCAAGAAGTCATCGTGTCTGCTCTCAGCATTTTGAAAAATCTGTGATTGTTTGCGTACAAACAAATACGTTTACGAAAAGGCGACCCTTGGCACCCCGCAACCTGCCCCCGAAGAGGCACTTGCACGCATGTCTCGTTTTTTATTTTTTTTTACCTAGGCTAATATTTTCATTACAAAATTAAAATGCATTTTCTGCACAAAGGCTTTCATTGAAAGATGACGACCGAATGACAAAAGGCCAAAGACCGGTAGGCGTGAAGTTAGTTGGATAAGACTGCCCAGCAGGTGGACAAGACCGGTCAATCCAAAACGCAGACGAAGTTGTGGGTGTCAGCTAGTACTAAATATTTTTCGCTCATTTTGCGAATGGTTCCTGTACTACTTTTGCTGAGCATCACCATCTTCACTAATGATGCATTCTCAGGCATCATAACACAGCACAGTCGATCGAATCAAGTAATACACGCAGATATGACTAAAGCAAACAAACCACGAACGAGGCCACAGCAAGGCACACGAGCACACGAGGTAAGTGTGCGCTTAACCTAATGTGCTAACAAGTCGATACAAAAAGACTGTAAATTGAAGCTCTTTTGCTGGAAATAAGTCGCTACAAGTGTGGTATGTTTAAAAAAACCAATAAGCATCTAATAAAATTGTATGTCTAATGTGTAATAATACGAATGTCATGTATGTACCTTCATACATTTATACTTTTATAAATAAAGCTTTTATAGGTCTATGTGTATGTGCCTTCTTCTTCGATCGTTAAAAGTACGCACACCCTCATATCTCTACACCTGACGTAAAGTGACATTTCTCGAGGGAAGCCGCGGGGTAGGTGCGGTTGGTGGGAGCGGTTGCCTTTATGTTAGCCGATGCGCTTCTGACGAGCAAAACAATATGAACTTTAGCATCGTGACAATTGCACTCAAAATATCGTACTTTGATGTGCTACTTTGAAAAGAGTTTAGCTTCTCTAAGTAATAATATTATTTAATTCTTTGGTACCAATAATATTATTTATTACTTACTAAGAATACTACTTAATAAGATTTGTAAGCGTGGCGTAGACATTGACCTATTCTGCACCAGCACCCCCTCGGCCCGAGCGCGGATGAGCAGGGAGTTCTTCTTTTCTTCTTAGCGTTCAATTAATGTCTAAATAACATGCCAGTGGTATTCATTTGTTTATTAGTTAAGTATTGAGTTGCTTTATATTGTTGTTCTCCTTTTCTTTATTCTTATGTAAGCACTAATCTTCAGTTAGTTTACCATAATTTTCTTAATGTTCTAATGTATATCCGTGGGAACCTGTAATTGGCTCTCTAAAGCTAAACTATTGTATACTTAGAAGTTTAAAGCTGTTGGTTCTCCAATAAATAAATAAATAAATAAAATAAATAAATTTATTCTTTGGTAGTACTCTGACTAATCTGTGTTTTTATATTTTTATCTGTGGCTCAATCATTCGTGTTGTCAAACGCGTTGACGTTACTTTTTGTAAACAATGTTTTTCGTACTACTTAATTCGATGTTTTTTCGTGTATTTTTGCCAAGAAAAGACAGTACGTTGTGTAATTTTGTGATGTAAATGTGGTCTAGCGTATACAATGTGAAAACCAACTAAAAGTTACTCTAGCAACCTATACCTACAGCATTACGAAAATAATCCGCTTTCATAAAAGTAATAGTTATTTAAGGATGATTTGTATCGTTTATTGACTCAGCAGTTTGAAATAAAGTGATTGGTATTCCATAACGTGCATAAAGTTGTATAATGCACAACAAAAGTTACAAAATATGTGAATCAAAAATTCGTCAATATTATTGTTTGATGTATACTTTGCCTACATATTTTGATACTTTTACCTATGCCTGGTGCTATCTTTCGAACTAAGGGTTTTAGGATTCATTAATCATTATTTTCTAAATGGTCGAAGAGAAATAAATAATTTAGACAAAGCTTTAACTTTCTTTTATTTTATTTAGGTAACCTAGGTATGAACCGGGAACAATTTGACAATATAAAAAGTATGTTTTTTTTTTCGTTTCCTAACTAAATTTTCTTTGCTATCTTGAGAATTAGGCATTTATAGAATTGGCCATTATGATAATTGGCCATTATGAGAATTGGCCATTATGAGAAGTGGCCATTTTGAGAATTGGCCATTATGAGAATTGGCCATTTTGAGAATTGGCCATTATGAGAATTAGTCTTATTGCCATTTTGAGAATTGGCCATTTTGCGCCTAAACCGTAGGTACTTTTTATCATTTTTCTTCCAAAAATTATTTTAACTCGTAATAACATTTTTCAACTAAAAAGTGCTTTAATCTTTTAGTAAATAATGATTCCGTTTGCGAGTTTTTAATGTCTTCTGGAAGTTTATTATATATTGTTATGGATATCTTATATGGACCTGTACTATGCATTTTGAGTTTTGATGGTAATTGTAATATTTTGTTTCCCCTTGGTCTTAAAGCATGTTTACTCGGGAGGTCATCGAATTTTTTATATAAATCGGGATATTTTCTGACGAATTTGCTTATTTCTTCTAATATATAAATTGAAGTCAGCGTAAGAATAAAGTAAAAGAAGTAGCTGTCAAATGTATGGGAACAGCCTATCCAGTGAGTACCGATCAGTGGCAAAACCACAGAAAACAACGAATTCCACAGCGGATTACGTACCTTTTTGTCAAATTACGTACCTTTTTAGGCAGCTTGTCGTACTAATTTAGATATTCGTACTGGTAATGCTGATTGTGCTTCCTATCAATTGATGAGTGAAAAAATAATAGAAATTCAAATAAAAGTGAGAAATACTATCGAGGAATTCATGTTCCATGAATTTTATAATAAATTCTACAATGTTTTAGTGGCATTAGGGCTAAATTCTTAAGATAATCGCAGATTTATGTTGCTTGATAAACAATGTCGCCATTAGAGGGACTGCTGCATAGCGATGTATTTCAATATGGCTACCGAAACTTTATCGGCAGCATCAGCCATTGTTTACAGCGGCTGATATATAAAATAAATGATAGTACTACTTAAAAAATTAGGAGGTTACGTGCAAATAGACAGTGAATTTTTAGCCAGAAATGATTAATTGCTGTATTTCAAGGAGTCTACTTGTATCCAGATTTGTGTTTGTGTATTTTTAGGAAAAAAGTGAATTATTAACTATAGTTTTATCATAGTTTTACACTACCTACTAGTGGCAAATAAGTTGGCTCAAGTACATTCAGTGTAGATTATTTATGTGTTCCGCAATGTCAAAATATGAACGACCGCGATGATTCCGCCGCGCTATCCATTTCAGCTGTTCATCCTGCGATGGTAAGTTTTGTTGCCCACGTTCTGGATCTTCTACCCAAAAGACTAATAACATTATTTTATACTTATCAGTTTTGCAAAAAGATATGTTATATCTGCTGATTAGCTTATTAAATAAAAACACAGGATTGACTGATTATATGCATCTGCTGTATACCTGTATCTTGTATTGGATGTCGTTTGTGGCTTAAACCAGGTATTTTGTTATCTGTATAGTTATGGATGTCTATTTAATTCAGAAGGTACCAAAAGTTGTGTTGTCCAAGTGGGAGGTGCCTCAGCGGGTTGGATTTAGTACAGGTTGGCACGAGTTTCAGGTTAAATGCGGTTACAATTGGTAGGGTTTTGGTCACTGATTACATCAATATTAGTTTTTTTATTTGAAAATGCATATTTGTAAAGAAAAACTTATATTTAAATTCCAACCTCAAATCACTTTAAACTTTAATCCATATATGCCCAGGAGGTTGAAAACGACCCACCGCGACTTCTCCGATTCTAATGCGTCTCACATAAAAACTGACAATGTTAGTTTTAGTTTTGCGGTATTTAATAAAAGTTTGATGACATACCTAAAATATCAACACTGTTTACTTGGCCAATTACAGTAATTTCTATGAAAAATCAGGCTGTCAAGTTAGGCTTGATTTTTTTCGTCAAAAATTTTGCACCTTGTCTCATGAAAAGGGCTATAGCTATTTATTGACATCAATTTTTATGCTTGTAATTGATAAATTAGCAAATAAAATGTATAAGAAAGACAAACCAGTAGTAATATCGCCGTCTCCGGAGAATAAAATGGTAATTGCAAAAACAACTATTCAGGAAAAATAAAAAACCGAATTTCGTTAATATCTTGCGAACCACTGGACATTATAAGATATGGGATACCTCAAATGAAAGTTGTTTTTTTTTGTATTCTTGTTGTCTTATTGGATAATTAATAACCTTAATCGTAGAAGATATATTAACAAAATAAGATATTAGTAAAATAAAATCAGTGCTAAGAATTTGTATTGTCGATTACCATTTTGTTCCAGGTTTTTCTTAGCGAGGATATATATTGCATTATTGTCTTACAATTTTATTCTATGCCTATTGACGGTTCAGTTAACGAAATTAATAGTAACTTATCATTTTATTCTGGGAAATAGTAAATATGTTTTGTATGGTAATGAAACATTGGATTTTTATTCTTGTTTTTTTAATGAAACTAATTTATGGTAATCAATTGCGCATAAGTTTATTTATTTAAATTAAAGTAATATTATTATTTTTGTTTGTATGTACCTCAAAAGGGAGAAAAATACGAAGTGATAAAAAATTTGAACAAAAGTCGACAAAAAACGACTGTATTTTTCCATTTAACAGCCAAAATGCTATGAAAACTTAAAAAAATAAAGTAATTCAGATAAATCCTGAATGTAACATTCCAACTTAAATAGAATCAGGCTAAAATAAACGGGTATAGACAAAATCCAGGGGTCTAAAGTAGCTAGATGGTCAAAAAATCAAAATTAAAAGGATCAGGCCTTTTCGGCACCTAATATAAATCCCAGAACCTGGGTTTTCATATTTCTATATAGGTCTTGAATGTATCTGTCGACCTACAGATAAATCTGAAAGGTAGAAACAGGTACAAACAAAATCCAGAGGGCCAAAGTAGGTATTTGGTCAAAAAATTAATATAATATGTACCAGGCCATTTTGGGATACAATATATACTAGGTTGTCACGTTTTGAGACAGATATTAAATGTATTTGACGAATCTGAAGGGTACAAATGGTTAAAAACATAGTCAAGGGGGTCAAAGTAGGTATTTGCTCAAAAAATTGATATGAAAGGCATTACTCCATTTCAGCATACAGAATGTACTAAAATACCTTGATTTTCACGTTTTTAGACAGATCTCAAACTTATCTCAATAATTACGGACGAATTTGAAGGGAACAAACTGGTAAAAAGAGCATCCAGAGGTCAAATTAAGTTTTCGGTTAAAAAATCAATATGAAAGGCATGTTGGCCATTTCAGGATATAAATTGTACATACGAACCTAATGTTTCACGTTTATAGATAGATCTTGAATGTACCTGACCAAATACAGATTAATCTGTAGGGTATGAACGGTTACAAACAAAATTTTCGGTCCAAAGTAGCTTGATGATCAAAAAAATTCATATGGAAGGATCAGGCCATTTCAGCATCTGAAATGTACTTCAGAACCTAGGTTTTCACATGTCTAGATAGGTTTTAAACGTATCCTTCTTACAAACACATTTGGAAGGTAAAAACGCGTTAAAACAAGCTTTTTAGATTCACAAAGGTGCTTTTGAACACACTGATTTAAGTAAGCTAATCATACTATCGGTGCCGAGAAGCACTCGCAATATTAAATGATGCTATCACTCTCGAAAGTGTTGCAACGTTGTATCAATTCAACAAAATTATCAACAAACTAACACATATTTTTTACGCGAATAAAATGGTAATATTCATAACCATTTTCGTAATTCTTGACAAATTTTGGTAACATTGGTTTGCAATTATGTTTTGAGAATATAAAAACTACGAATATTATTGTATTTTTTTATAACTTCTTAAATAACGCAAGAACAGTTATGAAAAAAATTGTATAGATGTATTAGGGTCCATAGAACTCAAATATGGCATAACATGAAAACTATGGCAATGGCGATTACCATTATGTTCTCCGGGGACGGCGATATGTCCACAAAAATAACCACATATATATAATAATAATGCGCCGTCATTGAACTGTATATTTCGCTGGGTCGCAATCGACCCCGTGGGCAAATGCATTACAGAATTTACTTATATTTTCAAGTAATTCCAATTTCAATCTACCGTCAATATTTCATGCTTTCTGGTGATTTTCGACAGTAATTATGATTTGGACTACGATAATGTGTAATCTGAACCGATTTACAAAAGTAAGATAGGTAATTTCTGAGGGCCCAAGTGGTAAAAATTACAGTCGCATTGCTATAATGTTTGACATAATTGTTTCAATACGGTACTGTTAAGGCAAATTCAATTTTAGTTGAAACAACACCAGTTTATTTGTATAACGCACAATAAATTACTAACTGTTCGCTGTTAGATCAAAATCTATTATAATTTTTCCAGTCGATTCCAATCTTTTTCCAGTTGCTTCCAATCTATATATGAAACCTTTATATTATTTAAGTAGACTTATATAAGTGCTCTGACCAACAAAATAAATAATTTTCAATAGCTGCTCAAGATTACAAAGAACCAACACCACAATTTTCCGATTAGTTGCTGATACGTAATCTTCAAGCTGTTGAAACAATACCACAACCTCTAAACGCCATCAACGCGCTTGAGATGTTGCTGGTTATAGCACTAACAGCCGCTTTACTGCTACCTTACTGAGCCATGAACGTCAACCAATGATGATAATCAGCTTGGACACACTCATGTTGGATAAATAATATTCGATTAGGCCATTATTTGATTCTGTGCTATTCTGAAACATAAGCTGCTGGCTACTTTTATATTTTTTTTGCGCCTACACGCGAGCGAAGCGAGCGTGCACAGTCTAATGACAGGAAACCATCTAGGGCTGATGAAAGTTAGGTGACGGTAGGTTGTAAGTTTTTTTTTCTTGCGCCTACACGCGAGCGAAGCGATTGTGCACAGTCTAATGACAGGAAACCATCTAGGGCTGATGAAAGTTAGGTGACGGTAGGTTGTTAGGTTTTTATTTTTTGCGCCTACACGCGAGCGAAGCGAGCGTGCACAGTCTAATGACAGGAAACCATCTAGGGCTGATGAAAGTTAGGTGACGGTAGGTTGTAAGTTTTTTTTCTTGCGCCTACACGCGAGCGAAGCGATTGTGCACAGTCTAATGAAAGGAAACCATCTAGGGCTGATGAAAGTTAGGTGACGGTAGGTTGTTAGGTTTTTATTTTTTGCGCCTACACGCGAGCGAAGCGAGCGTGCACAGTCTAATGACAGGAAACCATCTAGGGCTGATGAAAGTTAGGTGACGGTAGGTTGTTAGGATTTTATTTTTTGCGCCTACACGCGAGCGAAGCGAGCGTGCACAGTCTAATGACAGGAAACCATCTAGGGCTGATGAAAGTTAGGTGACGGTAGGTTGTTAGGTTTTTATTTTTTGCGCCTACACGCGAGCGAAGCGAGCGTGCACAGTCTAATGACAGGAAACCATCTAGGGCTGATGAAAGTTAGGTGACGGTAGGTTGTTAGGTTTTTTTTTTGCGCCTAACCGCGAGCGAAGCGAGCGTGCACAGTGTAATGACAGGAAACCATCTAGGGCTGATGAAAGTTAGGTGACGGTAGGTTGTTAGGTTTTTGTTTTTTGCGCCTACACGCGAGCGAAGCGAGCGTGCACAGACAACTGACAAAATAAATAATGTCATGATATGATGTCATAATGATAAACAATGTAAATTTTTATCACATTTCATCTATTTTTCCATACTTAACCTCAAAATTTAATTATTATTATTTCTCTAAAATAAAGCATTTTCTAGTTTCGGAAGGGGTACCAGGGGGCAGGGGGACTCCCCCCCCACCCCTCCCCCCCTTTCGTCGCTTTTCGTGCCAATGTGTACATAAATCTTTCCTCAACCAGGCCCACCATCCGTTACCCGCTTATCATTGAATTTAGGGTCACGTTGTATGTATATGTATCATGAATGTTAAATGGTTTCAGGGCGTGGAGCGAATCGCGTGCGCCACGAGCCCTCACTATGGCGCCGAGGAGCCTCCGCGCAAGCGCGCCAAGCCGGCGCCGGGCGCGGGTGGGGGCGGGGCGGGCGGGGAGGAGGGCTCGGCGCTGCGACGCCGCATCCTCGAGTGCGAGCTGGTGCGGCTGCGCGCGCTGCGCGAGCGCTTCACGGAACAGCTCAGCGAGCTGTACTTCCTGCAGGCGGGCGGTAACATGATGGACTACGTCGTGTGGCGCAAGAAGCCGCCCGGGCCGCAATTGGTCGCGTTCCTGGAGGCGCGTCGGCCGCCGCCGGTGCAGGCGGGCGCGGGGCCGGCGGCGGGCGCGGGGGCGGGCGCGGCCGGGGACGAGGTGGTGGCGGCGGCGCGGCAGGAGGCGTGGGTGGCGGGCCGCGTGGCGGAGCTGGCGCGCGCCGGCCTGTGGGCGGAGCGCCGTCTGCCGCGCGTCGTGGACCCGCCGCGCGCCAAGTCGCACTGGGATTACCTGCTCGAGGAGATGGCCTGGCTCGCGCAGGACTTCGCGCACGAGCGCAAGTGGAAGAAACAAGCCGCCAAGAAGGTGACTACACTCACACCGTTCAAATAAGACTCCGTTCACGGCTGTAGGCGTGGGAAAGAGCGACGATCTTTCCCATACCTACACCTAAAGGGTTTCGTTTAATTAAACTAACGGGTTGGGAGCATTGTTAGTTTGTATATATGTTTTCGTCCGGCAGTGCGCTCGCGCGGTGCAAAAGTACTTCCAAGATAAGGCCCTGGCGGCGCAGAGGGCGGAGAAGGCGCAAGAGATGCAGCTCAAGAAGATCGCCGCGTTCGCCGCCCGCGAGATCCGCACCTTCTGGAACAACGTGGAGAAGGTGAGGGGATGCGCCTCATGGCCCCGCGCCCCCGCGCCCCCGCGCCCCTGCCCTGACCGCCTCTCTGTCCGCAGCTGGTGGAGTGGAAGCGCGTGCGGCGCGTGGAGCGCGCGCGCAAGGAGGCGCTCGACGAGCAGCTCAGCTACATCGTGGACCGCACCGAGCGCTACTCGCGCCAGCTGGCGGCCGGGCTGGGCGCGCCCGCCGGCGCCGACACGCCGCCCTCCGATGACGAGTTCACGCCGCGCGGCGCCTCCGACGACGACGAGGAGACCATCGCGGCCGCGGAGCGCGACGCGCCCGCCGACCACCGCGACCACCGCGCTGAGCTGGACGAGCTGCGCCGCGACTCGGCGCGCGCGCTCGCCGACCTGCTGCCGCCGGGCTACCGCGCGCCCGCGCCCGCGCCCGACTACGCGCCCGGCCGAGACGACGACTCGGCTGACGACGAGCGCACCATCGCGGAGCAGGAGCGCCTCGAGCCCCTCCGCTCGCCCGCCGCCGAGCTCGCGCAGCTAAGGGCCGACGCCGACCTCTCCGTTGACGAGCTGCGCCGCCTCTACTCGGCGCCGCCCGCCGCACGCACCGACTCCGACTCTGACACGGACGCCGACGCCGACGCCGGCTCCGACACCGACACGGAGGACGAGCCGTCGGACTCGGGCTCGGAGCCGCTCGAGGCGCTCATGGAGGAGGCGGCGGGGGCGGAGGTAGGGGCGGAGGCGGGCGAGGGCGGCGAGCGGCGCGTGGAGCGCGCGGCCACGCTGGCGGCGTCGCTGCAGCCCACGGGCACGACGCTGTCGGAGACGGCGGTGGGCACGCCGGTGCCGCGGCTGCTGCGGCACGCGCTGCGCGAGTACCAGCACGTGGGGCTGCACTGGCTGGCCACCATGCACGCGCGCCGCCTCAACGGCATCCTGGCGGACGAGATGGGGCTCGGCAAGACGGTGCAGACCATCGCGCTGCTGGCGCACTTGGCGCTGGAGCACGCTGACTGGGGGCCGCACCTCGTGGTGGCGCCCACCTCCGTCGTGCTCAACTGGGAGATGGAGTTCAAAAAGTGGTGTCCCGCCTTCAAGATCCTCACCTACTACGGCACCATCAAGGAGCGCAAGCTGAAACGCGTCGGCTGGACCAAGGCCAACTCGTTCCACGTGTGCATCACCTCGTACAAACTCGTGGTGCAGGACCACCAGAGCTTCCGCCGCAAGCGCTGGAGCTACCTCGTGCTGGACGAGGCGCAGAACATCAAGAACTTCAAGTCGCAGCGCTGGCAGCTGCTGCTCAACTTCCAGACGCAGCGGCGACTGCTGCTCACCGGCACGCCGCTGCAGAACAGCCTGCTCGAACTGTGGTCGCTCATGCACTTCCTCATGCCGGATGTGTTCGCCTCGCACTCGCACTTCCGCGAGTGGTTCGGCGAGGTGGACGCCGACGCCGCCGACGGCGCACGCTCCGACGCGCTCGTGCGCCGCCTGCACGCCGTGCTGCGCCCCTTCCTGCTGCGCCGCCTCAAGCGCGACGTGGAGCGCCAGATGCCGCGCAAGTACGAGCACGTGCTGCTGTGCCGCCTGGCGCGGCGCCAGCGCGCGCTCTACGACGACTTCATGGCGCGCGCGCGCACCCGCGACGCGCTCGCCTCGGGCAACCTGCTGTCCGTCATCAACGTGCTCATGCAGCTGCGCAAGGTGTGCAACCACCCCGACCTGTTCGAGCCGCGGCCCGTGCACTCGCCGCTGCACCTGCCGCCGCTCGCGTGCCGCCTGCCCGCGCTCGCGCTCGCCGCGGGCGTGGCCGAGCGCGGGGCGCGCGCCGCGCGGCTCGGCGGGGACCTGGCTGCGCTCGAGGCGCGCCACGCCCGCGCTTTCGCCGCGCACCGCGCGCGCCACCTCGCGCCGCCGCGCCGCCTCGTCGAGGAGCTGCCGCCGGGCGCCGCGCCCGAACCGCGCCCGCCGTCCGCCGAGCTGCGCCTGCACCTGCGCCTCGTGCCGCGCGCGCCGCCGCCCGCCGCCGCCGCGCCGCCCGCGCCGCTGGCGCCGCCGCCCGTCCGCGCGCCGCTTGCCCGCTCGCCGCCCGCCGCGCCCGCCGCCGGCGCCGGCGCGCGGCTGGAGGCGCGGCGGCGCGCGTGCCTGCGGCGGCTGGCGGCGTGCAACGCCCGGCGCTGCTGGCGCCTGCCGCTGTACGGCGCGGACCTGCTGGCGGCCGTGCGCGCGCCGCCCGCGCCGCCGCCCGCCGCGCTCGCGCCGTACGCGGACTTCGACGCGCTTATGCGACACTTGCACGACGTCATCGACAGGTACGGTCACTCGAGCTTATTGAACTTATCGCTTGCTCGCCACTAAAAGGAATTCATTCTGTAGTTGGTGCCGACTGTAGGGATATCAATAGGTGGGTTGAACCTTTTAAGTATTGATGTGACTCTTATGCCTACTAACACCAAACATTAAAAATTCCTAAACAATATTTTACTCGCTAAAGAGATCTTTATGATCCAGATTCATCTCCATTTTTTTATGACATCGCTAAACACACAAAACCCGGAAAATATCACTAGTACAAGTATATTTTGCTATCCAGTTTTATTTATTTTTATTGCGTCAAAGTTATGTCAAGTAATCAATAAACCATAGACAAGACAACCTAGAATTCGTTCTTTCATTCATTTCATTCGCTTATTTAAAAATCAACAGACTTGGGAGTTACATAGTGTGTTCTGTTTGGTGCAATGAAAATTTATTGCCCGCTTGCAGCAACTTAAAAAATTGGATACTTTATTAGGATTTCTTTAATATAAGTTCTATCTAAAATTAAACTTAAATCAATTCTCATTGCACCAAACAGAACACGCGATGTAACTCCTAAGTTAAGTGCTAAGTTAAATAACATGGAAATTAATGTGTAAAAAGATTCAAGAACAACAAAGTCAAAGCTGAGAAGAATATAAATGCCAATTTCAGCGGCTATAGTGATTATTTTTGTGAATAAACGTAAAATGTGTGTTGTTTGTAAAATTTTATATTTTTGGCATAAATTCAATGTTTTATGAAGGGCTATGTAGGTAAGTGAAGGGTAAGGGTCCGCCGCTGTCTAGATAATCTAGGGATCCTAGAAGATCGTATTTAATTTTATATAGGTAGGTACCTAATAATAATAATAATAAATAAGTAGCATACGGCTCTAGGTAGGTATGCGTATATTTTGTTCAACAAGAGCGAAAGAGATAGATATATATTCTGACAGAGGTGACCATCTGCCACTTGCACCTAAGTCGAAAAATCTAATACTTTGATAGGATTTTTTTTATATAAGTACTGCCTAAAACTTTACTTAGATCAATTTCCATTGCACCAAACAGAACACACTAATCACTATGTAACTCCCAAGTCTGAGTTTTGGCGGGAACATGAAAAATGGCGCATTGGCGGCATTAAATTAATTGACAAAACTTGTATAACTTTGAGTGTTTAAGTGTAAAAACGGTGGTTTTTTATCCATTAAGTGCTCGTGAACGTGTATGAGTGTTGGTGAATAGTGTAATGCTGTAAAACGTGACTTTTCGTGTTGCCTCCAAAACTCCATAGAAGCCTCTAGTAAAGTCGCAACCACCACTACTTTACAGGGGCATGACTTGACTTATGACAAAATAAACGATACGATAAATCTCGCAACCATCTAGATTGTCTATGGCTTATTGGTTCATTGACCTTAGTCAAATAACTAATATTATTTCATGCAAAATAATTATTTTATGATATTTTCCGAGTTTTGTGTATAAAGTGAACAATTATTTAGGAAAATAGGCTCAGATATTTGGAAAACGAAACTGAGATGGACAAAGAAGTGAAAACAGTCGTCGTTTTTCTCTGAGTTAAATAAATTAAAATATGGTTCCTACTTACGACAAGAAAAGGGAATAATATTATGGAAATTAACTTGCAATGATTCAAGAACAACAAAGTCAAAGCTGATAAGAATATAAATGCCAATTTCAGCGGCTTTATAGTGAGTATATTTGTGATTATACGTACCTACCTAACATGTGTTTGTTGGTAAAATTATATATTTTTGGCTTATATGTAATGTGTTTTTATGAAGGGTTGTTCAGATAATTGAAGGGTAAGAGTCCGCCGCTGTCTAGATAATCTAGGAATCCTAGAAAATCGAATTTAAATTATATAGCATTTATACAGCATAAAACATTTGTTGATGAACATCGTTCGTCTTGAGTCTGGGTGTTTTCTATGTATCCTATGTATTGAATTGAATAAATGAAATAAAAATTGTCAGGTTCACGGTGTGCTGGCGCGCGTGCGTGGCGCCGGCCGCGCGCGCGCACGTGGGCGCGGGCGCGGGCGCGTGGCGGGCGGCGGCCGCGCGCACGGAGCGCGGCGCGCGGCCCGCGCTGGCCGCCGCCCTGCGCGCGCTGCACGCACCGCTGTCGCGCCAGGCCGTGGCCTTCCCGCACCCGCGCCTGCTGCAGTTCGACTGCGGCAAGCTGCAGACGCTGGCCGGGCTGCTGCGCCAGCTCAAGGCGGGCGGCCACCGCGTGCTCGTGTTCACGCAGATGACGCGCGTGCTGGACGTGCTCGAGGCGTTCCTCTCGCTGCACGGCCACGCCTACCTGCGGCTGGACGGCGCCACGCGCGTCGACACCCGCCAGGCGCTCGTCGACCGCTTCAACGCCGACCCGCGCCTCTTCGCCTTCATCCTGTCGACGCGCTCCGGCGGCGTCGGCCTCAACCTCACCGGCGCCGACAGCGTCGTGTTCTACGACTCCGACTGGAACCCGACCATGGACGCGCAGGCGCAGGACCGCTGCCACCGCATCGGCCAGACGCGCGACGTGCACGTGTACCGGCTCGTCACGCGCGCCACCGTCGAGGAGAACATCCTGCGCAAGGCGGAGCGCAAGCGCGAGCTCGGCCACCGCGCCATCGACGACGGCCACTTCACCACGTCCGTGCTGCGCGGCGCCAGCGTCGAGGAGCTGTTCGCGGCGCCGCGGCCCGAGCCCGAGCTGGAGAGCGCGCTGGCCGCCGCGGAGGACGAGGCGGACGCGGCCGCCGCCAGCGCCGCGCGCGCCGAGGCCGGCCGCGACCTCGCCGAGTTCGACGAGACGCTGCCGCTCGACGACGAGCCGCCGCCCGCGCCGCACCCGCCCCCGCACGCGCCGCGCCCCAAGGATGAGCTCGCCGCGCTCATGTCGCAGGTGAGCCGCCCCGCTCCCCCCGCTACCCCGCTCCCCGTCCCCTCGCCACGCTCACCGCGCTCACCGCCGCCTCTCTCTGTGCCACAGCTGACGCCGATAGAGAAGTACGCGATGCGGCTCGTGGAGAGCAGCGAGGCGGCCACCGAGGCGGAGCGCGCCGCGCTCGACGACATGCGCCGCCAGCTGCACGAGTGGGAGCGAGCGCGCGCCGACCTGCGCGCCGCGCCGCCCGCCGCGCCGCCCCCCGACCCCGAGCCCGACCCCGAGCTCACGTACTCGCGGACGGAGGCGCGCACGCAGGTGCGAGCCCGCCGCGCGCCGCGCCGCCGCCGCGCGCCCAGCCCCGCGCCCGCACCCGCCGCGCCCCCCGCGCCCCCCTCTCCGCCGCCCTCGCCCTCGCCGGCGGGCGCGCCGCGCACGCGCAGCCGCGGCACCGTGCACATCAACCTGTGGACGCTGGACGAGGGCGGCGCGGAGGCGGGGGAGAGGGCGGGGGCGGGCCCGCGGCGCCGCGCGCTGCGCAACGGCACGCTGGACGCGTGGCTGCAGCCCGACCCCTCCCCCAACGATACTACTAATAAATGATTCGAATACTGCTCGTGCGTTTTATATTCCTGACGTTCGCCCCCTCGGCGCCGCCGGCCTCGCCCGTGAATGCTTGCCCCGCCGCCGCCGGCGCCGGCGCCGAGCCGAACGTCAGGGATGTACTGCGCGCAAGCATTTACGGGCGACGCCCGCCCCCGCCGCTCCCGCGACCCCATCGGCGGAGCATTAGGTAGAGATGGGTCTAGCTATCATGTATCCAACCGACTCGCGTGGATCGAGTCTGGAAGAATCATAAAAGTAAATTGTCAGACGCTGTGGAATCTCTGACTGATGGCTGATAGCAGTAGGTTTCTTGTGTAGTGATGAATATACATCCAGCCATCCTCACACGCTTTCGCCTCTACGATCGGATCTCGGTTGTGAGCTCGTGGCCGGAGCAGCGGCGGGTGGGGCGGTGGGGCGGGGGGTGTGACGTGCGCGCTTGTTGCAGGTGTGGGCGAGCGGCGCCGCCCGCGACGACCTCATGCCGGTGAGTACGCGCCGCGCGGGGGTGGGGGGGTGCCCGCCGGCCACCGTCCGGCGGGAAGCAGTTTTGTTTTTTCAAAATGAGCTTTATGAATTAAATATTATGTATGTAGGTAGGTACATCTTTCGAAAGTATTTTTTTTCCTCGACTCTACATTTTGTTTTTCTCAAACATGCTTGGAAATTCGAACCTTATTACCTGACTGTCAAGGAAGGGTTATGTTTTTCGCGCCTTGTATGTATGTATATAAATTTCTGGATTACCTCGTACCTTCCAAACGGCTGGATGGATTTTGACAATTAGGGTATTGTTTGATCCGTCTCAATAACCCGAGTGTTCATAGATGAGTTTTGTTTAAATTTGATTATTTGTCGGATTGTGCGGTGCGAATGGCGGATTTTTGGAAAAATAGTAAGTCGTTAATATTTTTTTGTTGACCAAACCTATCAAATATGGTATCAAAATGAAGGTATTTTAAAGGAGATTACAAATATACAGGGTCCTCCAAAAAGTGACGCCAAACATTTTTTTAGATTTCTCACACCTGGGTGTATCCAAAAATACCCAATGTATGTTCCGCGATTTTTAGTAGTTTAAAAGTTATGATTTTTTTAATGTGTATTTTCGAAATTACTTCCGGAGCACCTTAAAAAATCAAAAAGACGACGTCCTCCGGGCACAGTTGTGGGCGCCCCCGACGCCGCCCTCCGGCGACGGCGACGTGTACCGCGAGAGCTGGGCCGCCGCGCTCTACCGCGCCGGCGCCGCGCCCGACGCGCTGCTGCCGCCCGCGCGCCGCGACCGCAGCCGCGCCGAGCCGCGCGCGCGCGCGCCCGCCCCGCGCCAGCCGCACGCGCCGCTCTCGCTGTTCGAGCGCGCCGGCCGCGCGCGCGCGCCCCGCCCGCACCCCCACCCCCACCCGCACCCCCACCCGCACGCGCCCGCGCCGCAGCCCGAGTGGACGGGAGGCGAGGACGCGGCGCTGCGGCGCGCGCTCCGCCTTCAGCGCCTGCCGCCCGAGCCGCCGCCCGCGCGCACGCTCAACTGGGACTGGGTGGCCGACGTGGTCGCCGAGCCGGCGCGCGCGTACCGCTCGCCGCGCGCCTGCCGCGACCGCCACGACGCGCTCGCCGACCCCGAGCGCGCGCGCCGCCGCCACCGCCGCCCGCCGCCGCCGCGCCGGCGCCGCCGCCCCTCCGTCTCGCCGCCCGAGCCGCCGCACGCGCCCCACCCGCCCCACCCGCTGCACCGGCTCGACGCCGTGCGGCTCGCGGCCGAGCGCCGCCGCGCGCTGCCGCGCCGCCGCCCCGAGGACGCGCCGCCGCGCAACCCGAAGCACGCGCAGATGCTCGCCGACCACGGGCTCGACTACGAGGCGCCGCCCACGCCCATGGAGGTGGCAGAGCGCCGCGCCGACCGCATCGCCCGCGAGAAGCTCAAGGCGAGCGCGCCGCCCGCCGCCGCCCCCGCCGCGCCCGCCGCCCCGCCGGCGCCCGCCGCCGCGCCGCCCGCGCCGCCCGCCTCCGCGCAGCTGCTGTACCGCCAGCAGGCGTTCCCCGCGAGACACCTCAAGATCCTGCAGGCGCCCGCGCCGCCGCACGCGCAGGTACGCGGCACGCCGCACGCCGCCGCATCTCGATGTATGTACACGTAGTAGCTATGAGACTGTGATTCGTTCGTTGATTGCTGCAGGGGACCCTGGAGCCGGGCGCGCTGCGCAAGCTGCAGCTGCGGCGCGCGCCCGCGCCCCCGCACGTGCTGGTGGCGCACCTGGCGCCCCCCGCGCCCGCGCCCCCCGCCGCGCCCGCGCCCCCCGCGCCCGCGCATCGCCCAACAGATACGAGACAATAAACGATCAAATACAATAATTACCTTCATCGTTTTATTTCCAAAAAGAAAAATAGGTACTTGGGACGACAATTATAAATAGACTATTTAACCACAACCTGGTTGTGGGGCTAAGACACCTAAAATTGGAAAATCATCTAAGGTTAATAGAAGTGGTGTGCCGTTTGGCCCCTAGTTTTAACCTACCTATATTTATATAATAAAACTAGGGTAAAATGTTAAATAAAAATTTATTAAAAAAAATAAAGATAAAATTATGTTAAAATTTTTGAAGATGAACTTACTAGCTCAGAAGGAGGGCACATAAAATTTATACGGTCGTGGTTGCTCGGCCGTCTATTCGTACTCCTTGGTAGGCTCGTACTCTCCTGCGCGAAGAAGTCCAGCCGAAGGTGTTGGCGGCCACAGCAGGGACAGGAGGACTAGGAGTCGGTGGTGGTGTCTGTCAGTTATGTAATGTAAACTGAAAACAGAAAACTGTTAACTGTTAACTGTAAACTTTTAACTGATAACTGAAAACTGAAAACTAAAAACTGAAAACAGAAAACCGATAACATTAACAGAAAACTGAAAACTATAAACTGTTAACTGTAAACTTTTAACTGAATACTGAAAACTGAAAACTGAACTCTGAAAACAGATAACAGATAACAGAAAACAAAAAACTAAAACAGAAAACAGATTACAGATTACAGATAACAGAAAACTGAAAACTAAAAACTGAAAACAGATTACAGATTACAGATAACAGAAAACTGAAAACTAAAAACTGAAAACAGAAAACCGATAACAGTTAACAGAAAACTGAAAACTGTTAACTGAAAACTAAAAACTGTACACTGTAAACTGAAAACTGAAAACTGAAAACAGAAAACAGAAAAATGAAAACATAAAACAGAAAACCGATAACAGTTAACAGAAAATTGAAAACTGTAAATTGAAAACAGAAAACTAACAACTGAAAAAAAAAAATTGAAAACTGAAAACTGAAAACTGAAAACTGTAAACTATAAACTGTAAACTGTAAACTGTAAACTTTTAACTGAAAACTGAAAACTAAAAACTGAAAACAGAAAACCGATAACAGTTAACAGAAAACTGCAAACTATAAACTGTAAACTGTTAACTGTAAACTTTTAACTGAATACTGAAAACTGAAAACTGAACTCTTAAAACAGATAACAGATAACTGAAAACAAAAAACTGAAAACAGAAAACAGATTACAGATAACAGAAAACTGAAAACTAAAAACTGAAAACAGAAAACCGATAACAGTTAACAGAAAACTGAAAACTGTTAACTGAAAACTAAAAACTGTACACTGTAAACTGAAAACTGAAAACTGAAAACAGAAAACAGAAAACAGAAAACAGAAAACAGGAAACAGAAAACTGAAAAATGAAAACAGAAAACCGATAACAGTTAACAGAAAATTGAAAACTGTAAACTGTAAACTGAAAACAGAAAACTAACAACTGAAAAAAAAAATTGAAAACTGAAAACAGAAAACAGAAAACTATAACTGTAAACTTTTAACTGAATACTGAAAACTGAAAACTGAACTCTGAAAACATATAACAGAAAACTGAAAACTGATAAACTGAAAACCGAAAACAGATAACAGATAACAAATAACAGAAAACTGAAAACTAAAAACTGAAAACAGAAAACCGATAACAGAAAACTGTAAACTGTAAACTGAAAACTGTAAACTGAAAACTGTACACTGTAAACTGTAAACTGAAAACTGACAACAGAAAAAAGAAAACCGAAAACTGAAAAGTGTAAACTGTAAACTGAAAAGTGTAAACTATAAACTGTAAGCTGAAAACTGAAAACTGAAAAATAACTGAAAACAGAAGACTGTTAACTGAAAACTGAAAACTGACAACTGAAAACTTAAAACTGTAAAGTGTAAACTTTAAACTGTAAACTGTAAACAGAAAACAGATTACAGATAACAGAAAACCGATAACAGTTAACAGAAAACTGAAAACTGTAAACTGAAAACTGATAACTGAAAACTGAAATATGAAAAAAAACTGAAAGCTGTTAACTGTAAACTGTAAACTGACAAATGAAAACTGAAAAGATAAAACTGTAAACTGTAAACTATAAACTGTAATCTGTAAACTTTTAACTGAATACTGAAAACTGAACTCTGAAAACACATAACAGATAACTGAAAACTGAAAACAGAAAACAGAAAACAGATAACAGAAAACTGAAAACTAAAAACTGAAAACAGAAAACCGATAACAGTTAACAGAAAACTGAAAACTGTTAACTGAAAACTGTAAACTGTTAACTGAAAACTGTAAACTGGAAACTAAAAACTGAAAACAGAAAACTGAAAATGAAAACATAAAACAGAAAACCGATAACAGTTAACAGAAAATTGAAAACTGTAAACTATAAACTGAAAACTGATAACTGAAAACTAAAATATGAAAAAAAACTGAAAGCTGTTAACTGTAAACTGAAAACTGTAAACTGACAACTGAAAACTGATAACATAAAACTTTAAACTGTAAACTCTAAACTGTAAACTGAAAACTGAAAAAAGAAAAAAAAACTGAAAACTGTAAACTTTTAACCGAATACTGAAAACTGAACTCTGAAAACAGATAACTGAAAACTGAAAACTGAATACAGAAAACAGATTACAGATAACACAGAAAACTGAAAACTAAAAACTGAAAACAGAAAACCGATAACAGATAACTGAAAACTAAAAACAGAAAACAGATTACAAATAACAGATAACAGAAAACTGAAAATTAAAAACTGAAAACAGAAAACAGAAAACCGATAACAGTTAACAGAAAACAGAAAACAGAAAACAGAAAACAGAAAACTGAAAAATGAAAACATAAAACAGAAAACCGATAACAGTTAACAGAAAATTGAAAACTGTAAACTATAAACTGTAAACTGTAAACTTTTAACTGAATACTGAAAACTGAAAACTGAACTCTGAAAACCGAAAACAGATAACAGATAACAGAAAAACTGAAAACTAAAAACTGAAAACAGAAAACCGATAACAGAAAACTGAAAACTGTACACTGAAAAATTAAAACTGTACACTGTAAACTGAAAACTGAAAACAGAAAACAGAAAAATGAAAACAGAAAACTGAAAACTGAAAACTGACAACAGATAACAGAAAACCGAAAACAGAAAACTGAAAACTGTAAACTGTACCCTTAGTACGAGTTTGATAGTTTCCAAAACTCAATAGTTTTGGTGAGTTCGCTCAAACGAATAGTTGTTGTAATCGGCAGTACGGGCTAAATTTTTCGTATCTCGACACACGATAGTGTGTCCAGCCACGGTCAGGCCCAGCGAACTGGCGGGTAGCACTATGTGTGTAAGTTTATACGAACCATTTGGAGCCACTTTTGACCTTGTCATAGCTAAAAAAACTAATCAATATAAACACACCAAATTTGGTTTATGTATTGAAAGCCCGAAGTTAATGAAGTACTTCAAATTTCATAAACACAGCTTAAACGGTTATTTAGATATTAACGTTCAAAAATCGTCATTTTTATCACTGATTGACTGACATATAGACGTAAAACCTAACCCACTTCCAGATGACCTAGAAAGTTCAAATTTGGCATCCAGCTAGGTAATTGTGTGTATACATAGGAAAAAAATCAGAAAACAGTAAATTTATGAGATTTGTTTTTTTTTTTAATTATTCGATTTTGTGAGGAAAATTTAGCGCCTTGCAAATTTTTGCAGGATAATCCATTTTCATGATGAAAGGTTGTTTTTATCGTTTAATGTACGTACTTTAATATCAATAATTTAAAAATTATTTACAAGAGCCCAGATGAACGCAAGGTAGTGGAAATGCAAATTGTCGGAAAACACTTTAATCTCCCGGCACATATGTACTTACTACCTACAAAGGCAGGTACCCACACCTTATTTACGCTAGTTAGGTAGGTTAGGTACTTAACTTATTGTACTTTTACCTACCTACATACATTTAGAGGCGATGATGGTGGTGTGTAAGTAAGGAAAACAAATAGGTAGGTAACTATTATAATTATAGTAGGTACCTAACCTATATACCTTTGAACAGTAAAAAAATTATTTACAAAAAGTAATGATATCTGAACAAAACACGTGGCTTGCACATATTATATGTGAAAATAGAAGCCATGATCGAGAAGTCGTTTTACCCGAAAAAATACTGCAGATCTACGTATATGGCTAGCCAAGGTCTACGTTATAAATAAAGTAATACGTTCTTATAAATAAATTTACGAATGTCTATAGTAGACCTTGGCAAGCCATATATGTAGAACTGAAGTCTTTTTTCGGGGAAAACGACTTCTCGATCGTGGCTTCTATTTTCACATATTATGTGTTTTGTTCAGATTAAGTTTACACGTTAGGTTAGGTTAATAAACTGAAAACTGAAATATGAAAAAAACTGAAAGCTGTTAACTGTAAACTGACAACTGAAAACTGAAAACATAAAACTAAACTGAAAACAAAAAACAGAAAACTAAAAACTGAAAACAGAAAAACAAAAAAAATTGAATACTGAAAACTGAAAACAGAAAACTGTTAACTGTTAACTGTAAACTGTAAACTATAAACTGTTAACGGTAAACTTTTAACTGAATACTGAAAACTGAAAACTGAACTCTGAAAACAGATAACAGATAACTGAAATATTAAAAAAACAGATAACAGATTTCAGAAAACTGAAAACTAAAAACTGATATCAGAAAACCGATAACAGAAAACTAAAAACTGTAAACTGTGAACTGAAATATGAAAAAAAACTGAAAGCTGTTAACTGAAAACATAAAACTGTAAACTGAAAACAGAAAACAGAAAACAGAAAACAGAAAACAGAAAAAAGAAAAAATGAAAAAATGAAAACTGAAAACAGAAAACTGTAAACTTTTAACTGAATACTGAAAACTGAACTCTGAAAACAGATAACAGATAACTGAAAACTGAAAACTGTAAACTGTGAACTGAAATATGAAAAAAAACTGAAAGCTGTTAACTGAAAACATAAAACTGTAAACTGAAAACAGAAAACAGAAAACAGAAAACAGAAAACAGAAAAAAGAAAAAATGAAAAAATGAAAACTGAAAACAGAAAACTGTAAACTTTTAACTGAATACTGAAAACTGAAAACTGAAAACAGATTACAGATTACAGATTACAGAAAACTGAAAACTGAAAACTAAAAACTGAAAACAGAAAACCAATAACAGTTAACAGAAAACTGAAAACTGTAAACTGAAAACTGAAAACTGAAAACTGTACACTGTAAACTGTAAACTGGAAACTGAAAACAGAAAAAAGAAAAAAAAACTGAAAACAGAAAACTGTTAACTGTAAACTGTAAACTTTTAACAGAATACTGAAAACTGAAAACTGAACTCTGAAAACAGATAACAGATAACAGATAACAGATAACAGATAACAGATAACAGAAAACTGAAAACAGAAAACCGATAACAGATAACTAAAAACTGAAAACAGAAAACCGATAACAGATAACTGAAAACTGTAAACAGAAAACAGATTACAGATAAAATAAAACTGATAACTAAAAACTGAAAACAGAAAACCGATAACAGTTAACAGAAAACTGAAAACTGTTAACTGAATACTGAAAACTGGAAACTGAACTCTGAAAACAGATAACTGTTAACAGAAAACTGAAAACTGTAAACTGTTAACTGAAAACTGTAAACTGGAAACTGAAAACTGAAAACAGGAAACAGAAAACTGAAAAATGAAAACATAAAACAGAAAACCGATAACAGTTAACAGAAAATTGAAAACTGTAAACCAAAAACTGTAAACTGTAAACTGAAAACTGAAAACAGAAAACAGAAAACAGAAAACAGAAAACAGAAAACAGAAAACAGAAAACAGAAAACAGAAAACAGAAAACTAAAAACTGAAAACAGATTACAGATAACAGAAAACTGAAAACTAAAAACTGAAAACGGAAAACTAAAAACTGAAAAAAATAATTGAAAACTGAAAACTGAAAACTGAAAACAGAAAACAGATTACAGATAACAGATAACAGAAAACTAAAAACTGAAAACAGAAAATTAAAATCTGAAAAAAAAAATTGAAAACTGAAAACTGAAAACTGAAAACTGAAAACAGAAAACTGTTAACTGTAAACTGTAAACTGTAAACGTTTAACTGAATACTGGAAACTGAACTCTGAAAACAGATAACAGAAAACTGACAACAGAAAACAGATAACAGAAAACCGAAAACTGAAAACTGAAAACTGAAAATTGAAAACTGAAAAGTGTAAACTGTAAACAGAAAACTGAAAAAAGAAAAAAAAACTGAAAACAGAAAACTGTTAACTGTAAACTATAAACTGTAAACTTTTAACTGAATACTGAAAACTGAAAACTGAACTCTGAAAACAGATAACAGATAACAGAAAACTGAAAACTAAAAACTGAAAACAGAAAACCGATAACAGATAACTGAAAACTAAAAACAGAAAACCGATAACAGATAACTGAAAACTGACAACTGTAAACTGAAAACTTTTAACTGAATACTGAAAACTGAAAACTGAACTCTGAAAACAGATAACTGTTAACAGAAAACTGAAAACTGTAAACTAAACTGAAAACAGAAAACAGATTACAGATGACAGAAAACTGAAAACTAAAAACTGAAAACAGAAAATTAAAAACTGAAAAAAAAAATTAAAAACTGAAAAAAAAAATTGAAAACTGAAAACTGAAAACAGAAAACAGAAAACAGAAAACTGTTAACTGTTAACTGTAAACTGTAAACTTTTAACTGAATACTGGAAACTGAACTCTGAAAACAGATAACAGAAAACTGAAAACTGATAAACTGAAAACCGAAAACTGAAAACTGAAAACAGAAAACTGAAAACTGACAACAGAAAAGAGATAACAGAAAACCGAAAACTGAAAACTGAAAACTGAAAAGTGTAAACTGTAAACTGTTAACTGAAAAATGTAAACTGTTAACTATGAACTGTAATCTGTAAGCTGAAAACTGAAAACTGAAAAATAACTGAAAACTGAAAATAGAAAACTGTAAACTGAAAACAAAAAACTTTAAACTGAACTCTGAAAACAGAAAACTGAAAACTATAAACTGAAATCAGAAAACCGATAACAGTTAACAGAAAACTGAAAACTGTAAACTGAAAACTGATAACTGAAAACTGAAATATGAAAAAAAACTGAAAGCTTTTAACTGTAAACTGTAAACTGAAAACTGAAAACTGAAAACATAAAACTGTTAACTGAAAACTGAAAACTGACAACTGAAAACTGAAAACTTAAAACTGTAAAGTATAAACTTTAAACTGTAAACTGTAAACAGAAAACAGATTACAGATTACAGATAACAGAAAACTGAAAACTGAAAACTAAAAACTGAAAACAGAAAACCGAAAACTGAAAACAGAAAACTGAAAACTGACAACAGAAAACAGATAACAGAAAACCGAAAACTGAAAACTGAAAAGTGTAAACTGTAAACTATAAACTGTAAACTGAAAACAGAAAACAGATTACAGATGACAGAAAACTGAAAACTAAAAACTGAAAACAGAAAATTAAAAACTGAAAAAAAAAATTCAAAACTGAAAACTGAAAACAGAAAACAGAAAACAGAAAACTGTTAACTGTTAACTGTTAACTGTAAACTGTAAACTTTTAACTGAATACTGGAAACTGAACTCTGAAAACAGATAACAGAAAACTGAAAACTGATAAACTGAAAACCGAAAACTGAAAACAGAAAACTGAAAACTGACAACAGAAAAGAGATAACAGAAAACCGAAAACTGATAACTGAAAACTGAAAAGTGTAAACTGTAAACTGTTAACTGAAAAATGTAAACTGTTAACTATAAACTGTAATCTGTAAGCTGAAAACTGAAAACTGAAAAATAACTGAAAACTGAAAATAGAAAACTGTAAACTGAAAACAAAAAACTTTAAACTGAACTCTGAAAACAGAAAACTGAAAACTAAAAACTGAAATCAGAAAACCGATAACAGTTAACAGAAAACTGAAAACTGTAAACTGTAAACTGAAAACTGATAACTGAAAACTGAAAACTGAAATATGAAAAAAAACTGAAAGCTTTTAACTGTAAACTGTAAACTGAAAACTGAAAACTGAAAACATAAAACTGTTAACTGAAAACTGAAAACTGACAACTGAAAACTGAAAACTTAAAACTGTAAAGTATAAACTTTAAACTGTAAACTGTAAACAGAAAACAGATTACAGATAACAGAAAACTGAAAACTAAAAACTGAAAACAGAAAACCGAAAACTGAAAACAGAAAACTGAAAACTGACAACAGAAAACAGATAACAGAAAACCGAAAACTGAAAACTGAAAAGTGTAAACTGTAAACTGTTAACTATAAACTGTAATCTGTAAGCTGAAAACTGAAAACTGAAAAATAACTGAAAACTGAAAATAGAAAACTGTAAACTGAAAATAGTTAACAGAAACCTGAAAACTGTAACCTGAAAACTGAGATATGAAAAAAAACTGAAAGCTGTAAACTGTAAACTGACAACTGAAAACATAAAACTGTAAACTGAAAACAGAAAACAGAAAACTAAAAACTAAAAAATGAAAAAAGAAAAAAAAACTGAAAACTGAAAACAGAAAACTGTTAACTGTTAACTATAAACTATAAACTATAAACTGTAAACGGTAAACTGTAAACTTTTAACTGAATACTGAAAACTGAAAACTGAACTCTGAAAACAGATAACAGTTAACAGTTAACAGAAAACTGAAAAGTGTAAACTGAAAACTGTAAACAGTTTACATATAACAGAAAACTGAAAACTAAAAACTGAAAACTGAAAACTGAAAACTGAAAACAGAAAACAGATAACAGATAACAGAAAACTAAAAACTGAAAACTGAAAACTGAAAACTGAAAACTGAAAACTGAAAACAGAAAACAGAAAACTGAAAACTAAAAACTGAAAAAAAATATTGAAAACTAAAAACTGAAAACAGAAAACTGTTAACTGTAAACTATAAACTGTAAACTGAAAACAGAAAACAGATTACAGATAACAGAAAACTGAAAACTAAAAACTGAAAGCAGAAAACTAAAAAAATAATTGAAAACTGAAAACTGAAAACAGAAAACTGTAAACTGTAAACAATAAACTGTAAACTGTAAACTGTAAACTTTTAACTGAACTCTGAAAACCGATAACAGAAAACCGAAAACTGAAAGCTGAAAACTGAAAACTGAATACTGAAAACTAAAAACTGAAAAATGAAAACTGAAAACTAAAAACTGAAAACTGAAAACTGAAAACTGAAAAAAAATATGAAAACTGTTAACTGTAAACTGACAACAGGAAACAGATAACAGAAAACCGAAAACTGATAACTGAAATGTGTAAAGTGTAAACTATAAACTGAAAACTGAAAACTCAAAACTGAAAAATGAAAAAAAAACTAATAACTGAAAACAAAAAACTGTTAACTGTAAACTGTAAACTGAAAACTGATAACTGAAAACTGAAATATGAAAAAAAACTGAAAGCTGTTAACTGTAAACTGTTAAATGAAAACTGTAAACTGACAAGTGAAAACTGATAACTGAAAACTGAAATATGAAAAAAAACTGAAAGCTTTTAACTGTAAACTGTAAACTGAAAACAGAAAACAGATTACAGATAACAGAAAACTGAAAACTAAAAACTGAAAGCAGAAAACTAAAAAAATAATTGAAAACTGAAAACTGAAAACAGAAAACTGTAAACTGTAAACAATAAACTGTAAACTGTAAACTGTAAACTTTTAACTGAACTCTGAAAACCGATAACAGAAAACCTAAAACTGAAAGCTGAAAACTGAAAACTGAATACTGAAAACTAAAAACTGAAAAATGAAAACTGAAAACTAAAAACTGAAAACTGAAAACTGAAAACTGAAAAAAAATATGAAAACTGTTAACTGTAAACTGACAACAGGAAACAGATAACAGAAAACCGAAAACTGAAAACTGAAATGTGTAAAGTGTAAACTATAAACTGAAAACTGAAAACTCAAAACTGTAAAATGAAAAAAAAACTAATAACTGAAAACAAAAAACTGTTAACTGTAAACTGTAAACTGAAAACTGATAACTGAAAACTGAAATATGAAAAAAAACTGAAAGCTGTTAACTGTAAACTGTTAAATGAAAACTGTAAACTGACAAGTGAAAACTGAAAACATAAAAATGTAAACTGTAAACTGAAAACAGAAAACTAAAAACTGAAAACGGAAAATAGAAACCTGAAAATTGAATACTAAAAACTGAAAAATGAAAACTGAATACTGAAAACTGAGAACTGAAAACTGAAAAATGAAAACTGAAAACTGTAAACTGCAAACTGAAAACTGTAAACTGTAAACTGTTATCTGTAAGCTGAAAACTGAAAACAGAAAACAGAAGCTGAAAAATTAAAACTGTAAAGTGTAAACAATAAACTGTAAACTGTAAACTGTAAACTTTTAACTGAACTCTGAAAACCGATAACAGAAAACCGAAAACTGAAAGCTGAAAACTGAAAACTGAATACTGAAAACTAAAAACTGAAAAATGAAAACTGAAAACTAAAAACTGAAAACTGAAAACTGAAAACTGAAAAAAAATATGAAAACTGTTAACTGTAAACTGACAACAGGAAACAGATAACAGAAAACCGAAAACTGATAACTGAAATGTGTAAAGTGTAAACTATAAACTGAAAACTGAAAACTCAAAACTGAAAAATGAAAAAAAAACTAATAACTGAAAACAAAAAACTGTTAACTGTAAACTGTAAACTGAAAACTGATAACTGAAAACTGAAATATGAAAAAAAACTGAAAGCTGTTAACTGTAAACTGTTAAATGAAAACTGTAAACTGACAAGTGAAAACTGATAACTGAAAACTGAAATATGAAAAAAAACTGAAAGCTTTTAACTGTAAACTGTAAACTGAAAACAGAAAACAGATTACAGATAACAGAAAACTGAAAACTAAAAACTGAAAGCAGAAAACTAAAAAAATAATTGAAAACTGAAAACTGAAAACAGAAAACTGTAAACTGTAAACAATAAACTGTAAACTGTAAACTGTAAACTTTTAACTGAACTCTGAAAACCGATAACAGAAAACCGAAAACTGAAAGCTGAAAACTGAAAACTGAATACTGAAAACTAAAAACTGAAAAATGAAAACTGAAAACTAAAAACTGAAAACTGAAAACTGAAAACTGAAAAAAAATATGAAAACTGTTAACTGTAAACTGACAACAGGAAACAGATAACAGAAAACCGAAAACTGAAAACTGAAATGTGTAAAGTGTAAACTATAAACTGAAAACTGAAAACTCAAAACTGTAAAATGAAAAAAAAACTAATAACTGAAAACAAAAAACTGTTAACTGTAAACTGTAAACTGAACACTGATAACTGAAAACTGAAATATGAAAAAAAACTGAAAGCTGTTAACTGTAAACTGTTAAATGAAAACTGTAAACTGACAAGTGAAAACTGAAAACATAAAAATGTAAACTGTAAACTGAAAACAGAAAACTAAAAACTGAAAACGGAAAATAGAAACCTGAAAATTGAATACTAAAAACTGAAAAATGAAAACTGAATACTGAAAACTGAGAACTGAAAACTGAAAAATGAAAACTGAAAACTGTAAACTGCAAACTGAAAACTGTAAACTGTAAACTGTTATCTGTAAGCTGAAAACTGAAAACAGAAAACAGAAGCTGAAAAATTAAAACTGTAAAGTGTAAACTGTAAACTGAAAACTGAAAAATGTAAACTGAAAACTGAATACTGAATACTGAAATCATAAAACTGTTAACTGACTGACAAAAACATAAAGCTGTAAACTGTCAACTGTAGAAAACCGAAAACTGAAAACTGAAATGTGTAAAGTGTAAACTATAAAAAAAATATGAAAACTGTTAACTGTAAACTGACAACAGGAAACAGATAACAGAAAACCGAAAACTGAAAACTGAAATGTGTAAAGTGTAAACTATAAACTGAAAACTGAAAACTCAAAACTGTAAAATGAAAAAAAAACTAATAACTGAAAACAAAAAACTGTTAACTGTAAACTGTAAACTGAAAACTGATAACTGAAAACTGAAATATGAAAAAAAACTGAAAGCTGTTAACTGTAAACTGTTAAATGAAAACTGTAAACTGACAAGTGAAAACTGAAAACATAAAAATGTAAACTGTAAACTGAAAACAGAAAACTAAAAACTGAAAACGGAAAATAGAAACCTGAAAATTGAATACTAAAAACTGAAAAATGAAAACTGAATACTGAAAACTGAGAACTGAAAACTGAAAAATGAAAACTGAAAACTGTAAACTGCAAACTGAAAACTGTAAACTGTAAACTGTTATCTGTAAGCTGAAAACTGAAAACAGAAAACAGAAGCTGAAAAATTAAAACTGTAAAGTGTAAACTGTAAACTGAAAACTGAAAAATGTAAACTGAAAACTGAATACTGAATACTGAAATCATAAAACTGTTAACTGACTGACAAAAACATAAAGCTGTAAACTGTCAACTGTAGAAAACCGAAAACTGAAAACTGAAATGTGTAAAGTGTAAACTATAAAAAAAATATGAAAACTGTTAACTGTAAACTGACAACAGGAAACAGATAACAGAAAACCGAAAACTGAAAACTGAAATGTGTAACGTGTAAACTATAAACTGTAAACTGAAAACTGAAAACTGAAAACTGAAAAAAAAATATGAAAACTGTTAACTGTAAACTGACAACAGGAAACAGATAATAGAAAACCGAAAACTGAAAACTGAAATGTGTAAAGTGTAAACTATAAAAAAAATATGAAAACTGTTAACTGTAAACTGACAACAGGAAACAGATAACAGAAAACCGAAAACTGAAAACTGAAATGTGTAAAGTGTAAACTATAAACTGTTAACTGAAAACTGTAAACTGACAAGTGAAAATTGAAAACATAAAACTGTAAACTGAAAACAGAAAACTAAAAACTGAAAACTGAAAATAGAAACCTGAAAATTGAATACTGAAAACTGAAAAATGAAAACTGAAAACTGAAAACTGAAAACTGAAATGTGAATGCTGAAAACTGAAAAATGCTAACTGAAAACTGAAAACTGAATACCGAAAACTGAAAACTGAAAACATAAAACTGTTAACTGACTGACAAAAACATAAAGCTGTAAACTGTCAACTGTAAACAGAAAACTGAAAACTGAAAACTGAAAACTAAAAACTGAAAACTGAAAACTGAAAACTGAAAACTGAAAACTGCAAACTGAAAACTGAAAACTGAAAACCGATAACAGTTAACAGAAAACTGAAAACTGTTAACTGAAAACTAAAAACTGTACACTGTAAACTGAAAACTGAAAACTGAAAACAGAAAACAGAAAACAGGAAACAGAAAACTGAAAAACGAAAACAGAAAACCGATAACAGTTAACAGAAAATTGAAAACTGTAAACTGTAAACTGAAAACAGAAAACTAACAACTGAAAAAAAAAATTGAAAACTGAAAACAGAAAACAGAAAACTATAACTGTAAACTTTTAACTGAATACTGAAAACTGAAAACTGAACTCTGAAAACATATAACAGAAAACTGAAAACTGATAAACTGAAAACCGAAAACAGATAACAGATAACAAATAACAGAAAACTGAAAACTAAAAACTGAAAACAGAAAACCGATAACAGAAAACTGTAAACTGTAAACTGAAAACTGTAAACTGAAAACTGTACACTGTAAACTGTAAACTGAAAACTGACAACAGAAAAAAGAAAACCGAAAACTGAAAAGTGTAAACTGTAAACTGAAAAGTGTAAACTATAAACTGTAATCTGTAAGCTGAAAACTGAAAACTGAAAAATAACTGAAAACAGAAGACTGTTAACTGAAAACTGAAAACTGACAACTGAAAACTTAAAACTGTAAAGTGTAAACTTTAAACTGTAAACTGTAAACAGAAAACAGATTACAGATAACAGAAAACCGATAACAGTTAACAGAAAACTGAAAACTGTAAACTGAAAACTGATAACTGAAAACTGAAATATGAAAAAAAACTGAAAGCTGTTAACTGTAAACTGTAAACTGACAAATGAAAACTGAAAAGATAAAACTGTAAACTGTAAACTATAAACTGTAATCTGTAAACTTTTAACTGAATACTGAAAACTGAACTCTGAAAACACATAACAGATAACTGAAAACTGAAAACAGAAAACAGAAAACAGATAACAGAAAACTGAAAACTAAAAACTGAAAACAGAAAACCGATAACAGTTAACAGAAAACTGAAAACTGTTAACTGAAAACTGTAAACTGTTAACTGAAAACTGTAAACTGGAAACTAAAAACTGAAAACAGAAAACTGAAAATGAAAACATAAAACAGAAAACCGATAACAGTTAACAGAAAATTGAAAACTGTAAACTATAAACTGAAAACTGATAACTGAAAACTAAAATATGAAAAAAAACTGAAAGCTGTTAACTGTAAACTGAAAACTGTAAACTGACAACTGAAAACTGATAACATAAAACTTTAAACTGTAAACTCTAAACTGTAAACTGAAAACTGAAAAAAGAAAAAAAAACTGAAAACTGTAAACTTTTAACCGAATACTGAAAACTGAACTCTGAAAACAGATAACTGAAAACTGAAAACTGAATACAGAAAACAGATTACAGATAACACAGAAAACTGAAAACTAAAAACTGAAAACAGAAAACCGATAACAGATAACTGAAAACTAAAAACAGAAAACAGATTACAAATAACAGATAACAGAAAACTGAAAATTAAAAACTGAAAACAGAAAACAGAAAACCGATAACAGTTAACAGAAAACAGAAAACAGAAAACAGAAAACAGAAAACAGAAAACTGAAAAATGAAAACATAAAACAGAAAACCGATAACAGTTAACAGAAAATTGAAAACTGTAAACTATAAACTGTAAACTGTAAACTTTTAACTGAATACTGAAAACTGAAAACTGAACTCTGAAAACCGAAAACAGATAACAGATAACAGAAAAACTGAAAACTAAAAACTGAAAACAGAAAACCGATAACAGAAAACTGAAAACTGTACACTGAAAAATTAAAACTGTACACTGTAAACTGAAAACTGAAAACAGAAAACAGAAAAATGAAAACAGAAAACTGAAAACTGAAAACTGACAACAGATAACAGAAAACCGAAAACAGAAAACTGAAAACTGTAAACTGTACCCTTAGTACGAGTTTGATAGTTTCCAAAACTCAATAGTTTTGGTGAGTTCGCTCAAACGAATAGTTGTTGTAATCGGCAGTACGGGCTAAATTTTTCGTATCTCGACACACGATAGTGTGTCCAGCCACGGTCAGGCCCAGCGAACTGGCGGGTAGCACTATGTGTGTAAGTTTATACGAACCATTTGGAGCCACTTTTGACCTTGTCATAGCTAAAAAAACTAATCAATATAAACACACCAAATTTGGTTTATGTATTGAAAGCCCGAAGTTAATGAAGTACTTCAAATTTCATAAACACAGCTTAAACGGTTATTTAGATATTAACGTTCAAAAATCGTCATTTTTATCACTGATTGACTGACATATAGACGTAAAACCTAACCCACTTCCAGATGACCTAGAAAGTTCAAATTTGGCATCCAGCTAGGTAATTGTGTGTATACATAGGAAAAAAATCAGAAAACAGTAAATTTATGAGATTTGTTTTTTTTTTTAATTATTCGATTTTGTGAGGAAAATTTAGCGCCTTGCAAATTTTTGCAGGATAATCCATTTTCATGATGAAAGGTTGTTTTTATCGTTTAATGTACGTACTTTAATATCAATAATTTAAAAATTATTTACAAGAGCCCAGATGAACGCAAGGTAGTGGAAATGCAAATTGTCGGAAAACACTTTAATCTCCCGGCACATATGTACTTACTACCTACAAAGGCAGGTACCCACACCTTATTTACGCTAGTTAGGTAGGTTAGGTACTTAACTTATTGTACTTTTACCTACCTACATACATTTAGAGGCGATGATGGTGGTGTGTAAGTAAGGAAAACAAATAGGTAGGTAACTATTATAATTATAGTAGGTACCTAACCTATATACCTTTGAACAGTAAAAAAATTATTTACAAAAAGTAATGATATCTGAACAAAACACGTGGCTTGCACATATTATATGTGAAAATAGAAGCCATGATCGAGAAGTCGTTTTACCCGAAAAAATACTGCAGATCTACGTATATGGCTAGCCAAGGTCTACGTTATAAATAAAGTAATACGTTCTTATAAATAAATTTACGAATGTCTATAGTAGACCTTGGCAAGCCATATATGTAGAACTGAAGTCTTTTTTCGGGGAAAACGACTTCTCGATCGTGGCTTCTATTTTCACATATTATGTGTTTTGTTCAGATTAAGTTTACACGTTAGGTTAGGTTAATAAACTGAAAACTGAAATATGAAAAAAACTGAAAGCTGTTAACTGTAAACTGACAACTGAAAACTGAAAACATAAAACTAAACTGAAAACAAAAAACAGAAAACTAAAAACTGAAAACAGAAAAACAAAAAAAATTGAATACTGAAAACTGAAAACAGAAAACTGTTAACTGTTAACTGTAAACTGTAAACTATAAACTGTTAACGGTAAACTTTTAACGGAATACTGATAACTGAAAACTGAACTCTGAAAACAGATAACAGATAACTGAAATATTAAAAAAACAGATAACAGATTTCAGAAAACTGAAAACTAAAAACTGATATCAGAAAACCGATAACAGAAAACTAAAAACTGTAAACTGTGAACTGAAATATGAAAAAAAACTGAAAGCTGTTAACTGAAAACATAAAACTGTAAACTGAAAACAGAAAACAGAAAACAGAAAACAGAAAACAGAAAAAAGAAAAAATGAAAAAATGAAAACTGAAAACAGAAAACTGTAAACTTTTAACTGAATACTGAAAACTGAACTCTGAAAACAGATAACAGATAACTGAAAACTGAAAACTGTAAACTGTGAACTGAAATATGAAAAAAAACTGAAAGCTGTTAACTGAAAACATAAAACTGTAAACTGAAAACAGAAAACAGAAAACAGAAAACAGAAAACAGAAAAAAGAAAAAATGAAAAAATGAAAACTGAAAACAGAAAACTGTAAACTTTTAACTGAATACTGAAAACTGAAAACTGAAAACAGATTACAGATTACAGATAACAGAAAACTGAAAACTGAAAACTAAAAACTGAAAACAGAAAACCAATAACAGTTAACAGAAAACTGAAAACTGTAAACTGAAAACTGAAAACTGAAAACTGTACACTGTAAACTGTAAACTGGAAACTGAAAACAGAAAACTGAAAAAAGAAAAAAAAACTGAAAACAGAAAACTGTTAACTGTAAACTGTAAACTTTTAACAGAATACTGAAAACTGAAAACTGAACTCTGAAAACAGATAACAGATAACAGATAACAGATAACAGATAACAGATAACAGAAAACTGAAAACAGAAAACCGATAACAGATAACTAAAAACTGAAAACAGAAAACCGATAACAGATAACTGAAAACTGTAAACAGAAAACAGATTACAGATAAAATAAAACTGATAACTAAAAACTGAAAACAGAAAACCGATAACAGTTAACAGAAAACTGAAAACTGTTAACTGAATACTGAAAACTGGAAACTGAACTCTGAAAACAGATAACTGTTAACAGAAAACTGAAAACTGTAAACTGTTAACTGAAAACTGTAAACTGGAAACTGAAAACTGAAAACAGGAAACAGAAAACTGAAAAATGAAAACATAAAACAGAAAACCGATAACAGTTAACAGAAAATTGAAAACTGTAAACCAAAAACTGTAAACTGTAAACTGAAAACTGAAAACTGAAAACAGAAAACAGAAAACAGAAAACAGAAAACAGAAAACAGAAAACAGAAAACAGAAAACAGAAAACAGAAAACAGAAAACAGAAAACTAAAAACTGAAAACAGATTACAGATTACAGATAACAGAAAACTGAAAACTAAAAACTGAAAACGGAAAACTAAAAACTGAAAAAAATAATTGAAAACTGAAAACTGAAAACTGAAAACAGAAAACAGATTACAGATAACAGAAAACTAAAAACTGAAAACAGAAAATTAAAATCTGAAAAAAAAAATTGAAAACTGAAAACTGAAAACTGAAAACTGAAAACAGAAAACTGTTAACTGTAAACTGTAAACTGTAAACGTTTAACTGAATACTGGAAACTGAACTCTGAAAACAGATAACAGAAAACTGAAAACTGATAAACTGAAAACCGAAAACAGATAACAGAAAACTGACAACAGAAAACAGATAACAGAAAACCGAAAACTGAAAACTGAAAACTGAAAATTGAAAACTGAAAAGTGTAAACTGTAAACAGAAAACTGAAAAAAGAAAAAAAAACTGAAAACAGAAAACTGTTAACTGTAAACTATAAACTGTAAACTTTTAACTGAATACTGAAAACTGAAAACTGAACTCTGAAAACAGATAACAGATAACAGAAAACTGAAAACTAAAAACTGAAAACAGAAAACCGATAACAGATAACTGAAAACTAAAAACAGAAAACCGATAACAGATAACTGAAAACTGACAACTGTAAACTGAAAACTTTTAACTGAATACTGAAAACTGAAAACTGAACTCTGAAAACAGATAACTGTTAACAGAAAACTGAAAACTGTAAACTAAACTGAAAACAGAAAACAGATTACAGATGACAGAAAACTGAAAACTAAAAACTGAAAACAGAAAATTAAAAACTGAAAAAAAAAATTAAAAACTGAAAAAAAAAATTGAAAACTGAAAACTGAAAACAGAAAACAGAAAACAGAAAACTGTTAACTGTTAACTGTAAACTGTAAACTTTTAACTGAATACTGGAAACTGAACTCTGAAAACAGATAACAGAAAACTGAAAACTGATAAACTGAAAACCGAAAACTGAAAACTGAAAACAGAAAACTGAAAACTGACAACAGAAAAGAGATAACAGAAAACCGAAAACTGAAAACTGAAAACTGAAAAGTGTAAACTGTAAACTGTTAACTGAAAAATGTAAACTGTTAACTATGAACTGTAATCTGTAAGCTGAAAACTGAAAACTGAAAAATAACTGAAAACTGAAAATAGAAAACTGTAAACTGAAAACAAAAAACTTTAAACTGAACTCTGAAAACAGAAAACTGAAAACTATAAACTGAAATCAGAAAACCGATAACAGTTAACAGAAAACTGAAAACTGTAAACTGAAAACTGATAACTGAAAACTGAAATATGAAAAAAAACTGAAAGCTTTTAACTGTAAACTGTAAACTGAAAACTGAAAACTGAAAACATAAAACTGTTAACTGAAAACTGAAAACTGACAACTGAAAACTGAAAACTTAAAACTGTAAAGTATAAACTTTAAACTGTAAACTGTAAACAGAAAACAGATTACAGATTACAGATAACAGAAAACTGAAAACTGAAAACTAAAAACTGAAAACAGAAAACCGAAAACTGAAAACAGAAAACTGAAAACTGACAACAGAAAACAGATAACAGAAAACCGAAAACTGAAAACTGAAAAGTGTAAACTGTAAACTATAAACTGTAAACTGAAAACAGAAAACAGATTACAGATGACAGAAAACTGAAAACTAAAAACTGAAAACAGAAAATTAAAAACTGAAAAAAAAAATTGAAAACTGAAAACTGAAAACAGAAAACAGAAAACAGAAAACTGTTAACTGTTAACTGTTAACTGTAAACTGTAAACTTTTAACTGAATACTGGAAACTGAACTCTGAAAACAGATAACAGAAAACTGAAAACTGATAAACTGAAAACCGAAAACTGAAAACAGAAAACTGAAAACTGACAACAGAAAAGAGATAACAGAAAACCGAAAACTGATAACTGAAAACTGAAAAGTGTAAACTGTAAACTGTTAACTGAAAAATGTAAACTGTTAACTATAAACTGTAATCTGTAAGCTGAAAACTGAAAACTGAAAAATAACTGAAAACTGAAAATAGAAAACTGTAAACTGAAAACAAAAAACTTTAAACTGAACTCTGAAAACAGAAAACTGAAAACTAAAAACTGAAATCAGAAAACCGATAACAGTTAACAGAAAACTGAAAACTGTAAACTGTAAACTGAAAACTGATAACTGAAAACTGAAAACTGAAATATGAAAAAAAACTGAAAGCTTTTAACTGTAAACTGTAAACTGAAAACTGAAAACTGAAAACATAAAACTGTTAACTGAAAACTGAAAACTGACAACTGAAAACTGAAAACTTAAAACTGTAAAGTATAAACTTTAAACTGTAAACTGTAAACAGAAAACAGATTACAGATAACAGAAAACTGAAAACTAAAAACTGAAAACAGAAAACCGAAAACTGAAAACAGAAAACTGAAAACTGACAACAGAAAACAGATAACAGAAAACCGAAAACTGAAAACTGAAAAGTGTAAACTGTAAACTGTTAACTATAAACTGTAATCTGTAAGCTGAAAACTGAAAACTGAAAAATAACTGAAAACTGAAAATAGAAAACTGTAAACTGAAAATAGTTAACAGAAACCTGAAAACTGTAACCTGAAAACTGAGATATGAAAAAAAACTGAAAGCTGTAAACTGTAAACTGACAACTGAAAACATAAAACTGTAAACTGAAAACAGAAAACAGAAAACTAAAAACTAAAAAATGAAAAAAGAAAAAAAAACTGAAAACTGAAAACAGAAAACTGTTAACTGTTAACTATAAACTATAAACTATAAACTGTAAACGGTAAACTGTAAACTTTTAACTGAATACTGAAAACTGAAAACTGAACTCTGAAAACAGATAACAGTTAACAGTTAACAGAAAACTGAAAAGTGTAAACTGAAAACTGTAAACAGTTTACATATAACAGAAAACTGAAAACTAAAAACTGAAAACTGAAAACTGAAAACTGAAAACAGAAAACAGATAACAGATAACAGAAAACTAAAAACTGAAAACTGAAAACTGAAAACTGAAAACTGAAAACTGAAAACTGAAAACAGAAAACAGAAAACTGAAAACTAAAAACTGAAAAAAAATATTGAAAACTAAAAACTGAAAACAGAAAACTGTTAACTGTAAACTATAAACTGTAAACTGAAAACAGAAAACAGATTACAGATAACAGAAAACTGAAAACTAAAAACTGAAAGCAGAAAACTAAAAAAATAATTGAAAACTGAAAACTGAAAACAGAAAACTGTAAACTGTAAACAATAAACTGTAAACTGTAAACTGTAAACTTTTAACTGAACTCTGAAAACCGATAACAGAAAACCGAAAACTGAAAGCTGAAAACTGAAAACTGAATACTGAAAACTAAAAACTGAAAAATGAAAACTGAAAACTAAAAACTGAAAACTGAAAACTGAAAACTGAAAAAAAATATGAAAACTGTTAACTGTAAACTGACAACAGGAAACAGATAACAGAAAACCGAAAACTGATAACTGAAATGTGTAAAGTGTAAACTATAAACTGAAAACTGAAAACTCAAAACTGAAAAATGAAAAAAAAACTAATAACTGAAAACAAAAAACTGTTAACTGTAAACTGTAAACTGAAAACTGATAACTGAAAACTGAAATATGAAAAAAAACTGAAAGCTGTTAACTGTAAACTGTTAAATGAAAACTGTAAACTGACAAGTGAAAACTGATAACTGAAAACTGAAATATGAAAAAAAACTGAAAGCTTTTAACTGTAAACTGTAAACTGAAAACAGAAAACAGATTACAGATAACAGAAAACTGAAAACTAAAAACTGAAAGCAGAAAACTAAAAAAATAATTGAAAACTGAAAACTGAAAACAGAAAACTGTAAACTGTAAACAATAAACTGTAAACTGTAAACTGTAAACTTTTAACTGAACTCTGAAAACCGATAACAGAAAACCGAAAACTGAAAGCTGAAAACTGAAAACTGAATACTGAAAACTAAAAACTGAAAAATGAAAACTGAAAACTAAAAACTGAAAACTGAAAACTGAAAACTGAAAAAAAATATGAAAACTGTTAACTGTAAACTGACAACAGGAAACAGATAACAGAAAACCGAAAACTGAAAACTGAAATGTGTAAAGTGTAAACTATAAACTGAAAACTGAAAACTCAAAACTGTAAAATGAAAAAAAAACTAATAACTGAAAACAAAAAACTGTTAACTGTAAACTGTAAACTGAACACTGATAACTGAAAACTGAAATATGAAAAAAAACTGAAAGCTGTTAACTGTAAACTGTTAAATGAAAACTGTAAACTGACAAGTGAAAACTGAAAACATAAAAATGTAAACTGTAAACTGAAAACAGAAAACTAAAAACTGAAAACGGAAAATAGAAACCTGAAAATTGAATACTAAAAACTGAAAAATGAAAACTGAATACTGAAAACTGAGAACTGAAAACTGAAAAATGAAAACTGAAAACTGTAAACTGCAAACTGAAAACTGTAAACTGTAAACTGTTATCTGTAAGCTGAAAACTGAAAACAGAAAACAGAAGCTGAAAAATTAAAACTGTAAAGTGTAAACTGTAAACTGAAAACTGAAAAATGTAAACTGAAAACTGAATACTGAATACTGAAATCATAAAACTGTTAACTGACTGACAAAAACATAAAGCTGTAAACTGTCAACTGTAGAAAACCGAAAACTGAAAACTGAAATGTGTAAAGTGTAAACTATAAAAAAAATATGAAAACTGTTAACTGTAAACTGACAACAGGAAACAGATAACAGAAAACCGAAAACTGAAAACTGAAATGTGTAAAGTGTAAACTATAAACTGAAAACTGAAAACTCAAAACTGTAAAATGAAAAAAAAACTAATAACTGAAAACAAAAAACTGTTAACTGTAAACTGTAAACTGAAAACTGATAACTGAAAACTGAAATATGAAAAAAAACTGAAAGCTGTTAACTGTAAACTGTTAAATGAAAACTGTAAACTGACAAGTGAAAACTGAAAACATAAAAATGTAAACTGTAAACTGAAAACAGAAAACTAAAAACTGAAAACGGAAAATAGAAACCTGAAAATTGAATACTAAAAACTGAAAAATGAAAACTGAATACTGAAAACTGAGAACTGAAAACTGAAAAATGAAAACTGAAAACTGTAAACTGCAAACTGAAAACTGTAAACTGTAAACTGTTATCTGTAAGCTGAAAACTGAAAACAGAAAACAGAAGCTGAAAAATTAAAACTGTAAAGTGTAAACTGTAAACTGAAAACTGAAAAATGTAAACTGAAAACTGAATACTGAATACTGAAATCATAAAACTGTTAACTGACTGACAAAAACATAAAGCTGTAAACTGTCAACTGTAGAAAACCGAAAACTGAAAACTGAAATGTGTAAAGTGTAAACTATAAAAAAAATATGAAAACTGTTAACTGTAAACTGACAACAGGAAACAGATAACAGAAAACCGAAAACTGAAAACTGAAATGTGTAACGTGTAAACTATAAACTGTAAACTGAAAACTGAAAACTGAAAACTGAAAAAAAAATATGAAAACTGTTAACTGTAAACTGACAACAGGAAACAGATAATAGAAAACCGAAAACTGAAAACTGAAATGTGTAAAGTGTAAACTATAAAAAAAATATGAAAACTGTTAACTGTAAACTGACAACAGGAAACAGATAACAGAAAACCGAAAACTGAAAACTGAAATGTGTAAAGTGTAAACTATAAACTGTTAACTGAAAACTGTAAACTGACAAGTGAAAATTGAAAACATAAAACTGTAAACTGAAAACAGAAAACTAAAAACTGAAAACTGAAAATAGAAACCTGAAAATTGAATACTGAAAACTGAAAAATGAAAACTGAAAACTGAAAACTGAAAACTGAAATGTGAATGCTGAAAACTGAAAAATGCTAACTGAAAACTGAAAACTGAATACCGAAAACTGAAAACTGAAAACATAAAACTGTTAACTGACTGACAAAAACATAAAGCTGTAAACTGTCAACTGTAAACAGAAAACTGAAAACTGAAAACTGAAAACTAAAAACTGAAAACTGAAAACTGAAAACTGAAAACTGCAAACTGAAAACTGAAAACTGAAAACTAAAAACTGAAAAATGTAAACAACTGAAATCTGAAATCTGAAACTGAATACTGAAAAATGTAAACAACTGAAATCTGAAATCTGAAACTGAAAACTGAAAACATAAAACTGTAAACTGACTGACAAAAACATAAAGCTGTAAACTGTCAACTGAAAACAGAAAACTGAAAACTGAATACTAAAAACTGAAAACTGAAAACTGAAAACAGAAAACTGAAAATTGAAAACTGAAAACTGAATACTGAAAACTAAAAACTGAAAACTGAAAACTGAATACTGAAAACTGAGAACTGAAAACTGAAAACTGAAAAGTGAATGCTGAAAACTGAAAAATGTTAACTGAAAACTGAATACTGAATACTGAAAACTGAAAACATAAAACTGTTAACTGACTGACAAGAACATAAAGCTGTAAACTGTCAACTGTAAACAGAAAACTGAAAACTGAAAACTGAATACTGAAAACTGAAAACTGAAAACTGCAAACTCAAAACTGAAAACTGAATACTGAAAACTAAAAAATGTAAACAACTGAAATCTGAAATCTGAAACTGAATACTGAAAAATGTAAACAACTGAAATCTGAAATCTGAAACTGAAAACTGAAAACATAAAACTGTAAACTGACTGACAAAAACATAAAACTGTAAACTGTCAACTGAAAACAGAAAACTGAAAACTGAATACTGAAAACTAAAAACTGAAAACTGAAAACTGAAAACCGCAAACTGAAAACTGAAAACTGAATACTGAAAACTGAAAACTGTAAACTGTAAACTGAAAACTGTAAAGTGTAAACTGTAAACAGTAATCTGTAAGCTGAAAACTGAAAACTGAAAACAGAAAACAGAAAACAGAAAACTGAAAAATGAAAACAGAAGACTGAAAACTAAATACTGAAAACTGAAAACTGAATACTGAAAACTGAAAAATGTAAACAACTGAAATCTGAAATCTGAAACTGAATACTGAAAACTGAAAACTGAAAATTGAAAATTGAAAACTGAAAACTGAAAACTGAAAACTGTAAACTGCAAACTGAAAACTGTAAAGTGTAAACTGTAAACTGTAATCTGAAAACTGAAAACAGAAAACAGAAAACAGAAAACGGAAAACTGAAAAATGAAAACTGTAAAGTGTAAACTGTAAACTGAAAACTGTAAAGTGTAAACTGTTAACTGTAAACTGTAATCTGTAAGCTTAAAACTGAAAACTGAAAACTGATAAATAACTGAAAATTGAAAACTGAAATCAGAAAACTGTAAACTGTAAACAGTAAACTTTAAACTGTTAACTGTAAACATTAAACTGAAACTGAAATCTGAAACTGAATACTGAAAAATGTAAACAACTGAAATCTGAATACTGAAAACTGAAAACTGAAAACTGAAGACTGAAGACTGAAAACTGAAAACATTAAACTGAAACTGAAATCTGAAACTGAATACTGAAAAATGTAAACAACTGAAATCTGAAATCTGAAACTGAATACTGAAAACTGAAAACTGAAGACTGAAGACTGAAAACAGAAGCTAGGCCCCCATTGATGGAGGACTCTGTTACTCTGACCTTTTTTTGTCAATTTATGTTTCATGTGGTTTTCATCAATAAAATTATTTCTTTTTCTTTTTTTTTTATTAAAACTGAAAACTGAAAACTGAAAACAGATAACAGAAAACTGAAAAATGAAAACAAAAAACTGAAAACTGACAACAGAAAACAGATAACCAAAAACTGAAAAATGAAAACCGTAAAGTGTATACCGTAAACTGAAAACTGTAAAGTGTAAACTGTAAACTGAAAACTGAAAACTGAAAACTGATAAATAACTGAAAACTGAATACTAAAAACTAAAAACAAAAATTAAAAACTAAAAACTGAAAACTGAAAACTGACAACTGAAGACTGAAATCTGAAAACTGAAAACTGAATACTGAAAACTGAAAACAGAAAACTGAAAAAAAACATGAAAACTGTTAACTGTAAACTGACAACAGGAAACAGATAATAGAAAACCGAAAACTGAAAACTGAAATGTGTAACGTGTAAACTATAAACTGAAAACTGAAAACTGAAAATGAATGCTGAAAACTTAAAAATGTAAACTGAAAACTGAAAACTAAAAACTAAATACTGAAAACTGAAAACATAAAACTGTAAACTGACTGACAAAAACATAAAGCTGTAAACTGTCAACTGTAAACAGAAAACTGGAAACTGAAAACTGAATACTGAAAACTTAATACTGAATACTGAAAACTGAAAACTGAAAACTGAAAATGTAAACAACTGAAATCTGAAATCTGAAACTGAATACTGAAAACTGAAAACTGAAAACTGAAACTTGAAAACTGAAAACTGAAAACTGAAAGCTGTAAACTGCAAACTGAAAACTGTAAAGTGTAAACTGTAATCTGTAAGCTGAAAACTGAAAACTGAAAACAGAAAACAGAAAACAGAAAACAGAAAACTGAAAAATGAAAACTGTAAAGTGTAAACTGTAAACTGAAAACCGTAAAGTGTAAACTGTAAACTGTAAACTGTAATCTGTAAGCTGAAAACTGAAAACTGAAAACTGATAAATAACTGAAAACTGAAAACAGAAAACTGTAAACTGTTAACAGTAAACTTTAAACTGTAAACTGTTAACTGTAAACATTAAACTGAAAACTGAAAACTGAATACTGAAAACTGAAAACTGAATACTGGAAACTGAAAACTGAAAACTGAATACTGTTAAGTGTAAACTGTAAACTGTAATCTGTAAACTGTAAACTGAAAACTGTAAAGTGTACACTGTAAACTGAAAACTGAAAACTGAAAACTGACAACTGAAGACTGAAATCTGAAAACTGAAAACTGAATACTGAAAACTGAAAACTGAAAACTGAAAACTGACAACTGAAGACTGAAATCTGAAAACTGAAAACTGAATACTGAAAACTGAAAACTGATAAATAACTGAAAACTGAAATCTGAAACTGAATACTGAAAAATGTAAACAACTGAAATCTGAAATCTGAAACTGAAAACTGAAAACATAAAACTGTAAACTGACTGACAAAAACATAAAGCTGTAAACTGTCAACTGAAAACAGAAAACTGAAAACTGAATACTAAAAACTGAAAACTGAAAACTGAAAACAGAAAACTGAAAATTGAAAACTGAAAACTGAATACTGAAAACTAAAAACTGAAAACTGAAAACTAAAAACTGAAAACTGAAAACTGAAAACTGCAAACTGAAAACTGAAAACTGAAAACTGAATACTGAAAACTGAAAAATGTAAACAACTGAAATCTGAAATCTGAAACTGAATACTGAAAAATGTAAACAACTGAAATCTGAAATCTGAAACTGAAAACTGAAAACATAAAACTGTAAACTGACTGACAAAAACATAAAGCTGTAAACTGTCAACTGAAAACAGAAAACTGAAAACTGAATACTAAAAACTGAAAACTGAAAACTGAAAACAGAAAACTGAAAATTGAAAACTGAAAACTGAATACTGAAAACTAAAAACTGAAAACTGAAAACTGAAAAATGTTAACTGAAAACTGAATACTGAATACTGAAAACTGAAAACATAAAACTGTTAACTGACTGACAAGAACATAAAGCTGTAAACTGTCAACTGTAAACAGAAAACTGAAAACTGAAAACTGAATACTGAAAACTAAAAAATGTAAACAACTGAAATCTGAAATCTGAAACTGAATACTGAAAAATGTAAACAACTGAAATCTGAAATCTGAAACTGAAAACTGAAAACATAAAACTGTAAACTGACTGACAAAAACATAAAACTGTAAACTGTCAACTGAAAACAGAAAACTGAAAACTGAAAACTGAAAACTGAATACTGAAAACTAAAAACTGAAAACTGAAAACTGAAAACTGAAAACTGAAAACTGAATACTGAAAACTGAAAACTGTAAACTGTAAACTGAAAACTGTAAAGTGTAAACTGTAAACAGTAATCTGTAAGCTGAAAACTGAAAACTGAAAACAGAAAACAGAAAACTGAAAAATGAAAACAGAAGACTGAAAACTAAATACTGAAAACTGAAAACTGAAAACTGAATACTGAAAACTGAAAAATGTAAACAACTGAAATCTGAAATCTGAAACTGAATACTGAAAACTGAAAACTGAAAATTGAAAACTGAAAACTGAAAACTGAAAACTGTAAACTGCAAACTGAAAACTGTAAAGTGTAAACTGTAAACTGTAATCTGAAAACTGAAAACAGAAAACAGAAAACGGAAAACTGAAAAATGAAAACTGTAAAGTGTAAACTGTAAACTGAAAACTGTAAAGTGTAAACTGTTAACTGTAAACTGTAATCTGTAAGCTAAAAACTGAAAACTGAAAACTGATAAATAACTGAAAATTGAAAACTGAAATCAGAAAACTGTAAACTGTAAACAGTAAACTTTAAACTGTAAACTGTTAACTGTAAACATTAAACTGAAACTGAAATCTGAAACTGAATACTGAAAAATGTAAACAACTGAAATCTGAATACTGAAAACTGAAAACTGAAAACTGAAGACTGAAGACTGAAAACTGAAAACATTAAACTGAAACTGAAATCTGAAACTGAATACTGAAAAATGTAAACAACTGAAATCTGAAATCTGAAACTGAATACTGAAAACTGAAAACTGAAGACTGAAGACTGAAAACAGAAGCTAGGCCCCCATTGATGGAGGACTCTGTTACTCTGACCTTTTTTTGTCAATTTATGTTTCATGTGGTTTTCATCAATAAAATTATTTCTTTTTCTTTTTTTTTTATTAAAACTGAAAACTGAAAACTGAAAACAGATAACAGAAAACTGAAAAATGAAAACAAAAAACTGAAAACTGACAACAGAAAACAGATAACAGAAAACCAAAAACTGAAAAATGAAAACCGTAAAGTGTATACCGTAAACTGAAAACTGTAAAGTGTAAACTGTAAACTGAAAACTGAAAACTGATAAATAACTGAAAACTGAATACTAAAAACTAAAAACAAAAATTAAAAACTAAAAACTGAAAACTGAAAACTGAAAACTGACAACTGAAGACTGAAATCTGAAAACTGAAAACTGAATACTGAAAACTGAAAACTGAAAACTGAAAAATGTAAACTGAAAACTGGATACTGAAAACTGAAAACTGAAAACTGAAAAATGTAAACTGAAAACTGAATACTGAAAACTGAAAGCTGAAAACTGAATACTGAAAACAGAAAACTGAAAAAAAACATGAAAACTGTTAACTGTAAACTGACAACAGGAAACAGATAATAGAAAACCGAAAACTGAAAACTGAAATGTGTAACGTGTAAACTATAAACTGAAAACTGAAAACTGAAAATGAATGCTGAAAACTTAAAAATGTAAACTGAAAACTGAAAACTGAAAACTAAATACTGAAAACTGAAAACATAAAACTGTAAACTGACTGACAAAAACATAAAGCTGTAAACTGTCAACTGTAAACAGAAAACTGGAAACTGAAAACTGAATACTGAAAACTTAATACTGAAAACTGAAAATGTAAACAACTGAAATCTGAAATCTGAAACTGAATACTGAAAACTGAAAACTGAAAACTGAAAACTGAAAACTGAAAGCTGTAAACTGCAAACTGAAAACTGTAAAGTGTAAACTGTAATCTGTAAGCTGAAAACTGAAAACTGAAAACAGAAAACAGAAAACAGAAAACTGAAAAATGAAAACTGTAAAGTGTAAACTGTAAACTGAAAACCGTAAAGTGTAAACTGTAAACTGTAAACTGTAATCTGTAAGCTGAAAACTGAAAACTGAAAACTGATAAATAACTGAAAACTGAAAACTGAAAACAGAAAACTGTAAACTGTTAACAGTAAACTTTAAACTGTAAACTGTTAACTGTAAACATTAAACTGAAAACTGAAAACTGAAAACTGTAAAGTGTAAACTGTAAACTGTAATCTGAAAACTGAAAACAGAAAACAGAAAACGGAAAAATGAAAAATGAAAACTGTAAAGTGTAAACTGTAAACTGAAAACTGTAAAGTGTAAACTGTTAACTGTAAACTGTAATCTGTAAGCTTAAAACTGAAAACTGAAAACTGATAAATAACTGAAAATTGAAAACTGAAATCAGAAAACTGTAAACTGTATACAGTAAACTTTAAACTGTAAACTGTTAACTGTAAACATTAAACTGAAACTGAAATCTGAAACTGAATACTGAAAAATGTAAACAACTGAAATCTGAATACTGAAAACTGAAAACTGAAAACTGAAGACTGAAGACTGAAAACTGAAAACATTAAACTGAAACTGAAATCTGAAACTGAATACTGAAAAATGTAAACAACTGAAATCTGAAATCTGAAACTGAATACTGAAAACTGAAAACTGAAAATTGAAAACTGAAAACTGAAAACTGAAAACTGTAAACTGTAAACTGAAAACTGTAAACTGAAAACTGAAAACTGATAAATAACTGAAAACTGAATACTAAAAACTAAAAACAAAAATTAAAAACTAAAAACTGAAAACTGACAACTGAAGACTGAAATCTGAAAACTGAAAACTGAATACTGAAAACTGAAAACTGAAAAATGTAAACTGAAAACTGAAAAATGAAAACTGAAAACTGAATACTGAAAACTGAAAGCTGAAAACTGAAAACTGAATACTGAAAACTAAAAACTGAAAACTGATAACTGAATACTGAAAACTGAAAACTAAAAACTGAAAACAGAAAACTGAAAAAAGATATGAAAACTGTTAACTGTAAACTGACAACAGGAAACAGATAATAGAAAACCGAAAACTGAAAACTGAATTGTGTAACGTGTACACTATAAACTGAAAACTGAAAACTGAAAACTGAAAATGAATGCTGAAAACTGAAAAATGTAAACTGAAAACTGAAAACTGAAAACTAAATACTGAATACTGAATACTGAAAACTGAAAACTGAAAACATAAAACTGAAAAAAGATATGAAAACTGTTAACTGTAAACTGACAACAGGAAACAGATAATAGAAAACCGAAAACTGAAAACTGAATTGTGTAACGTGTAAACTATAAACTGAAAACTGAAAACTGAAAACTGAAAATGAATGCTGAAAACTGAAAAATGTAAACTGAAAACTGAAAATTGAAAACTAAATACTGAATACTGAATACTGAAAACTGAAAACTGAAAACATAAAACTGTAAACTGACTGACAAAAACATAAAGCTGTAAACTGTCAACTGTAAACAGAAAACTGAAAACTGAAAACTGAATACTGAATACTGAAAACTTAATACTGAAAACTGAAAACTGAAAACAGAAAACTGTAAACTGTTAACAGTAAACTTTACACTGTAAACTGTTAACTGTAAACATTAAACTGAAAACTGAAAACTGAAAACTGAAAACTGAAAACTGAATACTGAAAACTGAAAACTGAAAACTGAATACTGGAAACTGAAAACTTAATACTGAAAACTGAAAACTTAATACTGAAAACTGAAAACTGAAAACAGAAAACTGTAAACTGTTAACAGTAAACTTTACACTGTAAACTGTTAACTGTAAACATTAAACTGAAAACTGAAAACTGAAAACTGAAAACTGAAAACTGAATACTGAAAACTGTAAACTGCAAACTGAAAACTGTAAAGTGTAAACTGTAAACTGTAATCTGTAAGCTGAAAACTGAAACCTGAAAACAGAAAACAGAAAACTGAAAAATGAAAACTGTAAAGTGTAAACTGAAAACTGTAAATTGTAAACTGTAAACTGTTAACTGTAAACTGTAATCTGTAAGCTGAAAACTGAAAACTGAAAACTGATAAATAACTGAAAACTGAATACTAAAAACTAAAAACAAAAATTAAAAACTAAAAACTGAAAACTGAAAACTGAAAACTGACAACTGAAGACTGAAATCTGAAAACTGAAAACTGAATACTGAAAACTGAAAACTGAAAACTGTAAACTGACTGACAAAAACATAAAGCTGTAAACTGTCAACTGTAAACAGAAAACTGAATACTGAATACTGAAAACTTAATACTGAAAACTGAAAACTGAAAACTGAAAACTGATAAATAACTGAAAACAGAAAACTGTAAACTTTAAACTGTAAACTGTTTACTGTAAACATTAAACTGAAAACTGAAATTTGAATACTGAAAACTGAAAACTGAAAACTGAATACTGGAAACTGAAAACTGAATACTGTTAAGTGTAAACTGTAAACTGTAATCTGCAAGCTGAAAACTGAAAACTGAAAACAGAAAACTGAAAAATGAAAACTGTAAAGTGTAAACTGTAAACTGAAAACTGTAAACTGAAAACTGAAAACTGATAAATAACTGAAAACTGAATACTAAAAACTAAAAACAAAAATTAAAAACTAAAAACTGAAAACTGACAACTGAAGACAGAAATCTGAAAACTGAAAACTGAATACTGAAAACTGAAAACTGAAAACTGAAAACTGAAAACTGAAAAATGTAAACTGAAAACTGAAAAATGAAAACTGAAAACTGAATACTGAAAACTAAAAACTGAAAACTCAAAAACTGAATACTGAAAACTAAAAACTGAAAACTGAAAACTGATAACTGAATACTGAAAACTGAAAACTGAAAACAAAACTGAAAAAAGATATGAAAACTGTTAACTGTAAACTGACAACAGGAAACAGATAATAGAAAACCGAAAACTGAAAACTGAATTGTATAACGTGTACACTATAAACTGAAAACTGAAAACTGAAAATGAATGCTGAAAACTGAAAAATGTAAACTGAAAACTGAAAACTGAAAACTAAATACTGAATACTGAAAACTGAAAACTGAAAACTGAAAACTGATAAATAACTGAAAACTGAATACTAAAAACTAAAAACAAAAATTAAAAACTAAAAACTGAAAACTGACAACTGAAGACTGAAATCTGAAAACTGAAAACTGAATACTGAAAACTGAAAACTGAAAACTGAAAACTGAAAACTGAAAAATGTAAACTGAAAACTGAAAAATGAAAACTGAAAACTGAATACTGAAAACTATAAACTGAAAACTCAAAAACTGAATACTGAAAACTAAAAACTGAAAACTGAAAACTGATAACTGAATACTGAAAACTGAAAACTGAAAACAGAAAACTGAAAAAAGATATGAAAACTGTTAACTGTAAACTGACAACAGGAAACAGATAATAGAAAACCGAAAACTGAAAACTGAATTGTGTAACGTGTACACTATAAACTGAAAACTGAAAACTGAAAATGAATGCTGAAAACTGAAAAATGTAAACTGAAAACTGAAAACTGAAAACTAAATACTGAATACTGAAAACTGAAAACTGAAAACATAAAACTGTAAACTGACTGACAAAAACATAAAGCTGTAAACTGTCAACTGTAAACAGAAAACTGAATACTGAATACTGAAAACTTAATACTGAAAACTGAAAACTGAAAACAGAAAACTGTAAACTGTTAACAGTAGAAAACCGAAAACTGAAAACTGAAATGTGTAAAGTGTAAACTATAAAAAAAATATGAAAACTGTTAACTGTAAACTGACAACAGGAAACAGATAACAGAAAACCGAAAACTGAAAACTGAAATGTGTAACGTGTAAACTATAAACTGTAAACTGAAAACTGAAAACTGAAAACTGAAAAAAAAATATGAAAACTGTTAACTGTAAACTGACAACAGGAAACAGATAATAGAAAACCGAAAACTGAAAACTGAAATGTGTAAAGTGTAAACTATAAAAAAAATATGAAAACTGTTAACTGTAAACTGACAACAGGAAACAGATAACAGAAAACCGAAAACTGAAAACTGAAATGTGTAAAGTGTAAACTATAAACTGTTAACTGAAAACTGTAAACTGACAAGTGAAAATTGAAAACATAAAACTGTAAACTGAAAACAGAAAACTAAAAACTGAAAACTGAAAATAGAAACCTGAAAATTGAATACTGAAAACTGAAAAATGAAAACTGAAAACTGAAAACTGAAAACTGAAATGTGAATGCTGAAAACTGAAAAATGCTAACTGAAAACTGAAAACTGAATACCGAAAACTGAAAACTGAAAACATAAAACTGTTAACTGACTGACAAAAACATAAAGCTGTAAACTGTCAACTGTAAACAGAAAACTGAAAACTGAAAACTGAAAACTAAAAACTGAAAACTGAAAACTGAAAACTGAAAACTGCAAACTGAAAACTGAAAACTGAAAACTAAAAACTGAAAAATGTAAACAACTGAAATCTGAAATCTGAAACTGAATACTGAAAAATGTAAACAACTGAAATCTGAAATCTGAAACTGAAAACTGAAAACATAAAACTGTAAACTGACTGACAAAAACATAAAGCTGTAAACTGTCAACTGAAAACAGAAAACTGAAAACTGAATACTAAAAACTGAAAACTGAAAACTGAAAACAGAAAACTGAAAATTGAAAACTGAAAACTGAATACTGAAAACTAAAAACTGAAAACTGAAAACTGAATACTGAAAACTGAGAACTGAAAACTGAAAACTGAAAAGTGAATGCTGAAAACTGAAAAATGTTAACTGAAAACTGAATACTGAATACTGAAAACTGAAAACATAAAACTGTTAACTGACTGACAAGAACATAAAGCTGTAAACTGTCAACTGTAAACAGAAAACTGAAAACTGAAAACTGAATACTGAAAACTGAAAACTGAAAACTGCAAACTCAAAACTGAAAACTGAATACTGAAAACTAAAAAATGTAAACAACTGAAATCTGAAATCTGAAACTGAATACTGAAAAATGTAAACAACTGAAATCTGAAATCTGAAACTGAAAACTGAAAACTGAAAACATAAAACTGTAAACTGACTGACAAAAACATAAAACTGTAAACTGTCAACTGAAAACAGAAAACTGAAAACTGAATACTGAAAACTAAAAACTGAAAACTGAAAACTGAAAACCGCAAACTGAAAACTGTAAACTGAATACTGAAAACTGAAAACTGTAAACTGTAAACTGAAAACTGTAAAGTGTAAACTGTAAACAGTAATCTGTAAGCTGAAAACTGAAAACTGAAAACAGAAAACAGAAAACAGAAAACTGAAAAATGAAAACAGAAGACTGAAAACTAAATACTGAAAACTGAAAACTGAATACTGAAAACTGAAAAATGTAAACAACTGAAATCTGAAATCTGAAACTGAATACTGAAAACTGAAAACTGAAAATTGAAAATTGAAAACTGAAAACTGAAAACTGAAAACTGTAAACTGCAAACTGAAAACTGTAAAGTGTAAACTGTAAACTGTAATCTGAAAACTGAAAACAGAAAACAGAAAACAGAAAACGGAAAACTGAAAAATGAAAACTGTAAAGTGTAAACTGTAAACTGAAAACTGTAAAGTGTAAACTGTTAACTGTAAACTGTAATCTGTAAGCTTAAAACTGAAAACTGAAAACTGATAAATAACTGAAAATTGAAAACTGAAATCAGAAAACTGTAAACTGTAAACAGTAAACTTTAAACTGTTAACTGTAAACATTAAACTGAAACTGAAATCTGAAACTGAATACTGAAAAATGTAAACAACTGAAATCTGAATACTGAAAACTGAAAACTGAAAACTGAAGACTGAAGACTGAAAACTGAAAACATTAAACTGAAACTGAAATCTGAAACTGAATACTGAAAAATGTAAACAACTGAAATCTGAAATCTGAAACTGAATACTGAAAACTGAAAACTGAAGACTGAAGACTGAAAACAGAAGCTAGGCCCCCATTGATGGAGGACTCTGTTACTCTGACCTTTTTTTGTCAATTTATGTTTCATGTGGTTTTCATCAATAAAATTATTTCTTTTTCTTTTTTTTTTATTAAAACTGAAAACTGAAAACTGAAAACAGATAACAGAAAACTGAAAAATGAAAACAAAAAACTGAAAACTGACAACAGAAAACAGATAACCAAAAACTGAAAAATGAAAACCGTAAAGTGTATACCGTAAACTGAAAACTGTAAAGTGTAAACTGTAAACTGAAAACTGAAAACTGAAAACTGATAAATAACTGAAAACTGAATACTAAAAACTAAAAACAAAAATTAAAAACTAAAAACTGAAAACTGAAAACTGACAACTGAAGACTGAAATCTGAAAACTGAAAACTGAATACTGAAAACTGAAAACTGAAAACAGAAAACTGAAAAAAAACATGAAAACTGTTAACTGTAAACTGACAACAGGAAACAGATAATAGAAAACCGAAAACTGAAAACTGAAATGTGTAACGTGTAAACTATAAACTGAAAACTGAAAACTGAAAATGAATGCTGAAAACTTAAAAATGTAAACTGAAAACTGAAAACTAAAAACTAAATACTGAAAACTGAAAACATAAAACTGTAAACTGACTGACAAAAACATAAAGCTGTAAACTGTCAACTGTAAACAGAAAACTGGAAACTGAAAACTGAATACTGAAAACTTAATACTGAATACTGAAAACTGAAAACTGAAAACTGAAAATGTAAACAACTGAAATCTGAAATCTGAAACTGAATACTGAAAACTGAAAACTGAAAACTGAAACTTGAAAACTGAAAACTGAAAACTGAAAGCTGTAAACTGCAAACTGAAAACTGTAAAGTGTAAACTGTAATCTGTAAGCTGAAAACTGAAAACTGAAAACAGAAAACAGAAAACAGAAAACAGAAAACTGAAAAATGAAAACTGTAAAGTGTAAACTGTAAACTGAAAACCGTAAAGTGTAAACTGTAAACTGTAAACTGTAATCTGTAAGCTGAAAACTGAAAACTGAAAACTGATAAATAACTGAAAACTGAAAACAGAAAACTGTAAACTGTTAACAGTAAACTTTAAACTGTAAACTGTTAACTGTAAACATTAAACTGAAAACTGAAAACTGAATACTGAAAACTGAAAACTGAATACTGGAAACTGAAAACTGAAAACTGAATACTGTTAAGTGTAAACTGTAAACTGTAATCTGTAAACTGTAAACTGAAAACTGTAAAGTGTACACTGTAAACTGAAAACTGAAAACTGAAAACTGACAACTGAAGACTGAAATCTGAAAACTGAAAACTGAATACTGAAAACTGAAAACTGAAAACTGAAAACTGACAACTGAAGACTGAAATCTGAAAACTGAAAACTGAATACTGAAAACTGAAAACTGATAAATAACTGAAAACTGAAATCTGAAACTGAATACTGAAAAATGTAAACAACTGAAATCTGAAATCTGAAACTGAAAACTGAAAACATAAAACTGTAAACTGACTGACAAAAACATAAAGCTGTAAACTGTCAACTGAAAACAGAAAACTGAAAACTGAATACTAAAAACTGAAAACTGAAAACTGAAAACAGAAAACTGAAAATTGAAAACTGAAAACTGAATACTGAAAACTAAAAACTGAAAACTGAAAACTAAAAACTGAAAACTGAAAACTGAAAACTGCAAACTGAAAACTGAAAACTGAAAACTGAATACTGAAAACTGAAAAATGTAAACAACTGAAATCTGAAATCTGAAACTGAATACTGAAAAATGTAAACAACTGAAATCTGAAATCTGAAACTGAAAACTGAAAACATAAAACTGTAAACTGACTGACAAAAACATAAAGCTGTAAACTGTCAACTGAAAACAGAAAACTGAAAACTGAATACTAAAAACTGAAAACTGAAAACTGAAAACAGAAAACTGAAAATTGAAAACTGAAAACTGAATACTGAAAACTAAAAACTGAAAACTGAAAACTGAAAAATGTTAACTGAAAACTGAATACTGAATACTGAAAACTGAAAACATAAAACTGTTAACTGACTGACAAGAACATAAAGCTGTAAACTGTCAACTGTAAACAGAAAACTGAAAACTGAAAACTGAATACTGAAAACTAAAAAATGTAAACAACTGAAATCTGAAATCTGAAACTGAATACTGAAAAATGTAAACAACTGAAATCTGAAATCTGAAACTGAAAACTGAAAACATAAAACTGTAAACTGACTGACAAAAACATAAAACTGTAAACTGTCAACTGAAAACAGAAAACTGAAAACTGAAAACTGAAAACTGAATACTGAAAACTAAAAACTGAAAACTGAAAACTGAAAACTGAAAACTGAAAACTGAATACTGAAAACTGAAAACTGTAAACTGTAAACTGAAAACTGTAAAGTGTAAACTGTAAACAGTAATCTGTAAGCTGAAAACTGAAAACTGAAAACAGAAAACAGAAAACTGAAAAATGAAAACAGAAGACTGAAAACTAAATACTGAAAACTGAAAACTGAAAACTGAATACTGAAAACTGAAAAATGTAAACAACTGAAATCTGAAATCTGAAACTGAATACTGAAAACTGAAAACTGAAAATTGAAAACTGAAAACTGAAAACTGAAAACTGTAAACTGCAAACTGAAAACTGTAAAGTGTAAACTGTAAACTGTAATCTGAAAACTGAAAACAGAAAACAGAAAACGGAAAACTGAAAAATGAAAACTGTAAAGTGTAAACTGTAAACTGAAAACTGTAAAGTGTAAACTGTTAACTGTAAACTGTAATCTGTAAGCTTAAAACTGAAAACTGAAAACTGATAAATAACTGAAAATTGAAAACTGAAATCAGAAAACTGTAAACTGTAAACAGTAAACTTTAAACTGTAAACTGTTAACTGTAAACATTAAACTGAAACTGAAATCTGAAACTGAATACTGAAAAATGTAAACAACTGAAATCTGAATACTGAAAACTGAAAACTGAAAACTGAAGACTGAAGACTGAAAACTGAAAACATTAAACTGAAACTGAAATCTGAAACTGAATACTGAAAAATGTAAACAACTGAAATCTGAAATCTGAAACTGAATACTGAAAACTGAAAACTGAAGACTGAAGACTGAAAACAGAAGCTAGGCCCCCATTGATGGAGGACTCTGTTACTCTGACCTTTTTTTGTCAATTTATGTTTCATGTGGTTTTCATCAATAAAATTATTTCTTTTTCTTTTTTTTTTATTAAAACTGAAAACTGAAAACTGAAAACAGATAACAGAAAACTGAAAAATGAAAACAAAAAACTGAAAACTGACAACAGAAAACAGATAACAGAAAACCAAAAACTGAAAAATGAAAACCGTAAAGTGTATACCGTAAACTGAAAACTGTAAAGTGTAAACTGTAAACTGAAAACTGAAAACTGATAAATAACTGAAAACTGAATACTAAAAACTAAAAACAAAAATTAAAAACTAAAAACTGAAAACTGAAAACTGAAAACTGACAACTGAAGACTGAAATCTGAAAACTGAAAACTGAATACTGAAAACTGAAAACTGAAAACTGAAAAATGTAAACTGAAAACTGGATACTGAAAACTGAAAACTGAAAACTGAAAAATGTAAACTGAAAACTGAATACTGAAAACTGAAAGCTGAAAACTGAATACTGAAAACAGAAAACTGAAAAAAAACATGAAAACTGTTAACTGTAAACTGACAACAGGAAACAGATAATAGAAAACCGAAAACTGAAAACTGAAATGTGTAACGTGTAAACTATAAACTGAAAACTGAAAACTGAAAATGAATGCTGAAAACTTAAAAATGTAAACTGAAAACTGAAAACTGAAAACTAAATACTGAAAACTGAAAACATAAAACTGTAAACTGACTGACAAAAACATAAAGCTGTAAACTGTCAACTGTAAACAGAAAACTGGAAACTGAAAACTGAATACTGAAAACTTAATACTGAAAACTGAAAATGTAAACAACTGAAATCTGAAATCTGAAACTGAATACTGAAAACTGAAAACTGAAAACTGAAAACTGAAAACTGAAAGCTGTAAACTGCAAACTGAAAACTGTAAAGTGTAAACTGTAATCTGTAAGCTGAAAACTGAAAACTGAAAACAGAAAACAGAAAACAGAAAACTGAAAAATGAAAACTGTAAAGTGTAAACTGTAAACTGAAAACCGTAAAGTGTAAACTGTAAACTGTAAACTGTAATCTGTAAGCTGAAAACTGAAAACTGAAAACTGATAAATAACTGAAAACTGAAAACTGAAAACAGAAAACTGTAAACTGTTAACAGTAAACTTTAAACTGTAAACTGTTAACTGTAAACATTAAACTGAAAACTGAAAACTGAAAACTGTAAAGTGTAAACTGTAAACTGTAATCTGAAAACTGAAAACAGAAAACAGAAAACGGAAAAATGAAAAATGAAAACTGTAAAGTGTAAACTGTAAACTGAAAACTGTAAAGTGTAAACTGTTAACTGTAAACTGTAATCTGTAAGCTTAAAACTGAAAACTGAAAACTGATAAATAACTGAAAATTGAAAACTGAAATCAGAAAACTGTAAACTGTATACAGTAAACTTTAAACTGTAAACTGTTAACTGTAAACATTAAACTGAAACTGAAATCTGAAACTGAATACTGAAAAATGTAAACAACTGAAATCTGAATACTGAAAACTGAAAACTGAAAACTGAAGACTGAAGACTGAAAACTGAAAACATTAAACTGAAACTGAAATCTGAAACTGAATACTGAAAAATGTAAACAACTGAAATCTGAAATCTGAAACTGAATACTGAAAACTGAAAACTGAAAATTGAAAACTGAAAACTGAAAACTGAAAACTGTAAACTGTAAACTGAAAACTGTAAACTGAAAACTGAAAACTGATAAATAACTGAAAACTGAATACTAAAAACTAAAAACAAAAATTAAAAACTAAAAACTGAAAACTGACAACTGAAGACTGAAATCTGAAAACTGAAAACTGAATACTGAAAACTGAAAACTGAAAAATGTAAACTGAAAACTGAAAAATGAAAACTGAAAACTGAATACTGAAAACTGAAAGCTGAAAACTGAAAACTGAATACTGAAAACTAAAAACTGAAAACTGATAACTGAATACTGAAAACTGAAAACTAAAAACTGAAAACAGAAAATTGAAAAAAGATATGAAAACTGTTAACTGTAAACTGACAACAGGAAACAGATAATAGAAAACCGAAAACTGAAAACTGAATTGTGTAACGTGTAAACTATAAACTGAAAACTGAAAACTGAAAACTGAAAATGAATGCTGAAAACTGAAAAATGTAAACTGAAAACTGAAAACTGAAAACTAAATACTGAATACTGAATACTGAAAACTGAAAACTGAAAACATAAAACTGAAAAAAGATATGAAAACTGTTAACTGTAAACTGACAACAGGAAACAGATAATAGAAAACCGAAAACTGAAAACTGAATTGTGTAACGTGTAAACTATAAACTGAAAACTGAAAACTGAAAACTGAAAATGAATGCTGAAAACTGAAAAATGTAAACTGAAAACTGAAAATTGAAAACTAAATACTGAATACTGAATACTGAAAACTGAAAACTGAAAACATAAAACTGTAAACTGACTGACAAAAACATAAAGCTGTAAACTGTCAACTGTAAACAGAAAACTGAAAACTGAAAACTGAATACTGAATACTGAAAACTTAATACTGAAAACTGAAAACTGAAAACAGAAAACTGTAAACTGTTAACAGTAAACTTTACACTGTAAACTGTTAACTGTAAACATTAAACTGAAAACTGAAAACTGAAAACTGAAAACTGAAAACTGAATACTGAAAACTGAAAACTGAAAACTGAATACTGGAAACTGAAAACTTAATACTGAAAACTGAAAACTTAATACTGAAAACTGAAAACTGAAAACAGAAAACTGTAAACTGTTAACAGTAAACTTTACACTGTAAACTGTTAACTGTAAACATTAAACTGAAAACTGAAAACTGAAAACTGAAAACTGAAAACTGAATACTGAAAACTGTAAACTGCAAACTGAAAACTGTAAAGTGTAAACTGTAAACTGTAATCTGTAAGCTGAAAACTGAAACCTGAAAACAGAAAACAGAAAACTGAAAAATGAAAACTGTAAAGTGTAAACTGAAAACTGTAAATTGTAAACTGTAAACTGTTAACTGTAAACTGTAATCTGTAAGCTGAAAACTGAAAACTGAAAACTGATAAATAACTGAAAACTGAATACTAAAAACTAAAAACAAAAATTAAAAACTAAAAACTGAAAACTGAAAACTGAAAACTGACAACTGAAGACTGAAATCTGAAAACTGAAAACTGAATACTGAAAACTGAAAACTGAAAACTGTAAACTGACTGACAAAAACATAAAGCTGTAAACTGTCAACTGTAAACAGAAAACTGAATACTGAATACTGAAAACTTAATACTGAAAACTGAAAACTGAAAACTGAAAACTGATAAATAACTGAAAACAGAAAACTGTAAACTTTAAACTGTAAACTGTTTACTGTAAACATTAAACTGAAAACTGAAATTTGAATACTGAAAACTGAAAACTGAAAACTGAATACTGGAAACTGAAAACTGAATACTGTTAAGTGTAAACTGTAAACTGTAATCTGCAAGCTGAAAACTGAAAACTGAAAACAGAAAACTGAAAAATGAAAACTGTAAAGTGTAAACTGTAAACTGAAAACTGTAAACTGAAAACTGAAAACTGATAAATAACTGAAAACTGAATACTAAAAACTAAAAACAAAAATTAAAAACTAAAAACTGAAAACTGACAACTGAAGACAGAAATCTGAAAACTGAAAACTGAATACTGAAAACTGAAAACTGAAAACTGAAAACTGAAAACTGAAAAATGTAAACTGAAAACTGAAAAATGAAAACTGAAAACTGAATACTGAAAACTAAAAACTGAAAACTCAAAAACTGAATACTGAAAACTAAAAACTGAAAACTGAAAACTGATAACTGAATACTGAAAACTGAAAACTGAAAACAAAACTGAAAAAAGATATGAAAACTGTTAACTGTAAACTGACAACAGGAAACAGATAATAGAAAACCGAAAACTGAAAACTGAATTGTATAACGTGTACACTATAAACTGAAAACTGAAAACTGAAAATGAATGCTGAAAACTGAAAAATGTAAACTGAAAACTGAAAACTGAAAACTAAATACTGAATACTGAAAACTGAAAACTGAAAACTGAAAACTGATAAATAACTGAAAACTGAATACTAAAAACTAAAAACAAAAATTAAAAACTAAAAACTGAAAACTGACAACTGAAGACTGAAATCTGAAAACTGAAAACTGAATACTGAAAACTGAAAACTGAAAACTGAAAACTGAAAACTGAAAAATGTAAACTGAAAACTGAAAAATGAAAACTGAAAACTGAATACTGAAAACTAAAAACTGAAAACTCAAAAACTGAATACTGAAAACTAAAAACTGAAAACTGAAAACTGATAACTGAATACTGAAAACTGAAAACTGAAAACAGAAAACTGAAAAAAGATATGAAAACTGTTAACTGTAAACTGACAACAGGAAACAGATAATAGAAAACCGAAAACTGAAAACTGAATTGTGTAACGTGTACACTATAAACTGAAAACTGAAAACTGAAAATGAATGCTGAAAACTGAAAAATGTAAACTGAAAACTGAAAACTGAAAACTAAATACTGAATACTGAAAACTGAAAACTGAAAACATAAAACTGTAAACTGACTGACAAAAACATAAAGCTGTAAACTGTCAACTGTAAACAGAAAACTGAATACTGAATACTGAAAACTTAATACTGAAAACTGAAAACTGAAAACAGAAAACTGTAAACTGTTAACAGTAAACTTTACACTGTAAACTGTTAACTGTAAACATTAAACTGAAAACTGAAAACTGAAAACTGAAAACTGAAAACTGAATACTGAAAACTGAAAACTGAAAACAGAAAACTGTAAACTGTTAACAGTAAACTTTACACTGTAAACTGTTAACTGTAAACATTAAACTGAATACTGGAAACTGAAAACTGAAAACTGAAAACTGAATACTGAAAACTGTAAACTGCAAACTGAAAACTGTAAAGTGTAAACTGTAAACTGTAATCTGTAAGCTGAAAACTGAAAACTGAAAACAGAAAACAGAAAACTGAAAAATGAAAACTGTGAAGTGTAAACTGAAAACTGTAAATTGTAAACTGTAAACTGTTAACTGTAAACTGTAATCTGTAAGCTGAAAACTGAAAACTGAAAACTGATAAATAACTGAAAACTGAATACTAAAAACTAAAAACAAAAATTAAAAACTAAAAACTGAAAACTGAAAACTGAAAACTGACAACTGAAGACTGAAATCTGAAAACTGAAAACTGAATACTGAAAACTGAAAACTGAAAACTGTAAACTGACTGACAAAAACATAAAGCTGTAAACTGTCAACTGTAAACAGAAAACTGAATACTGAATACTGAAAACTTAATACTGAAAACTGAAAACTGAAAACTGAAAACTGATAAATAACTGAAAACAGAAAACTGTAAACTTTAAACTGTAAACTGTTTACTGTAAACATTAAACTGAAAACTGAAATTTGAATACTGAAAACTGAAAACTGAAAACTGAATACTGGAAACTGAAAACTGAATACTGTTAAGTGTAAACTGTAAACTGTAATCTGCAAGCTGAAAACTGAAAACTGAAAACAGAAAACTGAAAAATGAAAACTGTAAAGTGTAAACTGTAAACTGAAAACTGTAAACTGAAAACTGAAAACTGATAAATAACTGAAAACTGAATACTAAAAACTAAAAACAAAAATTAAAAACTAAAAACTGAAAACTGACAACTGAAGACTGAAATCTGAAAACTGAAAACTGAATACTGAAAACTGAAAACTGAAAACTGAAAACTGAAAACTGAAAAATGTAAACTGAAAACTGAAAAATGAAAACTGAAAACTGAATACTGAAAACTAAAAACTGAAAACTCAAAAACTGAATACTGAAAACTAAAAACTGAAAACTGAAAACTGATAACTGAATACTGAAAACTGAAAACTGAAAACAGAAAACTGAAAAAAGATATGAAAACTGTTAACTGTAAACTGACAACAGGAAACAGATAATAGAAAACCGAAAACTGAAAACTGAATTGTGTAACGTGTACACTATAAACTGAAAACTGAAAACTGAAAATGAATGCTGAAAACTGAAAAATATAAACTGAAAACTGAAAACTGAAAACTAAATACTGAATACTGAAAACTGAAAACAAAAACATAAAACTGTAAACTGACTGACAAAAACATAAAGCTGTAAACTGTCAACTGTAAACAGAAAACTGAAAACTGAATACTGAATACTGAAAACTTAATACTGAAAACTGAAAACTGAAAACAGAAAACTGTTAACTGTTAACAGTAAACTTTACACTGTAAACTGTTAACTGTAAACATTAAACTGAAAACTGTAATCTGTAAACTGTAAACTGAAAACTGTAAAGTGTACACTGTAAACTGAAAACTGAAAACTGAAAACTGATAAATAACTGAAAACTGAATACTAAAAACTAAAAACAAAAATTAAAAACTAAAAACTGAAAACTGAAAACTGAAAACTGACAACTGAAGACTGAAATCTGAAAACTGAAAACTGAATACTGAAAACTAAAACCTGATAAATAACTGAAAACTGAAAACAGAAAACTGTAAACTTTAAACTGTAAACTGTTAACTGTAAACATTAAACTGAAAACTGAAATTTGAATACTGAAAACTGAAAACTGAAAACTGAATACTGGAAACTGAAAACTGAATACTGTTAAGTGTAAACTGTAAACTGTAATCTGCAAGCTGAAAACTGAAAACTGAAAACAGAAAACGGAAAACTGAAAAATGAAATATGTAAAGTGTAAACTGTAAACTGAAAACTGTAAACTGAAAACTGAAAACTGATAAATAACTGAAAACTGAATACTAAAAACTAAAAACAAAAATTAAAAACTAAAAACTGAAACCTGACAACTGAATACTGAAAACTGAAAACTGAAAACTGAATACTGGAAACTGAAAACTGAAAACTGAAAACTGAATACTGAAAACTGTAAACTGCAAACTGAAAACTGTAAAGTGTAAACTGTAAACTGTAATCTGTAAGCTGAAAACTGAAAACTGAAAACAGAAAACAGAAAACTGAAAAATGAAAACTGTAAAGTGTAAACTGAAAACTGTAAACTGTAAACTGTAAACTGTAAACTGTTAACTGTAAACTGAAAACTGAAAACTGAAAACTGATAAATAACTGAAAACTGAATACTAAAAACTAAAAACAAAAATTAAAAACTAAAAACTGAAAACTGAAAACTGAAAACTGACAACTGAAGACTGAAATCTGAAAACTGAAAACTGAAAACTGTAAACTGACTGACAAAAACATAAAGCTGTAAACTGTCAACTGTAAACAGAAAACTGAATACTGAATACTGAAAACTTAATACTGAAACTAAAACTAAAACTGAAACCTGATAAATAACTGAAAACAGAAAACTGTAAACTGTTAACTGTAAACATTAAACTGAAAACTGAAAACTGAAAACTGAATACTGAAAACTGAAAACTGAAAACTGAAAATAGAAACGTGAAAATTGAATACTGAAAACTGAAAAATGAAAACTGAATACTGAAAACTGAGAACTGAAAACTGAAAACTGAAAACTGAAATGTGAATGCTGAAAACTGAAAAATGCTAACTGAAAACTGAAAACTGAATACCGAAAACTGAAAACTGAAAACATAAAACTGTTAACTGACTGACAAAAACATAAAGCTGTAAACTGTCAACTGTAAACAGAAAACTGAAAACTGAAAACTGAAAACTAAAAACTAAAAACTGAAAACTGAAAACTGAAAACTGCAAACTGAAAACTGAAAACTGAAAACTGAATACTGAAAACTGAAAAATGTAAACAACTGAAATCTGAAATCTGAAACTGAATACTGAAAAATGTAAACAACTGAAATCTGAAATCTGAAACTGAAAACTGAAAACATAAAACTGTAAACTGACTGACAAAAACATAAAGCTGTAAACTGTCAACTGAAAACAGAAAACTGAAAACTGAATACTAAAAACTGAAAACTGAAAACTGAAAACAGAAAACTGAAAATTGAAAACTGAAAACTGAAAACTGAATACTGAAAACTGAGAACTGAAAACTGAATACTGAAAACTGAGAACTGAAAACTGAAAACTGAAAAGTGAATGCTGAAAACTGAAAAATGTTAACTGAAAACTGAATACTGAATACTGAAAACTGAAAACATAAAACTGTTAACTGACTGACAAGAACATAAAGCTGTAAACTGTCAACTGTAAACAGAAAACTGAAAACTGAAAACTGAATACTGAAAACTGAAAACTGAAAACTGCAAACTCAAAACTGAAAACTGAATACTGAAAACTAAAAAATGTAAACAACTGAAATCTGAAATCTGAAACTGAATACTGAAAAATGTAAACAACTGAAATCTGAAATCTGAAACTGAAAACTGAAAACATAAAACTGTAAACTGACTGACAAAAACATAAAACTGTAAACTGTCAACTGAAAACAGAAAACTGAAAACTGAATACTGAAAACTAAAAACTGAAAACTGAAAACTGAAAACCGCAAACTGAAAACTGAAAACTGAATACTGAAAACTGAAAACTGTAAACTGTAAACTGAAAACTGTAAAGTGTAAACTGTAAACAGTAATCTGTAAGCTGAAAACTGAAAACTGAAAACAGAAAACAGAAAACTGAAAAATGAAAACAGAAGACTGAAAACTAAATACTGAAAACTGAAAACTGAAAACTGAATACTGAAAACTGAAAAATGTAAACAACTGAAATCTGAAATCTGAAACTGAATACTGAAAACTGAAAACTGAAAATTGAAAACTGAAAACTGAAAACTGAAAACTGTAAACTGCAAACTGAAAACTGTAAAGTGTAAACTGTAAACTGTAATCTGAAAACTGAAAACAGAAAACAGAAAACGGAAACCTGAAAAATGAAAACTGTAAAGTGTAAACTGTAAACTGAAAACTGTAAAGTGTAAACTGTTAACTGTAAACTGTAATCTGTAAGCTTAAAACTGAAAACTGAAAACTGATAAATAACTGAAAATTGAAAACTGAAAACTGAAAACTGAAAGCTGTAAACTGCAAACTGAAAACTGTAAAGTGTAAACTGTAATCTGTAAGCTGAAAACTGAAAACTGAAAACAGAAAACAGAAAACTGAAAAATGAAAACTGTAAAGTGTAAACTGTAAACTGAAAACCGTAAAGTGTAAAGTGTAAACTGTAAACTGTAATCTGTAAGCTGAAAACTGAAAACTGAAAACTGATAAATAACTGAAAACTGAAAACTGAAAACAGAAAACTGTAAACTGTTAACAGTAAACTTTAAACTGTAAACTGTTAACTGTAAACATTAAACTGAAAACTGAAAACTGAAAACTGTAAAGTGTAAACTGTAAACTGTAATCTGAAAACTGAAAACAGAAAACAGAAAACGGAAAAATGAAAAATGAAAACTGTAAAGTGTAAACTGTAAACTGAAAACTGTAAAGTGTAAACTGTTAACTGTAAACTGTAATCTGTAAGCTTAAAACTGAAAACTGAAAACTGATAAATAACTGAAAATTGAAAACTGAAATCAGAAAACTGTAAACTGTATACAGTAAACTTTAAACTGTAAACTGTTAACTGTAAACATTAAACTGAAACTGAAATCTGAAACTGAATACTGAAAAATGTAAACAACTGAAATCTGAATACTGAAAACTGAAAACTGAAAACTGAAGACTGAAGACTGAAAACTGAAAACATTAAACTGAAACTGAAATCTGAAACTGAATACTGAAAAATGTAAACAACTGAAATCTGAAATCTGAAACTGAATACTGAAAACTGAAAACTGAAAATTGAAAACTGAAAACTGAAAACTGAAAACTGTAAACTGTAAACTGAAAACTGTAAACTGAAAACTGAAAACTGATAAATAACTGAAAACTGAATACTAAAAACTAAAAACAAAAATTAAAAACTAAAAACTGAAAACTGACAACTGAAGACTGAAATCTGAAAACTGAAAACTGAATACTGAAAACTGAAAACTGAAAAATGTAAACTGAAAACTGAAAAATGAAAACTGAAAACTGAATACTGAAAACTGAAAGCTGAAAACTGAAAACTGAATACTGAAAACTAAAAACTGAAAACTGATAACTGAATACTGAAAACTGAAAACTAAAAACTGAAAACAGAAAACTGAAAAAAGATATGAAAACTGTTAACTGTAAACTGACAACAGGAAACAGATAATAGAAAACCGAAAACTGAAAACTGAATTGTGTAACGTGTAAACTATAAACTGAAAACTGAAAACTGAAAACTGAAAATGAATGCTGAAAACTGAAAAATGTAAACTGAAAACTGAAAACTGAAAACTAAATACTGAATACTGAATACTGAAAACTGAAAACTGAAAACATAAAACTGAAAAAAGATATGAAAACTGTTAACTGTAAACTGACAACAGGAAACAGATAATAGAAAACCGAAAACTGAAAACTGAATTGTGTAACGTGTAAACTATAAACTGAAAACTGAAAACTGAAAACTGAAAATGAATGCTGAAAACTGAAAAATGTAAACTGAAAACTGAAAATTGAAAACTAAATACTGAATACTGAATACTGAAAACTGAAAACTGAAAACATAAAACTGTAAACTGACTGACAAAAACATAAAGCTGTAAACTGTCAACTGTAAACAGAAAACTGAAAACTGAAAACTGAATACTGAATACTGAAAACTTAATACTGAAAACTGAAAACTGAAAACAGAAAACTGTAAACTGTTAACAGTAAACTTTACACTGTAAACTGTTAACTGTAAACATTAAACTGAAAACTGAAAACTGAAAACTGAAAACTGAATACTGAAAACTGAAAACTGAAAACTGAATACTGGAAACTGAAAACTTAATACTGAAAACTGAAAACTTAATACTGAAAACTGAAAACTGAAAACAGAAAACTGTAAACTGTTAACAGTAAACTTTACACTGTAAACTGTTAACTGTAAACATTAAACTGAAAACTGAAAACTGAAAACTGAAAACTGAAAACTGAATACTGAAAACTGTAAACTGCAAACTGAAAACTGTAAAGTGTAAACTGTAAACTGTAATCTGTAAGCTGAAAACTGAAACCTGAAAACAGAAAACAGAAAACTGAAAAATGAAAACTGTAAAGTGTAAACTGAAAACTGTAAATTGTAAACTGTAAACTGTTAACTGTAAACTGTAATCTGTAAGCTGAAAACTGAAAACTGAAAACTGATAAATAACTGAAAACTGAATACTAAAAACTAAAAACAAAAATTAAAAACTAAAAACTGAAAACTGAAAACTGAAAACTGACAACTGAAGACTGAAATCTGAAAACTGAAAACTGAATACTGAAAACTGAAAACTGAAAACTGTAAACTGACTGACAAAAACATAAAGCTGTAAACTGTCAACTGTAAACAGAAAACTGAATACTGAATACTGAAAACTTAATACTGAAAACTGAAAACTGAAAACTGAAAACTGATAAATAACTGAAAACAGAAAACTGTAAACTTTAAACTGTAAACTGTTTACTGTAAACATTAAACTGAAAACTGAAATTTGAATACTGAAAACTGAAAACTGAAAACTGAATACTGGAAACTGAAAACTGAATACTGTTAAGTGTAAACTGTAAACTGTAATCTGCAAGCTGAAAACTGAAAACTGAAAACAGAAAACTGAAAAATGAAAACTGTAAAGTGTAAACTGTAAACTGAAAACTGTAAACTGAAAACTGAAAACTGATAAATAACTGAAAACTGAATACTAAAAACTAAAAACAAAAATTAAAAACTAAAAACTGAAAACTGACAACTGAAGACAGAAATCTGAAAACTGAAAACTGAATACTGAAAACTGAAAACTGAAAACTGAAAACTGAAAACTGAAAAATGTAAACTGAAAACTGAAAAATGAAAACTGAAAACTGAATACTGAAAACTAAAAACTGAAAACTCAAAAACTGAATACTGAAAACTAAAAACTGAAAACTGAAAACTGATAACTGAATACTGAAAACTGAAAACTGAAAACAAAACTGAAAAAAGATATGAAAACTGTTAACTGTAAACTGACAACAGGAAACAGATAATAGAAAACCGAAAACTGAAAACTGAATTGTATAACGTGTACACTATAAACTGAAAACTGAAAACTGAAAATGAATGCTGAAAACTGAAAAATGTAAACTGAAAACTGAAAACTGAAAACTAAATACTGAATACTGAAAACTGAAAACTGAAAACTGAAAACTGATAAATAACTGAAAACTGAATACTAAAAACTAAAAACAAAAATTAAAAACTAAAAACTGAAAACTGACAACTGAAGACTGAAATCTGAAAACTGAAAACTGAATACTGAAAACTGAAAACTGAAAACTGAAAACTGAAAACTGAAAAATGTAAACTGAAAACTGAAAAATGAAAACTGAAAACTGAATACTGAAAACTAAAAACTGAAAACTCAAAAACTGAATACTGAAAACTAAAAACTGAAAACTGAAAACTGATAACTGAATACTGAAAACTGAAAACTGAAAACAGAAAACTGAAAAAAGATATGAAAACTGTTAACTGTAAACTGACAACAGGAAACAGATAATAGAAAACCGAAAACTGAAAACTGAATTGTGTAACGTGTACACTATAAACTGAAAACTGAAAACTGAAAATGAATGCTGAAAACTGAAAAATGTAAACTGAAAACTAAATACTGAATACTGAAAACTGAAAACTGAAAACATAAAACTGTAAACTGACTGACAAAAACATAAAGCTGTAAACTGTCAACTGTAAACAGAAAACTGAATACTGAATACTGAAAACTTAATACTGAAAACTGAAAACTGAAAACAGAAAACTGTAAACTGTTAACAGTAAACTTTACACTGTAAACTGTTAACTGTAAACATTAAACTGAAAACTGAAAACTGAAAACTGAAAACTGAAAACTGAATACTGAAAACTGAAAACTGAAAACAGAAAACTGTAAACTGTTAACAGTAAACTTTACACTGTAAACTGTTAACTGTAAACATTAAACTGAATACTGGAAACTGAAAACTGAAAACTGAAAACTGAATACTGAAAACTGTAAACTGCAAACTGAAAACTGTAAAGTGTAAACTGTAAACTGTAATCTGTAAGCTGAAAACTGAAAACTGAAAACAGAAAACAGAAAACTGAAAAATGAAAACTGTGAAGTGTAAACTGAAAACTGTAAATTGTAAACTGTAAACTGTTAACTGTAAACTGTAATCTGTAAGCTGAAAACTGAAAACTGAAAACTGATAAATAACTGAAAACTGAATACTAAAAACTAAAAACAAAAATTAAAAACTAAAAACTGAAAACTGAAAACTGAAAACTGACAACTGAAGACTGAAATCTGAAAACTGAAAACTGAATACTGAAAACTGAAAACTGAAAACTGTAAACTGACTGACAAAAACATAAAGCTGTAAACTGTCAACTGTAAACAGAAAACTGAATACTGAATACTGAAAACTTAATACTGAAAACTGAAAACTGAAAACTGAAAACTGATAAATAACTGAAAACAGAAAACTGTAAACTTTAAACTGTAAACTGTTTACTGTAAACATTAAACTGAAAACTGAAATTTGAATACTGAAAACTGAAAACTGAAAACTGAATACTGGAAACTGAAAACTGAATACTGTTAAGTGTAAACTGTAAACTGTAATCTGCAAGCTGAAAACTGAAAACTGAAAACAGAAAACTGAAAAATGAAAACTGTAAAGTGTAAACTGTAAACTGAAAACTGTAAACTGAAAACTGAAAACTGATAAATAACTGAAAACTGAATACTAAAAACTAAAAACAAAAATTAAAAACTAAAAACTGAAAACTGACAACTGAAGACTGAAATCTGAAAACTGAAAACTGAATACTGAAAACTGAAAACTGAAAACTGAAAACTGAAAACTGAAAAATGTAAACTGAAAACTGAAAAATGAAAACTGAAAACTGAATACTGAAAACTAAAAACTGAAAACTCAAAAACTGAATACTGAAAACTAAAAACTGAAAACTGAAAACTGATAACTGAATACTGAAAACTGAAAACTGAAAACAGAAAACTGAAAAAAGATATGAAAACTGTTAACTGTAAACTGACAACAGGAAACAGATAATAGAAAACCGAAAACTGAAAACTGAATTGTGTAACGTGTACACTATAAACTGAAAACTGAAAACTGAAAATGAATGCTGAAAACTGAAAAATGTAAACTGAAAACTGAAAACTGAAAACTAAATACTGAATACTGAAAACTGAAAACAAAAACATAAAACTGTAAACTGACTGACAAAAACATAAAGCTGTAAACTGTCAACTGTAAACAGAAAACTGAAAACTGAATACTGAATACTGAAAACTTAATACTGAAAACTGAAAACTGAAAACAGAAAACTGTTAACTGTTAACAGTAAACTTTACACTGTAAACTGTTAACTGTAAACATTAAACTGAAAACTGTAATCTGTAAACTGTAAACTGAAAACTGTAAAGTGTACACTGTAAACTGAAAACTGAAAACTGAAAACTGATAAATAACTGAAAACTGAATACTAAAAACTAAAAACAAAAATTAAAAACTAAAAACTGAAAACTGAAAACTGAAAACTGACAACTGAAGACTGAAATCTGAAAACTGAAAACTGAATACTGAAAACTAAAACCTGATAAATAACTGAAAACTGAAAACAGAAAACTGTAAACTTTAAACTGTAAACTGTTAACTGTAAACATTAAACTGAAAACTGAAATTTGAATACTGAAAACTGAAAACTGAAAACTGAATACTGGAAACTGAAAACTGAATACTGTTAAGTGTAAACTGTAAACTGTAATCTGCAAGCTGAAAACTGAAAACTGAAAACAGAAAACGGAAAACTGAAAAATGAAATATGTAAAGTGTAAACTGTAAACTGAAAACTGTAAACTGAAAACTGAAAACTGATAAATAACTGAAAACTGAATACTAAAAACTAAAAACAAAAATTAAAAACTAAAAACTGAAACCTGACAACTGAATACTGAAAACTGAAAACTGAAAACTGAATACTGGAAACTGAAAACTGAAAACTGAAAACTGAATACTGAAAACTGTAAACTGCAAACTGAAAACTGTAAAGTGTAAACTGTAAACTGTAATCTGTAAGCTGAAAACTGAAAACTGAAAACAGAAAACAGAAAACTGAAAAATGAAAACTGTAAAGTGTAAACTGAAAACTGTAAACTGTAAACTGTAAACTGTAAACTGTTAACTGTAAACTGAAAACTGAAAACTGAAAACTGATAAATAACTGAAAACTGAATACTAAAAACTAAAAACAAAAATTAAAAACTAAAAACTGAAAACTGAAAACTGAAAACTGACAACTGAAGACTGAAATCTGAAAACTGAAAACTGAAAACTGTAAACTGACTGACAAAAACATAAAGCTGTAAACTGTCAACTGTAAACAGAAAACTGAATACTGAATACTGAAAACTTAATACTGAAAACTGAAAACTGAAAACTGAAACCTGATAAATAACTGAAAACAGAAAACTGTAAACTGTTAACTGTAAACATTAAACTGAAAACTGAAAACTGAAAACTGAATACTGAAAACTGAAAACTGAAAACTGAAAATAGAAACGTGAAAATTGAATACTGAAAACTGAAAAATGAAAACTGAATACTGAAAACTGAGAACTGAAAACTGAAAACTGAAAACTGAAATGTGAATGCTGAAAACTGAAAAATGCTAACTGAAAACTGAAAACTGAATACCGAAAACTGAAAACTGAAAACATAAAACTGTTAACTGACTGACAAAAACATAAAGCTGTAAACTGTCAACTGTAAACAGAAAACTGAAAACTGAAAACTGAAAACTAAAAACTAAAAACTGAAAACTGAAAACTGAAAACTGCAAACTGAAAACTGAAAACTGAAAACTGAATACTGAAAACTGAAAAATGTAAACAACTGAAATCTGAAATCTGAAACTGAATACTGAAAAATGTAAACAACTGAAATCTGAAATCTGAAACTGAAAACTGAAAACATAAAACTGTAAACTGACTGACAAAAACATAAAGCTGTAAACTGTCAACTGAAAACAGAAAACTGAAAACTGAATACTAAAAACTGAAAACTGAAAACTGAAAACAGAAAACTGAAAATTGAAAACTGAAAACTGAAAACTGAATACTGAAAACTGAGAACTGAAAACTGAATACTGAAAACTGAGAACTGAAAACTGAAAACTGAAAAGTGAATGCTGAAAACTGAAAAATGTTAACTGAAAACTGAATACTGAATACTGAAAACTGAAAACATAAAACTGTTAACTGACTGACAAGAACATAAAGCTGTAAACTGTCAACTGTAAACAGAAAACTGAAAACTGAAAACTGAATACTGAAAACTGAAAACTGAAAACTGCAAACTCAAAACTGAAAACTGAATACTGAAAACTAAAAAATGTAAACAACTGAAATCTGAAATCTGAAACTGAATACTGAAAAATGTAAACAACTGAAATCTGAAATCTGAAACTGAAAACTGAAAACATAAAACTGTAAACTGACTGACAAAAACATAAAACTGTAAACTGTCAACTGAAAACAGAAAACTGAAAACTGAATACTGAAAACTAAAAACTGAAAACTGAAAACTGAAAACCGCAAACTGAAAACTGAAAACTGAATACTGAAAACTGAAAACTGTAAACTGTAAACTGAAAACTGTAAAGTGTAAACTGTAAACAGTAATCTGTAAGCTGAAAACTGAAAACTGAAAACAGAAAACAGAAAACTGAAAAATGAAAACAGAAGACTGAAAACTAAATACTGAAAACTGAAAACTGAAAACTGAATACTGAAAACTGAAAAATGTAAACAACTGAAATCTGAAATCTGAAACTGAATACTGAAAACTGAAAACTGAAAATTGAAAACTGAAAACTGAAAACTGAAAACTGTAAACTGCAAACTGAAAACTGTAAAGTGTAAACTGTAAACTGTAATCTGAAAACTGAAAACAGAAAACAGAAAACGGAAAACTGAAAAATGAAAACTGTAAAGTGTAAACTGTAAACTGAAAACTGTAAAGTGTAAACTGTTAACTGTAAACTGTAATCTGTAAGCTTAAAACTGAAAACTGAAAACTGATAAATAACTGAAAATTGAAAACTGAAATCAGAAAACTGTAAACTGTAAACAGTAAACTTTAAACTGTAAACTGTTAACTGTAAACATTAAACTGAAACTGAAATCTGAAACTGAATACTGAAAAATGTAAACAACTGAAATCTGAATACTGAAAACTGAAAACTGAAAACTGAAAACTGAAGACTGAAGACTGAAAACTGAAAACAATAAACTGAAACTGAAATCTGAAATTGAATACTGAAAAATGTAAACAACTGAAATCTGAAATCTGAAACTGAATACTGAAAACTGAAAACTGAAGACTGAAGACTGAAAACAGAAGCTAGGCCCCCATTGATGGAGGACTCTGTTACTCTGACCTTTTTTTGTCAATTTATGTTTCATGTGGTTTTCATCAATAAAATTATTTTATTTTCTTTTTTTTTTATTAAAACTGAAAACTGAAAACTGAAAACAGATAACAGAAAACTGAAAAATGAAAACAAAAAACTGAAAACTGACAACAGAAAACAGATAACAGAAAACCAAAAACTGAAAAATGAAAACCGTAAAGTGTATACCGTAAACTGAAAACTGTAAAGTGTAAACTGTAAACTGAAAACTGAAAACTGATAAATAACTGAAAACTGAATACTAAAAACTAAAAACAAAAATTAAAAACTAAAAACTGAAAACTGAAAACTGAAAACTGACAACTGAAGACTGAAATCTGAAAACTGAAAACTGAATACTGAAAACTGAAAACTGAAAACTGAAAAATGTAAACTGAAAACTGGATACTGAAAACTGAAAACTGAAAACTGAAAAATGTAAACTGAAAACTGAATACTGAAAACTGAAAGCTGAAAACTGAATACTGAAAACAGAAAACTGAAAAAAAACATGAAAACTGTTAACTGTAAACTGACAACAGGAAACAGATAATAGAAAACCGAAAACTGAAAACTGAAATGTGTAACGTGTAAACTATAAACTGAAAACTGAAAACTGAAAATGAATGCTGAAAACTTAAAAATGTAAACTGAAAACTGAAAAATGTAAACTGAAAACTGAATACTGAAATCTGAAAACTGAATACTGAAAACTGAAAACTGAAAACTGAAAACTGAAAAATGTAAACTGAAAACTGAAAAATGAAAACTGAAAACTGAATACTGAAAACTGAAAGCTGAAAACTGAATACTGAAAACAGAAAACTGAAAAAAAACATGAAAACTGTTAACTGATAACTGACAACAGGAAACAGATAATAGAAAACCGAAAACTGAAAACTGAAATGTGTAACGTGTAAACTATAAACTGAAAACTGAAAACTGAAAATGAATGCTGAAAACTTAAAAATGTAAACTGAAAACTGAAAACTGAAAACTAAATACTGAAAACTGAAAACATAAAACTGTAAACTGACTGACAAAAACATAAAGCTGTAAACTGTCAACTGTAAACAGAAAACTGGAAACTGAAAACTGAATACTGAAAACTTAATACTGAATACTGAAAACTGAAAACTGAAAACTGAAAATGTAAACAACTGAAATCTGAAATCTGAAACTGAATACTGAAAACTGAAAACTGAAAACTGAAAACTGAAAACTGAAAACTAAAAGCTGTAAACTGCAAACTGTAAAGTGTAAACTGTAATCTGTAAGCTGAAAACTGAAAACTGAAAACAGAAAACAGAAAACAGAAAACTGAAAAATGAAAACTGTAAAGTGTAAACTGTAAACTGAAAACCGTAAAGTGTAAACTGTAAACTGTAAACTGTAATCTGTAAGCTGAAAACTGAAAACTGAAAACTGATAAATAACTGAAAACTGAAAACTGAAAACTGAAAACAGAAAACTGTAAACTGTTAACAGTAAACTTTAAACTGTAAACTGTTAACTGTAAACATTAAACTGAAAACTGAAAACTGAATACTGAAAACTGAAAACTGAATACTGGAAACTGAAAACTGAAAACTGAATACTGTTAAGTGTAAACTGTAAACTGTAATCTGTAAACTGTAAACTGAAAACTGTAAAGTGTACACTGTAAACTGAAAACTAAAAACTGAAAACTGATAAATAACTGAAAACTGAATACTAAAAACTAAAAACAAAAATTAAAAACTAAAAACTGAAAACTGAAGACTGAAAACTGACAACTGAAGACTGAAATCTGAAAACTGAAAACTGAATACTGAAAACTGAAAACTGATAAATAACTGAAAACTGAAAACAGAAAACTTTAAATTGTAAACTGTTAACTGTAAACATTAAACTGAAAACTGAAATTTGAATACTGAAAACTGAAAACTGAAAACTGAATACTGGAAACTGAAAACTGAATACTGTTAAGTATAAACTGTAAACTGTAATCTGCAAGCTGAAAACTGAAAACTGAAAACAGAAAACAGAAAACAGAAAACAGAAAACTGAAAAATGAAAACTGTAAAGTGTAAACTGTAAACTGAAAACTGTAAACTGAAAACTGTAAACTGAAAACTGTAAACTGAAAACTGAAAACTGATAAATAACTGAAAACTGAATACTAAAAACTAAAAACAAAAATTAAAAACTAAAAACTGAAAACTGACAACTGAAGACTGAAATCTGAAAACTGAAAACTGAAAAATGTAAACTGAAAACTGAAAAATGAAAACTGAAAACTGAATACTGAAAACTAAAAACTGAAAACTAAAAACTGAAAACTGATAACTGAATACTGAAAACTGAAAACTAAAAACTGAAAACAGAAAACTGAAAATAGATATGAAAACTGTTAACTGTAAACTGACAACAGGAAACAGATAATAGAAAACCGAAAACTGAAAACTGAATTGTGTAACGTGTAAACTATAAACTGAAAACTGAAAACTGAAAACTGAAAATGAATGCTGAAAACTGAAAAATGTAAACTGAAAACTGAAAACTGAAAACTAAATACTGAATACTGAATACTGAAAACTGAAAACTGAAAACATAAAACTGTAAACTGACTGACAAAAACATAAAGCTGTAAACTGTCAACTGTAAACAGAAAACTGAAAACTGAAAACTGAATACTGAATACTGAAAACTTAATACTGAAAACTGAAAACTGAAAACAGAAAACTGTAAACTGTTAACAGTAAACTTTACACTGTAAACTGTTAACTGTAAACATTAAACTGAAAACTGAAAACTGAAAACTGAAAACTGAATACTGAAAACTGAAAACTGAAAACTGAATACTGGAAACTGAAAACTTAATACTGAAAACTGAAAACTTAATACTGAAAACTGAAAACTGAAAACAGAAAACTGTAAACTGTTAACAGTAAACTTTACACTGTAAACTGTTAACTGTAAACATTAAACTGAATACTGGAAACTGAAAACTGAAAACTGAAAACTGAATACTGAGAACTGTAAACTGCAAACTGAAAACTGTAAAGTGTAAACTGTAAACTGTAATCTGTAAGCTGAAAACTGAAAACTGAAAACAGAAAACAGAAAACTGAAAAATGAAAACTGTAAAGTGTAAACTGAAAACTGTAAATTGAAAACTGTAAACTGTTAACTGTAAACTGTAATCTGTAAGCTGAAAACTGAAAACTGAAAACTGATAAATAACTGAAAACTGAATACTAAAAACTAAAAACAAAAATTAAAAACTAAAAACTGAAAACTGAAAACTGAAAACTGACAACTGAAGACTGAAATCTGAAAACTGAAAACTGAATACTGAAAACTGAAAACTGAAAACTGTAAACTGACTGACAAAAACATAAAGCTGTAAACTGTCAACTGTAAACAGAAAACTGAATACTGAATACTGAAAACTTAATACTGAAAACTGAAAACTGAAAACTGAAAACTGATAAATAACTGAAAACAGAAAACTGTAAACTTTAAACTGTAAACTGTTTACTGTAAACATTAAACTGAAAACTGAAATTTGAATACTGAAAACTGAAAACTGAAAACTGAATACTGGAAACTGAAAACTGAATACTGTTAAGTGTAAACTGTAAACTGTAATCTGCAAGCTGAAAACTGAAAACTGAAAACAGAAAACTGAAAAATGAAAACTGTAAAGTGTAAACTGTAAACTGAAAACTGTAAACTGAAAACTGAAAACTGATAAATAACTGAAAACTGAATACTAAAAACTAAAAACAAAAATTAAAAACTAAAAACTGAAAACTGAATACTGAAAACTAAAAACTGAAAACTCAAAAACTGAATACTGAAAACTAAAAACTGAAAACTGAAAACTGATAACTGAATACTGAAAACTGAAAACTGAAAACAGAAAACTGAAAAAAGATATGAAAACTGTTAACTGTAAACTGACAACAGGAAACAGATAATAGAAAACCGAAAACTGAAAACTGAATTGTGTAACGTGTACACTATAAACTGAAAACTGAAAACTGAAAATGAATGCTGAAAACTGAAAAATGTAAACTGAAAACTGAAAACTGAAAACTAAATACTGAATACTGAAAACTGAAAACTGAAAACATAAAACTGTAAACTGACTGACAAAAACATAAAGCTGTAAACTGTCAACTGTAAACAGAAAACTGAAAACTGAATACTGAATACTGAAAACTTAATACTGAAAACTGAAAACTGAAAACAGAAAACTGTAAACTGTTAACAGTAAACTTTACACTGTAAACTGTTAACTGTAAACATTAAACTGAAAACTGTAATCTGTAAACTGTAAACTGAAAACTGTAAAGTGTACACTGTAAACTGAAAACTGAAAACTGAAAACTGATAAATAACTGAAAACTGAATACTAAAAACTAAAAACAAAAATTAAAAACTAAAAACTGAAAACTGAAAACTGACAACTGAAGACTGAAATCTGAAAACTGAAAACTGAATACTGAAAACTGAAACCTGATAAATAACTGAAAACTGAAAACAGAAAACAGAAAACTGTAAACTTTAAACTGTAAACTGTTTACTGTAAACATTAAACTGAAAACTGAAATTTGAATACTGAAAACTGAAAACTGAAAACTGAATACTGGAAACTGAAAACTGAATACTGTTAAGTGTAAACTGTAAACTGTAATCGGCAAGCTGAAAACTGAAAACTGAAAACAGAAAACAGAAAACTGAAAAATGAAAACTGTAAAGTGTAAACTGTAAACTGAAAACTGTAAACTGAAAACTGAAAACTGATAAATAACTGAAAACTGAATACTAAAAACTAAAAACAAAAATTAAAAACTAAAAACTGAAAACTGACAACTGAATACTGAAAACTGAAAACTGAAAACTGAATACTGGAAACTGAAAACTGAAAACTGAAAACTGAATACTGAAAACTGAAAACTGTAAACTGCAAACTGAAAACTGTAAAGTGTAAACTGTAAACTGTAATCTGTAAGCAAACTCAAAACTGAAAACTGAATACTGAAAACTAAAAAATGTAAACAACTGAAATCTGAAATCTGAAACTGAATACTGAAAAATGTAAACAACTGAAATCTGAAATCTGAAACTGAAAACTGAAAACATAAAACTGTAAACTGACTGACAAAAACATAAAACTGTAAACTGTCAACTGAAAACAGAAAACTGAAAACTGAATACTGAAAACTAAAAACTGAAAACTGAAAACTGAAAACCGCAAACTGAAAACTGAAAACTGAAAACTGAAAACTGATAACTGAATACTGAAAACTGAAAACTGAAAACAGAAAACTGAAAAAAGATATGAAAACTGTTAACTGTAAACTGACAACAGGAAACAGATAATAGAAAACCGAAAACTGAAAACTGAAATGTGTAACGTGTAAACTATAAACTGAAAACTGAAAACTGAAAATGAATGCTGAAAACTTAAAAATGTAAACTGAAAACTGAAAACTGAAAACTAAATACTGAAAACTGAAAACATAAAACTGTAAACTGACTGAAAAAAAACATAAAGCTGTAAACTGTCAACTGTAAACAGAAAACTGAAAACTGAATACAGAAAACAGAAAACAGAAAACTGAAAAATGAAAACTGTAAAGTGTAAACTGTAAACTGAAAACCGTAAAGTGTAAACTGTAAACTGTAATCTGTAAGCTGAAAACTGAAAACTGAAAACTGATAAATAACTGAAAACTGAAAACTGAAAACAGAAAACTGTAAACTGTTAACAGTAAACTTTAAACTGTAAACTGATAACTGTAAACATTAAACTGAAAACTGAAAACTGAATACTGAAAACTGAAAACTGAATACTGGAAACTGAAAACTGAAAACTGAATACTGTTAAGTGTAAACTGTAAACTGTAATCTGTAAACTGTAAACTGAAAACTGTAAAGTGTACACTGTAAACTGAAAACTGAAAACTGAAAACTGATAAATAACTGAAAACTGAATACTAAAAACTAAAAACAAAAATTAAAAACTAAAAACTGAAAACTGAAAACTGAAAACTGACAACTGAAGACTGAAATCTGAAAACTGAAAACTGAATACTGAAAACTGAAAACTGATAAATAACTGAAAACTGAAAACAGAAAACTTTAAATTGTAAACTGTTAACTGTAAACATTAAACTGAAAACTGAAATTTGAATACTGAAAACTGAAAACTGAAAACTGATAAATAACTGAAAACTGAATACTAAAAACTAAAAACAAAAATTAAAAACTAAAAACTGAAAACTGAAAACTGAAAACTGACAACTGAAGACTGAAATCTGAAAACTGAAAACTGAATACTGAAAACTGAAAACTGATAAATAACTGAAAACTGAAAACAGAAAACCTTAAATTGTAAACTGTTAACTGTAAACATTAAACTGAAAACTGAAATTTGAATACTGAAAACTGAAAACTGAAAACTGAATACTGGAAACTGAAAACTGAATACTGTTAAGTATAAACTGTAAACTGTAATCTGCAAGCTGAAAACTGAAAACTGAAAACAGAAAACAGAAAACAGAAAACTGAAAAATGAAAACTGTAAAGTGTAAACTGTAAACTGAAAACTGTAAACTGAAAACTGAAAACTGATAAATAACTGAAAACTGAATACTAAAAACTAAAAACAAAAATTAAAAACTAAAAACTGAAAACTGACAACTGAAGACTGAAATCTGAAAACTGAAAACTGAATACTGAAAACTGAAAACTGAAAAATGTAAACTGAAAACTGAAAAATGAAAACTGAAAACTGAATACTGAAAACTGAAAGCTGAAAACTGAAAACTGAATACTGAAAACTAAAAACTGAAAACTAAAAACTGAATACTGAAAACTGAAAACTAAAAACTGAAAACAGAAAACTGAAAAAAGATATGAAAACTGTTAACTGTAAACTGACAACAGGAAACAGATAATAGAAAACCGAAAACTGAAAACTGAATTGTGTAACGTGTAAACTATAAACTGAAAACTGAAAACTGAAAACTGAAAATGAATGCTGAAAACTGAAAAATGTAAACTGAAAACTGAAAACTGAAAACTAAATACTGAATACTGAATACTGAAAACTGAAAACTGAAAACATAAAACTGTAAACTGACTGACAAAAACATAAAGCTGTAAACTGTCAACTGTAAACAGAAAACTGAAAACTGAAAACTGAATACTGAATACTGAAAACTTAATACTGAAAACTGAAAACTGAAAACAGAAAACTGTAAACTGTTAACAGTAAACTTTACACTGTAAACTGTTAACTGTAAACATTAAACTGAAAACTGAAAACTGAAAACTGAAAACTGAAAACTGAATACTGAAAACTGAAAACTGAAAACTGAATACTGGAAACTGAAAACTAAAAACTGAAAACTGAATACTGAAAACTGTAAACTGCAAACTGAAAACTGTAAAGTGTAAACTGTAAACTGTAATCTGTAAGCTGAAAACTGAAAACAGAAAACAGAAAACAGAAAACAGAAAACTGAAAAATGAAAACTGTAAAGTGTAAACTGTAAACTGAAAACTGTAAACTGAAAACTGAAAACTGATAAATAACTGAAAACTGAATACTAAAAACTAAAAACAAAAATTAAAAACTAAAAACTGAAAACTGACAACTGAAGACTGAAATCTGAAAACTGAAAACTGAATACTGAAAACTGAAAACTGAAAAATGTAAACTGAAAACTGAAAAATGAAAACTGAAAACTGAATACTGAAAACTGAAAGCTGAAAACTGAAAACTGAATACTGAAAACTAAAAACTGAAAACTAAAAACTGAAAACTGATAACTGAATACTGAAAACTGAAAACTAAAAACTGAAAACAGAAAACTGAAAAAAGATATGAAAACTGTTAACTGTAAACTGACAACAGGAAACAGATAATAGAAAACCGAAAACTGAAAACTGAATTGTGTAACGTGTAAACTATAAACTGAAAACTGAAAACTGAAAACTGAAAATGAATGCTGAAAACTGAAAAATGTAAACTGAAAACTGAAAACTGAAAACTAAATACTAAATACTGAATACTGAATACTGAAAACTGAAAACTGAAAACATAAAGCTGTAAACTGTCAACTGTAAACAGAAAACTGAAAACTGAAAACTGAATACTGAATACTGAAAACTTAATACTGAAAACTGAAAACTGAAAACAGAAAACTGTAAACTGTTAACAGTAAACTTTACACTGTAAACTGTTAACTGTAAACATTAAACTGAAAACTGAAAACTGAAAACTGAAAACTGAAAACTGAATACTGAAAACTGAAAACTGAAAACTGAATACTGGAAACTGAAAACTGAAAACTGAAAACTGAATACTGAAAACTGTAAACTGCAAACTGAAAACTGTAAAGTGTAAACTGTAAACTGTAATCTGTAAGCTGAAAACTGAAAACTGAAAACAGAAAACAGAAAACTGAAAAATGAAAGTAAAGTGTAAACTGAAAACTGTAAATTGTAAACTGTAAACTGTTAACTGTAAACTGTAATCTGTAAGCTGAAAACTGAAAACTGAAAACTGATAAATAACTGAAAACTGAATACTAAAAACTAAAAACAAAAATTAAAAATAAAAAAACTGAAAACTGAAAACTGAAAACTGACAACTGAAGACTGAAATCTGAAAACTGAAAACTGAATACTGAAAACTGAAAACTGAAAACTGTAAACTGACTGACAAAAACATAAAGCTGTAAACTGTCAACTGTAAACAGAAAACTGAATACTGAATACTGAAAACTTAATACTGAAAACTGAAAACTGAAAACTGAAAACTGATAAATAACTGAAAACAGAAAACTGTAAACTTTAAACTGTAAACTGTTTACTGTAAACATTAAACTGAAAACTGAAATTTGAATACTGAAAACTGAAAACTGAAAACTGAATACTGGAAACCGAAAACTGAATACTGTTAAGTGTAAACTGTAAACTGTAATCTGCAAGCTGAAAACTGAAAACTGAAAACAGAAAACTGAAAAATGAAAAGTGTAAACTGTAAACTGAAAACTGTAAACTGAAAACTGAAAACTGATAAATAACTGAAAACTGAATACTAAAAACTAAAAACAAAAATTAAAAACTAAAAACTGAAAACTGACAACTGAAGACTGAAATCTGAAAACTGAAAACTGAATACTGAAAACTGAAAACTGAAAACTGAAAACTGAATGCTGAAAAATGTAAACTGAAAACTGAAAAATGAAAACTGAAAACTGAATACTGAAAACTAAAAACTGAAAACTCAAAAACTGAATACTGAAAACTAAAAACTGAAAACTGAAAACTGATAACTGAATACTGAAAACTGAAAACTGAAAACAGAAAACTGAAAAAAGATATGAAAACTGTTAACTGTAAACTGACAACAGGAAACAGATAATAGAAAACCGAAAACTGAAAACTGAATTGTGTAACGTGTAAACTATAAACTGAAAACTGAAAACTGAAAATGAATGCTGAAAACTGAAAAATGTAAACTGAAAACTGAAAACTGAAAACTAAATACTGAATACTGAAAACTGAAAACTGAAAACATAAAACTGTAAACTGACTGACAAAAACATAAAGCTGTAAACTGTCAACTGTAAACAGAAAACTGAAAACTGAATACTGAATACTGAAAACTTAATACTGAAAACTGAAAACTGAAAACAGAAAACTGTAAACTGTTAACAGTAAACTTTACACTGTAAACTGTTAACTGTAAACATTAAACTGAAAACTGTAATCTGTAAACTGTAAACTGAAAACTGTAAAGTGTACACTGTAAACTGAAAACTGAAAACTGAAAACTGATAAATAACTGAAAACTGAATACTAAAAACTAAAAACAAAAATTAAAAACTAAAAACTGAAAACTGAAAACTGAAAACTGACAACTGAAGACTGAAATCTGAAAACTGAAAACTGAATACTGAAAACTGAAAACTGAAAACTGAAAACTGAAAAATGTAAACTGAAAACTGAAAAATGAAAACTGAAAACTGAATACTGAAAACTGAAAGCTGAAAACTGAATACTGAAAACAGAAAACTGAAAAAAAACATGAAAACTGTTAACTGTAAACTGACAACAGGAAACAGATAATAGAAAACCGAAAACTGAAAACTGAAATGTGTAACGTGTAAACTATAAACTGAAAACTGAAAACTGAAAATGAATGCTGAAAACTTAAAAATGTAAACTGAAAACTGAAAACTGAAAACTAATTACTGAAAACTGAAAACATAAAACTGTAAACTGACTGACAAAAACATAAAGCTGTAAACTGTCAACTGTAAACAGAAAACTGGAAACTGAAAACTGAATACTGAAAACTTAATACTGAATACTGAAAACTGAAAACTGAAAACTGAAAATGTAAACTACTGAAATCTGAAATCTGAAACTGAATACTGAAAACTGAAAACTGAAAACTGAAAACTGAAAACTGAAAACTGAAAACTGAAAACTGAAAGCTGTAAACTGCAAACTGTAAAGTGTAAACTGTAATCTGTAAGCTGAAAACTGAAAACTGAAAACAGAAAACAGAAAACAGAAAACTGAAAAATGAAAACTGTAAAGTGTAAACTGTAAACTGAAAACCGTAAAGTGTAAACTGTAAACTGTAAACTGTAATCTGTAAGCTGAAAACTGAAAACTGAAAACTGATAAATAACTGAAAACTGAAAACAGAAAACTGTAAACTGTTAACAGTAAACTTTAAACTGTAAACTGTTAACTGTAAACATTAAACTGAAAACTGAAAACTGAATACTGAAAACTGAAAACTGAATACTGGAAACTGAAAACTGAAAACTGAATACTGTTAAGTGTAAACTGTAAACTGTAATCTGTAAACTGTAAACTGAAAACTGTAAAGTGTACACTGTAAACTGAAAACTGAAAACTGAAAACTGATAAATAACTGAAAACTGAATACTAAAAACTAAAAACAAAAATTAAAAACTAAAAACTGAAAACTGAAAACTGAAAACTGACAACTGAAGACTGAAATCTGAAAACTGAAAACTGAATACTGAAAACTGAAAACTGATAAATAACTGAAAACTGAAAACAGAAAACCTTAAATTGTAAACTGTTAACTGTAAACATTAAACTGAAAACTGAAATTTGAATACTGAAAACTGAAAACTGAAAACTGAATACTGGAAACTGAAAACTGAATACTGTTAAGTATAAACTGTAAACTGTAATCTGCAAGCTGAAAACTGAAAACTGAAAACAGAAAACAGAAAACAGAAAACAGAAAACAGAAAACTGAAAAATGAAAACTGTAAAGTGTAAACTGTAAACTGAAAACTGTAAACTGAAAACTGAAAACTGATAAATAACTGAAAACTGAATACTAAAAACTAAAAACAAAAATTAAAAACTAAAAACTGAAAACTGACAACTGAAGACTGAAATCTGAAAACTGAAAACTGAATACTGAAAACTGAAAACTGAAAAATGTAAACTGAAAACTGAAAAATGAAAACTGAAAACTGAATACTGAAAACTGAAAGCTGAAAACTGAAAACTGAATACTGAAAACTAAAAACTGAAAACTAAAAACTGAAAACTGATAACTGAATACTGAAAACTGAAAACTAAAAACTGAAAACAGAAAACTGAAAAAAGATATGAAAACTGTTAACTGTAAACTGACAACAGGAAACAGATAATAGAAAACCGAAAACTGAAAACTGAATTGTGTAACGTGTAAACTATAAACTGAAAACTGAAAACTGAAAACTGAAAATGAATGCTGAAAACTGAAAAATGTAAACTGAAAACTGAAAACTGAAAACTAAATACTGAATACTGAATACTGAAAACTGAAAACTGAAAACATAAAACTGTAAACTGACTGACAAAAACATAAAGCTGTAAACTGTCAACTGTAAACAGAAATCTGAAAACTGAAAACTGAATACTGAATACTGAAAATTTAATACTGAAAACTGAAAACTGAAAACAGAAAACTGTAAACTGTTAACAGTAAACTTTACACTGTAAACTGTTAACTGTAAACATTAAACTGAAAACTGAAAACTGAAAACTGAAAACTGAAAACTGAAAACTGAATACTGAAAACTGAAAACTGAAAACTGAATACTGGAAACTGAAAACTGAAAACTGAAAACTGAATACTGAAAACTGTTAACTGCAAACTGAAAACTGTAAAGTGTAAACTGTAAACTGTAATCTGTAAGCTGAAAACTGAAAACTGAAATCAGAAAACAGAAAACTGAAAAATGAAAACTGTAAAGTGTAAACTGAAAACTGTAAATTGTAAACTGTAAACTGTTAACTGTAAACTGTAATCTGTAAGCTGAAAACTGAAAACTGAAAACTGATAAATAACTGAAAACTGAATACTAAAAACTAAAAACAAAAATTAAAAACTAAAAACTGAAAACTGAAAACTGAAAACTGACAACTGAAGACTGAAATCTGAAAACTGAAAACTGAATACTGAAAACTGAAAACTGAAAACTGTAAACTGACTGACAAAAACATAAAGCTGTAAACTGTCAACTGTAAACAGAAAACTGAATACTGAATACTGAAAACTGAAAACTGAAAACTGAAAACTGATAAATAACTGAAAACAGAAAACTGTAAACTTTAAACTGTAAACTGTTTACTGTAAACATTAAACTGAAAACTGAAATTTGAATACTGAAAACTGAAAACTGAAAACTGAATACTGGAAACTGAAAACTGAATACTGTTAAGTGTAAACTGTAAACTGTAATCTGCAAGCTGAAAACTGAAAACTGAAAACAGAAAACTGAAAAATGAAACCTGTAAAGTGTAAACTGTAAACTGAAAACTGTAAACTGAAAACTGAAAACTGATAAATAACTGAAAACTGAATACTAAAAACTAAAAACAAAAATTAAAAACTAAAAACTGAAAACTGACAACTGAAGACTGAAATCTGAAAACTGAAAACTGAATACTGAAAACTGAAAACTGAAAACTGAAAACTGAAAACTGAAAAATGTAAACTGAAAACTGAAAAATGAAAACTGAAAACTGAATACTGAAAACTAAAAACTGAAAACTCAAAAACTGAATACTGAAAACTAAAAACTGAAAACTGAAAACTGATAACTGAATACTGAAAACTGAAAACTGAAAACAGAAAACTGAAAAAAGATATGAAAACTGTTAACTGTAAACTGACAACAGGAAACAGATAATAGAAAACCGAAAACTGAAAACTGAATTGTGTAACGTGTACACTATAAACTGAAAACTGAAAACTGAAAATGAATGCTGAAAACTGAAAAATGTAAACTGAAAACTGAAAACTGAAAACTAAATACTGAATACTGAAAACTGAAAACTGAAAACATAAAACTGTAAACTGACTGACAAAAACATAAAGCTGTAAACTGTCAACTGTAAACAGAAAACTGAAAACTGAATACTGAATACTGAAAACTTAATACTGAAAACTGAAAACTGAAAACATAAAACTGTAAACTGACTGACAAAAACATAAAGCTGTAAACTGTCAACTGTAAACTGTAAACAGAAAACTGAATACTGAATACTGAAAACTTAATACTGAAAACTGAAAACTGAAAACTGAAAACTGATAAATAACTGAAAACAGAAAACTGTAAACTTTAAACTGTAAACTGTTTACTGTAAACATTAAACTGAAAACTGAAATTTGAATACTGAAAACTGAAAACTGAAAACTGAATACTGGAAACTGAAAACTGAATACTGTTAAGTGTAAACTGTAAACTGTAATCTGCAAGCTGAAAACTGAAAACTGAAAACAGAAAACTGAAAAATGAAAACTGTAAAGTGTAAACTGTAAACTGAAAACTGTAAACTGAAAACTGAAAACTGATAAATAACTGAAAACTGAATACTAAAAACTAAAAACAAAAATTAAAAACTAAAAACTGAAAACTGACAACTGAAGACTGAAATCTGAAAACTGAAAACTGAATACTGAAAACTGAAAACTGAAAACTGAAAACTGAAAACTGAAAAATGTAAACTGAAAACTGAAAAATGAAAACTGAATACTGAAAACTAAAAACTGAAAACTGAAAACTGAATACTGAAAACTAAAAACTGAAAACTGAAAACTGAAAACTGATAACTGAATACTGAAAACTGAAAACTGAAAACAGAAAACTGAAAAAAGATATGAAAACTGTTAACTGTAAACTGACAACAGGAAACAGATAATAGAAAACCGAAAACTGAAAACTGAATTGTGTAACGTGTAAACTATAAACTGAAACCTGAAAACTGAAAATGAATGCTGAAAACTGAAAAATGTAAACTGAAAACTGAAAACTGAAAACTAAATACTGAATACTGAAAACTGAAAACTGAAAACATAAAACTGTAAACTGACTGACAAAAACATAAAGCTGTAAACTGTCAACTGTAAACAGAAAACTGAATACTGAATACTGAAAACTTAATACTGAAAACTGAAAACTGAAAACAAAACTGTAGACTGTTAACAGTAAACTTTACACTGTAAACTGTTAACTGTAAACATTAAACTGAAAACTGAAAACTGAAAACTGAAAACAGAAAACTGAAAACTGAAAAAAGATATGAAAACTGTTAACTGTAAACTGACAACAGGAAACAGATAATAGAAAACCGAAAACTGAAAACTGAATTGTGTAACGTGTAAGGTTAGGTTAGGTTAGGTTAGGTTAGGTTAGGTTAGGTTAGGTTAGGTTAGGTTAGGTTAGGTTAGGTTAGGTTAGGTTAGGTTAGGTTAGGTTAGGTTAGGTTAGGTTAGGTTAGGTTAGGTTAGGTTAGGTTAGGTTAGGTTAGGTTAGGTTAGGTTAGGTTAGGTTAGGTTAGGTTAGGTTAGGTTAGGTTAGGTTAGGTTAGGTTAGGTTAGGTTAGGTTAGGTTAGGTTAGGTTAGGTTAGGTTAGGTTAGGTTAGGTTAGGTTAGGTTAGGTTAGGTTAGGTTAGGTTAGGTTAGGTTAGGTTAGGTTAGGTTAGGTTAGGTTAGGTTAGGTTAGGTTAGGTTAGGTTAGGTTAGGTTAGGTTAGGTTAGGTTAGGTTAGGTTAGGTTAGGTTAGGTTAGGTTAGGTTAGGTTAGGTTAGGTTAGGTTAGGTTAGGTTAGGTTAGGTTAGGTTAGGTTAGGTTAGGTTAGGTTAGGTTAGGTTAGGTTAGGTTAGGTTAGGTTAGGTTAGGTTAGGTTAGGTTAGGTTAGGTTAGGTTAGGTTAGGTTAGGTTAGGTTAGGTTAGGTTAGGTTAGGTTAGGTTAGGTTAGGTTAGGTTAGGTTAGGTTAGGTTAGGTTAGGTTAGGTTAGGTTAGGTTAGGTTAGGTTAGGTTAGGTTAGGTTAGGTTAGGTTAGGTTAGGTTAGGTTAGGTTAGGTTAGGTTAGGTTAGGTTAGGTTAGGTTAGGTTAGGTTAGGTTAGGTTAGGTTAGGTTAGGTTAGGTTAGGTTAGGTTAGGTTAGGTTAGGTTAGGTTAGGTTAGGTTAGGTTAGGTTAGGTTAGGTTAGGTTAGGTTAGGTTAGGTTAGGTTAGGTTAGGTTAGGTTAGGTTAGGTTAGGTTAGGTTAGGTTAGGTTAGGTTAGGTTAGGTTAGGTTAGGTTAGGTTAGGTTAGGTTAGGTTAGGTTAGGTTAGGTTAGGTTAGGTTAGGTTAGGTTAGGTTAGGTTAGGTTAGGTTAGGTTAGGTTAGGTTAGGTTAGGTTAGGTTAGGTTAGGTTAGGTTAGGTTAGGTTAGGTTAGGTTAGGTTAGGTTAGGTTAGGTTAGGTTAGGTTAGGTTAGGTTAGGTTAGGTTAGGTTAGGTTAGGTTAGGTTAGGTTAGGTTAGGTTAGGTTAGGTTAGGTTAGGTTAGGTTAGGTTAGGTTAGGTTAGGTTAGGTTAGGTTAGGTTAGGTTAGGTTAGGTTAGGTTAGGTTAGGTTAGGTTAGGTTAGGTTAGGTTAGGTTAGGTTAGGTTAGGTTAGGTTAGGTTAGGTTAGGTTAGGTTAGGTTAGGTTAGGTTAGGTTAGGTTAGGTTAGGTTAGGTTAGGTTAGGTTAGGTTAGGTTAGGTTAGGTTAGGTTAGGTTAGGTTAGGTTAGGTTAGGTTAGGTTAGGTTAGGTTAGGTTAGGTTAGGTTAGGTTAGGTTAGGTTAGGTTAGGTTAGGTTAGGTTAGGTTAGGTTAGGTTAGGTTAGGTTAGGTTAGGTTAGGTTAGGTTAGGTTAGGTTAGGTTAGGTTAGGTTAGGTTAGGTTAGGTTAGGTTAGGTTAGGTTAGGTTAGGTTAGGTTAGGTTAGGTTAGGTTAGGTTAGGTTAGGTTAGGTTAGGTTAGGTTAGGTTAGGTTAGGTTAGGTTAGGTTAGGTTAGGTTAGGTTAGGTTAGGTTAGGTTAGGTTAGGTTAGGTTAGGTTAGGTTAGGTTAGGTTAGGTTAGGTTAGGTTAGGTTAGGTTAGGTTAGGTTAGGTTAGGTTAGGTTAGGTTAGGTTAGGTTAGGTTAGGTTAGGTTAGGTTAGGTTAGGTTAGGTTAGGTTAGGTTAGGTTAGGTTAGGTTAGGTTAGGTTAGGTTAGGTTAGGTTAGGTTAGGTTAGGTTAGGTTAGGTTAGGTTAGGTTAGGTTAGGTTAGGTTAGGTTAGGTTAGGTTAGGTTAGGTTAGGTTAGGTTAGGTTAGGTTAGGTTAGGTTAGGTTAGGTTAGGTTAGGTTAGGTTAGGTTAGGTTAGGTTAGGTTAGGTTAGGTTAGGTTAGGTTAGGTTAGGTTAGGTTAGGTTAGGTTAGGTTAGGTTAGGTTAGGTTAGGTTAGGTTAGGTTAGGTTAGGTTAGGTTAGGTTAGGTTAGGTTAGGTTAGGTTAGGTTAGGTTAGGTTAGGTTAGGTTAGGTTAGGTTAGGTTAGGTTAGGTTAGGTTAGGTTAGGTTAGGTTAGGTTAGGTTAGGTTAGGTTAGGTTAGGTTAGGTTAGGTTAGGTTAGGTTAGGTTAGGTTAGGTTAGGTTAGGTTAGGTTAGGTTAGGTTAGGTTAGGTTAGGTTAGGTTAGGTTAGGTTAGGTTAGGTTAGGTTAGGTTAGGTTAGGTTAGGTTAGGTTAGGTTAGGTTAGGTTAGGTTAGGTTAGGTTAGGTTAGGTTAGGTTAGGTTAGGTTAGGTTAGGTTAGGTTAGGTTAGGTTAGGTTAGGTTAGGTTAGGTTAGGTTAGGTTAGGTTAGGTTAGGTTAGGTTAGGTTAGGTTAGGTTAGGTTAGGTTAGGTTAGGTTAGGTTAGGTTAGGTTAGGTTAGGTTAGGTTAGGTTAGGTTAGGTTAGGTTAGGTTAGGTTAGGTTAGGTTAGGTTAGGTTAGGTTAGGTTAGGTTAGGTTAGGTTAGGTTAGGTTAGGTTAGGTTAGGTTAGGTTAGGTTAGGTTAGGTTAGGTTAGGTTAGGTTAGGTTAGGTTAGGTTAGGTTAGGTTAGGTTAGGTTAGGTTAGGTTAGGTTAGGTTAGGTTAGGTTAGGTTAGGTTAGGTTAGGTTAGGTTAGGTTAGGTTAGGTTAGGTTAGGTTAGGTTAGGTTAGGTTAGGTTAGGTTAGGTTAGGTTAGGTTAGGTTAGGTTAGGTTAGGTTAGGTTAGGTTAGGTTAGGTTAGGTTAGGTTAGGTTAGGTTAGGTTAGGTTAGGTTAGGTTAGGTTAGGTTAGGTTAGGTTAGGTTAGGTTAGGTTAGGTTAGGTTAGGTTAGGTTAGGTTAGGTTAGGTTAGGTTAGGTTAGGTTAGGTTAGGTTAGGTTAGGTTAGGTTAGGTTAGGTTAGGTTAGGTTAGGTTAGGTTAGGTTAGGTTAGGTTAGGTTAGGTTAGGTTAGGTTAGGTTAGGTTAGGTTAGGTTAGGTTAGGTTAGGTTAGGTTAGGTTAGGTTAGGTTAGGTTAGGTTAGGTTAGGTTAGGTTAGGTTAGGTTAGGTTAGGTTAGGTTAGGTTAGGTTAGGTTAGGTTAGGTTAGGTTAGGTTAGGTTAGGTTAGGTTAGGTTAGGTTAGGTTAGGTTAGGTTAGGTTAGGTTAGGTTAGGTTAGGTTAGGTTAGGTTAGGTTAGGTTAGGTTAGGTTAGGTTAGGTTAGGTTAGGTTAGGTTAGGTTAGGTTAGGTTAGGTTAGGTTAGGTTAGGTTAGGTTAGGTTAGGTTAGGTTAGGTTAGGTTAGGTTAGGTTAGGTTAGGTTAGGTTAGGTTAGGTTAGGTTAGGTTAGGTTAGGTTAGGTTAGGTTAGGTTAGGTTAGGTTAGGTTAGGTTAGGTTAGGTTAGGTTAGGTTAGGTTAGGTTAGGTTAGGTTAGGTTAGGTTAGGTTAGGTTAGGTTAGGTTAGGTTAGGTTAGGTTAGGTTAGGTTAGGTTAGGTTAGGTTAGGTTAGGTTAGGTTAGGTTAGGTTAGGTTAGGTTAGGTTAGGTTAGGTTAGGTTAGGTTAGGTTAGGTTAGGTTAGGTTAGGTTAGGTTAGGTTAGGTTAGGTTAGGTTAGGTTAGGTTAGGTTAGGTTAGGTTAGGTTAGGTTAGGTTAGGTTAGGTTAGGTTAGGTTAGGTTAGGTTAGGTTAGGTTAGGTTAGGTTAGGTTAGGTTAGGTTAGGTTAGGTTAGGTTAGGTTAGGTTAGGTTAGGTTAGGTTAGGTTAGGTTAGGTTAGGTTAGGTTAGGTTAGGTTAGGTTAGGTTAGGTTAGGTTAGGTTAGGTTAGGTTAGGTTAGGTTAGGTTAGGTTAGGTTAGGTTAGGTTAGGTTAGGTTAGGTTAGGTTAGGTTAGGTTAGGTTAGGTTAGGTTAGGTTAGGTTAGGTTAGGTTAGGTTAGGTTAGGTTAGGTTAGGTTAGGTTAGGTTAGGTTAGGTTAGGTTAGGTTAGGTTAGGTTAGGTTAGGTTAGGTTAGGTTAGGTTAGGTTAGGTTAGGTTAGGTTAGGTTAGGTTAGGTTAGGTTAGGTTAGGTTAGGTTAGGTTAGGTTAGGTTAGGTTAGGTTAGGTTAGGTTAGGTTAGGTTAGGTTAGGTTAGGTTAGGTTAGGTTAGGTTAGGTTAGGTTAGGTTAGGTTAGGTTAGGTTAGGTTAGGTTAGGTTAGGTTAGGTTAGGTTAGGTTAGGTTAGGTTAGGTTAGGTTAGGTTAGGTTAGGTTAGGTTAGGTTAGGTTAGGTTAGGTTAGGTTAGGTTAGGTTAGGTTAGGTTAGGTTAGGTTAGGTTAGGTTAGGTTAGGTTAGGTTAGGTTAGGTTAGGTTAGGTTAGGTTAGGTTAGGTTAGGTTAGGTTAGGTTAGGTTAGGTTAGGTTAGGTTAGGTTAGGTTAGGTTAGGTTAGGTTAGGTTAGGTTAGGTTAGGTTAGGTTAGGTTAGGTTAGGTTAGGTTAGGTTAGGTTAGGTTAGGTTAGGTTAGGTTAGGTTAGGTTAGGTTAGGTTAGGTTAGGTTAGGTTAGGTTAGGTTAGGTTAGGTTAGGTTAGGTTAGGTTAGGTTAGGTTAGGTTAGGTTAGGTTAGGTTAGGTTAGGTTAGGTTAGGTTAGGTTAGGTTAGGTTAGGTTAGGTTAGGTTAGGTTAGGTTAGGTTAGGTTAGGTTAGGTTAGGTTAGGTTAGGTTAGGTTAGGTTAGGTTAGGTTAGGTTAGGTTAGGTTAGGTTAGGTTAGGTTAGGTTAGGTTAGGTTAGGTTAGGTTAGGTTAGGTTAGGTTAGGTTAGGTTAGGTTAGGTTAGGTTAGGTTAGGTTAGGTTAGGTTAGGTTAGGTTAGGTTAGGTTAGGTTAGGTTAGGTTAGGTTAGGTTAGGTTAGGTTAGGTTAGGTTAGGTTAGGTTAGGTTAGGTTAGGTTAGGTTAGGTTAGGTTAGGTTAGGTTAGGTTAGGTTAGGTTAGGTTAGGTTAGGTTAGGTTAGGTTAGGTTAGGTTAGGTTAGGTTAGGTTAGGTTAGGTTAGGTTAGGTTAGGTTAGGTTAGGTTAGGTTAGGTTAGGTTAGGTTAGGTTAGGTTAGGTTAGGTTAGGTTAGGTTAGGTTAGGTTAGGTTAGGTTAGGTTAGGTTAGGTTAGGTTAGGTTAGGTTAGGTTAGGTTAGGTTAGGTTAGGTTAGGTTAGGTTAGGTTAGGTTAGGTTAGGTTAGGTTAGGTTAGGTTAGGTTAGGTTAGGTTAGGTTAGGTTAGGTTAGGTTAGGTTAGGTTAGGTTAGGTTAGGTTAGGTTAGGTTAGGTTAGGTTAGGTTAGGTTAGGTTAGGTTAGGTTAGGTTAGGTTAGGTTAGGTTAGGTTAGGTTAGGTTAGGTTAGGTTAGGTTAGGTTAGGTTAGGTTAGGTTAGGTTAGGTTAGGTTAGGTTAGGTTAGGTTAGGTTAGGTTAGGTTAGGTTAGGTTAGGTTAGGTTAGGTTAGGTTAGGTTAGGTTAGGTTAGGTTAGGTTAGGTTAGGTTAGGTTAGGTTAGGTTAGGTTAGGTTAGGTTAGGTTAGGTTAGGTTAGGTTAGGTTAGGTTAGGTTAGGTTAGGTTAGGTTAGGTTAGGTTAGGTTAGGTTAGGTTAGGTTAGGTTAGGTTAGGTTAGGTTAGGTTAGGTTAGGTTAGGTTAGGTTAGGTTAGGTTAGGTTAGGTTAGGTTAGGTTAGGTTAGGTTAGGTTAGGTTAGGTTAGGTTAGGTTAGGTTAGGTTAGGTTAGGTTAGGTTAGGTTAGGTTAGGTTAGGTTAGGTTAGGTTAGGTTAGGTTAGGTTAGGTTAGGTTAGGTTAGGTTAGGTTAGGTTAGGTTAGGTTAGGTTAGGTTAGGTTAGGTTAGGTTAGGTTAGGTTAGGTTAGGTTAGGTTAGGTTAGGTTAGGTTAGGTTAGGTTAGGTTAGGTTAGGTTAGGTTAGGTTAGGTTAGGTTAGGTTAGGTTAGGTTAGGTTAGGTTAGGTTAGGTTAGGTTAGGTTAGGTTAGGTTAGGTTAGGTTAGGTTAGGTTAGGTTAGGTTAGGTTAGGTTAGGTTAGGTTAGGTTAGGTTAGGTTAGGTTAGGTTAGGTTAGGTTAGGTTAGGTTAGGTTAGGTTAGGTTAGGTTAGGTTAGGTTAGGTTAGGTTAGGTTAGGTTAGGTTAGGTTAGGTTAGGTTAGGTTAGGTTAGGTTAGGTTAGGTTAGGTTAGGTTAGGTTAGGTTAGGTTAGGTTAGGTTAGGTTAGGTTAGGTTAGGTTAGGTTAGGTTAGGTTAGGTTAGGTTAGGTTAGGTTAGGTTAGGTTAGGTTAGGTTAGGTTAGGTTAGGTTAGGTTAGGTTAGGTTAGGTTAGGTTAGGTTAGGTTAGGTTAGGTTAGGTTAGGTTAGGTTAGGTTAGGTTAGGTTAGGTTAGGTTAGGTTAGGTTAGGTTAGGTTAGGTTAGGTTAGGTTAGGTTAGGTTAGGTTAGGTTAGGTTAGGTTAGGTTAGGTTAGGTTAGGTTAGGTTAGGTTAGGTTAGGTTAGGTTAGGTTAGGTTAGGTTAGGTTAGGTTAGGTTAGGTTAGGTTAGGTTAGGTTAGGTTAGGTTAGGTTAGGTTAGGTTAGGTTAGGTTAGGTTAGGTTAGGTTAGGTTAGGTTAGGTTAGGTTAGGTTAGGTTAGGTTAGGTTAGGTTAGGTTAGGTTAGGTTAGGTTAGGTTAGGTTAGGTTAGGTTAGGTTAGGTTAGGTTAGGTTAGGTTAGGTTAGGTTAGGTTAGGTTAGGTTAGGTTAGGTTAGGTTAGGTTAGGTTAGGTTAGGTTAGGTTAGGTTAGGTTAGGTTAGGTTAGGTTAGGTTAGGTTAGGTTAGGTTAGGTTAGGTTAGGTTAGGTTAGGTTAGGTTAGGTTAGGTTAGGTTAGGTTAGGTTAGGTTAGGTTAGGTTAGGTTAGGTTAGGTTAGGTTAGGTTAGGTTAGGTTAGGTTAGGTTAGGTTAGGTTAGGTTAGGTTAGGTTAGGTTAGGTTAGGTTAGGTTAGGTTAGGTTAGGTTAGGTTAGGTTAGGTTAGGTTAGGTTAGGTTAGGTTAGGTTAGGTTAGGTTAGGTTAGGTTAGGTTAGGTTAGGTTAGGTTAGGTTAGGTTAGGTTAGGTTAGGTTAGGTTAGGTTAGGTTAGGTTAGGTTAGGTTAGGTTAGGTTAGGTTAGGTTAGGTTAGGTTAGGTTAGGTTAGGTTAGGTTAGGTTAGGTTAGGTTAGGTTAGGTTAGGTTAGGTTAGGTTAGGTTAGGTTAGGTTAGGTTAGGTTAGGTTAGGTTAGGTTAGGTTAGGTTAGGTTAGGTTAGGTTAGGTTAGGTTAGGTTAGGTTAGGTTAGGTTAGGTTAGGTTAGGTTAGGTTAGGTTAGGTTAGGTTAGGTTAGGTTAGGTTAGGTTAGGTTAGGTTAGGTTAGGTTAGGTTAGGTTAGGTTAGGTTAGGTTAGGTTAGGTTAGGTTAGGTTAGGTTAGGTTAGGTTAGGTTAGGTTAGGTTAGGTTAGGTTAGGTTAGGTTAGGTTAGGTTAGGTTAGGTTAGGTTAGGTTAGGTTAGGTTAGGTTAGGTTAGGTTAGGTTAGGTTAGGTTAGGTTAGGTTAGGTTAGGTTAGGTTAGGTTAGGTTAGGTTAGGTTAGGTTAGGTTAGGTTAGGTTAGGTTAGGTTAGGTTAGGTTAGGTTAGGTTAGGTTAGGTTAGGTTAGGTTAGGTTAGGTTAGGTTAGGTTAGGTTAGGTTAGGTTAGGTTAGGTTAGGTTAGGTTAGGTTAGGTTAGGTTAGGTTAGGTTAGGTTAGGTTAGGTTAGGTTAGGTTAGGTTAGGTTAGGTTAGGTTAGGTTAGGTTAGGTTAGGTTAGGTTAGGTTAGGTTAGGTTAGGTTAGGTTAGGTTAGGTTAGGTTAGGTTAGGTTAGGTTAGGTTAGGTTAGGTTAGGTTAGGTTAGGTTAGGTTAGGTTAGGTTAGGTTAGGTTAGGTTAGGTTAGGTTAGGTTAGGTTAGGTTAGGTTAGGTTAGGTTAGGTTAGGTTAGGTTAGGTTAGGTTAGGTTAGGTTAGGTTAGGTTAGGTTAGGTTAGGTTAGGTTAGGTTAGGTTAGGTTAGGTTAGGTTAGGTTAGGTTAGGTTAGGTTAGGTTAGGTTAGGTTAGGTTAGGTTAGGTTAGGTTAGGTTAGGTTAGGTTAGGTTAGGTTAGGTTAGGTTAGGTTAGGTTAGGTTAGGTTAGGTTAGGTTAGGTTAGGTTAGGTTAGGTTAGGTTAGGTTAGGTTAGGTTAGGTTAGGTTAGGTTAGGTTAGGTTAGGTTAGGTTAGGTTAGGTTAGGTTAGGTTAGGTTAGGTTAGGTTAGGTTAGGTTAGGTTAGGTTAGGTTAGGTTAGGTTAGGTTAGGTTAGGTTAGGTTAGGTTAGGTTAGGTTAGGTTAGGTTAGGTTAGGTTAGGTTAGGTTAGGTTAGGTTAGGTTAGGTTAGGTTAGGTTAGGTTAGGTTAGGTTAGGTTAGGTTAGGTTAGGTTAGGTTAGGTTAGGTTAGGTTAGGTTAGGTTAGGTTAGGTTAGGTTAGGTTAGGTTAGGTTAGGTTAGGTTAGGTTAGGTTAGGTTAGGTTAGGTTAGGTTAGGTTAGGTTAGGTTAGGTTAGGTTAGGTTAGGTTAGGTTAGGTTAGGTTAGGTTAGGTTAGGTTAGGTTAGGTTAGGTTAGGTTAGGTTAGGTTAGGTTAGGTTAGGTTAGGTTAGGTTAGGTTAGGTTAGGTTAGGTTAGGTTAGGTTAGGTTAGGTTAGGTTAGGTTAGGTTAGGTTAGGTTAGGTTAGGTTAGGTTAGGTTAGGTTAGGTTAGGTTAGGTTAGGTTAGGTTAGGTTAGGTTAGGTTAGGTTAGGTTAGGTTAGGTTAGGTTAGGTTAGGTTAGGTTAGGTTAGGTTAGGTTAGGTTAGGTTAGGTTAGGTTAGGTTAGGTTAGGTTAGGTTAGGTTAGGTTAGGTTAGGTTAGGTTAGGTTAGGTTAGGTTAGGTTAGGTTAGGTTAGGTTAGGTTAGGTTAGGTTAGGTTAGGTTAGGTTAGGTTAGGTTAGGTTAGGTTAGGTTAGGTTAGGTTAGGTTAGGTTAGGTTAGGTTAGGTTAGGTTAGGTTAGGTTAGGTTAGGTTAGGTTAGGTTAGGTTAGGTTAGGTTAGGTTAGGTTAGGTTAGGTTAGGTTAGGTTAGGTTAGGTTAGGTTAGGTTAGGTTAGGTTAGGTTAGGTTAGGTTAGGTTAGGTTAGGTTAGGTTCGGTTAGGTTAGGTTAGGTTAGGTTAGGTTAGGTTAGGTTAGGTTAGGTTAGGTTAGGTTAGGTTAGGTTAGGTTAGGTTAGGTTAGGTTAGGTTAGGTTAGGTTAGGTT